>JAEPBF010000087.1:5000-10005000 GCA_019739055.1 Passiflora organensis | reverse complement strand
CAAACCCCAGGCACACTGCCTTCTCATCCGGATCCTAGGATTTTTTGGGGGTAAATTTTGTTGTTTTGTTGCATGTATTTTCCCCTCTTGGTTGGTCATGGCTTGGTTGAGGATTGCAGGGGTAAGTGCAAGAGAAGTTTGCTAGTGTTATGAATATTCATTTTTCAATTTCTTTTATGGTATCTGGTATCATACAACCGCTCTTGGTTTTATTGAAGCAATCATTCAACTCGGTATGGTGATATGTCCCAAGTACTCTGACTAAGAGGTTGCAAGCCTAAATTTCTGAGCCAAATCTTCTGATTCTCTTTCGTTTGATTGCAGCCTATATATTTGCTATGGAGAAGAAACGAATTGATGAAGAAAAGGCCATTCTCAAGCAGTTCATACGCTCAAAATCCGTTCCTAGTCTGTGAATGCTGTTTCTAACTTCAGTATTTCTTGCAGGGAGGAGAGGAACAGGCTTTAAAGTTCATTGGGTTCCTCAGTATAGAGATGTCAGAGTTTGGACATACTGGAATAGGACTTTGAATTCTTCATCTGTGGCATTTACTTCGTCCGTTGTTTCCTGTCGCATGCTAAATGCTGCAAGGTCTTGTAATCAGCCTGCCAACGATTGGCTCTGTGCAGAAACCTGATTAACCGATGTATTTGGGACGGCTAATTTGAGCGGCAACACCATGACTCCCATGGTGTACCGATATGAGAGTCCTTTACTATTATATAAAAAAGAAAGTTAGTCGTAGAATCTGTTACCCTACGCAGACTTTTGAATGTCGGGTCATTTGTTCTGTATTAGAAGCGACAAGTCTCTCCACCGGCGACGTGTTTCGAAGATCTAACATGTATCTCTTAGCCTACTAGTCGTCTGTTTGTTTTTTCCTGGAAGCTTGTTATGATTTCAGGGCCCCACCAGTTCAACTTCCAAGCCGTCCAGCCACATTTTCTTCTTCATCCAATCCCGCAACTTTCAGGGGCACCCGCACACGTCACTCTCCCGGCTTCAACCGAGTTATCAAGCTTTTCTAACTTTCTTGTCGACAGTCACCGGTTGATGTATTATGTGCTTTGGCCAAACCTTCAACAAACATCTGTTGCTTCCAATGCCGGGAACCATCCAAGTTTCAGGTTCTGAGCAACTTCATCTTCTCCTCCGTGTTTCGAATATGGCGGTTAGCTTGATGCTAAATTTGGTTGTGTTCTTTCATTTCAGTCCTGGATTTCGAGGGCCTTCATTCTTCATCTTCGCCTTCGCGGACATCTGTAAAAGGTACCCGATTAATCCATTACCTGTTATTCTTCAAAAGAAAAATCCGTTACCTGTTCTCTATTTTTCTAATCGAGGGACTCAAGTAGTAAAATTTTGCGACGCAGTATCCATGGGGAAGAGAGAGTATGAAACCTGGGACAAAGGGGAGTTTTCTTTGTAATTATTCCGAAACATTAGCCTCACATTATGGTTTTTTCTGTTCCTGTTTCACTTGGCACTTGCCTAAAACTTCATAATTTTTCTTATATATCTATTCTCTGTTCATTATTTGGTATAGTCCTTTAACATCCCTTCGCGACAATTTGATTGTCTCACTTCAAGATGCCGAAGGCAATGAAATGTCAAGAACAGGTGGCCTATTCCATTTCTTTTCAAAATTATCAATACCCATTTGATTCGTTCAAGTACTGACCACAGTGATTTTCGGCATTTGGTCTCAGGTGTTGAGACCAGGTTGTTGGTAGAGAAAGGTATTTGGGATGATACGTTTCTCTTGGAAGGAGGTGGGCATGTGCGTATGAAATTGCAGTTTTTCCTTAGTGAAGAAGATCGTACTCGTATCCGTGTCATGGTACAATTTCTGTGTTATGTCCCTTGCATTATAGTTTTACGTATATTGACTCTCCATTGTATTATGTTTGGATATCTTTTGTAGAGAGAATCTGCATTAAGAAAGAAGCATAATGAACTTCTGACCAACGAAGCAAGTAGATCTAATGCACCTAGTGCTGGTAGGGAGGTTACATCATCCTTGCAACCCAAATATGAGGGCTCAGGTTTGATATTGCTTAGCTACAGACCTGCCAAGCAAAACCCAATAGGAAGACCTTTGTTTGTTTCTTTCTGCTCCTTAGTATTCATGATAAGAGTTTTCTCCAAAGTGCAGAGGCAGCCTCACAAACTGGTCAGCTATCAAACCCTCCTGCTTTCTTTAAGATCCAAAATTTTGTTCATGAGAACAAAGAGAGCAATCGTTTTGTTGAGAAACAAGCAAGTCCAGTTAAGGATTATTGAACCTTCCTGTGGATATTTTGATATTGCAGAGAGTATATAGAAAATGTACATTTCGGATTTTCTAATGACAACCCACGTGTTTTAGAATGATGCGGTGAGATATAGAGACTCTTCATCTACCACTGATGTATCCCAAAGATTCTATTCAAAGGAAGTTAGCACTTCAGGTGATGACAGTGGAAATGCAGTTTCTTTGACGGATGAGCCTCTAAGAATGTCACAACAGAAGGAAGATTTGCGTAGGGAAATAACAGAATCAAAAATTTCCCTTAAAGATAAATCTCCAGTGAAACTGAACGAAACTAGGGTTGGTGACTCAGAGAAGCGAAGCCTGCTAGAGAGTGATCAGAGCAATGTAAGGAGTATGATAAGTGTCTTTGAAAATAGTAATCAGGTATTTAAGGCTATTGATTTAAATAGATTTCTCATTATATTATCTCTAGAAACTTTTTTTTTTTTCTCCCTGAAATTTTGACTTGTCAGAACTTGTGGTCAATCAGGAACGTATAAGTAGACAACCACCACTAAAACCTCAGACAAAAAGGAATGCAGAAGAAGATTCACTGGCAAGCTCAACCTTGGGTGAAATTAAAATGGGGAAGAAGAAACCAGCTCCACTTGCTGGAGGGATGGAAGAATCTCCAGCATTAACTAGAAAAAATGAAGAGAGTAGTAGTTCTGTAAAGAAACTTGACGAGGTTACAACTCAGGACATGGGGCATTTGTATGGATTAAGAGAAGTGCACTTTCAAACTAGAGGAACAAAAGCAGACATGAAGGATAAACCTGACGTAATGCAAGAAGTTGGGAAAGTGCAGGGAAAAACTACTTCTGAAGAGTTGTTGAGAGCATCAACAAGTGAAACAGCTTCAGTTTCAGGTAGAGTGTTTAATGAGCATCTGGGTACACACCAACGTGGAAATGCCATGGCATACGGTGCAAGAGGTGGTCACCCAAAAGGTTCACAAGAGTTAAATGTTCAAGGAGCTTCTGGAGATGAGTGCTATTCTCCAGAAGGTCGTGGTGGCTGGATATTTCCTGTCAAAGGGAAACGCTTGTGCCTCTCGACTACTAGCAAACAAATAATGAATATAATGGGGGGTTTCCGGGCTGAAACAGAAGTCCAACCACATCAGATGAGTTCTTCGGCATCAGAAAACATGAGCAAGGTACTTTTGTTTTAAATGGATAAACTGTATAATCTCCTTTTATTTTGAAAATAATTGTATTATGACAAACTTTTCGGTCAGATAGGAAAAGATGTGCATTACCAATGTCTTCCATCCCATCTACAGTCAGCCATTTTTCTTCTATCATCTTAATGTGTTCTGTCCTTCCTTCTGGCCTGTTGTCAGGACACAAGGCAAATGCTCACTGTATGGCATGCGAGGCAACGGAGTATGCATATGGATAGCTAATTAAACTTGTTGAAGATGGGTTCTCTTTCATTTAAATTTGCAAAACGTCTCTAATATTCTGTTTGCCCAACCCTTCTCAGTCTACACTGCATGGTAGTGCAGCAAACATCAAGGCAAGAGATGGTGAGAAATCTTCTCAAAGATTCCGAAAATCAAAAGGAGAGGTTCCAATAGATGGTGAAACTTCAAGGGGACCTGTTGGACAGGTTACTTTCTTTTCCATTTTCCTGTTCAGAATATTTCTTTTATAAGGTTGAACCCTCATTCCACCACCCCAGATACTGTCCTATCTCCATACGGGGTCATGTCACCTGAGCTAACACTCACTAACAAATTGATTTGATAATAGCTTGACAACCAAAAATATCTCTTACAACTGTAAAAGAAATCCTGGTTGATAAATATTGATGGTTTCTATATTATACTTATGAAAATGTCAAGAGCTTCCTGCAAGAGTTGATTGATTTGAGATATCAAAGAAGAATGTTCATTTATCTACCTCCAGTATCTTCCTTGTTGTAGATTTGATAATCATTGCAATATCCAGACAATGTTTTGGAGTGCATCATTTAACCTTAAGAGATAAGGTCCACCAATGCAGATTATTGCAACAGAGAAAAGTAAAATGCCGATCCTCTGCTTTATTTATTATTCTTATTTCTGATTTTACTCAGGCTGTTAGAGCTGCAATCATGGTTGGTTTTGTAACACTTGTCCTCTTTACGAGACAAAGAAAATAAGGTAATGTGGCTCTTTTCTTTTACAAATAATCTACTGCATGTACATGAACCTATTTTCTCACCTTCAACATGTCATTTCCTTTAAACTTGTACTCTCCTCTCCTCATCTCCCATGAAATTAAGAACTGTTGTTCCCAATGTCTGATTGCACACGGAGCTTTGTTCTTCTGAGGATGAGACATGGAATTTAGTCATTACCTTTTACTTGTGGTGTTTCAGATTGACGATATCTGATGGTGCCAGCGACAGTCATTATGAAAGCTTTAGATCCATCAATCCTTTATGAAACTAATTGCATTCTTTTGTATAAAATGTAAGTATGTTCGAAGGTGAAAGACTCTTTTGTTACTCGATGATCATAAACATTCTACTGATTCTTTCATTTTCTCCAAATGGTCAGCAGTGTGTGTTGATTCTCATATGATATTAACAAAAACACATCGAACTCGGAGGCCACACCTACATTCTGATCAAAGGTAAAATGAAACTTGAAGAGCATCCCCACAATGTATTCAGGAATTTCTTTTCTCCGGGACCGCCTCAGTGATTCTAAGATTTCACAGGCTTTCCATTTAAATTGGGAGAATGCATACATATCTATCTTCATGCTTTTAAAGAACATGTAAGAAATTGAAGTGGTAGACGATCTCCTCCCAGAGCTAGCGCAATAATATAGTAGTGTCTGGGTTAATGACATGAAGCAATGCTTGAAGAGCAGGCAGCATATATATGTAAGTAAGATGCTAGGGAATTAAAGGAAAGTTTATTGGTAAGCAAACAGAGGAGGATACAATTTTCATCAGAGGCAAAAATGAACTAAAAGGACAAAAGCTGAACAGTATCCCTCGTATGCTTGAGTTTGCTAGCAACTGGAGAGGCATTCTTTTGTTTCATATGGCTGCCGTGATCTTCATATTCATGCCATTCTGACAGTCTCCTGGCCCGGTGGAAATGAAGTAATGGTCTCCTGCCGTATTTAGGCGTACGTGGGTCTCCATATTCTGAGAGAAAAATATTGGGTTGCTTCCGTCGCATGTTTCCGCGGCGCTCTCATAAACCTCAGCTACAGTTTGAGGCTTGAAGTACTTAAAAACTGCCAAATAAAAAACCAAAATGGCTGAGAATAATATAACGGATATGTAAAAGTAAGATTTTTTATATTTTTAATTAAATGTAAAAATTTCGATATTCAATTTAAGATATAAAATGTCTTCAGATCAATTAGATTTATATTTTATTAGTGTTTATGATACCACAAAATCAAATAATAATAAAAAAAAGAGAGTAAAAACTGACCTAAAGTATCACCAACAGCAAATGTTCTCCCATTGATCCACTTGACATAATCATACCCAGGGATCCACCCATTACGATCACCCACGGTATATATCTCAGCACTCGAAACTTGAGCATAGCACAAAAGCACGAGAACAACAAAATAAATTGTGTTGTGGACAAGGCTACCCATCTTTCCTTTCTCTTTTGTTTGAAGGGTTCTGAGAACAAGAGTAAGCTTGAACAATGGAAATGGGTGGCATCAGAGATTTTATAGGGAAATAGAGTAAGACGTGGGTGGGATGGTGCATTTTCTTTGGATACTTGCCAGGACTTTTTCATTTGTGTTCGCAGTTGTTACTTGCCTTGTATATCATATACAGAAAGATCTGATGATTTTTTACTGTTAAATGTTAATTTATGGACGATTACATTTGCGGTTATATAGTAAAACTTAATCGTAAATGAAAATTCTTGTAATTTCCATATAAGATAATTCTAATAAAGAACTCATGCATGAACTAATCCAGATCTTTACCTTTTTTTTCTCCTAAAAATTTCAACCTACAATTTAAATTTCTCTCCCCTCCAGGTTGAGTAACAAGATCATTCATCGTTAGTATTTCACCAAACCCAAAATACTATAAAGATAAATTAATATCTCAAAACCCGATTTATCTTTAGTATTTATATCAATTTATATTTTTATTTTAATATAAATAGACATCGGTCAGTATTTTCTTTTTTTGGTTTCAATTGAAATGACGATGTAATAATATTATTTTTGAGAAATAGTTTATATGATAATACAAATCTTATCTTAAAATATTCTACATTAAGTTGACTATAATTTACGATGATATTTAAGATATTATACTAAATTATTATGATATAAAAAATTCATATTTATGCTTTTTTTTATAATATTTATGATTTTAAAAAAAAGGAAGAAAATAAGTGAAAAAAAAAAAACCACCGAAGCTGGTCAAGCCGGATTAACAGATCAAGCGCGACAAAAGCTATAGAAAAAGGGCACTGCACATAAATGACCCACATATATCGGTGGAATGGAACTATCTTCTTACTGTGATCTGGTTCACACAAAAACACAAACTGTGAATGAGAAAAGCAGGCCACTGATATACTCCTAAGCACACCTAACTCTTTTCTATCCGTAAAACCCATCTCCTGTTGGCCTCCCCTGTCTCTCTCGATGGCCTTTCACTTCTTGTAGTTTCAATAAACTTGATTGTTCATTGCAGCAAACCGATTTGTTTCCGGGGGGGAATTTTTGTTTTGTTGTTCTTCTCTATTCGTGTCCATTAAATGGCAGATGTTGTTAGATTAGGATCTTTTCACTTGCTCCGCTTCTCTTCTTCTGTTTCTATGCCCGCCGCCTTCAATTCTCTACAACCTGTACCATTTCCCAATCAGAGTAACTTGCATAAGAAAGTTTATCCTGTTGTGTATTCTCCTCCTGAAAGCTTTTCTCGGTTTGCTCACTGTTCAAGAAAGCAATTGCTCTCTTTAAAGGTACCGCCTTGGCTCTTCTCTCTTTCCATATTCTCGGCTATTAGCATCAATCGGCATCTACCCTTTCGAGAGTTGCGTGTGATTATGACAACCCTCTTGGTGTCGCTGATTGTTTAGTTGATATGTGAAACAATCAGGAGCCGTAGGTGTTGTTTCATCTGAAATTTGGATTTTCTCTGTGATAAATGCCCGAATCAATTACCCTTTCGTCTAAGACTATTTGATTAAATCATCTAATGTAGGTTCTTTTTGGAATTCTCATTGTAAATTTTTTGGAACCGAGGATTTGTTGTATGTTAATGATATATGGTTATTTTCTTCTTGCTTAAGGTGCTTGTTTTTTGGGTTCAAACTCTTAGACGTGTTTTTTTCCTCTGATTTTATGATGTGCCGCTTTTTTGCCTGTTTTTAACGATAGTGCACCAAAATTAGTACTGTCTATTAAATATTTTCATTTTCCTAGGATTATACGTACTGCAGTGACTTTCATTTTGGTCAGTTCTTGATAAAGTCACTGATGATTACGGTGATTTGGCGGTGTTAAATTAGTATTCTTTTGCTGCGCATTCACTTCTCTTACCGTATTTATGGCAGAAGATTTTGATTTGTCCACAATGCAGATTTCCATTTCTGTATAGTTACTTTTCCTATCCTTCCTTTGGTAAAGCTTTCAGCCTTTCTAATCAACACTCTTGAAACTGATGTTTTACTTGGTCCTGTTGATTCGTTTAAATTCATCCGGTTCTGTATACTTCTTCTAGATGCAACTTTTGACTTTTGGCTAGTTGCACATTCATTTCCTTTCCTCATGAACAATGCAGCAAAGCTTGCTTCATTACTTTCTTTATGGATATTATATTAAAATGTCTCGGAAAGACTGTACTTTTTATCTCTTTTAGCCTTTTCTTACGAAAGTACATGGTTGCATTTTCATTTGTTTTCCATGTATATATTGCATGGTATGTAATTGTTTTAGCCTTTTGCTTCTCATTTTTAGCATATCTTTGAAGTCAAATTCCTTGTGATTGATACTTAAGCGTAGATAAAAGCAGAAGTTTTAGGACATTTCTGTCAATTGACTGATGGAAATTTAAGTTGCAGGTTGAAAATTTGTCCTTGAGTTGATCCATTGTCAGAATAATGCATAACGCTGAAAACAAAAATTCATTGCTCAGCTTAGTCTATTATCTAGAGATTATTTTGTGAATACTTTCTAGCCTCTTATGGAAATTAGTTTATCTATTGTCACATTTGAAGAAGCAACATGCAATCCTCTTGGTCCTTGAATCACATTCTCAATTTTATTTTGTTTGCGGCATATGCTGCTGCTTGCATCATCACAGATGCTCAAGAGTAGGCCCAGACCCTACTTCTTGCCAACATGAAGAACTGCTTGGTACCTAGCCAGGCTAGGGGCCTTATTCTGGAGACATACTGAAAAAACATGCCTTTCAAACTCAACCCAAGGCATGCCTTCCGTATAAATGTATTAATGTTGAGAAGAAAGATAGAGCGAGTCATGTAGTCACGTATTCTGGCTGGTTGGTCATGCATCAGATCTCTCTGAGAGAGATGCAAAATTAGTATCCTTCTGTATGCCCTGCCTCCTGACTTATGTGCACTGTGAGTGCGTAATATGATGTGCAGTGATTTCTGGATGCCAATTGAAAGTTGTTTGTCTTGTTCTTTGGTTTAGAAAATATTCCGATTTGACTGATTGTATGTGGGGCATTACGAATGATAATGTATATGCATTGTTTGTATTAGGTGCATGCAACTCTTGCTGAAACTGAGCCGCCAAAATGGTGGGAGAAGAATGCTGGACCAAACATGATTGATATTCATTCTACTAAAGAATTTTTGGGTGCCTTAAGTCAAGCAGGAGATAAATTAGTTATTGTTGAATTTTATGGGACTTGGTGTGCTTCTTGTCGGGCACTGTTTCCTAAGGTAATTTTGTTTTTCATTTTAACATTTCTTTCGTTATCTACAATAGCTGCTTGATATAAGCAGTGAAAGTCACCAACTCTGTTTTGGTTCTTAACTTCTGTGGCAAGTTTTGATGGATTATATGCTTGTATTGAGTTACTTCACCTGAAAGCAAATACAAGGAAATTGTCTGGGAATGGATGTGGCAGCTAAGTGGAAATTGCTCTGTTGCAACTTAGTGCATTTAAAATGAGTGGATAAACATATATTGTCAGAGCATTGGAGAAGCAAGTTTATTATTTGTTAAACTTTTAAGGGCTGACTTTTGAAAGGCTGGTGGCTGCTCTGTGATGGTTTTCCTGATATATTGTTACTGCGGGAACTTCTATTGCAAATAACAAGATAAGATTCCATGTAACCTTTTTTGTTTTTTGGTTCTGTCTTGTCATCAATCTGTCAGCTCTGCAGGACTGCTGAAGAACATCCTGAAATTTTGTTCTTGAAAGTCAATTTTGATGAAAACAAACCTATGTGCAAAAGTTTGAACGTCAAGGTGCTTCCTTATTTCCACTTTTATCGTGGAGCTGATGGACGACTGGAATCCTTCTCATGTTCACTCGCCAAGGTTAGTATCCCGGTTCCTTTCTCGGTGCCTCCCTCCCTTAAAACCCACAACAGTTTCCTAGTACATATATGTCTTTGGAGGTTTACATGTCATACATGGTATATTTAGTTTATTGGTTGGCGGTGGGAAGGTGAAGCAAGGAACAACACAATCGTTGTAGAATGATCATCAGAACGTATATACATGTCACAATCGTTGTCCATAACCTTATGCATGACATGATCCATGTAATCTGACTACTTCTCACATGCGGTTCTTCCCAAAACTACTTTGCAGTTTCAGAAGATTAAAGATGCTATTGCAACGCATAACACGGAGCGTTGCAGCCTCGGTCCACCCAAGGAAGTCGAAGAACTCACTCTTGAATCTCCGTCTGCACCAAAGGATAGGCCTGCAGCAGGAACATAAGCACTGAGCTCTTGGTATCTATCTATCCGTATGGTGTATTATGATGCGAATTGCTCTTAGAACAATCCTTTTATTTTGACCCATCCACTTCTATTATGTATATCTTCAATCTTCTTTGGGATAAGTCGATCCTTCCTACTAGCATTCTTTGTCAATTCTTGTTCTGCCTGAGAAAACTCACGGGAAATGAAATCGTTGTATTTTCTTTTTAACAAGTTTGTTAATATCCATTACGAGCTTACAATAAAATAGCATTGCGAATTTTGGGGATGTTAATGAACATTGTTCTGTTGATAAAATCTATATTTTTTAAGAAAGATCCTTGAAATCAGATTCTATAGCATTGGACTTTGATTTGAAAGTAAAATGTTATAGTTTATTATTATAAAATTAATAAAATTATTATTTATTTATTTCATTATAATTTCTGATTCTAATTTTAACAATAAAGAATTAAAGATCCTTGAAAACTAGCAACTCCATTGTTCGAAGACGACAAGTGACCACCAATCCTGACATCTTTATTAGACGACATGTAGTCACATATTCTGACGTCTTTATCAGACGACAAGTCGCCGAAACTGACAACATGTCGCACCATGCCTGAGAGTTTCCTAATCTGTTCCTCTTCTCGCGCGCAAAACCCCAACACCTCGAAGTCGGCCAAAGAGAGAAAAGTCATATTACCGGAGGAGGAGAAATGGCAACCTACCTATGGAGAAAATACTCAGAATACCTCTACACAAAATGGGAGAAGACTTTTCTTTGGGACATGATAGATCCTTATCGGAGACCCAAATCCTTCACGCCTCTTGTCACCATTTTCACAGCGGCTTTTTACACCGGCGTCATTGGCGCTGCCATCACTGAACAGCTGTATAAGGTCATCCAACACACTCCAAGCTTATCATCTCTTTCTTCGAATCCGTTTCTCTGTTGCATTATGTTCTATATTGCTTCTCAATTTCATTTTCGTTACTGGTATAATCTGTTCGACTAAAAACTGTTTTAAGAGTTTCTTGGATGGGAAAAAAAATCAAAGTAGAGCAAGATTAAGTTAACTTTTGGATTCCCTAATCAAATTAATTGAATTGATTTTTATTTATTGGTATGGCCTAGTCGGTTAAACTAGGGTTATTGACCATTTACAATCAAGGTTAATGATATTTTGGGCGTCAAGATGCAGCTAACCCTAAGAACAGTTACTATGACTTTTCTGGTGAGCCCTCTGAAATAGTTGTTACTCGCCTGTGTGGATTGGACAATTAGTGATCTTGAAACAAAAAAAGATCATTTCATCCCTCATCTTTTTTATGCAGTTTGCTATTAGTTTAAGCTGCATTCTGAGTATATCTCGTCTTTCTTGTTTGATACCAGTCTCATGATTATTAGCATTCTGCAGTTATTCTTGGGTATTTTCCATGATCATGAATTCTGATGACGCTGACTCCATACTTGTAAAACTTGACTTGTTTTTATACCTTGTTCATCGCTTGTCATGATTGGTAGTGCTTGTCATATGATTCTTGCAAGTGCTAACTGTGATTTTCATTTGATCTTGTGCATGGAGTCCATAGTTGTCTTTTGGTTTTATGATTCCTATGCTGCTTTTCTTGACAGCCACCAAAAACAAATATTCTGTTCCATTTAATGCTTATTCAAAACGGGTGTTTATACTTCGCCTTGTTATTTTCTTTTGATTGTCTGATGGCTTAAAGCTTTTGGACTCTTTCTGGGTTATTCTGGTATTGAGCAGGAGAAATACTGGGAAGATCATCCTGGTGAGGCAGTGCCTCTCATGAAGCCAAAATTCTATGGTGGTCCTTGGAGGGTGGAAAGGGGAGAGGTACCAGCCGGTCTGAAATCTGCGGGATCCAGTTAAGTGCACGGCTTGAAGCTTCTTCCATTATATTGCTTGTGTCTACTGCGTAAAGTTCAAGCATTTGAGTATCTGAGAGTAACAGAAAAAGTATAGCAATCATCTATTGCTGATTACATTCGTGCGTAGGAAAATATCCTTTTTCCTACACTGAATTCAATTGGTAATGGATTAGTCAAATCCTTGGTGGCTGTCCAGGATGAGGATCAATAATATTGCGTGGACACCTGAGCGTTGTGTTGGAAAGGAAATTGACTGTGCATTTTGTATTATATATAGTTGACGTCCTGGCAATTCTAATTAATCAACTCTGATGCAAAGAATGGTCATCTCTTCACCTCAACTTTTGCAGTTCCCTTCCTTTCAAGTCACGTAATTCACAATAGCGTCGCAATATCCTGCTGTTTGTCCTTTTTTATCTGCTTTCGCCCCTGCTTAATACTAACTTAACCTCCAGAGGATTAGATCCAAATGTGGTATAGTTATTCCACGTTTACAACGCCTTAATAGCTGTAGTTTACTAGTGAATGAGGTATAAAAAGAAAATAAATTTTTGGTTGGTTAAAACCACGTTTAATGACTCACATCCTGCTGACTCTTTCCTACGACCAATATAAACCACCCACTTTGACAGAATCACAGACATTTAGTCTTTTTTTCTTCGTTCAACCTTTTGTGATTAAATAGTTTATCAAGTCGTGATCAAGTGTAATAATTGAGCTTGAGACATTGAAATCCCTATCGGAACACCAGTCAGCGATCCAATCATGACATCGGGACCAATGGGAGATATTAACTATTGTTACCGGACTGTTTAATATCAAACGAGTTATTAGAAGTGATTACTCTGATTATCTTTCAAACTTTGCTTGATCGAATAGTTTATGGACTCAATTTTGGCATCTCTTTGCATGGGGATAAATGAGAAAGAATCAAAGAAAGATAGGTTTTTGAAATCTTCTTCTTGTGTCACAGCTGGTGACGCTTTGGCCGCCTTAACCAGCCATGATCCTGAGGCAGAAACTAAAAATCAGGCATTAGAGAACACAGAATCAGCCCACAAAGCGGATTGGGTGCTTGATCTCAACAAACTATGAAGAATTGCAACTTTATGGCTGAGAAAGATTATTTAATTTCCAGTTTTCACGATCAATTGGCTTCTCAGATGGTGATGACTATGAACAGAAATCACCAGTAGGCAATCTAAGATTCAAACTTTAACCATCCTTCTTAACCCCACAATGAAACACCTTAAGCTCGCACTTGGGAGAAATCACCTGCAGAAGCAATTTCGCGGAGAACTCCTGCCTCACCACCGCCCCTTCTTTCTCCACCAACACGGCTGCCGCGATCCTTTCGTACCCGCCACCACCACCTCCGATCACGTAAGCCACTAGCGCCGCCTGCACTGGCCCCATGCTAGGATTATACGCCGCCGACTCCATGTATGACCCTTTGTACACCTTCCCCTCGCTGTCCATCAAGGCCACGCCCGAAGGGCACTTGCTGTACGGTGCGTGAGAATTGTTGGCAGCTTCCAGAGCCGCGCGCTTCAGCTCGTCGTAAAAGGCGATGTTGATACCATTCGGGCCGTCGTTCTTGTCATTTTTGTTCGATTCTAGAAACGAGAGGTTGTTATGTCGTCGTTCCAGGAGTAGCGGGACATCCTTATCCAGGAGATCGTCAGGACCGAACCGGTGGGGCAGAAAACGTGACAAAGGCTCGAAAGACTTCTCGTCGAAGTTGTTATGGTGGATGACTTTGTCATCATCCTGACTACTGCTGTCGTGGGTGATAAGGATCTGGAGGGAGGGGGCGTTGCGCAGTTCTTGGAGGAATTGGCGGCAGTGGCCGCAGGGAGCGGCGGATACGGCGACAGAGAGTAAGGATGGCTCTGCATTTAGGGAGAGATTGGTGAGCAGGAACTGCTCGGCGTGGACAGATTGGTGTAGTGGAAGGCCCGGAAACTCGAGGTTACCGCCGAAGAAGATGCGGCCAGAGGCGCCGAGCCCAACGGCTCCGACCCTATAATTGGAGATAGGGGGGCCGGCGAGGGACTGCGCGGATCTGACAAGGGTTGGAAGCAGCTGGAGGACCGTCAGACCCGTTTGGTTCGCCATGGATTCCGCTTCGGATGCTTCGATTACGAATCTGGGTCGGGCCTGTTCCATTATTGGAAAAATATAGGAGCAGGAAAATGACACTCTGGTTCGTCCCAGAAAGGAGGAGGAAGGAAACTAGAAATATGATGGTTAGTATTTATAGAGGAGGACAGGTAATTGCTATCTCCAGACCCGAGATAAGTCTATATAAGTCAATGTTTGTTTATGTTAGATTAGTCTTTCGTAAATGTGTTATTTAAAATTATATAAATACGAAAATTCTACTTACCAAATTTGGTCGAAGTGAACTGCTGCATATTAATTTATTCTTAATATAAATAATCAGTACAAAATTTGTTAGGATAATCAAATTTCTTCCCAAAGAAACCATATAATTAAAGGTAATTTACTAAAAATACTCCGAAAGGTTATTCTTTCCAATTTACACTTCCAACCAGCTTAGGTCCAGTCAACTTCCATCCAGCTTGGGAAATGCAACCGAACAAGCGAATCATACCCATGCTTGCTCTCTCTCTCTCTCTCTCTCTCTCTCTCTCTCTCATTAAACTAGTCATCTGCTGGTAGTAGTTCAAGTAAAGTACTGATAATTGATATACGATTCTGAATAAAGGACAAAAGGGGTTTTGAATTTTATGATTGTTGTCTTATGCCCCCTTCTATGATAGAGCAATGTACAAATCGTACTTGCATCCTAATTGAGCACATCCATTGCATTGTGATAAGATAGGATCATAGGACCATGACAGGGAATTGAAGCTTAGACCCACATGCTCCAATAATTTCCAAGTAAAACCCTGATAGGTACCAAAATAAATAAATTGAAGGTGGCGGTGCTTTAGCCCAATATATAATAGCAAGCTGAAAAGATGCCAAATCTCTCCTTCCTGGAATGTATTGGATACAACAAATTGCATGGCATCGATTCCCGAGAGGCTAGAAACCCATTCTCTGGTGCGAGTTTGGCATATCAAAATTGGAAATTGCCCTTTGTGCGAGATCCATAAAATGCCTCCACATGGAACCATATTAAAGAATGTATGCAGTAGCCAATAGATGCTGACATCGGATCCACACAGCTTGGCGTTATGTTTATTGTCCTCTTACCATACCTACCAATCTATGGTGGTAATCGATCTCTAGTTTGGATGGATGTGATGATGATAGGTTTAGGTTTTGACTTTTTTGAGCTTTGTTTTTGTGAGAGAGGACAGCATCTTGAAGTTTATTGCTGCCTGACAAGTGCACCCAAACGATCATAATGTAATGATTATACATATATTGCGCAGAGCAACAAAAGATGGGAATTCAGCAAGAAATCGATGAGGAAAAAAAAACTGGAATGACAGATAATGAAACGGAAATTAACAAAATAGTAGAGAAATACCAACACAGACTAAGAATATCATTAAGGATTGGTAGATGTCAGAATTGCTATTTTGATATGTCTAAGCAAAAACTGACAAATAAAGCTATTTTCATGATGATTTTTCGCGAGTAAAGCAGTTGGATGGCTTTCAGTTCGAGTGGCCTTAGAAGTGCCAACTATTTTGGCTTTATCGGATTCCCAAATTGCAACTGGACAGGTAATGCCACCAATTATTATACCTTTACTGCTCCCATGGATGCCACCAACACCGGCTTTTCCAGATTTTTGCCCAACGAGGAACCCATCTTTGAATTAGGTTTTAGTCCAAAGATTTAAGATTATCCCATATTTCCATCTAATAATTAATGAAATTCTTGATCGAAAATGGATGTGTTCTCATCATTAGATCACACGTTCCGGGATGAGAAGACAGTGTAGCTGTTTGATTTGTATTTAATCATACAGGATCCTGATTCATTTTGTGACTCTAATAAATTCGGAAAATATTATATAAATTATATATATTTTTGTGTGGTTTGTGGATTGACATAATATAAAAATATCATACAAATTACATATTATTATCTGGTTTTTCTTGAAGATGGAAAAAAGATATCGTATTGACCGTTATCAGCCGATACACGTCTTCCCCCTGATCCCGAGCCAAATATCCAAATCCGACGACATATAATGCAAGTGGAAGAGAGATTACACCGGTCTCTGATTGATGTATTCAAATGGCAAATCTTCTGGGTCTTTCTTTGCAGCCTAGGCCACCGCTTTTAGCTTGTGTTTATCAGCGTTGCTCTGCTATCTCACCGTCCCAGTCAGTTGCTGTTGTACGGTCTGTTTCTTGTCTGCTGACTCGACAGAAGAACCGGGACTGGAATACGGGTTTTAGGGCGCCCCGAAGGTTGGTGTTGGGACTGGGAGTTTCATTCTGGGCTCAGTTTATGGGCATGGCTGGGACTGTTGGTGGCAAGCATTTCATCGCCTCTGCTAGGAACAAGGGTGCTGTGGAAGAGGTCAACTTTTTTTTGCATTCTTGTTTACTGGTGACTGTCTGCAGTCGTCATTCTTAGTTTGGCTCTCTGAGTTTTCTTCAATTTTGGATTTTGATGGCTTCTTGGTTCTCCATTGACGGGATATGCTCTCACGGTTTAAAAAGCTACTTTTAGATAGTTTTAATTATTATTCTCAATGTGCTATTTTTCTTCCATCCAGGTATTGAAGAATGTGGAATGGCCGGAGCAGTTCCCTTTCAAGGAGGAAGATTTCCAACGTTTTGACGAGTAAAGGCTCTAACTACCACACTATTGTTTGCTGTATACTCTACATTTGCTTTTGCTTCGAGTAGAGACCTTTTGTTTACGGTTTGCAGCTGCCTCATATCCGTGACAATCTATTTAGTTAAACCGTTAGACCCAATTACATTGTAAGACCGAAAGTTCATGAAAACTGTACAAGGCTTGATGCTAATGTTTCTTTGTATGATTCAATAGTTTCTTTTGGAATATAGAGTTTTGCACTCCTTATGTGATTGTCTCATTGAATTCAGCTTAATTACGGAATGAAGTTCAATTGATTACTTTGTTGAACTGAAAGTAAATTATCTTCTTCTCCTCTTCATGAAATAAGGAAAAAAATGAGTAATTCTACCAGGAGCTTTAATCCTTTCAAATTTTCGATCTCTCTCTGTATATAACTTAAGAACTGCTTAAAGATAATGTATGCTTATATCCCAAAAAAATTGATACTTTCAGGACTTCAGATTCAATATTCTATGAAGCTCCTCGATTTGTGACGCATATTGATGATCCGGCCATTTCTGCATTGACAAAATACTATGCAGAAGTTTTCCCACCTAGTAACACACCAGGAGTTAGCATCCTGGACATGTGCAGCAGTTGGGTAAGACATTCTGTTCAAACTAATTTTGCATGTTTCCATTGACAGAAATCTCATTGGTTGTTTTACATTTAGGTCAGTCATTTCCCAAAAGGATACAAGCAAGATCGTGTAGTTGGATTAGGCATGAATGAGGAAGAGCTTCAGCGGAATCCAGTAAGATCCTAGTCTATTTAAGTGAAACTGCAGTACTCTTTAAGTATTTTGTGTTCCTGAATCAAAAAAGTTGAATGTCTAAAATTTATGTGAAATAGCTGAGTCTAAACCCCAAATACTCACCCTCCATCCAAGATAATGATTAACTCCCAGACTCTTTTCTTTCCGTCTGAAATTTTTTTTTTGAGGAAGTCTTTCTGTCTGAAATGCATTCCAACATCATAAGTTTCTGTGCTCATCTGATTTTGTGTAGTAGCTCTTGATCAGTATTCTTCTTTCTTCAACGCTGCCACTGTTTAGGTGAAAATTTTGAAGATTATTAACAGTCTTTATTGTTGTTTCACCAAGAAGAGTTTGACTTTCACTTTCCAAAGAGAACCTCAGTCCATGCGCTAGGATATGACCTGCATACAAGTATCATCGACACAAATATCACTTACCTTACCTAAGAGAAAGCGTCAGCATAAACTAGCCCGAATAGAGGAGGCATGGGCGCAGCACTAGTATGCAAGTAATTGCATTTGGTCATTCGTTACAAGTTAATCATACATTACATGTTAGCCATTGTATCCTGCATTGTTTATGTTTCTTTGAATTGCGTTTAGTTTTATTTATTCCCTATTCGTAGTAACTGCTGCAATAATTTCGTTGTAGTATAAAATAAGATTATGTTGTTGATGGTAACAATTTTTTTGTGATATTCTTCTCTACAGGCTCTAACAGAGTACATAGTGCAAGATCTGAATGTGAATCCTAAACTTCCATTTGAAGATGATTCCTTTGATGTAATAACTAATGTGGTACGTGCAGAAACTTTCTTGTGTTACTAGTGGTTCAAATTTAGGTCATCTATCACACAAGTAATATCAACCTCCATCTCAATTTTAGGTTAATTCTTTTCAGTAATATTTTGTGTGAGATTCCTACCTGTCAAATGAACAACTAAAGGCACTCTAACTGAAAAAGGGAAATTACTGCTTCTGTGGAATGAACTGGTCAGGTCCATTGAGCATTTGGTTTAATGTAGGTCAGAAATGTTTCCAACAAGCCCATAAGCAGAAATGCTGGATGTTGTAGAAAAGATGCAATCATTTTGTTTTTCGTCGTCTTTCATTTTGACAAACAAATACTCGAGACACGACATCTTGTGCTTCCTAATGTACAATTTCATTTAGTCGAAAGGAATTTATTTTCCCGTTATACCTTCTAAATGGAAACCTTATTTGTCCTTTTACTTTGACATTGCTGTATATATCTCATCTTTCCAATGATTTAGTTTGTCGAACTTCAAAGGAGAAATTTTTTGCAACAATGATTGGAAGCTCTGATATGTTGCAAAAATTTTCCTTGATATCCAGTGCGATCTGTTTTAATGTCGTAAACAATTCACAGGTCAGCGTAGACTACCTAACAAAACCACTTGATATCTTCAAGGAGATGAGCCGGATACTTAAACCTGGTGGACTGGCTATAATGAGGTGATAGTTTCATCTCCCTCCAGTAGATTTGAACAGAGAAATTATTTTGTAGGCAGTAGAGGTATTGCAGTTTATGTGAAGAAATTATCAACATGACTATGGTTTTAGCCTTCTCATGTAGTTGTGTTCTGATCTGTGTCTTTTACTCGAGAAATTAAAACCGAATTCCGGATCAGAGTAACTATCACATGATTTAGTATGCTTATTGCCAATGCACCTTCATCTTGCTTTTGTCTATCACTGATTTCTACTTCTCTTTAACCATCTCTAACATTGTGGAGCGGGATGCCTTTGTTTCAACAGCTTTTCAAATCGTTGTTTTTTCACAAAGGCAATCTCTATATGGACATCAACCGGTGATGCTGATCATGCTCTAATTGTTGGGTCTTACTTCCATTTTGCAGGAGGATTTGAACCTCCTCAGGTAATTTATTCCTTGTTTACAGTATCCTGCAGTGACTGGCTACTGGGACGTCCACCGGAAACACAACTGGTCTTATTGTCTTGCTGGATTAATTTGCATTTGTGTGCAGGCTGTGGATATATCTCCCAACCCCGGACGCACAGATCCCATGTACATCGTTTACTCTAGAAAAGCATCCACGGCTTGAGAAAAGAGAGCAAGTTGATAATGAGATTTGATGCTCCCCCATCAGGACCACACTTTATCTGCTTATGGGTATCGAATCTTGGCCAGCCTTGGTACCCGGGGGCCAAGAATCCATTTGTGTAAATCTTACTTTGACTGAGACCGAATGTTTGTGATCAGTAAAAGGTAGAAACTCCTTTCTCTCCAAATGTGAGCACAGTCAAAGGATGTAAGCATGTGGTTTACTTGGTCCTTGTGTTCTATTTCGACAACCGGTCGTGGTAGCTATGGAAGATCAAAAAGTACACTTTTTTTCTCCAGTCGGTGCTGTCGGTGCTCTTTTACCAGTGCACATCTAATAAAACATTACGGGAACATCGTGCGTGTCTGGATGTCTCCCATGGAATATAATATTATACCAAACGTGGGATTCCAGGAAACAACACAGACCACTTAAACAGGCATCTTGCTTCTCGTGAAAGCCGATAGTTGAGATTGCCACTTTCAGTGAAGGTAAGTTACAAGCCGGAACAGTTTACCAAGTAGAAGTAGCATTGGGTCCAAACTTTTTCTGATAAAGAAAGCACAGGAAAATATACACAAATGGGAAAAGATAAGAGTAGAAGGGGGGTTGAATTGGTAACAAGATCAAGCCCAGCCCTGCTTGTAGCGACGGAAGAGGTCTTCTGTTTGAGCATTCTTGAAAGCACTGCAAGCAATGATATAGACCCAAATGAGCACAACCACAGCCACAATGAGGATTATGTTAGCTTTCCTCCATTCTTTTCTTAGGTTTCCCAGCAAGCCGGCTTTACAAGAGTTGCAATTGTAACACAGCTGGTTCTGGTCATTGTTCCACACGAAGCAATCTGGGTCTGCCCCTGGGCTCACTGGGTTTATCCACAACGTTGGATTCACATAACTGTAACCGCATGCTGTTGGTGGCTTACAGCACCCTGACTGTAAACATACAACTTCATAGTAATTCCAGTCATCAAGAAGGAAAAAAAGGAACAGAAGGAAACGAAGAAAGCAAAGAACACCCCACAACCACCAAACTATGTCACCATTGCATGCCAAAGCTGGCATCCAATCCAAAGAAATTCCAGAGATGCACTCTTATCTTCTGCGATAAAGTCAAAACCAGCGACTTTAATAATGCAAGGGTGGTTTTACTTTTAATTGGTATAATTGAGTTGGTTGGTGCCCTATGGAACTAACTTGGTTGGTCTCACTGTAGGAATAGTTTCCCTTCCCTATCAAATATGCCCCAACGAAGCATCGAGAAGCCCCTGTGAGAAAAATTGACTTTTTGTATCTGTAAATCACTACGATTACTATGGCGTCCTGATTATGATTAAAGCTCTAATAAATGGGTCCCACTATCGCTCGACGCAGTGCCGTGTGTTCCTCTAGTCTATTTCTGTCCTAATCCAGTAGCTTCCTGGGAATCCACCTACATTTCAGTCTCTACAGTGCACTGAGAAAAAGGCGGCCACTGATAAGAAAAGCAGAAAGAATCGATCTTCTACTGTCAGAATTTTATTTTAGGTTGTTGCCCAGAAAAACACTGACAATCACGCCACAGAATCAAATCAAGCTGAAAAGGCTTACACTTGACGAAAATTTGACAGTAAAAGAATAGAGTTTTAGAAAAAAGTTTACTGCACTCAAGCCCAAGAATCATTATTTATTCTCATAATCATGTACCATTTTCGGAGGTTCTTCAACGAGAGAATTTGAAGATAAAAATGGTCATGTCTAACCCATTCAATTGCTTCCTTATTGGAACAGGGAAGAATCTGGCAGAGGATGCCTCTAATTTGGAAATCTAACAATAGCAGTAAACTAACAGAAAACGAAGGGACAAGAAGTACTTGCCTGGAGAGGGGAGATGTGACCCATGAAGAACTGATCGGCAGTGATGTAATCTTGACTCAACTTCGAACATACATCACTCTCCACAAGGCAAGCCCTTATCTTATCCCAGCTCTTGGAATTCACAACATGGTCCCTCAGCCAAGAAGAGAACCCTTCAACCCTGTACTCCTTGTAGCTCCTCCCAAGCACATCGTACCCGCCGTCAGCACGCGTGACGATAAACGCGAAAACGAGCAAAATCAAGAGAAGCCCTATGAGGATGGCCATGCAGCAAAGGTAGAACGCAAGAAGCGTTTCTTTGTACCAGTAAGCACCCACAAAGCCAGCTAGTGATACTAGCAGGATAAGGATTCCTAAAATGACGACAGGCCAGCGGAATAAGTGGATGCACTCGTTGTCTGGTTTGGAAGCTAGCCAGATGCCAGAGGCAATTATGGGGATTGAGCATAGAAAGGCTATGAAGTTAAGAACTGCTGTTATGTTGTTGGCTACTCCCATGGTCGTGGGGTTCTTGACTACGGCTTGCGGCGTAATAAGACTCAGAGAGACGGTGGAGTGATATGGAAAGTGAGCTCCTTTTAGCTTGTTTTTAACGCTTTGAAATGGGTTGTTTTTCTACAGAACTTGAATTCTACCATCTGCTAAGGCTTCTACTTATATATATATCCTAATTTGTGTGAGGCAGAGAAACGATGAAACAACACTTGTCGAGTGTCGAAATGTGAAGAGAGCAGAAGGTAAAGTTATCCGTGTGGTAAGGATGATGGATTTGCTGTCACCTACTTCATCGTATGCGCCCATCATTGTCGTTGTGTATTATATAATCAACCTTTGCTAGAATCGGACAAAAAGTATCGGTGCGTACTTTAGAAAATTATTAATTTAAGTTCTCAAGATCGAATCTTTATTAAATATTTTTAATAAATTATAACTTTTTAAATTAAAACTATCACCAATACTACTAACTAATTAGGTAATTATTAATCAGATCGATTTTTTAATTTATAAATAAATAAATCAATATTTTTCTTGTCTCCGGAGTGGTGGTACGTGCGGGGAGAGACAGTTTTTTTATGACCAATACAAGACAATAAAAATAGTATGAATTTATGTTTTTATTTTCTATTTAAAAACTACTATTTTTACTGTTTTATGTGTTTAGAAAATAATATTGTACATTGTTTTTTCTTGCCTTCACGTGGCTGTTGTTTCTTTTCCTCGTGAATTGAAGCCTTCTTAGTGAAGTCAATATCGTCTTTTGCCGATTTCGAAGTTTTCCGGGTCCAGGAGAAGTCCCATCGCGGCATGGACTTGCTCGCTCCCTGTCTCTGTTCCTCGTATTATTACATTAAAAAATTGAAGTTAAGACTTGTCTATCAAACAAAAACTTACAAGTTTGTTCTTGGTAGGCCAATATAAAGTTGCTGGATTTATTTCTGCAAATTTAAGGAATACAACCCAAAAATGCAAGACCTTTAAATATTGTTGCGCTCTCTCTGATTTAAGCTTAACAAGCTGTTTAGAGAACCAAAGATCAAGTTCAGCACTACATGGATCAGTGGGTGCCCCTCTTCCACATTTTTCTCAACTCCCCGACACCAGAAGCTGAAGCATCTATATGGTTACAACAAGCATTTAGTGCCTCGGTATCGTCATCTTCTTCATCGTCAGCAACCTGTATTACCACCGCTTCTTTCCTCTCCTTACTCGCCAAACCCATTGACGCCATTGCCAGTGACCCAGCACCTCCAACCAAAAAAAGGTACAAACCTGGTTTCCTAATTTTTATTTACTTTTCAAATGCCTTTTTATCAGATTTTTCAATGGTTTTCACTATTTGATGGTTAACAGGATCATGCTTTTACTTACATTACCCTCTATGGTCCAGTCGAGGATTTTGTCGTTTCTTGCTATTGAGCGCGAGAGATTTAGCAACAGGGAATTGTCTAGGTTGGCCAGGGGTGTACTCACGGAGAATCATTGGGTTGATTTCTGGGTCAAACGAGCTGCGCGCAACTTGCTCGATCAATTGTCTGATTCGAATCGCGAATGGGTTTCTACTTTGAATTTGAATTTTGGGGAAGAAGGCATGGAGGAAAAGTTTGACTCAGTGCCGAATTGGCTTAAAGATGTGGCGTCAACCGGAAATGAACCGTGTCTCTCTTGGCTTCCCGTCTCAGCCAATGATTTGAAGTCAATGAAATTGTTCGGTAATGATTCCGAGATTGAAGATGATTTATCGAATAAGGTCGAAAATGGTGGAGGAGATTATGTGAATGAGGTTTCGGAGGAAATGGAGGAAATGGAGATTGATGGTAATGTAAATGTGTCGCTCGATCATAGAATTGGAGATTTAGTTGCTAGCTTGAAAACCAGGGTTATGAATATTGAGTCTGCTCCAGAAATGGAGGAAGTAGCAAATGAAATTCGACAACTTTGTTTGGAGAGGGTGGGAAGAGGAGATTCTCTAGCGGTTTTGGGTCTGATTGAACCTTGGAAAGCAGATGATGAGACTGCGTCAGCTCTGATGTCTTGTCTTTCAAAAGGAGGTGAACAAGCGATAGCTTGGCCTAGCCAAGTTTTGTGTTCAGTAATTCTTCCAAAGATGCTAATTCTTGAAGAGCCAGCATCTCGTGTGCTAGTGACTGCAGTGGTAGAGTACTGCCGGCTTCATCACAGGGCCACAGAATATGCACTGGTATTTCCTTTAATAATGAGAAAGGAAGGTATTAACAGCCCCATATGTGAGGTGGTTACCAAGATTGTCAAGGAGTGCTTGCATCCGGCACAGGTCTCTGCCTTATTCCAAAAGCTGCTATGTGGAGGAGAGGCTGAGAAAAGATTGCTTTGTCTTCCTTGCCACCGATGCTTTATATCCAATCAACTGGTATGGACAGAACCACTATTCAACCTGTTCTATAATATCTTGAACCATAATGTTCAACTAACCCAGGATTCTGTTGATGCACTGGTTCCAAGGATTAGTGAACTGTCTCGGAATTTCTCCAAATCTCTGAAATTTGGAAACTTTTTGTTGTGTTTCATCACAAAATGTGCTTTGCCATTAAGATCTCACAAACTTTTATTGACTGAAGCAGTTGAGCTAACCAATACCCTTGTAACTAAATCTGCATTATCAAAATTGACAAGCCTCTAACTTTTTATTGTTGAAAATGTGAACTTTATTGTTTTTCTTTTTTCCCTTCTGGATGACTTTCTTTGTTGGCAATTTTAGATAAATGCTATTAGTTTAGCCTTAAGTGATCATTAGGTTCATCTTTTGCTTTTCCAAGATGCTACAAGATAATGAAAAGCAAAAGATTTGCATGACAATCTTTGAAAATCAGAAAGAAAGAAAGAGTATAGATAATCTTCAATAATTATCCTAATAAAAATAAAAAGATTTACTCCCAACTGATACAAACTCTTTCAAATTTACTAAAAATTGATTTGTTCAAATGATGATAGATACGAATATATTGGGCTTAATCAAATTCCGAAAAAGTATTACTACGAATAAACTTGCTTCATCTGAAATGATTTCATGACAAAATTGGATTGGATTTGATTGCCCCACAATCATTTATCATTACCCATATTCCCGGCTGACATGTCATCAATTTGGCACCACTTCTTTTCCCTGTATTCAAATGCCCATGATAGATGATGACCCCCCGTATGGTCTCATTTTATTGATTTATTTTCCTTCTTTTCTCCCGCTCCAGAGTAAGAAACAAGAGATAATTGCAAAGCCAACGCCCATGGTCACATGATTCAGATCATTAACCATATAGTATTTCGATAGTGCTAGGCTTGGTTTCCACACAAAGTGGAAACAACATTTCTACGAACACACCGCGTACATGTACCTTCACCACACGTCTCCACTGGGTCCCACAAGTCAAGATTATGGTGGGTCCAAATCTAAACTCCTCTAACAAAGATACACTGCTTATCATATTCAACCCCAACCGCTTTGACTCTCCTCCTATCGCACGGCTCTGATCGGGTGATCACCTATTTGATCCCCTGACGAACGCAACCCATATCATAAGCCATAACCGCAGGGGAGTTTTTTCTCCTAACGACACAGCACACAACCAGCCTGATAGGTGATTCCTTACTCGCTTTTTTAATTCTCACTAATGCGCACAGTTTGAAGGACCGTATCGCACTTTCATCTAATATTCGATAACCGGAACGTGCTCTTCCTCTTCTCGTCGTTCTCCACAAGCGGAGTTAGAGCTCGGAGTTTGGCAATAACTCACACCCAAATCTGATAAAACTGACGCTGCTTTTGCTAACTTGAGCCTGTCTCGCGTTAACTGCTCCCTCTCTCTTTTCATTCTTTCCGTGCAATGAGGTTAATTTATATAGCATTATTCGCTTTGGCTCTACTCGGTCCCGTGGTAACTGAGTCTCTAGCCGAGTTGGATGACTCGGTGGCGGAGATCAATGCAGTCGCCGCTTTGATGAACGAAACGCTCATTAAACCTAAAGAGGACAGCTTCGCTGACATGATCGATCGGGCTTTGGAGAAAGAGTTCAACGAGACCGACCAGAGTGAAGGTCCGTGTGTACTAGATCTAAGCTCTCTCGCTATCTCTCTCTTTCGTTTTTTCTCTACTCTATTGCGTTTGCTTTTGCATTTGCATTTGTCATTTGTCATTGTCTTCTCCTCGTCGTCCATTTTCTCTTGGCTGTGCTGTCCAAAATGCGGTTAGTTTACGGTGAATAATCCGTTTTTGCATTTCGTTCAAACAATATCCTCAGTAATTTGAGTTAGAAAATATGGCATTGAATAGTAATTACTCCTCTATTAAATAATTATGGCAGGGAAGGTTTAGGAGTTTGTTTGGTAAGAAAGATGCAGACTAGGAATTACGATTTTTTTTGTCTTTGCTAATGCAGCCACTGATCCCGGTAGCTTCAATAACAGTGTTGCTGGGCAGAAGGTTAGTAATTTTCAATTGCTGTACTTTTTTTTTTGGCTGTAGCGGTTCATCATTATCTTCTTCTTTTATTTGTTTCTCTATGGTTGTTAAGAAGGCTATTGAAATATCCCATCCATAGTTATGCATAAGTTGATCATGACCGGTGATTTTGGAAGTAAATCTGATAAGTAGTATTCTTCTTCACTGTGCTGTGTATAGTTGTTGTAAGCTTGTATATAAGAAGGTAAAGTGCAGATGAGAATTCAACCTACACTTCATGGTTAACCCTCGAGAATGATTTTATTGCTAGTGACTGCTCTTTGAAAATGCTCTACGTTAACCATGAGCCAGTAGAAGAAAAACTAGTTCGATTCCTTTGATGTTAGTGGAAAACCTATTGCAGTAACAAAGGGTTATAATGTGACACTGAAAAACAGATGGACTAGAGCTAGATACTTGTGATGTTTGTTAGCCAATAAAGATACAGCGGCAATGCACTGTTATGCTGCATAAATACCATTAAAGAGCATTTGGAACATATCATTCTTTTGGTTGAGGGTTGGTGATATTTTTTGACGTCTGGGAAGGTTGATTTAGAATGAAGGCTGTCGCATTATGTCCTATATAAAAGGAAATTTGTGACAGTTTCTGCTCACAAAATCATTGCCCTGATTGGGTTTTGAAATTTGGTCTTTTTTATGCTTGAAATATATTGTCGATAATTTATGAGGGATTTCTTTTTTGATATTACCAGGCAGTTTTGGAAACAGTTGCTAGAGTCAATTCCAAGAAAAATGACACACGGGAGGAGAAGTATGTGATTTTCTCTTAATTCAAAATTGAATTAGCTCATTTAAGAGAACTTTCATATAGATGGTTCTTCTTATTATATTATTTGCTATGAAGAAATTCAGTTTTACCCATCTCAAATTTTAGCCCAGCTAATGCTTTTATGCATAATGTCTCAGGTCATTTTTCAATTTGGATAATGAGAATCGAGCAGAAGATATGCCCACTTTGATTGATCGTAAGGTAAACTAACATGCCACTGGGGACTCTTAACTTTTCGTGCGTTTCTGGATGATTGGTTAATGTTGGATTCGGAGACAAATCTTTGAGTGATTATAAGACAGACTGGAAGTTAATGACGTTGATGAAAATTTTGATATTGGTATCTTCAGGACAATGTTTTTATAATATCTAACCGAAAATCCAAATATCCTGTGCTGCAATTAGACTTGAGGTTCGGTTTGCTATCCTACCTCTTCTTTCTGCTCCAATGAACCAAACCTGGAAATAAATACATTTTTTGCTGACTATATATCTTCAAAGTGCAGATTGATATCAGATTTGGTGGTTGTTATAGTATCTGCAACCTGTGGTGGCATTGCATTTGCTTGTGCTGGACAACCGGTTAGATAATTCTTTTGGCTTTTATGCATTGCTTGTAATATTGATATTTTCTGGATTTTAATTCACTTAATTACTATCTTCTTATAAATAGTCATATTTCAAAATTTTCAGGAATTATACTACCTTGTTTCTTATTTTCCTTCATTTATCACTGCTATCTTTTTTCCATTTTAAAATTTACAGGTTATTACTGGATATCTGCTGGCAGGATCTCTTATTGGTCCCGGTGGTCTGAGTTTTGTCAGTGAAATGGTGCAAGTATGTTGATTTTCCATCTGCTTCAATCTAATATTTCTTCCTTATTTTGTTCGATCACAAACATGTGTGGTTAAAGTTATGAAATTTAGTGTTTCTGTGCAATTTTATCTTTCAAATTGCTACAGGGTTGATTGTTAGAAAATTTTTATTCTCAAGTTTAAGTTGCTGCCATATTATTTTTAAATATTGTGCCTTGCAAACAAAATTCTTATATCAAAGTTAGGCGCAGCCCAGCTTGATACCTATTAAATAGGTGGTTTGGTTTTCTCTATTATAATCCTCCAAAAGTTTAAGGCTTTCAGTGTATGGATACACAGATTCATTTCTTAGCATTTATATATATCCAGGTTGAAACAGTGGCTCAGTTTGGTGTGATTTTTCTTCTATTTGCATTGGGTTTGGAGTTCTCTGCAGCAAAGGTCTGCTTACAATCTTCCTTCAGTTTAATATGCTTGAAGTTAGGATTTTGGTTGATGTCAGCTGTAATATCATCTGCTTTTCATGAGTGCAGCTTCGAGTTGTAAGAGCAGTTGCTATTCTTGGTGGTCTTCTTCAGATTTTCTTGTTCATGTGCTTGGCTGGAGTAACTGCCTCGGTATGCTACGCAGAATCATAAATCTTTTGATAGATGTGGCAATGCTTCTTTTTTTTGTGTGTGCACATGTGCATCTGTATAGACTCGAAACTAGTAACTTGGCCTGAATTTGATGTGTGCATTTGTGGTTGTGTTTCATGCTTGCGAACTTTTTAGGTTTGAAATTTCCCCCATTTCTTTATCCTGAATTGATATGAGACACATTATCCATCTTTATTGCTTGCTTGGTTGAAATAATCAAGGCTTGAACTTTTGTATTTTACTCTGAATTTCTGCTGGTTGTCAGATAAGTATTGCATGTAGAGTCAGGAAAATAGACACTTAAAGATGGTGCCATTGTGTTGTGGATCACCTTTATTATCCAGTTAAATAATTGTATCACACAAGTAGAAAGCCAGTCATGTGATTCCATAACTTCCTGGTTATGCACTGAGACATATTCTATAATGGACTTGGTTTTGAATTTTAAACTATTTATATTTGTCGTTTGAGGAAATTGGCCTGCTTGATTTAAGGTTTCTAGCCATCATTACTGATTTGCAGGGTTGTGGTTCCAAAACAGTCCTGAGTGATTTTCCCACAGAACAGGGATCACAAATTCATTTTTTGATCTTAGGTTACTGTAATTTGGTTAAACAATGGATTCACTTATTTTTTGAATGCTCTGCAATTTTTTCTTTACCCTCCATGATCGTCTTGGTATGTGGTTTGATATGACTAGCTATGCTCTTGCAGTTATGCGGCGGTAAACCTTCAGAGGGAGTGTTTGTTGGTGCATTCCTCTCCATGTCTTCTACTGTAGTGGTAAGACTCTGCATAGATGCATTCAATCATGATTGTTTCTTGGTTGCCGATAGCTTTTGGTCAAGTTAATGTTTTATGTAATTCAATTGTAAGCACTCGAACCATTGTAACAAGGCTCATTCGCTCTTTAGCCTTTTCTGCTAATTCAATTTTATGGTATCAATCTCCTTTTTTTTTTTATATTATGGTATCAATCATTTTATCTTTTTGAAGAAATGATCTTGTTCACTAGTAGGTAAAATCAATCTATCCCGCCCGTGAGATTTTGTAGTATGTTCCTGTTTAATAAGGCTGCGATGCCCACCAGTCCTTGGGATAAAACCTAACATCTTAATCTTGGCTGTTTAAGTTGGGGTGTTATTTGGGGTGCCAGTTGCTTAATACTCCTCTCCTGATATTGTTATCTTTCAAGTTTGTTTTGTGCAGAAAATTTGCTCTTGTTAAATAGCTATTCTTTGATTGATTAACTGCTTGTAAGAAGGTACTATATAAATATATATTTATATAATATTATGAGCAATATTTTTTCTTGTTGTCTTGATTTTCTCAACGTGCTTCACATAGAATTTCTCACATAATTGAATTAAAACGGAGATATCTTGCTGATTAAGAATTCACTGAACATACTTCAGTGCTATTTAGTTTTCTACCTTTATAGTTCAGTTCTGCTTTCTTGAACCCTATCTATGGAACTCCAGCATTTTCTGTATTTGACATTACAAAAGTTGACATATTTTTTCTGGGGTACAGGTTTTGAAATTTTTGATGGAAAAGAATAGTATCAATGCCCTTCATGGTCAGGTCACCATCGGTACCCTTATCTTGCAGGTATTTTCCTTTATTCAATCAATATGTTAAAGATCTTATATTAGTGCTAGTGATATTGGATGATTGATTAATATATTTGTTAATATTCTTTGCTTATGATATATCTATCACCGCATGATTAATTCTGGTTCTTTATAATTAAATTTTGTACTTTTGTTGCATTGTCAGGATTGTGCAGCAGGTTTGCTTTTTGCTTTGCTTCCTGTTCTTGGTGGAACATTTGGTGTTCTTCAAGGAGTAATGTCCATGACTAAGTCGTAAGAATCTGAAGAACCTTTTTTTTTTGGGCTTACATTGGTTTAGTAATTCGTGTTTCATATATAAACTCTTTTTTTGCCAGGTATAATGCATTTACCTGGTTGATATTTATATTTCTTTTTTCTATCAATCCTTCATTGGTCACACAAAAATATAAGATTATTACTCTTTTGAGATACATTTAATGTGACTTATCGCTATTGATGAACTCTAGCTGTCAATTAGCATGTTGAGGCAATTGGAAATAGGTTGACAGATTAGCTTGATCTTTAAGATTTTGTTTTACTGGAGCAGAATGCCTATTAAAAGTTCACAACATGTATATCAGTTGAATATGATATCTTTGGCATATCTCAACAACCTTTATTTCTTCGATGTTGGTTGGTTATTACTAGAAATCTACCTCCTAAGTCTCAAATTCACTCATCTTTGTGACATGGTCTATATTTTCTTTCCAGGTTGCTGCTGCTTGTTATGTTTTTGTCTGTTTTGACAATTTTATCTCGGACATGTGTGCCATGGTTCCTAAAGCTTATGATAAGCTTATCATCCCAGGTAATCAAGATGATTTTATGATGTTATATTTTATGGAGGGATAATTTTGACTGAAGTTTTGCTTTTGCAGACTAACGAATTATATCAGTTGGCATCAGTGGCATTCTGCTTAATTGTCGCTTGGGTAAATTCTGTTTCCTGGCTTGATTTTTTTTTTTCACCCTCATTGTACGATTTCATTTGATATTAAAAGCTTTTTATCAATATGGCCTTTTCCGTTCCCTAGGTCTATGTTGATATGTGGTTTTTCCCTCTTGGGAAAAGGAAAATTATTTTATAGTTGGCAGATTTCTTCCCAATTATTACACTTTCTATTTCATCCCAAATTAACCAAAGTGCCAATATATATACTGATTGTTCTTGCATTGCAGTGTAGTGATAAGCTGGGCCTAAGCCTTGAACTGGGTTCTTTTGCTGCCGGAGTGATGATATCAACAACTGACCTTGCTCAGCATACGCTTGAACAAGTTTGTTTCTATTCTGATTTTCTTAATAGAAGTGTGTCTTTTGCATTACGATGATGATTTATCACGTTTCATGTTTCTGGAGGTAGGGTTTCAGTGATTTAAGTTACTTAGTCTGTGGAAATACTGACATTCAAATGTTTTTCAAAGGCTATTTTAAAGAAATAAGTGGCATTTTTAGCAATGCAAGTAATTTCTTTATTTTATTTATATTTATATGAATTCAATTTTGGCCATGGCTTTGACAGATCTAGTCTCTTGTCTCTCATGTTTTTAAATTGTTTTTCTGTGGTCTGAATCTTGACTATATGTTGCTTATATATATTAATGGACTGGAGATTGTGGAGCTATGTCTAAACTTCCTTTCATTATTTTCATGGAACATTATGAGCTCCTTTGAAATTTAAAATTTTCCTCTGTATTATGCTCTTATTTGAGTTGATTTCTGCTTAGGTTGAACCAATTCGCAACTTCTTTGCGGCTCTCTTTCTTGCCAGCATTGGGATGTTAATACATGTCCAGTTCCTGTGGAGTCATGTGGATGTTTTACTTGCAGCTGTGTTGTTGGTGATCGTCATAAAAACACTTGTTGTTACAACCGTTGTAAAGGGATTTGGATACAACAATAAAACTTCACTTCTTGTAAGTTTGAGGAACTGCTAGATTAGCCTTATTTGGAAATATTCTACGTGTGTGATTGACAAAAAAACCTTAGCTTTATTCATTTGTGTAGGTCGGGATGTCTCTGGCACAAATTGGGGAATTTGCCTTTGTTCTATTGAGTCGTGCTTTTAATCTTCATCTGGTTGAGGTCAGTATTTCAGCTGTAGCCTGCTCTTCAGTAAGGCACAAGTATGTTCATCTAGATAATCGTAGCCTTATCTTGTTTAAAATGTGATTTTGTATGGATCCTTCCAGTTGACGCATTTTCCATGAAATAGAAGTTTCTAAATGTTTGGGAATATGTTGACAGATTTTCTGCTATACCTATTAAGCAATCAATTTGGTCTCCAGAAAATAAAAGGGAAAATAGAACCTATCATTTTTTTCCAGATGGGTTGTATTTCGTTAAAATTAGTATACCTACCCCAAACCTGTTACCCACAATTTTTTACGTGCTCTTATCTCTCAGAGCATAAAAGTCAGATGTTAAAATTGTGCTTGTTGTTTTGCATTCACCTTTGTGGGGTGTCCTTTCTAACAAATTTTTTATGTTGCCTATCACAGAGTAAATTATATTTGTTGCTACTTGGCACAACAGCTCTCAGTCTGGTATGTAGTATGTAGTACCTTTTTACTCTTTTCTAGACTGTAGTGATGCAAATGAAAATTCTGATTACTGCGAATGCTATGTTATGGAGGTTCAACACTACATTTTTCATGAAGGCTGATTACGAAATCTACAGGGAATATGTCGAAGTTCTTATATGTACATTGTGACGTTGTTAATGTTTTAATTAAACTGGCAGTGCTCACAACTAGTGCATAAAAAATATTTTTATATAGATCATATTAAAAATCAGTGTGTAGAGGTGCATCCTCATGTCCGTAGCTCTCACTGAACTGATGAACTTAATATTACCTATTCCCAAGCTTGAATGGTGGTACTGAATCAACGTTATTTTCTTTTCCTTTGTCCAAGATCTTGAACCGTGTTTCTTGGGTGTTGCTGCAGGTCACTACACCATTGCTTTTCAAGCTAATACCTGCTGTCATACGCCTTGGAGTGCTCTTGCGGTGGTTTTCCCCTGATAGTCCTAGTGAGGTAATCGACTTGCCTCCCTGTTCTGTTACCTATTCAAGTTCTCATAAGAAAATATGCATTTGTAAATATATTTTGTGGCATATTGTGTTGTTGGAGCGAATTTTTTGAATATTATTTGTCCTTCCAGATTGGATATAAAGGAGATAGCTTCCGCTCAGACAGCGCTAAGCGTATAACTTTGATGGTCCAAGGCTCTCATGATTCATGATATTAAAATAAAGCATGCATCAGAAAAATGCAATTTTCTGCCTTACCTGATCGGCTCCTTCTACTCTCGAGGACAGGTGCATAAGAGCGCGAAGGAGGTTGACTGAGCAACCATTCTTTTTACCATTACAATGCTCCTCGCATTGCTTCACTCCACATGAAATTTTGACATGGATGAGTTGGTGAGTATCGAAGAAATTTGTTACTCAGTAAATATTGTCGTGCGCCTACCTACTCTAATTCTGATGCTGGTCATTTCTTCATTCGTCTAGATGACCAATTTTGTGTAAAGTATTGTCCATTCTGTAATATAATCTACGTCAAACTTCCATCTCGGCGGTTGTCATTCTTGGTCATAGTTTTTTTCTCATATTCACTTTCTTTCCCCTCTTCTTTGGCAGCTGTCAAATTTTTAGTACCTCTTTCTTCTTCCAATTTCTGCCCCCTTCATGTAATGGTACCCACATATGTTCACATATATTTCCCAGTCCTGGAAATTCGTTGCGAGTGTATATAAAGCAATTCTTTTAATAGCAAGTTGATGGAATTTGCGCTTTGTAATCTTATTTCGAATATATTGTTAATTAAGAAGCAATTTGTAATTTAGTAATTTAACTTCATCCAGCATATAAATCTTTATATGGCATGTGAGTAGTATGGTGTGTGCAGTTTCAAGAGTCAACAGGCCAAAGGATTTATACCTTTGTATATTAGTCTGTAACCTAATTCCTGAGGAATCAATTAAACACAATACAAGAGAAAATGTTGAAGATACAAAACGTGTCGACGTCTGCCATTCCGAGAGCGAATGCCTCGCCTCTATCTGTTGCGTACTTTGCCGAATATATTCTCCAGGTTTCATGACCAAAAAAAACTGCTTTATAATCGGTTCTTTCTTTATACTTTTCCAAGGATATTATGTACAGACTCCAGCCCTTCCGAAGAAAGGAAAAAACACTGATATATTATTACTATTGCCTCTGTTCTTATAGAACGAGAAAAAAAGAGAGTGCCTAATAAATGGAAATTTGACATTCGAAGTCGAGGCTATGAATATTGGGTCAATTTTTATACTATCCTAATAAAAATTTTAATGGACTTCCAACAGCCTATTTATGGCTGTATTAAATAAAATAAATACCCTTCTTTTAGACAGATCTGTGCAACTGTAAGCAGGTGATGTCAGAAGCTTAAAAGCTCTTTTCATGCCGGTCTTGATAACGCTGGTCTACCTCAAAGTTCACGCATAATTATGATTTTTCAGGTTCTCTTTGATCCTAAGTGGCCTCCTTCCTTCCCATTCTAATTTATTCATTCATTTCTTTTCAATGATTGATACGTCTTGCATCACCATCTTAGATTTTTCGTTGCACGTTTTCGTTTCAATCACTTGTGCGAAGACTACATCGTATACAAGATAAGATAAGATAAGATAAGATAAGATATTACAATAATAGCATACTTTACGACTAAGCTATTATCACTAATATCATTTCTCATCAAACCTAAATGGTGTTCAGTTCTGTTCCGTTCTGTTCTGTTCTGGTCTGGTAACCAAAATGGACACGCGCGGCTGTACGTACGTAGTTGAAGCATACTAAATTAGGATGGTTGGAGAAAAGGACAGTAATTACACAGGTTGGTAAGATGTCACCATGAGTCACTACTGCTTCCTTAGCATTTATTCCATGCTATATACTTTTGAACAGACATAACTTACACATGCTCATCAAACCCTCTCCTTCAATTGAAATCTCCCTTTCAGGCGAAAATTCAAACACCCACAGACACATGTGTGGATGTCGGGGCTTTTTGTTCATACATAATGATTATATAAGCAACTACTTGCATTCCTTCGTTGGCTTCAGTGGACGTATGTAATCACTATGTCCACGTCCTTCAAATAAATGGTTATTTGTGTACAAATATGGTATTGGGGGAATCCGAGGGAAGAAGGGTGTCGCTTTTTGTTCTTCCTTTTCTCGGGTGGGAGTGGGAGTGGGACTGTAGTCATTTAAGGGAGGGTGTAGGAAGTACTGAGTTGTGGTATGATCCTGGGGGTTATTGCCTCGTTCAACTATAATGTTATCATGCATGCTGCCAAGAGTAACACTGACGGGAAATGGTGAGTCCAAAATTGTCTTTGGCAAGTTGCCATAATATTGTTAATTCAGAAAAGATAATAAAAAGAGGCCCCAAAGCTACAGGTTCCTTTACCTAAATGGCAAATGCTATAAAGTGGCCAAACTATTTGGTAGGCCAGAAGCAAATGCTCCAAAGCTGGATTTCTGCTTCTTCACGTACGGAATATCCTTGTAGAGACGAACTTTCTTCTCCTTTAATATATCTGACGAGTCTTCTTCTTCTTCCTTTTTATAACCATTTAACAAAATTTATGAATATTAATTCTTTTCCGAGTTCCGATTTGATACCAACAACTATAAACCAAGGTGCCATTCGTAAATGCAAATTACTGTGCGGTATGAACAGTGGGAATAAAGCTTCCTGGCTATGCATTAAATTTCAAGAAAGTTGAACACCAATAATGGAACGTGAAATTGACAGCATACAAGAGTTACTGGGTGGAAAGATAAATGATGGGTTTTATACAATGTGATATGAAGACAAAGTTTGATCCTCCATAATCTACAAGGTAGAGAGGAAAAGGGATATAGAAGGTGGATCCAAAACTATTTTACACAACATCGAAAGTAGGAGACAGTAAAAAGGACATACTAGGTGGTTGAAAGGTCGCTGTTGCTTAAAAGTGATAATAATTATGACAAATGATATGCATCGAACTAGATGGGTCCATACAAAAGGAGACAATGCAAGCTGAGGAGGGCCATGCGTTTTAATTCTGGGAATAAATTAAGAAATCATATTTCCTTTTATTGCTTCTTGTTTTTGTTTGACTTTACGCTGTAAATTTGATAATTAATACTGAGAAAAGAAGAAAAATCAAAGCAAGTGCATGCCGACGGCACTTAGAGGTCCCCCTCTTCTTCGCTAGCCTTTTAATGGTTCCCTGAGTAAGTAACAAAGAAAAGGGTGGAATTAAATGCCAGCTTCAGACAAGAAGTTGCTAGAGAAATAATGATATTTGGTATTGGAAGCTTGTGGACAAGTTTTAATTCATTCCTTTCCCTTATCTTCAAAAACCGAGGCTGGAACGAGTTGAGATGTGCCACTTTTCTGGTCACTCATTTGCATTTAATGGATATGTCTGCTTCTGCTGCTCTTACACGTTAGCATCATATACTTTTAAGATGACCAAGAGAACCTCAGTCGAGTATTTGGTCTCTGAGGAGACCAAAAGCTTGCAGATTTTAGTCTTATCCATATCTTAAGGGGAACTTAAGGTACCGATTCGATGATTTCTTAAATATTTAACCATAATTTAATCCATCTTAAAAATATGAATCAAAATCTAAAAAAAAAAAATCTTATTATCGACAGAAACAATAGTTGAATATTCATGAAAGGATATGGGGCTTCAGATGAAAGGCTGAGATCTTTCTTGGGCAGTCTTGCTAGCAAGGCTCGACCTGCTTCTCAACTTTGTCTTGCCCTTATTTGTAAGTTTGATTTTTCTGATGATTCCCAACTCCAGTCTGTTCACTGGATTTTAACTTTTTCTTCGTCACCGAAGCCATTAGTATGGTCCCGTGCTTGCATCTTCCATATGTGAGGACAATTTATTTCTTGAGTTGTCGGTATCTATGTATTTATATTTCCACGTACGTACGTCCTTCTAATTATACCCTTTCATGCAAAAAGTGCAGTCTCTTCGCGAACATTTCCTGCCTGGAGAGTGATGCAGATACAGTTAAGGCAATGAACCTTACTAAAACAGGAAAAGAAACAGAAACCACGGGTAAGCATAATAGAGGCAGCAGTGCGACTACAATTATGGAAAATTGAAAAAAAAAAAATCAATCTAAGATGCTTTTTTCTGTTTTCTGTTTAAAGTTCTATTTCCTGCTGTTCGTTCAAGTGGCAATATCAGAATCTGTTGATTGGAAACCATTTTGCCTACTGCTCATTGTGACTGATGATGTAAGAGTTGCTAAATGGAATAGCAGTAATTAGTTGAATTATCGTCAAAATACCATAGCATACATATAGCACATATACCTTCGAAAGAACTGTTTACTAAATTGTCAGAGGAAAGAGAAAGGATTGATCATCTAATAGCACACATGTTGACTACACCGTGAATACCACCAACAATAAGTCAAATTTTCCCATTGGGATTGGGTAGATACATATGCTAAATTTCTTGGATGTTAGTTCAGGTAACTCTAATGGGTCGAGTATGGAGGGAGCTAGGGGCTGGTTTATTGCCTTCCGTGGATGTTGGAGACCCAAGAGTCAGTTCTAGTTCAGGTGCTACGTTTGAAGGCTTCCGCAAGGGGTCATTCACTCCATAGCTTGAAAATTGCGTGGAGGGAAGGTGGGAAGCTGATTCTGGATATTCTGTTTCCGGGATATCCGATGTGAAGAGTTGTTTAGAGGAATCAACGCCGAGGAAAGACAGAGAGCTCACATGGTGTGTTGCAAACTGAGAAGTTGTTGTCCTTGCATATTGCGTTTGGGTTGGATCACTTTGTTTCAAGTCAGAGCTGCTAACGTGATAAGTTGCTGTACATGTACCGCTGCCAATCTACATTTTCAAGAGCAGGAAACAAGTTGGTTAATCTGCAAACTAAGCCATAACTATTCATTTGGTTTTGGAGAATCTTATGATAGATCAATGCCGGTGTGGTTGGAGGATTTCTATACCATGTCAAAGAGGCTAGAACGTCGCTTCTTCTTGCCGAGACATCCCTGGCGAAGGAAATACTTTTGAGCATGGCTAGCAACTTGAGTCGGAGTTCTGGTAGTGACAAAGTTCCTGGAGATTCCTCTCCAGTCTCCCTTTCCTAGCTTCTCAAGCCCAATCAGAAATGCTCGGTGTTCCTCTTCTGTCCACGGCACGCCTAATCATCCAATACGCAGTAAAAAAGAAAAAACTTAGCAGTGGATGAATGATCTAAAGATAAACAAGCCAAGGGCTGATATTGAATTCAGGTGAAGGTTGTTGTTTCCTTAAATAGTGTCAGATTAGCAGGCACTCAGCCAGGAAATAGTAGGCCAGGGGGCGTCATAACAAGAACTGAGGATTAGCAGAGAAGAAAACATACATAATAAAAGCTAGAGATGGTCTAGAGCAAGAAAAAGCTGAACTTTGAAGTGTCCAGAAAGTCATTTAAAACCAAAGAAAAGGTATATTTCTGAGGATTTTATTTAGATGGATGGATGCAGAATATATTATATGTACAGCGTACAGCACAGAAACATTCAAAACTCACCCTTCTTTCTCTCCTGGACTCCAGCGATAAGACCATCAGAGAGATAACCAATGGATGCTTTATCAGAGATGTCATCAACGGAAACTCTAGACGAACAAAAAGAGGAAGTTGGAGATGAGGATGATGACAAACACTCCATGCTATAGCTCTTCTTCATCGAAAAGGGAGAGGAGGATATATCAAGTTGGACGCCAAACAGCCTCAACCCGCCGGCAGAAGTCCCTCTGTAGATGGTGCAGGTCCTGGAATTATGGCCCACGTGCCCACAATGAGAACACTTCCTGCCCATTTTCACCCAGACAAGCTCGATTCCTTGGACTACCAATAACACAGAAAACAAACTCGGGAGTCAGATAAAGAGAGAGACTTTGAGAGAGAGAGAGAGAGAGAGAAAAATAACAATAAGTTTGGTTGTATATATGATGAGGAGGTAAGGTGGGATTTATGAAAATGGATGCACACCAAGAGAAGATGATTGGATGAGCATATTTTATTGTTGGATATTTTTCCAACTTGACCTATATTTATATTATACACACATACATACGCACACAAACATATGTGTCTTATACTAGTAAATGGTTTCTGGATAGCATGTCATACTGTACCCCCTAAAGATGGATAGAAGACCAAAATGAATTTTAATAATCCCAGTGTCCAGTACCATTATACTATTCCATAAATATTTCAACATACGGACATCCACCGTTAGATTGAAATTTACATTGCCTGAGATTTGTCTGTGCAGTTATAATATACTCGCTTAAAAAAGTGCTTTGTGTTTCTTTGTGTGAAACGACGATAAGAATGATGGAAAACAAGTGTTAAAATGAAAGTTGGTGAAGATCAACAGATAAATTAATTGAATGTTTCAGCCCAGTAGGTTTGCTCAAGGAGGAAATTACGGGTCATACCACACGCTCAGCGATTGTGCTGAAAATTTTGTTTTTTCTGGTGAGGACTTGAGAATCGGTTGGCTAAATTCTCAACAAGCAAGGACTGGATTATTAGCACCATCTGATCACAGATAGTTCAACTTTTTTCTTGCGATTGTACGTACCAACAGAAAGTAATTTGATTCTTTGGACGGCAAACAGCCCTGGCCAAATCAAGACTCTCCCAGAAAGTGACAAAGATACATCAAGCCCAGGTCCTGTTATTAGAGCAAATGTAAAATAGAAAAAGAGGCTGAACCAAATAACTCCTACATTTACTAATCTTACAAGAGATAGTTTTGGCAGTATTATAATATTAGCGTAGAATCTTTTTTCCTTTTTTTTTTAAAAAAAAAAGAAAAAGCATTGAGAAAGCATATTTAACTTTATTTTTACTCAATGAATCACCCATTTTAGCGACTGCTTAGAAACTAATGCTATTATATATAAGCAGCTGATGTAATGCTTTGAAATTATTACCTGCTTTCAAGTAGATGGTGCCCGAGAAAGTCATGATCAACGTAAGACGGATTTATTGACAAAGGAGCTTAACGTCGTCTCTTCGCTCAGAATGAACATTCTCCTGCTCTTTATTAGAAGCTTAAACCTTAATTAATGATACCTTATCATACACGGACAATTAGTTGATGATCCGATCAGCAATGTGAAGCAAGTGGAAAGCTGCATATATGCTTATTTATTAGGATATCAATGCCTAGTCAAGGCTCGCATATCTATGTATATGTAAGTATAGCAATATTAAATATTAACTATCTAATAAAGGCTCTAATAACCTGCGTTCGCCGTCCGACCCGGTGATAGAATTCTATTTCAGTTGTCAAAGTCATTGAACGAAACATCAGCAATGTGATTTACGAAATTGCGGAGCTGGTGGAACGTGAGAGGAGAACGACAGCCGAGCAACACAATCAGGAGAATGGGGAATAATTGTACCCTGTACCATTCCAGCAGGAAAGGAGCCCTTTTGGACTATCAACACAGCATTTGCATATTTAGAACTAGAAACATAACAAATATAATTTTAAAACTTTTCGGTTCATGCTCAACTCCAATAATTGTACGGCAAGTACGAAGAACTCAAAAAGAGAATTAACCGGTGCTTACCAAGTGCTGAAGTAAAAAAAAAAAAAAAAGAAGAAAAAGCACTGTTACTGCATATGATTTTGCTATTATGAGACTTTAAACCTTGCTCAGCAGTCAAGAACCATCCATTAAGCAAGCAAACACCACGAGTGTTTCTATTTTGGTTGAGGAGTTGGCATCAGCCTGGCTCATTTAATTTCAGAAAGCGATTGTCGACAATCTTGGGGCAATAAATCTTCATAATCAGTCCCCAACCAAGTCCAAGACAAACAAATCACCTCGTACCTGAAAAAACAAAAAAATCATTAATATGTTATTAATTATCTAGATATACTATGAGCTGATACTCTGATACATTTGAAGGTTACTTGGATTGTATAAAACTATTGAGTTCGGCCCAATCCGGCCACTAAAACTGTCAGTAAAAACTGAAGGCTGTAGATGAGATTCACCTTCAAAAGGTCATGTTTCTATTACCATTCGGAGTGGAAATCAAAATTAGGGTTGCATTTGAGCACGAATGTGGTAATACTATCCTGATGGTACAAAGAAGAACCTTCTATTCCATCGTACAAATAATCCCACATGCACATTCAATGATTGAAAGCCACGCTGACTAAGCGTTGGCGAGATGGAAGAAAAGATACTTCTGTTGGAGCAATTAATGGTTCTGGACAAAAACTTGAAAGTTTTATACTGTTTCAACTACTTAGACCTTTCAATTAAGGCAGGACACTTTAAATTTCAAGGTGGCACTGTGATTGGCTGTACTCCAATGACGGAGATGATAGTTTATATCTTCTACCGCACCTTTGCACAGGTGCTGGTGTATTTGACTCTCCTGCGTCAGGTCCAACTACCTTAGAATGCTGTCGATAAAAATAATTCGTCAAAATATATTTAGAACAAAACTAAAATAATGCCACTTTAAGATATGTAAAAGTGCAGTAAAAAATTGATCTTAATGGCCGTATTTGCCGATACTGGCAATTGGAGGTTCGACTCTACGCTTAGCGGAACATGAGAAGGGATAAGATCTACATTGGATGAGAAGAAACTAATGAATGGACAAAGATTCCAAGAAAATACTAATTAAAAGGGATAAACAATAATAATTATAAAAAGGACTAATGCAAAGGTCATAGTCAAAGTAAAGTAAGCCAACTAGTCCCAAAAGGAGTAGATAAAGGATTCCAACAACTAATTTCAGACGTGACTGTTACATCATATTATTTTGTTGCAACCCAACTAAGTTCCAGTATGACAGAAACGCCATTTAAATAAGAAAGGTAAATCACATCATGGATCATAGATACATCATACCCTGTCAAAGAATAATAATATAGATACGCAATGTCTAATGTACAAGCACTTTGGCTTCCCAAAAAAAAGTTCCTGTTGCGGCTAAAGCAAGACTAACAATATATAATCAAATCAAATCAGGTTGATCCAAAGGTATTGCGTGGGGGAGGGAGCAATACCGGCGCCATTTTTTAAGCTTGTGAATTTACTGGACAAGCACATCACGTTCAGCATCAAGCTTGCTCACAAGGCACTTCCAAATCCAAAAGCCGCAAATTTAATCTTAAATTGCAATAGGAAATGGAGAACTATAAGAAGATGAAAATGGTCAAGAAACTACATAATCCCTGCTGCTTGTTATGTGGGAGAGAAAGAAGATCATTGCTGCACATTACAAAAGCCAATTGGCGATGAAAAATCTTTTCTACGCATGGAATCAAATAGCCTTTTCAAAGCCAGAAAGAATACCGAGGTTCCCTAATTGGGAAACACGTTTGTCTTCCTAGTAACAGAAGATCCGAGTGATCTATTAAGAATCTACACATAAACTGTGAGACCCAATCTGTGTATAAAATAAAGTGTTTCAATCCCACAAAAAAAATACAAGAGATCTTAGACTTATATATACTATGTGATGAAATTATTTATAATAAGATATTTTTTTGAATTATATAGATAAAAATATAACTGAACATAATACATATAATCTCACAAGCGCATAAGTCTGGGCCTGCTGAGCACAGCAACTTCAAAAGTTCAACTGAAGCAAAGGGCCAGCCACATTTGGGTAGATGATTATTATATTCACGCGTTTCTTGAATTTGGTTTGCTGCTAGTATTAATAATCATGCCCGACGGCGGTTAACCTTGCGTAAGAAAGTTATATTGCTCGTTTGCCGAGGACAAACATTAAAACAAATTGTAGTGTTTCTTGCTGCCATATCCTTGCAGTTGAGGAAAACCTTCCAGTACTAAATGATCTCCTTTTCGTTTTTAAGAAATAGCCAAAAAAGGTCCAATTGTGAATAGACTTGGGTAATGAAAATTAAAAAGGACAAAAAGACATCAGCAGGAATGTTAGGCGAAAAATCTAGCAGTTTACAATTCGAACAAGTACATTACTTTCTTAAACTATGTAAACTTATAATTTGGTGACTTGAAATGCAGATAGAGTAAAGCAATAAGAAAAAAAATTATCAATACAAGAACAGGAATTTGTCTGCTTCTGTAGCAAATGCGATTGGATATGCTTCATTATTGAAAAAAAGAAGATATTCTAAAAAAAATAATAGCATGACATCATATTCCGGGTTTACTGGTATAATAAAGTCTAGATCATCTGCGGAAGACTCTGACCATGTGCTGCTAAATTGTTCAGTCTTGGAAAGTCTGGTCTTTGATTCTCAACTGGTGGGGTGAAGTTTGGTGCTATCCAAATTTTTTTAATGACTATGGGATCTTTTCACAGGTGGGACGCAAGTGAAATTTTGGTATTGTGTTGTTATTTACACTGGCTGGGCTATCTGGAACAGCAGAACAAACTCGTTTTCCAGAATTTTCAATTGCATCCAAAGGATATTTTTTTCATGGCAATTCAGAGTGGTGTTTGGTGTCCAACACAGAATATTTCTAACTTCGGCGCGAAATGAGTTGTTGGCTACTTCTAATGTAAATGATACTATAGTGTCGAGATCAGTTTTTCTCGAGTGTAACAAGACTGTGTCATGATCTTCATGACCTGATTATTAACACTATCCATTTTCCATAAAAAAAATAAAATTTAGTGATACAGTTTTTTTTTTTGGAAAACGTAGTGATACAGTTACGTATTTCCCTTTCAATACTTTCAAATCTTCAATGGTATCTTTGGTTATCTAACAAACTCTAAACCACGCAACTTAGAATGGTTCTTAGTCTAAAGATGTAGTCCACACCAGCTTTTTTTAAAAAAAGGTCTTTAATACTCATATGCAAAGAAGACGCTCTACTACTTATAAAATTCCAACAAAAAAAAGCGAAGCTACTGATGGAGAGCTTCAATGTTTTGATATTTGAAAATACTTAAAATTGCATTGGCATCAGAAAAATATTATAAATCACTAACTAAAGCATAGCTCTCGAAATACTATGTTTTTCCAATGGGAAGGTTAAGGATAACTCACCATGCAATGACTTTAAGAGCCACTCCAATGTCTGAACTTGCATATACCACGGCGATTTTCTGCAAAAGAAGCACGAAGAGACTGCACCATGGAAAATACGGCAGGAATCTCGCTCAATTCCGTATCCTGCTCCTGCAAAAAAATTCATTATCATTTTTTAGGCACAAATTCATTCAGCAGCAATATTACAAGTATTTTTTATGAAATTGAGTCATATATGTAAGTGCATTTGTGTGGAAGGTGCAATTTGTACAGGGTGAGAGAAGAGAAGGGAGGAAGGTTGCAGGACAAGAACTAATACCACTTCAGCAAGTCGATCTTCAAAACCCAAGGAATTAGCTTCAGCAGGCATGAATATTTTTCGGTAAGCTGCCCTCAACCTCTTAATCTAGATCCTCATAAAACGTCCTCATTACGTGTCCATATAATTAGAAATAAAATCTGATAAATTTGATAAGCCAAAAAATGATATTACTACTTGTTTCAGTTATTTGGAATTCTTATCTCAACAACCTACTATTTCAGAATCCATCAATTTACAAAAGAAAAATAAAATGAAAGTACTTGCTAAAAGGAGATACTTTCAAACTGTCTTTGAGAAAATTTGGGGTTAGCCCTAGACTAGGTCCATCAGAATAACATTCATACCAACCTCTTTGGCAGTGAATCCATTGCGCCGAAGACCCTCCAAATTCAGACCACGTAGCTCAGCTCGTTCTCCAGCCACCATCGTGTACTTTGGGACATCTTGTGAAACCTTTGCAGTATAATAAAATTAATCAGCCAAAATTTTGCAACAGATAACTTTTTCCTTGTACACTCAGGTTGCCTACTTCATCAGCGAACCTCCATGCTATGCAAACAGGAATTCTCATATAAACATATTCTACGTTTGACCAGCTGATTGACATAAACATAATCTAACCTAGTCCATATTACACTATTGTACAAAAAACAAGATGCAAAAAGATAACTCAAAGCCAGAAAATGGGGAAAACATTATACCACAGATCCACCACCAATAAAAGAATAAGCTCCAATTTGACAAAATTGATGAACAACTATTGCACCAGCAGTGTGAACGTAGTCCTGCACGCAAAGCATTCGCATAAATCTCTTACCGAGCATCATCTGTACAACAGAACTACAAAGAATTTGAGCTGTCAACTGCCACCATTATAGACAAACAAAGAGACTTACTTCAACAACCACATGACCAGCTAGAAGAGTATTATTGGCGAAGATGTTATTGTCACCGATTATACAGTCATGTGCAATATGACAAGAGCCCATGATAAGATTGTTAGCGCCAATAACCTGAATCACATTCCAACTCAGGTATGCGAAAACGGCACATATTAATAACCATTAAGTGAGGCATTATCGGCAAACAGTTTCAAACCGTTTTATCACTTGAGTTAGAAGATCGATGAATCGAAGTGTGCTCTCTGATTTCATTATTGTCCCCAATGTGGAGAAAACATTCATCTCCTGGCTAATGTACAAAAAAATTACTGACTATTGGCAGGTATATAGATACATATACACAGAAAAAAAATTAAGGAACAAAATCAACCTTGTACTTCAAATCCTGGCATTTAACACCAATAACAGAATGATGACCTATGACATTATTGTTTCCGATAACCGTTCGTCCCGAGAGATCATCACCGACCACAGCACCACTGCCAGACAGAGTCCGTTTTCAACTCAGCTACCTTTTAATCTCACGTATAAACAACAGGAAAACAAGAATACAAGTTAAGCCATAAAAAAGGAAAAGGTAAAAACTCACGTCATTAAAACGCAGTCGTCTCCTAGCTCTGTGTTACCGAAAACATGGCTACCGGCATTTAACCGACAGCCGCTCCCTAGCTTTGCAGCGGATCCGACGGAGCAGAACGGCCCTACCGAAACCCTGTCTCCGATTACGGCTTCAGGGTGGACAATAGCGGAAGGGTGAATGAAGGTAGGGTTTGAAGAAACATCTGTTCACAGTTTAGTAAGGCATTCTTTTAGTATCCAGTATTTCTTTGATTCAAGAATAAACAATAGAAAGAGAGATGAAGACAACTCTACAGGAAAGAGTTGCGGAGAAGCTTTTTCCAGAAGAAAGCGAACTAAACGCAGAGCGCAACGGCCTAAGGAATTTTACGAGAGGATTCATGGAATCGTGTAGCGGGAGAAGAAGGTCCTCCGCTGCTCGCTTCTGGTGTGTCAACAACCGTAACCGCACCCAACAAGAGCGCAACGGAACTATTTATAGTTCAATGTTTGGAAACGCATTGTCGTTTCCGTGTCAATGTGTCGTCCAGAACAATAAAATTTCGAAGATATTGCAAATAGACAGCCCCGAACATAAACCATTTATGCAGATAGTACATTTCAATAGGCCCAAAATCATAAATCAATCAACAGAATTAACCGATATGTATTTTGAAATGGTCCAAAAAATAATATTTTTCATGTTACATAAAATTAATTAAAGCTGCAATTTCACTAGCCAGCTAAATTCCTACTGCGTCATTCACCCTGTACTGATGCTCTATCCACAGTTTCTCTTGCCCTGCTTCCATATGGCTATCTTCAGACTTCACGCTTCGCTAGACGAGCACAGGACCAGTTCACCTTCCAACATACGCAGCACCTTTGTAGAACAATACAGACCAATAAGGAACACATGATCGGTACTCATGAGAAACTCTGCTTGTCAGAAAGTGCAGGAAACTTTCAAAATGGAGAAGAAATGAGAAGTTTGTATAACCTGAGACATGCGAGGCCTTGAATGAGGATCACGCTGGATGCACAAAGAGGCACATCGCATCATGTTGGACGCTTCCTTCTCTGAATAGCAGTCCTTTAAGCAGGGGTCAAGCAGTTCCTTGACGGCATGTTTTTCTAGGAGTGGACGTGCCTGTGCCAGATTCAAGCGCATAAGCAACAAACAGCCAAGGTGACAGAACAAAGCAGAGCTACAATTTTATTCTGCATCTTGAAGAGGAGGTTAAAACGTACGTTTTCTTGGAATTTTGATGAAAAGCGTAAATGTATGAATGCAAAGGACATTCAAACTAGACTTCTTCTACTCGTACGTACCCATTCTGTGAGGCACTGCTGGCCTTTGGGCCGGGTTATGTCAATAGCTTTCCTCCCTGTGACGAGTTCCACCAACACTACCCCGAACGAATAGACATCAGCCTTCTCTGTTATTTGGCCACTTTGAGCATATTCTGGAGCCAAATACCTGCAATAGAGCAGGCGATCTCTGACTTGATCCATAAACGTTTGCAGCTATACAATGAAGGAGAAATACATTATCCTATAATTTTACCCCTCTAGTCTTACCCAAAAGTTCCAATAATTCTTGTTTCTACTCCCATGTCTCCATATGGCTGCCACCTTGCGAGTCCAAAATCTCCAACCTGACATCCAAAGAAAATAGCAAAACAAAACAAAGGCATAGAATAAGAAGACAAAGGAAGGTACACGAAGAAGAGGCATGGCTAGGCTAGTTGAGGAAATCATGTAGCTTGAGGAGGTAAAAGACATAATATAAGAGATGACATACCAATGGTTCAAAATCATGGGTGATAAGAATATTGTTAGGCCTCATATCACGATGAACAATACATCCCACTCTGCATTCTTCGTGAAGGTATCTCAATCCCCTCGCTGCTCCAACAGCAATTTTTTGTCGAGCAGACCATCCCAAAAGATTTTGGTCTCGTCCTGAATATTTCCAAACACTGCGTTAACCATCTTGGTTGGCCGTAAAGTAGTATGTGAAGAAAGGGTTATTGCTTATTAGTTTTCTGCTGTGTAGAAGAAACATATTGTTCTGGAAAGAAAGCTTTCTTCCACCGTATAGAATTCTTTGCGTCAGTCAAGAATTGGAAGTTTAAAAACAAATAACAAAGACGCTTTGCACTTACCAAAGAGATGCAAATCTAGAGATCCATTGCAAATGTATTCATAAACCAGCAGTCTTTTACCATCCTCCACGCAGAATCCAATCAGTGTCACAACATTACGATGCTGTGCGCAGCTTAAAACCTCAACTTCAGAGCAAAACTCGAGATCTCCCTGAGAACTAGCCAGTTTGTGTTGCTTCACAGCAACCACTTGACCGTTTGTTAGGACACCTCGGTAAACAGAACCAAAACCACCTTCGGCCAAGAAATTTTCTTGTGAAAATCGGTCTGTCGCGAGTTCAAGTTCAGCATAAGTAAACCACTTGGGAGGATTTCTGAAAGCAGCCTTGTGTTGGCACAATGAACAGAGTGGAGGAGGACCCGGAGGTATGTGAGTAGACAAGGAAATTACTTCCCTTACACTTCTGCTCAAACTAAGATCAGTCCTATATTTAAGCTGCTCAACATCAGGTTGTTGGGCTAACTTAGATAAGTTATCAGACAGGCTCCGGTCATTTGGTATCTGGAAACCATCCCCCGATCTCTTAGGAAGTCTAAAGCTGGAGCTAAAACAATCATCCAACCATGGCTGGAAATATAACATAGTAAAAGAAGGAATCAGCTTTTCGCTATCCGTATCAGAATCAGACGGATACAAGGTTTCTTCTCTAACAAATGAACGCTCTTTCTTCGCGTTCCCATAAATTCCTGAAAGAAAATAAGGAGAACTACTCCCTGGATCCGAGCTTGACATCGATGATGTTCCAACATCTGTTGACGTCAGTGATGATTCACGATCAGGACTACTAGCAGGAGTCACAGTTGGCCCCTTAATATCAATCTCATCGTGAAAGCTACCAAATTCCTTCGAATATGCATCTGTATCAAATGGCTCTAACACGGATACTTCCGATTCCATACTGGGGGATCCAGTTAGATTCAAACGCAGAATTTCGGGTCCAGATCGATTCATAAGCACAACATTGCACTGTAGTTCTTCCGTGCAATATTTCTTCTCATGTTTCAGATGTCTGCCAAAAAACCATAATAGCAAATTAATGATATCCTTTTTTTTCGAAATAGCAATTAATGCACCGATCTGAAACATGCAAGCAAACATTAGGTGTTATATAGTATTCAACACGAACCAAGTTGTGCAAAATCAACCACCAAAATTTTAGTTTTTCTTAATCTGCCACCTCAAAAGGAAAAAGGGACTGAGAGCCAAAGAGTTTACATCAGTTATTTACCTATCCAAGATCACCCAGTTTGACTGAAACTTCTTAGCTTCAGCAGCCACCACTCCACAAAGTGAACCAGAAACAATTTTTAACCTGATTTTTATCTGAGGAAGGTGAAAAGGTGGAAGAGACTCAATTTTAGACAGGAAGCATGCACCAAAAATAAAAAGGTGTAAACAAAGTGCGGCAGCTACCTTCACTGGATCATAAACATCATGGAGGTGAAGCATCATATCGGAGCACAATTGTGATATGTCATCCTTTTGGTCCAACTTGGTTCCTGTTTGAGGCCACCTATGGCCAGTAGTGCAGTCAGTGGTGAATCTGGAGAATCCCCAAATCTTTTTACCTGAAATATGTGAGACCACTGTCATGAGTCAACAGCAATCTCTTAATTTGAAGTAGAAATGATGGCAGGGATTCTGAAAAAGCTGCCTTTGCAACGTTTTGGTGAAACATCACAGAAGCAGAGAAATTCAGCATTCAACCATTAACGAAGCAGCAAGTTCTTTAGTGTTAATCATTCAAAATTTTTACTGCTCAAGAGGACTTCTGCAAAGAACACAGAACAAAGGCGTTTACTTTTAGAGTCGGCAGGGATGACCACCAGCAGCCTAATGCAGTCACCCGGTTGAGCAACGTGGGTCAAAGCCCACACCAAACCGTTCTTGGGTATCTCCTTTGAAGCCTTAACAGCAACCACCACCACCTTCCCAGCAGCCAAATCAAAACCTCCTTTACCATTCATATCCAAGAAAAAGAAAATACTACACCCAACCCCCTCCACAACCTTCTTCAACAGACCACCCCATAGCAGCTGCAACCAACCTCAAAATTCTCCATGAAACAAATAACGGAGCTCCAAAGAGGATTGCCTTATCAGTGAAACGCAAAAACCAAGACACTTTCTCGGTACGTCTGAACAAATAGCCAACAAGTGTAAAAAGTAGAAGAAGGACGTGTGCTTCAAGGCAATGTCCCCGAAACGGGCATTGATCTTTTTACAAGTGTGAGACTGTGAACTCCTTTGGATCAAGCGAAAATAGATCAAGCACGAGTCTCTGTCATGGAAACTGAGCCTTGTTCTTTTTATGTTCATGCGAAAAGCATGACACTGTAGCGACACAGAAACCCGGTTCGGGTGTGAAAAGCCTGCTGGGTTGGCTTCATCATACCATTTCATCCTCCGGCTTGAAGATAAATTACAACAGACAAGGCGTCCATGCAGGAAAAAAAAAAAAAGAAACGGACAAAACGACAAGAAGTAGAAGGGACGGTTAAGCAAAACGACATCAGGTTATGCCAAACATGACCGACCAGATTGAATATGAATTATTACGAGGATTTTTCGCTCTATCCCGTTTCGTTTCATGTCTAAGCTTTCAATTTTCCATTCCCATTACCAGATTGGCTCGAGAGGATGACAGGACCCGTGCCTCAAGCGCCGGACCCTGTGAGGACAAAAATTTAATTTCTCTGTTTTCTTATGCTTGGCTGGGGCTCCTCTGGCCGGACGCGAGAGGCATGAGTAAGGATAGCTACACCAGGACAAAGTTCCTGTAGGACATATGTAACATCATTATCTATTTTAGGTTCTTGTATTGTTCTGTAAAGTTTAGTCATTACATCCTTGTCGCATATTTTGACGGATAAAAAAACATGATTATTAGATTAAATTGCATTGTGATTATTCATAATTTTGCAATCATTTTGGTTATAATTAAGAATATCCCCTTTTCATCAGTCTCCTCCTATCAGGATTCTCTTTCGGCAGCTTGTGGAACAGTTCCAGTCGGTCAGGCTTGGACAAATATATATATATATATATATGAAGATTATTAAAGATGTGAATAAGGTTGGCGCGCGCCTAGTGAGAATAGGTCTAGTAGGATTGACGTGCCCAGCCGAGCGCTGATGTTGAATTATTTACACTCGCGGGTCCCTCCCTAGCCACCTACTACTATTCTGAGATTGATGACTAATTATTGATTTAATGTGACCATTGATCGATAGTGGAAGTAGTTTAGTGATATTCTTTCTTTTCTACAGAAGATTTCTGTTTACTTGACTTTCAGAGCTTCCTTTCCATGTCGTTTTCTTGTTTCCATAGTGGAGTAAGACTGTGATTCGAAACACCGAGTTGCTACTATATTCGTAGAACATGGCGTTTCATGTATGGTTTGACAGAATGAGCATCTGCTACCCCTGAAACTCTGGCAGATGCAATCAATTTTCTTCGTTAGGTATACCTAAAAGAGGTTTATGCAGGCTGACTTGCTGGCCTGTTTGACTCCTGCAACCTTGAATGTGCCATTGGACTTTTGCCGGTCAGTGATCAGTTAACGGCAAATGAAATGATCTCATGTGCATAAGAGATGGGTTCTGTTCTTAGAATCTTCCAAGCTATTAATGCAGAATCCCGTGTAAGCTATGCGTTTTCAGCAGCTTACGCTGATAGCAAACTTAATTATAGGATAAAAGTTCAAAAGTTCTAAATTCCTTAATGAATGTGATATCAAGCATCGAATAAAAGTATTAATGTCAACCAATAAGGCCATTCCATTGTCCAACTATGGAGAAAATGAACATTCCTTGGATCTACCAGTCTTGGAGTTTCCTTCAACATAGACTGTGTTGATGAGGTGGAGAAGAAAGTTCTCAAGTTCTTCTCCATCATTCCATTCATGAACCGCTGCTTTGACGAGGGATGGGTTGCTGCGGATCCAATTCCACAGAGGATACTCCTTCCTGGGCATCACGTAGTCACCTTCTCCAAGTTTCAGAGACGGGCATACATCACCTTTCCCATCTCCTATATAGATAAAAACTTTCTCCTCGTTCTGAGAAGAGGCAGCTCGAATTTGGTCAACTACCCGTCCCTGCATACAACCCACAGACAGAAGGTCCTTCTTTAAGATGAATTAAGAAAGACAAACATGATCTGGGGGAATGCAGAAAAACCAACCAAATATAACCAATCATCACACAAATCGAGCTGCATTTACCAAATCTAGACAGAGCACTTCAGAACAACACAGTTTATCGTTAATTTGGTAGGATTGGAAGTTTGGAACAGTAGTAAGAGCAAGTACCTTACACATATTTGAAGGGCAAAAACTGCAACCATGAGGGGGTAATCTTAAATCATGATACGACAAGATCCTAAGCCTCCCTTTACTATCTACCAAGCAGGGATTTGTGACGATCTGTGAAAAGCATTCCAGTAGTCCATGATGTTCCAAAATTTTCTCGATAAAAAATTGATTTGCATCGCTAATAATCCTCAAGTCGCATCTGAAGCAAACAACCACATTGTCAACAAAAAGGCTCCAATCAACCAACAAACAACCAGAAATCTCAAGAGTTGACAAAGGAAAAACCCTGAAGACCAAAATGGAGAGCCCAAAAACGCACCCAATGACATGAGCTGATTTTATTGCTGCAATTTTGCAGGGATGGAGCGGAGTACGAATCAAACAATCTGCAATATCCGCATCTGTTTTCCCTTGCAAATATAACTCCTCCATCATCCTATCCTGTAATATTTCATCGTAACAAATCCACCCCAACACAAAAATCAGAATAAAAAAGAATCGCGGTCTTCGCTCTTTTACTATAAAAAACCAGAGAGATTCTCTTTTTCTTTTTTGGGGGGTTTGAACAGCTCTAGAAAATCAGCGTCGCAATAAAGAACTAAAAGAAAAAAGATTTACGTACCATGAGGGAGTTCCACGGCAAGGTAGAGTAGAGCTGATTGAACAAGGGAGTGAGGCCCATCTGAGTCACCACCCAATTGTCGCTGTCGCCATCGATTAGGGTGCGATCAAAGTCGAAAACCACCACTATCCCCGCCATGTGGTGGTTGTGCAATTGCAGGAGATTGGACTATGCCTATATAATTATGGGCTAACAGGGACTTGCATCTTGATTGTCCATCATCTAATACTAGACGTCCCGTCGTCTATGAGTTGTGAACATGGAAATATGGAGCAGCAAAGAATCAAAACTTCGCCTTCTAAATGTATTGTTGTATAACCAGTGTGATTCTTACAATTGGCAACTGTCATGTAATGTGCAGCAGCACAGCATTGCCTGACGATTCAGAAATAGGGGAAATATAGAAAAGGAGACAAAGGTGAATACTTGAAAGAGTTCGTCACAATTATTAATTGATCGTCATTATAAATAAATTGGACTCCCTTGAATATACATGTGAACCAATGACACCCTTTATGACTGACTACAAAAGAATGAAGCAAAGATGATCCTCCCCCTATATCATTCAGAATTCTTCTTACTATATACACCCCACCCAGTAGCAGCACCACCACATCCAACCCTTTCTACCCTTGTTAGCCAATAAATGAAAAACAAAAAAATCGAACAAATTCTTGATACCAAACAAAAAGTGATCGTGTTCCAAGCAATCTGCTGCTTTAACTTCAAAGTGAAACCCGGGTCTTTATCGGTTTTAACTTCAAACCCATGCTTTCGGGAGAGAGAAGCTCTGGGGCAATGCAAGATGGGCTGAGTGGACTCCTCGGACTACCACTGAGGTAACACTGTCTGTACAAGCCATAATTCATGAAGAAGTACTCCATGGGAATCAACATTGCATGTGGTTGTTCTTCTGTTACCATAGATCCACAAGCCTGGACCTGCAAAGACACCATCATAGACCTTCAGTCAACCAAAGCACCAAGTTTTTATTGAGAGAAAGGCACTATATGGCAATCAGTAGTTACACAACACAGCATCAAGTAAGCATCCCGGTTATGGCCGTCAAGCACTTGTCTCCTCGTGATACAAAAAAGTATTAGATGACTACACATCACTCACCTCGACCAAGGCACAACACCTCTTATCCAATTTCGAAGTCATGTGAATAGCCTCAGAATGGAACGGAGACTCATCCCCAACAAATACAAGAGTGCGACATCTTAGGCTCTTCAGTCCACTAGAAATGTCAGGTCTCCTGCGCATTGGCAAAAACAAGGATTGTAGAACTTCAAGCAAGTCAATCAAAAAACTACAGTGCAGATGGAAAAAAATAAAATAAATAGCCATGAAATAGTTTCCTACCGGTTAATTGATTCAAGAAACCGCAAAACGTTTGTGCCATGCCTCTCATCAAGTAACTGCAGAAAGGAACAGGCCACAAATTATAAAAAAATAAGAACCAATCTCTCAAACAACTATCTAAACATAGATAAAGAAATGGAACAAAGTTGAATTGAAAAGAACAAGAGCTTCAAGTAGAATGGAAGAAAGGAAAAAAATCCATTAAGCACTGACTTTTCTGCATGCTCGAACTATATCTGACTCTGGAATTTCGACATTACCACGTACTTCCTGTTAAAATAAATAACAACTTCAAACCAACCAAAAAGAAAGAAATATGGACAAAGCAGGTAAACATTTCTGACAGGAAGTGCTAGCCACAAGAATACCTTGCTGTAGTAACGCTGAAGCAAAAATTCCTTGAGTAACCCACACATACCATAGTAATATAACAAATTTGACATCACCTAAAAGGCACGAACAATCTTAGCAACAGAGAAACTATAAGGCTATGGTGCATATGTAACAGCAGATCTTGCAAAAGAAACCTTGTTATATAGCCATTCACTCCAAGAAGGTGCCCTGCATATAGGGGATACAAGTATCAAACCAAGGACGCGCTCCCTATATTTCATCTGCAATGAAAATTATTCATTAGCTGAAATGGGTTGACATCAGTTAGAAAGTACGTCGACAGCATTGGAGGTAGCAACGTACAGCAAATAGAGTAAGGATATACGCCCCGACTGTAACCCCCATGCACATTACTGCACCAAGCCTGAACGATAAATTTGGATTCAAAAGAAACTGAGTTAGTATCTTCGATAAGAAATGTCAGGCAGACATCAAAATGTAGAAATTTTCTTCAATATATTTTCTCTGTAAAGTGAAACAATGGAAATAAGGATGATTTGCATTTCTTTAATTCCAAACCAACTCAAAGAGTGGTTCTGAACTCTAAATAATGAATAAATAAACATTGTGAATGCAGAAAACACACCCAAAATGGTTGAGAACCACAAGGATTTGATCTGCTAACTCATCGACAGAAAGTACAGAATCATCAGGACAGATTGGAGCAGCTCCTAACTGCAAGAACTCTTATGAAAGTGCCAGAGAAGAAATTCTGTGAATAATTTGTTGCTAACAGGATGCGGTAAGTTATTCATAATAAATTATTCAGAAAAAATAACAGCAGATTTTTTTTTATATATAGATATGATTCTACCCTCACCCCACCCTCTTATAACCACCTACCTGGGATTTGAACCCAGATCTCCTCTGACCCCATAAGGGGTCATGCCATCTGAGCTAAGGCTCATTGGCAAATAACAGCAGATTAATAATGAAAATACATGCTAGTCAACTAATTGACTGACCTCATGACCTGGGGGACTAATATGGTAGATACAGAAGTTGTCTAGCAACAAAGAAGCCGCTTCAGGCCAAAAGAACAATCCTTGGAAACAAGACAAATCTGACCAACAAATTCCAAAAATAAGCACTCTAAATGCTAATTGAGAAGATGCATCTTTTTTTTCAACAAAAAAATATCGGTAACTTTAGAGATTTACATAACATAGAGTTGCAAATCTATGTACTCACGATTTAGACCTAAATCAGGATATGTGATTAGCGCTGGCTTGTCTTGGTCTCCGCAGACTATAACAGATACAGAACCATGGCCAGTTCTTACATGATATTCCTGGAAAAGTGTTTAAAGTGGCACGTCACGAACATATGACAACAATTTAATAAATTGGAGAAACTAATCATCCGAAATTCTTCCTACCATAATAATTTCTAATTATTTGTGTCACCCAAGAGTAAATTCCTTCTGCTAATGATGGCAACGCTTCGTTTCACGCACTGTTTTTCAGTTCAAGGAATTTTACACAAGCATTATCGGCATATATTTATTCTCTAGAATAGCTTCCCATGTGCAATGAATCACTTCGGGAATCCCCAACTGACTCGTTAAATGACAATAATAAAGCTTCTTAAAACGGAGATGGAACCAAATAAGTGGTTCCCGATTTCAAATCATTATAGTCTTAAAAAAAGGCCATGACAGTTCACTGAAGAAAAAGCATGGAGTCACCTTGCATGAAAAGACGGCATGGACTTTAAAAATGATTGCAGAAATGCAGAGCCACTAAAAGGAAAAGTAACAGCTGGACAATTTGATTTATCAAAAAGAAATAACGATACAAAACTGAGAGTGGTGAGCTTTCTTCGACCAACAGAAACAAAACTGAGAACGAAATATAACGAATTCAATTGAAGATTCAAGAAAGGAATATCTAAACCAAAAAACAAATAGAAAAGTAAAAAAAATGAAACAAAGAATCAGATGCCTGCAATTGATAACACGAAGAAAGCAGAATTGCAAAACATTGTGGTAATAACAAAAACCAATTAAAAATCATCATCTTCTTCTTCGCTTTACTTGTTGGTTTCCATTATCAGAGAAAGAATAGCGGTACCAGGAACAGAGACCAGCGAGAAATGCAACCGGTGTTTATGCAACAAGAACTTCAAATGCTCGGAATTCTTAAAAGAAAACCAAAGCAACATAAAGAACAAGTTAAACACCCAGAAGACAGCCCAATCACCTTTCCACTGAGAGGGATCTTCTCCATGTCGACAGAAACGAAGTCGTTCGCCGCAGCCGCCATGGCCACGGAGCTTCTCTCTGTCTCTATGTTCCTCCGTTCCTTCCTTTCAGACCTCTCCTTCTCTCTCCCCTTCTTTCTCTCTATCTCTCTATGTCTTTGAAATTCCTTCAGCTTTCTCTATCTCTGCTATTTATCGCTCTAACGGCCTCTCTCCCTCCATGTCTTGTTGATTGGCTGTAGTTGAACCTTCGCACCGACGATTTCGCGAAGTATTCGTACAAATGAATTTTATCCCTTTCTGCCACACCATTTTACCCGCGGTTAAATCGCCGCGTCCTTCCCATTACGACATCGTTTAAAGTTTTTTTTCCTTTTTCTAACGGTAAGTTTTGCTTTTTTAGTGATGATTATCTATTAGGAAGCAAAATGGGAGCTGTCCCACGCATCATGTTTGTTTGACTAGCAGTGGTTCGGAGGTTTGTACATTTGGCACGGGGTGTGGATTTAGGGTTTGTTTTATTCGCAATTGCTCTGTGAGAAGGCATTTGTCTTTATTTGGGTGATGTGAAATCGACGGGTCAAAATTATTACAAAGCCTTAAAGTTAAAATATTGTGTTTGCTTGCCGTTGATTTGACTCAATCAGATTGATTATTCATATTGCACTTTATTATTATTATTCTTTTACAAATTTTATTATTGCCAAAATAGTAGATTTTCATGTCACGAAAGTAATTTGATTATAAAAAGGATTAGGTTGGGAAGTCGCTTTATGTCGTGTTGATTACGTTTTGTATTGTCCTAATCAAATCTTTTGGGTGACGCCAAGTTGGATTGAGAAACGGAGTAAATGAACCTAATTATTGTATGGATAAAAAGGAGCGGATGTGAAAGAGCAGCATTAGAATAAAAAAAAGTACAACGGTTGTCTCTCCCAAGTCGTCTACACTCTCATGGAATAGCCTCGTCCTCCACCGGATCCTGATAGGATGATCATGGAGGTGGAACGAAACTCGTATCGCAAGGCGTTGGTCCATAATCAAGAACGTGAAGGTGTTCAGATTCTTGATCCTCTGGGGGTTAACAAATTCGCTATTGATACTGAAGATTTTACACAGACTGTGGAGGGGGTTTGCCTGCTATATCTTTCTCTGATAAAGTACAACAACTCATGCAAGAATCAATGAAGTTGGTTGTCATTGTCAAGGTTGTGGGTAGGAATATCGGTTACAAAACGTTGTATAACAGGTTGCACATAATGTGGAGGCCGACTAGTTTGATCAAGCTCATTGACTTGGATAACAGCTTTTTCATGGTTAAGTTGAGTACGATTGAGGATTATGAAAGGGCTCTCTTGGATAGTCCCTGGACTATTCCTGGAGGGTATTTATCCGTGAGTCAATGGTCTCCGTCTTTTAGCCCAGATGAAGAGAAAATCTGTTATATTACTGTATGGATCAGGTTTCCTGGCCTGCCTGTTCAGTATTATAATCGGAGTGTCTTACGGGTGTTAGCGGATCTGGTTGGTCGATTTATCAAGGTTCATTTTAATACTGAGGAAGCTCATCGAGGGAAGTTCACCAGAGTTGCGGTGGAATTGAATATGAATAGTCCTCTTGTTTATCATATTCTGGTTGATGGAAGGAAGCAAATCGTTCAGTATGAAAATATTCCCCTTATATGTTTTTCATGCGGCGTATATGGTCACGACAAGAATCATTGTCCTCGGACAGCTTCTACAGTTCGTGATGATGGGCTGATGCAGGACAACTCTGATGAAGTTGTTCCTCCGCCTGCCATGATGGATACTCAAGGAATTCAATCAGACCCGGGGCCATGGATGTTGGTTCGTAGGAAAGGAAAGAGAAAATCTCTAAGGATCCCCGTAAGGGGGGAAGCGGTAATCCTGGAGTGATTTCAAACCCACATATCAAGGGCTCATCCCGATTTGATGTTCTAGCTACTATGCAGGAGGAGGAGACTAGAAGGTCAACTCCAAGATTCTGGGGTAATGATTGGGATCGTGGCTCAGGATATTCCTAGAAGTGGGCGACGTGAGAAGGAGGTGCAAAAGGAAGTTGCTTTGGTATTGCCATCTGGAGCTCAATCTAAGGCCACCGAATCAGCTCCAATTGGCGGTCAATGCCTTTCATTGGGTATGCGTGCTGAGCCTTCAGTTATGTTTAAGTCCCAACCTAACCAGGATAGAGAAATGATTAATTTAGATAACTTGGGCCCATTGCCCATTACACTGGATTCGACTAAGAACTTTGTGGTAGGCTCATCCTCACCTTCGGGGTCACAGTGTTTACCAAAGGGCCCGAATGGTCAGTCCTTGTTACCATTGACTCCTGTGCAAAGGTTAAGGGGTTTGTCTAAGCTTACACCGAAGCCTACTATTGCCTCGTCAGGCAAGAAAAGATGAAAACCTCTTTTAAGAAGGGTTCTGGGGCAGTTACCAAAAAGCTAGCAGAATCTGTGCTATTTACTTATAGTAATGGATTGGAAAACTTGGAGCCAAATATAGTGGTTCCGGAGGAGACGAGCGTAGCGCACTCAAATGTCCATGATTTGTGACGGCCCCTAGTTTTGAATGTTTTCTCATACTAGTTATATAATGATGTTAAATAATTTGAAGATAATTGTGTGAAATATTCAAGGAACCGCAGGAAAGAGGTTTTTGTACATGAGTTAGACTTTAACATAGTTTGAAATGTTATATGTTTTCTTCTAGACTTTACTTTGACTAAAATGTTGTAATGTTTTATTCTTTTCAATAAAAAAAAAAGAGCGGATAGGCATTCTTTTTTGTATGTCCTGCGATATACTGATCGCGTGAGCTTTAGAACAGTGCATTTTACGAGGAAAATAAGAGATTTTTTAAAATGTCAACTGTGAGTAACTCTGAAATACATTAATCATAAGATGTTAAAAGATATTATTTTATTTTAAAAAATAATTTATATTTAATAATTTTAATCCATTACCCGGAGAGAACAATAAAGATAAAAACGATGTAGTAATGGGAAAAGCCATAAGTTACGTGTCCATAGCTTGGTTGCGTGCATAAAAAAGGAATGCTCCCATGATATTATGCATCTTTTTTCTTTAATACGGGTTGGATCCATAAAGTCCACCAGGCCACGATCTCCTCTTACAATTATTGGATATATTCATTTACCTATCAATTCTACCATATTTCATAGTATAATAAATATTAATTGAAAATAAATTTAATTAATCCGCTTGAAAAGAAAAATGTAAAGCAGAGACTGTAGAAACAATAGCCCTGGCAAGGGATTCTTCTGATTCTTCAACCTTAAAGCAATGCAAGTGAGACTTTAGCCGTGTTAACTTGCATTCTATTGGTTGAAAACCCGCGGGGCCCCTCGGTGTCCAATCAGAAATTACAAAACACGTCTAGATACTTGACAGTGGCAGAAACTAAAGGGGTCCACATTCTTCTTTCCGCGCAGCCTTAAATTCCACTGAACCAAGTAGGCTTGCATGCGGTCCGACGCAGTTGGTGTTTCTTTTGTAATAGGAACAGAAACAGGTGAATTTTGCGAGAGCCAAGGGAGTGGATATGGTTAAGCAGATGCCGATCATTCTAGCGGCAGTGCTGGTATTGTTGACATGGCTACCGCCTTCTTGTAGTCTCTACAAGAACCCTAAGGCATGCCCACGAACAGAAGATGTGCCGTACATTAAATGCCAGGTGTGTGAGAAGATTGCATTCCAGCTGCACAAGCAAGTGCAAAAGAAGCAGGCTGAGATCTCTCCCAAGAAGGTAACCTTAATTAGTTTTGGCTGCCGGGCTTCAGTTGTGTTCGTTAGATAGGTTAGTTAAGTTATATTTTGTGACTCTGGCCTGGTTTCCGGGGCGTTTTAGATCACGGAGTTGAAAATCATTGAGATTGCGGAGAATGTATGCGATTTGAAGAAGGAGGAAGCTGTCTGGATCATGAAAATTGATATTGTGGAGAAAGGGGATAAACTAGAGGTAAGAAACATGTACCTTTTTCCTGGTTTTCTCATGTTCCTTATTGGAGTAGTTTGATTTAATTCTTATCTATTTCAGCTGATCGAACAAGAAGCAGAGGGCCGGTGTAATTCGGAATGCAGGACCATTGAGTTGGCTTGTCAGAAGGTGAGGATCATGCTTCTCTATCTACTTACTGTTTGGTGAACGTTTTCGTGTGCTACAAGGTACAGTGGATTGACGACAATAGCATTTTACAGGTAATGGGTAACGCAGATACTGACGTAGCTGAATACATGTATGCCAAAAAGCCTAAAGTTGATTCTTTAGTAGAATACTTCTGCAAAGACCTAACAAATGCATGCAGTGTGAAGGCACCGCCAGTCCCCAAGGTAATCGCATACCATTGGACCTGTGTAGATCAATTATAGTTATTGTTAAATTTCTATATGTTTTTCTTTCAGGGAAGGACTCCTGGGGAACCATTTGTGCTCAAATCATCCCATGAAGCAAACATAGAAAGGATGATGAGATCCATGCAGGTAAGATTCTAGAGCCTTTTTTATCTGAACTACATTGTCTGGTTTTTGGTCTGCTATCTATCTCGATTTTCTTCAGAGTGCGCCTGGAGCACCTGGACTTCAATTACTTTCAACGGAAGAGTTGAAGGATAGGCTTGGTAAGGAGGATGATGAGGAAGAGGAGAAGTCCTCCCAAAATTTGGTAAGGGGAAAGCTGATGAGTCCTTTATCCATCATCTCATCGTCTTGTAAAATGTTACTTCTCAGCTTGTTTCTTGTTAACAGGGAGACGTTTCAAGACAGAACGAGAACACTAAAGAGCTTTAAAGCCTCCGCAGAAGGCATTGCTGTTGAAAGATTACTGGGCTATGTCCTTTATACTAATCTTTTTACAGCTCAGATTACCAGAAAACCTGAGAACATACTAATCGAGAGGAAAATTAATGAAAGACAAAAAACAGTCTCTTCAGCATTCCTTAAAAACTATTGTGGTTGGTCAAGGTGTGTACGTAGAGCTCAGTTTGCTTAATAAAATACTTTATCTAAGACCCAAGACAGGAATACTACAGAAGCCTCCGAATATGCATAGCATTACAGACATAAAGGCGGATGCCACAGCAATATCATAGAAGACTAAATAAGAAAAAGTTCATCGCATACTATTACAACCCAAAATATATTCGAAGCCAAAATTCAAAACTTGCACCAATTTTCCATTGCCTTTGGCATTTCTCAAAAATCAGACAATAAAGGAATGACGAGGAACTTACATTTGACGGCAGCAATCAAACGGCACCTAAAGCTATAACAAAGAGGAAATTATACATAAATAGTTCCTGAGTTTGAGGACGAGTTTGAATCAACCTTTTTGAAGAATGGAACTTGAACGAAAATCTTGGTGATTAATAAGTGCATTTCTGGGGAGCACCATCTTATCGCATCTTATAATACTGAGTTTTGGAGAGTGCACAACGCCGTCCATTCAGGGAATACTTGACCATTATATCAACGTCGCGTGGATTCTTTTTGTTTGGTGCCACGGTCATGCTGCCAGTAAGCGCCTCCCCTTCACATATAGTTAGCACATCTTCCAAATACAGGACAGTTTGCTTCCAATGAGTAGCTCGAGATCTAGGCCCTGCATTACATCTTATGGAAGTCAGATCTTCGAGGTTGTTTATTTTCTTTTTCTATTGAAAATCAGATTATAATAGTAATGAAATTTCCAAGAAGATATATCAATTGTAACGAAGACAACTTCAATGTAAGAAGTTTAGAAGGAAATTGACTGCATGATTCCAAAATGAAAAAAAAAATGTCAAAACAAGAAGAGGAATAATAAATCATGAAGGGGTTCAGGAAGCAAGGGACCTGTAGAAAAGCCCATCAGCTTATGACATTTGGTAAAAGATACATCAAAATAAGCTACCAAAGCATGGATGTAATCATCCCGCTCTGCCACAAGCTTAAAAGGTGCAGTGAAGGAAGCATCCCCTGGAGCCATTTTGGAGATGTCCATCATCTGATATGACAGAAAGTGAATTATCACATGTCAGTCAAAAGGCAAAAGATGAGAATGCGGAGAAATAAAAGGCTTTGTTATAAATTGTGGGTGTATATGCATAGCCCGGTACCTTGAGGAGCTGGCAGTTGGTAACAATTTGATTTTGATCTACTGTGTCAACAAGAGGTTCTGCCATTGCTTGCTTCTTGATGCAACCCATATCAAAGCCATAAACATTATTCCAGACTGGAGTAAGCAAGAACCACAAGATAGATAAACAAATGAGACAACGTAGACAGATCAAACGAAATTTTAATAGAAAAATAAATCAGACAGGAAACTAAATCTCCTATGTGGAGTTAATGAGAATGAATGGACAAACTTGTATGCATACAACGGATCCAAAATAAAATAATAGCCATCTACTTTATACATGAGGACATTACTCACATTCAATCTTGTCTTCTTTGTAGTCAGCATCTTCAATGGCTGTCAAATATAGAGATGCTTTGTCTGGGAGGACAATGCCATCATTGACCTGAAAAGCAAGCAGCGAAATAGACCTAGATCAATACCATTGAATATTTGAAAGCATTAGTGTTATATGCAGCATTACCAAATAAAGATTATTGGTTACAAATGAATTCCGAAAGGTGAAAGCAGTATAGATAGAGAGAGATAGCTGTCCAGACTGAGGCATGCCTTTGCTTAAATTACATACAAGCATATTTTAGACCCCCACAGTTCCAAGCAAGAAGAAGGTTGTCCAGAGAGCATAAAAGAAAAAAGTGTAGATACCCCAAGCAGCACCATTCTGATCCAAAAAAAATCACACTACCAGAATACCCAAAATACAAGATAACTAAGTTAAGTAAAATAACTCTATATCTGATGTGCAATTAGATCCACCATGTGGTTCATGCCTAAGAGCTGTTCTAATAAAGGTAAACCAAACCAAACCCCGACTAGCTTAAATAAAAGGTATCAGAAGCTCATAACACAAAATATGCTCCATGCATGTAAAAAGAGAAATCATGAAACTTCGGGGAAAGGATTGATTCAGTATATCATGAAGAAAAAACAAAAGAAAACTGCAAGAGAAATACAATTATAACTTACAAGCCACTTATCTCGGGCATACAAGACTGAGTTTAACATATTCTCAAACAATAGAAAATATCCCATCCACTCGGAAATGATTATATCCACTTTAGCTACTGGCAGCTCAATCTCTTCAATCTTTCCCTTCAAAACCGTTATAACTGCAGCAATAATGATTCAAATGAATATTTTGAATTGGCAATGAGGAAAGAAAAATTGCAAAAACATGTGTCCACATAGAATATTACCATTAGAAAATCCATTTGATTCAATAATCTCTTTTGCCATGTTAGCCATTTGGGAGCACTCAACCTAGAGATAAAAATATCGCCAACATTTAGAATGGCAAACTGATTGGTATAAGAAAAAGTAATATGTCAAGAAATTGACTAATTATACAAAATTTACACAAAATGTATAAGATAAGGGAGTTAAACACATACTGCATAGACATGCGCTGCTCCAGCTTTGGCACAAAATAAGGACAGAATTCCAGTCCCGGCACCAACGTCCAAGACAATTTTATCCTTGAATAGAAAGTTATTCTGATAAATAACATTTTGATACGTCTTGGTTCTCACTACATCCTTAAGCATTTCCTGTAACAACATCATAAAGAGGAAATATCAAGCACCAGTCAACTAAATGACAGCTAAATCAGCGTATCACAGGCTCAAACTTATAAAGCACCAAAGTCCATAATATGAAGGAACAACATCAAGGTTTCAGTCTTAGTGCCACAGACTTACTTCGTGAATACCTGCAACACAAAAAGAGACAGATAAACAAACAAGTTAGCCTCTGCATGCAATACCCACCCCAATAAACAAGTAGTTACGAACAATATCATTAAGAGAACAAGAACAACAACTATTTAATCTCTGCAAGTATCAGAATTTTACTGATTTACCGTTATTCAAAAAATGTACAACAACCAAACGTATAAAATTTGGACCAATAATTATGAATTTAAATATTTTATAAAAAAATAAAGGAAAATTACACTGAACTGAACTATTAAACTTTAAGCGAAACCAATACTAGAGCAAACACATTACCACATTAAAAAAACAACAATTGAAAAACACAAACTCTATTTCATAGAGTATCAGAGCGCGTTTAATTTACCAAAGTGCGAGTAAGAATCAAAGTAATAATCTGCACTGGTTACATCATCCTCCTCGTTGTGGCCGCCACCAGTAACGGACAAGTCTTCGTGCTCGCACATGGGATCGTCATCAAAGGCCACGGCCATGGGTGAGCTCGCTGCGACGGCGGTCGCGGTATCATCTTCAGCATCTGCAAAGCGGATGTGCTGTTGCGTATCGTTCAAGCTAGATGAGCTCTGCGCATTATTGCTGCTGTTGCCTTTGCGACGGCCCATTATTGAAGAGAGTACGGGGTCTGTGCTCTGGAGGCTGTAGTTAGATAAATTTTAGGGTTTTGGAGAGATTTTAACTCTAAGTGGTCGTGTTTTATTGTATGCTTTTTCCTTTATATACAGGCAGACAGCACTATCTGTAAAATACAATATAAATGTACCAAGCACTAACATATGTTGACTGTCCCCGTAGTGTGCACGGTTAATTCTAACGGTCAATAATTGCTAAATGTATATTCCTCCCCTCTCCTCACCAGTCAGGACTGTTATATAACGTACTAATCTAACAGTCAGGAGAAAATATTATCATCCAAACTGTCTGATTTAACTCATCCTAAATTATATACAAAAAATTTAAATCTTATTTATACGAGATTAATAACAGAAAATGAATAAATGATTACAGACTTCTCGATTACTTATATTTAAATTATAATCTCGTATATTATATAAAAAAACAAAGAATTGGATGCGTCTGGATGCGTCTGGATGCGTCTTCACGTGTCAAGAAGGGTGACGGAGAGCAGAACACGGGCCAGTGGTACGTTCGCGTGCCCGTTATCTACGTCATTTGCATTTTCCTGCAGTAGCCCAATTATCAGGCTTCGGGCTCATCAATATAGATATAACAAGTTCAGTTTAAGTTGGGCCAGTGCTAGATTGGCAGGCCCCAATAGGATAAACTGCAGATTGTCAGGATACAGAACCCAAATCTCATGTATCGGATTTCACGTGAAGATTGCTATGCACAATGTGAAACTGGCACTTTCATGATTGACTCAATCAAAGGTCCGACAGAGTGACTTAAGCAGTTAACTTTACGAGACCACAAAATTAGAACGACAGCTAAAGCTAAATCATTTGCACACCCAAACCTCAATCATATATATCATCCAAACCCAAAAAAATTTCCCGAAAGGGTTTTCTTTCCACAGACTTTGTTATCCATACAAAAGATAACACAGAGATAATCCATTAAAGAATCTCACAGTTAGATGCGTAGGTTTCGTGAGAGAATACGCTTTCCTAGTGACTATACTCTTTAATCATGCCCGGACAAATCCTTCTTGCGACCTAGCTAGTAAGCATTTTGTAGCTTTTCAGTCTGAGCAAAAATTATGAGCTACACTTTTGGACTTTACGTAGGGAGACTGGAGAGTTCCACAAATGAAGAATAATGAACAAAGCGTAGATAAACGCACTAAAATGGGTTTTCGGTGCTTATGTAAATGACAAAACAGAGTCGCTCCTAGCTCAAGGTCGTCTGACTTCATGACACAAAAGTTCAGCCACTACAGGTGGTGCAATGTAGTCAAATCCCTGTCGATGTCTTAGATCCATACTAACAATTTAGGTCAAACAGATCAATTGGCAGAATTATAATTGAAAATGTGAACAGAACATATTATGTAAGAAATCTTCAGCTGGGTCTCTTCCTTTGTCCAATTATCATCCTCATCGACCTGCAACCAGGTTCTGCCTGGTGCGCAACTTGATGATTAACTTGTTCGAAAGATCTCACTGAGTTCTCGATCGACAACATATGCAAGGCTGCCAATGCATGTGTTTGAATTTACGAGGTAATGTCCGATCCTCAAACCAACTCCTAAATATATCTATCCATCTCATACACCCATATATATATATATGATGTTTCAATAGTCCCAATGTAAATTATCGTTTATGCATACGGTATGTAGAGATAGATAATGATTGTAATGCTGCCGAGCAAGCGTGATTGCCTGGTTGGCAAGGAGCTGGAAGAAAAGAGAGCTTAAATAATTCCAAGTCAGTGAGAATAAAGAAAGAGGATTACCGAAAGGGACTCTTTATAATTGAAAGCATATGAGAGAAACCTTGGTGTGTCTTATCTCAAAGCTTAAAGCTTATGTGGTGTACCTTGGATCACATAATATTGTACTGGTATATCGCTACAATGTTTATATTTTGTTATACATCGCGTGATATGGCGAAGACCATTATTATATCTTCCTTACAGTGAGAGATGAGGCACTCACATGCCAAGCCATAAACAAAAATTTCCAAGTAAAGGACAATCTTGGCACAGAATTAATCAACCATTTTTTTCTCTTTATACGAACTAATTAAGATCCGAAATTTTAACTAAATTAAATGAGCATTCCTCCTGTGGATCTTGAATTTTGAAGAAAAAAATCACAATTGGGAAAAAAATACATGGGACGGTGCAAATTTAATTTGGTGTGTACTTATATTATTTTAAAAAAAATCGGTGTAGATGGGTTTGACTTGTATGGCTAGTCAGAGCAAATGAGGCAAACCAATCCAGGCTTCTCACAAATGTTGGACGAACTAAGACAAATATGTACCAGTTCAATGTAAGTATCAGTTGCTGAACCTGTAGGAAATTTCCAGTGAACTAAGATTTTAGACAACCTTTTGCAAAGACAATGTCTTAATGACAAGTAAAGCTCACCGTCATGACTGATACGGACTGCATAAAACGTCATGGATATCTCCATGGGGTTCACAAAACGTGTTCGTACTACAACTAGAAATATATAAAAATCTAAACGTCGAATTTGATGGATATTAAGAGGACCGTAAAGAACGAAGAGGAGGTGTTATAAGAAAACATAATTGAGATCAAAGCCAAAGTCTGATTGACAAAAAGCTTACACCAGAAATCCAGAATCCAATATTAATGTCTGACCTACCCAGTATTCTACTATTATCTCCCCTTGGCATGATCTCATCATGATTAGTACAAAGATTCCTACGTGGCAGGCCTCCATTGGTATTGTATCTTCCCAGAAGATTCATGCTTTGGGACTTGGGAACGAGAATAATAATCTACCTAGCTCAATCAAACAGTTTAATCTAGGATTTAGAAATACTTATCGGATTTTCCATACTCGAACACCAAACGTGATCCTAATGTAATAACAATTGTAGAAACAATACCTTCGTATTTGCGTGATCATATACTAATTAACGAATAATTAGTCAAAAGTTACGTGACTATAAAATAGTATTAGCTGCGCTCAATTAGGTTTGACTGCGGTGTGGTGATCTTGCATAAATTAGGGTGATTTTCTGCTTTGTTGTCAAGGGCGGGGGCAACATCATTAAGTAAATTCCGACACAGAGCATGATACTTTTTGTTTTATTTGATGGAAAGCCTAATACTTTTGTTAACTTGTAGTCCATGTGTACAACATTAATTGACAACATCAGCCTTTAGTAAGAAGATGTTGACGTACTGAGCTGTTTGATAAGTAAGGAAAACCTACTGCCACGAGTATAATCCGAAAACTAATCCCTTTAATATGCATAGAGTTATTCAATTAATTAAAGAAGAAAAAAGAAAAGCTACTTGGAAAGTACTCCAGTTGTAAGCACTAAGCTGTCCTATAAATTCCTTTGACCTATCGTTTTCCACTGGAACTCCTAGCTTCCAGGGTGCTTCCATGATGTGATGCTGCTCAGTTGGAACCCACTTAAGGAACAAGGAAATTTTGCTTCTTCATCAGTACTCGGCTTTGCTTAGATCATGAAAGAGATCTCTAGCTAGGCATCTATTAATGAACTATATAATTCTGGTTTACCTTTCTGCGATTATACTTAATACGAAGCTTAATTTGGTTGTCAAGCATACACTGTAACTACTAGTAAGAATAATAATAATAATAATGGCGAAAGCATTCATAAATATAGGAATTATAATCATTGAAAGATTCCCGCATGAAGTCAGCAGACCATTTCTTGATCTTTGTCTCTCTATTTCAGGCCAAAGCAGCAGGAGGGTCGTCATGAACCACTCCTTTTCTGTATCAAAGAGAGACTGAATTTTAGCACATGGATATAAATTCATCGATGAAGCATATTCTCCTCCATCAATTTTCTTATTGCCTTGTACTGTTCTTTGTTCCTCCCTCTCTGTCTGGGATTATTCTCTGGGTTTGTTAGTTGAAATCTTACAAACAACACAATCTTGACACATATCTCCACTATTTCTAACAAAACGAACTAGCTAGCGCATATAATAGGTCTGCATAATGGACTTGTAAGAATTTCTGAAATGTATTCCAGCCACCTACCTCAGCACTTAAACAAGTCAATGAGCAATTAGCGTTTCCTTAACGCTGCCTGTTAATTAATGAACGATTTCGAACATTAATCACACTAAGATACTTCGTTTGTCTCTTTACACAGATTTAAGGAACAAAGATGCAGATTTTCGACGGCGGGCTTTGGATTATATCCATCATCTCATTGGTGATAATGCTTCCTGAATTAAAGTGATATGGCTAATTAGAACGTAATTTCAAGATCATCATAATAAACCCAATACTGTAAAGTATGCCAGTACTTAAGGCCCTAAGGATGCTACGAAATTAAGTTGCTGCATATTAGAGTAAGTGGGTCCCTAAGATCTTCTCAAAGCTTCTCTTTTGTCTCAATTGTTCCAAGATCAGAATCTTAATCTTGTATAGATTGGTTGCTCATTTCGATCAGAGAGGTATAACTAATCTTAGATCTTTTCAAATATTTATGTTTTCTGCATGCGTGATTTTGGTTTCAGTAAGGAATTTTGAGCTTAGAGCTCGCTGATCGTCATGGATTTGCGTAGTCGTAGGTTGGGTTGGGAAGTGGGGACTGGTCGAAACTAACCCAATCCCTTACTATTCAAAACATGAAAAAGTCTCTAATTACAATTATGCATAAAGATAAACCCTAATAAGATGGTAATGATCTTCATAATTCACAATTAGCACTGACATTAATCATTTCTTTTCTCCAATAGTGTCAAGTTGAGAGAAGATTATTCGTAAATACTAATACCATAACGTACAAAAATAATCTCTATTTAGATTTCCGAATTCTTCATATTCCATCTTAATTAATTTAATTTATGAAATTTTGTTTTGGCGAAATTATGGAGATTTTCAATTAATAAGAATAATATATATTCATTTTCCCTTATATAAATACCAAAATGAAATGCATGCGAGATCGGCCAGGAGCAAGTTTATACGGTAGAAATAGAGATATGAAAGGGGAACCATAAAAATAGATTAACACCCACCCCAATCAACCACCATATATATTCGGTCTGGATCTCATGAAGAAGAGATATGGAAGCTTTTGACAAGATGACAAATGAACAGTTGTCAAGGAGATAAAAATTTCATATGTAAAAGTCTTGATATTGCCCCTACTGAAGGTATCAATGATTGATAACTCCAAATTTTTTTAATCCAAAAGGAACAAGCAAAGAGTGGAGACCTTTTCTACGTCAACCTCAAAAGCTTCCCTATATAAGAGAGCTGCAACAGCATCTTCATTCAACAATTCCAGCTCCTTTATCTCTCTGCTTTCTTTTTTTCTCCTAGCCTCTATCTTTCAGCCTCGCTACTCCCTTTCCCCAAGACCGAAAGGGGGGCTCTATATTTGCTAGAAAGTTACTCTGGGTAGGGTGGAAGAATCGAAAAATGGCAATTGAAATTGAGAAACCTGCTGTTGGGTTATCAAAAGTTGCAGTTTCTGAAACTCATGGAGAGGATTCCCCTTACTTTGCTGGGTGGAAAGCATACGATGAGAATCCTTATGATGAATCACGTAATCCTTCAGGTGTCATACAGATGGGACTGGCTGAGAATCAAGTAAGTTACAGGATGAGCTTGAATTCAGAAACGCCTCCTTTAAAAAGTGGCCGAGTTAATTAAGCTAAAGGTCGTCCTTTTGTATTGTCGAGCAGGTCTCGTTTGATTTACTGGAAGCGTACTTGGAACAACATCCAGAAGCATCTACCTGGGGAAGCGGAGCACCCGGCTTCAGAGACAATGCTTTGTTTCAAGATTATCATGGTCTGAAATCTTTCAGACAGGTACGTTTTCCTCTTACCCACAAGTTTCATTTACAGTTCCTACACCAAGATTATGACAGCTCCTGACGTTCATGTCTTGTTCAACATTTTGCTTACAGGCAATGGCTGGTTTCATGGAACAAATCAGAGGGGGGCGAGCAAAATTTGACCCTGATAGGGTAGTACTCACCGCAGGTGCAACAGCCGCTAACGAGCTGTTAACTTTCATTCTTGCCGATCCTGGCGATGCTTTGCTAGTTCCAACCCCATACTATCCAGGGTATGTGAACTTGGCCCACTGATATAGTTTTTTTTGGAATCCGCTCCGTGCGTGCGGTATTAATTATTCCATGTTCGTCTTCTCCATATCTGACGTGCGGCTCAAACTTATCTGCAGATTCGACAGAGATTTGAGGTGGAGGACTGGTGTGAAAATTGTCCCTATACACTGTGACAGTTCAAACAATTTCCAGATCACTCCTCAAGCGCTAGAAGCCGCATACGAAGATGCAAGGGCCATGAACCTCAAAGTGAGAGGGGTTCTATTGACGAATCCTTCAAACCCCCTGGGAGTGACAATTCAGCGCTCAGTATTGGACGAAATTTTTGATTTCGTCACCCGAAAAAACATCCATCTCGTCTCGGATGAAATCTACTCCGGCTCCACCTTCTCATCCTCCCAATTTGTGAGCGTAGCAGAAATCCTCGAAGCCCGTGGATACGAAGAGTCCGAGAGGGTTCACATTGTATACAGTCTTTCAAAAGATCTCGGCCTTCCAGGTTTTCGGGTGGGCACAATTTACTCGTACAACGACAAGGTGGTCACCACAGCAAGAAGGATGTCCAGTTTCACCCTGATTTCCTCACAAACACAACATCTCTTGGCTTGCATGTTGTCCAATAAGGAATTTTCAGAAAATTACATCAAGACAAACAGAGAAAGGCTGAGGAAGAGGTACGAAATGATCATTCAAGGCCTGAAAGATGCAGGGATACAGTGTTTAAATGGTAACGCCGGGCTGTTTTGCTGGATGAACCTTAGCCCACTGTTAGAAACACCAACCAAAGAAGGTGAACTGGCTCTCTGGAACTCTATAGTCGAGGAGGTAAAGCTGAATATATCTCCCGGCTCCTCTTGCCACTGTTCTGAACCAGGCTGGTTTAGAGTGTGCTTTGCCAACATGAGCGAACAGACTCTACAGGTTGCGCTGAAGCGGATACACAACTTCGTGGATCAAAGGACGACGGGAAGAAAATAAAAAACACCACATTAGTAAGCATTTTTTTATGGCTGAAGCCATTATATTCTTTATCAAACGCACATATTCATATATAAAACTATATATACATACATATCTTACAGAATTTGGGTGGGTTTGTATTGTTGAATTGTAAGTAAGGTTGCAGTACAAAAAGCTTCAATCTGATCACTACTGTAACTCTATATATACCATATTGTAATAAGCATATGTGTTTTCTTGCTCTGGTGAGCAAGTTATCTGATAGAATCCCTTCTCCCATTAATTTGTCCTCTCATTGTAATAGTACGAAAGGTCTTCACCTAAAAAAGATTCCTTCATCGTGGATCTTTGACTTGGTCGCTGTTCATTTCACGCAAGAAATGTCTGTCGTTCCCACTTCTCAGCTAAGCCTAAGCCTAATCAACTTTGACTAATGATCATGTGGATCATTAAATGATGATTTTGGAAACTAGCTGTCATTCTAGATGGCTATCCCTTCCCAATCTCTACTACAATTGAGCAAATTATATGGTGAATGTGGAATGGGCTCGCGTGATAAAGACCCGTCCTAATGTCTTTTTTAGTATGACATGCTCATGATAAAATATAAATTTTATCTATAACCTCCCTTTTAATGTACAAAGTAGCAAAAGTTTGATTAGAAACTCTAAAATAATTTCATTCAATAATACACTACCATAGCTACTACGGTACCATCTTCAAACCTGTACACCTTTTGGTGCCTTCTTCTTACTTGTTAACTTGTAACCATATATTTTTTTTTCCTATATATGAACAATAATATTAGGCCGTAATATAAGAGATTTAACAAGGTTTGGTTTCGGAATTTTGAGATCTGGGGTATTAATGCTGGTATTCTCAGACTTTAGGCAATAAAACAGTGGGCTAATGTCAGTCCTGCCCGGTATTATTAAACATATCATCTTGGTCCTATCAACATTCAGCCGAATGATTAAGAATTAATTAATACGGGTTTGGAAGATTACGATATGTCAGCCGCGGCTTGGGACCAGTGTGGTTATGGGCTGGATAGTTGGGCATGAAACCTTTGATAATAGTTTATATACAATATAGATATTTGTAGCGCAACTGGCTCCATTAGATTGGAGATGATCCTGGGTGGGTCAATCATGCATGATAACACTGGGCAGGTTACAAGGTAATAATTACACAAGCTGCGCATGGTTTCATTAAGATGTGATCATTATTATTATTATTTTGAGGAACTAAAATGCGATTATTAGATAAGATTTGCGTATGATCCTCATTCGATATCATATGAATGCGCCACCAGATTGGAGATCATTTCATACCCAAAACAACCACTAATTATATAATTTGAAGTACCATATATTAGTTAATTTATATATATGTATATAATATTTTTTTAGTATAGATACTGTACTATTTTATTGTGAGAAGATTAACTATAATTTTTAGCACTATTATAAAGTTTTTAAAATAATAAATTTGGAAAGCAACAAAGGTGGGCCTTGGAGGTCACTAGAAACGTTATTTAAGATCAATATTGGAGAGGAGAGGAATGTCTATTGACCTTAAATATTTTCATTTGCAATTTCCTATAATAGGAAGATGCCATAAAAAAAAACATATGATGTTAATAATTATTTTCATCATATTATAAGCATCAAAATGTGTCTTAAATTAGTTATATTTTTCTAAATGTCTATTTCATTGTTACAATATGAAGGAGATATAACGATTAAAAATTGTAGTATATTATTGTGACAATTTCTGTTCTTTCAACATAATTTTTTAAAAGGATGAAATATTATTAACTTTCATAACCTCTTAGTATAATAAAGCTAATCTTCTACTTCGATACTAATTGAATAGCGACATAAAGTATATTATACATAAATCTATATTTTCGAAATAAAAAATATTATTGCCCTATCATGATATTAATTTTTTTATCCCTATTTGATATTATAAATACAGAAAAAAATCACGAACCTATGCAATCGTTAGCATCACAAAAGGCTTATTATGTTTATCATCCAACACTCCTCCGCAAGCAGTGGAGGAGTATTATGACATACGAAGCTTGTCCCCTAAGAATTCAAATGGCCACTTGGAAGGGGTATTCTGTTAGGATCAATAATTCAATATTCAGACAAAATAGCTGAACATCTAGGGTTCGTGTTACCATTGTCAACCACAAAATGAAAGCTTATCTCGATGTGTTTTGTCATGTATGCAGAAACTATAAACATATAAATTCCGATGTTGTGTCCAAAAGTGCCTTTGTCTTGAGGTTTCTTTTCTTTGTTTTCCTTATATGGTAGTACATTCATTTAGGTTCTAAGGTTTTTCGTTCATTCTTCCTTTTAGCCTTAGGTCATATACAAGAAAAAAAAAATGACGAAAATAACTAAATAATAATCTGTATTAGATTATAGATAATAATGATTATTAGATAAACAAGTAATATTCAGGATTTAAATCAATTTTTTTTTAAAAAAAACTGATACTATTATATGAAACAAGATTAATAATTTTTTTGTCAATTTAAAATAAGTAATACTTTATCATATAAGAATACTAATTAGTTATAAATCAATGCATAGGGGTAAGTAATGGATCATATCAAAGGGCAAACGGATTTCAAATTAAATTCCCCTTTGTGAGGAGTGAAAAGGTGAAGTCTCAAAGTGGTTTTGTAAAATCTATGTGAATGCAGTTGTTAAGATTTTGCTTAATTTCCTGCAAATTCTTAATGACCCAAACCAAACCTTTCGTCTTTGAAGATTTGAATACTCATACAGATAGATCACAGCCGTAAAATGATCACCATGTGGCACTCGAGCTGCCACATAATTAGCTCTGGTACGACTCACCATCATCATTTTATTCTGTGGCCGCACACTTGCAGCCGACGTTTTTAAAGGCTGTGTGATCCACGGTGCCAATGGAGCAATAGGACCACTTTTGATCACAAACTGATCACCCTCACGTGTAGCATTTGGTCCACTGTTTGATCGCAATCTGATCACAACAGCGGTTGGATAAATCTATGTATTAACTATTAACAGTTCATATGGCGCATGAAAGGGCGTTTCACGTTTTCGTATATTTTTATGGCTTGTTCTTCTTACATTATCACTCTGTTTTTTTTTTCTCTTTTTTATATACTATACTTTTTCTCATGCGCGACACGACCAGATTTTATGTCTTGACCAAAAAGTGTGATTTAAGTATGGAAACATGATACCCCTATTCGTATTGGAAGTCAAAGAGCCAGAGGCTCTTGCACATGCACATTGTGATGACCGAAATTTTGGAATCATTTCCTGTTATATAGTAGATCCGATTTAGAAAATCAAGATAATCAATATAATCAAATATTATCATAGATGATAAATTAGCCATTGCTTTTCTTATATATTTTTGTATAGACACCGTTAGATCGGTTGATTCGATCTCTATCATTCATTGGGAGCTATATTGACTATATAAGGGGTGACTCCCCTCATTTGTAATCATCCAACAATTCTTGCAATATTGAGAGTTTATAATTTTTTCTCTATTATTTTATGTTTCTCTCTCTTTTTCAGTTGTGTTCTAAACTTAGCATTGTGAGGAAGACTGACTTAGCCTAATAGTCTAAAGCCGCACAAAGAGTTTTTATTCCGCAAAACTCTATTCCCTTGACAACATACATATACACAAGAAGACTTTTTTTATTTATATTCTGATTAAATTCTCAGGAGACTATTCACCAATTAATATTACTGTATATATAACTAATTTAATGCTCCAATGATTTTAAGGTAACGAAAATTGTAGACATGATATTTAATCAATTATAAAGTATTTTTATTTCCATTTCCACTATACATAATAAAAAAAAGAGAATACGCTTTTTATATCAGAAATTATAGAGTAAAAAAATAATATAATTAATTTGTGCTTATTTACCGGTTATTGAATAAGATAATTGTTGTGTATATTTTCTAGCTTCTATTGTTAGTTCTCCTTCTTTGGGAATCTAATACTATGACTTCCCTCGAGGGTCAGTTAATCCATATTATTAGATCACCTTGCATTCGTCCTGTTACCTAGATTGTGTAGACTTTGACTGTATTAGTCTTGTACCCTTTTTTATTTTTTTTAAAAAATGGGGATAAATTCAGTTTGGAGAAAAAATGAGACACACCCAAGGAACATGTTCATCGGGTGGAACCTAGGTTGGAAGTTCGGCGTATCTATAACTGGAGTTATTTGGGCCTTTAACTATATTAATACGAGATTTTCTGACCGGACCAAGATTGAAGGCTGGCAGCTTGGGCACTAAAATTGTAAACATTGGGCCGAAATCTAAACACCACATTTTATATTCGCATAAAACCAAATCACCATAAAAACATATTCTATAAAAAAAACTTTTGATAATTATGGATAAGCTTAGGTTACTTGCTTATGTGGAGGTATTTTTTGTATATGTTATGAATTCAATATTTGCCTGAGTTGATTGAACTATGAATGATAATCTTATGATTAGTAAAAGAAAATTTCAATGGCTGTTCAATAATTGTTTCCCAAAAAATGATTGTGAGAAAAACATCGTTAAAAAAATAATATAAGCCTTAAAGAAGAAAAAATGTCGGTTTTCCAAAGAGTCTTTTATCCGTTACTATCATCATTATTATTATATAAAAATATTTTACACAGTGACCACTGCCTCAGTAAAATAAAATCGTTAACAAAAGCCCCAAAACCGCTGATCTCAGAAGGTGGTGTTCTCCTTTCACACTCCCACACAAATATAGGTAGTGCCGAGGTCTGCAAAGACCATTCTATCCTTTAATCTATCTCTCCCTTATACACCTGCGCTCGCGTTCTCTTCCGCTGTCACAAGGTAGTAAATCCTTATCAATTTCACTTCATCAGCTACGATTCGTGCATTTTACGACACGTGAGTCAACAATCTTTGTTTTCAGATCTTGTTGGAATACTGTCATTATCGGGTTCGAGGATTGTAGCTTAGGGTTTTAATTCGTCGGCGTTTAGGATATTCTTCGATTTACTTGTTTCCTACCCCAGATTATTGCAATTATATAGGGTTTAACTTGAAGCAGGGCCTTTGTTAATTCTTGCTGTTTTTAATGGACGCGGCGCATTTAAGGGAGCTAATCTTAATATGAATCTGGTGAAATGGGTCTGTCTAATATTTATGTTTTATGTTTTAGATGGTGAGGCTATGTAATTTGTTCAGTAGTTTGGATTTGTAGGTGTGTTTTCCAATAATATTGTTCATAGTTTGGTTCTGGTGTTGCTGAATCAGTATTATGGAGTATAATGCGTGGTGTGGTTTCAGATTAAATTTGCTGGATAAATGGCATCCAAGTTGCGGCAGTTGCAATCGAAAGCCAGTCAAGCATCATCATTTTTGGCCAAGCATGGAAATGTGTACTATAAGCAGGCGCTGGAGCAGAACAAGCAGTACATTCAGGAGCCACCTACTGTAGAGAAATGCAATGAACTTGCCAAGCAGCTGTTTTACACTCGTCTTGCTAGGTCTTACTTTCTTTCTCCTTGTTATTTGGGCATACGGATTTTGCTTGTAAAGTTTCTTCTTGTTGTGTGGCATTTGATTTTTGCGTCTAAATGGATTCTCCTTGTTATTTGACATTTGATTTCTATAGAAATGTTTTTCATCCCTTGATAGTCCAAGGGGATTGGTGGTCTTAATACTGCTTTTCCTCAGTAGCTATTTGGTGAATCGAGTGAATGAAACACTCTATTTTATTTTGTTAACGCTAGTGTGGATACGTGGCCAAATATCATATGCAAACGCATTCAATTACCAACTCTTCGCTTGTGTCAGTTTCTCTTACACTATTTCCATGTGAAAACAAATCGGAGAAAGGGTTGATATTACTATCTTTGCTTCAGTTTTTATGACTATCACTCATCAATGTTCTATATTAGTTATGACTATGCCTGGTCATTCATACTGTCCAAATGATTGATAGTTGGGATGTTAGATTGAATAAATTGACGGTTGATGGTTTCAAATGCGTCAATCTTGTCACTAGATAAATAATCTTTAACTTTGAATCTATAATATGATTAAACTATTTTATTGGGCTGCAGCATTTTCTTAAAACTATTAGACCGAGTGTTTGTTTGACATGATATCTATATATTCGCTGGGATTGAGTGACCAAGAATTCAAACCTTTGCATCGGTTTAATTAATTTTCCCAAATCTAATAGAGGGCATATATATAGTTGGTTTGAATTTTCCAACGCATTATCAGATAGAAGACAAATAGTTTACTGCAGCTTCTATATTGTAGATTCACATTGGACTGTTTCTTTGATACTGGATGATTATTCTTATACCTAGCTTATGATAAGATGTCGCTTGTTATGTATAAATAAGTTCAGGTCATTTTGTATTATTTACTGCAGTCATTGGTGTCACAAACAGAGCTTTGGTACAGGAATTCCAAGCCCGTGACACTGGTCACCAAAAAGTTAAAGATACAGACGTATCAATGCGTTATACCTTTTTTGGGTATCTTTTTCCTGGTTACTTAGTCAATTTAATTTCATACACATTTAGATAAAAAATGAAGATAAGGCCAAAACTTGTTGATTTGTATTGACTTTTATTTGTTGTTGTTGCTTTAATTCATTTTCCAAGAATTTTCCAATGAAATTGATGTCTTTGAACTATAAACAATTTTTTTTTCCTTTCTCAGATGTTTGTAGTCTTCTTCCTTGAGTTTGAACGGCATTTTTTTATCACCAATGTACTGATCATGGCCTTGTGCAAAAACTATTTTCTTTCTATTAGGAACGTGCAAAACTTATTTAATTGTCTCTTCACTAAAGCATGTGCCATATATTTCATTTGGCTCTAGTTTAACATTGTCATGTTTCTGCCTTGAATTTGTGCTCATGCTGGCACTCAGTCTCTGTTTTTCTTGGGTTTCTCACTTTTTCAGCATCCCTCATCGGACTGAATCATTTTGGAAGGAACTTGATTACGTGAAGAACTTGTGGAAGAACAGGCAAGAACTGAAGGTTGAGGATGCTGGCATTGCTGCTTTGTTTGGGCTGGAGTGCTTTGCTTGGTTTTGCGCTGGTGAAATTGTTGGAAGGGGATTTACCATCACTGGTTACTATCCTTGAACCACCACCAGTGGCTAGAGTGTTTTTCTTGGGGTTTTGAAACCTGTTCTCTATTGCGTGATTGAATTTGCAGCATCTCAAAAATTTTGAAGCTGAGGAATCAGTTACTGTGATAAAAGTCAATAATCTTACGTTTGATGTTATTTAGGACCTCGCCATCGTTTGTTAATGTTAATGTTAATGATTACTGCTGCTCGTAAATGATGATATAATGTCCAAGTTCTTCCTTGGATGCTCTTTATGGATATTACTCCCTCTTCTAATTTCCTTCATACAGATGTAGTTTTACCAAAATCTGAAGTCAATTTTCTGTCCACACCCCTGCAAAATCCTTGCCAGTACCGAATAAATGAATAAATCTGGTACTGTAGACAGGCCGGCCCGTGGGTCCATACATGCGAGCTGTTCTGTTCGGAGGAGTAAACAATGGAGTGGGTAATTATTATATGAAAAAGGCTGAGATTTAAAATAAATGAATATCGATTGTATTTTTGACTGCATTGACCCAATACTTGGTGAGCCCCACCGAAACATGAATCCGCTTATTGGAATACAAGGGGTAGCTTTAGGGTTTTGCACGAAAACAGAAAGGTCGATTGTATTGCCCGTTTGAGTATTGCATCAAATTCAACTATAGCGAACGACCACCGATCTCGGGTAATCTCTCTCTTTCTGTCTCAGGATTAATAAATGGATCTCTTATCTCTCTTTCGGTCATGGACGCCTCTTCTAGTGATCATGTACCCTAGAGTTAGTTTGCTTTCTAAGCTGGTTTGATACTTTAGATTTCACGGAAACACACTCTGATCCATGGGTGAGCGTTTTTTATTTTAGTGGTGTTTTCGGTAATTTTGGATCGATTTGAGATTTTTGCCGAATTGTCAAAATTGGTTGCTGATGATTATAACTGCTAGCATCATAATTATAACCCTGCAAAGATTTCGTTTCTTGATTCGTAATCAATTTTACATTTATACTGTTTTGCCCTTGTTTCTTTCTCTTCAACCTGTCACCAATTTTGATTGACAATTTAGTGTTAAGATCTTTTTGGCCCCAATGGAAACCGATTTGAAAACGAAGTCTACTGTTACGAAGGGATTATTGAAGAGTGAAGAATTGTATCAGGTATACTATAGTTCTGGGTACGCCACTTTCTTTCTTTTTAGAATCGTTAACGAGCTCTTGTTCTTCATGTCATGGTCTGGTTGACAGTATCTGTTGGAGACCAGTGTATACCCTCGTGAGCCAGAACCTCTCAGGGAACTCAGGAATGTCACTGCTAACCACCCGAGGTAACTTTACTCCTCGTAAGACATTGAATGATTGACTGATTGTTATATGAAATGTTAATGAAACGCGTTGCTACCCAGAGCTCTGATGGCTACTGCACCTGATGCCGGGCAATTGATAACCATGTTACTAAGCCTAGCAAATGCGAAAAGGACAATTGAAGTGGGGGTTTTCACGGGATACTCTCTCCTACTCACTGCCCTTTCCATTCCTGAAGATGGAAAGGTGAGATACTCTTCCTCCCTAATGATGTCGCCATCAAACGACGAGATAAATCTTAGTAAAAACCTTGTTTCTTCTTGACTGTTTAATAGAACTTTTATAGCTTGGTAATTTTACTGCACCTTTTATTGGATACTTTTCGGTGCATGCTGCTCTCTCCGGTTCAGGATTTTTCTCATGGTCTTGTTTTGTGGGTGCTTTCATCTTTAGGATTAATTTTAAACCCTGAAGTATATGATGTTGTAGATTACAGCCATAGATGTGAACCGTGAGGCATATGAGATAGGCCTACCAATTATAAAAAAAGCAGGTGTTGAGCACAAAATAGACTTTCTGGAATCAGAAGCACTTCCAGTTCTTGATGAACTATCAAGAGACGTAAGGCTTCCTTCTCCTTCCTTTCTTCCCCACTAGTTCCTGAGATGAGACTTTTGAGTGATTGTCGATTCTTTTGGTTTGCAGCAAGGAAATGAAGGCAGTTTTGACTTTGCTTTTGTCGACGCCGATAAGATCAATTACCGGAACTATCACGAGAGGCTGATGAAGTTGGTGAAGGTGGGTGGCATAGTTGTTTATGACAACACATTATGGGGAGGGACGGTTGCAATGTCTGAAGAATCCACCCCGGAAAGTTTGAGGACTGTCAGACAGCATACAATTAACCTTAACAAGTTCCTTGCTGCTGATTCTCGCGTACAAATTTCTCATGCTCCTCTGGGTGATGGGATCACAATATGCAGGCGAGTCTGCTGAATGGCTTGTGTTGCTAGAACTTGATAACAAGAGCAGATTTGAGCTCTTAAACCCAAGAATTCTGTAAGATAAACGCCTATGAATCATAAATAACAAGAAAGAACAAGGAAGCCACCACTAACCTCTCGTTGGTAAAATAAGCCACCATTTCTTATAGCCGAATGACGGAGCTTAATCGCATCCGGCGTCTCTAAGGTATCCATCAGAACGGACACAGGTGAACTGTAATTATCCTGGACACGTTTAGCCACGGATGCCTGTCCTGGCCAACCGTATATGAAGTTCGCTGCTTAAGTATGAGTTAGATTTAAATCAGTGGTTTGCAAACTAAAATGAAGCGACATCCGACGGCGTGAAATGTTTCGTTTTGCTCACGGAGCTAAAAAAAAACTTATCGTCTTTTCTTCCGACCAAGAAAAGTAGGACTAATCATCTGAGAATTTTCCGTATGGAGGACTTACCTCCCCCTCTGGTTGTCGAAATCCTGAATCGACTCGAGGATTCGGTGGACCTCGCTGGGTGTCGTGTCGCTTCCAAAGCCCTGAACACCCTCGCTCACGGGGTTCGTTCCATCAATCTGACATGCACCTTTTCTCGGTACCTCAGGTCGAGATCACGAGATACCAAACATCAAATCACGAACGTTCAAAGCGGTCTTCAACCTCTTGGTCCGCGATATGCAGTCTGTTGAGTCCGTGTCGATCGGCGTAGAGAAGTCGCTCGGCGGACTGCCTTACTACGACGTCGAGGACGAGCCGGACGACTTGTATCTGACCGACGCGGTATTCGTGAAGGAGTGATTGCCCGGGGTTTGTGGTGAGCTGAAGACATGGTCGGTATCAGATTTTTGGATTCAGTCTTGTTGGAGAAGATTCGATATTTTAGCTATCATTTCTTCTTACTGTGAATTTTTTTTTAAAAAAAAATTGTTTGGCTTGTTTTTCCCTCAATTTTATAGGATATTCTTATGTACTGTGGTTAGCAGCAATGGAAACAAATACTTGACCGACTGCGTTGGTATTTACTTGATTTTGTTTGTACAGGCTCTTCTCAATCTTGAGCTGAAGAATGCTTGGTTATCAGTTGATGGATTAAATCCGATGCCCGTACCAATGAGGGGTTGGCGCAGTATTCTACAGGATACTGCTTCCCTTAATTTAACGTACCGGATTCGATCCGGAAAAACTGCGACATATGTAAAGTGTATTGTTGGTAGTGGTCCCACACAAAAAGATAGATGTTGTACCGTAGCACTCATAGTTGCAAGCTAAATGACTGTGAAATGAGTCGGATAGTCGAGCTACGAGAGATATTAATCTGGTTATCGAGTGAAATATTCTTTATTTAAAAAAAAATCCGATGCCCATAGATGATGATTGACATGAACAAGTCTAATTAGAGCTTCCCTTCCCTGCAACAACTCAATTTGATAGGAGTTAGAGGCCGTAAAGATCCAAATATTCGTCTGTTTCACCTTAAAACATGTAGATGGACGGTTTCAAAGGCTCCTCATTCTCTGACTATATTTGCACCAAAACTTTCAAAACTTGAGCTAAAATGTATCGGACCTTGTTCCCTTGTCATTCAAACTCCAGTGTTGTCTGATTTTTTTCTTTCACTAGAGAAACCAAACAAGTTCAAAGTAGAATATTGTACTGATTTGAAAAATCTTCACCTTGAATCTGCTAATCTTTATAGTCTTATTAGTTTATTTCCCCAGCCTTCCTCCATTAGGAGGCTATCTTTAGACTCCCTGGAGTGCATGGAGGAATTCAAATATTTTTCTTTGAAAAAATATAATGTCCAACTATCTTTCTCCTGAAGGAAAAAGACACTACAGGTAAACAGATAGATTAAGTAATATAACATATGAGTGATCTATAATATGTATGTGTGGATAACTACTAGTTTCAATTATTGTGACTAATTAAAAATAAATTTCGGTTTTTGGATGTTTTAAGTTAAATTTTCAAAAAATATTAACTCTAATAATGAATATGATTAAATTACTAGAAAATTTCTGCAATTGAGTAGAGTTTTTTTATTGTGGAACATGATATTTTAACTAAAAAAGTGTGTTTGTTTGCAGAAATACAATTGTTGTTGGAATTAAAATAAATAATCAATTTTGAATCAATTTCACATATTTAAAATTCATTTATAATAAATTCTATTTCCCCGGGTATCATTGCCCATGTAGGAATTTTATCGAGGCAAGGCAAACATCTACATGGATGAATACTTAATGAAGTGGATTGAATATTGATGATGGAACTCAAATATACATATAATTCAATATAGATAACTAGTTTTCCACAGATAAATATGAGAATATTCCTTTATATAAAAAAGAATAGAATATTCCTAAATATTCAGAAATATATATTAAAAATATTAATTGTAAATAATTAAATAAAAATAGCTCACCACATTTCTAAAACAATCCATAATTAAATAATCCAATTCAATCTTTCTCATTTCCTCGTCAAACAAAACCGGGAAAGATGAAAGTCCACTCTGATATTCCCCAATCCGTTATCTTAATTTTTTATTCCGCAAAAGATAAAGAAAAAACGACGACAGAAGCTGAAAGCCATCTCCTCACCTGCGCTCGACTTGGTAAACGGAAATGGATTTACTACCGGGAGAGACCTCGAAATTGGCCAAAAAGCATGGATTCAGATCACTCAAATTGATCAACATCGATATGGATCAAACCCTGCAATCTCATCCACACGGCGCGGACTACGGCCGTCTCGAAAACGGCCTTTCTTATTACGTCCGTTGCAACTCCAAACCTAGAATGCGCGCTGCTCTTGCTCTTGCCGTTAAAGTCGGGTACTTAACCGCCACGTCAACGCTGAAAGAATTGGTCTCTCGCTATTAATTTGTTGATGAGGTGATGCTCTTTTTTGTGCCGTGGCAGCTCAGTTTTGGAAGAGGAGGACGAGCGAGGGGTGGCTCACATAGTGGAGCATCTTGCGTTTAGTGCTACCAAAAAGTACACGAATCACGATATCGTCAAGTTCCTAGAGAGCGTTGGAGCTGAATTCGGCGCTTGTCAAAATGCGGTTACCTCAGCTGACGAGACTGTGTACGAGCTGTTTGTGCCAGTTGATAAGCCTGAGCTACTGTCTCGGGCTATTTCGGTATTGGCAGAATTCAGCTCTGAGGTAGCTTTGAACTTTGTTTACTGGTTTGGCAAAATTTGGATTTGGATTTCTGTCGTATTTGTGTTTACTGGATGTGATTGTGTTGTTTTGCGCACGGTGTAGATCAGAGCTTCAAAGGAGGATTTGGAGAAGGAGAGAGGGGCGGTTATGGAAGAGTATAGAGGAAGTAGAAATGCTAGTGGGAGAATGCAGGACGCCCATTGGCTTTTGATGATGGAAGGTTCTAAGGTAGTTTCTCATGTTCGGGGTTTCGTTCTTCTATTTTTTTGGGTACTTTTTTATTTAGTTACTGTGTACGATTATAATATATATGTTGTTTTTCTCTGTCAATTACTAATGCTGAAAGGATACATTACTTTTCATGCTATTTCGGTTTCCTTTGTTTTCTTGTAGTATTCAGAGCGCTTACCCATTGGATTGGAGAAGATCATTAAGACGGTCTCTCATGAAACCGTTAAACAATTCTATGGGAAATGGTATCATCTGAATAATATGGCAGTTATAGCTGTTGGAGATTTTCCTGATACTCAGGTGAATTTGTTTAATTGTTTATGATCCACTCAGTTTATGCTTCTTTTTGTGCAATAACAATATGGTGGCTTGCCTGTGTCTTTCTGTAGAATGTAGTTAACTTGATTAAGGCACATTTTGGGGAGAAAGATTCTGATCCCAGCCCTCCATCAATACCAATCTTTCCCGTTCCATCTCATGAAGAGCCACGTTTTTCATGTTTCGTTGAATCTGAAGCTGCTGGGGTGAGTACATTTTAAATGTTCCATATTACCTATAAGATTTGCCTATTTTAGCATTATCGTTATTATTTGCTTTTGACAGTCTGCAGTTATGATTAGCTACAAGATGCCGGCTGATGAACTCAAGACAGTGAAGGATTATCGGGATATGCTTGTTGAATCAATGTTTCTCTATGCATTGAACCAGAGATTCTTTAAATTGTCACGTAGAAAAGATCCACCCTATTTCTCTTGCTCAGCTGCTGCAGATAATCTGGTTTTACCACTAAAAGCATGTATAATGACTTCATCCTGTAAGGAGAAAGGCACTCTGGAGGCTCTAGAATCAATGCTTCTTGAGGTATGTTACTTGCTTTGTTCTTCTTTTTGCGGCAGTTTCTGATACTTTATTTTTCAGGTTGCAAGAGTACGATTACATGGCTTTTCAGAACGTGAGATATCTGTTGTTCGAGCTTTACTGATGGCAGAGATTGAATCTGCTTATCTAGAGCGTGATCAGATGCAATCAACCAACTTGCGTGATGAATATTTACAAGTATGACAGGAGTCAAGATTTTATATTTCTTGAGACTTTCCAGTTATTTCTTTTGACTATTTGATAGGTGCTTTCTGATTTACTTTTTTTTTTTCATTTTGCAGCATTTTCTCAAAAATGAACCTGTTATTGGTTTAGAGTATGAGGCTCAACTTCAAAAAACTATTCTTCCTCGTAAGTAACTGTTACTGCATTACATCTACTGGTTTGCGAAAAATAGGTGTAGAGTAACATGGCATGTTAATACTATTGGCCTCAATTTGAGCTTCTTGTGAATAGAAATATCTGCACTAGAGGTGTCCAAATATTCAGAGAAGTTGCGGACATCATGTAGCTGTGTTATAAAGACTGTCGAACCTCGAGCTTCTGCAACTGTTGACGATCTGAAAAATGTGGCATTGCGGATCAGTACTATGGAGAATAACAGAAGCATTTGTCCTTGGGATGATGAAAATATACCTGAAGAATTTGTCTCTGAGAAGCCAAATCCAGGGTAAAGTTGACTACTTGTCTCTTATTTTGATATCTTTCTCTTCTGCGTTTGTGTTATAAATTGAACGTGTGCACCATTTCAGCATTTGCTCAATAACAAGAGCCATATCACTTGCTGCCTAGTTGGTAAATGGTTTCATGCAATTAGCATCACCCATGAAGAATAATATCGTGTCCTGGTCTACTATGTAAGTTGTTTTGCAATATCACTCCACAGCTTTGCCCTAAAGATCCAAAATGACTATAAAAGGTTACCCTACTCAATTTAACTTCGATCACTTAGTCCTAGTTTTGAACTGCAGTTGAGGACACTGTCTATAATGAAAGAAGTTGCCTCATCTATTTGTTGTTAAGTGACAACAATGTTGCTTTTTAGTCCTTTCCTTATCTTGTGGTCTTATTTCATCAGTAAACTTGATACTTTGTCTGCTGTCTTGTACTCCACTTATTGATTATCTCATAAAATTTAGTTTATACTGAATTTATCCCCATAATATGATTGCACTCAAGAAAATGAAATTCTGTATCTTTGCAATCTGTCTTGGTATCGAAATTCAGAACCTTTGCAAATCTGCAATATGTCTTAGTGTTTCCTCACTTTAAATCGATTGATTACCATGCCATTCCTATGGAGAGTAAGAATGACTTTTCAACTCATTATATAAATTAAATCATTACCCTGGAAATCTGAAATAGATACCAGTGTGTTTGCTGTCCTTTTACATCTCAGTCGTCCTATTAGGCAAACTGGATTCCAAATTTTTGATCTCTCCCTAAATTCATAGGCATCAAAGCCAACAAGGACTGATGTAATGGTTAAGAGAGTTGTGATCCAGGAGGAGGCCATGAATTATGGTAAACAGCACTTGCATGAATGGCTTTGCTATTTCACCACTTGCCTGAAAAGGATTAGTGCAGACCATACAATATATACAGAATCTATTGGTTTCACTAAAATAAACAAGAACTTACAGGTAGTGATCAAAGATGTTTAATCCTTGACTACTACTTACTCTTCCTTAGATTTGTTTTAGTTGTTGGTTGTTTTCTAGTGTTAGGACTCCCATCATAAACGTACTCATTGGTGCATGCTTAGTTCCTATCCAAAAGTGAGCAAATTATGCAGACATATTTCTTCCACTATTCTCTTTTTAGTTTCACTAAAATATGCCAAGTCTTGTGTTCTTGCTTGAGCCAATGCTGCATTCATTTTTTGCCTGTAACATCCTTGCATTACCTGAATGTTTTTGTGCTTAAATCTTGATTGCATTCTTCCAAACTGGATCATACTGTTAATGCAGGAACATTGTGAGTCAACTAGAATATAAATATATTGGAGCTTCTGAACTAATCCTATCAAATGGCATGCGCGTTTGCTACAAGTGTACGGACTTTTTTGATGATCAGGTTGGCTTTGGTGAATGGTTCAAACTCTATCTCCTTAAGTATCTTATCCTGTATTTTGTTTTGTGGTAGTGCATTTTCAGCATGAATAATATGCCTTCGAAAGTTCAATTCATGGCGCCATCATTTGTTGGTTTACTGTTAAGCTATGAAAGCTTCCATAAACCCATCTGGTTGTACAATCTAAAAGTCTTTGAATAATATATTGGTAGCATATTGCCAGAAATATGTTTTGTTGAACAAGCAAACTTCTAAAGTTACTTCAAGGGGCAACTGATTTGGTGGAATATTTTGGTAATTTAAAAAGTATAGCTGTATGATCTGGTGAAAACAAATACGATGAGATTTGGCAATGTCTGTACCCAAAGAACAATGACTAATGAATGAAGTGCAAAATATTTCTTGATTCTCAGGGAATATATTCTTTAATTGTTACATGGTGTTTGATTTACTTTTTCCTCTCTCCCACTTCTTGAGGATCATGTGCCTATGTCAATTATCATATTCACCTGTGTCCTTCTGTCAGCACCATTGTTTTGTGGGCCTTCCTACATTAACATCAGCATGTTTACATATGTTGTGTGCAGAGACTGGAGGTTGCTCTATGCAGCCTAACTTGGCATCACTTTTTGGATGTTGTATGTCTGTGAATGAGCGTGCACATAAGATGAGTTTAATTTCTCTAGGTTATGGAACTACATTGACAAATCTGAACCATATGGCTTGGGTGTAGATAACCTTCTAACCCTACACTGTTCGTTTTCCTACAATGTGCAATGAAAACTTGTAAGCTGTTGTCTGCGATGAGGCCCTCTAGGATATAAATCACCGAACTATAAGGCATGTTCATTCATAGCTCAGAAAAGATATTTCAACATAAATATCAAGTCAGACCTTTCTCTTTCCCGTTTTGCAGAGATCATGAATATAGGTTGTGTTAGTTAGAGATTAGGTTCCTTTTTGAAAGTGATAGCATGTTCTATCAGGCTAGATTTGAAAATAGAGGGTTCTTTTTCTATGATGGCTCACAGCACTTCATGCCATGAACACCGAGGAAAATGCATAGTTACCAGTGATTCTGTTCCAACCTTTGGCTAATAGTTATAGTGACGATAACAATAGTATGTAACATGAAAGATGCATGGTTCTGATCTATGTCTTGTTTAGGTTCTCTTCACAGGGTTCTCATATGGGGGGCTTTCTGAAATACCAGAGAGTGATTATTTTTCATGCTCAATGGCCTCAACTATTGCGGGAGAAATTGGTGTGTTTGGTTATAGACCATCAGTACTGATGGATATGCTTGCTGGTAAGAGAGTTGAAGTTGGTACGAAGCTTGGGGCATACATGAGAACCTTTTCCGGGGATTGCTCACCTTCAGATCTGGAAACTGCCTTGCAGGTTAGCTTATCTAGAATCGTGATATACAGATTGTTAATGATGTTTCCTATGATGTGGAACATAATATCTCCTCTAGATCGTGTTTCCCTCTTTAGGAAGAAAAAAACATTATTCTATTCAGTTATTTGTGAATTAGGAACCATCTTCATAGCAGATTATTTTCCTTTGACATATTCTTTGAGGGAGTTAAAGGGTGGGGGCCGGAATATGCTTTGGGATATTACCGTGCCTACTTCCATTTGTAAAGATAGGTTCTCTACACACTGCATCTTTCTCTATACCAGACATGCCTTTATGATGACGTTCATCTATGGTTTCATTTAATTAGCCAGTTCTCTCCCTCAAAGCTTGTTATATTCCCTTGGCACGACCCAAAAAGTAGTCATGGTGATCAGACTTGAATGTTGTCCCTACCTGTAGAGGAATCTTTTCCTGTTGCCCTACAAGCTTGCTACAGCCTAATTAATCACTGCGACTTCTGATTACATACTGGAATGCCCTTTTTTTATTTGGGAAAATGTGTACTAGTTGCGGGCTATGATATATTTGTTATCTATTTTTTTCTTTTTTTTTTGAAATTAAAGGGGTATTGTTGGTAACAATGATTAATCCCCTTAGTTCTACCGTAAATACAAACTATGGGTGGATTCAACTGGCACTAAAATTTTCAAGTGCTCTATACTCAGAGTCTCGAATCCTTGACTTTATATTTGTTATCTGTTACATGATACAGTTTATGGTTTTCTAACCTGGGGATTTTCAAATTACATGCTTTTTTCAGCTTGTTTATCAACTATTCACAACTAATTTAACCCCCGGAGTAGAAGATGTGAAAATAGTCATGCAAATGGCAGAGGAAGCAGTTCGTGCTCAAGAAAGGGATCCTTACACTGTATTTGCAGACCGAGTGAAGGAACTCAACTATGGAAACTCCTATTTTTTTAGGGTATTGTTGAGTTCCCGTTTTAAACTTATTGATACTTTCAACGTTATCCATCTGTACTGATTGCTTAGGTTACCATTTACAATTTTGCAGCCTGTCAGAATAAATGATCTGAAAAAAGTGGATCCCCTAAAAGCTTGTGAATATTTCAACCGCTGCTTTAAAGATCCTTCAAGTTTTACTGTTGTAATTGTTGGGAATCTCGATCCAACTATTGCACTTCCTTTGGTATTACAGTATCTGGTCAGTAGATTTCCTTCTTAACTGTGGATATGGGGAGACTCAATGTTGCATCTACTGATTCTGCAATTATCATTACAGGGTGGAATACCAAAGCCTTCCGAACCTATTCTCCACTTTAACCGGGATGACCTAAAAGGCCTACCTTTTACTTTTCCTTCCAGAATTATTAGGTATCTGCTTTCTTATCTATCTTGGCAGTGTTAGTGATTATAAGTTTAAATCACAAAAACAACACATAAGATTATGAAGCAGAACTTGATAGATCCATTTGGATCAAATCATTCATTTGGATGAAACCATATGGTGGATTGCCCTTAACTTACAAAAAACATGGGCCTCTTTTGTTTGTCTTGATGAAACAAGCTTTTTCCAGCTCCTTAATCTCAAATTTTCTTTCCTTTTTAATAAGCTCCTTAATCTCAATTTTAGGCCATTTTAATGCTCTCCCCTAGCCTCTGGTTTCCCTTTGGAATTTGAGACTGCTGGACCTTCTTCTTATCGTGTCCTTGAGGAAATATATTCTTGGGAGATCCATATGCCCTTCTAATACTCTGTTGGTCCTTGCAGAGAAGTTGTTCGGAGTCCCATGGTTGAAGCACAATGCTTGGTTCAGCTAAGCTTTCCTGTGGTGCTGAAGAATGGATCAATGGTTTGAGTTTGCCATTAACTCTACATATTAATAGCTTTAATAACGGATCCTCCCAGCTTTGCCATGAATTTTGCATTCATTACAACAGTGTCTCTCCCCTTGCTGTTGGCAGGTAGAAGAGATTCACTCTGTTGGGTTCCTGAGCAAACTTCTTGAAACAAGAATCATGCAAGTTCTCCGCTTCAAGCATGGCCAGGTGCATGTTTTTTGTTTTTTGGTATGACGAGTGAACCTGGACCCCAGCCCACTCACAAAACTCTTAGTATCTTCACGTCTTGAACTTGATAACCAAACTTTCCATCTCTAATCCTTAAAACCTTGGAAAATGCTATCTGAGCTAATGCTGGCCTATGTGCATGTTTCATGTTCTAATTTTTGAGTTTTTTATTTGCAAGCAAAATATTCATTTCTTAATTCTATTCAATAGATTTACTCTGCTGGAGTCTCGGTTTTCCTGGGTGGTAACAAACCATCGAGAACGGGCGATGTACGTGGTGATGTCAGCATAAATTTCTCTTGTGATCCCGGTTTCTCCTCTAAGCTAGTAAGCAATCATACCAAACTACTTTTCTGACAATGCAGTTGAGTGAACAATTACTTACTTTTTTGGGAATACGATGTCTCTTAATAGGTTGATATTGCTTTGGATGAAATATTACGTCTTCAAGAGGATGGACCTTCAGATGAGGATGTTTCTACAGTACTTGAACTAGAGCAAAGGGCTCATGAAAATGGACTGCAGGTAAGTTTTTCTACTAACTTTATTATTACCCCAATATAATACAAATTTTAAATTGAGGAATCTACCAAATCCAACATTACCGATTCTTTTCCCATTTTCTATTTATGGATGATTACACCGTGCTAGGCTTTCTGCCAAGAATTTTGAAATTGAAGCAAAATTTATCCTGCCTAAATCTTGGTGCTGATTTGCTATTTCTCTTTCAGGAAAACTACTATTGGCTGGAGAGGATTTTAAGAAACTACCAGTCGAGGATTTATTCTGGTGATTTGGGCACTTCCTTCGAGGTTGGATGCTGTAACTGACTTTTTACTATGACATGTATTCTACAATTTCTCTATTTTGATGCGATAATTGTTGTTTCAATCTAAATATATTTCATACGATGATAGACATGAACACATAATGGATGTTCATTTGTTTTATAGTATGCACGCTTAAGTCACTGGTTACAGATTAAGGACTTGGAGGAGCATCTTGTTTCCAGTAATGTAGAGTTTGATATATGGAGATCTGTTTTTAGCCTTTAACTGTGGCACATGGTCAATCAAAACTCTTTTTGCGGTTGTCTTGGTCATGGAACAATTTGTTGTTCTGTACAATTGCCAATTGTCTAACTCCATAAAAACAAGTAATTGGAATAACTATCTTCATTCTTATCCCAGTTGATGCTAGGCAACTTATTTTTGTGTCATGCTTCATAGGCTGTAATTTTTTTCTTCTCTGTTGCAGATTCATGATCAAGGACGTTCTGATGTTAGACAATCTCTTACGCCATCAACAGCACAATTGAGATTGCAGCGAATACTACCTTATCCCTGTAAAAAGCAATATACTGCAGTCATTCTTATGCCTCGGTCCTCCCCCTTTCAGTTGCTAAGCTCATTCTTCCGCACAACTCAGATCGACTACGCTAGGGATGCAAAGGTCAGTTACTTTCTAGTTTATGTATTTCTGGTTCTTCTATTAATACTACGAGACATGTTCTGTTAGACTGCTACCAGATTTTCATTTCCAAAGGCAGTTGGCCTTCTGCTATTCTCACTTCAAATGCTGTACATCATTATCTTGATGTTGAATTCTGCATTAAACCCAACAGCTTCTACTTTTCTTGGTGAAAACAGATTATAGCGAGTATTGCTGGATTGACAATTTTGGCCCTTACCCTATGGAGACATTCAAGGCAGGCCGGAAGGGCGTGAAAGGTTTTTGCTTAGACGACATTTTTATAGCTAGGAGCGATGGAGTTTTCTCTACAAAAATTAGAACAATTCTTTGAAGATTGATCACATCAGTCCTATAGGATCCGAAGATTGATGGAGAATAGACATTCACATTACTTGCGCCTTAAGTAACGAAAACTCTGTATGTAGGGATTAATCTGTATCATTAAATCAATTGGTAACTAGCATACTGTGTAGAACCTTGTGAAGATCCGTTGCTATGCAGAAAATGAGGAATTAGTGGAACGGGACAGGAAATCGTCAACTTTGTTCAAACGGTACTCTTCTTTTCGTAACCGGTATATTTGCTTCCTTTTGTTGTCTCATGAGGGTTATTCTAATTATATTATTTTTGGTTTTGCAGAGAAATTTTTATGTTATCCCTTGTTTTATAGAATTTTTTGAAAAAAATTATTGGTACTAATGATATATTTGCTATTTAACCTATTAGTTTTGTAGCTTAGTCTCTTTCCAGTTATAGCACATGAATAAAAATCAATTATATATCAATAAGAATTGGGTATAACAGAGAATAGCGAAAAAATTAAGGATTATTTAATTAGACTTTGAATCCTGAAAATGAGTGAAATTTATTTATTTCAATCGAAATAAAAAAATTAATATAGTTTATTATTTTATTATTATTATATTTTATTTAAAGATAATAATAGTATTTAAGTATGAGTGCCACTCTTTTGATCTTTTCTTAATAAGTATGAAAACTAAAATTGATTATACGAATATAGTAACACATCAACTCCAACGTTATCATTTCTTTCAAGCAAACGTCGGAAAATAGTTTATCCAGCATCTATTTATAATACGATATAAGAGGTAAGGTTACTTATTTCAACAAGGACAAAAAGGATATTTTTCCTACATCTATTTATAATACGATAGAAGAACTAGGGCTTTTTTTCGCCCGCCAAGCTGTGCTCCAGCTGCGCTTCTCTCCTCGTCTGACTTGCCTTGGATTCTAAGGGTACTACTCTCTCCGGCTCTCATCCGTGTTTGGATGCTGAGTTATTTCTATTTACTGTTGTCATGGCTCTACTTCTATTCGGAGGCTCTAATTGTCAAACACATCTTTTTTGTGTGTGTTTCCTCTCATGTTTCTAATTTACTCCGCTTCCGTTAATCCACTTCGGACGTTAATCCACTTCGGATGTCATTATGTCATTATCATCTCTGATAAATTGGACATGTCATTGCAACGAACTCTGGCTTTGTTGTTGTTTCTGCTCTTGATTTTATCTGATTATGGTTTGTTCATGTTGTTCCTGAGTAAAAATGTATTAATGCAATTATGAATGTTTTCCAAAATGACGGCTGGGTGACTGACTGCAGGTGAGCCTAGTCGTTGAGGAGCGAAATGGTGGAGACGACGAAGGGCAGAAAAGAAGAGGTGGTGACTAGAGAGTACACCATCAATCTCCACAAGCGCCTGCATAGCTGGTAACCAATCTTTTCACTCATATTCTTCTCAATGTGATAATTGTTTTGCTCCGATGAATTTTTTTTTTTTTGGTATCTATCTTATTTTTTAATCCAAACCTATTTAGGAAATCATGTTAATCTGTTAGTTAATTATTTTAACGAACACAATAATGTGATTATTTGCATGAGTGAGTGTAAATTCTGACGGTGATGATAGGTTTGTTGTGAAATAAACACCAAAAAAGGTAAAGAGTGAATAATTATATTAGATATTTTTCTATAAGAAAAATAGCCAACACAATAACTACTATTACTGTATTAAACAAAAATTGTTCGGCCAATTTAGGTAAATAATATTTCACAATAAAAATATTACAAAAAGAGTGAAAAGAGTGAAAAAAAAAGCAAGTTAAAGATGTTGAATGTTTGGGATGAGAAAATCATAGGGTGGGGGGCTACTATTATAGGGAAAGGAAGCCCCATTACACTATTTTAGGGAGATTGGTTTTGGCATATCCAACAACAAAGTCAGCCACGTGTGGCTTATTTATTCCAAAACTAACAAATCTCCACCTTGGCAAGATTCACATTCATGTTGTATTTCTTACCAAAATATCTCGTAATATCTTCAAAAAAGTTATTTTTAAATTTTGACAATATTAATCAAGTTTAAATAATGTTGAAACTTGATTATAGTCACTACCTTCATCATATTAGTAGGATTATCCGTGGTTATGATTTTCTGTATCTGAATTCCACTCCTCGAACAAAATGATAACAAGCATCAATGTGCTTTGTTCTTGCATAAAGACTTGATTTTTTGTTAAGTGAATAACACTTTGACTATCACAACACACTTTGATATGTTTCTGATCAACTCCCAAGTCTTTAAGTAATCTTTGAAGTCACGTTGTCTTTTTTACACTTTCTATAACTGCCATATATTTTGCTTTTGTTGTAGACAAAACCATAGTTGACTGTAAAGTAGACTAAACAAGTAGCCAATTGTAGAATGTCTTTAATCTACATCGACCAAGTGATTCATCTAGCTTAAATGATTCATCTCGCTTAAACACCAAGCTAACATTTACAGTATTTTGGATATACCGTAGGATCTATTTCTCAGCTTGCCAATGATCTTTTTCCTGGATCATGCATGTTTCTGTTAACAACTCCAACAGTCTGTGAAGTATCAAGTGTTGTACATACCATAACATACATCAAGCTTCCAACTGTGTTTGTATATGAGATTTTTTCCATGTATTCTCGTTTCTTCATCTTTGGAGATAACTGATTGTTCAGTTTTAAATGATGAATAATAGGAAAGCATACCAAAAATTTACGAGTATGTGGCTGACTTTTTCCAAAACTAACAACGTTGTATATGCGATTTTTCTCCTTTTTCCCTTAATTTACACTGCATTCTATTTCATGTCATCTTATGGTATATCTGCATTTAGATTAGTTAGGTTATGGTTAGATGAACAAAGAATGCAAGTGGAGGGGTGTGTTTGTGCTGGCCTTGTTGAAATATGTATGTTGGTTTATCAAGCACTGATCTCTGTTTTAAATTGTGGAAACAGCACCTTCAAGAAGAAGGCTCCAAAGGCCATAAAGGAGATCAGGAAGTTTGCCCAGAAGGCTATGGGAACAACAGATGTAAGGGTGGATGTGAAGCTGAACAAACAAATCTGGAGCAGGGGTATCAGGAGCGTCCCGAGGAGGATCAGAGTTCGCATTGCTCGCAAGAGGAATGACGATGAAGATGCAAAAGAGGAGCTCTACTCCCTTGTCACCGTCGCAGAAATCCCAGCAGAAGGACTGAGAGGACTGGGAACTAAGCTCATTGATGAGGATGATTGATTCCCATAATTTTCTTTCAGAAAATTCCATATGTATGTTAACAGAGTTTTGCCATATGTTTAGAGCTTCTAGTCGTGGTATTCGGATAGTCTTTGCCGTGGGTACTATTTTGATGTGAAAAAGATTTTGTTTTTTGCTTTGGGTTGTAGCAGGCAGTTATCCTCACTGCTTGTGCAGTGATGGGTTTAGCATTATTTAAGATGTCCATATGTCCACTTCAATCGGTGTTAATTTATATTCAGAATTGGATTAATCCTACGATCGGCAGCCCAGGAATAGATTAATTCAGTCATCGGTGGGGAGATATGCTTCCAGTTTCAGAAAAAAAACTGTTGTTTACTTGCTTCGGTGGCTTGAAAATTCTGGAATGGCCACTGCACCAACTATGCAGCAGCATGGAATCAACACATTTTGATTAGGTTTGCTTTAGCAGTTTTCTACATGAATCAAATGATAGAATCTACTGTACTCAAGGACAGCATGCTCTGCTCAAAATTGGCTCGCAGCAGAAAAAAACTTATCTGGATGTGCACTGTAAGTAACATCTGTCTATAATCAAAGAATGGCCTTCTACGACAAAAGTTGACTTTAATTTCTGTAATTTCTTATGCTTCAAATCAGTCATCCAAGTAGCTTCCTTTTGCGATTGCGGACCTGATTATACTTGAAAATACTGTCAGTTGATAGCCAACGGAATAGTTGGAAAAAAAAGGTTGACAGTGGACACAGAAGTTTAGTTTGCTTTATAAGCATACATGTAGCCTCTAAGCTTCCTCACTTCTTCAGATGACTCGGAAAGTAGGTGGTCAACGTAAAGAGAGATTCCAGCACCACTGCAATTTCAAGCGTAGATATTATGTTAAGTTCCGGGTATAAGCAGGGTTTGAAAGAACCAGAGTACTACTCACCTAAGAGGCCCGAAAGGAAGCCAAATGACATCCCACCGGAATCTTGGCATCCTACGGCGCAAATGAGTAGATTGAGCACGTTGCGGAACAAAATGCTTACAAGAAAGATGAACATATGATCAAGTCTACAAAGCTAATTCCTATCCATTGGTATAACTCATGGATAAAAGAGTGTAGTTTGACGTTTTGGTCTGGTGGGAGAAAAAAAATACTAAACTGAGAGAATTAGAGTGAATGGAACACTGATGCATAATCTTTCCTTCTCATTACTCCATTACTATGGTCAACATTATCTGCAGTAACTGCTGTGTTCTTTACCTGGCCATACTAAAAAAACCGAGATAAAAGTATGATGGTAAATGAGTCGTGTTTTAGATACAGGAATTGTGTACCTCAGCAGGAAATATAACCAGAAGGCAGCCAAGATGAACCCTGCAGAGCATGAGTACCAAATCCAGAGCCTGTGATGCTTTGAATTGTGAAGAACTCCTAAAATGGTCAATGAACAAGCTAAAACAGCTACCCAATCTGCTAAAACAGGCAAAAATTAGAAAAATGTTCTACAATCATGCAATACAGCAATAGTGTAGACATATCAACATGTAATACCACGTTGATTCACCAAGCTTATCAGACCTCTAAAATAACCCACTTAATCACATTCGGTCATCAAACTTGATATTAAAAACAACATCATCCCTAAATTTAAACTAAAAATGGAATATATTAATCAAATCCGCCATCAATTTCTTGAAAAGATTCTGATTTTATTCTTTCCACTATCTACTAAATTCAACTTAAATGGCATATGCCTTAAAAAGGAAAAAAAAAACATAAATGGCATATACCATAGCTTGATCCTTCAAAAAATAATGCGGGTCTACTTGCCCGGACAAAAATATATGCATATGTAGACTGTTGTTGATAAAAACACTGCACGTTTAGCGAAAAAAGGATGTCATGATATCCATACTTATTTATGAAGGTAAATGTGATCTGTGAACAAGCAATCACAAGAAACTGAGATTTTGCATAGAGAAATAAATATTAGCCGCCAGAGCAACAAAAAGACACAATTTCAAACAGCATACTTAAAAGTACTTAAATTCGCCATAAAGGCACATAAATGAAGCAAGTAAGGATTCTGTAAGAGATCTAGAGCATAAGCATTAAGTCGGTGGGTACAAAAGCATAGCATACACAATGGTGCAAGAACAAGCACTTTGATTCATCTTGCGCATCTTCATATTAGTATAGAACATATGAATTTAGCAATGTGGCATAGACAATGAAAGATGAATAACACCATTGTCGTATACATCATAGTTCCATAACTATATAATCATCTCTCAAACAAGCTAGACACTTATTTCTGCAAAAATACCATTTGCTATGGGAAATCTTGGATAATATCATCTTGCAAACCATACTAAACAAAAGCAGGGTGACGAAAAATAGTAGAGGAAACATTTAATTCTCTACGATTTAAATAATTGAAAAATACCCAACGGCAACAGTAATAGACAAATTATAATAATTAGCTGGCAAGGAGGGCAAGGAAGGAGACGAACCAGCAAGTATTACCATCCATGAATCCAGATCTTCCATGAAGTAAGCATGATATCGCTGGTTTTAAATTAAAAAGTGACATTACTTATATTTCCTCAAAAGCCTCGAATCAATTCCACAAACAGGTAAGAGGAGTAAGCGCACAAGAAGGACATGGAATCATTCAATTCATACCAGTTCCCAGGGGGACACCGTCTGTTGGAAGATGGAGTACACGAGGAACGCAGCGTAGCAAAGTAGGATAGCAGCAAAGACTCTCTACCACACAGTAATAAGAAAACTATCTGCGTATTAATTTATCACTACAACGGTTTTTTAATCAAATTGACGAGAGAAGTTATCATAGGATTACAAAATTCCGTACCCTCCATAGAAGAGACTGCTGTAGTTGAGCCCTTTCAAGCGACCGAACCAATTCCTCTTGCTCTGCGAATTTCGGAATTTGAAAAAAAAGAACCGAAAGAAATTTCAAAAAAGAGTGGAAAATGACCGGTTGCTTTATTATGGAAGCCAAGATATTCCTTGGAGTTAAAGAAGTTTACCCTGGGTGTCTAAGGGGGTCGAATCGTCGAGGGAAAGATCGTCTATTCTTGGGAGGGAGTCGTTCGCGTCACTAGAATTTCGCCAATTTCTCGTCAGCTTCTTCATCGTCTCTTGTAGTTGTACACCGCCTTTCTTCTGCTCAGACATTATATATGTGAACTTGAAGAAAACGACGCGTAGTTTCCTTAAAACCCAATGATGTTGAAGGCGTCAGAGGCCAAAATATCGTTCCTCCGACGAGAAAACATGTCGTTCCCACGCTGCTCCATAGACCTCATCACTAAATCCTTTAGCAGGAGAAAACACTTTTTTGAGTTGATGAAAAATGAAAATGAAGTTATTGAAAGTATTTTACGGTTCTTATGAGCTAAAAAATAACCAACATATTTATAAAAAAAAAGATTTAGTGGCACAGGAAGGATATATAATAATAGGAGATTATCTGATTTGTATATTTACTGATTTTAATTGTTTCATCAGAAAGTTGTTTTAAAATATCAATGATCAATTACAGCATTTACAGTATAATAAAATAATCTATATCTACAAGATAACTTCAAGCGGGGCAACTAACGAATTTCCCAATTAAAACATGTACGATATCGGAGATTAACCAGTCCGTACTGAGTAACAGAACACCACAGCTGCTCCTTCGATTCAATAAATTGATTTTTTACCATGACCATCACCAGTACCAGCCAATCCATGGGTACTGCAGACAACTTTCTTACGCATACGGCAACCTGGGAGAAGGGGCCACACCTTCCCTACATGGACGATAAATATATATATATATATACAAATAAAGATTTCATCTACCTATGGAGCTGAATTCGGTAACCAGCATTTTGTCAGAAAATTGCATCAAACGATCAATAATGCAAACTGCAATAAAAGAAATTATTGCTACGCCAAAACATTAAGGAAAACCGAAACAGATGGAATTTATGCTGTGCTATATTAAACGTTAGCTGAGACTTCATCTCTTCAAGCCCAAATAAATAACAAACCTGGAGTAAAAAATTAGAAATATCTACTTAGAATTATATAGGCAATAGCACTTGTAATTGCGAGCTAAAATCACAGATCAGCTCTTCCTGGGTATCTAGGGAAAGGAATGACATCTCTAATGTTGTCGATGCCCGTGGCAAAGAGAATCATACGCTCAAAACCTAAGCCAAATCCACAGTGCTTTACAGTACCGTAACGTCGCAGATCAAGGTACCACTCATATGGCTCTGATGGTAGCCCCATTTCAGCAATTCTGCAATTAAGTTGGTCCACAGTTTTAACAGCCGCAGCATATAGCAAATAAACTTTACCTAAAAACATGCTAAGAATCATAAGAACAAAGAACTACGATTCCTCCCACCTTTGCTGAATAACCTCAAGCCTTTCCTCCCTTTGGCTTCCACCAATCAGCTCTCCCACCTAGAATGCATAATACAAACACATTAGGGTGACACAAAACATATAAGAAAAGAAATAAGCACAAATATATATTGCTGAGATCAAATCTACGCAGTAATGGTTTACCTTGGGTACTAGGACATCCATAGCAGCAACTGTCTTTGAATCGTCATTGAGCCTCATGTAGAATGCCTTGATTCCTTTTGGATAGTTATACACAATGACAGGCTTCTGAAATTTAACCTCTGTCAAGTATCTGCATGAATCAAGCAGATATAAGATACAGAAAATCAAGACGAAAATATAAAAATAATGCAAAAATGAAAACCTTTCATGCTCAGAGGCCAAGTCAATCCCCCATTCCACCTTGTTCTCAAACTTTTTCCCATCTTTCACAGAGTCCTCTAGTAGCTGCACTGCTTCTGTATATGAAATGCGCACAAAAGGGGTCGAAGCAACCATTTTCAGGCGATCGATACAACCTTTATCATAAAGTTTAGCCATGAGTTCCATGTCATCAAAGCACTTGTCCAGTAGCCACTGACACATGTATTTCACATAGGCCTCAGCACAGTTCATGTCATCCTGCAATAAACAGATCCTTGGGTTTTATCATTCAAATGCAACAGATTTTCTATAAATTGTAAGAATCTATTCCAAGTATCCAAGCATATGCAATCCAGAAATAATAGGGACCAATTCCATTCAATCATAATTGCATTCTAAGCTCAAAAGATAGAACTAAAGATTCAGACATAATCATAATTAGGGTTCTACTCCTCGGACCAGATACAAACAAACTATTGTAGCAATGATGCTTTAGGTGCAACATTAAGCAAATATGAGGTCATGCATGCATTGAAAATCATGCAATAAAATGGAATTATTCGTCAAAGAAAAAGCCGCCAGTCGTTCATGTCTGATATAAACTTAAATAAATTCCAGCTTGAGATTAGGGTTTTAGATTGCAAGAATCGCGTCAATACTATTAGCAAACCACATTCACGATACCTGAAGATCAGCAAATGCAATTTCGGGCTCAATCATCCAGAATTCTGCTAAATGCCTAGAAGTATGTGAGTGCTCAGCTCTGAAAGTTGGCCCAAATGTATACACATTGCTAACAGCACAAGCATAAGTCTCGACTTGAAGCTGTCCAGAAACGGTCAAAAAAGCTTGACGCGCAAAGAAATCTTGGCCATAATCAATCTTGCCATCTTTTTTGGGGATGCCAGGCTTCAACTTAGACCTTTCCTCCAGCTTCGCCTGAGTATCTTTTGCCTCCTTCAACGCACCCACAGCAATACCAATTTCATTCTTGCTTGCTTTTGCAGCCTTTAGCTGCGCAACAGCCGCTCCTATCTCATTAACAATAGCCTTGGCAGCCTCTACATCCGCCTCGGTTGGAGGTGGATTCTTTATCAATTCCTTCTCCAGCTTTTCAGCTTCGTTAATTAGTGTCGTCACTTGAAACATCTCCCCGGCACCCTCACAGTCGCTCGTAGTAATAATCGGCGTGTGAACATATAAAAATCCATTCTCTTGAAAAAACGAGTGAGTGGCAAAAGCAAGCGCGTTGCGGATGCGAGCCACCGCAGCAATCTTCAGGCAGAAATCAGTCAGTATAATCCATCAAAATACACGTTTTTCACTTACAACATCGCAACTGAAAATTATGAACGAAATGATATATCTTACCGTGTTAGTCCTCACTCGGAAATGAATTTGATCCCTCAAAAACTCAAGCGTGAGCTTGGTTTTAGGGATGGGGTACTTGGCGGGGTCCACGGGGCCGACGTGGACCACCTTCTCGACGCGGAGCTCAATCTTCTGCTTGGCGCCTTCAGGCGGGACCTTGAGAACTCCGTCCACGAGGACGCAAGTGCCCGTATGCACCAGCTGGGACAGATCCGCCACGCTGGCCTCCACGATAACCTGCAGGTTGGCAGCGCAAGACCCGTCGTTCACCTCCAAGAAGGCGAACGCTCCTTTGCCCTGCTCTCTCCCAGTCTTCACCCATCCGCCAACACGGACATGCTGCCCGGAGAGCCCGGCCCCACCATCGGGACGGGATAGGATGGATCGTACCAGGACGTGGTCGGAGAAGGGATGCTTGAGGGAGGCTGAGGAGGATGCAACTGTGTCGTTTAAATTCGCCGCTGCCAGTTCGGAGACCGGTGGAGTCGTTTGGTCTCCCATTTCTCGAGTTAGCGAAGATCGGAAAGGGTACAGACAGTCACCGTGCAGTCAAAACGGCAGTGGCGGCTTTAACAAACCCTAAATTTTGTTTTATTTGAGAACAGTGTAGGGAGTGTAAGTGACGGTGGAGGTTATGTCATGAACCGCGTTCTTATCCACCCCAGATTCTGGACATTTACGTTATTAATTAATAGTAAACAGAAAAACAGTTTCCTTCAACGAAATAGTTTTAAAACAATGCAATGCAGGACTAAGCAAATTAGTTTGTTCGATAAATGACAAATCTCATTGGTTCTAATTGTATATGATACATTTTTTATTGTATGTAAGATGAAAATAATATATTTCCTGTACTCGAATTGGTGATTATTTTTATTCGTAAACTGTTTATGATATAATATAATTATATTTCTGGCCCGTTGGAAGCTAGACATCTATTTAGTTGATATTTATTCTTTTTGTACTTATAACATTATAAAAACACATTATTAAAAAAATACAATAAAGATATATTTGAGATTAGCTAGAATGTGAATAATACTTAAAATATAACAAAATCATAGTTCAAACCACCGCATTTAATACTTCGGAGTCGTCAGAAGTTGGATTCATATTTGATTTATATTTTTTTTTTTACAATACAGCAAAAATATATTGCGGAATCACTCTCCACTTCCAGAGTCCAAGAGTATAGATGGATGGGCTCAAATGCAATGTGGCCCAAATCACTGTCTGCCTCAAGCGCCTCATATAAATAGCGGCACAAACCCTAATCCAGAACCCTGATTCTCATTCGCTTGCTTGCTAATCCCAAACGGGAGCTCAACCGCGGCAGCGTAGCAACACTGCGTCAAAGAGATGGGTGAGCAAGCACGCCTCGCGGTTATTATTATCTTCTGAACGGAAAGCTTATCGCTTATTTTTTAAGCTTAAATAGTTGTGGTTTGTCTGGTTTTGCAGGTAAGGTTCACGGATCTTTGGCTCGTGCTGGAAAGGTGAGAGGCCAGACTCCCAAAGTCGCGAAGCAGGACAAGAAGAAGAAGGCACGGGGTCGCGCCCACAAGAGGATGCAATACAACCGCCGATTCGTCACAGCAGGTATAGATTCTCTCTCGTCGGGCATCTTGGTGCTTTCTGATCTTAGTCTTTGGCTTATTGATTGAATGAATCAGCTCAATTTACTCTATAAAGAATCAGTATTATGTATATATATAAATATATATAACAGTGATGCTGTCGTTCTGCTTTAAAACGGTTCAAGTTTGGTATGTTGTTTATGGGAACTGACTGTTGATTCAGGTTTTTCTTGCCTCTTAGCTTATAAATTTTACTATCGATCACCAATTTGGGAATAATTAGAAGTTGTTGAGTTTTCGCTTTTCCATGTGATTTCTCTCTTTTTTAGCTTGTTAGTGTCCTCTCTTATATCTTATTGCAGTTGTGGGATTCGGCAAAAAGAGGGGACCCAACTCATCTGAGAAGTAAAGCTTAGCTTTGGAAGGATGAGAAAGATCCTAATTAAGTAGGGAATGCTTTCATTGAGTTTTTGGATGATACGCAATGTCATGTTGAAACAATTCATTCCATCTTGTGTTTGGATTTAATTGCTTATATTATTTTCAGTATTTTGTCCCTTAATCTTCTTTTTTACCCTTTATGCATGCCTTGTGAAGCTTCATTGTTGATGGAATAGCTAATTGCTCGTGATCCAATACAATATTGAACATCATGATCACTTCCTTCTTAACTATCAGTTTACCCTTGGAACTCTGGAGACCAAGAACGTTCTTGATCAATGACGCAGCTAAATAATTTAACAGTGCATATGCTAAAATCGACGCTGTCCGTCCATCGAACGAGACCTATGCACGTTCTTCCATTAGACATCGCCTCAAATTCGTGGCAGAACTATTTATTTCCCTTCTAATTCTGGAACCTATAGTAGGATTACAGGAAGAAACAGAATTAATGGAATGCTTATATGTGGTCACACGCCCTGGCTTTTATACGAATACATAGGTAGCCCATATTTGAGTAGGATTCCCGAGCTGACTTTAGAACACTCTAATCCAAGAGTGATGTTTGTAGACAACAACTTTTATTACCGACTTAGAAGTAGGTTATTATTATACAAATTATTGGTATATGTACATTATCAGTAATTAAAATTTTTAAAATACTGAAATAAATGTATCAAAGTGGCATAACTTTTATTACCGACTTAGAACTAAGTTATTATTATACAAATTATTGGTATATGTACATTATCGGTAATTAAATTTTTTAAAATACTGAAATAAATGTATCAAGGTGGGATTGGTGGATAGTCACGATTAGTTTTGAATAAGCACATTTTTTGGGAGGAGAAGGGAAACTGCGTGACAAGGATGGGCCAGTTAAATGGTAGGACCTACAGAACAAGAACAGCAGCAAGTAAGTGCCACGTGGAAAAAGACAATGACATTCAACGCCGTAGTTGTTTCCCTCCACATCTCCAATGAGCAATAACTGCACGCTTAATCTCCAGTCCGTATTGTTTGATTATCCATTTGCTCCCGCTCGGTCTCCCTTTGTCGCAGAAGTTCTTTGAATCGGATCAGGACTAATTCGATTCTTTTCTTCTGGTCGATAGTGTAAGGGCTGATTGGACGATCACTTTTCAATTTTTTTTTCTCGTTTAAGGTAACGAATCATTGCACTCTGGCGCATATTTTCGTGGATAGGTCAGCTTCGGTTTCTGGATTTTAGTGTTTTGTTCGGTTCCTTAATTGGTGTCGTTTTTCTTTTCTTTTCTTTCATTTGTGATTATGAAAATCGAAGCAGCGTACATTCTGCCGGTAATAGTCAATCATGTCTATGTTTAACCGGCTGTTTGGAGCACCTAAGCAGGAAACAAATGCTGTAGCCACGATAGAGAAATTGAGTGAGGTATTAATCACTGTTATCCACCGTTTTGTTTGCATGTTTTGACTTTCCAATGCTTTGCCCTCGGTTAGTTATGATCCTTTTGATTTTCCCCTTGGGTTTTAAATTTCTTGCATTTCGTTGATTATTGATGTATACATTTGAAAATTTTATTTTTCATCGGTGTTGCAAAGTTTGTAGATGTTAATCAGGAGCACTGCTGTTTGGTGGCTAATTTTTCATGAGTATGATTGGTTGAGTTAAAAATTTCAATAGTTGAAAGTTTTTTAACCATTGTTTGAACCGATTGAAGCATTAGTTTTTCTTTTTAATTTTGGTGTGATTTATGTCCACTATTAGCCCATTGCATTGTTTATTACTTTTGTTGACGTTCATGCGCATTGGCTATCATTCTTTGGTGATGTTGCTTCTCTGCTAAATTGGGCAGTTCTGATATATCCTCCCTCCTTGCTTTGCGCAGACTCTTGAAATGTTAGAGAAAAAGGAGAAAGTGTTGCTGAAAAAGATGGCTGCAGAAGTTGAAAAGGCCAAGGAATTCACTCGATCAAAGAATAAAAGAGGTATGCCTCCGTAGTACTGTGATTTCCTTGGTGAAAATTTTATTTGGTTTGTGGATATGAATGTGGAGTCTGAACTTTCTGATATATAAGTTTCTAATCATCAATCTTTCATTCGTTTCTCAATTTGCCTTTTATCTTTAATTCAAAATTTCCTATGGTCATATTAAACCCAATTAACATGGTGCTTGCTATGATAAGTACCTTCTGGACAACTTGAAAATTGTCTCCCATTTGATATTTTGGACATTTCTACTGCACATTTTCCCCTTTTGTTTATGAGCTCTGTTTTTCACTCTTCTAATAAAATATATTGTCTTTAAATTCCAGGAATTCCTCAAGATGTGGTAATAAATCGTAACTACAACCATAGATTGTCATGTCAGCTTTTAATTCATGTGCCTTGAATCAAATCTGTCGCTATTTTATGAAATAAATTTGATTTTCCTAATGTCTATGGTGGTGATGCAGCGGCAATTCAATGTTTGAAGAGGAAAAGGCTATATGAGCAACAAATAGATCAACTTGGAAATTTCCAATTGCGAATTCATGATCAGGTTAGGATATGGTCTTCATCTTTCTTTCTTCCAATACCCTTTTACCTTAGCACAGAAATGAAAAATATTTGCTTATTAATAGTTATTCAACAATAATAAACAAAAGCCTGGTTAGCAAAAGATAAAGTGCCATTCCTGAAACTGGCCATACCAATCCATTATTTTCTAGTTTATAGAGACTTGGAGAAACAGAAATTGTGTCTTTCAGAAAAAAAAAAAAAAAAACTGTTTTGAGAACAAAGATCTTCTCACACTTTCCTAATGTTTTTGTTGTCTACGAAATTTGGTTCAAAGACTCGAACATTTCCAGCCTAAGGACATAACAAGCGTTCAATGATAATAGCTGTAAGTCATCTCGTTCAACACATGCTACTTAAATTGTTTACCATTAACGTTAATTTTACAGATGATAATGCTAGAAGGTGCAAAAGCTACCACTGAAACTGTAGATGCGTTGAGGACTGGTGCAGCTGCGATGAAGGCAGTGCAGAAAGCAACGTATGTAGCAGTTTATGCAATTAGTATTTTAAACGATTACCAGAATCCTTGAGTGTTTATTTGTAGTATTGGTCATTGCTCTGGTTTCGTTTGTCGATGTGCTTTTTTAAAAAATTAATTTAATTTTACTTTTGTTTTGAAGATTGTTTGAATGACTTTTTTTATTTCAAAATTGTGTACAATTAGCTTGTTTGGCTGCACCTTAGTAATCAGCAGCCTGGAAGAGTCGTAGGTCTGTGAATATTGACCCCAGAGCTGTATGCAGCACTGACTACTATGCTTTTTGTACAGGAATATTGATAACGTGGACAAGACCATGGATGAGATTAATGAGCAAACAGAGAATATGAAGCAGATTCAAGAAGCATTGTCAATGCCCATTGGTGCTGGTGCTGACTTTGATGAGGTCAGTGTTGTGTCGGTGGAAATTCAATGTGAAGATATGGAAATTGGTACAGCAGTGATTTCTTCTTGTAAGAATTAGATGTGACTCGTGACCAAAATTTTGTCTTCTTATCAGGATGAATTGGAGGCAGAACTTGAAGATTTGGAAAGTGCTGAGTTGGAAGAAGAGTATCTGCAGCCTACAATTTCAACACCAGCTGCGCCAGTGCAAGTTACAGTGGGCAAGCGACCAGCTCGTCCCATTCCTCAAAAGCGCACAGCTGAGGAAGATGAGCTAGCTGCCTTACAGGCTGAGATGGCACTCTGAAAAGGTTTTGGTTTTTCCTCTTGATTTTAAATTGCCATATTTCGTTCAGTCTCTATCATTAATTTACGTCTCGTTTTGCATCTAATAGCTGTTTTTTCAAAATCATTACAGAATGAAAAGTTTGGAGTTTATAAGAGCATATCTAAAGATTGGCAATGGAGATCACAGATCGTGAAGCTGTTTAACTCCTTTTCTCTCATTCCTGGGTGCATTGGATGCCGAACAGACAATGTACATAAAGATCGTACGAACCAGACAACATCTCCTTCAAAATTCGTATTAAGTTTTGGAGTTTATTATTTGACCTTACTACATACTATATCAAGTTCCCTAAGCCCTTTTTTCCTTCATGGCTGGTTGGTTTGTCTACGTTTTGCGCTCTAAGGTGTATTTTCTAGGTTTCTCGCACAAGCCAATCGGTATGATCTTCATTAGCTATACGTCGACGTTCCTTTGACCGCCATTTGCAGTTCGGTGAAGAACAAAATGAAAACTAATACTGAATCGCTGATAGTCTAAACATTCGTCTGAGCGAAGGGAAAACCGACGCAGTTAGCTGGACGGGGCGATGAAAGGGTAACGCATAAGCATCAGACAAGAAGGATGCAAAAAATAGCACTCAAGAAATTATTTGAATTCATGCCTTAATTGAATTAGAGAACACTACAGTGTGACACCGACAACCTTTACATCTCCGCGGCGGCTTTTCCAGGAGGTTAATGGATGATGTAGGTCACCACCAGAGCAACAAGCATCAGCACATATGCAATTCCTTGATCAATTGCCACCCCTGAAAAATACATTTCCTCAATATTTGCTAATAAATATTTTTGTTTGTAAGCAGCACAAACGAGAACTCTCAGGAGAGACGGAAGGTACCATCGCTTGCAGGAGGAGGTGCAGGAGCTGTGTTCTCGGCATTGATGGAAGGAGCAACTAAAGCTAGAAGAAGGGCGAGAACAACCTTCGTAATGAAGTGAACCCCCAACATTTCCACTGCCACTCTTCTCCGTTTCTTCGGGTTACTTTCCCGGAGAGGGATACAAGTCTTTGCCTGAGGTCGTTCCTTCCTTCCTTCCTGTCTTGCACTTAAAAGACTAATGCGGGAGGAAGGTAGCGTCCAAATTTACAGCGACTTGCAGAGTACATTGCGGTTAGAAGGGCACCCCGCGCCGTTGAGCAATGCCAGGTGTGCGGCCAGAAATGGTTGCATGTTCTTGACACAGTGGATATCTGGTCCAATGAATAAGGACATCATTTCTGCTTCTCCACATGAACAAATGATTGCTTTCAGTTGCATATAATATTTGTCTCAATTTCCCTTTAGTTTTCTGGCTTCAAACTTCAAAAAGGATTTGTAGGCTAGTCACTGTTGGCTTCTGTCTCTAGCGATTAGTTTATTCCAATCATGGTGAATACAACTCACTGGTTGATCCTACGGTGTTGAATAAAACATCACCGTCCGCTGCAGTTGCACCCACCCAATCAATCCCCTTTTTTTTAATCTCCCCGAACATGGCAAAATAACTTTCCCGGGCCGTAATGTCCAGTGGAAGCCTAATTGTTTGCCGTCTGACAAAGATAGCCTTCTTCAGTTCCAGCCCAAATTCTAACCTTTGGATTACTATACGACCATGGCCCAGCCTATATTGCAGCCCATTACTATTAGTTAGTAAGTTGTACGTCTGTGATTGGTTGCAATGGGAATGCTTCAAATGGATATAATTGAGCAGCCTTAACTTCTAGAAAAGTCAGACTCGTTAATATTGCAAAAGGCTAGGGTAATAAAGGAGTATTAATTGGTGTAGAAGTATAATATAAGAATAAAATGAATATAACAATGGGTGGTTCATAATAACAGAGACCAAATGAGTCCAGTTGTTGCAGACAGTCATAAATATGGCGAAACATTTAAAATGCCCCTACAAATTTCGCCAAGCCGGCCCTAACACCAAAAGGCATGATTTTTTACCGTCAATTTGCAACCCCAAGTCACCAACTAACCACTTCAAAAGCTATAAGTACCCAAGGTATAATGCTCGACGTCTAAATCAACTGAGGTCATGTTCCTATCAGGTCTACGTTTGATCAAGCATGCGCCTTACAGATGGTTGGCCCTAAAAAATTTGCATGACAAAACAGATGCAGTCAGTCCCACAAACATAATCAACGGCGGAAAGGGGATCGATGCACATCACCAACTATGACAGAAAGCACCATAAATAAAAGCCAATCAAGACTTTTTATCCACAACTAATGATATTCATATTCTGTGTGTAAAATTTAAACCATAACCAGCAAAGTTGAAACCCGACGATACCGACACGGTTTCTCCGCCGAGCGATGATTTTAGTTCCTTGATCCCATTCGTTTGTCTACCGCCCTGCTTTGACGGGATTTAATAGGGATACTGATACTGCCAAAAAAGAGCAGGCAGGACTCGTCAATAATATCATATAAATAGCGACTAGCGAGGTCGTAACATACCAGTCAGTCATTGACGGACTAACGAAAGGCAAAAAGTAAGAAATTGAAGAAAGAACTAAATCCCACTGTCTCCCTGCCGTGATCCTCACGCTCATTTCTAGTCTTAAGACCCCTCCCTGATGTTCTGTCCCTTTAAACAGAGACATGTGAGGAAGTTGACTCGTGTATTTCAAATCTCCGGACAAAATACGTTGTCCATCAACCTCGCCTGGCCTTAGGCATACAACAGACAGATACATACCATAGACTAACACTTGAAACCGATGCATACCAAATCTGATAAAGAATGATGTATAATGTTTCAGGATTAATGTGCGTTAACCAAGCGAAAATTACCTGCCAAACCAGAGAGCATAAAGTTTCGAGCGAAGAGGAAAAAGAAAAAAAGAGTATCCAAAAGTATACAGTTCATTGATTCTCAATAGCCAACCATATTAATACTATTAGAAACAGTAATAATAACATAAATCATCATCGATCATTAGTACAACAGTTGTCCGGAGTCTGCTACCTACGCAAAAGGTCATCAGCTTCGTTCCTCAAGTCCCGATTTTTCCAGAATTTTTAAGAAATTTTCCCGAAGATACAGATTATAATCTTCACCCACAGCTTCTAGTTCAAATTTAAATACAGTAAATTAATATATACAGATGTGACAGAATCTTCTTCAGAGTCTCAAGCAACCATATCCTCTTCAAGTAGTATTCACAGTAGCAACTATTAAGAGGCGACATACTAAGATTGACGAGCAATATTACTCAGCAAACATGGCTGATGGTTCACATCACCAGCTCCGATACCCACTCGAAATCGGGTCCAGTACTAGGTTGTCCTGGATCCGAGTCGACCCGACCCAGAGAATTCTCCTTGCTCAGCTTTTCGTACCTCTTAGCACGCAAGTCCCTCCCAGACTCCACCCTCTCCATTGCAGGCTCCTCGGAAACAGTGTCCCAAAAATCCGAGTAGCCCAGGGAAGCCCTGACCGGTGCAGTCGGGGTTGCAGGCAAACTGCAGAAACCGGGTCGGAGCATGGATGCCCGGGGAGATCCAAACGCGGAGCTTGTTGTGGCTCCTGATGCACCAACCTGCACATTCCAAGTAGAAGGCAGAGACTTTACCTTTCCAAGTTGCAAGTTTCTCAACGAAGCCACCATTTCGTTGATCGAAGTCGATCCCAGCGACCTACTTAACGCCGCTGGGGACATGGGAGGCGACTCATCGACAGGAGAGACAGCATCCGGAGACGGTAAGAAGGTCAGAGTTTTAGAACCAGAAGCCTCAAGAGCTTGCCTGAGAGGCGAGCCGTCGTAGGACTCAGCCGAGTTGATAGTCCTGGGACTCGACTTGGGCAGAACCCTCAGTTGCTCCGGTGTATGGGCGAAAAAACACACTCTCCGGCGACAGCCAACCCCGTCCTTGCAAGGCTGCGTACGGTAGCGAACAGGGTGGAGCCAGCACTCAAATACGCCATGGGCGAACTCGCATGCGTCGCCTTTCTTGCAAGCACCTTTCCTGAAATCGGGGCAAGCCGTGCCGGAATAATGATACTTTCTTGGGTCTCTCCTCCGGGCTTTCTCTCCAGGGTGGGCGTACGGACACTCGGTCCAATCATGTGACCGCCCGCGGGCGCAACGTCTTACTTTGAACTCGTACATCCGGAACTGATCGCATGAGTAGGCGTCCGAGGAAGAGTTCGGCTCCAGACCAGAGATTTCAGAGCTACTGTCAAAGTCCAGCTCGTTTGACGGGAGGTAACGTTGCAGCGCCGTCAGAGCTTCTTGGAGATGGCACGGGCTGTAATCTGACGCCGCTGTGTCATTGGCGGCAGAAAATAAACCTATATCAGAACCATCATCGGGGAGAAAGGTCCACGGAGGGACGTGTACGGTTTGATCAGGACGGTGTTGTTCACCAAGCATCATTTTTTTAGTATCAGGGATGGCGGGTTTTGATGTATCCAGAATCACCGGCAGGGATAGGTTTATAAACTGCCAAAGACGTGGGATTTAACTCTGGTTGGGGTTGCACGAACCCTGGTTAAGTTCCTCCATCCCCTACGACTTCCACTGCGGTTAAAAGAAATGGATAGTTTCGGAATTACTCGGCTGTGTTGGAGAAGACTGTGAACGCGGTACGTGGGTTAGCTTTTCATTGTGCTTCATAGAATAAATACGACCGGCCAGTCGTTGATCAGCTTCAGAATATTAATTGTACTTACTGCCGTGGTATTTGGGGAGGCGGTGGGAAGCATGATACTGATAAGGTATCACCTCCACAGGTCTGAGAACACTTACAACAGATATTTTTCATCTCGTTGAAATCACGCCCCAACATGTTATTGGTAACATTACGTTGATAATTAATATAATATTTCCTGCTAAAGTTCTCTCTGTTAATGAATAATGTGAGATAAAGATTGTAAAAAGTGATATGTTTCGTTAGAATTTCTCGGTCCAACTATTTATACTTCATTTCCGATATTTTTATAATTATTATTATATATTTTTTTAGTAAACTAGCCGGCATTATTATTTCCCACCAACGTAATATCACAGTCATAATTATATTTTCATCCTTTACCGTCTACTTTAGTCAATATCTTATCTTCTTTGTCGGGTAGGTCATCAGTTTTTTGATCGTAAACTTATTTTATAATTCTTTATCCCACAAGTAATTAAACATGACAAAGAGGTGTTAACCTTGTCAAAACAATGTAGCATGCTTCTTATTATATCCAAGAAAGGTGATTTATTATTATCTAATTCCAAATAAATTACTATAATATTTTATTTAATTTATTTATGATAATAATTTATTTACCGTATTATTGATGTTAAATCACTATGTCCCCAATTATAGGCCATTTGTGACTTTTGCTTCAGTCTAAATGTTACTGTCAGGATATTGACTTCTCTCCTTTTGTATCGGTAAGTTTTTATGACGTAGACAGTGTCATTTTTTGCTTCACATTAGATTAATTAATTCTAATCAGTACTAAATATTTTTATTTAAAATTAAGATTTCTTGGCAAGTTGGTCTAGAATAACAAAAGAAAAGGAATCGAAGAGATTATTGTTACTGATGTCGTAAGATATTTTTCATATACAAAGAATCAGTAAACTATATATAAGTGTCATGCTTCTTTTAAGGGGACAGTATTTAATTTGTAGGGCATAAATATTACACACATATATGCAGGTCTTCTTTTATTTTTTATTTTAAACTTTTAATCCCATTATTTTTCCAAGCCTCCTATTTTTGAATTAATGTTGTCATATAAGGCAGTTGAATGACGGATCCTCCATCCATGACTTTCCCTGGAAGAACAAGCAAGAACCCGTTTCTAATTTAGTTTCTGATTGCTTTAACAGCCCTCGATAATTGAGATCATAAAGCCAAAATCTACTATATCTCTTTGTTTGTCTTACTATTTTCAGATAGAATCCCATCAACATCCACTGTTTTGGTACACACGGAAGGGGTAATCGGATAACTTATTTCTACGTTTGTCATATCAGGGAAAGGCATTGTTTCCACTAAACCAAACATCATACACATCTGGTGAACAAACGCTTTAAATTGCATTCATTTCCCGTTCCTAAATTTTACTCCAGATCAGAGCTTGCTTAGATTTCGCCCATTAGTTCACAACAGATGGACCAATAATTAATGCCATTTGAATGGTACAATTGCCCATCACAGAATTCTTACGAAAACGGACACGGTATGGTCAGCACATAATGGGAATCACATTCTTCAGGATAACGTTTAGGAACGAGTAAATATTCCGATCGGTTAATCAAGAATTAAAGAATTAAATCTTAGTTTTAGATACGGAATTCGGGTTAGCAGGTAGCCATTGGCACGTCGGGAGGACATTGGATGCATAGATTGGTGACACCTGGGGGTTGATGTACGGTTGGGAAGGGAATATACAGTCTGATCTCATGTGCGCATAATGTGGTGGAGTGCCATGGAGGCAAGCATCCAAAAGCTTTGCTGACTGTAAAACACAAGCGAGCAGTTTAGCATTTATTGGTTTATAGGAAAGGAGACTGCTTTACTGCTTTTGTAAGGTAGCCCGTACCCTGGCTGGTTTCCGGTTCTGGCTATTGCATCGCCACGTGGTCTGCTCTCCGCTACTTTGGGCATCTTTTGACCATAAAAACTATGTATTGCCTATTGCCCTTGCCTAAAAAGGAACCGAGTAAAGACTATTCCAGGGCGTTAATTTCATTTGGACCGGAGTGCACCCCAATTACACGTTTGCATTAAAGAGCTCAACTCAGATATTATCCCAATGAGGGAGGGCAAAAAAGACTTACAGATAGACTAATTGTTTAATAATATATATATTAAACTAAATTGGAGGATTTAATATATTATATGTTCACAGCCATTTTCCTTTTGCGTTGTAGGATTATTTATAGCCTACTCGGTAAGATGACCCTGTCCTTGGCACCACTGACCCAATATTTTTTTTCATTTTTTGAAGATGAAGTATTTTATTTATTTATTTATTGTTTATTCTTGCGTTTAGGATAAGGACTTCGATTTTTCAACCCTGTTTTAAAGGCTGGGAACCTGGAGAATGGGGCTGCCAATAAATAAACAGTGACTCTCACGTGAAGGGTGGGACCGAAAGAGGTCTAAGAGGCACAGATGGCGTGAGCAAAATAAGGACCATGTGCCCGTTTTGGGATGCCGACAAAAGACGAGGCAAAAAAACATGTTCGATCAGATGGGTTAGGTGCGCCGTTGTACGGGCATCAGGTTTTGCATTTGCCCTTTTTCTTCCTATTTGACCGGATACGTGGCTCTGTCCTTTCTGTATGATGACACAACAGTTCTCTTCGTGGCGGCATCTGGGTTTTGTTTGGTCTTCCTAATGACCCACTTACGCATCTGTATCACAAGAATTTATCTGATGCTTGACGGAGATAATCGCTTTGATCTATCATTGTATTCTAATCAAACTCGATTTTATGTGTACTTTGATAAATTAGTAACGCAATTGCATGCTTAATGAAATAAACCCTTGATTGTAGAATAAAGCTATATACTAAATTTTGGATTGATTTATTATAATTATCCATCTTGACGTGAAACTGCAATCCTGTTATAAATGTCAAGTAGGTCTCTGCATGTGACAATGTTATAATATCCTCTTAGAGGAGCAAATACATATCCATAAAGTGAGAAATCAAAATTTAGAAGATTCTGTCTTGCGTGGAATCACATATCGATCAAGACTAAATCTAGTCGCGTTCATATTATTATATATAATCTTACATAGATTATCATCTTTGTCACTTACTTTTAAGTTAAAATAAAATAGTATCTCATCTTAAGTTTATTTCAAACACCTTTTCAGAAGCCCCGACCAGTGATAGCCTAAAATCCGAAACAATTAAACGCAAAAGTATTACCCAGAGATCCGAGTCATGAAGAAAGATGCGGTACTTGTCAACTTTCGTGTGTAATGAACGTAGACACGCCAGACGACGATAACCAAAGAACTTAACCTCTGCTTTTTGTAATTCACGGCTAGCCGATTCAATCGCCACAAAATTTTTAAAATGTGTAATAATGGAAAATATTATTAAGAAAAATTATAAAACCATTGTATATATCAAACTCTTAGTGTTGAAACATGTTTTGCGTGCTTGTGTGCACTTGTGTTATCTGATCAAGGGAATCACGGTTGTGGTTTATTCCAGGGTTCAGGAGGCACTAATTATTTCTCTACCTATCTGATGTGAAATGGAATTGACTAAAGCAAGATAATGACTTGCTATGTGTTTCCTACCGTCTAGTGTTAGAGTGGGTTCTGGTTTTTAATCGATTTTCATGTCTGATAGCCAATTCTACCTTGGATTCGAGTAATAGTTAGCTTTTTAATCATGTCTTCAAATATTTATATCATTGTCATACCCCGATCTAATGGGTCCGATCGCAATAATATATGGAAGTATAAACTCACTTAACAGAATAAATCAAAGTCTCAATCAATTTATTAAAATCATATTGTTTATTCGAGAAATGAGTGATAATGAATCTGTTAAAATAATTTTATAAAGAAAGTAACTTTTCGAAAGTTCTGTCACAGAAGATAAGAACAAGTAATCCGCCTTAGATTATTAATACCCTAATCGCACAACACAGGCTTGAAAGAAGATCAACGGCTCTCAAAACAAAGCATCAAAAGCAACTTGCTACAAGATGAATACTTAACCTAATTGTTATTCTTTTATCGTTCAAAAAGATTTTTTCATAGAAAAAATGGAAAGAAACCCATAACAGGCAGAACGTGCGTTGAATTGCAAATCTAAGAAAATTAATATAAAAAGTAAAAGCAGATTCGAATATCTCGGGCGCAACCGCATCATTGCATTAATAATGATTCATGAGCCACTTCCACATCCAGTAGCCCGAACGACAAACAACAAAATGGGTATATTTCAATGGGCTTATATATTTACGAATTCTCCTAGGCCCGATGTTAAAATTTAAGCTCTAGGAAAGCCCGATCAGTCTGTTGTATAGACAAAACGACAGACTGATGGGCTTAGCGTGTTCGATGACTGCTCTCCCATGTCAATCGTCGATCTCGTGCAATTAAAGAAACACGGAAGTCAAAACCGTTTCATGATTGAAAGCTGAGTCAGGGAGTCCCTAAACCCGGATGGATCATGTGCAAATCGAATAATTCCACGTGTGGTTGAGTCAGTTTTGAACATTAATTTTTTTTTCTTTTTTTTCAGTTTGTGAATAACTCTGAATTTAGTAAATTTAGCTGGAGAATCTAATTTGGGTCAGAATAAGCTCCAGGATGATGAATAAATAATATGGCAAGCTAATTACCTTTTTGGGTAAAATTGTCAGTAGCTATTATAACGTAAGTGGTGACAAACTCTGAATTTGGTAAATTTAGCTGAAGAATCTGTTTTGGGTCAGAATAATCTAGAGGATGATGAATAAACAGTATGTCAAGCTAATTACCCTTTTTTGGTTAAAATTGTTAGTAGCTAATATAACGTAAATGGTGATAGGCGATATGGGCGTTGAACTGAAGAAAAATCTGACTGTAGTATGAGTCATCACACGTTTTTGATTTTGGAGAGGTACTTATATACCCTCTTCGACAGTGGACCAAGACAGGATCTCATCATCGTACGCTTTTTCGCTTTTCTATTGGTTTCGGCAATATGACTTGCATAGTGAACCTGCAGCCTGCCATAGGTAATGTTCTAAGAATCCTGTGGTTTTATCTGTCTGGTTATGTTTCCTTGCACATAATCAGGAATGAATCGAATAAGTGCTTTGTTTGATCGTATAAATTTGTGGTGTTCTACGATCTGATATCATCTTCATTGATGGTTCTAGAGGATCCAAAAAAAAAAAAATGCTTCACACTAAAATATTAAAAAAGAAATTTTTCTTGATTATAACCTTTCATCTGATTCCTGTTTGCGGGTTCTCAGATCTTGGAAAGGTTCTTCTTTTGCCCGAGTTTGGAGCCCTCCCTCAATGGGCTGTCGTCGGTAAGTAATTATGAGCAGAACTGAGCTGAGTTTGGAATGTTGGTATCCAGCTGATGTTTTGCTATAACATAGTGTTATAACAGATATTTATGAACGGTCAATTTCAATGTGACAGGAGACACATTCCCTCTCGGCTAACGTGTATTTGGTATGCTTGTCCTTCTCGAATTGCATAGAACTCTTGGAAATTCCATCATGGTAGATTTCAATAATGCAATGTCCTTTTCCTTCACAAAATCTGCAGGTTGCCAAGGAAAATGGAACTACACTGCCGTATGCAGGATTGTTCATCATTCGATGTCACTCCTTCTACCGTGAGTATAAGAAGTTCTCGTATCCCTTGTGAGACCAATGGAAAAATATGATGACCCATCAAACCGATTGATGCAAAGATTTCATTTCTTGATGCCCTGCAGCTTTACATAGGGCTGGAGCATATGCCCAACTCATGAATGAGCAGGATAAGGAGAGTTTGAAGTGGCTGCATATATTTAAGTAAGCTTCAATTATTCCAATGCTTCCTTCGTCTCACTATCTTTATCCAAGTATATGCCATTTGTTTATCTGTTTTCCGGCACATTTATGTGTTGTGCAGCAAATATGATCTGTACAGCAAGAGCAAAGTTCTTGTTGATGTTGAAGCTGTAAAGCCGTACTATCAATCCCTTATTCAGAAGGTCAGCAGTTTATTTGGAAGGAATGAAGATCTTGTCAAGCTATAATTTCTTTCTAAAGTGAAACAAATCCTATTGCAGTACTTCCCATCAAAGCTGAGGTGGTAAATCGTCATCAGGTTCATTTCTTGAAGAAAAGATAACAATCTGCTTGTCGGATTCTGACTTGTTCCTCATTAAGGCCTTAATGTATATTTGGGAGGAGTTGTTTGTCTTTCTGACCTTTTTTTTTTTTGCTTTACTTTCATAAAAATTTCATCATGGAATCTTCTAATTTCCGCCGGAGGTTGGATCAACGGCGACTTTAATTTTATGGTAAAGTTTAAACCAAAAATGAAAGACTCAGTTTTATTGTTACAACAGTTTCCAAATGGCATTTTTCTTGTCGGCAGGCAGATGCAAGGTAGTGAAAGTAATGATGCTGTCCATTGATGGCAGAACCAGAAAACTGTGTGGCCATTATCTCAGAAAATATTGTACAGTTAAGCCGTCACACACCAAAGTTAAAGCATATAGGACACCTCATCATCATTCATTCGCAAGCATTTAATGATATCCATCTCAACAACTACATTCTTAAATGTTTTCAGGGGACGACTAACCGACTTTCCTAATTCACTATCATAAATACTTTTAAGGCTCATATATATATATATATATATAGCAGGAAAAGAGGGAACGCATAGGATAGAAGGGTAGTAAACAGTGGTTGATATCAATCAGCTGCTGAGCGTTTTGGTGACCAGAATGTTCGCTGCACCATTCCCATTAACCATTAATGGAGTTTGTGATTCTTCGTTTTTGGTAGCTTCCGGTTTCTTGTCTTCCATGACATCTTTAACAGTCATAAAGCTTGGCTGATTTGTTGAAGACAGGAGTCTAGCCCACATTCTGTCCGTTACGATCACTGTGTTCTGTTTTTCGTTTATTCGCTGCATAATATCACACATTCAATTTACACAGCGTTAGAAAGGATAGCTTGAATCAGCTTTATGGAAGGAAAGTGAGAAAAAGAAAGAAAGGGAGCGGAAACAAGAAAACCAGTAACAAACTCACATAGAAAGGTATGTAAGTTTGTCTTCCATGGACCAGGCCGCTGGTAAAGCCTGTGTAACCAGCCATTGCTCCATGAACCGCACTTTGAGCAAGAAGGGTGCAGTAAACATTGTCAGAAGCATTGCTTGGGACTGCTCGGATCATGTAAGTAGGATCTGCCAGAAAAAGATGGATTAATTATTCTGGCCAATGACAAGCTTTCGATGCAAATCTAATATGCTAGTTGCAATTGAAATTCTAACCTATATATTTGAGTGTTATATTCATCTTCCTCCGCTTTGAGAAATGTTCCTGCAGATACAGACAGAAACCGATGAATCCCTGGAAAAGTTGGCATCAAGGAAATGAAGACAGAAACGAATGAGTCCGAACCTTGATCCTCTGGGACATCCAAAGCCCAACATCTTGTAGAAGCTTGTTTCCTGATGCATCCTGCTGGTCCATTGATTGCATGATCTCAGAAAGCAACTCTTGTCCAGCACCTTCAGCTATGACTATAACCATGTGCCCATTTTCTTTAAGTCGTCTCTCAATGAACTCAAATAGCCCCCCTTCCCCTTCCAGATAAAAGGGTGACTCCGGAATCAAGCAACAATCTACATCTCGGCTTGCAAGAGTAGCATATTGTGCAATAAATCCTGCATAAAAAACCCAATTACAGCCATCAAATTAAAACAGATATGTAACGACCAAGTTTCATTTATCAAAGAACTAAGGGAAGTTTGAACAAAGCATTGACAAAGAATTGTGTTTGCAATTTATATGCAAGAAGTTCAAGATCCAAACTAGTGACTCTGTCACAAGCAGTTGAAATTCTGGATGTAAACAATTAAACACGTAAGAGCTAATTGACCATATTGTTGCAATATGCACCCATGAAGCCAATAAAATAAAAAGGATGGAAGAAAAGAGGCGAGCAGTCTGCTTCCCACATAACAGTAAAATAGTGGGAAAAGAAGTTTGTAAATCTAGAATTAAATGTATACAAAGGTCCGTCTGAGTTAACAAGAAAAGGAAAGCAAAAACGAATAGAGGAGTACAAAGCATACCACTATTGCGACCCATTAATTTGACAAGGCCGATACCATTCTCAACACTTTCAGCCTCAACATGTGCTGCATTAATAGCACGTTGAGCTTCCTCAACAGCAGTATCAAAACCAAAGGACCTGTCAATAACCTGCCATATAAAAGAAAGTTTGAAAATGAATAATTTGCCAAGTTCCTAGTGCAAAGCGGCTTTCCGCCGTTGCATCACTTAAATCAGAAATTCCAAGAGTTTGTGAAAGAGCCAAAGGAAGTACCGGGATGTCATTATCAATGGTTTTAGGAATTCCAACAACTGCAACTTTAAGACCTCGCCTTCTAATTTCCTGAGATAGAAGCATACAAATCTTTTAAAGATAGAGATCCATAAATTAATTTTTCTGTTCTCCTAAACAGGTATAGCCCACCACAACTCAAGTTATCACCCACCTCATCCCTCTATCCTTTTTATCATTGCTATGCTTCATTTTTATGTTTTCCCAGACAGTTTATCTTGTATGCTTTTCTCTGGAACTGTCTTTACTCACAATTTTAATTTCATGGATGCATAAAGAATCACGTTACTCAAGATCCCAGAGAGGGGCAGAGCACGGAAGAGCTTTTACGAATTAATCACCTGAAAGTAAAAGAGTAGAGAAAATTTTCCACAGACATTACCTCAAATATCACAGCTGCCCCTTTCTGAGTTCCATCACCTCCGATTATGTAAACCTATATCGCAAGAAACTAAATGTGAGCAGGCACTAACTGCAGTGGTGAATGTTCCAATCAAGAGAAACTTTCCAAGCAAATAATGAAATCTTAGGAAAACCTGATTAATTCCACGATCCTGAATGCTGTCAACTATCCTCATAGTATCATGTCCACCTCTCGATGTCCCAAGAATGGTTCCACCACGTTTGTGAATATCATTGACAACTTTAAGATTTAGAGGAATAGTATTTCGAGCATAAAAGCCTCTGTATCCACCCTATAGATTCCATTAGCTTGTCAGACATAATGCCATTATTAGTGCACAGATGAAGCACCGAACAAGCTAGTATTTTAATGACATTACAACTGATTCGCACACTTAGAAAGTCAAAATTGCATGATGTTATACTCTGTCATGGATTCTGAACCATGAAATTGATCAATTTCTGCAGGTGTATGACAAGTACAGATGCCCATCTTTTAGTGGCTCTACAATGATGAACATTTTGGGACACTGATCTGAGCTGAGCTCAAAAACCAATCCTCTGTACAGAAGAAAGCCCATAAACCAGATCAGAGGCAGTACGAATTACTTACATCTATTCCCAAAACTCTCTTGACGCCATACATGTGATCCAAGCTATAAACGATCTCTCTCACAACCGTGTTGAGCCCCGGGCAGAGGCCTCCACAAGTGACAATACAAGCATGAACGTCATCAGACTCGAAATAAACCTGAAAATAAGTGCTGCATCGGTCAATCTTCAATTACCCGGTAACTTCATAGCCAAATATACACAAACTCATACCTTTTGACGGGGACCTGCCCGTCGGAAATGTATCCCTCTTGGACTATTCTTGTGTACAACAACCTGCCAAAGACAGACACCAAAATTGAAATTTCTGATTGACGAATAACACCACAAACATTAAAACAACAATTCGTGGAACAAGTGTCAAAATCGGATCCCTAACCGTTTCCGGAACTGTATCATCCTCGTGCACGAAATACTGCCTGAAAACAATATACAGAAAAACGCTCGGGTGAAGAAAGCTACAACAATGATCATTTGAATTTCGACTGCAAGTTAAGTTAAAACCGACTTACTTAACGATCGAGAAAGCAGGATTGTTCTTAAGCGGATTGGGATAAGTCTGCAAATTTTGATCAAGACAAAAAAAATTAACGGAAACGAGAAGTAATGTAATGATTAATCAAATGGCGAAAAACACGGGCAAAGACTTTATTTTCCGAACGTGCAAAAGATACGGATACGTACAGGAAGATCGGGAACGTAATCGATCAAGTGAGGAACGTCTTGAAGGACGTAACCAAAATCACCGGTCACGATTTTAGGCTTGGAACTGGACGCCATCACGCTTGCTCGTTGCGATCTGACTTTGATGCCCCGGCCGGAAACAGCAGCACGAGTCGAGAAACTGACCCGTGAGAAAGAAGCAGGAGTTGAAGCTTCCAGAAACCGCAACTTGGAGGAGACAGAGGAAGAGACTGTCGACGGCAGATTAAGAGAGGCAACTATATCCATGCAAAAACAGAGAACTCAAAAGATTCAGCACCGGGAGAGATTGAGGCACCCATACTTATAGGAAAAAAATGGACACAAAGAGTTGACCAGACGCCAAACTCTGTAACAAGGTAAGAAGAAACAAACGGCATTGGCGTGCTTTTATTGAGAGTTGTTAAAAAGAACCACAAGTGGACAAGCTTTTACCAGCGTCAGCATCTTCTTTTCAACGATTAATACGAAGGAAGTATACAACGTTGAAGACGGTAATTACGATGAGTAAAATACAAGAGCTGTAAGAGACTTCTGAATGGACGAGAAAAGTCCGTTTATGGAAATTTCAAAGTTCTAGATGCAAGAGAGAAAACAAAGCGTAACTAAACAGATAAATACGATATAGTATTTAATACCTGATACACAAAACGACATCATGTTACGAACAACAGTTCCTTTTTTCGATTCTCCTGACAAATAGTGAGTGATGACTGATGAAGAATTTAATCGTGTCTTTCTTGTGCTGTGAGTATAGCCTAACGGAGGAAGGAATAACTAATTTATATAGGTGATGATTTGTGTTATTATTAAATAATAAGTCTAGATAACTAGATAAGAAGAATTTTGTGATAGAGTTAAAATATATTTATCTTTAATTAAAAATTAATGATTAAATTATTGAGTTTAGATATAAAATATTTATAATAATTAGTTAGTGTTTATTATCTAAAGAGTAATTGTTATCGAAGTATAATTTTTTTAACTAAAATAAAACCCTAGTATTTATATTATCTAGGTGTTTCAACATATTATCGCTGGAAATTGAAGTATATTCCTTGATGTCTTAGCTCTGTCGTGGGGATAAGCTAGTAAAATAATCCTGTCGGTTGACAGGTAACTGAGCGCCTTGACCTGTCAAAGTAACGAATATTCAGGGAATATCTACGGTGCCGGTGTTCAAATATGTTATGATGGTTCAAGTGTAATAACGCATAGTATTTTAAATAATATAGTTGAAAATACAATTCAACTGTGTTTTCCTTGAATTAATTTCTAATCAGATATGAACTCCATAATTATTATTATTCGAAGCCTAATATTAAAAGAATATTATCCTTATTTTCCAAAGAAATAAGGATATGGACTAAGTAGTTGAATTATTATGACTTTTTAACTAATAAAACTAATTTTACGTTTGGATATTTTAGGATTTATTACATATGTAAAATCAATAGAATAGATAAATATAGAAAATTGTATAAGATGTGGATGACGTCATCCACATATTAAAAATATATTGTCAAGATTACCCTTACTATTATAAATTATAAAATTTTATTTATTTAATTTCTTATTTTGTCAGTTAGTTATTTTCTTCTCTCTACTCTTTAATTCATCCAGACATTTCAATACCTGCAAAAATAATTATGAAAGATAATTATTAATTGAAATACTCAGAGAAATATTTATAATTTTGTAATAATTTGCAAGCAACAAAAAAAGATAATCAAAAAAGAAATAAGATAATCTAAAAGAGACAATCCACAGAATAAAAAGATAATTGACGAAGAAAAAAAAACAAATCGTTTCTCATAAAAAAAATAAAACAGAAATATTTTTTTATTGTGAAATAGATTATACCTCATATTTATTTGATAGGATATAATATCGTTTATAAATTTAAATATCTATTAATAAATTTTACTCAAAAAATAAAAAATTTCAGTTTTATTTTTATGTTGGCACTATATTAATTGAATTTTTAACTGAGTGACATCACTTTCCGTTAAAATAGGTTCACATGTATATTTTTTATTTTAAATTATAAAATCTATATTATTATTATTATTAAGAATATTTTAGTAATTATATCATTTAAAATATTTTTTATTTCTAACTCTTTTTTAAAAAATAGAATATTTTAAGTTTTTTATACTGATTTCCAAATTTACTAATTCATTTTTTATATACATTTTTTAACAATTTTAACAATTTTGACATACCAAACACCATGTAATTTCTTTGGGGCTAAAATTTTGATCGATAAGTATTAGAACGATTCTACCAAAGTTATCTTCTCTCAGCCATATTTTAAAAATATTTAATAAAAAAATTAATTCCAAAGATAGAAATAGAACATAGTTTTATTTATTCACACAGACGATTAGTTACCCAAAAGTATTAAAAAACACATAAAGGCTAAGCAATAACAATCACAAATTTTCTTATCAGGTTACAAAAAGGCTGAGCACTCCACCACATAAGTTGGCCCTGGTGTGAATAAATTCATAATGTCCACCACAAGACAGGTACACATATAATTCTACTATTTCTAGACACAACCAGAGCGTCAGGGAAGCCGCATGACATGACGGGTGACGTAAAAAGGTCAAGTTTTCCTTCCCAGGAAAGAAACTAGAAAAAGGGAGGACAGATACACGAGGTTCATGGGAGAGCCGTATCCAACCGTAGCTTTTCCAAAACTGGCTGTTTGAATAATGGATTGCCACGTGTCGGGCTACCATTCTGGAACTGAAAGGCTTGAGATTACATTAAAAAAGGTTGGAAATCTATTTTACGGGCTGCTCGCTTTGATGGGCCACTTAGAAAGGAGATCAACGCATCATGTGAATGGGCCACGTGGACTTGGTTCTCGAAGATTCGAAGTTGCCCATGCGGAAGTGTGAGAAGAAATATAATTAGGAATATGACTAATCTTTACCGAATTTTTATTAATATATTAATATCTATTAAAGTATATATTTTATTCGTTACATCTCTTGACCCGTTTTCAGAAGTTGCTAGAGTTATCATAGTACAAGTAGGATAGTTTCCCATGATCAAGCTTTGAGGTGAACTGATGAGCAACGAACCCATTGTACGGCTGCTCATATGCTGCAATACAGGCATCGATAACCCTTTTGGACATATGGTCTCCTTCGTAAAATGGTTGTCCGAGGAAATCACCCAGAGGCATCCACTGAGTACAACATGAGCGTAAACGACGGCAACCAGGATAAATTAATGAAGAATTATAAAGGATTTATGTGATTAATTTAACATCTGATTACCTTAGCATCTTGTATTTCCTTCTCATCGATTGTGATCTCATAGGATAGTGGCTTGAGCAAGCAGACAAAGAGTAAATCTGACTTCTCGAAAGCCACAAGGTGAGCATGTCTGTTGCAAATAAAATACAAGACAACATGGACCAGGGAAGTTCAAGCTATAGTCATACAGACTGATGAAAGGATAAAGAATGGAATAGAAAAGAATACCTGAAGGCAACCATCTTCAGGAACTTAGTCTCGACCTGAGAAAGGGCAAGTAAATTATGTTATAATATACATCATTGCTACTTCGCTTGTGACACATGAAGTAAGGATGACGACAGAGTAGAAACATTAACATATATGTATATTCTTACACCAGTTTCTTCCTTAACTTCTCTTGTTGCGCCGGAGAATAGATCTTCAGACTGATATGGAGTTAAAAAGGAAAACTAATTATTTACCGAGAAGAGATTAATCTTTGTTATCGGTAAGATAAAACAAATTAAAGGATAATCACCTTGTTAATATATCCAGTTGGTATCTTCCACACTCCGGAACAACTACAGGGACATTTCTCTTTCACCACTAGGACCTTAATTTTTTTTTTTTATTGCAAAGGAGAATATTAGGCGTTCGTGGAAGAACATTAGAATGGAAAAATGGGAGATAAGATAAGATGAGAAAGCGTGCAGTTCAAATTCGGTTACACTATTACACCTCTTTGTTGTCATTTAGCACGAATCCTCCTACGCCAATTTGATGAGAAGGGCTGCCTGGGAGCAAACATGGATCATCAGGAATCCAGTACGTCAGCATAACATATCCTGGTTCTGCATGGTGGTACTTGAAACCCTCCTGAGAACGAGGAACGGACAAGCAGAAGAACATAATTGGTTCGTAGCATGTTGTGCAATGAATAGTGAACCGAATAAAGCAACGAGAATCAGAGATTTTCTGCTGATTTCCTGTTACCTGAATTGCTAGTGGAACAAGATCAGCACGTTCTAGGAATATTTTGAGCCATACTCCCCTCTTTGCCTGCATTGCAATCGAATAAATCTGATCAATTATGTTTTCTCAAAGTAAAAGCACGAAGACTAGTGTGAAGGCCATGTATAAAAATAAAACTTTGAAATTTCTATGGTGTGAAGGCCATGAATAAATGGGGCATTTTGTTGGTGTGAAGGCCATTCGAGCAGATGATTGAAAGAGTAAAATGATAAAATCACTTGGTGAATCCTTAATTTCTATGCATTGCCTGAAAGAAAGGATAAATGCGGACTAAACCTTCAACTTCCAACTGGATAAAGAAGCCCGGAGGGAAGATGCAAAAGCATTAGCGCTTGGTGGTAAGTTTTTTGGATCAACAATGACTCCACCGTATTCATCATCCCAGGCTTCAAGCAATTCTACTGCAAAGCTTGGCGAAGATATGTCTGAAGACACTACCCGCAGTCTTCTACTTTTGAGGAGAGAACCAATCCCAGAGGATGGCAAGTGACACAAGCGGAGATTAGCAGAGGAGGTTTTCTGAATAAGTGTGCTATCTTTCCAGGAAGCTACACAGCACAACACAATAAAAAATCAATGAAATACTATTCTCTTCATTACCATAGCAATAACTGGATCTGTTGCATTACTCTCACCTCTTGGTAGGCATTTCATGTAGAAACCTGTTGTCCGTGAAACTTCAGCCAAGTTTTTATGTTGCCAGCTATGGCGTCCTGCCCATTGCTTTCCACTAATTCCTGCCTCTGTCATTGCCATCCTTTCAACAGGTTACAATGTTTCTGTTTTTCACTAAAAGAAAAACAATGTTTCTGTTTTTCACTAAAAAAAAAACAATGTTTCTGTTCTACTCCGTTAGCATATATATGAAACCAATTTTCAGGATGCAAAGTGGAAAAATAGAATTTATGGCAACGATATTGGAGGGAATTGCATTCTGCAGAACAAGTTGAAACAAAGAGATGGCAATTCAAAGATTCTGCATGCATGATCTGGAGCCCAGTTCGTGTTAGCCTCAAGGAATTTAAGGAATCGGATAAGACATTAACATGGGGGAACGAGGAATGAAAGAAAAATGTCATTCTCTCGACAAGATTCTTGTGTAACCAAGTGAAATCAACCTTTCAAGTATACAATCTATATAAACATCTAAAAGCATAACAAGTTAGTAACAGGCAGTGAAAGAAAAGAATTATAATACATAATGGAAACTAAGATCAATAAGCCTCATCATTTGCTCTGCACTTAGAATTTTCCACATCACTTTGTTCTTTGCCTATCCAAATGAAAGGTATTTGCCATTTTACTCTGCTTTTCGAATCTAAAGCTACTCCAATTTCCATAGCAGCAACTACAACTTTCATGAAAAGTTGCAAGAGAATAAGAACTATTCTCTTTATGTTAACGCCTCATGAACTTGCTCATCGTGGCATATGCTTAACCCATTGGAGCTTGTGGATGTTTCGAAGGAATACAACCATTCGGGGACAGCAGTATTCTGTCCATGGTGCTACTGATGACATAGATACCAAATAGCCTGTCACCTAGCTAGTTGCATCATATAATGGACTGTTCTTGATGCTTCATTGAGATTACGGCATATTTCTATCTTTGATTCTGTGTTTTATTTCTCTTGGGTCCAGGATTTGTATAATTGCTGTGGGTGGGTTAGGAAGACAGAAAATACCTTATCTGCACGGTTGATGGAAACACAAAAGGAAATACCTATCGCTGTACAAAAGAATATGGGGACCTTGAACCAATGGCAGGCTATTGCTAGAGGGAATATTTCAGATTCCTGGTTCTTGGCCCGTAATGGGCTAAATCCAAGACAAACTGTTCTGGTAGAATTCTTTCAAAATGTGCCCTGACTGGCAAACACAAGATGATAGTTCAATAATTTTTAAAGAAATTAATTTTTGATAATATTTATTTCCACTCTCAATTATATTTATGAAATGCAATATTATTATCATATTCACAAGTTACATAAAATTAGTAAAATAAAACTGATTCCTTTCTTTTTCTTAGCCCTTGATAATTCTAGAACTGGGGTTCCGATATTCTAAGAACCAATGAAACGTATTGTCTTGTCTTCGCCTAAGTGAAAGTCCTTCTTGGCATTCGACAACATTGTAAAATTGGGCAAATCATTTGTTAGTGGTTTGGAAATAACTTGGGAGCAGATTTTATTTATTTATTTTTCACTTGGAGCATTCAAATCAGTTAATACTAATACCAGACCAGTTCCCTCAATTCACACGTCGTCTAGAACAAAATGAGACGGGCTGTCGTTCACAAGAACTTTCCCAGTTAAGGATTTCGCTTTCCCATTTTTTTTTTCTTCACCGTGTTAACTGAAAATCCCAAATTGCCTGTCCAAGCAATCCAAGGTTTTTTGGTAAACCGTCAGTTCGGCCATGACCAAACAGCTGTTTCACGCCATTAGAGCTCTCTCTACGTAAGATCACAATCATTCATTTGTCTTCACTGCAACTTTTTTGCACGTGTTCTGTTTGGTATCCGAGAAAATGTGATGTCGACCTTGAATTGTAGCTGCGGAGATATGTTTTTTTTTTCTTCCGAATCTCTAACTTCTGTTGGTTAATTCAGTCGGCTGGCTAGTGAAAAATGTAAATTTGCCTTAACTAGATGCCCGGCGGCTTGCTTTGTCTGATTTGTTAAGCCTTCCAATCCCTTGAACATCGTACTTGATAATGGCCCCTTCAAGGTTTGTTGTCTGTTTACATTTGTTTTGCCGCTAATTCCAACTAGCATTTTGCTTGGTTAATTAATTAAGTTGCTCTTTGATTCTGTCGTATGTTAAGTAGGGTTCCAGTGTCATTCATACTCTTCTGTTCAATCTTTGGGACAAATGCGTAGGGATTGCACATATCCTGGAGAGAACGGGGTCAAGGCTGCCTGCACAACAGTGGGGGAAAATGGTTGTAGATTGATATAGACTCTATCATTTATCACATCGTCATCCTACAGGTACAGACGTGAATATGAATCCGTGCAAATAGAATATTACACATTTTAATGCTGTGTCTGTGTTGAGCTATTGTCTTTCTGTTCCTAAAGGATATAATTTTATAGCTCTTTTAAGTCTATGTTTAGGATTTTGTCAACTCAGCTTCTAATGTGGGACTTGGTGTACGCACACAGAATGAAGAATCTGTCTTCTTGATTGGGAGCTCGATGTGCAAGTAAAACTTTCAGCCTCTTGTTGTCTTTCATTCATTTTATGTAATGGCATACTTATGCAGCTGATCAATATGACATTCTACCTTCTTTGCTTCAGAAGGTAAAAGAGAAACTGATGGAGCATACAAAGACTCTATAGGTTGATTCTGGAGGCATGTGCTGACTTTTCAGGTAGACTAGCATATCCGCTTTTATGATAGAACATGCAATAGATGAGCGTAGAAATTAGAGGGTGTCGTAGCCACACACATGAGAAAGTTGAAGTGGAAGCATTCTCATGTGCTTACCACAGTCTTCAAAAATGAAAATAAGACTAATTTAAGCTACTCATGTGACCTTCAAACTGCGGTTTGATACAATGATTTCAGGAGAATTTTTTTGTTCGTCAGATGGTAGTAGCTGATTCTGTCATTGGTTCTAGTTACTAACCATAGCTAAACCCTTTTAGCGGACAAACTCTATAGAAAATAGTTTTAAATCACATTCTCCCTGAATTGAATGAGAATTTCATTGTTAATGTGATGCAGGAATATGTGTCAAGATTTTGTTCTAAGATCTTTCCTCTTCCTTTTCCATAAGGAGGGAGTGGTGAACTCTGAGATTCCATTGCTGGATGAACTCACTTTGCTCTTGTATTTACATTGAAAATGGCTGTAATTATGAGGAGGAGGCTATGACCTCAAACTGTTCTTCATATTTCTGTATTTGCTCGATGTATCCGTGATAATTTTCACCGGAAGGATTATGCTCAATGTGATATTAGTGGTTTTAGTATTCTTGATTCCTGAAGGAATCTGGTCTTTTAGTCAAATACATGCACACATGTGAGAATATTTGTCTACGTCCCGATTTTCGCTACAGCATATTCTTGGAGCTTATTTGTAACTCTGTAGGTAATGCATGGATAGTGCTTTACCCCAGAATAACATATTGATGAATGTGCTTTTGGATTCCGTTTCCTTTTGCTTCTCCACAACTCAACCAAGGCTCAATCCCAAAATTGGCACCTTCACGGATCAATCTCCTCCATTCACGTCTGGTAAGAATCTAGTACTTTATTGACTTTCAAAGTTAACTAACAATATACATGTGGTATGCTGGGCATATAATTGTCTCCTGCATGATTCTCAACAGTCTAGTGGAATCGACATTAAGCAGTATTTACGATTGCACTGTAGCTTCTGGCATCCATGTACCACTTTTAAGCTAATTTACAAACTCTACATAAGTGATGTTACGAGTAGCCACAAGTTCTTGGAGTTTCACCTTCTCAAGAAGAGAAAAAAACCAAGATAGACTTCTGTTTGTTGTTCTTCTCTTTCTTTGATAAACAGCGTTCTTGAATCTCGCTGCATGCCATCTCATAGACCTCCCCAAGCCAGTCCAGTTATATAGAAGTTTGACTTTAAGGCATCAGTATTCATGAAATCTATTCATGCTTTGGGGGGTCACTAATACGAGAACTGTACATAAATTTATCAGCGGGTTCCACCAATTTACAATCCTAGCATCCAATTGCTAGTATCTTCATTGGCCGTTGGCTGAGAAAAGTTGTGTTTCCTGGCTATTTCCATTCTGTTATTGACAGAGGTTTAGAGGGATATAAGATATTATTGTGTTCATTCCTGTGTTGACCTTAAGCTTGTTTTTCCTGTTAGGATTAAAGTTCTGGTCAATTTAAGTGAGCGCAAGGACTATTTTTTTCCCTTTAGTTTTGAATTGAAAGGATAGGATAAGATGCATGCACCAATGATAACACAATATGAATTATTTGTCTGCATTTGTGTTGAATGTTTAATATAATTAATGTCTACTCAAGTGTTAGATTTTTTATTTCTCCCTTTTTAGCCTTCCAAATAGTTAAAATACCAATGGCGTATGAAAGAAGCAATAATCAATATTAGATACACCTAACATCATCATACTTACCCGAGTCATACCCAACTTTCATTGGACCATCCTCCCTATATCCTCTTCTTCCCCTTATTATTCTTCTAAAACAATTCGAGTTGGTTAGCTGTTTTAATTCCGTTACCCTTTCTTCTTTTCTTGTCTCTCTTTATCCTCCTGTTTTGCTTTCCTGCTAAATCCAATTCTTGAACATTGACGTTAATGTCCAGATCCAATCTTTCTACACTTACAAAACATGGAAATGTCACAATTAATTTTCTTTCTGTATGTCTTTAGATTCCAAAATCTAACTCTAACAAAAAAAAAAAAACACCATGCATGATATGGTTTCCAACAAGAGAAGATTAGGTATACCAAGAGTTGTAGTAGTGTTGACCATTTTTCCTCCAACAGACATGATGGAAGTTTTATTTATATACAGGGGCTGTTGTGCAGGGCAGACAGCGATCGCTTTGGCAAATCCGCGCAAAAATACGGTAGTGAGCATTTTTGCGACTCTGGGTATCATTCCTTTCCCTATGACAGATGGGGCAAAGCATAGGGATGTTGGATATGGGGCTGTCTGCTGTTTTGCTTTTCAAGAGTAGAAAGCCGTATGTGTGGGCACTGGTTTTTTTATAGTAATTGTATACAATGATACTGATGGTGGTGTTGCTTAATACATGCTAGTCTGATATAAAGAGCATACACCATGCCTATGCTTTTCATTGTCCCTCAGAGTGCTATATATGCTGGTTACTACTATGAAGAAAAAGGAAGTTGGAAGCTCTATTTTTGCCGAAATATAAAGATTTGGCAACTATGACATTGACAGGAAAATCTTATTCAAGAAATGAGGCATAAGTATGGAAAAGGTAAGAAACCTTAAGATGGAAAAATGATGGCTACTCCATCATGAAGTAAGCTATTACTTCCATAATGTTTTCCCTAATCACGATACAGTGTCAAGTCTGTGGAATTGAAAGTAAATGGTTTTCCCAATTCCCGTATCCATAATAGTTTAGATGGAATTTTCGTTAGGTAATAATTTATTAGAGGGATTTTAACAAATACCCAAATATGGAAGGCAGTCTGTCCAAGTCTATTCCTTCCACAGACTAGATCAGAATTGGAAGGGTTAAAGGAATAATTAACCTTTACTATATTCTTTGACGCATAATGAGGAATTTTTGCGGTGCCAAAATGCTTATATATGTATATATATTATAACCATAAAAGGTAAATGTAGAGAATAGAGAGCACAAGCCTGAAATACATATTTGCGATATGCTTGCTTGGTTCCATTGGCCAGATTAGTCAAGGGTCAACCAATTGGATAAAGGAACAAAAAGAGAAGCCTAATCAAAGGATGTTCACAAGTTGTACAATTCTGGCCTTCCTTTCTATATGCTCCAATGTTTCCCACCAATATCGCCTCAGCATATATTCTTTGAATTCTTTTTGCACACCCATTTGAAAACAAGAGGAGAAAGAAATGGAAAACAAAGACAGCAGAAATTATAAAAAAAGAAAAGAAAATTGGTATCAGACAAGGAGCCACTCATCATGACCATTTATACTGTTGTCCAAACATTTCTCAGGCTTCTTCATCATATACTCTTATTGACTGCTCAAAAGAATGCTATAAACGTGAAGACTAACACCATCATCTGATCTAAGATACTCCAGGGACAAAAGAGATTTCTGACAGGGTCCCACTTCAACAGCGGGTGTCTGTCTCAATGTTCTTTCCCTTGAATATAGAAACATTAGAGACACCAAATGGGTACGGGAAATGGCGGGCAGAGCAAAAACAAGTGAAACTGCAGAGGCTACTGTAATGTTTAATAATCTGGCTAATCCAAGGCTATACACGTTCTCTGCTTCTGCTTCAAGTTTTGCAGATAGTTTTTATACAATTTAATAGTTGATTAATAAGAATGGATTGTGGTGGTCCATCAAGTACACTGCTCATTTGCCTTGCCTATCAAGCAATCCCGTAATTCCTCTCCTATCTGCAACATTCATGGCAAAAAGAATCATGATCAGCACTCTGGCCCAAAACCCATGTGAGTTACTATCATCTTTTTTTATCCTGTATTTCTATATATTTCTTCATCTCACTTTCTCTCCCCTCTTTGCTACACAGTTTTGTACAATAAGATGTATCGTACGCTAATTAGTACTCAGCAATTCTGATATCGTATTTTACACTCAAAAATTTCCCACCACGTATATGTATAATTTATATTGAGAAATTTCCATTTTCCTCTCTTCCCAGATAAAGTTGCGACCCTCAAAGACTAAGCCAGTAAGGAACAAAGGCGTTATAGCAGGATTCCCCGTTGGTTAACTTAAGAGTTTGAAAAACAAGCGTTTATATATATATCTGTAGTGTATTAGCTTCTGCTATGGATTTTTTCCTTCTAAGTTGCGGCTTAAGTAACAGCTGTGAAGTCCGTTTCCTGCCTTTTGCTTTAGTTGTCAAGGCCTCAAATACAAAAACAAAAGCGTATGAGAGAGGTATTAAGCTTTAGAGAGCCAAAAATAAATAAAGGAGAAAATCCCATCTAGGTTTTAATTTTCCTTTTCTTTCTTTGCTTCTCTTTCCTTTCCTTCTATCTATCCTGTTTCATGTCTTTCTCTCACATAAACCGCCTACATGCCGCTACTTAAACTAGCAAAGGCTTAAAGGTGCGTGCCAAGGCTTGAGGGCACCTTTTCCTTTTTCTCAATGGCTTCAGTTAAAGTTACAGACTAGAGAGAGGGATTTCTGGTTTTTCCATGGTTAAAGCGAGGTTTATAGCTCGATCCTACTGTGACTGTTCCTTCTTTTCCTCCACTTCCTTTTCCCACCTTCTCTTTTCTCCCTTTCTCAAGGTTTTCTTCCAGCAAAATATATTTTGTGCTATAGTAGTTCATGTTTCAAGCTTATAATTCACATCTGGATATTTCTTGATTTCTTGCCTTAGAATTAAGGTCTATCTGCATGTATGTGTGTGTGTATATATATATATATAAATATATTCACCGCCAAAGTTCTTGCTTGATCGTTTTCTAGTTTTATTTGTTTTCTTTTTTTCTTTTTGGGTTTTTTTTTGGTTTGATTCCTTGAAGATTTAAAGTTCTTGAAATTATTTGTCTTTGTTCAATTCACACAATATCAAAACTAAAACAAAAAATTCATATTCTATGCATAGATTGGTTTTCAAGCTAAACGAAGCCTATTACTCAGTAGACCATCATCAGTTCTACGGCGTAGTTATATCTCCTCAATCTGGTTTTCATATATATGCTATCGAAGGCTCAAATTCATGGTTTCTGTCATCTTTAGATATGAGCGGCAAGCTGTTGTATAGAGTCAATAACCTTATAGAAGATTTTAAGAGTTTGAGAGCAAGAAAGATAGCATCTACGACTGTGCGTCCAAAACGGCACGATGAGTAAGAGTAATTTGGCTTCCATCAGCAGCTCCGGTCTCATTGATGCAAAGCTTGAAGAGCATCAGCTGTGCGGATCAAAGCAGTGTCCCGGTTGCGGACACAGGCTCGAAGGCAAGCCGGTATGTTTATCCGTACATGATATATATATACATACATACTCTTTTCTCTATCTCTCTCTTTTTGTTAATTGGTAGCGTTTTATATGTTTCCTGGACCATTCCAGTTCGGCTAAATCCTTTCCCTTTCCCCGTCGAGCCATAGGGCTTTGGCTCTTCTTCTTTTTTAGGTGGCTTTATGTTTTTTTTTTTTTCCTTTTAATTTTTTTAACATGGATGATGATGGAGTTTTCAGGATTGGTTAGGTTTACCAGCCGGAGTGAAATTTGATCCAACAGACCAAGAGCTGATAGAACACCTTGAAGCAAAGGTCGAAGCAAAAGACTCGAAGTCTCACCCTTTGATAGATGAGTTTATCCCTACCATTGAAGGAGAAGATGGGATTTGTTATACCCATCCTGAGAAACTTCCAGGTCAATTAATCTAATGGATATATCTGGTCACGATTTTATTTCTGAATAAAAAGAAAATACTGAAAGGGATATATGTATATATGTGTACGTACGATTACTTGCACCATCCCGGTCTTGTTAGCTAGCTATGACTTGGAAGCAATTCCCTACATGGTGTCATAGTTTGTTAATCTACGCGCACCTAACTTTGATTCTGGAAATATGATTAAAGTTTCTCATGCAGGAGTGACCAGAGATGGCTTGAGCAGGCATTTCTTCCACAGGCCATCTAAAGCTTATACGACTGGGACAAGAAAAAGAAGAAAAATTCAAACCGAATGCGACTTGCAAGGTGGAGAAACGAGGTGGCATAAAACAGGAAAGACAAGACCTGTCATGGTAAGCGGCAAACAGAAGGGGTGCAAGAAGATCCTGGTCCTCTACACAAACTTCGGCAAGAACCGAAGACCGGAAAAGACCAACTGGGTCATGCACCAGTACCACCTGGGTCAGCATGAAGAAGAGAAAGAAGGGGAGCTTGTGGTTTCGAAGATATTCTATCAGACACAGCCAAGGCAATGCAACTATACTGATAGGAGTGCAACCATTGGGGAAGGAAGCAGCGATCCTAATAGTAGAAGAGATAGCGGGAGTGGCAGCTGTTCTTCGAAAGAAATAATCCCTCAGAGAGATGAACTGTCCGCCACCGGTGTTGCTGCTGCAATATCTAATTATGCTGCCATGGATATTCAGCAATTGAAAGTTGATCATTTTGGCTTCAACCCCTTCAGGAAAGGCTTCGATGAGGTACGTACACTTCTTCTTCAGTTTATTACTCTAATAGTCAATGATTATTTCAAAACTAAAATTTGAACAATCTTTCTCGTCTTCGTTGCTTGCAAATTGATCTTGAAAACCCCCCACTGACCTTACTTGATTATCTTTGTTAGCTAACTCAGTTTTGCTTACCCACTAAAGGGAAGTTATAACACTAATCTTCAGACCAGTACCATTTCAAGAACTTATATAATTCTTTCTTAAAAGAAGAAAAAGACATACAACAAAGAGAAGAAGAGATCTGAAAAATAGACCGACAGGCAAACTGGTTCACGAGGGTGGGTGTCCATTTCAGGTGGGAATTGGAGAAGCTTCGGCAGCAAGGGAAACCCCAACAACGGGCACGTGCAACGAGATTCGGGAGCAGCACTACCAAAGGCCACATTATGTGGCCCATGATCATCACCATCAAACGCAGCAGCAGCAGCAACAAGATCACCACCACCAACATGCACAACATCAGATTGCAACCGCGGCCTTCCACATCAGTAGGCCTTCACACCCCATCTCCAACATCATCCCTCCACCTCCCCTCCACCATACGTCCATCATTCTTGAAGAGGACCCGTACCATGTTTCCCGAATAATGCTTCAAAACGAAATCCAGGTAATTTTGTCACTGCTGCCAATTAACAGCTATATAACAAAACATTCTCTTACTATATATCACGTCCACATTCTGTCTTCGTCTCTTCTGAGATTTCCATTGATATGATTATTTAGTTTCCGTTCCCTTTAGAAGTTGAAGAGTTTTTTTTTAAAAAAAAAATAACAGAAGTTAAAGAGTTGAAACATTCAAATCCTCATGAAATGGCCAAGTCCAGTTTCCCTTTTCTTTTTTTTTTCTTTTTTTTCCACAATAAATTTTCCTTGCAGGGATGTCCACAACAAGTTGTACACACTAAACTGTCTTTTCTCCTTTTTTCAAGCATCTTTGAGGACATGATGATTAAGATGAGCAAATTTTTGTTGGTATCTTTTGAACGAATGAATAATGCAGCAGCAGCAGCAGCAGCACCACCACCAACATCAGCCGCAGCAACATCATAAAATAGGAGGAAGGTCTGCATCGGGTTTAGAAGAACTCATAATGGGCTGCACTTCAACTGATATAAAAGAGGTCAGTACCTTTTTGACTCTGAAATCCATGAGCCTTGTTTGTCATAATTCCAACTAAGAAAGCGGAAAGAGAAGCGAGATTGTAAAGAATCGTACAAAGAAACACAGATTCGTTTTTTCTTTCATAAACTAGAAACATAGAATTCTTCCTATAGTAATTTGAATTAAAGATAAGGTCAAGAAACCTTTCCCTTTTCCTTTATCTCTTTTTTTTTTTTGAGGTTTTACCATACACCAAGAAACATAGACTTGCCGCGAAGCTAAAGGAATTGTTCTTCGCCATTTTCTTAATGACTTTGGCCTGGTTGTTGTGCTTTCTTGTCTTGCTTTCAATATTATCCTTCTCCTCTGCTCATAAAGAATGGCATAACTTGATTTTTCCATCGAAAGAGTACCTCAAGAGAAAAATGTACGTAAGCTTTTTATCTTTATGAAAGAAATTCCTGTTATGCTTGCGAAGCACGTGTTTTCTTTATCGAAAGCCTCCCAGGCAGGGGGGTAGTTTATCAGGAACTTGCATATTAATAGAGAAATTGGAAAAGTTTATCTGATTTCTTTACATTTTCTGAATATTGGGAGATGATAGCTGCCTTGAAGCCTTTGGAATGCCTGTCCTCTCAAAATGAACATTCTATCAGGCAATTACCTGATCATTTTTGTACGGGAACTAAAAAGACTGATCGTACAATTAATAGAGGCAGCTTCATAAACTTGTTTTTATCTTTTGAAGCTTTCTGTTCAAATCCTAGCCTTATTCTAACATGCGTGCCCTGTCATTGCAGGAGTCATCCATTGCAAACACACAAGAGGCAGAATGGTTAAAGTACTCCTTCTGGCCAGACCCTGACAACCAGGATCATCATGGGTAGGAGAAAAAATATTGGTAGAGAATAAACAAGAGCATAACTTACAAGACACCATTATTGTCAGCATCATATGTAGTTGAAGCCTCCTGCAGTTTCATTTCAAGAAGAGGCAAAGAAACCATCTATATGTGGTCTCCTCTTTTACTTTCTTTTCTCTTGGGGACCTGCCTAAAGGCCTATGGCTCTCAACCGAACTAACTGTGCAACAGTCCATGTTGGAAAGAATCAAAGCAGAGAACAAAGGGAGATAAAGAGAAAAAGAAACAAAGTAAAGGAAAAGAAACCAGGAAACCGCTGCTCTCCTGACAACATAGAAGGAGAATCTATTATAAAAAAAACATATATAGAAGGAGAATCGAAGACCCAAGCAAAATTTGCATGCATGAAAATCATCACCACTATGATTACAGTATCATCTTTGTAGCTATTCTTATTTTTTTATTGTTTTCAGACATCTGTATAAGTTTTTTGTCTTTTAAAGAAAAGTGCCCAACATATATATATATATAGTTTGTGAAAATTTGTATGAAAATCTTTGTCGGTTTGTTATGCTATATTCTCAAACTGCGTCGCTCATTACCAAACTTGTTTATTTGGTTTCATGCTAAAGCATGGCTGGCGTAATGTATGGCTTTCGTTAACTTTCCTGAATTACAGGAACAGACTTTAGAGCTGCCGAAGAGCTACTGTTCCTTAACAAAAATAACAAAAAGAGACATGTACAGTTTCCTCAACAATAAGGGTGTTAGCCTTTTAATTGGCAAGATTTGTCGTACTCGTAATAGCTTTTTATCGCCTGCATTGATTTTTTTCCAAGTTCACTTTGTTCTTACAAACTAGATAAATTTTAAATTCAAGTTTTACAGTTTGTAACTAAGGCAACAAAACACACCCATCAAACTTGCGACAAGAAGTATATACACCAAGATATTTCGATGAATTGTCTTTTAATATTATTTTTCTTACAAGATTGTACTAATGAATGTTCTATCATCTGGATGTTAGTGATTGTCATTATTCTAGATATTTATATTTTATAATGATATCCACAGTACATTTTTGTTTATTTTATAATTCTAGATGATATATATATGTGCAAGAATTTATTGATAATGATGATAATTACTAATTAATCTTTAGTGCTTGTCAAAAAAATTTATCCATAAATTTCTAATCAAGTGGACATCATTGTCAAGGTTGTGCATGAGATATTTTGAAGCTCTATATTGGTATTGATATATGCATGACGAAAAGTAAATTTACTTTTGATGGTTAAAAAGAATAGCAAGTTTGACATCTACCCACCATGTTATATGTTGTTTCCTCGTCAGCTACGCTCTTGTCTTGGAGCCATTAATTACAATTTCCTAATTTATATTTCATAACTTAAGCTATAACTCTAATTAAATTGACAAATTAACAAAGATTTTGAACTTTATTAATTAAATTATAAAATTCAAGGCAATATCGACCACAAAATAGAAGTCCTACGCTGACATCTAAAGAGTAGTACTTGACTATGTACCTAACAGATATTACCATTCGGATGGAATTTCACGTTCCTGGAGCTTTCCGTGCATCCCATGCCTCCACGCCGTACATAATAACAAGGGAAATGAAGAAGAGGCCGGTGGGCTTGATTGATTGAGACATTGGGAAAAGAAAAGAAAAACCTGAATTGAATGGCAGGTTGTCAAAGAAAACAGATTGAAGTCAGCCTCTTTGATTTTCTGACCAAGGAAACTTCTGTTTTTGCTGTTTTATTCGATTCTAGATTCTAGCTTTTACGCCGTAGTATTAGACATTAATTAGAAAAATGCCCATCCAATAAGGAAAAGAGATAGAGACAGATTGCACTGAGAGGTAAGAATGTGCATGCTATCTTTTTGTTTCATGGGACATGCATGAAGTAAAGTTAGAACAACACGAGCTACCCAGGCAGCTTCATCGTAGTTTCTCGAGGAATAAAGATGTACCAAGGAATAAGCAGAGGACAAGAATAAGCTTTAGCTTTGAACTGGACCCGACTAGTGTATTATATAGGAAATTCTTTTAACCTTGTCGTTCGTACATATAACCAATTGCATGACATACTGCTTATGTCTGCTTACAATAGGAGAACTGTACTTCGGTCGAACTCCGTCAGGGCCCAAGAAGCTTCCTTGACCATTAACTGTTCTAACTAACAATTATAGGTCGCCAAAAGGAAATGAAAAGGTTACTTACGGGCTATATCCTAGGGCCAATAAAGGAAAAAAAGATTTTTTTTTCGAAATTGGGTATCCATCTTTAATTATATCGTAAATACCAAATAATACTGTACTAATTAAGGATATACCCAAATCAAGAATCGAAAATTCCTCATCGGTGTTTGTAGAGATGCTTGATGCAGTAGTTCGAAAAAATCAGCAAAAAGGTGGAAGATCATGGCGTGGAAGGTAGGAGGAAAATTAACAGAGGGTGGGAGTAGGAGCGTCACTTTCCACATGCAATAATAAAAAAAAAAGAAGAGGAATGAAATGTCTTGTTGAACATAGAAAGTTGATATTCAATTCTTTCACTTTATGGGAGATTTTGGATGCTTTTGAAAGGAGATAGAATTAGCTATTCCAAGGTAGATTTAGGTGCGCAGAGATTTGGTCCCATAAAGAACTTGCAGGGAGAATTGTGTGAGTGGAAAGACGAATATCATAACATGGCATACCGACTTTTTGGGATTCTTTACCCTAAGGGTCCGGCTGCTTTCCAGATATGTTTACAAACCCTTCTTAATTACTTCATCCTCCACTCCAACAGTCTGCAGTCACCTGCAAAACCTAAAGGTTATCGTGCCCTTGTCTGTGACAATTGAATCTTCCCTTTCTACATCCCACTCGAGAAATTAATTATCCAAACGTTGTATTTCCTTCGATCTCTAGGCTAATACGGATGGTGTCACATATTTGGCTGCCCAATCACATGGGAAGGTCAGAGTGCACCATCTCATATCATTACACTTCCTCGTACTTCCAGCTTGAGCTTCCCTATCAGGAACCATTTGCTATGCTTGGGATACCAACAAGAAAGGGGCTTTTGGGTAGAGTGGAGTTGATATGATTAGGAGAGTTAGGTGTACACACCATAACTGAGGATTGATCGAATGCAAAGGTCTCCACACAAAAGAAATAATGAACACCCTCACTGTAGTACCGGGTCATTTGAGAATACCATTCTGAGTAATACCAAATTTTAAAAATTGATATCATTTTAGAATATGGGTTGTGGCTGGCCCATAACAGGTCCAAGGACACCAGAAGAGGCGGGATAGCGTAGCATCATTGGCCTGGCCTTGATGCTAGCTAGGGATGAGACGACTTTTTTTCTGAACACAAACAAGCGACAGGAAAGCAAAAATGATGGGCCCAACACCATAGATGTGACATTGATTAACAGTGAAACTCTTCGGCTTGAGGGATCAATCTCATGTACAGGGTTTTCTTATATACAGTTTTAAATTTCTTCCCACCTCATAAGTGGGTCCGCCCTTCCTTTTACCTGACTATTTCGAGCAACTTTGACTTATCAATATTTTATGATTGGGTATTGGCACCGCCCACTACAAGTAGCCAAGCCTAGTCGAGGAATGGCGATCTTTCAAGCGCCTGTGACTTTCTCCTGATTAAGCTAGACATGGGTATTGATGGTTTTCCCTGCGGAGACAGCACCATTATTATTTTCGTACGTAATTTATTTTTTCCCGATCCGTGGCAGCGTCGGTAGGTAGCCATGCTAAGAGTTCCTTCTATTTTAAAAAGTACATGTGATTTGCATTGGGTATCATGCATTGTAAGGGAAAGTTCAGTTCGATTATACAGACAAGAAACCTTCTCAAGCCCAAAAATGGTGTTCTAGTCCGAACAGGAATATCAATTAGAGGGATTCGACGCTGAATAAGATGATTCCTCAGTATCTTCCTCACCGGCCCAACTTAAAAAATTAAAGTCCAAGTACGGATCCAAATACGAGATCACTAGATCTCAAATCCATAATCTTAACTGAGCAGGTTATTTAAGACAAAAAAAAGTGTGTTATCAACTTTATTAAAAAATATTTTAACATATATTATTCTATAAATCCACACATACAACCTCAAACCCCTTTTGTTATTTTCGGATATAAAATTGGATTCTCACAACAATAATATAATAAAGAATTTTCTCCGAAACTGACTTACTAACCGCAGCAAGCCCACAACTGTTTAGACATGATCCATCCGCATAACATGGATCGTATGGGATGATGGCGCAATATGGGTATGTGAGACACTAAATAACCCCATGCCTGACTGAATTATATCACAGCCTTTGGACACATCAAACAACAAGACAAAACTATTCAACATTCTTTATGGTGCACGAAACGTTGCCACCCGATATATCGCACCCTCCTATGTCTTGCAATTATTGATTTGGACATGATGATGGTGAATGTAAGTTTGTCTCCCATGCATTGGGATTGGGAAATGTTAAAAGTTGATTTCTCGATAACGTGAATTAATCTTATTGGGTGAGACCACTCGATTTATTTTAATTTTTTATGATGCTAAATTTCCTCAATAGATTTTACTGTTCATACAATTATACGAATGAGAGGCCTAATGTCACATCAATCGATTAGCTAGTTAGCGTGCCCCTCGCACCTAATGTCGTGAGAGGCCTATACCTTATTATTCATAATATTGTCACGGGCCTGAATACAGACATCCTCACCTTTTTCTATTTTAAAGTGGGATAATATAAAATAAAATAAAATAAATGTTCTTTTCCTGGCCAAGTCTTGAAATTACAAGTTTTATTTTTTAGTTAAATATTATGTTATAATATTTATTAAATAAAGTCGAGTAATTAATTGTGTACAATGTTCAGAATCGAGAAGAGTTGGAGTTTAACGTTCACTGAGCAAAGTCTACCGAATTTTTTATAAATATAAAATAATTTAAATTTATTAGATATTTAATATGATAATTTATAGATAATAACTCAATAAAATTTACTGAAAATCTTTATTTGATTCGATTCACTGACAAATATTTAAAAATAATGAAATATTTTTAAAATAAAAAAAAAATTATCTTTTAAAATTATCTATCTTATTTTGATAATTTTTTTAGAAAAATAAAATTTATAAATACAAAATTTTTGAAACGTATAAATTTTAATAAATATAAAAAAGAATAAAATTTACTAAAATTATTTTGGGACATTGTCCGAGATTTACTGTTTCGTCTTGCACACCCTAGGTTCAATTGCACCTTGGTGGTTGAATTTGGAACGGCGGAGTTATATTTCCCTCCTCTTCACGGTGATGCCATCATTTCGGGTAGGTGAAAATAGTTGGAAAACTGAAGACTGGACTCAGAAGCTAGCTGCCATCCAATAGCAAGCTCAGAGTTGGCGCGTTTTCATTTATTGATTCATGTCCAAGCCAAGTTTCTCTTGAATGCTAATCATATCAGTACACTGTAAATTATTATGTTGGGAGGGGATTGCGTGATGAGAAACGAGGATGAAGATAGTGCCTGGAAAGAGAAAGGTCCTGCGAGCTATTGACCGAAGCTAATCAACTTTTTTTTATAGTTTGACTGTTCTTGGTTAGGTGGGTAATCCAAATCTTTGTGTACAGGCGAGAAATCAATTCTAGAGCCACCTGCCTGTGCCTTCCATAAATGGTAGACACACTTTTGTGCAGGGAAAGATATTTGTTGTTAGTAAAAACATATATGAGCACCTGCAATTATGCAGAAAGAAATAAAACTTACTTTTGAAAGGAAAAAGGAAAAATAATAGCGGGAAAAGACTTTTGAGGCCAATTAACCCCACCATTGCCCATCTTTAATGCTGTGACCTCATATGGACGACCTTACAAGCCACTTTGCAAATAATCGTCTTGGTATCCTCAACCGAAAAGGATGGAGAAGAGTTGGCTTCTGGCTTTTTTCCTATTCATTCTAATAGTCCCACGAAATGCAGCTTTAGGTGTTGGTGTTGCCGTTGGCGTTGGTGTTGGTGGGGGAGGCCGTGTAGGAGTTGGAATTGGCAATGCGGGTGGTGGTGGTGTGTGGATTGGTGGTGGGAACCCTTCTGGTTCATCGGGCGCTTCAGGTTCAAGCCTCAATAGTGCGTACCCTGCCCTTCAGGCATGGAAATCAGCAATCGTGGATGACCCATTGAAGATTTTGGACACGTGGGTTGGTACTAACGTTTGTTCTTATAGAGGAGTCTTCTGTGGAGATTCTCGAGACGGTGAATATGGTGCTTCTCCCGTTCCGGTGGTTACAGGTATAGATCTCAACCGTGCGAATCTCCAGGGAACTCTTGTGAAAGAACTCTCCGTTCTTAGAGACATGTCTCTCCTTCACCTCAACAGCAACAGGTTTTCTGGCACTGTACCTGATACTTTTAGAAACCTCTTTGCTCTCCAAGAACTGGACCTAAGCAACAACCAGTTTTCCGGCCCTTTCCCTACAGTTACCTTATACATTCCGAATCTTATTTACTTAGACCTCAGATTCAACAGCTTTTCAGGCTCCATTCCTGAAGATCTTTTCAACAAGCAACTTGATGCTATCTTTCTCAACAACAACCAATTTGATGGTGAAATTCCTCAAAATCTAGGAAACTCTCCTGCTTCCGTAGTGAATTTTGCCAATAACAAGCTCACCGGAGACATTCCGGCTAGTTTCGGCTTGATGAGTTCCAGAGTAAAAGAAGTTTTGTTTCTCAACAATCAGTTAACCGGCTGCATTCCTCAGGGAATCGGGCTCTTCTCAGATGCCCAAGTTTTAGATTTGAGCTTCAACTCCTTAATGGGTCATGTGCCAGACACTATTTCTTGTCTTCAAAATATTGAAGTTCTCAATCTGGGCCACAACAAGTTATCTGGCGAACTGCCAGACCCGGTTTGTTCCCTGAGAAACCTTCTGAACCTTAGTGTCGCTTACAACTTCTTTTCTGGATTTGATGATGAATGTTCCAAGTTGTTCTTTAGAAATGTAGGATTTGATGTCTCCGTGAATTGCATTCCTGGGAGAGGCATGCAGAGACCTCAGCCGGAGTGTTCGGGAACACCAGGGGGCAGTTTGAGTTGTCTGAGAATTCCTGCTCAGCCCCTTGTCTGTGGGACATTGGCCGAGATATTAGATGATAACAGTAGTGGTTTAAGCCCATCCTCTCCATAAAAAAACCAACTACTGTGCCTCCTACTACCAATATTGTAACAAAAGATTGGCGACGGCTGTCTCGTCAATTATTTAGTAGCATTTATGATTTAGATCTTCCACTTTGTCTCCATGAATTGTATACATCTCTTGATTTATTTTGCATGGATAAAAGATCGACCGAGACTGAGAAAACAATAAAAAAGAAAGGGATGGATTGTGATTCTTGAAAGCAATTCTTCAGAGGTTAAAAGGATCGAGCGTTCTTGCTGTACTGTGAATTCAATCCGCTTTAGCTCGTCGTACAAGCTCGAGCTTTAGTTCCAATCCAACCACCAATTAAAGGATTTTTCGTGAAGGGTTCGGGCATGGCATATCTGTCCAAAACAGGTCTCTTTTGATCAACAGAAGTGCATCAGTATTGGTTGAAATAACCGACATCATGCCTTGTTGTGTCCTTGTCTAAATCAAGCAATCATCCAAGATGGATCTCCTGTCTGGTAACAGACTATCCGGTCATGTGTTTTAATAAAACATTCATCTGTACCCCACTGCCACAATAATGCTAACAGAACAAGAGATCGACTTCTCAGAGAGCACTAGAAATATAAATATCAAAATCTAAAAAGCTCTGGCTTGTAATGCTTTAACAAATGCTTCAACAGTCTTTGGATGGGAAATAAATCAAAGTCTTCGATATACAAGGGAAAGTTCAGAGTTATATAGGAGAGGAGACAGAAGGAAAGAACAAGTATGAACAAACAAGTGCCGAGCTGTAAGTTACAATTTGTACATTTAGCTAATTAATTGTGTAACAGAGAAATCCAAGCTATAATATAAACTATAAAGCCACTCACAACCAGCAAGAAATTGTGATTTTCTGCTACCAAAAACAGACAGGCAATCAATGAAGACACGGTTCCCAAACAGATCAGATGGTGTGTTCCCAGTTGGGGAAAATAAAAACTAAAGAATGAATACAAATTCCAAAATGCTTCTTTGCTCATACCCACAATTATGTACCCTGTGATGAACTCAGAACTAACTAATCGAACATCGCAGCTGCTGAAGGGAATAGCTAAAATAATAAATCTTGTTCGTCATGGCAGAGCTCTTTCCTGAGTTTGTGTGAGAAAAGTCGACAAGCGTCCATACTAAGATCAATAGCAGCTGAAAGAGCTATAAACAGGGCAGCATCAGCCATACAAGTTACATGTTGCATACCAACTTGTACAATTGGCTTGCTAACCTTTCCTTCCCCTTCAACACTTGAACCCATCACAAAACGTTTAACAGGTGACCTTGAATTCAACGTGAAATCACTCGTTAACCTTCTGTCGATACAGAAATGGCCACCTTTTTTAACACTCATCGTGGCTTCAGCAATAGGAATTCCACCCCCTGGTCCATTGTCGGTTACAAGCTCGAACCTGTAACCCAAGCCTCCAATAGGACCTCTTTCTCGCCATGCCTCTAGTCTACCCCATGGTTTCCAGCTGCTGACGGACACCCCATGAGGCCGAAGGATGAGCCACGCACCAGGGTTTGATCGCGACACCCTGTCTGAGCCTGGAGAAGGAACAAACGGAGTGATCATGGAGGCGGCAGCAACTGGTGAGCCAGAGAGGTCATGTATCATTATCATCCATCCCTTCCGTTCCCTTCCTGCTCGTTCCTTCTCACTGCTAAAGGTTCTCCTCCATCCTCCATTATTGCCAATTTTAAAATCCTTGGGAAGTGATCTGTTTTTTTTTCACGAAAATAAAAACGTTAGCATTCTTCATATTAATGGATGTAATAATTTAAAACATGGAATGTTTGGTCATATAGAATATTAAAGACAGATACAAATATCATCAAAATGTAACTTTTGGACCACACTTCATTTGTATCATAAGACTCAATGTTGGTTAGCTCAACAATTGTTTTTCTTTTTTTCACCTTACCAACAAAACAAATTTTATTCCTCCACATTTTATAATAGGTCAGTTTACGAAGAACGCCAATGCATTACCCTAACCAGCCAATTACAAAAAAAAGTTACCGGGATCTTGCATTTCGGTCTGCGCTGAACTTGCAACTAAAAACGGGCTGTCTTATGCTCCCTTGTATTTGGAACACCACTGGGCTACACTCCGGCTCACCACCAAATTGGAAAACGAATCGAGGGTCGGGTTCAGACCGCACCACAAGATGAAGCCGTGCCGCTGGTTTGTCATGTTGGTTCCCGAGCTTTAACCATCCGTTTTGGAACAGAAATGGCTTTGACACTGCATTCCCCAAATCAACACTTACCAGAACTCGCCCCAGGAGCCTGCCACTGTTGACCCCGCAAGTGTGACCCATACTGCCCGTGTAGACAGACAGACGGAGAGTAACGGGCTTGCCCGATAATCTTCGGAGTGAGGCGGCGTCTAGGTGGAAAGCCGCAGCGGAGGTGGTGGTGTCAGGAGGAGAATCATTGGTGTTGGAGGAGAGAGGGAGCAAGGCAGTTTGTGAGGGGAAGTTCTTGATGCGTAGTTTGCAGAAGCACGGAGTAGATGATGGGTGGATACCTAAGCCGGCCGGTTTGGTGGCTAGAGGGAGTTTTATTGCTAGTGATTCGACTATCAAACATACAAATGGGCAGGGATCCATAGTAAGCTTTCTCTTCTTTCTCGGACAAAATGAGTCTTTGTCAGGCGATCATGCATGTGGAGCAAGAGAAGAGTGAAGTTTACTGAAACAAATACAAACGTTTATGTAGCAAGAGACTGATTAGATAGGTTTGGACAACATTTGTGTTTGAAAACGAAGTGGGCTATCGGCTCCGCCTCTTTTGACGTTTCAGCTTTCTCTCTCCCTCGCTCTTCCTGATGATCTAAGCTGCCAGTTTGTTCGTGGGGGCCTTTCTAACTCGCCATGATTTCACAAGAGATTATGTTGTTTTGTATGTTGGACACAACCTGAACCTGCTGTGGAGCCTTTTATATACCAATGGTGCGTACAACTACAAGGGATACGAGTGGGAAGCACTTGTTCTTGGCCACCTTTGTTTTGGCTATTCCCAATCTGTATTAAATCTGAATTGTATTGCAGAAAAAATTGAGAAAATTATTACAAGGTGATTGGTCTTAAAAGGAAGTAAAAATATAGATTGGGTTCTGAATATGTTAATAGGTGTCATCGAGATCAAAGTTTAGGAATAGATTATTCATATTTAAAATAAAAAAGTTTAATCTTTGATTAATGATGGAACTCCTAAAATATGTTGTCCTGATACTGTCAGGATGTAAGTAGATGAACATCTAGTTCTTGAAATATGTTGACAGAACTAGATGATGAAGATCTAACGCAAAGAACTTTCCATGCATAATTGCAATCTGTCCATTCATACAAACATACACCTACTGCAACTTTACATTCAGGTAAAAGAAGGCATTCATGGAATAATACTATTTAAATTTTGTACGGAAAAACAATTATCTGGAAGATATTCCAAAGAATTTTGAAAATATTATATGTTTACGTCATTTGTCTAAAAACTTTATGTTCGAATATGATTGTATTGTTTCACTCAGCACAAAAAAAGTAAAAGAAATTGGTGAGAAAAAAGCGATCGAGCACTTGGGCTTGAATCGTCGAGTAATCGGGTCCCGCGCATTGGGGTCAATACAGCTAAACAAGAGCTGTCACCACGTTGTCCATGGCCACGACATGTGCTTAATAAAAAGAGAACGCCAAGCTGGATCATGGTCGGATTTGGAACCTTCTTCCTCAAAAAATACAAAGTCTCTAGAAATACCAGAATGATAAATTGTCGACGTGGTATATGCTAGCTCATTCCAGTCCTAAAACCGCCGTCCCCGTTTTGGACGGCGGTTTCGGACGGTCGTGACTGTTAATACTATGTCCGTTTGTCATTATTAGAATGGCTTTATTTAGTTACCCTAGTTTTGAAATTGGGTGACACGAAGCAGAAAGATGTCAGCCGGACAGCCGCTTTTGTTTTTCCTCTCTGGTCAAGTTCCTGTGTTTGAGGAAACGGTTAAAGTCAAAACAAAACCCAGGAATAAACAATGTAATAATTCCAAGTCAAATACATTATTTAATGAATACGATCAACCACCGTTTTGAACCGTTTTATTTATTTCGGTTGTTCATTAGAAAAAACAATTTTTTTCAGAAACCTGTAAAACTAATGAAAGTCAATTTTGAGTATGAGGTGGATGGTGATAAATTATCAATACATTCAACATTATAACGATTTAATATTACTGATAAAATTATTAAAATGATTACTTACCGTACCAAATATCAAAGTGTTACCATCTTTTTCCATGTATATTTCTTACTAATTTTGCTTGTCCTTTACACATAAAAATTGTTGAAAAAACAAATTGGACCATTTGCTTTGGGGGAGACCACATTTGATAACACGATCAACTCATGGCGTGAGGCTGCTGGCCTGATACGGCTATGCTTTTGCTTCTGACCAGAGCGTGGGGAGCAAGCGTGTAGGCTTACCAATCTCGAGGTATAATTCAAAGCATGATGCTTGTCTCTCACCTACGCAACCAAATTGTTCCGGCAGAGTCGCACTTTTCCACCAGATCTAGCACTGTAAAGCGACGACGAGCGCTGGACAATACGATTGTGAAGAACTTGGCCGTGAATTAGCCAGGTCAGGTGGAGCAGCTCGTTTTCTTTATTGAACAAAAGACATTTCATATATGCCACCTAGAATCTGAACATGCGTCAGCGATGGTCTGTGAAACTGATGATTAATAATATCCGGAAACTTTTAATTTTGAACTTATTAAAACTTTCCCTGCCGATTAAGAAACAAGCTGCGTGGGCCAAAATGAAGGAAATATTCACCAAAGCAAAATGATTATCACGTACCACACTCTTGCCAATAAAGCAAACAAAAGCAGAAAACATAAATGACATGAACAGGAATGTCGTGCATAGGAGGGTCCCAAGGTAAGGATCGCGCAAATCTACCAGTGGGCAAGCTATGCGGTGTATGCTGGAATGACATCAAAATGAAGCTGGCAAAGACAGCCACAGGCCCAATTCTGGGGCATGTCTTAGTCTGGTTGGTGATGAGTGGGCGCTTAGCCTTCAATTAAGCCCCCCAATCTACCAACTCATACCTCCAATCATTATCGTGAATTGGCACTGAATTAATTGCACGCAATTAACTAAACAATGTGTGGCTGTCGAGCCAGGATGATAATTGTGGTTTAAAACCGCCGGATCACGCTTTAGCATGATCGATGCGGTACAAGGATGTACAAATAGAGTTTGAGAGTATAAAATTTTTTAAATATAATTTATTTATTTTAAATTTTATTGGATATTTGCTTGGTGCAATAATCTTTTATCGAGTTGTTTGGTAGCTTGAGGCCCACATAGGCCATGGAGATGGGCGAAAGTGGACCCTGACTCATGAAGTGGCCTAGGGCCGCACATGAAAGAGCCATCCATGATGGAAGAGGCCATAAGCATTAAGCGCTCCCCCATGGCTAGCCACAACTCACAAGCGTGTAAGGCATGTTCATTACTCGGGTCAGTCTTTTCGGCTCACGTGTTTCCCATATGCTTCCAGTCTTCCAGACGAGCTTAAAAACAGAGAAAAACTGTTGGGTGGAGCCGGGAGCAAAATGGTTCACAAACATATTTAGCCCGGACGTTTTAACTAAAAATGAACTTCACTGGGCCTGGGAGTAGATGGGCGTCGTTCGTTGGAACCCAAACGGGTAGCCCACTCCTTAAACGGCCATGTGCTTTGCACGTGAGATGAATTGCCCACCACGAAAAGGCCGGAACATTCTGGGTTATACTAGTCGCCGATCAGGTTCCGGAAAGAAAAAGGAGGATTGAAAAGACACTTAAGGAGGCTTCGAGCAGCCATAGATCACTATCGTTATTGGAATAGGCTGAAGCTCTACTCCTTGAAACAGCCAATTGAAGAGGTAATCTTCCAATCGAGATCTCGTCTCCACTCTCAGAAAGTACTCTTCCTGGCTTTGCAATGTCGTCACCCGCCGAGTAAGTTCCCGTCACCAATCAACTCTCATAAGTTTGTTTGAATTGAGTCCCTTTTGCTTATTCGTTTTCCTTTTGTACGTATGTGTGCTCTGCTAGTAGCACTTAGCTGTCCCAATATTAGCAATCAATTAACCTCTATCGTGTGTTTTGAGAATGGAGAAAATGAAGTGGGTAATGTCATTATTAGTTGAAGACTTGTTCTACACTTTTTTTAGAAAGCGAACACCCGTGGTATTCATGTGTTCTATATTACTGGATTCGTTGACTTTAAAAAAAATTGCAAAGTGGAACCATTGATGAGAATACTTTCTTTAGACCTTAGCTTGGGATGACTAATCGTCTTTATGTTCCGCCATTGTGTCTTAGTGGTTATGGAAATCAGGGCTGTTTATAGAATTGCATCAGCAATTGTAACTTCGGTGATTTATTTTTCTCATCAGGTACTACAACTCACTTCCACCAATAAGCAGAGCTTATGGGACCTTGTGTTTTGCTTTCACCGTAGCAGTCCAAATTGGTCTGCTTGATATATCACACATCGCGTTGTTATATCCACTTGTATTCTCCCGGTTGCAGGTATGGGTTAGAACCAAGGCAATTATGCGAATCTTGTAATTTAACATGATTCATTGTTAATATTTACCTTTCGGTAGAGCTTCCTGCGTCATAGGACGCTGGAGTTATGGTAAAGGGTTTGACGTGTCAGACACAGACCATATTAAAAATTCCAGGAAATAGGAAATGAGTTAATAGGACGGCAGATGGGGTTGTGCATCTCTGAACTGAGTTAATAGTACGGCATATAGAATTGTGCATCCCTGAACAGAGTTAATAGTATGCATATAGAATTTTGCATCCGTTGTTTCCTTTTTGTAATTTTCTTAATTGGAAATGGAAAACACTACGATATGTTTTTCTGCTATATATGCATACACATGAGCATTCACTACAGTTTAGAAAAGGCTGTAGTAGGATTATGCCATGCATATTGCTTCCTTATGATTCACTATTGGAGTTTCCACTTCATTCCCTTCTCGTAATATTTTAATTGGAATTGAAAACACTTCAATATAATTTTCTGCTATGTCTGCATACACATAGGCATTCGCTAAAGCTCAGAAAAGGACGGTGTTAGGATTATGTCATGCATATACACTTCTTATCATTCCTCTAGTAACATTTTTTGTCATATGTTACTATTGACGTGAGTTCAAGCATTGCTAGTTCAGTCTCAGTTATATATAAAATATCAACATCGTGTTGAGGATGAACACTTATTTTATTCTGAAGGATTTCATTTATATAATACATTTCCAACTTCAATTTTGTCTGTAGGTATGGCGACTTATAACAAACTTCTTCTTCCTGGGAAAATTTTCTATCAATTTTGGCATTCGTCTGTTAATGATGTGAGTTTTGGTTCCAAAAAATTTTATGACAATTAATATGGTGGACTCCTATAAGCGTCTTGCTTGTGAAACTATGAGTCTATTGGCATTCTTAGACTTTTTTTTTACACTTTAATGTTATGAATCCCCTCTTTAAACTTTACAGAGCAAGATATGGAGTTCAGCTGGAGAAGGGTCCATTTGAAAGGCGTACTGCAGATTTCTTGTGGATGATAATCTTTGGAGCTGTTACAATGTTGGTGCGTGGTTGTCTTTACTTTGATTTCAGTTTTCCTGTCAGATTGCAGGACCAACTGAAAATATTTAAGGCATGCATTATATATTGCATAACATTCGAACAAGTCTAATCTTAGACTGGGTAGAATGGAAGTTGTTTCATCTGAATTTATTGTTAATTTCCCATTTTCCTACTTTAAATTGGTTCCTTATGCAGTTCAAATTTTGAATTTTTTTTTGTCTTAAATTAAGCTTGGAAGTGTTTGACTGTTGTCCATTGGAGATTGTGTTTTGTTCGTTAACAACTAAACTGGTATCAATTTTTTATGCTTGTTTGTCCTGTGTTTTTTATCTCAGGTATTAGCTGCCATCCCTTTATTTAGTAGCTATTTCCTAGGGATATCTCTCGTCTTCATGCTTCTCTACGTCTGGAGCAGAGAATATCCAAACGCACAAATCAACATATATGGCCTTGTGACTCTCAAGGTACAATCATATTATCTAATTGGAAATTTTTTTTAAATCCTCTTTTTTTTCATCATACGATGCAATTGGACCCATCTCTTAAGATCCGCACAATATTTTTCGTGTGTTCTTCTTTGTCAGGCCTTTTATCTCCCATGGGCAATGCTCGCGTTGGACGTTATTTTTGGTTCACCTCTTATGCCAGACTTGATAGGGATCATAGCGGGACATTTATACTATTTCTTAACTGTGTTGCATCCCCTGGCAACTGGAAAGACTCTATTGAAGACTCCAAGATGGATGTATCCTTTCACTTCTTGGTTCTTCTATTGTTTACAATATTGATCTGCTCAGCTGACTAATTCAAAACTACCCTAGATTCGTAACTCCTGATCACGTCAATTCATGGTCTTTTTGAATTTGTTGCATCTCAAGTTCACTGCATCAGTAGTTAAGAAACTTGCATTTAACCTGAGCTGCCTTTCTCAGTCATGCTTCTCAAGTGAGGACATCTGAAATCCTAAAAAGTTTAATATGCTGATAAATTGTTGCTTAATTGGCTGTCATTCGCAAGTAGCAAGCTGTTGTTGATTTACAAGAACACTATTATTTTCTCTTTTTCCCGTGGTTCCTGAACTATGTTTATAGACATAATGTGGTTGCAAGGTGGCGGATAGGAGCCCCAGCTCCGACAGCTAATCGTGAGCAGGCTGATCGGAATATCGGGGTGGCTGACAGATCTACTGGCGTTGCTTTTAGAGGGAGATCATATCGGCTTAACGATTAACCATGCCATCCTCTTGGTTATGGCTGGATTGCTACCACACGATTCCCTAACTATGCAACAAAAAGTTCTCGATGGAGTGGTCCTTTAGCCCTTACAGTCAGGACGGCTCTTAATTTTACTTTAGCTTAAAATCTTGTTCTCTCTTCAGCAATATCATGTTCTTTGTACTTTTCCTTGAAGATGATTGGACGGCTTTGTAACCAAACAAAAAGCTGATACATGGAATTTAGTCGTGAGTGTTATGCTATGAGCTACAAAGTAATCAATCTTGAAGAAAAGATTAAATCGAGTTTCAAGTAGAGATTAAATCAGCAGATAAAATTATGAATCGAATTCTTCATACAAAAATAAAAATGGAAAAAAAAAATTTTTTTAGAAGACAATTAAAATAAAAACAACACACCTAAGTTTAATGACCAATGGAAATAACGACGAAGGATTTTGAGAAGGAGAGAAATCAAGCCAAGCCAAGCCAAGCCAGGGTTGGCGGACAGGATGACGCGTGGTAATATGTAACGCGATTAACAAGGAATGTGAATGGTGGTAATAGGATGGAACAGAACCGACGGTCTACGCTCAAAATCAAACCCATTGCCGCATCCCTCGCTCCTCAGTTCATTTATTTACAGTAAGGAAGGGTTCGGTTATTGTATTACCAATCGGATAGACTAAATACGATCACCAAACTCACACAACAGACGTACACTGGGACACAAAGGGAAGGAACAAAACAGAGAGTGCAAACAAATACAATACAGGGCTACACAGAGAGAAGAGAAAAGAAAATATGTCGTGGCAAACTTACGTAGATGAGCACCTGATGTGCGAAATTGAGAACGGCGGGCACCTCACTTCTGCGGCCATTATTGGCCACGATGGCAGTGTCTGGGCGAAAAGCAGTTCTTTTCCTGAGGTGACCCAGCTCAGTTTTACTCATGTCCTACGTTTCACAGTCACATAATTCCAAATATGATTTTGTAGTTTTTGCTTATGATCATTATATTGCATGCATCACTCTTCCCGGTTTAACAAATCATGTTACTAGTTTATTGTTCGGTGGCTTTTGTGATCTTCGATTCTTTGCTTTACACATCAGTCCCTCTTTTCGACCTTTGATGGGCAGATTAGGTTCGTTGATCTGCTGATTGTTTCTTTGCAGTTTAAGGCTGACGAGGTCAACAGCATCATGAAAGATTTTGACGAACCCGGTTACCTTGCGCCTACAGGGTTACACCTTGCGGGAGCAAAATACATGGTTATTCAGGGAGAGCCGGGAGCTGTGATCCGTGGGAAGAAGGTGATGCACATAATACGGGTTCATTTAGTTTATTCTGGTCGCTCAGTGGTTATGCTTTCTGTAGTTGATTGATGTTAATTGTTGTGCTTGATCTGGCAGGGCGCAGGAGGGATTACCATCAAGAAGACTGGTCAAGCTCTTGTGTTTGGAATCTACGATGAACCCGTGACTCCTGGACAGTGCAACATGGTTGTAGAGAGGTTGGGAGATTACCTTGTGGATCAGGGGCTGTAGGCTTAGTCTATCCTAAGGATTACAGAATCTGATTGGGAAGATGATCACCATTTCTTCTTTTTTACTTTTTGTGCTCTTCTGTTTTGATTTTTTAGTTCCAAATATCAAATTATTTGGAGACCCTGGTTAGTGTGGAGACTAACCATGCACGAAATTACTTTGATTGTTTGGTTTTTGGCAGATTGTATTACATTTCCTTGCTATGTTCTTGATCTTTTTTATAATGTCAATTATACCCAAATTTATCTTTGTTTTATAGGAGGCGTAATCATAGTTATCTGTAACGATCACCAGGTTTAACGTACTGTAGTTATAAATAGCAATTAAGCGCTTACCATTTGGTAAAAAATAACATATAATTGCCATGTAATATAATAACAAGGAAAACCCTACAAGAAACATTCCGTCGGGTTATTAATTTATATTTATTAATTATAAATTTTATCCCCCAATTTTATTCATGTGCAAAGTATTTTTGGACAGTATCTTGAATCCAAAAAATGGCTTTGTCTTTTGTGTGTGCCAACTTGGCGGGTGAGTTTCCTAACTTGGCCAACTGTGTTAATACCAGGACCGTAACAGACAGGGAGTCAAAAGTAAAAAGGCTAGGGGTAATAGAATGTTACGGTAGTACTGTCTTCAAGCTTATTTAATAACGGGTTAGATTTGGACATCTGGGTTGTGAACCACGTCTAGTTGTCTGGTAGCGATACTATATCTCTCTCTTGGCTGGCTTGGTAGATAGGCACCTGATTCAGCTCCTTTTCCCTCTCTCGGCCATACCGGAGAAAAGAACCCCTAACGCGCGCAGAGGCAGAAATACAGGAGGAAGAAGATGTCGTGGCAAGCCTACGTGGATGACCATCTTATGTGTGACATCGACGGCAACCACCTCTCTTCTGCTGCCATCATAGGTCAAGACGGCAGCGTTTGGGCTCGGAGTGCTACTTTCCCCGAGGTACTTGCTCCGTTTTTGCTCTATTTCTTCTGGATTTGCTCACTTTACCGCTCAGCAAGCAAGCAAGCGACCGATCTCTCCTTTGCTCTCTGTGTACTTTAATTTGCCGGCTTTACTACTCTACCAGTAAACACTCTTGCGTTGTTGTGTTTGGATTCATGGAACTTGTATGTGAGATCCGTTCCGTGCTTAATGCATCGACCTGATCCGGCTGCTCTTTTGAGGCTTGTTGATGTTTTATACCACGCCTGACAATTTGTCGAACTATGAGAATACCGATCTGACTAATCGGATAGGTGGTGTTAATCTGATCTGTTGTTTGTCAACTGCGGATTGATGAAAAGTACCCCATGTGAGATAATTGAGAATTTGGGATTGGGGTCGGAGTGGTTTATAACTATTTTTGTGCTTGGCCGGGCTATACTTTTGCATTTTGTTGTCCATTTCGCCTGGGATCTCTGATTTTTACCCTGATGATAAATAAACTGCCGGTCCAAAAATGGTCTGAAATATCATGATTTCTTCTTGTGTTTCGTTGGTCCATGGAAAGAGGGTAATTTAGGAGAAAATGAGGAATGTTATACCTGTAACCGTGGAAGTGCATGGCTAAAGTATAAATCTCCACATCTAATTCCGAAAAGGATTACTGGAGACATATTTTATTTTTTTAATCTTTTTTATTATAATTTACCTTTTAGAAGTGCTGATTTTTTAAACTTCTGTTTTAGTTCAAACCTGAAGAAATAAGTGCCATCGTGAAAGATTTTGAGGAGCCTGGAACCCTTGCTCCGACTGGATTACACCTTGGTGGGACAAAATACATGGTGATCCAAGGCGAGGCAGGAGCTGTCATCCGTGGAAAGAAGGTGTTAAACTCATTTTTGATACTTGCTTTCTCTCAGTTCGTGCAGATTTGAACGCCGAGCTATTTGAATTTTGCAGATTTCAAAACCGAAACACATTACGCATATGCATTGAAACTTTTGTTGTGTGGTTCACGATTTGTCACTTGTGCAGTCAGGACTGATTCATCTATCATTGCCACTGCTTTCAGCTTTGGAACTAAATTAATATTGTGATTATCAGCTTTTCAGTGGGTTGGATTTAACACGAAAGCGCCAGCATTTGCACTTCATAGATTGAGAATTCTTCTTGATTGTTCATGTTCAGGGATCTGGTGGTATTACTGTTAAGAAGACCAGTCTGGCCTTGATCATTGGCATCTACGATGAACCAATGACTCCAGGCCAGTGCAATATGATCGTTGAAAGGCTCGGTGACTATCTAATTGAGCAGGGTCTTTAATCAATCTGTAAGTCTTTTTATATATTTCAATTTTCTTGGCTTCCAAGCTTGCAGCTGCCTACCTGCTATTGGAAATAATATCATAGTATGAGAAGGTTATGGAGAAGAATGCGTGAGGAAGAAAACATCTGGTGCTTTCTATATGATCTCTCTGGTTTTCTGTTGCTTTCGAGGATGGTATTCTGGTTATCAAACGGTGAACTTTTACTCAATTGACACTGGATTTCATGTTATGGATTTGTAATTTTAAATATTTTTGTGTTGGTCCTCTTATTCCCTTTTATTCCTGTCAGTCTGTTCCCGTTTAACTAGCACTTCTTTTGGCTGGTTGGCGTCGTCAACAATGAAATATCCATATTGAGTGAAATTCTGTTATCTTCACGTTTAAAGCAAAACATTGTGCAGACACCACAAAGATGTGACAATTCACTGTTATAACGTTGAAACTGATTCTGTTTGGTCGGCTTGGGCAGTGAGATGATTCTTAAAACTTGGAACTTAGGACTGGTCAAAGTTAAATAAAAGACGAGTACGTGGGCGGTTATGGAATGATGCAAGGCTTAGATTCCATTTGATTGTGCAATTCTTTCTTAAAATATTTGAATGGCAAACCACCAAGTTTTAGCCTTTAAAGATGACCCCCTAATGAAAGTGTGTGTAAAAAAAAATTATAACACGAAATTGACGGTCAATACAATTCCCTTGATATAAGAATAAATCTCTGTATCTTGAAATTTGTAATATAAGTTTGTTTAGAATTGAAAAATTAGTTTTTCTTGTAAATGCGTATTCATTTTTTAAAGAAATGAAAAGTAATTTTGATACTATTTGCTTTCAGTAGTTTAATTATTAATTGATTAATTTATTGGATTCTGATCTTATTTTTTTAGATTATACATATTATAAATCCTTAATACTTCCTTGTTAACATGAGATCGCAACTCCTATAACTTGTTAACATGAAATCACAACTTGTTCTATTGTCTTATTCTTAGTGCCGAAAATTGTATAATAATTACGGATAGTAATTCAGGTTGATTATTGTTAAATTCTTGGCTATCACATCATACATCCAAGGGGAGTTACTTGCGGCAACTGATCACTGGTTTCTAATATGTTTGGTAAGTAGAATTGGTAAGGAAATATGGTATTTAATTGGATATTGGATATGCATACTTAATTTAGTTTTGACTTTGACTTGCAATGCTATAGGCAGTGCAGAATTATTTAATAAAGACAAGGGAAGAATTTCTTGTTCAGAGATATGGGAAAGTATAAATATTATTAAATAAAAATATCATACAAATTAGGATTTTTTATATATTTATATTAGTATATATTTTTAAAAATAGTTATTTATTATATTTTAATAATATGTTATTATTAAATATCAATATAGGAATGCAAGAAAAATATATTGACATATTCTTATAAAATATAAACTTTTTAAAAATATTTCATCTCAATTTCAATCTATAATCTCAAATTTAGTTAATTATATTAGCCATTTGATTTGGTGGCATGAATTGTGACTTTCATCAGTATTTTTATTCTCAAATTGTGATGTCTTAATAAGAGTGAAATGAAAATATATAGCATACAATTCAATTAGATTATGAAAATAATTTTTTTTTTAAATCAGAAATATATATAAATTTTTATATTTAAAATTACAAATATATTAATGTTAGACGAGATTATAATACAAAGTATACCATACACCATTACTTTTTTAGTATTATCTATCAAAAAAATCATAATTTAGAATAAAACTAATTTTTGTATTTTACACTCAATTAATAAAATTTATATAATTTTTTATTGATTTATAAATAAAATACATAAAGAAAAAACAATAACTGATAAACAAAACGCATTGCTGACTACAAATATTTATAAAACAAGAATAACTATCAATAACAACTATTATACAGTATTCCATTCTTTATTCCAAAACCTCACATTCTTTAGATTGTTTTGTTGATTTCCAAAATTGTAACCTTTTCTAATAATAAGTTAAATTTATTTTTCCCCTAAAAATTCAAGCTCACTAAGTATACATGATAGGTAGAGGAGAATATAAAAAAATATTAAATGACTTGTAGAACAAATTTTCACGAGGTATAAGATCTGCATGAGAAAAACTGTGATTTATGTGATGTTCATCTCATACAAGAGATGTGTTATCGATATAATCCGATTTCTTTTCAAAGATATCCGCAAGTAATTTAGTTGTAATATTTAATAATATTTATATTTATTTATAGATATTTTGTAAATTATAAACCTGTTCATCTGTTTATTAGAAAATCTTTGACCATTTAATGTCTACAAGTGTAAGTTACATGATTAAGTTTTTAATAAAATCAATTCATTACAAATATCCTACTCACGAAAAAAATATCTTATTTATATTTTCAATACTAAAATCCCAATTAAATATTTAAGAATTCATTCATTCTCCATTAATGGTTTAGTTTTTTTTTTATAAAAAACCATACATATTAATGGTAAACATAGTAACGCAATGGTTCCATAGTGTTAATATTCTCATTTCTCACCCCATAATCTTTGTTTTAAAGGAATTCGAGAAACGTGGCAGGCGATGGAATAATTAGTTAATTAACTAATTAATCGATTAAGAAGAGTTCGATTATTTTGCGCGGGATCCCTAGATTTGAATTCATATTACTTTAAGCCAAAGTCAAACGTCTCTTTCTTCTTCAAACCACAAAGAGGTACAATCAAACGGTCACTCTATGCGAATTTCAAAAGTTCTCAACTTTTAGTGCTCTCAGCCACAGTTTGAAACCCTAAAACTCATTCAATAAATAAATTAATTAATTAAAAATCTGTCAGTAGGTTACAGAGATAATGAAGACGAAGAAGCAATTGCAGCAACTCAAGCTCTCTGTTCCAGCTCAAGAGACGCCGATCTCCTCCTTCCTGTGAGTTTCCCCTTTCTTTCATTCCCCAATTACTGTTTCTCATTACTGCGATTCTGTTTTTTTTTTGGCCGTCTTTGGAGGCTAGTTATCAATTTTGGAATCACTGGATTCGCAGAACTGCTAGCGGTACATTTCATGACGGGGATTTGCTTTTAAATCATAAAGGGTTGCGCCTCATCTCTGAAGAAAAGGAATATCGGGTCAGTTCAGAGTAATACTAGTATTTTTTTAAAGTAAAGTAATACTTGATCGCCTTTAAAGTTTTTTTCAGTGAATTTCGTGCCCTCTATTAGAGGGTATTAATATTGCTTCATGTGCTGTTCTGGGTATGACTTCAATTGTTCTGCTTGTTTGAAATTTTAGGTTGTTTCCCTGGTCTGTTAGAAATGGTGAACCTGGGAAGTTTTGATTTAGTCACGATCCTTTGTTGTTTGGGATATTTAAGTACTGCAATGGGTACGACAATGCTCTAACTTTTATCGAAGTCAGCATCGGTATTTTGATTGGAGTTTCCAACATATAGTAAGAAAAGGTTGATGTTTTATTTATTCGCTAAGATTAGCAACTCATCAATGTTGTGCTGCTTTTTTCCTAATCTGGAAAATCCTCAGTTTTATTCCTGTATCCAGTTAGATTTTGTTTATCCTTTTTTTTATTTGGTCTGCAACTTATCCGGTTTTATTTCTTCCTATCTGTTAGGGGAGATAGGACCTGGCCCTTGTTTGGAAATAATGTTTAATTGAGTGCATTTTTTCAAGATTATGAACTTTTCAGTTCCAATTAAGCTATGATGAATACTTGCGTGGTTAAGCATTATTGATTAGGTTCCAATTTTTCATCTCTCTCATGTTTTCTATCTACTGATACGGTTTCCTGTTTTGGGTCCATATTTTCATATATTTAAAATTTCCATCTTATTGCATGTTTGTATAGTTTCAGGGGAATCGCAAATATTTAATCTTTTACTTTCTGTTCGAGCAGCCTTCAGAAAGCAAGGAGCTTGATTTTGAATTCTCATCCGAAGACCTTGAGACGATCAAAGTCATTGGAAAGGGTAGTGGAGGTGTCGTACAGCTGGTTCGCCATAAATGGGTTGGGAAATTATTTGCCTTGAAGGTCATCATTCTAACATAAAATGAAATCTTTTATTCGTTTCTTGCATTTCGGACATAGATAGAGATCAATTTTTCTCTTTTAAGCTTTGTTCACTGATAGTGAGTAGCTTATTTCTTTCAGTTGCTTAAATGGTATAATTCATCTAGTGATAGTTGGACTATAATTGACAAATGAATTCTTTCACTTGACCTCTTGCCATGATATAGATTAGTATTTTTCTGTATCAGTAGAATGCTCATGTAGTTTTACATTACAGGCTATCCAAATGAACATACAAGAGGAAATTCGTAAACAGATTGTACAGGAACTGAAAATCAACCAAGGCTCGCAATGTCCACATGTTGTTGTTTGCTACCACTCTTTCTATCACAATGGAACCATTTCTCTGGTGCTGGAATATATGGATCGGGGATCACTGGCAGATGTGATCAGACAAGTCAAAACAATTCTTGAACCTTACCTAGCAGTTGTATGCAAGCAGGTTTGCTAGTTGCCCCTTCAGACTTCAAACTTTAGAATTTGACTTACTTGACGGACATACAAGCCTTTACAAGTATTAGAGCTTTTTCCATTTTCTATCTCTCTTTTCTAAGCCACCCTAAGTATACAACTGTCTATTCCAGGTTTTACAGGGTCTTGTCTATCTGCACAACGAGCGACATGTAATTCATAGAGACATTAAACCTTCAAATCTACTAGTGAACCACAATGGAGAAGTAAAAATCACTGATTTTGGTGTGAGTGCAATGCTAGCTAGCTCTATGGGTCAGAGGGATACATTTGTTGGAACTTATAATTATATGTCGGTATGTGTTATCTTATTCTTGGTACTTGATGACCCATGCCACTGGCTATTTCTTTTATCTCATTTCGTTTTCTTCGAACTTATGGTGACTGGTATGGTGCTTCCAACCATCCAGTACAACTACAAATTGATCGCATATATAAATTACACAACGTTTTTTTTTCCTTTCATTTTCAAGCCGGAGAGAATCAGCGGCAGCACTTATGACTACAGCAGTGATATATGGAGTTTAGGCTTGGTGGTACTTGAGTGTGCTATAGGGCGTTTTCCTTACATACAGTCTGAGGATCAGCAAGGTTGGCCTAGCTTTTATGAGCTTTTGGAAGCCATTGTGGATAGCCCACCGCCATCAGCCCCTCCAGATCAGTTTTCTCCTGAGTTTTGTTCTTTTGTATCGGCCTGGTAATTGCTCACACCCAAACACCCTAAGTCAATTTTACCATCAGTATTTTATCCGAATGACTTGTGCAACTCTTATATTTAATGTTACACTCAAGGGTTGCATGTTTGGATTCTTAAAGTTCCGTTACTTTCACAATTGCAATTAGGAAGTTTTAACACTACTTTTTATGATTGGTGCTGAACTAATGTATTACTATTCCAATTGCTACTAAACATTTATATTAAATACGAAAATGAAATTGGGAGTTAGTTTTCGAGTTCCCAAAATGCATTTGTTTATATTGTTCTTTAATCTCTTTTATTAAAAATTGACCGTACTCTTTAAGATTTAATATTAAACTCAGTTATGAAATGTTGAAGGTCGTTCTTTATTTTTTTTCTGAGGCATTTGCAGCATACAGAAGGATCCTCGGCAAAGAGCATCATCTTTGGACCTCTTGGTTAGTTCCCCGGTATTTGATTTGTCCATGTTGAGTTAATGCTTCAACTTTCAGCAAGTCTTGATTGCTAGTTATCTTGATGCTTTCAGAGTCATCCTTTCATTAAGAAGTTCGAAGACAAAGATATTGATCTTGGAATTCTGGTCAGCAGCTTGGAACCTCCAGTGAATTTCCCAAGATAGTTATCTCGTATGTTATATAAGAGTACAAATACTGACATGCTATGTTTTCTGAGGTTAGCTTGAATTGTGATGTCACTGAGTGTAAAGTGTTCTCCCCTTGAATCATATGCGAGTCTTGAAATATCCTTTGGAATAACCATCCAAATCATTCATATAGATCTAATATATTGAAGCAGTTATCCATTATTCAAAAAAAATATATTGAAGCATAGGACTATATTGCCTATTCCTCTTTTGGGTTTTGGTCATTGGTGTTTGAGTTTTGTAGAGAATGGATACAGTTCAATTGTCAACTGTGAGTCTGTTTTCCATAGGAATCCCAATAATGTCACAGCCAATTGTGTTCAAACTCTAGTCAAGTTCTCACCCATCTGGGTTAAGTAGGACTAGGAGTCTAGGACTCTGTTTGGTCCTTACACATTTAGCAATAAACTTTTCCCCAACCAGCTTTGGCCGAATCTATACTAGCTGATGAAGATGGCATGTAGTAAATGCAGAAAAAAAAACAAAAAAGATGAAGGGTTGATGACTTCTAACTTCTCAATTGCATCGGCATACACTGCTTCTTCTTTTTGATTTGTTTTTTCAAATCTCAAGCAAATTTCATGTTTGCTAATGCTGGTGTCAACTTATTTGCACCATGCTCAAGGTTTTACGTATCTGTCAAAATTATCTGACTTAAAATCAGAATTGAAAAATAATTTTTTCTTTTAAAAAAATAACGTTTTAGAGGTACTTTAAGATCTCATGGGTTTTAGGCTACTAGTGATAGAACCTACTCAACCTAAACACTCATATAATCATGAAATTGAACCAAAATTAAGGTTTTGATCCAATCTTTCTGTTTCTTTTGAATGTTATGTTAGGCGTATCTGGTGGGAATTTGATTGCTCATTGAATAGGATGACTAGTTTCCAAGTCAACTTCCTTATCCCTAGTCTTTACCTCACTAACCATTTCATCCAAAATATAATTGATAATCACTTCCTCTAGATTCCTCACCCGGCTTCATGATTCCTACTTTTTGGCAAAGATGAAGAAAAAAACAACTGCGTTGCATTAATTTATTTTTTATTCGGTCAGAAAAAGAGTGCACAGAAGTGCACAGAAGATCTTTAGCGAGCGTGAAGTGCACAGAAGATCTTGCCAAGAAAAAGAGTCCGTATAGATCATCCAAAATGAAGTCATGCAAGAGCTCTGGTGGAGGTCTAGATGGGCAGAAGGCATACAGCCCTAAAGCTACCATAACCAAAAAGGCTTCAAGGGGCTCTTTGCTATCATCATTCGGCAAAAGAACCTCTTTAGATGGTGGTTATAGGCCATCAGTATCTATGCAAAATAACTTGTGAGGAACAAGGTACGAAGGCTCGCCTGATCTAGTTTGTAAGCTATCTAGCTGGTTCTGTATGGTTTTGTATTGAACATGAAGTATAGTATAAAATGAAAAGTTAAGACACTTTGAGGCCTTACAATGCAGCCTATATTTCCTCAGTTAACCATCTGCCTCACATGAAATACCCCGAAGAGTTTGAACATTTGGTAAATTATGTATATGGTGCATAGGATTCAAGGTCGTTTATCATACTAATGGATCATTTCGTTTTCCTGGGATCAAATAATCATGTTTGCTCAATCAACCCCTTTGATTTCGTCGAGGGTAGCCATGCCCTCGTCTAACTGATCATAGCAGACACCAGTTTTGTTTTATAAGCAAGACACGACCAACTATAAATATGTGAGATTGTGTCTGTGTAATAATTTAAAATTGGAAAGGTTATCCATTCCTATAGTTATGTTCGGGAAAGAAACAAAACGGTGCAAGGCATTTGCAGCCTGCAGGCATTGGAAAGGAGAGTTTGCTGTTTACCTGGGCTGGCAGAAAGGATTAATGTTGCTTGTCGTCCAGCGAATGATTGTCTGAGCAGAAGATTGCACTCTCAGGCTGTTCTGGATAACTTTGTTCGTGCTTGGCCATATGCCAATGCAATAAACAGATAAATTCACTGGGGAAGTTAATTTACAAAGGCAAAGTGAACAATAATTAACATATTATTTATATCAAGATCAATAAATATTATATATTTTAAAGATATGTTTATTTACATATATCTAAATTAATTCATGTCTTTAATTATTGGTCAATTTATACAATTATATTACTGTTATAAAATATAAAATAAGAAGAATTAAGGAGAAAAGAATAAGGAATAATTAAGGAAAAAAGAACAAGAGAGAAAACTAAGAACAATATAGGGAGTATAATATCTTATCAAGTACTCAAGCAAGTGTGTACAAAGTGAACAATGTTACCTCCTATTTATAGGTAACATGATAGGATACATGAAGAGACATTTGGAGATAAAAAGTTTTGTAGTTATAAAATATTCATTACACAATTGAATAAACATAATAAAATTTTTTGTCTTTTCAATTTCCGAACCTATTATATTCATAACACTCCCCCTTGAATATTTTGAATATTTTGAATATTAAGAATGTGAGTATGAAATCAGAATACTGTCTCATTAAAAATCTTACCAAGAAAAATCCAATGGGAATAAAAATTTCGTGAAGGAAAAAAGAGTGCAGTGCATACTCCCCATGATTTAGTCATCCCTTTAAATCTTTCAAGCGTTGCATTCCTATCTTTCGAACAAACTTTTCAAATGTTGATGTGGAAAGAGCTTTAGTAAATAAATCAGCCAGGTTATCACTTGAGTGTATTTGTTGGACACTGATTTCCCCTTTGCTTTGAAGATCATGAGTAAAGAAGAATTTTGGTGAAATATGTTTTGTCTTGTCACCCTTTATGTAGCCTTCCTTCAATTGAGCTATACAAGCAGCATTATCTTCATGTAGTGTAGTTGCAAGTTCTCTATCACTTGATAATCCACATGCTTCTCTTATGTGTTGTGATATTGATCGTAGCCAAACACATTCACGACTTGCTTCGTGAATTGCTAAAATCTCTGCATGGTTAGAAGAAGTAGCAACCAAAGTTTGTTTCACCGACTGCCATGAAATGACAGTATTACCTATAGTGAATAAATAATCTGTTTGCGATCTGGCTTTATGTGGATCTGACAAATATCTTGCATCTGCATAGCCAACTAAATCAAAAGTGGATAAATTTGAATAATATAAACACATATTCATTATCCATCGTAGATATCTAAAAATATGTTTAACTTTATTCCAATGTCTTCGAGTTGGGGAAGAATTATATCTTGCTAGTAAATTTACTGAAAATGATATGTCAGGTCGAGTGTTATTAGCAAGATATATAAGAGTACCAATAGTACTAAGGTATGGAACCTCAGGACTTAAGAGTTCTTCATTTTCTTCACTAACAAACATATAAGTGTACCAATAGCACTAAGGTATGTATTCGCAGTGCATACTCTCCCTGATTTAGTCATCCCTTTAAATCTTTTAAGCGTTGCATTCCGATCTTTCGAACAAACTTTTCAAATGTTGATATGGGAAGAGCTTTAGTAAATAAATCAGCCAGGTTATCACTTGAGTGTATTTGTTGGACACTGGAGAATATGTCTCATCGTAATCAATACCCGGTTTTTGGGTAAAACCTTGTGCGATGAGTCTTGCTTTATATCTCACAACTTCATTTTTCTCATTTTTTTTTCGCACAAATACCCATTTATATCTTTCCGGTTTTACACCTTTTGGTGTATGGACTACAGGTCCAAAACTCCACATTTTTCAAATGACTTTAATTCTGATTGAATTGCTTTTTTCCACATTGGCCAATCATTTCTATTTTTACATTCCTCCACAGAGGTAGGTTCAAAATCCTCACTTTCTTCTATAATATTTAGCGTTATATTATATGCAAAAATATTGTCGACACGCAATGAGCTTCGGTTCCATATTGTTCCTGTAGTGACATAATTAATCGAGATCTCTTCATTCTCTTGTGTTTCTTCCGGAATTTTATTAATTATGTCAACTGAATTTTCCAAAACTATATCCTCCTCATGACCATCTTGTGTAGTTGCTCTTTTCTTTTTTCGAGGATTTTTATCTTTAAAACCGAATGGTCTTTCACGTTTCTGACGTGGTCTAGATTCACTAGCAACTTTAGATTGTCCTTCAGGGACATCAATTCTTATCATAGCATTAACAGCTGGAACATGAGACCTAGTTATTCTTTTAAGGTCAGTAAATGCATCTGGCAGTTGATTTGCAATCATTTGTAAATGAATTATCTTTTGAACTTCATGTTCACATTGATTTGTTCGAGGATCAAAACTAGATAATGATAATTCATTCCAAGAGATTTTCTTTTCTAACTGTTTATTTTCTCCCCCAAGTGTTGGAAATATAGTCTCGTCAAAATGACAATCAATGAATCTTGCCGTAAATAAATTTCCAGTTAATGGCTCAAGATATTTAATGATAGATGAAAACTCATATCCAACATATATTCCTATCCTTCTTTGAGGACCCATTTTTGTACGTTGTGGTGGAGAAATTGGAACATATACCGCACAACCAAAAATTCTTAGATGGGAAATATTTGGTTCCTGACCATGAACCAATTGCATCGGAGAGTGTTCATGATAACTTGTTGGCCTAATGCGTATAATTGTTGCTGCATGTAAAATGACATGTCCCCAAACATAAACTGGAAGTTTGGATCTCATAAGCATAGGACTTGCAATTAATTGTAAGTGTTTTATAAATGATTCTGCCAGACCATTTTGTGTATAAACATAAGCAACAGGATGTTCAACCTTTATTCCAATAGACATGCAACAATCTATAAAGGCTTTTGATGTAAATTCACAAGCATTATCCATTCAGTGGCACCTTGAAGTTGGAGACGTGGGCAGAATTCAAAAGGCTCCTGAGATCACAATTCTCATCGAGAAATGTGGAGCTAGAAGCGAGGGAGAAGCTTCGCAAGTTGTCTCACAAAGGAGACATCCGAGACTACGTGAGGGAGTTCACCGAAGTCTTGTTGGAGATCCTAGACATGCTCAAGACCGAGTCCATGTACATGTTTCTGGGAGGCCTACAAAGTTTGGCCAAGCTGGAGCTTCATCGACGCAATGTCAAGGAGTTCAACGATATAATTTCCAAGGCTGAATCCTTGGCGGAATTCGAGAGGAAGCCCGAGGGTTCAAGCCCACCTAAGCCTATAAGTTTCCGCAACTATAAGGATAAAGGTGAGGAAGCAGTCCATGAAGCCAAGGAGGGGAAGGACAAGCCTTTCAAGTCCTTCAAGTCCTTCCGTCCAGCCAAACCCACACAATGGGAAGGTAAAAATCGAGGAAAAAGTAAGAGACCCAAACTCTCATGCTTTTTATGCAAGGGGCCGTATAAAGCTGTGGATTTCCCGATGAGGAATAAGCTGGCAGCCATTTCCATGGAGGCCGAAGAGATGGAAACTCCAAGGATGAGTTTCATGCAATTGTTGAGTGTCGTTAAAGCCTCAACCAAAGATGCCAAGGTGGAGCAAGCTGGGAGAATGTTTGCTAAACCCATCGGGCAAGGGAGGGAAGCCCCGTGCATTGATTGATACCAGTGCTACTCACAACTTCATGAAGAAAGAAGAAGCACAACGACTTGGCATCAAGTTTCGAGAAGAAAAAGGCTGGCTGAAGACGGTGAACACTAAAGCCCAGCCAATATTTGGAGTAGCCCGAGGGGTCGAGCTACAAATGGGAGAATGGAAAGGTAAACTTGACTTCTCCATTGTTCCTATGGATGATTTTCCAATTGTGTTAGGGATACAATTCCAGGATCAGACGAGAGCAGTCCTAGTAACCTGCACAAATACCCTCATACTTTCGGAAGGGAGCCAGTGTTGCGTGGTGCCTGTTGCTCGAGAGAAGGATCTAAAGGCAAAAACACTGTCAGCCATGCAGTTGAAAAAAGGAGTAAGGAAGCTAAAACCCACATTTCTAGCTACCTTGGTGATGGATGAATGCCCACCTGCTGATGACGAAGTGCCCATCCAAGTTATGGAAGTTCTTGGGGAGTTTGCCGATGTGATGCCCAAGGAACTCCCAACGAAGTTACCACCCATACGGGAGGTAGACCATACCATTGAGTTAGAAGTCGGGGCCAAACCAACTGCGAGAGCCCCTTATCGAATGGCACCTCCGAAGTTAGCTGAATTACTGAGGCAACTGAAGGAGTTGTTGGATGCGGGCTTTATCCAACCATCTAAAGCACCTTATGGAGCACCGGTGCTTTTCCAAAAAAAGCAAGATGGGTCGCTGAGATTGTGCATCAACTACCGGGCCTTGAATAAGGTAACTATGAAGAACAAGTACCCCATTCCTCTCATTGCTGACTTGTTCGATCAACTTGGAGATGCGAGATGGTTCACCAAGTTGGATCTGAGGTCAGGCTACTATCAAGTCCTCATAGCAAAGGGAGATGAGGCCAAGACCGCTTGTGTCACACGGTATGGATCTTATAAATTCTTGGTCATGCCATTTGGTTTAACAAATGCACCTGCTACCTTTTGCATACTAATGAACAAAGTACTCCACAAGTTCTTGGATTGCTTTGTTGTTGTGTATTTGGATGATATAGTGATATACAGCCGCACACTTGAGAAACACATCCAACATATAAGGATAGTGTTTCAAGCTTTGAGGGACAATGAGCTGTATGTCAAGCGGGCGAAGTGTGCATTTTCCAAACAAGTGGTAGGGGAGTGAAATCGGGCCCTGTTCGGTGTCCACACCTGTAGGCCCAGTAGGGTAGGCAGGGTGGCTCAAGTCAACGACGAGGGCGTCGTTGGGCTTGGTGGGGAGAGTATGTCACGCCTGTAGGCCCAAAAGGGATAGACAGGGTGGCTAATCCCATATTGGATGGGAACTGGGTGGTCTTTGGACTTATAAACGTGGGTGCTGCATATCCCACCAAGCGTGTCTTTTGGGAAGAGAGTAATGATCCCGTGACAAGTGATACCGGAGCCAATCTCGTTTCCTCTTCCTGGTGGGCTTAGGCCGTATTGTGTGTTCACGTTTGGGCTCATGAGTAATGATCCCGTGACAAGTGATACCGGAACCAATCTCGTTCCCCCTTCAGGGTGGGCTTAGGCTGTATTGTGTGTTCATGTTTGGGCCTATGAGTTTGGGCCCAAGGCAGTTACGTTTGGCTCCTCTCGTGAGGACACAAGGTCTATAATGAAGGGAGATTGTGAGACCCCCCGTAGGGGGGTCAGGTTACCCAATCCCACATCGGAAAGAAACGAGGAAGATCTGGGCTTATATGTGTTGTGTGAGTGGATTATTTGTAACAAGATGCATTTTTTGGGCCCTGTGGTTATAAATCCAACCGAGCATTGCAGTTGTGACTCATCACATGCACAAACACGTCTGGGCCTGCTGGTCCGGGGACCGAATCGTGACAAATGATAACAGAAATGACGCGCCTTGATAAAATAATGATCCTTAAATAAAGAGATCTCAGCAAGAAGATTTACCTTGAAATCATCTAACTCTTGTCTCCAAGAGTTGATAGCAATGAGGGCATTGTGCAAGGGGTTGTCAAGCCTAAGCTAAAGCTGGATGTCCCGAGGCCGAAGCCATTTGGTGGGACGAGGAATGCCAAGGAAGTGGATAACTTCCTTTTCAACCTTGAACAATACTTTCAAGAGGTGGGCATGGAGAGCGATGGAGATAGACTTCCCCAAGCCCCACTGTATCTAACCGACAGTGCCACAACCTGACGGAGGAAAGATCAAGATGGATGGTGCCAAGATCCAAGCTATCAAGGATTGACAACCGCCAAAGAAGGTCACGAATCTTCGTTCCTTCTTGGGGTTGGGCAATTACTATCGGCGGTTCATACAAGGGTACTCTTTCATTACCACAACCTTGACCGAGTTATTCAAGAAGAACAAGGCGTGGGATTGGTCGAGTTGATGCCAAGAGACATTCGATGTTCTAAAGGCAGCCATTGTGGAGGAGCCAATGTTAGCCTTGCCTAACCACCTACTTCCATACGAGGTACAGACGGATGCTTCAGATTTTTCAATTGGTGGTGTCTTGATGCAAGAAGGCCACCCAATTGCTTATGAGAGCTACAAGCTGAATGATACCGAGAGACGGTACACGGTGCAAGAGAAGGAGATGACAGCCGTGGTGCATTGCTTGCGAGTTTGGAGACATTACTTGCTGGGGAGCAAGTTCGTTATCAAGACTGACAACATTGCCACAAGCTACTTCCTTTCGCAGAATAAGCTATCGCTGAAGCAAGCAAGGTGGCATGATTTCTTGGCAGAGTTTGATTACATACTTAAGTATAAGCCAGGGAAGGCAAACTTGGTGACAGATACTCTCTGTAGAAGGGCTGAGCTTGCAGCCATCAAGACTCATGACAAACACCTTGATGAGATTTTATTAATGCGCGTCTTTTTGGAGATTCAATTCCAATTTTTGCTGGTGATGGCCTTATTATTAATTTACCTTGAGAACAAGCAGCACATGAGAATTCATTAGATTAAAAAATCTTATTCTTTTTCAATGGATGACCACAAGAATTCTCTATTATTTTTCGCATCATTGTTGAACCGGGATGGCCTAACCGGTCATGCTAAATTTTAAACACATCATTAAACTGATGGTTTATTATAGAATGAGATTCTATCATTGTAATACTTGTGTAGTACAATCCGGAAGAAAAAATAAGTAATTTTTCTAATATATACTTTTTACCCGAAATTATAGAAGTTATGCAAAGATACTCAATGCTTCCTTCGTTCATTGTCTCAATATGATATTTATTCAAACGAATATCTTTGAAACTTAACAAGTTTCTTTAAGATTTAGGAGAGTATAATGTATCTTCTATCATTATTTTGGTTCCACCAGATAGAATAATATTTGCTCTTCCGGAGCCTTCAATCAATCTTGTACTACCACTTATTGTATATACATTGGTTTTTCTATTATCCAAATAAGAGAAATATCTATTATCTCTTAATATTGTATGCGTTGTGTCACTGTCAACCAAATACATTGTATGCGTTGTATATACATTGGTTCTTCATCCTTTACAACTTTCTGATTTTGGAAGATCAATTTACTTGATTGACCACCACCATGACGAAATTTATTATAACCTCGTCATCGTCCTCGTCCGCAGCGTCGACTACGACCACGACTATGGTTATGAGATAGCATCACATTCACTTCAGGGAATGGAGCAGAACCAGTAGGACGAGATTCATGATTTCTCATCAACAGCTCATTATTTTGTTCAGCCACCAGAAGGCATGAAATCAACTCAGAATATTTTGTGAAACCTTTTTCACGATATTACTATTGTAAAAGCGCATTTGAAGCATGAAAAGTAGAGAATTTTTTTTCAAGTATATCAGCATCAATGATATTTTCTCCACATAATTTTAATTGTGAGCTGATTTTAAATATTGCCGAATTATATTCACTCACATATTTAAAATCTTGTAAACGAAGATGCATCCAATCATAACGAGCTTTTGAAAGTATCACTGTTTTCTGGTGATCATATATTTCGTTTAAATTTTTCCAAATATCTGTAGGATCTTTTACTGTGAGATATTCAGATTTCAATCCCTCGTGGAGATGATGACAAAGAAAAATCATAGTCTTTGCCTTATCTTGACTTGATGCTTCATTTGATGTTTTGATTGTCTCTCCAAGCCTTTTGGCATCCAAATGAATTTCAGCATTCAATATCCATGATAAATAATTTTTTCCAGTAATGTCAAGAGCTTCAAACTCAAGCTTTGCAATATTTGTCATTATAAAACTATAAAATATTAAAAACACATAAAATTAATCACATAATAAGATAAGAAATAAATTTTTAATTTAAACATATGAAATAATCTATAAGAATAACATTTGATGATGGTAACATTATGATAATATAATATTAGAAATTTAGAATTTGTTATTTATTTCTTTTATAGGCATGTTATAGTATAAAATTAACATAAATTATATATATATATATATATAACATGTATATATATAATTTATATAACATGCCTATTTAATATAACATGTATTTAAACAAATAAAACAATCATGAACTTAAATTTATAAAAAAATATAAGAAAATAAAATTTAAGAACATGCAATATGAAACAACAACATGATTATATCCAAATAATTATAAAAATATACTCACCAAAATATACCTTTGTAAAAACTAAGATTCTTGTTTGTTCTTTGTGAAGAACTCTTGTAAGACTCTTGATTCTCCTTTTGTGTATAAGAGTATCATGCTGATAACGTATTATAGAATATAAAATAACAAGAATTGATGAGAAAAAGAATAAGGAAGAATTAAGAAAAAAAGAACAAGAGAGAAAACTAAGAACAATATAGAGAGTATAATATCTTATCAAGTACTCAAGCAAGTATGTACAAAGTGAACAATGTTACCTCCTATTTATAGGTAACATGATAGGGTACATGAAGAGACATTTGGAGATAAAGAGTTTTGTAGTTATAAAATATTCATTACACAATTGAATAGACATAATAAAATTTTTTGTCTTTTCAATTTCCAAACCTATTATATTCATAACAATTACCAAATTAATTCATAATAATTTTTGAAAAATAAATATTTATAAGGATAACTGCCTATCCACCCGATCCAACCCCAACTCATACTAATCAATACTGATCAAGAATGGACCGAAAAGCCACAGTCCGGTATGACTGACGTCAGTGGATCGTCCTGGGAAGAGCCCGGTTTACATGGGCGGGCCAGTGATGCTTACTGAAATGAGTGCATGAGTCGTGTTTGGCCATTCTGGACGACGGAATACTACCTGCACGACGTGCCGTCCATGTACAATCTGGTCCTGAAGAAGGTCGTCCGCCGGTTTTCGTTCTTCACGTCGATCCTGTGCAACCACGACGAAGACCTAGTGCTCGTCACGGTCTTATTTCAAGCGCGGCCACTCCTTCGACCTCCCATACCACAAGCCCGCCTCCTCGTCCTCCTACTTCTCAAAGACACTGTCCCTCAATCACTACATATCTGGCCGCTTGTAGTCTCTCATAATCACAGAGTTTTCACATTGATGTTCTTATTTGAGGTCATCCTCTCCGAGTGTTACTGTATTGGCAAGAGACGGATAATACAGCGTTTCTGCGAGGCAATTATTTCTGTAATTATCTTCACGAGTAAAAGGCCTTTCTCGGTCTCGCGGGGCAGCAATAACTAACTTTTCAGGTACTCTACTCATATCCTCTACTCTATCTACTTCTGATTCAACGATGACCCGAAAAAAAAGAAAACGAGAATGCTCAGCACGTACTAACTGTTTTGTGCTCAAAAAGTGTAAAATTATTTGCATTTTAGAGTTTATCGAAATTGAATTGCTCGTATTCAGTTGTATAGTAGATAGTTATCTTCTGTGTTTCAGTATGAGATCTACTAGATTTCTTTAGATTTACATAAATACGATTGAATTTTGTGTATTTCATATTGATGGGTCAAATTACGGAAGATTACTTCTATTTACTAGTTCTTCTTGATTAGTTACTCCTTTTCTACATCTATATCTTATGTAGCATGATTCTACTTTTCCTCCAGGTATTGCAGATTTGGTAAAACTATTCAATGGGGCTGAAATGCTTGAAAAGATGCGGGTGCTGGCGATGCCTTCCAGCAAGACAAATTGCTAACCACATGCAGTGCGGATTGTGAAACCAAATATAGGGTTGATAAGCTGAATGAACTTCCTCCCTTGCTTCCTGGTATCTATTCCGTGCTTCTCTTAGCTGGAGGTGATTTGTTAACAGAGGGTCACGATTTTAAAATTCATCGTTGTGACCATAGCTTGTGTTCTCCTGATTTCATGTCTTCCTTTAAACTTAGTAAAATATAATTCTGGTACCTTCTGGTCATAAATGAAGTTATAGTATTTGCAGGCAAAATATGATAGTAGTACGGAATGGTGATCTCAATAAAATAAAATAACAGCATTTATAAAAACCTGAGAGGAGATGAATTCATGTCAGCTCGCCCCTGAGGACTTTTGAGGCCTGTTTGATGGCTCTTGAGACTCTCCAAACTTCATGTTGTACATTACTCCATGACTCTCTTGTATTCAATGTCTTTGCCTTTTCAATTGCATCATCTATTCCTGGGAAGGACTTAGAATCATACCCATTATGCTTTGAGGGGGCATATATCTGCAAGACACAATTACCATTCAACTCTATCTGTGAGAGATGCTGGTGGACTTAAGTTAGTTCATGATGCTTGCATTTGTATGTGTTTAAATTTATGTACACTGGGTTTCTTTTCTGTTATGGACTTCAAAAGGATCTTTTAAACCAGTATTTGAAAAGAGGAGACATACCAAATGTTTATACCATGGCCTTCCAGAGAGTCCATCTCGATCTGTAAATGCCCGCTCTGCCATCATCAGTCTGTCATTGAGTTCTCTAACTTGCGGGTCATCTTTTTTCTGTAGTGATACCCATCCTCTGTTTTCTTCTATTACCTATAAAACTATGTTTCCGTTAGTTGACATTCTATGCTCTCAATTTTATCTATAGTAAATCTGAAGGAAGTAAGGTGATGGAAGTGCCTCACTTACCTTTCTCTCATGATTTATTTTGGTGGCTGCCTTTTTTAGCTCCTGAATTGACTTAAACAAGGGACCAAGGTTTATGCCTTTGTATGACACGGCATCTTGTAGTTCCTTTGCGCTTTTCTGATATTCATGAATTAGTTGCTGCATTAGCATCCACTGTTACTGTTTTACCTACAACAAGGAATTTTTTTCCATAGACATACCTGGAGTTCATGTGCATAGGATAGATAATTAAAGGGCAAAAATTCTTCGTCTGCTAATGCAAGAGCTACCAAACCCCAAATGCTCGCCACTGTGCCAAACAGAATGACAGTTGGCTTTTTAGATCTCTTTATATGACCCAAAATTAGTAAAGATTTTAATATGATAATACCAGTTTTATTACTTGATTTTACAAACCTGCAGTATGTCTTCGGAACATGGGGTCACCAAACTCTTGCATCCAGATGAAATCGTCATACATTGAGCCGTATACCGGGTATCCTGCAGTTCATTAATCATCAGTATATCGGTAAGATTGACAATTGATTATTACCACTTGTCACTATTCAGTTTACATCAGAGCTTCTGGGCCTGAAGCTACATTGAAAAGGTCAATGGCAAATGAATGCAATGATAAAAAAGCTTTTACAGCAGTTTGAATATAACATTGGGGCTGAATCGAAGGTAAATAGTTAGTGACAAGCACAAAGCATTGCATGGATGTGTCTCTACATCTAGAAGGTGCTAAGGCCAAAGTAATTCATTTAAATACATGCATCATGGCGAACACACCTTAAGATGACATTACCATGATTAGACAAAAAAAGAATCCTTGTTCCTGTATATGTTGCTCAGCTGATTTACACTAATGGTGTTTTCTTAGTCTAGCAGAGTTCTGTAAATATAGTTTATTTCAAAATGAACCATGCATCTCATATGTTATTCGTGTATGAAGTATGGGAGCAACCATGCATCTTCATAACGGTATTCTGTCTCTATGGTATTCCGGCTACTTCAATATCATTTTCAAGACCACATCTCTGATGTGGAGTATACAGATATCTAACTTTGTATGGCTGTATCTATCTTGAAACCGCATGTGAGCTTTACTTTCTCTGAGAAGTGACACTGTCAATTTCTTTAAGTAATACGGTTTATTCTTTTTCTTTCTTATGATGTCTTCTTGGTACACAGTTTATATTTTCAATTGCATCTGTGCACATAAGAATGAGAAGAACAAAGAAATAATCTCAAAGAATGCAAACGATTGTCACCTCCTCCAATAGCAATGTCAGCTGATGCAACTCCAATATGTTGGACAAAAGCTGCAAAATCTGTTCCTCCGCTACCTAATCTTCCAATCTTTACAGGCAGAAAATAGAATGATGGAACATTGAATATACACATTATAAACTAAAATTCATCATTTACTAAAATTGATTCTGTGAGAGAATACGGTTTTAAAATTTGTTATTTTTGGTTACCGGAATTGATATTTCTAATTGGGGTAAATAAATCACATAAACGAGGAATTTAAGTAAGGCTAACATTGTGCTTACCACAGGAGAGCTGCTGGAACCAACCCATGATTCATAGACGGTTTGTGAAGAGTTATCTGGGTCTCGAACCTTCAAAATGGAAACATTCAATCTGGTTGAAACTAAGGGGATAAGTCATGAAAAATGTTTGCATGTACCATGAAATGTAGCTGCTCTTATCTTCTGTTTTGTTATCAGTGAAACTGCCTTCATTTATATGCGTCGCTTCAGAAGTGACATTAGAATAATGGATTCATTATGTATTGATGTTACTGCCTTATTGTGCGTGCTCTAAAGTACTTAGGGCTGCATATACTTCATTATGGATAAGATCTTAACTTCTACTTATTAAGACACCTTTTGAGTAGCTTGTTTGAGTAGGTCATCAAGCTGAGGAGTTGCAAAGCCTGAAAATCCTGCACCAGAAACTGCGCTGTCAACATTGAAGTAGGCAACAGCTCTTGAAGCCAGTATCTCTCTGTTGTCCTCGACCCACTCAGTTGATCCTATCTGGAAAAAGAAGTTGGGTTATATATCTTTGCATGTTTCTATACATTACACACAGTTGAAGAGAGAGAAGTGAAGATAGACCAGCCCATATTCCTCTGCATCCCAGCTGCACATGACTATTGTTCTTCGTGGTTTCCATCCTCTCCTTTGTAGCTTTGCTAGTCTTTGTCCAACCTAGGGAATAGGTAAATGTCATGTTGAAAGTTTACTCATTTGAGTACTTTGGTTTTCGATCAGACATGTTGTGGAACCATGACTACCTCTAGGAGTGCTGCAGTGCCACTGCTGGCATCGACAGCGCCAAAGGTCCATGCATCCCGATGATTCCCCAGAAGAACGAATCTAGGAGTAACCAAAACTGGTAAGTCAACTAACCATGTCCGACATCTAAAATGTGGTCTTTTCTTAGATGTGTACTAAATTCTAAATGTGCTGGATGTGCAAGTGGTTATCTATTGTGGCAATTTCATCAATGAATAACCTTTGAATTTGACATCTAAAATAAAGAATGTGTTGACTTTCACAGGATGTGAAGTTCACCATACCAATCAATGGTTAATTTGGTTCTCATATGAGAACATGCTCACGAAAAGAGTTTCTCTTTGCAACTTCAGACTTAGCTTCTTTAGAAGGTAACTGTTTAGTTTCCAAATGTTTTCTTACCGATCAGGCTCTATTGCTCCTTTGATTACTCCGATGACATTCTGTATTGTAGATATGGTCTGTTTCCCCTGAAATTCCAGAAGAAAACCAAATCAATCGAAGATGAAAGGTATTTCCATTTTCTATCGGGAGGAATAAGCATATAAGTTTTGAAGTGGAAAATAAAGCAATCGAGTTAGCTCAACTGAAGTGCAATGAGTTTCAATGCTTACTGTATAACTTAGGTTCAGAACACCCGGTCCTGGTCCAACCATATATGTTGGTCCATCTTTGCACCCTTGCCAGTCTTCATTGGCCAGTTGGCCACCAATTGACCTCATGATGATTTGCCGATACTGGCAAGGAAGGTATTAGTGGAACATTTCTTTCTTTCTCAAGCTCCTCTTCTGATAGCCTTTCACATCCTTCTGTACTCGGCCATCCAGGTGTTGTAGGATCGCCAATCCCACTATAAACAGATCCTACCTGCACACCACTTGGTGGCATCCACTTGGCATCTGGAAACCATCCTTCACCGCTGTCTCCGCCACCGTAATCTTTCTTATCCGTAAAGATAACTGCCCCTATTGCACCTGCTTCGAATGCATTCTGCACAATGTCTCCTCTGAATATCTTTCCGTACCTCGCCAATACAATTGTTCCTGATACATCCACTCCCATTTGTTTTAGCGTCTCATAGTCCTCCTGACGCCCGTAGTTTGCGTAAGCCACTGTACCTGTAACTGTGCCCGACTTTGCATATGCATGAAAGGTAGGAAGAACTTCACTTGACACATTTGCATAGGGATCGCCATCATAGATCTCCTGCTGGAGATCAAATGAAATTGGTCGGTCTTGAAGTGGCTGTGTTAGTGTCAAGGAACGTGAGACAGGGTAAGTCAAGGGCACGTCGTAGGAAACGATTCGAGCTTCAAAGTTGTAAGATGTGAGAGTGGATAGGACATAGGCTGCAGCTTCAGCGTTGGCCTCTGTGCCTGCTACGTGCGGTCGACGGGTAAGAATATAGAGGTGGTGGGCTATGGAGGCATTGTCAGATAAGGAATCGGATATGTAAAGGGAATGGTAGTAAGATTTTGGTGAAGAAAGTAGGTAGTAGCAAAACGTAGCTGTAGCCAGGAAGACGGTGGTGGCCGTTCCCAACATGGAGTTCAATTTTCCGATGATATTAGTTGCAACCTGATCGCAGTGGGGTTACTTGAAAGGTGATTTGCTGGTATTTTGAATGATTCAGCAATAATTAGATACAGGCTTCATCGGAGATGAGGGAGAGATAAAAGAATCGATACTGTGCATTACGATAAGAAACTAAGCTCTAATACATGGTTGGTGATAGTTGACAAAGCAATCGCAATCTTCTTTGTGCTGCTCTTCTATCGCTGCCAGGTGCCCTCGATCCCTCGATTTTTTCTATATTGTATTTTATTGCCAATGGAGTCTCGTCTTGTCTCGTCAATCGTCATTTGTCCTCCTGTTTGTGGTTTTGTGACTCGCACCATTCCCTGTCATTAGTCATTTAAACAGAAATTGAATAGCAAAGGACGGTACGTCACTTTAACTTTGGCCCATTAAATTTCATGTCCTTTTAGCTTACTATCGCTATCCTGATTGCCAGCGACTGTGGACCAATCAATTAACTTTCCAACGAATAAACAAATATTGGGGTTATCAGTCTCTATTATTGAGTAGTTTCCTTTATTGATGATGCTAATTCCCTTCTGAATGCGCGTTGTTGTTTATCACCTCCGACCTGTCAATCCGATGATTCTTCTCCCTCTTCTGTCCTAACTAATTCGATCCTTTTTCATTTCTCTTTTCTTTGTTAGGAATCTTTTTTCTTATTATATGAACTATCTTGTTTTTTAATATATCGATATTTTCTTAATGATGCATCAAGTTTGATCTTTTGTTTTTTTTTTAATAAAAACTTGATCTTCTGTATTGAAAACGAGGATCAAAACAATCCTAAAAACATCACAGCGATATAATCCGTGGAAATGAAACGCCAGCTAAATCTTGAACTAGCGGTGGGACTAGAGGTAAGGGCGGCGGCACCTTCATCGCCAAGAGCATAGGCGGAAGGGAAAGACGACAAATTGGTTGAGTCAGTTAGATATCTATACTTAATTGGTGTTTATGAGACAATTAATATTTTTTAATTTAGAAAATAACTGTGAGCATAATAATCCGATTTAAGTTATTTCCTTTCCAATGATCCGTCAAATCTTTTTGTGTGACCCATAAATGTTACTAAATAAACAGTTGATAGGGATTCTCAAGAGTGATCTAACTTTATTGACAAAGTAATAGTGGATAACGTCCACGACGGTCCTTGCTACTCTACCCAAATCAAATTTGGAAATCCTGCTCAGCCGAATTTTATTTATGTATGCTATTTTTTACCGCTATTGTAACTGTAGTGTTATCCTCGCTTTTAAAAATCTACTTCTTATCACCCAAAAAAGCACTAAAAGTCATGGGATTAGCAAGTACAACTGTGGCTAAATTAATTGATGATCGGCTGTACCGAGTCACGGGGCCTGATCAATCCCAATTATTTGCTTTGACAGAACGCTGGTGTGCCATTTAATTTCAATTTTTGATCAAGTCACGAGTCGGGTTGGATCCAAGGCATATGCGTTTCCCAAAACATGGACCGCAAGTCCAAATTAAACAAACGGATTTATATTTCCCTGGCTGAGCATCGACTGTGGCAAGTATGCAAAAACCTAATTATTGCTGGTATTTTTTCTTTATTTACTGATTGGTTTTGGGTGAAAGGCTGGCAAACGTGAACTAATGGCTTCAATTTGTGGGCCGTAGCCAAACTGAGGGAAAGGGTCGTTTTAAAAAAGGATTTCCAACCAACAACCAATCCTCCGGGTAGTTACTCTTTTAAGGTTGTGCAGTACCTTCCCTCCCTTCAGCAAAAGTACAAAAAGGGATCATTATTACTTCCATATAACACAAACAAAAACCTCTCTCACATCACCAAAATTCTCTACACTGCCCAGAGATAGCCGCCTCATGTTCCTATGTTCTCCCTGCTATGGTCCAGCAAGTGTAATAGCTCCTCACTTACCTTCTAGACAGTTTAATTTCCAACTTGTTTCTACTTGTTTAAAACTAAACCTTGGTTTTGCCACAGGCAAGATACTCTATGCAAGTTTCCAGGATCAATTTGGGTCTACAATAAATTACATTGGGCCATGATCCAATCCCCGAATCACTCCCGCTGCCCATGAGAAACGTATCACAAGTTAATGATAAATAATTGTCAATAATCATTGTTAGATTATTTATAGCGCCATGGAAATAACATTTTCGGATACAGAGGAGAGCAGGCGCTTTAATGTCCTCGCGTAGTTTTACATTACAGGCTATCCAAATGAACATACAAGAGGAAATTCGTAAACAGATTGTACAGGAATTGAAAATCAACCAAGGCTCGCAATGTCCACATGTTGTTGTTTGCTACCACTCTTTCTATCACAATGGAACCATTTCTCTGGTGCTGGAATATATGGATCGGGGATCACTGGCAGATGTGATCAGACAAGTCAAAACAATTCTTGAACCTTACCTAGCAGTTGTATGCAAGCAGGTTTGCTAGTTGCCCCTTCAGACTTCAAACTTTAGAATTTGACTTACTTGACGGACATACAAGCCTTTACAAGTATTAGAGCTTTTTCCATTTTCTATCTCTCTTTTCTAAGCCACCCTAAGTATACAACTGTCTATTCCAGGTTTTACAGGGTCTTGTCTATCTGCACAACGAGCGACATGTAATTCATAGAGACATTAAACCTTCAAATCTACTAGTGAACCACAATGGAGAAGTAAAAATCACTGATTTTGGTGTGAGTGCAATGCTAGCTAGCTCTATGGGTCAGAGGGATACATTTGTTGGAACTTATAATTATATGTCGGTATGTGTTATCTTATTCTTGGTACTTGATGATCCATGCCACTGGCTATTTCTTTTATCTCATTTCGTTTTCTTCGAACTTATGGTGACTGGTATGGTGCTTCCAACCCATCCAGTACAACTACAAATTGATCGCATATATAAATTACACAACGTTTTTTTTTCCTTTCATTTTCAAGCCGGAGAGAATCAGCGGCAGCACTTATGACTACAGCAGTGATATATGGAGTTTAGGCTTGGTTGTACTTGAGTGTGCTATAGGGCGTTTTCCTTACATACAGTCTGAGGATCAGCAAGGTTGGCCTAGCTTTTATGAGCTTTTGGAAGCCATTGTGGATAGCCCACCGCCATCAGCCCCGCCAGATCAGTTTTCTCCTGAGTTTTGTTCTTTTGTATCGGCCTGGTAATTGCTCACACCCAAACACCCTAAGTCAATTTTACCATCAGTATTTTATCCGAACGACTTGTGCAACTCTTATATTTAATGTTACACTCAAGGGTTGCATGTTTGGATTCTTAAAGTTCCGTTACTTTCACAATTGCAATTAGGAAGTTTTAACACTACTTTTTATGATTGGTGCTGAACTAATGTATTACTATTCCAATTGCTACTAAACATTTATATTAAATACGAAAATGAAATTGGGAGTTAGTTTTCGAGTTCCCAAAATGCATTTGTTTATATTGTTCTTTAATCTCTTTTATTAAAAATTGACCGTACTCTTTAAGATTTAATATTAAACTCAGTTATGAAATGTTGAAGGTCGTTCTTTATTTTTTTTCTGAGGCATTTGCAGCATACAGAAGGATCCTCGGCAAAGAGCATCATCTTTGGACCTCTTGGTTAGTTCCCCGGTATTTGATTTGTCCATGTTGAGTTAATGCTTCAACTTTCAGCAAGTCTTGATTGCTAGTTATCTTGATGCTTTCAGAGTCATCCTTTCATTAAGAAGTTCGAAGACAAAGATATTGATCTTGGAATTCTGGTCAGCAGCTTGGAACCTCCAGTGAATTTCCCAAGATAGTTATCTCGTATGTTATATAAGGGTACAAATACTGACATGCTATGTTTTCTGAGGTTAGCTTGAATTGTGATGTCACCGAGTGTAAAGTGTTCTCCCATTGAATCATATGCGAGTCTTGAAATATCCTTTGGAATAACCATTCAAATCATTCATATAGATCTAATATATTGAAGCAGTTATCCATTATTCAAAAAAAATATATTGAAGCATAGGACTTTATTGCCTATTCCTCTTTTGGGTTTTGGTCATTGGTGTTTGAGTTTTGTAGAGAATGGATACAGTTCAATTGTCAACTGTGAGCCTGTTTTCCATAGGAATCCCAATAATGTCACAGCCAATTGTGTTCAAACTCTAGTCAAGTTCTCACCCATCTGGGTTAAGTAGGACTAGGAGTCTAGGACTCTCTTTGGTCCTTACACATTTAGCAATAAACTTTTCCCCAAACCAGCTTTGGCCGAATCTATACTAGCTGATGAAGATGGCATGTAGTAAATGCAGAAAAAAACAAAAAAGATGAAGGGTTGATGACTTCTAACTTCACAATTGCATTGGCATATACTGCTTCTTCTTTTTGATTTGTTTTTTCAAATCTAAAGCAAATTTCATGTTTGCTAATGCTGGTGTCAACTTATTTGCACCATGCTCAAGGTTTTACGTATCTGTCAAAATTATCTGACTTAAAATCAGAATTGAAAAATAATTTTTTCTTTTAAAAAATAACGTTTTAGAGGTACCTCAAGATCTCATGGGTTTTAGGCTAATAGTGATAGAACCTACTCAACCTAAACACTCATATAATCATGAAATTGAACCAAAATTAAGGTTTTGATCTAATCTTTCTGTTTCTTTTGAATGTTATGTTAAGCGTATCTGGTGGGAATTTGATTGCCCATTGAATAGGATGACTAGTTTCCAAGTCAACTTCCTTATCCCTAGTCTTTACCTCACTAACCATTTCATCCAAAATATAATTGATAATCATTTCCTCTAGATTCCTCACCCGGCTTCATGATTCCTACTTTTTGGCAAAGATGAAGAAAAAAACAACTGCGTTGCATTAATTTATTTTTTATTCGGTCAATTAAGTCTTGTATTATTTAACCTAAGACTCAAGATTTTGACCAGTCAAGTGAGAAGAATATTGATGTCGTGGAGGATACAGATAGACTTGTCCATTTATGGACATCTAAGAAAATGGTAAAAATATGGGTTAACTTAGTCAGATCAGATGATTCGGAATGCATGACTACTTTTTTCACATCTTTTCTACTTTTTTTTCATATACCTAATTAATCCCATTTTCCACAGCACAGATGCCATAGCTATAGAAGGTTTCGATGGTAATATGATTTTGATTTAATGGTAATTTCGCATAGATTTGAATCATAAGAGGAACTATATATAAATGGTTGGATACAAATAGGAAACACTCTGTTCGGTTACTTTAGAATTAGTATTGATTATTAGTCAATAATATTAGAAAATATAAAATAATATTTAGTAATATCATCTGTTATTTATTTTATTTTCAATTTACTTGGGGAAAATACACAAAAGAGAAGCAAAATCTATTGAAGGTACTTTGCTGACACGACATTTACCTTATAGAGACAATGAAACATATATAATTTTGTCACTACTTTTAAGGTAGAAATACCCCAAGACGATGATGACCTAAGTGAGTTTCTTTGTATGGAAAAAGAAAAGTACGGTGACTCGGATTTGGATGTCTCTAAATTTTAGATCTTATCCTTTCCTAGTAGTACGGGAAATTTAATAAACATAGGATCATATAAGCAAATAATAATGACAAATCACAGCATAAAAAATACCAAAAATCTTGCATATAATACAATAAAACGAGTCTAATAACAAATATCCCCGACGCCCCTCCTGCCACTGTCAGATTGCCTTCTCATCTATAAAATATCGGTTCTATTGAAACTTCAGGCTCGCAATTGTGTGTATATACATGCTTGGTTCTTCTATTGCTTGTGACTGTTACCTTCCTTTCTCTATATTCTAGCTTGTGTTGGTAAGAGAAATGGATGAAACAGGAAACCAACTTGTTTGTGATAAGAACTTGGGGAAGATGCATCCTCGTGGGACACGAAATGATCCCTGGATGGCCATGGGAAGTGCTGAGTATGTTTATGATCAGTCAACATCGAGTGACTCCTCCGAGAAAGATTCAGAAGAGTTTGATTCATTCTCCAGTTTAGCAGAGGATGCTTACACTTCATCGTCATCAATATTGTCATCGCATGCGAAAGGACCTCTATATGAATTATCAGAGCTAACAGACCAGCTTCCTATTAAGTAAGAGATCTATGTAAATTAGCTATATAATTAACCTTCTGTAGTAGTTTGTTGGTTGAAGTTTTTCCTGTCTTGTTCTCTCGGGCACGTAAGTTGTCGATTAACAGAATAAAGTTTTACGGATTTTGCAGGAGAGGGCTGTCTAGGTTTTATCAGGGAAAGTCTGAGTCTTATACATCTTTAGCAAGCGTGAAGTGCGCAGAAGATCTTGTGAAGAAAAGGAGTCCGTATAGATCATCCAAAATGAAGTCATGCAAGAGCTCTGGTGGAGGTCTAGATGGGCAGAAGGCATACAGCCCTAAAGCTACCATAACCAAAAAGGCTTCAAGGGGCTCTTTTCTATCATCATTCGGCAAAAGAACCTCTTTAGGTGGTGGTTATAGGCCATCAGTATCTATGCAAAATAACTTGTGAGGAACACGGTACGAAGGCTCGCCTGATTTATTCTGTAAGCTAGCTAGCTGGTTCTGTATGGTTTTGTATTGAACATGAAGTATCGTATAAAATGAAAAGTTAAGACACTTTGAGGCCTTACAATGCAGCCTATATTCCGTCAGTTAACCATCTGCCTCACATGAAATACCCCGAAGAGTTTGAACATTTGGTAAATTATGTATATGGTGCATAAGATTCAAGGTCGTTTATCTAACTAATGGATCATTTCGTTTTCCTGGGATCAAATAATCATATTTGCTCAATCAACCCCTTTGATTTCGTCAAGGGTAGCCATGCCCTCGTCCACCTGATCATAGCAGGCACCAGTTTTGTTTTATAAGCAAGACACGACCAACTATAAATATGTGAGATTGTGTGTGTGTGATGATCTAATATTGGAAAGGTTATCCATTCCGATAGTTATGTTTGGGAAAGAAACAAAACGGTGCAAGGCATCTGCAGCCTGCAGGCATTGGAAAGGAGAGTTTGCTGTTTACCTGGGCTGGCAGAAAGGATTAATGTTGCGTGTCGTCCAGCGAATAATTGTCTGAACGGAAGATTGCACTCTCAGTCTGTTCTGGATAACTTTGTTCGGGCTTGGCCATATGCCAATGCAATAAACAGATAAAATCACTGGGGAAGTTAATTTACAAAGACAAAGTGAAAAATAATTAACATATTATTTATATCAAGATCAATAAATATTATATATTTTAAACATGTGTTTATTTATATATATCTAAATTAATTCATGTCTTTAATTATTGGTCAATTTATACAATTATATTACCAAATTAATTCATAATAATATTTGAAAAATAAATATTTATACGGATACCTGCCTATCCACCCGATCCAACCCAACTCATAATAATCAATACTGATCAGGAATGGACCGAAAAGCCACAGTCCGGTATGACTGACGTCAGTGGATCGCCCGGGGAAGGGCCCGGTTTACTTGGGCGGGCCAGTGATGATTACTGAAAATGAGTGCATGAGTCGTGTTGGCCATTCTGGACGACGGAATACTACCTGCACGACGTGCCGTCCTTGTACAGTCTGGTCCTGAAGAAGGTCGTCCGCCGGTTTTCGTTCTTCACGTCGATCCTGTGCAACCACGACGAAGACCTAGTGCTCGTCACGGTCTTATTTCAAGCGCGGCCACTCCTTCGACCTCCCCTACCACAAGCCCGCCTCCTCCTCAAAGACACTGTCCCTCAATCACTACATATCTGGCCGCTTGTAGTCTCTCATAATCACAGAGTTTTCACATTGATGTTCTTATTTGAGGTCATCCTCTCCGAGTGTTACAGTATTGGCAAGAGACGGATAATACAGCGTTTCTGCGAGGCAATTATTTCTGTAATTATCTTCACGAGTAAAAGGCCTTTCTCGGTCTCGCGGGGCAGCAATAACTAACTTTTCAGGTACTCTACTCATATCCTCTACTCTATCTACTTCTGATTCAACGATGACCCAAAAAAAAAAGAAAACGAGAATGCTCAGCACGTACTAACTGTTTTGTGCTCAAAAAGTGTAAAATTATTTGCATTTTAGAGTTTATCGAAATTGAATTGCTCGTATTCAGTTGTATAGTAGATAGTTGTCTTCTGTGTTTCAGTATGACTAGACTTCTTTAGATTTACATAAATACGATTGAATTTTGTGTATTTCATATTGATGGGTCAAATTTCGGAAGATTACTTCTATTTACTAGTTCTTCTTGATTAGTTACTCCTTTTCTACATCTATATCTTATGTAGCATGATTCTACTTTTCCTCCAGGTATTGCAGATTTGGTAAATTATTCAATGGGGCTGAAATGCTTGAAAAGATGCGGGTGCTGGCGATGCCTTCCAGCAAGACAAATTGCTAACCACATGCAGTCCGGATTGTGAAACCAAATATAGGGTTGATAAGCTGAATGAACTTCCTCCCTTGCTTCCTGGTATCTATTCCGTGCTTCCTGGTATCTATTCCGTGCTTCTCTTAGCTGGAGGTGATTTGTTAACAGAGGGTCACGATTTTAAAATTCATCGTTGTGACCATGGCTTGTGTTCTCCTGATTTCATGTCTTCCTTTAAACTTAGTAAAATATAATTCTGGTACCTTCTGGTCATAAATGAAGTTATAGTATTTGCAGGCCAAATATGATAGTAGTACGGAATGGTGATCTCAATAAAATAAAATAACAGCATATATAAAAGCCTGAGAGGAGATGAATTCATGTCAGCTCGCCCCTGAGGACTTTTGAGGCCTGTTTGATGGCTCTTGAGACTCTCCAAACTTCATGTTGTACATTACTCCATGACTCTCTTGTATTCAATGTCTTTGCCTTTTCAATTGCATCATCTATTCCTGGGAAGGACTTAGAACCATAACCATTATGTTTTGGAGGGGCATATATCTGCAAGACACAATTACCATTCAACTCTATCTGTGAGAGATGCTGGTGGACTTAAGTTAGTTCATGATGCTTGCATTTGTATGTGTTTAAATTTATGTACGCTGGGTTTCTTTTCTGTTATGGACTTCAAAAGGATATTTTAAACCAGTATTTGAAAAGAGGAGACATACCAAATGTTTATACCATGGCCTTCCAGAGAGTCCATCTCGATCTGTAAATGCCCGCTCTGCCATCATCAGTCTGTCATTGAGTTCTCTAACTTGCGGGTCATCTTTTTTCCATAGTGATACCCATCCTCTGTTTTCTTCTATTACCTATAAAACTATGTTTCCGTTAGTTGACATTCTATGCTCTCAATTTTATCTATAGTAAATCTGAAGGAAGTAAGGTGATGGAAGTGCCTCACTTACCTTTCTCTCATGATTTATTTTGGTGGCTGCCTTTTTTAGCTCCTGAATTGACTTAAACAAGGGACCAAGGTTTATGCCTTTGTATGACACGGCATCTTGTAGTTCCTTTGCGCTTTTCTGATATTCATGAATTAGTTGCTGCATTAGCATCCACTGTTACTGTTTTACCTACAACAAGGAATTTTTTTCCATAGACATACCTGGAGTTCATGTGCATAGGATAGATAATTAAAGGGCAAAAATTCTTCGTCTGCTAATGCAAGAGCTACCAAACCCCAAATGCTCGCCACTGTGCCAAATAGAATGACAGTTGGCTTTTTAGATCTCTTTATATGACCCAAAATTAGTAAAGATTTTAATATGATAATACCAGTTTTAATGTAGGTTGTCATGTATCCTAGGACTCCTGAAACGTTTCAATCATTATTTCTCTGCGTATTACTGTCTATGTTTTCGTTTTTTATTAAGTACTTTATTACTTGATTTTACAAACCTGCAGTATGTCTTCGGAACATGGGGTCACCAAACTTTTGCATCCAGATGAAATCGTCATACATTGAGTGGTATACCGGGTATCCTGCAGTTCATTAATCATCAGTATATCGGTAAGATTGACAATTGATTATTACCACTTGTCACTATTCAGTTTACATCAGAGCTTCTGGGCCTGAAGCTACATTGAAAAGGCAAATGGCAAATGGCAAATGGCAAATGGCAAATGAATGCAATAGTAAAAAAGCTTTTACAGCAGTTTGAATATAACATTGGGGCTGAATCGAAGGTAAATAGTTAGTGACAAGCACAAAGCATTGCATGGATGTGTCTCTACATCTAGAAGGTGCTAAGGCCAAAGTAATTCATTTAAATACATGCATCATGGCGAACACACTTTAAGATGACATTACCATGATTAGACAAAAAAAGAATCCTTGTACCTGTATATGTTGCTCAGATGATTTACACTAATGGTGTTTTCTTGGTCTAGCAGAGTTCTGCAAATATAGTTTATTTCAAAATGAACCATGCATCTCATATGTTATTCGTGTATGAAGTATGGGAGCAACCATGCATCTTCATAAAGGTATTCTGTCTCTATGGTATTCCGGCTACTTCAATATCATTTTCAAGACCACATCTCTGATGTGGAGTATACAGATATCTAACTTTGTATGGCTGTATCTATCTTGAAACCGCATTTGAGCTTTACTTTCTCTGAGAAATGACACTGTCAATTTCTTTAAGTAATGCGGTTTATTCTTTTTCTTTCTTATGATGTCTTCTTGGTACACAGTTTATATTTTCAATTGCATCTGTGCACATAAGAATGAGAAGAACAAAGAAATAATCTCAAAGAATGCAAACGATTGTCACCTCCTCCATAAGCAATGTCAGCTGATGCAACTCCAATATGTTGGACAAAAGCTGCAAAATCTGTTCCTCCGCCACCTAATCTTCCAATCTTTACAGGCACAAAATAGAATGATGGAACATTGAATATACACATTATAAACTAAAATTCATCATTTACTAAAGTTGATTCTGTGAGAGAATACGGTTTTAAAATTTGTTATTTTTGGTAACCGGAATTGATATTTCTAATTGGGGTAAATAAATCACATAAACGAGGAATTTAAGTAAGGCTAACATTGTGCTTACCACAGGAGAGCTGCTGGAACCAACCCATGATTCATAGACGGTTTGTGAAGAGTCATCTGGGTCTCGAACCTTCAAAATTGAAACATTCAATCTGGTTGAAACTAAGGGGATAAGTCATGAAAACTGTTTGCATGTACCATGAAATGTAGCTGCTCGTATCTTCTGTTTTGTTATCAGTGAAACTGCCTTCATTTATATGCGTCGCTTCAGAAGTGACATTAGAATAATGGTTTCATTATGTATTGATGTTACTGCCTTATTGTGCTTGCTGTAAAGTACTTAGGGCTGCATATACTTCATTATGGATAAGATCTTAACTTCTACTTATTAAGACACCTTTTGAGTAGCTTGTTTGAGTAGGTCATCAAGCTGAGGAGTTGCAAAGCCTGAAAATCCTGCACCAGAAACTGCGCTGTCAACATTGAAGTAGGCAACAGCTCTTGAAGCCAGTATCTCTCTGTTGTCCTCGACCCACTCAGTTGATCCTATCTGGAAAAAGAAGTTGGGTTATATATCTTTGCATGTTTCTACACATTACACACAGTTGAAGAGAGAGAAGTGGAGACAGACCAGACCATACTCCTCTGCATCCCAGCTGCACATGACTATTGTTCTTCGTGGTTTCCATCCTCTCCTTTGTAGCTTTGCTAGTCTTTGTCCAACCTAGGGAATAGTTAAATGTCATGTTGAAAGTTTACTCATTTGAATACTTTGGTTTTCGATCAGACATGTTGTGGAACCATGACTACCTCTAGGAGTGCTGCAGTGCCACTGTTGGGATCGACAGCGCCAAAGGTCCATGCATCCCGATGATTCCCCAGAAGAACGAATCTAGGAGTAACCAAAACTGGTAAGTCAACTAACCATGTCCGACATCTAAAATGTGGTCTTTTCTTAGATGTGTACAAAATTCTAAATGTGCTGGATGTGCAAGTGGTTATCTATTGTGGCAATTCCATCAATGAATAACCTTTGAATTTGACATCTAAAATAAAGAATGTGTTGACTTTCACAGGATGTGAAGTTCACCATACCAATCAATGGTTAATTTGGTTCTCATATGAGAACATGCTCACGAAAAGAGTTTCTCTTTGCAACTTCAGACTTAGCTTCTTTAGAAGGTAACTGTTTAGTTTCCAAATGTTTTCTTACCGATCAGGCTCTATTGCTCCTTTGATTACTCCGATGACATTCTGTATTGTAGATATGGTCTGTTTCCCCTGAAATTCCAGAAGAAAACCAAATCAATCGAAGATGAAAGGTATTTCCATTTTCTATCGGGAGGAATAAGCATATAAGTTTTGAAGTGGAAAATAAAGCAATCGAGTTAGCTCAACTGAAGTGCAATGAGTTTCAATGCTTACTGTATAACTTAGGTTCAGAACACCCGGTCCTGGTCCAACCATATATGTTGGTCCATCTTTGCACCCTTGCCAGTCTTCATTGGCCAGTTGGCCACCAATTGACCTCATGATGATTTCACCATCTGCTGCCGATACTGGCAAGGAAGGGATTGGTGGAACATTTCCTTCTTTCTCAACTTCCTCTTCTGATAGCCTTTCACATCCTTCTGTACTCGGCCATCCAGGTGTGGTAGGATCGCCAGGCCCATCATAAACAGATCCTACCTGCACACCACTTGGTGGCATCCACTTGGCATCTGGAAACCATCCTTCACCGCTGTCTCCGCCACCGTAATCTTTCTTATCCGTAAAGATAACTGCCCCTATTGCACCTGCTTCGAATGCATTCTGCACAATGTCTCCTCTGAATATCTTTCCGTACCTCGCCAATACAATTGTTCCTGATACATCCACTCCCATTTGTTTTAGCGTCTCATAGTCCTCCTGACGCCCGTAGTTTACGTAAGCCACGGTACCTGTAACTGTGCCCGACTTTGCATATGCATGAAAGGTAGGGAGAACTTCATTTGACACATTTGCATAGGGATCGCCATCATAGATCTCCTGCTTGAGATCAAATGAAATTGGTCGGTCTTGAAGTGGCTGTGTTAGTGTCAAGTAACGTGAGACAGGGTAAGTCAAGGACACGTCGTAGGAAACGATTCGAGCTTCAAAGTTGTAAGATGTGAGAGTGGATAGGACATAGGCTGCAGCTTCAGCGTTGGCCTCTGTGCCTGCTACGTGCGGTCGACGGGTAAGAATATAGAGGTGGTGGGCTATGGAGGCATTGTCAGATAAGGAATCGGATATGTAAAGGGAATGGTAGTAAGATTTTGGTGAAGAAAGTAGGTAGTAGCAAAACGTAGCTATAGCCAGGAAGACGGTGGTGGCCGTTCCCAACATGGTGTTCAATTTTCCGATGATATTAGTTGCAACCTGATCGCAGTGGGGTTACTTGAAAGGTGATTTGCTGGTATTTTGAATGATTCAGCAATAATTAGATACAGGCTTCATCGGAGATGAGGGAGAGATAAAAGAATCGATACTGTGCATTACGATAACAAATTAAACTCTAATACATGGTTGGTGATAGTTGACAAAGCAATCGCAATCTTCTTTTTGCTGCTCTTCTATCGCTGCTCTTCTATCGCTGCCAGGTGCCCTCGATCCTTCGATCCCTCTATCTTTTCTATATTGTATTTTATTGCCAATGGAGTCTCGTCTTGTCTCGTCAATCGTCATTTGTCCTATTCTTTGTGGTTTTGAGACTCGCACCATTCCCTGTCATTAGTCATTTAAACAGAAATTTAATAGCAAAGGACGGTACGTCACTTTAACTTTGGCCCATTAAATTTCATGTCCTTCTAGCTTATTATCGCTATCCTGATTGCCAGCGACTGTGGACCAATCAATTAACTTTCCAACGAATAAACAAATATTGGGGTTATCAGTCTCTATTATTGAGTGGTTTCCTTTATTGATGATGCTAATTCCCTTCTGAATGCGAGTTGTTGTTTATCACCTCCGACCTGTCAATCCGATGATTCTTCTCCCTCTTCTGTCCTAACTAATTCGATCCTTTTTCCTTTCTCTTTTCTTTGTTAGGAATCTTTTTTCTTATTATATGAACTATCTTGTTTTTTAATATATCGATATTTTCTTATTGAAACATCAAGTTTGATCTTTTGTATTTTTTTTTAATAAAAACTTGATCTTCTGTATTGAAAACGAGGATCGAAACAATCCTAAAAACATCACAGCGATATAATCCGTGGAAACGAAACGCCAGCTAAATCTTGAACTAGCGGTGGGACTAGAGGTAAGGGCGTCACCTTCATCGCCAAGAGCATAGGCGGAAGGGAAAGACGACAAATTGGTTGAGTCAGTTAGATATCTATATTAATTGGTGTTTATGAGACAATTAATATTTTTTAATTTAGAAAATAACTGTGAGCATAATAATCCGATTTAAGTTATTTCCTTTCCAATGATCCGTCAAATATTTTTGTGTGACCCATAAATGTTACTAAATATACAGTTGATAGGGATTCTCAAGAGTGATTTAACTTTACTGTGTAAGTAATAGTGGATAACGTCCACGACGGTCCTTACCACTCTACCCAAATCAAATTTGGAAATCCTGCTCAGCCGAATTTTATTTATGTATGCTATTTTTTACCGCTATTGTAACTGTAGTGTTATCCTCGCTTTTAAAAATCTACTTCTTATCACCCAAAAAAGCACTAAAAGTCATGGGATTAGCAAGTACAACTGTGGCTAAATTAATTGATGATCGGCTGTACCGCGTCACGGGGCCTGATCAATCCCAATTATTTGCTTTGACAGAACGCTGGTGTGCCATTTAATTTCAATTTTTGACCAAGTCACGAGTCGGGTTGGATCCAAGGCATATGCGTTTCCCAAAACATGGACCGCAAGTCCAAATTAAACAAACGGATTTATATTTCCCTGGCTGAGCATCGACTGTGGCAAGTATGCAAAAACCTAATTATTGCTGGTATTTTTTCTTTATTTACTGATTGGTTTTGGGTGAAAGGCTACCAAACGTGAACTAATGGCTTCAATTTGTGGGCCGTAGCCAAACTGAGGGAAAGGGTCGGTTTAAAAAAGGATTTCCAACCAACAACCAATCCTCCGGGTAGTTACTCTTTTAAGGTTGTGCAATACCTTCCCTCCCTTCAGAAAAAGTACAAAAAGGGATCATTGTTACTTCCATATAACACAAACAAAATCCTCTCTCACATCACCAAAATTCTCTACCCTGCCCAGAGATAGCCGCCTCTTGTTCCTATGTTCTCCCTGCTATGGTCCAGCAAGTGTAATAGCTCCTCACTTACCTTCTAGACAGTTTAATTTCCAACTTGTTTCTACTTGTTTAAAACTAAACCTTGGTTTTGCCACAGGCAAGATACTCTATGCAAGTTTCCAGGATCAATTTGGGTCTACAATAAATTACATTGGGCCATGATCCAATCCACGAATAACGCCCGCAGCCCATGAGAAACGTATCACAAGTTAATGATAAATAATTGTCAATAATCATTGTAAGATTATTTATAGCGCCATGGAAATAACATTTTCGGATACAGAGGAGAGCAGGCGCTTTAATGTCCTCGCGAATCTATTCAACTTCACGCACAAGCACAAGAAGGGAAGAAGCTCACGGGCTCCCAAACAACAGCAAAGAGCGAACAAAAGAAAATTTGGAAAACGTTTTAATATACCCAATAAGAGCAACTCTTGTGGCCTGGATTGTTTGCTTCTCCCTCCCTCCCTCCCCCTCTCTCTCTCTCTTCCTCTACATGGATGTTGGTGGAAGCACCCGTGACCTCTGGTGTTATTATTGGTTCTCCCTTTTTCAACGTCAGAATCACTTTCCACCTAAACAAGCAAGAACAAACCTGTATATAAACCTCTGTTTTATAACCAGTGCACATCATCAACATTCTTTTCTCTGCCTACCCCTCCCTCACTCTCACTTTCTTTCTTATGCTTAAACCGTGACAATGTCGAATTATTCTTGGTGCATTTTCTATCTCGCTGTTATCCTCCTGGATTCTGTTCAAGTTCTCTGCCATACCAAAGGAATTAGACCGGGACATTATCCAGTGGATCAATCACCAATAAATGCGACGAGGGTTCAATTCTCAGAACAGCAATTCATGAAGTGGGTTAAGTTCGTTGGTAGTCTAAAACACTCGGTTTTCAGGACCGCTAAAAATAAGGTCTTCGCTGCTTACACTCTTACTGTGGACAAGAATCCAGCGACTGGAGACTTTACCTCAATTCAAGAAGCCATTGATTCTCTTCCTTTCATCAATCTTGTGAGAGTGGTCATCAAAGTCCATGCAGGTGTTTACACGTGAGTTCCTCTTTCCTTTCCTCCTGCTGTGATTGAATTAATGTACAAATGTTGTCTTTGTTTAATTTTATTTTTCTAGTATGTGCTTCTCGTTCTGCCAATTAATGTCTGGTTGCCTGAAACCTGGATTCTAGAGCTTGTCTACATTCACTTATAAACAATACCTTTTTTTAGTGATAGATGAAAGCGATTCCATGTTTTGTTTTTTCTTATGTCCTTCACTTCCAACCAAAATGCTCCAGAAATTTAGTCCTCGTCTACTTGGTCCTGTGCAAATCGTGAAATGATGCCTTTTTTTCTACCTTTTTTAACGTATATCCTGGAAATTGTATTGCTTTTCGATCTTTGATTGATTCATTACATATCTGAAACGGGCGGTTATTGAACTTGAGAATCAATATTTGCAGAGAAAAGGTTAGTATACCTCCATTGAAATCGTTCATAACCATAATAGGAGCAGGAGCAGATAAAACAATTGTTCAATGGGGAGACACTGCTCAAACACCTGGTCTAAAAGGACAACCTATGGGGACCTATAGTTCTGCAACATTTGCCGTGAACTCTCCTTACTTTATCGCCAAGAACATCACGTTTAAGGTAATCTGGACTTGTTTTTCTTCCTTCTCCTATCCCTTTCTGTCTCTCCATCGCTGCTTAACACAAGAAAATAATGGTATAGAATACAACACCAGTGCCTGCTCCTGGAGCAATAGGGAAACAAGCAGTAGCATTTAGAATATCAGCAGATACAGCAGCTTTCCTGGGCTGTAAATTCTTGGGAGCACAGGACACACTTTATGATCATTTGGGTAGGCACTATTACAAGGATTGCTACATTGAAGGTTCGGTGGATTTCATCTTTGGGAACGGCCTGTCACTATTTGAGGTTAGATTCCCCACCAAACTCTCAAGCGTGCTCTGTTCTGTTGCCTCTATTCTGTAAGAATGCCACCTCAGCTTATAGCAATACATGCAGCCACAACTTTTATACATTGCCTGAGATTATAACTATATAAAACTGAGTTGAATTTATTAATTGGCGCACCAAAATTCGCAGATGTCATACTCATGTAATAAATTTCCTAATGCGGAATACTTTATGAAATATTTATAGGATATGATTTTCCATGTCATGGAAAGGGTGTATGTAGTTGGGTAAGGATTAGCTTAATTCAAAAAGGATTTAGAGGCTTTAGTATTAAAATATGGATTTGATGTGACAATGACAAGAGAATATTCTTCTTGAAAACCTCTGTGGCTGTCTTCTACAAGTCGAAAGTCTAACATGCATGATACGCAAGCAGACCCTACTATCTTTGAGTGGGCACTCTAATCTGGGCCTGCAGGGATGTCACGTGCATGCAGTAGCGCAATACACAGGAGCTCTAACAGCGCAAGGCAGGAGCAGTCTTCTGGAAGACACAGGCTTCTCTTTCGTCAACTGTAAGGTCACGGGCTCTGGAGCTCTCTACCTTGGAAGAGCTTGGGGTCCTTTCTCTAGGGTGGTCTTTGCTTACACTTACATGGACAACATTATCATCCCTAAAGGCTGGTATAATTGGGGCGATCCAAACCGTGAACTGTAATTTCTCTCCTTCTCTTCTCTGTTTGCAGGTTTTTTCTGATTTCTCCTGCATACTTGACTAACATAGATTAGAAATTTCCATACTAAGATTCCAAATAACTAGAACTGAAAAATGATCTTCGCTTTATTTGTGTACAACTTAGACTATAACCTTAGTGGAAATTTGGGCGGTGCCATCCCCCTCTCCATAACCTGGTCTGTCCTCCTTTTTCAGAATAACTTCAAAAGCGAAGCCTTCGCTTTTCTGATGGGCCATCTGCTTTTTCACCTTTCTAAGTGGCGCACAAGAATCCTCCTTCCCTGAACTCTCCCACTACCTCGTAGTCTACCAAGCCAACAGCAGGGAAGCCTGCGTGCATTAGTTTACTCGATGTATATGATCTGGTGTTACAAGCTGTTGGAATCGAAACCTAACACATGCACGAGCTAACATATGCATTTTTCTTTTCTAGACCATCTACGTGTAATCCTTTTCCTCAGAAAAAGCTAGCCACCTAATTCTGTACATACTGTAGTTCTTGGTGTAAGGTCTTTTTTCCCTTATTTTAATTCATTCCACGCCAGTATTGCATGGTGCCTACCTAAATACCTAATCCTGATTTGGCGTCTCACATACAAGTTCGTGCCTGCTGTTTCATTTGTCCTTACATATATAGCATGTGCTTGAGACATTAGAAATTTTCTTTTGACGGTACTGTATTTTCTGGGAATGGCAGGACTGTGTATTACGGGCAATACAAATGCACAGGACCCGGAGCCACCTATGCAGGAAGAGTTTCATGGTCAAGGGAACTAAATGATGCAGAAGCTAAGCCTTTTCTTTCTCTTAGCTTCATTGATGGGTCTGAATGGATCAAACTGTGACGAATAACAGTCAAGTTCTTCATTTCCATGTGTATTAATGCAACTTGTAAAGCCATCTTCGCCATAATATTAGGCCACCATACATTACAAGCCCATTCATTATAGGGTATAAATTGAAACGTGGTCGAGTTAGAAATCCGGTCCATCTCAAACTTGGGTACCTAATAAAAGCCCAAACGCATGGGCCAGAAATAAAATGGTGAAACCAAAGCGTGTGAACTTGGGCCAAGAGGTTTAGCGACTTTGCTAGATACGAAGAGGCTCACGTGAAAGCGAAGGCATGAGTCGTCCGTGGACCATGTCTGCGCAGTTTAAAAAGGTTAGAAAACAATTGTCGTTAGCTCATGAATTTCAAAGATATTATTGGGATTTAAAATGGGCATGAATGTGGGTTTTGTGCCCTAGGATTGGAATAGCTTTGGAATCTGGAAGCTTTCTCATCTATCAACACGCTTCACGAAATGTTCAGCTGCAAAAGAAAACAGGGTGTTACTGCCTAATCAGTCCCATTTTTAAAATTCAAAAAGAGCTGTTCCCACCGGTGATGGCAGCTGACTGAAGCAAAGTCCTGAAGAAATGGCAAGAATCAAGAAGCGGAAAAGGCCAATGGCACAATTATCGGAAAAGAAAAATTAAGAATCAAAATCATTTGAATCGAGTCAAATCAGAGAAAAGCATGTCATTATTAGCAACCACAGTTGAGCATTTAAGTTCCTTATCAACATAAATTTGAGAATTGATGTGACCGTCCCAGAAAGTACAATTGATGATATGCAGAAAACTTGTTTGGCCTATCTCCCCCTATATCCTCACAATGATTTCGTCCCGCCATAGGTAGATTCAACCATTCAGGCCATACCACATTACCACCGACAAAATACTATAAAAAAGGAACCCATACGGATAAATCATCCCAGTAGTACGAGTGGATGTAAATCAACAATTGCAGAAGGTAGAGATTTTAGGTTTCCATGTTCTAGCCATGTCCATGTCCTAGCCATGTCCATGTCCATGGTGTTCAGTTTCCTGCTTTCTTCTTGTTCTACTCCCTGGTTTCGAACCCTGACTTGATGGGTGTACAAGCCAGCACGGATTCCAGAGAAAGCCAGATGGGTTTCAATTTTAATGTTTTAAATTTTAATATAGTAATGAGTGAGTGCAGACTGAACAGATCGCATCTAGTGACGCCGAATGAGTCATAATTTTGAGAGAAAAAGGGAAAAGAAGACAAAGAACAATACAACATATATGCGTGATAAGGTACTGTGTGTCACAGTACAATTCTGCATAACAAGGACAACTCAACGCAGAGATGGGATCACAAATTCACAGTGTGTTGTGTATATGGGTAAAGGTTCGTTACAATTAGATTTCGCAGAAGAGTTGAATCTTACATATCTTTAATATATCTCAACACATGTAGTACAGAAGACAAAATCAACGGTCACCAACGAGTCTTTTATCATCTAGACAACCTTTTTACACCAAAATGAGCCGCCAGATGTTCCAAAGGAACCGGGAAGAAGAAAACCCGCCAGTGATAACACTTGCTCCCGCAATGAGAAAGTACTGTTTGAGTACTAAAACCGTAGTAGGACAAGCTTGGGTTGCTTCAATTTGAATCGGGGAAGAAGTTTGTTTTTGTTTCTTTTAATATTTAGAGAAAGAGGACATTCCTGTTCAGTCTGATTTGCTTCCCTGGCCACCGCCTGGAACCTTTTTTTAAGTTCAAATTTCGTTCCTCCATGACCAATCAATTGGTAGTTTATCCATAACTTGCATAACCCATTTGTCTGTTTCATAAGTTTGTCAGACTATGGGTCGAGAAGTTAAGATTCGAATCAAGGGGGGGAGGGGGGTGGGGGTTTGTGCGGATAATTTGAAATTGTGGTATTCTACAGTTTCATTAACATTGACAAGGGAGTGATTCAATCCCATCAATAGCCACCAACAGTCGGATACATAATGCCTACACTCATCTTTTGCCAGTATGGTGACCAAGAGATCAATAATACATGTAAAACAGTGCACTTGAAAGGGACAATTGCTGATGCCCCTCACCATTTTCTTGGGGAGCTAAGTTTCTCAGGTTCTTTAGCGAAATCTGTGGACCTTTCAAGCCTACCCATCACAGCATTCTTGAAATTAATCGCATCTTGAACTTGTGAGCATGACTTTTGCATCCTAACCCCACTTAGACTATTTCTGGACTCCATCAATTCATTAAGTGAGAGCCTCTTCTTTGGTGCAGGCTCGGGCCTTTGCTTTGGAGCACTGTGTGACCTCACTTTAGCCTTGAACGATAGAGTGTTGGCCATATAATTTGGGAAATTCCCATACTGCCTGAAGAAGTTGTCAGCAAACTCACTCTTTGCAGGGGTAACAGGTGCATTAGACCCTCCTGAATTCGCAAACCGCGGAGTGCTGTGCGCTGTTGAGAACCTGTATTCATCTCCGGTTAACCCCCAGTCGGAGCGCGGAAAATTCCGGCAATCGAGCATAGATAAACGGGGTGGAATTCTTGATGAGAGGGGAGAAGAGAATGCTTGATAAAGCGGGTCATCATTGAAATCTGAAACTGAGGTGTTGGTCCTGCGAGATCTTGATTTAGGCCTGCAACCAGTATCCACCTCCACAATCTTTGGACTTTCATCAGTCGTGCTAATAACTGCGGTATCCAATGAGGCTGAGAGCCTTCTGCTGTGAATTGAAGCTGTGTGTTCACTTCTTGCTTCATCAAATCTCTCCTGCATATTAATTACAGTGTGTGAGCGAAGCAATTATTTCCTACAGTAAATGCTCGACAATGACATTGATTATTCAATATCATCCTGTACTTAAGGTTCAGAAGTTTTGGTCTTTCACCATTGATTTTCGTGCTCGATTTTCCATCCCCAAGTCATTTTTAATGAGGTTGCGTGCTCTCTGAGACCGAACACTGGCTTGTGCTCTTATTAGTGCCTGCATACTGTGGAGAGTTGCAGTTGCCTGTTTCCTCACTAAATATCCTCTAACATGTGCTTGTAGCTTCACCAGTCCTTTTAATGCACGCAGTGCTTTTCTGGCCTGTTGAACAGTGAATGAAGTTAGAATGGAAATGCAAGGAAAGAAATTAAAACCTTCCAATAACAGTTTTGTTCAAATATCAAAATTACATGCTTCCAACACCAAGTCGGAGGAAAAGAAAATGCTTCCGCCTTCCTGACCCAAAACAAGGAACAGGAGCAACTAAAGCACCACCTGGGTAACACAAAATTGCGGCTCCAGGTGAAAGAAGATGGAAAATTGCATTGCTAGTAGCTAGAATTGGTCTAGAATGCAACTTACCAGATAACCTCTGAAAACAGTCTGAATCCTGACCGCAGCCCACCTCTGTCTTCCACCACCAAACATTGTGCCTCTGCCATGGCTAGTAAGCCTCACAACTGTCGCTGCCGCCTGAGCCGCGGCAACGGCTGCATCAGCAGCTGCAGCAGTGGCCGCAGCCACAGCTATTGCATGCTTGTTCTGCTCCTCCTCTGTTTCGCTGTAAAATGACCTTATCCAAGCAGCTTCGGCTGGAGAAATATTTGGGGGTATAGTAGCCGGATTATGACACAACCCATCAGCATCCCTCCCTGAATGCCCAAAGCTGCATCCTTTCTTGTCGTGAGGGTCATAATTACCATCTCTCTTGTTGCTGTTCTTCATCCCAAACAATCCCTTCAGCCACCTTGTGGCTCTCCCCATTCTGTACCTCTTTGCCTTCCCGAGTTTGCAAGTCAAATAGGAAAAGAAGGAAAACCCAGTAAAAGATCACAAAACAGAATGGCTCAGAGGTGGAAATCTAAAATCCAAAAGAACAGCCGTCTAGAGTTTTTAGGCACAAGTAAAGGCAGTCAGAGTTCGCAATCACAGGTGCTTTACACGCTGCTAAAGCCAGAAAGTGTGCGCAGAATACAGACTTAGTAGAGGAAAAACACTGGGGAAAAAGCGGGAATATTTGAAAGCCCCATTGTCAATACATAGAGAAAAACTACATTAAATGACAAAAACTCGCAGCTGGAAGATTCAAAGAGGTTATAGGGCTTGCATAGAATATAATACTCTCGACTCAAAGATAGGAACTTAGCAGGAAGTTACTGATAAGACGATGGTAATACAATGCTTGCAGATAAAAAGGAGCCTTCTCAGGGAGTTACAACGGAATCAGATTCCCCTTAAGAAAAAGGGAAAAGTTAAATAGTGGGAAAAAAATTATATAAAAGAAGGGTGGGAACATAAAGGCAGAAAGATCAATTCTTCCTTGCTCCATTGAGAAGGGAAACCGAAGGAAACTTGAAAGAGAAAACGCCTTCTTCTCTCCCCCTCTCTCCATGCGACCTAGTGTTATACTACTTTCTGGAGCAACGTGTCAAGAAAGATACCTTATCGTCCTCAGCTTCTGACAACCTCGTGAAGCCTGAGAAACCTTGTATTTTTTATATCTATCATCCATCTGAACTTTGATCCCAATTGAAAAATAACTAAGCCCCGATAGATTCAATTGTTGCCTTTCCTCACACTGTGTGAGAAGTGCGAATCCAGTTGGGTTGTTGTGGATACAATATATATAAAATTACTATGTATGGTATACTTATAATTTATGGTCATATTTAAATAATCCAATTTTGGGTTTAAGTTTTTTTAATGCTATTTTATAAATTTTGCTATAGGAGGGCCTTAATTTGCATTCTATCAATGGACATTTCAAAATCTCCTGTCAACCCATATTTTTACAGCATCAAAAGTTCTTTCTCGTGACATATACTTGTCCTGAGAAGCAGCTACAGTATTCCTTTTCGAAGATTTAACAGAGGCTGAAGAGGGCTGTGAAAAGGGCAACTTTGAGACTTTTGAGCTGACGACAGGCACTTTTCTAATGAAGGAAAAGTTCCCTGTGTGCAGAACAGGCCGCATATACAATCCATTATCAGTTTGTTAATTCTCCCTTGGAATAAACTAAAACGTATTCCGATCATATGAACACTCATTAACACGGACATCTCAGTTATTGTTATTCTGTTTGTAATTAAGGCAAGAACATGTCAAAGTAATTTTCTTTTCTGGACTGTTTGATTCTTTCTTTTTAACCCACATTACATGCAAGTTTGCTCAAGATGTTACTAACAATGGAGGAGAGGCCTGCGCGGCCTGCAAGCCCTGCAACCCCCATTTTCCTCTGACCCATTTTCAGGTTTGAAAATATCCTCCAGAGATGGCAAGTTGCTGCTTGTGATAGATGCTTCTCGATCAGAATTCCTTTTAACTGTTCCCTATCTCTCTTTCTATGGATTAACGAGTCTTCAATTATTTATGTACTAAAACTCAACTCTCTTGTCAATTTTCACTGGCCTTTCGGCCTTTCTCCTGCTAACTCTGCTGCAGACACAGGTTAAAGATGAAAGCAAAGTTTCTACCGCCATGCATGCATTAGTTGTACTTTTTTTACCAGACTCCAGTTTCTTCATTATCGCAAGAAAAAGCTTCACTATATTCTTGTTGCGCTACCAGAAAGATACTATAGGCACAAACCGACAGGACAAGGCCGGAGAAGAGTTTAAAACCCATTAATGTACCCAAAAAGATATGATACGACCCAGATCTTAATTTCTTCTTAGCTGGCGCGTATCCGAAACCCATCAAAGGCCAAATCCATACTGAGGTCACGAATTACAGAGAGTGGAAGATTTTACTGAGGAGATGCTCAGATGTTCTTCTATATCTACGTACGTACAGAGTTCAGATTCTTGAGGATTTGGTGGGAGCCGGGAGGCGACTGGCAAGGAACTTGCTTTCATATTTTAAGTTGACCTATTTAGATATATGGTTTCGTTTTCTTCTGTTTGCACGAACAACATCAACAGCTTTTTTTCCTTTTTCGTTTTGCCAAGTCAAATCCGAATCATTTCCATTGCGTCATTGCTTTGAAAAAACATGGGTGCCTTTTTGGTGATGTTTCGGAATTTCGGGATTACTTTGTTTGGCTGCCAAAGAAATTGCTTTCCATTGGTTTGGTCATTTTGGAAAAAGCAATCAATCAATAGTTTTGGTTCTTTTTTTGTGATTTAAGTCAACTTGAAGAATTCCATAAGCTCAACCTGCTTTGGAAAGAATATGTGGTACTGGTTATGTCGCCGTTGCTACTTGCTCGCCCGACCATTTCCTGTCGATCAACACAGAAAATACAAAATAGTACGCCATTTGGGGATGGGTATGCGATGGTGGTCTTGGTCAATTATTATTACCTTCCTTTAACTTAAAGCTTATTTGTTTTAGTGTGAGAAAGTGTTGAAACAAGAGAAAGGTTACAGTTCAAATGCAGAAGTTAAATCAATCACATGTTAACTAATCAAATTGTATTGATCCGGATTACATCACGATAAGGATATCACATTTAGGATTCGAATTTCTAAGGATACCAATTTAATTGATATAATTGGTTGTTTGTTCTATCGTATTGATACCAAAATGGGATTTAAATAAAAAAAAAGAAGAAGAAATATGATCCAGAGATTGTTATTTAATTCTAAAAAACAATTGATGTGTTTCCTAGAATATTTTTACTTCAGACCTATTTGCTGTTACTATTTACGACGGCAGACTAAAGAGCCGTATACTGTGACTGATCTGCTCTACTAGGCCAATAAGCCTTGTTATCTTAAATAAAATTAATCCATGAGCCCAAAGGTTTGTGAGGCTTCAGCTCTTATGATGATGGGCTGAGCAGGATACAAGGAGGGGCTTTGCCATCGTTTCTTTTCATCAATTACACAGCATTTACCGCATATTTTCTATGTCGGCATTCGATTGAAAAACAAAACGAATCAGACATTTAGCCCAAATCTAAGTTTGGGCATATCTTGAACTTTGTTTTAATGGCCCAACTTCGGTCAAAAAAAAAAAAAACAAAAGTCTATAGATTTGAAAACATCATGGGCGCTAATTAAGCCAAGCCCGGCTTCACCGGCCCAAAGTACAAAGGCTAAGTATCTCCTCTAGTTGCATGAGTTTAAGAAATTTGTAAACCGATGGAGAACGAAAAAGCTAAAAAAAATTTCATCGTACATGTATTTCTCGTTATATTTTATTCGATATCCAATTAGGTAGATTTAGAAGAGTGGAATAGACTGAAGATAGAATCGACTATAATTATAAAAAAATAAAATAAATTTCAATAACATTATTGCTTGACCAATGCTTTTCTTTTTATTTATTTATTTCAGTGTGTATATTCTCAATATTACATGACATGAATTATGTACTTCCAAATTGAACCTTCTCAAAATCTTATCTCTTCAATGGGCAATTGTGTTAGCAGTTGGAAACATGGTTGGTGTAGCGTACGTGTTTGTGAAGAAAAATGGATTGTTGGTGCGTGTCTAGTTGGTGCATGCCACATGATTTGTTTACGACTGCTAAGACAAATACGCATTGATTTGCCAATGTGAGAGTGAGCTGTCTGGTACTCGAGAGAGCCTGCTAGCTATATGCTATCCTATGACAGCCAAATATCTTATGTTGGCCTTTGACCAAGACTCCTCCGCTTCCCATCTTCTCCATTTTCTGCTCTCTCCTTCCTTCCTTTCTTTCTTTCTTTCTTTCCCCTATAATTTATAATTATTGTTGGTCACACTATAAATATCCCCCACGTTAAATAATCAAACTCTAGCCAGCGACTTCCATGTCTGAAACACATCCCTATAAATACATTATCGTTCTTGCCATAACTGCCAAGAATTATATTAAAATGCCCACATACTCAGAAAATACGGGCATGTATGCATGTTTCCGTTCCTTTTGACGTACCATTTCCGAGAAATAATCACAAACATATAGGGAGGGGTCCCGCGCTGCCAGCCCTTTAGGGGATGAAGAATGATGGGTGAGCTAATGATACCATAGATGCTAGCAAACTAAGAGAGAAAGCCACACTCCGTGCCATGTGAGGAAGAGATTAGCTCCTCTTGAGGGGGACATGCCATGGACGGTTGGAGGCATAAATAAAAGAGTAAGTTGAAAAAAGAAAGAAAAAAGAACATAAAACTAACCCCACCCATGCAGAGCTGTTGTTACTTAAAAGCTAGCATATTCACAAGTCTATGCACTGTGGGAGATGTTGCATGTAAGGTAGAGATTGACGAGAGACTGGCTAACTAACCCTATGCCATGAAGATGCATTGCCTAATATTTATAGTGGCAGTCCCATATAGGGTGACTGACTTGCTCGTGTCGAGACGACAGACATGATGGAGTGGTTTGGTTTGCGTGATGATGCCTCATTGGTGGGCTTCGAACCAATAGCTAACTAGCGATGTTTTTGATAAAAAGTATAAGGAAGAAAGAGTTCAGACAAGAAGACAAGCTAAAAATGAAAAGAAAATGGAGTGGTTGCTCAATAGGGTAGCCATGTGAGAAGCATTATATATGCTCTAGAATGATGCTGTCTTAAATTTTCTTTCTATAATATTCTCTTCTATAAATTCTAGTTTGGTACAACCACAAAGGAATGGCAACCATGACCCTTCGTTACTTCCGTAGAGCAAATGTGGGGACTCTGCGAATAGATTCAATGTAGGCTTGTTTTCCAGCTACCTATCCTACAGGCCAGGCCACTTCCTAAATATGTGCTGCACGTAGATCGATTCTTTGATATTATACTGTGTGACTAGGAGCTAGCCAGCAAGGTATATAGCATCAACGCTCTCCAACATTATCTCGTGGAACCAAAAGAGCCGCATTTTAGTGTGTGAAACTATGTCCTCCAGAGGGTTTTGTGTCTTTACATTGTTTTCAGTACATGTGCTCCTCCCTCTTGGCCATGAATTTGATATCTTATAGGTCTTGACCACTCCTATCTATGCACAGATCAAATCTAATAAAAAAAGACTTTGTAACTTGTGATAATTTACAATTTAGACGAGAGCATGAAGTTTACAGACTAAATAGTTGATTCCGATATTTCAACTATACATCTTTTTGCACAGAGAAAGAAATTGAGTATAATTTTACTTAATTTTCCGATATTCCCAGGACTGGTGAGTAGGCTTTGACTTAACTGACCTTAGAAGAAGCTGTTGATTTGATTTCGTTGCCTAATTGTAAAGTGGATCAAATCTTTGCAAAAGAAATTTCGTACAATGGAGTACACATCCGTTGATGTTTTGCACCAATAGAAAGGAAGGGAAAGATCCCTCCAGGTCTCTTGACTTTCTGGCTGTGAAAGTGTTGTTGGTATCTCAGCTTCAGGTCTTATTCTTTAAGCGGGTTACGTACAAAGGGTGCATCTATTTACAGGGATTGTTTTGTTTAAGTTTTGTTCGTTCCCCTTCTGACTTTGGTTTCTCCTTTTCTATGTTTGCTTCATCTCTTCTGTAATGAGAACGGTCTTTCATTAAAATGGATAATGAATCCCTATATTGTTTTTTTTTTGTGTACCCAGAAAAGAGAAAGTCTGAGCAACAAATAAATGCAAATGGGTATTGTCGGCTCCAACCTAACATATTAATTTACAGAGACGAGAGGTTATAATTGTGTGACGGAAAAAATCAAGACCAGAATTCCGGCTTGGAAGAAACATCGCACTCATTGGTCACTGTCAATGGTACCGTGGGACAAGAATTTGACATCAATTATAGGCTTTGACGACAGGGTCCCAATCACCTGCTTCAGTAATTGAGACCCATCGACTGTTTTTACCTTTGTCCCAATCAGTTCAGTTTACTCTTGTTCATAGTCTACGCTTAGGTACGAGAGGAAAACCTGGTCGGAATTTGAAACCCCGCGGTTACAACAAATGCTACTACGTACCCATTTTCTGTAATTGAAGAAGAGAGATGTGAATTTAATCTCCCAGCAAGGGAGGGGAGCTTACAATTGGCAGCATGCAAAATTATATAGGATGATGAGTTGATGTCCTTTAGCTTTCTTGCCGTGTTCTTATGGAGAGCACAGAAATTCAAACGGGAAGTGGGTGAAATGGCGCGTAGGTTAGGTATTGATGGCAATCTGAAATCTGATGGGTTGAACCCACAACTGGCGCACAGTCCCCTCGCCTTTGTCATTGGGATCCAAATCGATTTGAAATGGATGATTCGAATGGCGAGATAAGGGGAGATGAATAATCTGCTACGCTCTGCAGGAGTACTGGCAAGGAAATCAGAGTGTAGGGTGTCCGTCCATACATAACAGAAAACAACAAAGTGGACTGACTCATGAAAAATGGCCGATGCCCCCCTCGTGCGCCTCCTGCATGCACAAAGAGCTTGAGACTTTTAAATGCAGACAAGACTCTGTTTTGTTTTTCGTTTCAGCACTGCCATGGGATGATGGTACCTCTCTTCCGAAAAGGGCCTCTCTCATTATAGCCATTGTCTGTTTGCTCGAACCTCATTGTCTGTTTGCTCGTACTTTTATCCACATCATGGGGTCCGAAATCAACCACCTGAATAATGTTCTTTCGCAACATACTTCAACGGAGGATTTCCCCGAGCTAGGCCAGTTCGGTCTACACTCCAGGATGCAATTCCAGCTTGTTTTCTTACTCAAATAGCGATTTGTCACTAATTTTGCAGTGTAGGCCTCATACCAATAGTCATCTGTTAACCAAATAGTTCTCGAGGACAAGTCAGAGTGTAGAGGACTGATTCTTTAGTTATTCATTCCATGTCACTCTCAAATAAAACATTGTGCAGTTGTAATCATTAAGATTATAGTTACAAATCGGATACGGACATGATTTAAGATTTTAGATCTAATACAGTTATAAACAAACTTTATAGTATTATGATGTCTATGGATGATGATACTGTAGTTGGTCTCAGTCTCTCTTCTAAGGTGTAATAGTCTTTTAGATGTCACTCACAAATCCCATGAGGTTGTAACTTTTAGATCTAATACGTTCGTTATGAAACACGCAACAATTGTATCAAGACAAAATTAGATGCTTAAAAGACGATGGAACATAACTTTGAGACCGAGATAGTAGGGGGATGTGACAAATATGAAATTATTGGAAAATTACTGAAAAATAAATAAATTTGTTGGTCAACCTTGCATGTTATTGGACCATGTCATAAATAACATGCCATGGAATGAAACCACAAGATGGTACATCGCATTATTATTATATTTTAAATATTATTATAGTATAATAAACTTTCAAAATATTTCGAAAGAAAGGGGGTGTGATTGCACCATCATTCATTGTGATAAGATCCTAATGCCCTAAAATTTGTAGTAATAGTCCCATTAATATATTCAATTCGTGCAATGTGATTGTAATTATGATTTTATTGTACATAATGACTCCTGGCTCTATAAATGCATATTTATCAGAAATAAACTCCATTAATATCTTATAAATTAAACTTTAGCTCTTTAAGTTTCTGATAACTATGGGAATTTTGGTACTACTACCTGTGCTATAGTGGAATAGTGTTTCAAGAACGCCACAAGAGTATGGGCAGACTAAATCATAAAAGTATTTAAGATCAGCTAAGCGCGAGCATCAAAATTTCCATTTTCAATTATACTCTTTATGCCAGTACGATAGTAAGAATTAATGATTTTAAAATTAATTTCAAAAGCCAAAAGAGACCAAAAATTACATATTTAGCTTTATCAAGGCGAAGTGACAACAACGCAGATTAATCTTTGTTCTTCCTCACACTTGTTCAGTTCCCCATCATGACACCCAGTGCACGTTAGCATTTGTGCCCTCTTAGCTTGGAAGTCCCAGTCACTGGCCCACACGACACACAACATAAGCCCTGCACAACATACCTGGGCGGAAAGCAGCCCGATCCAGAGCCCACAGAATCCAACCCCTAGCCAAAACCCAAGCCCAATAGCCACAGGCATGCCCACGAGATAGAATGCGCCTAGGTTCACGTTAGCCGCGGTGGAAGGGCGAGCACTCCCTCTAAGGACCCCACACCCCACGGTTTGAGGGCAGTTACCTAGCTCGCAAAGCCCTAGGATGGGCATGGCAGCGGATGTCAGCCGTAGGATCTCCGAGTCACTCGTGAACATCCGGCCCCATGCATCGCTCATACTAGAGGCAAACATTGAAGCTGATAGACCCATTATGGTTGCAACAAACACCGCCACCACAGCTGATAATCTGGCCTTGGAAGGGCGATTGGCGCCGAGTTCGTTACCCACCCGAGTGGATACGGCGAAGCCAAGCGAACTTGGGAAAATGTAAATCAACGACGTCGTCTGGATCAGAATACCCATCGACGCAACTGTGGACTTTGGGTTCACCAAAAGCCCACACAACACGATCATGATCTCATACCACCACCACTCCAAGCAAACCGAAACGCAGCTCGGCGCAGCCAGCTTCACCAGGGGCATCCAGCCTGTGAAGCACTCCTGGCTCGGCTTGGTCCAGCTGGTCTCGTGCAAACCATAGGCCCACAGGTACAAAACCAAAGAAAACAGCACGACAATGTTTGAAGCGGCGGCTGCGGCTGCCACGCCAGAGACTCCAAGCTTCAAGTAATTGACGAGCAAGAGATTAAACGGCAAATGGAACGCCGTACCCGTGAGGGAGGCTACAGTTAGTGGGCGGGTGATGCCTTGAGCGCGAAGGTAAATGCGGATTGGGTGGATAAAAGAGTTGGTGAAAAGGTCGGGTAAAGAGTAAAGAAGATAAGTGTGAGCAAGACGCGTTATATTGGGATCCTGGTGGAGGTAGAGGAGGATTCTTGACATGTTAAGCCAGAGAAGAGAAATGGGCAGTGAAGAGACAAGCAAGAAAATCACGGAGCGATGGAGCGTTAAAGAGAGGAGTTTAGGGCGTTGAGCGCCAAAGGCCTGTGAGCAGAGAGGCTCCATGCCAAGAGCGAGGCCAGAGAGGACAGAGTAACCTGTGATGTTGGCGAAGGCAATAGCAAGAGAGCCAGCGGCGAGCTCTACGTCACCGAGGTGTCCCAGGAAGAGCATGGAGATGACGGAGCGAGAATAAAGAATGAGTGCGGTTAGGGCTATAGGGAAGGCGAGTTTGAAGAGTGATTTAGTTTCGGCGATGATTTCTGAGGCTGTGTGTGTGGCGTGTGTTTCTTGGAAGGGTGGTGGAGGGTCCGTTTTGGGGTTGTGTGTTGGGTCTTTAATGGTGTTTAGTATAGACGGGAGATCGAAGTAGAGGTGGGTCTGTGATGCCGGTCTCTCTGTTACAGGTAAGGTGTTGCTGTTTTGATTGCACATGATGATGTTGGTGGCGGAAGTGTTTGATCAACACAAAGTATCTATCGTTTCACTTGTATTCTTAGCGTTCTGGCTTTGCACCACAGCGATACTCTCATTAAGAGCACTCCTCTCCCTCTTTTTGTAAGAATCTTTCACTTTCCCACAAAATGTGTCTATGTATTTGGATATGGATGCCAAGTTTCTATTCGAGGGATATAAAGATGGAGCGGTTTTCGCCGTAGCTGAGGAAGAGGAGGGTATTAATATAGGAGCTATGGTCGGATCCTTTACCCTTTCGAAATTAATTTAATCTTCTTTCCTTTTTTCCATTGCCGTAGATGTGCATATACTTACATTCTGTCAACTTGTCAAGTTTGGATGTAATTAACACAATCTATTCACATGTGGGTTTTTATTCGACTGTAATAAAATTTCTTACTTTATGCAGCTTAAAGTAAGGGATATGTGAGTTGGTTGTCAGATACTGAGAGCTTCAATTTCCAAAGTAAAACCTTCGTTTTGGACAAAACACCATTCCTTCATGGGTTGATCTCTTCTTCTCCGGCACCTCACCTCATCTCTTTCTCCGCAGGGGCACTCTAATATCTCATGAAGCCTTCATCACGGAAACCATATAATAGGCTGAGAAGTCCTCAATGACACTCAATATAAAACGTGTTGAAACTGTTTCTCCGATTGATGTCTGCATCCTTTGCTCATAAAGACATTTTTACCTTCAACATACCAAATCTTTCCTTTTCAGGAACCAATGCTTCCAACATCAACGCATTTTCGGGTCAAACATGATCTGATTAGTTATAATTAGCCTTCCTCGATAGCTTAACATTTAATTAACTTCGAAGCGGTCAAATTTTCCTTGTCTTTTTCGATTACAATAAATTCCCGTTAGATTCAAGACAGCACTATCCTAATCTTAAACCGAAAAAGAAAATCCTATGAGCAAGTTGGAGATATGGAATATGGTACAGAAATAATGAGCTTTTCTGGTCGAGAGGCCAGAGAAATCGTTGGGGCTAAGACTAGTCCCTTGCCTTCTTAAAAAACTCCAATTAGCTAAACAATTATATTCTTGGTAGAATGGGGAGATATAATACTCCCATAATTCCCCATCAAGTAGCCAAGCTCATGCTCCTTTAGCATATATTATATCCAAAATAATGCTAAGCTTGGTGAGGAATTTCAGCCAAAGAATTCCTCATGACGTGTAGCACAAAAATCTCTGGACGCTGGCAACTGCAGAATTATTTTATTTCATGAAAACTGTGAGGGGCTGGATCACAAGTATGGGTCACACTGGTACTTGATGATAAGTATGAGGTTCAAACCAGTTGTTTAACTACGAATAACCAATAGGATACAGTGTGGGATTTGTTTATTTTTATACAAAAATTTATCAGACTCATTATTAGCCTGCACAGATATGCATACATGACGTTTTGCCTAAAGCTGCGATTTACAGCAAGAAAGGGAAACGGGGATTGTAATTTCCACATAGCGCTGTTTAGAAGAGAAACGAAAGTGAAAGGTATAGCACGAGCGACGCGAGAGGGTCACACGTGCAACTTTGGAACTTTTAGATCCTCTTAGTTCTGCGTTCCTTTCCGTTTGCACAGAAATGGCAGGCTTTAAGGGAACCCCAAACGGGAGGAAGGGAAGAGAGAGTGGTGGCAGTTTCGGTGATCTCTGATTGGGTCTCTGAAATTTCTTACAGAGGAAACTACACTGCACTGCACTGCAGTGCCCTGCACTTGACTGGAGCTGTCCCGACCCCACAAGGGCCACAACATCAGCAAAACCATCCCCAAACTAAAGTGGGAGTTCACTTCCAAATATGCTTTCGTTTGCTTTTGCCGTCCAGAGTCTTCTCGACGTCATTTCTCATGGCCTAAACTTTGAAATCAAGAACTACCCAAAGCTAGCTCGAAAAGCAAAATGTCTGTCAGCAGATAAAATTGGCCTTTTCTGTTGGTTCACAGTAATTTATCTTTTCACCAATAGCTAAACTTGGAATGGTTTGTCATCGTCGGTTTGCTTTAATTTTCCACCACTATATATGCCTATTTGCCGCTGAATCTCACGAAAGGAAGATAAGTTAGGTTGGTGTACACATTTATGTACTATTCTTTGTCCTTTGAACAGCTTTGGAACTACCTTTTTCGGGGGCGTGAGGGTGAATTGACTATGAGACAACTATGGTGGACTAGTGTCATATATACTTGCAAGTAGAGAAAAGCTTAATTTGGTAGGATGGAAGATTTTGGGAGGAGAATAGGGGTCAAATTAATGCATGGGGTCCTGGAGAATGACATTATGGGAAATTCACATGTTGATGTTAATGGAGGGATAGCGTAAATAAATAGCAAGACAGTTGGCAAACAAAAAATCAAAAAAGACTGGTACGTGATCAGCGGAGGACTAAGAAGCACGGGTCAAGATCGTTGGCATTTCGTCAAACAGATGGAAGAAAGGAGACATATCCCAATCAGACATTTTACCCTCCTCCCCTCCCCCATTATCTCCACGAACCATTTTTGCTACCACCCTTCCTTTTTTCTCTTTCTTCCTCTGGGTATAATTGACTGCTGTTGTCGTTTCCAAGTGGGGCTGCTGTCGTTTCTCGAGTGGGTGTGCGAGACTGGAGGAGGTTGCTGGGTGGTGGTGGTGTGGTTCAGAAATAAAACAGATAGAGTTAGAGAGTAAGACAGGGATACATTGTAAGTGAATATGACCCACGCATTTGCATTATCCGACAGCGAGAGTCTCGGTTCACCCGCTGCAAAACACTTTTCTTAATCTTGTGTTTCTAATACGGGAGCGCGTTTCCCGCTTACATGTTCCGTGCCGTTTTTATGGTCCATCCTTGCCGTTTTCTGGTGAGATATGGGGTTTCATCTTTATGGATTCTTAAAGATTTCATCTGCCAAATCACAATAAAAGAATGAACGACTATAAAATATAAATATTTTATTCTGGAAAATTATACTAAATTTACTTAAATTATTTTTTTAAAAAAAAAACATTTTCATTTCAAGTTCACAATTTTATTTTCAATAAATGAAAAATAAGCTTTTCCTATTGTATAAGACAAAAACCAACTTATCCAATACCCATTACTTTGCTACCATAGAAATATAGCTGGCTGACACTATGTTGAAAAAATCAACCATTGCCGAACTTGGGCCACATTATTGTTTCTTTTGTCGGCATTTTCTTATTTGAAAAAAAAAATGTTGATTCTCATGCTAAATGATACAAGATTTTATTTTTAAATTAGTAAAGTGAAATTTACTAATTTATCAAAATTTTAAAATTGTTGATTTAGATGCGATAAAATTTGGAAAATAGATGCTAAATTTAATTAAACTAAGCGTACTATTTAAACGAGTCAGTGTTGGGAGGAGGGGGGGGGTCTAGTTCAACGGGAGGGATATACATATAATGGCACCCAGGTAAGCCTATGATAGCATGCCATAACCTAAACATATGCTGTTGTTTGTTTGCAGACACCTATAAACGAACAAAGGACGGAGTTGGATGTACAGGTTCAATTAATTCCATGGAAGAGTTTAGAAGAGCGAAGACCGAGCATTAAACAAACGGAAGATAGTAGTGGAGCCTTTGCCCTAAAAGGGAAGGAATATATCTGCGTCCTCATTGGGTTGTCGAAGGGTGGGGTTCCACGTCAAACCATTGATAGGGGTATCTTTTCTTGGGGATACGGGGGATGGGCAGCAAGTGTAAGCAACAGCTTTTTGATGGAAGGAAGCACATGAGCAGCTGAGAAAGTCTGCTTTGCATGAGTTGGTAAAAAGGCAAGCGCTGTGCGTATCATTCAACATGTGATTTCTAATTCTCTGTGTCGATCATCCAAATGCGCCCGTATGAGGGATAATTAATGCGTTAGCCAGCTGACTTTCTATCTTTAGTTTAGAGAGAGATTTACAAGTTGGTAGGAGGCTGGATTATCAAATAGATTTGCACTTGCATTGTAAGATAATGTAGATGAATCCCGATGAGTACTGTTGGCTTCAGATAACTCGAATATGAACTCAATCAAGATCAAAACATGCAACCAGGTTCCAAGTTTAAGTGCCATCCCTCCCATTCTTGACAAATATCAAGTTAATTATTGAACCGATCTGAAATTTTGATCTCCCCAACTGCGGTGCATGGGCCCATCATTCATTAGTTAAATTGGTCATGATTTAGCAGATAACGTAAAGAATCTCGAGAAATATTTTGAAAATTGACTTGATGTGATTTCTGATTGCTTTTACAACACAAATACAATTGGGATTTCGTTAGATTGAACTTTACATGTGTTTAAGATTTCGATATCTCCCTCCACAGCCATGCATCGATCATGCAGCATATATTATGCACGGGAACCATTAATTCCTGTTTTATTTTTTGCTGCAAGTGTACGTATGTTTAAATTTTCCAATTTTATTGCCGGGACATGTGGCAAAACCCCAGAGGAATATGAGACACTTTTCATAATTAACTCATCAGAATACTTTTGCCAAAAAAAGCTCTGCACAACCACGACACACACAAGTAGAAAAAAGGTGTATGACCATGAGAAAAAATGCGTACCACACAGCACCTAGATCTTGTTTTTCTTGGATTTCTGTACCTTCTTAATTAGGTATCTTCAAGGATGCCTTTTGTTGCATTCTCACTGGAAAGGCAGCTTGGCTTGAATCGGATTTACGTGTTCACTTTGCCATTACACCGTTTTCATCTTGATGATAGTCTGACATACTCAGGAGTCAGGAGCTTCTTTACAATCGGAAGAACATTAAATATAATATATGTTAAAAATTCATGTACACGTTATTAATAAATACGTTGGTCATTGCAAGTTTAGGCGTAAGAGACATTCTATTTCCAAAGGAGGAGCTCCCTAAGCGCTTTGATGCAATTCTCCTTGTTTGACGATGTTATTTCTTTTATGGGATAAATCTATTCTTTGTTCTTTTTAATTTGCATGGATACCTCTTTAAATTTTTTTTTTTTAAAAAAAATATCAGAGTCATTATGAAAATAAATTTAGATTAGAAAACACTTCAAATACAGTATGTATTATAAAATAATCACATAAAATGTCTAAGTCGCCCTAGTTCTGTTTCAAAAGTGGATGTGATGAAGCCGTATTGTCCTCGACTTATGTATGTATGTATGTATGGGGGTGAGTCTTTGTTTTATTTTCAAAAGGAGGAAACAACTGGTGCATTTATAAATGAAAAAAAAAGGAGTATTTGCTTGAGAGATGGAATAAAGAAGGAAAAAATGGGCACGTGATATACGGGTGGATCGATGTTGCAGTAGGGCCTTTACAAAGCCAGCTACTTGCCTCACACGCACAGCTCATATCCACCTCCAATAAAGCAAAATAGACTACACTGGATTTCTCATACGCCAAGCGGATCTAACTTCTGATACGTACAGGAAAGGTGCAAATTTAACGGCAAAAAAGCGTTAAGGTACGATACCCTTTGCAACTGATAAAACAATGAATTAACAAATATATATAAATGTATATATTTGTGTTGGTCATAATAAATTAAAGATGAACACCTTATTAATAAAAGAATTAAAGGAATAACAATCTTTATCGGTTGAAGTCGGACGTTATTGGTGTTTAATTTTTACATTAACTGCTTAAATGTCCTTTGTGTATGGAACTTGACTTCCTGTTTTGTTTCCCAGCTTGTATAAGCTTCAGAAGAGTTGTGGTTGCGCTGTACCTTTCCTAAGATGGTCATTGAAAACAACTAAAAACAGAACCAACTTGGAAGAGACCCACACGCATGACTTATCCCACGTGGGGCGCATAGCTGCACATGGTTTGTGAAACATTCCTGTCCAATTTCACAGCATATATGAATTAGGTAACCCTTCACAGAAATAAAAAAAGGGGGGGCCGTCCGCGCTTCCAGTGCAACTCCAATTAAGCTGGCCATGCTCTTTGTCCAAGCCAATAAATTCAGGCTGGCCATGATCTGCAGCCTGTGGCTCAACTTAGCCATTTTAGGTAACTTTCCACAGGAAAAAGTGTATGCAGCCCATGCTGCTTGTTGACAATTCAGCTTCAAGTCCTAGTCAGATAGGTCTTTTTAAGGATTCCCACCATTTCAAAGGCTATAATGTTTGACCCACTAATTGTTCGATAGCGTTATGAACATGTAAGCAGACATCAAAAGCAGTATCCACCCTCCACCACGAAAATGCCATCTTGATTTGACTAGATTGATTAATGAGATTGTGGGATTTGATTATAGTCAAAATGTGATTCCTTTCTTTTTTCCTAGGAAAACCCATTATGCGCTTGGATTCCTTAATCATTGCGAGAGGGAAAGGATTGTAAAAGATCTGCAATCTTCAATTATAGGACTCTGCCCTCACGCAGGCACAGGTTTTTTTTTCTTTCTCTTTTCTTTTTTATGATGTATTATATGAAAAAATGTTCAGGATCCAAAATTCGCAAATTATGAGCAAAACAGCAGGGTTTTCGTTTTACCTCCCATTAGCTCCTTCCTTGGTTGACTTGAAAACATCATCATTAGCTTCTTTATTAGTGTGGCAGTAGTTAATCTCCTCCAAAAAGATATTCAGGTGCATTCACGGTATTGACTTTCCCCGGCCAAATCATTCTCTCTATCAATCAACAGAGAAATACTGCAGGAATCTGTTTCAATCATCATGTTAGGCACATGAGGAGGTCTAGCCATGATGTGAGATCTTCAAGGCTTTTGAGCACTATCATATCTTTAATTCATAGTTCCATCCACATCCCACTTTAGCCATGGATAAAAAGAAACGATCGGTCCTCTTCTGTTGTAACTCTTGCTTGGTTGCTTTACCGGCCATCACCATTTTATACCTTCTGCACATATCAGAACCTGGTTTGAAGCATAATAGAAACCTTTCGATGCACCTTTTGACCCAAAAGACTGCTTTTGAAATAACCACAGCTTCGATCTCTTTATTTTCAAAGATAAGTTGATTTCTCTTTGACCGTCAGGACCAATAGCCAAAAAACACAAGGAACTAGAAAAGGTATTGGCTTCTTTTCTATTAGAATAAAGGAAACAGTGCATGAACAGATCCCCCCTAATTTCGTCAAACTCTCAAGAACAGCACAAAAAAAAAAACATCTTACCGATGCAATTTTTAACTTTGTTATTACAATATAGGCAAAGGGAGTTCTGGTCGTCCAAAATTCCTTTTCTGATTCTATACTTATCCGACCCGCACAAATAAGCCAATAGAACATCTCATCCAATTATATGTCTGTTCAAAGCTGGTCCAGCAGATAGAACAAGTGGATGCATGCCTTTAGACCGATGGAGCTTGTCATTGTCATCTGTTATCGTTGGAACATAAAGAAAAAGCTCTGTATGATTAGTCATAATTGACGATTGGATTAAAGAAATAACAGTGCATCCATGGCCGAATTTAACGGTAGTAACCCACGAAAACCAAAGATCACGAAATCATGAGTATTTGATTTGATAGGATATCTTAGGAAGGATAAGGAGGATTTAACGAACAATAAGATTGAAATCATTGCTTGTAGAATACGAAAAGAGGATCATTTCAATCTTCTTTTTTCATCAAAAGAATTCTTGTTTGGATATCGAAATCATTAAAAATGCCCTTCCGCATCTTTTTTTGTTGAACCTAAATATCACACGTATCTCCTACCACCCTTTAACCAAACAGGAAGAATTTAAATATATTAAGTCATGAAACATGTTTCTAGAACAAATGTGAATATTCTAATAACCCTATTTCTTTTAAATTAAAAAGAATATTTTATTCATTGCAAGATTAATTTTTATTTATAATTCGATTTAGATAAATATCTTATGCCTCTAATACGTAGAAAATAAGTGCTATTCAATAAAATAAATGCATAGAACAACTTTATTATAATTTTATTCTGCATGCATTTATAACTAGACAATTCCATGCGAGTCACACTAGCTGGTCAAAAAACTCAATTAACCTCGGACCGAAAAGGAAGAAGACCGGTCCAAAATCTAAACCCCTCATGGGCCGGAGAAACAAATAAGCCTATACATTAGCTAATTTGGGTGGGCCAGCGATGCCTTTTGGGCTTATAGCGTGGACAAATTGGATACAACTGGCGTTTAGTCATTTCAAGTCCTTCTCAAATTGAATCGCGATTTTGGACTTGCGAGGAAAGGTAAGAAGTAACAACGCAGATCAATGAAGCAGAACGCGAAGGCGGTGCCTGAACACAAGAGGAGAAAAATCGATCCTCCGCCGTCTCACAGGTAGTATATGTTTTGCAGCGCATTTGTTAATTTTATTAGATAACTTCTTGATTTAGAGAATCTTAAACCCAAAGTACGTTTTCTTGAATTTTGCGTTCTACGTATCTCTATACTTTGCTGTTTGATTTCATGTATTCATATGCGTAAACTTTATCGCGGGGGCTGTGGTGGAGTTTTTGGCCATAGTTTGGTTCTTCGTTTGCTGTTTGCGAGCATAATTTTAATTTTTGCCTAATGATTTATGGCTCGAGTTGTGCCAGAGTAAAAGAAAAGAGTATGTGTAATCCCGAGAAAAAGTGTACATTCTTAATGTTTGGCCTTTCGCAGAGCTAACAGATATTCACTTTCTTCTTTCTTCTGTAATATGAATTCATTCCCTGGGGCCTGATCTTGTATTGAAGTTCTGCTTAGTCGTTTTCAGTGACGAAGCATTCTGCTTTACAGCACAATTCCATGTTCACTCATGTGCCTGAAATTGGCAAATGATGTTCCATATTTTTAATGTGGAGATAGATATGCAAGTTCTTGACACCTTTTTCCCTTTCAAATCGCAGGTCTTTCTCTTCACCCGGACCCAGGGCCGGAACTGCACCTTCAGTGGGTACTTCAACGGTAAGTGTTTTCTTTAGGCAGTGTGCTCCATGTTTTCTCATGTCAGTTCTTATGCATAGTGCTGATGGATTCAATATTCAGGCATCTAAACCCCAATCAAGTGCAATGAATTACAATATCCAACAAGCAAAAAATTTTGCGGTGGCACAGGCACAACATGATGGTTCCACCGGGAACTTTAGAATTTTCGATTCTCCATTCGGGAATTATCTTGTTCCTGCAGTCCCTAATCGTGCAGAATTTTCTGGATAACCAAATCCTCCTTGTCAATACAAAAGTGGATATTTAAGTTTTCCTTTAATCTTTGCTCAGCTAATCTCCTTAACTGACATTCCGCAATTTCCTCTTATTATATTAAACAAGGGAATAGATAAGTTATGATACATGTTCAGATTAGGTTTCAATTATCAAACTTCTGTCTGCCCATAATGAATCATTTATGTTTAACTAAAAATATCTCCTAGACTGAGGGACTTTTAGATGAGATGATAAGAGCTGTTTTTTTTTCATTTAAAAAAAGATAAGAGTTGTCTTTTAGCTTAATCAAGGTTTGGAGTTAGAGTTTTGGGGATGCAAGTCTTAAATCTTCAAGGGAGAGTTTGTCACTTGAAAGGATTATCCTGTTTACACCGAATTAGTCATTTGTCAAAGATATTTATATCAGAGAGTCAATACTCAAAAATATCTACAAGGTTTGTTTTTATTTTTCTTCTTGGTCTTTGCTAATTTAGGGGGGAAATAATAGTAGTAACTGAGTTTAGGTTGTTGATGTTGAGGAGTTTCTACCTCTATTTCTTCTTGGGTAGTATGGTCTTAGACGTTGCCATATCTTACAGAACTTTCATTTGGCAACTGGTATGTTGGAGTAGGCTACTGGTATGATGGGGGAAGTCTTGATAATGTTGAAAATTTGGCTACCCGTACCATAACTGGACCTGGGGTGATATAGAGATCCTATCTGTGTTGTGTAGGGCAGAAAGTATTCTAAATACATTTGCCTGCTCTTAGGATTCATATTGCAATATAGGGCATGGAACGGTTTGTTAAAAAAATAATTATAAATGAGAGAAATTAATGCTAAAATAATAACAAAAGATATGAAATTAACTTTATATGAATTGATGGGTAAAGGACATATGAATTGAGTCTATAATTTTGTATAAATGAGTGATAAATAACTATATTGGTAGTATGAATATTAATCCATGGACACGCAATTTATACTCACTCATGCTTACAATTTATCACATTCTAGTTTAGAAAAGTCTACTACGAGGAGTACATAGAGAGTAAATTTTATTAAAAATAAATAATTATATTCTAAAATGATTGTTTAAAGCAATGTAACTATCATCATTTATTTCATGTGTTTTACCCTTTTCTATTTCATCATCTTTCTAGCAAGGAGGTCCATTGATAAACTTTCATAATATAATATAATATAATACTTGAATAATGCTCCTTCACTGCAAAACATGTCAATGTCGAACTTAAAACTTAAGTTTGTCGTGAAGGTTTGAAAAAGAAAGACACTTAGGGGCTAGAGATGCCTTTTAAATTTTTCTTTGTTTAGGGCCCACCATCGGATTTTGATTCCTCACTTTTATGAAGTGGAAAAGAAAAGAAAAAAACAAGCACCAGATAAAGCAGTACGTGGCTATTCTGGGTAGGGGCACCCTTGAACAGCCAGGTAGCCTTTAATAATTAGGCTAAGATGCCAACGGAAAGGGATGTTCTTTTAAAAAAATCCAAATATCCTTAGAAATAGTTTTGTTGGAGGAATTCTTTGAGTTGGATAAAGGAGTTTGATTCCTTCTCTTTTATATAGGATTTAAATCTCGAGTTAAATAAATATAATATAGACTCATCTATAACTAAAAATTAATGGTTCAATTTGGGCCCATTTTTTTTATATAGGCAATCCTCAAGTTAAATAATTACAATATAGACTCATCCATTACTTACCTAAATTTAAGTCAAGATTTCATGAACTATTTTGCCAAAATATTCTGTCCATAATCAGGGATATTTTATAACATTCATACTTATCTGTTCAGTCATTAAAACAAATTCAAAAATAAAAAATAGATGTTGAAAATAAATATCAATAAATCATTTACTATATAGAATTTATAATTTTTGGATATATGCATATTACACTATATATTATATTTATATTATAATATATTATGTAATTTTATCATAGAGAATTTTTGACTCGTGCTTCTCCTAACTATAAAAGATTATGGAGAAAAATTAATGACGGGAGTCAAAAAAGAACAAAATACTTTGAGCAAGCTTTTGTGGCACCAATATATGGCTGTCATTGTATATTACTTATACAAGAATAACAAAGGAAAATCTAAGACAGTTAATTATACAGTATCGTATCTAATAAATATAATAAAGTAAATACAATAATCCCGATGATTTCTTTCTTTTAACACTGTGTTAAAAAGATGTAGTGTGTAGATCTTGTACACCCATCTTAGAAGTTAAATATCTGAATTGATCTTATCCAAGTGCTTTTGTGAATATATTAGCCAATTATTCATGTGTTGATATGTATGTCATGGTAAAATCCTCTTTTTTAATCGTCTCTCAAATGAAGTGGCAATCCACTTCAAAGTGTTTTGTTCTCTCATAAAAAATAGGATTCGCAGCGATCTGTAAAGCGGATTTATTGTCACTGTATAACAAAGTCGTACCTGTATCCACCTTAAGGAAGCTAAAAAGTTCCTTCAACCATGTCAACTCACTAACAATACTTGCCATTGCCCTGTATTCAGATTCAATAGAAGATCGGGAAATTGTTGCCTGCTTCTTTGATTTCCAAACATTTGGTGCTCCACCAAACATAATGAAATATCCCGTAATTGATTTTCTGGTAGTTGGACAGCTAGCCCGATCAGCATCACAATATGCCATCAATTTCAAGTCATGATTATTCTTTGGCAAAAGAATACCTAAACCGATGTTGGTTTTTAAGTACCTCACGATACGAATGACTGCTTCCCAAAGTTTGTCTCTTGGCTTTTGTATAAACTGGCTCAAGATATGCATAGCATATGTGATCTTAGGCCTAGTGATTGTTAGATATAGAAGTCTGCCAACTAATCTTCTATATTTTCCACCATCCTCCATGTACTCTCTTGAATCACTTGCCAACTGATGTTGTTGCTCCATTGGGAAAGAGCATGATTTTGCTTCTGACAATTTGCATTCATTTATAATATCAAGTGCATATTTTCTTTGTGACATGAATAATCTTTTCTTGGATCTAGCCACCTCAATGCCCAAAAAATATTTCAAATTGCAGAGATCTTTAATGCAAAAATGTTGATTGAGATATGCCTTAACCTTGTTACATTCATGAAAATTGTTTCCAGTTAGTACAATATCATCAACATAAACTAGAAGTATCACAAAAGTGTCTCCTCTAGATCGCACAAAAAGAGACTGTTCAGCTAGATGCTGAATAAAACCAAAATCTCTGAGAGTGGTGAATAATTTTGTGAACCAGTTACGTCCTACTTGATGAAGACCATATAACAACTTTTTGAGTTTGCAAACCTGACCGAGTTTTGGAGTTTGAATGCCCGGAGGTGGGATCATGTAAATATCTTCTGCAAGATCACCATGAAGGAATGCATTGTTCATATCAAGTTGGAAAAGAGGTCATTCTCATTGTGAAGCAAAGTTACAAAACACACCTAACTATAGTGAGCTTAGTCACAGGGGCAAATGTCTCTGTAAAATCCTCCCTCTGGACCCGTGAGTAACCTTTTGCCACTAAGCGAGCTTTATACCTCTCAATGGACCCATCTGCCATATATTTAATTTTATATACCCATTGGATAGCCTTCATATTGGAAGGTAGGATAGAATATATCCAAGTGCCATTATCTTCTAAAGCACGAATCTCATAATTCATAGCTTCTTGCCAGTGAGGATGTTGTGCATATCTTCTGCAAGATCACCATGAAGGAATGCGTTGTTCACATCAAGTTGGAAAAGAGGCCATTCTCGTTGGAAATGTCTCTGTAAAATCCTCCCCCTAGACCTGTGAGTAACCTTTTGCCACTAAGCTAGCTTTATACCTCTCAATGGACCCATCTGCCCTATATTTAATTTTATATACCCAACGACATTGGATAACCTTCTTATTGGAAGGTAGGATAGAATATATCCAAGTTCCATTATCTTCCAAAGCACGAATCTCAGAATTCATAGCTTCTTGCCATTGAGGATGTTGTGCGGCTTGTGAATAAGTAGATGGCTCATGGTTGTCAGTAAGGACACTCAGAAAGGCCTTATGCGAAGGTGAATAACTATCAAAAGAGATGGCATAAGCAAGAGTTGCATAAGCCGAGGAGTTATGAGAGAGCAAAGTGTCTTGCCATATAAAATCACGAAGGTGAGAGGGAGGCTATCTTTTACATTCTGGGCGTTGATTACCATCTGGAGAGGACTGCACATTAATATCAGATAAATTCTCTCCATTTGTTGGTAAATCCAGAGGAGAAATATGATTGATGTGATCAGTGGTTAAGGAAATATTCTCATGGACATCAACATAAGAGATCAAAGAAAAATCTGGATGTGATTTACTTGTCGAATGATCTTCGTGATAGTCATGATCTGTTGGAGAATCTTGATATAAAGTTGCTTGATCTTCACGGAGAGAAAAATCTGAATGATTATTATCAAATAAATGGGCTTGATTTTCGTGAGAAGCAATAGAACCAGGAGAAATCAAATTATGTGCTACTGATTTTTCCATTAATTTCGGAGATGGGGATAAACAGCTAATAGAAATAGGATCATTGACTTCAAGATTATTTCCATATAGGCCACTATCAAGAGAATTTGTTGCAGATGTCCTCAAAAAATCAGAATCTTCATTATAGGTATGATCAGACGGAACCAAAAAATTTTTTAGTCTGCATTGAAGATGGCAAAGGAGCTATCACATCAACCGTGGAAATACTATCCCTGAAAGGAAACAAAGACTCGTAAAAAATCACATTTCGAGAAACAAAAATCTTTCGAGTTTCAAGATCATAAACTTGTCATCCTTTTCTTCTTTGTGGGTATCCCAGAAATATACAGCGAGAGGATCTTGCCTCAAATTTATCTCTGATTTGATCATGTATATATGTGTAATAAAGGCAACCAAACACACGTACATGAGAGTAGGTTGGAGCCTTGCCAAAGAGTATCTCATAAGGTGTCTTCCAACCAAAAATAGAATTTGGGGTTCGATTTATTAGGTAGCTGGCTGTCAGAATGCAATCGCCCCAGAAACGTATAAGCAGCCCTGCTTCAAAACGCAAAGCCCTAGCAACATTTAATATATAACGATTCTTTCGTTCTACTTGCCCATTCTGCTGAGGTGTATAAGGAATGAAGGTCTCATATTGAATTCCTTTCTCCAAAAAATAAGTGTGTAGACAAGTAAACTCAGATCCATTATCCGTCCGTACCCGTTGAACAGTAGTATCAAATTGTGTGTGTACCATACTTATGAAATTTCGAATATGGCTAGCCACCTCACGTTTATCTCGCAACAAATAAATCCACATGCCACGTGAGAAATCATCCACAATACATAGAAAATAATGTGCACCAGACAAGGATTGTGTTGCATACTTTCCCCAAAAATCACAATGGATCAAAGCAAAAGGTTTAATAGCACGACTCACACTCTTTTCAAAAGGCTGTCTTATTTGTTTTGCTCGATGAAAAATATCACATGGTACATCTGTCTTGTAATTTGCTTTATTGGAAAAAGGTAATAAGGAAATCTTTTTCATAGATGGATGCCCTAAATGTTTATGCCAAAGTTCATTCCCAACAGTAGTTGCACAAGTAGCCGCTATGCCATACATCGACTTCTGTAAGTAATATATCCCAGATTATAATCTACCCATACCAATTGTTCTCTTCGTGACTGGGTCCTGTATACTGCAAGATAGAGAATCATATATCACTGTAAAAGCATGAATTCGAGTGAGTTATGGTACAAAAATAAGGCTACATTTGTAATCCGAGATATATAAGACGTTTTTAAGAACCAAATGTTTGGATAACAACACATATCCCGCACGTGTAGCCAAGGAAGAAGTTCCATCTGGTAAAGAAATATTCACTGGTCGATCCAGCTAATATATATTTGACATCTCTGATATCTTAGATGTCATATGGTGACTAACACCATTGTCAATAATCCAATCAGTAAATATAATCTTACTAGACATATATTCTATAGCATCCACATCATTAAGTTGTTTGAAGTGCACGTTGTCATCATTAGGCCCTGAATATACATGAGAAGAGACTGTAGATCGAGCAGCAAAGACATGTCCGTCACATGCACTTTGGATTCGTCTTGCTCAATACCTGCAAGATTAGCAAATCCCTTGTCTTTTGCACCTATTTTTGACTTATTCCAAGTCGGTTTACCTTGATTTTTGTCAGATGGTCGACCATGGAGGAGCCAACAACGTGATTTTTTATGTCCAGGATCACCACAATGGTCACAAATAATGCCATCTTTTCTTCTAAACTTTGGCATAACTTCCATCGACGCAACAATCTCTATTACATTGTCTTGATTGGCTGAGACAACTTGGTGATGACTCTCCTCTTGAAGGATGCTACCAAGAATACTGTCAATGCTTGGCAAGGGGTCTGTATTAAGTATTTGAGATCGGACCACACAAAAACGTTGATTGTCCAATCCCATTAGAAATTGAAAAATCTTGTCTTCCTTCCTTTGCTTTTGTATATCAGTCCCACTTGTAAAATTCATGAGTTCGTCCCACTTCCCTCGAAGTGTACCAAAATAATTGATAACTATCATGGTGCCCTGTTGCAAAGATTGCAAGTCTCTTTTCAACTGATAGATACGTGGTGCATTCTTCCTTGCATATCTTCTCTTTAAGATATCAAACATATCTTGAGAAGATATTGCATAAATAATGGTGTCTCGAATCTTTGAGTCTACAAATGCCAAGATTCATCCCATTACATAAGAATCGCAACGATCCCAGATCTTTACCATTGCAGGCTCTAATCCGGATTTTTGGATGGTGCCATTCACGAAACCCATCTTCAATTTTTCCTTGAGAGCTCTAGTGAGAGCCATCTCCCATGCATTGAAGTTGTCACCTGTCAAGAACATAGAACTGATTGCTGTGTTTGGATTATCAGAACTAAAGATAAAAAAAGGTAAGGATGGGTTCGAGATTGACAGTATATTTGTCATGGTACTTTGATTGGTATCACTTGTAGAGGAATCAACAAGATTTGTCATTGTTTTCTTTTGAACCTGCTCCGTTACCATATAAAAGATTATAGAGAAAAAAAAAATAATGATGGAAGACAAGAAAGAACAAAATGCTTTGTGCAACCTTGTGTCACCACTATATGGGTGTCATTGTATATTACTTATACAAGAATAACAAAGGAAAATCTAAGACAACTAAGTATCGTATCTAATAAATACAATAATCATGATGATTTTTTTCTTTTAACATTAAGATAATAACATTAAGAGAATACGTAAATCTTTAATTATGTTATTTTAGATTATCATTTACAATATCTTAATATTTTCCTTTGACACAACCAAATTATGGAAAAATAATTTTACAGGATTTTTTATACAGAACGGAAGATACCAAATGCACTTTTAAATTATTATGATTCACGTTGTCTTAATGTAAAATTAATTTCCTTTATGAAATTAGGTTTTATTTATTTATTTATGTGGATGGTTGATGAAATAATAACTTGAGGGTGACTCGTAGTTACGATACATTTGAAACAAAATATCGTTAATAGTTGTTTTAGGGCAATCTCCTAATTCCTTACAAAGCTTTACATTAAAGCAAAATATCTCTGTGATGGTAGAGAAAACAAAACATTTTTTTATTGTACTTTATACAGCTTTGTCTGTTTCTTTTTTTTTAAAAAAAAAGAATTGTGATTATAAAAGTATTAGTACGAAACTCTTTCTATTTCAAGTAGGAAGAACAACACATCCAACCTAACTGTGTCAGAATCAGAAACTGGTTTGCACTTGTAAATCCATTGCCGAACCAAAAGAGTTGAAGTCACTACTTGACCAAACTGTTTAGCAACCGACAAATAAGCCTTTGATAGCCTCTTACGAACAGGATGAACTATCAACGTGAACAAGAATCTACAAAAAGAACATACAACTTCTATTATTCAATGTAGTTGGTGTGCATATTTTATTGCAATTGGAAAACATGCACACGACACAACCACATGGGATTTATTCCTTTTCTTCTTCTCTCTACCTAATATAGGAGCTAGGGTTCGTCTGCCTTCAAATTGTGTGATTCTAACCATTTGTTAATCCGGTCTTCAATCATAATGCATAATTTGACGGTTTTTTTCTTCCACTCAACCAAATGATTTTTTTAACAATTAATTATTGTAGCACAAGTGATTAAAGGGCTGAATGAGAAGTAGAAATTACCAATTAACGAGAGTAATTTTCTATTATAAAGAAAAAAGCATCTAACTATTACATCAAATTGCCTGTTTTGGGCGGTGTGGATATATATAAGCAGTGAAAGTTGAACGAATTGTTCGTGTGTTATCATTAGCTCTTGAAAGAAGATATCACGTTATTCCATCACAACCTTCTACTGTTTATATGACAGTATCTTTGTTCTCCCCACTCCCAAATCTCCTTTACAGATTTGAATCCTAAAATTTTCATTCCTAAACCTTAACACGTTACCCAGAGATAAACTTTTTTATTTGTCACGAGAACATTTTATCCTCTTCTTTTAGGGACCATGATAAAATATGTGTTGGCTTTGTAAATAAGTATGCTCAGTGATATCCAATTTTGTTTTAAGCTATAGGTTATAAGATTTTGGTTGGGCTATATAAGAATTTTGAAAGATTCATAACAGATATATTTTTTATTTTAATTTGATAATATATATTCAATCGGTTCGGTACTACTAAACCAGATAAAATATTCATCCTTACCTTGGAGTGAAAAAGGGTCCTATAAATGCGGCAAGGTCCCACTGGCTGGACATTATCGTAATTTAAGCTGGTGCAAAAACAATGGTCACTTTCCCTAGGAAAACATTATCTCCAAACGTTACAACAAAGAGCAAGGAGATTTTTTTCTTATTCCGTCTCCCGCTATAATAAATATCTTTCATTACAGAAAAATCCAAATGGCGAATGCCCAATAAACAAATCCTGCAAAGTTGCCATCTCTGTACACGTAATCCAGCTCAAAAGGATCCCTCGTTAGGTTCTCTTCTGGCGATATATCCCTCATTAAGTTACCAAAAACCAATTCACTTAAAGCAGCACCTTTGCTTGTACTGAAGGTTTGGCATTTGGTGAGGGGGGAGGAAGATGGGGAAGGTGGCGGTAGGGGCGGCGGTGGTGTGCGCGGCTGCTGTATGTGCGGCGGCTGCGCTGGTGGTGAGACACCGGATGCGAAGCTCAGGAAGGTGGGCCAAGGCTATGGCGATACTGAGGGAGTTCGAGGAGAAGTGTGACACTCCATTGGGGAAGCTGCGCCAGGTGGCTGATGCAATGACCGTTGAGATGCACGCGGGCCTCGCATCGGAGGGCGGCAGCAAGCTCAAGATGCTCATCAGCTACGTTGATAACCTCCCAACCGGGTAACCAAACTGAACCTCACACACAAATACCTGAAAATAGAAGAAAATAATTTCTTTCTCTTTTTTTAAAAATTCTTTTGCTTTGGTTTAATCGATTCAGGATTGGGAAATTTTTTTCTTTTTTTTTCCTCTATTCGTTTTATTTATTGGTTGTTTGCGAGTCACTGTTTTCCTTTATTATTGATCTGACTTTTGCTTATTAATGTGTTAGTATATTTATAAATTGAATTAAAACCATACACTTTGGCCTTAAAAAGTGACTATTATATATATATATATATTATTCTGTTACCCGTGTGGATTAGAGTAGAAGTTGGGTGCTAGGCTTAATTATCAGCTCTCAACTGGAAATGCTGTTTATTAAAAAAAAAATGGAAATGCTTTCTTGGTTGCTAGAATTTGATGAGATTTGGTTTTTTGGTTTAGTAGAATTCTGTACTAACGTAGGGTATATTTTTTTCTAATTGCAAACTTCCAGCTTTTCACTAATTGATTTTACTTGTTCTTCTAGGTTTCATCTTTTTATGTTCTTCGGCCTTGTTTCTTGGGAGGTTTGCACGTTTTCAGCTAGAATTTCAATGATTTTAAGGACCTTTTGTAAGTTTGATGTTAAGTAATTGTGGAAAAAGTTAATCCCATTATCTCTAAGATCAGGGAAAAAATCTAGATACCAGGTTTGTACGTAAGAAACAAGCACAAATAATTAGTAAAGTCCCAACTGATTGAAGGCTAATGTTTCCATCTACTGAAAACAATTAAATCTAAGGAATCAATGGGCTTATGAAAATTTTCCAAACTATCAAATCGAAGCCGAACATTAGATTATATCCTGAAGAAACCGATCAACTGGGCTATATTCATGAGCAAATTTCCTCATATAGTGATGACTGCCGCCCATGGAGGTACTTTTAGGATCATAGTATTAAGTTTCCGCATTCCGTAGATTCTTGACAGCTTACTGAAATTCAAATCCCTAGTCAAAAGATAAACTGAAAACGTTATGGAAAACAAGATTTGATGGTAAGTATTTGGCTTCCTAATGTGTCTTTTAATAGGTCCAGTCCATTTTTTTTCTCCAATTTTCTTTCTTTCTGGTGTAGTTTAGGTTTTGATGGTTTGTGGCGTTCTGCTTTTTGAAACTTCGTTTTCTTATGACCTTAGTTACGCAACCTTTCTGGACAGTTGATTTCTCTTCTGCTATATTTGTCCCTAACTAGTCAATCAATCGCAATTTGGCCTAATAAAGTTTTAGGTTTTCAGAGAAGGTAAGGCTTCACATTGAATCATGCAACCAATTGGATTTAGCTGATGTTGAGTGAATGGTTTAGCAAAATACTTGAACCTGGTTAATAGTTCTTCCCCACTTGAAGTGTTGATATTTGTAATGTTATCACAAGGACGTCCTCATAGAACCTTGGAAAAAAAATCATGCTATAACCTTATATGAATTATTTTTTTTTATAAAAAGGAAGAGATGAGAAGAACAAGAAAACTCAAAGAAAAAATGACAAGAAAAGGGGATGCAACGGTCCTTATCCATCAACAGGGGGATATTGTCTTCTCATCCAGGGAATTTTTGCTTCTTCTTGATGAATTAGAGCTCAGCTTTTCAGATTAGCTAGATATTGATGGATCTTGTAATTTATGGTTGGTTTGGGTTTGATAAAATTCTAAAAGAATAACCTTTAAGGATTATTGTTTCATGAATTCTCTCTCTTTACCCTGCAGAGATCATAAGCAAAATTCTCCTTTCAGTAGCTATTGTTACAACTGGGGTTGCTGCTGCCAAACTCCTGTGTTGCGCTCACAAATAAATTAAGTGAGAATTAGAATGGTCAAATGGGAAATGCGAAACAAAAAGAAAATAATTACTTGAGAAATAAAAGAAAGCGTGTTACACAGGTTAAGTATATCACAAAAATAAACCAAAAATGCATTGTACTTTGAGGAAGCCATCTTTCACTAATCTGTTCCTAAAATTATGGAGCATGACATAGAGTTAACTGTCTCTGATCTTTAGTTGGTGATAATTGCAAAAGAAAAATTGCATCTTGATTTTGATGGCAGAATATGATGAGTTAAAAGATAATCCTTCTGTGAAAATTTTGAATATGATGAGTAACTTCATTTGTAAGACCTTTGTAGTTTGTTGTTAACAAAAGGAAAGCACCATTGAATATCATGTGTCTTCTTTTTAGGGATGAGAAAGGGTTGTTTTACGCGTTGGACCTTGGTGGCACAAACTTTCGTGTCTTAAGAGTACTATTGGGCGGGAAAGAAAAAGGTTGTATCAAACAAGAATTTGAAGAAGTTTCAATTCCTCCACATTTGATGACAGAAACTTCAGAAGTGAGTGTCATTTGAAATTAGCTGGTATATTTTGTCCAGCTTGGATTAGTTAACCTTCCAATCACTGTTGATATCAGGCACTGTTCGATTATATTGCTGCGGCACTTGCTAAATTTGTTGCCACAGAAGATGAAGGCTTGCATCCTTCTCCAGGTAAACAAAGGGAGCTGGGATTTACCTTTTCGTTCCCAGTTAGGCAAACATCAATAGCATCTGGAACACTTATAAAATGGACAAAGGGCTTCTCTATAGAAGACACGGTGAATCCTAATTCCCTTGACTCTAATTTATTTGCTTTCATATGTTATCTATCAGTGATTATTTTTTTTCAGAGACTGTTTTTCTCTTGCATTCTCTTGATTATGCATTGGAATATTGAAGTTCATTTAAATATAAAAATGTAGCTGATTTTGCAGTTTTGTTGCATTTTAGGTTCTTGATTACATGATTTGTCAATCGTGTTGGGTTGTGCACCTGCATACTGGATAATACTTTTTTTTAAAATTACTTGTATTTTCCATAACTGCTTAATTGTAAGCCTCCAGTTTTTTATTAAGCCCAAGAAGAGGTGCATTAGCAACGGATTGGAAAACATGGAAATGGGCGTTATGCCCATCTCACTTGGATGATGGACATATCACAACGGCTTCTTTTAGTCATTCTATCGCCAAACCTTACCAATTCTTTTCAAGAAACTGATTTTATGGTGACCCTGCTGCAGGTTGGGGCAGATGTGGTGGGAGAGCTGACAAAAGCTTTGGAAAGAGCTGGTCTTGATATGCGTGTGTCAGCTTTGGTAAGTTTAACTTTTTTTTCCCTCTTCAGGGTTCTCTTTGGTTTTTCCTATTAACGGTAAAAAATGTGATTAAATTTGTTACTGAACTGTGTTGCTATTTGTGTGTTTATTTCTGGTGTAGGTCAATGATACAATTGGGACTTTAGCTGGGGGTAGATACTACAACCAGGACGTCATCGCTGCTGTGATATTGGGTACTGGAACAAATGCTGCTTACGTAGAGCGAGCACATGCAATTCCAAAATGGCATGGTCTTCTACCAAAATCCGGGGAAATGGTTGGTATTTTCCCTCAGTAATTAGCAGTTACCATCCCAGAGAATGTATTGTATTTTTTTCTTCATGTTTTTTTATCTTCCATTTAGTAACTTAATTTTGTAACTTGGTAATCATTACTGAATTCTTCTTATAACCCTAGGTTATCAACATGGAATGGGGTAATTTCAGGTCTTCACACCTTCCATTGACGGGATATGACCAAGATCTGGATGTCGAATCTCTGAACCCAGGAGAACAGGTAACTCTTCTTGCTTTTAATTATTTGTTTCAACTCTGTTGCTATTTATTGAAGAGTAGTCATGGATTATGACTGTTATTGCAGATTTTTGAGAAGATGATTTCTGGTATGTATTTGGGAGAAATTGTGCGCAGAGTTTTATTGAAGATGGCTGAAGAAGCTGAATTTTTTGGCGATGTTGTTCCACCAAAACTAAAAATTCCATTCATTTTAAGGTAAACATTGGGTTTATGAGCTACATGTTACTTAGTGGCCAAATATGTTGCCTTCTTAGGCAGTCCAGTCTTAACAACTGTGTCTTGACTTTGGAAAGGGTCAGCGTTTTCTGTGCTTCATGTGTTCAAAACCAGTTTGGATGCCTCAACCTTGAATCCTTACCTATAGTTTAAAACGACACTAGCGTAGGCCTTACTGAATGAATGTAACAGAATTTTGCTATCTTTCTTCTCTTCCTAGTTTCTGAGTTTTGGAAAAAAATGTTAGGAAATGCACGCAGCAACCTCTTCATCTGCTTGCAAATAACGAAGCACTTAATCCTGAAAAGCCTTCTTCTTTTGAAAGGCGTCCTAGTCTGATCGTCGTGCATTGACTGGCAAAGCAAATCATTGCATTGCCATCAAGCATAACTGAACTGAATGATTGATGATTTGTTTCCAGCCTTTATTCTTCTTCCTTTTCCCCTGTGAGCAATTATAATTGTAAGGGGAGACAGAAAGGACTTTGTCAAATTCCCTTTAGTTGCCATTCCTCCTGCTATACTAAAAAAATGCTGACCAAAGCAAGCATTAAGCGCCAAGTAACTAAGTTGGCCCAGTCCCTACTGGGATCTGCAACCTCGTGCACTAGCTGCCATAAGCTTCTAGTGTCTAGTCCACTGATTGGGTTGAAATAAAATTTAGCTTCTCAGATAAATGGTAAGGCTGTACTATTCAGCAAAAAAAAACTTTTACCAAGAGAAGTCTCTTGCCGGAAGACAGTTGTGCCCCAGTTTACTCTTCATATTTTCCCAAGCGTGAATCCATTTTTTCTCTTCCTATGTAAACTTGCTTGATTTTTTTAGCTAATCCGTACATTATGCCTAACCAATTAGTGATTATTCTGGGTATGCATTTTGGAGGAGTTAAATTTCTGTTATAATATATTCAGAACTCCCAACATGTCTGCAATGCATCACGATACTTCTTCAGATTTGAGAGTTGTCGGAAGCAAACTAAAGGATATCCTAGAGGTATTACATTCTGCTGGTGTTTTTTTTGACTTATCTATATACCTTCTAATCTTTTTGTTCACTGAAAGAAACGACATGGAAGGTTACATAAAAAAAGGATTCTGTCTCTGCACATAGAGGAAGAGTTTTAAGAGGAATCAAAAGCTTATTGACTTGGAAAATCTTGATGACTGAAACACTCTGGTTATGAAACGATCAAGAATTTGGTGCAAAATGTTGTTTGACTTTTCTGTTTTTTTTTTGCTCAGATACCTAATACCTCCCTGAAAACGAGAAAAGCTATTGTTGAACTCTGTGACATTGTTGCCACCCGTGGTGCTCGCCTATCTGCAGCTGGGATTGTTGGCATCCTTAAGAAATTGGGTAGAGATGTTGCAAAGGATGGCGAAAAGCAGAAGTCAGTGATAGCTTTGGATGGCGGTTTATTCGAGCACTACTCCAAATTCAGTGCTTGTATGGAAGGCACACTCAAGGAATTACTGGGTGAGGAAGTTTCCGAGAACATAGTCATTGAACACTCAAATGATGGCTCAGGCATTGGAGCTGCTCTCCTTGCCGCTTCTCACTCCCAGTACGTGGAGGTCGAGGAATCTTGAAAATAAAATAATATAATATAAAATAGATGGGTAGGGGCTTTCACTTTTTGGATTTTTGTATAATATCCCCCTACCCACATATCTCCCCACAGACCTGCAGCCGTTCAAGCACATCTTTTTTCATGGTCTTAAATACCTTATAATTTGAAGGATGGGTCAATGTGCCCACAATTACCTTGTAATGGCCCCAAACTTCCGAGTGGTCAGGCAATCGTCTGTGTTTTTTGTCATTTACACGAATCCCGTGATAAAACGGAGGGATGTTAACTAGGATTGAAGAGGTGGGTTTGGCGGAATGTTGTTTCGGTTGGTTATGTTAGTAATAAAGTGGGATTAAGTGGCTTGTGGTATGCTTATGGTGTTTAGATTTTCTGTCTTATGTTCGAAATTGGAGATTATGTTCTACCTGGTATTTTGTGTCTCACTACATGGGTTTTTGCTTTCTTCTTTGCAGCCTCCGGAAGTTTGAGAATCATAGCCTCTATCAGTAAGTTGTATAACCTAATCAAATCTATGTTTTCCCATGAGAAATAAACCGCTTCTCCGACACTTCTTCAAGAGTATGTTCTTACTCGAATTCCGGGTGTGTATATGCTTATATGAAAAGTATATTTGTAGAATAAAAGCATACATTTTTCGAGGATATCATTCTGATCTAGATGTGCATACCTCGGGTTTGTGCTGCTAATCATCAATTTCTGATGTTTCTCTTAGTTTGGAATTCCTGAAGAGAGGAGCTGTACTATGCTCATTTTCTAGACTCTTCTCTTCCCGGAAAGGAGAGGAACTGCAGATTACGAGCAAGACTTGCAAAACCTGCCTCATGAAAGGCCTCTGAGAAGGCTCTTGGCTTGTGCACCATAGCCCGAGTTTGAAAACACTGCATATCTCATCCAAATTGGCCAGTTGCTTGACCTCCTTGTCCAAAGCATCCACGACAGGTTTTCCTTCTTGGGCGTGACGCAGTGCCCACTCAGCCAGGCATGTATGCTCGTCACCGTTATGAGCTTCCTTTCCAGTTGTTAGCTCGAGGAGGACAACCCCGAAACTATAAACATCAACCTTCTCGTCCACTCTTACTGTGTGAGCATACTCTGAGAAAGAGAGCATCAGAAATTCCTTTCAAGGACAAATAACATATGCTTACCTACATGACGCTAATTAAATTCCACCTCTTACCTGGAGCAATGTAGCCGAAAGAGCCTGCAACGGCCGATACCTTGGCAAGCTCCCCTTGGTCGACCAGCTTCCTAGCTAAACCGAAATCCGCAATTTTGGCGTTGAATTCGGAATCAATGAGGATGTTGCTGGCTTTTATATCTCGATGAATAACTGGGGGGAAACAATCGTGGTGAAGATAGGACAGACCCTGTGCAGCTCCCACTGCGATATGCAGTCTCTTGGGCCAGTCTAGAACGACATGACGGGTGGAAGCTGAAAGGCTTTCTGCTTTCTCATCCTTGTGAAGCCACCGATCCAGGCTACTATTCTTAAGATACTCATAGACGAGGAATTTGGAGTTTTCGTTGGAGATGCAGCAAAGCAGCTTCACTATGTTCAAATGCCTGACATTGCTCAGTATCTGAACCTCTGCAAGAAACTCTTCCTCAAGTTTCTGGTCTAACTTCTTGTCACTCCAGATTCTTTTCACAGCAACAAATTTACTCGAAGGATTTTCAGCAACAGGGACACGGTATACATCCCCCGATCCACCACTTCCAATAAGGTTATCTTCTGTCAAACCTGACAATATTGCGGATTCGCTGAAACTCAACTTTTGGAAGGAGGTGAACTTCCACCGGGACATCAATCCTTGCCTTGTCCTCCGGTGAAATCTGAGCAGGAAACATGAGACGAATATAATCACAAATACTGCCGACAGAGCACTTAACAGCGATAATAGAATCCGACTTGGAGATCTGTTTGATTTTTGGGGATTCTGATTACAGGGATTGAGATTCAGGGATAAGCTACTTGAACAGAGACCACTATTGTCCAAGAAACTACTAGCATAAGCTGCATTTTCAAACCGCTGGGGGATTCTCCCCGAGAGATGATTGGAAGACATATTGAGATTAGTGAGCCCCAGGGAGCCAATTTGTGATGGGATTTGGCCAGAAAATAGGTTATCTGACAGATCAAGAACTGTAAGACGAGGTAGAAAACCAATTTTCTCAGGAATCTGTCCAGAAAGTTGATTCCGACTGAGGTTTAAAATTGTCAATGCTTGCCAAGAGATAATTTCTGATGGAAGTGATCCATTAAGCCGGTTCCCGTCCAGCAAAACAGTGTTCAGATTACTGAGAGCAGTAAATTCTTGAGGAATTGAACCAGTAAGAAAGTTATTACTGGCATCGAAAATGGTCAAATTCTTCCAGGAACCCACTCCTGCCGGGATTGTGCCAGAAAACTTGTTGTTACTGATCTCCAGTGTCATAAGTTTCTGTGACACTTGGTTAGGAAGTTCGCCTGTGAACAAATTATCTCCTACCATCACATATGACAAATTAAAACCTGTCCATAAACCAAGAGGAATGTTGCCTGAAAAGCTGTTGTTTGAAATCCGAATAATTAGCAGACTATCGCAGTTTCCGAGGGATTCTGGCAATTCTCCACTGAGATTATTATCGAAAGCAATCACGCCTATCAAATTACCTCCTCCACATAAATATTCTGGCAACTTGCCCGTAAGTCTGTTGGACGCAACCTGGAAACTTTTAAGCTTCGAATATCGCCCGAAATCTTGCGGGAGAGCACCTGAGAGGTTGTTGCTAAACAAGCTAAGATCTAGCAATGCAGGCAGACGGCCGATGCTTTCTGGGATTTCACCAGATAATTGATTGAAGAACAAAGCCAAGCCGGATAGTTTCTCGAGCTTCCCAAAATCATCAGGTATTCTCCCAGTCAATTTATTCTGTGAAAGGTCTAGAACAGTCATGTTCAAAGCTTCGACCACTTGGGGGATCTCACCGGATAACATATTCTTGAAAAGATACAAAACACTCAAATTCCTCAACGTGAACAAACTGCTTGGAATATTTCCAGTTAATCTATTTTCCGAGAGATCCAAGTGCTCTAGCGCCACCATATCTCCAATCGTTTCGGGAATCTCTCCAACTAAATTTGCTTCAAAAAACCACAGTTCCTTCAGTTTCTTCAGCTGCGTGAGACTGGAAGGGAACCTTGACGGGAGAAACCCGTTGGTAGACATCCTCAACATCTCAAGATTTGACAAATTTCCAATCTCGGGAGGGAAACTACCATTAAACTGGTTCTCTTCCAGTTGAAGGGTTTTGAGCTCTGTTAACCTTCCGATTGCAGCAGGAATGGAGCCCGAAAAATTGTTATCATAAAGGATGAGGGTCGAGAGCCGAGACAGACGGTCAACATCAGTAGGAATGGACCCAATAAAGTAGTTTTGTGAAAGGTCCAAGAATTCAAGCTTGGACAAGTTGTAGAGAGCCACAGGGAACTCTCCGACGATGTTGTTACCATAAAAACTCAGGACAGTGAGGTTCTTGAGCCCAGAAATAAGAGGAGGGATAGTTCCACTAATGTCCTTGTTGCTAAGATTGAGCTGGGTGATGGAACCGCTGGTGCAGGTAACTTCTGCCCAACTGCAATAAGAGGAGTTTGACGTCGTCCACCGATCAAGAGAAGGTGGATTTCCCCAGTGCTGCTTTAGTTTCATAAGTATGGCTTGTTCCTGCTCTTGGACGTGGGAATTTGCATGGATAACGAAGAAAAAAAACAGGGCAAAGAGGGAGTGAATTGAGAGCAGCATGGGTTTTAGTAACAACATCAGAGATGGAGAGGTTTCTGCGTTTGTAACTCTGAATACCAGTTTCTGGGAAAGTTGGAGTTCCTGGTTTTCCAGAATAGGTGCCAAAAAACCAAACCAAGAGGCCAAAACAATGGCTTTGGAACGAGGAATTCTTTCTTTTTGGCACATGTCCTTTCAAGGAAACACGAAACCTAGCCATTGTCAACTTAAACGTCTATCGGTTTTGCGTCAACCACTTCCATTTTCGTGGTTCTTTAGGTTGTTCCAACACGGAAAATGCCGTGCTCGATCAGCCGAAGACAGAAAGGAGCTTCTATTTAAATTCCTGCTCCGAATGCATAAAGAATATAGACTCAAAAATAATCATATGAGTACGGGTTTCCTTCCCCATAGGGAGATAGAAGATACCATATGGCAAGCCAATCTGTAGGAATTTAGATATTTTTGAAAAAAAAAATAGTGGAAGTGGCATTTATTCTTTATTAAAAAAATTTTAGTCAAAGCCAGCCAAAATTGAAAAGTTTGACCGGTTGCATAAGTAAATGTGTATTTCATTTCTGATGCCACCATGGCCGTTGGCGTAGGTTCTGGTGCATGATTTTCTTCGCAGCGGCTTGGTCAACTAGGACCGAAAGAAAGTTTTCTCGACTAAATTTGTTTTTGAGTTAATTACGTGCAGTATTGCGACATGGCCTAAGGTAACCTTTCCGGATTCCCCTTACTCCAGTTTGGATCTGTACTCCTAATATTTGTTTATTTAATTTATGAGGTTTTAAGATTCAATAATTATTTGATTTTTTTTATAATATACGAAATATTAGAACCTAAACCGATAATGTTATTGGTTTAGTCACTAGGTTTTGAATCTAAAACTTTCTAACCCACAGGTCAGGTCTTAAAAAGAGAGTATCATCAAACCAAAATACTACTCTACAATGTCTTATTACTGTATTATTTTATTGAAGGAGCTTCCCACTCTAAAACTACAAATTATGAAATATTGTATACGATCTAACAAAATTATTCCTATATGCATGTGCTAACAAAAGTTATGTCCAAGATGATAGAACCTAATAGCATAAGGTAAATAGCAATATAGAAAGAGTTGTAGATGATAAGAATAACATAAATGAAAGACTAAATAGTCTTGGTACACTGGGGGGTGTGAGGAAGATATCATTCCCAGCATAGAAATAATGTGAATCAACTTTAATATGCGTGAAAATGAAATCTAACGATTGGCTTAATTAAAATGGTTAGATATAGTGCTAGTCAAAAGAAAAATATGTGACGCAACGACCACACAAAAACAAAACAAAACAAAACAAGAAAAACGTGATTGAGAAGCTAAGTGGAAAAGGGCCAACTCTGAAGATATGATATACTTCATTTGCAAAAGGTCAAAACCAATATTAAGTCGAGTGTTTTTATAAAAATCAAAAGTTGCTCAATTATACCTCAAAGAATGATCTGCTTGCATTAGGCCATTAGCAGAAAAAACTGTCAAAATTTATAGGCTAATATTATGAAATGCAAGAAACATTCCAACAACAATATTAACCATTAAGCAAATAAATTATTTATAGAAAACTAAAAAAATATATATGAACATCTTAAAATAGGTGGTACTTAGAATCTCATCTGCACTAAAATTTTATACTTATTTGACAAAGAATTGAAATAAAACTACAATCGCCATTCTACTGGAAATTGGTTGGCATGTTCTAGAATTCTAAGCCTTTCCCCTTTTGGAAACTTTCTCAAAATAAGCCAAACCATTCAATCTACAAGGTTAACAAAACCCATAATTTTATATGTCCCCAAGCCAAGCCTGCAATTAGTTCTTCGTCGACAAAATTTATCAAATCACAACGAGTAGGAGAATTGATATCTTCGAGAACATTTGCCTTTTCTTTTATTATGGTGAATTGACCACTTCCACTTTCACAAAAGACCAATTTATTAGGTGGCTTCATATCTATTCTATCTTTTCAGAGTGTTTTGTGTATTTTAAGCATTTTCAACACCGTATTTACAGACCTGAATCCCTAAAAAGTTCGGATAAAGAAATAACAGATCTTCATTTTATCGTAATCACAATGGATTATTGACCTTATGACATGACGTGTGATCTACTCGAATCTTTTTAAGAACAGCATTTTAATTCCCTAAAATTAGCTTAATCGAATAAAAAACCTTTAATAATGAGTAATATTGAGCACAAATGCAGCAGAAACTCCTCCATTTCTAAACAACAGAAGATATGTATATTTTCCTACCTCATCTCAAGGTTGCTTTTCTACTATACAGGTAGAAATCGAAAATTGAAAGAATTATGAAACCTGGGAACTTGGAAGGTCGAAGTGTGCACCTCTATCGGACAGAAGAGGACAAGCAAGTTTCTACGTGACGAATACAAAGCCAATTTGACAGACGCTACTGATCAAATCCCTTCCCCTGATAATGATCAATCTAAGCCATGCTGTTTTCACTTGGTGGAATTTCAGCCTCTAAAGAGGCTACGATGAAAGTTGAACCAAAGGCATGCGTGCCTTCTTTACCTGGTATAGCTTTAAAATCAATAACATGGGGAAAATTGTGATAGGGTAAAACAACAACAATAATAACAAATCAGTACATCTCCAACGGAAAAACATAATTACAAAACCTGCAGTATATAAGATATTCCCCTGTAAGATCCCCCACATATCTTTATTGTTGAAGAGCTCCTTTCTTGTTCAGCTTCGTAACAACGATTTTTACCAGGAGAATTTTGTTTCACGCAAATTTTATTTAGACAGTGCTTGAGAAAGTTGGCAGAGTGTTTCTTATGCCATTGTTTGGGACATGAATTAATGAAAAAGATAGGCAATAGTGTGATAGAAACAACAAGAAAACCAAATGAAAAACACTTCAACAACATTACTTTTAGCAGTAGAGGACACTCCGATAGTTACATGCGGGAACTGGTTCATCAATTTCTCTCCTCCAACCCTCAAGGTGCAAGGGAATTTTCCAAAACATTTCTAAAACAATATTGCTTGCTTCATATAGCCGAAAAAACTGCATGACAGTGAAATCCAGAATAAGGAGCCTCGGGTGCATATCTATACTGCATTCAGTGACTTAACAATTTGGAATGTTCTAAGCTGCAAACCATGTATGACCCTTGACAGAGATGAAAAAATTACAACTTCAATCAATATTAAGCATTACGTGCAGTATCCGGATTGCAAGATTAAGTATAGTGTAATTAAAACTTCCCAAGGGCAGAAAAGCAGCCATTCAGTCATACTATGTCCAACTTTCAGCAGGATGGACAAAACCCTAGCCAACCTCTCATCACAACACTAGTTCTTCTCGTAAAATGGAGTATTTAGCCCTTTTATGAATCACCCGAAGTCACTCATAGATCCATCAGACAATAAAATCCATATAATTCCTGTGCACGTTATTACACTTTAACAAATCTGCAAGTCTCATGTGACAAAAAGGTTCGACATCTCATCTACTATGCAGCATTTGCGTTGCCTATGAGATACAACAGCAATTATCTAAGCGGGCATTGCACAGTAGCGGTTCAGCAATCAAAACGCAAGACACAAAATAAACCTCGCCATGCCCGCCAGCTTTAGTTTCACCGCAACGGGACAGACAGCCATAATAAAGGTGCAATTAACAACATTCCTTCCATGGGCAGCATTTACCCACGAGGCCAACATGAATAAGCACAAGGTTTAAGGTAACACATAACATAGTATCGTACCAGCTTTCGTGAATGGTAATCCATAAGCACATAACAACAATAAACAGTTATATATGAGGCAACGTCGACAGTTACATACCACACATCTTTTAAGCCAAAGCTGGGTTCGAACCACCCGCACTGTCCAGAGAAATATTGTTCAGCCTCTCGAGCGCCAAGATAAGCGCCTGCGTGCCTAGATTCCCTTCCCCGTGAGCCTTTAACGACAAGTAAAGCTGTTGCGCGAGAGCCAGTCCAGGCAAAGCAAGCCCCATGTTTTGGCACTCCCTTAAACAAATCCCTAAATCCTTAACAAAATGATTGACATAAAACCCTGCTTCAAAATCCCTCTTCAAAATCCTCGCGCCATACAAGTCAAGCGACTTTGAACCCGCTGCCCCTGTAGATATAGCGTTCAAAAATGACTCCACGTTCAGTCCCGCTTTGTACGCGTAAACAATTCCCTCCACTAACCCTACCATTGTGGAGGCGATCGTTATTTGATTCGCCAGCTTAGCGAATTGGCCTTTTCCGGAGCCACCCATGTAATTGACTTTCCCCAAAAGGGTAAAAAGGGGATTCAGCCTGTCGACGACTGTTTTATCCCCTCCCGCGAAGATCGCAAGGGTTGCGGACTTCGCCCCTCGGTCGCCTCCAGAGACTGGGGCGTCAACGGAGTGGCAGTGCTTGGACGCAGCGGCGGAGTTGATTTCGGTGGCGAGTGATGGCTCGGAGGTGGTCATGTCGACAAGGACGCCACCATCTCTGAGGCCGGAGAGCGCACCAGTGGAGGGGTGAAGGAGGACTTGGCGCACATCGGAGGGGAAGCCGACGATGGAGAAAACGACATCGGACTGGGAAGCAACGGAGTGGGGAGAGTCGGCGAGATGGGCCCCCATGTCAAGGAGGGGCTGCGCCTTGGCGAGGGTGCGATTGAACACGGTGACAGTGTATCCGGCTTGGATTAGGTGGGAACACATGGCCCGGCCCATCACGCCAGTCCCGATCCAGCCCAGGCTCGTGTTTGATGGGCTTATAGGCTCAGCGGATGGCGTGGCGGTGGCCATGGAGCGGTGAGGGAAGAGATGGAGTGGGAGGATATATACGGAACGGAGAGCGAGAGTATGAATGTTTCGAGAGCGGCGAAGTAGAAGTGGAAGTGGCATATTGATGGTTATATCCGGAGTGAGATTCTGTCCGTTTCTATTTTGTCGGGAAAGCTGTTATTTGATTTTTTTTATATGCGTTCGCCTTTTTGTATTGAGAACGATCAATTCCTGATTGGTCTTTATTTTAAATAAAAAAAATATTTTCGAGATAGATGAATCTAATATAGATAGCAGAGTATGTGGGCTAAATTTTTTTTTACTAATTTATTGGTGCTTTAGTGAGAAGTCTGGAACAATGGAGACGGCCTAAGAAATTCGATGTTTATAAATGCGCTACAAGTCTACAAGAAATAGAAATCTGTGATTACTGCTCATTTTCTATGATTCATTCTGCTTGTCAGACAATATGATTGATTACATGATGTTCTGGGATATGTTGGCTAGTCTACACCATTGATCCATTTTAGTATTGAAGTTTAGCCTCTTGCTTAAATCTTCATTCGATTCTTCAATCCCTACTACACTGGTTGGGCTTATTTTGCAATCTGTTTATCGAGTTATGCAGTCTGGTGTAATCCATCATTCATGACTATATTTGCATAAGGGAAGTGACGCCAACTTTTTCACCCACTATTTTTGTGGTACCGAATTTGCCAGGGTGTTCTTCATAATTACCAAGAGATCAAATGCTTGTCTCTCTTGAACTAATTATTTTGAGAAACAGTATTTTGATAATTTCAGTATTTAAATTTTAGGTAAACATTCTACAGACAGAGCAAATTACAGTCAATATTCCAATCAATAATATTATTATTGAATCAGGACCGGAAAACACTCTTCATTAAGGACTAGAGACTTACCAAGTTGAGCAACTTACAAAACAGAATGGAATATCAATTGCTTGATTAGCTCTCAACCAATGTTTCATCCAAGCAACTGTTTAGCAAAGAAATCCTAATTTTAAAAACTATGCGGTGGTGCAGTAACAGAACCAATGTTACAGAAGAAGAAGCAGGTAAATTTATAGAATATAAAGATACTTTAAAGCACACTACTCCCCGACTTCAGTATAACAAGAGGCTGCAGAAGTTACTGCTCTAGCTCTCCAATATAGAAGTCATCTATCATGTCAAAGACTCGGGTTGCATGCTGTGGCCTGCCATGACATTGTAATACGAAAAGAAGGTGAGACAATCTGCATCAGTTAATATTGTGCATGTTTGATCCATATAACAGATGGGTCATGACAAATAACTTTTGCAATTTGCACATCAGCAGTGTGCTGATGCTGTCGATAAGTGGTGTCTTAGAGTAATTGCAGATCAAACAACAGCCAGAAGCGCTTCACAAACACTTTTATACCACTAAACAAGGGGAGCTGAATCTGAATCAACCCCAGCATATATTCTTTTTTTAACCATTAACAGTTTGTTCCATGCACTAGGAACAGCAGATTATGTAGTAATGGTCATGTCAGTGCTGTAAAACAATAGTAGCATGGTGGTCTGATGAGACATTTTCTTCCAAACATTTTTGGACAGACTAGAGTGAAAACATTAAATTATGTAGAAGTTTCATTTCAGCAGAAAAACAAGTACCCATAAAACCCTTCGGTCGAATCATCCCCAGCATGCGCTAGTATGGCATCACCACCAGGATGTTCTTCTACATATGAGGTGACATCAAAGACCTGTAGGTACAGTAAAGGTGCAAACGAGTGAAGCACAAAACTGCCATTATATTTTCAGATCTCATAAGAACCGGTAGACCACAATTGAAAACATACCTTGTTCTTGATGATGATCCAGCAGTCGGTTCTCTTGTTATGTAAGGAGACGTCAGCTTTACTATAAGTTTTGGGTGCCTGCAACAGAAAGGTGCTTCTTTGTTAACACAACTGAAATGAACAACAAAAATGCACGCACAGGTATATGTCCTTCAATATTCATAAATCATGAAAAATAATTAGCTCTCAGCCTACACAATTAATCTTCAATTAGAAGAAACCTCATCTTGTAAGATGTAATACCAACCAATCGGCCTAAATGCTAAATATATAATTAGATGCGAGGTCTCAAATCCTAAGATCAACCTTCGCCAGACGACTTAAACCAAAACTAAGATAGCCTTCCCAATTGGATAGACTAAAATCACACCTGCATTTAAAAAGTCCCTTCTAGCATATTTGCCATGTATATTGCACAGGAAAAACAGTCTAACGGCATTCCCACAGAAGGAAGGACTCGCATTCCCTGCTATGGTTCTCAGTTACATAAAGGTGATACTAGAGTTATAACACCGCAAGTAAAGCTCTTAAGTATAACACTGACCTTATTTTTGCTAGCATTCGACAGAACCTTTTGTTCTTGACCTGCATTTTGGACAAGCTTTCACCAACTAAGCAAACACGGATACATAGGCGTACTGTAAAATGTTTTGTAATAAAAACAGAAACGAGGAAAAGGAAGGTGTTACCAGATTTTCTGGTTCTCGGGTTCAAAATAAACCCACCCAGTAAGACACCCAAAAGCACAGCCACCAATGCTATAATCATATCTATGCAACTGCTCCTCGGCTGATAAAGGGATACACCGATCATGAGAAAACATAAATAAATAAAAAATCAAAGATTTAAACAAAGACAACCCGAATATGTAATAGAATCTTCAAGTGAGTTATGGAAACTGTAAGGAAGACAACTTCTTCATCATCAAAAGAAAGAGTTCGCCTATTTTACGAAAGGGTATTGAATGAATAGATCCGGAAAGAAGTCCAATCTAGAACTGCCTTTTAGCGATTCCAAGTACGTTTGATTATGGGAGAGATAGGGCAGGGTTAAGTTTCGACAAAAAGAGGAATTACAAAAAAAAGTAGATGCAAAATGGCACTCGAAGGGTTCATTACATGCTCAGTAAGGAACAATTTCCACAAAATTTGGAATGCTGAGACCCAAGGGATCGTTCTTTTCTGGAAGAAAAGTTTGGTTTTGATGAAAATGAAAAGAAATCAAAAGAGCAGTTCCGAGGAATAGAGAAAAACTGCGTGCTTCGCCGCTCTGTTTTTGTCGACCAGTATCACGTGGTTTGCTGGCAGCTACCTGATGATGATCTCTTGGTCGATAAAGCTTCTGTGGGCCGGGCTTGGTTGGGTCTGCGGTTATCGGCCGTTAACAATCCTTTTCAGTTCATCAAACGCCAAGGAAGCAGACATTTACAACCGATGAGGGTGAAGAGGATAGACTTTTGTAAGAAAAATAAAAACTAATTAACGCAATATTGTGAACTCATCACTGTACTCGTTTTTCCTTTACAAATTACAACAGTAATCTTGCTTTTTTTTTATGGATACTCGAAGAGCCAAATGGTACATTTGATGCAACATTTTTTAAAAAAAATGTTCGTTTTCTACATTTCAATCTGAATTGTTAATATTGTAAAAGCACTGTTTTATTTGCAAAGTAGCAAAGGAATCAAAATTTTTGGACAGATTTTGTTGCTGGAATGCTTCGTGAATAAGAGAATAAAGTTGTGCGGAATAAAGAAAATAACTTTCTGGCAATACAAAGATGCTTTTCTATCTTCCTATGTTCATCTCCTACATATATCAGAAATCACTGTTTTGGGGAAAAAGGAAGAAGCAAGGAAACAGAAATTTCAGAAATGGGCCATATCAGGCGAGGCAATCCTGAAATTTCATCAAAGCAAAAGGCCCCGGATGCCAAAACTATCGACCAAGAAGTTATATTGCGGATTTCAGGATGCACGGCTCATCTGATGGATGGAGGAGAAGCTCTAGAACTTGCCAAGGGAAGTTTCACTGTTGCTAGAATCCTGGATTTGGACAAGAATATCTCCATTGCTACCGTAATAAAAGTAGGGGATGATCTTCGATGGCCTCTGACGAAGGATGAGCCCGTTGTTAAGCTTGATTCTCTTCACTATTTGTTTTCTTTGCCGATGAAAGATGGTGATTCTCTAAGCTATGGTGTAACTTTTCCAGAGGAGTGCAGTAGCTATTTGCCCTCACTTGATTCGTTTCTGAATGAACAAGCATGCTTCTCGTGTTATGAATGGGCAAGGAATAGAAATATCGAATGGAAGCAGTTGGCTCCAAAAATTGAAGACTACAACAATGTTTTGGCTAAGGCTATTGCTCAGGGAACTGGTCAGATTGTCAGAGGTATTTTCAAATGTAGCAATGTTTACAGCAGTCAGGTCAGTCTTTCCCCTGGAAGTTTGAGTTGGAACAAGCAAATATGCTAGTCATTTTTTGGGTGCATGATAGTTTCTAGTGCCTCACTAATTCATGAACACAAGGAAAAAGAATATGAAACAAATCATAGTACAGAAGCATATAGTTTTTTCTGGGTTCACCTTTCCTAAGCTGTTAGGAGCTTCAAGCTTCAGGCAATTGAAATTCAGAAAGAGACAATAGTTTGGGAGTGGGTGATAACCATGGATACATCTTGACTCCCGGAGGTCTTACTGATCCATTAACATGCGCTTTCATGAATATAAGAGACTTTTTATTTTAAGCACATTAATAGAGTTGCAATTATCTATATCCTGTGATGTTCTGAAGAGAATATAGGTTAATCTTACAGGTACATAGTGGAGGGGAAATGATATTAGCTCGTGCGTTGGAGGGGCAAAAGGGTGGGACAGCAAGTGCAATCCACAGAAAGAAAAGTGCCGGTGTCACGGATGATAGCGGAGTCAGCTCAAAGTTGAAACGGTATCATTAATTTTCCTGTAGAAAGCAGAAATTGCCATACAAAATCAACTGACAAAGAGGTTGCCCTTTGCTCTTAATAACAGCGTAAGGGATTTATCTAAAATGACGGAGAATCTAAGCAAGACCGTGCTTGATGTTGTCGGGGTTGCTACTGGTTCATTAATGGCTCCCCTTGTGAACTCCCAAGCTGGAAAGGCGCTATTAACCTCAGTTCCAGGCGAAGTTCTCTTGGCTTCACTCGATGCTGTCAGTAAGTAAAATCTGAAGTAAAGATTACCGATTCATAGTATTAAAGGCATCACAGGCGCACCCACAGTAAGCAAAAGAAGAAAAGATTAGCCTCACCAATTGCTCAATCTTGAAAATGACAGATAAGATATTGGATGCTGTGGAATTAGCTGAAAAACAAACTATATCTGCAACCTCCACTGCCGCAACCAGAGTGGTCGCCAATAGGTAGTCATCGAATGCCTTAATGCATCTTGCTGATCAAAATTGCGATAATCTTTAAAGAAGAAGAATAAGAAGAAAGGGGCTCTCTCGTTTCCTGTTCAGTCATTTAAACAATTTGTCGAACACCCAGTTTGCTAGTTGATGTTTTTGCATAACAGGTTTGGCGAAAGCGCCGGGGAGGCTACCCACGATGTGCTTGCCACGACAGGGCATTGTGCTAACACAATTTGGAATATGTTCAAGATACGAAAGGCGATCAATCCGGCAGCTTCCGTGTCCACAGGAATGTTGAAGAATGCAGGGAAGGAGAAAAAATAAAAGAGATTTAAGTACCGACCTCCTCTACGTACAAGTATCTTGAATGCAAATACATAATATACTTCTCATCCTGTGATGCTCTGCCTGTTTGCTTTATCCCATTTGCAACAAAAAATGGGCTTTAGAGTTTGTACCATAACGAAACCCAACCCATTTGGAACTAAATAATGGGCTTGAGCTTTAGTTTCTATTACCAAACCCAACCCGTTTGCTTTTATTTTCAGCTCGAGTCTAATATTCCTATTAGCGAATGCCACGCCTTATCTCATGATTTGTATTGATAAAGCATAACAAATTATATGGTGTTATATCCCTATCTTGGGCTGTCCATAACCAATCTTGTAACAAGAGAAAGAGTGAGATTAGGCTTTATTAGCTATAAAAGCAACACTAACAAAGATAGGCATTCAAGTGGTTGAAATTGCTATGGTAATCACTATGGCTTCTTTCAAATTTAATTAATCATATATTAGGCTATCCATATCCTTTCTCGAGAGGAGAGAAAGTATGAGATTAGGCTTTAGAGCTATAAAGCAAAACGAAAAAGATGAAAGCAATAAGGTGGTTGAATTGCAACGACAATCACCATGGAAGTTTTAACCGGTTTTGTCACTGGCCAAGTCAAGTTCTTGCTCTGTTATTTTCCCTTCCAACTTTTCTCCCCAGACCCTAAAAGAAACGACAACAAGAAGCACAATGAAGTTGCCTCGACGACACAATGGGCTAGCATCTGATTTGCCCTAGGAAAGGTGGTGCCTCGTTAATTACCATACTTTTTGCTTTTACTCTCTGGTGAATCATCAAACCACAAGTGTTTATATTATTATATTTTGTTGGGTGAAAACAACATAAAGACATTTCTTAGAGACAAAGAGAAGAGACAAGGAACTAATGCTTCGCTGATGAAAAGGAAATTACTTTTTTAAAAAAGATTTCGTAAATATTTAATCTAGTTTGCGACTTGCAAGGGGAATTCAAGTACCTCCATCTTCTGATAATCTCAATAATATATTCTTATTGCATGGGTTTAGGTGAAGATGAAAGTGGATTCCACCAACTTTATTGTGTTTTGATCCCTTTTCTTTTCAAATATTAAATCAGCTATAAAGAATTACTAATTAAGACAGCGAGCGGCCCGCTACTTGTCTTTGTCCTCTTTGATCGTGGAATTATATCAATCCACGTGTAATTTAATTTTCCAGTCGGTTCCCACTTTTTTTCATTTTGTGATGGAATTAGAATGTGGGAATAATTTTTTAATATAAAAAATATAATACTTTTTTAAGATAAATTACCTAACTTTCTATTTATTATTTAAGAATTGAAAATTTTAGATCCTTTTTTGCCAGATTTGGATCAATCCAAGTCTTATCTTAACTAGGGAAAAAAATAAAGTAGAAAAAGATTGGCTTGTATTATGGGGTTTTCTTTTAAAGAGAAATTATAAATATTGGGCTTATTTTCCCACGATAAAAGTTGATCAGATAAATCTATCACATCACCGAGAAAAGAGGCCGTAACTATACAAATTATATGGATTATAAATTGGCAGTGACAATGCCTTTGTTTTCGCAGCCGCCGAGCATTATTGTCATATAAAATGAGCCATGTGGTTAATATGTTTAATAGAATATTATTATTATTATTATTATTAGACATTTGAGTGAGATTGTCCGTCTTATTTTATGTTATATTTTAAAAATATTATACTAAAATTGAATATTGGATGAGTATTTTTATTCATAGTAAGATAAATTTTTATTAATAATTTTATTTATATTTTTCAGAAATTAACTCATTATTAAATATTTATCCCATCATAATTAAATATTTATAGGATAAAGACCAATCGTTACTATTAAGTTTTTAATTTCTATGGATAAATCATAAAAGTTCATATTTTAAAAGTCTGGATTGTAGCCTTAAACTGTTAATAAACAATTATTTCTTTTTAGTTTGTGTCGGAATATCGCTAGGAGAGAAGGCGTGCATGTATATGAGGATTAAAAAAAATAGGGTGAAATAAGCTTCAAACTTTATTGTATAAAATGGAGTGAGATAGCCATCGTTCTCGGCTAGTACGATGGTATATTACTTACTAAATCCCAATTCTAGACCAGGACAAAGAATTGGGTAGGCTACACTCCAGTTTTGCTAATTGGGTAATCTGATTATATTATAACTAATTATAAAATAGCGTGAGTTAGGTTATATAATATATCTTATAATAATACTATACATGTACGCGAGTTTCCATGATTATTGATCTTTTAATGAAAGAAAAAAGCAATAAGGACAACGTTTTTTAAAAGCAGCTAAAGTTGTGACCATAAAGCTGGACGATCAACGTTTTTAGTGTTAGTATCTGATCTCTACCTATAATCAGATACTAGTGTATCATTATAAAGGCTTCAAGGTAAACTATTCTATCTGTTTTGCTACTAATCATGATTAAGAATTTTTAGTGCCTTCTGATTAAGATTTAAGGCCTGTCCTAATTGATTAAAGTATTGTTTTTAATTGCACGTGCAAAATGAGATGAAATTATCAGAGGAGAATGTATGCATCATACCTAACCTAATGTTGATAAGATGTTTACCCATATGTTAATCGAAATTAAAAAATTATTAATCATGTGATGGAGATTTTTAAAAATTTTAATAAAAATTTATAACAATTAAAATAAACACTCAGTTGTTTTGGTTTGTAGAAAAAGAAATGTGAACGTTTTATATTCTGTTTTACGCGTATTCGGGTTGCCTAATTCACACTTGTCATGTTCATGTTCAGATGATGTTGGGTCCACTTTTATGCCCGAACTGCCACCTTTTGTTTTAACTGTTTTGGAATTTTGTTATTTTTTATACCTCCGCGATTACATTATCAGTTTAATGTCTCGTTTTGGGTGAAAAACCTGACTCATAAAGCGGTATGTCCTGTTTTTTCTCTGTCCTAGGGTGCATTTCCTGGAGACCTCCACGTCGACCCGTTCACTCAAGATGACCGCGACGCCAACAGAGGGATTTTTCAGGCAAAATAATTTAAATATAGAAAATTTTAAATTTTTTGTTTTATTTCATTTTCAATATAAGCTACAAAGTATTATAAAAAGATATGATTTTATAGAAATCCAAAAAAGTGAACAAGCAATGCACAATTCACAAAGATCATTTTATTAATATTAGGATAAAATGACTATCCTAAACATGATCTTTAATGCTTGAGAATGAGATTCTGGAATGTTGGAGTGATGGTGTGTGTGGCTACTCAGTGATTGATGACGCATCCAACAACTTATAGTAATGGTAAAGCTAGGATCGAATGGATCTCTCAGTGGCGGGCTTAATGGTGTGGGCATTATCAACATATGTACGGTGGTTTTATATATTAATTAGTGAAGCCACTTCTCTCCGTGGTGGCCTTGACCACCAACTAGCCGTTTTGTACCATTTAAGTGTCAAGGATTGGTGAAGTTCGATTCATTTTATTACTTTCATTTCAATTTTTTGAATAAAAGAGTATTAATATCAGTTATATAATTAACTTTTTTTTCAGATTTTGATTGTTAAAATAAACATTCTAACAACATAACAAATTTTATTTATATATTTATGATTCCAACATGATTAAATAATTAAAAATTTAATCATTCTCTACTGAAATCCAACCCATATCGATCAATCTTAATTAGTGTTAAAAGATAGCATGAGGGTGGTGAAATCTCTCAATGGGACTCCTAATGATTGTAAATGATACGTTGGCCCATCTCGAGCTGGAAGTGGTCAAGCAATGTGGGATTAAGGTTGCACACAAATGATCCCACCAATCGTAATATATCAAAACTAGAACTCTTAGTTTGGTCTTAGTAAAATATTATTGAAAGTGGATATGATGCAGTAGTAAGACCTTACCAACAATCTCTTCAGAAGGGATATATAGAGGTGGAGTAATCACCAAAGGTGAATTGACCTTTCAAATTTTGAAAGAAGCAATGACGTTTAGTTACTCTAATCTTGGTCATGCCAAATTTCGACCGACCTATTGCATATATATAAGTCGAGATTTGGGAGTCATCAAATAAACTGGTCCACATATATTTGCCAAAGAGATGATACCGTTGATGTCAAAATCTCTTCAAGATCATCCGACGATCTTGCCAGATATTGCTTGGTTAACTAGTGACTATTTTTTTTAATGAAAAAATTAGTGACTATCTAAATCCGTGAACTACTGAACATGATCCAACTTGTCCTATTAGGTTATAATATTATAAAGCAAAAGGATGAGATGGGCAGGAAATCTTGAACAACGCATTGTTGAAGGGGGGAGGATCTGAGCCAGCTCTTTATTATGGTTGATCAAAGGATGAAAAACCTAGCTAATGGATACCTACATATGAGGAGGAGAAAAAAAAAGGATAAACCCTCACAAAAGTGTTGCTGCCAAATCGAGAAAGCACAGAGATTGGAAAAGGCCAACAAAAACAGCTAGAAACAATCGAGAAGCAAATGTGAGCATCCAAGTGCGATCCAATGAGAATATAAAGAAAGAATTATGCTTACAGGTCATTGATACTCTTTTTTTTTTTGCTTTCCTGATTCTGGTAATTTGCAGACTTATGCTTCCAGTTTATTCATATATCCCAAGTTCTAAGGCTACCCATTTGAGGGACACTCTTCATAGGTTTATGGCAATCACGTTAACTTGTGAATGAAATTTTTGACTTGGAGACCATATGTCTATCAAACAACAGAAAGTCTTACCAGCATGTAAATATATATAATTAATCAACAAAGGACCCTTTTGTGAAAGTTCCCTTTATAGAAAATTATTAGACAGATCAAAAGGAAGGAAGAAAGAAATGATCAGAAAATAAGAGATCAAGAAGAATGTTTAATTTGATAGTGGTCGCACTCGTATTTGTTGACCTACTTATGGAGTTAATTATTCCAATAGCACTACGAAAATGTGTTTAGATAGCTCACTATCTTCATGCTAAAATAAAATTCCTTGGAAGAAAGGCACCGGCTACTTCAGCTATATATACTACTGCTATACTTATCGATGCTTTGTGTGAGTCCTGTCTTTGTTCAGGTCATAGACTCTCTCACTTTTTCTCCTTTGTAAGTGTGGTAGTGAGTGCTCTGCATAGGAATAGGACGAGCAGTTTTGCAGTTTCTGTGCAAAGAATATAGTGGTGCCGTAGATGAGAAATGACATCCCCAAATAAAAATGAGATAGCTATAAAAGAAAGCAAGTCGATAGCCATAATCTTGAGGTATGCAGATAGGGTTGATATATTGCTAATGTTGCTAGGTGCCGTTGGAGCTATTGGCGATGGCATGTCAACAAACTGCCTGCTGGTTTTTGCGAGCCGCCTGATGAATAGCTTGGGTTTTGGCAAGACCCAACAAAATAATGAGAATTTCATGGTTGAGGTTCAAAAGGTCAGCAGCCATATCTCTCTCTTTCTCTCTCTCTTCTCTCTTCCACAATTCCACAGAGCTTACTAATTAAGCATACGTTCGCACTTTTGTTTCTGTTAACAGTGCAGTTTGTACTTCGTGTACTTGGGATTGGCAGTCATGGTGATGGCTTTTATGGGTAATTTCATAAGCTTACCTTCCAAGATCTGTTAGCATTGCTTCTTTCTCTCTTTTTTTTGAAAATACTTGGGCGTTACTTAGATATCCAAGGGCGATCTATGTATGCAGCATAGACAGAATCCATACATAGGACACTGTAGTTAGGAGACATCTATCTTTGACATGAATAAGGAGACAATCTCCAAATGTACCTACCCAAAAGGAAAAACTTGGAAAAAAAGAAAAGTATTGTTGGAGCCGTAGGATTTCCTGCAAGATACTATTCTATTTGAATGCCGTCCAAAATAAATTGAACTCTGCAAAATTCCTATTGCAAACACAAAGAAAAGATCGTATGGACTATGAGTGAATACATTATGTTTCCACAGAAGGGTATTGTTGGAGCAAAACCAGCGAAAGACAGGTTCTGAAGATGCGCTACAAGTATTTGGAAGCTGTTCTTAGACAGGAAGTTGGATTTTTTGAGTCGCAGGAAGCAACCACTTCAGAGATCATAAACAGCATATCGAAAGATACTTCTCTCATACAAGAAGTACTCAGTGAAAAGGTTAACAGATATGTATATATTTATAATTTTCTCTTATGTCCACTTGTTTCTTATTGACATTTGATCTAACACCTAGCTAGTTCTCTTATTTTTCAGGTGCCCATATTCTGTATGCATGCGTCCGTATTTATCTCAGGACTTGCATTCTCCACTTACTTTTCATGGAGGCTGTCTTTAGTAGCCTTTCCGACTCTACTTCTGCTAATTATCCCTGGAATGATTTACAAAAAGTACCTTGTTTATTTGTCAAAGAAAGCTCACAAGGAGTACGGCAAGGCAAACGCCATTATTGAGCAGGCTTTGAGCTCCATAAGGACAGTCTATTCATTCACAGCTGAGAGGAGGATTATTGATCGTTATTCTGCAGTATTGGATCGGACCACAAAACTGGGAATCAAAGCTGGCATAGCCAAAGGTCTCGCAGTGGGGAGCACAGGACTTTCTTTTGTGATATGGGCTTTCCTTGCTTGGTATGGAAGTCGATTGGTTATGTACAAAGGAGAAAGCGGAGGACGGATCTACGCTGCTGGCATTTCTTTCATTTTGAGTGGCTTGTAAGTACCTATCAGCTGACATCATCTTTTCCTCCACAACTTTCTGTTCCCATAGTTCTTCAACCGTACGTTTGGTACACGTATTAAAATAGAATATAGTCTCCCTTCATAATGAATTTTATAGTCTCCCTTCATATAAAAATTATTATGACGGAGGAAATTTTAATTTTAAAAAAATATATTTGAATTATGATTTTCAGTATAATTTTTTTATAAAAATCTGCATAATTTTACTCTGTTTATCAAAATTAAGTTAACTGAGGATGTTTCAATTTACAGATCTCTGGGAATGGCACTTCCTGATCTTAAGTACTTCGCAGAAGCTAATGTTGCTGCAACACGAATATTTGATAGGATTGACAGAGTTCCAGAGATTGACAATCAAGATATAAAAGGAACTGTGTTGGATAATATTCGAGGTGAGGTAGAGTATGAGCATGTGAAATTCACCTATCCTTCCAGGCCGGATTCCATGGTTCTCAAGGACTTCAACCTTAAAGTTGAAGCAGGCCAAACAGTGGCTCTTATCGGGACAAGTGGAAGTGGGAAGTCCACTGCAATTGCACTGTTGCAGCGCTTCTATGATGTGAATGGTGGATTTGTGAAGATTGATGGGGTTGATGTAAGAACGTTGAACTTGAAATGGTTGAGAGAAAAAATGGGTCTTGTTAGCCAAGAATATGCATTGTTTGGAACTTCGATAAAGGATAATATCATGTTCGGGAAGCTTGATGCCTCCATGGAAGAAATCGTGGCTGCAGCCACTGCAGCAAATGCTCACAACTTCGTAAGGCAGCTTCCTGAAGGATATGAAACAAAGGTATATCAGACGCTTCAAAGTTTCTTCAGTTTCTACTTTTCTTCTGTTAATGATATTAATTTATGCCAATTTTCCCTCCTGAGTCTGACGAATAATGTTATTAGATCATGACCAAGTCCTGAAGACCTAACATATCCACATCTGTGTAACAGGTTGGGGAACGAGGAGCACTTCTGTCAGGTGGACAGAAACAGAGAATTGCTATTGCTAGAGCCATCATCAAGAATCCTGTGATTCTCCTACTTGATGAGGCAACGAGTGCTCTAGACTCCGAATCAGAAACACAAGTCCAGAATGCACTTGACCAAGCTTCCTCAGGAAGGACAACACTGGTAATCGATCCACCACCCTTAACTTGTGATTGGTTCATCTATAATGATATTTCCCAGTTTCCTATCTAGAAATCTTGCAAATCATCCAATTCTCTTGATAATAGTTTTGAATATCACCAGGTTGTTGCCCACAAGCTCTCTACTGTTCGAAATGCAGACCTCATTGCAGTCATTGATAATGGCAGCATTATAGAAATAGGTTCACACAATGATCTCATCAACAGAAAAAATGGACATTATGGAAAACTTGCCAAGTTACAGCGACAATTTAGCTGTGATGACCGAGAACAGAATCCTAAAACATGTGTCTCTTCAGTGACAAGAAGCAGTGCTGGCCGACTAAGTGCAAAATCCAGTCCAGCAACTTTTCCTTCTCCATTACCCTTAGCTGATAGCTCAAAACCTGTTTTTCATCCCCCACCTTCCTTCTCTCGGCTCCTATCTTTAAATGCTCCTGAATGGAAGCAAGCTATAATGGGATGCCTCTCAGCTATAATCTTTGGTTCCGTGCAGCCTGTTTATGCCTTGACTATCGGTGGCATGATTGCAGCTTTCTTTATACCTAGCCATGATGAAGTAAAAGCTCGAATAAGTTCATATTCTTTAATATTCTGCTCCCTGTCCTTGATTTCCATGGTTCTGAATCTTGTGCAACACTACAGTTTTGCCTACATGGGTGAAAGTCTAACCAAGAGAATTCGTTTGAGAATGCTAGAGAAGATATTAACTTTCGAAATAGCTTGGTTTGACGAAGATCAAAACTCAAGTGGTGCTCTGTGCACAAGATTGAGCAGCGAAGCGTCCATGGTTAAGTCCCTGGTAGCAGACCGACTTTCTTTACTTCTCCAAACTGCTTCTGCTGTTAGCTTAGCTATGATTTTGGGGCTAGTTGTTGCTTGGAAGCTTGCAATTATTATGATTGCGGTTCAACCCCTCACAATCTTGTGTTTCTACGCACGAAAAGTGTTGTTGTCAGGGATTTCTAAAAATTTTGTCAAGGCACAAAATCAAAGTACTCAGATTGCAGCGGAGGCAGTATATAATCATAGAATAGTGACATCATTTGGAAGCATAGGAAAGGTGCTTCAGCTTTTTGACGAGTCTCAAGAGGAGCCAAGAAAGGAAGCAAGAAAAAAATCATGGCTAGCAGGAATTGGAATGGGATCTGCTCAGTGCCTAACTTTCATGTCATGGGCTCTAGACTTTTGGTACGGAGGTACTCTGGTGGAGAAGGGAGAAATATCAGCTGGAGATGTGTTCAAAACGTTTTTCATTTTGGTAAGCACTGGAAAGGTTATTGCCGAGGCAGGAAGCATGACTTCCGATCTAGCAAAAGGTTCAACTGCCATTGCATCTTTGTTCCAGATTCTTGACAGACAATCTTTAATTCCAGGATCATGCAAAGTGAGTATATTCCTTTAGTTACTCTTCTTCTTACCCATACCACTCTGACAAAATTTCCATGATAAAGTGAATTAACCTATATACATACAAATTCTGTGAGGTTGGACATGGAACTAGCAGTGGAACCAAGTTAGAAAGAATCACCGGAAGGATAGAGATGAAGAGGATCGATTTTGCATACCCAAGTCGGCCGGACACCTTGATACTTCGACAATTTAGCTTGGAGGTCAAGCCAGGCATGAGCGTAGGACTAGTAGGCAAAAGTGGATGTGGAAAATCAACTGTAATAGGATTGATACAGAGATTTTACGACGTTGAAAAAGGATCAGTGAGAGTAGATGGAGTAGACATAAGGGCCCTAGATGTGCAATGGTACAGAAAGCATACAGCTCTTGTTAGCCAAGAACCAGTTCTATATTCTGGCAGTGTTCGTGACAACATTATGTTCGGGAAGCTCGACGCATCCGAGAATGAGGTGATGGAGGCTGCTAGAGCCGCCAATGCTCATGAATTCATATCGTAAGTAACGCTTTCTAGTTTCTCCCCGTGTAATTCGTCTGATGGGCTTGTGAGCTTGTCAACATTCAAGCATTTGCCTAGTCTAATCATACCATTTATATATATATATATATATAGGTCCCTGAAAGATGGGTACGAAACAGAGTGTGGCGAAAGAGGAGTGCAATTGTCAGGAGGGCAAAAGCAACGGATAGCAATTGCAAGAGCCATAATCCGAAATCCATCCATACTATTGCTAGACGAGGCAACAAGTGCCCTCGACATGCAATCAGAGCAAACGGTGCAAGTAGCATTCGACCGAATTATGGTTGAAAGGACAACAATTATAGTCGCTCATCGACTTCACACGATAAAGAAGGTAGATTCCGTTGCGTTTTTCGCAGATGGGAAAGTGGCGGAAAAAGGGACTTACGTTGAGCTGATCAACAAAAAAGGGGCCTTCTTCAATCTAGCCACCCTTCAGACTTAGATCTTCTTACAAACTGATCTATGTACATCCGAAGAGACTGGTAGTATCAATTTGGGATAGATTATACTGTTCAAATGTAGTGTTAGTAATTACTTGCAGTCTTTATGTGTGTATTGCTGTTTTTTTGTATGAAATTAAAAAAAATATCACTCACATAACAGAACTCAATCTTTCTTTGGGTTTTGAATTCACCTAGACTCCAACCATGATAAAATATTGAAAGGATCACAGAATTTGTACACAATTTAGTAAAATGATATTGAAAAAAGTAAAAAAGACAACCAATTTTGAACACATCCGAGGATTCTTTGCTTGCAAACGTAAGGAACAATAATTGCTGGTCCAATATCTTTCTGATAAGATCGATAATCGGTCAGTGCCAACGGACAATTGGCGCTGGTCCCCATCGTTATCTAGATACAAATATTTACAGGGGAAGCTGCGTTCTGGATATTGGAAGCCCATTATCCCTTTCTAGAAAATTCAAAGGCCCATTAAAGGTGGCGGGGTCCTCCTCCAAGTTCAAAAGGTTGCATTATTGCTGCTGGAAGATTCAACTTTAGAAACTCGGGTCAACCAGAACAGACTTAGCCCTGTCAAAGGGGAGCAAATACAAAAATACTGTCAATTACACAGGAATATGTAGGGCAATGACTTTGTTCATCAAGGTCCGTCCATTAGTTTGGGCGCCCATCAACGGCCAGCCATCTGAAAGCCGCATTAGACGCCATAAACAGTTAATCCAAATCCAACGAATACAGGCTTTCAACCTGACCTGACCCACGTACGGGACAGGATAGTAAGACTTTGAAACTTGGGTTTTCAGGATCCACTATAAAATCCATCGTCATACAACAAGTACTTCCATCGTCTATCGAAGTTTTCTAGACTTGTATTTTCTATCTTTTGTGTTTCTTCCTAAACATGGCCACTTTCTCCTCAGACTCCACCACTTATCTCAGATGTTTGATTGATTCAAGCTTTGATCTCGATGAGGCGTTGACATTGCCGGAGACTTCCCCCAATCAACAGATCACAACAGCAAACTCTCTGGTGGCAGAAATGCCCACAGTTGTATCAGATGGGGATTCCGTTTGCTCGATTTGCATGGAGGGATTCAAATCAGATGTAGGTGGTAAAAGGGCTCACTGCGGTCACGTTTACCACGCAACTTGTATCTCCTCTTGGCTCTCCCGTTATGACTCTTGCCCTCTGTGCCGGTGCAACATCTCCGACCGCCAGTGATCAGAGTTCTGGCAGTTTATATGTTTACCTCTTCTTACGTGATTGCTGGACTCTTTAGCAATACAAAAATATTCTGTCGGCCGGGTCATACTATCCAATACATAATCTTGTTATACCATGCTGAAATGAAGCAAACAAAAGAAAGACTTAGCTTCAATGTTCGCTTCTCTTTTCTTAATTTCTCCAGACAGCAATCCTGAAACAGTTCAATTTCCATGGACCACTACGCACTTGTTTCTCTATCTGCAGTTCATGTACCCTAAGCTTTTCCTGTATTTTTCTTTCCCCGACACGAAAATTTTAAATTATACGATCAAAATTACAGTTGGGAGATTAACGATAGACTTGCCCAGTTGCCCTGGAAAAAAAAAACTGTTTGATATATTAGTTAATTTTCTCTGCTACCTTATGCTTACCGATATTGTCGGGTTCAGTCAGGAAATCTTAGCTGAGAATTGCTTGCACAACCTTGTCGTTTATGTTAGGTTTGCTTTACATTACGCTTGGTTTCTTATTATAAATAGGATACCTTGATTGGTCTAGTTTTTGAAACACCAAACTCATATTTGATTGGATAATATAGTCAGATAAATTTTGTTGTTATTCTATGTGTTGGTTTTTAATGCATATGAATTAAAGTAATTATAAATTCTCATTATTATTTTTAAATTCTATATATTTTCAAACATGTACACATTAAAAAAATATAAAACTTCACAAAAATGATTATTGGTAAAGAATTCAATGTTTATTAAATATTTGGAGAGAATAATTAAAATTAAGGAGTTAAATTCCCAATAGTATTAAAATACTAAAATATTAATCCATTCTTATTTAAAATATTTAAAGTGTATTAAGATTTCTATAAGATATTACTATAATACAAATCTCAAAAACTATATGATTTGAAAAATCATTTAAAACATTTAATTTTAAATATTATCTTTAAAAAATTATTTATTCAACCAAATATATTTATGATTACATCAAACTAAAATCGAATTCCAACTAGATCTAATCGAAGAGGCTCGTAACCCTTGCCTATCATACAAATCCGATCAAAGAATTCTCATCCCGTTTTTGTCGGTTCGTTATTATGATACGATATTTTGTGGTTATGTCGAATAGACAACCGGCATACCTAATACAGTTACAACTTTAATGTCCACCCAAACTTTTGGCGATGGACCACGCAAGTCTTTCAAATGAACTTCCCCTAAACCCAACTTGTCGTAGACTTTAAGCTGAGCTTTCCCCTTTCCCCAGACCCCTTGGTGGCTAGATCGTTAGTGTTGTATAGATTAAGGTAAAGTTGTAAACTACAAAACTCCATTCGGCAACTTGTGGGCGGCAAGCTCGGGTCTCATTGGCCCTCCCCCGCTGGTTCTGGCCATTATTGTACGGCCATAATCAACGAGGATGGACTGTTGCTTGTCAATTGTCAACGACTTTCGACATGCGACTTGATGACAAGATACACTGCATAATTTGACAAAACTCCAAAGGGCCGAGTTGTCGTCGCCAACTCTATGTATTTATACCATGTCTTTTCTGCCTTTCCTCAACTATATGTCCTGGGATGGATTTTTAGTTTTTACTGTGAATCTCAGCGAACTTGATACCGTACATTCGCTCTCATCACGGGTGATCTAGGCCAGCTCCGTGCAAGTGGTGTCTCGAATTTATTGTGATGGAAAGGTGTTGGCGTATCAATTTTGACTTCATTAAAAAGGTTCGTCCATCTTTATCAGCCTAGCAAGCAGCTTTTGGAGTTGCATACGTAGACGCCATAAACACCTATCGTCTTGTGGCCTCATCCACATGACAAGATGACCAGACGGTTGAAAATTTTGAAAATCTGGGTTAACAAAACCCTCTATAAAACCCCTGGTTGTGCAACAAAAGCTTCCATCTTCTATTTCTGTAGCCTAGTACACAAACTCGGCAATTTTAGACTTCTTTACTGTCTAGTTTCTTTCTCCCTCTTTCCCAATATGGCTAATTTTACTTCAGATTCCAACATCTATTTGAGATGTTTGATTAATTCGAGCTTTGACCTTGATGAGGCGCTGACATTACCTGAGACTTCCCCGAATCAACAGATCGCAACAGCGAACTCTGTGGTAGCAGAAATGGCCACAGTCATTACAGATGACGATAAGGTTTGCTCGATTTGCATGGAGGGTTTCCAATCAGATATAGGTGGTAAAAGGGCATGCTGCGGTCACGTTTACCACGCGATTTGTATCTCCTTTTGGCTCTCCCGTTATGATTCTTGTCCCCTGTGTCGCAGCAACATCTGCGGCAGGCACTGACCGGAGTGATTTGGGCAATTTGTGTTCTATTCAAACGTGATTACTAGATTCAAACAGACACGTACATTTACATAGAAAGTGTTGGGCAGTTTTACTTATCAGATCTAAAATGACGCTTTCGTGTACATACTATTATTTTGATAGGCAATGAAAAACTTCGTGTTCATTTTAAGTGCAAAAACATTCTACGATTCTTACCATCTCTTGTTAATTTCTTGTTTATAAGTATTATTCAATAAATTATTTTGTTATAGTATTTTTCCAATGGTTTACCGTCGTCTGAACTGCGAAGGAATCCTCTGCCGCCAGGCCTTGTAATAAGTAACCAAGCTTCTCATCAGAGTTTCCTAGTTTCACTTATTTTTGCCTTTGAATTTGTGGTTCAATATTCTAACAGTTAGATTCTGGAGATAGTGGTGCTAACATTAGATAACAATTTGGAAAGCATTACTGAGTTTATCCAGTTTTTGAGGTATATTAATAAAGTAGATATAGTTGATAAATTATTTTTATTTTAATAATTCTGAATTTTAAACCCGAAAAAAAATGCTGTCGAGACTGAATGGTTGAATCGTAATTCAAGAGAAGATTAGAGTGATGTTCTGGAACATTCCAACGGCCAAAACAATACGAGCACTGTCGTCTGTTGATGGTTTGCCGAATACTTTTCGAAAACCTCTCGATGGAAGATTGGGAACAAGATTCAGAGTAACGGTCATCATTCACCACTTTATATCCACTTGTCCCCATCCATCGAACAGTGGCAAAATATGTAACTTAAATTTTATTATTAAAAAATAAATTTGATAACAAATATTTATGTTATTTTTAAATATATTTATTTTTTACCAACTCATCTAAACACCCTTGATATTTCCAGTATTAATTTTAACTATGCTATACCAAATGCCTCGTTCTGCGCTATCATTTGTCCCTTGGACAAACATTTATGAAACTTTTTCCGTATTTTGAAGCAAAACATTTTGCATACATAATCAGCTCCGTAAAATCATTCCACACGAAAACACCATAAATAATTCAGTACAGAAAGCACACGACATTCACATTAGAAAAGTTAATTTTTCCTGGAGCTGGCATTTGAAACGGCACCGTTTTGGGTTACAATACGCTTCAAACATTGGATTCACCGGTATTGTCTATATAAAGGGCTGTACATACAACTTTCAGCATGCTTCACAAGGTTCTCTGGACGTGGAAGGCGTGTGGCAACTCCTGCAAAACCATAGTAGGCAAAAATGCTTAGGATATCTACACTAACAGAAAAAATATTTCAAAGGTTGGAAACTTACCAAGTTCATATGCCTTTGCAGCTACTTTAGCAGCAATATTGGCTGAGATTTTTCTGATGTTAGAGAAAGGTGGAAATGTCATCCCCTTCGCAAAATGCTCCTCTGTAACTTGCCCAGCCAAAGCTTCCGCTATTATTGTAGACATTTCCACAATAAAAAATAGAAATGATCAGTCCGTCACCAATCATGCAGGTTTTAAGAAGAGTAGAAGTCTTGAACTGCTTTATTCATGTTACAGGGACAATGAAAATCTACGGTATTGCATAAGACACCAAGAATGAGAAATTCAAAAAGCATATTCAAATTCAATATTGATAAAATGTGGAAAGAATAGGGAAAATAATCATAATGGAAGGTATCCTCCTTAAGGTGCTGTGTACTTACAGGCCACCAGAAGCATATCATCGTGTACCCGGATTGCTCCAGATATCACCAAGCCCAATCCAAATCCAGGAAATATGTAAGCATTGTTGGCCTGAAAAGGGAAGGAAAGCACACGTCTCAGTCTTTGATGTTCAACTCAAATGCTGAATACCAAATAGTCAAAGTGCAGAACCTGGCCAGGAACAAAAACTTGGCCCTCGTATTCAAAAGGGTCAAAAGGACTTCCACTTGCAAAGATCGTCCGGCCCTGTAATTTGTTAAGAAACCAGAGAGCCGTTAGCAATAGATGTAAAACAAGCTTCTGACAGTGGATACCCAACACACTAGCTTCAACACCTAAATCATGAATTTTTATTTTATTTTTACCTTAGTCCAAGTATAAGCTTCCTCAGCTGTGCACTCAGCTTGTGAAGTTGGATTGGAAAGAGCCATGATTACTGGTCTCTGCATGTCATTCATATATTGTTGAGTCCTTTCCTTTTCTAGGGTAACTGAGAATATAAGGGCAAAATCAAATAGAGAACCTCATTGAAGGAAGCCATGGCCTCAACAACTTCCTGCGTAAACTGCTTCCCAACCCCAGAGGTTCCAATCAAAAATGTTGGTTTGAGTGCCTGAGAAAATGTGTTAAACAATGAGAGAGTAATCTACAGTTGGAATAAGCAATAGAAAAACAAATTTCTTATTGTCACACACCTTAACGGAATTTAAGAGGTCATTGACAGGTTCATGCTCATGAGCCCATGGCTTCTTGAAGTGTTGCAGTGAATTATTACGAGACCTAACAATCAGTCCCTGTTGGAACAGAAAATTAACTTGATGGTTGTCAACCAAAGGCCAAAGAGCTTGGAAAGGTATAGTCATCAGGCTTTCTCCTCAACAATTACCTTTGAATCCACCAACCAAATTTTTTTGCGAGCTTCTTCAATTGGAATTTTTGTCTAAGAAAAACAAATAAGCATTAGACAAGGGTGACTTAAACAAAAAAGAAGATTAGTCATCAATCTGGCGAAACTTCAAATCGCAATAAGCTTAGAGAAAAACAAGAGGGTGAAGGTAAAATGAAACCTGTCTCGACGCCTCAAGAGCTATGAGCTCAGCTATACCAGTTCCAGCCTGCAAAAGCATGAAGTAATCATTCTCCCCATCCAGCACATTGGCAATAAATAAATTGAAATGAGAAAGGTAGACAAAGAAGCTTACTTCCCCAGCTCCAAGAAACAAGAAAGTTTGATCAGCCAAGGAACTACCAAGCAACTTCAGCGCTGATATAACGCCTGCAAGAACTACAGATGCAGTCCCCTGCGACAAAAAATAGGCTGAAAATCATAAAAAGATACTGTTCTTCGAGTAAAAGAATATTAGGTGGTCCATATGTTTGATAATTGGGCAACACCTAATACCTGAATATCATCATTGAAAACAAGATGAGTCGTGCCGTACTTTGCAAGCAGCTCAAAAGCATTGTGATTAGCAAAATCTTCGAACTGTAGAAATTAGTGTGAAATAAGTAAATCAAGATTGCACAAAGCTTTCAAAGTCCTCATAAGTTAAGAGTGAAGCATGAATCTCCAGTTATCTGACCTGTATAAGAACTTTTTCACCATAGTTCTGCTTTACGGCAGTCATGAACTCATGCAAAAGTTCTGAATATTCCTGAGATAACAACATGAAAAATCCAATCCATAAGTAATTTCGAGATGCAAAAGCTAAAGCAAACACGAATAATTACAAAACCTGGCCAGTTGCTCTTCTTTGTCTTAGTCCAATGTAGAATTCATCATTCAGTAGTCGTTCATTGTTTGTACCCACATCAATGGTGATTGGCAAACACTACATGAGAAATTGGAAACATCTCAACCATAATACACGACAAAAATTTTATACATCACGATTAGAATCAGTGTGGTATATAGTCAAGTACTAGATGCGAGCAACTAAAATTACATTAAAGAAAATAAAAGATATTGCTAAAATTCTCACCGCTGAAGGACGAACCCCTCCAAGTGCTGTGTAAAGAGACAATTTCCCCACGGGAATACCCATACCCTGTATCATTTTCCATTTCAACACCACCATCAGAATGTTACCTGATATGCAAACATATACATAAAAATGAAACAGCAATATCCCTCTGTTTTTGTCAAAGCATATTTACCTGACAACCAAGATCCCCTAATCCCAAGATCCGCTCACCATCAGTCACGACAATAACCTGAATACTTCTTTGAGGCCAGTTTTTCAAGACGTCAAGGATCTTCCCCCTGTTAAGCCAACCAATCACCATAATAAATATAAAAAAGCTCACAGGAAAACAGACACTAAAGTCCTGTGTTTAAAACCCAACCACAAACAGTTCATACTTCTCCTTCAAACTAATATATAGACCCTGAGGACGTCTGAAGATGCTTCCATACTTCTGGCAAGCTTCACCGACTGTTGGAGTGTAAACAACCGGAAGCAATTCCTCAACGTTGTCAATAAGAAGCTTGTAAAACAGCCTTTCATTTCTCTCCTGCGATGTGATTGCATAACGAGTTGAGATAACATTAGAACTGCAAAAGCTATTACTACTTTCGCAACATTTTCAGAGAGAGAAACAAAGAGATGGCAACTATTACCTCAAGTTCCATCATCGCCATATACTTCTGAAGAGGGAGCTGATATTGCCGGATACTGTTCATCAGTTTCTTCTCTTGAAGCTCCTGAGTGATAATCGCCGGAGGAAGCAGACCCCGCAAATAATGCGCATCCCTCTCTTTCTCCGTGAAAGCCAGCCCTTTGTTGTGGTGTGGATCTCTCAACAAAGAGTAACCGCTAAACAGGTAAACAAATCAAAAACTCAACATCCTTCCCTGTCTAGCCTCCTTAATAGCATATATTATCTAACATGTATACACATATGCATATGTACACATGTAAAAAAAAAATTCCGTCAACAACAAAGATAGTGAATCTTGATCGTAGTCGAAAGAGAAGGATGAAATGACCTGGCGACAGAGACTGTCCAGGGAGTGACAAGCTGTTCCTCTGTAGCGCAATCCTCGCCGTAAACGTCCTCCACGCCGCCACCGACTGTGGATTTGGGATCCAAGTCCAGCACCGAGGCCCCGTCTCTCATTTCCTTCATCGTGCTCTCCATCCTTCCCGACGCGATAGTTGACTCTCTAGCACAAAACACTGCTTTGACGTCCGCGCTTCTATAACCAGACCAGTTCCGTAATTATTCTTTGATTCTCTGCGAATAACCCCGTGAATAATAGGCAGTAGTAGCCGACAGGTGGCGTCTATACATATGTATATAAGCATGCTTACATATTCAATTTCTAATATATTTAACAATTATAAATAAACAAATAAATATCCGAAATCATATAAAAATTAAAATATAAATAAATATTGATATAAAAAAGAATTATCTAAATGTTTCGATTAATGGTCAATTCAGATCGAACTATAGTAAAAGAGGTGCCCAGATTTTATTTCTCTTTGGGGCGCATGATGGTGAACACGGACCATTATTATAAAACGGTGAGCACTAGAAAGGCCTATGGTTTTTAATACAAATGATAAAAAGAAGTGGATTAAAAAATTCAGGAAAACGACTTAACCTTTCATTTCCATTTTTAGAAAAAAAAACATGAACACGACGACGTTTCCGTTATGCGAGATTGGTCCAGTCCCTTTCAGTGGCTTAAAATTGGGACTATTTGGACCGAAGTGTCAATTGTTTTTTGTCGGATTTTGCAAGTGTGTTCAATCATGCAAGAAACGTGGAATACGACAAGAAATTTGGCGGGGTCAGAGTGATAATGCCACGACTTTTTAAAGTTTTGTTACTCCTTGGGATAATGGCCATGATTGATCTTTGTCCTCTTTTTAAATTCATTGGGATAATATTGTATTCTAACTCCTGTGTCCTTTCCCTCCCTAGATTTTTCTTCAATAGTGATTGCCTTAGTATTTCTTGAGCACTTACTAAGAATGTAAAACGACATAATGGACCTCCGTTTAGAGTGACACTTTTGGCTTGAAAGAATTCGAAGGTGAATAGAATTTCGCGTTTAAAATCTAGCATTGACTTGGATTAAAATTGATATAGAAATAATTAATTAATTAATTTGACAGATTCGTGTATTTACATAATATATTATTTGTTTTTTAAGATAAGCAGGTGGCATCCTAGTGGATGAAGAGCCTAAGAAAACCTATTGCTCTTAGGTAGTCAAAGAATCCCAATTCTAAGTTTTATTTTTAAATGACAATTATATCCTTAAGTATGTGGCACATAGATGATGAGTTCGAATAATTGAAGAATAATTTTATAGATACAATATTGTTTTAAATTTATTAATATTATAATTAATATAATTATATATTTTCACTTTTATTATACCAATCATGCTAGTTGGAAATGATCCATGGATTGCCGATCATAAATAACAATTCCGTTCCTTTTCTTAAACAATTATCATTCTAAAAATTCTATATGCCAAAAATATAGTTTAAGGATCAGAAAAATAAGATGAAACTAATAATGTGATGGAAACTAATGCTATTTCTCTCTTTTTTATAAAGCATAAACTTTTGATTAGGATTCATTTTAGGATATGATTATTCATAATGTTACATGTTATCTTAATGATTCGAGGATTATTGAGAATAACTCAGAGAAATAGAAATAAGATAAATAAAATTATCAATATAAAAAAATAAATTCTCCAAACAAAAGTAACTAAAATTTAGTGGAGAAAGTGATTGAAAGATATGTCCTCAATGTACCGGAAATATATTTTTAGTTGTCATGTTTGGTTAGCTTTATGATATACAAGAAGCATACATGTACAACCTGCTATTTTCTGACAAAATCATCAATTCATGCTGACTCTGTTAATGCGAGAAGAGAACATTCATGCTGACACTGTTAATGCAAGAAGAGAACATACTGTTCATTTATGTTTGTTGTCACCATAAAACTAGTCATCATATTTAGTCGTCCTATTGTCCTGGATTATGATTTATTAATTATGATATTATTTTTGTATATCCTCGGTATGGTTAGGAATATACCGAGTATAGATATAAACGGTTTGAGTAAGCCATCCCATTAATATAATATACTGCCTCGGTATGGTTAGGAATATACCGAGTATAGATATAAACGGGTTGAGTAAGCCATCCCATTAATATAATATACTGCATGTTCGGTTGACATCAATAATATTGTTATTGACTTGGATAAAAAAAAAATATTGTTTTTGACATAATCATGACTCATCCAAGATGTCCATTTCATGTTCGGTATACTACGCTAAGAGCACGTACTGTCTATATAATTATTCACCCTTTGAGGTACCAAGATACCTTTAACTGTAAAACGAGAGAAACATGGAAAGTTATCATTCTTATCTATTACTGATACACAGACTTATCATAATCGGTATATTAGAAACATAATAAATTCAATAATGGTTTCCAATACTTCAGTGTGTCCTAAAAATAGGAAAAGAACACTAACGAAATTATTACTGTATTAGCTAAATTGACAATTGTACCCCACGGCCAAATTATTAAACCTATCAATGATTGTTTAGTTTGTATCTTGCGACTTAATTCATTCCACAGACAAGTTTTTATAACAGTGTTGTATGAGACAGATTTTAGGTTGAAGACAAGTTTTTATAACAGTGTTTTTATCCTTGTGTCACTCCACAGTGGATGAGATTGTGCTGAGAATTAAAATAACGGATATTATATAAAGATAATAATTTATTTAGAAGGCCTAACCCCTCTATCAGACAAGACGTGCTAAGTTTGAACTTTATGACGTGTAACGCATTATAAAGCATCTTTGCCTGATTAATTAGGATTTGCTATGTTTGAGATAGTTTTCTCATTTTCGGTACATGATCAGGAATGCGGATATAATATAAACGGATTGAATAAGCCAGCACGTTGATATAAATATCTTTCATGGATATAATATAATCATGACTCATCCAAGATGTCTATCTCAACTTGGGTATCCGCACAAAATACATAATTAACCCTTTTAGGGAAACGAGAAAAATATGGCAAATAACCATTCGTATAAGGATTTCATGGTTCGGAAAATTATCATTATTGGCATCATCACTGGAAGCATAAATAAATCCAAATGTGGTTTCCGATTCTTGAAGAGTGCTAAAAATATATATAAGAGAAGACTAATAAATTGACAACTGCAAGCAAATAATTAAACCCATCAATAGATCCCATGGATTGTTTTTGTGACCCCATATCATATACAGTTGCTGTAGTCTTAATTGAAGTAACGAATTCGCGTTTTATTTCGGTGGAGTTGAGCCTGACGGTTAAGCTAGGCCTGGGCTCAATATGGCTTCGGAATATTGTTTCTTGGGTGTCATTCTAAGGCCCGTTTAGGAAGTTGTAGTTCCCATGTGAGAACCGCCACGGGCCTCGAGGAGCAAACTGATATACTATCGGAACTTATCTTTCTCTCAAATTGTTGTTTATAGAGAGCCCCATTTAAGCATTGATGCGGGAAAAAGTTGTTCGGCCTTCCGTTGGGTAATATCTCAATGGGCTTGGATCGACAGTTAATATAGATTAAAATAATTTTTTTTTATAAATTTGTTGTTTAACTCTAGATTAAAAATTTATTATGATATTTTATCCAAATTTCTAAACATATCCCATCTATAATTACATTTTATCGAGATCAAATTTATCCAAGTATATAATCAATATTCGTTTACCTTTACCTTTACCTTTACCAGTACCAAGCTAAGCTCTTTTTCCTTTCGCGACTTCCGAAACGAGTATGACTTTTTTTCTTTGGTCCACCGTAAAAATGCTTTAAAATGCCACTCTGCGGCAATCCTGAATGTGGTGCTTCAGAGTTGTCGGACACGTAGGGTAGCAGGATTGGAGGTAGAGTAAAAAAGTTAGGGATCCTCCAAAGTTCTGAGAAAGCGATGTCATTAAACCCCACGAATCCAGACTATGGAAATCCTTTATCAATGAAAAGTATTTACCAGAATAATTTATGTATGGCAAATTAATGAGGTTTTGCATTAAAAATAACTCAAACAACTAATCATACAAAACAAGGGATTTTGCAAAAGGAACCGATGTACCTGCTATTCTACATTCAACCAATACGGGTTTATCTCGATCAAGAATATATATAATTTTATTTTAAAAATATAAATAAATTTATTTAATTGATAAAATATTTATTCCAATATTTATGCTTGAGCTTTATAAAATTAATTCTAAGAATAATAAAAATATTTTAAAATTTTTTAAAAAGTAGGGATAAAAAATCTGGAGGTAGAGTGTAGGAAAATAAGTGGGAGCGCAAGAAGGCAACTTGCTTGCTCGCTTAATTATTACAGTGTCGTGTCTAAACCTTCTGTCAGTCTGTCACTACTGGCTGGCAGGTGAAAAAAGCAAGTCAATGCACATAAATGTCCTAAGTAGGTAACCAGTTCTATTGAAAGCAACACTGGAAAGACAAAACAATAGCAACTTGATTAAAGTTGTGTTCGATGACTTAAATGACTTCAAGTTTTTAGATTGAATTTTTTTCCCCAAAAATCCAAACAAATCAATGTTAGATAGAATCTCCCACTCACCAGTACCTACCTGGATAAAAATTACATTAAAATTCTAGAATAGGCATAATTTATGCTCTCCCCTACAAAGAAAATGTCTCCTTGTTGATTATTTTTTAATATATAATCCATTCTATTTTCATTACTTCTATTTTCTTAAATTTATCTAATTATATTTCGAACTCAAATTTTTGATATTCACATAAAAAGATCATGTTATCTAAGCTAAGCTAAGACTCATTGGCAATGTTAACGATGTTGAATAGTAATGAGATGTTCCAAGATCAAAGTAAAAATAAGTGGAATAAAGCATCCACTTTTCTATTTTCCTTTATTCTCTGCTTTATTGTTTGAGTTTGACACTTGAAGACTACATCTGATCCGAGGCATGATAAGATCTTAGATATTGAAGAAGGGATTTACGAGAAAACAAAAAAATGAAAAAGGGAATTGAAAATACAAGTAATCAACCAGCGAGCTAATCCCCTCAATTGATCCAGCTAAGTCCACTTTAATCACCTCGAGAAATCATATAGTTATATCATCATCCCATCTATTAATTAATATATAGTATATCGAAGCATGATCATGCATGTGCTCTGATCTCATCTTATATGGATCAACGGATATCTTCCTTGAAATGAAGATTTAAGAACAGGAAATTCCGAAAATAAATACAGCCAAAATAATAATAATAATAATAAAAGAAAAAGGCAACAAAGATATGCTTAACCGAGGCAGAGAGATTTTGAGGAAACCATAACGCTCAAAACATCACCAACCCTGTCATCTACTCCATACGCTATGGTTGGGTGATTCAAGGGCATCTGGAGTGTTTTTTTGCAACATCAAGTCCTTATAGAACTTCTTGATAAACTCTTCAGCTGCCTTGTCCACTACTTGGCTATTTTCCTCATCTTTTAACGGAAACGGAGAGTCAGTTATCCTCAGCTGCCTTACCACGGGGCTCTTTCCAAACCCCGGCAGGCACACAAATGGTGACGCCGCCTCAGGGGCCACATCATGGCTGTTTAACATTCCGATCATTTTTTGCACGGCAGCAACGGTGGTCACGTCGTTGTATTTGTAAGCTTTGGCAAAGCGATGGAGTTGGTGGTGGTGGTTGTGGTGCTTGCGCTTGGGGATATAGAAAGGGTAGAAAGCCGGGCTGTTGCTGCAACTGAACTCGTATTCTCGTGGGGATATGAAGGAGAGTGCATCGCTGGAGCGGCAACCGAAGGCGGAAACGCCATGGCTGTGGAACATGAGGTTGTCTATTGCCTTGCCTGCAAGCTTATTACCCCGTTTAAATATTAAGTTGAGATCAAGCATTATTCGGCTCTGTGATATACCTTTCCTGAGCATGAAGAATACTGCGCGTACTATGTGCCACAGTTTCTTAGTTACCTCCGAGGTGTTTCTCTCCGTCTCCATGCCTACTCGAGAGAGAGTAACAAGTTTTTTTTAGACTAGCTGGCTCTACTTGAAAGGGGCGAAGAGCGGAGGAAATTTTGGTTTGTCAGGAAGCGTTGAGATCAGGTATATAAAGGCCCGCGAAGTACTATTTATCAGATCCTCTCTGATAATATTGAACTTTTTTTAAAAAATAATGCTTTTCCCCTCTTAATCTTCCTCACGATGGGAAAGGCTTATACATGAGAGCGGGTTTGCTTGAAGCCTGACCGGTAAGCGCCGGTGGCCATGTCATAATAGTATCTAGACTTTTTTTTTTATTAAAATAGTATGTAGACTCTGATGCTTATGTGTTCACCTTTTCACGTGCCAAGCTGACAAGCTAGACACGTGGCGTTCAAGTTGAGGTGGCCTGGTTAATTCTTGAGACCCTTAAACGCAGCCTGAATTTTCTACATTAACTAAGATTGACCATTAATCTGGAAGGACGACGATTCGGCGCCCGTCAGCTAGCCACGTGGCAAGTAGTGTTACGCGAACAGAGAACCCGACAAGAGGGAAACAGAACCAAGGAAAACTACACAGATACGTAAAATTTGGACAGTTTATGCATAGAATTGAACACTAAATTATTCCAACTTTAAAATTGAACTTTTAAAATTCTAATTAATATTATTTTAAAATAGTATAATTCATCGTAGTAGTATTTTTAATAATTTAATAATTCTATATTTCCTCTACAGCTTCTATTATGAAGGAAGTTGCTACTTGAGTCTCACTGTGTAAGTAATTCCTCGGCATTCTTCTTGACGTGATAAAGGGATCGGAGGGCATTGAGTTTGAAATGATGCCGACAGTAAATGACATTGGAAGACTAAACTGAACTTTGCATTTCATATGCCATGAATGGGATCCCTCCTTAGTCCTAAAAACAATTGATTTCTTTGAAGAAATCAATAGGCGGGCCTACGTTGCTATGTGCAGGCTGATTTTATTCACTATTCGGAACAATGTTTTGATGATTGGGCCAAGGTGTCTGAATGGCGAGCCAGAAACTCAAGTTAGCTATTGTTCAAGTGAGTTATCGAGACTGACATCAACGACAACTCACAATCATTATGACCTCAAGAGCAGAAGAAAAACAACTAATTTCCATCTATCTTCCACCCAACTTGATGTTTTTTTCATAAATCATTAAAGGATTGACATTAATAAGGATATATTTGAGACTCTAAACTCTAAATTATTGGTGGTCCGACAAAAGACATGCACTTAAAGCTGTGATTTTCATGTTACTTTCATGTTTCTCTCTGTCCTCTCTTGTTTACGTACTCTGGTGGTCACACAATGGAAAATATTGCCTTTGCTTGACATACTCGGCACCCGATGACATATAAAGCTGCATAAAAAGAGTTTGGATTTTTTTGGACCGATCGATTCGTATTTCCTGAACAAAATCCGACGACTTGTAGGAATTAAGGAAAACTATAGCTTATCGTAGTTTTCCTTCTATTATCAGGTATACAGTTGATTTTTTTTTAAAAAATAATGCATAATAGGCTTATTAGAGTAGATTAAACGGCTCCATATTTTATAAAGTTTTAGCCATCAAGTTCTTATGGTTCGGTATCCAGTTAATTTACCTAACCTCTCCGGTACGTTTTTTTAGAGTGTTGATGTTTCATTAATTCATTGGTACAAAATATTAGAGAGGAAAGCATTATTTAGATCAATTCTATGATCAATGGAACTATATACTGCAGTGGTCAGTGGTACTGGTTTTTTGACGTCTTTTAGGCAGAGCTTCCGGGCCTTTGCATGAGCCCATAAACCCAAGGCTGTAGTGGGGCCTTGCTATGAGACTATTAGAATCTAGCCGTTAATGGGTACCATGGCATTAACGGTAACAGACGATGATTGATTGACATAAGCCCATAAGCTCACGTCTTATTGACAGAGCTTCCGGGCCATCACATAAGCCTATTAGCCCAATATTACTATAGGGCCTAACTATGCGACTATTCGAATTCCCTAAAATCAGAGAATAATTAAATTAAAAATAACTTAATTATTTTGGTTTCCTAAAACTAGATAGAATGTGTCACGTCCCGAAATCAGTTAGAATATTTACTAAAACTATATTGGGGGCTGCAACAGATTATTTATAAAATTAAAATAATAGCGAAGTAATATTCATAAATAAAATTTAAAACGAAGCATAACGAGCTGAGGGGGTATAAATAGTAAAATTTATTTGAATTTAATTATTGATTTAAAATTATATTGGATATTTTTAAATTTTTAAGTCAACCAATTAAATTTATTTTCAATCAATATTTAAGATAAACATAATCCTCGAGAAATGGATAATGTAACCGAGACAGTCATTCTTGAGTAGTAGCCAAAGCTATCCATTGCACCTTCCAAGCACAGGTAACAAAATAGGTGAACAACACAGTTCAAACTGCGCGGTCAATATTTAATAGCGTGGATGTGTACGTGTGAATTTTGTTATAAATAATTTATCGTTTTATGAAAAATTATGTTTTTATTATAAAATATATATTTTATTATAAATGATCTTATCTCCAACATTCATTTACAACATAAGATTATTCCGATATAAGATTGAGTCTCACTAAATAATTTAGTGGATCGTGGTGTATTTAACTAGAAATAGAGTTAAATACTTTTTATATGACATTCGTCTCTCTTTATGTGGATGTGTACATATCCAAGTGCCAAATTGACATCCACAACTCAAGTAATGTTCGTTAAAGCATGTGATAAACATGAAACAGAGTCCCTATTGACGTTGTAAGATAGCGAAAACAAATAATTGTATCCACCAGTAGGGATCAGTCGTTACTCAACGCTCGTATCTGCCACAACTTATCTGCTTTTGTACTTGCAATTCTGACTAACTCGTGTCAGCCACAACTTTTCTATAATAATAAATAAGTATCTTCGGTATCCAAGTCATCGAAAATATTAATTTCTTAACTTGTTCCACAGTTATTAATATAAATATTCCATTAATATAATAAATTTAATTTATATTTTTATAATTCAAATCCTATTAAATATTCAAAGAATCTTAATTGTTTTTTATCAAAACTAATTTGTTGGGTTGTATTTGCAATACTGAGTTCGTGGGATAGAATGAGCCATTTGATATCAATTATCATGTTTGTCATTTGAGATGTAAGATTGAGACCCCTTCCTTTTCCCTAGCAAATGATCCAACCTCACAACTCAGCATATTAATTTCGCTATCGAGAAAAAACATGTTTTTAGAGCGTAATGATAATCTAAAATGTAGTAAATAATGATAATCTAAAAAAAATGTGTGGGCAGAATTGCAATCACCAAAATGTAGTAAATAATGATAATCTAAAAAAAACAGATCTGACGAATTATATAAAGATGGGTCGTCGACTGAAGTTGAAACCATGAAGTCATTTGAAGATATCAAGAATTCTAGAGCAATGGCTCCTGAGCTCCAACCAAAATGGGAAGGAATGGCGAGCGCAGAGCTCGAAGGTCCTAAAGCAGAACAAGTTTGGCCTCTTTTAGAGGATTTCTTTGGCCTAAACAAGTGGTTCCCAACCCTGACCACATGCCTTCCGGTCGAAGGCACATCTGGGCAACCAGGATGTGTGCGTTACTGCTCTGGTTTTAAGACTCCTGTCGATATTAACAAGAGCCAATTGAACTGGACTAAGCAAAAACTGCTGTCCATTGATCCAAGTGAAATGGTATTCATCTACTCCATCATAGATAGCAACGTTGGATTCAACTCCTATATCTCCACGGTTAAAGTTTTTCCAAAGGAACATGGATGCAGCATCGAATGGAGGTATGAAGTCGAGCCTGTAGAAGGGTGGAAGCCGGAGGATTTGGATTCCTTTATCGGGTCAGGTCTGCAAGTCATGGCTAATCGAATGGTGGATGCTCTCCAGGCTTGATTCTGCATCTTACTTCATCAGTACTTGATGTGTATGATATATCAAATGTTTCTTTATTCCGTCAAGTTATCAGATGTATTGCTGTTTGATATATTATCTAAGGAATCTGTTATTCTCTATAATGCCCTTCTGGTAACATTCTCAATTGAACAAGGTCTTCATGTTTGGGGCCCAGTAACTATCCCATTATCCATAGCAATCCGCACGATGAGATCCTCGGCTTCATCGACCTTTCAAACATGATTTAGTTCTCGTTAACATTCCTTAATTGTCAAACTTAGCGTTATGGATTGAATTGATGGAAATGTGATTCGGTTTATAAATATCGTATTTCGCTAACGAGCAGAAATAAATATCGTACATCGTATTTCAAATTTTTAGCAAATAAAAGATGCAATGCCAAGTTTGGTGCTTCGATCATAGCTCGCATTGTAATGTACCGGGAAGAGTCAGTTACGTACATGGCCTCCATATCAGCAAAACTGCTTAAACAGGCCTCTGATCACAGATGTCCTGTGGGAGAGTTTCTTGTCTCCAGAATTGACTTTCAAGTTCCAAAGTTGCTTGGAAGCTGAGAACTCAAGGAAAGGAAGGCGGAAAGCATTTCTCCTTCTCAAGTCTACATTTATTTAATATTGTCTTACAAATGGTTCTCATGTATATCTATAACCATCAGCAGACCTAACCAAGGTCAAGCAGCATACTAACCAAAATTGGTTGTGCCAGTGCAACAACTGATTTTCACTCGTGCACTTTACTCATGTTTTCAGTATCTGCAACATGTCGGGATTCTTTACACCATACAGTCTGGAGTTTTTCCATGTGAGTGTTTCCAGAACACGATAAAGCATTTACTGAAGGCAAATACAGACAACCATTAATTCTGACATCAAGGACTCGAAAATAGGAGTGAAATTCCATTAAAATGTACCATGTAGCAACTGAGCATATGGCAACGAAAGATATTTAATAATTGAAGGTATCCACGAAAGATATCAAGCAACTATAAAAGAGACAAATGAATGATACAAGGGTTTCCCCTATCTTTTTTTTTTGGGGTCATGATATGATTATACAACTATTTATACAAGCACGAACCTGATCTCTTCTGTTCGTAAGTTAGTAACCTACAAAACTGAGGTCACTGGTACAAGACCTGTCAGGTGCTGGAAGGGTACCTCGTGAATGAATACACATCGTGAATATGCTGTTTTGTTTCCCATCAGTCGAAAGCACAAGCAGGCTTATCTTGTTGGAGTCGAATAGTCGAGTTGGATTTCATTCCATTAGGAGTTGGCAGGCAAAACTACGAGTCTTCTTCTAATTCATCTGGTACACGCAGCTTCTCGATAGCAGCCTAGTAAACATTTAGAGATGAGCAAGTACAACACAAAATTCAACTGCACCGTAATAAAAAAAAAGACATGTTTACATGCATTTGTTTAAGCTAAGTACAAATGCAACAAATGCTGCATTGTCTTCTTCTGGTTTAATCTGTGGCAACTAGAAAGGATACACATGCTCCAACTGGGAAAGTTCAAGTCCAAATTCAAGCTATGCTTTTTATATAACAAGGAAAAAAAACAGAAAAGGGAAATGAAAGAACCTCATCTCACCTTAATTGTGGCAACATCTGCCGCAGATGGTTTCATATCCAAAGCAAGATCAAAATGAAACATTGCCTTCTCGTGCATGTTATGCCTCTGATAAATCTTACCCATCAGTGCATAAACACTGCTTTCACGAGGGACATGCTCTTTGAGCTCTTCAAGGACTTCTAAAGCTTCACCAAACCTTTCCAGGGTCACTAGTATATTGGCCTTCTGATAAATGGGAAGCGGGTTCTTCCTATCAGCAGAAATTGCTCTCTCCATCACCTCCAGAGCTTCCACACTTCTCTGTCCCAAGGAAAAAACAACCAAATTATCAAAAGGTGTAAACGATTCACAGTTCAGGCTCAAAAGCACTACAACCGATGCAGCAACTTGCTAAACCTTTAACGCGTGCAAAGATGTCCCAAGATAGGTCATTATCACAGAAGAATAGGGATTAATTTGTAATGCCATTTGGAAGTGATGCTCAGAAAACTCAAACTTCTCTTGCCGAAGATAGACCATCCCAAGTCCATACCAAGAGTTATAATGCCTAGTATCAATCCTTAGGGCATTCTGGTAACTCTTGATTCCATTCTCAAAATCTTCTAGTGCCACATACCTACAACAGAAATGTATTTGAGAAGAAAATAAATGAAAAAAAAGATCAAGAATAGTAGATTCCAAGCTTCAAAAAATGTTCTCGCCCATCAAATCAGGGAAAAAACAAAAAGAAATGAAACTAGGAACCAAGTGTCCTACTCATGACCACAAAGAGTATGTGCATATGCAAATCTTGAATTGAGCTGGACTGCTCGTTGGAAGTTTTTCAGGGCTGTTTCGTGGTCTTTCTGCAAACTATAGCAGTTTCCCATGGCACACCTGCATGTTCATCCAACACAAGACCATCATCAAGGACATATGAAACAGCGAGAGAAGCTGCAGATGTTGATTGCAATTGAAATAATATGCTTTCTCAGCAAAGTTGAGTTTTAGAGTACTTTAAAGAAACCAAAAATATTCTCAAACACAGTCCTAGCCTTTTTAACATAAATGATTCCACATTTAGAGGATCAGACATCTATATGTTGGGCACTAAACATCCGTAAAGCAACCAATGAATCATCCTAAAAATATTGAATGTATATATACTGTTTAGATATACTTAACATTTTGGAGCTTAGCCATAGTTGATAAGAACAATTATCCCATGACGCATTCAAACATGTGAGTGTCCATGACAAAGCATTAAGGTGGCAAAGGTCCACTCAAACTGGAAGACAATCAAAGTTGCTCTAACTGGGAATGAGAAGATGAAGTCAAATAGATATCCTGCTTATCTTGTCTAGAAGTTCATAGCCATCAGGAGAATTTCAAGGTAACTACCACTTGCAGAATCCTAATGACAAAAATGTTCAGTCAAATAAAATGGACTGGAGGAAAAGTTAAATAAAATCACCAGGCTTGAGGTGCCAAGCGGTCAGTTGATATCAGCTCCTGAGCCAGGTAACTTAACTTCATATCTTCCTTTAAATGCTGAAATAAAGATATAAATTCCATGAAGAGAAAAATAGAGAGAGAGGAAATGAATGTATCTTGTGCATCATGTATCACTTTACTGCAAGATAATTACCTAAAGAGTGCTCAAGAAAAAAGAGCATTATTGTCAAGTTTCCCACGTAATTACCATAACATCAGCTTTCTACATCAGAATCAGATTAACTATACAGCAAGCTAAACTACATCATAGTGTCACGATCTTGGAGTGGGTGCATGACAATAAGCAGCTTGCCTGACAAGCTAAGAATAATAAAACATAGAAATAGCATGCAGTCCCTGGGTGCAAATACCACTCACATAAAGAACTGTAGAATATATATCCAACCCTTCTAAACTGTAAGGTGACGATTGACGTGCAAGACTGAAGGCCCGATCAGCTTCCAGGTAATCCACTAATTCAAAATATGCTTTTCCCACCTGCAAAAGATAATCTAGTAACACATCAGCAACTCCATAAAATATGGATTATATAAATCATAACACCAAAATCATGCAAAGGGAATCGTACATGAAAAATAAAAACCATGCTATGAAAGAGAGGAGAGGAAAAAATCTAGGCGTCAACCCAATAGTCAACAGTAAACAGAAAAGTAAGGCTTCTAACAAAAGTGTAAGTCCTTATATTTATCAGTAGTAAAAACTGTGAACAGCAGCAGGAGAGGAATATGACATTACCTGGCAAAGCACCCAGCCTGTGTTATAATGCTTGTGTGGCAGTTTCATGTAGGCATCCAGAGCATCCTGTAGGACCATGAAGCAACCAAGAGAATAAAACAAATCCGCCAATAAAAAGTCACAGGTAACTTGTGTCCTCTCAAAATTCAACTAATACCTGACATCTGTACATGCAAGAAAGTCTATACGCTTCCCCAAGAGCTCTCAAGAGACTTAATATTTCTGAAGCACCAGATATGAATATTGAGGAACTCATAAGCACTCCAGCAACAAGCATCATTGTTCCTTCTGGGTCTAGAGATCTAGCATCACCAGAAGGTGATATACTAGAATTTGAGGATGCAGTATTCACATGTAAATCATCAAAGCCCTCATTGTGTACTCCTTAAAAAAGTCCAAATGACATATTTAATGAATTGGTAAAATAGCCAATGGTAAATGACAAGTGCAGGATAAAGCATTGAACACAAAAGATATATGTATGTTGCAAGCTGCTGTCTCTTATGTTAATAGAGACAATTGCAGGTTTTGACTATCTACTATGTCTACACTTTCATCAAATATATAGAATTGCATTGCAACTTCTATCACACCAAATTCTGGGTTTGCAGACCACTTTACAAGCAATTATCTACATCTAAGCATTTTACTGTTAATAGTATGAAATTCCATTTGGTAAAAGAAACCAGAGTTATTTGGTTCAAATTAATATGGTCTTTAGAAGTTTCAAAGCGTAGATTTATATCTTAGCTTGCTATGCTGCACAGGTTGCACACCAGATGTGTTGTTATTTCAGATACTAATTGTGTGTTTAGTTTGCAGCATGTGGATAGAAGGAACCACATTTTCTTCACTTACACTGATGCTGCAAGTGTTTTTATATCAATTTTAGTCTTGTGCTAATATACAAGTCATCTTTCACTAGGAAAACTGAAAATGGCTAGTTAGTTTATGTTCTGCAGAAAAGACAATTATCTTCTGTGATATTGAGGCTGGCTTGGAATTTATACATATATCCTATTTGACGACAAAGGAATCAACAAATCGAGCTTCTTGCTCTCTATCAGTGATAGTTGCTAAAATTGTGAATGATCTGAGATTCAAGCTATCATCCTTAAGGGAGTTAAAAAAACCCCTCTTAATGCTAGTGATCTGGAAATGTGTCAGAAGAGGAGAATTTCAATTGTGGGGGCAGATTAGTTAGTGCTTATTAAATTTGCAAGATAGATTTTCTTCTCTAATCTCAGATCGATTTGTATATAGTATAATTTTTTTGTTGTCCGAATTTGGTACTCATGAATGGTTTAGTTTTGATTGATGAAAAAATTGAATTTTTTCAACAATAATAGCTGAAATGTACAGTTGGGCAAATTTTAAAAACAAAATAACTATTACCTTCATCATAATTTTCATTTGCCCAGGACTGTCCCCTACGAACTGTCACAGAACGCAATGACATAGAACTCAATTTTGAACCTCCCTGATGCTTGGAAGAATTACCATTTCCATTTCCTGCTAGTGCACCATTTGCATTTGTGTTGGCCCCAGTTTCTGCAGCAAGTCTACTGCTTCTTCGAGGGCCAGAGTCAGAAAATAACCTCCCAGAAATCTGAATTTAGTGAAGAAATCAAATCTCAGAAACTAAAGTAATGAAAACTCTAATTAAGGAAAGCGATGGATGAAAATAGTGAATTTGACCAATCTCGTACACAAAATAAGTTCACAACATAAGATAAGTGCAACCAGAAATTTCCGAAGTTACGACGGCAGCTATGGGTACAGTTGGCAATGAAAAGGAAACGCATGACACAGACAAAACCAGACATGTCTAACCAGATAAAATAATCAAGCAGTAAACACTCAAATATGAATAGATAAGGTCAAAAGATACCTTGGCACTACCAAGCTCATAAAGTTAAGAAAAATAGCATCTACTAAGAAAATGGTCTCAATTTCAGTTGATTATTCAATGCATATGAAAGCATTGCCAACAATTGCCAGAAGACATACAAAAGGAAAAGCACCCAGATCATTCCATTGTCAAATATAATGGAATTCTCAATCCATTGATAATATTAGAACTCAGAAGTCCATAAAACTCTTCCAATTGAAACCACAGCCACCACATGTTAACTTGTAAACATTACTTTGCGTAACTTCTACTTCCACTGCAAAGCACATGTACTGAAAATTTTCAGGAAATATGCCACATTAAGACCATTCTGATTAAATAAAACATATGATAGTTCACCTTTGACATTAAAGGAAAATGTGACAGCAATGAGAGAAAAGGAATTACGAGTTTAGATGAGAAGAAATATTGGAAGGTAAAAGGCAGAATCAAAGGCTTAATATGCAAGTTTTAACCTTCCGCAGCTTTCCTTCATCTACAAACTTTCTTCGAGGAGCTGGAATATTAGAATTCACAGTTGACTTAAGTGAGATATCTGAACCAGTTGTTGGATTTGGACCATTGGGGTGCAGATTTCTACACAAAGGTGGTGGCGCAACAGCTGATAACTGCAATATACAGGACCCCAGACCAATGGTCAATAATTACAATAGAAGAGTGCAGAATATAACATGGAAGTAAACAATGCCCATGGTACTTAAGAAGTAAGATCATACACACATATGCGTATTCAGAACCATAAGTAATAAATACCAAAAGCAAAGACAATGATGCAGAGTTACTTATTAGAGACCAAGAGGGAGTAGGTATTACTCACTACTATCAAACCACAATAACAAAGAATGAGCAATACTAGATGTAATTATATAAAAATTGCCAAGCTAGTATGCTTATGGACAAAAGCTTGATCTCATCATCTACAAACTTAAACAGAAGAAAAAGTAAGACAAAAACGCATGGCTACTCTGTTCATATCACCGAAGCACCCAATGTGATGCATACACAAACTAAAATAGTTAGGTCTTCCTATAGGAACTAACTACACTATTGAAACATGTAATAAAAATAATAAAGAATCAATAATTTTTAGCAGTAAAAATAACATACAAAGAAACATGATCCTTAATGGGTTAGAAGAAGCAAATTGAGATTAAGCTATAGTAGGTTCTCATACAAAAAGGTGTGTTAACTGCATACAAAGATGATCGCAGAAACATTTGAAAGCATATGATCATCAAGCGATATAAATATTCAAGGGAGACCATGTGACATTATCAATTAAACTCACGTACGGTACATCATAATTGATAAAAAGCAAACCATTTGTGGGAAATAACAGTTCAGAAGCAATGAAATGAGGAGCGACTGTAATCTGCTGGCGAATTCAAGGTCCCTGATGATAGAAAAAATATTCTTTAAGCTTTCTAGACAACAGTTGTCTGATGTAATTCATGATGCCATACCTGCGTGGCCACTGGGGAGGGGGTATTATAAAATGACAAGTTTGGAGGACCACCATTCATGGACTGACTGGCAGCAGCTCCATGATTAGTTCCCGAAATATCTCTGTGGTTATTGCCTTGCATTTGTCTCATCTGTCTGGAACTAAATTCTTCTGAGCAGATGTTTCTTGTAGAAATCAAATTACGATCCTCAATGAATACAGGCACATTCTGGGAAGCTGAGGCCAGATACATATGCTGCTTCTGAATGCAAACAGCAGCCCCTTCACCAAAAACTGTGAAAGCCTCTTCAGCAGCCCCTAAAGCATTTGAAAAAAATATTTCTTTCATTAATCAAATGGAATTTACAATAACAGTCACCAACAGGCTATGAGGACAGAACTATATTTCTCAAATAACAAGATTCTCAAATGAAATTCAATAGCACAGCATGAAAAAATAACATGTATGTATTCAACAGACCTAATATACATAACTCCTCATATGCAGCCCACAGGAAAGGATCTATAGACAAAGCCTGCTTAAAGTGATGGATGGCACTTTTCCTTCTTTCAGTATACCTAAAGCCAGAGAAAGCTTAATTAATGAAAAGATGATCTATCAAGCCAAATGTGCAAAAAAGCATAAGCCAAAAACATTGAAGTTGAAAAAATGTTGACTCAGTATTATGCTGGTGAAGAAGTTCAATTATGCCATTAGATAGATAATATTATTTTTCAAAAATGTATTATTAAGAAAAGTTGAAATTTTTTTTTGTTATTCTAGAAGTCAGCAACATACACAGGCCATACTACAATTTTCATCTAAAAACAAAGTACCAATGAAAAGAAAAAGTTATATATCTGTTGTCTTTCATTGATCAAAATAATGCCGAGTGAAAGTTTGAAGGCACATTAAATAGCTAAAAAAAAGGAAATAGCCATATCTAACTTGCAGAACTCAAATTTCTCAAAATAGGCATACTGAAGGAACTAACAACAGAATATTGAGAAAGAGATGCACAACCTGTAGATAAGCCCAAGAAGGTAATGCCCAGGTGCTCCATTTGGAACCTACACAGAGAGGATAGAAGGGATCAAACTATTTTCATTCTGAGAAAGTATTTTGACATATACAGAACTGAAAACCAGCTGAAACAATAATCAACTTGTCATGCCGGAAATATCTACTAATTCAAAAGGAAATTCATGTCATATTGAACAATGCTAGGATCATAATAAAGATATGGCCTCTTTTGATAATAACACATAATAAAAAGTGAGAAATTCTGTTTCACAAAGAGTGTCACGCATACCTCAGCACAAGGCTCATTAGCAGGAGATAATGCAACTTCAGCTTCATTCAGAAGGTCCATCTGAAAGCACGATATTGCAAACAAGTACCGGGATTGAGCCATTTGTGTTCCTTCAAATAATAACGAACAAAGAAGAGGAAAGAGATATATGAATAAAATAGCAAGTTGATGAACCAGCAGAAAAACATATCATCAGAAAATAGCTGTAAACTCTAAACAAAAAAAAGAGTTATTATATTATACCTTTTAGAATATGATATGCAGAGTAAGCTTGATTAATCTGCAAATAACATCGGGCTAATAACTGCAAATTTGTCTGCATAATAGAAAAGTAATCATTCAGATTTTCAAGTAAACTTAAACAGAATGAAAGGAGAGATATATTTTTTAAAAGTTATGCAACGTGGAAGACATTAACAAACACCATGACAAGTACCATCCCAGCAAACAACCAGATTGTGAATTGCATTCAAAAAGTTACATCGTGAATCCAGTAAATGCTACAAACTCAGCTTTTGATGCAGTTTGTCAAGCATTTTCACCCAATAAACCTTTCTTATTCCCCAACTGCATAATTTACAAGTACCCCACTTATTAACTAATTCCACTAGACAGCGTCCTGGCGTAAGCAAGCAGATCCACAAAATAAATAACTTTGTGGAACACGTTTAGCCAGAGTTCCCATAGTAAATGAAAGATATTTGAGCCACCAAAAAATTATATAGAGGGCCATTTCCGGCTCTCTCTCCCCTCCTAGTTAGCTTTCTAGCTGACGATCAATATGTTCTCACTTCTAGCAAGTCCCATCAAAATCGACACAAGTGACCTTTCCTAATCTAAATCTCTTTTAAGTTTGTTTTAGAAGCGGAAAACACCTAGTCCCAGCAATCACAGACGCTAATGCAACAGACAGAAAGTCGATCGGCAACTGGAAAAACTCCAAAACCTAATCAGCAGCACACATAGCTCTTAAGAACTGCTATTGCCTAATAACGGCAATGCTGGGTTAAGTTGGAAGAGTATAAGTGAGATTAGGAAAAAAGTGACGATAAAATACGCCGAGACATCTCACAATCTCACTCTGCCATTGGTCATATGCCAAACAGAAAAAGGTGAAATTGTAACTGGAGTTTTTAGGAGGAAAGGAAAGGGAATGGTGTGAGTACCTCGGACGGGAACTCGGCGCAGAGGCGCTCGCACATGAAGATAGCGTTTCGATGCATGAAATGGCGGAGGCTGTCGTTCACACACTCCACCAGTATCGCTTCCATCTTTGTTTGTTCTGTTCCGTTCGGAAGTGCGAGGAATAGAGTGAGAGAGTGAGGAGTTTCTTTTTGTTTTCGGGGGAGAGGGTCCTGGTTTGGCTTTCAAATTGGAAACAGCACGTGCGAACTTTGTTTCAAATAATGTGTTTCTTGAGAGCGGGTTCATTTGGCCGAACTGTGCAAACTGGCAAGAAGAATTACTCGAGTGTTGGCTCTAATAATACATTTTGACCAAATATTAAATACTAATCAAGTTTTTTTAAAATTTTTTTAGGATATTTACCCAATTAATTCACGTGTTTTTAAACTGGTCTGATGTTTTTCAATATTTTATATTCAAAATAAAAATTATAAATTTTATCGTTTAATTATTTTTTGAAATTTTAATATTATTCAATTACAAGTTACTTGATTCTTACATTTATATAATATATTAATAGATTCAATTATAATTGTTAAATATGTGTTATTTAAATAAAGAATAATCTGTCCTGTGATGTTGTTACATTAGAGAAATATTTATGGTACTTTAAAATTTTAATTAATTATTTTTATTGTAAATTGCATGCGTAGGATTTAGAATGAAAAAAAAAAAGAAGCAAAATCGAGTGACCTACTAACCGTGCATCTGGAAATAACATAGAAGGCCCATATACTCTCCAGTCCAGGTCCACCAAACATCTCCTCTCCGAAGCCCATATGGAAAAGAGGATCAAATCAATCAAACAAATAGTCTCACATTCGCTTCTCCAAACGATCATTTCTCCCTATATTCCTGATGGAGAACAACGACGTAGAGGATGAAACGATCGAGCTGGATCCATCTGCAACGGTGCTAGACCTCACGAGCTTCCAGCTCCACGACTTAAACTCGGTTGATTTGCCCCCTGGTCTCACTGAGTTAGATCTCACTGCGAACCGCCTGTCGCACTTAGACTCTAGAATCGCTAATCTTTCCGATTTAAAATTTTTTTCTATCCGACAAAACCTTATAGACGACGCTGCTTTCGTGCCTTTCTCTAGCTGGGATGCTCTGTCGGGTCTGCAGGTACCTACCATTGTCACTCATCATTTTCCTTTTTCCTTTTTTTTTAATCAGTGCGGTTAGTAGTGAAGCTGGAATTTGGGTTTTTATCTGGTAGTGTTTACGCTGTTTTTGGTTTGCAGGAGCTCGTGTTGAGGGATAACAAGCTCACAAAGATACCCGACGTTGGTATATTTAAGAGCTTGTTGGTTTTTGATGTTTCTTTCAATGAAATTAGTTCCCTAAATGGCCTATCCAAGGTTTCTGCTACGCTCAAAGAGCTTTACGTGTCTAAAAATGAGGTTCCTAAGATTGAAGAGATTGATCATCTGCATGAGTTGCAGATTCTTGAACTTGGCTCCAACAGGTTGCGGGTTAGTCTTTCTTCTTTCCTAGAATAAAATCTTTGTAACTTAGACACTAAAGCGATATGCCGATAGGTATTAACCACTAAAATGTGACGCCGATAGGTGTGGACGGTCATATCATTGTCTTCATCTTCTTATAAAAAAGCCATTCTTGTATCGAAAACTTGGGATTTTAGAACATTTCTCTGGTAATGAAGGATTCGGTGTTGGTATTTTAGGTGATGGAGAATATGCATAATTTTACAAGTTTGCAAGAGCTTTGGCTGGGACGGAATCGAATTAAATCTGTCAACCTTTGTGGGTTGAAATGCATAAAAAAGCTTAGTTTGCAGAGCAATCGGCTGATTTCAATGAAAGGGTTTGAGGTACTTTGGAAAACTTGTCTCTTTAGTTTTACATGCATAAAAATTACTGTTGAAATTTCTGAATATGTTTTCACTTGCTGGCGCGCGTCTTTTGCTAATTCTAGGAATGTGTTGCTCTTGAAGAACTGTATTTGAGCCATAATGGTGTTGAAAAAATGGAAGGGCTATCAACGCTGACTAACCTCCACATTCTGGATGTAGCTTCTAACAAGTTAAAGTCAGTGGATGATATTCAAACATTGACTCGGTAAGCACAGTCCTGATTCACACTCTTGGTTTGCATTGTTTGATTACACTTCTTCTGTTTTCACTTCTTGATCAAAGCTCTGCTTCAGGCTAGAAGATCTATGGCTCAATGACAATCAAATACAATCAGTTGAAGGCCTTGCTGAGGCTGTTGCTGGTTCAAGAGAAAAGCTGACTACAATCTACCTTGAAAACAATCCATGTGTATGTATCCACAACTTAGAGAATCTAAACTTGTTTGGACCCTTATAAGTGCATTTTCAGTTGTTCTACGTGCTCAGATTTTTGTCTTCGTTTCTATGTGGTTTTGCTGTCGTATTGGTGTTTTTGCTTCTTTCTTATAGTGGCTGTTTTTATTCTTGAATAAATTGATCATTTTTTTTTTTTGAGAAAAAAAAATTGAGCAATTGGTGTTTACTGTATTCCTAAACAGGTATATGTTCATGTATGTCCTTTTATTATATTCTTAGAATCCTTTGTTATGGTATACTTTTGTTCTGATTGATCACCTGCCTTTAACACCAACAATTTGTTAATTTTCTGTCAGAGTCTCTGATCCTTGCTTGAGTTTTACTCTCCAGAACTGCGATTCAATCATAGAGTTTTTAATCTTCCATAGAGAGTCATAACTTGCTAATTAGTTTTAGTTGCAATGAATTCTTATACGAGTCATGCACCACAGATGTATATTTTGGTTACTTTGATAGGGAGATAGCTATTACTGAAAAGTGTCAGTAGTTCTATGTTAAAAGAGGAATGTTCATTGTTGTCCTCAGAGATGTTGTGATGTTTCTGCCATACTGGTCCTTGTCTCAATGGTTCGTCATCAATAATAGATCCTTTTCTTCCCCCATTACCTGTTCTATGCTGGATTGAGCATGACATTAATCGTCTATTGGTAGTGAAATTGTCAGTTGACTTTTATCTGTAATGTAGCAATTACGCAGATAGGTAAATTATTTTTCATAGTTCTATAAAGCAATGATGATATGTCGGACGGTCGGTAATGATGATCAGCCTAGACCTTTTTCAAGTTGAACAGGGTAGTTACAGAGGCATTACTGGCCCATCCTTTTTACATAGATAAACTTCCTAGTTAAATTGAGCCACAAAATGATTTTAGGATGAATGTCATGGTGTAATTGTATGCATTTTGGTTATTTGTCACATGGTAGGAAATTTTCTGGTCTATGCAGCAACACTGGTATCTGTTGCCGTGGTAAGCAAAGTTTCAGCATCTTGTGAACATCAACATCTTGTGGTCGTTGTTGCCACACATATAGCTGTAAGAAGAATATTCTTATTGTGCTTGTATATAACCTATAGCTTTAACATTAATGTCCACTGAGCAGACACATGCTATAAAGACCACATCACCTTACTGTTAAAAAAATAATTTTGTCCTCATTCTCTTACGTTCATTGTTCATTTTAGAGACTAATTTCTGACAGTGAATTCATAGCGCCTTTCTGCTAATTTGGAGATTTCATCTTAACAATAAACTGGTAGTCTCTGCTTTGTGGTGTCAAAAAGTTAGTTTATTTGGCTACGTCCTATTGTATTTCCTTTAGTCAATGTCCTGTGGTTTTACTTCTATCCTGCAGGCCAAATCTCCAGACTACATAACCTCTATGAGACAGATATTTCCGAGTATTCAGCAAATTGATTCCGAAGTTTTTGCCTAGAAGGTTAAGTAGCTATAGTTCCATTTTCAGGAATCTGTATCTTTCAAGATGAACACGGTATGTCTTCTGCCCTCAATGATCGCAGAACACAAGAATTGCTTCCACATTTTTTCAGACAAATCTGTTTTGCAGGTTCGTTAAAATTGAAACTGTGTTTGTTCGAAGGATGGGAACTGCCTGTTGTAGGCAACAGGCGATATAAGAAACTTTTGCGCCATTTTGGCTTGATTGTCACATATGCGCAAAATCTTATTGATAAAACTTCAAATTAATTAAAAAACTTTCTTTGTCTAAATCAATATCTCAGCTAATGGCTCTTTGGATTTTATTTTGTTTTTGTGCTTGTACGTGGTCAATCCAAGTGAAGCCCCAAATTCCTGTGATTTGTTTTGTCATTGAAGATAAACTATTTGACGCCGTGATAAATTAGTCTCACTGGGTCTACAAGACCGTACTGGTGAATTTTGAAGCGTATGATACAAATAGCAAATGGCATGCGTACGATCTTGCAACATTTACTGGAAATCTGCCGGCCGGAGCTTTGACGCGGCAATGACAGTGTTAAATATTATACAACTGCAATAGATATTTGTTCTGGCTGAGCACAAAAATGTGCACAAAATGGGAGTGAAACTAAAACTATCCTTATTTGACAAAGGGGCAAATTAGATGCAATTGTGGCTGGTAACTGCCTGCCATGCATTCGTTGTAACTGAGATTTGAGGTTAATAACTGCATTTTAGCAACTTATTGAATGAACCTTAAACTATCCTTGCTACGCTCTCCCGTTTCCATCTTGGACGAGAGCGCCAACCGCACTTTTCATGACGGATCCACAGTGTTTCTGAATGGTATATTTGTCAAGAGTATTTTACATTGTCCAAAATTGAAATAGAATATGGCTTACAGAATCAACTATAAAGCTTTCTTCTTAAAGTGTTAGCAGGCCAACCTACCTTCTAATTCGAAAGAAATGCATTATAATATGTTTGTTTTTTCATTTTGTTAAAATTACTTGGACTGTCTAAAATAATTCACACACGCTTATTAAAAAGGTAAATGATTCTGGACTTATTTCTCTACTACCCGTTGGATGAAAAACATACTCTGATCCAAGTAAACCAACAAGTCATTATAGTTCTAACCGTTGTTAAAAACCAAGAAAATAATGGACTATGTAATTCATATGTTCATGGGGTAGCTCCGGATTTTGGATACGAGTAGTTCTAGAGTAGATCATGATTCATTCAATTGCCGCAGCGGATTTGACAAAAGAACCTGTGCTCCACATAATCGTTTTAACTTTAAAATATAGATTGCTTCGGCAATCCAATCTGGTAAGTTCTGCGGAGCAGCTAAATAAAAAACTAAGAAGAGCTAATCAACAATTCACTGCGGCCCCGCATTATCACAACAGGCAATAGACAAACAACTTATATTAGACCGAGTAAGAACGTACTAGGCGCAATTCACCCCAAGGGGTATAAATGGAAAATGTTGTTTACATTCGGATTACGTTATCAAGAGTAACGAAGGAAAACAAGAAAAGCCCACGAAACACAAATACAAAAAAGGGAAAAAACAGTATAAAAGCAGGACATCAGCGGCCTCGTTCAAACCCAATGCGAGTTCTACTTGAGCCTCCTTCATGGCCATCTCGCATTGAAGATCCAGCGCTGGCGCGCATTGTCCCACCAGAGCCAACTCTGTCCATGGCTTTCTTTCCTTTGTTCACTTCGGTCAAAAACTGATCAAGACCAAATGGATCGGCTTCTTCTGCATCCTTCTCAAATTCAAGCGGTCTGTCACGAGGACCAGCCCTCTCGGATGTCCCAGCAAAAGCCTTGTCAGGTTTGAACCGCTCTGTCTTCATTATCTTATCTAACTGCTCATCTGCACCTCCATACATCTCACCATCAACATCTTTTTTCGGCCTGTAGAGTGTGGAAAGTGTAGGCTGAGCCGTAAAAAGACCCTTGTCATACACGTTATATTGATCATCAGTAGCAAAACCAGAATCCATTCCTTTCTCTTGGTTGAACAACCTCTGGTCATACATAACTTCTCCTCCTCTTCCAGCTCCTGTAGAAGCCATACCGAGAGCAACCTTCTCACTGATATCACGATCTCTATCTCTAGTGATCTTGCTTTTCTTGCCCATTGCAGCATCTTTTGCTTCCAACCTTCGTTCCCTCTCCCTCTCCCTACGTCGCTCCTCACGGATTTTCTCTCGCTGGAGACGTTCCTCTCGTTCCTCCCTTGATTCTTTTGGCACCTCTCTCTCTCTTTCCCTCACTCGGTCGAAGTCCCCTCTCATATCATCATCTTCCACAGAATTCTTCTCGGATAGCATAGGTGCAGAAGCTGGAGGAGCAGCACCAGTTCTCTCTGAACGAGCTCTCTGTGCTAATGCTCGCAATTCCTGCTCTTTCTTCTCCTTCTCCTTCATCATCATCTCTTTTTGAAGCTTTGATCGCATAGCAACAGCTTCTCTAGCCTTTTGTTCAGAAACATAGAGAGCTTCAGACAGCTTGGCAAAATTATCATTAATCTGCACATCTTGCAGGCCTCTACCGTCAGCTGCAAGACGCTTGTCAAGAGGTATTGTGTAACCTTTAGGATTCTTCCAGTTTGAGATACAAGGAGGGATTTTCCAATCCTGCTGATCTTTCACAGTCACAGGTCTAGGCGGGGAGTGCATCACTGGCACAGGAGGGGATCCAGAAGCTTTAGGGACCCTCTTGTGCTTGAACTTGGGTGGCTCAAGTGGATCCACTGGCATCTCCACCATTCTGATTATCCTTTCTTTAGCACCTGAGTTAAATGCAGCTGACTGTTGTGATGGCTTATACTTGATATACTTTGAATCTGAAGACTGTGTGGGTACGTTTTTTGGCTGTGCTGCACTTAATCTGACATTCACAATCTTTTCAATTGCAGCTGCTGTCTCCTGAGCTGTCTCCTCCTCTTTTTTCTTTTTCAAATCCTCATCATTACTTTCATCTCCCGCATCATCATTCCTCAATATCTTCGGGACAATATCTTTATGTTGAGAATAAACAATCTTCTTTGCATTCTCATTTTGTTTCACAATAGCATCATATGCCACATTGCCATTGGCATCAACAGTCACAGGTAGAATCTTCGAGCCTGGTTTGGCAGATTTATCCCTACCCATACCAAGTGGGTATTGTGCAACATGAATTTCAGGGAATGCACCGCCATCTCCAAAATCCTCGACTTTCCGGGGAACAAAACCAGCACGCTTCAAATATGGAGGTACAGGATTATGCTTGATCGCTGTGGATATCTCTTCTTCAGATGAGTTAAACCGTTGTTTGAACCATGGGTCATTAGAATGGTCATAATACGACGCGGCAGCTGACTTTACCGGAGGTAAGAGGTCCTTCAGGGCTTGCATTTTGTAGTAAAATTTTAGTTTAAATACTTGAAATCTCACTATATCACTCTTGTTCAAGAAGCTTGTGACCTGCAAATTAAGGAGAAAAGAAGAAAACATAGAAAAAATCAGCCCACATATCCAAGCAATTATAGCGAACTGAGAAGAAACAAGGAAACAAGGCCGAAACCCTAATTTCAAACACAACCCCAATTTCAAATCCCAAAACACGTGTTAGAGACAACAACTATAACTAAACACATAACTCAAGACCAAATCCAAGTATAACAAAATAGAGGAAGAAAGAAAAAGCTTCAACCAAATCGAAATCAGATGGAAGCAAGAAAGAAAGCAAACAACGGATGATAGTTAAAACACCAAACCCTAAGTCGAAGATACAAACTTGAAACTGGGATAGAGAAAAGCTACATCAGCAAGTAGCGGCGACAACGACTTCTCCGACCCGGACTCGGGTGTGCGCCACAGCCCGATCTAACAGGGTTCAGGAAATAATTCCGATCGAAAAAGTTGCTCAATCAACGGATTTTCGAACTATATATGGCGTTAAGCAGAACTCTCCTTTTGGGCCTACCCTATTGGTGACAATCTGGGCCCAGAGTCCATAACATACGTAACTGGGTAAAGTCCATAAAGTCGTTGGCTAATGAATTGAGGCCACGCCAGTCGACCACGTCGCCAGTGACCAATCAGCTGGCCAATATTTCAGGACCCAATAATTTCTCGGCACGTGGAAATCAAAAGGAAAAACCTACCAATCTTGTTAAAACTCTGACCCATTTTGGTAATTTCGGTACTTCGAGAAAAAGAGCGAGTGAGGAGTGTTTACCACGGTCTCGTTGTTCCCGCAAATCGCCTGCGCTGTTCCCCTCTCTAACTTAGACTGCGCGAGTTTCGAAATACGAAGTCGTCTTTTCAAAGTAGCAGGTACTAGTAGTCTTTGTGAGATTGCCAAAACCCTCTGTACCAGAAATGGCGGGCACGGAGACCTCGAGTGAGGGAAAGACGAAGTTGAGGAATGCGTTTGGCAATGTGTTCTCCTTCTTCATTCTCCTCCTGATCGGAGTCCTCGCCTTCTCGATCCGTCTGTTCTCCGTCAGTCTTCTCTTCGCTTTTCTAGATCCGATCCTCATTTTGATTATCACTTCTAGATAACTTAAGCTTTCACATTCCCTGAATTATTTTATCAGCTGATTGTTGCTGTCTTGTGAATTTTGAAATCTGTGGATTGCTTCTTTCAGGTTATAAAGTATGAGAGCGTTATTCATGAGTTCGATCCATATTTCAATTACAGAGTCACTCAGGTCCTAATTGTTTCTCCTCATATAATATCGGAGCTTTCTCTCTATTTTTCTTTCTTTTGCTTTTTTTCTCAGTTGAGATTATTCACTTGCTTCATTTTTTTAGTATGTAGTAGTGAATGGGAGCTGAGTGGTGGTTTAATTGTGTTTCGGTTTCAGTTTTTGACAAAGAACGGGATTTATGACTTTTGGAATTGGTTCGATGATCGAACATGGTAAGTAACCCACACAACTAGTGGATTGATTTTCATTTTGTTTGCTGGATTGTGATGTGGTCCTTTTTATGAATTTCGATAAAAGGTATCCTCTTGGGCGTGTGATTGGTGGAACTGTGTACCCTGGGTTGACTTTGACAGCAGGCACACTATGGTGGTGAGTATCTCTGAGATAATTATGAAAATCTTTTAACAGTACTCGTTTCTAGTGTTGATTTCGTTGTTAATTTTTAAGTGGCATGTGTGAATATGTCGGCTAATGTTAAGAAGAGTCTGCTCGTTTTGGTGACAGGGTATTGAATTCTTTGAATATTCCGTTGTCTGTTGAGACAGTTTGTGTCTTCACTGCACCAGTTTTCTCTGCCTTTGCGGCGTGGGCAACTTACCTTTTGACAAAGGTATGTTTGTGGTGTGAGTCAATTCATTTTTGCTGGTTATCAGAGGTGCAGAATTCCTTGATGATGATTGGTTTCCTTCTGACAGGAAGTTAAGGGCGCTGGTGCTGGACTGACTGCTGCTGCTCTTTTGGCCATGGTAAATTATAACGGGTATTCTGATTTATATTAGAGTAGTTCTCTTAGTAGGCGCTGGTTGACAAAGTTTGGCAGTAAAATTCAGTTACTAAGAGGCCTAATTCATATAGTATTATCATCATCCTACAGATAGAAAGGTGCTCTGCACATATGCCTGATTCTTTTCACTCATTGAATATGGTGATAAAAGAACATTGAACAATCGTTAACATCCTCATTTCCTTTTCTAGGTTCCATCATACATATCACGATCTGTGGCAGGCAGCTATGACAATGAAGCAGTAGCTATATTTGCTTTAATCTTCACCTTTTACCTTTACATAAAGGTTAGACATTGATTTGTCGATAACTTAAGCTCAATCTTTCTTGAAATATTTATGTTATATGTCCTGTTATTTGACAAAATTTACTGATTGGCATTTATTATTTTGTGCAGACACTGAATACAGGATCCCTCTTTTACGCCACCTTGAATGCCATAGCGTATTTTTACATGGTATTCTTTGTAGCGATATGACTTGGCTTTTTATTGTTCTATTTCCATGTTGTACTTGTTATTACTGTTAAATTGTTTGACTTTCAGGTTTGCTCTTGGGGAGGGTACACCTTCATTATTAATCTTATTCCAATGCATGTCCTTTTATGCATTGTTACTGGTCGCTACTCTCCTCGACTGTACATTGCATATGCTCCTCTTGTAAGTACTTCGTAGTTATTAATGTTTTATCAGTGTCAATACTGAAGATATAGTCAAGGTGTAGCTGAAACGTGCAGAGTGATGTTTCCCATCTGTGAATGAGAAGAATAGTCCACATAGAGCTTTTCTTGGGAGCATAAAAAGGCTGCAGTAATATTTAAGATTGACTTAATTCAATTAACTATCTCAGATAAGCAATTCAAGTTGGTGTGATTTCTATTGTAGGCCTAACCTATTTTATGGCATTGGTATTCACAATTGTAGATGCTGAACTTGCATCTACTTTTTTTTATTTTCCGTTTCTTCATTTAATGTGTGATATGCTAGTTGGGTACCAAACTTGATATCAATTAAAGTTGGGATGTGAAAGGTTAAAGAAGTAAAATAGTCTTCTTTTTTATTTTTTGCTAGGGGCTGGATTTCATTGTTTTTTGTTGTAACCAATGTAACCAGAGTTGGATTGAACCAGCTTGTTCAACCAGATTTAATCAGAATTGAGTCTAAGTTTGGTCCAACTATAAGCCCTTTTGTTTAATTATAATTTTTTAATACTAAATATTTAAAATTGTATATCTTAATTTCTCAAATTTCAATTGCGATGATTTTTTTTAAAATTGCACATCCTTTCAAGATCTGTATCCCATATTATTTCTAAAAGGTTTATAATATATTTTGTATCTTCTAAAAACAAAATAATGTATAAATAATCTGATTCAACATTCCGATTGAGTTGTTATCCCTAAAAACTCACACCCCTTATCCATACTGGTTTGAGTTCAGTACGGTTTTAAAAATCATAGTTGTAAAATATATTTTCTCATTGATTATTTCCCTGTAGCCTTGACAATGCTTTTTAAGTGATGATCATGTGCTTTGAATTTCTGCTACATCTCCTTATCAGCATGCACCTTTGCAAACAATATACTTTTTTTTCTCTTTTCTCTCCCCTGTCAAACTAAGAATGAGTGATGCAGGTGATACTGGGTACACTATTAGCTGCTCTGGTTCCTGTTGTTGGCTTCAATGCAGTGATGACATCAGAGCATTTTGCTTCATTTTTGGTAAGATTTTGACACAATTTGCATCATAGACTCTTGTGCTTCTTTATTTGTGGGTTTCATGTCATAACTGTAGCCTATACGAAAAAGGGGAAGAAATAAATACATGTGATCTTCATGTTCTTTCAAAATATGTTGTCCAAGTCAGTTGTTCAATCACCTTCTTTGATAAACAGAAAACAACGCACAGTTCCTTATTGCTTTCTGGAAAGTAAAACGAAGATATATTTTATTATTTCTAGTATTCTTCTTCATTGTTGATTTTTCTTCTGCAGGTGTTCATCATTATTCATGTGGTAGCTTTCGTGTATCACATCAAAAGGATTCTTTCTCCGAATATGTTTAAAGTTGCTGTTGCACTTGTTGTCTCCATTGGCCTGTACGCTTCCATCATGTTTTGTTTAATCTGTTTATGTTACAGAATAAAATTTGGAGCTATAATTTTTAGGGCTCAATTTAAGATTTGTGCTGTTACAGTAGAAGACAAAGCTAATATCTACAGTTTAATATTTTATTTATTCAGGGCAGTGTGTGTTGTGGCAATTGCTATTCTTGTGGCGTTAGTAGCTGCTAGTCCAACTAAAGGTTGGAGTGGACGAAGTTTGAGCCTACTTGATCCGTAAGTCTATTTTTATTATTATTTTAGCATTTGCCTCAGTTTTTCTTCCTTTTTTGTCATATTTATGAAGTACAACGTGACTGCAAGTTTCATGAAAAAAGGCATAATTGGAATGGTACAACCTGAAATCTTAACTGATCTGGCCTTTTCGTTATGCATTATCTATTCCTTGGTTGGTCTTCATCAAGTCAGATGCAAGACCTTGATACTTCCTCGGTCCCTGTCATTTCTTCTCTGATTGATATATATGTATCTGTTGCATTAATATCCCCATCTCAGATACTATTGTTGAAGTAGCATTTCTTAATCTTTGTATTATACTATTTTGTGTTTTCTTTTCATTGTATCTCACTATAGCCGTACTGTTGCAGAACTTATGCAAGCAAGTACATTCCCATTATTGCCAGTGTTAGTGAACATCAACCCCCTACATGGCCATCTTATTTTATGGACATCAATGTCTTAGCTTTCTTGGTTCCAGCTGGTATTATCGTAAGTTAAATTTTTCTCAATGCATTTTTTTCATCTTTACTGGTAATTACAACTTCATTCTTGTAACTTTTATTTTAATCGTCTTATCTGTTTGCAGGCATGCTTTTCACCTTTATCTGATGCAAGCTCCTTTGTTATCCTCTATATTGTCCTGTCTGTATATTTTTCTGGAGTCATGGTAAGGAGATTTCAGGATGGTTAATTTTGTGTTTTTCTTCCTTCTCTGTACATCCAATCTATGTTATAATCTTGTAATATGCATGCTGTAGGTGCGGCTCATGCTTGTATTTGCTCCGGCAGCTTGTATCATGTCTGGTATTGCCCTCTCTGAAGCTTTTAATATTTTCACACGATCAATCAAGTTCCAGCTACCTGGTCTTTTTGGAAGTTTTAAAGTTGATGTAAGCATTCTGCTTCTCCTCTGTAAGGCTGGTTTGTGTTCTCCAAGCATTATGCAGTGATTTGCTTTGTACCGAGATTCATTTAATCGTTTTAGTCAGCGGAGGCTAGTGCTAGCACTGTTGTAACTCCAAATGATGTTGCCAAAAGCGAAAAAATTGAAGATTCATCAAAAGAACGTCCATCTAGAAAGGGCAAGAAGAAGGAAAAGGAGATTGCTGAGAAGGCTACTGTTAAGTCTAAAACTGAAAAGAGACAACTTGTTTTGCCTCTGGAAGTATCTGTAATTTCAGTTTTCTTGCTCGTGTTGCTTGGTGCCTTCTATGTGGTATGTAGCATGATTCTTTTTCAGCATTTATCCTGTAATGCTGGAATCCAAAATCATCTTCTGATTTTACTGATGTTTCTGGATTTGTCATTTGATGAGCATTCTAGGAAGGAAATCAGTTTATAAATTTCTCTCCGATCCTTCTCTCTGCTCTTTCTTATGCCTTGCTTATTAAAGAAATTCAATCCTTCTAACTCCTTGCTGAAATTCTCCTTGTTAATGTGATTTTGAGCTATTGTTTTGCATGAAAATAAAACCTTCATTTCCATCATCTCTTTTTAACCGTTTGAATCATAAATCACACTATAGTAGCATAGTAATCAATTTTAATAAACTTTCTCTCGATCCTTTTATCAGTGTTTTTTAGTTGCTACTTTTATAAACTTGTTCATCATATATGAGTGAAAAAATAATATTTTATTGGGTTTTCATGCCTGTCCTGCTTAGATACTGGATTTTCCATCCCCTGTTAATCTTCTCTTTGGCTACCAATATGTTATTACAATTTAGCGATAATCTATGTTAAATTATTCTTCTGAAGGATCAGTGCTAAGTCTCTGTACACGTGCATTCAAGTTAATGATACTAGCACTGAAATTTCTTTCTCCAATTCGGTTTCTGTAGTTATAGTTTGGCTTCTGTAGTGGGATAGACCCTTTCTTTCAGATGTTTCTCTTCATGTTTCCTTAAGTTCTCTTTCTTGTTTGTTTAGTAACAGAGAAATTTGATTACTTAAGTGGTGTTCATCTGGTGTAGGTTCATTGTGTCTGGGCTGCAGCCGAAGCTTATTCAGCACCCTCTATTGTCTTGACATCTCATTCACCTGATGGTGCTCTACATGTTTTTGATGATTTTAGAGAGGCTTATTCATGGCTAAGCCACAACACTGAGGTGGATGATAAAGTAAGCAAGTGCATGGTTTCTGTATGTGTTGGTTTTATTAAGTTAATACAATGTTAAACATTTTTTGTGTTTAAGATTACATGATATCTACTCATAAGTAGCACTTGGTGTAAAAAACATTTTAACTTAAAAGCTTCTGGGCTTAAAATGTCTTTTGGGTTCAAATAAAGGACAGCATTCTATTGGATGATGCCCTTAAGGGTGTCCTGATTATAGTGATGCTCTGCCATTTCTGACCTTCAACCAATTGGAATGACAAACAAAACTTTTACATGGTGTATCATCCTTTCACTGGCCCACAAATGCCATACCTTATTTGTGAAGTAAAACTATTGTCAGCGGTTATACTATCAGCTGTAGATACACATTCAGATAGAAGTTTATCATCAACAGCATGTTACTCATATGTAAAACTATTGGGTGGCTGAAACTTGCTTACTCATATGTAGTTTGGTTTGATGTTACCTGAACAACAGCATTTATTTTCGTTATTTTTCTCTTATGGTCGTTGTGAAAATTGTAGTTCGGTTGCTTTCACTAAATGACAAAATAAAGTGGCTAATGACTTTTTCAGGTTGCGTCATGGTGGGACTATGGTTATCAAACGACTGCTATGGCAAACCGCACTGTTATTGTTGACAACAACACTTGGAATAACACACACATTGCGACTGTTGGAACTGCCATGTCTTCTCCTGAGAAGGCAGCCTGGGAAATCTTTAACTCCTTGGATGTAAAATATGTCCTCGTTGTTTTTGGAGGTTATTTCCTTAAGTTCTTGCTCCAACCATTTTGCCTCTTATCATTTGATTCTGATGGAATACTTGAATGACTAGGTCTTGTTGGCTACCCCAGTGATGATATTAACAAGTTCCTGTGGATGGTTCGTATAGGAGGGGGTGTGTTCCCTCACATAAAAGAGCCCGATTATCTTGTAAGTTCTTATTTCTAGCTGTGTCCAATTTGAGTTTTCTACCTGTTCTTGTCAGAATTGCTATAGAACATGTGATAGATGTTCCTCTTCTGTGTTCTAGTTCTAGATACTGAAGCATCCTTATTATCCATCTATTCAACAATGCTATGGAATATGCTTTAATTTAACCATGTGCTTTCGTATAAAGAGGGATGGCCAGTACAGGATTGATTCTCAAGCTACTCCAACCATGTTGAATTCTCTCATGTACAAGCTCTCATATTACAGGTTCGATTTAGTTGTGTTGGAATAATTTATTTTTGTACAGTTCTTGTTTTTAACTGTAAATTTATATGTTTTTGCTACAGGTTTGTGGAAACGGATGGTCAAGGCTTTGATAGGGTTCGAAGGACAGAAATTGGAAAGAAACATTTCAAACTTACCCACTTCGAGGAGGTACGTATTTATGATCTTTTAACATGTACCTCATATGTCACTTTAGTACGCATCTAATTATTTTTTTATTCTAAAATGTAATGATTTTTTTTAACGCATAATTATTTCATAGATAAACATCACAGCGCCCTGAAAGGCTTGTTCAGATGTGAACGTTATGAAACTTTTGTGGAAAATGCTAGATTTCAATTTGTCGAAATGACTTACTGATTAAATACATCGTTATGAAGTGTCTGCTTTGCCTGATACGAATGAATTTTTTTGTCAATCCAGGTGTTCACAACTCATCATTGGATGGTACGCATATACAAGTTAAAACCTCCGAAGAACAGGATCCGAGGGAAGGCAAAAAAGTCCAAATCGGTGAGTATAAAATAGTGGATCGCTTATGATATATGTCTAATCACTTCTCAAACTAGTACTACTATGTTATTGCAGAAGGCAAGTTCAACAACTAGCTCCAAAAGAAGCGGAACTGGAAAGAGAAATCCTTGGCATTAGATACAGTTTTGTAGGATATGTGCTTAGCCGTCTGTAGTTCATTATAGTTGTATCCGAAGGGAGAAGGACACTGTTTTTTTAATCACAATCCCCACTGAATGCAAACTGCTCTAAAGATTTGGGAGTCCGATCCCATAGTCTTATTTTCCTCCAAACTTGATAATTTTTTTACAAACACTAACCAATTTTGAATTTCAACCGTTAAAACTTCCTACGCTATATCTACTCTTTTCCTTGAACATTTTTACATGACGCTATACCGTTTGTTTTGGACTTCTCTATTCCTAGGGTTGTACCAACTATTCCGTAGTGACTCTTCCATCTTTGTTTCTCCTCTCAATGTCCATTTTAACATGGAATGTGGTTCCCAAACTGTCCTATCGTACCATATTAATTATAACCATCGGTAGTACTATTTAAGAGAGATCGACTATTTGGACCGGGAAAACATGAGTGTTACTCATTTTTTTCTAATTAATCCCGTAATAGTACTATATAATTGCAAATTAGGCTACGAGCTCGTTTGGTTCCGAAATTCGTACTATTATAAATATGATTATAAAAATAAAAATGATTTATTTCATTTTAGTTTATTTTATTGGGCCGAGTGCTTTGACCAAATAGATCTGGTTGTGTTGTCACTGAAAAGTAAGGCCTGCCACAGAACAAATATAATGTTACGCTGCAAGGTGCAAACCAAACACCTTTTAACTCTAGTATGTGACTGTGTATGGCATCATTGATCAATTTGTTTTCGGCCCAAGGACTGTACTCTGCTCTGATTGAACGGATTGTTACCTTTTTCTTTTAAACTTTAGGTGAATTGGTAGATGAAAGATTATTGAGTAGAACAAGAAAACTAGGAACAAAGTGGCCGTGCTTTCCTCCGCTGTCCATATATAAGCTGCACATGAAATCATCATAACTATGAATATTTTGAGCAAGATATGATCAATTAGCAGGATTGCTGACAGACGTAGAATGATAAGCCTACTAGGTCCCCAGCGTAAAAGATACCCTTACATCCTCATAATTCTCAAAAAGTCAAGGCATATACCGCCACATTCACCAATTACCTAAATTGGCCACATTAAATACAAAACATCTCGATAAGTTTTGAAAAGAAAAGAGACAAGAAAAAGAAAGAACACAAATTCCCTTTTCAAGGAGCGGCTTCATCTGGAGGGAACCTTTGTTACTGTTCTCCACAAAGACATTATACGCTACTTTTCAAGCTCACCAACAAAATTCCAGACAAAAACCTGCCCCTGTCCACCCGCTAACACAAGCAAAAAAGTGTCTGCAGGAGTTTCCGCAGATATGGTTGGTTCTTAATCTTGGCACTCACCTCTTGCCAGCCGCGGCACTACCCATCATTTTCTGGGTAGAAGATCTGTCCGCGACTGTAAGGACGCCGCAAATCCATGGATAATAGGAACGTTGGATTTCAGGCCCCAGCTCCAGGCTCATGGCACCGCCCCACCTACAACTGCCACACTTTCTTTACGCGGTCTTCATCCTTTCACTATCACTGGTTGGATGTGAATACATAAAATCTGATGGTACCGCTACGTACCTTCTCTTACGATATTTCTTAATCAATTAGAGGATGCCAGGATGGTTATCGCCCATGTGAAGAATATACTAGCAAGTATAATTTTTTAGGTCGGCACATTGTTATAGGTGCATCTTGGGGTCCTACTATGGGTCTTTTGTCCCATCTTTAATATGTAAATAAAATTAGTTCGGGTCAATAAGCTTATCCTAACGAATTTAGAATAGATTTCCATAGGGACCATGGATCGTCTGGTGACGAGCACCATCTAGGTTTTGACATTTGTCCTCGGCAAGGACGTTCCCTTAGGAGAAAAATGCAATATATAAAAATAATTTTGTATGCAATATTTAGGATAAACTGCCGATGAGTAACCAGTAATTTTATGGTTATTTACTTTGTCATGGCAACTAAATAATTAAGTGTTACAAGATCCACGAAGTTGATACTGTTGCTGAAAAAGATAACTTAGAAAGCTACGGCAGTGAGAAAGCAAGAACAGAAAGGTATGAACTCATAATTAAATCGGATAAAGTAGAAAGGAGTGAAAACACAAAGTCCTATCATTAGACATCTAGCGATCGCAACAACTTCTTAATGGGTTTTATCCGGAACTGGTCTACTTGTCTTCCTTAGCAACTGATCTTTTGTCCCGTTAAAATAAAAATTAACAACTAACCTCCTTAATTTAAAAGAAATGCATAATCTTACATTAATCATCTTCTGACACTGATAAAAAAATCCAATATGTCTAACAAAGCTGAATTCAATCGCCAGTAAGGCTTACTTCCATTTTCATAGGTTTAAGATGGAGGTTTCGACCGTATGATATCTCATAATTATCAAAATTAAAATCGAAATTAATAATAAAATAAATAAATTTATTAAGTTAATTATAAAATTCTAATTGTTAATTAATACGATGACAAATTAATTTATTTAATATTACATAAATATCAAATTTCATCGTTTCATATATAATATAATTTTTTTTTATACCGCGATAACAAACATGTCGCTTTGATTTAGAGAAATATTCACACCAAAACAAAATAAGGTTTAGAACAATGATAGAATCGTTTAAATAAAAAATATTTAATTCTACCCGTCAAGCCTCTGCTTCAATATTCGGAATCTAATATTTTTAAAGCTAAAGAAAAGGTAACTTCAAAGTACAAATCCAATGTTTTAATCTAATATAAAATTAGTTCTATCTAAATTTTTTTTTAAAAAAAAGACAATTATATATTCAAACAATAAAAAAAAGGCAATTATGTATTCAAACTAAAAAGGCAAAACAAACAATGAGTGCCGTGCAATATCATAATCAAACTTTATGACTTGGAAATAAAATCGCATCTTATTGCTGATGCTACGATATATACTACACAGTATTTCTGTCCACGTAGTATTAATTTATTTTAGTAACAGGGGCATAATCTCACATTATTGACCTATTGACGTTGATATAAAGTTTGATAATGATATTCCAATAATCCCACTTAATTTTAAGCCTAACCAAACTTTCTGAAAAATAACTTGTCCCCCACCATCACCACCAGATAATTGAACACCCCATTTTTGGTTAATTTTCTTTGTACTTCCTTTTCTACACACCAATGGAAGCTGGCCAGGTCCTACAATGATGCTCCGTAAGCACAACACCTGTAAATGATCAATTGGACCTCGAGAAGATGACTCTAAGAAATTAAAAAAAATATACATCTTTCTTTGGATGACGGTGAATATTAAATCTCTGGACAACATAATTAATTTATAATGGCAAACATAAGATAACCGAATACATATTCTATAGTTTCCATCCCCTAATTTTTTATATCTGGTAGAGTATAATGACATGAAAACTATAAAATTCAATTCATTAATAATTTGTTATCAAAACAATTAAATTTTATTACATAAATGATTAAGCTTTGACATGATTAAAGTATGAAGTTACAGCACTACCCATACGTGTCCATTAAAAACAGGTGACATCAAAATAAGAAAACTAGGAACGATACGGGGAAAAGTTGAGTTACTATTTTGAAAAAAAGGAATGATACGACCACAATGACTGCACTTGTCATACTAGTCCAGTCTCCACCTGTGGATTTTCCCCACAGCCGCAACCCTTGAAATGCGTACAAAACCAAAGGCAAAAGCGTGGGGTCTTTTGGGATATAAAGTAGGTTAACCGGACCACATTACTCGGATACTGGGAATCTGGGCAAAGTTGAAAAACCTGGCAACTGTAAGTCTGTAATGAGCATTGACCAGCGGACAGCCCAGAGTGACCCGCCCATGCCGACAGTAGCTGTCGGGCGGTCACAAATTCCAATCATCTTCTTCGCTTTGCCGGATTCCTAAGCTCCCTAATTTGTCTTTCACTAAACCAAAAAGAAAACAGTGGCTCATAAAATTTATTAATTACAGTCCACGCTTCTTCAACACGGTTCCTCCGCCGGCTGCATGGCGGCAACCCTGCGTATCATGTGCCACCTCACGTGCGATTCTGCTTCTCCTTTTAAAAAACTGGAAAACAGTAAGGTTTACTTGAATCATCTTTTCCTGCAACCTAGTACTTCCAATTAATGCCTACTATAGTGAATATAATATGTATAAATCTAATAATTAGGCCGTTGATGGCGTCAATGTTGCATCATTAGATAAACCTATTTATTAATAGCTTATAAAGTACATAGTGTGAAATGTCAATAAAAAAGAGGGGACCAATGCTTGTGTATTAGCTACTAAGATGCGAATACATACATCGTCTTTATTAAAAAAAAAAGATACGAATATCATATTTTATATATGGGGTAAAAGATTAATTTAATGTCATTCGTGAACCCAATAACTTGAATATTGTCTGGAAGTGTGTACTATATACGTGAGCCTTTTAGGCTTAGGCTATTAAGTATCACTCTGAAGAACTATTCTTTAGTTTGAGAGTTAATTACGATCGATGCATGCACGGAGTCGATCAAGTTACGTAAGAAAATGCTTGAATTGCAATTTGCACTCTGCTTTCAATTATTCTTGTATATCATTCTTTGGGAAAAGAATTATCCTGGCCAAGATACATTATCATGATTCCTCTCAACGAAAGAGTGAATGGTGACAGACAAATTAGATGAAGCGGACATTGCGTGTCCGGTCTATTCAAGCATATCGTGAGTGATGCATCCCATAGGTACGTTAGAATTAGATTTATCATCAACGTCATTTATTATGACAATTCAGTTGGCATTACTTTATAGTGTTTTGTCCACACCATTAAATTTTCGCAGTTTTCTTCCATGGTTTAACTCGTGAAGTAGGAGTATGTAATCGCGACCTCAACTTTGGATTTCCGATTCCATTGGATAAAATTGTAGGGCACTGGTTTCCTTGTCAACTTTTTCGGTGGGGTATATATGCATGCTTGGGTCACCATTTAATTACTGTCACGTTTGCAAACGTGTCCATTAATGGATGGAGCAATTTATGACTAGTCTCCTTCAGTCTAGTTTTAACTTGTAAATTGTAATCAGTCTTTGCCATAATGACATGGTGAAAAAATTACTAACGTGTTGCGTGTTAGCTTTGGGCAGTCTTAAATTCTCTTATTAAATTACAATCAATTTAGTCATAAGTGCTCTAATTGACTCTCATCTCTGTATGAGATAATATATATTATTTGGCAGTGCATGCTAAGCTGTATCTTGCCGTACGACGACAGATTGATGCCTTTTTGAGTGGCTTATAATTGTCATAAACAGTTGAATAAGTTAAATCTCAGTGGAGGATGAATTATGGCGGAAAAAGTTGGTTTACTAGGCATATGAGGAGGAAAGATAAGACAACAAAAAAGGAAGAATGCCTATTGTTTGCCTGTTATAACAAGACACAAATGGAGTTTACCTTTTCTTGCTTGCCCAAATCACCAATTTTATTTGGGTAGGAATGGTTGTACTAAATATTATCTGTTCTTAACCATGTATATATTATAAATTTAATTATTAGAATTAATATGAAATATATCTTAAATTTGATATTTACAAGATAATGACTACGATTAATTATTATTATTAATGAATAAATATCTTTTAATTTTTAAAAAATTAAAAAAATCTGATGTCATGATTACAAAGCAGTGAACGCAATTATATATGCTTCTAAACAAGACAATTCGACCCATCATCATTAGTGAACACAGAATGATTGTTCTACTGTCATTCTCGTCTTCTAGTGGCGAGCTAAAAGTTAAAATTTCTTCCTGATGTGTTGATGATCGAGTGTGCACAATGTTCGATACCTGGCCATCCTCCTTATCCCTTGACAACAAAGAAAGGTTGTTAATGATGTGATTACTGTCTCAGACTTCCTGTTTTGCTTTTTGAGTTTTTTTCTGTTCACTACAAATCAGTTAATATACTTAACTGCCAGAATAATGTAAGTTCTTTGTCTCACTTTCCGCTAATTTATAATTTATAATAGTTTCCCTTGTTTTTCCTTGCTCTTATTAATATATTCTAAAAAATTCGAATTCTACTTTTCAGACCGCAAAGATGACAACTCTCTGAGAACACAATGATAGCTTTCGTATCTGCCAGAATTACTGAAATATGCCTCATACTTCTTTGTATTACTATCTAATATTAATATTTAATTATTTGACAATGCTCATGACTTGTCTAAAGTACAATTCCGCACCAATTATTGCCTGAAAACCTAACTATTTCTGGTAGTAGGGTCGTGGAGTTGGACTCTGACAACATTAATTTTATCAATTATTTTTTTAATATATATATTATATAGTGTGATAAAGAAATTTAAGCCCAAAAACAAATTAAAAGGGGAAAAGATATCAATTCCAAAACACTCGATATGTTTAGTTAAGGATAAACACATCTTAACAATAAATAACAATGATGAGTCTGGTTGAATTTGTTAAGAATCGATTTTATTATCAATTTATTGTTATTTATTGTCCAAAAAAATTCTATAATACTTTATTCTTAAAATCCAGAACCCATCTTTAATCGTTCCTATAAATGAAGCCATATCCGCTACGCTATGCAACTAACTACCCTATTTAGAAAAGGAAAAGTCAGGTTTGATATCTGATGTCCTTAGATTTTATTCAGACTTGGTCCTTATAACCGGAACAAGAAACAGGGCTGAACCTGAATAAAATATTTATAATTCAATCCAACACCCAATAAACGACAAAGAACATTTATTACAAAAACGTGAAAGGACAAATATAGTTGCACAAAACAACTACTTCCTTAGGAACTCGTTACCCTACGGATTTGGTTCAGCTTTCTTTACAAATCAACCGGACTCCCAAGATGCATTGTAGAGTTTCAACAGAATATATATAGATTAATGAAACTGGCTATAACTTTGGAAAATGAGTAGCCAGCGACACACACATACATCACAGTTGCAGCTTACTTTTTCTTTTTTCTTCACATTAATACAAGGTAGAACGTACCATGATATCTCCGGAAGCTACAAAGCATACTCGGGCATTGTACATCACAGATCTTGATCTTGGCACTTCCATACAATTTACGATAGGGAACTATCGCCGTGAGGATTTCGGCATTCATGGCAGAAGGGGTCCATGATAAAACCTCACGGATATTGCCATATAAGACATGTCCACATGGGTATGGAGATTGCTAACTCTTCCCCACCAAATTAAACAAAGCCCTTGTTGAAAGATATGGCGCTCCATCGGCCACTAGAGTCTTCAAGTACTGTCAAATCCCAACCAACTTTGATCAGGAAGAGGCATACCACAACAACTAACCAGATAAATGGGTTCCCATAGATATTAATTACGCATTTGTTACTCTTGTTTCTTCTTTTTTTTTCTCTCTTTACGACCTCTCTAGTGCCATATATGTGGGCCAACTCAAATTTGTTTGCTGATCATAGAAGGAAGGGGCAGTAGCATGGTTGACGGGATGGCTGGATTGAGTACCTTCAGAATTGGGTTGGGATCGAAGATATTATTGCTCTGTTAGTTAGAAAGAGATAACTAATACATGTATAGTTCCAGATCTTTTTTTCTTACAAGGCTATAATCATATGTTTGATTGAGTTGACCCGGCAATAAATTTTAAGATGTTTTATATATAAAACCTTTAATATAATTGATCCAGTGCCTCAATGCCCAATCATTTTAGCAATCTCTATTAAAAACAATGGTTCATAGAAAAGTACTAAGTACTTACGTCAAGTATATATTATACTACGTTGATATTAGTAACATAGAATTTAAGGAATGATGCTTGAGAAGTCGCAATAATGTATCTCTGCAATTTCCTTTTCAGTATCTGTAGATAAATACATGATAGATGCCGGAATTCATTGCATAGACACACCCATGAGTTCAATACATTGAGAGGAACACCTATGTTCCTTAGTCTCAAAAATATTGGTCGCTTTCCTTTTGGCCGACGAAACTCCTTTTTAAGGTATTGACTGAGAGACTCAAGTCCAATACTATTCCATTAAGTTAGTCAGATTTCCATTTGATTAGGATTAAACAGGTCAATCAGATTGCTGATCTTGGAAAGCTAGCTCGACGTAGCTTAACACGACGAAAAGCTATCGGGCTTGGTCAGGGAGGCTAATTTAGAAAGCTACAGCACACGCGAGCGCCGTGGAATCACATCAGTTGATACTCCATCACAGTGTGAAACAAGAGTGTTGACCCTTAACATGTATATGTGGTTTGTTTCTCGCACCAAGTTACGATTATCACGTATTCAACAATTTCTTCAGAATGATTTGCTGTTTGATTTGACCTCGAATAACCAACATTAGAAAAATTGGTTACTTAATTATCCCAGACCAAACAGGATATTCTATTGGTCCCGAACCTAATAGTTAGGAACGATTATTATAGTAATTATATAGTTGTACACACCAAGATAGTACAAATGATAATTGAAAATAAAATATTTTAAATTAATTATATAATAAAAAATCATAATGAATTAAATTATAAAATACAGATTTTAATCTTCTTTTTTTTTCCAAACGTAACATATAGAAACCAATATATATACGATAATCCATCGTAGAATTGACAGCGCACTTGAATATACACAAATTGACAATGCTTAAAAAAAAATTGAGATATTCCAGAAAATTCCGTTCTCGATGAAATACAGAGTCAACCTTCAATTAAAGAAGCACGTGTGACTGAAAAGTTGCAAATGTTAATATGAAATCCTACCATCCCTAGATTTAAGGTCTCACGTTTTCCAACCACATAAAAAACAACATTTCATACTTGGAGAAAACTAGCAAAATATCGGGAATAAAGGAAAAAAAAAAGGAAAAAGGAATAAGCATGGAGATAGGGAGTTTCATTTTCTTTCAATCACATCTTACAGCTATACAATGTATATTATAAAGGTCGACGTCCAATCTCCTACTAAACAGGGTGTCCATTCTATATGTTTCTTTTTTTGCAATTTTTAATGATAAAAAACTCTGTAAGAAAACTGTAGAAGCCCGCGTGCAATGGAAAATGAAAATGGCTGGAAGGGGTTTTAAAGAATTTTGTGTTTGTTCTATTGAGCGGGAGCCGGCATTCCCCTTCTTCTTATTTTTTTTTATACTCGATGGGAAAAAAACAAAAAATAATAATTATCTCAATAATTTCTCCATTAGAGGACAACATCCAATACTGTATATCCTTGTAAGCTGGATATCGAGCAAGTAGGTATGCTGTTAATTATGTGAATAAAGACAAAAAGACTGGTGGGGCTCAGCATTTCGTTCATCCCTAGAAAACCCCAATGTTTACAAAAGGAATTTTCCAAGTAAAAGTACAATGTTACTATCATACTAGAAAAAAAATACTTTTAGCGTATGTGTTGTTACAGATGCGTATACCACACACACATTATTGAATTTCATGTTAAATTAATTTTTACCTAATTCTACAACATTTTAATTATTTATCTGTTGAATTAATTCAGTATCTAAAAAATGGGTGAGATGTGACGAGGTAAATTATTGTGTAATTTAATTTCCAACAACTTTATATCATTATCAACAAGGTTAACAATTATCTATGGGTTGCTGTTATTACTGTTTATACCTACCGGTGACCTCCATTCTCCGACCACTTCTTTAATTTTATGTCTTCCCATCACTAATTTGTTAGTTAGGGTCCATCTTAGCGACCTCAAATTATTTCAACTCGTAAAAAGATGACATCACCAATCACAAAAATACTAATAAAATCTTAACCACCGCATCGTCAAAAAAAAAAAAAGGACAATGCTGGCGACGGAATTATGATAATATTTTTCTGTAAGGGGTTTTAAAATCACATAACGTATTTTTTCTGCAAATTAAAATTCATCATTTATATGATGTCGGCAAGTTTCGAGTCACTTTTAGTAAGAAGAAAAAAAGTGAGGCAGACTGAGAATTTCCTCTTTTCTTTCTTTTTGTCTTTTCCTTTTCTAAGTTAATAAATATACATAAAAAAGCGAGGCAGACAAGGGATTCCTTTTTCTTTTTCTTCCTTTTCCTTTTAAGTCAAAACGTACGTAGAATACCAATACATAAAAAGAGAGGAAATATGAGGACACCATATTAGTTGGAACGCAGTTGTCACAGGACTAGGCCATGTATCCAATAATTTACAGGAGTGGTATGTATAGTCAAAGTATAGGGCCCTACTGATTCGGACAGCCATGAACGTTCACTTTCTTCCCTGCAGAATATTTTTGGAACAAACATAACCTCTGTCTTGGAGGTATCAATAATACAATGATCGAATTGCTCCTAGAAGATTTCTGTGATTCAAGTTCCTCACCAGTTGAATTGGGGTCAGTTTCTCCTTGCTTTTTCATCCATCAAATCAATACTGTAGAACTGCTCCATGAGTGACAACCTTAGAAATTTGTTTGCACCAACTGGAAATGCAGCGGGACAGCACAAGAAAAGAGATGCCAAATTTGTAGCCGAGGAAGAACAATAGGGGCCAGGGATACCCTTCACTCGTTATTAGGCTATCATTTTCACGGTGACAAGTGACAACAGTAGCTAGCTAGAAGCCATAAACTGACAGAAGTTATAACCAAAGGCTACATTTATGTTGTGCTTTATCAGATTTGTGAGAGTTTCGTCACTTTCCTCACTCGCATATAAGACGTGAGCAGTTCAGTAAGGGAATAAGAAAGCAAGGCTGCGTTTCGCGCGTATTCATGTTTAATGATAAACAAGGCCATCACATTTATTTTGACTAGTGAATTGAAGCTTCAACAGATTACACCATAAAAAAAAATGCCTCGAGGTTTGGTAGGACTGTCAGCAAAAGCTAAATTTGACCATACAGTAGCTAGGTAGCAACTAAACTCAAGATTCCGGATAAAAAGAATTGGCATCCTTATTTAACACTCTTTACATTCTTGAGAGGGGCATCGGCTAACTAGACTCTACATCAAGTAGGTGATGACAGGAAAAGAAGGAGAAAGAAGAAACCAAAAATTTATCCAAAACAAATTGAGAAACTTTTTTTCTTCAACAGTATAGAAAAAGAAACCAGCAAAAAGTGCCCCTAATATCAGAATCTCTCTCACACACAGGCAACAAAAGTAAAAACTAATGGTCCCATAATAAACACTCAAAGCCACAATTGGTATCACTGACCGCAGTTTCTTGCATGATCGACAGCTGCTGATCACCACCGATGAAAAACCCGTCATTGTCAACACCACAACAGTAATCCTCATACCAAGTTGGATCGTTATAACTATACAGCCACGAATCACCAAACACAAACTCGTCTCTTAACTCGGGTGATTCCACCTCGAACCCACTTGTCTCCAGCCTCGGGAGCTCTACTATCTCGCCCAGCTCCTCCGGCGTCTCTGCCGCGCCCTCGCACCCGGATGTCGTCCCCTCCGCCGTCGACCAATACGATGATGAAGTCAATGTCGAAGATAACGACGCATGAGTGTCACTGTCATGGTTATTGGTGTTATTTTTAGAGGCATTACTAATATTGTTGGCGTTGAGCTCCTCCATTGCGGCAGCTAGAGCGGCTGCCGCCTGGACGTCGCGGGGGGAGGTGGTGGCAGGTCGGGGGAGCGACCCAGTGAGTTCTGGAAAGTTGAGGATGGCTGAGGAGCCTTTAATGCTTAGGGCTGCCACGTCATGAGCACGTGCCGCCATTTCTGGGGTTGAAAAAGTACCCAACCAGATCCGGTTCTTCTTTTTGGGCTCTCGGATCTCCGACACCCATTTGCCCCAGGTCCGCATTCTTACCCCGCGGTACACTGGGTGCTTGCTGTTGTCCCTGGCCCGCTTGCGTCGTTTCGGGTCCTCAGCTACGTCGGTATCTGGCGCCTGGTTTGCAGATAACCCGGATGAACATGGGGAGGGTGGGTTTTGGATTGGTGAGGTGATCGAGTTAACGCTTGACTCGCTCTCTGAACTCGAGTTTAGATGATCAGTCATCCTGGTTTCTAGTTCCAGCTTAAAACAGTGTCTTCTTCTCCTACCCACTTCAGAATATAGTGTGAGGCTAGGGAAGCACAAATTAAAGGTCTGTCGAGGCTTTTGTTTGGATTTTTTCTAGGTTTGTTCTACGATTATGATCACTCGGGGAGAGAGCAAAAGGCAAGAAAAACACTAAGAAATGTGGGTTTTCGGCTGGGTATATAAAAAGAGTGAAGGGCCTGATATACAACAGAGCTTTGATGAAGAGGCAGTAGATTGGGGTTTTAAGCAGTATAAAATAGAGAATGAGAGCGAGAGAGCAGAGCCTCGGATTGAGGAAGGAGGGAAAGGGGAAGGAAAACGTGGAATTTATAAAGGAACCCCACGAACGGCAATCCAGCCTTTTTCTCCCTGCTGACCTTTTTAACCCCTTGTATATCATCACCGCCATCTTGTCCCTTTCTATTTATCAAATACCAATAGTTCTTATCACTACAGAACACATTTTCATGTAATAAACTAAGCTTACGTGCACATACAGATGAACCGAAAATCTACATTTTTGTATTCTACATAAATATAAGGAGAGATATTGCGTGAGGTGAAACTTGGAAGTAGGGCAGAGTGCCCATGTCTCCCAAGGATCAGTGCCCAGCTGGCACAGCCGTAAGTGGGAGTAGGATTTGTACATTTAAGCCTGGGCCTGGAGGCTCCCCCACTGTAGTTAATGCATCTTTCCTTCCATCCCACTTTGTGCATTTTGTGTGCTTATAATAGTAATCTCTCATTAAATGTTGTTACCGCCATTACTATTCCAGTTAACCATAATAATTACAAGTATCTTAGCAATAACGACATTATACCAAAATTAGCGTGACCGACTTTGACGGTATTGGTTAATCTAACTATTGCCGTTCAGTATCAGATTGTAAGCATGGAAGTTTATGCCGATCTGCCTTTAGTCAAATTAAAACCATATGGCATGGTATTCTGAATATATTTTTTTGGACTCGTGAAGGATTTGCCATTTCCATTTAACGGGCTACAGAAACGGGTTGTTGCAAACCTGGAAACAGGAGCTCACACTGCAGAGAGTTACCATACTTCATAACTCCTCAACATGAGGCGGCTTTATTGGCTTCGGACCACCCAACAGTAGGACATGTAAAGTTCTGATGGGCATCAATCGTCATACGATTCCGTGATTTAATCTATTCCCATGGATAGACCAATTCGACTTTCTCGAGTATTTCAATTGTATGTAATAATTAGGTTTCCAGTTGATATAAAATTCAAGCCATATAAAAGCGCCGTACTTTATTTTCCTTGAAAAGTTACAACTATATACTAGTTTTCTGTTTTTAATTTTCATTCTGTATTTAAAAAACACAACAACAACACACTACATTGTTGGCTGTTTTTTTTTTATAAAGAAAAGACTAGCACAAAATTACTCTCACCATTTAATATAAAACAATAGTTTACAAAAAAGTACATTGGAATTCTAAAAAATATAGAGTCCTCTCTACAATGATTTAAAGTGTATATACATATTTATAATAAAATAAAATAATAAGATCCTTCGCTAACCATGAATTATGACAAGAACACATCTTCCTGATTAATAATACATCCTCTTCGTTGATAAAAACCCTACATTTATGACTATAGAACACAACGACTCTTAAAATACATTCCATATGAATTGAATTAACATTTGATGTGGAACTGAGTCGGTAGTTGTCATAGAACATGTGTCAAAACTTACCCTAGCATATTGACGCGTGATCCTGATAAGAGTCTTGCAAGCCCATTACTAATTTTTTTGTGCGCTATTATCGGGTAAAAATCTTGGGGGTTTGCACAGTTAAGGTTTTATCCTTATGGTATTGCAAAATGTATAAGATTTAACGTTCTAGGCCTACCGCTGGTAGCAAAAAAAGCAGTGCTATTACAGGACTCTGCTTCATGGTATGTTAAAATATACGATGAGCCTTTTGCCTTGACAGAAATATATTTAAAAGCAAAAAAATATACATATAATAGCTTTCTGAGCTTATGGACTTACGAAATTATGTGTTTACTTTTTTAATTTTTATTTATCTACTTACTAATATTTCGTCATCGAAAATATTGTTTTCTTATTGTTCAACGTCATCTCCTCATGTCTTAAATAATTGGATTAATATTATTTAATTTTATATATAATAAAAAATTTAAGAATGAGTTAGTTAGTAAGTAAAATCGACATTATAAAAAAAAATGGACAGCAATCCTGGGTTTACCTTGATCGGTCTTTCGTGAGAGTTTACTCTTCGTTGACTAAATCCAATTAAATGTAGACACACAGCGGTCCTCTCTAGTTGTACTTCCGACGAACCTATTTTTTATAGTATTTGAAGATTTATTTCTTTAAAGCAAGTGTTACGTTATATGTGGATTTTCTGCCTCTGTGCATGTGTAGTTTGTCAAAATTAATAAATTTCTTTTTTTTTTTGTTTTAAACGGGGATCTAATATTTTGCTTTATAAAGAGGAATGGGATACTAGGTTTCAACATCTTAAATTTACTTGGAAATGTTAAACCAAAAAAACACCTTACCCTTCCAAGGATGATTAATGAAGATTGTCTGCAGGTGAAGGTAATGGACCCATCTTCAGCTGTTTATATAAGAAAAGGGACCATCTTGCCTCCTTTGTTAAAGAATCAATGATACATTCAGAAAGTTTATTAATCTGATTGTTGATTCACGTGGCACTCATGTGATACCCATACTCATATTGTTAATCTTATTACAAACAGTTTTCCCTGCTACCTTGGTTACTGCTATCATAAGACATGGCAGATATCATGGACCATGTTATCTCAAAAAAAAAAAAAAAAGAGAAAAACCTTTACTCCTGCAGGCTATAAATATCAGATGATATTCTTGGTTTGTGTTTCATAGGTTGGGAAAATGATGTTCATTCGCGTGGCTGTCGTTTGTCTCCTAAATGATAGGAACCGAAATGTTCTTTTAAAATCCTGCAAAACCCTAGTTGATACATATTAATTTGGCTTGGAATTATCAAAATTATAATTAATATAACTAAAATTGATGAGGGTATAATATAATTGATATTATTTATTTATTTATTTATTTTGGCTGTATATTTTTGTTAAACTGGAAAATAATATATCTTTTCAAATAGGAAAGACAAGTAAGCTTTTCGTAGGCTGCCGTGTGTATGTTTGATAGATCAGTGTGTACTTAGTGGGCCACTTTGAAAGGTAGAAATATCTAGGAGATTAATTAATGGGCTTGGGGCACATGAGGCCCACCAGAATTTATTGTTGTTTGGGTATTTAAGAGAAGCACTAGACGGGCTTAAAGATGCATCACTACTCTATCACACGTTCATCTGGTTTACTCTTTTTTAGAGAAAATGAAAAAGACACTAGGCATAATTTATTTGCCAACATTGTCCCCTTTTCTATTCTTGTGTAGTAAAAGACTGGCATTAGAGGGACCATACCAACGAAAATTAAACGGTGATACTTTGATTTATACGGTAATATGATTGTTTTTAGCTAAATACTAGCCAGTCCATGACTTTTTTGTCCTGAATAAGTCCAAAGCATTAGACCATGCTATACTATAAATAATGTTCCATTACGTGTCAGGTTCAGGTGGGAATTCACTGTTATAATGTCCATTTGGTATCACAATAGAACTGTCCAAATCCAATGGTTTAAAAAAATTAAAATATGTTATTTCTTTTATATTTTTTATTGATTTATTTAATACCCTTTAAATCTTGTCTAAAAATAATAAATTGATGCCCATTCAACCAATTCCAGACAACCAAACATATCCTTGATTCGGAACCCACAAAGCGACAAGGACAACGCGTGGTAGGAAAGATCACAATGGAAAATATCTTAATGTAGGGAAGATTTCTGATTCTTTTCGATCCTGATGGTATAGTTAGTAAGATCATAATCCCACATGTCTTCTCAATCCGTAAATGGTGCCTGAAACCTTGTAGCAGTCGTTGTCAAAGGAATAAAAAAGAAAGTTTGTGGCGAAAATCATTTGGTAAGGTATGTTTAGTAATCTATCTATTTGGAAATTTTTTGAATTGTGTTATAAAGGCCAGAAATTGAATGGAGAGACTAGCTATATTTTTTATATAAGTTAGAGGTATTTTGACATTGAAGGAATTAGAAAATGAGGGAGTTTAATTTTGGACTTGTTTGCTTATGGTCTGGAAAGATGAAATCTGCACTATCCAAGCCCAGTTACATAAATGGACTAAGAAAGTCCGTTAGGAGACACTGGGTGTCCACTGTCCAACCACAGGAAGTACTTCCTGATCTTTCTAGGAATTGCATCCTACGTCTGAATGGATAAATAGAAGGCCCATTTCTCATATCCTATATCGGGACGGTTAATATTTAAGCTTCTTAATGTACAAGCCCGATCCCCCAGCGGAAGTCTTATGTAAAATGACATGATAGACCAAAATAATAATACATTTCGGCCGGAATTATTGGTAAAAATTAGTGTCAGCAGAAATATTATTTTAATTAAAAAATGTAGGAGAAGTTAAGAAATATGTTGGATTAATAAACGCATATAGCCTACAACCCATGAAGTTGTAAGATCATGTACGTACGAATTTAATAAAAGGACGGGATTGGATTTAGGCGAACTGCATATAACACGATAGCCTATGCCATATTAATTATGCTCATCTAAGTTAAAAAGCTATTAAACATAGGTAATATGGTATCAAAACTAACATAATATTAGATATAAATGAAGGAAATAAAAAAAAGTATCATCTTACTGGTATAATAATCTTAATTCACATCTCAAAAACTCGGATCATAATTGAATTCTTAGGAAATCATAATATTTTTCCGATTTTGCGATCCCTTACTAATGATTCTTTACCCTCTTTTATCAGCAGTCTCAATCTGATTTGTCAGTTGTATTCACCAATTAATCTTTTTTTTGGTTATAAATCGCAGGGTCTATAAATTAGAAACCTAGTCTTAATACAACGTTATCAGTAGAATCAAAAAGCAAAGGAAGCTGTAAAGACAATAACGGGCTGCTGTGAACATGCAGACCCAAAGGTAGTGTGATAGCTAATTTGGCAAGAGCATCTGCCACTTGATTAGCTTCTCGGAAGATGTGATCCAGTTGTACTTCCACAAAACGATTCAGCAAACTCCTACATTGTATCAAAAGTGGGCTCCAAGGAGGCTTTAGTTCCTTGTTCTTCAAACTTTGAATAACATCCCATGAATCGCTTTCAACATGTAATCGTAACGCTCCTACTGAGAGTGCCATTGATAATCCTGATTGGATGGCTCTCACTTCAGATTCCCATATTGGACAAAAATTAAATGATTGAGAAAACCCAATAATCCATGCTCCAGCAGAATTTCGGAGCACCCCTCCAGCAAGTGATATGTTCGAAGGCTTATGTTGTCCCCCATCGCAATTCAGTTTCAGCCAACCGGATAGAGGAGGGATCCACCTTACCCATTTACTCAGTCTCTCAGCAGGCCTGGGATTGAGTGTTTTTAACACCCTAGTGGATATAAAGAATTCCTTTGCTCGTTCCATTATCCGAATAATTGGCGTAGGATCGGTAATAGGTTTATCCTCAAAAACTAGCTCATTTCGCCACTTCCATAGTAACCAAAGGCCGGTTCCAAAGACAGTAGGCCATTGTAGATTACCACATGTTTCGCTGTTTGTGAGATTAAGCAAAAGCCATTCTTCTAAACTTGAGGTATAAAAGGTCGACTCTAGTGCTTCAGGAATCAGTTGGTTCCATATGTGTGCTGGGAAAAAACAGTCTCTCATCGCATGTAGAGAGCTTTCTGGATTAATTCTGCAGTGTGGACATGTATCCAAAGAAGTAATATGTCTACGCATACAGAGTTGTCTCGTGGGTAATCTGTTATGCGCCAATAACCAAAGGAAAGAGCGAATACGTTCTGGACCTGTCCATCGCCATATTGCCTTCCATAATTGATTAGAAGAATGTGAGACTTCCTCTTGTAACAAAGATCTAGCCGAAGCCAAACTGAACTGCCCATTCATATTCAGTGACCATCTTAAGGTGTCAAGGCCTATCGATCTCACAGGTGGCTGAGTTTGAGCAATCAGGATGCATGCAAAGGCTGGAAGGAAACATTGGAAAAGATTCCAATTCCAAGCGCCCTGTTCTGTAACAAAATGGCTCACCGACTTTCCTCTCAATGCTTCTGGGACAATCTCGTGGGCTGTACATATGAGGGGGCCGATTTGTTCAAGCCATGAATCCTCCCAAAATCTCGTTGTCTCTCCATTACCTAGGTGCCAAGACACTCCCTTTGATATTGATGGCCAAGCCGAATGTAAAGCACGCCATAGTAAGGAGGCTCCCTTTTTTGCAGAATTTTCACTCAATATAGTGGAATTGGTAGAGCCATTCCAATCATATTTTCCAGCTAGTACCCGAGCCCATAGACTATCTCGTTCTGACAAGAAGCGCCAGCCTAGCTTGATTATCAATGCTTTGTTGGTTTCTGCCGTGCTGTGCAGACCTAGTCCTCCTTTCTCTTTCGGTGTGCACACTTTATCCCAGCTGATCAGGTGCAATTTTCTCTTCTTACTGCTTGATCCCCATAAGAAGTTACGAATAATCTGATCAATTTCTTTAGTAACCCCGGTAGGAAACAACATCGTTTGCATCAAATAGGTTGGGATGGCTTGTAGGACTGATTTTGCTAGTGTTAGACGGCCAGCAAAAGAGAGTGTCTTGGCTTTCCAACTTGAGAGTCGATACCGCATTTTTTCCAATAAAGCTGAAAAATAATTCCTTGATACTCTGCCATGTAATATCGGTGCTCCAAGATAAGTGCCGAGATTTTCTGTTATTGGAAAATCCAGTACATGGCTGATATTACGTTGAATATGTGGCGCCATATTCTTTGAGAAGAACATCTTCGACTTTGAGCGACTTACTTTTTGTCCTGATATCTGGCAAAATCTGTTTAATATATTCTCTATCACTTGCCCTTGATTCATAGAGGCTGTAGAGAATAAAAACAAATCGTCAGCAAAAAATAAATGGGAAATCTTGGGGCCAGACCTACCTAATTGGATAGGTTGCCATATACCCTCCTCCACCGCTTGCTCGATCATATGACCAAGCCTCTCCATACAAAGCACAAATAGATAGGGTGACAATGGATCTCCTTGACGAACTCCTCAGCTAGGGAGAAAATCTTTCGTGATTTCTCCATTCCAAAGAATCCGCAAAGAGGCTGTAGTCACGCATTGCATGATCCTATTTGTCAACTCACGGGAGAAACCTGCAAGAGTAAGTGTTTCATCAAGGAAAGACCATCTTATTCTATCGTAAGCCTTCTCCAGGTCAATCTTAAGGGCCATCCAAACATTCTTTCCAGTCTTCTTTCTCATGGAGTGTATCACTTCTTGGACAATGATCACATTATCGGTAATCTGGCGCCCTTGAATAAATCCTGATTGAGTATCTTTAACCAGTTTCCCCATCAAAGGTTGCAAACAATCAACAATTAGTTTAGTAATAATTTTATAAGAAACATTACATAAACTAATAGGGCGAAATTGACTTAAGTTTGTAGGATGAGAAATTTTTGGAATCAACACAAGAAGTGTTTCGTTGATGGAGCAATCAAGAGTGCCTTCCTTCATGAAACGTTGCACAAGCTCAACTATAGAATCACCGATCACCGACCACTGGGATTGAAAAAATATAGGAGGGAATCCATCAATTCCAGGAGACTTGAAACTCCCAAATCTCTTGACAATCTTCGAAATCTCATCTTTCGTTGGCATCTCCATCATGCTTGGATTAGCAGTCTCTAAAACACGTGGAAAACGATTAACTATCTGAAGATGCATATTCAACAGGTTCTCATCGGTATAGAGTGACCGAAAAAATTCCACTGCTAGGCGTTGTAAATCGGCTCCATTAGATATCCATATCCCACCCGAATCCTGTAATCTTAGGATTTTATTTCTCCTACGTCGTATTAGGGTAGAAGTGTGGAAAAAGGAGGTATTTCTATCTCCATAATTAACCCACTTGCTCCTTGACTTTTGGAACCATAAAAGTTCTTCCTGCAGTAGAATAGCTTTATACTCCGTCCGAAGGTTATGAATTAAATCCCGTAGCTGATCAGATTCACGGTGACTAAGACTCTTTTCCACCCCCTTAATACGTTGAAGTAGCTTGTTTTTTCTGTGGAAGATATTACCAAAAACCTTAAAATTCCAGTCTTTAAGAGCATCAATTAGTTGAGGATAGGAAGGTTCCCAACGACTGTTAGCAAGCCATGTATCTTTGACAAAGTTTCCGAAGCTGGGATGCGACAACCATGCAGCTAAAAAATGGAAGGGACGTCGGCTAGGATGATCCTGTCTCTCTTCACACAAACATAAAAGAATTGGCCTATGGTCTGATTTGATACGTGGTAGATGAAGAAGATGACCATCCGGGAATGCTTGTCTCCATAGATCATTGCATAGTGCTCTATCAAGTCTTTCACTGATTGTTCTTCTGAACCAAGTAAAGTTAGGACCTTCAAAGCCAATATCCACCAATGCACAGTCTTCAATCATACTAGCAAAGGGTCTGTGAATGCCAAAACTGAAAGGTGCTCCTCCTCTCTTGTCATCAGGTGTAAGTAAAGAATTGAAGTCGCCAATTAAACTCCAAGGTACATGAGCTGACTCTTTAAGCCTACGTAGTTCTTCCCATAATTCTTTTCGTTTGACAGGAATTGGGCTCCCGTAGATAGCAGTACACTCTCCCATAGAAGAATAAATATTCCACCTAAAGTGAATAAATTGACTTGAATGCTCTTTGATCGTAACTGTAATCGAACTTGTATTCCATAGAACCCAAATTCCTCCAGAAAAACCGATAGCTTCCACACAAAATATGCCATCAAAACGCAGCTTTTGTATGATCTTTCCCGCTTTAACTCCACTAACTCGCGGCTCAATGATAATACAAACACTCGGATGATGTCTCTTAATCTGGTCCTTCATAATCGGAATAAAGGCTTTGTCAGCAGCCCCACAACAATTCCATGCAAATATTGACATAATAAATGTTATATTGTGGATAGGGAACATCAGGATCCTATTATCCTGTAGCCGAAATTTCTGGCTCTTCAGCATGTTGCTGAGTGTTCTGGTTATCCTCGTGAGAGCTGGTACTCATCTCCATACCATCGGCTGAGGAACTGACTCCAGCAACTCCCAAAGCAGTCAAGGTCGGGTCATGAGAGTAGCCAACCTTAGACCGTTTGGTTAAGGTGCCACCTGGGTGAACATTGAACGTAAAAGCGGCCTGTAATTTTTCCATGTCCACAAATGATTTAGGATCCATTTGAAACAATACCTTCTCCTTCATTCTCTTTCGAGAGGTATGTGCATGAGTCCCATTTGGATAGTAATGGGCCTTGTTCTGTTTTAACTTCGGTGGAGATGGGCTGATATTGGATTCTGAGAGAAACTGAAAGTCTAGGGCTGGCTGCATATGAGTATTCTGATTATCTGTACAATCCATGGGCATAACTGAAGCCTTTTTAGTCAACTCACCCTCCTTAAATGTGTCAGCTACGAGATTCTTGGAATTTAGAAGTTGACCACCAGATTTGGCTCCTATCAAATCGTTATTTGATTTGGCAGGGGTACCACTTGCCTTATTTTTCCCTGTACCTTTTGACATCTTAATATTCGTCTGTGATCTGAGGACTTCCTGTTGAGTAGGCTCGCCATTTCTTATTTGTGCCTCCACCCGCTCCTTTCCTTTAGTCGAAACCTGTTCAGTCTCTTCCGTTGATAGAGCAGTGAATCTCGATCCCATATTTTCCTTCTGAGTTGAGATACCTTTTTGGGGTTGAATATCAACCGGAGTCTTTCCTTTTGAGAAATTCCGGCGAGGTCTTGCCGGTGCATGCAACCATGGGCCAAAATGGTCGGAGGTTGGTTGTGTTTGATTTGACGGCGGTTTCTCGCCGGATATTCCAGCTGCTATATTGCTAAAATCTGGATTTTTCGGTGCTGACGTCGATGCCTGTGTTTGGTTCTTCGGTGGTGTCGCTTGTCGTGCAGTGAAGGCACACATCTGTTGGTTGTGTCCAATCCTCCCACATCCAAAACAAATCATTGGTAAATTCTCGTATTCGATTCGTATCCATTCACCATTAATTCTCATCCTTGGGAGGAGGGGCTTCGCTAGATCAATGTCCACTGCTATTCTTGCGAATTTTCCTCGCTGCGCTCCGAAGGAGTTTTTGTCGATCTTCACTGTCCGGCCAATTAGATTTCCTATCTTGGCTAGGATCTTCTCATGATAATATTCTAGCGATAGATCCGGAATACGCAACCAGACCACCACCCTTGAGTCCACTGCAGTACTCGCTCTAAATCCAGAGTGCCACTTTTGAACGGTCAAGTAATGTCCCAAAACGACCCAAGGACCTGCAAGTAAAGCCTCTGTCACTTGATTTTCATCAGCCATTTGAACAAGGAAAAACCCATTATCGAGATCTATGATCTTTGATTCTGCCGGAATGCCCCAAAGTTGACGCAGTTTTGAGACCATTAGAGCAAAACCAATATTTTTGCCTAGCAGTTTGACAACCACCGAGTATCGCCATGCTTCTCGCAATTGCACCCTTGCTTTATCAGAGATCGAAATGAAAGGACCGTCTTCATCCGAAGCGGCTACGATATCATCATCTTCCACTGCTACATCCTCAATGAGAGTAGGTTTGTTGCCCACCAACGACTCTCTATAGGATCTAGGAGACTCTGACATCTCCGTATATTCACCAATTAATCTATTACAAAGCAGCGTATCTTGTTCACTTGTAAAGTAAGTGTTTGAAGTTTAAAATTCCTTGTCTGGAAATTATTTGCCAAGTCCAGCAGTGTCTTCGGTAATCATGCTGTGTATTATTACCCTTTTTCTTCTGTCGAACGGTCCTAACTCCTGGCATCATTTAACGTTCCTGAGTAGTTCTGTCAGGGTAATCATAGTTTATCCACGAGAGATCCACGACGGCATTATCAAGTAGATTGGATGAATCTCTGGAGATAGATTTGAATAGGATGAGAGGTTTTTTACCTGAACTGGAATGTCATCTGCTACTTATAAATATGCAGCTGAGTGCTCAATGATGAATCAGTAAACTATAAATAAATCATTCTGACATTGTAATGAAATAAAAAACCAGGTGCGGTATTTTTTGTATTGTTTTATTGAATCAGATTATATTCTGCCCTTGAAGCCACCGAGAAACCAACAAATGTCCCAAGAACCATGCAAAAGAACAAAATATCGTATTGGCCACGGTTGGTTGAGTTATCTGTAATGCTTGTCATTGACTTTTGAGAGAATCTCCCATAATCCTCCATGTGCATGCTTCAGAAACACTGCCGGATTTTGTGTGCTTGTTTATTAAAGTTTGGATCCTCAAAATAAGTACGAATCTTGCAAGACATGAATATGTTACCCTGGTTTTGTCGACCATCCTTACCTACGCTGTAAGGCAAAAGGATTTCCTGCAGCCTGTCCCCATGTTTATAGAGCACTAACCCAATTCCACATCTTTATTTACCTGACCATACCACAGATTTACTCCACATGTCATGCCAATTCCCGTGTTTACACTTGATTGCATTTTGTCAATATCATGTGCTTTCAATAATAGTGCTGATTGCAAACCATGTTCCTTTCACTGTTGGGTTAGTTTCTGTTGGTTTGAAGAGCGCAGTTGATATTTTCTTTTCCATCACCCATTGATCCCAGTGAACATGATTTCTGCAATTCAACATACAGATTCTCAATGTGGGTTTTTAAGTATAGAATTAACCCCAGTTAGAATGAAACCTTGTCCCTGAGTTTCTGGGTTTTATGGGGCAGATAAGTTTGACTTGTGACATGTCATTGATAACCTTTTAACCAGGAAAAGTGAGAGTGACTTTGATTCTATCTTTCTCGAGTTATCTGGAAGATGTTGATATAAACAGGCAAAATCATGAAAATCAGAGAGAAAAGGCTTATGACAAATCATGGCAAGCTAGGCTTTCATTGGAAGCAGCATTAAAATGTCAAACGTATGATGATAGGCATCACTATAATGGGTATGAAAATCTGTAAAACAAGGAATAAATTATTGGATGTGTGAGGGTGGCAAGACTTGCTATCTTTGTCTAATTCTGCAGAGGAAGAAGACGACTTCTCCACCTTTGCCTCACTACTGAATTTATTAGTCTGAAAATCTTGTACAACAATATTAAAATGTTAAACCCAATAGATACACACAGAACTGCCAAAAACCAGATGGGTACCCGTCTTTGGGGCAGCACCTTTTATAGGTCTATGCATAAGAAACGTCATCTTAAGCTGCTCATATCTTAGCCTTGAAGATTTGTCCAGACCTTCGACCAAAATGCTTGCTGCGTACCATTGACGTTCCAGCTAGCTTCAAGGGGTTGGGTTTTCAATGAGTCGATTGGGTTTGCTTATTTTGATTATTTTTCGCATGATCTTCTATGTCGAAGCCCAAACTACCTTGGCCGATGCAGATGGAACTTCTCAGGATGCTATATCGAATTTTCGACCAAGCCTTGTAGTTGTTGTTGGAATTCTGTGCATCATGTTTACACTAACATTTATTCTGCTTATCTATGCGAAATTCTGCCACAGGGTAACTTCTCTGGATGGTGTTTCTCTAAATCGTTCTGCGCTAGTTCGATCAGGTTCCAGATTCTCAGGTATAGATAAGACGGTGATAGAGTCTCTTCCTTTCTTCAGATTTTCTTCACTTAGAGGATCAAGAGAAGGGCTCGAGTGCTCAGTCTGTCTGTCGAAGTTTGAAGACATCGAAATTCTCAGGTTGCTGCCCAAATGCAAGCATGCCTTTCACATCAATTGTGTGGATCAGTGGCTTGAAAAGCACTCAAGCTGCCCTCTTTGCAGATGCAAGGTCAGCGCCGAGGACCCAACAATCTTCACAAACTCACATAGTATGCGATACGTGGGGAATCCATCTGAGCCGCAAGAGGACTCGAACGTAGAATTGTTTGTCCAGAGGGAGGAAAATCGTCAAGGGTCTTCAAGATTTAGCATTGGAAGCAGTTTTAGAAAAGTTGATAAGAATGACGAGGAAAAGGAATCATTAATCCAAGTAGAAGCCGATGCTACGGACGACGATCGAAAGATCTTCAGCAAAGTCAATCACAGGATTATTATGTCTGATGTTGTCCTCAAGAACAGATGGAGTTGTGCCAGTTCTTCTGACCTTCTGTTCTTGAAATCAGAGATGCTTAACAATAGTTCAAACAACAGATTCTCCATTTTGGACTCGAGTACAGGACAATTGGCTACCACCGGAACCGCACAAAATGAGCTAATCACGAAGAACAAAGAAGAGACAGAGCTGAAGAGGTTATTTGAAAGCAAAATCAGTGCAGCCAACATGAACTCTCGAAGATCAATGGTAGGTCTTCCTTCAACATCAGATTCCAAAGAGATTTCAAATCACACCTCAAGCATTATAGATACAAACAATAGGAGATCAGTATCCGATATCACTGCCCTTTCAAGATTCAGAAATTTGAGCATCCAAAACACAAATAGGGCGAATAATGATGCCAATGTGGAAGAAAGACACAGGCAGCTTTGGCTGCCGATCGCAAGAAGAACGATTCAGTGGTTAGCCAATCGAGAAAGGCCTGCTCAGAGTGAAAGCACAACCCAGATACTAAATGTATAGAAAGTTTCCAGACGAAATTACCAACGAACTGTAAAAAAATGTTTCCTTTAGATGGCTATTCTAATTAGGACAAACTTCTAAACGAAAGCATGAACCATTTCTTTTATCTTCATGGATTTACACGAACTCCACTGTTCGATTGTCAATTATTAATTTATTGAAAATGACTGATGTCACCATACAGTGTAATAGCTCAATCATGAAGCCATATTGATGTTTTTTATATAGATAGTGCCTATTGTTTGTGTTAGTTTGGTCAATCTAGCATGGGCCCGTGAAGCAAAGAAACTTGTAAGCCACGCTGAGGCATTGATGTTTACTTTCTAAACAATGGTTACAGTGGGAAACCCATTAAAAAGTTTTCCCATCCCAAAATCTCAAGTTAAGAAAAAACACATTCAAATATAGGTAAATATTTCCTTTTCTATGAAAGGAAGCCTCTGATATTGACGAGAGATCACCAAATTTTTAGTTTTTATGACTAAACAATTATGTATATGAATCTTTGAATTTCTTCATTATTAACTTAAGTTATGGATCATCTATCTAAAATAAGTATAAGACTTGAGCGCGCTGACCAGTATTTGGTGATGACACCTTGTATCGTAAGTGACCTAAAAGTTAGAATGTCTCAATGACATTATTGATTTAAATTATAATATCTTATGTATTATAAAAAAAATACGACTTGATTACGTCCCAGATGGACTTTTCTTCAAATAATGGACTCGTTTTTTTAGATAAAAAAATATTCAGGAGTATGATAATATAGAAATTTTTTTTTCTTTATGTTTATTTAAACATTTATAGATTTGAAGCCTTTTTGTAGTATTACACTTAGTATGATCCTGTAGATTGTGTAGACTTTTCAAAATTTAAAGGATAGTTAAGTGATCACCCCGAAATATAAAATTAATTTTAAATAATATAGACTTGGACATGGATTCATTAAATTTTTGTGTACAATTTTAAAAATTAAAAATTTATCTCCATTTTTTCTATGTTACACTAAAAAATAATTTTTATAAAATAATTTTTTCTAATCATCTTCTAATTTAAATCTATACTGATAATAATTTTATTCTACTTAAATCCGTGATCTGGTCCCAGTAGAGACGTGAGATATTCCAAACAGATTTCAGATTTTCTTAAACATAAGACGTCACTCCATAGCACTATAACAAAAGCAAGTTGCTAATATGATCAAAAATTTCTCGTTACACAATCGATTTATTAATTAACCTTCCCAACATCATCCACCTACGAGTACTTGTTTGTTTTTATTATTCATGACATTTTAAACAAACGTTTTCTTGTTTTTAGTCTCTTGACAGGTTCCATTGGTGATGTTTTTATCGAGTTGTTGGATCTACGTTTTGTTCGGACGACAAAATTATTAAAATAACTGTATTATATTAAATTATCTTGAGTGGCTGTCTGGCATTGATTTCCCTCATTACTACGTTAGTTATATGTCTAGATCTTCCCCTTCCTTCTATGTATAGATAATAATATAAAATTATTTAGTTATTGATTTTATTTTAGGTGCTTTTTTTAAAAAAAAAAATTAGAGATTCGAAAGTTCTTTCTTTACAATAGATTGAAATAACAAACAAAAGTGTAGTCCCTTTACTCTCTTTTTGGTTTTATTCTCCAAATCATCTCTTCTGTTTTTATTACTTTTTTTGATAGACTTTAAATTATATCGATATCTCTTAAAAACCTAAGGTTAGGATCCATAACCCTCTATATTTCAGGATTCTGCAAATCTTGCCTGTAGGCTAAAGCTAAAAGATCAATAACACAGCAGACGTTTCATAGTATAACATTCACGATGAATATTACATACATCTTTATAATTTATTTCCACCCGGATTAGATTTATCATAAATTATTTTGTTATAAAAACTTACAATAACAAAATTAAAACTATGAACGATTCTGCTATCACATTCCAAACAAAAAGCATATATTCCACAAAAGGAGAATACATATCAAGAACAGTAAGTCGTGCTCTTCATTCGTGTTCAAGCATAGAGTAAATTGAAGATCCCAAACTAGAAAATACGTGTCCCACAGTCTTACATGCTGTATCTGCCGACGAAAGAATAAACGGAGAAAAGAAATCATTAAAATAAAACGTAGGAAGTGGACGGTCCATTTATTGTCAACAACTGCTGATATCTAGAACTCCATCCAAGAAGAAAAACAGAAAGACCTAACACATTTACAGATATATAAGCACATTTACAGATATATAAGCACATTTACAAGTAGTGGGAAATTACACGATACGAAAAGGTTAGAAAATTAATCATCTGACAACTTCATTGAATTGGTTAGTGGAAGTACCGTACGAGATTATCTGCCAATGCTATCATGCGGTCTGGACAAGAGAAAGGTTGCAGGATTCTGATCAGATAAAGATCTGCAGCTCCCTTTTTACCCAATATGGAATTACCAACTCCCGAGCTTCAATAATATTGAAAAAGTCAACAGTCATGCTCAGGTGGAGAAGAATAGGGTCCAAGCTCCCCCGGTGAGATAAGAAGTGTAATATCCCGTATCATTCTTCATTCTTCTACCAATCATCCAGCCACTCAGAAACATTAAGACCTTCTGCGGCCCTTGACGAGGAAGATAGAAGCAGGCTGCGGTCCTCAGAGTGACTTTCCAAGTGTTGGGTGATCCGAGATGTTATGTCACCAGGAACAGGAAAGCATCTGTCTCTGATCCCTTTCCAGTCAATACCATTAAACCACGGATGGTTCTTGATAGAATCAGGACCGCAGCTTCCAAGTCTCAAATCTTCATCAATTTGAAGTAACTGAAGAGATTATGCAGAAGTAAGAAATCTTCTATCTTGTTGAGCTTTGCAGTTGAAGAAAAAATTTGCAAAATTTGTTTAAAAAAGGGAATGATCAAGTAGTCACAGAAAGACCTTAGTGATGAGATCAGCAGCTGAGGAGCTGAGATTGGAGGGAAGATTTAATTGTCCTTTGGCAATCTTTGAATAGATATCAAGTTCACTGGCTCTCCATGACCCGAATGGCATTTCGCCATTCAGCATGAAGTAGATCAAGATTCCCAGCGCCCACCTGCACATTTAACAACAAAGTTAGATGAATGAGAACACTTAGCAGAAATGCAACAAATAGCAGACAGATAGACCAGAAAATCTTAAAATGCCACTTTTCCATTTACTAAACATATGATTCTTAAGGAGACAAAAAGGCCACATACGGTTCTTAGAGGCATTATATTTCTCCATTTCCCTCATCAATGTGCATGATTATTAAGGACAAAACATGACTCTTGGTAAGATTTTTCTACCAAAATATATGGCAAAGTAATTCCAGTCTAATTTGCAATATTGTATCTCATATAAGGTCAGCGCTGGTACAACAGTTGGTATGTTAATTTCCGAAATCTTTAATTCCACGCACAGATAATTCAAAAGTTTCCATATTCAATTGACAACTTGGCTCTCTGTTGAAATAAACCATCTAGATATGCAGCTTAAATAATGGAACCAATAGGGGGGATGATATGTTTGAGTAACTGCGCAGCCAAGCTAGTGCAGTGATAGGTGTTTCCTAACTTGAGATTATATAAATATTCAAATGCTTGCATACAAAGACGTCAAAGAATATGCATGGATATTTTCTCAAGAATTCACAACTCATATAGCTAAATGATAGGACAAAACACAAAATTGTTATCAAACAAAATGAGGAATCAGAGCATTGTGTGCCCCACATGTCAATGGTACAATCTTTCGGATGGGACATAATGGATATACCAGTCAACAGGTAGACCGTGTCCTTTTCCTTGGACTATCTCTGGAGCCAAAGTGTCCGCCATACCACATATCGTAAAAGTTCTCTCACCAGCCAACTTCTTCCCATATCTGAAATCTACCAACTATGAATAGGGGAAAAAATAGTTGTTAGCTTAGTGACATAATGTTCCCGCGTCAATCATTTGAAAGGATAAACTTTCTCTCAGTGTCATTGCTTCCTTTCACAAACAAATGATATGAAGTTAAAAGCAACAAAGAATGGACCTGAATATATCCAGATCGGTGCAACATTAAAACATCCGGAGAGATACCTCTGTAGAGAATGCCATTCTGAATCAAATAAGAATGGAACAGAGTAAGAAGGTGCAATGTAATCAATATTTGACTGTAACGTAAGCCATTCAAGAAGGGTAAAATAGAACAACTATTTGACTATTGACCTTGTGCAAATCTTCTAATGCAATAACAACAGAAGCAGCATAAAACTGCGCAGATGGTTCATCAAGTGCTGTGTGAAGTATTGAAGCTAATGGGCAGGCAAGACATGTATCTAGTAATATGCCGGCATGTGTTCTGTCAGCACAAGTACAAAGAACCTGTGGCACAAAGGCTGAAGCACTCAAACTCTTCAATAGATTCTTTTCTTTCAGAACCAAATCCTCCTTTCCCAGAGTCTTAACTTTACTCTTCAAATACCGTTTCAATGTAAGAAGATTTTCTGCCAACCAATCAGATACAAAATGAAACAGTTCATGAGTATTAGCATTGTCTGCGTGCATGTGCATGCATCGGTTTAGCTTACAACAGCAAATTCTCAACTCCATCCCGGTTCCTCTCAATAAGCAATTCAATTATATTGCAAAAAAAATAAGCAATTCAATTTTAAGGAAAATCAAATGGTCCTGTATTGGACTAAAAAACTGTGATGAAGGATTGCCAATTAAAAGTGAGACCAACCTGAATCCCCCAAAACTACAAGCCCAATTTCACTGTAATCAGTAGAATATAAACAATTCCTCCACCCCTGAGCGGAAAAAATGAAAGAAATTACATTCAACCAGATTTCCTTTCAGCATAAAATCTAGGATTGACAGCCATACAAGGAACAAAATGCTTACCAAATCAGAGAGGCGGACATTAAAAGGATCTGAAATATCAACATTTCCAGTGGAAACCTTGGAAAGATCTGAAGAAGAGCCCCTTGACCTATATGATGTCAACCAATGTTACCAGGAACTGAGGCAAAAAGAAAGCAAAAAGTTCCGATGGGAAGTAAACAAAAGTTTGAATGTATAAACAAAACACTCTATATAGATGATAACATACTTCTCACCAGACGAGGAAAGCTTTGTCAATGTCCCAGCAACTGAATCAAACTTCTCTTTTGTTAAGACTGAACACATACAATCACCCACAGCAACTGCACTTAAGGACCCAATATGTTCGCCAAGAAGTGCCCATTCACCGAAATAACTCCCCTCTGTTTTTTCCATAGAGCGCTTGTAACCACCGCGTAAATCATCATCTTCCTTTTGATTTTCAGACTTTAGACTTCCAACGTTTGAATAACTTAATAAGTCTGCATCAAAAGTAATTCTCACTAGCCCCTTCTGAATGATGTACAATCCACGGAGTCCTTCATTCTGCAAAAACATGAGTTAATTGACTACAATAGAAATGAAACAATAGTGACAGAAACCCATTTTTGAAAAAATTTACTCCATCAACTATCGTTTGTCCATCTGAGAAGGAAATTTCATAAAGAGACTCAGCAATCTGACTCAGCTGCAAGATTGTCAATCTAGAAAGAAGGTCCACAGAGCGGAGCAACTTCAAGGATGACAAGTTTGAAAATTCAGACATAAGTATTCCTCGAAAATCTTCTCTCTTTAAGGCCCACAGTGTTCCACTAGTCACAGCACGAACAGAAGCCTGTAGCGGTTTATTATACCTAGATTGCCATAAAAACAAACTAAATTTTGTGTACTGTATAAAAACAATAAATGAAAACTAATTGCGCTTGATCAATCTGACATGCTATCGAGTCTAATGAAAATCTGAAACTAAAAGGAAATCATTTCATACACATGCAGGGCTGTAAAATATGAGAAGAATTCTGAAAGAAAATCTAATCCAATAATCAATTATCATAACATTTTCAGGATTGGCAATCTTTCATGGACTTTAGGATCAACTACACGGAGGCATGTCCATTTCCTTTCCAATATGCAAAGATGACATATTTCTTAACCTTATGGAAATGAATTGCATGACATTGTCACAAAAACGGCATTATAGAATGATCATAGGACACAAGAAAAAAGACCCACATTAGTGCTAGCTCTCCAAAGGATGACAGCTTCTCTGCACTATAACGGTGCAAAACTCTAGGTGTCTCTCCATTGTTCTCTTCCTGCCATCCTATAAACTGATCAGCAAGCCATGATCGTTGCAAATAGAGATAGGTTGATGATTTTAGTCAGGTAAAAGACAGGCAAACCTGAGTTGCAAAGACCTCAAATTCTCCACTGCCCACAACATAAAAGCAATCCCCTTCACCACCCTGCCATTTGAAATCGTCAACTCAGTTTGGCGGTAATATCGAACTATACACTGATTACCATCTAAGAAAAAAGATTTCTGCTCCAAAAGATGTTTAATTTTCAGTATTGTAACATAAGCTCGGTATTCAACAACGATGCCTGCCAAATCCAGATATGATGCAAAGAGAGAAAAAGAGCAACAACAATAGCTCTCTGTTTGAGGATCCACGCTCCGTACGCAGGTTGACCATTTCAGGATTGGGGTTGATCTTAGGTGCTTGCCTCTTTCAACTAGCGCATTCATGAACATTTATGCAGTTCAAACCCACTTCTATCGGTTTCCATGACTAGTGTTTTAGGTCAGTTAAATAACCCAATAAAGTACGCCCACAAAATACAGAAAAGGGAAATAAAAGAAACGAACCAACCTGTTTAACAACTTCTTCTCCGGGCTGCACTTCAACTCTTTGCATGCAATCCAATAACACATGGCACTGAGAATCAGTAAGCTTCCTGAAGAGAAAATGGTCATGCAATGCCCTCTCGATGTGTGCCTGAAGCATGTGAACGCGAAAGAAATTAGCAAAGGCATATTCCTGTAAAGAACTATTTAAGCCAAACTGCTAACAGGATATTTACCTTTTCTTCCCAAGTTTTCCTGTGGGCCGGAGATGTTGGAACCCAAAGTTTGCCACTCTCAAGTGAATTTTCAATGGCACGAAGGCGTGCCCGCGATAAATCATGCCTTACACGCTGATTACTAGAGTTCCAGTCAAATGTCGAAGGAGATTCTGATCCTGTCAATTCTACAACTTGAGGAGCTGGGTGTCTAGAAATCGAGCCTGGTCTTGTTGATTCACTGGCAGCATTCTGACAAAAGAACAATGGAATAAGTATAGAAAGCAACTATTGGAGTGAAAAGAATCTTGGAAATACTTGATTCCAGGGGGAAAAAAGAACTATATGATGACGATCTCTCTTACATCAGCTAGACCATTGATATGCACAACTATCACAGTGATGTCATCAGTTCGAGTCTCATACTGTAGCCAAAGTCGATAAGACTCCGCCACAATTGCAGCACAAGCATCCCGTGGATCTTTATATTTGGCAACCTACAAAAAAAATAAGCTTGTAAATAATCCAGTGCGTTAAAAGGAAACGAACAGTATAGATGCCAAAATATTCAGTTCAACTATTTAAAGAATTTAACGGGCTAGACTCTTTTACTTGCTAATATGACCAAGACAAATGAGAAACTGATCATGCCACTATATAATCCATTGCTTCAACTTTCATGCTTTTATAATTCTAGCAGCCTTTATAATTGCTCTTTACACCGTTCAAAGTTAAAACTGATAACAAGTGGCCTGAACTTAAACGATAGCTTTACCTTTATAAAATACAAAATCCCAACCACCAAATTATGCGGAAAGTTCTTTCACAAAAGACACTTTTACCCCTTTCTTATTTCGCTCTTTCTCTCGTTAACGCTTGGTAGCCACAACCATTCTACTTTTACAGAGATCGCATAATTCACAAATTCAATCGATAACGTGTCGCACAATTAACAGCTAGCCAACATCAAGCATCCAAATAAGGTCAAAAGTGTAAGATACCTTACCATGTCAACCACAGTTTGGCTGGACAAGAACTCGAAAACACCATCACTGGCAAGTACGAAGAACGGATGCTGCGGCGTGAGCTCCAAAACCACGATCTCCGGATTCGGCACAACCCCGATCGTCTCGGCTATGGAATCCCCGATGCTCCTGGTGAACGCCGTTCCCGGATACATGGCGTTGGGGACCCATAGCCTTGGCGGATCACCGTCATCGCCCTCCTCTGTTCCCCAACACTGCACGTCAGGATCCTTAAGACCTTCAATCTGATCCAACGTCATAACTCTGGCCCCACAGAGCTTCACTCTCTCCAGCTCATCAGCCCTGTACGGCGTATGGTCGATCGACAAATCAACGGCCACGATCTCGTCCCCTTGTTTCTCTGCAATAACAGCCCTGGAGTCCCCTGAATTCGCCACATAGATCGTGCGCCCGCGGACCAGGACGGTTATCGCCGTGGTGCCACTCATGGAATCGTCCAAACTGTCTTCATGGATTTGCTGGTTGGTGCTCAAAAACGCCGCGTGGCAGGCCTCAACAGCGTCCACGTAGAAACGCCCGTTGCGGAGCAGGTTCTCGCAGAGTTTGCGCTTGGCGAACTGAGAGCACTCCGCGCCGAACTCGCCATGGCCGTCGAAGACCCCGAAGAAGTGGTCGTCTGGGCAGGTGCCAAACGGCGTGTGGATGCAGAAGCTGTCTTGATTGGCTTTATCGAGCGCGTCGGGATAGTACCCGCGCTGCGAGAGATAGGAGTACTTGAGCTCATAGTCAACAGAAGGCACTTTGACGGTGCGGGATCCGTTAGGCGGAAGGAACTGAGAGGAAACCCGAGATAGCCGCTTAATGCCGATGTCCTGGTCGCCGAGCTGGTTAACTTGGTCTCGGTTCTCGGAATCGGACGAGGAGGAAGAGGAGCGCGGGGTAAAGACTGAGAGTTGATTGTCGTTGCCGGTAGTGCTGGTTGCTCTGGCGGCATTTAGTTGGGTTACAGGCTCAGTTTGGCTTTTGATTTTCGGGTCTTTGGGGATACAGACCTCGCCAATACAGGCACGCGAGTATACGCAACCCATTTCAGTGGAGAGAAGTCATAATTTCCTTGCTGTGGTTTTTCTATATTTTGGTTTCTCTTTCCTTTCTTTTTTGCGGAGGAGCTGATCTACTCTCTAGTCTATGCCCTTGCCTTGTGTGTGTGGAGGAGGAAAGGAGTGAGTGAAAGGAGAGCTGAGAAACCGTTACAGGAAAAAAAACGGAAATAATAATAGTAAAGAAAATAAATGGGCAGGTGTACGAAGAAGTCAAAAACAAAATGGAAATAACAGACAAATAGGAACGGGGTTGCAGGGACTGACTGAATAATCAGCGGGAGTAAACGGAAAGAGAGTGGTGATGAGGTGCGTGATGTGCACTGGAGTTGTTTGGTGTCTAATTGGATGAATGTAGCGCGTAGAAATTAGATTAGTAGAACTGATGAAGTGATTCAAGGAGGTGTGAGTGACGGAACGTCCATGTCTATGTGGATCAGGCTTTAGGGGGATTGGTGGGAGGTCAGGGTTTGTTCCTCTATCAGCTTTTCTTTTGTCTGCTGCTTGTTAGTTCACGCGCTTCGTTGGTTGTGTCCATTACCTGTCGTCTGTTTATGACATTAGATTATGGCTGCTTTACTCGCACAGAAGGTAGTTAAACTTTTCCCAGACAAAAGCGGAGGTTTTTTTTTACCTTTTAAGATACTATTAAAGCAATTTCCTAAATCAAACACGATAATTAACGAATCCAAACAAATTATCAAGTATTTTTCTTTAAGAAATCAAATTTTAAGTGTTAGTTTTTATATATAAGAACATTATCATTAATCATACAAATATACTAGGATCTTGGTAATCGCCTATTGTTTGATCTCAAGCACTCTTGTTACTGAGCAAAGGCCACCTAAGAGGATGATCAGCACCGATGAATTGATACGAAGAGAACATGTAATAGAGAATAAAAGTAGGTAAATGCGTGAGCGTGACTGGGATCGTGGTTCTGTTTGAGATATCCCATCATTTGAGTTTGCGCCTTTATCGTCTGATTACTTACTGCTTTGAATGTACAGATAGAGTTTTAGAGAGTGAGAGCGCCACCCACGTTCGCTCATAATCGTATGTCTTTTGATTTCCCTCAAGTGGTCCCTCTGACGGATGTAGGGCTTTTGAAGTAGCCGTCCTCATCCCCCTGCTTTTATTTATCCATGCCATGCCAGTCGTCTTGATCCATGCACCTGTCCCAATAATTGTTGAGAATATCGGCTGCGAAAAGTGTGATCTTTTATGTTTTGGAATGGGTGAGATTTGATATTGATTTCAATTTTGCAAGCTTTGTTTTTTATATTTGTTGTAATGTGAGTTTTGAGAGGTAGGTTGTTTAAAAAATATATTTCAATTGTTAAATGAGAATATAAATATGGATTTGTTCAAAAATATAGCATTGAAATACTCTTATTAAATAAATAAATATAGTTACACGATTGATCAATTATAAATAAGTGATCAAGGAACACAATCACCATTCATTACTATTTTTTTTATTTATGACACCGAAAATATATTTAGTTTATAATAATATTAAATTTGATAAATATAATATGAAATAGGTTTAGAATAAAAGGATGCACAAATATTTAGATAAAATTCTAAAACGTGGACTGCATTTAAACTGGTCAAACCAAACCAATGATCAGTTTTTTTAAGTTTTCAAAGATCCTGTCCCTGAATATATTTTATTGGCATGTAGACAAACAAACAAAAATTAAGAAAAGAAAACCGAAGTCAGCTCCATTAATAATTATTTTTTTATTAACAATGCTAAATCAATTGGTCACACTGTTCAGAATATGACATGCATTTTTTTTCAATTGGACAGGTGATGATAATTAAAGCATAGGATTTTTGACACGAAGTTGAAAATCCAAACCTATAATTTATAAACTTTGTTAATTAGCATTCTCTAGCATTTCCACATGTTTTGATCCTTGTACGGGCTTCCCCTAGTGCAAAGGTTAAGAATGAAGTATAAATGGGAACGGAAATACATTTTAATCGACGACGAGGTGAGTCGGTATTTCATGCAAAGGTCCCCAATTTTCGATCCCTGGATTCCTTCACAAAACTTAATATTTTTTTACCCAATTCAGAATTTTATTTTCTGGAAACAATGGTTACAAAAAATCCGATGATATTGCCTTTGCTTAATCTGCTAATTGATGTGAGAATTTTTGGTGACGTGATTGTCGTGGGTCCAAGATTTTAATTGTTTCTCTCGTGGCACGATCTGTCTGGTGTAACGGTCAGTACACCCCGCATACTGCAGTTAGTTTTGTACTATTTTAATTGGTTGATTTATCTTCTCCTAGTTAATAATTTTTTTTGCCTGGATTTGTTAACCTGCAATTGAATTTATAATCCAATGGATCGCTCTTTTTTCCTCTCATATATTGAAATATAATAGATTATTTTAAAGAATCAATATTTATTTACTAGACGATTTGGTATACGGAATTGTGGTGTTCCAAAATTATTAATTATAAAATAGATGTAAAGTTATTTTAGTTTTGTAAAATTAAGATCGTATTCGAATAAAAATAATTATTTTTGATATTTTTATGAAATAACAATTATATCTTTCATAAATATGTCCTCTCAAAACAATCACATACTCATGTTTTTTTTAATTTGTATACGACAATATTAAATATTATATACGATAACATGATCATCTAACATGTGTGCAAAATTGAAAATAATAATTCTTTCTAAAAATGATATTTAAAAACTTAAGATAATAGATTTTCGAAAATGGTTTTTCAAAACCCAAATTAAGACATCAAACATATGGATTATCCGTTTACTTTTTGCTTGCAAAATCAAAACTAATAAAATCAACTTAAATGCCTAATTATAGCCAAATCTCAAATTCCATGTCCCACACTCATTTAGCAAAACTTCATGAAATTAAAGAAATATAATTAAATAATTAAGTAATTAAATATATTTATTTATAATTAAATCATAATTTATTTATTTATCTGTAATCATTAATTTCATTTCCTCCCAAAATGAAAATTTTAATATTTTTTTAAAAAAGTTTTCAAAATGGAAGTAATTTTGATCATAACAAACAGAGAGAAATGGAGAACTGAGGCGGAAGAGAGGATAACGAAGGACACGTGTACGGTCAAACATCGTCTCATCAAATCTTGACAATTAAGAGGCAGATCCGAACCCAAGCTTCGTTCAATTCGACCCTCAGTCCACAGCAACGCACAAAAGCCTTTTGGTTCCAATTTCTTATATTCTCTGCTTAGAGCCCAAGTCCATCATCCATCACGTATCACGAAACTACCGATCATTCTCTGCCTCCATACTCTCCTGAGACGGTGTCTGTTTATCTATTGGCCGAGTTTCGTCTTTCATTCATGGTGAGGATAATGCGTATGGCGTCATCTATTCGGCCTTCTATCTCATCATCCTTCAAGTTCTGTATTAGTACTTCTGCTCGAGGAGTTTCCCTCTCTCCCTATTATCCTTCTCACGGATTCGATCATCTCGGTAGTGGTAACTCTCTCCTTCTCACTCTAATCGTTGTTATTTTATTGCTGTGTTTGATTAATCTTGCAGCTTCTTTTTATGAATACCTGTCGTCGAGAAATTGTTACTGTAATATTTTTAATGCGGAGTGCAGAAAATGATAGTGATTAAACTCCAAATGCAAGTGTCTGTCTGCTATGACATTAGCAAAATGTTCACCGTATTTGGCACTTTGATGCTGATGCAGCATTTGTGCTGCGAAAATGCATTTTTCGAGTTACCGTTTTCCGCGGAATATATAGGTTTAGAACGTCATTTTTTACGCGTTTCAGAATTGTTTAGACTTTTCTGGCGTGTTAAATTTTCAATTAAACTACAGGGAGATTTGCGTATTACGATTCCACAAACAATCTACACGTTTATTAGTAGTAAATATGAATTCTGTTACTGGTGTAAGAAGTGGTCGATAAGAAATGGATGCAAATTGTTTTTCTCCCTCTGTTTTGTTTGACTGGCTTACTTATATTTTGAAGTGTGAAAGAGAAAAACAATTTTGCTTATATTTTAGACAAGGAGGATATCTCATAGGGCACATGTTTTACTGCGTGATGTGAGATCACCTCTTAAGTCCCTTTTCTTCCATAGCTTCTACAAAAAGCTCTTGTACCATAATTGCTTTTCATTTTAGCTTATTTGCACCATTTCAGTTTCCCAGAAAATACATGTCTGCTTAATTATTTCCGCTCTCTGAATTGACGTTTTACAAAAGATGAATAGCTACTTGATTTCACATATAGTTGATTTGTGATAAGCGATAAATCTGCTTTATGACTTGCACTTGTGAAGTGAGAAAAAATTTGCAAGATAATTAGCTACTTGATTTCCACTTGTAGATGTCAGTTTCTCAAATTGCGGTTTTTGACTTTTGGCATGTTCGAGAACACTGAAGGGGTAGTGGAAGGTGGTGTTTGCATGGGTGGTTCTCAATATCGGTACTCTTTAACTTTGTAAGTTCCTTGTCTTTAACATTGTTGATCTTCACAGTGGCTACAATTTGGCTCGGCTAATTAAATCTAGTTTTGTGAGGACCCGAACCCGGTAATTGGGCTCCTCACCGCCGTGCAGTCCCAATTGGCCCAACTCGTGGCTCAATTAAAACCACACAAGGCTTATCTTCAAATCAATTTCGTAAAATATATAAAATTACATATAAATTTGAACCTTCTTAATTTTCTTTAAAATGGAGCATGCATTTAACCGGAAATCTCGACACAACAAAATCAATCACAGAGTGCATTCACAAACAGCGGAAGACTTAATTTCACACACAACAGGCCACACGGCCCCAAACATACTTTATCAAAATAAGTCCAATAACATGCATCAACCCAAACCCAATAAGGGATCATAGTTTCAATAAACAAGTATGCAAACAAGATAAGCAAGCATACACAAATCCAAAATAATAATGATAGTGTCGAGTTCTCAAACGTGTCATATGCAGTAGTCCAGCCCTAAGACAAACCAGAAATCTCGACCTCACAAATAAGTCAGCTACACAGGCTCTCGACCTAGTCCTGAAAAATATCAACAAGAGGGGGATGAGATCTCAAGGACCTCAGTGAAAGTCACAGCGTCATAAACAATTCCGGTGGAATAGAGGCACATACGAAAACAAGTATAAACAATATAATGCTTAATAATAAAATCACATTTAATCCATGAGGCTAATCGTGCAACGAACTCATATAAATGAAATCAATTACGTATGAATGAGTTTGAAATCATAAACCAATATGTCGAGCACCAGTCCAAATATTACAAAATCTCAAAGTCTCAAACACGTGGCTACTATGCCAAAATCTCTCGGGGAGGACCACTAAAACTGCTTCGCCTGATAACCCGGGCCAAAGGGAAATCGGAAGCCCACTGGTGGCTAATTTAAATACACATTTTCAAATAAATATAAATCCCCTGCCACCAGTGTTGTCCTAGGGAAATGTGGAGAAAACGCACTATCACACAAATCCCAACTCACGCACAACTTGCAAAGCCCGAAGGCATATCATGTATAGCCTGATACTCACACCGTCACAAGGCCTATACTCACCACCTTATACTCCTAGGCAAGGGAATACCCTTCTATCTAAGGGTGCTCATCCACTTACCTCCGCATTGGCCAAGCGTTGTTATCGTCAATTCCAAGATCAAATCCTAGAAATCGTATATGAATATACGTACTTCGCAATTGTGAAAAAGATCTCAAATCATATCATAATTCAAATCGATTATGATGCAATCCAAAAACAATTCAAAAGCTCGCATAAAAGTCCCACATTTTAAGAAATCAATATAAATCAATTAATTCTCACAAAGTATCTCAATCACGTCACAAGCATGCATATAGGTCCATAAAAATATTTTATGCATCATAAACATGCCACACGCATAATGAACCTAATATGCAAAGTCATGCATCAATGCACATATTGCCTCTATTCAAAAACAAGCATATATCCGATTTTAATTAATAAAACCAAAACATTTCCGTGCATGTAAATGAAACATAGTCTCCCACCTCTTGACGCCCAGACGACTCGACGGCTAAGCCTTTGCCCTTATCGATCGCTGAAATACCACCTAAACAATCATACACACAAAATCGTACTAAGAACAAACCCAAAAAATAATAAACTCGAAAAATGACCAGAAATAAAAACAACCTACGAGACTCCTCCAACACTCACTCTAAGTCCCAAATTATTCAATTCAACCTCTAGAAACTCAAACCACTCAATTCCTTAAGAAAATAATAAATTCCCTCACATACGCAATCGATCCTAAGTTCAATTTCCAATTCCAAGCTCCACCAACATCAAAATTGGTTTCCTAATTCGACCAACCTACTCTACAACACATAAACAACCTAACTCAAGCAATGACATCAACCAATTTCACCCAATTTCATCCAATTCCATCCAATTTCACAAAATCACATAAATCCCGAAATTACCAAAATGCCATTGCTACCCAAAATGATCAATCATGGATCAATTAATGTTTTCAATCAATCTAAGGTATCAGGATATGTTAAGAGACATCTAATCTTGCTAATTCAACCACAAATCGAAAGAGGAATTGAAGAAATCAAGTAAAACTTCATAAAATCCGAAAATACAAAATAATATCTAAATAAATGAAAAACCCCTATAAACAAACACCATACCTGAGGAAATTCAAGGAGGAAGGTTGGTTTTAGGTTCTGGAACAAGACACACTCCTTAATTTGATGTTGAAATGAATTGGGAGGATTTTTGGGTTTTGGGAGCTTTGTGTTCTTGGCAAAATGGAACAAAATGGGGGAAATGGCTTGCTTTTTCCTGCTGTCTCCCGTGCACTAAGTGGGGAAGAATATTTTACTGTTCATCTGTTGACTTTGACCTTTTTTTCTTTTTTTCTTTTTTTTTTAAAAAATTCTCCTAACCTGCCTTATTAATAAAATAGCCCGATTATATCATAACTGAGGTAAAATAAAAATTAAAAGCTCAAAATATTGAAATCGGGCTTCTAAAACGTAATTGGGCTCGGGAAACCGAAATTGGGCCCACGAACGGTAAATCGGCCCAAAGGCCTACGGCCACTCAAAACGGGCCTCCAAAAATCTTTATACGGGTCAAAAGAGTAGATTGGGCTATATCCTCAGGACTCAAACCTCAAACAATGCATCAATCGACTAATTAATCTAATGCACGTTAAATCTCCAAAACGACACGTCGTGCAAATTATCGACATACCACCAACGACATGACGTTCTAAATATTCTAAACATGACACCTAGGCTCTATGACTATGTCCAGGTCACTCGGTCAAAAGGTCAGCTATGACAGTCAAAGGGTCAACTCACTCAAGTCGACCAATCCGAACAATCTAACTAAATTCGACTGCTGACTAGACTATCAAAAAGATGGGTTCTCACAAGTTTTCTCAAAGGAGGGTATGATACAATGCCAACTTGAAAAAAAATCTTGGAGATAGTTCGAAAGACGAAGCTAGAATATCCTTGAGGATTTCATTCAGAAATGACGATTTCCTTCTGATTCTATTATTTTATTCTGCTGTACCACCTGATTCTTTTGTCATTCCTATATTCGTCACAACATTGCCTTCATAATATTACTTGTCCTGGATATGGATTAAATATGTGATGTTTATTGCTTGATCTGCATGTATCGCAATAGCTGTGACGATCCTATGCGGTGCTACTTACAGTATACAACAGCAATTATTGGTTATGGTCCTGAAATAAAAATGCCATGTTAAGGTCACCGAATATGACCAAGAAAACGCTCAAGTGCAGGTAAGAATTCTTTCCTCTGAGTTGTGGTGAAACCCTGTCTTTTTGTTACTCTTTCATATGTTGATTCTGTTTCTTGTGCCTTTCTTCCTTAACCAGCCATGTTGGCGTTATTGTTTAAGTGATTTGTCTTGATGGTTTACGTTCATGTAGTTGGCCAATGTGGAGCTGGGTCTTGTTTCTTGACGCCATCATAACAGATAGCAAAAGGTACGGCTGATGCTTATAAAACTGCATAAGTCTTGAAATTCTTTGGCGGGAATGTTCCTTGCAAACTTGGACTCGAACCTGGTATCAACACCTTAGATTACTGCATACTTGGACCTTATGACTGGAAATCGGTTCAATTGAATGACATGATTTATGGTTCATCTCTCTCAAAATAGATCAATTGGGTGTCTTGAACTTTTGAAGTAGAAGCATATCCGGATATTTAGCCATATGCTACTCGGTTTTGGCAGAGTTTGTTAGTGGAGTCGAAGCTTGGAAGGTGCCTCAAAAGTTTGGTCTGCACAAACTTGAAAAGAATTTAGAGTTGTTGGCTTGTCCGTTAGGTTATCTACCCAATTTCCGTCGACGAAATGAAGAGAATGCCTCACAAAATGCTTGGATCCGAGCTGCCATGCTATCAATGCCTAAAACTCTGTATTGGAACCATTTCTCCTCAACTATAGTTCTTAAGGTAGGTGGAATTTAACTGCGTATGATACTTTGTAGTATTGGGTCCTTTTAAGTTGTTTTCCTCACTCATTTTCTCATTTGTTGCCTCTCCGGCCAGCATAAGTTCTAAACATCTTTACTTCAGGCTTTGTTATGTCACCATTGTTCAGTCACTTTGTCTTAGAATCATTTTCAAAGGTTATTCGTTCTGCAAAAAGAGAATAATAGAATATTGTAATTAACATATCACTTGGTTGTGCAGTAGCTGCTAATCTTCTACATATTTCTCTCCCGATTAACGTTGTGTTAAAAGGTTTCGGATATGGAAACATGTTTTGCTTGATGTTAAAGCTTAGGGACGTGGTTTGCAGCTGCTACAAGTACAACATGAAGAGAGGAGAGATAACAGGAGAAGATACATTACAAGTGATGGGCATCGGTTTGTCGTTGCCCACTTTGCAGGGGCGAAGATTAATTTGGTTCGGTATAATATTCGTCCATTATTAGTATTGAACTGAAAATTTAACAAAATGTTTTCGATTCGTCTCAGTAACAAATCGAAGATTGTATGTTTTTATTTTTTTTAAATTCATGTTTCTTCAAATTTTAAATTTACAAAATAATAAATTTATTTCTATTACAAATCAAACTATTTCTATAAAATCAAACTAATTATGTATATAAATAATTCTGTCAGACGATCATTTCATTGAGACGTCCATTCTCGGCTAATAATTAACCAAAAAAGTAATTATCAACCTTTTCGCAAAAAATGAAAAACCTATATCATAATTAACTGATATTTTAAATAACATCTAATCTAACAAGGAAAAATTTGGAAGTTTCTCTCTTACACACTGGTTATTTATTTTAAATTTATAATTTAAAAATACATGGATGTATATATATTCCTTTTATTGTAAATTGTTTAGTAACATTACGGTGTCCGTACTTTATATATATAAGCTGGAACCTAACGCGATTGCCTCTCTAACCCTAACCGTTTGCTTTTCGACATAATTTTGTTTCTCAGTTTCTTCCTATTTTCCTTTAAACTGATGCCTAGCAAGCAGCTTGGAGTTCAAGCAATGAGGGAAGAAGAAACAGAAAGCAAGAATATCAAGGACAAACCATCGGAGGAGAAAAGCATGGCGGAGAAGAGAGAGGGTGATAAGAAGAGGAAGAGGAAGCACAAGAAGAATCTTGAGAAAGAAAGCGAAGTCAAAGAGAAGATTGTGGTGGAGACGAAAGTGGACAAGGAAAGTGATAATGTAGAAGACAAAGCAATAGAGCAACTGCAGGTCACTTCTAAGGGTACTGCTGCTTGTAATAACACGAACAACGGCAGCAGCAAGAGGAAACGGAAGGAAGTTTTCCCTTTCGGTAATTACAGAAACTATTATGGATATCGTGTAAGTTCTTATTTACCTTTACTAATGTCTCCTCTCAACTGATTTTTCTCATTATTTGACTGTTATCTGTTTGTTCTTAGATTGGTCAAGACACGGACGAAGACCCTCGGCTTAAGGTTTTCAGGAGGGAGTGGTTTGAAGGGAAGGATTGTCTCGATATTGGCTGCAACAGTGGCGTTGTCACCATCCAGATTGGTATTTGATATTACACCAAATATCAGAGGACTCTGCAAGTCCTTAATTAAGATTGAATTAATGCTGGCTTTTAATTGTGTTTTGTTATTTTTTTCTCTGCAGCTAGAAAGTTTCAATGCCGGAGCATCCTTGGACTAGACATTGACCAGAGTAAGGTTCTGCTTGCACTTGCAATGTGTCTGTGGCAACTCTTGTGTGTGGATTTCTGCTTTTCCACCGGCTATATGTTTCTCACGTTTTTCATCCTAAGCATGTTGCGCGATGGGATTGGATTTTTGTTTTTATAGTATGTGAAGATCAAAATTTAAAGCATTGACACTTACTGTTGTCATATTAACACTCTCGAGTTTTGACTTAATTCTTGTCTTAGGCATGCTCTTGCCAGAATTTATCTCTTTTGGTTTGGTAAAAACTATGGAGTTGGCATTTATCATGTGCGTTTTTGCTTGTATACTTGTTTTTCTTTTTCCTTAAAAATTGAATTGAAGTGTGTTCCATTAGTTATTCTTACAAAAAAAAATGTGAGGTTTATCAGCCATGCTCCTTGTAGTTAAGCGTATGTTGGGTGAAAGTTGTACTGTTTTTTATTCAACATTGTGTTTATCATGGGTTATTTTTCTTTTTACTAACAAAATACAAACTTTATATTCCAGATCGTGTTTCGGATGCTGAGTGGCATTTGAGAAAGTTTATGAGATTGGAGGATGCTGGTAACACTAGTTTGCAAGTTTGCAATATGGAGAATAAAGAGAAACCAAACTGTTTAGAACATGAAGCAAGTGCAACTTTAGCTGAGAGAAAGGAGAACACAAGGAATTGTTTCCCCTCTGAGGGGAGGAAACTCTCTGAAATGGTTTCTTTCCAAAAAGAAAATTTTGTTCATAGTCGGTGTTCATCAGAGAGGCAGTATGATACAATTCTTTGGTGAGTCTTTCTCCCTCGATCTTACATCTTACAGAATTATGCCTTATGGAGATGGTAGGAAAGGAAGCTATTAAAATTATGCTTTTTTCCCATCTTCAGTATCGGTCAAGCCTTCAGTGGGAAAAAATACCTTCATTGTTCCATTTTTAGAGTTAATGATTGAATGTTACGTAATATATCTGAATCAGATATTTGAAATGCCTGGCTATGAATTACTTTTGAAATTTTGGCCCAAAAGGGAATTCTTTTGAAGTATCCAAGATTATTTCTTCCTCTCATGCAAATAATTAGCTCTAGAGTATTTGCAGCAGCATTTTCCTCCTGCAAATTGAATTCCCCCATGTTGTGATGTAAATGCAATTGCATGATGCAATGTTCTTGTTCTTTAAAATGCAGTTTGAGTGTGACAAAATGGGTTCATCTGAACTGGGGTGATGACGGATTATTTACATTATTTTCAAAGATGTGGAGACTTCTTCTAGAGGTATTTCCATTTTTTTCCAAGTGTGTGCCAGTGTGGTTTCTTTAAGATTTACTTACGTGCGAGAATATTGATAGCTTGTCTCACAGATAGAATTATGAAGCAGTAATGAAGTATAATTTTCTTGCATGACCAGGGTGGCATTTTAGTGTTGGAACCTCAACCGTGGAAATCATATGAGAAAAATCGTCTTGTTTCTGAGGTAGTAACTGTCTTTTTTTAATTCCTGGTGGCAGACACCAAACAAATAAGGAACGCCGCTCAAAACTTTATTTCATCCCATGATAATGCATCTGTTTATATTCTCACATTGGTAAGGGGGCAAAAGAGATTTCTGCTCCCTTGTTATTGTTCTAAATATTATTGTAAATGTATTTTCATATTTTCTCAAATGTGCTGCTCTTTTTTAACTTTCTATCATTGTGGACTTTGCGCATTTTAAACTCTTTGATTTTCTAAGACATATTTTTCCTGTGTTGTAGACAACAGCACAGAATTTTCAAACTATCACATGTTATCCCAGAGACTTTCAGGAAATTCTTCTTGATAAGGTATGCAGTTTGATTTGAATAGAGCAATTATATATATATACAGTCTTTGGATCAAGTTACATAGGCATCTGACCGATTAGATGTTTGCAGATTGGATTTAGATCTGTAGAGGATCTCACTTCGAGCCTGACAGGAAGCAAAAGCGGATTTGATCGCCCTCTTCTAGCATTCCGCAAATGAGTATTATAAAGAATGTTCGGCTGCATTGTTGTTGTCAGGCACAACTGGCCTGACGCATATAGAGGTTTTTTTGTTTTTTTTGTTTCTTTGTGGTCTGGACGCGGTAGTAAATTTTGGTAAAGGATCTGATTATATGGTCATCTGTAACGAGACATATGAACTAGTCAAATTTTGTAAACCATTCTAAAAGTGGTGCTGTATAATCACGTTTGTGTAGCTAGTACTGATCAACAATGCCTATTTAATGTTATTCATCACGGCAGGCTGACAAATTTGTTTATACTGTCAACAGATAAATCTCATTCTTGGTTTTAACTATTTCAACTGCGACTGTTGTGCATGTCTCCTCTTTCACGATGACTCTCCTCTGAGACTGATGGACTGCAATTAACCATGTGTCTTTTCTGAATTTCAGGGTTAATGCTGTTATGGAATTTCAGGGTTAGGTTTTTCTGAAATCAAAAATTTTCTTTTGCCCTATAATCTGCAAAATATAGGCTGCTGTCGCCGAATCCGGGTACCCATAAGTTTGTAGTGAGGCAACCAATAAATATTGGTTAATGGAAAAAAGATGATTGGGTCTGATTCCGCTGATCCCGAGACTCTGCTTTGCATAGTCATCAGCGGATCTGAAGACTGAATGACTTTTGCCTTATTTTCTTCCTTGCTTCCCTTGCCTTAACTTTCTGTTTCTTTAAAATAAGCTGGCAAGGTGCTCTTGGATCAGCGCGAAGATAGCATCAATTATGACGCCCGAAAAGAAGCTAAAACGCCGAGAACGTGTTAGGGCAAACTGTAAATAGATACCACAAGGGGTGCCAGCCAGCTCGCGACATTCTAGAGTTGAACATATTCCACCTTTGCATGATAAAATCCTCGCCCAGAACTATTATTGCAGTGAACAGAATCAAGTTCTTCACTGAACACTTGTCAGCTCAGCGTCTTCCTTTTCCAACAAAAGGGGCTGGACAGAGGGATAAAACCATTGCAACACTAGCCGGCGCCAAAACAAAAAGGAGGATCCTCTGAACGCCACTATTGCCTACAAAAGATCCACTGAAGGCTTCTCTTGCATTAGGCATATATGAGAGTTGTATCTTTAAAATATTTGATAAATCAGAGGTAAATAATAACAGCTTTGCAGACTGTAACCTTCAAAAAACACCAGTAACACATCCATTGTAACAACACATCAGAGTGCTCTCCGATGAAAATTCATTGGTTTACCCTTCCAAGGAACCAAATGGAATCCCATACTGTCACGCATCCACACTTTTTCAAAAGTAGCTTTTTCCTGACAATGGTAACTGAAAAGCAAAGCAACATTGCTTTGGTAATTGGAAAACAGATCAGGAATATAGATCTATAAACGGGGCCAAACCAGATTCAAATTTCACACATAAATCATCACCAAGTCAAAATAATGGGAGAATATACCATTCTTCGTCCCCTCTGCATCTCTGACCAGCAGTGCAATCGTAAGTCAGTTGGGATCCACAAAAACAAGCAGCTTTTCTTACCCAAACAACTTTTGACACACCAGTCCGACTTAAAAATAGTGATTAAGTTTGATATTCCTCCCATTACCTCAAGAGAAACTGATTTCTTCTTCGTAAGAGAATACCAATACCAGAATGTCCTACGCAACAGAAGAATTTGCAACCGGAATTCCGCTGCTCATTTTTTGGTAGCCACTTCCAAGATAATAGTCAGAGGCATCTAAAGCCTCGATATTAAAGCCTTCAAAATTCCATCCCTGCATGCTCATTCCCTAGTATATGCATTCTCATGGCAAAGGAAGATCCTGCAAATGACAAATTGGTAACTGCGAGGATTATGAAGAATTGTTCAGCAACATGAATAAATGCATGCTAGACTTTCCTAATAATTCAAATGTTCAAACCTTATATTGCTATAATACAGATGTTCAGAAGCTTGCATATGAGAAGAGTCCTCATTTGAAACATCACATGCGTAATTAATTGACAAAATGAACAAGATACCAAGACATTTTGACATCCTCTCGCAGGAACACCCAAAATGTGGATTGGCATCTACTTCCTATCCTGAATGAAGTAAAAATAAAGAGTAAAAAGGCCATAATAGAAAACCTGGAAAAAATAGATTTGCCTAAATAGTAGCTTCTCTGGTTGGAAAAAGAAGATCAGCATGAATCTAGGAAAACCCATATTGAGTATGGAGAAAATAACCTCGGCTTGCATTAAGATATATCTGCTTTCTGTGTAACATGTCGAGAAGATTCCTTAGAAAAAAGCTTGAAAAAACAAAAGGGAAAAAAAGCAATGTAGAATAAAAACCTTACTTGGAAATGTCCAAGTGGTATTTTAAAGTATTTAGATATAACCATAAGAGAAGTCTCCCTTTCCATGTTATGTAATGCATTTAAATGGAAAGAGGAAATAAACAGTTAACTATTTCCACTCCATCTCCACATACCAAACTATATGAAGAAAATATATTAAAGATTCTTCTGCATAAAATTTAGTCCACGGGCAATTCACAAGCATTAGCAATGAGGAAAGGAACAAAATAATGATTACAGAATGGATAACATGAAAACAGCTTCCGATGACCCCAATACTCTCGATTTCATATAGTGTAATAAGAAGAGTACATCAAGAACCAAGATAATTAACCAAGAAACAAAACAGAGAAAAACCAGTGCCAGCGGTGAACCTTGTGAGAATTTAGAATAGTATCATCTGTTGATAGGAGTGAGAATAAACTTCACATCTAATTTCAGATTACACAGAACCATAAGTACAGTTTCTATATGAATCATCTATGTACAACACAACAGTAAGGTTTTGGACATTTGATATTTTTCTACCAAACAATGTGGTTGTAGTCACCTTAAGAAACATAATGTGGGCTAGTTTTAACAAGGAACATAGCATACTGACAGGAGCCCATCAATGTATTTCATAACAGGGGATATGATTTAGAGCACAATGCAGGACCACCAAATTTGTGCAGCTTCCAAATAGATGCATCACAAGAATCCTCTCTGACCAGATCCATAGCAAAAACATAATGGATGATACTCTATCAACCATACTGTTGAAAGTAACAGTATAACAGCATCTCCCAGCAGCAGAATTCCAACTACATTCATGACTGATCTATGGCAAGAAAAAGTTACCATCTTGATCACTTTGCAGAATGATGACGTTGCAATGATGAAATCCAGCCACCAGAGGGACCAACTTTATGTTCAGGATTTACACCGTCTGAGGGTAATACAGGCTTTGTGGCATGTTTTTTTGAGGTCCCAGCAAACTGAAATGATGTTGAATTCGTGTGTCGACTCATGATCTACAGGAACAAATAAAATTTGGCTGAATTACATTTTTCATGAAATGGAAAAAACAAAGAAGGAGAAAGACATAAGAAATGCATTGTCACCAACATGCTACAACCCAATCATAAGCCATTTGGTTTTGGAAACAATATAGCTCGTGACTTACATTCTTATCAGCATAATTATCAGAACTCAAATTCTTTCCAGTTGCTGGTTTGAATTGCATGCTTATGCCCGGACCAGTAGATCGCATGGCGTGTGATGAATAATGAGCATTGGTGCTTCCTGTTCGTTAAAAAAAATCTGAAAATCAGTTCTAATCACTGATAATAACTTGTAAATGCACAGGAAAAATGACACTAAAAATTAAAATGTGTCATTTACTGATAATTCATGTATATGGGCCTGGCACAACTGTTTTGTGTCTAGACTCAGTCAAGTCAACTTACAAGTTCCATAAATAAAAGCTGAAAAAAGAACAGCAGTATGAATCATCTTTCAAAATTAATAAGATGCATAATATGAAAGCTGACAATGTGATTGATTCAAGGTATAAAAGGCATAGAGAATTGGAGGGGTTTCACTCTATCCTGATAGAGTTAGGTTCATTTCCTTTAGATCCTAGGGTACCCTTATCATATCCTTTCCCAGTAATCTTTACAATTTAACAAAAAATCTGCAGCCCTAAAAATATTATCATATTCTATGAGCATGAGCGAGCATCAAATGTAGTTATCTTTTCTTTTTTCTAAAAGAGGTAGCCCTGTTTATCTGATTTTCACAACAGGCCATGCAGAAAACAAAATAAGTAATAATAATGTCATCCAAGCAGAAAAATTTGGACGTTTTTTGAAGCCAAGGACTGATGACACAACTCTTATCACGCAGAGACAAGCAAATGGATGATATTAAGATTGAGAGGAATAAGCACACAGCTTCTCACTATTTTAGTTTGTCTAGCAGGTCATGTCTCAGGATGCTTTCCTCCCACACAAAATAATCAATAAGAATTCATCGTTTTTTTGAGGAAAAATAAGAATTGATTGTTATAAGCCAAAATGAGGAAGCAAAAACAGAAAAGCAAGCAGAAGAGTTCAGATTCAATTCCAAACCAATCCCTGTTCAGCATTTCCTTGGTATTCATTCCACTATTTGTACAAAATTACAGTCACCTAAACAGAATATGGAAAGTAAGCACCCAATATCAAGGTCAAATAATGCTATGTATGTCTACTTTTTGTTAATAAACCCAAATTACAAGATTCAGTCATCAAGGTGTAAATAGTATATTCACAGGATCTAACCTTGATGAATCTCCATATCTGTTTGCATTGCATAATGACTGGTACTTGCCCCAGGAAGTGGCTGCAAGAAGTAGATATTTTAAAATCAGGTGTCTAACACATGAAATCCTTGATTATAAAATAAGACATATCAAGTGAAATGGATGAAAGTGAAGAGTAAAAAAGGTCATATAGATACTAACAGAAAATCGAGGTTGTGGTCTACTCTTTTGTGCCTGTTGATACTTGATAATTGTCCAATCAAAAATGTAATCAAATTCATAGCCTGCCGCAAAAGAAATATTAAAAAAATGTTGTAAGTACAGAAATTACAAGCATTCTAATAGAATTCCCTCCCTAATCAAATGAATTTCTTCATTGACACCTTCGCGTGTAAACAGATCTCGGAACAGGCGCTTTAAGAATCCATAATCAGGACGTTGGTCAAATGTTAATGAATGACAATAATGGAGGTAAGAAGCAAACTCCACTGGGTGAGGTTTGCAAAGGACCTGAAAAAGGGGAAAAAGGAAAATTATGGTACCACAAAAAGAAGTTTTTACCACCAGAAAATGGTAAAACACAAACCTCAATAGGAGTTGACAGTTTCTTTTCACATATTTTGTCATATTTCTGTTTTTTTGTTGCAGCTTTCAAGCCCTGCCATGGAAGGCTGAAAATAGAGAGAAATTGAATCTCAAAGAGTCAAAAGCTTGAAATTCAGAAAGTGAGGGAAAAGTCTTGAACACCTTAACAATCCTAACAACTAAATACTGGAAACAGACAAAATTACAACCCGATAGAGTATATAACATCATTCTTAGTAGAAAAATGTTAAGATCACAAGAAGGGTAGCTAAATAGGAAGTATACCTTCCTCTCAGAAAATACAAGAGCACATAGCCAAGGGACTCCAAATCATCACGTCGGCTTTGCTCTACATTGACGACAGTAAAGAGAGTAAGAACTAGTTGACTAACGGAGCCACCAAAAATGAGGTATATACATTTTGGTGCAAGCAACAAAGGAGTTTGAGATAATATACCAATGCCAAGATGGGTATTACAGCTCGCATAGCGTGCTGTTCCTGTTAAGTTTTTGTTCTCCCTGCAGAAATGGATGATTAGACGCAAAACACTAGATACATTGCAAAACTAAACAAGTTCACCAAAAGAGTGCACCACATATACATGAACTCAAATAGGAAAGACTACAGCAAGTAAACAAATAATATCCGAGTTTTACTTGTAAGGTATATGGCGGCCAGTTGTTGCATCTCGATATCTTTTTGCAAGCCCAAAATCAATGATATAGACCTGAAACATTAGTAATAAGAACAGAACAGATCTGAAAAAAATAAAAGAAAAAAAAGTTCAGAATTCGTTCACGGATAAAGATGAAACCACCAAAAGCAACCTGGTTCGCTTTCCTGCCAAGACCCATAAGGAAGTTATCTGGCTTTATGTCTCGATGCAGAAATCCCTTACAGTGCACATACTCGATTCTTGTAATCTAGAACAAAAAAAAGTATAACCATCGTAAGAGCATATTCAGGAAACAATAAATCAGCATATAAATTCACTCACCATTTGATCAGCCAACATGAGAACTGTCTTGAGCGACAACTTTCTCCCGCAATACACAAACAGATCCTCGAGGCTCGGGCCAAGTAAATCCATCACCAACACATTATCATCCGCGTCCACGCCTGCCCATTTTATCCCCGGGATGCCACCTATATGATTAAGTTACACGTTATGGACCTAAACATAAGGTAATTAAGCCACTAATACACTGCAAACAAAATATCAAACAACTAAATTAAAACCTACTGCCTCCTTGAAGAATGTTGTACAATTTGGCCTCGTAAAGTAACTGCGGGTGCTTTGTTTTATTATTCTCCTGCAGACAACACAAAGAAACCATCGATAAATAACCTAATATACTCCTAATATCCAACTCCATCTATGCAAGCTTAACTACTTTATTAACAGTCAACTCAAAATCAGATGGTATTCTACTGTTTCCGTCCTCTTCTCAGCTGCTACTTACAATCTTAATAGCAACAATCTCAAACGTATCGATATGAGTAGCTGCAAATAGAAACGAGGGAGAAGAATCAGCAGAGCTATATTATGAGCACATGAAAAGTACGCGAGAAAGTTGAGGATCGAGCAATCGACCATGATAAATTTCGCCAAAAGATCCGCTGCCGATCTTCCGACCGAGTTTGTACTTTCCACCAACGATCCGTTCCATTCACTAAGACCGATGAATTGTACTCTTCAGGCACCTAGCGAAGCATAAACCGATTAACTTTGCTGGATCTAGAAATAGAAACGTAAACCGCACAGCGAGTTTACGAAGAGCCGGCTAGAAGACGACCTACGCTTTGAGGGAGAGGAAAAATGAGCTTCGGCAATCTGGGTCGTTAATGATAGAACAAGGAGATTTGAAGGGGTAGTTTGGAGATTTGGGGTAGGTAGGAGTCCGTTAACAATTTGACGTGTTGACTGTAGCTAGTGAAATGAATCCCGCGAGCCCAAAGCGGATGGTAAATGATATGGATTAAATAATGACGGTAAATTAATCCATAGCAGCATAGTTGGTTAACTTCGAGTAAAGAATAACCGTAAATTTCCTGTGTAAATATAGAACAGGAAAGTCAAGAAGACTAAAGATTTCGTTTTAAGCAAAAGCAGCGGCCACCGAATCTGGGTGCTTTATTATAGGAGAACAGCCTGATTCCGACTCGTGAGTTGTTTCTGGACAGTAGGATTGATTGGACCACGTGGATTGTACGCTTTAGGCTTGGACGTTAGAGAATACAGGGTTATTTGGGCGGAGTGACGTGATTGGTTGGCAGTTGGGAATATGCTGTGTCTGGGATCTAGGTGTGGATGCGTTGCCGGGAGACAGAGCGTAGTTTTTGGCTTTTATGGAAGTAAGCGGGAATGATTGAGAAAGGGGGCACGGTGGTACTATCATGCTATTTTGCGGTGGCCTCGCCATGACGGGCGGGTAATGTACATTGCGTAATTTTGGTGAATATCAGGGCTTGAGTGCATGACGTAGACCATCTGGAAATTGGAATATAACCTGCAAATATATCAATTCAAACTTGAATTAAAAAATAACATTAAAATTTGGAAACTAAATGCATGACGACCGTCGATCCATGTCAAAATGTAGCTAGCTTTCACATGGTTTTTCTTCCATTGCCTACGATGATTTCTTCTTATCGGTATGAACTCGCATAGTTTCTTCATAATAGTTTTTAGAAATATTGAAACATTCAAATCTCTTGATTTGTTTACATACAAAAAATAAGTTTAGTTCCAATCCCGTAATTGGAAGAGGTACATACAGCGATAATATTTTTGGAATCTTTTTTATTATTTCTTTTTTATTATTTATACATTTTTTAAAAAAATTAATTTAACTAACGATTTCAATAAAACTCTTTTAGTCCAATTAATCCTTACATTACTTATTTATTTTAATTTAAGTCAATTTAGATGACTTAAAAAAGAAGAAAAAAATGACTTTATTATTTATTTTTTAAATTCATATAATAAATTTGTTTAACCTTTCTATCTAATCCAGTTGCTACCAGCCATTTAACGACTGCTCAGATCTAGAAAAGTTTGATCATAAATTTGCTCTTGTTTTCTGAGAAATGGAAGGTACCCGTTTAGAGTCCTGATTCAAAAGCGACCGGTTAGTTAACTGGTAAACCAAACTAGTCCCGACATACTTTGCAATTGTTCAAACTCCAGAGAAGAAAAGTGTTCGTTCCAAAATCAGATTGGCCATAATAGTGCTGCCCGATCCGAAACCAGTAGAAAACCTATGCCTCGGGACATGGAGAAGATGGTGGCGGTAGGCTTAGTCTGGGGCGCCACCAACGCCTTAATCCGCCGAGGGGCACTTCTGTGGGATCAGTATTCCAAATCCTCCTCTCACTCGTCGCCAAAAACACTCCGCCAAAAGGTCATCTCTCTGTTCAAAAACTTGCTTGCTCTTCTCTTCTTCTGGCAATACTCCCTTCCTTTCTTAATCAACCTCTCCGCCTCAGCCACTTTCTTCGCTCTCTTGAGCAACGCGCCTATTTCTCTCGCCGTCCCCGTCACCAATGCGACGACTTTTGCTGCCACAGCCCTTTCTGGGATGCTCCTTGGAGAAGGGACCCAGGTCGGGCTCGCGCTGCTTGGTACATGTTTTATTTTGATTGGTATTTGGCTTTGTATTACTTGAATGGCAAACGTATTCAAATTTTCTGTATCTCGGATATGCATATACATGTTCATCTGGTTGATGATTTTTTGTTTTTGAGTTTTACTCCATTTCTATTGATGCTATATTGTCTCAATCGTTATTTAATCAATTGTTAATATTCAGGAGATTATGTTTTCTTAGCTAATGAACTTTCAGGTTTAATCAAATTTTTTATGACCACAATTTTAGTGTCTGTTTCTAATTGAAACATGTAGCAAACATTTGCCATGGTAGATTTTGATTAATTATCTTTCAGTCATTATACTCTGTTGAAATGACCCAGTGAAAGTAATGAAATTTGTTGAAATAACTCCAAGGAAAAGGAATGCGGTCAACAGATTGAAATATGAAAATGAAAATTTTTGAGACTGGAAGGAAAAGTCAAGAGAAAGTGAAGCCACTGCTACTGAATCATTTATCTTTTTGGAAACCAAAGCTAAGCTTCCATCATCTTTATACTGTGGTTTAAAACGTTCAGGAGGGTATCTGTCTTTGGACCTTTTAGTGTCTCTGCAGTAGTTGCAGATCACCAGGAGGTATATGTCCTTCGGACCTTTTAGTGTCTCTGTAGTAGTTGCAGATCACACGGTTGTCTCTTACCCGTTTCTCCGACCGAGCTCGGCAAAGCTCAGGCTTCTGCATGGTACCATGCTATTTCTCTTGCATACTGGGAAGATGCACTCTGGGAGGGTGCACTCTTCCAGCCATTCTTGATTCACCCAACCTGAGTTGCCCAATTTTCAGGATCCACAAGCTGGAGTGAAGTCTCATTTCTTGTTTGTTAGGGTGAGCAATTTATTCACTCTTGTAGTTATGAAGAACATGAATTCGGTCATTATTGACTTACCACCTAAAATTGTGGTAATGTTTGTCAGAGACACCGCTTGGTTTCTTGATTAACCATGGGTTGTATTTTTTTTTTTGATAAGACCATGGGTTGTATTTCAGTAGTGTATTAAAAGGAACAAGTTTGTTCCAGAAAGACCACAAATACTTAGACGTCCTCTTCCATTTTTTGTCATTCTGTTTCCGTAAGGTACTTGCATAGAGTTTTAAGGCGTAATGGTATATTGAGGAGAATGTCTTTACAGAACTGAAGCCAGGTGCATATTTGGGTTGCTTACACTACTGCAGTATGGTTCCAGTATATGGCTTAGTAGTGAAAACTGCAGTTGTGTCAAAATAGGGTTGAAATTGCTGCTCCATGCTTCCATTTGCTTGAGAAAAGATGTTTGTATGGATAATATATAGTTTGTCCTGACACACTTCCTAGAAATGCAATGTCTCTGTCATCATCTCTGTCATCCACATGCTCCCATCATCTCTGATAAAGTACTATCTCTAGTGCTTGTTCTGCAATTTGTGCCTTCCCATTTTTCTACAGAATTTGCTGAAGATACCAATGTGCAATTACGGCCGAAGTAGGAGCATATACGTATTGAAAGACTCCAATTATGATGGGCGAAACAATGAAATGGATGTGGATCATTCATTAACAAAAATATGATCCTAGATGAACAAACTAATTAGTTGCACCTTCGTGCTCTCTCGCTCATGATTGATGCTTCTCTAGTGCAGAATTGTAAGAGCTAACCACAAAATGATACGAAGTTGGAAAAATTATTACGAAATTCTAAAGAAAATGCTTAGTTTTTATTTCAAGTCAGGCCCATTGAATTTGCACCCACTTGGCATAGCTGGGAATTCCTTTGAAGACAACGAAGAGCATGTAATACCCGGGAGGTGCAACATTGCCGTTAGGTGGTGCGGAGGCGGTGATATCGTAGGTTTTCCCTTTGTTTTTCACATCAGTCTTAGCCAAGAAGATCAGCCTCTGGTTCATTGACACTCCGTGGGTGGTGAATGCAGGAGCATACATTGTCACTAGAATTTGTTTCCTCGACAAGTTAGGGGAGACCAGGTCTACCTGGATCTGGAATTTCTGATCATAAGAAATTTTTTCTGGGACATTAAGAATATTGGGCTTTGCATTTTCCACTGATTTATCCAGGTAAGGTGGAGAGAATTTCTCCACCCTCAGTTCAGTAGGGTACATGGCGTCATAGATATATCCGTTGTTGGTGTTGCTTCCGGCCACAAGGACTTTACCGTCTGCGAGTAGAGTAGCTGTTGAATGGTACATCCTTGGAATGGTAGAGGGATCCAACTCTCTGAACCTTTTCCCCTTTGTGGCTCTAAAATTGTAGATAACTGGGTTAAAGTTTGGTTCTCTGGCAAAACCCCACCCAGAGCATCCCCGTTTAGCACCATTAATCATCAGAACATCTCCGGTTGGGAGAGTTACCATGTCGCCCATAACCCGGGGAGTTGGCATGAGATCTCTCCTCCAGACGGGGACGTTATCGGTAATGACCATCCTTCCACAATCCCCTAATGCGGTGTAGAATATATTACTTCCCGCTTTAGTGTATGAGTCTGCATGTGCTGAGCCACCGCAGACCAAAACTTCGGCCGGGATCACCGATCCCCCTTTGGAATTGAGTTTTATTGGGAGGAGCACGGACATGCCGGTGGCCGGATAGTTGCGGTGGCCTCCTGGAAGGGGAGGGTATTTGCGAACAATCTTGCCGGATTTGGGGTCGAGCAGGACCGCACGATCATTGGCAAAAATGAAGACATTACCGTCTGTGGAGAGGTGGACGAATGGGTATAAATTGTTCTCATCCTTATCGCTGGTTTGCTTGAGGAAGTCGAAGAAGGTTGCTTTTTTATTGGATTCTCCTTCTTTTGGAATGTACTCGTAACTGAAAGCATTGCGGCCACCAAATACCATGAAGGCACCATCAGGTAGTGTCACTTGTGTCGAGTACCTTGAGGAATAGCAAATATACATACTAGTGATGGGAAAGCTCAATTTGAACAGGCCAAAAAAAGAAAAGAGAGAAGTAGTTTTAATATGAACGTAAGCTGTGATGAACTTAAAAGATGATGGTAATTCCATCGAAATACCATCTGGGTTCTGCAAGTGCGGTTGGAAATTCTCTCCAAGTGCAAGCATCGCATGAATCCAGGTATCTGACGGTATTGGCACCTCCCTCAAAGCCACCCGTGCTTACAAGGTTGCCATCAACGCTGAGACCTCCTGATGAGCACCAGGTATCTGTGTGGAGCTGTCATCAACATGAGTTCAAACTGTAGATCAGAAATCATAGGCAAAAGGAATTTATTCCTCGACAAGATCAATGCATCCAAATGACCAGAAGTACTGAAGGGATACGTACCTCAAGTGGTTTTAATTCTGTTGTATCAGTATCGAGCAGAACTGAATGACACCAGCAGTCCTGTTCACCTGTTGTTTTGTTGAAGACCGGGCATTTACCATCGGGCAACTTGATTGCTGATATCCTCCAGATCGTGGCGTCGTACATTAAGACCCTGTTAGTCTTCGGAACTAATATAGCATGCATAGAAGACACACCGGAACTGTTGGAGAATAGCTCCCAATACCCACGGAGATTGTCCTGATGATTCGGTTCGTCGACAGGTACAGGGTCATTATTCTGTTGTTCATTAATAGGATTTTTGTCTTCAGGATTCAGAGGGAGGGTCCCAATATCGTCAGGGATTTTTCGGTTCTTGTAATCATTAGGATTCCCAAAGGGATTGCCGAACCGTTCATGAGGCCCTAATATTTGTTTCTGGTTGTACTCTTTAAAAGGATTGTTTTTAATTGGGCCAGCGTAGCTGCAAACAAACAAGAGCGGAAGAATATAAAGCGATCCAAACATGGTTGTCATCGCATAATAGAAAAGGAATGCTTCTTCCCGCTCTTTCTATGACTTTTTTTTGGGGGTTTTTTTACAGGTTATGTATTTTGCTTTGAATTGCTCCAAATTTTCTTTTCAGGATTTTATAGAGGCAAAAAATCGCCAAAGGGTTGGCAAAGAATAGAGTTCGTTCCGTCGTTACAGGATGCCTTCATGTCCTTACAACCAACGGTTGACCAGCTTGTCTGATGATCTCAAAACAAAGTTAATTTGTTTGGTTTGTGGTTCGTAGCTAGCCACTTACTTCCCAGGCCTTGATACTCTCACACGGTTACCGAATATCCATATCCAATTCCCTGGAAGAAATAATAATTATTTTTTTTAAAAAAACAATTAATGTACAATAACATAAATTTTCTTATCTTTTTTACTGAAAGCTTTGGAATAGTATTATTGTAAAAAAGCTCAAATATTGGATATTTTCCCTTTCATCCTATCATAAACAATGAATCCAAGTTGAAATTTAAAGACATTCTATATTTAAAATCAAATCTTGTCTAACAAAGAATGCAAAGAATTTTGTCACTATGTATTTGTTTCATTGACCTTAGGAGTCAATATGTGACCTTTGACCTCTTCTACAAAATCAAACCACAAAACTTATGGACATTGTCGATTCGTACCTGATTGTTTAAAACACCATAGTGAAGGCAAAGTAAACCGGGACAAGGAGATCCGGGCAATATTGATTTAGTAAATGTTGCCAAACATGAGATTTTGAAAAGTAGTGATGGGATCACGATTATTTTCAATTCTGCATTTTTTATATTATTAGAAAAACTCAAACACTATTCTTTTCACTATGTATCCCGCAGAGTCTCAAATATCACACACATCGGCTGTGATGTGTGGTATGAATTGGCAAGTGGTGAACAACACAAGTCTCAATTAAAACGTGTAATTAAGCATTCAAAATTCAAAATTCATATCACAATAAGGAAATATCAACATTCAAAAGCATCAGTTACTTTTTCTTCTTCGATATTGACGCAAACAATATTCGTTAGACAAAAAGGTTACATCCATGTTTTGGGTCAGTCAGACAGTGGCCAAATCAACGAAAGGGGACAAAGGAGATGTATTTTCCAGAGACTTGAACAACTATTACCACTCATGGCTAGCAGCTAACTTCCCTAAAAAAGTTCAAGAGAGAATCGGTCTTTTCCTTTTTGGACTACTGCAACAGTCATCAACAATATTTCTTAGGTTTTTTCAATGAAAAAACCTAAGAAAGTTATGCACATTAATTAATATATTAGGGTATAAATATTGGCCTCCTCCAACTTCCTAGGAAAGTTAAATACAGGGTGATTTATGTGTTTAATATTTGAGTATTGTAGGGTAATGGTATTGCAAAAGCATTGATGTGGGCAGTTTCATTTTGCCATGGGGATATTTTTTGCCTCTATGGGACATTGGTGATGGTGATTGGTGATGGTGTTTTTTTTATAAAAAAGTAACTTTATTAAGAATAAAAGGAGAAGGCCACCCAATAGAGAAATGACCACTGCATATAGGCTTTTTCCGGAAACGTCGGAATAAGGTGTTCTGCTTCACCTCCTTTTTATTTTTTTTAAAAAAGAAGAGAAATGACCACTGCATATATGGAATATAATGTATCAAGTTACATAAAATCTGACGAAAAACAAGGTCACATCATTACAGAAAAAAACATAAATCAATACAGGATCGGTATAAGATAAGATAGTAACAGTCCATCGGAGCATAAACATCAATGTATGATCCAACTTTAGTGGCATACGCCACATTAATTATCACATAATTTTATTACCTCTGAGTAGAATTGTTCGAAAAAAAAAACTAAATAAATCATTCAAAATTGAGTTAAGCACTTTGTCTTTTCTCAAGCGAACAGTCTATCAATATGAAAAATTTTATTTATTATTTTAGAATTCGAATTTTAATTTCCTTTATAAAGATTGATTTCAAATTTTAGATTTTAATTAATTACGCTTTAAAGTGTTATATATCTAACATATTTTTGCAACAACTATACTAAATTACAAAGAAAAACACAAATACGTGTTGAAAAACATCCACAAGTATATGCTATTCTAGTTTCAAAGAAAGAAAGTGGTCAGGAATGGGTTATTTAAAATGATGACGCATAACGAATTCTTGGCTGCAGTCTTCTCTGAAGAAACAAAGATAATAATGCAATACCTAATCGTTGTATGGTATAGCTAATATTCAGGTACTACAACGCCCATTCAGTTAGAGAAATGGCCTCGATTTTTTTTATAATAATAAAATTTCATGTCGATCGTAATATTAGATTTTTGTAATAATAAACAACCTAATCAAAAGTTTGTTTTATATGTTACAATTTGTATCATTGAACAACAAAAGTAAGAGAACAGACATTTCTCCATTTCAGATAGTATGATTTCTAACATTCAGTGCTATCAGCTAAACCTTAAACATCGGTAATAATTTTGAAGAACTAAACTTTACTTCTTTTTTAAAAATTTTTGGACAGTTTATGAACACAAATAAACTTCACGACTTATGCAAAAAGTCAAATTAATCTATTTTTCATTACATAACATCCTTTCAGACAGGACGATGTCGTCCTAGCTAGATCAGTGGTTGCAGCTTCGCAAAGCATGGACGTCATTCCAACTAAATCGAGCTAGCATGAGATAGAAACCAACCCATGATAATCATCGATTGGAAAGTTGCTAACTAAATGGACAACCTGAGTTCCAAATCCAGTTCTTCGGCGTCGTTTGAATCAGAATTTTGACTGCCTGACCCCGTTGGATTGCTCCGCTGTTTCTTGCTCGTCTTTTGCCGCGTGTTCTAGAAGACCGAAGCGTTTGTCAAAACACCATTTATACGTAACGTATTCTAATCTTGAATAGGGCATGATGTGTTATGTTGAAATTCCGGTGAAGAATTAGAGAACTACCTCGACATGTGGATGTATGAGGTGTATAGTTGAGCTTGAATTTGCAATATGTGGATTCTCAAACATTATGTTTCCGGGGTGCCAACTGTTGCAAGAAAAAATGGAAAAAAGTCATTGAATTGAGGCCTAAATTCTGGCAGAACAAATTTCCAAAAACATAAATGAGAATCTAAACTTCTATATCAGAAACCCTTTCCTTATCAAGAAAAACAACCAATGTACCTTGCTGCAGAGGAAGGTTGAGAATCGCTGTATCTGATGTTTGTTCTTTCATAATCGCCTATCCCCATCTGCAAATACAAGACAATAGTTATTGGTGCTTTACGGATCACAAAGATATGGACCCAATATGCAAATGAAGATTACATGTAATATAAGATCACAGAAATCCAAAAAGGTTGAAAGCTATATAAATATATAACAATCAAGGAAGTTCCTAGGGTTAGTGTTCATCAAAGATGAGGAACTTTTGAAATGAGTCTTAAGGGTTTTTTATTCTTTAATGATACAATTTGCAAAATCTGTATGAGAAGCCTGTTATTACTAACATTTAAATATGCAAACCCATCATCAAATTTCTCTGATTCGTCGGAGCAGTACTTACAAATCAAACTGGTGATGTGCATATATCATATGAGTGAGATAATTGCATAACGAAACAATTATATACATTTTGAAATTAGAGAGCTGAAGAAGTCATTGAAATGGAAAAGAAAGATTCCAGTACCATGACACTGGGGTGGAGACCGTAAGAAACCGAGGATGCTGATGATGACGAAGAATAAGAGAAGGGAGGAGATTGAATTGAATAAGGTGCTGTCTGGACTCTACTGTCCTCCTGCGAGAGTGTCGAACTCATTAAGTCCATAATCTGACATAAACACAGAGGAAGAGAGGGAATAGAGGAGAGAGAGGGGATCACATACCTGACCGAAATTCGTTGAATAGGGAGTATGGATAGAGGGATGATAGTTACATCCCAGTTGACCATTTAATCTGATCTTCTCCAACTGAGCCACACCGAGTCCTCTCTGTGGTTGCTTAGGCTTGTCCGAGTTGTTCTTCTTGCTTTTCCTTGAGGACCCTCCTCTTTCATTTCCAAAGTTCGGCTCTCCAAAATAACTGCTACCCATCCTGCGAATTTGGATTGCCTAGATATGCTTGTGGTGGATGTGAGCTAGAACCGATTTGAAGACTTGTATTGACCGGCTTTGTTATGCAAATCCCAGCCTTTCTTTTCTCTTACTCCTGCAAAACTCTCTGGCACTGACAACTTAGAAATGGAAGATCTCCAAGGGCCTTTTTAAGCTGCCGTTGCTGCTCAGTAATTATTGCATCGCTGTATCAGATTGTGTAAAGATTTAGTACATATACATATACACGCACGCATATATTTTATTCTCCTTGTCTCTGCCTTCTGTTTTTTCTTCACTTTATTTCACAACTAATGCAAAATTATTTATTTAAATGCATCACAATTATGGGTAATACTAATACCATATCTTTTTCTACCCTTGCCCGAGAAATATTATTTTTTCATTTTTATATAAATATCACATTTTCATGTAGTAATATACTTTGAAAGCGATTGTTTTTGATTTGATGTATTAAAGAATTATAATCCTATTATCCTAATACTTACGGGCTTTATGATTAATCCCATTTATCTTATATTATATTAAACCATAACACGTTCTTCAAAGGGAAGTGAGGTTAGCTTAGCCAACAATGTACATCTTCTAGAGTTAGAGGGTCCCACTTTAGGCTGACGTAGCTCTCATAGCCCTAAAATAGTCCCAGCTGTAAATACCATATATGATCAGCAGCTCATAAAGAAAGGAACAAAAGGAAAAAAAACCCGTAAGGGAACCGTTAGAATTTTAATATAGTATAATGTCAGACCATAATAGCATTTACGATTATGGATTCTAGAATCTTGTTTACAGCTTTATAGGGATTATATTGTCGGGTTATGACAAAGAAAGATTTCTTGGGCATCAACTCTATCTGAATTTCTGAAACAAAGTAGGAATCTTTAATTTTATCTTGTTTGGGCGAATTCAATTAATCCTGCAAACTTAATTAAAAATAATATAGAAATTAAATGCAAAATATGTTGAGGAAAAAACCCTGAAATATTGTGCTGCAAGTGTTAGTAGGAAAAAGAAAATAACATCGAGCTGTTTCCCGCATGATTTATGGTTGTGGGTCATACGTTGTGAGTTGTTTTGCAGCGGAAAGCAGAATCATCCAATTTCTAATTAGGCATGTGAACTAATGCAATTACTATACACCCCACCAAAATTTTTGAAATTACAATAGCATCTCTATCGGATAATCTGACGGCTGGTCCATATGATTAGTTATAAAATATTAAAATAATGTCAATCTCTAATAATTTACACCATATAATATCTTCTCATCATAATTAGTTTAGAAAGTGACGTTAATCTTTTTTTAAAACTACAATTCTTTGAACATAGACAAAAAAATTTGTAGATCACTCTTCGTTAAACTTACACTGACGTGGAAGATCGACATAAGAAACACCAGATGCACTAAACTTGATTATTAAGATAAAGAATAATAAGGACAAAGCATTTCGTTGATTAGGTGTGATTTGATGAGCGATGAGGATGACAATATTAATATGGAGAAAAGAACAAGGACAAAGTCTAGTGGGGGAGATGTTGAGAGTATCATATCTACTGTAGATTTTTGGCACATGCAAGCTTAGAGGAAGCATTACTTCACATGATTTGGAAAATAATATAATCCCTGGGAAGACGCTGGCCATGAAGCTTCCAAATCCATCCTCTACAAACCAAATCAACCTCAATCTTGTATAATATGGGAAACAACGCCAACGTCTTTGATGATTTGAAAATTCAATTGATAAGATGACAACTACCATGCTTCTAACTTTAGAACTGCATCGGTTTCGTTATGCACACAATCAATAGCCAAAACGATGTAGAAAAAAAAAATACAAGATTTTGAAGAGTTTTTTTGACAAAGAACTGCCCAACTGGTTTGGATGCTTTAGATTGATTGATAAAGTCTTGATATGTGAATTCTTCTTTATTAGAATATTGTCTGAACAATCAGAATCTTCTATCCAACCAATCTAATAAATTTCTCTGACGATAGAATAGTTGATCTGTAGGATCCTCCAATTAAGTTAATTTTTTTTTATAAAAAGTATATTTATATTAAAAGATTAGAGAGTATTAGAGTTAATAGTTTCTTTGTTGTATTGTAATCACCAATTAAATTCGAGTCTAAAAAATTTAAAGATGCTTCATACTCTCAAGATTTGAATACCCAAAATCTAGATAACCTTACCTATGAGAAATATAACTATATTTATGAAGCAAGAGAATACTTCCAATATTGAAAATGATGCTATATCTAATTATAGTTTTAATACTTTTTAGTATCTTTACCATGAGGTTTCTCATTGGTTAATTGACGCCATCAACCATCGAAGGTTCAAACCATCCTATTGCAAAATGCCGACAGCTGTCAGAGTCAAGTTCCTGCCAACAAAAACATAATCCATATTGTATTGGCATATGCATTGTGCAATAAGCTATTCTATACATAAACAAAATAGTAAAATACCAACTGAAAGAGCAACTTGCGATTTTATGTTTCATGTGATGGGTATAAATGTGTGCCTTCTGAAATGTTTTAGGTAGCTACGTACTTTATATATATATATATATATATAAGAATTACATAATTGAGTTGATGAATCTTTATCGATACCAAGATCTTTCACAGGCTAGCAAATCTGTGGGTTCCGAGCCAAGAAAAATAATACCCATGAATCCAGGTTTAGCGTAAGTGGAAGATATTCTTGTACTATATTATAACGACAGGAAGTCTCCATGAAATGCATAAACTAAAACGATGATCATGGGTTCTGGTATACAACTGGACTGGGTGACCTCGAAAACCACAAATCTTATTCCTGATAATGGCTCATTTGTGCAGATGCCGTAGAACGGAACACTTGGCTCATTCGGATATGGAGATTCCATAATAAATGATATTTCAGGGCCTACATATGACCTGGGATTGTGGCACTTTTAATGCGATTGGTCCTGGTTGTCGCCTACTCAGGCTTTTGAGAAAATATAGAACCAGCAAAACCAACATCCCAGCGCTCTCATGATCTATCTTGGATATAGTTTCTATTTTGTTGTTGGTTTTAGACTCCGGTATGATTGGCTTACTTACTGCCAGGTTTAAAATTAATCCCAACCCTATTTAAGGTAATGGTTGTTTGTCTTTCGAACTTGTAAGATAAACATAATGCATGCAAGCCCCATTATCTGCAGGGTAATGCTTTTGGCTAGCAACTTTCGACAATGCACGAAATTGTAAACCTAGCTAGGTTATGAATTTTGATTTGACTTTTTTAAAAACCGAAGCAATAATATATCTAAGTCTACACGCATACACTCAGGATCTGTTGGACCGGGAAATCTCTTGAGAAAACAAAATAGGAGAAAGGGAATTATGATATTTAACTTATGTATGAATGTATGATTGTCTTATTTAGTAGATTGATGGGTGTAGTGAAATGATGCCTTGCATAATAAATGTCACCCCACCACGTGGTATAGATTTTGGAATTCTGTTTTCTTTGGCATTGGGAAGCATGAGGATCTGTCCATAAAGTTCACTTTGTTTGACAAATTGAAACCTCCAATTTGTTGTATTAGCTTGAGCCAAGTGGAGATGAGGTCATAGCCTGCATAGGTGAACCATTATTTAATGTTCGATCCATGCTCATTATTGTTTATTATTATTACCTTTTTTGGATGAATCTGCGGAATTCGCTTCTGCTGCCTAACACAAACACTAGCACAGAGCACGCATGCATATCCTCTCTTTTGGTTTGACTTTGGTTTGACTGGCTTACATGCATGCATGTGCTCTGGTCATTTTTACTTTTAATGTTCTTTTGTGCAAAGTTCACATTGGAGGGTTTAGTCCCTTTTCACCATTTTAAACGTGTTCTGGCTTTTGGGTTGGAAGATGCGAATGGAGGACTGCCGTTCATATTTGACGCTGTAGCAGTCTGAATTCGGATTCTGAACGATTGATGACTTCTACTGCATCCTGTCGAAGTGCTGGATTGGTCTTTGGACAGAACAAAAGCTTAGAAAATGGCTTGTCTTTCTAGAAGAACGGTGAAGAATTGCTTAGACAGGAAGAAAGTCATTCTGAATCTTGACTTTATGTAAGCTTCATCGTGAATCAGGTGGAAGTACATTTCTGCACTACCTCGTTATGATTATGAATCTGAAATCCAATAAAATATATTTTTTGGACGGTGACAATAATAACGTAATTTCATATAGTATTGCATCATCAATGTCAATTAATAATAATTTAAAGTATATTTAATTAATTATATAATAATAAAAATTAACTGATTTAATAGTAAATTAATAAGAATAAACTTGAATAATAATAGCACACGTTTTTGTTTCTGGGATGGACTGACTTGGTTTTACCCACCAACTGGTTTACGGTTTGCCCGGATATTCCATTTTGATCTGCAAAGTTAGGCCTGGGAGAAGCCCATAAAGCAAACTTACAAACGGAGAAAAGCCCATAGTTGGGTGTTTGAGAAGCCCAGTCAAAATTAAGTGGACAATTACCTTCTTTCAAGTTAGGCCCTCTAGGATCGATTTCCAGCCAGGAAATTCGTGGCCCTAACGTTAACATAATGGAAAAAGAAATTTAATGTAAAAACAAGGGTAGCCATTCAGCCAGCTTATCTATCCTCCGCCCGCTCCATTGCCTCTTTCTACTGAGAACCCAAAGAAAAATCAGATAAGAATTTAAAGGCCCACCTTTCATTTCCATATCGTCATGGGCATCGAACTGGCTCTATCAACACCGTGCTCACATACTCCTATCTTCACCTTTGTCTAACTTGAAGAAAATTTTTTCTCGGTCATCTTCCTTTCGATAAGTAGATTTTTGTTAAGGTATAGTTCTCTCTTGATTATGACAGGATGGGGTGGGTCATCGCCTTGGTGTTAGTTAGTGGTGGTTTTTTGCTTAGTTCCTGCCAGTTTGTGAGCTTTATTTGTTTTTGCTTATTGAGTGTTAGACCTCTGCTGTCTTCATTCGGGACTGTTATTGGTAATGCTTGAATGCTGCTGATATTAGCTTAAGAATGTTCGCTTTGCTTGTCGCTTGAATGGAACGAAAGCTGGGAGTTTTGCTTTGTTACGTATGATATCCTTTCTCTAGTGAGAGTATCTGTTTAAACCCGGGAATTTGGGGCTAATGGAACTGGTTTCAATATAACAATACTAGTTTCCATTATGACATTCTATATTGGGTTTCTGGGTGGGCTGATACTGAATTCCGTGTAATTTTGTAATTCTGGCTTTTGTTGATACATCAACAGAATTCCTATCGAGTCATTCAAGTAATGTGAGTCCTGTTATCTAAACTTTGATAATTTGAACTCAAAATATTCATTTTTGCTTGAAATTCAAGAATTTTAGGATAGACAATATTTGAATTACATCGAAGTGGTGAGAGTCAAATGGATTAGGGGGCAAATAATTAGCCAAAATTATTAGGAAAGTTAGTCTGACGATTATGGATGCATGTAGGTAGACTACCCTGTCTTAAACCAGGGAGATGGAGGCCGGAGCTATAAATTAGCGAGTCACTTATCTAGTCATCTTTCTTCAGTATTGCTAAGATTCACTTTGAAACTTATGACCCTCGTGTGAATATAGAAATTAATCTGAGGAGCTCACTTTATTATCATATGGTTGCAAACTGGTATTTGTAGATTGTGATTGCTAGTTGGTCTAATGTAGTACTGCTGACTCCTTTGCATGATAGTTGGAGGCATTGCGCAACTTTCTTATGCTTAACTGGACTTATAGCATATTAATCAATCAACAGTAAGATTAATCAAGTGCAGTTTGTCTGTGCTTCGGCAGGTGAAGACAGGAATGAAAAGCTTGTTTTAGTAACTGACTGCAGTTTTCAGTTCAAACATGACGCCTGTGATCCCATGTTCAACAAGTAATCTTTTTCTGATTCCTGGAACTGCCTTTACTATAAAGAAGAATGAGCGTCCGAGAAGTGGCAGTTTTTCCAGGAAATCAAAAATGACATTATACTCCCAGAAAGCTGCATTGCCTCTTGCTGCTTCTGTGAGATTGTTCCAAAATTCTGGCAGGACTTCTGCCCATCTTCAAAGATCTCTGGTGCATATAGTATCAGCCACAGGGACTGATGTAGCAGTAGAGGATACAGATTCATCACTAGCAGATGAAGCCTCTGTTGGTGCCTCAGAAGGCTCAACTGATGGAGTTGAAGCAGTTGAGTCCTCCCCAAAATCAGATGCCAGCCCTCCTGATCAATCAAGTCGGTCAAGGCCCAGTAGGAAAAGTCAGATGCCGCCTGTAAAAGACGAGGACCTAATTCCTGGTGCGACATTTACTGGAAAAGTTGTAGCAATCAAGCCATTTGGTGCTTTTATCGATTTTGGGGCTTTCTCCAATGGCCTTGTGCATGTTTCCAACTTAAGTGATACGTTTGTGAAGGATGTTGCGAAGGTAGTATCTGTTGGGCAAGAAGTGAGGGTAAGGATAATTGAGGCAGATACTGAGACTAGGCGCATATCTCTTACTATGCGTGATGATGATGATGATGATGTCGGTAAGTTACGGCAACAGAAAGATTTCAGTGCTTCAGAAAGCAGTGGTGATTCAATGAGGTACAAGTCAAAACCTGAAAAGGAAAAAGATGGTTTGGAAATAAGGGTACTGGCTAGCTTAACAACCAGAGATGGAGATGACGAGGACGAAGATGAGGGTGAGGAATCAGAAGTCAGTTCACGGACTGTCCATGTTGCAACTAACCCCTTCATGTTGGCTTTCCGTAAAAATAAGGAAATTACTTTATTTTTGGACGAAAGGGAGAAAGCAGCAAAATCTAATGATGTTGTGGAAATTAAAGAACAAGTAACTCTAAATGAGGCAGTGTCTGATGTTGCTCAAGTTTCAGACCAAGCAGCCAGTGGTATTGAGGGTTCAGGGATCCTGGATGTTGAAGGGAGTGCATCTGTTGCAGAGCAGATAATTGAGAAGGATGTTTCAACTGGTGATGGGAAATCAGATTCATTGAACGAAATAGCTGGTCAAAATTTATCATCAGAAAATCCTATTAATGAAGGAGTTTTAGATAGTCAACTTGATGATTCCATTGAGAAAGATGAAATGCAGTTACAAAACCCCATAGCAGAAAAGGTAGTTGAGGAGGTTGCATCCGTTGATGTGATAGACTCTGATGGCAAGTCAGGTGCATCAGAAGAAATAGCTAGTCAAATGGTATCAACCGAGAGTGCTGTAGAAGTAGGGGTACAGAGTAAACCCGATGAGCTATCCTCTGGTACAGAGTATGAGCTATCCTCTGCTGCATCAACTGTAGCTGAAGTCGAAGGATCCATGCCTGATCAAAATGGCAATATTATAGATTCAGGCAAGTTTACATAAAATCAAGAGTGTAATGGTTGGTGATCCACATAAGAGAATACTGGTCAATGTTACATTGGAGTTTTAACTCCGCCTTCTCCCTAGAAGAAAAAAGACATTGAACTGAAGTTGTTTTGTTAAAATAATTGTTTCCAGTTATTTGGTTAAAATAATTGTTTCTAGAGAGGCGCATTAAACTTGATCCTTGACAGTGATCGTTCCTGTTTCCATTTTCTTATTTTGATGTCATGAGTTTAGTTTCTGTCTTATAAAATGTTGATGAAATACAATTCAAGACCCTTATCCTTCATTGGACAAGCACTTTCTTGTCCATGGACTGGCTGAAATTCTTTTTTTAAAAAATATTTTAGCCCGTTGGAGGTTGTTGTGTTCCAACGTATTGGAAGGGGAAAGGTAAAAGAATAAAAATTGTGTTAGCCTTCTTCCTTTGTAAATTTAGATTATGGTTTTCAATAGATGTCTCTTTTATATTCCTGCATACTCATATTTTCATTACATCGTCTTGAATATTTGTCTTTGTCGACAGACGAAGTTAAAAACCTTCAAAATTCTGAGCCATCAGGAAACTTGAGCAAGCATCAAGCCTTGTCTATGCAAAGTCAGGTAGTTGAAGAAGTTGCTGAGAAAGATGTCGAAATTGCCAAGGATGGAGTGCAGATTCAAACATCTTCCGTTGAGTCTCCTCCTGTCACAGAAGTCAAAGAGGAAAAGGTGGAATCTGGCCTTGAAGTGAAAGGCAATATTGATGATTCTCAAGGAGAAAATGGCAGCTCTCCATCCGAGGACAGCGCAGCTAAAGGTTATTACCATTTCCGTAGCTGTAGATATGAATGCTTGTTCAAATGCGTCTAGGAGTTAAATTTAAAAAGGTCCACTACAGAGATTGATATGTGGACTAGGAACAGCTCATAGCCATATAAGAATATGATTAGTCGACAGGTTATTGTTACGAAGATGCATTAAATGAGGTCTTAGGCCCGGTCAGTAAGTTATCTGCTTTATGGCTTACGAATGCATATGAAAGGAAAGTTGATTCTCAGTTCACCAGGATCTTCTGGTGATCTACAAGTTTCATCGTTGAATTAGAATACAGAAACTGGTTGCAGCGCTACTCCAAAGTGGTGTGTTCACAAAAATGTGTTTGTACACCTGCCTTGGCATTTTATCATCTTATACATACAGAAAGTCATATGTCAAGTTACCGTTGTCTTGTCCCCGTGCAATAGTTAAATCCCTAAAACAGGTCTATTAAGGTTTGTGTAGAACTTTCCTACAATTGGATTTCATGAGGCAATAAGAATGAGACTTCATCAATTGTTCCAGGGTGGGTCGATCCATCACCGTGTTTGCTTATCTTTCAGATATTTTTCATCTACTCTAGTTATTTATTCATTCCTTACTTGTATGTGGATTGCAGCAACTATTTCGCCGGCTCTGGTGAAGCAACTTCGTGACGAAACAGGTGCCGGGATGATGGATTGTAAGAAGGCTCTCTCAGAGACTGGAGGCGACATTGCTAAAGCTCAGGAATACCTTAGAAAGAAAGGACTGGCAAGTGCTGAAAAGAAAGCTAGCAGAGCCACAGCTGAAGGAAGAATCGGTTCTTACATTCATGATGGCAGGATCGGGGTCCTAGTAGAGGTGAATTGTGAGACAGATTTTGTCTCCCGGGGTGAAATTTTCAAGGGGTTGGTTGATGATATAGCCATGCAGGTCGCTGCATGCCCTCAAGTGCAGTACCTTCACACAGAAGATGTTCCTGAAGACATGATCAACAAGGAAAAAGAGATTGAGATGCAGAAAGAAGATCTTCTGTCAAAACCAGAGCAGATGAGATCAAGAATAGTTGAAGGACGGATAAGAAAGAGGCTTGAGGAGCTGGCATTGCTGGAGCAGCCATATATTAAGAATGATAAAGTTGTAGTTAAAGACTTTGTGAAACAGACAATTGCAACAATTGGAGAAAATATAAAGGTCAATAGGTTTGTTCGCTTCAATCTTGGTGAAGGCTTGGAGAAGAAAAGCCAGGATTTCGCAGCAGAGGTGGCTGCACAAACTGCTGCAAAATCATCTGTAGCACCGGCACAAGAGCAGCAGCCTACCGATTCAGAAGCCAAGGAAACCGAGCAGAAGTAAGTCACCTAGTCTATATAAACTCTGATCCTTAGAAAGAGTGAGTTATATATCAAACTGGAAGGTATTGTGCCAAAAGGATTGAAGTTTGAAATTTTTAATTAATTATATATTATTTGACAGAATTGCTTTTCCTCATCTTTCTTCTTCTTCTTCCTCCTCCCTTTCCCTTCTGTCATTAAGATTTGTATGTGTCATGTGCTTTGGTATAGGCCACCGGCTGTCACAGTTTCTGCTGCTCTTGTTAAACAACTACGAGAAGATACTGGAGCCGGGATGATGGACTGCAAGAAAGCTCTCTCTGAAACCGGAGGGGATCTTGAGAAGGCGAAGGAATACCTAAGAAAGAAAGGTCTTTCAACTGCTGACAAGAAATCCAGCAGGCTCGCTGCCGAAGGCCGAATTGGTTCCTATATTCATGACTCTCGCATTGGAGTGTTGATCGAAGTGAACTGTGAAACCGACTTTGTTGGGAGAAGTGACAAATTCAAGGAACTGGTTGATGATCTAGCAATGCAAGTGGTAGCCTGCCCGCAGGTGCAGTTTGTATCCGTTGACGACATCGGTGAGGGCGTCGTGAAGAAAGAAAAGGAGATCGAAATGCAGAGGGAGGATCTTCAGTCAAAGCCTGAGAATATAAGGGAGAAGATTGTTGAAGGGAGACTCTCGAAAAGGCTTGGAGAACTTGCTCTGCTAGAGCAGCCGTTCATAAAGAATGACAGCATTTTGGTGAAAGATTTGGTAAAGCAAACTGTGGCTGCTCTTGGGGAGAACATACAAGTCCGAAGGTTTGCAAGGTTCACTCTTGGAGAGACAGCTGGAGAGGAATGAACACAAACTGCAGTACAATGCAGAAAGTGCCTCTGAAAGCAAAATGAAGGTTAGCTTCAGAGGAGTGACATGGAATGAGATTTTTTGCACTGCCAGAGAGATTTTTTGAATTTCTTTTTTTATTATTATTCAAAGACGCAGGCCCTTCACTTGAATTCCTTTTCTCGTCCTCCTCATTGTGGCTCCAGGATTCAATTATGAAAATTCTAAAAAATGTGTTTTGGCGGCTACATTTTGATAATCTTTGAGAAATAAACTCACATGGTGATTGCCATATTTAATTCTGTGATGGGTAACCATGACACAGGAATTACTTTAGCGAGCCTACTTGGTGGGTGCAACCTCTGCTGACACGATCCCCTTCGCTTCCTCTGCGGGCTATATTAATCTGGGCTTACACTTTGTTTTGAACAATCATAACTTTGCTGTTCATCAACTTTTGAACTAAAAGGAACGAATTTAATTCTTAGTTTAATCATTAAAGAAGCATGAATAACATCTGAATCATGTAAAGTCGAACCCATGTCTTTTTGTAGTTAAAATCAAAATTTATAGATTGAATAATAAAATTCATTTTTAACTAAAAATAAAGGTTCAAAGCTCATCTTTGGATATATCAGTTTAAATTAATCACTGTTACCGACATTTATACAAACAAAAAATATCAGAAACTCTGGCTAACCTAACTCATGAAATATTTATATTGACGACTCGGAGGACTGAAAATCTGAAATTAATAAAACAAGTCTATCTTCTTCCTAATTACTACCATGAAATGGTGCACTATTATGATACAGAAGGTAATGCAGTCATTTTAAATGGAGAAAGTCAAAGCCTGCCTGCCTTTTCTATTTGCACATGCGTTGCGAGAAATTCCTGCACAATCAGGATTTGATGTTCTACAATATGTGCGTAGTCTTGACTCTTAAGCTAACTACCATTCCCTCGATTGTTTCTGGGCACAAAGCGCCAGAGGTCTACGTTGATATCGACCTCCTTCTTCTTGTGAAATTTGTACAGTTGGGGTACATCATATCGGAGCTGGAAAAGGAAAGAATAAGAAAGGCCAGACCATTGAAGCAATAATATTCTCTATTTGCTTAGACATTTAACCTACATTCATGTAAAACAAATAACCAGCTGAGTATGCCTTCAGAAAATGCAATGAAACTGACTTACCTCACATAAGACATCAGCATTTGAAGCGCCAAAGTCACGTAACGCTGCTCTTTTCACATGCTGCAAGATGATGAAGTAGAATCCATGGAATTTGTCGCAAAGATATGAACTTGAAACGTTGTCGAAACATCAAATACACTACCAACTAGTATGAGCCAAATGAGTAACAAAATTATTTTTAATGCAACATGAGTCAGGCACTGCCATTAACTAAGACATCTGTATCCATACTGCTCCATCTTATAAACCAAGAAAAAGCAGCCTGACATACTGATTCAGGAAACGATCGAGTCTAGTGTGGTGATTTTGTGGCAATGTATAAGAAAGGAGATAACTTTTTGACACAATACTCTTCATTGCAAAAGGTCCAAGTAATTTCATTATGCTCTTTTATAGAGTAGATACGTGGTAAGAAGGTCTAGAGATGTGATGCTGAAAGGAAGCTAGTGTATGTTGAAGATAACAATATTGCTATTATGATAGGTCTTCACTGAAGAAGAGGAAGAAGACAAATGGGATGAAAAATGAAAAAAAAAACTTACAACAACGGTGAGGCAGCAAGCTATTTAACTTGATCGATAACGCCTAAGTCTTAGAACACAGATTCAAACCCCAAGCCAGACTTAGCCTTTACACTCTTATAAAATTCGTTCAATATTAACTTTGGCGTGAGTTGTAGATCATATAAAGCCATTGGACGAGAGATGTTAAGTTTTCAACCAAACTTGTAGAATCCTCAGAACAGAAAAGTTACCTCTCTTGTTGAGGTCTTGTGTAAAGAATAAACAGCTTCAGAAGCAATCTGAAAAGATAGAAATACGTAAGAAAAAAAAAACTAAATGTTACTACAACCTAAGAAAAAACATAGTAAAAGCCAGTAGCTACCTGTAAAGCTGCACAAAGAAAATCCATATCAGCACCTTTTCGACGGGTACCAAAAGGAGGATTCATCACAACAGTATCCACAGTACGCCCTGACCATGATATAGAATTCCTTAGACCTTGGACGAAGATATCAACCAATGATAAAAAGCCAATGTCAGCTGAACAAAGGTGTACAGGCAAATCAATTCAAAACCAGATTTTTTTTCCACCGCCCAAGATAATGTATAACCCAATCATCCATATGCCATGTAACAACTAATGAAAAATCAATCAGGTTGTCACCTCTCCACGCCAATTTCCTCAAATCAGATTGAACAAAATTTATGTCCACCTGCAGGTTCATGCACCGCCGACCAACAAACATAGAAGAAAAAGTAGAAGACGCATTAACTACGATAAAAGGCATGATACGGAGAGAGTGATTGCACCGATTATTCGGCTAAAAAAATAAGGAACACCTCAAGTTCCTCGGCATTTTGCGAAGCTATCTCCAGAGACTGAGAATCAATGTCAATGCCAATTACCTGTCTGTTCCAGAGCCAAGGATATCAAGCATTACACCTTACAATACATCCACAGAAAAATCCAAAAAAAGAAAAACAAGAACGAAATGTCACAGACTCTGCACCCATGAGAGCAGCTGCAACAGCAAGAGTGCCACATCCACAGCCGAAATCAGCGACCACCTTGCCGTTCACATCCCCGAATGAATTCTCCGCCTGTTCGCAATCAACCACAAACAAGTAAGGAAAACGAAAACATGCAACCCAAAACACAGAAGAAAAAAAAAGGAATCAAATTTACGATGGACAGTGAAGGGAGTGACAGAGTGATTACAGTGAAGAGCATGCGAGAAGCAATGTGGGGTCCAGTGGGATACTGCTCCAGCTCAATCTTCATCAACAAAAACAAAAGAAAAAATCACATCCCAGCAGCTGTGCTTTAACCCATGATTGAATTCACTCACGACAAGGTCAAAGAGCTGCCGTTTATGAAGACGGAGGAAGACAGACCTTTGGGTTGGAGAACTGGTCAAGGTCGCCTATGAGACTTTCTAGTTGCTTCAACTTCATATTAATTTTCTGGATTCTTCAATTTGATTCTTGGTCTGTGGAGAATCCAACCAACCCAGACTCGGCACTGACAAAGAACAAAGAGAAAGAGAGAATCAAGACAGAATTGGAAAATAAAGGAACAAGCTTTTTAGAGCCCTAGTTATAGAGTCCATGTAATGTCATCGGATACGGATATTCCCCTGTACTATACCCTATTGTAAGGGGGCTGATCATCCATCACGGTCAATCAAGCAAGGTGGTACTTAGCCCGCTGGGCTATCTCTTTTCTACTTGGGTTCTGTAAGGACCTACACAAGGCCTGAAAACTAATTTATAGAGTCCATGTAGTGTCAGGCAAGGTGCTTAGCCCACTGGGTTACCTCTTATCTGGACCCATCAGTCCGAAAAGTTAGTGATTCTAATTGGGTTTTGAAAGGACCTTCAAAAGGCCTGAAAAACTGAAACAGAAATAGCGTAACTATGAAGGGGGCTTGGCCCACTGGGCTTAGTCATAGTGACAAAAATGCCTCAGCTAAAAGGCCCCCTTAATCGACTTCAGTGACGAATACTGGATGCTCGAAACCCAAGTAAGGTTCTTTCTGGATTTTCTCGGGAAAGAGGATGGCATTCCCGTAGTGCACAGTAGTACATTACTGAAGGAATTAATCATGCTTATTGCAAAGAGAGTTAAGACAGATTATTCAGGAAGAAAAATACAAGGCAAATAAGGTAAATACATAAATGATAAATCCCAATGGCTGCAACCAAACACACTATCTATGAGTTACACGTCTTAGTACAACGTCTAAAAACATGAGCAAGTAGGATACGAGGGATCCAATTTTCGGCACCAAACATCTTGGGATAGTGAAATATCCATCCATGATCCCGTCCATGGCGAGCAGGCTAGTTTTGGTATTTGCATTTCTCCATAGTTCTTGGGGCTGCAACAAGAAACATATGGAAAGACTGGCATTAGACACTTGGGTTTGATAAGGAAACGCAAAAGATCAAAATATTGTATAAATTCTCATTGCTTGACGTTTGGAAGGAATGCCAAAATGCCCTATACGGGAGAATGAACAAGCGTATTTCCAAGAGTGTAGACCGTATACCTAGGCCAATCGCTTCAGAACTCTTCATGATTCTCATTCTTCGACAAGAGTTGGCGAACATCCTGCAACAACAGAGAATAAGGAAGTCTGTAAAGCAAGGAATTGACATGGTGGATTCATATAAATATGTTGCTTATTTGCTTCTGAGATCTTCTTTGATGTCACAGTGACATGCTCAGGGTAGAGATTATCAAGACACTACAGTAGGCTTGGGAGTCATATACTCCAAAGCTGTACTCTGTACAGCAAGACATAGCATAATAAGTGGTGGATTATGGAATCTAGTGTCCTACCTACGGCAGAAATCAGATTGTCTCTGTGGAACTAACAATTTATCAAACGTGATATTGCCCGAGGCTTTAACGGTACAGAAGCAACATTTGCGTAATGGTAGTCATACTTACTTCCAAGGAACATCGCCAACGAGCATCCAGTCCCCATCCTTGTCTTCGTAGGTGAGAACATATTCAGAACTATGCAAAGGGTCCACTGATGGATTTTCGCTTAATCCATCACGGGCAGGAACTCCATAAGACCCGCATTGACCTGTTCCAGAGGTTTATGACAGAAAATAACCCTGTTTCCAGATTAAAACGAGACCGAGACCACTTTTTAAATGGAGGAAGCAGGATGCAGTCAGTTTGTGTGTGCTTGATATTAAAAGGCTTTGTATAATCTGGAAAAACGATTCTAGCATATCTGGTCAAACGATTAGCCAAAAAAGGCAAAACGAATATGAAATATTCTGCCTTTCAATTGCAAAAGATTGCTTATTTCTGCTCAATCTAAGTTTTTCTAAGGGAACAGCTTCTTTCCCAGGATGAAAACCATTTAATCACAATGCGGAAAGCGAGGAGGAGATTGGCAGTCAACTGTTGATTACTAAAGAGCACATACCAATTGTAAAGCAGCCGAACATTTTCTCCAGCGCCGAGGACAGCTCCACGTAGTTGCCATAAGTTTTCAGGTCAACTTTCCTCAGATAAGGAGCACCATCCATGCTGACTTTGACATACAAGCAGCCTGCGACTGAGATGAGTGCTGCACCATTATCGTCATTCTTTGAGGGCTGAGAAGCCATTGTATTTTTCCGGAACGAACGGATTGGTGGCCATCCCACAACTTGTGCTCTGCCATAACAACACAAGAACAAAGGCAGATCTTACTGTGATTGTTTCGTTGACAAGGAAAAAAATAAGATATGGGGTTAGATTTTGTACAGTAAATGAAAATATTTTCAGTTTCTGCTTGGAAACACTAGATATGTCAAACAGAAAGTGTTTGTCAAACCCTTCCATCGGGGATTTGCGCAGAAGAAGGTTGCATGTCACCTTTAAGATCACAACTCATGGACGGAGAAAGTAAATAATAAATAGAGGCACAAAGCAAGTGATATGCATGGTACCAATTATGAAGAACAGAGCCCTATAAAGTTCAATGAAAACCTGAACTATCATTTAAGGCCCGTGCAGACTCCTTTCTGAGTCCTTTATTTGCTTGAGTGGTGCTGATTAAGAAAACATAGAAATCCGTTGATTCTGTTTATTTTAGAGTTGGATTTTTTTCTCGAAATTTTTTGTTCTTTAGAGCTCAAAACAGCTTTCTCAAAGCATACCAAATCGACACAAGTTTCAGCACCATTAAGGCGGAAGGAGAGTAGCCAAGACATGCAACTCAAATTCTCATTTCAGCTCCCAGAAGAAAGGAAAACTAGCTAAAAGCTACTAAAGTATCAAACAGAATGCTACAGAAAATGAACAAATTCCCGCGAGCCAGTGAGTTACTTGGAAGCAGGAGCAACTGCATGGCCATTAGCAGCACCAGTAACCTGAGTAGTCTTCTTCTCCTGAGCCGCAGGTTTAGGAGAGTGAGGCAAGCCGTCTTTCACAGTCTTGCAGGAGTCCGGCCCATTGACCACCTTGCCAGTATCAGATCCAGCACTTCCAGAGAATACCCAGCTGCCAGAACCATTATGAATCGCAACAGAAAAGCCCCTCTTAGACCCAGACGACACAAAACTACTACTGTTGTTGTTGTTTAAGCCAATACCAAGCTTAGGTCTCTCGTCATGTTCTCTCTCTGGTGACTCAGAACCCGGCAGTCCGAGTCTCAACTCGGTGGCTTTCATGTTAAGACCACCACCTGAGGCTGAGCTTTTACCATCAGAACTTTCTTCCATTGAAGGAAGCTCAGATGATAATCCTATGTAATCATGCTCCGAAGGTAGAGACATCAAAGGCAGGACACACTTATTCCCAGCAGAGAAAGCTAGGCTCTTAACAGTCGAAAAGAAACAAGGAAAGGCAACAACCAATGAAGTAGGAAACAAGAAGAAATTTATTAAGGAAGGGTATCTTTTGTCTGTTTTCTTTCTTACATTATTACGAAACTGAGAAATGGGGTCTGGTTAATTTATGAAGCAGAGAAGCTTCTTTCAGCTCAATGATTCACTGGTGGAGCTCTCTGTTTCCTACAGCATAATCCCCGGGCATTATTGAGAAATGGATAAACTCAGCCCAATAAACAAAGGATCTCATTTAATATTTTTCCTGATATACTATGATGATAATAATAAATAGGTTCATATAATTTGGTTTCTCCGACAGAGGCAGAGAAAAGCCCGCCGGCAACTTTCCGTGGCTTACTCGGTTACCCCTTTTTACGCCACTTTAATTTAATACCAAAAAAGAAAGAAAACAAAAGTGTGCCCACGACAGGCAGATGGGTTTATTGTACAGTTGAATGATACAGTGCACTAGGGCTGAAGTCTCGGAAAATGATGGAACAACGGGTGGCGTTTCCAAAAATTGCCAAAATGTCTCGGTTTTTTAAGCTTTCCTTGCAGAAAATTGTGCAAGAATGCTTGGATCATTTGTCGTTTGGATCCTGGAAATTTTATAATAACAGAAAAACTGTGCCGTGTAAAGGAATAGGGAATTCGGAGAAAAGCTGACAGGGAACGCTGAGAGAAAATCCTGCTCTGTACCACAGCTGGTACATGATAAAATAAGAAAGCGGCAGTTTACGCAGACTGAAACATTTTCCTTTTTTATTTTCTTTTTGTTATTTGATTGTGTGGGGATGAAAGGGAACTGACTCTGCGTTGTTTATTTTTGTTTATTTGAACTTTTAATATTGTGTTCGGGTTTCGTGCATATGCTTTGTTCGCTTGTTGTGGTTGGATTTTCCTGGGAAATATGCAGACCAATCCTGAAATTTGATACTCTCGTCTACATATATTCAAATCCTTCTTAATATTCATTTATGATATTTTTATATTTTTGCCTGAAACGATACGGAGGCTTATCCATCAGCTCAGGAAAGCTCAGGTCCTTCATTTTTCATTATATAATTGGACAATTTGATTTTCAAGTGACGAACAAATATAAAGAGAATCTCCAGAGTGGACCAACAACTGAAAAGGTGAGCCCTATTATCAGGGGTCATGCCTATCTATGCCCACAGGGTATCAGGTCCTCGAGACTAGATAGATAGATAGAGAGTCTGTTTCTGTAGCAGCAGCGTTGTCGATGGACGAAATGCTTGAAAACTGGGTGGAGTGTTGCCACACTTTCTTAAACAGATGCAGCTCTTTTTCCTTTTACTTTTCTCTTCTTTTCTTTTTTCTGAATTCTGTCACGATTCACAGTTCTAACTTGTGCTGTGCCCTGCGGTGATTCTACAATTAATTAGCTTCATAGTGAGAAGGATTTTGATCTAGTTCCCAGCGCATTTCAATAGGGACTTCAGGTAGAATATCTGCTTCACCGGAAGGAAGTGCAAAGAGAAAATGCGTGAATAGCCTCAAAAGAACACCATTTTTATTTGGGTAAGGGTGCTTACAGGATGGCTGATTAGCTCAAATTTGGAATATAAATATAACTTGTTCTCGATAGAAATTCGAAAAGAAATCAATCTTGCGATCAAGAAGCATATATGACCTTCCACTTGAAAGATAACCCAATCCATTTGAAGACTGCCTCTGTGTAGTTTCTCTACAATCCTAATTCCCCTTAAAAGCCGCACCAAAAAGGACAAGACTCCTGATGGCAATGGAGAGGAAAACAGACCCCATGTAAGGAATCTTGAACGATGCACAGTTGCACCAAATATAATTATGGTCAACTACTGATGTTATGATCAGGTTAAACGTTCTTTTAAGAAGATTAAAGAAAAGCTAAAAGCTTTTCAAGTCTTCAGCATAAAAGATGGTAGACAGTATGAATCTTCAAAAGAGCATCATCTTTTGGGACCCTTATCAGATTTTTCATCAAAGTGGGACCAACCACGAACTTCATAATCTCAGAGAAAGCCAGGAGGTGGGTATGGAGTACAAGAATGATTTCAATTCTCGGCATCCTTTTTCTTTACATGAACATGATCTTCCCTATAATTGATTTAACCCTAGCTCACCATCAGGTTGACTCGGCCAATCATGGTACAGGAACCCTGCAAAAAGCACACAAAACCATAGTTTCAGTTTGTTCTTTCAATCCAAACAGAGCTTTGAGAAGTCATCATTTGATTGTCAGGATTGTTTAATCCTTCAGAGTTTTTATGTAATTAACTAAGTGATGTTTCCGCTAGCCTCCCACCTATAAGTGGAAATCTATAGCCGGCATGAAGCATCGCTTCATTTTCTTTAATCCCCCAGAAAAGTATTGTTTCCCCACAGTGGTTACTCACTAACAACGTATAATCAAGAGACTGCAAGCAGGTTATGTGTGGGATTTCCCTAGACAATGAACCAAAAGTATGTGAATACCCCTTATTACAAAGGTGGGTCTCCCAAACTTTGACAAAGACAAGGGTTCCAGCGTGAATTATTAGATAAGCATAGCTATGCAAAGTCTGCATCAACTGCTGGCCACAGGTAAATTCTTTTACCAATCCCACTTGCTTCTTCATTTCTACCAGTAATGGGACGCAACATAGGCTGAATTATTGGGATAAAAGGGGGCCCGGACGCCTCTTAGCTTTGCCTATACCCTCATGTAAAACCCATCATTCTACACAATACTTGAACTTCAAAAAGTTGGCGAGTCCCATCCAACATGAACAGCATAAGTTGGCATGTTTTATTGGCTGAGTGGAATCGTAGTCATGACATGAATCATGGATAACCTAATCATCAAAGTATAATACAGCAAGCAACATCGTTTTCATAAAAAAAAAGAAAGCCCGACATCGTAGACTAGGAGACTATATGTAGGGAAGAAGTTGTGGTGTAATATAAAAGGAATATTAGTCATAGTGGCATCCGTAATGTTACTGTCCCCAGAGAGCAGAACCATACAGGCTTAAAAAGTCATTGCAAAAACTGAAAAATATGAGAGCATGTTTACGGATTGGCCATTTGCTTGGATGATTTAGAAACGTTCCTGAAGCACACAATAGCCTAGAGAAAAAGAAAAATATATGTGAAAACTTAGTTTTTACACAAACAGATGTAATTCTCCTATCCTGAACACTTCTACGTACGCATCATGATTTGCATCACCTGTATTATTAATCTTTTCTTTCAGAGCTGAGATTTTGGACAAAATTAGATCAGGAATACTATTTTGTTTTCAATAGACACATCAGAATCAAACTCTGTACTTTAGCGTGCATCCCATCATCCCACATTCAACTTTATTTATGTCATTGGTTTTAGAACAGACAGAGTAGCCTCAGATTTTCAAGCAGTTGACTGTCATAAATGCATTCTCAGTTAGATACAAGTAAAGCATGATGGACTGCAGCAAGAAATCTAATCCTGTGCTGCAAAATGAGTTTCATTACAGTGTTTAACATGAAAGAGATCCCTTCCACGTTTGGAAACTAATAGATCAATCAAGAGCTAGAATGAAGCCACTCAACTAGGACAGCAGTAGGTGGATGGCAATCAAGACATTACTTTCCGCCTTTTTCCCAGAAACCCAACACTGTCTCCACCAGCAATATCAACATCACCAGTGAAATTTTATGCATTATAATGGGCCATATATATAAACCAGTGTAATCAGTAAATTTCTCAAATTTTTTTCTCCGAATTATACAGTTTAGATCTTTACTAATTTATAGGATAGCTACCATAAATTCAATCCTACCGGCCCACCAGTTGGCAATCTTCCTATTGGAGGACTGTGGCTCAAGGGTTTTTAAAATCAATCTTCCATTGATAAGATCCACTTTAGCGTCCATATACTGGAAGACCTTGAGCGGCTATCCGCGAAGAAGGCTGCCTTTTGAAGTGCCATGGAGTTGAAAGAAAAAAGACGTGCAATAAATGATAGATTTGACTTGCAGGCTATCACCTACCGCGCGCCTACGTACAAATTCAAAAACTCTTTTGCCCAAGAAAAGCAATGACCTTTCATAATGCAACAACTAGAGGAAGTTGTCTCTAACGAAATTAGAAAGTGATAATGCAATCCAGGAGGAAAACCAGACACCGGAAAGTCTGTGAAAGGATCACTTGAAGCGATTGAAGAACAACCTGAATTGACACCACTATTTCTTTCCGTCCCCCCATGTAATAAAGCTTATATAGCATGGCAAAAGGTACACAACAGGACTGAAAAGAAATTATAAGAAACCTGAGAAGCTAGAAACCCGTACGGGTGACAGCAGAATGTGAGGATAAGAAGGCGAATATAACTTTCTCAGTAATTAACTAATTATCATCATGTCGAATCGATGATAAATATAATCAATGTTTTATGTATAATGTCAAATCGGGATTCGACAATTCAAACATATAGATGGGAATAAACCAATCTTTAAGCGATTCCCTGTGCCACTAGCTGGAGACATGGAATTATAATTTATACGCATCTGAAACGTGCATTAGGAACCTTGTTTTTTTCAAGGGTTTTGCTATCTACTCACGAGTTGCGGTGCTTATGATAGGCATTTAGGAAGTGGGATGGAAAAAGTCTGGGTGTGAAATCATTTTATAATTTCGGTTTGATTGGAATCATCCGCAATTGAAACTTAATAGATATTAGTGACCACGATAAATATTTTTTTATTTTCTTTGAACAAACGTGTCGTACATATAGATTAGGATTAAGGTTAGAAATGGGTTTGTATTAATATAGTAGATTGAGGATAGATAACCCAATCTGTTGTTTGATTTACGAGTGATAGTGGGCTAGATTAGAGGATTTTTCTAAAGCCCAAAGCTTTTCAGCTCACACGCTATTTTAGGGATTAAGAATCTGCGTGCCAATTCTTCTATTGATGGATCATATTTATTAAAAGCCCATTCTTGTTATCCAGATAGTGGACCCAATAGTGAAAGGTACCCTAAGAGTGAGAGATTCTATTCCATCCTGTATAACTGGTGATCGAATATAGCCAGATTGCTGGTAGAAGGAATTTAATAATTCTGATTAAAGAATATATAAAGGGGTCTAATGGATGACTACGTAAGGAGCATTCACGAATATTTAGTGGAAAATTATTGGAATTTTAATCAAAAATTTAAAATTTATATTAATTTAATAATAATAAAATTTTATTGCTAAAAAATAAATATATTTAATATTAAAAATCCACATTCTTAAGATACATTATCAATACCAAATCCAATTTAAAAAATATGACCTAAACCTATCACCAAATCGTAAGGCTACTATAAAATCCACATCGTGGGCTGTGTCCTTGGGCCCTTTTTGGCATGAAGACTTCAATTTGCATTCTCCTTCTAAGGCCTGGGTTTTTCTTTTTTCGTAATCCTCGTATTTTTTTCGAACTTATAAATAATGAATAATTCTCTCTTTTGTACTAACACAATACTAACAGTTATCGATTTTTATTAATTAAGTGATGCATATTAGTTAGAAATTCTGATTTTATTTTTGCAATTACTTTTGAGAATAATTTCATTTTTAAAAACCTCGTAAAAATCCAGGCCCGAGATTTTTTTTTGGTATTATGTTGTTTTTTTGAAGTAATGATATTATGTTGTTAATTTGACCAAGCTTCATCTGTAATAAAATTAATAATGTTGTTACTAATCTTGGCTTTACTTTCTAGATGCCGAGTAAATCGATCGAGCAATCATTTCCATGTCACGCCTAAACTATTGTTACAAAATATAATAATGTTTTCTGTAAGCATCGGTTAGAGAATCTCAAGGTATTAGTTGATGAATTACATAAAATTATTAATTTATGCTACATAATTCAATGTCTTTTTCCTTTTTTCCAAGTCTTGAATAGTGGGTGTTACGTCTCTTGGCAACAATTCCAGACAAGGGGTCCAACACATTTGAAAAACCTTCCAATCCATGATGATGGAACTGAACCATCAACCAATTGTTGACGAATTCTTGTCAATCCCCTTCATTTTTGGTCTACGAGAACTAATTCAATTCCTGTTGGTTGGTTGATCGTTACATGATTGTCTAATAGACCATCAATTGCTTCAGATTTGCAAAGATAGCATCGAGGATGATAAGTTATAGTCATTATTATATATTTTAACATAAAAATATTATTATAATTCTCCAATATCTTGCCCACCCCACATAATTGTCATAGCACGCCAAGGTAGTCTCAACACAAACTACTTTAATAATCTTATAACAATTATTATAATATTGCTCATAAATAGGTAAAAAATTTCCAATAATAAATGCCAATTGAAATCCAACAGGAGACATAATTCTTTTTAAAATAAACAAAATTATATGCACGGCAAGAAATTTTTACGGAAATAACTAATTCCATTAAATTTTATTTTAATTTGTTTTCTTTATAAACCAATTTTAGGACCGACACCGCAAACCAAACACAACACTGAAGTATTAAACTTGACAGTTGACGAGATTGGACTCTGGACTTTCAAACATGCTCAACCACTGGGTTATTAGGTCAACTGCAACTTCTATTGGGGCCATGTTTTAAGTAAGGTGAGAAGTACTCTCTTGCAGAAGTTGCCCCAGCTGCCCAGCTGCCCAAGTTGTATCTATACGTAAATGGCTAAATAATAACAAAAAAGCACTTAGTGCTAGTATAAACGACACATGTTTAAGAATCTAAATGATTATTGTAAAAAGAATAAATATTAGAATAAAAAATGACCGTAGGATTTTGGAATCCATCAAAGGCTAAAATAAGTGAGCCTATTTTGAATAAATACCAGAAATTACATGGGCTTATGATTTTTATGTCATGGTTGATGTCAGGATGACGTTGTAAAGACAATATTAAAAAAAAAAGATATTAAAAGAAATAAAATTAAATAAAAAGACGTAGAATCATTACAAGGTGGGCCCACAGTTGATTCAGAGGTAAAATAATGATAAACGGAAGAAAAATAAAATAAAAAAAGATTTCGGTCGACGTCAAAAGACAAATTTCTTAGGGGGAACAATGGAGTGTGAAAGTGGGCCCATCCACACAACTGTCCAAAAACTTTAAGTCAATTTTCACTTTAAGTCACACTCACCCTCTAAAAGCCCAAACCTAACGAGCTTTTTTTCTTAGGCTGCATTTCTGTTCTCTCAAACAGCCATAAGACGGCTAAGGCCCACAGACCGCCACCATGACTTTGATCATAAAAAGGTCAATCCGGAAAATCTCCAGTGAATTCTCAAGCTCTATCTTGTAATCGTCGAATTACTGTTTTGAAGAAAAAATGGTGAATTTCATAAGTAAAATCACCACAGAGCACGTCAAGGCGTAAAAGGGAAGAGTGGGAAGAATCTATCAAACTAGCTAGGAGGTCAACTACAGCAAAGTGCTTCCATTTTTTATAAAAGCACGTCTTCTTCCTTTATTCCTCGGATACAAATCTTACGAGTGCTATTACTGGTTGCCTTTGAAGATTTTGAACCTTGGAGTGAAACAAGATTGAGCGCTTTTCCCTTGGAAGTAAAAAAATATGGATCCGTAAGTTATGTGGTACAGGATGATCGATCCTGATGTTAGGTGTATATATATAGATAGATAGATGATGATGAAGCTTGGAGTATTTCTTTTGTACTATCTAACTCTGTAATTAGCATTGCGTTTCTTAACCTTTTGTGGTAGGAATGATCCATCCAACAGCAGTTTAATACAGAGTTTGCTTCGCTTGAAGTAAAATCTTTATCTATAATCTGTTCATGGAGGGATATGCAATTCTAGACTCAAACCCACGAATGCGTCTTTCTTTCAACTATACTCTCCCTAGCTCTTGTGTCAATCACAATGTTATCTTCTTCACTTCACCGACCCATGCGAGACAGTAGACTATCCTTACCGTCCACATAGAGAGACGTACGTTTCCCTCCACCACTAGATAGTAGACACCTTTTTTTTGCTGTTCCCATTCTAGCTTGTGGCTTTAATATATACTTTGATGATGAAAGTGAGGCTGAAAGTTCTCAGTCCTCTTGTTTGACTGCCTCCACTCACTTCTTCTCCGCTTTGTGGCTTGCCCGTACGTGTTTACAACTCTCAGTTTTAATTGGTATACTCTAGTTTTTTTACTGTTCCTTTTTGACCTATATGACGGCAAGGACGATATTTACTGAGTTCTTACACTTTGTATGTTGTGTTAAAACATTGATATAAAGGAAAATATTAATTTGCTAATCTAAGACTTTGCATATTCCTAAGAAACTTGATTATCAATTCGAAGTCACGTCATCAACTTTATTTGCATGTCTATAAAATCTCATGCTCAATATAGAGATGTTTCACCAATTTTATATTGCGAAGATCTATTTTGTTGTCGATATATAATTATATTTATCCTAAACTTTATGAGAACAACTATTAGCTAAGACGTAAATGCACGAGCACAAAAGTATATTTGTCCATAAATATGACCTAAATTGGAAAAAAATCAAGCACCTCTCATCATTTTTGACCCGTATCGTCCATCATAATTATTACTGATTTGAATTTGCAAACTCAAGATCAGAATTGGTGAGCGGTCAATTTTAGGCAAATATTATTTATGGGTTTTGAGTTTGTGAGCTCATATTTTACTGCAATACGTATAAAAATATGTATACTCTTTTTGTAATTTTATTGAGAGGAAACGAATTTATAAATTTTAAATTAATTATTTATTCACAAGAGAGTTGCGGTCGTGATCTCTGCCGACGCATGGCAGGAGTTCTGTTCTGTCTCGTCTTTTACCAATTTGGAGTGTATCGCGGCCATAAAGTTCCGCTTGGTTGTCAGTCACGTGATGTCGCATGTGCGTCACATGCAGCATTCCGCTCTGTATTTGTACCACATCATCACTCTTGATTTTTTTGTGGTCACGTTTTTAAAAAGAATCATATATTTTTTTTATTAAAATAAAATTTTATTCATTAAGATCAATTTTATTTATTGTTAGATTTAAATATTAAATTATGATATAGATTATTTAAATATATAGAGGCCTGAAAATCCATATTTTTTATTATTTGAGATAGAAATTATATCTATTAAAAATACTATTACAAGGTTTAATGTTTCCCAAAACACCATATAAGAAAATAAAACGATTCCTCTGTATGTCCTCAGAAGTACAACGAACGAAAAACTCCGTACGGCTTAAGTTGGAAGATCCATAATCACTTAAAAAAATCTATGAAAATTATATATATTTTAACACTACTTCCTCGAAGAAAGAGACTTTTATGGTGGGGTGAAATTAGTTTGTTGAAGTCTCTCTATTTATTTAAGTACATATAAGTCAAATGGCAAAGTAGCTTTCTACGTACTTGTATTGTTAAGTGAGGAGTGACCATTTAGAGATACATTTTGCTCTTAGATTTGTACGGCCAAAAGTACTTAATATTGAGAATAAAAAATTGAAAGTATAGTACCTCGTATGTCTAAGATTTGGGCATATAGCTCATACGAGAGTACTATTGAGTAATAAACGCATCGGTATTATTAAATTTATAAGACAATTCGATAATCAATTAGTAAGTGTCAGGTCACAATTGGACTGGATGCCTGCATCAGAAAGTCACATGTGTAATCTTATATTAGATTATCTTGTAACAATTCAAAAGGTATATTTTAATTATATATAATTACATTTATCTATTTAAGATCATTTTCGCGAGATTGGATTATCATAATATATTAAAGTAAAAATAATTAAATGATATTTTGTCAAAGAAATACTATAATATATATATATTAAAAAAATAACATGACAATAAAACATCAAAAAAGTGTATTTCCACCCGAAATTCGCCTACATAACGAATCTTGCTCGCTCATAACACAAGAGTTTTTTTTTTTTTTAAGAAAATCAAAGTCATAACACAAGAGTTAAAAAGGATAGTAGATTTTTTTTAAAAAATATTGGTAGAGCTTTTGTGCATCAAATTGAAGCTGTGGGCTTTATTGCCTTCATGTAATAATTTTTTTAAACCTTTTATTAGACACAAGATCCCCCATGGTCAATTATGTCCAAAAGTTCCAGGGCTATGCAACCATGAATGAAAGGTCATTTCGAAAAAAAGAAAAGAAAAGGGAGAGACCAATTTTGGCTATCCTCTGACTTTTACATCTCAGCAATCAAGTTCTCTAAAGCTATCATGTAAAAAAAATGTCAAAATTACCTTAAATATACTGCTCATCGTGTAAAAAACTTAGTTGGGTCTGTCTTTAGCGAGAAGACAATAACTGCCCGAGTGGAGTAAAGGGATTTACAAAGTAGCAACTACTTTTGCATCTGTTACGTACAAGACAAAATAATGAGAACTGAAATAGGGAAACATATGCGAGGCATTGGGATTAGTAATTAAGTCGGATTAATGGAAGCAAGATGACAAATCTGATTATTTAATTTCAACCTAGGAATGATTGATGGATTTGTTTATTAACTGAGATATGGTCGTTTGCTTGTCTTTCAAGAGTATTGAAGTTGTCATTCTCACTCTCATAAAAAGTATTGGTTACAACTTACATGTTTAAATTTAAATGATTTATGATTTGTCGATATATAGTCCAATTCCACGAAAAAGATACACCACCAAACCCCAATTAATGGAAACTTTTGTTGTGTTAAGTATCATACTTGTTGACAAACGCAAGCTTCAACACAAATGAATATTAGTCTGCACTTCTTTTTTTTATAATAAAATATTATTATTATTATTATCATAAACTTAATCTTATTTGAAAATTTGATCCATAATTATTTTTTATATAATTACAAAATATTACAACCTAAATAAAAGATAATACCTGATTTTGAACTCAAGATCTCCTGTTACATTCTGCTCAGTGTCCAAGAAATAGGAGATGGAAATAGAAATGGAAAAGTAAATGGTTTCCTGCAATTGTTGCTCCAGCTAGCTCTCTATTTTTGTGTGTGTGTTTACCGGACATTCAGAAACGACAAAATTGTTAAACATTATTATAAACAGAGACATGAATAATCTTAATCCTCATTAAATATATTAAAATATTAATATACCTTTAAAAAATTTAAATTTCTGAACGGGATCATACCATATTTGTTGCTTCGCGCTTATAACCTAATCGTGTCACACACATGGTTGAGCAGCTATTCCATAGTGTTGAAGATGAAGAACTTCTCGGAGTAGTGGTGACATTTATTGCTTTCTATAGATTCTGATTGAGCTCAATTGAAAGTAGTGTGTGGGAATAACAATGGTTTCGCGATAAATATCTTAAATGATGAGGTTATTTTAGTAACTTAATTATTGCTTTCTATAGATTCTGATTGAGCTCAATTGAAAGTAGTGTGTGGGAATAACAATGGTTTCGCGATAAATATCTTAAATGATGAGGTTATTTTAGTAAATTAATTTATAATAATTTAAAAATAAATTGTTAAACGATTGACAAAAATATAAACAGCATTTCTTGGCCTTTTATAAAACGAATAGTGAAAATGTAAATGAGTCTACTTACGATTTCTATTTCCCTATTTCTAGGATACTGTACGGTACCTTAAGTTATTTAAAACAAAAAGAGTTATTACGGAGACAAATATTCGTTGTATATGTATAATAATGATAAAAAATTAAATTTTAAGAGATTTGTAGGCCTAGCTGCAAGACTCCAAATTATATTTGTTAAAGCTATAAATATATGAGATCCGAGAAGGGAGTGCAAAACAAGATTTCTAGGATCACAAAGGTCGGTTTGCACTGTATTAATTTAAGAAAGTCTCAAGCATGCATGTGACGAGGAATCCAATGACCAAGCATGAAGAAGATGATACAAAAGTACACACCCTTTAATGAGTCATACTCAACTTCGTTTTAATGGCAGGCCAAGTTTCAAGACTGTCGATTTCATGGAAATTTATTGATGGTTGAGATAGCAAGAATCAACCCTACTTAATCAGGGTAGTGCAAGTTTGCAACAAAAGTGAAAAAAGAAGAAGAAGAAGAAGAAAGGCTACACCCTTCAATCGTCATATGCCAACACCGCATCATGTCGGTGTCAATTTTAATTCTAATCTGTTCGACAAAAGACAAAGCAAATGACTTGGAGACAGTCACGTTACAGATCATTCGCTGAGTTGGACGTTTGTTGCTAAACAAGCTTAACCTTTCATACTAAATAAAAAAAACTAATAATTAGTCTTGTAATGAATTTGTAATATCGATCTCTAAATTCGGATAAAAAATTAGTTGTACTACTAAATAATAAATATTTTATTTTTTAAAAGAAATATTTTTCCAATCATTTCATATTCTAATATACGAACGGGTCCATCTGCGTTCTACGCGCCTATTCTGGAAATTTGCAGGTAAAACTTGTAGTAAACTAATAAAGAGAGAGAAGAATATAGGCAAATGGATGTGAAGACAAAAGAGAGATGCTTGTTCTTGATTTGTATTGTGGTGGTAGAGAACAAAAGAAAAAAATAAAAACCAAAAGAATAGTGGCTATGGAGTGGTGAGAAACAGGAATTCCGCTCCCGACAAAGATTTGGCAGTGCAGACAAAACATGCCATATTCCCTCCGTCCCAAAACAAAACCATGTTCCTAAGTTGCTAGCTAGTTATGCCGCCTCGAGATTTAAGGGATATTTTCTTTGTAAGTTTGTAACGTCGAAGTGCGGTTCAAGAGAATATAAATGGTGGAATAAAATTATGAATATTGCCATTGATTTTACTTATTTTAATTCATATTGGAATGTTCTTGGACAGCTCGACCTTTTGTGGCCTTTGATTGTGGGCGAAATATAATATCTATTGATATTAATATCACTAATAATTAAAAAAATCTGACGAACAAATGAACTTTAAAGGATATGTTCTATTCATCATAATATATGATTAATTTGTTGAATATAGTTGAGTTATAAAATTAAGGTTTAATTTTTTATTTTATATGTAAAATGGCTTATAAATTAAACATTAATATATTATTATTACAAAGGAATATTACTTTTCAGTTTATCTGGGTTGCAAGTGAACTGGGCCATTGGACTCTACTTGTCCTTTATAATAAAGAAAATTATATATAAATTATAAAGAGCTAATACAACAAGTGCAAGGGGCATGCGATACCTAAAAAAATCTGATTAAGTTTCTAATTAAGTGTAAGTTCAATCTTAATTAGACGAATCCGGTTCTCGTTGTACGGCAAAAAATAACTAATCCTGGCCACACAAATAGAAGTGCAAACTCTTGGTTGTGACAGCTTACTCACAAGTTTTAATATCGTGAAGGCAAAGTGGACACAGAATTTAATATCCAATTCTAATTTGGAGAAGCGTAAAGGGACGTTTTTCCTGTATTGCTTAATCTCTTTCCATCATGCCAATTTTGTTGTCTTTCTCTCCCCCATTGAAACGAGGGCACGTGTAGATACCATGGGAAAGGACTATACACCACATTTATTATAGTGAAACCATTGTTAATTAACCCGAATCCTTACTGCCTTTTCCTTTCCCACTTTGAGATAAAGCTAAAGCATAGAGAAAGAAAGAAATAAAGAAAAAATATATAAAAGCAAACCAATAAAGAATTGAAGAGAGAAGAGAGAGAGTGAGGAAAACAAGGAGAGACGAATGTTTCCTCCAACCTAGTTCTATGATTTAAATTGTGTCTGCTTCAAGTTTTCTTACTAGTTAATCTAGTATAGAAAGGCCCCTCTAGCTTTTCTACAAAGACCTTGTTTTGGGAGCTTCAGGAAAAGGGGAAGAGCATCGAAAATCGAGTGGAAGAGTTTCAGGAAGAGTCGTAGCGAAAGGGATAGTGAGTATCTTGGTTGGGTCGGGCAATGAATCGAGGTGTATTGCAGAGCTCACCTGTGCAGCAAATGATGGCCGGAAACCCTAACTTATGGAGCATCAATAACATGAGGCCGCCTATAACTCATCAACAGACTTCCCCGTTTCTGCCTCCTGCTCCTGCTTTCTTCCCTTACCTGTACTCACCATCAAATTCTTCGTCCTCATCTTCCTCAGGGGCAGCACCTTCTTTTCTTACTGTTCCTGCCTGGCATGATAATCAAGATCAACTTCCAGAGTCATGGAGCCAACTGGTCATGTAAATATCTAGCTACCACCCTCTCGCAGGGTGTATCTTGTACATATATGCATAACCTTCACTTCTTCATGTAATTTACCTCACATATCTGCCTATAAAGCTTAAGGGTATTGTAATAATTTGCTTATGCGTGTTTTTTTTTGTAACTTACCCTCCATCTTCTTTAATTCTCTCCACCTTGTACTCTTTTTAAATCAAAAGTTATTTATAGGGTATGAAAGAAATCTAAATATTGTCTTCCTCATGTGAATTTTAGGGGTGGTGAAGAACACAAGGGCAATATGAACCAATTTCAAGCTAAAAAGCTAGAGAGTTGGGAGCTGCAAGCGTTACATCAGGCTTCAACTTGTGCTTCTATAGTGGATGTCAAGCAAGAAAACTCAGGCAGTAGCTACGTGTACGGACATGCAAATGAAGATTTCCAGGCAACAAAACCTATTTGGTCCCCGATGATGCATGCTTCGTCTCCCCAGTCCTGTATCACAAGTTTCAGCAGCAACATGTTGGATTTTTCCTCGAGCAAAGGAGATGGAAGGCATCCTCCTCCAGACCGAACCTCCGAGGTGAGTATAAGATCGTTTTTCTTCTTTTTCCTAATTATACTTTCAGTCTAAACAAAACTCGAATATCCTAAATTTTTCTTGGCTGTAATTATATGGCTGCAGTTTGGTCACTATAAGTATAATGATTACAACTGTGAAATTAATAAAAGAACAAACCAACTAACAGTGATTGTTGTCTGTATTAAGGTTTAGTTGATTACTGCAAATAACATAATAAACATGCATGACACTGTCCCCATCTTCCCTTTTTCGTAGTGTAACAGCACTGCAACTGGTGGGGCATTAAAGAAAGCAAGGCTTCAACCTTCTTCAACCCAATCTACCTTTAAGGTAATGTATAACTCCGGATAGAATCCATTCTTGCAGAAAATGCACGATACAGCACTCACGCACATGCACAATTGCGCTAGCTACCGCAACATTCCTTGGGCAAGACTGTTGTCTTTCTCTAACGCCATTTCTTGAAGCACGGCGATTCCTTTTCTGCTTTCTCATTTGTCCGTTAATGACAAAGAGACTTTCAAATGATAATTCACGTTGGATGTCAGCGCTCTTGTTCAGTTTACAACTTAATTAAATTTTCTGATTTGACCAGGTGAGGAAGGAAAAATTAGGTGATAGAATCACTGCGATTCACCAACTGGTCTCTCCATTCGGGAAGGTACGTAAGAGACTCTGATCATCTAAACAAGTATGTTTAATTAAGCAAGCCTAGGTTAAATTACAGAATAAAGAATTACTAGAAAAGAATGATAAAAGAATCCCCCAGTAAAAGCTTCACTTTTCGGGTAATAAGTCTTTAGTTTATATATTGGACTAAAGTATTTTCCTTTAAAGCTATAAAGAAGACAAGAAAATGTGACTTTGGATGCTTGTGGTGTGGTATTTTTCACTTTTGCAGACTGACACAGCCTCCGTCTTGTTAGAAGCTATAGGGTACATCAGATTCCTTCAAAACCAAGTTGAGGTGATGTTTCTTTCATCCTTTTTAACTTTGCAAACAACCATGTATAGGAAACGGCACACCGAAAGAGCTATGACATGAAGTTCCTAAACAGATATACCTTTAGTTATTGGATTCCTAAACAGATTCCCTCTTATATATATGCCCTTGAATGCAGGCTCTTAGCTTGCCGTACTTGGGCAGTGGTTCAACGACCACAAGGTCTCGTCAACAACAATCAGTAAGGAACCAGATAATTCCATTATTTCTCAATTCCCAAAGCGAATGTATCAAGTCCTTACTCTTTAGCACAGGCACGAGTTCATTCCTTCACTCTGGCATTAAATATATGACTATAATGTGTTTGATATAGGTTCCAAGGGAAAGGAATTGTATATTTCCCGAGGACCCTGGTCAGGTATGCTTTATAATTGGCCCCATTACCTCCTTAATTTCGGAAAGAGGAAAAGCTACTCCTATTCCTGTTTTACTTTCCTTTCTCTAAATTGGTTCTGGACCGTATTTCTCTTATTGTACTATCAAAATAAGACAAACAAATTTAGCTAATGTATTCCTGTACAAATTCCATTGACCAGCTGTTGAATGATAGCTGCATAAAGAGGAAAGGAGCTTCTGAGCAGGTGCACTTTCTTTCTTGTCTATGGAAACCCAGTTCTTACTTTTATCCCACTGTTTAGTTAAAAATTTATCTCATCAATAAATCAGCGAAAGGAAAGCGATTGAAGCGTCCTTTTTTTCTGTATCTTGTCAAATGTCAGGACTCAGATGAAGGACCAAAGGATCTGAGGAGTAGAGGGCTGTGTCTAGTTCCTGTTTCATGCACTATGCAATTTGGCAGCGACAACGGAGCAGACTACTGGGCTCCTGCTTTAGGTGGAGGATTCCCGTAGATGGCGCTTCCAGTGAAGGCACACATGCATGAAGGAGGCCGACCTTAACAAAATTTTGATATAACGTCATGAGCAGTCACTCTGCTGAAAACCTAAGGCTGATTGCTCATGATGCTATGCAACATTTTACAAAATGTGTGCCTTTGCGATTGGACATGTACTAGAAAAAGGTCGCGCAGTCTGTAGAAGAATTCCCTAATTGAATCTTACCATGTACCCTTGCTATTGATTTGCTTTTGCTTGCTAGCTTTTATGTATATGCTGTTCTAGCATGACTAATCATTTGATTAACATGAATTAGGAAGCTGAAGTTTCGTTTGTTGGATCCGTATGATATTTGCAATATTCTTCAAGCTAGCATGCTACTGTCAATTAGTTTTTTCTTTTAAATACAAAAGTATATTTGTCAATCACATAACTAATTTCTTTCCGAACTTCAATAAATCTATCGCCCGGTCAATCAATTAGTCTTGTATTTGATTTATCAACTCGAGTATTTGACTATTTCAATTAGAAAAAAAATGTCTATTTCATGTAATAAACTTACCATTTCTCCATAATTGTAAGCTTTAAATCTTTTATGCTTTGAAGCAATTAAAGAGTTTGATTGAATTGGGTTGTCTAAAAACATTTTTCTATCAAAATTACATGCTTCTATGTTATGAATAAAACAAAATTGACACAACTTATGACCAAAATTATTTAAGTTTTTGTTAGATTTATCCAGCGAGTGATATCAAGAAATCCGCTGTTTATACTTTCGGTGCAGAGTTAAATTGGGCTCAAAGAGAAGGCTATGGACTTTCTTTTGAGTCATTAATGGAATAAGACAAGGGTGGACAGCCGGCTTGGACCAAGGCATATTTTAAGATCAGCATAGTCTTGGGCTTATAATAGGCTACCCAAGACATAACGAGGACAGCCCGCGAACTAATTTTTAGAATCGCAAACTTTCCTATTCCTGCATCTAAAATATGTAGTATTAGCTTTAACGAGTCGACGGACTTAAGATTCTTTTCAAGTGTTTAACAAATTTTAAAATTTTAATATATGAATGAAAATTAAAAGGAAGAAAGTGGTTTCCAAATTCATTACAACCTCTTGTCATTTTCACCACAAGTTGGAACAAAAACTGTTGAAATTTCTTCAACAACTTGCACCAAATGACTATAACTCAAATTAAATAATATCCTCATAATTTCAGTTCAAGTTCTAGCTATGTACGCAAACCACCGAATTTTATAAATGTGATAAAGATGAAGAACATAATGAGAGTTTGATCCCTTCTGCAGTGAAGGATTTTTAGCGATTGGATATCCATATACAGAGTGTTGAAAAATTCTTTCGCGTGTTATGTTCTTAAATAATGCTATACATCTAAAATTACAAATATAATATTGTATTTGGCGAGAAAAATGTATCTTAATTGTCCATCATTTTTAACGTGTTATGTTATGTTCTTTCTCAAGGTACATCAATGGAGATGGGTAGAATAAACGAAGAGGGTCCTTACTATGGCATAGTTGTGCCAAATGCCTTTGAGATGAACCCTCTTCTGCAATCCACAAGTTTTAGTGCTGATCAAAAGGTTCCTTATGTTGATTTCTCGGGTATGCATTATGTTTTAATACAGGTTTTGACTAGAATTTGCCTCAATTATTCTTGAGATCTTTCTGTGCCGACATGTCTTTCTCTAAAAATGGGTCGTTTGAACTGGTTTCCATGATTGTTCCTATGCAAAACAAGCTAAGAAGAAGATTAGTCTGGCAGTAATGAGTTGTGTCAACCTCACATTTAAACCTATATTCATGAAATCCATCAGTTAGGCAGACCTTTGAAAAGATATGGAATAGTCCAAAGTCCGCTGCAGAAATTACCAGGAATCAGATCGATTATCGTTGACTTGTCAAATCAATCACTTAAAACAAAAAACCACCACATAAAACCGATATGTGGAACCACCTAAACAGCCCCAACCATATCAATTCCACGAGGCTGAGGTGTGGCGGCCAATAGCTTCAGAATTTATTAAGTACCGTGCGAGGATTCTACCTTTCACTTTGAACCAAATGGAAATGAATCTTGAGCTTCATATATATATATTCCTCAATCAGGTTTCACGTTGCTTGACAAAAGTAGCTTACTAAGATCAGAATCATATATACAAGTATATTGCCTTTGAAAGTTCTGAGAACATACTGGTTTTTACAAGAGGGTGAGCACCATGACTCCTTTACGGTTGGTGTATTGGGGAATTCTCATTTTGGTTGTGCAGATTGGCACTACTAGAGCCTATGGTGCAGTTTCTCAAGGCACAACAAAGGAGATAAGTAGAATAAATAAAAAGGGTCCTTACTATGGAATAGTAGTGGCAAATGTCTTTGAGATCAACCCTCTTCTACAATCCTCAAGTTTTAAGGCTGATACCAAGGTTCCTTACGTTGATTTTTCATACTAGTTGTCAATAATCTTTCTTGAGATCTGCATGTTTTTTGTACTTCTTAAAGACATGTCGTCATCTAAAATTGGTATTTCAAACTGGTTTCCACCATTTTTTCGATTAAAATAATTTATATCTTTGTTATTTTGTTCTGCAGGAAAAAGATTTAGGATTGGAAAGGTAGGGAATGAAAAGGTGATAATAGTCATGACTGGATTAAGCATGGTACGCTTTCTTTACTTAATTATCTCCATCTCTGTTTTTGCCGAAAATTTTTCTTCTAATTCTTGTGCTTGTTTTAGCTAAACGCAGGCATAACAACCCAATTATTGCTGAGCAGTTTTAAGGTCAAAGGGGTCCTGCACTATGGAATTGCAGGGAATGCAAATCCTGAACTCCAAATTGGAGATGTGACGATCCCGCAGTACTGGGCTCACACAGGCCTTTGGAACTGGCAGGTACAAGTACCGTAATCCCATTTCTTTAGCCTCTCTATGTGCTTTAGGTACTAGTTGATTAAGATCTTTATTCCTCCTCCTAAATTAATATACAGAGGTACGGAGATGGACCAGAGAATGAACTGGCTTTCGAATCTAATGGGGACTACACAAGAGACGTTGGTTATCTTAAATTCTCAGACTACAACAATGGCACGAAAGGGATGAAGCCAGTGGAGAACTTCTTAAACAACATTTGGTATCAACCAGAAGAAATATTTCCTGCAGATGGAGTTCCTGAAGTCAGGCAGCATGCTTTGTGGATCCCTGTGGACAAGTATTACTTCAAAACCGCCAAGAAACTCGAGGTATTCCGTCTGGCAGTCTTGTCTTTCTTTCTTTTTTAAATGAAGGAGATATACATGGAAAAGCAATAATGACTAATCCCTTTCGCTATATCGTAAATATCAACCGGATTAATTACAATCTTGTTTTCTGATAGTGTACTAGTCATTTGGCAATTCGATTTTCCCTTTCAAGGCCACTAATCACAATATATTGGATATTGGTTTTCGTCACATAGGGTCTGAAGCTGGGAGGATGCGTCAATTCAACTTGTTTACCAAGAACACCCATTGTTGCGAGGGTGGAAAGGGGCGTCAGTGCTAATGTTTTAGTCGACAACAGTGCATACAGGGAATTCTTGAACTCCAAGTTCAATGCAACTCCGATTGACATGGAAAGTGCTGCAGTTGCTCTGGTCTGTCACCAGCAGGAAACGCCCTTCATCACATTCAGGGCTCTCTCCGACTTGGCTGGTGGGGGTTCTGGCCTTTCTAATGAAGCAGGCGTCTTTGGCCCCTTGGCATCTCAAAATGCTGTGGATGCTCTCCTTGGTTTCATTGCTTTGCTGTCTTCTTAATGATGGAAGGTGCAAATAGGCTCTACTGTTGATCTTGGGAAGTTCATAATTCTATAGAAGTTATAATCTTTCATGAAAAACTGTGCTTTTTACTGATCAGATGCAGCTTTACACTTTCCTGTCTGTACACACATCACGAATAGTAGACCTTTGCCACCTTGAAATAAAAGGTTCTGTTTCAAATTGGTACGTTGACTTACTCATAGATCAAAGCGACGTAGTTTAAAGAACGAATTTATTTATTTTGAAAATACTCTTTTGATAGCCCGAATTTGTGACAAAGGAAATTTAAGTGGCCAGTAAAGAGTTCCGACGTGTCATTCATTGAAAAGGTAAAAACGCAATGACAAGTGGAAGAAGAAGAATGTATGATATTCAAACTGCCAGGAAATCCTGACAGGTTCAAGACCGAAGCCGGCAAAGGTCGGCATCCCATCCTTTTCTTCTCTCTTTCTTGCTTTGGTTTACACCTCGCCATCAACATTCAAAACCGGGAACGGTTAGACACCCCTCCATAATTCCATTCACCTCTTGGCCTCTGGTTCGAACATCGAAACAGTGACACACTCCTTTTTACATTTGCCGTTTAATCCATTATTACCTCCGGCAACAAATTAAGGAAGCAAAGACTTACTTCACTGATCTATGTAAAAAAAAAAACTACCTCAAAATCTTCATTCCTTCTTATCCCCCACCACCACCACCACCATGACAACAACATCGACTAACTCCACTGCATCCCAAATTCTCCACCACACTACTGCCTTTCTGTCAGTAGTCCTCTCCCAATCTGAGCTCCGCCACCGTATTTTCGCCGCATTCCGCCGGAGGCAACTGTCTTCGAAGCTAACCGCCGGTGAAAAGCTTCTGAACTTGGCCTGTGAAACTCTTGAAAAAGCCATTTCCACCAAAATCCCTGCCGTCCAATCCTCCTCCCTCCGCCTAGCGGAAAGGCTCCTACTCTCGGGCGATAAAACCCCATTTTCCTTCTTCCTTCTCTCCCTAGCACACACGTTGTCCAACCAACCAGCCAGTGCCTCCCTCAGTCTCCTCAATATCTTCTCGCTAGACCCTTCATTGGCGCGATCGGAGATCGCTTTGGTTCTCTTCGAGGAGCTGTTTCTAATCCATCTTTTACCAGTTCTTCAGTGGTTTAACGAGCAAAGATCAAAAATATTGTCATCTTTTTCAACGAATATGGGTTACGACACTGATGAAAATTCAATAACCGACATGTCAGTTGTCATTCCCAGCACAAAGTTGCTGTCCAAAATGAGTGGAAACCAAGCCTTGGGGTTGAAGGAGTTAGAAAGCAGCTATGAAGAGATTATCGACGAGAATTGCAGGGTTTTTGCCAGGTATTTCAAGGAAGTACTGGAGAATGACGACGAAGTAAATACATTGATTAAGCCTCCGTCCGTGCTACTGAAAGAGACAGTGAAAATTGAAGAAACTCCAGGCCATGAAAATATGAAGATCAACAACCCGGAGGATCTGGGATTCAAGTTTGGACGGTACAATGTAATAATAAATACAGCATTACTATTTTCTCTTCATCATTTTGCCTTTCTAACAATTTTTGTCTCCTTTTTAATGCTTTAATTACTTCAGTTTTTTTATAGGGACACAAAAAATATTTAAATATTACATAGAGGAATATGTCAAATTGGAGCACATAGATATATACAATAAGGTTGGTTTTAAAATAAAATCGAACATTCGAGTTGGTCCGCCGAACCGTTGTTGGGCTGTTTAAGGACAGCGGCCCCTTGATTTTATTTTGTATCCAAACATTTGGTTTTGTTCCAAATACTTTATATCTAGTCGTCCGTAATGGTCGTGAGACATACGACTAAAGTCAATTTCTAATGCTGAGGTAATGCAATGCAGCTGTCTCTTCAACATTATTTATCGAGTCCACTTGTTGTGAAGTCCAAATTTGAAAGATATTAAATTAATTTTTAAATAATAAATTGTGTAAATTATAGGAATTATATTTTTTTAAATTTGTTTCCATTTACACTCCTGACGCTAGAACTGCTGGAATGGTCCACGTAAAATTCCTTGGTAGAGCGTCTCAGGGCATTGTTTATTTATACCTTGAACCTTTCAAGCTAGAGTCTAATGGCGAAAGGTTGATTATATCTCCTGGCCTGCAACTTTAGATTTTACTGACCGGAGTAGGGGAGAAGTCTTCGCCGAACCATGTTTTTGCATATAAACTACTTTTTGGGTCCTTGCATGGACCCAGATTTGGCGACTATGCCGTGTCTGTGTGAAATGAACATGTGAGGATATACTGACAAAAGAGGACGAAAAGGTTGTTTCTAGTTTGACTATTTAAAGCTTCTTCTTGTCTTTTCTTTCGCAGCCAATATGGGCTGGAGGAGAAATTTCTTTCGAATCACGCAGCTTCGATGGCGGTGGCAGTAGCATGTCCAGGTCTCTGCAGTCATGTTTTCCACAGAGGGTTTCTCCGAAAACCATAAAAAATAAAAACTCCGAGACTTTAAAGGCATCTCCTTCTTGGAATTCTGATTCTGAACCGGGTTTTTCCTTGGATGATACTCCGCTAGATTCCTCCTCTTATTCTTCTTTGGATTCTGAAGCCGAAACTATGGTAGTCGATCCTAACGAGGATTTGTTTTTCATTTCCAGACTGATTTATCTATGCCGGTGTTTTAGCTGAAACTGAGGTGTCGATTGTCTTGTAGGAAAAGAATAGAAAAATGGCATTACCTGAGCCTAGACAACGCCAAGAGCAGAAACAAAAACAGTCTGTCATTGGAGATTCCAGTAGGTATGCATTATTGAAAATCATTCGTCATCGTAGCGTTGTCTGCTTCAATTTTCTCATCTTTGGATTCTTTCTGTCTTCAGGGTCTCTCCCGCTAGTCGGATGGCAGATATCGATAACCCACCAGGAGGTGGAAACTATACACCTCCCAAGGACTTTGTCTGCCCGGTAACTAGTCATCTATTTGATGATCCAGTGACACTTGAGACAGGTCAGACGTATGAACGTAAAGCAATTCAAGAATGGCTCGACAGAGGCAACTCGACTTGTCCGATTACGCGCCAGAAGTTGCACAGCACTCAACTGCCGAAGACGAACTATGTTCTTAAAAGGCTTATTGCGAGCTGGCAAGAACAGCACCCTGGTTCAGTCACAATTCAATCAAATAATCCACACAGGAGGAAGGAGGCGAGCTTCACTTCAACTATATTGCCTTCAAATTCACCTGGCGGTGTCATTAGCCAAGCCACCGTAGATGGCACAGTTAGTGAGCTACGACATGCCATCACCAATCTTTGCACGTCAGATATTTTGGGCGAGTCCGAAAGGGCTGTCCTTCGGATAGAAAGATTCTGGAAGGAAGCAAATATGGAACTTGAAATTCGAAGTATGCTCTCAAAGCCACCAGTTATCAATGGATTTGTGGAGATTCTGTTTAACTCTGTTGATCCCATGGTGCTGAAGGCAACGGTATTCCTCCTGTCTGAGTTGGGATCAAGAGACAAGGGTGTGGTTCATACTCTTACTCGTGTTGATTCCGATGTCGACTGCATTGTGACTCTTTTCAAGAAAGGTTTGTCGGAGGCCGTTGTGCTGATACATCTTTTAAGACCTTCTACCATGGGCCTGCTGGAGATGGACATGGTGGAATCTCTCCTGACAGTCATTAAGAAGAAAGAGGAGGACGCCTTTAGAATGTGTTTGAAGCCAAAAACAGCAGCAGTTCATTTACTAGCCCAGATCCTCGGTAGCAGTGAAGAGGGTATTGTGTCTTCAATAGCCAATGCCATTGTCTCGACAAAAGTTACTGAAAACATTGTTGGCAGCTTGGAAGCCGAGACCTCAGAAGAGAGGATTGCAGCAGTAAGGATCTTAGTAAAATGCATACACAAGGAAGGGAAATGTAGAAGCATAATAGCTAATAAAGCGCAGTTGGCCCCTGTTCTGGAGTGCTTCAGGACTGCAAGTGATGGCGAACGATTTGAGATACTTCAGTTCTTCTCTGAATTAGTCAAATTGAACAGGTAATTTTCTCTCTGCTTCAAGCCTCTGCATGTGTGATCATTTCCTCAGTTCTTGCCAGTCTTTGAACATTGTCCAACACGTAATTTGAATCCTTTCTTGTTTCTAGGAGGACATTCAATGAGAAAATTCTGCACGTTATTAAGGATGAAGGTTCTTCTAGTACAATGCATACCCTCCTTAGTTACTTACAGATAGCCCCTCAAGATCAATGTCCCACAGTGGCTGGTCTCCTACTCCAACTTGATCTTCTGGTATGAATCTCTATACTTCTCTTACTCGTGTGACATCCTAATGCACTTCCAGATGTGATTGTTTCTTTCCCAAATGCCTATATTACTCACAAACCTTGATAGTGTTCAACATAAATTACAGATCCTAGTGAGTTAATCGTTACTGACTTCATTTTCTGACTCCAAAAATGATTACTGGGTTTTTTCTGTAGGCTGAGCCCAGAAAGATGAGTATCTATCGTGAAGAGGCAATAGAGGCTCTTATTTCAAGCCTCAGAAATTCTGAACTTCCCCATGCACAAATTACTGCTGCAGAGATAATCATTTCATTGCATGGGAGGTTCACTGCCTCTGGAAAGTCCCTTACCCGAGCTTCTCTTCTAAAAAGTGCTGGACTTGACAAAAGTTACAGAAATCTTATGCGAATGGAGCAGCTTGGCAACCTTTCAGGAGAAATCGAAGAAGCCTTGGTCAGATTCATTGTCGTTACCTTGCAATATTTCACTGTTTATTTCCCTTTTCGCCAGCAGTAGAAATTGTTGTGACACTGTACTTTCCATAATGAAAATAGTTTGACTTCTATGAATGTCATCAACAGGAAGAAGAGAAGGCAGCTGAAAATTGGGAAAGAAAAATGGTTTTTTCTCTAGTTAGCCATGAATTTGGTCTACTCTTTGAGGCTTTAGCAGAAGGTTTGAAGAGCAAATGTGCAGAGCTTTCTTCAGCCTGCTTTGTGTCAGCAACATGGCTGACACACATGGTAAGTACTCTTCCAGACACTGGAATAAGAGCAGCAGCTCGCATCTGCTTGCTCAAGCGCTTCGTTACAATATTCAAGTCTTCCAAGGACACTGAAGACAAAGTCCTATCACTGCTTGCTTTGAACAGCTTCATCAAGGACCCTGGTAGATTTCTTTGATACTACAATATTTACTCACTTGATTAATCTATCCAAAGCCTTTCCATCCATTTGATTTCCTCTTGAAACTAACACGGGTTACTGTGTGCTCTAGAGGGGCTGCAGGACCTCACTTCTTACATGAAGGATATAAAGAAAGATTTGAGAGAGCTCAAGAGGTCCTCTTCCCTGGCATTTGAAATCCTTAAAATTTTGTCCGAAGGACATGATTCTAGTGCAGTAAGTTTATTATGAGAGAAGTTAATTTTGTTATGCTTGGATTTATTCTGAAAAAAAAGAAGAAGAAAAGGGCACTAACTTAAATTATTGGAAACAGGTATTATGGAATCATAAAGAATTAATTCAGATTGATAGCGGTGAGAATGGAAAAGTTCTTTCAATTGCTTGCTTCAAGAACAAGATATTTTCCGGCCATTCAGATGGAACTATAAAGGTAAATTTTCTCCCGAGGTTCAGTATCTTTGGACTTAAAAATGTCCATGCATCTGCAGTATGAGCATTAGGAACATTCCTGTAATGAAGATGGTACTAGCCACAGTCTACCACATTTCCTGCAGATTCAGGGACGATTGAACTGAGTAGTATTCTTGCATAGAATCCTTAACAAAAAAATCCTGAAACTATCCAAATAGCATCTGACGAAATTTTGGTGAAAATTACGGCATTCTCTTTCCCATTTCTGAAGGTTTGGACTGGCAGAGGCAGCATTCTTCATCTTATTCAAGAAATTCGAGAACATGGCAAAGCAGTAACTAGCTTGGCAGTTTTACAATCAGAAGAAAGACTATTCAGTGGTTCACTTGATAAAACTTCAAGGGTAAGCTCATTCAACTCTCTTACTCAGAGTTGATCGAACTTTCTCATTTTGAAGTCAATTAAATGTGGTGAACAGGTCTGGTCTACTGACAATGAATCAGTATATTGCGTTGAAGTTCATGATCTGAAAGATCAAGTTCGTGATCTGGTGGTTGCTAATAGATTTTCATGCTTCATACCACAAGGGGCAGGCGTTAAGGTGCCATACTTATCCTTCCATCTTTATTGTCATATATACTTTGTTTCTGTACGTTTTCAAATAAACAGACAGGCTTCCAACATTTCCTTCCTCTGCAATGACCTGATACCGGGCTTCTGATTTCTGTTAGCTGCGTTCATGGAATGGAAAATCCAAAGTATTGAACCCCTCAAAACACGTCAAGTGCTTGAGTCTATCTCATGGAAAACTATACTGTGGATGCCATGATAGTAGCATTCAGGTAATACGGTGTTTTCAGGCAAAATATACCATGATGTTGCTGCTCTGCAGTCCAGACTTGTTCATCTACTACCAAGTAGTGGAATTGTCATAAAGATTTGTTCTGGTCTCAGGAAATTGATTTGGCGACAGAGACACATGTTAGCATTCAAGACGGATCACGAAAATTGCTAGCAAAAGCAAATCCCATACATGCACTTCAAGTTCATGATGGACTGATATACACAGCCAGTTCTGCCATGGATGGAGCAGCTGTGAAGGTATGTATTGTCAAATGAAAACTTTAGCTGCCATCAATCACCAAAACCTTTAATCTTACCTTTTGCCAAAACCTGTGTAGAGATAGTTAAAAAGGAAACCTTATTTCTGGCCATTGACAATGTCTTTTGTGTTGGAAAAGATCTGGAATGCATCAAACTATGGTCTGATCGGGTCTGTTCCAACTACATTGGAAGTGCGGGCTATGACAATAAGCTCAGATCTTATTTATCTGGGATGCAAATTTGGAACAGTCGAGATTTGGGATCGAAAGAAGCTAAGTAAAGTCGAAACATTACAAACTGAAACAAACGGCAAGGTTACTTCCATGGCTCTGGATGAAAATGAAGAGATGTTGGTGATCGGAACCTCAGATGGAAGGATCCAGGTAAGGTTTGCTCTTCAGACAGCGACCCATACAGTCTTGTGTTTGCATATTAACTGCAAAACCACTGGTTTTTTGCAGGCATGGGGTCTGAGCTAGGAACCGAAATCCTGAACATTTAAAACTACGTCGTTTTCTGCTGGAAGATAAAAAAATCCCCAAATTCTTTGAACTAAAATTCTTTTTTTTTTTAAAATCACACATCCCCGTTTGGGCTATCATGCATTCTCAAACTGTATATAGGCTACTGCCTGCTTTCCGGCGTTGTACAGAAACCTGTCATTTGTAATAGCAACGGGATCTTGATGCAGAGCAATAAAAAGGAAAAATCTTATTGTATTATTTTTTATAAATAAATAATGTTTTATTTATCTCCATTTGTAAAATCTTATTGTATTTTTTACCACTCATAATACAAAATTTGTAATTTTATGGAGGTTAACTGGTTAAGCATGGTCACGGCACTTGTTGATTAAAGAATATCTATTTATAGCAAAAGGCGTACTAACTCTTCAATATCAGTCTGGTTTGTTGGAATTTTTATATACATATATCTTCTTCAAAATACAATTATAAATATAAAATAATTTTAAGATAGAATAATAATAATAATTTTTTAAAAAATTATCTCATAATTTTAATAAAATAAGCAGATCATTAAATTTGCGTGACATTTTAGGAAGAAAGCAAATATCAATATGGCAATTTCATTTTTTATAGAAGATATCATATTACAATCTACGAAAGTCAGCTTTGCACATGGCCAGCTAAACATTTTGAAGGCATTTTAAGAGGAAATAAATATGTCAACATGGTAACTTCATTTTTTATTTTTAAAAACGCCACTATATATGAAAATCAACTTTACACGTGAACAGCTAAACATTACGGAGTTCAGAGAGCTTAAATAGTAAAATAGTGGATGAGGTTATTTAGAATTTTAAGAAACAACTTGATTTTTGAAGAACGCTTAACGACGGTAATAACAAGGGATTGCAAAAGCTTGGCAAAATACATAAATATTATAATATATGGTTAAAGGATAAAATTCATCTATTTTTAATTACTTGATTTTTTAAGAAGACTAGACGACGGTAATAACAAGGGATTGTAAAAGTCTCACAAAATACATAAATATTATAGTATATGGTTAAAGGATAAAATTCGTTTTTTTTAATTAAATAATAGATATTCTATTTTTAAAAAAATGAATATTATATCAATTAAAATTTTGCGAATCATTCTTTACACGAGGCTCCTGACAGGAATAATTTGAACTTCTTAAATATCTACGTTATATAATATAATAACAAATTTAGGTTAAAAAGTGGAAATAATATATGAAAATAATGTCAAATGGACAACTTGTATCCATTGCTGATGTGGCAAATTCTCAGGCCTACAGCGCTCCACCGGACTCCAAACAAGTCTTCAATTCGCTTGACAAAATCCGGGTCATTATAAATGCGCTCCATCCCTCACCAGTAACGTTCATCAGCACCTGATACTCATTTGATCACTCAGAAAACCCCATCACCACCGTCTAAGCAACGATGGCCCCGATTGCAGTTGGCGATTCATTACCCGATGGAACTCTAGCCTACTTCGACGAGCAGGATCAGCTGCAGCAGGTGTCTGTCCACTCCCTTGCTGCCGGTAAAAAGGTCGTCCTCTTTGGTGTCCCCGGTGCCTTCACTCCTACTTGCAGGTAGCGATCTTCCCAGTTCACCGGTTTCTCCCGGTGATCTTGATGAGTATATAAATATTTCTCGGCTTTTTTTGCTGGCCAGATCGGTGGGCCTTTACTAACCTATTTATTAATTTTAAAAAATATAAGTTTTATCTATTGGGGGATTTTGATCTGGTATCTGTGGGGTGTACGCAGCTTAAAGCACGTCCCGGGGTTTATCGAGAGAGCTGATGAGCTGTTATCCAAGGGCGTGGCTGATATCCTTTGCATTAGCGGTACATCTCGTGTTCTCTACATCTAAAATGTGTCCAGATACGTTGCATTCCAGTTATGGATCGAAATACGCTAAACTTAACTCATTTCCATGGCATAAATATTTTTGTTAAGCAATCATCATCCAGTTACTGTCTTCACATCTAGGAATTATCGATGTGGGTGTTGACGAGACTGATTATACCTGGTGTGTTTGATTAGAATGCCAATTGGGTTTTAGCTTATTATTACGCAAGTTTTGTGGGCGAATCAATTATCCATTTGAATTTTTAGATTTGAATTCTCTCTTTGGGGTTGCTCTTATAGATTTTCTTGTATACTCCGATCAACGTTTATAGTTTATTGTTAGTTGTTACTTACAATGATAAAGAAATAACCTTTTCTGTTACTGTTTTGGTGTTTGTTTGTATTTCTTGGGTACCCGTGAAACTTTTACTTGGGTTTTCCATGACAAAGAATTGACTTTTCTATATGCTGAAAGTCTCTTTTTAATTACTTTCGAGGTTATTATGTTCTCATTTCCGTGTGTTTTTTCTGGTACTTGGATTTGATTTGATCTTTAAAGTAAGGGATCTTATGCTGGTTTATAGTTGTTGCAATGGCGACAAGGCTACCTTTTCATCATCAAACTGTAACTTGAGGATTTTCTTTTGTAAGTTTTAAATTCTAACTTTTACTGTTGGATCTCTTAATACACAGTTAACGATCCCTTTGTGATGAAGGCATGGTCCAAAACTTACCCTGAGAACAAGCACGTTAAGTTCCTCGCCGATGGCTCTGCAACTTACACCCACTCTCTTGGCCTTGAGCTGGATTTGAATGAGAAAGGTCTAGGCACTCGATCTAGGAGGTTTGCTCTCTTGGTTGACAACCTCAAGGTGACTGTTGCAAACATTGAAGATGGGGGGGCTTTTGAAGTATCCAGTGCCGAGGAAATCCTCAAAGCTCTTTAAACTTCCAACTTCAGTTAGTTCCTTGTACCTTGAACTCATATGTATCCCCATGAGGACTTGTGTTGTTATTGAGGGAGTGTTTTCATATCACCATGGACCTGATCTTTATGTATTCGATGGTAATGGAATAAAGAGGATTGCATCTTTTTATCCGCAGTTCTGATTAAGCATGACAGTAGCCAGCAACCTCTCGGCCTTGCTCTGGTTCCGGGGAACAGCAATCGTACTCTTTTTTTCTTTTTTATAATTACAAGAGTTGGGACAAAGAACAACTCTATTCAGATTTTATGGAACCAACAATCCCAAACAACCAAACATACCCCAATCTGGATTGTAATTGGCCGGCTCTGAATCACTGGATCATACTATTTTGCTTATTTCTAAATATTTAATTACATTATTTGGTCCAGCCCAGAGATCGTCATCATTGTACAAAGAGTACAGAACCACGTAAAATATTGAGTAGCGGATTGATACGAGAGGGAAAGGCCTAACTTCAGGTACACATGGCGATTCAACCGCAAACAACTATTCTATTCCTACAACTAGACACAGTCTGCGTACCAAACGTCCACCATCAGAGCTATCGGATTATGTGTGATCGTGATAGTATCGTGTTAGCAATAGTTATCATTATGGTATTTTATTTAAATGAATAAATGTAAATAAATGGGACAAGATATAATGAATATCTGAACTTTTTTCTTTTCTTCTATTTTCGTTCCCTTTCTCAGGTTATTATTCCCTAAACGTAACATTGGTGCTTTCGTTGAGAGCATAGATGCTCAATGACTGAAGGAACTATGATTACATGGTACAAAGCTCTTGAGGAAGCTCTTGCTAAAGTTTCCTAAGATTTACAGGCGATGAGCTCTAAAGTTTCTACTGACCTTCAAGGTATGGCTGCTTCTATGAAGAACCATTCTGAGGATCTCTCTCGAACAATGGCTACTACAGAGTGGCTATAAAAGTCTCATGAGGCACTAGTGCAATCACTAGTTCGGATAGAGAAACAAACTACTTCTTTAGCATCGTTGCTTTCATCCCCAATATTGTACCCTCAACAGGCTTCATCATCTTCTACTACTTTGGAAGGTTCTACTACCACCGATGGGTCCAGCTCCCTCAACATCCGGATTCCAAAGTTAGAAATACCTTTATTTTCAGGGAATGACTGCATTCTACATGACGGGTGATGCCCTTCAATGGTATCAGTGGCTTTATGCCACTAATCAACTCTCTACCTGGGAGCAGTTTGCACTTGACATCGAGAACAGATTCGGACCATCCCATTATGCAAACCATGATGCTCTTCTCTTTAAGTTACAACAGCATCTTTCTGTTACTGACTACAAGCGACGCTTTGAAGTATTATCCACTCGTACTCATGGCTTATCTGCTGATAATCTTTTAAATTGTTTCATATCTGGGTTAAAAGATCCCATTAAACGTGAGATCTATCTACTTAAGCCAACTATATTAAAGGAAGATGTTGATATGGCTAAATTGATTGAAGAGAAGGTTTATCCTCAGCCATGGGCAACATCACAGTCTCGGTCTACACCAGCGACACATACATCTCCAGCCTCTCATGTATTGAAGTCTGCATTTTCAGTTGCTCCACTTGCAACTTTGAGTCCTTCATCTTCGAAGGTACCCATTAAAAGATTAACTCCTGTGGAAATGGAAGAGCCATGAAGTAAGAGTTTGTGTTTTAATTGTGATGAAAAATTTTATCCTGGTCACAAGTGCAAACGAGTGCAATTTCATTGTGTAGTAGCCGATGAAAGTAATGGGGATGAGCCTACAGATCATGTTGCTGAGGAAGACGATTTATCTTTATTATGTCTAGAGGAGACCTCTGTACCATCAGAGACCACCATCAATCTCTTTACATGCACTAGAGGGCTTCACAAAGCCCGTCACATTATGGGTACAAGTAACCATTGCAGGTAGTGAGGTGATTATTTTGATTGATGGAGGAGGGTCTGTGGAATACATTGGACTGTGGAAGTATGTGTGTTGCTGTTCCATTAATAATGGCTCCTCATTTATTTTATATTGATTTGTCCGTCCTTCCTATTTATGGTGCGGATGTGGTTTTGGGTGTTCAATGACTATCTAACGTGGGTCTTATTTTATTTAATTATAAAGAGTTGTGAATGAATTTAAATTTTTGTGGAGAAAAAATATTAATTAATGGGATAAATGAGACAGATATGGCACAGTTGAGAAGAAGCCAACAAACTCACTCTTTTTCAAAATGCTACTAGTTGCTTGTTGAGCAAATTACGCCTGTGGGGCTCACTATATCAACAGGGAATGCTCCACGTGAGATAAGGAAAGACATCAGAGCACTTTTTACTAAATTTGTTCCTATTTTTCAGGTCCCTACTAGTTTTTCACTTTTTCGTAACATATCCCATCGCATTCCACTACTACCCGGATCATTTCCTGTATCAGTGAGGCCATATCGTTAACCACACTTCCAAAATGGAGAAATAGAGAAATTGGTGCAGTAAATGTTATCTGATGGAATTATACAACACAATACTAGTCCATTTTCTTCCCCAGTTATATTGGTAAAGAAAAAAGATGGATCGTGACGATTCTGTGTTGATTGTAGAGTTTTAAACTCTATCACAATCAAAGACAAGGTTCCTATTCCCACAATTGACGAGTTGCTTGATGAGGTACATGGTGCAACAGTTTTCTCAAAATTAGATTTAAAAGCAGGCTATCACCAATTGAGGATACACTCATATGATGTCAATAAAACAGATTTCCGTACTTATCAGGGCCACTATGAATTTTTGGTTCCTCCATTTAGTCTCACAAATGCACCATCATCTTTTCAAACAGAAATGAATATGCAGTTTCGATCATTATTGAGAAAATTTGTTCTCGTCTTCTTTGATGATATTTTGATTTATAACAAAATTTTAAAATTGATATAGTTAATTTTAAATTTTAAAATTATTTCATATATATAGAATAATTATCTAGGCTAATTACATTCACAAATCAATATAATTCCTCAAACCAACGTCTTGGTTTAGCTTCCGAATAAGAATCCAGTAAAATAAAATTCATTAATGAATATGAAATTTTATAAAAATAAAACATAATCAACTATTCCAATACATGTCACGCATCTTTTATTAAATTAAAAAAAGAGTTAATGCATTAAATAACAAATGATTCAAGTGTCACCTCACATTAGTTTAATTTGTCGCTCCATCCCTCTCCAAAAGTGAGGGAGTTTAAATTAGCTTGAGGATTACGATTTTGAATTTCCCCATTGATCACAGCACTGCTCGAAACGATTGGATAAAAAGACTTTTCGAAGACCAAAGTAGTAGAGGTTGGTAGGTATCCAGTTAATGTAATTTTCTTGGACAAAGGATTTGGTAGATCTACGAGTTTCGGACCTGGGAGTTCTGCCAGCTTAACCTGAACTGTGAGTGGCTGCATCGAGACACCAACGTGTTCCTTGGGATGCAAAGTCATCCGCATGTTTTGCCAGTCTCTTCTACAACACCAAGATCATGGCTTTGATTTACAATTTTACCATTTTATTGCCAAGCGATAATAAATATAATTACCCGCTCAAACTTTATCTTTTCATTAATTTATTAAATTTTCCGACAAACAATATATATCTATTTACTTAATATTTCAAGATCGAAGATCGACAGAGGGGGATAAAGACCAGACCCATTTAAATGTCCCCGCATGTATAGCCAAGAGTAATAGGGACCACCTTTGCTTATGTAACGGTCATATTTCAACTGCTCTAAAATTTAATGTAACGAAGAAGTGACTTTCATAGTTTTTTAGAAGAATTTCCAAAAAGAAAAAAGGTGGCATTCTCTGTTTTCTCTTTTCATCGGTGTATAAAATGGGCATCTTTTGCTCCAAGCTAAAGACAAAAATATAATTAATAAAAAAATTATACTGTTTCAGCTGATCTTCGTGGTTGGAGAAAGTGCCGGTAGTTGCCGTTCGAGATAATGGGCCCATAGCTCTGCATTTCAAAAAATATTTCTGTTGGATTTGAAAACCATCGAGGGGGACGATAAAGGTGCACTGACCCTTTGACTAATAACGACAGTATCCACCCCTACTCTCACAGATATAGAGTTTATTGTAGTGTTGTTTTCCTTGAAACCATAAATAGTGGAGGACTTCGAATTCGCCCTTTTCTTGTCATATCGTCACAGCCTTGCAGGCCTCAACAGCTCTGGACACGCACTACTCTTTTTGCGTCCTTCTTCTTCTTTAACATTTTCTGTGTCTTTTTTGTTTTTTTTACCTAGACCTTTTGGGAAGGTTAATATACCTGTCTCTTGCTTTGGACAAGAAAGGGCGACTGTGCCGGGTGTTGGGAGAGTTGTAGGAGGAGCATCATGAGTGCTTCCAAGTTCATTAAATGTGTTACCGTTGGAGATGGAGCTGTTGGCAAAACCTGTATGCTCATTTGTTACACCAGCAACAAGTTCCCTACTGTAAGTATTCCTCACACCACCCGCTCCTACTCCGAATCATTACACAACATTGTTCCTCCCATTGTCTGTTGTTGGTTTAACTGTTTTCCTTCTTTTTTTTCCCTAAAGCTTCCTATTTTGTATATGTATGATTACCAGGATTACATACCGACTGTGTTTGATAACTTTAGTGCTAATGTGGCTGTGGACGGGAGTATAGTCAATTTGGGACTATGGGACACTGCAGGTATTAAGATTTTTCATGCTTAAAATACTGATGTTGCTTGTGATGATCTTATCAAATCAGTTCCAGGTCCTTCTGCTGATACCTCTTTTATTTATTACTAATTGCTTCAACATTTTTTGTTAATTAAAGGTCAGGAGGACTATAGCAGGCTGAGACCACTGAGTTACAGAGGTGCCGACATATTTGTGCTGGCTTTCTCATTAATTAGCCGGGCGAGTTATGAAAATGTTCTGAAGAAGGTAAGTACTTCAATACTTGTGTCTTTTCTGTTTCTTAAGTTCCTAACCACCATCTGTTTTCACTTCTCTTATGCCGATGGCTACTTTTGCTCTGTAACATGAAAGAAAACGAAGTGTCATTTCATTCATTGCAAATAAAAACCTTCTGCTGCTTACCCTTTCTTCTTCCTTCTGACGTACGTGCATAGGCTTGTGTCTAGGAGTTACGAGAAAATTGACATTCTGATTACCCACTGAGGTTTGAAATAGTTCCTTTTCATTTGTCTCAGTGGATGCCTGAGCTGCGAAGGTTTGCTCCAAATGTTCCAATTGTGCTTGTCGGAACAAAACTAGGTAACTTTGAGAACCTAGAACTATGATGATCTTTGTTCGTTTATCTATTTTGCATACTTAATTGATGATACCCTTTAATCGTCGACAGATCTTCGTGAAGACAGAGGATATATATCTGATCATATGAATCATAGTATCATAACTTCTGCTCAGGTATGCACAGCACAATTTTTCTTCATCATGAACAAGTTTTAGGGTCATAGAAGTAGCTGAGATTTAGATTATAAAAACAGGGTGAAGAGCTGAGGAAGCAGATTGGTGCTGCAGCGTATATCGAGTGCAGCTCTAAAACTCAGCAGGTATAGATTCCTGGGATTTTAAAATGTTTCATATGCCTTGGTCCGTAAGATGAGCAGCAGTATTCATCATGGTTGCTTTCCACTGTTCAGAATGTCAAAGCTGTTTTTGATACCGCAATCAAGGTTGTTCTCCAACCTCCGAGAAGGAAAGAGATTCCAAGGAAGAAAAGGCATCAAAGTTCTGGTTGTGGAATTTCGTAAGCACTCAATCCCTCCATTTATTCTACAATCTTTCCCGACTTCTGATTATCTATCTGCTTGATTGCTGAGATCTCTTGCACCTACTGCCAGGGGCCTTGTGTGTGGAGGTTGTGTTGCTTAGCAACTTTTGGCCTTGGTGGTGGTCACGACGGTTCTTCTTCCACTGCTGATTCCTGATATCCGATTACATATCTTTTTAGTTTTTTCCTGCATTTTGGGTGTATTATTTTATTTTAACCTCAGCAACGAAGTTCCAAACTACCATGGAATAGTATACTGATCCATCTCACAAGCTTTCCTTGAATTGGGGCCGCGGAGGGAATTGTTCATTCTCTCATTTCCTGTTGTGTTACTCGTGGTAAAAATTAATGGAATTCCCCTTTGTTGTATCGCCGTGGGTATCATCTCATGAATTCTCCGCCATCCTTATTCGTTTCTTTGAGGTCTCCACGATTCTGAGGTTGAGGTCATAAATGAGGAACCTGTCCTTTCAGATAGAAGGTCATAAATGGTAAATGAAGAGGAGATGGACCATAACGATTCCCGAAAACCTGATGAGGTCGAATTGATAATTTAATGACGGTTGCAGGTATCTGCTTGACTGATTGTTTTGATGAGGCGGCGCTCGGCAGTGTCCGTCACTTACCGGGGAATACTGCTGCCGATGGTGGCGTAATTTGGACCACTGCATAAGCTGGAAATTACTCTATTCTCCTTCTTTACTGTTTGCCATTGTAGAATAATTATTCAATTAATGTGATATCCCAAACTCGAAAGATCACTAGTCTATATAAATTCAATGCAGTTTAATAAAATTGTTCAGGGGCAAATATGTCATTTAATACCCGAAGAATTTTATATAAAAAAGAAACCCTCCACCGGCTCTTTTCCAGTCCACTCGCCACACTCGTCAAAACAAGAATAATCTATTTTGAAGGATTCCACATCAGACCCGACCCGGCCCGATCAGTGACTCGCTCTGAGCTGATTTCAGATGGATAACTCGACGGCACCACCAGAGCAACCGATCCCGGCCAAAAGTTGGAGTATCCACACTCGCGCCGAGATTATCGCCAAGTACGAAATCCAGGAACGGGTCGGGTCCGGCGCCTACGCCGACGTGTACAAAGCCCGTCGCCTCGCTGACGGCCTCACCGTAGCTCTTAAAGAGATTCACGACTACCAATCGGCGTTCCGCGAAATTGACGCACTGCAGATGCTGCAAAACTGTCCCAACGTCGTCGTTCTGCATGAGTACTTTTGGCGGGAAGATGAGGACGCTGTGCTGGTGCTGGAGTTCCTAAGGACGGACTTGGCAACGGTGATCAATGAAGCGAAGAGGAGGGAGGGCGGAGGCGGGCTGAGTGTTGGCGAGGTGAAGAGATGGATGGTCCAAATTCTTTGCGGGGTAGACGCTTGTCACCGGAATATGATCGTGCATCGGGATTTGAAGCCTGGTAATTTGTTGATATCGGATCAGGGGGTGCTTAAGCTGGCCGATTTCGGACAGGTAGCGGGATACACTCTCCCTCTCTTTCTCTTTTCATTTCGTCGTGTTGGTTTGTGCGGTTAAGATTGAGAATTGTTTAATTTTGTCCTGGCATTAATCTTAACTAGGTGAAGTTTGAAACTTTGATGATTTTCTACATTTAAACCATTAGATTTGGTTGTATTAAGAGTGTAGTTAATGCCAATTCTTTTTCTGAATAAAGAGTATCTCACCAGACTGATTTTTCCTCGGGTCCGGGTCACGATTCTATACCAATATGGTTTTGAACATCCTATTTAATGTTAATTTTGTGGTTGTAACTTTCTTTTAATGGAAATTTGATGCCTTGGGTCTGTGTTACTTTTTCTGGTATGAGCAGTGAATGCTCGCCTCGTGGCATCAGACGATGCCATAGTTAGATTGATGTAGGATTCTGAGATTTTCTCCATCAATTGTGGGGTGGCCTCTTGCATATTTATTACCACTGTTCAAAGGTGGAATTGTTTGTTGGCTGTTCATGCATCAAAAGTTGGTGGCACAAGCTACTTGATGCCCTAAACTCGTATACAATTTTAAATGCAATGGAATTTGATGTGATAAGATCAGCTAAATTATTTGTTGGAAAAGCTTATAATTGAGGGGTCATAGTGACTTTAAACTGCATTCTCTGTTTTTATAGAATGAGATTCATAAAACTGTGAGGATGTTTGGCCTGCATCTGCTTGGACTCCCTGTATGTTTAGGAGGGAAATGATAAGTCTGGTTCTGTTTGCAGGCAAGGATACTCATGGATCTGGGATTTGTTGCTGAGAACATGCAGCCATATGATAAGGACATTTTGTATCAGCAACAGATTGTTCCACCAGCTGAAGCTGGTCCTGAGATGGACAGCACATTTCAAGGACATGGATACCAAAAGCAGGACATCTTTAGAGAAGAATCTTTTAGAGAGACTGGGGATTTCAATTTTTCTGATGAAATTGACAAGGCAGCAAGTATTCAGGATGGCAATACTTCTTGTCTTGCAACAGGCACTGCAAGTGACTTGGGAGAAGATATGAAGAGTTATTACTCTTATGAAGCTGAGGAGGCCGGGGATGATACACATGGTTCACTCACTTCGTGCGTTGGAACAAGATGGTTTAGGGCTCCCGAACTTCTCTATGGTTCCACGGACTATGGGATTGAGGTTGATTTGTGGTCATTGGGCTGCATCTTTTCTGAGCTTTTAACTCTGGAGCCACTTTTTCCAGGAACATCTGATATTGATCAACTAAGTCGAATCATCAATGCTCTGGGAAACTTAACAGAGGAAGTGTGGCCGGGGTGTTTAAAACTTCCAGATTACGGAACCATTTCCTTTGCCAAGGTGGAAAATCCCGCAGGCGTAGAAGCCTGTCTCTCTGGACGCTCACCGGATGAAGTTTCTGTAGTCAAGAAGCTTGTTTGTTACGACCCAGCTAGCAGAGCAACTGCCATGGAACTGCTCCACGATGAATACTTTAACAAGGAGCCTCTTCCAGTTCCACTCTCGGAGCTTCAGGTTCCTCTAACAAATAGTAGGCAAGACGAGGACTCTTCTGGTGGGTGGAATGACTACAATGCGGAGGGTGCGGACTCAGATTTTGATGATTTTGGCCCTATGAACGTCAGAGCCACCAGTACTGGTTTTTCTATACAGTTTTCTTGAAATTTAATTTTTAAAAGAAAACTTCGAAAGCAAAATTTACTTTTTGTTCGGCTTGCAATTGGGATTCCATAGTTTAGCGGTTCAGCATCAGGAATTCCATTGTAAAATCGTTTGTGCTATAGCTCTTTCCTTTAAACTGTTGGCTTATCTGCTAATTTCCTGAGGATTGCAAAATGTTTCCTCATTCCTTGTAATACTTGATTTATGTTAATCTTCCAAGGATCTATATTTTACAATTTTGAAAAAAAAAATTTCCTTTTTTTTGTCGACAAAAACAATAAATTAGTGTGATTGGTTGGTTATATATACATAAAGAACAAGTGAAAGCACCCCACTGTCATTTGAAATACAACCTTCTTCGGTCAAAATCCGACAGATACAGAATCCAAAATGCCTATTGCCCTCGATAGAAAACGGGCGGCTTCTCAATTAAAAAAGAGCAGATTCTAAAGAAACTTATTCTGAATCGATGAGACTTGCTCCAATACTGTATTGTCTGTTCATAATCAGAATCTCAGGAACACCAAACCAGAATTCATGGATTAACGTTAATCTAATTGTCAACCACTTCAATAAGAGTGGTCTCGTAATCACTAGGAGCCACAAATCCATGGAGGTTGATAACGGTTGCAGCCACATTGGCGAGTCCACCGTCAGGAACATCTTTGCGGAACCTGACACCAGGTGCCAATCCAGGACCTCCAATGGCAATTGGAACCTGCATGAGCATGATAATCATCAACACGAGAAATTGTGATTCATTCAAAGGTGCATTGATCTTTCATTATTCATGTCTTGCAATGGCACAACCACAGGCTAAAAGCACTCACCGGCTGGAGTGTGTGGGAAGTCAGTATTTGGACCTTCCCGCTCTTATCAACTGCAGGCTTTCCTGACTTGTCCCTCTTCACCATGTCCTCTGCATTGCCATGATCAGCAGTTACTACGTATATGCCGCCGACTTGCTCTATTGCATCAACGATCATCTGCAATCGATAGCGTTTCCAGTCCGTGATTTCACTGTTCATATAGCTAGGAACAGCAGGGAGACAAATTGACAGGAAACTTGGAAAACTCTTGAATGCAAGAGAAAGCAAGGAATATTTAACATGATACCGTACCTTAACAGCCTCATCAGCTGCTTTGCATGCCACAACTGTAGCTTCAATGTCCCCGGTATGTCCCACCATGTCACTATTTGGTATGTTCACTCGAACCTGAGAGAACATATAGAATTAACCCAAGCACAAGTTCCAAGTTAAATCATCAGATAGATGAGATTATCACCTGATGAAATTTTCCGCTGAGGATTGCATCCCTAGCCTTCTCAGCAATCTCTATAGCTTTCATCTTTGGTTGGACATTGAATGTAATTCCAACATCACTTGGGATCTCCACATATTCCTCCAAGTCTTGGTTGAAATATCCAGATCGATTTCCATTCCAGAAGAAAGTGACATGTCCAAATTTAACTGTCTCACTGATTAACACAAAAAAACAAAGTAAAATAGTGATCAAAAGGCCTTAAATTTCAGATGATCATTAGAGATAATAGATTCTACATCCAACACCACCATACCCAACTCGATATTAGTTATTAGCGCCTACGTAAATACGAGCTCAGAGCTGGCAATAGTAGCGGAGCAAAAATTTAGCCTACATGACTTAAGGCTACAATGCACACCTTTGACAAAATACAGCAGTTTGGTATGTCTAGATTTAGTCATGATCTCAGAAAGATTCACATGCAGGAGACAACAACCACAAAGTGTACTAACACTATGGACAATTAAATTGGTAGTTCTGTTTAATGTAGATCCTGCCAAGGACAATGACACAGCTGATAGCCTACCTGCAAGCGAAGGTGCTAACACCATTATGCACTAAATATTCACCGGATGTCCTTTCTATCTCTGGAGGAGAAACAAGGTAGTGACTGGGAAGTTTCAACTCGCCATCATATTGAAGCATCCCAGAATAACGGATTTTAGGGACTCGAACTCGATCAAATTTGTCAAAGTCCGCATATTCAAGTGCCTTAGCTAGCATAACCATCCGGTCTGCACGGAAGTTGAATGTGACAACAGCATCGCCATCTACAATTGGACCTACAGGCTTCTCATTCTCATCAACAATGACAAAAGGATGAATGTATTGGTCATTAGCTTTGGGTTCTTCCCTCAGCTTCTTGACTGCATCTACGGCACTCCTAAACTTGTAAGGGGCTTCTCCAAGAACTTGGGCATCCCATCCTCGTTTCACAACACTCCAGTCATTCTGCAGGATATTTATTGACAGACTTTACAGGCATGTGAAAACAAAGTAATGCTAATTTTACAAACAAACATACATCTGCAGCAATAACAAAGAGAAAATAAACTAAAATAAAACCAACTGCTTCTCAATTTCTGTGAAAATGGAACAGGCCAGATAAAACAAATTGCAGCTATCAGGGAATGGAAAACCCAACTAAATAGGTTTGCCACCTTCTCACAATCTGTTGGACTGACACTTAAATTTTATCCATATATTAGAGACAGGACGTGTTTTCCACCAAATACCTCGTATCGGTCCATTGTGACATACATGCGGCCTCCACCAGATGCAATCTGTGCATCAACACCTTTCCCACGTAACTCTGCGAGATCCTTCTCAAGAGTTTCTACGAAGCCAACACTTGTACCATCTATGACATCACGCCCATCTGTAAGAACATGAACTCGAATTCTTTTAGCACCATGCTCTGCAGAACCCTTCAGCAGCAACTACAAAACAAAAAGGGATACAGATGAGGATTAAATAATAGCAATTGAGAAGGCATGGCTGCCTAAAGGACATGGAAATTCAGACTATACAACCCACCTGCAACTGATCAAGCCGAGAATGAACTCCTCCATCACTCAATAAGCCAATAAGGTGCAGGGTGTTATTTTCAAAAGATTCTTTTATGTACTTGAAACCCTCCCCATCATAGATTTTTCCAGTGGCAAGGGCATTATCCACAAGCTTGGCTCTACATTTAGAAGAAAAAAAAATTCAACTTGAAGTTCCAAATTGCATTCCAATTAAAGGAAAATAAAACAGGCTACTGATAGGAAGAACATCGTCTGTGAAAAGTTCATTCATACATCTCCTCTTGAAAGAGTAGCAAAAAAGCAAACAGAAAATGGATGTGTTACAAGATGATTTAAATAAATGTTTCAAACGGTCAAAATTAGAGATCGACTGAGATCCTGAAATAAAATAGCAAGCTTAATTCTTTTTCGTCAAGAATAATATCGTAACTATATTCTCACGATCAAGGAACTTTATATTGAAGATTTTAAACTGGAAGATATTCTAACAACTCGTACATGAAGCATGGCTATAGAAATGGTCAGAGTTAATGATTACTAGCAACATGTATGCATGTATATGGTTCCATCCTTTCTGATCCCAACCAAGCATTTGCATTCAAAAGTTGAGCGTAAAAATTTGAAGAGAATCAAAAGAATTAAATTATGTGAAAGATTATCTGGATATCATTGGAATTTGAGAAGAAGCTTACCCTTGAGCATAAATGCGTCCCGCACCAAGAGCATTATGCCCAACTTCACTGTTTCCCATATCATCTTCAGTTGGAAGTCCCACAGCAGTGCCATGAGCTCTGATCAATCTCCATTTCTCAGGGGCCCCCTGTCCGAAAACAAGAAGGAAACAAATATTAAGAAAGAAAATTCTTACCACAGTGATAAATACTTGAAAATCCCTAAACAAGTCAAACAACAAACTGACCAGATCTACCACGGTATAAAGTTTTGTAATTAGAAGACTCTGTCGCTGTTAATATTAACATTCTTATAAAAATCATTCACAATACCTCTCTTTCATTATCCTATTGACACACTGGTCTCACTAGTCTAATATCTTTGGTGCCCACATTTTTTCTGAAAAAAACAGGAAAAGATTAAAAGAATGAACCTTTTTGAATGAGTCCATTACGGGTGTTTGAGCAATATGGATGCAGTTATACTCATCGGGTTTAGCCTCGCCCCACCCGTCCAAAACCACCATTGCAATTGTCTTCCCCTTGGGAAGCTTTGGATGATCAGCCAATTTAAACCCATTCCCTGAGCTACTCATCTTTCTCTTCGTCTCTCAAATCTACACACTAAAAGTAACAAACTGGATCGATCAATCCGTGAAGTCAAACCATGTAACCAATAACAAATAAAAGACAGTCAAAGAAAAGGACCAAGAAAGGAGCACGTATAGTGTAACAAAGAATTGACATGTAACTAGTTCGAATCCGTCTGTACGGCCTCGTGCGCATCGATGTTAAGGTATGGACAGTTACCTCTGTTACAGACGTTGGAAGTGGAAGACAAATGTAGGAGAAAAGAAGCTGAAGGTGTCTTGTTATATACCGGAGAGGCGCTTTTCCAGAAGAAGCCTTTTTTTGTCATTTGGTGTCGAACTAGAGAACGAGATTTCATGTAGGCCGTTGGATGAAACTCAAATTGTTCTACAAGCTGTGGGGGCCCATGGATTTACTGGACCACCAATTCCTTTCCGTCCACCGTAAACCTAATTCTTTTTATTTTTTAAAAATAAATTCGGCTTTGTTTGGGTGATTTTTTAACCGAGCAGCCATAGAATATTCCGGTACGATCCTCTACTATCACAGGCCTCGCAGGATTTGGTTTTACTTACCGTTTTTATTACATCATACAGTTTTTATCAAGGCATGATCTGCGCCGTTGACAGATGCGTCACATTACATAACTAATTTAACTGACCATTCATCATTGTCAGGCTGCGTCCTACCTTCTGATTTTGACTTTTTATAAACAAGCTGCTTGTAAGAGATAGATTGAAAGCGTCAGAGCCTGAATTAGCAGAAGTGGTATTCAAGTGACGCAGTTAAAGCGGTAACACTACAAATATTTAATTTTTATTTTCGATAAAAATTAAGTTTAACCGGGTTGGTGGTCGTCTGGACTCAATCTTATGATTATAGCCATCAAAATTCTTAATTGATGGTTAGGTGTACTCACTCTTAATCAATAGCCAACAAAATTCACTCTTAATCCGTGAATTGGGCTCATTCTTAGTTTGTACCACTCTTAATTGATAATTAATTGGATTCATTCTTAATTTGTATTTAAAATATAACAGAAAATATTAGTCATGACGCAAAGCTATAAGACGAGATTAATCACTTTGATAAATTTTTTTTTTAAAAAAATATATGATTGTAATCTTTTTTTCACTCTAGCAAATTCATAGAATTTGGATAAAAGAGACTAAGACATCCTTTATATATATTTTGTAAAACAGTTGTTGGTTGATCTCAATAATTAATACAATGGAATTATTGGAATTAAAATCAGAATGAAGAAATAAATATTAAATTAAATTTTATAATAATAAATTATTATCTAATTCAATAATTATATATATATATAAAGTTATAAAATCAATTTCAACACTAATACTCCAAATGGGTCCTGATAATTTTAGAATTATGTAAAATTGATGTTGGTTTTGTTATTTAAAAATCGATGGTTTATGATTTGTTAAAACATCGCAGTACTCAATTAAATTCTCTTCCCTTTTATTGTTTCTTATAACAATAGTTCGGAACTTAAAATTTCCACAATTTTACTTGATTGGAAAGAAATTTAGCCTCGATATATCCTTTCCTTTGTAGGCGTAAAATTAAATAAAGTAGCTCTAAACTTTGGAATTTCCATGATTTGAACCCAAGAACACAGAGGGGAATCATAAATAGTGTGAAATATTTGACACTGCCATCCATGCTTCTTATTCGTCATTCTAGACAGCACTTAGGGATATTGATATATAAAACATTAAAACATCAATTTCTCCGTATGGCTGGTTTGCATCTACGGTATCTGCAATTAAGTGTACAGTAACAGTATTCTAATCATTCACATTCAAAGACTTCCTGCACGTTTTCCTTCCACTCACGTGCTCATTTCCATGTCCTTAAATCCTGTCCGTCCGTTTTATTCGATTTGCCCTGCCTCGTGCCCGTATAGTAGAAAAAAAAAAAAAAACATCGTAAAAGAAACTCACCACCGCCGATGTTGCTTTGCATCTGCAGCCTACTCATACGATAAGACTTATTTTTAGCGCCAATTTTCTTTTTTCTTTTTTAGCTTGAAATGAAGAAACGATCTCCTCAGTTTTTGTTCCTCCACTAGTGTACTGCCATCTAACAAATTAATCCCACGTGGCATCCAGTCATTCGAAAATCAGTGACACTGGGTGTAGTCAGCCGTAACGGATAATGGCTCCATCTGAAAGACTGAAACCCCCCCTACTCGCACCACATGTCCGTAAGTTGAAGCCCATCCATCCAACCGCGGAACACCGACTCTTATTCCCTTGCTATGAATTTCCACCGTTGGATGACTTGTTGAAACAAGAGCCGCTGGATTGAACCGGAACGGGGATCACACCAATGAATAATAACACCGAAATTGAATTTCAAAATTTCTATAGAGAGGGAGAGAGAAGAGAGGCTGCAGCTTGAGGAGGAACGAAGCCATAACCGAACCAAGAACCAAAGGCAAGAGATAAGCGGGAGCTCTCATGCTCCCGCACACTTCTATTAGTCATTTTTAATTGGTAGTTATCACAAACACATTATAAGCTCTCCAGTATCATTCCTTGCGGATCAAAGAGTTTGAAAAGGTGGAGGTTCTTGTGATTTATTGGTTTGGATTTTTACTGGTTTAAGGTGGGTGAATTGAGTTAGTGTGCTGGGGTTATTGGATCTGGGAGCTAGGGGATTGGAGTGGGATTTCGGGAAATTCGTGGGGGGATTTGGGGAATTTTTTTTAAATTGATGGGGGAAGGAGAGGGAAGCGAATTCCCTCCAAAAAAGCCGCCGCAACCAGATACTACCACAGGGCGAGCCTCGATTGCGAGGCAGCTCGATTTCACTCAGAGCACTGTGCTACTCCCTGACCACCCTCAATCGCAGAGAACGGTCACGCCAGGGGCGGCTACTCCTCAGCTCCAGACTCAGACTCAGAGTCAGCAGCCGCTGGTTGCAGTCCCCGCGGAAACTCCGCAGCATAATCCTCCTTTGAGGGTCGGGTAAGTGTTGTGTTTGTCGTGGAAATTAGCGGTTTTGTGCAGTTTTGATTTTGGGCAGAGATAGTATCTCAGTCCGTGGATATTTCCATTTTGAGTGTTCTTTCAATTTTTTGCAATCCGTAGGTGCGTACTTATTTGATTTCTGCCGAGGAGTGCTGGCTTTTTTATTATTTCTAATTTGACGGTTTTGTCATTAGAAAGTGCTTCGCTATGCTGAAATTCTTTCTCACAAAGCTTGACTTTCTCCTTATGTCTTGGATATACAAAACTTATGTTTTACTGCCGGAAACTTTATGAATTTTGCAAAAAGATTTATTTGTTTGGGTGGATTGTAATCAATGTATTACCATTTTTGGCTCTCATATACTAAGTGATAAGCATCGTTGTTTGGGAAGATCAATAAATGCTATAGGCCAAGCAATGAAGCTTGATAGGTATTTCTGTTTTGCTGATAAATAAAAGCCTTATGCTATTGAAACCGTGACTGGACAGTCACACGACTACTCTGCCACTCTGATCCCGCGGAGTTAACTCACAGTTACTCTGTTTTGCTCTCCATTTCGCTGACTATTTGTTTCCCCTCAGGAAACCAGAATCACCCAAATCAAGATCAAGACCAAACACAGAACTGAAAGATGGCACTCCAAAGAAGCAAAAGCAGTGCAACTGCAAGCATTCTCGTTGCTTGAAACTGTAAGTCTTCCTGCGTTCCTGGAAGGAGAATTATTCTGCAAATAGCTTTGTGACTGGTGTATTCTGTAATATGTATTCCACGTACAACTCAAGCTGTCTGGATTAGCATCCATGCAATTCCTGGAGCATATGGAGATATGTGTGCTAATGGTTTTCTGTGCAATATTTTTTTTTAGTAATTTTCGTCTATCTCATTTATGCCTCTTCTTAGACCTTCCGGCTATTAGACAGTGCTTACTGATGTGAAACCAACTGTGGTTTGTCTGACCAGGTACTGTGAATGTTTTGCCTCCGGAACATATTGTGAAGGCTGCAACTGTGTAAATTGTTATAATAATGTTGAAAATGAAGCAGCCAGGCGAGAGGCTGTTGAAGCAACTTTAGAGCGTAATCCAAATGCATTCAGGCCAAAAATTGCTAGCAGCCCGCATGGAACATTAGATAGTCGGGTATGAATATTGTATTGAATTGGACACAATCATATCTATTTCATCTGCCTAAATACTTAATTCAGATTTTTTTTAGGTTTAAGGTTAGTGTAATAAAGTAGATGCAGACTGTTAACATATAATTAGTGAAGTTTTTATATGGTTAATTTCTTCATTCTTAGTTGCTTATTTATGCATATACTCCATACATAACTACATATAGGATATCCTTGTTATCATCATCATGTTGGCGTGTATGAAAAAATGATAGTGTTACTATAGAGCATTTGCCAAAAATTGGGATTGAGCTTTAATTAAATGGTTTCTTTTTTCTTTGGTGTTATTGAAATGTACGAAATGGTTGACATAATTGCAGGATGAGACTGTAGAGGGGTTGGTATTAGGAAAGCACAATAAAGGGTGTCATTGCAAGAAATCGGGGTGTCTTAAAAAGTATTGTGAATGTTTTCAAGCCAACATCCTTTGTTCTGAAAATTGTAAATGTATGGACTGTAAGAATTTCGAGGGAAGTGAAGAGAGACAGGCCCTCTTTCATGGTGACCATGCGAACAACATGGCATATATTCAACAAGCTGCCAATGCTGCAATAACTGGGGCCATTGGGTCTTCGGGATATGCATCTCCCCCAGTATCCAAGAGAAGAAAAACCCAAGAGCTTTTTTTTGGGCAGCCAAGCAAGGATCAGCCTCTTCATAGGATTGGACATTTGCAACAGGTAAACCCTTGAAATCTAAGAGATGCCACTTCTTCCTATCATGATTCTTTAAAAGTGAGCTGGTTAGTTTGTTAGATTGAACTATGGGAGTAGGAAAGGAATGCTTTCTTTTGTAGGAATAATTACTTATTCTTTACTTCAACTAGCACAAGTCAGGATAGACAGTATGTGCTTCAACCATACCCTCACAAGATGTTCATGTTATATCAAAGATTCAAATTGGTAATGTGAATCATTAGGAAGACCAAATCCTCTATTGATTAAATTAATTGATTACAGAAATGGAAAAATATTTGTTTGACATAACCGGGAATTGCTATGGGTTATATTAAAATCTGTTCGATAATAGTGTCTGATACAAAAGAGTGGATATTTTGCTGTATTCAATGAAAAAAAAAAATCTTCTAGATGTTATATAAAGTGTTCAGATCCACAACAGTTCCAGGTTAATTGAAGAAACAGTTCTCAAGTCCTGGATATTATATTGTTAATTATTATATTCTGTTGTTCAGGTTATGTGCTAGGTTATGTTATTGTCGTTTGATATTGGATTCTACAAGTTATCTCTATTAATCAATGGTAGTTTTATTTAATCTATTGCTTCTGTTTTCTTCAGCCAAGCCATCTTAGGCCTTCTGCTCCATCTAATCCTGTTGCTCGTGCTGGCACGGGTCCTTCAAAGTACACATACAGGTATAATTGTTCTCTTCATGAAAATATTTTCAATATTATATTTTCGAACCAACATTTGTCTTTGCTTGAAGGTCTCTCCTTGCTGACATTATCCAACCACAAGACTTTAGAGAACTTTGCTCTGTTCTGGTTGTAATGTCTGAAGTAGCTGCGAAGAATCTTGCAGGTATAATGTTGATGTTTTTACATTATAAGTCCATGACTGATATTTTTTTTTTATTTAAATTCTGCTTGTTTTACTTGCTTGTTCTAATGTTAATATGATTGCCGATGATTCTCATTCTGTGAAGTGGGGAGAATAATACGTCAATTTTATCAGTATTTGATGGTTATGGGCCTTCCCTCAGTGAAACTGAGTAAATGAATTGATACGTATGCCATCATCAAATATACACTTGTCTTTGTGATAAAGCTGCAAATAGCCATTGATTTACTTAAACATGTAATCAATCGGGCCTTTCATGAAATTAAGCCTACTAGGTCCACTTCTGGTGGTTTCTGCTTTGATACTGAGTAGAAAGGCCTCATTATAGGTTTCAGAATTCCTACCGAAATTCGTTCTTGACATTGTTCATGTCATCTTCCTACCATTTTTGGAGCACTTCATCTTGCAAGCTCCTGTAGTACAACTTGGTGGCAATTAAGATGTCGCTAGTAGACAATAGTATTCAAATAAAAAAGGCACTGTATCCTTCATGATGCCATCCGTTGAAAAAATATCCTCTCAATACTTTTCATGTGATTCCAATATTTTCTTGGCTTGAAGAAATATATGATTCTAGTGAGTACTGCTTCCAATATGAAAAATTAGGTTTTCGTTAACAACTTTTTTTGCATCCAGAGGAAAGAAATGCAATAGAAAAGCGGCTGGAAGATCAGACAGAAATTTCACTGGCTTCATCAAGTCAAGAAAGGTTGCAGACGCATAAGGAATATGATGTCGGAAATGTTGTTACTGATGAAAGCTCAGGTGCAGGCCATGCCGATAAGGTTGGTCCCAATGAATCCGGTTCAGATGGTGATGATGCGGCGAAAGGAAGGCCAATGTCTCCTGGTACTTTGGCATTGATGTGTGACGAAGAAGATACTATATTTATGGCAGCTCCTCCCTCTGAGGGATTAATGCGCCATGGTTACAACTCTAATCCTGAACAAGGCTTGACGGAGGCTTACGCGGAGCAAGAAAGGATTGTTTTAACAAAGTTTCGGGAGTGCCTTAACAAACTTATCACACTTGGAGAAATTAAAGGTAACTTTATCATCTACCTTCAAACTTTTATTCTGTAGTTTGTCTTTAGTTACCCAACAGCTTTGATATCTGAGCTAAATATAGTGACATTCCAAGATATGTGTATGGTGCAGATTAACTGTTGCCAACTTAATAATACTTTTCATTAATGAAACCACACTGCCACCAAAAAAAAATGCAAAATCAATTGGCATTAACGTTACCGTTATCGATCGTGTGAATGAATAGATAATGATAAAACATTGGAAGCTTAGTTTAATTGATTCTCGTTACATTTCAAGTTATTAGGGTTGTTTGTTGTCGATTTATGATGGATGGATTGTTTTGATGCAGTCCCTTTATTTATTTTTTTTCATTTTTCTATTTTCTTTTCCTTGTGGTGAAGTAATAACGCATTGCTGTTCAAACAGAAACAAACTGTTCTTCATCAGCAAGGACTGCATCTTGGAATTCTAATGATCCAGCCAGCAATGGCATCGATGTGAGAACTGGATCAGGGTATCAAAAAGGACCCAGCAATGGTGTTGCAAAAACTGTTGTCCCACAAACAGGTAAAGCATCTCAGGTGGTTTCTTCTTCTACAGCTGCAGCTTCAAATACCGATCATAAAACTCCAGGCCCTCCTCAAAATGGGAGAATAAATTGAAATAAATTGGAAAGAAATGGAATTATAATTTTTTATTTGTTTCCGATAGCTGGCCCAAGGTATGCAAAGCAAAAACACTCTTGTAATACTACAACAAGGGCTCATTCCAGCGTCGTAGCTGTTGCAGTCTCCAGGTGAAGTTGATCCCCTCACCGTTGGGAACTGGCCATGATTTGGTCCTTTTTCATATGTAACTGTATATTTACACACTAACACTGTTTCAACCACGATTCAAGCCCTCATGGTGTAAATTGCAGAGCCTTACAATTGCATAGGATAGCATTTATATTTGTTACATGCAAATGACCAGGATATGTTGTATCCTTAGATTTTAGAATCTTCTTGTTCAATCCCCATTGTTACAGGAGAGAAAATCTATGAGTTTCATGAAATATTTAAGTCAATCTTCATTTGGCGGATGTCAATATGCGGTTGTCGGCTAATTCCACCTGTAGCCTCCATGCGCTCTCGGTTGTTCCTACATTTTCTGTCAAATTCTGAGTGCAAAAGCCTAATTTTTTAAATTCTTGTAATGATAAAAGAATATTTCTATTAGATTTGATGTTCTCCCGCTATCCTATCCATGACCATGCCCATGCCCATGACATCAAAGCATCTCATATATATATATCATTATCACATGCCATGAAGAAGAGCATCTCCAACACATACCATCGGCATGGTCGGAGATGTAAAAGGTTTTTCTATTCCACACATTGTTTCGAGAGTCAACTGCAGCAGGAGCTTATAAAATGGATGACTAACTGAAGCAACAACATGAACACCAATCCAAATTTCTTTTCGATGTTCGATATATATATGAGAGAATTATATCGAAGTTTTATTCCACGGAATTTCGCTAGCCTTCTTAACTGGGTAGTCTCTGTAACGCCTACATGCGTGACCTTGACCCTTCCGGTGATGAAGCAGGTGCACTCTGTGGATCAGGAAAATAGCTAACTTTAATTCATGTACAGTACAAACTATATGCCTCACTGATCCAGACCACACAACCCCTTATAGGCGCCAGAGCTTAAATTCTAGTCTACCTCTTGAAAAGCCATATGCCAAAGATCAAATGTTTTTCTTTAAGAAAAAAAGCTTCAAATGGGCATTATTCAACAAATAATGGGGCCAGAAGAGGGGCACCGGCAAATAGTTAATTTTGCAAAGGTAATATCGAAAAGAGTGGCCTTGACATAATAGCGGTAGATTTAACAGAAAAAGATAATGGGAAAATAGAATTCAAAGTAGAGGAACAGAGTACGGGCAAAAGACGGTTCTTACCAACGACAGGCCTTTTGTTGCCCTTTCTTCCAAAAACCTCGATGGTTTGTAGAAATCACCGTATGCAATATACCATTTCTTCAGGCTATCATAGACATGCTTAGCTCCAACTAAGTCGGCCCAAAAAACAATTCCACCTCTGCATAGAAAATTCGAGATGAAGCTACCATTATTTATCTAGCAAAGAGACATGGATTCCTTCAAAACAAAAAAACTAATTTTGGCATACCAATACATTCCGCATGCAGTAATGGTACACGTAACAAGGGGAGGGGAGCACAATAGATGGAAATTAATAGAGTATAACACTGTAATTTTGAAGTAACGGCGTCAAATGTTATAACTTCAGTAGAAAAGAATTTCTTTGAGACATTGACAAAGTAACAGAATATTATATTTTGTAATTACAGCCCACAGAAAAAAATCGGCCATGATGCATTCATCATTGCAGTCTGGCTCAAGAATAAACTAGGGATCGGGGTATTGACACAAATTAGAGGTGCAAAGCCCAAAACAAATATACATATTGACTATGAAGTAAACTGTTTAATATTTTTGAACATGGAGAAACTGAATATCCTTCAATATGCTCAATAGTAGTTGAAGTACCATGTAACTATGATAGCAAAAGATACCTTTCCTTTAACTGGAGAAAAATGGTGTGGTAACAAAAGGCACTCACCGGTAAGATGGGAAACTCATTCCAAGAACAGAAGCAATATCAAGGTCTGAAGCTCGAACAACGACTCCCTCATCCAGAACACGGCATGCCTCATTCACCACTGGAAATAGGACCATCTCCACTATCTCACGGTCAGAAATATTAATAGGCTGCCAAACACAAACCAGAAAATAAATATATACATCAGGACCTTGACCAAGCTAATGAATTGTAATTATGATGGAGTTTACAAAATGTATAGGTCAGTAATAACAGTTCCTCGTTGTATTATCCTGAGAGATACTAACATTAAATGTCAATCTTATGGCTACTCAAATTTCCATCGACATTAAATACCTTTCCATTAGGCATGATATTGGTAAGCCGTCTGGCTTCCTCAATAATTGGAAGAACAGAAGGATCAGGTTTTGGCTTACTTCCCTTCTCGTATATGTAGTATCCTTTTCCGTTGTTTTTGCCTGAAACGCCAAGAGCGCATGTGAATCTCAAATAAAATGACCAAGAACAAGCCAGGTTACAGACATAATTATTACTTAGCTTTCAATAAGAGTTTCTATTACCATTACGTCCATTTTTTATCAAAAGATCAACCAATGGAGACCGGAATGTTCGACCAGGAAAAGCATTAGCAAATTCTTTCCCCACTGCAAGTGCAACTCCATATCCAGCTAAATCTTGAAGCCTGCAAGAGTCGCAACAGAAAAGAATACAATTAGCATCACTTATCTGATATAAAGAATTGAGGTAATCTGCATGTAGTTCTGCAAAAACAATCATGTCCAAATTGGTACAAAAGAAACCTAGAATTGGAAAGGGCATAATAAATTTCAAGGATGATCTTTTCAAAGTGCTCCATGCAAAGCCAATGGACTTCATTAGGTATACTTGAATCATGGTGCAATTCAAGAAGGTCCACATACAACGATATTGTTAGATTCTTATATACATGTTAATGTTATCCCACCTGTTTACTTTGATACAGGTTCACTTTCAGTAGACAGGATTAAACAATTGTTGAGCCGCCAGCAGAAACAACATGACACTAAATCACCAGTAAAGAGCAACATGAGCCATTAATTTTCAGACGTGAAGATGACAATAAACTTTATCACACATCAGACACCGTTATTATTGACCCATAGCTCTCTGAAATTTATCACTATTCATTCTTTTTAATAATTTTAGGTTGCTTTAACAGTTTATTAAAACCACAAAGATATCCCCAGGTCTTTTGGCCTGAACAAATGCAGTTCTAAGAGTAAAGTCAACTGATACTGTACTCCAACTTTTAAAGGTACCTAATTTTAGCATAGGCCATCATATATCACAGAAACTACGCACAAGCAGATTACTATAAGAAAGGGAAAAAATTACTGGAAAGGGCCCATAGGGAGACCAAAACTGCTGATCAGCCTGTCAATTCTGAATACATCCACCCCTAAATTAGTCAACATATGCGCGCCTTGTGTATAAGGGAAGAAAGCTCTATTGACCGCAAACCCAGTGCAGTTCCCCACAACAACGGGAATTTTCTTTATTGTTTTCCCAACAGCCATGAGATCAAGAATTGCCTGTGCAGAAGTCTTCTCTGTCCGAACAATCTCCAGAAGAGGCATTATATGCGCAGGACTATAAACATAAAAAATTTGTCAAAAGAAAAAATAAACACATGCCAAACTTCATTGAAGTAAAAAGCAGCACTTCATGATGATGACAAGAACTATTAAATCAAATGCGCAGCCATTTGAATACGCTAGTGACATGATTAAGGCCTAATGCTGCTATCAACTCTTTTCATGCATTGGTACATTAGGCACATTAATGTAATTATCTTAGTTTACCAAAAACTTGCAAACAATTGTTCCAAAATTTTCTCTATTTTCTTCAATGATCTGCATTCCACTCTTCTTCCCAGATGTCAGTGAAGACTTTTGAAAAGGAACATTGCTAGAATATATGCTGTTGTATGCAAAGCAGAGATATTCTGAACCAACCGTAAACAAAAAAAAGGGGAAAGTGAGACTCCATATTTCCACATTTTCCACAATGGGGAACTGCCTCTATTTGACAAAATAGAAGTTTGCCAATGAAAATAAAGGAAAAGAAAATCCAGACATATAATAGATTGGATTAGCAACCAAACCACAGTAATAATAATCCAGTACATGCAATATTTCTCGAAACTGCTCCAAAAGATCATGATACTGGATCTATTGGCTGCCTACTGACAAGAAGTCCATACTTAAAGGAGAAAAAAATTTGAAACTTTTGCATATCTTCCATGAATTTGTCATAAACATGCAAAATTGTTAAGAGGATGAAAATGCATATATGTCACAGAAGAAGAGAAATGAGTCTAACCTGAAAAAGTGAGCCCCTATAACACGATCTTTAGAGTTGATCTTTTCTCCAACTACATTAAGGTCAATAGTAGATGTATTTGTTGCCAAAATACAGTGAGGAGGACAGACTTTCTCAATTTCACTAAAAATTTTTTGTTTCAGAGGAACATTTTCAATGACTGCCTGCCAATTGAAGCAACCATATCAGACAAATTTGAGCAAAAACCATAAGTCAAGAATCCACCAAACATCATTTAAAATCAAGATACAGAGAATACAAAGAATACAATGAGAAAACACAATAACACCAAGTCACAAGTGACCAGACATAACCTATCAAACTCACAGAACCAAGGGATTAATCCTTTTTACAGTTATATGATTTTGGGAGTTAGAAAAGCTCACCTCTATAACCATGTCCACGTCCTTGAATTCAGAGTAGTCCAACACACCTTTAAGCATTGAGAGGGCCTTATCTGCCTTATCCTGGGTCAACTTTCTTCTAGTAACTAAGCTACGGACATTAGCTGTCAAGTGAAAACAGCTTGTCATGAGTTCATCAATCTCACAATGAAAACAACTGTAGAATCACTACTACAATGACGGATTCCAAATATATTGAAACCTGCTGGCCAAACTACTAGAAGAGCGAATTGGGTATGCAGAATCACAAGCAATGTTGGAAATTAAAAAAAATTAAACTAACTTTATAGCATTAAGTTAGATTTTATTAGAAAGCGAATAAACTCCTTTGACATTAAATAAATATAAAACACCTCTTTCCATGTTCAACACTGCATGACAAATGAGGTCTAATGGTTTTTGTAACTACGATAGCAAATATGGTAATTGTAACTTCTACATACTGCATAAAACTACTACAGGAATCAAGGGATCAACTGATTAATTGTACCAAGCAATATAGCCATCATCTGCATCAATAAAACTGCAAGATGATGGCTACTTTCACTCTCTCGTAATATTCTCTGAATCAATAAAAGAAGGTAAACCTTTTTTTTTAAAAAAAAAATTCCCCAATAAACATTGCAGCATAACTAAATCAGAAGCTCAATTGTGAGCATCCACAAGTATTCACCTTCTATTGTTCTTATCCCCTTCAGAAGATATTCAGAATTGATTTCTTTGAGAACAACAAAAATGTTGCTAACAAGGAGAGCAGTAGCTATTCCAGATCCCATCAAACCTCCTCCAATGACAGCAACTTTTTTAACATTCCTTGGTTTGAGCCCAACATCTGTGACATTAGGTACCTATCCAAGTTTAAACATCAGAGGAGAAGTATGATTTGCAAAAACTGATAGACTCATTTAAGGAATAATAGAATTATCGAAACATAACAAGAACTAGGAGGAAATATGAAGGACATATGAAAATGACTATCTCCTAAGCTGCTTGAGAAAAGAAAACTCCAACCAAAACAATTCCCTGTGAAATAATATCCTCACAGATGGCAAAAATTAAGAAAGCAATGGCAAACAAGAATATTAAGATGCACAGGATATAATGTGAATAATACCATTCCAACTTGATGAATAATACAAGAAATTTGAATAGTAACAGCATGTCAACTTCTTGGAAAATAACAACATTTCAACTTCCAAAGTTTTAGGATTATCACTGAAAGAATATAGTAACTCCTGGAAAAAAATGCACAACTTGTGCCATAAATTGTACCTTCGATGTTAAACGCTGGGCAAAAAAGGCATGCACAAGTCCTTTTGACGTTTCTGTCAAGACTAGCTCCTTAAATACTTTTGCCTCCTGCAATGAAAATCAGTCGCTTATCAATTAGAATGATTATATACATGATCTAGGATATCTCTCCATATCAATTGTGTCTTTATTTATCCTACTATTGTCCTGTGTGCATAAGTGACAGGAGCAATATCTACTAGTGTAGTAGAACAAAAAACCATTTTATTCAAGGATTAAGCCTATACAAGTCTAAAAAACTGTAAATATAACAACAAAATACCTTAAGAACCCCATTATATCCTCCATGAACAATTCCTTCCTCAATTACATCAAGGCATGCCTGATGCTGCGGAAGATGTGGGGCAGTCTTCTTGATTTGTTGTCTTGCAGCTTTCAGAACCTCACGTGCTTCAGAAAGAGAACCAATTTTATCTGTCCTGTGAAGTGAACGCAACCATGGTTTGCGCCTGTCTGCAATCTCTACGGCCCATTGTCGAGATACTTTCAGCAATTCTTGAGGAGATACAATAGCATCAATAAGACCTAACTTCTTTCCTTCTTCAGACAGGATTGGTTTAGATAACTGAAAAGGAGAAGTAACATTTATGGATAAGAACTGGTGACAATGTCATACAACTCAAAGTATCACAAGCTATAACAATATTTAGAAAATGAAACTCGGATGATGGCGAATAATCTCCGAAAAAAATATTCTGCAATGATTTTTCTTCTTCGGGACATCCCTATTAGAATTAACATTGATATATCGTCAGCAATAATTCTATTTATGATTGACAATCAAAGAAGAAAGCCCCTAAAATTTTCCTGAAATAACTCCCTTAGGCTATAAATAGTGCTTACAATGCATCACCAACTCAGAGTTAGGAGAAGTCTCGCTGCAATTTTCTTATCCAACAGACCTAATTGGAATCCAACTTCCAGACTAGATATTGAAGGACCTATTTTCCAGCTTGATAACTATGCGTGACTTCTCAAGATAGTGTGCTACACAATAATCTACTAGTGAGAATTTCAATGAACAAGGAAATTAGTCATGACCAATAAATAATTCTGTTCCCATTTAGTTTTTTGTTTCTGCACCCTTTAAAATGCCTTTGTGTCAGGATTTTCACTCACTAATAATATAGTGAAAGTGATAGAGTCAGTGCTTACCAGCATCATATCAATAGCCTTTTGCAGCCCTAAAAGTCTTGGAAGACGTTGTGTGCCTTATGAACAAAACACAGGAAGTTTAACAAGTCTAACCCGTGGTTGTAAAATAAAAATTATTAGACTGAAACCAAAAAAAAAATCCTCTGCTTGTGCCTGAGTCTATGTGTGTACAATCTACACAGTAAATCAGTCATACCTCCAAACCCAGGGATTACGCCAAGTGTCAGCTCTGGTAAGCCAAGTTGTGTTTTTGGGGCAGAAACACGTGCGTGGCATCCCTGCATGACAACAATTGCAATAAGCATTAACAAAAAAGAAAAGAAGCTCAAAGAACACCATAATGTCATTAAGTGCCATGCTGAACTGAAAATCACAAACCATTGTCAGTTCTAAGCCACCTCCAAGCGCCAGTCCTTGGACAGCGGCAACAACAGGCTTTTTGCAGTCTGCGTACTCAAAGAACAAAATGTAAGAGATCACAAAAACCGAAAAATGAAACAAATACTAATTCTCGTCATTCGAACGACCATGAATTCCCAGTACAGCTTGTACATGAGATCAGTAGACAGTTAGCTAGAGTATGAGAGGTACCTTCAATAACATTGACCACAAGATCAACAGATACATCTGGCAGATGCGTAATATCACCTGCCGATCCACACAGCACAGCAATAAACTTCATGGTGAACCCAGGAACTAAATTTCGAATAGGTCGAAGACCAATTACGTATAACATAATGAATAAAAAAATATCATACCGGTCTGATGAATTTTTTGGAAAACATTAATATCGAAACCACCGGAAAACCTTCCTCCTTGGCCTTGAAAAAAGAATTGAATTGTCAACCAAATGTTAAAGCATATCAAGTAACTCCAACAGCAATGTCAAAACAGCTATCGCAATAAATTTCAGTCTGAGTTTACCACCAATCACAGGTTACTTCCAAATAACACTGTTCGATCATATGATAATATGATTGAAATTTTTGTTTAGAAAAAAAAAATCATATCATCAGTTAAAGCTGAAAAATCACCAGTCAAAACGATAGCCTTGACGTCGTTTCTCCGAGTGGCCTCGTCAAATTTCGCCTTCAATCCATCAAGAACTGAGCACGTTGAGACAAATCCAGCTCAATCAATTCACACAAATATCCCACAACCAAACAACCTTTTACATGATCCGGGAAAACAAAACTCTTAAAAATACAACGGTACAAAACTCTTAAAAATACAACGGTAGTAAGCTCTTACTCGGAATAGCCAAGGCATTAACGGGAGGATTGCAGATGGTGATGACCGCAACGCCGTCGTTTCCGACCTCAAGAGTAACATGAGGCTTTGCCATAACTTATTCCTATGAGAGAGAGAGAGGTAGAGCGAGTTCACGTCCTCCGATACTGTTATCGGATAGGAGAATTGACTGAAGAAGAACAGCGGCGACGGAAATAAGGAAACGTATGCGAGTACCACAGAAAGCAGCAGCGAATTAAAAATGGTGATGCGATATTGACTGGTGAGCTAAGCCTGTCTTGGGACGTGTGTCTGGGTGGCTTTGTTCATAGAAATGCGTGACCGTTTTAATCCCTTCACTTTAGTCAAAATTAACAGGCTCAACACATCATGTTAGAGCACTTGTGTGAATGGTTGCATCCAAGACTTTAGCCATTACTTACCCTATTTTTGTCCCGACTTTTCCCTACCACTTTCTTGGATTTTAGCATGCAAATCACATGGCTGCCGGTTGTCGATGGAAATAACTAAAATATATGACAATATTATTTTTTTCTAACTCCAATAATTGAAATCAATTCTAACAACCAAACCACCCCTAATTGTCTCTACATAATTCAGGCAAAATATTTTTTATAGGACGTTTTAACATTGAGAACTAGTCATGAGGAAATAACAAAGAATTTTATTTTGAACGTTTCATTACAGCTAATGTACTTTTGGTATGGTGTTTTCGGATATTGCTACTGTGCAATATCAGGCCAGACTGCGTTGTGCTCGTAACGCGTGTACGTCCACATCGTTCCCGTGGGTGGGTGTATAACGTACACGAATCAAATTGGCATGATGTGAAGTGTGTCTAAAATTAGTGGTGGTCAATGAAAAAAAAAGATAGCGATAGATTATATTTAGCATCTCATTAATGTTTACATCACTTTATGATAACACTATCAATGTGTACCGAATGATCGTTGTGCTTGTATGAAATAAATACATAAACAAGAATTAATAGACAATGTATCAAGGGGAAATAATAAAGAAATATTAAGGATTTGTTAGTTTTGTTCAAGCAGTTCCATTCTGAATTATAATTGGAGATAAAATTAAATAGAATATTATTAAATTAACTTTGGAATCATTATTTTTTATTTAATATTGACATGTTTATATTAAAAATATAATAGCTTATATTTTCAATAAAAAATGAAATTCCTAATCGTGCCCTAAAGCTGAAATTCCTTTTTCAAACTACGGAACTTCATATTTTACAAGCTTAACAGTGCGAATTTTTATTTTTGATGACTGTTCTTTTTAGCATTGTTGTTTTAGGTTTGAAACAGCAGAATCCATTAAAAAACGGACACCTCGCTCCGTTGAAGAAGCCACCGCATCACAGCGACGTATTCTCCATCCTTGGACGTATCAGACGAATAACGTGACGATTATGAATCTAAATATGAAAATAAGTATTAAATAATGCATATGTTCGTGTGAATTTGAGTATTTGTATTTGTATTCAAGTGATGGGAAGGAATAATAGATTATCTGGGCCAGTGGAAAGCCCATTCTTCATACTGACACATTTTTTGGGTGGAAACCCAGTGAAACACGTTAAGCCCATAATAAAAATAGAATACTGAAATACCACCTTAAGCCCAGGAAGCAAGACTTGATAGACTACCGTTATCGAAAAATACTGCCGTTATAATACGCTGGGGTTTAACGTGGGAATATTGCCCATCGCCGTTGCTCGCGGTTTCTTGGGTGACACAGTAAAGAAAACAAGGGGCCGTAAAGGCAAAACATCCATCTATTGGCTTTCAATGGCGCCCACAGTTGAGCTGCAAACCAACGGTCGGTTCTTTTTCTAAAAAATCTCGCCAACTGTCGGGCTGTGTGTTTTTCAAAGTTGGTTTTATATATAATTAAAAGCTACCAAATAAGAATTGCTGCCCCTTATAAATTATATACTGGAAATGGAATAACTGTTTTACCTCTTCAAAAGCCAAAATCGTCTCTCTGACTCTTGCTCTCACAATCGCGCTACTGTTCTTCTTCACCTGACTCAGAATTCTTACTCGTTTCTCTTTCAAAAAAAATACCAAAAAGAAATGGGCTCCGACTCTGTCTTCGCCAACGTCGTTCAAGCTCCGGAGGATCCCATTCTTGGAGTAAGTTATACTTATGCCTGCGTGTATCAGTCTGCACCGTATCTCTGTATACGCGATCCATGAAGCTGATCGGGCGTTCGGATCATGATTGATCTGTGACATGCTGACGTCAGATTGTTGATCGATATTTTAGTATGTTGTTTAGAAAGAAGATGGACTTACTGGAATCATTTGATCTGATCATTTCATTTGTAGTTTGAGAAACTTGAAATTTGTTTGTCACGTTGCTCATTCAATTGGCTCTGTGGACAAACAGGTCACTGTCGCTTACAACAAGGATACTAGCCCCAACAAGTTGAATCTGGGTGTTGGCGCTTATCGTACGGAGGTGCTTTCCTTTGTTGTATTTGTACAATTCTCTAATCAGAATATACCTGTTTTACTTTTTGACAGTGTGGCAAACGAGTTTGATGGATCCAGTTGAGCTTTTCTAAGCATTTGTTTATATTTTTTTTGTCACCGTGACAGGAAGGGAAGCCGCTGGTTTTGAATGTGGTGAAAAAAGCAGAAAATTTACTTGTGAACGATCCGTAAGTTATGCTCGTTGTTAATAACTTGTCATCTGTGACTTTGGATTATTAATATGATTGATGATTTGCTTCTTTTGCTGTTGTCCTAGGTCTCGAGTTAAAGAGTATCTTCCTATTGTTGGACTTGCAGCTTTCAATAAATTGAGTGCTCAGCTTATCTTGGGAGCTGATAGGTAATGAAACCGGTTAAATTTTAAGATTCTTTGAGTACTATATTGGTAATTTTTTGTTTATAATTGGAGAGCTGTGATAACAGACTATGAATCTACAGTAGTTTGATATAATTCCTGTATGCTTTACCACAGCCCGGCCATTCAAGAGAACAGAGTGACTACTGTACAGTGCTTGTCTGGTACTGGTTCTCTGAGGGTTGGTGCCGAGTTTCTTGCACGGCACTACCATCAGGTATGCGCATGAAATCTTCTTTATCAGGTGACTTGTGTTAAAAATAGTTTTTGAATTAGAACTGACCCTTTATCCGTCTCTGGCAGCAAGTAATATACATTCCAAATCCAACCTGGGGAAATCATCCCAAAGTCTTCAATCTTGCAGGATTGTCTGTGAAGACTTATCGTTACTACAATCCAGCAACTCGTGGGCTTGATTTCCAAGGTTTGAGCTTCTATGATATGTGTTACTACAGCATCTGTGTTATTATTTTTCTTCGTCTGATTGCTTGATTACGTTAGCCATTTGCTCATTTTCCCTATCAAAATGTTCTTCTAAATGTTCTTAAAGGTTATTTTGCTCTAGTGAACACCCCGCCAACACTTTCAAGGATTCATTTGTCCTTTTGTCCTATGTTGTGAACAATATGCAATTCTTTCACAAAGATTTTTTATTCGGAGTTGCTTTTGTGAGGTAATATTTGACGAATGAAAGAAGTTTGATTATATTTGGCATACAGGCCTGATAGAGGATCTTGGAGCCGCACCAGCAGGAGCCATAGTGCTTCTTCATGCATGTGCTCATAATCCAACTGGTGTTGACCCAACTCCTGACCAGTGGGAGCAGGTCAGACAGTTGATTAGATCAAAAGGGTTGTTACCTTTCTTTGACAGTGCTTATCAGGTAAGAAGAATCATTGGACATTAATGAGGCTGGTGCAATATATGATTGCCATGAAACACTGGATTTCTTAAGAGATTAGGTTTCTACCTGTATGGTTAACCAACAAACTGCGATATCTTCACTCTACAGGGTTTTGCAAGTGGCAGCCTAGATGTCGATGCACATTCTGTTCGCATATTTGTTGCAGATGGCGGTGAGTGTCTTGCAGCACAGAGTTATGCTAAAAACATGGGACTCTATGGGGAACGTGTTGGTGCTCTCAGCATTGTAAGACCCAGAGCTTCTGAAGTTTCGTACATGCTTGACAATCATGAATGCAGAATAAGTGAAACTTATAAGTTATAACTTAATTCAGCATATTGCTTTATACTGACCTCCCTTAGTCCATTATGCTCTTTATACTAGCAATGCTTCTATTTTCTTTCCTATAAATTATTATTATGTCCTTAGTGTATCATTTAGCATTAGCTCAACTAGTTGGAAACAGACATCTTCCAAGCTGAGAATCCAACGAATCCCTGGTCAAATGATTCCTACTCTGAGTAAATGAGGGATTATTCATAAAGCTGAAAAGTAGCTTTTTTTGTTTAGATCAACAAACGTACTTGAGAGGAATACACTTTTGTTTTTTTGGGCCCACCCTTACTTTATCCATCCTTCTATGTAGTTTGATTGAGGGTCTGCGAAACACCCTACACTGTAAATACTACTGCAATTTTTACTGACTGTTTGAATTTCACAGGTCTGCAAGTCATCTGATGTGGCAAGCAGGGTTGAGAGCCAGTTGAAACTTGTGATTAGGCCCATGTATTCTAACCCACCCATTCATGGAGCATCTATTGTGGCTACTATTCTTAAAGACAGGTATGGACTTTATCAAGACTGAACAGGTGATGAAAGCGATTATTTACTCTTTCTGAAAGCTAATGAAAATATTAATGTAGGTCATGCAACCAAACTTATATAAATTGTGAGGACTTACATTTTGTTCCCATTAATTTTCGACATAGAAGACTAAAACAGCAGTACACTTTCTATTACCAAGCAAAATATATTTTTATTTAGAGCAAATGGTGCAAAAGTTTAGTTTCAAGATAACAATTGTATGCTTCAAATAATACTCTTGGTGACAGATATCGTTGATTAATAAAAGAATATATGGATTCATAATTCTGCTGATTTACGTGATTGATTTCAGTTTTTGTTTTCAAACTTTTTAATTTTTTTTTCAAATTAAAGGGATATTCATCATAGATAATAATAATTAATCTTCTTCACTCTATTATAAGCATTAATTATGAATGGGTTTAACTAGTCTAAAAAAATTTTAAAATCCTCCATAAAGTATGCATTAGACATTTTCTCTTGCTAATAAAACCAAGAAAATTCTTGGGTTCATCATGGAGCAGCAAAGGACAAAAACAGAACCTTAGGCAACCAAATAGAGAACTTTTGTAATCTTATGAAGTATCTTTGTTATTTACAATTGGAGCCTTTAAGTTTGCTCCAATGATCTGTACTTTCTTTTTTGTAGGGATTTGTATAAAGAATGGACTGTCGAGCTGAAGGCCATGGCTGACCGGATTATAAACATGCGCCAGCAGCTATTTGACGCTTTGTCTGCAAAAGGTTTTCCCTATCCTTCAATTTCTAGTTATTACCTTTTTCCTATGCCTGGGTTAGCTAATTGTCTTTATCAATTTGTTTAGGAAGAGAGGATAAGATAAGGACGATAATAATTATTAAGGTGGAAAAGAAAAGTGGAAAATTAATAGCTCTTCCTTTGTTTGATTTTATGAAACTAATGTGAAGCAATGACAGAAATCTACTCTGAGAATTGAGAGTTTTCAAAAGAAAAGGGCCAAATTTTCTTTTGTTAAAAATATAAATGTAACTAATATTTTGATTGTTGCTTTTCATCAAAGAGGAGGTTATGACTTTGTTGTGAGAATGATTGGATACAAGAGATCAACCGATTTCTTTTAGATTATTGAGGTGACGGCATTAATTTGTAACTAGCTGTCCTGCCTATCTTGGGACGTTCCCTTCAGGAGGTTCACAATTTTATGAGACCAGGCCAGCATCTCTGCTTGAACCTCATCCTTATGGAAGCTCTCCGAAGAGGGTTTTATATTATATCTAGTCGTACTTTTTTAATAAAAAAGTCATACTAGAACTTCACTACCTCTGCTTAACAGAGTGAGCAGTGACCCGTGTATAGTGTTAGGGTTTCATGGTCTTATCCTCAGTATATCATACTGCTAAATAGTCTTTGGTTTCAGTACCTTTGTTTTGGCTTGCTGTGTTCTATCACTGTCTGAGGCCATTTTAGCAGGCACTGTGCATGTCTGAAAGTTCTTTCCTTTCCTTATTACTTAATTAATTTAAGGATGATATGAGATTTAAATCTTTGAGGCATTTATAATAACACCTTATTTATATAGCTAGGGGATTAGTTCGTTATTATCATTGACGTAGATACCCTTTTGAATTTTTTTTTGTAAAAAACACCTTATTTATACAGTTATTAAAGGATCATATCTAAGAATGAAATTTTCATCTTTCAGTTATGATGCTGATGATAGTAATCCAAGAGTTTATTTTAGACCCTTTTTTCCAATATTATGATGACCTTTATTCAATTTCTCTATTCTCCCCTCCTGGCAGGCACTCCCGGTGACTGGAGTCACATCATCAGGCAGATTGGAATGTTTACTTTCACCGGGTTGAACTCTGAACAAGTCGTCTTCATGACCAAAGAATATCATATTTACATGACATCCGATGGGTACTATATCCATACCTTACATATTTCGCCCCTTATGTTAATAATTTTTCTCTTGCATTGAGTTTTTCAGCTTTTTTAACCAGTTTCATATTCTCATCAAAGTACATGGTGAACTGCATTAAAATTATTGTTAAACGTGGCTCCCTTGCATTAATCCATGGAAGAGTTTTACTCCCTAATAAGTGGTGATCTAATCCTTTCAAATACCTTAAAACTTCTTTAACCCGCATAGTTCTATATCGTGACAGTTCGATTAATTTTCTTTTCTGCAGAAGGATTAGCATGGCAGGTCTCAGTTCCCGGACAGTGCCTCATCTAGCTGATGCCATACATGCTGCAGTTACCTGCTTGGGCTGAGGTTGATAATTTTCAAAGTCTTCTGTAGCAAAGTGATCGTTGGATAACAAGCATTTCTTCCCAACTATTTTGAATTTCTATGTTTTTATGTTGAAAAATAAAGAATTGAGTGAAATGTCAAGTTTGGTTTAAACAGTTTTGACATTTCCTAGTGAACTTTCTAGCCTTGAATTTTTCTGGGCCTCGCCTATAGAAGAAACCTTAGAATATGAAGAGTTTCTCTCCTTCATTCACTAGATTGTCGATCAAAAGGACTGGACCCATACCATCAAATTGCTTCGATTTGGAGGCTTTCTTTTCATTTTATTTGGAACCCTCAATGAATATTATCCGAATATAATACAATGGTTGTGCATGAATTCTTTTTATATCTGTAATTTATCTGTATAATAAAGCCTATCCTAAAAATATTCTTTCTAATATAGAGATTCAGAAACCTATCTAATCCCTTTAATTTTTACAGTGTTCACTAATTACGCACATAATTGGAAGGAATTATAAGTCTTGCATTTACACAAATCACAATCTCCAATTATTAATCACTAATTAACTGAACTATTTTAGAAGAAACAAGGAAAAAGGAAAACAAGAAGCCCCTCAAACTGTCCATGATATCATTTAAAAATTTTGACGATTGCCAAATGCCCTTTTTATCTGGGCCCACAAAACACAACCCACTCTCTCCTGTTACCAATAGCTCTTACATCAGCCCAACACAATCACCATAACTGATGATAAAGCCAGCTACTCCGCTTCCCGCGTGACTAACTATAACGGAAACAACTGACATCAGCCACGCCCTCTTCAAAATGAAAAAAATTCCGATGAAGATACCCCTTTTCAAATCAGAACAAGTCAACTGGAAGTTCCCCCAATATCCTCAAGGTTCCTAAAATCTCTCGCCTGCTATCCATTTTCAAAAGAATGGATTCCTTAACTACAACCCCTGCACCGGTAGGAGAAGAACGTTCCTCAGTGTTAACCACTACTTGTTCACCGTCTCCACGTCGATTGTCACGGGAGGAAATAATATATTTCTTCTCTCAAATCTTTTCTCGGAGTTACCCAGCAGTTGTTCATACTAAGCCAGCATCCTTCGAAATGCCGTTCTCTTATGACCATCCATCACCGCGGTCGTCGTCGTCGCCGCCGGAAACGCCACAGAAACTAGAAGTAGAAGTAAATGAAGAGGAAACTGCCTCATCATTCTCACCACAAGTGGCGTCTCCACGTGAGGATATTCCCACCAAAACAATGATATCAACACCACTCGAAGCACCGCCATTGAAAAAATCGGGGAAAAGAAAACAATCACAAGAATCATACGATGTCTTGATTAGCAACAGAGCTGTGGATGTACTGGAACAATCAAAGGTATATGACTTGGTCAAGTTCATCTTACAGTACTGCTTTCCAATAGGTTCCAGAGAAAAAGAGGAGGCTGATCTCATTTTCGATTACCTCAAGAAGAACTACTCCGCTTCCATCGCTCTCCGTCTCACTCGCGCATTCCTTGTCACCAATCCTCGGTGTCTTGACTTTAAAGAGAAGAATCTTTGTTTGCTTTCTGCCCTTCTCTCCAAAGCAAAGGGTCATATCTGGCCGAAAATTTCAGCCCAATCGCGTCAAGAACTCAAGGGCCTACTCCTTGAATGTCTCAAGAAGGAGAGGTCAAAGGTGATATTGCCAAAACTGACAGAACTTGTGGCTGATATTGCCAATCAGAATGCGGAAGAAAAATGGCCCGAGATCGTTGAGTTTCTCTGTCAGTGTTTGGATGCCAACAACGATGAGATTACTCTGCAATGTGGGTTTCTGTTGCTTTATAATCTGGCCCCGTCGTCTGTTGCTGAAGAGGAGTTGGTTAGTACTGTGGATTATTTTCATGTCAGACTGATGAGATTCTTTCGTTCGGACCCGGGGTTGGAGATCAGGACTTTAGCAGCCAAGGCCGCAATCGGGTTCATATCAAAGTGGACAGATCCTGTGCATCAGGAAACGTACATATTTCTTTTGAGTCAGATAACGATATTCCTTGCCGACTTGTCCAAGCATAAGGAAGACAAGCTTGCGCAGATGGTTATTGAGGAACTGACTTTGTTGGCTAGTGCCAACCCGTTGTCTTTTGAGTCAGATAGGAATGCTCTGCAGGCAATGTTTCTAATAGCAGCGAACGCTGCGCTCCAACTTAGAACTAGGGAGCTTGCGTTGGAATTCGTGCTTACCCTGGCTGAAGAAAGAGTTCATGGTGAAGCGATGTTGATAAAATGTTCCAACTTTATGAAGCAGCTCCTTGAACTCATATTTTCTATGCTTGCTGATGTGAAACAAGAGGAGGAATCGAATGTCTTTTCCCTGGGAAAGAGGTGCTTGCAACGACTTGCTATAGCCTTGGGGGGATATGTCCTTTGGGAGGATTTCTATCAGTTAGTTAAATCTTCTTTGGTATCAGAAGAATGGCAAACACACTTTGCATCTGCTTTTGCTCTTTCAGTATTTTCTTTCTTTTGCCCGGAGGTATTTGAACTTTAACCTATATTACTCCCTTTAGGGGGTTTAAGTTATGAGTACTTTATGAATTTCAATCCAATTCCTTTTCGTGGTGCAGGCATCAAAAGTCAACCTGAGTCATATGGCGGAAGCTGTCTTGCAAATTGCACAAATAGATGGCCATCCTCGCGTTCGTTGGGCAGCTATAAATACAATCAAATACTTCAACGTGAGTTTGAGCCCTGAATTTCGAGACCAGTATCATTCAGAAGTGATGCCAATATTAATGGAAGCTATTGATGATTTTGCTAAACCTGGAAATCAGGTAGTACTCTTCTGAAATGTGATCTTTTACTTTCATGTATCCCAACCAAAAGAATCGTATGATGTTCTAATCTATGATATTCGAGTATTTTTCAGGTGGAAGCTTTGGCTGCAATGTTTTATTTTGCCAACAGATGCAATCCAAATACTATGGAACCTTACCTCAAAGAAATCATGAGCAAAATAATCATCCATATAGAGGTATGTATGTGTGCCCAGGAAACCTTTTCTGTTGTACTTCAAACACTTATTTAAATTTATACTTGGCATATACATGAGCTTCACAAAATATATGAAATTCAGAAAGGAAACGAAATGCAAAAGATGTCAGCTTTAAGAGTATTGACTGCAGTCATTGCTTCATTAAAGGTATTAATTAACACCAGCTTCTGTCGTTTGTTATTGCTGTAAGTTGTTTTCTTGACTTGACTTCATCGCTTTTCTTGTGTCACAGGATGGGATCAAGGAGTATTACACCGAATTTATGCCGTACCTTAGAATTATATTGATAGTGTCCAAAGGACAATGCAACGCTGGTCTTCTTGCTGTAGCCCTTGAATGCATCACCTTACTTTGCATGGCTGTTGGAAAGGAGAAGATGAGAGCGGATATTGAATTGGTATTTCAATAAATTGGTAGTTTCAGTAATGCTTTACTGTTTGAGATTTATCTGTATGTTGTCTTGTAATAGGTTGTGGAAACGCTAATATCCCCACCGGTAACTCAATTGGTCGCAGTAAGGAAATATGCGTTACATGTATGTTGATTCAACTTTGACAATCTCAACTTCACAGAAAAGTTTTGTCTCAGAAATGCAGATAATCCTACAATCATGCTGTGCAGGCCTGGGGAATGCTCTGTAGGTGTCTGGGACAAGAATTCCGACCATATCTGATGGTTTCCATGCCTTGTTTGCTTCAATCTGCCCAATTTCAACTAGCTACTGTGCCTAAAGGCACTCATGAAGAGGGGTTTGGCTTCAGATTAAAATTTTCTGTTTCTTTCTGTGCGCTTAAAAGTCACACTGTTTTATACCGCTTTGCGCTTTCTGCAGTGTCTTGGATAACCCCATTGGAAGTGAAACAGAAAGGATGGTGCTATCTACCCTGGAGGATAAGTATATAGCTTGTTTTGTCCTCCGTGAATTTGCCATCGAATTGAAGGAGCACCTTCACTTATGGATAGACAAGGTCATTCACATTGCATTTCAATGGCACTTCCAATTATGGATAGACAAGAAAGATATAAGACTGACCAAATCACTTGTTGCTATCACAGGTTGCTCATACATTTATTCCGTTGGTCACCTTTAAAATCGAGAACATACAAGAGATTGCTATTACAGGTACTAGAATGTGTTCATCTCTTGTAGTTTCTTACAGGACTTTTTAGCCTTTTTGTACTATTGACGTTTTGATTTTCACTCCATTATCACTAGCCATGCCTGCACTGTTAAAATCATGCAAGGCAGCCGAAGAGAAAGGGTATATTAAGTGGTGTTCTTATAAAACTGTATGCTCTGAGGTGATCCATGCTTTAATGGAAGCTTCTTATATGAAGGTATTTTCTTTCCTTTCTTTTTTTTTCCTGTCAAAAGTTATCATTGTGTTTTCAACTAATTTCTAACTGATATTTTGACTGTCAGGATTTTTCCTATGAAAATTACATACGCATTTTGGGTTCAGTGAAAGAGTGCATGGAGGTTCGTCCTTGAATTCCTACTGCAATTCTGCCTAATGTGAACCGAAATGCCCTTCCTTACATAATTTATCTTTCAGATTTCCGAAACTACTATGGATACAGAAGGCGGCAGGAGGTTCTTAAAGGTGATGATAGAAATTCTCAAGTACAGCCCAACTATCTTAAAAAGCGAAGGCAGCGACTCTAACGAAGCAGAGGGGGGATATCCATATATAAGTAGGGAAGAAGAAATGCATGAAATGGTCTGTGTACTTTATTTGTGGGTCTGTTGAATAAATTTTCTCTCTTTCCTCATGTCTTTATTGATGCAGGTTGGTGATTGCACTGCCACTTTCATCAAAACCCACAAACTTACCACGCCATTATTTCTTGATGATATTTTGCCGTTCATAGAACTTATATGGGTAAGTTTGCTTGTTCCTTTCTCCTCTGAAGTTTTTACTTGAGGATTTGCAATAAAATTTAACTTGATTCTTTACCTCAGACTCAGGATAGGACAGCTAGACAGAGAAGGATCTCATTGCGCATTTTAAATGAAGTTATGAAAGAATGCCAAGAAGAAGCATCATGGTAAGCAATTTTTGTATTTGTGCTTGGGAATTTTAGTTGGTGGTATAACGCATTTACCCCATTAAGCAGGTTTGGCTATCAGAGTCTTCCTCACCTGATAAGGGCGTGCAAGGATGAGAACCCTGATGTTAAAGAGGTGTATCTCTGACTTGAGACCATTTTTACTGTACATTTCGTGGATGGTGCCTATATCTGATGTGAAATGCTGATATTTAGGTAGTTGCACGGGCAATTGGTGTATGTGCAGAGCTAGGTGGGTTTACATCCACTATCGAAGTTGCAGGTACCTTGATTATGCACTTCCAGCAATTTGAGATGTCGGCCTGTGCGTTTTGTTCATGCAATAAATCCCAGCATCTTCTTTTTCGCAGAAGCTGTTGCAGGTTTATGTTGTGTGATTGAACATCCGAAAGCATTGGAGCTAGAACATATAACGGCTCATGATATGGCTGTTTCTGCACTTGGAAAGATATTTCAGTTCCAACGAACCAGAATCAATACTGCAGAGGTATACTTGCTTCTAGCTCATTACATTAATGAAGAATGAGGGAAGCATACGATATTTTTCCATCCAGTACCATTATGCTCATTGTATGATACTATTTAGCAGGTTCTGCAGACATGGTTAAAACATCTGCCAATAACCTACAATCTGAAGGAAGCTAAAGCTGTGCACGAACAGCTTTGTTCACTAGTTGAAAAGTAAGCTTATTCAAATTTTTTATCAAATTAAAATCACATCATGGAAATGAATTTTACATTGTTTTGTCCTTCACCTCCTGATCCTCAATCACCATAATCCTCTTCATGTCATTTCAGGGTAGATGATGAAGAACTTTTTGACAAAAGCGATGCCAATATTTCCAAAATAATTGCAGTCTACGCTGAGGTATATATGGTCGAACCTTGACAATACTCTATACAGTTTCTCTTCCGGTGGATGAAAATGATTTTCATTGGCTGCTCATTCTGTGTTCCAACTTTTCTAGATCTTCTTTGCCGGGACAAAGCTAGCTACAGAGCAAACTAAGATAAAAATGGTTGAACAGCTGAGGCGCCAGAAAAGTAGGTTACCAGCAGCAACTTGGGCAGCAATCATGCTTTCCTTGGAAGTTTATCAGATCTCGGTAATAGAATCTAAATTGTCATCCTAGTCTGCTCTCTGGTTGGCATATTCCCGTTGCTGCCACCACCGCTGGATTTACAATCTATTGCCGGAGATTGTAAATGAAAACTTGCATATTGTTAGAACAGCAACTGGATGGTTCCCAAACAAGACTGTTGCAAAGTCACTTCCCGTCGTTATAGTTAGATGGTAGTTGCAGACTTTTCTTAAATTTGTTTCCTGATCCTGTTCTCCAATGTCAGGCCCAGCCAAGCTGCCATTTATGTACAGAAGACAACATGAGATAGAACATTTTTGTTGGTAGTGGAAAATAACAAAACCATGGAGCACCTTAAAAATTTTAGATCGGTTGGATCTATCTTCCATAAGTATTTACGATGCTAAAATAATAAGTAACCCAGTTGTTTTTTATTCCACACGTGCTACGAATCAAACCAAATGGCACCCACCATAATCTTTCTTGATCTCGCTGTCCCATGCAATTCAATGTTTGTCATCCTCATGAACGCGCAATAACCTCATCGTGAACACTAGAGAAGTCAATGCACCGACTGTTTTGGTCATTCTTTCTGGATCTAAATCATCTGTACTTCTTAGATTGTGGTGTGAGATCTCTCTGGATCTAAGTTTGATTAGAGTAGCATCCAAAGACAGGTAAGTCTGTTTAGTAGTTCTTCCTGTTGGTCTCCTATGCTTTCGTATCAGTTAAAAATGGAATCTTTCTTGAAGAGTATCACTAACAGGATCATGACTTTCTCAACACAGAATTCTGTCGTAGAATATGTACAGACCATTTATGATATGCGATGACCCAAAAGGAGTTGTAGAATGTGCGACTATTAGAAAAACCAAGAGTGGTTTCCCCAAGGAACAGAAGAATCCTAATGGATATCTGTCTCTCTCAGTTGATAAAGAGGACACTGTTTCCAAAAGGGTGATAAATGAGTATCATAAAGGAGCCCAGAAGCTGAATCAGATTAGAGAATCATTGTCCAACTGGCAGGAGGAGGATGGTGATCGGTCTAAAGTTATAGCAAAAGAATTATCAAAAGAAGCTTTTGATCGGCAAGAGTCTCCAACCATGATTCTCAAGCTGCAAGAAGCTTCGCATTACATGGGCCGGTTGAAGAAAAGGCACAAGGAGAGGTCAGAGACACGAAGAATTAATGATATTGAACCTCAGAACACGAATTCCTATCCATTTGGTGATCAGAATTTTCAGGTGGAATCCAAAAGGAGAAGGTTTTTGGGTGATGGGACCTCAAAGGATTGCATTGAGGAGATCAAGAGAGTACTAAACGACAGTGTTGCTGGGCAAAATTTGCTTCTGAAGACAACTAGTCAAGGGAATCCTTATTTGGATACTTCAAATGTACCCTCTACATGCTCGATCAAATCATCAGTAGATGATGACTATAATCATTCTACGGACTCATCCATACCTGAAACAGTTCCACAGAGTGGAAAAGGTCCGAACTTGATCGCCAAGCTTATGGGTCTAGAAGACATACCTATGCAACCATTGCAGAAAAAAATGGAGAAACAACGGATGTCTAAGCCTCAACCCTTGAGGCAGAGGACACTGGAGAAAATTCGTGAATCTATGTATCTTAGAGGCAAGTCCGAGTCCCATCAGGCCATCGGTTTTCTTTTCAAAGAGAGGTTGGTTGGTGAAGTACAGTCTATTGTACTTGTAAAACCTTGTGCTCCTAGTCAGGAACCAGAGGAGACAATTGCTACAATTGTTTGGGAAGAGGAAACCTTGAAGACAAAAATGATGTCGAGAAAGTTGAAAGTGAAAGAAAAGTTGATGCATAGATCAGAAGCTCACGAAGTAAGGGGCTTGAATGGTAGTGGAATGCACAGCAAGAATGTAGCAGAAGAGTTTCTGTTCAGAAAGCTTGGACGAGAAGGAGCCAGCGGCCATAAAGAACTGAATCAACCAGAAGAGAAAGAAATAAAAACAGTTGTCCATGAAGAAGTGATGATGCGCGGTAGCATATCTCACAGAAAGCTGGAAGCAGAAGAGATTCCAACGAAAAGATCTCAGGGAAAAAACATTAAGGTACACCAAAAGGTAGTTGTAAGAGCAGAAGAGCAGAAGGTCAAGTCTGTAGTCAAGAGCACTTCTATGGTGAAAGCAACTGAGATTCCGCAACAGCAGAAAAGGGAAAGGACAAAGAAGAAAATAACTAAGATTCAGAAGGTGGTGGATGTTAGCCATGAAGCAGCTGAGAGAGAGATTGTGAAGCCTGCTAAGGTAACATCTACAAAGCAAAGAAAACCTGAAACCAGAGTGATGTCTGCTAAGACACAACTTTCAGAACAACGCAGTATCAAACCTAAAACTATATTGAAACTCAAAAAACAAAGTACAGCTTATGATTCTAAAGATCAGAAGAAAAAGGCAAAGCCTCTCAGGGAGCCTGCACCAGGAAAACCTACAGTGAGCATTGTTTATACAAATCCTCTTCATACATTACATAGTCCCCTTAACACATTATTGCAAACTTATTTAATGTAGCATTTGTCCTTGGCAGAATGCTAACTTGGGACGGGAAGAAGATGATAAGAGCACTCATCTTTTCTGTGATTGCAACTCTGTACCACAAGAAACCAACAATGTGCCTGCGCATCAAGTATCAGAAAAGGATTCAAATGCCTCTGAAAATCAAACTCAAGGTAATTATCAATCCAGGATACGATTTCTTATCGACAATGTTGGTGATATAAGTAAGATGGCATGAGCGTTTTATGCATTGTACATGTCTTGCCGCTGGCGATATGTTTATTTCATTTGTTGACTAAAAGAACTATAATCTTTAAAGGGAAGGGGGAGAGAATTCTTAGTTTTTGATTAACAAAAATTAAGGATAAACCGCATCCAGCAAGAGTTAACTCTACTACGCAAGGGAAATGTGCCCAATGTATTAACTCAACTGCAGATTTGCTTGTAGAAAATTGCAGTGACAAAGAGAGTAGTTCCAATATTGCATCGCCGACCATCGAGTATGAGGAAGAAAATAAAGCTTCTCAACAAGTCAGCGTTGACATTACTTGCAGTGAAGGAGATGAGATATGCTTTAAATCAGGAAGCAAGTTGAAAGCTTTGCTTCTGAACAGTACCCCTTTTCACAACCATGAAGAGGAGCCTTTTTATCTCAACAATGGAACTACCCAGATCCTACTAGCATCTGTGATTGACGAACGGGGAATGACTGATACCAAGCTCTCTCTAGATTATGCAAATGAGTTCATTGAACTTAGAAGCCTGTCATATTCACAAGCTAGAAATCCTTTTCTACCCACTCTAAAGAGAAGCTTGTCGAGAATTCCTTACTCTCTAGGTCAGTTGGTGGAGGAAATCTGCAATGGTATTGAGGTTCTCAGAAGCAGCTGCAAGCTTCCTTATGACGGGTTTTCAGCCGAAACTCTGTATGCAACACTGGAGAGAGATATGAACTACAGAGTGGTTAGTAGAACATGGGAATGGGGTTGGAGGATTGGATCTTCTGTGGAGGAAGCAGAGCAAACTCTTAAACAGATAGAAAGGTTACTTGTAAATGATCTTGTCGAGGAAGCAGTGTGCTCTATGTTTTAACACTTGTGATTTGTTTTTCTTATACAGGCTCAGTTACTGTTTTATAAATTAGAGGCTTTGACGAAGGATTCCGTCAATGGAAGATCCTGTTCGAATTTGAGGTCAGGCTTCATTGACGTTACCTGTGAACATTGGCAGACCATAAACAATATTTGATAATATTCCTGAGAGCCAATATATATATATATATAGCAGAAGGATCCTCCATGGTTGAGAAAGGAAGATAAGAAGAACTCTGGTACTATTCGTCTACCATTTCATTAGAACTTTCTTCCTGGAAACAACTTTTAGAAATTTACATCTCAACTCTTACATCATAGCAGCGAAAAACTAGTGAGCTTCTGATGTTATCAATGCAATTAAGAAGAAGCTCCCTTGAAGATGAGGAAATCTAGCGATTCAAGTGCAAAATAAATGAAAGTCCCTTGTGTATGAGTAAAGAAACAGGCAAAACTTGAACCCACAACACATTGCCATCCGCCACCATACATCACATCGAATTTCTACAGATAAGGAGAAACCCAGTTACTCGTTCGAGCAAGCATATACGTGTCGGTGAATGGATTAATACCTCGACAACATCTTGTATATAGCAAGGGAAAAAAGGAAACAGGCATACCTTCTTGATGTGGGCAGCAATGGAGACGCAATCAGACACATCATGGATATCAAGAGCTTGAGAAGCAAATGACATTGCTTGTATCTGCATCTTCACCGGCATGTCTGTGTCCTTAACCATACCTTTCCCTTCCAACATATCTTTTCTCAATTACCTTGAATCTTTGTCATAAGATATTTCGCAAAAGCTCTACAAAAGCATATATTTATTAGCACTGACGAGAACCTTCAAATTGTCTCTACCTAATGATGCCCAAACAAATGAATGGTTCATTTTCGCTGCAGAACTTTGAGATGAACACGTAGCTCCTACAATGTCAGCCCTTATTTTGTCTGCAACCCGCAGTTTTCCAATCTCTTTTCCAACCATTCTCATCTCTTCCACGTCGACACCATCAAAGCACCACGATTTTCTACGCATTTATTTGTTAATGATTTGAACATAATATGTTTCTTTTGATGTGACAATTCTGATCAATCTCATTGCTTGCCGTGAGACCCCCCCAACCTCCGTCCGCCATCTTGGCCCCGTCCTGACAATTATCTTTAGGCCTGTCTCCGATCAGTATACGGACCACACCTCTAACTTATATTATCTGCAGATTATAGGTATTATCTTCTCTTGTTATAAAGATTTTGTTTTTTTTTTTGAGAAAATTCCTCTTTATCTCACAAGAATTTTCCATAAAACTTAAAACAATTGACCTTAAACTGTTCAAACTTAAACCTGCAGGACCACAGTTGTAATGTGGTCACATAAGCGAGACGGATCCGTTCAGACTCGGTCTGTTTGACGCTTACAGTGTTTTATTGTTTGGATATTGGTGAGAGATTGCGGTATCCACACGAAACATCACGTGCTAGTTTACTAAGTTGGGCCCTTCCCAGTCGCACCAATTTATACGTTTACTTTCTCAAGGGCTACTTAGTTTTCTTTAATAAAATAAAAACAAAACAGTCAGATATTATATCATATATTTTTATAGAAAAAGAAAAATTTAAAAGGAATAAGTAAAAATTTGTTAAAAGTAGAAGCTTCAAAAAGTATATTCTGCTCTGTTTCAGACGTTCCCAAATGTACAGAAGCCAGCTCATCAAGCCTGAGAGACAGCTCATCAATTAACTACTCCAACACCATAGAACAAATAATTAATATTTTATTAAATCCTATTTTAATGATATTTTGTTTATTGATAATGATATGAGCTGAACATTTGGTGTTTAGGTCCCACATAAATAAATATTCTATTAAAAGGAAAAAAAAACCATGCGATAAGGGACAATTTCTTAACCCCACACACAAGGGGAAGACCCTTCCCTGGTGGCCGAAGCCATACCTTTATTCCCTAATCGGTGTTTACAATGGAATTATATACAACAAACCACGCATTATTGAGTTATGGGAAACAAAAAGAAATCCAGAACCCGCCCCAAGAAGACAAGGAAAGACAAAAGGTTATAATGCATCATCCTCTTTGAGAACTGCACTGCGTTCTTTTCAATCCTAAAACTATCTATCGCTTCACAGTGAGGGAGGCTTTACTGCTTTAGGCGGAGAAGCAGTGGGAGAGACTACGCGGCTACGAGGAAAACTTCTGAAAGTTTTTCGGAGACGGTGTCGTTTCCTTCATTCTAGAATCGATTATGGGCGATGAGAAAACCATGATCGTGATGGCTAGTAGAGACCGAGAGAGAGATCGGGAGCTGCTTATCCCCGTCGCTAACACCGACAACGACGATGCCGAATCCAAGCCTTCGTCTTCTTCCTCTGCACCTCATCATACGGGCCGTGAGGTGAAAATATATGCTCTTAGGATTTATCTCGATTTGGACCGTTTTATTTTGGTTTTTTGGCTGCGGTGTTGACTTGCTACTGTTCACGGAGCGGATTTTACCATAAATTCAGTTCTTAATGTGATCCTGTCACTTAATTCAATATTTAGTTAAGATCAGAGCTTAATGTGCCATAAAATAGACGGATTCTGTTGGAGTCGGTTTTTGAGCTATTGAGACTTCTTCTTTTCTCCTTGCATGAATTTGACTCGGACATCAGTGATGTGGACTATGCTTCTCATGTTTCGCATGTCTTAGAAACGGCTAAGGGAGTAATGCAATAGACTGTGCTTATTTGAAGATACTTTAATATGGTTGATGAACAGTTGTCACGGCATGTCTCTACGTTTCCTGAGGGATGACGCAGATTTTGGCTTAATTTTTTCTAAATGTAAATTGTTTATGTTGGATTATTTTTATTTGAATGTATTACGAAGAGTATATTTCGGTTTAGTTAATATGTCTTCTTGCTTTTAATGTAGGTATAGTCTGACTTTGTTTCTTGTTGTTCGTTTGTGTAGACATTTTATAAAGTCGTAAGAAGTTGGGCTTCCAAGAAGTTCATGACGGGATGGTATGGCATTTTTTCTTCTTATCTTTTGCATTTTTTCAAGAAAAAAATGTTTCATTAAAGGACTTAATTCTTATTGATTTACTTGTGAAATGTGCGAAAGCCATTGTGCTGTAGTGCAAATATGTTTTTTTATTTTGTTTTTGTGTTTTTCTTCTCTGTCCTTTGTTTCTGTCGAACTTGTAGATTGTTAAACTCAAAAACTTTTGTCTAACTCCATGTATCTCGACTGACTTGCTGGAGCAGATTTATGTTGCTGTAGAGGATCCCAGCATATTTTTCAACCTTGTGCACAAATTGGTTTGTAGAAATAGTTTGCAAATAAGTGACTGAACTTAGCGAAACTTGTTCAGTGGAAATTTTCTATCCTTTTGTATTCGTCTTACTATGCCTGTTATCACTAAACTTGTAAATATATGTTGGTAAGACCTACGGAGGGTTCAATACTGAATTTCTATTTTCCTTGTAGAATGAGGCCATTTATTACCTGGCATCTTTATGACCTTGCTTATCTTTCACAGATGTAGTTGGAACTGTTAAACCTTGTGGCCTCATCTTTTCCTCATTAGTTTCTTCAAGCACCAAGAGTGCGCCAATTATTTGAAAGTTGAACACCCCAAAATTAAGTACTGTGCTATATTCAGGTCTATTTTCTGTGGCATGCATATTTGGGTTAGTAACATGGGTCTACCTTCTGCAGCATTCATATTTGGGTTAGTAACATGGGTCTGCAGCAGATATGGATATTTTTTCTGCAATATTTTGTATTAAATATGAGCACCCTATTTTATCTTGGAGGACTGCGCTCTAAAGTTGTCTCATTGTTGCGTTGAACATCATCACTTTTATTATATTACTTTTCCTTTTTGGCTCCCTTTTTGATATTGTTTGGATGAGGCATAAAAATGAGAGCATATTCATAGTAGTTCAATGTATGCGACCATGCTCATTTCCTCCAATCTGTTAAAGATGTTACTCACTGTTGGCTGTTTTGCAGCGTCATTCTCTTTCCAATTGCAATTACTTTCTACGTAACATGGTGGTTTATCCACTTTGTGGATGGTTTTTTCTCTCCAATATATGCTCAACTTGGAATCAACATATTTGGTGAGCATGTTGTCCTTTGGCACCATCAAACCCTAACCTTCTCAAGGTATAGTCAATGTTGAGCTCATGATTTGTCTTTTCTGCGTTCAGGTCTTGGATTCATAACTTCCATAACATTTATTTTCTTGGTTGGAGTGTTCATGTCATCATGGCTGGGAGCATCTGTCTTGGGCCTTGGGGAGTGGTTTATAAAACGTATGCCGTTTGTTCGTCATATTTATAATGCCTCCAAGCAAATCAGTGCTGCCATATCATCAGGTGGGCTTTCCTTTGATGCCCCATACTTTTGTTGAATTTAAATTGGGTCTGTTAACATACTGTTGCATCAGATCAAAACACACAGGCATTCAAGGAAGTGGCAATTATAAGGCATCCACGTATTGGTGAATATGCATTTGGCTTCATCACTTCAACTGTCATCCTCCAGGCAAGCAAACAAAACTTCTCTTTGATCCTCATTCTAGTGGTACATCGATTTTATTGTCTTTTTAAGGTAGTTTCACATATTAACTAGGATGTTCTAAAATGAATTTAGGGGTGCAGAAATGGGAACTGGTGCATATTGATTGGACAATTAATGCATTTTTCAACATTTGCATATGTAGCTGTACATGCCATCACTATGTATTTAGAACTGTTTGGTTCCCACTTTATTTAAGTATAAATTTCATACTGACATGGATGTACTGTCAACAGGCATTTATTTGGTTTTTAAATCATTTGCAGTGGTGTCCTATTTGAAAAGTCGCTGGATTGTTAGATTTCTCAAAGATTTAGTGCCTGCTCCTTTGAATTATTATTGTTTGTACTGAATTGCTCTAAGAACAAAATTTCATAGTGATATCGCCACAAGACAAGTTCATGAGTAGCCGCCAGAGAATCAATTTGAATTTAATCTTGTCTCTTAAATTTCTTTTTTGCACTTTTGCATTCAGAACTACACTGGAGAAGAGGAACTATGCTGTGTCTATGTCCCAACAAATCACTTGTACATCGGTGATATATTTCTTGTTACTACAGAGGATGTTATCAGACCCAATCTTTCAGTGCGAGAAGGGATTGGTGAGAGTTCATAGTATTTATACATTTTTTGGTGAAATGCCTATATGAGCCTACCATTTCCTTGGATTTGCCGTGTCAGAGGGACAGCTTAGCAGTTCCTCCTCTTGTTAACCGAACCATGAACATGATGTTACTTATTATCAAATTTGCAACATAGTCATACCTTTTTCAGAGATTGAGAAAAAAAGTGAAGCAAAGTCAGTCATGAGCAATAAAAATGTTTTTGGCTCTTTATGCCAATGGATTGAAATTTCCCATTAATAACTGTTTCCTATCAAATTAACTTTTGCTAACAAGTCTAATTTGTTTGTCAATTGCAGAAATTGTTGTGTCTGGGGGTATGTCGATGCCCCAGACCCTGTCGACACTGGATTCTCACATTTCAGTGGATAGAAGTAGAGCTGACAGAAATTGAGATTGTGTACAAGAGATGTAGAGGAGTCTCTCTCACTTTCCCTCTCTCTCAATTATTACTTCCATTGGTTTTGGAATGATCAGAAAAGCCACTCAATCAGTCAGGTATATGTTCGAAAAAGCTGGATTTTAGTTTTGATCAAAATTTTGATGCTTTATGTTGTCAGATTACGGTGGCATATGTATCATTTCTTGTGGTACATAATGTAGATCTAGTATTTGTTTGGAATAGACTGGTTGCTAATGCAGTAAGATAAGCTGGTTTGCGTTGGCTGCTCTTTTATTCCACCGTCAGAATCGATTTCCTCAGTGAGATCAAGTTGATATCTCACAGTCGACTATATAATTCCCCCACAAAGTCTGATGCCTAGAAAACAGGAGGCTTTTAAGGTACAACTGTGTTGTAGCGCGCTTTACTTTCCTGTATTATTGAATCTTCATTTACACCTAGCTTGATCTACCAGATTAGATCTGCCTCTTTATCTATACCTTGGTCTTTTTTATTTGACTTCCTTTAGTTAGTTATTTTTCATTTGGTTTTGGTTTTTATTTTGCTACGAATAAAAAAGGAGAAATTATGAGATTCTTTTTGGCTTATTCTTCGTTACTCTCGTTAAATTGAGACCGAAAATATTTTCAGGATAGGCTCTATATTCAAAATAAACTATGTAGAGCCGATACGACTAGCCTTCCCCTCCCCTACCTCTCTAACCTTGTTCTCTATCGTAGCTTCTTAATCCTTTTTACTGCTCTCCTACTCATACTCTTGAATCTAACATTGAACTCGTCGCCATATCCCAAGGTTTCCTATAGTCTCACTGGCTGATGAGTCTGTAATACCCAGCCCCTCTATCCCTTCGTTATTCCCCAACGGGATCGCAGAATATGGACAGTTTCACGGTATCAAACGGGTATGAAGGGCGTGCAAAGGGTACAAAATACTAAGTTGGCACCGAGGTATTCTTCGTCTAAACTCTAGGCAATCCTTAACTTTTCAAGATAGTTGGAGGTTATTTTAGATCAAGAACCATGCAAAGGAGAATTTGTGGGTGAGGGTTGAAGATCAGTCCATTCCCACAGCCCGAACAGATGGCTTGCTCATTCTAGAGCATGACTGGAAGTTCACATGAAGACATATTCTAAAGCAATAATAGATGTTTTATCCCATCCCAAAGTTCAATATGATTTTGAGTCAAGTTAGCTCTATGATTGGATGATCTATATAAATGAAACCACCCACGTGGGTGTATGTATGCGTGGACATCTAATCATCTGTTGTGAAAGAAATGACCTGTCTATTTAGAGCATTGATGCTCAACCTTCATGCACCCTAATGTTGTAGTATCAGAAAAGTAAGACATTTTTTTTTTATTTAAGAAACTCAGGCTAGAATTAAGTGCCTGGTCAAAGAACAAAACTAATAGACATTAATAGCATAGCATGCACCCCGTCAAGATCCACATCTCCATCCCACCCATACACGGATTCGATGGTTATTGTGTTAATATTGGAAGGTGACAACTCGTCGAATTGGTGGTATTGTTTCTCAAATTCTTCATAATCAAATGCAACAACTCATCAATTCCTAGTGTGCTGACTACTGATTGATCAAAAGGAAAACTAGAAGGCGTCCAAGTCCTGAGGCCGAAGGTGGTGTAAAAGGTCTACAAAATTCCTGTCTCCCGGCAGCTAATTGGTATATGTAGTTGACGATGGTAGCAATCTTCTCTGCTTTTTTCCTTTCAATCACTAAATGGTTGACTAAGTAGAGTTGTTAATGGCGGATTCCCAGTACTAACAAATGTGGCTTTTTATTCCACCGAAACGGAAACTTGGTAGACATTTATGGACCGAGAAAAAATAAGAAACCCGAAACTAACCCACACCTTCTAAGTAATATTATAATCTGATATAGTTTGATATATATATACAATTTGGAAGATAGATATTTGTTTAAGCAATTTTTTTTCATGGAAGTGAATAAACTTGCTATTTGATTCGGGTCGACACAATCTATTCTCAATATATCTATTTTATTTACATTTATCAGAATTCATAAAATATTTAAAAGAATCTAACTTGAAATATAAATATAATATTTAAAAATATCCAATTATCTTTATCTCTAAATTAATTATAAATTGATATTATATATCAGTTTGATAATTATAAATAGATTCAAATAAAATAAGCAAAATATAAATTATTTTTGATTGGTGTTCAGATGAATTATTTTCTCTGGTAATAACGGTGAATATTTTTGTTATTTTAAATTTTTTAAAGTTAAAATATTTAAAATAACAAAAAAACCAAAATATTCTGAATAAAAATCATAAGTCTATAGAAATATGGCCGAGTAAATGGATAACATAATAGAAGCAAATTTCCCATCAAGCCCTTGAAGGTAGTTCGCAGCAAAAGAAAAAATGACGCAATAAAGGGATGCATACGACGGCAATTCTGGCATTTAATGTGGTGTAGCCCATGCATTATCTATAGCTATGATTACGCATCGATCAACTGCTAACGTGGATTTATTCCCTTATTTGATGTGTATGTCTAAACCGATTTTGATTTTGATGGACACGGAAAGGAAAAAGACACCAATGAAGGAAAACACAAGTCCAAATACGACCCATAATTGAGGCTCAATACTGCGAAAAAAAGGAAAAATATTTCCAAAACAGAACCTAATAAATCTCGCAGCTAATAGGATTTTGAAGATGTAGTCCGCATACGACCCGCCAAACCGCTCTCCAGACCCACAGCTCCTTCAAATTCCTCCATGTGAATGCCCCACCAGGGGAGCAGCTTTCTCTGTTTTCGACTCTTTTTTAAAGTTCAGAACAAAAGAAAAACAGCTCTTTGTCTGTTCTTTTCCTCTTTCCTTCTCTGTCCGGAAAACGCTCTGCTGCTTTTTTTTAAGTGAAACAGCCAAGAGACAGAAGCATATCAACCTGGTGTTTCTGTTCTACTTGGAATGTCGGCTTCGGCTCCCGCGTCGCCGCCGCCGGCCAACACAACTGCGCCTCCTCCGACCACCAACTCCACAGCCCCACCACCTGAAACTCCAGCAGACCCGCCAGTTTCCTCCCCTCCACCCCCTCCGCCTACCAACTCAACTGCACCTTCACCATCAATTCCTTCGCCAACGCCACCTAGTCCTACGACCCCAGCGCCTTCCAGCTCTCCTCCGGCGCCTTCAACTCCTTCTTCGTCCCCTCCACGACCATCTCAACCGTCATTCCCGTCTCCACCTCCACCCAAGACCCCAACGACAATTAAGTCTCCTCCTCCGCCGGTGAGACATAGCCCGCCTTCCAGAACTCCGCCTCCTCCTCCTCCTCCTCCTTCTCCTTCTCCCTCGTCGGGGATATCCACTGGGCTGGTAGTGGGGATAGCTATTGGTGGAGTGGTATTACTGTTGGTGCTTAGTCTGTTTTTTATTTGTTGCAAAAAGAAGAGAAGAAGACATAATGACGAAGCTTACTATATGCCTCCTCCTCGACCTCATGGTCTTAAAGGTTAGATTTTTATTTTTTGTCTAGAGAATTTCAATTCTTGGGATTTACCAAGATTTGTCGTTTTTATTCCTCTCAATTTTTGTTTTTGTGTTCATCACTTATCAATGTTACTATTATTTTCTTTCTTCCTCTTGAATGAGGATTGGTTTTAATCAAGATTTGGTTCATGCATGCACCTGGTTTTGGGATTTATTTGGGTAGTTTATTTTCCGCTTCCGTTTAGACTATCTGAAAAGAATGTGTAATCAATGAAAATAGACAACTCTGAACAGAAAGATTCATGTGGTTTTGGAGTCGATTTTTATGGTTTAAATAACTGCTTTAATTGATAGGAGCTTAGATAGTTGCATTTATTGTTAATTGCCAGATGGACCCTATGGCGGCCAGCAGCAGTATATGCAACAAAATGCTCCGCCGCCGCCTGATCATGTTATCGCAGCGACGCCTAACCCTCCTCCTCCACCACCACCTGTTGCAGCAAGACCCCCTCGTGTACCAGAACGTGCTGAACTGCCAACAACCCCACCTTTTATGAGCAGCAGTGGCGGCTCTGGCTCCAACTATTCAGGTCCTGAGAATCCACTTCCACCACCATCTTCAGGCATTGCTTTAAGTTTCTCAAAGAGCACATTTACCTACGAAGAATTGGCTAGGGCAACGAATGGCTTCTCAAATGCCAACCTCCTTGGTCAAGGTGGATTTGGATATGTGCACAGAGGAATACTTCCCAACGGGAAAGAAGTTGCTGTCAAGCAGTTGAAAGCTGGAAGTGGACAAGGTGAGCGGGAATTTCAGGCCGAAGTTGAGATTATTAGCCGTGTGCATCACAAGCATCTGGTCTCTTTGGTTGGATATTGCATCACCGGGTATCAGATGCTACTTGTTTATGAGTTTGTTCCGAATAACACTTTGGAGTTTCACTTGCACGGTAAGTGCCAGTTCTCAGTGCTGAAGTTCGTATTTACTTTGCTTCTAACCTTACTGTCATCCTTTTTTGGATTGCTTTTGTCTGCCATGCAACTATGCAGATGGCATTGTGAGGCAACTTAGCCCCTTCGTGTAACTGGAAAAAGAGTTCATCTTTTGTTTATTGTCCAGAATACAATTTAAGCTGATATTTCATGCATTTATGTCATGTACATTATCTAATTAATAAGACCTTTTGCAGGGAAGGGGCGACCGACTATGGATTGGCCAACCAGACTGAGAATCGCATTGGGGTCTGCGAAAGGCCTTGCATATCTTCACGAAGATTGTAAGTTCTCTTTCTAGTTGCCTTTATATCCCGTATACAGAGGAGGGCTGCTTTTATGTTAATTCATAATCATCCGCATCCTTTGTTTGCAGGTCATCCTAAGATCATTCATCGTGACATCAAGGCAGCTAATATACTACTTGATTTCAGGTTTGAGGCTAAGGTATGAACTACAACTTTTGAGTTTATGTTGTGCAGATGGACACAGGCAAAAATCAAAAGTGTTCATCAAGTCTTACCCAAAACACTTGTTATCCTTTTATGTACTGCTCTTGTTTCTAATATATTCATTGAGTTGATAAATTGGTATTCTGTTTATGTACCTCAGGTAGCAGATTTCGGACTGGCCAAATTATCATCTGATGCTAATACTCATGTCTCAACACGGGTGATGGGAACATTTGGGTAAGCTCAACTTCTTTCATAGACCGACAGTGTAGTGTTTTGTATTGTTACTCTTGGGTCTGGGTCCTTACTGTATTCAGGGTGAACCTGGTGTGGATCATTGAACATGTCTGGCATATCCCCAGATTTGGCATTTATACTGAAACGAGTTCCTCTTTTTATGTACTGACATGTTCATCATCCAGATATCTGGCTCCAGAATATGCTTCAAGCGGGAAACTGACAGACAAATCAGATGTTTTCTCCTTTGGTGTTATGCTTCTGGAGTTGATCACTGGACGTAGACCTGTTGACTCTACTCAGACTTTCATGGAGGACAGCTTGGTAGACTGGGTGAGTAATAATAATACTGCTTATCTGGGTGCTATGACACATACTTAACGTAAAGCTCATACATTTTTCTCTTTGTGAAGCCTATCTTACTAAAATGAATGCAGATCTTTGCTTAGTTTGTGAATCGCATTAAATTATACTGATGTTCATTCTGCAGGCAAGGCCTTTGCTCACAAGGGCTTTGGAAACAAGAAACTTTGATACGCTGGTTGATCCAAACCTACAACATGATTACGAGCAGAGCGAGATGGCCAGAATGGTTGCTTGTGCCGCCGCCTGTGTGCGCCATTCGGCACGGCGTCGCCCGCGTATGAGCCAGGTGATATGCTCGACGGAAAATTTTGAAGTTTCAAGTTTCAACTTTCCTTTTCATAGTTAGTTTGAGAGAAATGCTGAGCATTCCGCTTATTACCAAACAGGTTGTCCGTGCATTGGAAGGAGATGTGTCTCTATCAGATCTTAACGAGGGAATTAGACCTGGACACAGCACAATCTACAATTCCTATGGCAGTTCAGACTATGATACTAGCCAATACGGGGAAGACTTGAAAAAGTTCAGGAAAATGGCACTGGGAAGCCAGGAATATGGTGGAGGCAGCGAGTATAGCGCACCAACCAGTGAATATGGTCTAAATCCTTCAGGCTCAAGCAGCGAAGGCCAGAATACCCGGCAAATGGAAATCGGAAATATGAAGAACAACCATCCTGGTTTTAGTGGAACCTCCTGACAACTGACTAAAGTTATTTTTATGTGAAGATAACTTACTTTTTCTCATCATACTCTTAATTGGAAGATTTATTTCACAAATGCTTGTTTTGATATGATAGTATATAGTTTATTTTAATCCTGATTTGAAGGTAATTGTTTTATCATTTTTGTATCTAGCGGGAAACAAAAGGCTACGGTCAATTCTTTTATTTTTGTGCAAGTGTTATAGACACTATTTATAAATGTATTATTTTTATTCTGTCACGAATATTAATTAAATACGAAATTTTAATATATATTTCTTATTTTTATCATATTTAATGCTAAGGTAGAACTTGGAAATGTGAGACTGTGAGACTTGTTTCGTATTTTTATTGTATCAGAGGGCAAAAATTGATCCAACAGATTTGCAATTAGAAACACTCAAGTTCACTCCCCAAATCCCAACGAAAAAAACCCTAGTTGGCGGATTGGTGGTTCTCAATTCTTTTCCTCTTTCAGTAAGCTCACTCGCCAGCCAACATGATTACAATGGAAGAAAATGGAAGAAAGAACATAGGGGAAATGAAATGATCATACCTCACCCTGACCATCTGAATTCTTCAAAGGCTGAAAAGTGGTGAACCACTGCTTCCAAGGTGCGTCGTTTTGCTGCTCAATCCACGAAAGAAAAGCACTGTCCAATAGGCAGAATATGTTGACATACAAGAGCTGGTACTGCACAGGAATATATCGGAAATTCGCAATCTGAACGATTGGCCATATGCCACCCTCTAAAATCAAGGCCGGGAGGAAATCCCTCTTCAAACCTTCCTTAACTTGAGCCACATTCTTCCCAGTGGAAAATCCCATGTAAGTGAAGAAGACAAACAAATCAAAGGGACCAAAGATTATGCCATCAGCTGCCACTTTAGCAGCAACAAACCGTACTGACTTGGGTTGTAGCTTAAGCCTGAGTTTTATATACCTGTCCAAGTTTTGGTACCTGGAGGAAGAATGTTCCAATGTAAATCATTATAGCATTCCAGTCAGAAACATGCAATCACTTTTTCAAATTAGGAAGTAAACAAATGCAAATGAATATAGCAGCAAGGTCGACTAAGTACTGATGATTATTTCCATACCATCTCTAGAAGCATAGTTATCGGCACACACATCAGAACATATGATAGAAAGGGGAAATGCTCAGACAAGAAAGACGAACCAGAAATGACCAACTGGACCAACAAAGCCAAACCCAAACATACTCGTGATAGCTGCACGTTTCCAGTTGATTTTGAATTCTGTATCCACATCCTGGCCCTGCCACAAAGATATAAGTGACACTACTGCAGACAAACTGGTTGGTGTAAGATAAAACTTCTTTAACGCTAATGGCAGTCTCAAACAAATACAGGTTCGCAGATCAGTTCACAGCCATTTCTCATGAAGATTTTCTCATAACTATAGGTAACAAACAGTGATGTAAGTATACCATTGTTTTTTGTACCATGAATTGAAATCGATACAATAGAAACTATATTTTTTAGTATCCAATCGTACAATAAGCTTGATGCATTGTGTATCATAGAATTCTAAGCTACAGCTCCTTTGCACATTGCTATAGGTTCCAAATTAAAACACAAAGTCACAACGGGAGTACTCACAACCAGAAAGAACATGCGGCATTTTGCAGAATACATCCAAGGTCATAAGTATCAAGGAAAGACGAAGGTACATAAAACTAAATTAACAAAAACAATTGTTAAACGGACTAAAATGCAGTGAGCACCCTATGTTCACTCAGTTGCAGTTCAGTCTGGTACTAATATGGTAACAAAAGATGTGGCAGGATAGGGGACAAACAAGTTTCAGTAAACCACAAGCTTCCAGGAACAACCCGTTTCTTTGCAAAAACATTCTCCCTACAACAACCAGATCTCGGAACAATGTTCTCCAGCTCACTCAAAACTCAAAGGAAGGAATTCTTCTAGTAAAAATGCTTGAACTTGTGACATGCATCAAACGTGCCCAAAAGAATAAGTTCAATAATAACTACCAAGGCTGCTGCCAACCAATGGAACCGACCACCTCCCCTCTCCATAAAATGGAGATTAACGGAGCTTTTCAGATCTCATGGCATTGGAGATGTCTTGTGGGGATCAGCAAAGCTCGCTGAAAGATCAAGCAACGACGAAAACATATTTCTCATTATTACAGGGACAAACAGATGCAGTGTTTTTTGAGATTGTAATACAAGGTGCAAGAAGGTGGGACACATGGACTTAATGCATCATACTGACAACAGACACCCCATTCCCAAGCTTTGCAACCTTGTATAGTAATAACCACTAGCCTCACTGCAGAATAGCCTTTTTTTGTCTTTTGTTAAAGGTGATTAACATGTTAACTCTTTTCCTCTAAGAGCTAAGGTTTCAATACTTCCCCTACAAGAATGTATAGTTTTCTAATAATTCAATCAATTCAGAAGAAAAAAAACAGAAACTTGCACAGCATCAACAGATCTGTCAGGATCATTTTTTTAACAAGTCAACAACCTAATTTAAGTTGTAGACTTAATCAAGAAACTAAGCCAGTTTTATCTTGATAATGGTACTCTGATTTCTTAAACATCCTGAATATGATCCCAAGACTCAGTTGAGTTTCGTGTACATGATACAAATGCTTCCTTGTCTATTTGGCAAACTATACATAAATGCATATGAACATTATCAAACCATGAATCATAGCAATAATGATGAGGGCACCCTATTTTATGTTAGTAAACCACAGGAAACAAGAGAAACCTCTGAAGCTACAACACTTGATGTTTTGTCTTGTTATTCCATTAGCTATAGGGCGTATTTGCATATCTTATGTGTGATCGTATAGTTGTATGGTCTACATGCACCCTTTCATAATTCCCTAATCAAGAATTCTAGCATTAGGGGACTTGAAAACATCACTTTCTGCAAGCTCAAAGTAACTTCCTTTCATATCATCAGACTACCATGCCCGACTTGGAAGACAAAAGGCCATATCATCAAATGCATTTTAATCAGTAACATCACAATCGCCCCGCTTTAGCACTCAGTAACAGCATGTTTCTAAACGATAAAACCTTCTAATTCGAAGAAAGACTAAGAAAAAGGTTAAGCACTCAACGGCCCCAAAGCATCTGAATAATAGGATAGAATAGCAAAAGATTCCTCACAATAGAATAAACTTTGCATATTACATTTTCAAGCTCGCAGTAGTGGAACAAAACTCGAGCCCAATCAATAACAGTGTAGATGTACAGTATAATAGAAGTTTTAAACCGCAGAAAAACAAAATTTGTCGAAACCTCCAAAAAAAAAGAGCTTAGTTTCAAGAACCCACCGAACAAAAATAGAGCTAAAAAGACATAAATGTGCAAATACCCACTGCAAAATACATGGGACCTTTCCTCAAACAAGGAAAATAAAGGCTACCCAACAGATTACACAGCGTAAACAATATATGTTCAACGAGGAAAAAAGAAGTTACAGATTTTTGAAGGCGCTTGATTGCCGTGGAGTGAGTGATGTACTGTGCACCAACATCACCAATGCCCCATAGCATTCCAGAGCTGATGATCTGGGTCTTCAATGGATGAGCAGACAAGCAGTGCTGGTACCATTTCCATAGCTTTAGCATCTTAGCAGAGAGCCGGCGACAGAGACAGAGAGAGAGAAAGAAAGAGGCACGATTTAGGGAGCCATGTCCTAAATTGATGACCGGCTTGCCATCAGGTCTGACTTGGAATGTTGGAATTGTGAATTTATAATTAGAGAAATTGATAATTTCCTTTTTGTCTAACGACGTAATTTATAGTGCTTTTTTAATTTTTTTAGGCTAGAATGTGATATTTTTATTACTATTATATATATTTCTAAATTGTTACTAATTTTCAATTTGAACTCTATTATCGTGATAAGTATTTTGAATAATTTAAATATATGATATTCTTTTTTATCACTTATTATATAATTCTTTTTAAAGAGTATTCCAATTTTTTATTTTACATATTAAAAAAATATTCTTTTCTATAACATATTTATATTCCAAATTTGATTTATATTTTTAGTGTTCAAATTCTTATTAAATATTTCAAAACTTTTAATTTTTTATTTTTTATTAAGATCAATTTATATTAATTTTGCAATACTGTGTTTATTATATAATATTTTTTAAGTTTTGAATTTTTCAAACTAATTAATTGCGTTCTCTTGCCTTGTTAAGACTGAGGAAAGGAATTAAACTCTGTTTGACTGACTAAAATTATATTGGGACTGGAATTTTTAAAAAAAGAAATAAAATATTATATTTTATTATCAGAAAATTATATAAACTTTCTACCTCCGGATAAGGTAACCTTAATAATATCCGTGGTAAGAATCTATCCCACGGGAATACCCCTTACCGCCAACTTTACTTCTCACACTACTCCACGAGCTGCACGTCCAATTCTACGGTCAGGCCAGCAAATTCTAACCCATCTCTCTCTCCACACTATGGACAGAAGCTTAATGTTTTAGTCTCTTGGTTTGTGCAATTTCTTTTCTGCGACTTATCTTCTTGTTTATTCATTTGTTGGAATCACGAAAAATGTTATCTTTGTAAACAAGACTTTGGTTTCCTTTGGAGTTGTTAAGATAGAGATTAGCGAAGTATACCCATTGTATGTTGGTCACTGTTGCTATTAAATCCAGCTTTTATATTTAGAACCAGTTCTTAAAGGCTGATGTTCCTTTGAATGCTTGTCAATTTCTTGCCATTTGCATTTACCGTATTGTTTCACCCTCATCCGTTGGCTGAAAGAATGTTCTGGTGTTACGATTTTCTTTTAAGTCAGGTGTCTGTGGCCAAAGTGTTTTGGACTCTTAGTACATCGTGATAGCTTGAATCTTATTCCAATAAGGGCAGGAAGGTCGTTTTTTGAGATATCGAGAAACAAGAGAGGTCTGGGGAATTTAGTTGATACCATGAAGGAAGAGCAAGAGGGAAAGACGGCGACCAAAAGACCGGTTGGCATATCTGCATTACTGGTACAATTACATTCTCCTACAGGTTAAAGTTAGTTTCTTTGGATGCATAGCTTTACTGTTGATAACCTCACTCTCAAATATTCACTGGTGAATTGGATAAAATGTTTTGTTTCGATAATTAACCACTTACATGATTCAGTTGATTGAACCTGTAGACTTAGGTATTTTATAAAAGAAGTGTAGTTTAGTTGCTTGATGTTTAAGAACATGCTCTCAATCCCAGATTTTTCTACTTAAAAGAATTAGAAGTGAAGTAAAAATTGCAATGGACTGCTTCTGGTTGTTGGCCAAGTACCAGATGCCTGCTGCAGAGTGATGGCCTTAATGGTATAAGCATGAGAGGAAACTAAACATTATGATCATTGACTGGTTGAACCTTGTTTGGAATGGCTATTGACTGGTTGAACTCCAACCTAGTACATCCAGTTGACTATTTTCCAAATTTTAAATGATTCGATTTGGAGCTTATTTTTCACTACTAGAGACAATAATTGGATGGACAATGATGATGAGAAGTAATTGAGCCTGCTGTACTCACTGAACACAGGCAGGATTTGTCTGTGGCTGCATATTGTCTGATGAGATGGGTAGGCACAAATTTCACCCACCAATGAATCACCAATGCAACCTCGGTTGATGATGAACAGCTTATCCTGTGCTTGCCAAAAATAAAGTTTTCCACGGATTAGTTGCTGGAAACAAAATGATGTAAATTGTGCAGAGTATATTGATCTAAGATAATTATGTGCAAGGGTCGAGGTTGTATGGAAGACAGACTGAAGTTGAGCTAGAATTCATAGACATGGTGTAGCATTTATGCTGTAATTGTTTCCGCTAGCATTGAAAATTTTCCAGACACCTCTATGCATGCACTAAATATCTATATACAGATTATTTATCCTTGTTTGTTCATGTCAAGTGTATCCATAAACTTGGTTAGTGGTGACTGAAAACTTCTTTCAACTGTGCAGGAACCACCTCCTTTATTGAAAGCCGAATTGCAACCAATTTCATTATTTGTAGATCCACATTCCCAATTCCGCTGTCGTATCTGTTTAAGTGGAAAATTTTGTAAGACTGTTGGTTCAAGATCGAAGTTGATGAATAAATTTACTGAAAGCAAGAAGCCTCAAGAAGCATACTCTGTATTCAATAGTTTGATTGAAGATGGACACAGGCCAACTCTCACGACGTATACAGCTCTCATTGCTGCTTTGACTCAACTGAAACGTTTTGAGCTGATATTTTTACTCATCTCTAAACTTGAAGAGAATGACATGAAGCCTGATTACATATTCTTCAATGAAGAGATTAAAGCCTTTTCTGACTGTGGGAATATGAAGGAAGCAATGAGAACGTTTCAGAAAATGAAGAAGAGTGGATGTAAGCCCAGTACTTACACGTTTAATATACTTATTAAAGGATATGGGAATATTCGCAAGCCTGAAGAAGCTCAGAGATTATTTGAGTTAATGTTGCAGGATGGAAGTGTTCAGCCAAGTGAGAGAACACTTATTGTTATAATTCAAGCATGGTGTAAGCAGAAAAACATAAAGAAAGCACGGGATGTGCTGTTTAAGATGGTGGAATATGGTCTGCGACCTGATGCTTCCACATACCAAGCTCTAATATGGGCTTATGCCGCAAACAGGGAGACAGGTAGGGCTGAAGAACTATTGTCAGAAATGCAAAGGATTGGAATGGCACCTCAGGAGCGTACATATGGTACTATCGTAAATGGCTATTGTGAAGAAGGAAATTTGACAGAAGCTTTGAGGTTTGTGTACGACTTGGAAGAGCTTGGATTCCCCCCTGATCTCATTATTTGCAATGCTCTTATCAAAGGATTTCTGGATGTCTCAGATAAGGATGGTGTTGATGAGGTAAAGTTATTTTTGGTCGCAATAAAGTAGCAGGACTAATGCATGAAACCTGCAAAACTTTTTGCAAACTCCTTCCTGACATTTTAAAGCCTACATTCCACAGGTACTGAAGTTGATGGAAAAATATGGAATCAAGCCGAATGTTGTAACATTTAGCACAATAATGAATGTTTGGAGCTCAGTGGCGCTTATGGATAAATGCCTAGAGATCTTCAATGACATGGTGAAGTCTGGAATAGACCCAGATGTCACGGTATTCTCTATTCTTGCTAAAGGTTGTGTACTGTCAGGAGAGCCATGGATGGCCGAGGCAGTTCTGACTTCCATGTATAAATATGGTGTGCATCCGGATGAGGTAATCTGCGGTATCATCATCAGAGGATGGTGCCGGAGTGGGAAAATGGAGCGTGCAACGAAGGTTTATGAATCAATGTGTAAGATTGGCATTTCTCCACTATACAAAACCTTCCGGAACTTGATATGGGGATTTGCGCAAGCAAGACAGCCAAGGAAAGCAGAAGAATTGCTACAAGTTATGAAAGAGAAGGGACTAGTCCCCAGGAAGAGCATTATCCAGCGTGTTGCTGATGCATGGTGCGCCATTGGTTTAGAGAGTGAAGCCAATAGAATAGCCAATGATTATGAACATGAGTTAGTTGTGGGTAAACCGAAAGGTGGCATACGAAAGAGCTTGGAGACAACTTGTGAAGAAGGTCCCGGTGCATCCTATTCGAAGCTTTTGCAGATAGTTGGGGAAGTTTCCACCAAGCTTAATGGGTCATCTGCTGCTAAAACAAGCAGCAAAATGGTTGTCAAGAAATTCAGGTCTTCGTTTGGGACTCCATGCACTGCTAGTAAGTCCATCATACTGCAGCAAGTCGTACCCGGAAGGCAGCTCAGTAGCGTGGTTGGCGCCTGCGGGAAGTATGCAATTCCATTCAGAATCTTGCTCATCAGCTGACAGGCTGAAATTCGGAACGATCCTTGCCATGCAAAGCATTTCGAAAGAGCTAGTCCATATCCATTTTGAAGTAGGAGATACAGATATCTTAGTTATAACACCGACCTTCCATACTTGTTGGCATCATTAGTTACCAAATTATCATAAACTGGATCATTTTTGACTCATTGACCTCAAAGAATTGGATCCTTGTGCACTTTCTGCGACTGTTTTCTTTTTCTTCTGCACGGCTTGAAACAGAGTAAAGGTGCTTGATTGAGTACCTCTTCTCTATATTCATCCTTGTTTGTTTGTTATCTAAATCGAAAAAAATTAGTTGATATGATACTTTTATATTAAAAAAAGGGTATAGTCCAGGAGCTGAAATTCATCGTCACTCCACAGTAACAAAGTGGTCCCCAGTGTATAAGTTGATGCTAAAGTAAAAATATCACTATCTTGAACCTGCCCCTTCCCTTGTAGGCTCACTCATCTTCAAGTTACAAGCACCTCCGGCAGGGAATCCAACTTTGGTGGAGATGACCGTCTCTCTGCAACTCCTTTCTCCTTTACCTTCCCTCCTCCATATCTCTAGCCTCAACCCCAAACCCACCAATAGCGTTAATTCCACTGCAATTTTTTCCTCGAGACCCCACAAAACCCCTTACATACCCATCCTTAATTTCTTGCCAGACCTAAAATCCTCAACTCCCGGGCTTACCCGCTGCAGCTTTCGTCCGAAAATCTCCAGCTTTAAGTGCGAATCCCCTAAAATCTTTGACCTTTCAGATAATTTTCGAAGGCTAAACTGCCATGGAATCAAGGGTTCTGGCGAAGATACCACCAAGGCAGTATCCGACTCTAGCGAAGGCGGAGGCGGGGGCGGCGGCGATGGTGAAGGTGGGGACGACGCTGAGCAGGAAGTTGAGGAAGGGAATGGTATTTTGCCGGAATGGTTGAATTTCAATTCTGATGATGCAAAGACTGTGTTTGCTGCATTGGCCGTTTCGCTTGCCTTTCGGAGCTTCGTAGCCGAGCCTAGGTACATCCCTTCGTTGTCAATGTATCCAACATTTGATGTTGGTGATCGAGTTGTTGCAGAGAAGGTACCATAGTTGTTCAATATTATTTATGCTCCTAATGAGAAGTCTGCTTTATCCTTGCACCAATCAACTGTAAATCCTTATGATGAATTGCATACTTTTACCATCTTATTTATGTGTAGGCACTAGTTATGGTTGCTTTGTTCACAATGCATCAAGCATGATTACATATACGACTTCAAAATTTCAGGTGTCATACTATTTCAGAAAGCCATGTGCGAATGATATAGTAATTTTCAGAAGTCCACCCGTTCTTCAAGAAGTTGGATACACTGATGAAGATGTCTTCATAAAACGAATTGTTGCCAAAGAAGGTGACACTGTGGAGGTTTGATACTAACGAACAGCTCTTTTGCTTGTTGATTCTGCACCCCTGCATCAATTTCCGATAAGCTCATCGAAAATTTGGAAGATTAAGATTCATAGTCCTACTTTGATGAGTGTGATTAGCAATGAGTAAAAGACTAACTAACCTCCGTTGCAACTATGCTTGAAAGTACTTGTGGAGTTCCTATTTGATGAGCACATCTTCATCTAATCAAGTGTCTGCTGTTTCAAGTTCTATATTCCATTACTTCAATGCCTGGCATCCTAACATGGGGCATCTCTTGTTCACAGGTTCGCAATGGCAAGCTTATAGTTAATGGGATTGAGAGAGACGAAAAGTTCATCCTTGAACCACCTGGTTATGACATGACAGCAATTGTAAGCATCATTCTTAAGCTCTAAGATGTTATGTTTTAGAATTTAACAAAGAAAAAGAAAAAAAAGCTGATGTTCTTTAAGGCTGGAATTTTCGCCTGGAGCCGTGTGATTTTCCCATTACCAGTTTTCACTCATTTTCTGTTAATCTTCTTCATAATGCAGCGTGTACCTGAAGGGTCAGTTTTTGTAATGGGTGATAACCGTAACAACAGCTATGATTCACATGTCTGGTACTGACTCTTTCATCTTTTCGCTGCAAAATCGCAATTTTTATCTTTTTCCTCCTCTCCCAGTATTCTTATACATGCCGGTGCTTGGAATTATGCTTCGTTAGGGGGGCCCTTCCGGCAAAGAATATACTAGGAAGATCAATCCTTCGCTATTGGCCTCCTTCTAGGATTGGAGGCACTGTTCTTGAGACTGGCTGTGCTGTTGACAAGCAGGAGAGCAATACAGCATCTGAATAGTTAAAGCTACTACTATTTCATACCCACTCTCATGGCCTACTTCTCCCGGTGGTTTTTCTCTTGTAATTTGCACTATTTCTGCAAATTTTCTGTAACACCATTCTTCTCTGGGAAGAGGCTATTTTTGTAGGTCATTTTTCGCTGAGAATGTTGTAATTCTAAATATGTGTACTGATGCGAAAGAAAACATGTTGCGTCTCAAAATAGATACTGACCTATTGGATGGATCCGGATAAAGGATATTGCAAAAACTTCTACCTGCCCAAGCAGTAACCTTTCTTTACCTGGTTTTGCATCTTTTTTTTTTTACTTATATATATGTATATATATTATAATAATAGTGATTAATCTCTTTAGATATATATCATAGGATGCCGAATAATCCTGAATATCTTATTGTTAAAATTAAAAATTAAAATTTGATTTTACGGTATCTTATAAGAAATCAAATTTTTTATATTTGGTTAAAAAATGAACAAATTTTATCATTTAATTTTATTTATTAGATTTAAATATGATATGACTTAATTTTACTGACATAGCATAATTTCTAATACGAATATATTTGTTAAGGACTACATATTTCTTGCTATAATGTTTTTGTTACAAAATCGTTGATCATTTTTGTCTGAATCCCCTCAAAATATTTGTTAGACTGAAAGCTTGTGAAATCGAATTTCTGATTTTATTTGATAGTTGAACCATTTCATACAAATTCATCCTCAAAATAGTCCCTTCATCTCGCCATCATATACCAAATACACAGAAAAAACATACCAAATACACAGAAAAAATACCAAATACACAGAAAAAACATACCAAATACACAGAAAAAACATACCAAATACACAGAAAAAACATACCAAATACACAGAAAAAACACAATAAAAAAATGCGACTGAGTACCAAAATGGTCTCAATTACAGAGACAAAACCTGCGGGTGAAAACACAAAAATTAACCAGATAACCAAAAAATCTCCAGAATGATGGCAGTAGAGTGACTTGTCAAAGTAAATAGTATTTCAAAAGAGTACGTAAAACCAAACTCGGTCTCATAAAGAAATTAGATTCGCCAACATATGTAGATTCAGACATATGCTTGTCTTCAATGATATTCTAATCATCGACCGACTAGGTAGCTGATTAAAAGCAAATAAACAGACAGAAAAACTCGATGGTTTGGGATTAAAGATACAAGAAATAGGGACTCGGAATATGGGTGGTGATATATCAGAATGGTCGTCAAGGCTTCCTTTTAGGAGCCAATTACGACGAACGAGACCTTTCACAGATACAATCGTCACCGTCCCTAATACCTACAACATCGATATATACAACTACACAAACAAGGACGAAAGGAGCCACACAACCAGACAACTGAAAGAAAATGCGCACGAGCAGCGTTGTCTCCGCAGACACTCTTTTAGGGAATTCTCAGATGTCCGCCGCTGCTTATAAAGAGATGGGCAAACGGCAGGGGCTCTAGGGTTTCTGGTGAGGGTGTGACCCGTGTGATATTTATAAAGTATTGCAACTCTACCCGACGGCGTGTCGTACCATACAGAAATGAAAATATATAATAATAATAATAATAATAATATAATAAAACCAGAAAAGTATCTTCCATGAATGGCGGTATAAGTATAACAGAACGCTTAGTACAAAATCTTCTCTATCTCTCTATTCGTCACTAGGTGTGCAGTGAAGCAATAATGGTCACAAGTTACTCGATTCCAATGCTTCTCAAACCCACTTCTTCTTTCCTTGGAAGTCCATCCACAGATTCCTCTATCTGTTCCACTTCTAGCAGGCTTAATATCCCATTCAGAACGTTTTCGAGAAAACTAAACCCTCCCAATTCACTTTCTTTTCGTTTCTGTAAAGAATCTCCCGCAAAGATTGTTGCTTTTTCGTCCAAGGGCGGCAGCCAAGGCATTGAAGATGGTTCCACGGAGCAGTTCTTGCAGAACAATTCGATTGGGGATTTCATCAGGTTCAAGAGAGGCTCTGATGGAAGCAGTGGGGAGTTGCAGACTGCTGTTGTTAGTTATAAGAAGAGGTTACCTTGGTATCTTTTCAATCCCTCTCTTCAGGTGCCGTCCAGGTTTTTGGTCTATTTTTTCTTTCTGGTTTTCTTCAATGTTGATGTTTCTATTATTGAGTTTTTATGTGAAGAGTGACTGTTTCCTAGTGTTTCTTCGCTGATTTTTTTTTTTGCTTGCTTTTGCAGGTTGATTTGGTTTCCACCGTTCACATTGCAGACAAAGAGTATGTTTCTACTGTGTGCGAATTTGAATGATAGTTAGCATTTGTTTTTGGCCTTTTTTAGTGTCATCGATTGGCAATTGTACTGGGATGGGTGTGAAGTGATTTGATTGCCTTGTGTGTGCTTCAGTTGCTGATCTGTCGTTATAATTGTCCTGCTTATTCTTTGTCCTGGTGCGTTATTTGTCATCTTATTTTGACATTCAATTCAATCTTTGTTTCTTGAGAGGAATGAAACTATTGAAATTTCAGTTTTTTTTTTTTGAAATAACAGTTGAAATTTCAGTTATGATTTTGATTTTAAGGAATCACTTGCTTTTATGGTCTTAAGAAGCCTTCCTATTCTACGCGAGCTCATGTTACAGGCATTCTGGCTTTAGATCGTGGCATAAGAGAACAGTGGAATTTTTTGTATTAAGTTTTGGTTAAATGATTTTCCTGTTGTTGGATTGCTACCCTCGGCTAGACAAGTTTTGGTTATTGTAATTCCTTTCGGTAGGTATTTCACCACCCTCCAAAAGGAGCTTGAAGCCTATGATTGTGTTCTTTATGAGATGGTTGCTAGCAGGGAGAGTTTAGAAAAAAAAGGAAAGAAATTTATGGCTGTGCAGAGACCCAAAGGTTCACATTCGGAAGGGTTTAATATAATAGGGTTCATTCAGCGGCAGATGGCTCGAATCCTCATACTTGATTTCCAGTTAGATTGTCTTGGATATGAGCTGGAGAATTGGTATCATGCAGATCTTGACCATGAGACTTTCCAGCAACTTCAGGTTAGACCAGCTACTGCTTCTTATCAACTTGGTGAACTTCTGGGAAACTGTCACTAAGTTTGGTTTCAGTACTCAGTTCCCAGAATCTCATTTTTGCACCCATGCAGTTAAGATCTGTGTTATGTTTCCTTTTAGTTTTAAGCTTGTTTTTTCTGTGTACATTTTGTTCCTGGTACATATATTATAACTTTCCTTGAATGTTCGTACTGTTTAGTGGACATTGCTTTTTCTTTCCTTAGAAATTTGACTTTGAGTATAGTAGCATGGCCAATTTCTAAATCTGATTTTACCTTCTAATATCTTTCAGCTTGAAAAATGTGAAAATTTTTTCACATTTGCTAGAGATATGACAGTTAAATCTGCGAAAGCCATGATTGAACCTTCTTTAGTTCCAGAAGGCCTTGGTTCATGGAAATCCAAACTTTTATGGGCTTCTCGTGTATTTCCCATGCCACTGGTCGGCCTTTGTATTATTGAATCTGTTTGTAACCTGGCGAATTATTCATCAGAATATCCGGAGTTAGAAGCCCTGTCAAGGCTTGAATTTGATGCTGCTGTGAAAGTTTTACTGGCAAAGCTACTAACATCCGAGTAAGTGGTGACCATTTACTTGGCATGAGTTTAGTGCCTGCTATATTGCACACATTATTCTTGAACATGATAAAAGTTTATAGGCATAGAGCTGAAGAAGAAAATGCAAAAGAATGGTGTGCAAGTAAATCAGAATTAGGAAGAGAGCCTCTCTATACCCTTTTGGTGTAAGACAAAATACCAAAGCTGTGTGATGAGTGTTTACTTGTAGACACCTTATGCCTTTGTTTTGAATGTTTCTGGAGAAAACACTGAGGTATTTGTAATCTTTAAAGATAAGTGTTACGTAGGGATTGTGATTCAAGTGATGTTTGTGAAGATTTACCCAGGTGACGGACGAGGTGGAGGCGGATTCGGTGATCATTGGGGCGAGGAACAAAGCTGCATGTGAAGCACTAAAAATGGCAGTTGAAGAGGGGCACAACAGAATTGCCATTTTGTATGGTTGTGGCCACATGCCAGACATGGGAAGGCGTTTGCGAGAGGAATTTGACTTGATCCCTACCCAAGCACAGTGGATAACCGCATGGTCCATTAAGAACCGAGTTCTAGATGGCACTTCGCTTCCGTTTCTGAGAAAATTGGCCAAAGTTTCAGGTTGGCCCCTGAACCGGTATCAAACTCTGGCTTTGCTCATCTTCTCTGTAGTTCTTGCAGTTGACCTCTGGTTTTGGGGTGTCCTCTTTGGCAGTACAGTGGACTTCCTCACTTATATTGCTTCACAGCTTGGGGGAAGAATCCTGCCAATCTGACTCAAAAGTTTTCAACACTGTAAAGACTGCTTCTTCTGTGGGCAGATTGCTTAGGAAAATTTCCAGTCTGACTTCTTGTTGATTGTAAAGAAGTACATAATGACAAATTATAGAGCACAAAGAAAATAGATAGATGGATAGATAGGGTTTTTTTTAAACAGAATAGGGTCATAAATTATTAAATATTGAACAATTAAAATACATAAATTTATGTGCTCTGAAATAAATTTAGTAAATACTATATAAATAAATGTCCCGTCTATATTTATAATCAAAATCTACAGGTGGAAGATATGATACAAATTACATATTGGCAATAATCATTATTTTGTTATAAAATATGTAAAGACAATATAAATATAAATAAAAAGCATAATTGAGAAAGAATTAAGTATATTTTTTAATTTGAATTCCCAATGTACAAAACTAAAAACGCTAACTCTTATTTATTGATAAAGACATAACATATCTGAATATTTTCCCACGGTGATAATTTAAAAAATAAAAACCATACGAAATGAAATGAGAATAAATAATAAATAATATTAATATTACATTACCTTATCTAACACCAGAAATTGAGTCGATATCTTCTATGAATCACGACCCTAGTTTCTGATATAACAAAAGGCTCTGTATAATCTCTTTATTCGTCGCTTGGTGTGTGCAGTGAAGCAACAATGGTCACAAATTACTCGATTCCAATGCTTCGCAAACCCACTCCTTTATTCCTTGGAAGTCCATCCACAGATTCCTCTACCTGTACCTCTTATAGCAGGCTTAATTTCCAATTTAGAAAACTAAACCCTAGCAGGCTTAATTTCCCATTTAGAAAACTAAACCCGCCCAATTCACTTTCTTTTCGTTTCTATAAACAATCTCCTGCGAAGATTGTTACTTTTTCGTCCAATGACGGCAACCAAGTCATTGAAGATGTCTCCTCCGTGGAGCAGTTGTTGCAGACCAATTCGCTGGAGGGTTTCTTGAGGTTCAAGAGAAGCTCTGATGGAAGAAGCATTGGGGACTTGCAGACTTCCGTTGTTAGTTATAAGAAGAGGTTACCTTCGTCTCCTTTCAATCCCTCTCTTCAGGTGCCCGTCCAGGTTTTTGGTCTACTTTTTCTTTCTGGTTTTCTTCTATGTTGATGTTTCTATTATTGAGCTTCATGCGAAGAGTGACTGTTTCCTTGTGTTTCTTCGCTGATTTTTTTTTTTTTTTGCTTTTGCAGGTTGATTTGGTTTCCAACGTTCACATTGCAGACAAAGAGTATGTTTCTACTGTGTGCGAATTTGAATGATAGTTAGCATTTGTTTTTGGCCTCTTCAGAGTATTTTAGTTCGAATGGCAACTGTACGGGATGGTTGTGAAGTGATTTGACTGCCCCGTGTGTGCTTCACTTCTGTGCTTCAGTTGCTGATCTATCGTTAAAATTGTTCTACTGAGTCTTTGACCTTGTGGGTTATTTGTCATCTTATTTTTACATTCAATTCAATCTTGGTCTTTTGAGAGGAATGAAAAATTGAAATTTCAGTTAAGGTTTTGATTTTTTAGGAATCACTTGCTTTTATGGTCTGAAGAAGCCTTCCTATTTTACGCGTGCTCATGTTACACGCATTCTGGCTTTATATCATGGCATAAGAGAACAGTGGAATTATTTGTATTATTTTTATTTATTTAAATGATTTTCCTATTTTGGGATGTTTTCCCTCGGCTAGACAAGTTTTGGTTAATGTAATTCCTTTCTGTAGGTACTTCACCACCCTCCAAAAGAAGCTTGAAGCCTATGATTGTGTCCTTTATGAGGCGGTTGCTAGCAGGGAGATATTAGAAAAAAAAGGAAAGAAATTTATGGCTGTGAAGACAACCACTTCCCTTAATATATTAGGGTTTGTTCAACGACTGCTGGCTCGAATCCTCAAACTTGATTTCCAGTTAGATTGTCTTGGATATAAGCTGGAGAATTGGTATCATGCAGATCTTGACCATGAGACCTTCCAGCAACTTCAGGTTAGACCGACTGCTTCTGCTTATCAACTTGGTGAACTTTTGGGAAACTAAATCACTTTTTTCACATAAATCTGTCACTCAGTCTGGTTTCAGCACTCAGTTCCTATAATCTCATTTTTGCACCCATGTAGTTAATATCTGTGTTCTGTTTCCTTTTAGTTTTGAGCTTGTGTTTTTTTCTGTGTACATTTTGTTCCCGGTACATATATTACAACTTTCCTTGAATATCCGTACTGTTTAGTGGACCTTGCTTTTTCTTTCCTTAGAAATTTGGTTTTTTAATGCTCAGTGCTCCATTTTGCATTGCTGGTGCAATCTTCTGTAGGGACTTTGAGTATAATAGTAGCATGGCCAATTTCTAAATCTGATTTTACCTCTTAATATCTTTCAGCTTGAAAAAGGTGAAAATTTTTTCACATTAGTCGGACATTATGCAAGTATATTCGTGAAAGACATCTTTGAGTCTGAAGATCTAGGAGGCACGATTTCAAATCTAGGAGACGCGATTTCAGATCTAGAAGACTCGATTTCAGATCTAGCAGACTTGATTTCAGATCTACCAGACTTGATTTCAGATCCAGAAGACACGATTGAGTCTTCTCCAGATCCAGAAGACCCGATTGAGCCTTCTTCAGTTCCAGACGACCTTGGTACATGGAAATCCAAACTTTTATGGGCTTCTCGTAAATTTCCTGTGCCACTGGTCATCCGACATTTTATTCAATCTGTTCGTGACCCGGCAAGTTATTCATCAGAATACCCGGGGTTAGCAGCTCTGTCGAGGCTTGAATTTGATGTTGCTATGAAACTTTTTGTGGCAAAGGAACTATCATCCCTGTAAGTGATGACCATTTACTTGGCATGAGTTTAGTGCCTGCTTTATTGCACGCATTATTCTTGAACATGATAAAAGTTTATAGGCATAGAGCTGAAGAGGAAAATGCAAAAGAATCGTGTGCTAGTAAATCAGAATTAGGAAGAGAGGCTCTTTGTATCCTTGGTGTAAGACAAAATGCCTAAGCTGTGTGATGAGTGTTTACTTGTAGATTAGGGGTTTAATTCACTTGGTCACCTTATGCAGTTGCAGCTCTTTTGTGTCCAAGTTCCTTCTCTGCAGTCATAAGTTTTAAATGCGAATGTGCTTTCTGCCTAGATTTTAGCATATCTCATTAGCTGGCACCGTTTAGGGTCATGTAATGTAAGCTTTCTGGGGGTTAAGGTAGTATGCCTTTCTTTTAAATGTTTCTGGAGAAAACACTGAGGTATTTGTAATCTTTAAAGATATGTTGTTACGTGGGGATTGATTCAAGGGATGTTTGTGAAGATTTTACCAGGTGACGGGCGAGTTCGAGGCGGATTCGGTGATCATTGGGGTTAGGAACAAAGCTGCATGTGAAGCACTCAAAATGGCAGTTGAAGAGGGGCACAACAGAATTGCCATTTTGTATGGTTCCGGACACATGGCAGACATGGGAAGGCGTTTGCGAGAGGAATTTGACTTGATCCCTACCCAAGCACAGTGGATAACGGCATGGTCCATTAAGAAACGAGTTCTAGATGGCAGTTCGGGTTGGACCCTGAACTGGGCCCGCACTGTGGCTTTGCCCATCGTCTTTGTACTCGTTGCACTTGAACTTTTGTTTTGGGGGACCACCTTTGCATTTACAGTCTTTATCGTTATACTCGCTATGATGTCTTTACTCATTCAGCTTGCTTCAAAGATTGGGAGAAGAATCCCTGTTTATCTGACTCAAAAGTTTCCAGCGGTGAAAAGACTGCTTCTTCTGTGGGCAGGTTGGTTAGGAAAATATATAGACTGGCTTCTTGTTTATCTTGAATAAGTACGATTTTATTTATGAACACTGTTTACAAAAATCTATCTCCCACATCAAGAGGTGCAAGGCTCAGAGACAATGACTATCTAAATTGCTTCCATTACAGACTGACTTCTTGTTGAAGTGAATATAGCTTCTGTTCTGTTAAGAGAAATTTGCTGTCGAGAGCCATTGTTTTGCATATAGGAGGCTTTGATGTCATTGTAAAGATATACATAATAGCAAATTGAAACGTTGAAGATGATTGTATGTGATAGATATGTGGTTACATATATGACACAATTGTGATAGTTTAATCCCATTATGGTTGGATTTGTATCCAAATGAAATGGCAGATATATATTTGTATAATAGTGTTAAAGTTAGCCAAATGGATGATTTTACAATAAACAGGATTTTAGTGATTTGACCATCAAATCAAAATTTGTTATTATAAAATAAAAGTAAAAATTTGCATTGATTGACCATCGTGCTCTAAACTCACGGCACTTGCCGAGGGAATGAGTTTGTGGTGAGGATGAAGAAAAAAGAAATACTGTGAAGGGACTCCATCCCATCATACCTAGTATCATCCAAGCTCGACCAATGATGAATGAGTATAGCGACACGACAGGAATCATAAATGCCGTAATCTATGGTATCCAACCCAGATTCCCCCTCTTCCCTGGTTTTCCTTATCCACAGTTAACATGCGGCGACCCAAGTGCAGCGGGCACGCTCTCAAATCAAATGACAATGTGTTTTGGAAGTGTGGCAGCACCTAGCACTGCGCACCTACCAAAGCAAGCAAATGAACTGCAAGTGGATTTACAAGGCCAGGTGGAAGCAACGTAGTGGTGCATTTGCTTTCTATCCTAATCTTAAAGTTCAAAATAACCAAATGTTGTGTGGCTCCACCTCATATCTAGGCGAACAAAACAGAAACGTTTATCTCCTTGAGCCCTACTAAAAGGCAATAACGTGGGCTTCATGCAAATACCGTGCCACACTTGGGCATTCACAGATCCTAACTTGCAAGTTGCAATTTAGCTGTGTCATTCTCACATTCCAACACTCTCAATTACCCATCTAAGCTCCCATCTTTTATAGCTGCACACTCCCACGATTCCTGAGGGCTGAACAAGAGCGCAATGGCTACGCAGGAGGTTACGATACAAGACCACCCTGAACGGTTGTCTGCCGATGCACTTGAGACTGCTGTGCGTCCTGGATCTCGTTTCAACAAGTATTCTCTTCTCTGTGCGCTTCTGGCCTCCACAAACTCCATCTTATTGGGTTATGGTAAACTCGATTTCCTTTTCCCCTCTGTTGTTGTTTACTTTTTTGTTTTTCTCGGACCGAATAACCCGAACCAACTCCAACTCAAATCAATCACCCGTTAAATCTAATCGCAATTCCTAATTGAGTAGAGGGCGAGATTAATTCTGGTTGTGTGCAGATATTGGTGTGATGAGTGGAGCAGGGGTTTTAATCAAAGAAGACCTTAAAATCTCAAGGAACCAGCAGGAATTGTTAGTGGGGATCCTGAATGTATGCTCTTTAATAGGCTCCTTGGCCTCAGGTAAAACCTCAGATATGATAGGCAGGCGTTACACTATAGTGCTGGCAGCTGCTACATTTCTATCAGGTGCACTCTTAATGGGTCTAGCCCCATCCTTCCCATTTCTCATGGCCGGTCGGATGATCGCCGGAGTCGGAGTCGGCTACTCCCTCATGATCGCTCCAGTCTACACCGCCGAGATCGCTCCGGCAAGGTTTCGTGGTTTCCTCACCGCTCTCCCTGAAGTCTTGATTGTCTTTGGAATTCTATTAGGCTACATTTCCAATTATGGCTTCGCCGGTCTCCCACTTGGTCTTAATTGGAGAATCATGTTGGGCATCGCCGCGCTACCTTCTTTAATTATTGGTCTCGGCGTCTTGACAATGCCAGAATCTCCTCGTTGGCTTGTAATGAAATGTAGGACAGCGGAGGCAAAAAAGGTTCTAATGAAAATATCCGAGAGTGCCGAGGAAGCCGAGGCTAGACTCGGTGAGATAACCAAAGCGGCCACAAGCTCCGGCCCTTCCTCTACTAGTAACAATGATGATGACAAATGCAGAGGTGATGCTGTTTGGAAGCAGCTTCTGCTACGGCCGACACGCCCCGTTCGCCGAATGCTCATCGCCGCGATTGGCATCAACTTCTTCATGCAAGCTTCCGGGAACGATGCGGTCATATACTATAGCCCCGCAGTGTTCGCCCAGGCAGGAATCACAAACAAGAGGAAGCTCTTCGGCATTAACGTCATCATGGGCCTTTCCAAAACATTCTTCGTATTGGTATCGGCTTGTTACTTGGACCGGTTCGGGAGGCGGCCTCTTCTTCTTCTGGGCTCAGTAGGAATATGTCTTTCATTGATTTCATTGGCCACGGGCTGCAAGATACTTGAGGTATCGAGCCAGAAACCTGAGTGGGCTATGGTGATGTGCATCGTGTCAATCTGTGCCTTCGTGTCCTTCTTTTCTATTGGGCTGGGTCCAATAACATGGGTTTATTCCTCTGAGATTTTTCCCATGAGATTAAGGGCCCAGGGATCGGCCCTCGCTATATCGGTTAACCGCCTCGTTAGTGGGGTGACTGCGATGACGTTCTTGACCATTGCCAGCAAGTTAACATACGCCGGACTGTTTTATACGTTTGCGGGAATAATGGCGGTTGCTACCGTATTCTTCTACTTCTTCATGCCTGAAACCAAAGGCAAGAGCTTAGAAGAGATTGAATCTCTGTTCGAGGAGAAATATGGCGAGAGTTCCAGGGAGATGAGAGAGATGTCATAACTTTATTGGGTAGATAACAACTTTGAAGTTTGAAGAAGTAGTCGGTAATGTTTTTTCTTAATATTTTTAGATTTCTTTTTATCAGAGTACTCCATTTCCAGGTTCAGGCCTAGGAGAGCTAGAAGCCTAGAACAGTCAGTTATCATTTTTTTTTTACTATTTCCTTTTGTAGATGAGCATATTAGTTTTTATTTAATCAAATTCGGAAAAGGTTTGGCAATTGTTTATTGTGATTAAGCTTCGTATTATTCACTTATTTTTTAGTTTATAAAAAAATTATCTTTGTTGGTCTGAATGTTAATTTATTCTCGGGTTTGATTGACAAAACACCTTATTAATTAACGTAATAAATTCTATCATCGAGAAAGAGTAAAAACTAATTAATTACATGTTAATTTAAGAAATAGAAGCACTGGTTCGTCAAGGGTGTGAAATTATGGATATACTGTACTAAAAACGCCAAGACAAAGGACACCTGCACATGGAAGAGGCATAAACAAACATGAATTATACATAATGTTTTTTTATCAAATACTGCGATCCACATTCCAAATAGAATAAGGCCAAAAGGGGGCTTGAAATTTCGGTAGATCCATATTTTTTTTATCACAACGAGAGCAAAAGTCAGGCTCAGGAAATCTATGTCGATGCGATAGTACTTTCTTCTTGTCAAGGAGCTGATTCTTCATACTTTCAAAAGCTGAACCCAGCTTAATTATCAGAGCTGTCTTTTAGCTGTTGGAGGCATATTTGAATTAGTAAATAGGGTAAGTGCTGCACTCTGCACTCTTTGCGTGATGCGTTCTTTTGTTGTTGGAAGCTTCTCGAGACCTTGAAATTTTGGTAAGTGCTTAGAGACCATAACACCTTGATTTATCGAGACTTGCTTGCACACTTAGTTGCTTTTTTCGTTCTCCACTCGTCCTTTCCGTGGTGAACAATTTCAAGCCAGACGTTAGCAAATTGACAAAGTTTGTGTGTAATCTATATGAAGTTTCACCATAAAATAATGGTCACCATAAACTTTTCTCAGCAAGAAACATGGAAAAGTTGACGACGATATTACTTTTGTCTTCCACTCTAAAACTCTCGTCTCAAAATTCTCTCTTTCCTTTTTATTTTTTATTTTTTTTACTTTAAAAAATATCTCATTAATAGCAAAATAAGTATATACCCGCCTTAACATTCAAACATAAGAAAGAAAATAGCTTGCAATCATCGTCCAGGAATAAGAATGATGTTCATTTGTCTGAAATAGTTTTGGTGAATAAGGGTGACGAGTGATGTAAACAACACAACAGAAAAGGCTCAACCTGACAGCTCCAAATATAAGTTTTATCACCATGTCTAGCCATTTCTGAGCATCGTCCAGCCAAGCAAAGAAAGTTAAAAACACCAAATCAAAAGGTCATAGAGTTTATTCGCTCTCGCCGGATTAATCATGTGTCAAAGATCCTGAATATCAGAGAATCAACACTAAATTTTTTTTTTCAAAGTGTCATCGAGCCATTAATTATTGTTAAAAAACAATCTTTTGGGCTGGAGCTGCTTGTCGGCAGCATCCTTCATGCCTACATCATAGGATTAGCTTCGGGTATGATGGAGCCTGAGACAAGTTTCAGTGATTCAGAGAATGTGCTCACAGCAAAAACCGCAACTTCTCCATTATTCCTCTACAATTTGAATTTCAAACGTATCTTCATAACTCCAAAAGTGTTCACTTATAATTCCTTGGTCCCCTCCTCATCTGTACGTGTCTGCTGCTGGAGATAGGCTGCTTGGTATGCATTGACTACATAACCACATTTCTGCAAGTCACCCGTATCAGGCAGTTCATTTCACTTACGCCAATTTGCATTGTTGCTTTTTCCAGAAATTTTTTTATTGTTTAGCTCATTTACGTTAAACCGCCATGAATGTGGATTAATTATCATCTTGGGAAACTTTTAATAAGCACTATTAACATGAGTTGGATTAAGTAGAATATACTGAATTTTCTCAAGTATTTAATCAGTATTCAATTTATAATAATATAAATAAAACTTGTTCAATTGGATTTTTTCATGTCTCGAATTGAAACCCCCCCAAAATATCATATTACGACCATGAATAGAAGAGAGTGAGCACTAAACACCACTTGCCATTATAGTTGAAAGTTGTCATATAAAAATATGGGTTGATTCAAAATAAAGTGATGGAAATATTAAATATTTAATGTTACAAATGTGATAATTAATAAATCATTGGTTCTTTAAGGTTATCGTTTCAATTTATTTATTTATTTATTCTAAATCCTGACGGCATGAACAATAAAGTCAGAATCCAGGATACTCTTTCAACGGCCTTTTAGTGTTATCTTAAAAGCACTTGCACACCTCTGGGTTTTTAGTCTCTTGGCTTTCTCCCTCAGTTGTCAGTAAGTGAACACCTGCAACTAGCTAGCCTCTTCATTTAATGGAAACCCGTCTGAAGATGAGGATCTCTCGAATGTTTCGGAGCTCGTTCGGGAAATGTCGGACCCGAAACTTATCGGATGTGAATGAAAATGTTGTGTCTGCACCTCAAAACCTCCAGGTTTTCCACATGATCGAACCTTTGCCACCGAAAGCTCGACCCTTCCCTACCATGTGCAAACCCAGATGCCCCAAGACAACCACTCAGGGCATAAATGACTCTATCTTCCGGAGACAGAAGGTGCCTAGCCGATTCCCTCCTTTCATATTGACCAACAGAAATGGGCAAACTTATTGCCCTTCTGCATGCCCTAACTTTCCTTTGGATCCATTCTACAAGGAACTTGGTTTCAAAGAGAAGCAGAAGAGTGGTTCACGTTCTGGGAAGAAGAAGAAGCAGGGTGAAAAGAGCAACACCGTCCATGCAAAGAGTCCTGTCAAGAGAGAAAAGACCCAGCAGCTTAGTTCAACTTCCCAAGATAGTGCGTATTTCGAAGATAGCTATTTTTTCAGCAGCGAAGAAGACGAGAGAGAAGACGAGTCGGACACTCTTTTCTCTTCAAGAAGTCTCTCTTCCGACTCATCGGGGTCTCTCAGGCACCACAGGCGGTCTCGCCGCAAAAAGCACGGTGGTGGTTCTAGGCGGAGAAGAGCCAACACCAAGATTAGTTCTCAAGTGGCAGTTTCGATGGATGGGAAAGTGAAGGACAGCTTTGCAGTGGTGAAAAGTACCAGTGATCCCTACAATGACTTCAGGACATCAATGGTAGAGATGATTGTTGAGAAGCAGATATTTGCAGCCAAGGATCTCGAACAGCTCTTACAGTGCTTCTTGTCTTTGAATTCCGACCGTCATCATAGGATCATCGTAACAGTTTTCGCAGAGATTCTGGAAACATTGGTCTCGAACTGGTATTGATTATGGGGAATAAAAGATTAGTGTACCTGCTAATCATTTTATCGGTGTTTTATTATCATTTAGTGCTATTTAAACGAGGACGAAGATGAAACATTTTGCTTTAATTTATTTCATTTTTTACATTACTATTTATTGAATCGGAAGCCGAACAAGTTTGCGGACTTTTCCAGGTAGTTATGGGAAATATTTAATCAAAAAAGTGATAAAATTATACATTTGGTGCGCATTTTTAGTGGTCTTATTCCGAAGCTGATCTGGATTTACTAGTAATTACGCATTTAATGTGAGATATTTTCATAGAAAATATTGATTGCACCCAAAAAAAGTGTAATGCTTGTGGCATATCTAACACTTTCTCGGGAAAGTTTGTCAGTTAGTTTATAATTTTTAATTTTTGATAATCTAAAGTTTGATTCTTTGTTTGTTCCCCAGCTTCTAGCCTTTCGCAACCCTCTAGAACGTCCCCTTTGAACATCGATGACAACTTGTGGAGCAGAGTTGACAAAGAAAATCCTCAAATGGGATCTAATTAATGAACTACTGATAATGGCAGGGGATATTTCTGGGTTGTATGGTTGCCTATTCATCGGTTTAGCAGCCCTCAATTAATGGTAGCATTTCTTGGGCTCTGGCTCAGAAAGAGCTGGCAAGTGGCAGACAAATATTTCGTTTCTCCTTAGAAAATGCGGGAATAGATAACATCCTTTGTTCTTTGGTTATAGTTTATATGATTATAGACAAGATACTGATAACCCATCTTCATATCCCGCTGGTAAAAGCCTGGAATGGGGATAAAATGAAACAAAAGGCTGACTTTGCGACCAGGATGAGACAAGTTGGGACCTTGGATTCCCCGGTTAGGTTTGGGCTTCCTGTTACTAAGCAAAATGAGATAGAGACTAGTTCCAAACACCTGATGTGTGGCAGTTGACAGCACTACAGCCCACCTATCATTAACTTACTACTGTCACCATCTGTTTAAAGAGTACTCCAAGCCGCTCCTTAGTCATCATCATCAGCCCATTCCTTCCCTCTCGCCCTCCTCCTCGATCCATTACTTTTGCTGCAGTTATTTACTCACTTTTAATGGATCAGAAGTGAGTATTGATGCCTCAAAAAGTCTTTAACGGTAGAGTGGAATGACCTCTCAGCTTTATCTGCGTAGGTGAAATCTGTTTGAGCTCAAATTCTCTGTTGGTGGCATTTTAGTTTCGTAATTTAGAATCTAACGGGAGACATGGTGTCCTTAGGGGAGGTGAGATTCCGTTTTCAACAAAAGATAGAGGGCAATGTAGGCTTCACAGATTGAGCTTTCTTTATGTTCCCTCAGCAGAAAGCGGGCCTAGACCCTGTCATTTATGGTTGTCCTTTAAGAATCAGCAAATATAGAAACAGAGGAACTTTGTCCTGTACGGTAAAGGATGCCATAAACCCAGCTCGCAACTCATTGAGCAAAAGAATCAAATGAGGAGACCTTTTCGTTCCTTCCGAAATGGGTTACTGATAGTGCACCTCCTTCACCCTTGGCCTCCATGTTGTTCCTTGGGTGAAGATCTACTCTAGCATATAATGGCACCAAAAAAAGAGATAGGAGAGATTGACATAATAACAACAAAAAAGTTGGTAAAATTTGAATTAAAAGTTGATAGTTGTTCTTAATTAGTGCCACAGAGCAGAATCCTACAGCGCAAATCAAGCTTGTCCGTGATTCACGGACAAAAGTCCATTTGTCCTGTTGTGAAGCGGGATAGGTTACTCATATAATCGAGGAAAATACTTCTCAATCTCCCAGTTTATGTCTTTTGGTATTTTTAGCTTCCTACTTTGCATGATGGAATTTAGATACGTAGCGAACTGTGGTGGAAAGCAAGCACACATCAATAAGCGGATACATGTAGGCCGAAGACAAGTACAGTAACCCCACCGAAAGCCCCAGCCAGAAGCAAACTGCACCCTGCTAAATAGAATAGGGAGAGAAAGGCTTGGTTCAACTACCACACCCGCTCCTTTGTTCCTCCTAAATAGGCTATGCACCAACTCCACCATAAAAAGTAAAAGGTACGAAACAATCTTATAATTATGAGGAAACAGTCCTGAGCTTTTCCTCGCTTTCTATTGATTCTGCTTTTGAGAGCGGAGAGAGCTATAAAGTGGGGTTTTATATTGTATATCTAGAAGAAAGCACAGAGAGCTGCAAGGAGCGTGTATATGGCAAAGGAACACAAGGTGCGCAGAACCCGATGAAAAGAGTTTCGAATCTTCCCCACCAGAGAGGAAGAGAGAGCTTTTTTTTCTCTGCCCAGAGTCTAGAGATTAACTTTAATGGCTCTCCTCCGATCTTTTCTTCTGTATAAAGGAATCCTCGCCACAACAGAAGACTCCAAACAGCTCATATCGGGATTTCCGAATATCTTTCTGGTTTAACAACAAAAACAACCTCTGTCTCCATTCATTAGAGCAGCCAAGAATCCAACCAAATCCAATGCTGCTCACAAAATCTATCTCCAACACCAAAAAGTTCTTCCAGAAAGGCATAGACAGCTTAAAGTCTTTCTTTTCTGGTGATCAATACCAAAAGCTGCCCAAGGCTCATCCCTATCCAGATTCTTCACACTCTAAAATAGGAACCAACATAAATTCAGAAAAGAGCTTCAAGAACCAAGATTTGGACAAGTTTTGCGGTGATTTAAGTGGCCGATGGCGTAGTTACGATGAAGAGAAAGAAAAGAAGGCAGAGAAGAAGAAGACAAGATCATCACCATCACCATCACCAACTCCGTCATCGACAATATCAACAACAAGAGTAACAAAACAAGAAAGAAACCATGACTTAGGTGGGAATTTCATGAGGTACTCTCCGGCAAGCCCTGCCAAGAATTTTCAGGTAAAAACAAGAGCAGATTACAAGTATAATCACAACAAGCAAAGGAATGTTTATGCAGGGAAAACTTCAAAACAAGAAAATAATTCAGGCTCTAAGGGCAATAATCCTATAGAAGCAAGGAGTCTTTTGGTGGCACAGCAGCTGAGAGAGCTACAGAAGATGGATGCGAACAATGTGGATCATGAGTTGGACATAGAAGAAGTGCTCTACTATTATTCTCGGCTTACTTGTCCAGCATATGTGGAACTCGTCGACAAATTCTTCTTGGAAATTTATGCAGAACACTTTGATCCCCCTGTAACCCCTCTGGTGGCCAAGTCGAGACAACTCGTCCGATAGGTTAGGTTGAGAGCTTACATTACTGCAACTTTCAGGATACCTTATTTTTTTCAGATTTTTGTTCTGTTTTCCCCTTTGATCAAGTTGATATTTATCTGTTCATATGTTGGTGAACTGTTCTCTGTAATAACTCTGAAGTTATTATCAATTGACGTTTTCTTACCCAAACTAACACCATTTCTTTTTATATAATCATGGGTTCTGCTCTTCGTTTCGGTCAATACAAGAAAAAATTATTCTTTTAACTGTCTTCAGGTTTTATATGGTATCTCTATGGCAATCCATAGATCGCTACGATGGTTTGGTAATTCTTTTAATCCTGCAAGCAGACTGTCCAGGAGTCCATTTTCTGTCAACTTTCTGGTGCCATGTTTCTTCTTCTAGGGGAAATACTTCTCCGCCTAGTCATATGTCTAGTGAACGTGAATCCACGGCTGAAGAATGGCGAATGGTCCTGCAGCAGATGTGGAAATAAAGCCGGCACTCACCTACTACGCAATCTAGAGTTTGGACCACGGATAACAAAAGCCCAACCAGTCGTAGGAAATGGATGGTCCAAATCCACAACTTAACACATAAAATGGATGTCAGACCAAGCCCATGGGCAGCAAATCCAAAATAGAAGGTACTAAGACTAAGTGCCCACAGCTCCTATTTTATGAGACACGGACGCTTTTTCTCAAAAGCAAGGTCAGCCCAACTTTATGGGTCACATCCGTTTCTTTGTCGGCCCATATTTTCTCTTATCACTCATTTTTGTGGTCACCAAGGCTTTTCGCTCCCCGGTATTGTTAGACCATATATGTAAGAACTTGAACCACTTTCCACCACCAGGGCTTTTCGCTGTCCTGGCGTATTGTTATAGGGAAGGCATCAAGTCGTAGCTGGAGATGACAACTCGACGAATGAGGGATCATCCTAAGATGCATAATTATTGTCCTCTTGTCCCCCTCGGTGTGTCGACGCGCAGGTGTTAGTGATGGGGTATCTTACATCTGCACTTGTTTTTTATATCCTAATTAAAAATGGGTTAAAAGTATATTATTATTGATCACATCAGAAGTCAGATGTGTTACGAGGGAAGAGTTAATTAAACGTGGCTCGTGGACAACCACGATTTTCATTTTAGTAATTGTTTAATTAAAAAGTACGCTTAGCCTAAATACACGGTCCGAGTTTTCCCATCCTGAGAGACAGTGACGTTCTTTATACCAGAGAGTGGCTAACGCCACGTAAGTATGTCTATGTCCACACCGTTTTTAATAAAAAGGGAACTACGGTAAAGATAAAAGCGCGCATAATAATTTAGTGCGTCCATGGCCTAACCTAATTATAATGCAGCTGGAGGGATTAGGCAATTAGATTAGAGAATCATGGTGTTATTTTTTTGTGGTGGGACCTATCCAGAGATGGGCTAAACGTCCAGTGGGATTGTGTGCGCCAGAGGAGCACCGCATCAGAGCTCATCTCATCCCCGTTTGAGGTCCCCTCATGTGAACGTTTCAAAAGATGATGTGGAGAAAAAAAAGGAGATTGCATCGGGATGCCAACACGTGTGACAACCCACGTGGACTCACGAGACGAGGACAGGTCCCCACCGAGTTTTTAAGAAAAGGAGCGGACAAGAACAAAGACGACCGTGAGAGATGCGTCTGCTTAGCATTACACGTCGAGGAAGTGGGGCCCTTCATTCTCCTCCTACTTTGCCATTATTGGTAAACCTGGTCCCACTCTTTCCAACATTGGTATTTGGCCATTTTTTAAGGGTCCCGGGTAATCAGCTCCTCACGTTAATCTCCCATCGCCACCGATACGGTAGTGCTCCGTCATTAACTGAAACGACTAGACGTCTCGGCCCCTCCTTTCACAGAGTATTTCAACTTTTATTTTGTAAACAATTTAGGAATGTCTAACTATACTCTTGTTATGAAAACATAACAAAAGGGAATCTTTGGATTTTGATATTTAATTTGATAGCCTAAATAAATAATATATTGCCTATTCTTCTTATGCATTACTAGATTGGCATGTGAGGACACAGCAAGTGGTGAAAGCATATATAGGAAGACAGGCAAGGGAACGAAATGTGCCATCTCAGGTGGGGCAACAGTACAGGAATAAGACGGCCCTACCAATAAATGAGTGTGGCTTTGCACCGTGAAAGCCTTTTGATCATTGTAGAGTCTGGCTGTCTCTCCCAACTCCAGAGGGTCATGGCCGCAGTGCCTTTGGGATGGAGCTATACTATACTATATAATAAATAAGGTACAAGCACGGAAATTGATGATAATATATACAGCATTTCTTCCCTTTAACTATACAATGGAACCCTACAGTAAATCCTGACATAAGGTATCGTTGAAAGTTTATCCTCTGTACTTTGACTTCCACTACAAAGGTTTGTTTGTTGGTTGTTGCTTTGATGGCAGAAGCAGCGGGTGCGCTACCATGTGTTCCGCCATGTCCACTCCAGATCGAGTAATAGACCACTTGTCCTGGTTTTATTGGATAATTGATCTCAGCAATCAGGTACGACTGTCACTGTTTCTGTCTAACATGAGAGCCTAAGCGCATTGATCTGTTAAAATCTGGCATCCGGAGAAGTGGCAGAAAATGTTCAAAAGGGCAAAAAAGTGGGGAAAAAGTTTTCAGTACGATGGATTGCCCTCCCTGAGATTTATGTGCATATTTAACATCCACGTACAAATTGCACTATATTATAAAAAAAAATTGAATTAGATAAAAAAAAATATTCAGTAAAATTTAGAATATGAATAGATTTTTTTATAAAAAATCTCGAACCAAATATTTAAGATTGAATCTAAATTTTATACATTAATATTTTAGTATTTACAGACTAACTATAGTTATTTTTAACTTGTATTTACTATATAATAAAAACTAATAATTATTTTTGACAGAAATATATTTTTATTTTTTTAAAAAAATAAATCCCAACGGAACGAATATAAGCTATTTTTGATTTTCTTACTCTTTCAAGTTTCTTCAATTGTGACATTTATGTGTACGGAAATAACACTTTAATCACACCTCAAAACCTCTCATATCGATTTATTCATTCACAGTTTTTATTATATAAAGAGGGAAAAAATAAAATAAAAATATACCAAAAGCCAAATAAAATTTAATTACAACGAAAGATACGGAAATGGAGATAAAACTTGTGAAAGCCCAACTACTCAAACCCACCACCAAAAAGCGAAAACGGATAAGGCGGTGGTGGCCTGGCCTCCACACCCACCGCCACCCCTCCAAAATAGCTCACTTGGCCACTCATATCACCACCACCATATCCTATCACACTATCCATAGCTTGTGGCCACAGTGCCACAGCTTTATCACTACCAATCCCTGCTAGCCACCCTATAGGATTTGTCTCAGGCGACGGCGAATACTGACAGAAACCATTGTTATCAACCTCGAAACCCGTGTCAGGTGACGATATTACCCCTCCTCCGTTCCCATCTTCTTCCTCCTCGGACTTCACCGAGCCAGAGACCATACCGTAGGAGGAAGAAGATGAGGAAGAATTGGATATCATTAAACGTCGCTTCTTGTCCTTTATTTGTCTGGTCCTTTCCTTCTCGAACATCATGCGGGAGAGGAGACCAGGGTCTTCTACTACTTGGTGAAGAAAAGCCATCATTTGTTGTGGGCGTCTCTCTGTTGTCTCCAGCCGTTTATTCATGCCTTCAAGTTGCTGCTCCAAGGCTATTTGTTCTTGCTTTAACCTCGCTATCTCCATAACTATCTCTTCATCGTCAAAGTCTTCGCCTTTAACTAGCATATTATTGTACACGCTCTTGTTGCAATTCTTCCTTCGCACTACGCTCCTCAGTAGATGCTTCTGCCCTCGAAGGAACCACTCATTCGCGAATTCCCATTTATCTGGATCCACTTTCCGAAAACCCTGATAAATTAATGAGTAGTGATACAAAATTCAGCCTTAAACAGTTCCAATTCATAAACATATACGCAGGTAACGGAAGGATTTACAGGAAGAGTATGATTAATAGCTATGCAAGTAGACTTACATAGGTATTTAGTTGTCGAACGAAGCTAGAGAAATTGTTATGTTTGAAATAAGCAGGCAAGATCTTGTGGGAGAAATCCAAAGGGTCAATGACGAGGAAGCTGTTGTTGGCTTTGCCCCAAGCGATTAGACTGTCCGACGCTGGATCGTTGACCATTTGATAAGTCTTCATCACAAAGGGAGCTATGATGTTGTTATTAGCAGTAGCCTCCATCCCATAAAAGCAAAAGCTAAGTACTCCTCTTGTTTTACTTGCTTCTTCGCTTGAAAATCTCAGTTCCGTCTGTCCCGGTGTCCAAAATTAGCAAAGAGGATGCCAAAACGGGCAAAGTGGGTGTGATGTGAGGTGAAGTGGGTCGGGTTGGCTTGGTTTTGATCTGGTTTGGTTTGCGTTCGCTTTTCCTTCCCATTCTTTATGAAGCATCGTTGTTTTATATACAAGACGGGTGGATACGCAATTGTACTGCGGACTCCTATGGAGGCAGAAAAGAAATCCTGAATGGTTGTGATATTTCTTGGGCCACGAGATGGGACCTACGTGACTCCGCTTTTATCATATTTAGCTTGTAGCATTTGCCGTTAGATATTTTTCCAAAATAGGGGAATTCGTGCACGATCAAAAGAGGCGCGTCGGGTGCGCAGTAGGAGCAGTGGGTGAGATGGTGGTGGTCCCCGTCCCTCTTTGGACAGCCAACTGGAGGCACCAGGCAAAAACAAGACAAACTGTTCAACTCGTGCGGTGGGATGGGCACTGCCTGACTGGAGCACTGGGAGACTGGGGAGTATCAGTCTCTTCAATTGATTTTTTTTTATTCCAGCACGGTAAATTACCATTCTTCAAATTTTACCCTCAAACATTATTTAAATATTATATATATATATATATATATATATATCATGATTTGAATCAGATATTTATCGATCTAATTTTGAGAAAAGTTAGATTTTTATTTTCTCTGCTATGGTTAGAATACACCCTCGGAAAGCGTAAGGGGTGGAGATATCCTAGCACCTATACGGAAGGTAGATTTTTCAGGACTCATGTCATATCATAAATAAATAAATAAATAAAATAATTATTTATTTATTCTAATTACTATTTTTGGTCCGAAAAGGAATGTACAGCGATATTACGACATAAACAACCCGCAGGAGAAGGGCGCGTGGGGAGTGTCCCCGGATTAAACATAAGTGGAATAAAATCATTAAGTGGACCGTATTAAAAAAGAGGATATAAAATATTTAAGAGGCAAAAACAGTGGCTTAGATTCGGTCGTTTAAAATAAGATTTGCTTTTGGCTTTACTTTTGAGCTAAGGTTAGTACTCTCGTGCGTTGGCGCATAAAAGCGTGGCCCCTTATGTGGACTGTTACACCACTCGCCACATGTCTTAGCTGCACCCATATTTAATTCAACCTTGGGGCTTTCCTTCCTTACCATTTGGTGTCTAGGGTTAGGGGAGCATAATTTAATACTTTACCATCCACCGTTGTCGTCATTTCATAGGCCCGCACCCGTTGTCCACTTTGCTCTCTGACTCCACAACTTACTTTTCACCATTTGTTTGCTTCTTCCTTTCAGAATATCTCTTTTATAGGCTTTCCCACAAAAAGGTTAATAAAAAGGTACATATTTTTCTTTCCTACCTAACCATTTGACGTCTTTTTTATTTATTTATATATAAACTTATGTCTCGCCCTGATAAACCCGTGTGTATTTGCCATTTGGCTTTTCCAAAATGCATTCAAGGTGTTTTATATGAGGAAAAACAGTTCAAAACTTGAAAAGCTTGATGCCGCCGCATTTCCTTTTCTGTTAAGGGTTTAAAAAACAGTATTTCAACCAAACCTTAATATTTTAGTTATCTAGCTTCGTGTCCTCTCTATTGGCCACATAAAAATGTTTCATCCTTGCGTCATTCAATTGATTTTGATAGATAAAAGATATTAAAATTAAACTCTTTTTATGGCTCAACCATCTCAGAAGTATCCAATAATTGTTCTGTTAGTATTAATTTTTATGATTTTTCCTGAATATGAAAAAATAATTTTCATAAACCAACATCATACTAATTTATATTTTTCTGACTTTTCGTGACTCAGCTACAAGCACCGCAAGTCCTTCAATGATAATGTGCTGCCTAGTCTCATTCACTCCGTTCGTTCGTTCGTTCAGTTTGGGTCTACTAATTACTTGTAGCGACAGATGTCAACAACTGAACCCAGAAAACACCAAAGAAGCCTGTCCTTTCATGTTTCTCTCTTCAACAACCGACTCTTCTGTTTCCCAAGGCTTAACAATAAATAGACCAAGCCAAGTGGATGACCTTATGGCCAATATGTAGCATAGGGAGCTTACCGATTTGGACAGGACATGACTGTGGTTTTCTCGGCTATTTTGTTGTTTTCCGATGCTGTAGGATCCTCACTATTGCCAGCAAACTAAAGGTAAAACTACATTTGTCTTTGTTACCTCTCGCCATGGCATTCCTGAAAATAGATGAATGATGCAAAAAAAAAAACACTGAGTCACCGATTGCTTAGATTGTTTCAAGATCTGATCTTCTTCCTCATCAAACCAATTAAAGGCAACCTTCTTTTAGAATTCTTTTCTGTTTCTTTCAGGATGTAGTTCAAGAACGAAGGGGGCTGAGCTGTCCACAGAAAAAGCTAGTTCTATGTCAAAGACTTTTAGAAAAGTGGAATCTCAGGCTCAGGGCCTCACCATATTCTGCACCATTTTCACATCAAGCTCCAGCACGATGTCCTTGTCAAATTGCATTCAAGGACATGGACAATTTCCATTGGAAGACAGCGACTTTGACATTGGAAAAGGTCAGGCAACCAGATTGTGACAAAATCTACATGATCAACCATTCTGTGGTTTCCATAATTGCATTGTGCAGGTCAATACAGGATTTGATATAGACACTTAAAAAATTGTGTCTTCTGATGCAACAAGCGCCTGGTGGCAAAGTCTACAGTGGGGGTATCGTGCATTTCAAAAACAGAATAGATTATTGCTAGTGACACCAATTATATAATCTCTCAGGTACTGTATGCGAGGATCTGCCTGGATACTGCTGGTTAATTTTAGGCCTATTCATGTGTTTGGGTTGGTATAACAAGGACTGTTTTTCTTTGTTGGGCCTGGGATCAGGGAGTTCAGGATCTGCAACCTGCTAAAAATATCTGAGCCGCGTCCAGTCACCGGAGCCTGTAAACGAAGTGAAGCATTAAGAGCTATAAAAGCCTGTAATAAATGAACATGATCCTTGAACTTATCACCCGATCGTAGCCAATCTTATCGGATCAAACCAACTCATGAATACCACTGCAAAGGAGCCCAACAAGGCCATAACCCCAAGCTTATCTGGATTTAATGTCAAGTCATTTCGTTTTGCAGTTTTTGCAGGTTGCCACCATGATAATAGCCCATTCATTATCTTCTCAGGAACGTCGTAAATTACTTGTATTTTCTTCACATACTATGCTGATTCCACTCCTAGAGAATGCTGCACTTAATAGGATTTTGCAGTTTATCGAACCTTCAGAGCATCGTCAAGTCCAGGAAAAAGCCTATATATACACATTAATGTTCATGCCACTTCCCCACGCAGAATCAATCTTTTCACTTCACGTTCCCCAATTCCCTAATCCGGTGATCATCATCCTCTTCAATGGAGTCGAGTTTCCTCATGGTGTTTATACTGACGACAGTAGGTTTCCCAATTTCCACCACATACATATGCACTAGCAACCACGTTACTGACCCATACAGTTCGTTCTGCAAACGTGCAAATGCTAACTGTTGACTATAATTTTAGATATTGGAATACATACATGGCAATGATCAAACCTCTGTTTGCAGCTTGCATCACTGTATCCGTGTTATGCGCCCGCAACATCATCAGAGATTTACTGGAACTCCATGTTGCCTCGCACGCCAATGCCCGGTGTTCTCCACGACCTTTTACCATCTGGTATATCCTCTTCTACTAATATATCACACCTTCGTTAAGGATCTCAAGACAAGTTTTACAGGCTTTACCCACTCGTGTTTTGCAGCAACTGACATCCCTGTTGTCTTTCAATTCTTCACGTTGTTTTGTATTTAATACATTCAGTTAATTGAAAAAAACACCCAAGTTGAGTAAAAGGCCGAAAATTTTCATGCAACAATTGCAATTTATTCTTAAGCTCAATTTGTTGAACAGAGAAGAAGAGTGATGCCATTGAAGGTGGCAGGAACAAAAAGGTCGGTCGTTTCGAAGATAACGCTGCTAGTGTCGACATTGTCATAGGCGGTTTTGACATAAATGTAGGCGACGATGGTGTATCTGTGGGATTGGGCCCCGTTGGTGAGAACCCGTTCTCGTTTGCCTATGGCTCGTCCAAGGATCAGCTCCTGAGCAACCCAAACGGGTTTCTCTTCTTTCTAGAAAAGGATTTGCAACCTGGCACAAAACTGAACATTCTTTTCTCCAAAACTGGAGCAAAATCCAAGTTTTTGCCTCGCGAAGTTGCAGAGAGGATACCCTTCTCCGCAGCAAAGTTCTCAGAAATCTTGCACCAATTCGGTGTCAATCCTAGCTCAAGGAAAGCTGCAATAATGAAGAAGACAATTGAAGAATGTGAAGGGCAAGCAGTGGAAGGCGAGGATAAGTATTGCGCCTCGTCATTAGAGGCAATGATAGATTTCAGCATTTCAAAACTTGGAAAGGACGTTAGGATCATGTCAACAGAGGTTCATGGAGACCGCCAAAAACCGCAGGAATATAGCATCACAAAAGGAGTGAGAATGGCAGGCCATATAACAGTATCATGTCATCCCCAAAGATATGTGTACCCTGTATTCTATTGCCATGAGATTCTTGCCACCAGGGCTTACTTGGTTTCACTGGTTGCTGCTGACAGAACGAAAGCCAATGCCGTAGCTGTTTGCCATACAGACACATCAAAGTGGAACCCAAACCACATGGCGTTCCATATTCTTAAGATTCGACCTGGAAGTGCTCCTATCTGTCACTTCCTTCCGGTAGACCACATCCTATGGATCGCAAATTAGGTGTGGGTACTTCAACGGTACGAGGTGGAAGAAACTCGAGAGAAAATCAAGGAATCTGTGCCTGCTACTCCAACGGCTACTCGGCTAAACTTGCTTTTCCATTTACCGCTGATCAATAACGCATATATATATAAACCTTTTATTTAATTAAATATCTATTGATTTCCAGAGGCCCATCACAGACATTTTGATTACAACCATATTAAATAGTCGATAATAACCCTTAATCATTAATCTATCTATCTAAATTTTGGTTTGACCTAACTAGATAAGAACTGAAATATCTTATGTATTTAATCATAATTCAAATTTGTTATATGAATTATAACTTACTAAGAGAATATTTACTTTAAACATATATCTCTATCAAAACTCATAAAAACTTTAGTATTGTGACATTTTAACTGCTCTGAAATTTTAAAAATTTTTAGTTAGTGTTTATATTATATTATATTATAACCTAGACCAATGATCTTACTAATATTTAATTCAGAATCTATTAATCCTAATGTCAGATAAAGTATTTTTCAAATTTTAAAAAATAAATTTTATTATTCAACAATATATTTTTACTTTTATTTTATCGAAGATGTTTGTGATTTAATTAATGTTTAATGTAAATCTTAGACCCAATTTAATTTTGGATGTAAATTTTGGGAGTCGATTATCAATTGTAAGTAGATTGGGAATCTTTCTCGTTCCAAAACCCTCCGGTTTCGCGGCTCCGCGCCATTTTATTCCACCCCAAAAATTTCGAAATCGAATCCCATAAAAGCCGCAGAAACAAACACTAAATATCCTCTCTTAGCCGCTTCCATCATTTACCTAACGGCAAAACCTATAGTATTGCACTGTACGCAACTAAGTAAATGGCACAAGCCGCTAGGCTGAGCCTTCGGATGCAAAAGGAGCTCAAGCTCCTCCTCACCGACCCCCCTCCCGGCGCATCCTTCCCGTTTCTCTCTGCCGAGTCCCCGTCCTCGTCCTCCTTATCTATCATTAACGCAGGTAAGCTCCCAATTCACCCCATAATTAAGCGGTTAAACTATCTAAATATGAAATCATGTTTAAAAGTCGTTTAAGACAGTGATTGAAGGACCCGAAGGGACCGTGTACGCTAAAGGGGTGTTCAACGTTAAGATTCAGATACCTGAGAGGTACCCGTTTCAGCCTCCCAATGTGACATTCACCACCCCAATTTACCATCCTAATATCGATACCGGAGGTCGAATTTGCCTTGACATTCTCAATCTTCCTCCAAAGGTAAAACCCCTTGCTGGGCAACTCATTCCCCCCTGCAAATTAAATTTCATATTGAATCAAGATGTACTCGTAATTTTATTTTATTTTTTTTACATAATAAAATGGGGTCCTGAATGTTGGAAAATTTTGCAATTTTGCTAGGAGATTTATTTTCTTCTGCTTCTTCTCGGTATTGCTCTTGTTGAGGGGTTGTTTAGTACTGTTCGATAAAATGTCCAGCCACACAAATGACCTTTTTCTTTGGCTGCAAACACACATAATGACCTTATCTGCCTTGTTGGTGCACAATCTAACTTTCAATATTGTTCCATTTTTATTTCAATAGTTGACAGGCTGATATTGGAGTAAGACAATTTTCTGATGGCTAGGGGCCATTAATGTGATTGAGATTCCATTTATGTTAAAAATACAATTATAGATTTATAACGAGGCTCATATTATTATCCAAGCAGGGTGCGTGGCAACCTTCGCTGAACATTTCAACTGTCTTAACAAGCATAGGGTTGTTACTAAGTGAACCAAATCCGGATGATGGATTAATGTGTGAAGCGGTAAGTGAATATGCACAAAGAAGTGCTTTGGTACTGTTGGTGGATGAAGGTCTATTTTCTGACATTCCTCCGTGAAAATGTAGAGCCGAGAATACAAATATAACAGACAGTTATTTGACCAAAAAGCACGAGCTATGACGGAGAAATATGCCAAGGCTGGAGCTACTGAGCAGAGTTGTGGCACTGCGGTAGCATTACTTATTTTTGTTGTTGTCATTTTGATTTGTCCTGTAATTGTTTCTTCTCTGAATTTGTAAGTCTCCTCCAGGTAGAAGTTGAAGGATCAGGAGTAGAGTCAAATCATGAAGTGAACGATTTTTCTTGTCCTAGCAAAGCATATGGAATCAGCCGAAAGCTATCTCTAGAGTCTTCAAGCTCGACTTATACAAGGAGAAGCAATTTAGAGGTGAATGATGAGCAGAATCATAGCGTGAAAGTGGAAGGAGAAGTTTTAAGAGAGAGGCTGGATAAGGAATATCAGATTGAGAGATATGAGAAGCAAAGTGGGTCTGGCAGGGAAGTTCAATCATCTGGTCAGTTTCATAATAATAATAATGGTCGTACCGCAGGAGATATGGATGCAACGCCTAACATAGAAGGTGAGGGTCCAAGGTACTCGCTTTCAGTGGCCTCTCTAGGGACGACAGCTCTGCAGCTGGGCAACTATCTTAAACAGCAACATCAGCATCGTGAGAAGGAACCCACATTTGGCAGCAAAATAATTCTCTCCGAGGGCCTCTCTCAGGATAGCAAGAAGACGCTGTCCATTTCTTTTGACGCGCAACAATCAAGGAATGGTACTACTGACAAGATGCTTGTGACCTCTGAATCATCTCCTTTCCAGTCCCTTGACTATCCATCACCTGGTATCCTGACGGATAATAATAATGGAGAGCTCTCTAAGCATGCCGTTGACAAGGCGGAGAGCAGTGCTACTGATTCAAAATATAAAAAGCTTTGTTTGATCAATAAGAAGCTTTCACTCGGATCAACAGTTCCATCAAAGGTACAGGAAAAGGATGGCAAAGAGAATCTTGGGCCAATTGTAAAATTACCAAGCTCAAATCCTCAAACTCAAGAAAGAGACAGCACTGGGCTTAAACCGTTTCCAGGTCCTTTGGTCCAGTTGCGAGGTAGGAATGAGGACAAGAGCCAGTTGAACCTGCACTTGCGGAAACTCTGTCCAGATATGTCTGAAAAGTCAAAGTGTAACGGAGTTCAAAATGGCAAGCAGAAGAATGAGAAGAGGGGAGAACAATCACAAGTAGCTGAAGCGGTAATTGTGTTGGATAGTGAAGATAGCGAGGATGAGACAAGTAATGGATCATTAAAGTCAAAATTGTCCCCTGTGCGAAAGCAAATAACAAAGAGAAAAACTCGAGCTTGATTATGAGCATCTGCATTATCGTTTCTTTGATGAACAAGTGTAAACTTCTCCATGGAAACAATGTTACAGTAGGCGGTTAACAGGTTATGGAGATATACCTTCCAATTTCCTAGTCGGTGATTTGAAGAGGTGAAAGTTAGTTCACTTGGATAGAGTGCTCTGACGTTGCCTGCTCAGGTAACTGATCCTTCTACCGTGGATATACTGTTTCTCTTGATATCATACATGATAATCTATATTCTAAGCCTAGTTTCACATATTAATTAAACTTATAAATGACCAATTGTAGCTGAATTAGTTCACTTGCTCCTCTCTTCTTTTATTTAAGCTAGTTGGTCGCTCAGTGGTGGTGTCCACTGCCTCACAAGATAGGCCGTCTTTGGTAACCAATACCCATCAGTTCTAAGACAACTAAACCATATAAACTAAATCTCGTTTCATTATCTTGGCCTAGAATGCATGTCCAATATTCTGTTAAAAAGCACGGCGCACGTTTGCCCATTGGTTGCCAACTAATGATGATGTCCTTTAGTAGGCTCAAGGAGACAAACTTTTCAGTTTTGTTCGCCTAGATATGAGGTGGAACCACGCAACATTTGGTTATTTTGTACTTTGCAGATTAGAATAGAAAGCAAATGCATCACTTCGTTGCTTACACTTGGCCTTGCAAATCCACTTGCAGTTCCTTTGCTTGCTTTGGTAGGTACGCCACAGTTCCAAAACACACATTGTGAGCGCGTGCCCGCTAGGCTTGGGTCGCCGGATGGTAATTGTGGATAGAGTGATGTTCAAAACTCTCACCCAGATTCCACTATATATTTGCTTTTTTTTTTTTTCGTAACGTGTAACTCTTATTCAAAATTAAGAAAAGTCAAAAGCCGAGCGATAACAAAACACCTCACTTGTGCGATCAAGCAGAAAAGCTTGCGACACTGCAAGCGGGGCAGCTTCTAAAAAAGCACTACTAGAAGACATTTGCATACCCCATTTAGCTATAGAATCAGCTAACAAATTGGTTTCCCTAAACACATGGGAAAAAGAAACATCATCAAAATTCAGAATGATTTTTTTACAATCTTGTATCACCTGGCAAGCTCTCCTCGAGTCCTCCAAGTTTTGCAGGCATTGAAGAGCCTCCATTGAATCAGATTCAACTTCAACCTTCGTGAAACCCAAGCTGAGGCATAACCTCAAACCTGCTAGAATTGCTGTAAGTTCGGTATCCAATACAGAAGTGCACCTAACCTTTTGACAATAACCTCCCTTCCAACACCCCTTTTCATCCCTCACAACACATGCCACACAACCGTCTTTCGTGGCACGATACCAAGCTCCATCACAGTTCACCTTATACCAACCCCCAATTGGGGGTATCCAACGGACCCACCTATTTTCCAAATGCCCATGAGCAGTCACAACACGGGCAACAAGAGCAGTAGCACGGAAAAACTCAAAAGCTGCCCGAACTACCTCAGCACCCCTATTCGTTGGACTTGATAACATAGGTTGAAAAATCTTTTGATTCCTCCACTTCCAAATAAGCCACAAGGCTGTCCCAAAAACTAACTTCCAATGCAAACCCTCCACACAAGCAAGTGATGACAGATTTTCCAAAAACCAAAGATCAAATGGTTTCTGGAAAAATTCAACCCAAGATCCTCTTGGTAGTATTTGACACCATACCTCTTTTGCAAAAACACAGTCCCTTAATACATGACTGACCGATTCCCTATCTAAACATCCCCTTGGACAACTTTCCTCCTGAGTAACATGTCTAGAGAAACAATAGGCTTTAGTAGGCAACCTCTGTTTACCCACAAGCCACAGGAAAGTACGGATGTGGTCCGGGCCTGGCCATTTCCATACTTTCTGCCATAACTCCTCCTCTGCCAATTCGGATCCTTCATTTAACGCTTCATATGCTGAATGCATTGAGAACTTACCATTCGCAGTAAGAGCCCATCTAAGCACATCCTCATCCCCCTCATTTGCAGGAGCTACGCACTGCAACAACCTTTCACACACACTGCAAGGCAATATTCCTCGAAGCCAAATCTCTTTCTGCTCAAGTGACATCTTCAAAAAGACCTCCACCGAAAGTAAACGAAATTCATTAGGGATTTCGGCGATTGCTTTCGTTGCTTTCCTTTGTTTGATTGGAACCAAGGATTAGTGGGCAAGCAGCGGAGCGGGTGGTTCGTTGCTTTCCTTTGTTTGATTGCTTTCGTAGTGAGGCGAATGGTTTTGCTGGCGGAATTTGGATATTTTGGAAGAGAGGTGTGGCGACTGTTAGTATTCTAGATGTTGGTTTTCAGCATGTGCATTTCTCTTGGAGAGTGAGAGGAAGTGTAGGTGTGAGTACAGCTGTGTATGCCAGCCCCATTCCATCTAAAAGATTGGAGTTATGGGACACCCTTAGAATACTTAAGGATATGGTAGAAGGACCTTGGTGTGTTTTTGGGGACTTTAATTCCATATTGAACGCAGAGGAAAAAAGGGGAGGTGCAGTTTTTCGTGATAGTAGAGGCCGGGCTATGCGAACTATGCTGAGTGACTGTTCTTTGGTGGATGTTGGGTTTTCAGGACCCCGTTTTACTTGGTTTAGGGGGATGGTTTGTGAAAGACTTGATCGAGTTGTTGGAAATTCTGAGTGGTGCCTGAAGTTTCCAAATGCAGAGGTACATCATTTACCGCGGGTGAAATCTGATCATAGGCCCATTCTCCTGCTTCATGAAGGTCGTAATGGGAGACGAGCTGGGATCCGACCGTTTCGGTTCCAAGCAGCGTGGATCACTCATCCTGGTTTTGAGGAATTTGTCATAGAAAATTGGAAAGTGGAGTTGGGGTGGCAAGCCGCTTACCCAAAATTTGTTAATGCTGTGCAAAAGTGGAACAGATCAGTATTTGGGAACATTTTTACCAGGAAGAAAAATTTACTTAGTAGAATGTTGAGTATTGAGAAAAGGATGGAGAGAGATTCTTCTATCCGATTGGCTGACTTGTATAGAAGTTTGAAGGAAGATTATGAGTTGGTAGTAGTGCAGGAAGAGATTCTCTGGATGCAGAAATCAAGGATTAATTGGATTAACTTTGGAGATAAGAACTCACACTTCTTCCATATGTCCACTGTGATTAGGAGAAGGAAGAATACTATTTTTCGGCTGAAAACTGATAATGGGGAATGGTGTGAGGATGCTCAAAGGTTAGCTGTTCTTGCTACTGATTTTTTTCGACAACTCTATTCAAAAGAAGGGGGTAGCCGCAGGCCTTTAGTGACTGTCTCAGGATTTCCCATGGTACAATCAAATTTTATCATGACTAGCCTGAATATGTTGACTTTAGAGGATGTTCATGGAGTTGTTAGAAGGATGGGTAAGTTTAAGGCTCCGGGTTTGGATGGCCTACAACCGATTTTTTTTCAAAGTCAATGGCATATAGTGGGTGAGAGTGTTTGGAAATTAGTGCGTAGTTTTCTGTTGACAGGGGAACTGCCAGCCGATTTGAATGATACTTTGCTGGTCCTTATACCGAAAGTTACTGTTCCTGAAGAAATGATTCATTTTAGACCCATCAGCCTATGTAATGTGGTCTATAAGGTCATCACCAAGCTGATTGACAATGCTTTACAGCCACTTATGAGAACGCTTGTGTCGGATACGCAGTCTAGTTTCATTCCGGGACGCCAGATAACAGATAATATTGTTATTGTCCAAGAGGTAGTTCATTCTATGAGAAAGAAGAAAGGAAAGGTGGGTTGGATGGCATTGAAGATTGATTTGGAAAAGGCTTACGATAGGCTTGATTGGGACTTCATCGAGGAAACTTTGAAACAGGCTGGTTTGGAGGATGACTTGGTAAGTCGAATTGGTGTTTGCACTAGATCGCCGAATATGCAAATTTTATGGAATGGCGGGCTGTCTGAGAAGTTTACTCCTTCTCGGGGTATTAGGCAAGGAGATTCGCTATCTCCTTATATTTTTGTGCTTTGCATGGAGCGACTTACGCATTTGATCCGTGATGCTGTGGCTGATAGAAGTTGGCGGCCAGTGAAGTTGGGGAGACGTGGGCCGGAGTTGTCACATCTTTTTTTTGTTGATGATCTGTTTCTTTTTGCTGAAGCTTCTGAACAACAGGCTGAGGTGATTTCTGCAGTATTAGAGAAATTTTGTAGTAGCTCTGGACAACGAGTTAGCTATCAGAAATCGTCAGTTTTTTTTTCAGCCAATGTGGGGGGAGCTTTGGCTAATAGTATTAGCAGTAGGCTTACTTTTCGGAAGGTTTCTTCACTAGGTAAATACCTTGGTGCTCCGATAATTCATGGCAGAATCTCTCGCGCCCATTTTCAAGGCATCTTGGATAAGATTAGAGCCCGCCTCGCTACTTGGAAGGTTAAGCAGTTGTCACTTGCTGGTAGAATTACTTTAGCTCGTTCTGTTCTTTGCTCATTACCTATATATAATATGCAGGTTAGCTTGTTGCCAGTTAGCATCACTGAGGAGGTTGATAAGGTGATTCGAAACTTCATCTGGGGTTCGACTGCGGATCGAAGGAAGTTTCATTTAGTGGGGTGGAACAGTATTTGCCAGCAACGTGGAAAAGGAGGACTTGGCCTACGCATGGCTAGGGAACGCAATGAGGCTTTGGTTATGAAGCTCGGCTGGAGGTTACTAACTGAACAAAATGCTCTTTGGGTGAGAGTTTTGAAGGGTAAATATGGATGGGGTACTCATAGTCTAGATATTGGCAGTCGCAAACAGGTATGTTCTTCTGTTTGGAGGTCTGTTTTCACTATTTGGCCATTTGTTATTAAATCGGTAGGTTGGGTAGTGGGCAATGGAAAATTGGTCCGGTTTTGGGATGATTGGTGGGTGGAAGAGTTGGGGCCTTTAATAGTGTATATATTTGCTTTTTTATTTGGATGGAACTCCAACCATAATTGGATTAAACTATCGCAATTGTTTCATGTTTGTAAAGCAATGTGTATTATGGATATAACCAGATATCTATCACATACAATCAACTTGCTGGAATCCAACATTTCAATTTGCTATTATGTATTTCTTTACAATGACATCAAAGCCTCCTATATGCAAAATAATGGTTCTCGCCAGCAAATTTCTCTAACAGAAGCTATATTCACTTCAACAATAAGTCCGTCTGAACATTTTCCTAAGCAATCTGCCCACAGAAGAAGCAGGTTTTTCACTTTGGAAACTAGTCAGATTGGCACGAATTCTTCCCCCAATCCTGTGAAGCAATTTCAATGAGGAAGTCCACTATTCTGACAAAGATGGATCGCCATAACCAGAGGACAAATACACAGGGCGCCCACCATAACAATAGGTGAAGTGCACGGACTACAAAGAAGATGAGCAAAGCCACAGTTTGGGACCAGATCACGGGCCAACCCAAACTGCCATCTAGGACTCGGTTCTTGATGGACCATGCGGTTATCCACTGTACTTGGGTAGGGATCAAATCAAATTCCTCCCGCAAACGCCTTCCCATATCTGGCATATGGTGACAACCATACAAAATGGCAATTCTGTTGTGCCCCTCTTCAACTGCCATTTTTAGTACTTCAAATGCAGCTTTGTTCCTCTCCCCAATAGTGACCGAATCATCTGTCTCCGGTTTTAATCTTCACAAAACATCCGTTGAATCAATTCCCACGTAACACGTTGTCCAACATTTCCAGAAAAAAAAAAAAAAAGGTAAGAAAATGCATCTTTAAGGATTACAACTACCTCAATAGTTTTCTCTAGAAAGCATTCAAAATATGGCATGTTACCTAGATACCCAGAAAGATTATATGACCCTAAATGGTGCTAGCTAATGAGATATGCTAAAATCTAGGCAGAAAGCACATTCGCATTTTAAACTTATGACTGCAGAGAAGGAACTTGGACACAAAAGAGCTGCAACTGCATAAGGTGACCAAGTGAATTAAATCCCTAATCTACAAGTAAACACTCATCACACAGCTTTGGCATTTTGTCTTACACCAAGGATACAGAGAGCCTCTCTTCCTAATTCTGATTTAGCTCCCTGCTTATAAACTTTTATCATGTTCAAGAATAATATGTGTGCAATATAAAAACACTAAACTCATGCCAAGTAAATGGCCATCACTTACTCGGATGCTAGTCCCTTAGCTATGAAAACTTTCAGGGCAGCATAAAAATCAAGCCTTGACAGGTTTGCCAGGTTACAAACAGATTCAATACTATAAAGGCCGACCCGTGGCATAGGAAATACACGAGAAATACCCTTGGATTTCCATGGACCAAGGTCTTCTTCTGGAACTGGAGAAGGCTCAATCATGGCTTTCGCAGATTTAATTGTCATATCTCTACCAAATAGAGAAAAATATTCACCTTTTTCAATCTGAAAGATTTTAAAAGGTAAAATCAGATTTAGAAATTGGTCATGCTACTATAGTCAAAGTCACTACAGAGGCTTGCACTAGCAATGCAAATTGGAGCACTGAGCATTAAAAAACAAATTTCTAAGGAAAGAAAAAGCAAGGTCCACTAGACAGTACGGATATTCAAGGAAAGTTATAATATATGCAACAGGAACAAAATGTACACAGAAAAAACAAGCTCAAACCTGTAAGGAAACAGAATACAAATCTTAACTGCTTGGGTGCAAAAATGAGAATATGGGAACTGAGTTCTGAAACCAAACTGAATAGCAGAATTGGAAATAAGAAAGGTGATGAAAGATTTATGTGAAAAAATGTGATTTGATTTCCCAAAAGTTCACCAAGTTGATAAGAAGCAGCAGTCAAACCTGAAGTTGCTGGAAAGTCTCATAGTCAATATCTGCATGATACCAATTGTCCGCCTCATATCCAAGACAATCTAACTGGAAATCAAGTATGAGGGCTCGAGCCATCTGCCGGTGCATGAACCCTGTTCTAATAACAAACCCCTTCCAATTTGAATCTTCGGATCTCTTTAGAGCCATAAATTTTTTTCCTTTTCTTTCTAAACTCTCCTTGCTAGCAACCATCTCATAAAGGACACAATCATAGGACTCAAGCTCCTTTTGGAGTGTGGTGAAGTACCTACAGGAAGGAATTACATTATCCAAAACTTGTCTAGCTGAGGCAAAACATCCTAAGACAGGAAAACCATTTAAAAAATAATACAAATAATTCCATTGTTCTCTTATGCCATGATATAAAGCCAGAATGCAGGTAACATGAGAACGCGTAAAATAGGAAGGCTTGTTCAGACCATAAAAGCAAGTGATTCCTTCAAATCAAAACCTTAACTGAAATTTCTATTTTTTCATTCCTCTCGAAAGACCAAGATTGAATTGAATGTCAAAATAAGATGACAAATAACCCACAAGGACAAAGACTAAGTAGACCAATTTCAACGATAGAGCAGCAACTGAAGCACACACAGGGCAGTCAAATCACTTCACAACCATCCCATACAAATGCCAATTGAACTAAAATACACTAAAGAGGCCAAAAACAAATGCTAACTATCATTCAAATTCGCACACAGAAGAAACATACTCTTTGTCCGCAACGTGAATGGTGGAAACCAAATCAACCTGCAAAAGCCAAAAAAAAAATCCAGCGAAGAAACACAAGGAAACAGTCACTATTCACATGAAGCTCAATAATAGAAACATCAACATAGAAGAAAACCAAAAAGAAAAAGTACACCAAAAACCTGGACGGGCACCTGAAGAGAGGAATTGAAAAGAGACGAAGGTAACCTCTTCTTATAACTAACAATGGAAGTCTGCAACTCCCCACTGCTTGCATCAGAGCCTCTCTTGAACCTCATGAAATGCCCAGTCAAATTATTCTGCGAGAACTGCTCCGTGGAGGAGCCATCTTCAATGACTTGGTTGCCGCTCTTGGACGAAAAAGTAACAATCCTCGCAGGAGATTGTTTATAGAAACGAAAAGAAAGTGAATTGGGCGGGCTTAGTTTTCTCGAAAATATTCTAAATGGGAAATTAAGCCTGCTATAAATGGTACAGGTAGAGGAATCTGTGGATGAACTTCCAAGGAACAAAGGAGTGGGTTCGAGAAGCATTGGGATCGAGTAATTTGTGACCATTATTGCTTCACTGCACACACCAGTGACGAATTCAGAGAGACAAGATTATACAGAGCCCTTTGATATACCAGAACTTAGTGAGTGATTCATTTTGTGTTTTTATTTTTTAAAAATTATTTCCAAAGGGAAAATATTGATTATTACCAAAATTCACTTATAGCTTGCACGCAATAATGCTATTCCCGGAAAACAGCAATAGACACTGGAGATCTTGTTTTCCTGGAAAATATTGAATCTAGCAAACCTCCATTCGCCTATAAGAAGACTTTTTCCCGATATACTATCAAGTATAGTAAAATTCAGGATTAATTTCTAACTTTGATTATAAAATTTCTTAAAAATTACTAAATAAATCCATCATCAATTTCCTTTAATTAAAAAATTATTATGAAAATTTACATTTACATAATCATTTTATATAAAATATAAACGAGTTGAACTCCACATATTGTAGCAATCCGATACTAGTTACTTTTATGGCATAGTTTCAGTTTAACTTTCAATTATTTTCATTACAAGTCGAAATGACATGCAGTCGGACAGAGTTGAAACACTTTATAAGCCTACGCCATAGCTAGAAACCCTAGAACCCCAGCACTCTTGCACGTCTCTGTGGCGGACATCTGATAATGCATCATCCAAAAGTCTCTACCGAGCCATCGACAGCTTGCTCATCTGCTTTCAGTAGTTTGGTTGTATGGTTGCTTTTGTCTTTTGTTTGTTTTAGTTGTGTTAATTGATGGTTCTTTGGTCGTAACTATCAGGGACGGTGACGATTGTATATGTGAATGCTCTCGTTCGTTGTAAAATGGTATCGGGCTTACTGATATAAAAAACATGCCAAGTTATTCGATGACGGTCTCTTTCCTTCAACTTAAAAAAAAATGATGCCCCTGATTCATTAATCAAACCACAAAGGTAAAAAACAACGGTCACCTCTTCCCTGTCCCTTCACAACCAAAGAATCAACATCTCTTATTCGGCAACGAGCGTGACAATTGGAAGAGAACCTAACGACTTCCAGGCGTATCCCTGTGAACTTTATGCCATGTGATTTTCTAGTCAACAAAATAATGCAATGTGACCAAACCCAAAACAGGCTCAGTTACAACCTGTTCACCTGATTTGTCCCTCTCATCTGATCTAATTTCGGCCGAGTCACGATTGACAAAATCCTGGTCAGATTGGAAACCCATTGACGATGCATAATACCGTGCCCTGTCCTGTCCTGTTCCATCGCTGCAAGCAACTCCCGGTAACGTGTCTTGTCTTAACGAAACTGAACCATTCCACCAGCAGTATTATATTTAACATTTTTTCCTAGTTTAAGAAAGCAGCCTATTTCCTATCCTTGGTATTCAAGAATAAATTTATTTCTTTATGAATTTTTTAATGTAAGATAGGGCCCAGTGCGCACCATAGTTATTATGCGCACAATTAGGTAAGGTTGATATCAGAATTCCTCGCGAGTGTTATTATGCGTTGAAAATCTTAGGTTACATAGCAAATTTGTATCAAAAGTATGAATAATTATATCGATGGTTGACGTGAACCACCGCTGCATTAAATTTTCATGAATAATCATTTAGTGGGTGATCCAGCTCAGCAGACTGACGATCATCTCCTACGGTCTGCTGCCAGATCATGTCCTTCCTTCCAATCAAGCGGTCACGATCACTACTTCCTAGCCTATACCATTGCAGCCAGCTGCCCATACACACGATCCAGATCTCCCAACTTCCTCGAACTGCCCTCGCACCGTTTTATAAATAAAGACAAAACCGCACCTGAAGGCTGAACAGGAAAGACCCACCTGGGGCCATTATCGTCCTGAAAGAAAAAAATAAAAATGCAAACGTTTCTATAAGAAAACGACATAAATAGAAGTTGACGGAGTTAGTCAGTCAGTCACTGACCAGTGTGACCAGCCATTTGAAAACTGTCTTTAAAACGACACAACAAACGCACACAAAACCGAACGCATTACGCAGACTATGTTTTCTGTTGCTAAGGAGAGCGCTTAGTTACTGAACATATCCACCATCTTCGTGTTGTGTTAGCTGCGTTTCTCCTTCGGAGATGCTGGACGGGATCCTTGGCCGAGGCTTTGCCTCGAAGTGGTAAAGAATGTGCTTATGGTTGTTTCCTTTTATGGATGAGTTTTTTTTTTTTTTTCTTATTTCTATTGAACGAGTTGCGTTCTTGTTTTGGAACTGTTTTAGCAAATCGTTGATTAAAGCTACGAAGAATCGGATCGATGTGTACAGAAGAAAGAAGAATGCGACCTTGAAGTTTCTTAAGAAAGACATGGCTGACCTACTTGCTAATGGCCTCGACATCAATGCTTACGGCAGGGTATACTCGTCGTTTACTTTTTTCTCTTATGTTGTTTGGTGTTATCTGAAGCGACGTGTTTGTTCTTCTTATATGATTTGGTTGGTTATAGGTGAGAGATTTTGTGAAATTAGATGAAAAATATTACATGTTAATTTATACTTTATACTGTTGTTTGTTTCAATTTTGAGATTTTAGTATTTTGCTTGTTGATTTATTCAAGTTGATAAAGCATGGTTGTCATTGTTGTATTTTCCAGGCGGAAGGACTTTTGGATGAACTGAGACAGATATGGTGCTATGATTTTATTGAGCAGTGTTGTGATTTTCTGTTGAGGCATCTCTCCATCTTGCAAAAGATTAGGTATCTTTTACTCTTTTTTGGCTTTTGTTTATCTTTTCAGCCAACCAAACAAATCAGTAAATACGCCTATCTTTTCTGGCGGTAATGGTGCATGCATTTTATATTTCACTCTAAGATATATGATGCCCTGCTGTTCCATATGGTATGCATCTTTGCGCCTATTGTGATTCATAGACATTTATTTTATGTATACGAGAGATGTTACTGCATGATCCTGTTGCTGGACTTTGGCATGTTATTTATTGAAATTGTATGGGATGTGGTTTTCCTACATCAATTCAACGAGAGAATTCATTTGGCTACAATCACTGCTAGTTGATTTGGTTCTTTCTGCCTTTCTTTGCTTTGTTCACAGTAAACAGGCTCACATGTTTATTTATGCTAAGTTGCATAGGTATACTGCTGGTTTGATAAGGATACTGAGGAGCAATTAGTAATCAAGCATATTTTTTGTAATCTGGTGGTCAAGGAAATGAGCAGTAGTAACTGAAATAATATTGCAGATGCTGTTGACGTCGTTGACACTTTACAATTACAGGCACTGTCCTGAAGACTGCAGGGACGCTGTTTCATGCCTAATGTTTGCGGCTGCCAGATTTTCCGAGTTGCCAGAGTTGCGTGATCTTAGGGATACATTTTATGAGAGATACGGAAGTGCCGTGGAACTCTTTGTGAATCAAGAGGTACCTTTTTATAGATTTAATGAAAAAAGTTTTCGTACTTGATTTTTACTTTTATGGCTAAACCCCTGTGTTAGTAATAATTCGTTGGGAAAATAGCCTTTCATATTCGCATTTCCTTTTTATGGCTAATACCCTGGTGTTCATTAATAGTTTGTGGAAAATTCATGTACGAAGCCTTCGACAAAGGAGAAGAAAATCCAGCTAATGCAAGACATATCATCAGAATTTTCCATAAAATGGAATCGCAGGGCTTGTGAACAGATGATGTCTAGGTTTCCTGCATCTGCACAAGTAAATGCCTTAATGCTAGCATCCATCTCAGAGATTCAGCCATCTTGCATGATAAATTTTTTTTGACATAGCATTTCTTCCTCGTCTGTTTTCTTTGCAGGATCAATCCAAAACCTACGGGTCTGCACAGATTGATCAGCACAAGCCTGTTGGCAAGGAAACTGTACTAAAAGGACATGAAAAGGATCTGTCATTGAAGGAACGACTTAAGCGTGACCTTGATGATCCCCAATCTTTTAATGGCAAGGAGAGTCATGTCACGAATGTCCTAAATCATCGACCCAGACATGAAGTGTCAAAAGTAGGACGCAAGCCGGTCAATGTCGAAGAAGAAACTACATTGAAAGAAGACCCTATGTTACGAGAAATGCATAAAGCCAGTTCAGATAAGTATGAATCTAGGAAGGAGATTCCTCTGAAGCCATTCGGATTAGGTAGTACATCTCAGAGTAAGAAAGAAGGAAGTGGTAGTGTTGGATCCAAGTTACAGGACTGCCGGGGGGCCACTGTACATACAAGAGATGGCCGGGACACTTTAGCTCTTGGAAAGCTAGATGTTTCTCTTAATCATACAGGGTTTTCCGGTGATAATTGTGGTCCGAACAAGATTACAGACTCAACATTGGATATTATTCAACAGCATGAAGTACGTAAGCTGAAACCGTATTATAACAATGCCATTCCTCCACCTTACATTAAATCTAATGCTAAGCCAATGGATAGCAAACAGGGTACTAGTTTGGGATATCTTCGTACAGGTTCAGATAATAATGTATTCCCAAAAGCTCCTTCATTGGATAGCAGAAACAAAGATGTAACTGGGTCAGACAGAGTCCAACAAGAAGCATATCATCTTGACCACATTAGGAAGAGTGTTGTTGCATCTGCAAGAGAAAATGAGGACAGCCATGAAAGCTATAACGATCATCAGCCATATGGCGTTAGTAACTCCATACCAAAGCCAAGATCTATGAGGAGGAAACACTCAAAATCACACTCCAGCCATAGTGATACTAGTAATATGGAAGATACTGGTGTAAAGAGAAGATCAAGGAGTAGGAGAAGGAACGATTCAAAAAAAGGCTTGCAAATCTTAGTCGATGATGACCAATATGAAGATGAAGAGGAAAGAATGATAGATAAGCTTCTGTTACATTACAGCAAGAAACCAGTAGCCCAAGAACCTGGAAAGTTGAGAAGGGAGTCCAGAAGTCGTCATGCACATCGCCGCTGTAGTGAGGCTGATAAATCCCCGCAACATATTAGTCGAGACGAGCCTGATGAAACCCTACAAAAGGTTTTTCCTCCTCGATCTATTTCCCTTCCTAATGAGCAAGCAGCTCCGTCAGGGGCAACAAAAACTTTAATGCGTGTAGCTTCTTTTCAACCAGACAAATCTACCCCAGCTCGGCATGTGCATCCAAAGTTACCGGATTATGATGACTTGGCCGCACGTTTTACAGCTTTGAAGGGGAGGTAGATCATGCACAAAACAACCTACAGATTTTTTATCATCTCGAGTGCTTTGCACTTTTCTATGGTATCGTTCCTTTCATCAACGTCAGAACAATGGAATGAACGCACTCAAAGATTGGCTCCCTTGCGGTGGCTCTTTTTCTATAGCCAATGGCTGAAGTCGCAGTAGCAAAGGTGCCCTCTCAAGGCCAATGCTAATTGCACCAATTTGATGACAGTTCACTCTTCCAATTGCAATTCATGATTCTATGCAGAAAATAAAATCCAAGTTTAACTGTTGCCACCGAGTGCTTCAGTATACTTTTACTAGTATCGTTTACATATTACTTCTGCTTGCGAAATTACTGATAGAACCTTCAACGTGGTGGATGCTATTATTTTTTTTATTAAAAGAATATCCCCGGACACAGTACTGAACTTAGTGGGTCAGAATAAAAAAGCCTTGGCGTTATCTGTGCCCAATGCACTTTCCCTATCTCTGCAAAGGTATGGACTGTTTCCCGCCAAATTGTATCAAGCCCACCCTTTTATTGCAGCTCGTCTTTAGCTTTTTATGCCCTCCCGTTCTTCAAGTCGAAGTTCATCTGCGAGGGACAGACGGCGGGATTGAAGAGGAGAAAAAAGAGATGAAAGGGACATCCAAGGTGATAATTGGAGCAACACTGGTAATGGTGGTGACCCTTGCCATAGTGTTGGCCCTAGTCCTGGTGCTGCTAGTTGAACTTTACTGCACTCTCTTACTTCGCCGGCGTCAGCTCAGAACCACCTCCTCCAGCAGTACTTCTCCTACCGCCACCGCAACTGACACCACCACTTTCTCACCCGCCTTCAATACTCCCTCATCACTGCCCAGGCAACCCTCGGAACAGTCACCTTCTCCTCCTTTTACCAGCTGTTATGCCCAGGGGGTCCTTCAAGCTCCAAGAAACTTGTTATTCCCTGCAATCTCTTGCGAAGAATACACGGCGGAGGCAAAAGTAAGGAACCAAGACAGCCAGTTTCGAAATGTCCTTGAAGTCCATACCCAAAAATCAAACAGAAGCCCCCAACATATCGGTCTCGTAAGGACTCCACCTCTATCAACTTCCTTGGCGATTTCACCTCAGCAAACTCGAGAAATCCATGTTCAAGTCGGCAATGGCAACGGTTGTCACAGCAAAGCTTGTACTGATGATAAAGTGGATTTTGTTTACATATCCAATCCCATCTACGACAATGATGGAAGCAGGCCAAGCATGGCGAACACCCCATTTGAAACTCCCGATTCCTCTCCGTCACGTTTGGAGATGGGTGGTTCTTCAGACGACGAGGAGGTCACAGCAAAACCATCCTCTTCCAGCAGTACATCTTCACCCCTCGTCACCCCTCCACTAACTCCAATGAAGAAGCTCCCATCAGAGGCCTGTTCCATTTCTTTGAGAGATGCAAGATCTTTAGGTACTTCAGGGAGTGATTCTGTCAGTAATAATGGCATTTCATCATCATCTTCAGGGTCTCCATGCACATCCCCTTCATGGTGATGAGATATCCCGGGTCAAAGCTAGAAGAACTGGGTGAATGGTACAATGTCGAATTCTTCACTGCCATCATGTACAATGGCTCGGTTACCCGAGCCCACGCCTCTGGCTACTAACTTTTAGTACTCTATCCACTTTGCAGGATTGACAGTTGTTTCCATCTGCATGTAAGGATCTTTTTGTTAAGTTATTTGTTGAACTCTTTCGTATCCAGAAATACAGTTGTAGGCGACAAAGCTTTTGCAAAGCCTTTCTTTTTGTCTTTTTAACTTCGGGGTTATAAGATGCATGTGAACTGCGGAGAGGTAGAATGAAGGATGAAGGAGGAAGGAGGTAGTACTGTAAAAGTAGCGGTAAAATTTTATAAAAGGAACTCTGTTTTTTAGGACCCTCAGGTGCTATTTCCAAAGCTCGATAGGCAAAAAACAAAGTTTCAACCGCGAGGCATTTGTCATTTTCCTCTATAAATTATTACCGTTACTGTTGGTTTGCATGAGGCCAATGACGCGCAAGAAGCTTCAGTTTTTGCACCATTTATATCACAACAATTATTGTACTCTTCTGTATATATGTTTGGTAGAAAGCAATATTTCGTTAGGTTTTTCCTGCATTTTCACTGCGAGGATTAGCAGAGGCATGTGAACTGTGGTAAGGTGAACTAGAGGACCACAAAGAACAAGGCAGGGGAAACAACATCACGTAAAAACTCTGTGTACGAGGGATCTTGGATGCTGTTTTCGAAGCAGGAAAGCCGAGAACAGTAGTTGACCCCTTTGGATTGCGACCACCGCTACTGGTTTGCAAGGACCCTTCAGAGGCAAAAAGCTCAAGTTTCTGCACTGCTCAATTATTTAGACAACCCTGTGACTCTGTTGAACAATTTAACGATGGGACATTCCTGATATGATCCCTGGTATCCTCTCCCGGCAAGGGTGGGGTGGGGTGGGGTGAGGTGAGGTGAGGCTTAGCCCCACAGGTCACGTACTCGTGGCCGTCATTGGACAAGCTCAGGAAAGGTCTCAGTACTATTATGGAATCAAGCCATGCGAATGTTGCCAAACGAAAGAGTTTCGTGCTTCGTTTATTTCCATCTTAACTTTTGGTCCTGTTTCGTTCATCTTTCATATGTGGCTTATCATAATAAACCAAAAGGTCACCCAACTTTTTCAGTATCATACAATAAATTAACAAATATTAGGCTCGGTGATCAAACAACATCAGGAGCAACAAAGCGTTCTTCCTGCACTTTCTTGCTCTCTGCTATGCAAGTTCATTCCAGAATGACGTGACGGGGCAGCCTTCGCCAATCTCTTGGCTGCAAGAAGCCATGATTTCATGAGCAAAGTAAACAATTTTGAGTGAAAATCGGGATTGGACATCAACAGCTATCATTTGTAATAGTAGCTTGCAGCGGAACAGAGTGGAGTTTTTTTCCCCTCCTTTCAGCTTGTGCGACTTTATTGATTACTAATTATATCACGAAAGCCCTTCAATTCAAATAAACCAACCTTGGATATCCTTACCTATTTCATAGAAGAGCTCGTTGACGTTCTGTGCAGTTTTCGCTGATGTTTCCAGGAAATCTAACCCATTTTCTCTGGCATACTGCTCTCCTTCCTGCAAAATTTAGTACAAATATTTTTATATTCATAAATACATACATATATATATACGCCCAATAAGATGTCGAATAAAAAATTAATCTTGTGATAGCGTGTATACTATTTATATAAAAAGAAAAAAAAACAGTGAATTACCTCATTTCCAACTTTTCTCTTATCTGTCAGGTCCGCTTTGTTGGCCACCAAAACCATCATCAATTTTGGATTTTCTGACACGAACATACAACCACGGGGACATTGTGAACATCTTTGTCTCTTAGACTAACGATCTTGAGCTAAATAGTTTTCAGAATACAATCTATGATGGACACAGTCTCTCTGATTATTTGTGGTGTTATCTTTCAGAGTCTCCTAACGCTATCAGAACTAAAACTTGGAAGAGGGCGTTAGAGCCATCAAAGAAGAAAGATAGGCTGTACAATTCAGTCGATTACCTTGCCTTTGCAGCTCCAGAACCCACTTTTTAGCCCGTTGAAATGAATCCTGAGGATAGACTAAAACCCTTATGATTTTTCTTTACTGGAATTAAATCCAATGCAGTACATGTGCACGGAATCCTTGCAAGAAAGGTAGCAAAGTACACAATGGCATGCATTAAACGTTAGGAGTGAACAGAGAACCAAAACCAGGACAAACAAGGGTAGGTACCATGCTTGTGATGTCATACACCACAACCGCTACTGTTGCACCTCGGTAGTAAATTGGAGCTAAGCTATGGTATCGTTCCTGCCCTGCAGTATCCCATATATCAAACTTTATAGTAGCCTCATTCAAGGACAGAACCTGAGTGAAAAAGGCCGCTCCAATTGTTGGTTCCTGAATTTAACTCTCAATTTAGAATTCAGAAATCAGTATAATGTCATGTTTAAGACGGAATACACAGAAGGGCATATCCTGGAAAAGAACTTGATGAACCTGGAAATCGAAGAACTGCCCTTTGACAAATCTCATTGCCAAACTAGTCTTCCCAGTCCCCATGTCCCCGAGAAGGACCTAAGGAGAGCTCGACCATTCAATAAATCAGACAGATTAACAGAGATTATGACAGGACTCAGAAAGCATCATAAACTATGAAAGGACATAAACATCTTCCTGCTTTTGTTTTACATGTTAAAAGGATCATGATAGCAGATGGGAGAAACGCCTGCTCACCAGTTTAGCTTGTATGCTTTTGTTTCCGGTCGACGACATTACGATCAATCAACGCAGACTTCAGGCTTTTCCTAATATAATTCTGTGAATATATTTTAGGACTTAGAAAGCACAAAACTGAGACAATTCTGGAGTTCGACCAAGACAATCTCGATTACAGAAGCAAGATGAGATCGATAAAATCAAATTCGTCGAATCGAAGGCCGATTGAAGCATACATGAACGGCTATTATGGGTAGAAATCTACGGCAATCAAAAGCTACCAGTGTATTAGTGTTCTTCTGCATGCTGAATGGTAGTTTTCTGTTGACTGGTAAGTGGGTTGACCGTTAAACTATAATATCTAATATAATAATATTATTCTAGCTGTTCAGATTTGAGCCGAGCTGGATAAATACTGTTCACATACCCCACCATATGATCACGACACTCGTCATCCTCTGAATCCTTGATTCTGAGGTGTTAAAATATAATTAGAAATTATAATGAGAAATTTATATTATTTATATTATTTTTTTATTATATAAAACTTTATTATATTATTTAATTAATAATTTAATATATTATCTATATTTTTAAAAATATCAATTAATAATAAAAGAATTGTAATTTCCAAAACATACAATACCTTCTATCTCTAATTCACATATTTTTATACAATTTTTTTATATAATCCATATCTTTCTGTTTAAAGCCAACATAAGGTTCATCCTATCGCTTTCATGTTCGGCTCTTTCGTCAAAACAAAAAAGCAATTAATGGTCCAATTACTCTCATCCCCATCCTTTACTGTTTAGGTTTGGTTGTAACGTCGTTCGTAAGTGGGTAACCTTCTCAATAATACAAGCACATAAGCCAACGTGTTTCTAAGAAATTTATTTAACCAATAGAATTCTTAAACGTCATCTTAATATATATTTGATAAAAATATATCAAATATATATTATGGAGAGAATAGATAAAAAAGCGTTTCCCTATTCAACTTTAATCATTTTTATCGATGGGACTTTTAATGCCAAGAGTCATTTTAATTACCAACTAGTAATTTACCAATTAAAATAATGTTCCCACCACTCAATTCCTACCGATTCTTGACGTTTTCTTCGGATTCAAGATTGAATCGGTGGCATTATTGAATACTCGTTTTGTCCTCTTATGTGGAAAAAAAAATATGTGCAACGAAATTTGGGTCATTCATCATGATAAGTCAAAATTCTGCAGTTGAGAACTTCGAGGCAGATAGGATTCACATGAAGCTAAGAATACTCGCAACGTCGTCCTCAGAATAGTATCAAAACTGCGAAAATATAAACTTAATTTGATGTAAAAAAATATATATACTAGAACTAGGATTTATCATATTTACCCTCGTTAAGTTAAAAGAGAATCTTAAACGTGTACGAAGTCCAAAGGATAGGACAGTAAAATTCCCACATGAAACTTCTCATTTCCATGTAGCCACTCATGTCTCCATGTGTTTGTCTGTTCGACTCCTCACAAACCACACAGTTGGCTCACTTGCTAATAATTGAACACCGTCACCAATCTTCAATTTAATGGCATCATGTGAGAAGGTTTACTCAAATCTGGCAATGTCTACTTGAGGAAAAACAATTAACCGAGCCAAGACGAAGCTAGGTCGAACAAATTATAGTACAGATTATTACCCAATAAATAGAGAAAGCAAATGGTGTATGAATTGATGAAAAAATAAAACAAAAGCAAAGTGAAAGGGATGGATGAACTTTCTCCACTACCACCTTTTCATATTTTGGATTATGAGTGGACAATGGAGTTTGGTCGTGTAATCAATCCCATGGACGCTAAACCGAATAGATAATATTTGGAAAACGTCCATGGGGAATCTAACCAATGTAGCTTTTGGCTTTCATGCACGAGATGGGCGCCTATTTTTTAGTTACAATAAGGACAAACAAGTTGGAATCACAAAACATCACTTGACTGGAAGTACCTATTCTAATCTAACCTCACACACAACGTGAGGAGGACAAAGGGATCTCTCCCTTATATACACGCATAGTCGTCACATTAGATTTTCATTGCAAGCTATACACGCTTCTTTGAATTGCTTTTGCTTCTGGTAGTTCACTACTGTATTTATAATAAAAGCATATAAAATTTAAGATGAGCTCGAGTGGCAACAGCATCAATGTTTCTACTTCTCCCAAAGGCGGCAACGGAGAGGGCAGCGCAGTGTCACCGAAAGGCCATCATCATCAGTGTCTGTGCTCGCCCACCACCCATCAAGGGTCGTTCAGGTGCAGGTTTCATCGTGCGAATTCGACGACTTGGAAAATGAGAAGATCGAATTCTATGCCTTCAACTAAAGCTGCAGCTTCTATTTCTCCCAAGTCAGTGGAGTCCGCTTCATAAACAGGTAGTAAATATGGCGTACGTGTATAACTGGAAATCGTTTCTGTCTCTCTCCGTCTCTGGCCGGGGAAGAAAACCACTGAAATAATCTATTGTTTTAGAGCTTGGTGGGTTGTGTTTGTCTTACATATTCAACTGTTATACTCGTGTTCTTGGTGGTTTGCCTGCTCTATACCGTTGATCATATGTATGTCTGTTAATTTAATATGCTTTTGTAATTGACAAGAACCAGAAGAAAGCTTTATACATATATTTCTATGTAGAAGCGATGAGGATTTACTGCTTATGATGCCTACTGATGAGTACCAGTGAAGCTTGAATGTTCTTTTCTGACTTTAATTACAACAGGAATGTTTGTGAAGCTGAAACAAACAAGGAATTAAACTAAGACCTATATTTCTGTTGTAGAAGTTGAGAATTATTAATTAGTTTATTATTTTAAGATTATATGATAATTCTTCTATAATGTAAACTTTATTTATTTAAAAAATGAATAGATTTAGACCCAATTTGGTTAAATTTTTATTTTTTGATTTTTTGTGATCCATTGTTTTATTTGGTTTGGCGATATCTCTTCAACCAAATATCTAGAAGGGCCATCAATAAACGGAAAGGGGGTTAATACAATTCTTTTATCTCTCAGCCAATCATACAGGAGAATCAGCCGCCACCACTAAGGTAATTGTATCATTATCCACAGCGAAGGCTTATTATTATAATTCCTTTTGACAACAATAGGGGGAGTACAGCTTCTTATCTTCTATATTTTGTTCCATTCTCTTCTATACCATAATAATTGAATGGCAAGGATGAGTTTTGAATGGCCTAGAATACTAGTGAACCTAATTTTCTTTTGCTAAACTAGAGAATTGACGCAGAGATAACAATATTTCCTCGTCCTTAAACCATGGATCGGCTCTGGGTCTTTAATAAAAGAATTAAAATATAAATGATATGATTATATATATATATATATCAAATAAAATCAGTGACTTACATTAATATTAGTCTCCTATATTATAATTAATTATTATTGAATTATATATTTTTTATAATATTGATGCTTTCAAAATAAAATTAAAAATACATCAGCATCCAAATGCTATCTAGCATTATGAAATTTGCATGTGACTTTTTATAAAAAAAAAATTTATTCTCATTGTCTATCTAATGTTAAAATGTAACAGGACACTGTCCACCTGTCATATTGGTAGTAAATAAGATATCCTAAATATTTGTAAGAAATTTTTTTATTTTAATATCTGATAAATAAATATATTCAAAATCCATGTTATCATTCTTCTCTCTTTAATATACATTTAACAAGACACCGTCCGTCGTGTCGTATTAGTTTTGTTGTCAAATCTAGCAAATAAAACACTTTTCTCTCAAAATATATAAGTCCACTCATATCTCGCCACCTAATCACCGTCCATACCAACCTATCCCCCTAATGCCAAACACCAGATAAGCTCCAATCAAACCAACCATGACAACCTCCGCCTCCACGCTCTGCTTCGCGCTCCCCTTCCACCCCAACCGATAGTCAATTACGTCATTATTCTTACTTAACTACTGTCAATACCCTCTGAATTCTTCCCCCTCTTCTCTTCGCCGCCGATTCTTCATCTACACTCCGATCTCGATGTCTTGTTCGCCGCCTCCGGCCCAACCACGCCCGCTTCATTCTCCCCGCTACTCAAGCTCGACCTCCCCTTGTACCTCACTGTCAAGGTTCGAAACTGCGACTTCTTCTCCTTACCTCAGGAATACCTCGTTGTCTCATTCGGTTACAGGGTGAGGTAGCTGAGGTCTCGTGATCCGGGGGAGGCAAACTCAGACCCAGGGCGACCTCGTGTGTCAATGCCAAGCTTGATGTAAACGTTCCTGGTGGTCATACACGATATGCTATTACCTGACTGAGGATTTGTCGGTGGTGTTATTCTGTCTGACACTGTTGCTGATGTTGAAGGCTCGCTACGCTACTGCTCATTCTGTCCAAAATTTCTTTTCAAGTAAGTTCGTTTTCTAATTATGCACGTTGATTTGTGCTTTATGTTGATTGGCCTAAGCTAGGGTTTATTGGTAGAGGTACTGTGAAAATTAATGTACTGTCAAAATGATTCGGATTAGTGTAACTTTTTTTATATCACTGATATCTCACATAAGGTAGATGGTTATAATCTGTGTTCTGTTCCCTGTAGTCTTATTTCAGTTGTTGGAAATGGATAGGTAAACTGACGAGTCTACCTGCATTTTATGAATAATCAGGCTTATCTTCGGTCTAATTTCCGAAACCACCGATAATTTATGAGGTAAAAGAATCATGATCACTGATTGTGTTCTTGGTTTCTCTCCTCCTCTCTTTATTAGTGTGCGGATTCTAGCTAAAATGCCTGCTAAGGCGAACTACCATGGAATGATTTAGTACGGATTCTAGTTGAATGTAGAGGTGCTTCAAAGATGCCTCCGTGGATGTCGTATTAGTGAAAATTAAACAATGTTTTCCATAGTGATGCAGCATGTAGCTATATTTGCTTGTACTTCGAAACTTATTCTGCGAATTTCTAAAGTATTACGATGTTATGGTGTATGCTTGATTTCTGGACTTGCTTTGCTGTTGCCTTTGGTCTTTGCTTAGCCGACAGCTTTTATCTGAATTTTCAGTGACATGAAGCATATCACTTGAAGCAGGCAGATCATCATGAATTGGACGGAACAAAAATATTGAATGTCAGAGGTAAAAATAATGATTCTTATAGTGGCGTGCTGGGTAACTTTATATTCTTTGATCCGTTGGATGTCTCTTCATTATGGCCTGGTAAAGCTATCCAAAAGTTGCTATCATATTAATTGGAGTGATCTATGCATAGGATCTCATACTTTAAGTCTTTGATCTTAATTGCTTGAAAATCCTGAATAGTTGAATGCAGAGTCCATGCATATCACTTGAAGCAGGCAGATCATCATGAATTGGACGGAACAAAAATATTGAATGTCAGAGGTAAAAATAATGATTCTTATAGTGGCGTGCTGGGTAACTTTATATTCTTTGATCCGTTGGATGTCTCTTCATTATGGCCTGGTAAAGCTATCCAAAAGTTGCTATCATATTAATTGGAGTGATCTATGCATAGGATCTCATACTTTAAGTCTTTGATCTTAATTGCTTGAAAATCCTGAATAGTTGAATGCAGAGTCCATGCATACACATCTAGTTGCTTGAATGCAATATACGTATATGAGATTTGATTTTTTTCTTTTAAAGAAAAAGTTCCGTTATCTCCACATCGCAAATTAATAGTACCAGACATCAGTCCAATTATGCAATTCTGTCGCTAAAATGCTTATCACCGTGATAATAAGAATTTGAAATATGGAAATTACAGCAGTACAAGCAAACCCAGGACTTGAGACTAGTCAATATTGTTGTTTGCATGTGAATTTTCACTTAGTCGGTTGACATTTGCCTAAGAGTTGGATTCAAGAAGCTTTCTGCATATGCCAACCGTGAAATTTTTTAATTCTGCTCACAAAGCTTTAGTCGCGTGATGTCATTGGCAGTTTCAACAAACACTAGATATGGTTATTATTGACAACCTATTCTGCAGGAGCACAACTAGGGGAAACTATTTTGGATAGAGCTTGTATCTTTGACATGTCCACTCAAGTAGCCTGAGGGCCATGGCATCTGTTATTTTTCGTGCTTTGCTAATCATATATGTATAGATAACTTGGTAGCGGATTCAGAGCATAGGATGATAACTCTACTAGCGGGCTAAACTTAAGTCTTACTGATTCTTGAGGTTAATACCTTTTATTAAGATGAATGGTTACACGATACAGGGCTGGTTATATTAAAGAGGAATTCTCAGGCTGAGACTTTGAAAGGACTAAGAAGGCTGGGAGATGAGCCATTGTTGAAGCTGCATCTGTTGACATTTTTTTCTTTTTGATTAGATGTTGAGATTCGATCTGATGTTAGTTGTGAGGCTCGCTCTATTGTTATCTTTTGCCAAGACGGAGATGATTCGCAGAGGAAAAACCTACATGGTAACAATACCTATATGCTAGAGACATTATTTTAACCTGTCAGAGCAAGTGGACTAAAACAGTTGCTCTATAAAGAAGATTAGACTGAAAGTTTATCATTTAGAAAAAAATTGAAGTGTGGGTTTGCTTACAAATGACATAAAGATTATATATCATTGTTTTTGATAAATTTTCCTTGCCAGAAGTCATTGAACACCAATTTAGGAGGAAACATTAAATTCTATTATGCAAGCACGAACAGATGTTGCAAACTATTGTTCATGCACACAATCCAATATGCTGCACAAGGAAGGCGCACCATGTTAACATTAGCATCTTATAGTTTATTGTACACATAATGGATCTTTCAGAATTAGTACTGGACTAACTTCTTTGTTATTCTACCACCCCATACATAATCAGCATGGTGATACCTGCACCTGAAGGATCCGGGATGGCTTGTTGGGGAGCACAAACACTTCTTTATTGCGCTAGGGCCACCACTAGCACTCTCAGCACCACCAGTCACTGCTGATTCCGCATGTGCAGTTTCTCTATATACTGCTTGCATAACAATCCTTTCTCGAGCCGCCACCAAGTTGTGGCAAATGGAAGGCAGGCCTGGATAACACATTTTCTTTCAACCTTGTTAGGCTCAGGGTTGTTGGTATGTTTCTGTGTACAGGAAACTTAAAGGTAAAGGGAGGAATCTGTGAGCTGCCAGGAATATGTATATGTATTTCCGAAAGGAAGGACCATAGGAAAGGTTTTGAGCATAAAGGGCCTTTTTAATCGATTCCTTCCTGGAGAAGGTTTGCTTTTCAACTTTCTTTTGGCTGTTGCTTTCTGTTGGTGCTCATAGTGGATGCAGTCCTTTAGCTAGTCAGCTATATGAGACGAAGAAGCCACTCGCACCTTTACGCCTTCACCCATCGAAACTATGGCCTAGCAAGATAAAGAGGTCGAAAGGGGCCACAGTGATTCCGCGGAAACATCACGTATTGTTAATATCGACACGTTATAACCAAGACTGCCACATGGCTCTGTGTGATAATCCTGATGGCACAGTCCACACAGCCGTATGTTAAAAGCACGTCATCTCGTATGCGGCCATAGCTAGCCACTGGGTTCTCTGGTTCTAACATCCTCCTGATTGGTAGAGGAAAATGGGTTCGTGGCTTGGATAAGCCTCTAGTTTTAGTTGGGTCTCATTGTTCTCGCTCGCTTTTTGTTGAAGAGATTTCTTTTGTGATGTACTGTAATTTAAGAGGTTCTCACGTAACTGGACAAAAATGCTGATGGCCTCCTTGGACTGGTATAGCTTCGTTTGGATGATGCCGAACTTGGATAATGTAGCTATGCGGTGCGGTGGCCGTTCATGCCACTTTGGGCGGCAGGCTAAAGATGGCGAACCCAGGGGGTGAAGACACGAAATGACGTTATTGGAAAGTGATATAATAGGATATGATTTTGTCAGAGTTCGGAATGGTGCTAGAAACTTGTTTTTATCTAGAAACTGCCCCGTTCTATAATGTCATGGATATACTTTCAGCACAATTTGTAGTCCTCCATCTTGCATAGCATCCGGGCTTAAGAAAACGTAGAGCTCTAACTCAAACCTGGGCTTACGGCTTTACCTGATCTTCTGTCTTTGGGCTTTTCTTCCAGTAATTCCTTGGAAGGTAGGCTTTACAATCGTCTCATGGTCCTCGTTCCTTTTCAATCTGGAACTGTTAGTGTGTTCCAAAAGGTAATCGAGCTAGACATTAGGTAATATCAATGTTTTGAAAACCGGACCGGACCGGCCGGTTCAACCCGGTTGAACCGGACCCGGTACATGATCCGGTTTTGAAAACCGGTTGAACCAATTACGGGTCAATTGGTTCGAAAACTTAAAAAAAATTAATTTTTAATAAAAATTAAACAGATAAAAAAATTTAAAAAGATAAAAATTAAGAATATTAATTTTTTTAATATGTAGTTTGATATATTAATTTTTGAAAATCAATATTATAATATTTTTTAATATATTAATTACCGGTTCAGTTTTCCGGTTTTTAAACCGGTTATTTCCGGTTACCCCTAAAACCCCTGACCCCTTAACTTCACCGGTTCGAAGACCGGTTCGGTTTTTACAACCTTGGTAATATTGAATCATTCAGAAAAAAATAGAATATGATTGTTTAGCACAAAAAGGGCTCCCCAGCGTAGTGAATGACGATAAATAAGCTCGCATGAAAGCAGTGATTATTCTTTTTTAAAAAATTATATATTAATGAAAATTTAGATTAAATTATAAAAATTATTAATAATAATTTCAAAATAAACATTTTTTTATTTCGATTCCAACAACTTTTAAACTCAGTTGTGTCCAATCAATCGAAAAGCATATTTAGTAAAAAAGGAACTATTCATGACACGGTGAAAATACCATTTGAATCTATAAATTTAGACTCTATAACATCAAATAGTGGTCACAGGGCTTTTAAATAAAGTTATTGTTTAGAAGACAACCCAATGAACCATATAATCTTCATCAGGAAAAAAGAGCTTATTGTGAACGGAATACTGTTAATGATTTTGTTAATTTGTGGTCACCATACGATTCATTTGAAAAAACCAACAATCAAATTTTTACTTTTTCAACGAAGAATCAGAATCAACAGCTTCCATAAGGAACATCTCATTAAATTGACCCATATAAGGAAGAAAGTTACTTTCAATTATTAATTACAGACAAATCAAAATCAAAGAGCACATGGCAACTATAGCTAGCCCCTCTCATAGCTCAGGTATGCTTTTTCAATACTATCCTTCACTTTTTCTCAAGGAAGAAAAAGAAAAAGAAGGGTCATAAACAAAATGCTGACAAAGATATATATAATTGAGAAACAGTCCTTTTCCTTTCCTGCGAGACGCGAACCTTCAACGCCACGAGGCACAAGTTACTTGCATTTGTATGTCTATGTCTTTTAGTAGTCAAAAGAATCGTGTCCATGACCGCGTCTATTAAAAAATAAAAATAAAGAGCCCCCATTAATTACTATATGCTTATTTCTCCTCTTCTGCTTCGAAGTTTCTCCTGTCACGTACCCCACCACGCGCCAAACTTTCTAAAATATAAAACCCCACTCTTCTCTAGCCCTTGTGCCTCAATCCACCTTCTCTTAGTTCTGCTTCAAAGCCTAGCTCTTGTGTTGGTACTTTTGCGAGAATTGAGAATGGGCAACGTGAGATTGTTTGCTCTCCCAATCATTGGCTTCCTGTTTTCTCTTATCCAGCTTGGTGATGGGGAACTTGTCGCTCCTTCACCTGCACCAGAAGGTCCATCTAGTGATGGTAAGTTTGTCTTTGACACGTACAGTTATTATCTTGTTTTTACAAGGATCTATCTAATTAACCACCTCTTTCATTGCATGCGTAATTGGGTTGTTGGGTGGTGGTGGTCGATCGGATCATGATTGGTGTACGAAGCTAAGTTGTTCTGATTGTGGTCTTAATTTGCAGGAACGGCAATTGATCAAGGAGTTGCTTACATACTTCTACTGGTGGCCCTTGCAATAACATACCTGGTCCACTGATTTATTAACTTAAACCCACTTTTTCTATGCAGATTCTTTATGTACTTTCTCCTATTTTGAGAATTTACAGCATTCTTGGGTGTATGGCCTCCTGTAGTGAACTTTACCAGTGACATGAATAAGACTAGTTTCTGCGGATATCAGATGATTCTTTCTTGCTGAACGTTTGATATTCCTGAACGGCAACACATACATACATCGTGTTTATCTGATTCTCCAGAAAATTACTCCGCTGTAGTACATACAAAGCTTTGTGGTGTTATGTCGTCGACGGCCACACTCCTTTCAGACGCTAGAACTTAGGAGCTGCATCTGAGGCTTCTGAGCATATGTTGCTTACTAATTGTCAAATGAGACATAATTAAATCGCTGCAATTCAAGATAAAGAATATAAAATTAGAGAAAATACAAGTGGATTGTTTCTATATGAGTAAGTCATTTTTTTATATATATTTGATAATTATTTATATATAATGAATACAACTATATAGTATGTGTATGTCCTCATAACTAATTTAATCAACAATGAAAAAAAAAATCTGATGAGTCCGTCACTTTTCGACCTCTCACAGCTGCTAGATTTTCAAACAATTATTCTTCCTTTAGGCGCAGGAATCCTGCTCCTGCCTTCTGCTGGTTCACACCATAGGCCGGCTGGAAGCTTTCCTCGAGGATAGATAGGGGTGTGTATTCGGTCAGTTTAGTTTTTATTGAACCCAACTTTGATAAAATAGTAAATCAAAATTTATTTGATTTAAAATTGAATTGATCAAATTTTGTTATAAATTATATTTTTATCATATCAAATTGAATTTTCATATACCAAATTAGTAAAAAATCAAATCGATTTGTTAATTACATGTATTTTTATTTTAAAATAATTTATTTATAAATTTAACATAAAAATCTTAATTTATCATAAAATTTTAAAAAATAAAATATTTACTAGATTGAACATAAAATTTTTTTAAATTTTGATTTGAAATCGGTTAGATCAATTTTTTATCTCACAAACCGATTAATACCTATTATTTGTTTGATTTGATGACAAATATAATATAATATATTTTTTTATATTACTGGAACCTACCAAACTCAAACCGAAATATTTTGATTTTGGTTCGAAAAATTGGGATCGGTTCTAACGTCACAGCCCTAGTGGAGGACCTAGGTCCATATATCAATCTATTCAAAACACAACGTGTAGGAGGTCCATGCAACAGCCCCGTATGCTCCAACTTATGTAGGTCCCAATCACATCGTGCAGTGACACTTTTGGTTTCATCGATGAATTCTAATAGATTAGCGTAAATTTGCTTCTCCTCCAACCCTCCTCCGGCAGTCAAGTTTTTGTATGACGAATATGACACTGGAAAAGTTTCTGGAAAACACGTCGATTCCCTTCTTGTCATGTGAATCCAAAAAGCTCTCAAATCATGGTAGCTTGTTTTCTCTAAACCAGAGTTTATTCCGTCCTCCAATCAAATTTGCTAAACACGAGAGCCGTGTAAAAGGATAATTAGAGGAAAAAAAGAAGAACGAGTCCCTACAATCAATACCAATAGCTGGAGAGGAGTTACTGACGTACAAGCTTGCCTTTCATCCTCGATCCATCTAAAATAGCTACATATCCACTCAGTAAACCTATACTTTTGAGTGTAGATCACTAACTCCAAAAGCCTTTCTATAAAAAAGCTTCTCCGATTTTGTTTTGGCTAATGCAATCATACGGACTACCTATTCTAAACTGACTAGCTGTTGTTGGAGATTGTGACAGCTTATGATGTTGATTCATAATAGGATGAAGCAAAAGATAATTGTGTTTCCTTAAATATTAAGGTCGAAAATTGGAATTTTAATGGATTTATATAAGAATATAGACAAAGATTATGGTGATGTTCTTGTTATATTTGTGCGATTGAGAAGAGGTATTAGATTTATAGTCAATAGAGATATTTTTAATTTTAAAACAGTCATAGATAAACCAATAATTAAATCTCAACTCAATTATTATAGTCATATATCATCTGGTCAAGAACGTACAACAGTAACAAAATAATATATAAAATAATATCAGGATAAAATGGATGTTGATAGCAATATCGTAATAATAATTGTACTAAATTATTGAATGCCTATTCAAAAAAAATTATTAGAACATAACAAAAATAATGACATATGTATGAGTAGTTAATTTTTACCATAAATTTGAACAACCGTGTTTCATCTTGCTTATGAAATCTATATTACTTTAAATCCTGTATAAATTTATTGGTTAGTTTATAGGTTATCATTTATAAAAAATCTCGGATATGCATGATATAGATTCATATATGTATGGGATGTTTACAGCTAAGTATATCTAGGAGTAGGACTTAAATTTAGAGCCTAGCCATCTATGGGATATCTATGGGATAGTTCCCTTATCACTTTCTAATATAAGATAATAAAGCTGTTGTCTATGTAAAAGGCGTGAGTAGCATAGGAACGGACGCTGCACAGCTTTAATGACCAATTTTACCATGCTTCAATAAACGGGGGCAAAAAGTTATCCCAATTTTGTATCACAGAAAGCAAAATCTTGAAATTGTAAAACAAACTTGCAGTTTTCTCCATACAAAGAATATCCTATGTCGATGGTGATGATGATCCATGTTCGACTATTCACATGGTGAAAATAAAATTTACAGCTTAATAATTTTCTAAATATAGGTATATCGAATTTAATAGATTATTATATTGTTAATTTTTATCTATTAATGTTATTTTGACTCGTTATTATTAAATTATATTATTTATCATTCTAAACATGCTAAATTTGATTTTGAAAAACTCACATACCATTGAGACTTTAATTTCAATAATTCTCGACTAACAGTATCAATATTTACGATTTCAAGAGATTAGGATTTCAGGTAAACAACAATAAAATTAACCGCAGGAAAATCCATACCAAAAATGAGAGATATAACAGTTAAAAAATAAATAAATAAAAGGCGTCGGTATAAACAAAGTCTTAAGTTTTATGGGGCTTGTCCCTTGTCCCTTGTCCCTTGTCCCTTGTCTAGATATAACAATTTAACTACCAAGTTAGATTTAATTCTAAGTATCGAGGCAAGCCCTGAACTATTCTGGAAATAGATACCCGTTGGAATTATAGCACAAAAATCATGGTCAAACGTACTCCAGGCAGAAATAGCAGGCAAACTAGAAGCGAGACCGCTCTATTTTTTATGTTTCTGTGTGACAAGGGAGTTTAAACTAAAGCTCCATTGCTTTTAATAAATTTTAATATGCTGAGGTGGATTTTTTAAATGTAGAGTTACCCAGAATTCTTACAATATTTTTATATCTTAAATAAAAAATTAATAAATCTTTGTACTGAATCACACTATCGGGGTTGTGTACTTTGTTAAATTATAGGATAATCTAGGTCAGCCAAGGCTCATCAATAAGACAACAAAGTGAAGTTAATGCCTTTAAAACTTTCCCTACGTGTGCAACAAATTTCTTCAAGGCAGGAAAGCTAGTGGAGAGAAATTTATTGATTAATTTATATTAGTTGGTGCCTTGTGATCCAGGGAATTGTTTATAATCTCACTTGATGGTGACACACAAATGTAGAGACCCAATTTCTGATCCGATAATCTCGTGGCAGGAGGAAATAAAAAAAACGAATTTGGCTATTGGCTATTGACTCTGGGCTTAAATTATTGGGAGCATCGACAGTATGACGATTTTATTACTGCATTTCTGCGGAAAGTTTAAGGGTAAGAATGTGCTCTACGTGGTTGCCGGGCAAAATAAGGCGACAATCGGGAAAACGATAAAGATTACGTATAGACCCCACTAGGAAGTCGTGGGATTGAACAAATAAGTCGTATTCTTTTTAATTTTCAACCGGAAAATTCTTGATTATGTTTTTTTCAAAAAAAATTATTCAATTGGACTTTGAAAAATTTTAGTGCCTTCTAGAAAGTTAGAAATAAATGAGCAATAATTGTTTTTTATTTTTATAATTTGAAGAAGATTAAACGAGGAACAAATAGTGCCGACTTAGTACGTAAGTTGGAAATAGAATATTTTAAAATTTCGGGCCAGCTGAATTTATCCTTAACCAGTATTTACGAGAGAACATAAGGGATTAATTAGTGTGATTGATGATGGATAACTCTATACTAAAAAAAACTAGTGCCGACTTCAATCGTGAGACTGGAAGTTACATTAATTTGTTGGTCAGAAGTAAAATGTTGCTTTATGTCCGGCCATGAAATTGGTGCCTTTTTGTTTATTTATTTGCAAGTTGTTAAGTGGAAAACATTTAAGTCCGCCAGCCATCACAGCCGTCTCTCTATCCGACGGCTTCAGGAATTCTGCGCGTCATTTTCAGCTTCCCAAGCGTTGACAACTCTACTGTTGACGAATGCATTGTGTCACGTCCTTAATTACAGTTAACATGTCGTAAATACCGTAACACGTCTTTCATATTTTGACATAATTTTTAAAGTAATAGTTATTAATGAAATGACAGAGATATTCCGGGGATTATAGTAGAAACTGTTTTCTATCTATCATGATCAAACGCATAAACTTTCTATAGATATACATTAGACAACGCCAGCGTAATTTTGCCTATTGTTGGGTGTTTCTTGTCTTATACACCTCTATCCAAGTATGCTACCATTTGATAATTGAGGGAAAATGCTATTTAAAAAAAAATGGGGGAAAATTCTTGCGGGAGAGGCTAAGACGATAGTAACCCCTCGGCATTTTCTTTTATAAATATCACCGATACCCGTCTGCTTTCATTGTAACACACAGAAATAAATTACAGAGCTTGCTTGTCTTCGGGAGAGACGGAGAGAGCGAGAGAGAGGGAGAGAGAAAGCGACTACTCGGGTCGAATAAGAGTAAAGTGCAATGGGAAGTTATAAGGATGATAGCTACGAGTTACTTTCAAAGACTCCAGCCATCAAGTTCACGAAACTATTTATCAATGGAGAATTTGTCGATGCGGTTTCAGGTATCGTGTTCCTTCATTTTCGCTCTCTATGTTTACTGTAAATTTCTGTTTCTGCTCCTTGCTGGTTGAGATCTCTGTTAGTTTCTCCCCCAATCTTTCATACTCCAACTTCATCGCGTTCCCGTTCTCCCGTATGAAGTGATACGATTTTGTTGTTTTGTGGAAATTTTTTTTAAGATTTGGGAGTCGTATATTCGGGTTGTTCACTCATGTTGTTCCACTTGTTGCGATGATCTTCTCGATTGAATTTTTATATTTATATTTATAAATTATAAAGAGGTGACTGGATGAATTTATTAATTGAAGATAATAAGCTGAAACCAGAGAAGGTATATATCTTTATTTTTATTTTTCTAGAAACATAGAATATTCTTTTCCCTTCTTCTGACAAGTGACAACTGGCTCATAACCGCCATTAAATCTAACCTTTCATGTTCTATTCATCAAACTTTCATGGTTTTTTGTGGCGCCGACGTTGTGTTAGTCTCGGTGGGTGTCTCGGACCCTACGGACAGTTCTCGGATGCAATTAGTTGCAATTTGCAACACTTGTAATTATTTTTTAAAAATACTTTTTACTGTTTTAAAAAAATAATTTATTATTATTATTTTTTTTTAAAAAAATAATAATTTACTATTAGTAGCAGTTGTAACTTTACAAACGTTGCATCCTAATTCTAGCCCTATTCTGATAACCTCTTATCTATTGAGCAGCCCAATTATTGTGTCAATAGAATACAGAAAGATACATGCCTACTCATTTAATTATTTTGTCCCAGTCTTGATGCAATAATGCATGTATAAACCATTGACTTCTATTGCATTACATTTATGGGTTTTTTTGTTCACTTATGAAATCGGCAGCTTGTACATAACTAAGAGGGTAAATTGACAGGCAAAACGTTTGAGACAATCGACCCGAGATCTGAAGAGGTTATATCGAGGATAGCGGAAGGAGATAAGGAGGACGTAGATTTGGCTGTGAGAGCTGCACGTCATGCCTTTGATAATGGTCCATGGCCCCGCATGTCTGGCGCTGTGAGTAAATATATATATATATATATATATATGTTCTTTGGTTTCCCTTTACCTAATCAGCTTGCTTTACTAGTCGATTCTGTTTGTCATGTTTCATGTCATAGATCAGAATCCAAATCCAACGTAAAACACTGTCTGCGCATCGTAAAAAATTGAAAGATCCCTAAGCCAGTGATTAGGGATACTTGTTTACCAAAAAGAGGGTCCGTTTCACTTGTTTTTCCTCCAGCTAAAGCTCTGATGAGGTCACATGATAAAGCCGGTGGTTATTCTGTTTACACATAACCACAGAAGGATCTTTTATCGCTACTATTCAGACCACTCTGTCTTTATGGAAATGTTACCATTGCACGTCCACTGGTAGACTTTAAGCGATTGCGGAGAAACTCTTCTTCGCTTTAAAAGAAAAGTTAAGATTGAAAAAGTGTAATTATAGAAGATTATACGTTCTGAGAGGTTGTCCCGTCTAATAATAAAATAGTCATCTACTTAGTAATCTTAACAAATGAATGGATATCCGTGATAATATAATTAATCTAACTATTAGAAACTTAAAAAAGTTTTAGATCTAAAATAAAAAATATCGACTAAAATTAATTTCATATTCAAAATTAAAATTCTAATCATTATGAAATATTTAAACTTTGATAAATGACTTTTAGTTCGTTGAACTTTTTTGTTGTTCACTTTAAAATTTGACACCAGGCAAGAAGAAAGATCATCACAAAGTTTGCAGACTTGATTGAGGAACACGTGGAAGAATTAGCTGCGTTGGATGCTATCGATGCTGGGAAGTTGTTTGCATGGGGGAAAGCCGTGGACATTCCTTCTGTAGCGAAAACTGTACATTACTATGCAGGTGCAGCCGATAAGATCCATGGAGAGGTGTTGAAGATGTCACGCGAGTTTCATGGGTACACCCTGCTTGAACCGGCTGGTGTTGTAGGGCATATCATCCCCTGGAACTTCCCCAGCACCATGTTCGTCACGAAGGTTTCCCCTGCCTTGGCTGCAGGATGCACAATGGTTGTGAAACCCGCCGAGCAAACGCCTCTCTCTGCTTTGTATTATGCTCATTTGGCCAAGCAGGTTGTTAAACTCCCAACTAACGTTTACTTTATAATTTGTGCAGAAATATCACCGTAGGCACCAAACTTAAGACTTGAATTATGGAGAACGCGAAATTGATGATACTGTTCTATATATTCTTCATTTCTTCTGTATAATTACTTTAAGAGTTAATTCTGTTTCTTGATCAGGCTGGTATTCCAGATGGAGTGCTCAACGTTGTAACTGGATTTGGACCTACAGCAGGCGCAGCCATTACCTCTCATATGGACATTGATGTGGTCAGATTTAGCTTTTCTTTCTAAAGAAATGGGAAAAATTCTAAATCGAGGTGGAATTTAATGATATGGACCTTAAATCTTATTCCTGTCCTTGCTGTTTCCAGGTCAGCTTTACTGGGTCCACTGAAGTTGGACGAATAGTGATGCAAGCTTCAGCAACAAGCAATTTGAAAACAGTTTCTCTAGAATTAGGAGGCAAATCACCTCTCTTGATTTTTGATGATGCCAATGTAGATGAAGCTGCTGACCTTGCTCTTCGTGGCAACCTGTTTAACAAGGCATATTATATATTTTGCGCTTATTCACATTTTTACTTGGCTTTTAATTAAAGATGGACAAGACATAACCTTTCATTCATTCATTTTTTCAGGGAGAAATTTGCGTTGCAAGTTCGCGAGTTTTTGTTCAGGAAGGGATTTATGATGAATTCGTAAAAAAGTTGGTGGAGAAAGCAAAAGATTGGGTAGTTGGGGATCCTTTTGATCCTAAATCTCGTCTAGGTCCACAGGTAAAACTTGAGATCATGGACTATCCAGTTCTGATACAGCAACTTAGCGTAGAAAAAATAGCTCGACCTACGATAGGTTAGTCCAAAACACAATCTATGTTAAGCCCGCTGATAATTCTGATACACATTTCATTGCGTGCAGGTTGACAAGCAGCAGTTTGATAAAGTTCTTTCTTATATTGAACATGGAAAAAGAGAAGGAGCTACCTTGTTACTTGGTGGCAAGGCCCTAGGACCGAAGGGATACTATATTCAACCTACGATTTTTACGGATGTTAAGGTACTGCAACCTCAGAGTTTCAGGATTTTGGAATGTCAACTGTGATGCTACAGTCTGTTAAACTGTCTTCTTGTTTTTTGCTGTTGACTTTTGTCTCAGGAGGACATGTTGATAGCAAAAGATGAAATTTTTGGACCAGTGATGTCACTGATGAAGTTCAAGTAAGTGCAATATTATCATCTCTATATCTTTCCCAATTCTTACAACCTGGTTGTTTTCAACATCTGTCCAAGAGGATGTCCATAATTGAGATAAAACGATTCGTTTTAAAGTTAGCTTTGAGCTAGGAAAGATCATTTAAACCTGTGTCCACTTGCCTGCAGAACCATTGATGAAGCAATCAAGTCTGCAAACAATACACGATATGGCTTAGCAGCTGGTGTCGTAACCAAGAACCTGGATGTGGCTAACACCGTCTCACGATCAGTTCGGGCTGGTACGATTTGGATCAACTGTTACTTTGCATTTGATAATGATTGTCCTTTTGGGGGCTATAAGGAGAGTGGATTTGGAAGAGACAACGGAATGGATGCTCTTCGCAAGTATCTCCAGGTCAAGTCTGTTGTGACACCCATTTACAATACTCCTTGGCTGTGAGAATACTTCCAAGTGTCAATGTGGTCATAAGGAGAGTGGAGGAAATATGGTTGTACTTTATTTTATTTTTTTGCGTGCAAAGTTTTCTATACCGAAATATATGAAGATGACCTTCGAATAAGTTGCCAGCTTGTGTTATAAAAAAATTGTGGTAAATTCTAAAATTAACAGCATTAATAATTCGTTTGGTTTGGCAGCTATCCATGATGGATTGTACTTAACCACCAAATTTGGAGCTCGTTTTCAGCTTCTTTATTGTTAATGAATCGGTGGAACTAAAATTAAATTTCAACTAACTACCATTAGTTCCTGTTTCGGTTACTAAATTTAATATAGTGGAGTTCGGGTACGCTTGCGATGGGAAAAGAACGATCGGAAAAGAGATGGTTAGCGTGAATAACACACATATCTCAAGTTGGTGTAAACTTAACTGTGATGGGATTCAAACTTTGAGAAACTGACATCAGATGCGTGGGTGGCCTTCTCAGAAATTCATAGGGTCTATGACTGGGGTGGGTTCGTGGGAGATGTTCCAACTTTGGGAGGGGGAACTGCATAAGCTTATTTGAGGGAGTGAGGATTTATGTTAACAAGGGAATCGATCAATATGCTTCAGATAGAATCCGATTTTCGGGAAGCTGTTAATCTCATACAAACTGCGCATCAAGTGAGGAGTGGTTATTGTAGAAGAAACGTACTGAACAGCTGACTTCAGGGCAGGTCGGTAACCCTTTTACAAACAAAAAGAGAAAACAAACAGAAGCATCGAAGTGAGACGAGAAATTAGAAATACAATGAAATTCTGCGCACCAATTCAATCACTGTCTATGTATTTATAAGTATAAAGACATCAACAATATTATTGATTTGTTGAACATTCACATCGTCACTCCCTTCTTGAAAAAGAATCTGTCCTCATGCTTGGGTTTGTCATATGTTGGCATCTCCTCATCTTCCCAAGATACATCATCATTTTGGTAATCCATCCCACCGTATTAGGCATTCACTAGCCTCATGGAACAACCCCGGATGTTCGCATCAGCTTCTCTTCATCGTCCTAAGTTACATCATTATTTTGATTATCCATCTCACCGTATAAGGCATTCAATAACACGATGTCACGAGTCTAAATTTTAATATTATCTGATCGTTTATTTTAATCGATAAATTATGCTAATACGTGGTCAGACCTTTAAATCAACATGTTGCTGCTTAAATGGGTCCCTCACGTGCTCCCTACCTGAAATATTGAAATATTGGTATATAAACCAGGTCCGGGAAGAGATTAGTCCTGCGATCGTCGGATATATTTTTCTAAAAAAAAGGTTCCTCACGTGATTTAATTTCTGCGGACGTGACAATGATCTCTCCGAATAATAGTGTATTTCTGTGACATTGCAGCTGCCTGCAATATAAGAGTGGAACCGGTGTCTACCCAAAGTATAATGGTGTTGAATGTTGACTGTGTAATTGTAATTTTACATAAACACAATCTCTCAAATCAAAGTTGACATAAAGGTGTTGACCAGCATAAGATTTGATTCTGTTTTGGGCTAACACAAGATGCGTTTGAGGCATTGAAGAATCTGATCACAGTCGATTAATTGTGAGACAATAATAAAGTAACCAGAATTTCCCCGCATCATAAAAATTGCCGTATAATTCGAGTGTGAACCTCTGCCACCAACTCACATCCATTCTCTTGGTGATGTCATATACATCAAATTGACCAAACTAGCAATACTGGAATTTCATTCCACTGATAAAATCAAATTTTTTCAACATATACCTGCAAGATTGCGGTCAGATGCCTTCGGCGCTAGCTTTTATTGTAGTCGATTGAAGTACTAAATGTACAGGCGATGGACATCGTTTCCTCTCTGAAATCAAAAGCAAAAACACATACAATACAAGACGGCATCCAAACGGCGTCGGCTACAGAAAACACATATGTTCAATTACCCCTAAAAACGGCAGCGTTACGACGATCATTTATTGGCTCGTCGACTTACTTCCCGATCTTGCCGCGGAGTTTTACGCCCAGCACTCTCTCCATCTTGGCCAGCACAGCCTGGTTGGACACCGCCTTCCCGTTCTCGTACTCCTGTACCACCTTTGGCAGCTCGTTGATCTGCTTGGCCAACTCGGTTTGGCTCATCTTCTTCTCCAGTCGCGCCTTCTGTATCGCCTGCCTCACCTCCGTTGGTACCTTTTCCAACGCTGCCGGCTCCGCAGCCTCCTCCAGCTTCCTGGCGTTAATCACCGGTCCTGCAGCCTTCTTGTTGGACCCGGCGTCGAACTTCTTCATGGTCTGGACAGGCGCCCCAGCCCGGATGGCCTGGTTCACCGCCTTGCGGTCACGCAAGTCTTGAGCCTTGGGCCTGGACTTTTGCAACACCACCGGTTCCCAGTCCTGACCAATCACCCCTGTAGATCGGCTCGGCATCTTTCAATTCTGACGTTGAAAACTTTCGAAAATGTATGAGGATTACGTGATAACCACCGATCATTTTGAAAGCACTTCTGGTGTTTATATAGAGAGGCTGTGTCTCTGGAAGGTTCCTTCGGAATTTCATGTCTTTAGCTTTGTTAATGGCATCTCGAAGGTTCGGTAATGGAAGCCGTTTGGCTCAAGGAAGATCATTCTCCGGTCCCAACCACGTGACATCTTCCTATTGGCTGGTTTCATTGCACGGGTCCTCCTATTCGTGACGCGCAAGGCAACATAGTTGTGACCACGTGACTCCGAGTTCTCATTATTTATCGTTATAAAATGTTTTCACGGTGTTAACATCTTGTAATGATATGCTTTATATATATTACTTATATATGTATATTATTTCAGATGTTAAGATTAATGTTACTATATAATATTTAAGCATTAATTTACTCATCATTATTTCGATATCTCATTGAATATGGTTGTGCATATTCTTTATAATGACGTCTTTGATAATAACTAAATAATTCATAAGATATATACAAAAAATCATAAAATACGATATATATTTAAATAAAAAGGATCATTGAAGTTAAGAGAAAAAAGCGTGAATAGAAGTGCGAATAATGTGCTATAATTAAATGAATTATCGGTGCTGAGCTGGACAACACCTGTTATTGTTTAGTCAGCCTTCCTGGAAACGTGGCACTCGGTAAGTATCACGATGGCCAGGAGGAAAAAATGGACGGCCTTGATCATCGGTCTTCTCATCATTTCGTTTTTTTTTCCGTAAATTCGAAAATCTAAAACTCCAAACGTATGTGGAGAAAAATAGGCGCCAATTTTTCTCTTTTTAAGACTTGATTTCACGTTTTCCTCTATTGTAGTCTCGAAATCACCAAAATGCAGCGCCAGAAATCGATACTTTCCTTCTTCCAGAAACCCTCGCTGGCAACCCAATCTGCCGCGGGAGGAGATGCTTGCAGCAATCAGCAAGCTCCTCCTCAGTTTCCGCAGAAGCACATCGTCCCATTGTCCGGCCAGCCAGCTACTGATGGCTTGCCGGACTCGTTTCTGGAAATCAGAGGTACTGACACGCCGCCGGAGAAGGTGCCGCGTCAGATTCTCCCCTCTAACTTCTCAGACAATAAAAGTAGCAAAGGTCCTTTGCTTTTCTCCAGTATAATGCATAAGTTTGTCAAGGCTGATTTTGGTGAAACTTCTGCGATTAGGTAAATTCTCTTTGAATTTAGTTATCACACTCGTTACTTTATGAATCTTACCGTTTAGATTATGAGATTAATGAGGACGCTATAGGTATACAAGTGGATGTAATGTCTTACTGTTCTTTGTAATTTTCATAATTGACTGATTGACATCTAACCGTATTAGTGGAAATGTACCAGGAGTCAGTCCAATAATAGCATCAATGCTTGTGAGCGGTCTGCACAATCTATGGACCTAAAATTGCCAACACAAGATAGCACTTCTCTACATTCTGGAAAGGATATAGTTCTGGGTTCTGATGGGGTGATTGATCATGAGAGTTTGCTAAATGAGCGTGATGATGATGTTACTGAGCCGCAGACACCGGGTACTACCTGGCCTTTAGCTCCTCGTTTGAAGCGGATTAGAGTGGATGGTTCTAAACTTGAAGAGAAGAATGGTTGTTCATTTCTGGAAGCTAGTAAAAGAGTGAAACTTCTTCAAGAACCGGAAAAGAAATGCAGGGAACTTGCTGACTCAGCTAGCAAGTTTGAGTGGCTTGACCCTTTGAAAATTATGGATGCAAATGGAAGACGGCCTGGTGATCCTCTTTATGACAAGAAGACACTTTACATACCTCCAGACGTTTTAAAGAAAATGTCAGCATCTCAAAAGCAATACTGGAGTGTGAAGTCCAAATACATGGATATTGTACTGTTCTTTAAAGTGGTCAGTTAATTAATGACTAATTTATAATTCTTCTAATAAATGCTGCTTTATTCTATTATATTTGAAGTATAGAAGATTTCTGGGTCCTTAGTGGTATCATTCGTGAAGATCTGTGTTTGATGTCATCATCTAGTGAGGTTCTCTTGGTTTCATTGCAATGCATTACAAGCATTTCGGGGCCTAAAAATAAATATTTATATTTAGGGGTTCAAGGTCATAATCTACATGTTTGTTAGATGTGTTTTATATAGTGATGTTTGTTGACTGAGATTCCTGTTTACATAGTATCTCAGGTTTATAGGGCAGTTCCTTTATTTTTTTAAAAATTACTAGCGAACTTCTTAGTTTTGAAATTATATTTATGTCTTCTGTTGACTTTTGGTAAAATAAGGGAACTTTCTACGAGCTTTATGAACTGGATGCTGAAATTGGCCACAAGGAGCTTGATTGGAAAATGACCCTAAGTGGAGTGGGAAAATGTCGGCAGGTAAAAGCAAGATGATATTTGTTTCTTGTTATAACTTGTTGTAATCAGAAGACTGCAGTTTGATGCATGCTCTTCACCTGCAACTAAATGCTGCTTTATGGCAGGTTGGCATAGCTGCAAGTGGAATCGATGATGCTGTTGAAAAGCTGGTTGCTCGTGGGTACGACAAGAAGGAACCTACGTCCAAATAGATATTCACTTACACACATGCACATGCACATTCACCTCACCCCATCCAAGTTATGCTGTTAATTTTCACACATCAAAATCAGATTCTCTGTTTTATGTTCCAACTTGTAAAGCTTCTTTGGGGCCACAAAGAGAGGTCACATGCTTGATTGGTATTTTTAAAGTGAAGCACTCATTCTTTTGGATTAGTTTAGAAAAAATGGAACTTAATTAAGTTCTATTATATACAAGATATAAGCTTATTGAATAAAATGAAATAAGATACATCTACCTAACTCCTACTTGGGTTTGACTTTCAAGAAGATCAAGTTGAGCTGAATTCATGTCTATTCATCCACCTTTGTGATTGAAAAAGCTTTATGCAAGTTATTGCTTCCATGTTTTCTGTTAAGGTACAAAGTAGGACGAATGGAGCAGTTGGAAACATCTGATCAAGCAAAAGCTAGGGGTTCAAATTCAGTAAGTTTTGCTTGCTGCTGTAGAAGAGATAACTGTCTTTCTCAGGCACGCTTGACTGCTTGGAGAAACCTTGTGTTTTCTTTCCATGTCAAATGTAAATTATATCACTATCTGAAACATTATTTCTGGCTTTCTTTTATTCTATTCCTGCAAAAAGTGCTGGATGCAATACAACCACCTGAAGACATGTTTACTGCATTGTAGATGGGAAAAGCCAAAAAAATATAAGATGATATTATTAATTGAAGCTAGAGATTAATAATATGAAGCTAGAGATTTGGTATATGTTCTCATTAATTTAGTATCTTCTTTTATTCAAGGCAGAACTGGCTGTGGAAGCATGTGAATAATGTTTTAACACTCTTTAGTTAACTCCATTGATAGGTTTATTATTTATATTTCTGTGCAATTATTTAGCCTTGGCAGCTTCAGTTTGCTGGTGCCAGATTGTTGTTGGAATTGTTGAGTTGTATTTCATACTTGAGATACTCATGTACACAGGAATGTTGAATTGTAGGTGATCCCAAGAAAGTTGGTTCAAGTTGTCACACCATCAACTGCAATAGATGGTAATATTGGGCCAGATGCTGTTCATCTTCTTGTAATAAAAGAGGTTGGTAATGTTTCATTTAAGTTATGCAGCTATAAGTGCAGGATTTGTTTTACCATTAATTTGGCATGCAGCGGCAATCCTACATTCATTTTGAAATACCTTTAATTTTTTTTCTTCTGTTTTACCTTTCGTTTTCTTTTTATTTATTTCCAATTTCAAATTACTTGGGCTTTCTGTGCAAATGCAAAATAATTTACGTTGAAAAAACTTTTTGTGAATATATTCCTTGGTAGTATCCCCTGCAATCAAATCACACTTTTCTTGAGTTGCTCAACTTTGATGAAATTGAAGGTGGATGCTAGTTGCCAAATAGGGATAAATAGTTTCTTAAACTGAACCATGTGTTGAATGCCTGTATATATATAGCTGCCTCAATCTAACAGTCATTAAATGTTAACTCATATCTTTTTCAGTTGCTTTCCTTTTTGAAAGCTGCTGTTTGAAAGGTTGTTGAGCTATATTGTTCTGTTCTTAAATGACATCTGCAGGAGAGCTGCAGACTCGATAATGGTGCAACCGCATATGGATTTGCTTTTGTTGATTGTGCTGCTCTACGATTTTGGGTTGGTGGCATGAGTGATGATGCTTCCAACACAGCTTTGGGAGCATTGTTGATGCAAGTATGCTCTTTTGTCCTTTGATTTCTAGTGATTGCATAAGAAGACTGCTTATCAGTGATAATCATGAATTCAACTTGTGAATTGCTTATTATTATTTGATTTTAGGTCTCTCCTAGAGAAGTCATATATGAATGTAGAGGTACATACTGTTATTCTCTCTTTTTGGCGCTTGAAAATCTTGTTGCTTCGATCAAAGATCAAGGGTTTATTCTATAACAGGATTGTCCAGAGAAGCCCAGAAAGCACTCAGAAAGTACTCATCTGGTGAGTTTATCTTCTGAAAAGATTAAATTTTCATTTTGTAGCTAACTAGGAGGATCTTCCTTATGTAAGAAACATAAGATGCTGAGAGCAAAGATGGAATTAAACTCAAATGGAAAAGAGACTAAGCAGATTATGCCTCATTAATGGCTGAAACTCCATAAGCTTGATATCTTTGCTGCTCAGTTGTTCCTTAAAGGACCGGGAAATTTAGCCCGAACCTCAGATATGATAGCATGGCTAACAGCACGTGAGGGAAGGCTCTTGGAAAAAAATAATTCTTCTATTTCTCTTTATCTGTATATTATATGCTTGCACACCATAAATCCCTGCAGATGTCTTAATTCAGCTGTTACACAAGTCATTTGTCTTATATTCCCTTGATAAATGTATTGGAATTTGAACTATTTGTGAAACTTGCTTTCACTGGTAGACAGATACTAACTTTGTCAATCCTGACAGGCAGAATTGATTTTTTTGTTTCAGGCACTTCCATGATGCAATTAACTCCAGCTGATTTTTTTGATGCCTCTGACATTAGAAATTTGATTGAGTCAAAGGGTTATTTTAGAAGTTCTCCCAGCTCATGGAATGAGGCACTTGATGGCACAATGCACTATCATATAGCCCTATGTGCTCTTGGGGGACTTACCAATCACCTGTCAAGGTTGATGGTATGCTTCTTTTCCTTTCCCAATGATGAGGTCATTTAGGCATCTATTCATTACAATGATTCTCATGCTTCTGTCTATTTAGTTAGATGATGTTTTACGGCATGGAGACATTTTACCCTACCAAGTTTACAGTGGTTGCCTCAGAATTGATGGACAAACCATGGTTAATCTTGAAATTTTCAACAACAATGCGGATGGTGGTTCATCAGGTAGGTATGTACTCTCATTGTTTAACAATATTAGCTAGCTCACAAATAAAAGTTTTTTACTTTGCTTGAATTTCAGGTACATTGTTTCACTATCTTAATAGCTGTATGACACCATTGGGTAATCGGCTTTTGAGGAACTGGATTTGCCATCCACTGAAACATGTTGATAGCATCAATTATCGTCTGGACGTGGTCGAACATCTTATGTCCCATCCAGAAATGATGTTGGTTATTTCGGAATATCTTCGCAAGCTTCCAGATCTTGAGAGGTTGCTTGGAAGAGTAAAGGCTTGTTATCAAGCATCTGCTTCTCTTACACTTCCATTACTAGGCAAAAAATTATTGAAACAACGAGTGAGTCACATACAATAATTTTCAGTCTGACTGAAATGCTTTTCTTTTTTTGTGTCTGACTGTTAAATGTTTTTCTTACAATGCTTGCCAAAATTTCTTGCTATGACATGAAATATTATGGATGCACTAAGAAATCATGATTGGTTGTTTTCGCCAAAATTTTTTCTATAGCTTCAAATAATTCTGCTAAATTGTGTTGGACATAATTTATGAATTTTTATTTGCTGGGCAGTCTGCCTCAAAGCTTCTTTTGAAGGCCAGGCTGAATGTTTTGTCAGCATGGTGGCATCATTGCACTGAATTAACTTGCAATTCATAATTATAGGACAAGAGTTTATACTCACATTGACCTGGTACTATGCAGTTTCCTTATGGTGCGTTTATAATGCGATATTCAGGATGTGCAGAATGCCAAGAAAAGACGGACAGCAAGTTTTGTCCTCTTGTCAATTCCTTTTCCATTCTTCTTTCTCTTCAATTGATCTGCCTGCAGCTTGCTTTAATGTTTTATTTTCCGTCCTTTTTACTGGATTCATTTACAAACCATAACAGTAAAGATATTTTTTTGTAGTTAATTCATTGTTTTTGTATTTTGTTGAGGGAAAAGAAAATTAGTGCTCATACACTTCCATTATAATTTCATTTGGATCATTACACTGATGCAGGTTAAAGTTTTCGGGTGCCTCGTTAAAGGACTCAGGATCGTCATAGATTTGTTACTGCATTTGCAGAAGGAAGAACAGATTATCTCACCGTTACTCAAAATTTTTAAACTTCCAGAGCTAAATGGTAGTGATGGGCTTGACAAATTTCTAGCCCAATTCGAAGCCGCTGTAGATAGTGAATTCCCTAATTACCAGGTCTGATCCCTTCTACATTTTTATGGCTTAATCTATAAACTATGCTCAATTTAATTCCCCTTGTGCTTTTTCTAGCTATAATGTGTCCACAGGACCATGCCAACGTATTCATTTTACAAAATGATATATTTGTTGCAAGCATATTTAGAAAAGTAGTGTGCTGAACTTTGTAACCATAGTGCATCCTCCTGTCTCTATAGTCAATCTGAGTAACTATCCATATTTAGAAAAGTAGTGTGCTGAACTTTGTAACCATAATGCATTCTCCTGTCTCTATAGTCAATCTGAGTAACTGCTTCTTTTACTGTTACTGACTACATTTGGCATCAGAACCATGATGTGACAGAGCCAGAGGCTGAAACACTCTCAGTGCTGATAGAGTTATTGATTGAGAAAGCTACACAATGGTCTGAGGCAATCCATGCTGTCAGTTGTATTGATGTACTGAGATCTTTTGCAGTCACAACATCTATGTCATGCGGAGCCATGTCTAGACCTGTTATTTTGCCTCAGTCAAAAACCATGACTGTTAGCCCTGATACTGGAGGACCGGTACTGAATATCAAAGGGCTATGGCATCCATTTTCCCTTGGATGTAATGGTGGACTGCCTGTTCCAAATGATTTAATTCTGGGTGGAGATTCAAATGGATACTATCCTCGCTCCTTGCTGTTGACTGGACCAAATATGGGTGGAAAATCAACGCTTCTGCGTGCCACATGTTTGGCTGTTTTATTGGCACAGGTCAGTCGAATGTGGGAGAAATGTTTGTTGGATTTGGATGATAAGAGAATTCTTGTCTTGCGACATTTTTAACCCTATTGTTTGAATCCTTTGTCTTGCAGCTTGGTTGCTTTGTTCCCAGCGAGAAGTGTGTACTATCACTTGTTGACATTATTTTCACGCGACTTGGTGCAAGTGACAGAATTATGACAGGCGAGAGTAAGTTTTTGTATATCAGTACTCTATGGTTTCCATTGAAAAATTATCAATGGTTGAGATAATTTTAATACCCCTCTGCGTACAACTGATAGACTTATGACATGCGAGAGTGAGTTTTAGTGTATTGGTAGTTTATGGTCTCCATTAAAAACGTGCTTCTCTTATGATAATCTATTGTTGATTTTCTCTAAATTTCAGATTCAGCTTTTCGTGTATTTTCTCTAGTCCTCATAACTATACCGCTGAAATAGGAAAATCCTACAAATCTATGTTGGCATTGAGAGCTTGCTTCTTATAGATCCAAACATTGTTTTCTTTTTAATTTATATTTTTCGTAACTGATATTCATCTTTTTTTCTAATATTTGTCTGTACCTTATTTTCTATGTCCTTGTATACAAAATATCTGGAGTAAAGGCAAACACATGCAAATACCTACTGGCTTAATAAGAGATCTGGTTAATGCCTATTTCCCATGTTTGAATTATGTCCTTTTGCAGCAGATATGGGGGGTTTATAGAGGTTAGCATTATACTGTTTGGGTGTCGGTGTTTTGACTTTAGTTGCTCTGTCCAGTTTGAACGCTAGTTCTTTGACGATTGCAGTGGTGATTTCTGAAACATTTTTATTCTACTATAGAAATATTAATTGGGACTACAAATGGATCAGTATTAGGATCTTAAAGTATACATCAAATTGGAAGTTATTGTTTGGATTGTGTGTGATTTTATGCATTCACAGACGACTACATGTGATGCTTTGCTGAGTGGAGATCATCGTGGATTTAAATTAAGATTTATAGAATTTATTTGACTAAAAAAAGTAGCATATGCTCTCAAATTTTTTAGTTTGACTACAGAAGCTGACTAATTTGTTTGTAGGTACATTTCTCGTTGAGTGCACAGAAACAGCTTCTGTTCTTCAAAATGCCACTCAAGATTCTCTTGTCCTTCTTGATGAACTAGGTCGAGGGACAAGCACTTTTGATGGCTATGCCATTGCATACGCTGTGAGATTTCTTCTCCTTATTGATATATTACACTTTGCTATGATTATCTAGTTTCAACCTCGTTATTATGATGTTAATGGTGTGGTATCATAGCAGTTATAAACGGTTTGATTATCTGTCCAGGCATTCCGTCATCTTGTTGAGAAAGTAAACTGCCGCTTGCTTTTTGCAACCCACTACCACCCTCTGACAAAGGAATTTGCTTCTCATCCGCACGTTTCATTGCAACACATGGCTTGCACCTTGAACTCTAACTCTGAAAGCATGGCCGGAGACCACAGGGATCTGGTTTTCCTGTATCGGATCACCTCTGGAGCATGCCCAGAAAGCTACGGACTTCAAGTAGCAACTATGGCTGGGATCCCGGACCAGGTAGTTCATGCTGCATCTCATGCTGGACAATTGATGAGGAAATCAATTGGGGAAAGTTTCAAGTCAAGCGAGCGTCGATCAGAATTCTCAACTCTGCACGAACAGTGGTTGAAGGCTCTTATAAATGTCTCACAGAATAGAGATTGTAGTAGTATTGATGATGAGGATACTCACGACACATTGTTCTGCTTGTGGCATGAACTACGATGTTCATACAGATCTCAAAGCTGAAGCAGGAAGTGACTTATCTGCGAATCATATTCCAGTCATAATGATTTATAAATGAGAAGGGATTATCTTGTCTTGAATTGAGTTGCATTCCATCGATGCAAATCTGATGGAATGGAGAATTCTGCAATTGGTTCATTGACTTTTCTTTTTCAGTTTTGTGGATCAGAAAAAAGAGACGAGTATGGCAAGACAGATGGTTTTTCAAATAAGTTTTTGGGTCAAAATACTATTAAATGGAGACTGGAGTATTAGATAAGGGTTCAAAGAAGAAGAAGAACAAATTGGAAAGGAGCCGAAACGCCTCAACAAAATCAATAAAAAGCAGGAGATAAAATTGGTTGAAATCCTCAAACATTCACCCTTAACCACACAAGTTACCGAAGTGACTTGACCACTTGTTTACACCAGATGCGGCTGATTTCTGATTTTCACCCCTCCTACGGTTTCCCACTTTTTCCAGTTCTATCCACATTTTTTACCTCGTACTACCAAAACTACCCTCCCTCTACAAAGCAGCGCACTTCAAGTTCAGACACGTACTTGGTAAATTACTACCTAGTATCTACACGAATCGTCTTAGCACGAACATTTTTCTTACCATTTTTTTTCCTTAACTGTTTTTTTCTTTTTTGATTACTTCATTCGTAACTCAAAATGGAAGACGAAGCAGAAAACAAGTCACCTACCCCATCATGGCAACGGAGAAAGAAGAGAAAAGGGAAGGCTGCCGCTTACATTATAAACACGGAACTTGGCGCCCTCTTGGCCGTGATCCGGCGGCCACCAGATCCTACCATCCCTATCTTTGCGCTGGAAGAGAACAACGACACTAACTTGATCCAATCCCTGAAATCTCTCAGAGCCTACATTTTCAATCCTCATCAAGAATGGGAAACAATAGACCCTTCCATTTACGTCTCCCCATTTCTTGACGTGATACAGAGCGATGAGGTCCCTGCTGGGGCCACAGCCATTGCTCTCTCGGCCGTAACAAATATTCTCAAACTCGAACTTTTTGATGAGAAGACCCCCGGAGCCAAAGATGCTATAAACAGCATGGTGATGGGGATTACAGGTTGCCGACTAGAGAGAACGGAACCTTTATTTGAAGAATCTGTGATGATGAGAATCCTGCAGGCTTTGACAGCAACCATGAAACACAGGGCTTCATTTCTACTCACGGATCACGCTACTTGCACTCTAGTGAATACGTGTTTTCAGGTTGTTCAACAATCTGGGAGCTTCAGTGACATGCTTCGACGCGGCGCAAGGTTGTTGATGACTGAAATAATAATGATAATCTACTCGAGAATGTCAGAAATCTCGGTACAACCCGAAGCAGACTATGATGTCGAGGACGAGCTGGAGTTGGGATACGGAATCAACACTGCAGTTGAGATCTTTCAGTTTTTATGCTCTCTGCTGCATGCGGTGCAAGTTGTGGAAACGGAAGGGTCTATGTCCCATACTTCTGACGAGGACGTCCAGCTTTTCGCATTGAATTTGATGAATTCGGCCATAGAATTGGGTGGAGATGCATTAGGGAAGCATTTAAAGTTCTTGGGGATGATCCAGGACGACCTGTTTCACTATCTTGTTCATTATGGAATGACTTCAAGCCCGCTTGTGCTGTCCATGATTTGCAGCGCAGTTTTGAATGTGTACCACTTTCTTCGCAGGTCCGAAATGAATTTATTAGTGAAGTGCAGTTGACTTTCTTTTTCTTTCTCCTTTTTCTTGACACCAAACATCGCTGAAGTCAAAAATCTTTTCATGTGGGTGCAGTTTCATTCGTCTTCAACTGGAAGCCTTTTTTGAGTTTGTGTTGCTGAGGATTGCCGCCATGGGACTCACAATTCAAATCCAAGAAGTAGCGGTTGAAGGAATTATAAATTTCTGTCGCCAACCAACATTCATAATTGAAGCATATGTGAACTATGATTGTGATCCAACCTGTCTGAACTTATTCGAGCTGATTGGGAAGTTGCTTTGCAAGCTCTCGTTCCCCGTGCCCGGTCGCTTAACGACGATGCAGATGCAAGCTTTCGAAGGACTACTGAACTTGGTTCACACCATTGCAGATAATGTCGACAAAGAAGGTCTTGCAACCCCTTTTGGATTGTACCCAGTTGAATTTTCTGAGTACAGGCCCTTCTGGGAAGAGAAACCCAAGGAAGATTTAGACACTTGGGTGGAGTACTTGAGAGTAAGGAAAGCGCAGAAAAAGAAAATGGCGATTGCTGGGGATCATTTCAATCGAGATGAGAAGAAAGGTTTGGAGTACCTGAAGTTTTCTAACTTAGTCTCTGATCCAGCAGATCCAAAAGCCTACGCTCTCTTCTTTCGCTTCACACCAGGACTGGACAAGAACATGATTGGTGATTATCTAGGAGACCCTGATGATTTTCACATTCAAGTTCTCAAGGAGTTCACAAGTTCCTTTGGATTTTCAGGCATGATACTTGATACAGCTCTCCGTACGTATCTTGCGACCTTCCGGCTACCAGGAGAGGCACAAAAGATCCAAAGAATCCTTGAGGCATTCTCAGAGCAATTCTATGATCAGCAATCCTCAGATATTTTTGCAACCAAGGATGCAGTTTACATACTCTGTTACTCACTCATTATGCTAAACACCGATCAACACAATCCTCAAGTGAAGAAGAAGATGACTGAGGATGAATTCATCAGAAACAATAGACAAATAAATGACGGACAAGATCTTCCTAGAGACTACCTCTCCGAGCTTTTCCAATCAATTGCTAACAATGCAATCACAGTTTTTGGTCAGTCTGGTCAGCCTACAGAAATGACTCCAGGCAGATGGATCGACCTGACAAACCGCTCCAAAACAGTCCATCCTTTGGTGGCATGTGATTTCGATTGCCGATTGGGAAGAGATATGTTTGCTTGCATTGCTGGTCCATTGGTTGCGACTCTTTCTGCATTTTTCGACCAAGCTACTGAAGATGAAATGTTCCATGAATGCATTGAAGGGTTGATTTCTGTGGCCAGGATATCACAGTATGGACTTCAAGATGTTCTCGATGAGCTCGTTGCTTCATTCTCCAAGTTCACCACCCTTCTAAATCCTTATGCATCTTCAGATGAGATAATGTTTTCTTTCAGCAATGATCTGAAAGCAAGAATGGCTACGCTCGCAATTTTCACCGTCGCCAACAGCTTCGGGAATTCAATCAGAGGTGGGTGGAGGAATATAGTAGACTGCTTGTTAAAACTGAAGAGGCTCAAGTTACTTCCCCAGTCCGTGGTCGAAGTGGATACTGCTTTCACTTCGTCATCCGACGACCCAAGGCAGTCGTGTAATGAGTCAGGCGCTTCTTTCTCTTCCGATGATCTCAAACAAGGTAGCCAACAGAACTCTGGCCTTATCAGTCGCTTCTCACATTTCCTAGCAGTAGATAGCATGGAAGATTCAGTATCTCTTGGACTAAGCGAATTTGAGCAGAATTTGAAGATTATAAAACAGTGCCGTATTGGCAGCATCTTCAGAAACAGTTCAAGCTTACCCGAGGATGCGTTGTTGAATCTTGGGCGTTCTCTGATATTTGCAGCAGGTGGGAAAGGGCAAAAATTCAGCACACCTGTAGAAGAGGAGGAGACGGTTGGGTTTTGTTGGGATTTGGTCACTGTTATTGCTTTGGCTAACATTGAAAGGTTCCAAACCTTTTGGCCTGCCTTCCATGAGTTCATGCTGGAAATTGCTCAGTTTCCTCTGTTTTCTCCTATTCCATTCGCCGAGAAGGCCACTGAAGGTCTTTTCAGGATTTGTCTCAAGCTAATCTCCTCTTTCAGAATTGAGAAACAGCCAGAGGAGCTCATTTTCAGGTCCATCAATTTGATGTGGAATCTTGACAAAGAAATTCTCGATACATGCTGTGAGGTGATAACAAAGTCAATAAGAACAATTATCGTTGAATACCCTGGAAACCTTCAATCACATCTCGGTTGGAAATCGGTCCTCCACTTGTTATCTATCTCTGGCCGACTCGGACAAACCTATGATCAAGGTGTTGAGGCTTTAATCGTGCTGTTGTCTGACACCAGCAGCATTTCAAGGACCAACTACCCCTACTGTATAGACTGTGCCTTTTCTTTCATTTCACTCAAGAACAGGCCTCTGGAAAAGAGCTTGAAGATTCTGGACCTTCTGTCAGATTCGGTGAATTTGCTGGTCCAATGGTACAGAGACTATTCAGATTCAGGGTGCAACTACAGCGTCGCCAGTAACGCAAGTAGTTCTTCTTTAGATGACTCAAAAGGCTTTAATTCCGCTAATTTATCAGTGAATTTATTTGTCAAGCTAGGGGAAGCATTCAGGAAAACCAGTTTATCACGACGGGAAGAGATAAGGAACCACGCTGTCTTGTCTCTTCAGAAAAGCTTTACATTAGCTGAAGAACTTGATTTCTCTCCAGCCAACTGTGTCAGCTGTTTCAACCTGGTGATATTTGCCATGGTGGATGACTTGCATGAAAAGATGATAGAATATTCACGGCGTGATAACGCAGAGCGCGAGACAAGAAGTATGGAAGGGACTCTGAAACTGGCCCTGCACCTCCTCACAGATGTGTACTTACTATTCCTGAAGCAGATTACGATCTGTCCAGGGTTCAGAACATTCTGGTTGGGATTCTTGAGAAGGATGGATACATGCATGAAGGCAAATCTGGGTCCACTTGGTGACACAAACTTGCAGGAAGTGATACCAGAGTTACTAATAAAGATAATCTCCAAGATGAAGGAGGAGGAGATTTTAGTACCCACCAGCGATGACGATCTTTGGGAAGTAACCTACATACAGATCCAATGGATAGCTCCTTCACTGAAGGGAGAGCTATTCCCCGAGTCAGAAATCTAGGAAAAAAAACAGCAGCAAACAATAGCTTGTTAGTCGTGTACTTGTAACCGATAGGGGTAGCAGGAACATAATTATGTATGCTCTAATATTTTCCATGTTTTTTCTCCTCTTGCTCATATTTTAAAGCTATTAATTCTGATTGTAGAGTCAAATAACAGAAAAGTTTAATCATGTTCTTCCTACGATTTTTTTTTTCCAATTGGTACTGCACAACAGCAGAAAACCCATTTGCAGATATATACAATAGCTTCTGACTTCTGTATATCGCACATGAGCACACATACTCTCATAGAAGACTATTAGAAAAGGCGAATTCATGCCGAAGCATTCAAGGGAATGATGATACTCGCGTACTCGTTTTCCTCTTGCCACAATCACCTCCATTCTTGTCCCAAGGGTTAAAAAAGTGCATTCTGTAGGCAAAATTCCAGTTGTGTAATCACTAGAGTTAAGCCAGGATGATTGGCTCGGTGGGTCAGAAGTCTCTATCTGTTGTGGGGGTTAGGCTTACTATAGAAATTTGAGACCTATCTATCATCCTTGGGCGCTAGTGAGTAGTGTGGAGCCTTGTCCTTCAGTGCTGAAGCTCAGCCTGCCTCGTCGAATATTTTGTAATTTTGATCACCAAGTACATGCAAACCTGAAAAATATATAAATGGAGCTCCATCGAAGCTCCATATTTGAAGGTTGTTTAGTATTTGAAATCACCATGGAGAAAAAGGAGTTAAGTTCTGCTCGTATGCACCATGGAAGGGTATCTGGAAGGGTATTACGCCATCTAGGCAATTTTCCACAATCTTATCACATGGGGCCTAAGCCTATTTCACCAAATCATTAACTATGTTTAACAAACTTTGCTCAATCATGATAAATTAGCAGGCAAGTAACCGAAAGTTTAACTAATCTCAAGCATGTAGCCTTCACGTGCCCGCTAGATATTTAGATACTCACAGGGCACAGCTAAACAAGCAGTCTGCACAATTGCATTCTCTCAATCTTCCCCGCTTTCTTGGTCCTTGCAGAATGCCAAGAAGAACGGCACTAGTCCTCCACTCGTTCTACCTAATGAGTATAAGCAACATTGTGAGGGAATCCATCAGAGTTATGCTTCTCCGTCCAACTTGTTTCCATTTCATATCATTCTTTCTTTACTCTCCTCTCCCAATCTCACTCTTCATCTCTCACTTTCTCCTTCACTGCTATCCTCAGTTACCTTCCTCAACAATCACCATAGCAGATCATCTAGCAGGACGAGAAAAAGTTCTTCCCCAGCTTCAGCTGTTCTCCAAAACTGTTCTTCACATCATCATCTGCCTACCTTCATCCATCACATTCGGGCTTCTCGGGAGAGCTGCTACAGTTCTGGTGGTTTCAGACAGTTACCATGGAATAAACATGGATAGAAGACAGCTGCTCATGAGAAGTGGGTTGGTTTGGGTTAAGCTTTTGCATACAACTTTCTGGGAATACCTCATTATACTTGGTCTTTGTGGACTCTTTATCTGCAGTTTGGCATCAGTACCTAATGTGTTGTTTACTTATGGTATGTGTTCGAGGATGGCAGGGCTCTGGGGTGTTCTTCTGTTTCTAGGAATACCATTCTGTCTGGCATTTGCACATCTTATGATAGTAGGCAATTTAGCAAAAGTTTTTGCTGTGCTCAAGCCAGAGTTCGGTGGATTCGAGTCGTTAATGAAGGCCAATCAGCTTATGGCCGGCAGACGACAGACCGCTCTGGCTATGGCTTTGCTTAGTAACACCGCGTTTCGGCTGCTCGAGTGTTTATTGGAGTTCAGGATGTGCAAGGGCATCAGTCTGTGGGAGGCGCCCATGTTGGTATCCATGTATTCCTTGATGCTGGTATTTGACACGGTCATGAACGTTGTGTTTTATCACAACTGTAAACCTGGAGATTTGTAGAATCTTTGCTGGTTTACCATAGAGCTGTTGCATTCTTCCTTTTCTATCCCAAATTGATTCCACTTAAATTCGTCATAGAGCAAATTCAAGGGTGTGCTTCACTAGAAAAACAAGTGAATTGTCAGTAAAAAATGTGTTTAGTCTGAGAATCTCATACATTGTCATCGGAAAGAATTGAAAAAAAGTACAATCATAGAACTGAACCTCCATGGCCGTTACAATATGCCATATGCACCAGGAAGTTCAGAGACAGTAACTAGTTTCTCGAGTAGGGAGGGATCTAGAACGTTATAAAACATAATACAGAAAAACTTCAGCCAATGTAATAACTATGGCTTCATCACTCTGTAGTATAAATGACTACTACAGAGCAAATAAACACCTCCACAGACGAATGAGTGAACTGACATAAAAGAGGTTCTAGGCTCTGATTGATCTAGGACTAGTACAGAGCAACTGTAGATGACAAATGTTAGATGCCACCAACGCGTATCAGAAAAAATATTTACTCTCAACTACCATGAAGAACTTGTTTCATCAGTAAATTTAGGCATTAATCACCTTTACACAAGTTGCATACTGCCGATCACACGCATCTCCCTATTTCACAGTGAGGATAAAATAACAAATAATCATAGAAAGGCAGAAGCTTCCACAAATTTCCTTTCCGAAAATTCTACCGAGTTTCCAGCCAAAATGTTGCTTGCTAGAATTCTAAAATCTAGAAAAGTAACAGATGTATACAGTATGCATTGCATGATATTGACTGCAAAATAAAGGGTAAGGTTTCAATCGGCTAGTCAACCACAAAGACTAGACATTGGAGAGTAGCTCACTTGGAAAATATATAAAGCACAACCAAGTCGGATCTCTTTACAAAATCTGACTAGGCATTGTCCTAAATCCTAGTAAATACACAAAATACAATCAAAATAAGTTTAAAACTAAATTTCAACACAATAATACCCTGCTCTGTTAAATTTCTAGCCAATGCCAGAAAGCAGCGTAATTATACGAGTGATCAACACCACAGTGAAATAGTCGAAATAATATATAAGAGCAAGCACCTGGCCAGAGTTATTCGCTAACATTCTCCGTATAACCACCACCACCGGCAGAATCCTCTCCATCCTCATCCCCATCCCGCTCCCTTATTTTAGCAATCTCTGCCTGCATGCGCTCCATAATATTCTTCTTATGCACCTCCAGTTCTCGTTGAAACTCCCCCATCATCTTCTCTAACTCCATCATTTGCTCCTGCTTACTGGACTCTATCTTCTCATATATCTCTCCAAACTTCGTTACGGAATCCGCTAACACACTCAATCCTTTCACCCCAACTCTCTCCGCGCCTTCCTCTCCCTCCTCATCCTCCTCAGATTCGCATGGGCTATCCCTCATCTCATCATTACCATTTGCACGTTCTAGATAGATCTTTGTTTCCGTAAACACATATTCACCTGCATCTAATCCACAAGGTAAGTTACAACCCTCTCCATTCACCAATTCCTGCTTCATCAACACATCCACTTTCTTAAAATATGCCCATTTGCTACTCTTCCCACTGCCTTTCGCCTTCTCTTTTTTATACTTTCTCTTTATAACATCCATCATTTGCCTGCACTGAGCCTCTGTTCTATCAATTTTTGACAGATTGGATACTTTTTCCGCAACCCCAGCCCAGTCATCCGACCTCAAATTTTTCCTTCCCAATTGCAAAAGCCTATCCCCCCACACCTCCAGTAACACGAATTTCTCATGCTCGCTCCATTCCTGCGAGAAATTTCCCCGTCTAGAGTTTCTTGGCGCGAACTCATAATTGGATACCGAAGCTTTGAACTTTTGCCGCTTTGGGTATCTGCGAAATCCTTCATCGTTCTGCGCGAAACCACGAGAGTACCCAACTCTAGGGTTATAGCCGGCGGTATAGTCATCGCTGTCCTCATCAGAAGTTACGACGTCTGGTTCGTCCGACTCGTCTTCGAAGTAATCACCGCGGTTGTAGTGAACAGGATTCGATGGCAGAGGGTAAAGAGAAAACTTCTTCGAGCGATGGAGCGAGTAGGATTTTGGTGGGTACCTGCCATCATCTTCCACGTCATCCATCTTCGAGGGACCTGTAGCTTATCGAACAGAATTAACCGGGGTATTTGAAAATCGGACCGTAATGTTTACAGATGAGGTTTTCAAAATGAACATTTCCAGTATAGGCTTAAGAAAATATCGCGCTGGAGTGTCACAGAAATTCAGACATAGAAACCCCAAATTCTAGGGTTTCACCAGGCAAGTAACGTAGATGCAGTAGGCGAAAATAGATGTTGGAAGCTACTCGGTTTCCCACATTTACAAGATTGGAGATGGCTTTTACAGCCCAAAGGCCCATCTCGGTCTGGCCTTAATAATAGTTCAATAGTCTGAAAAATGGATCCGACAAGATTGTGAGAGTTTTATGTTTGGTTTTCGTGGGTACTTTTACTTCCAGTACTAACTTCACCTCAATGGACTTTACTTCCCAGGCACTTGGGGGGCTGCGGTATTATCTGTTGCCAATCCATTTTGGTTCCTATAAACAAGAAAACCGTTGCCTGTTCGTGAAGACTTATTTGTTAACTGTCACCTTAAAGGAAGCTTAAGGCACCCTATTTAGTTCATCAGAGAACTCAGGTCCTTACTTTTTGTTTGAATTGCTTATCCCTACGACGGCAGGATAAGTTAAATAATATAATGGTTCCGCTGGGAATGAATATTTCCTTTTATGTTTTTTTACATGCCGACAGATTTTAACTGAAGAATAATTAAGTATTTTCCAACTACACTTGGCTGCTTCCAACGAAATTCTGATGGGAAAAGTCAAGTAACTGGTGCTTTTCACTTATAGCTCTATCAGCGGAAACATATCCCTCGTAAGTGCCAGGTTAAAATAATAGGTTTCTTCTACGGAATTGGGCTGGATCAGTTTGAGTTCTTTATCACTAAAATATTTTTATTCAAAATTTTAAATCTAACTTGATATGTTTAATTAAAAACATATAAATTTTATTATTCAATTAGACAGTCGGATTGGCTTTAGCATTTTTTAAACTGAAATTAATGTTGACACCCAGCAAACTGTTGATTTTGCATAAGATCCCCACATACTGACATTGATCCGATGCTCACGTAAACGACAAGAGGTCCACGCGGGCGGGCCTAATCCAGCAATCCTTCCTGTGTTATCTAGTGTGGATGTTGGAACAGCTGCATGAGGAAAATCGTTTATGACGTTACACAAGGGACATCCACTGACTGCCACGTGGAGAGATAGAGCGATACAGCTGGCATTGCCGCTTGGCAAGTGCCCGAGCCCGGATGGTGTCCCTTTCCTGCGTGGCTCCGCGGACCCACACGCCTTCCATCCATGATCCATCTCCGCTTTAATCAAGCACTAGTTAGGCACCGAGCATCCATTATTTTGGTCCAATCATTTTTTGGCTTCTTTAATCCCTCGACCTAATACATTATTTCTTAATTAAAAAATATAAACATATTTAGCGTAATTTGGCAAACATTGATATTTTATAATCATTATTCTATGGAATTCGACAATACAAGTTAATAATCCAACTACATTATGAATTATTTCACCAACCACACCATTATTTTTTTATTATGATCTATCCGTATTACTTTTCCTTTGTAGAAAAAAAATAATTATAGTTCTATTCTACACGGCATTTATTTCGCAATCCAATCATCATTGCTTCTACGCGGTCTTGATTTTACGGTCGAGCATCATTGCTTGTTGCCGAGTTTGCGCTAGCACGTATGAATAATTATATACAGTACATAACTACATATTTCGTGATAGTCAAATATAAAAAAATAAAAAGAATCACTTCTTTCGAATTAGACAACTAGATTTAAGGTATCTACTAGGTGTTGACTGAAATGTAATTGTTACATTGGATTTCTTGGCTTGCGATTTTAACTAAGTAAACACTCGCAGATGTGGTTATTCCAATATTGCGTATACTATTATCAATAATTCTGACATGATACGTCGATATCATAACCTTTTTAGTTTTAATTTGTCATTAATGCCAGTACCGATTAGGACCCATGTAGCATTATTGACACTTACTACCCAAGGCATGGAAGATAGTCAAGGATGATGTACAATTATCGAATTGTGCGTGTTTTCTAAGAAAAACTTTTCAAAACACTCTGTGAAGTACTAGAAGCTGTCAAGTGGATTCTGACGGAGGAAAAGTGTTTTTGGTATTTTAAGAGGCAACCAATAATCAATCTTACATTTGTAAAGTCTAAGTAAGCTTTATGTGAGGTTTTATATTTCCATATTTATGTAGGTTAGACCCCAAAATAAATTTGTTTTTTTAAGAATTAGGGAAAAAAAATGAAATGTATTGATTTTAAAACGACTCGAGAATACGATAAATTTCGAAACTTATCGTACTCACGAGAAAACAAATCGTCCTGTCTATTAATTAGTTACATTAGAACAGTCTTTAATCTTCAATGAAACTTCCTTGTAAAGGATAACGTTGGTCACTGTATTAACCATCAAAAACACTAATCCGATTCTCCAAATGATTACAATAATTAAAAAATATATTGAAAGATAAATATAAAATTAATACTTTTGAAAACATAACCATCAGATACCAGTGACTTGTCTTGCTTTTCTTTTCGCATGTTACTCTCATTTATCTTCAAGCACAAAATCAAATTTTGAAGAGGACAGCCGAAATTTAAAGCAGCAACAACCGATTTGGTCCAAACAGGAAACCTCATGGCAATGGGGATTTTGGTCAAAAGGGCAAGAAGAGGAGTTTCAAGCACAACCGTTTACGCGTACGTCTACGCGGTGCACCACTCGAGTGCCGTATACTGTGAAAACTCTGAAGATCCAGCCGTGCAGGACGTGACGCGTGGGCCTAAAAGCATAAAACACCTTTCCATACCGTCGAAATCATGCATCGGACGGACTCTGTTGAATTTATCAATATAGGGTCCACTCCAGTGCACTGGACTGCACTGTCAAATCAAGGATCAAGCTGGCATCAATAGGCAGGACGAGCATAATCATCCATCCACTGTACATGGGGTGCCGCTCGTACAACGTCTCTGTCCAACGACGAATATTGCATCTTTGTTGGTTTGGCAAGTTGAAGCTTTGCACTTGTCTGACATGTCGTGACTGTTGAACTATTTGGTTCGAGGCTCTTTCCCCCTTTACACATCTAGGGAGAAAATCATATTACAGAGACGGTAAAAATTAAAAACATTTAACGTGTAATTCACTCGAACGAGAATGACACGTCACTCATGGAAGATGTCCCAAGACGGATTTACGCCAAATTCGTAAATAATTAAACAAATAAAAGTCATTAAATGATGGGAATAGTTTACATTTCGTACAATGTGGACGACAAGTATGGTTAAATGTTAAAAATATGAAAAGACATCAACGAAAGTGGCATAGTATGATTAGAATAGGTAAAGACAAGCTGAAAATAGTTTATGGATGTGGTGCTTGGACATTTTTATATTTGTTTATACCAAACGGGTCGGGTGTGAATGGGATTTCAGGATAAAAAATGCAAGGTTGCTTCCTATGAGAGAGGGACTTTTTTAATGAAGAAAAAGAGCATGAGAGAATCTGGTGGGCTTTGAGCTGTGATTTAGCTGTCTTTTGGTGCTTTATTTCTCTACTACTCCTCATGCCCAGACGCACATCCAAATCCATTCTCTTCCTTCCCACACTATTATCTCTCCACAATCTATCACCAATTTTTTTGTCTTCTGATCTAAAATTGTGGAACAGCATTTTCTCCTAAAGCCTCTTGAAATCTATTTCTTGCAAGGCTTAGTTGTGAGGTGCAGAGGGCAGCGAAAGAAAACAAAAGTGGCATTTGGTAAATCTAATGTCTCATGCGAGATGAAGAAGACCAAGACCAGCCATTTCTATCTCCCTCTTTCTCTTCTCATTGCTCTGTTTCTTGGCACAGAGTTGTGCCTCTGCTCTGCCCAGTATACCCCGAGCATCAGTAGCCATGGAGGCCTCACGGATGCTGAAGCCTTGTACATCAGGAAACGCCAGCTCCTCTATTACAAGGATGAGTTTGGTGACAGAGGAGAGAGGGTCACGGTAGACCCATCTCTGGTCTTCGAGAATGACAGGCTTAGAAATGCTTACATAGCATTACAAGCTTGGAAGCAGGCTATTTTATCTGACCCTTTGAATATAACAGCCAATTGGACTGGATCCAACGTCTGTGACTATGAAGGGGTTTACTGTGCTCCAGCTCCGGGGAACAAGACCATCCGTACCGTCGCCGGCATTGACCTCAATCACGGTGATATCGCCGGCTACTTGCCGGAGGAGCTTGGGTTGTTGACGGATCTTGCGTTGTTCCATATCAACTCCAACAGATTTTGTGGTACGGTACCTCAAAAGTTCAAGAACTTGCGAGTACTGTTTGAGCTGGACCTCAGTAACAACAGATTCGCTGGCAAGTTCCCTAATGTCGTCCTAAAGCTACCCATGCTCAAATTCTTGGATCTGAGGTTCAACGAATTTGAAGGTACGGTCCCAAGAGAGCTCTTCGACAAGGACTTAGACGCAGTCTTCATCAACGACAACAGGTTCGTGTTCGATCTGCCCGACAACTTTGGTAACTCTCCGGTATCAGTCATTGTCCTAGCCAACAACAAGTTCCACGGGTGTGTTCCCTCAAGCTTGGGCAACATGTCCAATCTGAACGAGATCATTCTCATGAACAACGGGTTTCGATCATGCTTGCCGGCGGAGATAGGTTTGCTCAAGAACCTGACTGTTTTTGATGTGAGCTTCAATCAGCTGTTGGGTCCATTGCCAGACACAATTGGGGGGATGGTCAGTCTGGAGCAGCTGAATGTAGCTCACAACTACTTGTCGGGGAAGATTCCTGCTAGTATCTGTCAGCTGCCGAGTTTGAACAACTTCACGTTTTCTTATAACTTCTTCACCGGAGAGCCGCCGGTATGCTTGAGGTTGCCGGATTTCGATGACAGCAGGAATTGTTTGCCAAACAGGCCTTCCCAGAGATCGGCGGCGCTATGCAAGGCGTTTTTGTCGAAGCCTGTGCACTGTGGGTCGTTTAGATGCAAGCCTTTTGTTTCTTCTATACCATCACCTCCTCCCCCTTCACCTCCACCACAATCTCCCCCTCCTCCAGTTAGCTTGCCTTCCCCGCATTCACCGCCACCACCATCACCACCTCCGCCACCGCCAGTATACTCACCGCCTCCTCCGCCACCAGGCTACTCCCCACCTCCTCCGCCTCCTCCACCACCACCAGTATACTCACCACCTCCTCCACCTCCTTCTCCGCCACCACCCTCACCACCACCACCGCCTCCACCAGTTTATTCTCCCCCGCCTCCTCCACCATCGCCTCCACCATCACCATCGCCTCCATGTGTACATCCCCCACCGCCTCCGCCACCAACTTCACCACCACCACCATTATTCTCCCCACCTCCTACTCCTTACTATTATAGCTCGCCCCCACCACCGCCCCAACCACACTCGCCACCTTCCCCACCAGTTCATTCTCCACCTCCCCCCGTCTACTCATCACCACCCCCTCCTCCCCCGCCGCCGTGTATAGAATCCTCACCACCTCCACCACTAACTCCTTACAAGCCACCACCATCGCCATCCCCACCTCCACCGCATTATCACTCACCTCCGCCCCCACCAACTGTCACATATGAATCTCCTCCGCCACCGTATCACTACTACTCCCCTCCACCTCCGATAAAGTATCATTCTCCTCCTCCACCACCGCCATCTCCATCACCTCCGCCTCCTGCTCCGGTGTATGAGGGGCCTTTGCCGCCAGTCACAGGGGTTTCGTACGCGTCACCTCCACCACCACCCTACTATTGATTCTTTGATTTCCTGACTTTTCATCTAGTGCGTCAAACCACGACAAAAGGGCATCTTACGGTGTCTACTGAAAGGCTTTTTAATTTCTCTTCAAGCAATTCTCGTGCTCATCGAGGTAAAGTCTGCAAATTTTTGGGCTCCACCTGTCTTCAGGAGCAAATGGGTATCTCAACAGGGGAATCCTTACTGTCCTAGTTCGTTGATTGTTAAAAAGAGAGAAAAGTTGATAAAACAGAGGTAATGGAAGAAAGCATCATCTTGATGATACTTATTTGAATATTTGAGCTACGCCCAATAAAAACTGGCAGATAAAAAAGTCTATAGGCTTCATAGAAGAAACTTGTTGTATGTATAGAGATCATGAGAATGATGAACCATAAAATCTCAGTACTTGGCGGCTGCTGCTGCTGGAGGGTTTTCTTCCTTACATTCATACTTTGGTTTTCTTTTGCTTCTTTTGTTTTTATTCTTATCCTACTTTCCAATTTACAGTACAGTCATGAATATGAACATTTCCTCTGTATGTCCTTTATTTCTTCCTTCTCTCGGGAGATATAATGCGACCTGTCTCAATTTCTCTACTTTTCTCTTCTTGATTTGTTTGTTCGATCATGTTCTTCATTACGTACTGTTGCGATAATCAATCTCCTAGTAGCCTTTGTTTTAGTCAGTCGATAGCTTAATTTTAGCCCTGAGATGATGTGGGTTCTTATCCAGAACATGATAGGGACCCGAATGGCCATTGTCGTTCCCAGATTACTGTAACACTTATCCTTTCCATTTGATAAAAACTGTATGCAGAGACAGCAGCATGTGCCTGGCTAATGTAGGTTTGAATTTAGAAGCCTTTTCTGTCACATCAGGCTCGCTCACACTTCTGCCATCGGCCACTGGATTTATTAATATTACTGTGCTATATTGAAAGGATTGAAAAATGAAAAGAAGGCTTGAGTCTCTCCTTCTATTCCCTCCAACAAGTTGATGCCAGTCCCCCTGCCATTACGTATCCACTATCACGTTGCGGCAACCACACCCCTACATTTGTATGGCACCATTTTTCGGGAAGACCAAAATTGTCCTAAAGCCTACTTGAGTAGATCAAGTTCAAAACATAACTTGACATCTCTTCTCTTGTTTGACGTTAGAAAAAGAATAAACACAAAGTGGCAACGGAATTCTGGTGTATCAGGTAGTCTTTCTACAAGGTCCCACATCGCTTAATAGCCTTAATTTCGGTTGTTGTCGAGCACTTTAAATGCAGGAGCACAGCTATTGTATGGCGCTTTATCCCACATCGATATGAGTTTACCTTCGAATTATTGAGCGAGAGGTCACCGACGACCTTGTCTGCCACTTTAAAGGTGTACAGACAATCCTTAAATATGGCTCACAGTAAAGCAAGTTTAAGGCTCACGAGTTAGTTACGTAGACACGAGGTTGGTTATTGGGTTATCGGTGGTTAAGAGGATATCTTAATAAAAAATTATGAAGATTTATTTTCGATCAAATCAAAATCCCCAAAAAATTAACCATTTTGGTTTATTAAATAGAAAGTAGATTTTATTCCAATATGTTGACCTTGTTTCTCAAAGCTGAGTGCTCTTATTAATTGTTAAACATAATAATCTCTAGAAGCCTTTCTTTTAGCTTTTCCTTTTCTGTATGGTGAAGTCTTCTTTTCCTACTTTATTGTATGCAACTTTTTCCCAACCCTTTTCTTGTCCTACAAGTATTACCAAAAGTGTGCTACAGATATTATCGGGTTGGGTTGTCAGCGAAATAGTAAAAGTCTTTTTCCTCCACGAAGATTTGAAACTTCACTTGTACTTTTGTATTTTTTTCTTTAATAAAACATGTCACAAAAAAATATAAAAAATGTATATAATATTTTATTTAAAAATTTTAAAAATATTAATTCTAGTCGAATATCGTTGCTTTAAATGAATGTCAAGCAGTATAGACCTGAGAAGCAAGAAAGAACGACGACGACAGTACTAATATTTGGTTAGATGATATATTATTTTATTTTAATTAACCCGGCAATTAAGAAATTTTAAATTTAATATCCAATGAGATTATTAATTTAGCCTCGAATATTACTAATAAAAAAAGAGTCGCGTCTGGCTCCAAGACAACGACAAATGGCATAATTATGCTGGCCAAGGTATCAGGAAAAAACTTGGTAAGAGGACAAGATTTTTATATTTATTTAAGAAACATCTCCATAATTAGTGTACCTTTTATGTGACTGACAGGAGGAGCCAAATTAAATATGGGAGCGTATATAATAGTATAAAGTAATATATTAGCTGTCTCGAATTAATGATGGTGCTATTAAATTTTCTGTACATTATGATTTAGGTTCGAGCACAACCAGCTTTTGGAGTCGGTTATGGGTAGAGAAAGAGAGTTTGTACCATATATCTCATTATCATGTGGATAATTTCAATGCAAAAAATATATCATACCAAACAATAATGAAGTTAGTATTATAGGGCCATCAAGGAAAATTTTTAAAAATACTGAATTTTTAAAAATATTATAATCAGAAAAGATACTCTCTCTATATTTTGTTAGGATTTCAGGAGAAACTATTTTTATTGTTGAAGGATTAAAACCTTGACGATAATGAATCAAACGCATGCTTATTTTAGTGTTTCCTCCTTAATTTTTAACAAAATTAAGCTATAATGCTCTAACCGATTTATATAGAATCTAAATTTAAAAGTAAACTAATTTTATTGTGGATAAATATTTTATTTTATTTTTTTTAAAAAGTAAAGCAGGGTTTAATTGAATGAGACTCACATCGTCTGTTAGAAAATCCTCATATCAAATATGTAATAAATATTTTATTTTTGGACACATCAACACTAGATGCTTGACTTTTTTCTCTTTTTTTTTCATTAATTTATTAGGTTTTTATGGACAGATTGTGGTTAGAGGAATGATTGGTCAGATACAAGTTTTTTTTTAAAAAAATAAAAAATTGAAAAATTGAAGAGGTATCCACCGTCGACAACAGTGACTAATCCCCTCCGCTGTATCGTAAGCACCAACTATGGGTGGGTCCAACTGACCCGAAATTTTAAAATATTCAATTCCCAACGGCAAAGTTCGAACCAGTCAGATACAAATTACAAGGGCTTAAAAGGATTTTTCATTTTGGTAGGTCATTCGTATAAAGTTTTTATATATATATAACTAGGATTGGGTATGCAGCACTGCATTAATATTAAAGAAGACTAATTTTTGACAATTTTTTTATATTTTATTTGTTCAAACATGAGTATTACTGACTTTTATTTCTTAAAAAAAAAACTTGCAAGTAAACTGGAATATCCTAATGCTGGTAATAAACAAAAGGACAATCTAATGGTTTCGAGGATGGAACGCCCTTTCCAATTGAAAACCCAACTTGATTAGTCGCAGAAGTTTGTGATTCTTGGAAGGTAGAGTCCTGGAAATGATGGTCAGCTCTAATTTTCTTTTTATTGTTGTTGTTTCTTTAAAGGTAAAGGCCGAAATATTGCTTGTGCACAAAACACAAACTTGCATTTTCTGGGAATTTTGTGACATATACAGACTCATTCAAGGATAAGGTTATATTTATTCTAAAATTGTAGTTATTTAGATATAAAACACTAACGAAACATCGCGCCACCTAGATCTCTATTGATTTTAAACATAAAACACTTTAATTAGTATTTATCTATAATAAAAAGTATTAATATCTGTTCCAGACGGTAAATACCTTTTAATTCTAGAAAAAAAATTGTTACATTACAAACCAGGGCACAGCATGGTTGCACACCGGAGCCCGAAGCAGAACACTCGAAGCCCAGATAGGGACTTCAATTATCACCACATTAGTGGTGACATTGCAAAGCCATGTGAAGCAAGAAAAAATGAAGGATGCAACTTAAAGGTGAGCAGGTACCAGATATGACACCGTGTACAGTAAAAATACCAATAGACACCATTGCAGCAAGAAAAAACAAGCCTAAAATCCTCACGGAGGTGTATAACCCAGTAAATTACAGCCGCTCTCTCTATAAACTATTTATCATCTGGACGGTGGAACTTCCACCGGTTATGTTAATTTGGCTGAATCACGTTTGAAGAACCCCCATGAGAAATCAAAATCTTTCCGCCCAGCAGCGAAAACAAGACGGTGTTTACTCTTATGAGATTATAAATTCTTTACTTGCCTTACCCAAAAGGATTCCCCCGTACAGAAGAGAAAGTTTGTGGCGTTGGAGGTGCTGAAAATCTACCTGAAACCTGCTGATCCATACTAATGGCACCAAAAGCAGCCCCCTCCCTGCCCAGATTACCTGTTACTTGATGCCTGAAAATAATTGTTAAAAATCTCAAATGAGCTTTGCATGCATAAGAATGCGATGAATTACAAGTTTTAATTTCTCATGGCAGATTATATCCGACAAACTGGTGTCATGGTTCGTTTTGGTGTTAGGAGGACTCCAACCTATGCCCCACTACTGAATTCCCTGATCCCTTTGCCGCCAATGGAGTAACTGGCAACATATTCCCGCTAAACGTTACTGGTAAAATGTATATAAGCTTTACTCATTAGTCAACTTTCTTCAATGCTCAAAGTCTAAGATTAAAAGGTGAAGGATGAACAACCATTTGGAACAAAGAACAAAAAGCAAAAACTAAATAATTATAGCAACTGGAGGTGTTTCAAAAGTAATAATTGAACTTAAACAACAACAAAAGAAATGTTTACCCCATAAGTGGTGGAATGCCACCATGTAATTGTTGAGCCATAGTAACCCCTGAGATTTTGAAAACACAAGGAAAGTAGCTTGTAAGTTTAAAGACGATGAGCATAAATCAAAGGGAAGCAAAAAAGCTGCAATTGAATATACTTGGAGGCATTGCTGTTGCATAAGATGGTGTCTCCAAAGGCAATGTTGATGGATAAGGTGATGACTTAGATGTCATTCTCTCTATAGAAGAAGCACCAAGACTCACAGTATGCTGTAGGCCTGAAGGTGGTGGCATATTTGGTGGAGCAGATTGTAAGGATGCCACGGTAGGAAACTGCATTTTCAGAAGTTCATCATGTTGACAAATTTATACAGAAAAGGGCAAAAGGATCTGCTTCTTAAAAGGGTCAGGCTAAATAGTTCCTTTTAATTATTTGCTTCAGGCATGGAAAACATAAATAACAAATACAGTTTTTTTGAATAATAAATAACAAATACAGTTAACTAACAATCCAAGTAAATTTGTTGATAAGTTAATTATGTGGCTATATTCCCATTCCATGATTTAACTCACCCAAACAGAGATAGGAAAAGAGTAAAGTCCAAAGTAAAAACCATGGTTTTGCAAATAGCAATGTCAATGGGAAGCTGCAGTCTTACAATTTTGCTGCATGAAGTTGACATGGCAGTCAAGTAATAACCTAGGCAAAAACCACATTAACTGCCACATTTTGCAGAGAAATTAGATAAAACAGTTAATCATAGATAGCATTATTACGTGAATTAGAAATTTTCCTTTTGGCAATTTATAGAACAAAGGCCAAATCAAACATGACTAAATGATTTGCAAGGAAACGGTTATAGAAGTAAATCACATACAGGTTGTGCCTGCACTGGCTCATTGAGATCAAATGGATTTGCAGGCTTCAATGGCTGGGAAATTTTTTGCAAAGGCTGCAATATACATAGATGCATTATGAGATAATTGTTCCAGTATAAACAAAACATTGGCAAGGGAGTTTTGATAAGCATACGGCGGCAACATGACTATAGGGCATGAAACCCACACCACCAGGTGGACCAGTTTGCCATCCCGTAACTGGGGAGGGATAAGGTGAATAGACTGCAGCAAAAAGGTCCTGCAGACAATCCAGACCGGGCAAGTTATAGAATGCATAAGTGAACTTTGCATACATAGAAGAGCAGAGTGAATCCAATGAAATATTGCAACAGAAAAAGGGGGAAAATAGCATACTTCAGGGAGTGCTCCTCTGCCACTAGACTTTACTTCTCCTGATGAAGGTTGGGATACTCCAGAAAAAGTGGTCTCTGGAGAAGCAATTTGAGGTGCTCCAACACTCGTTGTCAATGACCGGGCATTTGGGACAGCTGAAAGAGTCCAGGTTTGCTGAAAATCCCAGGGATGAAATAAACTTTAAAAAAAGCATAATACCCTATGAATAAAAAAATTCAAAAAATCACAACAGCAGATTACCTGATTGGCTGATGACCCAGGCAACTCAGGTATCAAATCTTGAGCAGTGGATATACTAGTGGAAGCAGGGAATAAAGGAGATTGCTGCTGCAGCGTACTAGACCATTGCCCGGCTTCAACAACTTTGTCAAGTGAATTACCACCATTGGCAAGCAATTTCGGTGCCAGTCCACCAGCAGTCAATGTCAAGTCATTAATTTGTGCGGTTGCATAAGCACTAGGATTAAAAGGTGACATTCTTGTAGTGCCTACAGGTGCAACAAATGAAGCACCAGTGGATGGCATTATTGCCGCCGGAGTTCCCAACAAATGGTTGGGTCCAGATGGCACAACTGACAATTGTGATAGAATGGAATCCAATGAATTTGCATTTGCATTTGAAGGAGGTTGGGGTGCTTTAATGTCAGGGACAAAATCAAAAGAGGCCCAGTTGTTGTCATTGGCAGAACTTTCAGGCTGTGCAACAGACTGAGATATGGCTGCTTGTTCTGTTTGCGGAACTGCCACAGCAGCAGGAGGTTCAAGATCAGCATCAAAATCAATTAAGCTTTTGATAGTCTTCAATTTAGCTTCCCCTGCATTCCCATTAGTGGATTCCAAGCTACTGGAAGATGCAATTCTCTGTTGTTAAACACAACAAAGTGATAAGACAGTACTTTGGGTTTTACTTTCCAGACCAACAATAAGAATATCATATGAAATTACAATACTCATCACAAGCCTTGGCTTTTCATTTTAATTATTAAGCTTATTTAAATCCAACAGTCTCAGCACCTCCATACAGACAAAGTTCAAAGCACACATGTAGTGCTAGGATGTTAAACAACATCCATAGACATCAGTACATACAATATTATCTAGAACACTAACAAAGTAGGTTTGCACTTGTGCAAAAACAATATGAGTTTAGGCAAAGCAAGCAAACATTAAGAAGAAACATGGGTTGATAACAAAGAAAAACACACAGATCAATAAAATGAACCATGCAATGCACTTTTAACCAGAGAAAAAGAAGTTACACCTGTGTCTGTGCAGAGCCATCTACAGTCCGTCCAACATTGGCTTTTGGAGGTTCACTAATACGAAGAGGTAAAACATTATCACCCAAAATCTCTCTTACAGGGCGTACAACAGGAGGGCTAGAAGCCTCTGCTTCTCTAGGTATCTCAGGTGACCTTGCTTCATGCTTTGAATCTCCATCATTTCCAAATCTATCATCCCGATGCCAATCATTGACAATTCCAGGACGAGCAGGACTTCTCTTGTGATCATTATACTGTCGATTTTCCTGTTCATATCCAGGACATCTTCTTTCATCATAGCTATATCTAGAGTATTTATCATCACTACTTCCAACAGGTTTAGACCTTTCACTATAACGGCGTTCATATGAATCTTCATAGGGTGGACTCCTAGAGCCCTTTTCATATGCCTCCATTCTCCTATTATCATATATACCTTTTTCACCCTGCGAAAAACAATTCAGTTTGCACCACTGTCCAGAAATTACTTCTAGCATCTAAAAGGGGGAGATAAAAATATTACCAGCTTTCCACTCGGAGGCTTGCCAAAGTTCCGATCACCTGTATACCTCCCATCCACATACACATGCTTAATAAAGTCCCGGAGTCTCCCAACATTACTGAATGTTAAAAAATTGCTTAAGTTTGAGGTTCTCATGAAGACAAATGATGAAAGGGAAAAATGAGAGAGCAACAACCTGCTGTCAGGGGCAGATTGACGCTGCAGATCCCATTCTTTGAAGTAAACTTCCCTAGCACGCTGAGAATAAGCGTCTACTATCAGTCAAATTTACAGATATAGAAGACAATCCAAAGATCAGAAGGAAACGAGATATGTGCCAAATGGAGGGTAAAAGAGAGTTATACCTGGTTTCCTCCTCCTTGAAGAGAAGTTACTTCTTGTAAAGTAAATTTAGCCATGGACACTGATTTTACTCGGTGAGTAAACTCCCGGCTACAAAATTTAAACGACTGCGTGTTAATGCAAGCAATACAGAAAAATTGAAGAGATATTTTAAGAACTAAACTAGAGAAACATGTGCATCAATAAAGAGAAGTTGAATCACAACGTGAAATTGGATATTTATACTCACTGTATTCCGCTACAGGTGGTGCAAACAAATGTCCAAAAGTTTGTGCAAACATATTGAGGCCCCTGTTCAGTTGATAATATGTAAGACCTTTTATAACAGATACAAGTTGTCCTTAGAAGACATTGCACATACATACGTGAAAACCATAATGTGGGACTCTGGACCTGTTAACTATGAGTTTGAAACCGTTTTGTGGAAAACTACTCAAAATTCACCAAAAGTAGAAGTTGCAAAAGACAGCAGGAATAAAATAGTCAATTTATGTAGTCTGCTAGCAAGACTAAAACAATGGCTCCACGTTCGGCATTCCTCCTCATGTTAACAACTATTTTCTAGACTATCACCTTCTTTATATCAACCGACAGAGCCTCTCTAGTTTCAATTCATGCTCAAAGATGCAGATTAGATCTTATCTGTGAAGTTGTTGAACAAATATGGTAGAAAAGCCTGAATTGAGACAAATAGGTATTTGAATAATAACTTCAATTTTTTTTTGTATAAATAGGCATTTAAACATTTCTTAGACCGCGCAACCCCTAGTAGTTAGACATTTATGACTAATTTCCTCAACCCATCTTTCTTAATTTTGATTAGACTTGGCACATAGCTTAAAGAAATATACAACAAAACATCTGTTCATTCTTTGTCCTTTGAATTCACAAACAATACCAGAACAATAAACTGCCATTTTGGATTGCTACAACTAACTCATGCACCTACTAGCTTGACCAAAATCAAGCTAAAGAACAACCAACCTGGAAACTTATTAGGCTTCAACAGTTATGACCCATTCTATGTCAATCAACAAAAGAACGCAATCCACAAAGCACTCAGAACGTCATAATAGTAAAAAAAACAAAACAAAAAGTACATACCAGGCTATTACAATTAATGCATCTCCGATTTTCCGGGAGCTTGAGAAGGCCTCGAATTATGCGCTCATGCTTCTCGTCCTCCTTCATTCGATTAGACATCTCTAATGCACACTTCAAGTAAGCCACCGTCAATATATCACAAAGAAGTAAGTATCAACTGCAACAAACGCATCAATAAACCTCAAACCGTCATTATATCATCAACTAAACAGCTAAATTCGAGGAATTAACCACTGAAACGCAGGAAAAAGGAAAGCATTCCTTTCGCTTAAAACAAAGTTCCAACAGCGCAGCTATCAATATTCAAACACGTCAACCATATTCTACGTCATCTACTGCCAGGTGAAAATGAAACGACAGAGAAAGCAGAATTCACCAGATTAAAACGTCGGATCTAAGAAATCAAATACTGCAACACAATTCCGAGCTACTCCATAAACTGCTTCCAAACAGAGACCGTCAACTTGACAGTAACAGCAATCAAAAAGAAAATATACTAACCCGAGACTAAGACGTTACTGTTCCAGCTGCTCGTAAACCTTTATCCACCACTACTTCCTGCACCGTTCCGCAATCCTGCGTTACTCTACAAAAACAAATAAAATGAATAAATGACACCAAAAAGAGCAAGAGAATTTAACAGATATTTACGTATGCTGATAAAGGGACCTTACTGGTTGGTACAGCTAGGAGCCAAGTCGTCAACACCAGAGTCTGGCCTTTTTCCCCTTTCCAAAAAATAGAGCATGCAAGAGAGAGAATCGTCCTTAAACAATGGGTATTATGAGGTGCGCGCGGCACAAATAGGTATAAATGTACCCGCTCATTGTGTATGGGCGGCGTTGATTCTTTCCTCGTCCTCCGACGCATGATTTTGGGCTTCGGGAAGCTCAAACGGACCGTGATGGTGACTTTAGTTGACTGGTCTAGGGTCGTACAAGACGACTAGTTAGTTACTGCAATTGGCATTTTAGGCTTAATATAATTAAAAGAAATAAATACCGATAAACACGGTATTAAGAATTTTAGATTGGAAGGATAATTCCGACAATTTTAAGATTTATAAATTTCGAGATTTCGATCCATATATTTGAAAGAAACATATAATAAATCCGATCATGATTGCATGCAGAGGCAAATAGAAATACAGTATGATTGTGTTGTGTATATAGTTAACCACTACAGGGAAAATTATGATGATCTTCTTGCCTTTCCTAATATAAAATTTGTGGGAGCAGAAGGGAAGACTGTTTCAGCAGCCTGCATGGGTGGAAACAATGATTATCAGCTGCTGGAGAGAGAATCTATATATATATATACATAACACAATCATGTAAAGCTTCCTTTTTTCTTGTTCTAGTGAATACAATAGGGCTAAAGCTACAGCCATGGAATAGACCCAAGAAAAGCTACAGCCCACAATCACGGTTCAAGCTTCCATATGCTAAAGCTACCCGCTCATTAACTGGGAAGAAGGAACTAAATAAAAAAACTGATGCAAGAAAAGACTGCGGTTCACATGAATCCATAAAACGAAAACCCCACTTGTTTTGTGCTCTACCAATCATAGAGTTCATTCTTACAATCAGTTGTTGACAGTTCTGGAAGCAGATTGTGACATGAGTTGTCATTGCTGTCTCTGTCCCCAGAACTTGTTTGTCTAAACTTACTGAATTCCACCGTCACTAATTAACGAAATGACTACAGCGATACCTGAAAGCTGAAATACTGAGAAGGAAAGAGAACGTATTGCCGTCTAAATTATAAGCCTCTCTCGTGCAATACAGGTGTTCACCGGCCAGCACAATCGGAGCGGACATGCTCCATTATAGACTATAGTGATCCAAAACTGACAGTCAATCCTCTATATTTTCGCTGGTTCTCTCAATGCTTGTTTGACTCTTCCCACTTGCTGCTGTAGTGAGGTATCTTGTTCTGTCTCATAAGTCAGGTGACCAATCGGCCCAACATGATTCCTCGCTTTTCAGAAACTCCTTCCCTTTTTTCCATCAAAAGGAACCGGCATCACATGGACCAACCTGTAGAATGCACAGCCATTAATCCAGCAGAAAGAAAAGTCCAATCATCGAATAATTCAATGCCATTTCTGAGTTCGTATCTGAATAATGCTTATATAGCTGCCTGCCCCATTCCCCATGCATTGTTGAAGACCAGGACAAAAGTCTCGACAGGTTCATAATTTTTTAGTTTTTTCTGGGCCATTGTTCACCCATCACCGACCCTTTCTAGCTGGCTAAATGCCATCAAATACTACTTAAAAATTTTATAATCTCATATGGCCAAAACATAGAAGGGAAAACCTCTTCAATCAACTCTAAGCTAAGCCGATCCTTACTAATGACTGGGGATTTGAAGTGAGTAATATATAATGTAGAAATCATGCAAGAATCCTGAGAAATAAGATGAAGCTAGTTTGCGGGATCCAGGTCGTGTATGTAAACCTATTTTTTACATTTTTTTTAGAGAAATCATCCGTATTGATATGACAGAACATGGCTGATAAGACTGGTAGTAGTATATACGGCATGAGCAAACACTGACATGAAGCCTTCCAGTGAAACAGTCTATTTACAGAGCATGAACGATGGAGAATATTGCTCAAACCCATAAATATTCTCTTCCACTATCATCACATGTCAATATTTTAATTTCATGCTCCGGATTTCTCTGATATGTGACTGTGACCTCTGTTTTTTTCTGTCATTTTCAGTTTCCGCTTCTCTTGGTCATTTTAAGTAGGTTTGTTCAAGTCGTTTAACAGAGCAATGGTTTGCTTCTACTGCTACTTAATTTATATAACATGATGTCCTATATTTTATCCTGTATGTAAGGTTTACGGTGTGGCAATGTCTTTTTGAAATCATCACAAGACAAAATCTAGTTGGAGTTTTACTATGTATGCATTTTCAAGTTACTCTTTCGGAAAGGGTCTTGGCATCTCTGATTCTTAGCAAGTTTTGAGTGGGCGCTACTGAGCTTTTGGCTTTCCCAATAGATTTCCACCTTTCGCGTCTCCCCTCGTTACCCACGATTACTTTATATATAGATATTCCACACTGGTTCGCCGTAGACTGGTGTCACACATTATCTATACTCGCATTTATGGGCATCTGGTGATCTATTTGAAGCGGGTGGGCCAGATTATTCCCTTGAGATTTGTTTTTGTGGAGAAGAATATTTGGAAGAGATGGGTAAGCTCAGTTTTGGCAAGGTGTTGCACTGCATTTCTCTTACTTCAGGTTCGACCTGCTCTTGTTTCTGTACCGGTGTAGTGGAAAGTCAAGATGATGAATTTGAGAAGACATCGTTGATACCAAGTGACAAAGGCCAGAAGATGAGATTGAAAGATGTTATTTCTGGCAAGCAAACATTGGGGTTTCAATTGAAACCCGAGGTAACTTTTCTTTCTTTCTTTCTTTCTTTCTTTGTTTCTTTGTTTCTTTTTTTTCTTTCTTTCAGTACCAGTGTATCATGACACTGATTTCTTAGTGAGATGGCCGGATATATATATAGAGAGAGAGAGAGCTTGATGGTCTCCAACATGTGCAGGAGCCTAACTTGTTCTCTGTTCATTTACTTGTAGATGGTGGTACTGAGGGTGTCCATGCACTGCATCGGCTGTGCAAGAAAGGTGGAGAAACATGTTTCAAAGTTGAAAGGTGTAGCCTTCTATCCTTTCATTTATTTACCCAATGGTTTCAAAATTGCAGACTGATGAACCCAGATGCTAATCAGCTTTTTCCTCCATTTTTCTAGTTCTAATTACTTTGAATCCTTTTTCTTTCCTGATCATTTGCTTCGTGAATTGAATAGCCCTCCTATATCTTGCACGAGTCCAGGTGACTGAATGCTTGTCATAGATTTCAAAGGTGGGCGAGAGGTTCTATAATTCTGTTTCTTCTCCTTTGTGTCAAGCAGGAGTGACCTCGTGCAGAGTAGACCTGGAAAACAGGACGGTAGTGGTATTCGGGAACATAATCCCTTACGAAGTGCTGGAAAGCGTCTCCAAGATTAAAAATGCTGAGCTTTGGAATCCTCCATCCTGAGATTGATGCACAAATGCTTTGTTTCCTCCACTATAATCCCGATTTACTATGACCAAGCATTATTATTTATTAAGGAGAAAGTCGGAACTGTACCTTATATATATAAAAGATTATGAAAATATTTGTTGTTAATTTCAATTAACCTCTCCCTCTTTTTAGTATTGATTGTCTGATGTTTAAATGATTAATCCGATACAAGGGTATGGTATTTTCCATCTCATTTAGGCGTCTCCCATTCTCTCTCTTATTTTTGCTTAAATCCAAATTATATCATCAATTAATGAATTAGATTAAGTTTAAAGATATCTGTATATGGTTAATTAATAAAATTTATTTATTATTAAAAGATATAAAAATTTATTTTTATTTTAACATAGAGTACTTTGAAAATTCTTGAATCTTGAATAACCAAATAAATTAGTATTCTGGAATAATTTATGTAAATAAATAAACTAATTTATCTAATGAAAGACCAATATCCACAAAGGTCAAGCAAGCGGTGTCGTTTCTTAAGCTTACGTGGTCAAAGATCAACCTCGCGTGCACATAGATTGTTCAATAGGTTCTACATGCTATTTGCCTACCCTCTCTGCAGTTCAAAAACATTCGTACGGCTGGGCCGAAACAAACTCGAGTGAATTAAATCAGAAAACGCGGCCGGGTCAACTCAGATAAGACGAACACCATGAACAAAATTCACTCCTCTCTCTCCTCGCCATCCTCCTGCAATCGCCCTTCCCGTCCCAATCGCTAGAAAACCTCAACCCGCCGACCGCGGCGCACGCGGAACTAATTCGCCACGGCTTCCCGGTAGGCCTTCTGCCCTCGTCCGTCGGAGGCTACACTCTCAATGAGACCTCAGGCGAGTTTAATGTAGACCTCGGTGTCGCTTGCAAGATCACGCTCCCTCCCAACAACTTCTTGGCGACGTACTCCAAGAAGGTGAAGGGAAAGATCGTCCAGGCTCGGATCGCGGAGCTGGAGGGGATCCGATTACGTGCGTTGATATTTTTTAAAAATTAAAGAGTTTAAATTTTAAATTTTAAATTTTAATATAAAATATTTTAAAATTTCAATTAATTAAACTTCTTTATTAATGATATTTCAATTATTATTATTATTTGAAAGTAAATATTTTTTTTTAAAAAAAATCACAATACAAAAATATCTAAAATTACTTATATTTGTTAAAGTAATGATTCTCTCCAGATGGCACGAAGCTCCATCTCATTTATCCTAAGTCGATTCGACTTTCTTAATTAAAGCCCATGGGTACGTCATTATTAAACTTTTCGAAAGCGTCCGAAAATCCATTTGCCGAATAGACGACATGGGGTTGCTCCCTCCGGGAGCATGGATGAAAAGAAACATGCAATACGCGTCCTTTTCAATGTGGGTTGGTTTTTGGCCAGGCTATTGGACCCATTACTGTTAGGTGTGCATGCAGCGTCACATCCATCAAATAAAGCCATGCAACCATCTACAGATGGTCATTAAAAACAAGCACCACCACCGGGAGTGGTCTCTATTCAAATGCATGTCTTACGTTCCTTCAATCACAGTATTGACAGAATGGATTAATTAAGACAGTGTAAGGCATCTAGCTATCTACCCAGAAACCCTACAATTCAAGGTGCTTATCTATTTTAAGCCCAGCAAACTAAAACATTTGCTCGAGGCTTCTCTCAGCTGCGCGCCACACAAATACACGGTAGTGGTGGTGGAGCGTTTGTCCAATATGTCGCATCAGCTCACTATACTTTAGTTGCTGTTAGGCCGCGCGCAGGGCCGCAGTTTCCGATGCCATTCACGCAATCAAGTTGCGAAAAGGACAGCGCTAAATGTGGGCTAATCTTTGGCTTTATTGTCGAAGGATATGCATTATATCGCTTTAAAGAACAAACAAAGAGACAGATGGAAGAGCATTAGTATCCACAGATGATTCAACCATGATACTGGTTTCCAAGTTCCAGCAGTTTCCCCTCGTTGTCCGAACAGTTAGTTTACTTCATGGCAAGTTAAAAAGAAAAGACTTCTCTTACCAAAAAAAAAGAAAAAGAAAAGACTTCATCTTTTTCACCGAAAGAGAAGATTAGAGAATCTGACAAAATAGTGGTGTCCAACTGTCGTCGTATGCAAGCAAAGCAAATATTCTCCGTCAGCACTACGAATTCCAGATTCTACTTTCCTATCCAGTCAATTTTCACGAACCAAACCTACAGACTGATAATCAAAGTACCAGATGGAAGAATAGGGTATACCCATGTGTGATTTGGTGCACAAAAAGGTACTGAAAAAACTGTAATCAAAATGAATCATACAAAGTACAATGACAAATATCATTTTTGACATGCAGCTTCTCTAAAGATTCCACAAATACAAGTTGGATCCTCGACTAATCAAGAAAAAAACACCATTTTGGTCATTGAGTTTTTTTTGTTTTTTCTTTCCAATTTCCTTCTCTATTAAATGCCCAATAATAATTCTTGGTCAACCATCACTATGAAATTTTTTTTGATACAGAGAATTGAAAATAATATTTTAGATTTTTAAATCAAATATCATTCTCAATTTTTTCTATTGGTGACTGATTCTTTTGATTTCAAAACTGGTAATAAAAATAAAAATCTAAAACCCATAATTTTAGTATTTTAAGAATAGATGGTATAAGATTTTATATTCTAATAATTTTTTGTTTGATATATTTTAATGATTTAGAAAAAGGTTAAAAGAATCTATTAAAAAAAAAAAAGAGACACACTACCCACCACACTATACTTACTCAATTGCCTTTATTAAATGGATTTGATAATTGATAATGTGACTAATGTCACAGGGTCATTAATCTCTTTCCAAAAGACGCACCCAGTGGGATATGGGTACTGGATGTGTAACATCCACGTTTATAAGCCCAACAACCACCCAGTTCCAATCTGATGTGGGGATCAACCACCCTGCCTACCCCTTGGGCCTACAGGTGTAACATACTCTCCCCACCAAGCCCAACGACGCCCTCGTAGTTTTTGACTTGGGTCACCCTGCCTACCCCACTGGACCTACAGGCATGGACACCGAACAGGGCCCGATTTGGCTCCACTACCAATTTGTCACGAGACTAGAGTTTTGCGGAATAAAAACTCTCTGTGCGGCCTTAGACTATCGCACTCGCAATAGACTAAGTCAGTTTTTCTCACAAAGCTAGCTAGAATGTTAAGCTTAGAAATATAACCGAAGAAAAGAGAGAGACAAAGAATGAAGAGAAAACTCTAAACTCTCAATATTACAAGAATTGCTGGATGATTACAAATGAGGGGACACACCCCTTATATAGTTAATACAGCTCCCAAATGAATGGTGGAGATTGAGTAAACCGATCTAACCGTGTCTATACAAAGATATACAAGACAATCACTAATAGCTGATTTCACATCTATAATAATATTTGATTCTCCAAATCGGATCTACTATATGACAGAAATGTATTCCCATTAAATTCCCTGATTGTCTCTGATTGTTCCTCCATTAATGTGCCGATTCTACTTAATTGAGATACTAGATTTAAGAGATATGTCACACACGAAGCCGAACAATACGTTGATGATATTAAGCATTTAAAACCCGCGTAAGTGCAAACAAGTAACCAAAAGAGCTTAAAAGAACAAAAGAAAGAAAGAAAAGGTATCCTGGTTACGCCATTCGCCACGCGCCACTGTAAACCCTGTCATGTCACGCACAAATCGAATCAAATAACAGTGCTGTACGTCCTGTTTTTCCGGCTCAACATAACCACCCTGGTTAGAGAGACAGAACCAACTACGCGAAACGCGCTATTTATGCGCGTGACCCCACCTGTCCTCTCGGCTCTAAAAACGTAAATATCTCGTACAAGCCTTCCCCCATCTCTCCCTAACGAACCAAACTCTCTTTTTCTTCTTGACTAGTTTCCTCGGATTCCTGCGTGTCTTTCAAAGCAAATTCTGTTGCAGTGACTTGGCTCCTTTAAGAAATCCTAGATTCCTCCCCATTATCTACAGGTACTCGCTCTTCTCGTGTTCAGTTTATTGTTTTTGTTGAGTTGTCGTTTGGATGAGTTGTTTAGAGTTTAGATCCGTCTATTTCTGTAGTCTTTCCGTTCCTGCTGCGCTTGTTTTTGTTTTACTGAAATTACAGTTTCTGGTTTGTAAATTTCTGTACTTTTCATGCTTGATTCGAATTTATTTTGTTTTTCCGTGTTTGGTTATGTTTATTTGTCGTCATGTTCACGTTAATACGCACAATGCACGGACACTTGTGCTGTCGCGAGCTAAAGTCTGCTTCTGTTTCTACTTAGTGTATCTGAAGTGCGTTTGTGTTTGTGCTTATTATGGAGTTGGAAAACAATGTGGTGAAGAAGGGTCTCCGGTTCCTTTTACTACGTCGACTTCGCGAAGATTTGTGCCGGCTTTTAGTTGAGGAAAGAAGGATAACAGAACTGTGTTTTTTTTTTGTTTCAAGCATCTACTTTGATGTTCAGTTGCTCATAGTAGCTTTCTCTTCGCGGTCTGCATTGCCAGTATATTTGATGAAATAGATGGAAATGTGCCGGGTGAAGGAAACGGAAGTTTTGGCTTTATAGTGCCCTGTATGCTCTGTGAATGATGTAATGAGAGAGATAGAGGGAGTGGAAGAGACTTCTGGCTCATATATTATTGCTTTGTGATTGAGAAAAATTGATTGATTTGAGTTCTGTTGAGCGGGACAGAAAATCATTTACTCAATTTAGTAGATTTTGAAGTTAATGCATAACCTATATTTTTGCTGATTAGTGCTATCTGTTTAAAAGAGAGTTGGTGCTGAGTACGGCTATTTTGATGTTCTGGACATTTTTACAGGTTGCAAGAGTTATTGATGCAGCCTGCTGAAAATGGATATAGAGGACAAATTTCTTGCTAAAGGTATGTCTTCTCATGCTATCATCTGTGATGAATGGTTATCTATTAATTTTTCATCGTGTTGTCATTGGTACACTGTTGTAAACTCGTATTCACAGTGATTGAAGGGCTAAGACTTTTAATTGCATTTTTTTGCAATTGCAATGTGAGTGTTTATATTCATAGACCGAGATTTCCAGATGACAGGGATGTTAAAGTTTGCTCGTCAATAAGTTTTCAATTCACAGGAGAATGGTCTCTTATATTATCATTCATCATTCATATGTTCTAGTCGTGCGTCAGAAATAAGTGTGAGCAAATATTTATGGGATGAATTACTTTTGCAGAATGGTTCTTTATTTGTTTTTGCTAATGTTACGTATGATGCTTAATGAAATTGTAAAATGTTTTATACACTGGTAGTGGAATTCATAACTGCACTGAGCATGAATTTTGTTTCTTAGATAAAGATTTCTGTTACATGCTTCTGAATAGTCTATTATGATAATCCTGGTAAATTCGGTGGTAAAAAGAAATGTAAAATAAGTAGTGAATAATCGAGATGCAGAAGCGTCAATACCCGTATAAAGGGACTCACTAATTTAGATCAATCACTTTTGTTATTGATTACGTTGTCAATGGAGCAAAAGAATCTATTAGTGTTTTACAGGAAAAAATACTTTTGATCTTGGGGCATAGCATGTCTTATATTGTCTGTCCAAAAGTTGAGTTTCTTTTCTTGTTTTGTTGTTGGCATCATAGTTTCTGGTGTTCAAAGCCTCTCTTCGAGTGTGCAAAGCACCCCAGAGAAAAATGGAAACTCAGATGATGCTTCAAAGAGTCCAGAACTTCTTCAAGAGTTTCTGAGATGTGGTCCCAAAAAGGAACTCCTTCGAACTTGTCTTGACAAGGACAAGAAACAGTCAGCTTCGTCAAAAAACAAGATTAAAGACCTGCAAAACGCTGGTAAAACAGTTAAGAAGGAGCCAAAAAAGGCTGCTTCTGTTCCCAGTAACCAGCCTTCTTCAAAGAAGCAACAAAGAAAAGGGGAAAACCCGTCTCGTCTCCTAGCTGCTCCTGATCAATCACCAGATTTTGGTTGTTCAAAATCATGGATATGTAAAAACTCTGCTTGTAGAGCTACTATATCTATTGATGACACATTTTGCAAGAGGTGCTCTTGCTGTATCTGTCATTTATTTGATGACAATAAAGATCCTAGTCTGTGGTTGGTCTGCACATCTGAAACTAGGCAGGGTGACTCTTGTGGTCTTTCTTGTCATATGGAATGCGCCCTTCAACGTGGAAAGGTGGGGGTTGTTGATCTTGGGCAATTGATGCAACTCGATGGTAGTTATTGCTGTGCTTCATGTGGAAAAGTTTCTGGAATACTCGAGTAAGTAGATTCCGTGCAGTTTGAACTCCCTTTCTGCTTCTTGCAGGTTGGTTTTGATCAAAGCAATCCGTTTTGGTTGATGGATTTGGTAAATAGATTGTTATTTATTTTGTATATTTTTGACAAATGTCTTCTGAATTTGCCATTTTATGAAAAGTTGGCTGTATCAATGTGGGGAAAGTGCTTTGCATTGGGCTTGGTTTGAAATGAGCGTTTAGACTGTAGAGACTTTTTATCTCAGCTATACAATATGCGATTGGTGGTTGTTTTTTTTGGCTGTAAGGACAATATCTAACAATTGAAGATGGCTTAAGACTATCTAACGTATTTCTACTAATGGGATGTGTTTGGTGTTATTTGACTAATGTTGGCAGAAGTTGGAAGAAGCAGCTAATGATTGCCAAAGATGCTCGTCGCGTTGATATACTGTGCTATAGGATATACTTGAGCTACAGGCTACTTGACGGAACTTCAAGGTTTAAAGAACTACATGAAATTATTAAAGACGCCAAGGCAAAATTAGAAACTGAGGTGGGTCCAGTAAATGGCGTTTCTGCCAAAATGGCACGGGGAATTGTCAGCAGACTCTCTGTTGGTAGTGAAGTGCAGAAACTTTGTTCTCAGGCAATTGAGAAAGCAGATGAGAGGCTGGCCATGATTTCTAATGTGAACCCAAATTGCAGAGGTTTAATTCTTTTCATTTCAAATATTATGACTAACAACAACAAAAGCTTAATGAAAATAATAACACTATTTTTTATTGTCTCTTCTGCAGAGGATACGCTCCCTGCTGCTTGCAGATTCTTCTTTGAAGAAGTGACGTCTTCTTCTGTTGTATTAATTTTAATTGAATTGTCTACTCCATCATCTGACGATGTCAAGGGATACAAGCTCTGGTATTGCAAAAGCAGAGAAGAAGCCCCCTCAAAAGACCCCGTCTGTGTGTTTCCAAGAACTCAGAGAAGGATTTTGATATCAAATCTACGACCCTGCACAGAATACACATTTCGTATTGTTTCTTACACAGAGGCTGGCGACTTGGGTCACTCTGAGGCTAAGTGTTTTACTAAGAGCGTAGAGATAATGCACAAGGACCCTAACTCGTTAGTTGTCCAGAATAAGAGAGAGAATACACTTGTTGCTGGAAGTAGTTCTAGTTCCAAAAGGGACTCCAAAACTACAACAACTGCTAGTCCTTCTGGATTCAAGGTCCGAGAACTCGGCAAGATCCTCCAAATGGCTTGGTTTCAGGAGCAAGGCTGCTTGGAGGGTTTCTGCAGCGTTGATACTGAAAAATGTTGTGGAGCAGTCAAAGTGCTAAAGCCTGATAAAGTTGGAGATGGGTTACCACCTGTTTCACGTGGGCTTGACTTGAATGTGGTTTCAGTGCCTGATTTGAATGAAGAGTTGACCCCTCCATTCGAGTCTTCCCGTGATGAGGATAACGGCTGCACGTTGGAGCAGGCTATCGAGGCAGTTGATGATGCTGCTTCTGGAGACGTAGAGAAAGATATTTTGGCCAGACTGCACGGCAGTGGCAACTCCCAGACGTGGGCCCATGGGCAAAGCGAAGTGCCAGCTGTTGATTCCCGGTCTGAGGTATGCAGGAAAAGGGCACATACGACGGAGGAAATGCATGACTGTCATAGCTCATTGATTAATGGGTCTCCTTTCCGTGTCTCCAATAGTTCAGGTTGCTTAGATGAGAACTTCGAGTACTGCGTGAAGATAATACGATGGTTGGAATGCGAGGGTCACATTAACCAGGAATTCAGACTGAAATTGCTTACGTGGTTTAGCTTGAGATCCACGGAACAGGAAAGACGAGTGGTTAACACCTTCATCCAAACTTTGATTGATGATCCAAGTAGTTTGGCAGGACAGTTGGTTGACTCATTTTCAGACATTATATCCAACAAGAGGCCACGTAATGGCTTCTGCAGTAAGCTGTGGCATTGATTATTAAATTAGGGCGGGGAGCTTTAAAACACAGAGTGCAATTTGCTTCTGGCAAGTCTCTTCTGATTGTTTTGCTGCTCCTTGTACAGGCATTTTTTCTTAGTCACTCTCGGAAGTGGTTCATTTATATTATGGACAAGTTTGTCCGGCTAGAAGATTGATTACTGTTCGCGGAGGTGGGTTCCCATTTTGTTGGAAGGCTAAGCTTGATGAAAGGCCTCTGCGTGCAATGATTCTCCTAACCTCATTTCATGTATTAGACTAATATTATGAGGACTCCTGTACTTTCGGATCATACTGTTAATTTTTTATCTTTCTTTACGTCAAAGAAGGATACATTAATGATGCTGTTCTGGATGAAGTAAAATTATGGATTAATTTTATTTATTAATGATGTGAGTGGACTTATATATATAATCTCATTTATTCACAGACTCACGTATGAGATAATAGCTAACGACTTTTGGATTCTGGATTTCTTCTTTTGTCACATAATGTTGCATTAAGCTAAATCAACATTAATTTATATAAAGAAATGCGCGGATGCCTTTTCTTTTTATATATTATTGATTCTATCCTTACCCATTCTACCCTCCTATATTAGAGTATGGAAATTATTGATTATGTTATTATATAAATGTTTATATCTAATGCTCTACCTCTAGTCTTACTCATCTCTAAATTAACTATATGATAATAATAAATAAAATAGATTATGATTGTACACTTTGTATAGTATCCTAAATAGGAATTAGAAGGTTAGGGCAACTAACGAAAGTAACCTAAAGGAAAAATTAACTGATGCGGCTGAGCAATATAATCGAATACATTAATATTTGTTTTTTTTGGAATACGACATTAATAATTGTTAACGGACAAGAAAAGAGAACAGTAAGACATGAACACCAAGCACAACGCATTTGGATCAAATGACGAAAAATTACGTTGGCGCAAAGCAAGATGTGGGTGGAATCACATCGCAAAGCATTCAAAACAAACAACACACTGCGCCTAGCTCTTGCAGACGAACAATCGGCAACTGCTTCTGTTCAAGAAGATGACAACTTTTCATGGCACATCCAAAATGGCAACTATCAACCCACTTCAAGTAAATAGTTCTGTTTTCATATTTGGTTACTGGATACAGGTGCATCTTACTATATGACAAGTGATTGGATTACCGAATGGCTATCATGCTATTCCAATGTACTCAATAATGTACCTATTATACTGGGAACTAGATCCTTTGAAACCCACGAATGTTTTGATTGACCCAAGCTGACTTGTAATTTGATTTCGTTGAGACTGTATCTTGAATTTGGAACATGTGTACATCCCAACAGTTTCTTTTCTTTGTAGATCTTGCTAGGTTTCAACTTTACAGCAGTCTATGTTCTATAAAGAAAGATGCTGACCGTACATTAATAGCATTCAGCCGCCTACCGTTACCTCATCAATCAAAAAGTTTATTTGTTGTTATTATCGAATATCAAACACGTAAGGTCCTAAGCAACCTTTTCATGCTAGGATCCTATCGGATCAAATTATTGACTAAAATCATATAGAATATCTGTTTTGTATTGCCTTGCATTTTCCAGGAAATTGCAATGCATGTTTGAGCGTTTGCCTTTACACTTAAAAAAGTTCCACTGTAAACTTGGATGTGCCCCATGGAGTTTGTTTTAGGTTGCAATTATTGTTCGTGGGGAAATAACTTCATCAACCCTTTTGTGGCACGAAGACACTGAATCTATTTTTAGATCTAAGAAGGTTAATGAGCTTTTTACAGATTCTAACATGTGAACACAGACGATGGTTCCACACAGACGATGGTTCCACCGACTAGAAAACCAAATCCAACATGACTGATCCTGGCATACCAAGCATAGTCTGCAAGCATTAATTGCGACACTATTGATTGGTGATCCATTTAGTACCTAGCCGAATTAGGAACCGCCCTTTTAATGAGCATATCCGCATGGAGAGATCCAGAGTTCTGATACCTCAAGGAACTGTCAAAATCTCAGCAATAACTGCTGAGGTCCCCGGTTCCCAGCCTCCTCTCTCCAGTCTCCCATTTGCATTTGTTTACCACCGAGTGCTCCCTCCTCAGTCCTCATCCTTTTGGCTCATCTTTTTCAAATAATGCTTCTGTCGTTTCTGCCATTCAATACCAAGGCACTTGCTGGGTTCGGCGGAATCAACGATGATATAGAGCCTTTTTATACTATTATTAGGTTCAATGCAGCCAGAATAGAACTTATATGTTATTCTCACTTGTTCAAAACAATGTCCTACATGCTCCGTTGGTCTGCTCAAAGATTAGTAACCATTCTCGCAGTTTCCCAAAAGTAGAGGAACTTGGTTGGTGTTTTGGCTTCAGAAGTGGGGTTAGTTAAATAAATCAATTTATTATCTATATATATATTTATTAATTAATTTCTAATTTGAAAATTTCCGACGACGGTAAATGGCTGCGCCATTTTACTATGAGATTGGAATAATCCGGCTTGTATTTTCAAGTTGTTTGAATAATCTTAACCATTTACCTTTCCTAATTTATCCTATGTAATACGATTCATAACATAAGTTGTGTTTGGAATTATCATCAATTATAGGTGAAGCTGTCACAAAAAAAAAGATAATTAAAAAAACTGTCTATATTGGTCAAATGTTGTATCTCCTCCGTGATGTAATCATACTACAGCGGTGATTTCGTTATTGTAGATCTGGATGAGAACCAAGTTTATCCTATCTCCACGTACGGTGATGACTTTTCAATATATATATATATTAAACATACCTTTCATGATCTATAACTAATTGTACTAAAAGTAAAAACCATGTTTAAAAGTCTTGTTAAAAGTAGTTTTATCACGACTAATTTGCTCTGATGCTAAGCGTCATAATTCGTAACCCTGATTAGTCATTCAAACTAACGGGCTTGACCCGGTGGCATAAGATTGTGATCGTTAATAAAATTTTGGTTTAAAATATATTTTATTTATACTTTCGAAACTCAAGAGAAAATTGAGCGTTGAAATGGTCCAATCCACGTTCTCTCAGCAGAGACGATGAGGGCATCAGAAAGACATTAAAATCCTTAAACCAGAAAGAAAGAGAGTGCCAACTGCCGAAACCATGGGGAGAGAAGAATAGAAAATGGGAAGCCGAGCTTTCATAAGAAAACGAAACAACGTGGTGGGTCTCACTAGCATTGATAGGAGAAAAAGGTCCGTCTTGGACTCATCTGTAAACAAATAATTAACACTAGAAGACAAGAGGGGCCTTTTTTGGGGCTCTAAGTTTGAACACCAATAATTTATTATGTGCGACCCCACTGTCTGGCTGAACGGCTATGCCCTTTCCTTTTCTATGCAGCTCTGCTTTCCTCTCACTGACCCTGCAGTAAGGTAATCGCTCAACTCCTCTATTCCCTCTCCCCCTCAATCAATGACCCCACGTGAAAAGAACTGCCTGGCAACCATTTCTGTACAAGATTAAATCTCGAGGGATTGACAGTGGAGGCATATAACTATTTAGTTAAATGTATGATTATAAAGGAAAATCCATATAGTCATATGAGCATGATTCTTCAATATGTTTTACACCACAAAATCACGAAAACAAACAGAAGACTGTAAGGTCTCTCCAACTTTTATCTTTTGGGAATAAAGAGGGGGGGCCATCTTAGCCATCTTATCGAATTCGATAAGTATGAAATTTTGCTTTTGGTTGGTGTGATTCATTAAATATACTGGTGGAGGGTCGGTACTAACGAAATGATAAAAAAAATATGTGTTTTGACGAATTCTCCTATGGGTAATGCAGCATACAATGTGTGTGAGTCATCCTCTCCACTCTCCACTAGAATCTAATCAAAAATATGGTGACCCTCAGAAGTCCCCATCTTCCAATGGCGACGATAAATTTGACATTTTTATCTGCCGAGCCACGCCCAATAAATCCTACAGATATGGCTTGATTGACTCCCGGTTCCAAGGGATGTAATAATTCTTCGTGACGACTGCTTTGAGTTAAAGAATGTTGGTGGTGCCATGCTTTGTGTATTTGTACAGTATTTTATCCTCTCGGTGCAGTGTGTGTGGAGAAAGAGGAAGTGGGTGAAAAGGGCTGAGGGAGAAGAAGATGGTGGAATTGATTAGGGTAGGACGGCCACTGTGTCTATTAAGTATATATCCACTATTGAACCCACCATAGACAATTGAGAACATTTTGGGCCAACTTTTGGAATCCAAAAGGTAAACGATATCATTACTTCCCAGTGATACAGTATTTTAACCTTTGTTCGTGAAAATAAAATAAAATAAATTTTATTGTTGGTTTTTTTATTTTATCTTAAATATTTAATTTTAAAGTAGAGATATAGATTAAAATTGTGTATAGTTAAATTTTGATTATAATTCCTATAATTTTTCGAAAACAGACTCCACCCTTAAGTTCTGCTTGGAAAAACATGACTGATATGTAATCTGACTAAAAAGTGTCAAGTCCTTGCACGTGTGCTCCCAAGTGAACACGTTTGTTCAATTGCATGGTAAAGAGACATTAATACGGAAAGATCAGGGTTTCAAAACCTTTTAAACGTCAACTGTATTGAATGGAGGTAGTTCGAACAACTCCCCTCGTTAAAGCTGCTTTTGAAATTAAAAGTGTTTCAGTGCATGTGTCTTGTCCAGGCATAAATATTGACGAAGCTTTTGGGTTTTACGTAATACGGTGGGGGAGCCGTTTACGGATCTCCTTGTCGGATCTGGTTTTCAAACTGGTTAGTTACTTTTGAACAACTTAACTACTTTTACTAGAACATAACCCAGGAAGATGATCTAGTCGAATCATCGAGGGTTTGATTTTAATAGAGAATTGTCGAGAATTTTAAAAATATTTTATGATAATTTGAGATTTTAAAAATATAGTTACAGAACCGACGAAATATTTTTTATTTAAATATTAGGTAGATTGGCACTGCCCTTACTTTAACAAATAACCTAAAATGCGAAGGTTATCTAGCCAACAAACGGACATTAATATATGATAAAAAGGAAATCAGGAATAAGGGGAACCAGAAAAAAAAAAAAAAATCCTCATGTTTCACCCCAGTCTGTCAATTCTCTTATATAAACCACGGGCCACTTCAGTAGGAAATCAAACCAAATCATTTTTCCTCTTACAAATCTCTCTCTCTCTCTATCGCTTCTCTAGTTTAGTGCTTATTCTGCTGTGTTATTCCTTTCTCTCGTAGAAACATTGAGATGTTAGACAAGGGTCTGTCTAGAGCCATGAACGCGAGAATTTTGGGCTCGGGTAGCGAAGCCATAGTTCTAGCACACGGTTATGGAGCAGACCAGTCTGTTTGGGACAAAATCCTGCCATATTTGGCTGAGCATTACATGGTTCTTGTTTTTGACTGGTGCTTTTCAGGCGCCGTGGAAGAAGCCAACCTCTTTGATCCCGTGAAGTACAATTCATATGATGCTTTTGCAGACGACTTGATTGATCTTCTAGACGAGGTGAACCTCCAATCATCTGTTTTTGTGGGTCACTCCATGTCTGGTATGATTGGATGCATTGCTTCTGTTAAAAGACCTGATCTCTTTAAGAAACTCATCCTCGTTGGAGCTTCTCCCAGGTAAAACTCATCGTCTCTTTGTTTGCCGTACATAAGTTTTTTCCTCCATGAAAATATATAAAAATTCTGTGATTTCTTCCTTGGATGCTTAGAATCTTCTGTGTAGCTTTATTTCCGTCCGCGGCTGTTAATTTGATCCTTAAATTAACTGATCCGAAACCTCACAGTTTCCTCTACTGAATCGAGAATGATCATCTATTTGTGGATCTGTTGTGTATATTATTAGCTTTCTCGTTGAAACCATGATTTCATTGGAAACCTCATCTGCAAAGCTTTCATGTAGAAAAATTCTATAATACGTGACCCTCCCATTCATCTTACCCCACTTCTTATATTAATCCTTATCTTCTTGCTACCACTTTACTTCACCTTTCTGTGCTGTCCCTACACCAAGTAACCATTCCTGTATAAATTTATCCTCTTAAACAACCTTTCTAATTGAGGCTATCCTTTAAATGGATTTCCTCTGAAATAACCTTTCCATCTATCCACAAAAGAGTAGCCTTCTTGCTACCACAGAAAGGTTTGAGGGGAAGATTCAAGTTATCCTCTCATGTGTTGACCTGGATTATGCTTTCGACAACAAACAAAACTAGCAGTTGGGTTGCAAAAGGAGAAAAAGGGAGGCCACTCAAGACAATTAACACCTTTTACGATGGCATCTGGTGATACGTACGCCTTGTTTACGTGATTTGTTTGACAGGAGGGTGTCAATTATTATCCCCAGTAGCCGGTACATTTATTTCGGCTGAATAAATAAATCATGCTCTGATTTGATGTGCCTTGGAAAAAAATCTCAACCATACACGTGGAAGGAGTGACTGGTCAGCATAGAGCCGCCATAATTAGTGATAACCCGATGTTTCCTTCTCTTCAGATGAACACTCTTTACTGTTCTGAATCAGTGAGATGTCTGAATCAGCTTTAAGAACCAAAAGTAGCGTAGTAAGTCAACCGGTTTGGACATTCGCTTGTACCACTTTTATCTTAAGATCGTTTATCTTGAACTCAATTGGTTGCTTGGGTTTTTAAACTGCAGAAGCCGGCCGAATCGCTAGACATTATTACATCAGTAGGGATTTTATACTGTAATAATTTATCAGCAACGTTGTCCATGTCATCTCTTCCGGATAGTTTATGTGCTGCTTCGATCTCCCGAATGATCTAAAGTGGAATTTTTTCGTTTGGGTTGCATGTAGGTACATAAATGCAGATAACTACGAAGGAGGGTTTAAGAAATCTGATGTTGAAACTCTCATCTCAAGCATTGAATCCAACTTCTGCAACTGGGCATCCATCTTTCCCACTCTGGTCGTGGACCCAAAGGATCCTTCCTCGGTTAACAAGATGGTAAAATCCATGCAAAGCATGAGACCTGAAGTTGCGCTATCCGTGGCCAAAACCGTGTTTTACTCTGATGAAAGGGACACATTGGAGAAGGTATCGACACCATGCACCATCCTGCAGCCTAGTAACGACTATGTTGTACCTAATTCGGTCGCCTACTACATGGAGGAGAAAATCCAAGGGAAGTCTTCGGTAGTGGTTGTAGATACCGACGGACACTTCCCGCAGCTCACCGCACACCACCAACTGATTAACGTACTCAGTGGAGTATTGGGCTTTGAAGAGCCGTAGGATTTATAGGTTTTTCTTTTTCTTGTTTTTACTGTTGCTCGTTGTGTGGGAAGAACAAAGGTCTTGAACAACTCATTCGATAACTTTTCCTGTGTTCTGTGTCTGTCTAGGCTTTTTCTTGTGGCATCATAGCTAGCTAGCTAGATTTGTGGGATAAAGTTAGGAGATGGATGGTTGTTGAAAGTGATTGATGTCTTTGTCTATAATAGTTTGGAGTTTACATAGATGTATTTCATATTTTCTATATTTAATTATCTCATGGGTTTTTATTAGTTTGAGTTAAATGCTAATACTACCTTCAATTGATTAATGAATATGATATTGAAAACATTATTTTTATCCTTGCTAAAATTGTTTTCAATCCTGATTTTGATCATTAATGAGGACTATAATCATGAGATTAAGTATTTTCAAAAAATATTTTTCTAAAAATAAAATTTATCAAAATATTGTTCTATATAGTTTATACTGTCTTAAATTTTGGATAAAAATATCTTAAGCCAACAATATCTTTCGTCAAATCATGAAAAATATCTTAGATTAATTTCCCTCATAACTAATGTGGAAAGTCAGTCCTGTTGTTCCATAGATACCACCTCGTATGCAACAAAAAATTACAGAACAATCGGTTCGTCTTCATCCATTTGTTTACATCATTAGTAATATGCATTATTTGCCGACAGACAATAACTTCACTAAAGATATAACAGTAAGATTCCGTTTCTTTGTTTTAATATTCAGCCAATTCCATCATACAATAATTATCTGCTTGTTTTATTCAGCCAGATCAAAAACCAAATCTTTTATTCTAATCGAAACCTTTTCTACGGAATCGCAGCGAATTAGTATGAATTCTAATATCTCAACATGTAACTAAGAAAATAGATTAGCTTGGCATCACCCACTAATCAAGTTTATTAGTGTTACAGTGGTTTATTTGTCGGAATTTACAAGTCTTGTTTTACTGATATGTCTGCATTCTTGCAGACAAATCATTTTTTATTTAAAAAAAAAATTCCTTGCATTTTAGCTTACACGACTCTTGTTCTGGTCCTTCTGGAGAAGTACGTGTGAAGGCTTGATTTAAAATCAATTTGCTTTTGTGTGCTGGGATTGGTTTGGGTTGGGCCTACATGAGGAATAAAAGACCAGTTGTACAACATGGTTATCTTTTTTCCGAGGTCAAACTGTCTATATGTGACATTTTCTACAATGAAAATAATTTTTTTATATCTAAAAATATTAGTGTGACAATAACTAATCCATCTGGTAAACATCAATTCTGAGTATTTAAGGTTAGTTCAATTATATTTATCGACTACATTTATCCGGTTTAAAGTACACGTTCTTCAATTATATGGCTAATCTCTTCTTAGATTTTCACCTTATCTTAATATAGAATACAACCGAAGAGATTCCACCGAAGAGACTTTATCAAAAAAATCAAAAAATGGAAATTTATAAAGAAAAATCTAAACTTTATCAAAAAAATCAAAATTCATAAATTTTATACTTCTTTAAAAAATGGAAATTTATAAAGAAAAATCTAAACTTTTAGGTAGAGTGTATTTTGTTAGCCAAATTTGACTAAATTTTTGTGATACTCTACTATTTATATCTCACCTGTCATTATTGAGCAGGTATGTTGGGCTTCAGATAAAGATGGTAAGGATCTTTTGGGAAGTATATTACCATCCATCTCCAAAATCTGCCCTATATAAAATACATAGTGGTTAGACTAGCAAAGAACAAGAACAAAAACAAGAACAAGAATTATTTCCCAGATTCTTAAGAGCAGCAATGAAGAACTCTCAGTTCAAGATATTGGCTATTATTCTGTCCACAGTAGCTTGTTAGTCTTTTCCTTTCACTCATATGCATTCGGTTCGTTAAATTCTGTAATCCAATGAATCGCTATAATAATGCTGATTTGAGAAATGACCTGAATTTTGCAGGTGCCCTGCTGTTCGACCTATCAAAAGCAGAAGTTGGCGGTGATTTATATGGTTGCCTCAAATGCCATCCTGCTTGTCTATGTGGGAAGAATAAGGAATGTTTGTGCGGTCCTTCAGCGATTGAACAACGCCGTAAGCAGTGCCCCAATTGCCCTCTGAACCACTACTGCTTGAAAGGAGGTGTGTGTTTTAGTGGACCTTCGGCAACCGACCAGAACATGATGAACATACAAGGAGCACAGCCTTGCCCTCATTGCCCCGGATGCCCAAAATGCCCCCCTGGTTGCTGGTGCTTAAACGGTAAAACATGTACTTGTGGACATTCATCGACCATCAACTAGGCCGCACCCTTTGGCCACCGCCCTCGGCTGCTTTATGCGCCAAGTTGTTGGTAAAGTGTGTTTGTTAATAAATCTAACAGACTCAATAAATTCAATAAAATAATTAGGAATAAATTATTTTTATTCACCATAATTCGGTGCAGTCTTTATACTATTGGTGAGAGAATTTGATATATGATATGCCCTGCTTAAAATTTGATTTGCTCTCGTTAATCCGTAATAAATTATTTTAAAATGGAAAATAATGTTAATCCATAAAACGGCAGGTTAATGTTTTATGCCTTTATTTTAATCTATACATAATTCCTAAATTTGCCCGATTCATCCTTACCGTTTAATAGCGTATTCTTCCCGGATTTTACGAAATAGAAGACGGTGGCTACCATCTATGTTACTCTGCAAAACATCGGACCACTCCAAGAGTGTGATCTCTAATAACCCATCACAGATTTTTATTTTTTTCAAAGACTTCCTCCTATTCGGGATTGACAATTTGATTCAACATCTTGAGTATAATATGTATAATTATATTAAAATATTATTATTTTAATTAGACAATTACCAACTATGTTATAATTATTATATTATATATTTAATTCATTGTTATTCTAAAATAATAGATGGTGCACATATACTTTTTATATATAGGAGTTTATTTTACTATTCATTAATGATAATACAATTATAGAGGTTATGAAATTAGATTTGGATTTTGAATATATTATATATATGAAATGACAGTTGATTACAAACGGTACAGACAATAAAAATGTAAAATGAAAATTATTATATTTAAATTTTCTATTAAATTGTTGTTTTAAAAATATTTTATGTATCCTATATAAATCCTAAATTCATCCAATTGGATATCGAATCGAAATCCTTTATTTATCGGATTATACGGTCTAAATTAAGGCTCACTGGCATTGGACATTTGTAGTTCCCATAATTGTTTTTGTAGAAAACGAAAGTTTCTGATGGGTTAACCTAGCTTATGTCTTTTTCTCCGGAGAAACCCATATATATATATATGAGGGAATAATGATGTTCCTGCAATTTGGCAGATCATTCTTTTCTCAAGAGATTCTCTGCTTCTTCGACTTACGTTTAGCAGCTGGGCTCCATATCTGCTGCCACACTTTTGCACATAGAACTGTTAGCAGATTCTGCTAATTAAATGCATACCACTTGTTCCTTTCTTTGACTTTGCGAATCTTCCGACGAGACTAACCTACATGGAGCACCGATACGATGAATCTATTTCGAGTCTTTTTCCTCAGTTTGATCTGCTTTGGTTCTAGACGACTCCTTTACTGTGCTTATAGTCAATAGAAAAATCCGACAAAACCCTCTGTCTATCAGAATCCATGTGTATGTCGACGCAGACCACCAGGGACGAAAATATCAACTCTCCAAAAGGACATGCATATTCACCATAGCTATGTGCTCTGGACAAAGAAATCCGAGTTCTCGATCGGTCGAGAGCATAACCTGCAGGATTTGAAATTTGAAATCATTGATTCATCATTAATACACGAATCTTTTCTGTTCTTAAGGGCTGTGTAATAACCATTTCTTTTACATATATAGCAGCTAAATATCGCCGAAACGACAAGAGGAGGGGAAGGCACTCGCATTTTATGGGCTTAATACTGATAAGTCGTGGAGGCGAGCAAAGAGTTTCTAGAGAAGATTGACGTCTGAATGATGGGCGTTCCTCAATAGTCTAACATAGCCGACGCTAGGGAGATAATGCGGGTCCCGTTTTGATATTGCCTGCGGCGATAGAGTTCAAAAGGCTAAGCTAGCCTAACTAGAGAACAGAACTGATAGAAAATAAAATCATATTATATTTTTTGTTATATATTTCCGTTGGAATCAACTTTAATATAAAGGATAACATAACAATATTAAATCTTACTCTAGAAGCGTCTGGCGTTCTCAGCGGCCGGCTGGAAATATATTATGCTATTAGAAAACAAGGACGGCCGATATATGGCCATTTCCTCTCATACCACGATATTTTCTAAGCATTGTACAAATTTGTAGACTCTCCCAAGTGCTCAGCGATCGGTATGTGGTTTTACTCATTGGTAAATTATCGCGAGAAAACAAGTGAGAAGAGTTGAACTTTTGAGCCGCCAAGTAGTGGCCAACCTAGAAGGAAAAGAAAAACGTGGGCTTAACAAGCGACAAACATGCCACGTTGGTTGTCGAGCCTTTTGTGTTTTATTTAATTTGCTTTCTTTTAATTTAGCACGTCTCTTCCTCATCTCAGGTCGCTTTCAGGGTTTGGACCACCTCAATCTCCCTTTGACCAGCGTAAATTCTCTGACTATGTATATAGACCATGATACCCTTTTTTCGCCACTAAATTACAAACTTCCAAGTGCAAATTATATCCCCTTAATGTTAAAAATCAAAACTCAGGCAGTAATTATTTTGGGAAACTTAGAATTATATATTTATATAATTTTAATAGTATTATTATAAAATTAATTTAATATATATCGATTCATTTTTTAAAAACCTTGATCAATTCCAGTAATTCTACTACAGGAACACAAATGAAAGTCCACATGTATATTTACATAACCCACACGTTTTTTTTCTAACAACATAAATCACAAGTTGACTCAAAGATTAGTTTGGTACATCCTATTGGCACGTTTGTAATAGACTGATGATGACTGGTTGCTTGAGCAGTTTCTAGATAGCCAAAACCATCTCTTTCAGCTATCCATCTAGATTAGTTGAGTTTGGTGAGTCTTGCTTCGGTAAATCAAAAAATCAGGTTGAAATCCAGAAGGATGACCGAAAGGGTAACAGTGACATAGCAAGTTTGCTATAGACCATGCTGTTCCTATAGGATCCTTCCTGGAAAATTCATCATTTGTAAGAGGGGAGCAGCCTCGACCCAAACTGTGGGACCGCCGTTTTTCCTTAAACTTTCAAATTTTAGTGTTATATATATCGCTCGACCATCCTCCTCTTCCATAGCTTCTTCCCCTCGAGTTTCAGAACCATTGTTCCTTCTGTTTGTACTGAAAGATATAGTAAAGGTTTCTACATCATACGCATCAAACACCAACATGACGGTTTCTTATTACCTTCCACAATCGAGGTCAACCAGATCCGGGAAGCTTCACGGGAAGACCGATTTTCGAAGAAACTGCCTGTCGATGGTAAAACAGCAGAAGACCAGGTTCTATATCCTTGGACGTTGCGTCTCCATGCTTCTGTGCTGGCGCGACCATGCTATACGTGATTGATTGGAGTGTCCTCGCCAGGAAACAATCGGCGTTCATAGCAGAGACAGAGTTTTGATTTCCGCCGAGAAAGTTTTGGGTCATTTCAGGTCTTGAAATCAGCCGATTTACTTGTACATATGTGAAGACTACAGATCTATATAGCAGGATAACCATCATCATTCCTGGAGCTCACGCAAAGATAATTGGAGTTTCATGCACCCTGTGCGTAGTTTACTAGTCTAGGGTGGGTTCTTCCCTCCATGTCTCGAGACAGAGCAGATCATAGAAAAATAAGCGAGAATGGAGAGACTATGTAACCCGAAAATTTCCCAACAGTGGGAATAAATTTTGGCAGATGTAGAAGAGTATTCAATAATAGCAGGGTCTAATTCTCCATCTCTTTCTGTCATTAGTTAGATCCCAAAGGAACGCGAATGTTTCCACTTTATATTTCTTCTGTCGAATAATTAGAACCAGATTTTCTAATTTTAAGTTCTGTGCATAAAGATTAGATAATGATGATCAGGATTTTCTTTCCAGATTGCAAATCCGGCTGGAAACTCTAATTATATTCAGAACCTGAAACGGGTCTGTCTGACCACACTTGATAGCAGCAAAAAGCGTTATTTTACTCTCATGTGTCACTTCTGATCTATACAAAGGGGAAAACAGTATCTATGTGAGAAATCGTATCTAGCAAGGAGTCAGTCTATGTAAGTTTCCATGTTTTAAGGATGGACGGGTGGATTAGTTAGTGTCGTTGGTATAGCAATTTACGCGCGCTGCTTCGGAACATGGGTCTTCTTGCAGTAAGGGGATACCTTTTTATATCTCAGTAAGTTTGCTTACCGATGTTCTTTAGTGGTGAAGCGAACATCGGTGTTGGGAGATTCTGCAGGAACTGACATCAATTGTAAAGCAAGATATTACTCCACTTAATGCCTGCTACAGAGGACCTCCAACTTCATGGCAACTCCTAGGACGAAACGAAAGTGGAAACATCTCTAGTGACACAACAACTCAATCAACCACAGTTGTGGATATCCTGAAGAACCGATCGGTTGATGACTGCCACGAAAGAGTAGATAAATTGAATGCTGCTGCCTGAAAAAGAAGGTAGAAAAGTATGTCATCGGAATCTCTTTTCTTACTTCACTACATGCATTTAGTCTTTCGGTTTGTACGCTTTCAGAATTTAAAGGCCCTTGAGAAATCGAAGGCACTTGTTTTCCCCGACCGGCCGCCTGTAAAGAATCCACAAATCCTTTCGTTCGCCAGCGGCCACTGTCTTCGAGTGCGGCTTCAAATGCATCACCTGGTTCTCCTCCTTATCCCAATCGATCTGCAACTTCAGTTTTCCAGATAAGAGAAATATTTCCCAGGTAAAAAGAAACCGCGTACATCAGGCAAGATTTGGGAACTTGAGGGTTTTTTTTAATAGAAATTTTAAAAGATATTTACCGTGAATTAAGTAATTAATATTTTTATTATATCATTTTACAAGATAATAAATTTACCATTTAATTATTAGATCTTCAATTTGAAAAATATAATATTTTGGCGTATATAATTTATTAGAAGCCTCTATTAAAGACTGATGTAATTTTTCCATAGATATATTTTGTACTTTTAATTTATGAGTATTTGAAAAACAGTGATATAAATCGGTTTTAAATAGATACATTGAAATACTATTTGAATATTTTGACGAAATAATAATTGTTAAATAACATAATTTCTTATATCAACCAAAAGGAACATAAACTGACTTGTCAGCTACAACAGTAAAAAACGTTGGAAAACAATAAATTTACCAGAAAGGAAAAGAATTTTATTACAAGTGACTGTTTTAAAATTTAAATCAATACTGGTGCGGATACCCGATAAAGCAGTAAAAACTTGTCAAATGCACAGCCATGTGAGTTAGAAATCAGTCGCCTGATTTAAGGCAACCCGCATCCACTTTACCACCCATATCTGCTGTTAGGGTTACGCCCTCGCATTTTCTCTCTTTCACACATCATTTCCAAGCCCACGTTATCTTCTCGCTCTCTTGTGTTCCAAATAACGAAACGTTTTTTGCTCTTTTATTTTTTTTTCCATTTCGTTCGGTACTTTCTCTTTCTCCTTTCACTTGTCTTTGCTATTGTAAATCCCATCAACATCCTCATCATAGAACCTTTAGCTTAACCTTAATCAACCGCTCCAATCTCATTCTTGTGTTTTCTTAATCTCTGTCAGAGCGAACCACCGCGAAGCTACATCGAAACCTGATTATTTTTCTCAAAATCTTGTTTTCAATTTTGTGTAAAAACAATCTAAGATCAAACAGATTTGGGGGTTTCTCTTGGTTGCTGGGGTGAGGCTGTGCTGTAGCTGGATTGGAAATGGCGGGAGGAGGTAGCAGGAAAGATGATTCTGTGGTGCTAAACAGTACCAATGTGTTTGCGGCGCTCGGTTCGTTGAGGAAAAAGAAGAAATCCACTGTTTCTGAGAAAGACCGTCTCGGTGCCTCCAAATCCAAATCTTTCAACAAAGACAAGGAACCAGAGAAGGAACCGGTTTTCTGGGCCCCGGCTCCCCTTTCCGGGAAATCTTGGGCTGACGTGGACGATGAGGATGATGATGATTACTACGCCACCACTGCTCCGCCGGTGTCCGCATGGAGTGCTCCCGCAGAAAATTCTAGACCCGGAAAGAAAGCTGTGGAGGTGAGGATCTGGTAGTAAATTTGAGGTGAAGGATTTACTTTGTGCTTCGGGAAAGCAATACGATTAGGTTCTGTTTTCTTTTCCTGGTTATATATGCGGGTAATATAATGGATAGTGGATAGTGATTTCATTATTTATTCAAAGTTAGTTCATGCGGGAGCCAAATAGGCTGTAGTGGATTTTTTTTGGAACTTGGATCGGAAGAATGCCGAGTGTCCTGGAATTTTATAACTTGGAGGGTTTTGCTTGATTTGTAGGATGGATTTGCTATCGTCATGGTTATTCTTAGGAGTGTTAACTTATGAAGATGGGTTGATCTTCGAATTTAGTTAGGACATTTCTTTGCAGAAAAATGTGGAAACTGTTGCAATTACTGTTTCCATTTCCTGTGGGAAATGTTGTGCTGATGTTAAACTGAACTCGGGGCTGATGAATTACTAACATTTAGATTTTGAAAACTGGTAGGCAAGAATCTGTGTAAGAAAGGCTTCTTATCAGATTAGTTAATAACGCAAGGTTTGTCTGCTTAATTTGCACTTTTCCCTTGACTGTATTATGTTCTTGAGAAATTTTTATGCCATCCATACCATGTGGTCTTAGCAGGAATAGTGTATTGCTCCATTTCAATATGCTATTCTGTATTAGTTGTTGGAAGATCCAAGGTAAAAGCTCAGCTTGAATACATTCATCTAGGTGAAGCTTAAAGGCCCAGTAGTAATTGGGAACATGTTGTGGTGTTCCAATGCAGCTTCTTAGAAAATTCCTACTATATTTACAGATAATGTTTTAGCCAAATGAACTGCTGTAGACCACCTAAGTTTATTGAGTGATCTGTAGGTTATGTATCAAACTAAAAACTGTTCTTCAAGTGATATTATGGACGGTATGCAATCGATTTTTAGCATCAGTCTGCAGTATTCTCAACTTGCATTTGGCCTTTTATGTGGTATAAGATATGAAAGATGAGGCATCCGACATTGGTATGACTTGACTCATCTAGCCATTTGATCTACACACTAAGAGCATGCTTTGGGAAACTGGTTTATCCATGATAAACCCATTTGCTTACATAAAGCTGAAGATGTTTTATGGTTTAGAGAATGAGATGCAGTTACTATCTTTTGCTATTTTTTTTTTAGATTGGATGACTAACTCACTTTTATAGTACACAAAGACAGTGGAACAAAGTCCCCAATAACTTTATTAATTATACAGACTACCTTTTGCTATATTCTTTATGTGCTTGGCTTCTCCATTCTTCTGAAAGTCTTACTATTTGATTCTGGAAATAAAAAACATTTAGTGCTAGCTTGAGGATTTATGTGTACGAGTTTGTTAAAAGTTTATACTTATGAATACTCCTATTTTAAAGATTCAAATATCGTACCTACACTTTGTGATGTACAATTCTTTTACTGATGCAATATTTCATTCCAGGAAAGTGAAAGTGAGGAAGAAGGTCTTGATGACGTTGATGATGATGTCGAGGAAGAACATGAGAATGAGCATGAACATGAACATGAACATGAACATGACTCTGTGTCAGCAGCAGAAGTAGAGCCTGTTGGTAAGAAGCCTGTTGAAGCTCAATTGGCAAATAAAGATATGGACAGGCAGCTTTCAAAGAAGGAGTTGAAAAAAAAGGGGCTCGAAGAGCTTGATGCAGTTCTAGCTGAGTTGGGATATGCCAAACCAGAGAGCACCGGCCAAGAAGAATCCCATGGTAAAATTCACTGTTTACATTCATAGGCGTGCCTTGTTAAAGCTCTTGTGTTTTTTTTTTCTTATTTTCTTAATTTTTGCTTTTCAGTTGGCAACTTGACCCCGTATAGATGCTATATTTCAAATAAAACAGCGAAAAGTACACTATATATGTAAACTTCTTAACGAGCTTTCTGAAATCTGATATTTTCTGTTTGAAACCTGATAGGACATGGAATTTCCATTTTTTGTGAAATCATGATGCATCTGACTGAGAAATAATCCCCATTACTGGTTTCTGGTGGCAAACCATTTTTTTTCCCGCAGTCACCCACTTGTGAATTAGTCATCGTTTGCTTAATCATTTATTGAGTGAATGAGTTCTGTCCTCTTGCCAGGTGTTACACTAGAGAAGAAGCCAGATAAAAATGGAGAGGTAGAAAAGAAGGAAAATGCTCCTACTGAGAGCAAGAGTGCCAAGAAGAAGAAAAAGAAGGAAAAATCTGTGAAGGAGTCAAAGGAATCACAGGACCAGCCTCATGCAGATGCCGGGAATGGGACGGATGATGCTGCGGAAGGCGACAAGGTGGAAGATGCGTCAGCTGCTGATGTGAAAGAGCGTTTGAAGAAACTTGCTTCTGCAAAGAAAAAGAAGTCAAGCAAAGAGATGGATGCTGCTGCCCGAGCTGCTGCCAGTGAGGCTGCAGCAAGAAGTGCAAGGCTTGCTGCGGCAAAGAAGAAGGAGAAGAATCACTACAATCAGCAGCCGGTGCGATAGTTCTTAAAAAATCAGAGTTTTAGCCCCTCCCTTGACGTGAACAAGTACTTGTTTGTTTTGTCAGTGCGAAATAAGACATCGGGATCTGGTTTTGTCATAGTGGCCTCAAAAAGGTGCTCCTAGCTTTAATTTAGAGGGAAAGATGTTATTTACAATTTACATCAAATTAATTTTGGTCCAGTTGGATAGTTTTTTGTCATGCGCACAATGGTTTCTATACTTTGACTGGGAGATTTATAGTGTATGCATTTGTATTGACAGAATTGATACTCTTACTTTCGGCTATTCTATTCACGACTTTATCCTAATATTGCCTGTGTGTGGCAATGGCCGTAGTCGGTCTCGATTTCATGTTCCCTGCAGATTGCCTTCCTCTCATAATTTCATAACATGAAATTGAGCCCCCTTTCTTTTCTAATGTCGCAGGAAAAATTCGTTTGCTGTTTTCTACCCATCCACTTATAACATTGACATCCTCTATTCCTTTTTCTTTCAAACTATCCACACATGTATGGCAAAGATCGTTGGTATAAAATTATTGGTCGTGGAGGGCTAAAATAAAATCAAACGCATGCATTGTTTTTTCTTTGTTGACGTTATAGCGGGGCTGATGTGTCTTCAATCTTAATTACTAGAGGTGGGAACAGGAAAGGGACATGATGCGCAAACTTATGAGTCATGACATGAAAGTCTGGATGCTATAATTTCCACGTCTCTGATATCTTTGCTTTAAATTGGAGATGGTTGGAACAACTGGATTTAGGAATAGGCTTGACGAAGAGTGCGGAGAGTATTTTAAAGAGTGCAAGTAGCTTAAATACGAAAAGGTTTTGGGTTTATGGTTGAATCATTAAAATATTTGAAAATAATAAGTAATTTTTGTTACTAATTTTTTTTATACATACCCGATCTGGTATATAGTTTACTTGTTTTCTCCCAAGTTTTATGAAATAAAATATATAATATGATGATTTTACGCGAAGAGATTATACTATCAGGAATTGATTACGGGGTCTTATTTTATGGGAAACTCTATTGTACCATGAATATGGTATGAAAACTATAAGTTACGTTGTTCGATTATTTATTTATGTATTTGACATTACCTGTAATCTGTTTGGGTTTGAATTTCAGATTATTCTCCCAGCCCGGCCATTATTTTCTTCAACAGCCGGCACGTTGTCGACCACTGCCCATCGTTAAACCTCCCCATCGCAGCGAGATGCCAGTCGGCCTCGCCATTGTCGCCGCCATCATTCAGCTCGAATTCCTCAGCTGAACTCGCTTTGGATCGATCATCTTGATCTCGCCGCTTGGGAAGCACCTACAGCTTGCGAACTCAGGTCGAGCCTATTCACCCATTGCGTCGAAAACAGAAGCTGGGGGAAGCGTTGATGTGTGACAATTAGGGACGATTAGCCATGGCTAGATCTCATTTCTAGGTTTTCATGAATGTAGTTTTAGGTTTGCTTTCCAAGTAAATATTGGAAGATAAGATAGTAAGGAGGGTGTTTTGACTCCAGGTGACTCCGATTCTCAGGTATTAAAACTCACCCGACAGGTCATCCAAATCTATCTCCCGAACAAAAGAGAGGAGAACAACGAAGTCGTCCTCCTCGTCCTTCCCTTTTCCATTCTCCTCGCAAGTCGTAGCTGTCCTCTTCTCCTCCCGAAACAAAACAAAACAGAACCGGATCCTGCACTCGAATCGATCCAAGGATCCATCTATGTCAATTAAATCACCCGGGTTCAATCTCCTCGCCGATCCAAGGTAATTAATAAGCCGATTGCATATAAAAATCGCAGCCACCGGGGCTTCCTTAAACTGGGTGCCAATCAGTCCCAGTCTCACCCCCGGCACGGCGTGGGACTCTTATTCTTCCTCCGCTCCCACAATGCTCCTTCTCCTCACTCCCTCTACTTCCTAGAACACCAAACCCTGCACCGTTCCCCACCCGATCACCGCCCCATGGACCCCCCCTCATCTTCCTCTGTCCCCACTGCTAATACTCCTCCTCCCCTCGAGGAGCCCGAGTATCTTGCACGATACCTTGTCATCAAGCACTCTTGGCGCGGCCGTTACAAACGCATCCTCTGCATTTCCGCCCTCTCCATTGTCACCCTCGACCCTAACACGCTCTCCGTCACTAATTCATACGATGTCGCCTCCGATTTTGAAGGCGCCTCTCCGATTATCGGCCGTGATGAGAACTCTGTTGAGTTCAATATGAACGTCAGGACCGACGGCAAAGGGAAGTTCAAATCGATCAAGTTCTCCTCGCGGTACCGAGCTAGTATTTTGACCGAGCTGCATCGAATTCGCTGGAATCGATTGGGTGCCATTGCAGAGTTCCCCGTCCTTCATCTCCGACGTCGCAATGGCGAGTGGGTCCCTTATGTGAGTGGCGCTAGTTTCGAGAATCATACAGTTGTTTTTTTTGCTTGCTTTATTTTTTTTCACACTCCATTACAGTTTATCATTAGATAAGGTTAAGGTTTATGATCTTAAAGGAATATCCATGTTGATAGTGATTGGTTGCATGCGCAGAAATTGAAAGTAACCTATGTTGGGGTCGAGCTTATTGACTTTAAATCCGGGGACCTAAGGTGGTGCTTGGATTTCAGAGACATGAATTCCCCGGCTATTATTCTTCTTTCAGACTCTTATGGGAAGAAGAGTAGTGAATATGGAGGTTTTGTTCTATGCCCATTGTATGGAAGGAAATCTAAAGCATTCCAAGCAGCCGCTGGGACATCAAACGCTGCTATTATTGCTAATTTGGTATGCGTGACATCTCCAGTTGTTTGTTCATAGTGACGCCAATTCATGCACTTGCAGTTTAGGGATGGATAATTCATTATTTTTTAGTATGCACTGTAAAATGCTGTGAATAATTATATATAGTATTGGATGTACCTTTACAGACTAAAACTGCCAAGTCAATGGTTGGCGTGTTGCTGTCTGTAGATAGTTCTCAGTCTTTGGGTGTAGCAGATTACAAGAAGCTAAGAGGTAAATCAGTATGGTTTACTTGTTTCTATTTTTCCTTTCCTCCTGTTTCTTTGTTTTTTATTATTTTTTGTTCAATGAAATTCCTTTCTTCTTCTTTTTTATTTTTATTTTTTTTAAAATGCAGCAAAAGAAGCTGTTGGTGCAGATGAAACCCCTTGCGGTGGCTGGTCTGTCACGAGGTTGCGCCCTGCTGCCCATGGGACTCTAAATGTTCCAGGATTGAGTTTGACTGTTGGGCCTAAAGGTGGACTTGGTGAGCATGGTGATACTGTCTATCGTCAGCTTATCTTAACCAAAAGTTCACTGGTTGAAAGACGTCAAGAGAACTATGAAGTAAGTGGATCAAAAATTATATTATCTAAAATTAAGGTGAATAAGACTTGTTTTCTCCATGTATGGAAGTTTTCATTTGCATAAGAAGCCATTTAATTGTGAATGGGTCTCCATCTTTTCAAAACTTCTTTAATGCATGAACCATAGGACAGTTGATTAGATTGCTTTATGGAATCCTGTCAAATGCTGAGAATACACATTAGATGAGTGCAGGCTGTTGTTGTTCGTCCGTTGTCTGCTGTAAGCTCTCTTGTTCGATTCACCGAAGAGCCTCAAATGTTTGCCATTGAGTTCAATGACGGTTGCCCAATCCATGTAAGATAGATTTCCTTACCTTGCAAAATTTAACTTATTCAGGTTTAAGTCTCTAATGCATGTGGCATGTATCTAGGTTTATGCCAGCACTTCTCGGGATAGCCTACTTGCTGCAGTTCGAGATGTTTTGCAAACAGAAGTAGGTATATCTGTTCTCTGTTGGATGTACAAGAGCTGTATGTTTTAAAATAGATCGAAGTACAATTCCATGATTAGTGGGATATGTTTTATCATTATTTTGAGTATACAAGTTTATTAGCAATAGCAGTCTTCTGTCGGAAAGTATTAGCCTGGTGTTCTTAAGTTTGCTGTTTGCTTGTGCAGGCTCAATGTCCAATACCTGTCTTACCAAGGCTCACAATGCCTGGTCATCATATTGATCCTCCTTGTGGGAGAGTCAATTTATTATTAGGATCACAACGCCCTATTGTGGACATGGAGAGTGCCTCTATGCATTTGAAGCACTTAGCTGCAGCTGCTAAAGATGCCGTTGCTGAAGGTGGTTCAGTTCCTGGGTCAAGAGCTAAACTATGGCGCAGAATAAGGGAGTTCAATGCATGTATTCCATATGGTGGAGTCCCTCCTAACATTGAAGTGCCTGAGGTAACCTTGATGGCCTTGATCACAATGCTTCCCGCTTCTCCAAACCTTCCTCCAGAGACTCCTCCTTTGCCTCCTCCTTCTCCCAAAGCAGCTGCAACAGTTATGGGTTTTATTGCATGCTTACGTAGATTGTTGGCTTCAAGAAGTGCAGCTTCTCATGTGATGTCTTTTCCTGCTGCTGTTGGAAGAATAATGGGTCTCCTTAGAAATGGTTCTGAGAGTGTAGCTGCTGAAGCTGCTGGGCTTGTTGCTGCTCTTATTGGTGGTGGCCCTGGGGATCCTAGTTTGTTGACAGATTCTAAAGGAGAACGACATGCCACAATAATGCACACAAAATCTGTGTTGTTTTCTAACAATGGTTACAGTGTCATCCTTGTAAACAGGTTGAAACCGATGTCTGTATCACCGTTAATGTCGATGGCTGTTGTTGAAGTTCTGGAGGCTATGATCTGTGAACCACATGGTGAAACTACACAGTTTACTGTTTTTGTTGAACTGTTGCGACAAGTGGCTGGTCTGCGACGTCGTTTATTTGCATTGTTTGGACATCCTGCTGAAAGTATAAGGGAAATAGTTGCTGTTATCATGCGTACAATAGCAGAAGAAGATGCAATTGCAGCAGAGTCTATGCGTGATTCTGCTTTGCGAGATGGTGCTTTGCCAAGACATTTGTTGCATGCCTTTTTCCTTCCTCCTGGGGAGCGACGCGAGGTCAGTCGACAACTTGTTGCTCTTTGGGCAGATTCCTATCATCCAGCTTTGGATCTACTGTCTAGAGTTCTGCCTCCTGGGCTTGTTGCATATTTGCACACACGTTCAGATGGAGTTCAACCTGAAGATGAAAATCAAGAAGGATCATTAATCAGTAGAAGGCACCGACGGTTACTTCAGCAGAGAAAAGATCGTAATGTGAGAGGGATGACATCTCAAGAGCATTCCTTCGTTCCTGCTAATAATTATGAAGTTGGTGAAGCTGGAAGACAGATAACTGCTGCTGCCTCTAGAGGAACAGACAATCTTCAGAAACCTTTGGCAGATTCTAATTTTGGGCAATCATCTGCTGCATATGCTACTGAAAGTGTGAACAGTGAGGTTCCATATACCAGTCCTCCACAGTATTATCCACCTACAGTTTCTTCAGCTGATGCATTGATGCCTAATATACATGAGGTGCCAGTGGCTAATACTTCAAATACAGTTGACTCTGACGCATATGTGGCTGGTTTGCAGAACACAGGCTTTCCAGCACCCGCACAGGTGGTTGTAGAAAATGCTCCAGTGGGCTGTGGTCGGCTACTTTGTAACTGGCATGAATTTTGGAAGGCTTTTAGCCTTGATCATAACCGCGCAGATTTAATCTGGAATGAGCGCACGAGGCAAGAATTGAAAGAGGCTTTGCAGGCTGAAGTTCATAAACTAGATGTTGAAAAGGAGCGCACTGAAGATATCGTTCCATCAGGTGCTACAGGAGAGGCTGGGCAAGACAGTGCACCCCAGATCTCTTGGAACTATTCTGAATTCTCTGTGTGTTATCCCAGTTTGTCCAAAGAAGTTTGTGTCGGTCAATATTATCTAAGGTTGCTCCTTGATAGTGGCAGCAGTGGCAGGGCACAAGATTTTCCCTTGCGGGATCCTGTAGCTTTCTTTAGGGCACTTTATCATCGGTTCCTATGTGATGCGGACATTGGGCTAACAGTGGATGGTGCTGTACCTGATGAACTTGGTGCGTGTGATGATTGGTGCGATCTGGGAAGATTAGATGGTTTTGGAGGTGGGGGAGGATCTTCGGTTAGGGAGCTTTGTGCCAGAGCAATGACCATTGTGTATGAACAGCACTGCAACTTAATTGGTCCCTTTGAAGGTACTGCACATATTACAGTTCTTTTGGACAGGACAATTGATAGAGCTTTGAGGAATCGTCTTCTCCTACTTTTGAAGGTAGGCTAAGAATTTTTGTTTTTTGGTAACTTCTTGTTTACACCAATTAAGTGAATGCTAGCTACTAGATTACAGTCTGTGCATGTGCAGTGTGAAATCCTGCCCTAATAAATTATGCAATTGTACTAATTAGAAAGTCTGGAAATTTCAAATCTCAAATTGATACGGTACCTAATGAGCTGGACAATCTGAGGTTTAACTAATAAGCTAGATATGTGTGTATGTGGATTGAGAACAGTGGCTCTTATACTTTCCACAGATGTACTTATATTTTGGGAAAATTTATGGCTAATCTTAATATTAACCCAATAACTAAAAGTCAGATAATGGAGGAGGCTTTAATTGAAATTTATTTTCCTAGCTATGTTTTTGCTTTGAATAACTGCTTATTCTTGTGCAACACTTTGATTACTCAGCAATAGTTATGTTGAATTGAATGTGCAGGTCCTAATGAAGGTATTATCTAATGTGGAAGCATGTGTTTTAGTTGGAGGGTGTGTATTGGCTGTTGATCTGCTGACTATGATTCATGAAGCTTCAGAACGGACAGCTATCCCTTTGCAATCTAATTTATTAGCTGCCACTGCTTTTATGGAGCCTCTGAAAGAATGGATGTTAGTTGATAAAGATGGTGCAGAAATTGGACCTGTGGAGAAGGATGCTATCCGAAGGTTCTGGTCTAAGAATGCTATTGATTGGACAACAAAATGCTGGGCATCTGGGATGGTAGAGTATAAAAGGTTGCGTGACATCCGGGAACTTCGTTGGGCACTGGCTGTTCGTGTTCCTGTCCTTACCTCTCCTCAGGTTGGTATAGCTTTGGGCTTATGAACATGAAGCTGGTCTTTGTTGGTGCTAATGTTACTAGTTTTAGCCTGGTTGATATGTCCCTTTGGTACTTTAATGCATTTCCAATTGTTGCTTTTTCTTACTTTTGATTTGGTTCTATGCTCAAAATTATTATTTGGATTTTGTTGGTATTGGTCTTGGAACGACTTTAGGGATATTTTTAGTAGACCTAGTAGTGTGTTTTTGATCTTCTATTTTGTAAGAAAGGGCTTTGTGCCAATAGAATCCCGATATTGTTACATTTTTGTATTGTGATTTCAAGGTACTGAAGCACCGTCCATCATGCTTGACAACTGGAGCTCCAAGAGCCACTTGCATTATAGTTTTTATTAACTGATACTATAATCGAACTAGTTGTCATTTGAATTTTTTATATGATCTGTTTCGCATGATACCCTTTTGTTCAGTGTGCATCTGTACAGAAGCATGTGTGCTCAATTTCATTTTACTTTTGCATTTTTTATATGATTTTTTAATCTGCACTCTATATTAATCACATTTTTTACTCCCATTGCATATTTCTCTCTTGTTTACAGTTTCTTGATGTATGTTAATTGGTGGATGCTTTTAAGTAGGTTGGGGATGCAGCATTGTCCATTTTACATAGCATGGTATCTGCACATTCTGATTTAGATGATGCTGGGGAGATAGTAACGCCAACACCAAGGGTAAAGTGGATCCTCTCTAGTCCACGCTGTCTTCCTCATATTGCCCAGGTAATTTCTGATGAATTTTTCCTTATTCCAGTTTGATTCATGTTTTAGTCTCTTAAGCTCTTTGGGTATGCGTTAGATGCTTTTATCTACTTGTTTCGATCATTGTCTGGCATGTTTCAATCTGACTTCAAAACATTTCAAGGAAGTACATGCATTGTTATAGTAACAAAAGAGTTTAATATTTGTACGGATCTTCCTTTCTGTAATGAATGGTTAAAGTCATGAGAAATGCAGCTTAATTGAATGACTGATTGCTGCTAGATGCGATGCTAATTTTTCTTTTTTATGCCATTTAATCTGGCCATTGATGTTTGACAATTCTTGTCCTTTTTATTGACTAGCACACTCGAATTTCATTCTATATGCCTTTTTTGTCTCTGACAATGTAGGCTATTCTTTCTGGAGAACCAAGCATTGTGGAGGCTGCTGCAGCATTACTAAAGGCTGTGGTAACTAGAAATCCAAAAGCCATGATACGCCTTTACAGTACAGGAACATTTTATTTTGCTCTAGCATACCCTGGCTCCAATCTCCTCACGATTGCAGAACTATTTTCTGTTACCCATGTTCATCAAGCATTCCATGGTGGCGATGAAGCTGCAGTTTCCTCTTCATTACCTCTTGCAAAACGCAGTGTACTTGGTGGGCTTCTCCCTGAATCTTTGCTTTATGTGCTAGAGCGCAGTGGACCTGCCGCATTTGCAGCAGCCATGGTTTCAGATTCTGATACCCCAGAGATTATTTGGACTCACAAAATGCGGGCAGAAAATCTGATTCGCCAGGTATTACAGTCTTAAATGAGAGCAACCGATATTTTGGTTCATTTCTTTACTATCTACTGCTCTATCTATATATATCTCTATCTAGATATATTCATTTACATATACATTTATTTATATACATATGCATATAAATAGACACACACATTTGTGTGTGTGTGTGTGTATGCAAATATTGATGCTAATTGGGATTTATCCTGTACTGTTTACCCTCATCAGGTTTTGCAGCATCTTGGTGATTTTCCCCAGAAACTATCCCAGCACTGTCATTCTTTATATGAATATGCTCCCATTCCACCAGTGACGTACCCTGAACTAAAAGACGAAATGTGGTGTCACCGCTACTACCTTAGGAACTTATGTGATGAAATTCGCTTTCCAAATTGGCCCATAGTTGAGCATGTTGAGTTTCTGCAGTCATTACTGGTAATGTGGCGTGAAGAATTGACACGTAAACCTATGGATCTTTCTGAAGAGGAGGCTTGCAAGATATTGGAGATATCCCTGGAAGATATATTTAATGGTGATGCCATAAAGAATTCTTTTCAGACTTCAGAAGATATAAATAACATATCCAAGAAGATTGAGAACATTGATGAAGAAAAGCTCAAGCGACAATATAGGAAACTGGCTATGAAGTACCATCCTGACAAAAATCCTGAGGGAAGAGAGAAGTTTCTGGCTGTGCAGAAAGCCTATGAACGGCTTCAGGTATACTAACAACTGAGGAATTTTCTTTTTCATTGCAGTTTTAGAATACTCAAGGGTGATTTGTGGTTATCTGCGGCCATAGAGACCCTAGAAATTCAAGGTTGTATGAATGAACTAATTTTTTCCTGCTCTAGGTGTGCAATCGAACATGTTGGTATCAGATCTCTATGCTGTTTTAACTCCTTGAATTTTTGTAGTGGGTAGATCTGCCTATTTTTTGTCCTACCCTGTTTGTTCTTGATATCACAAGCCTGCCTCCCCTTTCGCACTCTACCCATAATTTTCATAATATCCATGCATCTTACCTGGATTTGGGCCAGGGACTTTCTACTCCTAAGCCTTAAGATCTATGGAATGTCCTCTGAGGTGAGGCTCATTGGCTGCACTTTTTCTTCGTTAGTTACTCTTTTTACCCCAAAAGCGATGAATCTCATTGTGCAAATACAGCACCAGTTATAGATTGGTTGTGATGAGCAGCACTACTTTATGATATTTCTGACAGTTTATTCTTTTTTTAACTAGACCAGTGTGCAGGGACCGTTGCCTGTCTTCTGCCATCTCTTAATTGGCTTTTTATTTTTTTTACCTAAAAATTTTTTTATTAGTTTTGTCCTTCTCCTGCACAAATAGTCCTATTAATCTTGTATGCATGCTTCATATCTTAGTCTGTCTTGATTCCCCATTTTTTGACTTAAAGACAAACATACTAAAAGGTTATGATATGGATACTGCACTATCTAACCCCAGCATCTAATTTATTTACTGGGTGAATAGTGTCTGCATATGTTTAAGTTCTATTCACTTTTGCTGCTTGACAATTACTTTTCAATTTATTTGGTCATGTAGGCTACCATGCAAGGCTTACAAGGTCCTCAGCCTTGGAGATTATTGCTTTTATTAAAAGGACAGTGCATATTATACAGACGATATGGAGATGTGCTTGAACCTTTCAAGTATGCTGGCTACCCGATGTTACTTAACGCTATCACTGTGGATAAGGATGATAACAACTTTCTGTCTTCTGAAAGAGTGCCTCAGCTTGTGGCAGCATCTGAGCTGACTTGGTTAACGTAACTACTCTATTTTTCTTTTGTTTCATCGACAAACTCTTAGAGAGATCTGATAGCCTTTTCTTCTTCTTTACTTGTCCTGGATATCTAGGTGCGCTTCTTCTTCATTAAATGGGGAAGAACTTGTAAGGGACGGTGGGGTACTACTTCTTGCTAATCTTTTCTCCCGTTGTGCATCTGTACTGCAACCAACCACACCTGCAAGTGAACCATCCGCCATTATTGTTACAAATGTTATGAGAACCTTTGCTGTGCTGAGTCAGTTTGAAAGTGCCAGAGCTGAGATTCTTGAAATTTCGGGATTAATTGAAGATATTGTTCACTGTACTGAACTTGAGCTTCTGCCTGATGCTGTTGATGCTGCTCTCCAGACTATTGCTCATGTTTCAGTATCCACCGAATTACAGGATGCACTTTTAAAGGCTGGTGTCATTTGGTAAGTCACTTTTGCCTGATCACCTCATTGTTTATTGAATTTTATTTCTTTCTTCACACTGGTAAGTTACTTTTTCCCATTATGGAATGCACACTCAACCCCTTCAACACATACACACTCACACTCACACACACACAGAATTACAAGGAGGTTCATCACATTTCCACTGGCTACAATTTTGTAAATGGAATTGTATGCTGTTCCATGTTGTGCAATCTATATTTCCTCACTAGTTTCTTCAATGGTCCTTGTATTTGACATTATTTTCCCCCTTTTGGATAAGTGGATAAATTTCTGTAATTGTTATTTCAATTATGAAGTGATGAATTACTGCATGGCTTTCACTCTGAGAGGTGTTAGGGAGAAGTGGATTACTACTGAATGTTGGGCGTGATTCTAGTCATTGATTTAGACTGATGCTGCTAAATGAATATGGACTTCAAGTAGTTTTCCCATTATTTCTCATTTCTTCTTGGAATTTTGAATTATTCTTGCCCCTGCATTGTTCAAATTGTAATATTTTTTGCTTCTCGAAGGTATCTTTTGCCATTGTTGCTTCAATATGACTCCACGGCTGAGGAATCTGACAAGGTGGAGTCACATGGTGTGGGCTCTAGTGTTCAAATTGCAAAAAACATGCTTGCTGTTCATGCATCTCAGGCCTTGTCAAGGCTCTGTGGTTTGTGCAAAGATGAGGATTTAACACCTTACAATCCAGTTGCAGCCGATGCACTTAGAGCCTTGCTAACACCTAAACTCACTAGCATGTTGAGAGATCAATTACCGAAGGACTTACTTACCAAACTGAACACAAATTTGGAGTCACCAGAGGTAATTACTAGTACTCTTTCAGGAGAATGCTCAAGAGTTGTGCATAATTTTTGGATGATGAACTACCCATTTATCTTCTGGGAGAAATTATTGAAGTAACAGCTGCTCGATTTTCAGGAGAATTCTTCAATGCATACATGTGCTCATATGTGATTGTGGGCTTTGTTCCTTTTCTTGAACTATTAAGGTTCTTTGATCTCTGATAAATTTTTTGTGTTCTGGTAACAGCACTTGCTATGTTTATAAAAGAAGGGAAAGAAAACAAGGTGAAACACTGTTAAGTTGAGTGGAAATCATCATTTTTCAACGATAAAAATGTCCAAAATTTGAAAATGTAATTTATTTTCTTGATAGGCTGTGATATCTACCATTCTGATTGTGCATGGTCCTGATGTTTTGGGCCATATTTATTCTTCAAGGGACCCGGGGAAAAGTCTCTGATTTACTTTAGAATGGAAATAGTCTGGTGTGAAACAGGTTCTAAGATTTGATTTTTACAATGTTGTAACATGGTTTGTTGTCTGGCAAAAGAGTCTACTCTTTCATCAAAGTCTGCTATACCTCAATCACATTGCATGTCTTTTAATATCTAACCAGTCTTGTGGTTGTAGATGGTCATGTATTTTGCATTTGGATTCCATCTTTACTTTGAATCAGTTAGATTAAAACATGGACTGGCAAGTTGTACTTCATGTTGAAGATATTCTCGTTCCTGGCTCTTATGTCCTATTTCATCCAGCCTGGCTGGCTTGAGTCCTTTAAGAACTAAACCTTTCTGTCTGCGTAGACAATGTTATGAACAGTAGTTAAATGACTAGTGTTTGATTAGTACTGTATTTTGGGATAATTCATATCAGCAGCATACCGGCTGATACTACAATATAGTTTTGAGATTTGACAGGAATTCCCTTAGTTTTAAATCTCACAGGTATGATGTATTTCCACGTCCTAGGTTTTGAAGCCCAAACTTATACATTGAATTCTTTTATCTAGAATGTAACTTCAAGTGCTTGTAAATGTAGATTATCTGGAACTCTTCAACAAGAGCAGAGCTACTAAAATTTGTGGATAAGCAACGTTCTAGTGTGGGCCCTGATGGCTCATATGACTTGAAGAAATCACATGGCTTTTTGTATGAGTCACTGGCAAAAGAACTCTTCGTTGGAAATGTTTACTTGAGGGTCTACAATGACCAGCCGGATTTTGAAATCAGTGAACCAGAAGCCTTTTGTGTTGCTTTGATAGATTTCATATCATTTCTTGTGCACAATTGGTTTGCTACTGGTTCTAATGTACAGAACGAACTTGATCCGTGTAGCTCGACATCAGGGTTTCAAAATGATGTTGCTGGTGAATTAGTAAATGAAGCACATATGCCTGATGACACATCAGCAATTTCTGAAGGAAAATCAACTGTTGAGGAAGAAATGGAACTGGCGAAGAAACTTCGATTTGGATTGACTTCACTAAAGGTATTTCACTCACTGTTGAACATCGAGTTGCAATTGGTTGCATGTATCTGATACTTTTTTCTTTTTACAGAACTTACTAACAAGCAACCCAAACCTGGCATCTATATTCTCTTCCAAGGAGAAGCTACTGCCACTTTTTGGATGCTTTTCTGTGCCTGTTGCTGCTGAAAGCAAAATTCCTGAACTTTGCTTGGCTGTCCTGTCTCTCTTGACCAAATACGCTCCATGTCTGGAAGCAATGGTTGCAGATGGGTCGAGCCTGCTACTTTTACTGCAAATGCTTCACTCTTCTCCAAGTTGTCGAGAAGGGGTTCTTCATGTTCTTTATGCATTGGCTAGCACTCCCGAACTTGCTTGGGCAGCTGCCAAGCATGGGGGGGTGGTGTATATTCTTGAACTCCTCTTACCTTTGCAAAGTAATTATTTTTCCTTTGTTATATTCAATTTCTTATTTTCTACCGTAAAAAAGACATTGCTGATTATATCTATGGTTATTTACAGAAGATGTTCCCTTGCAACAAAGGGCAGCAGCAGCCTCTTTATTGGGGAAGCTTGTTGGACAGCCAATGCACGGGCCTAGAGTTGCCATAACATTGGCAAGGTTTCTTCCGGATGGCTTGGTATCAGTTATCAAGGATGGACCTGGGGAGGCTGTTGTATCTGCTCTAGAACAGACTACGGAGACACCAGAGCTTGTATGGACACCAGCAATGGCTGCATCTCTGTCTGCTCAAGTGGCAACTATGGCATCAGATTTATATCGCGAACAGATCAAAGGTCCTGTCGTTGATTGGGATGTACCTGAGCAGAGCTCTGGGCAGCAGGACATGAAAGATGAGCCACAGGTAGTTACAACTTTTTTTTTGGTTGTGGAGTCTTGTTGGAAGTGAGAGCAAGTATTGACCCCTCAAGCTTGAGTTTGGTTTTCATGCTATTGCCATTCTGGTTTATACTCTGAATGGAACTAATAGTTACATGGTCATGCAGGTTGGTGGAATCTACGTTAGGTTGTTTTTAAAAGATCCCAAATTTCCTCTTAGAAATCCTAAGAGATTCTTGGAAGGGCTACTTGATCAATATCTATCATCAATCGCTGCCACACATTATGATACTCAATCTATTGATATTAAGCGTCCAAAGCTTCTATCTAATGCTTTAGTTGCATTACTACGAGTGCACCCGGCACTGGCAGATCATGTTGGATATCTTGGATACGTGCCAAAGCTTGTGGCTGCAATAGCTTATGAGGGAAGGCGAGAAGTAATGGCATCAGATGAAGTTAATGATGGGAGCAGTAGAGACAGAACATTGGAAACTGATGATGGATCAGTTCCACCTTCACTGACACCACAAGAAGAAGTTCGACTGAGTTGTTTGCGTGCTCTTCATCAACTTGCTGCGAGTACAATATGTGCTGAAGCTATGGCAGCAACCAGTGTTGGAACTCCTCAGGTATGTTTTGTTTTCTCCTCCTTAACAGTATGTATCCAATTTACATAAATTATGTTTGTCTGATGGGACAAGTAATAAGAGTGCAATTCAATGGGGATTGGGGAAGAAGTGGCAGTTTTATTTATTTGCAGTGATTGTTTGCAGTTCCCTTGAAGATGGTATCATACATATTTCTTTTTCCCTTCTCCCTTGCTTTAATAATTTCCAAGGTTAGACAACATTAGGCTTTGAATTTTAACATTTAGATTTTCAAAATTTTTTAATTTAGCGCATGCTATGTTTCAATCCATGTAAGGTCGTGTCCTGATTTTTAAGGTTTCATCTTTTTCATTAAGGTTTAGGTCCACCTGCAGTTGTTATGTTTCAGTCCTTTTAAGGGCGTGTTCTGATTTTTAAAGATTTATCTTTTTCATTTGGGTGTTAAGGTTTAGGTCCGCCCAAAGTTGCTATGTTTCAGTCCTTTTAAGGGCGTGTTCTGATTTTTAAAGTTTCATCTTTTTCATTAAGGTTTAGGTCTACATGCAGATGCAAATATAAAGGTTTTAGTAGGTTTACCGTTCTTTTTACTGATTTTTCTCGTGAAAGATTTGTTTCAGAAAGCACAACAGTGATGGATACTTTGCATGCATTGTCTTCCCGGAGGCACTTTGTCTTTACCCTGGATGCTAAGAATTGTAACTAACTTCTAGTTAAAATGGATAAGAGTCCAAAAGCTTGCTGTTTGTGTAAGCTATAACACTAGGGAAGTTCGAAGAACTAGCTCTTAAAACCATAGCCTGGCTTTAACTGTTTATCCTGCTATCTACTCCCAAAGATTTATATTTTGTGCATTTATAGTATTAGGAAAGCAAATCACCAGTCTCTATTTCAGTACTCTTACTGAAGTTCAGTCATAGAAAAGATCTTAGTCTCCTGGGAGAGTATTGGGACTGTTGCATTCATAGGTTCTAGATGGACTTGGAGCTCAGGTGCATTACCCCTAATACTGTGACATGAAAGTGAGAAAATCTTTAAAAGCATACAAATCTTGTTACTATCAACCTGATTCAATTGTCTAGCTGTTTGGGTATAGAAAGACAGAGATGTGGGTTTGTCGGAATTGGGGCTTCTGTTCACTTAATTTGTCAACATTTTCACTTTGCATTGTCAGTTGACCTCTGTTAATTTTTGTTTCAGGTTGTTCCGCTTCTAATGAAAGCTATAGGATGGCAAGGTGGAAGCATTTTAGCTCTTGAGACTCTAAAACGTGTTGTTGTTGCTGGAAATCGTGCTCGTGATGCTCTTGTCGCACAAGGGCTTAAGTAAGAATATTTCTTGCTTCTTCTTCTTTACATTTTTTTCTGTATACAAACATCAATTAGTTACCCGATAAGCATGCTTCATGTTTCGATTGGGTTTATACAATGCTTGCAGGTGTCGATTCATTTTACTGTTTTTGATCTGCAGACACGACACAGAATAGGAAGAAAGAATACAATTAATCACCAGGAAAAAAACAGCCTAAATTCAATGAATATTGAAGCTAGAGTAGGTTATCGAACTGCAGGGTTATAGATTTTCTAAATCAATAGAACTTTTATAGAATGACAAAGTCTTTTTGTGAAGTAAGCTTTAATAATCTTTATATGAGTTATAGCTGTTGTTCCTTTAACAAAAGAAAATAACCTAATTCTATCCTTGGAAAAATCATAAATCTGAAATAGGTAAACATGTGCTGCTACAGGATCGTGAACTGTGTCTTGCTATCACTAATTTCTTTTCCTATTCTGCACCGAGCTCCATAAAGTACTTGAGAGGCAGAATGAGACATATCATTTAGAACTTAATCTATAGAAACATGACCGGAGTAGTTCAAAGATTCTAATATTTCTGGAACTTGGATTTGGACTTCCTACGTTCAGGAGAAAGAATTCATTATTGGTGTCTTAAAAGTCTCATAAGTTTGATGCTTGTATTAAGAGCTTCCCTTTTACGAGATATCTAATATTAAAATTTCCTATATCATAAAAGTAAAAATTTCCAATATCATAAAAGTAAAAATTTCCATCTAATATTTTGAACTTGTTTCTATGATTTAGGGTTGGTCTTGTCGAAGTACTCCTTGGTCTTCTTGACTGGAGAGCTGGAGGAAGGAATGGTCTTTGCTCTCAAATGAAGTGGAATGAATCTGAAGCTTCTATTGGCAGGGTGTTGGCTGTTGAGGTTAGTATGTTACAGTTTTAATAAATACTTTTCTTGTGTACTTGCCGGGCTCTGATGGAGGTTCTTGTAGAGTATGATTTTACGTTCTGTGTTCCATGGTAATTTATACTGAATTTTTCAGGTCACTTTTGGATTCACCTCTGCACACATCAGTCCTTTCTTCTGCTTTTATTTCTCTTATTTTTCTATGATTCAGACTATATTTATTGTTGCTCGGGAAAAAAGTTTTGTTGCACTGCTAATTGCTGGCCACCAAGCACTGATGGCACTACTTACTACTCGAACTTTTTGCTTATTTGGCCTGAAAAATTCTAATATATACCGTGATTTTAGTTGACCTTATGCTGTATGGGATCATGATCTCTTCACTAACAATAAGATGCAAAAGTCAACCACATACTTCTCTGGTTACTTTTTAAAAAGGCTATTTTTCTCAGAACGGATGCCATTTTTAGCTTTTACCGCTACTTTTAAGTAGTGGATATAGGTTTGGATGTGCATAATTTCAAATATTTGAATAGACATCACCCCAAATAGAAACAGAAAATTTGCACAAAAGAGCTTTCTGCTAGGGTTACTGTTACATGCCCAAGTATGAGAAAGTGTTGATTAATTTCCTCTTTTTATTTATTTCCCCTTTCACTATAACCTTTAAAAATATTGTAAACTTGCTTTTATTCCGTCGTTCTTGCTTCTTGTGCTCAAAGTTAATATGACAGTTGTTGTAATGGTCAAGGTCTTGCATGCATTTGCGACGGAAGGAGCACACTGCAACAAAGTGCGGGACATCTTAAATTCCTCTGATGTAAGTGTCGAGACACTTTCCACTTGTATTTCAACTATTATTTTTCCCGTGAATTAGAATTGATACAAAATTGCAACTCTGTCATTCAAGCTTATAATAATTTGAAGTGCATATTCATTCAGTGTCTGATGTTCCACCCATTTTATAGGTATGGAGCGCCTATAAGGACCAGAAACATGATCTCTTCCTTCCTTCAAGTGCCCAGTCTGCAGCTGCGGGAGTTGCTGGGCTAATAGAGAATTCTTCAACTAGATTGACTTATGCCCTTACAGCTCCGCCGCCATCTTCTCAAGCAAGACCACCAGCACATACCACATCCGAGTCGAATGGATCTCAAGACCTGTTGTCATAGTCCGAATGGCGGAGTGTTGACGGGTAGTTTGGGATAGGATTATGCCCTTTTGTATAGCACTCTGTACAGGTTGATCACATTCTTATTCTTGTTTTCTCTTCATCCATGTGTTCGGTTATACTCTCTTATTATAGACGACAAAGGTTTGACACCCAAGGCAGCATTCAAAGTTTTCGGGAAAAATTGAAGGGTTTTTTTTAGGGGGGGCTCGTGTAAAGAGACGCAAGAAAATACATTTGTATATTTGTTTGGCCGATTGCCGCGTTATAAATATGGGTATAAGTTGATTATTTTGATTATGGTTTTATTTTTTGTTAATGAACAAGTAAATGGATGGCTGGCTTGTATTCTATATTCCGACGTGTCTTCCCGTATAATTCACCTGAGGTTTTTCAATAAAGATCCCTCTTGTAATAAGAGTTTCTTAATGAAAAATAAAATAAAAAACAACCTTGATAATGTACAATTTTCCCTTGAGCTCTCCTACCTGTGGAATGTGTGGTTCATTTTTCATTGTATAAATCTGAAGCATTATGTCGCTATGAAAAAACACTATGAAACCAAGTGATTTACACTAAGAAATGGAAGATATTTTTTTTAAAAAAAATCAACCGGGCATAGTCAAAGTACTTTGCTGGTTCATCATGGATATTAGCTCTTGAATATAAGTCCCACACACGTATTTGGTCTCAGATAAAGAGGATAATTCGGGTTCCAAACACTGACCACATTACAATAGTGAATTAAACTGTCCATTAGTGTGGTTGGATGGTTGCAGAAGAGAACCCAGACCATCATACATTTATATGTCAAGACTCATTTACAGAGGTTGGTTTGTTTCCTCCCAGGTAAAGAGAGCCGATCCACATCCAACGTAATCCATCAATCTTCAGCATTAGCAGATTCACGCTTCCTGATTAGAGGTAGCACCGAGTGGTGTCTCCCCATTGCTTTTTCTAAGTATGCATTTGCAAAGTGGACAGAAAGCCTTGATCTTGAGCCATTTATCCACACAGCTAGCATGGAATAAATGCAAACAAGGAAGCTCCTTCAGCTCATCGTTGTCATCATAACTTGCCAAGCAGATACAACACGACTGCATCGAGTTCAAAACACTATAAGAATGAAACCATATCAACTAAAAGGGCACCGAACTTTATTGATTTGGTACGGGAATTTTGAAAAAAATGATGAATTTCAGGGAGGTATCCTATCAAATTATAAAAACTGTAAAAAAATATGTTTTATTTGAAATTAAAAAAAGAAGGTATTTTGGTCTTTCCAGAACCAAACTCAATTTTTTATGGTCGATATTGATTCAATATTGATTGTTCGGTACGTATGATCCAACATAGAATTTTTGGTCCAAAAATTGGTTCCGTAATAAGCCAATGCACAGCTTTACAGTAATGCAATGGAAGAGCATATCTTCACTTACCGCATCTTCCCCCAAAAGAGCACGCTCTTTCTCCGTTCCTTCCGCCACAACCCCAGAGCCATGCGTACTTTCATCGGTCTCCCTCCCATTGCTGCTTCCATGTTTCTGTAGCTTAAATTTGTAAGTTGGCAGAGCCTCAATGGACTCTGCAGGAGCTCCTCCAATTCGATGTAGAAGTCCCCTACAGCAGCATAATATCATGCCACATATAATGGAAGGTCCAATATACTTGATGTAGTTGAAGACGAGTAATGCTATGGATAAACTGCAAAAATTCCCAACATCAATGACTTGGAACACAAAAGGAAAAGATACAGGAGAGCTTATGGATGCCTTCCGGAAAATTACCTGTATAAATTGCGTGCTTCAGAAGAAGATTTTTCCCCAAAGACCCAATAGTTACCGAGTAAAAACCACAAGGCAAAGAAAAATTCTGATAACCAATTACAGCCACACACCAGTCTATAGAGCCTGCAAATAGTGGAAAGTTATCACTTATCACATAAAATGCAGAGTGCACAACAAAATAGAAAATAAACCGGCCAAAGAATTGAATGCTGTGGTCAACAAACATCCAAATAACCGCCTGTGCTCGGAAATTTTAGGTAATAGAGGGAGTCACCAATCTGAGGCAATGTCTACCTACACACATGATTACTCCACAAGTGTACACTTAAGAGTGATGAAAAAAGTTCAAAAACTTGGAATGACAATAAAAAAGACATGCTTTGATATATCTTGAGATACTAAGTCCAGTCGTTCTTTGGTGGTTAGAACTAGAAAAACGCCCTGAAACAAGCTAAAATAGAAGACTCAATGACATATTTTGTTTGCTTGATTTCCACTATTACATTCTTCATGCCTTAGAGCAACACCAAAAAATGATGCAACTAATTTATCCTGTTTCATTGGTATGTCATTCTCAAGCCAGATAAAGATTCTAGAGATATGAGTTTTGGAATTCAGATTACAACTCCAGAAAAAAAACTCTTTGGCGGTTAGAACTAGAAAAACGCCTGAAACAAGCTAACTTAGAAGACTCAATGACATATTTTGTGTGCATGATTTCCATTATTTACATTCTGCATGCTCTAGAGCAACACAGATGCAACTAATTTATCATGTTGCATTGGTATGTGATTCTCGAGCCAGATAAAGATTTTAGAGATATGAGTTCTGGAATTGAGATTGCTACTCCAGAAAAAGCACTCGTAGTCATCCTAGGAGTCCTAACTCTAATAGGAGAACTAATGCAATGAAAGAGAACAGAAAGTAATGGACAATTAAGTAAAATATTTGATAGAACCAAACTAAAATAAGTACCAAACAAACAAACATAAATATTCAGTCATCACGGTCACCATGCTATTCAAGAAGTCAGTTAAAATTTTAGTCCCATTGCCTCACAAAAGTTTGTGCTGCATTTCATAACCTAATTGCATGTTCAAATATATCATAGGAAGAGTAAATAAAATGATAAAAGAAATATGTGATATATTACAACTTTACATGGACAAATTAGTAAAACACAACTAAGGATGCAGTCAATATTGCCTCTACTCGGACAAAAATGCAAGCCCAAACGAACATGATGGACTTGATAAAACATGTGAGAAAACTTAAGCATTCAACAAAATAAGGAGGCGACAAATTAGAAGTATCACATATGGAAATGTTTGGAATTGTGGGGAAGAGGAACAATGTATTTACCTTGGATGTGGAAGAAAATAATGTCGGAAAATTATCGGAATGCTTGCTGCACATCCAACGATATAACCCACAATCCAAGCAAATAATGGATTATGTGGCTTTTCATGTCTTGAGACAACCAATATAATTATGGATGTTGTGATCAGACTCAGTTTATATGTTAGCTTCATGGATGTCAATAGTTTATATACAGATGCAGACGACTCATTGTCTGATCCCCTGGAAGCAGATGAGGAGGACTGCCTAGCTTGATCATTGCTCATTGTAGCAGTTTCTGTTTGGAAGGGAGGATTTGCACCGGAGGACGAAACATCACCACTCTCCTGTATGTCAATAACATGGTCTTCGCTGTCATTCTTTCCCCGTTGGCTCTCCATAAGTGACAAGTTTTTCCCAACTAGGAACAAACAACAAACACAAAAATGAAATTTGATGTTCACTTAACTCAATGCTGCTATGTTTGAACGTTTTTTGCTCCTGTTTGCATTATTCTGCAAACAAGGCCAGAGGAAACCAAAATAAGGAGTTACACAAACGCCATATCATTTTTTCTGCAGTTTAGAATCTTCTAGCAACCAATCATGGGATATTTTATTACCCCAATTTTACCAATTACAAACTGCACGTTTTACAGATTGAATACCCGGAAACTGATTCAAGAATCACAACCACATACAAAGAAAACTATCTCAAACTCGCGTGTTTCTAATTAAAAAGTTAAAACACTTTCCGCACTAAAACCAACATCTCACAAAATTGCAAGCGAGTCTTCTACAATTCCTATAACACCCAACACCATACTGTAGAGGATATATCAGTTAGAGCCTAAAAAGGAGGCAAACAAAACCCATAGTTAAACCCCAAAAGCTGCTCTTTTCAATTCACATGAATTATAAAAAATAACAGTAAACAAGCCATAATCAGCTAGTTAGGAAGAAAGAAACAACGTCTCAACCAAACTGTTAATCATGTTCAAACCCAGTTCATTACGTTATCAGAAAGAAACGATTCATGAAACGGGGACTTACCAATTTACAAACGTGATTCTGATTGACTAAAGAAACAGAAATTGAGATAAAACGGCGGGGACGATAGAAGACGAAGAAACAACAATGACTAAGCCTGTGATAAATATATCATAATTAGATATACGTAACTCGTTCGAAAGAGAATGGAAAATGATGACATCTTCGAGCGAACTCGTATGTTTTTATAGATGGGACAGTAGCGTATTAGATGGTGTAGATTCTGAAGGAATTGAACTTAGTATAATTTCCATGTCCTTTTGCAGCCCAATCCCACAAACATCGCTACAACCTTAACAGTGACAGTACCCCATAACGTGGTAAAGCCCACTGTTATTCCAATATCACTTCCACTCCTACACATACTATTATTGTATAGTAGACTAGATTTGTTTTTTTAATTAAAATTTATATATTTATATATTTATATATATATAATTAACTATATTATCGTAAATATTAGTTATAAACACGAGATCACAATAGAATTGGCACACGTGAGCCTAGTTTTTTAGTTTATGTCAGGTGATCATAAACTCTTTGAATTTCCCATTTAGTCCTTGGGAAAAAAATGCTGCAGAATGGCGAAGTATCATGTTATTGTTAGGTGCGGGAGAATAAAATAATTGGGAAAGCTAATACTGGGATTAGTGGATAAAACACTTGCGTTTAGTATTGAAATATTCATACTATCCACGTTTTCCCAATCGGGCTCATGGCATTGGGTTGAGCCTATTATCCAATCCAGGACGAGCCCGTTGGGTGAACTGGGCATTCGAAACAAAAACCCATAAAACCAACGGAAATTAAGGCCCATAAATCCTTTTTGTCGTTTTGTCACTTGCCAGGATGCAGCTTTTCGGCAAAGATTTTTTGAATCTAATAAACGAACCAACTCTAAAATCTCAAGTTCGAGTTTATGGAATACAGTAGCAGAAGACGATTAGACATGGGAGAGTCAATATTCAAAACAAATAATCGAACCGAACCGGTATATTTCGGCCGGTTCTTTGTTAGTTTAAATTTTATCTTTCCCATTTGACTTCTCACCTTGGTAGGGCAGGGGCCAAATTTTGATATACATGCTCTCGCTAGTTTAGGTGATGAAGAGAAAAGAGGGAGGATTTCACGTAATCAATATTTTCCAGTCTCTTCCCGACCCTACAAACAATGAGCATCAGAATTTTCTGTCAGGGACAGTCACGCGATGATGCTGAAAGCACCATTAAAGCTAAAACTAGCGTAGCGAATGGATGGCTACAGGAGATTTTCTTTCGGATAGGACCATACTGTGAGCGGAAGATATTTAAATGAATCACAAGAACACAACTATTTGGGGTCTCTCATATCTTCTATTTGCTTATACGAATTCGTTTTTTTTTCCTTTTACACGGACCAAAATGCTGTGATTAAATCAAATTGGACCACGACGGCGACGGCCCATCAAGAGAATGGGAAAGGACAGATGAATTTAAGCAGATGTTGGATGTTGGGTGTTGGGTGTTGAATGGTGGTTGTTAGTTGGAGTTTGTTTGCTCAGCAAACTATGACCCATCTGAACATTAAACAAGCATTCAATTCGAAGCTAAAGAGTTGGTTGTACCCTTTACAAGGATCACCATACACTTGATTTTCTCCTTTTTGGGTCATCACTGTGCATTCAAAATTTAGCAATAAAATCTTCCATATATAAGGTGATTAATGAGTATAATAATTATTATATTGATAATATCTTTTGGTATAATCAGAATTGAATCCTAATTGAACCAAACATACTCGATGTAATATTAATTTGAAGGGATACGGATTATAATCAACAAAAAGCAGAAGCAGGACAGGAAAATAGGTGAGCTGTTGTGGAAAATCGCTGGACATTAACTGTATAAAACAAAGCGAACCATCAGAAACAGACACAATAATGTTGGTTTCCTGTATGACCAAGACATGGCACAGTAATGTTCTCAAACAATCGCGATCGAGACGTGAATAAAGAGTCCATCGTCCCCTTTGTTGTAAGATTTGCTTATGATTTACTCTTTCAAGGACATGGATGCATTTTAACATGACTGTATATGTGATTTAAAAAGTCTATAGTTTAGCCAATATACACCATAAAAGTTTATTTCATTTTTCTTTTGACGTGTCTAAGATATAAATATTTTATGTTTTTTATATAAAACAATTTTCCGAAACCAATTTCAACGCTAGGAAGCCATGCATGCACGCACTGGATTGGCCGCCTAACAATAACAGGATGCAGGCCTAAGTGTTGGGTCCAGTCCTCTTTCATTAACAGTAAAACAATACTAAGGATGGATTATTGTATAATATAATATAATATGAATAAAATGGATTCTGTTGCCTGCTGTACGTTGACCGAAGGAAAGTTACGCGCACACATGAGATGTTATTTGGATTTCTAATGTACAGCACAGTGGAGGATCAAAAGACTTGGGGGAGTCTTGCAAAACGTCTAGAATGGGTCGGTTACCAAATCCCAGTGAAAAGGTCAATTGCTAGATCGGATAATAATTAATTATTGTTTACCAGCCACCGTTGGATCTAAATCGACCATAAATAGAGAGTTGTTCGTATTAAAATTAGAATTTTCTTTCCATTCGTAAGAAAAACTTGTGATTACACGTTATGGCATGATTGCCAACACGGGGGTAATGGAATAAATTTTCCTTCTTTGAATTTTAGGTAACACCTCCCGTTATAGAAGATTTATGTTGACAATAGGTAAAAGCTAAGCGAGCAGCCTAGCACCCTTCCCCTCCAAATATAGTTGAGCTACTTCTCTTAGTATTAAGATCAAACAGCTGGGGCACGCAACTATTATTTTGGAGGAACGCGCGTGGTGTTGGCGAAGATGGAAACTGTGGTTTTAGTTGAGGAGATTGATCAATTATGTGTTGTAAAGCGTGGTAAGGTAACTCTTTTTGGTTGCTGCAAGAAAGCAATAATGGCTGAACTTAAACAGTTTGCACGAAACTCTAATTAGGAGGTACACAATAAAATAAGAGGGAAAAAGAAGAAAGAAGAGAAGTTTGAAGAAGATAGAGGCGGAAGGAAGGAAGAAATGAGAGGGGGCCGATGTGGACACGTATATAAGTAAGTCTCACTAAGATCCAACTCCCCACCACCCGCAAATCCGCTGGCTATCCTCTCTCTGTATGTCCCTCTCTATAAAAAAGGAATTCCTTCTTTTAGAATCCCAAAATAAAACGCGCAACCGAAACCAGCAGACAAGAAGAACTGTATGTGCTTTCTACCTCAGAGGAGAAGTTAGATAAGGTTTACTAAAGAAAACCGAAGGTGGTAGAGGATTCTGTGTTGGAACGTGAAAAAGGAAGTGAGAGAGGGATTATCGCAAGGACCGAGGAAAGAACGGGAGGCTGAGAAAATTTAACACAAGGAGGCCGCCAGATCTCAAATGACGCATTAGCCCCTGCTTTGTTCCCCTTTCGTTTTCGTCTTCGTTTCCGAAAGGTAGTGTGCTGTTTGCTTTTGCATTTCCCTTCCTTCTGTCTTCCGAGGACGACGAGGTGCTGGAAATGGAAGCTCAACCTCACTGTAGATGCTATTGATTTGAGAGATCTGGCTTTTCTTAATTTGAAAGCGTTTCCTCTTTTTACATACGTTTTCGAAGCACTTAAATGCGCTGTGGAGAATTGTTTATGTTTTCTTGTCATTATTTATTCAAAATGCAAAACATAGATTTTGTCAGAATCGTGTTTGTTTTCAACTTATTGGTTTTTAGTTGGAGACATTAAACATGTTTTGTGCGAGTTTGATATTTGAATTGGCGGTTATGCGCTCAGATCTGCGCAGTTATGGCCGGATATGGTGGTTTCATCTGCGACAATCATTTGTCTCTTTTTTGAAAAAAAAAATTGAATACTCAGATTTAACTTTTAGTTGGGGTAAATTATATTTTTAATGCTATTTCTTCTTTACATTGTTTTTAAGTTGATCGATTTACTGGTATATTAACACTTGAATTGAAGTTATGTTTTTCTAGATTATGGATAGTTGGGGCTTTAAATGCATCATTTTGTTGAATCCTAGCTCAAGTATATTTTTGAAACTCTGGGAAGTGAAAGCCTAGTGATTGTCGTGAGTAAAAGTTTTTGGAGAAAATCAGAGCTTAAATTGCATTTTTAGTTTCTTCTTCAATTTGTTTGAATGTAGTTTTGCATTTTTTATTTGATTTTCATGATGCATTCAGTTGTTTAATGATTGAATCTTGTTCTTACGTTTGTTTTGTAGGAGCATATCACACTGACGATCTGGCCAGAAGATTGCTAAATTTGTTTATTCTGTTCGTTATTTGTATTAGAAAGAGGTGAAAAGATTACTCGGTGGTTTCTCAACTCCGCAGCTAAATCATGGTTGCTACTGCTGCTACTTCCTCCTTTTTTCCTGTTTCTCCGTCTTCGGATGCAAAATTGGCCAAGCTCGGCAGTGGGTCTGCTAGTTTAGCTGGAACAAAATCAAAATCTGCACACTCAGGGGGCATGTTGCAGGTCAAGGCGAACGCCCAAGCCCCTACCAAGATAAACGGTGCCTCGGTACGCTTGGTGACCCCTGTAGAAAAGGTGAAGAGTGGTGATGACATACTGTCTCCGCCTCCTAGGACTTTTATCAACCAATTACCTGACTGGAGCATGCTTCTTGCTGCCATCACAACCATATTTTTGGCAGCAGAAAAACAGTGGATGATGCTTGATTGGAAACCAAGGCGATCTGACATGCTTATGGACCCCTTTGGCATTGGGAGAATAGTTCAGGACGGTCTTGTATTCAGGCAGAACTTCTCAATTAGATCATATGAAATTGGCGCTGATCGTACTGCGTCCATAGAGACAGTAATGAATCATTTGCAAGTACGTCCTAGTTTGTAGTGTTGTTCCTGATATGCTTTCTTCTTTTCTTTTCTTTAAAATTATATATGGTTATTTATTTGTTGTAATCAAAATTGCTCACAGGAAACAGCCCTCAATCATGTCAGAGGTGCTGGACTTCTTGGTGCTGGATTTGGTTCTACGCCAGAGATGTCTAAAAGAAATCTAATATGGGTGGTTACTCGAATGCAGGTCCTAGTAGATAAGTATCCTACATGGTAAGCTAATGATTTTTTTTTTCTAGCGACAACTTGTCTTCGTTTTTTCTTCTGAGTTGGAAAGGCGGCAGAGCTTAGAGCTTCTCATTCTGAACTGGAAAATTTTTCTGCTCCTGGTCTGTATTATAAGTTCTTGTTGTGCTCTGACGAATGGATGTGCAATTTTTTTCAGGGGTGATGTTGTTCAAGTGGATACTTGGGTAAGTGCGTCAGGGAAGAATGGTATGCGCCGTGATTGGCTTGTCCGCGATTGTAAAACTGGTGAAATACTAACTAGAGCTTCCAGGTAAAAATCTGTTTTGATGTACGTCAATCATCATTTTCCAGTTACTTTCAGTTCTTGCCTCAATCTGTTCAATGGTTGATTAATCAATAATAATTTGCAGTGTTTGGGTGATGATGAATAAACTGACAAGGAGGTTATCTAAAATTCCAGAAGAAGCTCGAGAGGAGATAGAGCCGTACTTTTTTAATTGTGAACCTGTTGTGGATGAGGATGGCCGAAAATTACCAAAACTGGATGACAACACAGCAGACTATGTCCGCAAAGCTCTAACTGTAAGTAAATGTTCGGGGAATCTTGTGGTTATCTATGAATTATTGTTTATGATAATTTGACTTGTGTGTGTGCACCCTCATTGTTCTGTTTTATCATTTTCAGCCAAGATGGAGCGATTTAGATATTAACCAGCATGTTAACAATGTGAAGTATATTGGTTGGATCCTTGAGGTAGATTTTCCAACCTTTAAAACCGAGTTTAAGCTCTTATTCAGTTCTGATTACGCTTTCTTCTTTCTGTTGCATTATTGGAAAGAATAGTGAACTATTCTTTAGCCTTGACGTTATTTGTTGATGCTTAATGACCATTAATTTTTCAATTACAGAATAGATCGTCGGTGGATTGAGGCTGTAATTTTTCTTTTTAAAGTTTAGTTCAATCGATATCACCCAGCAATATCTTTACTCACCCATTTGAAATTGGTCTGTCATTCTGCTGATATTGCAGTAGTACAGAATTTACTGGTCTTATTGAACGTTCTTATTGAATTTATAGGTCTTCTGCGTCTTTGTTGCCTAATGTTAGAAATTAATAATAATTACAAGTGTTGGAATTTGTCCGAACCTCAACTAAGCCAGCTCATTTTGGAAATGCCTTTGTCTGACTTCATTTGTTACTCTCGTGTGATAGTAAATTGTTTGCTTCTGCATCATTATAATGCTCTACTGGATAAAGTCCAATTTTTTATTTTTGAAGTTCAATGATTGTATTCTTGGTGCAATACATGACTTGGCTAGGGTCTTTTTACGTTCAGCCTTTTATACTTTATCACCTGTCTGGCGGTATTAATGATTGATGATCAGGGAAAGTCCTGCCCTCCACTCACATGGCTGCCCCTTTTTTTTATCTTTTAAAAGTACATCCACCTCCCGACCATGTTTGAGGTACAAAGTCTTGGACGGTTTTGTGTCGTCAATCCAGAATGTACTGTCTCCCTTAAAACGATCTATTTGCAAACAATTATAGACCAAGTAAATTGAACTCAACTCATTTCAGAAAACGCAGTCTTGTTGTTCTTCCACATCAATAAGCTGCTGTTTGGGTTTTGGTGTTAGGAAATTGTTGTTCTCTAGTCAACATTATAAGGGGGTATTAGCAAGGAAGCTGGTGCTTCTGTTCTTTCACATAGGGCATCCTGCCTAGTTTAACTCATTCTCAGTTCAACACCTTCAGTATTCTAATTGTTTGCAGCAGGTATGTGATGATACTGATGCTTTATGTTTCTTCTGGTCAGAGTGCTCCACTGCCAATCGTGGAGAGTCACGAGCTTGCTGCCTTGACTATGGAGTATCGGAGGGAGTGTGGAAAGGACAGTGTCTTGGAGTCCCTGACATCTGTCTCTGGTGCTAGCATCGGAAATTTAGGAAATGCTGGTGAGGTTGAGTGCCAGCACTTGCTTCGTCTTGATGATGGGGCTGAGATTGTGAGGAGCAGAACTGGGTGGAGACCTAAACGCTCCGATAACTTTGGTAATCTGGGTCAGACTTCAGCTGAAAGTGCTTAATGATCAAGTTGTTTGTGGCGGGAGAGGCATTAGCTGTTAACTTGCTGTGCGTCAAATGGCCTGTGTAGAATCCTTCGCTTGTGCCCTGAGTTTCTGGAAATACATATCTTTATTTGTTACATATAATATTAAAAATATATGTATATGTAATCAATCTTTATTCCCATTTCCTTTAATCAAAGCTGTGGTATCCATTGTAATTTATGCTCTTGCGCTAGGTTTTGACTTTCTGATGCTTGAAGAGTGAAGATCGAGGAAGGGAAATTTTCCAACAACTTGATGGTCGGTCCACTTTTGTGTGCCAGGTGGCATTCCCTCTTCGTGGTGTTGACTTGTTTCCATGATTATTGAGTTTAATGGCCTCGATTAATCTGACAGTTCATCAATATCTGGCGTATTCGTATGTCTTATATTAAAATTAGGAACGAATTATATCAAAATTAAGAATGGTTTTGGGTTGTATCCGTAGCGTTTTCTCTTCCTCTGTCCCCTCTGCCGAGAACGATTTTCCTTCTGTCTCAGCCGTCGCCTCTCCACACCGGCATTTCGTCTACCTCCGTCTCCGCATATCCAGGAAGATTCCTGTCCTCTTCCCATGGCAGGATTGACTTGAAGTCAGTCATCAATCGGAAGCAGTCTTATTTTTTTTCTCTGTTTTAAAATCGGAAAACGATTGAAGATTTGAATTTTATAAATATGAATGGAGAGTTTACTTAAGATTCCAGAAAGAAAAGATTAATATTACTACAGATTAAGATATTTTTCTATTATATAAAAAAATTGATCCTAAGGAAAAGATGACGGTTTTTCTGTACAGTACTCTTAACATTTGGTTTCATTCGGTTAGTTATGAATAAATGAAGCATCTGCATCCAAGGAAGACTACCTTCGCCTCCTCCGTTCCACTCTCTCCCATAGGTAACTGATTATTTACTATTACGCTGCAGGTGGCCATGGTGGGTCTGCACCATCTCTGGCTCTTCTTCTTAATCATATTCCTCTTTCATAAAAATACCCAAGCAGGTAGACAATTCTCCACCAATTCCTCCTTAAGGAAAATAGTGGAAGATGCACTGAACTTGCAGGGTCAATTCTCATATGCATATGTACATTGTTTGCAGAACACGCATGACATAGCTAATAATGAAATAATAATTAATGATACTGAGTATGCCTGCACATCTGTCTAACTCTCTGTCGGCATCAATGTGGATTCAAGCGTGGGGTAATACCATAAGACCTCACATGATTAATAAGCTTCCTTCCAAACACAATACACTTCTCCATCCCCTTCCTCACATGCATCAGAACAAGTTCATCAACTCCAAGCTTCGTGTGCTCATCATAAATATAATTATGGTTCTCCATCGAGAACTTCATGTCTATATATTTTTAAATAAAAGAAATCCCAATTACTATGTAGCCGAGACAAATCCATACTGATCAGACAAACATATATATATATCACAGCACAAAATCATCCCTTTCTCTTATGCAATATATCAAACAGATGAGGTTGGTGTTGGCTTTTAACAAAAATCTAACAGACTAACACTGCCAGATGTCTTCCTTACGTGGTTAAAGGATTCCACGCGTCAAATAAATCTGCAACGCCGTGTTGCTGTTACAGGTTTGCAGTGAGACACGAGGCTCACCTGCAGAATCTCGGCCCTTGGATTTTTTTAATGGGTCGATTCTGTAGAATGATAGAATTCTATAGGAAAACGCCAGGTTGTAGACACACCAGCATCTCTCACATGCTTGTCGGCTGCCAATGGAGATTCAGAGTTCTTATTTTCGGGTCTTTCCTTGGTTGACTAGGAAACTTTCCCAGTCCTGGGTCCATATTCATTGTCACTCGTTTCGGATCCAACCTATGGGCGTTTTCCTAATTTTATAATTTTAAACAAATAAATATGTAAAACAATTTAATGATAATTAATTTTAAAAATATAATTGAATTTTTTATTTTAAATATAGAATATCAACCACCCACCATTCCAAATTGTTTTTTTTTTTCTGTTATAAATGAAATATATTTTTGAATATATACCTAAATCTAAATAGGAAGATGTCCTCTTATGTTTTCGAATAATGAGTTCTTGACTAATGTAGATTCGTAGAATAGAATTATTGGAATGGTAATAAGTTCTATGTATTTACCCATCTAGCAGAAATATTGGATTAAGATAACAAGGCGTTCACATGCACCGAATGAAGGGTTCTAGCATCAACTTAACGCGTGAATATATATATGGAATCACATATATAATATTATAATAAATTATTATTTTTATAATAAAAAGATATAATATTTTAAATTGATGGTATCCTTAAATCTCGAAGTCAGATCTTTTATTCTTAATCCATCGTATCATCTAGGTCATTTGCATCCTAAACAAAATATTAGAATTCACCAAACTTTATTCATTGATTTAATATCCAAAAATTGTCACTATATAACATAGAATCAAATCTATTGATTCCACGGATGGAATCCCACAATGAATTCTGGTTTATCTCTTGTAGCTACAGAAATCTATTCGTATAATATCGTGGTTGGAGTGAGAATTGTCGTTTTTAGAACTGATTCTAGAAATGGAATCAATTCAAAACTAGATCGAATTGGCGTTAGGTTTCTCAATCTAAGTTTGGAAGTTTTATCAGAAATAAATTCGGTATTTATCTCTATTTTCCCCCTAGATTAATATATCAAATGCTATTTTACTTCAATATCTATTTCTATAAATACATCAAAATTTATAAAAATACGGAGACCAAATTCGTTAATTGATATTAAAGAAAAGAAAAATCTCGGTCAATTTGAAACGTTGAGAAGGTAGTCTTATTTTTTATTAAATGAACCGACAATCGGCTCTAACTTTGATGCTGCCTCCTTCGCAAATCCACCCTCTCTCCTTGCTTCTAGATACCCACGTGGCATCTTCTTACGGGGAATCCACCATCTATATAACTAAGCACAGAGCATTCAACTCTGCACGCATGCATTTCCACAAGAACATTGAATCTGATTCCACTGATCAGCAAATTCGCACTCTGATATGATTGCCACAAAAATGCCAGTTTCCGGAGATGCGTCATCGGAAACATCCACAGATTCTTCTTCTGAATGTGACATCACCAGCATGACTTTCAAGGATACAGAACTGACCCTCGGATTGCCCGGTGGAGCTGCTCGCTCGTCTGTGGCGGCGTCTGCATTCAAGACTTGCATGAAACGTGGGTTTATCGAGACTGTAGATTTCAGCCATGGGTGGAAACCGAAGCCCGGAATGTCTCAGAGTGATCGTGTAACCCTTGCTGCCGAGTAAGAACAGAGTGGCCTCTAATTACCTTGTCTATCATTTTAAAGCGCAACACAAGTTCAACCAAACTGAAAATATATAGAGTGAACACTCTAATTTTAACTATGGCTATAGCGGTAGCCTGACTAAATTCTGAAAAAGGATGGAATCTTTTTAGTTGCCAGGGCTCAAAAGTAGGCTATAAACTTTAGCCGGAGCTGCAATAATATATATGCCAGTATCTCGGTTTCCATATTTAATTTTTTTTCGAATTTCGGTAATATTATTTTTATATCAAAGAAAGGGGAATAAGATATTTGAAATCTAATATTTCCTGAGTGGTCCGGCCCATTGCAGCTTGCAAGGGGAATAAGGATCTGTACTTGTATACTATACATAAAATATGTTATGGATTTGAAATCTCTTAGCTTTTTTTGACATACATGATATATATTGTCCCTTCAACCTTTTCTGCTGTGGTTTTTGTAGAGCGCAAGTGGTTGGGTGGCCACCCGTGAGATCCTTCAGAAAGAAGACGCAGGAAATTAGCTGTAAACTGATAAAGGTAGCTGTAGATGGAGCTCCGTATCTTCGCAAAGTAGACCTCGAGATGTACAGCAGCTACCAAGAGTTGCTCATGGGTTTGGAGAAAATGTTATCTTGCTTCGCTATTACCAGTAAGTATATTTACCCTATACACGGCTACGTACATCATATATCACGTCAACTATGGCCAGTTATTGGGATGAAAAAGAACCCAGATTTTAATAATAAATGAGTTTGGCCTTGAAATATCTGGTTTAGGTAACTATGAGGAAGAGAGGAAGCTTATGGATGCGGTGACAGGAACAGAATACATGCCAACATACGAAGACAGAGATGGTGATTGGATGCTACTAGGAGATGTTCCTTGGAAGTAAGTTTATCAATTAATGAATTTTGATGTGTAGTCACTTCAAGTGTCATTTTCATTACCATTCTAATTATACTCTAATACATCGATCCCGACCAAACCTTGCATGGTGTACCCACGACATGAGTACTGGAATGGTATAGTGGCAAGCAAGTCATTTTGCAAGTAGATGCGTGATCAAAGGATTGTACAGTGCTGTTTTAAACTTTAAAAACTGTGCAGGCCTAGCTTGAACGTCACCTGTACGTGGCCTGGATGAACATTGTTTGAAAGATCATTAATATATATGTTAATTAATATAAAACCCATCTCCCTAATCCTTTAACGAGATGGGCCCTGACCCTGAAGCTTAACAACCACATGCTCGCCATCTTAGGATTGATTGTTCGAGCTCATAGGATGCCAATTAAACTCACATATGCTCCATCGTTGTTAACTCCAACCATTTTTGGATTAGAACCTTTGTCTTCTAGTGCTCCCACAAGAACTAATGCGGTAACCTTTATTTGTTTTTCTAGTGAAGAAAATATAATAATCAAAACAAAGCCCGAATGATTTAAGTGGTAGGTGAAGCATTCATGTTTGTAATATATTCAAAAGTAGTTGTCCCCTCTTGAAGGTGGTTATTCTGCTATTCTTGCCTTGGATGCTATCCTTGCTTTTCTGTACCTTTTTAATGCAAATTCATTAAGGTTTTGGTGCTTCTTTTGTCTTGTTTCAAATCGCAGAATGTTCGTTGAATCATGCAAGCGTATTCGGGTGAAGAAAAGCACAGAAGCCGTGGAGGTGGGTCTTGGTAATGCTTAAACGCTAGCATGCACCCGGGCCTCCATACTCACAAAGACTATGTGTGTGTATATATATATATATATATATATTTAGGGTACATGCACCTTATTGTGGTGTTATTCGTGTGTAACGAGAACGAGCATCAGAATCTCCCGCAATGAACAACCAAAAGTTGAGAAACATACATTTGGGAAATCTATTAAATGACAAAACATGTACAGCGATGGATCCTGCTTTTTCAGGGTTGGTGGGGAACGATCCTCGAGAGAAATTTAAAGTAAGATGAATAAGAGAGAAGCCTTTCTCTCCTTGTTTCTCCTTTGCTTTTGGCAGCAGCTGGGACCTTTCGTGTCTGGTAAAATATGGTTGTAATTATGGTTAGTCTTCGCAAATGGGCTTCAGTAATCATGCAATCTTCTCATTGTAATCATTTAGTTTGAAATTAATCCGAGGCCTATACTATGGTTCAAACAATTAGAACTGTACAAAATTATAATCTTTCAATATACATATTATTCGTGGTTTCAATATGATATTATGCCACTTTTCCAATATTATATTATATTATAATATAAATTCAATGACGGCGATAACCTTTGAATTATATTCAAGAAAACTTGTCATGTAAAAGTAAAGATACGGAACAATCTTAATACCTTCTATTAAAAATAATCAATTTTAAAATACGAAACAATTAATTGTAAAACATAACCAAATAAATTAATGTAAATGGTGTGGAAGATAACACATTTGCAACTGACACGTTTTACGTGCGTATATGGTTTTATTACACGCATACCAACAATGCCAAGCCTATGTGATTGTGATGCCTAGGTAGGTATTATTAAGGTATCTTGTACCTGTTTGCTTAGCCCTACATTCATTACGTAAAACACAGTCGTACAATATTTGATGATTCATGTCTATTGGCCTCTGCTGTATGTGCAAATTGTTGAAAATTGACTATATAATAAAATTATTTTTACTTTGCAAGTAATATTTTATTATTCTGTGTTATTACTCCGTAACAAATACAAAATTCTGAAGAATAATTGTAATAAGTTAAACATTAAATTAGGATTAGAGTTATAAAATATAAATAAAATTTATTTTATTAATAGATACTTTTAGGATATATCCGATGTATGGGGTTAATAATATATATAATATCTGGATAAGTAATAGTAAATTAGAGGGAAATGATTAAAGTAATTGTTGTGTCCTAAAATACACAAACGCGTGAAGGTGGAGTCCCATCCTGCTCTCCACCCATTTTTCTTTTATACTGGAAAGAATATAGCAATGATGTGTCCTTGTATACAATTAACCTTGCTGATTACCATTTGCGTACCTTGTTCTATCAACGTGCTCCTTGTAGTTAAAAGGGGTAGTTGGCTGAATCAACAAAGGGGGAAAGAAGCCGAGGGAAGTAAAGAATCATTTCCATTGTTGTTGATCCAAGAAACATACCGCAAATTTTGACATTTTTTTTCCTTTTTTGTCCTGTTGACCACATTAAAGCAGGATGAAGTGAAAGCAAACCCAAAAGGCTGAGTATCTGTCACTAGATATTTGACAGCAGGAAGGTAAATTACCTAATAATTACTACAACCACAAACGTGAACTGCACCTGCTTTTTGTTCTTGGGTTAGTATTGACAAAAGTTGTTGGATCAGATTTTAAAAAGAAAAGAAAAACGCCTTTTACCTGTTTGGTAAAATGCCAAAATACCCATTTGAACATTGGAAAGCAGCCAAATAGAACAATGTTCTGATCAAAGAGAAAATTTTGGATAGGACCATACTTAATATTTTCAGTTTTATTTATAAAAAAGATTCTCAGTTTTGCACTATGCAGTCCATTTTCTTGTACAAATATGAGAAAAAAGGTCTTTTCAACTAGAAATTTGTCACCAATTCCACCCTCACACTGAAACTAAACGCAACATCAATGCAATGCATGTACAGTGCTCTAATAATTGAACTAGTTAGAAACCATTTATAGATATGATGCATGAATACAGCTATGAAAATTGATGATTGGCCAGCATCAAAATCTTTTCCAGTGATGGATCATTGGGAAAACTGAAAATGGAATAAAACGTCTCGGTGATATATGCTGCTGATACAAACAAAGTTGGAATTATATCATGCAAAAAGGAAAATGCGCATGGAACCATAAGCTGCATTTGGTAGCATTTTATAGTTCCCTCAGATTTGTACAACTTTATACTTGTAGCAATTTTTTCTGCAACTGATAAAAAGTCCTCCCCCATATGTTAAACTATGAAACCCAACAGTACAAGCTGGACAAGGTTCAAAGAGGATCCTCAATCTATAATTCATAAGACTCGGTTTAGTAGTTCCAATCCCAAATCTCCTCTTTATGACTTTTAACACTGTTCTGCATACCAAACAGGTACTGAAGTAATGACATCTCTCAGATCCCAATTGGGCTAACTGGCTAGAGGACAATAGAAGTTCTACTTGCACTTCACATGTTCTTGCTTCATTTGGAGGTTCCTTTCTAATTCAAGACACTCTTAAGTTCATGATATCCAATTTTATATTTGCTAAATTAGCAAAACCACTTGGCTGCCTCATTGAATTTTTTTCATCCCACGTTAGAGCATCTAAAAACCAAATTATAGTACAGGATTACGATTTATGATGATTCCTCATAATACTATTTGGGGGCAACACGGGGACCCAGAAAAGTCCTCACAAAACATTTACTTGAATTATTGGAAAAAAATTGTACCATCAGAGTTATTTCACCGTATGTTGTATAACGTTAGTCTAAAACAGTACAAGGCAGTCTGATTTTCTTTAAAGACATTGTGCAGTGGTGAGTGGGTGGAGACCTGATTGATGTACTGCGACCTGCAATTGTCAGAAAATGCCACACCTGTTATTCTCTTCAATCGAGGTGCTCTCTCTTTAGTTTCCTCATCTTTCATGGAGATCTTTCACCACCCATTAGCCCAATTTTGTAGACCATCTTCTCCAATTACCGAAAAGTAGACTGCTTTGTATATCATTTAAAAAATTTCTCCATGAAAGAATCTTCATTTCCTTGACAAAAAAATTTCTTTCTCTTCCCCCTCCTCGCCTGCTCACAATCTAAACGGTTCCGCGCTTGAGAAAAGGTGCTCACTTTAGGTACCAATTAAGATGTTAAACAGTTTGGGTTGCAGAAATTTTCATTCTTTTGCGGTTAAATGTGGAGCTTAGACTCACTTTACTTTTTTCTGAATTTTATGTTGTGAGCCGATTAATGGTGTTGCGAAGCCTATTGGCCGACCAGTAAAGCTTGTGCATTCATAATCAAGATCTGTGTTTTATCTATTTTCTGGAGTTTGTGGATTTATGCAGATCATCTTTCATTATACATATTGGTCGTTATTGTCTCAGATCTAAGCTTCTAGGCTTCTGTTTTCTTTCTTTAGAAAAATCCAATGCTCGATTACTTCTTTGTTGTTTCAAGTCATTATTAGTTGAAGGCAGTTGCCCAGTTGTTTTAAATTTTATCTTCTGGCCGTGCTGTTGCTTCTCTTCAAATATTAGTATCGTGCGGGTTACTTGTAGCCCAGATTTTGGTGGTTTCCTATGCTGGAGTTTTGAGTATGCTCATAGTTTTGTGGATTCGTTTAATAGCCATTTTATGCTTCAAAATCATTTTGTCAAACTAGTATTGTTACTGAGATTGCAATGTCACATGTTCATTTATGAGGATGGTAGTCATACGTTTTTGTGCTTTAAACTACGCTTCTTGATTTTCCTGAAAAGAATTTTGTTTCTTAAAATTTTCGTCTGGTTTGGGTTTCTTTTGTTATCTTGGGAAGTTCCAGCCTTCAATTTACTGCCACCGGTGGTTCATCTGGTTATTTGGTTCTGTATTATGATTTAAGAAGCTAGGAGATGTTTCTTTTATTTTCCATTGGACCTTTTGTCTTTCGGTGCTAATGCAATTACTGTCATTGTCATCTAGGTGCCTTGGCTGCTGGAAAGCTGCTTTATTGCCATGCTCAGGCAAATTTTAAATAAAATCCCTCGGAAGTCCCCAAAATCTGACCCATTAGACTCTACTGGGTTTGATTCTGGCCGCAACACTGCCAACTCAGGGAATGCAGTCTCATGTACAAGCACTGGAAATATATTTTCTAGCCGATTAAATGTTGTTAAACGAGTGTCATCAGCAGTTTTTCCGGCAAGCATCATGGCTGGAATTGAGGCAGTGGAGCCACATCTTTCCTTCAAAGATGTTTCAAGTCTGCAGAAGCAGAGCCTTTTTATCAGTAAATTAAATCTGTGTTGTAAAGTTTCTGATTTCAGTGATCCAGACAAAAATGCGGTTCAGCAAGATCTTAAACGGCAGACACTTATAGAGCTTGTCGACTTTGTATCTTCTGGATCTGCAAAGTTTACTGAAGCTGCAATAGCTGCTATGTGTAAGATGTGTACACTTAACCTTTTTCGGGTTTTCCCTCCCAAGTTTCGTTCTAGTAACACAAGTGGGGAAACAGAAGATGAAGAACCGATGTTCGATCCTGCTTGGTCACATCTGCAAATTGTTTATGATCTGCTTCTTCATTTTGTCAGTTTTGTTGATGTGAAGCCCTCAAAAAAGTATATAGATCATGCTTTTATATTAAGATTGCTTGATCTCTTTGATTCTGAAGATCCAAGAGAAAGAGATTGTTTGAAAACAATTCTACATAGGATTTATGGAAAGTTCATGGTGCTCAGGCCTTTTATCCGAAAAGCTGTTGCCAACATTGTCTATCATTTTGTTTTTGAAACTGAACGTCATAATGGAATTGCCGAGCTGTTGGAAATTTTTGGGAGTGTCATTAGTGGTTTTGCGCTGCCATTAAAAGAGGAACACAAGTTGTTTCTTTGGAGAGCTTTGATTCCTCTGCACAAGCCAAAATCAGTTGGAATATATCATCAACAGTTGACATATTGTATTGTACAGTTTGTAGAGAAGGATCCGAAGTTGGCTAGTTCTGTGATCAAGGGATTACTGAAGTACTGGCCAGTGACAAATAGCCAGAAAGAGTTGATGTTTATAAGCGAAATAGAAGAAATTTTGGAAATGACTCCCATGGATGAGTTTCAAAAAGTCATGGTCCCTTTGTTTCGCCGAATAGGATTCTGTCTCAATAGCTCCCATTACCAGGTATGTTCTTCTTAGCCGATACTTCCCCGTGGATGAATAATAGTCTAGCACTTAATTTCCTGTTCTTGCTTCCATTTCCCATGCCTTGATGGAATCGTTAAAATCTCTTTTAGTGCTTTGTTATCTCTTGAACATAAAAGACCACATACATGTTTTCTTGTTTTAACCAAAACAACCGAGTATAATTGTGTATATCCCAGTTCCATAGATTGGAGTTTACTAAGTAGGGAGGCATACTGTGACAGTCCTCATTTAATAGTAGCCATCAGAATGCTTCCCCCAGTGGCAAGGCCAACAAGTTTTGTGGGTTCTATTTGATTCAATGCAATTTGACAAAACAACCTAGCCTTTCCTGTGTTTTCGACTATGATGGAGCATTGTTCAATTTGATTTTAAGATTAGCTGGATGTTCTAGATATCGGTAGCTGGTATCTCTGGTCTCGAGGAGAATTGTTCAAATAGTGTATGTGTTGTGAAGTTCTTTAAAGGATGTGAATTCTTTCTTCTTTTTTTTGTTTTTTTCTGGAGAAATGAATGATAATGTGCTCATTTTCACCTTTTCAGGTGGCTGAGCGGGCTCACTTGGTATGGAACAATGAGCGGATGATAAATCTCATTGCAAACAACCGGCAAGTGATTGTGCCTATTGTGTTCTCAGCCCTCGAGCGAAACATCCAGAATCACTGGAACCAGGCAGTGCTTAATCTGACACAGAATATTAGGAAGATGCTTTTTGAGATGGATGAAGAGCTACTTGCAACCTGCCAACGTAAGTTAGAGGAAGAGAAATCAATGTTAAGTGTCATAGCTGAGAAGCGCAGACTCACCTGGGAGCGCCTGGAAAATGCTGCTGCTTTCCAATCTGGAGCTGATACTATCATAGGTTCAGTAAAACCCGTCTCGTGTTCTGTTGCCTGCTAATTTGCTTGGAGCAACATCTGGGGAAGAAACATAATCAGCAGCTCTGATTTGCATCATCGGAAATGATTCCTGAAATAGTTAGGTTGGTTGGTCTTCGGGATGCTGATAGGGTTTGTGTCTTGCTAGGATATATCCTTATATATATATTGGAGTGTTATAGCTTCTGTCTCGAAGCCTTGTTTGGCAGACTGGCTATTCAGCTAGAAAAAAGTGGCTTAGCCTGCAGTTATGTGCGTTAACCTCTCTTATATGATTACTCTCCAATGGCTGTTTTTGGCCCATGTTCCATTCTTTTAAGGGTTGCGTACTCCTTGCCTCCAGTTTCTAAACCAGAATTCCTGCTATCGTCACACCACAGAACCCTATCCAAGCCATATGCTTTCGGATACACTGAAAGCAAGAAGAATTAAAAAAGTTTCAAATAACGTAACAGGTTTTTGGGCAATCTCAATCAGCCAGTCAATTATTGTCCTTTTCAGCCCAGATTTCTGAGGTACTACACATTTTTCCAAGGCGTGTCCTGGACGCATAAACCCACCATGTCAGGCTTCGTAACGAGGTGCATTATGACTTTCACCTTATTTAAGAACCCCCCCTTTAATTATAGCGAATTAGTAGTAGCATCATCATGTACAAGCACAAAGCTTTCTCCAGGGGAAATCTTTAGTATATGAACAAAGGTAGTGTAGTATCTGACAGTGACAATGGCAATGACCTGCATCATCCTTGCTCTTGTGCCAATCATTCATATCTCACCTTGAAATCGTCAATGATTGAGCTAGCACCACTAGCACCACTAGCACCACTAGCACCATTAGCACCACACACCTTCATCAGACATCATTGACCTACTTATCAACTAAAGGACAAAATACATCAGAGGTTAACATTAATAACAACCCAAAGAGGACAACAATAATGTTGTTATCTTAATAATGACAGACTCTGATGAAGCAAGGCAAAGCGGGCACATGTTGCCGTGTTGGCACTGGACGGGATACACATGCCTGCCTGTCCGAGGGGATAATGTAACAGAGCCAGAGGGATATTTTTTATTTAATATTTATTTTACTTTTGAGCACTTCAATCAATTGTTTTAATCTAAAAGTGTATGTTGGTAGTTAAAGTTTCCAATATAAAAGGTCACCCACAGGTAAAATTACAAGCTTTTACAAGTTCATCCTGAATGCCAGCCAGCTTGATACTCGCAACAAAATTGAAATATAAGAGTAACCTGGAACAGGGTTATCGTGGATAATGATGAAACTGTGTAAACTAACATAACCAACTATTTAACATCATACATGTTTACTGAAGGTTTGGTTTGCAGAGGAACAGGATGTTTTTTGTATCCACACTGAAGAGATGAACGACGAAAAGGCTACCACTTCCATAACTTCACACACTTGTCCTGACTAGCAGAAGCTATTAAGCCACTGACGTTAGACACAGCCAAGGCAGACACGAGCTTATCATGTGCATGCACATTCATTGTCTTGTTTTGGGTCGTGTTCCAGAGCTCCAGGGTCTGGGAGTCCATGTCAAAACAAAATTTTAAGTTGGCAACCTCATCATAAGAATGGCTTTAACATAAACTCATGCTACCTTCGGTTGCTATCTAGTGTGTGCATTCTATGTAATCATGACGCAAGCATAAAATTATTGTGATCAATTCACATTAGATTTGCAGGTTGAAGTGAACCAGCAAATACTTGCCTCGTAGCAGCCAATGACCAATAGAGATGGATGTGTAGGGTGAAAAGCACAAGTATTGAACTTGTTGCCACTACAGTTCAACTCATGAACGAATTCCCCTTTGCCGCCCGAGCCAACCGACCACACCCTTACCAAGTCATCACTCACAGATGCCACATACTCGCCAGTATTATCCCAGCACACAGAATGTATACTGCTTTTGTGACCCTAAAATGATAAATTCAACTCATTGTTATCTACACAAGATAAGAATAACAAGCATCTGAGCAAAAAAAAATGGGGAGTCCTTCCAATATAGCCAAAGAAGATAGTAGAAGTTTCACTACAAATCTTCTGATAATTATTTCACTAGCTCCATCTGCAGAGTTTATCTTATTTATTTGAATCCAAGTTTAAATTCCTTTTAGAAATAATGAAACCAAAATAATGTAGATTTAAGGGAAACGGTTTCCTGTCATAAGTACTTCCGAACAGAAGTGGCATGAAACTGTGCCACGCAAAGTAAAATAAACCAGTAGATCATTCTTATATGATCAAATTAACTGCCACACTTCTGACTTTAGCAGAGAATATCATCTCTAAAATTAAAACAGATAGAAAATAGATATATAGGTTAAAGGTGTAAGGAAACATGACATGCAGAGACAAATAGACATATTTTCAGTAAATAAATGAAACTCCCAAAATTCCAGTGCTTAGCTTAGATAGTGACTAACAATCACAAAACATGATTTTCTCATCGACAACATACACTTCTGGCGGAGGAAATAACAGATTTTCTAACACCATCTAAAACATGTCTAAGCATTAAATCATGAGAGAGTTATGCCATGCACAAAGACAGCCAAAACAGTTCTCAATAGAATCCACAAAGTAAGCTTGATTGCAACACATTCGATAACTCCAGAAGAGCATCCATAGCTTCTTCCCTCTTTTCATTAATTAAATAAGAATTAAGAAAGAAAAAGCAATATAAGTAATAAATTTCCCTTTCTAGCTAAAATCTTTATTGGTATGCAGAGTTTTCGTATCATTAGATCTTGCAAACAAATAAGATAAGTAATTAACATCTTAACTTTAGTATGAATGCTGTCATGAATATACTCAACCAAATTGAATGATTAATTTTAGATAGTACAATAGTGATGACCCACCTGCAATTTGAACCTGCAAACTTGGGTCTCAACATCAACTATGGACACAGCATTCTCTGCCACAGCTGCAAATATCCTTCCAAGATGAGGCTGAAATCTCATTTGAGTAGCACCTCCCTGAATGGACACAAAAGGAACTAAATCACAGCCATATATACAAACAATTATAAATATTAGACTTTAAACATGATTTCTTACAGAGTATATGTACACTATATCTATACCTTAAAGACACCAGCACAACTACCATTCTTAATACTCCAGTAGCGCATCTCCCCATTATTATCACAGGAGCAGATAAGGTCCTCTTTACTAGGGTGAAAATCCACAGACATGACACTTGTTGAATGCCCGGTGAATGTGCGTAATGAATAGCCAGGCTGCAAATCAAATAATTATTTCTGTTGAGTTAATGTATTCCAAAAAACAAAGCTACCATATTCCATCACCTCAATGCATCAGTCATTTCAATTCTATCATTACATGGCTCAACAAGATCAAAGTCATTTTTAAGATTCATAATATTCTTTTACTTTTTAAATTATTTGTGAAAGATATATGATTGTTTTCATTACAATTTCACCAGAAAGGCTGCGTATCAACCAAAAGGAATCACCTTGCTCGCCTAAGCAACTCTCAGGCAAATATTGTCAAAAATAAATAACAGAACTGCAAGATTTAAAACAATTTGGGAACAGATATGGAGTGTGCACCATTATGAAGCCAAAGAAAGATCACCAATAGTGAAGCTGGTAGTTAATAACATAAGTGATCTATTTATTCATAATTTATCATCATCCAAATCCAGTAAATATGCCAAAATGGAAGCCAAACCAGTTACTTGAGGCATATTGTGCTCCAATATCCATCCACTGGAAAATCTAAGCAAACTACGCAGAATGGTTGCAAAAAGAAAGAAGCAGGGCTCACATTATCATAGTCCCAAACCCTCACAGTTTTGTCAGCTGAAGATGTTGCAAGTTGTAAATTGCTTGGGCTGAAACGAACATCAGTTATCCATAGAGAATGTTCTTCAAGAGTGGACTTCATAGTGAAAGATTCAGTGCACCACAGTGTGACCTGTACACCATAATCATCAAACAGATGAATCTATGTTCCTGAATCTAGAACTAATCAGCACTGAGCTTTCCCTAACCTTGTGTTTGGCATCATGGAGTTGTCGGTGTTGGTTATGCTAAACCAACATCATCCTATATTTCTAAATTTGTGTTGCTTCAGTTTTAGTTTAACAAAACGAATGGAGTTGTAAATCTTGCTACAGACGGAAATGATAATCCCATTGATACATTCGTGAATTGTAAAACTAACATAACTAACATGTTAAATTACATATTTATCCACTTCAAATTCACTTGCACTTTTTATACGATAATATACTCAATGCTTATCCCTCTTTTCCTCTTTGAAAGTAAATCTTGCTGCAACTCAACCTACAATCTATTTCAGACGAATTCGAGACAGATTTCTTGGGTTCCTCTGTCCAACAAGAGGTTGCTGATATCTCGAAAGGAAACAACAGCCTCAAAACACAAGTTCTGATGTGGATAGCAAGCCTGGAAAGACTACCATCCAAAACAAAACAGAACATGCTAGGAGGGATATGATGTGTAATCAAGCGATTTTATGTCCAACATGTAGCGTGCATGCAGAAGACTCACTACATATTTTGTTGCTTTGCAGTGACTTCTGGAAGATCTTAAATTTTTTTCTGGAAAAATGGAGTATGCTAAGCTCAATAAAGAGCATCATTGTGAAGTGGGCAGAAATACCAACAATGACGAGGTAAAAACAGATATGGGTTCACCACAGCCTGGGCAATTTGGAATTCAATAAACAAAAGGATTTTTGCAGATGTCCACAAAAGTCCCCAATAAATTAGCATGCAATCGTTATACAGAGCTCTTTGGTGAGGAAAAGAAATAACATAGGAGACCTTTTTATTAATGCATATGTTTTGATAACCACAGATAATTTAAGAAGTATATTTTGATGCAAGTGGTTTGAGATGTATATATCTCACCATCTAATTGTTCTGTAATATAGGCTAGATGGAGAAAAGTTTGTTTTCCGTATAGTGATCTGTTGATGTGATCATGACCGGACCATAGGCATATGCCAAGTGCATTAATATATATACTCTAAGAGTTAAAAAAAATTAGTAAGGGTAAAAATGATATTTCATAATCAAACAAAACCAACAATACTTCAAACCCACACATGGAATTCTTTTAGGAAAAACCATAATCAATTCTACCAATTCCTAAACTAATGTTTTTGAAACACCAAAACTGGCAATTCTAGGTACCAAATGTAGGGTAATACTTAGAATCTAGTAGCTCAGACCTTTTTGTCATGACCACCAGTTGCAAGCAATTTTCCATCTGATGAGAAATGACAACATTCAACCTTGCTGGTGCTTGCCGGAATAACTCGTACCTCCGAAAATGTGAAGCCTACACTATAAGAAAATTATCATCAGATTGACATTGATTTAAATGAATGGATGAAGATTTGGGTGATACAGAAACATTAGCTTCAATAGTACCTTTGGTGACATCTGCTGCACGACCAACTTTGTCATTAGTATCTGCTGGGTCTTGAGAAAAGAAAGAGTCCACATTGTCATCCAGAGTCCTATCGTCCACAAAGTGATCCATATCGGGCTGCAATGAACTATCTCAATCATATATCTTTCAAATACAACTTCCATATTAGGAGTCAATAAACATCGAGAGTAAGAAGCGCCTCAGTTTTTTCTTTGAGACTCTTCTATTCCTACGCCAATGACTCATTTATGAATTTCATAAAATAAATGTGATCAATTAGATTTAAATAAATGCAACAAACTTGATACATAAAATGCTACCCAGGGAGATTCCAGATCCAGTCAACCACTTATTACGAATGGAATCACTGAAATTTCAAAAATAGAGCTTCTAACTTTAAGTCTATTTATTTTCCTTCTTCAATACAAAGCCTTTTACCTTCATGTTCTATGCACCAATTCTTTAGTTAGTTTTTTTGTTTACAAAATTTGAAAGCACATCAAGAACTGAGTCTTAAAGGCAGAGTCAGACAACAGTCTTCTATTAGTGTACAGCTTTCTGATATAAAAAGGTCTATGAGAAGAACAGCCTGAATGAAATTAGCAGGAAGAAAAATAGAAAATCTTTACCAATTCATTTGAAGCTGATGGGAGTGAGCCCAAACCATCAGAGGCAAACATAAGCAAAGACTTGGAGCAACCACCATTAGTAGACATAGCAGGCATCGACATAGCATCTCCTGGTGTGTGAGTAGAAGGTGATGAGGGAGAACTTGGGGTAGGTCCAGCAGTGTTTGCTGTACCTGAGCTATTGGCAGGACCAGAAGAAGATCCCGGTTGCTTTCTCTTCCGTGCAATTTGATTCTTAGAACCCTTGAAAAGACAAGAATTTCAGTCAGATACAAATTGAAGAATCTTGAACTGATACAATAATTAGTTAAAAATTCATTATTCAGGGTCAGAAAACAATGTGTCATCAGCAACATGATATAGTCCCACATTGGTCATACAGGAAGATAAACCCCATTAGTCGAGCTTAGCATCTTGAGCAGAAGAAATTGTTGGAATATACCTTGATTGGAAAAGCTGCTCCACCACTAGTAAGGACTAGGGTTTGAATTTTAAAAAAATCCACTTATTGCATGTGTTACTCTGTACTGTTATGACATGCATGAGAAGAGTCTACCAGCAATAAATTCTATCAGACTCTATCTACTAACTAACAAGTTCTTGCCTACAGGGGAACATGTACCACAGAAAAGCTACAAAACCAATGAACACTATGCCACTATCATACCCGCCAGCTACAGGCGTCAGTTTCAATTTGATTCTACTGTAGGATGGCCTTCCAGATTATTTTCAGGCTGTAAAGAATCTTTTATCGTGTCCAAATGAATTGCTTATTATACGGGCAAAAGAGGAAGGCTGAAGAAGAAAAAATACAAAATTAAAAAGCTGAAGATGAAAAACCTGTTCATTTCCTTGAAAGGTGTTAGACATGCTGCCATCACCAGTAATGCTCCCAGAACCAATCATTTTTTCTTGCTGCTGTAGGTGGTGATTTGAATTTTGCGACTGCGAACTTGAAAGAGGTTGCTGCAGGTACTGTTGCTGCTGTTGATTATTGCTCTGCAGTTGTTGTTGTTGCAACTGAGTAATATACAGTGCAGCTTGAGTAAAAGCATTCAAGAAGGCCAAAATTTGTAATGAAAAAGGCAAAACCTCTTACAAGACTATCAGTTTTCATGAATGTAGAACAGAGAATACCTTAAGTAGCATATCTGCATCCCCTCGTGGCAACAGAGGATTGCCAACTTGCATTGGTGATCCCATGTTCCCAATTATATCACCAGAGCTCAATGAGGAATCCTTTCCAAGACCCATGTTCTGGTTATTAAGAAGCATTCTCAATTTTCTACGTTCCAAATCACTGATAGATGGTGATGCCAAGTTTTGCTGCGCCTGAAGGATTAGTTGTTGTTGTAACTGAAATTTGTTGAGGGCTTGGGGAGACTGCATCAACCTTTGATGCTGAAGCAGGCCTATTTGATCCAGTCCCTATAGCAATTCCAAGAAGATTAATTTAATACAAGCTCTCATAAATCCAACAATAGGAGAGTTATCAATTCAATAGAATTATCCTTAGAAGAGAAAGACCACACCCAGCATATATACAATGACTTACAGTTAAGGGCCAACCCTTCAAGGTCAAATTGTTCCCTCCTTGATTTGAACCTTTGCCAACAATAGGATAGCTGTTAGTGACCCTCATCCAAATACAACATCCAAAAAATGTCCACCCCTTTCAATAGGAAATGTTTACCAGCCAGATGACCCCACTATCATCAGATAAAAGAAAATCGCACATTTGGAAGAGTACCTGTGCTACATATGTTCCATTTTCCTTTTTGAAGAATTTTCAAATTGCATTAAATCAGAGAAGATTCAGTCTCTAATATTCTGACGCACATTTTTTAACCAATCTAAATTTGATTTTTCCATATTTCATAGCAAAAACACCACCAATCTACCATTAAACTGGAAGTGACAGGCCGATATAATCAGACACTGGAACGATAAATACCATGAACTCCAATCATCGATCCCTCTGCACCAACAGCCTTGGGGTTCATCATTGCATTCATTTCACTCTTGATGTCCTGTTGCAGGAAAAACAACACCAGAGGATAAATGATAATATACAAGTATCAAAAACCTTATGAAACCTAAGATAAAAAATACCTGGCTGGATATTGGGAGTTGATGATTCCTGTTTTGACCATGCTGGAGGTTAACCTGGCCTCCAGGTGTACCAGGTAAAGCTTGGCTGCCACACAAACACCCAAAGAAACCTCAGTCCCAAAGGAACAAGTCAGAGAGAAGGCAATAATTGATTAAACAATAACCATCACAACAGAAAAGTACCCAGGAGGCTGGCCACCCAATGCAGTAGCTTTCAACAATGAGGCATGATTTTGGTCCAGAAGTTGACCTGAGTTATCACTTAACCTTTGCTGAATGGTAATCTAATGTTAGACCATTAAGGAAAGAACAAGGGCAAAGAACCCAATCGCAAAACTGTTGCAGAAATCACACCTTCATAGCTGCATCATCCAAGGAATCTCTCTGAAGGGGAAGCTTTAATCTATCATCAAATGTTTTTGTTGCTAAAGCAGTTGCACCCACAGAGTTATGTCTTGCAACATCATTGGCCGCAAGTCCATTGGCAGTTCCATTCAGATGCTGGTTTCCATCTCTACGCTGCAATTGCTGCTGCTGCTGTTGCTGGTGTTGCTGATGTTGCTGTTGCTGTTGCTGGTGCTGATGCTGCTGTTGCTGTTGTTGCTGCTGCTGCTGTTGCTGTTGCTGCTGTTGCTGTTGCTGCTGGGCATGTCTCTGCAATAATAGCTGCTGCATTTGCATCTGCTGATGTTGCTGAGGTTTCGAATTTTGCTGCTGTTGCAGTTCACGGGCCTTGACTAACTGAGTCTGCCATTTCCAAATTATTTATGACATAAGCTATCATAAAAATACAATATACAAACACTGATACAGAAATATTAAAGAAGAAAACATACAAAGCATTTCACAACATTTTCCAATGACATTCGGAATTCTGACACCCAAATTTACAAAGTCCACAAAAGAAAACACTCCAAACAGAAAACCAGGAACAAAGAAAATAATACGACAGACATCTAACTGATAAGGGTGCCATTCCAAGGCATTCTTAGGTTTCAGGAGTGCATTTTGAATTTTAGGTAGACGAGGTACAGCTATTAATATAAGAGGTAGTGTAACAACTATAGCATAAGTAGACAACATAGACATTGTCTACAAAAAAAAACTAAGAAAAAAATTGGAACATCAAGACTCGAGACAAATAATTCCTGAAACAATAAGCTGAAAGAAATTGAAGGAATGAAAAGCAAGCAAACCTCAATGTAAGATGCAGCAGTTTCAGAGTGCTTCTCGTTTGTCCTGGCGATGAATATGTCCCAGAAGACAGACCACCATTCAAAGAGAAAACCTCCAGGAGCATCGATAGCTGGAATAACAAAACCATACAAAAACCAAAATCTATGGAGTCAAAGGAAAACTAACAAAGGATAAAGCATAGACTTTGCCCTTTTCTTGTCTCTTGAAAAAGCCATACCTACAGGATCAGTGGATACTTTCCCTTCAGTTTGAAATGCCTTGGCAGAAGCATGCAGCTTCCTTTTAATGAAATAGTCATAGATATAGACATCCAACCTATTTTACCAACAAAAAATAAAAGGTGGACTACGGTCAGAAAACAGAAAGCGAACACAAAACATACAGCTTCCAACTTGCAAAAAGAAAATCGGGGAACAGAATCATAAGTTTAAAGGATCTTACTTCCCTACATTAAGGCTAAGTCGCAATCCAGCCACCAAATTGATTGAAAAAAGTTTTGCAGCTTGATTGTAGTAGTGCCATTTTAATATTAAGTAACCAAAAAACTTAAACTTGAGATTTTTAGTCCTATCTGATAAATAGAAAGACAATTAATCCGTTTGGTTGTAAGAGATTAACTAAATCTCAAACGTCAACGACAAAACAAACTCTAATCAAAGCCGTTTGCTTTTAGTTACACAAGGCCGTAAAGCAGAAACTCAAAACCCTAACCATAAAAGTAGGGATTATAATAAATTTCCCTTGCAATAACAAAATAACATAAAAACAAACCCAGAGTCAGATATGAAACGCTAAATAACAAAAAAAAAAAACTCCTGAGAATAAAAACCCACCGTCAAAATAGTTGAAAATCGTCCAACATAAGACCAAACCCACATGAAAGCGAAGCAAACCCATAACTAAAAACGCAAAAACAGCGCTGCTCAGCATATAAAAATACCCCAAACACCAAATCCCCACCCCCAAACCCATAAGGTCGATAAACCAAAGCAGCAGAATCTAAAAGCCGATTGAATAAATAAATACATACATTTTATCAGCTTCCCAGTTAGTCTGAGACTGAGACATGATTGTTCAAGTCCAAAGACAGTTAGGTCACGGCAAGATAATCACAGAAACAAATCAAGAAAGCAAAGCGGACTCGAAAGGTGTGATGGAAGAACAAAGAAGAATGTTCTTTGTGGGGCAAAAAGGTATAGCTGCGTTGGATGGCTATTGGATTTGCTTTGAGGAAGTTTCAGATTCTTTGGAACATGTTTTGCGGTTTCAAGCAACGAAAAGAAACAAAGAGAAATAAAATAATAAAAGGCCCCTCTTTTAAAATGTTACTCATCTCCCATCTTCCTCCACTTGTCCAAATTGATAATCATCTTGGTGCCAAACAAAACCCCTTTTCTACTTTGCCCTCCCCCGTGGCGTTCACCCCGTTCTTTTGAGAGTTTATCAGCATTCAGATTCAGTGATTCAGATCGGTTTGAGTGAATTGATTATTTGACCGAGTTATCTTCTGACCGAGTTATTTGGACATAAAATGACTATAATGTTATATCATTGGTAGTGTATCGATAATTTATGATATTAGTTATTATAGAATAGTTAGTCGATTTGTATTTTGTTAGAGACTTGAGTCCAGTGGATATACCATTTGTATTTGGCCGGAGTTCTTTAGGCCGACTTACCTTTCGTGGGTCCGATTTCGGTTTCTCGAGCCCAATTACATTTTAAAAAACTGATTTTTATATTTTTAGCTTTTAAATTTTAAGACTGATTTCATATTTTGAACTTTTAAATTTTATTCAAAGTCATTTTATAATTATTTCAGATTTTAAGAATTTATTCAAAAAAAAAATCAAAGTCAACAAGTCAAAAGAGGCCACAATTCCATAATACCCTCACTTATTTTTCCCCATTTTCTGCACGTGAGTGTGCAGAAAAGAAAGCACCCTTCGTCCCCTTTTCTTTTCTTCTTCAAACCCCCAAAGCCTCAATTTTCATTTTCTCTTCAAATTAAAATGTGGGTTTTGTTCCAAAACCTAAACCTAACCTCTCTTCCTATATTTGCTCAGGTATTTGTTTTATTTATGGTGATTTTACTTTAATTAGGGTATTTTTAGCAAATTTGGATTTTGGTGGTATATGCTTGATTTCTTCATTTTCCTTTCCGATTTGTGGTTGTTTTAGCATGCTTAGATGTTCATTGTTATAGTCTGATACTTTAGATTGTACGAAAACATCAATTAATCTATGATTGATCATTCTGAGTATTCGATGGCATTTTGGCAATTTTGGCAATTTTGTGTTTTTGATGAAATTGGTTGATGACATTGCTTGAGTTAGGTTGTTTGTGTGTTGTACATAAGGTTTGTTGATTGAGGAAACCAATCTTGATGTTGGTGGAACTTGGAATTTGAATTTAGAAAGGTTTAGGTGTGTGAAGGGATTGTTTGTTTTTCTTAAGGGATTGAGTGGTTTGTTTCTAAAGGTTGTATTGAGTGAATTGAGACTTAGAGTGAGTGTTTAGGGGGTCTCTTAGGTTGTTTTTTCAATTATGGTTATTTTCAAGTATATTATTTTCGGCTTTATTCTTAGTGTAGTTTTGTGTACATGGTTGTTTAGGGGGTGTTTCGGCGGCCGATAAGGGCGAGGGTTTAGCCGTCGAGTCGTCGACGCGTCAAGAGGTGGGAGACTATATTTCATTTACATGCACGGAAATATTTTATTTTATTAATTAAAATTGGCAAATGTTTGTTTTTGAATGGAGGCAATATGTGCATTGATGAATGACTTGGCATGCTAGGTTTATTATGTGTGAGGCATACTTATGATGCATAAATTGTTATTATGGACCTATATGCATGTTTTTGATGCGATTGAAAAGTATTTTAAGAATGTTTAATATATTGAATTCTTGAGTTGTGAAGGCTCTTAGGGAGCCTTTGAGTTGATTGTGAGTGCATTATGTTCTATTTTGAAGTATAACGTGATTTGAGATTCGTTTTACACGTTTGCAAAGAATGTGCATATATATATATATATATATTTATAGGTGTATCCTGGGATTGACTGATTGCGCTTCGCCAATGCAAAGGTAAGTGGATGAGTATCCTTAGATAAAAGGATAGTCTCTTGCCTAGGAGTATGGATGGATTATGTATGCCTTGTGGGAGTAAGTGATGTGATAAGCTATATGTGCCTTCGGGCTTTTTGAGTTGTGTGTGAGTTGGGAATCGTGTGATAGTTGATTTCTCCACTTTTCCCTAGGACGACATTGTTGGTAGGGGACTTATTATTATTTTGAAAATGTGTATTAAATTAATTACCAGTGGGCTTCCGATTCAGTGAAGCGGTTTTAGAGGTATACCCCGATAGTTTTTGGGAATAATAGCCCACGAGAACGAGATTTTGGATTTATATATTTATTGGGCAAGGACCTGAGTTACAGGTTTATATTATCAAACTCATGTATGTGCATTTGTTCATATTTAAATGTGAGATTGTTTACACGAATAACATCATTGACTTACCGTGGATTTTATTGTAAAATGTTGATATTGGTTTTCGTATATACCTCTATTCCACCGGAATTGTTTATGACGCTGTGACTCTCACTGAGGTCCTTGAGATCTCACTCCCTCTTGTTGCTATTTTTCAGGACTAAGTCGAGAGCCTGTGTAGCTGACTTTATTTTGAGGTCGAGGTTTCTGGTTTGTCATAGGGCTGGACTACTACATATGACACGTTTGAAAAATCGACACTTTCTTTGGTATTTTGGATTTTGCATGCTTGCTCATTGACATTGTGACCCCTTAGTGGGCTTGGGTTGATACATGCTTTGGATATGGATGTATTCTTTTGAGCCTATGCTATATGAGTTGAGTGTGATGCTTGACCATGTTTTGATATTCTCGAGGAGAGAGTGTGAGGACCTGAACCCGATAATTGGGTTCCTCACCGTCGTGCAGTCCCAATTGGCCCAACTCGTGGCCCAATCAAAACCACACAAGGTTTATCCTCATATCCAATTCACAAAATATATAAAAATACATGTAAATTTGAAATTTTTTATTTATTTATTTTAAAAAATATATATTTAAACGAAAACTTCGACACAACACAACATGTCACGGAGTAAAATCACAAACAGCCCTCCTCTTTGTATTTTCATTTATTCCTAAAATATGTAAGGAGAGATTTAAATCATTGGAATTAATAAATAAAATATTAATTGTGTTATATAATTATTGTTTCAAAATTCATGACTGTCAATAAATACCCAAGGATTCATATTTCGTAAATATAAATGTTTATATTGTGACGCCATTTAGAAATACTAAAACATTTTTTCCTCTATTTTTACTGTATATTTTCTGTTATATTTTTTATTTTTTTATATATCAATAATAAAAGTTCATAAAAATATTTTAAAAAATAGTAATGGTTTTAGTTTATAGAAAATCATAACTCATAATTATTAAATTCATATATATATATATATATATATATTATTTATAAGATATTAAGTTCATATATACTTATAATTTGAATTTGTTAATTATTTTATTATGCTTTATAATTATGGTCTAATTATATATTACGACCGTCCAATCTCATGATATTATATCCATTTCAAAATATAGGATCACCCAATAGATGCATTTCTTGTGTTCTCCTGTATGCACAGGAAAGGAGCTGTTAGAAAATGATTATCTCCTTATTTTTTCAGTTCAGATCAGCATGTATCAGACGCTCCTCTATTGACGAAAACTTCCGTGTCAACGATTCCGGCAGCTATTCTACAAACAAGAGTGCTTTTAAACGTAAAAGCCAAGAGGGTTAGGTTTGAAGTTCAAATCTTAGCTTCCCCATCTCATCTATATCTGAAAAATATGAACAGCTAGCTTCATGTATCCTGATGAGATACTGATGGGTATTGTTGTGACCAGACGTGCAGTGTGTATTCCTTGTCCCCGGACGAGCCATGTCGAAGCAAATTCTCTCTTTTGCTGTCCTAACTAGAGAATGATGTTGACAATCACACCACCAGTGACATTTGATAGTATCATAATATCCCCAGGCTGTATGCGGACAAAATTTTCCAGTCAAACAAATTCCTTTGTATTTGAGTCTCCTCCCAGCTCGATTACGCTATAAATTCCTTGTGGGAGTTTATGGATGGAATCAGTTCTTCCACTACCTAAACAAGAGGCCAGCAGAAGGACTTTCCTTTACTTCTTCTTTTCATTGTGCAAGTAGTGAAGCAGGCATACTCCCAAGAAAATTGCCAAGGTAACAGAACAGAAACAGTAAGGAAGCAGGTTGCATTACAGATTACAGTAATTGGTCACTCGGTCATCTAAATTCTTTTTGATTTCTAGTCCTACAATAGGAATTTTATTCACACACAAACACACCCTGATGTTTACTGATTTAAGGCAAAACTACACCAAACAATACTACACGAGTGTAGGTAGAAGAGAAGAAGAAACACTGAAGCTGAAGGCCATTTGCCAGCAAGTTACCATGCCTGAGTTTTAGCCCAACATCTCACACAATCGTCTACAGATTATCTTATTACTGCCATGCCTATTACTTATCTGACCCCGAAGCTTTGACTAGCTCCCCGAAGTTGATGGGGAAAAAAATGCAGAGGCCATCGTACCTGCAGATAAGATGGCTAAATGTGACTGCATTGTAAAGTAAACACTATCATTCCTGGAAATCATCTTTGTCGTCTACAGGAATTGGCCTGTTCCTCCAAAATACTGCCAAAGCACTCCCGCCAAGCTGCAAAGGGGTAATGTGATTGCATTGTCAAGTAAAATGAACTTAAGTACTTTGAACAACAGGCAAAAATAAGAGGAAGAAAGAAAAGAGAAATCGTCCCAGAACTCTCAGTGAGTGAAGAAGAAGGCTTACCGCCATGCAAACAACGCTAACAGCAGAAGGCACAGCCACAAGGGGATTAGTGAAATGTTTCTGAGCAAGTAAAAATCCAAGCGCCGAGCTCTGCAGATAACACACAAGACTTAGTGAAGGGAAATTGGTATATGATAATTTATCTCACAAGAGATACTTGATATGAGCATCAAGTAGATGACTGGTGCCATGATTGTGAACCCGCAAACATATGTATTAGATTACCATGGTCAGATGATCAAAATTTAGACAAAATATGACATATTAAGATGCTTATGTAGGAGGATTAGTGTCATCACTGTCACAAGATAAACATGATAACATTGACCACAAGTTCTCTCCGAAAATTACAACCTTGATATTCCAAATAATGTACGCCTACATTAGCAAAAAGCATATGGAATATAAACATTATTGTATAACTTATACTATTGCATAACTTGTACTATTATTCTTTTATCGAGTTTTGGGTTTCCTTTCATTTGTTTTCCTTTATCTGATAAGCAATTTCATATATTCACCATTTGATAAGATTTTCGGTACACAATAACAGAGGTAAGGAAAATTATCCAAATGGATCGTCAATATGTAAATTCACGAGCAGATTGCTCCATTACCTGCATCCCACATTCTATGGATATTGTACGAGAGGTGGATTCACCAAATGATATTTTTGATACCCAATAACCAAGAGCAAAAGCAGCAGCGTGCAAGAAAGCCACCGGTATTATCAACTGTGCTCCTTGTGCTTTTAGAACTTCTGATACTTGCCCAATCTTAGTCAGTAATGGTAAAGTTAGTTCCAATCAAATGAAGCAACTATTGGCACAACGCCATGATGCTATGACAAAGCAACGGTAGAAATTTGGTAAACTTACAGGGCTTGCACATAGTAGAGTTGTGAGAATAACTCCAATTAAAGGGGTAACTGCAGCTATTTTTGAAGTGAATTTGGGGAAGAATTCATTTGACAACACTGCCATACAGACAAAAATTTTAGATTAACCTGTGTACACTAGATAAATTTCAAGTTTTCCGGCAGCCAACACCAATACATATAGTGTCCTAAGAAAAGGTTACCTCCAATGACAGTTGGCACTAGAACAACCTGAAAAGTGCTAATAGCCAAGCCCTGCAAGATTTGCATGATTGTAAATGATGAATCAAATATCAAGCTGCAGAGCCAACGAATGAAAACCATCTCTTGAAATTGAAGAAGGCATTATAGCGAGCCCAACTTACAGCAGCATCAACAGGAACAAGCTGACCGGCTAGAAGCTTCGTAAGAAGTGGTGTCATGATAATTGCTCCAATAGTTGAACACCTGACAAATGTTACAGCAAAATAAGTAAAAAAGCCACAGTATGGCTAGCAGCCCTTATCACTCATTCAATTAGAAAGTCTCAAATTGAATGTTAAAAGTTTAGCATAAGTCTGAAGTAGATAAGACACAAATGTCTGTATATAAATAGGTCGTACTCTGACTAAAATACACCCTATAGCTTAAAATTGGAAGGACACAATAGCCAGGAAAAAGAATAATATTGCTTATTGAATTATCCATCAGTTGTGCAAAAGCACTTTCAAAAATAAGCTTTGTCTGTACCCATCTAACATAACTTCCACAAAATCATGCATTGGCAAAAGGAACCATGATATCTAGAATTTCATTGCTTTCTCCTAAAAATTTTCCCAAAACAATTAGAACATCTACTTATTCACAGTTAAAAAGGAAGAAAATACAAAGTCAAGATTCTAATAGGAAATTTCGTATAGCACAAGTTTGATTTCTCTGTTACATCACCTAAAAATATGAACATTACCCACAGAGTAAATAAAAATTAATTCCACAATGAGTTTCTTATATTCATGATATGCTTAAGTGGGTGTTTCTGTTTGACATGAACTCTAAACATTCTAAAAGAAAGAAAAAACAAACTCATCGTGTGAAAATACATGGTCTAGCACCTTGATTGAAGTTCGAAGCAATAAGCAAGGTGATGGGGAAAAGGAACTATAATAAAGGATTATCCTTCCCGGATTCAATCAATCCAACAAAACTGATTGCAAATACAAGTTGCACTTACGTGGTCATAAGAACTGAAAGTGCTACATTTCCCTTTGATATATAGGTTGCAACATTAGATGCCTGACCTCCAGGGCAGCACGAAACCAGAATAAGTCCAGTTGCAAGAGGTGCTGACAATTTCATACTCTGTGAGCGTCAAATTTGTTAGCAATTATACAACTCACCAACGTTGTAATGAATGTAAAAGGCTATTCATTTGTTTCAGAATAACATTACTGGAATGTCACATCCATTTTACACAAAGAAAACATCTGTAAAGAAGCAAGACAACCATGTTAACACCAAAAGTTACCATCGAAGATGTCATAAGGATCGACTTGACAGATAATATCAACATGTTATACCTCGCAGAATTATTTAGAATAGCAGTATTATTGTTCAACCCAAGGTTGTCAGCGGGTCAATGGACAGTACTCAAATCTAAGCATAAGATAGTAAGATTTTAAGTCCACTGAAAAATTTCTAACAGAAAAAAGTTTATATATATATATATATATTTATATTTTTTTTTTGTTTTCTCAAGTTTCATTGAATTTTTTGTTGCACTTCTCACTGTGTTGTAGTTGAGTTTAGAATGCAAGTGAAAAAAAAAGAAACAGTACAGAAGGAATTAGAAGAAAATTCACTATATGGTGTTAACTCTTAATAAATCTAAAACTTCAATCGAGCAAAATATACTTTGTATGAATTTGCATGTTACTATGTTAGTCCTCTGAAATAATATAACAAGGAGAAAAATTAAGGCTCTCACAATGATCTTACCGAATTTATACCCTATTTGGATAACTATGTGATATCAGATTGTACAATGACCTTACAATTTCAACCGTAATTTAAACGATTACAAGAGAACTCAATGTAAAATATTTTGAATGCATCACTTTCGTTAAAGAAATATCTCAATCGACAGTAGCAGAAGGATGTGTGATGGGAAGGAGAAGATGTACCATTGCTAAAACGAAGCCTAGCATGGGCTTGATTAAGTACTGAGCAAGAAATCCTACACCGACCTGCAACAATAAGAATTTAATTTAACCAAGAGAAGCAAACAATAGTGCTGTCTTTTCAAACTTTGATGCAAATGAAGTGGCTCTCACTGTCCATGGATTTCTTAAACATCTTCTGAAATCTTCAAATGTTAGAGTCAATCCCATTGAAAGCATGAGGAAACCAAGGCCAACGGTGAACAGGTCTGTCTCTAGCCATGTGACCTGTAGAATGACACCAAAATTCAGGTAATTAAGCAGTCGACCTTGACTATCAGAAAAGAGTCAAGGCACAGTTAGTACCGCAGATGGCTTGTAGATTCCAATAATTGTTCCCAGTATAACCTGTTCATGCCACAAAATCAATATTTGAGACGAATACACAGTAAATCAGAAAGATATAGTTTGTGGGTTATATTGGATGAAAATAAAAATGCCCAAAGTTTAACTTAAGAGATATAGCTTATACCCAGACAGGGAAAAGAGTTGTCAGGGTTTCAATTATCCTTTCATACAGGCTCATCCCATCATTGGCGCTGCTGGGAACATCCCCAGACACATTTGTAGCAGCTTTACACAGAACTTGGGGTTTCCTACATGAAGCAGTTACTATGTTACCTTGCAGATAGATTAAGAAAGTACATGTTGAAGCAGCCTTTAACAATCGGAAAGAACTTCAACTTGCTGTTAAAAGACTAGAAAAAGAAAAGAATTCCTACTCAATATTCAATGAAAAAGTTAGCATGCCTTGCACAAAACTTGGGGGATGAAGCAGTTAATATGTTACCATGCAGAATAAGAAAACACTTGTTGAAGCAGCCTTCAAACATTGAATAGAACTTCAGTTTGCTGTTAAAAGGCTTGAAAATAAAGTCCCGGATACACTTAATGAAAACTATAGTATGGTTTACAGGCTGAAAACAGTACTTCCTGTACTTTGGAGTGGACGGAGGGTTTTTCCAAACTAGCATCAGACCACCACCTCACCAAATATAACAAGTCAAATCCTTTCTGTCTACAACTACAAACTAACATAAGATTAACACGTAAAAATTGAGTGTGCCCCCACGTAAATTGCAACAAGCACAGTCAATGCTGTTGCGATTACTATGATCAAACTCATGAATCTTCAATTACAGTAGCAATCAAGCAAACCTTGATAACTGAAAGATGGAAGAACGGCTTTCAAGGGCAATCACTGCACTCCGCGGCTCGCTTCGGATAGCACAAATTCTTCCGTCCTCGGCATTGGAAATCCCACCTGGTAAATCTCAAATACGTATGCATTAATTAGTCAAATGAAACGCTCAGAACTCTAACGACTCATAGCAGCTAAATCCCATAAACCACCGCATAACCCAAATCCTCCAGAACAAAACAAACTCATAAAAAATTAAAACTTGCAAATGAATCCCAATAGAACAGCCCATAAAAAGCAAAATGAACCTACCCAGACTAACTTTTACTCTGCCAGAATGAAAATGAGAACTTGGTCTATAAATAGCTTGACAAGGTTGTATCTTGCAATCTTGAAGTACAAGTCTAGACATGGACGCCATTGAACAAGAGTGCAGGAATATGCTAGAGCGACCAAAATAAGAGACACTAAAGAAGCCTGGGTTTTTAAGGAGGTTTTTGTAGTAGTTCCTCTCTTTTCCCTTTCTTTTTTAGAGGAATGTGAGTGGCTCCAAAACAGTGTTTGTTATGGATACGAAATGTGGGCTATCGGAAAATCAACGAGCACCACACGCTACAAAAAGACAGTCTTTCGCCATCTTCAACCTCATCCATATTTTCCCGTTTTGTCGAATATAACTCAGTTGATATCAGTCTGATCAGACTTACGAATGCGAAGTTCGACGTCTGCCTTGTGTTAAAATTTTGTGCTCCAGTATTTCTTCCTATTTTGAAAATGTCAAACTTGATTGCAATTTCTATCTCCATGTCCGAGAAACCAGACAAATGTAGGCTGGTTTATGGTTACTTTGTAGTGAATGAGATGACTGAACGGGATGTGTCATTGTTATGAAAATATTTTTTGTCTATATATCTTTTGGATAATTGATGAACTATTGGGGTTATTCAATAAATTTAATTATCTAAATTTTAAATATTTTATTTTATTTTATTTTTATATAATTTAGGACATTATAACTTTTATTATTTATCCCGATGAAATATTCTAAATAAAATTTTTGATTTATATACTTTCACAGGTGAACGTTATACTACGATCCTTAATTTTCACCAGGCACATAAACTATATTTGATGTTATTTTCAGTACATCTAATAAACTATAATATATATTTGCATAGAGCGCACGGTTGGGCCTGGGGATGACAATTTTGACCCAACAAAGTGATAACAATTGGTTAACTAGCTAGATATAAACTGGGCCGTCCACGGATCTGATATCAAGCTCGGCCTAGAAACCCAAAATCAGCTCTTCATTGTGGCTGAGCCTGTAATTCAGCGCCCAAAAGCCCACTGCCTCGCTGCTTCCTCTCTTTTTTACCCCTATTAAAAAACCGATTGCATCCCAGAACTCCAGGGCATTCACGTAATTGGCTAATTTAGCAGGGCTCTCGGATCTGCCCTCCCCTGATATACATAAATCATGTATCTAACTGAAGCAAATCGGACATCTCACTGACACGTTTACAAAGTAGAGCACTTTGCATCATTCGACAGTGTACTGTTACGCTTTGATATCCAAGACAACGACAGGTCAGACAAACATTGCATGGAGCTAAAAACAATTATTTCCTCAAAATTCCGCTCTCCATTAACACTCTAAATGTACCTTTTGCGACCGTCTTCTTTTGCTAAGAGGCCGACCAGAGTGATTCCAATTCCATCCTCCACTTCCATGATTTAGATGCTGCGTGTGCTCGATTCTTGCATATCTGTGGTCAAACCAATTATAAAAGCATCAATACAGAAAAAAAGAAAAAGAAGGAACCCTGTTTGGGTTCCAGACTTTGCGCAAAATTCTTATGATTTTCTACAAACATTTTTACTGTCAGAGCTCCAAATCCTGGAGAATTTTTTGTCTCGTCATTTGGGTGATATAAAACAAACACTAAATTTCTACTAACAGCTAGCTATCTTCATGAGAACGAAAAGGTTCGATGCCCAAGTGGAAGAATATATATATATCTATCCTAATGAACTAGCTGGATCAGGGAGCTTTGTGGGAACAATCATTTTCTCATCAGAAACTCTAGTATATATTCTGTATAAAAAAGACTGTTCTTATCTTTTCTTTTGAACTGGGTTGATAAGAATTTCGAATTTTACATGTCTTAATTGGTCACCATCTGAATTAGAGGTTATTGTCACAAAATAACTTGGATTTAGACGAATAGAATCTTCTATTTTCTCTTTCCTGTGTCAAGACTTTGTTCATGAATTAGAGACCTCCCATCAGGTAATTATTTTTATTTTATCTAGACAAAAAACCAGAATTCCGTTAAATATCACAAACCCTATCTGGGCCTTTGAGGAATTTCTGAAAGAACATCAGTGGTCTTTAATGGGCCTTTATGGAAAAGGATTCCCCATACCTAGGCTGGTAAAATTTTCCCATAGGGTTTGTCTGCTGCTAGGGACACCTTTGGCCCATCTGACAACCAACGTGCATAGGGAAAGAACCTCCAACCTTTATTATTCTCTAAAATGGGAACCCTCAACAAGTATTAATAAAGGGTACTGTTGATTGAAGAAATTAGTATATAATTGGCAAGCATATTTTTTACCTTTTTTTTTATGTCTGCTGGGGAAAGATGAAAATGGAAGAGGAATCCAACCCATCTCCTTTATGGAAAGAAAAATGCTTAGACCTAATGGTTATATCACGAAAAAATAAGATTAGATTTTTAAATTAAAATAGTTTTTGTTATCCAAAATGCAAAGCCGTTATTGAGTTATTTTATTTGATTTTTAAAATTAAAAAATAAAATGATCCATTCGTATCAACATTTTAGCCACCTCGGTCTCGATTTTGTACAAATTTAATCTAGAAAAAAAAAAAGTGGAGAGGAATATTCCACCTTTAATTTTACACACGACAAAAGGGATATTCATATGGACAAAGGAGAGTATTACGATGGCACGTGTCACGAGGAGAATCTAGTCTCTTTCTCGCTCTTTCATGCATAAAGAAAGAATAAAATAAAAAATAAAAAGAAAGAACCATGCACATTGAAATGGAGTCAGTCAGTCTGTCTAGCTTAGCTAGACAAGAGACTAGAAGAAAAAGAAGCACAAAGAGAATCTACACAAAAGGTGTACATTGGAGTCTTGTACCAGAAGACTGATTCGGAAAGCGACCAACCATCGTTACTGCCGAGCCAAAGGGAATTCGATTCAATCTCTTACGGAGACGCCAACTTTAACTTTCTCCGGAAAGGCATTTCCTATACCTGCTTGGCTACCCATACCAGTACCTTCCACTCCGGTTAGTTAACTTCCTACCTTATTGCTAGCCACTTGCACAAGTCCAGACCATTTCTGTTACATATGAACGTACTATCTGCATTGCTCTCTAACGATGGTAAGTAAGGTGGAATATCCAGAACAACAGAAAGAATTCGTGCATCTACAAATCGAGTCCACCAAGGGTTTAACCCAACAAGTTAAACATGAGAGTATGTAAGAAGTTTTGAGGAGAGGAAGATCGAACCGAATCCCTTCACATTCCAACCCAGGACCTATTTGTGTTTGGGAAGTTAATGATAACCGTACAAAAATTATTCTGTATTTACAGAGAATCCTCTTACCTTCCTACCCACTTCGATAAAGTAGGTAGCAGAAGAAGATTCCCGGCTCTTAAGCCTCCTTTGTTGTTCTTTTAGGGTGGGTTTTTCCTTTAAAGCTTTTGGGTTATATATGTTCCTTAATTCGAGTCGTCGAACTAGAACCACAAGATATTCCTTCCTTGGGTGTAAATATTAATATATTATATGCTTAAGTTGTGATGAAAATTATCATTTTGGATTAGATATTCCCTTCTTTTCTTTTTCAATGCACTCAGATTTACAGAACAATATGCAACTTTTGAAAGCAAAAAGAAGAAAGTTGCTTGGTGGATTGATCGATACTGAGAGACTCCATTGAATATATGCTCCCCTTCTCTGCCCAATGAGGTGGTGAAAATATTTAAAATACATGGTATATGCTCTCCACGAAGCCTTTTCCCTTAAATCCTTGATGCATTTATACTATAATCTGATCAAGGATGAGGTAGCTACTTTCGTTAGGACACCCTAAAGTACTACTTGTCGTATACGTGTCTAACATCTACCACTACTTTGGTCCTATATACGCTTTACAAGGACATGATCAAGTTGATCCCAACTAAGAATCCGGCCATATTTTCACTAGTGTTCTATATCATTGTGATGCTTATCATCAACGTTCTAAGAGAATGATGGGAATATGTTAGGGTGCATGGCATGACTCCCACGATGCTCATGGCATATAAAAAAAATCTCTGCTCTTCTTTGAGGAATGTTTTCTAGTAACTATCCGACATGTAAGTTTCATTACACAAGACCAATTGAAAGTCATAACCCCATTTAGATTAAACCAAACAAATATACACAAGCAATTCACTTTTTAACCTTAATTATACACCGGTAGTATGGTATTGATTGGAAAGTAAGTGGGGAGAAAGAATCTTGATCTCCATAAGCTGTAAAAGAAAATCAGAGGAAAAAAATTAGGAAATTAAGAAACAAAAAGAGACCGATAAAGCAAAAGCTAAGGGATATGACAGCGAGAAGAAGAATCAACTTTTGTATTGGTGATTTGAATTTCTACCAACTTCTATACAGAAATTAAAGGCTTGGAACCAAGGCTAGCTCATACCACATGACCAATATTGTCAGACCCTTGATTCCTTCTTTAGGAGATGCACCTGCCTTCTCTTCCTTACTCTAATTTTTAGCTTTTTTCTGCCTTTGTTCTTTGCAAGAAGTTACCATCCCTCTTTATCACCTCTTCCCTTTACTTTTTTCCTTTCCTGTCTGTCTCTCTCTAAACCCTACCTTTATTCCCCAACTCGTCCTAAAAAGAAGACAATCCCCCCTCGATCCTTCTTGTGTTCACAAACAAACAGCCTCCCGCTTACTCCCTCCGCCTCTCTATTTTCCTTTTAGTCTAAGCCACTTGAATCTAAAACCTAGAAAGCAAAGAGTCAGAGACACCCTGATCTGCCACTCTTTTGTTCCTAAATAACTGCTGTTTCAAATCTGAACGTAGCATGAACGTTACTATCTGGACAAGGGTATTTGAGTTGAAACAGTTTCTGGCTGATTCTACGCGAGAAGAAAAATAAAACCATGGCCTCTCCGTCAGAACTAAGCCTGGAGTGCAAACCCCACAGCTATTCTTTGCTTCTAAAATCCTTCGGAGACCAGAACGATCAGTCCCAAAAACTTGAAGAGTTTCTCTCTCGACTTGAGGAAGAAAGGCTAAAGATTGATGCTTTTAAACGCGAGCTACCTCTTTGCATGCAACTTCTGAGCAATGGTATGATAAGGACTATTCTTGTTTGCTATATTTACCAATTATACCACACTTAGAGCCTTGCGTAAAATGATCCGTACTCTATAGAAATTGATTTAGATCCAAAGCAAATTCTTCCTGTTACAGATGTTGCCATGCATACTGTGTTACAAGCTCTATGTTCAAATTCTTACCCTTTTTCATGTATCGAAGTTTGAGCTTAGCTTTCTATGTATGGAACTTTATTTCTTAAGTTCATGTCTTATTGATTCTTAAATGATCCTTTTCTTCATTTTAACTCTAACCCTAAATCACAACTTTCCCATTCTTTTTTTTGCATGGTCAGCCGTCGAGACCTCAAGGCAACAACTTCAAGTTCATAGACCAAATCAAGGACCAAAACCGGTTCTTGAAGAATTCATACCTCTTACGAGATCAAACTCCGAAACTAATTTTGACAATGTTTCAAATATCTCTGACAAGGCCAACTGGATGACTACTGCACAACTCTGGAGCCAGGACAGCCATGATATCAAGCTTCTATCTGCATTATCAACCCCAAAACAAAGTGATATAAACTTTAGCGTCAGTTGCAAGCAGGCTTTTGATACCACACAAAGAAACGGAGGAGCTTTTCATCCATTCTTGAAGGAAAGAAATTTATGTCCCAGCCCTACCTTAGCACTTGCCACTTCTGATGAAGAGATTGAAAATAAGAAAAGTCCAGACAGCACTGAAAACGGATTTTTTTGTCCTAATAAAGATAATGACACTAATCAGAACAGCAATGGTGGTGGTCTTTCAGTGGAGCAGGTAAAAGGCGCCGCTGGTTCTACGTCATCAGAAATGCTGGTAACAAATGCTTCGATGGCAACTAATAATAGTGGTTCAACCCAAAATCAGAGAAAAGCAAGGAGATGCTGGTCACCTGACTTGCATCGGAGGTTTGTCAATGCCCTCCAAATGCTTGGTGGCTCACAAGGTAACTAAATCTGTGATCATTATCGTCTTTGTAACATCGTCATCACTTTTTGCATTTTTACTGATTTCTTTCGTTCGTGCAAACAGTGGCAACCCCAAAACAAATCAGAGAGCTCATGAAGGTTGACGGTTTGACCAACGATGAAGTGAAAAGTCATCTTCAGGTATATATATCCCTTTTTCTACGGCTAGATGCGTAAGGCATGAAAGAGGCTTTGTACACTTTTTTCTTTTTGACCTGACAAGATGGAACAGTGTGGTTCGTGAGCTGTCTTCCCTGCACTACTTTGAATATATTAATGGTACTGATCTCATGATGAACTGATGATCATCCTTCGTGTACTTTTACACAGAAATATAGGCTACACACAAGGCGACCTAGTCCAAACCACCAGGCAGCTGGAGCCTCAGCTCCACAGCTAGTGGTCCTAGGTGGCATCTGGGTACCACCTGAGTATGCCACAGCAGCTCACAGTGGGGCACAAACCCTCTATAGCCCCGCCCATCCAGCATCTCATGCACCACCACCTCACTTTTGCGCTGCACCGCCTGTCCCACATGACTTCTACACAGCCGCCCAGACACCGACACCGTACCATCAGCTTCACCACCGCGCCATCCACCACCAGCTGCACATCTACAAGCCTCAGGGTCAGAGCTCACCCAAGCCTGCTGCGAGGGGAACAGGAGACAGGTCTGAGAGCATTGAAGATGGCAAGTCAGAGAGCGGTAGCTGGAAGGGTGAGAGTGGTGATAATGGTGGGGAAGGAAAAGGGTTGGCTGCCCTAAGGGAAGATGGTGAGGATAGCAATGGAAGTGAGATCACCCTTAAGTTTTAGCCCTCATAAGCGGCTTTTGGGATTAGGGTTGTATTATTTTGCATGTGGAAACTTTCCTACATCCCATGTATGATTCTATTTTGTTGTATTCTATTTTTAGTAGCATAATTTTTAATGCCAAAAAATATCTAGAGAGGGTAAGAATGGCATAGTGAGAAAGTGAATGCTTGTTTTCGTCTTCCTGCTGATATTCCTCATCTGACAAAATAAAAGATTGGGCATTCGACCGTTAGTTTTTGGCGTTTCTTTTGTACCTTTTGGTCTTTTAACTTCAAAGACAGATTTGCCGTTTCATGCTTATCGAATAAAGGCAACTAGCCGTTGCCACGGGAAGAAAGTTGCTTCCTCTTACTAGTGGTCCTGTGGGCCGTGGCCGAGATGGGGCCTGCAAGCCGAAGCCCGATTCAAAATTTGAACCTCTAAGAGAGATATACGAGCTTCAGTTATTTATTTTGAAAATTATGGTTAAATATTAATTTAATAAAATGATGCCGGAGGATAGCCCATTTAGTACTAGCAAGTCTAGCATGATGCCTATGGTACCGTACTAGACTGAAGCTGACGATGTAATTATTATTATTATATTTATTATTATTGTCGGAATATATACAAAATTTTACTACGCTATCCAGCTATTCTTAAGCTTGGTCTTTTCTTTCCTCTTTTGTCGGAAAGTTAACGGCCCTAAAAACGGGATTATAAAGAGACACACGGAAAGCGTATTTTTTAAAAAAACGAAATTCAAGAGATATTTGCTCCAAAGCTTTCTCGAAATACTGTATTTGTCTTTCTTTCTAATCCTATCCATTCTTTAGTTTGGTAATACGTGCAATTGAATTTATTTTTAATTTATGTTTACGGTATAATAAAAATAATTAATTGTTATTATTGTGATGTGAAATAATAATATTTATTTATCTTAATATAAAAAAAAATTAGTCATAGTTATCAAGCGATGGTAAATATATATATATGAAAATTACAAGATGGTGGGGTATTAACTTTCTTGTATGTCCAGGTATTGTTTTTTTATAGTGTAGTCTGTGCATTTGATATGAAAGGAACCAGAGAATTTGTTCACCAAATGCAGAAGATAATAGCAAGAACAGAAAAAACGTGCTTATGCATTCTGCTTCCGGTCTTCCTGATGTGTCCCCTTGATGACATGTTTGACAGACGACGGATAAAATTCATAATGTCAAGGAATTGAAATCTCGATCTTATAATATAACCCAAATCAATTATTGTTCAAAATCATAAAGTAAGAAAATAAATACCTTGCCGGTCATGTCTCTGGTTGCACCACCACTGATCTCTTATTCCGGAAGGCCACAGAGACAGAAGTTGTACACGTTCCTCTGGTCATGTTGGTTGTGTAGGATCATACACAGATCTGATCTATAGAATTTTATGTAAAACCATGGTTCTTAAATTGATCGAGACAATTAATTTACAATTTATCTCGTAAATTATTGCACAGCATAAGAGGACCAAACGTGAATCTATGTCTTTTCTTCTTTTATGACAACCTTTTGATGTGAACGAAAACTTAGCCGAAGCTACTGTCGACTGTCGAATTGATGTGAATATACTTCAACTCCCGAAGAGAAAAAATCACAATCCGATAATATAGTAGCGGGCAAATTTAATTATAGTCATTGCAGCACGCTTTGTTCATCCTTTACCAAAGGAATCGCATATTGGGCTATCATATCCTAGGGCTCCATTCATGTTCATTCATGAGCGAACAATGCCAGAGAAACAATATTGGTTTTCGGATTTGATTCCTCTCTGGTCTCCACCACAGAATCACGACAAAGAACTAACACATAGCATTGCACTTCCTTCGATATAGCAAAGAAGAGTGTCAGAGCAAAATAAAAAGTAGAACCTGCAAAAAGCAGTATATATATATTTGATATATATGTTTTGTCTCTTAAGGATCCACAGATATTGCAGGATTAAGACTAACACTACTCATAACGACACGTAGCTTGAAGACTATATCCCTTCCGCCATTTTAGACCAAGAAATTGGTAGTTTAAGAACAAGGTCTAATCATGAATCGAGGTAAAAAAAAGTTTACCAAGCTGAGATTGTAAATATATATACGTCAATCCCGGCAATGACCGCCTCGCTTTAGTTTAAAAGTGATTCTTGCTCGTAATGCTGCAGTGGTGAGAAACAGTTGGAACAGCCTGTGGATTGTCTTTCTGTAAATCATGGCCTTCGCAATTAAAAGATGTTGCTTTTTAATCAGAGATTTGCAATCCACTAATGTGGCCCAGATGTGATATAAAGATTCATTTTCCTATCTGTGGTCATCTTCCAACAATTTTTTTAAAAAATTATAGACACTTCTTAACATAGATATTTTATTAGTAAAAAATATAAATTATATGTTTAAGATTTTACTATTAATTAAATATTAAATTTTTTTTTCCACTGATACAGTAATGACCACATGAATAATGTCCAAATATTCTGACATATTATTCTTGATATTAATAGTTATTTCTAAAGTTTCTTTTTTTATTAATAAGAATTTATATTATTTATTTTAATTAAAGAAATGTACAAGATTAATCAATGTGAACATACTTTTGTTTAAATTAAACAAAAATGGAAGGAATATATTTTTCATATAATTGTTTTTTTTTATGAAATGGACTTTTTTTTTTCGGCCCAGGTATTATTGGAAAAAAATGGCACATTTAAACTGGGTAGAATCTAACTTTAAGACAAAAATCACCCTCGAAACAAGAGGAAAATCCATCATTAAACAGAAAGTAATATTATTAAGAGTCTCGTAAGAGGAAATCAGATAGTTAAAATTCACATAATCTTACTACTTTTCCATTAACACTTTTCTCTCGATTATCGGGAATGAATTAATGCCACATAAAATTGTTTTTCCTGATTCCAAAAAAAGCGGAGTCTTACAGTAGTAATAATAATAATATCTAACCTAATATTCATTAAAAAAAATCTAATCTATTATAATGCGGGATAATAAACAGGGAGGATCTGGGCTAATCATCTCTTTCAAAAGGCTAATCATATTGCCGTTTACTCTTTTTGCTGGTTATGGTTCTCCACTGTTTTTTCTGAAATGTTTTTGGCTGTCATTATAATACCAGATCTTCTTGGGTCCTATGCCCGAATAAGATAATTTATTTTAATTGATATTATTTACAGGTAGTAATTACAGAATACGAAAAATATTTTATATGAGAGGACATCACGGAAGACAAAAAATTAATGTCTTCTCTATATTTAAAATATTGATTATACATAAATATAGCAGAATAAATAAAAAATGAAAAAGAGATTATTTATCTGCTGAAAACAAACTAATACATCAGACCACCTCTACAATAGTTCCATAATTGCTCACAAAAAGAGGCAGTTTCATCGGTTTTGGTCTTCTTTCCAACTTTCCTTACATGACATGATTGGTGAGTAAAATGTTAAATTCTCTTAGCCGTCAACAGGTTCATGATTATTTAATGGCCTCAAAGGCAGTGTCTGCTTTTCCCCTGCTTTTTAAAGCTCTACTCGTTCACCTCCCTTATCCGAATCAGTATCTGATCAAACTTCATCGATCATTCATGTGTTCTCTCTTTGCACCCAGCATTGCTGATTAGCATCAGTATCTGATCGGATCCCGGCCAAAATATTTATTTCCATCAGAAATCTAGCAGATACAGACACCCTCTTACGCTCAAATCTCAATCATTTCCACAATCTTTCTCTGTATGCGTTAGATCTCCAAGAAAGGGAGGAACCAGCTTGAAGCGCACTGAAAGCTTTGCAGACGGGTGTGGCAGTCGTACAGAAACAGTACACACCACTACTCCGACACCCTCCCTCGATTTCTTCTAGGTATGGAATCTCTTGCCTTTGTTGATGGGTTTAATTTATTCATCATCAAGTCATTTCTTTTCAGTGTGCATGTGTATACCCTATCTACTTTATTCCGTATCCATTCTTTTCATGAATTAGACTTGCAAAAGTCTGATTGTTACATCAAACGCACGCTTCCATGATACCGAGCCCATCCTGCATTGCCAAGACACACACACCCTCCCTCGTATAATGTTCCTTTACAAGTAAAAAAGATAAGGAAAAGATGAAATGATGATTTTGATAATCTAAGGATGTAACATTCCCCATATACCCGACTTCCAATGATTTATACCTTCATACACGTTGCTTCCTGATACTAGTTGTGCCTTGCTCCTTTCTCGTCCTTCTGATTTGTCTACAGTTCCAAAGGTTGTCCTCGTCCTCCTTAGAACTAGGTACTCGTTCGTTGGAAACTTATTCTAGCTCAAAAGGTAAAGCCTGACTGCTTAAACCCTAAATTTTTTTATATTTCTGACTTCTGAAAGCAAAAGCTTCAAAATTGACTATTACTCCAGTGAAATGCAGCACTTATGATCTAACTGTATGACAGCTTGTGTTTTAAATATTCTCTCCCTGTCACGGCAGTTGTACCCTTAAATAGTACAACCAGATCTTTGAACCTCTTCTTCTTCAGATCTCATCCATAAATACAACCCTCGTACGCATCACCATTTGGTCTTGTCTTCCATTTTTCCATCTTTACACAGACCTCTCTGGCCTGGCTCTATGACCTAGTATACATGCGAAAACTACCCTCTCTTGTTAGCCTACACCTGACCTCATTATACTCCTATCACACTTGTGTCGCCGGCCACATTTCACCAATTCACTCTTCAATACCTGAAACTTCTTTTCCAGCCGTAATATTTCTGATACGGCCTTATATTTCACAGACACAGGTGCTGTGCATATCAGATGACTTTGGAATTCTTTGAGAATATATTGTCTGAAGAGTTCTGTGAGCTGTTGACTTAAAAGAATAGAGGCCAAGCATAGGCAACCCCTTGGATGTGATAAAAAGGTAACGTAAAGCAAGCCGCTTGTTTCTCTCTCATTCCATCAATAGCTAGAGTTGTCTACTTTGCAGAGTTTGGTGGGCTTTTTTGCTTTATTTTTATTTTTTTTCTCAAATATTACGCTGATGATTGATTGCCATTTGGTCTACTACCATTTGGCCTTTTCTGGCTATTTTTGATCCCAAATCCAAATATAGCCAAAATCCTTGCAGAGAATTAAGAACATTCTTCTTTGAAACATTAACCACAGCCCATGCCCTAATGCCTCCACGGGGAGTTTCCCCTTTTTCCTGTCATCTTTGGCTATTGTTAGGGCTTCTATCCATTTTGCAATAAGCTACTTCACATGTACAGAATGTACTTTCCAGTTTGATGCCCCCTTCGCTTCTTCACTTTAGTTGTGAAGCACAGAGCCTATATATGATGGGACCTGTGGTCTAGGTTTTAGGGTCAGAGGGTAAATTCCCTCGCAATGTAGTGCAGCCTGAAGTGTCCGAATTTACAGCTCATTTGGCCGGTGCTAACCATAGTTTTTGTTGCGCCAATTTAAAATTATTTGGACTCTAATATTTTTAAAATATATAATATATATTTTTTATATGACTACGAAATTATTTACTATAAAAATATTTTTTGAAAAAACTTGGGAATAGGTTTTTCTATAGTGCTTTGCTTGCATGAGTGTCCGATCTTCTTACCAAATTAATAATGATTAAATATTTAATTAAGATTAATTAAAACCATTGAAATTAGGCTAATTAGCTAAATAGGTTTTCTTCACCCAACCCAATAGCTGAGGACTATTTATGTAAAAGGTCAAAAAAACATACATAAGCATTAGAAACAACATGTAGCATATATTTTATAAATGTAAAGAGTGGGCCATGGGCTTCACGTGCTTCTTACTTTAAATGGCTTTCACATCCGACGAGTATCACTGGGCTAAAGACCGTCATTCTTGGGCGTAAACAAAGATTTGGAGCCCATCTCAAAGTATAATAGTTTACTAGATGGGCTTAAGTTACAAAGTAAGTTTCTTTACGGGTCTTTCCTCCTGGACCTCACTGTTAGAAGGCTGGTATTGTAAGAGAATTAGGGCCCAAAAAACTGAAGTCAAAGAATGGAATAGGACACTTCATGTGATTATTCCTTGAATCATGTAATAGCCCCATGGAAAATCACCGTCGCCGTGCCTGCATGATAACAGTTCTTTGCCATAAATGACCACTGCCAAATAACAGAGGGTACAACTGACGTCTGCAGCCAGAAAGAGCAAAGTCCATTGAACGGGGGGAGGGTACGTATAAGAGAACAACAAAAAGAAAACAAGATTACATTCTTAAAAAATTGTCAAAGCACATGAGTGATCAACATCTACCTGTTTTTAAGCCCAAGTGTTACTGCCTTGTGGTAGAGGGAGTTACTGAGTTTCCCTATCTGCTGCGTCTTGTCTTCTAGCACCTGTGTCTTATGTGATGTCCCTGTAGCTAGAGGTAGAGCTTTGGGATGAGTTAAAGCTCCTTTATGTTCGCTGAAAAGGGGGGGTTTATGTGCAAGCTTACAGAGAACAGTACTGCAAATAAAGTGGAGTGATCCCATTTAATATTGGGACCACAAAAGCTAAATGCGATCACCTGTTTACCTCGCAATGCATTTACCTGTCCGCAGAGTTGTAAGATCATCTCCCGAACGCAATTTCTTATCTTTTTCTTTTTCAGGTTTTTGTTGTGCATAGATTATGAACTTTTCTTTATGTTCTTCGAGTGAACCAGAAGGCAATGAGGACGAGTGACTACTGCATAAAATGAGCTTCAGCCATAAAGATGGAAGGGCAGAAAGAATATGTACATTTTGTATCCTGACATGGGCAAAGCTGAAATGACGTGCTTACTTTTAATTTGTTATGGTTTTGTTGGTTTGTGCTATATGTACTGGTGTATATCCTGGGGTTGGACCTTTTCATATGTGGGTGCACTATGTGTGTGAGGATATATTACAATTCTTTTTCCTTTTGTTCTGTTTTTGCATGTATGCACGTCCTTGTTATTCATTACTTTTCAGAGAATATGCAGTGCTTCGAAGAAAAACACTGTCAAAGATCTGACGCTATCAATCCTCTACTACCCTTTTTGCTCCTTTTTAGCTTGCAGCCGTTACAATGCTTTGGGTTTTCCCTCTAATTTTTCCACTTTTTTACTGAAAGAGTAAACGTGGAAAATGTTAAAAACCATTGCCTTTTACTTGTCCAATTCTCCGTTGTCACACTCTACAGGACTTTTCTTATATTATCTTGTTTATCTTTCTACCTCCATCAAAAGTCTCTGCAATCCTTCAAGCATCCTGAGAGTCTTGACATGTTACATGAAGCACCCATGTGTGAAGGTTTTTCCTGCTTTGCAGAGATGCCTTACATGCAAATGGACCCTGAAGATCAGAATCATACAACATGCGTAGAACCTTTTCAAACCTCCACCAACCAGAAGATGCCATATCCTTTGATGCTCAAAGGTAATCACAGCTTGAGAGATGCAAAAACGAGTACTAGTGCAGGTAAGAGGAGAAGTGACATAACTAGGAGAGGAGCCAAAGGACTCAAAGTGGAGAGGATGTTAGAAGATGCTAAGGTTGATACTTGCACTGCTTCCTTCAAAAGCCTGCTCTTTAAACGTAGACCGAATTATGGCCGGCTCGGCACTAAGTGCATGGTCAAAGCCAACCATTTCCTGGCTGAGATACCGGAGACAGACTTGTACCACTACAGTGTAAGTTCACTTGTCCATCGTCGGGGTTATATTTGCTTTCACTTTTTGGAGATCTTCTGTGGTTATGGATTTTGCGCGTGTCTGATTGGTGCAGGTGACAATAATCCCTGAAGCTACTTCTCGGAAGCTGAACAAAGCCATCATGACTCGGTTGGTTAAACTGCACAGAGAAACAGATTTAGGCTCGAGGCTACCTGTTTATGATGGAGGAAATAATCTTTATACTGCTAGATCACTGCCTTTTACTTCAAAAGAGTTCAGTGTCAGTTTGGTCCAAGAAGACGAGGCAACAGGCAATATCAAGTAACTAATTATTTACTTGTGTGTGATTCACAGTGCACGATCTTCTTGGGAATTGATAGTCTGCCACTGGTTCTATTGTCTGTTTACCTCAAGAATTTAATTGATCCGCAGTCTTTAAATAATCTATCTCTCTTTAACTGTATCAGGGAAAGAAAATTCAAGGTGGTCATCAAATTTGCAGCGCTTGCCAGAATGCTGCAACTGCGTGATCTTCTTTCAGGAAAACCAGTTGATACTCCTCAAGAGGCAATCAACATTATTGACATAGTGCTAAGGCAATTTGCTGCCCAAAGGTGCAGCATGTTAGTTCTTGACATTTGTTTCCTTTATGGGTGTAACTGTTAATGTTGTCTTGTCCATCATTCTTGGATTTGTTTAGGTGTGTGTCTATTGGGAAATCTCTCTATTCTCCTGATATCAGGAAACCTCAGAAGCTTCCTGGAGGTTTGGAATCATGGCGAGGCTTCTATCAAAGTATAAGACCAACTCAGATGGGATTATCACTGAATATCGGTTGGACTTTTCTTAATCCAACAAACTGTTCAAGTTCTGCTCTGCAAGCTGCAGACGTTAATATTCTAACTGTTATGTTCTGTTACTCTTCTTGACCAGATATGGCAGCAACCGCATTCATTGAACCAGTTCTTGTTATCGACTTCACTGCTCAAATTTTGGGCAAAGATGTATATTCAAGGCCTTTATCAGATGCAGACCGTGTCAAGGTAGTACCCTCTAATACATTAAAAAAAAACTATTAAATTTGCCTTCAAACATTCAGCAGATTTGATTGAACTCTTTAATAGATTGACGGAAAGGTTGATTAGCTTTCATCCTCAATCTCTTAGAACGTTAAGCTCTCTTTTCTTTGAAAATCCAGGTGAAGAAAGCACTTAAAGGTGTCAAAGTTGAAGTCACACACAGAGGAAATGTGCGGAGGAAGTACCGGGTATCAGGATTGACAACACAGCCTACAAGAGAGCTAATGTATCCATCCTGTTGATTTCTTTCTTAAATATCTCGACTTTTTTGTGCTGCACGTTCGATGAGATCAGAAATCGAGATATCAGTTTGTCCTCTCTTGTTTTTAACAGCTTCCCACTCGATGAGCATATGAACATGAAATCCGTAGTTGAGTACTTTCAAGAAATGTATGGCTATACCATTCAATACACACATCTACCTTGCCTCCAGGTTGGGAACCAGAGGAAGGTGAACTATTTGCCTATGGAGGTAGGCTCCAAATGGGACTGTCAAACATGTCGTATCCCCTATACCAGACCCTGCTAGAGAATTCTCACAAGTATTCTTTTTCAGGCTTGCAAGATAGTCGAGGGACAGAGATACACAAAGGGGCTGAATGAGAAGCAGATTACCTCTTTACTCAAAGTTTCATGTCAAAGACCACGTCACCGGGAGCTGGACATTTTACAGGTCTAAATATAAAATGGCTAGACCTGTGCAAGTTGGTTGCTTCACAGAAAGCCCAAATATTAGCAACCCACCAGTACCTTTTGTAGTTAGCCCTTTAAACTATATATCGGTCATTCACCGTACAGTTCCTTTCTTGCAGACTATTGAGCAAAATGGATATGACCAAGATCCATATGCGAAGGAATTTGGGATCAGTATAGACCACAAGCTAGCGTCAGTCGAGGCTAGAGTTCTGCCAGCTCCATGGGTAGCGTTCAAATCATATATTATGTTTAGCATCTTGCATTGAGAACTATCCTGTTGACGGATTTTCTTTGTTGATCTCTTTCTCGTATTAGTTGAAATACAATGACAATGGAAAAGAAAAGGAATATCTACCTCAACTTGGCCAGTGGAATATGATGAACAAGGTTAGTTAAACTCATCCGAAACACATGCGACAGAAGTACATGTTTGTGAGAAACGATGATTCCTTGTATGGAGAGAAGGTAAGTTATGGGTTATTCATTTCAGAAAGTGATAAATGGAAGCACTGTAAGATATTGGGCTTGCATCAACTTCTCGCGAAGCGTCCAAGAAAGCACCGCCCGGGGTTTTTGTCAACAGTTGATTCAGACATGCCTAGTTTCTGGATTGGTAAGAGTTACTTGATATTTAACAGTATTGCATACAAGTAATTCAAAAAAAAAACAGTATTGCATACAAACAAGGTAGAGTACGGCCGGTCGTATTTGCGTCTTAAATTATTACCAACAGTCTGTGGTCATCTGCATGGTTGCTTATGTCCATAACTGGATGCCAATTTCCAGGATTTTAACAGCGAACCTGTAATCCCAATATATTCGGGAAGAGCTGATCAGGTAAGGAAGTCCTTGAAGCATGTCTATAATGCTTCTGCAAAGAAACTGGAGGGAAAAGAACTTGAGTTCCTTATTGCCATTCTTCCTGACAACAATGGCTCGCTTTATGGTATGTGATTCTAACTGTGACAAATTCTCCACTATGTTCTCATTCTCTACATGCATTACTGGTTTCTGAATGACTTGTAAGAGTTGTGCTTCACTTTGAGGTTAGATGTTGGAGGTTTGACTTAAAGTGTTCTGACTAGAAAAGTGTTATGCTCTGCCTCCAGGTGATCTAAAACGAATATGTGAAACAGAGCTCGGGCTGATCTCTCAATGCTGTCTTACAAAATATGTCACCAAGATTAACAGACAGTACTTGGCAAATGTGTCGCTCAAAATCAATGTTAAGGTCTGCTATATTATGCAGCCTTTGTGCCTCTATACATTGATTTCTAAACCCCAATCACCATACCTTACTTTTTGCTTAGATGGGAGGAAGAAACACTGTACTTTTAGATGCTTTAAGTCGGAGGATTCCTTTGGTCAGCGACGTTCCAACAATAATTTTTGGTGCTGATGTTACTCATCCGGAGTCTGGCGAAGACAGGAGTCCGTCTATTGCTGCTGTAAGCCAACCAATTCATGTTTTCTGAAAGCCTGTGCTTCAATCTGCACCTCTTCCTTAATGGTTCTTCTGCAGGTTGTGGCATCACAAGATTGGCCAGAAGTTACTACGTACGCTGGACTGGTATGTGCTCAACCCCATCGGCAAGAGCTTATTCAAGATTTGTTCAAAACCTGGCATGACCCTCAACAGGGTACAGTTGCGGGAGGCATGATCAGGTAAAATCCATTTGTTTACCGGAATATTTTCGTAGATCTGCATAAAGCCAATTCTTTTTTAATCTTTTGTCATGTTGATCACTTCTTGTTCCTATGTTACACCAATGGATTACTCTCAAACATTCAACTGCAGGGAACTCCTATTATCATTCAGAAAGGCCACAGGACAAAAACCATTGAGGATAATATTTTACAGGTATTCTTAGGGTAACTGTTTAATTACACTAGATCTTCATTTGGTTTTGATGTTCTGACTAGAAAGTTAAAATTGAATTGACAAAAGGCTTGAGGAATACCTGGTAAAACTTTGCCTAATAGAGTGAGGTTTCCCTGTAATGCAATGCCTGCAGGGATGGTGTCAGTGAAGGCCAGTTCTACCAGGTCCTGTTGTATGAACTGGATGCCATTCGTAAGGTTAGTAAACTCTGTCGTATCCTTATTGTAACCAGGCATGGCATTCGTGTAGCTTATAGTTTAAATATGTCCAGGCTTGTGCATCCTTGGAACCTAGTTACCAGCCCCGGGTAACATTTGTAGTTGTCCAAAAACGGCACCATACTAAACTATTTCCAAGCAATCACAAGGACAGAAGTAGCACTGATAAGAGTGGAAATATACTGCCTGGTAATTCTTTTAATTCCCTAATGAAATTTATTCAAGGAAACGTTTTGATCCACGAAAATACTCTGTGAAAGCAAAATGCTCTGTTCCAAGGTGTTTGAGTTGTGCATAAGGAGGTTGCTTTTCCAATACGGTCATTTAATTACTGAGGAAACTAAGATGCTCTTTTCTTTTCCGAATGTAGGGACTGTAGTGGATTCTAAAATCTGTCATCCTACCGAGTTCGATTTCTACTTGTGTAGTCATGCAGGAATCCAGGTTAGCTATTTGAATAAAATATAACGTATATAACGAACAAATTCCTGGGTTGAAAAAAATGGCTACCGTAGTAGACGACCAAGGAACATTCTAATTAATCATTTGCCCTGAAAATTTACAGGGCACCAGCCGGCCTGCTCATTATCATGTATTGTGGGATGAGAACGACTTCACTGCAGATGAGATCCAATCTTTAACAAACAACCTCTGTTATACGTAAGTTCTTCTGGTGCTTCTGCTTCGAAGATATAATTGTTTTGTGAGGGATAATTAGCTTGAACTCTGGATCATTTGGTGGCAGGTATGCTAGGTGCACACGATCTGTTTCTGTAGGTATATATATTTCTGTTTCTTCCTCCGACTAGTTCTCTACTACTCAATCAACTTTTAACCCTTTAATGACCGCAGATACTTACTGATTTGATTCTTCGTTTCTGCAGTACCTCCTGCTTATTATGCGCATTTGGCAGCCTACCGAGCTCGATTCTATATAGAGCCTGATGCATCTGAAAATCCAAAAACGCGCTGTGCAAGCACGGGCAAGGGGTCATCTGTGCGACCCCTACCGCCGCTGAAAGAGAAGGTGAAGAATGTCATGTTTTACTGCTAAGACAACCTGTTTCAGGACTGACATTTGTGCAATTCTCAGTGTATTTATTATTTATAGGATACAAATAGAAAGGATCTCCTTAATTCTTCTTTTTTTTTCAAAAAAAAAAAGAATTGACCGAGGAGGAGAGAGGGAGGGAGGAGGGAATGTCATATCACTATCTACACGTGGGAAAGATTGACACGTGAGTATTGACACTCCGATGTGGTCCATGTGTCTGTATGTTCCCCTCCTTTCGATGACATCGTCCACACGGACCTCACCAGAACTTTAACAGAACTAATAAATCCAACCTTACGAATGGCATCCAGTTATGTTATTTCCTGCATTGCTGTTACGGGGACAGTGGTTCTGTTTGCCTAACTGCCGTTTTTTAGGTTAGTGCCACATAGAACCGACATGCTGCCCTATGCGCGATTCTGCAACCGCTGCATAAGCGGACATTTTCCTGAGTGAAATTCTGAGTTATCAAATGTGATATTGCAATATTAACAATATATTATTTAATTTGAAAGGTAGAATGTAGGAGCCTGTGCGGTCGTGTCCGAGTGCGCTGGACCACTGCAACGCCTGAGATGTATAGACTTCAGTTATTAGGACACAAGATCTAAGCCCCACTGAGTCCACCGAACCGGATAACTATTTTGATGAATTGACTTTTTCACAACTCTAGTTAGAGAGTTTAAACTGTTTGTCAATCAATTAAAGATGGGTATAAACAAATCTAAACCTGTCTTTTCCTTTTAAAGAAAATATGTACAAGTTGAACAAAGATGTAAGGATCAAGTCGTGGAGATAGAACATGGAGAAATTGACGAAACAACAAAGATGGAAGAAACTATACAAAACTTGCATATACTTGTATATAAGCACCAAGACATTTTGATGCTGCTGTGGGATGTTGGTGCATATCATCTGCCATTTCCCATATAGATAGTTTTTCCGTGCGCTGAAGTGAGAACCAAGTTTGGTACGGGAACTCTCTCAAGAACTCAAACAAAAATTTAAGTGCTTTACTCTGGATGGAAATAGGAACTGATGGTGGCTAACTCAAGAGTAGATACGTCACTGCCTTTCTACCACCAATATTTACTAGCAATATATGCTAGTTGTTGTTGCAATTGCACCTCAAGTCACAGTGTCTGGATCTGACGCATTGCTAATCCAGTAAAAAATGTTAATGCCATACTGATCATAATAAGATTTTTTATTAGTATTTATTATGGATATATATAAACATCAGGAAAAGTAAAGTGAAGATAAAGCCAAGTATTGAAATATGAATAGTATTTATCTCCTCGAGTGGTAAAAGAAAAAACTTAGGATAAGGAAGAAAATATTGTTTTCAACCTTAAATCCATAAGCAAAAAGATTTACAGCATAATACCAGTACCGGTAATTACCCCAACAGGTGAGGTAGAGAGCCACTAGCAGGGACTGCTTGCCAAGCCGAAGCGGCGATGAGAGGTCGGCTGTGCCAGCCAAGAGTCAAACATCCTTCATTCTCCTCCACGCAATAACCTTCCGCGGAGAATAGAGTCAGCAACATACTGGCTTGCTTAAAAGCATTGAACCCCAAGTGCAACGGCCGGAATCCGGCTGCGGTAAGCCTGGCTCTCCATTTAGCTAGCGGCTCGTGGCGCTCTAGTCTAGCCGGTCCCTCACAGCTCAACACGTTGCATATCTCCCTCTGTAGATACATCTCGGCTAAGGCTTTCTCCGGCTGTAGCGTGCAGGCTTCGAGCGAGTCAAACATGGTCGAATAGTAACATAGCGCCTCGGTGAACCGGTCCAAAAAAACAGGTTGATTGTGATTCGTTTCCTGCTCCACCACTGTCAAGATTTTCGGGTTCAACCTTCGGATCCAATCCAGTACTGTGTCAATTGCGGACTCCCGGGTCGGGTTAGACCCGAGAAGTTTATGCAGCTGCAAAATCGAGTTTACTGCCACGGCTTCTTTAGGATTGATCTGTAGCAGCCAGGGTTTCACATCTTCAAGCCGTGAAGCAGCCACGCCACGGAAAGCGAAACGGACGTTGACGGAACGAGCCAACTCGGCAAGACGGAGGCCAATTTCTCGGAGCGAATCGCGGCCGTCGGGAGAAGGAGGTCCAATGCCAGTCAACCTGAGCAAGGGGGGCCCACCGGTGCGCAAAGCTAGCGCTTGAATTAGCGCCGGCCACTGCAAACCGTTCATAAGATTGAAGTCTACCACGTGAACGCAATCCTGGCCCTCAAACGCCTCAAGTATCGCTTGATTAGCGGTGAAATGAGCAAACTTCAAGTACGGGCAGGCCTCGTAGAAGTGATGGTACAGTATCTCGCTCTCGTAAGCGGAACCAGCATCGCCACCACCAACAACCGAAGGAAAGATCCGCCGGCTCAACGCGCGAATAAAGTAGCCGGCAACTTTCCCGATCCCGCACCCAGTGTTCACTCGTCCCAACAGCCCTTGCATGTCCTCGATTAAGGAGCCTGCCAATGCGAGGTCACCGCGCTGCACGGACTCCGCGCACGTCATCAGCATGTGCACCAGGCGTATTCCAGAATCCTCCTCCAAGGCACTCACAACTGTTAACATATTACTGTCGTGGTTGTTATGGGTAACATGTGCAGGTTGGTCGATCCAGGGGTTGTCTAGGGATGATGGATTAGAGAGATCGGATGGGAGAGAAGGGAGGGGCTGGGATTGGTTGAGCTCCGAAAGGAGGGAGTCTACCCAGGAAGATATGTCTGAAGGGTTGTACAAAATGGCATCGGAGGCCACGAGGGAAAGATGGTGGGAAGGGGAGTTGAGCATGGCGGTTTCCAAACGTTCCAGGCGCTGCGCCACTTGCCGGAGCCCCGTTGACCGGACTCGGTATCCAGCGCCGGCAAGAAGGCTGTCTATTTCCGGCGGCTTGTTGACTTGCGGCGGAGTGGATGATGCCGATGAGTTGCCGGTGTCTGTTTGGTGGGTTGACATGATTGGTCTGCGAATGATGGCTTTCTGAGTATGATATATCCTTGATAATAATAAAAGGCAGTGGCTTCGTTCAGTTTCTTGTCGTCTGGGTTTTAGGTTCTTGAGCTCGGGAGGGCTTATGTAGGAACAGATTGCTGGTCATGACGGATTTTAGAGGCGGAGGGCAGCGTTTGAGTGTGGAGCAGAGTTTGGCAGTGAGTGAATGTGAAGGTGGAGGTGGAGGTGGAGGTGGAGGCAGAGATGAAGAGAGTGAATACTGTAAAAGGTAAGAGCTGAGAAACGAATTGATAGGCGAAGAAGAAGCGGTGCAGGACAGCGGGGTTTTGAATTTGAGTGGAGAACGGTGAGAATGATGTGACATATGATGGCACATGAGAAATCTTTACTAGATTTTGCAGTTTTGTGACCAAATGCATGTGCAGGGTGCCGGTTCCAAATAGAGCAAGCGGCACTTTATTATTTCTGAGGCGAAGGGGATATGTAGAGATTCTATTTCGCAACGGAGGGGCAAATGCAAGTGAGATGACAATTGACAAGGGTGGATATAACAAAAATAGGAGGCCACCACTGATACTGCCAAGGGTAATTAATTTCCCTGAAAATGACCTTTTAACTGCATCACCAGTGTATGCATGATGAAGAGCATAAATGAGAATTTAATACTGTTTATATATATTATATATTTTAAATAACTATTCGTATTTGTATTTTCTGCAAATTTCCTTAAACAGGTGGCTATGTCACAACTTGAGGCGTGAAGAGGAAAAAGAGGAAGCAGTGAGGGAACTGTTGGGTAAGTATTTAATACTTTCATAGAAGACAGTTGTAGCAGTGCAGTCCCGAATATTCTTCAGAAAGACACGCAGATAAAAATAGTTGCCGCCTAAAGCATATATACAGATATATAGCAGGAAAGAAGGATTTAATAAAATATTAACTGCTTTGAAATGCATGCCATATAAAAATAGCCAGTCCACATCGAAGGAAGTCATAGTAAAGCGTGCTTATAATTTTCTAAATCGGGGATGGTGACATGTTCTTATTGTTTATCATGAAAATCCTCAACTTGGCATTAGTATATACTGAGGCCTCACCGATTATGCGGATCTCTACAATCAGTGTGCACAAAATATAGATTGGTGGGACCAACAACTGTTAAACTGTTGATAGGAATAGTTCAATAAGGGAATAGTCGTTAGAATAATTAATTATGGGGTAAAAAAATAAATTATTTCTAATAAATATTAATCTTGATTTAACTTGTTGAGCCAATCGATACGATTAATAATCTTGTTGGAACTGACACAGTATTGAGTATTGAGTTTAATGCATGCTCTAGGTTTCGATATTTTGACCGGGGATATGGTCTGGTCGGTATCATATTGGATTGTGTTTTTTATTTTTATTTTAATTTCTTATCAAATATATATTTTCCTCGTAAATGAATTTATAGATTTTTGGACTGACTATTATATAGGGTTTGGCATTCAAGGTGATGTGATTCGCTCTGTCTCTCTCTCATCCAATGTCTTAGGAAGTCAATAAAAAGTTTTCTTCGCATTTCATTGACGAAATACGAATGATGAGCTGTTGAGAGAGATATGTCAGAATAAACAACTTATCATCGTCAGTGTAATACGAAAGTTGGATTGGTCGAAGAAAAGTGGATTTGATTTTAAAATTTTTAAATTAATGTTGATGTTAGGTCTGTTTCTAAGATTGTTAGTCTTGGAAATATAATCTTATTTTATTCTTTTAACTGTGTGATGAGGTTATAAACAAAAAGATAATTCGGGGTTGATTGGTTTGATATGAACATGTAACTTAATAAATATTAATTTTGATACAAAAATTATAATGCTTGATCCTTCGTCTCTCATTAAGTTTAATCCATTATCAATTTGAAATCCGATAATTTTAGATACGAAATATAATGTAAAAGCAATAACTGAAATTAGGAAAGAAAATTAGGTGAGGTGGTCCATAACAATATTATTTTATGGGGATTATTTAAACAGCTCACTTTAGTCATTTCGGAATGCATTTATCATCTGGGCTTTGAGTGTTCAGCATCGTAATGATTTTATATAAACAATTTATTGGTAATTATTTTTTTAAAATATTATTAACAAAATTATTTTATTATATATCCAATTTCAATTCAATTCCACGACAACAAACATTCGTACGTCCGTGAATATATTGGTGTTCAAGATTATGGGTCTTTTTTTGGTGATATAGCTAGGGAGCCAACATAGCTCGAGATAGCACTAGGAGAATATTTCTTAGTATGCGTATGATATGGCCTTGAAAGTGAGCCGACACGATCACGTTACGCCGCCTTTTTCACGTTAGACAGGCATTCGAGACGAGAGAGCTGTCGTGTTCGTCTTAGCTCTCTGACTGCATCTTAATTACAAGCCCCGCGGGCTAGCCATCGATTTTACCGAACCTAAGTGGGCCTGCGTCTAATCTCTTTGTAATGTTAATTTGATAACATAAAATTGATGCCATTTTGTTTGTTTCAGACCTGACCTTACGCTCGCTAATTAACCAGTCAAGATTTTGCTTTGTTGCTTAGGATTGGTGTTTCTGCTTTTAATCGTATTTGAAGCCCTGTCTGCGTAGACCGTAGCATTGATGGGAATCTAGGTGGGTGGGCGACAGGACGAGATAAAGTTTGAAGCTCAAAGACTTCATTCCGGAAATAATAATCACGCGCCAAAAGTAGTATCTGCTATATCATAACAATTGTAGATTTATCTCCGTTATTCAATTTTATTTCCATCTGAATTTTCCCCTAGTATGCAAGAAAAGCTCCCTCCCTCTCGGCTCTAATGTCTGGTAAGGTCCCCATTAGGTAATGTCTTTCTTTTCCACTCTTTTGGGTACTTTTTTTTTTCCTTTTTCTTTTTGCTTTTAATTATTGCTTTCCTCTTTCAATTCATCTCTATGGCTGTGTTTATTTTTATCAATATATTACAACCATTGTCAAAGATGGAGCTCTATAGATCTACATCTTCTTAACGATGTTTTGTCAAAACGAACCTACCTGGATAGTTGTATTCATCAAAAATGACCCATGGATGAGGTTGTCTTCTAGAATCTGAAACAAGGATTCGAAGATAAAACCAAGCACAGGCCCCTTATCACAGACGGGTAGTGGGATTCCCGTGATTCTAAGATTCTAAAGGTTGACAAAGAATATTTGAAGTACAATCATGGAATCTCATATTGCTTGCATCAAATGTCGCTCCATTACATTAATCCTTGTCTCTTCCCTCCGTACATCAATCGTTGGCAAGACGAGGGCCAACGTACATCAAACAACTATATTTTTTATTTCATTTTATTTTTTATTAAAGTCAAGTCCGAAACTCCAAGGTGCGTGCAACGGGGAATGCAAAATTTAGTATTATCCAGAGTTTAAAAGTGCTGTACAAGTTGAAGTTGCAGTCTAGGACAAAGTAAGGCCCGAGGAGAAGGCCATTCCTGCCATGTTCAGGCCCTTCATCTTGTCATCGGGGAGGGGAACCCAAGTCCAGTGGCTCCTCTTGGTATCATAAGAGAGCCAAATTATATCCCATAACCCCTCAAAGTTAGACAAAAGGACAGCTCTGATTGTCCCGTCTCTTCTTTGTAAGCAACCCCTCATGACCCTAAAAGGCTTTTTAATCTGCTCCATTATCCTGCAAGGCACCGTTGAAATGTAATCCCATTGCCTCCCGTTCGAGCCCAAGCCCCATAGTTCTATGCCGTTCAAAACCCTCACTCCCGCATCCACATCGTCGTGGCCGCCTTTGGATCTTATGATCAACATCTGCCCATCCCCGTACACGTGCAGTCGGTCAAAAATACTTTCCAGGCTAAGTCCGACCGTCGATTGCTGTCCACCGTTTCGCCGCGGATGAAAAACTGGCCGTAGAATTACAGGGGCATCATCCTCCAATCCGACGGCTGTTAAAATACTCTCGTGAGGTCCATTGACTACATTTAGAAATATATGATGACCCGGTACTTGATTGCCGCGTGGATGCACTTCGGAAGGTTCTCTTGCTTGAGTAGACTGCCACATGTCGGTTTCCGACGTGTAAACAAACAGAACCGGGTGCCCATCCACCAACTCCGCAAAGTAAAACCGGAAATGATCAGACCCGGAGACCAGTTTCATTCCGGATCTTCTCCAAGACGACGTACCACGGGGACCAAGTGGGCTTGGAGGGATTCTCTTGACCGTCTTCGCCGCCAAATTGACGGCAAGCATCTCCCTGCGTGTGTTGCATACAAAGAGGAAAAAATTGCCACTGGCGGTCAGGAAATAGAGATTTTCACCTGCACAAATCACGAGTTTCAATAAAGTGGCGATCTGGATGTTGAACCACCGATTGGAATGATCGGTGAAGCCGTGTAATATAGCATCCCGGCGCCACCTTTTCTTGTACACGAAGAGCCAGGTTCTGGATCTTGACTGTGAATTATATTCACGTACAAAGTCCTGGGCGGAGGCTATGTTAGCGATCGTTTTGTTTAGTGATTTTACATGCATGATTTCGGGTAGAGCTAGGTAAAGGAGTATGTTCTGTATGAGTTCTGACGGGAGGAGGCAAAACCCGATGGCTTTTGTTGACAAATTGCCATGGTTTTCCATGGCGTGCCAGAGGCTTTTTTTTGCCTTTTGACTAGAAAGCGGATATAGCCTCTGTTTCTTATATAGAGACGGGTTTCGGCATTAGAGAGTATGTTTCCATGAGTCCAATCACTAGAAAATGAAAATGGTTGTAAATTATTCGGGTGGGTTATGATTTGAAGAAAGAAAATATGTCAAAGTCACCGCCATTAATGGACAAATTTTCCTACACAGCATCCCATGCGGCACGATCGTCATGGTTCATGCGGTCTGATTGTCATGGTCGGACAAAATGGACGGCGGGGCCGGTAGAGTCGATGCGGTTTTGTTTTTAACTGAAGGGCTGATGCTTTACTTGCCTTTCTCATGCATAGAAAAGGTGAATTAATACGAAGATCATGTGGCCCTTCCCCTTAAAAAAAGAATCATCATCATCAATTAAGGTACGAGTCAGGTTATTCGTTTGATAAGAGGGTTGCCGTGTGCCTTGAAGCGGATCTTCCTCTCATGGTATGGGGATGATTGTCCTTATTAGGGGCAACCGTGGGCTCAAGATTTCCTGCGAGTTATCAATTAAACGTGGATGAAAGTCTGACCTGTCCCAAAGAGTAAATAAATGGGAAGGCTGCCAGCAATACCCACCCCTTCGCTGCTTGGATATTGGGTAATGTCGTGCCCAGTTGTCCAATGGCCAAGTGATATGGATAATTGCTGAGAATGAATAAATAAATAGTAAAACCTACCACAATATGAGTCTGATGGGTTAGGTGGGAAATAAGTAGTAGGTGGGACCGATGTCTTTGTTTTAATCATGGATAGGCATATAAAATAATAAAATATATATTATATACATATCTGTGGAGAACCCAACTAGAGTGGCCTGAAAGTAAAGCAGAAACATTACCCATGTGGCCATTCATACTAACCGAGTTCGAATATCCTTTCTTTGTTTTTATTCTTTTATTTATTGATTACATTGGCCCGAAAGGCTACAAAAATAGTACCATGACAGAAATCAAGATTCCAAGAGAGTCGAAGAACCCAAGTGATGTGGGTAGGATTTCCTTAAGGCGATGACCACATCTTTGAGTGAGTGGCCCCTTGTGTGTTCATTGCATCTGTGTGTGTGGGCTTGCAAAAGGGAAAGGAGTGGGCCTAGTCCCATATCAGTGATTATAAATACAAGCTCATAAATTCTCTGGATCTGCCCAGGACAACTCAGGCGTACGGTCAGAATCAGATGGTGTCCAACCCACAATGCAAGTGTTTTGCTTGCCTATCTCTCTCCAGCTCAAGATATGAGTTTGGTTCTTTCCATCCAAACTAAACAGCAGCACTGAACGGGAGTTACCGGACCTCTTTCGACCATTTTTTTTATGGACCGATCCTGTTCAGTTTAAGTCACTTCCTTGCATTGATGTCTTAGGGCCAGATACCATATATGTTTCTTTCATATATTTCGTATAAGATGTCGATGCGGGATACTAAAAACTTTTATAATTAGAAAAAACCTTCGAACATTCTGAAAATGCCTCTTCAAGTCATAATCACTGCTAAGAAAGTTAACGAAGAAACATTTAAAAATGATGTCATTATCAGACTTTCTTGCACTTTCAGTACTTTCCACCATCGGTCTTTTTGAGGAGTTGATCCTCTTCATCACCATCTTTTCCCCCATCTGTCTGCTTAGAAACAGGCTCGCGATTCAAAGGTGCACTGCCAGCTTTAGGGACCGACTGCTGATAAAGAATGCCTCCTGAAAGAGTGAAAAGGAGGCATAGCAAACCAAAGGGACTAGCATGCTTATCCCAAATCAGCACATTTATCACCACTGTGAGGAACTTATTAACTACGCCAGTCACAGTGAATGCTGTTGCAGATATTGCCTTCCTCGCCGCAAATCCAAAGAAACTGATGAGCAAACCAAACACACAGGAGAAAGCAACAGCTAAAAAGGCGTCAAATTCAAACCAATTCCCAGGCTTTGAGTCCAGAGAAGCAAACACTTGACGATATTCCCCAGTAAGGAACCAAAACACCGGTGCGATGATCAGTGACAGCAAATTGTTGTACAGAACAAGACCCCACGTGTTCAATCCAATACTAGAGACAATGTGTTTGATGTAAACCATCTCAGAGGTGATGGTCACCAAATAAGCCAACGCCCAAGAGTATGCAGTCAAATTAAAACCAGAATCAGTAGCTACATACCCAACAGCACCACCCAATATGATAAACAATGAAACAAAAGTAAATTTTGATGGGATTGGTTGTTTCCTAAACAGGGTGTCTGCGATAGCAACCAAAAGGGGCGTCAAGGATCTGAACACGATAAAGGTATCCACATTGGCGTGGCGCAAAAGATTGGTATTGGTAAAGATTGCCAGGTAAAATACCATTGCAGCCGGTAAAAACTTCTTCGCAGTCTGGTAAGTGAAGGCATCATAATGCAGGAATCCAATTTTCCCTAAAACCCAAACGCCCAGTACAGAAGTCATGTACTGCAACGCAGTCAAGAGGCCGGCGTAGTTAAATTTGGTAATGGCAAGCTTGTTAATCACAGCAAGCAAGCTTGAACAGAGAGCATAACCCATCACAAGACTGTTTGTGGTCAATTGCTTCGTGGTATTAACTCTAACTGACGACATTGTGAGACCCTAATGCAGTTTGTATCACTTAAAACACGATATTATTCACAAATTCACAATATTTTGCAAACTAGAGAGACAAATCAAGAATTTTGATGCCCACCAAAATGAATCAGTTTCCTAATAAAGCCACTGCCAGGATAATGGATAATAGACATAGGTATGTAAATAACGCCAATCTAAACTTCAAATCGAGCATTAACAAATTAAGATGACGCATCACTAACGCATGGAAACAGGATGGAGATTTTAAAGAGAGAGACAGTGCGATTAGGTGTCACCCGTAAAACTGGGGAGTAGAAGGAGGAGAACAATGGAGGTGGAGAGCCACGACTTCGATTCGTAGCGGAATGGGCCAAAAACATGTGAGCCAGTTTCTCTCACGTTTAACAGGGGAAGAGTTTTAATTAGATTATTGATAGAAGGGAAGAGCGTCCAGGATATCTTGTCATATCTAGGATTCCGTGTACGTCTTTGTCCTTGTACACTTAATGTCATCTGACCTTGGTAAGTAAACCACTTGAATTTTGGACAGTCGAGTAGTTTGGTTCTGCATACCAACCGTTAAGTCTCTTCAGACAAATCGTCCATAATATATTATAACATCAAGGCAATTGATGATAATGGCTGGTTTAATTTTTTATATAATATTTTAAGTTAATTATAATCTAAATTAATTATACAATTTCTATTTATCGAAAATCATTCAATCAACTGTCTAGCTGGAATAGACATCTGTGGTGTTTGTGTTGTTCACGTAAAATGGGATTGGACTCTTCTTGTGCTCCCAAAAACATGACAAAAACTTATTTCATCGAAAAAATATAATAACAACTTATCATAAGAATGTTAAAAGTGCACGCTAAAACTGTTGAAACGGTTGAACTATCTCATTTAACTTGTCTCCGTATCCTTTTCAATCAATTGAACGGTCCTTATCGTTATTCATGTTCCTTCTCTTGTTTTTCCTCTTTTCTTCTACTTGCCAACATATTTTTTAAATGGCTGAGTCTACTCCAACACTCATCCTATCCTAGTGGGAATTGCTTTTCTTCTTACATTTATTTCATATCTAAAGTATTATCATCCCTCTATATGAATTAATATTGTTTTTCTCAATTGATAATAATAAATATTATATTAATAAAATAAATTATATTTATTTCTCAAATCGCAGAACACTTTTCATGTTTTTTATCAAAACAATATTATTTTACTTAAAAGCGCCGTCCTTTTTCTCTTTCACATCATCACAATGGACAGAATATATTATTACAGTCAAAGGAACCTAGACCCAGTTGACGCCGCCCAACGTTTTTTGCAAGTTCATATCTTCCAGGAAACGGCCCCCCATTGCGTCTCTCTGTACATCTTTTCTGAGTTTAAAATAAATAAATAAATAATGTATATTTTAAATATGTATATATATATATGTGCAAGCTCTCTCCTCGCAATGTATGTATTATATATATCCATAGATTGGGAACGCTTGTCGGGCTTCTCTAATTTTCCATATTCATTTACCACAAATTCGAAACTCTCAACCTCTTCGTGCTTTTAGCATTCACGACGTATCTCCTGGGAGATTCTCGTGGTCTGGGTCAGAGGTTTGCCTGTAACGGTTAGTTTTCTTTGGAAAGATTTTTTTTCCCTTGTTTTTGTTTGATTCTGCAATTATATGTTTTGATTTGGGAATTTCAAGATTTGGGTTTATTGTTTCCTGTCAATTGTTATATGCGTTTCGGTTGGTTTTCGTCTTTTGGGGTGCGAAAAGGGTATACCTTTGTTGCGCAATTCTGGTTTGAAAAGACTGTAATTGGAGCTGTATACAGATTTGATCTGTAGACGATTATAAATAGATATGATGTCTAGCTGATGAAATATGGTGGGGTTTTAAGTTTATAGAAATAATCAAGAAATGTGTTTTGTTGGTTTTCCTTATTCATTTGCCGCATTTGTCTATCTTTGTCTTTCTACACAACAAAAGAACATCCGCTTTTCAGAACTTGAGATTTTGATCTGGGAAAGATGGTGAAGAAAATATTTTGGATGAAACACAAACCGGGGAAAGCAATCCTTGTTATACACCTCACTGAATAGGCTCGAGTCTGGATTATCATACTTTTGCTTGTGTTGCTTTAGTTATAGTTTTTGTGGTTTTGATCTGGCGTGTATCCTTACCAGATTAATTGAATATCTGCAGGGTGAAGATGGCAGAGCCACAACCAACCACACTTCTGGTCCCTTCAACGTCATCTCGAACCCTTCCTGATTTTAAAAAATCGGTCAAGCTCAAGTATGTGAAATTAGGATACCATTACCTTATCAAGCATGGGATGTACCTCTTCGTTTCACCTCTTGTACTCATTACCGCAGCTCATCTGTCTACATTTTCTCTCCAAGACATTTATGTTCTTTGGGAGCATCTACGGTTCAATCTTATATCAGTCATCCTTTGCTCCATGCTCCTGGTTTTCCTCTTTACACTTTATTTTATGACCCGTCCTCAACCTGTTTACCTTGTTAACTTTTCCTGCTACAAGCCGGAAGAAGCTCGCATATGCACAAAAAAGATGTTCATGGATCAATCCCGGCTTACAGGAACATTTACAGAAGAGAATCTTGAGTTCCAGCGGAAGATCCTTGAGAGGTCTGGCCTAGGGGATTCAACTTATCTTCCAGAGGCTGTCCTCAATATTCCTCCAAATCCATCAATGGCAGAAGCTCGAAAAGAAGCTGAGATGGTGATGTTTGGTGCCATCGATGAGCTGCTGGCCAAGACCTCTGTCAAACCCAAAGACATTGGAATATTGGTTGTGAATTGTAGCTTGTTTAATCCTACACCATCATTGTCTGCCATGGTCGTCAATCATTACAAGCTGCGAGGTAATGTAATAAGCTTCAATTTGGGTGGTATGGGGTGCAGCGCTGGTCTGCTGTCGATAGCACTGGCTAAAGATCTGCTCCAGGTGCAGCCTAACTCCTATGCATTGGTCGTTAGCATGGAAAGCATCACATTGAATTGGTACTGTGGAAACGACAGGTCAAAGCTTGTTTCGAATTGCTTATTCAGATTGGGAGGCGCTGCTATACTCCTTTCAAACAAACGTTCTGAGAGAAAAAGGTCAAAATACCAGTTACTACATACTGTACGTACTCACAAGGGTGCTGATGATAAGTGCTTTTCTTGTGTCACCCAAGAAGAGGACTCGAATGGACAAATTGGTGTCACTTTGTCCAAGGATCTCATGGGAGTCGCAGGTGAGGCATTGAAAGCCAACATCACCACACTGGGGCCTCTAGTACTGCCAATGTCTGAACAACTACTATTCTTTGCCACATTGGTGGGGAAGAAGTTCTTCAACATGAAAATCAAGCCCTACATCCCTGATTTCAAACTAGCATTTGAGCATTTCTGCATTCATGCGGGTGGAAGGGCTGTGTTGGATGAACTGGAAAAGAACTTGCAGTTATCTAACTGGCACATGGAGCCTTCAAGAATGACGCTGTATAGATTTGGCAACACCTCAAGCAGCTCCCTTTGGTATGAATTAGCTTATTCAGAGGCGAAAGGGAGGATAAAGAAGGGAGACAGAACATGGCAGATAGCATTTGGTTCTGGCTTCAAGTGTAACAGTGCAGTGTGGAAGGCATTGAGGACCATAAACCCTGCAAAAGAGAAGAACCCATGGATGGAGGAGATCCACAAGTTCCCAGTCGAGGTTCCCAAGGTGTCGTCTATCAGTGGTTGAATTTTTTGTTTGAGATTCTTGATCACAGATGCTTTTATTGCAGTCGATGGAGGCATTCTTTGATCTCTCTCTGAATTTATGAGAGTGTTGGCCCGTAGGATATATGTATCAAAAGTCCATTGCCTCCTATTTTGACGATCGAGACCTGAATTTGCAACATTATTTTGTGCTTTGTCTCGAAAGTTTTTGGGAGGATGTTTGTTGTAGTAGAATTGTTGGAATTAAAATTTCCGGTATTTAAATAAAATTAAAAATAATTTTAATTTTTATTAAAATTTTATTATAACGTAATTATTTTATATTTAAAATTTACTTTTAATACTACAAAAGTGTTTTAAAAGATTGGCTAAAATTGATGAAATTATATGCTAATTCCATCATATCCCTAAGAATAAATCATACACAGAAGCATGAAAAATCATAATTACTTATTTTGTTGATTAATAATAAGTATTTGGAAAAGAATGATAATAAAATAGAATTAACTATTGGGGGGTTAGATTCAATCAAGAAAAAATAAATTTCCTTAAATATAGTAGGGAAACTAATTTTGTGACAGATAATTTGGCATCAGAATAGATCAGCCTATCCGTTCTTGACTGAACCACCTTTTGCTTTATTAGTTTGTCTGCTAAGGAAATGAAAAAAAATAAGCTCTTATATTTTAGAAATAAAATAATAAAAAAAAAATTCAAAGGTTGAATGATAAAAATTTTGGTATACAATTTCAACTTGTTATTCAGAAATATTTATAAATAAATTGAAATATTTACATGAAAACTAATTAAACCTAAGACTCCAGATCAGTTTTCTGCTTAAACGTTTTGTAACCACTTCATATCCATGCTGCGCTAAATAGACCTTGTCCGAGCTTAGACAATCAACCATTAAAGCACAGTCCAACAGAAAAATACTACGCTCCTCTCAATTGTCCGAGCATTTCGATAATATTGTTTATTTTAAGAACAGCTCTTTGAAATAAATCCTTGCTTTCTGGGGATAGAAGCATTCAATTTTAAGAATAATCATTGTTTATGTAGACTCCAGTTCACCTATTTTAAATGCAACACCGCCAGGAAAACCTTGTCGAGCAATTTGATCAGTCTCGACTCTATGTTAATGGGCAAATCTAATTATCCGTGTCCAGTCTTATCGTGCCTGCCTACAACAGTGGGGAGATCTCTGGCCACATTAATCTTTCCCTGCTTCTTTTTCTTTGGATTTCCCGTCGTCAGCAATATGGAAGCCCTCAATTTTCCGGGAAGCTTCTTCTACATTTGCATTCAGCTTTCCATTTGATCCATTTGCCAAAATTCCCTCGGTGTCGTCCTGAGTCAAAGGGCCGGTTTGCCATATTCTGATGGTTCCATCCTCAGATCCCGAGGCATAAGACTCTCCACCTGGCGAAAAACGTACACAGTGGACAGGACCATGGTGACCCTTGTTGCAGGCTGCACCGACAATTGAATTAGCATTCTAAGATATACTATTTAAAACCCATATTTTCGTAAAGTGAAACAAAAGACACAAGTTCACAAAAAATAGGGTCAGATATTCAGACGGTCAAATCAACGGGCCAATAGAGACAAACTATGCAACGGATGGGAGCAGGCAGTAAAACAATTGATTCATCGATAGGCAGTTCTTTGATATTCGAATCCAAATAGCAGTCATGTCGGATTAGTACCTATCTCATTGCCAGTGTGGAAATCATAAACATGAATCCACATATCCTCTCCCCCAGCAATGAACTTGTTCCCATACTTGGGTTCCAGCGAAGCAGATTCCACCGTACATGGCATATTGCAGCTCTTCACCAACCCAAAACTGAAACAAGGTATGGTAAACAACATATATAGGGGAACTTGTAGACAAGAAATGGAAACAGTAGAAGACCCAAAACTTACTGATTGGCATCCCAAAATTTAACAGTAGAACCATCACAAGTTGTGATGTAACGACCATCTTGACTCACTTCAGCACTTGTAACAGATGACTTTGTCTCAAGGGTTTGCACTATCTTACCACTTCTCACGTCCCATAGTCTATATGATAATTACGAAATTCAGTAAAAATTAAAACAGCACATAAGTTCCAACAAATCCAAAAAATCAATTCACAACTGTATGCAGTGACAATCCATAAATGTTGCGGGCATCCATAAATTGTCTCAACCGAGCTTCTTAAAGATAAGTCTTTTGAGAATCCTAACCCTTAAAAACAGAATAAAGGATGTGATGACAGATGCAAAAATGCTTGCAATATCATTTCAAGTAACAAAAACATAATTGTCAGCTGCATATGTCCAGACTCTCCTACTGGCTCTTTAAACCTCATAAAATGAACAACCCCAGCTCTGTATTTACCCTTCCTTCACCCAACCTACCCTTGCCCCACCCTCTGTCATCCTCCATAAAATAAGAGATGTCACATGGCGGCATATTATCTCAACATCTAGCATGTGATTGCAATTTCCATGCAGTCACTAAAATCTAAATCCTCAAACTTAATTATCCAGAACATCCTTCAAGATGTTGGAGGGTAGCTTCCGCTAAAACTTCTAAACAAATTCATGGTAGATGGGGTAATATTTCTTCTATTTTCTTACAACTAACACAAACGATATCAACTCTCAAAATAGTTAAAACAAGTTTGATAGGATCAAACCTGACACCACCCATGTCAGTGCAAGAACTTAATATAGTCTGATCACTGTGAAGCCACGTAACTGTTCTAACAGAACCAGGTGACTTGTCAACTTCTCTAGGGGGTGCATCTGGACGATTCAAATCAAATATTCGTAGGACTTTCTCTACTCCCCCAGTAAGTAGTAGGTGAGTGTCCTGATGTCAGATTTCATAAATGCCAATGAGATGCATTGAGGAAGAAGGTAAGATATAGTGCATGCTTCATTGCTTACATAGTGTGACTTAACAAGAATAATATATTGTAAGAAATGCAAGTACAGCACTGTACAAACCAATAGATAATTGATGCTGGCACTGATAAATCACACCAACAAGTGCTAGTCTACCAACTGTCATGCCACATTATAACTTGACCAATTCAGTTTTCTGCATGTTTATCAAGGACAGATTTCAAAGATGACATGACCACCAAAGGTAAAGCACAAACATTACAACGATCTGTTGATCATGAATGGAATTTACACAAAGAATCATCAGCATCAAGCGCATCTATGACACTTTGGGAAAGCCAAGAGTTGGATGCATGTCTCATAGTGAAGACAGAATAGTCCTCCTGCTCGGTACAGAAAGGAAGAATTCCACTATAGACGGGAATAGTTTTTCAAAATGAATTACTGATTTTTTCCAATAATAACCCCCAAAGCAGCTAATCTCAATCATCATATTAACAGCCAATTATAATTACCCCTGCATATCGATATGCAACTCTAAAGGAGCAGCATAAGATTCCAAGCAACAGCTGATGCCAGGAAAGGCAGAGGAACCAATGTTCCTACCTTGCCAGATGTTTATGACCACATGAATTCAGGACATGAACATACAATACTAAGATGATCGTACAAAGTAACTGCCACATTTCAATTATCAAGGTGAAAGTACAACCTTTTCTCTAGGTATTGCGTAAGAAATATGGCACGGTTAGAACTTGCGAAATTACCATGATTTACTGAGTCACCGATTTTTATGTAAAATTGAGGAACTCAAAACATAAAGCAAGATAATGAAACAAGACAACGACAGAAGTAAAATATGGTGCCCTATTTCTTCAATCATAGTATACAGCTTATGGATAAAACTACACTTCTCTCCTCCAAAGAAGCATTTTTGTCGTACAATTATCTCTTAACCAATTAAATACGCATTTTGTTTCTAGAATAGAGCCGTCATTCACATGCAGAAACCTTAAAATAAAAATCAGTCGCAGCTTTACCTCCGAAAATGCACAGGCACGAACAATGTGCTTGTGTTCAAATGAATGAAGCTCATCCCCTGTTAATGCATCCCACACTTTTCTGCACGTTTGATCATTGAACACTAATGTATTAAATCATCATCAACTACAACCCATCTTAACCAGGCTTAAACCAAACAAAAATCACAGATAAATCTCAAAGCAGAATAAAATAAAGAAAAGGCAATGTATCACAAAATGGAAGCTTACGTACGCAGAAAAATCAGCAGAACCAGAGGCAGCACGCAAAGCATTAGTATCCAAACAACAGCTCCACACCGCGCCTTTATGGCCTTCGAAAGTTCCAATCCAGTCACCGGTCTCTCCGTTTCTCAGCATAGGACTAGAATCTAAACCCCACACAATAAATAATTAAACGAAAATGATATCCAGCAAACAAAAAAATGACAAAAATAATCACCAACACATTTCAATCCACATCGCTAAAAGTGTTAAAGAATCAGGTATCCCTACAACAAGTGAAATGCGAGAGATAGCAAAGAGATACCTTTGCTGGCACTGATGAGGAAGAAGCCATCGGGAGTGATCGGACTGTAGAACAGATCCACTACAGGCCGGGAATGTCCATGACACACTAACGGCACCGCTACTCTCTTCTTGTTCTCCATAACTTGACAATGTGCTTTTTTTTATTTGTTCTTCTTCTCCTTTATTTTTTTTTTAACACAACAAATCACAATTACCTAATCTTTACTAAAATCGATTGCCTTTTTTTCTTTCCCGAGCTTGGCGTTCTTTGCAAATTCAAATTCCCGCAGCTGGGCCGGACATAATTGATGAATCAGTGAAAAAGTGAGAGTTTCCAATGGAAGTTATATGTACAGGATATTAGATTTAGATTTGGTTAGAAACGAAGAGAATGCGATTTCTGACACGATCAGGATGGATGGCTGAGGAGTCCACACATCAAACCCTAGTTTCTTGAAGCAATACAACGATGCTTCTTTCTACCGGTACAAGAAATAGTAACAGTTTCTTGAGATGGTAATTAAACCGGAAAATTAATTTTTTTCCAGATTAATTAATTATTAAATAAATCTTTAAAATTATAATTTCTCTCATAATATTTTAGGTGATTATGATTTTTAAATTATATGTTAAATATCCGTTTTATATTAATACTAAATCATTTATTAAATTACATACTAAATATTTCAATTGTTTTTTCATGGTACCTCTTTTCTTATTTTTTATTTTTATTGCATAATAAACAAAGTTTAAATAAATGTTAAAAATAAACAATTATATTTATTTTAACAATACACGTCATAAGTAAAAATTAAATTTCGTAACAACGATGCTATGTTGGAATCCAATTATTTAAATTTTTAAAAGTAAATTTACAGTATAATATTATATAATTTTAAAATAAAATTATTTTAAAATTTAATTCCAAGAATTACTTCAATATAATACTCATCTTTCATACACCATTTGGGCCTCAAGTTCCCAGTTTGCCTTGAAATCAGTATCTGGACATTATGTAAATTATGGGGACATAAGGCCTTTGAGATTGGGACGTTAGGCCCACCATATTGGCCCATGTACCCAAATCACCGCCTCTCGCCCCACAAAAACAAGTGTTATATATTCGAAGATTCAGCCGGTGAATGAGAATAAAATATTTCAAGAAGTGACTTATTATCAAAGAAACCCATTTCCTTTCTTCTTCTGTCGAATCGAGAAAAACGAAACAAGAACTTGTGCATAGCAATGGCTGCCGCAGCTGTGGAATTGAAGAAACCCGAGACGGCAATCGTGGAGGAGACATGGCCAACGAAGTCGGCCGTGGCGGCGAAGCAAACGGATGGGCTAAGGCACTACTATCTGCAAAGAATCCACGAGCTTCAGCTCCAACTCCGCCAGAAGACTCACAATCTCAATCGCCTTGAAGCCCAGCGTAACGAGCTCAATTCTAGGGGTAACTTCTTGTTCGTTTTCTGTTCCGTTGCCATGATCTTGCGAATCTGTGGTTAGATTGCCATGCTTGTCGGTCGGTGTGGTGTATGGATTTACGCTGGGTAGGGTTTCAGGTTTTGCTCTTTTCGACGAGATGCCTCAGAAATTGTTTGGATTTGAAGCTAAAAGTGTTTGGAATGGAAAATTGAAATATGCCTCTCGTTGTTTGATGAGTTTATTTGGCGTTTGTGCCTTATGAGTACTCTTTTTTTTTATTCGTTTAGTGAGTAAATTGCTTTTTTTGGGGACTATTTAATGACATTTTCAAGTGTGAATGTCGACAGTGAGGATGCTTAGAGAAGAGCTGCAGTTGCTTCAGGAGCCTGGCTCATACGTAGGCGAGGTTGTTAAGGTTATGGGCAAAAATAAGGTGTTAGTTAAGGTATGGCACTCTCCTACCTAAACCCTTATGGTTACACTACTAGTTAATGTTTCTATGCTTCTTGATAGCGATGAATTTAGGCTCTACTTGGTGTTACATGTTATTTGTAATCCAAATGGTGGTTCCTTGCTTCATTGGTTGCTTTTGTGTTGTTTTTTATGTTAAGAGTGTTATATTTTATGCACTTATTTGATTCATATGCTTTTGACGTTGTATGGTCCCTAAATATGAAAAATTGAATATTTGTACTATATGCTAATGAGGCTAGTGTATTTGAGTTACTTGAGAATTGTTTGCTTTATTCATTTCGGCTATTGTGGGAGCTAAGGCAGATCTTGTTGGACTTACCACTAAGAATTGAAAGACGTACTATAATCCTGATGCTGTAGACTAGCTTTATTTTGCTCTAAATCATCAAGTTAGTTGGACCAGGAGGGAAATGTTTTACAAGAAAGCTCTATAACTATGCATTATTTCTTTACAATCTAAACCGAAGTTGTGCTTTTTGATTGTAATTTACTTACTCTTAAATATATTCATGTCTGCTCTCTAAATCTGTAGATATGTAAACATCTACCTGTCATTATGGCATAAATTTTATGACGCCCATTCACATGGCTTTTATTTTTCAGGTTCATCCTGAAGGAAAATATGTTGTCGACATTGATAAAAGCATCGATATCACAAAGATTACACCATCAACTAGGGTTGCCCTTCGTAATGACAGCTATGTCCTTCACTTGGTCCTACCCAGCAAAGTAGATCCCTTGGTCAACCTTATGAAAGTGGAGAAGGTTCCAGATTCCACCTATGACATGATTGGTGGACTTGACCAACAAATTAAAGAAATCAAGGAGGTTGGTGGATTCTTATTATTATGTTTGTACATATATCTGTCATTTGTGGCATTGGCTATCTCCATTAAGTTGTTAATTACTCGTATTGTTTGTCGGTGATTTTAGGTCATTGAACTTCCAATCAAACATCCTGAATTGTTTGAGAGTCTAGGGATCGCTCAACCTAAGGTACTGAGACATCAGCTAAGTTATTGTCTGTTAATATGCATTTTATAAGCTCCAACTATGCACTAACTATCCCACTTTTTCTCTGTGATAGGGTGTTCTGTTGTATGGGCCACCTGGGACAGGGAAAACACTGTTGGCCAGGGCAGTGGCACATCATACAGACTGCACTTTTATTAGGGTCTCTGGTTCTGAATTAGTTCAGAAATATATTGGAGAAGGCTCTAGAATGGTCAGAGAACTTTTTGTTATGGCCAGGTCTGTCACATTTTTTGTCTGGTGCTCACAATTGTTGATATTTTTGTTTTGAAGTCGATTATTCCTGCTCTTTACGATGAAAATGAAGTAACTAAATGAGAAGAAAAAGAAGGCTTTGCTGCTGCTTTAGTTGTCCTGTTATTCATATTGTGGCTATTTTGTGAAACAAATCATACAAAAAGATGTCGACTACATCCAATGCTTGCTTATTTATGAAGATTTATCATCTAATACAATTGCGAATAGATGTTGATAATTATTTTGTGTCAATTCAAACATTGTGTATGCTATATTTGGACTCAAATCCTTTCCCTACCACCTGCTTATACTTAAAATAATCATTTGACTTCTGATTCTTTTCATATTCTCTTCCCTCGTAATTTGTTTTAGGGAGCATGCTCCATCAATCATATTCATGGATGAAATCGATAGCATTGGATCTGCTCGAATGGAATCTGGGAGTGGCAATGGTGACAGTGAGGTGCAACGGACAATGCTGGAGCTCCTCAATCAGTTGGATGGCTTTGAAGCTTCAAACAAGATCAAGGTATGGTATCCTTCAATAGACAATGAAAATTGTGGAAATAGTGGATGGTTTTGATACAGTTTTGGATTTTGTTTGTTTGTCTGTGGCTCAACAGGTTTTGATGGCAACCAATCGTATAGATATATTGGATCAAGCTCTCCTCAGGCCAGGAAGAATTGACAGGAAGATTGAATTCCCGAACCCTAATGAAGAGGTTTTGTGTTATAGGCTTTGTCTTAATCTTGTTTTTAAACTTTTTAAAGAGATTGACTTACTGAGTAATGAAAATATGCAGTCACGTCAAGATATCTTGAAAATCCATTCCAGAAGAATGAATTTGATGCGTGGGATTGATTTGAAGAAAATTGCAGAAAAGATGAATGGTGCCTCTGGTGCGGAGCTGAAGGTACTTTTATCCCAAATCAATGACTTTTGACTAGTAGTTGTCATCAGTGACGTAGTCCTGTTGTAAAACAATGAGTAAAATATAATCGAAAAGAAGGTTTCTATATCAGTTGTTCAATGTTTTTCACAGCTAGGAAGTGAGCGTTAATCGAAGCTTTTAGTGGTTTGTAGTTGAGCTTGTTTGACTTGGATTTTGTTGTATTTTTCCCCTTCTTAGGCTGTGTGCACAGAGGCCGGAATGTTTGCTCTGAGAGAGAGGAGGGTCCACGTGACACAAGAAGATTTCGAGATGGCGGTGGCCAAGGTCATGAAGAAGGAGACTGAGAAGAACATGTCATTGCGAAAGCTTTGGAAATAAATTTTTCAAAAAAAAAAGTTATGAATCTTGCGGTGTTCTGTGAACGAATGAGATTATCACGTAAAAGATCAAGTATTGCACTGCAGTTGGGTTTGTGTATTATCGCCTTCATGGCAATTCTGTTCGCAGCTAGTTGATATTATGCTTGTGCTTTCGTGAACCGAGGGGGCGGGCGGGCTTTCTGAATGAAAGCCCGGCTTATGAACGCAATGTTTAATTCTAAACTGTTATGGTATAGTTTCTTTGTTCAACTCTCACGTGTTAGGCTTTTTTGTTAATGCTTCTATTTTACCTTTTCCCTTTTTTTTGCTTTTAAATAGTGAGAAATCAACTAGAACTGAACGCACGTTTTCAAGCACGTCAGTGAAGGAGGACTTCATCCAAGCAGGTTGCCAAGACTACATCAGTCAACCTGGAGAGTAAATGATGCTAATTTTGGACTTTGGTATAACAATATCTCCTTGGCTAAATATCCTCTGTACTTATTAATTTTATTTTAAATAAATATTTTTTATGCTATTTTTTTAGTTTTATGATAAAAAAGGAAACATTTTGTTAAACGTCACCATCTCTCATTAGACTATGTTGCTCTATACTGATTGGGCCAAGAGAAGACAGAATTCTGAAATGACCCAAGCCATTACCGATATCATTTGGTGCCGCGCTTTGATAGTTTATAATCTAATCTTCTACATTTAAAGACAACTATATTCTAAAATCCTTTAATCTCAAAATAATATTTTCTCCTATTTTGAAAAATTCAAAAGCCAAATTATAGAATAACCGCTACTTTATCCAAATTATAGGCCAATTTCCTCCTGTCGTGTTTGACTCGCTCTCGCTCTCCCTCTTTTCTCTTCCCTAATCTTGTTGACCTGAGCTTTCTCAATTGGCATCTGGCGATCAAGTAGGGCTTTTGCTCTTTGTTCTTGCTTAATTGAAACGGAGAGATATCTATGGAAGTTCAGCTGGAGCCGCCACGTGTTGAGAGCGTGAGCGACTCCGATCCTCTGCTACCTAACCACGCTGATTCATCATCTGCTAGAAGTTCGAGTGAGATTGTGATCAATGAAGATATTGAAAACATTTCGGTTCCTAGTTGCCGCATTTGTCTCGAAAGCGATTGTGAACCTGGTGATGATCTCCTCCTCTTTTTGTTCCAAACTCAATCTTATTTCGGTTGGATGATATTTGATCACCGGTGCGGTGATTTGCCTTGCTTTTCCTGCAAAGTTGATAATAGACTTGGTTTTATGAATTGCAACACGAAAGTAAAGGGAAATATGAGGTTCTGTGAATATTAATTAATTTTGATTTTGGTGGCTCGAGAGTTACAGTAACACCGTGCAAGTGAAGAGTTGGACATATGTCACTGCTGCTTGTTCTGAGAGGAATTAGGCAACTTAAGTTTGTTTCCCTTTAGTCCATTGAATTTGGCAGTATAAATCTTCTGTACAAATTTTACATCTTACTCACCGACCAATTTTGCTTTCGTTAATATTGCTTTTAGATTGCGCAATTTGCTGCTAGAAGTGTTTGGGAATGGGTCCCCCTTGCCGTCACTATTGTGACGCTAAATATTTCCGGGGTTTAAGGGATGAAATGCATTATCCATATGCTTTGCAGTTGTTATGTTTGTCGGTTAAAATATTTCTTTTAATTTACACATATGTACAATCATGTTTACCTTAGTTTTGGTATAATGGTTTGCTGCAATTTTGTAGGTGATGAATTGATATCCCCATGCATGTGCAAAGGCACCCAGCAATTTGTTCATCGCTCATGTCTTGATCATTGGCGATCAGTTAAGGTAACTACTGCTCTACTGTTTTGTTTTCCTGATGATCTCAGATTGCTGAAGTTCCTCTGTAGTTGCAGATATGGAGTTATTACTACCTTTTTGCAATCTAATCATGGCTTTTCTTCCTTTCTCTGCATACAGGAGGGGTTCGCTTTCTCTCATTGTACAACTTGCAAAGCCCAATTTCATCTGCAAGTGGCACTATTTGAAGACAACTCTTGGCATAAAATGAAGTTCAGACTTTTTGTAACAAGAGATGTTGTCATTGTATTTTTGTCCGTGCAAGCTGTTAGTAATTTTTCTTGTCTGCTTCTCAAAATTTTCATCTTAAGTTATACTAAGTTACTGCTTTCTATTCATATCCAACTTTCCATCATTTCTTCAATTGCTTCAGCTAGATGTGTGAAGTTGAATTTCTCTATTGCTGAACTTCGATATACTCAATTTTTATGCTACTATTATCAATTATCTCATCATAAAAATTGCTTTTGATTCAGTGGTTAATGATGTATTATGGAATCTGAATCGTTTTTAGTGCTCCTTCTGCATTATGGAGGATGCGATTAATTTACTCAAAACAATTCTCATTATAAAAAAATTTAAGGAAGGCAGGAAAAGGACCTCTCTTAGATCTATCTTCTAGAATGCAATGAATACTCTTCTTAATCTCAGACATTGTCTTTCAGGTAATTGCTGCACTGGGTGGCTTCGCATACCTCATGGATAAAGATGGGGCCTTTAGGAATTCATTCAGTGATGGCTGGGATCGTATACTCTCAAAACATCCCATACCATTTTATTACTGTATAGGTATATTGAGTGTCCTTTACTTTTGCTTTTTTTCTCCTAGTAATCAAGGCTCATCCTACTTTAGTTGAATTTTAACTGGGTTGAGTAGTTGCTTGCTTCTGCACATTCTACTATAAAATTTCCAGTATCTCAGAGTATTGTTAATATGCTAATTTTGCTTTGTTAGCTACATATTGCAATTTCAGTAGTTTTGAAACATTAGTATCTATTTTTGATTTAATTTTTAACAAAGTATCTATAAATAAATTGTACCAGGTGTACTTGCTTTCTTTGTGTTGCTTGGATTTTTTGGCCTCATACTACACTGCTCTTCCCTTAATGGTAATGATCCAAGAATGGCTGGATGCCAAAATTGCTGTTATGGATGGGGAATCTTGGACTGTTTGCCTGCTTCTATGGAGGCATGCTTTGCATTGGTTGTGGTTTTTGTTGTTATCTTTGCTATCCTTGGCATAGCTTATGGTTTCCTTGCTGCCACCATGGCCATTCAGAAGATCTGGCAGAGGCATTACCACATACTTACAAAGAGGGAACTAACAAAGGTAGGTCTCAATGCCCTTTGATTTAGCCTTTCCTTATTCCTATTCTCAGGAGCTATGTTGAGAGATCTCTTTGGCCATGGCTTTCCAAATCCTAGGACTCAGCTGACTGCTATTAACATTTTGCAGGAGTATATTGTGGAGGATCTTCATGGTTCTTATTCTCCACCGAAATTGGATCCGCAACATGAAGAACGTTTAAAGATACTTAAACTCCTGTAATTATGTGAACTGAGAAGTTACAAATTGTGACACCAAAGGCAGCTAGCTGGTTCGGATTTAATACTGCATTGTTTATTGTTGGGCAACACTTCTTGTAACAGGCCGAGGTGGAAAGTCACAACATTGTTCCCGGTCCTTTCTCACGATGAGATTAATGTCAGTCTCTACCTTATGTATAAACTTGTATTTCCGCGGCCATTTCCAAACAATCGATCGGCTTTGAATGAGATGATGCCTCATGTGTATTTCTGTTTCATGGATTCTGCACAAAATTTCCCTTTTCCATGTGTTTGATCAAAAAGCTTGGGTCAATTACTATTGCTCATCACCTGGATATGACAGAACTATACTTGAAAAAGATTACAGGCCCGTGATGGTTCATGCATGGTTCTGAGGAGGAAGGGAAGTTTCAAAATGAAAAGAGCAACACCAACATGGATTGTCCTTACTGAAGGTCTGTGATCTGTTCTGTTAATAGAATATTCATATTGACAGATACAAACAGGAAATTTCGGTCTTAACTTGGGTAGCTTAAGAAGGTATCATATTATTTCCCACACAATGTGGCTACTAGGTCGAGGTTGTTTTGAGAGAAACTTGGTTGGCAGGATTAAGAAAAAGGACTTCCACCAGGACACAAGCGCACGCAGTTCTAATGCAAATGCAATTCATTGTTAGTCCACCATCTTCGAAGATGAAAAATATACAGTTGCGTTTCGTTGAATGATACAAGGATCGGCCGATACAACTCTGAATAACAACAACGAGGGAAAAACATCTTGTGATCAACCTCAATCCGAGATTTCCCATAATACATCTTTCATGGAATGAGCAGTTAATCTTCCCTCGAAAAATCAAAGACGAACACACTATAACTCCCCACTAGTTTGGGAGCATCCGCTATGTCTCTTGTATTCCATCACTGGCAAATATGAGATGATCACCATCTCTAATCACCCCTATGTCATCAATTTCAGCTCTATCCTGGCTCATAACTTTGACAGACGAGAGCTCAAATTTACTAGCACCAAGCTCAAGCAATTCCTGAAAGGTACTTGGAAGTAGAACAAGCTTTCCTGCCAGTTGTCCCTTTTCTGGGCAGCTAATTGTGACTCTAGCAGTAGTATTTTTACAATCGTTGCTGCTTCTATTCTCCCCCACTGTGAATAACAGGTCTTTCTGCCCCTTGTGAGCAGAGGACATCATCCCGAAGAGTGAGTTATGGAAACTGTTACTTCTACGCCTCGGACGAGTTTGGCTCGATGACCCATCTGTAGCTGGGAATGCACCTTCTTGTGACATAGACCGAATTGCCGGTTCGCTCTTAATTCTCCCCAGGAACCGAGTGCCATTCTCCGATTTCTCAGAAATATCAACAACAGATTGATGGTTAGTTTCATTCCGAGCTTCAAAATAAAGTTTTATCTCTTCATGTCCTTGCTGGTCAGCCAGATCCCTTGGAGTCCATCCATGGGCATCTGGTTTGTCAATATCGGCCCCATGGTCCAAAAGGAATCTGACCATTTCGACATTGTCTTCACAAACTGCAACATGCAGGGCTGTGGCTCCATTGCTTCTTGGAGCATTAATATCTGCACCGTAATGGAGAAGTGCCTTGAGCAAGCTCAAGCTGTTTTGCTCTGCAGCTGTACAGGCAAAATGACCAACATCTCCGGACAGTACGCTCCCCCCATTTTCTATCAGTACTTTAACCACTGATTCGTGACCACCCACCATTGCCTCCCATAGAGGTACGCTTCCATCCGAGTCTGCATAAAAACCAACAGCAAGATTTTATCAAGCTGTCACTAATTTCCCAGTGGAATAAAAAGGTTACCTCTGCTGTTAGGATCAGCCCCATGATCGAGGAGAAGAACCACGCAGTTCTCAAATCCTTTGGATGCTGCTATATGCTAATAGACACAAAGCAACAAAAGAACAGCATCAGCATTCATTATTAGGTTATAACATTTACAAAAATTTTTAAAAAAACATTCAGAAGTTTGCCTTACCATAGCTGACCTCCGGTTGTTATCTGATTCATTAGGATCAAGACCCCGTTTCAGTAGCTGCTGGAGCAACAAATCGTCACCCCTCAGAGCAGCAAAGCATAAGCTGAGAGGTAGGTCCATTCTACCACGAGCTAACATGTTCTCTGTCTCCAACAGAACTCCCTCCATGATTGGGTCTTTGAGTTCTTTCAAATGCTGTCCAACCATATAAAAAAGTCGAAATTGCATGTTATATGCCAAAGTCATTAAGACATTAATGCTCTGCTCATCGGAAGCTTCATCTAAAGAAAACGATCGATAGTTTACCAACCCAACTGATCAAATTTGACAACTTTATTGCATAACAGACCTGAAGGAGATTATTCATGATTATGGTCCCATCTCCAACATTGGCCTGAACAATGTTTAAAAATGTAGTACGGTTAAGCCTCAGTAGCTGGCTCAGTCTTTTGGTACGCACAGTAAACAGCTGTGGCCTGTAACAAAGCACCCCAATCTCCCCACAAAGGTCACCTGTTTTTGCCTCCCCAACGACCTGCCACACGCAAACATTATTTCAGCAAGCTCGAAACCAAAATCTTACTTTTAGAAGCATATCTTTCTAAGAGGAAAGAAGCTTTCATTAATTATAGGGACCAGACTTGCCTGTTCAACTCCATTTTTGAGCATCAGCAGATCCTGCAAAGTAAATAAATTATCAGGGCCCATAATCGGGAAAGTTTTAGTGAAACAAAAAAAATAAAAATCCTAAGTAATATTTCAGGAAGAATTGGTTTTTACCACAGCACCGGTTACAAGAATATAAAAATCTGTAGGTGCTTCATTCTGCAGAATTACGTCTTCCTTGGGAGGGAAATACTCGGCTTTCATCTCAGAAACCTTTGAAATTCATGCACAGAAACAAAGATTCAGAAAATATTCCCTGAAATCGAAGCGAAGAAGCAGTAAGGCAAACATGAGTCCTGTTTTTAACGAATTACCAGTTGGAACAGCAAGTCATTAGAAACCCCATGAAACAAGTAAACCTTATCGACAAGAGAGTAGAAGAGATAACGTGAAATGCTTGAACGGATAGCTTTTGGAATAGAATCAAGAATCTCCTGCTGTTGCAGTCCCTCTGAATCTGTCCTGAACTTCAAGCACAAATGTGCAAGCATCTGATCTTGCAACCGAAGTGGCAGCTGGTTCCTTTGAGCAAAACCTGAAGCGGCCTGGATGGTATCTCTCTGCGATGGTAAAAAATACCCCCAACGTAAATAGAAAAATCCAACATGTAGCGAACAACGTACAGAGCATACTGCAATTTAACAAGCCAATCGAAATACATCAACCGTGAGAACTCACAAATCTTCTGGTTCGACTCGTGCCATGGACGACCAAATTTGTCATGTTTCCAATCAGATAAGCTGTCAACCCAAGATTGAAGAGCATGTAGAAGATGTCAAATACCATCTCACTTGTATTTACAGGGTGCAAATCTCCATAGCCAACAGTTGTTAGGGTGGTTATAGACCAGTAAATGGAAGTCACGTATCTTTTCCATATACTTAGTTCAAGGAAATTATCTCCCAAGGATGGTACTATCCAAGTATTTTTGGGGTCAGGCTGAGTTGCAGCGATGAGATAATAGAAGCACGCCGCACAGTGAACAGCAAAAAGAGTGACCTACAGGAAGCAAATCCTAGTAAGATAGATATTACATTCCAACAAAATCAGTTCCATTCCGGGAAGTGAGTACTTACACAGATAAGTTTGGCACATCTAACCCAGAAGTAGTTATACTTCCGATCTTTCTCCAGTCTGTTCAAGGGCATCATTGTACGAAAGGAATCAAGCGCCGCAAGGTGCACAAAGCTTATCCTTAAGCAGAATCAAATTTCCGAAATCTAGATTAGGAAAGACCATTTTACCTGGAAAATAGATTACTAACTCTACGAAGACGCCAAAGACGAAGCATATTGAAGAAGCCATAGGGTTGGAATGGCTTATGAGAGATCTTCCTAGCGAGTTCAGATGGAACTGTGGATATGACATCAAAGGCCAACCACGAAGTTGAATACCTGAAAGCAATCTTCTTTGGGTTGTCAACAAGCAGGTATGTGGACTTGTCAAGGTAAGCTACAAAGAAGGTGAGTACAATGTCCACAGCAAAGAACCCGTTGACAACATTGTCAGTTACCGCAAGCAATGCGTCTGGTTTCTTTAGAAATCCAAATTCGAAGGGCGAGACCCAGGCAGTGTAAGCTACCAGAAGAACTAGAAAAGTCTGCCATATTCTGCAAAGTCATTTGAATCAAACAGGCGCAGTACTTCAGCATCTTTGCAAAGTAACCAAGACTACAACTAACAAGGTATAGCTCCTAAAAGCTTGAAAATGCTGGCTAAAAGACGCGTATCTGTAACAATTTACCATTTTTTCCTGAATTACAGTAACACTATACTGGAGGTCTTTACTTTTCTTTTCTTCCCTAGTTCTTTTCAAAGGTCCCATTCTTCCATTCTTAAAGTCCAACCAAAACAGGTAGAGGAAGATGGACGATGGAAGAAAAAGAATCCAAATCCGAGACTGTTTTACACACAAGTCAGACCAGAATATTCTAAAGCTTTCCAGCCTTTGGTCTGAGGCGTTGACTGTTCAAAGAAAAGCATATTTACCCAATGAAAATTGATTGCTTGACCTCTCTTGTTTAGAATTCAATTCCCACATTGCAATCCCACGAGCATATCTACTAAAACCATGTAACTGAAAGCAAGAGAGGTCCTTTTACTTATTTAGTGTCACAAACTCCAAAATGAGAAACTTCTCTAAGCAAAATGATGCATTGAGGATCAGATGCTAAATAATTAACAGCATCCCCAAAAGGTCGAAACTGGTATGGTAACATATTGCGGTATAGACTTTCAGAAGTCTCAGAAATCTTAAAAAAAAAGAATCTTTAGGAAACAGAGCAAGGAGACAAGAAAGTGAAGAAAACTATGAGAATGTGAAAAAAAAAACTTCTCATATATATATATATATAACACGAAAAACAAAACCAAGAATAGAAATCCGTTAAAATAGAAAACAAGGAACCAAGTCGATCGACCGCCGTTATCATCACCTGTAACGGCGATCATAAGGCGAAAGAATGAGCCTCCTGAGCCTGACACGTCGGTTGCTTCTGGCGCCAAGTGAAGGAAGAACCCCGGTGTTCAGACTGTAATGGCTGCCATCTCTAGACAGCTCTGACTCCTCTTGCCCGCACATAGAGACCCCAAACATCCTCCTGTTACGCTCTGCTTCCATTGCGTTTCCACAGAGGAAAAAAACCTCCAAGAACAGCTCTAGCTCTCCTTCGTTTCTTTGCCAGCCAGTACGAGTATGTATTGGCTGTGTTTGTTCTTGTAAACTTCAGGCCACGCTGCGTATATATATAACCCTTTGGGGGGTTTTGTTATAAAATAGTTTATATTTGATCTTTCGCTTCTCTTTCTCTGCCTCTGTGACTTAAATCTAGTATTGTTTTCTTTCCTAGTTCATGTCAGAATCGCTGATCATTTGCTGACCCACCGTAACTTTTTGTGTTTAGTTTGGAATGCGAAATAAATGTCTAAAATGAGATTAAATTATAATATAATTCAATAATATATATTTATACGACAATTCGATTCCACAGTATATATTCCTATATATAAAAGATACTTCTCAACAAAATTTATTACTTTCTTATTTTAAACATGGCAACTCGTTTTTGCCTAAATATATTTTTCTAAAAATATTTTTTCCTTATTTTCTGATTTAATCAATTTTTTTATGTAATCAAGGCGAGTAATTCCCTTGTCTGACATGATTTAAATATACTTGAGATAAAGCATAGGGTATGGGTCTTATCCTACTGATTTAATTAAGACAATAAAAGCTATTTTTTTTGGTGAGGAATAGCCATTAATCCTTCTTTCTAAAAACCAACAGTGATCACAAGCTGCTTTCTATTCTCTGTCTCCTACCAAATTAGTGTTTTCATATAATGCTAAGCCTAATTCCATACCAAATACCGTATTCGATGATATACATATTTGGCTTATTATAAATCAATTTAAGACTACCCATCATCCCATATATAGTAAGATCCATCTAAATTCTTTCTCTCTCTCTTCAGAATTGTCCTTTCTCTCTATAGACAGAGATGTGTAACCAGACAAAATAATTGATCCTGTACCGAAATTTTGCGGTAGTCTTACAATTATAATTTATGTTTATCGGATTCACCAAGATTCTTTTATTAAAATTAAAAAATTATAAATATTTTTAAGAAAAAATTATTTTTTTAATTAATCAAATTTTTTATTTATTTTTTTTATAAATTTATCAAAGTAATTTATCAAAGTTCGATAAATCTTTTTTCTTTTTCAATTTATTCCAAGGAAATACAAGAATCTACTCTTTTTTTAGTCCATGGACTCTTGGGTACGGACATGTAACGACAGGACAAAAGACCCAGTTAGGGAATACATACTTAGGACACAAATAAAGTTCAACTAAAAACTAACTACAGTTGTAAACCTAGCGGCTCTCCTGTGGGCATCTACGGTGTAGTAATTTAGTGAGAGATCAGATCCCACAGTTTATAACGAAACATGCAATCCCTTCAGATCCCGATTAATGCTCGGCAAAACCCAGTTAATTAATGATAATTCTTTTTTTTTGATCTGTAATTAATGATAATTCTACGCACACTAAAAAAGTTACCAATGATGAAGAGACAAAATTCCTTGCATTGCGACATGAATCAGACGTTTTAATTGCACTTAATGCCTTTTACTTTGTCTTTACTTCACAGTTCACTGCCTCTGGTCGGTAAACTCTACTTTGACCATCACTTCACTTTGCACTTAATGACTCTAACTAACCAACGGCCCTCAACGTGAAACATAAAATAATGGTTAGAGGAGCACAAAACGAGAGATTCTGCTTCTGCCAAAGCCTTTGATGATATCAAATAAAATGGCCAGTCTCTTGTTTTACAAGGAAAGAATATACACTACCTCGTTAGTTACGGTACTTTTTTTTGTCTCCCTTCTTATTGTGGTTCCACGTATAGAGGAGGTTTTCACTTCCTACGGTGTCTATTGGCCTTATTATTGTTACGGCCGAAATTCAAATTACGAGTTATTTGACTTCGTGTGTGACCCGTCCTTCAAATCTGGTATCTCAACCAAGGAGAATCAACATATTAATGGAGTATCAATCAGAGACAATCGGAGAATTCTCACAATCTCCACCATTCATTGGAGAGCTGTATTGGCTATATAATACCTCATTTGTAATTATCCAACAATTCTTGCAATATTGAGAGTTTAAAATTTTTTCTTCATTCTTTTGTGTCCCTTTTTTTTATTCGGTTGTGTTCTAAACTTAGCATTCTAGCTAGTTTTGTAAGAAAGTTTGACTTAACCTATTACGAGAACGATAGTCTAAAACTGTACGGAAAGTTTTTATTCCGCAAAACTCTAGTCGACACTATGGATTGATTATGTTACGGATTGGTGATAATGATTCACTTAACCACTGTATATGCTCATTTGACTTATTTATTCCCTCCGCTATGATTTTCTTGGCCAAGAGACGTGATGCCGTTCTCTCCCTTTAAAGAAAAGGTAGTCACATGAACGGCTTACAATTGTGCATGGGAACTGAAAGCCCGCAATAAGATGTACGGTATGATTAGTTAGAATATAATCAAAGTGATTAGTTTTAATCAATGAGTGTGATTTAACCAAATATCAAAGGTCAAGATTAGATCTTCCGTTTATGTAAAATTTACCGAATCTTGTGGGAATTCAAAGTAACGTCTTCCGCAAAACTAATTCAACAGATGCTAAGGCTGGTCAAACCCATAAAATGGAAAAAAGTGAGGTCCAGAGAAGTTTTCCGTTGAGTCAAAATTGATCTGGTGAGCCTGCACCTTGTAAATGAGTTGATGAGCTCTAGTCAAGCGCTTCATCAATGGAAAAGAAACAGATAACTGAAATGATGACCACTCAGAGGGTTTTGGCATTTGTGTAACGGAGAAGTGCATGAACCTAAATCTCTGCAATAAAATAAAGTTCGATTCTGGATTATCTCTATGCAGTGTTTGTTGCCATCCAGTACCCACCTGATTTCCAGTAAATGGAGTTGTTGTTTTTTTCTTACCATTTCATGAAGCGTCTCCCGTTTTTCTTACCTTCTGTTAATCCTTGAAGTCAATGCAATCAATTGGGTAACCCATGAAAATATTAAATATGAAAGTGATGATTGTCCGAAGAAATCAATGGTCAGCAGTTCATTACATTGTACAGTGAACTCCATTAGATTAAATATGCTTAAAAATATTATATTAAATATTAATAAACACCGATCGAAATCATTATTATGTATATATTTTTTTCAAGTTTTTTCTGGCACCACCGGTCAAGGTAATAGGACCTGGTCTAATGGCATAGCCCTTTCCATCTCCTGTAAGATTATTCCACCCTACCAGAGACTCTACAACTTAAAAATACCAGTATCTGCAAAGCAACAGACAATCGCGCAGCTCCTACTCTCGCAACCCAAAGAGGGCCTAAAGATTCTTACGAACTACAAGAGTTATAAAAATCAAAGACCATGTGAATCGCAAACCTCTGTTCTTACTCATAATTTAGCCCTAAATGAACTAGTCGACTGTACTATTTGCCAGTAGCTATTAGGATAGCTCGAAACTAGCAGTTAGTACTAAGTGCACTAGCAATAGTTAACGAAGGGCACTGCAATTCTTTCCGTTTGATGTAAGGGGACGTGGGAAAACAATCCAAGGAGTTGGAAGTCTTTTCCATCTACTCCCTGTTGGCGAGTCCATTATGCTTCAGAATTTCAGGGAAAGCATGAGTTACAGCAAACGGAGGTGAGAAGGACGTGATGACATGACAGAGAAATCCAGAACCAGGAGGGAAATCGTTGACCCAGTCTCATGCAATATAATCCAAACCCACTTGGATTTGAAACTGAAACTGGAATCTGAATTGTCCGCCCAAAAGCTTTACTAGGGCTCTGTCTGTCTGGATAGAAATGTAGGTGTTGGTTTTCAATTGAAGCATTTAATTCCAACTCGCGCGTTTGTTTTCAGCATAGAGTTGGATTGTGGTTTACACACACTGTGATTGATATATAGAATCCACGTCTGTTTCTATTTTTAAAATTTTAAAAAAGTATTGTTGTGTAAATTTACATTTTTTACCTGCAACCACTAAAATTTTTTTTTCACCTGCGAATTATATTTTTGTCAATGACTTCATAAAGACGTATATGATTTCATGTATAGAATTTATGAAGAGCTACATGATTTTATGTATAAAACTTAGATTAATATATTTGATATGATAGAGAAAATCTGAAATATGGGATTTGTCAATTTCATTAGAAAATATAATGTATCATTCGACTAAGAACATGGCCTTTTTACTTGTGAAAGACTTTTTGGAACCGAACCTATAATCTACCTTATATTCTAAATATTTTTTATGGGATAATTTTACTTTTATAGATACTACAGAAAAATAAAGCATCACAAATGAGGTATTTTCTTTATGATTATTTAAGGAAATATGATTAATTTTCAATACTTGCTTCTGTTCCCAACACTAGAGTTAATCGAACAGGCGGTCAGGCTAAGAAAGTGTAATAAATCATCAGCATAAAAGTATGAGGGACCATTGACTGGGAATTACAGGCAATTCATGCAGAATCTGATTTAATAGGCTACCCCTCATAACACCCAACACCACTGGTCGAACTGGGACAGTCATATTATTCAAGATCCATAATTTGGCCTACTTGTGCCCCTATCAACCAAGCAAATTGACAAAGCTGGAAAAGATTGGTATCCGATCTGATTGCCTTGTGGTTTGCATGTGACTCTGCGGTCTGAGGTGCGTGAAGATGGACCACCAACAAACTGAGAAGCCTCAGTTGCATGAAGATAATGTTCTGAAGAGAGATCATGGTGGAATTCAGACCACTATGGGAATTAATCATCTCCACTGGGTAAAAGATGTAACTGTTCTGTTCCGCGGGCAGCTCGATTGGTTCTGGATTCTGGCCAACTTGAATAATGAACACAAAAAGAGGAAAGATACGAGTTGATGCTTTGGTACATGGTCATGTGACGATGTTTTTATGTCCTCTTGAAAACAGATTACTTCACTGGGGTTAGAATTTTGCTAATTTTAAAAAATTCTTAAAGAAAGAGTAAGAGACATTGAAGTATAAATTTTTTATATTATTTGAATACCAAATGATTATTAAAATAAGTAATATAAGTTTATATTTTTTATATTCATTATAAATAAGAGATACCACTTCCTATATAATAATATAGCTCTCGGGATAACGATAAAAAATGATAAGATTTGACAATATATATACATTCGTGGGTTTGATTTTGAACAAGTCAAATCCATCTGAAGTGTAATGTATATGGATGATAAGCCGTCCATAAACAAAGTTTGAAACTAAACATAGTGCATCCACCAAGGCTTGCCAATTAGCCAAATCAATAAGAAGTCCACCCACAATAAACCAAACAGCGGTTACCTGAACCCATCTGGGTCATCAGTTTTAAGCACAAAGCCCAAGCTTGTCAAGTCGGAACTTAATTGTATTACATATGTATTATGTCCAAAGGCCCATGCACAATTGAACTTTTTCAGTTGTCTATAGGCGTCAGAATCAAACCCGAGTTAAGCGGCAGTCCGTGTTATATCCTACACAACAGCCATTTTCTTCCACTTGCTGGTCTCCGATTATCAAATTTCAGGACCAAGGCAGCAAAACTACAGTGAGCCTACAGAAGGTCATACTTGAGTCTTGGACCTGACTCCCATGCAACAGTTATTTTTTGGGCCCAAACTGTAGGCGACTGCCTCCTCCAACACGATGCACTACTCCGCCCTCTTCAAGGTAAAAAGGAAAATTACTGCGTATAAATTAGCAATAAAACGCGACGAACAAGTAAGAAGCTTATCATTCAAATTTTATTTTCCGTCCCAATATGAATAACAAATGTTTTATATTTTATAGTATTACAAGAAAGTAAACACACATATATATGTATAATAAAAATAAGAGCGGAAACAATATGAATGCAACCATAATGTCAAAATGAAGATTATAATAAATACTAGAAACTTTGGTGGTTATATTAAGATTTCGTTATGATTAGAATACTATATCAGTTAATCATATTATCAATCTCTTTCCGGTTTTGATTGTATTAAAAGAATACTATATCTGTTAATTATAATATCAATAAGAATAATTAGAAAATATTCAATCATATATATATATATATATATATATATATATAACACAATTATTATTATGGATGGATGAACAAGATGGTAAAAGATTATCGTTTTTAATCTCAAAAAAAGAATTTGTCATATTTGAAATGATTACTCAATTATTTGAGATGCGATAATCAATACTTAAAAACATAATTATTATTTTAAGCTCTATATTTTATAAATCCAGAGGATGAGATGCAATTTTCATAGGGAGTTATTATTCATTAATGCCACATCGGAAATGAGTGAGGAACATCCTGGATTTATATGTATTATGTGATTGTATTTATTTATAAAATGATATATTTTTTTGGTTGTGTGGTTAAAAGCCTAATCGAGTGTTGTAGTTGTGCACATACAAGTCCGGACCTAGAGGGGCCCAAGCCGATCTCGCCCCCTTCCCCTCTTACGTATGGTCTTGAGTCATGATCTATCCTGTCCACATTAGAAATGTGTGAGGTAGATTTTGAATTTATACGTGTTATGTGATAATGTCATTTGTAACATAATATATTTTTTAGACCATATAATTAGAAACTCAATCTACATTGTAGTTATGATCCATCACATTTATATACACATCCCGATTTGTTGGGCGAGATCGTGACATGAAGCTCTGATACATCACATGCAGAGTTAAATTGCTTAGGTTACACACAAAATGAGCTTTTTGCGTAATGTACATCCAAACTTGGAATAAACGACCATTGGACCTTTCTTTTATCGATTTTACAAGGCCTTAGGCCCATCGCACCAGTAGAGCCGACCGATTGCTTGGTTCAGTGGACAATGGATAATCATGATCTATACATATATTACAGAATTTTTAGCTTGTGTGAAATGACAAACCAATATAATAATACTGCCCCTGTCACCCTATAGTTGACATTGTGAAAAATAGCCCTTTATCCAGCTCCTATAGTAACATTAATGACTTCATTTAATCATTATCTTCCACAGCTCCTCAATTATTTAATTTATCTTGACAAGTCAGTGATGCTGACATCCTCTATTATAGGTGGCGGTAGGATTGGATATGCTTTCAATCATCTCATGCTTTTATTCAGTTAGGCAATTGATATGCTGACATCCTCTCTAACTTATTTTTAAAAAAAATTTCAATTATATTTCTCTAATTTTTTATTTTTTTATTTTTCTTGATTAAGTAAATTCGTTGTGTTAATATTGTTAATAATTTAGAATATTTCTTTTTATAAAGAAACACCACAAAACTTGGCTAACCGGACATTGCCCATCGTGCATGAAGGATTGCTCGCAGCGCGATAGGCCGTGTAGCCTTTATTTGGAATACATCGACCTCCACGATGGCCAACAAAACGACGGAAGTGACCGACCGCGGCCTGAAAATGACGTTACCCGTTCGCTATATCTCTCGAGTAACGAATGCATCCAAAGAAACTCCAAACCCACGAGCTTCTCTGTCTGTACTCGCCAACATGCACGATGCTCAATGAGAAACCTCACACCCATGCGGCTTGACCGTGAGCTGCGACCAACTGGAAATCGCCACGAAGTTTCTCTTCATACTCCCGCCGCGGTCAAATTCTGCATCTGCAGATTCCGACGAAAATGCGAATAAAATGGCACGGTTTGAATGTGAAAAAATAAATATTTCAAAATGGCATCTAAGCCGATGCGTAATATTAAAATCGCAGGCGATTTTTTTTGTTGGAGAAAAATCGTTGGCGATTTAAACAAATGCCAGAGTTGAAACACATCCGCGGACTTTAATTTTTTATTTGTTAAACACCCTTGAAGTCACATTATTAAGGAGCACGGGTCCAGCTGACCGGACACCTGAATAGCCAGTAATAAAGACTCGAAAAAACGAAAACATGGCCCCCAAATCCTACGTCACACCCGCCAGCTGTCCGGTATTATCCGTTTCCCCTCTCTGCCCCCTTAAATATCTGCCTCCATCCCTGCAGTTATCGCAACCAACTCGGTCACTTGGCGCTCTCCGAAACACCAAATAACAACCAATTCAAAAACGACGCGGTTAGTCCAATCTCAGAGAAATGGCAGCTAGTCTCGTTGCTACTAGAACGGTCTGTATTCGCGCCTGCGCGCAGAAACCGGAATCGAATCCCAAGAAAGGCGCCTCCAACTGGTGGACCCCGCTTTTCGGGTGGTCCGCCGAGCCGGACTATATAGGAACGCAGGAGGAGAAGAAAGAGAAGATGAAATCTTCGGCTCTGGATTCAAGACCGACGAGATCCCGACTGGCTCCCGGCGGATTTACGGATGATAAGGCACGGCAGCTCCGGATGCTGACCACCGAAAATTTCCACGACGCCATGTATCACTCCGCCATCGCATCTCGGCTCGCCTCAGATTTCAAGCCCCGATCTGAAGAGTGATGGCTGTGTGCACATTTCTCTCTCTTTTTAGTAATATTTAATATTTAGGTAATATTGTAAAATAGGCCTCCACGTTATGGCAGTGGAAAGTAAATGTCCCGTCAGCCCCTCTTGGTTTTTTAATTGATACAGTTAGTTGGTTAATTAGCTGTTTGTTTATAATAGACCATTAAGTGAATCCGTTGGCTTGAGCTATAAACTGTTAATTGCCTGCCTGTTTTCCGCTAAATGTTTCGAGTCTAGGACCTTCGATTAAGAATAATCATTTTTTCTCTTTTTGGCTTTGGTTAGGATAATTGGCTAAGATTTATCATTTTTTAGTCCCGATCCTGAAGTGGCTTTGGACGATCAAGATGAATGTGAATATAGTCAACGCTTTGCTTTTTGACTAATCCAATGGACGAGATTTCAGCTAAAAAGGCCGAGATTTCATCAATAAACAAAACCATCCATGTTGACCACAGGATCTAAGAGATCGGAGTTGGATCTGGAACAACTTCGGTAGCTATCGAGTATCCTAAGATGGAATATACTCAAGTATCCAGGGAAATTTGACGGATCAAAAATGGTATATTTTTCCGCTTAAAACTTGGGACGGTATCTAACACGTGTGAAATTTAAAATTTTTTTTAAAAGAGAATACTTATAATATTTTTTTTAGTTATAGGATGTATAAGGAATTGGTGTTCTGAATGCTTCTATTCTGGTATTATTAGCTAACATGATATCATAATCATCTTTCAAAGTGTAAGACCAGTGAAATTAAGGAAACAGTGAATTGCTAGACATTTGATTTGATCACGATCTTGTTAAATATCTTTCACTATTTGTTTTCATATCTTTCTTCTGTTGATAAACAAATTCTACTTCACAATTCACGTTGTTGATGAATAAAATGTGAAATTTTAAACACAATGATGAAAACATTGGTTCCGTAAGATTCACTCCGAAACGCCGAAAATACCGTCTTGCAGATTCATATGAAACAGTTCTTAAAATCCAGATCGATCCTGCAAAGACAACGTGGTGCAAAGGTATAGAGACAAAAATAATACGAACAAAGCCTCTTGTCGCCATAACAAAGGTCAAGTTTGAACTGCTACCACTTCATGGACTGACAAATCAGTATCCTATCTTAGAGAAGCCAAACTATCTGGTGGTAATTTTGCATTTCTAATTTGCAACACCATTGTCTCTTTATTACCCAATAAAAGGTGAAAAAGAGATGAAAGGGCTGGAGACGAAACAGCTTATGGATGAGAGCAGTGGCATGCCTTATTCAACAATTCTATTGATATTGATAGTAAGATGCAGATTATTGTAAAAAATTCATCATTACTTAATCACATATCAAAGATTTGATCTTTAGTTTTATATATGGAACACCTAAAAAATCAACTGAATTTATTCTTAGTTAGTACTTATGATAATAGAAATGATTAATCACTGTTACCTACGTAGAAACTCTTTAATTTCTTTTAAAAAAAATGTTACAGACTGCAGAAATAACATTAGCCTGAATCTAAAATGTCTGAAAAAAAGCAGCCGAGCATTTTGCCAAGAGGATAAAGCACCGATGTAGGAAGTTCAACTCGAGGGTGAAAAGCCAAAATTTTCAGTAGGATGCCCCATATTCGTTGGGCACTTATTTCTCTCAAAAGTAACAACTGAAAAAGTACAGCTTTAAACTAGTTTCAGCAAATGAAAGATGAAAGATCTGATATTACAGAAAGAATAGATGAGAGGAATCCAAAATATATGTAACTCATGGTATTATGCAAGAATCACGCTGCTATTTCAGTCCTAATCAATCACTGCTGTTGAAGAGAAGCAGAACATAAAGTTTCTGCAATCCCCATTCACAAATTCACTTGCTCTCGACATCGTATAGATCCGTTCTGAGAAGTTTGTTAAGGAAAAGCTACAGGCATTCTTGACAAATAAAGAAAAATACGTTATTTACAAGAAAGGTCACATATTGCTGTCATAATATAAATGGAACTTATTGCGAGTACTTGACTACCACAGTGATTTGGTTGTGACTGAGGAAGCAGTAGTTTATATAAACAAAAAAAACAGACTTCCATAGCTCAACAAAAATGAAGTTGGACAAACTATCCAATAAATGAATTATTTGTTATAGACCTCAAACACAAAAGCACATCCACAGACAAACCTTTAACATTGTCCATCAACTTTTCCACCTTACTGGAAAAAGGTTTCTTTCCCTTTGTTCTCAAAAGATTGTGCTGTTAAAGAAGGAATTCTTAGCTTAAACAAAAGATGTTTGGACGTGAGCCATGTTTCCATTTTACAAGCATAGATATCACAGAATTATGTTTAGTATCAATTATACATCCCCCACATATTACAAAAACTTTAAAATCTCCCAGCAAAAGTTATGATACAAGAGAGAGCAATTAAGGACAGTATAGAGTAATTGTTAGCACAACTGGAGTACGAGAGTACAACTAACAGAATATGTTAGAACTAAAACATGGCGCAAGGAGAATTTCCACTTACATTGAACTGTATCACCATAGCATATATGAACTGGTACAGTTTCAAAATGTTTATGTGCTCATGCGAGGTCATCTAACATTACAACTATTTAAAAGTTTTGCTCTCCAAATCTAGCAACAAGTTCAGGTTAATAAAACTAAAGAAACCTGTACCTGTAAATCAGGTAACCAGACTCTCTCACTCATTAAGATACCAAGTTCATAACAAATCCAAATCCATGAATTCGACTGCAAAACTTATTAAGTTCCGCTGTCCATCAAATCATACATCCAGACCAGCCTAAATTAAAGAAAAAATTGATGCTAATGTCAGCAACCATCTAAAAGGATGAATACAAACAGCATCGAAGTTATGGATTTGAAGCAAGTAAATTATTATTTCCTTCTATCAATCAGTAAACTTCCAATCATGACTGCATTTTTTACACCGTTGTAAACTAAAGAAATACATTGGTGACGAATCCATATTGTAAATGAAGGCACCAAAGGTTCCAACCACGTGTATTACTTTCATTAAAACCATGTAATACACTATAATTCATTGAATAAAGCACACAAGCACGAATAGGAAGGCTTCAAAATCATGGAGAATATTAGGCACCACACTAATACTTAACACTGCAATGCAAACGAAATCCAGAACAACTTTCAAATACCAAACGGGACTATTATATGAGAACAAGAGGAATGCTCAACCATGGACACCATGAAAGATCAATCGACTCAACAAATTATGAGAATACAAACTTAAGACTACATATCAAAGCAGGTATTGAGAAGAAAAAAGAAAAAGAAAAAGCAATGAATAAAAGGATACACTAGGTATAACCCATGAGCAAATGCCCCAGCCAAAACCCCATAAAATAGCCGGTCCCTCAATACTGGATTCCTACGCAGCCCAATTCGAACTGAAAACAAAGCATAAAACGACATAAACACCCGGAAGAAAAGCATCAATCAACCAATGCAATGGGTGAAACCCATTAAATGTATGATAAAATAGCATCTTACTGAGGGGGAGAACAGGAGCATAGACGAGGGGGAGCAATAACATGAAAGGAGGTTTCCTGTTTTGCTTTCTAACAGCGGCCTCTCTTCACCGTAATCAAAATAGAAAACAAACTCAGCAACGTCGTTAAATATGAGATTCTTGATAATAGACATGGATAGCACAGAATAAGTTGGAAGTGAAACTAACCGGTAGCTGGGATCCGATGAAGAGGACATGGCGGAGTTCACAGTCTGGCCGGCTGGCGGGGAGATCCAGGGTAAGCGACTGGGGAATGGTTAAATTTTGGCGTCTACGACCAGTAATTCTTGCGCCGTAGCTTAATGTAATTTCTTTAAAATGAAAAGGGTTATATTGGAAGAGTAGTAGTAAAAGTCTTTTTGGGCCAAAAGATCCAATAATATCCTCTAGGTTTCTCTGTGTATTTTAAAATATATAATTTTTTCGCATTTTATAATAGTTATATGAAATCATAATATTATTATAAGTAACTAATAAGATTTAAAATATTATACGATAAGTAAAAGGTTTACGAAAACAATATAATTTTTTATTATAAATTTTGTCATATATCTTAAAAAATAAATAGATAACAAGCCCAATCCAGCATCACATCCTAACGTCTAACACTCTAGGCTTATGAAACAAATAAATGGGCTTTTTGTACAAAAACAAAATTCCCTTCCCGGTGATTGCAGCTACTTGAGTGTGAGAATTCAGGGCCGTGTGATCCGGAGATTCCGAATTTGCTTAACTTTAGAAAAAGTTAGGTGCAGCCCAACCCATGTGTACAGCCATTAAATTTTATGCATATGGGCCGCCTTGGGGCTTTTTTCTGACCCAAAAAAACATTATTACATAAAATACTTTTAGAAGGTATTCGTCCGACATACATCTTGTTGAACATTAAATCTGGAACTTTGGTTATCTTAATACGTTATTTATTGCGTCTAGAATGAAAAGATGCGTCCAGATGGGGGCCAGCTTGGCAGTATGTCATACGGATGGGTAGCATTCAATTACCACAAACACTAGTCCGGGGGATTTGGGTTTAGGCTTGGCCATGTTGTTTATTCCCTTCACTGCGCAACCTCCACAACTTCCTCGTCAAAACACAGTGTACGGACAGGTTCAGCTTCCTCTGCGGAAGTCTCAAAACTTGAACCACGACCCCTTCGGAACTTTGGTTTCTGTGAACAAGAACAGACTGCAAATTTAGAGCCACAACCAGCACCATCAATAACAGACAGAACCACCCAACGTATGGAAGGGAATGGCTAGTTGTCTTACCTAGAATTGAAGGAAAGCATGTAGCATTAAGATCTTCGACCTTTTGGAGTACTATAGTCGGAAACACTATCCCATTTCTGCCCGGTCATGACATGTGAATAGCACATGACACAAGTACAGGAACTCACACCTCATAATCACACACCCACTTGCCAGTGTCTCAGGAACCGGATACGCGCCCTGCTCATTGTGGCCAATGGAGTTGTCTCTATCGGTGTCGGCTAGAACCGCACTTGATAGGCCTATTTGATGTTGGTTTTTGGTAATTAATGTCGCTCAAATTTTTGGCTTTGTTGTTAGATTACGGATTTCACTTAACTGCTGAAAGATTCCTTTTAGAAATTAAATGTTACCGTATGTACGACGTTAAAACTCTTCTATGGCTCTGCTATTATTACCGTATCTTCAACAGTTATGTCTTGACGCAACCCCCAACGCAAATATTAATAGATATAACATACAGTAGTTATTTAAGGATGGATTAATTGTTTTTGATCTATTTACAAATCCCAGATTGTGCAGACACTGCGCAATCAAGCAACCACATCATTCCAACCAACAGTGGGGTAAACTAAAGGTGGTCTTAGCCCTTGCCAGCATGTCTACACAATGTGGGGTGAACTCAAAAGGACAGTGTCCAAAACTTGAGGGGGCTAATTGTCCTCTTAAGGCCCCATATAAGGCAAAGGTAATTTAAGCTCCAATGCAAACAGAGTGTGGGTTCACTGTCGGTGGTTGGTCGGGCTTTTGCTTGGGCTTGTAGTGCCTGGCCATTGACACTCCTGCAACGCTCCTTTTCTCCTTTTCTCCTTTTCTTTTCCGCAAAAAGTCATCTTCTATTGCTATTATCCTGAACAGGACACTCTCAGTGCCAAGCTATTGCTGTCTAGCTTCTTTTATTGTGAATTGGCTATGTGTATTGAAGCTTTCCCTTTCATTCATGACCATTTTGACATGGCTGCTTGTTGTATATCAACTGTTCTTGGCCGACTCCTTGCGATTTTTCTATGCAGAAAACGAAGAAGGCATCATGATGGAGGTAGGCGGGGACTGTTGTGTTATCGTGCGCGACAAAACGCTTGTATGTGCTAATGGGGCTATGGGAGCAGGATTTTCACCAAAAATGATGGTTTCCTGTTCCTTCACACAGGAAATGAAAATGCATGTGTATTTTATGTCAGGAAATTAAAGAAGTGGGGTGGAAGAGCACTAATTATAGATTGCGACTTATCGTCACATGGCCCATCATGTTGAGGGATACGGAATTCATTCTCATTCATATAAACAGATGGTATTTATTAAAAGGTAACATATACGTATGCAAGGGAAGGCCCTCATGGTAGGGTAAGGTAAGGTGGATGATGAGATACAAACCATGTATGTCTGCATTGATGTCGAGCTTGGAACAGGACATGTTCTGAAGAAGGAGCATGTGCTTACGCATAATCCGGACTGGCATAAATAGGGAGGATAGGAAGCAACTGTCATTGTCTTTCCCATATTGCAATGTACCAGTTGATGGAACTATAAGAACAACGCTTGGGAAACCTGAATTTATTGCTTTGCAATGCAGCGCTGGAAGGTTCATTATATTCCTTCTCTCTCTCTCTCTCTCTTTCTTCCCCCTCCCTCTCCCTCTTTCTCAGAGTCTGCAGGTTATGATCTGGATTCTCATGATTAAACTCCATCACTGCCATATCACTTGAAACGACCACAAGTGCCTTTTTTTCCTTGTTTAGATTTTCTGACACCTTTGCACTGAACCACTAGCAAGGCAATATGGACTGCTTGATGATATTAACAGTAGTCTAAAATTAGGTAATGTATCAAGGAAAAAGAAATTGCACCATATCAACATACTCACCATGCCATGAAGTGCCTTTTTCAACCTTAGTCATAGCTTGTTCCCAACTACCCGCTTTTGGCTTCAGGAAAACCGATAAGCAGAATTTAATTTGTTGGTACTTCGAATGTGGCAATTTAAACCGGTGGTATAGGATACATGAACAGTAACAGGATTTTAATTGTGGACCAGATGAATCACCAATTATATCATTAATACATGACAGCCTTCTGCCCTTCTCCAGTTATAATAATAGGCTCCTTTTAAGATGATGTGCATTCCTTGTGGATTGACATCCCATCTCCGACCCAATGCCTGTAATTTGAGATGTCTGCACTGAAATTCCATCATATCAAATGCTTCCTCTGAAAAGAAAATATTGCAATCATGGCATCATTGAAGACATTACTTTCACAAAATCGTTCCTGGGCCATTGCCATTTGTCCTGCAAATGTAACACTATACACACAAATACCATATCAGCCGAGTAAAATATCCCAGAGTGATCAGTCGTATGACTATCGATGATTAAATGCTTCGGAAGAAAAAGAGCAAGCATTCAGAGCGAGCATAGACACTGGACCTGCCCAAAATTTACTACGAGTAATCTAAATTTAATGTCGGAAGAGTCGGTAGCAGTCTATAACCGATGCGATATATAATCTTGCACTAAACAAGGATTTCGTTTATCCTTAAACCCATAGTCTTTTACTATGGTGTTGGTGAACAGTAATATTCAAATGTATAGAAGAAAACAGAGCCTTGTGTTAAATGTTGATATGGGAGCCAAAAGGTTTAAATGTTGTTGTTAAATGTACATACATTGCTAAAAGGGACGTGGTCGTTGGAGAGGGAGACGTAGATGGACAAGGAGGTTTTCATGGGACAAAACATGTGGCATGAAATGCACTACCTCGTGCTTTGTTTCCTATAAAAAAACAAACCAACAATATTGGAAAAAACACCAACAGAGCAATGAACATTTGTCTTGATGCTATTATGGTCTTAAGGAAAATTAAAATAAATAAAAAAATGCAAAAGCATCACCTAAAAATATAGGCAATGTCTAACCTTATTTGTTAGTTAGTATTTAGTAGTTATGAATATTTGAATAACTAATTTGGATTACTAAAACTAAATAGTCATGGAATTCAATAGCAAACCGAGGTTGAGCTGGGACTTCAACTTTGGCAGCGGTGGGTTCTTCAAATTAATGCGACCACCTTGGCACGCAACAGCTAATCGATAACTAAAAAGACAAACCAGAAAAATCATAAATTAAAAAAAGGACAAAACGAAAAAGATGAAATTCTTGGGAAAGGGAAGGAAAGCTGAGAAGGTCATGATAGATAGCAGTGAAGTGTAAACGAAAGGATGAACTATTATTGACTGCGAGAAAGTTGATAAAACACACCGATACCCCAAAAGAAAAATAAAATATTTTAAAAAAAAACAAAAGTGAGAAAAACAGTAGCCCTCGATTCACGAGGGTCCACAGCAAAGTACGGCCTTTTCATGACCTGTTGGATTCTCATGACTGCAAGAAGTTGTTATCTTTGTACTCTTAAACTAGCCCAGCCCTAACCTAACCTATCCTAACCTGTCTCTCTCCGTTTGTTTTTACCTTTTTTTTCCTTTTGGGTGTTTTGGATTTTTGTTCAATCCTTTTATTTATTTTAAAAAAAAACATAACGAAGCATGTGAGTTCCCTCTCCTCTCCTCGCTGTTTCCCGACTTACCCTTGTCAGCTTTAACTGTGGCTCACAAAGATTAGGACCCAACGAGGAGGGTTTTCTCCTTGGGAGGCGGAAACCGATGTCTCCATGATTACTTTGTTTAGTTAAACACCACCCACTTCTGACTTAATTCTGCTGTACATTGTGTCTTCCTCCAATCATAAGGCTCACGCTATCCAGTTTCTTAACAGAAGAAGTTGCCTTATTTGCATGATATTTTAGGCGTATGTGAATGGGTAACCCTGCTATGAGGTGCAGGTAATATGTACACAGACAACGTACGTACATGATCACATGTAATCGCCGGCCCCCCAGAAAAATAGAAACGAAACAATTAATAAACCCAGAAAACGTAGGTCGTGAAAGGGTACTATGGTAAGCAAGAGTAGGAAGAGAAGCAAACAAAACAAGTGCTGCCGCTCAGCCGCTGGCTGCTGCTGCAAGTATAGGCAGCCTTTTTTTTGGAACACAGAGACAGAATGGGGCAGCCTTAGAGTTGATGTAACAAAGGTCTCTGTATGTGGACAAATATGGAAAGAGACACAAATGATTGGGTGACATGTGGCAGTCCTTGACTTGACATGGCTATGAAGGGGATTTTATGTAATAAAGAGATTGCAGGTGTGAAGTCACACCCTTTGATTGCGTGGACGCAAACTCACTTGTATCTTTTGTTATATTCTCTGCCATTTTAACCGTATAACCAAATCTCGTTATATCATCTCCTCCTTCAGATACATTTAATAATATGCACATAGTTTGGTACGTACTTCACCATTCATGACTGATGTAACCACACGAAGAAAGAAGAAAATAACAATTTCCTGCCTTTCTTTCTTTTTTCCTCGCTTTTTAGCAGAAAAGAGAAGCTTACACTTTTCAGTAATCCATAATGACCCATTTGTTTCTTTTTCCTTTTCCTTGGTCAGCTGTGTGGACAGATGAAAGAGTTTATTTTTTCTTCCCGGCTAGTCAGTCAATCAGCTGAAAGGGATCTATACACATATATTCCATCCTTCAATCATAAGATAGAATCCAGCCCCAATATGGACTGTGCTTTATGGGTAAAGCATGGGATTAGAGACTGAGCTTTATGGGTAAAGCATGGGATTAGAGATTGAGCTTTATGGGTAAAGCATGCGCAAAATCGCAGGCTCTTTTGGTAGTGTGTTTGAGCTTTTTATTTTTAGTGACCAACCCATCTTAGTGAAACCCTCAATCTACCTCAACTACGAAAAACAACATTAAAATAGTTGTGCATGCTAATTCCATAATTATGTGGACGAAAATCAAGGGTCAACTCCTATCCTAAATGGATTTGGCATCAAGTGGGGAGAGATTCTCTATCATCTTACAAATTAAAGGAGCAAAAGATTTGTTTGTGATAGAAATAGGTATAGCAAGGTCATCATCTATTATGCAATAAATACAAAGACAAGTGGACACTAAGGAATAAACTAGAAATTAAATAAAAAAACCTTTCCTATAAATCCTTGTTTATGGGATGAATTTAGGGAGAGGTGACTATTAAGGAAAGAGGACAAGATGGGTGATCCGGAGGGATTTGCTAGCCGATTACATGTGCATATCCCTTCTTTTGCTCCTGCCCTTTGTCTTACCAACTAAGCCCTCTTTATCATTGCTAACGTTCTCTTCCCTCTTGCAATTGATTGGAAGAGAATAATAGACCAATGATGAAATGCTTCAATTATTGTCAATTATATTCATGGCATGCGAGTACAACTTCTAATTTAAATTTTCTGTTTGCATATATGGATGAATATTACTATAAGATATCCGCACTGATCGAATTCGTGAAAGAGATTTTCTTACAAATCCTTCACCAATAAATCTCCTCATGATTGATTGCCACCTTTTTTTGAAGTTTTCAAGCAGAACCCACAAGACCACAAGCTCAACTAACATAAAACAATTGATATTTCGAAAACTGACAAAGCATATGCTCTTCCCCATCCAGAAGCGCAACAAGTTGGCAGCAAAATTTACGCATTTATTTCTTACCTTTTTGAAGGGCCTGATTTCTTTTCTTATTTCTACCTTGCTTTTATTTAATTTAAGAGGGGAGAAAATAAATGTGCAAGCAAAGTACCTCACCATCTGCAGGCTTTTCTTGGTTGGATACTGTGGTAGTTTTGGTCATTTTCGAAAACTCCATGTCTTGTTGAAGTGATTGCATATTCTAGTTTGTCCTTTTGCCTCTTTCATCTGCAGAGAGGAATTGGTTGAGCCTGATTCTCTATTTTTCTCTTTTAAAAGCCTCTTTATCATCAGCCCTCAATCTAACTAAAGTTAGACAGCATTCGAGGACGAGTTCAGATCTTCCTTGAAATAATCAATACGATACTCCATCAGCTTTTTCTCTCACTCGTATATCCTCTTTATTCTCTAGATAAGAACATTATATGTATTCTCAAATTACACAGGCGATAGTAGAATAAATTTTATTTTTATATTCCAATTTTGGTTGAATATTGAATAAAAATGCGTTTGGATAATTTGATTCTTATCTTTTCTTTTTGGATAAAAATGCTTGGAAGATTGGAAGTGTCAGGATATGTCATAATTGGGCAGGACTTGATATATTCCGGTGTATTTGGGAACATGGTTTCTTTTAACATGTTGGAAAACAAAAACTAGCATAGATTAATGTTACTATCTAAAACTTTTCATTAGTCGGAGTCGGACAGCCACCGTTTGGGATACTATAAATCTCTAAAGACTGTTACCGTTGAGTTTGTTTTAAATTTTGTAGGACCCAAGAGAGGCACGTGGCCCCAACATGTCTTGGGTCTATTAGGACAAGATTAGGGAAGGTGCCTCTGCGTGGGCATCCCAGTGTTGGGTCAACCCAAGCATATTTCCCTACCTAAACCAAAGAAAGAAACCCTAAAATAGACAGCCTTGTTCCCATGTGAACAAATTTAAGAGCAACATTCCAAACTCTCTTCCCCTCCCGAATCAATCTTTTCGGGAACATGTAAGGAAGTTAGGCACCATTGCAATCCCCTCAACATCATAGATTATATACACATATTCATTTCCCTTTCATATATCGGTGTGGCAATGAATTCTATTATCACTCGTAACGATCACAATTCACTGTTCTTGTAGGCTCTTGTAAGAGTGTTTAAGTTATACACCAACAAGAATTCATAATATGGAGATTTTTTTAACTAGTTCCATTGATACTTTATTTTAAAATCATTGATCAAAACCCCGAAAAAATATTAAATTAAGGAAAGAATATTTTTTTATTATATATATATAGAAAAAGTTTAGAGGAACAAGTACTGTATATATAAATCATTCACGAGTCTAGATATGCAAATAAGATCGTTTCCAATAAATTCTGATATATAAATGTTTACCTATCTCGGTATATTTTCTCGTGAATATATGTGGGGCATTATTGAATAAAATAATGAATCTGTGACGATTACAATTCTGCAAAACAGGATCTTGTATTTTGCGTACCTTGGAGGATCTTCATCTTCCACCTAGCTTAGCATCAAGCAGAATAAGATTCACATGGGACATATAAGTTCACTTTTGTCTCTTTTCTAACAAGTCCTTTCTAGTACGAACATTTCAAGAGGATCAAGAAAGGTGTTTGCGCGCTGTCGATGTAAGGGGCTGAATCCGCGAGGCCCCTAGCTAGCTAGTGGAAAAAGCATATCCATGTCTTATTTCTAGTTTCAGGTTGAGCTGACACTTGCTTGCAAAAGCCATCTACCAGTCTCAACGTTTTAATAGATTCTTTCAAAATCTATCCAGGGGTCTATATATATACATATATATGTATAGAGATTGAATGGATTAATCTGCTAATCTGATTTCGGTCTTCATATATATGTTGAAATGCTATATATGCTCTGCGATGGTATCTTCCAACTTGACATTGAAAATCAGACTATAGGATAAAGAGGACCCACAAATACAAGAGAGGTTTTGTTGGTTCCTCATCTGTTTTTTCCTTCCCTCTTTCTTTTCCTTTGGACAGCAGATTGATGGGCACAAATGAAAATGAAAAGTGAATAGCCCAAAGATATAATCATAGCAGACGTCAATATCAGTGCTATTTATTATCATATTAAGTATATTTCTGTTTATTTGACAAAAACAATAACTTTTTTATTTAATCTCTTATCAGGTTGAATTCAACATTAATACAATCACTTTAACAACTGTCGTCAATCCATCTAATTCAGTGTATATTTGCCCCTAAAGCTACCACATTAGGTTTACGTTCCACCTTTAAAATAAAAGATTTTGTGGTTATGATGTATTTCTATCTTAGTTCGTCAACGTAAGAATATTCAAAATTTTCAACCTGATTAGGTAGGTATAATAAATTGATATTTCTGGGTTTTCTTTTTTCTTTAAAATTGATTATACTTTTTCTTACAATTTTTTTAATTTATTCTGTAGATCCTTAATTAATACACGTTAAAAGAAATTTCAGCAAGTGACAAACACCTCCCCGCAAGTCACACCTAGTGTCTAGGATGTAAACAGCTCTGCTCTGCCTTTATCGAAATCCGGAATTGGAATATTATAGTTACTGAACTAGAATGTCTAAATTTGCTAGACTGATGGCATTCTTTCAAGAAAGAGACATCTATCTCTGTTTTAGAATGTTCATCTTCCATAAACATTATATTATTACAAAAAATTGCTATTCCCTAACTATTAACATAGATTTTGTTAATCTAAATTATCTTCAGACATGGGAAACAAAAATCGAGATTTTCTTTTTCTCTTTGAGAAACAGAACCCTTAAATAAAGGGGCTAAAAGCCAGTAAACATATATTAATAAAAGAAAAGATACGATGATAATGATGGGAAATGAATAAAAGGGTAATAATGTCAGAGCAGGGGAAAAGTATTTTTAGTGTTTTTTTTTAATTAAGAAAAATATCCTCGCTAGCTCGTTGACCCTTACAATTCCAATGGCGGCCCCTACGCCGTTGGCCTTGCTTGGCTTCTTTCTCCTTAAAATCCCCTCTTCTCTTCACAAGTATCAAGTATGGTAATAGCTTTAAAAAGGCAACACACACTCTAGCCAACAAGTAAACCAACATAAGCGAGAAAGGAGAAACCAAAAGGAAAACAAAAGAAAGGAGAGAAAGAGAGACTTGGGAGAGGATAAGGAGGGAAAAGGAAAACAGAAAAAGTTGCTCCATTCTAAGGAGCTTGTAGAGAAGAGAGGAGTTTGTGTGCTATCTACTTATATATCTATATCTCGTTTTATAAGGAGAGCTGCCTTTTCTATATTTAAACATGGAGGGGTTCTCCTTGTACTGGCTTGTTAAGATGGTTGCCATCTCTTTGTTGGTCTCAGTTCTTGTGTTAAAGGCTCTAGTATTGTTTTGGTGGAAACCGAGGAGAATTGAAGACCATTTCTCAAAGCAAGGAATCAGAGGACCTCCTTATCGTTTCTTCATTGGCAATGTGAAGGAGATTGTGGAGATGATGTTAAAGGCCTCTTCTCAACCCATGTCTTACTCTCACAACATACTCCCTAGAGTGCTTTCTTTTTACCATCACTGGAAGAAAATTTATGGTACTTAATTATCACTTCATTCTTCTCTTCTCGTTTCTTTAACCGTTTTGAGGTCTCCAAGAACCGGGTTTTGATCGTTCTTTTCCCTTGGGTTCATAGCTTCTATCCAGTTTTACTAAATTCTGGCGGGGTGGTGAGTGGCCACGTTCACCGTGTAAGCTCATCCTCCGAGAGGTTTGTAAGGCATTTTGAAGGCGTGCTAATTAATGCGGGGTGGTTTCTGAGTCTTGTCTTTGTCAAAGCAAATTGTAGTCTTGATAATCATTAAAGCCGCGGGTGGTGGTGCTTCTGCTATGATGTGTTTCTTTAGCTTGGTTTGTGATCCATCCTGCAAAATTTGAAACTTTTAAAAGGCTTGATTTTTTTTTTCGAGTTTCAGGTTCTTCTTTTTCCATACTTTTCAGCCTTTTGATGTGCTTAGATGCCTGATGTTTAAGTTCTGAGTTTGGACTGTTGCACTTCTAGTTTCCTTTTTCCTTAATTTTTTACTTTGGGTTTCTTTTTCTTATTGCCAATCTGTTCGCTCGACAATCGACAGTTTTAAATGAGATCATTCTTTTCCATGAGAATTTGCTTTTCCCATATGATTCTGCGATAAGTCGTGGCAGTGATAAAAACAAATACGGTGGTTCTTTCTTACACTTCCTTTTGTTTTGTAGTAATCGTTTCTTTTCTCTCCCTTTAGTTTCCCTTTTTTTTTTCCTATAGGGAATTTGTGTCCTGATAATGAGCTTTGTATGTGTTGGGGGTAGCTGTATAGTTTCAGTTGTCTTTCTTGCTGCTCTCTTTTGTTTCTGTTCTTGCTCCCGGTAGGGTCTACACCATCCACCTCTCTGACTCAATGGTTGTCATGTTCCCGTCTCATTCCTCTTCTTGCATACTTGATGCCTCCTTCTTGAGGATGTGGAAAACTTCCTGCTGGGTGCAAGAACTTGGCCCTTCTCCTCGTCCTTTTTACCAAGTTGTATACAGTTTGATGCTCCAATATGATATTAATGAATTCAAATTTTATTTTCTCAATAAACATTGATAGAATATATTCCGGGTGTTTCTTTCCATTCCAGGCGGTACATTTCTGGTGTGGTTTGGAACCACAGTTCGACTCACCGTCTCCGATCCAGATCTCATCAGAGAAATCTTTACATCCAAGTCGGAATTCTACGAGAAGGTTGAGGCACACCCTCTTGTGAAGCAACTAGAAGGTGATGGGCTGCTAAGCCTCAAAGGAGAAAAATGGGCTCACCATAGAAAAATCATCGCACCCACATTCCACATGGAAAATCTTAAAGTAAGTTAAATTGTGTCCCAGCATAATTTAATGTGCCACACAGATCAAGTTTTAGTACTCCACAAACCCATAAAATTATTCTAAGAAAATTCTGATTTATCTTGTTATAGTTACTGGTGCCGGTGGTGGCAAGGAGTGTGACCAATCTGCTGGACCAATTGTTCACAATGTCAACCTCGTCGGAGGTGGAAATTGAAGTGTCCGAATGGTATCAAACCCTAACGGAAGATGTCATCACCAGAACCGCGTTCGGTAGCAGCTACGAAGATGGGAAGGCCATTTTTAAGTTACAAGCGCAGCAAATGGTGCTGGCCGCCGTGGCATTCCAAAGAGTTCTTATCCCTGGTTATAGGTGAATCTTATCAACTAGCTAGCTAGCTCGTACCCATGTAGCTAGGGGTCCCAACATAGCCAAGCCAATTGATCCTCCACTCATAATTCATTTTGTTGTCAGTAATCATAGTCGTCCATCAGTACAGTATATAACTTGGAAAACAGTATCTGTTGTTGGCTCCAGTACTTGTCAAAACTTATGTGACAATCATTGACATAATAATTTTTTTTCTTTCTCAGATTCCTCCCCACGAAAAGGAACATGAATTCCTGGAAATTGGACAAAGAAATCAAAAGATCGCTAGTGAAGTTGATCGATCGCCGGAGAGAAAATTCGTGCAGGATGATGCAAGAAAAGGGTCCGAAGGATCTGCTAGGACTCATGATTCAAGCCTCCGATTCCTCCCCAAATGTCACGGTGAATGACATTGTAGAGGAGTGCAAGAGCTTTTTCTTTGCGGGCAAACAGACTACTTCCAATCTCCTGACATGGGCTACTGTTCTACTAGCAATGCACCCACAGTGGCAGGTGCTAGCACGTGAGGAGGTCTTGAGGGTTTGTGGATCACGTGACATACCTACCAAAGATCATCTCTCAAAACTTAAGACGGTAAAAAAAAAAAAGCTCCTGCCCATTTTTATGGTTTATGACCAAAAAATCCAGTTCTGTCTCCTTCGCTTTACCCTTTTGCCTCTCGGTGGCATTTCTGTCATCTCATGTTATATAATTTGTATTTTGCAGCTTTCTATGATTCTCAATGAGTGCTTGCGTCTGTACCCGCCGACGATCGCCACAATCAGGCGGTCCAAAGCTGATGTAGAGCTGGGGGCCTACAAGATCCCTCGTGGCACCGAACTGTTGATACCGATCTTGGCCCTTCATCATGATCAGACCATTTGGGGGAATGACGCGAACGAATTTAATCCTGGCCGTTTCTCTGATGGTGTGGCCCGAGCTTCCAAGCATCATGTGGCTTTCATCCCCTTCGGGCTAGGCGTCCGCACATGCATCGGCCAAAACCTCGCTATACTTCAAGCAAAACTAACACTTGCCATCATACTACAACGTTTCTCTTTTAGATTGGCCCCCACCTATCAGCATGCACCAACGGTCTTGATGCTACTCTACCCTCAATACGGTGCACCCATAATCTTCAAACGTCTACCCGCCTCTTGATTTGCCACCCCCGCCATGTGTCATAAATCCATACGGATATCAAACCCTATCCCTTGTGTGTGAGTGTGTGCACGTCGTAGGTTAGTTATTTGAGTGACTCGGATACAGGTCGTCGTTGCCTTTGAAAAAAAAAGTATAGGAGCTGAGAGATATTACACATCTATCCCCGAATCCTATCCCTCATCTTGCTATATAGACTAACCCTCAAATGGCCATGGTTTTTTCTTACCTCCACATTTTACCGTGGCATGTAATATTCTATGGTTTTCACTTTTCACCATTGTCTTTTTACCTTGGCAATTTTAGCTTTATTCAGATTAGGAGAATTGGTAATTGGTAATTGGCTAACAATCAGGTAGTTTCCCCTCTCATGTACTTAATGTATATTTTGCTCAATATTTCCACACAGTTTTGTAATATCATGCTATCGTGAAATCTTATTTTGTTTGTCCATTGTCGGAAAAGACTCTAAGTCTCCCCCTCCAAATGGCATATGCAATACAATAAACCAAATACTAATGTATTTTATTTATAATAAGACTCATATGTTTTTAACTAAAAATTAAAATTCATGGTTTGGGAACTAATCACTAACCCGATGGATATTTATTCAGCTAAGCTTGGTGTTAATACAGAATCTAAAACAAAGGACAGCCGCGCCACCCAAGGCATAAGATGTTGTTTTCGAGCAAAAGATGACTGTAGTCCAACATGCCATGAACTTTTATATGCAATATCCTTTATGGGGGCTTGAGGCTTTGAGCTGTAATGAGGGAGGAGTAAGTTTTGAGGGCAACAATCTCCCTTTTTGTATTGCTTTTAGGGATCTTCTCATGGTCTCTTGAGTTAGCTCCATTTAGGGGATTGATGGTCCCTAGGAAGCATGTGGTTGGGGGATGGATCTCTCTTCTATTTTGGTGTGAGCCACCTTTTTTGGCTTTTGTTAAAGGAATCAAAGCATGCCATGAGGCATGTGATCACCTCCATAATTACCTTATGAGACCTAATATTCAATCTCCATAGTTATCAACATGGTCTCTCACACACACCCCTTACTTGTTAATGCCACCACTGTGTTAATATAATAGAATACTGTGTTGTTATTACATGTCCATTATTGTTTGTACTGTTCGATTGACGTGGCCATGATTAATTCTTTCATGTGTGTTTGCTTGGCAATTGGCATGTACAAGGATTGCATTCAGGATACCGTCGAACGTGGACGTACGTGCTCCTTCCTTGCCTTTTATTCTAAGTATATATTTTAATCTAAACTGATAATTTATTATTATTTTAAGTAATGTCCTAATTAAAGGTAATGTGCATTTGTACTTATCCCAAGCTTGCCTGCTCACCAACATGAGAAACCGTCTCCCTTCCTCGCTAGACGACAACATCAACATCTCACTCTCTTTTTTCTAAGGTTAATTTACAAATAAATTCAGCCTCGAGAATAATGCTTAGTATTCATATACCGAAACGAGGAAGTCACTATTTTAAAAAATCCTACGCAACTAAAACGCTCAAGATATCCTAATGGGGCGAATTTAGCACCGCTCACTTACTTTTGAAATATATTGTAGTGGATCATGATTTGGAATTGACAGTTTATGACGATGATATCTATCATGAGATTGGTAGTGGTTTCCTTGATGCAACCACACCGATCATTATGGCCAGTTTTTTTGTTTTACGGGATGGGTGGATGGGTCAAACAATGAAAGGAAGTGGATAATACGGTACAGTCCAGATAGAGGATTTGCAATATCCTTCTATTAGAAAAATCTCTGGATAAATCCAGCAAGGAATGGCATGTTGGAATTGTGTTGGCCAATCTATTGACAATGCCACCTTTGCCATTCCTTGAGAAAACTAAGAAAATTACATCCACAGACCCCATCTGTGTTGTTCTGATGGATTATTGTGCGAAATCGATGAAAACATGGAGTTGGTGACAATAAGAAAATGGAAGACTAAAGTCGTGTGCCATTGTATGCAACAGTGGGGAGATCGATCCCTTCTCATTTTTTTCAGCCAAGTTTGGTCTAACTCTGTAAGAACTCTGGCTATTGCTTTGACGGCAAAAACACTAGTTTTTGCCAATATAGCTGACCATAAAGCAAAACACACAGTGGTGATCTCCAGCTTGTTTTTTGTAGCTATGTGAATGTAAGTTACACACGACAAGTTATGCCCATAATCTATATGGGCATGAGAGAGAGTTCTTTGCCTAATTGTTCCTAACTCTAACTGAAAGACGTAGAACAATGTGTGTTCCAGAATTAAGGGATAATGCTTTGAAGAGCATACATATGTTTAACGTTGTACAGCTCATATATGTTGGCAGATAGCTAACTAGCTGCATTGCGGGTACGCCAAGCAACTCTACCATTTTGGGTGAAAACGGAGACTTTCCTGCTTCCACCAACAATTAATGGAATCAAATATGTATATAGAATATTATATAATTGGAGGAGGATTTGATACTTAGGTTTCGAATACTTTATGCATGAAGCCAGTTATACCAATCCTTAATTATTATTTACGATATAACAAAATAAACAATATCTAACAACATAACAATTAATCTGTCCATTTCGACAAGCCTCACAAGTTGTCTGGACCGTGAAAATCTAATGATTTGGACGTCCCACTGTTATCGGCCCAAGCAGAAACTGAGTTAGAGTTAAGGGGTTCAGCTGTTGTCCAGATTGGATTTCACTTTTTAATTTCAAAGGTTGGGAGATGACAAAGGCACAGGCACAGAAAGTTTTCTGGAAGTAGCAGTTGCTAAAAGACCCCCAGTAAAGCCTTCCATGCAGATAGAAGCAGCAATATTCCGGTCTTTCATTTTGAGTTAGGAGGTTGCCAGAAATGAAAGTATGCAGACATTCTCATAAATTTTTGAAAAAAATATGCAGCTCATTACATGCCCAAATTTCGCATTTTGTCCAGGCCAAGAGAAGGTAGCAAGCCCAAACATCAGCGTTCCACATTTGGAAGTTAGGTCTGTGAGCTTCTCACTTCGGCCCTGGAAAATGGAGCGGAAACATATCAATACTATCCAGAAGGAAACTTATGCACTGCCATTCAGTATGAAGACTATCAAGATATTCATTTAAGAAATGAAAGCACTGGCGACACCTTTTTTAATTCAGAATTTCCATACTGAAAAAATAAGACATCATCTGCATGCTATACACACCACATGATCTTCTGATCAGAAGCACGAAAATGTTCTTAACAGATCATGCAGATGATCAAAGTGTCCCATCCCATGTCTCCAGAATTACCGCCTCAACGCAAAAAGTCTACCGGATTGATTTCTTTCCATTGATTGCAAATTTCCAACACAATACATGCGACAGAGTAAGGAGCTCAAAGTAAAGGAGATACAGAGAAAAGATGATCAAGAATGACTAATGCAGGATGAGCATAAAAAGTATTGTTATTTTGCAAGTTTCCTGATACATTCAAGTGAATCATACCGCTGTGTGTTGTAAACCAGGAAACAGCAAATCGTCTTGCTTTTTACAATTAAGATACGCCATCAACAAATGCTCTTCATATCCTACAGCTACCAAACAGATGAATTGGATAAAGAAGGTTTTATTATCTAGAAGGAATACTGTTATCTGCAGAAATTAAATTTCTGACCTCCATCAAATGTTCATCATTTGATATATGGAGGGAAAGACGGAGATTCGTCACCATTGATTCTTGCTCCCAACTTAACGGTCCTGATGCATGCAATGCCTCCATAGTACAACGGTAAGCATACAGCTCTAATCTATGGATTTCAGCAGCCAATTCCTCTTCTGTTGAAAGGATGTTTCCTTCCTCGTATTCGCCCCGATAACAAGACTCTGCATCACTACTACTGCTATTAAAATCTTCAACGAATCCTGAATGACTACGTAGCATGTAGGAATTGTGGCTAGTAATGCCACAACTACCAACTGAACTTGTAACACTATGAGCATCCCTGGATGCAAATGAGCATCCAACAGCATCGGCTGATTTTCTACTCTCAGCTTCCAACACAGATAACCCAGTTCGGTTGTCAAAAGTATGTATGTGTATTCTACCCACCTTTTCTACGGGGAAAGAAACAGTGTCCACCTTTACGGGCTTCAGGGTTTGATTTGAAATAAATACTCTCTGCACCCCACCCTCTTTCTCTATTGCTCTAAGTTTGTTGGGAGCACCATCATATGCTTCAGCTTGCAGGTGGCTAAAATGTCCTCTCTTCAAAATTTTATTGGAAGGCGTATTGGAACCCAGGAATTTGACCTTGTTTATTTCAGAGAAACAACCATCTCTTGCACGCAAGTCTATCTTTCTCTCTGACATCTGAATATGGTTTCTAGAGTTTTCTTTGCTATTCAAAGTGAAACCTCCATTATGTTTCCTGTCTTCACAGCTGACAGAACCCTGAACAGAGAGAAAGAGTAGATAAATATTTGATATGTAAAATCAACATCATGAAAATTCTAGACAATGACAGATTACCAGGACCGGTAGCAAACGATGGATAAACACCACAACATAACGTACAACTAGAATCCAGTTGTAAAACTTCTACTTATTCTGTCCATCCTTACCATGATGATTAGTATGAAGCAATGCCAGAAAACAACAAAAGACACGAACTAAACCAGTATGAAAAAAATAAAATCAAGTCGTATCAATTCAGTATGCCAAGGCATAAGAAACAGGAGAGATTCACAAACGTAGAACCTCCTTATGCCAAAAGGAACTGATAAAAATAAAGCTTTCTGTAGGAGGTACCTTTCCAATCACGATCCATTTGTCATCTTGCCACGTCTGTCTTGCTCGAATGCCATATTGGCTCACTTGGAATTCCAGAGAAGACCCCAGTAGCCTTACCAAAAAGTAATTTTTGCCCAAAACCTTAGAAATTGTTGCCATTTTCCAGGAGAAGCAATCAAGCACCTCTACCACATCACCGGCGACCCAATTATTTGCAATGGCGGGTAAAGGAGGGCAGGGCCTAATTTTTTTCCTAGATATTTTTTGCAAAACTGTCACACATCCATCACATCTAACCATATAGCTGTGGCCATTGCCGCTGACAATCACAGCACGGCGCCAAGAGCCAGAGGGCCCGTCTTTGTTGCTAAATACTTCCACTTGGGTCCCTTTCTTGAATCTCATTGTACCGCAAATCCTGGTGAAAAAAATAGTTGATGTAAGAAAAGATGCTACGAACAAGATTCAAAAGCAAAAGATTAATGCAGCCCGAGATTAGAAAACAAAATTTGCAAGACCATGCAAGCAAGACTTTTCGGAGGTTCTTGTAGCGATAGTACAAACTGGCTGCGAGAAGAACTTGAGGAACAAAAACTCGTAGCCATTGGTTCACATTGACAAACAGTTTTAGGAACACAGAGATCTAACGTGCAACTTTTGGATTTTCCGGCTTCTTCCCGACTAAAGCTACTGTTCCAATCAACAATCAAGAATGGAGTAAAAGAACTCAATGCACACCTTAACATGAGCTCAGTTTAACAAATTGGAAAAAAATCAAAGAAATACACTCGTGCCATCACTTACAGCAGATTTACAATGATAGACAGACAATGATGACCGTTTATCACCCCTAACCTCTGTTTGATTGCCGAGAAAATGCAGGCAAAAAAAAAAGAGTAATCAAAAATTGCCAAAAAAACCCATAAATCGAAATTCAAATCTAAACAAGAACCACAACAACGATAGAGCATAAATGATAGCATTTCACTGAGTTGAAGTTTTATTTGTTTTTCCCAGCTGATAACAGAAACCTTTTAGAAAAAAAGAAAAAGAAAAGAAAACAGTTATCTTTTCGCTTTTTTCTATTTTCCTCCCGTTTCCTCAGCAACCAAACAGAAGTCAAGCCTGAAACACCAAAATCATAATAACATAATAATAACAACAATAGCAATTTCAATTTCAAGACTAAAAAAGCAGAAGCATTGAACTGCAACAGAATACTAATCACAAACAGCATCAAAACTTCCCATAATAAGAATTAAATTAAGAGATTAATTTCACTGACCTTCTCCTTCGATTCTCTGAGGATTATTGTGTGTTCTTTGATGTTTTGGTTTTGCTGTTGTCTTGTTCTTCTTGTTGGTGGTGGTGTTGTTGTTGTTGTGTTGGTTGGCTTTTGTTGTTGTTGTTGTTCTCTACAAATTGTAATTGTGGATTTCTGGGTAGTGTTTTTGTTGTTATTAATCTCAAAGAAGGATGAAAAAAGGAGGAGTTTTAAATAATAAACAAACCAACAAATAAATAAATAAATAAATATGATTGTTTGGACCGTATTTATATTGTATTGTATGGTATGTCAAGTTGCCAACTGCCCAAGAATAGCTTGTCGGGCTAAGGGGTTAACTGTTTTCTCTCATGCTATTATTCCCTATGCTCGTGTACTGTGTAGGGCACCCTCACAAAATTGTTATCATCCTTATTTTTACGTTTGTATGGTGTGGATTTTAATTATAGTTATTCTTGGTAATATCTTTTAGATTTTCCAATTAATAATTTGGATTTTATATTTATAAAGTTTGAATAGTTGGATTATCCATTACAATTATTACAAAATGACACTTTATTTGCGAATGAATATAATTTTAATGCTTTATGTGAATGCGTTTTTTTAAAAAAAAGATTTAGTAATGAGGATATTTATTTTTTAAAAAATCAAATAATATCCCCATAATTATTTTTTTCTCCAATTTCAACCAACATTTTATCAATTTTGTCAGGTGACATGACCCCATGTGGAGATAAGAAGAGGTCTTGAGGGAAAAATAAAACAGACAAAAGCATATTAATGATAATATAAAAAAAATGGTCAGATGGTTTGGAGTAATGAAATGAAACAATGCACAGGAATATTATGTTTAGTGTGTAAAAATATTAGTATGCATTCCCAGCCTTTCTGCCTATAGTGTGTGTGGTGGGTATGTTTTGCTTGGAAGCAAAACCTCGAACACGCACAAATTAAGGCAAGAAGCACGTTGCAAGCTGTTACGAACTCACAGACTTCATGCTTCTCTTTTTTACTTTCCTTGTTTGCTTTTTCAGCTAGAAAAAATGCCTAATACCAGCAGATTATTCGTAGAGCAAAGACTAAGAAATGTTTATATTATATTTGTGAGTCCCTTTTAAAATGTACAAGTATAAGAATTCGTGTACAAGGAGTTTCAGGGTGTTTTGTTTTTGTTTAAATTAAAATGGAGTTTCTTCAGACATAATCCTAAAGGACTACCGAATAAAAACTAATCAACCACCTCAGCTAACCAATGATTTGGAAATAGCAAGAGTGGATGAAGTAATTTCATTTTCTTATGTGAATAGGATCAATATCTATTAGCGTAATAGGGGAAAAGTATTCAAGCAGACGGGTTAGGTGGCTTTATCAATCCAAGAATATTAGGGAGTGACCCCAACCATATTAATGATGATGATTATGATGGTTGCTCACATGATTAGTCGAAGTTTAATATATTTAGCTTTAATATTCATTTAATTTGAATGGGATTTGTTGTTTTCCGGATCTTATCCGATTACTTTCAATTTCAAACTTTTCTGGGGACTCGGGAAAGTGGTCCACAGTAATAATACTGTTGGCAGTGAGTATCCGAACTCTTTGTTTCAGTCCGATCTTCAGATTTAAATAAGTGGATCTCGATCAAACCAGATGTACATATTTATATGATGTTTATCCATACAGAGCGATTAATTATTATACTCCTTTAATTTAAAGAAAAAAAGAAAGGAAGGATACCGATTAAAAATTTAAAAGTATTTTATATTCAAAATAAAAGACTTGACAAATTTATACAAATATATTTATGTTGAATAATGTAAATACGATGTAACTTTAGGTCTCACGTAGAATGGACCACGTGATATATAGATTAGTATGTGAATTGATTGATATATAAGTTTCGTCGATAATGGACATTGAATATGAAATCAACATATAGCATAAAGAATAATACGCGTGTATTTGAATATTTCGTAAGTTAACATATGATATGATCAATTTCAATTCTAACAATGTATTTGTGATTGTTATGCCCAGAATTATCGTGGATGTATATATGATAAGTGTTCATTTTGGCATAACCTTTCGATATTAATAATCAAGAATATGCACAAAAAACTTGGCCCGTCTAGATATTTGTGGTTATGAAAAAGCATTAGAATTAGTCTTCATCTTAAAGGTCTCCATGATTTGGACAAGAAGGAAAAAGGAAAAAGGTATAAAGGAGAGACGTAAACAGTAAAAATCAATGGTGATGCTACCTCCATATATAAAGAGAGTGGCAACTTGCGTGTATAAAATAGACCCAAAATATATTTAGTTTTTATTTTTTAGAAAAATATAAATAATATTTACTATCGTGATTATTTTTTATCATAAATATCAGTTCAGACATATTGATTAATATTTCTAGCTGTATCGTAAATATTTATTAAATTTATTTAAGTGTGGCTGAAGTTGAATAAGAAATTTCAAGTATATTACACTTTAAATATTTGATAAAAAATAAATAAATCATATTTGAATAATTATCCTTTCTTGCCGAAGAGATAAAAAACGATAAAGCTTATCGTAACAATAAATTATTAAAAAAAAAGGAACAATCTCGTGGTATAGTTGAGAATGAAATAAATTCTTCGTCTATAAGTTAGTCGACTAACCCATTTTCACGATCACTGTAGTATGTGAGAAAAGTGCATTGATTGGGCATGATTAAATAATTACTCTAGAATCGAGCAAAATCTTAATATGGACATTAATTATCCTCTTAATTTATTAGAATCTATAAGATATAGTAGAGATTGAAATCATAAAATCATATCTATATACAATGATTTTGTGCTGTGATTCGAATAACATGAGATAGTTAGAGATCAAATCAATAAATTACGTAATTAATTAATACATATCTAGAGTATATCACCGAGAAGGGAAATTAAATTGTGGTTTTAGTAAAACTTAGCCCCGAAAATAGGATTTGCTGCATGACATTTCTAATCTTTCAAAATCTTCACCGTAAAAGACATACCCGCAACAACATTTTGTTTTGGAACTGCGATTATCTTTAATAAAAGAGTATTTCCGACAATTATAGTTCTTCCGACCTATCAATAACGATCAAGATGACACATTACTTCTGAAAGAAAACAAATTCTATTTAGATCCTCGTATTCAATCTTGATTAAATAAAGGGATCATAGTCTTTGTTGATCGAAACTACGTTTCTTAACACTCATATGATTTCTATAACAAAGGGAGATAAACCGACAAATCAACATGAATTCAAGGAAGAGAATCCAAAGACTCCAATAACTGAAGAAAGGTTGTCCTTGTACGTACTGCCCGATAGGAAAAACAAAGAAAACGTACATCTTGATAGTCTCACCATAGCTTGCAACTTTATCCCAGTATCCTGTTATAGAATGACTCATGAAGAGTTTGGGTACGGAGCACTAAAATGGTATTATGCATGACTCGGTTACTGCCCAGCCGGATAAGAGAAAAGCCAGAGAATCAAAACACATAGAATAACGACTAAGGGGATGAGATGAACTGCATTTTCTCCATGTTGCTTGTTATGCAAGGCTATTTCCTTCTTGGTCGAATCAGAAGCAGAATCATACACAGGTAACTCGTCGGAAGATGGAATTTTCAGAGCAGAAGCAACGGCAGAGGGTGGCATGTTGACCGAGAACTCCTCGGAAGACCGACTCGCGGTTGATGACCTATACATCTTTTATCTTTTACCTGTTTAGGAAAGGAAACACCAGAGGGAGGGGGGCAAAGAGGATATATTTTTGCCTTTTAGAAAAGAACGGGCAGAGAGCTTTATAAAGAGAAGGATAATTTTCTGAAAGGGCTGTCCAAAACCATTAATCAGGGAGCAGCTTTGCTTGTGAAACAAAGATGTGCAGCTGGCCCGTGGACTTTTCTGTAACATGAATCAGCTAAAGCTAGCAGTCTCCTTTCAGTGTGATCAAAGGCATGCATATACATGTGATAGGATTCGAGAGTCGGGGTGACTAGTTTACGACGATAGGCCACAGTTCCGGATGGGATACTAATGGGTCAGACCTAAAATATAATTAAAATATGATTAAGTGATAATAATTATTTATTATCTTAATTTTAAATTAATGCTGGATTATTCATTATTATTGACAATTAATATTTTTTTTATAAAATATCGGGTTATACTAAAACTATCTAATATTATTCATTTAAATTTATTAATAAATTTTAACCCAAAATACGTATTTTTTAGTAGTGATTATCATAAAAAAATTTATATTTTTTTATTACTGATGAAAAAATAATAATATCAAATATAGAATAATACTGTAAATTAAAGTAATGACATAAATAATAATTTATTATTTATTTATATAAAATTTAAATTCTTATAATTTAAAAAATGAAATAGAAAACCTATTCTGGCCTTGAAAAAAGGTAAGAACACACCATTTCAGAAGCTAAATAGTAATGATATTTCAGGCAGGTTAGTTTTCCGGGGAAGGCAGGTGGCATTGTTGGATTTCTTGCCAGCGGACTCCATACCATTCCAAAATCTGGTTAGAAGGTTGGTCCTTTCCCCTTGGTGTGCTTTAAAGCTGAAAATCCGTAACTAACCCACATCTGATTTATTTATGTCACGCTTTCATTTCTCGTAAGCTTCGTTGGTGTGTTATCCAATGTCCGATTTGAGGTAGGTTTGTCACTTGCTCCCGGTCACAGACAGACCAAGGGTTCCGAATTCGTGGCATTTAGTGTTTTGATACAGTTGGGCGGCTCTTGGTTGATCTCTTGGGGAAATCAGGTTTAGTTCTGCTACTGACCTGATGATTGTCGCCTTGTTAGTTGCTGATGAGGCTATTCAAGTGGTACGGTTACGAGGGGAAAGAAAAAATATGAACTTATGGTGTCAATAGAATCTCTGATTGATAGTATAATTATGTGAAAACTACGTGGTAGGTAGAAATGTGAACGGAAGAGTGAAAAGAGATGGTTAGAATATGGAGATTCTCGTGTTTTGTTGCTCCTGTGGCAAATTTGAAAGTGGATTTCACTATGAGATGGTTTTGTTTGGATTGCAGGTCCTGTCCTGCTCTTCTCAATCATTGCGATTAACAGGTTCTTTAGAGCTTTGTTTTTTCCGGTGGCTAGAATGAGTTCCGTTGGTTCTTCTGTCGGCTCTGGTTAGTTTATTTCCTTGTGTCGCATCAGTCATAGTAAGGCTTTAGCATTTTGGTTTGTTATTTTGCATACGTTCTTACTATATGGCAGTTGTCTTGCTAATGGTACTTGCACATCTTTCTCTTCAGTTTTAGGGTTTCTTTTCAATTCTGAAAGAAAACTTTTCATGAATATCCTTATGCTACTGGTTAGGGAAGAAAATACTCTTTTATCTTTTTCATTAATTTCTGGATTTACTTTATTTTAGGTGGACATACAGCTACAAGAGCATTTCAGTTTGGGAGGACGCATGTGGTTAGGCCAAAAGGTAAACACCAAGCCACTGTAGTTTGGCTACATGGTCTTGGTGATAATGGCTCAAGGTAATATCACTTTCCATTTGCCTTGTCGTAGCTCATAGTTTTGTTGCTTTTCTCTCTTTATGATTTGGTGCTTATCTCTGTAATTTGGGACAGTGGATTAATCGAATTGTTTAGTATTCTGTTTCTCTTCATCCTTGCCTGCTTGAATATGGCATTATTTACACTAGATGACTCTGTAAAAAATCAGGCATGCATTTGCGTGCACAAGAACTTCATTTGGAGCATCTGTGTGCCTGCTTATTGGAGATCTCTCCACCCCTCCATGCTGCTATTTTTTAGTAGTTCTCATGCATTTAAATTTTGTTTTGCAGTTGGTCCCAGCTTTTGGAGACGCTTCCTCTTCCAAATGTATGGGATGAATAAACTTTCCATTTTATTCTGCATGGATGAGAGAAATTACTAGATCCCTTATATGAGCCCCTCTTGCTCACATTTCCATCACATGGAATTGAATGCTACTGTATTTTGTATACTAATGGTGACTAGAAGCTGGTTCAAACTTTTTTGTGCAGATTAAATGGATATGTCCAACAGCTCCTACTCGACCTCTAACTATATTTGGTGGCTTCCCATCCACTGCTTGTGAGTTTTTTTCCTTTTTTCTTCTGAGAGGACTGTTTGTAAGTTAATACGATATCTTAAAGAGTATTAGGATGAAGTGAGGGAATAAAACTTCTTTCTTTTGGACAATATAACTTGAAGTCCTAATGTGATATAAAACAGGGTTTGATGTTGGGGAACTTTCAGAAGATGCTCCTGATGACCTAGAGGGTTTGGATGCTGCAGCAGCCCATGTTGTGAATCTCCTGTCAACTGAGCCTGCTGACAGTATGTTCTCTGGGAAATAAATTTATGATGCCACTTAATATAATTATTATCATTATTATTATTTCTATTATTCCTGTTACCAATGTTAAGTCGATTAGGAAAATAACATTAATTTCTATAAGGGGAGAGATGCCTTGAAAAGCAAATGGCAAACGGCTATAAGATATCCAATTTTTGTAGCTTTAATATCTGAGTAAAATTTCAACCTTTACAGTTAAACTTGGCATTGGAGGCTTCAGTATGGGGGCAGCAGCCTCCCTATATTCTGCAACATGCTTTGCAGCAGGAAAGTATGCAAATGGCAACCCGTATCCAGTCAATCTGAGTGCAGTTGTAGGATTAAGTGGCTGGCTTCCATGCGCAAGGTGTGACTTTTTTCTGTTTCTTTTCATCTGACTAGTTCCGATATTTCTGCAGTTTATTTATTTTCTCCTAACCCAATTTTTCATTTAGGACGCTTAGTGGCAAAATACAAGGAGTGGATGAAGCCGCAAGTCGTGCTGCGTCCTTGCCCATTTTCCTCTGTCATGGCAAAGGTATTTAGGCATGTTTATTTTCCTGTATTGTTTTATATCTCTCTTTATTTTTTTATAGTACTGTGATATAATGGCTTTAAGTTGCTTATTTTATGGTAGAGGACTTTGTTTGAAATTTTGCTTAGTTCTTCTCTGTCTCTTCTGCAAAGGTTTTGATTATTCAAGTTGACCCTAAATACATAATAGGTTTGAGTGGCATTTTCCTCATTTTACTAAGATATTTAACAACTATGTTGATTTTTGAGAGGTATGACTGACATGAATCACATGATAAACAAGTTTCCCTTCAAGTAGATACCTGAAGGCTTAGTATAACTCGTGATAATCTATCTTCTGGGGAATATGATGATTCTTTCACCATTTGAGGTGTTAATTTACTATAAGAACCTAACCCAGCAGACAGATATTCAACAAACAAAGCATGCTAAATAGCGAATAAGAGAGTAGAGATTCTATTGCAAGATAGACTTGGTACAGCTACAAAGCACAGCAGTTCTTAGAGAGACTGCTCCTCTCCCACTATCCCCAGGAATAGATGACATTTAAGCTTGAATGCCCTTCTAACAATCATACTTTGTATTTATATCCTAGTGTAGACCTAGGCATTGGGAGGCTCTTTCTACCCAATGCATCACTGTCAGCCAACTTCTAGGAAAATATTCTTTCCCTAGCCACTACTTAGCATAACTAACTTTGGACGTTTCCATGAGCCTCCTGTGTTTTGTCTCTTCCTGAGCTCCTCCTCTTGTAAACATATGAGGTCTATCATTTACATGCTAATACATTGCCTGTGCCCACCCAAGAGCCCAGCATCAAAATTCCATATTTTTCGCGGCAGGAGAGCTCCCTTCTAGGATATGTGATTTGAGTGGAAGGTTGAGAGCCCCCTTTAGTGTAGAAGTCTCCTTTTCAACTGTTAGAAACCTTTCTATTCTATGATGGCTAAGCCGAGGACAGACACAACAGGTCACAAAGAGCTGGAGGATAAAGAATTCCTATTTACTGGGGGGCAAGCAAGCTTATTTCGATCAGTCTTTCTTTGCTGTTGCTTTGATGGTCTCAGCACTGTGGGTGTTGCAATGTTTTGTGACAATTTTTGGTGAAGTAAACTGATGACAATTTTGCAGAGTGCCAATTGTGAACTGATTAGATAAGTTTACTGCAATTGGCGATTAGAGTAGCTCAATTCTATAAATATCAATTGTCTCATGATGAATCCTCTCATCGGATGATTAAAGTTTAGCAATGTAACTTTAAGTTATACTATGTAGCCAATATCTTCCTTAAGGACGAGGATCAAACCTAAATATATGGATTAAGTCCATCCATTGAGATATTTAATCAGAAATATTAAAAGTTACTTCAAGAACATTTTGGGAAAAAAATTCTTTTCTTCTCTGTCATGTTCACAAATCTAAGCTCCTGAGGCTGCAGAATGTCAGAATGCAACACATAGGACATAAACTATCAAAAATCCATTGACCTTGTTTCTCTACAAAATATTAGTATCAAAAATCAGTTATCAAGTATAATTCATGCAGGCTATAAAATTTTGGTTACGAATTCTACGTCCTTACGGTATCTGCTTATGATAATACATAAGGAATGAGCTATAGTGAGATAATTTCGTAAGAAATAGTCAATTCTGTTGTAACGAAAGTGCTGATACTTGAAAGGATATTTCTTCTCAGCTTTAAGTCTCTGGGGGTCTCAGGATTGCTTGTGCAAAATTGGATCTTTTTTTGGTACTAGTTTGGCATGTGTTATCTCTCTGCCATGAGCTTAAGATTACGGATAAGCTCTGGACAGGAAGTCGGTCAGGTATTCTTCTCCAGGGAAGAGGACTGAATCATAGTGCATGAAGTGTCAACTTATTGTGTCAATCTTGAGACATTTCGTGGCATTCAATAGTAACGGTCACGACATATTACAAAAGAATGCTTAATCATTGCCTAACAGAAGAGCTTGCAACCGATACAATATGCAGCTATTCTCATTTGGATTTGGGTTATTTTACTGTAGGTGATGATGTGGTTCCTTTCAAGTTTGGTGAGAAATCCTCACGGGTTCTGAGCTCAACTGGATTCCATAATTCAACATTTAAAGCGTATAATGGGTATGCATAAGGATATCAATGTGAAACCATTATTTTAATTCTCCCTGAATATTAAGAATGAAAATTTCCTTTTATTTGCTCAACCTGCAGGCTTGGTCACTACACAATACCTGAGGAGATGGATGAAGTCTGTTCTTGGTTGACTTCAAAACTGGGACTGGAAGGTTGTTCTTCATGATGCTGACAAACATTTTGCAATTACCTTAAGTAACAGAGTGGGTAAGGGTGTTTTCTGCATTGTTCGATTGTTTACGAGTATTTGTTGGTTTTCATGCGTCTAAAAAAATGTCGAACTTCTATTTTGTGGCTGGTGTAATCGAACATCATTCGGTTCATGATTATTGACACTGTTGTTTGATGATGTTCTTCATTATAAATACGATTATTTAATATCTCCTAAGGCGTTGTAGATTATTTCCCAATCCTATATTCACACTGCTGATTTATTGTCTTTTTGATCCAAGATGAAATTATGTCAATGAATAAAAAGGGTTATCGGTTATCAGAATTAGTTTGACGGGTGGGATGGAAGCCCCAAACCCTCCAACCTCCTCAGGAACTGAACTGTGCTTCTTCATTGTTCTTCAGTTGATGATGCTCTGCTTTCAGGACCAACTTTCATTTTATTTCGGAGTCATATAAGAAATTAGTCTTGTGTTTTTCTAAAATGTCGGCAAATGGAAAACAAGTGGGAAAATACTAAAAGGGAAAAACAGAGAACTTTGGAGAAGGTATAGCAATGAGCAAAAGAAAGAAAGACACCCTCTAACTCAGCTGTCCGAGAAGGACCCACTGATGTCCATCCCCTCCAAGTTATGAACCGTGATTTCTAGAGACGATAAGTGCAATGACTCTCTCCGTGAAGCAACCTTTGTTCCGGTCAACACTGTAGGCCAGCTTCGATTGGCGCCTCTTTGACAAAAGCCACCTCCCCATTTCCAGATTTTGGTGACAGTAATAAGTGCTTCTCTTGATCTGCATCATCAATTTCTGTTGATTCACGAGGGGTTCTCGTCTCCAGAGGTTCACTGGAGTCGTCTTTTTATGCGGTACCCCAAAAGAAGACACAAACGTCAACAGAAATAATCATCTGTCTGGTATATGTGGTATTATGCTAGATTGCCAGAAACTACACTTACCCACAGACTCATGATACTCGGGAAGCTGTTTAACAGAAGTAAGTTGAAGACTTTCAGGAAGCAGGCAACTGCACAGAGCACCTGAGTAGAGAACCAACAAACACAAGCAGTAGGGTTCAATGTCGAATCTATTCTAACAAAGAATATATTTCCACAAAGTTGACTCCGAAAAGCAAAGAATGAACTAGAAGCTTCATTTTCATGTAGCTTGGGAGGATTGGCGAATTCTTGTTTACCTAATCGGGCAAGTCGATTTACCCATCTGGGAACTCTCTTGCCTGTCAATCTCCATGAGATATCATCAGTGAAATGGTTGCAATTCTTAGAGATGAGGTGATAGGTATCTCCGTGATACTCAGCAGCAATGCTCTCTATGAATATCCGGAAATCAGAAGGTGCCATAGTTGTGGTTCCCAGTTGGATGGAGCATCTGTAAATAAAGCCTGGGCAACTCCTAGGATCCACCTCAAAAACTCCACTTACTGGGAAGTCATGGGCTCCAAAACTATACTCCTTACCGTGAACTGCTCATGGAGGTTGAGATAATATATTTCATCACACTTCGAAGAAGAAATTTCCACAAATAATTCAGTCCTGGAAGATTTTAAATGTGTATATTGCCTTCCACAGTGCTATTATACACTGATATTTGTATCACAAATTCAGAAAGAACAAACACATCATTTTTTATCATACCTACTAAAAGTCTCATGCATACTATTCCATAAGCTCAACAGCCTATCCCACACTCACAGACAAACCAGGAAAACAACGGCCTCAAACATTAACGTGGTTGTAGGAAAAAACACCAACATTGGCTAATTAATTTGCGGTCTTATATATTGCATACTCTGGTCCAAAGCGAAGGCCACCAACAAACTCAACAACCAGTTTATTTTGAAGCAATACATTAATGGCGGAATGTAAGCCAAACCCGTAAATTCTACAACAGATCATCAGATTTAGAATGATATTCAGACTTCTGCAAGAATCAAATAAATCCCTTTGATCACTACAGTAATACATAATGCATATCATGTACATCAAAATCTCCAAAGAAAGGACTTCCACCACAAAGTAAACGAAATAAAATAAAATCCCCTGCGAGATCATAAAAGCAACAAAATGCACAATGTAACACTTACCAAACCGCGTCAGCACTTACACAGCAGCCATGGAAAGCCAAAAAAGAGAAGGATTTTACCTTCAATTCCGGAGTGGAAGATCCCAAATCCAAACCAATAGGTGTACCGGTTGAGAGGAGTGAGATCGTAAACATTCAACAGCACGGTGCTCTCTCTCCTGATGCTGCTGCTGCCACCACCACCACCACCTTCTTCGATCAAATTCTCATTTCCACTTCTGGAATTCGATAATATAACGTTATGAGCTCCCATTGTATTTCCTGCAATGAGTCACACAAGAAGCCCCACTCAATCCATGGAACTATACAGAAAGAGCATAAGTCGGATTCTCTTTTAAGGATTCGTGTGCAGCCTGACAGAGACAGCAAGAGCGTGTTTTGGCCTTGTTTCTGTTTAGTATTGAAGACAAATATTGTAGCAAAGACAACTCCTTTCAAATACAATTTCTCCTTAGCTGTGCAGAATGTTACTGTCCTTGTTTATTTTCTCCCCCTTTTTCCGGTCGTTAGGACACGGAATAGGTTTGCCGCGTGAATGTTGTGAGTTTGTTACATGGGAGTTTAAGGGTCTATTAATTGTGTAATTTTAAGACTTAATTATGTCTTAATTTATTTTATTGATTTAAAATAGGTTGGCAAGAGGGGCCTCTCAACGAGGAAACTCGTCCCCCAGATGCTCCTGATGGGTTGGCAATGGAGGTGGAAAGTAGTTCCTATCGACAGGCCTTATTGCAAAATATTGCTGCGGAGGAAATAGCGCACCATAATTCGATTGGGGTTACCAACTTTGTTATTGAGGAAAATGATTATGTGCGATCAATGGATGGAGGGCTTCCATCAGTGGTTTTTTCAGATAAGGCAAAAAGTTTAATGCAAGATCCTTTGAAGTTCGCGGTGATTGTTAAGATGGTAGGTCGGACGATTGGTTATAGGAGTCTTCACAACAGGATCCATCTCTTGTGGAAACCGGTGGGTGAGATTAAACTCATTGATCTTGATAACCAATTTTATTTGGTGAAGTTGAATAAGGCAGCCGATTACGAACATGCTTTACTCGGAGGGCCATGGACTATTGCGGGTGGATACTTATCAGTTCAACCTTGGTCACCAGCTTTCAATCCGGAAGATGAAAGGATCAAATCCGTCATTGCATGGGTTAGATTCCCAGGTTTATCTGTACAATATTATAACAAAAGTGTTTTGAAGGTTTTGGCTGATATGGTGGGAGGATTTGTTAAAGTTGATTTCAATACCGAAGAAGCCAATAGAGGAAAATTTGCTAGAGTTGCAGTGGACTTAGATTTAGAAAAACCTCTAGTATCGCATATTTTGGTGGATGGTAGAAAACAAAATGTACAATACGAAGACATTCCTCTCATTTGCTTTGTTTGTGGGGTTTATGGCCATGATAAAGATCATTGCACAAAGCAGGCAAAGGAGGAACGCACCAGCAAGGATGCTTGTGTAGGTCCCATGCAAGATCAGGTGACGAATATGGATACTAACTCAATGATAACAGACAAGGCTGATGTACAGTCAAACCCTGGTCCTTGGATGATGGCCCCTAAACGTGGAAGAAGGAGAGTGCATAAGGATACTAGTTTTACAGAGACTATTAACAAGGACAGTCTTGTGAAAATCAAAGAAAGTTCAAGATTCAACGTTCTGGAAAATACGGAGGTTGAGGATATATGCCCCAAAAATCAAGCTTTAGAGTCATCTCCAATGGTTGTAGAGACACGGTCGAGGCCTTCTAAGAAAGTTCCTGGGAATCAAATAATGAAGGAAGGGTTGATTGTTGTTCCAAGAGTAGTTCAAGAAGAGCCTACAGCTTCCTTCTTACCTTCTAATCAGAGTTCAAGTTGTCAAAATGATGATAAGTCAATCATTGATTCCAATCTCCTAAGCACTGGTACTTTGATGATATCTAACCTTGATAATCTGGAACCATGTCCTGTTACTTTGGACTCAGATCGCAACACAGCAGTTGCACCAATTCCTTCTAATACGGTGACCAAGTTCAGCTCAATTGAGTCTTCAAAGTCTGCTGATCCTTCGGTACCATTGGTTAAACGTCTTGGTGGCCATAACAAAGCAAAATCAATTGCCGCTGTCACCTTAACAAATAGGAAGAAAATGAAGGCATCATCGAAGAAGATTACAACCTCTTTACATAACAACATGACAGATTCTGTTCTGTTCACTTATGGAGATGGTGGCGTAAATCAAGCACCTACGACTTTGGATTCGAGTGATGAAGTACAAATGGTTGATGGTTCTAATAACCATTGATCCCTTGTCATTTCTTACTCGATAGTTTTGGGTTTCTTTCATCTCCCTCTCACTTTTGATGGTTACACTGGATTTTAAATTGCTACTCTGGAATGTGCAGGGTGCAGCTGGTCAGAGTTTTAAGCATATGAGTAAAGCTTTGATTGATCAATATCAGCCTGATGTTTTTGTGATTTTAGAGCCACAGATTAGTGGGGTTAAAGCTGATCGAGTGATAGCTTCCTTGTCTTTCGATCGCTCCCATAGAGTGGAGGCTCATGGTTTTTCTGGAGGTATTTGGGTATTATGGAAGGACAGGTGGAAGGTTCAAGTGAGGTTAAATCATCGTCAATTCATTCATATGTTCATTCAGGATTCTACAGGTTTTTCCTTTATGTTTACTGCTATATATGGATCTCCCAATTCGAGTAGAAGAAAGGTGCTTTGGGATTGTCTGCGGAATATCACCCCGAGTGTCTCTTACCCATGGCTTTTAGCAGGAGACTTCAATGCAATCCTTTCCAGAGAAGAGAAATTTGGAGGAGCTGCGAGTGGTGGGCATTTTTGCAATGATTTTTCTCAATTGCTTGAAGCTTGTGGATTAACTGATCTCGGTTTTAATGGACCGAGATTCACATGGAAGAGAGGTTTGTTGTTGGAGAGATTGGACCGTGCTATTTGTAATGAGGGTTGGCTTCGTTTATGTCCTCATTCTAAGGTGTTTCATCTTCCACGAATTGGTTCTGATCACAGACCTATTTTGATTCAAAACAATTGGAATGGGAACAAGGTTTGGTCTCAATATCCCAGGCCTTTTCGATTTATTGCATCATGGCTATCCCATGATAAATGGCCTGAATTTATTAAGGTTGCGTGGGATGAGAAAAAAGATTTTATTGAGAATTTAACTCGTTTTGTCAAGATAGCGCAGGATTGGAATGCATTGACTTTTGGAAATATTTTCAAGAGGAAGAGAAGGGTTCTAGCTCGGCTGGGTGGTGTACAAAGAGCTCTAGAGGCTCATCCTACTAACTTTCTAGCTTCTCTTGAAGATAAGCTCACACATGAATTTGAGGAAATCTGTTTGCAGGAAGAGATTTATTGGAGGCAAAAATCACGGAGTGATTTTCTGACTCTTGGGGATCGCAATACAGCCTTTTATCATGCTAAAACCAAGTCTAAACAAAGAAACTGCAGCATAGAGGCTCTCATAATTGACGAAGACTGGTGTTTTGAGCCGACAAAACTGGAGAGTGAAGCCCTTACTTTTGTTCAAAAATTATATCAAGCAGACTGTAGAGAAGTACACCCAAGTTATCGGTTTCGAGGAAGGTTCCCTCCTTTGGGTGAGAATATGGTGTCTTTATTATTGAAAGCGGTGTCGGAGGATGAAGTCAAGTCTGCATTGTTTATGATGCACCCTACGAAAGCCCCTGGCCCGGATGGTATACCTGCAATTTTTTACCAGAAGAATTGGCTTACAGTTAAGTCCTCACTTTGCTCTTTGGTGCAGAAGGCTCTAGGTACTGGGAAAATTAATCCTGCGATCTGTACTACGAATGTTGTTCTCATTCCAAAAACAGAAAATCCTGAGAGACTAGAACATTTCAGACCTATAAGCTTGTGCAATGTCAGTTATAAGCTGGTCACAAAAATAATTGCCAATAGATTGCGTTCTATAATGCATCATGTTACCAGTCCTATGCAATCAAGCTTCATTCCAGGGAGACAGATCACAGATAATATCCTTTTAGCTTCTGAAATAATGCATTCGATTGGGAAGAAGAAAGGAAGCGTAGGGTGGATGGTGATTAAGGTAGATCTTGAAAAGGCTTACGATCGACTGTCTTGGGCATTTATTCAAGATACACTGGTAGATGTGGGGATCCCTAGTGTTATATCTGAGTTGGTTATGTCTTGTTTGTTTGCAACTTCATCTCAGGTTTTATGGAACGGCAAGCCGACATGTTCATTTCAGCCATCTCGAGGAGTAAAGCAGGGTGATCCATTATCTCCTTATCTCTTTGTTCTGTGTATGGATAGATTAACTCAGACTATTGACGATTATGTTAGACAAAAGTTGTGGAGTCCTTGGAAATTTTCAAATGGCGCCCCAAAAATATCACATTTGCTATTTGCTGACGACATGTTGTTGTTTGCAAAGGCAAGTTCGGATCAAGCGATTCTGATTAGGCAAATTCTGGATGAGTTTAGTAAAGCAAGTGGACTGCGGGTGAATACAAATAAGACTTTTGTTACTTTCTCACCGAATGTGGAGGTTGGCGATGCAGAGAGTATAACGTCTACTTTGGGGTTTAAACAAGCAACTTCGTTAGGAAGGTATTTGGGCTTTCCTCTCCATAACATCAGATCAAGTCGCAAAAAGTTTGTGCCTATTCTTGAAAAGGTTAAAAAAAGAATTCACGGCTGGAATGGCCTGCGTCTCTCTTTGGCTGGTCGATCTACTTTAACAAAATATGCTCTACAGAATATTCCATCTTACATTATGCAAGTTACTAAGATTCCTAAAGGTCTTCTTGATGACATAAACAAAGAATGCAGGAGATTTGTTTGGGGTTCAAAGCCGTCTGGGAAAAAGGTTCATTTAGTTCAGTGGGATATTTTATGCAGTCCACGTTCACAAGGGGGTTTAGGCTTGAAACATTTAGCTGCCCAAAACGCAGCACTTTTAATGAAACATGCTTGGCATATTCTAAAAGATGATGATGTGGCATGGGTTAAACTTCTTCGGTCTAAATATCTCACTTCAAGACGCAATTTTCAGATGGAGTACAAAGCTGGAGACTCAAGGCTTTGGAAAAACATCGTTGGGGTTTGGCATTATGTGGAAGAGGGTGCCTTATGGCATGTGGGTAATGGTCTCAAGTGTAAGTTCTGGTTCGATAAATGGGTAGATTTACCTTTTCCTTTAGTGCAATATGCTACCCAGGAAGTCCCATTGGAGTTTCTTAATCTTTCTATTGCTGACTTTCTATGGTTGAGGGATACAAATGGCAGAATCATATGGAAGGTTCTACTTCCCCAGAATATTACCCAGACGATTGATCGATGTCTGGAGTTTGGTCTTGGTACTGATCTGGATCAGCCATATTGGAGGCTCACTTCTTCCGGTAAATTTAATGTTAATACAGCTTATTCTTTGTGTGCTCCAACACCTCCACTAGGATATGAGAACATTTGGAATTTACCATGGAAATGGAAGGGGCCTGAACGGATTCATTTTTTTCTCTGGTTAGCTTTACATAATAAACTCCTCACAAATAAGGAGAGGTGTCGTCGAGGCTTCGGGGAGATGGACTTATGCCCTGTGTGTGGATTAGCTCAGGAAGACTTAAGTCATGTGCTTAGAGACTGCTTTATGGCCAAGGTAATTTGGCGTTCTTTAGTTCCAATAAACATGAGACAAGGCTTTTATGATGTTAATGTCAGATCCTGGATGATCTCAAATCTAAAAGAGAATGATGTAGTTCATGATGTGTCTAATTGGAGCATTCTCTTTGGGGTCACTTGCTGGTTGTTGTGGAATAATAGGAATAAATTTATAATGGAGGAAGAGTGGCACGTAGATTGGAGGGTTGATCGTTTCAAAAAATATGCAGAGGAGGTAATTCTGTCCAATAAGAAAATTGATGAGGTTAAGGGTGGGGAGAATTATAGGTGTTTTATCTGTTGGACCAAACCCTGGTTTGGGTGGGCCAAACTCAACTCAGATGGATCATTTATTGATTCCCAGAAGGCTGGAGCTGGTGGATTGTTCAGGGATCATAAGGGAGAGTTGATGGCTGGATTCACTTTAAAAATGGATATAGCTGTGTCTGCTTTACATGTTGAGTTGGCTGGAATAAAGCAAGGTTTACTCTTTGGTTGGGAGTTGGGATTTCGCAAAATCATCCTGGAAGTTGACAGTATTGATGCACTTAGATTAATCCAGGGGCCTTTGCAGAACCCTTCTCGCTTTTCGTATTTGCTTTCAGATATTCAGAATCTTCTTACACGAAACTGGCAAGTGGAGATTCAACATATCTACAAGGAAGCTAACTGTTGTGCTGATCATCTGGCCATTATAGCTCGATCTCAATTAGAGATGTGCCTACGCTTTACGCAATCTCCAGAAAGTTTAAGACCTTTTCTTGACCGTGACAGGAGCGGTCTTGGCTCTTATAGAACAGTTTTAAATCAACCAATGTAATGGTCTTGGTTTGACCCCTTCCAAAAAAAAAAAAGAAAAAAAAGAAAAAAGAAAATAGGCGGTTAGTTGTTAGTTTTTTGGGGCTGGAAAAAAAATTAGGCCCAAAAAGCTATAATCGTCTGCTTACCAGAATAAATAAGGCCCATATCTAAACGGCCCCCAATCTGCTCTTGCAAATCAAACCCTTTTGGATACAAAAACCCTAATATTTATAGTACGCGAACAATGAGCGTCTCTTCTCCTCTCGCAGACCCCAAAGCAGACAGGCAGAGCCGAAGGCAGAGGCAGATACTCAAATTCGGTTGGTGAGTTGACTTAGGTCTAGTGAACTCAGTTCATCTTTGATCAGTTAGATTCAGTATCTAGATCTCTATTATCAGTCTCATTCTCTCCGCTCGGTGTTATAGTATTCATTTTTGCGGTATTTGTAGAGATGGGTGAAGAGGCAACCAAGGTAATTGTTCCCGAGTCTGTTTTGAAGAAGAGGAAGAGGGAAGACGAATGGGCTTTGGCTAAAAAGCAGGAGATTGAAGCCAACAAGAAGAAAAATGTCGAGAACCGGAAGATCATTTTCAAGAGAGCCGAGCAGTACTCTAAGGAGTATGCCCAGCAGGTTTGTATATGTTTTTGCTCTTCATTGATGTTTCCCCATTTTTTTGATTTACCATACCATATCCTATCTTTATTTCTTAATTTCCTGCATTTTTGGTTTATTTAGGAGAGGGAACTCATCCAGTTGAAGCGTGAGGCCAAGTTGAAAGGTGGATTTTACGTCGATCCTGAGGCTAAGCTTCTGTTCATCATTCGCATCCGGGGGTTAGTGTTTTTTGCATCTTTGTGGTATATGTATTTTCCCTGAAATGTACTGTTTTTAAAATTTCTGTAAATACTTTTTTGGCCCTTAGTATCAACGCCATGCATCCCAAAACAAGGAAGATTTTGCAACTTTTGCGTTTGAGACAGGTAACTTGTAAAACCTTAAATTGACTGGTCTGGTATCGTGATTGTTTTCATCTTATGTTGAAAGAGGTGGTTGAAGCCTCTATGTTGTTCAAATCGTGTGCCACATGCCCCATTTTCTGTGCGCCTTTATGTCTTGTGGTGGTTTTGGGTATTCATATCACATATTGGCCAATAATTTTTTAGTCTGTTGAACTATTTTCTTTAGAACATTCACCCAGTTGCCCTTATCTCTACTGTTTTGCTGTTATTTCCAAATGCCGGTTCTGTTTATGCTTTTGCACGGGTCTCTGTGTTTAGTTCAGCATGCGCATGACTTACCTTTTGATCGATGTTTATTTGCCTGTGTTCCATGCACTGTTCCTAATTGTGTAGGATACTGCTTTGCGAATGAGATGAATCTTCGGGATTACTTGGTTCTGAGAAGATTTGCCTTGTAGTTTTTTTTTTATATCAGCTGTAGAATAACTTGATAATGATTGTGTTTCTTGAATGACTTGAAAAGGTACCTTTTGTGTTAGAGTCGTATTTTTTTACATATGGCTTATGTTTCAGATTTTTAACGGAGTCTTCCTAAAAGTCAACAAGGCAACAATGAACATGCTTCACAGAGTTGAGCCTTATGTTACCTATGGGTACATCCTTTTCTCGAATTTGCATACGACAACATATTTCTCATTTCTGTGCCATTTACTGATAACTGTTTGCGCTTTAGGTACCCCAACTTGAAGAGTGTCCGGGAGCTGATTTATAAGAGAGGCTATGGGAAGCTGGATAAGCAGAGAATCGGCTTGACTGATAACTCTATTATTGAGCAGGTCTTCTGATGTTTATGAAAACACTATTTAAGGGTTTGTGGAATTTGTGTTGTGATTTGGTTCTAAGTTGTTTTCCTGTTATCACAGGCACTGGGGAAGTTTGGTATCATCTGCATTGAGGATCTGATTCATGAGATCATGACTGTTGGACCTCATTTTAAGGAGGCCAACAACTTCTTGTGGCCCTTTAAGCTCAAGGCACCTCTTGGCGGACTAGAAAAGAAAAGGAATCACTACGTTGAAGGCGGTGATGCTGGTAATCGTGAAAATTACATCAACGAGCTTATCCGCCGCATGAATTAGTTCAATCTATTTTGTCATTTAGTAGTTTGATCCACCAAGAAATCCGTCCCTCTGCTTCTGGTTTTTGTCATGGATTTTCTAGTCTATTTGAGTTATTTACTTCAGAGGAATTGTTTGCAAGATCGGCTCTGCTTCAGTACTTGTATGTTTTATTGTTAGTATCCCGGTCTTCTCTATTATTGTTGCTTTCTGATTCAGCTTGCCCTTTTTATTCAAACCCAAGAACTAAATTTCCTGCTTGGACGTCTTATTGGTTAATGACCATCCCCACAAAGTAATTCATCAGTCAAACTATTCTTCATACACTAGGGGAGTTGTTAGAGTTTCTTCGTAGAGGTGAGGTCAACCACAAACATACTTGTGATAAATGGTGTTACTAGACAAGCTGTAACAGAAAATTTTCATACTCCATGCTTTTAGCCACAACATTAATAAAATTAAAACACAAGAGGCAGATTTCCTTTCAGAGAAACATCTTTTAGTCTTTCAAGCATTGTAAAGGATTGTTCATGTAACAGATCAAGCGTAGCCCTTTCCAAGGCAGTTTAGACAGCGTTGTACTCTGCAAAAGAGAATAGAGGTTAGGAAACTACACCTTAGATTCAGTTAAAAAACCATATGAAATGAGTCAATGACCAACCTGTTACCCTCACAAGTAGGGCAAAGGCAAGGGTTGATGACAACAGGATCGTACAGAGGCGACCACTGTATGGTAGCATTTCCTTTGCACAGCTTGCATAGATAAAACCCTTTTCCTCTGCAAACCCCGCAAGGCAATGCAGCTTTCCGCTGTAAACAGACCCATTTGGGAACAATTCATACCGAGTAGCTGAAAGAACAGAACATTTATTTCTTTTATTGGTTCTCAAGTTCATTACCAGTTTACGATCTGTTACAAATCGAAGCGCCCCAACAGCGATGGAGGAAGTGATATTGATACTGAGTAGACCGCCGACAATGATAGCAGTTGTAGTGGCAAGCGGCTGTAGTCGCTTGGGGATCATTTTTCTCACAGTATTTTCGTCGAAAAGTAGGACTGCGCGAAACAACGACCTCTCCCTCTCGCAGGACGAAGCTCGTCGATAACGAGAACGGATAAGTGGCACGATAAACCGGAGGAGAAACTGGATCGCAAAATGGGTTCTGAAATGACGTGTCCGCATCAGAACTGAGTAACTGGATTACGGTATACATTAGCAGTTTGGGCCTTTGGGCTGAAGTTGGACAACATATTAAGTTGTAGTAGGTCTGCTTTCATGGGCGTCACTATTTATTTGGCATATATGCTGTCAATTTATTATCAAATGTGAAAAATATCAGAATTAAAATTAATATTAGAGTTAAAGTTTATTCAAATGGACAAGATTTATATTCGTTTTCAATACATTTAGGGTTAATAAAACATTACTAATTGCCCGTTTAAGAACTTATATACATTAATTGTTTTCTAATGAAAGGCACGAAGGAGAAAGAAAGAACAAGTGGAAATAGCGAGAGATTCCCATGATAAAATCCTCATGGCAATGCTCTTCAATGAAAAATAATAAACCTTTCAAGGCACAGGAACGCAAAAGCTACCAATTCTTCACCCACCAACCAGCAGGTCACCCACTTCAGATAAAACCATGGACTAGAAAGTAGAACACCTGTACAAGTGTTGATGAGTGTTGAGGAGCAGTAGCAGTAGCAGGCTAGAGTACAAATGAAAAGCCATCCAAGGTTTGTTGGGTTGCTCCAAACCACATTCCTAAAGAACTGTTTCCAATGAAAGTACATAAAAAGAAATCCAGTTTCATGGATTCATGTGTTATATGAGTCAGTGAAGAAAGTCGATGCCTGATGTGGATAAGCCCGCTGATTTCACAAAACCATTGTTATATAAGTTATCATGATTTCAGTTTTTATCCTCTTTCAGATAAGTGTTCATCAGACATCAATGCAATATTGACAGAAAGAACATAAAACTATGTGCTGGTTTATCCATCTTCCTCGACCACCTACCAGCTACTGTTTGTACTGAGCGGAATAGCTAGACACTTTATTGAACAGTGTGTACAGTCAACCGACAGTAACGGAAAACAAGCGACTCCTGAGTGAGAATCCAACTGAAAGTCTGAAACCATCAAACCTCACATGGTTAGCAACTGAGGCTGTCTTTTCTTCCCTCTCTGTGCAAACCACCCCGTAATTAATCCTTATATATACATCAGACATTCTCATTGCATACATACTCTTCAGGCATATTTTCATTAAAGGTTTCCCTGTTTTTTTCTTTCGTGACTTCTTCCATTAGCATTTCTCTTCCCTGGTAGCTTTGTCTTGGATCTCTTTCAATGGCTAAGAATGTGGCTCAGTCTCCATTGGAAACAACTAGCTTGGCTTCACTTGATCAAAAGTTGGCCATGGCAAAGCGATGCTCTCACGGTCTGCGTTCCTTTTCCTTTCATATATCTCTTTTTTCTTGCTTTTTGAGCTTTTATAGTTTGATAAAACAGTCTGTGTTTGATGGAGCACAGAAGGCGTTGTGGCAGGTTTTAAGGCAGCTGTTGTTGCTACCATCGCTACTGCCATACCGACTGTAAGTCCACTGGATGCCAATGGAAAAAAAAACGAAGCTAATTGCTGCTTCATGTTCCTTCTTCTACCAGAAAGATAATTTCTTTGTATATTTAGTACAGCAGAAAACATCAGGACCCAAATATTTTCCTGATGTTCAGGAGGATTGCTGATCAGTAGTTCTAGCCTCATACTCTTTAATATGCAGGTTGCCAGTGTAAGGATGCTGCCATGGGCAAGAAAGAATCTGAATCATACCGCTCAAGCTCTCTTAATCTCTTCAGGTTACTATTAACTATCATTGACCTTAATTACCAACATCTTCTGGTGCTGGATTCACTGATAAAGTTTCCGCTGTTTGCTATTGCAGTTGCCGGAGCTGCATATTTCATAGTTGCCGACAAGACTGTTCTGGCCACAGCACGTAGGAACTCCTTCAAGAATCAAGTTAAACATGAGGCATAACTTCTTGCTATTATAAGTTAAGAATTTGAGTGTTGCTAATCAACCAATCTGTTTAGCAATTATGTAAGCCCGTCATCTTTTTATATATAAATAAGATCCTATTTCGATACAAACTACCGCATCAATCTAGTAAGGTACGAAGAAATGGCCACTTCTATACAAACATGCAATACGCTTCTATTCAAAGACCGCCAAACCGCCCCCAAATTGACCACTTCGGGCGTAGCGTACACTAATACAATCATAGCATTTTTTCAACGTCACATCTCTCAAAGGAATTTCGTCGAGCAGCTCTGAAACCTCGTTCATAGGACAGAAACCCCTTCCTCAAAACTTAATTGGGATTCTGTATCTTGACCCTAATATCTTCCCGAACAATGGATACTTACCAAAATGGTTATCTTAACTGAACAAAACAAATTATATTTCATTCTCAAAATCAAAATTATAAGTGATAAAATTATTCCAAAAATCAGACAAAACATAGAACCGTAGCCCAACTCGAATAATAGTAAGATCAAAAATTCAATAATAGAACCGGTAAAAACATGCCAAATGAGTAGTCATTTTCACTTTCAAGGCCAAGATAACAGGCATTTGAGGATACCCACGTTGTGATCCCAAAAGCTTTTTTGTGAGGAAATATCTGTTGCCTACAGGAAAGTCACTCTGTAATATGGTAGAAGGAAATAACCCTTACTGTGTCTATATATATGCAAGTTTTTTGGCACATATTTGCATATTAATGTCATGAAGAATATAACCCATGTAGGGAGATGAGAATATTCAAAACTCAAAAGGGATGGACCCATTTACAAAGCAATCACAAGCAGAGAATAAAGAGTGGGGACATTGTATAAGGCTTAAGTTTTTCTCTTTTCTGTAACGAGGAAAGATTCACCATGTCTGGCTTCAAAATGATGATTAGATTCCTACTTATCGAGCTCTAGGTCATCAAGCAAGCATTGGTTGGAGTAGAATGTGCCACCTTGGCTTTCACCGCATCAGCTCAAGGCCGGCCCTACACAAACAAGGTCAGAGGACGGGTGGCGATAAGATCCTTATTTCTTGATGTTATTAGCCAGGAGTATATTCTAGTCTGGATTCTCTGTGAACTGCAAGTGGTTTTTATCTCATTTATTGGTGGAGTAGCCCTCGAAGAAGACCACAAATGATCATCTGGTAGGATTAGTTATTGAATGGTCATCACGCATGAAACGATCTTTAATATTAATTTCTCTTCGAGAGTTTCGATTAAATGCTCCTCAGTTATGAGGAGAATACAAATGCTTTTTGACTAGATCACAGCAGCTGCTGTAAGTAAACTAGTTGGTGAGCTAGACGCCACCTCTGTCAAGGACTACCTCATCATCTAACCAGGCATAGCTAATTAAGGCTGCTCTCCCTGTTCTGTTCGGCGTCGACACGCCGCAGTCCAAATGGAAGGAAAATTTGCCAGGAACATTCCCTTTCTGATGATTTAAAAAGGGGACTTTTGCAAGCCACACCTGTCTGTCTTCTGGGGACCTGATGTTTCTTCACACATGGCAAGAAAGGAGAGGTGTCCAGAATAAGATGAGGACATGACGGGGCATTGTATATGCACTCAAAGCTTAATGGATGTTAGATGGATATGATATATGAATCTTCCTGTTACTTCTTTGTCTTTGAATTATTGAGAACCGGGGAATCAAATTACAAGAAAGAAAGGAATTTGGCAGTGGATGTGCCACAAGGAACTGATTCCAAATGAAAACTTTCACAGTATCTTTTTCTCTCAACCATATGCACCTGGGCTGCATAAAACCTACTCAAAGGAAGGTTTTATTGGCTGGCGGGTGAATTCATTATCTTAACAAATACCGATCCAAGAAACTCAAAAACATTACGACAAAGATATTTAGTATGCCACAATTTAACCAAGACATACTAGCTCAAGTCAAACAGAATAAACACACAAGCTAGACAAGAAGGGAAAAAGTCCCTTTTTTATACTAAAGAAAGAAAGAAAAAGCTTACAAGTAACAACTTCCTCTTATAAAACCTTAGTACAAATGGATATAATGGTGATGGAATAAATAGTTAAAGTGCCGTCTCTGACAGCAATGTCTGGAGAATCCTATAAAGTGAGGGTATAACAGAAATTTACTTGAAAAGAGAAGGATGCGTTCATGTACTCACTTGGAGGCTATTCTGCAGTTTAGCATTTTTAACATTTTTATTGAATTTGTTCCTGAGTTTTCCCATATGAAATATGCTACCAGACTCAGCAGCTTTAACTAAACCTCTAGGGAAATTTCCTGTTGGAACCCCAACCTAAGGAAACCTTCGCCAAAAAGGCATATCTTGATAAGGAAAATACCATCAAAGGACCCACACATGAGGCAGCCTTTAATACCGTATATATAAAGCCCTTCCAATCCCAACACCAAAATCACCAACTGCATTGGCAGCCTCTTCAAACTACCGATACAAGTAGCTGCTACTTGGTCATTTGTTTGTTCTTTCAAGTGTTCATTTCCTTTTCAAGGTTAGTGTCTTTCCGTTTTGCTGGTTTCTGTGAATGTCAAAATTGTGACTGAGTATTAAAAGAATTAGTAGTGCAAATCTGTCTAACTTGTTGCTCTTTCTGATAAAAATCTTCAGGTTAGGAAAATGAGCTGGACAGGAGGGGACTGGATGTGCGGAGCATGCCAGCACCAGAATTTCAAGAAGAGGGAAATGTGCCAGCGTTGTGGATACCCCAAGTTTGGTGGGCCTGATCCAGCAGCATACGTATCCAACGCTATGAATGTTAAAGCCGGAGACTGGTATTGCACAGCCATGAACTGTGGAGCTCACAACTATGCTAGTCGGTCAAGTTGCTACAACTGTGGTGCATTGAAGAACGACTGCGATTCTATTTATGGAGGTCAGGCATATGCAACTGATGGCTGTGATCCTCCTGGATGGAAAACTGGGGATTGGGTTTGCGCAAGGTGATCCTCTCACACAGGCTATATATGCAAGTTGCTTTGTGCACTTCTTCAAATCATGAATTTAGTAGCATAAACATACTTTCTTCCTTCTGCGTCTTAATCTTTTAAGAGGAGAAAAGAAGAAAAACTAACATTCTTCCAAATTTTCATTGGACAGAATCGGATGTGGAGTCCATAACTACGCTAGCAGGACAGAATGTTTTAAATGCAAAACACCAAAGAATTATTGTAAGCAATTTATATATATAATTAATCACTGTCTTTCAGTTTCAGTCCTGTACTAAGTGCTGTGTTCCTTATTCGTTTTTTTTCTTTTTTCAGGTAGTGGATATTAACGGTGTCGCAATTAGAAGAAGAGTGGTGCATGCAATAACACATACAACATGCTCACAGCTTATGATTCTCATCCCTTAAAGATATAGGGATGCGTAATGCTTATTGACTGTCGATTTCAAGATTGACAACCCATAGGTTGAGACTGGCCGAAGACCTTTTCAAAAGCATAGCCGAGTATTTGCATTGGGAAGGGATTCTGACTATAGTACATGGAAGATAGTGTTCTTACATGAAGCTTATATAACTGCGTTTTTTAACACAGTAAAACTTAGCGCTGCAATATCTCCTTTCATATGAGGTGGTCCTTGGCCATGTGAGGCAGCGTTTGCAATATAACATAAAAAGGAAAAAATTCGAGTCCAAATCAAGGACCACCCATTATAGCTTTGGGATTCAACCAGGGAAGAAAATGACTGCGAAAAAAAAAGACTGTAAATTAAACGTAATTGGACATAAGATTCTTGGAATCCATGAGGATAGTTCCCTTCAAAAGAGAAGCTTTCTCTCAGAGCAATAATTTAGGCTCCCTTTAAGCATCAAATCAGAAAGAAGTGTTAAATTTTGCAGAGATAAGAACCTGATGCTCCCTTCACCAAAAGCAAGAGTGCTACACCAATGTCAGATATTGAGTCAACCTCAACTTTCTTTTTTTTGCTTTACCCCTAGGCTTGGCACCATATATGTAGCACAAAGATTAACCAGTGTCGTCCATTGTTGCTCTTACTACCAGGAAAGGTCAGCAGAAACTGCGCCATACATACCTTAAGAAGATACCCATCTAAGTTCCTGAATTAACCTGAGATGAGTCAAAAGTGGGCAGACAAGCTATCGCATCATCGCATCCCGTAGCTTTTGAAGAATTCTCAGAACCAAGCATGTAGCTTGATGCTATCCGATAACTCATATATATGCTTTGTAGATGTTAAGCAAGTACTTTTGGTGAACAAGTTCCGTTAGCATATGGTATGGATTATGGGGTGGTCCAGATATCTGGAATAGCTGTTGAACTGCGTTCTTATTTTTTAAAAAATAAATATTAAGTTATAGGCATCTGAAGAGATGCCTTTACGGCCTAGCAAAAAATATTAAAATGTCATCCCCAAGAAAAAATAAACTGAGGTTTTGTAAAAAAAAGAACCCAAGCCAATAGCCCATCCCCGTCGAAATCTTATATTGCAAGAAAATTGATTGGTATAACTCGTCGTTTTGCTTGTTCGGTGGTTCGTTTTGATTTCATCACATTCTGGATTACGGAAGAAGAAACCATTTGATATCGAACCCAAATTGTATCAAAAGATCCCATCTGTCAATTTATATTGATTTGCAATATATTAATTTTTGTGCCTTTGCTACTAGACATCATAAAATTTTCACACTACCAAAACCCATTCAAAATGGCATCAACTCAGACACCTACAGTCGAAACAAATTGACAAATACAAGCATCCATCGCTACATCATTCAAACCGACAGTAACCAGACAACAAGAAAAGGCCTTTTCCATATCTATTCGTGATTGTCTCCATTTTCCGTCTCTTCGGCTGCAGCCATCAATTCATCGAAGTTCTCCGTCTTCCCCAACATTATCTCAATCTGCCAAAAACAAAGTAGTGAATACAGGACCATTATCATCTTAGGGATAGATACAATGGAGAACCAACCAACATAGCATTCACTGCAGGAAGCACCAAAACAAGCTTTAGGTACATAGGGACCAAGGAATAGGTACACATAGGAAACCAACATCATGGCAAATGAAGGAGCTCATCTCCTCCAAATTCCTAGAAACAAGAAAAAAAAGAAAACCAGCAGAAAGATATTCGCAGAAAGAAAAATATACGACCCACATAGCCAGCTGTTGCAATGTGTAAGGCAAAAAGGAATCTTGAACATAAGGATAACTGTGAAACAAGGAAAAATGCTCTGATGTGCCACAGTGGCCAAAGAATTCCTCTGGTGCAGTTAGCAACCTTGACCATGATCATCCCACCTTCACGACTTTTTTTATTACAAAATTGTAACTAAAAGAAAAATCCAAAAGACAAATTTTAATAGTAGAGCCATTGATTACCTTGGCTTTTTGGACAGGCCGTCCTCTTGTTTCATCCCTCATGTCCACTGTGGAAGTCCTGATCCCTGCATAATAATGTCAATTACATGAGAATAAAAACTTGAATCAGTTGATAGATAGCTAATCAGCAGAAAGAAGCTTACTCTTTTCAACAGCAAATCCATTGTTTTTTAGAATTTCTGCAACGGTAACAACAGTGGCAATGGCTGTGGAAGTAACAAACAAGGATATTAATAGTGGAAATGCAGGTTCAAAACATTGATGATATATGACTGAGACTAAAAACACAAATCATATGTATATCGACGGTAGCAAACAAGTCCCTTACAAATTTCATATGTTATTTTTTAGAAAATTTCCATTATGTTACCCAAAAAGATCAACAGCATTAATAACACGATTTCACATGCCACTTTTGGGCCGGTATTTTAATAGAATTGCAAAATAACAATGCGCAATCTTGTTTTATATTTGCTAGATTTTCTCAGCAAATAAAAGAGATTTCCTCCTTGCCGGAGTCAAAATTATGACACTTTGCGTGTGAGTCGACAATTTATCACTTTTCCCATTAGCCACACGCTTTTATTGCCACCATGTTTAACCACAAACTACCCTCCTCCTTCCTCTAATAACAAACCTTAAAACCTTGGGCAAACTCATATCCAGACATATACATTAAAAAAGGGAATCAACATAGTGAAAAAGTCACTACAGAACCATCCAGAGGCAGTTTTGCCGGATATGTAGATACACAATATGAAAATATAGACCGAACCAAAGGAACCCTACAAAACTGAGTAACATTCAAAACTAGGAAAGCTTAAGGAAAGCAAGAGACTAACTAAAAAAAGAATCAGAGATCGGAATAAAGGCAATTTTATACCCACCCATGCCAAGAGCGGAGAGCTCGATCTCGTTGTTCTGCTGCATATACTTCTGCAAAACCCAACCAAAAACCTCTATTAGTATAATTAACACCAAATAAACATATAACAACGCAGATGCGTATATTGTGGTGAAGATAAATTACCTTGGCGAGGTTGACATAGAAGTACAAGGGTTTTTTGGTGTTGGAGACTTGAATCCGGTTCTTCTTGTGTGATTCCGAGCCAGCCAAGTTCAAGTTGTTAACCCCTTCAGAGATTTCTTCCATCTTATCAATTTAAAACCCTAGACTCGAACTCTACCTTTTGCGTTCTTAGTATTTTTCCTTCGTTTTCGAAGGTGCTGGTAAATGAAAGAGATGAACAGTTGGAGGCAGGCTTCGCTTGTGCTTTTATACTAAAGATCAGGCAGGAAGTCGGCGTCTCCTCCAACTTTGTCAGTCAGGCGCATCATGTCGTCTATATCCTAGGAAAAGAGAAGGTTTACAAGTGCATGACATGTAGTCTGGGGATAGCCAGCTCGTTTGCTTGCGTCTTTTTCTTTTGTTCTTCTGGTATAAAGTTACATAGTTATTCAATTTCTAATTCTTATACACGATGAAGTTAGTGTACGAATTTAATTTTAACTCTTGTATTATGTAACCTTATAATAAGGAGTAATCGGTAAGTTTTAATAATAATGTGTTAACCAGATAAGAATAAAGAGGTAAATGCCCATTTATGCAACCATTCAGGCATAAAATGCGAGTTAATAAGTATTAACTTCTTGCTAGAGAACCTTATAATATTGTACTTAAATTGGAAAATTGCTTTGGCGGTCTATAAGGTCCGACTCATATCATATAGGTTTGATATAATAGAAGCTTTACAACTTCATCAAAATGTGACCCGATAAACACTGCAAAATCCCCTATCAGGCCTGATAGCTACCCATCCAGTAAAAAAGGTGGAACTCTAACACAAATCGCATCCACCACCCAAATTCAGTGAAACTTAATATGCATCATTGTCAGATACAGTAAGGATATAATTATCATATCTTAGTTTCCTGCAGTGAATTGTGTAGCCTTCAACCGTTAGAGTCTATTCCCAACCACCGTCGATTATGGATTCCTGTCCAAATCGATATCCAGATCCAGAACCTGGATTTACAGCTGCATAAAAATCACCTCCGGCAGGGGCAGTATAATCAAAGCCACCGGGAGATGAAGAAGGCTCAACCATATACTCTGCACCACTGTAAGAACTAGAATAATTATAATTTTCATTCTCTGAGTGGGGATCATTGCGGAAGTCGTAAGCTCCAAACTTGCTGCCCCCATACCGTCTGCCCTGGTCGACATCATGATATGATCTTTCGGCGTACTTGCTAAGCCAAGAAGGGACCCCCTGATTTGATTCCTTCATTAGTTCAACAAGGGTCTTTGCAAGTGGCATGTTCTTGTCACTGAAGAAGGCAGTAGCTAGTCCAGATTTTCCAGCACGTCCAGTTCGACCTATCCTGTGCACATAGTTACCTATGTCCTTTGGAAGGTCAAAATTGACGACATGGGAAACGAGGGGGATGTCTAAGCCTCGAGAAGCAACATCAGTTGCCACCAGGATAGGAGCTGTACCAAGTTTAAAGGCTTTCAGAGCTCGTTCTCTTTCCTTCAGATCACCAATTGAACATCAAATGAGAAAATTATTAGAAAAAAGCATCTTTAAAATTTATAATTGTCGACTCAGCAAGAAGATGATTGAAGACCAATAATCAAAGCATGGCGCGGTTAAGATAGATGTACCAATTGCACTTTGTCACCATGTATTACCACAGCTGGAAAACCATTCATGTATAACCAGTTCTTCAAGTCATCGGCCCCTCTTTTAGTTTCCACGAAAACAAGCGTCAAAGAACGCTACAAGAAAGTCGATTAGTCATAGACAAATGAATTAGCCCCTTGCCGAATTAAGCTTGAATATACAGCTAAAAGATGCCAAGAGTAAGGAAAATCACGATAGGGAAAGTAGGAATATAGCATTAATTTGATATTAAATGCTGCACCTTGCCACCGGGTTCATTTGCCTGTTGGACACGAAGAAGATTCTTAAGATGGTTTCTTTTATCAACATCGCGAACAAGCTCAACCCGTTGTACAATCAAATCAGTGCTTGAACCAACTCTTCCGACAGTCAGAAAAATGTAGTTAGAAAGAAAATCAGATGCAAGTCTCTGCAAGGAAAAAATCAAACATGTAAATGAGCCCGGTGCAGTTTTGAAATAATCAACAGAGGCAAGAATGAAATGAAAGAACCTGTATATCGTTTGGAAATGTAGCGCTGAAAAGCATTGTCTGCCTTTCACCTGGTGGAGGCATTCCACTTTGCTGAACAATCTTCCTGATCTGGGGTTCAAAACCCATGTCAAGCATTCGATCAGCCTCATCGATGGCCAGGTACTTGATCATACTAAGTGAAATCTTTGCCCTCTCAATCATATCCGCCAATCGCCCAGGAGTTGCAACCAAAATATCGACCCCCTTCTCCAGAGTGCGAAACTACGTACCAGAAAGCACGAATCAGAGAGCAGGGGCAATTTATCCCACTGGCACGCTTATCAAGGCATCAAATCATGCAATTTAATGCAAGAATAAAAGTAACATTAATATCATACAAGCAACTGGGTGCAATCCATCCGTTACAATTCAAGCATTCGCAAGGAGGAATTGGAACTGTCGAAAGGAATGTGGACGAGCAACTTTGAGGCCAATCCTCCCCTTTATCGACATGATACACTCTCAATATACAAAACGACAAACATAACCATACAAAACATATAAACATAATAATCGAAACACGGAATTAATTTCGACTTCAACAAAGAACCATAAAAACACTCGATACTTGAAAATTAAGAGAAGTGAAAAAATCAGTAAACCTGCTGGACGATGGATGCCCCACCATACGCCACAACAATCTTCACCCCGGTATTATAACCAAACTTTCTCGCTTCCTCGCAAATCTTTAGAAAGCAAAATAAAATGTTTAAGAATAATAAACAAACAAAAACCGAGAAAATATAGAAGAATGCATAAGCACAATAAGGAGAACAAATATGATCCTCGCCTGACTAGACAGCTCCCTGGTAGGAGCGAGAATAAGCGCAGAAGGGTAGGCCACACGGCTACCACCACGACGACCCACCCCGGCCACCTTAACCCCGTTTTCGTTCTTCAAAATCCCGGAAAGGATAGGAAAACAAAAGGCAGCCGTTTTGCCCGACCCGGTTTGCGCACAAGCCATCAGATCCCTCCCAGCAACCGCAATAGGTATGGCATGCTTCTGGATCGGCGTCGGCTTTACGTACTTGCACCTCCGAATATTCTGCTTCAAAACCTCAAACAAGTTAATCTCGGCGAAGCTCTTCACCGCCTCCGGCACGTTATCCCCACTCACCTCCACCGGGATGTCGTCGTATACGTCGAAGTTGATGGCGTTACCGTTCGACACGTCGTTCTCGTCTTCTGCTACCAATTTCAACTCATCAAATTTTCCGGCCACAACGTTGAAAGGATTCTTCGGGGCCAGAAATCTGGAAGGCGCGGGCGACCGCCAATGAGCGCTTCCCCGCCCCCTGCCACGACGGGGTGAGCTGGTCCGTGGGGACAGTGGAGAGCGTGGGGATCCAATTGACTCAGAGGAGTAGCGAGACTGAGAGTGTGAAGAAGGTGAGCGGTGATGGCCGATCCTGAGGTGGCGCGGGATGTATTTAGGCTGGGGAAGCCTGGTTTGTCGCCGAGGTGACTCGAGGGGTAACTCATCATCCCAAGTCATGATCGGAGGGTTTCTTTTCCGAGTTGAAAACCGAAAATGCAGTACCTGCAAACACACATATACACGCAAGACACCACGTTGGTTCCCGGGTGAGAGTAAGACTCTGCGATTTTAGTGTGTACTGTATAGCGTAGGTGAACATTTGTACCATCATTGTCCATTTTATATCTCTCGCTATAAATCGTGTCCCTTGTCCGTTGCCCAAACTCCATGCATATTATGCAATTGCAATTCACATTTTTTGACGAAAGTGCCCTTGTGATTTATTTCTTGGATTATTCGCTGTTCTACCGATAATAATAATCATCAAATATCTTGGTATATGCGGAATCATTGGCGACTAATTACTCGAGCACGCGCGATGATGGGAGTGGGCTCGTTTTTATGTACGTAGGCATGCGGGAGATGAGACGGTTGGATAGAAATGTGGTGTTTAGGGAGACGAGTTTTTTCTGGAATGTAAGCCTCGAGCTGGCGGAATTGCCTAGCCTATTAATTATGGAGTTGATTTAGCAGACTGTTTTTACGTTTTCATGAGACGGCTTCGAGTGATGGTAAATTGGTAAATACAGTGAGGCATCGGCTTCTTATCTGATCCGAGCCTAGCCTATGAAAAAATTCTGAAGACAAAACAGTAGTTGGATGTCATGGATCAATTTTGGATAGCGGAATTGCCGCTGGCGGAAAGTAGAAGAAGGCAGAGCTATCGAGGAGCAGGAGAACTCTGGCTGTTTTAATAAATGAAAGCGCACTGAGAAATCCCGAATCCAGGGGCAAAGAAAAAAAACTAAGTGTTATAATTGTGATTTCATTTGTCGCTTTCGTGTTTAATCCTTTGATCAAGACTCTGCAAACAATAATAGACTCGATTTCACTCAATTTTTGTGTATAGACTTTATTTTCTTGTATTAGTGATTTTTTATTAAAAATATGCATAATTTATTTATGATTTAGATAATATTGATCTGAATGAAGAAAAATTCAAATCCCATATCAGACAAAAATAATAATGATCAGTGATTGTTCGAATCTTTACTCTCTCGACACAAAGGTCGAAAAAGATTGAAAACTATACGTTACAAGAGAGAAGGAAAATGATAAGCAAGGGATGAGTTTGTGTTGAATGGCTGGACTTGTCACAAACAACTTAATTTAGTTATCATGGATCTCACAGTAAGACTTCTCGACCATAATAATAATAATTGGAGTTTTTTTAGTTGGCGGGATTTTTGTACCTATAGATATTGTTCGTTTAGTTAATTTGAATTTAGCTTTTGGTGATGCCTCGGGATATGGCTTTTTTTTGGGGCGAATTTGATCTGAAACTGATTATCAATTGGTAGAATGTCATAGTTTAAACTATGATAAATCCTGGAAAGTATTATGGGATTGAAAGAGCCCTAAACGGATTAAAACCTTCATGTGAAAACTATCGCATGGTCGTCTCCTCACCAACGTGGAAAGAAACGTTCATGATATATTTATGAACGATCAATGCATTATTTATGGGAACTCACAACAAACAATTTTACATGCTATTCTTGACTGTCCGAATGTTAAACTAACATGGTTTCTGCTAGACGCTACTCTTACACTTGTTGACTTCTTCAATCTCAATGAAATGAAGAGCTTGGCTACAAAGTCATCAAAAAGATTTATTTGACTCATGTGGTCCATTTTGTTCAGGGTTGGTTGGCAAATGATGTGGAAGTTTTATAATGAGCATATTTTTGGAAGTCAGGTTAGAATAACTTGGTAGACGAAGATGATTATAATATATGTAATATTTATTTGTCATTTGAAAAATATTATACATCTTTTTTGGATGGGAAAGACCTTGCCTGATCAGATCAAGTTTAATATTAATGCTTGATTTATAACATATGACATTTCTGGTATTGGGGTATTACATGAGACTCAGACGATAAATAGATAGCTGGGTTTGCAATTTTGAATTTCTGAATATTTGACAATCACGTTAAACTTGCAGATATTTGGCAAGGATTAGTTGAATTTCTGAATATTTGACAAGGATTATCGCTTTGTTGGAATCGCAATTTTAAAAAGATCATCTTAAGAACAGATGATGGCCTGATATTTAGCTCTTCAGGTATTCTAGAATTGTGGCAGATAACATCTTATATAGTCATAGTGATTTTAATTTGAATCTGAGTGGTATTGTTGATTTAAATTATAATAATTTATAATATTATATTAAAAAATTGAAAGTGTGCCAATCAATCTCTTAGTATATGTAGTCCCTTTTTTTTGTTGGTAGAATAGTGTCAGGCTAGAGAAAGCTAGTAACCTGGTCGAAAAAAGCTAACGCCCAAACTACCGGTGCTTAATTTATCGTTATACGTAATCTCTTGATTCACAAACTTCACTGATGATTTCAAAAGTATAGAACTAGTGAAATTATTTCCTGATTTATACATCAATTAGAATTTAGAGGTCTGATAAAATTGAGCAGCAACCTTATTCAATTTAATCTCAATAAAATATGAAACAATTAATAACACTATAGGTATTAAGAAACACGAAGCTCCCGCAACCCCCATAAGCGAAGGAGACAACCACCCCTAGATCCTTGTATTTTTTGCCTGGTTATCACAAAACCCGTAAGTATCGGGGTTTTTTCTTGAAGAGACCGTCAGGAAAGGATAGAAGAAAAAAGGAAGCTAAATGGGAGCAGCAGCAGCGCCAAACGCCTGGACCGGCATGGAGGAGGGAAAGGCTAAAGCAGAAGAAGACGGTTCTTCAACTGACGACATCAGAAATTCTTCTCTTACTGTTGACAGTTCGCTTTCGCTGCCCGATATGACTCCTCACGTCATGTCTGTTCAAATTTTCCGATTGTTTTCCCTTTTCTCTTGCGCATTTTATTCGTTATATAACTGGATGATCCTATTTGTTTTGGTAGACGGTTGTGCAAAGATCTGTTCAAGGAATGGTCCAATTTGGATGATTCTTGCTTCTCCGTACAGAGAGTTTCCGGTGGCATAACAAATCTTCGTGAGTGCTTTTATTTTTCTTCATTTTTCAATTTTTCATTTTCTGTTGAAACTTGATATAGCTGTATTGGGTTTTCCTGAAACGTGTTTAGTTTATTAATTGGTCGAGTTTTTGGTTTAGTGTTAAAGGCATCTGTTAAGGATGGAAATGCGAACGAAGTGTCGGTAACTGTGAGATTGTTCGGGCCAAATACTGATTATGTTATCAATCGGGAGCGGGAGCTTCAGGTGATTTCTCAAAACGGACGATACTCAATCATCAGTAATGCTCGCAGTATTGAAATCCATGATTGTTGTGACGACATTATTGACAGGTTCAATTAGAGTGGGGAGAAGCTTGACAAATTGGATTAGGGTTCTTGTGTTGTACGGTTTTTATTTTCTACTCTTGCTTACATAATAATACTATATTCAGGCCATCAAATACCTATCGGCTGCAGGATTCGGTGCAAAGTTGCTCGGGGTGTTTGGAAATGGCATGGTGCAGTCATTTATTTATGCTCGAACGCTTGTCCCAGAAGGTAAGGATTGGGAGTGGCATTTATTAATGAGATGATCTACGAACATATTTTCAAAACACCTTGTTGATAGGTTTTGCTTGACTCGCTGTTTGTTAGACTATTAGATTTCACTAACAAATTTGTTCATCCGTACAATTTTTCTTGAGAGCAAACAGAAAACTACTAGCCATTTTGGCACTATACTAGCGTTGTAAATACATTTTGGTTTTATTTTAGGACTTATGCAAGATGTCCTTTCTTAATGAGCATATGTTTACCGAGAAGATAAAGAGCAACAGTTATATAAGAAATATGACAAGGAAGAATAAGCTGATGGAGTAAGTTTCTATCAGTCGCTTCCAAGATACCATCCAATTCACTGAAGTAGCAGATGGGTTGAAAATTTTCTGCCATCATCTGAATCTTTTTCCAAAAATATTGCAACATTGTGTCAAATTAGTCATCACCAAGTTATGGTTTTTTCCTTTTCTATGTTTTTAGTATAATTACTAACTTTATAATGCCCATCAAACAAATGTTAAGATGTTGCTTGACATTTTTGTCAATATGCTTATTAAGACAACCATGTAAATACCTCCCACTGTTGAACAATTCGTATAACCTTGAAATTTGAAGTATGGAGTGCTTATTGTTTCTGCTAGGAGTCTCTTTGCTTCTTACTTGATTGATGTTAAAGTGTTATAACTTAGCATCTTTGAAAATGCTTTGTCCTCTCAATATTTATTTGCCCTGATTGCTGTTGATTTCTTCGTCTGGGGCAGTTTAAACTTTTTTTGAAGGAGCATATTGTTTCTGGTTTACAGTTAATCAGCAGATTATGAATTATCTTGACTATATTGACCAAGTAAATTTCCCGCAAGCTATCACCTTGATGATGACTGACTATTTACTGAAGAATTGAATATGTTTGTTCTGATTACCTACTTCTTCTACAGTGATATGGTCTGACTTTAATTGGTGACGAATACTTCAATCTTTGCAGACATGAGTAAGCCAAACCTGGCTGCTGAAACTGCGAAGCAACTTCATATTTTCCATCAAGTTGATATTCCAGGTTCTAAAGAGCCTCAGCTATGGAATGAAATCTTCAAGTTTTATGAGAATGGTGAGTTTTCTGATTATATGTAGTTCCATATGTTTTAGCGTCCTATACACATGTGGATAATTTATCCCAAATCCTTTTTTTCTTGGTTCACGTGTGAATCAATATTTCATAAACATTTTATTGGTGATAAATTGCTATTTCTACCTCTTGTCCCTGCTCTTTCTCTCTTATCTTGTTTTCATTTTGTGTTGTAGCTTCCAACCTTAAATTTGATGATGTTAAGAAGCAGGGAATCTATGAGACAGTTTCATTTAAGGAAGTATACAATGAAATTATTGAACTCAAGGTACTTTTGTGTCCCTTCTATTTTCTCGCAGGTGATGCTTATCGTTTCCTCTACTTGGTAGTAATGTTCCAAAGCCACATTATTGTATATTTCATCTGACATGAAACTTACTGCTACATTGTCCACTATAATGATTCATGTAATTGACATTCTTATAAGAGCATGGGTGTTTGAGTGCCTCAAAATCTTTTTTGAGGCCTAATTATGAAATTATTGAAATCAAGGTATTTTACAGGAAAATTAGCATAAGTGAAAGGCTCCCTGCCTTTTCACAATAGCCTTTTGATATGATAAGAACTTTCTTTTATTGCAGCTGAAGATACTTCCTTTAGTGCTAGTGATACCCTGTATATATATACTCAGCACAGACTGGACCTTGACATAAAAATTTATTATGTTTGAAACGTCAGAGAGACAACAAGCTTGTATATCCAGTATATTTAGTGACTTTCAGTACTATGAATATGTGCGGCTTTAACACAGCAAAATGCATACTATTCCCATGAAACTGTCACACTATGTTCTGAAAATTTAAACCCAGAGTCCTTTGGATGGTCCATAGTTTCCTTCCTTTTTCTTTTCTTTTACCTTCTTTCCAGTATCTGTTTGTAGAACTGAATATTTGTTTTTCAATGGAGGTTTATTCAGAGCAAATGAGGACAAAAGTTGTATTCTTAGAATCACTACATACTGATATATTTCAAATGAATAATGTGGTTCTATTGACGGGATGATTCTGTTGATCATGAGGTTCAAACTCTTCTGTACCCATTTATAATGGTGTTTTGTCCTGGATATTGAACAGGAACTGACAAGCACTCTTAATGCTCCAGTGGTTTTTGCCCACAATGACTTGCTTTCGGGGAATCTAATGCTCAATGAGGAAACAGGTATGAATGAGTCATGGCTTGTTAGAAATTTTTTGAGAATGGGTTTGTTCCTTGTATAAAATTTCGTATCTCCCGGTCTTTATATTTTTCCTTACCATGTGTGCATGAGTAAAATGAGGTTGAAAGATACAGGATATGAAAGTATGTGATGGTCGTCTCTCTGGCACATTATGTTGTGTTAATTGCTCAATCATGCTGTAAATATTGATCAGTGAAAATGCCAAAGGATTATCCGTCAACTATGAGAATATAAGCTACAGAGCTTGTTGTTGTGAATCTGGCTGTAGGACACAATTCTTTTTCTTAATTTCTTCACTATTCATTAAATCTAACCTCTTATAAAGGAGGTGGTAGCTATTATTTACCCTTTCTGTATGGAGCCAATTTTAACAAACATATTCATATTTTTGTTTGCTAATATTATTTCTGATAAGCTGTTATTGTTGACCTAAATTTGTTATTATGAATGTACAGGGAAGTTGTACATCATTGATTTTGAGTACGGATCATATAATTACAGAGGTTACGATATTGGAAATCACTTTGCTGAATATGCAGGCTATGACTGTGACTACAGCCTGTATGGCTCAAACTCTTGAATCCTATTTTATTTCTTTACTGTTATTATGTTGATGGTACAAAGCTGTCTCAGTTTCAGTTTCTTGATTGCTAAACTGTGTTATTGTAGGTACCCAAGCAAGGATCAACAGTATCATTTCATTACGCATTATTTACAACCGGATAAACCTAATGAGGTACGTTTCTTAAGTGATGATTCTGTCCTTCATTGTTTTACAGAATTTCATTTTGGTTTTGTCTGTATGCCTAGGTCATAGTTTCTATTAGAAATCATTGAGTTGGATCATCGATATGGCATGAACTTTGTGAATTGGGCTTGCTAAGACTATTAATTGAGCAAAACATTGTCATGGTTCTACTGCTTTTTTGCTTTGGTCAGGTGTCTTCTCTGGATGCATAATATAATAATGATTAGAAAAATATGTCTTATATTTGGAAAGTGGATACCTTCAGGTAAGATGTTTCAAATCAATATTTATGCTATAATTTTCAGTATTGGCGTTCATGAATGGGAATGAACCTAACTTTTTGGATTTTAAAGTTTTATTGCCACTATGTTTTGATAAATAAACAAACCTTTCTCCTATATTCTTACTGGAAAGTTCACATGTTAGTGGACTGGCCCTTGAACACTTGATAAAAGAATACTAGAAAGTAACTATAGAGGATGTTAAGTTGTTTTTTTAAAAAAAAATCGCAAAGAAATAATGTAGAATGTGTGAGAGGGAAATAGAAAGAAATTGGGATTGACTCAGAATAAGCTTGAATTGTACAAAACCTATATTATTTCCAGCACAACCATTAATTGCATGGGTTCACATCACAACCAAACTGTTGAGGACAGGTATATTTCCAGATGGCCTACTCCCTTCGCCTAATAATTCAAATTCGGCCATCATAAATTTTCTGTAGGTGCCATTTCCTCTGCACTAAGTAAGCTCTGTTCTTCTTTTAGAATTTTGTCCTGAATGTTGAAAGGAGGAGAGTTAAGTTGCAGATGACATATTTTCTCATGTAATCATGGCAGTTGACTATTGGCTTAGAAACTAAATCGTTCCCTCGTCACCATTTTCCAACCTCTTCGTTTGCAAACTGATATGGAAGGTGTCGTCAGATTTACTTCTTTGGATGAACTGGAACTCAATCAATACTAATTTGATGATTGTGGAAGATAAAATTAGAGTTTCATTCTAGTTGTTAGGCCTTTTGACGGTTCATGATTTCGTGACCGTCCTGTAATTTTGTGATTACTATCTTGAAAGATGTTAAAAACTTAGAATGACGGCTTGTCTCGGGACAGGTGACTGACGAGGACGTTGAAGCCCTATATATAGAGTCAAATACCTTCATGTTAGCTTCGCATTTGTTCTGGGCCTTATGGGCACTTATTCAGGTAACACCGACACTTGAGCTGTACCACCTCAAACTTCATTCCGTTCCATGGCCGGATCATTGACCGCCAGTCTTGTTTATGTACACCAGGCAAAAATGTCGCCCATTGATTTTGATTATCTTGGTTATTTCTTCCTGAGGTACAATGAATACAAAAGGCAAAAGGATAATTGCTTTTCATTGGCTAGATCTTACCATGGCCGAAGGAGTGGGTAGTCTTTGGTTTTCAGTTATAAGTTCTCTCTTTTCTTCTTTTTTTCACGTATTGCGAGCAGTTTTCTCTATTCCAGTATTTTAGGAATTAGTCGGAAACGCTTACCGAGTCTTCACGCCAGAAGGATCGTTGTAATATATAGTTTTGTAGCAATTTCTAATTTATTTTGGAAATAAGGTGAAGCTGTTAGGGTAGCCTGCTTCCTTGCTGTAATCCTTACACTTCCTCTGTTTTCTTCTTTGTTTGTATAACTTTGCGTGCTATTTTCACAGATGTATCAGCTAGGTAGCTTTATGAATTGAGAAACTAATGAAATTGATTCTATTGATAAATAATATTCTGCTATTGTAAAAAGAAAAGGGTTAAAGTGATTGAGAAAACCAATGCTCAACGTCTTTTTTTTTTGTGACACAGCAAACTCTAGCAAAGAATACTTCGTTCGCGTGATGCATTAAATACCAACATACAGACAGTCTCATCTCATATTGACATGCAAAACAAGGATTGAAATGATCTCATGATAACACAAAACGGGCTTAAAGTGAAGAGAAAATGCAGTGAGAAGTGCACGGCCACCTAATCCATAGAAATGGCAAGATGAAACCGAAACAGATGATTTGAAAGAATAAATATCTGGTTCCACGACTGGTACATGAAACCACACCCTCATTGCAAGGGTAAGGGATGTCAGGCTAGAATGTGGATGACAAAATTCTAGACACGCTAGGTGTTGCAATGGCAGAGCCCAGCATCTATGCATGACTAACTGATACTGCTCAATACATGGCTGATGCAAATCAGTCCTATTCTAGTTATCACCGCGTCAGACATAGGAGGGCCAAAAATAAGGATGACATGGGCATGGGCATATGAAAGCCTGTGACCTAAAGCAATCGCTCTTGTTGTCATTGGGAAAATTAGGCAGTGATCGATGTGTAAGATATTCGAGTCTGCGAATCATAGCTAATGCTATCACGATCATGTTTGTGTCGGTATTGCTTCATCTCAAGTCAGTGTCTCTTTGCTTGGAAGTTGGGAAGCTAATCTATGCGGAATTCACCATTTTGCAGCCTGAATCTCCCAATCAAAATATGGGGTAGTATAACCATGCAAGCCATGAACAGTGTGAACTGCAACCAAGCATAGAGTAATGAGGCAGTCTCCCAAAAGCAAATTATTCTTAAGTCACAACTAACAACAAAGAAGAAATATAATAAAAGATGTACCAGGAGAGGAAGGGTCAGGAAACTCCATATTGGCCACAAAGCAAAGGAAAACCTGTATGGAAAGCGGTTCAGAAATAGGATAAGAGGACTAAAAAAATCAATTAATTAGAATTGAAAAGGCATTGCTGATCCTCTTACAAGCAAAAGGAGATGATTCCCAATAACGTGACTAAAGGCAACGCAGAAATACTTGCTAGCTCCCATTTCTCATCGAATCTCCTGACACTCCAAGCAAACATACTTGTATATAAGAAAATCCCTACATTCAACACAACACCCACCATCCCAAGGAACAATGGCAACCTGCATGCAGTTCAATGAAAGATTAGAAACCACGAGAAGATAAAGGATGCACATAAACCACAGTAATGTGCTCAATCTTTAGCATGCATAAGGACAACCAATGTCGCTAACTGAAAATGCATAAATCTTTCAACAGTGGACCGTCAAGTGTTCTTCTAATCAAGATTAGCTTCTAAATGACTCAACATATCATGAAGTCTCAACCTTGTTTAAAAAGTTCAAAGCTTTATCAGCTGGGACATTCCAATCCGTTAAAAAGATAGCAGATAGATGGAATAGGTTTTGATGTTAAGACATCCCAAACAAATGCAAAGCAATTTGAATGTTTTCATGCATTTGTTCACAAACAACAAGCAGAAACCTCTGAAGTGAGAACTAAAAGTTATAGTATGTAATGAACTCATTTGAGTTACTGTGAAACAAATTATTAAAAAACATATTATTCAGTTTTTTGAATCTCAAAACCCTAAGTACTTAAAAAAAAAATCATTGCTTGTAGTTGCAATCTCAGTGATTATTCTCTGTTTAGTCCAACAACTTCTAAGCAATAGTCCTGGCAAGCCATGGGGTTATCATCAGTAGTGTTTCCTAGCAGCACACAAAACTCTAAATAAGTTAAAAAATGATTTCCTAGTACATCCCAGAAAATTGTTCTGTCCAAATATGCTAAGATAACTGTTACAAAATGAAAATATTTTATTTAGGCTTGCCTAGAGTTCCAAGATGAAAATATTTCAGTTCAGCCTAACCTGCGTCAAAAGGTCAATGTTTCATAATATCTACATGCCACAACAGTTTCCCAGATGAAGCTATCAGAGCTTCTGCTCCTAATAAATAGAGCTTCAGTTTCTCCTGCTAGTGGTTAAACTAACACTTATAATTCAAAAAGCTACCAATGTATCCTTACTTTGACTGTCAAGACCACCCACTTGCGAATCCTTGGCCTGAGACAAGTTTCCTCCTTATCTGCTATGACAAAATTGTCTTTCAAACACTTCTTATCCCAAACGGGTTGATTGGTAAATCAAACATTTACAGACTTAAAAATATTAACAGCGTCACCGTCTCATTCATGTCTCGTGTTCACTCTTTGACTCAGCTACCTGGGAATAAGTCATTCAAGTCCAGAACTGCCTGGTAATCCAAATGTTTTGCAAGTTTGTATGAAATTCAAGACATCAATGTCAATGGACACTCAGCTCCAAAGTACTGGGTTGATAATCGTGGATTTCGCATTTTTTTTGTGGGTAAGCAAATATTCAAACATCTTCACACTGTAGTTTATAGCTCTGTTTTTACATCTAGAAATGTGGTTTCTATATTGTTGACTCTTCCATACTTTTTCTGCTTTTCTATATTATGCTTTGATTGTTCTTCACAGAGTGGCATCACTTGAAGGCAACAGACACACTAAGACCAGAATACTCAAGCGACGACTTGATAGAAATAAAATTCAAAACACCGTCCTGATTTTTTACCATGTCATCAAATAGTAAACAAATCCAAATAGTAATTGAATAGCTTTCAAACTAAATCTACTGTCTATCTGGAACTTAAAAAAAGCATCCATCAAACACACAAAATATCACAGAGCACCAGTTTACAAAAAAGCAAATTGGAAGAAAAATCCGCCCATTTGCGTACCTTTTTATCCGATCGTCGTGCCACAAGAGAAAAATCAAATTGGAGCGACGATCACCAAAGTAGACAACGAAAATGGCAGATACAATCCAAATCACATTCTCAGCAATCTCAACCCATGACCGAGCCGGCTGCTCAGGCGGATAGAAGGGGTTGTGTGGTCTTGAGCAGGCATCATCCTCAAGGTCATCACCGCTCGAGGAATAACCTTGGCTGTGCCTCTGCCTCATGTATCCACCTCCCGCAACCGGTGTTCCACCCGACATACTTACGCAGTGTCCAGATTCCCACGAACCAATTACACTTTTCAAAACAAGAAATCTCCCCGCCGGAATCAATAAAATTAACCTAACCTCTTAGAATCCATCACTTATCAATGCTCAGTAGATCTGTGGATACAAAACCCAGCAATAAAATCCAATTCTCTATACAAGCCTAACTAAAGAATCACCATCCTCTGCTACTGCTAAACCATAGAATCAATGTTGAACCTAAGATTGAATGCATTACGAAAACGTAATTAATTGTCTTCCTACAATAACAAGAAAAAATGATCCCATCCACGAAAACCGCGGAAAAAAACCGGATTCCTGACGAACCCAGCTCATAAAATGTCACTCATAACGCAGAGAATCGAATCAATAAGAGAAAAACCCCTAACAGTGTTTTTTCAAAACAAACCCATGACGACGATCCCACGTATGCTCTGCAAAACCCACTTTCCAGATTCAAATTCCCTTCACTACTCAGGTTCTGTTAGTCTGCACAGATTCTAGGAAGCAAAGAACGCATTGATGTGGAAGGCAAAACCGCAATTAAAGATTTGCGCCCGGGGTATCAAGGTCCTTTCCTCAAACTTTTCTCACAGTAGCGTGTGCGTCCCGTGGCAAGTGACCAGTATGCAACAGAGACAGAGAGCCGAGGAGGTTTGTCGGTTTGTACAGCGTGACAGGATGTCGTGGAGAATAAAAGAAAAAAAGGAATTGATTAATTAATTAATTAATCGAAAATCATCAACGACGATAAAGCTTTTTGATGGGATAGAGTTTGTCTGTTCGGGATCTTTAACTAATTAACTGTCCCTTCCCAAAAGAAACGTATCAAATGGAACCTTCTTCTTTTATACTCAACACTCACTTTCTGTATACCATTTTCTTTTGGGATTTGAACAAGTTTGGTGGTTTCGTGGCGTAATTCGGAAAAAGAAGAAATCCTTTGCGATAAATTAAATGAATGCATATGCGCTTACGTGTTGCCTTCTGATTCGGAGCAACAGTATTTTGACTTGGGAGATGAGGTGGTGCTTCCCTGTAGTTTTGGCTGGTTGGAGAAGCAAGTGTTCGGTGGAATTTGTACTTTGCTTGGCAGGTCATCCACGATTCCATGGTGACTCGGATCGTGTCGTTTCCCACGAGGGGTGTGGTTACTTATTTATGAGAATGATCGTTTCTTAATTTATATCACAAAAAAGTAAATATCGATGTGAATTTCCTTTCATGGAGGATTCATGGATACCGTATATGGGGCTTGGTTGTGTTATTGTCATGTTATTTATCTTATGTTCCACTGGGAATCAACAAAATCAGTCACTTTCGACTATGACGATAATGATGTTCCCTGCGATGTGTCCAACTATGATATTAAGACAAATATAATACTCTTAAGGGGTTGGTCGTAACGGGAGACCTATTTTTGTCATTCAACTATGCAGCCAATGTCTCGGTTATAAACATAAGGTGATTTCAGTATTAAGCATGGTTGGTAGCAAAATTCTACAACCACGCTTCAAGTGCTATAAATGGTGTTTATTTTATTGGAAGAATATCCATATTTTTCTAAAAAAAAAACTACAGAGTCTTGAAGATCCACCACCAATTAATCATTAACTGAGGATGAGATTAGTGTTACTAAAAATGATGAATTTATAGGCTCTTACGAGATGGTGATTTTGTACTAAGCCATTGTTGGAGACAAGCATGAAATCAACCGTTAATTTCATAAACAATGCACCTTTCAACTACCAATAACGCACAGACAGAGGGTCCTGTACCGTCGGCTTGCTGCCAAATGACGAAATTTCCAACCGGCTTCGGGATGCAAGAAGTTAGGGGCAACCAGTAATTAGCCCAAAGATTTTATGCTAATGCCATGAGGGAAAGAAGCAAGCATGCCGGAAGGTATTTCTTGCTATGTGACATACGACTATGCTATTCAAACTACTGGTTACTAAGAACGGCCGTGCCAAGGAGGATCTTCAATTCTTTAGCTAGTTTCTGTTCATCTAAGAGTTACACGGATCAAAATGTGTTTTCAGTGGTTTCCACCTCCATTACACAGACTAACCAGATCCATCAGCGTTGAATGCAACACTTCTAGGGGAAGATGCCCCAAGAATTTCCTATATTCGGATGCACCATCTGCAGTATCCGCCTGAAGTCTTCTCTCCTCTGCGAAACCGTCCTCCATCACCAACCACCAGGATATACATCCTTGAATATCTTCCGGGTCAACATGTGCCACCAGGCTAAGTATTTCACCCTGCTCCAGCTCAAAGGACAAGCACAGAAAATCACGGTTTGCTTTTATTCCCACCCTAAGGGCTTCCTCGTGAAGCCAACGGATAACCTGGCTTGCTACCTGTTAACATGATAAGGACAAGACAATAACGGTAAGGATAATATGAGATGTACCGAAGACATAAAAATCACAGGATCAATTCTCCAAACGGAAAGGATGGGAAGGAATTACATTAAAATCAAAGCATCTTAAGTATGCTAGGACATAATTACAATCCCCAGTCAAGGCAGTCGGAATCATATAGTTTTCTCACTATTTTTATGAAATTTAATATATGGGCCTTTAGATCTCATTAGTCCCGCAATCAGAGGAGATTGAGATTGGAACTTGCAGTTCTCTTGCACCTTTTCTGATCCACCAGGGATTCGAAAGTTGAAACCAACTTTGGTGACAACTTGAGCTGAAACTTGCTGACCGATATTTCTTTTTTCTTGCCCTGGGGAAGATTCTTCTTTCTTTCATTCTTACCATTTCTTTTCTTGCTAACAAGTAAATACACACACATACACCACTAAGAGATGGCTTTTGATAAAACAAATTCTCACACAAAAACCCAGCGAAAATGACATACTGCAGAGCTTTATAGGGATATTTTTAAGTGAACCTAAGCTATCATCCATATATAACCCGACACAAGTAGAAGCTAGAAAGTCATGGCGCCATGACCCCTCCTATTATCTGCCATAAGCTATAATTTCATCTATTGGGAGAAACAAGTGAAATGTCTACATTCAGAACAAGTTTTATATCCTGACATATATTGAGGCTACCAAGCTGGAATCATTTCAATTCTTAGGTTGATTACATAAACAGGTACGCAGTTCCCATATCACGCCTTTTCCCTTTCCAAAACAAAAGCAGGTAACACAAAATCCATAAATCAAGAGTACTAACCTGTTGCAAAATTATAACGGGAAGATCAGCCAAGTCACATTCATATTTGTTCGTGGAAAATATATCCTCAGAACTTCCCTTGAATAGGCCAATAACATTAGGAGCACCTTCAGCTTCAATGCTGATTCTGTCATCAATAACAACTACTTTGGTTCGAAACTCCGATTTTGCAACATTCTTCAAGCTTTGGATGTCAGATGTGTGTGGCTGTATGATTGAATGGAGAATCGAATGAGGTATCTTCATAGAGATTGTCCATGAAGAAGTCCTGGAATGCCAGGTCGGATGAGATGTCAAATGTACGTAAGCTACCCTGCAAACCTTTATAAATTGAAGAAAAGTTTACTAAGAATGTGATCCAACCACAAGTGATAGACAAAATTCAGTAATCAACATCTTATAAGCAATTGTAATAGTACCACATTTTCTATCTCCACAAGAACTTTGGTCGAAAATATCCTGTGAGCTAAAGACATGCAGAAATGACCCAGAAGACTAGACCCATCCTTTGTTGACGACACTCGAGTACTAGCGGAAAGGGCTCTGTCCTTTGCCCTTAGAAACAACTGCTCATGAAAAATCTGTTGCAAGTATATTTCGTAACAGATACTATTGTGGCTTGATTTCCTAGTCAGACTGTTCTGGGTATCCTCGGCCAAGTCCATCCCATCAAATGAATCTATGGGTGAAACTACTGATTCCGTGCCCTCTGTACCACCACCGTCAACTGTTTTATCATCCTGATTGGATGGATCAATAGATATATATACAGAGGTTCCTGGACATATACTCAAGCTAAGATAATTTTCACGTATCCCTGTCACATTGACTCCTGAAGATTGATTGAATGCTCCTCGGCTCACCATTTCAAACACCTAGAAGCATAGTAAAACAAGATCACACAATTGTTGAATAGAAATAAACAAAAAGAGGGAAAGTGGAGTCCAGGGGTGGAAACCTGCTCATAAAAAATTGCTTGATGAACTTTACGTAGGAGTGAGTGTGTTTCTCTGACGCATTCATTATCATTCAAAGGTTCCTTCTTGCTTTCTTCTGTCGGATCCTGAACTGAACTTTTGATCTTGTTGGATATCCCAGGAACACCACTGGAATTTACACCAAGGACTCCAAAACAAAGAGAGCGGCAAGAACTTGGGGGTAAATTTATAGCCAGCATGCCTGCTGAGTCATGATCAATGCGAATAGTGGATAAAGTGGATGGCCTAAATACAGCAGCTGAATCATACAATGCATTATCAAAAAGATCAATGGTGAACCCTTCATTTCCAGGAGCAGTTGATGCCACACGCTGCCGCTTGACCTTCCAGTTTTGCTGCAATCTATCCGCTTATCAGATTAAAACAAATATAATGAGGATGAAAGCACATCCAGTGATTTCTTCACCTTCCAATCTCATACATGGGTTGACAACACACGCTCAAAAACCAAAAACCACAAACCATAAAATTCTCTTGTAAACAGGAAAAAGCAAGTAGCACCATGAATAACCCAATTTGTTCCAAGCATAAAAATAATAATCATCCGAGTTCAAGACTTGGTAGTTAAGCAGGCCACAGATACCTGATAAGAGCACCATAAAATCTAGCTTCCCGTGCAATCTGCTGTTCCAGAGCTTTTGCTGACTGCTTAAAATATTTACCAAGGTTCTGCAAAAGCGGATAGAAAAAGTGACCAAATAATCACCAGAAAAAATGTATAGCAAGACATCCCCAGACCTCCCTGGCAATCACATAGTCGTTTAGCAATCCTAAATACATCACACTGGCCGAAATCTTATTGCACAAAGTATGAACCAGAGAATAACCGAGCACACTGGAAGAGTAGAAGAGAAAAAAAAGTACACGATAGCTTTGTAGCTTGGTTGCGGTACAGACAGAAAGATCAGCAAGAATCTCGTTAGGCAAGGATTTCGGCCTGGTCATACCAGCAACTGTTACAGCATCATTAGCTTCGACCTATTCAAATAGCAACAATTCTGCTAATCAACTTAACATCCTTAAATTTCCTCAAAAATAAGCCAATCGCAATATGCTTAATATAAATTCTCATAGAAAGTGGGGCTCTTACGGTATTGATAAGATCTATAATAACAGAGAGCTCCTGGTGAGCTAGCTGGAGATTCTCCACCATGCTCTGCCAGGGAAACGGAGTCGTAGTGGACGAGCTCTCCTTCGAACTGCCTTTTTGCTTCAGCTTCTTCTTTTTGGTATTCTCCTCCGCGTCCCTCTCCACCGCCCACGCAAAATCAATCCTCCGAATCAACGAGACACACTTCTCGTCGTACCCGACTTCGCTGTCACCAGAACAATCCGTAAGACTACTAAACTGAAAAGAATGTACGCGCGTGAATTTTAAGTGAGAGCAGTGGGAGTGCAAGGGTTGTTACGTCGGAAATCGTTCGGCGCCGTTTTCTTCAATGGCTTCCAAACGCTTGACCGGAAGCTTGTCCAGCGAAATTTCTAGGTTTCCGTCCATTTCTTCCCTCTCTTCTGCACCCTGGATTTTTCAAACAAATTTTGTCAAACAGAAAGATTGGAAAGAAGCCAGGCCGTTTGCCGAGGGGCGTTTACTTGCTTACTGCTAAAGCCCGGCTACAACTTAACGTTTTATTGATAGTTTTTCTTTACAGGCAACATAAATCACTTTTCTGCTGTATTGCAGATAAAAATGGTCAAAATTAATTATTAAATTAATTTTATAATCATGAGATTGAATTTTATTTATTAATAAAATATAATATTTTACTTAATTTTTGTAAAAAATATTAATCATATTATTTGGGTTTTCTCTCATGATATCTGTTTAAACCAATTATGAACCTATATCTTTTGTCACTAAATAACATATATATCATTTTATGAATACGTGAGCTTAAATAATTATTATTAAGTTCATTTGTATATTTATCCCTTCAAAATGAAAACATAACATTGTTATCAAATATATAATTTATGAGAAAAGAAAGATAGTAACAATTTAATATTTATAGAATATAGAAAATATTCATTATTAAATCAAAATAAAAAAAAAGAGTCTATCTATGTTTAATGTATGAATAGATTCCCGATTTAATTGATTTTAACTAAAAATTAGAATCATTTATAAATATTCTTAACTTCAATTTGTTTTAGAGATGTAATACTGATTATATTATATATGTTTTATTCTTAACGTATAATACTCAATCAAAAAAAATCATAAACGTATTTAATTAAATTCAGGTCAGATATAATTATATTTATCTTTTTTTATATATATTGACTGTCCCCAAACAAACCAGCCAGGAATTCCTATATATATACGCACGGAGCAGAGCAGCGAAATCCTTTGAACATTTCTTTGTTGATTCCTTTTTTCTTCTTTATCTTATATTTTACTTTCTTGACAGAGTATTGCTTTCGTATCATCACTCAGAAAGGCGTCGAAGGGAACCATATGGAAAATCCCCTAAAGCTCAAGTCGTTGCATCACATCTCCCTTGTGTGTCGATCCTTAGAGAGGTCTCTGGATTTCTATCAAAATGTTCTTGGATTCTTTCCTATCAGAAGGCCCGGCTCCTTCAATTTTGATGGTGCATGGTACGTTTCCTGAAGTCTCCTCCCGTAAACATAAACTGCAAGTGCATTAATTAAACAGGTTTCTGTGGTTAGAAAATTGACATTGATTAACTTGTGCTCGTATAGGCTGTTCAATTATGACATTGGTATACATCTGTTACAATCTGAAAAACCTGAACCAATGCCTGAGATGAGCAAGATCAATCCAAAGGATTACCATATCTCTTTCCTGGTATTTTCCTCTCTCTTTGTCCAAGCAAATGGGTTTCCATCTATTAAGAAATTGAAAAGGACTTATGTATACTAATCCGACACTGGCTGGCAGTCCGAGAGCATGACAAGCGTGGAGACAAAATTGAAAGAGTTGAATATAGAGTACGTAAAGGGCAGGGTAGAGGAGGGTGGAATCTGCGTTGACCAATTGTTTTTCCACGACCCAGACGGGTTGATGATTGAAATTTGCGACTGTGACAACCTACCTGTTGTTCCATTATCTGCAGAAGCCATTCCGCGTTCATGTTCACGTGTGAATAGCCATATACAAATGCAGCGGCGGCCGCCGGTAGATTCAGCTAGCTGTACTGGTAAAGCTTCAGCAGGTGGCGACGATTTCTTCTCAGATTTCGCCGGGAACTATTTTTCTCGGGATTGATAATGCGGTCATGTCGATGTAGATAACGTACAGTACTGCTTTCACGTTTGGATGACTAATGGAAAACTGCGATTTAATTAAAGCCCACTATTTTAGCCTTTGTCGTACGGTTATATTGTCGCTCCTGCCAGATGGGTTCCTGCTGGCTCTATTCGTGTGATAAAGAACGGATATCAGGAAATGGAATTACAAAATACCCTCTCTCCATTGGTTTTAGTAAATTATGGTAATTTATCTTTAACCAAATATAAAAATTAGATTATTTGATTTTTAAAACGAAAACATCTTTTAAATTTGAAAATATCTTTTTATGAGTCATCGAAAAGAGATTAAATGCTAAAAATTTTCCCATTGGAAATTGCTATGAAGGATGAACAAAAACATCCTTAATTCTATCATATTTGGTAGAGTATGATAATTATTTGGTAGAGTATGCATATAACTGAGGGATAAAATAACGTGATAATTTAAATAATTTAAGTTGAAAATGAAATCATCCTAATATCGCGCATAACGCGTTTGATTTATTAATGTAGGAGGCTAGGAGCTCCATTCCCTTTCATGGGCCAATCAAACCCGATGGACAGGATCAACTACTCTCTCAATAGGAATTGAACGAATGGCCCAGAAGAGTGAATAAAGAAAGGAGCTTCTTCTTGCAGAAATAGACAGAGTTGAACATTGATATATTCCCACGACAACGAGAGGAAGAGTATGATATCAAAGCAGAAGCAGAAGCAGAAACTCAGGAGAATTTTCTGTCGACTAAGGAAATGCCGTCGGTTCCTTTGTTTTTTTTTTCTCGTTAGGGCTTAATAAGTAGTGCATTAAATTCATTTTGAAAGGATTAGACAATGATTTCCCACCTGCCAATCTCGACTAAAACTGAATCATGGTTGTTTTCTGGGCTTTCCGTTCCTACATCTGCTGTGGTGTATCTGATGCATTCCTGCCTGACTGATATCTATCTTTGAACGACCAACAGCAGATCCATCTATATCCAGAAACAATTCTGAAACAGAAACTGAAAATTTATGATAATATAATTACTATTGGTTCTGTCTGCTTGAAATCTGAATTCCAGTGTGCATGTCTTATCATTCCACGGCCATGGATGATGTGCAAGATTAACTTGACTTGAAAGGGTAGGCAAGAAACTCTGGTATACAGACTAGAAATATAGGGCAAGTTTATATACAGACAGAGAGCAAGAATCTCCCACAGAAAGTAAAAACTATGACACCAAACATGCACTTCTTTGCAGCTTGTGTTGCTTTATGTACGAAAGGTTAACTAAAGATCCAAGAGATTGCAAATTGAATCACCCAAGAACACGTACAGATAAAACAGAGTTAACTAAGGCTTTCTTGATGTGGGCTTAGAAGGATTTGGTTTGCCAAAAATGCTACAGAACCCACAAGCAGAGAGCTTAGAAGAGGGAGGGTCATTTTCAGGTTCTGAAGAAACCTTGACTCTTCGATACGCAATTTTTCCAGCGAACTGACTGTGTACCAGCCTTGGATCCGTAGAAGGCTTCCCTTTGTTGAAATTCGGTGTTAATCTGTCATCCCAAACCGACCCCGATGATCCTTGCCTTCTGAATGATGTCACGGACCTTGGCAACACAGCTGCCCTAGCCTCCATGTCTCACTCAGGAAAACGATCTTTCTACGCTCTGTGTTTGCTCCTTTGTAGAAAATGTTCCAGAGCCACTCCCCGAGTCTGCTCCTCCGAGTCCAACCAGTATATAACGGTGGCGGACGACTTGCCTGTGCAAAGAGGAGAGGAAGATATAGATGGGTGACGGCGACAAAATTAGGAATAAAGAAAACAATCATTAATGCAGTGACGTGACAAAATTAGGAACAAGAAGAAACAATCATTATGTGGAAGACAAACAAAAACCCTTCATTGGGATTCATGAATTTTCTAACATCTCCTTGATTATAGCAGTACTTTTAAAACCTGAATCTCAGAATACTTGAAAGGAACATGTACCCTGTTGTTCTTTCTAGCAAGCTATTAAATAGGATCTGCAATTATTTTCCATCTATCTATACAGTATCTAATATTTGACTTGACTAATTGGATTTTGTTCTTGGATTAAAGGAAAGTAACTAAAGAAAATCTAAAATCAGTTGCTGACCGATGCTGGGTACAGAAAAGTGAGAGAATAAAAAATATAAAAGAAAACTAACAATACTTAATAATTATTATGACGCAGAATTGATTTTAAAACACTAAATAGCAAAATCAATAACTTAAAAATCATTGGTCTTATACTAATTTTTTTTAGCCATCATATCGAATTTATGAATTTCGGAACAAACAAAACCTAATAGATGGAGAGCCTTACTCATCCTTGCAGATGGGCATACTCAAGCTTTGAATTGAACCATATTATTCATTGCATACTCAATTCCGGATTAAAAGAATGGAAAAAGGAAGAAGGAAATACGCCATATCTTTCCAACATAGCATAATTGTAACTGGTCGTTAGAGATATGGAGAGATATTATTGTTTTGACAAATTAAGCTTATATATATATGAACAGCCAAAAGATAGCGGCTCTATCCCAAAGCTGGGCCCTCATAAGTGTTCAAATTTTAATTTGTTATGTCCAATTCTCCTATTACCACCTAATTCCATATAACATGTGAATCTTAATATGTTTTCAATGACTCGTGAACCATAATATAATAATTATATAAAAGATAAAGCTTGATCCAGTCTTGAATATTAGTGATGGCCTCGATATCTTGTCTGTGACCATTCTCTGACTTTTGGGACTTAAAATTCAGTGTTGCCTGTTCCATCATTCGTATATTATTTGAGATATCACAAGATTGATTTTCAACTATTTTTTCTGAAAACTGATTTATTCCACCAAAATCTGTGTAGAACGCCGGCAAAAGTACTCCAGCAGCTTAAATAGCTCCATTAGAATTTGTAGACCATCTCCGCGGTGTATCCAAGGTCTTTAAGTATTCCAGTAAGCTGCAGAAGAGAAAAATGACTGACATAAGATAGGAGGAAAAATGACATTCAGAAACGTCGCCTAACAGATTGTTCTGATTCAAATTCCGACAATTCTGACACACCAAAAGCCTAACAGAAAGCAGACAGTTTCCTACCTCGCCTTGCGAGCGATTTTCCTTTTCGCCAGATATGTGTTTCATCATCCCAGGGGGGCCGCATACCTAAATGAATGCATAAGGAATGTTCAGTTCAATGCATAAAGAATCAACAAGAACACTCCCCAGTGCTAATTCGATTCATGCCATTATGATGAACTGGTAAATTGATGTCAATGTTAACATCAGAAAATGAATTTACTGTGAGATCTGATGATATTAAAGATGACACTTACAAGGATTAGTGTGTCATCACCAGGACTAGGCAAGCCTTTCACCGCCATATCCTTCGATATGTAACCTACTCCTCCTTTCCAAGTCTTTGTTGCATTGTCTACCGTATAGAATACCTGAGATTTTTTTCATGACATAAGGAATCAAATCTTTGAGAAGCACTACATAATTTTGGGTTATATAACTATTTGCTCATAGTGAAACAAAGCACTACCTTTAGATTCGGGTGGCCGGCAGCAAGGTAGTCAAGCTTCTGTTTAAGCAGAATGTCATCAGGTGAAACATTGGCATAAACCAACGAGACCTGTAAATAAAGGTTAGGATAATGAGATATCTCCGGAAGTCTACATGTGAAGAAAGAAGGGTCACTTTGTTGTTGTCAGACAAATAATTGACAACAAATTACCGTCGGTGCTAACAAGATTTCGAGATCAGAAACTATGGCGAACAAGTTTTATATGAGATCACCTGAGTATTATCATCAGGATTCTTCAGAATAGCCTCAATCACTTGAAGCATTGGAGTTATGCCGGTGCCACCTGCAATCTAGGTGGATATAATACAATCACGCAGGTGTAAGACAATCGAGGGTTTACTAAACTTGACATAATACAATCACCAAAAAACGATTTTTTTTTTTTTACGAAATCACAAAATTGCAATGAAAACTTGGACTTGAACAGGATACCAGCTCTTACCATGCCGATGTGTTTTTTCATATTGGGAGAGTACCTAAGCTTTTCGATTGGCCTGCCGCACAAAGGCAGTCAACACAGACAATAGACCAGAATATCTCCTCAAACACACGGTTCTGTGAAAAACTTACCCTTTTACTTCGACAACATCACCAGGTTTTAAGCTGGCAAAATGTTGACTCATTTTCCCCTCAGGATACACCTGAAACAATTTGACAGAATGCAGGAAGGAAATTCATAAAAGGAAACTAAAATTATAAGGAAGGGAAATGGTTATATCTGTACTCTTAAGTATGAAACAGTAACTATAATTGCATACCTTAATTAACAAATCAAAATAGCCCTTTGAATCTGGGTCGGAGATAGGTGTATACCTAGGCATGGAAGTCAAGTAAGTAGCAATGACAACGACAATCATGATACAAGCAAAATCATCTAGTCATTTCAAGAGAAGGTCGACCCTATCAATCTTATTATTACAGGAACCTCTTTGTCCCTTCCTTTAAAAGATTTTTTCTAGGAATAAAAGATTACGCAGAAGAATGTTAGACACCACAAATGAAAGATCTACAGAAACAAAAATATAAGTTTCCATAAAAAGAATGGTCCTAGTGCATGCAGTAACATCCAGTTCCAACAAGCAGCATTCTACACTAGACATCCAGGTCTATCCAACAACATGACCGAACATTTAAGACAATGAAAAAGTGCATTAAATTATTATCAATAAACACATCAGAAAAAAAAAATCCTGATAAATCATATTTGGCTTCACCACGGACAAATCCATATCAAGCATATTAGCATCATGCTCAGAATGACTTACGGGCGAATGATATATTTTATTTTCCCATCAGCATCTTGTCCTAATGGGGCCCTGCAGTTGAGAAAACATACCAAAAGAATGAATCTGGAGGAAAAGGCGTTGCAACTTCGATATCAAGCACCTTTTAAATGCCAAATCAAATGCTACCTATAGACATTGAAGTAAAAAAATAAAAAATACCTAGTGATGATGCAGGAAGCAACATCCAAACCCAACCTCGCACTTGGATCAAATGAAAACCTGGCATTTTAGGGAGGCAAAAAGAACAGTATTCAAACCAGAAAATCATCTGAACTGCTCATCGGCAGTTTTCTGTGGGGATATGGCTTTTTTAATAGTAGAGGATTCATATAATTTGGTAGAGCCGACACTATCCTTAAGTCTATATCAAACAGCAATATTGATTGAGTTAGGAGGAGACTAGCCTGAATAACTGGGTATTGTGGCTAACTCTCGCGGTATCTTGCAGTTTAAATTCAATCCATTTATCGGGGTTGAGAGCTGGAAGGACAACCGAGCATCATTTTGAGCTTCCAATTTTCAATGTAGAAGATGTGACAAGAGGTATGCATAAATTCTCTCTTAAACCTTAAAGACAGATAGCATTAAAACTAGATTCATAGAGATCAGAAAAATTTGTATACACCTTAGCACGAGGATCACTAAAAATTATCCCAACTATAACATTCTACGTAGCTAAGAGATTAGAGAGGAGAATCACCAGTTTTTGGGCCCGCCTGTTCTTTGACTTCATCTAGATGAGCCTGTTAACATAGTAAACGCTGAGGCATATAAGTATTGAATCGAAAAGAACCCGACACACAATCAACAACCATTGTTACTCTGCACCACTCTAATCAAACAGGGAGGATTCATCTTTTTCAATCCATTCCATTCGTGCACAAAGTGAATTACCAGACAAAAGAACTATTTCAAACTTAAACCTGGAAAAAACAGTATCAGTTGCCATCTCCTCGATAGAGAAAATCACATTTAGAAGACACAAGCGAGAACCACCATTTTGTTCCACACTCATTTCAATTAACAATAAGCGCTCTTATCCAATCCAGAGGTCCACATCAAAGATTTTGCACTAAAGATTTACTCAGAAACTGAAACGGAAATTGTTCAATGCACAATCCATTGATAGTGGCATTTCACTCGAACCAAAAATAAATTAAAAAAGAAGAAGAAAAAAGCAGAATAATCTAAGCCCGAAACGGAATAACCCATTTGATGAAACCAACAAATAAATGAAAACCCAAATGGGAATGAGAGAGAATTACCAAGTCAGGAGATGAGAAGTAGCACATATAGGAGATTCCACCAGAAACCGCAGCAATTGCTCCAAAAGGAACACGAAACCCACCAAAACTAGACTTTGGTTGGCCTCCGAAACCAACTGGACTGACCTTAGCCAGTCTCCTGAAGAACGCGGTGGCCATTTCTCTCAACGATCAGAAAAACAAAAAAGCCACAACTGGAGAGGGATCGGTAATGTATTTTCCAGACAGAAGTGCCGGATAACCCTCAACGAAAGTTACCGAAGAGAGTTGCTGCGGTGTAAGCACGAGTTTACTGTAAAAGTCAAACTTAAGTTGGAGACTTAATAACAGTAACAACTTAAAACAGTGCACGTGTTCGTACATAACTTGGTCCTTCAAATGATGGAGTGTGTCTCTGGGCCGACAACGTAGTTGACAGGTTTGTGATTCAGCCCATTTGAAGTGTTGTACATAGGGTTGACATGAGTTACTGTTATTTCTATTTTTTCTGCTTCCTATCCTCCCCTTTCCGGCATGATCTTCTTGTATGATGATTTAAAGTGAAAGATCAACATTGGTCTTGGATTCTTCCAGTTAATAATTAGGGAATTAATGATTAAATTTGAGAAGAGAAGGAATGAAACTCTAGAAGGTTAGAGTTAGTTGGACCAGAAGGTGGGTGTTTATTGGAGAAGATATGTAACTAAGCATGTCTCTGAATGGACAACTACGAAGCTGTCCTAAATCTCACCCTTCATTTCTTGATGTTTCATTTGGACCGCACAAGTGCATGTCAAGTTGTGACATTGACAATACTATCTCTCTATTCCTAAATTGGAGATAGAAACATCATGTCACCGTTCCAATAATTTAACAGCGCAGCCAATAAGGCTAACAGGATCTTGCCTCCATCAATGGATTGGGGTGTCTTCTTAACAGGAGGATGATAGGCGTGCACATGATGAGCTATTTTTTTCCTGTCTTTTAGCTCTGTCACAATCCTTCCAATTATGCTTGTCATAATTGTCAGATAGGGATAAAAATAATGCAGAGGAAGGCTAATGGTGTCTTGTCTTTATTTGGGCTGGTAATGGCTATTTTATATATTATTTAAAATCTCATTATATGCAGATTGAAAGACCCTCCCAGGGTGGAGGATCGGATGCTGCCTGTGGAATATGCAGTTCTGCTCTCATTGTTTTGTTGCTTAGGGTGTACTTGCATTGAACAAGGAGGGTTAGTTTTGTAGCTGCAGCCAGTCCTCAAAGCCTTGAGTTGACCCCTTGGTTCGTACGGCGGCTCTTCATATTGTTAGTCTTTTTCTCTCTCTTTCTCTCTTTTTCCAGTTACTAGGTGAGCCTGCTCTCGGGAGGCAGTGGCAAATGTTGTCTCATTGATGGGATATAAAAGCTGTCGCAGTTTATAGAGATACCAGTGATTATAAAGGATGCTTGGTGGTGGCTTGACGTTGTCCTTCCAAAATTTTCCATTAGTTCTTCCCTTTAATATACAGAAAAAGAGGAGTCCGTATGGAGCAAGACCAAATCTCTCTGTGGCTATACAAGTTTCCTCGATTACTGTACAGAACGATGACGGTGAGTTATCCCCTCGATCCAAGAAGAAAGCTAATTCAGGTAAAGCTCCAAAGAGAAATCAGACCACAGATTCTGTTCTTAGCCAGAGAAATACAGTTGGCATTATCGGAGGAGTATCTGTTTTGTCTACTCTTGTTTTCCTGGAGAAACTTGTCTGGTGGAGCTCAAGAGATGGTCAGGAATGCATCTCTTTTGTTGTGTGCAGTGATCCTTCATTATCTAGTATCTGCTCTTTGAATGGTTCATTTCAGTCATTCTGTGGGATAGATGCGAAAGCAGAATCGAGTTCCGGTCCGATTGTTGATAATTTGCGCAGTAAGAGGAAATTTCTGGAACAGTCCGGAGCAAGCTGCATAGTGATGCCATGCCATCTTTCACATGCATGGCATGAAGCTATATCTGAGGGGTGTTCACTGCCGTTTTTCCATATGGGTGATTGTGTGGCTAGCGAGCTCAAGGAAGCAGAGCTGAAGCCACTTGAAGCTGGTAGTCAAGTAAAAATTGGAGTGCTTGCCACATATGAAACTCTTAATGCTAACTTTTATCAGGTTAAACTGCAGAATCAGGTATCCTAGTTTATCTTCCATTTGTTTTCATGTCAATTCCTGATTCAACCAACTGAAACATGTTGAAACTGTTTCTGTTTTCGAACTTTCCTGATGCTCTGTGTTCTACCCTACTTTGCAGGGCTTTGAGGTTGTCTTGCCGGATAAGGCAACCGTGGATCACATTCTGATGCCAGCAATTGAAGCCCTGAGTAGAAGGGATATGGAAGGGGCAAGAAATCTCTTGAGAGTAGCAATCCAGGTTCTTCTAGTGAAAGCAGTGAATATCGTAGTTCTTGCGACTAATGATATTCAGGGACTTTTGCCTCATGATGATCCTCTTCTTAAGAAGTGTATTGACCCTATTGATGCATTAGCCAGATCGACTCTAAGGTGGGCTAAAGCTACCGGGAATGTCCCTCAGAATGTCGGCTAGCAAATAATAGTTCACCCTTGTTTTAGAATTTACTCAATCAATAATGCTCTTCGTTGTACAATTCCAATCTGGTGTGTAGAAATGGGCCGAAGCTTAAAACAATAATCACCGTAAGTGGTAGATGGAGTATGAAAATAGATGAAAAATTTTGTCAAGCAGTTGTCATTAGACTTGCGGAAGATCGGGCAACCAAGTCTCCACTGCCACCCACAAGTTGTGATAGAGATAAGTCTAGCTTAATTATAGATAAGAGTTCGAATCTTGACTTAACCATCCTCAACCCCACCAACAGATCAAGGATTCGAACTTAGTTTGGATATGAAACAATTCAACTAGGATTCAAATTTAGTTTTAAGTTATAGAACAATTCAAGATGAATAAATACATACTTCCATGTCCCTCTGGTTATAACTTACCCAACCAATATATGTATCTAAGAGAAAGCAATGGCACAAGAAACAAAAGGGGGGCCGATTTCCCTTCTTTTTCTCTATGAGAGATTATTGCCATGTTTACATGATAATACATGAATGAAATATGGTTGTCGAACTATTATATTGAAAATAATCATCCTGGGAATGCCTAGGTGTTTGACACAAGACTCCTACAAATTTGACAGTGAAGTACTAGGCTGTTTTGACCGATCTCCGACTCCAATTGTAGAAGCTTGATGAACCCAAGAAGAGATTAGATGGTGTGCAATTGCATAGGGCCCAGGGAAAAACATTGGAGCAAGTTCCCCACTTTCCACATTAAAATCCGCTGATAAACTCTGACCCTTCTCAACGCCTTTGCACATTTGCTCCACCTTGGCAGCTGCTGTTCTTTGTGCCTTCTTGTACTCAGCAAATGAAAATGCTTGTTGGACAGCTTCTCTACTATGCCATTGGGCATCTAGACAAAAGAGAATTCAGAAAAGGTCATTCTCGTTCTAAAACTGGCTAAAAGAATATCCATGTTAGCTGAAGTTACTCCATCCATAGCCATATACTACTCAAAAAGAAATCAAATTCTCGTAAAACATGAGATCTCAGTAGTTGCAACTTCTGGAATATCTGAATTATGTTGCAAAAGATCTATTTCATGATATCCAGTCACATTGTAATACAGGTATAGGGCACATTCTCTGAATAGGGTTATGAAGCAGTGGGGCCAGGAAGAAAATCATGTTTCTTTGATATAGTCTGGAAAAAGGTAATTATTTTTTTTTTAAAAAAATACCGACATAAATGAAAACGACATGCTTTTCGACCATTATTAGTATCAAGAACATGACTGCAGCGTGTTGAAAAAGTATAATTTTGGTTAACAGGGAACCAAAACAAAGGCTTTCATAAGCAGCTTAAAAAAAGCATAAATACAACACAAAATGCAGTTTCTGAAGAAGATTTGTGAAGTACAATATACCATTTGGGTACCGGCAAAGTGCTCTACTAATTTGATCTAACAGAAGATAACTATACATCTTAGTGGGATTTCTCTAGTTTGACATCAAAATGTAATGCTGATGGAGGAGGAACCACTCAAGAGGCAAGCCACTCAAATGTATATTCACAAAGAAAGTAAGAGGTTTGACAAATTTAAAAAAATAATAAAAATTTACAAAACCATTGCCATTAAGAAAGCTTAAAGCAGTCAATTACCTTCCAGCTCTTCTTTATCTACATTAATTTCAAGGGATTTGGCATAGGCAAAGAAACCCACCATCAGTTGGCACGGCATGCTACTCGGTCCAACTGAAAATGACCAAAACAAGCTCAATGAGCTAAATAGCAAATATACATGAGTAAACAGAATATTTGCATGCAAAAAAATAGCTTGCACAAATATCTTCATAAGAAAAAACAAGAAACACCCTCTGCGGCACAAGGAAAAGGAACGCCATTATCATTCACTAGAAAAGAAGAAACTTTTTCCTTTTGTTTTGGCCTTTCCAGACCAATAATTCCTACATTAAAAATCATTTGAAAATTAAGAAAACATGTGAAGATAAGTGACAGGATTTAGCAAAATTACCAGGCCATGGCTGAGAACTATGATAGACAACTTCTCCAACTTCGATGCCAGTTTCTTCCCATGTTTCTCTCCTCACTGCTTCTTCTAAGCTTTCTCCGGGCTAAGGACGTGAACAAATAAAAATTTTAGAAGCAGAGAGAGCGAAATAAATCCTAAAAACATACTATATGTATAAAACCAACTTTTGCTGTCTGCCATGGTTCAAATTTGAAACTGGCAAAGAAGAATACCTCTATGAAACCAGCCAAGCAACTCCACATTCGAGGAACAAATCTGGATTGTCTGCCTAGAAGGACACGATCATTCTCCTTATCAATAACTAACATGATGACAACCTGAAAGGTCAAGAAAGCAATGATGAAATCATTACTTCACCAACAATTGCTACAAAAGAGGTGTAGAGTCATCGTACCGGATCAATACGAGGATAAATTCTCTTTTTGCACTGTGCACTAGAGCACTGTTTCCTCCTCCCAGCTTCAGCTGGTACTGTTTTCTCACCACAATGTCCACAAAAACATGATAGGCCATGCCATTCTAGCAATGCCCGAGCCTATCCAAGTGAAGAAACATGTAAGGGCAACTATCAGGAAATCAAGATAATAGTGCATGTGATAGATGAACAGGTGATACATTCAAAAGAACGGAACCCTGTGAAATGTCTAGGCCAATACAAATTTAATTAATCCAATCAATCAGGACCATGACATAGAAAACTCTGTCAGAGAGCCACCCGTGACATTAATCCAAAATCTCATCTCGTTATACCCACCACAACTTCGTAGACAATTTTTAGCTTCTTATTTAAGAACATTACAAAAAAGTCTCCAATTGCATTTTTCATGCATTAATTAAGTCTATCCATTGGATCAAGTCAACAAAAGGCTTAAATATTAGCAGATAATTCAAAAGAAAAAAAGAGAACAAAGCAGACCACAAGAAACCAATTTAAGGTAAATGAATTCCTGCAAGTAGATGCATCAAATACCATTTCACTAGTAGACATGGGACAACAAATAATTCAGTCTTATAACCAGAATAATATTTCCGGATTGGCAACATACAGAAGACTAGTCCACTCCAAATTGTGGTTCCCACCTTTTCTCGCAACTTTATTTACACTAAAAAAATAGTTGTCAAAATAATATGTAAAATAACTCGTCAGGAGCACATTTGTATCACCATCAACTCCATACTAGACACATAACGAGTTTGTTCTGCATGCTAAGTAAAATTCTACAATCTTAAGCGAATGAGGAGCTACTCAAGTCTAAGCACACAAAATACATTGCAAAACCATCAGAGTTCGTAACCGAATAGACGCCCAAAAGGCGATCATCAACAAAAATGGCTTACATGACCAGCAATAGCCAAATCACCCATGGCGCTCTCATCAGCCCAGTCGGTGGCCACCATCAGTGTCCTCAGCTCCACAAAAGAAAACTGTCTGCTCCTAAATTCAGAGACCACAACATCCTCACGCGAAATATCAATGGCCCAGAACACGACGTCCTCCTCAGATTTTGAACCCAAATAAACCAGTCTATCTGCAGTCAACTCCACCCCAGAATTAGCTAAGACAACTTTACAATCAGCCAAACTGATCCAACCCAAATGCCAGTTTGGCTCCGAGCCATCCCCGCCACCCGCCGTAGCAGAAGCCAAAGGCTTGCCCTTTCTAAAAGGTAAGACCTTGAAACTTGTAGAAGATAAATTCTTGGTGTTTTCCAAAAGTAGACTCTCTAGGGTTTCAAAGGCCGACGCTGGTGACAACAGATCAGTAACCTTTGGCGTCCTGGATCTGATGGGATTGCCTGCAAAGGCATGGAATTGCAAGTTTATGGACATGGTAGTTGCTGTTGTTGAAGACAAAAACGAGACAGCCTTCGTTAAGGTTGTTTTGAGAGAGTGGTGTTTAGATAGAGACGAAAGCAGAGTAAACGTGGGCGAACGGACGAGTAGTGAGAGCATGGCTCCCTTTGCTCCATTGGATCAATTAAAAATCTTGTTTTCTTTTGTTTCTGACGATAGCAAGTTTCAAAGTTAGGTGGCGACGATGGCTCAGTTTCCCATAGGTGCAGCTTATGACAGGTGGCACTATTTCCATCGCCATGAATATTAAGGTTTGGTTTTATAATTACTACATTGATTGACTTTTATATACTTAAATAAAAATTTATTGTCATGAAATTAATTAAATATATTTTATTTATTTGTTTTTACTACATACAATGCCAAGTAAATACATGATAGCTAGGATCTTAGCCGGCTTGCATTCACCTGAAGAGAAAAGAAAGGCCCAATGAGACTACCAATAGTTTGGTGCAAGATCCAACTTTTTGGGCCGAAAAGGGCCCTAGATTGGCCCAAAGTGCAGAAGACACTCCAATCTCGTACGCCTGCCTTTCCCAATATTCCTAAGTTTTGCAGGTAGTATATAAAATCAACAAATGGCAGACAAAGACGAACATCTGACACTGATACTTTCCCCTCCTACCCCGTCATTTCCCAATTCCGGAAACCCTAGATATGACCTGACCATCTTCAGAATCTCTCGCTGGGAACAGATCAGTTTCATCCAGTCCTTACATGATACCAAAGCCAGACTCCTGATCGCCGCTCCTTGTAGATAATTTGCAACGAGCGTTTGTTTCAATTTCTATTTTTCAGTTACCATGGACGGAAATAAAGATGAGGCGTTGAAATGCTTGAGAATCGGCAAAGATGCTCTTAAATCCGGCGATCGTGCCCGAGCCTTAAAGTTCGTCAACAAAGCTCGCCGCCTTGATCCGAGTCTCGATGTCGACGGCCTTCTCTCAATTATCGAGAATGAATCCCCATCACCCGATCACGGTGCTCAGAGTTCGAACGACCCCGCCAAAACAGGGCCCAAAATCCGCAACCGGAATCCCTCATCTGGACAATCGTCCTCTTCGTCGTCTTCATCGTCTGCAACCGCCTCGTATACTGAAGAGCAAATCGTGATTGTGAAGGAAATCAGGAGGAAGAAGGATTATTACGATATTCTTGGGTTGGATAAGAGCTGTTCAGTGGAGGAAGTTAGAAAAGCATACAGGAAGCTGTCACTAAAAGTCCATCCAGATAAGAACAAGGCTCCGGGCGCTGAGGAGGCCTTCAAAGCCGTTTCAAAGGCTTTTCAGTGTCTTGGAAATGACGAGAGCCGCAAGAAGTATGATCTCACCGGATCTGAGGAGGTGGTCTACGAAAGACCTGCTTCAAGGCATTATTATCAGCAAGGTGGGTTGAATGGGTATTACGATGATTTCGATGCTGACGAGATATTTAGGCAGTTTTTCTTTGGAGGAATGCCGCCTGCTCGGACCCAGTTCAGAAGTTTCAATTTTGGAGGCGGGATGGGACAGGGAACGGCTCAAAACACGTCCGGAATGAACATGCGTGCATTGATTCAGTTGTTACCTGTGATCCTTATACTACTGGTGAATTTTTTGCCTTCTTCCGAGCCAATTTATGCCTTATCCAGAAGTTATCCATATGAATACAAGTTAACGACAGAAAATGAAGTTAATTATTATGTGAGAAGTACTAGATTCGAACAGGAGTATCCACCAGGAAGTCAGCAAAGGACGGCACTAGAAATGAAAGTGGAAAGGGATTATGTATCCATACTGTCGCAGAATTGTAGGTTCGAGTTGCAGAGGCGGCAGTGGGGGTTTGTGAAGGAGACTCCTCACTGCGAGATGCTGCAGCAGTTTCAATCCAGGTCCACCGAAGTGGATTGAGTTGAGAATTAAGGTCTAATGCAGCATTCTGTTTATTTCTAGTTCCCGTCATTATTCTTGATGGTAGATAATGGCTCATTAAGTGTTTGTTTTGTTCATTGACTGTATAATCACTTGAAATTGTCTGAAATTCAATTCGTTTTTGACCTATTATTGTTTTACTTCTTGAGTATAACCTTATCAGTGAGGAATATGGTAGCACTTCTACAGGAATTAGCTGCCATATTTATGCTAAACCTCACGGTGTGAGGTGTGAAACAACCCGGTAGTTAGATTCATTGTAATCATCTTACTTGAATATTTCAAGTTCATTGATGTGCCTGTTGGTTTGATGATTTATTCTATGTGATTGAGCTTTATCTTAATAAATGAACTAAAGTTGAAGACTCTTCTAAATTTTTATGTTGGAAGCAGTCTCACAGTTGGTTTTATTGATCTTGGTTACAATATATTCCATTTGAACTTGCTAAAATAGTATCTTCCTTTTGTTTTATGCTGTGGAAAAATATGGAATATATAGAAACTTACGTTGAGAGTCTGGTGTTCCCTATTATTTTGCAGAATGCTCCCATTTTATGGTCGACATAATATTGAAGTACGCTTGGAGCATTTGGATCTTGCGGAAGAAATGAAGGATATGCGGTTCTATAACTTAATACAATTATTACTCGTATTTGTTTCTACAAGCATTGGGTATCATGCGTGGTAAAATTTTCTGTAGAATAGTTTATGTTTAGCCTTGGCTTCAGATGCAGACCAAGATGTGCATACTTCCAGCCTAAGTTACAACCTAAATCTTCACTGAAATTTATTCATTTATGATCTATGGTCTATGATACATCTTCTGCTTTTCACAATTTCTACGATGTTTTCAGATTCTTTATAGTTCTATATCTACTTTTGACCTACTCGGAGTTAATCTTTTCCTATCATCGATTGCGGGACTTTGCTCCAGTCAAGGTCTTTTGTCAATAGCCTGCATTTCATGAGTGATCTTTTTTTATATACGTTTCTTCGTTGTCCTTAGAGTGGGATGAAGTTTGGATGCTATAGGTAAGTGTAACCTGCACTAGAGTATTGCCAAGTGGATTGCTGTGCAGGACAGTTCTCCTAGTTCAATTCTGGTTTCTTAGCTTTGCAAACCGCTGTCACTGGCTAACCTCTATTCTATTATGATAATCCGGCTTTTATCATGGTCGTCTTATTGTTGGACGGAAAATACAATGCTCATTGTCATTCTGTTTTATGTGTGTCTTCTGCGGTGTTTCTACAATTCTAATCGAATGGTATGATCTAATTGGGGTTTCATTCTGTTTGTGGTTGCAAATTTGTCAATTAATCATGCCTCTCTTCTCCTCGTCCTTTGTCCTTCGTGACGGGTTGCTCTTAAAATCTGGTTTCCCTTTCATCTATGAATTTATCAAACACAAGATGGATCTAGTCTTTACATATTGTCCAGGAGCCATAGTTCAGGAACTCAGTTTTATAAGGCCCCGAGTCCCTTTTTCCGGAATTCTTGTTGTTCGGGTCGAAGAACAGGTCCCTATGTTACTTGGCGGAGTTAAGGGCGATAGTATTGGTCAGTTGAATAATAAAATTTGTATTGAATAATAAAAGTATGTCTGATCTATAAAAGTTTGAAAATTTTCTTCACTGAATTATGCATCTCAATCTTCTTGGATCACAGGATAAACTCCGTGTGTGCTATTGTAAGCCTAATCCTTTGAGGTAATTACCAGCAAACATAAGATGCCCACAAGTACGTACTGCAAAAAGAGAGGAAATTCATACTAAGATTATTGTAAAATCTACGCCTTGCAGCAAGAATGCTAAACAACAACCTTGATAATTGGCTTCTCGGTCATGATTATCGTCACCCACCCAACATAAGGTATGAACCTGCAATGAGGCATAGTTTTACGACACACTATAAAAATCAACAGCATGCCTTAACAATTCAACTCATAATGTGTTACCCTACGGCTCTCCCCATAATATGATGTGGCTTCAACCAATCCTGACCGGAAGCATATAGAGACCAATCATCCTTAGGATTGTTGTCTCCTGATAAAACCAATTCTCACGTTTATAGTTATCGTTCCGAAAGAATAATATGTGAAACAATAACCATTAACTGACCAACTTGGAACATGGTTGAGTTTGCTATCAATGTCTTAGGCCTCCTCCTCTTTTTCAGACTTTAGTATAAACTAAAACTAAGATATTTCATGTTTGTTGAAGTTAACCCTTGGTGAGCTTTTACTGTACCTTTTGTGAGGATATCAGCTTCTCTGATATCTTGTGGTTCATGAACCTACAATACATAATAAAAACTCAAGAAAATGTATATTTGCGTTAACATAAAAACAGCACGTATAAAGCTGAAGGAGAAACAAGCGATTCACTCTAGGAAAGTCTATCTGCATCTATTCTGAATACTTGACCTCATTTTTTTTCTGCTTAAGCGAAAGGGCAAGTAGTTGATAGTAACTGTTCTCTGCATACGTTTGATTCCATTAATCATTTTTCAGTCATTTCAGTTAATTCTAGCTGTGATTTGACAAAGTAATGTGGGTTTAAAGCTTAAACCGGAGACAGTCATTCAGGAAGGAAAGAATCCCGCATTCTATAACCGATTTTTTGCTGCCAAGAGGATTCAAAACTCCTACCATGCATGTATATACACTAGGAATTAAGCAAGGGCAGACAAACATAAAACAGAATACGTATAGTTGATGTAATATTACCTCAACTACCCGGTGGACAATAGGAATAGGACGTCCCTGAACAGTGTACATTAGATATATTAGCAAAAGAAATAGCACAAAGAAACAGAAAGATCCATCCTTCAAAAAGTAAAGAAAGAGGTAGTGAAGACAGAACATACTTCTATATTAAACACAATAATTTCCCCTGCACGAATAGGATCCTTGCTCATATGCAAGAACAGAATATCGCCCTGCAATTACGTCAATCGAATAGGTAATTTTACCTATGGGCATTAAATATCAGCCAAAACTCTTATTCAAGCAGCCATACTCGTTGGAAAGCCGGTTCCATGCTCTCTGAGAGTACAACTACAACAGGGGATTCACTACCTGTTATGCATATCAACGCTTTCCATAACATCAGAGCTGTAGCCACGATCCTGGCTGTGAAACGCAATGAACATTTTATACACCAATGGAACAAGAACAGGCAAACGCGTAGCAGCGCAAACAGTACAGTGGTAAAGCAAAAACACAAATGGTGGGTAGTATCACGCAATAAGATTAAGGTTTGTGCGAGCAACTAAAGCATTTGAAACGAGACTAAAGGGAAACTAACCAAGACTGATGACCTGAGAGAAAGCATCTCTGATTTTAATGGATTTGATGGACTCCATGTTCTCGGTTATAAAACCCATGGAGGGATGTCTCTTGTTCACCTGCTGATGATAAAGCAATGAAAAGAACTGGAAATCTATGCCCAATTTCTCACTTTGTTTCCTGTACTACAACGAGCAGAGCGGGCAGCATTGAAACAAAGTGGTTCGAGCCGCTTAATGAGTTACGACTTTGCTCGTCTTTGTCCCAGGCCTTGACCCGCTTAGTATGGTGGGTCCCGCTTGGTTCAGTAATATGCGTGTCAGTTCCAGCTATATGAGGCCATGTGTCCTTGAGTGGGGACTCAGTAATCTTGGGAAAAATAATAAAAAATGCTTTAATTAAATATTTCTGCAACGAAGCAATAATAAATAATCATGAAAAGTTATTGAATTGGCAATCCATAAATTGAAGTTTCCCCCTTTTCATGTCACATAAATCACATTTTAACATAAAATATCATACCATATATCGTATCTCAAAATGAGCATCTTCCATAATAATACTTCATTAACATATATCATATTTAGGATATATTAGTTTATTATAACATATCAGACACCACAGATCATTAGGACAACTCATGTATTTTCAGCAACATCATATATTCTCAAACACATAAAATCTTACCTTTGGAAATGTAAGTTCATTGTTTAGTTATTTAAGTTAAATTTGTTGTCGCTTTTTTATCAATATCAAGTGGTCGTGCCGGAGTGGTTATCGGGCATGACTAGAAATCATGTGGGCTTTGCCCGCGCAGGTTCGAATCCTGCCGACCACGTCTTATTTTTTTTTTCACACAGGATATCAATTAATGAAACAAGTGTTATTAGATTAAACACGCAAGAAGACAATGTTTATATATAAAAAAATAGTATTTATTGATAAAATAATATGACCTAAAACACAAATAATTTTATAAAGAACTAATTTACGTTGGTATACTGATTCATCTAGCTAACAATACGCAACAAGATATTATGTTTGTTGTAAATGAGATGCTTTCATATTAATACTTCATTAACATATATGATGTTTAGGATATATTAATTTATTGTACCATAGATCATTAGGACAACACATGTATTTTTACAACAACATCATATATTCTCAAGCACATAAAATATTACCTTTGGAAATTCTCGTTCCTTATAAATTCACTGACACCCACTAACCTATAGAAATATGTTTATTTATTAGTATTGAAAGTATACCTGCTGTGGTCGTGCCGGAGTGGTTATCGGGCATGACTAGAAATCATGTGGGCTCTGCCCGCGCAGGTTCGAATCCTGCCGACCACGCTTTTATATTTTATAAAAATATATATATACAAACTACGAATCCTGGAAATATATATATGTTTTCCTACCACTTCGAATAAGACAGTCCGGTAACTTTAATGTTTATTAAAATTTTGATATTTTTTATATTAAAAGAATATTACCATAAAGCAATTTACCAGTAATAGACAGCAGGAAACAGGCATCATTAGGTTAAACATATATGAAAATGATGCTTATATAAAAAATAATTAAAATAAACCAAGTAACATTATGTGAAACATAGGATAATCCTTGTTTTATAAAAAAAATAATTAAAAGAAAATATATTTTCGCTTCTAAATTATTCATCTGCAATTTTAACCGTTTCTTTCCCACATTACGACCATGGAAGAGCCCGACAAAAGCAGAAGGAATGCTCTCCACTCCACTTGAGATGTCCTCCAGCACTTTAATCTTGCCATTACGAATGTGGTCAGTAGTTGTTAATGTGAATTCTGAATGCAGATCCCAGTGATCAGTGGCCAAAAATCCTTGGGTTTTAATCCTCTTATACACAATATCCGCCATGTGAGGTGCTGCTCGCCGTGAAGCATAGGTATATTCACTTATAACCCCGCATGCCGCAACTCTACCAAAGAGGTTCATGTTGGCTATTGCTGCCTCAAGCATTTCACCTCCAACGTTGTCGAAGTATATATCTATACCGTCAGGATAGTATCTGCGTAGAAACCCAACATAAGATAAATGATATCGTAACAGTTTAGAAATCTCTTTTGTTATTGAAAAAAAGAAAAGAAGAAGAAGATAGTTCTGACCTCTTGAGAGTTGACCTCAGATCTACTTCTTCTTTGTAGTTGAATGCATCATCAAAACCAAGCTCATCTTTTAACAATGCCACCTACTTATATTTCAAGAAGATGTGACGTTCATTGTCAGTCAGAAAACTCGGAAATTTATAGGAAATGGCCTGAAAATCAACATTTCTAAAGAAAATCTAAAAAGAATTCTGGCTGTTCAGAGGACAGAACATGACCTTTTCTTTGCTTCCAGCACTTCCAACCACATACCAACCGGCTAATTTTGCATACTGTCCCACTAAATTTCCAACTGAACCACAAGCAGCTGATACGAAAACCTTCTCCCCCTTCACAGGCTTACATATGCCAAATAATCCAGCATAAGCTGTAAACCGGCTGTATCCTATGACAATTTTTACAACAAATCAATTGAAGACAGAAATTAAGGACGTCATGTATTTTCCATACTTGAAGTGCTTGAGCATCCTCTATGCAATTTTACGATGATAATGATACTATATTACTCTTTCCTGCTTTCCTATTCACAGTTACAAAAACGTACCAAGAATTCCAACATGATAAGACAGGGGCAGCCCCATGCAGTCTTAACTTTTTAAAATTATTTGCCTTCATAACCCGGTACTCTCCCCAGTACATAAATCCCACGACCAAATCATCTTTCTCATATTCAGAGCTACCAGAAACCACAACCTTCGCCACACCAGGAGCATTAATTTCCTGTTTTCAAACAATTAATCAATAATTAAGATAAATAAAATAATATGTCTAATTAAAAAAAAAGTAGAATAAAACTGTCCAATCCCACTGAGAAAAACAAACCAAACATACTGTGGATATCCTGCTCTTTTCAAATTCTATTATGGGGTTACTGAGCCATAAATAGAGTTAAAAATTTAACAATATTTAATATCATGTCCTTACTACCATTATTTAGATACATATGGGTAAGGTAGGTTTGCGATTGAAAGAGAATACCTGGCCAGGGATGAGAGCGACTGCAGGCTGTACAGAGTTGTGAGAAGAACTCAGCCTGGTTACGAGCATAACACAAGCGCAGGTGTATTTGGCATAGGAGAGAAGCCAAATGCTGAAATGCCTCGTTGCCTACAGTAGCAAGCATCTGTTGTGGCATAAACGATCTCTAGATTCTTTAAACAGAATCCACCATGGATTCCGGTCAGTCGGCGTAAGAATTGGGTTTCCAAAATCGTCACGAACAGATGCTTTCTGCTTAAACTCCCAATGTACCCCCATATCTCTGCATACATTAGCCAAAGCAACTGACGATAAATTAAGAGGACGAGGGTTTTATTCCGATTTTCTGAAAGTCATATTTCGGGAAGAAGGACTGCTGCCAACCATATATGCTGCCAACGATACTTACCACCGTTGCACCTGAATCCTTCCCATCAGGATCAGCTGTTGGTGGGAGCCGAATATCAAAACCTGCTTCAGCTTCAGATGGCTGCGAATCGAATTCATCACGAATTCCTGCATGAACAACTAATAATTAATGACAAAAATATGAAATTAAAGTCAAACTAGAATGCATGTTGTTCGCTGCGTGGTCGTAAATACCAAATCTTTGATATTTAATTAAAATAGATGACTTGATTTTATCCTTAAAATTATGATATATGTTTTATTAACAACAAAATTAAAAGATTCCGGGGATTACAGTTGGAAAAGAAGTTCCGGCCTTGAGCATGACCACGTCATCAGGAATGACCTCTCCTGCTGCTTCTGCATGCCATTTGGCCGGACTTGATTAAATCATATTGCGAAGCGCAAAATCTCCACACAGACTCCAAGCTTTTCAAAAAAAAATCTGTGGCACTATTCTCATACATTCTGGGACCATGTGTCTGTTCCCCAATCGCCTAGAGAGAGAGCCACCACGCGGAGTTTGGGCTTGATTAAAACTTAGTCCAGAAAATTATTACATAAAGGTTATGGCTTGTGATAGATTACAATCCTTACATAATAGACGCCCATCTTTTTACTGTTTGGATGTTTCGGAATTGATGTTGATGTTGGCATGTAAAATGTTATATTTTAAATATATCAATTATCAATTATCAATTATCAAATATCAAAATATATTATTATAAAATTACTATAATAATATTTTATTAATTTATTTCTGATTCTGGTCGACCAAACGGACTGTTAGGGCTCTTCCATTGCGGATCCTCAAAAGTATGTTTTCGTTAACTATTTTTGAAATTTATTTCAATATCTAAATTATATCAATATGCATATACTTTTGAGTCATAATTTGAATAAAATGATATCTTCTCAGTGTTTCCAACATACAATATGGATTAATACTATATTATTATTAGGTTATGATTTTTACAAAATTTTAAAGTATTTTATATGGATGATCATAATCTTATTGAGCTGGTGAACTCACTCCCTCATATTATATTCCGTTATGGATTATCGCATAACCAGATAGGTGACAGACTCTTCCAGGGATAATTTAATGTAAGTCCATACCCAAATTTATTTCACTAATTATAAATTCATGCGTATAGAAGAGGACTAATTGTAAGTGCCAGGAATTTACATTTCATAAATGAAGAACCAATACTGAGCAGTCCATTGGAGGGTTTACCTTGTCACTATGTGAGCAGCAGTATCTACCTGCTAATTATTTATAAATGCCCAAAGCCGAGGATAGGAAAGTCTCTCCACATGTTGTTTATGGGGAATCTGGGGAGTTTGCTGAGGAGATACAGATCTTATCTCTTTCTCAACGAAATCTATAATTCAGTTTTAAGTAAAATGCGATCATGTTTTCTCCCTGCACCCACCCTGACAAGGGCAAGGACATAATATGTGAAATGTTGACTTCTTAAAATATGTATATACTTGACCTCCCGTGTTTTTTGTGGGAATTGGAATTGTAAAGAAAGAAGAAAAGCAAATTTATGGACATTTACAATATAGGATTTTATTGACCAGTCAACAATGTATATTTTCTTAATCTTTTGTTCTGTTCTGTTTCTTCCATCATATTTTCTATTCTTCCATTACTTTTTACAATCTTAGTTTTCATCAATAGATACCATCTTATGCAGGTTATATTTGTCTCATTATTAAAATTTTTGTATGATCCGTAAAGAGAGTGATCATGAAAGAAGAAAAGAAAAAGAATTCCTTAATCATGGGTAAGAGAGAATCACTATCTCAAAATACTTGAAAAAGGTTTATAATTGTTTATTAACATAACTGTATGTTTACGTGTTTTAGTGCAACTTGATGAGGACATTAGTCAGTTTTCCTTTTTTAACTGTAGCTTAAATATTAATTATAAATGAGTCAAGCTTAATAGCAAGTTGATTCTCATTTATTATCAAAACATGAGAAATAGACAACTCTCATGTATTTTAGTACAACAGGAGAGAGCGATAAATATAGCTTGCAGCCGATAAGTGATATTTGCTGCTCTCCTACATGTTTTGTAGCCTTAAATCACTCTTGTGCACACCACTAGAATATGCAAAATCTGCAATTATTGACACGTAAGTATCAATTCCTCTCAGGTACACGTCTCGGTGCAGAGACTGCAATACGAGAGAAATGCAGACGCAGAAAGAATTAGTCAAATATTTAAAAGATTTATAAGGATATTGGAGTAAATAAGATATATAATAAGGTCAAGCTAAAAAGTTGGGTTAAAGACATGTTTGTGTATGTGATGTGGGTGGGTGGAGATAACTATCTATTTGGTGGTTCGCACAAATATCTGTATTAGATATGTAAAACTTGGGGAGAAAAGAGTACCAAGAACTAACCTCATCATGAGCATGCAAAAGCACAGGTGTATTTGGCATGGGGGAGAAGCCAAATGCTGAAATATTTCGTTGCCTATAGTAGCGAGCATCTGTGGAGACATAAGCGATCTGTGAACCAACTATTCCACCGCCACTTTCGATAGATCTTTTAAGTAGGGTCCACCATGGATTCCCTTCAGTCGGCGTAAGGATTGGATTCCCAAGATCGTCACGAACAGGTGTTTGCAGCTTAAACTGCCAATGTACGAAACTGACGATAAATTAAGAGGACAACTTGATATATATCAATATATAAACACGTTACGCGTATAGGCACACGAATATATATAGTTATGAAATCAAACTTAACGATTTCGTGTGGTCAAGCTACGCACTTAAAGAGGGTTTGTATTTCCCATTTTTTTAAAGTACCTCCGGTGTCACATTTCGGTGACAAGGAGCCCATTCCTCTGCAATTCTTCTTTCAAGACTGACAGGATCAGCCGTTGGTGGGACCCGAATATCAAAACCTGCTTCAGCTTCAGATGGCTGCGAATTCATAACGAATCCCTGCACAGACAGCAAATAATTAAAGACAAAAAAAAGAAATTAAAATCAACTCAAATGCAGGTTTGCTGCTGGATCGTAAAGACGAAATAAAAAGATTTCGGGGATTACATTTGAAGAAGGGGTTCCGGCCTTGAGATAGGCCACGTTAACAGAGATGACCTCTCCTTCTGGTATTTGACCGTACTTGATCAAATCATATTGCGAAGCACGAAACCTCCACACAGACTCCAAGCTTTTCAATAGATTTTCTATGGCACTATTCTCATATAGCCTGGAGCCATGTCCCGGTTCCCCAGTCGCCGTGATAGAGAGCCACCACACGGATCTGTCCGCGTAGTACGCCAAGTACCCATCATCAGGAGTAGCCACTCCTGTGTACAGTAGCATATGTTATACATATATGACGTAAATCTCTCGGGCCGGGAGACAACGATATAGAGTAATATCAAATTAAAAAGAAGCAAATTATAAGTACCTTCATCCAACACGATATCAACATTCATCGAGGCAAATTTAGTAGAATTAACAAACGCGCCAGTTCCGTTAAGGCCACCGATTTCTTCGTCAGGGACGAAAGATATATAAACGGTTCGAAGGGGACGGAAGCCGGAACTTTTGAGACGGCGCACGGCCTCAAGGTACTGCATTCCAACGCTCTTCATATCCTGGGCTCCACGAGCGATGATGTTACCCTTTGCGTCGATATTGGCCGCAAAGGGAGGGGACGACCACTTGTCCTCCTCGGCGGGGACTACGTCGACGTGGGAGTTGAGGAGGATGGAAGGAAGGGTGAGGTCGCGGCCCGGCCATGTGAGGAGGACAATTGGTTTGCCCGCCTCGTACTCGAATGTTTCGTACTCGAGGCCAATAGATCTGGCTTGTTCGACAAGGAAAGCGGCTGCTTCCTTATATAGTGGATTAGGATGAGAAGTATCGATTCGGAGGTAACTCTGAAACCTCGATATAATATCGTCTGATGACGATGATGATGCCTCTTCAGCTGCACCTACTGCCATATCCTTTGTGATGGTCGCTGAGAAGAGTACGAGCAGTAGCAGCTGGAAATGAACGACATGTAGTCTCACCATATTTTTTCTCCTACTTCAGTAGCTAGTCACCTAAAGGTATGCGTCGTAGGAAGAGGAAATGTATGTGTGTATATATATGTATACATAGTGAACCGCAAGCAGTATGTACGTGGTAATTATTTATAAATGCCCGAAGCCAAGGATAGGACAAGTCTCTACACATGATGTTTATGGGGAATCTAAATTTTGTCGATTGAGGGGATACAGATCTTATCTCTTTATAAACAAATTCAATAATTCATTAAAGTAAACTGAGATCTTGTTTTTTCTCTGCACCGACCCAAATAGGTGTAAGAACATGATTCATCTCCAGGCTGGGATGCCTTATTCAAATGTTATTCGTAAAATGTGCATATATTTAACCTAGTGTTTGGGAACTGAAATTGTAAAATAGGAGAACAAATTTAAGGATATTTGTTTATTATAGGATTTTATTGACAAGTCAACAACTTATATTTTCCTCATTTCATCTTTTTTAAATAAAGTCTTATCATAAAATAAATAAGTGAATAAGAAGCTAGCTAACAGTTTTTTTTTTCTTCAATATATAATCTTGGTGGTGCAAAATCTTTGGATTCTAATCCTCCTATAAACAATATCTACCATGTCTAACAGTTGCTGCTCGCATAACCCCGCATGCAGCAACTCTACCAAAGTGTTCATCCTAAATTTTTTTTTTGATATAAAGTGTTCATCCTAAATTGAACGTTTGTTTTGCATAGGGATTTTTTTTTTTTATGTGAATGATTTATATGTTTGGATTTTGCTATCCATATGTACGTATAGAAAATTCTATCTCACTGATCTGGTGAGGAAACGTGCAGTTAATGACCTAATCTCATGCTCGATTCTCGAGATGAGTTTTTTTAATAATTTATTAAATTTATCCAAACATTTTAAGATATTTGATTAGTGCAGGGTTTTATTGACCAGTCAAACAATGTATATTTTTCTAATATTTGATTCATCCTTCTATATTTAAATAAAGCTACGCTTCCCGACAACTATAAATGGAAAGAAGCTAGAAGACGGTTATTTTTTAGTGATTTAGTATGGTTGAGTGTTGAATAGCAATTAATTGGTCTTTTATGAACATAGATTGCATGTTTACTGTTTTAATACAACTGGAGGAAGACAGTAGCCAGTCAATTCATATTTTTTAATAATTCACATTTATTACTAAAACATGAGAAATGAAAACTCTCATGTATGTTTTAGTACAACCAGGAGAGAGTGAGAAACATAACTTGCAGCGGAGAACTGATACTTGGTGCTCTCCTACACTTTTTGTAGCCTTAAATCACTTTTTGTGCTCACCGCCATAAGATGCATAAGCTTTAACTATTTCCACGTAAGTATCAATTCCTTTCAGGTACACATCTCTGTTCAGAAACTGCAGCACGAGAGAAATGCAACTCAGGAAGTAGTAAGAAGATAAGGTGAGGCTGAAAAGTTGGGGTTAAAAAGATTTGTGTGCGTCTATTAACTATTTATTTGTTGGTTGTAACATATGATATAACAATGTCGAAACAATAGCTAGATCATTTATGTATAATTTATGAAGAAAAGGGTGCTAAGAACTCACTTCATTATGAGCATGCATACGCGCAGGTGTATTTGGCATAGGGGAAAAGCCAAATGCTGAAATACCACGTTCCCTATAGTAGCGAGCATCTGTTGTGGCATAAACAATCTCCGGAGGACCAAGTGTTCCATCTCCACTTTCGATAGATTCTTTTAGCAGGGTCCACCACGGATTCCCGTCAATCGGCGTGAGAATTGGGTTCCCAAGGTCGTCACGGACACGTGCTTTCTGTTTAAACTGCCATATATATAAATGGATCACAATCTCTATATACATTAGCTAAAGCCACTGAAGATTAATTAATTAAGAGGACTACTTGATATTTAACGTTATATAAACACGAATAAAAAAATAATCAAACCCATTGATTTCGTGATCAAGCCACGCATACATATATAGAGAGGGTTTGTATTCCCGTAAGTACCTCGAATGTCATATCTCGGGAACGAGGAGCCCATTCCTCAGCTATTCTTCTGTCAAGGCTATCAGGATCAGCTGTTGGTGGGAGCCGAATATCAAAACCTGCTTCAGCTTCAGATGGCTGCGAATTCATCACGAATCCCTGCATGGATAGCGCATAGTTAATCACAAAAAAATAAAATTAAAGTCAAAGTCAAATGCATGTTTGGTGCTATTTTGATATTTAATTTAAATTAGATGAATTTTATTATTTAACTGTGTTAAGGAGATTACAGACTTACAGTTGGAGAAGGGGTTCCGGCCATGAGGAAGACCACGTTAGCAGAAAAGACCTCTCCTTCTGCCTTATGGCCGTACTTGATCAAATCGTATTGCGAAGCGCGAAACCTCCACACAGACTCCAAGCTTTTCCATAGATTTTCTATGGCACTATTCTCATATAGCCTGGAGCCATGTCCCGGTTCCCCAATCGCCTTGACAGAGAGCCACCACGCGGATCTGTCCGCATTGCACGCCACGTACACATCATCAGGAGTAGCCCACGACAGGGACGGAAGCCGGAGCTTTTGAGACGGCGCACGGTGTAAGGACCCAAACCCGGAAAGCGGGCCCTTACCGCCGTGAAGCCCGGAGAAGCCCGACACATGGACCAATCCGAACTCCACAAGGCTATTTTGACTTTTCAAACGTAAATCCCCAAAAATAAGATTTAAAATATTTACAAATTACAGCATAGCTGATAAGAACTAAATACATGGCACAATAAATAACGGAGAACATTTAAAACAGCGGAAGTCTTTTATAACAACACAATACAAACCAGTGAAACCATAACACACAAGCCCCAAGTATCTGAAAACAAAATCACAAATCCAAACAATAAATATTCAACAGTGTGCCAATAAAACATACATGTGCAGATGCAATAGTCCCAGCGAGAAGTCCCGACGCTCACACTGAAAACAGCTACTGACCACGTTCTAGTCCTGGGAGGGAAAAACAAACACGAAGGGGGTGAGATTTTCGAGAATCTCAGTAGGGGACAACAAAGTGAACTTATCAAAGACGAGGGACATCAAGGAACTTATCAAAGGAGAGGTACAATACAACAACTTATCAGATGAAAGGAAACAACAAGGAACTTATTAGAACATTACTAAACTTATAATTTCTCAACACTTAAACTTTATTGTTTACTTTACAAAACATTACTTACTGGACCCAACATGTACTTTCTGTTTACTTTACAAAATGTTTACTTACTGGCCTCGAAAATGTACTTTTGCTTTCAACAAAGAACTCAACAGGGTCAATAGTAAAAACATGGGCGGACTGGAAAATCACTTCCCGAGTAACCCCCGCTAAAGGGAAACCGGAAGCCCACTGGTAGGTTTTATACATATACTTTTAAAACAATTACATACATAGCCCCTTCTACCAGTGTTGTCCGAGACTAGAGTGATTAATAAAACTTTATACGGAAAAGATCAACTAGTCCCTTTCAGATCATCCTGCGAAGCAGGGAACATACAGTAACCATACTCCAACCATACGCCTCCCAACAGATGAGTGTCTCTCCGCTTACTCTCAGAGACCGAGCACTCACCACGTTTGGCCAAACGGAACACAAGTACGAGTAACATGAAAACTTACATACTTTACAAAACACAAACTGGTTTAACTTTCAATAACACTGAAATACCATACTTTACAATTAATACTCAATAATACGATATATTATCATATATCGCTACAGAAACCTTTGATTACAACCTTTTTCTTACTTTACGGGCAATGATACGGAATCAGCCCAATTTACACAACAAATCAATCAAATGGACTTTGATTGATCACATGAAATTTTGGAGATACATTATGATACATTACGGGTACATACGGAAAAGTCAAGGTAATTTGGACAATTGATCCATCGGATGGGCTCCGATGGATTACACAACAATTCAATGACCAAAGTACGGATTTAAAATCAAAGAATACTTAATATGAGACAAATACGGTAAAGACCTCACATTATGATACTTTATAGCTACCTACGGAAGAGAACAATAAAATTTTGAACAATGGACCAATCGGATGGGCTCCGATGGACTATACAACGAATCAATCAAAACCAAGATAAAACGGATTTTACAACAAGGAAATACTAATGATGAACCACTTACGGTAAAGACCCTACCTTACGGGCTGAAGAAGAGGGAACGATACTCTTGCCTTTGTCCTCAACACTCGCCCTTCCTAAGAACACAACATTACGGTTAGACTCAACATACGAATATTAACCTTCAAATACCTATAACTCAATAATGACATATCAAATGGAAAAACGGATCGCGCCATTGCGATCAGAACGTCGAAATTACCTAACGGGGAGGGTTTCACTTTTGGTCAACGGTCAAAGTCAACTTTAACAGTCAAAGTCAACTTTAACGGTCAACTTTAACGGTCAACGGGGTCAACGTTAGTCACCGTTAGTCAACTGGTCAACGGTGAACAGTGTCGGGTCGACGGATCGGGTCGTCGGGTCGGATCAACGGGTCGGGTCGGGAAAACGGGTCGTCGGTCAACGTGAACAGTGTCGCCGGTCAACGGTGGCCGGAAAAATCCAACTTCATCCAAAACCGAAAATTTTTACATCAACATGAAGCTACAACCATCAGGATTATGAATCCGAAAACCAAACTTCAAGACTTACTTTAGATTGGCCGGAATCGACGATTTTCCGGTGAGAATTTCGAAACTTTCAGGCTCCGATCCGGCCGCGTCCGTGGTCCGATGAAGGTGAAACCAGCGGCAGGTTGATCGTGACAACGAGAGGAACGCAATGGTGCCAACAATTCGACGATCAGACGGTTGATTTGGATTCCGGAGGTAATTGAAGGTGTTGAATATGAGAGAAAAAGGAAAATTAATGGGTATTGGCAGCAAAGGAGGGGGAACTGTCGGCAACATTCCCTTTTATACTGTGGGTGACGTGGCAAATTTTTGCCACGTCACCATAGGTCTCACACACGGCCTCAAGGTACTGCATTCCAACGCTCTTCATATCCTGGGCTCCACGAGCGATGATGTTACCCTTTGCGTCGATATTGGCCGCAAAGGGAGGGGACGACCACTTGTCCTCCTCGGCGGGGACTACGTCGACGTGGGAGTTGAGGAGGATGGAAGGAAGGGTGAGGTCGCGGCCCAGCCATGTGAGGAGGACAATTGGTTTGCCCGCCTCGTACTCGAATGTTTCGTACTCGAGGCCAATAGATCTGGCTTGTTCGACAAGGAAAGCGGCTACTTCCTTATATAGTGGATTAGGATGAGAAGTATCGATTCGGAGGTAACTCTGAAACCTCGATATAATATCGTCTGATGACGATGATGACGCCTCTTCGGCTGCACCTACTGCCATATCCTTTGTGATGGTCGCTGAGAAGAGTACGAGCAGTAGCAGCTGGAAATGAACGACATGTAGTCTCACCATATTTTTTCTCCTACTTCAGTAGCTAGTCACCTAAAGGTATGCGTCGTAGGAAGAGGAAATGTATGTGTGTATATATATGTATACATAGTGAACCGCAAGCAGTATGTACGTGGTAATTATTTATAAATGCCCGAAGCCAAGGATAGGACAAGTCTCTACACATGATGTTTATGGGGAATCTAAATTTTGTCGATTGAGGGGATACAGATCTTATCTCTTTCTAAAACGAAATCAATAATTCATTTAAGTAAACCGAGATCTTATTTTTCTCTGCACCCACCCAAGTATGTGCAAGGACAGGATATCATCTCCAGGCTGGATGCCTTGGTATTCAAATGTTATTCTTGAAATATGCATGTACTTAACCTCGTGTATTTTTTTTTTTTGTGGGAATTGAAATTGTAAAGAAAGGGGGACAGCAAATTTAAGGATATTTGTTTACTATGGTATTTTATTGACAGTCAACTTTGTATGTTTTCCTAATTCTGTGATCATCCTTTTAAATCAAGTTAGGGTTTGGATAACTGTACATGGAAAAAGGCTAGCTAGCTAACCGTCCTTGTTTTGGTTTTTTTCTTGCTTCAATATATAATTTTGGTGGAGCAAAATTCTTAAATTTAAATCCTCCTATTCATAATATCTACCATGTTTGGCGCTGCTCTCTGCGAAGCAAATATTATTCACACACAGCCTCGCATGCAGCAACTCTACCGAAGTAGTTCATGTTTGCTATTGCTGCCTCAAGCAGTTCAGCTCCAACGTTGTGGGAGTATACATCTAAAAACCCAACATAAGTAGCTGGCAAGATAAGCATTTGCTTGTGTCGTGGGTCAATAACCGATGTTCTGATACCAACAAAGGATTAATCTTATAACCCTCTTAATAATTCTCTTTGTTATATATACGTATAAGCCGGGTTCTGACCTTTTGAGAGTTGATCTCGGATCTGTTCTTCCTTATAGTTGAATGCATGCATCATCAAAACCAAGCTTCTGTTGTAACATTACCACCTATATTTCCAGAAGAAGATGTGATGTTTATTTTTTGAAGACACTTTACTTTCTTATCATCTAATCCCGTCATATCTGTAACACGTATCAATCAGAATTTCTAACTCTAAAATTTACAGACTCATGGTCTGAAAATCAACATTCTAAAGAAAATCTGAAAAGAAGTAGTACAAAGGAGAGAGAGGGTGACCTTTTATGTTTTTCCAAAACTTCCAACCACCAAAAGTAACAATTTTAATTACCAAAACAGAGGATAAGGGCTTTATATATGCAATATATAATGAAGATAGTTTTTGTTTTCTTGATATTGATTATTTTATGTGGATAAAGGTTATATAAATTTGACTCATTAAACTTTTCTTTATGACCCGTAAAGAGAGTGGTCATGAAACAAGAGAAAAAAAGTGAAATTTTTTTAATTATGGGTTTAAAGAGAATAACTTTCGCAAAATAATTTAAAAGTTCATGATTACTGCAAGAAAATACCAGGCCAAGAACGGAAGCAACTGGAGGCTGTACAGGATTTCTTCACAAATATCCAAGGTTGTAAAAACCGGACCGATCTTCGAACCGGTGAAGTTAAGGATTCAGGAATTTTAGGGGTAACCAGAAATAACCGGTTTTAAAAACCGGTAATTAATATATCAAAAATTAATATTCTTAGTTTTTATCTTTTTTAACTTTTTTATCCGTTTAATTTTTATTAAAAATTATTTTTTTTTTAAAGTTTTCGAACCGATTGACCCGTGACCGGTTCAACCGGTTTTCAAAAACCCGCCCGGATCAACCAGTTTTTACCGATTTTTACTGATATTAATATTTAAGGTTTATTTGAACCGGATCATATACCGGATCCGGTTCAACCTGGTGAACCGGCCGGTCCAATTCAACATGGTTGAACCGGCCGGTCCGATCCGGTTTTCAAAACATTGCAAATATCAAAACCTGTTTCCGCTTCAGATGCTGCGAATTCATCACGATCCCTGCACAGGCAGCAAATAATTAATGACAAAGAAACAAAATTAAAGTGAAGTCGAATGCATGTTTGCTTCTGGATTCGTAAGTACCAAGATATTTAATCAAAAGAAATGAAATTTATTATTTAATTGTATTCCTAAAATTATTATATATGTTTTATTAGCAACAAAAATAAAAAATTTCGGGGATTATAGTGGAGATTACTAAGGGTTCCAGCTAGTGCTAAGCATGGAGCCCTAATTGAGTTGAAATAGAGACCGAATCCAAATTTTTAAATTTTGAACCATTAAAATGTTAAGATATAAATGGGACTAAAACTAATCTGAATCGAATTATTATTTTAGTTTGGTTAAAAATGAAATTCGAAATAAATTTTAAATTAATTAAATCTATCATTATCTTATTAAAAAAACTCCTCTGTCAGTCTATCTTATTATCAACTATCATATTTATTTCTATGTAAGATTTTTAAATTTTTTATCTTTTCTGTTTGTTTATTTTTATAATATATCTTTTATTTATAATATATCTTTGTACTTTTTTTTATGCAATATGTTTGGCAAAAATCTAGGTGAAAGGGAAACTTTAAATAAAAGTCCTGAATTTTTGTCAAAATTATGTCTCAGCATCTTGCCTATGCTTGGATCATACTCTATACTAATTGGTTATGGAATACATTTTGAAGACAAAAATTGTATTTGAAAATGGCAATAGTAGTACCTGGTTCTTAAGATCTAAAAAGTGTAACAACTAGCAAAGCTGCAAGGAGACCAATTGCATATCCCTCAATCTCCGTATCACCATACAATCATGGATCAAACTTGATCCCATTGCAAGATGTTTTATAATGAATTTTATGGACCGACTAATTAATATCATCATATACTAGTATAGGTAGTGACACGAATACTTAGATGAAAAATATTACTTTTAATTAATGAATCTTAATTTATCATGAATATATATTATTTATTTTAGTAATATAATTAGTTTTTGTCCGTTGGTAACATGGTGTAAACCAAAAGTAAATAGATACTGCGACACCGAGGCACCCCGCCAGGAATTCACATTTCATAAATGAAGAACCGATACTGAGCAGTCCGTTGGGGGTTATGAAGGGTTTACTTGGTCACTAGCTCATTGTCATTTCAAGTCAAACGATCCACGAAACCAAACAGAAAGGGAAACAAACCCTCCCAATACTCATTCATTTCCCGCTCAATAGTGTCGCCGTCTAATTTCTTCTCCCTCTCGCCGTGCTGTAACAGCCATTTCTTAGGGTTTCATTGTCTGCGGCACCGCAATGGTATCTCCAAAGCAACTCGTCTCCACCGTCGAATCTTGTCTCAACGGTCCTTCGTCTCCGTCTCCGGCGCAGCGAATCGAGCTTCTCCACGCCATTCGGAGCTCTCTCCCTTCCCTACAGTCTCTACTTTCCTACCCGGTCCGCTCTGGACTCTCCCTGTTCATGAAATTCATATTTTGTGACATACTTCGTTGATTTATTTAAACTTAATTCCGGTTCTTTTGCAGCCTCCGAAACCGGCTGATCGTTCGCAGGTGCAGTTGAAAGAAGTTAGGTTGCCGGACTCACCGCCAATCTCGCTAGATGATCAAGATGCGAAGATTGTAAGCTTGGCTCTTTGTCAGTTGTTTTGGACCATAAACCAGATGAATTGCTTTGTTCACTTCACATCCGGCTACTCGTTACTCATGACATGCTTAATTTGTGACTCATTTTTCGTGCTATCTTCTTGTAAATATCGGTCACCCGGTTACCAGCGTTATACTGTGCAAGCATTGCGATTGCCAGTGATGCTACCATTGTCTTCTGCTGCCGAGTGAATTTCTTATCTGTTATAATATATGTAGTTAGCCAGCTCTTCCGAAAATTAAATTAGAATGTTAATTTGAAGTCTATAATTTCCTCAATTTCAGTTTGGAGTTTTAGCCGGGATAGTCTTTTGGGCCACTTTTCTGACGTGGTAACCTTATATTCCAAAAAGGATAGTGTAGCTAGTTAAAAAAATAGTTCTGATTCCTCATTTTTGTTGTTTTCTGCATCTTGAACGTAGATTTTGAAATTGAGTGACGACTTCTATCTCAATGAAATAGAATGTGTTAGATTGCTCGTTTCTGCAAATCAAGATGTAAGTCCCTATCTTTTCTTTTCTTTTATTTTTTATTAATTTTTTTATTATGTTCACTTTCACATGTGCCGTATCTGTTGGCTTGTTGCTTATTATATATCTTTTATTTTCCTATTGTTGGTAGTGGGGGTTAATGGGACGAGAACCACAAGAGATTTTGCGCCTTGCGGCGGGACTCTGGTATACCGAGAGACATGATCTAATAATGGCCCTCTATACTTTGTTAAGGGTAGCTTACTTTCTTTCTTTCTGCTTTGAATATTTTCAATGCCTTTCTTGTATTTTTATATTGTTTATTTTGCAGGCTGTTGTACTTGATCAGACGCTTGAAGATGATCTAGTGGCAGATATTCAGAAGCACCTGGAAGACCTTATAGAGGGTGGGCTTAGACAGCGGTTAATTTCTCTTATAAAGGTTTGGACCTGGTTATTCTCTTTCATGCTCGGTATGAAGTGATATGTGTCTTGTCTTATGAGGATTTCTTGTCTTCCATTTTATTACTGAATGTTTACCTTGCATTTGACCTTTTTTATGCATTATATTAGTTGGAAAAATATTGGTAACTGTAGAGGAATGTGAAATATATCAGCAAGCAATGACTCAAACTCTTTGATGTTTCATTTTAAATGTAATTCTTTCTGGAATTCTATTGTACTTATGTGCTTCTCCTGCTTTCACACCCTGAGGCCTGAGACTTTTTTTTTCCTTTGAAATTTTAGAAAAAAGAGAGATTAGCACCACTATTCACATGATGTAACTCTATACTTTATGTAGCAAGTGTCTGCTTAAAGGTTTATTGCCGTTTACTTATTCTATCAGGACCACCAGCATTAGCAAATTGACATATCCTTGTAGGGAATAAGAGTTCGAACTTTGTCATGTGTAAATAAGTTTACAAATACCACAGCATATGTTGTGATCTTTATATTTTGGCACAGCATAAATCTTTACAGTTTCAACTTCATTCTAGTTATGTATGCTGTTTATTCAATTCCTTATAAGTCTACTCCAAATTCATTTTTATTTTTGGTTTGACAGTAACAAACTGGATCCGTGATGTGCTAATGGTAAAAATGTGTGTATTTGTGAGAAAATCTTTTTAATTGACAAGAATGTCCATGATAATTGATGGAGTGTCTTCTTCATGGGGTTAGAATATTCATTTAGATTACTGGCATCTTGGTGGCGATTCTTACTCATTCAAGCTGTTTGCTGATAATGTTAGGGTTAAGTGCACATTTTGCCATGTGCAAGATGGTTGTATCTGTGCCTTTTTGAGGAATTTCTCTGTGCAGCTATTCTGGCCATCTGTGCCCAAAATCATCTTTCACTTTCTAGACATATTTTCAATCGATTGTGATATACTCCTAGTTGTCACCCTTCCACGGGGTGTGACATAGTGCTGTTAGCATCTGTGGGTCATCAAACAAAACTTTTTTGGCTTTTGATATTGTCAACTTAACTGGATGAGTTGGCAAAGTTCTTTACTGTCATTTTGCCTTCAATTCTTTTATTCTTGGTATTAACCTGAGAAAAATTTTCTGTTTTGATATAGGAACTCAATCGGGAAGAACCTGCTGGTTTGGGTGGGCCTTCTGGTGAACGTTTTGTCCTTGACTCTAGAGGTGCTCTTGTTGAGCGGCGAAATGTGGTTTATAGGGAGAGGCTAACTCTTGGACACTGTCTTGTCCTCTCTGTTCTAGTTGTACGAACAAGTAAGCTACCAAATATTTCCTAGATTAATCTTTGCCATTTTTGTCTTTTTTCTGTTCATTGAACATGATGATGAGGTCGCCAAAGATTGTGCCAATGGAATATGGTTTATTACAACTTTTGGCTCAAACTGCAGTTAAGTGTTACTTTTTTCGTTTCCTTGCAGAGTCACATAGTATTGAGCTGAGTAGAAAATTCTGGAATATAGGATATCGTAAATCTTTAGCTTGTGTGCTTATCTTTGGTAGATGTTAGTGAAAGATGAAATATGTTGTGTCCCAAGGAGTTCATTTACATGCCAAGGATGCACAACCTCATTACTTCCCCACATTTTTATGCTCCTCTGGATGTCTAAAATTTACAAATCAGTGATGAATTTTAGTTCATATACTTTAGCTTTGTACTGTCGGCTTGCCGGACTTTGGAACTTGCTAACGGAATCAGGGTGTTGGTAAGCTGTAGAATATTGTTTGCTTTCCCCTCAACATTGTGTTTTTGGTTGCCATGATGGCTTACTTGGTGCAGTGCTTGGATGTTGTAAAATGTCTGCTTCAACAATGCCTTAACATCTTATCTTAACAGGTCCAAAGGATGTCAAGGATATTCTAAGTACTTTGAAGGATAATGCTGCTGAACTTGTGGATAACAATGATATAATAAAACGTCAGGCATGGTTTTTTTCCTCTGCTGTTAATTTAGCTTTTGCATACATTTTTATATAAATCATGTGAGATGCCAAATGGATGTCACCTATTTACCTTCTCTCCATCCTTCTTCTTTTTCTTAGCTTTCTTATGTCATCTTTTGTGCCATTACTGATCTATTATACTATAAATTTTAGGGCCATCTTGGCTTATGATTTTTAATTCTTTTTCCTTCGCAGATCACTTTTAGTCTTCTTTTTTCTCTTGTTATTGGTTTCATATCAGATGCTCTGAGTGCAGTACGTGATAAAGCAGATATCCTGTCTCGTGACACACATTTTAGAAAAGAATTTCATGAAACTGTAAGACAAGCCATGACCTGTGGTTGTATGCCTGTTGTTGATGAATTTTTAGTTGTTGCAACTCTTTTTAATTGTCCTGCATGCACTAGGTTATGGCAGCTGGAAACAATCCAAATGTGGAGGGCTTTGTTGGTGGAGTCAGACTTGCTTGGTCTATACATTTGATGTTATTAAATGATGGAGAGCCAACTACTTCATCAAATGATTTTGGATATTTAAAATCATGCTTGGAAGTCATTTTCTCGCACAATGTCTTCCAGTTTCTGTTGGATAATATTCTTCGAACTGCGGCATACCAGGTTTGCTTATTTGGCCTAGTTTTCAGTGTCTGCCAGTCGGGTTTGCAATCAAGGAACTGTATTTGTAAAACTAAAAGCTTGCTATAAGACAAACTGCTTACTTTTTGGAGTGAATATGCATAAATTAATAAATAGATGTGCTTTCATTTATGGTTGATTTTTTTTTTTGTGGTTACACTGAAGCCTGAAAACATCACCTGAACCTTTGACGTAAATTATTTTCCCTTTACAAAGTGCACCATCCATTATCTTCAGACATGCTTCAGTTCCACGTGCTCTCTTGCATTTGTTTTTTTTTCTTGCCAAAAAAAATGGATAACAAGGAGATGATTTCTGTGGTTTTGCTTTACCATCATATCCATGCATGCTACATAAGAATAATAACTTTCCACTGTATATTTGTTTAGATGTTTCTCAAATTTTCTTGGTTGCGGTGCTTTCACTAATTATAGTGATCCTACTCATTGTTATATTTCTTCTTCTGCATGGTGAAATTTTATTTTTATAAATTATGATTTCACATATCTTTCCAATGTTGGTCTGCACAGAATGATGATGAGGATATCATCTACATATACAATGCTTATCTGCACAAGATGATTACATGTTTTCTCTCTCACCAACTTGCTATGGACAAGGTCAGTTAAATTATTCTAGTTCCTCAGCATTGTAAATTGCATGAAGCTTGCTGTTGTAAATTCTTTTGTCTTAACACATGAAAGTGTGTTTTGGATATTTAAATTCATTTATGATATGCCTACTGAGCAACTTTCTTTTAATTGTTTTCTTTTGGAGTGTAATATAAAGTTAATCATCAGTTCTTTGTGCACTGTGCTCCATTACTTTTTTTTTTGATATAGGCTCCATTGCTTACTTCTATACTGATGATATTTAAAGTCTAGCATTGTGTCTGCATTTGTGTGTAGCTTTCTGTGCTTTGACAAGTTTACTTTTGTGACTCAAAGATAAAAGAATCAAAGGAGAAGGCAATGACCGTGCTTAATTCATACCGTTTGGCTCCAATACAAGATTTTGCACACAATAGTGACTTGCATCCTCAGCATGCGAATGAATCTCACTCTTTACTCTTTGTATCTCTGCTGGATTTTGTGAGTGGAATTTATCAGGTCCGTCTGTCCCATATATTTGATTTTGTTTATGTTGAAGGAATTTTTTTAGTTTCTTTATCTTGAAAGAATATTCTTCAATTATGAATATGGAATTTGTAGTACTCTCTTTTCTCTGAAAAATATGAACTGGACATTAGAATCGATATTATCTTGAGTACAAGTTTTGAGGATAAATGCAACTAAAAAAGTTTATTTACCTTTTATCTTATCAAATTTTCTCAATTTTCAACTACTGTAATGGTGTTTATGCTCCCTACAGAGGGAACCTGAGCTACTGTCAGGCAATGATGTTTTGTGGACTTTCGTTAATTTTGCTGGGGAGGATCATACCAACTTTCAAACCCTTGTAGCTTTCTTAAAAATGCTGAGTACCTTGGTACGTGATCTGTGAACTTTGTGCTGCAATCTCATAGTTGGATAGGGTGGATCATGGTTATGGTGACATTGGTGCTTTTGATGCCATTTTGCTTTCAGGCTTCTAGTCAAGAAGGTGCTGCAAAAGTTAATGAACTGCTTCGAGGAAAAGCATTCCGCTCTGTGGGATGGACTACTTTGTTTGAATGCTTAACAATTTATGATGAAAAATTTAAACAAGCTCTGCAGACTGCTGGGTCTATGTTACCAGAATTCCAGGAGGGTGATGCAAAAGCATTGGTTGCATATCTAAACGTCCTTCAAAAGGTTATGACCTTTTTTTGTTTGTGGTCTATTTTCTTTGGATCCAAAAGCCACATATCCATGAAGTGGGCTTGTTTTGTTTGATCATTGTTGTCTTCATTGCTCAAGTAATTAATATTTGTCTGTTCACATCAATATAACCTGTGCTTTCCGGTGTTAAAATTTTTTTTATTTATAAGTTATTTTTACTCACAACATATTGCATCCTGCAGGTTATAGAAAATGGGCATCCCGATGAAAGAAATAACTGGTTTCCAGACATCGAACCATTATTCAAGCTCCTTAGTTATGAAAATGTTCCTCCTTACCTGAAGGTTAAATTTGTTGTGTCCCTTGAGAATTTGCTGCCACAGAACCATAGTTTCTGTTGATATTTTTGACCTTTTATGACATTGGTCCAGGGTGCTTTGCGGAATGCCATTGCTAGTTTTATTCAGGTCTCTCCTGCAATGAAGAAAACAATTTGGAGTTACCTTGAACAGTATGATTTACCAGTTGTTGTTGGCCCTCAAGCAGGAAACAGTGCACAATCAGTGGCAACACAGGTTGGATTAAGTGCATCATGTTTAATTTATGATACATTTAGCTCATAAAGAGAATACTTATCTTTCTCTGTGTTTTGCCCTTGTTCTGTTTCCTCGACCAAATTATTGTTGAACATCATTTCTGATGGCTGTACAACAGTTTTGGATAGTGTTTTTCTCTCTTAAGTGCATCTTTTGGTAGAAGTTAGAGTGGGAAAATATTGAGCGGTCAATTTATTGTCTCACTTCTTGGGGATGTTGGCCCATTCATTGTATTATTCATTTAATAATAACAATGTCGAGTATGTTTTTATCAGGTTTATGATATGCGTTATGAGTTGAATGAAGTGGAAGCAAGGAGAGAGCAGTATCCTTCGACAATATCTTTTCTTAACCTGTTGAATGCTCTTATTGCAGAGGAAAAAGACACAAGTGATAGAGGCCGAAGGTACTGGTTGATATGTACTTGTTGAATTCTATGATAATTCTTTAGTTCGTTCAGCCTGCTTTTCTAACATTGCCTGATTCTTGCAGGTTTATTGGTATCTTTAGGTTTGTATATGATCATGTGTTTGGGCCCTTCCCTCAGAGAGCCTATGCAGATCCTTCTGAGAAATGGCAATTGGTTATTGCCTGTCTCCAGCATTTTCATATGTAGGTCTAATGACTGTTAATGGTCTGAAAGCCTTTTGTATCTCCTCTTCAAGTTTATGTTATATTTGCTTGATTTCTTCACCACTAAGTCTATTGGCGGCTCCAATGTGGTTGTAAACAACTTTTCTTTCCACTTGCTCTTTCTTCTTAGATTCAGTTTGGATTTTGAGCTGGCAGTCAGTTTGTTTAACTTGTAGATTGTTAAGACCATACTGGTTCAATACATTAGGATAAAATTTATTTGCTAATCTGTATTTCATTATGCAGGATGTTAAGCATGTATGACATTCAAGGTGAGGACATTGACAGTGTTATCGACCAACTTTCAGCTGTTGCCCAGCCATCTTCTCTTCAAATGCAGCTTCCTGTTGTAGAGTTGCTAAAAGTATGTTCCAATTGTATTTATTTGTTTTATGCTCAAATTTGTATTCAAAGCCTCTTTGTGCTTCCAAGTGGTGGTCAAATTTGATAACATTCTCGATTTTCATTTGTTGCTTGGGATGCCATAATAGGTATATGCTAAAGGTTACAATTCTACTGATACACTCCTCTAATTCTCGAAGCATGTAACATTGTGCCCATTTGAGATGGACCAAATAGGATGCTTGGCTAGGGTCTTCTTCTTAGCTTGATTGATTTCTGTCCAAATAATCACTCTGGGCATGACTATGGTACTATCAGATCAAATTTTTCCCTAGTCAAGTTTTTTTTTTTCTGAGGTACTGACCTCAATTTTCATCTCTTGCCTGGTGATCCTTTGCCATTTTGCTATTGTTCCAGACATTTAAAGCATAGCAGTTTTGTAATTCATTATATTCAAGGGGTTGTAATTTATTTTGACTTGATTTTCCCAGAACCTTTTCTTGTTATGGTTGGGTTGTCAAAATTGAATGTTTGGTGCATGTCCAGCTTCTAATGCCTGCCTAGCTTAACTTATTTGTTGGCTGCGTCCTCATTTGTGTTTCTGGTTTTATTCTGCTTTATTCATTAGACTTGTCATCATATGGGCAGGGAATCTTTATTTTTTTAAATGGTTTGACTTTATATATCGGATATAATAAATTTTCTGATATCATTTGCATTTATTGCTGGTCCTTCTAGTTCTCCCTGACGGCTGTGCATGTTATGGTTAAACATCCTGCATATATTTGGTTATATCCATGCATGTAGTATCCTTGTAAATTGAGCTGTGGGGGAATATTGGAGATTTTTTTTTCTTGGACAGGATTTCATGAGCGGCAAGACAGTTTTCCGCAATGTCATGGGTATACTTATGCCAGGGGTTAATGCAACTATTACAGAACGGACAACTCAAATTCATGGGCAACTTCTAGAAAAAGCTGTTCAGCTTTCTTTGGAAATCATAAATCTTATGTTCGAGAAAGATGTGGCTGTTTCTGATTACTGGCGTCCTTTATATCAGGTATCTGCTTTGTGTTCTTCACATATTTTGTGGAGCTCATTATTAGTGGCTAGTGCATGCATCCAAGTTTTATCAGATAAGTTTAGAAAGTCTCTTGCTAGAATGATGCTTATAATCACTTCCCTGCAAAAATTGCAAGTTTTCATTGTTGAGTCAAAATCTTACTTGTGGATACTTTATGGAAGTTCGAAAGTGAGAGATCATGTCAGTGCATAATAAAACTTAGCCTCAGTACCAAACTTTTGAAAACATTACATGAAGATTTGATGGACCTTGGGCAAAATATTACATGAAGATTTGAGGGATTTTGGGAAACATTTATTATTTCCTGCATTTACAAACTTCAATAAAATTTCATTTCAAAATGGCTATTTTGTATGATTTTTATCGTGTATCCATTGATGGTCATTTAGATGCTAGTAGTTTTCTGGTTGTATGATTGTTGAAGCGGTGAAAAGAAAGTTTGGAATCTCAACGTGCTCTTATTGTTTGAGCATATTCTTGGCAAACATTATAATGAGAAAACTGTTCCATTTCCTTTAACTTCTGCAGGTAAATCCTTGTCCTCGATAATTATTAAATTTTACCAGATGCACTGAGAGATTTACTAGCAGTAATAGATAGGAGCTAGGGCTGGTGAATTACTCTGTTTCTTCTCAAGTTTAGTTAATAAGAAAATGATCATTGTATTATTTGGTTTGCAAAGCTGAATCTAGGAGACATACTTAAGCGGGCAACTCCTACTAGTTTGAGATTGAGGATTTGTAGATTTAACCTTTTCTAATCACCATCAATCTGTAACACCAGTTATAAAATGAAAGATGTCCTTACTCAGTCCTATGTCTTGTACTTATATTGCACCTGAGAGACCAACTACCAAAGGTTGGAGGTTTACACCTGTATTCACGGTAATCATTATGCAGACCTGTGTTGTCTTTCCACTGGGAGTCACAGTTCTAGAGTCTTTTGTGTCTGTGAAAGCTACCTTGAGTAAATTTTGCAGGACAGCTTTGTTGTTTAATCATGCATTTTGCAGGACCTGTTAATTGCTTCAACTATCGTTTCTTGTGAAGAAATACCTTGTTGAATCATGTTATGTGTACCATATAGTACTTCTGAATCAGTAGTATGCAAACATGTTCCGTAGACTGGTTGTGTGGCACATATTTTTGTTTTCATGGTTTTCTAATGTTAACATGCTCGTGTTGTTTTTGTTCAAAAAGCTTCAATTTCCTTGACATGAAGTGCCTTAGATAAGCACATTTAATTCTTAGTTGAAATAAGTTCATTGCATTGCTTAACAAGGAGCCTGAAAGCTAATTATTTTGCATTTTACATTGCAGCCTTTAGATGTTATCCTGTCACAAGATCATAATCAGATTGTGGTGTTGTTGGAGTATGTGAGATATGAGTTTCTGCCCAAAATTCAACAATGCTCGATTAAGATCATGAGTATCCTTAGGTACAGCAGATACTCTTGCATTTGTTCTTGTTATTTGTGTCATGTATGCAAACTAGTGTCAGCCTAGTTTGACCAAGCACATTCTGGAGAGGACTTAGTATTTGGTGGTGTGCTTGTAGGTATATATTGTTCTTTGCCTTCTGTGCAGAAAAATGTGACTATTTTTTTATTTGAATAGTTCCCGTATGGTTGAGCTTGTACCGCTACTGTTAAAGTCTGGTGTTGCTGGCTGTTTAATCGAGGATTATGCCACCTGTCTTGAGTTACGATCAGAAGAGTCCCAGATAATAGAGAACAGTGATGATGACCCAGGGGTCCTGATAATGCAGGTATGTGGTTGTTGCATTACAACAAAAAAGACAAATGGTGCTTCGAACTTTATAGATTGGTTGTTTATTATTACTTCCACATTGTAGCTACTAATAGGTAATATTGGTCGGCCTGCTCCAAATATCACACATTTATTGCTCAAATTTGATCTTGACACACCGGTCGAACGAACAGTTTTACAGCCAAAGTTTCACTACAGGTTTGCTTTTAAAGGTTATATATAAATAATTTTCTAATTTCTGTGATATTTTTGTGGCATTTGCATTTTATCGTTTTGTGCTTGTAGTTGCTTGAAGGTCATTCTTGAAACCTTGGAGAAATTAAGTAGGCCAGACATAAATGCAATGCTACATGAGTTTGGTTTCCAGGTTGATATTACTTCACAGTGTTCTTAAATTTGTTTGTGCGCATGTGATATGGATTGTTGAGTTATTTTGCATGTTACATTGTGCAGCTTACTTATGAGTTGTGTTTGGATCCATTAACTTGTGGTCCTACTATGGATTTGCTGAGTAAAAGAAAATATCAATTTTTCGTGAAGGTACATCATCAAATTCTCTTATGAGAGCTGTTGATTTTGATGTTATTTGTGATGATTGTATATTACTTATTGCTCTTAACATCTCCTGTTAATTATACAGCACCTTGACACTATTGGAGTGGCTCCACTTCCTAAACGAAATAGCAACCAGCCACTTCGCATCAGTTCCCTTCACCAGGTCTCTTTTGGTTGTTGCTGATGTTTATTCAAACTGATTTTTTCAATTCACCCTTCAGTCTCGACATACTTTATGGCATACAGCAGTATGATAAGAGAGATATTAGGGAACTTTTGTTATTTTGTTTATAGTGTCAGGGAATTGAAATGCTGAATTGCATAGAATTACCATTTTTTTAAGAGATGATCTAGTGACGATTGAATTATATTTGAGGCACTAAAAAGGTAGAAGTTTCATGGTCCTTTGGCGTTTTACAAGGCATATTGATATTTATGCTCAATATCTACTGATTTCCTTCATATCTTGGTAATATTGAATCATATGATAGTGTTTTTTGTTTTATGACTCCCCTCAGTCTACTCCTTTATCGTGTTCAAACCCAGTGATGACATGGTTGAAGTCTACCATCATAACATTCCTATCTAACATATGTTGGACATACTCTCAAATAAAAATTACTGCTGCTAAGAGGGAGCAAGAAAAAAAAGCGAAATGACCTGCCTAATATAACCTATGGTGTTCTAGTTTTTGTCATCTGATATACTTTAGGTTGCATGATACATTGCATGGGTTTGGCTTACTTCTGACGTTACGCTTCTTTAATTTATATCCAATGTTTTTTAGAGGGCCTGGCTCTTAAAGCTTTTAGCTTTGGAGATGCACTGTGGTCATGAGGGGAGCTCTGCACATCAAGAAACACGTCAAAGTATTCTTGCTCATCTTTTTGGCCGGGACATAGTTGACATTGGGTCTTATGCTATAGGCCCTAATTCATTTGCTCTTCAAAATAGCACAGAACATATTGGGACCCAGACAATAATCAAGAGCAAGGTATTGATATTACTTTTTTAATGATATAGAGGTACTGTTTTGCGATAAATTTTTATCTAAGAATAGCAGTCAAAAGGAACTTGGTCCTTTCTTTATGTTCTCTGCATAAACACTTCCTCAAGATCCTAGGTTACCCAGAATGCATGATACATGAGCTGTTATAGAAAGATGCAAGTGCGTGTATATGGGGGACAGAGAATACGATGGGTAAAAGGGCAGTTAGAGCATATAACCCAGGCACTGGAACATCTACATCATTGCCAGTAGAGGAATTCTATATGTGAATAACTGGAAAGTATCCGCGATATGCTCTAATTAAGAGAAACAAAGTCTTGAACCCACTATGTCTAAACTGGGGAGTCGACTCCTTACCTACAAAATTCTTCTAGTATGTTCTCTCATATAATTCAAGAATGTACAGGAACAGGCCGTAATTACCTTTAGTCCTGACTAGAATGCATGCCCCTTTGAAGCCAAGACCTTCCTTCAATAGAACAGGGATGTGCATTGTGTCCCTAATTCAAAGAAATTGCAAGTGCAAAAAAGGTGTTCTTTTAAAATCCAAAGAGGTTGAACTATTAATTCACCTAGATTTCCATCTTTCCTGAAGTAACATTAAAATGGTATCCAGAAGGTTCCCAAGGAAATGATATTAATTTACCACCTGGAATATGTTATGATATATTTCATCAAGTTATGGCAATATTTGCCTCAGATAACCTTGGTTTTGGCTTTTATTTTTGCCATTTTATCACAACAACCATGGTGGCATTTTATTCCGCCTACTTAAAAGATCTAAATTCTTTTATCTTGCAAGTGGGTTTTAATGATATAGATCACCATACTTCATGTCCTTGTCAACTAACCTTGCATCATTTGCCTGAATCAAGAGTGAGTTACCCATATTTTTAATATCCTGCAAATTGCTTTTCATTTTGTCACTGTTATGCTGCTTTGGTAATGTTCTTGCTGATGTTTGTGTTTCTGTCGGCACTCGTTTTAGTTTGTTCTTTGGCTGGGGCTGTGTGCTTTACTGGCTGCCAGTTCCATAGACATTAGGCCTGAATATCAATTGGTGTTATTGAGATTTAACCATACCCTTTTTGTAGGATATTTTGTCAAGACTGTACATCATTCTCATGTTGGAAAATATCTTTCTAACAAAGATTTTTTTGAAGCACTTGCTTTCTCATTTGGTTTGTAATTTATGTTTAGCATGTCGAGTGTTTTGGTGTGTGACCTTCATTGCACACTTTAGGTGGGCCTCACCTGATCATCTTAAGAAAACTGTATCCTCTTTCCTTACTAGATGTGTTGATAGACCAATTGTTTAAGGATGCAAAATGCTTTCACATTGTTCTACTCCCAATAATTTGACATGTTACCTCTGACCATGACTGCAGGTACTGGAGTTGCTTGAAGTCATTCAATTCAAAGCTCCAGATACGATAATGAAGCTTTCTCAGATTATTTCTAGCACAAAGTATGACTTGCTGGTACGGTTCTAGTCACTGAGATGTCCTTAAACATTTATTACATACAAAATTTCATTACATATGTTGTATAGGCAGAGGATATACTTGGGGATCCAACATCTTCTGAAAAGGGTGGCATATACTACTATTCAGAGCGTGGTGACCGACTAATTGACCTTGCTTCGCTGCGAGACAAGCTTTGGCAGGTTGGTTTTTTTTTTTGGAGCTTGTCAACCCATCTTGATTTTAGTCATGTATCATCATTTCCTGAAACTGAATGAAGTATAATAATGGTTATTTTATATGTCTGCATATACATCTTTTGCCCGCAGAAAATCAGTTCAGTTTATCCCCAATTGAGTAACTTTGGCAATGAAGCTGAGCTAAGTGATGTAAGAGAGATGATTCAACAGTTATTGAGATGGGGATGGAAATATAATAAGAACCTTGAGGAACAAGCTGCCCAACTTCATATGTTAGCTGGGTGGTCACAGATTGTAGAGGTCCATTGTTTGATTTCTTGAATTTTTTTCTTCCATCGAGTTTAAATTAACAAAATGTTTGTTTGGCCCTTGTCTCTTACTTATTTTTGTCTTCATCAATATGCATATACAGGTATCTGCAACCAGAAGAATATCATTGCTTGAAAATCGATCTGAACTTTTGTATCAGTGGGTCTCTCATGATCGTTAATGTCTTATTTCCCTTTACTTCTTCAATGCACTATAGTTGTTTTTTCTTGTTATTGACAGGATTTTGGATGCTTCTTTGAGTTCGGCTTCTTCCCCTGACTGTTCTTTGAGGATGGCATTCATACTGATTCAGGTATGGTCAATCCATTTGAAATGAATCCTCAACTTCTTAGCAATGGCGTTTATACTGAGTCAGGTACTATCAATACCTGTAGGTGGCCCTGACATGCATGGCTAAACTACGTGATGAAAGATTCCTGTATCCCGGTGGTGTTAATTCTGATAGCATCACTTGTCTTGATGTTATATGGGCGAAACAATTATCAAATGGTGCCTGTCATGCCATATTATTTAAGCTTATAATGGCAATTTTAAGAAATGAATCATCAGAAGCCTTGAGGAGACGGTACAGTTCTAAATAAATAACTGATTCTATTGTTTTCCTTGTAATGGTGCAACTTCTGCCTGAAATCTTACCTATCTTCATTCTTTTCGTATTTTTTTCCTGTAAATGCAGCCAATACGCTCTACTACTTAGTTATTTTCAGTATTGTCAGCATATGCTTGACCCAGATATTCCAACTATGGTTCTGCATTTTTTGTTGCGTAATGAGCAAGAAAGTGAAGATTTAGACCTTCAGAAAGTATGTCCTTAAACGTTTATGCAATTTGATTTACTACTTAAACTTAATTCTGTCATGTTTGATATATTTTCCTTTTTTAGATCGACAGTGAACAAGCAGAGCTTGCTCATGCTAATTTTTTAATATTGAAGAAAGAAGCTCAGGCAATCTTGGATTTGGTATGTACTTCTCCAGTTTTTAATTATTCTTGCAATTTCGAAACTGGCTGGATCAACAATTGGTTGTGTTTTCATTATGAAGATGGCTAAGATAGATGATTATGGGACTGAGACGTTAGCTTGTGAGAGATTGTTCCTTAAATGGGATATTAACTTTTCTACTGTCTTTCTTCAAATTTTTCTGCCTATCAATGGTTATTTGGATTCTCTGCTTTCTATGCACATCAGCAAGTGATTGTTGATACAACTCGTCGGTTCTTTTTCTTTATCCTTTTTTTGTTGTGTCACTTTACGGCTGTTTTTGGATTTACAGGTGATAAAAGACGCAGCTCATGGTAGTGAACCTGCAAAGACAATGGCACTCTATGTTCTGGATGCATTGATTTGTATTGATCATGAGAGATTTTTCTTAACTCAACTCCAAAGTAGAGGATTTTTAAGATCTTGCCTAATGAGTATCAGCAGCACTTCCTTTCAGGTGTTGATCTTCTGCTCCTTGAAATGTGCTGATTCATGGAATCAATTTTATATAATATTATGGAAGGATGGGTGACTAAGTAAATGCAGGAAAAGCTTTATTTTTTTTCAGCATGTGAAGAATTTTAAAGTTTTAATCAGATTTTCAACATTTATTCTCTTTTTGGAAAAGCTAGCTGAAGAATTTGAGTTTAGGTTTTCTTATCTAAAACGGTTATTCATCTGCATTTTAATGTATTAATGCTTGACAAGGAAATTATCCTACTTTACTAATTGTGCTCTTGGTTCCTTTTTATCAAATTTCACTAAGACATGACCGAAATGCTTACAATATCGTCTAGCATCTAATTCATACAATACGTAATCTCTGATGCCAACCCCTAAGCCGGTTTTGGTTGTTTGTTGTAATTTCCAGCTTTCTTAGTAATATAGCTTCTTCCAATTTGAATTCGGCACCTAGGGTTAGAGAATTAGCCTGTTGCTAGAGAATTTTATCTGTCCTCAACAAATAAAATAGATGCAAGGAGAAAGGAAGCTTGATGTACTCTGCAAATATGCCAAATAGGACCATTATGGTGAAAAATTCACTTAACTGTGCTACATTTTTTCTTATTCTCCAATGTGAAAACACTTTGGATTTTGCTTTTCTGTTTGCCATCTGGTTCCCTTTCAGTTCAACATGGAGCCTATTTTCTGCCCAATTAATTATAATTGTCCGGCCTTAGTTTGATAATATATCTGCATATGAAACTCTCTTAAATTTTATTATTTAGGAGGGGGCACATTCCCTTGACTCATCACAGCGTGCATACACTCTTGAAGCTGAACTGGCATTGCTGCTCAGAGTAAGCAACAAGTATGGAAAATCTGGGGCACAGGTTTTGTCATCCATGGGTGCTTTGGAGCACATTGCTTCATGCAGGGCAGTCAGTTTACAGGTGATAGTATGGTCTAGCTGGCCATTAGTGCTTCAAGATTTCAACTGAACTAAAACTAAAATTAAAAGATTTGGCAGGGAAGGCGGTTAGACACGAGGCTTCGACATGATGTGGCTTTGGATATCAACAAGCAACGAATGGTTTTAACGCCTGTGTTGAGATTTGTGTTCTCATTGACATCATTGGTTGATACCTCTGATATCTTTGAGGTAGCCTTTCCGTTTTATTTTTTTTTTTTCATTTCTTTTTTAATATGTCAACAACTATTATCCTTGACCTTACACATCGCTGTTGTCTTATATTTTTAAAGGAGAAACTTGTTTGACTAGGAATAAACCTGAACGGTACAGATTTGATTGTTTGAAGAGAATTATCTTAATAAGTGACACTGGATGTCCATGATATATTACTAGATTGTCGTCTAATTTGTTGGGGAAGTTGTTTAATTATTCTGTATTTCTCCTAATAGTTCTTGTCAATACCCTGTCATTTGATTTTCTAACCTTATTTGTCTTTCTTCATAGAGTTGTTGCTACTTTTTTATGTTCCTTTACATCTTTCTTATTTACCTTTACATTACTTATTTTTTGCTCGCACCAAGTGTTTTGTAGGTAAAGAATAAAATTGTTCGTGAGGTGATTGGTTTTGTCAAGGGGCATCAGCTGATATTTGATCAAATTCTTCGGGAGGACATTACTCAAGCTGATGAACTGACTATGGAGCATATCAATCTTGTTGTTGGCATACTTAGTAAGGTAAGCAATTTAGACAATTATAGCACAGAACAAATGAAACCAAACTAGATTACTGAAGGTATGAATCCTCCAGGTGTTGGAGTGGTTCTTCTAGATTGGGATCTGTATTATGGTAATTTAGGTAGTCTTTTCTTGTCTTTTTTTTTCCTTCAAAAGAGCATAGATATTCCTTTCTAACAAATTTCCTCATAGGTGAGTGATCATTTTGATTAGGTGGTCGGATGATTCTGTACTGACTTATTCGTAAAATTTAATTTTCCTTTGCACTTGGTTGGGCTAAGAGGGTAGCAGGGACGAGTTTCCTGTAACATGGTTTGTGAGAGGACGGGTAGCAGATTGCTTTGGATCCTTGCCTTTTTTACTTCTGATGAAAAAATCTTATTTTTCTTATGATTGTTCCCCTTCTTATAATGCTGAACTACAGTAAGAAAGTTATTCCTCATCCTGGTGCTCTGCTTTCGGAGGTTTTCTTAAGCTTTCGTTTTCTAATATGCAAGGGATTTCATATGCATTCAATTTGGATATATCTTTTCGTTTTTTATTATTGTTTTTATTGAGCTTTGCATGAACGTTATTCCTAACTTTTATCTTCTAAAAAGTATTTGCTTCATCAAAATGAAAATTAAGGAAAGGGAGAGATTCCTCATTTTGTAGCTTGCCTTCTTAATCTAAATAATCTTGACCTTTCTAACAGTTCCTTGTAGTTTGAATCCTGTTTAGCGAAGTTAGAGTTACTTGGCATTTTCCTGGTGATCTATATTGAAGTCCACTATAATGCCTCAATTTTTTTTCCTCTGCATAATGAGTTTACTTTATTTTATCAGGTGTTTGATTTGCTTTATAGGAGTTTCATTTGGATCTGCATAACATGCATTTTTTTCCTTCAACTGAATAGGTATGGCCTTATGAAGAGAGCGACGAGTTTGGTTTTGTTCAAGGGCTTTTTTATTTGATGCGTGTTATGTTCTCTTGCGAGTCAGAAATAGCTGCTTTTGATAGATCATTACAATCTTATGAGGTAAATGTCCATGGCTCTTTTAGCAAGACAATAATCTTTTCAAATATGACAGTGCTGGTCTGTTGGTTTTGATTTGTTGTATCGTCTTTTTATGGGTACATCAGAGTAAGAGGAAGTCAGAACTGGACAAGTTTCGATTGTGCTTTGGTCTGAGCTCTTATTTATATTTTCTTGTCACCAAAAAGTCTTTGAGACTCCAGGTATATAATCTAATAATGAGCTTGTTACTACTTTCCCTTATGGCTGTGCAATTTTTGAGATCTAGGTACCATGTTCAACAAATGAGACAAAATTGCCATTATGATTTTCAATTGCAACAGGTGACAGAAGGCTCAGGTGATCAGCATTTTGTTGTTGCATTCCAGCAACCAACATTAATGTCACTCGGTGCTCTTCTAGGTTTGGTAACGACCGTCCTTGAAAGGGCTGCTGATGAGAAATGTTTACTTCTTAATAAGGTGGAATAGCATGAAACATGGACAACTCTTCCCATTTTCATATTGTCTTTGCTTTCCTTGTCATTGTATCATCATCATGTTCAATTGGATCTGATTATTATATGTATTCAGCTACGAGACATAAATGAACTTTCACGACAAGAGGTGGATGAAATCATCAACACGTTTGTTCAGCAAGATAGTATTTCTTCATTAGATGAGATCCAGAAAAGGTACTTGCTGTAGATACTGCCATTAACTATCTTGTTACTATTACTATATTGTTTGGTAACTTGGCCAGCAATTATGTTTATCTTTTGCTGCTTTTGTAACTGGGGTATCTTGCAAATGTTACTAATTGTTGCTGCCAGTTAGATCTAATTGTTACTAATTGTTGCATGCATGTTAGTGATAGATTAAAATTCAAAAGGTCTTCAGCTAATTGCGCTCCACAGTTAAAGGTTCCAGAAATTCTAAATGTAGAACTATCAAGCCTTCTGCAGTGGCTTCTGGGGAGCCTCAGATTTATAACCTTTTGGTTGCAAGCTAAAGAATATCCATGAGAGAAGTGGACTTTAAATGATGAGTAAGATAATAATCTAGGTGGGGGATGTAGGAGCACTGTGTAGAACTTACATTATGTGCAAACAACAGTTGACTCCAGATTTTTGAGTCACTCGCCTGTTTGTTTTTTGAGTTTGGGGATACTGATTTTTGCATGCCAGAAACAATCCGCATAACATGTCTAAACATTAACACCAACTTCATGCTATCAAAAAAGAATTCAAAAGTCTAACCCAGACCGTGAAATGTCAAACTTCTTTTGCTGATGCTAGTGATCATCATTTCACTACCATCTTCAATCTGGGCTTTCTTTATTCCTTTTATCTTTGTATGAATCTTCATATAGAGCACGGATATCACATGCATCCAGTAAAGAACTCCGTGTTTATTTAATCCTTTTTTTCCATCTCAGGCATATTGACATGTTATCATGGTTTTTGCAAATTCGTTTTCCCCTAATTGCAGAAGGTATACTGAAATGATGGAAATGTCTACTGACATGTTCTCATGGTTTTGCAACTTCTTGTCCCCTTCTTTTGCAGGAGGTATATTGCGATGATGGAAATGTCTCAGGTAGCTGGGAACAAGCATCAACTTATAACCTTGTTACTAACACTCGCTGAGCATGTGCTGAATATTCTACTCATTCATTTTCAGGACAGGTGTGCTGTTGTTTTGTTTCTTTTTCCTTCTCCTCTATTTTCCTTTTCCATCCCTCATTAGTTCAGGTGAGTTGATTGGGGAGATGAAGTGTTGCTTGTGCTCGTTCTACACCATTTCTATGAACATACAACTTGCCACATTTACATTGCATTTATGATTTTTCTAAATGTATTTTATCTTTTCCCTGTTTCTTTGTTATTATGGTTTAGCGACCTTTCAAAATCCAAAACAAAGGTTGGCACCAACTTCAAATTGACTGAAACCCTTGTTTTAAAAACCAGAAGAGCAGCCAGTTGAACTTAATTTTACCTGCGCCAGATGCAGGTCCACACCAACCACAGATGTTTTAGAATAAAATTTTGAAACTAGATATCTTGATTTCTGAAACTCCAATTGGGTTGGTTTCCTGTAAGTAGCATAAACTTTAAGATGCCATAGCAGTATTTTTTAAAAATATTTATAAATTAAAATTTTAGGATACCATAATATTATTTTTAAAAATATTTATATATTCTTAATAACAAATATATATTTGTTAGTTTATAAAAAGAATATATATTTGTTAGATGTTCCTGTTTAGTCTTGTTATGCCTAAAAATTCCTAGCAAACTGAACCCGGCCTACTGCTTATTTAATGGGTTATGAACTCAGTATAGATATGCAAGCCCCAAGCACTTGTGTTGACCTTTTATGTTGGCGTTAGCAAAGTGATGTGATATTGCTGTAAAAAAAGTTACCTCTGATCAATATTCATTTTATCTACTTGACCTTTCCCTGGTTGCTCTTTGAAATTTTATAGCAGGGAAGCTATGCAAACTATTAGATATGGTTCAAAGTTCGAATTTGAGCAGGACGTTTCTGAGCTGTGTACAAAGTTACTTCCAACTTTAGAAAGGCTGGAGCAACTAAATGAGGTAAGCTGCTTCTTGGACTGTTCTAGCAATTTAAATTGAGATGATTCGTTGGTTGGTCAACCTTTTTTGTGAAGATTTTTCTTTCTTTTTATATATTTGGAGAGGCTGCATAGCGAACAGAATGGATGTATATCAATATCCCTTCAGTATTGCAGACTAGTTAATGAATATGCAGGTTTCAGATCAAATGAGACCTTTTTGTTTTCTTGGAAAAACGAAATGGGTCAGTGCCTTGCGGAGGAACGAAATATTTAGTAATTTCTAATTAAAATCTATGGGAGCCTTGTGGAGGAATGAAGTGATTGCTCTAGAAGTTTAGAGTCCCTAGCCTCGTTCATGTCATTTTGACGTCTCATTCTGCTGTTATTGCTTGTCATTACAGGAGAAAATAGGCCACTCTCTTAAGGTATTCCGTAGGTTGGTGACGTCGCTTAAAGAGACGACAATTCAGAAGTTAGCTACATGAGGATTTCAAAATACAGGTTGAATAGTTTAACCTTGTAAATCTTAGCAATATACATGATCTATTTTATACCTGTGCCTCCATCACGCCGTACTTGTTGTGGCTTTTGTATATCTGTGCGGCATTGTATTGTTGTTGTAATCCAGCTTCCTTTCCTTGAGAACGAGCAATCTGATGATACTAGCTGTTGAAATCAATTATTTCCCGTTTCGGGAAACTATGACCTTATCAGGAATGCTAGCAAGCTGAGGCTCGACTTAAATGCATTGATCACAAAATAATAGGGATAGTATATTATTATGTTATGTTTAGTTAGCGAAAGCCGTAGAATTAGGTTTGATTATTTTTTAAATAAAATTAAAATATTTTATGTTTGATTGAATAATTATATTAAAAATTTATGAATAGATCGTTAGCAATGAGTATTTTAATGAAGCACTACCCAACACTGAACAGAAACATTATGAATTCCATCCACAAATTGGGTAAATTTTTTCAAAAAAAATTATAATTTCTTCATTAAAATTTACGAATATTAAAATCACGACATGTATCGTGCTAAACTTGTTGCTGTCCACTTATTTATTGATCCATATATCCAGACACTACTGTTTTATCTTTCATTTTATTGAGAGGAAATATTATTAAATCCCAATCCATATCACAATTTTCTGCCCTTCTCCTTGCCTATTATCTCCCGATTCTCGTTACATTCATGAAACACTTACGTTATTAATGAGACTCATTTTTTACGGCTCACAAAATCATGTGGTTCTTTTTTGTCTAGACTAGCACATCCATTATTCCACACCGAGTTCTTTATTGATAATAAATATCTTGTAGGAAGAGAAAATTAATATGATGATTTAAGATTATTCTGTACTTAAAAGTCAAAGATGAAAGATCAAATATCAAACCCATGAATACTTGCTTATTGGTTAAAGAAATGAGCCACACTCAGGTTCAAAATCATAAGATTATCATAAAATAAATATATGATTTATTTTTTTGATGAAAAATTCATGCAATTTAATGTTATTCATCAATTTATTCATGATTACGTCCTTCCTTGAAATAAAAATTAAAATGATCACCTTTAATCTTGCTATTAATGTCACCGCTGCTTCCCTCCCTCTCCAGATCCAATCTAACAAACAGAAGAGAGGAATTCCCGTCCTTTTCCATGGCCAATGCATGGAAAAAGGAGAGCAACAAACACCAGAAACTACTCTCTCCAAAACCCCTTCTTATCCTCCTCATTTCTGTAACGCTCCTCTTCCTATTCTTCTTCCTCACGTCTCGATCGGCATCCCAGCAACCTTACACTAACCCAACTAAAGCACTGTATCTTTCCAAATCTCAAATCCTTCCTTTTGATTGCTTCAGCTCGCCACAGGCGCACCCGGTGATTGCCAACACTGTTGAGAATCTCAAGTACCCCTTTCTCTACTCTCTTCCAGATTTCGGGTCATTGCCCGAAAAGCCCCACAAGAACATCGTGCGGTTGCTCAAAGGTAAACCCTTCAGGAAGCCTGATATTTCGGAGACAATTCAGGCTGTTTTGGAAGAGGTGAAGGGGAAGAAGGATGGGTTGGTTGTGGATGTTGGTGCCAATGTGGGCATGGCGAGTTTCGCTGCTGCGGTTATGGGGTTTAGAGTGCTGGCTTTTGAGCCCGTGATGGAGAATCTACAGAGAATTTGTGATGGGATTTGGTTTAATCGAGTTGGGGAGCTTGTTACTATATTTGAGGCTGCTGCCTCTGATCGAATCGGGAACATCACTTTTTACAAGGTATGCGTAACCTGTCTCCTCTCCTTGTTGCCGGCTTTAATTATCAAGTTCTTGAAGGCCTGTAATTAGCTACTGTGATCTCGTGTTTAAATTGCTTGATGAAACTGGATAGTTTTTAATTGCAATGGATTAATGCATGCCATGGGAGTACTTGGCTTTGCTGGTGACTAAAATAGCAGGTGTTGTGCTTCCATTTTTAGAGCCAACTTGTGGTTTTCGTGAGGTGGGAAGTACGATTCCTTACCTTTGTGAGTGTTCATCGGCCATATTGGGCAGATATTTGAGAATTTCTTTGATTTTTTTCATAGAATCCGTCCTAGTTTCATCTGTATGCAAACAAGCTGATCACGATCATCTGTCTTCATCTGCTAGCTGGTGGGTCGTCTTGACAATAGTGCTGTTTCAGCGACTGGTGCTAAACTGGCATTCAAGTCCAACGAAGAAGTAGCTGTGCAAGTGAGGACCATCCCCCTTGATGAACTAATTCCAGACATAGAACCCGTGCTTCTGCTAAAAATTGATGTTCAAGGCTGGGAATATCATGTGCTGAAAGGAGCCACGAAGTTGCTGTCAAGAAAGAAAGGTGATGCACCTTACGTAATCTACGAAGAAGATGAGAAGTTGTTGCGAGCCAGCAACACCAGTTCTAAAGAGATCCGGGATTTCCTCCAGAGTGTTGGTTATCGCCATTGCACCCAGCATGGCACAGATGCCCACTGCACCAAGGACTAAAAATTCACCGAGCCTGTCGCCTGAAAAGTTCTCTTGTCAGTAAAGAACCCCATCCGTGACATTTCATATGCACGGTCTCAAGGTGATACCACTGCCTTATACCTCAAATTAAAAGAGATCCATAATCCAAAGAAATTGCTTCTCTTCAGATTACATTAAGGAAAAAACGTCAGCCTGCTGCTGGTTATGATTGTTCCACGTTTTGATGTGTATTTTCAGGATCTTCTAATTTGCAGCTCCTGATGCATTGATGTGTCAAATATTCCTTGTTTACACGACTAGAAACTTGAATGAGGTCTCTTTCTTCTGTAAGCCCCATTTTGTCGGTCACAATCTAGGGCACGCGTTATTGTTGATTGTAACTCATTGTAGTTCCCAAATTTTGCATGTGAAGTTAACAGGGCGAACATGAAAGGAGCTCTGACGCCTTTAGTTTTCTGAATTTTAATTCCAGTGCTCTGCTGCGATTCGCATCAAAAAGGCTGTATAAGAAACGTAAACTGAAATATTCCCTGCAGTGCATATAGATAGATTTTCCATACATGACAATATATGGTAAGTTTCCAATTGATTGCTTGATGATTGTAAACCCCAACAACTCAGGACAGTTCTCTCCACCGAACAATCATGAAGTTGCTACTCATTCCATATGCAAAGAAAATTTTGGGAAAAAGGTTGACATCAAAATAAAGGAACGCTCCACTGATTTATTCTGGAAACCAAAAATTGTTCAAGAAACTTACCCTTTCCAGAATCCCAAACTTTTTGTTGCTAGCACAGTCTAAGCTCTAAGAACTGGTTTCTTGAGAATTTTTTCTCTTGACAAAAAGTGTCTTTTTCTTTAGACTTCTTTGGGAGAAGCGGTAAGATTGCCCTGGTACTTCTAGGTATCACATATAGCAAAATTCATGGAATTTTTGTTTAAACCAATATTGGAAAATTAATCACAGATTCCAATTTATCATTAATCTCTTTTTGGGATCCGATTTATCATTAAAAAACCATTGGCATTGCTTTCTCCAGTCGGGCTCTAGAATCGCCTCAATTACCGTGTAGAACAAAAAAGTATTGATCCTTCTGTGGAAGATGATGTGCACGAGGCAGATAGGGGGATGGACTTATGACTTTCTGTTTAGTTAATAGAAGTTCCATCCACCTAGCTATGTTGCTAATTATTTTAAAGACCATTGCAAACCCTCATAGGCACGCAAGAGTGTTTAAACAATGAACACCGTCAATGATTTTAACACACTTTTGATGAGAATGGTATGACCTCTGGCTCATCGGATCTAGTGCAAGCACTTCCAAAGAAAGTCTCTACCCTTTCTCAAGCTTTAAGAGGATGAAGTAAAGAGATTGTACCGATTGATTTAGGGGATTAGATCCATTTGTAACTAAGATTTGGCCAATGGAATACAAAAGGTGCCGACAGGTTGGCCTTTTGTAGTCACCATCTTTACTTTTCTGGATCATATTTGCAAACAATTATTCATCAATCCATTTCATAACATAAGCACTCGAGTTCGAAGAACATAGCAATCATCACCGACATAATACAGGCTTCATCTACAAAGTTGCAGAAGCAGAGACAGAAACTCTCCGGCAGAGATTAAACCCATACCAAACCCCGTTTGGTAGGAATACCTCATAATTGAAATTAACAGTCTTTGTAGATGGACCGTAGATCTGCACGCTGCCTGGTTTCCATCCGTCCGACCCCACACGAAGCAGGTAGAGATAGCAGATATCACGAACACATGGCCCATTTATCTGGAATGTATCGGTGGAACACCTCTCAAATGTGCCTGAACGTGGATCGTCAATCCTTTTTGCGTACACCTACAATAATGAATCCACCCGTTAAAATGAAACGCTGACTCTGTCAGTATACCCATTAACAAGGATTGTCATCTCATTAATGGGTTTCCTTTGAATTTTCATGTTTTTCAAAAGGATCTATAACCATGAAACCCCTGTTGATGCTCTTTCAACCAGTAAACAAATCATAAAGGAAAACACCCCTTTCATAATACCAACCTCGTTGCCATGAGAATCACCAAATGCTAGGCTGATTCTGTCTCTGGTGTACGATGTAGAGGAGCAGCTGGTCTTTATGACAACCGTGTAGGAGCAGCTTCTTGCTGCTGCCTGAATCTACAGTAAAGAATCTCAAGAATTCGTTACCCCAAAGCTTTTCACATGATGCACAGTATAATTAGTGTCGGTTTTCTTACCTGATATGTTTTGAGCACGAAGGAAGTCGAAGCATGTGGCCGTGTGGAGGGGAGGGATGCAGCTTGTGAGAAAACTATGGACAAGACAAGAAAAAGCCAAACTGAAACTGGTCTAACCATTTTGGTCTGTTCTGGATCTGTCACTCGGGCGTAAGAAATTGCTGAACCTTGCAGTCAACAGGTCTGTTTGGAAACGGATGCTGTGTAACGGGAAACTTATTGTCACCTCAAACCTCTACTGTTTCATGTTTGTCATATGGTCTGTACTTGCTACTTATACAACGATGAGAATTAATATTTTCATAACATCACAGATAAATATATAATGAGTCATCGTCAATCTCAATAATGTGATTCCAAATATATTGTGTCGTTTCACATCTAAAATGTAAAATAATACCGTAACAGTTCATGATTTCGAGATAAATCCCGAGAAAATAAGACTGGATAGACAACCCCATAAGGACAAAGTGAGAAAAATTAATCTTGTCAATTAAGATATTATTCTATATAAAAAAATAAAAAATCTCAATAATGTACCCTATACCATTTATGTTAGCATTCATTCCTGAAACTTGCTCCCTTTTCTCCTTTCTCCGTTACGGTAATCTTTTTTAATTACTTTAAATATCTCATCATCAAGAAAACCGAGCCAATGTGACAGAAAGAAGTCCTAATCACCTACCATAGTTTTAACATCTAGTTTTGTTGAAGTAGCGGTACCTTTGTTTAAAGATCAAATGCGCAAGAACACATTATCTTTGTAGTTTCCATTGAGAATCATGTAAAAAGTAAACAGAAACAGTATCAGTACACAAATTTTTTGTTTTTGCAAGGCTTGCGCTACGCATATTGGTATATTGCCAAATATCGCGCAGCAAATTATGCACATCATGAGATTATCAGACGGAGGAGCTCCCCAGAATGCTTGAATGACTTTTCAGTTTCTTCCAAGCAATGATCCTTCTCCTCTCTTGTCCAACTCTGGAAAACCCCAACAGAGAAATATGTGCATATTAGTTACTGGGTTCAGATTAAATTCAATTGATAGTGACATGCAAAGGAGGCTCCTGCCTTGATCACAGAATGAAAAGTAGAGGGCTGTCAGCATTTAGCAGTAGAACGTTATAACATTAGAAAGGAAAAGAATACCTCTGCAACTTTATTTAGCTTGTCCCTGACATTCTGCAGCAGTTGGGAAAGGTCTCCATCCCATTTATAGAATTCTAACTCCTTGCCATCAAGTATCATCCCGGCTACCTGATGAAAAAAGAACGGCAAATATGAGCACAATGTAACCCGAGAGATGTAGTTCAATGATAAGATTCATCTATGATTAAGGATTCAATATTTGGTTTTGGGTGTGGAACACTATCAAAATTTCGAAATGGAATTCTGTGAAGAGCATTTATGGCTGTATCAGGCACAGCTGCTGTTAACATATTCACTTCAATCATGGGGTCACTTTAACATTCAACAGGATTTGAATCATAGAGATTAGGGTGACCATCATAATCGGTGACAATAGAAATACAAAGTGAAATTATTCCTGTACATACCTTTCAAGCAAATCAACCAACAGTTCCTATATAACACATCTCAAAATTGCAGGAAAAATATATAGGAGAATATCTGTCAAATTAATTTTACTGAACAAACTAGAAAGCTACAATCGAGGAGAGATTGGTGGAAAGGTCATCTATAGTAGAGAAAGAGGAAAAAGAACAAGGCTTCAACTCAACATGCCAGGGGATCCCCATGATCTAGCTAGCATGTAGATGCAAAGAGTCCTTACGGACCCGACACAAATCAAGTTTAACTGAAATAATATGAGCACCTGCTTTTAAAGGCAGTATCTGTTTACCTTTTTCCCAATCATTCGACCACCAGCTGTGTGAGCAAAATATACATTGTAGAAGTGGCAGATGAATGCCTGGGGATCCTTCTCTGACAATTCCTTCAGATACTGTGAATACGTAATGCCCGGGGAAGATGGTTCTGGAATGTCGTAGCCTTGCTCTCTAAACCACTCCAAATCTTTTGCTAATGCTTCAGACCTTTCCAATCCCGTGTTTTTGAACTCAGAATCTGCACGAAGGATACAAAACAACATTAGGCTTCAAGCATTATCATAATCAACAGTAGATAAACACATTAGAACATACAAATCCCTGTGCAAGCAGAGGAACAACACAAACTGAGGAATGAAAAGCAAGATGCGTGTAAATGGATTCACCAAGATCCAATGAGAACACAAGACAGGAAAACCCAAATACCAGAAAAGTGAGTAGTCCCCATACAGCATTTGGTGATAACAGGAAAGCAGTGCAAAGGTAAAACGGTTGCTTACGCGCTCACATTGCTTCAGGAACATGATTAGAAACAATTTGACAATAATTTGTGGTCTGCCAATTAGAATCGTAACAAAATCATAAAGAAAATTGTTCGCCACGATGCATGCCCTTTTTTAACTATAAAGGATTCTTCTTCTTTTTTCTGGAAAAAGTTCAAAACTAGAGTGCACTTAGAACTGCAACAACATCAGAGCTCATAGTAGAACAGAGAGAATAGATATCGCACCCTAAAAACATTGCCTTACTGAAAGTCTTAAATCATCAAAACCCGACGAGCACAAAACTCGAGCCCAAAACAAATCATCCAAACCACAAAATTAGAACAACAACAGTGCAGCAAACAAGACTACGTAAAATCCTATGAAACCACAAAAACAGCATACTTACAAAACGGAAAAGCAGCTTCCTCTACAATTTTTTCAAGAGTATCATAAACCAGCTTGCTATCCACCAAAAACCTCAAGTACCCATCAATAGAAGGCTCCCATTTACGTACAGCTGTCTCTTCAGGCTTCTCGGCAACTTTTTCCCCTTCCTTTGCCTGCTCCCTTGTATGCAGCTTCATGGCCACAAATCTCATCTCCTCCACAAACCCCTTAGCTTCTCCTGGATAACGCTTTTTGGGCTTCTCAGAAGTTGCATCAGACACATCCACAGCCGCAGCAACTTTGAGGGGCATTCTCGCAATTTGATGAAAGACGGAACTTTGGAACTGAAGATGCAAACTTTTTGGAGCAAGTCTATATTGCAAATTGAGGCTTGCCAGAGAAGGAGATGAAGAGGATGTTATCTTGAGGTGGGCTTCGCTTAACAAGGACTTTGAATGAGATAATTGAGCGAAAGAAGCCATTCTTACGGTTTTCTAATATGACGATGGACAAATTGACACCGAAGAATATAGTATGAGATCAAGCAAGAGTGCACGGCACTGTATCTGATTAAAGAAGGAATAACAAGCAACAGACAACCTATGGTAGTGTGGCTTGAGAGAAGGCTGTTCAAGTACCCTTGAAGCCAAAGCGATAGATTTAGATACAGATACACTGATGTCTGGATATGCAAGTGCCTGTTTTAAAACTTGACAATGAAAAAGCCATTAAAAGTAATTAAAAAAAGAGTAGAGCATGGCCTTCTTGTCCCCTTGTGTCGTTCTCATCTCCATATTATATTAGCAAATTGATCAATAAATAGATTACTGTTACCGGGGGCCTTATAAAGAATTGTAACAGTGTGGCAGAAGAGCAAAACCCTTACTAAGAGGTGGAGCTGGTTCTTCCCGTTCCCTAGTTTCATCTATGGGAGGAATCGTCAGCGAATAAAATAAGGAGATTCGGTGGTTTATGTTTTTTGTGGTGGTGGTTTTGGATGCGTGCCGTGGAGAATTGTGGAACCGCCGATGAGAAACTGTTGGGACCCACTTGCTTGCCCCTAGAAGCTTGGGTTGTCGTTTGCCTGCACAACTGTATTACTGTCTCCATTCTCACAACTCTTGTAGTTATATCTATTTCCCTATTTCTAGGTGTCAGTTTCAATACTTTCTAATTAAATCATATACAAGTTAAGAAAGTAATTTTACCCAACTGTCAAGTATATGTAATCTGATGCAGAGGAAATTTGGAATGACATCTATGGAAATGTAAATAAACATAATTTATTGTAAAATTAATCTTTAATTAAATTTAGATTTTTCACCTATTTATTTAAAATAAAAGAATACATTCTGTAACATAAACTTTATTTTGGATGAGGAAATATGATACTGTTATATTCTACAGTAAAGAAGCTCTGTGGATTAACAGCTGCCTAAACTTGCATCTCAAGTTACTTGTGATAGAGCAAAAAAGAAGGAAAAAGATCGTATTCGTTAAGATGGCACCACGTCATTTGCCCTCTCTGTAATAACAGTTTTTGTGGCTTGTAGAACCAGCTAAACTTAATCATGCAAAGCTCTTTTTTTTCCTTTTTTTTATACTCTATACTTCATCTAACTCGCCCCTAAATTATTGATTCAGACGTTGCCCGGATGTTAAAATAATTCCATCCTATTTTAAAAGACAACCAGACTCATACTTAATTAGCATTTATAATATATCAGAAGGAATTCATCATCCTAACCCTGACGATAGGTGTAAGGACCCGAACCCAGAACGGGCCCTTACCGCCGTGAAACCCGGATAAATCCAACACGTGGACCAATCCGAATCTCACAAGGCTTATTTGACTTTTCAAACACGTTTCCCAAAAACAATTGAATTTAATTTTACAAATTGGAGCATGACAAATTAGAAACTAACATCTGGCATATAACGAAGTAAATAAAATATACAGCGAAAGACTTTAGTTGTTGAAATGAAATACCATAAACGAAAGTAAATTCATACTACCACAAGCCCAACATCAACGTACTGGGCTTAAAGCCCGATATAGAAATACATAACCCAAAAGAGTCACAATATAAAAACAAATCAAACCAGTAGCGATAGAAAAATAAATCAGATAAAACGTGCAGGTGCAACAGTCCAGCCAAGTCGTAAAAGATAATCACACCTCGATACTGTCTACGGCTCGCGATCTACGCCTGAAAAAAAGAAATAAAACAACGAGGGGTGAGATTATGGAAATCTCAGTAGGAGTTCCCGTGTAGGAGGGCAAGGAATACCTTACGATACGGATAGACACGAAACTAAAAGAGTATGAGGGACAAGGAATTTACATATTTACTTTCTTTTTATGTTTTTAACCCAATACATTATTACATGATAAAACGTCTAACATTATCAAACAAAACCATCGGGGTGGACATAGTAAAACACTCCTCGAGTAATCCCCGGTAGAGGAAAACCTGGAGCCCACTGGCAGTATTAATTTATTATTTTCTTAAAAATCAAAATATAAATAATCAATACGTAACCCGTACCACCAGTGTTGTCCGAGACTAGGTAGAGAAAATATAACATACATCGTACCTGTCTCAATACGAACCAACCTGCGAAGACGTGGCAGGTAAACGTAATCATCACCCATACGACTCACGAACAGGTGAGCAACTCTCCCCTATCACTGGGATTCCGTTGACTCACCTCGCATTGGCCAAGCGAACGTATAATTACTGTAAATATCAACTGAATATAAATATATACATTTTGGTTAAAACGTTATACACCCATCGACAATTAGTTTTATCTAAACCAAAAAGATATTCTTTTAAACAAAAAGAGAGAGTAAAATCACATACTTATTTAAATAAATTGAGTGGCAAACCGAGCTTTTTATTTAATTGTCTGCCACTTATTTATACGGCAAGGTTAATACATTATCCCGATACACTTATGTAATATTTAATGCATACATTAAATAAGCTTAGTAGCAGATAAACTTATGTATTATTATTTATGTCTACATTGATTAGATTTAGTGGCAGATCGTGCTTTTATTTTATTGTCTGCCACTTTATTTTATGACAAGGTTAACGTATTATGCAGATAAATTCATGTATTTATTCAATTCACTCATACATCAAATTAAACCTAAGTTCCATCCACCCACACATTAATATTTAATTCACTTCTTAATTAGTCAGTCAACACAATAGAATTCCATCCATACCAAATTTAATCTTTCTATATTATTAAATCACTACTTGTCTCCACCCAGATTTATCATTAATTATACTTTGAATTTAGTATTTTGATAACATGCTCAGGAACACATGCATTGACTGAATAAAATGGTGCATACCAATTTAAGCTAAAGGTGGCGGGTGCCAAATGACGGGTGCTACATTCAATATGTAGTGGAGGGTGTCACATTCAATAAAGTGGCGGGGCCACTATTCAATAAAGTGGCGGGGCCACTATTCAATAAAGTTATATAATTGTCTGCCACATGTTACTCTCTTTCCCATAAGATATATAGTTTTATTTACTTATTTATTTTATTCTTTTATTTATTATTATATTTTTTTTTTGAATTTATCACTTGTAACATGTGCAGGAAGCACATGCTCACTCACGCATGAACCGGCTGAAGTATGGAACGACGCTGTTGCAGGATGGGTTGAACTACGCATCACACGAAGCACGGGCTGCAGCAGGGGAAGGGGCGAGCTACACGTCACCCGTAGGAACTGGTTGCAGCCGAAGAAGACACACAGAAAAGAGACCTGGAGGAATGGAACTCAGCCATCGCACAGGGAAAGGCTCGGCGAGGCCATGGGGAGGAGAAGAAAAACCGAAACTCAACAAACAAGCTATCAGGCCACAGACTCTGCACACACCAGATTTGAAGCACACAAACTAAGAAACCCATTAGAAACCCACGCAAGAGTAGGACAAGAACAGCACTGGTGCGGTACTGAACTTTGGAGGGGAAGACAGACACTCGCAGCGATTGAGAGAGCTGCGCCCATGACATGAAGAAGAAGAAGCACCTGTAACAAGAAAGAAACAGAAAATGGAAAAAACCAGCAAGTTCTCGGTAAAGGAAGACATGATAAACGCAGGTCACAAGAGTCATGGCAAAACAAGCAAGGGAAAAAGCTCTCCTGGTTCCAGATCCAGTCATGGAGAGACACAACAGGAGCTGAGTGAAGGTAATTAGGGCTAGATCTGATGGTTCTCTCACTCTCCCTCGCATCTCGACCTACTCGCAAGCACAGAAGAGGGGAGATGAAGCTGTCGTTGCGGATCCGGTGATAGAAGGGTGCTGGATGGGTGCGGGTCTGATGAGAAGGTAGTCCCACACCTCCGGATCTGCGCTTCAACCTCACGTTTAGTTTGAAGGAAGGAGGAAGAGGGGGTGGTGTCTAGACTGGTGGAGCTGGTGGGGAAGAGGAGGACCTGCGCGTGTGACATGAGGAGATACAGGGAAAAGTTGGAGGAAATACCAGGGAGTGGAAAATAGTTTGGCCCCGAGGAATGAGAAAGTCGGTAAGTAACAAGGAATATCGCGGGACCCGAAGGGTAAAAACTCAGCAGAAAAAAAAAGAAGATAAATACAACCACAGAAACTAATTGGTGAAATAAGAATAAATCAATAAGCAGATTAGCTGAATAACGTAAAGAAGTATAAATCATTCAAAGTAAGGGACCGAGATAACAAAAATCGACTTAAACGGGAGCTTAAGAATCAAAGTCCCTACCTGATGTTTGTGCGATTCTTACAGTGTACAAATCCAATTCCTTGCTGATAGTTACTTGCAGAAATGTGAGGAAGAGAGTAAACTGATAAGGGAATGAAGATGATGACGGCTAGGGCTGCAGGTGAGTTGATACGTGATTTTTATAGCTAGGTTTTACCTGGTTAACGGGCTCAAACTTCTATTGGGCTTCGGTTTAAGCCCAACTTAACGGGTCCACACTTTTAATTGGGCTTGCACCTGGACTGGATTTCACATTCTCCCCTCCTTACAAAAATTTCGTCCTCGAAATTTACGTATACCCTTTACGACTCGAACAAGTGTGGGTAATGTGCCCGCATTGACTCCTTCGGTCTCCCACGAGAGCTCTTCGGAACTACCATTTTGTCAAGGGAGTCGAACCATCGAAACTAGACGACTGCGAAGCTGCCTGATTGACTTGTCAACGATAGTCACTGGCCGAGTAGGAAATGACAAGTCACTGGCAATTTCTACAAGCGGTGCATCCAGCACATGTGAAGGATCCCTAACATACTTCCGCAACATTAATATGTGGAAGACATCATGGAACCTCTCCAAGGATGAGGATAATGCCAATCGGTATGCCACAGGCCCAATACGCTCAGTAATCTCGTATGGGCCGATATAACGTGGTGCTAACTTACCCCGCTGTTGAAATCGGAGTACACTCTTCCATGGAGCGACCTTCAAAAACACCATATCCCCAACTTCAAATTCGAGTTCGCGGCGACGGTTATCCGCATAATTCTTCTGTCTATCCTGAGCCGTCTTCAACCGTTGTCGGATTAATACCAACTGCTCGGTTGCTTGATCAATCAACTCGGGGTTATCCAGGCGCCTCTCGCCTACCTCATCCCAGCATATCGGTGTTCGACAACGTCTACCATATAGCGCCTCATACGGTGCCATTCCGATACTGACTTGGAAACTGTTGTTGTAGGCGAATTCTGCCAACGGAAGGCATCTATCCCACGTAGTGTGTCTGTCAAGCGCACACGCTCGTAACATATCTTCCAAAGTCTGTATTGTCCTCTCGGACTGACCATCCGTTTGCGGGTGAAACGCCGTACTGAAGTTCAATCGAGAACCTAAGGCATGATGGAGTTTCTCCCAGAATCGGGAAGTGAACCTCGGGTCCCGATCGGATACTATAGACACTGGAACTCCGTGCAATCTCACAATCTCGTCCATATACCGGGAAGCTAACTTCTCCGGGGTATCGGTAACTCGTACGGGAAGAAAATGGGCTGACTTGGTCAATCTATCTACAATTACCCATACCGCATCAAAACCCCGTTGAGTCCTTGGTAAGCCCACAACGAAATCCATCGTGATATGCTCCCACTTCCACTCCGGAATGGGAAGCGACTGCAACATACCTGCAGGTTTTTGGGGCTCGGCCTTGACCTGTTGGCATACGAGGCAACGAGCAACAAACTCTGCAATGTGTCTCTTCATTCCTAACCACCAGTACTGTTCCCTTAGATCCCGATACATCTTGGTACTACCGGGATGAATCGAGAATGTGGAACTGTGTGCCTCGGTTAAAATCAGCTGACGCAACTCTTCATTTTGGGGAACACAGACTCAGCCTCGGAATGTCAGAATTCCATCATCTCGGATTCTGTACTCACTGACTGTATCTCCTCCATCACTGTTTTCCAACTGCTGCCGTAATTGAGTCAAACTTGAATCTTCCAACTGGTTAATTCGGATCTCCTCAAGTAATGACGGCCTGACAACAATCCTTGCTAATAACGCTCCAGAGTTATCACCACCGAGCTGAACTCGATTTTCCCTCAAACACATGAGCATTGGCATATATTCTGCCCGGATGTAAGCTAAAGAAGATGAGGTCTTCCTACTCAAAGCATCGGCGACCACATTGGCTTTTCCAGGATGATATTCGATTACCAGATCATAATCCTTTATCAACTCCAGCCATCTCCTCTGTCTCAAATTAAGCTCCTTTTGGGTTAGGAGGTACTTGAGACTCTTATGGTCTGTAAAGACTCTACAAGTCTCGCCATACAGATAGTGGCGCCAAATCTTCAAAGCAAACACCACTGCTGCTAACTCCAAATCGTGGGTCGGATAGTTACATTTGTGTGGCCTCAATTGTCGAGAGGCGTAGGCGACTACCTTCCCATCTTGCATAAGCACACATCCCAAACCATGCTTTGAAGCATCACTATATACTACATATTCTTTACCGCTGATCAATGAAGTGAGAACCGGAGCGGAAACTAATCTGGACTTCAACTCCTCAAAACTGTGCTGACACTTCTCGGACCATATAAATGGTTCGTCCTTGCGCGTTAACCGAGTCAACGGCCCAGCCAACGTCGAGAAGTTCTCCACAAATCGCCGGTAATAACCAGCTAAACCGAGAAAACTTCGGATCTCAGAAACGGTACGTGGAGGCTCCCAGGATACAACAGCCTCAATCTTCTTGGGATCCACCAACACCCCACTTGCTGATACCACGTGTCCCAAGAAACCGACTTCTCGCAACCAGAACTCACACTTAGAAAACTTGGCATATAACTACCGAGCTCTAAGTATCTCCAACGCCATCCTCAAATGCTTGGAATGCTCCTTCTCTGACTTCGAATAAATGAGGATATTGTCAATAAAGACTATTACAAACCGATCCAGATACTCCCGGAATACACGGTTCATCAAATCCATGAAGACAGCCGGTGCATTCGTTAATCCGAACGGCATGACCAGGAATTCGTAGTGCCCGTAACGAGACCTGAAAGCTGTCTTTGGAATATCAGACTCACGAACCCACAATTGATGATAACCAGATCTTAGATCGATCTTTGAGAACACTGATGCCCCCTGTAACTGATCGAACAAATCATCTATTCGGGGCAGTGGATACTTGTTCTTTATTGTTACCCGGTTCAATTGCCGGTAATCAATACATAACCTCAACGAACCATCCTTCTTCTTCACGAATAGTACTGGTGCTCCCCACGGTGATACACTGGGCCTAATGAACCCACGATCTACCAAATCCTCCAACTGAGTCTTCAGCTCCTTCATCTCTGCCGGAGCCATCCGATATGGAGGAATGGATATTGGGTTTGTTCCGGGCATCAGTTCGATCCCAAATTCCACCTCTCTCTCATGTGGTAACCCGACTACATCATCCGGAAATACATCCGGAAACTCACTGGCAATTGGGACTTGACTCAGCTCTGGTGATTCAACTGAGGTGTCCCTGACATGGGCTAGGAATGCTGTACAACCCTTACTAATCATTCTCTTCGCGCTAAGCCAAGAGATCATACAAGTAGGCACCACACGCCTATCACCTTCGAAGCAATATTCTGATCCATCGGGTAGACTGAACCAAACCCGCTTGGTGAAACACTCCATCCGAGCTCGATAACGGGCTAAGCAGTCCATACCCAAAATGACATCCAGTTCTCGGATATCCAACGGAATCAAATCCGCCTCAATTTCAACTGATCCCATTCTCAAAATACAACTTAAATAAACTTGGCTACAGGTTAACTGTTCACCTAACGGGGTTAGAACTGTGATTGGTGGAACTAAGGAAGACAACAGACGATCTGCAGCAACTAAAACTCTAGGACCCACAAATGACCTATTCGCTCTGGGATCCAATAACACTCTAGCATAACGAGAGAAGATAGTAATAGTACCTGTCACCACGTCGGGGTTGGCACCAACCTCGGCGTCAGTCAACGTGAAAAGTCTAGTCGATCTCGGCTGTGACGACTGAGTGGACGGCTGACTCCCAGAGGGTCTACCCGGTGCTCTAGATGGGGGCCTAGAAGAAGCATGTGAACCAGCATAAGAACCAGCCTGACTACCGCTCGGTCTCGGAGCTCCGAACGGCTATGAAATGTTACGCCTCGGTTTTAGACAATCCCGAGACATGTGGCCTACCTCGTCACAGTTGTAACACTTCCGCATGTGCAGGCAGGGAGGGATGTGGTGCTGCCGGCAGTTAGCACACCACGGCATAGACGGTCGGCTCATACTGTGGCTAGAAGTAGATGACTGCGACTGAGTGATCCCGTGACTACCTCCTCGGAAATGGAAAGGTCTCGGGGAATACGGGCCTGCGGAACGGCTCAGCCTAGAATCATGCCTCATACCATGCTGGATCGGGCCTCTACCCGGTGGAAAATCTCTACGGCCATGACTGTGAATCCTCCGACTCTGAATCATCTTCTCCGCCTCGGTGGCAGCAACAACCAACGCCTGCAGATCATAAATTGGTGTTGTACCCACAATCGAACGGATATCGCTATTCAGTCCATCTTGGAAACGACGAGCTAACTTCGCTTCCATCCGATCCTCAGCTGGAGCAAAACGGAACAACTCCCTCAACTCTGACTCAAACTCCAATACTGATCGGGAACCCTGCTTCACCTTGTAAAACTCGGATCTCTTCTCATCCTGATGAAACTGAGTATAGAACCGATTGCTGAACTCGCTCAGGAACTGATCCCATGATGGCTGCTGGTCCTCAAACCTCAGACTGACTGCAGTCCACCATGACCGAGCTTCCTTCTCCAGTAGGAAAGTGGCCAAGGCGACTTTGTCCTCCTCTGAAATGCGTAATGCCTGTGCGGTCCGGCAGACTGTATCAAGCCACTCCCGGGCTACGACAACATTAGCTGTCCCGGAAAAATTCGTACAACCCAACTGTCGGGCTTCCTTCAACAGCCTTGTAATCACCACTGGAAGTCTCCCGGCATCCTGCTGCTGAACTGGGACCACAGGCTGCTGTGGCGGAACTATAGGTGCAGTCTGAGAGGGAACAGGTGGCTGTAGTGCCACGAACTGTTGTAATGTGGCCTGCATGGTGGCCTGCATTGCCTGCATAGAGGCTAAAATTTGAACCAACGTCGGATCCTGAACCGACGCCACTGGCGCTGCTGGAGCTGCCTGGGCTACTGGTGCAGGAGCTTGCTGATCCGTCTGTGCTTCGAGCTCGGCTGGCCCGTGAACTGACTCACCACTGCCATCCTGGCGGTCTCGAACGGTGGCAACACTACGTGTCCTAACCATGATGACTGCGTAAAGCACAACAGAACAACAAAACATAAGATTATGAACTCAACAAACAACTTAAATGATACGATGCTGGACTATGCACATGCAAGTGAGTTTAAAACAAGTTTTTTCCGAAAACAGTCCCAAAACCGATTTGAAAAACCATGCTCCGCTACCACCCTTGTAAGGACCCGAACCTGAAAACCGGGCCATTACCGCCGTGAAACCCGGATAAACCCAACACGTGGACCAATCCGAATCTCACAAGGCTTATTTGACTTTTCAAACACGTTTCCCAAAAACAATTGAATTTAATTTTACAAATTGGAGCATGACAAAATAGAAACTAACATCTGGCATAAAACGGAGTAAATAAAATATACAGCGAAAGACTTTAATTATTGAAATGAAATACCATAAATGAAAATAAGTTCATACTACCACAAGCCCAACATCAACGTACTGGGCTTAAAGCCCGATATAGAAATACATAACCAAAAGAGTCACAATATAAAAACAAATCGAACCAGTAGTGATAGAAAAATAAACCAGATAAAACGTGCAGGTGCGACAGTCCAGCCAAGTCGTAAAAGATAGTCACACCTCGATACTGTCTACGGCTCGCGATCTACGCCTGAAAAAGGGAAATAAAACAACGAAGGGTGAGATTATGGAAATCTCAGTAGGAGTCCCCGCATAGGAGGGCAAGGAATAGTTTACAATACGAATGGACACGAAACTGAAAGAGTATGAGAGACAGAAAATTTTACATATTTATTTATTTATTATTATTATTATTTTTGTGATTTCAACCCAATATATTATTACATACGATAAACGTCTAACTTTATCAAACAAAAACGTCGGGGTGGACAAAATAAAACACTCCTCAAGTAATCCCCGGTAAAGGGAAACCTGGAACCCACTGGCAGTATTAATTTATTTTTTTTTTAAAAATAAAAATATAAATAATCAATACGTAACCCGTACCACCAGTGTTGTCCGAGACTAGGCAGAGAAAATATAACATACATCATACCTGTCTCAATACGAACCAACCTGCGAAGACGTGGCAGGTAAACGTAATCATCACCCATACGACTCCCGAACAGGTGAGCAACTCTCCCCTATCACTGGGATTCCGTTGACTCACCTCGCATTGGCCAAACGAACGTATAATTACTGTAAATATCAACTGAATATAAATATATACATTTTGGTTAAAACGTTATACACCCATCGACAATTAGTTTTATCTAAACCAAAAAGATATTCTTTTAAACAAAAAGAGAGAGTAAAATCACATACTTATTTAAATAAATTGAGTGGCAAACCGAGCTTTTTATTTAATTGTCTGCCACTTATTTATACGGCAAGGTTAATACATTATCCCGATACACTTATGTAATATTTAATGCATACATTAAATAAGCTTAGTAGCAGATAAACTTATGTATTATTATTTATGTCTACATTGATTAGATTTAGTGGCAGATCGTGCTTTTATTTTATTGTCTGCCACTTTATTTTATGGCAAAGTTAACGTATTATGTAGATAAATTCATGTATTTATTCAATTCACTCATACATCAAATTAAACCTAAGTTCCATCCACCTACACATTAATATTTAATTCACTTCTTAATTAGTCAGTCAACACAATAGAATTCCATCCATACCAAATTTAATCTTTCTATATTATTAAATCACGACTTGTCTCCACCCAGATTTATCATTAATTATACTTTGAATTTAGCATTTTGATAACATGCTCAGGAACACATGCATTGACTGAATAAAATGGTGCATACCAATTTAAGCTAAAAGTGACGGGTGCCAAATGACGATGCTACATTCAATGACGATGCTACATTCAATATGTAGTGGAGGGTGTCACATTCAATAAAGTGGCGGGGCCACTATTCAATAAAGTGGCAGGACCTCTATTCAATAAAGTGGCGAGACCACTATTCAATAAAGTGGCGGGACCACTATTCAATAAAGTTATATAATTGTCTGCCACATGTTACTCTCTTTCCCATAAGATATAGTCTTATTTACTTATTTATTTTATTCTTTTATTTATTATTATTTTATTTTTTTGAATTTATCACTTGTAACATGTGCAGTAAGCACATGCTCACTCACGCATGAACCGGCTGAAGTATGGAACGAACGCTGTTGCAGGATGGGTTGAACTACGCATCACACGAAGCACGGGCTGCAGCAGGGGAAGGGGCGAGCTACACGTCACCCGTAGGAACTGGTTGCAGCCGAAGAAGACACACAGAAAAGAGACCTGGAGGAATGGAACTCAGCCATCGCACAGGGAAAGGCTCGGCGAGGCCATGGGGAGGAGAAGAAAAACCGAAACTCAACAAACAAGCTATCAGGCCACAGACTCGGCACACACCAGATTTGAAGCACACAAACTAAGAAACCCATTAGAAACCCACGCAAGAGTAGGGCAAGAACAGCACTGGTGCGGTACTGAACTTCGGAGGGGAAGACAGACACTCGCAGCGATTGAGAGAGCTGCGCCCATGACATGAAGAAGAAGAAGCACCTGTAACAAGAAAGAAACAGAAAATGGAAAAAACCAGCAAGTTCTCGGTAAAGGAAGACATGATAAACGCAGGTCACAAGAGTCATGGCAAAACAAACAAGGGAAAAAGCTCTCCTGGTTCCAGATCCAGTCATGAGAGACACAACAGGAGCTGAGTGAAGGTAATTAGGGCTAGATCTGATGGCTCTCTCACTCTCCCTCGCATCTCGACCTACTCGCAAGCACAGAAGAGGGGAGATGAAGCTGTCGTTGCGGATCCGGTGATAGAAGGGTGCTGAATGGGTGCGGGTCTGATGAGAAGGTAGTCCCACACTTCCGGATCTGCGCTTCAACCTCATGCTTTTGAAGGAAGGAGTAAAAGAGGGTGGTGTCTAGGCTGGTGGAGCTGATGGGGAAGAAGGGGACCTGCGCGTGTGCCATGAGGAGATACAGGGAAAAGTTGGAGGAAATACCAGGGAGTGGAAAAATAGTTTGGCCCCGAGGAATGAGAAAATCGGCAAGTAAATAGCGCGGGACCCGAAGGGTAAAGACTCAGTAGGAAAAAAAAAGATAAATACAACCACAGAAACTACTTGGTGAAATAAGAATAAATCAATAAGCAGGTTAGCCTGAATAACGTAAAGAAGCATAAATCATTCAAAGTAAAGGACCGAGATAACAAAAATCGACTTAAACGGGAGCTTAAGAATCAAAGTCCCTACCTGATGTTTGTGCGATTCTTACAGTGTACAAATCCAATTCCTTGCTGATAGTTACTTGCAGAAATATAAGGAAGAGAGTAAACTGATAAGGGGGGGTGAAGATGATGACGGCTAGCTGCAGGTGAGTTTGTTACGTGATTTTTATAGTTAGGTTTTAACTGGTTAACGGGCTCAAACTTCTATTGGGCTTCGGGTTAAGCCCAACATAACGGGTCTACACTTTCAATTGGGCTTGCACCTGGTCTGGATTTCACAATAGTATACTAACAATTATAAACTTTTTTTTAATAAAGATCGAGATTATTATTGAAGTAAATTGATAATTCAAACAAATCTCTATCCGTCAATCTATAAATTACGAACAATAAATATGCAGATCATTAAGATGATTAACTGCAACGAAAACCATAGATCTTTGTAGTTTGTTAGGAAGACCAAATCCTCCCCATTGAATAAACATCTCCGCTATATTATAATTTATAATTTATAATCAATTTTTTTAAATTGATAATACTAATTATAAATATTTAATCAGATTCTAATCAGAATAAACAGAAAATCTTTAAGTGGGATTCTCTCCTACAAATGAAACTCACTCCAAATCTATTACATAAACAACACCATTTGTCTAATCTTGTCAAAATGCATTTACATCCTTAATTTTGTGTTATATCCTATAGCTTAGAGTTTCTCTGAATGAAGCTAGTTAATTTTGGAGCAAATTTTCCTGATCTCTCCATCTGTGCCAGTCTTCACCTCAATGCTACTCATTTTAATCATGGCCTTGGCAAACTCAAAGTCGAAACGGAGTCCTAGCAATCCTCTAAGATTGCCACCATATTTTTGCACGACATCCCGAGTGGTAGAATCATCCCAGAGCCTCTGGTCCGATTCCAACACTCCCTTACCATCACCTACATTTCTGAAGAAGCTTGCATCGAAACTGGTCTGGCTATCCTTATCCAGTGCCACTCTTTTCGAGCCATCGCCATCTTTAGGACACAGAGTTTGAAGCTGAGCTAGGAATGGTTGGCTGATTGTTGGGTCTGCGTTGCCTGTTGTTGTATAATTGTATAAGCGGTAACGGAAGAATTGACAGTCCGTTTGGCCTATGGTATGTGCCCCTGCACGCCAGACAGCATCCCCTATCAGCATGTTCCTTTGCTGCAGAAAAAACAAGAGAATATCTTGGCAAGTGAAAGTATATATATATATACCAACGAGGGTTACAAGATCATGATCGTTGAGGCCTTTAGCAGCGAACTTTTGCTTCTGGGTAGCGACGGAATCTAGAGGTGAGGGTAAATTGGAGGCTAGTGATGATAAAGAGACTCTGCCATCTCTTCTACCAGTCGGGACGGACCAACTTGGACCATTACTCTGAATGGACGTGAAAACACCGTATCCAGGATTAGTTGGTACTTGACGGATTTGCTATTTTGCAAAACAGATTAAGAGAGGATCAGATCACCTACCAGAACTACAGAATCACGGGCAGCCAGTGCGAGTATGTCAGCACATGAGACCACTCCGGGGCATGAGGCCTCTAATTGTGATTTTGAATCGTCAATGACTTCGAATCCTCTTAATCCCAGGTTTGGCAAGGCACTTCTCTCAGCAGAGGACCCAGTAATTAACACAGAACCATCACAACCCTGTGAAATAGTAGCGTCTGCTAGTGACACTCTCATCAATCAAGATAGATGTCAAACCGAATATATAACAGTTTCATTACTTTATATCCAGGATTCAATCAGATATACGAACTGTACTAGTTAAGAGGAGGAAGAGGAGAAGGCTATATATAAACCTGGACGAAGCAGTCATGGAAGTGAAGCCTTAGCAATCCAGCAGCAACGGTAGGATCTCTTTTAAAGTGTGATTCAACAGTGGACCTAACTATGGCCTCAGCTGCTGGGCATGACGAGGAATAGAAATCAGTCTCGAGTTGTCCTTGCACAGACCATGTCATCACCAAAATCATCACAGAAACTAACCATGCATCTTCCATATTTCTCAAAGAAAAAGAACTTGCTGGATACTACCTTTAGTACATTCGATACCTAACGCTATCTCATATATATAGCTAAACTTTCTCAATGATTGTCAAGCTACTGAAGTTTGGGCTACCCTGCAAGTTTTTAAGGTGGAGACGCGTGGGACCATACTCAAATAATAGTGATTTTCTTTTTCTGATTTTTGTTCATTTACGGGAGAACGAGTGGATTCACTGTTTTGATGAGTGTATCGTAAGGGAATAATGACAGGGGTATGGAGGACATGGCCTTTAGCTTTTATTTATTCCTTCTCTTTTAACGCGTTTTAAACTTCTCTTTTTCCTTCTTTTCAAGATTTGCTTCTTCGCATTCACATGGGCTTTTCTTTGCATAACTAATCAAGAATGATCGTATGTGTTTTTTTCTTCTGTGAGATTAATATCCAAGCTGGTCGCAATTTGTCGGATTTTAATCATATCTGTTAAGATAATAATTAAATGTATGTACTAAACCATATTGGTTTTTTTTCTTTACGCTAGCATTAATATTACAGCGTTGTTGAGGAGAAGACAAAAATTAAGTGGGTAAATAATTAATCAGGAAACAGACTCGCAAAGGGGTACCTTATATTAATTTTTTAGTAGTAACTGGTTAGGTGGAAAGTATCATTCAAGAATAAGCTGTATTTTATTAAAATCAAAGAACCTGTAGGTACGTAAATCATGAATTGGCACCTATTCAACAAAGATATATGAGGATTGATTCCATCTCAAGAAACACGATAGTGCCATGGATCATGCCTATATTGAGTGGATCCAGTAGAGTTTATTACACAAGGATTACAACCATAACAGAAACGATAGCAGCTTTACCTTAGCTATCTCATATCATATATGTCTTAGATATCAGGTTTTTCCAAATTAGGAGAATTGTTACAAAATTAATATTTTTTTTCAGATTTTAATTAATAAACAACAAGAAAATAAAGATTGAATAGACGGGGCAAATGATGCAGAGAGTAAAAAGAAAGTTTCCCATTCCGGGGTGAAAGAGAACTCAAAAACAATAAATTGACGCATGCAAACCTAACATATGAGAAAAATATAGGATTCTTTATGATTTGCGAAACCTCCTGTGGATTCTTCTTTGATCATGAGAAAAGCTTCATGTGCAGAAGCTCAAAACAGAGTGGTACGAGCGTTATTGTATAATATGGTGGGATAAATAGAGTTCAAAAGGATGGGTGGTTTCTCCGATCAAAGCTGGTTTTAATTTTCTTAATTGCTAAATATCGCCGACCACTAAGTTGCCAACTTTGAACCACGACAATATTTTAATTTTGTTACGTGGAAAGCATGCCGCGGCATGTGATCTGCGACAACTTATACGTCGTCGTATATATTTTCGTATGTTGTAGCTTGTTTTGATATAGCGCTTTGACATTAGTTGTTTGCATTTTAATACTGCAATTAATCTTGGAAAAAAATAAAACTCAATTCAAGAGAAAACATGCCAATATATAACTGAAAATCATTCTCAATCAATTATAACATATGTATGTAAAATTAATTTTAAAATTATCATTCACAAACGTACTTCTAAGCCCGATTTGGTTTTACTAGCCTAAAATTAAAACTTCACGTCTAAATAAGATTAACAGCTCCTTTTTTTCTTTTTTCTTAAGGAAGAGACTTGTAAGCCCCTCTGCTACCATGTCATTTTCATGAATCATGGTAGACTGATCTCACGACAAAGTCTTATTCCATAATCATGAGACCACCATTTTTTTCAGCAGAAAATTCTGTAGTTCTACACTGTGTATGCGTCCCCACTGCTTACTTGTAAAACCCCCATGGCAGGTAAATGTTAATTCTGTCACATTTACGTGTGATTATAGATTCTGTTCTGACTTGAATTAAAGGTTTTACATCTGTGTTAGTATCTACTACACGCGTAACATACTACGCAAGGAATGTAACTCGCTGGTAAAAAAAAGAAAGAAACGAGACGGCACTACAACTTTGCATACCGGTCCTACATAGACCTTCACGTCGTTCTGTTACTTTGCTACTTGTTCCAGGATGGGAACTTTTTTCCAATCATCCTCTAACCCGTTTATTTGAAGCGGTGGCAGCGAAAAAACACTAACAGTGGAGCTTCCGCTACGAATCTCCTTCAGAACTCGCAATGCTGCGATGGCACTCTTCATATATGAGCTCTCCATATGCTCTATTTCTGCAAGTTCCTTATGGGTTGTGAGACAACCATCATTACTGGTGGTTGAAGAGGTCGAAGGGTCGCAGCCATCATCCCCATCTTCAGTATCAGCTCCACATTTTGGTTCATTCACGGGGAAGAGTCTGTCAAGCATCGACTCACATTCTTTCACCAACTTGTAAAGCAAGTCGGTGGTGAAGAAGGGCTGTTGCAAAACCTTCTGGATGAAAGGCAAGCGAATTAGAGCACCGGTTCTTTTATCGTACTTTTTGAGTATCTTCACCAGTCCTGTATCAACCATAGCACATTGTTCGTATAATTACTATAATTCAAACATGCAATGAGCTCTGTAATTACTATAATTCAAACAACATCATGCCAATGGTACCGACGATGGGTTCAACTTTTGCAGGGTCATTTACCTGTATAGTTCAGAGCACTGTAATTCTCAAGGAGAACCATCTCCCCGTGAAAATCTACAATCTCCCTTCGAATTTTTATCATCTCCTCATTGGAGTCCTTTGACTTTGCCACGCTGTCTTGCAACTCCTGCGATAATCACATGCATTTAGTTCCCAATTTCAATTACGCCTCAGCTCAAATATTAATTGACCGGAAACTAAAAATCCCAAGTTGAATAATTGACTAACTACGAAACAAACACATCGAATAAATAAATTGACTATAGTAAACAATTAACCAATTTTCTAATCACCGTCCCCAGTGGTAATGGTAATGAAGAAATTGTTTAGTCTAACAGAAATCATGTACACGCAGGATAACACTACTTTACTCTTTTCAAATGAGATAAGAAGAATATTTGAGCAATAGACAAGAGAATGACGCCTTCAATGTTCACCACATGATGAGGATAGGATCGAACATTTGTCTTTCTAAGATAACAAGGAATCCCAAACAGAAGATGCGTGACATTAATGTCAAATAGCGATATAAGTAGCATATTCCATTCCTAAATTAAGAGGCAGCCGACTGTCAATTAAGATTTATAACAACAAAATAAAAGCACGCAGGACTTATATAAAGAGGCCATGCTTTACCAAGGATTAATGGTATAAACCATTCCCTATTTCAAATCAAGCTTAATGTTGACGTAGTTCTTTTATATTGTTAAATTAGCAAACCTAACATTGTCCAACTCACACACCGTATCTACGTGAGCCCATACAAGCTAGTAGCTAAACCAATTTTAGCTCTAACTGTCCCGTAAAATAGGAGGTAGATAAGTAAAGAAAGTAAAAAATAGTAGGTATAATATCTATATCATAAAATAAAAAAAATAAATCGGCTGTAAAAGCTAAAGACATGTGGCAGCATATGGCAGAGTAGAACGTGTAGATAAAAAAAACGTAGAATATACCCGGCACAATTCCGCCATGACTAATTATGGCCCTTGACCAGATGACTAAGCGTGCCAGTAGCAAAAAAACGATGGTAGATAAAAAAAACTTACAGAATTAACCCCACGTCGGATTGTTATACGATCTACTACTAACGACATCGTTTCTTCAATTTTCACCGGATATCAAACAAAGTAAGAGAAAAAAGAGGAAACCCGGAAATACCTTCAATCTGATGATATGCTCCTCTTCTTTTTCCACAAAGAAGCTGTTGAATTTCTCAAGCTCGTCCTCCAAAAGCTTGATGAAATCCTTCTCCTCATTCGTCATCATGCACTCCTCGCCGTCCTCGGCGGAATCCAGCCTGGCGCGCTTGTTAGGCCTGGAGGCGTCTCCGGTCTTAGGCTCGATGCTCTTCAGCTTCTTCTTAAGCTCCTTGTAGGAGAGGAACTTGTCTCTCCATTCCGGCAACGTATCTTCGATCTGGTTGCTAAGGCTCTTACCAAACTTCATGATGCGTCAAATGAGAATAGGTTTGTGAATATCGCACGAGAGAAAGCTAGCGCGGAAGGAAAGGAATGGAGGAGGAGGAGGAGGAGGAGGAGGAGGAGGAGAATGGAGGGAGTGGGAATGATATAACGGATGGTGGTGAGAGGGAATATTCGAGAGGTTAGTTTGGGAATATCCATTTATGCTTTTCTTTTTTGTGCGTGTTTATGTAAACACCCGAGGAGGTGAGAGAGAGACAGAGTTTTAGTGAGAGAAAAGTATATCTCTGGTATTATTCCTTTGAAAGCAAGAGGCTATGAATGTGACTACAAACGTGGCGATCTTGTCCCTCTTTCATTTACTCGATCCGATCCCGAGCCTCCGACTCGCTCGCCCCACGCTGGAACCGCTAGCTATTACCTAACACTTTTGAGTGCTCTTTTTAGCTTATTTATTAGGAATGTTTTGGAGTTAATTAGCGGTTTGCTGATTAATTAATCCATCTTGATTTGGAATTTGAAGGAGTAAGATGGTAATCTGCAAACCTTAGTATAACTTAGTCCAACATTCATAAAATTGGTATGTGCCTTGTGATTAAATACTTTTTGTTAGGATAATAAATACATAAAGAATCGCTAAAAATAAGCTAATTGTGGGAGAAGATTAATTAGATAGACGGGGTGAGATACTGTTCGAGACTCCGAGCCGGCTAGGCTAGCCGAGACAAGAAGGCGATTAACCGGTTTATGACGGATAGTATAATTCCAAAGGCATTAAGGAATATCCTTATATAGCCTTCGTGGCTCTATCACCGCCACTTGGGGTTTAGGCGACATTTCCCTAGACAGGGGGACACGAAGAAGCGTAGAAAAGTCAAAAGCGCTTGAAGAAACGAAACCCGTACGGAGGTTTGCAGTAGGGAGCAGATTAACGGGGGTTGGAACTCCGCTTGTTTTTGGACTGTTTAGCCCTTTTCCAAATAGGATTCGGATCTCTAACAAGGATATGCTCCTTGTTCGTGCAGGAATCTACTATTGGCATCTAAGCCACAATGATGAAAGCATGATTCCACGCTTTGCGGGCTATGACTTGTCCATTTCTTCCACCTTTTTATTTTTTTTCCTAACAAAGAAATTTTTAATTCGATCTAAATTAAATTAAATCCAAATATCAGAGATAAAAATAATTAATGTTGCCAGCCTTATAAACAGAAATCTGGACAACCCTAACAGCATTTCTTTTTGCAGTATTTAATCTTCCCCTTTTTCTATAAAAAAATTGAAAAATACAAATCATCCATCCGTCCAATAACTAAGATCTTAAAAAAAAGGAATATTAATAAAATAGTCAATCCGAACAAGTTGGCTTATTTCATTTTAATTAAATATGTGGAAGGTTTTAATCACAATGCTTAAGATACTATTTATCCAGTGATGTCCGTATCTAAGGAGGAATATTCTACAAAATATTACGAGTTTTCTTCTACCTTGCTCTTGTTCTATTCTCTGTCGCGTTGCCCTGCGGATCGAGGCTGATTAGGATACCAGATCAGTATGATATTATATTATCATAAGATATGATTAATAAATCCCCATAACAAGCATATGCTAAGATTCGACTTCGTTCAATCACTTTAAACTATATAATAGTGAAAATTCTTTGCCCATGTAAGTCTTGAGTCAACATATAAAGTACGCGTGGGCGGTGGGTTATCTTACATTTTTTTATAATGTTTTCTGTGTTACTTTTCCTGTTTTTATGCTCCTCTTTTGCAACTTCATTGCCTTTTTGGTTATTTTCATGGACTGGGCCTTTTTCCCATCAGCATAAAACCGTCCATGGAGATGCCTGAACTTAGCTCCAACTTCTCAACATTGGTGAGCTTAAAATTTGGGGGTGTTCAACAGGGCCGCAATTAGAAAGGGTTTTGGGCCTTAATAATACCTATTGAATTTATGGTAAAAATGGACCTCTACTTAAATATTGCAACGTCTGGATGGAAATTGGGGTCGTCGACGACCAACATCCGCTAGTCTATCGTGCTCGTACAAAGACTAGTCTCCGAGGGGTAGAACCTAACCTAAAGCGACAATTCTATCAGACATGCACTAGATCCACCAGATATTTGTCCCGAATAAGTTCCAAAGGAAGGTTTTGTTGTATTGCTCGATCGGTCGATTGAGAATGATTGATTCGAACGAGGTGATTGATTCTGAAAATTTGTCTTTTGTGTTGACATTATGTGTGGATCCATCGTATTTTCTTTGGTAATGCTAGGTGGATTGAATCTTGTAATCTTTTTTTCCGTGAGGAGATTTAGATGTGGAAGGCATCTATAGATAACAAAATCTCTTCGAAACCGATATGGTTTGTTAAAATTTTATTATAGAAACCTAAAAAGAAATTAATCTAATAATATATTCAAATATAAGCTTACAAAGAATCAAATCGCATGAACTTCTTTAATTTTTAATAAGTAAAGTTACAGATTGATCAAATATAAGCATAGATAAGTATATATAAGTATACATACACAAAGCTATACGTACGTACAGACAATATCATCACTTGAATAAACGCACGGAATGAAGCAGTACCATGAATCAAGCTAGCTAGATGCAGCTATCAATATTCCCATCGTCAACTCCAATGGAAGGACTAGCGCAAAGAAACTCTTCGATCATTTGTAGTGCATTTCTCTCCTCTTCATCCATTTCTGCTCGAAGTTCTGGCCCCCGAAAACTCTGAGAGGAATCGGGCAAGGATAATTTGCCGTTCGTGAGTTGGCTGCTTCTCTTCCCAAGCTGCACACTCATGACCCATCTGGAATCGGACGGCTGGCCGCCACGCTTTTGCCAGACCCCGATATGGCCGGTGTTCTCGGTATCAAGCCTCAGACAAGTCATCGGCGGTGATGGTGTCTTTCTACACTTCCGAAGTTTGGAGTCAAGGATCTCAGAAAAGTCTTTTGGCGGTGTTGGTGCAGGATCAGTTCTTGTTTTGGCTTCTCCGTCAACAGTTTGCGTTGCTGGGAAGTTTGTTTTCGCATTGCGGCCACTCAACAAAATTGCAGCTTGATCGTACGCCCGAGCAGCCGCGTCTGCCGTCTCAAATGTCCCGAGCCAGACCCTTTTTTTCCTGAGCCAAAATTCAAATACCAGAAAAGAGAAAATGCATGCATAAGAATCAAACAAAAAGTCTAATTAAGGCTTAGCCCGAATAGAACCTCATGTAATGTATCCTGTTATTGTTAATGCATGCTCGATCGGTAATTAATGCTTACAGCAGAGGGTGTCGAATTTCGGATACCCAAGAACCCCAGTGACGCTGCCTGACTCCTCTGAACTTTTTCGAATGGACCATCGATCTTTTTGTGTGGGAGATAGCCCTGGAAAAGAGAAAGTACGTACACAATACTTGGAGACGGGAGAAAACATATATACTAAGGTTGTGAAATATAAAATACCCAGTACCCTTTGCTCAGCTTTTTCTGCCAAGAAGCCGGTATCTTATTTAACATTATCACACACACATCTCTCTCTGAGTGCAAATGATTGTCCTACCCTCTTAATGACCCGGGCCTTGCAGCCTTTCATGAGGCTAAACTGTTGGAACTTCATAGATCCCACATAAACAGTATCTTGTGAGAGAGAACTGTGACAGTTACACTTGTGTACGTGAGATGCTGCCTAGTAGATGGACTATTTGTGTTACGATTTTCTGTTTTGCATCCCATCAAAATCCGTAATGCCAGAAAAGCATGAAGCGATGGTTGAACCTGATGGCGGGATGAAATGGGAGCCTGTTTTGTGAACAGTATCCACGGTTAGATTCAATATTCTTTTCTTATGAAAAAAGCCGTACGCTACTACGTTGATGATTCATGGGAAGGTCAGGAGTTTGATAGAGAAATTTTCCTTTCCGGATTTAGATAATTTTGCAGTCATTCTTAACCATTGCAAATATGAATCACATGAAAAGTCGAAACGTGATTCTCAGCACTGCTAATAAATTTTATTTCACTTTCTAAGGTCCATACAGAGCATAATATATACCACTGACTCCTACAGAAACCTGACATTCATGACCATACTTCGGAGATATACTGTTCTCGGGAGTTCACGAACAGTGACTTGATGTTCCATACCCTAGTTCTACTCCCCAGCACCGATTTCACCATTAATTCTCTCGCTTTCTGTTCTTTTAAAGCTGCTGGCCACCATCAGCTCTCAAAGGCAAGCCTCTATCGGTGTTTGGTTAGTATTGTTTTATTAGTCTGTCTCATGCATGTCTGGAAAAAGTTTGCAACGATGTGATGGGTAGGAGAAATCAATATCAATGAAAGTGTGTCCTATGTACCCGAAATAAGAACACTATTGAGAGTAGGTGCACGCATACTTTTCAATGAAGATTATTTATTTTTATTTATCATTTCTAATTTGATTTTTTTTATGATAGGATAGATATAGAGTAAAATTTTACATAAAATATGAGTAATTTCTTGTAATATTTCATGATATAATACTTAATAGGCGAAAATACTCAATTATTGTCCATATCTGGTTGCCGACAACAGTAAACGACATTTAGTGTCTTCTCAACTTTAATCATTCACATGTCATGTATGGATTGGCTGCTTTAAGTTAGACAAAATTGACTTACAAGACTTGCCTATAATTAGAAAAAATGGGAAAAGCGAAACCATTTTTTTTCCAACAACAAAAATTAATTAAGTTCACAACTGGTTTTCAAACAAAACTTTTAAGAAGCTCTACACCACAAGGAGATCTGGATACTTGTTTTGCCAACCAATTATATGTAAAACTTAACAAAATATTTAAATTATAAAGTAAAGTTTATTTAAGTATTATTTTCAACTAAAAAAAAATCAATATAAACTCCAGGAGTGTCCGTGGAGTAGCCAGCCACCTTGTGGAATTTTGTGCCTTAGTAAATGCTGGAAAATTAGGAAAAATAAAAAGGCGTACGGAATAATTTCCATATAAATAAGAAAAATTTGTATGAGGAAGTCCTGAATTTTAACTCAGGATTTACTAACTCATAAGCATTAAATACCTAATGAAATGATATTTAAAATAAGGCCCATCGACGTAAAATTTATTTATGATAGATAGGGTTAATCACCGAACATAATTAATGCTTATGTTTAATGATATTTAATACATGCTGTGATGGATCAACCTGGAAAGTTGATTTGATTTAGAGTAATCGATCTGGCAATATGGACTGTCTGTTCAGATCAACCTCCGAAAGTTAATCTGATTATAACTGATGATTGTTTTTATGAGGAGAATGGAGCTAAGCGACTTGATTATGGGCTTATGGGCTGCTTATTCTTTTATTCTAGCTTTTGGACTTTTAAGCAAAATGGTGCTTATTATGGTTGTGGGCCTTTGAACCTTGTTTATACTCTGTTGAGATTCAAAAGATCTCGTGGGCTTTGCCTCAATTTGAAGAACTACCACTATCCCAACCGCAATTCAATCGTTTGTAACTACCATTCTTCTCTGCAATGGAAACAAGGACTTGACAGCCGGGTTAACCACCGAGTCATAGAGCCCAACCCGACGCTATAACTCATTGCTGTTTTGGCTCTCTCCAACCACCCTCATTGGACAACCACCAGTAATCCTCGCATACTCGATTCACGTCTCCTACTCGGTCCTTAATTACTCGCTCATCATATATGCTCAAAGGCAAGCTCAAGCTCCCTGACAAAGCTCGCCGGCTCTTCCCGGAGCGGCTCGGGAGCTTGGAGAGTTTTGATGATAATGAAAAGGAAAATGGAAGGCCTGAGTTGGGTTTTGAACGCGGAGAGGAGCTTGGGGTTGTAGAGCCCAATGGAACTTGGTTGGAAGACAAGGGACGTGATCATAACCAATATGAATGTGAAGGCGTCAGAGACAACATCATGGATAAAGAGAACTGTCAGGTCGGTAATAAAACAAAGAAACATTTGCCAGGCCAGGTTTCGGTGATGGAGGTATTTTCCGCTGATGAGAAAAGATCCGATATTGAATATGAGGTGGGAATTTTCTATTGGTTTTGTTAATATTTTCTGTGGTTTTATTTTATTAGTTTCAGGGTTTTATCTTGAGGGTTTTAGGTTTCTCACTCAGTTCATCCTGTTTGACTAAGAAAATTCTTCCATTCTGTTTCCCGGTCAGCTTTCTCAGAAGGAGATAAATTTGGAAAAGCTGAAGGCAATTGCTAGCACGGGGCTCCCTGATGGAGGAGGTTTAAGGGCAACAGTCTGGAAGGTATGCATATGTTCTTCAGCTGTAGATATTTTGCTTTCTTTTCTACAGTGGGTTATTTAAACCATCCCGAAAATTCTGATACGTATCAAGCATACCAAGGCTTGTAGGCTTGTTTGTAAACGCTAATATGCAGCGTTTACAGAATCTAGGCATCGCTGGGGATATGTGCATTGATCCTTTTGTTTCCAATAGCGAGATTATATGCAGTGTGTATTTGTATTATGGCAGCTGCTCTTGGGTTACTTGCCTCTATCTCGTGACATGTGGGAGAAGGAACTCATTGAGAACAGAAGGAAATACACTAAGCTAAAAGAAGAGCTTCTATTGAGCCCTGTAAGCTGCTGGTTTCCATGCACATTTTCACTGTCTTCTCAATGTAGTTGCGAAAGAATTCCTGATATTCTCAGCTGATCAAAATCTTGAAAACCGGGACAGCTAGAGAGATCTAAGGTAGATGAGATTGGATTGAATTATGGGCAGAATCCTGAAGGTGATAATGTTGGTCCACTTAAGCGGCAGGAAATTTCTAATGAGGATCACCCCTTGTGCGTTGGCAAGGCTAGTCCTTGGCATCAGTACTTTCAGGTAAAATCTATCCATTTCTCTCTAGTGTAATCTCTAGTATACATTGGACTTGCAGTAATGACATGTCGCTTCTAGCACACAGAGATTGCCGAACAGATTGATCGTGATCTCCAGCGCACTCATCCAGAGATAAAATTCTTCTCAGGGGAATTGCCGTTCAGTACAAAAAACAGGGTACAGATTGATTTTTCCCCCTTTCTCTATGTTCTCCATTTGGTTAATACGAGCACCAAAGTTTCATTTTCTCTTCCTGAAACCTATCACCAATTTCAGTAACTGAGTCCAAAGTCTCTCTCTGACAGGATTTTGATGTATTCCTATCTGCAGGAAGCAATGAGGAACATTCTTCTTCTATTTGCAAAACTAAATCCGGCTATTGGTTATGTCCAAGGAATGAATGAGGTTTTGGCTCCGGTCATCTATGTCTTTAGCTCTGACAGTGATGACCAAAATGCTGTAAGGCATATTCTATCCCTATCTGCTTCACTGTTCAGCGATCATATCTGCTTCCTATCCGCTTACTTTCTGAGGGTAGAAAGATAGGATTCATTCTCTTGCTTCACTTCGCAGGCAAATATAGAGGCAGACAGTTTTTCCTGCTTTGTTAGACTGCTTGGTGAATCGGTGGACCACTTTTGTCAACATTTGGATGATAGTCCTGTTGGTATTCTCTCCACTCTTTCCCGATTGGCCGACCTGCTGAGAGCGAATGATCAGGAATTGTGGCAACATCTTGAATTTACAACTAAGGTGAATTAAGATACAGATTTCCTTGGATTTTCTCATCCTGAGTAGTTTAGAACTCTATTGAGTGTCATTGCTAATCATTTCTGCATATTGAACCCATCAGTATCCATCTTGAAACTTTTATATATATGTAATCTGTTGAACTGAGCAGGTCAAGCCACAATTCTATGGATTCAGATGGATCACATTGCTACTGACGCAGGAGTTTAACTTCCATTCCATCTTAAGAATTTGGGATTCTCTTCTGAGCAATCATTTTGGTATTCAGGTCCCTCTCTATCTCTCAATCGTATGGGCTTCTTAGTTGCTGCGATTCTTCCTTTCCCTGCTGCTGACTACAGTAATCTGGAGGTTATTTTGATCATTTTTCTGCAGGACAAGCTTTTGAGGATCTGCTGCGCGATGCTGCTGTGCGTGAGAAGCAGTCTCTTAGAGGGTGATTTTGCATCCAACTTGAGGCTTTTACAGCACTACCCTGAAATTAATATAGAACACCTCCTTAGTGTTGCTCTGGATCTCAGTCCTGAAACTTCATTGTATCACTCCTCCTCGTAAATAATTGCATCATATGCTTTTTCTTTATGATACATGATAAACCAACGATTGAGCAGTGGGATTTATTTATTTTTAATCAAAAATCTAAGAATTCGAATCTGATTAATTTGTTCTCAGGTTTTCATCTACATCCCGATAAATTAAGGACCGAGAATCCTTGTTGGTTGAATAGGCACTGTTAACAAATATTTGACGTTTAGAACTAGCATTAGAGATGTTATATTTAAACAGAGATAACAATAGGAACCTCACAGGTATTAAACTTATCAAGTGGAATATTCTAAGGGATTCCCTTTTCCAAGTCATAACCCTGGAACTGCTCCTCTGTCCGAAATTTGTTTGGACCTGCTTATATTCACCCAAATAAAGTGAACTGCACCTGTTTTAGCCGTCAACCACTTTGATTTAGAAGGCTTTGTCTGCAAACTTCAAAGAGTGGCATTTTCTTTGCATCAACGTCAGCAGAAAAAAATAAAATCAAATTGGTGTAGCAGTTGAGGCCTGCTTCCTTATTAATTTACCTTCATAAAGCATTCATGACGATAGATTCTTGCTCTTTCTTGTTGTCCATTCTTGTCGAAGGTTTTCTGGTTCGTTAGACCTGAGCAAACAGTGTCTCCAATTACATATTGGCAACAGATAAACTTAAACCAGCGTTCTTCTGATTGTGTAAGTGTATAGAACAAAAGGAATGGAGCGTGTTTTGCTGCACGGAACTCTTCATGTGACTGTGTATGAGGTTGATAGACTCCATCGTCCTCTCTGTGGCAACTTATTTTGCAAGGTAAGTACTCAATTTTATGAGCTCCATCTTTTAACTCTGATTGAATCAGTGAGTCCTAACAGAGTTCTTTTAATGCAGATGCTGGAAAATATTGAAGGGAATATTGGATGTGGAAAGGCTTGCCTGAACTCCAATCTGTATGTTACTGTTGGTTTGGACTTGGCTACAGTTGGCCAAACTAGAATGTTAGGCCAAACACTAACTAATCCACAGTGGCAAGAATCTTTGCGCATTTACTGTGCCCATATGGCTTCCAAGGTTATATTCTCTATCAGAGAAGATAATCCTATTGGAGCAGTCGTGATAGGAAGAGCTTATATGCCTGCAAGGGAACTCCTACTGGGGGGAGTACTGAATAGATGGCTTCAGATCAGGGATAAAAACAATAAGCCTGTACATAGAGGTTCCAAGATTCATGTAAACGTGCAATTCTTCGATGCCATGAAACGACGTAACTGGTCTAATGGGATTGGAAGTCCGACATTTCCAGGTGTTCCTTACACATTATATCCTCAAAGAAGTGGGTGCAGGGTTACCCTGTACCAGGATGCTCATGTCCCAGATCAATGTCTTCCTCAAATCCCTCTAGCTGAGGGAAAGCATTATGAGCCGCATAGATGCTGGGAAGATATTTATGATGTCATTTCGAATGCAAAATACTTAATCTACATTGCAGGATGGTCTGTCTATACTAAGATCACGCTGGTAAGGGACCCGAAAAGGGAAAAACCTGAAACAGACATAATCCTCGGAGAATTGCTCAAGAAAAAGGCCAAAGAAGGGGTTAGAGTCCTAATGCTAGTATGGGAAGATAGAACATCGGTAAAGTTACTGAAGAATGATGGGGTGATGGCTACACATGATGAAGATACAGAAGAGTACTTCAAAAACACGGATGTCCATTGTATGTTATGCACTCGAAATCCTGATTACGGGCAGAGTATTATTCAAGACATTGCAATTTCTACTATGTTCACCCATCATCAGAAGACAGTGGTGGCCGATAGTGGATGTCCTAATACAGAAGCGGGAAACAGAAGGATTGTGAGTTTCATTGGTGGTATTGATCTTTGCGATGGAAGATATGATACTCCAGTTCATTCACTTTTCGGGACATTGGATACGACTCATCAAAATGACTTTCGGCAGCCTAATTTTTCAGGAGCCTCAATTGAGAGGGGAGGACCAAGAGAGCCTTGGCATGATATTCACTGTAGGTTAGAAGGACCGATTGCTTGGGATGTGTTGTCAAATTTTGAGCACAGATGGAGAAAGGAAGGAAAAAGGGACGTGCTTCCGCGAATGGGAGAGCTTGATGACAATATTATTCCAGCACCTTCTGTGATGTACCCTGAAGACCATGAAACATGGAATGTTCAATTGTTTCGGTCCATTGATAGTGGAGATGCTTTTGGCTTCCCTGATGATCCTGAAGAAGCCGCCAGAGCCGGTCTTGTAAGCTACAAAGATGCTACCATTGACAGAAGCATTCAGGATGCTTATATCAATGCGATTCGCCGAGCCAAGAGTTTCATCTACATTGAAAACCAGTACTTTCTCGGAAGTTCTTTTTGCTGGAAGGCAAACGACATGGAGATTGAAGAGGTCGGCGCATTGCATCTTATCCCAAAGGAACTTTCATTAAAGATTGTAAGTAAGATTAAAGCTGGAGATAGATTTGTTGTCTACGTTGTCATTCCAATGTGGCCAGAGGGTGTCCCAGAAAGTGAGTCTGTTCAAGCAATATTGAACTGGCAAAATAAGACAATGGAGATGATGTACAGTGATATAGCCGAAGCTTTCCTATGCAACGGGCTGGAGGCTAACCCAAAGGACTATTTGTCTTTCTTTTGCCTGGGAAACAGAGAGCTAAAGAAGGCTGGAGAGTATGAACCTTCAGATACACCTAAAGATAGCTCAGATTACAGTAGAGCACAGCAAGCTAGACGCTTCATGATCTATGTACATTCCAAATTGATGATTGGTGAGTCTTGTCTTACAATATTCTCTTAAACCTATCTTTCCTCGTTTTTCATCCGACGAAGTATCAATCCTATCGTGCTTCCCTTTGCAGTTGACGATGAATATCTGATCATTGGATCCGCCAACATTAATCAACGATCAATGGATGGTGGAAGGGATACAGAGATAGCAATGGGAGCCTTCCAACCATATCACCTCGCTACAAAGCTGCAGCCAGCCAGGGGTCAAGTCCATGGCTTCAGAATGTCATTGTGGTACGAGCACCTGGGCATGCTTAACCACTCCTTTCTCCATCCTGAAACCCTGGAATGCATCCGAAAGGTAAACGACATTGCTAATAAGCATTGGGACCTTTACACATCTGAAACACTAGACCGTGATTTGCCGGGTCATTTGCTTCCTTATCCTGTCGGAGTCAGCGCAATGGGAGAGGTCATCAACCTTCCCGGGACTGTATTTTTCCCTGACACCAGGGCTCAGGTTCTCGGGTCCAGATCCGAGTTACTTCCACCAATCCTCACTACCTAGATATATTCCTTTTGCTATTGCTCTCTCTGCATCATAGTATTGTCAATTGTTATCCAATTACGATAAATACTCTTTAATTTTTTTTAAAAAAAACATCCAATTTCCACCCAGAAGTCTTTGTCTATTCATATGCGACTGTTTCCAAGGTTTGAAAAGGTTTCCATCCAAGTTTATTTCTAGGTAGGTATACCAACCTTGTGTGCCCAATAAATTTCTGCAAAACTGACGCCAAGGTACGTGTAAATTGACTGAAGGATGCCAAGTTAAAAGTTACCCATTCCTTTTTCTCTCTTTAAATTATTTTATTTCTTGCAGTGGAGAATACGTGTTTGCTTGGAAAATTTTTAAAACGACCTTTTGCTGTTTGACAGAAAATCTTTGATAAATAAAATAAAAACGTTTTGCTAAAGTGGTTCATCCACTTATTGATGTAATCATACTTATCTAATTTTTCATTTACTATAATATTTTAAAATAAAAATAAAAACAATAATATAATATAGTTTATTATTCGATGGTGCATAAAAGATTTTTAAACTTTCGAAATCACACGACCGGGAACACTGTTGAAAATATTACATATGCCGTTATGGTTTTGCTTGATGTTTGCGAAAGGTCATGAATTATATGATAGGTACTTCGAACTACTTGATTAGTTTGCCATTGTTTGACTTATTTGTTTTTAATTTTTTGTAATATTTGAGATATTATAATCCAAATCTTAAATTCAATATATATAATGTTTATTCTGATAATATATTATTTTATAATGTAGTGTCTCAACGATTATTGAATGATAAGTTATATTCTGAAATGACATAAAAACTGAAGTTACGGCGATCTCTCACAACTATGTTATTGATAAACAGTTCACAATTATTTAATATTTTATAAAGCATCACCAAAAATATTAAATAATTGTGAACTGTTTAAGTTAGATTAAATGGAGAATATCTTTATTATAGCATTTAAGTAAACCTAATTCCAATATGTAATTTATTTATTTGAAAGTTTTTAATGAATCATGTCTAAAAAAGTAATTTACTTCAATAGCACATTTCTCCATTATCACGCAATAACTTATAATATAATTTGTATCATACCGCACTCTTATGGCAAGTTTGTTGTGCTGTGAAATTGATGGAAATTGTTTTTAATTCTATCATTTTCATAAATTAAAATTTTTAAAATATTTTATATATTAGTAAAAATTTAAACTAAATTATAAATAAAACTTTTAATATTTTTATATTAATAATCATACGACATAAAAATGTCATTAATATCCTCTTAATATTTTTTTTTAAAAAAAATAATTTTCACTTAAATTGCATATTACTTCTACTGTTATTTTTAAAAATAACAACAATTACATATTCTAGATATTTATTGACATTTCCATTAGTTTTAGTTACAATTGGAATATTATGCAATCTAATCAGATTTTTTACTTAACTAATTTACTTTTCTAAAATAATTTGTTATTATTATCTCTTTTTTGTTACTGTTAAAATTTTTATTGAAATGATTTTTAAATCATATACTTTTTTCAGAAATATAGTATATGATTATAATAGTTATATATATAATTCCTCTCATTTTTAGACAGATAATGCATTTATAGGGTGAAATTAGTATTTTAGACGGCTTGGTCTAGAATGATCAAGCTTATCTTATTAACAACGTGGTTGTGTGTAATATTTATTTATTGCAACTCACCTCGTCATATAACAGTATTTATTTATACCTTTGTCGTGGGGGTAAAAAAGCATGCGCAATACGCTTTACTCAGAAGTATCCGTCTCTCTCTTCTTCGTCAACCCAACCACCCATGTCTTCAATTCTCTGCTCGCATGGCGTGGTTCTTGCCACTGCCATGGCTGTCTCCGGCACGGTACTTCTCCTCGCTTTTCGCCTTCAAAGATCTCCTGTGTTCCATATTGACCAAATACCTGACTCTTCACAGCAAGTCCTACGGTCTTGTATCTCCCCGGGTATGCAAAGCAACAAACACCCTTGTACGCATTTATACATGTTTACAGCTGCCATTGGACATGTGTTAAGTTAGTCGCTTGTCTTTATTGCTTGTGTTCCTTTGGCTCATCTGGTTGTTCTTTGTATTTTTCTTGCTTGGTGAAGATGGAAAGAAGAAAGGTAAGAAGAAGAGGGTGCACTTCGCAGAGGATGTCGTGGATCCAAGAGGGGATGGAGAAGAGTTCAGGAGGCAACGCGATGCCATTGCAAGTATAGCGAAGAACCCTTCCCATCCTTCCTCTACTACAGAATTCAAAAAGACGAGTACCGATCTTGGTGCTAAAGAAAGAGGAATGCCTGCGAATAGGGTGGCTCTGTATAATGGGATTCTCAGAGATCGCGGGGCTTACCGATTGGCCTACTGCTAGTTCTTGAATTATGCCTGATCATGTGGACAGCTTTATTTTTATCTCTTGTAGTGGTAATTTTTAAAGTCAAATCTCTGTATATGACTTCTTCTGTCCTGCTAGTGAGTGCATACCGGAAGCAGGGACGGGACCCACAGGTTACGTTACCTGTTATTGTTGGTTCATGATTTCATCTGCTAATTGGATAGATAGAATCCAATGATTTAGTCTTGTAAAATTTATAGGTTACCTTCCTGAATTATGTTTCATAAAGTTGGAATATGAAGAATAATTCTCGCTTTCCCTTTCTTCCTCCTTTCCTTTTTTCTTCCTCAGATTTCTTTTCCTTCTATGTACTTACTCTAGTTTATCTACCTTTGATCTGATAAACTTCTCACTGAATGCCACATGTCCTTACCCAAACAATATTGAGATTTTTCTTTCCATCTTTTTAAGAAATTTCTCATATATTTATTTTGATTCCAAGTCGGATATAATATTTAAATTCAATTGTTTTTATTATCTGGTTAAATTGGTGTTCGAATTCTATTTATATCCTAATTATTTGGTAACTAATAAAATTAATTACATAATTGGGTTTCAAAGATCAGCCCAACTAGAAAGTTGAGATATGCTTACATCTGGAAAGAGTATATATAATAAACCTCTCTCGTGATTCATATTAGATTGGTTGTCGAAAGCATATTGGACGTAGACAAAAGCCAAAAGAAACTCTCTAGAAAAGGAAAAGAGAATGTGGAGTGGAAAATTTTCGTGGAGGCTGCATTAAAGTTGGGAACAGAATCTTTAGATTTCATATCAGCTACATTGTCTTCACCATTCCCAGCTACCATATGCTTCCTTGCGGGATCCTTAATCGTGTATCTCATATTACTTTTATATTTTATCGTTGTGGGAGCGTCCTGGAAGCTTACCCATCCATCCTACTACATGTTGATTGTTTGACCAGATATGCCGACAAATGTGAATGAGCAAAGTTATGACAAAAATGGTTATAATATTACCATCTTATCTTATCTCTCCCGCTTCTGTATGCTAGTATTCTGATTGGGTATATTTGAATATAGAAGAACCAATCATTGGTTTTCGTTCTGTTCTAAATTCTAACCTTGGAAATATGAGAAAATTAAACCTTTCAGATTGATATTTTTAATCCTAATTCCTCCTAGGATCCCCGGTTATGACCGTTCTCTCAACTACGCGTGAAGGTATTAGGTGGATATTTATTACATTGATCTTTCCCATGATATGTATTTCTTGGGAACTGTCACACTGCGGAATATTAAAACGGAATCGGCAGTTGTTGAAAATTGAAACTCACAATAAATAGGAAGAGTATCACTCCTTCAAGTAGTCAGGGAGAGACAAACAAACGGCGGTGACATAAGCATAACTCACGGTTAGATGCTTCAAGGATCTACCTTCCTCGGTTTCTTTTACAAGGACGAACCATCTCCCTGTAGTTCAAACAGAACAAGTAATATAATAAATAAAAGGTATATATCCACCTTCCGGTTGATGATGATCTCATGCCATAGGCAGCCATGTACTTGTCGTTTCCTGCAAAGCGACAGAAAGAAATAGCTTTTCGAGTATCATTAGGGTTCTTTTCTAGTGGCCTATAACCTCTCCATGAGTCATCAAAAGAGGCAATTTCTTTTTATTTAACTATACTGCCTCCATCAACCCTACGCACGCAAGGAAACGAATGTTTATGGTAATTTGGAAAATTTTTGGCCATAGACGCCATATCTACGTACAAGGGAAGTGAGGATCTTCGATTTCCTTTATAAAACTACTCCACTTTCATCCATCGGACGTGGAATTCCACTACAAGCCAGTACTCTCTAATCAACACGAGTTAATATAATTTGACTGCTCGATATATATTTTGATTTTAAATTCAGTAATTAAAATCTTACAAAATCCGAATAAAATTTTCTGTATTGTAAACTTATATTCAGAATACCAAAATATATTTCAGGCTATTTCCACCATCTTACATCATCCATGGTTGGCCTTATAAGCTTTGTCATTATGCTATTTCCACCAAAGGTTTCTTTCTCATAAGCAATAATGAAATCGAATGATTCCATCTTACATATGTTCCTCCAATCATGCTGGCCTATGATATCTATGACATAATCAGGCTGTTAGCGAGTATTCTACGCCACTAATGACATCACATGAAAGGACTTCTTTTATGATGGAGCAGGTGCCTTAAATTATTGGTGTGCTTGTGTTGACTGGCAAACACACAGTTACGGTGTCATGGAAGATAAGGATTGGTGACGAGAGATAATGATTTGATTAGTTACTGTAACTTTCTTTAGCGGAAATGATGTCTGCTTGTATTTACCTTTAGTTAAATATGGAAATATCCCTAACTTTAGTGTTCACATTATGGGAAAATTTTAAACTCTGTCATGCTCATGTCTATCAAAAACAACAATAGTGCCAATAATTTTAGACTCCATTTTTTTTCGGGTTTATAATCGACGTGTATTAAGATATATATTATATCAATCTTGTCTCAAGTCAGTAAATTTCATCTTTATATAATCACTTGTATATACTAATTTTTTACTTGGAAAATAAAATATTTCATAGATCCGTCCATATTTGGATATTTGTATTAAACAAATAAATACAAATATCCTGCCATTAAAGTAAAGAACATCCTTAAAACAAACCCAAATCCCATGCGGCATGTAAGAACATAAAACGGGCTACATACGGAGAGTACCAGGGTTAGTATTGGGCTTTCTTCACGTTGGGCCGTGAAATCACTAACCACCCTATTACTCCTCCAACTCGTCACAAAAGACAATGAAGTCGATGTCGGAAATCGAGCCTTAGAATATGAGCTTAAACTGTACTGGGTTATACATGGCCCAGACTTCTAATGAGCCGTGAAGTCACTTCATTAACAAAGATCTTTCGAGTTTGAGCTGATAAGCCTTCCTTCTACCCAAATCCTAAAACCCCAAATCCCAGTCCGTACGCCTCACTCCTCTCTCTAGTTCCGTCCTCGCATCTTTGAAAGCGTTACTTGTAATTTCTTTTAACAAGCGCGTTGATCTTTGTTTTTACTCTCTGGTTCTTATTGATTGTCGATCTTGTTGTTGGTGCTTGTTCTGTGCAGAAGCCATGAAGGTTCGGTCGTCTGTGAAGAAGATGTGCGAGTTCTGCCAGATTGTTAAACGCCGTGGCCGCGTGTATGTTATTTGCTCTGCCAAGCCTAAGCACAAGCAGCGTCAGGGCATGTCTACTTTCGCTTCTGAGGGGCTTGTGTATGTACTCTCTATCTTTCTGCTATCTTTCTTTTCTGTACGCAGTTTCCCTAGTTTCCCTGGTGGACTATGAGTTAACTTCAAAATCTACTTTTAAGTTTCGATTGGAATTATGAGTTAACATCAGAATTATGTGATGAATTGTTTGATTTTATCATCGGTATGATTGTGAAGTCTTTTTGTTTTTTTATAGTCATTCTATCCCAGCCAACCCTACATTCCATTAGGTACTGAACCCAGAATCTCTATTGTGAAGTTTTAAATTGCTAGTTGCACAGGTTTAAGCGTGGTTAGATGCCAATTAGAAACTTAGGCACATATCTCCCAGCATTGCATACTATAGGAGTTGCATCCCTCTTTTGCATGTATTGTTTCGATCCCCATTCTTTCAATTGAAGACGTTGAGTTTATTGCCGCGGCTTATACATCCTTTTGGTTTGCCTTTTGTTTTGAAATGATTTTTTCCCTGATGTTATGCATCTCTCCTATAGAGCGAATATCTGGTCAAACCCATAAGGTAATGTTACTTTCATCAGGGGAGATGTTATGGTGCCAATACTAGTTGTACACTCTTTCTAAAATACCTAGCGTCCAATTTCTTTAGCCATCCTTTAATTAGAAAACCTGCTTCTTGAGCCAAGGATGTTACCATTTCTGAAGGAATTGGACTTCGCCCGCACCTGATCCCCAAATCTTGTTCACCCTGCATGATCGTGTTTGGTGAATTGTGACTTCACCTATTTTTCCGAAATAGCATACATGAAATGAATATGTCTATGAACAATAATCAAAGTGCTACTGTGGATTGATCTGTGTCGAAAACTAGAGTCTGAAATGAGGTGTCTCTGTGTTAGGGCCTAGTGAAACAACTAAAAGGCTGTGTAATGAAATTTTTTATTTTTACTTTGCCTCACTCGAGGGTCTCTTGACATCTGTAGTCATTAGTCTTGATACAGTACTGAGTTTTTAACTGTTAAGCGGCTAACTATGTGCTGGATGGCGGCATAATGCTACTTTTCAATCATGGTGGCTTGTCCTCCAGTCTTTTATCCACCACATTGGTACTAGGAAGAAAATGGCAGACAGATTCTTTGTGATTTTATTTGTTTGGATCTATCTGATTCAGTCACCTGTTTCCATGATGGACTGTGATACTCCTGAGGATTTTCATTCAAGTTTCTTAGTAATTGATCCGAATTTCGTGAAGGATTATTGATTTAGGATATTATTCTGGTTCCTGGAGTTACTGGCTTATCAAAAGTTTGGGCTCATTAATTAGCTACCAGGAGTCTGTAACTCAATTTCCATATTTCCGTCATTCTGTGTGAAATAATCCAACCAAATTCTTTTGAACAAACCGTAGTCATTTTTTTGCTGGCTAATGTGCTGGAAACTTTCACAGGTCTGCAGAGACGGGCACCAAGCAAGTAATTGCACCCAATCACGGTGAAGGGGTGGGTCTGAGTTCTCTCTTAGCCCCGAAGCACAAACCATCAATGCTGTATGGATGGAGTGCTGGTATCTCATCTTTCCTTTACAAACAAGGGAATTAGCTCGAGTGTTACAACATATGCGGTAGATGATTCAGTGATACTTTAGGCTGCCTTGTGTTTTGAACTCGCCTTGATACAAACACATTTTTGCCGGCCTCTGATGTATAACAGTGACCGAATTATATTATACTGCTTCTGGAAATATGGTATTTGTCTAGCATATTCCACATAAGAGGGCGAGAATTGACTGCTTTAGCTACCTGGTCATGCAAGTCAAAGCACATGACCTGTATCTTTCCCAATTGGGGACAGGATTGGGTGGCTGTGGTTTGTGTTTATGGCTAAAAATATGAGCTGTTTCTGGCCAGCCATATCAATAATTGATGACTGTTTAACAACCTCTGAGAATTCAGGTTATGCTATTATATTCACTATCCATGAGCGAGCTTTATTTGTTCTTGAGATGACCTATCGGCCACCTACTGGTTCAATGCAGATGTTGACCGACCGACAGTCACCTATACCGAGCTGGAAATAGATGAGTGGTTGGATTCTTCGTTCACCCTTAGACATCTTATTCCATTTTCTTCTTTAAACAATGGCGAAAAGGGTTTGGATTCTATTTCATAATTCGAATTCTGACGAATATTTGAATATAGCGAGATGAGTTAATAAAGTATTCTTCTTATATTAATCTTAAATTGGCTGGCGACAGTATTTTTTATTCAGAAAAAAAACAATTAGGCTGGAATCACTTTATAAAAGCTTTTCTTTGGCTGAATATTTTTTTAAAAAATTTAAATCAAATATTGACTTCTTTATCCTTGGAGATCATCAGTAGGTGCCCTTTCAAAGCCCTTCATTATCATTGTCTGCTTATGAAGATAAATAGATTAGCACATATGGCACACTATATTTAATGTGTATTAGATAATGGAATAAGGTCTACGTCACTATCATCTTTCTTGACATAAAAATCATCTTCATCTACAATAATACAAGCCTAAATGATAAAACTTGCATAAAAGATAGGATTATATAATGATTAATACTGTATGAAAGTTGAGACTATATAATAATAAAAACTTTACTTTATTAAGCAAATTTTGCCCGTCAATTTCATCTGCCACGTTTGCTTGTGTTTTTTGAAGCCTTAATGTTTTGCCTGAAAAGTAAGCCTGAGATGCCAAAGTACCTTCTGCATAAAACTCCAGGCCACCATTAATCATAAAACGCAAGGACTGATCATTCTCTAATCACTTGTCCATACACTGACATAGCCGCCCCCGCCGCCACTTGCCGGCTACGTAAATCGGCACTCGGACCAACGATGGAGTGAAGAGTTCTCAATTAGCCACCGGACAGGGTTAAAAAGGAAAAAGAATTATCTATGCCTGGGTGGATTTGTTGGTAGCTTCTTTTCTTTTCTTTGGGAATTTGATGGTGACGTTATATAGCTCCATTTCTGCTTGGATCGAGCACCTTCTAGCTTGTATGGGGTAAGTCTGTGGTTCCGTTTTATGTTTGTGTTTGTGTTTGTGTATGTCGATAAACGTGTTCGGTTCTTCTGGGTTATGATTGGACTGTGCAAAGACACATTCTTTAGAGTTTCTATTTATGGAAGGTTACCGTTTAATACAAACCCATCAAAAGTTGAGAATTGGTTTTCCTCCTGTATGTTGCCCGTCGGTGCATGTTTTTCCATTGTGGATCTAGCAGTGGGTACTTTCTTTTAGTTATTTATATGTGTATTGGAAAACTGAGGCTGCAGTTAAACTTTAGTGTTGGTCTTGTGATGAATATTAACTGCTTCTTTGTCACTGTTGATCTGAGAGAAAATGGATGGGGTTTTTGAATTAATAGCAGTTTAAGCATTTTTGTGAAATTATATAATTTGTGCTTTTTCACGGCTTGTTCAATGGCTTAGGACTCTGCTTTATGGTTCATTTATTCTTTCAGGTTTAGTCCAGTCGATTGAACTGTGTGGTACTGAGATTTTCCTTTTAATCCCGTTATTCTGTATCCAGAAAGCTCAAGCCTTGCTGTTGGTTATGCTATCTGAACCTTGTATGGTCTAATTATTATTTTAGGTTAGATTTGTAGAGATAGATAGAAATGAACTCGAAATTTTATGTTCCTCATTCCTCCACTGACTACACTAGGCATGGTAATCATTTTCTGCATGTCAAGCTTGGGTAACTATGAGTCTCGATGTTAATGGTGTTTCATTATCTTATCAGAGAACAAAAGGGTAGGGGAAAACGGACCTATCATGGCAATTGCCATTATTAACTCGCATTGACCTCTCTTCCATAACCTACTATTGTAATGTGTTGTACTTTTTCTATATGGTTTAACTGGGTTTGCAACAGAACAGTGGTTGTTTTGGTTGTTGCACTAAACCAACGCCAATTATTGCTGTTGATGAGCCGTCAAAAGGATTAAGAATACAAGGACGGATAGTGAGGAAACCTAGTGTATCGGATGATTTCTGGAGTACCAGCACATGTGATTTGGAAAACAGTGCTGTTCAATCACAAAGAAGCATCTCATCAATCAGTGTGTCAACCCAGAACCTTAGCACCAGCACTGGGGGAGCAGCTAGTAATTCAGAGTTTGTAAATCACGGTTAGATTTTAACATCACTAATTTAATCTTTTCTTTTCTTCGTGTTCGCAATGCATGTGTAAACGTTTAGACCATCATCTGATGTATCATGATTGGACTGCTATGTAGTCATTGTAGTGAAGATGTTCGTACACTAGTAACAAGTATGATTGACCATTGATCATCACTTGTGTCTTTGGCACTTTGTCTGTTGCAGGTCTTCTTCTCTGGCAACAAAGCAGGCTTCAGTGGATTGGAAATGACACATCTAGGAATGCAAATCCACAAAGATGGGCTCCCAGATTAAGGTGCTCTATCTTTTACAATTTTTAGTCATCCCTATTTTGATGATTCTGTGTTGTGATCCGTCAGGATTTTCTTCCCTAGTAGTTAGTGAAAATTGTTCTTATGGCTGGTGAATATGAGAATATTTCAAGTGAGCTGAACTTTTTGCATACCTTGCAATCTTTATCCAAATCCTTACGTTGACTAATTGTGCATTTTCAGTTGGAGTGCAACTTATGAAGGTTTGCTTGCATCCAAAAATCCATTCCCTCGACCCATCCCACTATCTGTAAGCCTGCAATGTCCATTTAAAACGTATTCCTACAAGAAAAAGGCATTCATGGATTGGATTTTGACTTGCAGGAAATGATTGATTTTCTGGTGGATGTGTGGGAGCAGGAGGGCTTGTATGACTGAAGAAATGATATTGCTGACAGTGATCCGTTGTAGGCTTATTATTTGGAAAGTGTAAGCTTCTTCTTCTTCTTCTTCTGTAAATAGCAGTGTGGGAAGGAAGGAGAAAAGGAAAGAACTAAGCAAATATTTCTACTGCAATTGTAATATTCCACGACTCAGTCCCCCGTTTCTTTCCCCTCCTGTTTTCTGTCTGTAAATGCCATGTCAAAATACGTCTCCCTATATCAATGGAATGTAGTTGAAGCAGGGCAAAAGCCACTTTTGGAAACTAGTTGTGTCCTGTTCTTTGGACTAAAACGTCCCAACTCAAACAATTATCCCACATAATTCAATAAGTTTGTTCAATAACGGACTTTGTTCAGTTAATAAATTGTTTATCTTAACAAATTTGCTCAAAATTAAAAACAAATTAATACTGCAATTGTATTAATGATATTCATTCATTCCTTATGAAGAATTAAAAAAAATATGATTTGGGGGCCACGCACATAAAAAGAAAATAAAAAGAGAAGCTCGTATCCGGAGTTGGTTAAATGCCCGCTTATCTAATAAAAATATTTTTTCCCTTTTTTTTATAGAATAGAGGAAGATTTTATTAATGAAATAAAGAAGATCATGTCTTTTCTTTATGAACTCAAGTATTTCTCGAGAACCGTTATTTTCTTCGAATAGTACCACGAAACAATTGCATATTATTCTTTCTTGGGCAAGTAATTAAATAATTCTCGGGTAAATGCTACTCAACAACTAAGCTTTTCGTTTATAATATAAGATATTGAGGTGATGAAAGGTATGTACATGCACCGATCCTTTGATCACGCATCTTGGTTGTTGGTGACGAAATCTTGATAATCCGACCTAACAGATCATAGTATATTATTGTGAATGATCGCGCATGCATGCAGGATCATCATCATCCTCCTCCTTTGTGCTTTCAATGAACTTATTATATATGCATGGTTTGTGGTTGCACACATAATATCAAGGTTGTAAAAACCGGACCGGTCTTCGAACCGGTGAAATTAAGGGGTCAGGGGTTTTAGGGGAAATCGGAAATAATCGGTTTAAGAACCGGTAATTAATATATCAAAAATTAATATTTTTAGTTTTTATCTTTTTTAATTTTTTTATCCGTTTAATTTTTATTAAAAATTAATTATTTTTTTAAAGTTTTCGAACCGGTTGACCCGTGACCGGTTCAACCGGTTTTCAAAAACCCGCCCGAATCAACCGGTTTTTACCGATTTTTACTGATATTAATATTTAAGGTTTATTTGAACCGGATCATGTACCGGATCCGGTTCAACCTGATTGAACCGACCGGTCCGATCCGGTTTTCAAAACATTGCATAATATAGATTTGCTTAATCTGCTTCTTCTTTGCAACCTTTAATTTATGAAAGCAGCGTGCATCACCACGAAAAGCCAAATCCAATAGGCAACATGTCATACAAAGTCATCAAACTTTAGAAGCCTGTGGAAAATAATAATTCTGGATACAAGCATGCATCTTAGTAATTATAAATATACAACTGATCAGTTTTGTTAGCCACCATGATTATCATTTTATTTTATTTATAATTATAAACATAAAAATGGGATTGTTTATAAGGAAATTAATTTATTTAGCAAGAAAAAAGGTAGGAGGATTCTCAGTAAACCCAATCAGATCCAGATTCTAGATTGATCTCAAAAGAATCACAATTGGGACAAGTGACACGTCAACCGACGCATGACACTAAGATAAATAACCTGTTGCAGGCCCGTATAAACCTGTGCAGACAGGTTGCTCTGAATCTGGCTTCTGTTACTCTCAAAAATTCAACAAAATATGTTGACCAAACCCTATCTGTTCACACTAGTTATTTTTTTCTTTATAGCCATCCAAGAAGAATATATAAAAAGGATATGATCAGACATAACATTGATATTATATATATCTTAATAATAATTTGTTGATTATTATTAGATTTTTTTTAAAAAAATTAAAATAAAAAATAATATTTTCAAATTATTTAGATATGGTGTTGAGGGAAGAAATCATAATTATATATTAAACTATAGGCCTCATACCGTAATCTTTCAGGAAAGCTTTTATGCCCCAGGGAAGATTTATCATTTCTGAATACGACTTCAGCCACTGAACATGCATGTGCTTTGCCAGAAGAGAGAAAGTATTATATTTGTCTAAAGAGGACATTAATTGGCAGGTAATCATCCTCACAATGAGACAAAAAGGTTTATATATTGGGAAAATTAATTTCTAACTTTTGGATCACGTAATTTCTAGAAATTGAAAAAAAAAAATTATCACATTTAAACAATTTTTATTGACGATGATACCCTTTGAATTTTAAAATAGAATTAGGTTTTTGTTTTTCTTTGACAATCCCAAGAAAATCAGGGTTTGATTTTCCTAGTGGTTTCATTCGAGGGATCGAATCCATTGGTTCTGCCCTGCCCACCATCCTTCTTTGCAAATTGCAGTTGCTTTCATGGTATGGCTTTTCTTGGCTTCATTGTCAGGTTCTCTGCAGCCAACATTGGGGCCCCACTACTTATCTACCCCTTAATTTTATAAACCTATTTTTTTTATATCCACAAATCAAATTCATTGCACATCCACCAACTCCTGTCTAAGAGGAGTGAACCCAAAACGAGTATTCACATGCATCGCGGAACACGGGTCTTCTCTTCCCTAATCCTGATCCTAATCCTAATCCATCCATTCCTTGACTATTCCTAGGCTTCTCTATCGGTCAACCCACGCTCTTTACACCGTGACCTACTGTATTTGATGCACAGGATTAATTGAGATGGTCGTAATAGGTCTGATAATATATGTATATTTTATTAAAATCACTCGGTATACATAGACCAACAGTACCAAACAAGCATGTAATTGACCATACAATATATAAAAAATAATATTGTTTCACAAATCCAATTAATCATAGAATAGTTATAAAAATATTCCAACAAAAGCAACCCTCGTTTCAAACCGTATGAAATCAAATTGCATAAAAATAATTCTCAAATCAACACGACATCCCAATCCTAACAGGCATAGCTAAATATGGATGCGTACCTAACTACAAAAGAAAAGTCATTTCGGGCTAAATTGTCATAAGATAATGTCACATGTGTACAATATGTAAAATTGGATTTATTGAACAATACATCTAGTGATATATTTTTTTGTCGACTTTTTTCTTTAGTTCAGCCTAATATCCTTAGATTGAATAAAACCTTGGATACTAATGCGAAATTGAGGATGATATTTATTTCCAATATAAGAAATAAAACCAATCCCGTCTTCCATGCACTGTAATTTGCTCCATTTAGGTTTCCAGAAACTAATTATGGGAAACTGAGGATGATTTTTTATTTTTTTAAAAATATTTCCAAGTTTAGCAAAATAAAAGATTTCTTACCATTTCTTACATTTATATGAATTAAAAATTATTATTATTATTATATTATTATTATTATGTAGCTTTCTTGATAAATTATCTTTTTATAAGCAATTAAAAGGAAAATTTTTCATTTACTTTACTTTCAAATCAATTAGTGATAAATGCCAATTAGAACTAGAACGTGGTTGGTTAGGTTTGAGAAATGGCTTTTCTTTGACAATTAAAGAATAATAAAAAACCATCAAACAGTGGGCTTGTGCTGTTAATTAAAGACAAAGCAATAAAGAAATACCCAAAGAGGGGATAGCCAGTAGCCGGTGGGCGGGTGGTGGCAGAAGCGGACCGTTGGACCAGAGGGAATAAAACGATATTGAGGAAGGATTCATTGCATGGAGAAAAAGCCGATGTATCTTGCGGAAGTTGCCCACCATATATAATCAATCACACATCACTTCTTCTATTATGCCAAAGAAAAACAAACCCACCAAGACAACTAACCCGCAAAGACACAACAACTTCTCCCTTCATCTCTCTTTCGTTCTCCATTTTTCTTTTTTTGCCCTACTTTGTTGGGGTTTCAAGTTCTCTTCTTTCTCTTGCTCTGTGTTTGGTGATGCATTCTAGCTTTGTTGGTGCACTTGCTGTGATCGTCTGCTGTTGTTTCCTGTTGTTGGCCTTGGCTGTGCGTTTGTGTGGTTTTTTCTGGGCTGTTTGTGAAGATATCCAGTCATGCCTGCTCTCGTCAACTACACTACTGGTAAGGTTTCTATTCATATTTTTATAAATATTTTGGGTGGTTCGGGTTTTTTCTTTTCCTGTTTGTGAATGTGAAATGCTTTCTTAGGTGTGGAGGTAATCATGTTTGATGGGTACTGGTTAGTCTTTTTTGTTTGGGATTTGCACCTGGTTTTCTATTGGAAATACAGTATAAACTGCTTTTAGTATCCTGATGTAAAAGTAGCATGTTTAAGAATCAACTGTGTATTAAAGATAGTGAAGTTCTACAGCGTGTTGAAATATTTGTTATAAGAATTAAGGATTCAAGATTGCAAAACCAAAAAACTCTCTTTATTGTTCTCCTGAATAATCGTTTCTTCTTTGAATCGGTATATATACATTTAGCTTATCGAATTTCTTGTTTATATGTGTGTGTTTCAGGTGATGATGAATTCCATTCTGGGGTGTCTTTTTGCCCAAATTCCTTGGACTTGGGTAGATTGTATCCGAGTGGCTCCCATGTGGATCTATCGTACAACCCTCCTTGCAAGAGGGCTCGCATTAGTTCCCCTTTCCTCGTTGGATCCTCCGAGTTTGAGCAGAATAGCCAACCATCAATTGACATTCTTCCAGATGAATGCATTTTTGAGATCTTTAGACGCATCCCCGGAGGCAAAGAGAGAAGTTCCTGTGCTTGTGTCTCCAAGCGCTGGCTTATGTTACTGTGCAGTATCCGGAGTTCGGAGATAACCAGAGATACAGCAACTATTGAGGAGACGGCTGTACCTACTTCTGATGATGTTGAAATGGTATCTTGCGATGAGAGTGGGCAATTCGGAAGTGACGGGTATCTTACCAGGTCCTTAGAAGGAAAGAAAGCCACAGATATGAGACTTGCTGCAATTGCAGCTGGAACTGGAGGTCATGGAGGGCTAGGAAAGCTTGTGATCCGAGGAAGTAACTCTATTCGTGGAGTTTCTGATTTGGGTCTATCAGCAATAGCACGTGGCTGCCCTTCTCTAAGGGTTATCTCTCTGTGGGATGTTCCTTTCGTTGGGGATGATGGTCTTTGTGAAATTGCCAAAGAATGCCGTTCGCTGGAAAAACTCGACCTTTGCAATTGCCCTTCGATTTCCAACAAGGGTCTGATTGCAATTGCCAAGAATTGTGCCAATTTAACTGCTTTGAACCTTGAGTCCTGTCCAAATATTGGTAATGAAAGCTTGCAAGCCATTGGAAAGTTTTGCTCCAATCTTCAGTCAATCTCTATTAAAAACTGTCCTCTTGTTGGGGACCATGGATTATCAAGTCTGTTGGCTTCAACTTCTTCTGTGTTGTCAAAGGTGAAGCTCCAGTCCATAAACATCACAGATTTCTGTCTTGCTGTGATCGGGCACTATGGTAAGGGTGTTACAAATCTTGCCCTCAGTGGTCTGCAGTATGTCACCGAAAAGGGCTTTTGGGTCATGGGTAATGCTCGAGGGTTGCAGAAACTAACAACCTTGACGGTTACTTCCTGTCGAGGGGTAACAGATGTGAGTCTTGAAGCTGTTGCGAAGGGTTGCTCAAACCTGAAGCAGATGTGTCTTCGTAAATGTTGGTTTGTATCAGACAATGGGTTGATCGCTTTTGCTAAAGCTGCTGGATCTCTTGAAAGCCTGCAGTTGGAAGAGTGTAACAGGGTCACCCAATCGGGGATTGTTGGTGCACTTTCAAACTGTGGAACAAAGTTGAAAGCTCTTAGTCTAGTGAAGTGCATGGGAATTAAGGACATAGCGGCTGAGATACCAATGCCCTCTTCTAGCAGTGCTCTTCGATCTCTGTCCATTAGAAACTGCCCAGGAATTAGTACTGCCAGTTTAGCAATAGTCGGGAAGTTGTGCCCTCAGCTTCAGCATTTAGACCTCAGTGGACTGTGTGGAATCACAGACTCAGGACTCCTCCCCCTCCTGGAAAGCTGCGAGGTCGGGCTTGTGAAGGTGAATCTCAGTGGTTGCTTGGGTTTGACAGACAAAGTAGTGTCTGCTCTTGCCAGGCTACATGGTGGAACCCTCGAATTACTAAACTTGGATGGTTGTAGAAACGTAACTGATGCTAGCTTGGTCGCGATTTCCAAAAGTTGTCTCTTTCTCCGTGATCTTGATTTGTCCAAATGTGCAATTACCGATTCTGGCGTTGTTGTCCTGTCCACTGCAGAGCAGCTCAACATTCAAGTCCTCTCATTGTCAGGCTGTTCTGAAGTGTCAAACAAAACCCTGTCTTGCCTGAAGAAACTTGGCAGGACCCTAGTGGGGCTGAATCTCCAAAACTGCAGTTCAATAAGCAGCTGCACCGTTGAGTTGCTAGTGGAGAGCTTGTGGAGATGTGATGTCCTCTACTAATCTCAGCAGGAACCGAAATCCATTTTTACTGAGAGGAACGGCAGAAGCGAAAGCAGCACTCTGGGATCATGGTGGTTGGGTAGCCTCTTTGTGTCATAATATAAGTTATAGAAGTATTCAGGTCATACAGTTGTTGTGCTTACACCGGAAGCAGCATTCAGCATGGTTTTTGGGCTCATATCATCAGTGGGTCTGCTAGAAACTTCGTTGGGTTGGTTGTTTTCCAAGAAACTTTGGCTCATCACTCCATCCTTTTTTCCGGGCTTTCTGGACTTCGAGAGCTCGTTGCGACTGTTTAACTCCCACTGATGGGAGGCACCTTCTTTCATGCCCATGGTTTCTTGGATGATTTACCAAACCCAACTTTGAATCTTCACTCATGGCAACTCTATCTTGAGTTTTGGTGGATGTATAACAACCGGTGTTTTAGCTTCTGTCTCATATTCCTTTCAGTTGGATCTGTTGACAAAATAAAGTATGATATTTTGATCAGTTCATGTTAGTTGCAAGTGTCCTGTTTGTTTGTCCCGTTCCATGATCTGAAACTCTTGTCAGGATCTGGTTTCCGTGTGTTTTGTATGTATCGTTCTGTGTCATGGTTGCTATGAGCTGTTGTACATATGGCTTGCCTCAGATTGTCAGCCTTTGGATATTTGCCCCAACAACCCTCTTCTGGGTTGTTTTTTTCTCCAACCAAAGGCCTGGTTTTGCAGGCTTCTCCTTGTATGACCTGAACTTGGCAACTTGGTGAATAAAATGTGATGTTTGCATCTTCATCGCATTCTTAACAGCTGTTCATTTCCATACGCTCTCGAAATTAAAATATGTTTGGTTCGAAGAATTGTCGGAATCGTGTTATCATTCCATGGATGGCCACCAACTAGAATAATGTATTCATTGATTGTTGGTAGGAGAAACTTAGGCAGGGCAGAAACAAATGCATTTTGACCAGGCTAGAGACAACAGTTCTAGTTGCTCTACAGAGACGGACAGCTTCTGCTGCTACTCTCACTGTGGCTAGCCCCCCAGGCCACATGTCTGGTCAGAGTGTTGCTTCCTTTTCCTTCCTTTCATTTACAGAGCAAAAGGCTTAAATCGAATAAACATTTTCCCTTTATTTCAACCGGTCAGAGGGGCCTTGGCGTAAGGTTATCATGACCTGCAAAGAGAAAGTCAAACGAATCAAAAGCAAAAGAACTCGTCAGAATGGTTTGGACGTTTGTTGGAATTTGCTATTTGAAATGGCAAAAAGAAAAAAACCTCTGTTTCGTCAATCAATCAAAATAGTTTAAAATATCAGTTGGAATTCGAATAATCCAATCTTATATATAGGAAAAGAGTGGAGTGATGGTGGGTATTAAAAAGAGGAGCAACCAACAAAAGATGAAGAAAATGTAACTTCAGTCATTCACGTACTGAAGACCCTGAACAGATTTCAACTATTGCCTGAAAAGAAATGTCGAAGGAATGGTAACCTTATAGGGTGGGGGAGACTTCACTTTCCCCACCGAATAACTTCACAATCAATGGCTCAGCTCCTCAAAACAAGATGTATGATGTGAGCCTCTTCAGGAAGAAGAAGCAGCAGTTGGAAATAATCAAGACTTCATCTCTCTGCAAACCCTTTTCGTGTCTTTCCTTTCTACTCATTTGACAGCACTTATGTCATCATTGAGATGCTACACCAGAGGGCTAAGAACTGCCCTCACCCTCATGCTCATTGTTCTACCCTTCACGTTCTCTCCTTCCCCGTCAGGTAAATGTCCGAGTAGCTTCCATGCATCTGAAAGATTTGTCTCGTAGCGCGACAATTTTGCTTGTCCTTTGTTACACATTTGTTGGTTTTTGGCAGCGGGGTCACTGGTGTTTTCAAGAGCAAGCCAAGGTGTGAAGCAGAAGAAAATGGCATTGGGTTCAAGGCCTCCTCAATGTGTCAACAAGTGTCTTAGTTGCAAACCCTGCATGGCTGCGCTAGTTACCCCTCCACACCATGGAAATGCTTTGCCTGCTTCGTCCAAGGCAGACGAAAGCTATTATCCCCTCTCATGGAAATGCAAATGCGGAAATAACTACTTTCAACCTTAGAGAAAGGAACCCAGACGTGCAGGGCAGGGATTTCTCACGGTAAGGATATTGTAGATGTTGTAGCTAGTTAATTGATTAATTGTACACCTCTCTCTTGAAGGAAAACGGTAATTAAAGTTTTTAAGGATACACCAAACCCAACCGACCGAATTTAGACAGTTTACATGATTTGAGAATAATAAAAAAGAACTCAATCAACTTTATCATTCACAGGATTGGGTTTAAGGAGCTCAATTTTCATTTTGTACCTAAATAATTTTTTTCATTCTCGATGTAAAAAATTATTTATCTAATCAGAAATTTTAAAAAATTGACTTAATTTTATTTTATATCATCTCTCCATTGAAAAAGCTAACACATTATTATGTATGTCTTTTTTAAAAAAATTATTCGTAGCATATCTCCAATATGCATAACTATATATTAATAAGAGATCTGATTTTTTTTATTATGATAATTCTTAGAGACTATTTTTGTCAAAATACTAATTTAAACGAAAATCTATATACTTATACACAATGTATTCTTAAATTCCTATCTCAATCTAACTAAATCTTTGGTGTCAAACTTGCATCCAAAACTAGACTCAACCACAATCCTTAATTTCAGCCACAAAAATAATACCAAGAAATTCTCGATGATTTGAATTTCCTCTGTGAAGATACAAAATATTTAAGAAAGAAAAATTATGAGATTTAAATTCAATATATAAAATTATGAAATTATATATAACAAAAATTATATGTTTAATACCATGAAGACTATATAGTATAATTCTACATGGAGTTTTTTTACTATTGCGGGTTAAAAAACCTTACATAATAGAGATTATTCTACAATATCTAAGGTAAGATACAATCCTTTAAACAAACTAGGAGGCTTTACAATACTTTGTAAACACTACACTTGGACGTTGTTTTTAACTGCACAACCTTCAGAAAAGGAAAACGGTCAGTTATCGCTCCTTTTACTTACAGAACAGAGAATGGAGAAGAACGATCCTGAAACGGCGCCGATAGACAGTAAAACAGAGGCAGCTCAAGATAGGGGCGTCGGCGGCAAGGTCAGGAAACCGCCTCCCAGGCGGTCATCAGCCACGCCGTATGCGCGCCCCCAGCAGAACCTTGCCCAACGTAGTACCCCATGGCTGTCCAGGCTAGTGGATCCGGCTTCCCGCCTTGTGCGGGGCGGCGCCAACCTGATTTTCCCATCCTTCTTCTCCAAACCGGAATCCACCGATGATAGCGTAGTCGTAGAAGTGGGAAGAGGAGGAGAAGGAGAAGGAGATCATCAATTTCAAAGTAGACCCTCTCTCTCTCTATTTCTGTCCCGTTGTTGGTGTGATATTGATTCTTGAGTGTTGTTGCTTACGTTTTTGCAGTGTCTTTCTTTTTGTTAAATCTTCAATGGTTTTTAGGCTTTAGCTGCTTTTCTTTTGCGATACTTTCAGATAAGTTTGCTCGTTTGTCATGTGTGATTCTTTTTTCGTCGAATTCATGGCGTTTGTTGTACTTTTGTTTTTATATTTCACAGAGGTGGATGTGGAACCAAGTTCCGGAGGGAGTGCTGATGGAAATGCGCTTGTCAATGTACGGGCTTTTCAATTGATTGATGATCTTCATCTCATTCGAATTCGCCTACTGTTTGCTTCCTTATTATTGTGTATATTTGTAGACTGAATTGAATATTTTGTTTCTCTGGTGAAGATCTATTTTTTATTGAATTTTGTTAATAAGTCGACTTACTTATCTTAATGGATGTTATTACTGGTCGTAAACTAGGTGCAGAAAAGAATTTTTTGTTTTTAGCCACATCCATTTGTTTGGCTCCATAAATCATCTATGCAGCTGAAATAGGAGATTTTAAACTCCTATAAGTAAAGCTTTGAATTTATTAACTTTGTTTGCCATCATTTCAGTGGGTTCCTCTCATAGTATTTTCATGGAACAGTTTTTCATTTTTCACCATGTTTCGCCTGTGATATATTTTTGCTATTTTTTTAAGATTCCAGTTGAGTAAGTTTGATATTTAAACAAAATAGTTTGACCATTGGACTATTTGTAGCGTCATGCATCATCCAGACCAGTTGAAGTAGCTGGTATTAGCAATGTGGAAGACGAATTGAATAGTGATTCTGAATTTGGTGGCCTGAGGCATCGTCAAACAGTTGACAAATCCAGTCATAACGAGGTTTCTGAAATTGAACGGCTGATGAAGTACAAAAGTTTTTCCAGGTAGATGTGATAATTGATTGTTTGTGAGCCTCTCTATGAAGATAACAATGAATTAATGTGAAGTTATCTCTATAATCTACTGCCATTTCTATGCAGGGATGAAATTATTTATATGACAGAGATACTAAATTCAAGAGCTGTAGATCTTCCTAACATCAGGCAAGAAGAGAAACACGCAAGTGTGGCTGCAGATGTTAGGGGCTTAGATACCAGATCTGATCGTGTCCTTGAATATTCAGGAATGATAACTACAGAGAATAAAGAATATCCTAGTGGATCTCTTTGCGGAAATATGAAAATCCCAGGTAAGAAAAATCTGATAGAAGGAGGGCCTATGGCGTCTTTTGAAAGATCAAAAAAGTTGACTGAAAAGAAAGGTGAAGGCTTGAATGCTGGGATTGTGGGAACCTCGGCATCTCTTCTCCATTCAACTGTAAGTAGATTGAGAAGAATCAATCATCACCGTGGGCTTGCAATTTTTTAGTCTGTTTAGTGTCTAGGGTTTAGATTTTTGGCCATGTTATACATTTTAAGTGTAAGCCATTTAGTCGATCTGACAAGCATGACACCTTTGTTGGTCTTCGAGGTTATGTTATACACGATGTGGTATGGGTGGTTGATAATGACATTATTACAGGCGTGATATCTGCATCTATTTCCAGGAAGAAAAACTCTTTTAAGAGCTTTCCTACTTTTGCACATATCTTGGATCATGCATCAGTGGTGTACTATAATATAATATGCTTTTTCTGTAGTGTTTTTTTAAACGCCAATTGATAGTATTTGCTGTATGCATTGTGCAGTTTCAAGATGTTGCTGTCTCTTCTTCCTGGATGGAAGATGATGTTGGGTCTTCACCAATTGAAATTGCGAAAGCATATATGAGAAACCGAACAGCACAATCAGGCTCTGGTTCAATGGGCTCAATTTTAAAAGATGAAGAGTCATTATTGCAAGGAAATGAACTTGCACCAAAAACACCGTTTCAATCTCCTTTTCCTAAGACACCAACTTGCTGGCCTGGCGCCATGACACAGGATCGTGGATATATGACTCCAAAAAGTCAAAGAGAAAGATTTAGACTCAAAAATTTTCCTCAAACCCCTTATTCCAGGACCGTTTTAAAGTCCAAGGTATGTTAGTTATTATTCCATCTAGTGCTATTGGAACTTCTCTTTTGTTAGATTGCTAAATATTTCCTTCTTGCACTCTTGTTTCAATTTCAAGGTGATTACAATAAGCACTTGAACATGACAGAGAATGCGTGTCTGCATTGTTTAAATCCTACATCTGGATGGGTAATTTTCCTGGGCTCTTGGACACTCCCCCTCTCTACTTTCATTTTCATTTTGGTAAAACTGAGAAATGTACAGGATGAAACTATGCATCTTTTGATTTCCCTTCATTCTTGTGTCCTGGGCAACAATAGAATGCACAAGTAGTAGATATTTTCTGTGTTGGTTTACATTTCTCAAGGGATCTGCTTTCTATTTATATGGACTGCCAATGTCAAAATGCAACTAATTCATTTCACTTAAGTTGTTTTTTTTTCTGTTGCAGAAATTTTCTTTGCATGACATTATGGAATTTTTGAATTGTTAATTATAATGGCTTGAGGCAGTCCTTGGATTTTAAAACTGCTTTGATTCATTTTTGTTGTGCTGTTGTTGATTGTTTCACTATCTTTGGAACTCTCCTTATTTTATGCCTTTTTTCTGACTTTAGGTGACTTCAAAAGATAGTATATTTCATGATAGTCTTGGATCTGTGGGACCCACCCGTAGGTTAAGGCATAGAGTTGCGGAAGCTACTCCAAGAGGATCTACTTATTTAGATTCACCTTTAAGAAGTTCTGAGGTGGAAAACCTTAATGTTTCTGAAGGCTTCTTTTCTACCTCAAAGAATTTTGAAAATGAAGGAAGAAGTGGCTCTTCAACATTTCTATCAGCAGACAGTAAGGCACAAAACTATAATGATAGTGTTCCAACTGTTCCTGCACATTCTAGACAGATGGCTCGGAAAATACTGGAGCACCTTGAGAGAAATCCAAAAGATAAGTCTGCAGAGTTGGAGCTGGCCGCTAAAGGGATGAAAGACCAGTTTTCTGATATTGCTTCATTTCAGCCAAAAAGGCACAATGGCTTACCCAATTCAGGAGCTTTTGATTCTTTCAGTAAATCAGATCAAGATGGTAGAAATTCTCTTTATTTGGGTAAAGCTAGGGAGAACTCTTTGTTTAAATTCCCTTTAACAAAAGTGGCAAATGATGCTGCAAAGTTTAGGTCTTCAGCCCCAGGCATAAAAGTTGATCATAGAACCATTTCAGCTAGTGGCAGTGATGCGGGGCCTTCTAAAGATTTTGAAAAATCCTTGGATTCTCAAGTCATGACTAGACATGAGGTATTTATTCATCTTGATCTTTAAATTGTTTCCTTTGATGAACGTTGAATTCTTTGCCTTTTCCTGTTTTGTGCGTTATGGTTGTATTGTATGTTGACATAACATAAGCCTTATATTTTTTCCCTTGAAGTCTTAAAGTTTTCTTGACACTAGTGATCTTTTTCCTGTTCTGATAATCTGTGACCAAAGGAATTGGGACGTTAAGACAGGCAAGACTTATCTCCACTAACTGGGTAGTTTCACTTACATAACTCGTGCCTAGTAGGCATTAAGGAAATCCACTGGGCATTATATGGCCAACCCAGTCTTGTAATTGTTACTATTATGATCCATTGGTAAAACTTAAATGGTATTTCATGTTTCCCATTTGCATTTGAACGACATTCGTAATGAATTTTATTGCACAGGTTGTCCAGACGGTTGAGTCAAAATTTAAGGGCTCTGAAGTACCAATTTTACAGAAAAAGCTTCAATCTCAACCATCGGCAAATAAACCGGTTTTGTCTTCTATTTCAATTGGCAAGCCTGTCCAAAGCTGGAGATTTTCTTCTGATAAGAGCTCAGGATTTACTTTTCCTGTTTCTGCATCATCTGGTGTTTTGTCGGAGCTTCCAACCCCATCCATCATGCCATCATCCTCGGCAAGTGGTTTGTATCCATCTAACGATGTGAATTCAGTCCCCTCCTTCAGTTTTGGCACAACAAGGTCTACCCCTGTCCTGGACTTCTCGTTCCCTTCAAAAAGCACTGCACCTACTGTATACAATGATGAAACCGATCTCAAATTCAACTTTGGATCAGATAAGACGACTCGGATATCTTTCAGCTCTCTTGGCAAAGATACCATCTGCTATTAAGATGAGGTGATGGCATTTGAGGATAGAATCTTCTCCTCTTTAATTCCCTCACCATCTTTGTGTAATTTTACCTTGTTGGATCAATATATTGGCTGCATTTTACGGCCTCATCTCATAGTGTACCTAATTTGCTGATAAAAAATGCAGGTAGAAGGTAGGGTGAGCGTGAAAACTGAACCTAAAACCCTCTGTGGAAGTGGGTCACAGAGCTTAAAGGATGAGTTAGACTTTTCCCCGGCGATGAGATGGAGTCATTCTTCCACTGCGCATTGCAAGTCATCATAAACACGAGTAAATCATTATGGAGGGGAAATCATATGCTATTGTACATGCCTAACCTGCTTCTCTGGGAACACTGTGTTCTCTTCTTTTCACCCTGCCAGAGTTCAGAACCAGTTTCCACATGGCTATCATTGTCTCCTCGAAAAGCCAACGTTATGAGGTGTGTAATATTTATAATTTAATAAAATTTGGAATACAATTCTTTTCCATATAATATTTAATGGTTTACATTTTCTTTCTCCATCAGTTCTGGCGATGCCCTCAACCTCACAGGACGCTTGCCTTGTGTACCCACCACGATCACCTGTCTACTTGGAGCTGCCTACTATGTTGGACTTGCACTCTGTTGCTTCCTTCTCTCTTGGACTTGAAATTGAGGTTTAGCAGCAAACTTCGTCGATGAGTTACTCATCCTCGTCAACGTGAGAAAGCTAATATCCTGATTCAATCGGTTAAATCAACTTCCGGGCTTGTACAAACTAGATCAGGGAATACTAGTTACCATTTCAGAAGATGAATCTAGTCGTTGCTTTTCTTCTTCTTTTTTTTTTTTCTGAAAATTTTTAACTCAAGTCGGTACACAGAGATGTGGGGTTATCGTGGGACATGTTTTTCTCATAAACAGAACGTGGTTCCATTTGTGGTCACACATTGAAGAATTTATATCAATGCCAGAAAGATATTGCGTGGATGCTATAAGCATCACATTTGATTCTTTTATCTACGCCATAGCTAGCGAATGCCCTCTCCCCCTTAGCTGAGCCATTTTGGATCCTAATCTGATATTATATAGTGGAAATATTTTACCAGATGGGTTTGCTTCATTTATATGGTTCAATCTTCAAATTAGTGTATTGCGTCGTATTTTTTCTTAATTCCTTTTTTATATCATTAGTAGATATCCTTTCGTTATTGCCCTAAGATTCTTCTGATTAAACACAAGTAGACAAGCAATGGAAATGCCTTTGAAATATGCCAAAATTATTAGTATGAGAATTTTTGGGTTGTATTCCCTGTAGAGATAAAAAGAAAGTGAGCAGTGTGTGTGTGGGAGGAGGGAGAGAGAAGGAAAGAAAGAAAGAATCCATACGCACAGAAACAAAAGTCCAAATTCCAAAGTAGTAAAGGTGGGTTGCGGAAGGAGAGCGGGGTGTGTCTGTGTATGTGGGTGCACTTCTGTCCGCTGTGGAGTCAGAAGTGAAAATGGCATTGAAATGTAATGAATGAATTGGACAGACATGAGCTTGACGTTTCAGATTCTAATTGTCAGAAATGGGGTTACCCACTGGTGCAGCCCAAAGCCACCACCTATTCCTCTGCATTCTGTACTATTGTTTTCTTTTTCTTCCCCTTTCATCAATTTGACGGGACCATAAGAAAAACATCCTTGCCAGCTTGTAATCTACTACTACTGCTACTAACCAATGTAACCATCCCCTTCAGATCCCGAGAAAAATCAGATCATTACAAACTATTATATTCCACTATTTTCTGCACTTTTTTAACTCATGTTTATCATACTGGTATGGTAGTGCTGTTACTCCGTTTCAGCTTTCACCCAAAATTCCTAATCATACTTGCTGGCTAGCTGGCTCGCTGGATTGTCGAGAGGGACTTTATATGAATTCTTTGTGGGGTCAGCTAGGATGGTATCCGTTATGGTATTTAGATTTTAATTATATGTTATTTCAAAGATCAAACTTTTATATTTAATTAAAGATAAATAAATATTAATCATATATACTGGGTTATTTCATCTTTACTATTTATTAAAAAAAAGAAGAAAAAATCAAGAGAAACTGAGGTAGGAATAGGTTCTGTACTGATCTAACATCCGATACTCACATTTTGAAATTGACAACACTAAGATATAATTGGTGACATTGGGAAAAGATATGTGATTTACTGTTTATTTAAACATAGCATAAAGTTGTTTTGATATTAAAAGTTTAGACAATCAAATCCATGATCTCTTCCATTCTTTTATTATTCCTTTATTACACTTTGCACAAGGAAATATATACTTGACAATGATTGTACATAAAATTTTGACCTTACACTTTAGTCCAAGTGTTCAAATGTAAATAAAAGTGAAGCAATCAACTGGAAAAGTGTTGTTCCATCTTTAGTGCATTCTGATGGGGGATTTTTTGGATGTTGTCCTCGCTTGGAGTTGGAAGGGTGGTCCTTGAAATTCCTTTTCGTAGATCTCTGATATTTATAAAGAGAAAGGGATCTAGGGTTTCCCCTTTTTTCGTATAAGATTATACGAAAAAAGGAAACAAGAAAAGATTACTTAAGTTGGATATAGAGATTGCTCTTCCTGTCTTCCAAACCAAAGTATGGTAACTTTTTCTTGGTAGCCCCCTTACTAGGAAACAATACAATTGTTACACCCACTAATAGTAACTCAATGATCTTATTCAAATATCTTCTGGGTTTTGAACTCAGTATTTACTATTCCCATGTCTTAAAAATAAAAAAAAAGGAGATGCTATTGGACCACTGATTCGTTGACATTGTATAATAGAGTTACTTTGAGGAAAAGGATGGCTACTTTGACACTATAATTTTCATGATACCATAAATTAACGCATCTGTGCTTGGCAAATTATATAACATGCTCGAATCTTTGGCTTTGCTCTTTCAAGGGTTCGTCGTACCATAAGCCACATGTCACAACTCTTGACAGGCAAAGGCGAAATTAGGACCACCAGAAATAGAATCACTTGATTAGACTCTTGTCTGGAATAAGCATTGTTGGATTACTGAACAAAAGGAAAAGTACTATGATCCTTTTCTTTTTTCTTTTAGGAAATTACATCAATTTTTTATGAATAAATTACAACAAATTGATAGGGATTAAAATAATAACTCATCGATATAATATTATTTTAAAATAAACACATCAAGAAAAGATGATAAGAATATCATACTATATCCGAAACCGTTAAGTCCAACTGTCCAACCTAATTCCTTCAAAATACACTATACTCTAACTAGACCGGTAATGTAACGGTTCAGAGTTTAGCTCAACATATACACGGTCCAAAAAGTTTTTGGACCGAAAACTCGCTCGACAAAACACGGGATCTCACGTTAATTCTAAGAACCATGCATCCTAGAATTAAATCTCAACTATTGATACCTAACTGAATTTTATCCTGGCTTGACCTTACCATGTCAAGGATGGAATGAAATGTATGTCTTATTTTCCAAAATTTAGACTGGTCATTCAGATCAATTATCGTCAAGTTTCTTTGTGTGATTATGAAAATTTTTAAAGTCTTTTTGTACACCAAAGATCAAATCTTTAATTTTTCATTAAAGATGAATGAATTTTATTACTTAACTACACTCTTCGGATTCATACTACTTACTGTTAGCATATGTTATCATATAAAAATAAGAGTTTTAGCTTATTCAAATAGGAATTGTGCCTTTCCCTATGAAGACACAATATGAACAGCATATATATCAAGCAATCTGCACCCGAATCTCCTCATATAAGTCCAGTGAATCAGATCGATCTAAACACTTTCGAGTATAACTTTCTCAGGAAAAATGTACAGATAGCCTGTTTATGATGTTTATAGTTTATTTTTTCGTCTCTTTTGGAGAGAAACAAAATCGGGTCTTGCTGATTATCAGATTTTTGGAGAAGAAAATAGTAACCAATTTAGAATGCAACAAACTTTATGGAAATTATTGTAGCAAGAAGAAGCATACAACAAGTACAGCGAATTAACATCTCTTCTGAATAGTCCGTCACAAAAGCATCCAAGAATATAGATTAATATCCAGAAAGCATCAAGTTCAAGCTTCCTTTGCTTGAAATAGTCTTGAAAAATCGAAACCATCAGTTGTTCAGCAGTGCAGCCCTTGGCATTTGATGTTTCGCGGAGACCTGTGCCAATTTAAGATAAAAATAGCAAAAAGGGCTATCACAAAAGAATTTCTTATTTGATTAATTGGAAACAAGGAGAAGATTTAATGCACTTTCTTCTGTTTCCTACTTTCTAGTTGAACTTACTAGGTACGCACATCATCCAGTTTGGTTTGGCTGCTGGTTTCCAACATCAGCCCAAATTGGATACGAGGGAAGTGCGCCCACTGGAAAATAGAATTCTATACATGTCAGTACGTATATTGAAACTAGGAAATGATATCCTCAAAATCGAACCATGATCAGCATTATTTGTCCACTCACATTCTTGGCAGCAGTACTGAATGCTTCTCTGTGGCTGATTTCAGGGTTATTGGCTTTGATCCTCTGAATCTCCTCCCTGGAAAAAGTCCAGAACAAAGGTTATAGAATTATATACAGTCAATAAAGGAGCTATTCCCCGAAAGACAAGCAATAGGATGGTAACAGTACTTAATAAACTGGTTATATGCAGAAGGTACTCGCTGCCTTTTCTCGGGAGCTGAAATGGGAAACAACAACACATGAATCGGAGAAAGACTAAACTTGATATACTACTCTCATTGAATATCATGATCGAGTAAGGAACATTAAGAGACCAATTATATATCAGACGATGTAAGGAATAAAGGGCTGCTCACGTCGACTAACGATCCTTTCCGCAGTGACATCACCGGCCGGAGCTCGCATTGAGATCCTGTTGTTGTACTTGGATGAGCTTGAACTCATATTGATTCTATGATCTTGTGATTTATGATTTGATGCCTAAAACATGTTAAGGATATAAGATTATGAGTTAAAGTAAGCACAAGAAAATCAGAAGAAAGTACAGGAAGATCTTTTTCTTCAGAACAAGAAAAATTCTACACTGGGCCCTTCATGAGCAGCTAGTATGACAAGAAATTAAGTGGGTTTGGAAAGAGATATTGGTGTAGCTCTGGGAGCGTTGTGTGCGTATGTACTAGATAGGAGGTGGCTGATGGGAAAGAACCCAGCATTGAAGTGACTGAATCAGTTAGGACTATAGTCTACTATCTGTAGAAATGATCTGAATTGACATGTGTAGGAACAAGGATGTATTAGTTTGAGATGTTAATGCAGACTAGAAAAGGACAAAACTCACGGAAAGAAATCATTTAATGACCCCAACATACAGATATATCTATCGAATCAAAGATAAAAGTGTTTTGAAAAAAGGGCTTAATTAAGAAAGTAAAGGAAACCCTAGTGAGCAGTAGATCCTAATGCATAAACTGCCACTGTAAGGGCCGCAAAAACCAACCCTCTAGCTACGAAAAGTAAGAAAAATAGGCTTTGTGGCGGCTCTGGCTAATATTCACAGTACGGTTCAATACTCTAGAGCGCGCAGACCAGAGATGCTTTGAAAACCCGATGTGTATCTTAAGATACTGGTTTTTGATCTCCTCAAAAGAAGTAAAAGAACACCCAGAAGCCCTAGATTTCAGAGGGTGTGTGTATGAGCAAACCCCCCTAGAAATAAGCTGATATATGTAATGCATGTATAGTTATTTAACAACACTCACCTGCACATCTTGCCATGACAGTGACTGAAAGGCAGCTGCCATATTGACGGACCAGAGATTGGCGCAGTGCCCGCATCGGACGGTTACGATGTCGAACAAGCTGCTGCATGGAACGCTCACCTGTAATAAAACCAGTAATCAACTATCCTGTGGTCCGCTTAATATTGGGACTGGACAAAGGCACTACTTTTCTTCGACATCATAATCAACTTCAAGAAAATCCCAAAGTGGTTTCGAGTATGGGGATCGACTAGGGGTTCTCTTCAATTTCCTTCCTGATCCAACTCTGTGGTACAAGAAAATGAGAGACCACAGCAGATTAAAAGGAAGTCCTTCCGGGATGAGGGTAAGCAAGGATTTCACAAGCATCGATTGGATGCAATTCCCAAAAGGGTTTTCTTTACGAAAATGAATAAAAAGAGATGGAAGTTGAATTTCTTCATTCTATAGTGTAGGGTACTGTAATTCTGTACTCTGGGTCTTCATTTCTCTGAGAAGAGCTCTGGTCTGGTATAGCTACTTTTAGTGCCTTTTGTGGCTCCGCATTTTTTGAGAAGAGAGGGTGCAAAGAGAGAGGTGGAAAGATAATTCAAGTAGAGGAGTTGTCCTCGTCAGGTTTTAACCAAATGATGGTTTTGACGTTAAAATAATCATATATTTATGAAAATAACACAGGATAAAACCAATAATCATTCTACGTTGGATATATAGAGGACCTTCAGGTCTGACTCCTCTCCCCTGCAAAAGAAGAAAAAAGAAAGAGTCCTGCGATGGAGACCTGACTATACCAAAACCAAGTTACCCAACACACAGAAAAATTGATATATTCAGTTAAACGTAGCACGAGAGCCTGATCAACAGAGGCACGAACATGCTTTTATCAGGATCCAAGGACCTTCTTTCTTGTTAGATGGGCAGGTGAAACAGAACGGAACAAAAAAAAAGCACAGAAACAAGCATTTTAGTGGCTGGTAAGAAACTGAAGAAAGTACATCCCACTAAAATAAGAGAGATCATCACATATACCGCGAGAACAATATTGCAAAAGTTGCAAGGGATATAGCAGAGCTGCTCAGCCGCAACATCTATGCAGCTCGACATGTCTTTCAAGCAAATAATCAAGGTAGTAGTAGTTGAAGAAGAAGAAGAAGAACTAGGCAAAAAAAGGGAAAACAAAAAAAAGGACAAGCTCTTGCAAATTGCACAGAAACACAAAAGAGAAAGCAAAAGCTTTTATTCTCTCTCACAATTCCATGCTTTGATACCGGGTAATACCTCGCTATCTCTTGTATCATGACATTAAAATCGTATGGCCCATATATATAGAAATTTATGGAGGAGTGAGAAGATCCACCGAGGTTACTAGAAAAGGATTTAAGTTTTCTTTTCTTTTTCATTTTCTTTTTTCGGTTTCCCTCTGAACAATCTTTTGTTTCGTGGTGGTAGGCACACTAAGAAAATTTAAGTGGGCCTTAAAAGGAGATAATTCCTCCAACCAAAATGATTGGATATCTAAACTCATAAGGTTAGGGTTTGAGGAGGCGAGGAGATAGCTTTTGAAGAATTCACATATTTTCCTACACCAACATTTAATTATTTTATTTTAGATTTGTGGCTATCTATTATGTTATTAAATTACATAAATTATATAATATTCGTCTACTCATACTTTTTATTTTTATTTTTGTTATATTAGTGTAGATCCGATTGATTCAAAATTATAGGATATTCTATATCCATTATGATATATAGATTTTTCTATGAACTGCTGACTTAATAGTGATTTCATAAAATCTTAAATCAATCGTCATGCGACGAACCTACAGCCAGTGAACGGTACCCACTGTTTTTTATTATTACAAAGAAGACATCTCTTAAATATGTGTCCAAAATTATAAAAGCTGATATTTATATTCATGTAACATATTTATTATATATTTTTGGATGATTTTGAATATGAAAATCATAAGATCAGCCTCACAAAGATATTGAGGATTTGATTTCTCGATGTTTCTCTCCTTCCAAGTTTGAAATATAACTCCTACAGTTAAAGACTAACTTTATCCATTCACGATTTTAGTTCAGGTCCAAATCATTTGAAAAGCAATATGAAATTAGAAGTCGGTCACCAATATAATGTCACATTTTATACTTTCGTTATGTCGAGAGGAATTTCTTTATGGTCTTCACGGATGTAGACATTTCTTTACAACATTAGCACAACTATCCGATCACTTACAATTTTTTGGCACAGAACTGAAACTAATTTCGGTCGGTCATACATTGCTGCTTTACTAATTAACCCGCTATACCCTCTATGGTGCCGGTCTTCTCTTGTGTCGTATTTTGCTCAAACATTAAGTTCGCAATTATCATAAACAAAACGTTTCTCGTATGTTAATAAGAAAAACGAATATTGGTAAAGGAGGGATAAAATATGAAAGATTTAAGGATAAAATTTTATGGTTGTATCGATAAGGATTGACCCCGTCACTAGAAAAAATTTGTTTGTGATTCCTTCAAGATTCAATTATGGTTTGAATCTTAACGAATGCGAATGAAAATTATTCCATTGTAGGATATCCATTTTTCAAAATCCGGAAGAAGATAAATCCTACAACTTCTATTCTTTAAAAAATTGAAGATTCTGCCTTCTCTTCGAAAGTCCAAGATGAAAATCAAATCCCTTTCCCTGCAACTCATTTACTGAATTTTACGTCTATTGAGATCGGTAAAAGCTCAATCCAACTCAACAAATCATATTTCGATTTTGTACGGATATTGGAAAGAAATTGTTGATGGGTTTTGGGTGAATCTTTATCTTTGTGTTTTAGGACGAGGTTGACGCACAAATGGAGGTTAGGTTTTCCCAACCCGGAATATCCTAATTATTTTGTATCAATCACTTATAATAACATGTAAGGGCACGAAGAGGACAAGCTCAATAATACAAAGACAAAATTTAAGAAAGATACGTAAAGCAAACATTATTAGGATATTTTTCGAGCTGCCAACAAGGTAACCAGCTAAGCCACTATGTTATATATAGCTCTAGTCCCTTTCCATGTCTCCGATGCAATAAATATCCATGAGATCTCATAGTATGCTTCACCACCCCATTTATTACCGCTTTGAGTTTTAAATACGTACCATATCATACATGCATGATCAATTTGATCTCAATTATGACAAACTGAATCAGTCTCTTTTCGGATTCAATTAACCTCTGATTTTGGTTCTCCATTTCATGTATGAACATGTTCTACGGAATAATAAGAAGAGAAAGCAGTGAGAATCGAAGAAAAAATGGTACCACTGGCATTCCTTAATGGAATGCCTGGTACCACTGGCTGCCTCAGCCTTACGGTTTTTCGGCCATGGGTATGCATTTGCTCTGTTACCCTCTGGGCAACATATCTTCGGTGGGTAAGATATGAAAACATTTACATTTACTACTCCTACATCGATCGAGGAATTTTTGTCGGGGAGCCAGCTTCCTCTTTCTTCTGTCGTGTCTGCACAGTATTTACTCTATAATTACTTTTCCTGATAAGAGAAATAAATTCTTTTTCGACTCCCCTTGAGACTAGCCTATGTATAAAGATAACAATTCCTTGAGCGACAGCAGATATCTTTGGACAACGTCTCCCTCGGTAAGTCAATAACCTGCGCTGCCATTGTAAAAAGCGCAAGATGGATAGCCACCATCAAGTCTGTTCCCTTTTCACAGGCCTCTGGACCGTGGAATTGCTCATCTTTTGGTCTGGAACATACGGTTTTGGGATATAATAGCCAGGACTTGAAGCGACACGGAACAGGACCTCTTCGATAATCCTACACTTCTAAGTTGTCTGAATATCTTTTCCTTTTCCTAGTCTTCCAACATTCGGCACGACTTAGAGATGCAACGGTATGATGTACCCGGGAGCTACTTGCAAAAGGACAGAGACTTTTGTCTATGTGAACCCCTTCAAAGGAATAATCTCTATCTTTGTGGAGAGGTCAGATTATACCAAATATTCCTACTTCTATATCATGTCTTCATATAATATGTTATCTTAATTTGTTTAAAGAAGTGAGGGCATTCGAATTCTAGTTGTAAAACTCTTTTCTTCTACTTGTGACACAAAATCCATATCCCATGTGGGATATGGTAACCCATAAATTATTTGATGCTTCCTTTATTAATTGATGCATGATAACAGGGATCTTTTACGAGAGGACAATTTATTTTAATTTTTATATTATAAGACTCTCGGATGCATATTATATGTCTGCCTTCTTATTTACCATCTTATATCTCACGAATGATTCATGCTCTAACCACGAGAAGGACGCGCATGTTTGGCGAAAAGTTGTCTGCTTTTAAATTCGTTGAACCATATTATATCAAATTCATGTCTGGTCAAATTCTAGTTCTAAAGCAGCTTCCAAGTATCCGTTGTACATTAAACCTATTCACATGCATGCGTGTATGTTTTCTACTAGTGTTTACTTTTAGTAATTCTTTTGGTCAATACATGCATGTGTCATTCTGCTCAGACTGTAGCCTACTCGATTAGGTTTTGAGTCGGCCCCGCAAGGCCTGGAGAACTAGCTTTGCTTTAGTTAGTTATGCTTAAGAATCAGGTTGGGATTTAGACACCAGCACATGAATTTAGCTTGAACCAAAAAAGCTTATCACCTTTCGTTTTCTCCTTGGTATGGACATGTACGGATACAGAGGATTGGATATCACGGGCCTCATGATGCCTTCTTCGATTCCCCGGGATAGGTCAAAATTAAAGAGCCATAACAGTCCATTGGATCTCCGGAGGAAAACCAAGCCCAACGACCCAAACCCAAAAATGCAGAAAAGCGTTTTTTAGTTTTTATAAGTGAAGTCTTCTCAAGTGCCGAGACAAGGCAACTAGTAGACTAGTTTGGTTGGGGTACGACTAACCTTAACCGGATGTGACTATGAGCCAGCCACAATAAAAGAATGCCATACTCATTAGCCTCAGTCTTCGCGCGTAAACTTCAATGACGCACCACCTGGCACGATGTCACCCGTTGATTAATTCCAATCACGACAGATGTCCAAAGCACATCTCAAATTTATATTTTCGCAGAAAATACCAAACACCAAAAGGAATATTCTTATGATTTTATTACATCAGAGCAAAGCCAATGTTATCCACGTGTTCCTTCTTTTCTGATTATTTACTTTTTTGTTCCTGCATTTAAAGTCATATCTACCATGAATTTTTTTAAAAAATAAATAAATAAAGAAAAGAGAGATAATATAAACGGATAAAGTAAGATAGTTCATCTTTCCCCCTATATATGTGCGTGCGTGTCTGCTCTGTTGGTTGAAAAAAAGTGAAAGTTCAAACATTTGGCTTATGTATGTCGCTTAAGGTCTTTGTCGAAATTAGTTGGGCGTCATGGCGAGCATGGAGAATGAGGAGGGTTTCTCGTTAGAGCTACCAGCTCCTTCTGGCTGGACAAAAAAGGTAGCCCTTTTATTTTACTAGTCAATTATGCCTTCTGTGCTTTTAATCCTTTACGCTAAGCTCGAATTGCTTCTGGGTTGTGCTTGGTGGCGTTAACTTTGTGGAATTGCTGTTAGAATTTGGCTGCTAGGCTTTTACTCTGTCCTTAAAATCTGTCGTTATTTATGTGTTTTCGGGATGGAAATCGGCTTGATTTTATGTGTTCTGACGATTTTCTGTTCGAAAACTTTGTTGTTATTACACTTCTCTATGCAACTGTAAAGCTTTGAAGATTCGCACTTAGAATCAATTATTTTTTGAGTGGTAACTTAATTGGGCTGTGCTGTTTTTATTGGTTGACTTGTTGAACGATTAGACACTGTTAAATGTTTGATGAAAGCAGACTTACTTTAGCAGGAGTGCTATTTAAAATAAGGGTTTCCATACAAAAATATGAGGGGAATTCGTTGGGAAAGGAGAGAATTGTAATTGCTTATAGCAAATGGGAAGTCCTCGTGAACCTCATATGAATCGGCAGTTATTTGGGGATTCTGCACAGAATATGTAATTAGGAATTTGTGTTAAGAATATGTTCAACCTTGAATATTATTATGTTGCAGTTTGTGTAGGGGCAAGTAAATTCAACTAATGCACTCTGTTCTTCTATCTTTATGTTCAGTTCACTCCCAACAAAAGCAGTGCTTCGAAGAAAAGTGAGATCATATTTAGTGCTCCAACTGGTGAGGAAATAACCAGCAGAAGACAGCTGGAACAGTACCTGAAGGCACATCCCGGTGGTCCTTCAGCGTCTGAGTTTGATTGGGGCACTGGTGAGACCCCTAGGCGATCAGCAAGAATCAGTGAGAAGGCAAAGGTAACACCACCACAGCAAAATCAACCACAAAGGAAACGGAGCAGGAAATCGTCAGCTTCCAAGAAGGAGAATGAAGAAACTGAAAGTGCTTCTCAAGGAACTGGAGAGATCAAGGACGTTCATATGCAGGAAACTGAAATAACTGACAAGGATCGTGCAGAGGTAGAAGTAGAAAAGGATGTTGTAAAGGAAAATAAAGATGAGAATACTGATGAACAAGACACCGATAGTAAAGCAGAAGTAGCTTCTGAAGCAGCAGCCCATCTTCCACGGGATGTTAATGTATCTAATAAAAGTGAGGAGGGAAATGTTGGAGCTGACCCTGGAAAATCTGAAGGGGTGCCTGATGTTTCTGAAAAGGAGAAAGAAAAAAGAGAGAGTCAAAAGCTTGAAGATAAGGATGATGAGCAGCAACCGGTTAAGGCAGCTAAAGAGCTTGGGGAACAGGATAAACCAGAGACTGCTACTGATAAGCTGAAAAAGGATGAAGGAGAAGGAATGGACAAAGATAAACAAGAAACCGATGTTCCAGTGTCTACAGGAGAGATCAGTGATAAGCAGAGAAATGATGAAGTAGAAGGTAAGGACCAAGAGAAACAACTTAACGATGTTCCAGGGTCTGCAGGAGAGATCAATGACAAGCAGAGAAATGATGAAGCCAAAGGAAAGGACAAAGGGAAACAAGAAACCGATGTTTCAGTGTCTGTAGGAGAGATCAATGATAAACAGAGAAATGATGAAGCAGAAGGAAAGGACAAAGAGAAACAAGAAACCAATGTTCCAGTGTCTGGAGAAGAGATCAAAGACAAAAAGGCAGAGTCCAGTAGTGAGAAGCCTGATAATGCTATTGTTGATGAAAACAAAGAGGTGGGTGGAGAAGTAGTTGAAAATGGCGCTGGCACGGTGCAACCTTGAGGTGTTACACACAGAATTTCGCATAGTCGGCTTCTTCTCCATCTTCCTCTCCGCGCCATCTGACATTTCTACACCATTGATGTGCTTGGATGGCTGTTGCTTTAATGTTGTAACTAACTGTAGCTTAATGTTGTATCTGATTGGGCATTCAGACATACTTTATTAGACACAGATTAGATGTGTAATGTAGCGTATCTTGCTAGACTGCCAGATTGCAGCAAGCATTATCACCTAATTCTGATGATGCACTCATATAATTCTGTTATGCAATAAGGTATCACGCAGGCATTTTCTGGCTACAGTGACATAATGTGGCTGAAAATGTTCGGCCTTATGGGGTTAACCGGTCATTCGTTGGTGAGAAGGTTCCACCTCAAGATTTTGACATGCAATGTAATGATCTATTAGTACCTTTAGACATTAAACGGTTTCCTTGGTTGGTGCAACTACCTAACCTCCTACATACTAAATCCAAAAGAGGATATGAAGGTACGGTTTCAGGTTGGTAAAATCTTTCTTGTGCTCTCCGTTCTTCTTGCTGCACTCACTTGATAAAAGGCAAGTCAGCTGCTTGGATGTTAGTAGTTAGCCCCAAGCCCAGGGAGCCTCTTTCTGCAGCTATTTTCCATAGGAAGAAGATATGGCACCTGCTTCGCATCTTGGATGTTACACATTGTTCTTCAAATTAAGAATAATGTTAAATGTACAAGCTGGAGGGCTAAAGGACGTGGAAATCACTTGGGGCAAACCAAATCAGAACAACCTTGACATAAAGAACTTGGGTTGGCATCTCTTTGGTTCCTGATATAATATCCCAATCTAGTGCATTCACAAGTATTTCCTAGCTTAATGTGAAAGCAGAGTCAACATGTTTCCCGTGATATGAGTGAGTTCTCGGTGGATTCAGGTTGACTAACAGTACAGAAGAAACTGCTGTGCTTGGAAAGAAATGTCATTACTCTTAAACGAAGTTCAAGAAGATTGAACAACTACAGCTCGACAAAAGCAACATAGCCTGTTGATCCCCAATTGTATGGACTACTCATGCTATAAACAAAACCACAGCAGAAATGAACGAGAAAACAGTAAGAAATTAAGAAGAAGAAGAAGAGGGACAGACATGGAGACTGAGTTGATTGACTACCCCTCAAAGCCCTTTGAGCTGTGCAGACAGTCCTGTCAAGCTTGTCCATTTCTCAAATGCTGAGGCTGAAGAGACGAATGCTGTTTTGGAGGACTCGATGTCATTGCGAGTAACTGCACGAGGAAAAGCGTAAGCTAGTCAAAATTACCGGATGGCATATTTCAAATCATACACTCCAATAAGAGAGTCCCCGTAGCCTGAAACACCAAGAAAGCTTTACAGTTGGACTTCAGCTGATCGAACCCTTGATTGAGTGCAAAGCATATCAGAAAATCGGGAGCAGAGATATAAAACTCCGGTTTAGACAAAACAGGTTTACAAGGAAACCCACCTGATGAAATTAATGACGCCAGTGAAGAGTTGAAAGCATCCACCTGATTCTTCTGTTCAGGGCTAGAGCTTAGCTGTCGAGCAAGGACATGAGGACACTCAGAATCTATTCAAAATAAGTCAGCTATGCGATTGCCATTGATGTATATGATATTTCTGGTGCACAAATCAAAACAATGTGAAGGAAACTTCTGAACGTTGAAACATCCATATGAAATCTCAACCGAATCGTTCCTTTCTGTATGTAGTAAAGCTAATTTTATTCATCAGGTAAAACTAGGATTCAGTGCAAACGCAAGTACAGTATGAACTCTGCCATATAAATTGGGAGACAAACAGCCATACAACCCTAAAGACTGATACCCAAATATGATCAATGCAAGTGGGGGAGGAGGACCTGCACTGTGGATGAGTTTTTCCAGACTAAATAAAAGCTACAACCATAATTGGAATCAAATTCTCGATCTCCAGCCCACATAGACATCGTAGTCAGCTAGTGATTTCAAGGAAAGGGCAGTACTGCTTATGACTATGAAGAACATAATATCTTACCGTGGTGAGGGCTTGGTTTGCCTTTTGGACCCAATCTGCGTTAGTGCTTCCCCCAAGGACAGAACTAGCAGCGGAAAGATCATTCTTTTCTATGGCTTGTCCAATTTTGCTTAGATTGTACACAAGATCCTGCAAGTACCCTGCAAAACATCATGTTTCATTAGGAGAAAAGGAATGACGACCGGAGTCATTTCTTATCAGAATTTCCAAATCTTGCAGTTTCTTCCAAAACCAGCTGGGGAAGTACTCCACTGACCAGCCAACATAAACAGAATGGTGCTAAAACAAAATGTGGATGTAGCAGAGACAAATGTGAATGTGCATTGGCACATAGAAGACTAAACCTTTTTCCTTGGTGGATGAATTAATGACACCTTGTCTCTCAATCCTTTTCTTCCTGTCCCTTTTCACTCTCTCCATTAGTTCTTCATCATCATCGGCTTCCAATATAGCTGCATAGACACTCCCATTGCCTCTGCTGGCCAATGAGAAAGCAAAGCCGGTGATGATGCAAATGGGGAGGCTTCTTCTTTTGATTAAAATTGGAGAGGGAGGTGACGACGATGACTCCGTGCAAGCCCTGCACACGCTCAATTGTTGTCTTTTACCAATGCACCGCTTATGTTCTGCACAAGATAACGTTACACCATTTGTCTGAGCTGCTACAGAAGTTGGAGTTGAGCGTGAACATAGGAAAGACTTAGCAGTTGAGAGAAATGGTGTTGCCATTTCTTGATAAATCTTTGGTTTCTATCCTGCCTCTTTGATTTTCTGGTATTTTTGGGAGGGAAACCAGAAGAATTCATGGGCTGCAGGTTGTCTCTCTTTAGGATAAGGTTTGGTTGCTGAATTCTGTGATCCGATCCAGTCATTCTTCAAATGCATAAGGGTATTCTTGTCATCCGGTTTTCCCCACAGCATCAAAAAGTTGTATATATAACACAGATTAATCGACAATTACAATATTAATTTAACCGGATTAAAATAAATTTTCAGGCCAAACCAAAAATATTATTGTGTGCTTGATTTTATTTGTTTTGGTCATTTTGTATATAACATTTCTCGAAACGTTTTAGACACAGAAAAATATCCAAATCAAAAGAAATAAAAGGTTGGGACCATGAAATATGTTCCGTGGATACGCTTTCTCTACAGATTTCCAAGTTCCGACCTTATCAATATCTTCTTAAATTCTCATCTATATACTCTTTGTCTAGGAGAGAGCCTATTGTACACTCCTTCCAGGCAGAGGGCGAACTGTAGAACACAAAAAATGGCCAAGGGATTCTGCTTCGTTGGGTTGCTTATCTCTGCGATGGCTCTCCTCAGGGGTAAAGCCATGGCTACCTCATACATAGTAGGAGACATAGGATGGTTGGTTCCGACCAATGTTTCTTTCTATGAAAACTGGGTTCAGAACAAGACATTTAAGGTTGGAGACTCAGTTGGTAAGCTATTTCATTATGTACCCTTAAGGTCTGTATGACCATAACCAGGCTTCTACTGATATTGGCTTGCATATCCGGTAGCTTAGGTTTGTTTCTTTGTGTTTCTGGAAAATTTCTAAATCTCTCTGTTTTCAGACATTCCTCTGCTTTTTTTCCTGAGATTCAACCAGTTTCCTTTGAGTCTTAAGTTCAATTGACATCTCCTTATATCTTAAGACTGATGTTTTGAGTTTAAACCGGACAAGGAATCTGTGAAGACCATTCTGACTCTTTTCGTCTCTTGTGTTCATCCCCGACAGTATTTAACTGGACACACACACACAACGTGCTTCAAACAACATCAAAGGCAGAGTACGACAGCTGCACAAAGACTAGTGGAACGCTTCATGAAACCAGTCCAGTAACGTTCAACTTTACACAAAATGCTACCCTTTATCTCGTCTGCACCATCGGCCCACACTGCCAGCTCGGCCAGAAGGTAACTCTAGTCGTCGGTAACGGAATTACGCCAAAAAATGAGACCTCATCTGCTTTCCTCTCCAGGACGCTCAAGAACATCCAAATGGCAGCAGGCATTGCTCATTTTTCATGGTTCTTATTCTTCTGAAAAGGGGTCAGAGACCCCATCAGTTAAACCCTTTCTTCGGCAAAACCGATTGTCTCACCTTGTTGCTTTTGTACCATACCATTGTCTAAGTTGCTGGTGTTCATGTGTGATGGTAATGCAGTAGCCTCTGCAAATTTGTAATCGAATAAGACATTATGTTATCGATTCTTTTAATTCTTGCTCAATTCTGCAACAGACCTTTTCTTGGTTTCTACGGTAAGGCATCCGTGAACTAAATTACCAACAGTAATCCGGGGTATGTTTGAGTCATAAAACCGATCACAATACAACAATTTTAATTTGGGGTAAGCTACACCAGAATAACCTTCAGCACATATATATATTTATATAAAATCCCAGCGTATAGAACTGTCCTACACCGCCCCTGTTTTCAGGATTACATTGAATCGTCATCAACTAGGTTCCCAAGTAACTATGGAAGCAGTAACTGTTGTCTGTATGACATCAGACAAAGTAGAAAGATGAACATAAATGTAAGGAAACAGAAAGAAGTACTGTTGAGAGCAGAGATTTCAACTTAGTTACTGTCATTTTCAAGGTGGAGCCTACAGCAACTGTGAAATAAAAGCGCTTGCTATCGAAATAAAAGCCCATATCCGGGAAAGAAGAAGAGAATCCATTCAAATAAAAGTACTTTCTCCTACTGGGTACTCTGTTGTATATTGACGATTCAATAAACAGTAAGACCTCTGACACAGCTAAGCTAGGCTCTGCTAATCATACTCCTCATAATCACTGTGTAAATGTGGAGGAAGTCTAGAATGAGAAAAGATTCCTGACCATAAGAAAAGGATCAAATTGGAGAAATAGATTCTTGCTAATCTTTCTTTTTTTTTCTTATTTCTCAATTTAATAATATTCTAAAATGATATGATCATGGTCGGTCGGTCGGTCGGTCGGTCGGTCGGTTGCTAAACTAATCTATTTTGTGTTTGGATTGACGTGAAGAACAATTTTATCTCACAGGATTAATCGCAGAAGAAATCATGTGCAGGAATTGAAAACATGTCAGTTTTCTATCTGTCACCAAATTTAAGGCAAAATTTAACACGAATGGTGCTGAACAAATCCCAGTAATATCAGCTTTAGGGTAATGCTGAAGTTGGCTCTGCATGCTTTCTGGCAAACTATTAAAAATAGAAATCCACCTCAAATTCCATTTACATTACATCTTTGCTAAATAGCAACTTGCAATCTCAACGTCAGCTTGTATGTAATCCTTGCCATCAGAACTTCAGGAAACACCGAGGCTGTAAGGGATTGGGTAGCATAGTTTGAGGCATCTCAGATTATGAAGCTTTACACAGTACATCAGGAAAATACAGTCAGCAAAATCCGGCCGCTCTATTCAACCAATGAACTGGATGGTTATTTGGGTGAGAGGTAGAACTGTCCAACCTCATTTGGCAGAGCAAGACTCAAATGGATCAGTAGCACTCCTAAGAAGAAAAAAAAGAAGCATAACTCCCTGCTTTTTTGTAGAGAAGAAACACTCAAGTGGCCTCTATCTTGAGAACTAGTTGAGCCAATGTGTTCAGTTGCTTGAGGCCCTCTTATGAGAATGGACCCAAGCGTAAGGGTAGCTCAGGGTTCAGAGAATGGACCCAGACGTAAGGATAAATCACAATCTTCCTCAAGTTTGGGTGGGTTCTCATGGGTGTCCTTAAACGCTGACTCCATCATTTTCGTAGAAACAATCTCAGCACTGGAACAACTGAAAAGGTTCTTCAAGACACCCACTTTAGCAGGCTCTTGAACTGATATGCCAATAGGTTCACCAACAAGTATATTACCGGCGTTTATCTCAGTCGGGAACGGGTAAGCCAGTGGGGACTCCTGAACTTGATTTTGATTTAAATAATACAAGGGATAAACAGACCCCAAGTTCGGTTGTGTACACTTTTCCTCACGGGGGATGTTCTCACACCTGAATGGACAACAGTGAGGAGCATGGGCATGGGTATTGGCATTAGCATTCTCAATCGACTGAGAATCTGAGATTGGTAAGGTTGAATTCACAGTCAGGTCAGTTCTTGCAAAGCTGGCAGAATGAAGTGGAGATAGCTCCTTACTAGTTGCGTCCGGAACCGTGGGATATGCTGCAGGTTCTTGCATTCTCGGGTTAAGGTAGGTCCTAGGAGTAGTGTGTCGTTGGCTTCTTGAGGCTCTCACAGGGATGCAGCCCAGATTTAGAGCAGCTAAACAACATTTCAACAAAACAGAAACATATTAATGGTAGTAGTTCTTGTTCAGTTACTAATCACTGCAATGTTAGTTAGTTGCACAAGTCAAGTCAAGTTAAGATGATAGCATAATAAGGAGGCAGAAGCACTATCAGCAGTTGGATCCAGGAAACGTGCAATGAACAAGAAAATGAATGGGTACCTTCCACACAAGGAGGCAAAAGCTCTCCTTGTTCGTTTGTCTCATCTCGCCGAATAATGGTGTTAATGGCGTCGCTTACACGGTCCCAAATTGTCTCCAGGTTCATGTACTCGGCCTTTAACAAACGAAACCATTCTGAATTGAGTATCAAAAGAACAAGCAAAAGAAAGATCCAAATAATCTGTAAGCAAATGGGCAAGAGCACCTCGGAGTTGGCTTTGGAGTACATGATCTCTTCAGCTTTGATGACCACAAGAGGAAGCTTCTCCTGCCACTCCCTGTTCTTCTTAGTCACAGTGCTGTGAGTCTCATAAGCCACTCTAATCAAACCCAAGAGACGAGCAAGGTCACAAAATGCACAAGACACACACACGCGCGCGCACAATCTTTAGTTCTATGAGCCAAAATCTAAAGCAGAACAAACACCTGCAAATCTGTTGAATGATGGAACCTCTCATGGGTTTGTGCCTATCACTGTGCCAAGCTCTCCTCACACACTCATAAGGCCTTGGCCCTGGCCTCGGCATCTTCTCCCTGCTGTTATAAAACTCCCCTGCTCCCTCCAAAAACAAGAATGTGGCAGTAGTAGAAGTGGAGAAGGAAGAAAAGTAGAAAATTTTGCGTTGGAGTTTTCCTGAGATAGGTAGAAGAAGAGTACACTTCTCTTACATAGGTGAAAGTCTGCAGTGGGTCACTTCAATTCTTGCGTTACTTGCCTTTTTTCAATTGAAGTTCCTGGTTGCAGCTGGGGGGGCTCCCTTTTGTTGGCTGGGGAGTAGCATAAATGAGTGAAGCAGAGAGCCAGACAAGTTGCTTTCTCATTACCCTCCTCAATAATGCTAAAGATTTACTCTTTAGAACATAGACAGGGCATAAAATTATTGTTTTTTCAAATAAGATGAATTAAGCATTAAAAATTTAAATTTATTTTTTTCCCTAACTGAATGTATTGCCCCACAGGGTGCAAAAGCGACATCTTATCCTGTACTCCCATAATCAATTGTCTGTGACTAATTATGACAATTTTGAATAATAAACAGAGTGTTATGTCTTTTCATCCCTTGGAAATTATGATGAAGATATCCGATTACTGAGGAGAAGACGACAAACTACACTCCTGATAATTTTGTCTGCACTGTCTGGAAGAATAATGCAAGGTGGAGATTGCAGGAGCTGGAACAATTTGCTTCTGTTCCCTACTGAGCAGAAGCAGAGCCAAATCCATCTATGTCGGGGGTAACGGGAAACAGAGCATCATCCAATTTCGCAAAGCAACAGTATCGTTCAACTCACTACTTCTTGCGCGAGAACGGCCTTTCACTAACACGATTCACTTCCTTTTTGACAACACTCCTGACAATGCCTGGCTTCTCCCACTCACTACTGCCACCACTCCACTCCGCTCCAGAAAAAAGATGAAAATGGCAATTGCATGCACTGCTTCCCTTGGGGACCCTTTTTCAGGCTTGCACTTTTGGCTTTAGAGACGAACCGGCAATTGATTCATCTTCCTTCCCAAGTGAATATGGTCCACAGAATACTTGGAACGGGCCAAAGACATGGGACAAAGTGGAAATGGCACACCCTGTGCTTCTGCTGCCACAAGGCAATTGAAAGTACCTTTTCTTCTCCTTGACGTGTAGATTATCAAGAAGAGGAACCAGATCACAGGAAGAATCTTAATGGGCATAGTTTCTGTCACTAATGCAACCCAACAAACCCTGAAAACTTCTCCTTTATATACAGAAAGAGATGATGCTGATCCTTTTCTATAATTTATTTTATACAATGTATGAATATGATATAATGTTCTATTATGTTTTATAGTTTTGTTATATGAGTTATGACAAATTTCGTAAAGCTTGAGTTAGAAATTTGGGATAGTAATGACAACAGCTAGTTGACATGGGCATTGAATTGTGAAAAATATCGAAAAAGATGGCAAAGCTTTACCATTTCAACACCCACAATGGTAAGATCTTGTGCCTTTGATAATTACAATGTTCCGTCCACAGAGTTTTGTATGCAGTGGCCCATCAGTTAGAGCAAGCGATATCTCGGGAATGGCTCTTGGTTTTCAGTGCTCCTTGCCGTCCGGTGAGAGTTTTATGCGCATCAAGAAATCTTGGAAGTTACAACACTAATCTCACTTACGACTACTGGACTTAAATTTGAGGGGCAATCTTTAGTTTACTCGGTGGCATTCCCCGCAGCGCTAATCAATCATGCGAGAGGGCTATAGTAGCTGTCTTCCTTTTTAGAGATTTCAACGTTCATCGCCATTCGGGTCCTGCCACAAAGCACTCAAAGGCCTAATGTGCCACTTGGTTGTTTGACATACTGATGAACAAAGGCGCCACTTGAAGTTTTAACTTGACGTGCTGTAGGGAAATCAAAATATCATCAAAGGTAGCCTCAGTCTAGAAATTTACATTCATAAAGATTTAGTTTAGTTGTCAGCAGTGAACATCCTGAACAGTAACATCGTAACATGCTAATTGGACGTGGTAAGTTTATAGGATACTACCTATCCCAGTTGATCACTTAGTTAAAGAATCTACGGCGACATCGAGCGGATCCAAGTTCCTCATACTCAGCCTTGGTGATGCACATTTCTTCAAAGTCTGGACTGGAGGCCAGTAGGGATCCCCCTCGCCACACTCCCAAAATGGGACTGAAGAAATTGACAAGCTTTAACGAATTGAGAGCAATCTCATTTCAAAGACAAGTTAATACAGGTGCACAGAAAAGGAGAAGATTCTTACTCTTCTTGAGTAGTTATCTTCACTTGATAGTTATCAGGGACAAGAGGCCGGAGCTCCATTTCACTGCATTACAACCAAGGAAGACACACAATGTCTCGACAATGCCTCAAATAGGAATCCTTAAACACAATGAATCGGAAAAAGGAAAATTAGCTTACAGTCTTTTCGCAAATTGAGGAAATAACGAGCTTCCACCAGTCAATATGATGCTGCTTGTGCACAATAATGGAAAACTATCATTAACTTTAGAAAAAAAAAGTTATAGAAAAAGAAAAATAAAAGTCCAAAATATTTTCACTCTTATCGCATACAGACTATGAGGAAGAACCTTTCATAGAGTACAGGGTGAAGAAGTGGGTGACAAGAGGTGACAGCTCTAACTATGCACTCTGCCAGTCCAGCCTGGTTCATACCTGCAAATAGAGCTCTTCAAGTAAACTTATTCTGTTCAAGTCATATCCAAAGGACTGCAAATCATCAAGGCTCTTACTAAAAATTTTTCAAAGCATCCATATGCAAGCTCAACATATTTCTTGATTCGTCTAATGCCGTGAGAGCCGGTTACCAAAACAAGACCACAGAAAGCATGCGCTAACTAGAAAAATTTCTAAAAATGAGCACAAACTGAAGTACAAAGCTAATTGCGTATCCAAATCATAGAAAGTACAATAGAATTCTACTAACCTAAATCTGCAGGGTGGAAGATCATCTCAGGAACAAGGAATCGCTCATTGGTCAAATCAAACTCCTGCCACAGGTAATAAATTCTAAAATATTTCAAAATAAGAGCGGGCAACATCCTTTCACATAAAACAAAGACCCAGGCACTGCCTACATTTTTTGCCAAATCAATCCTCTTTCTCTCTTCAAGCCTGTCCCTAATATCAGTCTGATCCCGATCCTCTTTCACCTCTGTAGACGAGAGAGCTTCACCTCCATTAGTATAATTAAAATACCTATTGGCTTCATCTGGTTCTTTCACAAAACCCTTCGTATGCGTCAAGCCATCAGGCAGCACATACGTACACCTCAAGAAATTATTCCTCCCACGTCTCCTACAAAAACCCACCAAAAAATCATAAAAATCCAAAAATCCACTACAGTAAAAGCTTCTGCAACTTTTGTGCAGGCGTAAAACCAACTAGAGTGTGAGAACAAGAAAACCCACAGCTAAAGGTGGCGGTTCGATCGATAAGAACCCAAAAGAGAATACCTTGCGACCAGCAAATCGCGGGCAACATCAAGTGAAACAAAGCAGAGCTTCTCCTTGACATCATCCATTATAAAGCTCTCGTCCCTGACATTAAGCGCTCGGTAAGAAACCAACTCCTTCAGATAATTGGTCAGCGCTTTACCCCCTAAATCAATCCTCTTTACCCCATAATTCAGAGTAAAATTCTGAAAAACCGGAGCGGCATGCGTGAAAGAAAACCCACAATCCACCACCAGACTACACTGAGCTTTTGCGACCAGCCCATAAGGCCGCCTGCTAGCCTCGAAGAGGTGGACCAGTTTGGGGGAATCGGCGATGAAGAGGGACCTGAAGCCGAAGTCCTCGAATACAAGCTCATCGGTAGCGCGTTGGACGGAGGGGAGGGAGAATAGGGGCTCTGTGAGAAGGAGGGACGAGTGGGATGGGTTGATTTTGAGGAGAGAGGTGAAAAGATGGTGCCAGATGTCACGCTGGAGATCGGGGTTTATGAGGTAGCCGCGGTCGATGGGACGGCGGACGGCTGCGGAAGTGAGGTCTTCGTCTGGGGTGGGAGTGGGGGAGGCGTGAAGGAATTTCTTCGAAGAGAGGGGCCGGTAGAGGCAATTGGGAATAATGGTGGTGGGGTCACGCTCGCCGCCGTAGCCGGCTTTTATGAGGCTTCCGCCGTTGTCGAGCACGACTATGTTTGACATATCGGAGGAGGGAGGGATGGGTTTAGAGATTTCGTGGGGTTTTAATGGGTTTTTAAAGTAGAGCTGTCGCCTGTCGAGCAACGGCGCGAGCGAGCGAAGTGGCGTGGACTGCCCATTTCAATTTGGCATGGGTGGGGACTCTGTTTTGGAATTGGACAGCATAGCCTTTTTCTAAAAAACACTATTATTCTTTTTAAATAAATTATAAGCCCCTTCCACATTAGGATTTATATTAATTGTTAATTTCTTGCTTCTTAGAATTAAGACTTTCTACTATTTTAATACTTAAATTTTATCTAAATATTTCATAAAATAAAACATGAACAACATTTCAGATTCCAGCTCATCGTAAAAAAAAAAGATCAAAAGCGTATATTCATCTTGCCTATATGATGCAAGCACACATACTCAGTCATCTTCGAAGGCCAATGGAACCCAGTTTAACGAACGAAGCTAATTTGACCATTTTCAGATCAAGGCCACCCTGTCAACTCAAGTTGAAAAATCTAGTAGTTGGCATCAACTACGTTGCAGACAAGAGATTTGTAATGCAAATGTAGCAGGAAAGAACCAAGAGAAAAAAACTGTGTAACGGAAAACACGGGATAAATGTCCTATACTATATACCCTTTCGAAACTGTGCATGTTCCTTTCTGTCTCTATTGCTGTAGATTGCACAAGACATTGTGTCATAAGGAGGTAAGTCAAGAAAAATATTATGAATTTCCATGAACGCCAGAACTAGCAGCTCGACAAGACCACTACTCACTACTGTGGGTAGTAGTATCCTCCAGGCTGCCCAATGCCACTGACATGTGGTATCCCGTTAGCCATCATTGTTGATTGAGAAACAGAGCCATAATAACCAGAAGCACCACTAATCTTATGCAAACCCAATTGACCTTGCACCCCGTTGTGCCCATACTGTTGCCAGATGTGTTGTTCCTGAACGAGTAAATGCTGCTTCTTTTCCATGTCTGATATCTGCACATATGAAGGAGGAGGGATTGAAAGGGAAGCAGCAAACGGATCCTGGTTTCCAACTGGCTGGAACGTCCCATCAGGAGCAGGCAATGCCAGTATTGGTTTAGCATTCTTGCCAGGCAGTGCCACACTGCTTGCGCTCCCACCACTCAATTCAGTTGTGCTCACATGTTGCCGTACTGCCCCCTGATCGTACATACCATTCAATATCAATGAATCAAAACCCCCAGCTAATGCAGCTTTCTGCTTGGACAAATTACTAGCTGATTCCACCAAAGCTAATTCCCAGTCCGTTTGACCACTCTCAGCGGCTGGTGTCTGCCATGCAGAAGTCACTGCAGGCTCTCCATTTGGTAGAACGGTTTCCCATTCGCCATTTGTATTTGCAGTTGGCGCTCCAGAGAACAAAGCCAAAGCCATTTTGTTTCCTTGCTCATCAGCTGAGACTCCATCCTCCCTTAAGTTAACCAAATCCTTTGTCACCTGCAGGGGAAGTGGCTTAGGCTGCGGCTCAGGCTCGGGCTGAGGCTGAGGCTGAGGCTCAGGAGGTGGTGGAGGGCTATGATACTCTGGAGGTGGAAGAGCTTTGATCTCATTCATATTTTGTTCTGGCTCTTCCTTTAAAGGAGACTGCTTTTCTCTACTGGTCTCAGGACTTTTATGCTGCCTGTCAGCCATTCCTTTCAAAAACCCTTCAAGTGTCCCCAGTGGCTTATCAGTAACTCTCTTCACTTCAGGGTACTCTAATGACCTGGCAATGCCCATATCCATGCACCAAGCATAAAACCCAGCAAGTTCGTCGATCATCTTTGCCGCATTGACATACATATTAAAGCCTTTAACGCACTCTGCATACTCCATCTCAGTAAATCTATTGGACAAAACGTCCAATACCTTGCAGATGTCAAGGTACAACCCGAAACTCTCCTTCACTATCTGGTAAAGTGCCACATGCACCAACCAAGTGTTCTTTGACAGGCCCCTAGGCCTACATGCCAAAAACCTATCAAGAATCCTCAATAACTGATTAAGTTTCCCCAAGATCCCCTCCTGCTTCACTTCCCAAGTCGGAGTCACCTCATTCCTCTGCTCTCTCTGGAAGGAATCATCACTTGCATCGCCGTATGATCGTCGTTTCCCACGCATCCCATTGTTAAAATCATCCCTCTCCCTGTACCCTCTCGACCTCCGAAATCCATCGTCGCCGTCCTCATCAGATCTCCTCTCACCACTCTTACCTCCCTCCATCCTATCAAACACCAGAGACTCAACCTTTTGGTCCAAATACGCCGCGTATGACCTTACAAACTCCGTATAGTCCCAGGAATTCGGATGCGCGTCGTCCCTAAAATCCGCCATATTCAATACCCCAATCCCTCTCCTGGTGCCAAACACAAACTCCTCCTCAAACAACGGGTGCCCATCGACCAAAAGTCTGTGGATGAGCATCAAGGCCTTGAGCGCCACAATCCAATCACGGGTCTTACTAAGGCGTTTGGACACAGTGGCCACACAAGCTTCCACATAACCCCTGGAAGAAGAAGTAAGGCTTATAATCTCCAATAAATACTTCTCATTAGCATGGTCATCATCGTGAGAAGTGGCCTTAACGACCAAAACCTCGAGGTCAGCCGCAAGGTTACCCGCCACTATTGCAATGCGTATACTGGTATGATCTTTCACCGCGCCGATCGCTTTGCGGATGGTTTTGGAATTCATTGTGCTTGTCTGTGTCAGCGTTATCTGGTAGACGAGGAAGAACAACAAAAAAGGAGACAAACGCAGGAAGAAAATATTAATTACTAGTCGACAAACAATAAGTAGAACACCAAACTGGAGTCGTTATGGGTTAGGCTGATTCCTCCGGTAGGGCTCTGGTGGTGGGCGAAACTGAGACGTGAAAAATGAGGAGTACTTTTGAATGTGACGGCGGAGGCAGACAACGGAACCGTAAAAGGATCCGCCTGGCTTCGTTGGGGAACTTCCGTTTTTGTTCGAGTGTGTTACGTATAATGACTGAGAAGGAGAGGAACAAGTTACCAGTGGGGCCACAGATTCAAAATACCGCGTAATTGCAACGACGGAGATCACGGGAAAGAGTCTTGCTCCCGTCTATCACTACTTTTTGTAAATCCAAGAAACGGCGGCGTTTCATGTTTCGTCTCTTATATGCTTACGTATTGTAGCATTCTCTCATGAGCGACTCGGGGGCGACTTTTTTTGGGTTATTTGACAGTCAGTCATTACTAAAATTGGATTTTTTTTTCAAAAGCAAATAAGAAGTTTCACATATTTACGTAACTGGAACCTGTTAATTTTTAATAATGATTTTAGATTTTTAAAATATTTTAAAAAAATATTTTAAAAAACACTTATTTTTTATGATCTTCTCTTGCCTCCACTTTATTTTTTAAATAAATATTCATTTAAGCTGGATCCATTCGAAGATTTAAAATACTTCAAATTCGAAATTAAAAACTAATTTTGAATGTTCGGTTAAATTTTTAATATTTAATTTATTAAATATAAGTAAATTTTATTATTCAAATCATATTTTAAGTCCATTTTATTCAATTACCTCATGAAAACAATAAATACTTCATATTGATCACAGTAAATATTACTTAATTATATCAAATTAATACTAATTGCGTGATTTAGGACAAACCCCTAAAATTACTATCCTAAAGCATTTCTAGTAATTCCTTTCGTTATTGGCACCACAACAAGCTCTACGGCGCATTACAGCATTGTACTTATGTTCGAACTTCTTCCTAACCTTGACCATAACTTGACTGTGAAATCCTAACCTAATCATGATTCGGGTGTACAATTAGACACACAAGAATATATACTATGATGGTTCATCGTATTATATGGTTAATTGTGAATTGCTTAAAACCCAGGATAATTTCGCATTTATAAGTGTACTCATGTGTGGACATACATAATTTCATAAAATCATATAAATCGCATAAAATCATCCCGTGATTAGAGATGAAAATGATAATTAAGCACGCAATAACATGAAATTATGTCACTGTTAACTGATTAATTACATTCGTTAAACATAAATCGTACTTTATATAATTTAAAATAAAGTCAATAAACCCATATAGAGTTTGACTTTTGCGTATACGATGCACACTCTTATCGAATTTCGTCAGCAATCTGGCAAATTCAATTATAGAGCGGGTATGGTATTATGCGACGTCAGTGACAAGGTTGTCGGAACTCTTGGTAGGTAATTTAGGACAGGAAGTGGCGTGCCTAATAAACAGACGACACTAAAGAGCATCATAATAATTAATGATAACGACGTTAAACACATCTAACACTGAATATCAAAACCATCCAACAATAATTTACCAAGGAATACACGAAACGGAGGGAAGGGAATTAATTAAACAATGTCAAAAGGGCCACCAATATCTGTGACTTAACAATGATATTATAAGACGAACATCCTTGAGTACCAATAAGATCCAGTACATCAAGCGAAATCAGGTTATACTTTCATCCTAAATTGCCTTTAAAAGTTTCTATCGGCAGAGCTCCACCTTTCCTGTGTATTTATCTTCCAACTCTATACCATTAACTCAAGCTTCTATAGTCTTCATCATCCTAAACTGAGGGGAGCTGATTACAATAAGCCTCTGGACAGAATACACATGATGCCACTTGAAATGAAGAAATGAAGGCCAACCGCTGATTCTGCGAGACCTAGTCACCGCAGCTTCCCTTCGGCAATCGCATTCTCCATGGATAGGCATATGAAGCGGGGATCGAATGGGAAAGGAAATGCACGCAAGGTCCTCATCTAAAGTAAATGCACGTTGGCCATCACCTCTGAACTTGCTCTGAACCAGCTGCAACAGAAGTGGTGCTAGGCCCAGCACCGTTCTCAACTGGTGGTGGAGGAGCAGTGCCCCATTTTCCTTCCGACTCCAATGGTTCAAGAACATGGACTCCACCATCTGTTAGTCCCAAAGCAATTTGGGTTGGCTCGGACGGATGAGCAGCAATGACAAGAGGATATACTCTTAAGCTGTTAAAAATATCTCAAGTGTTACATGAATAGTTGTAGTAGTTTGCAAGTGAAACAGCACACAAAAATAAGAATGAGGAATAAAAATGAATCAGTAAAGAACCCACCTGGGGTTGGGAGGTAAATACGCATTAGGGTTTATTCTGCATCTCAGTCTGAGGGTTGTGGCAGTTAGAACACCCACGCTTCCATCTTCAAAGCTCACATATATGGACTGGCTATCACAGGAATATGTGGCATGCGTGATTGGACCACTTGCCTCTCGAGGGAACCACTATGCCGCAAAGTAATTTCATTATAACAATATCCACATCCTTGACCCGAACACCAGTAAGGAAACCAAAAAAGGAGAAAGATATTGCAAAAACAGAATGGGTATATTCTGATATCACGACATTTAAACTGTTTTTTCTTGTAAACAAGAAAATTATCATATTACAAAAATTACAGACCTGTTTAAGGCATTCTAACTTTGGCACTTCATAGATGGCAATCTGTGTTTCGTGAACTGCTAACAAATGAACCTGGTCGAGCTGAAATTGAACACGGGTATCTGCTAGAGGAGATGCTGCTCTACCAGTTGGGATTTGCAAGAATTTATTGGTCTGCTTCTCCCACCCATCTGTGCTCCAAACGCATAACTGAAGAGGGAAAAACATGCTGAACAGAATGCTGAAGGTTAAATTGCTGACTGAAACAAATCAAATTGCCAGTATTTCTCACCTGAGAGTCAGCTCCAGAGGATACAAGCACATTCAGAGAGTGAGAGAATGCAAGCCCCGTAATTCTTTTCTGATGACCTTTTAACTTTGTCTTAACCTGTGATGAAAATGTCCAATCATGGATACTTATACTTGTACATTTGAATCAAACGTGACCATTCAATTATCAAATATCAAAAGAGTAACTAATACCTCGTCAATTCGAACATTGTAAATCTGAATAGAAGAGTCCTCCATGCCAATAGCAATGATATTATTGTCCTGAGGGTGAAAAGCAAGGAACGTTGCGGCTGGTGGTGGAGACATGAATGTTGTCATTGTCTACAATCAGAAAATAAGACTATAATTATAAAGCACAGAAGAAAGGAAAAAATGCAATGAAACCATGACTAGAAAAGGATAATGCTTGAGTGAAACACTTGCACTCCTTTCCACAAAGGTAGGGCGTATCATTACCCCAATAGTGAAAGGGATCGTTTCACCAAGCAATTTGGCAGTTACAAAGTTCTCCGACCTATAAGAACAAAAAATAACTCTTCTAACAACAACCTCATAGCTTATTGCATACATAGTAAACATTTGTTCGTTTGCATTCTAAATCTTCCAAGGAATTGGCTTAAAAAATTCAAACAGAGATGACTTTCTTTTGGATATATAGTTCAATACTGTTTTTGCAACACCTGAATGTAATGGCTCAACCCAATCTGCACTATTATACGATGATTGTTTTAGCTGGAAGAATAAATTTAAGTAGTTAGTCCTGTACACTAAATACAGGATAAAAAATCATATTTGACATTTAAAACTGAAAGAGTTAATAGCACATACAAAATAGCTAAAAGGGAAAAAGGAGAAAGAATAATTACTTTGAATGTCATCATATTGAAAAGAGAGATTTTCCCCCCTGAAGATGACATTACATAGGAGTCGTTCTTTGAAAGTGCAAAGCAAGGAACAGCATCTTCAGGGTTTGCATTTGTATCGCTTATATCATTAGTCATCAGGATACCACTTGAAGGTTGCCATAATTGAGGAGCTACAGTAGCACTTGCCTACAAGATATAAAATCTTTGTCATATGCTGAAGATTAATAAAATTAACATTCAGCACAAAAATTAAATGCTGCAGAAATCTCTTTCCTTGCACAAAGATGACATATTATACACCATAGAAATACCTTCCCAGATTGATTTCGTTCATTTCTCTGCCATTTCCAGAGCTTGTGGACTGCATTCGATGCTAATGCCAGTATGGAACCTCCTGAATTAGTATAAATCAGTCTAGGAACCTGAAACAATTGTCATAAAACTAGGTAACTACAGCATTCAATGCAAGACAAAGTTTTGAAAATTATGTGCCAAAATCACACACATATAGGGAAAGAAATAAATGATCAATCAGTCATATGAGTAATTAAGAATATGAGATTTCAGTATACTTTAACAAATAACAAAAACAGAAGACAGAAGATGGAAGAAGACAACAAGGAATCAAAAACATAGCAGAAAACCATAAATATGAAAATTTAATTGAGTTGCAAAGGATATAAACATTTCACATCAAAATTTATAAAATCCTACATCAATCAAGAGTTACAAAGAGAGAAACATACTCTCATGGCTGTCAAATTATCAGGAAGCCTCAGGGAACGGCATTGTGAAGGTTCATTTATTTCTGTATATTTCCAAATCCTGGATTTTTCTATGGATTCATCCGCAATCTTAGGCTTCACATCAACCAAAACTCGACTGTCGGTGCTCTGCTGAAATACAACAGAAGATGAAATGGTTTTATATTCAAGATACACGCACCAACCAGACAAATGGTGCAACTAACAATTAAGTATCTCAATCACACAGCAGAGGAACATCTTACAATCCCAACAATAGGTGCAGCTGGCACAGCTCGGTCCACAATGCTGGCACTGGGAGAAGTAAAATTGCCAATTGAGGGAACCTGCATTTAGCAGCAGGCTCTGTATAAACTAACCCCAGCAAAATCTGTTATCCTCTACTGACTACAAAAAATATCAAAATTCTTCAACTAGTTTCACCTTCACGACAGCTGCTGATGCAGCTCTGGATCCATCAAATGTACGGTTCTCTACTGTGCGTAGCAGCTTGATCCCATCTGAATTTGCTAGAATTTTTACATGGTTGTCATTTGTTGAGACAGCTAACAATATTCCTTCCTTACTGAATCTAATACAGGGAGAAGCCTGCAGATTTATGACAGTTTAGGATTCAGTAACCAGTAAAGCAACAGTATATGGACTTTGAGAATTTCAATGGAGACTCTACCGGTAGTCCACCATCAGCATCAGTACTAGTCAAAAGATTGGCATTATCCATGTCCCAAAACTTGATCATAAACTCATCACCAACAGCCAAAAACCGATTCTTAGTGGTGTCAAAGTGCAGAACCCCCGCAGGTCGCTTAACAAGACCATTATATGTACGCTTAACAGCACCTTCACTTTCATTCCATTCCACCAAGTAAGAATCACCTTCTTTATTTGTCCCACATGAGAATAACCTACATGTTATTTATATTTATTTTATAAGCATTTCAGTCAAGAAAATTATGAACAGTCACAGACATCTGTATAGCATAATTAAGGAATGCAACATCAAACTTCTTGAGAATAAATGCACGAACCTTGTCCCATCAGCACTATATGCCATTGTAGTTGATGAATGTCCTGGAGCAACATAGTCAACCCTTGAACCCATGTTATCATACAGCCAAGCTTTTATCTTTCCATCCGCTGCCGTAGAAAAGATGAACTGGAGGTAAAAGAACAAGAAAGAGATAAAATGGAGAAGAAAATAAATATCAGAAAATTTTAAATAGGATGGTTACATGCTAGAGACAATCAAGAGATGTAAACAATTAAACTGAAAAATAGACGTAAAACATCCGTACTCTGAACAAAAAAATGGAAGTAAGACACCCACAATACTCTCTTTCTTCCCATTATCTATAACTCAGCCTTCAAACTTCTCAGCATATTCTATTCTTGAACTCTTTTATTTTGTCACCTTCTTTTACACTTTTCTCTTTCTCAGTCCTCATCTCACCTCAACCTCAAATATTTTAAAATTTTTTGAGGTCCATCTCTCCACATCCCAACAATTATTTCTTAACGCATGTTTAGTCTAAAACATGACTGGGATTCTTTGGTTACACTATGGATTTCCAAGAATTTGATGGCAACATCTAAAAACCTGAGTGGGCGTACAAACCTTTGCACTGGGAAAATGAGGATAAAAACTGGTATTTGGGGCGTGAGATAGATATCAAGGTAGGAAGAGGCTTAAACCATATTTTAAAATGGAAGGAAAGATGGTAAAGGAGAGACAATAAAGAAACACTCATTTTCTCCTCATGTGGAAAGAAAAACGGAATTAAGACACTGTAACTCTCTCTCTCTCTGTTCTTTTTTTAAAGAGATTGTTTACTCTTCTTTCCAAACATAAGATAAATAACCCTGAAGTCAATTACCTGAATATTTTCCTTTTGATGTGGGCACACAGAAAGCACAGGAGCTTCATGACCCTCAAAGGTGAACTGTTTAGCCCCTGTAACTGCATCCCATACCTGCACAGTATCATACCTTGAAATAGAAGTGACATCACCTCCTAAAAAGGAAAATCAGTGATACAACAAAGAAAAAACCTTGATGACCCTGTCCTCGCCACATGTGACAACACTTAATTGCTTGTTTGGATAAGAAAAGGCAAGATCATTAACACTCCCACCATGAGCATCAATCTGGAGGGAAATAGAAAGGAAGGATTCACAAAGAAGCTGAGTATCTATTGTTTAAAATAATAATTAAAAACAAGTAAATTAAGTGATAGAAAATTAAAATACAAGGAACTCGAGCACCACAAATAGGCAACACAAACCTCAAGATGGTTTCTTATATCATCACCACCGTTATAGGAGTATATGTGCACAATGTGCTTAGAGTATGCAACACCTGAAACAGCCAATAAAATGCATATTAGTAAAAAAAGAATCTGCATTCAGGCTATTTTTTACACAATAATAGGTAGGGATAAGACTTTGTTTATGAAAAGTTTATTCCAAACTAAATAAACCAGATTTTTTAAAAATATTTTAAGAGAATTTAACATACCAAACATAGTTCCATCAGGGCTCCACATCACTCGGTTAACTGCTGCTGTATAATCACTGGCCAGAGAAGCCTGAACAGGTGATATAAAAAAAATAACTAATACAGCACATGAGAAGTATCCTATAACTGGTTCATGTTCCAAATCATACCTGAAGAGCCATTGAACAAGCACCAATGTCCCAAACCTTAAAATTCTTCCAAGCAATCCTTTCCCTGCTTCCCAATTCCCATATTGTGACATCGCCCATGTTTGTTCCAACTGAAATAAAAAAACCACACATGACCAAGAATCCACAATGTGCTTGCTGATAAAAGTGGCAATTCTTAATGCATGATGAACTACTTACCAAGAAGTAGAATTTGTTGCACTGGATGGAAGTCCATGCTCTTAACAGCTGACCCTTGATTTAAGGCCATAAAAGAATTTTTGGGCAAGTCATCAGAAGAATAAGAAGTTTGTCCATGGCTCTGGCCAGGATATCCCATAGGAAACAGATTTACCGGCATATTGTTCACCTGATAGAGGCACAAGAGATTATGAGAACTCAAATTTCAAACACCTAAACAAAAAAAGAGAAAAACCAAGCCTCTACAGTGAAGAACTGAACTATGTATTGAGTTGCAAAAACAACACACCAGACACCTCATTAACATAAAGTCCTAACTCATAGAGTAAGATTTCATCAGACTGAATTGGAAAAAGAAGCGATCATCTTCAAGAAATTATAGACACAGAAAGTACCAACAGTGCAGTTTAAACTTGATAGACTATTGAACCACAACTAACAATAAGAACGAAACACACCCAGGCATCTGAAAAATGATGCTAAAAAGCTTATCAATTGCACGAACCTCTGCAGTTTATTGGAAACACACAAAAAATCTTAAAACAAAAAAAAAATAATGGAATTACAGGAGAAACCTCATCTGATAACCCAAAGGTTCTTGACCTCTTCAAAATGAGCTCAGAATCAGCTGTTTGGTAATCAATGGCTGGGTTATTTGTAGGGGGGGTCCTAGGACGTTTTAAGAGTGCTGCTACAATAAACACAAGAAAAATATATTAGCACAAAAAATGGAGAAACGAAAGGAAAATAAGAGTGTGCTCCATCAAGACAGATAATGACCATTTGATTAACAGTTGATCATAAAAATTTCTCATGCTTTTTAAATTTGTCCATATCCTGCTGGCATATTTTCTTAGCTGGGTAGTGCAGCAACTCATGAATTAAAACTTCAGAAACTGTCCAGTACCATGTTGACAAGCCTTTTAAAAGGTATTATACGTTTTTTGATAAGCATCAAGCAGTTTCCTAACTTTTGTTAATAATTCCTGAAGATTCTCTAAAGTTTTTAAATATTGTTTGTCTAATATTTATCTTTACCTAAACAGAAAGGAAGCATTAATTCAAGCCTCAAAACCGCTCGAACCTCATTCATAAAGGCATGCAGAGCCCACCTGAAGCATTGTTAGGTGCAGATAAGCCCATAGGTCCAGCAGAAGCTGACGGGTGAGGAACAGGAGCTTGATTTGCCATCCATCCAGTGAGAGATGAAGGAAGAGCAGCAGGTGCAGGCTGATATGGCTGCATTTATCCATGCCAATTGTCAATGTTGTTAAAGGTCATGCTTCATAATCTTATGATAAAACCAAAACAGGAAACTCCTTTAAACTTCTACACTTACACCATGCGGAGCCAATCCTGGGAAAGCCCCTTGCTTTGGTACACCAGCTAGTAAGGGATTAGTGACAGGGGATGGAGCACGTGCTCCATTTGGTCCACAACTATGATCCACAAATAGGGTCTTAATATCAGGACTAGACCTTGGATTCTTACAAAGTTGATGCTGCCAATTTAAGCTGCAGTTTGGTAACAATAATATCAGTAAAGCTAAAACCTTACTCTGAAGAGATAAACTAAAGGTGTTTAATAGTAAATGTAAGTTAAAACTTTTATGGACCTCTGATTAATTAGGGTCCGCAATCTTGCATTTTTCAACGAAGGAAACTGGAGCTTATCACGAAAAAGAGGATTAGCCTCTATCAACTTTTTTAGCTCAGCGAGCATTATACTCCTAGCAGACTTGGTATCTCCGTATTTTGACAACTGTTCATTATCTCTGCAGATCAGAATAAAACCAGCGTTTGAGCAATCCAACTGCTGTCTATATGAGATGCAAAATCCAACAAAAGCACCAACGCGTACCTAAAGTTTTCCAACGTCAGAAGTTGTGTGATTTCTTTAAACAGGTCTTCGTTAAAGGCTGCAAAAACTTTCAGGTCCTTCACTAAAATCTCTACTGCTTTTGCACGATCACGCCTACAATTTTCATAGGACCAGAAGAAAATTCACAATCGCACATTTATTATCATAGATCCCCTCGACCAATTTTTTTAAAAAAAAAATTCAAGAGGACATACTTGTCCAAAGCTTCAAGATACTTCTGCTTCCGAATCTCGAAGAAAATCTTCATGGAGTATCTGTTGTCATCTACTTTTGTAAAACCCGAAAGATACTTTTCCACTTCATCCCAATCCCCATTGGTCACCATCTCCTCAAAAAACCTCATGTTGAAGTAAAGTCCCGACTCTTGCTCCAATCTAATCCCAGCCAAACAGACAAACCCCCTTAGCGGGCACATTCTCACACGATACAACAACAACAACATTGAAACAAGAAATAAATGCGTACTTGTGGACAGTATCTTTGAATTTCTCTTCTTCAAGAAATTGAAGTATGAGAAACACAAGTTCTCTGCTCAGATACGACATGACTCCGAATTTATTATCTGCAACACAAACATTTGGCGCCAGAAATAACCAACTCAGAGATCTAAAAACGCACATAGATCAACCACATAATAAATAATAACTCCACAAATCCCTAAACCCACACACGAGCATAGCATGAAGGAATGAAAAATAAAGAAAATAAAAAATAAAAAATAAAAAAAAGAAGAAATGACACGGAACCTGTAAGATGACGGATCGGAGAATTCCCGCGAAACACAGCAACGGCAGGTCGCTTCACTGCCTACTGCTTCCTTTTCTACCTCCTCCTCCGTCCTCTCTCTCCGCTTGTAGATGTTGGTTCTGTTTTTCCTTCTTCAATTTGAGTTGTTGTTTATGCTCTCTTGTAGCTGTTGTGGTTGGGTATTTATACAGAGGGAGAGAAGGAGGATTAGGGATTTTCGAGATGACTATCAGACAAATCAAATACCCGGCAGCCGAGCCGAGACGAGACGAGATGCTTGATAAGTAGTGCTACTTATAATGTTTCAGCCTTATTCGGATTTCAGCGTGTGATAAGCATGCGTGCTTATTAGACGTTATTAATACGTTAGATATGGAATTATTTGCGGCTTGATTTGCGGGTATTTCCATATTACCTAACCACTGTTGCCCCTCTGCTTATTTCCTTCTTTGTGCATGACATTCCTTTTTTGGGTGTTGGTGATAAATATTACGAATAAACTCCACTTTTTTTGTGGTAGGTACAACTATTTTCTTACATATTTTTATTTATACGGAGATGAACAAAATTAGACACGTCTGATTAATTAATTAACCATAGCTCCAATATATATATATCTATTTTGCCCCATAGTTTCTTGGAACAAAAGCATACGGCTTCAGCAATTGACTATCTAGACTTATGTTATAATTTTGGTTTAGTTCATAAATATCCCTGTTTCCAATGATTTTTAAATACACGTGTGCTTTGATGTGATATTTTGCCTCTTTTCCTTTTGTTTGATAAATAAAAGAAGGAGAAGAAAGACAATAATTATTCATTTATTTTAAAAGACGGACAGATTGATTAGGATATCAGAATGGGGGAAATTGTTGGGCCAAATAGTACTTGTACTTTCATAATTTTGCTAGATTGTTTTTATGTTATTATACAAGGCAGTACTATTCCATCAATATATTATTTTTATATCTATTCTTATATTTTCCAATGATCAGTAAATCAAAATATCTTGCTTTAGTTAACCATGTCCGTGCATATAATTTTAGTATATCTTAACATATAACAAGTTAAATCTTTAAACTCATGGTTAGTTTGGTGAGAAAAAAGAATCGATTTTTCATCATATTCAGTATTTAAACCTTGACAAATACAATAAATAGACAAAATTTGTATGATATTCTTTGATAACAATTCAGGATTAATTAAAAAAAATCTTAAACATTAATTTCATACCCTTCATTTCATCTCTCAATATATATATTATATAAAAAATCGTATATGTATATATACTCATTCACATCCAAATCTTTTTATATTTGTCAAGGAGCAATAAATAAACAAAAGTCTAGTTATCCATACATATATTTTTAGGAATATCATAGCATATAACAAGTTCCGTCTTTAAAATGTGAATACAGTAACGCTAAAGGGAGACTAATTCCGGCGTTATAGAGGCTAGTGATATTATCCTTTTATCCATACTCAGACAAAATCATCATTTTAACGTTGTATTACTAATTTTGGTATGGTGACGTAGAAGGACTCGCGAGTATCCATTTGAGTTTACAATGTGTTTTAAAGCCTCCATGTTTGATTTGGTTGACTTTGATGGCGTTTCACAAATTCTTCCAAGGCGGACCTTACTAGGTACGATGTTGCTCTTTATACCTGCAATAGTGTATTTAGACTTTTTTTAGGACTCAATTCACGATTAAATGTGTTTAATATAATTAAATTAAGATAAAGGGGTGGTTTACCCAGAGAATACTCTTTGTCATGAAAGAATCCAGACATCCCATGATAAAGCTTATTTATTTTACTTATTTCGGATCAATTAAATTCAGATAATTTAGTTGATAATTCAGTGAAATTCATCTATAATTAATATTTTTTATATAATAAAAAAAGTTAATTATTATTGATGAATATTTTTAATATGAAAAACGGAAATATCTTAAAATAAATAGACATACCCAATTGCCATCTTGGCGCTCACGCGCTGCTAAATAATATTTGCCAAGTTAAAGAAACAACATTAACGTCGTTTTTTCCCTTCGATTTCCCAGGGAGTGTGAAGACAAATAATCCTAATCCACTACCTTATGCCCTCGTAGTGTAAAATATGCTCATGCGATTAGACTACAAAAGTCTTACGATGTTTCTGTAGGGCCCCCCCTTTTTACGCTGCAAATCCACGTCGCAAGAATTTTGTAACCTAAACTTTTTTTAAAAAGTTGTCCAAAGATAATAATATGAATTATATTTTTTTAATGGTGATTTCTCGGTGTCCAGCTCTTTAGTTAATTGATTAATTCGGTGCGAATAAGATTCTTTTTGCAAGAAGATAAGTTGCTGGATTCTCAATACTCAAATTTAATATTTTGATTACTCTAGGAGAGAATTTTTATAATATAAATTATATTTTTATCTGAATTAATATAATTTCTTAAGTATTTAATTATAATATAAATTGTAAAAAAATATATCATTTGGTTGGTCTTAACATCCGAAAAAAAATTATTTTTGGATTAGGCAGAGATATTTATTATTTTTTTATTTACCTGCGGAAGCAGGATTCTTGTCCGTGTATTGAATTTCTCCCTTTTTTGAGAAATTGAGTGTAGTTAAATGAACAAGGAAAGAGAATCATGCACGAAAAGTATTTGTCGAGAGTGGAGAGTTTTTCTTTTTATCGTGTATTCGTGATGTCGTATCACGATATGCACACTCCTGCTCAAAATCTCCTATAAAAAAAGTCCCCACGCGTCAATTCTTTGTGACGCAAGAAAATTAAATTCAAGCTGTTATAATCATATCATTTCGAACTCATTGCCTAAATATAGAAAAGGGATGAAGAGAAAGGAAGTACTCAAGGACGGACGCTCATATGGGAATTATGGTGCGGCGACCTAAGCCGATTTAACAGGAGGCAGAAGTTGTTGAACATTGATCTAACGGTGATGGTGTAAACGATGGGACTGCGCTTGATTATTTAGTTCTATTTATATTGAAGAAGAATTCATTTTAGCAAACGGCTGTCATTTATTCCCACGGATTTACCAGAATCTTGTCCCTTAAAAACCTAATCACCGTAAACAAACCCTTTTTATGTTTTCATGACAAAAATAGTAGCTAATTTTTTAAATATATTTTACTAAATAAATTTATCACTTAAATAATTCAATTGTTTATGTACGAAGTTGGTCTTCCTCGAATTTCTCAAAATGAAGTATATATTTGAGGCAACCTTTCCTTATCGAGTCAACTCCTCCTCGTATTTGACTGTGTAGAGTTATAAACTACGTCCTGGGCCCAGAAAAGACAGAACTGACCGCATTTTATGACTTACCGTTTTGAGACCATATTATATACATTAGAAACCATGTCTAATGCTTTTGTTTTCCATGCGCAATTTTTCTTTTAGAATAGGGATTGGAGTTAGTAATGAAGTTTATGCAGAAAATATAAAATAAACCAAATTTTATTATTATAGATTAATTTGATATTTATATATTTCTAATATTAATTATATATCTAACCATTCCGTGGAGTTGAATCTTGCTTAGCATTGACTTTTGACTGTAATAGATTGTAGAGATCATCTATTACAACAAATCTATTCTCTTAAAATGGGTCTGAAGTAGATTGTTTAGAAGATGGAGATAATGATTTAAGATAGAAGATTACTTTTTTTTGCATGATTACATCCTTATCCAAAAAAGTATCCACAAAATCATTAAAAAATCTAGTGGTTCTCGTGAATTTAATTTTATCCCAACAAAAGAAGAAGGAATCCTCCTGCGGGACTGTACAATGTTCAAACCTTTTTAAATAAGTATATGCTAAATTTAGTAACTATCATAAAGAGGAATAATACCACAGTTGTCAACAAAGGATAAATTCAAACCCGACAAATATGATTATGATTGGACAATAAGATTTATTTATTTTTTATCAAATATCAATAATATCATTAATATCCTCTTTAAAATTTCAAAATAATTAGATTTATTTTTTATTGTGAATAAAACAACGTTTCAAATTCACCACATTTAATTATTATTTTTTTAAAAAATATAAATAAATAATACGATATGATATTTATAAAAATTTTAAAATAAAATATCTACAATAAAAATATTCTTTATTTTGAATTTTTATTTTAATCCGGATTAAACTAAAAAGACCTTCCTATCCACTGAAACTTCAGGCGTGAACCTTTCAGGCATGGTAGTGCATTTTTAACTTTTTAAACAGGTTATAATAACTTTTTAACTGAATTTTCTCTGAGAAAGATACCCTTAAGAAACCATTTAGAATTACTTTACTCTGGGACAGTCATCAAATAGTCTCTGTTGGAAAAAAGAATTGTGAATTAGGACCCATATGCAAAAAGGAAATTCCAAATATGCCAGTAAATTTCTCTACATAAATGTAGTCCTCTCTATATTTTCTAGAGTTCTCCAGGACTAAAGAGACCCTGTCAAACTCGAGAAGATAGGTCAAATTTGTTTATATCTTGCTAACTAATACCAAAACGTTACAGCTAGGATTTGAGTAAAACCAGAAAGTGATATTCATATTTTCTGTGAACTCCCCACAGTTTTATCCCACCAACACCAGCATCCTAGATCATAGAGAGCTAGATCCAGCCTCAACTGTGCCTTTTCAATGTGCATGCCTGGCATAAAAAAATTTCAGAGCTGAACTCACATGACTTTCTTTCCTAGATGAATGCCTTGGAAGTTTTTAACAGTACCTGTTTAAAAAGTTAAAAATGCACTACCATGTATCGAACTGAAAGAGTAATAACACTTAATCTGGTTATTATTCGGAACTTTGAAAGAATGCTCCCCTATTACCACATAGTACCAGTCTACAACCACTAGCCTAGCTGGCCAAAGACAATGTCAAATGAAAAAGAGAAAGATCCAGAAGTTGAAGGCCAAAAAGGGGCAAGAGAAGGTGACTAAGTTCAGCATTTGCTACATCAACATATTTTAGTTAGCACTGCTGTACATCAACATATTCCTACGACAGACTTACTGGGCCTCACCAAATGCCTTCATTCTGGCGTCCGCAAACAGCCACCAGGAAGAAGAAACCTAAACTTATCTGCATGCTTTATCAAATATGCCGGAAGATGAACAGCAGAAGCTGAACGAGGTATTGATCCCATCTTTTTTATCAACTCCTGGAATGAATATTCTTCTGGAAGCATGTCAAAGAGATCATCTCCCTTGCAAATGAGCTTTTGGATTCTGGAATGATCAAGAAACTCCTTCCTTTGTACTCTATCTGCATGGCTATAACCCATCATTTTAAATGCAAACTCCTCGAGTCGTCTAAAGCAGAAACTACAATGCCATCCAGCATCAGAAAAGATAAGGTTGCCTTGGCGTGAGTGCTTATATCTGGTCAAAGGACCATAAACCTGGATTGTGGCTCTCCAGCTGCTGTAATCCACAGGAAATTCAAATGAATACATGTAGTGCTTCAACTCAAGGTGCAATACGGGAGGTATTCCATCGCACCATTGAAGTAATTTCACAGTGTGTGGACTGGGAATCTCATCAGTGTCTGACATTATAACCAAGTCGCCATTTGAAATCCCTGCCCGGCGAAGTAGTCCGTTCATTGCTCCTCGCTGCTGTGACTCAAGCACAAAAGGGTCTCCAAATGACCCACGAACAGCAATCCGGCCATTAAATACACCATGCTCAATTTTCTCCTCTGCAAAGGCAAATCGTGGCCGATTAGAGGCAAAGAAAAGAGGTTTCGGGATTCCTGTGAAAGTAGTGTTTGACTCCAGGATTACAAACTTTGTGATATAGGGATGAAGTTCACGCCATCTGATCTCAAGAATATCCAGCTCATTGCTGAAGATTATGCCATCAAATACTCGACGGGGTTCGGAACGAACTGACCAACCGTGAAGCTGGCAGAGATGTTTCATAGAAACATTCTCAGCATAATAATGCGGCAGATGCTTAAAGGGAGGAGGGGGGTTGTCCCAAAGTGGACGGAAAAAGTAGGAGATTTTCTGGGCATGTGTGAAGATTCCAATCACACAAATTGGCACAAGTATAAAGAATAGTGTGCAAAGAAGCTTGCGTGGTGCTCTTCTGGAGTTTAGGCGAAGAGGTCGAGGGGCCATGCTTCATAGAAGAAGGATCAGTAGAAGAACTAACATACATGTTAGACCAAATGCAGTAACCTCAATAATCATGCCCCTCCTAATGTTAAGTACCTGCATACAATTACATAATACTATTAGACTTTGTGAGGTCAAGTTTATCAAGTAAACAGTTCCCCAGGTAAGAAAAATCTTAACAGAGGGCCAAAATATTAAATGTCTGATGCTCATATTGCATTATCTGGTTAATACACAAAGGAATCCTGCAATATTTTAAAGGTCTGTGGGTTAGTTTTTATTGACTTTTGTGGTTAATAGTGGAAAATTGACTGCCATATTGGTTAAAATGTCATTGTTTAATCAATTTTCCATGCCTTAACAAACAAATGAAGAAGGTTATGAAAACCTAAGATGGAAGTGTACCAGTTGCGTGAATAAAGTGTTAATTTCCAATTTCCATTTCGAAATGTTATTTCGCTGATTAATTAACAGCAAAAAAGGGACATAAATAAAGAACAAAACAACAAAAGACATTTTCTGACTGAGTAAACTGACTTGCAAGATGAAAAACTAGAATTCCTCACAGATTCTGACAGATTTCAGAAAATAAGAAAATCAACAGTTACAAAGTCTAACAAAGAGTTGCATCCTCAGGATGCCAGCCATGCACAGTGTGTACGAGTTCTTCTCATGTTTTGCAGCCTTTCCCGGTGAGGTTTTTACTTTTTCATATAGACGCATGAATCTTTAGTCAAGACAAGGCTTGGGGTCAAGGAAAATTTTCAATTAGTTTACTAATTTTCTGACATAGTCTATATCCAATGAAACTCTTGACCATACAGAGTGCAAAACAACTGTTGATTGAAGTAAAACAATGAACACAGCACCTTTTATACAAGTACTTTTCTGCAATTGATGTGCTAGGAACAATACCTACACATCCACTGAATAACACCATCCGCATACATGGCTCAGTATAAAGGAATGACTCTGCTATGAATCTAAATAATGGAAACAGGTGAGACCGGAAAATTATTACACTAATTATAAGGATATTTCATTGGTTTGGAGTCTGTTATTAAACGATGAGTCTAAAAAGATCATTTTACCATGAAATATCATCCAAATAATTTACAAATAGATAATCTACTTGTAAAAAGACAACAGTAGGATCAACAGACAATTTGCAAATAGATCAGAACGGGACAATTAATGCATAGTTCCTGATCAGGCAATCACTCATGTGCAAGTTGATGAATAAGATGTCTGAACAATCATCCGACATAAAAGTTAATATCTGCTAAAGACAAAATTATGTTGGACTGATTTGAACGAACCTGAATTTAGATGTTTCATGATGACTAAACAAGGGAACTTATTCTTTCCACCTGGGGACTTATGCAAAAAATGAATAAAATCCCTGAAAAGAAAGATTATAATTTCATGAGACCAAATGTACTTAAAACAGTATCTTGAATGCACGGTTACTTATCCAGTGAAAGCAGATACTAGATTATCCCAAACTCAATTATAACATCGACAGCAGTTTCAGTCCATATTGCTACAATAACAAGGATTTTCTTCCAAAATTACGCTGTAAATTAAATAGTGACAGTTGAACAAAGTGTCATCGACAACCAAAATATTCAGACTAATACAATGTAACCTCTAAGGAATACTAAAAATAGTATCATATATAGCCCCTACATAAGAATGTTGCCAAAAGTATAAATCAACCGTTTGGGAAATTCAATAGCCTTATAAACCCTAACCCATTCAACTAATCTCCCGAGCTCGTAAAATATCTATCTAACAACCTATATCACATCAACTCATAATTACAATCCAGTAAATTATCCGGCAATGCGCAGCATCCCGAAAAAACAAAGAATATAAATATTATAGTCAAAGCCCAGGCTAACCGATTAAGCTCGTAATATAATCGTGACAGCAGTCAAATCCCAGTCCCGTTTGGGATTGTCCAGCAAGAGCCACAAAATACAGTCTGAGATAACAAGAAACATGACAAGGCGCCATAACAACGCTGCTCAAACCGCTAAACAACAAGTTAATAATCAGCACATAGACCTGGATAACTAAACCAAAAATAGCAAAACAAATCAAGAAACCTAAACGAAAAAGTGCTCTGAGAAATTGGTTACCTACAAGCAGAGGGACAGTGGAGACGAAGATGCTTTAAGGATTCCCGCCAGTTCAGGTACAATTGGCAAGTTACCAACCAATCCTTCTCGCCATTATCATTAGCTAATCAATCAAAATCAATAAACAGCCTTAAAACTTTCGGATTTGATTTGAAGGGGAGAGAAAGATTTAGTGAAGTGAGAAGAAGAGAAAGGATAATGACAGACCCCACCTGCGAAGGCGGATGGGAGACCGAAGAGGGGATGTAGGGAGGGAGAAGTCGACTCATCCTGTGCGGCAAGACTATGACAGCATTATAAATGTGATGGTGACGTGGTTGTTGGCTGTTGGATAGAAATATGTGGTTCTGTGTGGTGAGATACAGAGGAGTGTAGCGAAGTGTCAACTGGTTAATTGAGACGCATATCAAGCTGGTTTCATGGATTTGAATTAAAATTGAAAATAAAATAAATAAATAAATTATAATAGTTCGAATAATAAAATTCATTAGTTTCATAATACTTTTCGTGATATTTTGTTAGGAATACCTTGCTAGGAAGACCTCTTCTCCATCTTCATGACAGGATATGATTCCGAGGCTTTTATAAAAACGACGTGGTTTCACGACATAGAACTCAGCTAGTGTTAATGAATAGTACCGTAAGGTAATCCCTTGGAAACGCAAGTTCCATGATTCAGACATCCCCAATGAAAGATTCATTAAATCAATTTTTTTTATATGTAGGAAATTTTTTTATTATCAAATTCTATTATCTTTACAATCGCTAAAGCAGTTAAATACCTAAACTTACCGTCCCAATTTTGCAGTTTAATCCTCATATTGCATATATATTATAAACCAGAAGACAATGAGCTTATCATTTTTTTGTAAAAAATCGTTTCCAGTTCTAATTCAGGACGCTTAAGAATACGAAAAGAAAGACCAAAGAAGAAAACCAGGAATAGCAACATATCTCATCATACTTCTTTTCATTTGTTTGTCCAGGTAGTTCCCAATTGTCGCATAAGTTAAAGTAATTAGCTTGGTTTGCTCTGCACAGACTAGTAAACTACATATTACATACAGCAAAATCAAGGTTTAGAAACCCAATTAGCCACCGTTCTTCATCAGTCTAAGTCTTTTGACAGATCCCATGACGTTCCTGCAAAATTAAACATGCCATAAGCAAAAGGTTCACAATCATATTAGGAAAATCCAAGCTTTGTGAAATTTTCGAGAAGCATACATGGTAGGCATATCTTCAGCAAGAAGCCAGTCGCCTTCACTATCCTGGTAAGTCAGTTTATACTCGTCTGTATCTTCTTCACCTGTCACCAAAAAGGGGGGACATATTACCTTCACTGTGCATCAAGCAACGTATGTAGACTATAAGAACGTAACTTTCAACAGTGTATACTTACATTTGGCGAACATGCCTAGCAAGGTTCGTTTAAGAGTCTGAAAAGATTGATATTTGGTTATGTCGATCTTTCTGGCTATTACTAATCCATCCATCTTCACCTTCACGTAGTTGGAATTTGATGGCCTTCTCTGGCACTGGGAACAGCCATTGTTCACTGTCCGTCCTTTTCGTATTCCACCGTTTGAAATCTGGCGGTAGAGCTTCTTCCTCTTGCACTTAATTGGTGGCCACCCCACTAAGCTTTCACCATCAAATCTGTATAGCCAACCAAATAGTCATTAATTTCATGTCTATAAACCAGTTTCCTTATCGTCGCACGCGTATCACAGACAGAAAGAATTCGATTGAAACCATTTGCTTAGCAATATAATCGAAAGAAAAGAAAAAAAAGAAAAGGTGCAGCCATGTGGATACGCAAAAGTACTCAAAACTACCAAAAACCATGCAAACTTTGTTGCACCTAGCTAAGAGCAGAAAGATCCAAACATACAAGAGAGTTCTCGTGCTGCATACCTGCAGTATGCAGAAGTGGCGCTGTTCTCAAGATCTTTAGGGTCATCTTCCTCGTTTGGTTGTTGATCCCAAAGCAAAAGCGGCAGTGTTCGAGGCAAGCTCTCAGTTCCCTCGTCGAAGGCATCATCAAAGTTTCGCTTTTTTCCGGCGAAAAAACTGGAGAACAATGGATGCAGACCTAGTTGAGGTGTGGAAGGGTTCAATTGGCACGAGCCCGCCTCCCTAGTGTCGTGAACAGAGCTATTAAGGTCCAACCCCTTCCTATCAGTCGTTCTACCATTCCCATCTGTTGGAAATAGTGCTAGACTCAGTTGAAGCTCCATGATACGTAATCTCTCATACAACAACAACAACAGAACAAAACAAAACAAAACAAACCCAGATTAGATCAAATCCCCAATAAAAATACAAGGAGAAAGGTCTTGGCTGGTGTGACTTTGGAGAGAGAAAAAAAAGAGAGTAGAGTAGTTAAGGTTTGAGGGATCTGGGTTTCTTGCAATGAAGGTGTTAAATAGGATGCCACGCTATCTATATAGTCGTGGGAGGAAGTCGAGGAGAGTAAAGATGTGTGTGTTCGTTCGTTCGTTCGTTCGAGTTGCTGTGTTGTTTAAGTCTAAATGTCCGCGACGTGGGGCCTGCAAATGGGTGTAAGAAACAGGGAAGAAAGAAGGGTGCCCCGGGTGGGCGGTTCAGGGGACAATGTATAGGCAACTGTGGTAAAGTGTCCGTATCAATGCTAGGCTTTTTGCCGACCCAATTGCCGCTCCTCTGTTTGTTACTTTGGGTTTGGCTCGTTTTCCCTGGGGGTAACCTACCTTCATAGCAGAAAAAGCTAATCCACGCGCACCAATCCTTGATTCCTAACGCACGTGTTTAGTGGATTTCAGACAGCAACTGCCCGGATTTCTGTGTTGAAAAACAAATCATGCCAACCAACACTCAGATGCTCCCTCCCTCCTTCCTTTCTCTTCTCCACCTCCTCGAAGATTTCATATTTCCGAGAAAGGAACTGAAACAGGATTTCCTTTGTCTCTGTCTCTGTTTCTATCTTCTGTTTTTGCTTTTGCTTTTACCTTTTTCTTTGCCTGCTCTCTTTCTTTTTCGAGAGAGATAGTTTTCATATTAAAAATTATATAAGAGGTAAAAAAAATTATGTCTACTTAAAAATCTTATTTAAGCAACTTCAAATGAAAATTCGTGTCACTCCTATCACATCCAAATCCAAAGAGGAAAAAGGTTAGATTGTGTTAAGAACGAAAATGAGAACAGAGGAATATTGAGGCAATCGGTCCTTATTTCCTGATACAGACTTTCTGGGCAAGTCTGGAAAAGCCCTTTTACAGAAATGAAGAATGGAGATGAGAACAAGAGGATTCTAGATGAGAAAAAGAAAACAGATTACTAACACAATGCACACCCATAACAGATTCCTACCTACCTAATAAAGGTTCTCTGCACATTCCAAATACGTTTGCTGGATTCCGTTACACATAATCCTCCAAATTACGTGGGCGTTTCCTGTTTCTAGTCCCCCTACGTGGAACATGTCCAGCTGCTTCCTCAGCTACCTCAGCATCTGTATCCCTGTCAGCATCCTTGCTGGCCTCTATAAGCCGACTCTCATCCAGATTCACCACATTACTCTCTTCCTGTGAAAGAACCTTGTCCTCAAGGTTAAGTGTAGGATAATTCTTCCGCAGTTGCTCCTTATCTTCCCATGTATCTGTTGTCTCATCCATTCCCTGCCATCGTACCAAACATTGTTTAATTTCCCTTCCTCCCCTCTTTAGTACTCGAGTCCTCATCACCGCCATAGGTTGTAAAATCAGTGAGGTTGAGGAATCCACCAAGTGTAAAGGGGTCACTTGCTGCAAGGGAATTCCCACACACTTCTTAAGCACTGATACGTGAAATACAGGATGTATCTTAGCTGCTTCAGGTAAGTCTAACTTATAAGCCACCAATCCAACCTTCTTCACCACCTGAAAGGGTCCAAAGTATCTTGGTCCTAGCTTGCTATGATTCCGTAATCTGACTGAATTTTGCCTATACGGTTTCAGTTTGACGTAGACCCAATCACCTTCATTGTACTGCACCTCTCTTCTGTGAGTATTCGCATAAGTTTTCATCCGGTCCTGGGCTTTGATCAAATTGCCACGCAGCCTCTGTAGAACCATATCTCTATTCTTAAGTTGTTCATCCACTTCTGCATTTTTAGCTGCTCCCGGAACGTATCGTATGATGGCTGGTGGTGGTCTTCCGTATAACACTTCATAAGGTGTTAATTTAATTGTTGATTGGTAGGCGGTGTTATACCAGTATTCTGCCCATGGTAGATACGCAAACCAATTAGCCGGAGTATCCCCTGTAAAACACCTTAGGTACATTTCCAATACCTTGTTCACGGCCTCTGTCTGTCCATCCGTTTGAGGATGGTAAGCGGTGCTTGGTGACAAGCAAGTGCCCTGCAAGCGATGAATCTCTTTCCAGAACGAAGTAAGGAATTTGGGATCCCGATCCGTAACAATAGAGGTCGGCACTCCATGTAGGCGGATAAACTCCGAGACAAAAGCTATAGCTACTGACTTGCTGGTTACAGGGGAAGATAATCCCACAAAATGTCCATACTTTGATAGTCTATCCACTATCACTAAGATTACTGTCTTCCCCTGGGAACATGGTAATCCTGTGATAAAATCCATGGAGATGGCTTCAAATACCAAATCCGGAATTGGAAGAGGCTGGAGTAATCCTGCTGGTTTCGTTGTTGTATCCTTCATCACGTGACAGACCTGGCATTGCGAAACAAATTCCCGTACATCCTTCCTCATTGTCCGCCAGTAGAAGTTCGATGACAATCTGTGGAATGTGCGTGATATGCCGGCGTGTCCTCCTACCAATGAAGAATGGAATTCTGACAACAGTTGTTGCCTCAGTGGTGAATCTGAAGCAATGACAATTCTATTGCGAAAGAACAGAATCTCGTCACGAACTTCATACTCCCTCATCTCTGCCTTACTGTTTTTCCACTGATTCTGTAGTTGAATCAACTCCGAATGTGTCCGATTCTCATCTTTGATTTTCTCCAGAATCCTGTATTCCACCTTGGCCAACAGGAACAACATGGCAAAATTGACCCTTGATAGTGCGTCAGCCGCTACATTCTGCTTCCCAGCACGATATATTATCTCAAAATCGTACCCAATAAGTTTGCACAGCCACTTCTGCTGCTCTGGAGTTTGTATCAATTGTTCTGTAAGATTCTTCAAAGATTGCTGATCAGTAAGGATAGTAAACCTTCGTCCCAGCAAATATTGACGCCATTTGGACACAGACTGGGTTATGGCATACATCTCCCGGTGGTACGCTGATGCATGACGCATTCTGGGGCATAATTTCTGGCTGTAATAAGCGATGGGATGTCCTTCTTGTGACAGGACAGCCCCAATTCCCAGGCCTGAAGCATCTGTCTCCAGCATGAAGGGTTTTGTGAAGTCTGGCAACCGTAATACTGGTGCTTTGGCCAGTAGCTCTTTCAATTTATCAAATGCTGTTTGAGTAGTCTCGTTCCAAGCAAACCCATCTTTGCGTAATAAGTCTGTGAGGGCTCCCGCCACCGAGGCATAATGAGCTATAAATCGACGGTAGTACCCAGCAAGGCCCAGAAATCCTCGGACATCCTTCACTGATTTAGGCTGTGGCCAAGCCTTTATCGCCTCTATCTTCTCGTTATCCACAGCCACCCCTGCTCTTGTGATCACATGTCCCAAATACCCGATGTCTTCTCTACCAAAGATACATTTGGAAGGCTTGGCTACCAGTTGATGTGTACGTAGCAACTGCAGAATTACCCGCAAGTGCTCCAAATGCTCCTCCCATGAGGTGCTGTAAACCAAGATGTCGTCAAAAAATACCAGCACAAATCGTCGCAGATACGGCCTGAATATGTTGTTCATCAGGGATTGAAACGATGAAGGAGCATTCGTCAACCCAAATGGCATTACAAGAAATTCGTAATGTCCATCGTGAGTGCGAAATGCTGTCTTTTCTACATCAGTCGTCTTCACACGAATTTGATGATACCCTGCTAGCAAATCTAGTTTTGAAAAATATTGTGCTCCATATAATTCATCAAACAATTCGTCGATGGACGGAATAGGAAAGCGATCACGTACTGTGACCGAATTCAATGCGCGATAATCAACACAAAAGCGCCAGGTTCCATCCTTCTTCCTTACTAGCAGAACCGGGGATGAGAAGGGACTATTGCTTGGTCGAATGATACCTTCGGCTAGCATTTCTGTCACCAGCCTCTCAATCTCATGCTTCTGGTAATGAGGATAACGATAGGGACGGACGTTCACCGGGACCGCTCCAGGTATTAACGGGATACTATGATCCGTTGCTCGCAAGGGTGGAAGGCCGTGTGGTTTCTGAAACACGTCTGCAAATTCCTGTAATACTGTCGCCACCTTAGGATGAACTAACAATTCTGAATTATCAGTCTGTGGCACTATCTCCAATCTGAAACATGTTGCAATCCCTTCTATTTCCCCCAAGCGTCGAATAGCATTGAACGAAGCATGCTGAGCCGTAGGACTGACCTCTCCTTTCCACTGAACCCGCTTTTCCCCGTAAGTGAACTCGAATTGAGACGTCGAGTAATCTGTAATCACAGGTCCAAGCTGTGCCAACCAAGAGACCCCCAAAACCATATCCCAGCCTTGAAGCGGTAACACAAAAAAATCAATCTGTACCTCCTGACCCTGTATACTAACTGGGACTTGTCGAGTGATACCTGAACAGAACAATCGTTCACCATTCCCAACCAACACCCCAAACGTCTCAATGGATTCAACTGGTAATTTCAGAAAATTAGCTACCCTGGTTTGCACGAAACTGTGCGTGCTCCCTCCATCCAATAGAACTTGCACCGGAGACCCATTAACATGCCCCGTGAAACGAATAGTAGCAGGGGATAGATTCCCGGACATAGCATAATGTGAAATAGCTGTTGTAGGGGTTACCTCTACTGGAATAGATGGTTCCTCTCCTCCTGCGGCTTTTGTAGGTTCCTCTTGTGGGGTAGCAGTGAACTCCTCAGCATCAGCGAACAAGAGCAATCGTGGCGACGATTTACACTTGTGGTCCCACGTGTATTTTTCGTCGCAGTTGTAGCAGAGTCCCTGAGCTCGTCGCTGAGCCACCTCAGCTGGAGTGAGACGTCGCACCGGCAGCTTGGCAGTCGAAGAGGATGACAACACTGGCTTAGGTTGAGACGGATTCGTTTTTGGCGTGGGTAACAGTGGCTGAGACTGGCCAAGAGTGGGCTTCACCAGGCCTTTTTCCAACAGGATCCGATTCTCATGTACATGGGCCATACGAACCACTTCAGCCAAGTCTGAGGGATCCGTTGCCAAGACTGAAGTCTTAATGTCATCCCTAAGCCCAGAAATGAAGCACCTAACCACAAACAACTCTGGCAATAACATGGATCTGTTCATCACTGCTTCAAAACGATCGTGATATTCATCCACTGTAGAAGTTTGCCGAAGTTTAGCAAGCAATCCCTCAGGAGTTTCCAGGTCTTTGCTACGAAATCGTTTGATTAGGGCCGTAGTGAAAGCCTCCCAACCAGCTAACTGTTTGTTTCGATGCATCCATTCAAACCATCCTGCGGCACTCCCATCCAAGTAAAACGATGCAATCGTGACACGCTCCTCATCCGAAATATCATAGAAATCGAAGTAGCGTTCCGCATTAAATACCCAGCGTTGCACTTCCGAACCTGCGAAACGAGGCATTTCAACAGGAGCTGGTTTGTGTCGACCCAAGCGTGCATTCCCACCAGCGAGCGAAACCTGTGGTATGGCCCCTTTTGACGATCCTTCACCGATTGGTGAACGAGCAGAATGAACTAACTGTTGCAGAAGTTTTTGTTGCTCTGCAAAGGCTTGAAAAAGACCCGTAATATCCGAAAGGATCTTGGTATGAGTCTCCTTTACTGCCGTAATATCAGCATCCAAAGTTTTGAACCGAGTCTGGTATTCCGCCATCTGTGCAGAATACAATGAAAGCACCAAATGTTAAGAACGAAAATGAGAACAGAGGAATATTGAGGCAATCGGTCCTTATTTCCTGATACAGACTTTCTGGGCAAGTCTGGAAAAGCCCTTTTACAGAAATGAAGAATGGAGATGAGAACAAGAGGATTCTAGATGAGAAAAAGAAAACAGATTACTAACACAATGCACACCCATAACAGATTCCTACCTACCTAATAAAGGTTCTCTGCACATTCCAAATACGTTTGCTGGATTCCGTTACACATAATCCTCCAAATTACGTGGGCGTTTCCTGTTTCTAGTCCCCCTACGTGGAACATGTCCAGCTGCTTCCTCAGCTACCTCAGCATCTGTATCCCTGTCAGCATCCTTGCTGGCCTCTATAAGCCGACTCTCATCCAGATTCACCACAGATTGTCCCTCTTTTATATCGGCTGTATTAAAAAAAAGAAAAGTAAAACGACATAGCCTCTGTCTGCACGCATTCTACTGGAGCGTGAAAGCCCACTCTCAAATAGTCTCATACACTTCCAGTTTCTTCAAGCAGGGGCCCATCAGGCCAAGGAGACTTCCTAATTTGGAGGTACAGATTCTGTAGTCAAACCTGTAGGATGAGGGGGGCATGTGGGCCATCCCATCCACTTAAGCTTCATCAATTTCAAAATGCCACATAACCAACGTTACGTTTGTACTGTTTTTCCCCTCCAACCAAACCCTTTCCCGTCCTGCCTCGATCTGCCCTAAATTCATTGAACTTGAAGGGTTGGAGGAGATGGAGATGATTGTTTTCCGCTTAAGCAATCTGGTTATTAAGGATTACTGATGTTTTTATCAGTTCTATCATTCTCCTACCGAAGGATATAGTTGCTAATAATTGTTTTGTCATTGGTTCTTTCTGTCCCCTATTAGTTTATACATCCCAGAAAAGAGAGAGGTTGCCATTGCCACTCACCATGCATGCAAAATAATTAAGACAGACCAGTAAATAAACAACTACAGATACAAAACAAAAGCACAAGTTCCCAGGATTTCTGCTTAATTTGTTCCTGTTATGTTCTGTGATTAATCTAACAATATCAATGCTCTGCGGTCTCCTCTAAACTTAATCATCAGAGAGAGCATACAAAACAAGGCACTGCAGTTTCACTGTCACGGGAGGGTTCAACAAGCTCGGATAGGAAACCAAGCAGATAGCTTCACGTGACGATGATCAATCAACCAGCTCAAGACAAGGGGTCTGGACCGGAGAAGCCGCGGGAGGCGGTCCTTGTTGCCACCCACTTTCGAACAATGGGTTCACCATCCTTAGCGGGTAGCTAGCTAGGAGCATGCACCCGCACAAGAAATGAATATAATACATTGACTGTACTGTACGCCACTCAATACTAGGCACCATTGCATAGAACCCACGTGTGATGAATGGTCCTAATAGTAATTAATTAGTATGGCGCATGCGTGACAAATGTGGCCATGGGGGACCTGAAGTTGAAAGTGCTGAAGCCACTCTGATCAAAAGGAAAAGGAAAAGAGAAGGAGAAGAGACGTTGTTGAGGCTGTCAAATTGGAAAAGTTAAAAGGAAGACGAGAATTTGGGACAAGAAAAAATGAATGGTCAAGAATTACATGCAGATCTCTACCATTGGCTTTGTCTATATATAATTGAGTGGCTTTTGTGTTTCTTCGTTTTGGTGTTAGGTTGTTTTTAGTGAGGCTACGTAGTAGGAAGGGGAAGATCTAGTGAATAGGGCATTGAAAGTCCTGTCTTATACCGTGGTCCCAGCTTCACAAAGGGTGTACTGTACTGTATATAAATTTATTAAAATTGCTGAATTTCATATAATAAAATTAGATTATTTATTTAGTGCATTTTTTATATTTATTTCAGAATCTTAAAGTTAAAAAAACAGACCAGTTGGTAATACTACATTGGTGAGTTAGGTTTGAATAATTGGTAATTAATGACTTAACTAATTTGTGCATCCTTATTTGTCAAGAAACGTTTGGTTCTCCTCTTGGTGGACTGCATCATGGATTGCCAAAGCTCTTCTTCAAGGAGTGTTAGTACTGCATTCAATAGTTTACGTGACTATCTAAAATTTAATGATCCATCACCTGAAGGATTAATCAGGTGGGTGTTAGGCATCAATTGGAACTGACTAATGAGTGTTCCATTCACAAATCACAACCTGTGATCATCATGTAATAAATAGAGTGCTACTTAATTAGGGTTGAGACATCGATACCATTCGATTCATAAAGCAATCATGCATTGAACCGACATAGCTAGGTTGTCAAACCAAATCATATCCAGTGTCATAAATAATTTAAATAAGCATGAGTTGGATACTCATGGATTCCGAGAAGAATTGAGTTTTCTTAAGAATTTAGTTAGGTTTGAGTCCTAAATATTTGTCGGTAATTTATCTAACTAAATAGATAATTGATTGAAACCTAGAAATAAATTAAATATGTTATCGAAATTATACTTTTTTATTCTAAACAAATTAATAACTAAATTTTCTGAAAAAAAATTATAATTTGAACTGATCATCATCTTGGTCCAATATGATAAATTGGATATAAATTGAAAAACCCCTATCCTATCTTAAAATCTTCAATTCCTTCATCTCTTCAATGACAATCTGCGCAATACAAAACAAGATAAAATTGACTAATGGATGGATACGAAGATTGATAGATGGAATTCTTCTGGCAGTGATGTGATGTGATATGATATGAATTCAGTTTGCTTGCAACTTCATAATCTCAGTGCTCGATTCTGGTTCCCAAAAGTTGCACTGCAATAAGATCCACACTTTCCATATGTCTCTTTCAGCTCCACAAATTGTCTGTACTTAGTTTTTCTTTTTTTCTTCGATCTTCGAGTCTATCAGTAATTTTGGATTTTGGCCACGATACATGCGGCTAGATTCTTCAAAACAGATTGCGACCACTCTTTCTTCTCAATCAGTGCTGTTTCTAATTTGTTTTTTCTTTCCCACTTCATAGAGAAGATTTGACATGTATTTAAGAACGTGATGGGGTCATATCATGAGTTATTATGGCAAGTCAGGACACCTTTCTCTTCCTAAGGATCCTTTCGTATTGTCAATAATAATAATTAACATCTTTTATTATATAATAATCTAATTAAAATAAATAAATGTTATTATTCAACCATTTGGATGAAGCCTCTTCACTTATGATTGTACCATTGATTTTGATTGCTCAAAGAGAGTCAATGGAATTGATTCGATAGATGAAACATGAACGACACTTGGAATATCATGTTTGTTTAGACCAAAGCAACCAAAGTGAGCAAAAAAACGAAGGGACAGAATAAATTTACAAGCTTGAAAATGACCGACCTGGTTTGTGCTCCCAACCCGGATATTGTTACTCTTGCTGGAGATGTCCCTGTCAAGGACCAAGTAAGAAACCAACTATGGAAAGGAGCCAAACCAAGCCCATCATAATCGATGCACCACACCACGCCTATGGATGAGTTTGAATTCTCTTTTCTAATGTTCTAGCGCATGGATCAATGGAACTGATTTATTCCTACCATCTTTTTCTTTGTTTGTTCATAAAGAATCCAGAATTTATGTTACGTGGACATTAAAAATTTTCATTTTAGCTTTAATTATGGGCTTTAAAAAAGAGAGGCTACGAGACTAGTTTCTCTTTTTCTTTTTAAAAAATATTCGATACTTCATAAACTGGCCACTAAGGATTTTTTTTTTAAATTAGAAAAATAGCTCTACAAATTTTGATATGCATATGTTAATACGGATACTTTACTTGAAGAATTCTAATTAAATACTTAATAAATTATAGATTTTTAATATAATGCAACTCTGAATGGGCGAAAAGAGTGTAATTCAAGTAAGGTTCCCCTGAGTTTCAGAACCAGAATCATAGCTTGTTTTAAGATTAAGGGGGCTGGGCCATGAATTAAATGCAGCTTTAATGATAATTAAAATCCAAAAATAGTGTCGTGCTATTGCCAAGTTGCTTTTCTTGTGAAAATTTCAGAATTACGGCACCTACTTTTTATATGGATAATCTAAAACAAGTCGTTTGAAGACCATGTTTAGCATCTGCGACAAGTCTTATCGTTACCGTGTGTACATATAATTTAAGTTGCATGACTGTGTCAAAGAAAATATTGTTTGGGTTAGTCCCAACAAGAAAACTCATTTTATTTTAGAGCAGAGAGTCATGATAATAGTGTTTGCATTGGGTCGATCTACACTTTTTTGAGAAACTGTAGTCTTTCTTCATCCGGTTATAATGGTCATCTAGAGATGAGGTCATTATCATTCGGAAATCAAGTTCGTTGTAAGTATTAGTCTAAAAGAGCCTATAATATCTACAGAAGCAACGCGTCATTGCACTGTAGTGTTAGAAATGGATGATCAAACTGATGGATTTCTGGATGAAAATTCAATATAACCTGAAGGAGAGTCATATAGCTTATAGTATCTATACAAATTGCAGATAACGAGCACTTAACCAAGATTCTTACTAAATCTCCTACAACACCCGCGGAAAATTTTTTGCAACAAACATTGACATGCTGTTACAGTTGAGTCATATCTTATTTAGACTAAGGCAGAAAATGTTGCGATCAGGATTTTTTTTTTCACATAAGATAAATAAAATGGATACATCTTATCATGCGTTATCTTCACGACCAATAAAATTGTATTACGATTTTGGCGATACAGTATGAGATGGACGAGTGCAAACCATTTCGCCGGTGATTGGAGCTATCGAATTTACAGCACTTCATGATCATCAGTATACATCAAACTATTTTCACTCTCGACCGGTAACGAAGGAGGAGTTCCAGGAGGAATGGATGCTGCACCGTGTTCACCGGCACAGATACACAGAGCCTCTGCATCCCGTAGAATTGAGTCAAGGTCAATGTGGCAGCTCAGCTCATTAATGAATTTCAAAAGCGTGTCGAAGTCCATCTGCTCCCCTATTATCTTCTTACGATACCGCTTCAATATGGCAACACATACATAGAGATGCATGTGCTCCGACAAATAATGTGTCCACAATACCTCCCATAAACGCATAGTTTTGTCGTACTCAAATTCCCTGAAACAAATGCAACCAAAAAACTTATCATCATATAAAGTACTCTATTAAACAGTTCAAACATAGCATATTTTCATGACGCTTAGGCCAAGGCATCCAGGAGGACATGCATTTACTCTCTCAAGGAAATGTCAATTGAATTAGTGGAGACCAGCAATCATTGACCTAAAGCCTAAACTGTTACTGTATTAGAATGTTTTATTCTATATGCACTAGGTGTAGGGTACATAAAAAGTGAATCAACAACATCACTTCAGCGCGTTCATTCTTAAGCAGTGAAAAAAGAAAACCGAATAATTCAACTATCTTACCTTTTAAATTGAATCAGTACCCAACGGAAACAAAAGAAATAATTCAGACAATCATTCTGCTTGAAATAGTTGTGCAGTGGACCATCAAGTAACTCCACAAGCTGCAACAAAGACAACAAATATCAGAAGACATAATTAGCACCTGCTACCGTGACAGCATAATTAAGGTGATGGCTTCCATATTAGCCGCACAAAGATATACAATTCTGGAAGTTGAAAACGAGAAAATGCATTTGGAAATATTGAGCTTGTGCTCATCAGTAGGCAAATGAACTCCAACTTTTACAAAACTGTAATCTGTAGTTTGTTAAATAGCAACTTCAAAGATATCTCCCGTGTACAGAAGAAAGCTTTTACCATTAAAAAAAAACATTCGCTCATATGAGATTTTGATGCATACGCATTCAAAATATTGGATCAATGGTCTGAGAACATAACCAAGAACTCAGATTGCCAAAACTATTGCCCGTACGTCGGCAAACAGAAGAAAATATTGAGAATGGGAAAGAAAGAGAGACCTTAGATAAAGCAAAAAGTTGAGAATGCATGCCATTCTGGTCACGGTTGAAATTGGGACCAAGGCGTTCCATTAATGCAACAAAACACCAAAATGATTCCGATTCATCGTTCATTACATACAAAATAGGGGACAAGAAATCACTCATACCCTGCAAGACAAGGCCAAAGGAAGATAAATATACAAATAAAATTGTACAAAATGAAGGCATACACAAACAAGTATGAGAGAAATATGTACAAAAATGAAGACAAGAAAATTGAAAATTGGTTAACCAACAACACCATCTGATACAAACATGACAATAAATAAATCAACAAAATGAACGATATAACTCCTTTTGCTTAGCAGATAATATCCTCCATTTGAAAAATATTTTCATGATAACTATTTTTCCAGGGAACAGTCTGCGCGAAAACTATTGTTCCAAAGCCACCGATTTAGATGTCCTCATAATGTAATGTTGGAAACGTTGTACAAGACTGAAAAATGGAATTACTAAACTTATCTGCAAATAAACTGGCCTGGGCAGAACTTAACTCCGAGAACATTATTTTTATAACTCATACAAAATCATACCCCAACCAATATAGAAACATAAGGGAAGACTGATGAATGACACTAATAAACGTAAGTAATAACAGAAACAACTGTTAGCTCTGGAGGCTATCACTGCACCAAGGTATTTTTCTAATCTGAAGCAACTACTCGTTCATGAAGACCTTCTCTAATGACCACCAAAGACATAACAGTAGCCCTTTCATAATTGTAACAATCACAAAGAACATCAATGGGAGAGGGACATTTACCTGGCAGTAACCAAGATCAAAGTTATAGAAGGAGTATGTCAATAGAATATCACGCAAGATATTCACATTTTGATTATCATCTCCATCATAAAATGATAATGACCTATCAGTCCTCACCTTGCAGAGACAAAAACAGACCAAAACGATTTAAGTAAAACTTGAATATGAAAAATTCCAAGCAGCAAGGGATGCTTACCACATCTTTTTCTACAAGGCCTTTCCTTTCCCTAAATTTTGTAAATCTCCTTGCCTGTTCAGGAGAAATACTCTGCATAAGAAAAAAGATGCAAATATTAAACAATGGAAGCTTGTTCCTTGTTTATATATCATTGAAAACAAAGCAACCCATAGATACTATAATCTATTGATGACACCATATCATATAAACATTTGAAATTATCTTTTCCCATAAGCTACCAGTATGCACTTACTGCAAAATGCACTCACCAATGAAAGTAACCATGCCTAAGAAACAAACTCTGAACATGATAAGACACAAAATGGCAATGTTTTTTTTCCAAACTGCAGCATAAGTAAATAGTTGAAAATGGGCCCAAAAAAAAATCTTTCACCAATTTGAACAGCATTCTACTTTTCACATCAAACAAATACATATTATTAACTTCCACTAGTCAAAGATCAGCAAAAATTCCAACAGTCTTGCATTAGCTATTGTTATCATATACTGGTTTAAAAGGTCCAGAAATAGGTGGGATACAGATGCATCCCCTGGATTCACAATGCATTATTTGAAAAATAACAAGAAAAAACAGTCGAAATCATATTCTGGTTTCACACCTGCAATAATCAACTCTAACTACATTTTCAAACAGATCCTACACAACATAAATCCAAATGCTGCATTTCTCAATAATTCAGTCAGAAAATATAAGCAGAAATTCATTAGAAAAAAGCAAATTTCTTCCCGCATTTCCACTGTGCATCAATCAAGACAGGCAACAGTCATTACAGCGGAAGAAAAAATGAAAAATATTCAAAACGAATAAAGTAAATAGTATTATTGCAGGAAAAATCATGTAAACTTTACATGATGTCCAGGATTGCTTCACAATCACATCTCTCTCAGCACCAAAAGGAAATGAGAAAAGTTAAAAAAGAAGTAACATCCATAGCATAATTAAAAAACAAATGAGAGTTACAGCAAACCTTCCACTGTAGTTTCACAGTTTCATACTCTAACTTTTTAGTGGACTTGAGATATTCCCTTTCTGCATATGTCGAATCATAGGCATAATATCCCAACAAAAATGGCCAAACCTACAGTAATATTGTTAAGAGATTTAAAATCAAAGGCATAATTAAGCCATCTATAGAATCCATTAGCACAAAGGTTTCTTGCATGTTACAGGAACAAACCTCTCTTCGTAATGTGTCCTCAACTCCACCATAGAATATTCTCTTTCTTAAAGCATTTCGATCTACAACTCGTCCTTCAGAATCCAAAAATGTTGCCCACTGCATATGCAATTAATAAGGTGAAGAAGACAGCATATAAAATCATGGAATTCAACAGCAGGAAATCATTCCATACTCAGACCATTTGTCAATTTTAGATTACTGCAGGTATGTGCATGAGCACAGTTTTTTTTTTCAAACATGCATATAGAAAAACCAAAACATAACATACGAGTTGAGCAGCAGAGGCATGTTCACAGTGATCAACAACATAAGAAACAATACCGAAATGCTTAACAACTTTCAGTTGGTTCACAGCAAGAAACTTGCAAAAGAATGCATATCTGAATCAGCATTGGTTGAATAATCCCAAAAATCTAGCCAGAAGAAAAACTCACCTCCTCATACCCCAAGGGCGGTTGTCGTGGTTTTCCCCAAACAAGTGTCTTTTCATCAAGCTGTCAAAATATGTGGGAAAGTCATTTCTACTTGTGAAAAAAAAAAAGAATAAAAGTTAGCATACTCATCAACTCGGTAAGCAAAAATAATAGGAAAAACATAGTTTCCAATGGGAATGGTTTGAGCTATATTTTAACTATAGTCATCGTCATCTTAACCTTTCAAAACAGAAACAAAAATGCCACGTCATGCTGGAAGTTGAACAACACATCCACTTGTGCTGCTGTATTTAATATCCTTGCGAAAGCAGTAAAATTACAAAAAAGTAGAGATAGATGGACTATTCTGTATGATAAGTTTGCATGATAGCAATAATACAGAAATAAAATTTAAATTCTGATAAATCAATCTGAGCTGACCCATCTAAGATGGCTCATTAGGATGATAGATGGGTGGTGAGATTTGGGGTGCCATTTTACCTGTATTGGTCCAGGTTTAATAGAATTATTTGCCACATGTCAGAAATTTATATCAAAAGATAACTAGAGGGTAAGGGTCAGGTGGCCAAGTGGGACAGGATATGTAGTGGGAAAGTTCATTCAAAATGCAAGCATAGGTCTATGAATTGGTAAACCATGAAATAGCAAATCCAACTCTAACCATTCCCATCCTCATTATTAGATATCAGTCTCATTACCAAGCGATGAAAGGATGAATGAAAATATGTAACAGAAACTATTCTCAGTGCTTAGCATACAGATTTCACTTTTTGATTTTTATCATCATTCACACACCCACAGGTGGAGATTACCTATGTAAGCAGTGAAATTAGCACCAGAGACGGAGCAGTAAAGAGGCAGAAGCAAGCATCTAAATGGGGTGAAAGTGAAAGAAGCACCCAACTTTAGTAATCAGTATAGGATAAGATGTGCTAAAAACTAAATTTCAAGCTGTAATGTAGACATTAAAAATTAAATAAAAGAATAAAGCGGGAAACAACTTGCAAGGGGTTCATCTAATGCTTGGCACACAACTCAACCTTTCATTCAACATGTCTACAGTTGTTCCAATCTATTGAGAAGTTGACTTAGTCAACATATCACAAACAAGAAAATGATTGGTGTGTCACTTACAACAAACAACATATATATGCTTATAAATGAACCGAGCTTGAAAAACACTTTGATTGACAAAACAAGTCACTATGGTGGGAGCAACATATTTAAAGTCGACGAACAAGGTAGATACACATCTATCCAATACCAGTTATGAACAATGAACAGAAAACGGAAGTAGAAAACAAAAGGCTGAAGAATGAAACCCGGAAAAATAAATAGTGAGAAGGCTCTTCTAGTACCTCCTCAAAATTGATAAACTCAAAAGTTTCCACATTGGAGGCAGCTTCTTCACCAAGGTCATATTTCTTATAAAGGAGTTTCTGTTTAGAAAAATGGAGGTGTGAATTAGATAGCCCGAGAGTAGAATAAATCTTCCCAAGGCAGATACAGCAAGAACTCCTGGTTGAACAAGGAGCCAAAAAGCTCTCAATCCCCTAACTATTCTTTCACTTGTAACAAACCAGGATGATCCTCAAAGTAAAATGGAGAAAAATGGAGGTAACATAACCAGCCCTATGAGCGTTCGTATAGGATCTAGGCTCCCCTACACATCTTCCATAATCAAAATAGTCAATCATATGCATTTTGATCTCTCAAATTAAGGCATACAAGACAAGCATATGTCTATAAGGCTCAACAGATATTGGCTATACTGACTTAAGGAAAATGAAAAGCAAAAAATTCAATAATAAGCTTACAAAATAAAATGGCTTGACTGAGACTGTAGGTTCTCTGCACCACAGTAAGACTAAGAGCTACAAAATCTTAAAATACTAAAAGAATTATTTCAGTAAGATGTGGAAGTATCATAATTACTAGAAGATAAAACCCAAATTCTCAATGATATAGTTCAAATCAGTGTTAACAAAAGCACTTGGCATACATATAACATGAGGTGCTGATGACATGGATTTAATATGCAATATTACAGACTTTAGTTATTTTTGGGTTAACAATTTCGTTTGCTGAGGTTTATTTTCAGAAAACTACCTTTAAGAAACCAAAATTAATAATTGATGTTCAATATCAATAAAAGAAGTTTGATTCTGGGATACTCATCTTATAGTCTCTGTTACAAAAAAAAAGTGTAAATTAGAATCCAGTAACATGATAATATGCAATATCACCAACTTTTTGGGTAAACAAGCTTGTATGCTGAATTTTCTCTGAGAAAAATACCCTTAAGAAACCATTTAGAATTACTAGTAACGACAAACAACAGAAGTTTACTCTGGTCCGTCATCAAATAGTCTCTGTTGGAAAAAGAATTGTGAATTAGGACCCATATGCAAAAAGGAAATTCCAAATATGCCAGTAAATTTCTCTATATAAGTGTAGTCCTCTATATTTTCTAGAGTTCTCCAGGACCAAAGAGACCCTGTCAAACTCGAGAAGATAGGTCAAATTTTTTTATATCTTGCTAACTAATACCAAAAAGTTACAGCTAGGATTGAGTAAAACCAGAAAGTGATATTCATATTTTCTGTGAACTCCCCACAGCTTTATCCCACCAACACCAACATCCTAGATCATAGAGAGCTAGATCCATCCTCAACTGTGCCTTTTCAATGTGCATGCCTGGCATAAAAAAAATTTCAGAGCTGAACTCACATGGCTTTCTTTCCTAGATGAATGCCTTGGAAGTTTTTAACAGTACCTATTTAAAAAGTTAAAAATGCACTACAATGTATTGAACTGAAAGAGTAATCCAGTAAACCCGAAGCTGATTTTGCAGCTATGGCAATCTCTTTTCAATATTCATTCTTGATTGGTAAAGAGAATTAGTAGGATTATCTATAGGATTGGGCTGAGCTAGAACAAGACAAGAATAACAAGAGATTCTTAAAATAGAGACCCTCTATTGAAAGCAGATACCTAGCAAAACAACATGCGCGACATGGACTCTCAAGGAGCTTTTAATCAATTAGAACAAGAAATATGAAAAAGTAAACCATATATCTAGCCTATACCCATCTTTAAAAAAAAGATGCAGCCATAAGTGAGGCGATGCATGTCTAAGATACAACTCTGGAAACACAATGAGAATTTCCATGTGGAAAACTTTTTCCAAATAGAAATATTTATAGGTAATAATGATTCCATAACAATCAGTTAAGTGTCATAAATAATATGATAATACCAATGCATTGCACGTTTTTACGTACAATATTTTTCAAGCACGTCCTCTAATGTGGATTAATTGACGGGAAGTCAAAAAGGCTCTCTGAAATAAAATACTAACATAAATTATACAAGCGACAAAAGGTTTACCTCAACAGGATCCGAGGGTACAGGAATTTCTTCAAGTTTCTCCGCATCCTTGGAGGCCCTGTGAGGGACATCGACTGGTCCATAACTATAGCTTTTCCTTTCTATATTGCCATACCCATTGCCTTGATTTTCACGAAATAATTGTGAAGTTGTTTCCCGGGCAAATTTGGTCACACGAGAAAATTTTTCCAGTACGTTGATTGAGAGATCTCGGGCCGGATCATGATTCTTTTGCCTATGCCTCCCAATATTTTGAGAAAAACTTGAACTTCCATCAGCAATAACCCCGTCACTCCTATCTAGGTTTTCATGTGATGGAGATTCATTAGTTGAAACGGCATTAGATACACCAGCAACAGAAACAGCACCAGGAAGCTCCAAAGAAGAAAGAGTCCTCTGGAAAGCGGTCAAATCATGAACAATAATCATCAGAAAAAAAAGAGATAAAACAATCAGAAAGAAATGTAGACCAAAAATCAGCTAAAGCCCTCAAATGTCCAAAAAAGAGAACGAAAGCAATATTCCCTATTAAAGACTGCCTTCAAGCAAAAGTATGCAAACAACCACTCAAGGTAATCGTGGCCAGTAGTCATCCAAAACACAATCATAAATGAGCATATCCACACCTGCAGCGGACTTTGAAAATCGTTCACAAGGAACACATTTGCATCTTCCACTGACCTGAAAATGAGGTGTATAATAAAAGGAATTACAATAAATGTTATGATGTAATAGATAAAATTAAATTAATGTAAGAGAGAAAGATATTACAAAGGTGGCTAGGGAAACAGTTAAATAGCTATTAAATGGTTGGATTGCATATATCAAAAAGAGAGGAAAAAGCTACACGCCCGTTTACCATGATTTAACAGCATAATTGCCATGCTTTAATGTATAAGCTACATAAATAATATCAGAATGACCCAGCACATCGAATTAAAAACCAACCTCACAACAAGAGTGTGTTGCTTTATTGTAGCAATGAACTCTTTAACTCCTCCATTGTAGAAGTAAAGAGGAGGAAATGCAATTCCTGCAAAACACATCCACTTTTAAAAGATTGGATGTTGCCCTGAAAAGTGTAACCCTGCTAAAAACACTAACATATATGTCTTATGCATAAACAACATGTAAAGTTCACCCGAATTTTTAAGGTGCTTCAAACCCAAATCCAAGGATCAAGCTTCTGACGATTGGTTAAGAGTCATCTATCTTTAACCAGACGTCAAGGAATCAATCCTTGGCTTTGGGTGTGCAGACCTCAAAAATTTTGGGCCAATTGGACTCATCATTGGTTGGTGCACACGACACAGCGAAAGGGATTATATACAGTCATCGATGGTGGATATCCTTTAATTTAAAAAATATAATGTACATCAAATAAACACCAATACATAGAAACAAGACGTTAAACATAATATTCTAGTTAATATCTTATAATATGTCAAATCTCAACTGAAATAAAAATTTTATTTAAAAACAAAACTAGTGCGTTGAACAAAATTTTGACCCAATGACATATAGGAAAACAGCAGTGGAATTCTCATGCAACTTGAATCCAATTGATTTGCACCAAATACTGTAAGTACCACAAAATCTGGCAAATCAACTAACCATCAGACACAAATAAAGACTTCGCAAAAAAATAACACATTTCTTCCTGACTGAACACTTGAATCAGTTTATCATACGCCATTACTATCATAAAATCAAGCAACAAGTCAAAGAACAACTGATAGTTCTAGCATCATACAATCACAATCCCATACCTGATGACAACACTATAATCACATACGGCCATCCAAAAGCTGGTGTATGTCTGCGAATGGACTGCACATCGGAAAATGGGATAGCCCTTATGGTGTAGAGATTCCTATCTACATGGCACCGAATGAAATATCAACATATATTCAACTCTCATGTCATTCATCCAACACCAATATAAATATGTAATAACTCATCATCATTGGAATAGACCATCAATCAACCTTTCTCAGTAAGCCTAGCATTGGAGTTCTGGCCTTTGTAGGGAATCCACGTCTAGAAAACAATAAGACTCCAAAATCACAAACACTCGGCACATACAAAAGAAAGATAAGCAGAAGATATATGAAGAAAAGCGGTCAAGAAATTACAATAAATAGAGAAGAGCCTTGCTTAATAAGCTTCAATCTGCCGCCGATATTCTCCGACGCGAATTGAGTTGGATGAATCGCGACGTTATCTTTAGAAAACACTACCTCCGCACCGTCGGATTCGCTCGAGGAGCTCCTCTTGCTGCTATCACTCCGCGTCATCATAATGCTTGCCGACCCCTGCCACAACACCACGACATCAAGAATCGAACAATCAACAAACCCTAAATTCACTTCTGATTGCGACCAGCAATGCGAGTAAGTAACCGATCGATCTATCAGAGGCTTACTTGTTGTAAAGAAGCTGCGTAGTCCGAGTCGTCCGACAAGTCATGGATATCAGTTCCAAGCATAATTGGAAATCTTGGATTTCTATGGTACTCACTGCCAACTGTAAGCGTGTGCCAGATAGAAAATCAGAGACGGAGAGCGAGAGACGGGTATATTTGATTTTCTTAGGCACTAAGGAAGGAGGAGTGGAGAGTTTAGGAAGGGGAAATATAGTAGGGCCCGCCCGACCCGAGTGATGAAGGTGAGAATCAGGTAAATGATAACAATAATACAGGATAGAACAATAAAATAATATTTACATGTTGAACTATTTTGTTATCCATTTATTAGAACTATCACATGCTAACTAAGTTGATTAACAAGGCACACACGCTTGGTTGTTCCAAGAAACATGAAATTAGTGCCTAAAAAGAGAAAAGGGAGAGAAACGTAACCATCTATTTTGAGAAAGAGAAGTGAACATAGAATTCCAGATAAAATATCTACCTATTGAATTATCATAATTGGAATTGATTTCGGAAAAAGAAAGTCAACCAACTCTATAAAAATTGACATGTCAGCTGGTAACTCGCTTAATTTATTTATTGGTTAGAAAAATAGGTGATGTGGATCATTAATACATGGTTGTCACTTTGTCCTACCCTTAGAAGAACATGAAGATCATCCATTTGACCTTGGAATTAATGTTTCCACGTGCTCGTCTTTGCTGATTGACCTCGAAACAAGTTAGTGAAACCGCTTTCAGATTGGCATTTTTGCGTTTTAGCGAACGTCGGTTTTGCAAGCTAACACTAAGGAAAGTCATATTGTGTATTACCTTTGATTCGAAATTCTATCACAGTACACATGCAGTCGATGAACTTGTATGTGGTGATCATAAAACTGTGCTAAAAGGAGGAACTAGATTAAGTGGTGTCCTAGGATCTTGCGAGGAAATAAGATTGAGAAATGGAAATGATTTGAAGTCGTGGGGAAATCTGTAGTTGGGTAGTGGCACGCGAACTTATCGCAACAAATCATGAGTGCCGATAGAGTGAAATCAAGAACTTGAGAGGCTTTGTGGATCCTTTAATGGAAAGGGTCTTTAAACTTTCCGGGATTTGGTAGATAAGAAGAAGGATGATTCTACAAAATAAAAGACGACAATTAAAGAAGGGTACGCGTAAACCCAGAAGAGTGTCCCCTAGTGCAGGATCAAGACAGGCAACTTTTGCGCCGGTGTCTCCGCTTTGTTGTGTTCGCTATCTTTTACCTATGTTGCTAATTAATGTGTTCTGTTTCCACTGTTCATATGCTTGTGTGACAATGAGTTCAAAGAAAAGAAGAAAGATATAATCATAATATCTCTCTCCATAACTTGCTCTTCCAAATCCGAAGCTTCTTGCTGGACCAATCCCCTGTGCTGACATTCTGCAGTCCTGTTCCCAAGATCCCTGTTCTCACAAATATGGCTTTGACCACTTCATCTGCTGACAGATTCTTAACGAAGATGGCTCATTATGTGCACAACCATAAACCAAGCATGCACCTTGAAGGATGCAGGTCTGTGTATAAGGACTGATCATATTCTACAATTTTACTTTAACGAGGCACTCAAACAATGACAGTTTTTTAAGTATAGATGGGTCACATAAGCCAACTACCCTATTCTCTTCTTATCACAAGTTTAATTATTAATCGAATGCAAGCATGATATGAAAAAGGTGGTTAATGGAATAATTATTCTAGAAAGCGAGGGACAAACAAAAGAGTTGTTTGGTTTGGGTTTCTGTTGGAGGAATATTTCAGGTGCGTGCGTTTGAAATGTTGAGTACAAACGAAGCATGACAAACCCTAAAAGTAAGTTATTCCCTCTTGACATCATTCCCCTCACCTTCTTCACCTTCCCATCCCGAGGCAAAACCTTCTGGTATACATTCTTTGCCTCACCGCCACTTGGTTCCTCACTCCATTCTCTCTTTCTGTTCCTCAATCTCCCTCTCTGAATACGCAGTTCCTTTCTACCATCACCATGATCACCTTATATATATATACTTTACCTTCTTGCTGCCACCAAACACGCGAATACACTTCCTGCATATCATGGAAGAAGAGACGGATGATGCATAGTTCAGATTCTATTTAACTACCTTTCTTCGAGCATTTGCTAGTTTAGTTAGCTTTTGGGTTTTCATTAGTTTTATTTTTTTTCTTACTTCACTATAGCTTCGCCGACATAACTTAGTATCTTTGTTTTATTATTCAATGGAGTGCTTCCGGCAGATCCCCGCTTCACTATAACCGATCAACAATTCCACACCACCTCCACCTCCTATTCCACTGTCCTTTTCCCGACCAAGGGATTCCCCAGATGACCATTACCGTCCTTTGATGTTCAAGCACTTGTCCTTAAACCTGGAGGTACATGTTTCAGCAGCTGGTAACATTACATATCCATGGCCATCTTTTCCCCTTTTTTCTATACTAAAGTTGCAGACTAAGAAGGCGATGTGATGTTGGTGAGGTTCAATCCGAAGACGGATTTACCAATGTAGTTGTAAAAGACGGTCTCAGATTGAGCCGCGCCAATATCACTTTCTGCACTTACATAGTTGAATTAAATTTCCGATGGCTTTCCCTTTCACTTCATCAGGTTCCTCTCCTCATCTTAGCATACAGCCTACTTATATATAACATCCAAATTTAATTCGTCTCTCAGTTTGATATAGACCTTCATCAGGTTCTTTTCTGTTTCTTAGCCACGCATAAGAAGCAGTTCCCGACAATTATGACGATAGGTATGCATTCTCTCCTACAGCAAAATTCATACCATTCCTTCCTTTTGTAACTTACGGTTATTAAATCATTCATTACATTGATGATCCTACGACCAAACGAAACATATTTCTTTTGTAAAAAAAAAAACAGTTAAGTTTATTAACCCTTTGTAGCTTCGGTTATAAATTTTGTCAAGTATCATGAACTTGGGGTCAACCGCAGACGGTAACAAATAACATTAATATGATTCAAATGAAATTAATGACATAATAAAGACTTAATAGCATAGAATTAATCGTGTTGAATAATAATTTATTGTAGACATCACATCAATTGTCCAAAACATTTAAATTTTTTGACCTATTAAAAAATAAATAGGTACGTAGCCTATAAATAGAAGATCACCAACAGCTACAAAAGCATTCGCATCTTCTTCTTGACCTAATTAGAAGGTGACAGGGACAAAGTAATCCAAGGAGAAGAAAGAGATGGGGAACACCAAGAAGGCCATGTGGGTTTCGATGACAGTGCTATTAGTTTTTTCTCTTTTTACTAATGTTGTCTTTGGTGGATGTGAGAATGGAAGTGAATGTAGTAGAACCGCACTGGAAAGCGTTTCCTTGCCTCGATCGATGTTATTTGAAACCAGGCGGATATGTGTTAAACAAGGGGGCGCATGCGGTATTGACTTTACTAAAGACGGATGGCAAGCAGTTCGAATTAACCAGTGTTGTGATGGTAGTCAATGTATGCCATTTTTTCCACTTATTTTCATAGGCACATGCATGTAGTGTTGGAAAAGAAGGATAAATATGTATTAGCAAAGAAAATAATCAGTCAAGATGAATTATTTGATTCATGGACATAATATATGTATTCAGATTTTGAATCAAACTAAGTAATACAAAATTATTATTTTAACACTCTTTATTGTTTTAACTCTCTAAGCCTTTCTCTTACTATATATATCGAATTTGGTTAATTATCCATAAAAACTTCAAAACATCAGTTTATTCTAGTTTATATGTATATCGACCAAAAACTTACTTAACCACAGTACTTTATTAAATTTATAATTATTAGATGTAAATTTATATGTATAAGTTAGCATATTCTCTCACGGATGACAAATCTCCAGGGTTAATGCATATTTGGCATCCATATATGATGTATCTTCCAGCAAAATTGTCCAAAAGTAACAAGAAGCGACTTGATCGTGTCAAGCCTATAAGTCAAATCTGTCAAAATAATCTACACCAACTAAAATATGTTTTATAGTTATTAATTGAATCACCATCATTTCAACATTCATTTTATCCCAATTACAATTATATATTCAGGATTATTTACAGGCTCCCAAATTTTATTTTTATCAATCATCAATATTTCCTCCTTCGTTGTTTTCTTCCACAAACTATCTGTGGTCATCCAGAGCTTTTTCATGGTCAGTATTGCGAGGATCCGATATTAAATAACAATCCTTAACGTCTTGTAGTCTTTATTAGTTTAACTTGTGAATAAAGTGAAAACACACAATTTATTTTTAAAAAAATATTCACAAGTCTAAAAAAGACATATAAATTAAAATGTTTTATTTAAAATAGAGCATAGTGATTAAAAATCACAAAGCAATTGGTACTTACATAATAGATAGAGTTCCTTAAAATTCATGTTACTAAAAACGATAATAACAAAAAGTAGTGAGATATCGAAGACCTCATAATGAGTCAAAATAAAAAAGTCAACGATTGAATTCTATATTTTCTATAAAAAATAACTAACACAATAATAAAATAAAAATATCAAATTATTGATTTTGATATTTAAACCATTGAGGACTTACTTTTACAGGATAAAATCTCTCACTTTCTACATTTTATTCAATGTATATTTTATCACTAGTCAAAATTAACACACGTAAAATAATCATAAATTTTTTTCTATAAATCATAATTATACAAATAGCGTGGATATCACAGTACAATCATCCTGAATCATATTTTTTTTAATAATGTCCCTAGTCATATATGCTTCATGCAATGATAAAAAAAATATAAAATAATCCACAAACATCCTAATAGGTTTTAAATCACAAAACATTATTTGCAGCCATACAATATTACAAACGACGGATCAAAATCTGGTGGCCAAATCTTGGCAGTTTTTGTCCTTAGCATCCATGTACTGCCATTTGCTTTAGCCGTGGGTTGGTGCCTTCAGGAAAAGGAACCATTGTCCTAGATAAAAGCTAAATATAGCGTAATAAATAAATTATTATTATTATTTTATTTTTTCATTTACATTTTGAGTTAAATTGAAAATTTTAATTACAACAACACCATGAGATATGATCCAGCCAAGCATTTCATTGACCTCCACGTCACCGCCTCTTCCTTCTCCTCCACTTCCCCTCCTCCAACCTGCTGGAATAAAAGAAAACGCCGCAGCCAAGCAATCAATAATCAACCGACCAACTAAGTCTCCGACGATTCCCTATTCTCTGGTAACAGTTGGGAATCTAATTATTGATAAACGTATTCAGAGAAAACAAAAGCGGTGTATCTTATCCGTCTGTATGAACAGAGGAGGGGATCGGAGGAGTAGGGATCGATAGACAGAGGGACGAGAGAAGAGAAAAAGGAGATCATTTGCGAAGGATAGATAGAAACTATGTCTGCCATAGTGTGCGGGAAGAGATCTTTTTTTGAAGAATTGACTGTGAACAGCTCTCCTAAGAGAATCCGTTGCTCCTCTTCCTCTCCCGTCCGCTTTTCCCCTCCCCGTACTCAAAGCCCCTCCGTTTCTTCTTCATTTCATATCTCTTCCCATCCCCTCGATCAGCTCGCTGCTCATTTTCCGGATATGGATCGGCAGGTCTGTTTATTTTCCATTTCCTTTTACGGTTTTTGCTATTGAATTATTGGTAAACAATTTTTGGTGCATTAGATTGAATTGTGCGGGTGTGATTGTAGATTCTGGAAAGAGCGCTTGAAGAATGCGGTGATGATTTGGATTCCGCTATCAGAAGGCTGACCGAGCTTCAATTAGGATCTGCTGATGTTGCCTCCACCTCTGATCCCCCTCCTATTAAATTTGATGGAGTTTTGGAGCAAGGTATATAGATCATGGAAATTTGGTTCTGTGATTAGGATTGCTGATTGGCTAATTTCGTTCTATCTGTGTTTTTTATTGGATGTAATGATAGCAGACATCTCAATCGATTTTATCATTTTTCATCATGTTTTATAATTTCCATGTGCTAGGGTGCAAGGTTGCTAGATCACTTGTGTTCGAAACCTCGTTTAATTGGATTGGCTTTTATATCTATTCTCCTTGTTTGAAGAAGTAATTGTTAACTAGAATTCATTAGGTCTGCTTTTTTTGCTCGTTCTCAGTCATACTGAAGCATATAATTTGGTATATCCTATTTCATTTTTGAGAGAGATGGTTTCCGATATAAACAAATTCTCCAATTCCAAGGATTGATCCAAAAGTCACGTTTTTTTGTTATGTGATGCCTAAATATAAGCGCTAATGTAGTGTCATTGTCGTGGTTCATTCTTGACAGAGCTTTTATTTTGTAATAAAAACAGTGTCAGTGGAAATTCTGAGCTACTAATCAGTTTGATAACAGTGTTTCAATTCTATGTAATATTGGATATGTATGTAGTTAAGCAGGCTTCTTGGAATCTTAGAAAACTGTGTTGGAAATATGGATCGTTTACTGGTTTTGGCTGAGTTCATCTGCAACCTAGCTTTGTTTTTCATAGTGCAGTCAGGGCATGACCTTAGACAGACAAGTTTCTAGACAGGTAATGTGCTCCCTGAGCTCAAATGATAGTTGTGCAGTGGTTCTCTCGCCTGTGTGTGCGCGCTCTGCACATGTGTGTGTAGTTGAGAGGGTTAACTTCTATGGATGATTGTAAATTAAGAAGGTTAATTTACAATGTAATTGAAACAACTTGGAAAATAGACTTCGCTAGAGATTATTGCTTTTGAGTCAAAAGGATAGTAACTTGGTATTATTACATCTTCTCTTTTGGAGGATTTCGTCTGTGCTAGAGAGGGTTGCAATGGCTAAGGGAAGGACCATTGTTTGGTGCTAAGTTACAGCTTGACATATCTCCATTGTGCCTTCACAATTTAAATTATCACCATGCAGTTGGAATCACTAAATGCTTGCATACAAGGAAGTGATTCATTTGTTCTGGTGTGACTCATTGTTCACTTGTTTCTGTACTTGATCATATTTATCACCTGTTTTCTTGTTTTTCATTCTCTTCAAATGACTCTATCATTCCTTATAAATGAGGAAAGGTACAGTATCAGCTTTATTACACACGTTTCTTTTTCATGAAAATTGCTGGTCATGTTTCTAGTTGTTCTGTAATCTATCCGATATGTCCCTACATATTGTCTGTCTGTTGCTCATGTCAATGTCTGCACTTCCAGTATGTTTCCTTTTATTGCGCCATGGGTGACCTGGAATACTAGTTACCTGTGGGATTAAATGTCTCCTGAGGGAAGAGTCTTGTTATTGTAGGCATACAAAAAACTAATCCAGATGTTGCTGATGATGATAATGATTCTTCACTATCAACACACCTCCCAATGGATGGTGCGGAGTGGATAGAACTTTTTGTCAAGGAAATGACGAGTGCCTCTGACATGAATGATGCCAGGACCCGTACTTCAAGAGCCCTGGAAGTTCTTGAGAAATCCATCTGTGCACGTGCAGGAGCTGAGGCTGCTGGAACCTTTCAGCAGGTTGTTCATTAGCTTCTATCTTGGTCTTCTCTATATTCTATCTTTTAGAGGCTCTGTACTGCCGTGATTGCTGAGAGAGATTATCTTTTTTGTGATAGGAAAATCCGATGTTGAAGCAACAACTTCAGGCACTGATTCAGGAGAACTCAATTCTTAAGCGAGCTGTATCTATTCAGCACGAGAGGCAGAAAGAATTTGATGACAGAAGCCAGGAATTGCAGCATCTGAAACAACTGCTACCCCAGTACCAGGAGCAATTAAAAACATTGGAGGTTGACCTCTTATTCCTGGTTTGACTTTTTGTCTGATTTAACGTTGATCATACTTTATAATTCCACTGCATTAGACGCTCCGAGCGGTTTCAGCTTTCCCATTTTCTTAATGATGGATGCTGTTTGTTCTGTCACCTTAACAGGTGAACAACTATGCATTGACAATGCACCTAAAGCAGGCTCAGCAAAGCAGCTCAATTCCAGGCCGATTCCATCCTGATGTCTTCTAGTGAATATATTATTTGTCGATACTGCGTAGTTGTTATGCGCTAATGCTACTAGGTCAGGGTTCCGAAGCAGTGCATGTGTTCGAATTCTCGCCAAGCCATTATTGAACGGCACTATTTTCTCCTTAGGATGACTGTTTTCGTCTGTGTTAGAAATAATATCTTGGTTTGAAATAGTTGCACGTGTCATAATTACAGCAGTAAGAAGGAAGTGCTGTGGACCGTTCGTCATTATTATAATTAAGAAATAAATCAAACTACAATGAAAGAAGAAAAGAGTTAGATATTTGAAAATAAAAGAAGAAAGGATGTATGCCATGGATCATAATTGAAGATTGGGCCTGTATGGGTAGATTGGACCAGCTCTATCTCCTACAAAAATCCAAGGCCATCCACACCTTTCCGTTGTTATAGTTGTTTCCTTGTCGTATAACCGAACACGACGGAAGATGCAAATTGTCAACCCTCCCGGTCCTTATCAAACCCGTTCCGTTCCCACATGCATCATTATTTGTCCATGGTAGGTGATCTCACATGTTGGTATTCGCCATTAATTATGAGTTAGACTAGTCCCATCAAGGGCCTTTGCCTTGGATACACGATATTACGGGTATTCAACCAATCGCCACCTTAGTTTCATTTTTTTTTCTTATTCAGAGCAAACACATACTACATCACTACATTGGTCAAGGCATCCATCATATCATATCATGTCCTATATTCAGACCGATGAATGTTCATGTACACGGCTCGTGCCGTGCTCCCTCAAGTAGTACGTCATTGAGCCGTACAACTGCAGATGACCAGAATCATCGCTAACATATATACAAAGGTGGCTCGTGCACTTAACTTGTCACGTATCAGGTATACATCGAAATTAGTGCTGTAATTAAAAATAAATTATTAAAATTTTTATAATAACAAATTAATATTTTTATTATTTAAATATTAATATATAATAATTTTTGAGATAAAAAGTTATCAATTATAATTCCAACTCAAGGATGCCGAACACATCCGTAGAGTCGTAGACTGGCGCACTGGAGCCGAGCCCTTGGCTGTCTACGCGGGCTCCACTAAATTTCACTATATTATTACATATCATCCAAAGAAACATCCAATCATTCCCGCGCTTCTTCTCTGTCACATATTTTGTAGCCTTGGCTAGAAGATGCCGATGACAGAACATGCACAGTTGGCTGTTATGTAATAAATTTTTATTTGATTTTCTTATGTTTTAGTTTTACTGGTTCGCGGAGATGTAAAGCCGAAGACTGGTGGTATTTTGAGTGAAATATTGAACCCTTTGAGAACCATATGTGAAGGGCCGGCTTGTGGTGGTGGGACAGGACCGGGTGACCATCGCCGCCCCTATTCATAAATGTTGTCCCGTGATTGCAGATGGGTTGGCGAATCAGAATGGGATTTGTGGTGGAGGAGATGTGGCTGGAAATCTTCCCCTCTTCTACTGTTTTTCGCATTATGGATGCCGCGATATTAAGTTAAGCCAACAGCCGCCACTCGTTTTGATGGGTTTTTAAATTTAAATAATAATAATAGTAAATAAAATATTCATCACCTCCCATAAAAAAATAGAAAGGAAAACCGTGTGACATTTACCACACAGTAATATGATCATCATCATTTGACCGTACACATAACAGAAGCAGCTTTGAAAGACATGAGTGGCTTTTATATAAAATAGGGCCGCTCACTCCCCACTTGCTATGCGTGCAGTGACAAATGGAAACAAACTGATATAACATGTGGTCATGAGGTGGGCCTGACTCTAACGGGCCTTTTATTGTTTTTAAAGCAATTATTTGCTTTTGCATACTATTCTGTCCCAGTTTTGAGGATCTTGGGGGCCCACTTCCAGCACCACCACTCCTTCCAGGCCCACTTTTGTAGAATTAATGTCTAATCATCACCTAACTTAAAATATTGTTTACCTCAGTTATATCATTTTTAAAAAAATTTGAAAGAACTAAAGAAGGCTCACACATCTAATAAAAAACCATAATGATACGTAACAAATTTCAAGCCCGCCACTTTGCTTGATATTCCTTGTCCGAGAGATCATGATCCCAATACTTCAGTTCTTCGCCATGATATTACTTACAGTAATAAATCTTGGTCTCTTCTGATTTCTCTAGCCGTAGTGACTCTGAGACATTTGTAATTTATTATTCGAGGTGTGGACATTTGAGGGTTGCTACAGAAGATGTCAAAGAAGCCTCAATAATAAAAGTAGCACACTAGGTTGTTGCATCATATACGAGCTAGCTCTAGAACAATCCCCATCGCCATAACGACTCTATATCCAATCACACTGTCATGATTTGTGATCACGGTTATGTTAGAATAAAGGAAAAACATAAGCATTGGGGGACCATAAACAACCCATACCTTTAGTTACCAATAACATTTTTAAAAAATGACATGTCTTGGGTCACATGGTGGCATAAGACGAACATGGGATGTTGTTTTTTACGTCGAAAGATTATACATTAAAAGATTTTTATTAATTTTTCATCAAATATATATCTAGATCCACCTATAGAAGAGGATCATTATTATATAGTTCTTAATATAAAAATAAAAAAATCTCATGGCAAGTATTTTTTTTTTTCAGTAAAAAAAATAATTTTGCTTCTTCACCTACCTGACTGTTTTTGGATGTACCCGACTGCGCACTAACTAGTGAAGTAGGCTGTTTTAGAGTAAACGGGCTATTGAGGATTGAGTGAACTTTACCCACTCTTTCTATAAAGGTGTAATTGTAAGGGATTTATATATGCTAGAGTGGTCCATTTGATTTGTAAGGTCATGCCCCGTCTTTCTGCCCCTTCCTCTTCTCCTTCGTTTCCTTGTTCTTTTTCCAGTGAAGGTAAAGGAAGAATAGACAAAGGGAAAAGAGGGTAGAGATCTGAATGGAAACTGAAGGTGTTGGTGGGAGTTTCTTTCGGTCCTGGTCATGCTATTCCACAGCTTTCTTGAACTTCCTTGCACTGCACATCCTGTGTAGATCCATGTAAATATATACATACACGATCCGTGGAAGTTGAAGAAAGCTGTGGGAGACCATGGCAGTTTAGGATTTTTCTCTGGTTCTTCCTTTGCTGTTTTCTATGATGAGATCTCTTTCTTCTTCACTTAATTTGAAGGCTACCTAAAGATCTCCTTTCCTGATGAACGGATCGGAATCATGGTAATTCTCTAACTTCTGTTGCAATTCAGGCCAGGATTTAAGTTTGTTCCTGCTTTTCTCTCTGCGGATTTCGTTATTATCATTGGATATTAAGGTTTTGATGGGAAATTAGAAGTTCTCTAACTTGATTCTTGTATATTAGCGTTCCTGATTCAACACGTTTAAGCCATGCATAATAATTAGGGCTGCAAAATATTGAAACTTTTCAAAGAAATCGTGGCGTTTAGTCTTTGGCAGTATGGCGTTGGTTGGTTTTTTAACTTAAATATAATATATATATATATAATACCAGTTGGATGGCAACTGTGCAAAGAGCGTGGCGAGCAGAGAAGATTCCCTGTTGTTCCTTTCTACCATCATTGATGACAGTTCTTCCTGTTCGTCTTTGGATTTACTTTCTAATATGATCTCCTATGTTTCCGTGAAAAAGGTTAAACTTTGTCACTTTCTGACATCATTTTTAACCCCTCTAGCTCAATTTGACATCAGTTCTGTATTCTTTTTTCCTATTTTTCTTAACCCTTCTGCCCTCTCTCTCTCTCTCTCTCTCTCGGTCACTGGAGTTTCCCATTTTTGGACGGATGTCCACAGTAGCTGTTGAAAGTATATGCAGTAGATGGTCCGTATAATGTATTTAATCATACTCATGTCACCACATTACCTTGACTATCTAAATTTCATAATTGTTCTTACTCCTTCCCTCCTCCTTATTTAGTTCTTCGACCATGACGGACGATATCTCTTTTATTCTTCTCCTCAGTCCTTTAGAGTTGTGTAGATATATAAACAGTTCTATCCTTAGCTTATCTCCTGTAGCTGCTGTATATCTACGTTATCCATCCTCTTAAATCGCTATAATGAGCACAATTGTATATTGCTCCCCGATCTGAAAATCCTAAGTAACCCAAAAAAATGTTTGTAATTCTTCATTATATAGTCTGATCGGTGAATTGGTACATTTGTAACATTTGGAAATGGTTGTTCATCTTTTATCCTTTTCGCGCTTCACCTCTTGAAGTTGAAGATATCCTGCCATCTCTAGATTAGTTTCTTTCTCCAGTACCAAGTAACTATGATTTCTAGAAACTTTTTAGAGTAATTCCGAATTCGAATTCGGAAATGATATTCAAGGAAATTTAATTTTTTTATCACTGTTCAACTACTGGCTCTCTTTTTACTGCTCTTGCAAATATTTTCTATACAATATGCTTGGATCAGCTTATGTAACAAAATACGGATTCGAGTTTGGAATCCACATAATCGATCGATCTTAAAAGCAGCAGCTAGCACACAGTTTTGAAAGCTCCCTGCTAAGTAAAATTAACAGTTACAACTTTTGGCAGCTCCTATAAAAGCTAGCCTTTAAAACGGTACCGCCGGTGAAAAGCAGCATTTGGAAGAAAGGAATATTTAATGAAGAGCTTTGTTTAGGGGAATCTTTACCTAAAGCAAATCATGGAGTGAGCAGACTCTCTCTTTTATTGCTTACCCAAGTATATGCAACAAAGCTGAGAAGTAGAGTAGGTCCACTAAGACTAGTTCATAATAGGCCAGACACAGACATGACAATTTTTTTACACTGCATAACAGAAAATGTATTGTTTTTTTATGCTGCATCCTGCATGTAGTTTCACACATGTATGTACAACAGTTCAAATATCTGCAAACTGTCATCTAAAAGGAGTCGAAGCAAGAGCCAAGAAGAAACTCAGAATTGCTGACCCTACTATGGAAAGTCATCCAAATACCCACCGTGGGTTTCACGCATTTCAGGTTCATTAAGTTTCCATGAGGTGTATAATGATTAAGATCTTTTCTGGTTTTCGGTTTACCATTTACTTCTTGCATTGCAGTCTCAAACTTTTTTGATGGAAAACGAAAAGCAATAATTAGTTACCAAGAAAAGAAACAATGGAAATAGCAAGTTGGCTGAAAAAGGTTCTATGTGATTCTTTGCAGTAAATAATTGACTACAAGTTAAATCACTCAGGTGTCAGGTAAATTCTGCAAGTCAGCAAAAGAATAGAATAGAAATAGGAAAGTTATAATAAAAAATACACCAACCAAAATTTAGTTTCATGAGGTGGTGGTATAGACTTTAAACATCAACAAGATTTTATTTTATTAGTAAATTGTTTATCTTAATAAATTTTATAATCAATTCCGTAATTAAAACCTGCTATAACAAGAGTAGCTTCAAGATGGATGAACTCCTCTGTGAAGTTCTTGTGAGACTAAGAGAAATTATGTCCATTAGAACAAAAGAGGACAATGCCTAATGTGAGATTGATCTGGGTATTTGTTGAAGGACGAACCATTTAGAGGGTCGGGGTTGGGGTCTCACATAGTTGTTATCTTTCTTTCTAGGCTTAATTCACACTTGGTGTGGTTCAAGAGGATAGGGCAAAATGACAGTAGAATCAACAATAGAATCAAGTGTGAATCGATCTCCAAAGGAAAATAATTTTTTTTTTCTATTTTCACAAAACAAAATTACTAAACACATCTCATAGGAACCCTAGAAGATCAAGTTACTTCCATATTGCCCATGTTCATATTAAGTATCATCTGCGATTTACGATTGAGCTCTAGGTTGAACATACCAGCACTACTCATAAAACAAGAAAAATCATGTCAACTTGGTTAAAATGTGCACTCTGGAAAACAGGCAACTGAAAATGAAATGTCAGGGCAAAGCGATAATATTGCCTGTTCATTGTGATGGGGAAATCTAACAGTCACGTCGCTTTTGATGGGTAAAAAACCATGCAAGAAGTAAAAGAATCACAGAGTGAATACTAGGAGCCTTCGCATATACTAAAGAGAAGAACAATTTCAACTCTCGCAGACTTGGATACTTTATGACAGCACACAGCTCATATAGCCTAGCTACTTTATGTTATGGCATAAAGTTGTCTACTTAAAATCCAAGTTTCGTAAGAATGTCGAATGGGAAGGGTATAAAGTGCCATCAACTGTCTGCTGACTGCTTTGTAAACTCAAGACAAGAGGTTGTGAGGCATTGAAAAGATGTAATTCTCTTTGTTGAATATATATATGTATGTGCGTAGAGATCCCTTACCTTTACCATGCCAGAATGTAGAAGATACTTCAATTGGCTAAAAATGCTTACTTTTCAAGCATCTGTGGGCATACTTTATCATCCTGTGTTGTTCATGTCCATGGCTGTGTGGTTAGTATAATAACTAATGAAGCTATATCTTTTAATGGAGCTTCCTAATCAATTGGCATTCCACAGAGAACTGTTAAAGTAGCAGCTGGTTCAGGTCTCTTTTATCTTCTTATCCTTGTCTGCTCCAAAGCACGAGAAAAAAAGGTAATAAAGCTGCGACCGATCAGCACTCGAAATTAGAAAACATTTGGACTCACATTTGCCTAGCAAATTGCATAGAACGGTGTATTCAAATGGTGGCAAAAGTTAGTGCACTAACACAGACAACGAAGTAAAAAATGCAGTAATCAAGTTTTTCTGTACTGTCTCCTGATTTGCTCCTTTTATCTTCTTTTCAATATCACAAAGCACAAGGATATCTACGCTTTCTCCAACATCCTTCCCCCCAAGAGAGCAAATTTATAATTTATTTCATCATACCAACATCATGAAATGATCTAAGAGGGTAGTAATGATAAGATTTATTTATTAATTAATCCTTATGAGATAAAAACGTTTTCATGCATAATAATAAGGGGAAGGCTAAAGACTCTTATGGTGGTTAAGTTCCACATATCAAAAGAAAAGTCAGGAATATCACCATCTGATTTTCAAAAGATGTACGGCCTACCAAGAAAAGACATGTTCCTTGCAGGAGATCTAAAACATCCTTGAGTTGTATACAGCTATCTCAGTAAACTAGTTCGAAGAAAAGAAACCCTAATTTAGCTTTTAAGCACCAGTCTATTCCAAGGGCTTCTTTTCAGGGAGAATTGAAGATAAAGAAGTTTTGAAAAATTTGAAGCTGGTTTTCCTTGGTTTCCTTATACTTTATTCCCTTTCCATTAAAAGCTTCACCTAACATTTTGCACACAGAATTGTCAATATAAATGTTCATATATTGACTAGAAATTGTAACCCTCAAACTAGTGCTGAAACAGGTGGCTAAGAAACACTTGTCGGCCAACCTTGATTCCTTCGATCTGGGTTCGTATGAGATCATAATGCTTCATCAAGAGTGAAGCTATATCTGGTTAGTTCTAAACGTATGCAGTACAAAAGTAAACTAATTGTCCACAAAATCTTAATTGAACAGAACTCACAGCCAAGCAAGAAAAAGGAGAAAAACCTCGACAGGATATTTAACAGGAATGTAAAAAGAAAAGGAGAGAACAAAACTAAGCATTACTGGAGTGACCCACAAGAGAACAAAGACAGATCGATATGCTTTTTAAATGTAAAGGGATGACTATTTCTCTAAAGTATTCGTAGCTTGCTTTGGTAACCTAAAAATGGTTCTCATAATGACAACTACGCGTTAAATGTTTTTTGAAAGAGACTACACAGCCAAGAATTTTCATTCATTCCATCAACACACATCAAGACTCATGCTTATAGAAAGATATGTACAGAGACAGAAACAAGTGGTACTGATGTTCTGCCTTCTTGTTTTTAGTCAAGAATATTGACGATATTCGAGTACTTTAATCAAAAAGTATCTTACAGAATTTTTTGTTTAGCCATTGGTGTAGATCAGATTCATCAGAACGATATTTGTTTTCTTAACCTTTGGAAGGAGGAGTCAATCTATAAAAACCAGCAAAAATCATATGTTTAACCATGCAATTCACGAGTAACATATAAAATCACGAAAGTCCTATGCATTTCACATGACGTCTGCGTCTAGTATAGCTTTTGCAAGCAGAAAAAAGATAAAAAACAAACCAGCACCAACGGATCTAGGAGATGAGAGACTGAACCCTTACGAAATATGAGGAATTCGATCGAGACTAAAATGGGGTTAGATCATAGCATCAAATCTCACAACCAGCAAGACTGACCGTGTCTGTATCTTCCCACAGCTTTGTCGAACCGCAAAGAATGCTATGTGTCACAGTGGCCGTCGACTGGCATGCAACAACAACATGGAAGACGCAGTTCAAGAAAGCTGTGGAAGAATACAGAGAGAGTCATGATGTACATAGAATAGCCAGCCGTTAGAAAAAGCTTGTGCTGTCATTAAAGCCCACAAGAGGGGAAGAAGATAGAAAGATAAACTAGATGATAAAAGAAAAAACTAAAAAGAGAAGATGCAGGAAAGGATGTGTTAGGCGTAGTGTGATGAAGATTGAGGGGTCGAGAAATGGTTGGGTTTTATAGGGGAATTGAGGTCTTTTTACCACCAATCCCAAGAAGAATATCGGGTCCAAGATTACTGAACCCCCTTCCTTTTCCAATTCCCTAACCCTACTAAAAAGCTGAGCACTTTTGATCCCATTAACCCTAGCGAAAAAGGAAAAAGTGTTTATAGTGACTAAACTATGAAAAAATCTATTGATACACTTGCGGTTCTGATGCTAACTCCCGGATCTGACGGTCAATGTTTCCGGTTGAGGACGACATGTGGGTCCCAGTTTAGATCTGTCTGCGTATGGGACGAAAAGTCCAATCTTCACGAACCTTTATGATATTTTAAGAAAAATGTGTTATAAATAAAAAATAGCAATATAAAATATAAGATTTTAGGTCAAAAAATATCTCTGTTAGACTACAATTATTTATATGCATATGTTGTAATAATATGTTTTATGTCATTAAAAAATATATTTTACATGAATACTATTTTTTACCATTCAATCTAATTGAACTATAAATTCAAAATATTATTTGAACTGAAATCCAATTCCACAGCTCGCAGATTATCCGCATCAGAATTCATCCCAAAATGACATCGTTTTGTGAGACGGATCAATATTTATGGCTCATGGGTCGATTTACAGCCCACTCAAATTTTTACACCGGAAAAACCAAACTTTATGCATCATTTCGATGAGTTTTGGACCACTTTCCGTCCCGTCTGGAAACCCACAATAAAAGGATGTATTTATTACTATATTTCACGGTTCTCGTGTGTCTTCCAGCACTACTCATAAATCTATTTACTAAAATAGTTATTTTTAAAATTAAAATATTTAAATTTTATAAAATTCATATTGGTTAAAAATATAAGTACGAAATTATGAAATTTTAATCACAAATTTGAAAAGTAACTAGATAATGAATAGTATAAATTAAAATAAGAAAAGGAAAATTAAGTAAATACTTCAAATTAAGAATTAAATCATAGCAAAGTTCAATACAAATTCGCAGAAAATGGAGAGGGGAACTGTCTGTCTTCACATGGAAAAGCACAATATGGGCCATGGCCCAGCATGGGAAGGTGTGTACGCTGGCAGTACGCACCGTTTCTTCCGAGACGGAGGACGCTTTGTCGGCCTCGTATTTCCCAGGGCACCGCTCTTATAGTACAATATATGCCGATTTCTTAGACACCAAAGTGTGAAGTTGTCATTTGCCAACAACACGCAGTCATAAGATATTTTATTTAATAGTTATAGATTGAAATTTAAAAAAGAAATAATTTACGTTAAATAAAAATTTTATTGAATAAATAAATACATAAATAGAATGGTGAAATTTCTTTGTTAGGTTCTTCCTCTCGACACTTGCTGTCACCTTTTTAACTTATTCATCGAAGTGGCTATGGCTTCTTGCTTTCTCCATTTTATGAGAATGCCAATTTAAAAGAAAACATGCTTAGGTGTCCAGTACGTGCATGTATAAACTGAGCAGCGACAGTTGCATGGAAATTCATGTACTCTTTTTGTCAGCATATCACTGGCAGTTTTTCCAGTCTGCCAATACGCGTACCCGGCATGATTGATGGTTGTTTGCCCCTTTGATTTAACCCACAAATTTGTCCTTCCCGTTTTGCTTTTTTCTTCTTTCGACATGTTATTTTACCTCTGCAGTTCCCGGCTCTGATATGATTGTCGTAGTTCATGCAAGAATTTTCCATTATATGGTACAGTTTGATTTAGCAAATGTGCATGTACGGGGGCTAGATGCATGGGATGTCGGGTTTGGTTATCAATGAAGCATGAATATCGTCCTTTCGATTTATCAGAATTGAAATCGCAACTTAAAACAAATAATTTAAAAATTAATTTGATAATAATAAGTTTTAATTAAATTAATAACAAATAAACTTATTTAATATTAAAATATAATATTTTACACAAGATAGTAACTTCAACACCAATGCAGGCAGCAACACGGCAAGGTCAATTTGTAGGCTTGACTTTATATGATGTCATGCTCCGGCATAACGTGTATAACTTTTGATTGGGTTGTCATAAGCCCAAATATATATATATATATATATAACTTGACAAGCCCATTTTTAAATAATTTATGTCCATGCCGATATGGGTTTTGGGCCCTCCCGTAGAGAAGTGATCCGCCAACGATCTTACGAGCGCCTCATCCAAGTTGTTTACTTTGTTCGCCGTTGGCCACCGTTTGGAATCCGCTACTGCGACTGCCTTCTCTTGCGTCGCTGGGTAAGATCGAACTTCATTTTCGACCTCGCTCCCACAAGAACCGTTCTCCCCGGTTCGTCGGTCGGGTTCGCACCATCACGACTCTAGGATTATTGTTTCTCTCTATTTTAATAACAACGTCAGTTGGTGCCGGGTTCATCGTGCTCGTTCAAGCTCATTGGCACCTTGCGTAATCGAAGAGGCTACACCAGTCCTCTTTCTCTTGCCGTTCAACCACAGGCGAGGGCTCAAACGCCGATGACGAACTGATTCATCACGTAGTGCCCATTATCAACGGATTCACTGCATTTGTCCGTGCTTTGAAGATGCAACAAAAACCCTCCTCCAGGGGAATGGATTTGTCCCCATTCAAGCTGGATATAGATGAGCTAATCAATGAATTCGCCGAGGTTTTACTTTTCGTATCTTTTATTGTTTCAATCTTTCTCTGTTGGTAATTTCGGTCCGGCACTTAGTTTCCAAGTAGTTTGGATTTGCAGCGTGGGTTGACAACCTTGGCTGACATGAAGAGGGTTTGGCTGTCCAGGAAATTCTCCTACATATATGAGGCTAGGCCCTCTAAAGGGTTATCCTTCTTTATGCAGTCACTCTATGCTCACACAATCGGTAAATTTTCTCTTCTGTTCTTTTGGTTATATCCTGGTCTTCCTCCACTAATCGATGTGTAATCTTATGCAGGTCGTATGGTCAGTAATTCTTCTTTATCGCACAGACTTGGTGGGCTGTATTGCCTTTACTGCCTCTGTGAGATTCAACCATTCAAGCCTGCTTTTAAGATATATATCTCTCTTGGTACATTTTCACTCGCCCTAAAAACTTATCTTACCTAGCCCAGTGATGCAAATTCTAAACCATTAATTGGTTGGTCATGCATGACACTGAAAATGTGACTGTCCCCGTAATTTTTTTCTTCAAATTCAATGTAATTTATTTTTATGTGTAGCTCTACTCCATTCACATCAATATTCTGCTGATTAGCTTTATTTTCTGTTGATTTTTAAGGAAACAAACATGTTTTGGCATTGCATTTTCCTACTGTAAATCTCTAATGCTTTGGAGATTCTAGGTGGTTGTATGCTTGGTCTTGAGGTTTTGCATTTCATGTTAAAAGTTACTAATAGCTTACGTATGCTTTCTACATTTGTTCTATTCTCTTCTTTCACTATCTTCTGGTAATTCGGTCTCAGGGGAGCTTGAGAAACTTAACAATCTTGTTGTTGATGCAAAAGAACAAGGTGTCAAGGTGGCTACGGCTGTGGTAAAAAAGATGCTTGAAAAGAATATGTTTCTTTTTGGGTCGGTGGACTTAAATGAAGGTTCTGTTCATGAGACAGTGAACCAACTCTCAGAATTGCAGAATAAACGTGTGAAATGTGCATATAATACGTATGTTTCTGGTATATGATGTCTTTTGTCTCATGGTAGCTTTATGATAATAATCACTTTTCCATTATCTTATAATTGCATTTATTTCTTTTTTGGTTCTAAGGTTATTTGCTGATTCGAGGATTGAAGAGTTTATCCACATGGACATGGTAATTTACATATCCTGGGAGTGTATCTATCCATATCTATATATATAAATGTATTTTGTTAATTTTTAAGATCCAAAACATTGTCTTGTTTTTGTATAAACAATAGCTACTAGAATTCTCAGTGAGTTTGTTATCTTCATTGCATGAAAACTTTTTGACATATTTGTAATTATACAATTCTGTTTGCTGTCTGTGTTATGCCTATTCAAAAGATACTCAGGCAGACTCATGTCTGGTTTTAAAACATGCAATTGCAGCTCATCAGTTTATCTGAGAAAAATGATATAGATTATGGCCTGGTTGGGCTGTTTGTGTTTAGTATCCAACAGTCAAGTGGATATTATTCTCTTTGTTTTTTGTATTCACTTCTTCAAGAATTGTCTACTTGTTCGAATGACTTTTTTAGAACATACCTAGCAAAAATTTTGATCATTTTTATTGGAATAAGCTTGTGGATTAAACTACATTTGCAGGGTATGCAACTTGATTTGAATAGGCTCAAGAAAATGTCAACAGCATATGCAGAGGCTAAGAAACAAGCCATCGGAGGTTACATCCTTTGCTCACTCCTATCTTAGTTTGCTGCTACTGATAGGACTTGCATAATATTACATAGGAGGGAAGTCTAGTTTGTTGTGATGCCAAGATTATGTACGTGTGCTGTCTGTGTATATAATTGACTGAATCTTTACTAATTGGATAAATGCAACTTTCCCGGACATTATGGTATGATTCAGATACATGCATATCTCTTAACAGTTTTCCTAACTTTTAATCATATTCTGTGAAATTGTGGCTTAATGCTGCTTGAATTTGCCCCTGCTTCACGAAATTTGATATTCCATTTCATACTGCTTTTTAAACTGAGTTACAGGGACTTGCTCCTGCTAATCTTCTTTTCTACTTTTGTATTCTTGTGTTTTTTTTATACTTGGAATCCTACCTAATTAATTAAACAATTCTGTTTTGCTTGCTTTCTAAAGAGGCTGGCGAAGTGGTAGATATCGAGAACATAAAACACATATCAGATGATGGTGGGACAATTGGTGATGTGGTGGAAAAGATCACCGAGAACTGGAATACTCAAAGAGAAGTGTTTTATCAACAAACAGGAGTGAACCAGCATCCTGCCAAGGATAGACAGCTGCCTCATGAACTGCAATGTCGAAGGCATGAATCACAAGATGGTGACAATGACGAGGACTTTTGTCATCAGTTAGAATTGCAGCTAGTTGAACAAGATTTGGAGTTGTAAACAAATCGAGAGGATTGGAATTCAGGCACGAATGCAACTGTCATTATTTGGATAGTGGCTATTAGAGGTAAAGCCTCAATATTAATGAGGATCTCATGATCACCAGGCACCTTAGAAGTTAAACAATCCCCGTAAAGAGGAGGATTTTGTTTGTCCAGCTGTTGCAGTTGTAAATGTTGCATTGCGCGTTGATCTCATTGTCTGGTTCCTTACAAAAGGAATGTAATGGATTTTGTTGATTGGATTGCACATCATTCATATCCCCCTGTACATAAATTTTCTGTAAACACGCTGCCAGTTTATGTGCCAAAATTCACAAGGATGCTCATGTGCTATTAAAAAAAAGATACTCATTTTGTGCACCAACTCTCGTGCCAATGTAAGTTGGGCCGGATATTCAAACTGCCCAAATTATATTTTGATATTTTGTAACTTGAATTTTAATACAATTTGTATATTATTATTTTATTATATCCGAATTTATAAGAATTGAGAATATTCAGACTGTTTAAACTATTCGGGTCATATGATCAGCACTATTTAGTAGGATTTTTCACCTATTTTAAAGATGAAATAAAACATTTTTCTAAAATATAAGCATAAATATTATACATTATAATAATTCAAATTTAAAAATATTTTTTTATTTTTATATATAGAATTCTAACAGTGCATAAATGGTTAAAAACTACCGGAACATGACAGAGATTCGCGTATGTTTTTTTTCCAACTCAAGGGTCTATTTGTCAAGAAAATCCTATTAACTTTGGATAATTAGCAAAAGGTCTTCGCAGACAAGGACTCCACTGTACAAAACACGGTACCGCTAACGGTTCATTGGCGGGAAAATGGTATTACACGATTCGATGCACCACAGATTAGGGTTCTCGACTAAGTTTTTTGAATAAAGGTTCTCGACCAAGTTGTCAGGCTATAGTTGCTAATTCTTCTCCACAATGTCGATTGACGAAATCAAATCCTTGGTCCACTCAAACTTGGGACTTAACAAATCACTCGGTTACAGTACTCTTTTGCATCTACAGGAACAATCAAGTAACGACCTTACTTTGCTACAGACACTTACCGAAGCGTCTGAGAGTCTAATACCAAGGATCGTCGTTGATATCTCTGACGAAGATGAAGAAATGTGAGTCAACTTATTACCGTTGAGTTTTGATATATTTTTTTTATGAATTTGAGTTAACTGAAAATTTTCTTTTTTTTCCCCTAATTTTTAGTTCTGCTCGGGCATTGAAGTGTCTAAGTTTCATGATTTATCATCCCTCAGTTGTTTCTTTGATTCGAGGTAATTTATTGTAGTAATTTATTGCTTCATATTGATAGTAATTCAATTATTTATATTTTTTTCTCTCCTATTTTTTGCCAGCTGATGATGCGACAATGATTTTGGCGGCATTGGCTAAAGTTATTTTGTCTACAGAAATTAAGGTGAATAAATTTGGATTAGGAGATTTTTGTTATCTAACGTAATGCCTTGTCTTTGTATGATTTAAAATGTTCTCATTTCATTTGCAGTCTGTTTGTAATTTAGGCGTGTGGTGTATATCTATGCAACAATTCAACACATATTTTCTGGAGGCTAGCTTCCAATCACTATTGCGTTCTGTTGTTCATGCCCTTGACAATCCTCATGGTTCTTTGTCTACCTCATTTGAAGCCATGCAGGTCAAATTCTTACCTTGTTAATGTGATATTGATATTCTCTGTCCTTTTGGTTCTTCAAGTGTGGGTAACTTTATATATACGGTCAGTTTTAGCTGAGAACTAGGTAGGATAGCTGCTCGTCTATCTTGACATTCTTTAGTGTAATAAGTGTCTTGTAGTTTTACTAGGGTGATTATTCTTAGCTGATTAACTTTAGATTTATGGTATACAAATGACAAGGTAATCGTTGATTTCAGGCTAATGCTTTTGATTTTACCATAATAGGCTGTAATGAAACTGGCAGCTCAATTAGGTGAGAAGATGAGAGAATCTGCTTATGTATGGGCTCCACTAATTTATAGAAGGCTGGTCAGTATGGATAAAAGAGAGAGAGATATATCAGAAAGATGTTTATTGAAGATTAGAGGAACATTATTCCCTCCTACTGCAGCTCTATTTAAGGTATGCTTGGTCAGTGTTTTTTTCTCTGCTTTTGAATAAAATGATATCTATTGCTAGCTCAGTCACTTGTTAAGTTTTCCTAAGACGCCACTCTCTTCATCATTGGATGGTTATTTGGTGTTTTAAAATGCTATTCTCTTGTTGCTGTTATGATTGTCAGTCTCATTTTTCTGACGGACTGATGATATAAGCCTGCATGCCCAGGATTTTATGAATATTTCTTTTAACAGTTCTGAGTAGACGTAGATGGTAAATTGGGTTTCAGTTTTTAATGAACAGGGACTTGTTGAAGATTTGAAATCAAAGTTGCTGGCTGGGATGAATATTCTTCTGAACCAGGGGATGAAAGTTCAAGCAATGCAAGCCTGGGGATGGTTTATTCGCCTTCTGGGATCTTATGCAATGAAGAATAAACATTTGATCAATAACATGTTGAAGATTCCAGAGCAGACATTTTCTGATCCCGATCCACAAATCCAGATTTCATCACTGGTATTACTTGTTCTGTAATTCACTTTATATCAGCACTTCAACTTTCATCTTTTAGTTAATAGCAGACCATGTGTCTCCTTGCATCCTGAAATCTTTTTACAGTGAGGAAAAAAGTTCTTTGATGTAATATTGACGTTCTTCTCTATTTCAGCTTTACCAATCTGAAATTTTTTCTGTTATTAGAGAACCTCTTAAAATTCTTATCATAATTATTGTATTGGTTGATTTTGATGTCTGCTGAAGAAAACCTTCACCTGATATAAACAGCTGCTAGTTATCATTCGCTAAATATTGATCTCCTAGCTGCTGCTAAATCTCTCCCACTGATTTGCTAAATCTCTCCATGTATGTTAACTTTATTTTCTCTTCTATTTTCTCCTTCAATATCTTTTTTCTTGTATCTCTATGATCCCGTGTTGATGATATGAAAAAATATTAATTATGGGTGTCTTGGTCCTGTTTAGCTGTAGATATACATAGGACAGTCATAAGTGATATTTTTTGAAAATTTCAGTTAGAAGGCTGTTTACGAAAGTTTTAGCACTATTTTTCTCAGTTAAGTGCTGATGGCTCTTGATTTTTTTAGGTTGCCTGGGAAAGTCTTATTGATGCTCTTGTTTATCCCCAAGCTTTGATTTGTGGTGGTGATGGGGTTGTGGAGAATGGTATTCAACAAGTGCAAATTTCTGGAGGCAATAGTCGTCACATTCTAGCGTGTGGACGGTCAAAAACCATAAAACTTATAATGACACCCCTAGTAGGAATTATCTCAAGTAAATGTGATAGTTCTGTTCACTTGTCATGCTTGAATACATGGTCTTATTTGCTGCATAAACTTGATACCTTCATTGGTCATCCGACAATGATAGAGCTCGTTCTGAATCCTGTCTTTAATGCAATTTTCTCCTGTGGGCCTGGCAACAAAACAGTTTGGTTGTGGAATCTGTGCATAGATATGCTTGATGATTTTCTACTGGCAAAATGTCTCAGTCACCGGGAACTAAGTAGCCAAGCGAGTCATCATTCATCATTCAGACTGTCTGTACCCAGATCTTCAATATCTGGAAAAAATTTATGGAAATATCCTATAAATTGGCTGCCATGTCCTATTGTTCACTTGGACTTATTTCTAAAGATGATTAGTATTATCATCAGCCATGTCTCAGTTACAACAAGTACAATTGAGAATAGAAGTTCAGCATGCGATGCTGCCTTAAGGCTATATAAATCTCTTTTAAAAAGGGTGAGAATGGAGCTTAAAGAAGATTCTATTGAATATCATGACATAATGTCGTGTTTGAATTCAATATTGAGGTTTGTAAAGAAGATAAGTGAAGACATATGTTCAGAAGGCAGTGGCAGTGATCAACAGTATCTGGCTTCCTTTCAGTTTATAGAGGCTACCATTGAAGAGTTAGAACCTTCTACGTTGGGTTCCCCTCTTTACAAGTTAGCTTTAGACCTCAAATCAATTGAGAAGCTGAACCCAGTTAATGACAGGTGCAAAAATTTTCTTGGCATTAAGTGTATAGCTCATATGGACATGGTTTCACCAGTGGTTTATCTAGTTGTACTCTATATCTGCACGCTGATCCTGTTAACTTCCAGTGCCAAAAAACTGGAGTTAATTCAACCTGGCCTATCTAAGTTTTTCAGGTTCTTATTTCTTACTTATGATTCTGAGGAAAGTCTACTTATCATCAATGGTTTATTATATAAACATGTGCAGCATAAGTACCTCCCAGTATGGCTAGCGGTTGCTGAAGGTCTGAAAGCAGGCGTAGATGATTTGAAGGATCTTTCACTTTTGAAAATGGAAACAGATTGCAGTGGTTATCTTCACATGTGTCACCTATTGCTGTTTCCATTTGTTGTATGTTTTGCTCCTCTGAAAAAGTTTGGCCCTGGGAAAGATAGCGACTGCTTGGAAATATCTCCTACTTCAGTAGGAAAAATACTGGAGCTTAAAGATGTGACTAAGACATGGATGTCGCTCTATGGTTCCTTTTGTGCCTCCAGTTTGAAGCCATCAGCAATAAACAGTTTCTCTGAGAATCTCTGTTCACTACTGAACGAATGGCTTGACAATAATGTGTGCAGGCCTGACAGTGAAGCTGAGCTGGATTTAAATTATAAGGATCTCTACAGTAATCTTCTTTCTCTATGTGGCAATGCTGCGACATGTGTCTTGGAGCAGATTTTTGTCGCTGCTGCTGCTTCAGAAAACAAAAACAAAGTTGCCAGTGACGCTAAACACTCCATTGGCATCATATGTAGATTGGGATTAGCTTCCAGGTAAGTGATTCCATAACCCATGAAAAGCCTTTTGAAACCATTTAGTCTTGCAAGGATTTATCTCATTGGAGTTGCAGGTCAGCTTTGCATCAGTTTTTTTATCCCTTGTGACCCTTAGAGCAGAATTGCAAAGGATAGATGAAAAAAAATGTCTCCTGTCTTTTCTGAGTACACATTTGAACATCTTGGTCCAAATGCCAAGCTAGGGCAATATATCTATATCAGTCTACATTTTGGAGCTGCCAAAAGCGTTAGCGTACGTATAAATCAAACAGAAACTTGAAAATCTACAGCAATAGCTATTTCTCTCTCGGCAAAATTGTGAAAAAAAAAGGACTAATCTCAATTTGTTTGTACCTTTTTGAGTTAGTCCTTTTGGGTGTGAAAGAACATAATCAATCATTTCGTTTCATGTGGGGTTTGCAACAAGAAATTTAAAATGAAATGATTGATTATGTTCTTTTACACCCAACATTTCCTGCAGATTGAACCATCACTTGATGAAAATTGTTGTTACAAACTGCAGAATGTTTTTCTTGTTGTGAGCAAGACCAATTAACTTTTCCTTAAAAGAAAAGCCTGAGCAATATGGTAATTATTTAATAGATATTTGAAAGACAACAGACACCTCAACCACGGTTATCTTTTCCGCCACTTTTATATAGAACAAAAAGTCTTACAAATATTAGATCAGGTGGAAAAAATTGATGCCATGTGCATAGCACGAGGCATGTTTCATTTTCTTTTCTTAGCATGACTTGCATCTCCTACCGTAGTAACTTATATTTATGTGGAATTGTACAGATTTATGAAGATGTCCGTGACAAAGCTGGAAACTGATCGATCCATTTCTCATTGTGTTACTTCCAGGTTCATCTTTGTTGTTGTTTTTTTATTACTTCTTATGCTGTTCTTTTTCAATTTTATGATGTTTTTCTTGCATCTTTTATTTGAATTGTAGGGTGTTTTCTGCATTGGCACGTATTGTGAGTCGCCTGTGCTCCACGCAAACTATTCTTTCTCTCACTGAGGTATCACTCCCTATTTCTACGCTAACCTAGGTACTCTTGAGCTTTGTGACTGTTTATGCATTCATTTTAGAGATATTTCTTTGATAACGGAACCAATTGCTAAAAAAATTGGATTCTGTTGGCAGAATATTTAGTTGTTCATTCATGGAGTCCTTTTGCCGAAGTTGAATATCATGCAGGGAATGCAAAAATCTATACTATTCATTAAAAGCAGATATGATACTGTGATAGGCCTAACCAAGCTGTGAAAATAGCTTCTTTTTTTTCTCTAAGGTTCACTCCAGCTCTTAGTCGTGTGAATTTTGCTTGTTCATATAGCCATTTTCGTCAGAAACATGTTCCTTCAGCTGGCAATCAAGATGATGGATTTCTTTGAGTTCTTTGAGTTCCTTGAGCTCCATAATTATATCTTGATGAGCTAAATATTTACTTATTTTCATATATTTCTCTGCAGATAATAACTCGTCCACTGCTTCAGTGGCTGTCACATGAAGAGATGCAGGATGGAAACACCAATATTCAACTTCAAAACCTGTGGGCCGAAATCCTTAGATGCATGATGAGGAGCCAACCCCCAATAGTCTTTGATTCTTCTTTTCTCAAACTACAATCACCCCTCCTGGAAAAAACACTCGATCACCCAAATACCACTATCTCGGTGGTAACCATCGCTTTTTGGAACTCCACATATGGTAAAAGGATCATTCTGGATTACCCCAAGAGTCTACTTGATCTCCTAGACAAGCTCTTCAGTAATAAAAGAATAAACCTGCATAAGAAAAGCTTGCCTTTCTTCGTAAAATGTCATACTATTCCAGATTTTGCCTCTCAGAGATACAAGGTGACAGCAACAAATACCAGGAGCTCCAAAAGAGTAGAGTTTGTGGACAGTGCAGGGAATCCATATGAGCTCCAAAAGAACCAGTGTTCAACTTCTAAAAGAAAGAGGTTGGAACTGACTGAGCATCAAAAGGAAGTAAGACGTGCACAGCAAGGAAGGGGAATGGACTGCAGCGGACATGGTCCAGGGATTCGAACATACACCTCTGTTGATTTTTCACAAGGTAATGAAGATTCGCTAGAGAGTCAGGAAATCTGGAATCTTGAAACTGTCCCGGAGATCAGGAGAAGAGTTATTTAACTGTTTTGTACTCCCGAAGCTTGGTGGAGGGATGCTCATTCTGCTGTATCATAATATATATCATATTGATGTTATAACACATGATATAAATTGAGAGATTGATTATAAATTATACAAAGATTTTTATTTTAAGAGCATAAACTGTCAAATTCAAATTTTCTTTTGAAATTAGTAACAGCTAAAACTCTTAAAAGGGAAAAAAAAAAAACAGAAAGCCCTTAATCAATCAATAAAACAACTCAAAGATCATAAAGGCAACTGGCACGCGCACCACATGCTTCCGTAAAACCCCCTATCAAAAACCCCCTTTCTTCCGATAGCTCCCGAGTCCTCGGCTTTACTCCATTTGCGCAGTGCCCATCCCGTCTATGTTGCCATTTCCGTTGGAATGAAGCTCAGGCACAACGTGGATTTTGTGCTTATCCAGCAAATCCCCAAAACCCCAGGGGGCTGATTGAAAATTCACCCACTCAAAATGAAAATATAAAAATTATCATCGGCATTTCCCTGTTTGTGCTCGGGTTATAATCATCAATATTACCGTCACCACCCAACATTTTGCTAGGATTCTTTACATTTTGATACCGTTAGGATAAGGGCCAGACGTTAGATTCTCGCTTTTCTTCGCGATTTCTGGATCTGACCATGGACTACCGAGATTCTCCCTTGTCGCAATCCGCTGCCGTGAATCGAGACCTCCAGTCCCTGCCTACTTCGACTTCTGGTGGTGTTGGAGTGGGAGGAGTAGGAGCAGGGGAAGACGAGGCCCTGATTTCCGTTGCTGTCCTCGCCAAGGATGCCTACTTCCACTTCCAGTCCCGTCGCTTCACTGAGTGCCTTGATGTGTTATACCAGCTCGCTCAAAAGAAAGAAGACGATCCCAAAGTAACGGACTAACTGAAACTTTTAAAGTGTGTATTTCGATGGTTAGGTTTGTTTAGTTTAACTAGAATGTAATAATGGAATGTTGTTTCTTCTTGATATTTATGATTGTGTTTGGTTGGACTGATTGACTTTTATGTTTGATTTTGAGCCTACTCGAGGTGGTTTGTATTCCCAACAAATATGGTCGGAATCTAGGATATGGTGGTGCTTGTTGAGGCTATATTTTGCAGTTTTGTTTTTGACAAGACTTTGAAATGGATACTTTCGATTTGGAAGCCTTTGTCATTTCATTTTTCTTTGTTGTAATTTATGACATTCCAAAATCTGTATCTGCTTACACGGAAGATTGTTTTAATTGAAAGTCAATTTTCACTTTATGAAATATTTTATTGTTACAATGCAAATATGTTAAAGAGTCAAGACTGAAGGAGTATACTATTTGCTTGAATTGAAACAGTGTCGCCGTTTCTCCTAAACTTGCTCCGATGCTCAACATAAATTCCTGCATAATCCGATTGCTTATACCTGAGAATACTTTTGAGCATTGTTGCCCATATTTGGCTCTGTATTTAGACTCAACGCCATTTGAAAAATTAGATATGCGGTCATTTATGGCATATCCTTACTGATATTTCTTCTTGAAGTCATCTTTTTAATTTTGGGTTTGGGGTTTCTATGTATCATACTAATAAGATCACAATTACTGCTTCTTGATGCTTCTCCTCAGCAGTCTTCTTTCTAATTTAGATCTACGGCTTCTATTGTCAGATTATGCATAATATTGCAATTGCTGAATACTTTCGGGATGGATGTGCAAACCCAAAAAAGTTGCTTGAAGTGTTAGAGACTGTTGAGGTACGATTTTTCCTTTTTTCCCTTTACTGGGACCCTTCCTCATCTTTTTGCATTATTTTTAATCTATGAACTGTTTGAGCTTTATTGTTCTATGAAGTACTTAGGCCATTTTCATTTTGAATCACAATATCCTTCCTCTGAAGACCAAAGTTGGCTAATGGGTAGCCTCTTTCTTCTTTGGAAAAGTTGGATGAGCAATCCTTTTTAGTTTTATGTTTTATTACGTGGAGGAATTTCTTTCAAGAAAGTTAAATGAATATGCGGTATCTAATGTCATGTATAGAAATTTGGCCAAAAACTTCCTCTTCATTCTCCCACCTATTTATCTGTTCTCTGCTAATTGTTGATCTGTACGTCAATTGTATAATTGAAAATCATTTTCTATGGGAGCATTCACTTTGGTTTTGCCTGATCCAAATCCTATCTTTATCGATATAATTTTTTCTGTTAAAATGGATTTTTTTTTTATATAGCTTAACATCCATATCTTAGCTTCAGTTATATTATAGTTTTGTTGTCTCCTCACTGCTTGCTTCTCTGCCATAGTGCATAATCAATCCAATTGTTCTTTTTGTAGTAGCTTTTGAAATTTAGCCAAACTGGGATTTCTCAGCACTATAATGCTTCAGTCTTTCTATTCATTTTTGTGACAGAATAAATTTTTAAAGAGGTCTATTCCTTAGTACCATTCTGCTTTTGTATGATGTAACCAGAATGTTTACAAATTTTCAATTTGAATCAACTTTGGCTAATCTTTGCTCAATTCGATGATACATTACCTTTGAAGATGACAAAAATTAAAATATTTTGTTTTCTCTGGTTCCATATCCTAGTTTGAATTTTTGATTCATTTTATAGGTAGAGTGATTCCTCATGTTGGTTTTTGCCATTTCATACGTATACTCTTTTTTTTTCTGTGGATTAATAATTTTCTCATGTGACTAACTTGATTTTCTTTGGCAAAATTTTCTTCTCTAGATTGGGGAAAACTATTATGAGTTTTCTTCTCTTTCTTGTTATTTGTTCTGTAGCAGAACTGGAAAAGAACTTCAATAATCAATATCTTTGACAAAACTTGATTTAGCGATGTCAATGTTCAAATTTTTTTGTAAAATCTATTTTCCTTTTTTTGGTATTGGTTCAGAAGAAAAGCAAAGAGCTCGGTCGTACTTCAGGTCAACAGGTGGAAGCCGGTGGCAATACTGGAAATAAGTCTATTTTGGAGTCTAAACAGATGGCACATCAGTTATCTGCAGCTAGTAGTGAAACATTTGTTTACATGGATGAATTTGATCCTGCTGTTGCAACACTGAATATTGTAGGTTTTCTTGATATATTTTCAACTATACTGTCAGTAAATGTTTTGCAATTGATTTGCTTTTTCCAAATGTACTAATGTGCTAAATTGGCCCTTTGCAGGCTATTATCTGGTTTCATTTTCATGAATATACAAAGGCTCTATCAGTTCTTGAACCTTTGTATGACAATATCGAACCTTTAGAGGAGGTAATGAAATGTTTACCCATAAAATTTTGTTTGACTCTTTCCTTGCGTTCTTATTTTCTACTTTTGTATGCAGAAAACTGCTCTCCATGTGTGCCTTCTATTGTTGGATGCTGCACTTGCTTGTCAGGACGAATCCAAATCAGCTGTAAGTTCAAACTGATGTTACTTCTTAGGTTAAACATATCTGTTGAATGAGTTCCTCAATTTCCAATTGGGGTGCTTTAGAGCCCTTTTGAGGTCCCTTTTTGTCTTTTTCTTGCGTTAGTTTCTATGATGATATTGGCTTTATCTTAAGATTAGAACAATGGAAAAGGCAAATGAATACTAATTCTAATGGGACTTATGTATTTCACAGTGTTGTCATTTTTCATCTTTTTTCTTTTGCAATTGTGTGAATAACAATGAAGTTAAGAGTATGTGCCTAGTCTTTAGGGGAGGAAGGGTACTTTGCAAAACAGCATGTGGATTGCATCTTTGTAAAACATTATGTTGAAGTTATGTCCCTGGGATCTGTTGCTGGCGTTTATTTTGTGTTTACGATTGGTGGTCCATAATTTTCCTCTTTTTTCTGCCCCCTTGAAAAAATTAATAATTTTGACTGTGTGTAAGCATGGCGACTATTTTTGTCATACTACTTTTTCTTTGTGGCAAAAGGACTTGGTATGGGCATTATTTACATTAGAAGTATCTTCATTGACACTCATTTTTCTTCGCATTGGAGATGAAAGAAGGTGCATGACATTGTTGGGGAGGATAATATATCTTGTTCAAGGTATTGCTATATATAATCTCTATTGACATATCGCATCCCTCCTGTTTTCAGAATGTGTTACTTTATCTAGAAAAAGCTTTTGGTCAAGGTTCTGCTGGTCAAGCTGATAATGGTAGTCAGCAATCTGCGAACGTGGTTGCAAAATCTTCCTCTGTTCCAAACAGTTCATCAGCTGGAGATTCTTCTAATTCTGATTTAGCTCCTAGTGTAAATTCACTTGAAAATTCTTTATCGAGAACCTTATCTTTATCAGAGGAGACACTAGAGTACGAAACAATGCTACTGGACATAAGTGGACAGAACTTGGCAAGGCCTACTGGACTGTCATCTCCAAATGATCTTTCAAGGACCCTGATTGATAATTCTAGTTCTATTACGGATATGAAGGTTAAGTTACCACTTTACAAGGTTCGATTTTTGCTCTTAACCAGAAATTTGAAACAAGCAAAGCGTGAAGTCAAACTTACTATGAACATTGCACGTGGTAGGGAGTCATCCACTGCTCTCCTTGTGAAATCTGAACTTGAATATGCCCGTGGGAATTATCGCAAGTCTATTAAGCTGTTGATGGCATCAAGTGATCAAACAGAGACGGGAAGTTCAATCATGTTTAACAACCTTGGGTGCATTTACTATCAGCTTGGAAAATACCATGCAGCTTCTGTCTTGTTTTCCAAGGCACTGAGTAGTAGTTCATCTCTTCGGAAGGATAAACCTCGAAAGCTGTTAACATTTTTGCTAGATAAATCCCTCCTCGTCTTATATAATTGTGGTGTGCAGCATTTGGCTTGTGGTAAACCCTTGTTGGCTGCTCGCTGTTTCCAGAAAGCAAGTTTGGTGTTCTACAACCGCCCTATCTTATGGCTCCGGCTTGGTGAATGCTGTCTGATGGCAATACGGAAGGGGCTTATAGGAGCTAGTCGAACTCCATCTGACAAATCTGAGATTAAAGTTCATGTTGTTGGCAAGGGAAAATGGAGGCATCTTGCTCTAGAAAATGGGATGCTGAGAAATGGTTATATGGATTCTGTTGGAAGGGAGGATGCGCATCTGGTCAGTGATGCCCAACCTAAGCTTTCTTTGTCTTTTGCTCGGCAGTGTCTTGTTAATGCTCTGCACTTGTTGAATCCTTTGAAGGCTGGTTTGCCATCTAATTTATCACTAGGGGAGAATGAATTAGTAGAAGCAGAATCTGTCAAGAACTTTAACTTAAAGAACTTGAGCAGCCTTGATTCCAAACCTTCAACAGTATCCGCAGGTTTTGGTCAGGTTAATCCAAATGGGGATTCGAGAGAGCAGAAGGGAGGAACAAGTCAGGAGATTTTTCAAACGTCCATCTCTTGCTACAAAGATATTCGTCTGAAAGAAAATATGATAATTAAGCAAGCTGTGCTTGCAAATTTAGCTTATGTGGAACTGGAACTTGAAAATCCGAAAAGAGCCTTGTCCACTGCAATGTCTCTTCTTGAAGTTGCAGGTAGTTCCGGAATTTATATTTTTCTGAGCTACGTTTATGCAGCAGAGGCTCTCTGCATGCTGAACAAACCCCATGAAGCTGTTGTGCAATTGTCAGTTTATTTGTCTCAAGGAAAAAATATTAAGTTGCCCTTTAGCCAGGAGGAGTGTGACAAATGGCGAGTGGAGAAAACTTCTGATGGTGAAGAGACAGATGGAGGATTAGTTGCTGGAAGAAATCCATCTACAGAGGAATCACAAGGTATCAAGTTCCTTAATCCCGAAGAGGCTCGCGGAACTCTGTATGCAAATTTTGCAATGGCGTATGCTATGCAAGGTGAGTTTGAGAGAGCTCACCATTTCGCGGCACAAGCATTATCCCTTATACCTGATAGTTCTGATGCCATAATGACTGCAGTTTTGGTAGATCTTATGCTCGGTAATTCACAAACGGCCATTACCAAGTTAAAACACTATGGTCGTGTCAGGTTCCTCCCAAGTGGTGTACAATCAAATAAATCTTGATGGTTTCTTGCTCACTTTTCATCTCTAGTTAGCAGGTAGATTAGCAATCCTTTTGTAGGGTGTGTAACATGTATATAGTTTGATTTAGAGAATAAGTTTTTTGGCTTAGTTTTTCATATCTAGGTTTATTTACTGGTGTGGCCCGTTTCGGATAGAGCAGATGCCCGCCTGTCAAATTCATGCTGAAAACACAAGAAAAAGAATTATTCCTCAAATTTCATTTTTGGACTTCCCTGCCCTTTTTACTGTGTTGTTCATCCTTTGCATAATTACTTGGCAATATGTAAATCTGTCTTCAACCATTTTGGTGAGCGAGCAACGAAACCCTGAGAATCTTTTCTCTTTTTTTTCCTTTAATAAATTCTTGCCTGACATGATTGTCTATGATTGTTCAGGTACTGTGAAAATATATGATTGTTAATATTTCTGATAATCTATGATTTTAAGGAGTATGTTTATTTTCATCACTTGTCAACTAATGACAAATTATCCTTTTAAGTGTTAGCATAATATTAGATTAAATCTATCAATCTATTAGTACAAATTGTTACGGTGAGCCCCACAATGACCAATACTGTTTATCATGATGCGCCAATCACCCATATGCCTCTGTTCTTCAAGGAGAAGCTTGATTCCAGAACAAGAGCAGAAGAAATAGGATGTTTCGCTATCAAGACTTAGTGTTGCACATGGTCGATTCCTATTGCTCTCTGTCTTTTCTGCAGGAATAATGCGGAAAAGCTGGACAGTGAGCAGATTTCCCCATCAGTTATACAAAATCACCAGAATGAAAGGAAAAAAAAGAAAAGGAAAAAGGTTCTGCACATCTTCTGTTTTGCAGGAGATTTCATTCATGAAGACCTGTAACTCATCATTCCAGGGTGTGATTTTGCTTGTGACAGGAAATAGTAGCATCAAATGAAAGCAGCAGCCTGAAGACTAGATCAAGCAATTCTCTGCTGGTAAATTTAATGGGGGTACATTTTTTAAAGTTAATAGTTTCCTTCTTCCCAAAATCCAGCTTCCAAGAATCTATCTAAACAAGACAGAAAAAGGAAACTGGAAGCATGCCAGAACAAGCTAAGGTATCTATCTCACTATATTCATGCAACACTGTCCCATCAACAACACCTATATGTCGAAATCGTAGAGACTAAATTCGATTATGTGATGTGGGGGCAATGGGTTACAGTGGTGCAACGCTCTTTAGTCTTTAGCCATATCTTGTGTCTATACGAAGAAGTTGGCTCTTGAAAGCGTTGATGGGTAATGGGTTATTGAATGATTGACCAGCACCACCCATGCCTGCTGCCCTTGCCTGCCTATGATAAGAACAAGAAAGGAAATGTAACAGTTTTCTTGTGATTAAAAAGGTTAAAAGGGAATCTTTTACTCAGGGAAGATGTTACTTCAAAGTCTCTGTCATTCTCATCAAGGGGCCAGTCTCCCTCTCCCTCTCCCCACCTACGTCCTAAAAGATCAAGTACAAAGCTGTGCTGCAAATGGACTAAAAAGTGAAAGCCAATTCAGGGAGTGTTTCAAAGCCCACTGGAATCTTGAAAAACCAGCTTCTATTCCAATTCCTGTGGGTCATCGATCGTGCAGTGTCATTTATCAATCCATGAAAAATCTTCTCTTTTTTGTGTCATCCGCTTTTTGCTCGGGTGTCCGGACACAGCGGTAAAATGAAATGACATCTCTGAGAAAATTAGAGCTTGATTATGATTAGGTGGTGTAGTTCCCCGTATTATAAGATTAAGATTTGAGGATTAGGAAATATGTAAGAGTGCATTGAGATAAAGGTAGGATATGCGTTAATAGTTATTAGGTAATTTAAGAGTGGATTGGGATAAGATTAGATACATGAAGAAAAATAAATCATTGGAGAAAGCTGTTAGACAATTATTTAATGATACTGTATAATAAGATGATATTATTATTATTATATTCATTTTACTTTACATTAAGGATATACTGGCTTAGTTCTTAGCTTTTTCAATGCATGCAAGTTTTTTAAAAAAAAATGAAAAGGAATAATTAACTTATTTTGTTGTCTCTTAAGTATTAACTGAGATTAACTCGAAATTTTTTAGTTATTTTATACCAAAAATCAAATATAAAATTTTTAATGTTTGGTTAAATAACTTTATTGCATTACTCGAATTAGACAATTTAAAATTCAATGTACCAAGTGACAATACTGATTGTTAATTCGTTGTGAAATTAAATGTTATTATTATAGAATTAAATTTTATTTATTTATTTTATTTTAAATTTCGACAAATTTTCCTATCACGATTTATTTTTCTTAGTGAGAAAAAACAGAAGAAAAAGAATTGCATAGAAAACATATGGGCAAACCTTTTTTTGCACATGCTTTGAACGGGTGAAGAAGAAGAGCCCAATGACATTTGAAGGGTGCGAGAAAATCATTTCCTAGTTTCGAGACACACACACACAATTGCAACAATCCATATAAAAATAAATAGTGTACAATTTAACCAAACATCTGGAAACCAACCAATCAAGACCCTAAAGCAAAGGAGAGGGAGAGATCGAAGACTGAGATAGAGGGGAGGAAGGCTGAGATCTCGACATCCTCTCATGTCGATTTCATCGTGCATTGACGAATCTGGCAACCTGCATGGACATAACAAGTTGATATATAAGCAAGCATCTTTAGACCGAACCAACCAACAATGGAGCATTTCAAATATGTCAGTTAGATTAGATTGGTTTTTGTGGGTTTTACGTTTCATATGGAGTAATGTACTACTTAACTTGGACCTAAAGAGAGCAAGTGAAGCCAGGGGGAGGTGTCTTCCCGCAAGTGACCAGCAGTTGAAGTGCGAGTGGGACGTAGAGTTGAAGGTTAAGAAGCTTGAGTTTGAGGGTGGTGCACAGGCAGACTGCAGCCTCAACCTCAACTAGTCCGCTAAGGACTGGGCAGCATTTGTTGACAACCGGGTCTCCAAGACCAATGTGCACTAACCCGCCAAGAAGATCAACACAAGCACCAAGTTTTAGGGCATCAATTGGGCATGTTGCTTTGGCTGCAGGAGGTGGTGAACATGGCTTTCCCTTTGGTGGGTGACCAAGGACTGGAGGAAGTGTGACTGGAGGCAAAGTCACTGGCGGTTTAATCGGAGGGACAGTGACAGGAGGTAAAGTGACTGGTGGTTTGATTGGCGGTAGTGTTACAGGAGGGAGAGTCACTGGTGGCTTAACAATAGGAGGGACTGTCACTGGAGGCAGAGTCACTGGTGGCTTAACAATCGGAGGGAGCGTCACTGGTGGTTTAATTGGAGGGACTGTCACTGGGGGCAGAGTCACTGGTGGCTTAACAATTGGAGGGAGAGTCACTGGTGGTTTAATAGGAGGGACAGTCACCGGAGGCACTGTAACCGGTGGTAAGTTGATTGGAGGCTTAACAACGGGAGGGAGTGTAATGGGACCTTTAGGCTTTCCCTTGTGACCTTTGTGCTTTGGCTTGCCACAAACATCACATCCAAGAATTGGGGTGACTGTGGAAATGAAAATCAAGTACACAAGGCAGAGAGATGAGATTTTGATGGAGGCCACCATTGTTGGTCCTCTCCTCCACTGGGTATTGAATGAAAGAGATGATGTAATTGCCGAAGTTCGTGTAAGAGTGAGATGTTATATAGGAATCGAGACCAGTGCAAAAAAACAAAACACATTAGAAGCTCATCACGTGAACATTGGCTATAGCTTAGCCCCAATAGGGAGCTGCCAAATTTTGCTAGTTGGCATATGCATTACAAGTGCATGAATCCCTAGCTATGAGTTTATGAATGCCATTCTAGTTTTTAAGCAGATATCTTATTTTCTCCAAAACTTTGGGCTAATGTGAAATTGATGCATATTAACCTTACACGAATGATTGTTGAACGACTATTGTTTCTTTTATTTTTCATTAGAAAATAGATGATTATTGAAACTCGGAAAAAGATTAGTGTCCGATCCATAATGAACCAAGAGAAAGAATAACCCCAGCAAAGTTTATGCTTTTTAATTTAGACCCATAAAACTCAGACTTGTTGCCCCCCCCAGAATATGTTAAGTAGCTTCCATGATTTGTCCGCTGACGCTGCTCTACAGACATATAAACAGAAGTATCAGACTCATTACACATTGCATCGGTTTCTATGTCTGAAGATACCCACAGATAGGTACATCCTATTAGCTAGGCCGTTTTTTTTCTTTCATATATTGCCAGTTCTGAATTGCCTAGAAATGTCTTCATCATTTTGACCAGAAATAATTTTTGTTTTGAGTATGGAAATATAAATGTTTCAATCCGAATGCAAAATTATAAAAACACGATAATAATGATTGATTTTTTTTTATAGTGAATATCAATAAAAAATAAATCTGACCGATCTAAAATTCGTAAAGGGATTAATTATCTCAATTTTAGTAAAATTATGAAAACCAACATAAAATTAAGCATCGTTTGATTATACGAGGACTGTGAAGTTCCATTCAATAATATTTCAACTAGATTGTTTTATATGTAAGAGTACTTTACCTTGATTACTTTGATCTTTTTTCGCAATTATTGATGACCGGACCATATTCTCAACTTGGATCCTAAGCTGAATTTACTGAATCATTGGAATATATAATATAATATTATAATCAAGACGCATTCCCTAGAAGGTAGACAGATGCAGGATAGAAACAGTACAGCGAAGCACGCATGTGAGATGGAGATAATGGTCGAGAGTAAGAAAGAAAATTGAAAAGGAACATACGTATTTGGCACACATGCCAGAGAGGGAGAGAGAAGAGAAAGAACATATCCTCATGCAGATGGTGGTCTCCTCTGTCCATCCGTGAATGCATGGCTAAGGTTATCTTTGAGAGGCTGGAGTGTTTTGTAGTCTTGTGAATCCGTGATTCTGCTTTTTCTCACTTGATGAGACTGATTTCCCTCTCCCCCCTCTCTCTCTCTCTCTACCTGCAAATGTTTATACGTAAGATAAAGGTGAAACTGTGTGTATATATATATATATAGCATTTTTATTACAATACAACGTACAAATACAATCTATTACCTAACTACTGATGTGACATTTCTTTAGGGAAGTTTGCTCAAGTACATTGTCCCTGCTCTATAATTTAGCCATCCAATTCGCAGCTATTTTTTGTGGTCCAGACATCTTTGGAGCAAGGCAAAGAAAGTGCGGGATCAATTGTCCGACGAAAAGAATATACTGATTTAATCATGCACATGAGTATTTAAAATCATCTTATGTTATATTATTTATGAGTTTAATAATAATTATGAATAATCAATTCTGTTTAGATTAAATAGTCTAATTATCAGCCAGTGAGCTAAATACTCAGTTGGCATACCTTTTTAAGGAGTTAGGTTGAAATTTTGAGTTTAAATCCCAATAGGTAATTTAAGAAGATGAAATGAAATAAGAATAGAATTGTATTATGAATTGTAAATATGATGCATATGGAAAGTTGGAATCCACGCACTTCTTTTCCAGCCAGCCAGAGAGAAAGACATCTACTAAAAAAATACAGTGCCATAATTGTAAATTATTCTCCAAATTTTTTCACATAATAAATGCAAATTTATTACAATCTATATATGAACAATAACTCAGAACTCGTGGACACCTTAGGTCTTAGCTGTTTTAACCAACAATTCCAAGTGTCGGAAAAGTTTAAAAAGAAAAGACACGCAGAGGAAATCTCTTGTCATAAACGCGACAAGAGACCTATTAATTAGATTTGTCTTCAGTGGTGTATCCGTGAAAGAACACCTCGCAGTAAGATCCAATAATTCAGTTCCACTACTGGAAATGAATGGCTTACGATATGAGTCTGATCTACGTCTCTGCCAATGAGATTTCTGTGCGTTGTGGTGCGGTGATGGTGGTTTGTTCAAGATCACATGGCAAGGAAAACCAAAGACCATGCACATATACGTGCAGGAACGAAGATAAGGTACAGTTTATCTGGAAATGCACTGTGAGTCTGAGGAGAGGTGATTTTCTTCTAATCCATCGATCTATTTACTACTGTGAATCAAGATAAATTTAGAGTTATGTGCCGGTTTTCTTTGAGTATTATATTTAGAATTGTTAGCTTTACTCAAGGAAGAAAAATAGAGTAGAATTAGCTTTAGATACTCTAAGACCTATTTCAAACCCATCAATAAACTAATCGCAGTAATCAAATATAAAATTATATTTTCAACCAAATGGTTTTATCCTCAGCCAACAAAGATTGATTTTTTTTCATACAACAAATATTATTTAATTAGGATTCGAATCCTAATGACATAAATATAATTTATTATGTTTTTACGATACTGATTTTAATAGATGACATAAAAGTCCAAAAAAAGATCGATATTGTATTGGACCTTTGTATTTCCTTTCAGTTTTAGTTATGGACTTTTGTTTCATAGCCCATTTAGACTTAGGAACTACCCTTACCTTTTATAAGCCGTGGGGTTTGGGAACGCCTACTAATGGATAGTGGGTTGGCCTAACCTTATTTAATCGTTTTGTTATTTTTCTATATATTGATTTTGTCACTAGAATTGGTACCACAGCTATACTCGTCCTCGTTGTTCAATAACTGAAATGTAGAGAAGTTGGTAGTAAACAACTTTAGTCTATGAAATATTATGATAAAATGGTTTCTCTTATAAAGAATATGGAGCAATTCATGAAAAATATTAATAAGTGCGATTTCATGAGCGTTATGGTGACAAATTATTTTTTAAAAAAAATTAACTATATTTCCAAAACTCTAATTTCGGTCCTTCATTTTCTTTTTTTTATATGTTCGTGTCTCTTTTGAATTTGATGCATCATGCCTATCTCTCCTCCATGTCACTATTTCCCGCTTTAATTAGCCTTCTTCGAAATCCACCCGCCCCAAACACAACGCCGTCGTTTACCGCGCCAAATGCAACAAATCTTTTAAGGCTAATCTCCTCCGTCTCCTCCCACTGTCCAACAAAATTTTCTTTATTTAGTTACATAAAACCAGGATTGATAGATAAGCATCCCGTCCATACTCGAAACTCCATCAAATGCTCTCTTTCTCCCAATCCCTTCCTTTCTCTTTTCTCCTTCTTTAAAAATTAAAATTAAAAAGAGAAGGCCCTATTTTTTTGGAGATCGGAACTATAGGAGAAAGGGAAGGATAGGAAGATGGGGATATTATACGGGATGGTCGCCAGAGGGCAAGCGGTATTGGCAGAGTTCAGTGCAACCCAGACCAATGCCAACGCAATAGCCAGGCAGGTGCTTGAAAAGTTGCCTTCCGGAAGCAACAGCAGCAATGCGTCGTATTCGCATGATCGTTACATTTTTCACGTCAAGCGTACCGATGGCCTCATTGTTCTTTGCATGGCCGACGATGCCTCCGGAAGTAATAGCAGTTTCTCTTTCTCTCTCTTTCTCTCGCTTTTTGTGAAGTTAGTTGATTCAAGGATTCGCCTTAGTTAAGAATTCTAGCGTTTGCGTGCTGCTTTGATCAGGGAGGATTCCTTTTGCATTTTTGGAGGATGTTCATCAGAGATTTGTGAAGACATACGGTCGGGCTATTCATTCGGCCCCTCCGTATGCTATGAATGATGACTTCTCTAGGATTCTTGCCCAGCAGATGGATCATTTTTCTAATGACCCTAATGCAGATAGATTAGACCGATTAAAGGGTGAGATGAGTCAGGTACTAAGACTTCAACCCATTGGCTCGTGATAGTTTCTTTCGGTTTTCCATGCGTTTGTTAATCTAGAATTTTTTCGTCAGGATTTCTTTCTTAATCTTGAAATTAATTACCAAACGGGTAAATCAAATTAACATCATGATTGATAAATACCGTGTGATTGTGATTGTGGTGGCAGGTACGGAGTGTCATGATTGATAACATTGACAAAGTCTTGGAGAGGGGTGACCGCCTATCTCTTCTAGTTGAAAAAACCTCTACGTTGCAAGGAGGTTCTGTTCGTTTCAGGCGACAAAGTCGACGTTACAGAAATACCGTGTGGTGGCAAAATGTTAAGCTCCTGTGAGTAATCTAAGCTAAGTTAAGCTAAAAACGTGAATTAATGTTCTTAGATTTGTTCGTGGATACAACGGAAGCATTCCTGATTCAAGTTTTTTCTTCAATCTTTCAGAAAAATACCTTTTCACTTCAATCTTTCAGAAAAATACCTTTTCACTTCATTCTTTTTCTTTTTCTTTTTCCAGGTTTTTGACTATTTTGTGTGTCCTGATCATCATCTACGTCGTACTTGCATTTGTTTGCCATAGCCCATTGCTCACCCCCTGCTTCAAGTAAACAGCAAGTGTTTCTATTTGCCGTCTTGCTGATATTCCATTGCAGAACTAATAAATTTTCCATGAATTTAGGTGGGTGACGTCTCTGATCTGACTCCATTGTTGTAATTTTCAAGTTATTGAGAAGCAATTGGTGATAGTCTATATGTTTTTTTCTCTCATATCTTGATCGCAAAATACAGATGTAATTAGAGATTTGATGACATTGTAAAATGGATTCTTGTCTTGCATACTATCCTTTTGTCAGGCAGAAAAAGAATCCGAGCTAGATATGTTGCTGTTTTAGATATAAAAAGCCAATAGTCTTGATTTTACTAGGCCGTTGACTTTGTCAGCATCTAGAATTAACCAGGAACCCAGGAAGCTGTAGCTTTCTGGAATTCCCGACAGTTTTTAGAATTTCAGCCAGCTTGAGCGCCTTCCTGGATAGAATACCACGGGTATACTGTTTTAAAATAAAAATAAATATTGTTAATAATAAATATTAATGTGAAAATTATTATATTTATAAGAATTAAAAAAAATTTCAACACCTACAACCTGTGAACAAAACGAGCCATAATATTTGGACTATGGAACTATAAAATAATCGAATAATAAAGAATGGTGTGGTAAAAAAGCTTATGCTAATAGTCTGTCATTAAATATAGCATATTAAATGGATAACTAGAAAATCACATGTTTAATCCACGACCTATTACTATATTATTACTTTTATTTTATTGGAAGGTGAGCTGTGAGTCAGCCACGTTTAAACAATAGCCCCATGGCACTTCCTAATGAATAAAATAAACTACGTGTCGCCTACTTTGAGACGTTCGGGCTTATTATTGGCCGGTTAGAGGGGATTCGAATAACTGCAGTGGTCTGGTCTTCAGTTTGCCCTCGAGCCCTAATCAGAAGTAGCAAGTTTCTGTTCTCTCCACACTGATGCGCGATTATGGCCCGTCGCTTCAGACTTACGATTTCCTTTTCTCTGTGAGGTAACTGTTTATTTAATTAGAATAATCATCATTTTGTTATTGAAATTTTGCCTTTTCCGTTTTCTGTTGTGTGCGAATCCATATTAGTCTATGATTCAATCGTTTAACGAAATGCTTCTATGGTGACCTCAAACGAAAAGCCCGAGATGATTTTGCGTGCATTAATTTTTATATCTTAGAGTTTCTGTTGTATGGATCATATTGGCACCTTTGCCGGTTTGCACAATCAATTTTATTTAATTTTGAGTTAAAATAAAGAATTCCAGATTTCATTGTTCTACCATTCTAGTAGTTTGTCTTTAATGGGGACTGAAATTGGGAATAATTTGAGTATAGCTAAGTACTGACTGAGTTTGTTTCCCTCCGTATTAGGTGTGAGTTGGTCCGGCTAAAGTTTTTCAGGAGGTTCCATTCAGAAATGAACAATGAGAATACCTAGGGAGGAGTACTAGGAATAACAAGATGCAGTCACCACCACCTGGTTTTGAAATGAATTATCCATCACGAAAGAGAAAACTAACAGTGGATCGGCATGACGCTGCTTCCGGATATGGCTTTACTGATGAGTCAAACCCGCTGCATGAAATGAAGTTGGTTTCAAGTTCTGTTGCCTTATCTGGTAGCTGTACTGGCAGTGAACAAATTGTAAACGCCAAGTCTTCTCAGGATGACGTGCAATCTGGCAGTAGGACTCTGGTTTTTGGAGATAATTTTGCCCAAGATAATCAAATTACTGAAGTGGGGAATATCGTACATGTGAGGAAACATGAAGAAGCAGATATCAAGCAATCAAGAGGACATTCTCGGGTGAAGACGAGCTCGCCTACAAGTGCTGATGGTTCTGCTAATCTTGCTTCCAAGGATGGCCAGAGAAATGAAAGGAGTAATCTGTTTGGTGAATCACTTGTTGGAAAGTTAGCTACAAGAGTTGCTGAGGAGCTCTGGAATGGGTCCCTTCAGCTAAATTCCTCTGTAGTTGTATCTTCCGTTGCCTTCTTTAAAAGGTCCAGTCAACTGCATTTTGAAGATTTAAATTCACTGCTTCGTGATTTTGTTTTCCCTTTCCTTTTGGAAAAGATAATCTTTCACGGTTTCTGATAAGCCTGAGCACGTATGTTCAGTTTAGGCATTTCGCTGCATAATGTATTTATATTATGAACGGATGCTTCATAACTTTCAGTTCTGGTAAGCATAACAGAAAATAAGAATGTTATGTCAACGAATGGGAAAAAAAGTCTATATATTCCACATGCTTTTTTATGTATTAGAATATAAACATTTAGACTTTTATTGTTGACCTTCTCTATACTGATTTTTCGCATGTAGTGGTGAGAAGATGCCTGATGTCAAGTGGTCTGAAATTCTAGAAGTCAAAGGGAAAGTTAGACTAGAGGCTTTTGAAAAATATATTCAAGATCTTCCTCGCTCCCGCAATCGAGGGTTGATGGTAAGATGTTGTTTTTTCTACTCGGCATTAATGATGAGTAATCCATTATTAGAACTAGGTGAAAATAAACTGCCCATATAGCTAATGTTAGAGGTTGATATACATGAACCAAGCATTATTTTTGATTGCCTGGTGCATGAAAATCTTGATTGACTTACTATCTGTTGCTGTTGAACCGATATCTTTAGCACCGTTTTTGTCCAAGTTTCATTTCATTATGCATCTAATATTGTGTGTTCTTTCGTGTAATTGCGGGAAGAAAAAAGAAGAAAATTCATAAATTTTGAAGTTGCATTTCGTTATACAAATAATAATATTGTAGATCAGAAAAAAAGTTAGAGCCACAGGGCAAATTAATCGTACATGCTATAGCAATTAAAACTTATTTGGGAAACCTTAGGACATCCAATTTTGCGCCTCTGTTACAACGAGGTTTTGTTATGAATACCGACATATCCTCGGTTATGCATTTCCCTTATTGTTCAGGTTTTGTCGTTTTCTCCTCATCCAAACATCCCAAGAATAAGATAGCTTTATCAACTTCTTGTAATTTCCAGCCCGTTCAATGCGTGCATGAAAGTGTTTAGCGCACCTTTGGACTTCAAAAGCGCTTTAGTCTGCTTTATTCTGACTCATAATTTCTCATTGCCGATATACTGGCCAAAACTCCTATTGGCAAATAAATTCCTACAGCCTTTTTCCGTGACTTTTTCAATGCTTGGTAATCAGGTCCAAACGTTCAGCAAATGTATTTTTACGTACCTCCAAAGTTTACCCTGATACTAAACAAGGTTATGTCATCTTGTGACTTGTGAGCCTTATGGTTGATGCCCATCTTGCCCTATTTCTTATCTCGGGAAACCTAGCATAAGTTTTAGCTTTCTTCCTCGTCCGATTGTCGGCCATGCAAGGTGTGGAGACGGGTCTTCTTTTCCTGCTTTGCAAATCTATTGAATACATATCATTTCTCAAGTCTGTACTTCATTAAGAAAATGTAAATAGCTAGGTTGTATAAACTAAAACCAAATCATAACTTAAAAGTATGCTAGGAAAAACAAAGATTACCTATATACAATGTACTATCTGTCCTCGAATTGATTGATTTATCTGGAAAGATTCATCCCCTGACTAAATTCATCCATTTCATCTCAGATCTATTTTGTTGTTTTGGTGGTTTTTTTTTGTCTCGATGAAATTATATAATGTCGAGTAAATTGACCGTTCTCTGTCTTCTTCAGGATTCATGTGTAAGTTATGGATTGGAAACTTGTCAAATTATTAACACAGAAATGCTCCCAATACTAATGAGTTCATTCCTTTAACATTACGTTAATACCGGCGAGGGTTTGTATCTTTTCTAGAAAATCTCATGAAGTATATGTAAAATTGTCTAAATATGTTCTTATGATACGGAAAGCATTAAAGCCTTCTCAAGGTCCTAAATGAGACTCCTTTCCTCCTTTCCCTCTGTTGATGTCTAGTGAAGGTCTAACTGATACTGCCTTTTGATCTTCTTATTAACTTTTTGTCAGTATGGTTTCCATCTTTTAGATTCGTGGGCTGTGCGAACGTTCTGACATAATATTTCCAAAATGATGAATATGAAATCCGACATCATACTAACATGCTATGTTTTTTTATTAATATATGGGATCAATGATCACGTCTCTTAAATTTCAAGTCCCCGGTCCAAGTACAGCCATATTTAGAGAACAGAAGCTGATATTGGTCTCAACTTTATAATTTGGGCTACATCAGAAGGCCCAGTAGATCTTAAATTGTGTAATTCCGACATGTCTTAAACTGTTGATATTCCCTCAGTTGGTCATCAAATTTATGTCAAAAACGCCTAGCGAACTGAATCGTCACTCATCGTACTGGGAGTCTTCATCGTAATTCTTGGAACTCATGCATAATAAACCGTAGCTTTTGTTAACTAGCCATGATATGAAAGTTGCAGACTGATCTCTAATCAAATTGGATGGAGATTATGACATATGTGCATCTTTTTGTTGCATATCATAAGTTATTCTTTAAAATTTTTAAATGTAAAAGATTTTGGTCAAGTGTTGACTTGCAGATTCGAAAATTTAGTAAACTTAACTCTTTAACATTATTTAGTATGATAAACGATGAGGATATTAATATAGTTGGCAGAAAATATAGATGGGCATTGTGGGAATTCCTGGTTGAGTTTTTTCATTTAAAAGCATTTGTTAGCATTTTTAGGAAATGCAGTATCTCAATCCGCTGTTTTAAACGTTCTCCGTTATTTATTGTGCCACGTGTTAGTACTTATATGCCATGTTGTAATTTGTAAGTGATTTAAATTTATATTTTTGGGGGTTTACGTTTGAAAAGTCAAAATAGCCTTGTGGAGTTCGGATTGGTCCACGTGTCGGGCTTCTCCGGGCTTCACGGCGGTAAGGGCCCGTTTTCCGGGTTTGGGTCCTTACAGGAGTGGTAGCGGAGCCCCAGGTTTTTGTTTTTACAAACAAAGTTTTGAAAGTGTTTTCATAATATTTTCAAAGTATGATTTCCAAGTAACTACACTGCACGTGCATAGTCCAGCGTTGTATCGTATTCATTGTCCCCTATAGTCTTTAGACTAACTAGAATGTCCTTGTCAGTTAGGCACAGTTCGAGATCTGACCGTCGACCGAGTCGTTCAGTAGTACAGGATTCCCCGAGGTCGTCTCATTTACGAGGCGATAGTCACACACCTTCCCAGTCACAGTCGATAGCTTCTAGTCAGAGTATAGGTAGACTCATGTTGTGGTGCGACAGATGTCAGAGACGTCGCATTCCGCCGTGTCCACAGAGCAGACAGTGTTACAACTGCTCAAAGTTTGAACATATGACGAGGGACTACCCAAAAATGCCAAGATCACAGTCCTTTAATGCTGCGAGACCAAGTGACAGTCGTACACCTTCTCAGGGTCCTACCAGGCCACCGTCCAGAGCACCAGGTAGACCTTCTGGTAGTCAGACACATGGTCAGTAGTCCAGTCAACCAGCACAGACGAGACAGACTTGCCTCTTTGCTTTGACTGATGCTGAGGCCTGTGCTAGCCCCGATGTGGTGACAGGTACTATTACTGTATTTTCTGTTATTGCTCGAGTTTTGTTAGATCCAGGAGCAAATAGATCTTTTGTCGGTCCTAGAATTTCAGCTAGTGCAGATTGCCCGTTGTCTCCGTTGACTCCACCTATTAAGGTTATGACCCCATTAGGTAAGCTTTTGACATGCAGTCAGGTGTATATGGGTTGTGTTCTGAGGTTGAGTACAGCTGTGTTGGAGGCAGATTTGATTCCGCTTGACATCCGGGAGTTTGATGTTATATTGGGTATGGATTGTCTAGCCCGTTATCGTGCCCGAATGGAGTGCTTCACCAAGCGGGTTTTGTTGAGCTGAGTCAAGTTCCGATTGCTAGTGAATTTCCCGATGTATTCCCAGATGATGTAGTCGGGTTACCGCCGGAGAGAGAGGTAGAGTTCGGGATCGAGTTGATTCCGGGGACAAACCCGATATCCATCTCGCCGTATAGGATGGCTCCAGCTGAAATGAAGGAGCTGAAGGCTCAATTGGAGGATCTGGTAGATCGTGGTTTCATCCGACCCAGTGTTTCTCCATGGGGAGCGCCAGTATTGTTCGTAAAGAAGAAGGATGGTTCACTACGGTTGTGCATTGATTACCGGCAGTTGAACCGTGTTACTGTGAAGAACAAGTACACACTGCCCCGTATAGATGATTTGTTTGACCAACTTCAGGGAGCATCGGTGTTCTCAAAGATTGATTTGAGGTCGGGTTATCATCAGTTGCGAGTCCGTAAGTCGGATGTTCCGAAGACAGCTTTCAGGTCTCGGTACGGACACTACGAGTTCCTGGTCATGCCCTTCGGGTTGACGAATGCACCAGCCGTCTTCATGGATCTGATGAACAGAGTATTCCGGAAGTATCTTGATCGGTTCGTAATTGTCTTCATTGATGACACATCCTCATTTATTCAAAGTCAGAGGAGAAGCATTCTGAGCATTTGAGGATGGTATTGGAGATACTTAGAGCTCGGCAGTTATACGCCAAGTTCTCCAAGTGTGAGTTCTGGTTGCGAGAAGTCGGTTTCTTGGGACATGTTGTGTCGGCTAGAGGAGTATTGGTGGATCCCAAGAAGATTGAGGCTGTTGTATCATGGGAACCTCCCCGTAATGTGCCTGAGATACGAAGTTTTCTGGGTTTAGCCGGTTATTATAGACGCTTCGTGGAGAACTTCTCGACGTTAACTGGACCGTTGACCCGGTTGACACGTAAGGGCGAACCGTTTGTGTGGTCCGAGAAGTGTCAGCATAGTTTTGATGAGTTGAAGTCCAGATTGGTTTCCGCTCCTGTTCTTACTTTACCAGTCAGCGATAAGGAGTATGTGGTGTATAGTGATGCATCAAAGCATGGTTTGGGGTGTGTACTGATGCAGGATGGGAAGGTAGTCGCCTATGCCTCGCGATAGTTGAGGTCACACGAATGTAACTACCCGACCCATTATTTGGAGTTAGCAGCCGTAGTATTTGCATTGAAGATTTGGCGTCACTATCTGTATGGTGAGACTTGCAGAGTCTTCACAGATCATAAGAGTCTCAAGTACCTCTTGACTCAGAAAGAGCTTAACTTGAGACAGCGGAGATGGCTCGAGTTGATAAAGGATTACGACCTTGTAATCGATTATCATCCCGGGAAAGCCAACGTGGTTGCCGATGCTTTGAGTAGGAAGACTTCATCTTCCTTGGCTTACGTTCGGGCAGAATACATGCCAATGCTGATGTGTTTGAGGGCAAACCGAGTCCAGCTTGACAGTGATAGCTAGGGGGCATTGTTAGCACAAATTGTTGCCAGACCCACTTGACTTGAGGAAATCCGAGTCAAGTAGTTAGAGGATTCAGTGTTGGTTCAGTTGAGATAGTAGTTGGATAGTGTTACTAGTGGTGATACAGTCAATGAGTATAGGGTTCGAGATGATGGTATTCTGACTCTCCGAGGCCGAGTTTGTGTTTCCCAAGATGAAGAGTTACGTCAGTTGATTTTGACCGAGGCACACAGTTCTACGTTCTCGATTCATCCCGGTAGTACCAAGATGTATCGGGATTTGAGGGAACATTACTGGTGGTCGGGGATGAAGAGACACATTGCGGAGTTTGTTGCCCGTTGCCTCGTATGCCAATAAGTCAAGGCCGAGCACCAAAAACCCGCAGGTATGTTGCAGTCGCTTCCCATTCCAGAGTGGAAGTGGAAGCATATCACGATGGACTTCGTCATGGGTCTACCGAGGACTCAGCGAGGTTTTGATGCAGTGTGGGTGATTGTGGACAGATTGACCAAGTCTGCCCATTTTCTCCCTGTACGAGTCTCCGATACTCCGGAGAAGTTAGCTTCCCGATATATGGACGAGATTGTGAGATTACACGGAGTCCCAGTGTCCATAGTATCCGATCGAGATCCGAGGTTTACTTCCCGATTTTGGGAGAAACTACATCGTGCTTTAGGCTCTCGGTTGAACTTCAGTACGGCTTTCCATCCCCAGACAGATGGTCAGTCCGAGAGGACAATACAAACATTGGAAGATATGTTACGAGCGTGTGCGCTCGATAGACATACTACGTGGGATAGATGCCTTCCGTTGGCAGAATTCGCCTACAACAACAGTTTTCAGGTCAGTATCGGGATGGCACCGTACGAGGCGCTGTATGGTAGACGTTGTCGGACACCGATATGTTGGGCTAGTGGCATACCGTCTTGCTCTGCCACCGTCCTTGGAGTAGATCCATAATGTCTTCCATTTTTCTATGTTACGGAAGTACATTCGAGATCCGTCACACGTATTGGATGCACCACCGGTAGAGGTTGCCAGTGACTTGTCATTTCCTGCTCAGCCAGTGGCTATCGTTGACGAGTCGATTAGGCAGCTTCGCAGTCGTTTAGTCCCTAGGGTACGAGTTTCTTGGCGTAGTGGTAGTTCCGAAGAGCTATCTTGGGAGACTGAGGAATCTATGCGGGAGCGTTACCCCTATCTCTTTCAGTAGTACGGTACGTAAATTTCGAGGTCGAAATTTTTTGTAAGGGGCTACCGATTGTGAGACTCCGTGGCTGACGTGGCAAATTTTGTCACGTCACCACTAATATATATACCCTTATTTGTTGCCCGCTCTCTGTTGCCAAATACCCTGCCGACATATTTGATTTATTTTTCCAGTTTTTCCTCTTATTTTCAATCATCTGTAGTATCGAATCCAACCGTCTGATCGTCGAATTGTTGGTACCATTGTGTTCCTCTCATCATCACGATCAACCTGCTGTTGGTTTCACCTTCATCGGATCACGGACACACCCGGATCGGAGTCTGGAAGTTTCGAAATTCTCACCGGAAAATCGTCAATTTCGGCCAATCTAAAGTAAGTCTTGAAGTTTGGTTTTCGGATTCATAATCCTGATGGTTGTAGCTTCATGTTGATGTAAAAATTTTCGGTTTTGGATGAAGTTGGAGTTTTCCGGCCACCGCCAGCGACCGTTGACCGGCGACACTGTTCACGTTGACCGGCGACCCGTTGACCTGACCCGTGACCCGTTAACCCGACCCGTGACCCGTCGACCCGATACTGTTCACCGTTGACCTGTTGACTAATGGTGACTAACGTTGACCCCGTTGACCGTTGAATTTGACTTTGACCGTTGACCAAAAGTGAAACCCTCCCCGTTAGGTAAGTTCGACGTTCTGATCGCAATGGCGCGATCCGTTTTTTCTATTTGATGTGTCGTTATTGAGTTATAATTAAGACTCAATAATACGATATATTATCATATATCGTTACAGAAACCTTTGATTACAACCTTTTTATTACTTTACGGGCAATGATACGGAATCAGCCCAATTTACACAACAAATCAATCAAATGGACTTTGATTGAACACATGAAATTTTGGAGATACATTATGATACATTACGGGTACATACGGAAAAGTCAATGTAATTTGGACAATGGATCCATCGGATGGGCTCCGATGGATTACACAACAATTGAATGACCAAAGTACGGATTTAAAATCAAAGAATACTTAACATGAAACAAATACAGTAAAGACCTCACATTATGATACTTTATAGCTACCTACGGAAGAGAACAATGAAATTTGAACAATGGACCAATCGGATGGGCTCCGATGGACTATACAACGAATCAATCAAAACCAAGGTACAACGGATTTTACAACAAGAAAATACTAATGATGAACCACATACGGTAAAGACTCTACCTTACAAGAACATACGGTAAAGGACAAAGTAACTTGGACATGGATCCATCGGATGGACTCCGATGGATTATACAACGATTCAATTTAAAACCAAGGTACGGATTTAAAGATCAAGAAATATTTATGATTGAACACATACGGTAAAGATCCTACCTTACGGGCTGAAGAAGAGGAAACGATACTCTTGCCTTTGTCCTCAACACTCGTCCTTCCTAAGAACACAACATTACGGTTAGACTCAACATACGGATATTAACCTTCAAATGACTATAACTCAATAACGACACATCAAATGGAAAAACGGATCGCGCCATTGCGATCAGAACGTCGAAATTACCTAACGGGGAGTGTTTCACTTTTTGGTCAACGGTCAAAGTCAACTTTAACGGTCAACGAGGTCAACGTTAGTCACCGTTAGTCAACAGGTCAACAGCGAACAGTGTCGGGTCGACGGGTCACGGGTCGGGCCGACGGGTCACGGGTCGCCGGCGGTGGCCGGAAAATTCCAACTTCATCCAAAACCGAAAATTTTTACATCAACATGAAGCTACAACCATCAGGATTATGAATTCGAAAACCAAACTTCAAGACTTACTTTAGATTGGCCGGAATTGACGATTTTCCGGTGAGAATTTTGAAACTTCCAGGCTCCGATCCGGGCGTGTCCGTGGTCCGATGAAGGTGAAACCAACAGCAGGTTGATCGTGATGATGAGAGGAACACAATGGTACCAACAATTCGACAATCAGACGGTTGGATTCGATACTACAGGTGATTGAAAATGAGAGGAAAAACTGGAAAAATAAATCAAATATGTCGGCAGGGTATTTGGCAACAGGGAGCGGGCAACAAATAAGGGTATATATATTAGTGGTGACGTGGCAAAATTTGCCACGTCAGCCACGGAGTCTCACAAATATTGCTGACAACATACAGAAGACCATAGTCATTCGTAGATAGAATAATTGTGATAATTAGCCATCCTTAAAAGTGATGGTATGCTTAGTTACATTGGCATTTTCATTTTGGTTGACAGCTTGGACTACAGTTGTAGTGACTTTGTTACCCAAATGAAGTTTAGCATCATTTGGGGGTTTCCATTTTGGCTGGAAAAAGTGTCAAATGCGAGAGAATTTCATCTGATAGAATATAGATTCCCCTCTGGGAAGAGAATGCAGATATCTTAGTGGACAATGAAAATAATACTTCAAGACATCATATTGGTGAAAAGGAAATAACGGAGGATAAGGGTCGCACACCTTTTAGCTTGTCTTAGTATTCAGAAAGCAAAAACTGTCCAGCTGAAGGATCAGAATTTCTTATCGCACTATAATTTAATGTCAATAAAGCGATTCCTAAAATTTTCAAGTAAATATTTTGTTCTGTAGTCAGTTCTCGCTCCCCTATTATCACCATAATTATTATGTTTACTGATAAAAGAAAACTGACAGATGTTGAAAGGGGTGCTGGAAAAGAAAAACAAGTTGACATGGCATTATTCATTTTCATGCGCCCATTGTTTTACAGTCTCACCGTAAATCTGATATAAAATCTTGAATAAATCTGAGCCTAACGTAGACTGCCTTTGAAATATCATTTATGTGGGAGTTAAATCTTGCTGCTAAAAGGAATTACATGCTAATGCTAATGCTAATGCTAATGCAAATATTATTTTGAAGAATGGACCAAGTTAAAGATGAAAATCTCTTTGCAGTAAAACATGTTGAATGAAAGCTGATGTATCACTACAACCTTGTTAAGATTGAGTAGTTTGGGATTGGATTTATTGGAGATTCTATGCATATTGTAAGCAGAATTAGTGCTTTCAATTAAAACAATTAGAGTGGTAGTAATTTTAAAAGGAACCTATGGTGTATTTATTTCCAGTGTGAAATAGGTTCCATCTGAGAGGATTAAAACTTTTCATTGGACAGGTTTTCACTTGAATCAATCCCAATTTCCATTATCATTTTTTTCTTGCAAGTGGAGTATATTCTTTATTAGTGGTGACCTAAGGAGGTCAACCTGAGCAACAGGAGACTGGAAAGCACCTTGGATTGTATTTAACTACAGTGGCAAGCAGAAAATACAAAAGTCCCAGGCTTTCAAACAAAGGTTTTGATTCCCATATTCCCACATTCCCACATTTTTCTATTGCCTGACGCGTAAAAAGCCTCATATAGACCAGAAGTACTATGAAGGTTGAAGTTTAAAACTGCGAGATTTTGCAGAGTGGCTCTGGGTTGAGTTTTTATCCTTATAACTAGAATCAGACAGAGAGCTGATAAATATTGAAAGAATCTTGAAATACTTTGAACACATTAATGTTGGAGATGTTAGCCATGATGACTGGCTTTTCACCTTGGAGCCCAACTCTTGGATCTTAATCAGTATCTCACACCACAACTGCATAGTATGCTACGGGGTGTGGGAGTCCTGTAAAAAACACTCGAACATCTTTAACAGTTGTGATACTAAACATATGAATATGAGCTTGTCTAATATTCAAATGAAAAGATGATTTCTTTATTCTTCTAATAGAGATATAGCAGTTGTTAACAGGCAAGGTAGCTGCATATGAGGTTTGAAAGGCGAGATAGGAGTTAGAGAGCATCATGTTTGTCATTGTGACTGTCCAGTTGTCCACTTGTTAATGGTTTTATTTTTCCTTTAGATCTTATTTGCATAACTGTGTATATGTTGGTCTATCTGGTGTGGTTTGACTGATTTCAGATGTCTGATCTCTCAAATCTCAATACTGTATAGTTAGCAATGTCTGCACATATTTACAGTTCATCGGCAAATAAAGTTTTCCATTCAGATTGAAACTTGCACTATTCTGATACCATTTTTTGGTTAAATGGAAATATTGACTGGCTAATGCCTGTATCTTTAGGTAATCTCACTTTGTTGTAAAGATGGGTCGTGTAAATCCGGACTAGCAGGCATGAAGGAGGTGAGTAGATCTCACTTATCATTACTTGTTTATGATTATGAGCAGGTTCCAGAATTATGATGAATTCTGATTAAAATGATTACCAATCGTAATTTACAGGTTGCCAAGGGGTACAAGAAACGGGACATTGTCGGGCTTGCACAACTCTCTAAAGGTATTGACCTTTACATTTGTCCACGTACTGACACCATCATCACTATACTTGCAAAACATGGATTCTTCAAGGGAATGGCTGCTGTCCAAGATAAGCAAGACTCGATGATTGGCTGTGTCGTGTGGCGAAGAAGTCAAGCCCCTTCTAACTCCATGGTTAAGAAATCTGAGAAAAAGGATGATTCCCCGTCTGAAAAGCCTCTCAGATCTTCTTCTGCCTCTTTTACTGGAAGAGTTGACGAAAAAGATTTATCTCATACACGATTAGCCCAGAAATCCACCCAAGTTGGCCTGGTTACGGACGGTAAAACCCTTTACGTAGAAGAATCCAAGGTCATTGGCAGTCGGCAAGTCCAACATGAATCGAGTACTGCCTCCACCGATTCTTCTATCTTCCTAACATCAGTCTTCAGCCACATCCCCGCCAATCACAGCGCTTCAATATATAATGCTGTCTCTCTTGGAGGAAAGGCATCATTGCAAGTTGAAACTCCTAGCAGCTTACACAAAAAACCTAAACAAACTCCACCAGTCCATTTTCCTGGCCTGTCTTTTCCGGCTCACGTCGTAAAAGGACATGTTGCTCCCCCAGACGACGATCTTCCTGAATTTGACTTCGGAAGTGCATGTGGTAATTCACAATCTCCAGCAAGCAGGCTGTCAGAGTCGGCTACTGCAAAGATTGAGAAGAAACTTATTGCTCTAGCTCAAGCATCTACACAAGACAGTACGCCACAGTACTCAACAAAGGGAACCCATCACCCAAAACCAGTTTCCAATCAGAGCGGGGTTGGAGATTTTATACATCCGAGGCTTCGATCGAATGCTCTTAAGGAGTCACCTTTTCATAAGAAAAATGGCAATAATGCCGAGGACGACAGGACTACAACTGTACAAAATCGAGAAGGAACGCATGCACCCCTGAGGAGGAATCTTTTCGATGATGAAGATGACATGCCTGAGTGGTGCCCGCCTTCAATAGAGCTGCAGAAGCGATTTGTTCCTGAAACTAGGGGACCAACAGCTTCCATCTCCTCCAAGGTGCTAAACTCTTCTCATGAAAACTTGTCTTCTTACCCTCCTAGTCACATACTTCCTTTTCTGTCAAAAGCTGCATATTCACCTCCACCTCAGCTCACCCGTACATCTCACTTCCCAATGACTTATCGAGGTGGAAAACCAGGAGAGTCGAGATCCTCAGACGAGCATGTACTGAGAGGTCCCAACTCCTTGACACGAATTAATACCGACCCACTATTGAGACCCCCTCTCAACACATTTGATGCCAAAGTTACCGTCCATCCAACTGGTTGGAGGGTTAGGAGGCCATGACCTTGCAGACAAGCGAACCGGCTTAGTTTTCTTAGGCATGGCATTCATCTTACTGATTTAACACATAGTAGATGCATTTGTTTAGATTAAACTGACGATGATTAATCGGTCCATGGATGTATCAGAAACGCGAAAATGTATATAAATTAGCTTTCTGCAGGTTCAAACCTTAAAAATTCAGTGTTACGGTGTCTCTGTCTAGTTAATTTTCACATTTAGAGTGATATTTGCTTATATATAGTTTAGTTCCAATGGTGGACGGGAGTCTACTTCTGTAGTCTCCAATGGAGTTGAGATACACATCAGTAAGCCTTATTATACCGCTTCATCGTCCTGACATTAACCTGGTATTTGTTCTCCTTTGTACTGTTCGCGGTTGGCTTAGCTTGGCTTTGTTACGCTTGGAGAGGACAAATCATAGCATTGAATAGTTCTTGCTGCACCTAATTTTCAATGAAATAGTGCTCTTTCATCCACGAGCTTACACATGTTTATGTGGGCAACACCATTTCTCGAGTTACATCGTGAAATAATTACATGATTCATCAGACAGAGAGGAGAGCAGAGGAACTCCATCACCTGACTCTAATCAGAACAAAGTGGGGGCATGAGACTGTACTGTTTTATTTGTTTAGACGACGACGCTTATGTGACAGGCTGAATTCCATACCTGCGGAATCCAGAGTTTGACTCAAAGAAGAGGGAATATGATAAAATGACCCAGAAACTTTACAATAAGTCAGCAGGCACCAACTATGCTAATCATAGTCATCAACATTAAGCCAATCATAGGACTCGGCATCTGAATCTTTATCACGACTCGCTGAGGGCGGTGCTTTCCGTGGACCGGACGAAGGCTCAGAACTTTCATTAAACTGGATCCAATCACTGGATCCGCTTGGTGAAGGAACCCTAACGCCCTGTGCTTGCCCAGAAGATGACAACCTTGTTGAACGATCACTATCCTCCTCCTCCAGATCACTGAATGACACATCTTCATGTTCAATCTTTTTCTGGTTATCGCCGTCAGTGTTTTTATCAGTATCTGTATCCTCCAACCACTGCTCATTATCCTCTTCACCATCGATAGCTAGCCCTCCCATTCTGTCCACAATATCGGTCCCCTTCAAGCTAGACTGGATGTTGCCCCCTTGTGTGTCAGTGACTTTGTTGCTCTCAAGAGAGGTATCAGTTGTATCGCAGTTCTCAGAACTTTCAACCTCCACAGTTTTCTTGCTTTTCAGCTTCATCAGCAGTGTATTTCTTGTTTCAATAATCTGTGCATAGAAAACAAGGTAATAATAAATGCACCGCCTCACATTAATAAGTTAGAGTCAGATTGGCTCCTGCATCAAACTGCAAATATTTCAAACTTCAATTTTTTTCGCATAAGAATGTGATAAATTAAAATATCAAAGTTCGACCACAAACATCACGAGAAAACCCTAGCACCCTGTCTCTTGAAAAATAACAAGATCAAGAATGTAGCATTCTGCAATGGCGTAATAAATCCATAGATAATGAAAGTTAAGCAGCTCATAACACCGAAAAGTATAGATAGCAGAACAGTGCAATTAAATAGAAACTATAATTTGGAATTCATTATAGAAGTAACTTCCAAGGCTCAAGCTTGAAGTTTCACACTTTAGAGGAAACATAGAACAATCCATAAACGTATCTACTATCATGCGTGCTGCACAAAAACCAACTATACAGGGAAATTAAGTTACTTCATCTACAAAAATTTGGAACAATTAGAAGTTTCCTTCTTCAGGAGCTTAGTTTTAATGTTATAAGAGGGGGCAAATCCCAACTGATCATACTGCCAGCATATACACAATGCATCCCTAATATCCTCACTTGCTTAAAAGTCTCCAAAATACAACACCTCTAACCTTATCCCTCCTCCTTCTCAGCTTTACAACACATGAAAACAGAAAAAATGTCTATTGAAACATACTTAGATATCATTATAAAATCATACGGTACCTGATGAGTCTTTCCTCTGTTTTTGGATTAACAAAATGAATGATAAAATTAAAAAGCATGGTCACCAGGTAGATAATAGTAGGAAAGGTCACGGTTACAATGCAATAAAAAAATATAGCTACCATGCACACCAGGGAATGGATTAACAGCTTCTTTTTCATTATCATTAGATCATAAAAAAACCTTCAAATATGACCCAAGCAAAAATAATTAAATATATCATTAAACACAAAGAAAGGAGAGGAAAACAAGTAAAACCAGAACAAGTATTAATATTGTGAAGAAAGAAAGAGCAAGAACACAAATCACACAAGTCGAAAGCCATAAAAGATTAGCTAAGACGAAAAATATAAAAGGAAAGGTGAATATATGGGCCATTTCCATATAATGAAATTATTTCTTCAATTTGTTTAATAATTATATTTAGAGATGAACAATCCATTTACCTTACATTTCATGTTCAGTGAATTTATCAATAATGTTTATGTTGGCAGGAAATTAAATTTCCAGTAAAGGACAGATGTAGAAAGGGTGGAAGATTTTCTTATTAATAACTGATACTTTCATAAGGATATTTAATATTTCATAAGACTTTGTTGTTAAGACTGATTACTGGAACATTCTCCCTAGAATAATGCTGGCACAATTGATGATGACCATGGGTATGGACAACAACAGACTAACAAATCTTTTGTTAAGATAGAAATCTAAAGTAACAGGACATATTATATATGTGTTGGGTCTCGACATTGTGTTCACATATCTATAAACCTTATGGCATTGTAGACCCAATATATAAAAATTGTTTCCAATATCATATACTTGATTTTCCTTTTATAATAGCCAAGTACAAGAAACAGTCAATCTTGTTAAAGTTTCATGAGAATATTTTTCTAAAGAGCATTTGACATAATAAATCACTCAGACACGATATTCTATTTAGATAATATTTAATATTTTACTCATAAAACTATAACATGTGAACATATTGTATTTACTAGGGTTATTTAAGCAATCTAAATATATTTTCAATTCTGATTACATTAATATCAAACATAAAAAATTAGTTATTATTTTTCATCATGATCTTATCAAATACGAGATTGGCAATGTAAAACCAATCCTGATCTATGGCTAATCATCTTTCATAAATCCAATTATAATTCAGAAAATTCCACTTAACAAACATAGCATCAAGGAAATAAATCATACGATCAGAAATCTTACTTGGGGAGTCGCTAGAATCTCAAAGTCATGTTCATGCAGCCTTGGAAGCAACAGTATAAAGTATATCATCCAAAATTTCTCGTCCTCCATAGAATTGTGAAGGCTAGCTCTAAGGGCAGAAAAGCCAGGAATGATTTGTTCAACAGTTGAAGCATGCTCTCTCTGAGCATCAGACATTGTGAAATCTGCAATGGATCAGGAAACACTATTTGGTTCATTATAATGGAAATGCACATCTACATGATTTTCATGGGAAATAAAACTTCTCCAACATTACTTCCGACCACATCCCTATTCAAAAAAAAAATGAAAGAAATACATTTTTCATATTTTCATTATTGACACCTAAAGACATCAACTTTCTGCATTTCCCAGGCTTAGTTTGAGAAAATAATGCGAGCATTTCATGGAAATAAGGACACAGGCGCAAAACATTTCAGCAAGTGCTTGTTAATATAAATTTCCCTCTATGTGCCTCGTTGTTGCAAATTCTAGTTAATTCACAGTTGGTGGAAAAAAAAGCAAGAAAGAAAAAGAGAAAAGCACAAAAGCAATTGTAAAAAGTATCCAAAAACTACTTAAATAAGCGCTTTTTGACAAAAGCTTCGGCACTAGGAGAGAAGCGCATCCAACTCGTGCAGAATAGATAACTAGGAATCAAACTTTTTATTCCAGATAAGATGACACCTTCTGGTTTAGCAAATTTAAGGGATGCTATTTCCAACTTCTGCAAGTACATTCAATATCCACGAAGGATCAAATGTCAGGCGGGTAGGACAGGCATTAAAAGGAAAAATTCAAGATGTCCACAAAGATTTAGGCAAAGCCTCATAAGGGCTGTTTCATCTATACAAGAAATTTACTGACCACGTTACTTCATTTATAGACTTAATACTTGAAGAAACTAAATTTCTGTTTGACGATATTCCAGAACTGCCGCACGACTTAAAATCTTCTAGAACTATGGCACAACTCAAAATCTTCCACCTATGAGATTTCATACAGGAAAAGACTCGACAGGGGAGCTATGGTGCAGCCAAAACTTGACAGTTTACTCCTAAAAGTGTAAAAATGCTGGTAGGAAGTATATAAAAAAGAAAGTATATACTCCAATGAGTAATACATAACCCAGACTGCAAGCAGCTTGAACGGGAAACTAGATTCTTTAGACACCATCATAGAAACGTATTAAAAAATGCACATAGTGAGGTAAAAAAGTTTAAGGTAGTTTGTTTCCACCAGCCAAAGAAAATCTTTAAGAAAAATAAAAAATTAATAAAATTAACCTTGGTTATCTAGCGATAACGGGAAATCAGTCCAGCACTGAGGCCGACCCGAAATCTCCTTGACAAACTCGACAACCTCCTCCGTGACCCCGGCCGCCACGTTATCATCCTCGTCTTCCTCCTCCTCCTCCTCCTCCTCATCATCATCATCATCATTTCGAAACTGTAAGAAACCAGTAGTGATCCTGGAGATCCCGCTAACAGCTTTGTTACTGGAGAGCAAAGACAAGCCGCTCCTCAAGCTGCCGCCGATCTCCGCGAGATCGTTGCGGATACCGATGAGCGTCTGCGACGGCGGGTCCGAATGGGACTGTAGCGGAGGAGCTTCGTCCGCAGCAGACGTCGGTGATGATGGAGTGGGAGGCGGGGCTAGGAAGCTGGCGACACCACGTAGCTGACGGCCTATTGTCTGGCCGATTACCGACAAGTCGTCTTTGACTGGCGACGACGGTGAATCAGGGAACGAAGAGGAAGAGGAAGAGGAAGAGGAAGCACCCAAATTGCTCGACTTGAAGAGCCAAGACATTGCTTCCAATCGGCGTGTTAGTGGTTAATTGAAATTGTAGATTTCCCCTCTTCTTTCCTTTCCTTTTGGTTAACACTTAAAACACTTAAACCGAGCATTGATCTGTCTCCATTTTTTTCCCCTTGCTTTTCCTTCTGTTTTTGGCTTTTTTGTTTTTTTTAGTAGTAACCACTTCCTCTTTTGTGCTGCTAAAGGTGACCCAACCGTACATACCATACCCAAGTTCTTTTTAATAAATAAGAGTTACCACTGACAACAACATTAATCTTTCCGATTCGACTCAGACAGCCTAAACTCATTATGGCTTGTTCACTATTTTCTCCGTAACTCAAAATAAATTAACTTTCCATCGAACTTAAAATCTTAAAGTCAAAAGAGATAAGAACTACAAATAAATATTTGGTTTGATGAGATATTCTCTTATTTTAAATGATTCAGAGATTTAAAGATTATGAGTTCAAAATTGAATGACATCAATTTATATTATAATATCTCTTATTTAATATAAAAAAATACTGTACTAATTTTAGCGTTGGAATCTCATTTTAAATAATTAATGAATGCTCTTAATGAGATCAATATATGAAAAATGCCATTGTCTTCAAAGTAATAGGTGGAAAAGGACTGCATTACTATTATTATGCTCAATTTTATCTCCTTCTCCAATTGCTGAGATGCATCTTCCAGTCTCGGCTTCCGCTCATATACTGCGTGAGAAGCAACAGCGCCTGCTGGAAAACGTGCATAAACCAGAACCAAACGAGCCTTTTATGTGTAGTTGCTTAAGCAAGCCCTTCACGAAAGACAAATGGCACTGCTTGTTCTTTGCCAGGCAAGCCTTTTTTACCATTTCAATTCCAGATTGCTCTCTGTTTTGGCCAGAAATGGACATATACAAGTAAAAACCCCTTCAAAGGAAGATAGATGATAGGAAAAGCAAATAGCGTTTATGTAATAAAGAACACGAGCATCTTTATACACAAAAGCAGACCAGACCTCACGTAGCTTACATTAAATGAACATGGTAATAATCACAGAGATTACATATAATTCCTATCATCTAGGGGGGAAATGAAGTGAGAAACAAAATAAAATGAAACCAGCATCAACAACAGAGCAGGTTTGAAGGAAACAATTCTGTGGTGGTCGGGAAATACCGAAATAGTAATAGCTCGCTTTTGTTGATGTCTATCGTCCCTGATCAGAGCCCTTACCTCCTGTTAATTATTAAAGAATCTCATTCTAGCTTTACTGGACATACACAACATATGGTACACATCTGTCGAGTCTTCAACCATCATCCCCAATCTTGAATCCAAAACCGACCAGTCTGTAATGTTTCAGCTTTTTTCCAGATAAAAAAATCTCTTCTTAGCGCAGATCCTCTAAATAAAACCTGAGTATGGGTTATAGGCTTGGACGGGCTGCATGCCTGATCCATAAGGATGGTGGGGGCTAGGCCCATAAGGGTTGGCAAAAGGATTTGCAGCCTGCTGCTGTTGCATACCCATCATCATCATTTGCTGTTGCTGATGCTGATGCTGCTGGAACATGAAAGATTGATGTTGGTTGCTCATGGCTGCCATTTGCACTGAATGTGGGGCAGCCACCGCATTGGAGGCGAAGAAAGGATCATGAGTGGCTGGTTGCATCATCGGAGCAGCTGTCGGTGCCGGCTCCCATGGATTATAGCTCACGGGTTGATTGCTTCTTCTGATTGCATCATCATATAAGCTGTCCAATGTAAGTTTATCTAGCCCTCCAGCCTTCAATAAACACAGAAGAAGCGGATCAGACAAGAAAATGCTAAAAGGACAGTCTTGAACTTTCTGCTCCATATGAGAAAAATCATTCTTCAACTTGGAGACAAAAGATGACAAAAATACCAATTTGCTCGCAGCTGCTGCACTCTCATTTGAACTTGGAGTAGTTACAAGTGCCAGTTCCCAACCTGTAGTTCCATTTGCTTGACTTGAGACATTGGTACTTGGCTGACTAGCTGCAGCAATGGGAACATCTCCAACATGAAATTGGTCTCCAAACATAAAAACCAATCAATTCTAAGTACAACTTCAGCAACATTTACAGCAGCAAGCATGTTGATTTCATTTTGTCTAAAACCAAAATTATTTCAAACTTTTCAACCACAGACTTCTTGGACATCACATCATCAAGCAAGCTTACCAACTGGAACAATAGCCAGCGCTAGAGCATTTTTCTCATCTAATTCCGTAGCAGCTGGAACAGGATCATCCAAACCCTAGCCGAAAATCAAGCAAAGAGGAGGAGCTCGTAAATAAACTGGAGATGTTAATAAAAAATGACCGTGTTCGAAACCAAATGTTGAGAAAATTACCAGTAAATCAGGTGGCTGAACAACAGGCACCTCCACTTTTACTGGTTCAGGTGGAGGCGGCAATGGTGGTTCTACCTCCTTAACCTCTGGTTCCTTCTTGTCCTCTATGGCTAAGATTTCCTTGGGAGCAGCAATTTTGTTGTCAACAACCTGCATAGGTGAAAGTTGCTTAGTGAGACATGCTCACTGCAAAATAAAGACAAGCAATGGCTGATATCATAAAGTTCAAGTGACAAGATCACATCATATTGGTACACTATTCACATATTTTTGACATGCAAACAGTGGCACTGCCGCTATTCTTTTGCAACTCCTGTTATCCCATCCACCAATACAATGCAACTCTGCTAAAAAATGAGGACTTGAATTACCTGATCCTTGCGAACAATTGACACTCTTGGAGCATCTTGAACATATTCTTCCATGGTTTGAAGGAATGATGCAGGAGGCTACATTTTGATACAGGAAAAAGTTCAGTCCATTTACAAGAAAAAAGACACAATAAAAAATTTCCTGAGAGAATGCACAGTTGACAGTCAGAAAAACCTGTTCAATCTTGAAAAACTTCTCCCCACGAGCGACATTCATACTTTTACATATCTCGTAAAACTCGGAAAGTCTCTCTGCCTGAATACACAAAAGGCGAAAAGGAAATCCAAGGAAAAAGCTATTCAGCACCTTCTCTAAGAAAAATATAGTGTGTTTTGTATGTCCCAAGAAAGAAAAATACCTGCAGGCATGCCCTCCGATATATTTCCAGACCCTTTGAAGCATCAGATCGTTGCATCTCGAAGAACTGTCATCCATAATATTACAGCAGTATTAATTTTCTGGACATCTAAACTCCTATTTGATTAAGAAAAAAAACCAGCAAACACCTACCTTGTCAACCAGATTGGCAGTACCATCACTTACAGCTTGATAAATTTTAATGCTTTCTGAAGCAACCTGATAAATGTAAAAGTGAAATGGTGAAACAAATAAAATATAACCTCTACATCAATCCGGCTGAAAGGAAGACCAGCAAAATCTACCAACTCTGCTCACCAGTGTTAATGCTAACTGAATGACAAAGTTGTGAGCTGATGCTCCTTCTGGCTGTACAGATACAGAAAATGCACATTATCTATTAGAACGTAGAATACAAAGACCTTATATACTATAGGCTAATTGCAGCTCAACCAAGCTTGTTCTTAGCTAGCATTTGTTATGCCAAAAAATATTGGAAGAAACCACCAAAATGGGATGAGTATATGGTTAACAATCACCTGACAAGCAAGAACACGGAAGAGCAGTTGTTGTAAAGCAGGCAACTGATCCAACAATTCAGCAGTGTCGAGATCTTTGGTCCTCTGCATTAAAATTTTTATTAACATACCTCTAATCTACCTTTTACTGAGACAAAATCAAAGATCAAGTGGATAAACACATGTGCTATTCGAGAATGAAGCTGAAGAAACAATTTCAATAAACTCAGATAAAACCATCAGAAGTTGAAGCAAGTTGCTTGTAAACAGTTGAGAAAACACTGAAGATAATAGAAATTTAGCAACTGTAGCAATAACAAGGTTCCCTATCTCTCTAGCTTTGTATTGAGTTAGGATGGAAAACTAAATCCCGAAAATGGCACAAATGTAAAATAAAATACTGACTCTCTCTTTCCTTTCCTCCCTACCAAATAGATTGAAAACAAAAGGTGAGAGCAGTGCTAGAACCAAGACTCTTACAGGTCGTTCGGTCTCAACATCATATTTCAGAACTCGAAAGCATTCCAATCTCTCCTCCAAAAACAAGGCATAAGTGCGAACCCAAGCAGAATACTCCCATGCTGCCAAGCACATACCAAAAATCATGATTCCATATACAATCACTCTAAAAGACTGATCACACTTCAAAAGAAAAAAAGAAGAAGAAATATACCAGTTGGACTAGAATCATCTTTGAAATGAGACATGTTAAGCATATGACTTCTGCTTCTCCCATAATTTATGAGTTCTTCATGAAATGTGGGATCCACTTCCCTCAAGGCTCGATGAATGACAACTAATGTTTTCAAGGCAACCTAAAAATGGACAGTCCATCAAACAAAAAATGGGAAAATGGACAGAAAGCAACCGTATAATAAAAAAAACAACTTTCAGACAAAATTGCAGATATTAGATGACTGCAAAAGAAATGAAAAAACTATTTTAATTGTTTTCAAATCACTCAAATAATAAGATCATAACATAGTTCAGAAAGATTAAAATCTTAGCTATGTATTGGCTTTCCAGTCGACCAAGTAAGATGTCAGATCAAGTTCACATAAATTTCTTAATACCATTGCTTCAACAGCCATCAGCATTGAAATGATTGTTAATACTGACATTATCATAAATATCAAATTTAGTACCCTAAACTCCTAACTTTGCCTGACCGGATTCAAGTAAACACAGGTATTCTCATAAGAATTTTTTCAGAGTTCTCGGACTGAATCAGGAGCACAATAATATTAAAGGGCTTATGAACAGTTTTCTTTTCTAAAAACAAGACACGTAAACTACACTGTTAAGTGAGATGGAGCAAAAATTAATCCAAGCCCCTATATCACAATCAACCAGATCAGAAAAGCTATTCAAGGCAGGCACCAACCGCCCAATTATGTGTCCTCGACAACCGTCTGGCAAGAGCATGGATGCAGTATGCTACATCAGCTCGAGGCCTAGTAGCTGAAATGGCAGAAAAAATAGCTGCAAAATGGAATAAACAAAAAAAAAATTCAAATGAAGGACACGTTCCAAAACATCTACAGTACAAATATTTAGCTACATGTTCCTGTCCAGGACAGACAAAATGAAACGGTTCAGCAGAACTCACTTCTAATGTGTTTTTCCTTGGCAGGACGCTCAACATGATTTGTGGCACGAACAATGGCAATATCTAAATCCTGCAAATGTTTATCTCAAATATACATAAAAGGAAAGAAAAAGATTCCAACTTGAATTACCATATTTAAACTAATAATAATACCTTGTAATCACTATTGACTTTGGCTAACGAAACAGTGGTGGTATCCTTGAGGGATCCAAGTACTTTCCTGAGACTGCTCTGCGTTCCTCCTCCAGACATTCTCTCTCCACCTCAATCACTGGATTCTGCAAATACCCATGAAACAATCAGTTTCTCTCGTAACACATAGCCCGTCACTCCCATAAACAAACAAAACGAGTTTATCAGTCACAAATGACATAATCTGAACGTGCAGAACATATGAAAATCGAGAGTACTCCACTAACATAAATTAGATAACAAATGGAGTTCATAAAAGCTTGAAGAACTTAGATCCAAACTCAAAACAGCTATGTATCAATAGCAATATGAGAAATCAGAAAGAATCAGAAAAAGATCAGCTGATTCTCGATCAAGGTTTACAAAAAATATTAAAAGAAAGAAAGAGAGAAGGGAGACATTTAGAGGGAAAACAAATCAGCGGAAAGCACCGAACAAGAAGGCAAATCAATCACCTTCTCATCAGGGTTACAAGCAACCATCCAAGGTAATCATCAGAACCACCATAAATACTAATCGGCAAAAGAAAGAACACTATTGCAAAGACAATAAACACCAAATAACCCCACCTTTGACTTGGCAGCACAGCAATCTATACAAGAAAAAAATCTAAAACCCCCGCTCAGGAATGCAATACTAGTGTTAGAAACGAACTTTTCTAGTTTCTATAAAAAAGAGCATTGTATGATGCATACAAAAAGCAACAGATACATACACACAAAGGTGGTGTTGGGATTCGTTACCTGAGGTTAAATTTTCTGTATACAGAGAGAGAGAGGGGAGGGAAGGCGGAAGGGATGGAAAGAGCGAAGAAGAAATGGTGGGTAGAAACTACAAAGTGAAAACAAAGAAAAGTCCACAAAATGATAGGATTTTTAAGTTGTGATTTTAGTCGAGGTTTCAGTTTGGTAGGTTTCCGGACATCGTTGAATTTTGCTTTTTTGGGTTATTTTTACCATTTATTCCCTTACTAATGGGTTAGTAGATTCTGTTTTTTTAACCATCGCCATAGATGTATTGGTGTACAGGTCGTCTGCCAACCAGGCCTACAAGTGTTAGTTGAATAGCTTGTTTATTTTGTTGGGTTGCTTCTCGTGTCAGAAGTACGGCTTGTAAGAAATCTGTACTTACTGTCCACATTAAAAAAATTGTCAAGCTTCAACAGATTTCTGTTCATCGGTTAAAAGATTGAACCATGTTGGGCTCTGTCCCTTCCCCTTTCTTTCCTTTTCCATGCTCTGCACTGTATCCTCCCAAATCTCTGCTACTACCTTATTTTGATTTTTTACCATAAATATTTATTACTCTACAATTCCAGATTTTTTTTACAATGAGCACTTGGTATGCAAGAAAATATTAAACATTAATATTTGGATACTCTTCTCTTCAATGCTATTGGATTCCAATTATGATATACCAAACCGAAGCTCGAACCAAGAGATTGACTCCTCATGGATGATTAAGTGTAGATAATAAGAATGTGTAGCTGCAGATGAAGGGTCACAGCTTTTGAATCATCAAATCATAGTTGGTGCTGTATGGAGCACAGCTCAACTACCTGATAGCCACCCATGAAGATATCAGAAAAGGAGACCGTCCCATTTTTATCATGAACAAGCTACGCATGCCTTTTTAATTAAACAAAAATAGTATTATAGATTGCACGGAATTAATGAATATCAGCGACTGTCAGGATTTCCAGTATATGGTATCTAAAATTACCGTGATTTCTGATAGTAAAAAAGAAAAAAGAATTCTGCCATGAGAGTTTCAGGTGGGTCCTATTTAAGAAATGGGAACCAATTCTCATGTGGGTCCAGTACTATCATTTCTGGACGGTTTGTATAAGCCTACAGAGCTCAGTGCAGGTGGTGGACTCCACTGGTAATGAATGCCCTGATTTAACTTTTTCCAGAAAATAGGCCAGCTCCAGGATTTCACTTTCCGCACGCATCTGATCTGAAGCTCCCTGTAGATTGAAAAGTAAAAAAAACAAGCAATTAGAGAATGGTGTTTCTTCAACCCGGAAATGATTTGGGATTCACAAGTAGATTGATCAGTTTCGAAGGCAATCGACGTCGGGATTAAATAAAAAAATGTTAAAATAATGTACTCATCAGGTCTGCTGTAATTTAACACCAGGCAGTAGGAATCCCATCTGATAGAGTGCCGTAAATGATGAGTTGAAAATGAGGGTACGGAGCAAAAACATTGCTTGTTAGGTACTTGATTCAATCATTACTACATCCATCAATTAAAGGACAATGATCAATCAGTACATGTAAAACAATTTACAAAATGCCCGTTTCAGAAATCACATGCATGAACAGTTTGTCCTATCGAATTGCATTGGGATTTGGAGATGTTTATAATCTTTAATTTCCTCAACATTTTCTTTTTCCTTTTTTTTTTTTCTCACGGGTTATCATTCTGTTTACATGGACAGTGGAAGGTCAACAGCCATCAGAGGAATCTGGATTTACTTTGGAAGTAACAGGTTGGATTTTATTATATGTACAGCTAGATCTTGTTAACCTATCTCATGTACGCCAGGGCTATCAGACCACCCACCACCTTTCAACATCATTTATGAAATCCAACTTGACACAATGCAAAGAACATCCTGAAGGTTTCCCACCAGCACAGGAACTATATATTCACGATTTGCAAGCTTGGCAGTCATTAGAATATGTTAGCTGCCAGGGGTCGGAGGGCCCTCGAATGCAGAAAACTTCAAACTCATAAAATGTACATACAGAAAGTGCATCAGAACCATCTTCTGAAGCCATCAATCAGAAATAACTTTACATGTTAGTACTTTAAAACAAAGTAATCGTTGTGTTTTGGCATAGAGTTGTCCCATCAATAAACCTTATCCGTTGATTCCCCAAACCTGCCGACAATGGCTAATTTTACAGGTCCATCAGATTTGTTACTCCATGGCAATCAGCCATACTATCAAGATTCGAGTGTAAGCATATGTTGTGAAAGACATACCACAAGATGTGATCACACCACCTTCTGATTAAGACATGTGTCCAGTTATTTCGTAATTTTTCAAGTTTGAAACAGTAACAAATATGGAAGTCCAATAAAAGATTAGCCAAGCGATCCACATGATAATAATATTTATTATATGAATATTTATGATACGAGACAAAAAAAGATCTTTTTTGGTGGAGGAATACGAATCTGCATTTCCTTTAAAGATCAAGAGATGGCTCAATGAATTTTACAAACAGTATTTTTTTTTTAAAAAAAACACATTTTACTAAGCAACTCGTCTAAGAAACAATGGAAAATAATATCAGCCCAAAAGACGATAATGGATTTAAAATATATGGGCCCTGAATGGGCTGTTGTCTCTCTCAACCTTATCAATGAAATGGCCATCAATAGAGTAGTTATTGTTCGTCGGGCCCTCATGGACCACGAACTAATGGATTATCACCTTTCTCGTAGGCCCACATCTTGAGTCTCTTCGTCATTTTCCGTGTGGCTCTTGATCACTGATATATTATAGCTCCTACCTCAGGAGTAGCTTCAAAATCATTGATAGTCAGCATATTTTCCTTCTTACATACAATTTTTCCTTAACCTGAGTTTGAAACTAGGACCTCTCATCTCCGAACCTCGGAGTTTTTAAGACTAGACAGAATGCCACTTGAACTAAGAGCTCGTTGGCAGATGGTCAGTATGTCATTGCCATTGAATGAAACACACAGACCGGGGAAGCAGCAGCAAAGGGGACAGAAAGCTGGGATTTTCAACCTTTAGCGATTTAGGGGAAGGAGATGAACAGAACTGCATTAACATTGTTTCGTATCAGACACCCCTTGGATGCACACTTTTTTCTTTCTTTCTTTTCATTTTGTAATACAAGAACATATTACAACAGTAAAATTACATTATGGACTCACAAATCCCAAGTAATGAATGGCGATTTAATGAACTACCTGATCAAACTACAACAAATTGAAGAATATTCTTCCCCGCAGAGATGCCCTGCCCTGCCCTGCCCATTAATATACTGCAGTAATATACAATAGGTTACCTTTTAAGTTAACATCCCACACTGTCACGATACTCCAAGAATACAAGCGAGGCACCATAGTGAGCCAATGCTCCCAACACAACCAGAACATGAAAGATTTGGTGACTGTGTCCTGCTAGGTCGAATCTCCCTGGTTTAAGTCTCTCCGGAATCCGGCTAGCGTAAAAACCGGTGCCGGTCAAGTAGAAAAGAGCCATGGCAGCCTCATAAGCTAAGATGGTATCACGCTTGGGATTAGTCCAATTTACAGCAATGGCATGGACTCCAGGGATTATGCCAAATAGCCCCATGGAAGCGAAGAGTAAGGCTCGAAATGTGCGAAACTTGCTGGTTGATAATGCTGGAGAGAGCAGTGTTATGATGGTGCAAATTCCCATTGATGTGATGCCACCGAGGTAGATAAATTGCCAGTGTTGGTCACATAAGAAAATATAGTAAATTGGAGGAAAAAATGAGGTGATGATCATAGCAGTGATGCCAACATAGTCCATCCTCAGCAGGTAAATGTTCAAATTATGTGAATGGCAGGAGAAGAGGTGGCAAATGCTGCTTGAGAGAAGGCAGAACATAGAGCCACCCAAAAACACATAGAATGGCCACCGCGTTGCTGTCGTTGACGGCAGCATGATGTCTGCTGAGGAAATCGTCATCTGCTGCAAATCCAGGAGTTTGCTTGCTCCCTGCAACACTTGTGGTGTTAGCTGTTTTAGATTAATCCAAGATATTTAGCTCATATAAGTCCAAATTTTTGTACATGGTCTACTGGAGGGGCTCACCAAAACGAAATCCTCTGAGGTATGAGAAACATTTGTCCCTGCTCTACTGATTAGAACTGACCTGCAATAGATATTTATACGAGGGCTCAGCAACAATTCACCCCTAAATTAATACAGATGGAAGGATAAAAGTATTTCCTTATTTCCATCTAAGATTTCCTCCTAAATCCCAAATCTTAAAACCCGAAGAGAGGAGAAGTCATCTGACATATCGTTAATCGACAGTGTTTTAACTTATTTTTCTCTCTATTTGATACTAAATCATGGACCATGAACCCTACAAATTTGAATTTAATTAGATAATTTCCAGAGATGAGTACTAATCATGGGAAATGAACAAAGTGGATGACTATCCATGGATGTACGTATATGATATGACTCTGTTTAATTGTAACTTTTAAATTTCAATAACATGAAAGGCAAAAGAAGAAAAAGGCACGTTATCTGCAAGTTGTTCCTGGCTTCCCCTCTACAAAATTTACATGATGCATAACAGCAGAAACTAACATTTCCATGTTTTCTTTAGCAACACACAGACGAGCTCACGAGCATGTGTAAAGATGACATGTAAGGTTTTAGAATAAAAGAAAAGGCTGCAATTTCCTTTCCAGAACCAAAAACCAACCTGGAAAGCAAGTCAAGGAGATCTGCAAACTGAGGCACTTGCATTAAGTTCGCCGCAGTCAACGCCACAAACAAGAAAAACCCAATCAGATGCCTGCGAGTATAATTTTAAGACCAAAAGAAACATGAATGAACAAGCAGCATAAAGAAACAACTTTTGTAATTAAAACGAAACCAAACCAAGAATCTTCTTCACTCACGTCCAAACATTAAGAGTTTCATTATGCCAACGAAAAATGCTGAAGAGAGCTTCCTTGATAGGCCAATTGGCCCTGTAGTAGCCCAGAATGAACTCATTGTCCTTCATGTACTCCGGCAGCTCCCAAAACGATACCAGATCATACCGTTTCTCCTTGTTTTTGCTGCTTTCGTATTCATGATCAGGAGGGTTCGGGTTCGGGTTCGGGTTCTGGTTCTGATTCTGATTCTGATTCTGGTCCTCCTTCTTGGTCTCACCATGAAGAGAACAAGCATTGAGTTTTTGGTGGATGGTGTGATCCATTTTCTTTGCTCTTCTCTTAAAAATTACAGCCATCAACCGCACAATGTTCTTCACATAAGCTAGTCTTGGTGTTTCAGGTCTTATAGACAGGCTGGTCTTCGTCTTTCTAGCTGTGGCTCTGGGTTCAATTAGTGCCTGTTGGATACCAAATGTAACAACCACCTGCTGCATTTAAGGACTTGCAACTTTTTCTTTAATTTCTTCAGGAATTGTTTCTCTCTCTCGTGTGACGTGGGTTCTATGCAAGCTTCATGTCTACTCATTGTTGTTAGGTTACCAATAAATTTTGTGTGTGAATCTATGTTAGCTTGTGCAGAAATAGTGCAAAATACTTGCACCCAATAAGAAGTATATCATCGATAAAGGAAACCGTCCATTTATTGACATCTAGGATTCGGCCAACGGTGAGAATCACACCACCAATTCTGCAATAATAATAGGTTTTCTGAATAATACTTACGATGTTATGTTATGACTAGACATTTTTCAAAGTTCAAAATAGGTTGAACTTTTTAAGGCAGAACCTATAATCATATGTGCAGGCTCGGGTTTGGTCACGGTAGCTGTAAAATCCCCCAAATTGTTGGGAAGGAAGTGTATTAATGAACTTTTTTTCTTCTTTGTTTGTTTTATATATATAAATATATTTTACAGTTCCCTTTTTAATGTGAAACGTGTTGGAATTCCGCGACTAGTCCATGTAGGTAACCCATACCCAGTAGAAGACGACAGGTGGCCGACCACAAGACCGTAAATTGTTTATTACTAATTCATTTCCCTCAAGCCACTCCATATGTGATCCTTAATACTTCATATTTTGGAGAGTTTTACACGGATTCGCCTTCTTACACCCATCCCGAAAGTGTGGTATTGGTAGGAAAAGCATTTCCAAATGTTATTTGTTTCTTTTCGGATTTGTATATTTTAAATTAAATATATTTATCATTATTAATATAAAATGCTAAATTGAATATATGTATCACTAAAATTGCTCGATAGATATTTGTATTCCTGTTAATGTCGACATGATAGATGCGGGAGGGTTGTCCATAAATCTCGTAGTTGATCCAAATGGTCCAGCAGTTTGTATGACGAGTCTAAATAGAGATGAACGGTGCGAGGTTGATAGAATGGGAAGGGGAATTCAGTGGGAAATTGACGGTTGGCTTTAATGGTAGATGTGACGCCAAGCCGCCAACTAACAGTGGAATTGGAATTATAATATGTCATGGATGAGGATTGTTTGGAAAGAAGGGAGAGCCTTTGACGGGCCGTTTTCTTTATGGTTAATTTACATTCATCGTGAAAACAACGCTCAACTGTCAGCTCAACGAATTTATGGACTTGCAGCTATATATAACGGTGCCTACCAAAAATTATTGAGTCTATATCGATTGCCGGAGTCTTTGTTTCCGTTTACACGACGAGTTCTGTCGTTTTGTCTATGCTAGACATTGATTCGTAATAAAATCGATAAAATATTAAAATAATTTTGTTTAGTTCAACCCAGTTTGTCGGTGTAGTTCTTGTCTATCTACCCTCATAATAATGATGCTAAGAAAGATTTCTTTATATCATAGATAAGCCCAACAGAGTAAGCCCAAGCCCAATGGAAGTTGGGTCTCGTATATTATTTAGTGATTAATGATTAATTTTCGAGCCACATTAACTACAAGTCAATTTTATATACTCTATATATATACAGGGTGTCCACGTTATGGGATATGGAATTGATTATTTCCCGGACTTCCGTCAATTGTCCATGATAGTCATGCTTACTAAACATTGGATGACAAAACTATATGGTAAAAGATAAGAAATCATAAAGGATATGCAATTGTCTAGTGTATGACGTCAATCATTGCATTGTTTGTGTATGTTATATTCTTTTATAAAGCAAGAGAGAAAAAAAAGATAATGAGAAAAATTAAATTAAGAACAACTTGTGAATCTTTCTTATCTTAAAAATTCCAATAATATTTTTGGTCAATTCATATTATTATGTGTAATGTGGTAAGTACAGGTGTGTAGAGAATATAAATGTCACGCGTACCATGAGGCGGGCCGGGGTTGTTATGTAATTGTGCCCCTAAGGGCATTACTGGTAACGTATATGCCGCATTACTATGACGTAAGTTGTTATGTTAGATTGTACACCTTGCACACGTCACCTACGTCTGTAAAATGTTCACACGTCACCTGAAATGGCCGTCTTGATCGTTCTATTATCAACATCGAGTAGAGGAATCTTGTGGCATTTACTTCTGTTGGGTTTTTGGAATGTCTATATTATTCAAGATTGTAATTTCTTCGGGATAAAAAGAATAAATAATTTTTCAAGAGAATCAAAAGTAAAAAAGGAACTCTACAAGGATTTATTTGTATAATTAATATATTTAAAGGCTAAGATATGATATTTAAAGGCTAAAAATTACTTTTTTCAAAGAAGTAATATCCATCACAGCAAAAATTATTTTTACGTTGAAATAAGAATACAATTAACAAAATATATGCTCGCTACCCTTGTAGAAAATAAGTGCATTATAAGTTCTCAACATTAACCAAGAGAAGATAGACAAAGACCTGGGTCAAACTCGGTGCTTGCCATCACTGAGTTCACCATTGAAGAACAGTAAAGGGAAAAAATCACTGGCACTTCTAACGGCCATACTATACGACAAAACCCACAGACGACAACCTTTTGATCATTTGAGTTAGATGAGGAAAAGTGTCCGTACGTTTACGCATTTACATTTGGTCAGTGATTACTGCCCGCCGCCTGAGGCATCCTTCCTGGCAAAGAGGATGACACAACGGTCAACATTGTCCAACATAGTTTTCGTTCATGCGGTACACACAAAGCACTAAATTAATGGGCAGAGGAGGCAGCGAGTTACATCATTAGCCACATTTTTTTTTTCCAACAATAAACAAACGAAGCATCGGCCGGCCAGTCAAGTCTTTCCTGCCATCACATATGTATTAGCAGAACCAAAACCACTGACACCACCATCTGTCTTCTATTGTTTTATCTTTTTTACGTGGTCTTAGATGTTTGCAGCTGTGTGTGTTCTTACTTTCTCCGTCTGGAGGGTCAGGAGTGAAGCAAGTTTAAATATTTTGTCTTGATTCTTTTGTGAGGTTTGATTGTGGAGTTTTTGCAGAAGTAGTATCTAGAGGTTCATGGTTTCCTGATGCGTGGTGGTATGGAGAATTCGGTTCCACTTTGAGGGGTTTGGCACTTTCGAGTCTTTGAGTGGTCGGGGTTTTGATCAGCAACTGTTTGGGTGTCTGGGTCAGCCTTTATTTTTGTTGTCTGATTTAATTTGTCGTCTGTTGTCAGAAGTGAACTTAAATGTCATTTTGAGCAAAGCTGGAAGAGGTATTAAAAGTATCACTCTGTCAATTTGGTGCTGACGCAGTAATAGGAAGGTGTTGAAACTCTTCTTCTTTGAGAGTTAAAATTTTTGCTCCTACAAAAGTCGAATTTACTAGTTATGAACTCCCTAGCTCTTTCAATCTGGGTTTAACGGGTTCTTTGGTTGCATTCTATGTGAGCTTGATTGGTTGATTCTTCAAGGTTGCAGCATTTGCAATCGTGTGTTTTCCACCTACCGTCCACTGCGCCAAGTCTGGTTTGAGCTGTGAGCATGTAGAGATGCCTCTGTTGTTGTTGAATTCTTAAAGATGGGAATGACGCTCCTTATTTCATCGGGAATGGCTGTTATTGCATTAGCTCTACTATTGTCGATGCAATCTTCGGGGCTACTTGCCTCTGGGTTTGACATAGAATCGACGGTCTGTGGGGCTGACCACATAGCCTATGCCAAGTTTCTGGGTCGTGAAGTATTTTACTTCAATGGAAATCTCGTAGAGAAAGATAGTTTCTGTAAATCGCTTCGACATCATACTAAAGATTGTGTCTTGCGTGGCTATTTTGGAAGTTGCTATGGCGACTTGAACCTTTCGTTAGGTATGGAACTGATATGAGATTCTTATTCTGGTGAATGTTTATTATTCACTTAATGAACCATTGTTTTCTTAGTTTTATCTCCATGAAGATTTTGAAACACAAATTCAAGCCAAGTTTCTAATTTGGATGGTTTTGGCAGCCGGCTTAGCCGTCAAGCATGATCGGAAACTTCTGCAAGATAAGAAGATTGAGAATAAATTTACCAGTCCTGATCTTGGTCTGGATACTCCTAAAGAGATTAAGAACGATCCCAAGATGTTTTCAACCTATAAAAAGGCTGGCATAGCAGTTACAGGGGCCGTTGTTATGTTCTGTGCATTCCTCTGTCCATGTTTTTACAAGAAAAAGAAAGCAGCTGCTCACACAGATATTGAAAGGGATCCAAGTTTGAGTGAGTGTAAAAAGATGTGATCTTTATATTATCAATGATGCTATTTATTCTTTTGAGAAGAAGGGTACAAGTTTGATGTTCATCAACTATCAGATTTCCCATGATTAACCTTGTTAGTGGTCAAGAATTGATTTTCTCAGTTTTTTTTGGATTTTGCAGAATTTCACACTTTGTTTTGTTCTTGCAGAGAATTCAGTTATGTCTTTCGATGCTAGTAATGCTTCAGAAATCCCCCCAACGCCACTTCGAGTGCCACCTAGTCCTTCCAGATTCGCCATGTCCCCAAACCTCCGCCGACTGGGATCAGTTCATCTTAATATGAGTCAGGTTGTCAGAGCAACACGCAATTTTTCGCAGGCACTTAAGATTGGCGAAGGGGGATTTGGGACTGTCTACAAAGCCGTTCTGGAAGGCGGACAAGTGGTTGCTATAAAACGAGCAAAAAAGGTAATTTACCAATGTGCTTCATGAACAAGAACCTATTGTCGTCTCACTCCACAAGCAACCCTATTTAGCATATACATGAAAATAATGTAAGAAACCATGAATTGACAGGATCATGAATGTTTCAGATTATTCAGTTCATCTTAAGTTGGTATGTTGTTGATTTCAATAATCATTCACACAAACTGAGCTGCGAGATCAGTTTTATATTGGTCTGATCATGTAGGAATTCTTTGAGAGCTTGCTAACTGAATTCAGTAGTGAGGTCGAGCTTCTGGCGAAGATTGATCACCGGAATCTGGTGAAGCTGCTTGGATATGTTGATAAAGGAAATGAGCGGCTTATTATTACAGAATATGTGCCTAATGGCACTCTCAGAGAACATTTGGATGGTAAGTTCATGAAACTGTGGACTCAATAAAAAAACTACCAATATGGTTAGCATTAGCACCCTTTCTACCAGTATAGACTCACCCCAAATACCTGCAGGCCAACGTGGAAAAGTTCTGGACTTCAATCAGCGGCTTGAAATAGCAATTGATGTTGCTCATGCGTTAACATATCTTCACTTGTACGCAGGTTGGATGACTTCCTTACTAAGATTTTTTTTTTTTTTGTAGTTTGGATCATGATTGTAGCTCCAGGATCGTTGATTGATTTTCTCTTTTTTGATTTCAAATCAGAGAGACAGATTATCCATCGAGATGTGAAATCATCCAACATTCTTTTGACCGAGACTATGAGGGCTAAAGTTGCAGATTTTGGGTTTGCAAAGCTTGGAGAAGAGAGTGATCGAACACATGTGTCAACCAAAGTGAAAGGGACAGTGGGTTACCTTGACCCTGAGTATATGAAGACCTATCATCTCACCCCCAAGAGCGATGTGTACTCGTTTGGGATTTTACTGATAGAAATCCTGACAGGCCGCCGTCCTGTGGAGATGAGGAGACCTGCCGATGAACGAGTGACACTAAGATGGGTAAGCTTTTCTTCTGGAAAGAGACAAGTGTTTTTGTTCTGCTCATCAATGTAGTACACAGCTGGTAAAGCATGAGAATCAGCGCTGTAGTTATCAGATGGTCTTTAATTTTTGCAGGCGTTCAGGAAGTATGATGAAGGGGCACTTGTGGATATGATGGATCCTTTGATGGAAGACATCGTCGATGCTGAGATTCTCAGGAAAATGTTTTCTTTGGCTATCCAATGTGCAGCACCCGTACGAGTTGATCGACCTGATATGAAGTCAGCAGCAGAGCAGTTGTGGGGAATAAGGGCAGATTACCTTAAGAGTGTTGAAAAGAGGGTAATAAAAGAAAAATCCTAATCACAGTCCTCAGTTTGCCCATTCCAATTCATTTGAGCATCCGTGGAAGCAAACTTTGGTTAATGCAGAAGATGTAGCATAGAGGAAAGCCTCATTTTGCACTCAGCAAAAGATGTTTCTGACAAGCTTGATTGCCTATCACTTTTTTTTTTCTTGGATTTCGATTAATACCTTTTAAGATAAACATGTTACTAACCAAAGAATACAAAGAGTCATACATTTTTAATCAAACGGCAGGATTCGATACGACTGAATGAGAATTCTTCTGCCTATTAATGGACGAATGATCTTGTGGAGTTTTTCTTCTCTGTTATTCGGTCCTGGCTTATATCAGAAAAAGCTCAAGAACTATGACTCTGGATATTACATGAATTGGACAGTGTGAGCTCTAATAAGACTTATGTACAATCTTGCCTTCATTCATGGAGCTCCATTAATGAGAAACCCCTAGAGCTTAAACAGACGTGGCATCCTTATTCTCAGTCTTTTCCACCTGCTCCTGATCAGTGAAGGATGCAAACCCAGGATATGTTCTGGCATGAAGTCATGCCTTGTCAGAATACCAACGACAGGTGATCTCTGCAGTAAAGAGAAGCAGGCATTAGAAATTCGAATTGTATATGAATTTGTAGGGACACATTACCAGCGCAACTATCCAGACAACTAGCAGGAAAGCATTATAAGTTATAGACTAATCAATGCAGGAAGCAAAACAAGTATAATCAATAGAAAAAAAATAGAAGACAGGTTGTCTGTCACTAAGCAGAATGGTCAAAAGTCAGAGAAGATTTTCCTAGGAAAGATTTACTGAAGAAACTACGTGGAAAAACAGATGTCAGAGTCACAGCAAAGAGTTCTTCATAGCAGCCCGGTATGAAAGTTTTTTCTGGCAGTACTAGGTAGTTAAGAGTTGGAAGACTTCAAAACACGGGACAGGTATGAGATCAGAAGATCATTGCAACATGTTCAGCTGATATGAATGCATGTCAGGGTTAGTACGCAGAACTTGCAAAAGCCAAACATACGAGATGAACTTCTTACACTAGAAATCTTGGGTATAACCAGCAAATGCCGTAAGCCAACTTCTCGAAACAGTGTCAGAGCCTTTGCTAGTGACATTGTCTCCACAACAGTATAAGGAGAAGCATTGGTAAAGGGATGTAAATCTAGGAACATCTCCAGCTCTTCATTGCTAAAAGTTATATCTTCTATACCACTGCTGTCGCCAGAGCCCTTCTTTGCAAAATCAGAAGCTGAAAATTGCATCAAGGCATGGGTACTTATTGCCTCTGGAGTGGACAAGAAAGATTTCTTCTTCAGCAATTGAATTACATGGGCACGCAGGATTAAGCCATAGAGAACCGGGGCCTCAGAAAGTGGAGGCTCATCAATTACAGGAAATCCGTTGTGCTTGGTGTTTTTCAGAACATGTACCACATTACCGACCTTCTCAAAGCCATGAAAGAGCTGAAGTGGTCCTGTTACTACATCACCTACAGTCAGCTGCCTCATGTAAGGCTCAGCGTGGGTTTCTAGGTAAGGGAAGCCTTTGGCTCTCATGATAAGGTCATATATATTGGCATTGAAAGCATCAGCCACTGTTTTGGACACAAGAAGCACCAGCATTATCAAGGGAAGCAACAATAGATTATTGGTCAGCTCTAAGATAACAACACACAAAGACACTGTCATCCTCATAGATCCACCAAGAAATGAAGCAGCACCCAGGACAGCATAAAGGCCATGATTAAGACTTGAGTGTGCATTAATAAGCATACCGACCGCACGGCCATAGGAAGCACCTATGACAATGACTGGAACAAAAAGCCCTGCCGGAGCCACAATCCCATAGCTTAATATGCTAAGGAAAAAGCAGGTCACGAAAAATATTAAAACTGATGAATTTTGAAACTCGGAGTCCGTGTTCCTGCTAAAAAGGTTTCTAATTGCATCATCATTTGTGTTAAAAATCAGGCTGGCAAGATCATTATATTGGCCTGAAGGACACTGAAATTTCTTGTAGTTACCAGATCGGCCTAGAGTTGGACAGGCTTCTGATGCATCAGAAGGACAAGGTTGACAAGACGCAAGCCAAGGTAAGCCAAAGAGAAGGCATGAAGTGGAAACGGAAATCAAACAAGCCAGTACAATCCTGTAAACCGTGCCTTTCCTGTAAAAAAGGAAAACGTCAAGAAAGATATTCAGAATTCATAGAATACCATCAACTGAATATCTTACTTTATTTGATTGCAGACAAGAAGGGAACTTACTCGTTAATAAGGTTGTAAATCCGAAGAACCTTGTCTAAAAGTAAGTTATACAAACATCCCAATATGCCACCAATAATTCCAAGCATTAGGACAGGAGGCACATCAATAAGGTGATACGTAATACTTTCTGAATAGACATCAAACATTATGAGTCCCCCAGTTCCAAATAGCCCGCATTTTCCACTTAAACAAAAATCAATGAAAGCACGAAGCACTATTGCAACTACAGCTGTTGTGAAGAAAGCTCGCCAAAGAAGCGCACTTCGCCACCTGCAGAATCGAACTACATTAAGTTGATGTCTAATATAGCAACAGAAATATAAATTCGAGCATTTCCCAGGACATAGAATGCTGAAGAAAAGCACAGAGACAGAATGTCACACTGACATAATTCTGATGAATTCATGCAATGCAGCAACAGTGTAGCCCAAACAGTGTCTCATCCCAGCCAGTGTGAACATGGATGGAACTTATTGTCAAAGGTTCAATTTAAACATATTTGCTTTGAAACAAAATTCTATAATCAAGAACAACGTCCGTTTTGAGGTTTTAAAATATAAGATCGATAGATCAAATTCAAAGGGTTGGTGAATCAACATGCATAAATCAGTGTTGGTAATGAATGGACAAAGATATAAATTAGTGGCAATTTTGTGATTGACAGAATAAAAAGGAGGTATATGCATTCAATCGTCATCAGCACAACCCTTGAAAGTTTAGATAATCAATAACTGAATATCCAATCAAATATGTTTCTAAAGGTAAGAAACAAACCAAGAGGTCATTTCCTCAAGAGCAAACAACACACCAGCTACAGGTGCTCGGAATGCGGCAGCCATTCCAGCAGCAGATCCACACGTCACAAGATCTCGTCGGTCTCGATCATTTTTGAAGAATCCTAGCCATTTCCATGTCAATCTATGTTTCCCAGACCCTCCTTCACCCAGCAAGGATGCTATACATGCGCCAGTATGCACCATAGGCCCTGCCTTCCCAATAAGAAGGGACGATGAGACAGCAGCAATACTCCCAATAATCTGCACAAGACGATTCTTCCAAACTCAGGGCTCTGGATAAACGTTTGAGTAATGGCAGGGTGATATCCTAAAGAAAAGGGCAAACAACATAAGAAATGTCCTACTGCAGAAGGAACTATATTTGGCAATCCTGGGTCTCTTCTCAACAAGAGGACACTCTTTATTCACACAATGAATACAATTGAATAGATCAGGAGATAGAAGTCGATTGAGCTGGGATTGCAAAAGCAAAGTAACAAGCCACTCTCTGTGTACTATCCTCATCATTTGATGTTTCACATTGAAGTGCGCATTCCATATTATATATCTATCTGTGCCAATATTTGAAGTCAAAACAACATCTTTCTTTATATCATTACAAAGGTTATCAAAATTTTATACCACTCAAACAAGTTTACCGATCTTCAATTAAAAATCAGAACGAGCCACTGCAAATCCAACTGGGCTCCCAAAACTTCACCTTAACGACCAATGTTCTAAAGGATAAAACTGCAGGCGCATCCACTCCATTCAAGTAAGCCTTGACTTCCGGTATGCCAGAACCAGCCGCAGCAGGCGCAATAAATGCCGTTATAACAGACGCAAAGAGCGTGAGAACCAAATTAGAAAGCGAAAACACTAGAAACGCCATACCATACCTGCATAGACAAAAGTGTAAGCAAAATCAATAAAACAATCGCCCCATCCCAAGATGAAGAACTAGGCAGAATTGGAAAAAAACAAGGAAAAATCAGAAAAATCAGTACCTGCTGTAGAACATCATATTGGAGGTGATAACAAACTTACTCCCAGCAATATTTTCGACGGCGAGGTTGTTAAAGAACCCAATAAGACTAACAACAAGTCCAATCAAGAAACAGAGTGACCACTTCATGAAGACGTACTGGAAAATCTGGATCTTCCCTCTACTCCTCCAGTCCTGTTTAAAAAATTCATTCTCCGCAATCCTGTAACATGCAAAGCATTAAACTAAAACGAGAAAAATCGCACACATCAAGACAAGGTCGTAGAACCATGGATCAAACCCGAGACCATCAGATAGAGAAAGAAATGAAGAGACAGGAGGCTCTTACTCGTAGTCAAGGCTCTCGATGGGGCAGACATTAGCGCCGACAATGGCCACCTGGGATGTAGAGTTGGTGAGAGAACGTTGAGAGTTAAAGGACAGTAGAGGAGCAGAGAGAGATTCAGGGTCGTTTCCGGTCGACGGTGTTGTATTGACGGAGGTTGATGACATGGTTTCCTAGTTTTGGAATAGAATACTACGTAGTACGTGTTTCAATTGTGGAACATTCTCCGTTTGAGGTTGCTGGGGGAAGAAACATCTAGCCGATTGAGGGGTGAGCGTGGCGATACCATGGTGGTTGCAGTAACGGACAGAGGAAGAAGTTGAGTGGAACTGTAACTCTTTGTCTCTGCGTTGAACAGCCTCATGGTGGGATAATTTATTGTCTGAACCCCGAGATATGATTCCATGAGATGCGGGTGCTCTGACTATAATTCTCTCTCCTCTGTCGGATTCCCTCTAATCTTACTATAAAAAATTTAAATAAAATAATATTAATAAATTTAAAATGTTTAATGTATTTCAATTTTGATTTTGGGATTACATGTTATTACCATTCCTGCATCATTGGGTCCGTAAACTAATACTTAGCAAACTTCACTATTACAATTAATTGACTTTGGGTTTTTTCTGAAGATTTTCTCGTGAAATTTAATTCTCTAATAAAAATTTTTAAATGATTATAATAAAATAATAAAAAATATTTAAAATAGAAGGACGTCCTTTACGCATAATTTCCACAAGAGTGGAGGACAATTGGAAGTACTTTAAATCATGTCTTTCTGATCAAATATCTGCGGGTGGTTTTCTAAAGATGGGGACTGTTCGATCTATTGGCAAATGGCATGATGGGTATAATATTTTGTATATTTGTGTTCAATCAGGCATAAGTTATATTATAATTACGTAAATTGATTTTTTTATTATAATTCATACTATGAAATTCTAAATGGTTAATTAAAGAATAAACTAAATTGAGTTTGATATTTGACTATGGATAATCATCTTACTTTATGAAGCATTTGTAATGATAAGGGAATTAGTTATTATCTTTTACCTTGAAAATACATGAAAAAATTAATTAAAGTGTTCTTATATGTATTCTTGCTGTGCTATTTCATAGAGTGCTAATACTGTATTTTGTAAATTAATCTTCTTAAATTCAATTTAGGTTGTTTGGATGCGTCGCTTGCACCCTTTAGAGAGAATGATTAACTAGTGAATAGGACGTATTCCAATGAGAAGCCTTTTTATTTATAGATCTTATCTCAATGTGTTATGTTTGGTTGGTTAGGATGATCGGCCCTATTTTGTTTGCCAGACATTTATTGTAGAAAGGCTATCCCTATCCATCAACTTACATGACAAGTTGTTGAGTAGGAAAGGGACACCTATTCTAACAAAACAAAGTATAAGAATAATTACCTTTTCTCTTGCCTGTCATGCACCACTGAGGATGGATTAGTGTTTGGTCACCCTTTCCGTTGCCTGGATTAGTGTTTGCATGATATAAAACTGTAAAAAAAATTATTTTTTTGATTGATTTCGCATTATTTGCTAATTGTAAATATATTATAAATAAGAAAATAATGAGGATAATACAAAATATTAAGAGTTTTAAAAAGAGAGCCCTCTAATCTGCTTTATACAAGTAGCTTGTGTTTTCACTACATACTTATTTTTAAAAATATTTGTAAATATTCTACAAATAGTTTAAAAAGAGAGCCCTCTGATTTTCTTTATATTTGTTTTTACTGCTGTGCTGTATTTCAATGCAAATATTTTATCAAATAATCTTCGAAATATGAGCATAAATTAGAAAATAATAATAACGAAGATAATATATAATGAATGTTTTTTTTTTATTTTGCTTCTTATTTTTTATGCACAGCTTTCTTTGATGGCATACTAAATCGATCATCTCCCACATGGCAAATAAGTCAAAGAATGACAAGTGGTTTGCCTTGAACACCAACGACCTCGAGTTTATCGTGCTCTCATACAAATTTAGATTTGTCCGTTTCACATTTAATACCTTTTTTTCTTTAAAATAGAGGTTTTAATTTAACCACATATATATGTTTTAAATAATATCATTTCCTAATTTGTGTTAAAACTTATTAACCCAATAAAATAAAATCAAGTAGCAGCAACAAGAGATAAATCATTAGTACTGGCCTTAGCATGCAAATATGCCACCTAACACGTAGTTTATTTTTTATTCCCCTTAGTCTTTTCTGTTGGGTCCTTTTCAAGATTCTTTTTTTAAAAAAAATTACTTGCATTAAATTATTGTTGTCAATATTAAATAAATATAATGGATCATTAGATCATTAGACTTGTAGTTCTCATGGATTCAGTTGGATAAGCACAAGGCATCTGTCAAACAATCACGACAAGTAGGTATACTAAATGAATCTGTGATATTTACTATGCTTACAAACAGAAAAAAAAAAAGAGAAATAAAATAAAACAATTTTTTATTTTTTTTTATTTCTGCCGATGATTAGAAAGGTTAAACCAACACAAACACCAATCAATATACCAAACGATCCATTGTTTATTTATCATCCAAGAAAGCGGGAAGAATAGAACAAATACAAGTTAAGGAAATCATACGGTCCAGTTTGGCTCGGAAGAACAGAGAGACTAGAGATAGTTGAGATAGTTGAGATAGTTGAGATAGTTGAAGAGTAGATGGTTCTAGAAATGTTGTCAGTAACTGGCAATCCAGGCTGCACTCTTCAGGTGATGCTTTTTCAGCTTTCTTCGTCTCATATTGTTTCCCCTGTGCAAAATACATATATTCAGTCACATAGGAAAAGTTGAGCAGTTGATCGCTAGGTGGCTTGTCATTGTGTTAAATATCAAATGCCATGTCAATCCAGTAAAATATTAGTTGTCACTTTCGACTGACATGTCAGATAACAGAAGAAGTCAACTCCAGGAAAGTTGCGAGAAATAGCTTTCTTTAGGTTGAAGCTAGTTGGGGAGGAAGGTTCCTAACCTTAAGCCTAAAGAAGAGTGAAAAAGACACTATAATAAGCTTTTTTGGATAGTTATCAAGCAAATATCGGTAACCTTACCAGTATTGATTCTGCAGAATGAATGCATCAGTTGCCACTTTGTTCCCATCATCATTCCTGTTCCAGTGGTACACTGCATGTGTCCTATTCTTTATCTCCAGTGTGGAATGCCCAAAACTGGCTTCTCTGAAGGCAGAGTACTCTGGTTGTGGATCTCGAAACCTACACAACCATTGAAACTCATGTTTACTGTAGGAGAATAATCCGGTTGTGGATATTTAGACCTACCAAGCCAACGAAGGTAATCCCTTTTTATGATCAATAATCATGATTTCTCATCAGAGAACAAAAACTTAATGACTCTTTCATATTAGACATCATCATCATTGATTCACCAAGCAGATGAAGGTCTAGTATGCATGTTACAAAATTGTGCATAAAGACATTTTTGCCAGATGCAGGTGTCGTTCTAATCTCAAGCTGTAGTTACCTTGCTGCAAGGCCTTCTTGATTTCCTCCATCTCCCACAGTAATGTAAACAGGGGCCGATTTGTCTGCTACAGGATAGCGTTCGCCACTTGAGACATTGTAGTGTATATTTGATATCCGATACTGCAAGTTAAAACCAACATGGGAATTAAAGGAGAGTTAAGATACTGAGCAAATAGAAGAACAATAATCTGGAGTTTTGGTTTCTCAACAGACGTATGACGTCTTCCTTGACTGTTAACACTCAATAGCTATTATAGTAGTCAAATGGTGTCAAAATATAACAACGTAAGAAACTCACTGATCTTTCGTATGCGTGGACATGGCCGGCAAACACTACATCAACTTTGTACTGAACAAGCCACTCCTCAAAGACTGCTCGCATGCTTTCACCCTCCATGAAGTGTGCTTCGTTACTATTGTAAATCGGTACATGCATAAGAACAATGAGCCAAGGTGTCTTCTCTCTGTCAACTCTTTTGAGTTCCTCTCCAAACCATACCCATTGAGGTGTGTATTTTACTGTCCAAAAATTTTAAACCATTCTTAGCATAAATTGTCTCAGTACATCCATCGATGAACGATAGATATTTAACACAAGAGGATTCATGCTATGCAGTAAAAGAAGAGCCAGAGATGTAAAGAGGTTGCTATGACAGGATAATGAATATCTTTATGAAATTGAGCACGGTCAACTCATTATTCAAATGGTGAGTCTAAGGACACTCAGCATCTTATATATGTCTTTCTGTACTGATCTCTAGACTAATCAACCATAATGAACAAGTTATTCAGGGGACTATCAAATTATAGCAACCGAGCAATTAGCTTGTTACCGTACCTCAGGGTCTGAATTTCTTGAACTAATTTAGTGGATGGGATAATATATTATTAACGACAAAACAATGATCAAATTAATTAAATGTAGAAGGGTATTGAGAGGTTACCATAAGCAGAATAGCTTGATAGCACAATTATATGAGCTGATGCACGTCTAATGGCATACCAGAGAGGGCTGCTGCTTTGTGAAGCCATATATGGAGTAGGGTATCGATAAAGAAACGATTTGAAAGGAATAACTTCCCCCTGTTAATTTTAAACAATTTTGAATTTCAAACATCAACAGCTCTCTATAGCATTCAAAACCATCACATAAAACAGAATCAGACAGTAAATGCAAAATAACATATAGGACATTCCATAATTATAAAAGAAGAAACAAGAGAATCGCCATTGCAAATTTGCCAATCTACCGATATAGGAATATGTTGGTTAGTGTGTGAAGAAGATGAATCAAATAACACAGTCAGCCGTCCAATAACACATTGAACTGCTCAAGGCACAGAAGAAGCAAGCTGGTGTCATGCATTATCATGTTCGGCTGCCCATAAGATATTGGAATTCTTGAAAGGCTTAAACTCCCATGTTGCAAAATCAAAAAAGAAAAAAAGAAAGTTATGGATCAATGGGGATGACAATTTGCTAAAGGACCTGTAGACATAATCTACAATAGAGTAACATTATCACAGTTGCCTCCATTTCTTCCTATTCAAGAACCATATCTCGTGCAAAGCCCATTCCATTTCAATAAGCCATCATTAGTTAATACTCTGACATCACTTGCACATTTTTCTTTATGGGAATGGTCAGAATCAGGCTCATAGTCCTACAGGAAAGAGGTTTCGACTAATGATAGTTGCTCTTTTTGTTGAGTAGATTTATAAGCTCTTGCTGATTAACCTTCATGCAAGGAAATCCTTGATGTGTTCGCAACTCGGGCCAAGAGAGTATTTAGCCATTATCTGGAGCATGGTCTCAACAAGAAAGAAATATAGTACAAAAGTCGAATGGCACACCTGACCCTAGGAGGTGTCAACAAGGATTACTGTCACAAACTTTTTATGAACCGTGTTCTAAATGTTTCTAATTCCACATAACAAGCAACCTGAGAATGCATAACAAGCAGAACATGCTGATAAACACATATAAAAATAGAAGAGAAATGTGTGGAAAACCCTTGAATACGTCACAATGTGCATTACTGAAAACAGGTGCCCGGAGGATGTAGCAACTGTGCAGATACGCAATAATAAGGTTTGCTACTAAGAATATCTCCTCCTGATGTCTAAGTTCCGATGATGATAATCAGTGACACAGCAATTAAAGAATATAACACGTAGCAATTTACCATGTAGGGCATGTACTCTATTTCATGATTTCCAGCAGACCAAATCCAAGGCTGATATGCTGTACTTCTCTCAACAAATCGACCCCATGAGTCCCACCTTATGCCAACATCATTATATTGATATCTATCAGCATAAGAAAGATCTCCAACAAATAAAACAGCCTGGGCACCACTCTGCATGTAATGCTCGAGTGTTGACAGAGAATTATAAGTCTGGCCTAAGTCACCTGAAGATAAGAAAGTTGCGAGGAGACATTAAAAGTGTGTTAAGAGTGCTCAGGTTAATGGAGCCAACGGGAAAAAGAAGAGGTGTTTGAAGATGAATGTAGCTCTAACCCCAGACTAATATCTGATGACGGGATTAACACAACCCTGTTATGGTCACTTAATGACGCTGCAAATCCATTCTCATGGAAGCTATTTATAGGCGGTAACTTTTTGAACTCTATGGGAAAAACTTCCTCTCAATTCGCTCAAGAAAACTCTAAATCGGAGGGAAATACTTTACCAATTATTCCAAATTTGTAAGCAGCATCTGGACTAATTGCAGGAGGTGTCTGAAACCAAAACTGTCGAGAAGAATCATCACTCCCTATCTTATAATGGTACTTGGTGTCATACTGGAACAAAGAAACAACTCAATTAGTAAAATTGTTAGCAGCATAACAACTGTCAATTCAGTATGTAAATAATCATTTTGCATCAGAATTTTTCAGTCAAACGTTATAACCTAGAATATAGTAGAAATTAATTTTCCTTGCATCCAACTAAAAAAACTAGTGAATGTGATAGAAAACTGAAGTAGCAAATAACAGCTTTATCAAATACTATAACAACAGGGAAAACAGTTTTGAAATTTTCAGCTAAGAATATTTTCTTTGCCTGTGGGACAAAAATGGGAGACATAACAAGTAATTCATGAATTCCCTGTCTTCCACGATCATTTCTGAATTACCTCAAGTCCTTCTATGAGACATTCGTGAATGTAGCCAGATCTGTACTTGTAAAAGGTGTAGTTTTTTGTCGTCCCTTGAGCTGTAAACTCATATTTTCCCTCTGAAGTGCCGTAAACGACTTTGCTAGACCCTGGTATATCGGGCGTCACCCACGAGATAATCACAGCCTTCCCATCGTAATCACCTTGGGTTATATGTACCTATATTTGGAGAACGAAAAAGGAATCAAGTACCGTAGTAAATATAAAAAGAGAGAGCGAGAGAAACTCATAGCATTCCGTAATCATCAAGAAGTACGGAACAGTTGCAAGATTCACATATACAGGAGATGTCCAAAGGAAAGGATAACCTTACCTGTTGTGGTGCATTACGACCCTTTGGAACAGCGAACACTTGATTATCTAGAGGGATGTCAACAGATGGCCACTCCGAACGTATAAAAGAACTCGTTAGCCCAGCATTCCCTTCGTTGACGAAAACTAACAAAACAAGAACTGCGAGGAAGGACCTAAGCAACACGAGCTGCATCATGCTACCCCACTGCCACCACTGTTCATCAATCAGCCAATGATAGCAGAGCAACAGATAGCTGCATCATAATAGGCGAACACCCAAATCGTGTAAAAAAAGCCATATAAATAAATTAAATAGTCCCATATATCTCGTCATTACTATCGTAAACTAACTCAAAAAATCAAGCCAAGACCCCAAAAGAAACTTTTTTTATAAAAAAAAAATAATCGACCTTTACAAATGAAGGCAAAACCCATGAATGATAAACACCAAACAGAAAAGTATAGAAGCAGAGAAGGATGAAGAAAACAAGAATCCAGACTGGGTAGAGCGGAAGGGGGAGAGTACCTCGAAATATTTGGAAAAAATGGTGAGGTTGGTGGAGATCAACAAGCGTCTGTAGCTTTATCTTAACAAACAGAAGGCAGGCGTGTGTCAGCAGGAACCAATCTCGTCGGGTGGCGTGGTCGAGTGCTGGCCTGGCATGTGTCAGAAAAAAAAAATTCTTTCACGGTCAGTCCATTGAATGCTTCACGTTAGGACGTTTATGGACCATGATTTGTCCATAACTATGTTATAGTAAGAAATTTAGGATGAAAATGATGATATGTTTTTTCTATATCAAAGAATATAATTTTTTTCCAATGTAAAAGAATAATACTTCCCGAAGGATACTTTCTTAGGCTTCTATATAATAAAATGATTAATCATCACTGTTGGGTTGGATATTATTTAATATAAAAAGAAAAAAAAATTTCTATAAACGGTATAGATACCAAATACATTTCATGTTTTGACAATGCCTAGGAGATATAGTTCTGCTCCGCCAAAAATAGAAAAGTTATGTCGTCCAATATACTGCACCGTTTTCGATGAAGCCCATCTTCAAGAGTAGACACCTCCTCCCACGCTATGCCCACGCGGAGGGAAGGGGTGCCATACCATCCATGTGCAATCAATCTGTATAAGGACGTGTCGTCGTCCAGCGGTAGTCGGAGGAGAATCTTGTGCTCATGTTGCTGGCCACTGAGATAGTAACAAAAGAGTATGTACATTACTGCGGGAACAGAAGCTGAAAAGACTAACCAACAACGACCATATACATAAAATGTATTCCATATACCTTACCGCAGTAGCTTTCATGGCGGGCGGGCAACAGACGCTGACATTGTGAAATGGAAGACAGGTCAAACATGACCTGCACACCAGAAAGTCCGAGTACCTTCCTCCCAACTGGCTCCCATGTTCAAGCGCACTAACAAAGAAAGAAATGAATACGTTTATGTATCTGTCACTTACTAGCCGTATGAATACATTTATTACTCGAAAAAAAAAACAAAGAAAGAAATGAATAACCATACGAAAACCTGTAAGTTAATTCAAAAGGGTAATCTGAATTGTTGCTAGAAGCAGTGGTAGGAAGTTGGGAAGCATAGCGCAGGAAAAGATAATATATTACAATCCTGCATTTTAATCAAGATCAAAAGAAATAATTAACCAAGATCATAGGAAATAATTGCAGCACAAAGTGCTGCTGCATTTGATTGGGCAATTGATCAAATATATAATCAAGTAACTCACACTGAAATTGGGCATTCTATAAGCATTATCAAAATTGAGTTCCTGCATGAAGCAGACTCTTTGATAGTAGACGCATCCTAAAATCATAGTTTGTGCCTCAAAGTCATTGCAAACATAAGGGAGAAAAGGAAGGCATAGAACATAAAATCTTATGAATCAAATCAGAGTTGCGTTGTTCAAATGAATATTTTGAAGTTTTCACTTACCGAGTTCTATAAATTGCTGATTCATAGAGGCGGGAATATCTGATCTCTAAATCTGTTGAATTTGATTTTTGTCCTGGAAAGATAGAAAAAAAAGAAGCAGCTTATCAGTCTGGCACAAACAGAAGCAGCCAGCAATACTGTTCCCGTGTATATGCAATTAGAAATCAAACAAGCTTTTTTCCAGTGTACTTGATAACCTGATGATGGTAAAAGAATAACATGGATGTTAAGAAAACTCCAAATTTCACTTACTGCGTTCGAGAAGGTGCACATATAAAGTGGTGAGAAAAGCCAATGTCTAAAGTAGCAGAATTGGATTTTTGACCTGGAAAATAAGGGAGCTATTGGTCAATCTGCTAGCAGACAAAAATTGCCTTAAAAAAAAAGGATTTAGACGTTACTATCTGCAATCTGGTGAAAGTGTTGAAATCTCCTTTCAGTAAGGTCTTCTTAATGGAATCATTAATCTGACAATGGTTAAGAAACATTAACCACAAAAAGAATAAGGGATAAAGGATATCAATTAAATACAGATGTTCAACAAAAAGAGAGTACAAATTATTTCTTGATAACTATTTTTTGCCAAGTAGCATGTTAAGCATATAGTTCATATATTGACAAGAAAGGAAAACCTTCATCCTATTGATCACAAACATGTCTCTTCCTTCCTTCCATAAGAATCCTTGGATCTCAAGATCGCTGATAATATCTGATAAGTGTTAGACATTGCCAAGAATAGTTACAATATATTCTTAGCTTTTCATAACCAATTTATGGTAGCATCAGTTGAGCATCTCTAACCTTCCATGATTTCCTGCACGCAATAGAAAAGTAATCAACCTCCTTGTTCCTAGAGAGAATAGGTAGTCCCTCTATGAATTCTGGGGCTAGAAAACAGATATTACTATACTATGGAAAGCACCATATAGGAATTAAAAAAGCTTTTCATTTTCCTTGAACTTAAGGAGGATTCTACTAATTCATTCAAATTAATTACTTCTGTGAATGCAAGTCATTACCATCGACGACATAGGGACATGTTTTACCACGTCAAGAATTTGGAATGAATCAATCTCTCTATCTGACATCCAAGTCTTGACATTTTCTAGTAATATATCTTTTTCCTGAAATGTAAAGCGATATACTATCATCATGACTGAAACAAAGTACCAGAAACTTTTATTCTATAAGAACTTGAATAGAATAAATGATACACCATACCCTATCAATATTTACCACATCCTTATACTTTCTATACTGGACAAAATGTATATCATCTCGTCTTCTGTTCGGATCACAGGGGCTTTCGGCCTACAGACAAAATTTAAGTTGCATAAGACAATTGGAGAGGCAAAAAAAAAAAAAGAAGAAACAAACATGTTTACTACAAATAATAGCTGCAGTGATGCGGGGGGCATCACTTCCATTCTTACCTCCAAGATGACTTCAAAATTTCCTATTCTGCTAGCACCTACTTTAAAGCGAAAAACTTTTGGCTCTGTAGGACATACCAAACCATCTATAGTACACCATCTAAAATGTGGAAGCTCATAATTTACCTGCAAATCATTCGAATGGTAGTACATAGTCCCTTGGCAATGTAAATTTCAATATAGACAAAACAAGTTTAAACAGCTTGCTTTGGGATTCAAGGTCAAATTAACTCTGCTATGCATTTTATTAGGTCATTATAATCCATGTAGCAGAACTCGACAAAAGATTTTACGATCTAACAAGTAATCAAAGACACATACCTCAACATTACCATCGTAAACTAAATCCATGGAAAAAAGACGCTGAAATGGTGCACATAGGTTATATTTCCTGTCAGTTATCATCTCAAGAATATAATAATAGCAATAAAAGGAAATATTCCCTATAGAAAGTAAAATCTAAAACTTCTTACCTTAGGTGGAAGGGTTGTCAGTTTTTCCATGAATCTAATTAGAGAAAAAATCATCCTAGTTTCATCCATGAAATACTCATCACCTCCTTGGCTGTGTTCATACTTTATTTTTACTGGTATCAAACAAACAAGAACCAAATGTTACTTTAGAAGTCAAAGAAAAATAATACAGATATAAAGTAAATGAAAAACATGAAGTAACTACCAATATAATACTCAATAGGAAGCATTGTTTCGATGCTGGTTATACTGAACCTCACATATTTTACAGAACCAGAGATCAAAGCATCGCTTACTCCTGTTAAAAAAGGTAAAAATTAGTAACAACTTTACAAGAACACAACCATGACAGTAGAATGATCCATCGAGCTGATATTTCAATCAAGCAAAAATACAGAAAAAGCAAAGAGCATTCAAGCTATTGAGTTAAAAGAAGTAAAGGTAGAAAACTCTCTCTTGGACAAAACCTTTTCACAAGACTTAAATATTGGCATGATTTTCTATGGAGTCCATATCCATTTACTCATGATAACCTGACTCTTGAGAAAAAAATATAAAGTATGAAAAGTTTTGCATATTGATTCTGTAACTAAGAAGAAGGAAGTTTCAACATTTTGATTTAATTGTAGAAGATAGAGGCCATTCTGTTCAGAACAACAAGAAGTCGTCTAGTTGTCTTACTTTTTAGTACAACTGATCCTTAATTCAAGCAGTAGGCTAGAGCGAAGTTTACTACCTTGAGCTCACAGCAATGGTGCTTGATGTACTCTATCTTCATGAATAAACTTTCAGAACTGTGATGAGTTTTTTTCAGGGTTTGTCATGTATTTCTATCCCTAGATATGACTTATCAGATGCCAGTTGTGATGCTTGGATATTTATCCATTTCCCCCCAAAAACATCTCTGCTGATACATTACTTGGAATACTTCTCAATGAAGTATTGCTAGAAATGAAACCTAACCCTTCAGAAAATGAAAATCTATGCCTCAATCCACTATGGTATTTCTACATATAGGGAATACAAAACCTAAGCATAGACTCTTCTGGAGAAACCCAATCCCTAAATGTCTAAAATCCTGCAACCACAAGGCTTGAGCATCACTCTTCTATTTGCTTCACACAATATTCATGCAAATGAAACCCGCAAAAAGATTTGCCAATCAATTCTTCAGTATAAAGTCTTTCAACTTCAGTGCTTTCCACATTTTCACCTTCACACAACGGATCAATTAACACAAATAGGCACGTAACCTCCCCATCTTCCCCGTTTCTACCAAAATGAAAACCAAAAGACATCTTCAACAGTATAGGATCATCCCAACCAAAAAGATAATAAAAATGGAACTCCTAATCCTGCACACTATTGTTACGATACACTCTAAGGCACATAACATTCATTGGAGGGATAAGGATTAATTGAAGATGTTCTATCTGGAAGTGCACAATCCCCTGGTTTGTGCTGAATTTAAGATGTTAATATTTAAATTGTACTGCTTAACAGTAAATGTCATAATTCCAGTGACTGACCAACAGTCTGGTTTTTTCTAATCCCTATTCTTTTCACAACCAAGAGTTCTTCAAGATAGAATTTTCCATTCACTCGTTATGACCTTTTTAAAATGAAAAGAAGTATCAGTCTCATCCCATTAGGAAATGCACTCGTTTTAATAGTAAAATTCTATTTTACCAAAAATATGCTACACTCTCTTAAAACCAAACTACATTATCAGTCAGTTCCCTAACCAGAAACCCCGCAGAAACATAAAGGTATTGAGATGAAAACAGCATAGCTTGAACTAAACATTTATTGGATAGTTATATTTAAAGCACAGTGGAAGAATTAGAAAGATTCCTTTAACTTACATATTCTAAAGTTTTTTTACTCACTCTTTCTATATTTTTTATGTATTTTATGTGTTTTCTACGTAGAATTATAAGGAATGAACTTTGAATACATTAAATAATAAGCAATATTAGAAAATGCACCTTCTTCAATCCATTTCTGAACTCTAGTTGAGTACTCATGATAACCCACAAGATTCCAAATTATTGGAGTCCCAAACTCAGCATGGTATGCAATTTCTGGTATTGATGGGCCAAATCTATCACAATGAAGAACACGAAACAATCGTGGTCCAAAAACCTTCCATGGCAACCAACTCCCACTGTAACGATTAGAATGACCCCATTGCGCTACAATAGATGCTGCCCTGTTTGCATGTTTTGAAATGCGCCTCAACTTGATGTTGTTACGTTGCAGGAAAATTCTACACTCATTAGCTATACCCTTAATCTCATGATTCTGCATCGAAACAAGTTGATTCACTGCATTACATGTGCTATCTGAATTACCCTCGATAATGGACACATTTAATTTGTAATTGGCAATGATTTGTAAGGCATTCTTCAATGTGGTGACATCAGCCACCTGAGCCTCCTTGGAGCCCACATTAACTGTTCCCATGTATATTGGGATTCCACGGTCATCACGACAAACATATCCACCATATGCAAAGCCATTCCTAACTGATGCATCATAGTTCATTTTGAGCTCACCAGGTTTTGGAGCAGTCCAAATGTTGGCTTTCAGTTCAATTCCAAAATCTGAAAAAAAATAAAATCAAACTCCAGTGAATCAGAACCAAAGATGTATAACTAAGCTAAAATGCATTCTGGGATGGAAGCTGGAATAAAATCTGAGTCACTTGGCATGTTCCTAACACTGCTACGCAATTTTACAATATAAGTTTTGGTGCTGTCAAGGCCAATTGCAGAAAAGTAAACAAACAATTTTGCAGGATCCACATAAATATATAGATATTTTTTACCTTAAATGATCAGTGCATCAACAATGTCATTGTCTTAAGAGGTAAGATTATGGGTGTTCCAAAATTCAACTCTCGATTCATATCTTCCAAGAGATATGCCGATATACATGCACATAAGCATAAAGAACATCCACTCTCACATTCTTCATCTCAAAACACAGTTTTCCAGTTCTTTCATACTATAAAATTCAGAAAATCTTGTGGCACCATCAACGGCAGTACTCAAGAAAACAACCAAACCCCTAGTAAATGTAGATGTAAGATGTAGACACAAAAGTTCAATGAAGCCATACAAATCTTGAAAGAAGAAGAATTGAAATTTGAAAGCACTACTAGTAAAGTATGTCACATGAATTATATTTGTAGCAAGGATCCTGTTACTACATGCACAAGTTACTATATTATAATTGTAGCAGTTAACACCACTGCCAGTAACTCGGCATCCAATCTTGGTTATTGAAATGTCATCTAAAGGTCGGTCATTGCCTTAGATGCATATGTTCGCATGCCTGTGAGGGATAAGATACAATGGAGAATCTCTCACCATTAAGACAAAACTCAAAATCTATAGGGATGTAAGTGCTATATGTTGAGACGAGATCAATGGTAAACAAGAAACTAGTTTTAAAGATTTCTTTGCACATAGCTAGGACATTAATAAACCCACATACCTCTCATTGGGGCAACAGAAAGCGCCATGAACTCTTCTTGCGGCAAAATGCCTCGGTAATAACAAATGTTAGATGCTAAGAGTTTTAGAAAGTCTATGACCTGTTACATATTTGTAAAAGGTTGATACATTAGATATTAAAAAAAATATTTCTATCTAATACGTATTTTGGATTGAGCTTAATGGCATGAATCATCTAGACCTTGACTTGGGTAGGTACAGCAAAATCCTGCTGGAACTGAAGATAGACAACCTCACAACTATTTGAATAATGATGTATATCATAGTTCGACGGAGCATATTCAAACATAATATTTAAGTGAAAAGGTTGGACATTAGCATGAACAGAAACTTTTGCTTTAGCATATGAAATGAAATGTACACAAAAGCGAAACTAATTACCTGCAGCTCATGCACCTTCATGGTCGGTATACAGAGTCCTTTACCGACCAGAACCTCGAAACTATACAAAAATTGGAAGATAAGCAAACATCAGATTTTTTTGGCAAGAACTCTTGTCAACTTCATGAAAGCAAAATCATATGATTCAAACATGAGGCTTTCTTTAGATGACCACCTAGTTCATACAACAGTACACTTAACTGTCATCACTGTCATAAATCAATTCAAGACAGATAGAATTTCTCAAAATATTTTCAAACTGATGCAAGGCCAAGTAACAGTATTCTTCCATGACGCTGAAAAGATTCATGAAGTAGCTTTTCTACATTAATAGACTTATGAATTTACTCAAAAAATTATTCATTTATAAATAGGTTTCTCAACTGATACACAGCCAAGTTAAATTATTCTTCCAGGAAGCCAAAGAGATGGGTCCAATGTTGACCTTCTATGAATAAGTTAAGTCCCGCAGAGGATTGAGAGACATTGAAAATTTGACGAAGTAGATTTCTGCAAGAATTACATTCAGTCTGCAAATCTCAAAAACTAGGTGTGCCAACCTTAAACTATCATTTCAAAGTATATTCATTCACACTTGACATGAGTGAATTCATGCCACAGTTGTCAATCCGTCACAATTCACAAAGGGTAGTCTCATTTTCAAAAAGAAAAGCCACGGTACGTCCACAATGCGTGAATGAGCCAAGTCAAAAACGAGTGAGTTCACCAAAAAAACAAAAAAGATAAATCAATTCCTTTTGCAAACTCGGTCCAATAATGCTTGTATGCAGATTATGAATTTTGGCTTTAAAAAAAATTAAAAACGAGGAATTATATGACTCGATAGTCTGTGAGGGAAGGGAGAAGAATGGGTGGTTAGGCATTCCATCAAATATATGGCATGCAAAGGTAAAAAGGCAAGGAACCCAAAAAATTCGGAAATGCATAACTCTACGCAATGCCCCCAGTTAATGAACTTCATGACGCGAACCTAGTATCAGAGACCGGCAGGCAAAAACCGAAGTGAAATCCAAAGGTGAACTTGAACTAACCTCCAGTGCTTTTATTAGAACTGCAAGGAGAGCCAAATCCCTGTCGGGAAATTATTTTTAAGAGGAGAGCACCATAATCCGGGTCCGGGATTTGGGCCTCTGGGCCTAGTTAGATTTGGACTGCTCTAGCTCGGACCTCTCCGCAATTACTTGGTCCTTGTCCCCAGAACTTGAATGGATCGGTGAGTCTAAACGACACTTGGCAGTCCGAGGGACCGCCAACACGGTAATAGAACACATGTACTGAGCTGTCATTTATGAGGTGGTCCGTCCCGTGTGGGCTACCATTCAACACATAGAAAGGGCCCAAACATGACTCAAAAGAAAAGGAGAAGTACAGGTGCAACCAGGAACGTGAGGATCAAATGACAGCCAAAAATCGACTCCCCTCAGTCCCCTGGCTTCTTCTGTGGTTGCTGCTGCCCAATTAAGGAAAAAGAAGTCGGCCCAATTGTAAATAGGCAAATGTGGGTATGGTCCCCGAAATCGCTAATCATGATTAAGAAACCATACACGTTAATAAATGGGCCCCGAGCAGGCATTACTGTAAAATACTCCAAAGGGGTTTTGATGATATATTCCTTACCCTAAGATCCGAATATCCTGACTGCTATCTTTCATTTTCAGTCTGGCAACTTCTTTCCCGGTTACTTGGTCAACTTATTTCTTTGAAATTAGCAGACACGTGCATCTCTATTCGACCCTGATTTATTATACAAAATCATGCCAAATATTTAATCCAAGAAAAGAAATCCCTGGATGGAGATTGTCACATCTCCCTCTTAGCTCATCAGCATAATATTATATATATAATACTATATATGAAGAATCGAGACCAATCCGCAGGATCATCCATTTATAGTGGTCAGTGTTCTTGAGGACCAAATAGTTGCAGAGGCCCGGACGAGGTTTAAATGGTTCATGGAACTGACGATTAAGACTTACTGCATATAAACTAAGACGTTAGATAGGCGTGTTGTATGGGTTTGACCGGTTTGGTGAACTAGTTTCTCAGAAGCTGTGGTCGAAAAGGTTGCATACTTTTGTTCTGTCTACAATCTGTATAAAGGTGCGGTCTTTCGGGGTAGAAACGGGACAAGGAGGCGAGTGATGGGAGACCCATCTTCCAAAGAAGAGATATTACGGGTGCTTAAAGTGTTGGAAGCTCTCAAACGGGGATCTCAACAGCTGCAAGCCCACCCGAGTACTGACTCGGCCGACTCCAACTCTACCGCCGTTAAGGCTCTGTTAGAGCTGGAAACGGAGTCTGACACCATCCTCTCCAAAGACCCACAGCTGTGTACCCTGTCCCAGCACCTCTCGGACCTCAAGGCTCATATTGACACTCTACAGAAGACCCAAGGCTATAGCATCAGGAACTTGTTAACTCGCCGGGTCTCTTCTTACTCCATCTCCCGGGTCGCGGGGTCTATTGAGTCGGAGATTCAGGCGTGGATCGATCGTGAAAGTCTGGAGAGTCTGACTAAAGCGTTGAAGGAAGAGCCTTTGTTGCAGAAGGAGAACGAGGATGAGTTGGTGAGCTTGCTGACTCAGTTCGAGAACCGAGTCTCACAAGGATTTGATCGCGAGTTACAGGATCTCGTTCTCAAGTCCAAGGTTTTTATGTTGCTAGAGAGGGTTTTGTGCGATCCCAGTTGCTCGAAAAAGATTAGAGAACAGTGTGCCTTTGTTGTCGCTGCTTTGATTAGATTCAACAAGGATGTTTTTGTGGGTCAAGTATTGATGGGTCCTGTGATTCACGCTCTCGTATCAATGGATTCTTGGAAAGCAATGAAAGTGCTTTGTTTGCTGATCAAGTCAATCAAGTCGCCTATAGTGGATGAGCTCGAGTTTAACGGTGAAATACCAAAAATCATTAGCTTCTTGGATTATAAGGACTTGCAATTGCGGGTCCTGACCATGGATTGCATTCTCGAAATTGGGTATTTCGGTAGGAAAGAGGCTATTGATGCTATGCTTAAAGAAGGGTTGGTAAGGAAGCTCGTGGAGCTGCAAAGATCGGAGCTTGGCGGGGACTTGATTGATATGGGTAGGTTTGATAAGAGGGAGAAGCGGTTTGTGGAGAGCCATCCATTTGCAAGTTGTGCGGCAAGATTTGCAGTGCAGTTGGAGGTCGGTGAGGGATTGAGGCAGAGAGAGAGGAGAGCATTCAAGAGAGAGATACTGGAGAAAGTGAAGGAAGTTTCAACTTCAGATGCTGAGACAGCTACAATAGTAGCCGAGGTTCTATGGGGGTCTTCACCTTGAAAAGAAACCAACTTTGTAATAAAAACTGGTAGCAAGAGAGATTAAATAGTCGATCTCTTTTTTGTTGTGGGTTTTATTTGTTGTATGATTATTTGATATGTTTGCCTTCAGTTGTATAAAGGAATTGCTTGCAAGTAAACTTAGATTCTTCACTGACGTTGCAGATGAAGCACCTGTGCTTCTGGGGATTCTGGCATAGAAAAAAAAATGGCAATTTTGACTTTATTAACGTCTGTGGTTTCTTATTCATGATTAGTGATTTCCGGGACCGTACCCACATTTGCCTATTACAATTGTGCCGACAGAAGAAGCCAGTGGAGTCGATTTTGGCTGTCGTTTGATCCTCACCTTCCTGGTTGCATCTTGTACTTTTCTGTTCTGTTGGGGCTCTTGGTATGTGTTGAATGGTAGCCTACACGGGACTGACCACCTTTAATTTGTAAATGACATCTCAGTACATGTGTCCTATTTCCGTGGTGGCGGTCCCTCGGTATGCCAAGTGTCGTTAGACTCACCAATCCATTCAAGTCCTGGGGACAAGGACTAAGTAATTGCGGAGAGGTCCGAACTAGAGAGCAGTCCAGAGCTAATTAGGCCCGGAGGCCCGGACCCGGATTATGGTGCTCTCCTCTTAAAAATAATTTCCCAAAGGGGATTTGGCTCTCCTTGCAGTTCTAATTAAAGCACTGGAGGTTAGTTACAAGTTCATATTTGGATGTCACTACGGTTCCTGCCTGCCGGTTTCTGATACGAGGTTCGCGTCATGAAGTTCTTTAACATAGGATGTTGTGTCGAGTTCATTTCCTCTCACTGACTGGCTTTTTGGTTCCTTGCCATTTTACGTTTGCATGCCATATATTTGATGGAATGCCTACCCACGCTATTCTTTGTCCTCTCCCTCACCGACTATCAAGTCATAGAATTCCTTGTTTCCTTGGTAATTTTTTGTAGGAAAGTAATCTAGCTTATTTAAGATATGATGATTTTGAACTGTTGACATTACGAATTGAATATGTTAGATCCCAGTTTTGTGCAAACACTTGCAAAGGCATGCAATCTTGTTTAATGTGAATTGGATCTGCAATATCCTGATTGAGATTCTACTAAAACTGTTCCTGATTGAATGTCTTATTTACAGTAGGTTCAGTTTCCTCATTCTTGACGTAGGAATGAACCGACAACAAGGCCATTCCGCACCTAAACGGAAACGAGACTCAAATTCTCAATCTGACACGCTAACGGAACATGAGCAGATCCTCTACGATGTTATTCGAAGCAAACAAGATATGGGAATCTGGAGAAGAGACATGAAACGAGAAACCGGCTTGCTAGACAATGTGGTAGATAAATCCCTGAAGACTCTCCTGGCTAGGACTTTGATAAAAGAAGTGGTTAACATCCAAAACAAAGGAAAGAAACATTTTATTGCAGCAGAGTTTGAACCATCAAAGGAACTTACTGGAGGGGCATGGTATGCCGAAGGTAATCTTGACACGGAGTTGATCAAGTTCTTGAAAGAGTTTTCTGTGAAACAAATACATAAACTGAAGGTTGCTACTATGGAGATAGTTTTCGACTCGATCAGAAGGTGCGGGGCTTTCAAGGTTGACTTTTCTGAACAGCAAATCAAAGATATTTTGAAGGCACTGGTTTTGGACGACGAGATAATTGAAATAACGAGTACAGGAATGGGTGAGTTTGCTTCAATTCCGGTTGGAAAAGTTTGTTACAAGTGCCGGAGTAAGGGCGGACGTGGAGCAGAGCCTCAAACAGGGGCATTGGCTTCCATCCCATGTGGAGTTTGTCCTCGGATAGGTCTCTGCATACCCGATGGTGTTATATCTCCAATTACTTGTGAATATTACACCAAGTGGTTGGATTTTTAACACTGCCGTTCTCCGACACGAAGCTTCCAGGACAGTGTTTCATGTTTAGATACATATACGATCATGTTTGGATACATATACGATCATGTTTGCTTGCGCTTGTGTGACGTTTGGAGTAACTTAATTTTTCTTTTTGCCTTTTCTTTTTCTTTGTAGTAAAACTGGTAGCGAGAGTGATTCAATAGCTGTTCACCTTTTTTGTGAGTTTTATTTGTTGTATGAATATTTGATTAGTTTGCCTTCGGTTTTTTATAGGAATTGCTTGCAAACTTAGATTCTGCACTGAAGTTGTAGATGAAGCACCTGTGCTTCTGGGGATTCTGGGATAGAGTACTGGGAAGTTGGAGGTTTTGGTCAGATGTGCATCAAAATCTCTGATAGCCACATGAGGCAGAGAATGCCTCTAAATCTAAAGAAGTTGATAACCCAGAAACCAGATTCTGTTTTGACTTTCTTCCATTATTATGTTGGACTTTGATCATCAATGAAGAGGATGAGGGTCCCAACACCAAAACCATGGAAAAAAGACGCTGAAATGGTGCAAATAGATTATATTTCCCGTCAGCTGTCATCTCAAGAATATAATAATAGCAATAAAAGAAAACATTCCCTGTAGAAAATCTAAAACTTTTTGAATTTTACGACCAATTTTATAGATGATAAATCTCGAATTATGTTGTCTTCTGCGCTCCCAACTAATTCCAAAAAGGAGGCTGCAACAACCGGGGAACTGAAGTTCCGTTCAGATGGCAAAGGAGTCCCTCCTGATGAGGAGATGTCTGATTCTCAACCAGCATCCTATAGGGATCGTTTGGTGGGCAATCAACCCCATGGTATGGATTATGTGGAGGTGGATGATGAGGATATAACGGTATCTGGGATGAGAGCGGGTCCTTTAACTCTTTGTCATACAAGGCCCACACTCAGCTTCGCCAACCTTGGCGTTTCTCGGCGGTAGTGAAATTACTGGGTCAAAATACTGGTTACACTCTCATATGTACCAAACTGAAGGCTTTTATAGAGGCTGACCTCAAAATCCAAGGTGATTGATATGGAGAATGGTTACTTTTTTATTAAGTTTAAGAGCGTGGAGGATATAAAACAAGTCTTACTAGGGAGGCCTTGGGTTATTCTAAGACATTATCTTACTGTCAGCATTGGTTTCCAGACTTCCGTGTCAGTTCTGCCATTGACTCACGAGTGATAGCTTGGGTCCGGCTGCCTGATATGCCACCAGAATATTACCATGAAAAGATAATGACAAAGGTGGGCAGACATGAGCGGAAATTGAGGGAGCACCAAGTAAGGAAGATCCTATTGTGGGTCATACGGCTGTCAGTAGAGATTCTGGAAGTGACGCTGGCAATGACAGGGAGAGGGTAGTCCCAAGTAGAGGACAAAACAAAAGGATAAGTGGATGGGCCGATTACAAAGTCTGAGGCTCCGAGCCTAGTGTTTAGTTTTAATACATCATCCATGTCCAACTTGCCACTGGTGTCAAACCCCAAAGTGAAAAATGTCCCGCAACAAGTAGGGCCAACAAGCTACATGCAAAAAAGGGCTGCAAAAAATAATGCTTCGAAGTTTATGGCAGACCCAAGCCTGGCATCTTCAGAGCTATCGTCTCTTCCTATGGATTTTCCACCTAGCAGTAACTCAGAGAAGCGTTCGACATTGGAAGTGTCACATTCAGCATATATCAATTGATAACACTGGTATCTGATCATACCCTTGTGTAACCTATGGTGGGCTATCAATCATCCATAGGGAACGAAACTCGCAACTTTAAAGATCTTTCGATCAAGATGAGGAATTCAGTACAAGATTTGATAGATTCATCATAGTTAAACTGACAACCCGAGTTTCTACGGTGTTGTCTGTATAACTATAATATCCGAATCTCACAAAGTCAAAGTTGATAAAATCCAGTAGAAAGGGAAATTATGTACCTTCACAGAACTATGAGAAATTTGTTGTAAACTGTGAAGACTACAACAGGGTCTTATCCTTAAGGTGGGCATGCGACTTGACTGGTCAAGTTTTGATATCGAGGCAATCGATAATATAAACCTCTTTATACGTACGAAGCGAAATCCCGACAATATTGAGGCTCTCATTTAGGCCAATATACACATGTTCACAAGAAATCAGAGATTGGGGAGAAGTATAGAAAATGTTAACAGGATAAACGTAACAGAGAGCCAATTGAACAATAGCCGACTGTGTCGCAAGACCCATAAGGCTCAATATCTGCCCTTCTAACGAAATGTCCAGAGACAGAGATATGTCTGGACATTAGATACCATGGGCAAATGATTCATGCAATTTCGAAACACTATCAAAATGATCTAAGAATGTATAAATCTCGATCAAATCTCAAATCAAAATTTGCAATCTCAGCCGAAAGATAGTGATTATTTTAAAAATCATCACCGAAAACATCAGAGATGATTAAACTTTAGCATCATAGATTGCTTTTAAGAACATAAAAATGCCCGAATACTAAAAATCATTAATAAAAAATAATCATCTAGGTAAACATATTTGCAACAGAGGTCAGATGGTAGTGCATGTATAATTAATCATCATCCAGGTGCTGAGAAGGTGGATACAAATCATCATTCCTCGTTGCAAAAATTTGTTTTAAAAATAAAAAATTACAACCCAAAAGTTTCTGAACAGTTAAGCATCAAGCATGAGAAGTGAAAAAAAGGGATCAGACAAAAAGTCATTTCTGTCACCACATTCATCACATGATAAGAGTAAGACTGGGTGTCAATACCTATCATCATATCCCAGTGCCTAACATTGTTGGAGACAATTATTACTAACAAAACAGAAAGAATTTAAGACGGACAACTAAAAGTAAAAATTTATTACTCTAATTTGTCTTAGCCCATAAGAAAGATACAGATCAGATAGTCGATCTTGCTCAGCATATTGCATCAAGAGACGCAAGTAAGACTGGGTATCAAATTTGCTCATCATATCTTGGCGGACTACGACTCTAGTCTTTGAAACTATAAAATATCAGTTGAAGCCAAAGTAAGACTAAAAAAATTCAAGAAAACCATTTTGGACGCGGATCAGATTCAACGTCATTTGCCATCTTTGCAGAAACGGTATTTTGCAAAGTCATATCCTTCTCAAAAAAAAGAAGAAGAAGAAGAGACATTCTCTACGATAACACTGCCTAAAGAACATAGACGGAGACCTTGCTGTGGCTAAGAGATCTCCTAAACTTCTCGGCCCTCTTCTTCGACAGAAACGATACAGTCTTCTTTCACAAAGGGGGCATTAAATAGACAGTAAATGGGGAATTAGAATGTTCGGTGCGAGACGGCGATTCGTGTCATTAGATAGGCCCAACGGCTATGGTTTCTTTCTTCAATTCTTCAGTTCTAGAGTTTTTGAATTTTGAGGAAATGGATCAACATCAACGGATTATTTTGTATTGGGCCGGGCTTGTGGGTTTTGAGTGGACCAGGAGTAGCAAAGGAGTTTTGTTTACTTGGAGTTTGTGTACATTACTCTTCTAGTTTGGACTGTATCGTAGGAGTGAAATGAGAAGTTACGTTAAGTTTTAAGCTTTAATCTTCTTTCTTCTTAACCTTTTTTAGTAAACTAATTGTCATTAGATATAATGTGATAATAATGATTATAGTATTATTTTTTGCGTGAATATTTGATTATTTTTTATTTGACATTTATCATATACATTCTGTAAAAAATGTTTATATTTCATTTTACTCCATGATTGGAAACTTTACCATTGGAAATGACAGATATTTATGGTTAGGGTTTGGGATTAGAAACTCAAATTACTCTCTTTTTTCCCTTTATGCTCATGTAAAAAGCAAGCTGATATGCGTCGGATTTGCTTTTTATTAATGATTTCTTATTTTTTTAAAAAAGATTTTTGCTATATTACGCTATCATTAATTATCATGCCTTCTTTATAGGTCAATACGAGTTGTTTTTTTTCTAAAAATAAACATTTATGTTAAAAAAATACGTGTCATCCAATGTATCCTGTCTTTAATGCTCCCAAGTCATAAAAAAGTCGCTAGTTACCGCTATGATACTTTTTTGGATATTGATGTTGAGACCGCGCATAAGCTTAATAGAATCGTCCAAATGTAGAAAGGTGGGCACTTTAGGAAGAGGGAATTAAGGGGAAGTAGTGTACAGGTCCTTGAGTAAATTTGGACCGCATCCCTATCTATGATTATGATATGACATAACATGTTTATGTATTGTATTCATTACATTAATTTGATCATTTATGTGATTTAAATTATGTATTGGCATTCTTATATCTCCCAAACATATATAAAAACATGTCGGAATTATAATTTTATAAATTTTTTTTGCACTATAATTTTCAATTTAATATACCATACCATGTCAATATGTATTATAACATTAAAAGCTAATTAAAAGCTAATGCCAATGAACCTTAGCTCAGATGGCATGATCCCTTATGGGATTGGAGGAGGTCCTGGGTTCAAAACCCAATTAGGTGGATATAGGAGTAAAAAGTAATAGGTGAGGGTAAAAAGTAATAGGTGAGGGGTAAGGGTGGGCTGGGGTGGGTATACTCGATGTATTCAAAAAAAAAAACATTAAAAGCTAAGACAAAAATCACTTTATGACCAAAATTTACAGGTTGACTCTCTTTGCTGATTAGGAGGGCTGTGCGTTGTACAGTACACGACGAGTCTCCTATGGCTAAAACACTATAGGGAAAAAATAAAATTGCTTGCGGACCTCCTATTGTCTTTCCGCGAAGAAGCACGTGGCAACGCGTCAAGCTGAGCTGGCTCCACATCACCGTGGCACCATCTTACCGGTCCACGAGAAGTCATCCCAGCCGTCAAATCCATTGCCTCCAAGCTCGACACCTCTTGACCGTTCGTGAAACTTAAAGGGAGAAACAAAGAAATAAAGGAAGTGAAAAAGAAAAATCCCAGTCTTACGCTTTATTTGATTTTCATTAGTTAATACATTGAGGGGAGAGAGAGAGGGGGGAAGAGCATAAACTCTCCGGAGAGAGAAAACTCTCTCTTCTTTCTATATATTTTCGTTTTTTTTTATTTTTTTATTTTTAAAGCTTCGCAGGTATACTTTGATTTCTCTACCCTTCATGGTTTTATGTCAGAATTCACTTCTCATTCCCGTTTTGCAGTCTTCATGAGTCGTTTCTGTTTGAAGTTAAACTTGTTTTTTCTTTTTTGAAATTGAATGATTTGTGTGGCTGGCTGTTGATGTGGATTCTTGGAGGCGAGTAACTTTCAGTTGAGCTTGTTGTGGTCTAGGGTTGTGGCTTTTGTGGTTCTTGGTGCTCTTTTGTGCAATTGAGTTACTTTTTGTCGAGTCTTTTTTGATTAACCACTTGGTTGACTTTATCTTTTAGGTGTTTGCTTCAGGAGTTGAAGTGGTTTTTTCTTGTGGGTTTTGAGCTTTGATTCTTTTCAAGGAATAAACTACTTCCTTTCTCTACATATCGTCTGAATTTAGAATCGTTCGTCCAAGATTGTTTGCTACTGCCAAATATATTAAACGTATAATCTCTTGGAATCAAGTCTGGTATAGTACATGAATCCAGGTAGTTAACGGATGCGTGCTTGCGGTTTAGTCGGTTAATCATTTGAATTGCTTTTCTTTTTCTTGTTATGTGAGAACTTATAAACTGTGTTATGGTTTGTTTGACGCTACAGAATTGTATCATACCTACTTAGGGTTTCACAAGTGACATGCACCTTTATTTTTCTCCTTTTTTCTCTCTCGTTAAGAATAGTGTGGTAAGCAAAAGGAGAAATAAGTGACAAAACTAAAATTTGACAGATTTGTATTATTATCTCTTATCCGGTGACGTTCTGCAATTTATTGATCTATCAGTTGTGTCACTTGCGCGCTTGCAGTATTTATCTTGTATCGTTATTTGTATTTTTAGTTTTTTCATTTTAATTTTAGGGCATTTTCTTGTATTGAAACTAAATAAGTATCCTTTATATGAGATCATGCACTTAACATTCTTATAGTATGCTGGCTTTTACCTGCCTTATATCTTACCTTCTTAGTTCGGTGATTCAGTCTTGGCCGGTGGTTTGATTGTACACGGGGTTTTGTTTCCGCTGATGTTTCCAAGTCGAGACTGTGGTGCATCTCACAGAAACAGAGCAAATGCCAGCTTTAAAAATGAAGACAAAATCGAGCATGGGTTCTACAAGAGAAAAAAGTTGTCTTGCTGTGAGTACAAAGTCTAGTGTGATATCAAAAAATTCATGCTCTCATGTTAACGTCTCTCAAACAAATGCAGAGCTTGACACTTGTGATCATAAGTGTCAGGATGGTTGTGGTAAGGCACTGCACTTAGAAGGCTGGTGTTACACTTCTTCTATGATCATTAAAGATGATTTAGTGTTTTAGAACGTGTTTTGATATGTTTATTTGGCATATTGATATCATGTTCAATGTTGAAGTGTTTTCTTAATCTTTTTACCACGTGTCCCTGAAGTTCATTCACTGAAAGTAGTTAGTCCTACGTGAACAACGCCCCACAAGAAGATTTAATACTGAACATTTAACCTGTGCGATTTTATTTAAAGTTAACTTCTTATTATTCTTTTTAGTTGCACTGGATATGGAAACGTGCATCCAAGCCATTGATTATGAAAAAGACATTAACTTTCAAGAATTACCAAATGAAGGAAATCCCGAGTTTCAGAAGCAGCTGCTAACTTTTGTGGATTCTGGTGCTTTGGGAAGGATGGTAAGTTTTTTATACTGTTGCTGTTGAATTTTGTATTCTTTCTGTTGATCTTCCTTTTGTCATTAATCAATTCCTGGATATTGGACATCTTTTCTAGATTATCAAACCAACATATTTTGGATTTTGGCTGCACTAAGCAGTTGTGAACTTTTTCATCAATTTGATTCATGCGAAGAATGCATGATGCAACCCTTGGGTAGAACTCACCCCAAAAGCTAGCTTGCCATGGAAGGGCATATGGTGGATTTTGGCTTCACTAAGGAATTGTGAACTTTTTCATCAATTTCATTCATGTGAAGAATGCATAGTACAAGCCAGTTGAGCTGGATGCTACTTGTTTTGTAATTTTCTATTTAATTTTTCCAGACTTCATTATATTTCCTCAAGAGGCATAACCGCTACCATGTGGATACTATCTTTGCTTTTTTAGTTGGAGAAACTGTGTTTATCTGTACTAACTTGGGAGAAAAGTGGCTTGAGAGTATTTTCGCATGGTGTTGTACTGAATAACAAACTCCAAAGAGTCTCTTCATCTATTTAGCATTGATCAGTCGCATACTTATCCTCATTCCAGATTATAATGCATACATTCTGTCAGTCAGCAGGTGGCCTTGACTGTACTAGCCCATACATTGGTCTTAAACTTTAGAAAGGGAAGGCTATTCTTAATGTGTTTGTTTTGTCTTCGGAAGCTTAATAGTTTTACATCTGAATTTATAGAAAATAATTATGTGGAAAGAGAGATCAAGGGTGCCTCTACTGGTATCACCTCTTGTACATTATGATTCTGATAACTGCATATTTAAGTTCGGGATGGTATTTGATTTAGTTGTAGAGTTATATCCAAAATTGGGTATCAAACTTGGAAACCTCTTTGCCCTTTGTCTTTGGAAGCATATTAGGTTTCCTGTTGGAGTTATAAATAATGATCCCGTGGAATGAGAGAATGGTGATGCTTTTGACTGGTTTCATCTCTCATGCATTACAATCCTGATAACTGTGTTTTTTTTAAACGAAGAGTATCCTTGCCAGCCGCAAGACTAATGTCTTTGTTTGTGACTCTATTTCATTGAGTTGCAGGATTATTTCCATAACTGTGTATCAAACTTGGAAACCATTTTTTCCCCTTGTTTGGAGCCTGTCGAAGTTCATAGTGTGCCAATTACCAACGAAAATACAGGTGTGACTTGCTTCCCTGTTATCAAAGCAAATCTTACCGGATTACATGTAGACATTTTGTGCTTTTAATGCTGGAGTTGCCCATGAAATTATCAGTAATGTTAAATGACAAAGTTAAACTACAAATAAGAATAGGTAAATGGCCTGACTGACTTTAGAAGGGAGGCCATATTCAGATACCTAAGTATGGTTTTGTTGAGTATGGTTGTAAGAAACAAGTTTTGCATTTGATATAAGTTGCATTTTTCCTTATCTTATTTTGTATAAAGTTGGAATAGTATCTGAGATTTGTGTAGTTGAATTATGCCTAAATTGCTTGGAAGTCTTCTAATTATTAATAGGAGAGCGACAGGCTTCATCTCTCTCGCACTTTGTGGGTGTAAGTGTGTGTATGTGTCAGAATACTTCTTTTTAAAATTATTTACTTGCATAGTTAACCATGAGATTTTTTTATTTCTTATATGGTAGGTAGCAACAATGAACTTAACGTGCTAGGGTTGGGAACAGATGATGGTGATGATAACAGAAGCACATGTGATTATCATACCTGCAGTGTATCAGATTTCTTTATTTCTGACATGATTATCGGCGGCTTTCCCTTTGATGGGAGCATGCCTGTTGATGATAGTACGGAGGTCAATATTTTTCCTGATTACAAACCTCCTGATCCGAGTATGTTATTTGCTGAAGAGTGCATGATACTTCCTTTTCTTGAGGACACTATCAAAATAAGCAATTGCAGTGACGAGAAACCTTGTGAAGAAAATTTGATACATTCAGATGATGGCAGCTTATATCTAGCATTTAATGAAACAAAATCCTGCAACCAGGAATCTGATTCTAACAATGATTTGGACCAAGTAGAAGACTTCGATCCTCAGTTCTTCATTAAAAATTTACCAGAACTTTCTGATGTGGTTTCAAATTTCCGGCCTCCTGCACATTCAAAAGACCCTGAGAGAAGGAAGTCTGTCTCCCTGGTTCTTGATTTGGATGGTAAGAACAAAGATGCTTTTATACTTAATGAGAGGTTGCAGTACCCTATTCATATCATTTTGATTTATATGACTTGCCAGGCATATATGGTTTTTCAGAAAAGCATCCGTGGTATTAAGCTGTGTGCCGTGATGTTGTCGAGTTTAATCTTCTATTCTTTTTAATAATACTTCTACCTAACTTCTTTGGAACTTGAAACATGACTGCCTGTAGGAAACTAATGAGGATGGATTTATTCAGTCACCAAATTGCCCTTCATTAACAAAGTGGGAAACTTTTTTTTGTCGCAATGGAGTAATTTGGGCTTAGTTTTAGTTGTGCATAGATGTTGAAAATTTCAATTTGTAACAGCTGGAATTACTTTAACTAATACACCATCAATGTTATGGTTTTTATTTTTTTAATGTCATTTGGGGAACTGAAATCCTTGCATTTAATTTTCTACGTCGTGGGCTTTGTCAAATTGAAATAAGACTGTTGGGGTTTTTGTTCCTACCAACTCCCCCAAACTCTTGGAGGAGTCTCTTGCTTTCTGAGTATTACATTAAGGCTTTTTTGTGTGAGGAGCACAAAGAAGTTTTTCATGCTTTGGACTTGCAATTGCTTAACTGAGCTATAAGACTTTGGCAGTTCCTATGTATAAGCATAATTTTTATCAAATTCTGCTATTTGTTGAGTTTTCATCTTATAAACAATATTTATATGCTAGTGAAATATAAAGCTTTTTTCTCTACGGTTCATTATGTGCAGAAACGCTTGTCCACTCTTCTCTGGAGTATTGTGATGATGCAGACTTCACATTTACTGTGATTTTTAACATGAAAGAGCACACTGTATATGTAAGGCAGAGGCCTCATCTCCACACATTCCTGGAGAGAGTTGCAGAGATGTTTGATGTTACTATCTTTACAGCTAGCCAAAGCATCTATGCAGAGCAACTGTTGGACATACTGGACCCTGAAGGGAAGTTTATATCTCAGCGTGTTTATCGGGAATCATGCATATTTTCTGAAGGAAGTTACACCAAGGATTTGACCGTTTTAGGAGTTGATCTAGCAAAGGTTGCTATAATAGACAATTCTCCTCAGGTAAATGTTTTTTTTATTGATTTCTTGTGGTTTTGTATTTTACCTTCCCCTTCCCTTTTCCTTTTTTTATGGTATGTCTGAGCAATTCAATTGCACTTCAATCGCAATTCAATCTCAACTATATTATTGGATTGAGTAATCTAGTTGGGATAGCAATTTTCACTATGGCAAAACCAAAACATTGGTGGACCTTCGGATCTGGACTGGAGCAGGGGAGGGATGGGAGCATGATCAGAGTTGGTCATCTTCAAAACTTAGATTTTCTTTAAAAGATCATGTGGCTCATGGCTGGGAATGATAGTGGACATCACAAGCTAATGTGTTTCTGGATCAAGTTCCTGGTCCTTGCTTTCGTTAAACTGATATAAACAATTCCTCAGAACCATGCAGCAAGACCATGAGGGATAATGTTCTCGAAATGGGCTGAATATTCTGAGAAGCAATCTGAAACAATGCCCTCTTAAAAGGCAAAACGAGATTAAGATGGCATTCCTTTAGGTTTAGTAACTAATAGCTTGGAATGTATTATGTCATCATAGCCCCTTCCCAGTCCTTTCTTAGAAAACAGGAGTGGAAGTAGGTAGTTGGCTTAGAAAGCTTCCTTTTCTGTTTGCTTTGATTGTGAACTTCTGTTCTCTTCTGGTTATTTCAGGTCTTCAGGTTGCAAGTAAATAATGGGATTCCTATTAAGAGTTGGTTTAACGATCCATCAGATTGTGCACTAATTTCTTTACTTCCCTTCTTAGAGACCCTGGTCGATGCTGATGATGTCCGTCCTATCATTGCACAGAGGTTTGGTAACAAGGAATAAGAGCTCCTTTTTCCTTATTGGCTTCTATATAGCTTCTTGTCCCTCTTTTTAAGCAGATTTGGTTCCTAATCTAGATTGTTACTTTCTCTTTTCAGTTTGAGTTTTTCTATATTAACAGTAGAAATAAACTAGTCTGTGTCAGATTGTTGAGTCTGAACTTGCTTGTTCCATTCTACTTTCAGCTGACAACTTCATGAGGTGCTCTCTTTAGGTTCTCAGAAAGGTAGCTATATAGAATGTATCTGGCTCATTTTATTGTACAGTTGCAATCAGCTCCATAAGAGGGTGTATATGAGTTGTATCTTGTGAAATATAATTCTGCATATTTGCAATTTTTTCTATTTATAAGTGGTGTTATACATGCAATTTCAGTATTCATTACTCCGTATGCCTTATTATCAAAAATTAACTTTTTATTTTTAAAACTTTTACAAATAGTGTCTTTTATTGCCTCATCAATCCTACAATGTTGTCTGATAATTAGCTTCTTAAAACATCTTTGAAAGCAAATCCTTCTGAGAGCATTTCTAGAATGTTGCACACTGATGATGATTGTGCAACAATGAGCAGTAGATGATGATCTAGATGAAGTTTCTGAGTTTCAGAATGAGATCATAACAGATTTTTGCTGCAATGCAAAATTGCATTTTAATAGGAGAATGATTCGTGGTTATTCAAGAAACTAAACAATATACTTTGAGCACTGTATTGTTCCACTGTACAATAATGTGCTTTATTGTGCGGTGGAATTTGTGTGTTTTTTTTGGTGCATCTGTTGTACCTAAAAGGCATTGATGATCAGGGACATTGTGATACAGGCTTACAGTTACTTAGACACTATCTCAAAACTTAGATGTCGTCTTTCTGATTGTCAAGCAGAACATTTATGGCCTTTAAGCTTCATGAACTTGGAACAAAAATTAGGGGATGATCCGCCTGCTATAACATATTGGCGATCACTGCTTGACATGGCAATTGACCATCTTACACCTCTCATTTCTTTGTTCATAATTTTGCATGCATTACTGCAGGTCTTGTGAGGAATGTAGTAGATTATCAGCTAATGGCAATATCTAGGTACGCTGAATTTCATCGTTGCGGTTTCTTCCCCTAACTTTATAGATATAGCAAGGATAGACCTCGGACTCTCCCAACAGTTCTTAGACCTTACACAAGCAATGTTATTAATATGCAACTCCGCCGTGTGGTAATTTGTATAGATAATTCTTCTTTTTCTTTTTCATAAAAGACTGTCAGCTTCTTCATTATCCTATAGGCGCTGGTTATGTAAAACGATTGCCATCATCTGTAGGTGTAAATCCTATCTGTGTGTTTCTTTTTTCATACCGGTTTGTATCATCTGCTTTGTATTCTTGTGGGTTGTGTAGTATACTGGATAGCTGCTTTTATCGTCTAAAACTATCCAGTTGGAGTCATTCTTGAGGACAGTTGCTAATATGTTTACACTAGGGTGTACAAACTTTTTTTGTGTATGTAAATTCCTTCTGTTTGATTCTGACAGGAGGAATTTGTAAATTGGCACTTGTGCCTGGGATATGTAAATAATAATTGGTAGGTCGTGCCATTACTAAACAAAATAAAAGAAATGCTTGGATGGTTCGTTATCTTGATGTGCACGGTACTGGTGATGGGTATTCTCTGGGTGAGCAAGTGTTTGTTTTAGCTTTTGGTGGATAGGAGATGAAATAATTGGGAATTCATGATAAAATTGTATCAAGCAGATACAAAATAAAGTAATTCCTGCCGTGCGACTATTTGAAACCAAAGAGGAACCGGTGTCTGCCTGTAGGTATTCGAAAACGTCTTCTTCGCAGTCGAGTTTTAACACTTTCCAACTAACAGAGTTTTTGGTAAGGACTGTGGGTTCTATTGCATATTTGGACGACACAGCATTACTCGATCTGTAAGAGCAGTGCGATGGCGGTGAACACGATGACCTGTTGAATGAAATATGTGCTTTTAGCACTTTCTCAATATTATTTCTCATTGTAGTACACTCTGCAAAAAGGATCCTAAATCCATCTAATCTTGTCTATTTTCTTATTGTACTAACTTGAAGATAGTGACAAGTTAGATGTACCTAATACAGTAAGAGGCTAAGATAAGCTATGCTCTTCTTTCATTTTCTTCCCTTATAACAATAATCAACTTTACGTGTATGTAGAAGTATGAGACTGGATTCTTAGTCAGGACCTTGGAAGAACATCTTGTAGTCGATTCTAGTGTCTGTATAGAAGTCCATGAATTTTGGTATCAAGCAAGGAGTTTGGCCCTCTCACTGAGGGGGCCAATTGTCTTATATTTGCTTCCTGGGCTTAAAGACGATTTGCTGCGAAAAGGGGCCACACTGTACCAGTTGCAGCAAGCAGGAGCACTAAACCACAAGAAACGGAGGTAGCTGAGCTAGGCTGTTCTGCCGGCCCGGGCACGCCAAAAACTGTTGCTACACCAGGTGTGGTTGTTGTTGGAGTCATTGTAGTCGGGGCTGTAATTGTTGGTGTGGGGTTAACTGGTGGACTTAAGCTGCGGATCGAAAAGAATGAAAGAGTTGCTTGTGACTGTTTTCAACTGGAATGCTGCGACAGATGAATGTCAAAAGATTACCTGGGTGTAGTTGTGGGTGAAGCATAGTGACAGTTACCATTGCCTGCGAGTGCAATCACAGAAGTTAGGAGTTATGATAACAAAAGCTCTCCTCGAAATCTTATACGATCTCATGAGATAGTGAGGTGGTGGAGTTACTTGAAGGGATCGTACGTATTGGAGTGCATGTCTTACTTGGATCGGTGGTGGTAAGGTGTGCTGTTCCACCAAAAACACAGCTGGTAGGAGTAGGATTCTTCTGGTAGTAGTTGTTGAAGGCATGAGAAGCATGGTCCCGCACGGTGTTCGGTTCATAACAACTTGCCCCTGGCTGAATGGGAGAACAGTCCGTCACACTGTAGCCACAAGCGTAGTCTAGAGCTACCTGTAGTGCAGTTTCTGATGCAGTAGGACTTGCAATACACCATGAACCTCCTGATGAGGTTGGAGTTGTGGTAGCTGGGGGATTTGTCGCGACTGGAGTGGTTGTCACCGTAGTTGGTGGTGGAGGGGATTCTGTGGGATTCACGCCAGGTTTTGCACCCGGAGTTGTGGGATTTATTGCCGGAACTGTATCTAGTTGGGTGGAGAACTCTGGAGATGTACTCAATGGAGGATCAGAAAGCTCATTACACCTAGATTTTTCAAAAAATAAAACTTCCGAGGTGACACGACAATTACATATGCTAAGCAACTGACACAAGAGGATAACTGTGAAATATGGAGAAGCAGAGGCCATATCCTTAGCAACTTCTATGACGCGGTCTTTGATTTTTTCTTGTCTGTCAAAAACAATGAGAGGGAAGCTAAGAGGAGGAGGGTTTAAATATCTTCATTTGCATATGTTACATAAAATAAAAACTGATGAATCAAAATTCCTTGAGTCCTAGAGAAGATGGCGAGATAGAAGGAAGAATACCAGAAAGCTTGAGGAAGGAGGCATTAGGTAGCTAAATTTTGCAAGCAAGGGAAGGTGCCGAAAAATAGTAAGACAGTTATGTTGAGAGGTAAAGTCAAAAAGAGTGTGATCGGTTGGGATTTAAAATCTGAATGTTGGGATGCTGTTCTCGTAGTAATCAGTGTGACTGTGACATGATACATTGTCTTTTCTCCTTTTCTGCTCCTTTCTACTGTTCTATGAGACCAAATCAAAAGCTAAAGGTGGACAGTGTAAGATTTTTATGTCGTATACGATTCAGGTATCGTGATAAACAGATTTGGATCACTGCAGATGTTTGTGGACTGAGGAAGTTTCGCTTATTTTATATCCTACAATCCAAAATTAAGATTAATATTCCTTGTACTAGGAAGATGTTAGGAATCTTTCTTACTTTTTAGTATGAACTTTTTGCAGGCTTACTTCTTGTAAGAATTGTTGATGGAATTTGCTGCCATTCTAAAGCAATAGTTATTATCCCGAGGGATTGCCCCTTTACTGCATCACCAATCATCACATGTCGGCCCTCCATCACTTTATGGTGCATCTGTACATGACTGCGAAAGGTAAACAAGAACGTGAGACAAGTTCCTAAAATATCTGCGCACAAATTGTGTATGTGTTGCCCGAATGTGGAGACCAGTTCCTCTTGGGTGAAGAGCTTAAGATACAGCTAATAACTTGCGAGAAATCTCAAATACACGCTGGTAAAGAGATGATTGATCTTGATATCCTGGATGGATGGATAAACGGTAATGATGGAGGAGGACGTTATTACATCCAATTTACTTCACCATTAATATTAGTACGGACCGAAGTCTAATCATCAAACAAAAACACGATTGATGTCGACCAATAGAGAAGAATAGCGATTCCTTAATTTAATAGATCATTGTCTTTTCCAGATAAGATAATAATTCCGTTGAAAGGAAATATAGTTTCTCTTCTATTTTATCTTATATGTTGAGAAAAAATGAGGAAATTAAAGAGTTTGCGCCATAAGAATTTGATGGTTTTCCGGTCACAAGAGCATAAAGTGCTTCCATCACTAAAATTATTTATTAAGAAACATGCATAAATATAATGGGATAATTAGATAAATAACTAACCAAATTAAAATTATTTTGGGTTATTTATTTGGTTTTCTTATTTTTTATACCATATTCAATTTGTGAATCGAAATTATCATAAATACAGAAACACAATTACAATTTATACTTTTCTCTATTAGAATACCTAAAAATTTCCGAACCATTCTTATAAATAAAATCGAACACCTTGTTGAAATCACTCACATATCCGAATAATCAAATATAAATGAAGAGTCATTTATCTTTGTTTCTTCCGGAATATAAATGATTTCAACAAGATGATTGATTTTATTTGTAAGAGTGATTCATGAATTTTCAGATATTTTAATAGAGTAGAATATAGTTTGTAATTGTATTTTTTATCCATAATGATGAGTAGTATCAGTCTCTTTGTTGAACAAAAATAAAAAAATAAGTAATTACATAAAAAAATAATCGGTTCAATGATACTTAGATTTAATATAAATTATAATTTTTTTTATTTAATAATAATAAAAAAATATAACTTAATTATTATTAAAAAATTTAAAATATTTATTTATATAAAAAACCTTACTGAATTATAATTTTTTTTTAAAAATATATATAATAAATAAATACAAAATTTTCAAATTTAGAATTTTTTTTTAAACAAACAATCAAAATATTTTTTGTTAAGAACGTTAAATCTCTCTTTTTTTGTGTACTAACTATATATTTTTATATTATCGATTCTATTTTATATTTTTCTTATCCCTTACCTTAGACACGTCCTGTGAGACCTCGCTCTTTTAGAGGTTTCCATCAGTTATTCTTCCTTCTTATTTTTATCGTATAAGTTATTTTTCAGCATTTTGAGTGTTAGATATGTACTAGACCTATTAGCTAATGACTTCGACGCTCATACGAGTCATTTCGGCAATGCCTAAATTTTTACTGTATCCATTTCTACCGTATTAGTTTGGTAAGTCCCCGAGTTTTACCCCGTCGAGGACTCCGGATGAGTTTTGTTTACCGTGTGACGGTAACATTTTACGATTTAGATGGACCTGAGTGAACCTTAGACACCTGAGTAACCCTATGAAAGGTAAAAGTGAGTAATTAGATTCTTGGCAATGTAACTTCTCAGTTAACATAAATATAAACTACTTATATGACGCAGTTTTACGAATTGTCCGATCGTAAAACTGCTGTTGACCGTAATTGATTCGTATCTTCATATTTTCGGTCCAATTACCATTCCCAAGGCCCAAGTCCATTCGGAAATTTCCTAAGGCCCAATGTACTCATTCTACATTGATTAAATTGGCTATGTAATTAGACAATCATCATAGAGTAAAATCAGATTACACCAGTCACAAAAACAATTGATCACCGTAAATCCCTGATTTTTTTACCGTACCGTAACTCAGCAATTACAGTGGGTAATTACATAAGATTTTCACCTGGATTAAACCTACATTACCTTACCATACTTACCTCAGGATCCACATCACATACAGCCATAATTTGGGTCCCTTATGTGTTTATACAAGTTGAGTGTCTAGTTGTGCCATTATTGTTCAAATCTGCCTTCATATGCTTAACCTTTTGTGTAGGCCACATTCTAAATCCAAGTTGTCTGCAATTTTCATACCTGATGCTTTTCCTTTCAAGTTAAAGTCAGAATTCCTCTCCTGGTGGTGATTCTTTTGAATTTTTCTTTGTTTTATATTGGTTAATAACCCACCTAACTAGACATTACACACATGATTAATTCAAACTTCAACCTTCCCCTAACACACTTGATTAAGCATCATTTCCTGGCCCTCCCACCAGAATTTTTCTCTCCTTTTCCAACTAAAACACACCTCTCCACTTACCCTTGTCTGCCATTGCAAGATTCCCACTCACTTTCATCTGATTGCCATTGGTTTGGGAACCCCTAGATCACTCACCATCTTGCAAATTCTGGTTTCTCTTGTGTGTCCCCTCTTGAGTCCGACTTTCCCTATCTTTGGCATGCATTTTCTTTCACTTTCTGGTCTATTCTTGCTTGCCTGAATGTACACCTAAGTCACCAGAAGTCTCACCTGAAATACCAACCAAAACTTGTGTTGCTGCAACCAGACCTTTTCTTCTTTTTTTGGGAACTAATCTGTTCTTGATCTTGGTATCTATCTTCTTCAATTTTTATTCCTTCTCTAAGCCTATCTGAACACCCTCTCTGATACTTTGAACTCTTCTTTGAACCAACCTGCCAAGAAACTCAAGACTGAATCCAGAAATTCATTCCCCAAGTTCATAAACCAAACTCGTCACCCTACAGTTTCCGCAACTTGTAGATTTTCTACTCTGCCAAATTTTGCATTCTTTATATCCGCGTTCTTCTTAGAATGTCAGGAATCTACGATAAAAATTTCATGAGAAATCGTTAAGTTTAACCTATCAGAAGTACCCTTAGACCCACAAGTATCACAATCAAACAAGATACATCAAGGTGAGTTGTTGATTAGTGAGTATATATATATATATACTTGGGTCAATTAGATCCATAAGTGTTCTTGGATTTGAGTATGGAGCTGATGGATCCTAACCATGAGTATGTTACGATCTTAATGGTAGGCATAGCAGGGCTTGTAGGAAAGGACTCCGTGATCAGAGACAAAAGGTGGGAGACTTCGTATCATCGGTTTGATCGGCTACTCTCTTTTATATAGTTTACATAAATGATTTTTTTTTGGTTTTGAGTGTGAGGTATGCTTGAAATGGTTTAATTGTGACTAGTGATGTACTCGGTATGTGTTTGAAAATTAATATTTATGTATGTATTTTTGGTTTTGTGAAATATGCGTGAAAACTACCCACATGTTTAAATGTGTTTAAGATGAAGAATAGAAACTTGGATGGGTGATGTTTACACTTGATGTTTTCGAGTATCACGCCGTTTTCTAAGTGTTTTTCCTTTTTGTTTTGGCATGATTTGGGTGTTAAGAACTTACAAGGATGCATGTTTGAAAAAAAAAATTATGAAAGATGATTTAGCATGATTTTTGGTTACTTTACCATTTCTATACACATGTGTTGTATGATGTTTTGAACATGTGTAAATTATCCTATTGAAATGATTTTATGAATTTTGGGGCATGTTGGTGGGTATATATATGAGAGATATGATACCGTGAATTACACGAAGCGCTTGGCCAATGCGAGGTAAGTATTCGGACGTCCCGTAGTAGGGGAGCGATTCTTACCGTAGGGAGTTGTACGGTTGCGTTATGTGACCTTTGATCACAGGTCGTGAGTTTGGAGTGTGGATGACGTGTGTATTCCCTCCGCTCCACAGACAACAATGGCGGTGGGACATTTAAACACATAACTTGTAATAACTCAAACTTTAATGTCATTGGGCCTCCGACGGTTCTACGCGCCGAACCGATTCGTGTGGTGTTTTATGTCTGTCCCGTGGGATTTCTCGATACGATATGATGCGTTTACCGTAACCACTCATTTTAGACCGTTGAGTCTGATTTTTGAACTTTCACTATTCATGTTACTTACACCGGTTTTATACTTGCATTTTCAAAGAAAAGGTTTTCGTATTGCCTCTACTCACTCCCCGTGAACGCTTATGATGTTGTGTCTCTCACGGAGGTCCTAGTGATCTCACCCCCATTTGTTATCCCTTTCAGGTTCAGCTGAGGAGAAGCCTAGCCTCCCATAGAACATCGACCAGTAGGTGTTGAACTATGGCTATGCAGTTGTGTTTGTGGTTTGCATGCATTTTACATTTCTTTGATATTTATATTTCGGACTGTAATAAATACTTTGGACTGGACTTTCATCCTTTTTGGGTTGATTTGGTTTTCCATTGTTTTATTTTTTTTGTTGAAATGTTTTCCCGGATTGTGTGTTTTCAAAATAAATGTTTTTTTTCTCTTTTACAAAGCCTTCCGCTAAACAACTTCGCAACTTGGTGTTTGAAATAATCTAAGTTGTTCTTTTAATAAATATTTTCAAACCCCTTACAAATACAAAGATTTTAGAACCATGCTCAAACAATTTTTCATGAGTGTAAGGGTTTCCTTGAATATATGAGAATCCAATAAACTTATATGAGAATCCAATAAACTTGGTTGTATTGCTGATAAACGACAACCAGAATTTTATAACTTTATGGATTTTGTAAGAGAAGCCTTGTAGGGTTCTGGTTGGTCCCTCGGTGGGGTCAATTCGAGTCCTACGACAGTGAGGTCCGGTATCCGGGATCGAGTCCTCACACGTCCATGTTCTAAAAATTTATCATTTTTTATAGATAATATGTGTTGAATTATGCTTAGATTTACAGCAATCATGCATGCTTGATTTTATTTTTAATAGATTTAATAAGTAACGGCGAACAAATTGGAATTCATTTATCAACAGATTTTTTTCTTCCGTTTGAACTCATTTCAATAATTCTTTTAATTGCTTTGATAGGTGCGATTACTGTGGCTCGTCAGTCATAAATCTGTAAAATAAGTAACCACAATACAAATTTTGCTCTCTAGATTCTCACATATATTTTTCGCCAATTCGATTTGAAGATTATTCATAATCAAATTCCTTGAAAAATTAAATAAGATACAAACTAATTTTCTTTACTGAGTTAGAAATATTTGAAAATTTCCAATTGGGAATCCGGTTTTTTTTTTTTTTTTTTTTTTTTTTTTTTGGAAGGGGTCAAACCTAAGACCATTACATTGGTTGATTAAAAACAGTTCTATAAGAGCCAAGACCGCTCCTGTCACGGTCAAGAAAAGGTCTTAAACTTTCTGGAGATTGTGTAAAGCGTAGGCACATCTCTAATTGAGATCGAGCTACAATGGCCAGATGATCAGCACAACAGTTAGCTTCCCTGTAGATATGTTGAATCTCCACTTGCCAGTTTCGTGTAAGAAGATTCTGAATATCTGAAAGCAAATACGAAAAGCGAGAAGGGTTCTGCAAAGGCCCCTGGATTAATCTAAGTGCATCAATACTGTCAACTTCCAGGATGATTTTGCGAAATCCCAACTCCCAACCAAAGAGTAAACCTTGCTTTATTCCAGCCAACTCAACATGTAAAGCAGACACGGCTATATCCATTTTTAAAGTGAATCCAGCCATCAACTCTCCCTTATGATCCCTGAACAATCCACCAGCTCCAGCCTTCTGGGAATCAATAAATGATCCATCTGAGTTGAGTTTGGCCCACCCAAACCGGGGTTTGGTCCAACAGATAAAACGCCTATAATTCTCCCCTCCCTTAACCTCATCAATTTTCTTATTGGACAGAATTACCTCCTCTGCGTATTTTTTGAAACGATCAACCCTCCAATCTACGTGCCACTCTTCCTCCATTATAAATTTATTCCTATTATTCCACAACAACCAGCAAGTGACCCCAAAGAGAATGCTCCAATTAGACACATCATGAACTACATCACTCTCTTTTAGATTTGAGATCATCCAGGATCTGACATTAACATCATAAAAGCCTTGTCTCATGTTTATTGGAACTAAAGAACGCCAAATTACCTTGGCCATAAAACAGTCTCTAAGCACATGACTTAAGTCTTCCTGAGCTAATCCACACACAGGGCATAAGTCCGTCTCCCCGAAGCCTCGACGACACCTCTCCTTATTTGTGAGGAGTTTATTATGTAAAGCTAACCAGAGAAAAAAACGAATCCGTTCAGGCCCCTTCCATTTCCATGGTAAATTCCAAATGTTCTCATATCCTAGTGGAGGTGTTGGAGCACACAAAGAATAAGCTGTATTAACATTAAATTTACCGGAAGAAGTGAGCCTCCAATATGGCTGATCCAGATCAGTACCAAGACCAAACTCCAGACATCGATCAATCGTCTGGGTAATATTCTGGGGAAGTAGAACCTTCCATATGATTCTGCCATTTGTATCCCTCAACCATAGAAAGTCAGCAATAGAAAGATTAAGAAACTCCAATGGGACTTCCTGGGTAGCATATTGCACTAAAGGAAAAGGTAAATCTACCCATTTATCGAACCAGAACTTACACTTGAGACCATTACCCACATGCCATAAGGCACCCTCTTCCACATAATGCCAAACCCCAACGATGTTTTTCCAAAGCCTTGAGTCTCCAGCTTTGTACTCCATCTGAAAATTGCGTCTTGAAGTGAGATATTTAGACCGAAGAAGTTTAACCCATGCCACATCATCATCTTTTAGAATACGCCAAGCATGTTTCATTAAAAGTGCTGCGTTTTGGGCAGCTAAATGTTTCAAGCCTAAACCCCCTTGTGAACGTGGACTGCATAAAATATCCCGCATAAACATCTTCTCCCAACTGCGCACACAAAGCACCGCCCCACTCCCTCTCCATCACGTCCTTCCCTTAAAGCCATATACTAATAAAACCACGATAGTTACAATGCAAAAGTCAAAAACAACCTTCGCCAATCTAAAACACACAAAAACAAACAAGGTTAACGAAAGACAAGTATATAAATACATATAACCGCAAGGGTTTTTCGGTTTCCGTTCACAGCAGCTATTGTGACCAAGCTAGCAAAGAGTGCTGGAGATAGACGAGACGGACAAATTCAATAGAGCGCTTGAAGATATCCGTGACTTTTTCCTTCCTTCGTATCTATCCCTCGCCGCGTTAAACCGAGGTGACGGTCCCGGTGCACGGTGTCGTTTCGTTTCTTCTTCCAGATCCGAGCGAGCCAGATAAGAGGAAGCAAGGCCTGAGGACAGAGGCACTGTGGTGAGACCGAGCGCCGTCGGAAGGAAAGGAGAGTGAAAAAGAAAGACGATGAGCGGGAAAGGAGGTGGAGTGAGCGCGGGAAATTACAATAATGGGAAGGGGAATAGTGGAATATCAGGGATACCGGCGGGGTCGAGGAAGATGGTGCAGAGCTTGAAGGAGATTGTTAACTGCCCCGACGCCGAGATCTATGCCATGCTTAAAGAGTGTAACATGGACCCTAACGAGGCTGTTAACCGTCTCCTCACCCTAGGTTTTTTTTTCTTCTACCTTCTCACGAGCAATTCACTCATAGGTGTTTTGCACTTTTTTATTGTTGTTATTTTTGAGTTTCTTTTTACGTTTCACGTTTTTGGTGAAAGCTATGTTTTGTTACTGCTTACTGCTTCAGCTCTCTCTCTTTTCGTGTTTTTTTTATAAAATTTCTCTGAATTTGAAGTTAGGAGTTATGCTTTGGAAGTTATTTGACCACTGCGGTTAGAGTTAAAAATTTTTCTGACCAAGTGTCATTTTGGGGTTTATTCGTCTTCCCAAACATGGATATTTTGGTCATCAGTGTTTTTCTCCTCTTTCTCCTTGTTTACATTACCTCGTTTCTCGATGTGTAGCGTTAACTTCTCGTGTGGCTTGTCAAAGTGGAAGTTTAATCGTATATCTGTTGCCTGTTTTTGTATGCGTGAGTGGGCGTATACTAATTTGACTTCAAGTAAATCATGTTTGTTGACCTGGAATTTGTTTGTTTTCTAGATCCTTTCCACGAGGTGAAGAGCAAACGAGAAAAGAAAAAGGAGGTGCGAGCTCATGGATAGCGCTGAAACTAGTTTCATTGGATCCATGGAATTTAAAACATGTCTATTGTCTGTATTTTTTTCTCAGTTTTCTCATGATGCTATTGTTCCAAACTAATTGCGCCGTATCAGTCAAACTGTCATCATTACCAATTGTACTGGTTTAATTGTAGTTACTTTTTCTTTCCTTATTATCCATTCTAATTTGTTCTTTTGTTAGTTCAGAATAAGGATTCAACAGATTCCAAGTTCCGTGGTGTGAATACCTTGACACATCGTGGTGGGAGAGGTGTTACTGACCGCAATGGACGTGGGGGGTCTTCCCATTACAGCTCTAATGGTCGGAGATCCTGCCAAATTGTACTCAGATTGTGTTCATTATTGTTTTCTTCCGCAACTGATGGATTTTGTAAAATTTTTTTATCCAGAATCTGGAATTTCACAGGGGAGAACGGCATACAGGAAGGAAAATGGATCGCACGCTGCTCATACTGGTACCTCTGCATCTGGTATTGTGGAAAACAATGTTAATCGACAATCTCTTTTGCACAGGTTAGTTCTTGTTAAAGTCTAGGTTGTACTCTGAACTAATTTGATTGTATAATAGGCTTGCAATCCTTACTGCTCCTCATGTTTATTTTGCTTGTCCTGCAGCGATTTTGTGGCCACAGAGAATATAATCTCCAAGACTGGTCTGGTAGACGGAGTTTCTTCATCGTCACAATCTTTTTCTGTATTTCAGCCTGCATGGTCAGCGGTCCCAGGCCAAGTGTCAATGGCCGACATTGTTAAGATGGGTAGGCCGCAGAATAAGGCCCCGGTCATACCATCTCGCCAGAGTGTTAAGCATCATCATGCTTCTGCACCTCATTCGGAAGCATCACACCATGGTTTAAATTCACATGCTTCAAAAGTGTCAGAAATGAATGCAGAGCTAGAAGCTTGTGATGAATGGCCGTCAATTCCACCATCTGAGCATCCGATATCTGCTATATTATCCTCTGTTAGGGATGCTCCTGTTTATAATGAGCTTGATGAAGTACCATCTCACATGTCTCTGGAAAGAGGTAATCAGCACATAAAGTCTTTGGATAATGTTCAGTTGTCTGAAGATGATCATGGTGGAACTCTTGATGGAAACCATGCTGCACCTGCCTCTGTGTCCGATAGGAACGTACAAGAGTATGGCTCTGGAGGTTCGCTCCTTTATGATGATAATTTGTATGGAAACACTGTCTCGTATGAGACTCAAAGGCATGGTTTTGAGCATAATGAAGGTTAGTGATGCTCAAAATCGCTTCCCAGTTCGTATGTTCTAATGAAATATCATTTTTTCTGCTAGCTTTTTTCCACTATTAGTTGATATAAATTTAACAACTGTATTTGGGGGTTCATCAGAAGTTGGAAAGGCTGGTCTACAACTTTTCACGGTGTGATTATGTTGTTTCTGGATGCCTCAAGAAAGAAATTCACCTAGATTGTCTAGAGAGTTCGATAAACTATAATTCAAATCATGGCATAGGCTTTTGACCTTTTAACTCCTTGGTTTGCAAGTATAAATTACTGTTATTTATGCACTGTAGGCTTTTTTAGTACAGTCATCAAAATATGTTCCTCTAATTAATACAGTATGAAGAAGTCGATTATTTTAATCATATGCAGCCTCTTCTTTGGGAAGTGCAGGGCCAATCCACCACGAATGGTGTTTTTCATCCTTCTGCATAACATGCTTTCTTTTTATCTTAACTTCTGCTACAGTTTGCTTTCTATTTTTGCTCTTTTCTGAGCACTGTATGAGTATTCATTATGCAAACATAATAATTATATGAACAATAACTACTTCTGACGAATAAGAATATTTTCATTTAAATCATAACCAATTTTTTCATATGTTTTGCTTAATATTGTACATCAGCAACACAGTTAACTATGACACACATGGATTGCTAGTTTGCTCCATGATATTTTAACTCCGTTTACCATGTGTTTTTGCTTCTTTTTGGCTGTGAACTCTTCTTTGGATTACATATTAGTGCCCTTCTCTCGTTTATCATTACTTTTTTCTGTTTGACCATAGTTTAGTAAAAAGCTAAGGTTTCACAGCCAGATTTCTATTTTAGGGTTGCTAAGGTGCCACAGATAGTCTTCTATTCTAAGGTTTTTCTTCTTTTGATTTCAGTGATTGTTTTTTTTAATCAATTTCCTTACCTTTTGTATCTTGATTCAGTGAGTGTGTTTTTTTCCCAGTATGGCATTGCACATGCGGTTTTCATATTTTAAGTAACCATTGTTTGATTTCATTTCAGCCGAAGATGGGGCTTCAATAGTGGTTGCTAACCTCCTGCAACTGAGTTTGCGGAATGATGATCTCGAGTCACCTCCTGAAGAGGATGGCCGTGCTGTAATTATTCCTGATCACTTGCAAGTTCATTCCCATGATTGCTCTCACTTAAGCTTTGGGAGTTTTGGATCTGGCTCCACGTCTTTCCCTAGATCATTTGAATCGGGGTCATTGAAAAGTACATTGGAAGAGGCATCCAAAGTGGTAGAAGCCCCAGCAGCTGAGCATTCTGATAATAGGTTAGCCTAGTGAATCATGGTAATACTGCCCCTTCTCGACCCATCTTTTCATTGTATTTATTTGCAAATTATTTTCTTTACAGAAACCCAGAATATTACAGCGAGGAACACCTCAGAACTACAGTAGATGAGACTTTAGTCCATAATGTTGGTGTCACTGCTTCGGCAACACAATCAGAGGTGTTAAAGGAGGAAAGCTCTGAGGCTGCTGAGGGGAATCAATATGGTTTTCCTCCCTCTGCACATGATTACGGTTTTGAAAGCACTCAACAGCTGAATGCTGCATTTAATATTCAGCAAACAAGCTCTCAGATGCAGAATATTTCTCCTTTCTCAAGCGTTATGGTAATTCATTAAAACTGCAATTTTGTGGATTTAATGTACGAATTTCATAAACAAAACACTCTCTTCTTGTCATTTTTCCCCTATACAATAAACGGATGTGAAATTTTCTGTTATTTGAATGAGAAAATAGACAAGGGGCTGCATTGGGTGAATGAAAATTCTGGACGAGAAAGAGTGATTTTTAGGAATCATAATTTTTTTTTTCTTTTTCTTTGTTAATAAAAAATAGAAACCGAAAACAGAAGCCAAATGTGTGTACTTGTAAATACCATCATTCTAAGTTTTGAGTCTGTACGTGTACATTATTATGTGTAAGTTATCGGGTGTTGATTCCCAGTGTTTAATTGTCTCAAAGGGGAATATAATTGCAAAACTAATATCCTCCTCTCTAGTATCTTGTCTTTGTTGCACTGAAGAATCAGAATCAGTATCACAATCATTGTCATCATCATTCTCATATTTGAATTAACAACCTTACTAAGCATTTCTGGGGTGATATTTTGTGGGGATGCCAGTTATTTTGTGTTTCTGGCCTTTTATTCTCTTTTTCTCCAATCTCAACTACTGAAGATGCATATGATTGGATGTTTATACTCATCATCTGCATTGTTGATGGAGCTTCATGGTTTTTGTATTGATTTCTTTCCTTGATAAATTTTCATTTTGCAGCAAGCATATACAAATTCATTGCCAAGCACTTTGTTGGCTTCAACTGTCCAGGCTGTGCGGGAGCCTGACCTTCCATACTCACCCTTCCCAGTGACGCAATCAATGCCTATTAAATACAACGATGCAGCATCTTCTATTAGTGGTCAGAGTATTTCTGTGACTGAGGTAACCTGTTGGTGAAAGAAATTAATTTTTAAGCATAGGGTTAAGTGGTCAATACTGAAGGGAGTAGGTTGTAAACTCTATATTGACGAGGCAAATTGCAATTGAAGAGTCATATAATTATGAAGGGCTTGATGTTTTAGGATAGATTCAAAGCAAAAATGTGCCATGAATTTCAGAATTTTCGTTTGATATTTTCTTCTTTCTTATTTTCCTGATCATATTCTTCTATATTACCAGGCGTTGAGAGCAGGCGGCATCTCTACAACACAGCCAAGTCCACAGGCACTTCCTGGTGCCAATGTTTCCACAGGACCTGCACTTCAGCAGCAGCTTTCTGTGCACCCCTATCCACAGCCTACTCTTCCCCTGGGACATTTTGCCAACATGATTAGCTATCCTTTCTTGGCCCAAAGCTACGCATATATGCCTTCAGCTTTTCAGCAAACCTATGCGGGTAATAATGCATATCATCAGTCTCTGGCAACAATGCTTCCCCAATATAAGAACAGTGTTTCAGCTAGCAGTTTGCCCCAGTCTGCTGCTATTGCTTCTAGCTATGGGTTTGGGAATTCAACAGGCGTCCCTTCTGGAAACTTCTCTCTGAATCCTCCCTCTGCTCCTACAGGCTCAAGCATAGGTTATGATGACCTTTTAAGCTCTCAGTACAAGGACGGCAACCATTTGATCTCATTACAACAGGTAATGTACTCTTGAAATCCATAAATGTTAATTCATATATGAACAACTTGATGTAAAAGTCATCAAATCCAAAACAACGGAAGAGCCGATAGGTTATTGGTTAGTATTTAGAATCTTATGTGCTGTTCTTTCCTTTTTTTTTGAAATTGAAACTGGAATACAATAATGTAACAAGAAGGCTGAGAGCATAGAATGAAGAAAATCAGTGAAGAAGCGCCAAAAAGGAGTCTTTGAAAAGAGGGGAAAACCATGCAAAGAAAAATCAGAGTAGAACATAAACTACCTTAATTGGCATTGGAGTAGAAATGATGAATTAATCTTTGTATGCATAAAACCTCACCTAAAACCCAAATGGTGAGGACATTCCTTGTTGTTTCTTTAAAGTATGGGTTTTGTTTTTTGTTTTTGGTTTTCCAGAATGAGAATTCGGCAATGTGGGTTCATGGACCTGGTCAGCGAACAGTTTCTACTGTCCCCGGAAGCACATATTACAGTTTCCAGGGACAGAATCAGCAGCCTGGTGGATTTCGGCAAGCGCAGCAGCCTTTGCAGCATTTTGGAGGCGGCCTAGGTTATCCGAACTACTATTCTCAAACTGGGATATCGTTGGAACATCAACAACAAAGTGCAAGGGATGGATCCCTTAGTGGGTCTCAGGGCCAGCCTGCAAAGCAGACTCAGCAACTATGGCAAAATAGCTACTAAGCGTTATCATCTCCTGGTTTTTTCAGGGCCGTGTAGGGAGTTTGAAAGTGGCCATTCAGAAGCATTCCCGGCGGAGGAATAATTTATGTAATGGTTGTTGCCAGTGGTCTAAAGAGACCTTGACCGGCTACTGCCCTGTGCCCCATGAGGTTGTATTCTACATGCTTATCACATGGTTAATTTAGGAACACGAATGCTAATTTGGGCTAGTGGATTTGCGCTCTTTTCTCTTACCTCCATTGTCTTGTTGGTGTAAAATTAAAGTAGGTTTATATTCTAACGTTGGCTCTGGTCTGATCCTCCGATTAGATAAGAAGTGTTCTGCTCCGGTGCACTGGCGATGTTTATGTTGTTGCGTGTCCAGAGTTCTTTATGTAAATCATATAACCATCCAGCTAAATCCAAATATATAATAATAATAATTATAGTATAATTATCTGATTGAGTAATGAAATTTATTTATTTTTAATTAAATATAAGATATTATTTTTTATTCTTAATTTTTGAAAAAGATATAGAAAAATTATAACACAATTGTTTAATAAAAGTAACAAAAAGCTAGGTATTTGCTGAGTCATCCGTCAGTCAGCATCCTAGCTCAAACCTCGTGGGCCCCGCATTTGCTCTGACATAGTATGTCACAGAAACCATTCTCTCTTTACCAACGCCTACGACATAATCGTATCACAGTAACCATTCTCTCCCCCTTTGTATGCTATACTCTACCAAACCTAACGCAGAGAATGTTACTTTTCTTGTAACCTGGTTGGCTTGTGCTCTCCGTTTCCTCCTTCGGGCCTCAATTGTACTACTTAAAAGGTATAGTTTTTACTCTTCAGAGTCTAGAGCTTTCATTAATGATTGACTATCCTTCGAAGCAGTGGGATTCGCCTTTTCTTATTTTATTTCTTCGCCAGCTTTAGTTCTATTTTGTGCATAAAAATATAGAGCAGCAGACGCAGAACCCGGAAGTAGCTTCATGAACGGAGTTTTGACTGTTAGAACTTCGAAATCTTGGGGAATTATCTTAATTTTCGGGTAAATTTAGCATCTCACTGGATGCGTTCTGCAGTTATGTTTCTCGAGTTTACGTTTTGCATACTTAATTTGGAGAGATGACGATACCTGAACAAGTCTTGACTCGAATTTTTTTAATACAAGTCTCCGTCGCGGCATGAGCTCAAAATGAGGGATGTATTGCTCACTTCATTGTACAAGCATGACGTAACTAACGGTTGGTGCTTCTTTTTTTGTTAGGATGCGTTGTTTTTTTTTAATTAAATATATTTTTTTTATTGAAGGGATGCGTTGCTGGACAGTCTAGTTTCAGTTCTTGAGGTGAAAGACCGAAACAAATGCCTAGGGGCCGTTATTGTTCGAACAACTAACCACGCGGGAGGATTGATTTTCAAGCTTTTCATTTATTCGTTTGGCTGTTAAGATCTTTGCAAGATGGAACACGATGCCAATGAAATGGGTGCAAATCATTCCATTTTGCCAAGCAATAGGGTGAAAAAACCAGAATCTCTAAGGTATAATGGGGGTAGAGATGTAATGCCTGCAAGTGATCTTTGGACAGATGGACTTATCTTTGCCTTTGAACGTGTTCGGCGTCAAAAGAGACCTATGAAATCTTCTTCAAAGATGCTTAGCAGACAAATGCCCAGTGAATCTTCTAAAACTGATTTGCGATTAAGGGGATTGGGTGAAGCTTCGATACAAGGACCAGATATGAACAATGCATTAGGATCATCCTCTCCTTTTCACTTCAGAGGAAGTCAGGATACTATTTCAGCTGGGTACAATGATAGCCAAATCCACCAACCAGGATCGTATCCTGCTACAGAGAGATTTGAGGATGGCCATTGGGTGCCCATTGGCTGGACTAGAATTTTTGAACTTGTCCAATCAATCCAAACAGATGCTGACTGGGAAATGCAGTCACTTGAAATGTTTGATGAAGAAGATGGTCTTACTGTTGCCGATGTGGCAACTCCCTATTGGGAACGTCCAGCAGGACCCACATGGTGGTGTCATGTAGCTGCAGGTCACCCTTCTGTCCAATCCTGGCTTAATAACGCTAAATGGTTGCATCCTGCAATCAGTTTAGCTTTGAGGGATGAAAGTCGACTGATTAGTGAGAGGATGAAACATCTTCTTTATGAGGTAGTCAGTTTGTTCTGTATTTTGACTCTATTATAATTTGGATGATGATTGAACATATAAAGGATTTGTAACACACAGCTTCAATAGTTGAAGATTTTATGCTCCTATTCGTCATACTTGAAATACAATCATTAGCTTTTAATTGTTTGTCAAGAGTAGAATTCTTATTGACCTTAGTGGAACTTCTTTAATGTTTATGATTCTTTTATCTTGAATGGAAGCTTCTGAAGAAGTAAATCATCATGTGCTCACTATTTGTATGCCTTTCTTTCTTTCCTCAATTCCTTCCACATTTGAGGTCTGTTTTACCAAAATACAAGAAATTTATTACCTAGAATATCGATTCAATATTCTTATTAATTCTTTTTCTCTCTTTTTATATTTTTTTATTTTAGTTGTTGGTTTTGGTTTATCTATACCAACTTGTCATGTATTTAATTTTTTTGAATGATACAGTAAGTTACTTCTTATTCCATGCTTTTCTCTGGATTATTATTAATGTTTCTTCTTATATCAAGGTTCCAGTAAGGGTCGCTGGAGGTCTGCTATTTGAGCTCTTGGGACAATCTGCTGGTGATCCATTTGTTGATGAGGATGATATTCCTATCGTACTTCGCTCTTGGCAAGCACAAAATTTCCTGATAACTTCCCTTCATATAAAGAGTCATGTTTCAAGAGTGAATATTTTGGGCATTGCTGAAGTTCAGGTTGTCCTGCTACTCATAATATTTTCATTGGAACAATTTACATGATGTGAATGCTTGTCAGTTGAAAATTTGGCCCATTTACTTGTTACTTCATTGGTTAGGAGCTTCTTTTTGCTGGAGGTTACAATGCACCAAGGACGGTGCATGAAGTCATTGCACAGTTAGCTAGCCGACTGACCCGGTGGGATGACAGGTAACAGAAACAACAAAAACATTTTTCTTGTATGGAGTAACTACCGTGATTCTTGTAACATTCATAGGTTGTCAGGATTCAGCTGGCATAGGTAGTGCATGTATTCACTCGGTCATACATGTTTTCTACATCATCTATCTAGGTTTAGACCTGTCCAAAAGATCTAGATTAGCATGTCATGGTGTTAACTGTTATTCTTCAGCCAAAAGTGGCATTCGCTTTTTTTCCTAGAAAGATCTTCAGGATGGGAGATCTTACTTAAAAGCCCGTGGAAAAATTGCCTATAATAGAACTGTTATTCTTCACTGGGGATATCAGTTACACATTTTGATTATTATTTATGATTCGAAAGTTCAACAAAAAATATATTTATTTGTTATTGGTTTCCATTAAGTCTAGTTTTTCTATTTCGGAAGCACACGTGATCATAACTTCCTTCTTTATATTTTATTTTTGCATACCTTAACCTGTCTTAGGATCTTTATTTAATATTTTGGTTGTTAGGTTATTCCGCAAATCAATTTTTGGGGCGGCAGATGAGATTGAGCTGAAATTTATGAACAGGTGATTTTAGAAAGACAGGAGGGTTTCTTTAGACTATGGAGGCAAATTTCATGTTCCTTTTTTTTCATTTGTAAAGTTCATATTTTTTTCTACACGACCTTATTACAAAGTGTGTTTAACAGAAGAAACTATGAAGATATGCATTTGTTCAGCGTTATCTTGAACCAAGAAATTCGAAGGCTATCAAGACAGGTATGTTGCTCAAGTTCTCTATTTGAACTATTGCCTTTAGTGCGAAAAAACTGCCATATCAGCGTGTCAGCTTTAGCATGATGCTAAAATATCTTTTTGAATTTTCTTGGTCAGTAATTATCTTTTTCTTAGAATCACCATTGAATTCAGTTTTTTTGTTTTTATTTATTGGAAATTTCTTCATCATCTTTTATTTCCTTTTTTTTGTTTAGATTTACTGGTTATTATACGACCTTTTTCCCTGCTATCGTACTTTTAATTTTACTCTTTGAGTGGAAGAATAAGACCAGAAACTCTCTCCCCTAAGGCGGCAAGGGGATAGACGTATTGATCTGACAATTTGCAAAGATTGATTTCATAACCCAGAATTTCACATTCCGTTCACCTAAAACACAGTAATTTAAAGATATTATTGCTTCACAGTTGGTTGCCTTCTGTTTCAGAAGTTATTTGACCTTTGAAATTCTAATTATTTTTGCTTTTGTTTATCTTGTCATTATTCACTGAAGTATTGAGTATTTCTCCTCTAGGTTATTAGGGTGAAGTGGTCTCTCCATGCAAGAGAAGAGATTGTTTTTGAGCTTCTCCAACATTTGAAGGGAAATGCATCAAGAATGTTACTTGAGGAAATAAGAAAGAGTACAAGGGAAATGATGGAGGAACAAGAAGCTGTTCGGGGCCGTCTATTTACCATTCAAGATGTAATGCAAAGCACTGTTCGAGCATGGTTACAGGTTTGTAGTGACAGAGAAATCGGTCGTCGTTTATTTCCAAGCCAATTATTGAATAGAACTTCCCTAAATTGATCACAGGTTAATTTTCCTCCCATGGTTAGGATAAAAGCCTTCGAGTAACCCATAATCTGGCTGTTTTCGGTGGCTGCGGGCTTGTACTTTCTATCATCACCGGGTTATTCGGAATCAATGTTGATGGTATCCCTGGAGCTGAGAATACACCATATGCATTCGGTCTGTTCACAGCCATCCTCTTTTCCATCGGGGTGGTGCTAATCGCTGTTGGTATAGTGTATCTTGGGTTAAAGAAGCCCATCACTGAAGAGCAGGTTGAAGTGAGAAAGTTGGAACTACAAGAGTTGGTGAAGATGTTCCAGCATGAGGCAGAGACTCACGCTCAGGTTCGTAAAGATATACTTAGGAGCAACCTGCCACCAACTTCTGGAGACGTATACTCGGATGATGTAGGTTATATTCTGATCCAGTGAAGACAATGTAACATTATTGACGTACATGTCTAGTTAATTTACCAAAGGACTACCGTTTCCAACCAAGAGTTTCTTTTCAGGTAGGACACAATGCTAATTAGGTCATGTTCAAACATCGTGAGGCTGAATGGTCATCTGTTCCGTCCGTGCTGCTTTAGAGAAATGGAGTTCTCTCCCTTTTTTATCTCCGGGAATGATCTACTCACAACCAAACAGAGGCGGCTGGTGGTAATCCAGGTCTTTCTAGTTTGAAAATGAAAAGGTTAATTTCTTGGTGTAATTAAATACCGATGATATTTCCACGTTAATCAAAGTGTCTTTTTATTTCAAGGAATTTTGAACCTTATCGTGCAGAATTGTTACTGATGAACATTGTACCAAACCCTTGCAATGATGCAAAAGCACACTTGTACATATATCCTCCTTGTTCCGAGCTCCGTATCCGCATGGTGCCACCATCACCGCTGCCAAGGCCGACAACCCTAATCGCCATGAAGAACGGTCGATTCAATCCACTACGAAACCTCCAATTGAAGGTTGAAACCAATTGTTGTACTCGGTGCGCGGCCACTGGGCTACCCTTGAGACCAACAACTTAGCAAGCACCCACGGCCTCCATTACTACGGACATGTAGAATTACCCGTCTTCCGAACCGTTCGACAGGGTGAAAGGTGTAGTGACGGTACTACATTTAACAGGGGGGTGGAAACTCAAAAGCCATTGAAGATATTTGACAGGGTGAAAGGTGTAGTGACGGTACTACATTTAACAGGGGGGTGGAAACTCAAAAGCCATTGAAGATATTTGGATACCAATATCAACAGTGGGGAAGTTTTTTTCTGTCTTCACAGCAATATATTTTATTAAAATCCCCTGAAATAGCCACAGTAAATTCACTGATTGCATAAAGGTATCAAATATATCAAACCTACTTTATCCAAAGCATGAGGCATGTTGGAGTAGGATTTGGGATCAGCGTACCTTTAAGTTCCAAGCAGCGTTGTCGGATTGTGAAGGAGATTGCGTGAAGGTATGTATCATCCCGAAAAGTAGCGACGCTCCAGCTCGTCCTACTGCTTCCACTGACTTCCACTGACTTCCACCGACTTCCACTGTTGGTGTTTCTTCCGGCAAAAATTATCCAAAAATAAGCTATCTTGCTACTACACATTTAGTTTTTTTTGTATACATACTACAAAAGCATTAGAGGTTCCCAAAATTGAAATAAATTCTCTGTTTTAGTCTAAAGCGAAAACCTCTAATATTCATAGATATGAATGATAAATTATGCATGCGGAAAAGAGAGATTAAGTCTGTTGTGTTGTACCTTTCTCGATGAGGTTCCTATTCAATTTGATTTTCGAACAGACCAGGCATTTGATTTTTGTTCTGTATCCTAGCAATACCGAGGGCTTGACCCCTTTCAAGCTTGTTGAGCGTCAGCCCTTGGTGATTGCAGTTCGTTGTCGACCTTTTCTTTAGAATTGTGACCAGCTTCTGGGATTTCCTCTTCAGTGGTTCGGGGAACAAAGTCGACAGAGGCTTCACCTTGGTCTGAGGCGTGGAAAGTGGTACATAAAGGGTTTGCGATAATGTTTGTAGGTTGTGGGGAAATTGTTTTTGGCAAAACTCTAAACTCTGTGGCTGGGTTTGTTGTGAAGTATGTTGGAGGTGGATGTGATTGGGGGTTTGTTTCGCAGAGATCGCATAGGAAAGAAACTGAGTTTGTTTTGTTCTTTTGCCTTTTTCTTTTTCTCTGTGGAAGTTCGCTTAACATAAGGAAGGTGACACATGATTCACAACAGTAATGTTAGTCAATCACAAAGGTTATCCTTCTGTTTCGATTGAGATTATATTCTATGTTTTAGATAGACTTGCTTTGTTAATAATTAATAATATGAATCTTTGATGGTTTGATGCTAGAGGTCTTTCTGTTCTTCGCATAAAAACATGTTTCCTGAAACTACACCAGCTGATGTAGCTTGATATTTGTTCTGTATTTCAGGGAAAAAAAGAAGAAGAAAAAAAGAGTGGGGGAGTTCAAGCTCCCAAAGGAGCCAAACTGTTCTTCCATTACATCTGTTATTTTCTGCCAACACTGCATAGATGAAACACGTTGCAATCCAGATGGGTGAAAAGAGCTCCATTTCCCAGAGCAATGACGTGGAGAGATCAATAACCGGAAGTAACACTCGTTTTAAGAGAAAACAAGTTGAAACGCCTGGAACTGCTCTGTGGATAGGTGGGCTGATTTGTGCTTTTGAATTTGTTGAGGGCCATATTGGATCAATCAGCTCAACATCTGCTCCAAACACCCTTGGCAGAAAAGTGGAGGAGATACATGCAGTGAATGGATTAAGTGAGGATTCTTCCCAGAAAATGGACAGTAACAAATTACTGGAAACATCCTCCCTTTCGAAGTCGAGCTACAGTGTTAATATTCCCTGCCAAGATGCTCGCTGGGTTCCAATTGGGTGGGATAGAATTTCTGAGCTTGTCCAAATGCTGCAAACTGCCGCTGACTGGCCTATGTTGCAGATAGAATCGATGAAGGATGAAGACCGCCCTTCTGTTGAGGATTTAGCACCTCCCTTCCATGAGCAACCAGCGGGGCCAACATGGTGGTGCCATGTTGATGCAGAGCACCCTCCTGTTTTGGCATGGCTCAATGCAGCAGCATGGTTACATCCTGCCATCAGTGCAGCTCTTAGAGATGAGAGTCAACTGATAAGCGAGAGAACAAAACACCTCTTGTATGAGGTAAATTTACCAAGCATCTGCCTCATTAACTTTTTAAAGTCTAACATAAGCTTAAATAATTTATAGAACTCTTCTTGTGTTTCTTGAGCCAATTGAATTCTTTGTGGTGATCACCGTCTAAATGGCACACAGGACTAAGCGCCAACTTACCATCTTCGAAGAAAATTTTTCTTTTTCTTTGCTTTTTTTTTTCTTTGGGCTCTTCTCTTTTTGTCCAGTTGTTCCATAGGATGATGAATGTTCCTCTCTTTCATAAGTTGTCTGCTTATTCATATACTGTTGTTCTAGATGATAACTATTCTTTCTGTTCCGATCAAGCTTCCTACAAGAGTTGCCGGTGGGCTATTATTTGAACTATTTGGATATTCAACTGGAGAATCATTCGTTCGTGAGACTGCTCCCATTGTGCTACGCTCCTGGCAAGCTCAAAACTTTTTATTGACTGCGCAGCATCTGCATGTAACAAGAGCAAACATTTTCAGCATCAAAGAAGTTGAGGTTGGTCAAGTTTGTCACAATCTTTTTCATCAGTAATTAATTGACTTCATTTAAATTCCTCTGGTCTGGTACGAACTATTTTAGGTGCTTCTTTCTTTGGGAGGTTACAATGCTCCGAGAACCATCGCTGAAGTTGTAGCACAACTAGTCCACTGCCTGGCACGTTGGGATGATAGGTAAAGAAGCCAGGAAAAACGTGCATTTGTCTTTCCCCTTAGATCAGCGAAAATTGACATCACGTTGAGTATTGACGAATAATCATTTAGCCAACACTTGTCTTCATTGACTAAGTTTAATCAATAGCAGAGTCATCACTCATCAAGCACACTGTAATTTCTTTTACTTTATGCTAACTTAAAAGTTGTTTTCATCCTCGATGTCATTTTAGATTATTTCGCAAATGCATATCTGAGGCAGCTGACGAGCTTGAGCTGAAGTTTATGAGCAGGAGAAACCAGGAAAACATGAATGTCTTCAGTATCATTCTGAACCGAGAAACCAAGATGCTGTCACAGCAGGTATGCTACTTGCTTCTGTTAGGGCGAAGATTGAATTTGAGAATGAAATGTTGAAGAACCTCTCCGATCATAATAGCTATGCACGATTGGTATTATTAGTTCTTTCCTGGTTATAAATTTTGTTGAGACAGATTTACAAAAAAATTACAAAAAGAAAAAGAAAAAGAATTACGAATTGTGTCAGAGTACTTAAGAGTTAGGATGTCAGTTTTTAGTCATTAGTGAATCTTTGATAAATCTAAAACTCTGATGGTTACTATATAAAAGCAATAGTTTAGTCATGGGTAGGAGCTAACTGACTTGACCACATCGGTGCCGGCTGCAGTTTTGAGAGTGGTGGGTTTTACACATAAAATATGTTACAGTACATGCATGGTTTTTGTAGGTAACAAGAATGGGATGGGTACTCCGGAAAAGAGAGGAGATTGCTTTTGAGCTTTTCAAACATTTTAGGGTAAATAGTGCAGCAAGAACGCTGCTGGAGGAAACAAGAAAGTGTACGACAGAAATGATGAATGAGCGAGAAACAGTAAGGGCTCGCTTGTTTACCATCCAGGACCTGCTGCAAAACACTGTTCGTGCCTGGTTACAGGTAATTAGAGTCTGATCTGATAGAGTTAGATCTTGGAAAAATGATGTCAAACAAATCGTTTATTGATATTAGTAACCGGAAATACTAGAGAATGTTTTGATTCTCCTGCCTAAGCTGAAAGATACCCGTTTATCAGCAAATTCTACCTATATAGAATAAGTAGCTACTGTCCTACTCTGTTACCTACCCAACTACCCATTATTAGAATCGTTTCTTTCCTCGCCTTTTTCCTACTATATACTGACTAAGGTTTTCCTATGTTAACCTCAGAAGCAATCCTATCATGAATAGCAAAGAAATTTGATAGAAATTATAGACTAGGCTGTTCAAATTTCTTTTTGTTTTACTGATGCTGTTGGTGTGATCAGGATGGAAGCCTTCGTGTAACGCATAACTTGGCTGTCTTTGGAGGGTCAGGAATTATCCTTTCTGTTGTGACTGGGATATTCGGAGTTAATTTAGATGGGATTCCAGGAAGAAAGAATGCACCATATGCATTCGGCCTGTTTGTAGCGATCCTCTTCCTGGCAGGTGCTGTGTTGAGTGCTATTGGTTTGCTCTGCCTCGGCTTTAGGGGAACTGTTACGGAGAAGCAGGTTGAAGACAGGAAGACAGAGCTGGATAAAGAAATCGAAAAACAACATGCGGTAGATAAGCTCCGGGTGAGTGCGCAGGTTCTAAAAGCTGCCTTGATGTTCGACCAGGCAGGTAAAAATGTCTAGCTTACTAAGCAAGTAAGTATTTTACTATTTTGTAAACCATGCTTATTATACATCTAACTGCTACCGAATTTAAGGAATGATCATAAACTCAATAAAATCTAAAATTTCAAATATATATCAAAGGTAAAAACCTCCATATTTATAAATTAAAAAATTACATGAACTTCTTAAAAAATGTAATATTTCCAGTTTCTTACTATCTTTCAACGTGAGTGGAGATGTCGTCTATGTGCAATTTAGTGGTTGATGGAGACGTGGACTTTCTCCCTCGTAATTATTTGGCCGATTTAAGAAATTAAAATGTTTTCCTGTAGCTTAGTCTTAGATGAACCATACGAATCAATCTTTTTCACGTACTTAATATTCTCCTTGATGTATGACTGTCACTGTCATTTAATAGCAGACTCAGTGACATTTAGTAAAAAATCGAAAAATACCATGACATGCATAATTTGCCCACGACCAGATATATAGTATCTTAAAAATTTCAGATAAAAATTACTTAATATTAAGTAGTTACAATGGTGGATATTTATTAATTTTTTTTTAAAAATCATCCCCATCATGAATGACTACCTGACCTATGCATGACGGACCAATTAACCCTAATTATATTGCTATAATAGATTAAAAATACCTTATCTTTGAAGAATAATCATTTGTGCTACGGTCTTAGAAGCACACCAATTGTTAGATTTCAATGTTAATAATTATTTATTTTCCGGTCAGGATTTTCCTACAACATCTACCGTGTGTGGATCCAATCAAATCCGACTACTTGTTAAACGGAGAGTATTGCCTTGATTGGCGCGGGCGGAGTTGTGAGCATGTCCCCCTTGGGAATTAACCCACCGCATTATTGGCGATTCCTCAGGCTCTTGAAATAAAGAAATACTGACCATGTACCGGAATATACGTTCTTCTATTGTACTGACCAAAACCACATGTACTCCGACAACTCCAGATGCTTGTTCTGTCAGGAAAGCGGAGATCTTTAGTGTAACTGATGCTTTTGGCCACCGCATAAGGCTTGTTTCTCCATAAGCGCCAGTGAGACCGTTGGTGTCTGGTTTTCAGAAAACCCGGAAAGTTTGATTTTTGTGGGAAACCCAATATGGAGAGAGAACCTTTACTTCCGTATTCGAGTCCAAGGATGAGAGCACCGCCACCACCACCGCCACTTTTTACTCTCCCTGAAGATAATGAAATCTCTCTGCCTGTCCCGTTAACTCCGTCGGAACTCAAGGACCGCCTTATCTTTGGCCCATCAGCACCTACTGGAGACCCTTCTTTGGTTGAGGCCTTGACACTCTCTCTCAACACGCCCACTCCCTCTGCTTCTTGTCAGGAATTTAATTCGACCTCTGTTGAAGCACCTCGCTGCCAGCAGCCACAACAAATACAACAACCACAATCCTGGTTAATTGATCCCAATTACACGACGAAGACTAATCTGCACAGGTCCAAGACTGCTCCTGCTATGGCTGTTATCAATGATCTTAATCACCCTGCAATCACCAAGCCTAAGTTTGGTTCTCAGGCAATAGTTCGCCAGGCTGTTATTCTGTTGGTATTGTATTTGTCTTTTGGTGTGTTGATATATTCCATCAATCGACATCAGTTCTCGGCACATGAGACGCACCCTGTTGTTGATGCGTTGTATTTTTGTATTGTTACGATGTGTACCATTGGCTATGGGGATATTACCCCTAACAGCACCGCCACCAAGCTGTTCTCAATATTGTTTGTATTGGTGGGATTTGGGTTTATTGACATTCTGCTTAGCGGGATGGTTAGTTATGTGCTTGATTTGCAAGAGAATTATATGCTGAAGAACGTTAAGAGAAGAGATCAAAAGGAATCTGCCAACTCATATATTTTTGATGTGAAGAAAGGGAGGATGAGGATACGGATGAAGGTGGCACTGGCGCTGGGGGTAGTGGTTCTTTGTATTGGAGTTGGTGTCGCTGTCATGCATTTTGTAGAGGGGCTTCAATGGTTGGATGCACTCTATCTATCCGTTATGTCAGTCACTACTGTTGGGTACGGTGATAGGGCATTCCACTCATTGCAAGGTCGTATTTTTGCTTCCATTTGGTTGCTTGTCTCTACCCTTGCCGTGGCTCGAGCATTTCTGTATCTGGCTGAGGCCAGAGTAGATAAGCGGCATAGAATGATGGCAAAATGGGTGCTGGGTCAGAGCATGACTGTCTCCCAGTTTCTTGCTGCGGATCTTGACAACAATGGCTTTGTGAGGTATGCTTAGTATTGCCTGACTGTCTTTCATAATCTTTTTATTACCGAGCGATGTTCGTTCATAATCTTTTCATTCTCTTTCCCAACTGTTATGATAACATAGGCTTGTTAGCTTGCATATTGACAGAAATATCTGCACATGAGAGCATACTCGTTGATAGTATTTGACTTCATGTATAAATGTAGCTTCTGCTTGACATGCTTTCACTCTCTAGTCGTGGTGGACCATTATATAAATTCTAAGATGTGAAGTAGTGTCAAACTATACATCCTTTTAGTTGCTTTGGAAATTCTGTTTTCATTTTCTCTTTGTCCAGAGAATTAGTGTACTTCAGGTATTGGTTTCCTCCTGTTATATTTTGATTGCTATTTCAGTCAGAACATCAAGGTGAATGAGGATATACACAATTCGGTGACTGCATTTTGGCATTAATGCAGTAGTGTTTTTTACTAGTGCTACTGTTTGCTGTGTTTGATTGATCATTGTTTTTCATTTTTCTGAAGGTTGTTTTAAGATCATCCTCTTCGATATAGTAAGTAAACTGTATTATATTGTCTGCTGACTGGATCAAAGTGTTAAACATGTCTTGCCGTTTGTTCTCTTAACCCACTGCCAGAATCCATGCAAATTGTAGATCTGTGTATAAAAGAGTTGTATGCAAAGTGCATTTAGAACTTGGCCTGTGAAGGTTTATAACCGAACTCCTCGGTAGGGAAGACCTGTATCCTTTCTTTTCTGTTCATGCACACCCTGACTATTTTTATTTGATTCTAAAATGCAGTAAATCCGAGTATGTAATATACAAGCTCAAGGAGATGGGAAAGTTGTCGGAAAAAGATATCATTCCAATATGCCAACAATTTGATAGGCTAGATGCTGGAAATTGTGGCAAGATAACTCTTGCTGACCTTATGGAGAGTCACCCCTGAATGAGTCTCCTGATGATTCTATCCACGACTAGAAAATCATGTTGGATTGTGGATGAAAGGCTAGTTTCTGTTCTATTTCTGTACAAACCTGCCTACTGGCCAAATGGCTCTACTGCTTTGTGTATCTTCATCATATCTCCGCTTGGCATCTTCCATTGGCCCTTGATATCCAACATGCCAAGCCAGGCGATTCCATTGGTTTAGTCGCAAAAGCCGGTCAAGCTTACAAGGGTATTGTGGTTTTCAGCAAAACACCTTCTGTCAGTCACAACTACTCGTTTGATCAAATCAGATCAGTAAAGGATGTGCTCTCCCAAGATGATGTTAGCATAGGCCTGTTGAGGTTATTTTTTCCCAGACGTTGATTATAGTTCCATCATACTTCCATGCCACTTGTTTAAGCAAGATTTCTTGTGGCTCGGTGTGATGGAAATATCTGTAAACCAAACTGATGAGTGTTGGAACTTTCTCTGATGAATCATGGTGTGGGATATTGGATATTATCTGCCTCTGTAAGAGCTGATCAGCTTAAGGCAGTGACACTGACAGCTCCAGCTATGTTCCTCAATTCCAGTACAGAAGCCAGGCCAGCTCTCCAAGCTTCCTAATCATATTGTGTTTTAAACCTTGTAGCACTCTTCACAAAAAGCTGAATACATAGTCTGTCTTGTATTTCGATGGATATCTATTAAAATAGATGTCTATAACCTTATCAATCGGACAAATTTTATTTATAATTTTATAAATTCTAATCTTGGACCTTTAAGCAGTTGTCATAGAGACCGATGTGACGGTGGAACGACACCAAACTGTGTTTATCACTTTGGTTGTGGTCGGCGTGACGGCGTAGCAGCGGCTAACCTTGAAAGATTCTAAAATGGGTAGTCCGTCCCCACATAGTAAGAGTTGCAGGAGCAGGACCCCTCGACAGGATTAATTATGTATTTCGAGTCCTAAAGGCTATAGCGCAGTTTCATGCGAGTGGAGGCCGCGTGTTATTATTTGTCGGGCATCATGTCCTAACCATTTATTAAAATGGATATGGACAAGATCATTCCACTAGGTAGGCGTGACCACAAACAAAGAGTGAACATCTGTCTCTTCAAAACGGTTCGTATTAATTTTGGGTATATTTATCATGTTCTGATTTTTTATAAATTAAAACTTTCTTGGTATGATTTCAAATAAAACGTTATCGTTTTCTGATGACAAAGTTTTCTAAACGCAAAATAGATAAAAACCAATTGTAAATAGCCCAACCCACCACATGTGACCCGCCGAAGCCCAATACGTAGGTTCTAAGCCAGAACACTAGCTTTCACTTTTTTCCTACAATTGGAGTTGCCAGTTGGGCAATAATGGATTATACTGGGAAATTGGTGGTGATGTGTTACCCATGAAAAAGCTGCTTCTTTTTTTGTCCACGCACATCATTCAAGCCTTCGTTTTTGAACTTGTCCACACACAGTAGATTGTTAAAATCAGTCCAATAATGCATTCCAAGTCAACCCTTCCTTCCTCAGACTACACAGACTACATACAAGAGGAGAGACATGACAGCTTAGCTACTTTCCTTCTTCCTGGGACCGAACCCAACAAGCTTAAAGTAAATTTTACTAATTTAAAAAGGTAAAATCCTTTGACAAAATCTCTTCTGGTCATAACCTTGAATTTTCCGCATTCAAAAGCATCTCCTGCCTTTAATGCCACCAAATAGGAATCCACTAGGTATTTTTCGTCAGCTATATTCCTTGCTTTCCTGGAAAGTCCACTTTCAGAACCATATGAGAAGCCAAAATCCCTGCATTCGAGCTACAATTTGCATGAGCCCACTATTGAACGGACCAAGTCACAAGCATAGCTATCGCTACAATCTCGCATGACAATGATATCAGGACATTTGAACTGTAATAATGGAGGAGACAGCTCCTGCTTGACTATGCTATCTATGACCATAAACTATGAGTAGAAGGCTTTTACCAGAAAGGAGAAACAGAAAGAAATTTATGCCACACATCATTATATATCTTTTTGACCATACTTAGTATCCAGCTTCCTGGTTCAGAATGTATATTTAGTTTTTTAAAAAACTAGTTTGGTCTTTTTTCTTATGAGTAATTATAGGATGCTTGGTGTTGTTGAATGGAATCTTTCCATAGTTATCTATGATCAAGATAACTAATGAGTCTTAACTTCGGTGACATAGGTTAAAAACAGGTCTTAATTTCAAATCCTATCTAGACGATTTAAGAAAAATAAAATAAGACAAGAATAAAATCGATAATATACAAAAAATAACATAAATTTTTAATTTATTCTGAGTGGGTTAGATGGTAAGTCATGTTGACTTGCTTTCTATCAGATGCAAAATAAATTAATGGCATTACTATCGAGGAGAAGACGAATTATAATATAAGGTGAGAAATGTTTTAAGTTGTTGTTGATTGATGGTAATTTTGACTTTGACATGCTATCAAACATCAGAACTAGAATCTGCACTGAAGAACCAAAACCCCCTTGGAATCCAGTTATCTTGCAATGCCATCAACCACTAACCAGATTCAAGGATGTCATCATCGATCCTATTTTTCATGAGGCAAATTAGGTTGCGGATAGCCCTGCCAACCTAAGATGATCCTATTCCATAAGATCTTATTTTCATTATACACCACCTGTATGTATTATGGATTTTTAACTCCTATAAGGAGGACTTTTAATTTAATTTGCTCCTGCTTTTAAATAAAAAAAAGAAAGAAAGAATATGCACAGAAGAAAAGAAGAAAGCCAAATCACCCCACGAAACTGCTCGGGTTGATAAAAATTATTATAGGGTATGATTCCGGATCTTTAGTGCATCTTCCAAAGCAGCACAAAATTAAATTATATTTGATAGACAATTAGAATAATATTAAAAAAAAACAACGAAATTCAATATTAATGTTTTATGTCTTCGGACGATAATGAATTTTTAATATAAAAGATTTCACTATAATCTTATAATGATAAATCAACATTATCATATTTATAATAAAATTCTGATTTATTTTTTTAATTAAAGAGATTTAAGAGGTATCTACAATTGATCACAATCTCATTATATGTAAACATTTATCATGGTTCTAATTAATCCGAAACTTAAAAAAACTTGCATATTCAAAACCGAATTCTTAATTAAAAAAACTTATATTTATATTTTCAGATTTAATCAGCTATACATCATTCAAATAATTTCAACCCAGGGATGTGTTTTATCTTTTCATATAAAACTTGTGTCTTGGACGCATGGCTTTGCTTTGACGATTGAAATGCTGATAATTGAGTTGGTTTTCCAATCCATCATTATTGACTTTCGAGAACCCGGCTGCCTATTCAATGAACAGCAGGATAAAATTATTTTTAACCATCAACATTTATTTTACGATACTAGGTGCAGAAAGTTGCAATTAAACATCCAGAATTAACTCCAATAGTCATTATTGTAGGAGGAAACAATATTAAGAAAAAGAAATTATTTTATGCCAAAAATATATAATTGAAATTATGAAAAATTACTTATCTCTATCCCCGTAAAACTACAAACTCCAAAAATACTTAATCCAAATAAACAAAATAAAGGTCCTGATAAAAAGGTATTAATTAATTATGGCCCAAAAGCCTAGCTCAAAACCGTTACTAAGCCCAGTCAAATTGAAGGTACTGTACATGCTTCTACCCGCAGAAAACTTGAGTCGGTGAGGGTAAACATCCACCTCGCAATAATCGAATATTTATATTTCTATTAATATTTAGATAAAAATTTTCCATTTGTTACGATCGAAGACTATAGTACATTTTGATTAAATGGAAGACTGTGAGCGTGATTGATGTAGTGTGGTTATGATTAACCTTAAGAAATTGAAATTTGCCCCTTCTGTTGTTATGTTAAAAGTTTAAACGATAGGTGGCTCCCTCACTCTTTTACGTTTTCAGGGGAAAGGTTCTTTATTTTCTCCAGTGAACGCACCTAACAAAAAACCTGCTCCTTCTATGAAGTGACAGGGATTAGCAGTAACAACCCAGAATCATACTTTATGCCTCGTATAATGGACGCACAACTTGTAATAGGTCAATAATTTCATGCTATCTTTGTTTAATCCCAGTCTTTTCACCAATGCTCGTCTCTTTCAAGCAACTACTCAGCGTAAACTAATCAACCAGTTGATAACAACATTACAGTCCAACGTACATCAACTTTGTGTGTATCTAACCCATATCCACACATTATTTTAGTTTTCCAAGTTATCCAATCATAATACTTCGTCATCTTCTAGATCCATCTCTTGTTTCCGTATTTTATGTGAGTAGATCACGTCTTCTTCTTTCTTTCCTTTTTTTTTTTTTTACATTATTTTATGGGAGGAAAATAAGGATACTGTCAGTCAATTATTTTATATCCATTGATATTTATCATAAACAATTTTCTATTGGAATGTCCAAATCATGAAGAGCTAAATTAGATTAAAATGGTAATTCCAAATCAATCTTCTTAAGACCAATTCTCATTAAAATACGATTTTTTTTTCAAATCTCTTGTGTTGGGAGTTTTAGTGCAATTATTGACAAGTATAAATGGTTATTGCATCTTACACCCACGAGTTAGGCGAACTGTGTTTCACCGTATAATGCACGTAACCTGCTAAGAGTTAAGATTGAAAACAACCTAAAAGACAATAGAATAAAAGGGATGGCATGTAAAGAAAAGACATGAACTTGTATTCTTGTTCTACAGACAAGTAAACTAATTAGAAGGCAAAACCGATAATAATAATTAGTAGAAGAAAAGGAAGCTATATTCTTTGAATTTTACAAAAGATTTAGAAGGCCATCCCGTCAAGCTTCTGCTGCTTATGAATAATATTTGACCTAATTTTGATTCTGAAATGGTAACATATTTAGAAGGTAGGTAGATGTCACATACTACAATGTAATTAGCTAGACATAGACAGCGCCAAATTGCATCTCTCCCAACCTTGGAAGGACAATGGCAGGATTTATGTCTCGTCCAGTCGGATGGTTTAGACACGATAGTTTGGTGGAGCTAGCTTATGCTTTCAGTTTCCCCCGAGTTTTTTCTTGCCTCTTCCATTGGGCTATGTTTGAGGGATTCAGGGTAAAACACAATCAATTAAGCATTAATTCAGGCGCTAACCATACCAGTTGTAATCCTTAAACTATATAATTACTCGAATTTATTTTCTACGGTAAATTATAATATGCACTCCTAAATCTTACACTTTACACAATACGTGGAACAACTCCGTTAATTGGTCGGGTACGTCTGCACTAGTTGCTGATCAATCAAAATTTCCAAAGCAAGAGGATGATGAGGACTGGCTGTGAGTCTGGTTTGGCCTAAATATCGTACTGGTTGGCCTAAATATCATACTGGTTGATTTATTCCGATTGGTAGAGGAATACCTGCATGTCGTTTTCATTGAAATGTTTGGCGTTTTGCATTCATTAAGTTAAATGCCGTAGCAATTTGCATTTTATATGTTTGACCAAAAATATTTAAATTGGGTGTTCCTTAAACAGTTTTATACATTCCGCAAGTTGTGGGTAAGCGATATAAATTTATTAAAAATTTAATCTTTGATCTTTGATATTAAATAATTTTAAAATTTCAAATTAATCAGCCCAATGTATTTACAAACCAATGAAGAAAGATTAGTCATGGTGTTTGACTAATATATATTAAGAAAAACAATCATATGATGACACAAGATTTGGAATCCCAAGAGAATGTGAGCCTTGCGTGATCAGAAACACCCCCTGTCCTGCTCCCTTCAATGAGATTGAAAGCATATGATGTGTTTTTTCTTCTCTTTTACAAAGAAATTAAAGGAAGAAAACTTTCAAAATCAAAGAAATTGCCGAATGGTAGAAAACACTTCACATTAAATGCAGAGGCGAAATGGTGACGTGAGGTCTCCATCAGCAAGGCCAGAAGCGGCAGAGCGTCTCCCACGTGCCGGGACCAGGAGCTGGCCATAGTCAAAAGCCGGTGCCAGTTGAGACACGTGTAAGCCTGATATTCCCATACCTTTTGGCATAGCTAAGTTTGAATCTTTGACCGGGCTACGGACTATAACCGGTTGCAAATAGTCTTCGTTGACTTCTACTCTTTATTTAACCATACGCATTCACGCGCCGCTGTCTCCTCATCCTCTTTTTAGTTTCTTACCTTTTCAATTTTCTTTTGCATTTTCAATGACTTTTAACAAAAAAAAAAGAGTATGCCACAAGCGATAATAAGGATTTATAAATAGTACATTAGGTGAAAACAAACAAAGTTTATTGACTTTATAAAATTTTAACATATACTTTACTATTTTCACCGTACAAACAGACCAAATAATTTATGCATCAACATTTTGAGAAATTTTTTGTAAGCATTGTGACAGCCAAAAAATTCTATTAAGTTATTTTAATAGCTAAAGTATTAGTAGCTTGACGACATTTTTTATATTTTTCGACGCTAACATTAATATTATTTTGGGATTTCGATTACAAATTAACAAGCTTCATGCTTCATTCTATATGATAGCTACTTAATAGTTAATATTCAAATGTCTACTTCTTTAGGGTGTTACCCTGCTTAAACATTTCAAATTTTTTTTAAAAAAATCGTTAAAGAATATAACATGAAGGGAGACTTGAAATTGATGCTAGTCGGGGTGGTAATCGCGAGAAAATGTTTCCATTTCACAAGGCACTTTTTACTCTTCTAATTGGCGCTAGTTTCTCAATCTTCTTTGTCAAGTCGCATTGCCCGTCTCATTCAAACCCACTAACCCCTTTTTTTTTTTTTTTTTTCTCTCTCTCTTATATAGACAGAACTCAATCAATTTAGTTGACACCGAGTAGAGATAGGCTAACTTGGCAAGTTACCCTCACCCAACATCCAAACCCTCTCTTTCTACTTCTATCATGTCTGATGAACATAGGGACCTTTACTACCACAATCCATTCCATGAGGATCGCGATCGTGATACTAAGACTTCTGTTGCTGGTTCCTCGAGTTATGTCCAGCGAGGGTTTGATCCTGCTTCGTATATGAGCTTCACTGGGAGTTTGCATGGATCCATGGACTATAATTCTCTTGCAAAAGCTTTTGGCTTGTCGCCTCCATCTTCAGAAGTATACGCATCCACAGAAGGCATTTCAAAGCCGATTGAAGCTGGAGATTTGGGTGGAGGTACCAGCAGTGAGACTCCGGCCACGCCGAATTCTTCTGCATCTTTCTCTTCAAGTGAAGCCGGTGGTGAAGATGACCCGGGAAAGACTGTGAAAGAGAGACAAGCAAAAAGATCAGAAGATGGAGGAGAATGCTCCGATAAGAAAACGTAGGCACTTGTTCTCCTACATGCTATATAGTGATAAATTTAATTACTCGATTTCTTCAGACATTCTTAACTTGAAAATGGTGCAACTTTTTATCGCTGTTAACAGCAGCAAGACAAAGAAGGAAGGAAAAAGGCAAAGAGAGCCGCGATTTGCTTTCATGACAAAGAGTGAAGTTGATCAACTAGAAGATGGATATAGATGGAGAAAATATGGACAGAAGGCGGTCAAAAACAGTCCTTATCCAAGGTACGCTTCATGTCTTAATTCTCACCCAGAGGCTATAGCTCATTATGTTCTTGGTAAGGAAATGTGAACACTCCTAAGGGATCTGATAATGGAGACAAAAATACGGTTCACATTAGCCATAGTTTGTTCTCTAGATAGCCAAGTAAAACAAGTTAATTGAATTGTTTTCGTGAGAGGCTAGCTTGTCCAACTCCTTTTATATGTTTGCTTCTTCTACGTTCGGCAATTACACACACATACAGATCATTGTCTTCCAAGCCACCAGTATCACACAGCTTGATGACTGTCTGCAGGAGCTATTACCGTTGCACTACCCAGAAATGCACAGTGAAGAAACGAGTGGAGAGGTCATTCCAGGATCCATCTATTGTGGTTACAACCTATGAAGGCCAACATAACCATCCAATCCCCACTTCTCTTAGAGGAAGTGCTGCAACTATGCTTTCACATTCTATGTTGACACCAATCCCCATGCCAACGACCATTCCTCAAGAATTTTTGCTTCAAATGCCTCCGGCAATGAGCAGCCAATTCGGTGCTAGCTCTGCGTTTCCGCCAAACATTAACCAAAACCTTCACCAATTTCAGGTGCCTGATTATGGTCTTCTTCAAGACATAGTCCCTTCCACGTTCTTCAGACAAGAGCCATGAGATTTTCCTAGCTAATTATGGTCTCTGCAAGACCTATACCCTTCCACGTTGTTCAGACAAGAGCCATGAGATTTTCCTCGCTCCCGCCACTATATGTTTCTCTATTTTGTAAATATACTTGACTACTTAATAGCTCTTCTATCATCTGAAGAATTTTTGGGGAACAGTGCTTTCCTCTCCTCTTGATCGTAATATACATACCACTTCAGATAGTACTTTGTAGAAGTGGAGATGATTTTCTTTCAGGTAATTTGCTTCCATTGCTGCAATATATCTATAACTGGCCATAGCCATTCTCTTTCCAAAGGTTTCATGCCTTGTCATACAACTTCAGTGAGATGTTTTTGTGGGATCATTGATAACTTTGACCTGAAAAACATACTCTTAATTACCTCATTAACATCTAAAAATTTCGTTAAAAAAAAAATTCTCAAAAGAAGAATTAAAAGACTTGTTTTGAATCATAAATTTTTGTTGTCCGCTCCCAAAATAATTGTAAAACAGATCTTAGAGGTTCCGATCGTAAAACGTTTTCCCAGAAAACCTAAAGCACGATTTGTCATCTTGTGAAGGTCAGCTTTGAATAACGTCGAATGCACTCCACAATAAATTTCTTCTCTTCATTTTGAGGGATTTGAATGCAGCGAATTTTGACTTCTCCTTTAGACAGAGACAGTTAAATATCAAGTATTTGTAAATGTTCTATTTTTTTTTTATAGAAATAAAATATCTTAAAGGATTATATTTGAAATAATTTCTTAAACATGTGATTTTGTTTCAATTAAACAAAAGGGACACGTGCTTTTGTTTTGGAAAAAAGTAGAGCTACTGCCTAGGTGTCCTACACGTTGGCACTTAACGAATTAGAAAATTATATTTAATCCGACTTGGCATGGGAATTGTTTGAAGTTTAAACGGCAGAAATTGGCGTAATCAACTCAGTATCAGTCTCGTGGAGTTTGATTTGGGAGAAATGGTGCGACGGGAACAGAACCAGACGCCTAAAGACAGCTAGAGCAACCACCAACGCACCGTTGACAGAAATTCTAGTCGTCTGAGAGGACATCTCGTCCGTCAGTTCTTTTCCCGGCACTTTAAGCACACTTCTCGCTCTCTCTTTTCGTTGCTATTTGGCAGATCTTACTCGTTCTCTCCAATATTTATGATCCTGCGCATGTGGCTTACCCTCCGTGCTTCCTCCTACTCCCTCTATCCCGTTTTAATACGTATCTTCTCTGCTTTCTTTTACTCTGTGTTCGGTACCCAGTTTGTTAGATATTTGACGCGTCTAGCGCTTCAACTTCTTCGATTTGCTTCGTTTTTCTTTTTTTGCAGTCCTGGTCACCTCTACGGAGCACGATGGCGGTGGCTGGACCAATCACCAAGGGACATGTGCGCCGCTATTTTGCTTTTAAATATTCTGGTTACCTGTCTTCTGGCATTGTCGATTTGTTGATAGGAATTTTAGCTGATGCCCGAAGCAATGCAGCTTACTTATGGCATTATTTGTTCAGACTTTTCGGGGTTTAGGTTCAGAATGCAACCGTTTATTTCTGCTAAATAGTGTTCTCTTATAACAGCGAGAACCGTACAAATTCATGTTGATTCATGCCTTGTCAAGTTTGGATAATTTTATCGCATTAACTTTTGGCGTTCCACTATTGCATTTTGTTACTAGGTAATTTAGCGAGATGAAAACTAATTTATTGAGACTCCGTTTTGCTCACTCAGGTGCCTTCTGGATTGGATTTTATTTTTCCAGTTTTTATTGAATGGATATATTCAGAATTTTTTATCAGAGATCTTCATCTGTGCCTAAAGGAAGTTATACCTTCAGTGTATAGGGTCGGGAATTCATAGATTTTGTCAGTTCCCAATGTCAATTGTTTTTTCTTTCTAATGATGCTTGATTGTAAGATATAAACATAATGGATTGAATATTTTCTGAGATGAAACTTCTTTTGTTGTTGCTGTTCTATGTTTCTGCACTATGTATGATAGTCGTATCATGTTAAATGTTGAGTTTCAAAATGCATAACGGCCTAACTGTTTTTGAATGATGCCGAGTAATCTTTAATCACGGACCAGTTGATCGTTAATCTGGGTCCTTATGATGGTATAACCTTCTATGTTTGCACTCCAATGGTCCCTGACAATTTTTTTTTTAACAAAAAATGTAATGAATAATGAGATCATGTTGTTAGAGTATGTCGTTATCTTTTATAATGTTGGCTTTCATATCCCTACTTTCTGATGCTCACTAACTTATCTGAAATGCAGTCATTATGTCGTTATCTTTTATAATGTTGGCTTTCATATCCCTACTTTCTGATGCTCACTAACTTATCTGACATGCAGTCATTCGGACATTAATCTGGTTTAATTGGATCAGGAGACAATCAAGGACGATGGCTGGGCTTTTCTGCTGGAAGGAGGTCCTTCAAGATCAGCATCTGCAAAATTTTGTATCTCAAGCATCAAAATGAACTGAATAAGGTTGCTTGCGGGAATATGTTTCGTCGAGCAATATGAATGTTGAAAACTTATTTCAAATGTCAAGGCCCTTGTGATCTTCCTGCAGGTTTATGACCATGGATGAGACTTTCTCGCTAGAAAACCGATCAACTAGAGCAATGCCAGTCATTCAACAGATTCACCAATGTGCTCGGAGCATCTACCAAGGTACTTTTGTATTATTTCTCTGTTATGGTTATATCATTTGAATTCAGTAATACTCAGCAATTACAATTTAGTAAAGAAGCCATTATTTCGACCCCAAACAGGAGTGCGTGCCTGTATAAAATTGTAAGAGAATCCTACCCTGTGTCAGTGCAGGCTTTCCTTATCAGATTCATGGCTCAAACAATGACCAATCGGCATTCAGGGAAAAAGCCATACTTTAGATGCTTATGTGGCATATATAGTTTTTAGGCTCACTACATCCTTTCTCTATAACCGCGACATTTTACACTTTCTCTACTTTTTTCTCATTATATTGTCAGCAGTGATTCTTTAAAGAGAATCATTACTAATCGGGCATTCAGTGGAAAAGCCATACTTTGTCTTAACCGGCATCAGTCTGAGGAGTGGAACGGATGGACGCAGGCAAGTGTATATTGTTCAACTTGCAATCAATCCTTGCTATAAATTGACAATCCAATAGGTAAACTCCATTCCTGCGCTAAATTGATAATTCAACAGGGTAAACCACTTGCTCTACGTTTTGGTAAACATGTTAATTCCTAGAATACGTGTCCAGTTTATATTCCTTATGTAACACAAAGTCCTCACATTTTGCAGTCCCACCACGAAATGATGGATCCCGCTACGACGACATGTAATCCTCTACAACGATAACTCGAATATGACATTGCGCAATTTCCAAGGCGAAATGATTTTGCCTGATATTTTGTACCGCCTAATATTCTGTAAAATTTGAGTTATTTTCAAACCAAAATATATATCAAATTTCTTATCTTTGTTTTTAAAGCCGTTATCTATTTATCAAATTCAATTTTATAAATCTTATTATAAATTATAATCCTTAATTCTTTAAAAAATTATTGGAATTTTCCAATATTATTGATATTCTTGTCGTGTGTCACGGGAATTTAACTATCTATTTCTTCCAATTTTAGAATCTAAAAACTAAAACATATGGATTTGGTGTGAATTGGTCGGCTGATGGCCCAAAAAGTTTTGTCTTTTTAGATGGCTCGTAGTTAGCTCTATGCGATTCTGATTTCTTATTTCCTCTCGTACTTTGATATTGCGGGAAAACACTTATTTTGAGTATATTGATTTTTTATTTTGTTCCTCACAGTTGGGTCTGCCCTTCCCACCCATTTTATTATTAAAAAAAGAAAGAAATGGTCACTCTTAACTGGATTTCATAAACGTAAAAATCACTTAAAAAAACAGATTAGACACAAAAGATGACAGCCTTTGATGCTGACATCCAACTAATTTAGTCGGCTGGCTGGAATGGCAAGGGTCCAATAGGAAGCGTATGGTGTAGTTCATAAAGTAATGTATAGCTCTCTACTAGATGTCATAATCTTTCCCTAGTTAACTTCTGAAACCAAGCACTAGAAACAAGATTTATACAGGTTGTCGTCGTTAAGAATGTACATACATAAAGACAAGTATTATAGGCCCCTAAAACGGAAAACCTGCACTCTATTCTCCTCCTTTTCTCACAGTTGTCTTCCTACTCTGGATTCAGTGTTCTCTATCGACCAGTCTCTTTGGAGCTTGATCATCAGTTGTTACATCGCTACCTCTGACATGGGAGAACCTCAGCAAGTTGAACTCCACATGGGGGGTGAGCAAGATTTATTTTTGTGCAAAGTTTGCTTCTCTTTCATTTCTTTAGAGTCATTGGTTTTCATATTAAGAAAGAAGATACCAAACGTTGATGGTTTTCAGGGAGAAGAGAAGATAGTTTTTAATTTTATGAGCAAAAGAAAAATGGAGTTACTCTTTCTACTCTTCATCACATGTATGCTAGCTAGCTAGAAATGGATTTTTAAAAAAAATTAAAGGATATTCATCATAATTGTAAATACCAACTAAAAGTGGGTTTGATTAGTCTAACAATAAGATGATCTACATCCAAAAGTCAAAATTTGAATTCTTAATTTTTGATTAATAATGAATAAATTTTACTAATCAAACTGCACCCTTGCCTGGAAAACTGGTTGGAAACATAGCAAGCAGCGACAACTAGCTAGAATATTCTTTGATCCTGCCACACTCAACAACCCATGTCCCAATTCTTGTCTATAATTGACTATCTTAACCTAAAAATTTTAGTATATTATCATTTATTTATTAAGAAAATTTTATTAGAGAAACTCAGTAATACTACAAAATACAGGAATATGAAAACTTGATTCTCAGCGTGGAGAATAAAGTTTGTATTCCCACAGTTCTGATGCTTAGGATTACATGCCATCAGATAGAGTGAATATTTATACAAGATTTAGCCAAAGAGAGAATAAAAAACAATTCAACTCTCCTGCGTTGCTGTAGAGAATGGAAAGTGTAGGAATTTTGTGCCCCTTCTGCTCTGCTGCTGCACCGTAAGGAAAATGTGGTTCAATAAATTTGAACCAACAGGTGACAGTTGTGATTGCAATGTGGAAGATGCTTGACCCATCAAAGGCTTTATTCTGGTGTATCAAAAGGTTCCTTGCTTTCCATTTTGCCCATAGCGTACAAGTGAAAAAAGAAGCATTCTGAAAATATGTTTCCTTTTTCCCTTGATTTGAGCAATGTCCATTCTTCGTATAATTTGCTAAACCTAAGCTGTGAGGAAGCAATAAATAACTAATTCTTGCACCATGGTTTCTGCAATTTTTCTTTGCAGGGAAGGAAGCCGGAGAGGCAAACCAGTCCGGGGACACGATGGTTCCCAACCAGACAGCAATGACGTCTCAACTTAGAAACTACAGGTGGTGGTTCCTTGTGGCCGTCTATTCAGTCTTTCTTGTAGTAGGCCAATCAGTTGCTACGCTGCTAGGCAGACTATATTTTGACAAAGGAGGGAATAGCCAATGGATGGCAACGTTTGTGCAGGTTGCTGGGTTCATAATCCTCCTCCCTCTCTACTTCATGTTACCATCTAAAGCCCCTGATGCGAACAATACCAACGCAAGCTCGCCATCTGTTTTGGTCCTTGCACTAATGTACACTTGTTTTGGCATTTTTGTAGCCGCAGATTGTCTGTTTTTTGCTTTGGGGCAAAAGTACCTCCCTGTGTCTACCTTTTCCATGATTTCAGCTTCGCAGTTAGGCTTCAATGCTTTCTTCTCCTTCTTCCTCAATTCGCAGAAGTTTACCCCCCTCATAATCAATTCCATAGTCCTGCTCACTGTCTCCTCTGCCCTCCTTGTAGTTCAAGGTATTTCTAGTGAATCCGTTGAAAACTCTCGAGGGAAATACGCAGTCGGGTTTATATGCACGGTTGTCGGTTCTGTGGGGTATGGGATGTTTCTGGCTTCAACACAGCTAGCTTTTACGAAGATTTTGAGACAGAAAAACTTTAAGGTGGTGCTGGATATGATAATCTATCCATCAATAGTTGCAACCTGCTGTGTGGTGGTGGGACTTTTTGCCAGTGGAGAATGGAGGGATTTAACAAGAGAAATGCAAGGTTTTGAGCTTGGTAAAGTTTCCTACCTCATGATCTTGATTTGGACAACCATATCTTGGCAAATTTTCTCTGTTGGTTGTATAGGATTGGTTCTCCAAGCGTCTTCGCTCTTCTCCAATGTGATTAGTACTCTATGTTTGCCTGTGGTTCCAGTCTTAGCCGTCTTCATTTTTGGTGACAAAATGAATGGTATTAAGGCAATCGCCTTACTGTTGGCTATTTGGGGTTTTATTTCATACGTATATCAGCACTATATGGATGATTACAGGCTCAAGGTCACGAGAGTTGACGTAAGCAGAGAAGATCAGATGCTTCCTGGTTAAAATGTCAGTCAAACCCATACAGATATTCCTGTGAACGTTGAAGGATGTCTCATTCTCATCCATTTTTTTTTTTTGAATCACAGTATCATTGACTGTTTTTTATACTCTTTTTTGTATTGATATAAAAAATATATACACGATTACACGGATGGAAAGGGAATAATCTCCAATTAAATAATTTCATTTTCTCCAATTTCATTTATTGTTCATCTTTCTTTCTTGTTTTATGTAGAGTCACGACATTAATAATTACCTAACCTAAAAACCTTTATTTTCCTTTTAATTTTTTTAATTTCTTATTTGATTTATTTCTTCATCGATAGATTTTGTTTATGCTCTCCCTACGTCTATGAATATCACGCTCCTTTATCCTCTTCGCAAGATTGCTCTGGCAGCTTGATACCTTTTTTTATCCTTTTTCTGTGTCCTTGTTTTAATTTTATTTATTTTATTTATTGTGTCGATGAAAATATTGTTCATTAACGTTCTTATGCCCAATTTGTTATTTTCATATGAAAATATACGATACCCATGTCTTAAATTTGTGGTCCTTTGCAACCAAAATTCTGCTGTTATTCCTTTTTTCAAAGTCTATATTAGAAAAACAGTATATATTTTCTTAAAAAAATACTAAACGGTACTAAAACAAAACCAATAAAATGATATTATTTCTTTAAAAAAAATCTGATTTTAACAGGGCTAAACTAGATCAGCCCAAAATATTATTTGGATTTTAATATTTGAACATCAATTTAAAAAAAATCTTCATTTTATATTAATCTATTCAATAATTTACAGCCTAAAAAATTACAAATATTTTAGGGCAGCCCGCAAAATCCAAATGCCCATCTACGCGATTAACTTAGACGATGAAAAATATACTGGGGCCGATGGGTATTAATTAGCTTAAGAAGTCTACTCTTGGGCTTGGCCAATATCAGTTCTTTCCCATTAACTTTAGGCTCCTACTTTTTTTTAAAAAAACTTTTAGGTTCCTACTTGATATTAACTAAGCGCCGGCAAGCCACCAAAGTTGTTGAAAAGTAGGTGCTCTAGTTCTTTTGGAAAGGGTGACGGGACGTCAAAACACCATTTTGGGGATTGCGTGTGAATATTACTTAACACAATGTTTACGAAAAAATGGAAACTACTTAATGCTTTCTAGTTTCTAGTTACTTCTTTCAAAAATCAATTGAAAAATATGACACCTAGTATAAAACAGGTAAAATTATTTACTAGAGAATACGTTTCTTCCTAAAATCGACAACAAGGCAACTTTCTAATTCTGATGATTTTATGCCATCCACTTGATATAAACGAATAAATCATCCAGTTTCATGATGTCTGTGAGTTATTCCCAGGCAAGGAAGCCAGAGAGGCAAACCAGTGTAGATGTTCAATTGTTAACAAACTAGATGATGCCTCAGCTGAAAAACTACAATCGCTGGTTTCTGGTTGCACTCTACTCAGCCTTTCTTCTAGCAGGAGAGTCAGTTGCAATACTCCTAGGTAGACTATACTTCGACAAAGGTGGGAAAAGCAATTGGATGGCAACATTTGTGCAGCCTGCTGGCTTCATAATCCTCCTTCCCCTCTACTTCATATTACCACTCAGAAAACCTGAAGTAAGCAGTAACAAAGCAACCTCACCGTCTGTTTTAGTCCTCACGCTAATTTACCTCTCAGACTGCATTTTTATTCACTGGGGCAAAGGTATCTTCCTGTGTCTACATATTCCCTAATTTGTGCTTCACAACTGGGCTTCAATGCTTTGTTCTCTTTCCTTCTCAATTCGCAGAAGTTCACACCCTTCACATTCAATTCCTTGGTTCTTCTGTCCATCTCCTCTTTCCTCCTTGTCTTTCAAGGTAACTCTAATACTGGATCTGCGGAGAACCCTGGAGGAAAGCATGCAGTTGGATTTATATGCACGATTGTCGCTTCAGCCGGATATGGATTGTTTCTTTCTCTAACACAGTTAGTTTTTACAAAGGTTCTGAGACAAGAAAGCTTCAAGGTGGTGTTAGACATGATATTCTATCCATCAATGGTAGCTACGTGTACTGTGGTGATAGGACTTCTTGCAAGTGGGGAATGGAGAGGATTAGGCAAAGAAATGCACGAATTCAAGCTCGGGAACATCCCCTATCTCATGACTTTGATTGGGATAGCCATATCCTGGCAAATTTTCGATATCGGGTGTGTGGGATTGGTTTTTCAAGAGTCTTCACTATTCTCGAATGTCATAAGTACTCTAGATTTGCCCGTCGTCCCTGTCCTAGCTGTCTTCATTTTTGGTGACAAGATGGATGGTATCAAGGGAATCGCCTTATTGTTGGCAATTTGGGGCTTTATTTCATATGTATATCAGCACTATCTCGAGTATTACAAGATCATACAAGTTGACGCGAGCACAGAAGGTTCTGATGATCCCTAATAAAATTCTAATCAAAAGCATCTCTCTTCATGAACCAACTGAAAGTCCAGGTGCATCATAACACCCTGATTTTTGTACCAAATGGCAGGCTGGGTTTTTAGAGTGTTTCCATACCTTCAGCCAACGAAATTTACAGCATATCGGTTTCTGGCCAGAGGGATGATGAGGTAGAAAGAATATATATATCTTTACACCACAGTTTCTATTAATAAGCTGAAGCAGCTGTCATAAATCCAATGAAGTTATGAAATTCGCCATGGCAAGGCTTTGTATATGACCTGCCACATCGGATAATATACACGAATGTAATAATTCAGGTCATTCTTCATAAAAAAAATTCAAGTCATATCAGTAGCAAGTTTCCATTGTCTAGTTCTCCCGTTCTTCCTAAACTCATAATTTGTTTAACTCATTGACTCTTTTAGAAATCGAAGACTTAGAGGTTATAGAATACTGCTAAATGTAGTTCCTTTTAAGTGAGGAAAGTTACAAATCAATCAAATGATATGATCTATTTTTGATAATTAACTGTCTGCCTCCCTCATTATAGGGATTCGCATGAAACATTCAGATCTCTTTCCGATGTGCAACTTTAAGTTTTGGACAGAAATAGCTTAACATGCAATATTAAATCTCAAAAAAAAGAGAGTGGGAACTGTAGTGAGTAGCCATACCCATAGCAGAATGATCAACTACATGAGACAACCAACATAATGTGCTCTAGGATACTTCCTTTGCAGTTGTGGCCATTGTACGAAAAACTGATCAGCTATACGGAATTTGTACAGAAGCAAACCACTCAACGAAAGCTTTTTCACTCTTGCGATACTCTCGACATAAAACACAGATGACCATCTAATACCCAGCACCTGCAGGAAAATTCAACAGCGCTATGTCAAACAAACAACTCCCACATCATCTCAGGAAAAAAAGCTCACCATGAAAGCTAAAGGCTAATAGCTGACAGAGAAGGCATCAAACCTTGAATACGAATGCTATTACACAAAGAGGAACACAAGTCCCAGGACCATTGCAAAGAACCTGAAGCGTTATTCCACAGAGATGGAATGAATACAATAGAAGCAAAGTGGAGGCAATCTCTAAAGATTGTGACAGGAAGCAAATACAAGCTAAACAGACAGAGATCATACCACTTGGGGTCTGATTATAATCATCAGCCACAATCCATGAGCAGTGGCAATTAAAGTTGTAAGAACAGATGTTAGGTATGACTGACCAACCTCCCTACTTCTGTATATCTGCAAATACTGCGCTGAAGCTCCCGTGCTCCCTTCCTGCAAAGAAAATGCATCCTACCATTAAATCAATTGCTTATCTCGAAACAAACAAGACATAAACCGCAGGCAGAACTACACATTCAGCTCTAAGAAAAGAATAGATAGGTACTAAATAAAAACTAATAAAAATAAAAACAGAATAAAAAAGATTTGAGCAACCTCAGAGATAGAATACCGTATGAGCCCAGGAATCTTCCAAAACACGTGCTTTTTGCAGGCTCATATTATCGGTGGCAGCAGCTATGTAATACCGCGGTGAAAACCGATCTTCTTGCAGTACAGAGAGTAAATTGATCATCTCCGCCGTGTGTCCCCCTGCCAGAATCAAAACGATCAGGTGTCAGGAGACAATTCAATGCCGATCATTTTCGTTTCAGTAACAAGAATTCATCATCTGCGGACCTGAACCCAGTACAATAAGTGTTCTCTTCGGTTTGGGGGATATAGGGCGCAATGGTTTCCCCGATCGGTAAAAAACGTATAGAATGCGAGTGATTGCGGTGAGAACTAGACCGATGGTGATAATGAAGAGAGTCGAAGCAGAAAAGCAGCAGTTATGTATGCGCTCCATTTATTGAACTGAGTATAGGTTGCAGCCGTCGTCGTATGGCAGCGCGCGAAGAATTGAGGTCAGGAGGAGTGGGGTTGTGGGAGTCTAACTGAAGTAAAAGGAAAATGACGCACATAGAATGGGGTTATCCGGCGTCGACAGATTAAAAAAATACAATTTTAAGCCGAGTTGAATGGTTTCGAATAAAAATTATAAATTGATTAAACCTTCCTAAAGCAGCAGACAATTTGGTAGAAAAAAAATAAGAATACATTTAGAAATTTGATCTAAAAATATAAATTGATAATTTTTAAATAATTCTTAATTAATATTTTATCAAATCAGTCAAATTTTCTTATGATATAATTAATTAATTATATTTTATTTATTTATCTTCGAATATCATTTTCAATTCTTAAACGTGCAGTATTTTATCCATTTATCTAATTAAATCAAAGGAATTTGCTTACAGCCTCAACGAATTCAGCAATAACATGCAGAGTAAGAAGACTGGGTAAGAATGTGACCCAAGACTGTGAGACGCTCTAGATCTGGAAGGGCTACCTGATATCCTTTTTCGTTCAGGATATAGGCTGTATTCTCATCATGTTAAATAGCGGTTTGAGAAAAGGTATCCAGAAGGAAAAACAGAACATTCACATATTCAGAAATGAATTCAATCCTATAGATGAGGCACATATCCATGCTCACGTAACTGGGCAGTCAGCAAGTGCAGTTGTGAATAAATAGACTCGGCTTCAGGATGCATTTGGTCACCAGTGATGAAAGCATTCATGCCGTTCTTGAGTTCAATCCAGCTACACCCAGGTATCTTTTTCACGTTTTCTTGCTTCATCCTAAGTCTAACATCTAACACTTCTTCATATCGACCAGCTGCCACATAAACGTTGGAGATCAAGACATAATTTCCACAATGTGCAGGGTCAAGTTCAATTACACGCTGAGCAGCAACTTCAGCAAGATGTTCATTTGCATGTAGTCGGCATGCTGCCAACAAAGCCCTCCATATGATTGGATTTGCCACAATAGGCATTGTTACTGCCAATTTGTAAGCTTCCTCGAGCTGCCCTGCCCGACCAAGCATGTCAATTATGCAAGCATAGTGCTCTATGGTTGGAATAACCTTGTACTTCGACTCCATCTGTCCGAGAAATTCACGACCTTGGCTCACTAAACCGGCATGGCTGCAGGCTAACAAAACTCCAACGAAAGTGATCTCATTCGGACAAAATCCTGCTTCACACATGCTTGAAAACGTATCTAAGGCCTCATTGCCATAACCGTGCATACCGTAACCCATGATCAATATATTCCATGATGCTATGTCCTTGTTGCTCATGTTACCAAAAAACAATTGAGCATCTCTCATGCTCCCACATTTTGTATACATGTAAAGAAAAGCATTATTCATTTGCACATTGCAATCATTTTTACTATTGCCATCATTTCCCAGAGCAGTAACAGTCACGTAGCCATGAATAATTCTACCCAACATCAGTGCAGCCATGTGAGAACAAGCAGGAAGAATGGTTGTGAAGGTAACCAAATCAGGAAGAACCCCATTATTTAACATTCTAACAAATATTCTCAAAGCTCCATCATAATCAGCAGACTGCTCATTGGCAAATATAATCGAATTCCAGGAAAATATATCCTTCTCTTCAATGGTTTCGAAAATTGCCAGTGCATCGAAAACTCTCTTGCATTTTCCATACATGTCAATCAATGCATTGCAAACTGAAACAGCCGAGTCATACCCTCTTTTTAACACTAGCCCATGAATCACTCTCCCATTGTCAACATTCTCCATCACAGCAAAAACAGACAAAATCCCGCTGACTGTAAAATTATTGATCAAAATCTCTTGTTTGATCATTTCCCCAAAAATCCATAATGCTTCACTGAACCTGCCAGTCTGTGCATACCCATTAAGCATTGCATTCCACAACGCAACGTCTCTCTTGGGCATTTCATCAAACACGGCGTGAGCTTCGTCCAAAAACTCAAACTTCAGATAACTACTTACCAAAGCACTACCCACAAACATATCCAACTCTAACCCAAGTTTTAAAGACAATCCATGAGTCTGCTTCACCTCAGAGACTGCCATAATCTCACACAATCCCTTAATTATGCAAGGAAACGTGTACTTATCCGGAATAATATCCTTGCTTCTCATATCCTTATAAACCTCCAGTCCGCCTTTGGCAAATCCATTTGAAACAAACCCAGAAATCATTGCATTGTATACAAAAACATTACGATCATAATCCAGGGTCTGATTAAAGACTAAAGTGGCTTGGCTCAGTTGGTTGCATTTTGCGTACATGTTGATGAGGCTGGTAGTGCAAAAAGGAGAGGAAGAGTAAAGCCCTGCGGCCAGTAATTGAGAGTGGATTAGTTGACCTAGTTGAAGATTCTTGTCGCGAGCACATTGTTGAAGAGAAACAACGCAATTTTTTATACTGGAAGGTCCAGTGGTTGATGATGAGGTTGAGTAATGGAAAATATGGCTAGTTTTGGGGATCCGGAATATGGAGAAGAAAGTTTGTTTTTTGGTCATTTACCATGGATCCGCAAATCTGAGGTAGGCTTTCTGGTCCTCCTGGCGAATTGATGGTTAATGAGGGAAATCCAGGTTTCACGAACGAGAACAGGCAAACCAATCCTTGCACGTTGTTTTGGCGCCAGTTGGAGGAGGGATTACCGGCTGAAAGACGGAGCGGTAAGAATTAGATATAAAATAAATTAGAAATTGAATAAAATACTTTTGAAATTTTAATTCTATATTCATTAAATAATTAGATGCATGTAAAATCAACTCTATACTTTAAATAGAGTATGCTTAAAATTATGATATTGATTAATTATGCTAATTAAAAACATAAAGTATAAGATTTTACAATTTGTTTTCATAAAATATTTAGTATTAACAACTCAGGGTATCATTAGACTGCTTAATTCGGAAAAACCAAAAAGTAACCCTGGGTTGGCGGATAGCAACAAGTCCCTTGAGCATCCCTACCTTGCTGTAACCACCACAGCTACGCACATGTGGAACCTCTCACATCAAACATAACTTTTTTCATCAGATTGCATCACGTATCAAGGACAGAGGTGAAAGGGTAGTCATCGTGCAGAAGGCAAATTATTTACCATGCACCACCGCCTACCACAGCACTCGCCCTTCTTTATTATGCGGTCCTTCTCCGTCTTTGGCTGAAGTACTTGGTTGAATCATCTCATGAGTAGCATTTGTGAAAGCGTTTGATATGTATATAAGTAACGATTGACCTTTTGACTTCATTATTTATTATGAAATTGATTGGTGGTGACCCTGACAATAGTTTATATTAGCATAATGTTTATCGTCACGTCTCAAATTTTAAAAAACGTATTGCACTATACTAAATAACAGGCCATTTGAATATAAATTTTATTCCGTAAAATTTAATCCAATTTAATCCCGTTGGATTGAGCATCTGTATTCATCGTAGCTGTATAATAATCTATGATAAATAATAATGGGAGGCTTTATAAATTAATTAGCAAATGGTGGCATCATATAGTATTGCTCAACTCATTGTTAGAATAGGTTTATGTTAGAGTATAAAAATAATATGCTTTAATTGGCCAACGAATTTAACCTAGAGAGCAAGCTTTACGTCCCCGTGAATCTCGAATGTATGATGCATTAACAAGCTTGATAGTCCGTATATTTATTTATTACCTCCGCCCTCGAAAATATTGCTTGGCTCGCAACCCAAAACTCAGGAAATTAATAAAATGATGTTTTAGCAGCACAAATTATACGCATTTTATGCCAAGAAACATCCTAATAAGTGAAAATCAAGTACAGACCCACCCACGCGTACCGATCATCACATCACCTCCCAAAACACTCGCCAAACCGAAAACTCGAGAACAAAAAAACTAACGAAACCATCTCTCTCTATCCCTTTCTATTTAACGGCCCCACAATCCTCCACCGTTCGATCATGATAATGTTCGCTTCGTCCGGGAAAAAGGGGAAACTGTAAAAAGAAATCCGAGGAGAAAAAGAAAAGAAAAACGGGTTGTTTCTTGAGTGACTCGTGTCCTTCTATTCACGCATCCTCTCATTTACGTGACCTTTTAGTTTTTCTTTTTCCCTTTTGCAAAGATTCGAAAACTCCCGCAAGAGGTAAATGAGCAGCACTTTGCTTGTGTTCCCTTCCCGTCCACACTCCACCGATCATCTACGAAGCCACCGTTGCAGTTAGGCGGGGAGCAATTTTCTTTTCTTTTCACCAATCGGATATGGACACTTACAAGCTGGCCATGTGCTTCCCAAGCCACGGGCTTACTGGTTTCAACTGTAGAAATAGCTTCAGCAGGCAGCTGAATGTGCCTTCCGTTTTACCTTCTCACCGGTTGTTCCCTGCTTCCTGCAAAATGCGCTACCGCCACTTAAGGTGCTCCCTCTAATAGCAAGAAATCATTCAGTTACTTGTTTCAGCTGATTGATTGTTATGTATCCTACTGCAATTGGTTTGAAGCAGCTATAGGAAGCAGCGGCGAGTGAAGAAAGCGGCGCCTAAGCAGCTGCCAAACACCGCGGGTTTCCCGTCGAGCGGCAATGATGATACCGACGATGAAAAAGTTCGTCCGGAGCTTGTTTCGGAGGACAATCATTATATGACGGATCATATTCAGAATATCGATCTGAAGAGTGATCCGGAGAGTAGTATAGATGTGGAGCACATTGATGATGGCCAGTGTTTGGACAAACTTTCTCTGACTGAAGAAATGAAATCTTTGGTACCTTTCTTTTCTTCTGTCGCTTTTTTTTTCTAATCTTGAAATGGATGCATTCAATGAGGCTGACAATCTCTAAGTTCAACTGAATTTTTGGTAGTAGCTCTGGAAATCTTAGTGAGTTTGTTTTCTTCTGGTTATGCTTACACAGGCTATAGAGGTGAGTGGAGGAGAGAAGCATTCGACTTTGAGTGGTTTGAATGAGGAGGAAAACTCGACTTCGAGTGGTTTGGATGAGGAGAAAAACTTGGTATTCCTCTTTGTCGATACATATTAGAAATCACTGGTAATTTGGTAAAGTGCATGTAGTTACATGATATTTGCGAATAACAGGTCTTACAGTTAGTTTAGAATCTTCAAAAGCGTGATTTGCAATGGAAAAATTCGTCTAGGGGCTTTGTAAGTTGAGGTTCAAGGTGTTTGGATGTGGCTGTTTGTTTTTAGGTTTAGCACTCAACTTTGCCAATTCAACTATATGTTGTATCTCTCTCTTGGTTCTAGCTTGGTATGTTTACTTAGTGCGAAAAGAATTTTGATGGATTAAAAAGTGGTTGAAAAATATAAGAAATTGGCCCGGCCATGGGTAAGAAGTAATGTGAAATTATTTTACTGTTTTCCAGACCATAAATAAGGATGGTGGAGAGCAACTTCCAACCTTGCAAATGGCGGATCTGCTAGGCATGATAAGAAATGCTGAGAGGAGTATGATGCATTACTTTTATATTCTTTTTTCTTTTCTCTGCCATTGCGTTTTTTTTTCTTCAGACTGGAAATCAATATTTATTTATTAACGAGACACATATGTTCTAGATATCCATCTTCTCAACCAAGCTCGTATTCATGCACTCGAAGATCATGAAAAAATTTTCAATGAGAAAGAAGCATTACAAAGCGAAATTAATGTTTTGGAGATGAGATTGGCTGAAAATGATGCAAAGATGAAGTTTGCTGCTCAAGAAAAGATGCGCATGAAACTACTGGAAGATCATCTAGAGAAATTGAGGAATGAACTAGCGCAGAGGAATGCTTCTGATGGGAGTGTGTTTGATGTTGAAGAAACTGACACCAAACTTTTGAAAGAAGAAGTCCATCTGCTTCAGAGTAGCAGTGCTCATTTTCTTAATGAAGAGCTTAGTTCATTACGAACAGAGAACATGTCTCTGAAGAATGATCTAAATGCTCTAAAGGCAGAACTAGATGTTGTGAAGAGCACAGGTGAACGCATTATAATGTTGGAAAGAGAACGATTGTTGTTGGAATCTTCTCTGAAAGACTTGGAATCAAAATATTCAGCTTCTCAAGAAGATGTATCAAATTTATCTAGTCTAAAAGCTGAATGCAAAGGCTTGTGGGAGAAGGTAGAAACTTTGCAAACATTGCTAGATAAGACCACCAAGCAGGCAGATCAAGCTATTCTAGTTTTGCAGCAAAATCAGGAACTTAGAAAGAAGGTAGATAAATTGGAAGAGTCCCTGGAAGAAGCTAATGTCTATAAACTATCAACAGAGAAATACCATCAATATAATGAACTAATGCAGCAAAAGATAAAACTATTGGAGGAGCGTCTCCAAAAGTCTGATGAGGAGATACAGTCCTATGTTCAACTATACCAAGAATCGGTACAAGAATTTCAAGATACACTTAGTATTTTAAAGGAAGAAAGCAAGAAACGGTCTCTGGATGAACCTGTAGATGAGCTGCCCAGGGAATTTTGGAGTCGTTTGCTGCTCATAATTGATGGCTGGCTCCTTGAGAAGAAAATATCTACCAATGATGCCAGGATGTTGAGAGAAATGCTGTGGAAGAGAGATAGTCGGATTCGTGATGTCTACATGGAGTGCATTGATAGGACTGAGCATGAGGCTGTGTCTAGGTTCCTTAAGCTGTTATCATCACATGAAAGGTAATTGATAATTCCAAGCTATTTTTCCCCCTTCGCCTAATAAAAAGAACTCTGTGTTTTTACTTTATGTTTTCTCTTGACCTTTAGCTCAAGATTGCATGTCATTCACATAGCGGCAGAGATGGCACCAGTTGCAAAGGTGAGATTAAGATAACTGTTTCCATTTGACTATTCTCATTGCAAGATGTTTAGCAGCTTCCCTACCTCCTTAGATTTGATTGTCAGATGGGAAAAACATAACGGTGCCTCAGAGAAGTATTTTTCAAGTTATATCCCAGAAAGGAAACATAATTCCAAGGGGTATCTGCAATTTTTGCTATGTTCACTATTTTGTTCCTTTCACAATGTCAGAAATTGTAAATGGAGTTCCAGCGTCAAATTATTTCATTTGGCCATTTGCATTGGTAGAGCTAGATTATCATCTCTTGAAAAAAATAATACAAATGGTTCAACTGATGACAATTATCTTTACCTTCTAAAACCTGTATTAAATGTTCATGATCTCCAAAAATAATGTGGCACTCGAACTACAGCTTCTTTATTTTTTTCTGCCTCCTGATGTTTTTGTCAAATGATCGCCTACTTTATTTTTTATTGCTTACATAATCTAAACCTGTTTAGTGTATCATAATGGTTGCACACTTACTACTGCCTTAGGTGTTCATTTCTTCCATTGACATGATAGGTTGATTATCTCTATGTATAGCATTTTTGGTAAAAAATTTTAAAAATTTTTATGGTAGCTTTAACAAGACAAAAAATTTCATAGCAGATTCTATGATATTTCTTTTCTGTAATATTAGTGATTAGCTGGACTTTAGGACATTTGCAAATGCCTTCCTCATATTCTTCATATTTCCATGCGTTATCCTTGATAAATTGTTGGTATGCATCCGCTTAAAAATAGTTTTGGAGTTTATGTAAAGCTATAGTTTTTCTTCTTGCTGTCATCTTTAATTCGTTTCCTTCCCTTTTTTTTCCATTGCAATATTCTTGTTAATTCTTATGATTTTTTTAACCTAGCTATTCCACTTTGCCAAGGTTGGTGGTCTGGGAGATGTTGTGACAGGACTTGGTAAAGCACTACAAAAGAGAGGCCATCTAGTGGAGGTTATTCTACCCAAATATGATTGCATGCAATATGATCATATTCATGACTTAAGGGTATGCCACAAACTACTTGATGATTTGGTCAAGACCTGATAGAGCACAAATGCTAAATTGGTTAAAGTTTGATTGCTGATACAGGTCCTAGATATGGAAGTAGAGTCATATTTTGATGGAAAATTACACAAAAACAAAATCTGGGTTGGGACTGTTGAAGGTATTTGCATATCTTGAATTTGGGCTTGTGTGCACTATTTTCCAGCATTGCATTTTGATTTTCATCGGTTATGCAGGTCTTCCTGTTTACTTTATTGAGCCTCATCACCGTGACAAGTTCTTCTGGAGAGGACAGTTTTATGGAGAGTATGATGATTTCAGACGATTTTCTTTTTTCAGCCGTGCTGCTCTTGAGTTGCTTTATCAATCTGGGAAAAGACCAGACATCGTTCACTGCCATGATTGGCAAACAGCTTTTATTGTATGACAAATCTAATTTTATGGACTTAGCTGTCTTAATATTTCATAGCAATGATAAATGCTATTATGCCATTTTAGGCACCACTTTATTGGGATTTATATGCACCAAAAGGATTGAATTCAGCTCGAATATGTTTCACGTGCCACAACTTTGAGTACCAAGGGACTGCACCTGCATCTGAATTGTCATCTTGTGGGCTGGATGTCTATCATTTGAATAGACCCGATAGGCTGCAGGACAACTCTTCCCATGATAGGGTCAATGCTGTGAAGGTACTTCCGTGCTGTTTTCCAGTTATGCATTCTTTTGTGAAACGGCAGCCAATTGTTCTCTCCTTTGTATATTCTTCAGGGTGCAGTAGTGTTCTCGAACATTGTAACAACAGTATCTCCCACATATGCACAGGAAGTGCTGACTGCTGTGGTACAAGCATTTCCTTTTTCTTTTTTATCATGCATATATTTTTATGATAAATGCTGCAACACATTTTTGTAAATAAATCAGGAATGCGATGATTCAGAAAATGGTGGTAGTGAATGATCAGCTGTTTATGCGTTGGCTGTCAAAATTCTGATTGATCTAGGAATTTTCATCCCTTGTGCTTGGATGTGTTATCTTTTTCTGAGCAAATCTGAATAATTGGTGACCGTTAGACATCTGAACCATATGCATATAAAATTAGTTAGTTTCTATTACCTGCTGCTAGTGCTATGTATTCGAAGTCTTAACAGTATTGGAGAAAAGATTATCAATTTTTCCGGTTTGTTTAAGCATGTTTTTTACACACTTATGGAATAACAAATGCTGGAAGTTTCTTTTCTTGAATTTCAAGAACCACTCTCTCAACATCCTTCATTTCTCTTCTATAGGGTGGGAAAGGTCTGCAATCAACTCTTAGTTTACACTCCAAGAAATTTACTGGAATTCTGAATGGAATTGATACTGAGTCATGGAATCCTGCTAGTGATAAGTTCCTGGAAGTCCAGTACAGTTCTAATGATCTTCAAGGGAAAGCAGAAAACAAACTAGCTATAAGAAGGCATCTTGGGCTTTCTACTGCTGATTCCGAGCGGCCAATGGTGATCATCTTTTTCTAAAGTTGCAAATGACTAGTGCTCTAATGAAAGTTTCCGTAATATCACTTACTTCCTCCCTTGAAATGTTGTTTACTTCAACTGTTTTGGTTTTGTTATATCTTAGTAGTTACAGTGTTCAGTTCCTTTAATGTCTAACTGGAGATTTAAATCTTGACACCCACCAGTTGTGCACAGCAATGTGCGATCTCACACTGAACAGGAACAATTGAAACTGTTGGACCTATTTGGTGCTTCATTACCCTTTTCTGTGGTGAAAAGAAAAATAATTTTTTTCTTAAGATCTCAATCATGTTTTTACTTTTGAACTTTTCTTTTGAAAGATCTGTATGACTTTCTTGCTAAAATCAATATCACCGTCCTTGTGAATGAATGGTAGGAGATGTTATTGCATGACTGTACAATTTTACTGCTGAGGTTTGATGGATACTCATGTCATCATATCTAATACTTTAAAATCCAGACTATGCCAGTAGTTAGTAGTTAGGAAACCTTTTAGTTCTTTCTGGATGCCATAATTTCACTGCATTGATCATGATTTTTCTGGAATTGCGCTCAATACCGAGGGCATTGCTTTCAATCTTAAGAACAGGCCACTGTTGACTGATAGGTTGGCTGCATAACAAGATTGGTGCCACAGAAGGGTGTGCATCTTATTAGATATGCAATATACCGAACACTGGAGTTGGGTGGACAATTTGTACTTCTTGGCTCAAGTCCAGTTACTCATATTCAGGTGAAACTCATCTTTCTTGTCTTTCTTTGTCAATTGCAAGTGTGGTTAATCATGTACTTCTCCTGTCTGTAGTCTCATTTTTTATGATGGCAATCGGTGCCAGATCCAGAAATGTTTTTGGGGTTTTCCTTTTTCCTTTTGCGTTATATGCCTAGACATTTGCAGAGAAATACCAATACCATGATATACACTATGGTTCTATAAAAAATTAAAACAAGTACTGTGGTGGCAAGGATGCCTGTACCATATCAGAGACAGAATGAAGAAATAGCCCACATAAAGGAGCAGTTAAATGAAACCCGATTTTGTTCATCAGCATGTAAGACAATGCAATCACGTATGGATAATTGCATGCAGAACAAATCAGATGAACATATCACCCGGAAAGAAAAACAAAGCTATGTCTTTTTGGGTTTCTGGAACTCAAATGAATATTAGACGTCTGTGTAGGCCTCTGCCTGTATTGTAAATCCGCCAGTGCCAGCAGTATCTGAAATATATTGTATGAGCAACAAATGCTTGTATTACTTGAAGATTGCTTACAGGAACAACAAGTATTTTGGCATTCTTGGTAGTTCATAGGTAATACATTTATTCTAATGACATTCAAAATAATAGTTTTCATTTCCAGATTGAAAAAGGAACGTCAAACTACTAGAGTATGACTTCTATTTATTCACTATATACCTTGCCCTCATTTGACATGCTTAATTCTTTTTGTAGAGTGAATTTGAGGAAATTGCAGCCCAATTCCAGAATCATGACCATGCCCGGCTGATATTGAAGTATGATGAATCTCTTTCCCATTCCATTTATGCGGCATCTGACATGTTTATCATCCCATCCATCTTTGAGCCTTGTGGCCTTACACAGGTAAATTTTATTTTGTTGGCTGAGAAATCTTTTTGATGAGCAAGTAATCATAGTGGTGTTACTTTTATGGAACTAAAAGGAACCTGAGCATATGGAGTTCAGCACGGGAAAGGGCAGGTTACAATTTGTTATAACACAAAATATTTTAACATTGCATAATCAAATGATTTATTTTTTGTTAAAGAGCATATGAAGTCTTTGCTTTTGTTGGTTTATGGGATCTGACTCTGCTAACAATGCACCCTTGACTTGGAATTCTGAAAGAGAATGGTCTTTATTTTACCATAGAATAATGTTAAAGATGACTGGAATCCTCATATACAGTTATACACTATATGATGTTACCTAAACTTGTATGTGCATCTTTTGTAGCTATCTAATATTTATCTAAAGCTGTGTGTAACTCATGTATGTATATGTGTAGTTATTTATATATGCATAAGCATATATGATCTCTTCCCCTAGCACATATGGCCTATTCGCACAATTTTATTTCTTCACAACTCTTTCCATACATTTTCAAACTTTCTTTTTCTGGTTGTCTTTTATGATTTTTCTGCAGATGATAGCGATGAGATACGGTTCCATTCCCATTGCAAGAAAGACAGGTGGTCTAAATGACAGGTAAGATACCTTATCTATATTATCACCGACTTTTACTACATTGTGTTGGGAAAAGTATGATAAAAGTATAATAGATTAACCTTGGGTTTCTGTTTCTGCAGCGTATTTGATATTGATGATGATGTTGTTCCTCTCCAGTTTCGTAATGGATTTACATTCCTGACTCCTGATGAACAGGTAGCTGAATTTATCCATTCCTCAAAGTTACTCTTGCCTTTATTGTTTTTCTCCCGAGCTTAGTTTTGGTAATCAGCACCGGGCTAGGGTCACATTGACCTACTAACCTAAGCTCATGGGGGGCTTTTTAGATATATTTTTGTTTCCATGCTTCTGATGTCCAACTCGTAAGAACTGCTCATATGTTTGTCCATTCTGATATTGATGCATTGCCTGACTTCTGCAGGGACTAAGCAGGGCATTAGAACGTGCATTTAATTACTATAGGAATAATTCTGAGGGCTGGAAGAAACTTGTTCAGAAGGATATGGATATAGATTTCAGTTGGGAAACTTCAGCCTCCCAGTATGAAGAGCTCTACTTAAAGTCGGTGGCTAGAGCAAAGGCAGCACGTCGGTCAACATAATAAGCAGCATTTTGACGGAAATTTCTTACTTCTCTCAACAAGCGTTTCTATGGAAGTTGTGTAGCTGCCATCTTGTTGATCTGATTCAAGAATTTGAAATGTAAATTTACAACAGATCAGCTGGCATGCCCTCCTGAGGAAAGGTTCAAGCTTTAAGCGCCAAAACCTTTCATTTCACTCATTCTTAGGTTATATTAGGTCACATCATTCATCACTTCATTGTTCATAAAAGAAATCATATTTGACAGAATAATTAGACGAGGTCCTTTCTTGCGATAAACTGACTTTTGATGTATACTTCAAATTGATATGCAATGTTAATAACAAGACATTATTCAATGTGCATCTGAAAACTTCGGAGCATCTTCCAACCTGGGAAAATTATTACATATTCAGAAAAAAAAAATCTCTTAGGGTTTTTCTGTTGAATTATTACGTTAAGTTCTACATACTTGGGAAGAAGTACTATCTCGTCCATTAATTGAACTCGAATATTTTGCAGTCAAGTTGTCGACTGAGATCTGATAATTCGTTTTAAGAATAGACGGTGGGGATTAGTTCATTGTTATTCCTTGTATATTCTTTAATTAGAAAAAAAGAAGTAATAAGCTTTATTTAGAACACAATTTAGTAACGTCATTTTTTTAAAAAAAAAAGAAATCGATTTTGATTATGCACTTTAAAGAACACATAAACTTCACATCATTATCTCCATTAGTCCATAAAAGATTTTTACATTGCAATCCAGCATCAAACCAAACTCAGTAAAAACTCTATCCTCTAGCTCATTTCCCGGGGACAAAGTTGGTGGCGTAAGCCCAAGCGTTGTTGTTGACGGGGTCTGCAAGGTGATCAGCCAAGTTCTCCAACGGTCCCTTGCCGGTCACTATGGCCTGGACAAAGAATCCGAACATAGAGAACATTGCTAATCTACCGTTCTTGAGTTCCTTGACTTTGAGCTCGGCAAAAGCTTCTGGGTCGTCAGCCAACCCCAATGGGTCAAAGCTACCGCCTGGGTAGATTGGATCGGTGACTTCACCGAGTGGTCCACCAGCGATTCTGTAACCCTCAACGGCACCCATCAAAACAACCTGGGTAGCCCAGATAGCCAAGATGCTCTGTGCGTGGACCAAGCTTGGGTTGCCCAAGTAGTCCAGACCGCCCTCGCTGAAGATTTGGGATCCAGCCTTGAACCATACGGCCTCGCCGAACTTGACTCCGTTGCGGGACAAGAGCTCGGGGAAGACGCAGCCAAGGGCTCCAAGCATGGCCCATCTGCTGTGGATGACTTCGAGCTCACGGTTCTTGGCGAAGGTCTCCGGGTCAGCAGAGAGCCCAGCGGTGTCCCATCCGTAGTCACCGGGGAATTCACCAGTCAAGTAGCTTGGTGGCTCACCAGAGAATGGGCCCAAGTACTTAACACGGTCAGGACCATACCAGGGGCTGCTAGAGACAGCAGGCCTGGCAGACTTCCTCATGGAGAAACGGGCAGTGCCCATGAGCTCAGGGGCGAAGGGGTTGAGCTTCACCGCCTTGCCGGTGAATGCAGTTGATGAGAGAGCCATTGTGGCAGCTGACATTGTTACGTGAATGATTAGAATACTCTTTGTGGTTCTGCTTTGATGAGTTGATAGAGGTGGAGGAGAAATGCTGATCTGGTGGCTTATATATAAGGGCTTACTGTATGAATATCTTATCTTCTTGCAAGTTCCTCTTATCTAGGGTATCTAAATCTCTTATCCCATTGGTGGCTCAAAGATTTTTAGACTTTGTCCTTATCGTTGATAAGAGTCCTTTATATTTTCTGCCCATATATCCTACATGGCACGCTGCAAACCACCAGAATGTTAGATGCTGTTATCGGTCGGAGTCTACCGTTAAAACATTTTCAGTGGGGTATAGTTAGAATTAGAATAATTGAACTTGAAAAAATATATATTATTTATTATTTTATCTCTATTAAAAAATTATAGATACAATAGTTTTTATTTTTAATATTATTTATAAGTTATTAAGATTTTTTGTAATAAAAAAATAAATCCGGTTCCTGGAGATGGATTTCAGCCAATAGAAACTAGACATAAACTTAATGCATATAAAGAAAATAGAGGGAAAAAAATCCATCCTGGAAAATATTTGCAAAATTTGCTTTAGTTTCTACTTTTGCTACATTTGTTGTACTTCTTTAGTAATTAAATATTTTTCAAATACAACTTTTGTATTAAAAAGGGGTTAATATTCTCTTTGGTACTAATGGAGTGTTGGAACTTGTAAAGACAAAAATAAAATAAATAAATAACGGTTAGATTTTATATTATATATTGACAAATATCATGAAAACGAATTTCGACAGAATTCCGATGTAATCTCCTATACCATATGTTTTTACAATAATTCTCAAGTACTTACATTTTTTTTTTCTGAAGATTTTGAAATTTTGTATACTACAAATCGAAATGTTAACTTTATTCAAGAGGCAATATATTTTTGGAGAATATATGAATGTCAATAAATAAAGCGTAGTTAATGCATGTTTTATATATAGTGTTTATGAGTGTTTACAAAGATAAATAATTAAATGCATAAAAAATCATTAGTCTACAAGTTATTTATTTTGAAAAAACAAAAACTCAACCTAGTCTTACTAACAAAACATAACATCAACGAATATAATTTCGAAATCCTTCCAATGAAGACCGCAAGCATAGCAGGAAATACTATAACGGGCAGAAAGCTAAGCTATTTGAAGGGAACTTTCGTAGGTCCTTCATCCTAGTTAAAATCCTGGTAAGTCAAAATTTCACAACTCAACTAGCAATCCTATTACCTCCTGCAAAGGGATAGAGCTATCGTAATATATACGTGGCGATTTTCTATTGGGAGAAAATACAACTTTAGGCATTGTTCAAGATTGTGTATGCGTTTCCTGGCTCGTAACTGAATTGCTATATGAAGTTATAAGTGGCTCATGCAGTGCCACGTAGACAAGCAAGATCAACCATATACTGGGAGATCAACCAATGAGAGTTCTTTTATAGATCTCCTAAGATAAGTGCCCTTCACTGAGGCCTATATAGGTACAGGTCCTGAAAGAGCCCAAACCACATACTCTACAGCCTCTTTCCTTCAATTCAATATTCTACTACTGCTGCCTGCACAATGGCTCTCTCATCTTCAGTCGCCGGCACGGTGGTGAAGCTCAACCCCTTCGCCCCTGAGCTCATGGGCACTGCCCGTTTCTCCATGAGGAAGACCGCCAGGCCTGCTGTCTCTAGCAGCCCCTGGTATGGTCCTGACCGTGTTAAGTACTTGGGCCCATTCTCTGGTGAGCCACCGAGCTACTTGACTGGTGAATTCCCCGGTGACTACGGGTGGGACACCGCTGGGCTCTCCGCTGACCCGGAGACCTTCGCCAAGAACCGTGAGCTCGAAGTCATCCACAGCAGATGGGCCATGCTTGGAGCCCTTGGCTGCGTCTTCCCCGAGCTCTTGTCTCGCAACGGGGTCAAGTTCGGCGAGGCCGTATGGTTCAAGGCTGGATCCCAAATCTTCAGCGAAGGCGGTCTGGATTACTTGGGCAACCCAAGCTTGGTCCACGCACAGAGCATCTTGGCTATCTGGGCTACCCAGGTTGTTTTGATGGGTGCCGTTGAAGGTTACAGAATCGCTGGTGGACCACTCGGTGAAGTCACCGATCCAATCTACCCAGGCGGTAGCTTTGACCCATTGGGGTTGGCTGATGACCCAGAAGCTTTCGCTGAGCTCAAAGTCAAGGAACTCAAGAACGGTAGATTAGCAATGTTCTCTATGTTCGGATTCTTTGTCCAGGCCATAGTGACCGGCAAGGGACCGTTGGAGAACTTGGCCGACCACCTTGCTGACCCCGTCAACAACAATGCTTGGGCCTATGCCACCAACTTTGTCCCCGGAAAATAGAAAACTCTAGTCCTGTGATAATATGAGTGGTGTGTGTGTTTTGATGTAAATTGTTGATGCACAGAAAATGCGACCTCTTTTTATCTCTAAGTTCTAACGGCGTTAAATTTATTTCCGCCCTTTGATTACGACACCGTATTCAGTAAATAATAATGATTATCAGAATTAAAATTTAAAATAAAATTAATTTTTAATTAAAAAAAGTTTATTTTAATGAATTATTATATGATATTTAGATTCATATTTTTTACTGTAACTTTTTAAAAATTAGGTATTAAAATTAATGGAATTAGAACCTTGTTCAATTTTAATGTTTTAGTCCTTAAAACTTAATTGATTCGATTAAAATTTTTAAAAAATAGTTTTTACTGTCGAATATAATTTTTTATATAATTTTTTTAAAAAAAAAGAATTTCATTGCCCTCGAAATAGAAATAACATAAAAACCAATAAACCAAATGAAGCTAAACTCTAAATCCTATGTTACATATTTTACAACCATGCTTCCTGCCTGTTTGATGTATTGTTTCAGAGCGAGCTCAGCTACAGGGATTTCATCTAGTGCTCTTCAGGTTTTTAAGGGAAAAAGTCACCTCATTCATGCTGGGACGGTCCTCAGGGTTCGGCGAGGTGCAGGACAAGGCTAGTTTGAAGAGTTCTTCTACTCTTTCTTCCTCTTGAGAGATTATGGGGTCCAAGATCTGAGCAAGTCCTTTTATGCCAAGCGCAAAAGCTTTCTCCACTAGCTGGCGCAGGCTGATGGGCAGTCCATTCTCGTCTGCAATTGCTGTTGGTCTTCGTTTTGTTAACAGCTCCATCACCACAACTCCGAAGCTGAACACATCCACCTTAGTTGTGACTCTTCTCATGTATGCAAATTCTGTCAAGATCAAAGAAGACAGCTTCTGATGAATTCTAACCCACAGGAGATTAAGCAGTGAACTTAACAGTATTGTTTAGAACTACATGATTAAGGTGATAACCGGAAAGATCTAAAAATCCTTGCAGGAAGAGATGGAGATGAGCTCTACAAGTAACAGGAATGCGATATTACCTGGTGCTAAATAGCCAACCGTGCCTTCAAATGCAGATGATGAGGCCGAGCTGCTTCCATCATGCAGGTGAACACCAAGTATTCGAGCAGTGCCGAAGTCACTGACATGGACCACCCAGTCTCCATCTAGGAGAATGTTAGAGGGCTTCAAGTCACAGTGAACAATAGGGAAGTCATAGCCGGAATGCAAGTAATCCAGAGCGCTTGCAATTGAAATACAAACATTTATCCTCTCCGACATAGTCCACCTTAACTGATCGATGTGAGAGCCGTGTATGACACTCTCCAAGCTCCCATTCTGCATGTATTCCAGAACCAAAGCCTTTAGTTTCTCGCTCTCCCAGGTGTAGCCAAGCACCTTTACCAGGTTCCTATGCCTTAGTCGACTTAATGTCTTGATTTCTCGGTAGAAGCACTTATCAGATTCTGCGGGAAACTGCTGCAAGTCTAGTACTTTTACAGCTATGATCCGTCCGTCTTCTGATTGACCTTTGTACACAGTACTCAAACTGCTGGAGCCGATTATGTTGTCTTCACTAAAGTAACAAGTAGCATTCTCTATTGCTTTCTGATCGAACCTTTTGAGTTCCAAAGCTGAAGTAAACTCAGGTTCTTTCCTATCACTTCCACTTTTTTCTTCATTCTTCTTCGTGTGATGTAGGAGGCTTAAAATCACTAACACCATCACTACAAGTGCTGACAACACCCCTAGTGCAACAAGAATCCATAGTGTCTTTCTAGATAAGGTATGCTTACTCTTCTTACGACACAACCTTGGGGCATCAATGCCATTGAGATCAAGATTTGCATCCAAACAAGATGAACTTATGTTTTTGAATAAACCACCTCGAGGAACAGGACCTTCAAGTTGATTGGCAGATAAATTAAGATTTTTCAATCTGGAAAGATTGGCAAAGCCCTCAGGAATTTTTCCCCTTAGGTGATTCTGAGAAAGGTCAACGGTTGTCAACTGCTCTAGTTCAGCTAATGTTTTAGGGATTTTTCCAATCAAATCATTCCTTGAGAGGTTTAAGCTAGTCAGCATTTTTGTCTGATTAAAAATTTCTTCTGGAATTGAACCTGAAAGTCTATTCCCTGACAGATCAAGATAGAACAAATTTCTGCAGGCACTAATAGATTCAGGAATGGTCCCTGAAAGATTATTATTTGAAAGATCAATGACCTGTACTGCCTCCATGGTTCCTAGCTCCCTTGGGATTCTTCCTTCCAAGAAATTGTGCGAAAAGTTGAGAAATACTTGAATTGTTTTCATACCTGCCACAACGGTTCCAGGAATAGACCCGGTCAGATGGTTGTGAGAGAGATCAACAGATGTCAGTCGGTTGAGATGTCCCATACTTGTCGGAATAGACCCATTGAGCATGTTGTTGTTGAGGCCCAAATATGAGAGCATCTCAAGTTTTGAAACAGAACCTGAAATTGGACCCACAAGTCGGTTGAACTCCAGTCGAAGAATTGTTAGACTTTTCAGCTCATAAACATCCTCAGGTATAGTCCCTTCAAGTGCATTTTTATGAAGTGTAAGCCCTTGGAGTTGTGAAAGTTTGGATATTACTGGTGGAATGTGGCCTGAAAATCTATTTCCATGAAGATACAGAGTGATCAGTGGGCTCAGATTGCCAATCTCCGGTGGGATTAACCCTTCAAAAGAATTGAAGCCAGCCAACAAAGTTTTCAAGTTGTACAGTTTGCCGATTCCTGGTTTAAGTATTCCACTGAAATTGTTCTCTGACAAACTTAAGGTCACAAGACTGGAACAGCTATAAAAGTCATCAGGAATTTCCCCTGACAGATAGTTCTGGCCTAGAGATAGCCTTGTTAGGTTTTGCAATTGTCCCAGACCCTGAGGAAGTTTCCCAGTAAGTTGGTTTAAAGCTAAATCTAAGAATAGAAGTTGCGTGCAATTGGTGATAGAGTCAGGTATGGATCCCCGAAGAAGATTGGCTGGTAGGCTAAGGTTTTTCAGATTATACAGCACTCCAATGTTTCGAGGAATCTCTCCTGAGATGAAATTGAAGCCCATTGACAAATATGTTAAATTTGAGAGGCTTACTATGGATGATGGAATCCCCCCAGTGAACTTGTTTGAATGTAGAGTCAACACCTGCAGCGACCTTAATGATCCTATCTCATCAGGTACCGTTCCAGTTAACTGGTTCTCTGATAGTCCTAAATATTTTAAGGATTTCAGCAGGAATAACGTAAGCGGTATTGTAGAATTTAGCCTGTTTTTGTACAATCTAAGTGTCTTCAAATGCTTCAAATTTCCAATCTCAGAAGGTATAGTTCCGGTGAAATGATTGGTGTATAGTTCAAGATTTGTAAGTTGCCCACAAAGTCCTAGTTCAGAGGGGATTTTTCCAACAAGGTTGTTCTCAAACAAGCTAAGGTACTCCAGATTTGACAGATTGCCTATCTCTCGTGGTATTACTCCAGAAAGTTGGTTTTGACTCAAATCTAAAACTTGCAAAGATTGCATCCTTCCAATGGAATCTGGTACGGAGCCTACTAATCTGTTCCCATATGCTACAAAAAGCTGGAGGTTAAACAAGTTCCCAATGTTTGTAGGTATGATGCCAGTCAGGTTGTTGAATATGGCACCAAACTGTTGCAAGGAGGTGCAGTTGAAAAAGCTTTCAGGGATGCTTCCAATAAAAAAATTCTCGCCGAAATCTACCAACTGCAGATTTTTAAGATTTCCTAATTCTGCCGGAATAGGACCCGTAATAGCATTTGTATAAAGAACCAGTTCAACTAGTTGGGAGCAAAGTCCTAGCTGTGGAGGAATATGCCCTGCGAACGAGTTTAAAGATAAATCAAGAACCTGAAGGCCTGAAAGGTTTCCCAGAAAAGGAGATATCTCGCCTTGGAGCTGCTTCTCTACCAAAGTAATTGAAATGACATGGTTGGAAGAAGGATCACAGGCAACTCCAGACCAGTTGCAGTGATGGGTTGCCTCAGTCCAGTCAGCCAGTTGTCCTGATGGGTCGTCTGTGATAGCATTCTTGAAGGCCTTCAATGCCTCAATTTCAACTTCCAAACCCGTTTCTGCCCATAGAACAGCGGGCAGAACAGAAGTTAGCACGATTATGCATAAACTGAACGTTTTGTACACCATTGCTATCGAAATGGGTGGATGTCAAAAGATGGGTTTCTTGAGCAAAGAACGCTGCATTTAAGAAAGCACTTACGTGCAAAAGAAGTGTGAACCAATCAGTGACCCCACAAACCAACCTTTCCCAGTTGAAGCTATGTCCAAGCCAATCTATAAAGATTTGACTGCCCGTGACAGTCTGACAAAACATCCTGCGGCAGTAGTGAGTAATGTATACCCTACACCACCAGTCAACTTGCCATGTGAACAGAATTTTGCCTGCTAAAACAGCCTCCTCCAACGAATAAATATAAAACCATTTGGACTTCTGAGTTCACATTTGGATAGGAGATGGTACCGTCAGTGATTTGTTGCTTTTCTGTAACTGTGGACTTTTGAGTGGACAATGGGACAGTGGTTTCTGCATTAAACAAAGAGGTCCGATTGAGATTTCGAAGACATGTGAATTATGTCAATGGATCAATGATATCTATTACACAATTTGCGCAAGTTGCGAAGAGTGGATACAAGAAGTGTCGGCTGGCTTGTGAGCTGTTCTTTTGTTGGCTTCAAAAGGATAGGTACGTAGATGTGGTGGATAAGACCAGAGTGGGACGTACGACTTTAGATTCTTACCCCTACGACCTAAAGTTGAAATCCTTCTGACATTTTTATTGGTTTGTGACGGGTCAGTGTTTGCATCCAACCTGTGTATTGTAAGAATGTTTCAGAACTGCATTGTGAACATAAATGATACATTTTAGTCAATGAAGTCTTCTGTAAGAAACATGAAAGCTCGCAAGTTTGTTCCCTTGGTTTATGGAAGAATCCGTTTGAACCCTCTCGTGGGTTTGAGGTCTGTGTCTTGCAATCAACTTTATTCATATGTACCCGATTCTCATAGGATTCGATTTGAAATTCTCATGTATATATACAATTTAAGTATTTATTCAGGATTCAAATCCTGAAGATATAATTATATAAATATAGTTTGTTTTGTTGGTTGTTCCACAGGTTATGCAATTTCTAGAGTCAAGCTTAGGATCCTGGCGGTTGGAAGGGGGATTTTCACTGCTACTCTGCCTCTGCATGAGACTAAAGAAATCAACTCGATACGGGGTTACGCAATCCTAGCCCATCATCATCCATTCCCTCAACATTCCTCTGCTCAATCCATCTCATCAACAATACATGAGACTCCGAACTGAAAAGCTCACGTTCTTGGGTGTGACCTTAGGGGCCAAGGTCACTATGGTGAGAATCACCTAACTCCATTTCCGGTTTCAAGATAACACCAATGATATATTATTAAAAAAAATGCTTTGCTCACAACGTTTGCTAGTATATATTTGACACCTTTCTCGTTGAAATCTCCATGCAAGCAAAATGCCTAAAGCAACTACTGTTCTTCTCATTACTCTCTCTCTTTTCGTCGTGTTTTTTAGTACTGACTTTGGTATGCCTTTCCTTTTTCATGGGTTACTTACATGTTGGTAGTTCTTACAATTACCCGTTCGTTACCTTTAAATGTTCTTTCCTGTTTTCTTGTATAAATATATATATACATATGGACGAGTGCAGGTAGTTGAACACTCGTATATCTATGACTATAGGCCTCTGACTCTTTGTGCCACAAAATTTGCAGGATGCTCTTTGGAATTGTCCGCTGGAACTGTAAAATTTTGAACAAACTTGCACAAATTATTCTACAAATTGTGAGCAAATTTTCTCATGTTCTCGATTCATTATTAATCTCGATCATGGATACTACCCTTGCAGAAATATACCTGGTGCATTGCGCATCCTTCAGCGACCAATGCTGCGCTAAAAGCCAACCTCGACTATGCCTGCAGAAAAGTGAATTGCTCTCTCATACAACAGGGAGGTAGTTGCTTCTTTCCAAATACCTACAAGCATCATGCCTCGTTCGCCATGAACTTATACTATCAGTTCATGGGCAGACATTTGTTGGATTGTGACTTTGGAAACACCAGTTTGATTTCCTTGAGCAACCCGAGTAAGTTTAACTTCAGACAAGAGTTGCTGCATTTCTCTTCTTCTAGTTCCCTGCTTTCCGGATCTGAATCTTCCACCTTTTTGCAGGCCTTCGCATGTGCACTTACGAAACCGGTAGGTGTTGTTAATTAATTTCTTATTTTCTTCACGAGTTGCTACATTCTATTAAGAATAACCTCCACAAAATTAACACCAAAGCCTTTCATAAAATATATTAGCCACCTCTTTCTGCTCTGACCTGCAAGTGCCAGGAATGTTTCAGGTGGAGCTTTGGTAGACAGCCAGCGATTAACCGTAAGTTGGAACTCCTCTGTGGCCACAGGCTGGAAGCTGTAGTTCAAGCAAATGCTTCATCCGTGGTAATTTACTTTTGCAGAAAACCTGGTGTATAGCAAACCCAACAACAACAGACGAGGCACTGATGGAAAATCTAGACTTTGCTTGCAATCATGTTGACTGTAGCCCAATACAAGAAGGTGGATCCTGTTTTAACCCATCAACACTGATGAATCATGCAGCATTTGCCATGAATCTTTACTACCAGAACAACGGAAGAAACTCTTCAAGTTGTGACTTCATGAACAGTGGCATCGTAGTAGCCAAAGATCCAAGTAATAACAACTATGTCTACTTCTTATACTTGCAGGTTTGCAGGCTTGCAGGCACAGTTATTTTGCCTTCGATTTCTAATCCTATATCTTTGTCTGTTCCTTGTTTTGCAGGTTATGGTAATTGCATCTATGAGCACCTCTAGATGTTAAGCCCTCAATCGAATTGCACCTTGTCTGATATGTAATCCATGCTTTTGAGGACAATAAATTTAGGAATACCATTTACCTATTCCAAACTTACAAGTTTCTAATGATTTTTCCTTCCTATTGCCTATTGGGAAATAAAATAAAATAAACCCCAACTGATGACTACCATACAAATATCATTTCTTTCATATAAAAATAAAGAGTGGTTGGCCCATGATTTATTCAAGGGCTTGAAGTTCATCAAAAGTAAAGGAGCACTCAGGCCCAAATTAAGCCCGGCTGGAACCAATTCATATTTACATATTTGTTATCGTTTGTAAGAAAAAAAATTATTATTATAGATTATTTCATAAGCTATATATATTATTTTATTTTATATTAATATCAATCGGGATATTAGATAATTTTTTTATCAGAAGACAATGATAATTTTTATTATTAAAAACAAATGATTCATGAACATAGAACCTATGATTTTAGTATAAACAAAATGTCAATGTCGGATACAAATTCAAAGCTTAAGAAAAACAGTAGGTTGTGTCAGCCGCAACACGCGTGAAATAAAAAGTCTAGAGACGAGGGATTACTGAACCTTCACTCTTCACTATTCATGTGTAATAAATGATCGCAGGTGACATGAAAGTTCTTGTACTTTTATTGTCTATTGTCTTCTTCTAGTAAGACCTTTTTCTATTTCTTAACAACTCACCGTCAGGTCCGTCACCACCCTGTAAGCAGAGCCACAGTGTTAAACGGCCACCATGCCAGTTGCCAAATCGTCAAAGAAACGTCGTTTAAGGACCCACCACTGTTCTCTCTTCACGCGTGCTCCGTCATCCAACGGTTCACATCGCATCCGTATGAAACGGAATGATGCTTTTCGATGCCCACAAAAATCTGACGGCTCAGTTTCCCCGCATTCCACTCTCCTTTGTTCGAAACAGAACATATCCCAAATTCACTATCTCAGGAGTCAGCTCAGAGGCAGACATTTATTTTTGTACGTTAAGAATCCACCATAAAATCACGGCAAAGTACCCCCGTATACACACCACTGCGATCGACTCTTCTCTCGCTCTGACACCAGAGTTTCTACTTCTCTTCGGATCTTCAGCGAAAATCTAGGGGTTTCAAGTCGTATCCTTGGTTCTGAGCTCAGATCTTGTTTTGTTTTTTGGAACTTTGCGCGAGGAAAAACGTATGGGTTTGTTTTCATTGCAGGCTGTTCTCTGTATGTTTTGTGTTTGTGTTTAGGTTCCTGTATCTTTGTTGGGCTTGCGATGATTCATGACAATGTTAAGTTTGTTTCTGGCTTGTTTTTTGGTGGGTTTGCGTTGTTGTGGGTGGAAAGATCATTCTCTTAAGCTTTTGTTTGGTCATTTAGAGCTAGTAAGCTCTGGATTTTTTACTTTAAGTTTGATGTATTGATTTCTCTTGTTCTTAATTAGTATTGATAGTTTTGTATCTGTTCTTCTGTTTTATTATCGGAGGTTTGGTTTTGGGTTGAACTTTTGTGATTCAAATGTCATACAAAATAATGTTCTGCTTTCAAACTTTCATCTTTGCATTTGCTGTTGTTTTTCCTTACTATGTTTCCTATCTGTTATGACTTCAATTACCAGCGTTTTTGTGCTATCAGCTGTTTGAAGATTTTCTCCTTTATTTGCAGGGCCAGGAAACTTTTCGGGGTTTGCAATTTCTTGGTTTGTTGGAAAAGAAAGAAACATGCCGTGGACATCTTCTTTTGTGAATTTCTGCAGAAACTGTGTTCGCTTTGTGGTCTTTTTCCGTGTCATTGTATAATTTAGTTTGCTTCCGTTGTGAGGTACTCTGCCTTGTCTTCCTCTCTATATTATATATTCATTTATTTATCCATCCTTTTACGAATTTATTTATCGATCTAATTTGCTTTTTTGCATATACTAGGGATAATAAGATTGATTGAAACTGTAACATTCGTAAATACACTTTTCCTGCTGGTAATGATCACTAAATGAAAAGGAGAATGAAGATACTACTAAGTGTATGCTTTGTATTTTTCTTTACAAGATTTGCTTGGGGTTGGGGGATTAATTATAGCATCTTAACTATTTGAATATCAATTGACTTTTCGTTCTCACATATTGAAACATTAACGAAGACTCTTTCTTCCTTTTGCAGGAAAGTCCTCTGTGATTGCCTTGTGAACTCTTTCCTTCAGTGTAGCATTTTCCAAAGTTGGTTTTAGTGGTGAGAATGTACATTGCAGCAACAATTAGGAGATATCGAGCAGCGAGAGAAGCGGACAAAATTAAAATGAGTGTTGGGATTACAGCATGTTATCAAGTGATGTTAATTTGTCAGGTAATAGTTCCCTTTTTTTTCTTACATTCTGGATGTTTTGGTTTCTCCTTTATCATTTCATAATGACTTCAAGATTTTGTAGCCTCCTTACTGAGAATATATGATCCAATGATTCTTACCCTGGTATTTGAATCGTTCTCCTTCTGTTCTTATTCCAAATTTAAGATATCACTTGTACATAGTTAGAGGTAGCTCATGAGACCATCACTTTTATATGCATTGAGGGGATTATTATATCCCATGCTCTCTGAAATTTCTCTAGCTTAGGAAACTATGGTATGCCATCCGGTATACTTGATTTTGAAATATCTATATGTCCTCAATGTCTACCCTAATGCCTAAAACTTGAGTTTTGATGACTCCAGTGCCTAAAATGCTGTCAGAATGTGTGCTTTCCAGCTTTCTGCTTTTGCTTGAGACTAACTGTTTGGGTCGTACAATTTTGAATTTAATGCATCATACAATGATAGTGATTATGCTTCTCTATTTGCTATTGCAGGCTGAGTATTTCCGTCAGTTGCTTAAGCCTGTTACGTAGTTTAGTATCACAAAGCTTTCAGAGGTATTGGGATTTTGGACAAAAGAGCATTGTGTTCAAACATAAATTGCAGAGAAAGACTAGAGCACTGATTCTGGTTCATACAGCTGTTTATGATAGTGTGGCTGTAACATGATTTTCTAGTCTTCTCATCAGTTTGGCGATCTACTTTACCATTGAAATCAATAATAGCCAATCGAAAGCCAGAGATCCTTCATTTTCACCAAACTTTTCGGTCCAAGGCAGACTTCTAATGCCAAGTGGCCGACAATTTTACTCCCAGGAGGCAGTACCGCCTCAGAGAAACCAAGTAGGTAGTGGTTACATGCATTTGTCAGTTCCACTCTCCACTGCTTCTGTTTCACCTCCTGTCGTGCAGCACTTGACACCTGTGCATGGCATTGAATTTCAACCTTCTGAGGTTTGTCCAAAGAATTTCATTATATTTGATCAGACTGATCACCGGAGCCAAATTATGTATCATCCTGCAATTGCTCACAAATTGAATGTTCCTGGTTTAAGTTTACATGATCCTTACGTCCAAGAGAATTCTGAAAATAGATATGCCAATGTTGTACAAAGAGAAGCGTTGTGTTCCTCAACTTATGATTCAGAAGATATTGATGCATTGTTGAGCTTTGAAGAGGAAGAAACAGAGGAAAAAGAAGAATACGATGAAGAAGAGGTCAGTACTGCTCGGACTTACGGAAATTATGGTAGCAGCTCCCCTGACGTTTGCTCCACTTACCACTCTAAACCCCGAAAAAATGTTGCTGCTTCTTCTAACCAGAAATCCTATAGCCTTTGTGGCAACTCTAACAGTGAAAAGAAACGGCAGAAAATTAAGAAAATGGTAAAGGCACTGAAAGGAATTGTCCCTGGTGGTGATGAAATGAATACTGTAACTGTCCTTGACGAAGCAGTACGGTACCTCAAGTCTCTCAAAGTCGAAGTGCAGAAGCTTGGAGTGGCTAATATCAAGAACTAAACTTGGATGCCTCATGAGAACGACGGTCGAACCCTGTTTTCTAAGGTCTGTATTCCGGTGCAATTTACATGCTTACTCTCTTGGCAGATTAGCAATGGGAGAATAATGATGGAAGATGTTAAAACTTTACTTTTTGAGTTCAATATTTCAATTATATCAGAGTTGGAGACTGCCAGGTACTGTTCAATTCGTTGGCATAATTATCTATTCTAAAACTTGGATCCTCTATTCTTATGTACTCTTTAGTAATAGGGGAAGATGAAGATGAGACTGAGGTGTGAAGAACTTTTGTTCTCGTTTTTCTTGCAAATAGTTATATTAGACTCAAGTCTTTTGAACTTCAATTCGTATTCTCGCTGCCTTTTTACAGTGCTTTATCCGCTTTCCCTTGCTGAGCATTTACTACTAAATTCCTACGACCAGAGTCCCTTAGGTACGGGATCCAGTACCTTTTACTTCAATGCTCAAACAGGGTTCACGTGATGTGAGCCTGGCTTACTGAAGAATCTGACAGCTTCCTTTTTTTCTCCAATTTTTCCTTTTAGCTCTTTTGCATCTTTTCGTTTCACTTAACCATAACATCGATAACAATGCCTCATATGCATGCATGACAGTACGCATTTCTTTCTATTGTATCCAAGCAGGCTGTGGGTCAGAGTTGGTACCTCTAACTTTATGCTATAAATCAAGTTGTGTTTACTTTTATTGAGTGAGCAGAGGGAATCCTATCTTGATCTGTCTTTTATATAACCCAGTATATGCTTTTTATGGAGGTCCCTAGATTGGGGTTGCCTGAATATGAATGATGGTCCAGGGCCCTTTACTGGCACCACAGTGTGCTCATTTGGTTATGGACTCAGCTATGCCCAGTTTAGCTGTAAGCAACTTCTGTAATCTGCAGTACGAGACTTCAACATAAAAATTTAACAAGTTCCAGCTCTGGAATCCCATCAAATATGTCAGTACATCAAATATTCTGAATCAATTCTTATTAAAAAAAACAAATACAGTAACTATTTAAAGTATTTTAAAATTTTAATTTCATATTAATTTAAATCATTTTCCATATTTAAAATCTAAAAATAAATTATGAAATTATAATTTTATATAAATTATTTTTTTAAGAGATAAATTATTTTAAGACCGAAATCAGGGTTTATGAGTTTTATTAATTCTTTAGTTATTCAATCTATAAAAATTATTTGAACCGGATCAAATTCCGGTTCCCAGTTAACTCGAATGAACCGTCCGGTCCGATTTTGAAACGTCGGGACTAAGCGTATAACATCAAAGAAGAGTATTGACTCTCAGGCAAATTAGGGGTGCAAGACACTGCTTAAACTAGGGCAAAAACGCAGAAATTGGAGGGAAAAATGATCCTAAGAAATCTTGGGCAATGGAGAAGCTTAGCCCAAGAAGCATTGAATGGAACATCCCGCATCGCTAAATTCTTATGCTTGCTCCATGCTACCAACAACTACCTATGCACTCTTGCAATTGTAAGTACACTCATTTCTGATACCAAGACAACAACTATGCATTTTAAAATCCAACTGCTTGATTTGAACCGGTTTCTTTCTTTTCAACCCATGTATTGCTGTGGTGGGCTGATGCAGGGTATCGGTCCCAGTATGGTTCCGACCTTGAACATCACCGGTGACATTGTCTTGTGCGAGAGAGTCTCGCCGCGGCTGGGTAAGGTGGGCCGTGGTGACATTGTTCTTGTCCGGTCGCCAGATAAACCGAGGCATACTTTGATCAAGCGCGTGGTAGGGATAGAGGGTGATCAAGTTACCTATGTTGTGGACCCCTTGAGTAGCGACAGATGCGAGACTACTGTTGTAGGTTCTCTTTCTTTGTTTGGAAAATAGTTTCCAAAATATTCTTGTGAGGTTTATGATTGTTTACAAGATGGGTTTTTTTTTTTCTGATTTTTCTGTGTTTTAACTGGTTTTGATGCAGTCTTTGCTAACTTAAGTTGCACTTGTTTCTCTGCTCTTTTGCTTCATTCATGGCTGTGGCCGTTTTGTGAATTTTCTTCAGTAACCGTTTTGTGAATTTTCTTCGATAATCTTTGACGCCTTTTATAGATTATTTGCTCGTCGTCTTCTGTATATAACTTCGTAGATAATGTTGCCGGTTGATTATCTTCACCGTCGTTGTCTTACCATTTATTTAGGTCCCCAAAGGGCATATTTGGATTGAGGGGGATAACACTCATGTATCTAAAGATTCGAGACACTTCGGGGCGGTTCCTTATGGCCTTCTCCAAGCCAAAGCATTATGCAGAGTAAGTCTTTTTTTTTTTTTCTTTCAGTTGATTTGTGTATGGAGTTGTGGATAACTTGAACAAAAATGTTGTTTCGTTATTAGAAATTTGAGGTCAGTGAACAGTCAGTTTGATATTATATTTATGACTTGTTATTCTTCTGCCAACTGCATTCTATATCTTATGCTTTGTACATTATCCTGTACCGGAGGATGTTTGCCTGAGAGGATATAATAGGTTTAATGGTAAAATGAAATAGTTATCCGAATACTGCAGGATTATTGAAGGCCTGGTAGATGAGGCAGCTAACATATTCAATGTGAAAACCTATTCCTTCTGATTAATTAGGATTTGGGCTCAGTGGAGGTTAGGGTTCATCCAATTCTGTAACTAAATCCTGGATTGGAATCCTGATTCTAACTTCAGTTGAGGGATGTAATTTTTGTGGTTTTAATGGCGTGGACAAAATCAAGTTATTTAAATCATGGTTCTCTGATAACATAGGATTCTACCGGCATGGAGGTATACAATATGTGCATTGGTTTGAATCTTGTATAAGTATAGAAGAAATTGGCCATCGCAAATCCTCTTTATTTGTTATAAGAAAATATGTTTCTCTTCCTCTTCAAGTAGCCAACTCCGATCAGTTTTTTGCTTTGGAAAATGGAACCTTAATTTGTTTGAAAAGTCTGTTTCTATGCTTAAAGAAGTATATATTGTCTTCATAATTTTTTTGTTTCTAATTTTGCTTCTAGGTGTGGCCACTTAAAGACTTTGGAGCATTGGCACATAAATCAAAATAAGTTTGTGATGTCTTTCTTAAGGTATTAACTTTAGCAGCTATCCTCATTTGTATTGCTTTGGTAGCTTGTAGTATTTTGAGTTGGCCAAGGAGGTGAACAGCTAGAATCCAGTGTTAGAACATGGATTACTGATTCTGCCAGTCCCTGAGAAAGCTGAAACATCTTTTTTCTGCACAGATGAAGAAAAGTACAATTTATGAGCAACAAACTGAGTCTTCCCAGGAAATTTAAATTGAAATTCATTGCCTGAGATTGACTCCACTTTACTACAATGGATCATAACTATTAATGCTCTTATTTTTTTAAAAAAAATAAATTAAAAGGGTATCACGGCAACATTGACCCCTTCTATTGTATTGTAAATACTAATTATAAATTAGTTCAGTTTGTCTGAAATTTTTAAATCCATAACTTAATGTACTTTTACGGTCAGGCTAGAAATGATGGCGTGTATGTTTCCTTCTTGTGGGAGTGGGACTCTTATGAACATTATTAGCTGTATGTAGTCTATACACATTTAGAGAAGTCCATCTTTTACTGTACGTCACCAAAGCCATTCCCGAAACGACATGTCATTCGAGCCAAGGAACAAGGTGCCCGAAACTCCGCCCTCGTGACAAATATCTCGTAAAACCAACCCACTTCCATCTGTGTAAGAAAGTTATTACCATGATGTTATCATTTATCCGAGTAGTAAACTGTTGGGACATCCATCCTCAACTTGCATTCAACGGAAAGATCCATTGACCAGAAAGCACCAAACCGATGGTAAAAAAGAGGGGAGGAAGATGCTGCTACCATTGAATCAATACAAAGGTTGTCAAGGGATAACGCATGAAATACATGCACTTGAAAAGCTTTTAATATTATAGAAAATAAACCCATGCTTTTCGAAAGGAACGTCAACAAAAAGACTCCTAAATGGAGATGGAGAAGAAAACAGGGCCGATCCCCATGGTTAGCATTTTGATGCTATATACATACCCACCGTGTCAAAAGGTTGGTAGCAACCTTGCGGTTGTACCTGTCTGTTGTGTCATTGCGAGACATCTCACCAACTTCCGTAGACCTTCATTCAAAATTCAGACGCTTTCCATTCTCCTTCAGCGATTCCACTAACTCCAAAAATTGACAGGTAAATTTGATCATATTGGACTGCCTCTTGATATCTGCATTAACACACTTCAGGTCATTAAATTCCTTGATCTTCTATGCAACCAATACCAGCATACTATCACGGGGTTAGAGTTTTGGAATAAACTCCAATTTGAGGCTTGACATTATGTACATTAGTAAAAGTAGAAAGCATAATAAGAGCGTAAAATTCGTCATCCTCCATCTACTTGGTAGCCATGAAGTTTAATTGTAATGATAGGCACGGATGTTGAGGAATTGGACAAAACAAGTTTGGTATTTGGTGGAAGAAGTATTTCCATACAAATCATAAGTTGAGGATTAGGTTGTAAGACTAGGAAAGAGTATAAATCATAAGTATTTCCATACAAAAAGACATAAGAAAGAAACCTGATTCTGCAAGCTTGTAACAGTAGTCCAGCGCTGAGGATTAGGTTCTGCATCTGAACTCTCTCTGATAAAAGCCATAGTTCTTGATTCTTCATGTGGATCAGCCGTTCTAATGGGTGGCAATTCTCCCATGTTCCACAAGACAAACGCGGATGGTGTTGAAGATCCTAAAAGAACAAGTTGGACAAACGGAGAGTATTAGTTTCTAGTTATGGATGGTACCACTAACTGAAAAGTAAAATGCCATTTTACATGTACTTAAGAGTTGTGCGAAGTACCTATGAGATGATATACAATAAGTAAAGCAGAAACATAAAGACTCTTGTTGTGCAGTTGCTGACAATGATAAAGGAGCTGCAATCATATGTAAAGAGTTACTCTTGAGAAATTGTATTGAGTCAGAAATGAAAATTCAATGGATAAAGAAAAATACATACTGGAATTTTAGTAAAAAAGGCAACAAAAGCACTGGACGTGAAGCATACAACAGAGACCATTGTCAACCCCACTACCTGCACTCACATTATCAACTCAGAGATCATCAAACATGACATGGAAGTTATCTACGTAGAATTCCAATCATTATACATATTTTCAGAGATTTGATGAATATAAAGACATGAGGTAAAGTAACCTCATACCAGGTCCATCTTAAATTATAAAAGCTCAGGATGGCTCGAAGAAGTGTAATCTTTTGTTTCTTCTGCCTGGTGGGAAGGAGATCTTCCCTCACTTCTGAAAGAGGGAAGAAATCAATCCCACCAATCAATTTTTTGCAAATATACATTGTTTTACATATATGAATACATACAGCTTATAAAAAAAGAAAAGGAAAGAGCTCATGATGGCAGTACCTTCCACATTTCAGACGCAGATCTCTCATATCTAACTCTTCTTATTTTCAAGAACAATAGGACCCCTAAGCATGAAGAGCAAAGCAAAAGTAGAGAACATGTTTAGGATAACCAAGTAACAGATAAGTACAAGGCCACATTTAATACATAAATTAACCATACAAATAGTCCACAGGTCACAGTTTATTGCCAGTAACATTTGACGCTTACTTTATTAAAGGCCATACCAAAACAAACTCTAAAGGTTTCCCAGATCATTCTCAAATATGCAGCGTTGTTGTCTTGCATCTGACATATAGTTCTGGGAACTTTTGGGTCCTCTATATCTCTCACCTAAACCTGGTGTGAAGTTATAACCAACTATTCAAATTCTTTTTTTGCTTTAACTTCACTCATCTAGAACAATATACACTAAAATCACATATAAAGTCGTGGATCTTCATGTATATGCATTCATAATATGAATCGCTGTCAACATTTGTAAGTTTTCCTCTAAAATACTGAAGTTGTTGCTAGAGGATGCAAGCTACAAGTGCGACGTAACCATAAAGCCTAAAAAGATATGAAATGGAAAGTTATATCACTAAGAAAGAACAAGCTAGAAACAAAAAATAACATATATATATATATATATATATATAACTATTCCCCACCATAACATCCCAGTGCTCCTCCCAGCACAAGCATTGCAGCAGCAAAAGCATCTATATATACCTGCAAGTTTTACATTCATGAGAGGTGCGTTAATTTTCTTCTTTTTTATGAACTTCATCTTTGAAGTATATAAAAGGGTCCACACAAAAAATAATACATGATACTGACAGCTCTTTAGGCGTCAAACAAAAACCAAGAGGGAAACAAATCCTGTAGAAATCTAACGTGCTATAATAACCAAGCAAACTTAGAATGAAAAAAAAATCAAAACAAAAATTTCATCCTCTTTCAAATTGGGGAAGCACAAAGCTTCCATTCCTTATCTAGAACTTATTTACAGATACAAAGAATACATATGAAAGTTTATATACACAATAAGCATTGCTTCTTCATTCAAAAAATTTTCATATGTCCATCATAAAAAGCATTGAATTATTCCTTTTACTGACTCCACTGGGACTTAGCGGTAGGAAGTTTTGAGTTGTTCCAGTAATTAAACTAGTATAGCACCTAACGGAAACAAAACAATTATCTGACTGATAAACAGAAATTTCCTATATGATATGATGTTGTGTGTATAACATGAATGGATATAAAATTAACTATTCAAATGTCCATACCGTGGCCAAGAAGTAGGAATCAATAAAATTATCTTCCATCCCAATCCAGATAAGCACAGCAAAAGTCACCATTACTGTGAATACTAGAACAGTTACCTAATGACAAAGTGCAGAGGAGATTATCAAAAGCCATATTAAGCACAAGCAAAAACATGATGGCATTTTGCATCACTGTCTTACCAAAATCACAATTTTTTGACGGCTTCCAACATGAATTGATCGGAGAGGTAAACACACTCTATGACTCTCTGAATGTGTTGAATTTGGGTCAGCCAATCTTCTTTCTAGCAAAGGTTCTCGAAAACTAGAGTCTTCCTCCTCATAATCTTCATCATCTGCTTGGTGGCAAAGGTCAACCCTAAAAGGAAACCCCATAGAGAAACAAAAGCTTGATTTTATATAGAAAAACATTCTTAAATTTGAACCTGAAAACGCAGGGAAAAAGCAACTAGAACAAGTTAAATAACTCATTTGTGTACAGAAGTTTGGAGCATTTTTAGCATTTTTTTAACTCCTCCAAATAGTTTCTACAAAGATAATTTCTCCTCTCATAATGTGTATTTAGAAGCCCCTGTTCAATTCAATGACAGAGATACTAGTGAGATATCCATGGAGATCAAATGAAGATGAAGGCAGAAAAAGATCACGCTGAAAAAAATTGCACTCCTCTTTGTATTGTCAAATTCAAGAGAATTAAGAATGCTTATAAATTCTTAAACTATCATCCTTGGCGTAGTGAAAAAGTTGCCCTCCATGCTGCTCAATTTCATTTATTATAAAAGATAATAACTACAAATAGCAGAAGATGAATCATACCAGAAGGATAAAAGAAGAAGAAATGCAGCGAATAACAAAATTCTTGGGAGGGCTGCCAAAAAGAAATAAAGATTCCGATGGTCAAATAATTTGATTACACTTGAAATAGATGTACGTTACTTTTGCATGAAACAAAGAACATACCCATGAGGATAAAGCCACACAAATATGACCAACATAGCCATCCGTTGTAAGTAGCAAGAGTAGTCATGACAAAATAAACAAAGTTACCTGCCAAATTCAGTAATAAGAAACTCGGTTTGCAAAACACGTGAGAGAGCTGCGGCTGCCTCATTCTATAGCAATGTGTAGATGATGAAAAGATGACTTCTTGAATATGATAAATGGTTTGCATATCACAATTACAAACATATATACTGGCATAATACAGCAACTCTGTGTAGTAGTAGACTCATAAACATGCAAGAAATATAGTCATGTGTCCAGTACGTAACACAAACCAAGGATTCCCATCAACCAATTCTTGACCCTTGAGTGAGTGCAAACGGAAAGATTGCATTTTCCTTTCAAAAGAAGGTAGTCACATTTTGTTCCCTAAGTCTAGAAACACAATGAGAAATGGATTTTGACCAAGTGAAGTGAAAGTAACAATGAGCTGTTGCCACAATTAAACATTTGAAGACAACTGAAGAAAAAATGTTAATCCTTAAAATTGAATAAAATAAGAAAGAATAAAGAAAGCACTAGAAAAATGTAGCAATTGACTCTACAATACAGAATCAAGGGCGATAACACTTTGTCGGCACCAAAACTGTACAACAAAATAGAAATTCCAGTAGTTAACAACATAATTATGGTATATTCCTTGCTCTTACCTACATTAGAAGTTCCAATCAATAGATGAAACACCTGCAGTACGACATAACAATTAAGGTGGTTCAGTATGCATATAATGGAAAATACAGTGAAGAGTATTCATACTGTGCATGTCCATTAAATCACTCGGTGGTGCAGTTAATCTAAATTTGCAATGCAGGTACGAGATACCACATAGTAGTTCTCACACTATATCTAGAACTAAAAGATTGTGCTAGCCTATCTCTTTTTCTCTCCCTCCTTTTAGGCATCAAACTGTATAGTTCAAATCTGGTAACTGTATGCAACACTCCTTTTGATCTAAACCTATCATCATTGCATTCAAAGAAACTAGATCATCTGTTTCAGTAAAAGAACGGGCAAGTTTCCTCTGCATCCAACCAGATCAGAGGAGTTACTATATTTTTTTCCATTCCAGATACATTGTCCTGGCCTTTGTCATAAGAACCAAATGATATCATGCCTCATTCACTAATTCAACTATCTAGTTTGACAATAACAGGTTAATCTAACTAGCCAATCAATTAGGGTAGGAACAATAAACGCACATGGATAGGAACTGAACTGAATGACGTAGAAACTAATACATCACTTACCTTTTGTCGAGTCCAGCCAAGTTGGGAATTTCTGGAGTGAATTCTTATTAGCTGAAAGAACAGACAACATTATTAGACATTTCCAAAGAATCCAAAGATGAACATTAATTATATTTTTTCCATATCTTTGTTTGTGATTTACGTGAAGCTAGCTAGCAAAATAATTTTGAGAGTGATCCATTACTTGCTAAATTACCAAGACCATTAATCCATGAGGATGATTTTTAGTTGAATAATCATAAGGAATATTCAATCTTCAAAGTTCAGTTCATGCACGTAAGATGACTTCAATCAGAATACTTTTAACATCTCAACACTCACCAAAACAATGTACTTCCACTACTTCAAAGCTTTGCACTACATCATAATATAGAGATAGAAAAGTTCCAGAAAAACTTGCGCATTTGCATGATTTGGCTAGACTGTGTACAAGTCAGCTCAACAGTGTTATGCTTTGTAATTTTGATCGAGTTCCTCAGGTTGTATAAACCACACCTACTCCTTGTGCGCTTAAGATGCTCAACACCCCTATGAACAGAATGTAGTAAAAAAATAGACTTTGACTACCAATAAAAGAAAAGACTAAGCCGAGCTACATTCAGTTGAAGCTGTATAAACTGAGATAATATTTATGTTCGGTCATGACTTATCAGCACTTGCAAAACCAACCTACAGAGTGTAGTCACTTACAACTCTCCTTGTAAAGTAGGCTAAAACCCAGTTTTAGATGAACAGCTTACATTGTGAGGGTCGTGTGTGCCTTCCATTAAAAAAAACATCAATGGTTTCCTTGTTCATTGCATTCTCAAGATTCTTTTAAGTTGAATACCAATAGAACATATACTATACAGAGAGATGATAGCTTTTTGCCGCAATATTTTTTCTACCGTTCCTCAAGCAAAATTCCAGAAAATGTCACCTCTATTTCCAGCCAAAATTGAAAATTGTTCCAACACATACATTTGCTTATTGCTTTTTTTTCCTTTGTTTGGTAAAAAAATTCAAAATTGAACTTTGGAAGCTCATTAAACAGTGATGGGGGATTCAACCGATATACGATTAGCGACACTGTTTCAGAAAAGAAAAAAAAAAGCAACTCCTTCGAAAGCCATACTCACTTATTAACCCAGCATGTATTATTCTCCACAGCAGAAAAAATGCAATCCATTCGTTCAAGCTTTGCTTAGCTCTCTAACAACGTAGATTTCTTAATTAGATTCTTACTGAAATTATGAATGTATGGCCTCGCTAATGAGAATCAATCCCATTAATCAGAATATAATATACTTCCAAAGACCATCACAAAAACAGAATTCACCCATAATGCTTAACATAGAGGACGAACTCCATTCCACGATTCAGAGGAATAACAATAAGTACACTACGCAATGACCAACCCATCAAAACAATACAACACTGAAAGCTCCACCACCATAACCATCAGATTCTACCATATTTGTCAAGACTAACCCTTACCAAAACGAAGAGTACCAACACTAGATTTATTCAAGCACGAGTGTTGAGAATCAGGAGCGATTGAATTCATAGGAAACACAAAACCAACCTGAGAGAATGCAAAGAGAGCAATTATGCCATCAACACAAGCAAGACCCGCATTCACGCCGACCACTTCTGGTGGAAAGCAAGAATACCGCGAAATCATCTCCCTCTCTCCCACACTCGCGCCTCACACACTCGCGCCTCACTCGTATGTAAAATCCTCCTCTTCAGAAACAGAAGAAAAAACAAAAAAAAGGGTTATCCTTTGATATTGCTAATCCATAAAAGACAAATGCTTGGTGGGTTTCTCGTAATTGGAGTTGTACGGACAAAGAGATGCAATCTTTTTCAAGGTATCTTTCATGGAAGATCTGTTTCTGTTATCTTAGGATCCTTCCCCAAAGAATGTGAGAGCGCCCTCTAGTCTAAAAACAGCTTTTCCATAGTGACCTCTTTATATACATGTGTTCTTCCCTTCTTTATTCTCTTCGGATGATAAAATAACAAATAATATTATTTGTTATAAATTTTCTAATTTTTTTCCATGATAATAATGAAATTCAAAAATAGTAAATCAAGCCATGAACATTAAATAATATTAATATCATAATCCAATCCTGATAAAATATGATATTATCGCAGCAAATGATTGGCTATTAATTGCGGTGTAATTTCTGCTATTCCTAATATGATCTAATATCATTTAAGGAAACCGTATATATCGTGGATGATAATGGTAAATAAAAACTTTAAAGACACTGAAGGGCAACAATGGAAAATTGAAAAAATATACGGATGCATCAGTCGTGAATCACAGGCGGCTGGCCATCTGGCCACAGGAAAATGGAGATTCCAGATGATACCTTCTTTAACCCGATGTGCTTTTTGACCAATTATATTTACCCTTTTTTTCTATTTTCCCTTTGTTACTTAAAACGTCTACCTTTGTTTGTTTTTTGTGTTTTGTAAAGTTGTCGCAGCTTTTGTCACATGGCTCGCCGAACCACCAATCTGCTACGAGCCTGATCTTTAGCTTTGTACTTTGGGATTTGCTTCCTTGATTAGGGTCTGATTTGATGGAAATTTAGCCAATAAAGTGAATTGTCAAAAGTCCAGCAAGAGTAACCACGTGTTTAAAACAGGAACGGGCCGGTTTGACCAGACCTGATTCCGTTCAAACGAATTTGATAAAATATTTAAGAATATAAATCTTTAATATCATATATTGTATATAAAATTTAATTAAAAATGTAATTTATGTTTTAACAAATAAAATATCTATAATTTATCATTCAAGAAGGTCAATTTGAGGATTGATTAATTCATAATGAAAAAACAAATCACATAAAACTCGAATATAAAAGGTAACAAAATAGCAATAAGACAATGTCTGCCATTGACGTCATTCCTACGCGGCTATACTTTTGACTCCAAGGGGAAGAAGATTGAATTTCAAAACGAAATTTTAAGTTCAACTTGGCAGAAGAAAACAATAAAATTTTTTGGACAGGAGTAAATTAATTTTTCTAAGATTAGGACTAAAGCCCATCCCTTGTTTAATAAAAGCATCAAGAAGTATTGTCCAGCTAAATCTTTGTCATTTATAGACCCTGCTGGTCAGTGATAACATATTTCTAATCCCGTTGATGGCTCATCCTGTCCTTGTAGTAGTTAGCTATAGCTAGCTCATGGTTCTCCTCTTAATAGGACGCTAGTGTTCCAAGGCCACACTTTGTAACTATTTTGCTTGCTCAAAATATTTTACGGTATTGTTGATATTTTATACAATCATCCAGAATAATTGTCTCAATAATTTATTTCATACCATAAAAAATTCATTGGTTTGGTTTGCTTCAGATAATCAGGAATCCGATTCTTGGGCTTCAATCAAGCCGGCGTCGTTCAGCACTCTGAAATGGTTCCTTACTTTTTCAGGCCCAGCAAGTCCTTTTAGTATCCAGTCGAATTCTTATACTTGTGGGCCATCAAGCCCGTGAGAATGTCATAATGTAATGGGTCGCATCGATTGAAACTTGAAAGACCATCGTTGACCTTGCACGGGTAGTACCAACCAGTGGGACCTAGTCGTGGTTGAATGAACATGGACCTAAGGAGAGCCCTACCTATGCATACTGTATATGGGAAATTAGTATCAGTAGCCGTTAATCGTCAACGATACTGGACCTTTCCTACACATGGTCCATAATATTTGTCATTGCAGCCCAATGATATTGGGCCTGTTGATCCAAAATCATCTTCAACTACTGATTACAATTGGACTTGGAAATATCTTTATAAATTATTATTTTTAATATAAAATTAATTAATTAGATATCAAATCAAAATGAATTTTATTATAAAAATTATTAAATTAATAAATTTTAACCTAATTTATTTTTATTTTAATTTAGGTGGATGTTGGATTTCCCTATTTGTGGAGACTAAATTGTTTATATTTACAATTAATATTCACATTAATCTAATTTAGGTGTATATGAGGGTTGGGATAGATTGAAAAACATAAAAAATGATTACATGGTGTTTCTGTACTTTCCCATTAAAAAATAATGAGGATTTTAAGGATGATATCATGCATTCGAATTAATAAATACACTTTCAAGAAACCAAATTAAGTATTTGATCTCTTAAATATTTAGTCAGAATTTGAGTTTTGATGATGTTAGTTAAATTTATTCTTTTGATAACATATTTCTCTTAATTATACAGAATGAAAAAAGATAACACACTACATGGATATTATCATGATAAAATAAAAGAAAACCAACTAAGCATGACAGAAAATCACCAACTAATGGGATCAAGTTTCCATTTTATTCAATGTTTTAGTGTGGGATAAAGATTACTAAATAGTTGTGTATTTCTAATTATATTTACTCCATTTATGGAATATCGAAAAGTATTATTTTCCTATTTTGTGACCAGACATGATCCAACCATACATATTTGGAATAAAAAACAAATTCAATATCAATTTCGACCCAGTTGACAATATCCAAGGAAGAACAAATTAGCACGCAATCTGATTAAGGAAAATCGAAGTTTCCTTAACAAGATAATAATTCTTCATTCGTTGGTTCTGCATTACAAGGGAAGAAAATCTCCTCAAACATGGTAAGATTATAACACTATACAAGGAAATTTCTCTACTTCCTGGTCTATATATACGGTCCAAACTTAACTATTAGCAGGTCACATTCACAATCTTTAACGTATAACACAAGAGAAAAAAAAAAGTGATATTTTAACCCGTTCTTCAAAATGTCAGAAAAGAAGACAAGAGGAAAACAAAAGATTGACATTAAGGAGATTGAGGATGAAGAAAACAAGCTCATTACCTTCTCGAAACGTAGATCGGGGATCTACAAGAAGGCAAGCGAGATATGCACTCTTACTGGTAGTGAGGTAGCTTTTCTGGTGTTTTCACCTGCAGGTAAGCCATTTTCCTTTGCCACTTCATCTATTGAATATGTGGCCAGTTGCTTCCTTGGCCTGGAATTACCTCCACAGACCGTCGACAACACTTATTCCATTGTCGAGGCTCATCGGCTGATGAGGATAAACAATCTCACCCAGCAACATAATGACCTACTCCATAAAGTAGAACTGACCGAGGAAACTACCAAGCGACTCGTGGAGAAGCTCAAAGGGAAAAACTACAGGGGATGGTGGGAAGCTAATACTAACGAGCTTAACACGCAGGAGTTGACTGAAATGGAGAATAGGTTCGAAAACCTACAAGTAAACTTGAAAGCAGTTCTCCATCAGAAGAGAAATGCAGGATACTGTTCTTTTCCTGCTCCTCCGATTGATCCTAACAATGTGCTTACAGACCCATTTACCTACAATCCAGATGATCATCAGACGTCGATTCCTCATGGTCAACATTTCCGACATCCAGATCCCAAGGGAAAGAGGAAAGTCATTGAGTGATTGATCACCAGCACTACCATTTAATGGAACTTGTATTTAAGAGAATACGAAGGGTCTAGCTAAAGTCACTTGCATTTGCTTTTCCTATCATTTACCCTTATTTTCAATAATCATGCCATAATACGAAGCTGTGTATAATTTAAGGTGCCAAGATGTATCATCGTATTATAAATTTTTTATTTTGATGTTTACGTATTGAATTAATGTTCATGCCTTACTATATCTATATATTATTTGTCATGGTGCCTCTCAATTAACTTCCCTTTTGATTGACTAATAATATTTTATTTGATACTATTTTTTTTTCTTTTATAAAGGAAACGAAAAACAAGTAAAATTTTCAAATGGAAAAAATTAATAATTAAAATATTTCACAATATCCTTCATACCAATTTCATTAGTATTATATTCAAAATAAAAAAAAAGCTTTGGGCAAGACAAAAAAATCCTAAGAAATCTTTGTCTTGCATTCTTTTCTTTTTCTTCTTTTTATCAGACATGGTTTATAAACTTATATAATGTTGAAGAAAAAGGTCTTTTTGTATATTTAATTTTGCATCCAAATATTAAGAGTTTCAGATATATAAATCAATAGTTTTTTTAAAAAAAGAAAAAAAATAAAATAAAATACAACAACGGAAAAATCAGGTATCATTCTATTAATTGCATTGCTCTGCACACGTACATGCTATCAATCGCAAGAGCTTGTGTCCTTCATCCTTGGTTTTATCCAAAATTTTGTGTGAAATTCAGCCTTTTAGGAGGATAGCCTTGTGTGTAAAAATCTTATCTTATTATACGAATTAGTGTCAAGTCAAAATGTGATGTTATGGTTTAGTGAGCGAATTGTGTTTTGAGTAGAAGCTCAATGAATTATTGACTTTTATAAGATTTGGGTGAACTGTAGCACACAATAACATCGATTAATAATAGTTCACAATACAATTCCAAATGTACTTTTATTCACAACTATTCATACAATAGTGTTGCTCACTTTATTTGATATTCACTATTAGACCGAGGCATGGATGTGTCACTCTTGTTTATGTCCGATGTCAATTTTTCTTGATCAATATCGAATTCGAATAAACTAGTGTGATCTACATCGCAGCTAAGCACGAACATGTATTTTTCTAATTTGTACCTCTCAAAGGGCTATGTTATATATTCAATAAACATCCTTTATGTATCTTATTACAGTGATAAAGGTCTAATGCACAATAATTTGGGAGAGAAAATTCTCTTAAAACTAGAAAGTAGACCGTACTTTAGACTCGTTACTAATCTGTGATCCTAGTTTGTCTATTCATATATCAAAGACATGAGTTGTCCTATATATTATGTCAGACCGATCTTGTATAATAATTAAGATTGACTCGTAATTCTTATCTTGTGAAGTTGAGCGGTCGACCTTTGTCTTCAACCGATCGTAGAACCTTGGCCCGAGTCGTACTCTGCACATCAGTCTTCCATTTTCAGACTTCTCGGTCTGACTAGTCTTTTCCAATCCCGACTGGTCATCTGAACCTTTCTACCCATGCCTTCGACCGACGATTCGTCTCTATCACGGATTAGCGCTCTTACTCTAACAACATTGGGCCTATGGGCCTATTGTAGGATCCACCAGTACTAATCGGTTACGAAAAATAAATAAGGAATTTTTTAATTACCAAAAATATGAATTCTTTCTATATTACCGTGATTTATAAGGAAAGAAGACAACTTACACACTTTCCTTGTAAATCATTGTCAATAAGCAAATTGTTATCAGCCTCTACAATAATGCTTTTGAAGCCCTTGTCCCAACAGAGAAGCAATTTTTGTCATAAACCAGTAAGATTGGTATACGTGAATTTCTATGATAATCGCAAATCCTGCTTACGAAGAGTTAACACTATCACGGATTAACCCTCCTGCTCTAGCAACGTGGGGCCCATTGCAGGATTTATCTGTGTTAGTCGGTTACGAAAACTAATTAAGAAAATTTTAAATTACCAAAAAAGTTGTCTTTTTTCCATATAAATCACTTTCTTTGTAAATCATTTATATTTTTGAACTCCTTTTCCCAACAAAGAAACATTTTTGTCATAAACCAATAAGCTTCGTATACGTGGGCGACAAGGCATGTTGTGCGTTAATCCCGAACCCAGCTTATCAGGAGTCATCACTATCACGGATTGGGCCCATCTAAGATCTATCCGAGTTGAAAACTAATTAAGGAAAGTTTAAATTACCCAAAAAAAACAATTTCCTTACATGTTAATCATAATTTACAAGGAAAGAAGACAGCTTAAACACTATAAACTTAAGATTCCCAGTCCATAAATTTACCCTAATTCACCCTATAAAAAAAGACTCATACTAAGCCTCTGATATCACCATACAACCAAGTCTTGATATAATACTATACATCTCATCCTCTATCTTTTCTCTAGTCTTCAGAAAATGTCAGAGAAGAAAACAAAGGGCAGGCAAAAGATTGACATGAAGGAAATTGAGGATGACGACAAAAAATTGATTACCTTCTCAAAACGTAGATCCGGGATCTATAAAAAAGCGAGTGAATTGAACACTTTCACAGGGGCTGATGTAGCTTTTGTGGTGTTTTCACCCGGAGGAAAGCCTTTTTCTTTTGCCACATCCTCCGTCGATTCTGTGGCAAACCGCTTCCTAGGTCGAGAACCAGCACGGGTCATTCACAATGCTCATCCTATTGTCGAGGCATATCGACAAATGAGGGTCGTCAATGACCTCAACATGAAACACAATGAACTGCTCCGTAAATCGGAGGTAGAGATGGACAAGACCGACGTGCTCAAAGAAAAGCTAAAAGGTAAAAGCTACAAGGGTTGGTGGGAAGCTAATACCATCGAGCTTAACAAGCAGGAACTAATGGAGATGGAGAAGAGATTTAAAAAACTAAATGTGAACCTAAATATAATCCTGGAAAACATTCTCCGTCAAAAGAAGAATGGAGAGAGCAGTTCATTTCCAGCCCCACCGATTGATCCCGACAATATGCTCATGGATCCGTTTACTTCCATCCCAAATGACCAGATCAATCCCCCGACACTTTCTCCCAGAGATCCCAAGGGAAAGAGGAAAGTCATGGAATGAATAATACTACTACTTAGAATCTAATTAAGTGTATGGCTTATTCCTTTTCTTTAGGCAAGACTTTGTGGAGATTTATTACAACCTCTTCTCTCATCTTCAATATTTTAGTCGCGAAGAATAATAAGTCAATTGTATGTGGTTCAAAACTTTAATATATATCGTAACAGATTGTTACCTCACTTGTTCGCCTTGTCAAATTTTTGTATGTTCTGATAAAATAAAATTATAAAAATTGCAGTTATTTTTTTATTTTCTATTAAAATAATATTCTACCGATAGTATAATAAATCTCTTATCAATTTTATATATATATTAAGATAGATATTTTATTAATAAGAATAATTTTAAACATAATGAAACCATTTATATTATAAAATTTATTTATGTTCCATCCAAATCGAGACAAAAATAATAAGACGTCAAAATAGCGATAGAGAGTTAGCTAAAGCAGACGACCTGATGGCCGCGGGAAGGGTTAGTGCGGGTTTGACATGTTATGAATTGTCGCTTGACTTCAGAGTATCTAAAGGATTGAGCAAAACTTACGTCGTCGTTTTGGAGGCTTTACAATTTGAAGGTTTCAATTTATATTTGTTAGGACATGTGTTCGAATTATATGCGATATAGAGATGGAGATACAGTAGCTATATACAAAAGATATAAGAGACCAAAGACAATTGTTTATTATAAAAATGATGCAGTCTCCTCTATCTTGATTTTTTATTTAGTTTTATTCAAAATATTAAAGACAGTATACTAAAAAAAATACTTATCAATATAGTATTGATTCTGATCTACCAAATACTATATTCTCTTAATTCTAAGGTCTTAGTTTGATCCTAAGGTGTATATTTTGAGTGGATGCGTACAAGATTTACTTTACATAAGAAGAGTTTTCCTTTTTTGCATATAGTGTTTACCATATTTTCATCCAATAATAAGAAAGCATTAAAGACCTAGATTATACTACCAAGTCACCTGTAGATTGTAGATAGCACAGGTCCACTTCCCTTTCTGGGAGGCCACCGTCAGAATTATTAGAGTGCTTTTTATTATTTCATTGTTCTTGAATTTATCCCGCTGATTTTGTAACGAAGCTTGAGTTATATTCAAAATTCCTGCCTAAAGCTACGTATATAAAGTAACATCCATTTTATCTTACAACTGGTGGTCTCTCTACTCTTTAAAATATAATCATATATATTGTCTTATAGAATGAAATAATAAAATAAAATGAGGACCTTTTTTCTTTTATATAGCTTGTGCGTCTTTCTATTATTTTCATACAAAATCCCTAAAAAACTTCCAATAACATCCAACTTTTTGTAAATATTTGATAATTTATTTAAAGTCGTTGATCTGATCTTTATAAAATATTTTTAATTTTTTAATTCATATTCTATAAATTTCGAAATGATAAAATTGATATACATAAAATATGTATGTATAATTTTTTTTTAAATTTCTTCATAAATATATTTATTTTGAATAGCAAGACTTTTGATGTCACTCAAAACACACTGGATATTAATTATCATTATATGTAGAAAAGAGACTCTACAAGGAAAATAATCCAATATCAACAATGTTGACCCTATTTATAGTATAAATCCGTCTCATTTTCATTTTTCACTAAATAATATTTTTATATTTTTTAAAAAAAAATCCCAAGCTTATGTTCCCTTACTATTTATACATGGTGCGGGCTTTCATAATGTAGAAAAATTTCAAATCAGAGGACGGAGAAAATGGGCCGGCGGAAGATAGAGATCAAGATGGTCAAAGATAGCAACTCAAGGCAAGTAACTTTCTCGAAGCGTCGAGCAGGATTATTCAAGAAAGCCTACGAGCTCGCTACTCTCTGCGGAGCACAAGTCGTCACAGTCGTTTTCTCGCCAGGAGGTAAGCCCTTTTCCTTCGGCAACCCTGATGTTGAATCTGTCACGAGGAAGTTTCTAAATCAGGAAGATAAACCAAAGCTTGTCACTAGACGCCACGGCCATGTTGATTCAAAACAAGAAGCAAAACTGCAGAAGCTGAACAACGAGCTGAATGACCTGTTTAAGCAGCTCCAGGCGGAAAAAAGGAAAGGGGAAACGCTGGATCACATGCACAATGTGAGTGGATTGAAACCCATATCCCTAGATGAGCTTCTGAAGACAAAGAAGGCATTGGAGGGCCTCCAAGACAAATTGATAAGGCATCTGACCGAAGTGGAGGCATCCTCTTCGCTGCTGCTGCTGTCGAAGACACCTGTTAATGATGAGGAAAGGTAGGCTATAAAGAAATTGTAATAGCACCATTTCTGAGCTAATCAATCCACAGTAAAATGATTCGAACAGATAGCTTGGATGAGACACAGTGATTGAGAAACTATTACATGTGCGGATTGGCTGTGGCTTTGTGTGATCCATCCGTACTAGCGCAGGGGAATTTGCCGCCTTCGTTTGACCGCAAAATGGAGGCCTTTTCATCTTTGTCAGAAGAGAGCCCAAATAAGCCCATCTTTGCAAAAATATATGGACCAAGCCCAAAGTAGCTCACTACATGGGCTACAATGTAGCCCTAAAAGAAGATTCTCAAAGATAATTTTATTTTTGCAGGATTAATCTGTTTATAATCTATTAAAATAAATATTCTAATAATATAATAAATTCTATTTATACTATTTTAACATGAATAATAAAAAATATTTATATTTCCAATATTAGAACCCTTTACAAATTTAAGAAACCATAGACCTTCTTAAAATCAATCCTTATCGGTTAAAATTTAATTTAATTTATACTTTATATATTAATAGAAACAATTCGTAGCACATCTCTTCTCCCTATGAAAATGCGCAACAGAAGAAGATGACATGAAGAATATATATATACGGTGGTCCTAGTATTGACATGATAACATCATGAGGCTTTAGGGTGACAAATGAAAAGGAAAGCAGAAAGTAATGTCTATGACTATTCAAATAGAGCATACCTACTCAAAGTTGTCATAAAATCGGTAACTCCACAGATTATGGGAAGTGAAATGTTAGAATATAAACAGTTTTCGCATTGCGGGCACGGGCTGGCATGGCAAGATGGAGCTATTTCTTGGAGCAGCAAGCAAAAGGTATGACAAAGGCAAAGACATGAACAAAATTGTCTCCTTCGCGTTTCTCTAGAAACTGGACCACATGCTCTCTTTGTCATGGAGCAGCCATCACCGTGAACGTACACGTTCTAGAGGACAAAGTCCCAGTCTTATAGGACCAATCAGCAGTGTGGAACATGAAAGTTGTGTTTGTTTGAACAAACCTTGAATGTGTACGTACCAATTTGGAAAATTGGAAATGATAGACCTTTTCCTGTTTGTCTTGTCAGTGTTTTAATACAAAAAATCGACCATTTGTTATCTTTCTCCACCCAATTGAATTGAACTTAAAAAACGTTAGTGTAATGCATATTTATTAATTCATCAAAATTTTGTATATCCATTATATAAATATAAATCATGATCATATAAATGAATGAGCTATCAATCCGTGCATTTCCCAGGCCTAGGCATTTGAGTTGTCCTAACTCCTTAGTGCTATTAAAATATTAATAATTAAACTCAATCATCATTATATCAAGCAGACTCTCCTCTTGAATTAACGCACTCTGTAATTGACTCCTTAGTAGCAAACATGAAAAAGATAGAGCATTTCTTATGTAAAAACAGATTAACGTGAAGGACAAGCTGCTAAACAGGAAAAGCAAAACCCAGATATTGTTCTCTTATCTTTGTACGAATTCGAATCTTTCGACAGAAAATATAATTTGAAACCGACCAATAATCGTAGAATCCATGACCAATCAAATCTTAAACTTGGACAAAACCAGAGAACCGGTAATAAAAAAGAAAAATACTTTGTTGATTCAATTTGCAGGCCATATTGTAAACTTTGCTGCACTAAAACACCAACGTAGATCACATTTAAAGTCTGACCAATTAATTATAATAACAAAAGAAAGAAAATACTCGAAAACCTGGCACAATCAAGTCTATGTACTAACTTTAGCCAGGTTCCACTAACACGGTTCAAACAATTTTCCGATTTTGGTTCATTGCCTTTTCACTTTCGGTAGCATCCTGAGACATCAGATGGGACTATACAACAATGCCACATTCTCCGGCCTGAATGTTTTCTACCCGAATACGCGCGCAGCAAAGCACCTGTCTTCCAAGATTAGCTTTGTTCCCATGAAAGGTCGGCAGTGCTTAGCCATTTTCCAAGTGTCAATCGCATGAAATATTCTCCTTGTCTATTTCTAATTAAAAGTTCCTTGAGCACGAGTCTATAAAAGAAAAGGGCATTGATATAGTACGTATCCGGGCGCACGGGTAGTTTTAAGGTGGTCCGGGAGCATACATGAACAGTATGCTCTCAAGATACATGAACAGTTCCAAACAGTGAAAATAATATTTTTAAATTAAAGGATAAAAACATAAATATATAATTTTTTCATTGTTTGGCACTGTTCATATCTCTTGGGAGCATACTGTTCACGTATGCTCCCGGAGCACCTTAAAACTACCCCCGGGCGCACACCTGTGGATTCACTCGTTACAGATGGCGCTGTAGGCGGCGTATAAACAACAGAAAGTCGTAGATCCCATAGGCTGTGCAGTGTACTATTGTTCTATAACAAGTATTATTGTTCTATTGTTATAAGGAAGGAGAATGATTATAAATTTATTAAATAAAAAAGAAAAAAGATGAGGGAAGTTGCATTTACCCGGTCAATCTGGGGTGGCGCACCCACGAAACAGAATCCCCTCCTCTCCACCACGACGCATCACAAAAAGAACACCACCACTGACTTGGCGCCTGGAAAGCGTGAGAAAGAGCAGTTATACGCCACGCTCTCATTTTATATTACTAAAACACCCTCGACCAGTACGAATACGAATTCCTTCTCTATCGCTTTCTCATCGCCGCCACGCTCTACTTTTGAATTACCAAAACACCCTCGACAAGCGCTACAAATACAAATTCCTTCTCTTCGCTTTTCCACCGCCTCTTTTTGTGCTGAGCAAAGCTTCACCACTTCCCCTGGATAATATAAACTCGGTCACCGCCCTTATCACAGTACAAGACAAACAGCTATATCCGGGCCAAGAGCGCTGAGAATAGTTCCACCAAAAATGTCGCAAATGTTCGATAAGAATATGGAAAGGGAGATTGAGAGGAGTAATAGCAGTAACAGCAGCGATGGTAAAAGGAAGAACAAGTGGAGGATGCCAACCTTGTTCAAGCGGAACAAAGCAAAGCAGTCATCAGGGTGGAGGTTGAGGTTGAGGTACTTGTTGTCTGCTTTCAAGTGGAAGAGGATAAACCTGCAGCTTTCCTTTTTTGATGATGTGCTCTTCAAAATTGTCTCCGTGCTAGAGGCTATTGTCTTGGTGATTTCCCTGTCTTTCTTCTTCCTGTTTTTTGGATGCCACTTTTGATCCTGTTTCCTGGGTTGCCTTTATGCAATCCTTTTTCTATGATGCGAATATGTATAGTTTCTTCGATGTCCAAAGAGACATCTGTAACCTGAATTATTTCTGTACTTTTGCTGGAAATATACAGATGCGGCTCTCTGATAGATCTGTCAATGCCGCTTGTTCTTCGTAACATTTTAAAATCCTACAAAACTTGAAACAAGTGCTAGTTCTCAAATGTTAATGTTAGTTTTCCTTCATGCAAGAGTCAGGATAGTCCACTGCTCAATCATCTTCTTTAACTCCCAAGCCTTAACCATTTTGCGAAGTCGTTGGTTCCTTGCTTTCACTCCTTCACATGACTTCTGTGTGCCACTTGATCAAGAGCAGACAAAACAGAAGAAGATATTTCCCAAGAATGGCCGATATTTTGACCACATTTGACTTTTTTTTCTCCTTGTTATTATTCTCTATAAGACTAGTCGTTTCTTTGACCCTCTAGAACTTATACCTACAAATTATAAAAAGCAGGGCAACTGAAATAGAGCATAACTAAAGAATAATTAATATTTTATCGATTGATATTTATAAAACCAATTATTCTTTATATAAAAAATTGTTAGACATAATAAAATTAAATATTTAAATATAATTAAATAATTAAAGGAACTGAAAGATAAACTGCTGCATGAAGCAATCTAGTGAGACAAATAGAAGTTTAACCCGTTGTACTGGGAGAGGTATAATTCACACAACTTCCATCAGAATTTAAAGAAGGAAGAAGAAAGTGCCCTACGATTTCAAGTCAGCGACCCAACGCCTGATGAAAGGGTGTGTATTTTGTCAGGTGTAGTGCTACTTAGAGGCTAGCTAGAGCACGCTAGAACCAGACGTGGAAACATCAAAATTGGGCTTCAATAAGTGATAAAAAAGACTAATCATAGTAAGAAATGATTAAGACCAACAAGTTTTCTTTAACGTGCAAATTCTCATTTCCAGCCGCTAAACGAACCACGCTAGGCCAGGTTTCCTCATGCTATTCCACCATCGATTTGGCCTGATAAGTAATATTTCAGTATCTGGCCAGTTTTTTCTTTTTGATAAAAATATCTGGCCTATTATTTTAAACCGGTACAGATTAAAAAATAATCAGGGCTGTAAGAGTAACAAAAACACTATATGAGAGTGGCATCTAGTTAAGTATGTAATTTTAATTTTTTAAAAATAAAACATTTTATTGCGTAGCACTATTCACGTCTAAGACATCCCAAAACAAGATGTAGAAAAAAGAAAAAACTCGTAAACAGAGTTAACCATCCGTTCTGTCCAAAATTACCCACCAAAAGACAACTTGGTCAACTAACATTTTCAGTGTGAGAATGATGTAAGAACAAGGAGAACTCTCAAACCTAATCATGTAAGGGTAGATAATTGTAGGTCATGAACTCAATTTGAAGCTAATTCGGCAAACTTGTCCTAGTGGGAAACATGGTCACGGGTCGGATACTTAGGTCAACAATATTCTAGAATCAAGTCAATTTCTCAGACAACAATAATTGTGTGGAACTCCAAGTCTGAATACGTTGCGAAGGGACAAATGTCGATGGTAGAATGAATAAAAAAACACAAATGTTACAATAAAAAAATAAAACAATGTTTGACTTGGACATAAACGCCCACTCCATTTTAGAAGTTTCGACTAATTTATAAACGACATATGTTCGTAGAGAGTGAGATTGGATCTGTGGCAATGTAAATAGATAAATGAGTAATGTGGAGAAATAGAAGTTGCTTGGGATGGTAACCAAATTTGTCAAAAAAATCTAATCCAAGGATCTGGTTGAGTTATATGAGTTGTTCATTATTGACCAAATGTCAATAATTTAGATTTTTTACATCGAATATAAATTATTTTAAAATTTGATAATTGATTAATTTTGTATCAACATAGTAAGATCTTTTCCGATGGTAAATACTTGAATTATAAGGTTGAAAAGAGCTTTTACCATCTCATTAAGTGCCCATTGCTTGAATACACTCTTAATTAATATTAATAAATATACTCTTAATTAATATTAATAAATTAATCAGTATCACTTACATAATCTTTAATTTTAAATAACAAATTTCACAGAAATCTAAAACAATTAATGTTGTGATATTAAATTAGATGTTAAAGGCTTGCATAAGCTTCATATGTAGAGAATTTTTCAAGTGAAAAGATGCGTAGCAATTATGAATTGGTCTAAAAGAGATAAAATTCGAAACCGTGTAAATATAAATATACGATTAAAATATAAAAAAATTAATCAGACAATCTCTACAATTTTTTATTAAAACGCTGCTCAGTTCAGGCCCATTCAGAGGATTAGGCTTTGCTGGGTTGAAGCCTTAAGATTATACAATGTTTAATGTCTCCAAGTTTGGGCCTAACAGGATCTGCCCATTAACATAAATAGTAGTATAGACACAGAACGTGACCCACCAAAGGAAATATCTGCCTTGACTGTATGTAAAAAACTCCAACTCTTCACCTTGCAGAAGATAGAGTGAACGCGAGACACATACACAGAGAAGCAAGAAAGATGCATTCTTCGGTACGCATGCCAATTAACTCACCATCTTCTCGCGCTCTCTTGAATCCCAACCAGAACCCTTGTCAGATTAGCTTTCTCGCTTCAAAATCACTTAGGTCACCTCCCTTAAGGAGAGCTTCCTTTACCCCCAGAGCTCTTCTATCAACTACAAGAGAAACAGTGTTAAAAGAGTTTCATGAAAAAAGGGCTCTTAAGGTACTGCATAACCTGCCTATTTTCTTGACGTCTCCTTGTCTTTGGAACTTCAGTTTTGTACAATCCGTACTTTGTTCTCCATGTGTCAAGTTGAGTAGTATAATTTCTCTGTGTTGTACTACAGATCATATCGGGTCTGCAGAATTTTGACAAAGACAATGTTGCTTCAGTCATCACTGCCGCCGACAAGGTTGGAATCATCTTGTTTCTAGTTTTGCACTATGTGCTTTTTTCTTCATTTTTTGTATCCCCGCTGAGCTTGAGCATATTTATCCGCAATTTAGATCGGTGCCCTTCAGTAGGAACGAAACAACTGGTCTTTATATGCTTCCATGTCTATAATGCAATATACAGGGTGGAGCAACTCATGTTGACATAGCTTGTGACCCAGACTTGGTGAAACTTGCCACCAGTTTAACTTCACTTCCGGTAAATTCTTTCTCCGTAGCAAGGTTAGCTTGATGTTCTTCACAGAGCACGTGAACATTTCAGAAACTTTTAATTAGGTTATCTCCATTAGTTGCAAACTTCTGTTTTAATCGAATCAAATCCACCTGCATGGTCAAGCCTAAAACATCTTTAACATATCAAATTTGTTATAAGTATACCCTTTCTTTGACTTGGATTTGCGACCCTTGCAGGTCTGTGTTTCTTCCGTGGATCCATCAATATTTCCAGCTGCTGTTGATGCAGGAGCCCTGATGGTTTGATTATAAAACTTTAGCCTGCATTTTAATTTTGAAACATATGTTTTTGGTGCTTAATTCCAGAGCTTTCTTATCTAAATCCTTGACTAGAAAGTACTACTAGACATTCGTTAAAATACCCACGAAGGTTACTGACAATGCAGGTGGAGATTGGAAACTACGACTCATTCTATGACAAAGGAATAGTTTTCTCTCCAGAGCAGGTATCAGCAATTTAATGGTTTTCTTCAGTCTATTATGAGTAAAACACTCAAACTCATCCATTAGCCTCCTTGATGCTATCGTCAAATCTTTATGATGAAAATGTTTCCTATTGGGTTTGCTTCTGCCGTTCAATACTTCAAATATGTTTCTTCTTGGGCTGTCTTTTCTTAACTGTGGGATTATAATTAGCAGATATTAGGCCTAACAAGGGAGACCAAGAGAATTCTTCCCAGTGTACCGCTCTCAGTTACTGTGCCTCACACACTAAGTCTCGTCGATCAGGTAAAAGAATCTCCATTCTGATATCTGCCGAGTGTAAATCATTGGTTCTGCTGTGTGCCTTTGTGTTAACAACGAACAAACAGGTCAAGCTTGCAGAGCTATTAGAACAGGAAGGTGTTGACATCATACAAACAGAAGGCGGAAAATGTTCCAACCCATCAAAATCTGGAATTCTTGGGTTGATTGAGAAGGTAATGAGCAAGAAACTTTAACCAAATGGCATACATAGTAACTGCAGAGCAATTGAACCCGACATCGTGTTCATCTGATCCCTCTAAACTTCCACACTCTCCAGTTATCTTCATATGCCTCTCTCTGTACTTAAAAATTTAAGGCTTCCTTGCCTCACATTGACCATTCTGTGGGGATAACAGGCAACTCCAACTTTAGCAGCAGCATATTCTATCTCGCGGGCGGTCAAGATTCCTGTTATGTGTTCGTCTGGAATTAGCGCAGTTACAGCACCAATGGCCATTACAGCTGGGGCTGCTGGTGTGGTATGGAAAACATGAAACATTCATAGCTTCCTCTGATACTCCTTTTCTGGTCCAATATAAATAGCTCCTGCGCTTGGTTGAAAAACCAGCAATTTGGTTCTCCTAACCTATAGCTAACTTGAGCACTGCTTTGATCACAGGGCGTGGGCTCGGCAGTTAACAAACTAAATGATATAGTTGCAATGATCGCTGAGGTGAGGAGTATTGCTGATTCCTTGGGACGAACTGAAGCTCGTAGACACGTCACAACGGAGGGAAGACATTAAAACTGTAATTAAGTTCATGACATTGTCTTCAACGGTCGGATTTTGATCTATATTTATAAATAAGAATGACATGATTATTAAATTAATTAAACATTTAATGGCAGCAACTAATACATCGACAATCTTCGAGTTGATTACCAACTAATTGTATGAGTCAAATTATATACAGAATTGCATCATAGTTTGGTAGACCAGATTGGTAAATACTCTTAAATAGATTATTTAAATATACCAACATAATGGAAGGACATTGAGAAGCAAGATATATGCACATTACGGGGCATGGGTCATGAACTAAGTGAATAGATAATACAAAGTATTGGTTTGGCTAACACATAAAAACCTATCTGAAGCATTGATTTTATTTTATTAAATGCTGGCTGCTTGTCACTCAATAGATTATATAACCTTATTTGTCAATTGTGTTCATAATTTGACGAATCCAATTTCTCAATTTATTCTTTAATGCCTTTCCCTCTTGTGTTCTCTGGTAAAGATTAAGTAAAACTGATTCCACAAGGCATCGAGAACTAAACAAAATACAATATTCTATTTTATTTATTTATTATTTTTCTGAAATCCAAACATCTTGTCAGTACGTATCTGACATGTAGATTTCAAATTTTTTTACATAATATATATTATTATTTTCTAAATCAATTCATAATAAATCAATTAAAATTTATTATTATATAATTAATTTAATGTATTTTATTTACATTAATAATGCTTTCCATTTAGTAAAATCTAGAATTTCGGCTGGTGTTAAAGAGTAGTTTGACCGGTTACCCAACCCATTTTTTCAACGAATTAATTAGACAAAAAATGTCCAGGGAATTAAATTTGGGAAAATAGTCAAACGTGGCATTCAATATTTTAAGCAGCCGAACTTGAAGCACCCACTGTAAGTCTATAAAGCCTTGTATAGGCCATCCACAGAGTTACTAAATGTTTATGACTTTTGCCTGCCTTACTTTCTCATTTTTATTTTAAACGCTCACTCGCACCATAGGTATCATCGCCAACCCCTGAATCTCGCCATTGTCCTCCCCTCGCCTCGCCTCTGCAACCACCGCCATGCAAGCCTTGCAATCTCCGTCTCTCCGCCCTCTGAACACTCTCCACAGAAACCCCCGCAATGCAGCTGCTAAAAGTAGGCCCAGACGGGTCTCGGTCATTGCCGCAACTTCTGCTGCTCCGGCGGCGAATAACGTCACCGTTTCGGCGCCGAAGCGAGAGAAGGACCCGAAGAAGCGGGTGGTGATCACAGGGATGGGACTGGTCTCGGTGTTTGGAAATGAAGTGGATGCTTATTATGATAAATTGCTGGAGGGAGAGAGCGGGATCGGACTCATTGACCGGTTTGATGCTTCCAAATTCCCCACCCGGTTCGGCGGCCAGATCCGTGGGTTTAGCGCGGAGGGGTACATTGATGGAAAGAACGATAGGCGGCTCGATGATTGCTTGCGGTATTGCATTGTTGCGGGCAAGAAGGCGCTTGAAGATGCGGCTCTTGGCGGGGATAAGCTCTCCCAGGTATTGCTTCAGTTCGTTAATTTTCTCGGTGTGCTTTGTTTTTCCTGTGGTGGGTGTTGATTGTTTTCTTTGGATTTTCGGATCTAACCTACTGTTTTGTTGAGCCAAGTAGGAAGTAACTGAGCATGCATGTGTATTTGCTTTCAGTTTATTATAATTGGTTTCACATTTTTAGTAGCAAAATGTTTGTCTATATATTAAAGCGGTTAATATGCAGGATATACTATGGAGATGTTTTTGTTTGTTTTAGTAAGCTGGTATTTTAATGATATATTATAGCTTGTGGAATTTCGAAAATGGTTGAGCCTGTGTAATGATGAGAAACTTTTTTTTGTTGTGTTAGTGTGCTTTAATCTTTATTGTTACGACGTATTAGTTTGCCTGTTATTGCGATTCCTTGATGTTAATACTGTATGAATATTCACTTCCTATTTGTACATTTCACATCCTGTCCGATTCCATTCTCTGAAAGCTTAGTTGCATTCGATATGTGTGATCTGCAGATTGACAAGGAGCGGGCAGGTGTCCTTGTTGGAACAGGAATGGGAGGTCTTACTGTCTTTTCAGATGGTGTCCAGGCTCTTATCGAGAAAGGACACAGGAAAATAACCCCTTTCTTTATTCCTTATGCGATAACAAACATGGGCTCTGCTTTGCTTGGGATAGACCTTGGTTTTATGGGTCCAAATTACTCAATTTCAACTGCCTGTGCTACTTCCAACTATTGCTTCTATGCTGCTGCTAATCACATTCGCCGAGGCGAGGCTGATATGATGATTGCTGGAGGGACCGAAGCAGCCATTATTCCTATTGGCTTGGGAGGTTTTGTGGCATGCAGAGCATTGTCTCAGAGGAATGATGACCCTAAAACTGCCTCAAGGCCATGGGATAAAGACAGGGATGGTTTTGTTATGGGTGAAGGCGCAGGAGTGTTGGTAAGCATAATTCTATTTTCATCCAAAGTTATGTTGTAATAGATTTTTAATTCTTCTCCAAAACTTTAATATGAATTTTTGTTTTCTCCACGTGCATACTAAAGTTGTCATTGGGTGGGATAAAAGAATGGGATGGTATGACATTTATTGAATGTAAAAGGTATTTAAACAGAGTTACTTGGCAGGTGATGGAAAGTTTGGAACATGCAATGAAACGAGGAGCACCTATTATTGCTGAGTATCTAGGAGGCGCTGTTAACTGTGATGCTTATCACATGACTGATCCTAGAGCTGATGGTCTTGGGGTCTCTTCTTGCATTGAGAGAAGTCTTGAAGATGCTGGTGTGTCACCTGAGGAGGTACCTCTCTTTATCTGTTGAAAATTAACCTTCTTGGAGGACACTATAGATGCACTGCAGATCATGCTTTCATTTTCTTAATTTAAGTGTTTTCTTTCTTGACATGTCACGTATATGTGGGCATTATGCTGTATATTTTATATTTCCTTCTTGGTGGATACCGTACTTGCACCGTGTGTTTTCTTTATCTTGTTCATAAATTCTTACACTTTTTGCTGATTGTATATGTTAATCTTTTTCATTATCAGAAGCCTTTCACATAATGATTATGTGACAGATTTCCTTTACTATCGAAGTTTTGAACCATTTTTAAGTTTATATTGGCTGAAACTGAAATGCAAGACCAAGCTGCGTCGGATATTATCAACACAAGATTGATTGTATAACATTATCAGCATAACATAGAGAGACATCTGCAATTTTGTTTTGTTTCTGTTTTGAAGGAGATGACCTTTAAGTGCAGCCATTTAGATGATCTAACTTTGATATGTCATTTCTGTAGGGCTAAATGAATGAGTTATTTGGAATTGAAAAACATATTTGGCTTTTGATCTTCCACACATGTATTATTAGTTGTTGATTAATTAGTTAGTATTTGATATTTGACTGTTGGCTGATAAAGAATCAGATCAATTTGCGTTTTTTCATCCATTTTAAAGGGTTTCATTTAGGCTGGTAAATATGCAATATGCTTTCAAGTGTGGTTTTTCCCTGACATCATAGGTTATCACTTTTACTAATGATTCAAAATTTTCACCTGTTGTAAGTATAATTTAATCCTTAGTTGTCCTAAAATTATTGGCAAATTTGACTTCTATGTTGACTTTTCAGGTTAATTATGTAAATGCACATGCCACTTCTACTCTTGCTGGTGACCTTGCTGAGATAAATGCTATTAAAAAGGTATTTAAGACTACTTCAGGGATCAAAATCAATGCAACCAAGGTAATCACACTTTCTGTCTTTTTAACGTTGCTTGTCCATGCCTTTTCAAAGTATCCAAGCTCTGAATTTGAGGTCATCGTTATGTGCTGATCTTTACTGTTGGGTGATTGATATTTTTTTCCTTGCATCGTCATTTTGACTCAGTCTATGATTGGGCATTGTCTCGGTGCTGCTGGAGGTCTGGAAGCAATCGCAACTGTTAAGGCCATAACCACCGGATGGTTGCATCCCACTATTAATCAATTTGTATGTGATAAATTATAATTCCTTTGGCTCATTTCTTGCAAACCGGCCTGATTATTTGGAAAGCTCCATTATTGGCATTTTCTTTCTTGTCCACAATATCTCACATACGCTTATGAATTAACTGCAGAACCCAGAGCCGTCTGTTGAGTTTGACACAGTTGCCAATAAAAAGCAACAGCACGAAGTGAATGTTGGTAAGATCTCTAACTGTTCTGTGTGGTAATTTCCATTTTAAATCAACATATAATCTAACAATGTTGAGTTCAAAAATGTTTACAGCTATATCAAATTCTTTCGGATTTGGCGGACACAACTCCGTTGTGGCTTTCTCTGCATTCAAGCCCTGAGCATTCTTAATCGCTGGCATCCTGTGTTTCCAGAGATGAAAGTATTCAGCTGCTCTGCATTTGTTGTCACTGTTCGATCGTGCTTGTTCATTAGTCATTGAGGCACCTCTATCATGTTGAGCATTTCTTTCAACCAGTGTAGACTCTAAACTTTCAGCCCGTTTATAACTGTTACTAGTGTAATAAATTTTGTCTTTAGCAGTAGCTTAGTATATCCCGTCGTTCTCTTTTTATTGTTTCTAGTTTTTGACATTGTGGTGGTATTGCTTGGTTTGGAGCTCTCTGAACAAGTATATGAGGTGACGGGGGCCTGTAATTTTGTTCGGTTTAAGTACTCCCTGAACTTATTCTGCTCTACTAAAATATTTATATCATATTGTGCAAATCAACACTCTTTTTAATAATATTATCAGACAAATTTATTATATTTGCTTAATTATTTTAACTTCAATCTTAAGAAGGTTATTTCTGAGTTTCTATCGATAATTTCATCAATTTTAATGAATATTAACCACAATTAGCAACTTATTATTAGAAAGAAAGTGGAAAAAGTAATAAATAAATAATATTGTACAAAATAGTTAAAGGAGGAAAATACGCGGAGCGGAGTGGCACACAAGGTTACTGGGTAAGGTTGAGGAGAAATAACACTGGGGGGGATGGCTGAAATGTAATTTCGCAAAACCTTAGCTTATGGCCACTCCTTTGATCCTCAGAACCTCTCGCTTGCTTCCTCCCATACACACTGCCCAGTCATTCTCCTCTGTATCGCCCTCTACCAGGTCCCTCTCCTTCAATTCCATCAAGGTAATATCAATAGAGAAAATGAACTTCAAAGAAGAGGCTGCTACCATTTTCATAATGTGATAGATATTCAGTGGATGATTTTCTCAACTAGATTCTTCTGCTTGTCACTTTTCTTTTCTTTTTTTTTCTCTCTAGATGGCAGCAAGTGAAATCACTGAGAGTACAGAAGACATGGTGAATCCGAAGAAGAAAATATTTGTGGCTGGAGCCACTGGTAGTACCGGCAAAAGGATTGTGGAGCAGTTACTGGCGAAGGGTTTTGAGGTCAAGGCTGGGGTTAGAGATGTAGAGAAGGCAAAGACTACTTTTTCTAAAAACAACCCATCTCTTCATATTGTAAGTAATTCCATTCTTAAGAGCGTAAATATGACGTTCCCACTACAAAATTGGGTAAACCTTTTGCTACTGTGCGGAACTTGCTAGGTTTTACAAGGGACTTTTTTCATGCTCTAATTAATTACAGGTGAAAGCGGATGTGACTGAGGGGTCTGAGAAGTTAGCAGAAGCTATTGGGGATGATTCTGCGGCTATAATTTGTGCAACTGGATTTAGACCCGGTTGGGACTTGTTCGCGCCGTGGAAGGTTAGTAGTAGGTTTTCAGCGACATCATTTATGTTGCATCTCATTTTTTGGTAACTATGATCTAGTTAGAGTTATTCCGGAGACGCTTATGTCTTTGCGACATGAATTGAGTTTTCTCCGTGTTTGCATTGTCATTTCTTATTTTCCTTTATAAATTGAATAAGACAGATAACTATTCAGCCTAAAATGCTAAATAGGGGATCTGTGCCAATTTTGTTTGAGCAAAATCTAGATAGGAGCTATCATCTATTTTCATCTCTTATCATTCAAGGAAAGGTGCATATATATGTTGCTTTTTACACAAATGCATGTATCTCTGAATTCCTAACAATCTTGATGCTTCAGTCGATCCACCTTCTTGAAATATATTTAATACTGATAAATTAATAGCTCCCGCATTCTTCAATCAATTCTCTGTCACAAATCAAATATTCCACTGCAGCATTCATCTGTTAAACTTAAAACCTCCTGAAGCAGCGAGGCCTTGATGATAAGGAGTGATTAGTTGATTCCAATACTTCACATTTTTACCGCAGAACTTGGTGTTGATTATGCTGGTGTTTGTGACCCACAATTTGTCCTCGTCTGTTTTCTCAGTCTTATAAGGGTTTACTGTTGCAGGTTGATAATTTTGGCACTGCAAAACTTGTTGATGCGTCCCGTAAACTTGGAGTGAATAGATTTATTCTTATCAGCTCAATTTTAGTCAATGGAGCTGCAATGGGACAGATACTTAATCCGGCTTATATTTTTCTTAACATTTTTGGACTAACCTTGGTTGCAAAGCTTCAGGCAGAGCAATACATCAGGAAATCTGGTATAAACTACACAATCATTAGACCAGGTGGGCTGAAAAATGATCCGCCTTCAGGAAATGTGGTTATGGAGCCTGAGGTAATGCTATTGATAGAAAAACTTTTCTGTTATATTTCTTTTTTCTCTGGTAAAAATCAGTTGACCTTTTCTCTCCCTTATCTGACAGGATACTCTTTACGAAGGTTCCATATCCAGAGATCTGGTTGCAGAAGTTGCTGTAGAGGCACTAGCCCTTCCAGAGTCATCTTACAAAGTTGTGGAAATTGTCTCCCGTTCTGATGCTCCTAAGCGCACATATGAGGATCTTTTTGGTTCAATCAAGGGACGTCAACTGTGAGGTATTTGATTATAGATCAAAGCTGTTGACTCCTTAAAAAGTCTACGTTCTTTTATCTACCTACCCATCTTGTATTGTGAATAGTCTTATTAGTAAAATTTATGGTTAGTACGATCCCTTCTTATGATTGTTCTGTTGCAGAATCATGGTTTTGATTGTTTTGATATAGCAAGATGGGTGCAAATGTTGCAGGGTTTCCTATCAGGAACATAATAAAAAAATGTTAGTGTATCCAAAATAAGCATCAAAATATGATTCCCAGAGGATTGAGATATTAAGAAAGAATCATTGTTTAAACAAGCTTTCAATAGGATAAGACAGATATAACATCGGAAACAAATATGAATCAGACCATTGCTCATTTTGAAGAAGCAAACAGCCAAAGAGGCCATGGCTGTAAATGCTGCTGGAACCACCATAGCTACACCAGTACTTTGCCCCAAGATCTTCAAGTCCCAAGGAGGTCCCGAAAGTAGCAAAAGCTACAAGAACCATAATATAGGTGCTGAAAGTGAAGTTCAGCAGCAGCCAGAAAGGGAGTCACTGAAGGTGGACTCATAAGCCATGGCTCCCTCTCGAGAGGAGGATGTACTGAAAGGAAGAGAAACCGGTGGATCGATACACTGCGTGACTGTTTAGGTTTGGAGGCCGCTCAACTAATAGAACCTATAGGTTCCGCCGACGGAGAGGTTCTCGACGAGGAGAGAGCCCTGGTGTCATTGCTTGTTTAGTGTGCGTAAACTGAATTTATTGTACAGATGAGGTTAAACTTTTGTTCTGTTGGAATATGTTTTTTAATTTGTTGTAAGAGATATTATAACAACAATGACTCCGTGGCCCAATGGATAAGGCGCTGGTCTACGGAACCAGAGATTCTGGGTTCGATCCCCAGCGGAGTCGTCATACTTTTCTCTTTTATAGTCACCTATAACAAATAAAAACATTATTTATTGCTATTAAAAATACTCTGACAAAAACGACTCCGTGGCCCAATGGATAAGGCGCTGGTCTACGGAACCAGAGATTCTGGGTTCGATCCCCAGCGGAGTCGTCTAACCTCTTTATGTTTTTTCCCCCAAAATATATAATTATTTTTTAAGGCATAAACGCCTTCTGCCCCCTGTCTCTGCGATTTCTAGCTTGAAACCACCGCTAACGTTCAAGCCTCCCATTTATGTGCCGGATTGAAAAGACGCTTTCTCTAAAATTGTTAACACCGCTCAAGTCATGATGTGCCCTTAAGAGTTGACTGGAGCCTGAAATTACACTAATTTTTATCATATGAGCTGCCTTAATGCCAGGCTGCATATTTTCTTTACAAAAAAAGCAGCAAAAGTTAATCCATGTATCAAAGTGGGTGATGAACCTCCGGAACATACACCCTTTTACAGGTAACTAGATCATGGCTCACAGTATAAAGCGACAAGTCCCAAGAAGCTCACAGTGAAAAAAGGTACATACAATCTATCTGCTTGGATGGGACCATGAAAATGCAAGCTACTGTGACGGTTGATCAAAAGGTAGGAAATGACAATGAGATAAGGCAATGGTTCTAAAAGAAAGTCAACCAACAATGACAGCAGAATATCTGAATCTTAAAAAATCTAATCCATTACGGTTGAACTCAGTTCCATATACAAGTAAAATTTGCAAAAGGAAAAATGCATATGCACATACACGCAGATGAGTTGGAGAGATGAAAAGTAGACCTATCAATTTCTACTATTGATGCATGAGGCCGTCACATCTTCAACATATGAAGCTGAAACCAAATAATAAAGCAACAGGGTTAATATTCCAAGGTCAAACTGCTCTTTTCCCTCCTGCATTTTTCGTATCAAGATGTTGTCTGTCCTGCACTAGATGCGGCTTTTATTTTCTCTAATTTTTTGCGAAGATATGCTAGCTTCAGTTTCTCACGGTGAGCAGCTGCCTGCTCTTGCCTTCGCAACTTGAGCTCTGATGCCTTTTCTCTTGCCTGACTAGCTTCCTCATGAACTTCCCTGTTCAGAGCCACCACGCAAAGAATCATATTATTAGGGTCAGTGCAAAATAGAGAATATTTATTGGTAAAAGGTTACGGTATATAGCACATCAAAAGTTAATACAGGGAAAATATTTTATTTTTAAAACAATGGAACTTTTATCACTAAGGAAATTGTTAACAGGGAGATCCTGACATATTACAAATCAGAAATCAGGAAAAATATGACACAACACATACGGAAATACCAAGGAAATACTTTCCAAGGGAGATCAGATCAGAATCTAGAATAAAAAACAGAGAGCAGTGGCAACCATAACACCAGCAGTTGCCACACAGCAACAGGTTCAAAGGTTTGACAAATCAGTCCAGATTTAAAAGCCCGAGGCTTTGAATATGTTGATGAACCAAACTAGTGAAGGAAAATCTATCCTAAGTGCTTCATTCGAGTTATGTCATTCTAAAGCTTGAAAGCAATAAAACAAAAAGGCAGCATTCCAAATTTGGCCTATATAAAGAATAGGTTTAAGCAATAGAGAGTCAGAAGTCAAATTTCACAAAGTTCTTCCCCCCAATTGATTACCTTCACAAATGCAAGAAAAATGCGCTTTATAATTGTAGTATAATAGCAAGGGCCCGAAACCCCAGGTGTCACTAATTTATGGTAGAGCCAGCAAAATAACAAGATCAAAGATGAAGAAAAAAAAGGTACATTTCAACAGAAAATGGAGATCTTGGCCTACAGAAACAACTTGTATTAGATTTTAAATACATAAGTTCTTAACCAAAAGTTATTTCCTCAGTTATAATATCCGGAATTTGACCTCAATCAACCATTATAAGTTCCATCCGCATGCTTTCTGTTTATCAAAATTATTAATAAAAGAACAATGCAGGATAAGCAACTAGCGAATGGCAATGAAACTATTACCTCACAAAACGCTTGTGTTCATCTCTGTCAACTACTCCAGCAGTTCGCCCAGGTCCCACAAACTTTACGCCGAATGGCACAGAAGCATCACCTTCACCGTCTTCATCTTTCTGTGCCACAGCAGCAGTAGAGTTACTGCCTCTTGGCTGTTGTGCTTCCTCAAGCTCGACCCCTTTGCGGAAAAAATCAACACAGTACTTCTCCTTATCTTCCTCATCAGACAATTCGCCTCTCATCAGCTTTTCATACAACTCGGCCTTCTTTTCCAATGCCGCATAACTGGCCGATCCATCATTGACAGCTTTAAGCTCGAGTTTATCCCTGGATTTGGAGAAAAAAATATGATAGGTGACTTCAAATGTCAGTCAAAAAAAAAATTTCAACCCTAAAAAATCATAATTTAACACAAAGCATATTTAAAAGAGAACAAAATGAGCAGAGTAGGAGTTTGAATAATTAACCACCAAATCAACAAGCTCCAAAAAGGAAAAATAATCACAATACTGACGTTAATTCCTTGAAGAAGCATCAGAATTGAAAGGGGAGAAGTGAGTACTTACTTGAGAGCGCGGGCGTCGACGCCGGAGTTTTTGGAGGAGAAGGCATCGAGAGGGGTAATCTTCTTCTTGGCGCGATGGTAGTCGACGTCGGTGGCTGAGAATTCCTTGGAATTTTTGGCTTCCTCCTGGGACTTGTAAAGCTGCGCCTTGAGTTCGACGATGGAGGAAGCGCCAACTCCCTCGATGGCGCGTTGTTTCTTGGGTAGTATGGAGGATTCCGTAAGCCATCCCAGGGATTCCACCACCACCCTCCTCTTCTTCCCATCCTCTGCTTCGCCCATTAATCCTCCCCTTTTTTCTAGTTTGAACTATTGTTTTTGACAATAATCAATAATGCGAAACTTTCTAGCTCTTCCTCTCCAGTTTCAATTTCCTTTTCTTTTTATTTATATCGAAATATGTTGCTTCTTTGCGCCGTTAATTTGTTTAACTCCGTTATCACGGCTTAAGTATGGCGTTGCGTTGCAGTTGGTTTAAGAAAATATATTTTTTTCTCATCTAAAATTTTGAGTGGAATATTTTAAAATATAATTCATAATTTATTCTTATATCTTTACCAATCAAAATCACAAATCCAAATGTGATTTTTTTGTCTTACAATTCCTAAAAATAGACTTAATATTTATCTTTAAAGTGTCAAATTTACATATTTAGTATGATATAATTTTGAAAATCGGAAAGAAAAGTAAAAATACTAAACAAAAAACCTTTACACTAAATGGAATATTACGAATGAAAAATTTAAAGTAATATACACCCAAACATAAGAATTAAACTCTTAATTTTTATTTAAAATATATAAATCTTGCAACTCAACCAAATCCCTTAAATTGAAAAAAAAAAAGTTATTATATGCTACGAACACTGTTGAAAGGCATGAGTTATTCCAGACTCCGACAGAAACAGGCATTAAAACAAGACAGGAGGAGCCCAAAACACAACGTCTGGAATCATATTATCAATAAGGCTTCTTCCCGGTAGCTGCCGCCCAAGCTTGCAAGACGTGGTTCACAATCTGCTCGACGCCAACCCCATGCTTCACCTGCATGCGAGGGAAAAGCGTGATTCACATAACATAAAAACCAGCTTTGTTCACTCTCTTTGGTAACATAACATAACATGAAAACCAGCTTTCTTCACATCAACCTAGAACGAGTTGATGCTTATTAACGACCGCCTAGAAGTGGCAATTTTTTACAATCGAATGTGTCTAGAGCTTTGTGGTTACCCATTGACCAATGAAATGGATTGAAACATTTAGTTGCAAGCACAAACGACACTACGTTCTACCAGAGTGGATAATATCCTTGAAAAGAATTCTGCACTCTTTCTCACTCCCTCCTACTCTATCAATACGATAATTAAGATTAATTTCATGATTGACACATGTTAAGATGGATATTCTACCAACTAAACAAATCTCTTCAATTTTCGAGTTTCGATTAACACGTGCTTTTTTGAATTGGGATTAGCACTTTACTTCAGAATTTTAAAAGGGAAGTTGAAAGATTGCATAATGTTGACGGTAAAACTGTCATCAAGGCTAAGGAAGAAAGTGAGGAACTGACTTGAGCGAAAACAAATGGGCCTCCATCACGCATTCTAAGCGCATCACGTTCCATGACTCCCAAGTCTGCTCCAATTGCTGGTGCAATGTCAGTCTTGTTTATTACCTAAAATCACCAAAAGGCACTTAAACAAATTATTCTAGGAATTGGAAAAAATGATCGGTAGCAAACAATTTTCAAAGTTGGCAAAACAATCAAAGAAGCTGCCGTGTAAAGCAGCAATCACTCACAAGGAGATCAGCTTGGGTGATGCCTGGACCACCTTTCCGAGGAATCTTATCACCTCCAGAGACATCTATTATGTATATAATGTAGTCAGCCAATTCCCGACTGAAGTTGGCAGCTAAATTATCTGCTTCAGCAAAAATAAAGGTTCACAATTAACCTTTCCAGAAGATGAACTTAAGAGCACATGAATAAAACATAGAGAACCAGTAGCCGTTCTCCTCAGCGGCATTCATTCTGGACCACATATAAGCAATTAAAAGTGAAACTTCAGTACGCTCACCATGATTACCAAATTCTCAAACCCCATACTATAATAACTATCAGCACTCATGATATCACAGATAAAGTGCAAATTCATCAATTTATGTGCTGGAAGCTCATTTTTTGACAAGTTACCTCCCCCAGATTCACACAGAAGTATGTCTGCTTTGAACAAGTTTGATAGCTCCTCAAGCGGACCAAGGTTTATGCTGATATCTTCACGAATAGCAGCATGCGGGCAGCCTCCAGTTTCAACAGCACGAATCCTTTCCTCTGGAAGTGCTCCATGTTTAATCAAGAACTCCCCATCCTCTTTTGTAAATATATCATTCGTAACCTACAATGCAAGAATGGCTCTAAAGCTCTTAATTTCATATCTTAGTCCCTTAGACACAGTGTTTAGCACAATGTAGAATTTTGATTGCCTCTAAGTTTAGCTCACATATATTAATCCATATTGGAGCATGAAAGTCCTCACCTCAATTGCCAAATAGATGCATTTGCAACCATTAACAACATGTCAACAGCTAAGCAAAACCTCAATCGGTTTCTTAGAAAACGACCTCCAAAGTAGTCAAAGGACAAATTACAAAACACTTTGCAAAGTAATTTTCTCTTGTACCATCACCACAACCAAACAAAATGATATTGCTATCAAGTAGCTGCTACTAAAATTGCATTTATCAGACTATTATTAGTTGTATATTAGAAAAAAGAATACTTAAGATTTTTAAAATATAAGCCTCTAGCCGGACAAGAAGATAAAACTGACCAGAAGAAGCGAAAATTGAGAACTTGGCACGTAATACTCACTGCAGCAAGGCTGTACTTATCCCGCAATACTTTACACAGAGCCAGCATTAAGGCTGTTTTCCTGTACAGCACGAAATGGTACTTCATCATCGCCTTTATCGAGTTGAATTCAAGGTGCCAAATTCAACCAAGTAATCATTTAAAGCAAATAGAAAATCCTAATTGAAGTACACCAACCCCACTAGCCAACAAAAACCTAATAAAGCCCTAACGGAAACATTACATAGGCGGGAAGAAAAATTAGAAGCTCAAACCTAATTGAAAATAATGAATTTAGTGGAAACCAAAAACCATTTGATTGATGAACGGTAATAATAAAACTAAGTGTAAAGAAAAAGGAGCATTACCCAGTGCCAACAGGACCACCAATACCTACAGTGAAAGCTCTTTCATTGAAATCTCTAGAGAGCAATGGAGGAGCTCTTCTGCTGAAGAAACCAGGAGAGTAAATGGGTTCATGCGAGTGTGGCGCCAGCCCATCATGGCTATGGTAAACTTTCCCATCTGCACCTACCCATGATGTTGTTTTGCTGCTCCGACGACAAAAAAAGGTATCCTCATAAAGACGACGAAGAAAAAAAAATCGCACATCTAAAGTAACAGAAAAATGAAATAGAAAGCTCCGGTAGAGGAAATTACCCATGAGCATGGTCATGATCATGGTCGTGATGGTGATGGTGGTGGTCATGGGAGTGATGATCCTGTGATGCCATAGACCATATGCAGAGAATGTATAGATATGAGTGTCTGTACGGTGTGAAGTGAAGCGACCGGTGCTTATGTTGGCGCTACGGAAATTCAAATTTTGTCCTCATGGAAGCTTTGTTTTTACCCGCTTACCCGAGATGTATCCGATAACCATTTGAATGCAGGATAAAAATTTCGTATTTTATTATTATTTTATATTGTTTTTGTCTTAATTGACGAATAAATTATTTTATTGATTTAGCTGTAATTGGTATTGAATATTATATTAAAAAATATTAATTTAATAGAAAATAAGTCATTATATGCCATGCATAAATTATATCAAATAACTAAAATATCAAATACACAAATAAATCTGTCTCTCTCTCTCTCTCTCTCTCTCTATATATATATATATATATATGAATACATATTTGATATAATTTTTTGACTAGTTTCCATTCTTTTGTTATATGATGTTAAATATTTCAGAAATACAATAACGATCATCACAATTTTTTCCTTTGTTTATTCTCTTCAAGAAGTGTAAGATTAACTGGAGTAGTCAAACAAATTCATAAGTGCATTGCGCTTGACACATGGTTGAGGCACCAACACCTTTTGGTTATCCCTTTCCACAGTCATTTGATTGGTGGGTGTGACTGCTTCCGCCATGTCGCCTAGAATCATTCCTTGCCTTTGCATGTATTCCCATTTGTCTTGAAAAAGGTAAAAGAACGCCATGAAAGAGACCTGGGCCGTGAAAAGTATGCTCCAAATTCTTGTGCTCCTAGAGGTTTTCTCCCTGTATGCATTTAACCCTGTGTAGACACTGATGATCGCAACCACTGAGATCATCGTTCCTAGCACCCAGTGCAAGAAATACCATAGTTCTCTTCTTTTATTCCCTCTGCAAGCAGGAAAGTTAAAACCAATTTAACGTCCGATGGAAGAGCATCCATTGAAAATAAAGATTTGGTTTGTTAATTGGATTTTTTTCTGCACTGCAAGGAATGGAATTATTAGGCGAAGCTTTGAGAAACCAAGCGCATCATTACCTATGGGGTCTTAGAAATCCAATGACAGCTTGCACCCAAATGGCAACGTAAAGGGCCAGGCCTATCCTCTGATGGTTGTTATCAAATGAGTTCTCGAAGGATTTTATGGAAATGATGGCTCCAGATGTGGCAAGGAACACAGCAAGTATCTGTCAGATCATATTGAAACATGGGGCGAGGACTTAAGACTGATATGCGAGAAAAAGAACAATAAGAATTGATAAAATTATGGCACACTCTTCTGTCCAAAAGGAAGTAGCAGCATCTCCTGGTGCCGGATTACTTTAACCAGACTGATGAGTCTAGCTATCGCAAAGGAAAATTGGATGTATAGGGTACGGTCCCATTTGCAGAAACAGCCAAGATATTCATGAAGACAGATCTATGCCCTATGTGAGATGTGGCTCATATAGGTTTTATTGCTTTGTCAACTTTCATTCCTTACTTTCCAAGTGTTCATGATAGATATAGTAAAAGGGGTCAATAAGGCAATAAAAACAAGCACTGTGCTTTACAGATGGAAGAAGGAAGCAGGGAAAGAGTAGTGGACATAATAATTAAATTTAAACGCAGGATATGATGATGGATGGACCTAAAAAAGATGCTGCAAATCTCAGTTACTCGATCTTCCTTTGAGAAAGTGCATGATGTGAGTATATGCTTGTGCGAGAATTAATGCATCTGTCGGTCATTCAAAAACATGAAACAATACCATCTCTTCTTTAAGATTCAAATTTCCTGTTTGAGAGATGGGAGGAACTGATGAGGTGTTGGTTGAAGAAAAGAAAAGGAGGATACCTGCAAAATAAGATGGAGATAGAAAAGACTTTTCCTTCTTCCCGTGCTTCCTTCTCGATGCGACATTCTAATCGTGAGCACCCCAAGAGGGAGTAGAAACCCCATGGAAACCCACAAGAGAGTTCCATGAAGAGTAATATCAAATGTTTTCTTGGAACTCACCTGCAGAATGTAAAGAGATAAACTCAGCCTCTGAAACGAACAAGAACGGGGAGAAGAAAATAGGAGAAAGAAGAACATTTTAACATTAACCATGAACCCAGGAAACGCATGGGAAGCTGAAGAAAGATGTAGAAGAGGACAATGTATGTGCACCTTTAGAATGTGATCTCTTGCGCCGCTGCTACCCTTCATGTCTTCAAACGTAAGTGGGACAAGAGTGACATTGGACTGATGAAGCTTTCGCATGTTTGAAGCACAGGAGAATGTAATTGCGGCAAAACACCTATCCCAGTAGCTGTTTTTCTCTCAGAAACATTTAAGTTTAAAGACAGGGATACGATCGGACTTGGAATCCTGGATGTTAGTTGGCAGACCTTCTTATGTAAATAGGATGTATATGGAAAACCCTCTGTAAAGAGAAGCAAGAAAAAGATGCCCCCTTTCTTTTCTTTTAATGTTTTACGTCAGAATAATGGGTTGTAAAAGGCTGGAGCAAGTAGGGGAAGCAGGGTTGTAGCTTGAAGACTCGATAGTGATAAATTTTTTAAGCATGGGGGCATCATAGTGGTGGTTGCAGTGGCATGGAGGACGGCTAGTAAAGTAAAAAAAGACAGTGGAGGATTTAGATTTGTCAAAAAAATTATCAAGCACAAGCATGTGGGATTGACATTGGCAGGCTTTTCTGGTTACATAAAGGGAATGTGGATTTGCAGATCACAATTTGGTCAATCTCTCAATGGATGGGAGTGTAGGGCATTCGCGTAGGTGGTGGTGGGGGGGTTGGGAAGCTTCCCTTAATTCCATTCTCTTGAGACTTTCGTTTCTCACACTAGGCATTCGTTGCTAGTGATTGGAAATTTTTATGAAATACAATGGACCTAATTCAGAATCTGGGCCCATGGGGCATTGGTATGACAACTGAAGGTTGGGCCACATTTAAGGTCGTCTTACTACTACGAAGTATAAGCTTGCTCCGAAGAATAGGATAATTGAGCATTTAGGAGTTTGGATTCCCATTAGTTTAGAAACCCAATGGAGAAAAATTGTTCTAGATAAACAAGAGAAGGAAAACAATTGCAGATGAGATCCCCAGAGAGAAGTTTCATAGTCAAAACAAGATGGGAAGGTTAAAACAATACATATAAAATCCAATATACCATGCATATTAAGATGGTAGAATGAAAACAGTCATCCCAATAAACAAAAACAAGAAAGCTTCCTAGAAATCAAAAATCCAGGAGTAGAGATTTCCCTCCATCGGTATGCCTCATTCATCAGCAGACGGTTTTACATAAACAAGTTGGGCCTGGAAGCCTTATATGTTGACTTCAATTTCCTGTTTGGTGGTCTGACCTTCTTGAACACTAACGGAAACTTGATTTTGGAGTTGTGGAACTGCTTGGAGCTCTCCCTCTTGCAAAGTTTAGCTGGGATGGTAGCTGTCTTGATGATCTGGATGCAGGGAAACCTGACTCTGTGGCGAGAAGCCATCTCATTGTACATATGCTCCACAGCACCATTAAGGGTAGTGTCACGGAATTCCTTGTACATGTTGTGGTAACCAGTTCGGCTTTGGTATCGCAGCCAGATGCCATAGTTCTTAATCTTGGTTGGGTTCTTCTCATAGATCTGTAGGTGATAACACGTGGATCACATCAGTAGGAAATAAGTGCAACAAGAACAAAAATCAGCAGATTTCATTATTTTGCCAGAAAAATCAATTAGAACGGCCATTGTCACGCTATGACGAAAAAAGAAATAAGGGATTCCAACACATTAACATTCCATACAAAATCCAATAGGCTAACTTAATGAAAATTTAAAAGGGTGCCACAATCTACCCGCAGACCTTAAAAGTTAATCACTCAAAACTTATATACATTAAGAGGAGGTGAACGACAGATTAGAATAGCTAGAAAACCTTAACTAACACAATTTTAGACAAAAGAACCAAACCATCCAAGAGAGATTACAATTCTCTCGGTACAATTCAGATACTTCAAATTTTCACAAGATAGATATAAATGGCAAACGCCTCACATTTTTAGTTTTTTTTAAATAAAAACAAAACTAGTTGCTCCAGGACCTCCGCAAAGAAAATGAGATCATCATTGACCAGAAAACTAAGCAACATCGGCAATAATTATTCCTAAAATTTTAATTATATTAGACAATTTTAAGAGGCTCGACAACATTGGGTAATGCTTTTTCCAATAAGGAAAAAGCAAATTGAACAAGAAAATGAGCAAGACTAACACACAGGTCATATACAAATGCTACCTAGCAATACCATGGTGTTTCAAGGACAAACTAAACCAGTGTTCAACAAACCAATGACGCACAGTATCAACACTCGGGCAGCGTACACTTCCGGGAACACAAGGTTATGAGAACAATCCAGAATAATATACATTACACTATCATAGATATAATAAACTAAAGATCTGACACAACCATCAACCAAGTAGCACAATCAACAATAGACATAATAAGATCCGCAATTACCGATATTCACGTGTCTAACTTTTTGCTCTTCTAAAAACAAAAAAGTAGTAGCCAAATTATACCTCGTTGATGGCGAGCATTTGGCCATTGCTCTTCTTAACTTTCTTCAGCTTCCTCAAAAAGTACCTAACACAAATCGACAGAAACGCAGAAATAAAACACCCAGCATGCCCACACAAGAAACAAAGAGAAAAAGAAAACACGAAATCCCCACCGAGGATATGAGCATCGCTTACCAGAATTTGGACTTAGCCCGGACTTCGTTAGTGGCCCACAGCTTCATCCGATAAATCTTTGGGTGCTCATCGGACTCTGTCGGCAGAGCTCTCCCCACAACCTGGTATTGGTGAAACTGCAAAATAGGAACGGGAACATAACACAATCAACGAACACCTCTAAACAGTGGATATGAACAAGAACAATCTAATAAAGCCCTTTTTCCATGACTCATCCATAACATTACCCTGAAGGCAACCATTTTTCAGAGAAAAACAGGAGCGCGGTCGACAATCAATGGCTGCGTTTTAGAACGAAATGTAGGGTTTGTGATATTTATAGGTGTGCTTGTTTACAAAAAGCCCTAGCGGTTTTATGAAGTTATATTTGCATTTTGAACCCTCAATTATCCATTATTTCATAACCTTCGAGACCTAGTTTTTAAAATTAAAATAAAAAACAAAATTTCCTAGTTTTTACTTGTGCGATATAAATAAAAAACGTGATGAGGTTCTTCGTTTACCTCTTTTTTTTTTTTCGTTTACCTCTTTTATTTTGATTATGTTGAACAAGTAGTTCTACATAGCATTTTGTTTATAGAAAATCTTAATATTCATAAAAATAATCAAACAAATTCTGGGTGTAATTTATTTCTTATTATTCTTTATTTATCTTTCAATGTATATTATGCTGAAATTTCTAAGAAAACCAGCAAGGCCACTGATGGTTTTAACTGATTTCAATTATTTATTTATATTTTTTAGTTTATTTATAAGAATCCCCCTAATATAGGTTAGTTATCATATATATTTGATCGAAAGTGGATATTGGTTAAATTTAATCATAGCTTTCCTAGACTGACCATAACATTTTTTTAAACGAACAAGCTGCCAGGCCAAAATGTCAAAATCCATGGTGAAATCAAACAAGCAGTACTTTGTTGACGTTAGATCCCAGAAGTTACGGATGATATTCACTAATTAAGACATATACAAGGTGGAAATCAATATAAAACATTTGATTAAATATTACAGATGCCTCGCTCCATCTTCATCGTTGACTTGCACAGTATAGAGAATGCCACTGCTAGCAGTTTGGATTGATATAATACGACTTCATAAATTCCTACATAGCCACACATTTCTTATAATCCAATCCAGGTACACTTTTGAGTACCGCACATGAACCTCACCAGTCGTGAGTTGCCTTTGTCGCACCAAGAGTAACAGCTAGAATGGCAAGAATGGACTGCACATGTCCAGAAAACATATTGATAAGCACAACAATGCGGAACCGCCAACAAATATTCAATGCGAGATTCATATATATAATATAGCAAGCTTTCCTACAGAATAAGAAACTACTAGTACATCATTTGAATCAAACATAAAATGTCTTTGACAAACAAGACTGCAAACTGGGCAACCGACCGGAAAGATCAGTCATCACCACACCCAATATCTAAAAAGAACAGAAGAGAAAAAAAAAAATCTAACATCCAGAAATTCTCTTACAATCAATCACAACTATTGCAGAAGGACAAAGCGGAAATGCACACCAGCATGCAGCTCACCTAATTCACAAACTGACCCATCTGGTCTTATGCCTTTACATGAGCAGGCATAATGTAACGAGCAAAGCCAAGAGGTTCTAACAAAATATTGTCCAATGATGACTGAAGATTTGTCAATTAAAGGGGCATACCAACCAAGTGAAGAGAAGAACAGTTCCTTGAAGTTCCTTGGTATCTGGTGTTTACAGACACTGGTATCAAGGTTACACAACTGGGAATTTGAAGCTAAGCTAGTAACAGACTAAATATTGAGACAGCTAATGCCTAAAACACCGTGAAATGATGTTGACATCCATGTGCTATCCCTTACATCAAAGGGTCTAAAAATAAATTGACCAGCACAAACACCAAGTTGAAAAGTTCACTCAACAGTTTGCACTCAAGACTCAATTCCTACCAAGCCAAATATCTAATAAAATTTTCACATTATTTGCTTACAATATACCCCAACTCCTGAGTCATATTAATTGAAAATCTGTCTCATCTAAAATTTAACAGAGCACTTAAACAAACAGTTTCCCGAGTGCAGTGCTTGTAAAAATAAAATATACTTTATAAATAGCTTAAAGTTTTCCATACCATTCCTCCAGGTTTTCAATGCAGAACTACTATATAAACTTGAAAAAACTCACCCAGTTTCGTTAAATTTCGAACTAGAAAGAGCCTCTCCACCAAAGGAGGGAATATGGGTAACAATCATTTCCCAGTAATGATAGATTGCATCGATCATAAGAACCTTAGAAGAAGTATAGGTAAACACAAGTTTAAGACTTTATAATTATCTTTACGTTATAGCACGATCTCAAAACAGAAAAGCATTAAAAAAAAAAGCAATTGGATGCCTGTCACATATCCTTGAGCAAAGGATAAATTAAGTGGCGGAGAAATAGTCACTCACAGCAATGGCACAAGCAACATATCCAGGTTTTTCTCTGTAATCGACTTGAACGCAAAGAAGAACAAATGCCCCAACGTACCAAGGAATGCCACCTAAAAAGAAACCAACAATGAACCTGGAAAAAAGGAAAATAGCTCATTAATTTCAATAAACAAGTCTTGTCACATTTCGAGACTGCAAAAAAAAAATTAAACGGCAGTAATTCGAGCCAGAAGAAACTTCTAACAAAACCAAATGGCCACCTAGCTCGTGACTAAAATTTTCATGTATAAAAATCTCTCCCCAATTTGAACTTCAAAAGCATTATAATATTCTTGAAATATCTCAAATTTTAGTCCTATTTCGCTAGCATTCCACATAATTAAACCAATTCCAGGTCCATTGATTTATTCAGAGCGCACAAAAGTGACAAGAAGTTCCAATTAACACGACTAAATTTGCATCTCCAGCCACGTCGTTAAAAAAAGAACCCGAAGAAATGATCGCGTAGGAACTAACAAGGATGACGGACAGCAATAATCACAAACGCAGGGATAAAAATAGGAAATAATTGATTAAATTAGGAACTTACAAGAACCATCCCATGCCCAACCCACAACAAGGGAGCCTACCTCCGGTTGCAGGCCTTGCCTCCAGAACGGCATAACCTGGAGCACCAATTCCGTGAGCCACAAAACTAAATTTAACGTTAAATTTTATCGCATAAACAGAAATCTTGCACCTATAAAAATTAAAATAAAAAATAACAAAAGTTATTATTCCGCGATTCTGTTTTACCAGTCGCGACGGTTTGATATCCGTAGGGATGGGCGGTGGAGCCATAAGTGGCAACAGGTTGGGGGAAACCGACGACCGGCTGGTTCTGTGGCTGCGGAACGGGAGGATAGTAGTTGGCAACGCCCTGGAAGGTGCCGTAGGGGTAGTGACCCTGCGGGTTGCCGGTGGTGAAGCCCTTGTTTTCTCCTCCACCACTCATTTTCTTCTTTCGACTAAATTGTGTTTCCAAATGAAGAATTGGGCTGAGGCTTGACCGCCAACGACTTGGAAGTAATAATTATGTCGGTTTTCTTCTCCTTCTTCCCCCCGTACCTTGGCGGTGAAGGAAAATTCTCAACTCATCCGATTGAAGAAGCGTTAATAAATGTGAGGAGAGCGCAGAGAAACTATCGTCGGGGCTTGAGTTTTGCTTCCTTTTGAGCCACGCCAAAAAAGGCGATCCAATAAACCATAAGTCTGTATGATTGGATCGTGATTTAGTTTTGGGTTTGGGCTTATTTGTTTTTCCCAGATAATGCACTAATCCAATTACAGATTCAGCTAAACCGGGTTACCCTTATTCATGTTTTGCTTTTTTTGGCAATTATTGTTAATCTTTCCTTGCTCCAGAAGAGAGGCATAACATGATTTTAGAAAACGGTGACATTTGCCTGTGGGCTCCGATGATTTGTTGGAGTAGCTGACAAATTGGACAGCGATGTCAAGCGCTTTTTTTTGGACGGCTCTAAAATGTATCCACAATTTTTATGGATACCATCTCTTACAGAATTTTTGTCGACAAGGTTGAGCTGTCTTCGGGCAGAGTAGGTGGTAATCGCAATCCATGCCACGTTGACAAAGACTTATCAAGAAGGATTGCTTCAACCGACGAGCCGGATTTTTGTTATTTTCTATGATATGATTACAAGTTCAGAATAAATGTATATAGCGTATTTTGTTATACAGTTGCGAATTCATTAATTTGGGCCCCGAGGTGTGACATAAGAGCAACTTTTAGTATTATTAGTGGATCTTAATTTTTGTTTATAATTAATAAGTTATCATCAATCACAATACAAATCCTCTTCTGATACGATGACAAATCATGGAGAATAATAATTGTCATGGTTGGCATTGGTGAATCCTATTTGAATAATGTTTCGGTTGACAAAGTAATATGTTCCACCTTTGCCTATGGTCATTTGTCATTTACGGTAAGAAACTTACATACAACTGTATGATTGTAAGATTTACGTGATTAAATGTACATTAATAATGTAAATAGCAAACACTACTTAGGTAAGAAAAGATATCTTATCACAGCAACACACTTTTACTGCAGTTCCACGGGCAATAATAATCCAATTATCTACCAATCAATGTCCCAATACAGACCCACATAGGCCTAAAGAATTCGAGCACCCCATTACCCTAATCAAATATAAGAAACATTCCCTCCTTTGACTTGCAAACCAGAGGAAAAAAAAGAAGAGAGAACAAAAGTACCGATTTCGAACAATGAACACTTGAACAAAGCAGGCATTTGGTTCTCCTCCACCTGATCATTCCATGGAGAAGTTTGGATATCGTGCACACCGTCTAGATAGAAAAACGCTACACCCGTCTTTGGGACAGATAGTGGGGTTATACACAATATCATCACAACCGTCGGTTTGATGCCTCTTGAAATCTATGATCGTGGAGAACATGGCAATGAACAGCACCAGGTGATTTAAAGCGTACCTCTGTCCCACGCACTGGTGGGCTCCGGCTCCGAAGGCCAGGAAGTTCCTCCTGAATAGCTGATCCTCTTGCCTTTCCTCATTAAATCTTTCTGGGTCAAACCGGTCCGGTTCGGTAAACCCTTGAAACGAGCTATCGAAAACCGAAGGGAATACTATGGTGCCCTTTGGGATCGTGTACGACTCAGTCAACGGGAAGTCCTTCATGGCAATGTGCGGGACCAACGTCGCTGGGGCCCGGTACCTCAAAACCTCACGCGCTACAGCCTGCGTGTATTTCATCTCCCTTATTTGTTCTGTGGTAACAAGAGAGTCAGTTTCTGGGGACCAGAATTGTGACACTTCAGCGCGAACTTTACCCAGAACTTCAGGGTGGGAGTCGAGTAACGTGACGGCCCATAAGAGGGATGAGGTAGAAGCGTCCTGCGCGGCGAAAAGGAAGTCGAACAAGTAGCCGCCGATCTCGGCGTCGCTTGTGTGGGTCGGGGTGGGTTCACCGGCGACTTTGGCTGCGGATATTTCCTTGACCATTTCTTGCATCCAGAAGTCTATCAAGCAAGAGGGTTCTTGGTTCTCCGACATTTTGGATTTGCTCTTGCGAGTGCATTCGGCGAGTGTCTCGTTGAGGCGGTCGACAGCGAGGCGGGCGTTTCGGAAGGCGGATCCAGGAAGGTCAATGGGGAGCTTCATGATGCCAACATTGAACAAGTTGTAGTCTTCTTTAAACTGCTTTCTAGCTTCCTGTTCCAAATAAGGACCCACAAAGACAGTCTGGGAAGTCTCAAGGTTCAAGTCCCGGACAAGAAAACGAAGGGACATGGGCTTGTCCGGGGTGGAGGAAGATAGCTTGACCCATTTCTTCAAGTGTTTGAGGATGATAATCTGCTGCAGCTCGGTGTAGGTGGAGAGGGCACGGGGAGTGAAGTTGGGAGCTATCCGACGGCGGAGGTCCTTGTGATCCTGACCAAACATGTAAATCAAGTTATGCTCCCCGAAGAGCTTCTTGCCGAAAGGGTGACCCACCAGCATGAACGCGTCAGGCCGCACATTTGCGAATATCATATGGGATAAATTAGTGTCGCGAATGTAGAGGATGAATCGACCGATTAAGTAGTTGGCAGAAAATCCAGAGCGAGCACTCTGAGAGGACTGCGTGTCCCAGAATTTAGTTGGGTCCCGAACCAGAGAAATTGCGTTACCCAGGAATGGAAGCACAAGAACAGGCCCGGGAGCTTGGCGCTTCTTTATTAAGTAGAAGATCTGCTCAAGGCAGAGGAGAAGAAAAATGAAGGAAGTTAAGTAAGGTATCAGGCCATAGAAGAAAATGGTCATTTTTAGTGGCCCTTCGCAGTTGGGAGGCTCCGCTGCTCCTGCAACGATGAATGGGCAAGTCTAATGTATGAAGGGGTGGCCTTAGCAACTCTGAAGGTTCGTTTGAGGTTATGGGTGAGCTATATTATATACACACAGAGTGGCCGATGAGGGTTGTCAGACAAATAGGGCGGCGTATGGATAGGAAAAAGGGGGTCAGTTTCAAAGAGTTGTAAAACGGGGAGGAACAATATTCTTTTGGAAATATATTGTGTGAATATACAAATTGCCTTTTTATGAAATGAAATATTCGGTACAAAAGAATAAAGAAATAAAATAAATGGGTCATGGGCACGGAGAAATAAAGGCAATAGAGGAGATGATTAATAACTATATAAAAAATATGGCTGGATAATAAAAATTATTTATTAGGGAATAATTGATTTTAAAAATAAAATAAATAATTATACAGAGATGGCCAAGAGGTGGCTGTAGAGGAGACAAGGGTGAAGTGGCAGAGTTAGATGGATCGCTGAAGACAAACATTTTCAACGGATGATGGTGAAAGTTTCTCTTTTTTATAATAATATATTTCCATTTTAGGTGTCCTTATATTAGTATTCCGTGACCTAAGATGGTTGACAGAATACCCATTTATAAAATAAAAAGAATTTGACAGAATTTACTTTACCTGACTTTTAGAATACCCGATTATTTTTGAAGATGACTATATATATTAGCAATCGAGAGAGACAATTTGAAAAATAAAAAAAAAATGAAATTCTTTAGGTGGGAAATGTAAAGAATGATCGAGAAAAAAAACATTGATCACAAAGTCAGAAGAAGACAATCTTTGAATATAATTTTTGCCAAAAGGTAGAGGACATGTCAAAGTATCTAAAACGTTCGGCTGCAAAAAGGATGTTCTTGAAATAATTCAAAGTACAGAAGATGAGAGGAGAGGAGACATAAACTGGTCATGAAGAACAAATAGAATAGTATTAATAATATATATATATATATTGATTAATCTGCTACAGACAAGAAAATAGTAAAAAATCTCTACTATCTCATCTAAATATTACTTCTTCCAGGATAGTATTTTTTTTATAAAAAAAAACCATAGCACTAATTCCGCATATCATATCCATTAATGAGGTATGAGTTGACTATATTTTAATTAATTATGAAGTCCCGAGCATGCTTTAATACAAAATTGAAATATTGTGGGCATAATTTTATACTAAGTCAAGAGATGGTGATGTAACTCGTTGCGTCTTTGGATTTTCACTCATTTAATTGCATACATTGTATTAGACTAGTAAGACATATATACATAGAGAGAGATGTATCTTATTTTTCTTTATCATGTTGATGTTCTCCTGACATATATTATTATAATTAATTTGTGATGCTTGTTATAGAATGAATTCATCGATAATAGATAATAATATTTATATATACATATTTATTTTGAATAATCTTATTAATATACTGTCATGCAAAGATTATTTCTTTGACCTCCGATTGATAGCTATTAAGGAATCTTAGTCTTTTTCTATTGTGATAAACTTTGTAGATGACAAGGATAAACTATATATTATGAGAATACTTCCAATTTGACCTTAATAAAAATCTTCACTGACTAACTAATTAAGATAATACAACATTAAAAACCAAGCAACAAAAAGATAAATACCATGTAATTTTCTATCGCAAATCCTTCATATAATATACTATTATTCATGAATTAATACATAAGAAGTTGGCAGCATCTGGGTTAATGCATTTGGACCAAGTGAAGACATTAAAAATTTGATTCCGACACGTGTTTACGGCGAAATTCCCCCCGACATGCCAAAGCAGTTGAGCCACAAATGTAGGCACAGTCCATTATTCATATTGACATTTGGACAGCGAAGAGCCATTCACAGAGAGTGTCAAAACGTCAGTATTCATGCACAAGTACTGCATTTACTATGCAAACATCAAGCACCAATTTTTGCACGTGCAAAACATTACGTTAACTTTAAACACGGGAGACATTTCCTTGGCATATTTTTTTTTTTTACATTATTCATTCGTATAAAAGTGGTATTGAACAATACGTTAAAAACAACACATCTAATGTATCCACTGCAATCGTAAACATCAATTACTAATTTATTACACATGCTATTCGCGCGCGGTCTACTTGATGTATTTTCAGAAAACAATGCTATTCAATTGCCACCCCAACAAACGTGTATTAATTTAGGTACTCGCTTTTTTTCTTTAAGCAAATATGTGAACCCCAAACTTGGGAAAGCACCAACAATACTGCTGATTTCTGTAAGAGGACGAAGATTCTATATTTTGACAAAGCTACTGCAATGGAGAAAAGAGATAATTGCTTGTCCGATTAAATAGTGTAGGGTTAGTAGAATAATGTCCACATCAATGCAATAAAAAAAACCAATGTTAAACAAAACAAGGAAGAGCCAGGAATAGACAGGAAATCATTTGTCATGTCTAAAACGAAACTACAATACGCGAAATGCTAACTAACAATATTGACAGACGTGATTAATCCCAAGCTTCAATATTGATAGGACCGACCCCACGTCCTCCGCATTTGCAGCCGGTCAAAATTGACAATATTGATAGGCCAAGGCCAAACACGTCATTATCACCAACCCTCGAGTAATTGCTATTCTAGAACTATAAACGAATACAATTCTTCTTTGACTCATCTTTATTTGATAATTAATATAATAACATCCTTGACAAAATAAATGTTTTTCTTGGATCCGAGAATTATTATCCGTAGTAAAATCTATTTTTTAATAATTTTATTGAATTTGTTTTGTAGAAAAAAAAAAATAGTCGATTCTCACTTACTACATCATTTTGTTCAATTTCCCACCTGAAAACATCAAAGAAACAACTTCAGTCGTCATGGATCAGATCATGCACTTCTAGAACATGATTTAAGAATGAAGGCAAGTAAAAAATGATGAACAAATAGAGACACAGGTGGATAAGGGTATACCTCCCAGATGAAAGATCAGAGAAAATGGCCTTGGTCATCATTGCAATTGACTAACTAAATAATCTGGGGGACACGGCTTGAAAATTTTATAGTCAAATCGTATCCACTTTTCATCTTTTGCATTTGAACTTTCTAACTTGTAGAAAATGTCATTCCGGTCGGCGAAGGACACGGCCATCAGCCACTTTATTTGAATGGTCCAACGTAGAAGCATCTTCGGATCTGCGACCCATTACATAAGCTGAAGACGAGGGAGGGGACTACGATATCCAGAAAGGGATATTTCATATTTCACATGCTGTGGGGGAATAGCTAACCATGTTAATTAGCCAAGAAATCTACATCGAATACTAAATCGGCATAAGTCTAAGAGTCAAACTTTGGTTTTACCCTTACTTCTTTTATGTTTATTCATATCTTCGGCAGTGTAAACAACTAGTTGAGTCATCAATTCGTATTACCTCAGTTTTGTTCTATTGTCAAGAAAGCTTGGACATCTTGTTCTTTTGGATTTCTTCTTCCACTTTGCCTTTTGATTTCCTCTACCCAACCATCCTCGCCAACTACAAAATTCTTCCCTTATATGTTTGATAATATAATTCATATCTAATAAAAAATTTATATAATTATTTTAAAATATAAATTATCTATAAAATATAACAAGTCTTTGATTCAATGACATCCGAATTATATATTAAAATATTTTAAAGAGGGAGGTTTGAGTTTGAATTTAATAAAAAATAATCTAGAATAGATAATTATCCGGTCAAAATAAATGATAAATTTTGGTATTATATTTAGAGAAAAAATATGTGTGGTCAACAGTATAAAATAGTAAACATGGAAGATGTAAAAACAAAATCAGTTCCACCAACCATTAGTATATTTAGTATGAAGTATAATTTTGATAATTGTGTGTATGAAAAATAATGTACAGTATATAGATAATTCTATTGGTAGGGACTTGATAGGAACGTAAATGGTAGATCGGAAAATTGACAAAATAACCTACATTGCTATAAACCTCAAGTTTAAACATATGTGGAAAGCTTACTAAAAGATCAAAACAAGATTGATGACTAAGAAAGTATCTCAACTATCCATAATCAAATTGAATAAAATGATAAAAGTTAAAATTTGGATCTAAAATGCGATGGGATCTATATGAGAGTTACACCAACGACCAAAGGATGGGTAACTGCCACCCGTGTAAGATTCGGACAATTCTTGCTAGATTTAGTCATTCCTCGTTGGTCAAAGTATAGGTTAGACCTCTCAAACTTATTCAAACTCGATACACGAGGAGGGACTTGCCTTATACATATCAAAGGGATAAGATCTAATATTATCTTATGTTTATTATTATTTTATCCATATTTTATTCTAACTATACAATTTATAAATACAATTGGACCTAATATATTGTGAAAGGAACGCTATAATTAACTTCCATGATGCGTGATATATGTCACTTGGAAGAGAGGAATGAAATTAGACCCCTCAGCTAGATGTTTGGGATAAGAAGAACTTTAGATTACTTAAGATTGGGTCTAAAGTGTATTCAAATCATATGTTTTTATCAAATAGTGTCTAATCCCTTACAAGGATGACAATTTCTTCTGGATTGAGATTAAGTTTATGATAAATAATGAGTAGGATTAGATTTTATTTTGGCCTTTATTTCTGTTAACTGGTTTGGGTGGCGATGTGATCGGAATTGACTATAATAATAAAATATTTATTAATAATTGATATTATTAACTTAGATATTTATTATACACAAATATGTTTTTGTACAATTGTTTTGTTGGATGGATAGTATTCAACCCGTATATTAGTCTAATAAGATAAATTAGATAATTTTGAAAATTTTGAATAAAATTTAATATCGAAAAACATAATTAGACTGGAAAACTATTTTTTTGTTATTTTACGGGAAAGACTTTTACCATACAAAAGAGGAATTGGGCTGTCAAGAATTATCTGCTGGAGTTGTAAAACTAGACTGATTTGTGAGAGGCTGTCCAAGCTTTGAGAGTTACGGACCTTCACCCTCCTTGGAGCCCTCTCTTGCTGCAATGTCGTGGTATTCTTTTCCGCTTCTGAGAGGTTTTGATAGAGCATATTTATTGTGAAGCTAATTCCGTCGCTGATGGTTTAGTCTCATTGGGCCGCTCTTTTCCATTAGGTGTTTTAATCCGCTCGACGCCACCGAGTAATGTAATAAACAGCATCACTGCTGATAAAACTGACCACTTTGTATTTCGTCAGGTTGTTTAGCCGTTTGAGCATTTTAATAAAAAAAAGAAGAAATGAATTGAATTGGGCTGCAACAACCTAGTTCAATTCCATTTATAAATACAAGCAAACATAATAACAAACCACCTCAATTTGGGTCATTTCTGGTATTTGTCTAATTTGGCAAATTTGCTACTACAAACTCCTCACATTGTTTGACGTTTCACTAACTCCGGACACGTCCCATAAAATATCAAATGAAGTCAGGATGGAGCATCCCAACACAAACAGAAAATAAAATCGTAGTTAAATACGATAATCGAAGGACTCATCAGCAGGACCAAAAAACAGCCCAGTGGCTTCGGCAAGAACATTTTTAGATTTGGATTCAGTGTAATCTTTTGGATATTAAAATGGCAGAGCTTTATGGCCCTTTGGCTGTTTCTTGTTTCTGTATTTCTGATTTATCCTACAAAGTCATTTGACATCGGGTAGGGCCAAGTTCAAAATACCACGCCAGCCATTGAAAAATATAGATATCCAAGATCACATGTAGTAACAATATCACAAAATTTAAGTATCCAAAATCTCTTCTACAAGACAAACCACGGTCAAGTCATTTAAATAAAAAGGCTAAAACAACAGTTGCGAAAGAGGTAAACAGCTTCAAGTAGAACCCGTTGACAGCAGGTATTGTATTATCCAACAAATTGTGAATAAAACAACACCCGGCCCGCACCAACAGGGATGACACAAAAGCTTACAGCCTTCTTCCTCTTCTACCACCCTTTCTACGAGTGCTATCAGTTGGAATGGGGGTCACGTCCTCTGCATCATTACACAGCTAAGATGTCAACAAACACAAATGAACCAACATCTACATTTCAGATTAACATTCTATCTAAATAAATAAGATGGCCAACATATTAACCGAAAATGATATATAACAAGCTCAGAGAAGATAATATAATTTTAAAGTATAAATGAACGTTGCCAATCAGAAATTATTGACTTAATACCCCCAACACGATAGTGTGAGATACTGTTATTACAGAAAAAATTCAATACATAGGATCCACTGGTGAAGGATCTCAATTCAAGAGGACTAACAAAATCAGTTGATACAGCCATATGAAATGTGTAGAATGTTATTTTTGTATCACAAACATGGCAACTTGTAAATTTCACAATAGACAGGTGCTTGTACGAAGATAGATATATGCAAATCTGATGACTCAAATATTGGCGCATAGTGACAAATGAGGTTACAAAAACTACACATTACAAGAGAATATTGCATCATAATGTAATGCATGACTTTGAAGCCTCACCTATGCGGCCAATTTTCATTCCAGCACGAGCAAGAGCCCTAAGAGCAGACTGTGCACCAGGACCAGGGGTTTTAGTCTTGTTGCCACCTGTAGCACGGAGCTTAATATGAAGTGCAGTGACACCGAGCTCCTGTTCATACCCATGAAAAACAAACACCAGTTATATAGATGAAATATTAATAAATGACGATAGTTACAAAGTCACAATACAAAGATCCAAACCAAATGTATCAAGATGAACCACCAAACAAATTAATTATTACATGGCCTCAAGTTAGCACCTAGAAAATCACTGAACAAGGTTTGGAAAGTCAAAAGAAAGAAATATATGCAACCCCATTAAGAACCCAAATCAAGGACACTATATATGACTAATACCTTGCATCTCTGTGCAACATCCTGCGCTGCAAGAAAGGCAGCATAAGGTGAAGACTCATCTCTGTCTGCTTTCACCTTCATTCCACCTGTTTTAAAACATAAATGGTTCAGTTAATCACAAACTATCACAGATTCAAGTCTTACTCAAGGTAATAATAGAAGGGAGAAGAACTTAATGCTCTTACACGCAATTCATCAAACACAAAGATATTAAGCAACTAAATATCATGTAGCATGTATGTAAAAAAATACAGTTCGCGGAGAAAAATGGATACAATTATCTGGCATCAATAAATTGCCCAAACTACAAAAATTAAATTTAGCCTCATAATCTCCTATAAGATTTATAGAACTGTCCTACCGCTCAATATAATAAAACACAACATACTACATAAAAAACTACGGAAAACATCTGGCAAGGCATATAGTGGTCACCTGTAACACGAACAAAAGTTTCCCGGCCTGAAAGATCAGTAACATGCTGCAGATCCAAAAATGACAACCAATTACGAAAGGCCGCCAACATTTAACACTTTAATTTTTTATCTTAAAAGAAAGTCACACTTACGATGAATGTGTCGTTAAACGAAGCAAAGATGTGTGCGACTCCGAAAACTTGCTCCCCCTCCCTTACAGCAGGGCCCAGCGTGACATTCTCTTCCTTTGGCTCCTTGGTTCTCTTCCTTGACTAGAAATCGTACAACGCAAACAAGAAAACATATCAACAAGCAAATATTGCACATTTAATTAAGTACCAAATGTCGGATCTGCTAATGAAACTAAACTATGTATCGACGAATTGTTCAGATAAAACAATATGCACAGTAGCAACGCGACAGGTGAACAAAGTGGAGACAAGTTATACCATGGTTGCTGAGACACGCGAAAAAGATTTTGTAGAGACGGGTAGGCTGCGCGATGTGCCGAGAAAGTGAAAACCCTCAGAGACGCGAGGCGAGGGAGCGGCTTCGTTTATAAGGCGAGGGAGAATTAGGGTTTTGCAGGGTGTAGTGTTTTACATACACTTTAAGGCCCAGAGATTTTCAATGTTTGTTTCAGGCACATCAAAGCTGCCCTTAATTTGTCATGTGATGGGCTGGGCGGACACTGTTGGCCCATCCCTTTCTTGGATGGGGTTATATACGTGTTCTTTAAATTATAAAGGGCCCATTTCAGGCTGGCTATATTATCATCCATTTTAAAAACAAACGCTGAAATTCTTGCTTCAAGAGGAGAAATATCTTTAAAATATTCCTATATTTAGTTAAGGAAAGGATTAGAAATAAAAAAATATTTTAAATAATTTAATTTACGAAAATATCTTTAATAATAATAATAATATATATATTTTATAATTTAAAATAAAAAATATACATGTGAACTTATTTTAACGGAAACTTGATGGCACTAAATTAAGAATTTAATTAATATAGAGCCAACATAAAAGTAAAACATAAATTTTTTAGTTTTTAATGAGTAAAATTTGTTAATGGATATTTAAATTTATAAATAATATTTTATATCCCATCAAATAAATATTTACTAATAAATAATATGAGGTATAATCTATTTCACAATAAAATATCTTTCTGTTTTATTTTTTCTTAGTGAGAAATGGTTTGTTATTTTTTTTATTCTTCAATTATCTTCTTTGTGGATTGTCTCCTTTCAATTATATTATTTATTCCTTGACTATAATTTTTTTTCTGTTGTTTGTAAATTATTACAAAATTATAAATATTTTTCTAAATTTTTAAACTAATAATTATCTTGCATAATTATTTTTTCAGGTATTAAAATTTATGTACGAATAAAAAAGAGAATGATACAATTAAAGAATAGAAAGAAGAAAATAACTAATTGACAAAATAAGAAATTAGATAAATAAAAATTTATAATTTATAATAATAAGGATAATCTTGATAATATATTTTTAATATGTGGATGACATAATCCACATCTTTTATAATTTTCTATTTATCTATTCATCTGGTTTTATATATCTAATAAATCTAATAAATCTAATAAATCTAATAAATCCTAAAATATCCAAACAGAGGATTTACTTTAGTAATTAAAAAACGCATCATAATCGAATATTTCTACTAAAACAAACATGCTGCAAATATCTTGTATCTCCCTTAATGCAGATTACTTGAGCCTGCTGTTCGCCATGAAACCTATAAATGCCTCAGCCATTCATGCTTCAAATATAACAAGTTCTGGTTCGATGCCTAAGGAGCCAGAAACATGTCGGTCTGTATTGGTTGTTTAAAGTGCACTTGTCGTTGGGGGAAGTGGCGTTATACTTCAAAAGAAAAATAAAAATATTCTCAGCAAATGTTTGAAATTTAAATCAACTCTTGAACCAATTTCAAGCAAAATTGCATAACTCATATGCCATGGAATGTGTTACCAATTTATCATAATGCTTGAGGGATTCCGGAAGAAAATAGGCAAATACACTATATATAATATATACTATATGGTTGTAGAGGTCCGAACAAGCGCATTATGAAATAAGGATGTTCCAAAAATTATTATCAATGGCTTCTTTGTTCAAACTGATTCCAGATTCATCAATTCGGCACATTTGCAGTACGTTTGGAATTGGGCTTTGTTTTGGATAAATAATCAACTGTCCTGCTGCTTATCACCCATCCGGTCGAGTCCAACATATCTTTTCCGTGCTTGGCTGAACAAAATTTACCATACTCATTCGACAGTACAATAACATTGTCCTTTTTGTTCAGTTTATTTGGTTTGAGCTTTAATAGGCAAATATCGGGTGGAGATGTGGCTTAACAGATTCATCAATCATAAGAACCGAATATGGCTCTAAATTCATTGTTGGTCATCTTGATTTCAACGGGAAAAGAATATAGCGTAAGAGAAACTCCAGTTACAATAAATGGATCCGAATTATTAATTAATGCACGAATAAAGCCATGAAAATTTTTGATAGAATCACCAATGCAGTTGCAAGATAGCAGAAGATTGAGGAGCAAAAGATAACACTGCAATAAAGACAATACTCGGGTGCAACGGCAAGATTGGTGTCTCCACGCCAATTGGACTAGGAAGAGGATGAGTGAAAGTTTATTTCAAGAACTATAACAAAGAGACAATACGAAGAAATTTCAAGAAACTAACTAAAGCTGTAAAAGCAAACAATGATTTCCAAATGCATCACTATCTCATGCTTAACCAGGTCATCTAAATAATAATACACTGCCAATGCAAGTTCTAAATACGATCAGCAACACTAGGAAAAGTCAGAACTACCACTAACTCAACCGCGATGCACGCACTTCTATCATTAACCAGTTAGATCTCATAATATGCAAGGAAATAGATACCATCCTCCAACAAAACTAACACAAAAATGTGCAGATTCATCAGTACATTAACTTCTTCATACGATACGGTAGTTCAGACACTGAAGGAGTCCTAAAGTTGATCTAATTTCGTATGTAACAGCAGAGGATTCCAAGAGTTAATTTATCTTCATACCTGTGAATCCAAATCCAAGCAATAATCTCCCGGTCATTGATTTGAAAAAGCTAGGAGAACAATCTCAAAGGGAAAATTTTAAAAAATATTCTATATAAACAGATTTAAACAGAGGATACAGAATTTTCCATGAAAAGAAAATCCATCAGGTAGAATAGAGGATCGATATTCTCGTAAATACCACAAAGATACAGTGAAAAGATAAAAATAATTAATAATAACAAGACAACACAGCCATTCAATCCCCCTATTACAGAGTTTACATACAAAGTTTAGTGATACCAATGGCCATTTTGGAAGATAACTAGGCAGACTAATATTCCGTGGATATGAAAATCTAAAAAGCAGATGCTGAATAAAATAATGAACTTCGTCAAAGGATAAAAGTGCTGAACATAGTTGAAAGTAGGAGAAGATAAAAACATTGGTAATACAGTTTATTTTTAATTTCCTTTTTGAAACTTGAAAGAAGGAATTAAAATACATTTCCTAAGAGGGAAAGAGTTTAGAGTAGAGATTAGAATTTTCCCAAAGTTTCCAACCATATCAACCTCATTCTGATTGAACTGCATTAGTAAGTGTTAACAATTAATATATATGATTCAAGCCAAACAGCACTGCAAGAGAAACAAACGAATAGAGAGGGAATCAGACAGCAATTAGTTGCAAAGTCATTCAGACCAAGCCCAGATGTTCGGCACATGCAAATGGCTGCGCCAGGAAAGCATCTGGATCTGGCAACTTGTCGTAAGTACCTGCTATGATTCATCACCTTCGACCTCTCTATTCCAGTGCATGCAATCAACTTCTAGTAATGGTTATTTGCGTTTGAAAACTGAAAACTGACTTATATATGGATTCAGTGACCATCAGAAGAAAGAGACTACAATTATCTAAACAATAAAAATAATAATTTAGTCAATAATAAAATAATGGAATAGATTTAAGTCTCGGTTAGTAAACTCTGATCTGGTACTTATTCCCTCGAGACACATTTCACCAAGCACCTGAGAGTTGCCCATACATTTCAATAAGTTCTAAACAGCTTTAGTTATTCTGAAACTCTTGCGATTCATTTTACAAGTTATACTATGCTTGTATAATTAAACACAAAAGTAATGAGAAGTATCCAAAGCACCCAGGAAGATAACGGCATTAAGAAGCGAAAATGCACTAACCAAACCAATGCTTGTTCTACTTCCTCAAACATTGCTAAACTAATATTCAACCTGTAAGCCACATGAGAACAGCGAGTCCTTAAGAAACAATCTAATTCAGATAAACTAACGGATTTGATCAATCTCACAACTGAAGACCCGAATAAACTGAGCGTGAGCGCTCACCTGCTTGCTTGGTTACCATACGCGACAGATCCTCATGATAAACAACGGGCCCATACGAAATGTCGCGGTCAGGATCCGCCATCGTGTTTGTGATGACACTCCACGTCGTGATCGTGATCTCATTCCTGCTCGTGCTAGTAACGGCGCGCGACATATTCATCAGACGGCAGGACCGCGGGGTCCTCGGGAAATCAAATCGGGGCGAAGCAAGTACGAATCAAGCGCGGGGAAGAGACAGCAACGGTAGTGTGTGAGGTGGAGGGCGCTTCACCTTCCATTATTTAGAGAAGGATGGGTAGGATATAAAACAGAGGGAGACGGTTTAGGTGTGGAGCTAAATGAAACCCTCCCGCGCTTTCTTGTTTTCCCGCTCCAGAATGGTATCTACGCGAGGACATTTTTAAGTAAACGTAGCTGCAGGGACATTTTTCTGTAACGGAGTTATTTAATGGTCACTGGAATATAAAAGAAATACACCTTCCGAGAGGAAAAAAATTTGCTCCAATGAGCTACTCAATACTCAATAAACAACGTTTCTGCGAATCAGATACTTATCGAGGGGAATGCTCTGCTCATATAATCAGATTTTACTCAAGATGACCGAATTCTCAATTATTGAAGGACACCTTAAATCTCTTCTAAAATTATATATTTTTTATGTGTATGACAAATTTCACAGTATATAGATATAGGATTGAATGAAAAATATATTTCGAATATTTATCTTTTCTGAACATGTTAAAATATATTTTTATGTGTAACAAAGGCAATTTTATTTGCATATTTTTCTCAACTTAAAATATACTTAGCGAAAACTATCACTGCGTTGTTAAAGTACATGTAAACGTGCAATAAATATATTTTTTCTTTACTAAGTCTGACTCCATCTTTAACGTTCGGGATTGGATTTGGTTTCTCTCCTTAGCCTGTTATTTCCAAGCTGGACATGTGTTAGATGGGTGGATTACCTTATGCAAGATTTTATATGTAACGTTCGGCTTACAGAGCGTCACAGAAAATGAGAGTCACATATACACTGGGTGAATTTGTAAAAAAATAAAAAATTAAATAATATGATAGACGCTAATAACGTGACCTTGGCATTGACACCCTCAACTGACGAGTCAAAAGATTCCTCTAATAAAGGAAGGGGACCTGTGCTATCCACAGATCCATTGGTTGTATAGTATAATCCAGGTCTCTAATGCTTTCTTATTATTGGATGAAAATATGGCAAACAGTATGGAAAAAAAAGGGAAATCTCTTCTTACGGATAGTAAATCGAGTAAAGTTGTAGGTTGCCTAAATGCTTCAGGTACACATTCCCATACAAAGACTTTTCCTTTTTTTGTTTTTCTGTCCATATATTGTCGTTGGAGAGCTGTTAGATCCCAACAAAGACAAATATATACATAATCTCTAATATTATCTTAATAACGTAAGGAAGGTTAGGTACGAAAATAAAAAGTACGTATTTAAGTAAAATGCAATAAATATTTTGGATATAACTAAATAAAAAAAATCGGATCGAGCAGACAGTAAAAAAAAAGGTTGGTCATGATGGGAAAATAAACACGCAAACAAGAATATACGTTGTTTCATTTCCTCTCTTATGGACACTCAGTTGACCATTATCATCTGCATTACCGATTTAGGATAAATGACAGGTAACAAATTGGTAATTAATTAAGCTTATATTCCACCATTGTTTGGGCATAAAAAAGATATAGACATTCGATTCAACGAAAGAGATAGATTTAATTGAAATCCGTGAAGAAATGAGTATTGCGATGGATGAAATATTATTCTAATTTAAAAAATTATGAAACCTGATCTGAAAGTTTATTTCAATTATATAAAATAAATACAGACGAATTAAAAAGGTACAGTACTGGTACGGTATTGCAGTGACAAATAACTAATGTGGCAGCATGACCGAACAAGCTGAATCTAAATGACGTATACTAAATTAAATTTTAGTAATACAGTAGTAAATAGAAATTTATAGCGCAGCCTCATTGGTATTTCGTGCATATGCATGGACTGATCCCGTGCCTGGATAGAACATGGCGATTGTATTGAGAATGAGAAGAAGAGGGTTTTACAGTGAATCCCCACAAGTCATGCCTAAAGAAAAGAGTGGAGTATAGCTACTACAATTACATGGTAGAAGTAGTTGTCATTCCATTACTTTTCTCTTTCCCTTGGGATCTTCTGGATGAACAGCCGGTGGGTTATTCTGTTGAGCTGGATTCGAAGTAAGCGGATCCGTGATCATGTTGGTGGGATCAATCGGAGGAGCTGGAAAAGAGGTGTTCTCTCCATCCTTCTTTTGACGGAGAATGGTTTGCAGGTTTACGTTTAGGCTTATAAGCCTACTCTCCATTTCCCGTAGCTGCTGGGTGTTGAGCTCATAAATGTCAGCTTCCCACCAGCCCTTGTAGTGTTTATCTTTGAGCTTTTCTTTTAACACCTTGGACTTGTCCGTCTCACCCTCCAACCTGTGGAGGACTTCGTTGTGTTGCATGGTCACGTCATTGACCCTCATTTGCCGATATGCCTCGACAACAGCGGTAGCACTGTCAGCGCCCTGAGGTGTCTCTCGGCACAGGAACCTGTTAGCCACAGATTCCACAGAAGAAGTAGCGAAAGAAAAAGGCTTACCTGCTGGTGAAAACACCACAAAAGCTACCTCAGCGCCAGTGAACGTGTTCAGTTCACTAGCTTTCTTGTAGATCCCAGATCTACGTTTTGAAAAGGTAATCGATTTTTTGTCTTCATCCTCGATTTCCCTCATATCAATCTTTTGCTTACCCTTTGTTTTTTTCTCTGACATTTTGGAGACTAGAAAAAAAATGTAGAAAATGAGTATAGCGATATGAGAGACTTGTTTGTTTGGTGATATCAAAGGCTTATTTTGAGTCATATCTATAGGGAGAATTAGAGTAAATTAATGAGTTGAGAATCTTCAGTTTAAGGTGTTTAAGCTGTCTTCTTACACATAAATCATAATTGGCATGTAAGGAACTTGTTTTTTTGGTAATTTAAAATTGCCTTATTTAGTTTTCGTAACTGACACTACCGCTTTATTCTATCCTTCCATAAGGGCCATAACAATTGGAGGAAATAAAGCTAAATTAAGATAGGATTTTGATGAGATTTATTAAGTATTTTTCTTTACTATTTATAAGATGCACCTATGAATTAATTTCTCTAATGAAATGTAATTTTAGTTTTTATGAAAATATTTTTAGAATAATTTTAAGTCAAATTATAAGCAAATTGATAGGGATTTAAAATAAAAAATTTATTATTCAGTTTTATTAAATATATCATAAAAATATTTGAGATTTTACAACGGAACAAGATCGATTAGATCGGGATAAATATTCATAGTGTAATATTTCTAAAATTATTAAATAGATATTTATATCAACAGAAAAATATCGTTCCGGTATTGTGTTATAAAGATCGATCGTAATTATGACAAAAAAAATTATCATATTGCATATAAAAGAGTTTCTTTAATCTTAAATTATTGAGATCGATTGTATTTATGATGAATTTTTTTTTAAACCTTAAACTATTAAGATCGATCGTAATTATGATGTACGAGTTTATTTAACTTTAAATTATCAAGATTGATCGTAATTATGATAAATAAATATATTTAACCTTAAATTATCAAGATCGATTGTAATTATGATAAATGAGTCTATTTAACGTTAAATCATCAAGATCGATCGTAATTATGATGAAAGAATTTCTTTAACCTTAAACTATCAAGATAAATTGCACTTGTGATAAAAAAATATATTTAACCTTAAACTATCAAGATCAATTGTAATTATGATATATGGGTCTATTTAACCTTAAATTATTAAGATCAATCGTAATTATAATAAATGAGTCTATTTAACCTTAAATTATCCAAATCCATCGTAATGAGTCTATTTAATCTTAAATTATCAAGATTGATCGTAATTATGATGAAAGAATTTATTTAATCTTTAAACTAACAAGATCAATCGTAATTATGATATATGAGTATATTTAATCTTAAATTATATAGATCAATCGTAATTATAATAAATGAGTCTATTTAATCTTAAATTATCAAGATCTATCATAATTATGATAAATAAGTATATTTAACCTTAGATTATCAAGATTGATAGTAATTATGATGAAAGAATTTATTTAATCTTAAACTATCAAGATCGATTATACTTGTGATAAAAAAATATATTTAACCTTAAACTATCAAGATTGATCGTAGTTATAATATAATGTCTCGTGTCGCGTTAGAGAAATCTACTCAATTTTTAAGTGATTAATTTTTATATTTTTGCATTAAGGATAAAAATTATAGTTTTAAACTCCATATAACAAATCATTCTTATCAAACATAACATAAAGATATTTATTTTTTTTAGAATTTTGGAAGATTAGTTAAATAGATAAATATTCGTAATATTATTTTCTAAAATTAATAAAAATAACTCTATCTCATAAGATATTTTCACAAATAAGAAATCATGACCGAAAATAAAAATAATTTTTTATTTAAAAATTTGTTAGAAATAAGATCGATTAATTGGATAAATATCCATTCCATAATTCTTCTATAATTACTAACTAGAATTTTATCACATAATTTCTTATGTAAGAAAAACATTGATTTTATTTTTAGAGTTAATTATTTGATATTTTTGTATTAAATAATAACTAAATATATTTTTAAATTCAAGTATAACCATCTATCTTTACCAAAGCAAGCATTATATAAATATTTTTTTTATTTGAGAATTTTGAAATATCATATAAGTTAATAAATATTGATGATATTTTCTTCTAAAATTAATAAATATAATATTATTTTGTAAGATGTTTTTATATCATGAAATCTAAAATTATTGGATGATGGTTCGATAATTTAGCTTGGGATTTATTTTCTGAATCAAAATTGCATGTCATATTAAAAGATCGTGACACGTGGTTGAAGTTTAGAGAGTGTTTGAATATTTTTATTTTTAAGATTTTCTTTATTTAGTTGGATCAAGAATTTCAAATTTTTTTTATATTTTATGATTTTGGGGATTCGATGAATGTACTTTAGTTATACTAACTTCCGTTTTATTATCTGGGTTAAATAAAACATATTTATGTATTTTATAAAAAATGACTGAAACCAGAGTTAAGAGTACTCGTGGTGGGTGGTGGAGGACACGAGCAACGGACTAACCTATTCAAATTTTCCATGTTGAAGTGCTACTCGCCAAATACGATCAGTTTTCATAGTTTTGTATTACTTCACGACTTTTTCATCTCCACGAGAATGCCCTGGACAACCACTATCAAACACCTGGAGTGCCACCGCTACCACCACCATTCCCAATCCAGTTTCTCTTTATTATCCCCCTTGATCTCTCCTCTGGTAAAACAAATCTACAAACTTGTCGCACCAATTCCATCCCTGAAACAAGCACAGTTCAAACAAAAATGTCACTGAGACCAATCATGAAACATCTTCCCTGCAGAACAGCCCTCGGCAAAGTCTCCCACTTCCCACGTTCTTTCAGCACCCTTTCGACTCACCAATACCAACACCGAAACCAAAAACAACATCAGCAAGACCCATATGCTCTCCTCAAAGAAGACCCGATTGAAATCTGCTCTTCTCTCTGGGTCAAATCCTTCTCTTCACTGCCGCACTTTATTTTCACCAACCTAACCGGCTTCCTTTCCAAACTCGATCTCTGGGTCCTCGCCTATCAGCGCTCCTGCGCTCATGTGACCGGCACGTTCCCTCCCCGAAACGCTCTTCACGCCGATTCCCTGCATGCTCTTCTCTCCCTCCGTAACGTGGTCATCCACAATAGATTCAAATGGAACGACAAAGCTCAGCAGATCCTCCGTAGTCCTAACGACAGACCGAAGCTCATGTCCAATAGCAAGCTCAGAGCAATGCTGGCGTCGGATGATCCATGCTTCCAGGATAGGGTGGTGCAGGAGGTGCTGCTGATGGTGATGGAGCCTTTGTTCGAAGCGCGTTTTTCAAGTAAGTCTCATGGTTTCAGGCCCGGGAGGAATGCACATACGGTGATTAGGACTGTAAGGAGCAATTTTGCTGGATATTTGTGGTTCTTGAGAGGTGATTTGAGCGAGATTTTTAATTTTATTGATGCTAATGTTGTGATGAGATGTGTGGAAAAGGTGATTAAGGATAAGAAAGTGTTGACTCTGATTAAGACCGCGCTTAAAGGGCCAACTAAAAATCAAGAACCGCGGAAGAATTGGAGAGAAGAATTGAGAAATACCAAAAAGAAGAGAGCTACGAAGAAGAAGATTCTGAATGAAAATGAGCCCAAACCTGACCCTTATTGGTTGAGAACGTTCTTTGATTTTGCTCCAGAGGAGGCCTCGAGGATACCGAATTATGGTTATTGTGGGATTGTGAGCCCATTGCTTGCTAATGTGTGTCTTAACGAATTGGATCAGATGATGGGAGAGAAGATAGTTGAATTCTTTAGGCCAAGCAAGCTCGATTCTATATGGAAAGATTCTATTAATGACGGATCCCACAACCCTTCGTGGCCAGAGTTTGTTCCAGCAAGTGGGAAAGAAAAATCACGGAAAATGGAATATATAAGATACGGTGGTCATTTCCTGATCGGCATCCGCGGGCCTAGGGAGGAAGCAGTACGAATACGAGAGGAAATTATCGAATTCTGCGACCGAGAATTTGGTATCAGGTTGGATAATTCGAAACTTGAGATTGAGCATATAACTAGGGGGATTCAGTTCTTGGATCACATAATTTGCCGCAGAGTGATACACCCTACACTTCGCTATACCAGTAGCGGAGGAAAAATCGTGAGCGAAAAGGGGGTTGGAACTTTGCTTTCGGTTACCGCTAGTTTGCAGCAATGCATTCGTCAATTTAGGCGGCTTCAGTTTGTAAAGGGTGACAAGGATCCTGAGCCACTGCCTTGTATTCCCATGCTTTACTCAGGCCAAGCTCATACTAATGCTCAGATGAATAAGTTCCTCGAGACTATGGCTGATTGGTACAGATATGCTGATAATAGAAAAAAGGTTGTTGGGTTTTGTGCCTATGTTATTCGTAGCTCGTTGGCTAAACTCTATGCTGCCAGGTATAGACTAAAATCGCGTGCTAAGGTGTACAAGATTGCTTCACGTAATCTCAGCCGGCCACTGAGGGAGAGCAGTAATAACTCTGAACCCGAGTACTCTGATCTTTTAAGGATGGGACTTGTAGACGCAATTGAAGGTATACAATTCTCCCATATGTCTTTGATCCCAACTTGCGATTATACTCCATTTCCAAGGAATTGGATACCTGATCATGAGCAGGTTCTGCGCGAGTATGTCAAATTACAAGACCCAAAATTCTTTTGTGACTTGCATAGATCAATAAAGCAACAAGGTTTGAATTTGCCTCAAGATGAAATTTCTGGGATCGTGTGGGATTACAAGACTCTTGGAGTTTGGAGGTACCAATCTAATTGTGAAAAACAACAAATAAATGGCACAGGAAAAGATATAGATTCATAATTTATGGTTTAAGCTATAAAGGTCATAATTTGTTGTTTGAAACTGGCGAAGAATTTCATCTTGAGTGTTGAACTCCTTGGAATCTCACTTGATCTTAGAAATCATCCCAGGTATAGAGGGAAGGATTTCCTCAAAGAATAAGAGCATTATTGATGTTCACGAGCCCAACTCAAGCCAAGATAATTGCTATCACAGTTGATCCTACAATGCACCTGGATTTCGCTCGAAACCCTTTTCTTATTTTCTGTATCGATTGCTTTAAGAAATTATCTGCGAGCGAAAGAAGGGTAAAGAAACGCTTCTGGAGATCAGCATGCGGCATCAAAGGAAAGGATAGGCTTCTGGGTAAAATTTTTCATCTTGTGCCGTAAGTGGCCGCAGTTGAACGCATGAATTTGAGGTTCTGTGGAATGATTTTATGATGTGCTACAAAGATGAATGGCTTCGATTGGATGTGGTTTCAAAACAACTGGTAAAGCAAGGACTAGAAAGATCATAGAGGTAATACAAGTACTACGTCAGCATTTGATTACCTTAGGAAAGCAGCTCATATATCATGGAGAAACCCTGAATTAATATTTCTGGAGCGTAACTCTTTTGTGTCATGGAGAGATGATGATTCTTCGACCTTCGCATCAGGGTATCTTTCCTTCAAATACATTGTGTCACAAGAGTGCACTTATGAAGTATAATGAGATGTAGATTGTATAGCCGCCATAGTTTTCTTATTTAAAAGGTTCTGCAAATTCTTTTGGATTGCTTTCTGATGGTTTACTCCCTCTGCCAAAAAAAAAGGATAATTTCATCTCAGCATTGTGGCGCATAATATTAATGTGATTTTGTGAATAAAGCAGGTGAAGAGTAATGGATGTCCACGGATGCTATGTTCAGGATTGAAACGGAGTAAACATAATGGATAGGGTGTTTTTGTACCGAATTGAGGTTTGAAAGAGATTAATCTTTCAATCAAGATGATTTTACAGAGGTATCCTTCGTTTTCTCTCAAATTAAGTGAATATGATGAATTGTTTTCTGCAACAATCCCTCTCAATTGGCTGGTTTCACTTGCGTTCTATGTGTGGATATCGTCTTTCGCTTTTGAGGTTTCATAATTTCCTCTGACCATCGAGTTTAAATGTGTGATTATTCCAACAGTAAATCGTTATTTTATATGCGAAGCAAATGACAAACAATTTGGTTCTCAAAGCTACTAATCGAAATTATTATTAAAAAACAAACACACCCTTAAAGATTTCCGGACTATCTGAATTCTACCCGTTAAATTCGTCCTTATCTTAAAAAAATGGAGAATCTTGAAGCTTTCAGAAAAAGAATAATTTTCTTTTGGATACACTTAGATTTAAAGACGAGATAGGGCCATAGGGGTGAATGCTACTGGTTATGGAGGAATCCAGGTTCTGATGCCAAGTTGCCATTGTGGCCCAAAGCTCTGAATTATTCGGTAGTCTTGCGCGGGTAACTGCTTTCTCTTACCAAAAAAATTTAGAAAGGAAAAATCATGTTATTCCCCTCAATCTCTACCTGCTAATATTTATATTCCACAGCATGGGAATTTTGGAGCTTTTGGGAAAGAAATATCTCTCCTAGGGACACTTGCTTTAAAAAAAAGAAGAAAGAGTGGCATTGATTGTGCAGGAACCAGAGTTCAAGTGCCAAGAGGATCAGAAAAGGTAAAAGGCCAAAAAGAGAAAATGGAGGCACATAAGTACTATTAAGTAGTCTAAAACAGAAACTGTTGGCAACAATCGCTTCTTCTCACCCTCTACCTTTGGACTTATAAAATACTTCAACAAAGTCACCAAATTGGTCAACGAACTTTTGCCTATTTGCAGTCAATACTTAAAAATACTCATTACTCTTTGACAAGGCATTCGTTGGCACAGATATTATAAAATAATCAACATTCTTTATTAATTCAAGTACGACAAACCACTCACTGTACCCTTCACCCATGGGTATTTATCATTTCTTCTCCTCCTCCGTCTCGAAGGCCGATACCGGAAAGGACCTCGAAATCCCGGTAGAATTGGCAAATGTTATCTTCCCCAAGTCCTTCTCATCCACAAAAATGTCGGAAATCGAAACCCAAATCAACAGCTCTTTGCTCTTCACCCCAGTGAGCTTCCGCATGCGGCGTTCCTCCACCAAGGCAGTTACCTCCGTGTCGTACGACACTGTGCGGCCGATCGCGCGGAACCTATGCTCCTTCTTCTTCTTCTGCCTGAGCCAGACGAACCCAGATGCCCGGTTGTAGCCCACCTCGACGAGGTCCTCCAGCGGAAGAAGCCCCTTTGGGAGGTGGATCTCCTCGAGTAGCTCCATGGACTTCTGCTTGCAGAGGAGGGAGTCGCCTGTGAAGATCTCTGCGTTTTCCCTGTGGATTGCAATCTGTTGAGATGCCATTTTGGAGAAGCTTGTGCGTTTGTTTTGGTTGGCGACGAGAACCGAACTGGAGAAGGGTAAATATACCGGTGATTGGGTATAAAAGGGATGTGGAAAAGACTGAAATAGGGTTGAGAGTAAAGATGCCAGGATGGGGTCGTGAACTTTGTAAGGCAAAATAGTAAGGAACGAGCATAGCAATAAAAAGGGAAATTTTCTTACCTATTAAGTCTTGTCAGTTGTGTCCCTTGTCATGTCGGTTTCATGATAAATACAAGTGTCATGTGAAGTAGACTTGTAACGGTTGGTACCGTCCTCCAGACTAGAGGATAGGTGTTCATACTTGAATAGTTAATACTCTACTGTTCATGTTGCTTTCATACATGTTAATATTAATTAATTAATTAATTTTAAATTTCTACATTCTTTTATGGCGTTTAAGCTTTTTAGACCATAAGTCCCCCCCATGTTACCATATGGTGCAATATCAGCAAAAAAGCCCAACCCACATATCAATGTTTTTGGGTTTGGGGGCAGACGCTTATTTTTTATATTAAATGATATATATTTTTCACCTGTATATTAAAAAGAATATTGATCATATTTTGAGCTATTTGATATCTTAGTTGATTTTAATGAATTATTGATGTTAAATTCGATAAATATAGTTAAATAGTTTGATTATTTTTAATAAAAAATTAGAATTTGATTTTTATTTTGGATATAAATATTCTAGAACAATATAATAATCCATAATTCATATTTTTATATAAATTTCTATAGTAAAATTTTAGATTTTTACCATAAATTTTAATTTTTAGATTTTTACATCAATGGCACACGCTCAATTCTTGCCTTGCCAGTGGCGTGATGCAACTAACTTAGCGCATAAATCTGCGTCACATTAGAGCGCACACCGTATCGTCACAGTTTCCGGACCTCCTCTTGTTTTTTCCTACAGCTCGCACTTCCCTTCAACAATTTTAAAAAACTGACCAGATCAGATCCCTGGGAAATTAAATATTTAGCAGGCAAGGCCAGGAGACATGCCTGCAAGCCTCTGACTGCCCCTAAAGTTTTACCTGTGAATGGTCGTTGGAGGAATGGAAGGGTAGCTTTACTTTATTGGCTTTTCTTTTCTTTGACATTACTTGGAAGACAAAAACAAAAATCAATCATGGGATTCATAATCACCCCACATTTCCCCTAGATACTTGTGGCAGTTACTACAACAACTGCCATTAACGAGCAAATCATGGGCAACTCTTTTGGTTCGTCTTTGGGGTCTTGCACTGGAACTAGTCTCAACCTTTTTAAGGTTGTGCCTGTATTCCAACGCCACCTGCTCAAACACTTCCACTTCAAACATGTTCAGCTTGAGCTTCGGCCTCATGTGATCTCTAACATATGCGAAAGCCAATTGATCTCTTGGGTTAAATGCTTCCAACTCATTGAATAGCAGACATGAGAATAGGTTATTGCTCAGTCCATGCTTCCTTAAGATTAAAGCACTGTCCGGTACATCTGCTAGCACACAAAAGAAGCCATATATAGGAAAAATAATATGAAGTTCGGTCTATTCTAGCATATCTCGATCGAGTGTGAGAATTTAATGGCACCTGAGGGATAAGGGAGTTTCTTAGATGTCCATGGTTGCAGTCCTTTCTCGCAGTAAGTCTCAATTTGCATCCTTAAACCATCAACATCCCACCATTTCTTCCACCTTGCAGTTGCTATTGCATCCTCCATTGTATGTATGAAGAATGGATGCTTTGATATTGCCATATCCACTTGCTCTGACACAACTAATGCATGAATCAGTAGCAAGGGATCTACCATTAGTTGCAGCTTAGCGTCAATCCAAATGCTAAATTTTGTGTTAGGAAAAAGCCTATGAACCAAGTGTTTAGGTATCACCCCGTTCATGGCAGGATTCTCGTACAAATCTTCACTTTCGACCTTAACTATCCTCCACACACCTACAGTATGTTCACGAGATTTCCTTGATATCACTTGGTGGTATTGTAAGTCCTTTAGGGTAGTATCATCCATGAACATGAAAAAACACACATTTTCAGAAGTTTTGGTCCCAAGGCTTTTTGGTTGTCGTATTTTGTCATGATCATTGAAGATTGCTGAGAGTACAACAACTCCATGACAACTCTCCATGGTGATGCGGTCTGTACTACACAAAAATACGTGAGGAAACCCATTAATTAACGAAATTCACACAAACAGTTTGATCAGATTGGTCATGTGGACTCACCTTGTAAGGTAAAATGATTGAGGCATCAATTGATTGGCAAGGTTAATTAGAACTCAAATGTGCACATTTTCTAGAGAGGACGATGAAGAACTAACCAGAATCACTGACAGGAAACTTCTTAAAGAACCCACAAGGTACCTCCACGCTATCATTCAAAACCTGAAAGTACGAAATCCTCTCTTGGGTACTCAAATTCCCACCAAAACTCACACTTGTTCCCTTCATATACCTCAAACCTTGCGAAGACACAAGCTGTTGCCGACATAAATCTTGGATCTCCTTCAAAACCACCCAATAATCTAAACCAAAACCCGCCAGTCAAAACGACAAAACACACAAACAACAGAAAGGGAATGATAAATCGAGAAAGAGAAAGAAAAGGTTACGAGGTACCCGAGAAAAAGACGGGTGAAGAGCAAGAAGAGCGGTGGGTGGGAATGGCATACTTGTGTTCGCCGTAGGAAGAAGGATAAGAGAAGAGAGTGGTCTGCACTGGGTCAAAAGGAGAAGATCTGAAGAGGCATTTGGTTGGAGACAGATAGGTGTAGAGAGCGAGAAAGAGAGTAGTGAAGAGATAGAACATAGAGATGCAGAGGAGCTTTGATTGGGATATGAGAGGAGTGGACATATTTGATTTCCCCATGAAACAGGCACTCTCTTACCCTCGTACACCAATCCAATATCATGGGTTTCCTCGCCTCTGTTGGCCGCAGGTACTTTTTGGTTGTCGTAATATTCTCTTTTTTTCTTTTGTGCTCAAACGACGGCGAAGTGTCTCTTCAACTTGATGTTGTTAGATTCTGTGTGACGTTGATGGCATCTATTTCCAGTTCTTTTTGTTGCTTTGTCAATATAATAATTTTGCTTCATGACTTTATGACAATAATTTTGCTTTTGTTGATTTTAACAATAATTATAGGTTAAAATCACACATATCCTTTCTTTTCATCAAAATCAAAATACTTATTTATTTTAATCATAATTTAAAATTTTAACCTATTCGTCTTTTTTTGGAAACTCAACTACTTATATACTAGTTATAACAACACCATTCATCATAAAAAATTAAAAATAAAATATAAAATAATTTAAAGAAGAAAAACGCTAAGATGTTCTGCCAGTATATAATTAAGACAGTATACAAATACAATTCCTTGATAAGCCAATTCGGTCTTCAAGGATGCTTCCACCGCAAGGTATAGAATAGAAATTTCAAGACAAACCTTTCTGGTCACGGCAATCCAAACAAGTTCAACAAGAGATATTGAAGTAGCTCTTGGAGTGCTGTGGTTATTGTGTTTTCTTGTGGGATTATCGAGTACCATTTTTAAGCCCCTTGACGACTTTTTCAAACTCTTTGAAACTGGATACTGTTGGACGTAGCTGACTTTGCTGAGAACCGGGCGGATGCCGGAAATTAATTCCAATGTTCTTGAATTCTTCCCAGTTTTTTCTGGCTTCTCCTCGGTTATCTAACATGGCGTAGATGATTGCCTGGAAGAGTTTTTGAGGAATAAATGAGAAAAGTTAGCAATGATTCAAGATCGCTTCGGTTATTTGATTACAGCTAACTTAGTTGACAGTATTCACCTTGTACAAGGGACGCCTTGCATCAGAAACTTGTTCGTGCTTTAGGCACTCGCAGTTTAAGGCCCCCTGAAGTTCTCCCTACATGTTTATGGAAGGGGAATCACTTCAAATATCTCAGTTACCGATATTGGGTAATCAAGAAATACGAGTAATTAAAAAGGTGTTATATTTTTCTTTTGATGTAACCCAAAATTTCCCCTGTTTTGGTTATACTTCTGTGTTGGATAGGTATAAGCCATCAGCAGACTATCCTTCTATGAGATGCTTGGGGTCTGAAAATTTTCATGAAGTACTACTGGAAAAGGACGGTGGCGGATTTAGTTTATATGATCCATCAATTAAGAAAAGGAATAGGCACCTTATAAATGAGCATCTCAACGAGCAACATTCCTATCTCGTAAGCTTCATGTGACTTCCCTCCTTTTTGTGCCTTCTGCAGTGCGTTTCCTAGTGTTTTCACTGCTGCCGCAGCTCCCTTTTCACTCATTTCCAGCTTCATAACAACGCCCTTACATCCAAACAGGAGGGTTAACGAAAAGGTTAGTATTTTGTGCATCAAATTTTTTTATTTTTTCCTTGCAGCTTTTCAGAAGTACCATCATCAATGGTGAATCCATATATCACTTAGTTAAAACCAAACTCATGCGTATACCAGTTCCGCAAATGCATATAAATATAAGTCGGAACCAAGTAAAAGTGGAGAACCTTTAGTGTTAATTAACTAGCTAGCTACGAGTTTTAAGCAGAAATCAGGACGTTAAAATGGCCAACCTGAAGCTTGCTGAAACTAGGATGTTCACTTTCAAGCAGATCCTGCAACTGAACTTGAGCGTCATTAACTGATGCTTCATCTACCAAAGCTCGTTGATAATTAATCAGATTCTCCAAGGCCATCTTCCCTCCATGAAGGGTAGCAAGAGACATAGATCTTGTAAAGGCACGAAGGTCCTCTTTTTCGTTGCGGTAAGATCGTTTTGCATAAGCCCGTCCAATGCAAATGCACGCAAAGATTACTGCAGCTGTCACTGTCAGTGCATCATACTTGATATTTTCTTTAAGACTATTAAAGAAATTCTCCGGGAGATGAAGCTCTAAATATCTAAACACCTCGAGAGCGAAAGAGATTAAATGCATCATCGGTAACAACTGCTACTTTCCGTAATTAGGGAAGCTACAGCATGTACCAATCAAAGTGTATACCTAAGAGCTTTTCTCAATGTCTATATTTCAAAAGATTTAGAGAGCTGCGGTTTTATTTACACGGTCGAGGCTTACAATAATAGGAGCTTCTGTAAGAAGATCAATCCTGATCTGTCTTGCCAAGTGGGCAAGGAAGCTGTCTTGCGCATATTATGCGTCTTCTTTATTCTAGTTTTGTTCCATGAAAATGGTTTATAAGCAAGCATCTTAGTATTTCATGTCCATCCCATACCGCTTTACGCTTGTCTAAAGCAATAGAAAGATCCCTTCATTACGCTAAAATTTGTGCGACAAAGCAACCTACCTGCCTATAGGACTTGACAATGCTTTAAAATTTCCACGTTTGCTTCAAAAAAAAAAACCGCGATGGAATATCAGGCGTGTTGGGCCCGTTTGTTTGACCGAGGCCTAGTTGATGTTGTTTAGCCCGAGATTGGGTTTTTAACGTCACTCCTTCCCTCGGCCTGCATCCCAATTCCCATTGTCGCCCTGCTGCTCTTTCAGGCCACGCTTTGGCGCCACCAAAGTTGCCACCATACGGCGCGACACCGCAGGCTCCTCCGCTAGCTGCCGTTACGAGTTACTGGCGATTCACCACAAACCTTTTCCAGAGCTCGGTTGATGTTAATGTCTCACATAGCTCGAGACATCCCAAACCATCTGCAAATCGCTTTTTTAAAAAAATTAAACAGATATTCGATAATATAAATTAATGTTGATGGATCTCATTAATAAATTTTTTTAAAAGTACCCTATATTTAAAACTAAATTTGGTAACTTTAACTTTGGTTAAAGAGGAATTACTCAAAAAATTTTAAAATTGGTGCATAGCACCAATCATCTCACTCCAATAGGATTGGCTTTCAAACTGCTTACGTTGACACTCTGGTATGTACGCTTATGTGTTCGACCAAGGGTAGGAAACTATAGGGGTTCACAAGATTTGAGGTAAAAAAAAAATATATTTTTTAAGTAATGGATATTCTAATAAATATTAATTTATTTTATAACTAATTTTTTTTTTAATCCAGATAATAAAAAAGAAAAAAACTTTTCGACCCTCTCGAGTGGTACAGATTCCGCGACAAGGAGAATATGCAAGAAACGAAAAGAAAAGGTGCCCTCTCCCGTTTGCATTCTGCATGGCAAGTGGCAAAGAAACGGAATCTAACAGGAGTCCCTGTACTGTTACGAACCAAAATCCCGAAGCAAAGGACAAGTAGCAGTGATGTGATTGTTCTTTGGAAAACTATTTATCTCCATCATTTTTTTAAAAAAATAAATATTTGAGAGGTATTTTTGTTTTTTTCTAATTTGTGATTGATTGTGTTCTTATTTGACGCATGCAGGGCAGGGTCGAAGTGGACGGCTAATGCACGAGTCTTTGACCTTTCGCTACTGGGTAATGATTCATCTCACAAAGAAAGCTGCAAGATATAATTTTCTGCATGAATATTATCCTCTGAAGAACACGGACTTGCTGCTCTCTTCCATTCCTATTTTCGGCGTGATTTGCAGTCACTTTCTGCAGCTTTACTATACTCTACAATTTGGTACCACACTAAGCTAAAAAGCTCATGCAGCACCAGCCGAGTAGCCGACCCCTCTAAGCGTAATTCTAGAGTGGCACGTAGCACTTACTTTTAGGAAGGAGACCTCATTGTCGTTTGTGTCTCCATCAGCCGAACGACATCAAGATGCGTGGAAGGGTCAATGGGAGTTTTTCTCAAGGATTGGCTGTAGCCTGTAGGAGACCCCATAAATACCTTATGAGTTTTGTTTCTAAAAAAAATAATAAAGTATTTAATTATGTTGATTATAATTATATTATATATTCCAATACTTATTTTAATTAAATTTTTAAACATTAAAAACCAACCTTTCTTGATTTAAATATTTCCAAAGGGAAATTGATGGGTGTGGTCCAGTAAAAACTATTGGATATATTCTTTCCGTACGTAATAGTGCATTCAGTTAGTGAAATTATTGGTGCAGTCATCCATAGATTGGGGTTCATGGTACGGAATATAGCTAGCTGCACATATAAAGGCCAAATGTAAAAGCACGTCTTTTAGTATTTATCGTCGTTTCTTGGATTTATAGGGTAGGGGTCAAAGTTCAACCTTACCGTCCTCTATTCCAAAGCGGGGATGCAGTACAAAAGAAAAGTGCGGAATGCGTGTACAATACAAAAGCGAAGGTGGCACACGATCGGTCAGGCAGTTCAAAACTGCGGATGAGGGGGCGGTCCATGTCCCTCAAAAACTCTTCCAATAATCCTAACGCACCCTCTCGATCCACGTGGCAGAAGCTCAATACCTCACTGAAAAATTTATTATACGGTTCAGAATTCGTCACGTGTTTCATTGCCTTCCTTAGGACAGCCGCGCAAGAAACAAAGTTTTCTGGTAGACTAGTACAGATCCTTTACTGCGCCCAAAAGTTGTCTGATAAACATTGGCTGCAGGTTGCAGGTACAATAATAATACTTATCCCTTTCTTTTCCTATAATTTCTAATTCCAGGAAAGAGGTAGGAAAATGAATGCAGATTCCTTCCCTCCCTTCCCCGGTGGGAAATTAATCACATGGAATCCAAGATTGGTTTTGCCGACCACCCTTCATCGTGGGCCATGCAATTCTCTATCCTTTTCTTGCAAACGAAAAGAAAATCACTTGGACCTCCAGCCTTAGATTAGATCTAACAATTAGAAAGACCGGTTGAGATCGAATACTATTAGGCACAGGATAACAACAGCAAAGCTTTATAAAGCTAAGTAATCCTAACTATAACACAAAAATGGCTGTGCATGATTGAATACCCTTTAATATTCGGCATTATAAATGGCTGTGCATCGCCCTCGGTATGTGTCATTGTTAGTGTTTGGTATAGTCTGGTTTGACAGTCAGACATGATTGATAATTCGGTAATGATCAACTAATCCTTCTTTAAAATCATGTTTGACTTGGATTTTCTTTTGTCAAATTATGTTTTGGAGTTTTAAAGATATGCATGCTTCGCTAGATTTTCTTTTCTATATGTAATGATTAATTTTCAATGTCAATCTCTCCCTTTCAAAGTATTACCATTGTCCATCTCATCACCTAGCACGCCATGCTTGTAACTGGTGCCTTCATGTCCCATCAGAATGAATCATTTCAAATCCTTATTATGACTGTAGATTCTTGATGTCCAAATCCACATCTTATTTAGCCACACGCAAATCCTTATCATTTATATCTTTGTTGACTACGGACCAGGGTGGAAAATAAGGTTTTATTTTGTGACATTGGCTCATCTACATGATTGAAGACTTTGTAAGTGTAATCTCATTTAAGATAATTAAACTATATAATTAAAAGCCTAACAGTTTTGTCTGTCCCACAAATATATCTACTTCAATTTGTTAATTAGGCATAGCTGATCTCGATCCACCTAACTTCATGAATACAATCATCATTCTTGTCAATCCCAATCCATTTTCCTAGAATTCCACTACTAATTATTTGATGACGACGGGTTTCCACTTTTCTGGTAACAGCATACGAATCAACTATCTATATTTACTAATTTATTAGATGATGCTCCTTTTTAGGATAAGATTAGACTTTTTAAATATAAAAAGTTAACTTATTATAAATCTGTAATTCCTTAAAACGACCAATAATGTAGCTGCATTTTAATGACGTGTGGCTTCACCACTCTTCAGACGTACGGATCAAAGAAATACGATGGAGATATGACCAAGACAAAATATGTGCTTCGATGTGGTAGTCAGTTTTAGCAGCCCGACTTCCCTGAGCCACATAAATCGATTGTTTAACGAATTCCTGTGGTATTATTCTGGGCCTCTTGTCTCCCCCAACTATTTTTGTCTAAACACCTTCATTTACTTCCTGTTAGAAAGTGGTTTGGCCATTTTATGATATGTTGGGATGTGTTCTCCCTTTTGTATTTTTTTTTAAAAATCATTTACCAATTGAAAGTAATGAGTTTTCATCAATGAGATTTAAATTGAAAAAAAATAATTTTAAGGATTTGATTTCTGAAAAAAGAATGAAAGTACAAAATATAATTTTAGGAAATAACTCATTCAAATGAATACATGTTCAATCAACAGGAAAACACAGTATAAATGCACAAGACATGCAACATTAGAAGAGGTCTGCTATTAATAAAATTTGTTATTTTATTTTATTTTTTACTGGTCATAAGAAAGATATTTTTACATAATTTGATAGATATGATTTTTACTCTGTAATAATTTCAGAATTTTTGGTAATTTATATGATTTTTTAAAAAATCAATTATGTTTTTATAAAATTTGTTTTCAAAATAGTATCGTTTTAGAAATATGCAAAACAGACGACGCGTTTCACAAGTTTGGTGGATCATAAGAACATTGCAATAGTAAGAACACCCATGCCCTATTGCCGGAGATTTTTATTCACATGAAGTGGTCCTCGTGGCAAAACACAAATCATAATCCTGGTCAAGGATTGGTCTGAAACATAGTTTAGAGAGTATTAAGATTGTTTTTTCTAATTTGATTTAAGTTACTTATGGTGGTATCACTTCGACATATTTTGGTACCTATACAAGTTCTTACAGAAATTAATCAAGGAATTGCTCCCTTATATTCTATCTTAACAGTTGTGAGATCTTATACTAGAAGGGGAAAATTCCACGTATACATAACTATTCCCAGAAAATGTTCGGGAGGTCAGAATTGAAACAAGCTAACTATGTTCCCATCACACAATGGGACGGCATATTTCCTTCGTGGATAGACCATGAGGTGTTCTTCGAATATACTTCAGAGTTTGTGGATGCTAAGGAAAAATAGCTTAGATCTAACGCTATCATTCTGTAGTTTTATATCTTTCGATATACATTAAGCCTATATCCTAACGACTGAAATAACAAATGAATGGACCGTACGTTAGATCTTTGAGGATAGGACGAGGATGTCATGTCTTTAAAACAGAAAATGTTATATTAACACTGTTATAAAAACAAATCTGAAACTATGATTACGATAATTATCAACATAGTTTGTCCAGACCCAACTGTAAAAGAAAATTAGATAATGAATGAGTCAAAGCATCGAAAGGAAGGTAACTGTCGTTACATATGCATAATTTTTGTCTTGACTAGTTACCATCGGTGATCAACATTTCATCGGCCATTCTTCCTATGTCCATTTCTTAGAAAGATCAGTCTTATTATGGGAGTGCCACTGACCATTATCTGAACTCTTTCGGCAATGACATGGAGGAAATTTGTCTTAATAGTATGATCTTTGTCATTCTAACCCAATTGATGAAATCTAAGGTTCAACTTATTATGTTGCATTGAAAATTTCATCAATCCCATCCCATCATATCTAGCACTACCAACCCTTTAGAACGGTGAAGAATCTTAACTTTAATAAATAGACTAAACACTAAATCTAAGAGGGTGATTGACTGGTAATATTCAATATTTGTCTTGAATAAAAATTAAAAAATTTCCAGCTAACCAGGCATCATTCCTGAAATATATTTCGTTTAATTTTTTAGGATAAAAGTTTTGGTCAGAGATTATGCTGTATCTTGGTCCTCAGTCTCATCGTGGAAGAAAAAGAGAGGAACAGAATCAACATCATGATTTTCAACCAGCAATTAGCAGAAAACAAGAACAGCAATATTGACTATTCCATCAATATTACAATCAATCAGAGTCTCTCTTTTCCTTGTGCACTGAAGTAATTGAATGTCATATCTAATTATGGGTTGGGTCATGATCAGTAATGCTGCATTTGTCTTTCCATCAATGAGGAGGCTAGAAGGGACACCTAAGGGAGGATCAACATTTACCATGTAGATGATGTGACATCATGTATGTATAGTTTGACCTTTGAAAAAATCTGGGACCAGCAAGAAAACTAAAAATTAGTGATTATGACTTTTGGTTATTTATATCTTTAAATTTATGCTATCGTAGTCTTATTTACTCTTACATGCCTGCAAATAAATGTGAAATGTCACCATAAATACGTAGAGTTATACATGTAAATAAATAAAAAAATACCCACATATTAATCCTACAGTAAATAAGAGCAAATACTAATCAAGTGGCTAATCATAGATTATTGACTATTGTAATTGGGCATACTGAAAATTAGTTAATTAGGCACCGTGACAGAAACTTTAAAAATGGGTCTGGAGCTAACAAGTTGGATAAAGTTCCTATCAGTTTGCATTTAGCAATAACTAAGCATGAGTGGGCCTGGGAGCTAGTGATTATGTAGTGTCCCGTCCCTCCTTTTTCCGCTAAGGATGTCCTAATCGTCCTAATCGTTTTTAGTTTAAAATAAACAACCAGAGATAGCTCATCCAAAAACAAAAAATTAAAAGAAAAACAAAAGTGGATAAGAATATATTATCCCAAATCAAGTGGACAAGGAAAGCCAATCGCCGTTGAAACCAACCTTTGCTAGAATTGACCATTGTAGATTGATTCATCGGAAAATGGCCAAATGGATTTCATCTCCAGTACCACAGCGGAAAAATAACATTTTCAGCTTCTAATTCTGGAAAGTGAGGTGCGGTATCTGTTTGCTATGCCTGTAACGGAACTTGGATGTCCTTTCACTTTTTCATGTGGAAAAGGAAACTCTCGCCGACATTGACTTGGGGTTAATTGGCTCTACAATTATTAAGATAAATAACTAGTATGATACAGTATAACGTAAGATCATGATGATACAGGATAAAGGATTGTTTTTTATCCTTCTGATCATAAAGATGGTGGGTGATCCTTTTCCCCTATTGGGTGATTCTTTTGATAGCTAATTTTTATTGGTTATGTTCGTAATAGAACATCAAAGCATGTAGTAATGGTCGTACAGTACCTACCGCAGATCCCACGCATATGCTTAGCACCAGTGACAATGCGTGAACAGAGCACGCACTGACGAATGGGTAGGGACAGCGGAAACAAATATTGTACAGCGCGAAAATGGAAATTTAAGAGACAAGTACTTGAAGCAAATTCAAGCGTGTGGAACACCCAGATGAAAGAACAAGAAGAGAGCCAACGAATCTAGCCATAATTTACAGTTTATATATTTTCTTGATATTTAAAGAAAGAATCTAGCCAATGAATCTTGATATTTAAACAAAGAAAAAGAGCGAGAGGGAGAGAGAAAAAATCAGAGTAGTTTCTCTACCTCGGTAACATAAATGCCAAGCAGACATCTTAAGGCCAGATGGCTTCTGTTTATAGTTACTAACGCCTCTGTCCCTCACTCAAATTCCCTCTCATGCATTACCCCTTACTCATCCATTTGCCCATTTATAGTCACCGCCTTGTAACCAATCTCTACAACCCGATTCCTTTTCTTCTTCTGCTTCTCTTCTCTTCCATTAGTCTTTCTTTGCTTTCTGTGTGTGGGTTTGTGGAGAAGGAGGCAGTCATTTTGCCGACAGAAAAAATAACAGAAACATGGTCGTTCTATCACAGTTGACATTGGACCAATTTTCTTTAATCAAATCATGCAAGCCTGGTGGTTTGTTCTCTGGGATCCCAGTGATAGACCTCAAAGACCCCGAAGCCAAGACCCTCATGGTGAAGGCCTGCGAGGAGTTTGGATTCTTCAAGTTGGTCAATCATGGAGTGCCGTTGGAGTTCATGATCAAATTGGAAGCTCTTGCTGCCAACTTTTTTAACCTCCCTCAATCCGAGAAAAACAAAGTTGGCCCTCCTGATCCTTTTGGCTATGGCAATAAGAGGATTGGGCCTAATGGCGATGTAGGTTGGATTGAGTATCTCCTTCTCAACACCAAGCCTCAACTCACCTTCCAGGAATCTCTGTCCGTTTTCCAGGATAACCCAGAAATCTTCCGGTAAGAAGTTAAACTAGCACATCGTCATTTTGGCTCCGGTTGTCCTTCAACTTCTCAGGACGTTTCTTCCTCCTCTAACCGGGAATTACAATTTTGTCTTTAAAGTAATCCCCTGTTTGGCATTTTCAAACAGGAACGTTGTTTTGCAGTTTGACGGTTTAAAACAAAGAACATTGTTTTAGCAAAAGTTTACACTCTTTTACAGAGTCCACATATTGATTTAACTGACACGCTTCTCTTGTCTTATTCAAAAAATGGCGTAGCTCGGCCGTGGAGGATTATGTAACGGCAGTGAAAAATATGACTTTTGAAGTGTTGGAACTGATGGCAGATGGGTTGGGAATTGCGCCTAGGAATGCGTTGAGCAGGATGTTAAGGGATGAAAAAAGTGACTCATGCTTCAGGTTAAACTACTATCCACCCTGTCCGGAGCTGCAAGCATTGAGTGGTCGAAGTTTGATTGGATTTGGGGAGCACACAGACCCACAGATAATATCTGTTCTGAGATCTAACAACACAGCTGGTCTGCAAATCTGTCTCAGAGATGGGACTTGGGTTTCAGTCCCACCTGATCAGACCTCCTTTTTCATAAATGTTGGCGATGTCTTGCAGGTATACCCTCTCCTCTGTTCTCATTTTGTCTCAACAAAGCTTTCTTTACTTGTTTACTATTACCGTATGAATTCTCCAAGCATTCAATCTCCCTCCCGTCCTCCCCCCTCCTTCCCTCAGCAACACTTGCCAGTAAGTTTGAAAAATGCCTTTAAATCCCCACTTGGTCCCACCTATGAGCAAACGTTTTGCCTGAATGCCTCACGACCAAATTCATAGATAAACCACCGACTCACTGATCATATTCCTGATAAGCCCCAATTCAATATTGTCTCGTGGCTGCAGGTAATGACCAACGGAAGGTTTAGGAGTGTGAAGCACAGAGTTTTGACTGCCACCAAGAAATCACCGAGGCTTTCCATGATCTATTTCGGTGGTCCACCTTTGCATGAAAGAATAGCACCTTTGCCCTCTCTAGTGAACAAAGGGGAGAGAATCGTATACAAGGAGTTCACATGGGGGGACTACAAGAAGTCTGTGTACAAGTCAAAGCTGGCTGATTACAGGCTTGGGCTGTTTGAGCAAAATACAGAGCAGTAGAAATCAAGGAATTTCCGATTTTAGCAAAAAAAAATAAAAAAAAATAAAAAAATTAGGGTTTTGTCGAAACTTAAAATAGGTGTGTAAAAGCTGACGTGCTACGTATGGAAAACCAAATCGGCTGTACTCTGTGTACTCTTTCATTCCTTTGCTTTTCTGGCCTCTGTGTGTAGAACAGTTACCAATCTACAATTTAATGCATGGTTATCGTGTATCCTATTCCTGTCCAAAAGCTGCATGAATTTCCCTTGCCTGAAAAGGTTCTCCAGTAGTAACTTCCATGCCCGTACAAATCAATGCGCCAGTATCCCTTCCCTCATAACATGACATATAAACGGTATATTTTCTAGTCATTAATGGGTTTTCATTGAAGTGATTAGAAGAGACGAAATAAGTACCTGACAAAGATTTATCAATGAACAATTATTTAGGTTGTTTTGTTCAATAATATACGATCAAATGGAAATTAAGGGGAAGAAGAAAGGAGGAACATCTAATTTGTGATTTCTTACAACCTCATTTTTTTAGAAAAAAGGGAAAGAAAAAAAGATAAGCTAATGGAATAGCCTTAGTATGGACCCAATGTCAGCGACTGAATGGAAGGTAATCATCGTGATAAAAACATTCAAACATTATCTTTCGTTGGTCAGTAATTATTGAAAATATCCACATGAGCTCCATGTTTGAAGCGGGTCCCTACAGAACACAAGGGGTTCTGAGAAGATTCTGAAAAGGAAAGGGAAAGGGGGAAAGGGGGAAAGGTCTATTCAGAAGACAGGAGTCGCTCTTCTGAAGAGTTCATGTTGATCACCCAACAGAACTTCACTATCTTAGTGACATCCTCTTTTCTATCCCTTTTTCTTTTTATTTATACAAAATCAACACACTTTTCTATGTTACATTATTATATACTCTCTCTACATTGTTTATATACTAAGGTAATATTTTACGGTTAATGTATCTAAACTATCCATAATTGAGGGAATCGTGGGGGGCTGTGGAGGAGTCCCCTCGCTCGATTGCTGCCCCCAACTCCGCCAGTGCCTAGCTATTATATCAAACAGTTTGAAAATAATTGTTCCCTGTTAGTCAAAAGTTGTTCTGTTTATCAAATTGCAGCTTTTTCTCTGAATTATTGATGGAAATAGCTTTCTGCTGACATATATAAGACTTCTCTCTTTTGGTCTCCAACCAGCAAAGAGTCATGGACAATGAAGCAACTTCCGTGAAATGAGTTGAAGTATTTATGAGGACCACATAAGAAACTTTAGCCTAGTTGCATGTCATGTCGTCACATATATGCTTTGCAATTCTAATTAGAGGAAGAAAAATCAAAGTTCGAAGTTTGAACTATACATCAATTCGGTAGAATTTGGCTGATTGGCTCCCCGTTTTATGTTCTCTTCAATCTCAACTGTTGAATAAGCGGTCGTGAATGGTTGACAATGATTTGACCACGACGTGATTTTCTTTGTTTGTTAATATTCTAATCTTTCTTGCTTCTGGTAATGCGCGATTCCCTCTCCTCTTTTCTTTCTCTTCCTCCACGCAAATGTGCACCCTGTGGTAGCTTGCCAGTCATCTGACCATCGCACTCCAGTTGATGACTGAGCACTACTGTCATTTTCGCAGCACCAGGCAAGCTCCGCCGTCACTGGTTAGTCACGGCGCTTCGTCAACAAGTCAGACATAACCCATCTTGACGTTATCCGAAAGTTTTTTGGGTTAGTATTGATGTTAACGGTTGAAGTACGACGGCTGAAGGCGTTCAAAAGTGCTATTGGAAATATAATTACCAAACTTTGGAATCAACGCATCAAGTAGAATTGTAACACATCAAGATAGATTCATGACTATTTAATCAAAATTTAAAGGTTTAAATCTTGATTTTTTAATATAGAATATCTTAATATTTTTTAATTTATTTGGAATCATCCTTAATCGCATAGATCTTTAATATTTTTTTAAGAAATAAAATATAAATTTCGGTGAAGAATATGTCGCTTCTCCTTGTATCACGAGTTACACTTCTACATTGTCTAGTTCGACGCTTGTTTATCACGTGGAGATCAAAGCGTGCTATTAGCTCATGCGCGGCCAGCGCAAGTAAGCTATCAGCCAACCATTCGATAATGCTAGGTCAGAATCCGACTAAGCTCATCCAAATGGCCCAAAATAGTACGGACTGTGCCCAAACCAGTTCCAACAGTCTAGAATGATCCACAGGTGTTTATCTCATATTATGTGCATCACGAAAGCTGATCGCCGACCGCTCTGGTCATTCCTAAAATGAATTTATTCCCGCTTCCGATGTCTTCTTACCTGTCTTGTTAAAATTTCAAGCCATTTCAGTTCCACATTTTCGTGTAGGGAAAAGGTGCTACTATCTTTTTTAATACATATTTTCTACTCCAGGTAGCAAAACTTCATCCCACACAGTTTCGAGTTTCAAACTTCTATCCTTCTATCCATCATATCAATCCCTCCAATGCAAGATGCATCACCCCGTTGATACTTAATGTAGCACAGGCCACCGGAAAACATGGAATGAGCACTTGTCTTTCGCGATTATGTTCGTTATTGACAATCTACTGAAAACAGGCAAAATATGTGTAAAAAGAAGGAACTTAAAACAGTAAGACAACACCTGCTTGAAAACAGCTTTCAGACAATTCGAGGCTGAAGAAATTTCCTGGGATTTGAACAGCTGGGCCCGACTTGTCAATGCAGCAAAACGTAACACTAAATTGCAGGACTGGAAATCCCCTATTTGTTCAAGAATAACCCTTCAAAGGATCTGCTGCTTTCCCTGATCTCGCATCAGTCCATGCCTTCGCAATTGTCTGCCTCATTTCATCTCCGCATACATATTCTGTAAGTCGCCAACAAAATTCAAATGCTAAATTCCTTATGCAAGCATCTGGACTGTATCTACAAATATGATGCCCTGTCGTCGAACTCAACATGAATAAAAGAACAATATACCTTCATCAAGTCCATAATTCCAGCCATGGGATCACGCTTATCATTTAAGTTAGGTTTCAGCTGTGGAATAAGTCAATAAATATATTAGTCGAAAAATTTCGATAAGCAGAAAATCGAACCCAGCAATCATCATTCGCGCCAGTTGCAATTGGTTTAGGAGCTGGGGTAGAAACGGGAACTGAAACATGGTCCTTTGACTGCTGCATATAGGTAAAAGGCTCAAATTAGACCTCACAACTAACACACACAAAACAGATCAGTGTTTATAAGGATTACCAATTTACATAAAATACTGTTACACAACTCTAGACGTTGTTCGATAAATACTTAAGAAGATAACAATTTCATTACCGGCAATCACTTCTGTGTTAGTGCATAAAGACCGTTATCCTCTGACAGAACTCAACATCTGCCATGCTTAATAAGGAAAAAATGATATTGCAGGCTCCCAGCAGTATTTCTCTAAATAAACGCATTGTATGCTATAGTACTAATCATGCAATGTCACAAGACAATCTAGCAAACACAAAAAAAAAAAAGAACTCCCATTACCCTGCCCTTAAAAATTCAATAGCAGTGTGGAGCACCGAATTAAAGATGTTGTTCATGGGTAACAATAGCCAGGATGCTAAGAAATGGAACAAACCCTGCCACAAACAGTTCCATTGACAATCGTTGATAATCAAAATGGTAGCATATCATTACCCCATCAGCATTTCGGTAACGGAATCCAAAGGAGGAAAAAAGGGTTATGCAACAATGAGCATTTCTGCTCCAATATCATCTGAATAAGAAAACTAACCTTCTCTAAGCTGATAATCAAATAGATAAATCAAGAAAAAAAAGAAGAGAACAATCCTATCAGAATAAGAGAACTTACCTTCTCTAAGTTGCGAATCTCAGAGGAGATAAGCGAATGAACTCGAGGTCTCTTGGCCAAGCTCTGTAAATGCCTTAACTCTTCCAAGTCCAACGCTATTTCATCTGCCATCTCGATTTTTCAGAGAATTAAAAAAATAAAATAGGATTACTGTATTGAATTAATGTCTTGATTAGAAGAACTCTCCAGTCTCCAGTCTCCACAAAACCCCACGTAAGATTTCCTTTCGATGGAAAAGTTGATCACTCGTACTAAACCCCGGCTGCTCTGGATGGAAAATGCTACAATCTATACAATTGAAAACCCAAATTTGTTGACGTAGAACGTTCTAGATTGTGCTCAGCGACCACATGGATAATTGACCCTTTTTCCTAGGGTATTCTGGGCCTTTCGGCCCTCTTGGGCTGATACTTACAGTAAGTGGAAGAGATTGATTTGCATTCTTCGGCCTAGCAATTTTGAAAACTATGCATGGATAGAAAGGCACCGAGTCGTATAGTGAAAAATAGATTAATTATTTATATAGATAATGAATATTATTTAAATAGGTTTTTTAACATAGTGTAAAATTTATTTTCTTTTATTTTTCAACCCAAGACCATTTTCTCAGTAATCATCCGGATGGAGCCGTAAGCTTGTAACATTTATTTTATTTTTCGTATCCACTACACAAATTTAGAGACTGAATATCAGGGAGTATGGGGGTTGTACTTCAATAGTTCTCAAAATTAGTGAAAAATTCCCATTTACCAGCTAACATTCACATTAATTACCTGCTTTGGCCATCTCCCTGAATTCACATTACTCTGTAGACCTTGTTTTCCGTAGCACCGGGGAGTTTCTTCCCTTTCAGATTTCGTGAGCTCAGTATACTCTGAAGCTGGTTTTGAAGCTGTAATCTCACTTGATGGTTCAAAGCCAAACTTCTTTCCAAACTCTCCTTCTCAGCAACAAGGACCGATTTCCTCAACTCAGCTTCAGCCAACTCAGAATTTCCCAAATATCCATTGTTGCCTTGAAGTTTTATAAATGTTGAATTCAACTATAAAACACGTGAAAAAAGCAACAGTAAGAGACTATTTACTGGGAAAGTATGAAAGAATCCCAAATCTAACAGAGTCACCTCATTCAGACGATTCCTTAACCAAATCACTTTTTCTTGAGATTCCATGACAAATTTCTTCAGATTTCCCCTGAACTCTTCCATCTCTAGACTTTTCAGCTCATAAAACCTCTTTTTCACCTTTTCCATTTCCGCCATTTCCGCTACTTCAACCCTCAAAACCCTAAAATTCCTCAAATCAAATTGAACTCAACCAAAAACACCCGGAAAATTTGCGTCCCTCACCTAAGTTGCTCCGAATAAGCCTCATATTTAGCATCAAGGCTCGAAATCTCAGATTTGAGGATCGAGATTTTGAGCTTCTGACGCACGATGTTCTGGTCAAGCACCAAGCAATCGTGCTCCATGGACCGAACAGTTGCAAGCTTGGAGATCAAGACCTGAGACTTGTTTGCTTGCAAATCCTTCTCCGCCTGCAGCAAGTTCGTGAGATTTTAGCTACTACACACGGAGAGGGAAAAGAAATGCTATGAAATTTTACAGTTAGTTCGAGGATTGGGACCTGAAGGAGAGTAAGGCGTTGGTTTCTGGTTCGTTCCAGGTGATCCAGCCTTTCTCGAAAAGCTGAGAGAGCCATTGATGCGACTCGATATGAAAAAAAAAAAAAAAGAAGAAACGAAATATGTGAAATAATGTACGGAAGGGCTTCTGCTAATTTGATTTGGAAGGATCTTATAGAGCAGTAGAATCTAAGCGGATCCTAACGGGCCCGATTCGGCTATATGACTAAATTTGTTTGATAATTGGGCTTGGTCAATCAATAATACAATTTGTTTTTTCAATTTTTATTTTTTTTACTTAAAAAACATTAAACAGTGTGGGTTAGAAAAATAGGGGGACATAAAATATTGGATAAGGTATAAATTAGTAAAAATAAATTTTGAAGAAAACTATAAAAAAGATATAAGTTATATTAGGTTGTAAGAATTTCATATTCCGTTTTTTCATCAAAGAATCTATCTGCATGATTAATATATTTTCAGATTTTCATCAATTTTACTGAGAGATTAAATTACATTCATATTTTCGATATTTTAATCCTGAATAAATAAACATAATAATTATGTACAAGGCGCCTTCTAGTTTTAATTAAACCACGCAGGGACTATGCTATGTTAGACATGACAGGTACAGATTTTACAAGGAAGCAAGGATAATGCGTACGCAGAAGAGCATGACATTGATTTGCTGTGAGTGAGTGCGTACAGAAAAACAACAAACTAGAATGCCTTTCGTGATGGTTCCCAGAGATTTCTTAAGGAAAGTCCTCTAGTTTGACTCTTTTATTACTTTCTGACAACTTCGCATCAGCATCCATATTTTTCTTACATACAGAAGACATTATGTTGGATGCCTGTTCATGATTGTCCTATCAGAATAACCCTTTCGGATAAAGGGTAGGGGCTGGGTTAGGCAACCTTACTTTCCAGCGGATAATTACCATTAAAGCATTCGACTCAAGTCGAAGAAAAGTTGGAAGATACTTGGATCTCTCTTTTTCCATTTTTAAAACAAATTGTTAGAGTTATGAGCTTTGGATCTAAAATGCTGGATATGTTTTGCCCTAAAAATAATTTAATAATATCGTTATCAATAACAACACTAATCTCTTTGGACATAATGTTATTGATTGTGTATAATGTCGGACGAGGCAAGAGCACATGGTGAGGAACGAGTTCATGGGACCACAATATGATGCGTTGCACTAAAATACACTTTGGCCGGAAAGGCAACTGATTGAGGCCGATACAGCTGCGACGACATTCTTTCACTCTACAATCATAAATATACTCTATTCCGAGACAATCATCTCCTCACCCATTACTTTGAGATTTCCAGAGAATTTTTTATGGGGAAAAGATGAGAAAGCATAATTTGTAAAAGGGGTCCCCTAGAAATGGTGGGCCGCATGTGCACCACGTTAGCTGACTTAGAACAGGGAGACCATCCCCATCAGATTTAACTAAGGCTGAGCTTATATTGTCTGCAGTATTTCTCTACAGAAAGCGAAAGGAAAAAACAAACCAAAAGCTCCTTTGGAAAAAGGGTGACACATGACTCGATGCTGACGGGTTATATCGGCCATGGGAATAAAGCTAGCTGCCCCAAATTTCGCTCGAGGATAGAAAAGAAGGAACCAAACGTAGGCCACTATTTTACATTCCGCCGCTCCTCCTCATCTCTTGTGTGTGTGAATGTGTGATTTTTTTAATTTCCAATCTTTATTAATTCATATCTTAGATTATGCTGTACCACATATCTTTCTTTAGTATAATTTGTGGACCGAGTGAGGAGAGGGAAAGTAAACATATAAGAGGTCTTCGTATGTCTAAGACGGTTATGGAATCCACGTCCAAAAAGTGGAGGGGCTGCCTTTATTTGTAACCAATGAGGAATGATTGACAAGGCTATGGATACGAGTCAATTTTGGCCAAGACAATAAAATATTGTTTATATAAGACATGACAACACACATGCAATGTAATCGAACGAAGACAATTCTTCTAAAATGTGTTCCAAGGTTGCTCTACTAATCAAGGAAACTTTGAAATACAATTTTTCTTTCTCTCACAGAGAATTGGTTCCATCCACACATGGAGAGAATTGCATATGAATGATGAAGACTCTAGCTAGCGTGGCGTATTACTTGTAATGAAACAATCGTCGACAATATACATACAAAGGTTATTGGGTAGTTAACGTTGTTCCAAATAGAGGTAGCTTTTGCGACGTTACGAGATGTCTCTTAATTTTTCGTGAGGGGTTCCTTTTTTTTTTTTTTGTGAAAGGAATTAGTCTCATTTCCAATTACCAAAAAGGTAATATATTTACATGAACGTCGTGGCTTAATAGGGTCTTCGCATATAAACTTGGAGGGTCAGCAAACACACAAACATCCAGACCAAGCATTCCTTGTTTGCTTCCTGTTTGACAGTAGATGCCATTAAAGGAGAAAAGGCAAAAGAAAGAAGTAATTAGATTATCCGTATCCAGTAAGAGAGTTAGGAATCAGTTAGAAAATGCGTTCTGTAATTTTTAATTTTCGATAAAAATTGTAACAATATGTACAACCTCATTCGATTGGGTGACATAACACTTTTTGGCTAGTGTCCCACCTTATAGTTTTATACATCTATAAACATTACTTTACCCTAAAATGATATATATGGAAGATTAACACGTATGGTTGATACCTATGGTTTTACCTTGGTAGCAGAGGAGGTAAGGGAAATAGAAGATGGCGAGGATGACGAGGATGACGAGGAACTTGAAAGAGCGGAGAGCCCCACATTGTAAGCCATGGTACAATCAGGTTGGAAGAGACCGTAATTTCTCTCCGATGTCGGTCCCGGCTTCATGTCCTCATTAAACAGAGCAAACACGTATACTTCTAGTCTGGAATTAGGCCTCAGGGGTGTCCCTTCACCACTGAGTTGCCTTCTCATCAGATTTCTGTTATAAACTGCTGCATTCTCAACAGTGGCACCGACTTCATTGGTGTCCCCTTTGGATGGCCAGCCGGTCTCTGATACTCTGACTTCAATTCCACCGAAACCCATCCTGGCCATGGCAAAAATTATGGCATCAACCTGAGCATAGAGCATGTTGTCGTAGTGTAACTTGGTGTAGGGATCAACCATGCCCTGATTAGGGTTGAAAAGCACATAATCCAAGGGAACTCCGTTTGGGCCATCTTTGTATGCAAAATAAGGATATGCATTGATCCAAAATGGAGCTTTAGTGCTTGACAGAAAATGTAAAAATTGTGACATTGCTCCTTGGACCTCATCCTTGAAACTCCCAGCTGAAGGAGGGTAGGACTCGGCGAGGACCGCTAAAGAACTGGGGGTTGAGACTTGAATATATTTATCAAGTCCTAATTGAACCAGGGCCCCTTGAATGCTCACCAAAGCTGGAACAAGATTTTGTAGTAGTGTCGTGTCATCATCCGTGATCACTTCATTTCCGACGGCGATCCCGGTGATTTTTGTGGCCGGAAAGTATGGCTTGACGTGGGTACTGACCCATTGAAGTGCTTGTTGAGGGTCCATCAAAACTGCTAGCATTTCGTTTTCAACTGTCACAATGAGCTCAACATTGGAGTTGGCAAACGCCGTCAATACTTGGGGGTTGGTATCATATATTCTTGTCTTTGTGACCCTGAGGGAGCTTAAGAGATCCAGAACCTTTTCTGGTGGAGGCAGATTGTTGGCAACTTGGCCATAATTGATTCCCAGAGATGCAACTTCTCGCGTAAAACCATAATCTACAAGCCACACAATCGACAATTATAACATTATAAGTTACCGATGAAGAAATGATACATGCGTGCATAGAGACTAACACACACAGAGAATCAAGCAAGGCAAAAGCAAGCACGTATGATAAGGCTTGCAGGAAACTCGAAATGCATCAGAAACCAGCTAAGAAAGAAGAAGGAATACCTGAGGAAGTAAGATAAAGTAGAAGCAAAACATGGGTCAAAGCAATTCTGCTGAAAAACATTGTCACGAAATGCTTCTCTTAATCAGGAATTCTAAGCCGAGGAGGGAAGACAGTTGATATATATTCAAAAGGTAGATGCAGTAGGAAAACTATGAATTCTTTTCTTTGCTTGTTTGGATCTTTTCTGAGACGAGAGGTTAGCTTCCTTTTCAATGTTGTCTCTGGCTCTTACCTCTTAACCGGTTTTAAATAGCTCTAGGTGCTGGTTTTCATATTTACATCCATGTCCAATATCAGATAGATAATGACCAAATTGCTCCCAGCCGCTTTCTTCGCATTAAAGCAAAGAGTGCTCAGTTTGATAAATATGGGAGGACGAAGCAATCGGAGGATCCTAATTCTTTTCAACAATAAAAAGTTAACTGCATCTTATTTAAAGAGGTTTATGAAGAGTCACCCATGATTTGCACCAGACATAATATTTACCTTATCCCTCCGGACCACCTAACACATTTGTTACCATGAATATTTAATAAATAAAATAAATTCTATTTACTGTATGTGTATTTTCGTTAGAATTCAGATCCTGACTGATTCCAAACCTAATTAAATATTCAAGAAATCTTAATTATTTTTTATTGACCCAGCCTTTGTTAATATCATGTTGATAAAGTGAATTCCACTAGGTAAAAAGAAGAAAATGAGATGACCCAGAACTTTTGGCGATAGATAAAAATTAACTGAGCATGATGATAAAAGAACCTCCAGTTTTGTTTGATATATCCACAGCAAATCTTAAACAGCACTCTCCTCCCCCTTTCACGTGAAAGCAGAAGATGTGGCTAATCGAAATGAACCCTTTATGTATCCGAGTCATGACTCGTCATATGGGTAATGGCAATTTTTCTTCCTCCAAAAATTGAACATCTTTAGCCATGGAAAATTGATTAGATGTAGAAAACCCATAATCCTTTTTTTTTTTTTTTGCTTTAAAGCTTTTAATCACACATCGAACATGGTCCAGAATCCAGTAGTGTTGGGTAGTATTAAGGAACTGAGTTTTTGGTTTTTCCATTTTTGCGTATATTTCCATTTTCCCGGTACAAGTCTTGTAGGTCTCTACCAATTATAGTTCTTTCTAGAGATCAATATTCCGCGGCGCTTCTTCAAGTAAATATTTACTGAGCTGGAAACTTGTAAAGACAATTAAAAGAAAAAATCATTACGCGCATAGAGAATTAATATGTTAATACAATTTATAAAGATGACCAGTGAATTAATTGAGTTTGGTTATCCAACACCAATTATATATTCTATAAGAAGTAACGGTAAGATTTGATTTGTGGATAAAATAATAATTTTTAATCTTCAGTAAATTTTTAACTCTAACATGAATGATGACTGCAAAATAATATTTTTTTAAGTGAATGAAAATAGAATAATTATTCAAGAGCCATAAATTTTACAATTCCGAAGATAAATCAATTTATTTTGCAATTTTCTTTAAATTTTCTTCAAATTTTTATAAATTTTCTGATTAATATAAAAAAGATTCAATCTAAAAATTAATGTACCAACAACGAGAATTTTTCTTCTCATAATTTCGTTAGAATACTAAAAAATGATGCAATTTTCCGTTATAAACAGAAATTTAGGACTTTTTAGTTGAATACCGAAAGATTCGAATTTGATTGTGGGTAGTGATTTATAAATCATTGAAAAAAAATCAAAATTACAAAAATTTGTAATGTTTCCTTCCTGGAAGCTCAAGGATGTATCAATCCAGTGTCAATTACTTTCTTCGTCAAATAAATCCATTCGATTCGACAACTGAAGCAGCACCTTTGGCAAGAAGATCAGGAATCGTTATGGTCAAAGAGAATAAAATCACAAGAACACTTTAGATGAAGCGACGACAACAAAAGTGGTGATTAAAATTGGGATCTGACCCAAAAAATTGGAAGATGATCATGAACATTGACGTATTTTGGCCAAAGAGAAAGTATCATGAGAAAATAAATAATATGTTTGGTAAGTAGATAAGGAATGGAATACGTGGGAATAATTCATGAGACGCAGGTGTTCTTATCTCAAAACCCCTCTTTCTGTTTTCCTTCCCTTCACGATGATGCAATAAATCACCACCGTGCCAAGAAATCTTTTATTTCCTGTACTGACAGGATATAAGATTGGGAGTTGGGACCCATATTCTCTTATCTGAACCACGTCCAGTTGATAGAATTTGTATTACTCCACGTGCAGAAATACGTTGGATCCAACAAAAGTTAGCAAGAAAGGCATCGATTTATACTTAAAAAATGATGAATCAGAAGAGATTCAAGCATACAATTCTTGACGTGAGTTTAGATTCAAGTATATCTTCTTGCTGTGCGATTTGGTCCTCGTCAAAGACTTATCCATCACACAAAAAACTCTTGCTACCTCTCGTTTTTTGATCGACAGATGGGTATACAATTACTGACTTCTAATATAATAACCAGCAGAGCCTTTGAATGACGGTGGCTTACGGGGCGATCTTTATCCAGAGGGATTTGTATGATTTGTGCAGAAAGAGAGATGCAATAAAGAAGATTTACAAAGCAAATACTTTTGGAAAAGAGTGATAAAGAAGAAGCAGGCATCGTGAAAGGGAAAGGTTACAGAAAGTGTGGGTGACGTCAAAATACAATGCATGAAAGATTTGATCTATAGTGCATGTGGTCATGTTTGCACAAAGATATACTACTTTATAAGGATTTCACAAGCTAGAAGAGTCATGAAACGCAAGAATGGTAATGGATGTTAGGCATTTGAGCTTCGTTGGCTGGCAAAACAGCCTCGAAATATCGGTCCAGTTTGTATTTTCGATCCCATCCAGCTAGACAGGATCAGCATTTGGTGCGTTTCGTTGGTGCGATCAAACTAAGAACAAAATGAGTTTACTTTGTAAGAATTGTTCTGATTCGTGAGCCCTATTTCATTACATTCATTGTACTTATACTTGAATGGTTGGCCTAATATGGCTTGTCTGCTCCGTTGTATACCGAGCAGATGCAGTTGCTTTTTGACTTGGCCATGTACAGATGCATCCTTCCATTTGTTATCAATATTGTAATAATAAAAATAATGAATGATCGACATGCTCTTTTAATCAAGTATAGTTGTTGAAAAGAAGAAACAAAAACTCACTGATGTAGGAAAAAATGAATCAAATGATGTAGGTTCCAAATGTATTGCCATTTTTGGGAAGTAAATTTTAAAGGGAAGACAGTTATATGTCTCAAATAAAAAAAGATGAAGTCAGTCCCTTGAGCATATACATAAAGATTCCTCTAATTTAGGTCGAATTTTTTTTTAAAAAAAAAGGGAAATTCAGATAAGTATTCGGTACTCAAAGATTATAGTTATTTTTTAAGATTTATTCATTCGACAATATATTTGACTTTTGGTATTAACACCTTATTTTAAGAGTGGATATCTTTAATTTTTTTTTAACAATAGTATTAGTTAGATGGATGGAACTGTTCTTAACCAAAGCCTAAAAAAATCATCGGAATTTACGGAAATTTGGGTTAAATTAGTCATTTCATCAAAGCTAGAATCTATCCCCGGTTCAACTAGTTGGCTTTTCAAATAAATTTTTAATTATGTATTTTATTTTTAAATTATTATTTAAATTATTATTTTTTCTAAAATTGCATAATGGTTCATCATCTACATTATGATAGTATTTTAAAAATATTATCTTTATTTTTTCCACATTCTAAAAAATAAGCGGTCAATTTTGAAAATCCTGAGGTGTTATTTCATACTACACATAAAAATTTAACATAGTTTATGTTTATATTAGGCAGTTTACAAAAAGGATCGGGATGTAAAATAAATTATTTTTTGATAGTATATGAATAGCGCTCTGTCACGTTCAATTAACTTTTAGTAACTCTAAGTTCAAACAATTTTTCCAACTTGACGACATTTGTATAGATTTTTTTCATTTGATATATCTCATTGTAACACGTTAGTTAATTATTACGTAAATGCAATTTGATAATTTGATAATTTGATTAGTGATTTAAATTAGGATTTAATTTAAATACATAGAATTATTGTGTGCATTTTTTATGGTTTCAGATAAATTTATAAATTGATGAGTACCTCTTAGGACAACGAGAATTCAGTTTGCTTACCAAACATGCTCAAATAATTTTTACATGATAAAATGAGAGTGGCCACCTGTGATCCTGATAAAAGTGTAGACGTGGGCATCTTGATCTCCAGTTACTCCTTGCAGAGGAAAAGACAATTTTTACTTTTTTATGAGCAAGAGAACGAGTCAGACCACCGACAATAACATATAACGAAAGGAGGACGTTCTTGGTGACTTCATCCCCCTGAGCAATAGCCGCAGGTCAAATCCTATAGCAGATTAGTATAGAGTCATGGGGTTTGGGATGCTTGATCCAGCATTTTATAATTTATGACATGATTCGTGGAGAAATGTGAGTCATCAATCTAGCTAAGGAAAGCACCCCAGAAACTAAGGCATTCATAACATATTATACTGAGCCAACAACTGCTGCCACTCCTCCATTGTAAGCTGCTCCAAGATTATTCTATCCAAGTCTTTGAATGACAGTCCCTTTGATAGCCTTGAATCTGTACCACCAACGGCAACAGGACCAGCTATACCTCCTTTGTCTGAACTCTTTAGCCCTCCCCTGGTAATGTCAACCCCTCTTTGCCTTTTCACATCTGCAACCGAGTTTTCTTCGTCAAGACACGCAACAGAAGAGTGATTGCCGGTGAGATTCTGCACCACAGACTTGAAGTTCATAGGATCTGTTACAACATATTGGGTATTGATAAACACAATCTTCACAGCTTCACGGGTTACTTCAGCCATTGATCTAGGAACCACTTAGAGGCTTTTACTTGCTTCCTTTAACAACTAAGCTCTTGGGTTGACAGGGCAAGCTTCTGTAGGGTTTAGCTGTGCTTTTGCTCGGTTAACTTGATAAGGTAGTCGTGTGAGTCAAAGAGAAAGTTAGGCTGTTTATTGAGCAGCTGCTATCGTGTTTGCAACTTTATAGCGGAAGTTTGAGAAAAAGAACAGGCAAACGGTGGGTCCAAATTAATATTTGATGTGTTGGTTGTAATAGGTTGAACGGGTTGATACTGAAGTACGCAGTCAAAGAGGACCAGACATAAGACATGCGAGTCTTAGTCAAAGCACGCTACATACTACACTAACAAGATATCTTGGTATACACTGTCCGTATGCAGCATGAAAAACGTCTTAATCTATGGTAATAATAACAATTAATTTTTTTAAGGTAAATATTAAAAAATTTGAATTTTAAAATAATAAATTTATCATTATCACATCCCTCAAATCTTAAAAAGATCTAAGAATATTTTCTTTAAAAGAATACGTGTAAAATTCTTCTTGTTATATAAAATTTTTAATCCTTCTAGTTGTTTGCTTTGGGATTGGGAATACAATAAATAAATAAATGATGTAGGTTTAAGATTTATTTCTATAGTCATTATTTTTTTTCTTTTTTTTTAAAAATGGTTAATCTAGAAGGATTAGCCAGCCAGTATATGAAGTCAAGAGTGACACAATCATATATTTGAAAGAAATGAAAGAATTCTTTAATTTTTGAATGAATTATTTATAATAAAATATATTTTTTAGATTATATAGATAGAGCTTTGATTATCAGGGATCCTCTTGGGCCAGGGTCCGGGTCATTCGCATTAAGAAGTGACTCGGTAGAAATGTGAGGCGACCAGCCCATTAGGAATACATGGAAGACTAATTAGGACAGTGTCCAGCTGTCGAGATCGACCATCAGTCTGCCATAGCGGCAAGTTTTGTCATGAAGCAAATTTTGGAACCAGTCAAAGGTGAAACTTGTGGGTCATGGACCTTTAACTTGAACCAACTAACACAAGTCCAAAAGGATGTGAGTTTACACTACAGTTTCGAGAACATAAAAGCCGGGAGGAAATCCAAATGCATGATGTGATAAGCGAACGAGAGACTCAATCATATTTATTTTTGTCTAGTAAACATTTTTGGTTCAAAATATAAAGAAGTTTATGGATGGATGAAATAAGATAAAATCATTATATAAAATAAAATGACCAAAAATCTAAAAAGAATTAATTTAATTATTTAGAAAACAAAAATATTGTTCGACCTATTTTAAAAAGTATTGATAATTTCCATAATATTTTATACATTTTTTCAAAAGAAAACCTTGCATATTAAAATATATTGCACAAAACAAAAAAAAAAAAATATTTGTGAAGGCTTATTATATTTGTGTGGAATCACATTGTGATATTTATATTGCGTGTATGAAAGAAAAATATTATAATCACTCTTTGTTGGTTATTTTAAAAAAATTATGTATAGATTTTATAATCCCAAAAACATATTATTTTGTAAAATTTCATCTAATAGTAAATTATCAATATATGATTTACTAAGAAATTAATATAAAAAATTAATTACTATTTTTTACATCTCATATTTAATTTTAGTTCTTATTTTATTTTTATAAATAGGCCCTTGTATCTCTATTTTTATCTCTGGTAATATGCGAAGTGTTCACTTTTAATTTTTGTGCACTTTTAATATATGTTAATATTTTCTCTCTTTAACCATATTAATTATTATTTTTTATAAATTTAAGATTAAATAAAAATAATTACACGTTTGATAATATTAAATTTATTTAATATATAAATTATATTCAATTTCTGAGTCTATTGTATTAATCCAAATTTTAATTTAGATTCATCTCAAACTCGATTAATTCTGACATTGTATTTAATTATTATTTTATAATATAAAAATTTATTTTATGTTTAGATAATAAGAAAATTTTTATTCCGAATTCAGCAAATCCAATACTAGTCAGTATTATTTAATATGACAATAATATTTAAAAATTAAAATAAAATTAAAATTTTTAAATTAGATAAAAATAAATATTATAATAAAATAAAAATCAATTTGATAATAAATTAATTATATATTATTATTAATAAGAATAGCTTGATGAGTTTAAATGAAAATATATGAATATAAATAAATAAATAATTTGTTGGTTTTCTCTTGAATAAAAAAATCCAATTTTGTATAACTGATATATTGTGTTTAATTGATTTAAGATGCGAATATTAAACAGAATCGGTTATTTGCACCCCTAGAAAAAACTGCCCATGACAGGATAAATGAGAAGAGTGCATACTAAGATTCTGATTAATTAACTCTGCCAATTGCAAAATCCGATTTGCTGAAGAGTACATAAATATAAATATGTAAAAAAGGGGAATTCTTTTTTCTTTCCGACATCTCCATTTTGCTCTTTTCCTTAATTTTTTTTATTAATCTTATTGCGATGCCCTCCTAGATATCACTCTTTTTTCTTCGTTGATGTCTCTTCCCACCAAACGCCCTGCCACTACCACCACCTCCAGCTCCTCCTCCGCAAGCGCCGCCGCCAACAACTTCCCTCCCATGAAGAAGGCCAAGTCCCATGCCATATCCGCCTGCTCCCCTATCGACAGTAAGAATGGCATCAATGCCCCCTCCGCCGAACACGATACCGTTTTGACCCCCTCCGCCATGCCTCTGGATGACGATCCCAGCAACCACCACACTGCTGCCGCAGCTAATTTGTCCCGCAAAAAGGCCACCCCTCCAAAGCCTGCTAAGAAGCTCGTTATCAAGCTTGTTAAAGGTACAAGCGTCGTAATTATTTCGGCATGGCTCTGCACCATTTGTTTTATGGGTTTTGCTTTTCTTGACGTGCCGAGTGAGAATTTGACTCGCTGAAGGGATCTAGATTTTAGTAAATTTTGGTTAGTTGATCGCAATGCATGAGTGAATTCTGTATCTATGCTTAAATTTTACGTCAAATTTGGTCAAAGGGAAGTAACCGTGTACTTGGTTTAATTATTGGATCTGGATAATTTCTAGTTCATTTGTCTGTACATAACTTCATTTAGGCATACCTTTGATCTAAGTTAGTTGGTTGAAACTCTGGTTGAGCAATGATTTGCACATTTTTCTATATGTTATATGTAATGCTTAGCATCTTCTCTACAATTGGCTACTTAAATGAATGGTAAAGCACTGCACTATTGTGACTATGTGGACCAATTTTCCATCTTCACTCTAAATGGACCAATTTTCCATCTCGACTCTAAATCTGGTATTATTAGATTTCTTGATGTTAGGAATACTTTATGGATTCAACATTGTAAATCCAGGTGTTGCTTAGTTGATTCCACATATATACTTTTAAAAATTATATTGATTGTAATTTAGTTTCATATTCATCTGGTTGTTTCTGAATTTCTATTTGCTGCTATAAGCTTTACCTTTTTTCAAATATCCTACAATTATAAGATTTGTATATTTACCAGTGAACATATTATTCATTATTATCAATAGTAAAAATAGGATGGTGAATGCGCCTATCCATGCTCTTTGCATTACGTGCAGTGAAATCTTTTTCTTCTTATCTATTTTCCTTTTTCATTACTAAGTACAATGTAGAATGTATGGGATCTAGATGATTATAATTCCTTATAATCATTCTTCTCAAAGATTTTATTTATTTTGTTTACTCTGTTACATTTGCTACTTTGTAAAGAACAACGTAAATAGCTTCCCTTATTTTGTAATTTTGCCAGTAAAAGGGAAATCTAGAATCTGAACTTATTGTGTGCACTACCTAATGTACTGGATTTTTTTATTCCTAATATCTATTGTGTTAAATGAAGCCAAACCTACTATACCTGAAAACTTTGAGGAGTATACGTGGGCAAAGCTACAGTCAGCTATTAAAGCTATATTCTTGAAGCAACCAGATTCTTGTGACTTGGAAAATCTTTATCAGGTCAGTCTGCTGCATTCTCTTATTTGTTGTGGATTTGAGTCTCAGTTTTCTTTTCTTAATAATCTCATTGGTTTTAAAACTAAACAAAGTATGTTATTTAGGCTGTCAATGATCTTTGCATGCACAAGATGGGGGGAAGTCTTTATCTTCGAATAGAAAAAGAGTGTGAAGCACACATATCAGCAGGATTACAATCTTTAGTTGGTCAAAGCCCTGACCTGGCCGTCTTCTTGTCACTTGTTGAAAAATGCTGGCAGGACCTCTGTGACCAAATGTTGATGATTCGTGGTATAGCCTTGTACCTTGATCGAACATATGTGAAACAAACTCCTAATGTGCGTTCATTGTGGGACATGGGTTTGCAGCTCTTCCGAAAACATCTGTCTTTGTCTCCTGAAGTTGAGCACAAAACTGTCACCGGCCTTTTGCGTATGATTGAGCATGAAAGGTATCTTAAGAATTTCATCATTGGACTTGTCTTTATGTGAAACTGTCTGGGATATCTGCTGAAATTAATTTTCAATTTCATTGTTGAATCCTCCTTATTTCTAAAATGTTATTGGCTCAGATGAAAAAAATATCCTTGTGGCCTTTTACCTATCACTGTCTATAAATAGGTTTGGGTAACATGATCTACAAGTTGACATAATAGTAATTAACCTAGTAAGACTGAAGTTGAAAATTAGAATTGTCAAAGAGAACAGTAGAGATCAATGATTAGGACTATTTGTGTACAGTCGTAGGTCCAAGCTTCAACTAATAACTTTCATTAAGCTTTGCCTCTGTTAGTTGAGTTCTGCAACATGTAGAAGTGCTCTAAACTGACTCTTGTGAGTAACCTGAAACAGAAGGGGAATATGAGAATGTTGTTACGTTTTATTTTTGCATATTTTAGCCGGAACTGGTGGAGCTTCCAGCATCACTCCCATTCACAATAGTTTGATAGATGATATCATATTTCAGTTATTGAGAATGCATTCTTTAGGTGTATACAGTATAGTGCCCTTTTCTCAAGTTTTGAAAAAATTTAAGTTTGCTTTAGACTTTTGGAGTGTAGTATTTAATTATTATTGTGTTGTAGCTCAGAATTCACAATTATATTATTCTTTTTGTACAATTTTAGGTTAGGAGAATCGGTTGATAGGACTCTCCTTAACCATCTTTTGAAGATGTTTACTGCATTAGGGATTTATTCTGAAAGCTTTGAAAGACCATTCCTTGAGTGCACATCTGAATTTTATGCTGCTGAAGGCATGAAATACATGCAGCAGTCAGATGTTCCAGATTTTCTGAAGCATGTAGAGGTATTTTCGTTTTACTGATTCTGTAAAAAATTGTCTCTATAATGTATGTCCCCTAGAATTTATTGTACAGCTTTTCATGATAAATATGTTTTTGCAGATAAGGTTGCATGAAGAACATGAAAGATGCTTACTCTATCTTGATATAATTACTAGAAAGCCACTAATTGCAACTGCAGAAAAGCAGCTCCTTGAACGCCATATATCTGCTATTCTTGACAAGGTCGCGTCTATGTTGTTTGTTGCCTCCTCAGATATGCAATCCATTTCCATAACTTTTATGATCATTTTTTGTTTTATCTGTCCAGGGATTCATGATGCTGATGGATGGTCATCGCATTGAGGACCTTCAGAGGCTGTACTCCTTGTTCTCAAGGGTGAATGCCCTTGAATCATTAAGGCAGGCCCTTAGTTCATACATCAGAAGAACCGGGCAAGGCATTGTCATGGATGAAGAGAAAGACAAGGACATGGTCTCATCCTTACTAGAATTTAAGGCTTCTATTGATTCTATATGGGAAGAAAGCTTTTCAAAGAATGAAGCATTCTCTAATACTACAAAGGATGCATTTGAACATCTAGTTAATATTCGTCAGGTTAGTGTAACTCTTTCTTGGTTTCACTTGACATTATCATGTTTTTCTTCTAAAAATTCAGGACCTAAACTGTTTTTAAACTCCAAAGAATTACTTGAAAGATATTTTTCTTCTAAAAATTTGGGACCTAAACTGTTTTGAAACTCCAAAGAATTGCTTGAAAAATATTTTTCTTCTAAAAATTCGGGACCTAAACTGTTTCTATACTGAGAATTGTTGTAGTTGCTGAAGGTTTTATTCCTTAAAAGTCCTCTTTTTCTTTTCTGGTACTTTTGATTTTTCCATTATCTAATTATTATTGAAGGTGTATTTGTTACACCTTGTTTGATGTTAACCATTGATAACAATATCCTTTACTTTTGTTAATTTCCCTGTTTGGTGTGTAGCTTGCCATAACTGATTTGTGATTACTGGTTGTATGATGTAACTCCAAAGTGTTGTCTGACTTTTCCTGTCTAAGAATCCCATTTTCTTCTTTTCTTTAACAGAACCGACCTGCAGAGCTGATAGCAAAATTTTTGGATGAGAAGCTCCGTGCTGGGAATAAGGGTACTTCTGAGGAGGAGTTGGAGGGACTGCTTGATAAAGTTTTGGTATTATTCAGGTTTATTCAGGTCTCTCTTCACCCTTGATGGTTTTTTGTTAGTTTTATGTGTGGGGTGTTTTGAAACATTAGGATACTGAAACTTGCAAACATTGCTCATCTTTATGAAGGGTAAAGATGTGTTTGAAGCATTCTACAAGAAAGATCTTGCAAAAAGGCTACTGCTGGGGAAAAGTGCTTCTATTGATGCGGAGAAATCGATGATATCTAAGGTTAAGGATTTATATTTTAGATATTATACTAAATTCTCTATTCTGTTGACCATACTGATGTATTTGTCTGTAAATTCTAATTACAGCTGAAGACTGAGTGTGGCAGCCAATTTACAAACAAGCTTGAAGGAATGTTTAAGGTGTGCATATTTGATTGCCCATTTGAATAGCTTTGTAATTTGAAATTGCTTATTAGGTTTCAAATGCATCTCCAAAAACTTTTAGAAAAAAAGTAGAACAATGCTGCATCATTAAGAATTAGGCACTTTTTTTTCTTTTATTTGTGTTAAATAAGAATCTTGGATCTAGATGTTCCTGGCTTTCTCTATCAATAAAATACTGGACCATGTTTTCCATGCAGGACATTGAATTATCAAAGGAGATAAACGAGTCCTTCAAACAATCATCCCAGGCTAGGACAAAACTTCCATCGGGAATCGAAATGAGTGTCCATGTCTTGACAACAGGGTAGTCTTAGAACCTATTTTTCTTTATCTGGGAAAACCTTGTCTGCTTTATTCCCTGCAGATATTTTATTAATGTTTGGTTGCCTGCTCTTTAGGTACTGGCCCACATATCCACCGATGGATGTTAGTCTTCCTCATGAGCTGAATGTCTACCAGGTCAGGCACAAGGATGGAAATTACCTAGTGTTTTTTTTTCCAATTCTATCAAACAAGTGTCTGATATTAACTTCACCACGTGCTATACAGGATATATTCAGGGAGTTTTACTTGAGCAAATACAGTGGAAGGCGCTTAATGTGGCAGAATTCATTAGGTCATTGTGTGCTGAAAGCTGACTTTCCAAATGGTAAAAAGGAGCTGGCAGTTTCTCTATTTCAGGTTGGTTTTATTTGGTATTGGCTACCTTTTTTTGCCCCTGTAAACATCAACAATTAGATGTCACAGATATTTTCATGATTTTATCTTGATTCTGATGCAGACTGTAGTTTTGATGCTGTTTAACGATACTCAAAAGCTTAGCTTTCAAGATATCAAGGACTCTACAGGCATAGAGGACAAGGAATTGAAGAGGACGTTGCAGTCTCTAGCATGTGGTAAAGTCCGTGTCCTTAAAAAGGTGGGCGATGCATGTCTGCATCTGTGGTGCTTTGAATGTTCTTATTCTTTCTTGTGATGAGATCATAAATGTTAGATGCTCATTTCCTTTTTTTCTTAGTTACTAATTTTTTATTTTACAGATACCCAAAGGGAGGGATGTAGATGATGATGATTCATTTGAGTTCAATGAAGGATTTACTGCTTCTCTTTACCGTATAAAGGTATATCACTGTACTGTGGATGATGATGATTCATTTGACTTCAATGAAGGATTTACGGCAATTCAATGCCTTTAAGATTGCATTAGTCATTACTTCTACTGACAGTAAATGTGACGAATCCAAACACCAAGTTTACTTTTTACTTCTTTCCATTATGTCAGGAAGCTCCTTCAATACTCTCTGCAGGGAAAACATTCTTAGTTTTACTTTGCCTGGTAAATTTTGTACCTTAAGGTAAAATTTGTTTGGGGTTGCAGGTCAACGCCATCCAGATGAAGGAAACTGTAGAGGAGAACACAAGCACAACTGAAAGAGTGTTTCAGGACCGTCAATACCAAGTTCGTCTTCTTAAGACTAAACATTTATGCATCATCTTCTTGTGATGCATAACATTAAAAACTATGCACACTCGGTTGAGGTACTTGCTCGTTACATGGATTCATGCATTGCAGGTCGATGCTGCTATCGTTCGGATAATGAAGACGCGGAAAGTGCTGAGTCATACACTCCTTATAACTGAACTCTTTCAGCAGGTAACTTTATCATATAACGCAGATTTGGTTTTGAAGACATCCATTTATTACCTCGTGTACTATTCTCCTTAAAACTAGAGCAAAACGCTTAAAAGAGTATTCATGGTGGGTTGACACTTGGACGGAAGGCAAGCTTATTCTTTTAACAAATAACTGAATTAGGCAAGGTTGTGGGTTTAAAACTCGCTTCTTCTGGTGAACAGCTAAAATTTCCCATAAAGCCCGCTGATTTGAAGAAAAGGATAGAAAGCCTTATTGACCGAGAGTACCTGGAGCGGGACAAGAACAATCCACAGATATACCACTACTTGGCCTGACCCGTTTTGTCACACTACGTCTTCTTTGTAAATGACGCAGGAGACTTGTGTCCCATTCCAGAGGCCGGATTAATGTACAGAACATTGTAACTGCTTGATTTTTTGCTGCAATCAACTTCAATTAATTATAAAGCAGATGTACCATCTCTTCTGGTACTTTCCCTTTTAGGCTTTGAAGTCACTCATGGTGAGGTGGTTCTGCTAGGGTAAGACGGTAAATAAATGACGAGGTTTTAAAAATAATGAATAACATATAAAAACTATGAATTTTGTGAGAGAATAAAACTATCATGTGTTGTTTGAATATAATGTGATTAGAAAAAAAGAGAAATAGAGCGGCACTACCCTTTTCTTTCTCTTTGTGGGTATATGGAAAGCCTATGGGAATGCGCTTGAGGTCCAGTAGTGAGGTATTTTGGTTTTTGAGAAGCTGTAAGCAGACTTATTAACATAATGGACTAAGTTAACAAAGGCCCATATTTGTCTTAAGAATTATGCTGAGATAGATATGGGCTCCTTTCTTTAGTCCTGACATTATGTAATTAATATAGCTCATGGGCTCTTGTTACGGACTCTGCAATTGAAGTAGCGTCAAATCAATTCTGAGCTGATATGCACAACTAAGTACATCATCTTTTCCTGAATCTTTGGCACGTGATTTGGTCCTTGGAAACCGTCCTCCCCTTATACATTTGCGTGAAGCATCAAAAATCTAACGTGGTTTGAACCTCAAAGTGGCATGTGACCAAATCAATGACTGTTTATTTTTTTCAAATAAATAGTTATTTTTTGGTTTAGGGTACTAAAAAATGTCTAATATGAAAAAATACTACCCAAATTACAAATTAAGATATATTAAAGAGAGTGGTGCCGAACAATTTGGCTATGTTATTTCCGAATATTTGCTGAAGCAAACAAATCATTGCTATTTTTGTCAAACTCATGACTACGTTACTTGACATGAATAGATTTCGTGACGAGAAGAAAGAGTTGCCATCATCACTGATTTATGAATAAAATATAGAACGATGATGACCAAGTTTTACGACCAAGACCCTAAAGCTGAAAGGTGAAAACCACATAATAAACTACTCTGGAAGAATGACATAGATTTAGGAAAAAAAAGTCAAAACAAAATCTGTGCAAGTGGGCAGGAATCTATTGTCTCATAGCCGACATCACAAGAAGTCTGGGAGTGGAAGAGTTTTTGTGGCTTGGGATTTTGCTTGCGAGACAAAACTTCAAATATAGGCATGCATGTAGATGGATGAGTTGACAGGCGAGTGTGCAACTTGGTTGTTCCTGAAACCTCGCGTCCAGTTAATGAGTATGGGAAATTTTTGTCAAAATTACACAACATCAGTAAAGTTGACGCGACTGTATCATTTTTTTCTGGCAGCAGCAGAGTGCCAGAGTTCCTTTTTGGAGAATTTAATTTGGAGAGAGACAGCAAATGGGTCTTACGCGATACACTATTAGACCATCCGTAGACTCATTTTTCAGTTTTCCAATAAAAGTCTTCTGGCTGCTAATGGGTTTGGCAATATGGAAAAGAATTGGAAATGATATTTTCAAATTTTATATAAGAATTAATTATTATTTTTTCTGTTAATTAGGTATCTATCTATTAAACCGTGATCTAAATGGGATGTCGTTTATATGACCCCACTGTTTAAATAAGTCTGGAAACAAGATCAAGCTCTTTGGATAGATAGATATCATCTTTAACAAAGTATATATAGAACGACTTGAAATATACTTCTCCTTCCCTTTCTTAGTTATAATATTCCACGCCTTTCCTAATATATTCTCATGTTTCTGAATTCTAGTAGTGGTGATGCTGTGGTATTGGACAAGAATGTTAGGTGGAGGATTCGAAAGGGTAATATAATATAATCTCTTCTCTTTTTCATGTGATTAAAGAACTATATATGTGATAATTATCCGAGATTTCATATTAAAAAATTGTTTTCTATATCTTTTTAAGACATGATTATCAAAACCAATTCGAACTCCAAGGGGAGCCAAACACCTATTTGCTTGCTCTTGTTGTAGTAGACTGGTAGTGTGTATACATGAAATGGTCAGCGTTGACCGAGGCTTGTGGTGTTGGTTTCCTATGATTGTGTAGTTAATTGTCCATGGTTTTGGCGAACAGTCTCGACTAGTGACCTCAATAGTGTCTCCTACTCCTTAAGCCACCCCCACCCATTAAGCACTGAATGGCAGTGTATATATAGTTCTTCTTGCCCTTCAATAAAGTATCGATCGAGTTTCATAAAAAGAAAAGAAAAAAAAATCTTCGTCCTTTCCAGAAAAAAGGGTAGATGCGTTGGACCTACTTTTGACTGTAGTTACATGCATTCTTCAACTTACCTACCTTAAATGCAGGGATGAAATGGCCTGGGTTGGTTCTCATGCATGTATCTCTGATCGTTTCTCATTTTCAACGCGTCATGAAACTATTCAAGGCCGAAAGTGCAAGAGTGAGAAGATGATCCAAGGAAGAAAAAAATATTACAAGCAGGATCAGCTGGAAATGACCCAAACGCCAAACCAAAAATCACATCCAAACCTAAGATGAGTAGACGAATGAAACCATTTTTTCTTAATAAAAGCTGATGAATCGATGAAGTATTCCTTTACTTTTGTTGACGAAAAGTCAGCAAATTATTTGACCTCATACAGAAAAATTTGCAGAAATACTAACTGATACAGAATAATAGGAGAAAACAGTTTGTGTAAGGCATAGGATTGGATACAGAGAATTTGAATTAGGAATATATAGAAAAGTCATCTTGGTTAAGTGATGGCGTGCAAAACTCTTTAGCCGTAACCCTCTCAAACACATATTTTCAATCAATTAAGCGAGGGATTTGGTACATAATGTAAAACCTGGATCAAGAAAGGCAGAGAAGAAAAAAAAAACTTTATTTATAGGTTATAAATATTATTTAGAAAATATATTTAATTATATTTTAAATCAGTCACTAATATTATATTAAAATAAATATTTTTAAAAATTATAAATGATATTTATATAATAAAAAATTTCGAATAATAATATTTTTAAAACTTAATTTAAAAACAATATTTCTTAAAGATTTTTTATTAAATAAATTTGCTTATCGATCCATTCAGGTGAACTACCACTTTGAGATTGACCGACCACGAAATTTCTTTGACTATAATCATAGCAATGGTCAAAAGTCTTCTAGAGAAAACCGACGACGAAGATTGCTTGTCTTCTGACATTTTTTCAAAAGTCAAATTGCAGAATGTTCAACTTTCCAGAGAAAACCTAATATACCCAACACCTGTGTGTGTATTCTTCTGATTTGCTAGAGGAATTTGTCCTCTCTTTTACTGGCCGACCACACCCGCACCGATTTTCCTACCAGACATTTTTCTTTTTTCCTAAATAGACACGGTAATGGATGGCATAAGCAGGTCTAGATCAGTTCCGTTCGCTGAACACTTCCTATATCTGGTCTTAGCTTTTCTGAGGAAAAAGGTAATGCTGGCGCCACTTGTATAGCATTAACTTTTATTAGCAACTGAAGAAGTGGGTAGAGTGGAGCGGGGTGGGTATTGGCAGTTGGTCGTTTTATCTGCCGTCGCAGTTCTGTTGTCACTCGCAGAATCTTGCCCAATCATATGATAATATATTAATTAATAATACTTGGCAAGTCTATCTTATCACCTAAATTGATTGGAGAGGACCACATAATAGACATCCCATTTAGTGCATATGCCTAGTTATATTTAAAGCATCGGATTGATTTTTTTCTAATTTTGATTAAAAAAAATATATTTATATATTAAAAAATATAAGAATTTAAAATAATTTCTCAAAATTTGTTTTATAACTGTCATAATTTATCTTTTTTTTTTAATACACTCGATACTATCCCATCCCACCCCACCCTAAAATCACCTACCGAAAATTTGAATCCAGGATCTCCTTCAACCCCATAAAAGATCATGTCATCTGAACTAAAACTCATTGTCCATAATTTATCTTCTTGAGATACTTAGTTAGATTGAATTATTAGGTTTATACTTTTGGATATTATATGATTATTATTCTAGTACGTCCAATCTTGTAATGTTTATGATGATGACTACAGTTGGTAGGATGAAGGTGGCCTTCTACAGGCATGTCTTCTTTATTTCTTCAATATTGGAGTACTTGTTGATATTTGTGAGAATGATTTAATATTGGGATTTACTTGGTGGATAGATATACTCGATGCATAGTAACTTTGATATGTTCTTAACATTGGAGCATGCATTATATACATATTTTTCTTACTTCTATATGATCATCAAAGAAGAGCATTCTTCATCTTTAAAAGGTTGCACATACTAAAAAAATCCAATAAAGTTTATATATTTAAATATATAGAGATCAAAGTCTAATAAAAATTAATTTTACAGACGATAATATTTTTCTATAAGAAAAAATAGAGAGGCTTTATAGATAAATAAAAGCAAGTTTTGACTGAGAACATATAGTCAAAATACTTAGTAGTCACATTGCCTCTTTGACCGTTAGTGTATTTGGTTATTTGAGGGGAAAATAGCATATTTTTTTTTGTACTCTTTTTTCTATTTGGTTATTTTATTTGTCTTAAATCTTTCAAATGACGCCCGCACATACGTATTGGGCCTGACCATATACATGCACCTTTGGAAAAGCTTTCCAACTAGACATTTTCATTTTCCAAATGCACGATATCAAGCACATACATGTACACACTACACACTCAATCAAAAGCGAGGCCAATTAAGCTTTGTTCCATTCATTTATGTTTGATTTTGATCTGTCATCTTGATGGGTACAGACATATTGTAGAGCATCCATGCACAGAAGGGAGGATTATCCCTTTGCTCAAGTGGGGCAGTTAGACTGGCCCGCAAATTGTACCACAACATTGCATGTTCTAGAATCGGAGGATATATCTTGGGAGATAAAAAGGGTAGTAGCTATTGTCCCCTCATGTCCTGAACAAAGCAAACACACATGGAGCTCTACCCACAGCCCATCTAGAGCTTCATTTATCTTGTAACTGTATAAAACTAAAATACAGGCTAAATTTTGTTTATGACGAACCATGATCTTGTTAAGACAACAAAAAGAAGTTAGATTTTGTTTATATCTGTTGGGATTCGAACTTTAACGTAATACCAGGAACATTTTATCAGTTATGTGTGCTCCATTCATATTTAGCGGGATTTGAATCTGGACCTGATGTTTAAATACCCTCATTATGAGGGTCTGAAATTATAAATTTTCAATAATTGCCACACATGTGATCTTCCTTTAAGTCAAGGATTTTGACTGTCTTCGTATCTTATTTCTCTCAGTATCATCCCAAAATATTGATTAAAAAAAAAACTTATGATGTCTGTGTTGCAAGTGTAAGTGTTTCCTTCTCTTTTTTTCTTTTTTTTCAATTTCCGTTCCTTATCGCCAATTATTAGCTCAATGATCATGCATGATTCACGATTAGTGATTACCCAAATAACTCTTCAGGAATAGGAAATTCTAGATGCGATCCTTTATTAGATTAAATTGTAATATTTCCCCCACAATTTGGCTTTAATAATATGGCCACAAAAAACAATTACTGTGCATGTGGATGGTGTTGGTACCTGTCAACCACCATAACTAAAATCTATATAACTGCTGAACTAATCATTCAGAAGAAGAGTTATAATTTTGGGAATTAGTTGACAACCTTAATCGGCAGATTCCTCGGGTTGATTATGAAAACCCAAAATTGTATTAAGTGCTAACCATGTGACTGACTCGATCTAGTTTGATGGATCAGGAGCATAAGATGCCTCTATTTTTATTTATTTTGTATATGTAAATAATTTTTATACACCCATAATTAGCCTCATTAAAATATAATTATTCGTGACAGTGGTTGGTTGTCCAATTGACGATTAGAATGCTATAGATATACTACCAAGATGCAAATCAGTGTAGATCGTTAAGTCCGATAAAAAAAATTAATTTTATTGATGTTGATATTTTTTATTTTAAAATATTTTTTATTTGCTATAATCTAATGTTTTACTCATTACCCGGAAAATTGGATGTCTCTGATTATTTTATATTCTACGGCTAGGCTTTTATCATCCAATCGAATAAATATATGTGAAGTTCAGAAAATAAAAATGATTTCAGAACTTTCTTCGATCTTTTCTGTCGTGTAGGTTAGGAGTCTTACACGTGAAATTATTTGTCTCATCCAACCTGCAGTTGTGGCGCCCAGCAGCAGACGGCGCAGCGATCCATTTCTGCTGATCTGCTCGATCGCTTAACAACATTATCCGTTAGTTCTCAGATCCCTTAGTTTAACTAACAATAGCAAAATCGATCGGATGGTTTTGTAAGAAAAGGGCAAAACCCTCTCTGTCCATTCAATATCCCTACAAGCTATTTTTTAGATTAGCACAAAAATTCGCAGTGGCCAATTGTTCAAGTCATCCGTGACACTGATTGAAGAAATGTTAAAAAATAAAAAAAATATTTAAAAAAATATTTTTTGAATAGACTATGGGGGAAAGAGTAGTCTGTAAGATTCTGACTGGATGCAGTAGCTATTCAGATTATTAAATTATAGAGCAACAAGGAAAGGGATATGATTTGTCAAGGGAAACAGAAAATCTCTCTAAAGAAGATATGCTTTGGGAAGATGACAATGTAACCAGATATGCAATGGTGTTTATAATTAGGACGCCTAACTTTTGATTTGCTTCCAATAAAGAAGGGGAGATATTTACTCAAAAGAACTCTTAAACTAATAAAGTTTCACATGACGATTCGTTCTTATTGTTCTTTGCTTATTCCTGATAGTGTTTTTGGACTTTAGCTCTTGGTGGCTTGTATGTTATCAACAATTGAAGGAACCAGAACAGAACAGGAAAAAGCTAGCTTTGCATGTGTTCCTATAATATTGTAGATGTATACAACCTGGAAAATGATAAAGCTCCTCTTGAGTTGTTAATTCCTAGGAGGGATGATTGAGGACTCTTCAGTTTCTCTTATTAACTTCTCTGTTGTCGTCAAATGACAGTCTCTGAATGGTCCTTGAGAAACAGGATTTCTGGACATCTCCAAAGGGTCTAGCCTAGAATCGCCTCAATCTAATGCGGCAGGACAAGCTACCAAAATCACAATACAACAGAGTACCATAAAGCCAATATCTCAAAGGAAAGGAAAGGTGGGTATAAAGGTTTTCTATTATAGTTTTTGATTCATGCTAGAAAGAAGGTCTATGACTGGTGATTAAATGTTTGAGCCGGAAAACGACTCATTTGAGCATGTGAAATGAATAGAAAGGGCCGGTGAGAGATATCAACTAATGGTCAGTAGGTAACTGACGTACGCACAGAAATCTGCTGTGTTTTTTGGGGTAAATTACAACTTTATGCAATTATTGGTTGATTTCACGGTGTAGAAAATGAACCCGCAGGTTAGCGTTGGCCAGATGGATGAAAAGTTCTCCTTTAAGCATAGGCGAGAGACTGTTGAGCATTGGCACAAATAGTGGCGAGAACAGAGAGCCGAACCGTGGCTAATGAACTGTATTCATGTCTTTAGAAAAAGCTTTGAGTTCTCTTTTTGTCTCATACAGTAATAAGACGAGACAACCTAAGAATTAGGATAAGATTTGTAAATCTCATTCACCGTCCTTAACAATGACAGAAATACTGGTCAAATGCACATTTGACCTATGTCCTTAAATGCAATCCAAGCGTAGGATTAACACTACTTTACCATTATTTCCATGGAATATATGTATATGTATTCGTAGGATGTCGAATTATTAGCCAAAAGAAAAGCGATTGGTGCTGTGAATGTGCGAGGCCTGAGTTGCAAGCAAATGGGGTCGAGGATGTTGATGGAGAATATAGCACTTGTATGGTGCCATTGCTGCTGTGATCATGTGAGCATATGTCGAGGGAGATAAAAAGATAAGGGGATTTGGAGTTTGTGCGGAATGAGAGTGAGCGTGTGGGCAATTGATGTGGACCAAGATTTTTGTGGCTTCATGGGTGCACCAGCCAAAGCCAACGGCCCCGTGGGTCGGGTTATGAGTCTTTTTAATTAACTCTCCAGTGTGAGCTTCTGTCACTACCAGCGGAAGAGGACATGACGCGGAGTTGGATACAGATTTTATGGAAAGCTTGAAAGAAACCTAACAATTCTTATTCATTTAAGTCGAGGGAGCCGAAAATTGATGATTTTCTCTGCTTTCTACCCTTATCCGCGTGCAAAGGTGGTCTTTGACTCGAATTCTGACGATTATTGGTCCATAATCTTGGCAATTCGTCCAATTATCAGGTTCCACCTGTCTTTATCAAAAACAGTCCTCTTCTAATTTATTTTTTTTCTCTCTCGCTTATGGACATGGGCTGTTTCAGAATATTAAGCCATCCTGATTAGGCTCACGCGCATGCATATGAATGAACAGAGCCGGAATTCTTGTTTGAACATTTCGTAGAGCTTTCTAATCTGAATTGCCAAGTGCCCTTCCACAAATCACCACGTGTTCAGCTGAGGTGGACCTCCACACAGACACAACCCTCTGCTTTTTCCCTCACTGCCCCAACTCCCTCTCCTATTTATATCCTTTTTTCTCTCTATTTCTCCCCATAACTCCCCTCTCTTCTTCGGACTTTCTGTCTCTCTCTCTCTTTCTTCTTCTTCCCTTTAATTTCCAGCTTCTTTGTTTTAACCAAAGCAAATTAAGAGCGAAACCCCACAAAAAATAACCATGGCCGCTCCTAGTAGAGCTTCCAACCCCAGTATTTGGGCCACAGCACAAATCCTCCACCCTCTTTCTGCCTCTTCAATACGAGAACTGGGCTCTATCTCCTTCGCCAAGAACAAGCCCAGCAGTAAAAGAAGTCGCATTTATTGTGCGTTAAATACTCCCTCTATCCTCCATTTCCCAAAACAAGCATACCAATCCCCGGTAATTCCCAAGGAAGACACCCCTGAACTAACTGTGAAACCCAGAACGCACCGCCACCAGCTACCAAAGTGGAACTTTCTTCAGAAAGCAGCAGCGGCAGTTTTGGACATGACAGAAGGCGCGTTGGTATCAAGCGAGCGCCAACATCCACTCCCCAAAACAGCCGACCCAAACGTCCAAATCGCCGGAAACTTCTCTCCTGTTAAGGAACAGCCAGTTCAAGGAGCCCTCCAAGTCAATGGAACCATCCCCGAATGCATTAACGGAGTTTATGTCCGGAACGGTGGGAATCCACTTTTTGAACCCGTGGGCGGCCACCACTTGTTCGACGGAGACGGGATGGTCCACGCTGTGACCATTAACGGCGGAAAAGCAAGCTATGCCTGTCGCTTCACTGAAACAGAGAGACTCAAGCAAGAGAAAATGTTAGGTAGGCCAGTGTTTCCTAAAGCAATTGGCGAGCTTCATGGCCACAGTGGGGTTGCAAGATTGCTTCTTTTCTTTGCAAGAGGACTATGTGGACTCATTGATCATACTAAAGGACTTGGAGTGGCTAACGCGGGCTTGGTTTACTTCAACGACAGGCTTCTTGCCATGTCTGAGGATGATCTTCCTTACCAAGTGCGCGTCACTCCATCTGGTGATCTTGAAACTGTTGGTAGATACAATTTTAATGGCCAACTTAAACACGCAATGATTGCTCACCCGAAGATCGATCCCGTCACAAAGGAGCTTTTCGCTTTGAGCTATGATGTTGTGAAAAAGCCGTATCTGAAGTACTTTAGATTCTCTCCCAATGGAGAAAAATCGCCAGATGTTGATATCCATCTCCCAGTGCCGACGATGATGCATGATTTTGCCATCACTGAGAATTTCGTGGTGATTCCCGATCAGCAAGTCGTGTTCAAGCTTCAAGAAATGATAACGGGAGGCTCTCCTGTTATCTATGACAAGAACAAGATGTCACGGTTTGGGATTCTCGCGAAGAATGCCAAGGATGCCAAGGACATTATCTGGGTTGACTCCCCGGATACTTTCTGCTTCCATTTGTGGAATGCATGGGAAGAGCCAGAATCCGATGAAGTGGTGGTGATTGGATCGTGCATGACTCCACCTGACTCCATTTTCAATGAGAGTGAGGAAAGTTTAAAGAGTGTACTATCAGAGATCAGGCTAAACTTAAAGACAGGTAAGTCCACGCGCCGCCCAATAATTCAAGATTCCCCTCACATGAATTTAGAGGCAGGGATGGTGAATCGTAACCGGTTAGGGAGAAAGACACAGTACGCTTATCTGGCCATTGCGGAGCCGTGGCCTAAAGTATCTGGTTTTTCCAAGGTTGATCTTTTTACCGGAGAGGTAAGAAATTACATGTACGGTGATAAAAAATATGGTGGCGAGCCTTTTTTCCTCCCTAGAGATTCTAATTCTGAAACCGAAGACGACGGATACATCATTGCTTTTGTGCACGACGAGAAGACGTGGAAATCTGAGCTTCACATAGTGAACGCCATGAATTTGAAGTTAGAAGCTTCAGTTAAGTTGCCGTCAAGGGTGCCATATGGCTTTCATGGCACCTTCATCGAGTCAAAGGATCTGGTAAATCAAGTATAGCAGGTTCGCAGGTATATAGTATAGATGAAAGCGTTTTGGATGATATACGTAAATACAGGTTTGCGAGTGAAGCTTGGCAGAGCATGGAGATTTTTACAGAGGGATTTCTCACTGAGTCCCCGGAATCTCCTGGACATGCATAAAGCAAGACCTTAGTTTAAGGTTTTCTTAGGTTTATTGTATTTCCTTTTTCATTTCTGTTCAGGATGAGTAGACCAGCTCGTAGCTTTGGAGAGTAGATACAAGTTGAGCTCAGCTGGTTTATGCTTCATTTTTTCTTTTCTTTTATACTTCTTGTTCTGTGTGAAAGAGAGGTGAAGATTAGTGATCTTCCGCTCTTTCCACACCACCTTGTCCGTCACTATATATATACATATATATTTACAGCTTCTACCTGGTATTTGGTAATGGGTAGCATACCTTCTCTCATGTTGTTGTCGTTGCGACCAGAACCAATGTTCAGAATTTGATTCTTTACTGTGGCTGGTAATTAGTAAGATCTCCACCAACTTGAAGTTTGTTGGGTAATAAAAAAGACTCTATTTATTAAAATATATAAATGGAATAAATATAATATTATTTTTACCGAATGATAAAATATACAGAAACGCTCTGGGTTACAAAACAGTAAATAGTATCGGCTCCAGCTCAGGAGGATTTGCTTCATCGTATATATATTACTAAAGAAACACAATATATTAAGAATAGACAGAATTGCAAACCAACCAACAGCATGATTCATGAAGAAATAAACATTAACATTAAAGAGCATCCACATGGATCTCGTTCCCAAATAATAAACTATATTGTACACAAGAAACAGACCAGGATAGATATTTAAATATATATATATATATAAAATATAAAATCCATAATAGTAACTAAATCCTTCAGTTGTAGCTTAAGCAAAAGCAGATAAACTGACATGTAACAAACAATTGGTTAATTTTATAGAAATTCGTGAATCAAAATTCACGATGGTAACTTGTCTCCAATAACTTTATTCTTGATATTGCTGCAGATTCCTTCTTGTTTTAGGAAAAAGCAATACTGGACTGCTACTCTTCAGTTGACGACGAAGGGTTCCATTCCAACACCAAATGTAGCGCAGTCTAAGGCGACATGTACGCATTGGGAGGCCATGAGTGCTGGGAGGTTGGCTGCAGTGCAATTTTCGCACTAAAAAAATGCTACATCAGACAGGCAGATTAGCGAGTTTGTTGAACGAGTTATAAAGCCAGGACAATTCATCAATCAGGTTAGTATTATGGTAGGTGACGATCTCCTGGCAGTATTAATGGGGAAAATTCAATCCCTTTTGGCATTAATCCAAGCCAGCCCCAGCTAGGTACAGTACAACCTAAACATACCTTCATTATTAGATGGTGATGTATTTGACTGATCCTGTGGTTACAGCGACGGGAATGCTGAGAGAGACAGCAGTTCTCCTAACCACTCCAAAATTGTTATTATTGATTTCCAAAATTCTGTAGGATGTCGACGTAGATGGTTATTTATATTTTAGTGAAGATGTATTCCTCACGACAAAATGTACTACCATATTTTGTCATAACAAAAATAATCCAAGAAATTTATATTTATTACATATTTAAAAAAAAATCTTTTAATTGAAAGAAAAACAGAATTTACTACCCTATAGCTGCTAATTTCTTTTTTCCCGAAAAAGCTAGCTGCCAAGCTCACGAGCCTAAGGAGATGATATACTGAAAAAAAAATGAAATTATTCAGATTTTGCCGGAGGAGCAATATTGGCCATAACTTTCTCGAAAGGTGTTTTATTGGTAATGGCAGTTAGTGATAGGGAAAGGGGCCGAGTGGGGGGTACAAAAGTCCCACTCAGCTTTATCGCAGGTTGTCCAAAACGTATAACCTTGCTTCTCTTTCTCTGCTGGCAAAAAGTATATTCCTTCATTTCCAGAAAAATCTAACAGACATAATAGATGGATGTGGTCAGCAAATGAGTCATCGACACTTGGTTTTTTTGGCCATATCATATTCTATTTATTTCCGGCTTATATGTAGTAGGTACTCATATTTTTGCTTTGAATTTCTTGTCCAGAGTGAAAGCATCTTCAACCTGTAAATATCCTAATGTTATATATTTAAGCACGCAGCACTGACTGGAATACGCGCAAGTATTGCTGGAAATAAGTAAATTCCTATTCTCCATCACAATTACACAATGTGGATGATGAAAGTTACCATATTTGTAAGCTCTTTTTCCTTTTTCTCTTTTCTTGTTTGAAGCACTGCAATACTAACAAGTGACATCGTTGTATGTCCAGCGGCTTGTAATTAACTGTTCAGGGGCCATTCCCAAATAAGTACGCAAAGCATTTAAAGAAATTCTGATATGGATTATATCCCTTTCACTTTCGGACAGCGCTCTCTATTATTGGTGCTTCTCATCTATGTGATGCAAGGATAATGCTAAGTTGATAATGATGTTGACTTAATGCCAAATTTTGTGTCAAATGTTCATATCAATGTCCATAAAATTTTTTGAGAAATGTGGGGATTTGAATTTTGGTATTTGTATGGAATATTTTTAAAATATGAAATGTGGGGCATTCTGTCTCTAAATCTGTTGTGGATTCTTGCCTTGGAAGTTTACTTAATTGAAGAATGGTTCAAGGGAATGGAGGTACGAACCATTGAAATCGAGATGAGGAAAACGTACATAATCATTAGGGGAGTGGAGCTTCTTCGTCCACAATGGCTGCTACTTTTAAAGCTTGCGTTCGGAATGCTCATGCTTTCTTCCAGTGTCGATCTGCTGCAATTTCATTCGTCAAATTAACTTTGTTCGAGTGCTTTTTCTAACTCGTTTTGGCTTGTTATAAGGATTCGGTGACTTTTACCAAAGTCGCATGCTTTAAACATGAATGGTCATGCCCGTCTACGGCCACAGATTTTGATTCGCTTTTCTGTCTTGTTAAGATTGTTCCACCGTCCAAATATTTCAACATTAATATCTTTCTTCTTAGACTTGTCAAACTATTTTTACTCTTAGTAGAGAAGTCTTGGACCAAGGTTCTGTCTTGAATCATCACCTAATTGTTAATAAGCCAGAAAGTTTCGCAGACTCCGCTTGTCTCAACAGGCCGTGCATCAGAATATGCTAGCATTTTCTTGGAAGAAGAGCATTACAATTAGCGACATAGATAATATGTGGTTCCTCTTGATGCCACGTTAGGCCATATTCTTTGCGAGGCAATTGATGAAACAGCTGTGATAATTCTGATGTTCTCAGTTTGGTCTGTAAGAAAATTTGGTGTCATTATATTACTGTTTCAGAAATGGCACAAGAAAATTTTGTTAGATCATGGGACAGGATGAGGCCGCCACGGTATGCACTTGGAAAAGAAAAGATAAAATCTGTGGATGATAATGAACGTGGAAATCTCTGCACAGACTCATCCAACATAAGGTGTGAAACGTTGAATTCATACTGAGATGAGCATGTGATTTTAGTGAAGCACTGTTTCTTCCATTTCCATCCCATGAAGACAAGAGTGCAGTCAATGAAGCATGGAAAACCCAGATCGCATAAACCCAATCATAAACTATCACTCTGCAAACTGACAAGGCACCATTTTTTTTTGTTGATAGCATGGAGTGTATTTCCTATTTCCTGAGGCTTGTAAGCCTTTGCCTTGTATTACTCAACTTTTCAATGGAATAGTTCTATCCTTTTCGCATTGAAGGAGCCAACTACGGGTGGAGTGTATGGTCTGAGGCTGTTATTGGCAGGCAGGGTTACCTGACAAAAAAGTCGAAATCACATGTAAGGCTTGATTTTGACTGATAAAAGCTACAAAAGTTCCAGTTTAGCCATCCAGTGTGTGGCCAATTTCGCTAGAGGTGGCTATTACTTACTGGCCGTAGTATGGCACCTGCGCAAGGTAAAGTCCCTGTTTTGGTCTCCCTTCTTACCGCTGCGGTGTGTCCCCATGAGTCTGTGGAGCATGACGAATAGAATGATGTAAACTTGTACAATTATTATATGATTCTCTACTTTTTTTTTACTGAAATTGGGAATGCCCACACCTACAAAAAGCACTTCCAATCTGTTTTTTTCCCTTTACATAAGCTTCACGGTTCATTATATGAAGAAAAACATTATATTATAAAATACATCCGGATAGAGCTAGAGAGTGACACAATGAGAAAACAAAAGGCTCGAGTTATTGTCTAACAATAAAAAAATGATATCATCAATAGACCACGTAATAGGTTTTTCAAGCAGAAAACCTGTAATAACTTCAAAATCTCACTCAAAGCCAATGAAATTTAAGCTCCAGCCACACCCCATTGGGACAAATTGGATCTCCCGCAACTTTGTTTTGTCATTAAACATTATTTAAGTAATAACAAAGTAGGATGCGTGCATGGTATGGTCGTTTCGATTGGATATATAGCAAAGGTAGGAAATTCCTCGAGTATATAACAAACTTAATTAAACGGCTTTGAAAGATCAATTTCAGTCACCCCTCTCAGTGATGAATCATGAATGGTCGGATTATGAAACTATATAATATATTTAAAAAATAATCCAAAGCCAATAACGTTCCAACATTAAAATATGATGCCCTTTTTACAACTTTTCTTAACTCTCTCCTAGGTCACCGAACACTCGTGCGCCTTATTCTCTGTCTGTCTCCTAATCAAACATCATCATCTCTTTTCGATTAATTATTTGAGCATCATTAGTTGTATTATAATTTGTTTACGAACATGTGGACATCCCATGTTCGTTATGGAGATTGAGACGTGTACTTAAACTTCTCGAGAAGAGAAAGGGGGGAGGAGGAGATGGGAGTGGCCAGTGGCCACTCTCACACCCACTTCAGTTGGATGGATAAATACCATTGAGCTCTAAGATAAGGTAAAGTAGCAAGTTTTAAAAGAAACCTTAATCCCCCTACCGCGTATGCTCTTGATTAGTGGGCATCGACAACACACCATAAACTGCTAATCTAACTAAGTGTGCCTTGCTTTTGGTTGGTCAAATGTTACAAAATATTAACTACCCTCATCCAACTAACTTGGTAGCTGTTTAATAATACTAAAATAAACTGTCAATGTCACAGTGTTGTGGAACCAAACTGACGTTTTGGGTTGATAGAACACTGTAACGAGAAGGTAATATATATATATATAGTACTGGCTAGCTAGCAGCAGCCAGTGTCAGACCTTGGCCTGGCTAGTGGCTGCCATGAGATGCGTCGTGTGGTTATTGGATGAGGCATAAAGCATTCGAAAGGGATAACGTGTACAAACTTTAAGCGGGTGGGTAAATCCATATTTAATGCGTTGCTTATCACATCTGCACAACTAAATCAATTATCTTGAAATATACTGAATGGAAACATATGATGTTCGCGGTTTCCAAATTTCAAAGGGTTTTGGTTTAGTTTCGTACAAGTTATATGCCAAACCCAGTCAGTCATTAACTAGTAAATTGATGAGCACGAACCTTTCTTTCCCTCTGTTGACCTTCTTGGACTCCTTAGCTCATTTATTTTTTTAACCAATAGTTCCTTTTTCTTGTCCAATGTTTTCTCTGGTTGTACTGCAAAAGTGCTAATGTCATAGCATTGCACTGGTTTGTCTACACAAGTACGGATCGGGCCATGATTTATTTATTTGAAGATTAGGGTTCCTTTCGGCTGTGCACTATTAGCTTTCCGAATCGGTATTATAAGATATATTAGTTTAAGAAGCATTCAGGGTGAAGAATTGATAAATATAGTAAAAATGACTGTCTGTTGATGAGATCACACAAAACTGAAAATCCACACCCTGAATAAATGTTTTACACTGCATTTCCTCATCGATTCGTCGTTCTCAGCCTAGCTCAAAAACCAAAACCGGTCTTCTGTAGTGCAATTCTGCAACAATTTACTCTGACACCTCTACCATCTGTTAAAGAATCAAGGTATTTTCAGTCGCTTCTAGAGGGTTAACGTGTACGTCCAGAGATAAACTGAAAGCCAGTACCTGTATATGGAGCAGAAACGTTTGTTGAGAACTTCATTATTTATTATCTTGGAAGTCGACAGAATCTTCACTCTGATAAAAGGAAATATGTAGGCAATGGAGGTCCTCCATTACCTATTGCCAGCTCTAGCTGGTAATCTTGCTACATCACTATCAAAAGGGCAGTAATGTATGCCAATGCTGATAATTAAAGCATTACAGGAACAAAGAAAAACAGTGAGGAAAGAGTTGGCTGCTTTTTCTATTCTTTTGACGCCATGCCTATGCCTGCGGATAGAAACATATAGAGGCATATTGTTCTCTAGTTTGACGAATAAAAGAAAAAGGCCCATCCTAGTTAGATTTGGAACTGTTTGTTTGGACCCATCCAACGAAAAATGTATGCGAAACCAAGATGAGTGCTCAACTTTATCTTTCTGTTATCAAGACTAAGCCTTCTCAGACCGAATTCAGTTCCTCTGATGAATGCAACGAAATCAACTTTTTCACTGAACCCTTTTCTCTATTTGTTGTGAATGAACAAGTTCTCGTTAAGTGTAGAACACTCTCGAACAATCATTATACTCTGGCAATAGCACAAGTGTCGTGACCATGATATATATGCTTATGAGATAAGGTACTACGTACGTAAATCCTATCGTTTTGTCTTCAAAATAACTACTAATTTGATAAATTCCACACCCACTACTAAGCCATGGAATATCTCTACTGTATATGCCATATATCCTAGCGTTTTTTCTAATTATAGAGTGTTTTAACCTTAGGAAACTGATATCCAACGTAAATGAACATTGGTTTAGCTTGCATATCCTGAATCGGAGGAAAATTTATGCGAGTCTCATGGCAATTTGCTGCGTCTATATACCTAGCTAGCTAGCTAGAATTCGGGAGACAAAGACATGCAGAGGCGATCATAACTTACACGGTAAAGACTCATACCACAGCCAATGAATAACAACCAGCAAAACATTATCTAAACATGGGCTGCCTGCCTTTCCCAACAATCATTGAGGATAACGAAAATCTGCGGATAACATAAAGGGTCCACTTTTCAGGATCACCATGAAGATGATGGAGACAGAAGTGCATGCGAGGACAACTTATAGCAGCCTCAGGTGTATCTGATCGATGCATGTTGCCACGTTTTCATTGGAGACAGAACTCATGCGATGACAACTTATAGTTATCGCCCACAGGTGTGATCTGGTGAATGTTGCCAAGTTTTTATTGGAGGTTCTGTCAATTCAACTTCAAATAGCTGCGATTGTAATGACCTCAACCAATAAAACCAATCTACTTAAACTCTACCATGTTGCTAGTGGTTAAAATCTAGAGCCAATGGCGTGCAATCTTAACACGAACACGTTGTCTTTTACATGCAAGATAGCTTATAGCTAATTAGGCAGTCGTAGCGAACATCAAGTTTTGATTGAAAGTGATGCCTAAACGTTTATTTGAATTTGGATATGGTCTGTGTCAAAAAAAGCGTATGTAACATCATTTAAGGTGAAAAAGAAATCTTGCCGACCTGATCTGATATGTGGAAATGAACAGCGATGCTTTTACTTTATTACAAACTTATCATGTGAATCATGTGGTAATTAAAATAATATCCAAACGTGAGGATGTTCGGTTCATTTACTTTTAATAAAAGGGTCAAGGTTCGTTTACAATACATTATACAACGCAAAGAATCACCCCTGCCAAGAATTATTACCGTTACTAAATTTTCTTTTTATAATATTACAATATGATATCCGGCTTTCGAAATAAAATCTTCAAAAAAATCCCTTATTGTTTCGTGATTTTAATTTATTTTATATCGAACGCCACTCCTTAGGGGTCAGATACTTCTGGAAGAATAAATACCAAAAATTCGAACTAATCAAAACTCGACAATTCGAGTCTCGTGAAGGGAACTACATAACAACAACTGGACACATATATTATTGAGATAGATAAGGCGGCGATAAACTAGGATATTTCGCTGATGTTTCGATATATCTTAATAAATCACTGATTCTTTTTATCCGGTGGGATATTTTGTAAAGGATGATTTGTATATTCCATCTCCTAAAATATTCTTAGATTTTATATATATATATATATATAAAAACTGGACACACAGTCGCTAGTGCTATGCAAAATTTGTTGTTGCTAACAGATTTTGCACAAGAACATATCGTATCAACAATGTCCCTGACAACTCATAATTTATAATTTATAATTTATATTAGTGTCTTCCACATGGATGGATATTAATACAACCTATATGCCGGTGTGTGCTCATTTAGTATAAATTATGCTTTAATTCGATCCCCTCGGCAACTTAATCACCAGGCAGAGCATACTTGTTACAACGTATTCATGGTTTATCACGTTCTGATATAACGGATTTGGACATAAATGTGCGAACATAAAATCTCTCAAGTATAATGCTAAATAAAATTATTATTTATCATTATTATACAGACCCCCCACATATATACATTCTTATTACCACCTCACTCTCTTTCTAATATGTTTTAATCGAAGTCAGGTGGGTCTTTTCGACCAGCAGAAAATGTAAGAAAAATTAGTGAAACATAAATGATATGAAAATCATGATACACAAGAAGCATCTCTGTTCCGTGTAAACCTGATTCACATGTCCTGCACATGGGCAAACATGAACGACTTTTTTTCCTGTCAATGTTTCCTCAAAATGTTGTGCACTGGAAAACAAAATAATAGACCCGAGTAGCGTCTCGAAGTCTGCAAGGGTTAAAATAGTTTCACTAGAATCCTGGAATCAAGGTAAAATAAAATATTGTCTAGAGTAATTTCCTTAAAAATTTAGATTCTGGAAACTGGTCACGTTTCTTGACAGACAAACAAGAAGTAGTAAAAATTAAAGTATGCTTTGCACATCAGCGTTGCACCTCGCCCACAACCATGTGACCACGTCCCACATGCAGGGTGATCCCTTGTGGGACTACTTATAAATCGAGACTGTTCAAGAACTAAAACTGAATCATACCCTGCTGTATTTTCTATATTTTTTGTACGTCTTGAAGAGCAACCTATCCATAATTCATATGGCCATGGGCCTTGATTGCGTAGGCCTAACCCAACATAAAAACATCCAGTGGACCACATTGTACTATCCATATGATTATAATCAGTATGTTTGGCATGCTTTCAGACAAATTGACATTTAAGAAAAATTACAATGAGGTTATATAGATTTCTTTGAACAATCCCAAGTTTTAGGCGAAAATTCTGCACATCAAGATATAATAAACATTACACAATATTAGCCTGTCAGGATGGCCTCAACTAGATGGGCAGTTGCAAAGTCTGGACAGTGCAAAATTGCGACCGAATTGTAAAATCAAACTCCAGTTTCAAACGAAGCGCAAAGGCAACAATGCAGAGGAACAAGACAACTCTTACCACCAGAGAGATTACTGTTTATGCTTAATGTAACTACTGGCAGAGTTGTTCAACTGCGGTCACAATCTGGGCAGGTTGAACTACAGTCCATTCCTCCAGAGTTCCTGCATAGGGAGTTGGGACATCCTGTGAAGACAAGCATACAACCGGAGCATCCAGGTAGTCATGGAAATTTTCATTAATCGCTGCGGTCAAGCTGGCACCGATGCCTCCAGTCCTCATGCATTCCTCCACAATCAGTACTCTGTGTGTTTTCTTCACTGAATTTCCAATGGTGTGGAGATCAAACGGTTTCAGTGACCTGATGTCAATTACTTCAGGATCGTATCCCTTGTTCACTAAAGTTTTGGCAGCCTGCATCACATGATATCTCATCCGAGAGTAAGTTAAAATGGTAACATGCTCTCCAGGCCTAACCATCTCAGCTTCCTCAAGATTGCATATATATTCTTCATCAGGGATTTTCTCCTTCAGATTGTAAAGCAAAACATGCTCGAAAAGTATCACTGGATTTTCACTTCGAATAGCAGCTTTCATTAGACCCTTGGCATTATAAGGGGTAGAACAAGCAACCATTTGAATTCCAGGGATAGATTGAAAATATGACTCAAGCCGCTGTGAGTGTTCGGCCCCAAGTTGGCGTCCAACCCCACCAGGTCCACGAATCACAATTGGTATTTTAAACTGGCCACCGGAGGTATAGTGGAGCATACCGCAATTGTTTGAAATCTGGTTGAAAGCTAGGAGCAGAAATCCCATGTTCATACCCTCAACAATTGGTCGCAGGCCGGTCATTGCAGCTCCAATGCCCATACCAGTGAATGAGTTCTCAGCGATAGGGGTGTCAAGAACTCGTAGATCCCCATACTTGTTCGCTAAGTCTCTGGTCACCTTGTAAGAGCCTCCATAGTGACCCACATCTTCACCCATGACACAAACACGGGGATCGCTGTCCATTTCTTCTTCTAAACCTTCTCGTAAAGCCTCAAAAAGTAAAAGTTCATGCCTGATTACGACAAGCATATTCAGTAAAGTCTCCTAAATATGTGATGCAAAGCATGATGAGGTCATAGTCGCAGAATTCTTAGAAATGGAACAGACAGAGACATAGAGCACACATTGGGCAGGACATCAATCAACCATCTTTTACCAAGGTAAGAAGACAGGGCTAGATTAACTTTAAGGGGTCCAGATTGAAACTTCAAACACAGTGAAAATCTGATTTAGGCAGGTTAAGGTGCATTTTAGCACATGCATGTCCATGCAATATTTCAACAATGTGCTCTACAAATTCAAAGGAATTAAACCTAAGTTCTTGAGTTCCATTAACCCACCAATTCATCAACTGCTTTACAAACATTACGCATCACATCTGAAAGAGGCAAATTTTCTTTCTTAGATAGCATTTTTAGAATATAGTGGCTTTGCTATGCCATTTTTATCTGGCTTCATCTGCTGGCTCAAACACCTAAACGGCGCTGGGTTAGCTTTCCAAATATCACCCAAAAAATTTAATTCTTTTTGACAGCCAAAACAAACATACAGGATCTACTTTTTGCAGCAGACCAATATTAAAATAATTCACATTCTGACATGCAACAATGACACAATAATAATTTGGTTGCTCATCATGCATGCATCAAGATCTTAAAAAAGAAGCTACACAAACTGGTACAATCTGAATAGTTTGAGACGTGACATGGCTACAACCGATTAAGAAAAGATGCTGTAAAAGAAGCCATAAGCCTGCAACAGAGTTTTGCATTCAAATTGCAGGAGATTACAAGTAATCATGTTTTGAAATTATAACAAGCACGCGAGTACTTTAGTCATTCATGTAATCATTTCCTAAAGTCTTTCAGTAGATTTTCAAGCCATACAAATGGAATTCGCAACATCCCTCGTTGGTTTACTAGTCCTCGTCAGGTATACTAAGAACTTGACCACTAGTATTTCATAACAACATCTTGACCACTCGCACAATAAATGCAAAGTTTGAGGAGCTGATGCGGCAGACAGTAAACAATTAACAGTAATGACCACCTAATGCAAACATCTACTTAAAAGTACAAACACTTAGCTCATATCATCTAAACAACCCAAAACTTAACATGATATCCTAAAACTTCCAACAAAGTCGAAGTCGAGCTCACATAACAATTGAATTTAAGAGAATATTGAAGTCCTTCAGCGAGAAAACATCAAACCAACAGATAAAAACAATTACAACAGAAACAAAAGCCACGAATCGCACTAATAAGGCCCAAGCAAATATGAGTACGGAATGGAGACACACCCTGTTTTCGGAGCAGAAGCGCCATCAGTCTATACGAAGAAAAGAAAAATCAAAATCACAAGAAGTTAAAACCCGTTCATTGACATAAAAAATAACAGAGCAAGTAAACCAAATAAGAAAACAAGAGAGGTATGTAAAGTCAGAAATCAACCACCACTGCATTGGTAACCAACTGAGCAGCCCTGTGGCCTCTGACGTTGAAGTTCAAGCTCCCATCAGATCTGAAAACAAGAGAACTCGCCTTCCTCACTGAAAAAGAAGAAATATGCACATAAAAAACATAATTCGAAAACTCAAAACCGCAAAGAACAACAGTTGGTGAATGTAACCAAAACCTGACTGGGATCTACGAGGAAGGAGCAGCAATTTCTTGGAACGTAACGAATTCGATGCGGCAATGGACGTAGCAGCGGCTGGCCCCTGAAAAACAGTCGCCATTTGATGCTTTTGCCTTTGTTTGAATACGAGGGGAAGCAACGGGGAACGGTGGAGAGGTTTAGGAGGAGCGAGAGCAAAAGAAGGCGTCCGATTAAACTATATAATAGAGGAAATGTGACCGGGCGGAGAAATTGAGGAGCGGTCTATTACTTACTGTACTTTGGTTTTCTGGTTAGGTGTTAACGTAGGGGCGATTTGTTAGAGATTTTTGGCAAATTCTCAGATAGTAGGGAGGTTGTAATTTTGAAAATTATAAACTCTTCTAATGAATTTTTACATTAATTTTTAATTATTAACAAAGTATGAAAACTTTAAATTTTATTATTTTTACAACATTTTCTCTCCTCGTTGTAAACCTACATGAGAATTTGCCGAGATTTTTAATCTATAGCTTTGCATTTGTGACTTTTCTTCCAATTGCAAGCCAGAGGGAGGAGAGAGCATAAAGAAAATCAAAAGTAAATGCCCCGTATTCAATTTCCTTGCCAAAGCTTAACATAGTTTCCATCGCCAGTTCCGTCGCCGAGAGGTTGTGATTGTCTGCGGTAGGACCTCTTTCTTGACGTTTTGTGGAAGAGTAGACGTGGAGGTTAGTGAGGGCGTTTTCGCCATTAGAAGGGTTTAGGATGGGTAGATGGTGCCTTTTGATTAGATGGTAATGGGGCTCGTTATTATGAATGATGTAGGTTGTCATACAATAAAATACATTTTTAATTTAAAAAGGAAAATAAGGACTCCAACATAACGGGCCCAACGAAAGAGTGAAGTGACAATTAATCAATACAACGGGCCTAAAACCCAGTAGGCCTATTAGCTTTTGCAGGTTGTGGCCCAATGAGGATGGAAGAATGTTTCCGAGGTGAAACATCACAGCCGTTGAAATCAAATCGGTTTGTGTCACTCGAAGCATCCTTATCAAAGTTGGGCTCTCACATTTGAGCTTCTCCGTCTCCTCTGCTCTCAATCCTCTTTCACTCAAATCTACTCTCGATCTCTGCTCACATGGCGGATTGGGGGCCAGTGATAGTAGCAGCGGTGCTGTTTGTGCTGTTAACACCGGGTTTGCTGATTCAGATACCCGGCAGGCATAGAGTGGTTGAGTTCGGCAACATGCAGACGAGCGGCGCTTCCATAGCTGTACATGCCATTATCTACTTTGGCCTCATCACTATCTTCCTTATTGCCATCGGTGTACATATCACGACTGGCTAGATCTCTCTTTTTTCGTAAGAACCCATCGCTTTTTATGGTTGTTTTTTCTGTTGTTTTTAAATCAGATGCTTTTTGGGTTGTTTGATTAAGATTCTGTATGTTTCGCAACGCTTGAATAGATGAGATAATGGATGGCATTGGGCATTTTCTAGTGTCGGATTTTTTAAAATGGTCCACGTGTTAACAATGTCCGGATACTAAGATACGAAATAGCCTAAATCTTTATAGGATTCTCAACTTATATATACTGTATTTTAAATGCGGATTGGGTTTTAGATTGTCGTCCTCTTGTTTTGGCTTTACTATTATTTTCTTCAATTAATTGATAATTTTATTTTTTAAAAATAATAATAATTTATATGTGTTGAAAATGGTTATTGGAAGATACTTGGTGGGAGGTAATATATTATTATATGGATTCATTTAATTTATAAATTGAGAATTTTTTATGAATGTATTGTCTATTAAAATAAATGAATAAATTAAATATACAATAATAAAATTTAATTAATTTAATAACAATTTTATGAGAAATTAACTTTAAAATAATAAATATATAAATATAGCATTGCCAACTCCACTTGTCAAACCAAACTAAAGAAATCCACACAGGTTAAGGCTAAGCTGTTCCAACCCTATAACATATTACTTTGTGACCAAACAATACTCATCTTTCATCTTCAAAACCCGGCAACTGCCCGTCGTCCGCCATTATTCTTTTTTCTCATTTCTTGCAAATTCTGTTAACAAAGATGAGAGTAGAGAGGCAACATGCACCCAAATTCTGGTGGCATGCTTCATCTTAATTCGCAACTCAGGTAACCTCTTTTCTTAAACTACATGGTTTATTTATGAGAATTATAAAATGTGTAATTTTTTTTCAATAGCGGCAGCTTATAAAATACTTTAACTGTTTCCGATCATAAGCTATTTCGTAGCTTAATGGCCACGAAAGAGAGCTTTAATGGTACTAGATATTCGATTTTCCCTACACTAGTAAGCTATATAGTTAGTTTATTAGTGACAGTGGAGAATTATTGAGAACGTGAGATCGCGTGTGTTTTGAGTTTACCTGCTGGGTTTTGGAAGGCATTATAAATAGATGGTCCTCACTGTGTTCTCAACATCAAGCCAGCTATGTCTGTTTTTCCTTTTAGACATTTTTACAAGCCTTTGTTGTTGTAAAATAATTGACTCTATTTGTTTAGTCTATGCTTGTATTAACCCAAGTACCACCAACACCAACCCCAACCACCCTTGAATTTTGGGGCATCAGGAATCCTCTCCGTCTCACCTGCTCCTCCTCTAGATTCTTTGGGGACTTAACTGGTTTGCAGAAGGAAAACCATCCGATTTGGATCGGATGAGTCCTATGTTGAGGGCACGGTTTCAGCAGCCATCCGTAGGTCATTGTTAACTGGATCAAGTATTATGAGTAGGTGATGATAGACCCCAAAATGAACGGCTTTTTAGTTTGTTGCGCGCGGCTTTAAATTGTGGGTACAAGTAGCAAACCAGACAGACTTTGTGTCTATGTTTTATACACCAAAACAAAAAAAATTCGATCTTCTTCAGAGTGGACGCAGAATTAATGTCTTAAAAAGCTGTAAGTCAAAAACCTATGAATGTATGTACTGCATAGTTAGGGATTTGAGATAATAATTTTTGTAGTTGTTGAAATTGGTCGTATTTGACGAGACCGATCAAATACTGTACAAATTCTTGGGATCGAAATCCTTCGGGAAATCCCTGCCAAGAAATAGCCGCTGAACATTCTCATCGAGCATAACTTGACGACGTTTGGTGTAGTCAGTCGAAGGTCCTCGGCGGAACTTTTTGCGTAGCTTTTGCTGGAACGTCCTTGGCCGTTACCAAACGTGCCAGAGCAGATGTCGAAGATCAATTGGGTTCTTTCGTAGGATCACAAACAGTAAAGATAAACAAATCTCAGCTGCCAAAAACGTCTGAGACACCTGCGACGATTTCTTTTTCACATCCTAATTCCGAACCGAGTTTTTTTTTTTCTAGTGAAGTATCGTCGTGAAGAGTATCCCTGTCGACGATTTATTTTTCCGTTTTGTTAAACCCATACCGCGTCAGCATCTGTCTTTGTTATAACATAACATTCACTTGTATATTAGTTATTTTTGTCGTGTTGTGGGTCAGTATTGGACATCCCACGTCAGTTATCATCACACGGGACCACGTGTCGGCGCAGCTTTGACAGACGCAGCACTGTGTTGAACACAAGGTGGCGACACGTCACACGAAAGAGTAGAAATAAACCCCTGTATACGCATACGGATGTTTAAGCCGACAACCATGCTGCCTGTTGGCATGGCGTGTAGATCAAGGAGTGGAGAAGAAAGTCTAGAAAGCAGGATCGGATCGGAGTCGGATTGTCAGAAGACGAAATGGAGGAACACCTCACCATTCACCAAATCTATGATACCTGTCACAAAGCCGCAATTTCCCCAGTGGGAGCATATGAATCTCTATTGGATCATCATCTATGTCGGCTCGCCCGTTTTTATATACTTAACCAAACTAAAGGAAGAACAATGTTGATCACATGCCACAAGTAGGCAGCCGTTCTCTTATCTATTGAATGCCTGCTGGAAAGCAAAGTCTTGGGTTTGGCGGTAATAGGCTTTCCATTGGATTGATATCTGAATGGCCAAACTCCTTGACCGACATAGAACCCCACAAATCAAATATTCCGTTTGGTTCACGTCAAGCCATTTGCATTTTCAGGTTGCATCTTATCTTGTAGTTTAAGTTTGGTATTTTATTTTGTATAAAATTGTATCCCAAGTACGTAGTATTTTAATATTATATTAACGATCAAGTTTCACAAATATGACCTACTATTGCTATTCAAATTTCAAATCAATATATTTATTCTTCGTTTACAATAAGAATCATATATATTTGACACCGATAAACAAAAAAATAAGTTCAACAACTCCAACATTCGGAAAGTGTCAAGATTTTTACTTGATATGTTCGACGACTACCCGATTGTATAGAATAGACCAAGGATACCCGAACCCAAGATTAAACAACTCACCAACCATCACAGTCACAAGAAAAAGCAAGCCGACAATATAAAATAAGAAAGATAAGAAAGACACAAGACCATGTGTTCAGTTCAAGAAATAAAATAATTGACTAAAGGAAGATAAAATTGAAGCTCATGCCAATAATAAAGCACGTGTATCAAACCGAGTTTACAGTCAGTCAAGAAATCAAAAGTAGGGGAGCGCTAAAATCTAGAAAGCTGTAGGCGATTTACGGCAGTTAAATAAACAGCATTTTCCACGTGCGAAATGAAGAATGGTTCGGTTTGTAGCTTTCTGTGTCTCGTATCCCGTTTGTGTGCGTTGTCTGTTAACTGTTTGATCTGCCAGAAGGGCATCATTATGGACCCCAAAAACAAGTATATATGAGGCAAGGTTGAATCTTCCCAATTCCCTACTCTTATTCTTCCCCTCTGACTTGTTTACTATCGGAATTAAATTCCTTTTTAAATTATCAGATTACTTAGTACCGTACGTTTCATCATGAGGCCAAACTGCAATCTTGAACTCCGCCTTGATTCTTCCACCGATTCTGACTACCAGTATCACTGCCAACCCACCATGTAAGTGTTCTCGCTATATCTTATTTCGGTATGAATGTTTGGATTGTGCGGTTCTTCAACGGCACTAGTAGAATGGTGGTGTCATGGTTTTATATCTATCTTTTTGTTCTGACTGTTAATTAACTTATCTTCTTCATGATTCAAGAATGGAAGAATCAGCTGAGAACACGGTGCCGCAGCAACGACAAGACGAACCGATTAGTTTCTGCAACATGAATGTTTTTTCTGAAGCCGAAGAGCTCAAGGTAATATGTCTATCTCTGATTCTGTTGTTTTCGTCTTTCTTCTTCCATTCTAGATTTATGTCAAGCATGTAGAAATGGCACGATGTTACAGTGGTAATTAGCATCCCAGATCATGTCAAGTATGATTGCTCTTCCTTTCAGAGAGAATTCATTTTATGTTTATCCGATCTTTAACAAAAATTACTCCACTTGTTTCAGGCTAGAGCGATTATCTTGCTTGCCAGCAGAGGAGTGGAGCAGAAATTGAGAAATCCAACTGGGTCAGAAACTTGTCCTCCACCAATCTTTCCATCCGATCAGCTTTACAGCCTCACTGCAGGTCTATCCATGAGGAGATCACTGCAAAGGTTCCTTCAGAAACGACAACATCGAATCCAGGGAACACAACCTTATGATACGAACCGGTCTACGAAGAATAGAGGCATCTGTCTTCTGTGAATGGATAAACATTCGGCGAGCATCGTTAAGGGAAACTTCTGCAAGACTGGTGTAGAAGAAAAGGCATATCAACTGTTACATGACTATTGCAGACTCTTTATAAATTTTTATGCTTCAATATATGTGTTGATTGAAGCTTCGAAAGAAAGGAAATTTAAAATTTTCTTGGGAAAACATCAGCTCGATATCAGAACAGCAGCAGTGATGCTTCCTACTTTACGAAAAATAATTTTCATAAAATTACATTATTTTATTTTTTTATAACAATAAAGTATTATAATTGATTGTAAGACTATTCTGCTGTTTATAGGATATATTAAGATAAATATCCTATTAACACATAGTAAAAATTCCAATGGCCGTGCACATTTTGATATTTCATCCCTAGTCGAAAGCTTAACTCTAAATACACCAATGCACTTTTTGATATTTCATTCTTTATCAAAGAATATTACATAAGGATTGAGAACGCTTTGATCAAGCAAAGAATACAAGATCATCCACCTAGTCTTTGCATGAATTTTAAAAACTTTTTTCTGAAGATTTATAGAGAAAAAAAAAAGAATATAAGTACTACACAACATAGTACAAGATATTTCATGTGTAGATAGTACATATCATTAAATGCAAGGGAATATAGCTGAATGATTTCTACTTTTCCTTTAATTTTTTATCATAATTAGGATATAATTAACCTGCTCACTTCCGTCTCATACACGCAATGCATGTCGTTGGATGATGACATAAGAATTTGGATAAATATAATTGCTCAAAAAAATAATATTTTCTGCACATTCTCTTATATCTATAACATATTATTAGACATCATGAAACTAAACCCAAGATGGTAAATCAAATCATATACAAATTCAAAACAAAATTCTTAATGTAGCTAGCTCCATCCATGATACATTTTCAAATTTAGGATGCGGATAGTCCACATTACGTCAACTAAAGCTTTTTAAACGATTTCAACGACGATGGGTTGACTGTTTTAAAGATGGGACCAGTCAGTCCAAGAGCGTGAATGTTCTTTCGCGGCTTCGCTTTCTGGAATTTTCTCGTCAGCTCCACTCAAGTCGCGTCAATTTTACGACCACACAATCACAATCGCTTTTTGTGGTGTGACGTGCGCCGGTGGAGGGTACGGTCCAGAAAAGAAAGTGGTATCTCGTGTTCCCAACCGAAATCGATGTCTGGTTCGGCCGAAAGGCCTCAACTTGGTTCCCACGCTTGCGGTTGTTGTGGTTAGCTTAATTTTTAAAAAGCTTCTAACTAGTAACATTAGATTCTCCCGCTATTATTGTTGACCCGGTATGATTTCGGTCTACGTGGAGAAATCTCTGCCACCTGAAATTCCATTAACGATATAGGAGTAAAGTTGAATACATAGAAATAAATTATATTAAGATATAATAAAAATCAATTTTATAAAGAACAGTACATATCATCGGTGATGATTATCATGAGAGACGTTACAAGAGGAGTTGAAAAGCTCGTATCCAAAACAATCAAATTTAAGTTTAATTTAATTTATTTTCTTTGTAAATTCTAATTACAATTAATAAGATGTTCCGGATGTTAAGAAATTGTTAGGTATTTCAATTATATTATTTGATCCTCTACAAATTTGACAGTGACAATTACGACGGACCTTTATATTGGCTGATTGTATTCGTAATTTCGTGTCCTTTTTTTATGGAAAAAGGTTTGCATCAATAAAAAGCATCTTCCTTTTAAACGTGTTCGGCTTTTATTTGTTTGTTTTCCAATCTTTATCGTTATATTGGCCAAAGACGTTGATGATTGGTCTGAATTTTCTTCGTATTTGAAACAATCAAACTGTCGAACTCATCCGCATTCACGAATCCCTGATCGACAACGGACCTGGAAGCGAAGGAACCCTACTGTGTCCACTCAAGGGTTGTCAACGCATCGGATGTCAGTGTGAATTTAGAATCACAAATGTGATAGTATATTGGGTTTTTATTTTTATAATTTTAAAAATATCTTATTAAACATTATTAATGTGTACACACTTGTACACTCAATATTATCCTCATTCTCGCATTACACCTATTAAATCATAAATATAAACACGTTTTTCTAACAGAGAAGAGAAAATATTGAAAGAACAGTACATCAAATGACATGAGAAGAACGGCAGAAATTTCCGAGCAACTACTTGATGGAGGATGGAACATGCGCGATCGAAGTCGAAACCTCGTGCGGTGTCACTGTTTTGAGCCAGTCAAGGAACAACTCAAACCTCGGAACAATCCACAAGTTGTAATGACGCCGAAATGTGCGCGTAGGTTCATTAAATGCCATAGAACTTAATGAACTGCACAGCCAAGTGGGGCATATACATAATTTCCAAGTGGTTCTGTGGGCACGGCGGCGAAAGAAACACATTTTTTGAAACATCTCACAACCAGAAAAAAGCCACAACATTCCCATCGGTGGCATAAAAGGACATATATAACTTCATTGCAAGTAAGATTAAGATAGACACAGTAATAATAAAATAAAATTTCATTACTGTTAATTTAATTAAATATATATATTATAAAAAAAAATTTAATTCCCACAATTAAGCACCTGAGAAAAAATTGTGATTGAAACTACTACTTAAATTTGAAGATATTTTACGCCTAATTATTACTTTTAAAAAAATTGATATTCATTCAATATTAATGAGAGATCAAAATATAAAAATATAGAAAATATCTATCTTAATATAAAAGAAATTAATTAGAAAAACAATTGGTAGAGGCTATGTTGGCCACATCAAAAACCCAGTAATAGTAAATACGATAAAAGACGGCGAATGCGAAATGGGCGACGTGTCATATAAGGCGTTAAAGAATTGAGAAAAACAACAAATTGTGAAACACGCGCCGGTGAATAGGTAAAAAGAGAAGGAGAAACACAAAAAAGAGTCTCGTGGTTTGGTAAATTAGATAATCTGTGTTGAACGTGCGAATTTAAATCAACGTTTTCCAGATAACTATGCTCTGTCTATTTCAGCGCGGGTTACGTGTTAAACCATTGTAGTTCACAAATAGGCTATGGCCACGTTCCCACGGAAATCACTTCACACAACGACCATGATTGTCTATATATCTCTCTATCTCTATATATAGATAACATATACCGGCTACACCTCTAACAGGATTTTGCTTCCTGTGGTCTCTACTTCTCTCTCCCTCTCCTTGCTTTTCACAGTTTCTTCATCAAACTCTAGCAACTATCTTGATATCATCTTTCCCTCGTCGGAGTTTGGAGTTAGCAAAATATTGGATACAAAGATTCTTCAAAGCCCTTTCAAAATGAGGGGGAACTGCAATCTCGAACTCCGCCTTTCTCCTTTCTCCGATGACGACCAATTTTCACGACAGCCACCATTGTAAGATTAGTTCCTCTTTAATATACACACCCGTTTCATGTGTATTAGTGATTGCAAGTGTCTCTCTTTACCAATATTCCCAGAGTTGTTAGATTTTGAAGTGTTCTTCTTGTTTGATCAGGCCGAACAATGAGGAATCAAGTGAAAACCCAGAACGCCACCAGCAGCGGCAGCAGCTTACTATTTTCTACAACGGGGAGATTTGCGTCGGCGATGTCACGGAAATCCAAGTACGTAATCATCTTTTCTTCAGCTCTTTTTCTTACTTTCTTTCCTGCGAATCATGTTTATATGCATCTTAGTACAGCACTACCAGATTCATGCAATACGATTTCAGATCGTAATCTTTCTTTTGATTTACAGTATTGCTTCCCGTTCCAGTTCTTGAGTCAAAAAGTTCATTCAGACACAAAAACCCGAAAGCGTAGTTGTTTAGTTCATTGTAGGAGAGACGACCCTCCATGATCATTTCACGTCTCCGACCGTGGTGTTGACATCCAATTAGCACACGAGATTTTCATGTTTTGGTTATTAATTATTTACTACTTTTGGGATGTGGCTATTACCTCTCCACGTAGTGGTGGAATAGTTCATTAGTTGTAAAAGTCCATCTGCTTTTTTGCTTCCTACAGTTGAATATGGATAGTTGTTGAGATGGTGAAGTCAGGTACAATTTATCATTTACACTTTTCTTTTCGTGTTTTACTATAAACTTATCAAATTATCTCCTGCGTTGCAGGCTAGAGCCATCCTATTACTTGCAAGAAGAGAGACGGAGGATAAATTGAGAACACCAACCCCTACTGGCCGGTTATCATCGGAACCTGCATCCCCAGCTTTGCCCCTTCAGTCGAGTCGATCTTCTAGTGCTGGAAGTGGTCTTTCCATGAGGAGGTCATTACAAGGATTCCTGCAAAAGAGGAAACGTCGAGCCCAAGCGGCTTTCCCATACAACCATTAGCCATGCTTTTGAGAAGAGGATAGGAATGTGATTGTATAGGACATGTAATTAGCCGGCTGATTTCTTCTTTTTTTTTACTGATTTAATTTATATTTTGATAATTTTCTCGCAAAAGTTTTTGTATACTCCATTATTATTTTTTTCATCTTCTTCACTTCTCTTCCAATGGTTCTCTAATTCCTTATCGATCTTCAAACAGTCGTTTTCTACACTAAAACTCCATGGTTCGAGGCGGTTAAGTGACTGTTTGTAATAAATTATAATCTTCTGTCTGCCTTCATTTCCCTGAATCCTTATAACAGAAGTTGCTTGTGGATCTAAATCATAATTTTGTCCTGTAGTGATGTAAATATTCTTCACTCCTTTGTCTTGGTGCTTGGCATCAAAGTTCCATGAACCTCAAGTTCTACCAGAAGGGATCCTGATCTCATTTGAATTTGACAACCATGCTAGAGATACAGAAAGGGCACTTTTGCATGCTAAAATTTCTTAAATGCAGTATGAAACCAATTTTGAATGTGGGAAAGTAACATGTATGAATGAGTACTATTCAGGAGGAAGAAAAAGGCAGAAGCTTCAACGAAATACCCCAGGCAAATAATGGTTTGGTTGGGATGCCATTTGGGTTTGGGAAAATGCATAAGAAACATACGAGTAGATGAAAAGTGTCGACATAGAATTAGAAACGCGTCGTCGGTAGACACCAACACTCGCCCAGCTGGTTTGACCCTGACGGACAAGCTGCGTCACAGCTCAACTAAGACGGGTGCACCCTTTTTCATGTTGGCCACTGGCCACAGCCACAGGCCCCCACACTTTATATAGTCTAAAAATAGAGAATTATTCTTACGGATTGCGCTAGTTTTCACATTAGCTACGTTTCATCAGAGCATGCTGCTTATTTTCATTTTCATGAGGAATAAATTGTAATATCTTTTTTATATATATTTTTAAGTCAAGAGAAAAGAACCAAAATTCTATTTAATTCCAAAACAAAATTGTAAAACCTATTAATCTATCCAGAACGAGATATTCATGGAATAGTAACTAGTAAGCCACTCCCAAAGGGTCGATGGAATTAAGTAAAGGTACCATTTCTGGCAAGCTGAAAGTTAAAGCTGTATGTATGTGTATACACGGAGAAACCAACGATGACTTAATAAAGCTATTAATCGTCCTTCCATCTCTCAACTCCTTCAAATAAAAACCAAATATGCCCCAATCTGAGATTTAAATTATTCTCCAAGGGTCTCCCTCGCTCTGATTCTCTCAAGAGCTGGGAGTCATTTTGCTTTATAACCTCGGTGCAACACGAGGATGGTCCCAGTCTGCTACGATGTGTTGGCGGGTGATCTCGTTGAGAGAGCGGCAACCACTTAAGGCCATTGTTAGCTCGAACTCATCACGGAGCATCTGAAGCACTTTCCTGACACCAGCTTCCCCTTCAGCGGCTAATGAGAACACGACTGGCCTTCCAATCTGAAGTTCAGAAAAAGGATATAAAACAAGTATACTTTTGCTGCAGTTATTCAACTTTCAAAGTTCAACATTAACAGTTCTATTTTTGCATCGACAATTTCGCTATAGCTGTTTAAGTATATCACACTGGTACTTCAGATAGCCATGTACTTACAAATATTCCAGATGCCCCAAGAGCCAGTGCTTTGAATACATCTGTTCCTCGTCGAACTCCACCATCAAGAAAAACAGGAACACGGCCTTGTGCAGCTTTTACAACCTGTAAGTAGGACGGAAGAAATTTTAAACTGGATTTCTACATGCATCAATCTCACATACAGATATGCAATAATTGAGAGGAGCAACATAGAGAGCCGATGGTGCCATTCGGCACTTCCTTTTCTTCCCTTTACGGTTTTTTTATTGGAAGAAAAAATGACATGGAAGATGACTTGGATAAATTGGTAAGTTTCATAATTTATGCGGAAGAAACCTGCTTATGACTAAACCAGAACCACCAGGACACCCACCTCTTCCAAAGCTAGAATAGTGGCAGGAACATAATCAAGTTGGCGGGCTCCATGATTGGAGACAATGATTCCTGCTGCTCCATTCTGTATGGCTATCCTTGCTGCATTAATGCCAACATGGGGAAAGAAATTATTGAGAGTTATATCAGAGGAGATTCAAGCCCATAATCAGGATTTTGCTCTGCTGTTTCCTTTTTTTGCTTAAGAAAAGATTGGTTTTGTTTGCTTACTGTCCTCAGCAGTGAGAACACCCTTCACGAGAATGGGCAATGATGTAATAGTCTGTAGCCACTTCACATCCTGTTCAAATGGCAACGAAAAGTTTATGAAGAAAAAGGAATACGTCATGGCCTGAGGTCTTTAAAAACATGTTGTACTCACAGAAATAGCAGAGGAATTATACCTTCCAGCTAAGTGTGCGATCAATTTGGCCAGCAACATATGAAGCTAATCCCGAGTCATTGGCCTGCAAGGTCAGTCAAACTGCTATGATGCACCAAAACATATGAGAAATGAAAAGTGGCAGAAATTTTCACCACAGCTCTCACAAACCTCATCCATCTTGCCAAGGTCTAGGCCCTCAAAGTTCTTCAAAGTCAGAAAAGGTGGCAAAGTGAATCTGGAAAGGAATCAATTCAGATTCAGAGTTTACTTTACAGAAATTAAAAAATACGCCTGCATCTTTTCCTCCCATTCCCCTTTTTCAGCAAATAAATTCAAATATGCTTAATAATAAAACAAAAGCGGCCGCAATAAGTTTCCTAGGATACTCTTGTATAAAACTCCGGGATATCCTCGCTTATCAGAAAGAGTTATTTCCTAAATATTTACAACTGGTCCTCAAGTCATACATAGTATTATTGGTCAGTTGGTTCATACCTGTTCTTGATATCAGCTTCCCTCCGCCCTAGTCTTGGAGTATCTACAGTGAGGGCAATTGCCTTGAAACCAGCTCTCTCGGCTCTTCGAACGAGCTGAGCAACCACATTCCTGTCTTTGTATACCTGATTGGCAAACGAAAGGTCTTCCTTAATATTCAAACTGAAACTTATATCTCTAAATGACAGAATACTGCAGTGTCACCATGAAACGTTTAGGGGAATCACCAAAAAAAAAAGAAAAATAATTAAGGTAGATATCATAAAAAAATGAGAAATGCCGTATCACGATAAGTTTACTTCAGATATATTGCAAATTAACTGAACAATTTTCAGGCAATGTCAGAGAACTGACATTACTTATCAGATTAATTAAGCATTGAAGAAAATTATTCACTTTGTGCATCTTCTATACAATCAATGAAATTATTTGGGTTTTATTATTTTATGGATTAACTTATTTGGGCTGCAATCATTCATTTTCAATTTAGTAGAAGTTGAGCATTTTTTTCTCTCCGGTGTGTTTTTGAGTGATCTACCAAAATCACCCTCCTAATGTTGCAAAGGCTTGGATCCTGAAGGTTTAGTTCTTTTAGGGTTCTTCCTGATTAATCAATAACTAACTTTCAGGGAATCTGTCAATTTAGTTTGAGTCAGAGACTGGAAATTGCCTATGTGTTCACATCAACTTGTAAATGCACGCCAAGAAAATTGGACATGATATCTTAATGCACAAGATAAAAATCAATAATAATTTATAGAAGACACAGGAACATGATTTGTTGAGCTCACATAAAGTTGGAAAAAGCGAATGCCAGGCCCAGTTGAAGCAACCTCCTCAACACTGGAAGTAGCCCAGGAGGATAGTGTCTGACACAAACGTCATGAGGAAATTGAATAAGTGACAGAGGCTTTAACTAGTGCTTAAAATGGAATTCTGATCCCAATACTAGAGAGGCTATTATCGTGTTTGCTAATGAATCCAACCGCTAAAAAATTTTCTAAGCAATATCAGACTTTTTAAGACAGAAGAATCAGACCATGATTGTGCCAGCTGCTGAAGCTGCTCTTGCTGTTGCATACTCTCCTGTAATGCAATACATTTATGCAATTAGGACAAATGGATCAATAAACTACTGTACAGCCAACAGCACCTGAAATATGTTACACTTTAAAAAAGCAGGTATTTACCCCATAAAGTTTCACATAGTTATTCTAAATGTCAAGTAGAGTATCCAGACTACTTAAACGCTTTCCTTGTATAATACTTAAGAATCTGTAATCCTTCCGAACCCCTCTAAAAGATATTATAAGTTTAGAAGTGGTAACCAGGACGATTGACTTCAGACATTAGGCTGGCGAATAATTCTTCAGTTCCAAGTAGAGAGGGGATATACCTTCTGGGTGAGCCATTTTCTGCATGGCTGTGGGAGCAATCATGATGGGCATTGAAATCTTGAATCCCAAGACAGTTGTGGACATGTCAATCTTGCTCACATCAATAAGAATACGAGGGCGAAACCTATTTGTGTAGTAACAGGACACAAAATCAGAAAAGAATATCAGAGATTGAATCAAAAGTAAAGATAAACTAAACTTTTTTGTTGAACTAGTTTCTTTTAAATAGTATCTGTAAAGGAGAAAAGGCATTTGCTGAAACATAACCCAGAACACCAATATGATAAAAGCACCATGATTGCTTCAAAATAATTTACTTCGTTCGAGCAAGTGCAAAACAATATGATAGACACCATATGTAGTGTCTGATTAAATTAAATTGAAAAGAAAAAGAGAGATATCTTGTTTTTCACAATTAAAAAGAATCTTACAGAATTCGAGAAAATGCATTCCGGTTCTCCTTGAGAGTCCATTGATCTTCTGCACCTGATGCGTAGTAGTCATAGACCATCTTGGGCAGTTTTTGCTTTGCAATTTCATCATACTCCGTGACATTAGTTATCTCCATCTTACCGAAGTGATGACAAGGACTTCAGCAGAATCTTCTGCAAAACTTTCACCTTTTTGTAATGAGTATCACGATGATTTCGAGAGCAATATAAGCACTAAAGTAAACCATCTGATCAAGGCACTTCGAAGAACATTTCAAATAACACAGTCGAAATTACATTCAAAGTTCAAAAGAAAACGACTTCACTGAAGAGAAGGATAAAAGGTAGAATCCAATGAAGTTGGAAGAAAAAGAAGAAGAGGATTCAGCAGTATATTCCTGACGCATCTCTCCCAATAGATTATATACTGAATTAAAACCCACAACAAGAATATTTTTTACATCTACAGCCATGTGCTTCATGCAGCACTTGGCTATGAACAGAGACACAATAAAGCAAACACAAAGCCAGCAAAATCCAGGATGCAAACGATTCCCACTTCTAAGAAACAGAAACAGAGACACACGAAACAAGAACCAATCCAAAAAGAGAAAACTGGTCCAACCCATTTTCCCATATGCAGAGAATATTACAAACGGAAAGAAACTTACGTGAACAGGTCTCAATAGAATCCCCAACAGGAAGCGGAGACACAAAGTTGGGATATAAAATATTTTTTCAAGAAAACAAAAGGAAAAATAAAAGTGAAGAGAAAGGCAGACCTTAGCGTAATACTCTCCCAATGGGATAGAGAGGGAATGAAGAGGAGGTGATCGGCAAGAATGAAGATAATGCAGAGTGAAGTCTCAAAAGCTTTGCAAATCATGCAAACAAACAAAAGTGGCACAAAGGGATATTATTAAACTAAGGCAGACAAAGACAAAAAGGTTGTGATAAAGTGGGGGAGGTGAGTCACAGGAGAAACCAATGTGGATTGGCTTTCCAAGGCGAGTATTGGCAGACAAATCGGTTTCATAGGGATGTGAGACTTGTGTGGAGATCATTTAGGTTCTTGTGTTCTACAAATGGCCAATCTCCTTTGGGAGGCTCAAAACATTTTAACCGGATATATCTATTTTTCTATATCTTTATTTTTATCAATATAATTAAAACATTATTAATTTACTGTATTAAAGAAATACTAACAATACCATTGGAAATTGGAAATTCATAGCGATCCACATTCTGTTTGAATACGGGACTTGTTGGAAGTTAGTTGCACATTTGACTTGACTCAGACTTGCTCATTTTTGTGTTTTTGGGCTTCAATTGGGGTCAATGAATATGGGAGCAAGTTAAGGAGGCCCATCCAACACAAGTCAATGTCATTGGACGGCCCAATATTATACTCTGTTATATGTTTTCATCTTATGCTTGTATTAATCCTAGAGAAACAAACCAAGCACAGTGTTGAGAGCTTTTTCTGTCCTGTCCATGGCTTCTTTAGTGTAATATCTGACACTTTTGCTTCCTTTATAAAAGGCTGGCGTCGACAGTGACACTCGCCGATGAGCCAAGAGATGCAAGAATTAGCTTTCTAGCTATTCCCTCTACCGTGATTATTTAGGAGGCAACTGAAAGGCCAGGAGTCAGGTCTTTTCAGTTTTTATATTTTCTAAGCGAAAATTGGGTTCAACTATTGATGCGATGCAGATCTTTAAAGTTCACCAGCTTTTAGCATTTGCACCTTGCATGTTTCCCTCCCAGAAAATGACCCATCATTCCAACAGAGTGTAATTTGAAGCAAAAGCTAGTTTCCCACACAGTGAAATCGAAGAACAGGGTTAGGTTTCCCCTTTTTTCCCTTTTGGTTTTCCAGTAGAAAAAAGATGTGGGTTACAGAATGGAGCTAATTAACAGAGAAATGGTGTACAAAAAGAGCTTCTGATGTAGGCATGGAGTTGAGCCTATGTTGCTATGGTGGTACCATGACGTTTGCATTCCCTTGGATTCATCTGGGTTCCCTTCCGATCTGCTATTATTGTTGCCGATATCGCTATTGTCCAAGCACTTAGGGGTGTCTAGATATAGCGAGATAGGCTTCTTGCTGTATTCTTTGTCATTTGCACATAATCCCATGTTTCCCCTGACATCTAACCTTCTGCCAAGTCTTTCGATGAATTCTTCTGGGAGACAGAGCTCTCCACTGAGCTTGTTGTGGCTCACATTGAGCAGGTCAAGCTTTGGTAGCCACCCTAAGCTTGAAGGAACTGGTCCTATAAGGCTATTCTCGTCTAGAGATATAGCAGTAAGATTTTCTATCGAAGACCAATTGATGGATATTGGACCTGTCAATCCACATCCTGATAGACTTATCGATACGAGCTGCTTCAGGGATCCGAGAAACAGGGGAATTCCAGAATTTATTGGATTGTGATCGATGATTAAGTACTGCAACTGCTCTAAACCTGTGAGGGTTACAGGCATCGGTCCATTTATAAAATTATGGCTCATATCAAGCAAAACTAACCTTTTTAACATCCCTAGATCCGCTGGTAACGTTCCTTGAAGTTTGTTGGATTGCAAATCGATCTTTTGAAGAACTTGGAGCTGACCCAAAGAACTAGGAATCTGTTCGCCAAGGCTATTCCAGCTTAGGTCCAGAATGGTCAAACTTTTCATTCCTCCAATCTCTTCAGGAATTTCACCGCTCAGGTTGTTGTAACTCAGGTCAAGTTGCTCGAGATTGGCCAAATCACCCAGTTCAGGAGGGATATTTCCTTGAAGATTATTCTGGGACAAACTAAGCACTCTCAGATTGGAAAGCTGGCCAAAACTTGGAGGTATTTCACCAGAGAGACTTGGATTGGAATCAAGAGCTACATGCTCCAACAAAGATGAGTTCCCAAACAAAGCAGGCGAAAGAATGACCGTTGATGTTACAAAACAACTAAAAATAGAAAGGGTTTTCAGGTAAGGTAGCTTCTTCAGAGATTTTGGTAGGAAAGAAGAGTTTTTGCAGGGAGGGATAATAACATCAGGACCAATGTGAATCCTTGTGACATGGAAGATTGTAGGATCTTCTCCAATCTCACATTGAACACCAGGCCATGGAGTATCAGTGCATGGTTGAGGGTGCATCAGGGCCCAGTCAGGATCCTCCAACAGAGCACCCAAAACTTCATAAAGCCCCAAAATCTCCTCTTCTTTCATCACATTATCATCACCATCAGAATTTCCTGTTAGTACTACCACTTCAGCCCCCAAAACAAGGAAGCCCACGAAACAAAGAGTCCGAAAAGGAGCCATGACAAGACCAAGAAAATAATAAACCGAAACCCAAAAGAAAAAAATTTGGAATGCGTAGCTTTAGCGAGGAGAAAGCAAAGTATGGCTTCTCTTTTTACAAGCATCTTGCAATGGATATCTCGATGACAAAAGAGAAGAAATAAGAGGAATATCCATCAGTCTAGCTATCACATCATCCAATGTCTTTTATAAATCAGAGTCCCTCTAAGTTTGTCTCGAGAAGCTGAATGGAAACTCTTTTGTCGTGGATTTCGCGCCTCCATTAGGAAGTGTGAGTGTGATAGTGTTGATTGACGCATGGAAAGCAAGTGAAAGTGAAAAAGGAGATCCGAGGCTGAAGCTGTTGTGCATAGAAAATTATCAGAATGTTAATTGAAACCAAAAATGGTAACATGATGGGACTTGGCTCTACATCGGTATCTTCATGAAATAATCTCTTATCTTCAGTGAAACCGACATGACAAGGATTGTATCATGAGTTGGTACTGTGCCGATCAACTTTTCTGATCTCTATGTGCAGGTACAGCAGTGGTTCGCTGCAGGATTTTACTGGAATCTTTCAATTAGGACAGCTAGCTTACCCCAAGTTTTTGCGCTCCAATTTCCTTTCCAGACGAAGCAAGTGTACCAGACATGTAGCTTAGTCCAGCAATCATGACAAAGACAACAAATACAGTCGATTTTTCTGCGGAACTTTTCCGTACTGATGGAATTGTAATCTGAAGCAGTATGGAATTTTTCCCAGGCGCATTCTGCTTTTTCTGTATTAAAATGTTCTATCACACAGTACAAAGCGGAGGGTCATCTGTTTTATCCGAATAAAATAGTCTCATGTGTACTACGTCTACCACTCTAATCTAGTTCCTAAAGTGCCCAAGTGAGATCAACTTCCACCGGCTACTGTCTCCAGCAGCAGCCTTTGTGCTTTGTTTTTGCGCCCACTCATAAATGGTGAAAGGATCCTCATCTCACCAGTAAAACAGGCTACACTCGTATGGAAACTGAAGTGTCTACACCAAGGAAACTGCTCCCCGTATTCATTGACCCAAGGTCCAGGTCCAGGTCCAGCAGAGCATGAGTCTCGAACCAATTTCAATTGTAGCCCAAGAAACAAAAGAGCAAGTCTGGGTCAGATCTACGGCGAATGCGCAGTTAATTTCTTATATCACAAGTAAGTCCAAGCCATAAATCTAGCCATTTCTTCCGTGACAAAGAGAATTTTACTGTAAAACTTGTATCACAAAAAACCTGATTAACCGGTTAATAAACCATATTTCACAATCTGACGACGCGACACTCAGATAGAAGGAACCTGCTAGCTAGCTAGCGAATTCCCTATTCCACTCCAGCAAGCATTCGTGTTCAAAGGTAAGTCACCATATATAGTGTTTGTGATGATCAGCAATACAAGCAAGATTCAAGCTCAAGCAACATTATTTCTTAATAAAATATCAAGGTGACAATAATAATTGTAAAGAACGAGACAGCTTTTCTGGGTCCATACTCAGGTGGGAGATGTCCATTAGATTCAGGACCCAGCGTGTATATGGCGGCAGCATAAAGGAGACTAGTACTCATGGACCCTCCAGATACAGAATTTTTCATCGTATATTCAAAGACAATTGATGTTTGAGCAACATCACAAAGGCATTCGAGAAAAGGGTCCACCCTCCTCAATTATGAGCTGAATAGGAACAAAGCTTTTCCGGACTCATGGAGAAACCTGCTGTATCTTTCGGCAATTCATGTTTTGATCCATTCCTTTCATGAACAGTATAGCACTCCAGAACTAAGAAGATGAATCTAGAAGAGCTGCTTCAATTCTTCACCAATCGACAACCCTGCATTAGTTATGCTCCTCACACCCTATCGATGCTCGTCCCTTCTTTTTTCTCATTCCTGAGAATGACCATGTCCCTGAGTCTCGACTCGTCAATGTCATTTTTCCTCGAAGGCCACAGAAATGAAAACTATTATCTGATTGGTATCGTGGTCCAATCCTGGCCACTAGACAACAGAGGTAGCATGCAGTCCAATTTCTATAATCACAATACTTGTTGTAAAACAAAAACATTATCCTTATTCATTAAAACAATTAAGGCATCTTGTTAGAGAGGTGACAAGATAGGCTCAAGGATGGTCCAAATCAATAAATTACTAACCCATGCACGAAGAATGAATTGCCGTCTCTGCAGATTGTCTCCTCACTCACCTGCCATTCCAGGATGATGTGGCGTTCCGATTTGATTCTGGGACAGAACAGAACTGTGTCAGATATCCGCAATAACACACACCTGCCATTTAAATCCTTCCACGAATGGTATTTGGTACGTAAGATACTACTGTTCTTTGAATAGTCAAAGTGGTTTCATAAATAGGCCATTGCAGTTATGACTAATAATTAATTGACGGTGTAGCATTTGCTGGTGGTCATCTCTCAAAAAGGAGCTATTTGTAAATGCAAAGGATAAGTAATTTCGTACACTGTTCACCTAAAATTCTATAAAAGCCCCCTGATCTTTGGATTTCCAGCAACCAGTTGGTCATCTCATTGATAACAACTCGTAAGGCTCCCTTGGGTCTACAGTTTTTCCTAACCTTTCTTTGATATGGAAGGATCATCGTCACCAGACATAGTCTCCAAATACTTCAAACCCAATGACCAGCCACGGAAGGACCAGGAAGTGTCCATCCTGGCCTTCCTTTTCTCAATTTTTCTCTACCTCTCTATTTTTTATATTTTCGACCTTTCTCCTTCTAAACTCCTTTGCAATACCACATTTTGGTTCTTCATCTCAAACACCCTCATCGTTATCATCGCCTTGGACTATGGTTTGTTCTCTTCACCGTCCAGTGCCATATATAAACATACAACTCTTTACGATGAGTATCTAAGCATGAGGAGGCAAGATAAAACCAGCGCACCATCGGTCCGTGCACTATACCCTAATGTTGTCGAGGCATGCATTCCTAAACAAGAAGTTAGCAAAGAGATACAACCAAAGCAAAAGGCTACACATCCAGAGAAGCTGTCAGGAGCTGTTATTGAAAGTCAGGCTAAAGTTAGCTTATCAGAGCCAAAACCAAAACAAGTTTTTGCCCTTGAGGAAGATGAAGCCCGTCATCATAAAGAGATCATACCATCAACTATTCCACGAGTCAGGTCAGGGACTGCCAAGAAGATGGTTTTCGACGAGGGTAAAAATAGTATTAAGAAGATAGAAACTGAAAAAAAGCGTGGGGAGATATCGCACTTGGTCGACTATCAAGAAGAAGAAAATGAGTATACATATATGTCTGACGAAGAACTAAACAGAAGAGTTGAAGAGTTCATTCAACGGTTCAATATGCAAATTCGGCAACAAGCACAGGTTTAGATAAGACCATAACCAAATCCTATTGATCGACCATCAAAGGTGCAACAGCTAAAAAGCACTGAAAATTGTAACTCAAATCTAAAGATATCAGAGTCGCTCTGCTGTACTCTCTTTTTGCTATAATTTTGCTGTACTCTCCTTTTTCTATAATTTTGACCATGTTCGGCTCTTTAAATTTTTGGCAAAAGTCTATAGCCGTTGCCGGGGATCGAACCCGGGTCGTCCGCGTGACAGGCGGAAATACTTACCACTATACTACAACGACTTGACGGTCGGTGTGCTATTAGAACTTCAAGCAATAAATTACAGTATCTCTTTCCTTCTCCCTTACGCCTAGCATTTCAGCTTAACCACATGCGTTATGGGCCAGGGCCCAATAGCGAGTCACATTCATACACATAGACCGCAACTTGACAGTTAGGACAAGCCCCCCTACCCAAACAAGATAGCGCGAAGAGATCGTCGGAGATATCTTCAGAAACTGTCAAAGTTTAAAAGGCTTCTCTTCAGTGTTCAGTTCAGTTCAGTGGGTTAACACCGGAGGTAAGTAACATGGTGGTGGGCTTGAGTTTCAGCCATGGCAGTAAAAGCCTAGTTGTATCTCGACTTCCAACAACCAATTGTTCGTCATCAAACCCGCAAAACAGTTCAGATAAAAGCTTCGCTCTTGGCAGGAGAAGAGCCATAGCTCTGGGAGCTGGTGTTGCGTTGGGTGTTCTCAACTTGCACAATGCCTTCCTAAACGTACCTTCAATTTCCTCTGCCATTGCTGTACAACAAGATGTGGATGAGCTTCAGCAAGAAGAGGATCGAGTTGTTCACCTCTTTCAGGTTTCTTCTGAAGCACTGGTCGACTGTGCCAATAAACAATTTGCATTATTACATTATCACATTACCACATTTATTGAGTAGAAGAAGTAGCGTATGGCTGAGTTTCTCGTGTAAAATTACGAACGGGGCATTAAGCTAACCATCTTGCTATATGTTTGAGAAGAGTACCACCTATGGTTCTGTTCTGATAGCTTTCCTAAACTTATTTTAGGAAACTTCCCCATCGGTTGTTTTCATCAAGGACCTTGAATTAGCTAAAATCCCCAAGAGCTCTTCAAGTGAAGTTATGCTTGCAGAGGATGAAGATGCTAAAGTTGAAGGGACAGGCTCGGGCTTCATTTGGGATAAGTTTGGTCACATTGTACGCATACCTTTTAATGTGTTTTAAGATTGAATTCAGTATGCATGATTAGGTGTTACTGCTCCTTTTACTTTGGGGGTTTCCATATTATTAAGTGTTTGGTGCATCAAAGAAATTAAGAAAGCAGAAGAGCTATTTTACTAAATGCAAACTGCAAAGCAGGATATGTAGTTGGAGGTGTTAGAATTATCTATTGTACATAATCATCACCCAAAATTGGGGAGAACTTTCTGCTACATGGTTGATTATGTTGTTATTAAGGCTATAATTTTTTGTCAAATTTGCTTAATCTTTGCCACAGCACAATCAGCATGCTTTTTTACGTTTTCTTATGAGAGATTTTTCAATGACGGACTACTTTCCTATTTTCTCTCACCTTTTTTAGCTCCAGAGGCATTAAAAATGTATTCCTGTCTATGACAGGTCACGAATTATCATGTTGTAGCTAAATTGGCGACAGACAGAAATGGATTGCAACGTTGTAAGGTCTTTCCCTTTTTTTGTTTGTTTTACATGCTTTTTCTTTAATTTTACTACAGCACTTATGTATAAATGTCATTATCTGCCGTTTAGCAGGGTAGCCAATGAACATAATTTAATATGGCATCTCCTTATGTCTTCAAACTTACGAGTGGGAAATTCCTGGGTACAAATGTAGAGAAGATTATGATAATAGGAGATCTAGGAGAGCAGTGGGTGGGATGAGTGCATACTTGTCAGTATAAAAAACATGGTAATATGTGTCTCTTATTTTGTAGGTATGCCTTGTTGATTCCAGCGGCAAAAGTCTGTACAGAGAAGGGAATATTGTTGGTTTTGATCCAGCTTATGACTTGGCTGTCCTCAAGGTATCCTGTGAAACTTTGCTGGATATCCTTGTAACTTCCTAGTGTTACGAATGCATTGCTAGTGTAATTCTTATGCTCTAATGAGCCTCGGCTGTTGGTAATGCAAAGACAAGTTTGTAAGTAAGTTTTGTAATGCATTGGTGTCACCACGAATAGTCATCGATCTGTTCTATTTTCCATCATGGATGCTATGAACAATTGCCTTGCTGACCAGAAAATCTGAGCACTCTAATATGTTTTTTAATGAAGGAAAAAAAAGGTCTCTGCGACTAAACAATACAGAACACACAACTGCAGTGTCATTGTCTATTCTCTTTCATGGTCACTTAAGCACCAATTCTCTTCAAGCATGTATATAATTATTGGTTGGAAATGCTTACTGTAATGTCTACGCAGGTTGACACTGAGGGTTATGAACTGAAGCCTGCTGTGCTTGGTACTTCCAGGGACTTACATGTGGGCCAGAGTTGCTTTGCTATTGGGAATCCTTATGGATATGAAAACACTCTAACAACAGGGGTAACTCTTGAATACCTGAATGCTGCCCTGTTTATTTGGGATAGCATTAGGTGGTCTCTTTAGTTCCTGCAGAAATAACAGAAAATCATCTATTGCTGTCAGGGTCCTTTTTACCTACCATTAAAAATTGTTTATATGGAACATTATGTGGAGTAAGTTGGGTTTTAGTCAAACCGATGTTTTTGTCCTTTCTTCTTAGAATAGTTTGTTTGATGAGTACATTTACATGTGATGTCCTGTAGGAACAAAAATTCAGTGTACCTCAGTGCTGTAAGCTAAAATCAATAGTCAAAAGCATGATGGTTCTATAGTACTGGTTGCAGGTAGTCAGTGGCTTGGGCAGGGAAATTCCATCACCAAATGGTAGGGCCATTAAAGGAGCTATTCAAACAGATGCAGATATTAATGCGGGTATGGTGTGATTCATGGCCTCCCATGATAAACTTTGGATACTCTCTAACTATTTTTTATTTTAGTGCCATGCTTCTGAAAAGGGAGGTAAAGAATCTCTTTGGTTTTCTGGGATAGTCATTTCTGCATATGAAACTGTCAAAGCTAGCATCTAGCTAGGCTTTACTGTATAATGGTAAAAATTTAGTAAATTCTGGTATTTCTTACCCTGCAATGGAAAAGAAAAGATCTGATCTGCATGCAAAATGCATTTCCCCAGCGGGTAATGATAAGAAAATAGTAGAGTAGAACTCCTTCAGCTTGTGATGGTCCAAATCTGTACAGGGAATTCAGGTGGACCTCTGATTGATTCATATGGCCATATTATTGGAGTCAACACAGCAACCTTCACTCGAAAAGGTGAAAGCACTTTTTGTAATTGTTTTTCTTAATTCTGCTCTTTTAGAACCAAAATCTAATGAAAACAACCCACGAATGCTGTCAGATTTCTACGTTCCAAAATATTATGTTGAACAGTTGCTCCTGCTTTCTTTACTGATCTATGTCCTACACTCTCCATAACAGCAAGAATGTTATTTAGGCATCACCACTGCTGGAAAGAACTTTGTCAGGAAACGTCCAAGCTCATATGCAACCTTATTTAAAGGGTTACTGTGTTCACTGTTGCCTACATCTAATCCTTGGATACTCTAGTTATTCTTTCCCTATGGAGTTCTAATCCTTTGCATGATCCTTTGCTACTTTGTGGCACTATAGCTGGGCACCTTGTACACATATACAAGCAGATTAGGCTTGCTAGAGTCATCTGCATAACCCCTAGCAGCTCTAGGACTTTATTGTCCTTAAATGGATCACAAAGCCACAACTCCAAAACAAATTGGTCCTGATTTAACTCAATCCAAATACCATAACAGTAGCTTGGAATGCCACTTCCCACTGGATGACTGCAATCCAATTTTACTGATATGGTTTTCTGGTTTTGCATTTATTTCAGGGTCAGGAACATCATCTGGAGTGAATTTCGCCATACCGATTGACACTGTTTTGAAGATTGTGCCATTCCTGATTGTGTATGGAACAGCTTATAGAGACAGGTTTTGATCATCGTCATCATCATCTTTTATAATTATGCGACTTAAATAGTTAAGTATCACACAACCCTGAAAATGGATGCTGTGAATCTTAAGTATTCTGTGTCATCCCATCCAGCCCTTTCACAGTAATAGTTAGTCTTGCTCTCCCTGTGAATCATAATTGCTGTAGCGCAATACCATTAAAACAATCCTCAGTGGAGAAAATCTGGAGTCCTTATAAACCCTTAATTAGGTTGAGTTCCAATACCCAAGAAAAACAAGAAAACAGAAGCCGAGTTCCAAAATAAACGTACTCGAATCCCATGGTTTCCTGTAGGGAGACTCAGAGCAGGGAATATTAAAGCAACACAACGAGTTTGGTCACCGAGATTGGTCAATAATGGAAGTAGATTGCATCAAGTAGCCAAGGAATCTAATTTACATAAACAGCACCAGACCTGACTGACAACTATACACAGGCAAACATGCAGTTGTTTACCATCCTTGATGGGCGGTTATTTGCAAAGTGCAACAACATACCAGCTTTCATGAAAACTGAAGGGTATAGTTGACATTCTAAATTAAATGTCAAGGTTCGAATCTTGGTTTTTAATTTTTAATCAAAGATTAAAGATTCAAACTTTACGAAAAAAGATTAATCGAAGCAAAATACAAAAAGAGACAAGCACCCATGAAAAAAAGATTGAAGCATTAACGGCGGATCCGCGGGCTGGTATCCGGATCCAAGTTCAGTCTCGGGTCTGGTTGCTCCAACCTCAAAAAAACGGAAACCCATATCTTATAGAATTATAATCCTGTATTAAAAAATTAACAGACATAATCTCTGATCAGTTAAAAAATTAAACTAATACTTCCTCTAATCTCAGCCGTTCAAAGAGAAAAGATTAAAAAACAGTAAACATGTGATATAAAAAGGAAATACAATTATCGGAACAGTGATCTTGACTTGCGAGTAGGAACTTGAATCTAAAGGGGACTTGTACACGAAAGGCGAAATTGCACTTTCTTCCCCTCTCTAATCAAGAACTAGGGTTTTTCTTCTGTCTTCTCTTACCGGTAAACTATTTTATTAGTACACGTGTTTTTAGCTTCATAATTTCCAATTACCTTCTATTTGCGGCTCGGTTTGGTTCAAAGTTTTGTTGAAGAGCAGAGACAGTTCAATCCCTTGTATTGATTTTCCTAATGTTCTATTGGGTTTTTGTATGTTCTATGTTTTTTGCTATCATAACGGATACTGGCACATAAATTCATGACCTGGCCAATCAGTGATCAAATTCACAATCGCCAGTTCGTTCGTGTATGGTCATTGTGGTTTGTTTTTAATGTTTTCGTTGGTTTTTCTTCTGTAAATTAGTTCATGCATGTATGATGGGTGTTGCTATATGTTTATCCGTTCGCTGTTCATCAGGAAAATACAGAGAATTGATGTACTAAATCTCTCATTCTTTCTTTTCTTTTTATTTTTGCATTGTCCGGGAACGGAGTGCTACCTAAACCTGGGATGATGCAAAATGGAATTGTAATGTTGTTGAATGGGAGCTTAGATTTTTAGCCTTAAGCTTTGCTTCTTTTGAGACTTGATTTTGTTTCGACATCCAGGAGGTCGGTATTCCAAATTGATGGGTGAGAGCGGGAAGCGCCATCGTTTCCAAAGAGATTATGATGGGGACAGCAAAAACCAGAGGAGGCGGGTGAATGACAATGAGGATAGGGGACATGATGAACTTGTTGTTTATAGGATACTATGTCCTGATGAGGTTATTGGAAGCGTCATCGGTAAAAGCGGGAAAATAATAAATGCTATTAGGCAAGATACTAGGGCTAAGGTTAAAGTGGTGGACCCATTTATGGGTTCTAAGAATAGGGTTATAACAATATATAGCCATGTCAAGGAGAAAGCAGATGTTGAGGTTGATGCTGTATTCAATTACAATGTGCCATTATGCGCTGCCCAAGATGCTCTTCTTAAAGTGCACACTGCAATTTCAAATGCAGTTGCTTCTGTAGGGGAATCCGAGAAGAAATGGAGGGACAGGGACGAATGCCAAATTCTTGTTCCTTCTAGTCAGTCTGCAAACATCATCGGCAAGGCTGGAGTCACTATAAAGAAATTGAGAACCAAGACCCGGACGGGCATTAAAGTTATGGCCAAGGACGCTTCTGATCCCGCTCACTTCTGTGCAATGGATTTTGACAATTTTTTTCAGGTTAGGTGAAATTTTTTTTCTGTCTTAACCGTGCTCGATCTTTTTTGCCTTTATCTTGCATTACAGTCTTACTGCAGTCTAATTGAGTTTTGTTTTACTTTTTCTGGGCCGTCATGCAAAGGCTGCTTCTTGTTTTGTCATTATAAAAATTGTGTTGATCTTTGAACAAGTACACCGTCTTTCTTTCTTTTTAAATTTAATTTTTTTTATGAGAAAGCCTCACAGAAATCAGGTAATGCGATTTAAAAGTATGTAGATGTTAGTTTTTTTTTTTTTTAAGTAAGATGAGTATATGTGGATGTGAGTTCACTTGTGACTATTTGTCTTTTGATTGTCTTGGAATAAAAACAGCTGAATAATTGTTATTTAATGCTTGTAGGCCTATATTTTTAAACTACAGCACACATAAATGTATGGCCTGGGGTGAGATGCAGGCGTTTTAGCTTTGGGGGTAAAATGCTGCTAATCCATTAAGGGCTACGACTAAGATTGCAGTTTCTCAATTAACTCTGTTTTTGGATATAATTTGCAAACCAAATGCCTGTCTAAGCTTTTTGTGACTATTTTCTAGAACTGTCTACTTGCTTGTGTTCGAAGGATACATGTCCTTCATATCAACTGGCGGTCGATAACTTTTTATCTGGGTAATTGTACTTTTTTAACTTTATTTATCTGTATCTCGATAGTTATGTTAATAAATCACTTATCCATTAGTATTTACTACTCCTATGGTGAGATATATTTGAATTTAGCTTTAGCTTTTGTTTTGTTTATGGTGAGTTGCTTGCTCTTCATTGAAATCGTTACTTTTGATGGGTTTATATAATTCATTGTCTTGTTCTGATTAGATAACTGGTGAAGCTGATGCAGTAAAGAAAGCCTTGTTTGCAATTTCTGCAATTATGTATAAGTTTAGTCCTAAAGAAGAAATTTCCCTCGAGACATCTGTACCTGATGCTCCACCAAGCATTATTATTCCCTCAGATGTATCTATATATCCAACTGGTGGATTATATCCAAATGCAGATCCAATTATTGCTTCCAGATCTGTTCCACCAATCTTAGGTCCTACAAATGTACCAGAACTCCATGGTTATGGGGATGTCGGGAGTTCATGGCCTGTTTATTCATCCAGCCTCCCTGTGGTTCCTAGTCTTGGAAGTTCCTTGCGTTCTGAGGAGTTAATCATTCGAGTTTTGTGCCCATTTGATAAGATTGGTCGTGTCATTGGTAAGGGAGGGGGTACTATTAAAAACATAAGGCAGGCTAGTGGAGCTCGTATTGAGATTGATGATAAGAAGGCTGATCGTGATGAGTGTATCATTACAGTCACTGCATCAGAGGTGATACTTTCTGATTTCTTGTAAATACTTGGTGCAGTAGAGAGGAAGAGTAAATATTTTGGCTTAAGACCTTTTTGATGGTCATTCATGGTTTGGAAGATCTTTTGGTTTATCTCTTCACGCATTAATGTGGGTTTTCCTAATCTTTTATTGAGAATTTCATACTCGTCTGTGTTGTTTCATCCCAGTAAAGAAAAATCTTTTTTTTTTTCAAAGAAATTTAATTTTCCTGCACTTGATTCTGTGGAAACTGTATTCAGCTAACAAAGTTAAATTTTCCAGCGCATAATACTTCTTAAAGAAAGTGTAACATGAGATACTGTTCTAGATGGATATTATGGTAAGCGTCTTATTCATGTTGACTATCTAATAGGAATGTGTTGGCAGTCACCAGATGATTTGAAATCCATGGCTGTTGAAGCTGCTCTGTTGCTGCAAGGGAAGATTAATGATGAAAATGATGATATTGTTCGTGTTCGACTCCTAATTCCGTCTAAAGTTATTGGATGCATTATTGGAAAAAGCGGCTCAATTATAAACGAAATTAGGAAGAGTACCAAAGCAGACATTCGCATATCCAAAGGGCAGAAGACTAAATCTGCTGATTCTGACAATGAACTTGTTGAGGTCTCATTTTCTGCTGAACTAGCTTTCTAGTTTTTCATTTCATTCATAGATTCCTTTGTAATGATCCTGTATTCCACAGGTGGCCGGAGAAGTTGGTAATGTGAGAGATGGAATTGTTCAGATTGTTTTACGGCTCAGAGATGATGCATTAAAAGAAATAAATGGTGGTCGTACTCCTTCTGTTGGCACTGAATATGCAGTTGGCGCTAGTCTTTCTGTACCTTCTCTTTTGCCTGCTGTTCCACCAGTTGGTTCATTGGGTTATGATCAGAGGGCTGAAACTGCCAGTGGCCTGGACTTGCATTTATCTAGCAGCCTCTATGGATATGGATCTTTCGCAGTATGTCATATTTGTTGCAGTTGTGTTCGATTGTTGATATTTATCATCGTTATTGGTTGTTATTGTTGTGTGTGTTACCTATTTCTTCATATAGTTATTACGATTTGTATCAACCCAATTACTGGAGGTATATTTGATTTTCTATTTTTTCCTTTGCCTTTTGTGGCTTTGCTTTACTGTATGCTGACGTTTTGAGTCCTATAGGAGAAACCAAGTCCTGAAAATTTTCTTACCTTACACAGATTCTCTGATATCATGTTTTGATAACCTTCTATCTCTGATAGCATTGACGGTTTCAGCTATGTTTGTTTCTCATTTTAGATGGGAGAAAATGGCTATGGTTCTCTACCCTCATATGCTTCATCAAAGCTTTATGGAGGGTTAGTACAAAATGTTATTGAACTCATGTTTTGAGCCCTGTTTTGTTTTGTCAGTGCAACTTTCTGCTCATATTGTTTTCACTTGTCTTTATGCAGGTTGCCTCCTCCCTCTACTCTTGAGATGTTGGTGCCTGCTAATGCAGTGGGTAAAGTAATGGGTAAAGGAGGGGCGAACTTAGCCAACATTCAAAAGGTTGGCATCTTTTTCCATCTTTATTATGAGTTTATTCTTCTTGGGGGGTTTTAGGTCATTCATATTGCAGATTTTGATGGTTTAGGTTTTTTCATTCATAAATTGATAAATAACCAACTGTTCATGGTAGTTAGTATGCTTCTGTAGAATATGTATTTGTCTAGTTTCAACTATGAAGTACATCAAGTTGTCTTGGTGAAGTTCATTCTACCTGCTCATGTGAAGAGAGCTGTCCATTCTTTGTGAATGCAAGGAGAAAATGGAAGCAATCTGCTTTGGATTGCTTTTATTCAGCTGTAGCTATTAATAGCTTTGAGGTGATGCTAAATAGAGACCAAGTCATATGCAAAAGCAGTTGAAGGATAAATTAGGAAAGCAGGGAGTTCATTTCCTCATCAGCATATATGTAGTCACCATCAAGCATACTAAGTTGTGTCTAAGCTGCATATAATGCAAATATGTTTTATTTTATGCAAGCGCACTCTGTTACATTGCCAAGCAATCCAAAACGTTTTGAAACTTTTTGCTTTCTGCTGTTTGTATTTATTTCTCTAAATTGCATTTACTTGGGGGACATCCATAATGTTTCCCATAAAATGCTGTGGTCCTACTGAATTGTTTTGCATTTTTATTCTGTTTTTTGTGTTTCAGATATCTGGAGCAATGGTTGAGATCTCTGATGCGAAGTCTGCAAGAGGTGATCGTATTGCTCACATATCTGGTACACTTGAGCAAAAGCGTGCTGCTGAAAATTTGATCCAGGCATTTATTATGGCCATTTAAGTCTTCATAATGCTCATTGATATTTGAAGGTGAATAGTTAAGTTCTTGGAATTTCCCTCGAACGTTCCCTAGGTTGGTTAGGCTTCTTCTGGAGAGAGCTTCAGTTTTTAGGCTTTTGCGGCTGAAGCCTTCCTGCTCATATTATAATACCTAAAGAGATCATGTCCCCGACAGGTTACTGTTGTTAACAATAGTTCCTGCCACTACCGCTCAATCTATCTTTCAGTCTGCAAATCTTAGAATATTTTAGGTTCTCTCCTTCCTTTCTGTTTGAGCAGGTCTTGTCATTAACTAGCCTCGTGTCCATCTAAATTCCAGCATTGCTTACACACTGATATTATGTTGGTGCCAGAAAGTTTCCACAACGTATGTGCTTTTCTCTGGCCATAAAATCTCTCTGCTCTCTCTCTATGCTCAAAGGATCTTTTCAATCATTTATGCAAATGCTTGTCCTTTGCAGTTTGTGATGAATCTCTACCTTATGTCTCCTGCTTTGCTGTTTTTTGGTGCAGCTTTATTAAAGATTATCACTCTCTCATAAAATTGATGAGTGACTCCCTTAAACCCGAAATTTCATATTCTTCTTCTGGTTCAGAAAATCTTTTGCACTTCCTGTTAATGGGAAAAGATTGTATGAGCTTGTTGATAAATATTACATCATTCATTTGTGGATTTTGTTTGATCCCCTCATTAGTATTCATTTCTGCAGAAATTTTACCTCCGTTAAAAACTCAGAGTTTGTATGTATAATATCCTTCGGTGATCAATTATTCCCTAGTGCTATTTGAAAGTTTTCCTAGGTTACAATTCACACAATGCGATTCCTTTTGACTGTCAGGTTTCAAACTGTTGATAGTTACTTATATCTATACTCATTTTCCCATGTCTCCAATGGACAACCGATTTTCTGCCTGTCCATTCTTAAACACAATAGGTTGATGTTGCAGATAACTGAAACTACCGAACATTCTCGTCACTGTTTAACCCTGAAAAGTATTTCCAGCTCTCCTATTGCAGTTGAAATTGGCTTTTTTCAATGATGATTCTTTCCTCTGGGGAGGCCTGGATTGGTGTCCATAAACGTATGTCATGATTGAACGTGTACAAGCATTTTGTGAGTTGGTGATGCTTGTTTCAATCTTATTCACTGACAGAGCACCTATTTGTCCAAAGTGCCTTCCGATATCTGCTGCTTTATTAAAGTGGCAGAAATGGCATCTGTGGACCGTGGTGGATACACTTGAACCTCAGGGAAACCATTTAATCTCTTGGTGTCCACTATTTCCAATGGATTCCAGTATCTTTCTACTAGTAATTTCTGACGGTCACTTAATTCCCTGTCTTTTAAAATGCAATCCAAAAGGCATTGGTTTATTCTGTCAGTGACTTACAGTTGATAACTAGTTCCTGCTCTGTGAGATTTATGTGCTTGTGGATGTACGCCACTATTTTGACGTATCTTATGACACTAGTACTTTGGCTAGATTCTCAATGTATAGGTCAAGTCATACAGGTAACAGTTTGCTTCTGTGGTTACCTTAGGACTACCCAGTCTGCTTTGATGAGCAGGCTTAATGGGAATAGAATGAGAGGATAATTTTTTTACAGCTTCCACGCTCTGATTAGAAGCCTCTCTTAGCTCTTGTTCATTTATTCTAGTAGATGTATTCAAAAAGTTCAACCATTCAAGTATACGGTATATATAGTTCAGAGGCTGATGAATAGTGTCAGAGGAGTGCAGAAGGGCAGGCATCGGTCCATTAACAGGACTCGAGGCAGATGCATTTCGGACAGAGTTGTACCATTGTTGAAAAATCTATGATATTAAGCAATTAAGAATTCCTGATATGGTCTTCATTGACTTTTTATGTTATTAAGCAGCAATACTAAGCTTGCTTCGCACAGTCTCATATTATATCATGGGTCATACCATTATCGTTACAGATGGATATGGTCATATACTGGTTGATATCTTTTGTTTTAATTAGCACTTGGTTTCCAAGTCTTTATAGCCTTCACCAATTTTTTACATGCTGGAATGTCATGAAGCCAAGCCAAGATATGATTCGGGGCATGATTTTCTTGCAGAATGCATCAGAAAAATTTTCGTAACATAATCTGAGTTTTCTTCTCTCATTTTTTCTTCAATGTGAAATATGATACATGGAATTGCTTGCTTTCTTTGGTCTATTAGGCGTGACGTTCTGGTTCAGACTTGTAGGCGACATCGTTTTGAACTAAGCCAGCCATCACGTTAGTTTGAGCAAGAACACCTAGTTTTATCCTTTTTGATACGGAAGCAACCACTGTAGAATAAATGGATTAGAGATAAAGCATAGGGATGAAGACAAGAAGCCATGAAATATATGATAAAGAGAGAAAGTAGCAAGAGATAAAGTATGATGTATATTCGATCAATTACATATATGTAAGCGTGAAAGAATATTAGGAGATAATATATTAATAATTTTTTTATATATTTTGTGTAAGTTGGATGTGAAAATTTGTGTTTGAGAAATGCGAAGATTGTACGTTGTGTGAATTAAATATCGCTTATTAGAAAAGGTGAATGCTTTAGATTTATTTAACAAATTATCGAAATATTTTTAGTTGGGTTATGATTATAGTGCATGTGATATTAGCGAAGATAGTTTTTCAGAAAATATAAAATTGAAGAAATGATTTTTTGCATTAAATTAATTTTATTTTGGGGTTAATTTTAGCTCAATATAGAAAGTAAAGTTGTCAATATTATGTCCAACAGATGAATAGATTGTCTAAAGTTGTAAAATAAATGTATACAAAAATTAAAGAATAGTGCACGCACGTGTCTGTACATGCATCATACGTGTGATTTATTTGATTTCCTTGGTTGGTTCTACTAGCGTAGCCACGCGGCATCTACATATCTATGTTCTGTAGTACCATGCTTGTCTTACTAAGATTTAAGTCATGATGCCTACCCAAATAGCAGCCTAATCCTGGTGCATGATGTGATCAAGGAATGATGATGGACATTGCCCTACCAGATAGTACATTATGTTCTCTTGGGTGGTTTAAATATGGACTCAAAACGCATATAAATTCATTATTTCTGGTTGGAATCACAGACGGAGGATGAGAAAAAAAAAAACTCGCTATCCAACTCTGGAATATATTGATGAGGGAGACACGGAGGGGACAAAATAATTAAAGAACCTTTGGTGGTTCATGTAATTAAATATTTAGCAGGAGAGGAGACGCTTCTCTTTAATTATTCTGGTACAATAGGGATGGGTCTTGGCTACTTTTTATATACAGAGTGTTCTTTTTTTTTGGTTTGTTTAGATACTTGTAGCTCCCGCAAAGTTTAGCGATGGACTCTCTATTTCATTCTATTAGGTACTAAAATAGACACGGTTGGTGACCAAAATAGCTATAAATATTTGAGAATGAATTGGTTCTCTATCAATATATCAAAGAATGTAGCGACAATTACATTGGGCTTCATTGATAATAATGATTAATCATTTTTATTATATTGTAAGTACTAATTAGGATTAATTAGGATGGATGAGATGTTATATATTTCAAATCAATAATTAAAATTGAATGAATGTAATCAACATTAATAAGATTTGGTAAAAAAAAAATAATCAATTGAGTTCTTATCAATTTATTTGACTTAATGATAATTCAATTTTACCATAGTGTTTCTGGATATCAGGTTTTGACTTATTACAATAACAAAACCATCTGTCATGGCCGTATGTACACATTTTTTGTCCTGAGTCATAGTTTCTTATCCTCTAGTTGAGCATCATATCTTCACAGATTCGGCCAAAAACTAGCCTCCAATACTATGTCCAATCTTGTCTGAATAGTCAAAACTGAACAATCTGGGTAGTTCAACAATCTGTCGCCGCGCAGCGCGCTTTCACTTCATACACTTTTGTCCATCTTTCTCCGTTTGGTTGGATTCTGCCGACTGTGTGGACGAGCATCTTCAAATATGCTCTGGAGAGGATTGGCTTCCAACAAAATATCTATAAAAAATCTCTCTTTACTAGCCCAACATAAATATCACCAAGGAGGGTCCGATCCAACTTAAATGAAGGTACCTTTAGAGAATTTATCAAACAGGTAACCAGCTCAGTAGCTGGCACCCCTGCTGGTGCTAAATGCCCGGGACGACCACGCCTGTGCCTTATAGCATGAGATGAAGATAAAATCGATAATATAACAAAAATCGACAATATTTTATGTTGTTAGCTTGAGAGCTGAGAAAAGTAGTAGTTGTATAAAAAGCCAGAGAATTAGGGGAGAGCTAGGACCACCATAACTTTCTGTCGGGGATAAACTATAAATTAATAATCACCTACTATTAATAATTCTATACTGATTTTTTTTTTAATTTTGTTCAGAATGATTTTGTCTGTCAAAAGCCTAACCTTTAGGTAAGTCTCCGACTTCAGAATACAAGTTTTAATTTAGAGAGTGAAATTACATTTTTTTAATTAATTAACTTTCTTTCCTGTACAAAATAATAATAAAACCTATATCGATCCAATTCCAAAGGAATGACGGGACGGCGACAACGAGAGCTTGCAAGTCATGAAATAAGAAAAGGCATGGGGACCGATTAAAGCGAGCACTCACTATAATACTATGTAGACACATAATAAAGTTTGTTTCCTTTGGATTGCCTTTGCTATAGCCTATAACCCTCTCGTCAAGGCATTGGAGAACGAAACGGGCATTTTGTTTTGTCCTCTTTCGCTCAGTTTGTCTCATGGGAATAGGGATTTTCTTTCATCGTCACGCATCAATCATTATTACCGTATATAATTCAAATTTATGAATTGCTAACCCGAGGCCGGGGCAACATTAAAAAATGGAGTTTGTGGCTGTACTTTGATCACGAGAAATTCTAGTGTGCGAGGGGCGCGGACTAGATTAAAGCACAAACTCTTGGACACCAAAATTTGTGGCTGTACTTTGATGACGTACGGACATTACCCACATTGTAATGCTTTTTTCGTACACATGCCTCCTTAAGGTGTGGTATTTAGCTAACACAATATTGATTCCGTAGATCTAGCTTAATGCACGATTGCACATGATTTTTGATACCTACATGGGCTACAATCTTCATTTCTTTATCGTTTGCTATTACTATTTTAATTATCTTAAAATATAGTTTGAGCAAATGAATTTGAAAAATTATTCATAAACGACGACGTTGTTTGTGGAAAAGATGCTTTCAGAAAACTCAAAACCAGAAGCAATGATCTGCGTCTAATCATTTTAATTGGGCCGGCTGATTAGCCCAACCCATCAACCATACCTGACGCCGCGCCAACGTCAGAAGCAAAAATCGCCAAGTCCCGAGGCGACTATTGTCTGCCACGATGCCACCTATCCGTATCGTATAATCTCTCTCCTGATCTTCTTGTCCCCTGCACCGCATCGCATCTCATCAGATTATCCTTTTTCATTTTTTACCTTAATGTAAAAGTCAACCAAGCAATATTCACCGTGCATAGGATTTACTACTCAGATTGAAGGCAGTTCATTTCAGATAATAATACTTTTCCCTTTTGCAGAAGAGTATTCGAAGTTTAAATATTTTACAAATATTACTTTTCCATTCTAAAATTACAACCACCAAAATTTATTTTGGAATTTCCGGCAGAGTATCCTAAATTCTTGTATTCACAAATTGTCGCCCCGTCCTCTCCCCTTCTCTTTCCTCTGTAAAATAAAGGGCAAGCCCGTGGATCTATCCCATCCTCACCCTATTTCTCACAAATCGGATTCATCATCTTCATTGTCGTCGCTCGTCGTTATTATGATCAGTTCATTCCCTCTCCTCCGCAACGTCACCATACCATTCCTTCTCCTCTCTCAGATCGGTAGATCTGCCCTCGTGAACTCAACCCGAAACGAACGAAACTAACAAATCAAAACAAACAATCTAACGCAATAAATACCAAGAGCTGCGAGACGGTAGAGGGAAAAGGAGGAAACACCAACATGTCCTCCTCTGTCTGTCCAGATCCCATCCCCTCTTCTTCGTCAGCCAAAGTACACCCACTCGACTGCGATGATGACGACCTCTTCGACCGGCTACCAGACTCCCTTCTACTCCTTATCTTCAACCAAATCGGCGACGTCAAGGCCCTCGGCCGCTGCTGCGTCGTCTCCCGTCGCTTCCACTCGCTTGTTCCTCAAGTCCACCGCGTCCTTGTCCGAGTTGATTGTGTCATCTCCGACGACGACTCCACTCCTTCCTCCGACTCCAAGCCTTCCCGCTCCTCCTCATCATCCACCGCCGCTTCCTTCTCCTCCTTATGCCGTTTTGTGTTTTCGGGCATTGCCAAGCCCTTCCATGCCCTCGGTCAGCTCATCGGTCCCAAACGAGATGGTTTCGTCGCCTCCCGCTCACTCTCCGCTGGAGAAGATGGTGAAGGCGGGGATTTTGATCACAACGGCGGCGTCACCCACCATTCCCCAACTCAGGTGCTCAAGAACTTCAACGAGATTCGGTTCTTACGAATCGAACTACCCAGCGGCGAGTTGGGAATTGATGACGGCGTGCTTTTGAAGTGGCGTGCTGATTTTGGATCAACCCTAGACAACTGCGTCATCCTTGGCGCCGCCTCTGTCTCTAACAACGTCAAATCCTCCCTGGAAACATTTAACGCCGAGCGAAATGGCACTGCTGTCGGTGATGATAACGGTAGCATCCCAGAATCCTTTTACACTAACGGGGGCCTGAAATTGAGGGTAGTGTGGACGATTAGTTCCTTAATCGCTGCCTCTGCAAGGCACTACTTGCTACAGCCGATCATATCGGAGCATAAGACTCTTGACAGCCTGGTGTTGACGGATGCGGACGGGCAGGGAGTGCTGTGCATGAATAGGGAGCAGCTTGAGGAGCTGCGGGTGAAGCCGTTGTCGGCTTCATCTGCCTCGAAGAGGACGCTGGTGCCTGCCCTGAATATGAGACTCTGGTATGCTCCATACTTGGAATTGCCTGATGGGGTTGTGCTAAAGGGGGCAACTTTGGTTGCGATTAGGCCTAGTGGCGAGCAGTCTAATGCCGGGCATAAGAAGGACGTGTCGGATCTGTCTTGGGTTTCTACTGCGTTTAACGAGCCGTATGGCACTGCCGCAAAGATGTTGGTGAAGAGGAGGACTTACTGCTTGGAGATGAACTCTTTTTGATCGAACCATTGGAACTAAGGTATTTCCTGGATTCTGTTGTTATTGCTTGTAGTGGGTTTGAATATGGATCCGAATTATGTGGCTTGTTGTTTGTATATTTTTTATTTTCTGTGACTTAGCGGATTGATGAGTCCATATGCGTCTGCTTTGTCAGTTCTGAATTACATACCAATTGTTATTGGCTTGTTCAAATTGTAATCGGAGCTTGGAGAACACGTTTAGGTTAGAAACACGAGGAACTGAACCGAAGATGCATCTTTTCCAAACCAAGGATAATGTGGGTGTGCATGATTGGTTTATATGCCTTTTCCATAGTATAGTGGTGTGCTCGAATTCATCATTCAGCTCCTGGTGTTAGGGTGTTGTCGGTTTTTGTAATTTGATATTTTGTTTGTTCAGTAATTTATTGTAAGCATTTCCTCTCTTATTAATAATGGTTCAGTTTGTTGTAACAGGCTTTCATGGCGCTCACAACGGCATCAGGGAAAGGCAATGTGCATTTCTTTTCCGTGTGAAGAGCAATTCAAAGAACAATTTTGGAATGTAGCGTCTCCATGAAGCTAAAAGCCGCTTAGGACTGCCCCTGAAACCATCTCATCTACAGATTACGCTTCCGCAACACTTGTGAGCCTGAACTGCTTGAACTGATAATTAAAATGCATCTGCTGCTTGTTTTATTTCAGGCATATGCTTGTAAGGATTCACACGTACAAGAAGATGATTGTCGTTAGAGCATCATCATTTGGAATGATTTACTTTTAACCTAGAATCCCTCTATATGTGAATATAGGTATGATGAATATGTTGGCCTTAAGTTACTTACACTTACTTTTGACGTACATTGAGCAATGTAATCTGGTTGTTGTTTGATACTTATTTATTCCATACCAAAGTAAAAACTTAAGTGACTTGGATTTTGTAGAATTTGATTGAATGGCTGTGCAAGAGTTGTGGTTGCATCGAACGCAACTTCATCTATCTGCACATGATGATATTCTTGAATTCATTGCAGGATCTTGGTTTAAGCATCCAATGTTAACTTAAACTGTGGATTTCATGTGTAATGTCAATAGTTTATGAAATAAATGAATGCGCTGGGCAAGATTGTGCAACTTGTGTACGAAGAGAACACCTATCTGTTTCTAAATTAGATAAAGCATAATCACTGCAACCGTTTTCTTCTGTTTTCTTTCTTAAATAGCCCTTCCTGGCATATACACTGTCGTCTGGCATATGCATCAGTCAGTAAGCGAGGTATTTGGGGAAATCAGCAGGTTACTTGTGTTTACCATGTGGTTTGCAGGATTTATGGTATTAAGTGTGGTTTTATTCCTCGTGCTCCCCATAAACATCCCCGTGTACTGAACCGACGGATTCGCTCCAGTAGTCTCTTTATTTGGCAGCTATTAAGCGAATTCGTTTGCATATTAAACAATCAGCCAGCAGATCCCCCGCAGTCACTGTGGTCCTTGCAAACAAAGCCACCTTTTTCTTATCTTCTTTATGGAAGATTTCTTCAAATATGGTACGGCAACCTAACACTTGGGTTCACATTAACCAGTTCAGAACAGGTTGAATCTGTAGCACGACAAGGCAGCGGAGTTGCAGAACAATATCCAAGCGTTTGGCAGCTAACGATGGAGGGCAAATAATACATGTAAAGTATTTATATATATGGCTAACTACGTATGCGAGCATGTGCCAGATGCTATTGGCTGGACCATTTTATATTTTCCTGAGCTTTCTTTAGTCTATTTATTAGCTGTTCCAGCATCTGCCTTCACCTGTTTGTCACATGATATATCACACCTCGGTACTTAAGAATCCACGTGAAGCAAGCTTTCTACTTTGGCTACAAACTTTATGGAATCCCTGCTTTTGGTTTTTGTGGTATGATTGGCCGCTTCCTTTCTTCATCATATGCCACTGATTATCATTCAAACCCTGCCTACCAAGGATGGTGGAAAAGCACTCGCTTTCATAATTGAAGGTCACAGTTGGCCTGGCCACCCACCAGTTATTTTTCTCATTAATGAGTGGATGGATACCTCAGACATGGGGAGGCGAGGAACTGTGGAAGACAACAGACAAGAAAGAAACAAGTTATAAAAAGCCGAGCCTGACCAAGTTTACCAAGAAAGAAAAGCACTTGGGCGTATGGAAACGAGAGTGTTAATACTTGATACATTTGGACTAAATTGTTTCCTCCCACAAAATTTAAGGTGGAACCGGACAATTATTGTCTTCATAATGTTTTCGATTATGGGTTACTTTTCCACTCATTTACAGAAAGGAAATCTAAAAGTATTTATTTTTCGTTCAGATATGAAAGAGTTTGCTTATGTAATTGATAAGTGAATAGCGACAGAAGAGTATGATTTGGCCTTCCTGTTAGAGTAAAAACTCTAATACGTACATTAAACGCTTGAGCATTTAATACACTCTTCTTTCAAACAGTATGCATTTATTCCTATCGTGACAGACAGACAGACAGCCTATCTAATGCTTGATTTTTCCTCCAGCCTTAAATACGGTCAGTTCACCACAGTATTTTTGTCCAAGAAAATCATGCGGTGCTCACACTTGATGCATATCAGCAAGTAGGAACTGGGGAGTGAGGATTTCCTTGTGCATGCAACGACTTATTTATTGGTTCAATGCTGCATTTTTGTAAAGCACGATAAGTTGTTGTATCAGAATGCTTTCCAGAAAGTAGCATCTGAATTTTAATGCACTAAGCTCTCCTCTGAAAGGCTGGTAGCTTGGAAAAGAAGAAAAGAAAAGAAAAGAAGAAAGCACTAACTTTATCTTTACTAAGGAGTAGTCTCTTTCACTACGTCCAGCCGTTTTCAGCTTCTGTGGAAGCATTTCCTCACACGATCTGCTTCCGATCTATGTTGTTTCTTCAAGAAAGGAACACAACACAACCCCTCATTTCTTATTTCATGCGCTGCCTTTTCTCTTCAATGAAAGTTTATATATTTTCTTAATACCATCTAACGATAAAATATGGCAGAGAAATTGAAAAAAAAAATGTCCATTGGATGATTTTCACGACAGTATTTATTTTAAAAATTTACGATGATTGTGATGGATTTTGGCAAACAAAATAGACCCCCACTTTTACAAACTTAACCAATTTTTTTGTAAAGTTTAGGAGTTCTAATAACAATTAAATAACCAAAAAATTGATAACAAATGTATATAACATAAATATTTTGATTAAAAATTTTTAAAATATTACTATAACATGGATCTTTGAAAATATTTATGTATATAACAAATTGTGTTAGCTTTTCTTTTTTATTGATTTTCTTTTTATAAAATAACTCATAGGCCGGGACTAATATCAGACAATGGGTCCAACCATCATATTATACCAATGGGCCACAGCCCACAACTAAATTGGTTAAAATTAATGAACATGAAAAACAACCAGATTGCAAGGAATGGTCTGCAGTAGCAGGAACCTGGAGATTGAAGTAAACAATATTCAGGAGGGAAAATATCACTTGGATCAAATAATTTTGGTTATTTTCTTTTTCCGGAACACAACGCTTTGCACGCATAAACTAAGGTATCCACATATAGGTAAATGCAAGCCCAATAACTTACTTCAAAAAGGATAAATCATAAAGATCAACACATTTCATAAGCACAACAACGGGATGATCACAAGTAACGCAGGCAGGCATGAAAAAACTCATTGGCTTGCTGCCTTCACTCCATCTTCACATGCCTGCAACACATTTTCACGGATGAAATCACAATGAGCAACCCGTCTATGCTGAATTGCTAAAGAGAAAGATGATATTGCAGAGTTCCAAATGGAAATCAGCTCACCATCACAACTGGAAACAAACAGGAAGAATCGATTCAGGAAAAGTAAAAGTAAAAAGGGCCATCTGGAAACAGAAGATGAAGCAAGAGTAGAACAGGATGTTGTCATTGATATCAGCTCAAGATTCGACTTTCTGATGTGGTTGCAATGTATCTTCAATTACTTGAATTAAGAGTAGCACAGAAGGGACGGAAATGAAGATTGATGAACTATCTAATCAAATTATTCACTCAGGTTAGATATAAAAACTTGGCCACCAGAAGCTAAAATTGCAGACCGTTACATTTTAGTATTGTCAGATTTGAGCAAAATTATGGATAGAGCAGCAGATACATATCACAAAGCATAGTAGGAATGTCACCATCACGTCAGAAAAGTAGCTGGGAATTCAACATTTGGTCACCGTAACGAATTGAAACTCGTTATTGTCTGGAAAGTTTAATCAATTCAGTACACTTCTAGAGAGCATTTATACCTTAAGCGGATTTTGGAAACCTACAGTCCCTGTGCTCTAAGCAGTCCATATCTGCAAACATCTTTAACCCAACTTCCATTCCAAATTTTGACGAGCAGATTATGTACCAATTAGCATGTTTTTTCTTGCAGAACACTAGCCACTCTTCTGATCAAACCTAATCATCTATATCTACCATACAAAGCTACACCTATAGCCTCGCCTAGTAATTTTTAAGAGTAAATGGCACAAGTATATGAATCTGTGTATGGTAAAAAAGATAAATTTTATAAATTTGAACTTCTACGTGAAATTATTCTTTAGTATAATACAAATAGCCAGGTGATCTCTAAATTATCAAATATAAAGTCTCCATTTTTTTTGAAATTGAGGATATTCATTATCAATTACAATATTGTAAGCAATAATTAAAATGGGTATAACGTACTTCATACCCAAAATCATGTTTTCCGTAAATAATTTTATTCTATTGATATTTTTTAACATTATAATTTTTTTTTCGATACTTAAACATAACGTGAGTTAAATTTAATATAAAATTATAATACATTACAAGATAAACAATAAAAAATTTAATTTAATTTAATTTTAATTCAAGAGATGTAATGTATATGCATGTTAAACTATCAATATTAATTCGTTTTATTCACAAACCAAATAAAAAATTACTAATACAAGTGCAGTTCATCTATCAAATATGTGATTTGATGTTAAACATTAATTTCATTCATTTTTAATTTAATCCCAATTCCTATTTTAACAATTCCGCATACCAAATGTAGCATATGGTTAACACAAATGAATAACAGACGAATTAGTTTCCAACGCTTCCTTATTGGATCATTCAAACCAAGAAGCTCATAATCTACTCAATAGCAAATTAAATTCAGGTGTTAATTGTGAATTCAACTGAAGAGAGTGTGATTTAAAAATATTAAGAGGTTGCACTACACTTTTTTCAGATAATTTCAAGGTATTACAATCTAAATTACAGGATCCCCAGATCTTAAGAATGTAGGAAAGATTAGAATTTTATGGAAATAATTAGTCACTTTCTTTATCTGAACACGAACTATGGTAAAAAAGAAGAAAAAGAAACATTTAAGACATTTCCAAGCATATGAAACCAAAATACAGATAGAAAATACTTGAATCATTAAACATATAGAAATCTTAATAAAATAAACTTAGTAATAGGATGTATTAGTGTGGAATAGTTGTATAAAAAACATACTCGGGCTCATTGATATATAGAAGACTACGACTGTCCTACGTTAATACTTCATGAAATGTTGGTAAAGTTAGTTCCGTGCATGGTCATTTTTTAAAATTGCGGTCCTTGGTGCTAATTGATTGAGTTAATGTTACTACTCAAACCCTAAAGTGACGCATTGGAAGAACCCGACATAGTGACGACATGTTCCCGTGTGGTAGAGTTACTGGGAATCTGAAGCGATCAAGTTTCATCCAACAAACGTGAACTCGGTTCCTGTAATTGCTAGACACATGGCCTGATCTCATAGACTTTCACACCCGGCAAGAACTTGCAGGTGTCAGGGAGAAGGAAACCGGTAAGAGAACAAACAAGGAGACAACCAGCCGATCCCGATCCTCTCTATGCAGAGGAATCCACGCAGGAATCCATTAAGACACAACATATGAAGCAGAGAACTCCCACGAAAACCACCGATGGTTAACTTACTTTACGATTACCAAGACTTAACCTATGAAACTAAGAACCTTCATTTAATTACCGCAAAATAGTAGACAAAACCACCACGACCAAGAATTATAAAAAAACCCAGACAGCAGGTAAAGTAAACATTTGAACGAGAATTACGAAAATACCAAGAATGGTTTACCTGGAAGAAGATGGTCCAAGAAGAGGGAGTTCTTTCAGACGTCGGTCAGTTCTTTCCCTTTCCTTTCTGGGCAGAGTATCTGCTTCCGTCGCTATAACAGAGCTGCAACCCTGGTGGGAACTGTTGGTGTGGATGGTTCTCCATGGTTTGTGGTGCAGCACCGATGAAGAAAGGTATATTTGTCGTCGGTGGTCCGTCTAAGGGAGAAGAGGAATACCTCTGGAGGTGAGGCAAAAGAGACGGTGATGATGAATTGGACTGAAGGGTCCCCCTATTGAAACCAGCAAGGCCTGAAGAAATGGTAAAGTTCAGATTATAGTCCCCACTGGGACCTGACTGCGCTGTGGCCACTGGAATCAAATGATCGAAAGGAAAATGTTGCATTTGCTCCTGGTTGTTTTCCCCCGATATGCTGAACGGAGGGAACATTGTCATCCCTTGTGGGATTGGATTCCCCAGCTGGATTTGCCCCGAATACCCCGATGACAGCGGAGCTGGCCGCGACGTGGATGGGCCTAAAAAGCCTGTGCCGAAATAATCCATAGGTGTCAAAGGCCACTGTTTAGCAGCTGCTGCTTTGTGGAGAAAGTTAGCCTCAGACACAGAAGGGCCAGAATTTGTGGTATTGGTGATGTTGCTAACACTGCTAATCCCACCAGTCAAAAGTTCGGTAAAAGTGGAGTTCTGATGAGAAACGGGGTTTATGTTTTGTTGGTGTGCAATGTGGGAATCATTTTCTTTCTCCTTCTCCTTGGCGGTTCTTTCCCTAGCCCGTTCCCGAGCCTTGACGCGATTAACTCGCATGTCTGACCTGGAGAGTGACAATCCTGAGCCCTTGCTTGTCTCTGAAGTACTGCTACAAGCAGATTTAGACAAGAAAAAATGCTGGTTCTGATTGAAACTGGGGTCTTCAAGTACCAAATCAGCTGAATGAAACCCCAGCTCGTTAGCATCGCCGCCTCTTTTCTCATCACTTAATTGCTTTGGGGTGTCAGGAAAAGGACTATTGAGCGAAGGGAGCTCAGCAATTGAATCTGCAGCCTTTTTAATCAGCCATTCCACAGCTTTACTTGGCTGGTCGTACCCCAGTCGGTCTTGCAGATCATAGAACTGTATTGCAGTGGTCACGGATAGCCGGACCCTTCTGTCTCGCAGACCTTTTGAGGTCCATACTTTGCTATGCCGATCTTTTCCACCAGATGCTCTTGAAACCCTAATTATACGAGAAGAATGCCACCCGCGAAGCCTATTAGCATCACCAGCAATCCCGACATCCACGCCTCCAAGACTACTGGGATTAGACCTTTTGAGCTCTCCATCCTCTTCGTCATCAGGGACTGCTTTTTGACCTACTTTAGTGGTGTCATTTCTCTCATTGCCAACTCGAGAGAACTTACAAGGCTGTGACTGAATATCGTCCGCCTCCATAGCAATTTCATGCCTTTCTTCAGCACAACGGAGCACAAAACCAAGAACTTTTTGTTTTCCAATTTCCCATCAGTTCGTACCCTTTGCAAGGATAGGAAAAGAGAGGATGCAATAGCGGTTTGGATATTTTAGAGAGTGAAATATTGAAGAGGGTAGGAGCACTATTGCAGGTGGGGTAGCTGTGTCTTTTGCATTGATGACGATAATTCAGAAAGTACTTTGGCTGGGAACGATAAAAGGGACTTTTTTTTTACGCGTTGATATATCACAGTCCAAGTCAGGAAAGAGAAGCCCTATCTCTCTTGTTCGAGCTTTTCTGCTCTTATGCAGTGTGTACCTCAAAAGCAAAGCCTGAAACGCCAGCAAATTCTCAGCTCTGCAACCATAAACCCACAAAGTAAACAAGAAAAAAAGGCAACACACAAGAGAGAGAAGGCATCAGATGCTTGAACAAGTACGCTTATGTAGGTAAATAGTCATAGAATCACTCATTATTACCACATAGCTGTGATCTGACTGACTGACTGCCTTCTTGTCGAACTATGCACACAAAGAAATATATACACAGTTTTTAACACAGCTGCTTATTACAAGCCTTAAGACGATTGACTAGCTTCATAAAAAATCGAAGTCAGAACACAAAAGACCATTTATAATTAAATTGTACACAATCTGAAACATTTTGCTTTCCAGCTTCGAAGTTTACGCTTGAGAAGAAACAGTAGTAACTGCGAGCAGGCTGCTGATCTGAGCCGACCCTATTTTTGGTTTTGCTTTTGGGATGTATTTAAAGCTTTTGCTTACCCAAAAAATGGCTGACAGTAACTACACCTGCACACACAACACTGCTGCTAAATAAGACCAAAATAAAGGCTTGGTTTCAAAATTACCAACAAGAAAAAGGAATAAAACTTGGGATTTAAAAAAAAGGATGATTATAGTAGCATATGTATTGTGAACAGGTGTCACACTATCTTAGAAGATAAATACGGCAACAGTGTTCCCTATTAGAATGGTTCTTGCTTTAAATGATTGCTTATGAACATCCAAAGCACACAGATCCATACACCCATTGAAGGGAATTAGCTTCAAAGATCTGTTCTTAAACAGCAAAGCAAGCGATTGAACGAAAATTTGATCGCTAGTTCGTTTTTACATTTATGAACTCATTTTGCTCGGAGAACATAAATGGCTTCGAAGACATCATCAAAATGTATGTTTTGATGTTACAGTATGAAACACAGAATTATAATTACCACCTTGTTTAGTACTTGGATCAGCTCATAAATCCAAGATCTTCAAAGGCCACTAATCTTTCAATTTGAATGGAGCTTAATGTTGCTCAGTAGCAAATTGAGCAGTCTTGTAGCCCATAAAAACAAGAAAAAAAGTAAGACATACAGAGAAAGAGAAATGCAAAGATTAAAAATGTTTGAATTTGAATAGGAAGAACGAAAAGAGTACATTGCCGTGGATAGTTAGCGCTTCGAATGGTCTCTAAGAAGAAGAAGAGGACAAACGGGAAGGACTGTAAAATGCAAAAATGAAGCGTATTACTTTAACAACTCACCTTTTCCAATGTAAGACCCCAAGTAACAGGCTTTGAATTTCAGATGTTAGCTATGGCTGTACTAATGAGAATTAGAAAAATGGACTCGGGTAGCAGAAAAAAGCGTCGAAAAGGAGAAAACCAGAAGTGAAAATGAAAACTCTGCAAGGGTTAGGGAAGTTTCAATGAGAGCGTGTGTTTGGGTTCTAAGATTGTGCAAAAATAAAAAGAGGGAAAAGGGTAAGCAGAGATAGAAGTGCGAAAGAAGGTGGAGGTGGAGGTGGTGGTGGGTTTTTATATTTTAATAATGGAGATTGTTTCTGTTCTTCTTGCTCCTGGCGATGCCCAGTACAGCCAATCACCGGGCGTATCGGAAAAGGACACGAAACACTGCGCCGTTCCCTGAGGCCTTAGCATATAATTTTGATGTCTCTTCGCCATTCTTCCCCCTTTTGTCCCTCGTTATGAACTCATTTCTCTGTATCTGCCATTTTTGGTCTCTTCACTACCTCTTAAAATTTCCGTCTTAACAAGTATATTGTCACGACCGAATATCAGACTACGAGTTATTCAGCTTCGTGCGGGACCCGAACGAGTCATTCGGCTTCGTGCGGGACCCGACTCCCAAATCGAGGATCACATTAATCAATGAGGGAATCTTTCCCCATTATGTTCCCCACTATGTTCCCCACTAAGAGAGGGAATATATTCCCTACTTGGGATCCGCATTTGTGCTTTCTACTTTTGTATATAACCGTTAGATCATACGGCTTGATCTCCACCATTCATTGGGGAGTTGTAAAGGCTATATAAGGGGTGCCTCCCCTCATTTGTAATCATCCAGCAATACTTGCAATATTGAGAGTTTAGAGCTTTCTCTCCATTCTTGTGTGTCTCTCTCCTTTCGGTTCGGTTCTAAGCTTAGCATTCTAGCTAGCTTTGTGAGGAAGGCTTACTTAGCCTATTGCGAGAGCTATAGTCTAAGGCCGCACGGAGAGTTTCTATTCCGCAAAACTCTAGTCCCGTGACAGTTGGTAGCGGAGCTACGGCTCAATCCTTTGAGAGAGAAATGGAGATGCCTAGTACTTCTGATGCCAACATCCATTTTGAAGAGGAGGTCGAGGAGGTCCGTGTGGGGAGACTACCCCAACGTGCTCCCGAACCTAAGAAAAGAATGAAGACCGTTGATCATCTGTCATCATTGGAGGCAAGGATCACTCGTATGGAAGTGAAGGTTGCCGATGACAAAGATATGCTTGAGGAATATGGCCAACGCATAACCGAGCTCGAGTCGGGTGACGTGAATGAGCTTCGTGAGGAGATGCAAGGCGCCCTCATTGCTATCCACTCTTGGAGGGAAGAGTTAGATGACTTCAAGGTAAATCTTCTTGCTGAGATCTCTTCATTTAAGGATGATTTGGTTGGAATCAGGGAGGATTGCAAGAAGGGAATTGCGCAAGGGGTTGCCAAACCCAAGCTGAAGCTGGATGTCCCAAGGCCAAAGTCATTTGGTGGGACGAGGAATGCCAAGGAAGTGGACAACTTCCTTTTCAACCTTGAACAATACTTTCAAGGGGTGGGCATGGAGAGCGATGGAGATCGACTTTCCCAAGCCCCACTATATCTAACCGATAGTGCCACAACCTGGTGGAGGATGAAGCATGCTCAAATTGAGCGTGGCACTTTAATGTTGGAGACGTGGGGAGATTTCAAAAGGCTCCTGAAGGCACATTTCTCACCAAGAAATGGGGAGCTAGAAGCGAGGGAGAAGCTTCGTAAGTTGTCCCACAAGGGCGACATCCGACACTACGTGAGGGAGTTCACGGAAGTCTTGTTGGAGATCCCAGACATGCCCGAGACGGAGGCCATGTATGTATTTCTGGGAGGCCTACAAAGTTGGGCCAAGTTGGAGCTTCATCGACGCAATGTCAAGGAGCTCAACGATGTAATCTCCGAAGCCGAATCCTTGGCAGAATTTGAGAGCAAGGCCGAGAGTTCAAACCCACCTAAGCCTAAGAGTTTCCGTGACTACAAGGCTAAAGGTGGGGGAGCAGCCCACGAAACCAAGGAGTGGAAGGACAAGCCTTTCAAGTCCTTCAAGCCCTACAAGTCCTTTCGTCCAGCCAAACCCACACATGGGGGAGGTGAAAATCGGGGCAAGTACGAGAGACTCAAGCTCTCATGTTTTCTATGTGAGGGGCCACATAGAGCTGTGGATTGCCCGAAGAGGAACAAGCTGGCAGCCATGGCAAAGGAGGTCGAAGCAATGGAAGCACCAAGGATGAGTTCCATGCAACTGTTGAGTGCTATTAAAGCCTCAACCAAAGATGCCAAGGAGGAGCAAGCTGGAAGGATGTTTGCTAGACCCATCGTGCAAGGGAGGGAGTCCCGTGCATTGATCGATACCGGTGCTACTCACAACTTCATGAAGAAGGAGGAAGCACAACGACTTGGCATCAAGTTCAAGGAGGAGAAAGGCTGGCTAAAGACGGTGAACACTAAAGCCCAGCCAATTTTTGGAGTAGCCCGAGGGGTCGAGCTACAAATGGGGCAATGGAAAGGTAAACTTGACTTCTCCATTGTTCCTATGGATGATTTCCCGATTGTATTAGGGATGCAGTTTTTGGATCAGACGAGAGCAGTCCCAATAAGCTGCACGAACACCCTCATACTCTCCGAAGGAAGCAAGTGTTGTGTGGTGCCAGTGGCTCGAGAGAAGGAGCTGAAGGCAAAAACACTATCAGCTATGCAGCTGAAGAGAGGAGTAAGGAAGCTAGAACCCACATTTCTAGCTACCTTGGTGATGGATGAAGGCACACCTGCTGATGATGAAGTGCCCATCCAAGTTATGGAAGTTCTTGGGGAGTTTGGCGATGTGATGCCTAAAGAACTCCCAAAGAAGCTACCACCCATACGGGAGGTAGACCATGCCATCGAGTTGGAAGTCGGGGCCAAACCAACTGCAAGAGCCCCTTATCGAATGGCACCTCCGGAGTTAGCTGAACTACGGAGGCAACTGAAAGAGTTGTTGGATGCGGGCTTCATCCAACCATCTAAAGCACCTTACGGAGCACCGGTGCTTTTTCAAAAGAAGCAAGATGGGTCGTTGAGATTGTGCATCGACTACCGAGCCTTGAATAAGGTAACTATAAAGAACAAGTACCCTATTCCTCTTATTGCTGATTTGTTCGATCAACTTGGGGATGCGAGATGGTTCACCAAGTTGGATCTGAGGTCGGGCTACTATCAAGTCCGCATAGCAAAAGGAGATGAGGCCAAGACCGCATGTGTGACACGGTATGGATCTTACGAATTCTTAGTCATGCCGTTTGGTTTGACTAATGCACCTGCTACTTTTTGCACACTAATGAACAAAGTACTCCGAAAATTCTTGGACCGCTTTGTTGTTGTGTATTTGGATGATATAGTGATATACAGCCGCACACTTGAGGAACACATCCAACACATAAGGATGGTGTTTCAAGCGTTGAGGGAGAATGAGCTGTATGTCAAGAGAGAGAAGTGTGCATTTGCCAAACTGGAGGTAGCATTCCTTGGCCACATAGTGGGCGGAGGCAAAATCAAGATGGATGGTGCCAAGATCCAAGCTATCAAGGATTGGCAACCACCAAAGAAGGTCACGGAGCTTCGTTCCTTCTTGGGGTTGGCCAATTACTATCGGCGGTTCATACAAGGGTACTCTTCCATTGCCACACCCTTGACCGAGCTATTCAAGAAGAACAAGGCGTGGGATTGGTCGAGTGGATGCCAAGAGGCATTCGATGCACTGAAGACAGCCGTTATGGAGGAGCCGGTGTTAGCCTTGCCTAACCACCTACTCCCATACGAGGTACAAACTGATGCTTCTGATTTTGCAATTGGTGGTGTTTTGATGCAAGGAGGTCACCCAATTGCCTATGAAAGCCGCAAGCTGAATGAGACCGAGAGGCGGTACACGGTACAAGAGAAGGAGATGACAGCCGTGGTGCATTGCTTGCGAGTTTGGAGACATTACTTGCTGGGGAGCAAGTTCGTTGTCAAGACTGACAACATTGCCACAAGCTACTTCATTTCACAGAAGAAGCTATCGCCGAAACAAGCAAGGTGGCAAGATTTCTTGGCGGAGTTTGACTACACACTCGAGTATAAGCCAGGAAAGGCGAACTTGGTGGCTGATGCTCTTAGTAGAAGGGCTGAACTTGCAGCCATCAGTCGACCAGAGAGTCCTTTTGTGGAAAGGATCCGAGGGGGTATGGAGCATGACCCCCAAGTTCAAGCCTTGGTAGACCAAGTGAAGCAAGGCAAGACTCGCAAATTTTGGCTAGAGGATGGGTTGCTCTTCACCAAAGGCAACCGCATCTATGTTCCCCGATATGACAAACTTCGGAAGGAAGTTATGAAGAAGTGCCATGATTCAGGATGGGCTGGACACCCAGGTATCACTCGAACTCTTGCTCTTTTGGAAGATGGTTATTATTGGCCTAACATGCGAGACGATGTGGAGTGGTATGTGAAAACTTGTCTAGTTTGCCAACAAGACAAGATTGAGCAACAAAAAACTCCTGGATTGTTAGAGCCATTGCCTATACCGGAGAGACCTTGGGAGAGCATTTCCATGGATTACATCACATCCCTCCCAAAGTCTGGTGACTTCCAAACCATACTTGTGGTGGTGGATAGATTTTCGAAGTACGCAGTATTCATTCCAGCCACCAAAGCATGCACGGCAGAGGAGACAAGCCACCTTTTCTTCAAGAATGTGGTGAAATATTGGGGCATTCCGAGATCTATTGTGAGTGATCGAGACACTCGATTCACGGGGAGATTTTGGACCGAGTTGTTCAAGCTGTTGGGGTCAGAATTCAATTTCTCCACCAGCTTTCATCCTCAAACCGATGGGCAGACCGAGAGAGTGAATGCCTTATTGGAGCTCTACCTTAGGCACTATGTGAGTGCCAACCAGAAGAATTGGGCAAGGTTACTTGATGTGGCTCAATTCTCATACAACTTGCAAAGGAGCGAATCGACAGGTACGAGTCCTTTTGAGATTGCTAATGGGCAACAACCTTACACTCCTAGCAAGATTGCCACAGGTTATCAAGGGCCAAATCCATCCGCCTATCGCTTTGCCAAGGAGTGGGATGAGCAAAAGGACATTGCAAGAGTGCAACTGTCCAAGGCGGCAAAGAGGATGAAGAAGTGGGCAGACAAGAAGAGGCGTCCCCTAGAGTTTGATGAAGGGGACCTTGTGTTGGTGAAGCTGATGCCTCACCAAAGCCGAGTTTTTGCCAAGTTGCACAAGGGGCTAGTGCGACGATACGAGGGTCCCTTCAAGGTGTTGAAGAGGATCGGCAAAGTGTCATACAAGCTGGAGTTGCCACCGAGGTTGGAGTTTCATCCGGTCTTCCATGTGAGCTTGTTGAAGCCATTCCAAGAAGACACGGAAGATCCGGAGAGGGGGAAGTCCAAGAGAGCCCCCACAGCGGTGACCAATGCCCTTGATAAGAAGCTTGACGAGATCTTATCAAGACGAGTGGTGAAAAAGAGTGGGAAGCATATGAACCATGTGGAGTACTTGGTTCGATGGAAAGGCGACCCTCCTAGCGAGACAAGCTGGGAGAAAGATTTCGATCTTTGGCAGTACGAAGATGAAATCAACGAGTTCTTAAGGCAGCACACAACGAGGACGTTGACGAGTTTGGTGGGGGAGAATGTCACGACCGAATATCAGACTACGAGTCATTCGGCTTCGTGCGGGACCCGAACGAGTCATTCGGCTTCGTGCGGGACCCGACTCCCAAATCGAGGATCACATTAATCAATGAGGGAATCTTTCCCCATTATGTTCCCCACTATGTTCCCCACTAAGAGAGGGAATATATTCCCTACTTGGGATCCGCATTTGTGCTTTCTACTTTTGTATATAACCGTTAGATCATACGGCTTGATCTCCACCATTCATTGGGGAGTTGTAAAGGCTATATAAGGGGTGCCTCCCCTCATTTGTAATCATCCAGCAATACTTGCAATATTGAGAGTTTAGAGCTTTCTCTCCATTCTTGTGTGTCTCTCTCCTTTCGGTTCGGTTCTAAGCTTAGCATTCTAGCTAGCTTTGTGAGGAAGGCTTACTTAGCCTATTGCGAGAGCGATAGTCTAAGGCCGCACGGAGAGTTTCTATTCCGCAAAACTCTAGTCCCGTGACAATATGCATCACCTTAGAAAAATATAAATATTAATACTGAATGAAAATCAATAATCATCCTCATATTATATTGCCGTACACATAGACTGCCGATTATGCATTACTGCTTGTCTTCTCCTTGAGAAGCATCTAAAGCTTTGTTGTTTTGTTTAACGTTAAACATCATTAATTTAAGAGCAAGCTTTATTAAAACACTACCCCATTGGCTTATTACAAATTCATGCTCTTAATGTTAACATCAGTTACATCACAACCATGCCATTTTACATTACATGACATCCAAATGTACTAGGGCTTCTTTTTTAAAAAAAAATTAAATACAAACCACCAATGATATCATTTGTTGCGACCTACCTGCTATATAAGCAGTTAGCTAGCCATCACATCACCATGATTGTGAATCTTTATATATTCCTCGACAATCCTAGAAGAAACGCACAATGATATATTAAACAAGTATAGGGTACGAGAAAGATATTAAATAAATAAAAATAAAGCATACAATATTAAACATATTGGATGAGAAATGATTTATGGGAACTGTTGATTCTCACAGCCTTTTTAATAGTAATACTAGTAAGAGAATGTTTGGAGCCCAGGTGGTCCAGGCAGTTGAGTCTCTTTGCTGGTTTTTACGTACGTTTAAAGAATCATATATATATAATCACAGATGTTATGGAGAAACTAGTTATTAATGGTGTCTCCTTGTTATTCTGGTCAAATTACACCAATTAACGTATCTCTAGTTTTCATAGCATAGGAGTCGAGACTGTCTTTTTTTCGTAAAACCCTATTTGTATGGCTGGTCCGAATCACTAATTAACCATTGAAATTAAATAAGTAAAATATATGATAATAAATTAACATTGAATTAAATAGTTTTATTAATTTAAATAATAATAATTACATGCATATATATATATATATCGGTAACATTTTTTTTTACGATAAGAAAATTGATACTTTAGAAAGTGGCCATTGGGAAACTCTGGAGACATGTACACGAAGCAACGAAATAAGAAGGACAATACTTGTGTCTTCAAAATATATGAAAGAAGTCAGACACAAACCAACGAATATTTATAGTGGCTAAGATGTCTGTCTTAATTTTAATATAAAAACTTATAGAATTGCCCAGAGTCAAATATCCAAAGACTTGTACCATTTTCATAATTATAGTATTAATTAGCACCTTTGGAGTAATTACTAATTAATCTATTTATTGGTGTAAGGACGGAGAGTCTGGCACATGGCCTTAATGTTATGTTTCTGAACCCTATCCAGTGCAGCCAGTCAAAAGCTTTTGGAAAAAAAGAAGGTGCTTTTGGCTTAATTTAGTCTAATTTTAATCAGATTTATCAAAAAGCGGGAGATGTGGTGAAAGCCTAGTTGTCCGTACATGCAATGATGCTCTTCTTGGCCAGCATTGGGCTTATAATTACAACATGTAATAATTAGATGTGGAATAAAAGAGGAGAAAAAGTAGTGTCTTAGATGGACAAATCACAGCATCAGAATAGCAGCATTCTAGTCCATTCGCCGTCGTACAAATGGCAATGGGAGAAGATCCGTCTTTTTCGGGTCTCCGTGGATCGATCTTCTAACGGTGACGATTGAAGAATTACAGCGTGTTGAATGATCAATCGCTATTGCCGGCTAAAAAGAAGCCAACATTAATATAATCTTCCCACGCACTACATTGAAGGCCCACTACAACCAAATAATGCTGCATAAAAAAAGCAATATTATTAAAGAACAAAGCCGCACATTGTGGAATATGCCAGTGTCTCTATACAAATAAGCAAAAGCCCGGCATGTAGCTGTGAAGGGTGGCATGGGAGAAAAAAAGGTATGGGAGTGAGCGGGAGGAGAAGACGAGTAAAAAGAAAAAGTGGGGAAAATGTTGAGTGCTTCAATGTAGAGGAAACAGAGACGCGCAGGGAATTTGTGACACGCTCGAGGGGAGGGAAAGAATAGGCAGGTGGCGTAGCCTGAGTGGGAGAAAAGGCGTCCTTGTGTGATACTGTATATGCGTGTAGTGTAATCTATCAATGCGTAGGCTGACTTCTCGATGACCAAGCCACAGCACGTTGTCATCTTTCAATATAATAGGGCGGCAGGCTAGGATCATTAGCAACTCCAAAAAAACTCTAGTACTCTACCTTCCATTGAACAGTAGAGGCCTAACTCTTGTGGATGATGACCCAAGTATCGATCTCACGGTCTCTTTCACGAAAAATCTGCAAACATGTAAACCCTAATCTCCACTGCAGGCGGCTTCCTGTTACATCTTCCATCACATTTTTTTTGATAATATTATTATGGCCGGCAAATTCAATCTGCCGATACCAATCAAGCATCGGTCACATCCTTGAGCCTGTTTTTTCACGTAATGTTGCTATAGAACCCACCGGCCGAAGACTCCCGCACAGGTTCTGCTGTCATAACGAACGACAGTAATCTGTCAAGGTCATGATCGACGGCGTCCTTGAGAGTCAAAAAAGCACTATCATACGTATGTATAAAGCCTGAGGATGCAGCGTTCTTCATCAGGCCTCATCATAGCCCAACTAATTTCAGCTGGGTTTGACTGGAATACAGTTAATTTATACAGTAGTATCGGTGCTGTTCCCCGTCATGGTTACGATTTTAACACGGCAATATTTGACTTCTCATCTCCTATCTTGAGGTCTCGTGGTCGTTGGGTCCCGCGAGAACATCTTTCACCAACCACCACTCGCAGTCGTACCATAAGAGTTGAAAAGGTTTGGACCGGTTAAAGAGTGGCCACTGAAACAGGTCTAACTTATGATTCCAATTTAAATTCGGAGTGCATTTACATGACTTTTAGAACTATATATTAGCCCTAATTTGTATATGATAACATAACAGCGGAAGATTTCTTTCATTGACTTATGTTTGGTAATCCTATCTCACTATCTCACGAAACCCGAATTATTTGATTGAACGATAAGATTTATTTATTTTCATTAAATATTATACTAAATGAATGGAGTATAGAAAATTTCAAACAGTACGAAAAATCAAACACCAAATTTTTTTGAAGTTACACCTCCTTATTGGGTTAATGATATCTGGACCACAGATCAGCAGCCCACGAATGAACTTGGATATCCTAATCGGACCAAAATATGGATTCAGTGAAAGTAGCAAGAAGGGCTGACAAGTAGTTGGGTGTTGGGTATTGAGTTTGGGCCTGAATTTTGGAAGGACCCAAATCGCTCTAGTTTTCATCAACGTGTACTCTGTTCGTCAGGGTTTAGCGTTTCCCTTTGGGGCAGTAAGGGTTTCGACTTTCTCGGCTGCCTGCAAGTCTGCTTTCTCATTCTCCGTCGAATATCGGGAAAAAGAAAAGTGCCCATTTTCTCACCCCTTCACTTTTTTTCATTTCTGTTAATCTCAATTTCGCGGATTGTGCTGTGGAAGTGAGAGCTAATTAAATTGTTTTGTGTATTTGGTTGCCATAAAGGTCTCGGTGGACTTGCTGTAGAGATGGCTACTGGGTTCGCTTCCAAACTTTCTAGCGGTATGCTACGTTATCATTCTAATTCAGTCACTTTATGTACTCATAAATTTGTATAAATTGCAACTTAATTCACATCAATAATAAGAAGACTGCATTTTATTCATCACCTTGCTTTCCCCAGAAGCATTGGTTTTGTAATGGGGTTTTGCTGGAATTAAGATGAGTTCGTCGGAGTATATCGAAATGAAGTCACTATGCAGTGTAAAGTTTGAGCTGCGTCTGCTATATTTGATCCCGTCGCTATATTTTCCTTTTTGTGTGGCAGGATTCTTATCCCCTGGAAATGCTTTTGTTTTTCTTTATCTCGTCTTGCAATGTTGTACCTTAACGATGATGGCAAACGGTTTTAGTTAATGCACTGTGGCTTGGTATCAAGGTCCGCATTTTGGTTGTGATTTTGTTTGGCGTATTTTGTTTAGAAAGGCGACAACTTGGAAAGGTTTTGTATTTCTTTTTCACCTTTTGCTATTGTTTAGGAATGTTTTACTTTCTTGTGCTGATTGGCAGGATGGATATTTAAGATCTTCGTTGATTTGTTTCATAGTACTTCACTCTGTGTCTCTTTACTGTTGTAATTTTTGCACGTTTAATGATGAAGTCGTAATTTATTTTTTCTGTGCAACAATAATTAGTGGGTCGATCTCTGTTGGGGGGCCTTGGCAATAATTTCTCTGGAATGCTGAGCACATCACATGAGATCTTGTCCAAAAATGTTTTGACTCAGGTCAGTTTGTTATCCGGGAAGCACTCAATTCATGCAAAACACTTTATTTTTGCATTAAGCTGATTTTTGTTTCTTCATTTGCTCGAAAATAGATAGCTTATCTTGTATATCAATTTCATTCCCAAAGAAACTGTAATTTTGTTTAAAAGTTTTTATTGGCTACTAGTTGCAAGAACTACCTCTTTTGAGTGATTTTCTTCAATTAAACACGGAGAAAAACATGTTGTTTTATTCTCATATGTCAATCAACTTAGATAATCTGAACCTATGTTTACCATTTATGTCTACTGAGTTTGGTTAATGGTTTCTTTGAATTGGCTGGTATGTTTGCCTATATTGTCTCTAATATGTTGCTTAGTTCTTCTTTGCATCTTCTGTAGCAACATAGGACTTTCATACAGATGAGGACCGTTCTTAAAGTGGTGGACAACTCAGGGGCCAGAAAGATTATGTGCATACAAGCCCTAAAAGGAAAGAAAGGGGCAAGATTAGGGGACACCATTATTGCATCTGTTAAGGAAGCTCAACCAAATTCAAAAGTGAAGAAAGGTCAGGTTGTATATGCTGTGGTCGTGCGTGCTGCAATGCCGCGAGGCCGTTGCGATGGGACTCAAGTCAAATTTGATGACAATGCCGCGGTGCTGGTGAACAAGCAAGGTGAGCCACAGGGAAACAGAGTATCTGGTCCAGTCCCACATGAATTAAGGAAGAAAAAGCATGTCAAAATCCTTTCTATGGCAAAGGACATTGCTTAAGATAATCAGTTAGAGTAAAAATTGTTGGATTTTTTGTGTTTGGAGAAGTTTGGCACTCTCCGTTTCTGTGCCTGGGAGCAAAAGATTGTGGTGAGGAATAGATTCTTTGTTAGGTGAATGGGGATAGCATTGAAATACTTCTGCTCCCAAAGTTGCATTTTATAGCAAATTATGGTTGATGCGCTTGTCCTTGTATCACTTGCATCACGATGCCAAAAAATAAAGTTAGGCGGTTTGCACAATTTTTTGTTCACAGCTCAGAGTTACTATTTCTGAAAGCTTTTGTGAGAAGCTTGGCTTTGAGTATTTTATTGTCAGAAAGAGCGGAGGATTCCGATATTCATATGTGTTCCTTTTGTATTTTCCGTCCAATATAAAACCTACTCAGCAGAACAAACGTATTAATTTGGAAGGAATTAGTAAGGATAGAGAGATCCGTTGAACGATTAGGGAATACAAAAGCAGCGATATCAGGAATTTTATTCCAACTATTAATCCTCCTGCAGTTTAAATTAGGTGCATATTTTTATATTCTGGATGGTTCCTGTTCTTTCAGATCAACTAGCTTTCAATCTAACACTTCTTGTTTTTTCTCGGAGATCTCAGACCGTTTCTCCCAGAACTTGTAATGCAGAGTTCTTAGTTCCAGCATCTTCTCCACCTCCTCGATGGGTAGTCCCTTTGTTTCTGGCACACAGATTAGGACAAAGATCAAGGCTAGAACAGATATGACCCCAAACATGAGGAATGTCCAGGATGTGCCAATAGTTTGCGTTAAAGACAAAAAGGACTGCGCAACGATGAGGTTTGAGATCCAGTTTGCGGTGGCAGCAATTCCTCCACAGACCCCTCTAAATCTTAACGGGTAGATCTCCGAATTGACAATCCAAGGGACGGTGCCCATCCCAGGGGAGAAGAATATGATGTAGAGTGCCAGACCGATAAGAGCAAGCCATCCGTATTGGCTTGGACATCCTCGTGTATACCATTCCCTGTGGTTATCATGGCAAAGGTTCTTCACCGTGTCATTTGATATCAAACATGATCCTGGAAGTAGCTGGAATACAAGGACAGCAATGACTATGAATGATTGGAACTTCAGTACCTAGCGTGACTGGTTATTGACTTGCTAGGGAAAATAATGTTGCTGGATACTGGACAGGAATGTGTTTTACCTTGTCAGAAGCTGCTGAGCAGAACCCACAATCTGGATGTGAAGCCTTTAAACATTTCATGCAGTCCCAGGCAGGAATATTATTTGCAGCTGAACTGTAATCCGGACATGTGTAGGCCGAAAATTGAGGTTCGGATGCTCTAATCGAAGGAGAGTGAGAAGTAGTCTTGTGGAAAACTCCCGATAAAAGACCAAGAGATATTACCACACCAGCCAAGCTGATGATTAGAAGTTTCTTCCTTCCAGTCCGGTCAATGAAATATATGCTTACAATGGAGCCAAGGGCATTGAGTCCAGCAATAACAAGTGAGAGGAGGAGTGCAGTCTGGTTGGAGGCAAAACCAGCAAGCTGAACTATTGTAGGGCTGTAATACATAACTGTGTTAATGCCCACAAATTGCTGGAAAACCTGAAGTCCAACACCAGCGATGAGCCCCCTTCTCACTGTTTTGGTTTTGCATAGTTTGACGAAATTTATCTTCTCAGAACTGCCTTCTTCTTGAATTTCTTTGTCAATTGATTCTTTCAAATCACGGATTTCTTTTTCAACATCCTCGGCGGGATATATCTTCCTTAGAATGGCCTTAGATTCTTCTTCCCTTCCCTGCCAAATTGAAGATATTGCAACTTAGAAACGCAGGTTGCTGATGATCAAGGAATCGCTGTTAAAGCGAGAATGAAACAAGAACCTTGCGGTATAACCAACGAGGTGATTCTGGAAGAAATAGCAATAGCATGAACTGGAGCAGAGCTGGAACTCCTGCAACTCCAAGCATCCAACGCCATGTCCCTGGTGCCTATACAAAAGAAAAAACAACAAAGCCAAGTTAGATAACTCCTAGACCAACTTATCTTACAAATTCGGAATTGGACCTGATCTTCATCATAGTCTTGTTACATCCAAGCTCATATACTGACAGTTGCAGTCAAGTCTATTATGTCCAATTTTTTGTTATAATAGCTTACCTTGGTAAAAGCCAAGTTGATGAGATAAGACAGAAACTGGCCACCAGTAATGAGAAAGCCGTTAGTACTGACAAGAGCACCGCGAATTCTCGCAGGAGAAGCTTCAGAGATGTAGAGAGGAGCTGTCATGGATGCCATTCCAACCCCAAGTCCAACGAAAACTCGACCAACGATGAGGAGAGCAGGACCAGGAGCAGAGGCCATTACAACAGCTCCAATAAAGAAAAGAAAATCTGCAAAAAGGATCGCACTTCTCCTACCATATCTGTCGTTTGCCCATCCACCAACTGCAGCTCCTATGATCGCTCCAGCAACTGCCATACTCACAATGCTCTCCTATTCATGTTTCAACATGAACTGTCAGGATGCATGACTCACACCATGTCCACACCATTATTCCATAAAAAGCAAAGGAAATATGTTGGTATTGTATATTTCTTATCTCTGGGCCGACCAAACCTCAGTTGGTCGCTTCTCATTTTGGCTGGGCTCAAGGCAGCCTATCCTAGCGGTCTAGCTACAGAACAACACTTACACTGTACAGAGAACCATATCAAATAATTTCAATCTAAATCTTGACTTTTTGAAAAATTGTCTCCTTAAAGGTGACTCGGTTATCGGTAACCATTAGCTTTCACAGGCTACCATACACAACAGCCAAGTCCGTTCAAAACTGTGACATAAAAGAAAGACTAGATTCCTTATGGATAGCCGAATTACTATTAGCAGAAAACTCCATCTAACAACCAAGTTTTTTAATTTAACAAGTCTGATGGCCCACCAAGAGAAAGGATTAATAAATAATTGGTACGTAGCTATCCTCCAAATCCATTTTTTTTATCTTATTTTGACCTAAGGATTGAAGCTACGCTTTGCTGGATGAATCTTAGAGGTGGAACCAATCTCCAGAATAGAAAATATCGAAAAAGAAAAGAAAAAACGTCAGTATATTCTGAACCACGGACATCACCTGTAACACTGTTTCTCTGTCGACAGATTTCATGTCATCTCTAATGTAGAGAAGTGCACCGGAAATCACTCCTGAACATCATCGATCCATGTAACAAGAACATTTTTAGTGTCCAATTAGTATGTATAGACATAGTTGCATAGAGGTAGAGAAGTAGAGAGAATTAGCAGAGGAAAACCTGTGTCATAGCCAAATAGAAGGCCGCCAATTCCTGCAGAGAAAGCAAGGCGGAGAACATAAGGATTCTTCCAAGCCAAGGAGAAGCACTCTCTGAAAGCCGAGGAATCGGTGCCTGTATGTATCCCTCCTTCCATTCCTTGACCAGGCAGATAAACGAAGAGAAAGAATTACCAAATCCTGTACCAGCTTTCCTTTTGTATACGCTACCTTCCAGACAAACAGTCGGCAAACGAGAAGCAGAGGTAGTAGCTAGGACAGTTTTGTGCACAAAGAAGAAGGGACCGACTAGAGTTGTGTGAGTCTCGTTCTTTCCTAGAAGACAGTAGAAGTTTGGGAAGGCAGGAAAAATGTAAGAGACAGACAGAGATGACTTATAGGAGTGTGAAGGGATCAGATAATATAGAGAGTGTATGTGAGAGAGCATCCCCACAGGTAAAAAAGGTGTCTACAAAATTTGTCGTTTGCTTACAAAACAAGAATGATATGTTGAGCTCAGTCTTGAATTATATCTTTATTTATCTTCTCGGTCCTAAGTGAAAGTGACCTTCGATTCATAAAAATGTAATGATTGTCCATTTTATACTCAAATACTTTGACATATTTTAGCATTTGATATGCTTTGGTTAGGGTTTCTGATAGGGTGGTGATTCATATTTGATCGATTCGATATTGCAAGAATTTCCTAGTTTCTTTACTTGATGCCCTTCAACATGTTACGACATACTACTAATATATACACACATTCTCCAAATTGTATTTATATAAAGATATAGACATAGCACATCAGAGATTCCAACCACCATTTATTTCATTTGAAAATTTTCTGTATCTACACATGTCTAATTAGGGATTTGTAGAAAATTTTGATAAGGTTTAGCCCGTTAATTAAGAAAGAATTTTGATTTCGATTCAGTATGGTAATACCAAACCGATTGATCAATATAATTTGATATTGACTATACTAAAACCAAACTGAAAAAAATTAAAAAAATTAATATAATAATAAAATTTTCCCGTATTCCATTAATATCGAGTTTAATTAATTTTTTTTAAAAAATATTTAATATGATAGACTCATTTTTTTTTTTTAATTTTCGATACACTAATTTTGGTATGATGTTTTTCTTTTAAATCCGATTTGATTTATATCAACCAAACCACTGTATACCAGCCCAAAATAATTGCACCCCTAGTCTCCACCGATAAAAAATGGTTCGTCATCTTTAAAAACTATTGTTTTAAAATTTTTGTACTATGATTTTGTTTTCCGGGAGAGTATGTAAGATTTTCCGTTTATATGCTGTATTTACCTTCTCTCTCGAATCTGAATTTTCAGTTTTCACAAGAAATACTTGCTTGCTGTGGCGTGTAAAAAAACCTGCTGTCAAGAAAAAGAAAAAGCACCATTAAAACATGCCAAAATCTTTGTGAACTTGGTTTCGTATCGAATGGACATTTCTGCCTGAAGCTGAAATATATCTAGATGACGACAGCTAGAGGATAAGAAGACTCTGGACATGGGAACTTGTCAGAGACAGGGAGGGAAGCCTGCTTGCTAGAAACTCAGAAACGGATACTTTGCAGCTGTTTATACCTTCCAGAGATCCATTTTCTGATGCAGACTTGTAACTACCATCTTTAGGTATCGCCAGCACACATTCTTTTGGGAGTTGGAATCACAACACTACTTTGCCTGCCATTGAACTAGTGGAGTAAAAATCCAATAACATTAAATAAATAAGCAATGCTTGATTATTAATCCTTTAATTATTGTGTAAACTCTAACTAACAAGGGTTTAGTTTTATTGATGCTCACTCCTATCTATATTGTATAATGTCTAATTATCTAATACAATCTCGATCATTATAAAAAAAAAAGTTATATTCCAAGTGAGTTTAAATGGTTAAATCAAAAAAAGAAATTAATAATATTCTTTATAATTTTAAAAAATAATAGATTTAGTCTTCAAACATTTAACCAGACTTAGTGTCTATTTCACCATCAATATAGATTAATCTTAATAAAAAAAATTGAGATTCCTTATGACCTTTCTATTTCACCAGACTTGGTGTCTATCACTTGCAAGGAAGAAAATTTGGCTCCTGCAGAAAGGTGACCCAAAAAAGTTAGGGTGGATGGAAGATTTTGGAAATTCTGGGGAAAATTATTCTAACACATCATGTTACATGTTAGAGATGTGTAATTGTCTAAACAGAAATTTCCACATGCTACGGCCCCACGTTAAGGCAAGCCAATGCCATTTTGACCTTTCTAATTCCTGGGATAAGTTTCATCAAACAAAAAACCCTTCTTCTTTCTTTCCTTAAACAAAAAAAACCCTTCTTCTTTCTACCTCAATTGATGGAACTGTATGACTATCAGAGCAGCCGCGACCAGAGAATTAAAAAGAAAAACTTTAACGAAAGAGGCATTCTCTTTCTCTTTGGTATATCTCTGTCTATATCATTTCTAGTACTACGATGTTTCATTCATCCTGCTTCACACAGGAAAAGAGAAAAAGAAATCAAAGGTTCTTAACCCGTTTAATTATCTGAGATTATTCTTTCCTGACTTTTTAACCAACCACCCATTAATTACCCTTTGGTCATCTCAGATTGGTCGGAGTGCTGATTCGTCTTGTACACTCATGATTGCTCATTTTTCCAGATCTTCACCCACCCAGCAGCAACTTCAATATGCATTGCATGGTTGATATTGATAGACTTATCTGTACTTGAACTGCAGTCTGCATAATTCAGGCTAGTGACTGTTAGTTGTTTGCTCAAAGATTCACGAAGCGTACCCAAAATAAATTGAAGTATCAATGGTTCCGACAAGCTTGCTAGCCTTCTTGTGCATATCGGTGAAGCTGGGATTTTTATGTTCCTCGGGATACTTATAAAATTACTTAGAAGGAAAAAGATACAGAAAAGAACTACACCTTCAAAAGTAATCAAATTCTGGATAATTCTTGAGCAAGAGTAGTAGTTGTCAAGAATCATTATCTACCTTAGTCTTTTTCAGATTACTTTTCCTTTCCCACTTTGGTTGGCTAAAACCTCGAAGTACTACAGGTGAAAGGAAGATCTCTTTCTTATCATGACCTGGCTTGCTTTACATGATCAGTCCTTATCATCAACAGCCCGACCTGAGGGTAAATTTATAGGAAATACAAGTTAGAAAACATAATTGAAGTATTGCTGCATCCTGTTATTTTGGTGCGGATTCTGGAGATTTGGAGTACTCCTCCAGGCTTAGTTTTGGGCTTTCCAAGGCATAAGATCTTATAGCTCGAGGGTGGGTTATGATGGAAGAAGGCCCAACTGAAGAAGTTTGCTGGGTCTGGACGTGAAATAACTACAGTAGACGTGCAGTTCAACAAGAGGAGTTTCCGAAAAGAAAGGAAGCAAGAAATAGAAAATCCTGAAGAGGACACAAAATGAACGACTGAATTTATGAAATCCTTTCTTCAGCGTACATTGCTCGTTGTGGGTGCTTCGATTTTGCATGGCTAGCTAGAAGAAATTCTCATTATTTCATGTATTTTCCATCTGAAGAAGTGAAATAAATTTTTCTGTATAGAAAATAGTACAGCCTAGCCAATCCCACCAACTAATCAGGGGGTTTGAACCTGAACCTTTCTTTCCATCCAAACAACTTAGTCCGCAGCAACGGAGAGGACACAGAGAGAGACTTAGCTGGCAGAGGCAATGATGGACCAGCAGATGATTTTGCCGTGAATGACGAAATACACTAAATCATCCTTTTCATGTCAATACTTCAACCCGGTCCATGACTCAGAAATGCCCAGATTTGACCAAATGCTGACATCATTTCTACAAGCAGATAAATATAAAATTTTTATGGATCTAAATTCGAAAGAAATTAACTATACGACCCAGGAGTAAATATTATTTTGATACAGCTAACTAAATAAACAATCAGGGTTGATTAGAGGAAAATTAGAGTCTAATAACGCACTATATATATGCACTAATAATTTATTTTGTTGTTAGTTTTGAGGCTCCTAGCTAGCTATATTATTTCTGAGTTCCTGTGTGGGATCCCAAGGCTGTAGTAACTCGAAGCCTGAGCTTCAAATTTAACAGACGGCGTCATTGTCTCCAAAGAGAAGCATCAAAAGTACAGCAAAGGAGAGAAAGCGATGGACTCACTGTCCACGACGGCGTCTCAGCCATTCTCTTGTCGGCTTGTCGGTCTCCTTTTCCTACATATAGCAAAATGTAACATCTCTCCCCATGGAATCAATTTACAGAGACCCGAAAAAAACAAAATGCTTTTGATGTTCTGCTTGTTTTGTTAACCTGGTCAGCTTAATTAGAAGCTAGGTACCTGTGTTCAAAGCTCGCTAGCGTAGGTTGTTGCCTTTGAAAATCCCCGTACATGCATGGCTCAGGCGTTTAAAGGAAAGACTATATCTGTGTGATTCTTACATGCATATGTATGCCTGTGGCAGTACTTGTCTCATGCGATTCTTTTTCTCACCGGTTTTTGCATTGGCGTGACTCTGCATATCCTTTTCAGTTAGGATTTCTCTGCTATGGACTGCCTCTAGATCGATCTGGGTTCTGCTCTCTAGAGCTTCTTTTATCCTCTCTCTCTTTCTCTCGGGCCTCTGTATGGTCACCATGCCCTTTCCTTTTGGCTTTTAGTGTGTCTAACTATCTATATATAACTAGACCGTGCAAGAAGAGTTTCTATCCACAGACACTCAAAGAATAGAATAGCACTCTTCTATCCTCTTTTCTCTTGATTAAAACTTAAAAAAATTATCTTTAACCAACTGTGATTCTTGAAGTCAAGAAATGCAGGTAGCAAGCAAGTCTGGCATCGGACTGGGAAGGAGTTTGGCTACAGTACTAGATGGCAGTGAGCATCCAAAGTCATCACCTGCGATGAATATGGACGACCCGTATGAGGTTGTGAGGCAACTGGCCTCCAGTAACGCGGTGGTAGTATTCAGCATAAGTGGCTGTTGCATGTGTACTGTGGCGAAGCGCCTCCTCTTCAGTCTTGGAGTTGGTCCTATTGTGGTGGAGCTTGACCACCACTCTGCCGGCACTGACATCCAAGAAGTCCTTTTCCATTTGCTAGCGTCAGGCGGTCAACACCCTGTCCCTGCCATCTTTGTCGGTGGGAAGTTCCTCGGCGGTATTGAGGCTCTAATGGCCTGCCACATCAACGGTACACTGGTGCCTCTCCTGAAAGATGCCGGTGCGCTTTGGCTTTGATCTTAACTACATGGATCCATAGCACCAACATAATTAACCACCTTGTTACTGGTACTTTAGTTCGGCGGTGTAGAGATCTAGGTGACACAGTTGGTCTAATCAGCTATACCTAACTTCTCAGTTTCTGTAGTTTTCTCCATGATTATAGTAATAATACTAATCAAGTAGCCATTTTCAATGTTCCTTTGACATGCAACGTAATTAAGAGAAAATTGAAAATTATTTATATTATAAATACCTATAAAAAATATCAATCAATCACAATCACTTCATTCTCCTACTGGAATAAATGACAAACTGTAATTAACTAACACTTATAGTATCTACTTTGTGATCTATTATTGGTGGATTCGGGGTTCGACGGTAGATATTATGGTGTACAGCTGATGATGCATCGCCCCCGTCAATTGTGGATGCCATACTTTTGGCATTCCCACCATTGCAGGCATGACTTGTGGTACGACAGATCGGGCGCGAGGTTTGTAGTTATGTTGGTGGCTATCAAAGCCTGCTTGCTTAATTAATTACTAGATATATAAGTCACGGGATGCTGGTACAGCACTTGGTTAAGTGGAAAGTGATTTAAGGCATACGTGTATTTATATTATTATGTCTCTGATGCTTTTCAAGTCCTCTATCGTTATGCAAATTTCATTTGTTTTCATGCGAGACATGTTGGTAAGTATGGATGGTATGAGCCGGGTAATTTAAATTTTATCTCTAAATTTATTTTTTAAATTCAATGTAAGTTCAATTTATAATCGGATTAATATTATTAATTTATTATGCTAAATTTATCTTTATCTAATAAATTTAATTATTAAGATCTAACAAAGATATTTCATTTATTATATAAAAATACTAGTTCAAATATTTTTAAAGAATAATATTTCTTAATAATATAATTAAATTATCTATAATATATAAAATCTTATAACAATAAAAGTTGTACTAACTAGATTCGGATTGGGTGAGCAGACATGAAAATCGAGTATAGGCTCAGTTAGTTTATTAGGCCTAAAGATACCCGATTTTGACAGGACAAGGCCGTGAGGTTATGGGCCTAATGAGTAGTAACATTGCAAGCATCATATTTGGGTCTAGAAGCCCATAATAAAAGCCCAGTAATTTCGAATTCTGCCTTCTAATCCTGCCAAAACCTCCTCGGCAAGACAAGTCTGTGTTCTGTTCCCACGTTTTTTCTCAGGCTTTTCTTTGCCCGTTGTTTTCTTTTCGATTTTCACACTGTGGATTGAACATTTGGAAGGAAATGACAATTATGGCAACCCATTGGCATGCGCTATGCAAAAAATTTACCAAAGATTAATTGAAAGCGCGTATTGTTGCGAAAACCCAGGACCAGACTTGAACCCACTTTCTGACCTGCTCGATCCTTAAATGCACCAACCAGCGACTTTTCCTCCTTCGTTGAAAACGATAGAAATTCTTGACCAGGTTCTGTCCGACGGTTTTTGGTGTTTGGTTCATTCCTTTCTGGGAATTCTTGAACTTTGAGCATGTCTGAAGAGAAGGTTAGAAATAGAAGTGAGAGAAAGCGATGGAGATGGGCGGTTTTGGCTGGTGCTCTCACTGCTTTGATTCTTGCTTTCTTTGTGGCTTCGAAGTCTACTCCGTATATTTCTCTCCTTGGACTGGGTAACAAGTCATGTATCTGTGCTCAGGTTTGTTTGTTTTGCTCTGTTTATTTATTTATTTATTTGCTTGACCAGGAGATGGGGGAGTCTAATGGAAATGATGAGACAAATGCTGGTTTCAAACGACAGCTAATCTAATGTTTTGTTAAAATGGGCGATGGGAACTGCTTTGTCTGTCTTAATGAGTGAATTTTGCTTTCATTCCAACTGCATGAATCAGGAGTATTCTAGTTTTGTTAGCTTTTCTCTTTTTAGATTGATTGCTGATAAGAAATTGAAGTCGATTGCATCTGCCTTTGTTCTGCTTGCTGTTTAAGAGAAGACTCTCATATTCTTTCACAGAAATATACCGGTATGGTAGAGGACTGTTGTTGTGACTACGAGACGGTAAACAATCTCAATGAAGAAGTCTTACATCCATCTCTTCAAGAGTTGGTCAAAGGTCCCTTTTTTCGATATTTTAAGGTGAGACGACTGCTGCCGTACCTGGTTTTATTGGATTTTGCTTGTATGACAATAAGCTTTCTCTGTGCTGTAAGAGAAGGCCGCATTGTTGGATTCTTGCTTGTTTATCATCTTCGAGAATCTGTCTGAAATCAAGATTCGCTCTTGTTTGAATGTGAAACTTGCAGCTCCCTACCATGTTTAGTTGACTTATGGCCCTCCTACTTATACAAGTTTTGTACTGTTAGCAAATAATTTTGATCAGAATTAGTTGACTGGTTATCTGATTATTGAGTTTTGAGTGCAGATATGAAACCAATATCACTTTGGTACTATTGCGTTATTGCATGACTGCACTTGAGTTATTAGTAATGCTTGTCAAGTAGTTGATTTATATACGAAGTTACAGCATGTGATGCTCTGTCTTCTTAATTAGTTGGCAGTTTTATAATCCATTGAGGAGTTATCAAGCTGATACATTCAGTTTTCAGCCTATCACCTCTATTTCTGGGTTTTACTAGTAGTCTTGGTAGATTTTGAGATTTACTTTAAGCTCCTTGATGCTGAGATTGCTGAATCTTATGTGAAAAAGTGGGGCACACATTCTAGATGCAAGTGGTCATGATTTCGTTTATTTTTAACTCCATATTAATATTAAAGATTTTTTTTTATATGCACAAAAGGACAACTACCTAGATGCTGAATTCATAAATTGGCAGAAAGAGAAAAGGTTCGAGGAGTTGTGCCAGTAGATCTTATATACACAAAGGCAATGATACCACTAGTTAAGGAAGGATGGAGATGTGCATTAAATGTGGCTCCTACTTCCCTTCATTTAGTGACCGAGGAGCTTTGGGTTGCATGGGCGTGAACTTGAATCTGTTGAAGTACTTAAGTTTGGCTGAATAAGGGTTAGCAGTCCCTGGTTCTTGGTGTTAATGGATTTATTCACCTTCAGGTTGTTATAGGCCTACAATTGTTCAAAAAATGCTCCCAAGATCACCTTTCTGTGTTGGAGGGGAACTTACGGAGCAGGCTGCCTAGATTATCCTTTTGCCATGAACTATCTGTGATTGAATGTATTAGTGTCACCACTTTACTGGCATGTAGCTGTGCTGCAGTTATCTTGATGATAAGATCTAGGTGGATAGCTCCTGCCATCTCTTTGTTCAGATTCAATTTTTATGGGACCGTCTCTCTTCATAGCATTTGCTAAATGTCAGAATTACGCTGTACCCCACTTAGGCTCTTTGGCATTTGATTTTTCTAGAGCCTGCTGACCTGTAAAATACAGGTTAAACTCTGGTGTGACTGTCCATTTTGGCCTGATGATGGCATGTGCCGCTTAAGGGATTGCAGTGTTTGTGAATGCCCAGAGAATGAGTTTCCTGAATTATTTAGAAAACCATTGCATCACAGTCTTTCATCAGACGATCTTATATGCCAAGAAGGAAAGCCACAGGCCGCAGTAGATCGTACCCTGGATAGAAAAGCTTTTAGGGGATGGACTGAGACTGACAATCCTTGGACTAACGATGATGAGACTGACAATGGTATGCATAGTTTCTGTTCCTGTACAGTAGAACATAACTCAGTTTTGTGAATTTATATTAAGAAAAGTAATATTTTTGCCCTTTTTTTACACAAAAAGGACTAGCTCACATTCCTGTTCGGATCCATCAGGAAACCTGTTTTGGTTATCATTAATGTATTGATGCTTATCAGCCATTTTTTTCATGATTAATATCCAGCTTTTACTACTGTATCTTTGAAAATTAGATTCCATTTAATCTTAGTGGTCATTAAGTCATTAAATTCAGGGATGACTAATAGATTACTTTTATTCACAGATGAGTTGACTTATGTGAATCTGCAATTGAACCCTGAACGCTATACTGGCTACTCTGGTCCATCAGCTAGAAGGATATGGGATGCTGTTTACTCTGAGAACTGTCCCAAATGTGAGTTTTTCTTACTATTTTTGGAAAAGCAAGGTTTGTGGATCATATATGTGTGCCTGTGCGATTTGAAGTTATTTGCTTGCTATCTTCTCAATGTGGTAACATTAAGCAATATCTGCATGAATCAGCTCTCATCATATAGCAGGCGCTTCACCATAAATCATGTTAAGTAAAAGATGTCAAAATTATGAGTATCTTTGAACAAAAAAGTATCATTTCTTGGTGATAAGTTGTGGACATTTCTTTTCCAAGTATGTTCATTGGGCCAGCTTATTCAAATTCCATATTTTACTTCGTAATTGCACATGAAAAGTAAAGTCCCGTATGTAATTCTTTGGTTACAATAATTGAAATTGTGTGACGATAGCTAACATTTTCAGGTTGTTGGGCCCCGTTGCGGCAAAATGGCTATGGATATTTTGATAACTAGCAAGATGCTGTGTCTTTAAATTTTTGCCCATTTAGCAGTTAGCACTGAGGATGACTTCATCTTAAGTCCTGATTTTCACAGTTGTTTCACATTTTAAAATTTAAACTTTCCATGCTAAACTATTCCCAATTGCTCTCTCATCACAATGTAATATGCAGATCCCGCTGAAGGGTCATGCCAGGAGGAAAGAATACTGTACAAGTTGATATCTGGCCTTCACTCATCTATCTCCATCCATATAGCTTCTGATTATCTACTTGATGAAGCTACAAATTTGGTATGATATTCAACCATTTCTGCAACACTTTTACATAATACTCAGTAGTTTCAACTCTTTCTACTTTGTTGTTCATGGTAAGTCTTCGGAAGTGATTGGTATAAAATTAGCAAAGTCATGATTGACATTTGAGAGTCATTTACCTGCATAATTCTTCTCCTCTTTTTACATCTGCCATAATGGTCTGTGAGAATATTTTTGTTTATCATGAAGAACACGAAATGCAATCGGGAATTTTTTCACATAAATTTACATTGTAACCGGATGAATTCTTTTTTCCTTAATTGCAGTGGGGCCAGAATCTCACATTGATGTATGATCGTGTTTTAAGTTACCCAGATCGTGTTAGAAACTTGTACTTCACCTTCCTCTTTGTCCTGAGAGCTGTTACGAAGGTACTTGATGGAGGAACAAAAACTATCTATCCATACGAGGCTACAACCTTTTTGGCCTTTATATTCTAAACTATCTGCTGTTGCATTCCAGGCGGCCGATTATCTGGTACAAGCTGAATATAACACCGGTAATCCTAATGAGGATCTGAAGACACATTCCTTAATCAGACAGATACTCTATAATCCAAAACTTCAGGCGGCTTGTCCACTCCCATTTGATGAAGCTAAGTTGTGGAAAGGCCAGCGAGGACCTGAATTGAAACAGAAAATTCAAGGACAATTCAGAAATATTAGGTTTTCTTCTAGTTCTATTAGCCCCTTTTTTTATTCTCTACACCACACCAAGTTTCAATTGCGCTTTATTTTTTAGTATTCTGGCAAATAGAAACTTTGCTCAATGTAGGCTTCCTTTTTCCTTTTATCTCACTTTTGCATCCCTATTGATTACTGTGCTTGAATATTTCCCTGACAATAGTATTCCTTTATCAATTTGGTATTGCAGTGCAATGATGGACTGTGTAGGCTGCGAGAAGTGTCGACTTTGGGGGAAGCTTCAAGTTCTTGGTCTTGGTACTGCGCTGAAGATCCTCTTCTCTGATAATGTTGACAATCATTTGGTTCACACGGTAAGTTCCTGCCCTGATATCACTTCTCTGGATTGGAATTGCATATCCTGAAAACTCAGCAACTACTACTAATTCATATTGTCTGCCTATTTGTGGTCACTGTACTTAGAATATGGAATTGGGCAGATTTCTAAAGCTAATTTATTGAATATTTATCCTGATCAAGTATATTGTATTGGAATTCAGCTGCAGTTACAACGGAATGAAGTGATCGCGCTGGTGAATCTACTGAATCGACTCTCGGAATCGGTCAATTTTGTTCATGTAATGGCACCTGCTGTAGAAAGGATTTTTAGAAGATAATTTTTCCGCATTGGCTACCCGAAGGAGCATATGTGGTAAATAATATGGGCATCCTTCCAGAAGAAAAGGTAGAATCTTCCCGTATCTGGTTGTCTGGCTGTGGCTGCTGCTCAATAGTGATGAACTTGTTAACCTGATGCTTGCAGATAAAGGTGAATAAGTTGCGAAAGAACTCAACTTCACGACCAAACAGTTTATAGTAATAGACAATGTATTGTACATTAAAGAGGCAGTTAACCAAGAGTTGTACGGTCGGCGAACATTTTGGCATATTCCCCTGAATAAAATATCATATCATTTCAGCTTCTTACCTGCTTTTCTAATTGCTCATGGAAATTGGCAAAAACCATGAATCATGTCCGTTGTACCATTACAGATTTACAATTTAGCAAAGAAATTACAGGATATCCCAACTACCCAGAAATCTTGGTGCTATTCAAGGATGACTTAAACCAAACTCTATTGACAGAATAAATAAACATTTAAACCAATGGGATTCAATATTAGAGCGAAACAATCAGAAAAGGTGTTACACCTGCCTAACATATCATGATATCGTTAAAACAATTCATCAGAAAAAAAAACAATGATTTCTCCTTTTTACGGGCTATGCCATAAAACAGTTAAACAAAGATCACAGAAAACATCTCATGACTATTACTGCACAATGAGTTTCTCCTTGGTAAAAATTACATCTCCCTCCCTATAATCCGTGTCTGACATAAACTGAAGTGGTGACAGCAGTAAGAAAACGGCACATCGCAACAGAATATAATCCGCATGGCTTTCATCCATCCTGCGGCAACTTCAGACTAAATATCTGCAAGCAGCAGCAAACAAGGAATTGTAAAATCAATGAAGAAGGATTTCAAAATTCATGATCAGAAATTCAGGAAGAATGCACTAGACCAAATAAGAGATGAGAGCCAAGACAGTGATAAATATGAAAAATTGGAGAAAACAATAAAGATCCATCAGGCTTTTCTACACCCAGAAAAAATTGTCCCAGTGCAGTAGCAGCATACAACATTGCAGCACCAGACCCTATTCTTTTAGAATAGAATGGTATTTTTGTCGGGTCACAGTATTAATCTCTCTCTCTAGATTTCAATTGGCACTTGTTAGGAAATCTCTCCGGTTCTCTCACCAATGCAGTAGCAATATACAGCATCGCAGCACCAAATCCCATTCTTTTAGAATAGAAAGGGTTGCAATATTAATCTCTCGCCGAATTTGGATTGGTACCTATTAGGAAGATATGCCTCCATTCATATAACCAAAACTGTTCTGATTAAATACTCAAGAAACCACAAGCCTTCTCCACAAAGACCAATCACGTTGGTACTTACCCCCGTTTAAATATACTGAAACGCCTCTTTTCAAAGTAAAATACAAATGAAGAAAAGGGTTTTCGAAACCCATCAACAGTGTAAATTAAGAAAACAAGTGGCCAAGGCGAATGAAGCTGTTCCAATTGGGAAAAAGAGGAAGAAAGACAAGTTTCATCTCGGCTAGATTTCCTTTTGCAAAGATGGGATAGAGAAATAAAAAAGAAACGAGATTGAAACACAGAATCTTACATATTTGTCATCTAGTCTTTTTATTCCTTTTGGAAGGTCTCACTGTCTGTTTCCTATAATCATCAGAGGTCTTCATATCCACAAACGGCTGCGAGTATTTCCAACACAAACAATAGATGTGAGAATCCGAATACTTTACCACATTTTCATGAATTCAATCGAAAAATATCAACTATAAAACAAGTTACGAAATTAAATGAAAAACAGAAAAAAAACGTGTCTGCTAAGTAGGCAAAGGAAATAGGAGCTTGAGAAGGCCTTTACCTCTTCGGAATTTTTCTGAAGCTCCAAAAGTTCTTGACAGTAAGCGAGGCACTCGGCGTGGTACACCGCGGCCAGGTTTTTTATCAAAGCTTTCCTCTTGATAATACCTATCACTTGAAACGCGCACAACAAAAAGAAAAGTAAACAACAGCGGTAAAAAAAGGTATTAACTTATTGTTCCTTATTTTAATTAGAATAGAGTAGGCAGGAAAAAAAAACCCTAAGAGGGAGTGAGGAAGTTACTTCGACTGGGATCGAATGGCGGGGGCGGTGAAGTGGAAGGAGGAGGGGGATCAGACGGTGATTGTGGAGATTGACCCTCGGAGTCGATGACCGGAGGCAGTGGCGGGGAGCGTGTCTGTTGCTGTTCTTCGGCCATCGTGAATCAACCGTTTGAACGTGATTTCTACGATGAAGAATGCAGAGCGTTACAGTTACCCCGGAAAAGCCTAGCCTAAAGAGAATTTATAGCGTCGTTTATTTGCTTTGTTTGGCTACTCCTTCCTCAGCCAGGAAAATAGTTAGTTTTTTCACTGTTTGGCGGCACTCGGATGTCAATTTGGTGGGAAACCATTTAATATTAATTACGATTTTAGTAGATTTGGATTACATTTTAATCATATGATAAAATATGGATTTGATATCCCGATATAAAAATAAAATACTATCAAATAATCATAAATAGATATATATAAATAAATAAATTATTATTAATTCTATAAAGCTATTCTTTATTTACTAAAAATTATGAAAACATAATAAATAATATGATTGAATAAAAAAATAAAAGATGATTTGAAAATTATTCATATATAAATAACTATTAAATAAACTAGATTAATTCGATTGAACCATAAATACCGCAACCCAATAAATTTTAGACTAATTTTTTTTAAAAAAATTTAGAAGAAATTAGATATATAAAAATTTAAATAACTCAACCGACCCAGGTTATGCCGTCCATCCGTTTGGTTAGATTGCAATTTCGATCCGTTTGGTTAAATTGCAATTTCGCGCTCACAGATAAGTCGGTGATGTTATTTTCTTCTGGTCCATGACTGAATGCTAAAAGCTGGTTCAGGCACAGCTAAAAATATACATCGGTAGGTGGGAAAGGGAATAACAACAAGAATCATTGTAAACATTGAGCATACACCGTAGACTTGCTTTGCCACGTATAGAAATACTAAAACCAACTTAATATTTCAACTTCTGTACTAGAAACCTTACTGCCACCCCAAGTTTTTCTTGGAAAAATGGATATTAATGGTACAGTTTATCATGGCTACGCTACAAGTTGCCTCCTAACATCACATGATTCACTCCAATTAACCACCTGTAGATTACCTGGTCTACGCAAAATTCCTACTTGTTTCACCATTGGAAACGAAAGCTATGATCCGTTGGCAGATTCATCATGTGCTTCGCTGGTAACAGTTTTTCCAGTCCCGGGCTGTTTAAAAGCTGCAAGAGAAGACCAAGAATAAGAAAGGATGATTCAAAGCAACACCGATGGAGCACCATTCCTCATTAACTACATTAGCTTCATCTGATCAAAAGTACGAATAGAGCATTTTTCCAGTCATTATCATCTTCACCAGATAAGAAGGATTTAACTAATGAACAATTTAGTTGACAACTGAAATAAGTAGCTAACATTCAGTCCATACCAAAGAACTCCTTGTACAGTTCGCATTATGGAAATAGAAGAGAAAAAGACAACAAGTGTCATACTCACATTTAAGATATGATCCAGCAAAGCATGTCAGCCTTGCTTGGACGTCCACCTCAGCCAATGGATTTGGCTTCTCTGCACTTGCCTTACGTACATCCCAAACTCTAATAATCCCATCGGAAGAACCAGATGCTAATAGATATGTATGATCATCATCAACATGGCCATTGTTCCTCGACAACACAACAATACCTTTAATGCGGGAAGTATGCGCACTCTCAATGCAATAGGCAGCCTTTCCACTATTTATGTCCCATGCTGTGATATTTCGATCCTCGCCACCAGTAAACAGAAGGTTGTGCTGTTCAAATACCACAAAATTGATTGTAAGAAGAGAAAAAAACTGAAGTCCACAAACAGAAAGAACAACTAGGAGCATTCTAAAGCATAAGGACTTCGACCATCATCAACCACATTAGTGCTTCTAAAAGATATCCAGCATATCCCGCTTGGTGTGGCAATATCATAATGAACAAACATCTTAATCGTTTTCAAACTAGGGGGACAAGATATTTCAGCAATGTATGAGCACCCAAGCTATCATGAAGACCACATCCACCATCATAAGTGTGATTTACAGAGACAGAATATCAATAAACTGATTGAAAACAAATTAACAACACCAGAAACATAATATAGAAATCCTCTTTCAAATGCCCAACCTTATTCAGACAAAAAGCTCTTGCAATGATCTTAATGTGCAAATGGTATCCTAAATACAAAGGCACAAGGATTATTGAAGAGGAGACCAAGAGAGTATAACAAGCTGAAGTTCACAAGAATGTAAAAAAATGGGACTACCATAAAAATCAATTTGCAGAACAGCAAGAACAGTCACAATCAACAAAACCCAGAAACTGAAATTTCACCTCTCCAGGAACAACAGAAAGAACTCGTTTGGGGCATTCAAACTCCACTACCAACTTGCCATCATCCAAATTATGAACCCCAACATTGACATCCTTCACCATAGAGAACTTCTCATCGTCAATAAACTTAATCAAACTAGCTTCCTTGCCGATTCCGGCATAAAAGCTCCTTCTCCCTCTCATTAAATTCGTCACCGCCAAGCACCTGTCGGCGCCGACCGATATCGCCAGCTTCCCCGAGGAGTGAACTGCCAGATCGTTAACGGTGCGCCGATGGACATCCACAGACTTGAGGTGAACAAAAGGGCTGGTGTCAAAGATGGAGATGGAGCCATCTCCGTTTCCGGAGACTAAGTTTCGGGGGAAGGATAGGTCCTGAGGTGTGTAGAAGGAAAGAGCGGTGACAGCAGAGCCGTTGACGAAGTGGCCAAGGGGCGTGGCGGTGGGCATGTCATAGCAGTAAATAGTCTCGATCGAGTCGGCCGTAACCCCTATAGGGCCTGCCGCGGCAGCGCAGGTGACGGGGGCGGTGTGGTTGACATGGGCATGGTGCCTGGCTAGGGTTGGGGCCGCGGCTTTGGGGTCGTTTTGGACGGGTTTTAGTCTGTAAATCAGCACCTTCTTCTCATAAGTCCCGGCGAGTAACATGGTGACGGCGTACAGGGTTTTGGAGGTTTTAGGTCAGCGATTGTGTGTCTTTGATGATATTTGTTCCACTCCTACGCAAGGAGGAGGAAGGTAATGGGTTTATTAAAAAATCTTCATAGTAATTGATATATGCTGTCTTTCGGTTAACAACTTTAACATTAATCAGGTCCTCTAGATAATTTTTTTTCCCCAATTTCTTTACTTTATAGTTTTATTTAACTGAAATATTTATTTCCTGAATAAATAAGAAAATTGGGAAAGCAAAATACACATTTTATTTTATTTTTATCCTGCATCAACCATAATAATAGAAAAAATAAAAATATTTGGTGCCTCAAAATTATAATTGAAGTTTAAAATAAAAATATTAAAATTAAATTTATATATTCACAAAAAAATCTATTTGAGATTAAAATTTAATAAAACAGTTAAGTTGCGTGAAATTATAGATAATTTGATTTTTACCACCTTCGAAAGTGATATTATGGGATTAAGGGGCTTAGAGTAAAAGTCTTGCTGATTTGTTATTTTTATTAATTAAATCAACATTTGCTAAAATTCGATAAACATTAATTAAATTAGATTGTGTTATTATTTGTGTGTATTTTTATTCATGGATGATGGCATTAAATAGATGATGAAAACTCTTATAAAATTAACAAATTATTCTAAGTCTAATTATAAAATTTGATAAACATATATAAATTTTGTTATTTTTTATACATTTTCTAGAGGGTTCTGCCATGCAATGTTCTCCTAAAGGTAAAGTCCATCCATAGAAATAGCATGATATTAAAGGTAACCATAATTTCTTTTTAGTTCAGTATTTGCTGGCTCAATAAAGTAAATCATATCCACAGCTAATCCATTCACTGTGCAGTACCACAGTTATAACACTGATCAATGGAAACTCCAATTGGAGAAAGATTAAACTTATTCCGAAGACACTCTTATTTCAAGAAGAAAGAAAAATTGAAGCTTGATAAAATAGAGTCAGCATTCACATGTTGGATTTCCATGCTCGTACCCAGCTCCACAGTCAAAACAGAACTCGTAATTGCAACTGCAGAAAACAAACAGTAACGAATAAGAAATCCAGGGTACCAATTCAATGAAGCCAACAAACAATCTTAAAGCATGTTAGTACCTGCAGGTCATATGGTTGCAACCTCCCCTGTGTTCGATCATTTGATTACAGAGAGCACACAGGCGCCACCCTTTCCTTTTGGCCAGAGCGAAAAGCGCTTTCTCTCTACTAGCAAGAGGGTAATGTCTTTGGTAATCGAAGCAGCTCTTATTTCTGTGCCAAGGAACCTTGCAATTGATGCAGAAAACCTCGTGGCATTTTATGCATTCTCTGGCTTCACGTTTCCCGTCACTCACCGTCCCTGATCTTTTAACTTTGAAGTCCTTCTTCGACATCACCGCCGAGCATCTTGGGTTGGGGCAGTAAAGTCTTTGAGATCTCGGAATCGAACATTCCGCTATGCGCTCTTTCATCACTGCCACTCTCTCAGGGGCAAAGAACATCGCACAGGCGTCAATCTTTATCACAGATGCGCAGTCTCTGGTAGGGCATAGAGGTTGCGAGCCCCGAAGAAAAGACGATTCTGCGTAGCGTTTGATGCATGTGGAGCAATATTTGTGACGGCAAACATCAACCCAACAAATCTCATCGGTATCATATACTTCCAAACATATCTCGCAAATCTCCTTTTCCTTCTCTTCCTTCTCCTCCACCTCTATGTGCATCTCCCCCAACAGCCTGGTGATGGTCCTTTCCGCCATGATTAACAACAACCCAAAACGTGAATCCAGCAACAGAATAACAGGCCTCCATAACACAATTGGGAGTTGGATCTTCAGTAACACAAACCCTCGTATCTGTCAAAAAAAAAAAACACTAACCCCTCGTATTCCAGTACTTAAAACAGGAAGCAGATTATCAAAAAATGAAAATGACGATTTGGTGGTGAAGAAGAAATGAGCTATTTATAACGCATATATCCTAACTAAAATCAATAACTACGCCGCATCTGAAAAGATTAACGAGGGCGTATCTCGTTATTTCCGTAGCTTTCTGTTAATAGCTGTCAGAAATTTAAGCAAATGCGATCTCCCGGACCCTGATGGTGATAACCCCATTGACTCGTCGATTATCTAGTAGAATCTTAACAATTCGACAAATAATCTTAACAAATGATTAGCACGTCAAGTAATCATGAGAGAGGATATTAGACAGAGCCTCAGGGTGACTTCTGCTGCAATTCCTCCGCCATTTCATTTAGACATTCGTCACCTTCCCGGAAAATAAATCTCGTAATTAACGCATATAATTGTTGTTTAACAGAACTATGGATGCTTACTATTATTATATATGTATCAAAAGGTATAATTGCATAATCTAAATCTTCAAGTTGATTAATCTCTGCCCTGATTGAGGACACGACGCCAGTTTTCCCTGTTTAGAAGTTGCCACAGTTCTTTGGTAATCATCACAACTCTTCTTTGGATACCAAAGAACCCTGTAATCGACGCAGAACACTTTTTGTAAAAAAAAAAATCGACCCAGAACACGAAACCGACACTTGCTGCATCTTCTTGCTTCAAAAAGAAGTCTTCAGAGGAACACATCTCTGCCTCTTATCTTTTAACTCAATTCTTTCCATTACCGCTTGCCTCACAGAAGCACACAGATATCTGATTACTGAAAACTATTTGCTATATCCGGCTATCTGCGGGTGCTCATTCGTACAAATAGTAAGGAGAGATCGAATTACTCTGAAAAGAGATTCTAAACAAATGGCGTTATACGATATCCCTTATAAGGATTAAAAATGTTTGGTGATTGTCTTGCTACCTCATTGATTCAGTGTTCAAAGGTTTATTCTCAAGGCCTTCGTCATCTTAAACTCCTGCAAGAAGTAAAACAGAAAACAGTCACATGCTGCGTATTAACGTAAACATGGTCTTGAAGAGAAACAGAGTTTGTGATCTTTTTTTTGATGCTCTGTTCTCTCTTCTCTAAACTTTTTAAGGTTATTTTATTAATCTTGACCTTTTTCAAAAGAAAATTCTTGGATAACCATATTAATATTACATGATAGATTATTCTCACCAAAAATCAGTTGACTTTAATTTATCTAGAACTTCTGATAGCTATTAAACTTTTCTTATCTTCTAGATTTTGAAAATTTTGGCTTTCATTGCTTCATTATTTGGTATAGTTGATATACAAGCCTGATTTAATTATTTAAAATTAATAATATTAAAAGAACCTTCTAAGTAGAATTATTAAAAAAAATATTGCACTAAAATTATGGTTGCACGTGAAGGTAAATTTTATTGCCGCGGCGTTGGACAGGTTTTTTAACCGTGTCCTTAAAATATTCAACTCGGCAGTAAAAGACACGGTCAATCCGCCACGTGGATTCGTTTCCCTCTATGATTTGGTCCAAATTGACAGCCCAGCTTCCACGCTTTACTGCCCAAATTTATGTTTAGCCCTGTTCTTCGTCAACTTGTTTATAAGGGTTATTCTGTGGAAATGTCTCCCATATCTCTCTGCCTTCTGGGTCTGACAAAACACCTTAATTTGCTCTTTCTAGAACCCACCCATTGATCAGCTTCTTACCCTTTTACTATATATATCATCAGCTAGGAGAATCCATTTCCTAGCTACCACCACTACAAGTTAATTAGCAAAGGCTTTTTTTGAAAATTTTGGTATACATCACGAAAAAATGGTGACAGATGTCTACCCAGCTCTTCTCATATCCCGCAAAAGGACTTCGAGTCATCCAAAGTTAGAGACCATTGTTGAAGAGGGAACTCAAGACTTGGAAGTTGTGACCAAAAGGCTGGGGTTTCTTCTTCCTGTACTTTTGTCTTTGGGTTTTCTATCTTTCTTATTAAGAAAAGATGTGTGTTTGATGTGGCAAGTTAACGCATGAAGCTGATGTTCAAGTTCTTTTCAAATTTGTATCACAAGAGCGGAGATGGATTTAGATCATGCGGTTACGTTGCTCAAGATATCTCCTGCCTGCTTGTTGTCTCTCAAACCAATTTCCTTGTAAGAAAGAGCGATTATCAAAGTTTCCCATAGCTATATATCTGTCATGAGAAGTTGGATACTGACGGCCGGGCATAAGATTCATATCCGCTATGGATGGATCCAGTTATCGATTTTTGTACATGTCTTATGTTGATCTAAATCCCTATATACTGTTTATGATCCATCTTGTGGGATTTGATGGTAATAAACTAAGAAATCTGTTTGACTTTAATATTGCTATATGTTGTTTATATCTATTTACTGTGAATTATGGATGTAGTCTTGGTTTCCATGGGTTGAACCCATACAAAAGCTATGGTTAATGGATCCCTCTATTTCATGGCGAGATACCTCTTCAATAACATCTTCTTTAATCTTAAAAATTTAGAAAATTAAGAGATTTCGAATTTAAAATCTGAGGTTAATAGGACTATAGAGAAAATTAAGGTAGAAATATAGGATGAAGACCAAGATTGTGTAGCAAACGGAGGATCTTCTAGAAATATATATAAATATTTCGGATTTAGTAGCCTTTGGATATAATTATTAATTACTATCATAAATAGCCCATGACTCCCTCCGTCCTTCCATACTTTTTCTCTTCTATATCATGTCTCCAAATCAAAGTCTACCTTTCAGTTTTGTTTTTTTTTTCAGAATTCTTATTACACGTTTCTATTTATTACAGTATGATGCTCTTTTCTAGCCCAAATGGAAATAAAATATAGAAAATCCGACATCATTCTAGAGATGTCATAGGCATAGTTTGATGCCGTTGTTTATAGAGGAAACATTTTATCCCACCCAACATTTATATGATCAAACTATGCATATATATAATGAAAATAATTGAGTTAATTACCAACATTTAGTCGTCATTAATGATATTGAATAAATTTTACAATAACTACTCCATATTCTCAGACGATCAACCCCATAATATATATTTTAGCTCATACAAGGATAGGCATGTAAAACATGCCCATGAGTACACATCAACCCAACATACATACATCTTGACGTGCTAAAGAGAGGGGTTCTCTCGTGAGCTTGAGCCTAAAACAATGAAACACTAATGGGACCATACAAGGCCATGGCATGCATCTCCTTGATGAGAGCTCACATGTTTGTTTGTATATTGGTGGGATTCCTCTCTGGTATCGATCGTCAATACATGAGGAAGTAAGAACCCAAAGAAAGAAAGATAGGAACGAGAAACAAGTATTCCGTTGGAATTATAACAGCGGTTCTTCCAGCTGATCCTTCCTCGAAAATGGTTTCCAGCCGTGGAGGAGAGGAATGCTTCCTGCGAGAAATCAAAAGTGGTGGTGCAACTTCTCCGCAGTTTTGCATGTATGATCTCCTCTCACTCACCATTCCCAGAATGAATGCACGCAAGAGAACCTGGAACTGCTTTAATCTCTCTTCCCTTCCGACAAATGCTGTGTTTCTCGGCCCTGCCTGCTTTCACAAGGAGGCCTCCATTTTATTTGCAGAGCAAAAGTGGGGTGTCAAAGAACGGATGGATGAAATTAACGGGTAAAAATAGCAATTCTGAAATTACGGATTTGTTAAATGCAATATGCCTGTTCTGTTTGATGCAATATCTCTAATTCGTATTTATATATTCAAAATTATTTTATTCTCAAATCAATATTTTTTTACTTCAGAATATTGCTTGAGAGCTTAATCCAATTTTAGTGATTTTGGATTGTCCAATGATTATGAGTGATTTGACAAAAGAATATATTCTATATATTATCCCCTTATATATTTTTAAAAAATTAAAAGAACATTTACCGATAATTTATTCTCTTATAATCTATTTCACTGAAAAACGCAACCATGAATTTTCGGTTCAAAACAAAAGGAAAAGAAAAGAAAATCGTAGATTATTGATTACATTATTGGTGGATTACATTATACTTTATATCGATGCATGAACAAGAGAGCAAGCGAGCAATCTAAGCACAGCCCAATCTACGGGAGTAAGAGGACGGAGGTTTTTGCACCTCAGAGAAGCAATTTGATTGTGCTGCAGGTACCGATGACGACGACGACGACGATTCCTGACTCATTTCCACGCAATCTTCTTCATTTTCTTCTTCGTAAATTGTATCCAGCGATAGTAAAACCCGGACCCTTGACACTGTAAGGACAAGAGGTGGTGCAACTGCCGAGAACAGAGTCCTGGGTGAGCTCTCATGGTGTAGGAGGACACGAGAAACGGAGGACAAACAGATCGAGGGAATAGTTTCAGCTATCATTGTTTCTTTGTTCATATTTTCTGTCATAAAGCTATCTATATTTTCCGAAAAGGAAGAAGCAAAGAAGACTTCAGGTATTTCAACAAGACTACATTCACTTATTTATAGAATATCTTGCCGTTATATTGTCCTTCACTGTCAATTGTGTTTAATATCTAAAATTGCAGATTTAATTTTATTCAATCATATTTTTCTGGTTTCGATATTAAAGGGTATCTATTATGGGTCAAGAATGACTAATCTATTTTGTGATATAGTAAACACTAATCCACATATAAAATCAAAAATTTAATTTTACTCGACCATATCTTCAATTATATCTTCGACTTTTGATATTAAAATGTATCCAATGTGTCCATTATATAAAGATAACCATCGTTAATCTCTTTTTATATATAGTAAACACTAACTAATAATCAATTCGTATTGTAAATTTTAAAATATTTTATATAAATATCGAAAAAAAATAAATCTTACTATTTATTCACAAAACAAAACTATATTTCCAGGCGTTGGCGTTGGCGTTTGCTTAGAGAATAGGTAAACGTGGAGTGCAAAATCCTGATAGAAAGATAATGCCGATAGAGCCATAAGAAATGGGGAAAGTCAAGAGGGAGGCCGAAGCATTATTGAAACCAAAAGTGAACTTTTTTACTTTATAACTTAGAAAAGCCAAATATCAACTGGAGCTTGTGTCGAGTCCTTCTCCTCTTTGGCCTTATTCATCAGTTCATGAACTTCATCGAATACAGCTTGAGCGATCTTTTGCACTTTATAGTGCGGCCCACAATGATGACGGGTGCGTTTCTTCTTCCGTGGTCGACACGGCACAATTACATGCATACTTGCTTGTCTGCGAGATGTTGCAGAAAAGTTTGGTGGCGCAGGCGGAGAAAGCCATATGTGGTGGCTCCACTTAGAACCCTTTGGAATTCAAATGTTCATACTACATTAGTTGGACTATTTTCAACTTTGAAACGATTATACCGGAGTATGACACTGTGCTGATGTATAATAGAAGTTCTTGGAATTATTTTTTTTAAAAAAAAATCTGGGAGACGTCTACTTCTTAGTGCGTGTAAGATTTGACACTACAGTATTTCCTTTGTGGATCACATCACGCATTTGGCTTTTGTAGCAGGTTCAAACCTCCTGCTAAAGTGCTTCTTTGGCTAAAATAGTGGAAGGAAAGGAGCCAAACCCGAGGCTAGGCCAGGGATTGCCACAGATCCAATTGTTTTAAAGCTTAAATCACTGGAAACAATTATTCAGAAGCTTACCATGAAAGCCTTGTTACTTTGGTCTTCTTTCCTTTATCCTCTAATTTGTAGAGTCAGAAGACACCCTACAAAATGAAGAAAGCGAAAGTAGATAAACCATATAAATTATTCCACAGTATAAGAAAAAGGTAAGCCTTGTTGCCATTGCCATTGACACTGTCGATATCATGGTGTGGGGGCTGGCCAGCTGAACAAAGCGTGAGTCTCTACTCTTTTTTGTCTGTTGTCACCATCATTTATTTATAGCACTTGCCCTTTGATGTAAATGGTTAGCTGGAATAAGCTCCCAGTTATGACATGGTAATATAACAAAAGGAATAACATCATTTGGAGCTATTTAAATTTGGCGGGGCTGCGAAGTCAAGACTATCGATGGGTGATTCTTTCAGTCTCTTCTTGAAGGAGTTAGGTTCTAGTCAGATCGCCACAAAACAAACTAGTACTTTTTAAGTTATCGAAGCCTTCTACCTAGTAATTTCACTTAATAACAGTCATCTCAATCATAATATGATAGAATATAACTTGAGAGTTGTGTTGATTGAATGGTTAAATGACATGGGTCGATTTATCTATCCTTAACCGTGAGTCTACAAAAATATAACTCAAATTCATCTATCATTAACCAAACATGAAGATTTCGATTTTTAAAGACTTTATATCAACTGGAGTCATTCTTGATTCGTGTTTACGAGTTAGCAAAATGACACTGTTACCGACTATTAGACAAAGGAGTATATTGTCTGATTTCTATTTGAACAAATAGAATTCTTGGACAATCTGATTCATTAGGCTACTAAGCAGGCTAGAAGAGGTACTAAGATACCTAGAGTTCATATCTGATTGTCGTTGCATGATTGTTTGATGATACTTGTGTTTTATGTTCATAGTATCTATAAAGTACAGATCATTTGTTATCTTCATATTCATGTGCAACAACGAACTTGAATATTTGGACCACCTGCTCCTACTATGCCCCGAAATCTTGGACATTATCGCGCAAAATTTATTTTCGGTTAGGACAGAGTTAGGTTAACACCCTCCGGAATACTCAAGTTCTATCAACAATGGACAAACTTTCGCAAATGATGACTGATAGCTTTACTTCATTTGTTGAGAAAGCAAGGCTTCCTGTATCCTTCTGTGATCTCCACAGTTTTATGATCTGTATTCCTTGTGATATCAGCATGACAAACTAAGTTCCAGTCAATTGAGGCTAACTTGCGAATGAAATCTTAATTATACCTTTTCTAAGGGTTTTATACTGTAGATACCTTTACCATATCCGGAAAAGCATGATAGAAATGTTTTTGTACATGAAGCAAGGCCTATCATCATTATGCAGACCGGTTTTCCAAGGGGTATGCATTCTTATGATCATTAGATATCAGTATATCAGTATCTATGGTTCTCTAGCCCAACTTTATTGTTTATTTTCTTTTTTTTTTGTTGAGAAATCTTCTGGTTCTCTGATACATTTGCTGTGTCTATAAAAGGGGCAAGTAAGATGTAGGAAGGATTAACAAATATTTTTTAAAATTCTTTTAGATTTTGGTGAATTTTAGATGACTCCTGTTCATATATTATAATCCCTACACTGAAAAAAAGTTATCTTAATTTAAAGAAAATTTGCGTGGATTAGTGATGGGTGATGGAAAGATAGACAAAATTCCGGTGTAAAGCTTTGAAAGGGGCAGGAAATGAATTTTGAAAAGTGAAATATATTAATTTAATTAACCAATTGACCAATTCTGACCTAGCTTCCTTCATCCCCTTCCCTCAATACAGAAATACAGACAAGCAGAAATTTCGACAGTGGTAATCCACAATTATGGCTACTTGTATTCGTTGTTTGAATAAGCACAAACTAGAGTACCTTTCGCCGGTCCACAGCGTCCCCACTGTGAAGAAAATGGAGCAGGAAGATCAGTAAGGATATGAAGAAGTGGTCCTCGGCTTGCAGCTTGCCAGTCAGTAGATGCCATGGATAAGAAGCAAGCAATTGAAGAGACTGGCTTTGTCCGTAACCAACTATAAAGCAAATGCTCATTTGCTCTGAAGTGATTGAGATGCATCTCGTCGCCACCATCCATGTGCACTGCACTGAATCAAAAGTATGTAATTAACATGCATGTTACTTTCACTTGAAAACTTCACGTAGAATGTCTTCACGATATGGAACCAACAACCTTTTATCCATCTCCAATAATTTGAGAACGTAAACATGATAAAAAGTCAGGATAGTGCAGGACCTGCTCAGTTTATAAGGATGCCTTCCTGGACTAGAGAATTGCAAATCCGATATAAACCTCAAAGTGACTGCCATCGAGTTTTTTGCTTATTCAATAATCAAATCACAGAAGTTTGCTAGTGCTATTGACATCTCTTGTTAACATCTAGTTGCTTTATCATATCAAACATAAAACTGTTCCTGTGTTTCATCAACTCCTCTATATACCTTTTCAAATGATATTTCACCAAGAGAAAGAAGTCCCACTTAAATGTTCTAAAATTCCCAATAACACAACAATCCATGTAGCCAAGTAAAAGAAAAAGGCTATTAATCTGTGGTTATAGGAAATATAATTTCAAACGATGCATAAGAATGCCTAAAGGCTACGAGATAATATCATTCCTTTCCCTCAAGAGGTAAGAAATTTCCTTCTAGCATCATATTCCAATTAAGCTTAATCCTGGCAGTTATATTGAATCCCCCTTACCTGAGCAAGATTAGAAAGCTACACAGAACTCCGTTCCTATCAACCACCAAACAGACAGATTCCCCGAAACCAGCTGCTATTAGCAGCTATTGTTCACAACAAAATCCATATCTTTTCAGATACCGTAATGGACCCCCATTGAGATTAGTACCTGAGACTGTCATGGTAACATCAGGACTTCAGCAATTAATACCAAAAGGGGAGGGGGTGTAACGAGTAGCTTAAATTTCAATTAGTTTGATTAGGATTTTGAACTCAATTTCAACCTAAACATGTACCTATAAGATCCCACCACAAATTGAGTCAGCTCATCCAAAGCCATACAAGAAAGTACTTTAATCATTGAGCCTTTCTTTCCCTTCTGAGCTCTCACCACCGCCTCATAATTGAAATGGAAAATTCTCACATCCAAAAGTTCATCATAGAGGTTGCACCACCTAAATACGTTAATTTCATGAGGTACAGAGCACTAAAGCTGATGGATACCATAATCGAGGAGGATAGAGAAGCAGGAGCACATGATCCTCTAGCTTCACCAATGTCAGTTTCTGTGAGTGCTCCTACAGGTGTTAGTTCTTCTGCTGGTATTGATTCCAAGTGCATTTTCAGAGGGATTGAAAGAAACTTTTTCAAGCATTGAGAAATTAGCAATCTTCAGGTTTCGTTTCCCAGTCTGTTGTCTAGTTATTGTTTTGGTTGATGTAATCCAGTGAACTGGCTTGGTGACCAAGACTTCCGAGATGTGTTAGGCTGTCAATCACAACAGAAGTCTTGTCATTTCATGTACAAAGTAGCAAATGTTTAGTAATAGTCAAAATTTTACCTAATGGTTTGAAACATACATCAGGAAAGTTAATGATAGTGAGAAAGTACATCCAAGAAGTAACTATGTGTATCTCATTTCTACATTAGTTTAAGATCTTTATGTTGTACTTGGAACTCCATGGTCAAGTGATTGCCAATATAAGCATGCATCTTATATTGGATGAACAAGACTCATTTTCATGAGCTTGGGTTTTCTATTGAAGTACTAATTTGGAGTATTCTTCTCCATTGTGACGGGAGCACTGATAATTCTTGTTAATCCCATTGGAGTGCCAGTTTTTGAATACCAAGGACTAATGAAGGGATCCAAATTCCTCTACAACAATTTTTCTCATTCCAGTTTCCATATATGCTTGTTCTGCATGAGCGCAATCAACTAGAAATCAAGTTCCTAATTGACATAAACAACTAATCCTATTTCTGACTAATACGATCAGTATCATACTACATATTCAATTCAATGTTTAAGTAACATTTCAATGTTTGATAAAGAAGAGCAATATAATGAGTTCCCTTCTAAACATAGCGCATTTGTGCAAGTTTCACTTTCCCAAATGCATTAAGCAGAATGGTGAATTAGCAAAGTATGATTTGCAACCTTGATATTGGTTGGACAGAGAAAAAAGAGGGAGAATTCATCTAAAAAATCATGAATTGTGCACACCATCTTCAAGCGATAGTTCTGATAGAAAGTTTATAAGAACTAAAGCCACAACAGAATGTCAGCAGAGGAAATGAACCCTCTCCTGGAACTGAAATTTTTTTATACTGGTTTTAGCGTACTATGGCATTCACACCTTTTTATTTTACCCAGGGGAAATCGAAATTTAAAAGGAAATATAGAACACAAAGGGATTAATAGGCTAAACTGAGAATGATTCCAAAGGCTAAAATTAAAAAGCAGCGATGGATGTCCACATTGAGGAACAATAACAATCTCAAGTGCTTGAATCTTGTAAAAGCATTTTAGTCCCACATGGTAGGATTTAAAGAATTAATGCATCCAACAATTTGAGTATTGATGATTGGCAGAGTAAACCCTTACTTCCATCATAGGAAAACTATAGCATTAAAAACAAATTCATATTTTAAGCATCCATTATGTAATCATGGAGTTCCTGTCCAACTAAAAACAAATATGAATGTTCGTTTTCATAGAGAATAATGAACTCACTTGAATGGATCCAGAGACAAAATTGGAATTTGGAAGCATCTCTTTTGGCTCAGATGATACAGCTACTTCTCAACCCGATTTTTTCCTTCTTTGTGCACTCTAGAAGATCTGAAACCAATTCTGCGCCTCCTTGATGTTTCAGATTCAACTGTTTGTTTCAGTTTCTCCAGCGCTGGAAGGTAAAAATGTATAATGTTTTAAAGTTACTTGAGATAATAACATAATTTTATCACTGTTCTCAATCTTGTTATCACAAAACACCGCCACAATTAAACAATATGACGAGATAAGACCATCCAACAGCTTGAGCTTCAAGTTTTGAGATAGTTCATCACCAATGCTATTGAAATAACCCATAATTTTAAATAATGGTTCTCACTTTGTTATCCCACAAAAAACATCATATCTTAACAATATGGTAAGATAATGAGATGATTCTTCAACATGGTAGTGAAACTCTATGATCAAGTGGTCAAATGTTCAAATATTACTAGCAACATGGTGGTGATACCTGTATGACCAAGTGGTCAAATGTTCTATTATCACTGCCTTACATTTGAATATTGCTACCTTCATTCTTAATTAAGTTGAAAATCAGCAGTGGGTACAATGACCAAGTACGAATTTCAAACCAAAAAGACATTCACCAGAGGGAAGCGTAAGAACATAAAACCACATATACGGTCCTATACAATGGTTTCAAATTTCAAGTTAACATGTATGTTTTTAAACAAGAAAGATACCCAAAGAAACAAACCAACTGATCTGCATAAGCCAATTATTGGATACTCAATGAAAGCATCCCTACAGACAAAAAGTGATTTACAGGGACTGCTTAAATTTCTAGGCTCAAAACTATTTAGTCGCCACCTAAACATTAAGATATTAAAAGGCCAGCCAATTAAACCCAGAAGCTAATCCAAACAGGATATAATATGGCACTAAGTTGCACTTCAGCATACCAAAAGCAACTATCAAATCTATACATCAGAAGTTTTTCCATGGGAGCAAAAAGGCTAAAAGAATTACCAGACACATAAGTTGATTGAAGTGACTCAATGGAAATGGGATCCACCGAGTAAACTGGACAAGAATCATTGTCAGCTTTCTGGAGCAGTTTCTTGAATCGCTTTACCTGAAAGTAGCAAAATGGCAAACAGTTTGCATAATTAGAACACATAAACCTAACAACATTTTACAACATGAAATTCCATTTGTTAAACCGCTCTTAAAATTTATTATTCAATGACTATTTATTGTATGGACATCTGGTGTGCCCATTACAATACAGAATAACAGAACTTCATAATTCTAAAAGAATACTTTAATAAGCATAAGATTTATCAGTGATTCAAGCAAACAGATGATGTCTCATTTTAAAGCAGTTGCTGGCCACAGCAAAAATATGAGCCTAGTAAACAAAATAAATTTCTAGGTTGATGCAGTATTCATACAGCTCAACTCTGGTTGTATGAACACTGCATCAACCTAGAAGCAATTAGCAGGACGATTATACCTCATGATTACGTAGCAATGTGAAACAATGCCCAACCTGGCCAGCTCTTGCTGTCCGACCAGCTCGATGAATGTATGTCTTTATATATGAAGGCATATCATAATTGATAACATTTCGCACTCCCTCCACATCCATTCCACGAGTCATTGCATCAGATGAAACAAGGACTTGAACCTCTCCTCCACGGAAGGCCTTCAATGCCTTACTGCAACATTTTGTTAAAATTAGAACCAATTAAACAAACTAGAGAATCACAAGTCGATTTTGCAGTACAATAAATAAGACTGACCAAACAGTAACTAATGAAGGCAATTACTCGTTCAAACATATGCCACAGTATCATGAATCTTGCCTTCAGAAAGTCCGAAAATGGTCAAACCTAGTTGAATTGCAAAATGCCAACTAGTTGCATTGAAGGCCCTACTATGACATTCACAACAGATTAAGCCATAATACAAAAAATTTGTTGCTTGGACCTGTCCCACATGTTTGCTGAGAACAGAATGCAAGAAGTGATTTGTGTGTTTATCTCATAAATAGAAGTGTAACACACTTGCTAATTACCTTCTTTCAGACTGGTGTTGAAGTCCTGAGTACTCCATGATCTTGACTTTCAAATCATCAAAAAAGTGCAGCAAGGTGCAAAGACGATGAGTTGACTCAACTGATGATGTAAAAACTATACATTTCTCCTCCGATAGGTTTTGTAGGAGGGAAACCAAGTACAAAGGTTTCAGCTTGGACTCACAAATCTACAGGGAGGATAAAGACATTAGATTTTAACAAGAAATTTTATAAATTAAATAAGCAAGTTAAATTTTTTCCAGGGGTGGATACCTAACAGCTCCCATTGACAAACGTTGACGTGAAGGAAAGATGTAGAGGTGGGAGAAAACAATCAATCATAAAATTTAATAATTTTTTCACAGGCAGCGCCCAGATTCTGTTTAAAAATTACCAAGTAACAGAGCTACTTCTATTAACGTTATATTATCAGACTCGGTGAGGAGAAAATAGTAAAACTACATTGTCTTGTGCCAGAAGTAAAATTTCATTTCGCAAATCAAAATTAGGTTAAAAAAGGCTCTCAAATCAGAGGGCCAAAGCATTTGCTATCAGAAAATAAGGCACAAAAAGTTTCAATGAACCAAGAACTAGTCACAAAGAATACACAGTTGCAACGGCATACCAGTTTAAATGATTCTAATTTGTCAGGAAGTCGATAACGCTGCTTCCCAGCTGTCAATAATAAAGGATGATGCAGATCAAGTTGAGCAAGCTTGCCAGGATCTTGGGTTAAAGTAGCAGATAAAACCATCTTGGCAAGCCTAGGGTAGAGTTTACCCTTAAACCCTCTTTCAACACCACTGCACAAAACAATAACAATTGCACGAATGGTTGAATGTTTAATAGGGTACAAATTTAGAAATTATTTTGTTAAACCAGTAAAAGGGCATCTTACAGGAAGAGCAAATCCAATCAGAGAATCTGGTCACTTATCCCAAACACTAAGCATCAAATTGTGAGCTCAATTTATGTATGGTTATGGAAAGTAACTTTGGGTATAAGCATGCCAAATGCAAAGATAGAGTAAAAGATAAACATACACACACACACACACCCAACATATCAATATAAATATACAAATGCATATACATACACAAAATGCCTCTGTCCATGCGTCTAATGCCTTAAAACTCAAGTAGACATATGGAGAAGGACAAATAATATGGACTCACCATCTTCGTATGGTCTTCAATGCACCAAAAGTAGAGAGATGGAAGTTATCAACAGGAGTATTTTCATCATAAGAGTGAGTCATTTTGAGCACAGCAGGAAGCCAAGATTGGTATGCTTCCCTGAGCAAGCGGTCTGTTTCATCAACAACCTAAAATGACTTGCAATTAGAAATGTTTTAATACACAAAAAATTACTCAAAAAAGCACATCCATAAAGCACCTTTTGGCCCTTGCTTTCATATTACGATATTAATTATCTTATTCAGAGAATTCATTTCCAGACAAATGACTTTACAGGTAACTAGAGAAAAAACGAGATAGCAATCAATTAAAGAAGAGTAGTGTAATTCTCTCATCCATCAAGATGACACAGTAGATCAATGGGGTGCAAGTATCCGTGAGAACTTGTTGAAAACCATCCAATCCTGTTCATTTTCAGCTTTATCTAGGCTCACTGTTGAAAGTGTGTGTCCGTGGTGTTGCTAATAATTAGAGAGGAAATAGGACATGGCCGTGAAGAACTAGTTTGTGCAATTAGATCAGATAAACAGGAAAGTATTTGATATAAGCATCAGATAATCAGGAAAGAATTTTGATATAAGCATCCAACACGCTTGAACTCATGAGCAATCTGCAAGCCATTTAAGCAAATACCAAAAGATGCATGCGCAAAAGGGAATTAACAGACACATAATTATGAAGGAAAAGAAAGAGTTTCATAAACTAAGAAAAAATAATAATTGCCCATAACACAATATGCTTCTTACAAGATAGCAGAGGTGCTCAAGTGTAAATCCCTTGGTGCTAGTTATATGGTCCACAAGTCTTCCAGGGGTAGCCACTAATATGTCAACAGAACTTTGAAACTGAGGCGAAATATCATGTGGATCATAACAAATGCCTGCCTCAAGCTCAGGTCTCCTGATAAGCTGAGAAATTTCATCAGCAATCGAGGATTGCCCAACTGCCAAACCAACAGATAACCCAACAGCCGGTGCAATAGCTTCAAAAACATTCTTAACCTGAACCGTCAAGATTAAAATGTAAGCTTTCAAACAACTTACAAGGTAAACAATGATCACCTCCATTAATAACAACGCGAATTTTGACAACAAAAAGAAGAACACAGGATTGAAGGCTGAAATAATTACAACCTGCAGTGCCAAGTCACGGGTAGGCAAAACCACCAAAGCGCGCAGACATTTAACGGCACGAGTTGACAGCATTTGCACAATAGGTAACGCATAAGCCAGTGTCTTCCCGCTTCCTGTGGGTGAATTTATGCAAAGGTCCCTCTCGAAAGCACCGGGCCCAATCGTCTCTTCCCAAACTGCAACTTGAACGGGGAAGAGTGAAGAGAACCCCATGTTCTTCAGCGCCACCTTCAACCTGTACTTAAAAGAAAAAGCAAGCAAAAAAAACCGATAAAAAATAAAGTAAAAGCAGCACAGAAACCCAAGAACAACCATCTAACTTCATATTCGATAAAACTCAAATCCGAATCGAGGAGAACAAACGAGCGTAAAGATAAGTGTAAACTGTACGTTTGGTGCCAAACGGTGAAAAGGATACCTAGGGTCAAGGCAAGGTAGAAGATCAAGTGAGCACTCTTCCAGTTTGGTGACGTCAACTGGATTTCTCATCCACGGTAAAACCGGCATACTCCTCTTCCTCTTTCTCGTCGGTTCCTCCATGTTTGTAAACTCTAGTATTTACAGCAATTCACCGCGCCAACTTCACTTACAAATAAAAATCTAATTCAAACTTCGTGACGTCGTTTTTCTTTCCTTTATATTACCGCCCTCACACTCCCAGGACTCAAAAACTTTCACAGCCGGTGATCGACACCGTTTCGTCGTTTTTCCTGTATCTGGTTCAAAACAGGCATCAGTGACGTTGAAAATTGCAGTTCTAAAACCCTAGGGTAGGGTTTTTCTGTCACAGAGACGCAGAAGAAAGGGGTTGAAGTGGCGGGCCAATAATCCAGTTTACTTGGGCCATTTTTAAGTCTCACTAGGCCCTATTCTTATTCAATATAACAAATATCAGGGACCGTTAAGCATGATCATATGGTTGTTTCAAATCATTATATTAAATTATAAACATTAGAATCTGTCAGTAAATATGTATTAGAGTCGATCGTGACATTAATATTTGAATTTTATAATTAATTATAGTTGAAAGTTCCCATTCCTCCGTAACATTTTGAATGGACTCCACGCTTCATTAAATATTATTTGTTAGAAGTATTCTTTTGATTTGAAGTATGTTTTTTAATTACCATTCACAATTACCCTTTCGTCCTTAAGTATTCAAATAAACTATATACTCTGATCCCAATTTGTTTTCTTCTGCACGTCCAATGACCCACCGCCACCACCATCTCCTAACCTCCGAAGCAAGGAGATAGATCTAACGATTATTATTATTAATTTGAAAACCTTAAAATATAACATAGGTGATTTTTAATATTAAATAATAAGAATTCAATTTTTATGCTAAAATAATTTATTAATTTGATTTTCGATTTTTATCATAGATTACGTGTAAGATGAAACTGTCGGAAAGCATTATAAAATTATATTTTACAAGTGTGAGGATAAAACCTACCCGGTATAAGCACCAAACAGAAGGCATATTAATAAAATAATAAATTACCTGCCATGCCATCTTCCGGTTCTGTCGCCCAAAGATTTAGTAGCGCCCAATGTTTCAGGCTTCCAGCTTTTGCCCTTTTTCTGTTGTTATGCTTATGGTAACTTCGTGCTTTAGTCAATCGCCGCCGTCGCCGCAATAAAATACGGACCAGATCTACGCCTGCCATCCTCCCATATAATCTTCCTCGAGATTTTCTAACGTCCTAACTAACCAACGATACAAAATTGATTTTTTTTTTCAAAATCCACCGCCAGAGCCAGAGCCTAAAATCTCCCTGATCGTATCCCTCTTTTCACCGAGTGAACCGATCACAAACATTAATTCGCTTCTTTGTTGCGCCTAACTTCACGCCCGTTGATTTTTCCGATTTTATGGGGTCGAAATCTGATCCAACCGTCCTTTCTCCCTTCCCCCTCTTGTCGCTTTTGATTAAATTAAGGCTTTCATTTCTCGTTTAATTTTCTTCCCGTTTTGTTTCGTTCTTTTTGGAAATTGATTTGGTCTGTTCGATTCGATATCCTAAATCGGAGAGAAGATGAGTGTAGCCAAGTCTCAGGTATGGCAGCCTTGTAAAAAGAAGAGGTCGTGACCCGAAGACAGTGTTCGAATATAGGGAGGAGAAAGGGCGAAAAGCTAGAGGAAGAGAGATTGTGAAATTAGATTCCAGGAAGAGAGAATCAGAAATAGAGACATGGCGGCGCGAGGAGGAGGGACGTCTGCGAGTAGGACGCGTGTTGGGAGGTACGAGCTCGGGAGGACGCTTGGGGAAGGAACCTTTGCGAAGGTGAAGTTCGCTAAGAACGTGGAGACCGGAGAACATGTAGCGATCAAGATTCTCGATAAGGAGAAGGTCCTTAAGCATAAAATGATTGCTCAGGTCTCCATCTATTGATTCATTTTTCTGTTCCTTTTCCTGTGATTTTCGATTGATTAATTTTTGCTTATTTTTGTTCGAGATTAGTGTGCGAAAGGTGAAAAAGGAATTAGCGAAATGGACAAGTGAGGTTGACTTGCGATGATTTGTCATTTTGTGATGATTGAGTTTTAATATGCATCTGGTCGTTTCGGTTGGCTAGTCTGTTTCACTGTTTGAATTTCTTGGTTTATTATAATAGTATTTTTTTTCCATTTATTTAATCCACCACCTGGAGTTTGACCTTAAGTTGATGAATTTACAAAAAAAGATGAACAATAAAATTTTTGTGGATTATATTGCTTGTTTTACCCCGTTTGGGAATAATGTGTTCTTGGGAACTGCAGATGTTTAATGAATTTTTTTTTTGCAGATTAAACGTGAAATTTCGACCATGAAACTTATCAGGCACCCTAATGTTGTCCGCATGCACGAGGTCAGGAGTCATATGTTTTGAGCTGCTGTTTAGTAGCAGAATTTCTTTGAATTGATTTTATCTTCCCAGATAGATTAGTGAGTACAGCAATTTTGCTGTTTTAGGTTATGGCGAGCAAGAGTAAAATATATATAGTTCTGGAGTTTGTGACGGGTGGTGAACTGTTCGACAAAATTGTAAGACGTAAATATTCTCTGAACTCAATTTGCAGATTATAGTGCAAAGTTATGAGTATAACTTACTCTGGGCTCTTGGTGTTTTTAGGCAAGCAAAGGAAGGTTGAAAGAAGATGAAGCTAGAAAGTATTTTCAGATGCTTATCAATGCCGTTGATTATTGTCATAGTCGAGGAGTGTATCACAGAGACTTGAAGGTGTGTGTTGTTGTTGCTTGCATTCTTATTTTGTTGCTCCACTGATGCTAAACCATAAGATGATTTCGAGTCATCATTGGAGTTTGTTATTGATCTCTTATGTCTATCAGTATCCAGTAATTTGTTCTAAAATTGCAGCCTGAGAATCTACTGATGGATGCAAATGGAGTTCTTAAAGTTTCAGATTTTGGGTTGAGTGCCTTACCTCAACAAGTTCGAGTGAGTATGGCCTCAAGTGCCTTCCAGTTGATTTTATGAACCATATAATATTGATCGGGCAACATTTTCTTTAGTTGAATAGTCCTGATCATTCATCTTTTGTTTCTTTTTAGGAGGACGGATTACTTCACACAACTTGTGGAACACCAAATTATGTTGCTCCAGAGGTGTGCTACCCGTCAGTGAAAATCAAAGTATCTTTTCAAAAATATTTTACATACTGTAAAACAGCTATTTCCTGTATTGCCAATCCAGGTAATCAATAATAAGGGCTATGATGGAGCTAAGGCAGATTTATGGTCTTGTGGTGTCATTCTTTTTGTATTAATGGCTGGTTACTTGCCGTTTGAAGAATCCAATCTTATGGCTCTATACAAAAAGGTGCATTATTTATCCACCTGTTTCCATGGCATTCTATTTGCCTTTATGCGTGTCCAGATGGTCTTTTAGGCACTTGCTCAAATGCATATGTTTGTATTCTTGGTGGCGCATACTTGTTCCAAATAATCCTTTCACGAGCTCAGTTATATTGAATGAATACCTACTTCTCTAAATCACTTGCACAATCTGGTTAAACAATTCCTGATTCTAACTCGCGGTAGGCTCATTGAGCATGACTGGCTCTCTAACATCGTAAAACATAACTTTGCCATTCTTTACGATTCTCTAGTTTTCAACAGGTCTGGTTATACTTGTTTGAGATAGCTCAATATTTTTTTTTATTTTGCAGATATTTAAGGCCGACTTTTCTTGCCCCCCATGGTTCTCTTCAAGTGCTAAGAAACTAATAACAAAAATTCTAGACCCTAATCCTTCCACAGTATGCTTTGTTTTCCTTTTCTTTTCAATGTAAACTACTTATTTCAATTTTTTTTTCTTTAAAAAAAACTCATTTGTATAAAACAGCGTATTACCATTGCCGAGGTTATTGAAAATGAGTGGTTTAAGAAAGGTTATAAGCCACCTAGATTTGAACAAGCTGATGTTAGTCTCGAAGATGTGGACTCTATTTTCAATGAAGCAGCTGTAAGATTTATTTCTCATGGTTAATGTTTTCTTGAACTTAGCATTCAGTTTTGTGTAATTGGTGATCCTCTTGGTGATCAGGATTCTCGAAACCTTGTTGTGGAGAGGCGCGAAGAAGGGTTTATAGGCCCTGTGGCTCCTGTGACCATGAATGCTTTTGAACTCATCTCTACTTCCCAAGGTCTCAACCTTAGTAGCCTTTTTGAGAAACAAATGGTATGTTTCACTTTCTATCACTATCTATTTATGAGATTCAAATTATACTCAGTTAATAACCGTTCTCTTCTTTAATTGAATTCATGGTTTCTATCCCCCATTTTTGTTCTTTGCGGCATGCTTATAAGTAAATTTATGCGATAATCACCTGAGCAGATCAGTCAGTTGCGTCTCATGCATCTATGTATGTAATTCCAACATTTCACATGATGCATCTTTCTCATAGAGGTGTATAACACTTTTGCAGTACGTGAACTTATGATAGCTCGCTTTCCCTTTGGCTATTAGGGACTTGTCAAGCGGCAAACAAGATTCACATCCAAGCATTCTGCCAATGAGATAATTTCAAAAATTGAAGCTGCTGCGATGCCTTTGGGTTTTGACGTAAAGAAAAATAACTTCAAGGTTTGATAATGGTCTCGCTCTCACACAAATCCAGCCTCGAGCACAGACACACACAGACATGTGTGCAAGTACATGAATCAGGAATTAGATGGCATTTTGTTGTCATATGCGAATCTCACTGGCCTTCCTTGATCCAACTTCTTTCAAAGCATATATAAACCAGTTACCTCCTAACTAAAATACTGATTTTGCATGTCTTTATCAACATTCATTGCTCACGCTGATAGTTTTCCTCTTTAATGGCATTGAGTAATAAATTGCGATTGAACGATTGCATTGAATCATTGAAAATTAAGTGCTTGAAGAAAACTGAATATATTAGTAATTGCTATTCCTACCATTTGACAACTGTTAAATTACAAAACTGGTATTTTGCTTCTGATCTAGATGAAGATTCAAGGAGAAAAAGATGGGCGCAAGGGTCGTTTATCTGTTGCTACAGAAGTACGTTTTCAGGATAGCTAAGATGGTTCTTTTATGGAGTTTTGTTCTATGGTGCTATCATAGTTATCCTATTTTCAGATATTTGAGGTGGCCCCATCTTTGTACATGGTTGAGCTTCGCAAGTCTGGTGGAGATACTCTTGAATTCCACAAGGTAAGTTTATACATAGTGATGTCCTCGACATATGTATGGATATGCTATTAGTTCTGCATTGTTATGTGGACATAATATATGGGTCAAAGTAAAAGCTTTATGTGGTGTTGTTCTTGTTAACTCCAGAATGTATAGCGGATTCAGTGACCAATTTATTATAATAATAAGTGACCTTTCACAATCAATCCCCTTGCTCCTCATTCTTTGAAAATCATTTTCTTTTTTCAAAGTCTTAATTTATTCATTTGGTATCTGGGCTCTTCTACTTCATTTTTATTATTTTACTCTCTTTTCTTTCTTTACTCCCTTCCGTTATTTCTTAGATCCCACAGATTTGATCCTGTAAAATTTTTTGATCAAAAGTACTATGTGGAAAATCTCTTAAAATTTATTTTCACTGTTTCCTGGTCTTTAGCTCTTGTTAGGTCAGCTCAATCAAATAACACTTCACTTGGTCTTGGTCAGAACCTTGAACTGTTTTAGGGTTCGTGGCTGAAATTTGCTTGTTATTTCAGGTGTCTTTGTGTTTCAGTGGCATAGCATTTCCTTATTTGGAAATGCCGAAACAGTCTCTCAATACTGAGGTCCACAATTAAAATTGGTTTAGTATTTCTGGGAATAAGTGAACACGCTAGTGAAATAAAATTGTTCCTGCCTGGCCTTGTGGTTCAATCAAACACAGTGACACAGCTTACACAACCCTAAGGCCCCTAAATGTCCCCCGCTGATCAAACATGTTCAAATTTTTGTCAAATCTGGTAATTATTTGCTCTAGTTTTGAAGTTAATTTTCTCAAATCACAGTTTTACCAGAGCCTCTCCACCGGGTTGAAAGATATTGTGTGGAAAACAATTGACGAGGAAAAGGAGGAAGAAAAGGCAGGTAACGTTGGTCAGTATCCTCTATTATGTATATCTATCTTAACTGTAGCGTCTGAAGGCATGTATTTATATTTTTTTCATCTTCACTCTGCAAGTGGATATTTGACTTATTGATTTGGTTATCACATTATGATATAGAAGTCTATGATAGTTCATCAGATTACTACTTATAGTTGTTCTCATTGTTCGGCGAGGTTTCACCCTCCAGTAATTGGAGTAATGATGTCCACTGGGATTCTGTTCTATGCAGGGACCAGTAAAGTGATGGCGCTATAGTTTGGTTATCCATCTTGGAGCAGCATTGTTTGTCCGAGGCGTTCCTTATATGTTTATAGAAAAGACTTTTCCTTTAGCTTGCACTGTTCAATCTGATTGCTATAAAAGGTGTGGGGATATATGATGCAAGTTTGCCAGAATATTGGAACCAACTCTTGTATATCGCTGTTCAAAATTGTGAAAGCATCATTGCAGTTATCATGTTACTAAGAAATAAGAGAACATACATATATATATCTAAAAATATTTTATTTGATAACCATATTTTTTAGTATCGCAGCGTATGAGAAATAAATATTTTTTGACGTCGAAATTTATGTTGGTATATGCTATTGCTCGTATTGCTGGTTCAAATTCTCGGCCGGAGAGGCAGCCGGAGGAAGACGATACTAACTCCTGATAAGGGTTGAAAGTCTACATCTGTTTGTTACCTTATCCTACAATTGTTTGTAGGGATAAAACATAATTCCATTATTGATATTAGAATTTTTTAATTAAAATAAAATTTTTTATTTTAAAAAATATTTTAAATATAATTCCATTTCATTATTTTATTTTAAATTTGTTAAATTGATATTGGAACAGTAATTCTTTTCGTAAACAATTTATTTTGGATTTAGAACTATCCAAACTAAAACTTATCTATTAAATAGACGAACATTTTTTCAGGTAATATTTTTACAGTAAAGATATTTAATATATAAAATTTAATTTGTTGAAAAAGAAATTTCGGTCGGGTTTTTTGGTTTGTTCAACTTGCATACACGTCCCCGCGCTAATAAAACCATCATCTCCGAGCTCCTAATCATTGTTTTTGTTTCTCACTGTTCACTCCTCTCGCTTTCCCAATATCAGGAAAAAGGAAAACTTTGTTTCTTACTATCTTCTTTCTTCCTTTCACTTAAAGAACGTTTAATGCCAGAAGAGGTTATCAGCTCCGGCGGGAACGTGGATCCCACTCCTGCATCCAGGTATTCTATCAATTTTTGTTATGGGTCTTTTATTTGTGCGATTCAGTGCAGTTAGGGTTTCTATTTCTCTAGAAAAATAGTAATTGGTTGTGTTGACTCACTATTCTTTCTTTTTCTCCTCTATTGCAGTTCAGCCGGGGCTTCTTCAGCTGCCGTTCCTGCAAATGAGCGTTGCAATTCTAAGGCTGCTGCTCTTTCAGGTGTTGGTACCAGTGCTGGTGATTCACACTTGCCGTGGGCTTCGTCCGGTGGTTCGTCGAGGTCTTCGTGTCGGCCGTGGGAGCGAGGGGATTTACTACGTCGCTTGGCTACTTTTAAGCCATCAAAGTGGTTGGGAAAACCGAAGGTGTTTTTGTCTACTATGAGATTTCACTTTGAAAAGATCCTACATTCAAACTAGCCTTCTGATTGTTCCGACTCTTGGTCTTTTCAGGGTGCCAGCTCACTTGCTTGTGCACAGAGAGGTTGGATAAATACTGCGGTTGATAAAATTGTGTGCGAGACATGTGGCTCTTCCCTTAGTTTTTCTCTATTGCCATCTTGGAGTCCAGAGGAAGGTTAGACATTGTAACTCGTTTCTTTATATCTCTCCTCACATCACACTGAGTATGTGTTCCCCAATGTTTCTGGCTTCTCTATATGCACTAAGTGGGATAGATTTATTTAGAAAATGACGCAATGGAAAAAAGATTAAGTCTTAGAATGTAGCACAGATGGATGAAGGGATGCTATCCGTTTGAATCCTTGTTTTAGAGAATTATTTTATTCCTTTTTTTTTACTTTAAGAGTTGAAACACAAGTACGAATATTTTGTTTTCTCATTAAATAACTCTCTGTTTCTTGATAAGATGAATAGATGTTGATCATATTCTTCCTTGCTTACTGCTACATTTCCCCTTCTGTGCCAAGCATAACTCTAGTTTTCAATTTATTTCATATTATCAATCTCTTTCTTGAGTTTCTTTTTACAGTATGAGTGTGATGTCTGCTTTCCTAGCTTTTGTGATTGTGATCTTACCTGCTGTGCAAGTTGTTTGCAACTGTTTCTTTCTCATGTTTCTGATTTTTTAAAAAAACAAAATAAACAAGCAGTTGTGCTAATGTTGTTCCGTTTTATCTCCTCCTGTTTTGGATTTTTGGGCTGAAGTCAAAAGTGCAATTGAAGGCTTTGCCAAGCAGCTGGATGTAGGGCACCGAACCAGCTGTCCTTGGAGAGGAAACAGCTGCCCAGAAAGCTTGGTGCAGTTCCCTCCTACTCCTCAGTCTGCTCTAATTGGGGGATATAAGGACAGATGTGATGGGCTTCTTCAATTTCAATTTCTTCCTATTGTTGTTGCATCTGCAGTTGACCAGATGCGAATTTCTAGAGGTTCTCTAATTGATAGGTTTCTGTCCCAGTCACTAAATTTCACTTCGGGAGAATCTGATGCCTCAAGTGATGGAACATTCAATTCATATTCTCGTGTAAGATTTGTGTGTGCTTTTTTTCTTTGCTGATAATTTGCTTACTGATTTTTTTCTTCTGCTCACTATCTATCTATGTCATTATTCTTAGGCCCAGAAACTTATAAGTCTTTGTGGGTGGGAACCAAGATGGCTTCCAAATGTTCTGGATTGTGAGGAGCATTCTGCTCAATCTGCTCGTAATGGCTTCTCCTTTGGTCCTGCCCAGGCCCAGGTCAATCTTGCCCATGATCCTGGACCAAGCAAAAAAGCTCATTCTGCTACAGCCAAAAAAGGCTCTGGTAAAAACAAACTGTTTGCTGCGGAGTCCAAATACGATTCACGGCTTCCTTTATTGGATTGCAGCTTATGTGGATCCACTGTCAGAATAGTTGATTTCTTGACAGTTCCTCAGCCTTCTTGCTTTGGTAGCAGCACCATTGATATTCCTGACGCAAGCAAAAAAATGGCACTGACGCGTGGAATAAGTGCAGCCAGTGGCATTAGTGGTTGGGTTGCTGCGGATGACTCAGAGAAAGATCAAATTGAAGACCGAGATGAAGTGGCTACTACAGACAGGGAAAAAGTTCGGCCCAATACTGATATTGATTTGAATCTCACAATGGCTGGAGGTTTATCTTTCTCACAAGTGGAGAGGGCGCTGGTGCCTGAAAATATTAATGGTACAGACATGGGAAGGTATTTAATGATTGGTCAACCGGTAGGCAGTGAGGTTGGTGATCATGCAGCTTCATATGAATCTCGAGGACCCAGTTCTCGTAAACGGAGTCTGGAAATAGGTGGCAGCTCAGATGACCGGGCACACTTGATGACACAGCCAGCTGACAGCGTGGAGGGAACTGTTATTGATCGTGATGCTGATGAAGTCACTGATGGTTGGCAGTTTGCAGCAGGACCTTCAAAACGAACTCGTGACTCGGATATTTTTGATACATATTGTTCCTCCTATCAGAGAGACTCATCTGGTGCTGGTCCCAGTCATTCAGTGGGCCATGAAACTTGTGCAGATGGCAACAAATTTCCTCCATTTCACCTAGGAAATGACATAGTTGCGGAAATTCCATCTGCTCGAGATTCAAAACATGCATCCTCTGTCATTGCTATGGATACAATCTATCATAGTGCAGACAATGACTCTGTGGAGAGTGTTGAAAATTATCCTGGAGACAATTATGATGTTCATTTGCCTTCATCGAGTACATATGTTAATTTGGACATGAATGAGGCATCAGAGCTGAACAATAGCAATCAAGCCCAACAAAGCATTTGCTTCCGACATATTACTGAAGTAGCTCCTGGAGAAATGGGTATTAGTAGCACAAATGATGGCGAAGAAATTTTCAATGCAGAAACTGACCCACCCCAGGCTCATGATGGGTTTAGTTTCGGGATTAGTGGAGGGAGCATTGGCATGTGTGCTAGTCACGAAGCCCAAATTCGTGGGGCTGATGTTTCTGCTCACAGAGCAGATAGTGTAGTTGGTGATATAGAACCCAGAACAGATGATGTTGAAAACCAAGGTCAGACTGGTGAATCTGCTCTTGATCGAGGTTTAATGGATGAGATTGTCCCTGACGAGGTAAATTTAGAAGGTCCTCATGGTGATAGCCTGGAGATGTTGTCTCGCACTGTGGAAAGAGCTGATAGTGCCTCAAAAATCGATGGTTTGGCAAAGGCTGATTCTGTTGAAAGTGGTGAGAAAGCAATTCAAAGCTGCAAATTCGCACATGATAATAGTCCTCTCCCTTCTATTTCCTGCAATGAAAATGTGTGCTCTGGTTACAATACTAGCAAAAAAGGGCCCTCAGATACTAGGAAGTCATCCTCTATTGACAATTCTCCATGTGCCGAATCAGATTATCCAGCTGCCAATGCAATAGGTTGTTGAATACATTTTTCCTTATTCTAATTTTAATCAGCTACTGTGTTCTATTGATTCATCCTGGCGTAAAATTTTTGTTTTAAGGGTGGGAATTGTGCAAGCACCTAGTTAACTAAAATGAGGTAAAACACCTCTTAGCTTCTCAAGTGCCTAGGTCAAACAAATCTAGTGACCCCTTAAGCTTTATTTTCTCATATGAGAAAGTATTATGTCAGCTGTCAACCTATAAGAATTCATACATGAATAGCAAACGATTTGTCTAGATTTTTTAGCATACGGATGTATGGTTGGGTTTTAGGTGGTTGATGCTCCAAAGCAGCAGCAGGTTGATATGTTAATCCCTTCAATTCACTAAGCATTCCAAATCCATGGCTTGGTGACCTTCGTATTTGTGTTGTTTGGATAATTTATTAGGTTTTATGTTCAGGATTATTGGCAATTATGTTTACTAGGTTGTATGTCCAGGACTATTAGCAATTATGTTTTAGTAGGATGCATCAGACCTGATTCTGTCTCTTCCCACCCTAAACTGACATATCTATGCCAACTGGGTTTTAATCTCATCCTATCGCATTTAAACTGTCATAGTAAGCCCTGATTCCATCATGAAGCCCACCCGTGGCTAGTTTGTTCTGTTGCTTGATCTGGCATGGATTACACAAAGAAACTATCCTCATAAGCATCTTAGAGATGCATGTATCAAGCATCCTGACTTATGTTTGTAGGAACCGGTGCATTTTTTTTTCCAGTTGGATTTTTATTAATTTTATTTTGCTTTTTATATTCCCTTTTATTGACTTCCTTATGTCGATGTTTCCCTTTTCCACTTATTGATTCTCAGGGCCTCCAAAGGGTGAAAACAATTATGAAGAATCCATAGAATTTGATCCAATTGCTCATCACAATAAGTTCTGCCCTTGGGTGAATGGAAATGTTGCTGCTGCTGGCTTCAGTACCCGTGTTTCTGGCAATAATGCTGATACTACTTCACTGTGTGGTTGGCAACTGACATTGGATGCACTAGATTCACTGCGAACTCTAGGGTATATTTCAATTCAGACTGTACATTCTGAGTCTGCGGCATCTCTGCACAAGGTTTGTCTTTTACCCACTCTTGAACTCTGTACATTCTGAATATGCTGTTTATATGGTAGGGAGTGCTTATGTTAGGCATAATTCCTCCCCACCTCTCTCTGATGGAAGGTAATAAAAAGCAGTGCATTTCTAGTTCCCCTTCTTTTTTCCCTATACTTTTACATCTATCTATGTTTTCCATTTATGCTTTATTTACACTTCTTCTTTGTGATGGAATATGTATATGCACTTTTGCAGGTTGATTGTGAGACTCCCAATCACAAACTCATTCGTCGACATTCTTTGAGCAGGAGTCACGGTCAGCATTGACATTTATCTGGATAGTAAAGACACTTGCTGTCATTGATGACTAGATCAGTTGGTTTCTCTTGAACTTCTCAGAATACTTGCATTATGCAATGTTCATACTCCTATCTTCATTTGCCCAGTCAAATGGAATATAAGTATATTATGACCTGCTTCTTCTGAAAATGTTCATACCAGACATGCCATTTACAGTGAACGGGAATGGATTTCGAACTAATCAATCCTCGTTCCCCATTCATCTCATGTACATTGTAGTTGGTATTTATGGAGTTTCCTTTTAACTCTCGGGGGGAGGCTATGTTATTCTTATGTTAATTCTCTGTAAAACTGATTCAGAAGTTAGTGAAGCTATTGCAGTTAAGTATGCCTTCGATCGATCTGCGTTATATTATCCAACTGATACATTGTTTGGAAGAAGAACATCGGAAGAAATGGATGGGGTGGAATGGAGTATTTCTGGTAGCAATGAGCGGGATATATGGAGAAATAAGAGATGTTGGCATGAAATTTTCTACAGTTTTTTGTTCTTGCACATCTGACAAAACGCACCCCACTATCCAGAAAAACCATTTTTACTTGTCTACATATTTAACTTCATGCTATCGTATAAGGTAATTCTCTATCTTGCAATTCTTTATTGAGCAATATGCATTAATAGTCTCTGCAATTCTTTATAGCCATTCAATTCAGCTATGCTATGTAATTTTATCATTAAATATTTAATTTTCTCCTTAAAATTAAGTAACTTACGGAAGAATATATAGAAGGGACCAGGGAGTCATTGTTAGTTAATATTTATTTAGAGTTTGAATTTTAGAGATGTGAGTAAAGTTTTGTGATTGAAATTTTTATAGATGTTGATCTTCGATAAAAACGTTTATGATTTGAAAAAAAAAATTCTTTGAAATGAAAAAAGGATTTTAAAGCCAACAAATCAAAATCATACTTGCCTACTAATGAAATGAAATCTGTGTAAAACATGTTTATTGTCTAAAACTTAGAACAATAGAAGGTTTAAAATATAATTAGTTTCAATTATTGTTAACTTAAGATATAACATCCCTCCTACCGCGAACTAATTAAACTATTAAGTAGATAATAACTATATTAAAATTATGGAATTGTAAAATCGTAATGTAATATTACGGAGTATTAATGCCGAACAGCAAACAGAAACACGGCTCTAGAAAAAGAAGGGTTTTACTTTTAATTATGAGTTATAAGTTGTACCACAACACATTTAAAGACTGGAACAATCAAAGGGAAATCCATTGCATGGTTCAGCTTCGCCGTCGTCACTACACGAATCACACTACACCAAATCCCCGTAATCAGAAGTCAGCCGCTCTCTTTGGAAGCCAAGTCTCATTTTTCTTTCTTCCCTAGCTCTTCTTCAAGTAAGTAGCCAACGAATCGGCGGCGGCGATGTTACTTTCTCGTCTTTCGAGGTTGTCAAGAAACGGCAGCTTTTCCAGCTGCCGTTGGTTTCTCTCCCATCGACCCTACAGCATCGTTGTACCCAACTGCTCCAAGCTTGTTGGAAACTCTGCTTCAAAGGTGCTGAACTTTTATACTTCTCCACTTTGCGTTTCAACTAATGGAAATGAGACGGTTCATAGTGCGCTGCTGTGTGATTGGATTATAAATTGGTGATTTTTGAGTCGGTGACAGTTGAAATCCTTGGAATTAGAATATGAGAGTGATGCTGTTACTTTTGAAGCATTTTTTGAAGTTAGGAATACATATGAACTGCTGTTTTTTTATTGGTCGATGAGAACTATGCCGGTGCATATCTGGGATCGCGTTGCCGATTGCACCCCTGGAAATTCCTAATTCGAGTACACTTTTTTAATTGGATGGAATGCTTTCCCGTTACAGTGTAATAGTATTGTGCGTATGGTGCCTGTCAAATGAGCTAATAATTAATCATTTCTAGTTATTTTCATTGGCAGCAAGAAACTATAGTTTGACAGTTGAGAATACTGGGTGTTTTTTTTGTTGTTGAATAATTCCTGAAGTCAAATAAACTTTTCAAAGTTAAACTCATGTTTTTGAGGAATAAGGAAAAGTTTAGCCAAAAGTAGTGATCTTTTTGTCAGGAACTTGGAATTGTTGAATGGTGGTTTTGAGCTTGTTTCTGTTAAGGTTTGGGAGGTTTTTGGCTTGATATAACGTTGTGGCTTTATATGATATTTGTTGGTATCTACATTTTTAAGATGCTCTTATGTCTACTTGAACTATGTCTTAGTTTGGATCTTTATATTTCTTGCAAAATGTCATTTCTTAAGAGTATGTACACTGCTGTTTTTGTAGCGGACATTTTACATTCTTAAATTAGTATGTTAATGGATTGAATGGTTAAACCTATGACATATTTTTATGTTTTTCCTGTACTCTTTCTGTTGATTATTAGGTTGTCATTTGTAGAGAGACGTATTCCTTGTGTTTACTTGACTTTTATGGTACCAAACGCCACATTCATCACCAGAGCAGCTCCTTAGTTGAGGTATGTGTGGTTGTACTATCTAATCTCTTTGTCTTTTTAATACTTGGTCCATCTTGTGATGTATTAGGTAAGGACATGCAGATGTCTATAATGTGGGATGCACAATTTTGCCACTTAGGGATTTAGGATCGCAGACTCTTTGTCATGCATTATATCTGCCTTTAGTGTGCTTTATGTATCACCATAAATGTGATAATAAGTTATCATTAGTATCATACTGTAGTTCGGCAGAGAAGATGGGTGCAGATTGGTTCAAGATTAACTATTCAGACTACTATTTTACTTAATTTTTGGTGGAGCAGTCTGTTCTTATTAGTACAGTGTTTTCTACACTAGCGTTTTAGGTGGGAAATTCTGGCCATATAGGCCTCTTATTTTCAATATCTTACCAAGAGGTTCACCGTCTAATGGTTTAATGGTGGTGCAACTAGTGGGTCCGGTAAACTCTTTGTTTAGTTGTCAGTTGACATGCAAATTGAAAATTTTCAATTCACCTTTTATACTTCCTGCATACTAGAGGTATTGTCCCTTTTTAGTGGCAATTATCAGTGTTTTTGTCTTACTGAGATGATCCTGTTTCTGTCACCTATGCGGCATTGCTTTCTTTCTTGAACTAGTAGATTGATGCAGAATGACTCATCCACTATTTGATAATAGGAAATATGTACATTTTCTTAATAGGAACAACTTGATCCATTTTCACTTGTTGCCGATGAACTATCGCATATTGCTAATAGGATGCGAGAAATGGTTGTCACTGAGGTATTTCTCTCTTTATCTCTTTCTCGGTGTTTTGTCTGAGCTATGCGTGCTCAAAATTCTCTAGTGTTTTCATTATTTTACAGTGAAAGAATATATTTCAAATGATTGGATAGGATTTGGATGTCAATATTGTGTAGGTTCCCAAGCTTGCCTCAGCTGCTGAGTACTTCTTCAAAATGGGAGTAGAAGGCAAGAGATTTCGTCCCACGGTAGGAAAGCATTATCTTTATTAGGATTTGCTTCTTTTTTTATTTATTTATAACTAGTTGATGGTTTATGAGTTCAGGTAGTTTGGGGTTCCATGCTTGGATTGCCAACTTTTTTTTTCTAAAAGAACTTCATTTCCATGGTGCTTGAAACTTGTCTCATATTTAAAATATTCACATAGTAGGTGTTGAATCCATTAACTTTGACTGGCAGTTTCGTTTCTGAATGGACTTCGTCACATATTGATATTGCCAACTTGCCTCTGTTTGGAATGTCTGCATGTTAAGTATTCAGAGTTAATCCAATCTTGTGTACGGTTGTATTTCAATATATGCTTGGCATTATAATTTGGGCTAAAGTTGATTTTTTGCATTGATTTAATTGGAAATAGTTTAGATCAGGCATACTTAACCTGATTATGTATGGTTAGTTAAACCAAATTATTGTAATGTAACTTGTAGCTTAACATCTTTAGCTATAGTTTTGGTGCTGGGTTGAACCATTTGCAATCAAACTACATTGTTGTTTATCTTTATGTTCACTGTGTTTTTTTTGTGTGTCTGTTTTCCTGATATGTGCGAGGAACTCCTTTTCCGCAGGTCTTGTTGCTGATGTCAAATGCCTTGAATATGCATTTACCTCACTCATCATCTGTTGGTAGCAGTTATATGAATACTGAACTGCGTGCAAGACAGCAAAGCATAGCAGAGATTACAGAGATGATCCATGTTAGTTTCTAAAATTTTCCTCTGTTGATGAAGAATCTTACGCAGGAATTTAACTTCTATTACTGTTTTTGTTGCAAGTAACTTTTTGCTCACTTGTTTGAGGCTAATGCATCCATAGCCTTGTTCTAGGTGGCAAGCCTTCTCCATGATGATGTATTGGATGATGCAGATACAAGACGTGGTATTGGTTCACTAAATTTTGTTATGGGCAATAAGGTACTTGCCATCCACTTAGTGAGTCTAACATGTCTAATTTTGCTAGTAACCAGTTAGGTGTAGAATAGAGAATTGTTAATATTATTTACTAGGTTTATTTGTATTTACTGAAGATGGGCTTGTTTATGTATATTGTGTCTTTTTAACTGAATCTGATCCTTTTCTTTGTTGTTCTAGAATATCTGTGGTACTTATTACTCCACATTTATTTTTTCCTTATATTGTTTTCGGTACCACCAGGTAAAAGCTTTCATTATATATGCGTTCTGTTACTTTTTCTTTACCTCTGCTCCTTCAGGCTTGGTTTGTTTTGTGTTAGGAAGTTGTGCATAGTACAGGTAATGTTACAAGTAAAATATTGATCTATTTTTCTATGACTCTCTCATGTAACAATTCAATTGCTGTATCTGTTCCATGGCTTCATACTTCTGCAACGTGTAACAATTCAGTTGCTGTATTTGTTCCAAGGCTGTTCATACTTCTGCTACTATCCGATGCTTTCTAATTTTATGATTCCTTTTCTCTTCTCCCTTTTGTAATTGTTATGTCCAAGTCAAACTTATAAATATTTTTATGTAGCCCATGAAAATAACATTTTTGATGATTGCGGTTTGAGGGCTTTTTGACAATTTTTTTCCTACTTTTTTATATTACAGGTGGCAGTATTAGCTGGAGACTTTCTGCTTTCCCGAGCTTGTATTGCCCTTGCTTCTTTGAAGAATACAGACGTAAGCGTATATGTAGACTAATTCCTGTAAGATTTATCTGACTGAATATTAGCAATAATGGACATAATTAAACAAATTACCGCTATCAACCTAGTTGGTGCACGCCAAACAAATCCTTCTAATCAATCACATTCAACCTGGAAAAAGTTAGATGGCATGAAACATTCGGATCACCAGTTACTCCTGCTTGTCTGTTTTTTCTTTATTTTTATTTTTATTTTCTTTAGTTGTAGCTTTTGTGCCAACTTATCACACAGTTGTATGTATCCCATAGTGATCTTCTGTAGCCATAGAGATGACTTCTGAGATTTGGCCGTTGAAGATAGTGGTTGCAACTGTGATGCAAGTCTCTGGTTCTTGTTAGCATTATCTCATGGTAAAGGTTACATATATTTACTCTATTGTAACTCTGTCATTACTGTTATTGTGGTTCTAGGTTGTTTCACTTATAGCAACTGTCGTAGAGCATCTTGTAACTGGTGAAACCATGCAGATGACTTCAACAACTGAAGAACGTTACTCGTATGTTATCATGCCTTTTCTTCTGTTTAATTACGCTTCATGCCATTATTCTTGAGTTTGGAACTCAGTAATGGTCTTATTAATGAATGTTTTTAATCCACAGATGCATGATTATCTGGTGTTGTCGTTTAGTTACTGTAATGGCACTTCCAGATCTGTCAAATTTTTCCAAAGATTCCTTCTTGCGGTCACGTTAGTAAAATCTTGGTGGCAGATTTGGCTAGACAGAGAAAGATTTCTTGGAAATGTTTTTATTTCTTTGAATTGAAAGAAGGATCTAGACACCTTCATGTATCTGGTCAGCCTTACCATGAGAGTTGTGATATTAAGTTATTATTCGTGATTTGTTATATTACCTTGGAAAGCTAATTATTGTGTTATGATCTTTTCATTAATCCCTCTCAGGAAGTGGTTTCAAACTGCAATTCTGCGTTTGTGTGCTCTTCTCTAGTTTTGGATTTTTGCTTGTCATTGCCATGCTGCAGTTTCCAAAATCTAAGGTCTTTCCTGCATCAAAATCAGTTGTGCCTTTCGAAGAACTTTTGTTAAAGAATACCAAAATGTATTAGCTTAGCTATTTAGAAAGGTCATATATGTTCTAGAGAGACACCTTTTTAGGCTTGAAACTTATGCAAAGCATTCATATAAAGCCGACTTGTGCTAGGATCACTTTTACAATAAGGTGCTTAAATCAAATTCATTCCAACCACTTGGCTGAACACAACTTTCGCTAACATGTCATTACACTTCTCAAACAAAAATATTATCTATGAGATGTGGTCTCAAAAGAGCTATGCTTTCTTGCACAACCTCAGAGCATGCGATGCCACAGTTTACTAGTGAGAAAAGGGTAGGGTTACCTTGAATTGATCAGTAGAAACTCAAATGTGTTCTAGAGAGATACCCTGTCAGGCTCGAAACTTAGCCAAAGCATTCATCTAGATTCAACTTGTGCTAGGATCATTTTTACAATGAGGTGCTTATAATCAAATCCATTCCAACCACTTGGCTGAACAACTTTCACTAACATGACATTGCACTTCTCAAACAAAATCTTATATATGAGATATGGTCTCAAAAGGGCTCTGCTTTCTCGCACAACCTCAGGGCATGCGATGCTACAGATTGTAAAGTGAGAAAAGGGTAGGGTTAGCTTTAATTGATCAGTTGAAACTCATTTGGCTTGTTGAGAGTGGGGATCTTCTAAGGAGATAACATGACATAACTAATGTCATTGTGAGTTGTGAACACATGTATTTTTAATGGGGCTTAGAATGGCTAGACTACTGAAGCATCTACACATTCCTTGTGCAGTCTAGTGCTGTATCCTGGCAAATTATGTCAATTTGTTTAATGGTTACCTTTTGATGTCTTGTGCAAATCAATGTTGATTCCATTCTATTTCGTGCATTTTGATGTCTGGATTAGCAATTATATTTTCAAGATCGTATTGTGATTGAGTATGACTTGAATTTTTATGCAGCATGGATTACTATATGCAAAAGACATACTACAAGACAGCATCCTTGATTTCAAACAGCTGCAAGTCAATAGCCCTTCTAGCAGGTCATACAGCAGAAGTTGCACTGTTGGCTTTTGAGTATGGGAAAAATCTGGTTTGTAAATTGCTTAAATTTTTCATTTCCTATTTACTTTAAATATGAATGGATTTGAAGTGGATATTTTCTCTTAGTTATTATCAACTTTCAAGTCTGCAGACTTGTAAAATTAATTGAAGTTGGTACACTTAATGTGTCAACTTTTAAATGATAACCTGAAATGGCTTTCTCTGGTGCACAAATATACGGGTCAAACAAAAATTGCTAAGCATAATAGTATCCGATGTAAACAGATGTCCATAAATTACTTGCCTCTGATATACAGATGTCCATGATATCTGCAGTCCAGAATAAATTTCTTGATTCTGTGTAATGGATTATGAGATTGGGACCTTCTCTCTTGAAGCAAAGGTTTCAATCTCATTCCTTGTGTTGCACTTTTCACATTTAAAATTTAAGTATGCTTAGCAAAAAGAAAAAAAAAAGATATCCATAATACAAATCATTTGTTGGGTCTGTTTTTGCACCTTGCTAACTGTAATTATTTTCTGGACCTTCCAGTGTATGTTGTTCTATTTTGGTGGAGGAATTACATGCCCAAACCAAATAATGATCATTTTAAGTCTTCTCTAACTTTTTCCTTTTGCAGGGCTTGGCATTCCAACTGATAGATGACGTTCTTGATTTCACTGGCACATCAGCTTCTCTTGGAAAGGGTTCATTGTCTGACATACGTCATGTAATTCATCTATTCCTGCAATATAGCATCTCATGGTTGTGATATTTGGATGCTTCAAGCTGACATTGGTTTTGAGCATTACTCACTGTTGCATTAGCTAGTTTGCACCATTTTCCTTGAAATAGATTTCTGCTTTGGCCATGTAGAGATCTGGCATATGACTTTCTCCAGTTATTCCTATGGCATATATACTGAATTTTTTTAGCTTTATCGGAATGTTTCATTAGCTTGTCCTATTTTCTTTGAAATAGATTTCTGTTGATTTCTCGGATTGTTGTTATAGCATCCATTAGTTGATCTCTCATGAGTTTGCTTTGCAGTATATATCCACAGTAGCTTTGCCAATTTTAATTAGCTTTCTCTATTTTCTCTATCGTATTTGTGAAAGACTAAAACCAAAAAAGCTGTGTACTTGTAATCTTACGGGACATTAGTGTTGAGAGTGCTAGTTTGTGCTTTAATGTTATCCCAATTCCAGGTGGGAAATTATTTACTATTATCAGGGTCATCATTAACTCTTTTAGATATTTCTGGGATAGTCATTTGGTTTAACAGCTAATTGTTTCTGTCTTGATATATTAATGAACAGATATAACTGTTTTTGGTGAACTTTTGCTTGGATGTCAATTTAGTTTCAGAACCTGTGACATGCATATGCACGATATGTGATCTCAATGAAGCATTATTACTCCTAAAAAAATTAATGTCGGTTTTGACATTTCATTTCCAGGGACTACTTTCAACAGTTGGTTCCATTGCAATTTGATTTGTGCTTAACTGCACTTCTGAACGTTTAGTTGCGTAGTATATGTCAAATAACTGCTGATCCTATTTAATTTGCTTAATGGGTGTAAGTAAACTGGATTTTCTTACCTCATGTGCAGACACATGATAAATTTTGTAAATCCTTTTTACTTGATGTGTGCAACTGATGATTTATATTACTGGATTTTCTTAACCTCATGTGCAGATATATGATGAATTTTGTAGGGAATTATAACAGCTCCGATATTATTTGCCATAGAGGAGTTCCCACAGTTACGTGCAGTTCTTGACCGGGGCCTTGACAAACCTGAAAATGTTGAAACTGTAAGTTTGGGGTATACTATTTAAATACACTGGTTTGTTGGACCTGACAGTATTGATGGGTATAATTATCTATTGTTACTTGTTTATCAAAAAAAAATTATCTATTGTTACTCTATGCAATTTTGTTATGTTTTACGGATTAGATTGCTTTGTGAATTGTGGAATTCTCTTTTTATAACTAATAACGGCAGATGTAGTTCATTTCCCTTGTACAATTCTTTTATGTGAACTGCTCTCAAAAAAAGTTTCCCAACTTGTATATGAGCTGAGAAAACCATTTGCTTTTCACATTAGCTGAAACCTTTTGATTTCTGAAGTTGAACATTTATGCTTTTTTTTAATGTTTGCTCCTCTAAGTTACATCCTTGAGGTTATGTTCAGTCTCCTCTTTGTTTAATCTGTTGCAGGCTCTTGACTACCTTGCAAAGAGCCGGGGAATACAACAGACAAAGGAGCTCGCCGCCAAGCACGCGGCCCTTGCAGCAGCAGCCATCAATTCTCTACCGGAAACAGAGGATGAAGAAGTAAGAAAGTCCAGAAGGGCACTTGTAGATCTCACTCAAATAGTAGTAACTAGGAATAAGTGAAAGAAACTTCATTTCCTCCTCCCTTTCTACCAGATTATTGTTTATTTTTTATGGTTCTTCCTGTAAGCTGAGGGCCAATCTCCCCTCCTGATTCAATTTATATTTTATTCAATTACCTAGATTTCTGTTTCAGAATAATTTCTATGACAACTTCAGGACAGTTTTGTTGTAAATTCCACTTCTAGTGGAAAGAGAAGTTTTTTCTTCAAAGGTTAAATCAAAATAATGACTGAATATTCCAATTCTGATGAAAGCTAACGTCCATTTCAGGTCTGGTATGCATCCCTTCCAATATAGGTGTGTGAATCATAGATTCTCATCACTAAGAAAGAGAGCTATTCAATATTAACATTTCGTACCAAGGAATTAGAGGCAGTAATGAACAATCTATTAGATATCTGACTGGATGGAAGTATTCTTGGAGCTGTCTAAACAGAAGGTCACAGTTTTGATATTTGTGGAGCAAAACGATGAATTTAGAGAACACTTGGTTCTGCGGATTACACTGATCAAAAACCAAACTCTCGTCTATATTACTACTTGAAGAGCTCAAGTGAACATGAATAATTGTGGATGCATGATCTGTTCGGCAGTGCTCTGTTTCTGTAAGCTTCCAAGAAGATCGCTTCTCATTCCTCAAAAGTCCAAGCTAGTTTCCAGATTGCCTCAGACTCGCTTTTGCGAACAAAAAGGATCCTGAAATGCCTGTTTGTCAAAACAAGACATCCTGGGAGATGAAAGCAGACCATGCGTCCTGCAAGTGCATTCGTAGCACTTCAGTGATTCTGTTTAGGTTTTTTTATTCAATTTCTCTTATGGAAAACTCTTTGGAATCAGATTTCAAAACTTAATCTTGTCTTCTTTGGGTTGTAACAGAGACGAAGCATTGAATCACGGGTTCCCTTGTTTCTAGGCTTACCTGGAGAATTGAAAATGCCTTCTCTGCGACATATTTCTGTGGTAGCGTTGCTCCTCGTTGTTGCAACTTGTCTGGGTGGAGGCATAGCCTTGCTTTCTGGTAAGCCTTCTTCACATGTGAGCTCTCAATGAGGTTTGTTAGGGAGATCGCATGCCAGCCACTGCTGGGCCACAGAATCTGCATTAAAGGTTCAACAAACATCATGAATCCATTAGCATTTGTCATCTCTGAGGAGCTCTTCAAACACCACGGATGACAGGAATGATTACTAAATGATTTCATACATGATGTAGCGTTGAAAGCAGCAATCTGATGTTGGTTTCCTTCCCTGCTGACCACAACCTAATGTCTTCATCCAACAATTCCATCCCCATCTGTGAAATTTGCAAAAGAAACATGTAGCAAAAAGTTATCCCTGCGAGGATGTTTTACACACTGTTGTTCACACACTGTTAATTTTCCTGTAGATGGTTTAGAACTATAGGTCATGAGAATTGGCATCTGTGATTGCACAAAACCCTGATGAAATGTTTATGATCCGCCTTTCTACAAGCAGTCCTGTGATCCTGGTCAGAACTAAGAGACTTACAACTTCTTTTGATCCTTCTGTTTCTGCTTCTCTCGTCCAGTTCTTGACTTCCGCTTCCTGCAAAATCAACATGAGGATATGTATCACTCCACCTCATAGTCACACAATCAAAAACATAGAACTTTCCATGTGACCCCACTCATCCGGAAACAAGGGGAAAATTTGCGACTTTCAGGATTGGAGTTTTAAAGGGATGGAAGGTTACCCTTGCAATATTGGTTGAAGCACAGGTTCCTCGGAAATTTAGTTTTTGTACCTACTAGTTCATATAATCGGGACATATACTTCAAGAGCAACCTTGTGCTTTACTAACTGCACTTAGTGGACTCAGCCACGCTGAATCATATTCTTATTCTTCAAGGAAACAGTGAATTTACCTCAGGAGATAGCATCCTTCCATGACCACCAATTTTTGGCTCCATAAATAAACCTCGGCTTGGAATTTCTGCATAATTTTCATGAAAACAGAAAAAACTTGTCTTTTAACACCATACCATGTCAATTATAAGTTTCGAGCATGTGTCATTCAATCGTCACCTTCTACTTTAGCCAAGTGATCCTTCTCATTCTTCCTCACTAAGCTTTGTGTTTGATACTTCTCCTTGGCCCATGCAATTGCATCATCAATACAAACAGCTTCATCTGTTCCCTCTCTATGGTCAGAATTGATCTCGATAACATAAGAGCTCATAACGTCATCTTCATCCTGCAGCGTTTCTTCTTCAAGAGTTGGATTGCACGGCTCATCATCTTTTGTCTCTGTTGCTTCTTGACAAAGTGAAGAGACAGGAGATGAAGGGGAATTGAGTTCTAAATCATCGACAGATACTTTGATGCTTCTGTAGGACTGGGGTTCTAGACTAATGGTTTCAGGGGAAGAAACCTGCCTCGAAACTTTGTAATAGGTGCTGCTCCAATTATCATTGTAACCATTTACAAAGTTATAGTCGTCCACATAGGAGTAAACATTGCAAGGAAAAGATGGCTCCTCTTGTTTTCCTGGTTGCTCTTCGGGTCTCATGGTTGCAGAGTTCCATCTGCAGGGTACATTGATTGGCCTAAAAAAAAAATGAGGAAGTCTTAAGCTCATAATACAAGAACAATGTTATAGCAAATGTGGAACAGATACAAGATTAGATCCTTCAAGTTGGTAATCTATCAAATCATGCAAGTTAACTTCAAATTAGTTGGAACTTGGAAGTGAACTACTAGTTTGCAGTGTGTTCAAAATCAAGGCAGAGGTTTAAAGAGAAAATGAATAAGCTAGGTCAAAGGGTAGCTTGAAAGGTATGTGATCTGTCAATCCTCTTTGAACACACCATGTGTTTGTGGTTGCAACATAATAATGCAGAGATCCTAACTGCTTTTTAAAGCATCTTAATCATGCATTCCCTAATAAAATTCACAGCAATTAAGAAAAGTTTTAGCTTTCCTGAAGAGGGTGTAACCTACTGCAGTTTGGCAAGGATAAGGTCGCATAATGCCTAACAGATGCTCTTACACAAAACAGTTATGCAGGACTCAACAGGGAGTGTACTCCCCAGTTGCAATGTTAGACCTTTTTTGGCCTTTTCTAGAGCAAGCCCCTGCTGGGTTCAGGACAGATTAGTAGCAACCCAAATTCAGTTTTCCTTTTTTCTGGTAAATTTGCAGGATCAGGCCACAGAAGAGAAGAGGATGGAGAGCTTAAAAGTCTGGTCTTTCAACTGATAGATGATCTCAGTTTATGGACTACCTACTGTCTTAGTTGTCAAAAGGAAGATCATGATTATACATGTACAACATCTTGGAATATTGGATTGGACTTCCCAAATGATCCTGAAAGATATGCAAACCGGAAAGTTAAATCATCCCGGAAGATTTGTGCAGACAAAAAAATGAAACAGGGTTGATTGGTGCCACCAGAATAATGAATCGATCCAGGATAAGGAACAGAAAATTAAGGCAACTACTACACTTGCATATCTATGGTTGCCATTAAGTTCCTTCCTTTCATAACCCTCTAGAATTAAAAAAGAAACGGATAGGGATAGTCATGTCAAACAAAGGAAGTCGAATCAAAATGCAGCTTAAACAGTTAGTCCCCCCTCTTCATACCTGAGCTTTGAAGCAAAAGAATATAATGCTGCGTCATCCCCAGTTACCGGCGGCCTTAGAGGGCTGACCTCCTCCGAACTGAGCACCGATGAAGTGTTAGACTTAGACTTGGCCTTGGAATTAGGCCTTGATCGCTCCCTAGACCTCCGGCCGCCCTCATCTGCCCCGAAGACATCGCTGTAAAATGCTTCTCCCGTCTCCGGGATCCTGAAAGCCGGTAAGCTTCTTCCTCCTCCCTTGGTAACCGGAAGCAAGAACTCTTGCGGCCGGAACACCTCCTCATAGAATGAACTTGATGATGCTGTTGACGATCTTGCAAAGTCACCGGAAAACTTCCGGTTAAGAACGGTTCTGGGTGGCCCGCCAAACACGTCGGAGAAGTCATCAGGGTCTTGGGCTTCCATGGAACGCCGCTGCGGGTGGCTTGGCATTCCCATCCGCATTCTCCATGACTCATCCATGTGGTTCTTGCCAAGTCGACGTACCTCCAGTACTTTATCTTACACAACTGGCTGTACTACGATCGATATAGGTATATCACTGTCTCCGTCTCTGTTTTATTTACTCACCCAAGATTACAAAGAAAGTTGTGTGTTTTTCTTGTGCGGTGCTGATGCAGAAGATACCGCTCCTTGCGTAATACCCAAAAGGTGGTAGGTTTTTCTTTTCTTTTCTTTCCTTTCCTTTTTCTTTTCAAGTGTGCTTTAGCTTAGAGTACTTTGTGTTTCGTGTTCTGTAGATTGTCTATCATTTATGTGTGTTGTTCTTTTTATGGCTTTTTTTTAATGGGGGAGAGAGTGCTGTAATTATTCCAGTGATCTTGCTGGTGATGATGACATTCATACATGATGCCCTGGAAAATGGGTCGGCACTCGCATGCTTACCTGGAAAGATGATTTTGGATGGATGTTGGATTTCCAGTCCCACCCGCATGATTATGTGAGGTTTTGGATGCCTGTAAACTGTATATACATACATTTTTCCTCCACCTGTTCAACAATTATCATCAACAGTTTTGTTTTTTTTCTTATATTAATCTTTCTCGGATTCCATCAAAACCATCAAACCCAACCACTAATCTATTCGTGTTGATGATGAAAAACTGTGGTTTCCTCATCTGCATAGTTTTCTCAACTAGAGATTAATGAAACCATGTTAAGAAAATGAACAGCAGCAGCAGCAGCAGATGAACGTAATAGATTGATTGCAGAGAGATTAATTTCCAAAAGAATACAGCAAAGGAAGAAAAGTCAGGGTGATGTATCATTAAAAGTGACGGAGAGAAAAGTCAAGAAAGCAATTTCACCTATCCTTTATCCCAATCCACTTTTTTACACACGCTTAATCATCTAAGTAGCCATGAAAGGGCATCTCTACTTTTTTCCCCATCTTTTCTGCATATCAGCTCATTTCTCACCTATGCCTACCCGTTCCGTTCCCCATTGTATGTAGAGCTAGAAGATTTACATGTTAATAAGAAGCTTAATAATAAGATTTATGCCTGACCATTAAGTTATTATGTCAAGGCAAATGGGTTGGTAGCCTTTCCACAAACAATCAATACAGAAACAGGGAACTGTTTCTTCGGCGACCAGCTTGATGGGGGAAGAAAATAAATGGGTGGACATTGCTGTCTCACTGGCTAACAAACCAGCCCTCAGTACAGCTTTTTGGAATCTGGAACTCACATCCAACCTAACTTTGATTCTAGCAGGTTTCAAATCAAACTAAAAACAACCTTGTACGGACGAACAATAGTCCCTGAATACATATTATCATTTTTTTTTTGAATGAATATATATTATCATATTGATATATTATTTGACATATTTAGGTTTCTGGAAACTGGGTTTAGGGGCTTCTGAAGCTTGGATAAGAAGGAGGGCATGAAAAGGAAACTAGAGATGATTTAGCAGAGATGCCACAAAAACAGGGGAGGGGATTGTAGATTGTATTATAAAAAAATGTAAATTGTGCACTACAAGGAGGAAACAGGAGACGGATAGGCACAGATTTGGTGGTATGTCTAAACAGTCCAAGTCAAGTCACAGACAGAACAGATAATTAAATCAAGTCTTCTGTTGTGACATAACAGAGGAAGGGGGAAACAGGTCTGAAGTTTTTATATCAAGTGTGCAAAAGATTAATATTGGACCAACAAAGGAGAAGGGAATCCTTATCCGTGCATCCAAATGACGAGTGGAGAGGGGGGTATGCCTAACTATATATAAAGTGGCATCTTTTCAACTTATTATTGCTTCCATTTGCCGAAGAGATGGAGAATATTGGGGGGTCTGCAATCCGATGGTGCAATGGACAAAGGTCATAAAAGGGGAAGATGAGGGAAAGGATGGCTGATAACTCCGCAGGAGACAAGCATGCAGTAAATTGATTGTCATCTAAGCCTTTATGCCTCGCCTTTTTACTTTCCAACAACGATAATCATCCATCTTTCAAGCCGCGACTAGACCAACATGATAATAAGAAAATAAAATGAGTTTGATTAATCCCTTCAATGATTGCTTAACTAAAAATAGTTTTTTTCCCTGCTAAAAAAGACTATAACCTTACGAATTCAGCAACATTAAATCCTGAAATTTTTATATTATCCACGAATTATAATAATAACAATCTTAATTTATATTTTTTCGTGGTTACTGGTAACTACTACGACATTTATAGTTGTTAATTATTACAACGGTTACAGACCTGTATGAAGTGAAGGAATGCTCACCGACACTTTTGAGGGTTTTATTTTGGATTTAGAATATTTATTTGAATGAAAGGTAATATTAGCATGATTGAAGCAATGTCCATTGATAACTTCGTATGGTCATTAGGGTGAATAGATCCAATCTTATAATATGTGGCTTATATGCTTTTTGACGAGACATCTAATAATGGGAAAGTTTTGAATAGTTTGATTTGCCTTTTCTTCTTATGAAAAAGTTAATTAACTGCACATGATTTGACAATTTTTTTTAAAAAAAAACAATCGTGTTTCATTTTATGTGTGGGAAAATTACATGCATCACAATTTGGATATATAAATTTTAGTTGCTTTTGTAATAATTTGTGTTTCAACGATATCTTCTCTCGTCTCAATACTGTAAGGTTATAATGATGTACTTATGTTCGCTGGAGTCGGGAATCTTTTTATTTTTGTTTTGGAGTAAGTACACATTCATGTTCTTTGAGCAAAAGGAATATGAACCATACTGATGAGTATGCCTCACCATAGCAGGTTACATGAACTTGACTAATTTAATTTGTTCCCTCAAGGAAGCAACAATGTTTTCTCCTTTGCGGGTGCCTGTAACAAATGCCTCGACAATTACAACCCGCCAAAAACCTCTCCATTTCTCATGTACATGTTTCCATCCATCCATCCATCCATCCATCCATCATACTATATATATATATATATCCCGATATTTTTAATTTTGATACTTCATATTGTACGGATGTGGAAGGCTTATATAAGTATTTAATTTTCTATCTACTGTGCTCTCGAAAAGTGATAAAATACAAATCTCTCTATGCGATCCTATTCAGTAAACGCTAATCCTATTCAGTAATGGCTTTTTTGCGGAAACATGGAGTAGTGGTGATGAGCTCCAGGCCACAAGAATGTAGGCTGGCATGCAGGCGCACCCAGTCCAGCTCTGGACCGTGAGAACTCACAACCCAATCACCGACTTCTTGTCATTTCCTTATTTCATATAATTATGGAGCTTAGCTTATCACAACCTTGCACCGCCCAAAACGACAAACCGGCTTATAAGAGCTGGACCTCACGCCTAATCCAACCAATTATGTGACAACAAAACAATAAGACGGTGTTCAGGGACATGTTTTTTTTATTCTCTAAAACCTTATAATTCTCAGTTTATTTAAGATAAAAAGAGAGTGTCTATTCAGGACATGTTTCTCATAAGTTGTAATAAAGAAACTCGATCAGGATACATTAAGAAACAATTTATACTCTTAATTTGTTTTCGGAAAACAAATTATATTAATATAATACACATATTTTATTTTCTCATTCAAAGAAGAAGATCACTCAAACAAATTCTTGGTGATCTAGAGATATGGAGAAAGAATATTCCATTTCAACTGGGGAGTTTCAAACACGATATCCATGCTATCTCTGCGGAGGAAAAGCAAAAAGCTAATGAAATCCCCACCATTTTTCAATCTGCCACCTTTATCTCTTTTCAACCTTTCCAGATACTATGGGTGAGGGAGCATGAGATGCCCACAGAGGACTATTGCAAACCAAAAAGAGCTGATAATTTGACACGACACCATACAACCGCTACAACAATGCCTAGCCTAGTAGTTTTGGTTCTGAAATGTAACACCTGCATGCTCAGAATCCCACGAGTTGTTTGTCTGCCAGTCGGAAAGAACTTGAGCTGAAAAAAAATCTTAGAGCCTTTTTCTGCAACCTACGTTTGGTTCCATATCTCATGGCCTCAAACAATTAATATCACTAATAATGTCTGGAATATGGAACACCTCTGCTTAGTAAGGTCAAGTTTTCGCCGCACATTTGTCGACTGCCATGACCACAAAAATGTGAGCCGAGCATCTTAATTTCTGTGTAGTCACTCTAAGCAACAACGAGAGTTGCATCTTTCACTCCTAACCAGTCCAGAGCTTCCTTGTAGCCATCTGCCTATCCGTATATAGCTTTTTTCCTGTTAAAACAAAGAAAACAGATATATATGATCCAATTGCTAAGACTGAACTGGCGTCCCGTTTTAGATGGGCGGTAATGCAACCTTGACTGGCACAAGCTTGTTGCATGGAAGCTTCAGGAACGCAGAATATCCTGAAAATCCATTCGGAAAAGGTTAATACGCAGAAGAACTGAAAGTTACCTCTCACCAACCATCAACAAACCCATCACATCGTTGCTGACATACTTTAGATGTCAAGTCCTATTCTTGAAAGCTGCACGAGATTGTTGTTTCCTGATGGTGGCAATTATATATGCTGCGTTCATCAGAGTCAAAAGCTAAAGATGTCACCATATGAATAACCTATTACTACAACACGCCACGCCAATCCATTTCTCGCCAAATTGGAAATATTTAGATCACGCCATGCACTCCGGTGCACAGAGTGTTTGGTCTTATTATAAGTAAACTGTGGATTGTCAAGGACTTATGGACCAAATTAAGTCACCACTTTAGCATGATTGTGAAAGAACTATATGCATTTCCTGAATAATGGACAATGCTGAGCAATAGCCATCCTGGCTCCACAAAATAGTAGTATTGTATTATACGTAAATTCCAGAAATCAACGTCATTGATAACATAATCAAGATGCGAAGCCTGAAATTCCCAAATTATCTAATTATGAATATAAGGTTATCTGTCGATCTCCTTGATCTACTTTGTTTTTGACCTCAATTTCTTGCTAAAACAATACGCTTTGTCCAGACAAATCCTACATTAATATTTTTGTCCTATTTTATTTCTTCTCCAGCCAGAACAATCGATAGTCAGGCTGATGAGTGCCATTCCTTCAGAGCCAAGCAATAAGGCCGTATCAGACATTGTATTCCGTTTGCAATCATGCCTTTACGTTTACTGAAGCATCCCTTTAGTTTAATCCACCTTCACAACCCACCAACAGAGTACAATTACAACAAAAGGGTAAGTTACAACATCCGGGGTGTAGCCTTTTTCGGCTCATTTGGTTAACAATTTAACTGGCCCAGTCCATATTCCCATGTTAAATATCCCTGTCCCAACGAAAGAAACTTCAAATTTCTTGGACAAGCTGTGATCTGTTGTTGCCTGAGGCTAAGGTGATTGCCATCACCCAAGATCATATCCGCTTTAATATAGCCATGAAGCTTAACAGTGAACCCAAAACTCCAATTTCCTATCTATTCTCTTACAATGCCACCCGCTCCACTCTTTGCGACCCAAACTTAAATGAAGGCTCCGTCATGTGTTAAGTTTAGCTATTCCTTGTTAGCTTCTCCATCCTCATCCCCGCCACTACACAGGAAAGGTTCCAAGCATGCTCTACAGAATGTGCATAGGCGAACAAACTTTCTGGGTTCATATTAATTTCCTCCTCTTTGCCAAAAATCAACTTATTCTTCCTAACATAACATAATTATATGTGAATATATTTAAATATGTCTATATTTATAAATATAGACATATTACACATATCTGTTAAAAGATATATTTATTTACTAATATCAATATTCATAACAAACAGTTACAAACTTATTGGTTCATGTGTGAAGATCCCATCACGAATATTCTCCCCTCCGAGACACCTGGGACTTGGGACCACTGAAATATCCGTCATGCACGAATTACCTTTGCTTTGCCCGGAAAACTCTCGTTAAATACTCAATGTCAAAAATAACCCGCCAATTAAAATTCCCTCCACGTCCTCCACGCCCTCCACGCCCTCCGCAATTTTCTTCTGATTTCGAATCGCGAGACGCACAGACGCACACGGCGAAACAGCCTGAATATCTCTGCCAATGGAGTCATCACGCCCAGCCGAGAACGGTGCCGTCCTAAGCCCTTCCAGCCACAAGAACTCAGCTCTCATCTTCCTTGGCACCGGATGCTCCAGCGCCGTACCCAATGCAATGTGCCTCATCCAGCCTCCAGATCCGCCCTGCGTCGTCTGCACGCAGTCTCTCTCCCTCCCTCCTGATCGAAACCCTAACTACAGGTCTTTCTTAATTTCTTACTCTAGTTTTTTCACCACAGATCCTTTTTCATTTTGTTAGCCTATAGTAGATCTCTTGTGGATTCTTTTATGTATCGATAGTCTCATTTTTGTTTTGTTAATTTTTGGTAAACAGGTGCAATACGTCTCTTCTTATTGTTTACTGTGATAGTGACAACACGCATAGATATATATTGATCGATGTAGGCAAGACTTTCAGGGAGCAAGTTCTCCGCTGGTTCACGCTCTACAATATTCCTCGTGTGGATTCCGTTAGTGCAATTTTAGCCCTTTTTTTGTTTTCAATATGTTGATACCGGCTGCATTTGGTCTCAATTGGATCGCCTTTGTTTTCTGCTTGTGATGCTTTTGTTTGTGTTATTTGTGAACAATGCTGTTGCAATTATGCAGATTATTTTGACTCATGAACATGCTGATGCAGTTCTCGGTCTTGATGATATACGTGCCGTGCAGCCGCATAGTCCTACGAATGACATTGATCCCACCCCCATTTTCCTATCCCAATTCGCAATGGATAGGTGAATATTTTTATTTTTTAAGTTCTTGATCTTTAATTACCTCAAGTTTGGAGTTGTTATTGTAATTATTATTTCTTCCCAAGTAATAACTGAAAACCTGATATTTGTCGCTATATGTCTTCTTGGTACCAGCATTGCGGTAAAATTCCCATATTTAATGCACAAAAAATTGAAGGAAGGTCAAGAAATTAGACGGGTGGCACAGCTAGACTGGAAGATAATTGAAGAGGACTCTAATCAACCGTTTGTTGCATCTGGCGTACAATTTGTTCCTTTACCAGTTACTGAGCTAGATCTTTCTTAACATTCATTTGTAGATGTATTTATATTTATCATGCAACGGTTTTCTGATTGTTTAGTTTTTCCTTTGATCACTCATGCAGGTGATGCATGGAGAAGATTATGTATCTCTAGGTTTTCTGTTTGGCACAAATTCTAGAGTAGCTTATATATCAGATGTTTCACGTTTTATTCCAAACACAGAACAATGTGAGTTTTTGTACCTTGAGTCATACTTGTTGAGATAGTTTTTTCCTTTTTCATATTTTTGGCCGTTTACTCTTTTTACAACTCTCTTAACTGCGGAAAATGAATAATGATAAAGTTACCTCACTCCCGTGAAGAAATTTCCTGAATTTTCTTTGTGACATTGAAGAGAGAGGATGAGTTTCAAGATCTATCTCATTGCTCACAGATATTTGATTTAGTGAATTTTTGTTGTTTTGCAGTAATTTCAAAAGATGGGGCGGGACAATTGGATCTTCTAATCCTGGATACCTTGTACAAGGTGAGCAAGAATAGTTTTCTTATCCGTCCGGTTATGGCACCGAAGTAATTTTATGTGCTCATTCCCAACAAACATTATGACAAATTCCATATTGTGCAACTCACTCATCTGTCAAACTGCATTCTGATATCTGGGGAATAAATGCTATAAGAAAGGGTGTTTAAGCTTGTACATGAGCTTAATTTATGGTCCTGTGTATTTGAGTAATTAAGTGATTCAATGTTAAGAAATGACTGTATGTCTCGGCGAGTCTTGCTACTGAATTTCGATTCCATTTTCCATCAACTGGTTAAACTTTAATATTCGTAGAATACGAGGCTTGTCTATTGGCACTGAATTTGTCATTTAACATAGGTGTTTCTTGGATTTAAGTATGTAAATTCATCACCTCAAATTACATCTTTTCTGAAACGATTTTACTGCCTATCTTTTCTGCATCTGCAATTTAGTTGACTCATGATAATGTTTAATTTCAGCAATTTATTTCCTGTATACATAGACTTCTGATCCTTGGGAGAATTTTGATATACTGCAGCGCATCACTTTCTTTAGTCTTTTTATTACTCGTCCATAGTCAGCTTAGATTTCTTAAGCTTTCATGGAAATTTTGTAAGGTATTCCTCAAAGAATCATGTTTTGATATGTCGATGATTCAGATGGAGTTTACAGTGTTTCTAATTTTATCTGTACTGAAAATCCAGAACCAAGATCAATGACACTATCTCTAATAGATCTAGAGCAATCTGTGGAGAGATTGCTGAAAAGTTGCATTAGATCTCTTTCAGTTTTGTATTTCAGCACTTTTTATACTTAAATATGGATATCCCTGTGTTTTACCGACATCTTGCAATTATAGTTGTAGTAGTTCCCAAGCCTTATTGCATCTTTTCTCCTTCAACTTTGATATAGAATCTGCATAATTTTATCAAGATCATGCAACGAATTGTCAAGGGAGGGAGAGCTATGGTATATTAGGATTTCCAAGTATAGGTTTATGCCAAGGTTATATTTTGGAAAGTATCCAAAATGAACTCAATACTGCATCCTGTAAATGTAAATTGCTCAAAGAATGGAAGAACTGCTGCATGAACCAGTTAGAGTTCAAAAGAAGTTTGTGTAATCTACTTGTTTGGGTTAAGATTCAGTTACTAACGCAATCTTTTCTTTCCTTTTGTTTGCAGAATGGATCTCATAATACTCATTTTTGCCTTCCTCAGGTATGCTTTCAATTTTTCTCCCTTTTAGTTAAGAATAAATACATCAGATTCTCTTGTAACAGACACCGGTAATTGCAGACTCTTGATGCTGTGAAGAGGTTATACCCAAAGCGAGCTCTATTAATTGGAATGACTCATGAGTTTGATCATCACAAAGAGAATGACTTTTTATCGGAATGGTCTAAAAGGTACAGGATTTGCTTTGCTTGATCATTCGCCAGAGTAGTTTCTGATTGGCTCTGAAATTTGGCCAGTTTCATTTGACCTGTCTTAAGGTTTGAATACCGTTTATTTTGTCATCCCGTGCAGAGAAGGAATACCAGTGCAGCTTGCTCATGATGGTTTGAGAGTTGCTATAGATCTATGATGAGGTACTGAGCACTGCATTTATATTTGATATGGGAGTGGCATCATTCATCTATACTTCATGCTTTTTTCTCCTTGTTTTTTAGGTCAAGATGACACATAATTCTCGTCAAAAGGCATTATAGTTTCTACCCATTCCCATGGGAGTAGTCGAACACAAATTACTTTTACCTTCAGTAAGTTAGGGCTGGAAACATTTATTTTTATCACATAAAAGAAAGAGCAAGAAGTGGATGCTTAGTGGATGAATGTTATATATATGAAGCATAGCTTTAGCATCTCATTCATTTTTAATATATAATATATAAATGAACACAAGCTTTCTTTACAGGATTTAGCAAATTCTTGATGGAATAGTGGCATTATCGTATTTATATTTCCAAATGAGAAGCACAGGTGAACTATGAGTAACATTTTTCGAATGCGGCCAGAGTTTAAACCCGTTTTGTTTCTGTTACTTTTGGGCCTAGGGCGCCACTAAGCCCATTACGTATCTCTCTCTCTCTCTCTAAATTTTTGTTTTGGAAGTTTGGAACTGATATGATTTCTCTCCATCATTGCTTTATTTGTTGAACGCATAGATTAAAAAAAAGGGAAACCTAAAATGCTGAACTTAATTCTAGCTTTCTAGTTCGTGAGAATGCCCCTGACGGATGGCTGGCCCATACACAAGATACACAAGCAATCCTACTTTTTAGGATCTCGAAAAAGGCATCTAATCGGTTCTTTTTATAGAAAGGTTTGACGGCCCACATTAAGAATTCTTTTTATAGAAAGATTTAGAGGCCCACACTGAGAAGTACTAAGCATTTAATAGATGGGATGATCGTATTCAGAGCACATCATCAACCCCTGCATCTCACTTTTCATGATGATGATGATGAAAATTTGATATGAAGTTTAATATCCTTAGGATGCTTAAAGCCTTTCATCCATATGACTTACAGGTAGATGTATTTCTATATTAAAGCAATTCTATTCCGCAATTAGCGGTAGCCAACAACAGATACTATCGTTACTATCGTGGAGTAATGGAGGTAGACCAAAAAGTTGGAAAAGAAACCCCACGTTATTATTCGAAATTTTACGTTTATTATTATCAAATATTTTTATTCTATTAAAAAAATAAGAACATAACTTTATCTGTTAACAGGATTATATTATTAAATTTATATACTCCATATTCGAGCCTCCTACATCAAATTATTCATTTGGTGATGGAAAAGTAAGTCAAAGGACAGTAATTTAGTATGTCTCGGGTTTTATTTTCTAATTCAAATACATTTCTTATTATTTATTCCCTTTTTTCATGGATTTTTTTTTCAGACATATTTTGACCATCAAGGCAAACGAGTGGAGTAGTTACATATTGAAAGGAAAATCTACAGGATCAGTCAAAATTTATGTTCGTGAACATCGTTTTTCTTCTCCAATCCCCATCAATCAAGTGAAACCACACTTAAGCAATCTACCCACCATTTCGAATTCGTAGCACTTATCGTCTCCCATGAACAGTAATGGTACTGTCCTAATATGAAGCATTTGGCACATAAAAATAAATCAATACCTGCTTTCAATCCATATTAGGCTGAGATAGTTCCCCCGCCGACTGTTGGTACTGTACTAATGTGAAGGCATTTAAATGCTGTTCGAAACGAGACCACCACGTACGTACGTGTCTCCTCTCCAACCAGCCTGACGAGGCAATCTTGCCACGCCACGAGGCAATGCGGTCAAAATGAAGCAGGGTAGTCAACATTCAACAAAATCTCATAGTAAATAGCGGCCAATTGCGTGATGAAACTATGACCAGGGCCGTATGCATTTAACACGAATGTGTTATAAATGCCCAGACAAGGACATCGAGAAGGGACAATGGGAACGATACATGTGAATACGGCTCCAAGTCAAAAATAATGCATAGTCCCCACATCTGTTACCTCATAATGCAATTACGTATAAAGAGTGGCTTTGGACACTCATCTTTCGATCAAGACTGGCAGACGAATTAAGAGGACCCCATGCAAGGTGACACGGTAAGGAACCGGTCGGGAACCTAGCTTAGCTATGCCTTTGAAAGGAGCTTTGTTTATTACCTGGTGGGGAAGAGCATTGGAGTTGGAGCCTAAAGGCATTTGCCAAGGATAAATATTTGGGTGGTGAGGTATAATCACGTGGAAACGGGGAAACGGGACGGCTTTATATTGATTGCATGCATCTTTTTACATGAAGATTAGGGTTCAAGATAACTTTTAATTATTATGATATGTTAAATATAGTTTTTGCGAAAACCAATGGATTAGGACCATCTGGGAAAATTATATATTCTCGGATGAAGCCAAATTCATATGATTTCTTCTGCAGGGACTTTCGATTTGCTAAGTGGTTCAAGGAATCCTAGGTGGTTTCTTTCCAAGCTAGTGGCTAAAGCAGTTGTAAAAAGGAAACCTGGACATCATAACCTATATCCTCGAGGTGTTTCTTCTTGGACTCTGCCTCTTTCTCCTCTAAATTCTAATTCATAGTCTTGGCTTTGCCAACTGCCATCCTCCAGAACAATTGGATAATGACAAATTAAGATGGACATCGTTACTCTCCTTTCAGAGTTTGCCATACAAAACTTAATTTCAGATCCTTGAATCTCGCCAGTAATTTGGCGGCTTCGTCAGTATCCATATCTTCATTCTAAAAATAATTATAAAAACAAGCTTTTAATCTCAAATTAGATTTTGATTTTGATTTATCACGAACTTCTATTTACGATCTACACTTACAAACATAATCTATATAGATATCCTATCACTGTACCAAGTTCTATTCACATAATTGTTATTCATTTATTATTTTCATTTACTAGTTTCTTCTAGAGGCTGACAATGGCTTCCGTTGGAACCCTTCATATGTCAAATGAATAGAGCATAGACAGAGGCGCAGGAGGTAAATTAGTTAATTCGAAGGCCAAAGGTCGGATTATAGGTTTCTGAAACCCTTGCGAGTCTTCATGTGTACATTCGTGTAATAATAAATATTAACTACTGAAAAGAATAGTCGGTTGGTGCTGAGACTCATACAGAGTATCTTTGACTGATGACCTCAGGAGGCGTAGGTGACCCTTTCTTATCATTTCGTTTGCTTCATTCCTCGATCACTTCTCGAGGACATTAATGCCTGCCTCCCCTTTTCGCTCAGATTTTAATACCGTCTTGTGCAATAAATCTTATAATTATTAATATTAAATATTAAATTATTATTATTATTGTATGGTTAACTAGAGAAGTGCTGACTCTGTGATAACCCAATGAGAAGCCCTCTGGACATTCGTGTAGTAATAATTTATATTTAGCCGTTTTACACTGCCTTCGCCTTTTTTACTGTCCATCATGAAACGCTTCCACTTTCTTCTTCAAACACCGCCTCAGAAAAAGGAAAAAAAACCATATATGGGAAACACATCCATTGGCTACGTACCTAATGACTTGCAAAGGAATCCCATATTTGTAGTTTTACACATTCCTGTGAGGTTTGTCTTCTGTATTGTCTTGATGGGTTTTCCTCTTTTCATCTTCCACATGTGTTGTGGTATACATGTGTTATGGTGTACATGTGTTACGGTGTACATGTGTTGGCTGGTATAAACTTTTTCATGAACAGACTGTTTTGTTGCTGTCCTTTCCGAAAATGGGTTGTTTTTCTTTTGTTTGTATATATATATATCAAACAGATCGTAACAAATAAAAATAAAATATAAGTTGGTCAAAGTAAACCAGAGACATGGATCCTGAGGACCCATGAGATCTGTGGATTCAAATAGAAATGGCCATTAATGATGAAATTTTGGCTTGTGTTTGTTATAGTTGATGCATTAAAAGGCAGTGGTCATTAAAAGAAGGTATTAGATTGAAATCTCTCGCCTATTATTACATATCTACTTTTTCCAGTTCTGGTGGTAATTTTCTGACTGATTACTACTTTTTCTGACTGATAGGATGGATAGATAATGACAGAGTTACTTACTTTGTAAAGTTGCCACTGTTGAAACCCTGAAGTCTCAATCATTCTCTCTATTTGCCTCTCACTTCCTTTCAGAATATAAACAAGAAAAGAAATGCAAAATGCTTTAAATGCTTAAATCAGCAACATTCCAGTTCCTTGGCTGGTCAAAGAGAAGACCGGCATGGGAATAAGGGCCAATGGGGGCGTGGAGGGATCTGAGTGGAGCATTGTATGGTTCCCTCTTGTACATAAACCACAGTGGCCCTTTGTGTTGCTATGCGCATGGTGGTATGGGTTTATAGCGGATAAAACTTTTTTTCTTGATAGGCGTAAGCTGGGTTAAAACTACCAGCGGTCACAGTCCCAAAGCCTGTCTGCCTCTATAAAATTAGACAAGAGAGGGACAGAAAAGAAGGGGAGGAGAGAAACTGGAACCAAAGATACTTCGTTTGGCTTACTCTTCTGTGATGTTGCCGTTGGTATTTCTTGAAAAGAGAGTTGAACAGTTTTTATTTAGATAGATGAAGCACTTTTGAGAGATAGAGATAGAGATAGAGAAGCAGATAGAGATCTAATGGAATACGAGAGGATACACAAAGCGCAAGTATGTTTTTCTATTTTCTGTTTCCTCTTTTAGTGGAATGAGGAAAACCCAGCTCTTGAATTTTCTCTGCGGTCTTTTCTGGGTGATGGGACCTTTATTGGTTCTCCTTGTTTGATTTTTAAGAGAGATTTGTTCTTCTTTTCAAGTAATTGCCATATGTTTATGTAATGATCTCGGCTTATGAAGGGAAATGAATTTGGTTGGTTGTTGCTTTATTCTTTTTCATTTCAGTCAACATTTTTGCAGTTAGATTCCTAAATTTGTTTGATGTTCATGGTGGATTAACATTTCAATATGATGATATTGTTCCTGTTTCTTCATAATGTAGAATGGTATGATATCTCCTAGCAAGTTGAGAATGAAACTCATGGGATGCCATCATAGCAGAAAAAAGGATGGATCAAACAGTAACTCTGCGAGAACATCTCCTTCCAAGCTTGCGGATCATGAATTTGCCAGAAATAGTTTACTGGCTACCAACAGCGGAGATTTTGGGGAGGAAGGTTGGTATTAATACCATCAGTAATTCTATCTGATTGTTGTTTATTTTGGCTTCTTCATTGCACTAAATCTTTATACTTGAACTATGTTCTGTAGATACGGCCTCTAGTTTAGAAGTTGCATCCGTTAATGTACAGAGTGAGGCAATCTTGGAGCCCAGCAAAGGTAATCATAAACCTTGCCAACCAACGGAGACACTGCCTGAGGAAGATAGTGAAATGAGTGTTGTAAAGATGCAATTCTCGAAGGGTGACAATGGTAATTCAAGTGCAGTTCATCCTTTGAGATTACTGGAAGATGAGAGTCTTGATTATGATAGTAATGCTAGTTCATGTAGCTTTGAGTTTCATAATGAGAGAACTGCACATAGTCAATTTGCAAGGTCATTTTCAAGGCCTGTGCCTTCTAAGTGGAATGATGCAGAGAAATGGATTATGAAGAGGCAAAATGGCCAATCAAATTACTCCAAGAAGAATGCTTCATACAGCCAACCTAACCGGATGCAGGTGTCAAGTACGGTGAGCGTTGCTCCGGAGACTTCAAATTATGATCCCAAGTCGACAGTTAACAGAATAGCAGAGACGAAGCTTGTGGACAACACATTCCAGGGCGCATCACAGATGGGTTTTGACAAGTTCTCTTTTACTCATGGAAAAAACACCATTGGTGGTCAACCAAATGGAGGAAGTTTCCTAGTTGATCATTGTAGCCAGTGTGAGGATTTGGAGGAAGTGGTACAGAGAGAACTATCGTGTATAAATAGTATGACAGAAGATTCAGCAGGTAAATTTTTTCCTTTCATCATGCTTTAGCTAGTTTTAAGAATTTTGATGAACCCGGAATCATGAATTCTGATAAAGCTGGTGGTTTCTTCTTGGCAGTTGCTCCTGCCATGAGGTCGGTATGCATGAGGGACATGGGAACTGAAATGACACCCGTTACAAGTCTAGAGCCTTCAAGAACTGCTACACCCGTGGATGCAACAACTCCACTTCGCAGTCCGACTTCTTCCATGCCATCTACTCCCCGGAGAGGGATCCCTTCTACACCTGTGGAGTATAGAACTGGTGGTGATAAACCAGAGAATGCCGTCGAAAATCCCAAAGTAGAATTGACAGAGCAAGAATTGAAAATGAAAACCAGGAGAGAGATCGTAGCTCTCGGCGTTCAGCTTGGCAAGATGAGTATTGCTGCTTGGGCAAGTAAGGATGGTCAGGAGAAAAACGTATCCTCTACTGAAACTGCTAATGTAGAGGAGACCGAGAGGATTGAGTTCCAAAAACGAGCAGCTGCATGGGAGGAAGCTGAAAAATCTAGACATGCTGCCAGGTTTCTCTTTTAATGACATTGGAGCTCTTCAACTAGTTTCGGAATTATGATGAACCTTTCTGTGTCTAAACGCTTGGATCTCTCGTTTTCAGATACAAAAGGGAAGAAATCAAAATCCAAGCATGGGAGAGTCAGCAGAAGGCTAAACTAGAAGCAGAAATGCGGAGAATAGAGGTACCTAAATTTGTCTAGTTTCTTGTTTTACCGGGAACTACATTAACCTGGATCTTTGAGCAGTGAATCTGATAATACCAATATGACTAGTTTGGTAAAATTCAAAATGGCCCGAGAAAAACTAGAAAGGTTTGCTTTCAGGCATTGTAGCTGGATGTGCTATAAGCATTGTCACCTGATATATCTGAAAGTTTAATCTATTGACAGTCTCAAGTTGAACAAATGCGTGCTCAAGCTCATGCGAAGATGGCGAAGAAGATTGTCATGGCACAGAAAAGATCCGAAGAAAAGCGAACCTCTGCTGAAGCGAGGAGGAGTCGGGATGCAGAAAGAAGTGCTGCACAAGCAGAGTATATTCGTCAAACAGGGAGGATGCCATCTTTGCACAACTTGTGCTGTGGTTGGTTTTCATAGAACTGAAAGACTAAATGTGAGAAAATCTTCTTGATCCTGTTTGTTTTGCCCTATGTGATACTTGTCTTGTCTATAATGGAGTGACCTCAGTTGTAAGTCAGTACATGTGATTTAAACTGAATCTCTTCTACTCTGCTTTTCCGTGGTAAGAAACTTGATGTATTTGCGGAATGTAGCGTGTAAAGAAACTGGACAAAGTATATTAAATATAATATGGTCCTTCTAAGACAGGCCCATTTTACAATATAGTCTATGAATCAACGGCAGGATGCCCACAAATGTAAAATCTTGAGAACTACTATCAGAGTCCTGATTTGTTGATCTCCCAACTAATATACATCAGACAGGCCCAATAAGCCCAATTCGGGTATTCGATAAAAAATTACCCTTTTATATTTTATGGTCTTATTTGGCTCAAATCCAGATTAATTGATTGGATCTAATACTGCTTTTTTTTTAAAATAAAAATTTAAGGGTTATTGATAGAAATGTCATTAATAGTGTAAAAAGGTAAAAAGGTCCTTATTTGCCAACCCAAATATGTAAAAAGGTCTCTGCCATATATAGCCCTACACAAGATTGTTGGTGGGCATTACTGTTGTTGATAGTTTACTAGTAGTGCCTTTTTGTGTCAACATTTTATCCCCACCAAATGTGCAGTCTACAAGTAATGCCCCATAACCCAAAGCCTTTTCCTTTACACATTGACATGACCCCTCCCATTTTCGCTTACTCAACTATTCACCGTCTTTTCCTTGTCGTTTTCCCTTTTCTGTAAATGAAAATCATGCTCATCATATAAATAAATCGTGAAATCCCGGCCAAATGGGTCCGCATATAACTATAGTATTATATTGAATTCTTATTTATTATTTTTATATATAATTCTGTAAGTCGATGCTTTTCCGTTTCTTTTGGACCTAACAAAAAGATGTCAGACTCGACGACTTTTAGGTCATCTTTGATTAGCCGGTGAATTGAATGCTATCACGTGGCTCACGTGTTTATCCTTGCCGACATTGAACTGAACTGTCCCTTTGCCGACGACATTGAACTCAATACTCCAACAACTTATGAATTGCAAGTATGAGATAGATAGCATTGCACAAGTGAAACGACAAATGTCTTTAATTACAGTACAAGCTTATATATGTAAAACTTAAATGTAGTGAAGGTTGGGAGAGATGCCTGCAGTACATAAGTGATGAAGGAAGGGTATTTTAAGTGGTTATATAGCACAGTAGTCCAAAGACCCCACGGAAGTTATACCGGAGCTCATGTTCCTAGAGTCCTGCCGGTCTACGTAGTCGTCACAGCTATTGGAAAACCTCTGTATTGGATTTGGGACTGAATTCAGAAGTTCGAGGCCTCGTTTTCCCACTTTCTGAACTTCTTGTGGTGAGAGTATTTTGATAAACGACACGCTGTTCACAAATTCCCTGTTTATCATGAGAAGCACAGATGAGTAGACATTGGAGGAAACAGAATGATGTTTGCGAGGAAACCTATTTTGTATGCAGGAAATAGTTTTACCATCCCAAGCAAGTTCATAATTTAAGTGGTATTTTTCCTTCACTGTTTCAGGTTCCAAATATATGCAAAATTACGCAACAAAAGACAAACAGACTTGGTGGTGGCTTCCAGAAATCAGAATCATGAAATCTGAATGAAATATAAAGGGAGTTGGAAACTCACTGCCAGGGGTCGTCACCAAGGAGAAGAACATCATTCTCCCTGTCGACAAATACAAGCTGCCAGCCTGATCTCAGGGGGTCCTCCAGTAGGCCTTCAAGGCCAAACATGCAAGCAAGCTCACTTCGCAATTCATTGTAGCTGCTGAATTTTGTAATATCCAATGACCTACCGTAGGACCCTTCCTTATAAACCTGCATTGACAACAGTATCAGCATCCATAGTTAGATTTTGAAGAAAAATTGTTTTAGGATTTCATTTGAAAATACGGAAGAGAGGCTCTACACCTTTGAAACCATAAGATAAGAATCCACTAAAGAATCTCACCTTAACAAAGGTTCTAGTTGGTGGATTCAATTGGCCCACATTCTCTGGGGACTGCAGGAAACCAGACTCATCAATGCCACCCAAAGGTGCCATTGCCTGATTCAGAGAGAAATCTGTGCCTGCAGTACTCATGTTAATAGAAGAAAAGGGAATGCTTGTCGGATCACTACCAACACCCCTAAGGTTTGACATTCCGTTTTGTAGAAGAAGAGAAGAGGGATCAATATTGACACCAAAAAGAAGATGGCTTGGTTGATCACTGCCACCGTCTTGGTCTATTGAACATTCTCTTCCCGGGAAAGGTGGTAAAGACACTGAATTGTGTGATATGTTTGTCTGAGGTGGTCCCAATTGATCTACTTGAGGCAGAACACTTGGAGAAGTGTCAGAAGATAATAGAGGTCCAATAGCAGCTCGCTTGGATGGCCAAGCAGAAGCAGCCATCAAGGGACCAGCCTTGGACATGTTGAGCAAATGGGATGACTCATCCCCAGGAAATGTGCCCAGAAGACTGTGCATAGGAGAAACAACAGGGCTTGACACAGGATGCCCATTGGAGTCAGAGAAACTTTGCTGATGGGACAGTGATATGGCTGGTAAAGGTGGGGCCTGGGACTGAGAGGTAGCCGTAAACCGAGGAATAGAAGAGACAGCAGCTGGAATCTGTTGATGATCAACCAGTTGGTGTTGCAGTGGCAGTGGAATATGCTGCTGCTGACTATTAAGAGCATGCTGATTCTGCAGTTGCTGAATAAGGAGTGAAGTTTGAGCCTGAGACTGATGCTGACTATCTAGAACACCAGGACGAAAGGCCTGCTGAGGCTGGGAATGCTGCAGCAACTGAGGCTGCAACAGTGGAGCAGTCCCAGTTGGAAGATTCTGTTGTTGCTGAAACTGCAAAAAGGATGTAGCCGATGTCTTAGAAGGATCCACAGCTCTCATCTCCTGAAGTGCAGCGCTGGCCATAGCTTGATATGCATCAGTTTGCAAACTGAGCATCGAAGAATCAATCCTTGGCTGCATCCATGGTGTGACTCCAGTTCCCTGAAAATTCATAGATTGAATTCCATCTCCTCGCAACCACACTAGGGGAGAGCTGATTGCTAGATCTTCATCCTTGATACCTTAAATCAGCAGACAATCGTACTCAGGACTGATGAAGATGGAAATAATGACATTATGCAGTAACAGCAAAGGGAAAATAAACAAACTAAACAAAACATAATAACAACTTCAAAAAAAAAGAAAAAAAAAGAATGCAGCCTACAAGATAATAAAATCTGGGAAGGTCCCCAAGGTCATACAAGCTTACCATGAAATGATGGCAATCCAGATGGCCAAGGTCGCTTAAGCCTCAATGGAAATGGAGAAGGATACATTGGAAATGTAGTTAGCGGTTCAATTTCCCATAGAGAAACTCTTGGCTGCCTGTCCCCCGCAGTAGATTCATCCCAGCCAACCTGTATTTATCCAGATATATTCAGGAAATGATATTTGAACAGAAGGTACCCAAGCAAAACTGAAAAAAAAAGGACTGCCCTACAGGGTATGAACTATGTTAAAAAATTAACCATCATCTCTGCCCAGTTCTCAATATACCTTCACTGAACGCCAATGTGAATTCGGCCACCTAACATGATCCAAGTCACTTATGCCAGTTATTGTACCCATGTACCTAGATTATCAACGACAGTCAGCTGTCTATATTAAGCTAATTTAAAGTATTCTGTGAAAATGTAGCTCATATATGAAGAGAAATAATATGCAACAAAAAGAATAAACAATACTAACAAGGTGGCTCCATATCATCTGAACCTAAGCAATTATAGTAAACATTTATCCAGAAATTCCCCAGTATGCTCTCAGCTTAAATATTTTCCTCATGGCCAATAATCATGTTCGTTATGGCCTAAAGCACAAAATATATTCTTGCATTGTAATTTACCAAAATATGCAATAAATAGATTAGGACACAACTGCGCAATAAAAAGTTTTAAGACATACCGCCGAACACTTGATTCCTCTGTTTCAAACAACATCCTAAAGCGCATGCCAACGGACACCCGAGTATAGTAAACTGCTTTGAAATACTTGACCAATGGTATGACAAATTCTGAAGGACTGGCCCTGAACAGAAGGTGCGAAAATGTAAATGGAACTAAAAATGTAAAATTAATTAACTAAAAACACTTAGTACCTAGGATTGTAAAATATGGTGAAGCGGCTATTTGTTGAAGCTGCATGAGCTGCAGCAGCAAGAAGCCCCAAGTGCATGCTATCACTTGATAAGACAGACGATGGCATAACAGTTTGAGGTCGATTAGCACGACGGATGCCAAGGAGTAACTGATTCTTCTCATTCCTGACCATCAGAAAATATTTCCATTCAAACCACCAAAAAGATGTTACATTTTAATCTGAATCTTTGGACTTTGGCATACTCGAGAGGTGTCAGGAAATATAATGGATACATGATCAGTTGCACATAGATACATCATTCCACACATGTACCACTGAATGGAAGCTAGAAGAACCATTCGGCAATCATATTTATCTGTATATCAAATATATGAGGCTAGCGTACAAGCTTTATGGCTTTGTCTACACTATGAGCTGAGAACTCAAATAGTCCTTCCCTGGTTGTCCCAGGCATTTACATTGAAGAATTTTCATTTGCATCCTCTCTTTCTTTCTTTCTTTCTATTTCATTTGCACAGAGTATGATACATCAGGAAGGGAAGGGTAGCTAATGACATACCAGATAAAAAGCACTGAATCCCCGGCAACAAGTCTTTTGGCACTAACAAAAACACTCCATCCTGTGGTAAGAAGGTGTCTCTTGGGCTGGCCTGAACCAAGAGAGCATTCATCAGTACTTAAGAGTAAAATATAAAATTTATTTATAAATAATTTTATCAGTTGTCATAAAAGGTAGTGTACAATCTTACATCTGATGTGAAAAGTAACCATGTTTTCATTCACACAGCTCCTTAATCAACCATTTTTTCGCATGTTAATAGCTTTTCTGTTACTTTATCAATATGGAAGCTTTAAAACTAATTTCAGTTAGTATAGTTAAAATGAATAGATGGGACCAACTTCCTACAATGTGTTTCAGCATTGCATGCAGAAAATCTGTAAGAATTAGCCATACTGCTAATTTATTTAAGGTTAACGTACCTCTAAAGATGTGCCTAAATTTCCATTCATTATCATGCAGATCTCTCGCAATCAATTCTTGAGCCGGAGGTTGCTGGGAAAAGTCCTGAAAACATTCTGACATTGTTAAAAGTATTTAAATGAGATTAGAACCATATATAACTAAAGCTTGCAGGCTATTTCCATTGAAGAACAGAAATTTACAAGAGGTGGAAACACTTTCTCTGCTGCCCGGCGAGGGACAGAGAATCCTCCATGAGTACTTGTGTCACTGGCCGTCAAAGTTTTGCAAAAATAATTTGTTGGCTGTTTGCTAGGGATGCCTAGTTCTGCTGGAAGGCAAGAAGCATCCTTTTGCTCTTCCTGCAGAAAATAAGATGTTTTCAGCTGACAATTTCATTTTTTCCAAGGCAATTCACAAGAAAACTGAATCAAAAATCTTAAGATGTCTAGTAGCATACTGGACTCAGTGGTTGCAAGGTCATTTGAGCATAAACTTCATCCGTCTCAACATCTGCCTGAAATCCAGAATTTCTTTGTACATTTAAGGAAACGCCTACAGGAATATATAGTAGTACAAACTATAAGCTACATGTCCCTTACATGCATGGTCACATTGTGAAGCTGACAAATAAGTTGCGGCTGTAAGCTTTGGTAACTAGGGATGTGACCATCCACCGCCTTGTTAGTTGAAACAGCAACCTACATGAACGAGCAATGAGATAGGGAAGCATAAATCAAGAATTGGGACCATTTCCAGCTTTCTACAAGCTGCAAGATACAGATAGCATATACTTACCTGCTCGCTGTGACCCTGTGGAAAATAAACAACGCGGCTTCCAACAGGAGGGAGAGAAACAAGAGGACCGGCACATGCATGCCAAAGTTCAGAATTCAGAACCCTCTTTTCCCCTGCAAAATTCATTCCACAGATTTGTTAAAACGACATGAAGAACTAGAATCTCTAAGAATGAATAGCAATATTTGCTCTCCAAGACAAATTACGATAGAAAAATACACTATCATTATGGTAAAACATATATAATTATGGACAAAGAACCAAACTCCCAACTGGCCTCCACTTACTTGCAAACAAGGCTGACGAAAGAAATAAAACAAGGATAAAGCCCAAAATATTCTTAGGTCATACTGCAAGCAGCCAGGACCATAAAACACAAAAGCAGAAAAGGAAGAAAGCGGCAGCAAGGAAAAGCTAAATCCAACAGAATAATATCTTCTTGAAAGAAGTTTCGTTTTCAAGATCCAAATCTCATTCACTTCCATTGCAATTTTCAGTAAACTGATATGATTCAATTTCAGTTTAATAAATGAAGAATAACTGACGGAATTGAGCAGAATACAGTGAGGGGAAGAGACTAAGAAGCAGATTATAAAGAAAAAATTATGCAAGCATGATTAACATGCCTTTCGAGTTTGAAACAAAAAAAGAAAAGAAAAGTACCTTCGTGGGTTTGTGGACTAAAACCAGCCGAAGAGAGCCTCATTATGGCAGAGAATTCTTCGATTCAGGAACCCAATTTCCGACCAAAACTTAAAAGATCCCCAAAAACCACTATTTGACCACAACAATTGAACCCCTTGACCAACTAAACCACAGTATAATTATTTTGTTCACTTGTTTTTCCCAAGATAATATCATACTTCACCCTTTTCTCCCCTCTCCCTGAAATTCCCAGAGGCCAAATATTTGAAAGTAAACACAGAAGTCAGTACGCATAAAAATTCCTTTATTTTCAACCGAAGCCGGTCTTGCTACAAAACACAATCGATTTCAACCTCATCCAATTCACTATATCCCACAAACACCAAGTTCTCCGAATATTAACTTCAAAACATTCAAGCCACGCTAAAACTTCAACCAATGGAACCTCGCATTACGAATAAAAAAGATACCGGCAGCCGCTTGCTTGAGCTTCCCTAGATGGCTCTTCATCACAACAAATACCCTGAAGCAGAAACATGCAGGAAAGCTCAAGATCTCACTTGGAAGTAACAAATACCTTAAATTTGAACCTTATGGAAAAAAACCCAGATCTTATTGCACGTCTAATCCCCAAACAGCAGAGCTTAGAAGCACAAAGTACAAAGTAGAAGTTTCCTATTTCCCCCCCTTTCTCCAAAGAAGAAACTGAAACTATACTAACTACTACATAAACATGCAACATCAACTTCTTCTAGCATACACATCATCAAGATCTTGACACACAGCCTATACCTATAGCTACTACGGTGATGGCTTTGCTGTTAGCAGGAGTTACACTACTGGTACCTACCACCGGAACCTTAGCTTGCTCTCACAGTATATATGGCTCACAAGTTGTGTCACTGAACGTTACAACTGCCATTATTTTTTGCTCTCTTTTTAGTTTTATACATGCCAAGTGAGAAGCAAAGGCAAAACCAGATAGTCTAGAGAGAGATATGTCTGTTGCTATGCATGAGAGAGAAAGAGAGGGAGAGTTGTCAGATTTTTATGTCCTAAGACGGACACAGTACAAAGACTGAGATGATTGAGACAGAGATGTCCATCTTTTAATTCTTTTAATTCTTTTAATTCTTTTAATTGTTTAATTGTTTTCTTTCACTCTTTAAATATTAAAATAAAAAATTAAATTTTCAATTAACAACAATAATAAAAGAATGACTAATTTGTAAGTGATTTTAGATTTTCTTAAATATTATCTTTCTGTCCGAATTCTCATAAATATGAATAGAACATTTTAATTTTGATAAAGTATTTTTATAATATTTATATCTATCAGAATTTAGAAAGAAATCAAACCAAATATAATTAATAATCGAAATTGGAAAGCCAAACAAATATTAATCTTCGTTAAAGAAATGATAATAATAATTTCCTTTCAAGGTTATAGTTCTGGTTTGGGTTTGGGGTTTGGCCGGGTTGAATAAAAATGGAAAAGGGTGCGTGAATGGTAATGAAATGATTTGAGGGCACTGTTCGTAGAAAGAAAAGGATAGCTATGACTATGGTCTGGCTTGCAACTTGCAAGAGTTTGATGTCGTCTTCTTCCTTAAGGGGCCAACACCCAAGTCCCACTGGACGTCCTATTATTAACAGATAACCTATCTCCGTTTTTTAAATTATTTTAATACATGTACTTTATATATATTTCTAACAGTTGCCATACGTTTGTTTTTGCTTGGCACAGAGGAATTCCGCGTGTTTGGATTCTAGCTGAATTTACCGGCGTGTTTGGTTAGAGAATCAAATATGTTACTAGAAACGTGTTTTGTTATTTGTTTTATAATCAGAAATTAGTTATTACATGATTTGTCTGGATTTAACTACAAAACCGAGAAAGAGGAAGAAGCACCAGAATGACGTGAAGTTGTGTGGCTTGTCGGCTGTTTCAAATTCCCATTTAGAAAAGAGAAGACATCACTTTTCAAATATCTATACAACAATAAACCAACAAGAATGCACACTTGCAAACATTCTTATACCTTTCCGGTTAGCGAATATACTCTCAGGAAATTACAGGAATAATTTATGTAAGAAAATAAAATAAATCATAAAATAACTTAAAATTCAAGAATCTCCCATGGATCATTGTTTATTTTGGCTCGAGCTAATGCTACCCATATTAGGTAATTATATATGTTACAGTTAGGTATGAAATGATACAAGCAATAAAATATAACACAATAAAAAATATGAGTAAATATCCCAAGACTCTTTCATAGAATATGATTTTAAAGAAATAAATAATACATTTAAACTATACAATATCTGTTTCTGAACAACCACTTATCCTTCAAAGCAAATGAGATCGTGATATTCAATAAACATGTTTGAATTATTTAAGTACACTTGCTCAATAATATTATTTGAAAAATTATATATATATATATATATGGATTAAAGAGAGTATGCATTATTATTTTTTTACTTTATATAGGTTTTCCTATTATATTTTAATATTATTATTTCATAAGAATTTTCTTTTCTATCGTCACCTCTTAATACAACAACAACAAAAAAAACAGGACTAGTGGAATGGTAAGTAGTATTTATTGACCCACCTTAATATTCATGAAAAATCAGCACAAAAATATGTGGTATTTCATGAACCTTTACTATATAAATATATATTCCTTTTCATCTCTGAAAGAGTGATAATATCAGACTCCAAATTTAATGCTCAGTCCTTCTCACTCTCCTCCAATGGGAAAGAGAAAGGCGGAATTTGCGTAGATCTAGAAAGAGAAAAGTGAGTGGGAAATCAATAAATTGTCAAAAAGCAACAGCTAGCCCCTTGGATTTGTGGGTCCAACGCAATTTTACCTCCTCGCTCTCTCCTTGATTTCGTACCTCTTGACGCGACCTCTCTTCATCGTCGACCACCCCAAACTGTTTCCAGTTCCCACCGTGCAATGGCCTGCCACCTACCAGTAGATAACACCTAGGAAGGAAGATGGCTTCGTTTTATTTCCATTCCGGAATAGCGTATTTGGTTCTATTTATGAGGCTTCTTGCAAAGTTTATCGAACCAACGGTACCATAATAAATTGATAGGTTTGGATTTTCATTCGGTCGATTATTATTTTTAAAATTTTGATACGATATCAAGTTGAATGACCAATTATAAATATTTAAAATGTTAATAAAATAAGAATATTTTTAGTTCAGTAAATACTAAAATCTACCGAAATCTATCAGTATTTTGTTGGGTTGAAATTTTTTATACATAATAGACCAATTCTGATGGATCGAATCCTCCCTGAATGATTGAGAGTGATGGAGTCGATGTCTCGTGATTATGCATCTGCACAGCCATCATAATATAGCTACAAAAATCATTAGTATTGGAAGATATGATTGCTCTCTTCAATAATTTACTATGACCAAAGTTTTAAAATCACATGGGCTATTGGATCTCTCTCTCTCTCTATATATATAATTATAAATATTAAAATAATAAAAAGATTGAAAAGGAAAATAATTCTAATTGTTTATTACTTTAGCAAAAAAAATACTAATTATTTATTATTAGAGATGTATAAAACATGCTATAAATAGATTTAAAAATATAATGATAATATAAACATTTACAGAATATAATTTTAAAAAATTAATTTTAGCTAGAGCTTTGGGTAATTTTAATCTTATAAAAAAGGAACGAAAGCTTATTCATGACTGAATCCTTATAGTAATTTAAACATGTGTTTATTTTAGCATGGACCTTTCAATTTTTTTCTTATAGGCATAGGGACAAGATAATTACATGGTCAGCAATTTTTGTCTGGAACTTTGGATGAACACATAACAAGCAGCAGAACCACCCATTTAATTTTTTTTTAAAAAAAAATATATAGGAGGACCCTTCACGGTTCGGTGCTTATCCCTACCCAGCCCCTCGTTCAGGTGTGCCCAAATGCCCACAACTCAAGCGAACTGCCAAAACTTGCATACTTGATTACTTTGAATTAATCACGCAAACGCAATTCTTGGGGGGGTCCGGAAATTAACTTTTAATGTACAAAACAAACAGGGAAAGAGTGCATGCAGCTTGACCTGATCATGCATCCTTGAAATCGTGGTAATGGCAATGCAAATTGCTGGTCTCGATCGTGTGGAGCCCATTTGTCAATCATGCCAGTGTTTCGTGAGTCCTAACTAAGCGCTAATTGATCATAAAGAAAACAGGTTTAAAAGAGGGGTCACACTGATTAATAATGATTAATGATTGAGGAAAGGTTAACCCATGAATAGCCTGTTTTCTCCTTTACTCCTTAAACGGGTTTGAGGGCAAGGCCTAAGGCAGGCATTCAATACAAGATAGACAAACAAGTGTTTGGTTTTCTTCTTCCCTTTTTTTTTTTTTTTTTTTCACTCTAAGATGTTTGATAAGTGGGGGCAAAGCAAGAAAGCAAGAAAGCAAGAAAGCAAGAAAGCAAGCCAGCATACGGTTAGATTTTCTTTTGATCATGTTTTGGGTGACAAAGACTCCGACATGAACAAAGATTATTAAGCATATTTGTTCTAATTGTACTGTTTAATGCCCAACCTTTCTAATCATTTCTATAATTGTGCTGTTTACTGACCACTGACCACTGACCACTGACCACCTTCCTAATCATTTCCACATCATTTATAGCTAAACTGGTTTTTGACCCTTTTGCACAAGCTAATACATATTTGTTCAAAGTCATTTCTCCATCATCCAACACTACACCATGTGCCCTAACATGTTTACTCGAGTCGTTTTCCCGTCATCCAAAGATCCCATTGTTGCTCAAGTCAAACGCTCTTTCTCTCCTGGGACATCTTTTTGCGTGTTTTTTTAATAGGGGGACCTGGCCTGTTGATAAGGTAGCCCAGCCATCCTTTTCTGTCAAATAGTAAATGCACTACCTAGCTGCTTCTACACTGATCCCCTCGAGAAAACTATAAATTTTTAATCCCAAAAGGGATAGTAGATAGCTAAAAGCCTTGCTAATTCATTTATATTCGTCTTTCGTTTTCTTAGTATATATATCGGACATGAATAAAAAGCTACGAGTTCTTTACTCCTTTGCATGATCAGGCAGTTAATCTGGACCGCAATATGCATAAGGATTCAATTTCAAGGCTGAAAGCAGAATATTCAACTAGCTGGGATCGCACAGCTGTATGGTCAAAGATCGTCTAATTATCCATATATAGTTATATACTCCTTTTTATAATGGAAGATTTCTGCAAGTAGAACTGGATTAATTAAGAAAGGCATATATGCTGCGTTGTAATGCTGATACATTACTATATTTGAAGTTCAAACAAGAACCCTAAATCATGAATGGGGCCACTTGACAATAAACAAATAAAATTCACACGCACCAAGTATGGTTCATTTAATAGAACCTCCTGGGCCAGAAGATTTTTTTTATTCCGTTCCTGTTTCAGATCCATACTTGATAATGAACATATTGGTAAATAACTATTCCAAACAGGAAGATACATTCAGAAAGGATGAGCGATAGAGAGAAGGGGATAAAGAACAATATAAAGAGCACTGTTGCGATCTTGCAAAGTTATCGGATAGATAGTGTTGGGCACAGTAGAATAAATTAAGGTACATAGAAGAGGGGACAGTTCTTTCTCACCTTCCTATAAGCAAAAATATAAAAAACTCACATAATCAATCTTTCTAGACAATATATCGTTCAATTTATATGGATAACACATCGTCGTCGTTCCATTCTTCTGAATGACTTGACGTTTAAAGTTATTCGTTATATATTTTATTATTTTCATAATCTTGAGGCGTGATTGTATGCTATGGAAGGCACTACTAGCTAGGGCCAAAAAGTGAAAATGTGCCATAACTTTTAATTAAAGAGCCAACTCTTGTTCACACAAAAATCTGATTCAAAATACCAAAAGGTTCTCACTTTCAAAAGGTATCATCATCAAATTCCTAGTTAGTCCTGTTTTTTCACTTTGATGAAATGAAACTGTAGAAAACTTTAGCATGCAATAAGCAAGGATGATGGATCGGGGGTGGTCTTATTGTTGCTAAAACAAAGGCCTTGAGGATTATATATGGGCTTTATAAAAGAATGGACTGAACTATACAAAATCAGTCAAAGTTGGTCCAGGCAGGCCCGTGTTAAGACAGGCTCAAATCTTAGTTGATCCAACTGCAAATTTCTTGATAGTTACCTCGAACCCAAGGCTTGCCCAGCAAGAGTGCAAGCCCAGGTGCTTTATATGTGGACAGTATCTATCAAGAAAACGGGAAGACAGAGGAGATTGAGGGCGAAGAAATCCAAGAGGTCGGCTAAGACCAAAATACAAGGCATGGATTTTTTATTGCTTTTTACTACTTTATGCTCTCATTTATCCTCTCTTTCTTGTTTAGAACAGACTTTATATTTGCTAATTCACTTCACCATCTAAGGTTTTTATGAGTATAATGTTGATATGAGTGTTACATCTGTTAAGGATGGGTAATTTTCATAAAAGTTTGTATTCGGAATTTCGGATGCTTTTAGTTATAAAATAATTTAATCGAACGACTTTATTAAATCAACCGCACCTGAATATATATTAGATATTTCCCTTATTTTCACTCTTCTAACCGGTCCATTCTATTAAAGATAACACTTAAGAAGCATGAGACATCCTGAGGATCAGTCATGAATGGTTTCTTACAAATATCTGGAAGCTGCCATACAATCCAATTTTGAGGCTGTCATAAATTTTGGTTTGTGATTGGATAGTGACACTGATATCCCGGACGAACGTGGCTTTCGTGACTGGTGGAAACAAAATGACCTACTCATCCCAATTACCCCAACCCAAAGGGTATGAAGCATCATAAATCACAGCTCCATCTTGCAAACCAAGTTCTTGGAGAGACCCTAATCTTCATTTTTACCATTGTTCCCACTCCAATGCTGTTAGCTTCCTTTAACATAGGATCTGGTTACCAAAATCATTTAGCACCCCACTCGTTGCCAGCTTGGCTGACTTCAAACATGTAGACCATGTAGGGCAACTTGGATGAGTAGGGGGCCATGAACCTTGAACATCCTTTTCCTGTAGCTGATCTGCCGTGTTCATAACCATGATGTGGCGACCAAGGAATGGACAAAATGTCAATGATCAACCCCCAAGTGGGCTCCCAATTCCCAAAACTCAATATTTTCGTCGACCACTCCAACATATAATTCATACAAGTGCTAATAAAAAGCAAAATAAAAATGATCAACTATGTCATGCTTTGTCCTTACCAATCCTTTCATCCATGTCGGCAACCTATTATCTCGCCACGTAAATACATACCCTCTCTCTTCGCAACGCCGAGCACGCTCGCTTCGGCATGTGTAGTTTACTGAAGTTGATGTGTTTCCCTTCGATGTCGGCTGTTACTCGGAGCGTGGAGTATGTGGAGAGTGGTGGTGAGCTGTCGGGATGGTGGGGTCAGAAAATAAACGTAGCGTAAAGTGGCAATCTTCAAAGTCTCATACTTTAGATAAGGAAACACTTCTGTTTATTTTCGTAGCGCAATGGACAAATGTAGCCTTCTCGAGGTTGGTTTTCACTTTTCTGTGTCAAAATACGTGCCGTTTTGCCCACCAGGAAACAAAAAAGATCTATTTGTTCTACTGCAGCAAGTGGCAATTAAGTTGCTAGGCATGGTCGCAAAAATCAAGCAACCATTTTTACTTGATGGTTAACAATGCTGCTATCACTTGTATTCAGGAGATGGGAAACAAAAGACAATACTTTCCATAACCATTTTTATCTCTTAAGGTTCCAGTGGCCATGGAAGTTACAGAAGCTATTTAAAGAAAGCTCCCTATTCCGACAGTTAAGTGCTTACAAGACCATTCTAGTCCTTCCATCCTCTACCTATTCGTGTTGTCCCTCTTTCATATTTCCATCCTCCATGAAACCCGCTGAATCAAATAAATTAACAACATTTGTAAGAATTAAACAAGTAGACATAAAAAAGAAAACATTGGCGAATCCAACTGTAAAAAAACAGTAACCACACAGATGGCCAGTCAATGTCCTTCCTCCCCAGTTCCTACCCTCTACTGTCAAACATGTTTCCTTCACATCCCTTTTTTCGTATCTTCCTTTTCCACGTTATTACAACCACCAGCCATCAATGCCCCTCATAAAATCTCTTCACTCAACCGTTACTCTTCCTCTTAACGGCTAACTTGTCCTTTTTCCCTTTCATACTCAAACACTCAGTTCCTTTCTTTAAAACAAAAATCATAATCTACTATTCTGCATCCGGAAAACCACCCAAGAAGACACTTGTCTTGGCGTCGTTTGGGGCGAGTGAGTGATGGATTTCTCATCCTTCTTGACGTCTCTTGGGACGTCGTTTGTGATTTTTGTGGTGCTGATGCTTCTCTTCACTTGGCTGTCCCGGAAGCCTGGAAATACTGTGGTGTATTACCCTAACCGGATCTTGAAAGGTATGGATCCATGGGAAGGAGGGTCCAGAACCCGGAACCCGTTTGCTTGGATCAAGGAAGCCCTCTCTTCTTCTGAACAGGATGTCATAAACATGTCCGGCGTTGATACTGCTGTCTACTTTGTCTTCTTGAGCACTGGTGTGTATGTCTCTCTACCTTGTGCTGTTATTATTTGGTTGGACGGAAATCAAACCCTTTTCTGGTTTCTTTATGTGCTCTTAGAGTGTGAATCTTCTGATGTGTTTCCAGATTTAAGCATAGTAATTTTTATTTGTTGCAGATAAACAAAAGAAAAAGTTTGGAATTTTATATCGCCCTCCTCTTTTTTTCTTTCCTTCCTCTCCTCTTTCTTGTATAAAAATTTTGAATGTTAATGTTACCCTTGGGAATATGAAAAGGTTGAATGATTTTATATTTTATTTTTAAAATAATGGCCTCTGCTGTTTCTATAATATCCTTTCTCTTGGTCATCGACGATGATGATACGTAATTTAGACCAAGTGAGTTATCAGCAACTAGTTGGATCAAGTTAAACGGGAAACAGATGCTGTATCTATGTGGCTCCGGACGATGGTATATGGTCAAGCCCAGAAATTTGCTTGAACAATGCAGAAAGCTGTTTTTGGCTATAATGGTATCTTTCTTATTGTTTATCTTTTGAATGATGCAGTGTTGGGGATATTGGTTCTTTCCGGCATTATTTTGCTACCAGCTCTCCTGCCGGTTGCTGCCACTGACAACAGTTTGAAAATCGCACAGATTAAAGACAAGAATCTGACTTTCACCGAACTTGACAAGTTAGGGATGGGGAATGTTAAAGTAAGCTTCCTGATGTCTCGGACTGTAGTTGGCATGAGTTGCTTCCGAATTTTGTTTTCTTAAAGTGGAGTAACGGAATACTTTACAAGTAGTTTTAGTTGTGAACTTGTGTTTCTCGTCTTATATGTGCAGGAGAAGAGTTTCAGGTTATGGGCATTCCTGATTGCTGCCTACTGGGTTTCTTTTGTCTCCTATTACTTACTATGGAAGGCTTACAAGCACGTCGCTGCGCTGAGGGCAGATGCTCTTATGTCCCCCGAAGTGAGACCTGAGCAATTCGCGATTCTTGTTAGAGACGTACCATCTGGTTCTGATGGGCAAAGTGTGAAGGACCATGTTGATTCATACTTCAAATCCATTTATCCTGAGACATTTTACCGGTCATTGGTGGTCACGAATAACAAAGAGGTGCTCAAAAGAATTTGATCATGTCATTAATTATGCATTTTCTCTGCTTCCGTACTCTGCTATAATGCTGTGTTCAAGACTTGTTCTTGGTGGTATAACCTTTTTGCTTCCCCTTGAATGCTTCTAGGTCAACAAAATCTACGAAGAGTTAGAGGGGTACAAGAAGAAGCTTGCCCATGCAGAAGCTGTGTATGCTGAATCGAAAACAACAGCCCAACCAGAAGGAACAAGACCGACCAACAAAACTGGCTTCCTTGGCCTTCTTGGTTCGAAGGTGGATAGCATAGAGCACTACAATGACAAGATTAAGGAGCTAATTCCCAAGCTGGAAGCTGAACAGAAAGTCACTCTTCGGGAGAAGCAACTTCCCGCTGCCCTGGTCTTCTTCACCAACCGAGTGGCAGCGGCTAGTGCTGCTCAGAGTCTACATGCGCAGATGGTCGACACATGGACTGTATCGGAAGCCCCTGAACCTCGTCAGATAATTTGGACAAACCTTCAAATTAAGTTTTTCAATCGGCAACTACGACAGTATGTCGTGTATTTTGTCGTTGCACTGATCATTTTCTTTTACATGATACCGATTGGGTTTGTTTCTGCATTGACAACCCTGGATAATTTGAAGAAACTCATTCCCTTTATAAAACCGGTAGTGAATATTGCAACAGTTAGGACTGTGCTGGAAGCTTATCTGCCTCAGATTGCCCTGATTGTGTTTCTGGCATTGTTGCCCTCGCTACTGATGGCTCTTTCCAAGGCAGAAGGAATTCCTTCAGTAAGTCATGCAATAAGAGCTACCTCTGGCAAGTATTTCTACTTTACTGTCCTGAATGTCTTCATTGGAGTTACATTGAGTGGCACTCTATTCAAAACTTTCAAGGCCATCCAGAAGAAACCCAACTCTTTGGTCACTGTGCTTGCAAACAGCCTCCCGGGCAGTGCAAGTTTCTTCCTTACCTTTGTAGCTCTGAAGTAAGTACTATACTACCTTATTATAAAAATTTAATAATCTTATGGAAAGAATCTTTTTTCAGATGCTTTTGAAGCCACAATCTGACTGTTGTCTACATATTTAATGTATTTCAGGTTCTTTGTTGGCTATGGACTTGAGTTGTCCCGCATAGTTCCCCTAATCATATATCACATAAAGAGGAAATACCTCTGCAAGACTGAAGCTGAGCTCAAAGAAGCTTGGTCCCCTGGTGATCTTGGATACGCCACTAGAATTCCAAATGACATGCTCATCGTAACAGTCGCCCTTTGCTACTCTGTCATGGCTCCATTGATTATTCCATTTGGAGCTCTGTATTTTGGCATCGGTTGGCTTGTTCTTCGTAATCAGGTAATCCCCTGGAAAGGTTTGGAAGGAGCCTTTCACTTCCCAAGTTGGGCAGCGAATAATAAATGACTGTTTACTCAATTTCACTCTTGTATATATTAACAGGCACTCAAAGTTTACGTTCCATCCTTCGAGAGTTACGGGAAAATGTGGCCTCACATTCACACGAGGATCCTGGCCTCTCTGTTGTTATACCAATTGACCATATGTGGGTACTTCGGTGTGAAGAAATTCTATTACACCCCATTTCTGTTTCCACTTCCTGTAGTATCCCTAGTCTTCGCCTATGTCTGCAGCCGCAAATTCTACCGAGCATTTGCGGACACAGCTCTTGAAGCTGCTAGCCATGAACTGAAGGAAACCCTCAACTTTGAAGAAGTCTACAGAGCCTTCATCCCACCAAGCTTGAGCTCGGAAAAGGGTGAGGATGACCAGTTTGAAGATGCACTCTCACAAGTTTCGAGAATGGGATCTTTTGCATGATGTGCACACCTTTCCTTTCTTCTTAGTTTCCACGTTAATCTTGTGTTCTGTATATGTAGTCTTTAGTGGCATGGACAGCTTGAGAAAAAAACTTGAATCCTTTAGTTGTGGATTTGTGTATGTAACGTAGTTTGCCATTTTATAGATTCTGCGGATTTGTTTGTAACATAGTTTGTTCTTCACATGAGATTTTATTTCAAACCCGATCTTTTCATGCTTTGACATTTTAAAATAAATTTTTAAAAAATTATTAAATTAATTTTATACTTCGTAGTACTAAATAGAAATGGAAACAAATAAAAATATTTAAAAATTATGAAATTATTGTTATAATAATAAAATTTATTTTTATTTAAATAATATTTTTTAATATTAATATTTTATATTTTTTTACGATGCCAATTCACAGCATTAAACATAAAAGGAAGATTAGTAAGGAAACAACCAAGAAGATGTAAACATGACCGCCTAAAAGGCAGGCTAGGATATTGTGCTTCTTAGATGCCCCAAACCTCACTCCTTAGCTGTCACGACAAACAAGCTGACCCCTCACTAGTCACTCGGCTGTCATTTTTCCCATGTGCCTCTTCAGTCAAAACCCTCAACAAAAACACGTAATGAAATCCCACCACCTTCCCTCCCACCTGCATATAATTTACAAGCTGTGAGGTGTCGGCACATGCAGACCTGGACAAGGCCGTCTTCGTGTCTCTCTCTAAAGATATTTTCCCTCCGCAATTCCTGGAAAGGAAACAAGGCTCTGTGATCCATCCCCGGGTGAATTGCTAGCTAGAAAGACGACTACGTTAAGATGATGAGGAAGAAGTATTCCAATGTGTATGATAAGATGAGAGACAGCTCCACCACGACAACGTCGTCGTCTACGGATGAGGAGATTATTGACTGCGAAATGAGGCCAGGAGGAATGTTGGTCCAGAAAAGAAGCGATAGAACCGAAGCTCCTGTGCTTAATGTGCGCCTTCGGATTGGATATGGTGCATTGTCGTATGAGAGGACAGTCAATTCTGAAGCGACTTTTGGTAAGCTTTCTCTTAAATGCACAAGTTTAGTTGGATTTTTTCTTATTCTTAATGATCTATGACACTGCTGCATTCATATCTGTGCTGTTCCTGATAATTTGGTGCAAAATCAATAGCCCAAAATTGCAAAGTGCATAATCTTGAAGGGATACCATAGAAATCTGGACATGGTTGATTGTTGTTGACGCAGGAGAGGTGAAGAAACTTCTATCGGTGGAGACAGGGTTGCAGCCGGATGAGCAAAGGCTAATATACCGGGGTAAAGAGAGGGAAAATGGGGAGTTCCTAGACATTTGCGGGGTCAAAGACCGATCAAAACTCGTACTAATTCAGGACCCAATCAGCATAGAGAAGAGATACTTGGAGATGCGCCAAAACGCCAGGATCCAGAGCGTGCTTCACGCCATTGCTAACATCTCAATGGAGGTTGACAAGCTTGCGGAGCAGGTAATCAAAAACCAACACATCAATCACTGTTCTTTGAACAAATGCTACTTTTTTATAGTTAGAGTAAAAACCCAAGAATAAGAGTGAATATTATCACACCGCTGGCATATATTGTAGATTCTAGTCTCATCCCACCTATCTAAATCATCTAGGTGGGATTTGGCATGAGTGTACAGATGGACTTCATGTAATCGATAGGTGTAGAATCTTGACCCTACTGCTGGTTTTTTGTTCCCTCAACCGTGGACAGAGCATATTATCTCGTCGGGAGTTGGGGTCATGGCCTTTTAGATCTAACAATCAAAAATAGAAATCAATGCTTACTTGTCAAGGGTTAAAAATAGGTATGGATTTAGAAGCTACTATCTCAATATACATTTCTGTGCGTAGATTTCTGCTATTGAAACATCCATCTCAAAAGGAAGCAAAGTAGCAGAAGTACAAATCACGACGTTGATCGAAATGCTCATGAGACAAGCAATTAAGCTCGATAGCATTTCTGCAGAAGGAGATCCTTCCAGTCAGAAAATTTTTCTGGTACTTTTTTTTTTCTTCACTTACAGTTAGTTCCCTTTTTCATGAATTTATCCCGAAAAATATTTACAAGCCCGTTATACCCTTTTTCACATAAACAATATAGATTAATGTTTTAAAGCAATCCTTTAATTTTTACTCCAGAAAATGTTGCTCTAGAAAGCTAGCTCATGCCATTACAGCTCAACTGAGTTCTTTGTTTCGTTTGTGAAGGTTAAGAGAGTGCAAAACTGTGTTGAAACTCTTGAAGTACTAAAGGTGTCGAATGCAAAAGCGAAGCCTGTGACTGTCACAACCAAATGGAAGAATTTTGATCCTCCTTCAACCACAGCCCATTGGGAAATTTTTGATTGACTCTGCTCCTGTTATTTTCCAGCTTTTTACTGTTCCATCGGTTTTTGCCAGTATGTGCTGGTATAGGGATAGATGTTGGATTATAACCGAGGGTGTAAAACCTTTAATATAAAAAAAAAGTTTATAGCAATTTGCTTGTTTCATGAGACCTCTGCTCTTTTGGCTGCTTCTGTTGTCTCTTCTGATAGTTCTCTTAGATAGTCTGGACACAGTAACCATAAAGCACCCATTAAAGATTAGGTGTTAATGTTCTCCACAGTAACGGTAACTTTTGTTTTTCTTACATAAAGATACGCTTAATCACCAATCATCTCCATTTTGAGACATTACAACTGCTTTGCTGTTGTAAATAATTCTACCCACCAAAATATCAGTTCTGAAAGGACAGAAAAAAAGAAGAAGCAAAGTACAAGAAATAAAGAAGTGCTTTAATCACTCTTGGGCAAGCGGGGAAGGGTTACTGGCATCGATATCTGCTTCTGGTTTTGCTCCTTCAATGCTCTTGTTGTCATGCTTCATTATCTTTGTAGTGAAACCATCGAGCATTTGCTCTAATGCTGCAATATCTTCTCCAATTTCTGAGACTTGATCTTCGCCTGTTGCATGTCTGTGCCTGCGGCTTCGGATTCGTCCAATTCCCGATGCTACTTCCTCACCCATTTCCTCTATCCGCGAGCTGATACCCATATTTTCCTGTTTCGCAACTCTGTATTTTCTTCTAAGAGAACGGTAACTATCAAGGGATTTCAGGAGTTGCTCCGAAAGTGCCTTGTTACGTTCCTGAAACGCCATGTCCCTCGTTCCACTACATTTCCTGTCCTTGTGCTTCAGGGCGTAAGATTTTAGTCTATTCATCAATGTCTCGTTTTGAGCTTTGAGGTCATTCACAAGTTGCTCCATCTCCTTCAATTCATGAACCTTTTTCGCAAGCTCAGCCGCCATAATTTCTTTTTCTTTTCCCAGGCTTGAACACATTACCTCTAGGCTCTTTCGTGACATCATGCACGAATTAAGCTGCCTCCTCAGCTTTTCTTTCTCGTCAGTTACTGCCTCCGCGGGCTTCTTATCCCTTGTACCTTGGTTAGGCCTAAGGTCTGTATTGCACCGCCTAAGCTCTGCGACCCTTTTCCCCCTAGGTTGAGACTTTTGTAATCTCGTTTTGACATCATCTATAATGGCTATCATTCCGGCAACCCTTTGCGTGCCACGATCATCATTGCCTTTGGCTGTTGCCGAATGTTCTTGGATGAGTTTCAACAGTAGCTTCAAACTTGTGGAAATACCTAAACCAAGCCATCATATATCATGTTCACAAGAAAGGATGGATGCATATATATATCGATCTAGCCAAGTATCATCTCTACGAAACAAGAAAATATCGAAAAACTACAATTCCCTATTGTTTTATAGATAAGAACGACAAAACAGAACAAAGCTTTTTCTTAGAATTAAAAAACAAATGCTTGTCATTTACCTCCTAAATTATAGTCCTCTCTTGTTTGCAAAGGTGCCAAATCAGGAGACGAAAAGGCCCGAACTTGGGAACCTTCCATGGGAAAATTATAGAACAAAAATATGCAAAAGCGTGCAACAATTATTTAGCATAAGACTACAGGCAACGACACAGAAACGGAAAGAAATGTGAATTGGAAGAACAATAGGTATGCACTTCTTGAACTTTCTATTCTATTCCCTATGCTGTGCTCCCAAGGAGAGGGAGGAGGCAGGGAGGGAGGGCTCTTTCTTTCTCTCTCCGACAATGGTTTGTTTTGTAGTGTTGATGCTGTGATGGAGTTGGCTGAATTGTAGGAATGGTTGGTGGGTTCTTGGTTGTAATCCTGCGCAATTATGGGGAGATGTCCTGAGTTTTTTGCCATGGGTGGTTGTTGCTTTGTTGGTAGTTTTCTACGAGCAAGTGCATGATTGCCAATAAATACACGGTGCATTCAAATTATACTTTTTAAGCTAAGTTAGGAATATATTTGCTTAAACATAATCTGAATTCTGATTGTGACAAAAACAAAAACATTATGTTTAGATAATACGAAACTCGAATATGTATTATTTTGCAACAGTAGAGACTAATTTTTTCGTTTTTTTCATAAATATTTATTATGATGAATTTATATTATTCTAAATTTCATATCTATCCAATGAATAAATGGAAATTTTTTTTATTATTTACTTTGTTTAGGTCACTATGATCCCGTCCAAATGGCACAATTCCTGTGTGCTTCTCTCCCATGACGGGTGTGATCACATCTCATAGGCCTCTCTCAGACAAATCACCCCAAAACCAGCATGTCCAGAGAATTGTAACAACATCGTATGTTGTCAACAAATGCATCGATCTCTTGCAAGTATGTGGCTCCTCCATATACAAGTTGAGACAGATCCATGCCTTCTCCATTAGGCATGGGATCCCAGTATCCAACCTGGGTATCGGCAAATGGCTTATTTGCATCATTGTCTCCCTCTCGGGCCCGATGCTATATGCTCACAAGATCTTTACCCAGATGGAAGAGCCGAATGATTTCACGTGGAATAACATGATCAGAGGGTATACTGAGAGTGAAAACCCAATGACTGCCATTAAGTTGTATCAGCGCATGCATGCCAAGTCCATCAAACCGGACACCCATACGTATCCTTTTCTTTTAAAGGCTGTGGCTAAGGCTGTCAATGTTAGAGATGGTGAACAGGTACATTCAGTTGTTATGCGAAATGGGTTTGAGTCGTTGATCTTTGTGCAGAACAGTCTGCTCTATATGTATGCTGCTTGTGGGCAGCCTCAGAATGCGTACAAAGTGTTTGAGTTGATGGCTGAAAGAGATCTTGTGGCCTGGAATTCTGTGATTAATGGGTTTGTTCTTAACAGGCAACACAATCAGGCTTTAACGCTTTATGGTGAAATGGGATTGGATGGCGTTGAGCCTGATGGGTTCACTATGGTGAGTTTGCTATCTGCTTGTGCTGAGCTTGGTGCCTTGGCCTTTGGCAGGAGGGTTCATGTGTACCTGGTGAAAGTTGGCTTGAACGAGAATTCGCACGTTACTAATTCCCTCGTGGATCTTTATGCCAAGTGTGGACGGATTAAGGAAGCGCAAAAGGTTTTTGATTGGATGGCGGAGAGGAATGTGGTTTCTTGGACTTCGTTGATCATGGGGTTGGCTGTCAATGGGCACGGGAAAGAAGCACTTGAATATTTCAAGGAGATGGAGAAGGAAGGATGGCTGCCTACAGAGATCACTTTTGTGGGTGTCTTGTATGCTTGTAGTCATTGTGGGTTGGTAAACGAGGGATTCGATTACTTTAAAAAGATGAAAGCGGAATACAACATTGAGCCAGGTATTGAACACTATGGCTGTATGGTTGATCTGTTAGGTAGGGCAGGCTTGGTGAAAAGAGCACACCAATTTATTCAAGATATGCCAATGAAGCCTAATGCTGTTATTTGGAGGATCTTGTTAGGAGCATGTACAATACATGGTCATTTAGATTTAGGAGAATCCGCAAGGGCTCAACTCTTGCAATTAGAACCTAAACATAGTGGAGACTTTGTTCTGATCTCCAACCTTTACGCATCCGAGCGACGATGGTCAGATGTGCATCAAGTAAGAAAGACAATGCTTTCTCAAGGGGTGAGAAAAACTCCAGGGCGTAGCCTTGTAGAGTTGGGAAACCGTGTCCACGAATTTGTTATGGGTGATAGAACTCATCCTCATACCAAGGCAATATACTCAATGTTAGTGGAAGTAACAAAGAAGCTGAAACTGGAAGGTTATGTACCTCACACAGCAAATGTGCTTGCTGACATAGAAGAAGAGGAGAAAGAAGATGTCTTAGTTTATCATAGCGAGAAGATTGCAATTGCTTTTATGCTTATTAATACACCGCCAGGGTTGCCTATCAGGGTGGTCAAGAATTTGAGGGTGTGTGCTGATTGTCATTTGGCAATCAGACTCATATCCAAGGTTTTTGATAGGGAGATTGTAGTGAGAGATCCCAGCCGCTTTCATCACTTTAGAGATGGCTCCTGTTCTTGCCAGGATTACTGGTAAGTGGAAGAAGGTGAATTTTAACTTATTGAGAAAAGATCCCTTATCTTTAATATCGAAGGTTTGCATGGGGTAAGATGCAATAAATATTAATTAATTTTTTGATTTTTTTATAAAAAATTATACTGTTGGAAAGCTATTAAATTCTAATTAAATTGAATGGGAATTAATACATTTGATATTAAATAAATAATAAAGATTTCAAATTCTTACTTGAACCACTCCAAGCCCACACTCTAAAGAAACACGTTTACGGAATTTGGGCTGAAGCCCAACAAAATAGGCTTTAGGCTTAGGTTAATAGGACGACGTGCACTTATAGTTCCCGCAACGCACTTTCCACTGGATTTCTCTGACTGCTAGCCCTAGATAACTAAAATTGTCAGCCAAATTCGCAACTTACGCCACCAGCGGCAGAAAAGCCGTGTCTGAGTGACTGGGTGGACCAACCGCCTGAAGTGACGACGACGATCCTCCAGAGGCTGGGGCCAATCCATATCATCACAGTGCGCAGTATGTGTGCCCTACGTGGCGAAGCATTTGCAAGGACGACCCGTCCATGTGGAGGTCTATCCACATGCGGGATCCCGACTATTATGACATTGACGATGACTATGAATATGACGATGGCTATGACGATAGCTATGACGGTGGCTGTGACGATGGCGATGAAGTCTGTTACGACCTCGGAAATATCTGTCGCCTCGCCGTTGAGCGGAGCTCCGGCGATTTGCACGAAATAGAGATTCATAATTTCGCCTATGATGGCCTCCTCCGCTACATCTCTAACGAGTCTTCTATTGTTGAACTATGTATTTCCCGTCCCTAATCTCTGTTTTTATGATTTGATGAAAACTGTGATTTGTTTAAAAAATGTGAAAAATAGGTGCGGTAATGTCAAAATCCTCCGCCTCATACACTGCCTAAGTGTGTCCAATAACTGTTTGTCCAAGCTAGCGCCGTAATTCTGCTTCTTGGAGGAGCTTGAATTCTCTTACTCTGAATTTAGGAAAGGCACCACCATGGAACAAATGGGGCTCTGTTGCCCTTTACTCGTATCCCTCAAACTCAATGAAAAATTTTCTAGGAGCCGGAAAATTGGCTGCGATGATACGGCGTTTTCCATTGCCAACACCATGCCTGGCCTGCAACGTCTCCAGATTTTTGGGAACAGACTCAAGAATGAAGGGTTGCGAGCAATTCTTGATTCATGCTCTCGCCTTGAGATGCTTGACTTGCGTCACTGTTTCAATGTCAATGATCGCGATTTGGAACGGAGGTGTCTGGAGAGGATCAAGGATTTCCCCGCTCCGAATGATTCCACTGCTGACTATACTTACCGTCAGGAGGTTCGTGAACTTGTTTCGTCCATGAAGGAAGTATCATATGGAATTATGGATGATGATTTGTTTTCAGATAATGACGATATGTTTTATGCTTTCTCGGATGAAAGTGATTTGTTATAGTGGCTTCGGTGCAGATCAGACTTTCGAAGTTCATGCAACCAACCAAAGATTCTTCTTGTTGTCAGGTTTTGTTGTCTTTTCTTTTAGAATATTTGTATTGGATCCATATTATCTATAATTCTCCTGCCTTTTGTTGATTCCTATGTTGTTAATGGTAACTTTGATATTGTGGCTTTGGAGTTGTTCAAAATATTATCTGCAGAGTAGGCACGCGGACTGGTATTTTATCATTGACATCATTTGGCCTGGAATCCTCGTCCTCTTGTTTTTTTTTTCTATGTTACTTGATAATCCCCACGTTACAGCTTTTCCTTTGTATGTTTGGCGTAAGGTTATTTTGCCTTATGTGCAGTTTATTTGCGTATGTGCCACATGGAATAGATCTGTTTCAATCGAAGTACTTGATCGCTCATACTTTTCATCTAGCCAATTCTTTATCTGCTATTGTAAATGTGATGAGCTTTTCACATATGATATGATTAAGAATTACACCGATCACTGTCAGTAGTGTCTGTCCATTGCCTCATATATTTTTATGTTAGAAGAGCATTCCAATCAGATAAAGGATTAATCTTATTTGTAGTTTAGATCGATATACAGTTATATTCACATTTCTTGGGTTCTAAACCTGTTTAAATGTTTGAGGAATTTTAGTCACTGACTTTGATAGATAGGAAATAGAAAGGGAATTTATATTGTTGTATTGTGAGTATACTTCTGATGAGGAGCATTCTCTGTCTAGACTTTTGCTTCCTGTCTTGGGTTTAGATGTCTTTTACTTTCCTCTATTGTGGGTTAGGCCAGGCGGCTTGAACTTTTGATGGAAGTGGTTTGTGTTCCGCGATGTGTATTTTGAAATCAAGAACTGACAAAAAATATTCCACCTCATGCTTTGGCTTGGTTCTTGGAGGAAGATGCAGAACTTATTAAAGTGCTTCCATTTGCGTGCTCTAGATTATTTTTCGATTAGGGATAAAATCCGTCTGCTTATTGTTGGACGAGTAGAAGCTTACTATATAGTTGGGAGGCCTGGGAGACTCATTTTGGGGATAGTTAAAGAGTGATACTGGAGTCTTGTGATAGATTCATAGGGCTGTGCATCCGGAATGTAAATCCGGTAAGGTTATATAGTTTATCAATTTTTTAAAATTTTTTCTTTTGAATGTTGTCTTTTCAGTATTCAAGGCTTTCAGTCTAATCCGGTATGAGTGGGCTAAAATTTTTTTAAAAAAATATTATACTATTTATTTAATAAATTTAAATTATTTCTTAACAATTTATTTGGTACAGTAAATTCGGGATTATGAATTTTAACACTTGTATAATATGTACCACTTGACTAAATTGCAGTAACCATTGTTTGATTACCGCATGGAAATTTGTAACAACGCATTTTAACTATTGATATTTAAACCAGCACAATTCAACTTGCAAAACGCCACCTACACAATGGAAGGATAACCTTACTGAAACATAATTAATTTTATATGAATTCCGTCGGTAGCCGGTGCCTAAACAAAGGGATCAGACAGTATCGTTGCTAGCCTCAAGTTACAGTATTACTATCATCCCAATGGTCTCACTCCTCAAAAGGAAATAGAATTTATTTTTTTTCCCACCTTGAAATGATTTCTTTTCCCATTGGCTGGCCTTTTAATGTTGAAATTTAGAAAAGGAAACAAGCCCAGGTATAAACAAATGAAGCGCCGTTTCTGTCGGTACTCAGAAGCCAAGTTACCAGTAGGACTGTCACAGCTCACAGGCTTTTTCCCCCCTACTGACAGTGAGAGAGAACGGGAAGGGAAAGATAGGCAAAGATAGGCTGATGCTTATCTTGCATCACCGTTGACTCAATCAAAGTTGGATGTAATAATTTTGTCACGCGTCGTTCGTTCACTGGCAGAAGATTTGGAGCCTGGCTTAGCTGGCTAGCCGAAGCCTTAACGTAACGTTCCCCAAATTAATTTGTCTGTAAAGTCGTTTCTATTAAATAAAATTTACTGTTAATTTATAAATTATTTTAAATAGGCTAGATAGTTCAATTTGCTACTACAACATAATTAATTTTATCAAAAAACATTTGTAAAAAGCACACCAGAATATTATGCCATGCCAATAAAGGAAAGACAGATAAACAAAACCCATGCCAAATCCAACAATGCTCTTTCCTCGAGATCAAATCACCATTACACTACATTCCCATCACCAATTAAGTATCTCTATTGCCTCTTATCACTCCACGTCTTTTTCTCGTTTCTCATCATTACCCTTATCATTTCATCTACGCTTTTCCAATAATCCTTCCATAAATCATCCATAATGCAACTGATGAGCTCTGGCCGACCTCAATATCTCTCCAACTCTCCCTGCTTTTCCACATTTTCTTTAAAGCCATTACCCACCGTACCTTCATTTCTCGTTTATCGTGTGGTCGCATCATGGCACTCGCCAAGTGGACATCTGCCAGACATGCCACGTGGGTAAACGTGGTTGCTTTACCGCTGGGACCTTAAATTTCTTTTTCACGTGTGGGACATGTAGGGCTGCCTGGTTGGCAGGCGATCGCCGATCACATGGATAGCCCATGTGTCTAAAAGCTCTCTTTTTTCCACGTGATTTGGTTAGGAGGACTTCCTCTCCTGTCCCAGTTTTTAACTTAACAAACCTTTTCAAATACCTTTTGTATTGTTTGATTGATTTAAGTCTTATATATGTTCGATCGAATTTCAAAATAAAAAACGATAAAAATATTTTAGAGTTATTATTTATAAAAAATATAATTTTTATTACGGGATGTTTCGATATGATTTATGTGCAATTGTACTTTGAAATTGCAATCATTCATATACTATTATTTCCTTAACCAGACTGATATTATATACTTATACATTATACTAAAAATTAAATCGGTGAATTGGTTTTGCTCTGTTAGCTCCGAAGCAAATAACAAACTTACCTTAAGCTGACTTTAATCACCACCGCCCTATACGACTCGCCATCAAATTTACAACGTCCGTAATCGGATGCCCCTCTCTTTAATTTTTTTTAAAAAAGAAAAACACAAATTCAGTGGAGATTGCTTCACTTCTAAACCTTTCCGCAATTAGTTCATATGGCTTTAACTGATCAAATTGTAAAAAAGGAAATAAAAGGAAAGATTACCATCCATTTCTCGATGCTTCGCTTAGTAAACTTTCCACAACAAGCAAAAACCCTCTTGGGTTCTACCCGGGAATGGCTGTGACCCGATCAAATGCTATAATATGGTAGGAGGACATAATCTCACTGTCCTTCGTCCAAGGCAGCATATTGTCTGTTTACAATAATACCTTAGCTTCAGGAAATTATTACATGATATTTAATTAGTGGCGTGCGTCCATGTTAAGTCTCCTAAAAATAAGCTAAAAAACAAAAAACTTGAATATACACAACTATCCCACACGTGGCGCAAATACCGCGGTCGGTCACCTCACGTTGGGTTAAAACAAGTCAAACGCTGTCGAGTTAGACTTTGCCTGCCTGAACGATGATGTTCTTGTCCTCCTCGGCCCAGGAATCTCGGGTGGCGTTAACGTTCTTATCAGGGCCAAGTTTAGCCCTTTGAAAAACGGGTGCGTTTTGACGTCGGCAGATCCGCGTTTCGACCCGAGCCTTCTATTCGGATCTTTATTCAACAGCCCGGAAATCAAGTCCCGCGCGTGCTGCTCGAGTCCGGAAGATGGCGTGTGGGTCGGGAAAGTCAGGGGCTTTTTCACGATGTTACGCAGCGTCAGCTCATTTGATGCAGCTGCGAAAGGGGTGCGTCCATAGATAAGCTCGTATATAAAAATTCCCAGGGCCCACCAGTCCACCGCGTTACCGTGGGACCCGCCGGAGGCGACTTCAGGAGCTACGTACTCGTGGGTCCCGACGAACGAGCAGGACCGGGCAGTGACTGGCTCGGCAACGAAAGAGCGGTTATGATCCAAGGTTTGGATTTTTTTTGACCCGAAGCACCCGGTGAAATTGAAACATGAGATCTTGGTTGAGAGAGGTTTGGAGTAGAGTAAGGTGTTTCTCGAAGTGGGTTCCGGCGAGGAGCATGGGGATTCAACGGCAGGGATTGCATGGGAGCAGAGCGAGAGGTCAAAATCCGACAGCATGATGTGACCGTCTGATCTGACTAGAACGTTTTCAGGCTTTAGGTCTCTGTAGATGATTCCAAGCATGTGAAGGTACTCTAATGCTACAAGAACCTCTGCTGCGTAGAACCTGAAAGCAGAAAAATATTCAGATGTTTTTTAGCTGGCATTACTTGCGAACCAAATATAAACAGTAAAACGGAATTGCTTTTCCTGATCACGATAGAATCCTTGGAAATCTTCTGAATTCTGATATCATTGCATGGGAAAGGAAAATGGCTTGGGCCTGACATGGGAAATTTGATCCAGGAAGTAGCCTTAATGAGGTGATTCGTCATGCCATTAATAGGAAATTCCAAATTATGGAAGTTTGCGGCCAAGTCAGAAAGGTGTTCAGAAGAAATTTTGGTTGCAGAAAGATGGTGATTTTTCAAAACCCAAATAACGACAAGCATTGAGATTGTCCATCAAGCAAAGGAATTAAGAAATAACAAATATTTAATGTTGGACCAGAGGAGAAAGATTACTTGGGTTGGGATAAGGCTCAAGCAGAGAAGACAACAACGCAATTTGTAGTTCTAACACAAGAAAACAAACCCAATAGAGCACAATCCATGCAAGAAGATTGTTGGGAATTGCTTCTAATCATTTAAAATGACTAAAAGTCGTAACTTTAACTATTTTTCTATAGAGAATTTTGTTATTTTCCTGAAACTAAAATTTAAAGCCAATATCATTGTATAGAAGATGACAAACCTTGCCGAGCTAAGAGAAAACCGTCTAAGGGGCTGCTTATGTCTCAAGGAATGCAGGTCGCCACCGGAACAGTACTCCATGACAATGCAAGAGAAATGAGAGGCTTCAAACTCTGCATACAGAGTGGGCAAGAATGGGTGGTCAAGCATTTTCAGGATTCTCTTCTCAATCTCGGCTCTATGTAACTTCTTATTAACAACCAATGCTTCCCTGTCCACCACTTTCATCGCATAATAACACATCCTATCATTGTCATCCTCATTCTTGCTTAGACGACAGAGATAGACAGTGCCGATGTCACCGGAGCCGATGCGGCGGAGCAGGCGGAAGTCACGCGAAGTGAGACTATTCCTGTGGCGAAAGATGGTGGAGTAGGCGCTGTCACAGGAGGAACGGTGGGGTTTGATTGCTAAAGTCTCCGGAGAGGATCTCGAGGTTTGAAGGTCAAAAGAGAGGCGGCTGTAGCTGCTGCAGCTGTCGCTACTCATTGAACTAATGCTTGAATTCGTAGTTTTTAAGCTAAATTCACAATCTGAGTCTCTGTGTTGACTAAACTCTAACATGTTTTGACACTTTGAAGAAGGAAAGGAACTGAATAGCACCTAAAAGTTCAACCGGAAAAAGACTGCAGGGAATTAATATCTACAGAAAACGAATGGGAAAAATGTGTGTGTGTGAGAGAGAGAGAGAGGCAGTGATGGATAGAAGGATGGATGCAAAGGCCAGAGAGACGCTTTGAATGCACGTTCGAATTCTTGCAGGCTTTCTTGAGGAAGGTGGTTGGAGTCTCTCGACAAAGAGATTAGGGTTCTGAGCTACAATCAGTTTTGAAGAGAGCGGAGAAAATCTGTGCTCTTAGTCTTTCTGTGTTCGCTTACATGGAACGTAGATAGGAGGAGGAGGAGGAGGTTGTTGCAGGATACTTAAAGGTGAATAGGTGAGGGTAAACTGTGGTCAAGAACCTCCGAGGTGAAAGGATAAAAAACCAGAGGGACATTACATGACGTCGGCCACCGGCACGTGCATGGAAGGCCTATAGGGAGTCGGTCACGTGGCATAGGTTGCTTTCATGCTTTTGTCAAAATGGTTGGAACTCTACCCCGCCTGTGGTCTCCCTGTTTTTTGCATGGGTAAGGGGAAGCTTTTGCCTAATTAAAATGTCCAAAATGGTCTTTACTCCTCAAGTTCGGATCCTTGTGGTAGTTACTAGTTACCCTCTGTCAACCTAATCTGGTTGGTTCTATTGGTTTTACATGTCTAGTTACTTCAGGTTGGATGTCATAAATAAAATGTGAGATCTTAGTTCTGACTTTATTGTAAGCTTGATTTTTGGTCACTCTTTTTAAGTATTGCTCTTATAGAGAGAGGAATTAATGAATAACATCATTTGGTATAAGTCAAATTTTTTTATGTTCTATATCTATTTTTTCTTTATTGTCATCTTAATAGTTTAAAAAGCTGTACATAGTACTGATTGAGACAAATCGATGTGGTAGCTTTACATGTAAAGTTGGCAATTCAGTATCAAATCATTTTCCTTTTATTATTATTATTTTTTTCAGAAACCAAAATCTGCTATTAAACAATTGCCCAACTTGACCTAACTTCTCTTCCTCGTCTATAACCTTACATTAATGAGTGAACTATTGGGAGAAGAGTATTTTTGGCCGGCGTTGGCATTATTTATGGAAGACACGTAGCTATAATGTCACAAGCAGATATAGAGCCTATAGCTAGGCTGCAACCTATGGAGGGCATGTTGATCAATACAAAAGTAATGTATCTCTGCCATGGAAATTATTGCCTGCTTTGGCCTCCTCCGCACACGTTGGTCCATTGTACGGCTAGCTACATCTCTTTCGCACAGCCTCCCGGTACTGCTAATGGAATTCGGATAAGCATTCTGTTGATCATAACCCCGTCAAAAGAAAACTTCCTCATGTACAATGGTACTTGCCACCCCTTGCCCGAAATTGCTCGGGTCCATCATGTGCGAGCAATAAATAGTATGCTAAATTCGATCGGCTAAGCTCTCAGACAAGCCTTTCTGGTTTAGATTTTTTTAGGACACGATCCTTTTCAATTAATTGAGCAAACGCAATATGGCCATAATGAGGGTACGTACAGAATAGACTTGTCTATCAACATTGCATGCATGACACCAACAGCAGGATTTGGAGAAGAAGAACCAGGCTTTACTAACAGCTGGAACTTGAAGGCGGTCTACTCTATTCGGTCCTACTTCAAAATAACAAGTCTTCAAATTCTGGGGATGATTTTATCCTCAACCTTTTGACGACCAAATACTTGATAATGACGTTGTTGAAGCCAGCAGGGACCCATATGAAAACAGAGTCGAGTTTTCTGGATTCCTTGATTACTAATTGATTTCTCAAGGCATCTGATGCAGCTGATATCTCTCGCTTGATCGACAATTAGAAGAGTCGAATCTTTTAGATTACAGCTAAATAATTTACTCTGTAGAATAAATTTTCTACTCTGCAACCCTCCACTAGCAGCAGACAGGACTTTTAACATATAGCAAGTCCAAAAGATTGTGTACGAGTCATTTCCTGCTGATTGAATTACAGTATATACACAACTGTGATCGTCATTGCTCCACGAAATCTGACACAATGCGATTATCATCGCTTCCAAAAGGGATCCTCAATTCGATTGACAGACTAAATTATTAAGGCATCTCAATGCAAGGACATTTCATTGTCTCAAACACTACCGCATCAGACTCTTTTTCAACTCTGCACAATGTCTACTACTTGTAGAAAGCTGCTTGCAAACTAGGTGGGCATATCAGATTAAACTATGGTGTGGATGGAGCAAATATAGAGATCGGCGCAGCAAGATTATGCTTTTTTACATTAAAAAATTAGTATAATATGCGGTGATTAATATGTTTGATTAAAAAATTACCAATCTATACCAAGTCTCTGAAGAAAGATTATAAAGGGACAAAGACAGAAAAAAACAGGAACCAGTTGAATGGCAACTTCAAGGAAAAAGCTAAACTATAAGTTGAAGAAAAGAAAGGATCGTTAGAGATTTGATCTAACGAAACTTGGAAAAGGCAGTGAACTGAAAACACCTCTCCAATATTCCCGTTGTTTTGTTAGGCCGACAATCGGACAAAATATGTTAAAAGGGACAGAACCACTTTAACATCTATATAAACAATGTGGGATTAGTTGAAAGTCATGACATCAACTTGATCTCAGACTGCTAACTCGTGTGCTGCTGCTTTGTTGTCTTAAATACTTGCGTAACTAATGCTGCACTTGGAAAATCTACAAACGTAATGACTGTACCATTAACAACCCAAATTTAGAAAACAAGATTTTGAGGAATCCAAGTTTTTCTTTCTCCATGCCATAAAAATATGTTCCCAAAGATGTTCGCATTGCTTCTCTGTCGACTGGTTAAAGGCACAACAGTTAGTGGTTTAACACATCTATCTTCCTGCAAGATTTGTCCAGTTTAGAATAATCCCGCGGATGAAGAGTATGATCCCACATAGGGATTCATAGTGATTTTGTCTCAGAGCTAAACATTAAGCTACCCAACAGTATCGGCGTAAACATGCAGATCCAATGATACCTGTACGACTGAAGGAATTTTGGAGTAAAATATTATGTTGCAAAGTTCAGTTTGTATTTGGCATATTTCCCAAGCGTTCATATGAAACTTGAACATCCGCTTATATTTGTTCCGTTTTATTTATTTATTTTATTAATAATGAATATCATAGTAGAACTAATAGTTTTCAGATTCTAATTCTAGAATATCAAATTTGTTGTTATAAATTTAAAATTTATATTTAATTGTTTTATTTTCAATTCCAATTTAATATACCAACATATTATAAAAAAATTGACTTTCAAAGTGTGGCCCATGTTCATATTAAGTATGCTTATTTAGACGGGTCAACAAACGATGAAGAAGGCCCGTGCTGTGGGTTAGAGATGTCCATTGTACTTTGGGCGGGTGCTTGTTCAATTCATCCTCAAATTGAGATACCCTACGACGTCGTAAGACGCATATCAAATTAAAAAAGATTACTGTCAGCTCATTGGAGTAATTTCTCAGTAGTTTTCAATAGATATTTATCAAGGTGAATATTATACTAACATAACATGTTTTATTTATATATTTAAAACTAGAATTCAAAATATTTAAAAAACCATATTTCTTCTTTATTGATATCAATCCTAAAAAATAATAATTTTAGTTCTTTTAACTATTTTATCCGTAATTACAAATGCAACCTATGACCATTAAAGATCTTTTGCGACATATAAATACTTTGGAGGTTGTTCCCATCTTTAAGGAAAATAAAATATGTTTTGGTTAATATAATATTGATCGAAATAATTTTGTTATAAACGACTAAATTATTATGTAATTACCATATACAATACGGACAAAGTTTTAATTGTAATTAAAAAATAACATTAAATAATTCATATTAAACTTAATTTTGTGTACAAACTTCAAGTTCAGGCATAGAAGTGCCTTAAAATTTTAAAACTAATAGTAGATATACAAGAAAACTAGTACATTATATTTAATATTAAATATTTAAGTAATGCATGCTTATTTGTTGAAGCATTTCTATTTCTCTCAGCTCACCGTCCAAATTTAGGTTTCTGATCGAGTAAAATTCAGTTGCAACACTGCAATTAAACCGCACACCTCGAAGCAGTGAACTGTGCAGTCACTGCACAAATACGTCAACGATAAAGATACCTATCCAAGCAAAGAGCTGATTAGGAATTTAGGGCTCTTCCATTCTCTTCCACTTCCGTTTGATTTGCCCGTGGAATTAATCGAGAATATAAGAGAGAACGAAGATGAGTATATGGAACTACGTGGTGACGGCTCACAAACCCACCAATGTCACTCATTCTTGCGTCGGGAATTTCACCAGTCCTCAAGAGCTCAATCTCATTACTGCGTACAGCCCTCTCTCCCTCTGGCTCTCACTTGTATCTTTTTCTTGTTGTTAGTTTATACTGCTGGTCATATTTCTGTCCTTTTTAGGGCTTTCGTCATGATTAAGTCGGAGGGGGAAACGTTTCAGTTTATTTATATTCCCTTATTCGTCTCACCCTTTTGGTGCGCTCGATATTCTAGGTTTCTGTTCTTTTGGGGTGATTGCTCTGGTGAGTTCATGTGAATGTTCACTGATATCACGAGTACAAGATTGGAGTTAAATGGCAAATTTGAAGATAGCTTGAACTAATAAATGCCGATCAGTGATGCCACGATAGTTGCGTCAATTTGTTCATTTATGAGGGTTTTCGGTTTTGATGGCTGTGTTGTGTGTTAACTTTGCTGTTTGCTTCCAGGAAATGCACCCGCATAGAAATCCATTTGCTTACTCCTCAGGGATTGCAGGTAATTTATCTGCTATCCATGGCGCATTCGTGTCTGGTGCTCAATTTTGTCTCCCGTAAAATTTTTATTATCTTTTTATATCTAACATACAATTTAGGTTCCTAATGGCTTTCAAGTTGTAGTTATATTCCGTTCTTGTTACGAAACTAGAACTTTGGTTGAGTGAAATTTTGTTCTCTGCAGCCTATGTTAGATGTCCCAATCTATGGAAGAATTGCTACTCTGGAACTTTTCCGCCCTCATGTAAGTGTCTGTATTTATTATTGTATATCAATTTCTTCAGCGTTTCCCTCCTTTCTGACGACCCTGTTTTTTACAGGGTGAAGTGCAAGATTTTTTATTTGTTGCGACAGAAAGATACAAGTTTTGTGTTCTTCAGTGGGATTCCGAAACATCAGAGCTTGTTACAAGGTTAAAGGATGGCAATGCTATGCACTTATACATTAATTTGCTAATTTCCCTTTGGTTCTTGTTTGATGGTTTTGTTGAAAACGTGTTCACCCTTCCTAAATTATTTGAATGGAGTGCATGAGATGGATGATAAATGTTAACTGAGTGTCTCTATGGAACATTCTTTGATTCATGACAATGCTCCGATCCATGAAATAACCTGATGTAGCCGGGTTGCCAATATCAAATGAACAAAATGGACCTTTGTTGCATATTTTGAATATATACAGTGTACTAGTATGCAGCTGGTCTAAGTATCTCTTCTTTAGAATTTGACCTTTAGAAGGCTTGATTAGTCTCTAAGCTTTGTATATTTCGTGGAAAACCTCCTTTTTAGAACGTTTGTATTTATGACTTGTTGGTTTTGGATGTAGGGCAATGGGGGATGTCTCAGATCGTATAGGACGTCCAACAGACAATGGTCAGGTATGGTCCCAAATACCTTCTTTTTTTTTCAGTTTCTTAATCAGTGTTCCTAGCCTTTTGAATTATGTTTCAGAGCACTTTCTATCTTACTTAGCCTAAACATGTTTCCTTGAAAGCATTAAGCCATCAACATCAGTGTTTTATCATTTCATCTTCTGCAGATTGGTATTATTGATCCTGATTGTAGATTAATTGGGCTCCATCTGTATGATGGTTTATTTAAGGTATGTGTTTCAATGTCGAGCTGATTCAAAAGTTTTGAATATTTCCCCTTCTTTCCTGTTTCTTCACCCAAGGTTGCTCATCTTTAGAATACCATCATTGTTCTTCTGAAGAAACAATAATTATTGTAAACACATTTTGACATGGTTTGCTATTCTATTAGGTGATTCCTTTTGATAATAAAGGGCAGCTCAAAGAGGCGTTCAACATACGGTATTTAATATATCCCATACAATTCTGTGCAACTCATTGCTACAAAAACTACCACTATTTATGTTAAGAAGATAATAAGGAATTAGCTGACAAAGTTGCTGATGATAGTATCAATAGGCAATCTATGAGATGTGGCTTTCACATTTCTTGTCTGGTGTAATAAAGCTGCTTTATGTTTATCAGTCTCGTTTATACAGAAATTCACCTTGTGGATATTGGCTTGTATCATGCATTGCACGATGAGTACTTGTACTCTGATCTTCACTGCCTTGCCATGCTGGATGCTTAATTCTTGGCATAAAGATCTATAAACTGCTGAGTATATACAATACATATTCCATTGGGCATGACCCTCGATATGTCATGTGTAATATAATAAAAGTTACTTCAATTTTACCATGTCAATTTTAGGTCATGTTGTATTGTTCTGTGAATTACACGGTCATTATTGGTACACCATTTTGCCATTTTCTAGCGGTTTTACTCTCTTAAGGGTGAGTATAGGATCTCATTTAACATGTGTATATATAACTTTTATTTTATAGTTGCATGGTAAAGTGCAAATTATGTTAAAGGTAGCCATGTGGATAATTAGAGAAATAATGGGGCAGTGGGTCATAAGTCCTTGGTGGATGAGTTTCTCAGTATGTAGTGACCCTGTTCAGAGCAAGCATCAAAGGAACTCACGATGTTTTATGTGTCTGGTGAAATTTTGTAGATAGATGCTTTATCACCAATTAACAATTTATGAATGTGTAACTTCTGATGGTTTATTCTCTTCAGGCTTGAAGAACTTCAAGTTTTGGACATTAAATTTCTTTATGGTTGTTCAAAACCGACAATTGTTGTTCTTTATCAGGTTCAGTACTTTTCTTGGGCCACCTTTATGTATGATATTTTCTCTCCTCTAACAAGTCTTTTGTTTTTTTTACTTTCTAGTAGAAGCAAATGTAACAGATGTATCTATCTGTCTGTGAGATTGTGTATAGACGATCATTAGTTTACTGCATGGGTGAATTTGTGTTGTAGTTGTGCAGGCAGCACCTCTGTGCTTGGACTGTGCTTATTTATCATGAATTCTGTGGTTTCTGTGTAGAAGTTCTGAAGGTGCTTGTAAAAGTAACTATATTGACCATCAATATGATACCCTGCATGATGGCATTTTCTGTGATGGCTATACAAATACTGCACCTGTATCTTCCATTTCGAATGTCTATTTTGGCTCACTTTTTGGAGATTTTAGACATTTTTTAATCTATTTTAGGGTCTTGTTTTATTATTTATGTTCATATAGTTCTTTCCGTTCATTTTAATGTCTATTCTTAGAGAGGAAAACTAAGATGCATTTTCTTGTGGACATTAACCTCTTCTCATAGTTATCAACAAATGGTTACCGAGGACATCCTATATTCATTGTGATAAATTTGGATAAATTAGAAACTAATCTACAACAACATGATACTTTTGATGGAATTTATTAGCTGCTCTTATTTTGCAGGACAACAAAGATGCCCGTCATGTTAAAACATATGAAGTTGCTCTGAAAGATAAAGATTTTGTTGAGGGGCCATGGTCTCAGAACAACCTTGACAATGGTGCTGATTTACTCATACCTGTGCCCCCACCTCTCTGTGGTGTTCTTATTATTGGAGAAGAAACAATTGTATATTGCAGTGCTAATGCATTTAGAGCAATCCCGATCAGACCTGTAGGTTTCTAGTGGAAGTGCCATATGTTCATACTTTATATTTTATACAAAATAAACAAGTCCTGAGCTCAGTTTGATTTGCACTTTTAGTCTATCACACGAGCCTATGGAAGAGTTGATGCTGATGGATCTAGGTATTTGCTTGGTGATCACGCAGGGCTTCTTCACCTTCTTGTTATAACCCATGAGAAAGAAAAGTGAGTAATTCACCTGTCATAAACCTATAATATTCCATCGCACCTTGAGAAAATCCTCGGCAAGAAATAGAAACCAAACAACCATATTCTTGGAGTCTTCTCAAAATGCTTGCTTATATTGCAGGGTCACTGGCCTCAAAATTGAGCTCCTGGGAGAAACCTCCATTGCTTCTACCATATCGTACCTTGATAATGCATTTGTGTTTGTTGGTTCAAGCTATGGAGATTCACAGGTACAATGTGCTTTGATGTAGTTCATCATTCAAGCACTAATTTAGGAAGCATCTTTTCTGTAGTTTAACATTAACTTTGTCTGATGGAATCTGCGTGCTGGAAGCTTGAAAATTTTTTCTAACACTTTGGGAAATGGTAATATGAAATTTGTGATCAGTGGCATAGTTAGTCTTAAAAACCATCTAAGATAGGCCAAACATTGATGCAAAATGAGTTGGTGATTAGGAAGGCAAGTTGGAGCTGGTAGCTCTGCTGCATCATCTCATTTGCAGAGTTTTCAGTACTTGCTCTGTGGGCAACTTTTGCAGATATTGAAATGCTTCACATGATAATTGCTTAATTTTTGTTAATTTTAGAAATTGACATTTTGCATCCAAATTTTCAGTGTGATATTGGGCCCTATGTGTGGTACCTCTGATCAATTTCTGAGTTTATCATACATATTAGTGTGAGATTGTTCTTTTATGTTCACTATTCCAAGCCTATTGACAGTTTATCACTTCAACAATTCGTGGTGGTTGTAATGCAGCTGATAAAGCTAAATCTACAACCTGATGCAAAAGGTTCATATGTAGAAGTTCTGGAGAGGTATGTTAATCTCGGGCCAATTGTCGATTTCTGTGTGGTTGACCTTGAGAGGCAGGGTCAAGGCCAGGTTGTCACTTGCTCTGGAGCTTATAAGGATGGTTCTCTTCGCATAGTTCGGAATGGAATTGGAATCAATGAGCAGGTATCTTATTTTGACTTGTCATTTGGTGAAATTTTATCAGGTCAATCTGCTTTTTCTCATTAAACTGACTTAGTTGCATATATGTGATTCAGGCATCGGTGGAGCTTCAAGGCATCAAAGGAATGTGGTCATTAAGATCATCGACAGATGATCCATTTGACACCTTCTTGGTTGTTAGTTTTATCAGTGAGACACGAATATTAGCTATGAACCTTGAGGATGAGCTGGAGGAAACTGAAATATCGGGTTTCTGTTCTCAATTGCAAACTTTGTTCTGCCATTATGCTGTATACAATCAGCTTGTTCAAGTAAGCTCAACTACTGTTACGAGAACTTTTCTGATTATGTTATATGCTTATTCCTTCATCCAAATGATATGATTATTTTAGTGAACATCTGGTTCCAAGGCACCAGTTAGTTTTTACTCTTGTCATTTATGGGTTGATTGTTAGATTGGAAAAATTTTTATTTCACAAGTGCTGGCCTCATAACAAATGGCCCTGAAGTACGAAACTGAAAATGCATCTTCAACTTTGATATATCTATATTGTTGGAAGCCGTCAATGAGCGTAATGATTTGCATGTGTCCTATTTGCCACTATACAACTCCATTCATGGACTAAGCATCTTCTGGTCATCATAGGCCAGTTTAATAAAAATAATTCTTTCTTCCAATTTAAATTTTAACATGCTGTTTGAAGTCGGTGAGGTTAGAGGGATAACCACTGACATTGTGCAACATTTTTCCTCAGTGTTTCATGAAATCTGTTAATTATACTTTCTATTTTCTCCCTTTTCTTGCTTTTCAGTAATAGAATTAAGTACGTCATCTTCCTTGGCTCCATCATTTTGACTATGTGGGAAAATATATAACTTTGAACATGGATGTACAACTGTTTGATGAAATTCAGTGATGATAAGGATTATACCTGTTTGTTAGATTGCCTTTTCTTCTGGAGAAAAGTATGCTACGGAAATGATGGAAAACTAATTTGTTAATCTCATCATTGTTTGATTTAGCTTGTGCTGACCGATAAATGATTGATAGGTCACTTCAAGCTCTGTTAGACTCGTTAGTTCTACTACCAGAGAGCTCAGGAATGAATGGAATGCTCCAGCAGGTTATTCTATTAACGTGGCAACTGTTAATGCTACACAGGTTTGTTTTGCTTCATACTTCGACTCTTCTTTTCTTCAAATTGATTTTGAGGAATAAAGTTTTCACACCAAGCAGATAAGTTATTGTTTACCTTGTGCATGCATGACATTTAGATGTGAGAATCACTGTTGACTGCTCATTCATAACATTGACAAGCTTCTGTTGGCAGGCTACAATTTCATTTCTCTTAAAATGTTATAGGCTATCTTTACCTTTTTCTTTCCTCCATGTAGCAAAAACATGGCTGAATCGAGTGCTTAAATTTTTCTGTCAATACTTGTAGATATTTGAATATCTTCTTTTTAAGGGATTGTACCAAAAATAATCTTAAAACTGACTATGGCTGATATCTTAAGGCTTTCTAGTGACTTGAATCTTGGTGATTTGAGACGATATGTGATGTGTGTAGCATTATGATAGCAAGATGCTATACTTCGTTAATCAAGAAACTCAAGTTTTTAGAGCATAAGTATGATGTGATCTCAACAATGGTGGAACTAACATTTAGTTTCTGTGTCTACCTGTAGTTAGAGAGGTTGATTACTCTGCTTTTCTGGCAGGTTCTATTGGCAACTGGGGGTGGCCACCTGGTCTATCTCGAAATTGGTGATGGTACACTGACAGAGGTAAAACATGCCCAGTTAGAGTACGAGATATCGTGTCTTGACATTAACCCCATTGGTGAAAATCCAAACTATAGTCAGCTAGCTGCAGTTGGAATGTGGACAGATATAAGTGTCAGGATTTTTTCATTGCCAGACCTGAATCTCATAACAAAAGAGCATTTGGGTGGAGAAATTATCCCACGTTCTGTTCTTCTATGTTCCTTTGAGGGGGTATGCACTTGCTTTCTTTATTCTGATGTTCTGTTTATTTTGATTTATGGCAACTTCCTTTTGTGGTTGTCTGCTCCATGGTATCTATGCATGTCATGTGCAACGATTAATTTCCTATTCCGAGTCATAGTATGTTAGATAAAAAATATTCTTTTATCCAAATCCAACCTAGTGAACATATCAATAATCAACATATATGTACATCTCAAGTTAATTATTTGTTTCGAAATTTAGCTAATAGTGATGGTAACAGTGTATGGTGTTGCTACCAAAGTCTGGCTTTCTTGGAACCAACTGTGAGGTGCTCCATCTACCTCATTATAGTTACCGATCTGTAGTTTTTATTTATTTTGGCAGACATTGTTAGTGGTCTATATCTTGTGCTCGTTTTAAAACTGTCTTGTTATTTGTATAATGGCTTTCACTTATTTATTCGGAAGTGAATTGTTAGTAATCACTATAACTTGCTGGAAAGTCTTTTTTTAACTTTTCCTTTTCCTGTCACATATTTTGCTGTCTAATTTACTGTGCTTTCTTTCCCCTTTTATAAGGGTTGGAATTTTGAGGATTCACAGATTTCACTCTTTGATCATGTTACTTGTTCCTTCTTATAGATATCTTACTTGCTATGTGCCCTTGGAGATGGCCATCTCTTAAATTTTCTCTTAAACTCCAGCACTGGTGAGTTAACAAACAGGAAGAAGGTTTCTTTAGGGACCCAGCCCATAACACTTCGGACATTTGCATCCAAAAATACCACCCATGTATTTGCTGCATCAGACAGGCCTACTGTCATTTACAGCAGTAACAAGAAACTTCTCTACAGCAATGTAAATCTAAAAGAAGTCAGTCATATGTGTCCCTTTAACTCTGCTGCTTTTCCAGACAGGTAAAATTTTCCCTCAACTTCATATCATTCAGGCTTTCCACATAATCCATTATGTGTTGCGAGTTTACCATTAATTATTTTGGACTTTTACTCATTGTACTTGTTGATACAATTACAGCCGATATGAGATGCCTCTCTGATGTGGCTTTATTTGTGCAATCCTAGTTGGTTTGAATCGAGTGAGAACTAATTATTGTGCAGATAGAACTTTCTTGAGGGCATGTTTCTATCCTAAACTCTTTCTTAAATGCTAAATAAACATACGAACTTGGGCCTCCATGATATTTAAACTATTATAACGTATTTCAAGTAAGAATACCTATTTAATGATGCTGTCACTTCTACGATGATGATATACTACAAATTTTTGGCGGTGCTTGGTTCCAAGAACAAATGTTAAAGACTGGTTCTGATCTGTTTGCTTCGCTTTCAGAATGAAGCAGACTGATGTTATTGTGGCTGTAATAGGCATTAATTTACAAATTTTGGATAATTAATTTGTTTGAACTTGTAGCTGTCTATCTGGTGCTGCCAACATATTGATGGAAGTGTGTTACAATTTTTCCGTGAGTTGATATTCTTTTGATTTGTCGCAAACAGTCTGGCAATTGCAAAAGAGGGAGAGCTTACTATTGGCACAATTGATGATATTCAAAAGCTCCATATCCGATCTATTCCACTGGGGGAACATGCCAGACGTATCTGTCATCAAGAGCAATCTCGAACCTTTGCAATTTGTAGTTTGAAAAACCAATCAAGCGCTGAAGAATCTGAGATGCATTTTATTCGGTTACTGGATGATCAAACATTTGAATTCATTTCTACATACCCTCTCGATACATTTGAGTATGGCTGCTCCATACTTAGCTGCTCCTTTACTGATGATGCCAATGTTTACTATTGCGTTGGGACTGCCTATGTATTGCCAGAAGAAAATGAACCAACCAAGGTGAATATGATTTGGACTGCCTGTGTATTACCAAAAGAAAATGAGCATACTAGTCACATTTTGTTTTTTCTCTTATAAAAATATAAAGACTAACTTGAGATAATACCCATTTTTTTTGAATGATTTTTTTATAATTTATAATTTTTTAGGGTCGAATACTAGTTTTCATTGTTGAAGATGGGAAGTTACAGCTTATTGCCGAGAAGGAGACTAAGGGGGCTGTTTACTCATTGAATGCTTTCAATGGAAAATTGCTGGCTGCAATTAATCAGAAAATCCAATTGTATAAGTGGATGCTCCGAGATGATGGTAGTCGTGAGCTGCAGTCTGAATGTGGACATCATGGACATATACTTGCGCTCTATGTACAAACTCGTGGAGATTTTATTGTTGTCGGTGATCTGATGAAGTCAATCTCCTTGCTTATTTACAAGGTAGTAAAACTGGCATGTTGTCTTTCTCACTCGTACAAAAATTCATTCATAGTCATTTCATGATACCTGTAATTAGTTTCTTTCTGCATTTCTATTATGTACGCCCCTATGTTTGTTTGCTTGCTTGATGTTATTATTATTTATTGTCTTCAGCATGAGGAAGGTGCCATCGAGGAACGGGCTCGTGACTACAATGCCAACTGGATGTCAGCTGTTGAGATTCTTGATGATGACATTTACCTTGGTGCAGAAAATAACTTTAACCTCTTCACAGTTCGGAAAAATAGTGAAGGTGCCACTGATGAGGAACGGGGGCGTCTGGAGGTGGTTGGCGAATATCACCTTGGAGAGTTTGTTAATAGATTTCGGCATGGTTCTCTAGTCATGCGGTTACCAGATTCTGATGTCGGTCAAATACCGATTGTTATTTTTGGCACTGTTAATGGTGTAATTGGGGTAATTGCTTCCCTTCCTCACGATCAATACCTCTTTCTGGAGAAACTGCAGTCCAACTTAAGGAAGGTGATCAAAGGTGTCGGAGGTTTGAGCCACGAGCACTGGAGATCATTCAACAATGAAAAGAAAACTGTGGATGCCAAAAATTTCCTAGATGGAGATCTAATCGAGTCATTCCTTGATCTTAACCGCAGTCGGATGGATGAGATATCCAAGGCAATGAGTGTTTCTGTGGAGGAGCTCTGCAAGAGGGTGGAAGAGCTGACAAGGTTGCATTGATACAATGGTCTGTCTATTTCATAGTTACTCTTTTTGCTTTGCGTGTACTTACATGTCTTGTTTTTGTGGAGGCTTGAGGGATAGAGAAAGGGCTTGTATTGGAAGGAATCTGGGTAGGGGGGAATGACTTCCTTGTACGAAACCAAGTGATATGGATATGTGTAATATTTGTTCCGCATATTCCATAGATCGTTACCGTTACATCATCGCGCTTTTCTGGTTTAGGAGAGAGTAGGAAAACATGAGATGGCTAAAATTTAACAATTAGAAGGGTAAATTTGTACGGGCAGTAAATCAATTTTTAGGAGCAACTTCATGTATATGTGGTTTGCAAGGTACACTTTCTTTGAGCCCAAGTCACAGAAGACCTAACCCTACAGGACCATTCTTCGCCCAACAGCTCTTAAAACACGAGCCTGCCTCATGTATAAATTTAGCTCCCCGTGTTTCCAGATGCATCACAGTCAACTACAGGGCCGCCACGGCTGTGAACAGCATCCAAGGCCTTGGCATAGACACCTGAGAATCCCATTAGCGCCTGGAATACAGTGGGGAGGCCTATTTTCAGGTTATTTAAAGTCATGACCCTTGTGAACCGCACGGAGTTCTGATACTTGGTCCTCTCGTTATCCACTTGTTCCTTCAAGCCTTCAATTTTCGCACGCTTGATTGACACAGGATGTTTCGGGCTCAAGTCGGAGCACCCATCTTCAGCATCAACACCACTATTACAATCCAGCTTTTTCTCCATTTCTGCTAGCGTGAACAACTCCTTTTGTAATTTTTTCTCCAGTTTATCAGATTTTTGTTGCAGGTTGTGCTCCTGCGCTTGCTGCATTGTTATGGATAGGATGGCAGACAAAAGACTCTTGATGGCCTCCGAGGCTATCTGCAAAAGTACCAGATCACCATTCGGGAAAAGGAAATCGGAAATAGACATTGGATGAACAGACATGAAAATTAAAATGATTGAAATACCTTATCAGGTAATCTGTCAAAGATAAGCTGCCATTCTTCACAGAGTTTACGAATAGCTGACGAGCAACGACTATGTTGCCGGCTGTCAACAAGGGAGTCAGTGAGATGGATCCACTTGGAAAGGGTTTTGACATACTCTTTTTGGGATTCTATCAGTTTGCAGAAGCTGGTATGCCAGGAGGCTACCTCACTTTCAAGCTGTGCAGTGGCCTGGCGGTGATATTCAGTAGCCAAATCTATGCTTAGATTATCTGGGAGATGATTCAACTGCTGGGAGATGTGATTTTGAACTTTATGACACTCATACATTACTCTCCACATTTTCTTCAGCCTGTATAAGCAAGAAGGCATTTTTTGAGGAATGAACTGGAAACTATGTAGCTTTTAGAATAGACTAAAATGCTTATCAAATTATCACCAACACACCAAAGGTCTAAGTATAAATCTCATTTCAAGACAGAAAATTCATAATAACGGTAAAAACAAGAACTTGGAACTTGGTACATAATTATTGCATGATATCATGATCTGATTCCTAAACACTGCTATCAATCAGTATAAAGGAAATTGCAACTGGTCAGACGGTTTCGAAACTTACCGAAACTATCATTTGACCATCATATTTACAAGAGAGACTACAAACTAATTTCAACAATAATCTCTCCAGATAATACAAAGCAAGTTTGCTAAACCTAAATCTAGCAATGTCTAGAACCAAAATACGTCATCTTAATTTCATATTTGATGCATCAAACCAGATAAAATAAAAGAAAACTACAAAAATGTGTAGAAACATAAGTTACCCAGAAGTTAGTGTGACAAGCTGAGGGTGCAACTCTGCTTCGATGACTTGCAATATAGATGAATAAGTGCTGCTGATTGAAAGTTGTACTCCTCTGAAATCCGACTCCAAACCCGCCACATAAGATCTGGTCTTTTCAGTCTTGATCAAGTCATGCATTGCTTCTTCTTGTTTTTGCAGTAACATGGTTTTTCTCTCAAGTTCTAATTTGATCATTTCTTCCTCCTACATCATATGATGAACTGATGACTGAATTCATTAGAGAGAAAAAAGACCATACATAAATGTGGAATAATAATCCTTACCCTCACTTCCTTATGAAGTTTCTGCTCTGCAGAATACAGTTTGTGAAGTGTGAAGTAGTGGGCTCCAATTTTGCATGGTTCACTAGCACTAGAAACCTCCGGAGCTTCTTTTGCAAAGTGAGTTGACTTAGAAGACCAACCCCGTGACAATGCACTGAAGACCTTACCAGAATTACTCCTCTTTCCTGCCAAGTAATGTTACCATAACTTTCAAGAGGAGCTTCACAAGCAAAGCATTTACTACTAGTTAAGATCAGAGAAGGTCTAAACATGCAAAACTCTCCCTAATAGCCATTTGGAGGACACCGATATTTGACTGGTAGATTAAAAGAGAATAAGAATCAAAAGAGAATAAGAAATATTCATCGGTATGATCCCATTCACGAATTTGGATGAAAACAAGCATATGCTGATTGATAGCAATGGAGTGAAAGTTCAAAACACAGTCAAAAGGAGCAAGCATTTACTTTGGTTTTCTTTGAGATTCTCATGTAGATACATGTCCCCTTTAGGCACGTTCATGAGAACAGCAAATTCTTTTCCACTAGCTGATGCTTTAAGGAAACAATCATCCAACTCTTTGACAATGCCCTCCAGGGTCTTCTTGCCCCTTCTCGATACCACTACCATGTCTGCAGTGTCCTTGGTAGACCCGGTCATCGTAGAGGCATTATCATCAACAAATCTTACAGCAGGTTGTTTTTGTATCGGCTGCTCCCGAGGAATCAAATTACCAGTATCCTCCCCTTCCTGATCGTCTTCATCAAACTCTGTCCTAGTTTCTGCCCAATTTTCCTCCTCAACAACGGGATCAACAACTTCACTCTTCTCCTCGTGTTGTATAGAAGAAAGCTCAAAAGGGTCCCCCGAAAAGCTCCATGAGCTTGGGATTATGGAAGGTATCAAGGTGCCACAATCATCTTCTACATGTTTAATACTTTCATCCCGAGCAACCTCACACTTGTGATTGTCAGCGGACTTTCTTGAATTAGGACTAAAAGGAGGAGGAGGAGGGGAAGGAGGCAATGAAAGAGGTGGAGATGGAGGTAATCTTAAGCCATAAGAAGTATTTTCAAGCTCTAGTGACTCCGACTCGGTGAACTGTCTAAGTGTTACACCAGTATTCCTTAACGCTCTTAAATAAGCCAACTGGGCATTAGCAAACTCTCCTCTACGGACCACCAACTGCTTCATCAATCTCTTCCTCTCCTTGCAAATTTGCACCCTCTCTTCTTTATCAATCCTTGATGCTACACAGCCCATCTTTCCGATTGCACTCAAAATAGCTCCGAAAATATAATAGAAAAGCACAAAGCCAAATGCAGTCTCAAAAGCCAATTGGCCGCAAGTAAGAAAAAGATAAGAACTGGAACTTTCTTCTTGGTAATCTACCGAGGATCAGAATTTTTATTCTTAACCTGATAATTAGGCTACTCTTTGCACTCCATTCGTTGCTCATGCAGATGCCCCAACGCAGATAAAATCTAGAGGAAAAAGAGTAGCCAGCTTCTAACTATCCATAGCTCCCTTACAAGCAAAGCTGTAACCCAGGGAAAAGAAAAGTGTTAGTCACAGAAAACACCAAATGGGTCTGGACAAAAGTACACCCACAAAAAGGAAGCTATCAATTCCTCGAATGAAAGAAACAAAAAGACAAAGAAAACATTGGTACTGACATGGAAACTGGCAGAGACAGAAACCAGTTAACTTTTTATTCTCCATTGCTGTAAAATTTAACTATACATAAGATTCATCAACTTTTTTTTTTACAACAGAAAAAGATCACTGCAAGATTTGGCTTTCAAAATCTCCTCGATGGCAAGAAAGCATTGTACAGAGAAGAAATGGGAAAAAATTGAAAAGCACCACACTGCAAACGAAAAAGAGGGTTTGGACTCGAAACTTGAGGGTCCAAGGGAGGCATCCAAAGCGAAGATGGTGCATTTTGCCATACCCATTTGTCAGTGCTGTTACTAGAATACAAACAAAAAGACAGAACACACAGCCACATGAGAGGGAGAAGAGATGGACATGGTATGTGTGCTTACATGAGTTGCCAGATGGACATTGAGATGCATACTCATTCAGCCACCGGTTTCGTAACTTAGTATCGGTAGCAGTGCTGATTAAACACAAATTATCATCTCCTCCATTTATTGGATGCGTTAGAGGAACTTTACTTTCCGGTCTAAGGCTGCTTCCTCTATCACATCACATCTTTTCCCGGTTTGCAATCACACAACTCTCATTTTTTTAATCAGGTTAATTGACTAATCAGATGGCTTGCTCTTTTCTAGAAAAGAAAGGCTTGCTCTTGGATGGACAAACTGGAGGATAGATTTCTTAAATCATGGCCATAAACTTGAAACTCTTTAATTATTCGCGTTAAATTTTGATACGATCATCTCTGTCTAGATAAAACATGCATATAAATTTCTCTGCTAATCATTATCCAACAGCTCAATATTTGATGGTACCCTTACATAATGCTTTACAAAGCATATAGACGCATCGAATTGAAGAAAGACACAAACTTTTGGGTAAACAACCACATGACGTGTGCATTTTAGCCTAGATGTATTGGTACAATGGTGGCATCCCAGCAAAAGAAAATCCAACTACAGAAAGCACTACCCAGTTTTCTACAGACTGGTGCTTACTTTTCTTCAACTTTCTTAAAGTAGTATAATGAAAAGCTTCTTTTCTGACTAATAATCTGGGATCAGAGTTGGTATCCTTTTTCTGCATTGACAAGTCCTTTGCCAGCCAGCCAGCCAGGCGCCCACATTGCTCATGCCACTTCAATTCCTTAATTCCTAAGTCCTGAAGCTAGAAAACAAAAACAATCCATGTTTGAATTTCATCAGAAATCCGAACTAAGATACCAACTCTCGACGGTGACTATCTGCCAACTTTGTTTACTCAGATCTTATTGTCCCCGTATAATGAAAATTTTATTAAATTTATGGGCATCAACGTAAGTTTATCTCGGTGATAAAAAACAATCCATAAAAATATTCTTATAAAATATTTAAATTATTCATATACATAATATATAGTATTTATATTGTTTAATAAAATACTGTTACTCCACATTTATTTATTTTACGTCTTTCTAGTTGTTTAACGGCGCGATATGGGCCGCAACTAATTCCCATGCGCTTTGGGGTTGGAAACGTCGGCCTTTAACGGCAAGCAATAGCCATCCATCAGACCCATCTCGTGCTCACTCCCCGTTTGTAGTGTCAACGTTTCTTTTTCTCGGTAAGTCCGAGTATGTGAACCTGCAAGGATCTAGGGCTGTTCATCTTTGTCCCGACCCTAACCGAAATTGGACGGGAAAAGATTAGACTGCAAAAGAATGGGTGATAAATTTTTTACCGAGGGTCGGGTCGGGTCTTGTCGGGAAGGTCAATGTCTCCATTCTATTATTATATGCGTATGATTGCTTTTGTTCCTGTTTTTTTTTAACAGTGTGAAGAAGTAATATTAGGATATGCTTTTTGTCTCTCACAAAAATGCGTCATACTATAGATTTTAATATTTAATACGAGTAACTATTAACTAACTATTATTTGTAAAAATATTTATTACCTGAATTCAAATAAGCACATTTGTGATTTTCGGACAATCACCGTTTCATCATTTATTCTTTTTGTCGTTCTTGATTTCACGACCTTTAATAATGGATTATAACCGATGTTTTAGTTTTGAAAATATTTTCCAATGGGATAAATAATGTGATAATTGATTAATACGACCGTGTAGGTGTGTTTAATGTTTATAATCATGATTGGATTATGGTATGCCCCGTGTGGTTTCCTAATATTATTGATTCATATGCCTTCATAGACTTGTAACGCACCATTTTTGTAAGGTCGAATGTGGACATTTGAGACATCATGATTGCCGGGGTCCATCCCATGCCAACGATCCATAACTTTTTCTCTCTCCCATCAAATATTAGTCATCATTTATTCAATGAAAAATCAATCCAAAATCTTATCTTAGATTGTTTTTACAATAACGGTATGGTGTTTTTATCTACCATAAATTAATCTTTATTCATCTTCCATACGATAAAATTAATTAAAATCTGTAGATTCGAACCTAATTACGATAATCTCATTCCTTTGGGCCCATCACAGATATCCAAAAGCAAGCACAAATTAAGAAAACCTTCATATTTGAAGCGAAATTTCCACATAAAAGAAAATGTAACAAATATAGAACCGAAATTCCCTTAATTAGTGATCTTTGATTTCACAATTAAAGTATTGAACTTCCCATAATTAGGGATCTTTTATTTCACAAGCGCCCCGTTAGGAACGCAGCTGAGGTTGACACCATTAAATATATACGATGGAAACATTCAAAGCCCTTCAATGGCAGTCCTACGGTTCTCCTCACGATGCATGGGTGGATAAATTAAATGGACACGAAATTCCCATGATGACAAATCCTTGTTAGAAAAAAGGTTGTAGTTTAAGGTTTTTCTATTTTTATGGTTTATTAAATCAATTTTTTATTTTTAATTTTTGCAGCGAAAGTAACGCATGCACATGGTCTAGCTGGACAGAAGCTGATAGATGACCCCAAAACGTCTGTTGTCACTTTCGTAAAGAAATCCCTTGGCACGTACAAAATCCCACGCCCATCAGTTTCGGTGAATTGCAGTATTAAGAACTGTTTACCTGTCTGATTAACGATTTTTAAAGGATCTTTTAAAAAAAAAGTTCCAGAGATGCAATGAGTATGTTTAAAGGCAATGGACCCACATGTATGCATGTGTGAAGAGTAGTGATTTCAAGACTCTCTCATTAATAAGGCGCACAATGCACACACATCCATGTTTGAGATGATCCCTTTTTGGTTTTTGAAGGAACCCTTATTTTAGATAAATGTCAAGCCTTTTTTGGCGTTGAAATGATGGTAGCCTTGGTTCTTTATGCGTAGTTGCTCGCTAGTTTTGTTTTTTATTGGGTGTGTGAGTGAGTGAGTGTCTCGCTGTTTCAGTTCTTCGGAATCTATTTGGTGGGCTTAGGCCAGCGAAATTAGCAATAGTGGTTATTTAAGACAGCGAATTGATATAGGTTGACCTAAGTTGGTGTATTCATTGAGGGAATTTTGTGGTACTTTTTGAGGTGGGTACCTCTTGTTGGAGTGGTTTTCGCATTTTGTTTGAAGAGCTTGAAAAAATTGGATAAGAGGTTAACTGTGAATTACTGAATCTTCTTCAAATTGTTTTTTTTGACTCCTTTGGTCGGAGGAATCTTACACAAGGAGGAACTGCATTTCGATTATATGTCAAGTTTCCAAGAAGCTAAGGCCTGAACAACCTTTTTTATTTTTTTTGTCAAGGGTGGTTTTTGTTAGAGGGTGAGTGTTGACTAAGGGAGAAGTGCTACTGAGTTGGGTTCGGCGCTGGTGTATTTTGTGTGGTGTGGTTCAGAGTCTAAAGCGCTCGCTTTAGGGTTCGTATTGATTTGTGTGGGAGTTCAGTTGTCAGGCTTTTGACGATCTGGTTTTTCGCATTCTGAGAAAATGGCCTGCGTGAAATTGGGTTCCAAGAGTGATGCATTTCAGAAGCAAGGACAAGCGTGGTTTGTAGCCCTCTCAAGCCTCTACTAATACACATGATTTTTTTTTTCTTCGGATCTTTTTGTTTCGGTGTTTTAAGTGACTGCGAAAACCATCTGCATCTCGACATCTTGTTAACGATGTTTTCTTTTTTGCTTCATCTTTAACTTGCCTCTTTTCCTTCCAGTATGATGCACATTCATGTGGTCTTGTTCATAGCCATGGTTGTTAGTGGTATAACACAGAAAACTGTAAACTTCCGTTGACTGAGGTTAATGGATGCACAAGACACCTGATATAATTAGCTGATTGTTTTTTACTGTACAATTCAAGTGGTCAATTCAATTTCTTTTGCAGTTTACTGCGTGAGTGACTACTTTGAATGATCTGTAATTTATCAGGTTCTTGTTATCTTCACCGTGGCCACTATAATAGTGGTTGTTTGAGAATCTCGCAAATGAGATTTATTGATGCTTGATTTTTTTTTTGCTTGTATGGACATCATCCTTTTGCGCACTGTTTGTGCCTGGACTACAGCCATAGAGTAGATTACCTCAATACTGTTAAATAAGAAACTTATAGAACTTGGAAAATTTAGGAGCATCTTCTAACAAGGGATTTGATTTTTTATTTGTGATTCAAGACATACTGCACCCTAGTCATAAGCATAACAACATAAGGGCATGGCAAAATTTTGAAATAGACGTAGGGTATGTTAATGTTACAGTCCAGTTAAAGGGATACTTTAAACGTGAGGTTAATGTTAATAGTTACATCTCTGCATGCTAGAGCTGTTTCTTAGGTTGATGTCTACTTGTTGGAAGAGATATCCATTGATTCTTTGCTTTGTCACCATTAGTAGATAATAATTGCAATCTTCTATTTGTTCACTCATGCTCCTGCTTGTAAACTAGTGATTTAAGACTACTCTTATGTGTTTAATACATGGAGCATGAGGACATGCACAATTCATCCATGCATTTTATTGATCAATGCAACATCAACATAAGTTTTGATGGGGATAGCGAAGCAATGAGTTATATTGAGTTATATCCTTATCCTTCTGGCTTTTGGTTCCATTGGCTTGTGATTTTCTGACAAACAAGGTCCTTCTACACTCTGTTGGTGTCATTTTATTCAACAAATGAAAAACTCTGATATTTGGTTGATGTATTGTATCTAAGCATCATGGAATGGACGAGACTCCTGAGGATCTGTGCACACATTTCAATTAGTGCCTCATACATGATGGTGTTATGTAAGAAGTGGGGTTGTCCCGACTTCTTTGGGTTTGGCCATTGATGTTGCAATAACTCTTCTTTGTGAGTGGTCATCCTCTGTTTCTGAATACTACCCTGTTTTGAAAATTTTGTCGGCATGCAATGTGTGCAGGTTCTGCACAACTGGACTTCCTAGCGATATTGTTGTTGAAGTTGGGGAAATGTCATTCCATCTTCACAAAGTAAGCTTGTTCTGTTTTAATCCTTTTTGTTTGATATTTTCATCTGAAGATCTTTGATTGGATTTTACCTGGCCATATCATCTCCCTGAAGCATTACCTGCCTATTCTATAAAGATTGAAATTAGACACACCATATCCTTCTCTTTATTGAGTATTTGGACTCAATCTTACTCATTTGTAAAGAAGCAACCTTTCCTCCAGAACTATTGTCCGTTTCTTTTACTGATTGTGGATATGTTCTTTTACTGAATTGACAACATGATCACTCATATTGCTTTGCTATTGAAATTTGTCATCTCTTTTGTGCCAAAGTTTTTAATCCTCTGAAATAGGCTAAATTTACTCGATCATTGCATGCATAATAGTCAGTGGAATATGCTTTTTTTAAGAACTCTGTACTGATTATTGTTTCTACATATTCTTTGCAGTTCCCTTTGCTCTCTAGAAGTGGGGTTATGGAAAAATTGATTGCCAAAGCATCAGAAGAAGAAGATGAAAAATGCATGATTAGTCATCCTGATATTCCTGGAGGCTCCAAAACTTTTGAACTTGTGGCCAAATTCTGCTATGGAGTCAAACTTGAACTAACTGCCTCAAATGTTGTGTACCTTCGCTGCGCCGCTGAACATCTTGAAATGACTGAAGAATATGGGGAGGGAAATCTAATTTCACTGACTGAGAATTTTCTAAATCAAGTAGTCTTTCAGAACTGGAAAGATTCTCTAAGGGCACTGCAAACATGTGATGACATTCTTCCCTATGCCGATGAACTTCATATTACAAAGAGGTGCATCGAGTCACTAGCCACAAAGGCATCCACTGACCCAACTCTTTTTGGGTGGCCTATCCTCGAACGCGGCCCCATGCAGAGCCCTGGGGGGAGTGTCTTGTGGAATGGGATAAGCACAGGGGCTAAGCCTAAAAATTCAAGCTCAGATTGGTGGTATGAGGATGCGTCAACTTTAAGTTTACCTCTATTCAAGATGTTGATCTCTGTCATGGAATCTCGTGGAATCAGACAGGAGATTATTGCTGGATCCCTTGCCTTCTATGCTAAAAGGTACCTACCTGGGTTGAATCGCCGGAAAGGTGCCACTGAATCTAGTTCCAGTTTGATGCCTGTCACTTTGGGGACTCCACTGTCGGAAGAAGACCAGAAGGCTTTACTAGAAGAGATCGACAGATTGCTACCTATGCAGAAAGGTCTTGTCCCAATTAAGCTTCTCTTTGGTCTTCTTCGAACTGCCATGATTCTAAAAGCAAGCTCCTCATGTCTGGCTAATTTTGAAAAAAGGATCGGAATGCAGCTTGATCAAGCAATGCTAGAAGACCTTCTGATGCCCAACTTTTCCTATTCGATGGAGACCCTTTACAATGTTGACTGCGTACAGCGAATTCTTGATCATTTCCTTGCCATGGATCAGATTACTGGTGGGGCCTCTCCATGTTCTGTTGATGACGGTCAATTGATTGGATCACCATCTTTGACACCAATCACAATGGTAGCTAAGCTGATTGACGGGTATCTGGCAGAGGTTGCTCCTGACGTCAATTTGAAGCTTCCCAAGTTCCAGGCTCTTGCTGCTGCAGTTCCTGATTATGCTAGGCCCTTAGACGATGGCCTTTACCGTTCAATAGACATTTATCTGAAGGTAACCACCACCTCATTATAATGTACTGGTCCTGGCAACTGATTGTGTTTATTTTGCTTGCAATTTCTGTTGTCTCAATGTGTGCTTTGGCAAAACCAAATCATAGCGCTGTCGTTCCTCAAAACCAACCAACCAAACGAAGATTATTTGTGACTTAAAACCTCTTAGCTGAAAGCTTTCTGTTGCTTAATGCTTCTAATAGTAAAGCGCACTCTTTTAACTTTTGCAGTCACACCCATGGTTGGCAGAGTCCGACAGGGAACAGCTCTGCCGACTGATGGACTGCCAGAAGCTCTCCTTGGAAGCTTGTACCCATGCAGCACAAAATGAGAGGCTCCCACTAAGAATAGTAGTACAAGTTCTCTTCTTTGAGCAGCTTCAGCTCAGGACCTCCATTGCCGGCTGCTTTCTGGTTTCTGATAATCTTGACGGTGGGTCAAGACAATTGAGAAGTGGCCTTGCCGGGACAACCGAGGGAGGCTGGGCGACTGCTGTCCGAGAGAATCAGGTTCTTAAAGTTGGAATGGATAATATGAGGATGCGTGTATCTGAGCTGGAGAAAGAATGCTCAAGCATGAGACAGGAAATTGAAAAGCTGGGTCGCACCAAGGGCTCCAGTACTTGGGGGAACGTGTCAAAGAAATTTGGATTCAAGATAAAGTCTCAGATGTGCAGTGCTCAAGAAGGTTCAGTTAGCAACCAGAGCAAGAGCAATGCAAAGATTGAGAAGGCAAAGGACAGGCATGAAAAGCAGAGGAAGAATCTATCTCCAGCTGGGTAAGATCCCACTTTTGTTTTTCCTTTTGGTTTTGTTCAGCCTTGTTCCCTTTTTCCTTGTTTAGTTCCCAATTGGTATTACTTGTTCATGGTAGTTCAGGAACTTAGCCTCCGTCATCCAGTTTCTGTCCGTATTCCAATCATGTTCAGTGCTTCCTATTTTTGTTGTATTGTCAATTTTACCCTGCAAAAGGGCTGGAAGTTGAAGTGAAATTGTAAAATTTGTACTTGTTCGAACTCTGCCGAATCCTAATTAATCTTCTTTTGTTGTCGGATAAAAATTAATTATGTCCGGATTCAATTTATTTGTGTCAGAGAAAAAAAATATTTTGTGACGGATATTATTTTTTTAAAAAAATTGACCAAGTATTACATCCTCTAGTTTATAAAGTTTCAAAATATATTACTGTTTCTTCAAGTCCACGATTTGCTTGCTGCAAAATATTATAACAATAAATTTCTCGCTGCGAATGTTTAAGTTTTTTGGAAACTAATTAAATAGGTCGAAACTTTACCCTAAGATGCTTTCTTACACAGCTATGCATTAATTAATTAATTAATTTTTTTTTAAAGGAGTCTTGGAATAGGTAAAATAGTAATATTCATGTAGAAGCAATCTATTCCAAGTCGAAATTAGTTGTTTTAACCATTTTTTGACGAATTCAAGTCCCATATAATTATTATATCACATAGCAGTTGTACTAATTAAATATGCCTAGTTAGAATAAACTATATAATAACTAATTTATATAGTTTAAAAGATCAGTAACTGAGCATTCCGAGAATACCTTTTTTTCTCCTTCTGTATATATAAGCTTATGTCATGATCGAATTGACTGCACACCCATACATATGTTATTGAAAAATAAAGCTATTTGCTATCTTCCAGCCATTTTCAGCATATACTTTCATATTTATTTTATGATATTTTTCTGAAATCAGAAGAAATTTTCTAGATTTAGATTGGTACATATTAATATGAATATCCTGTCAAGACTAATCTTTTCTCAAATCGATATGTATTAAGATAGATAGGTTTTGAATGGAAATATTTATATTTTGATAAAACATCTCTCTCTTGAACTTAATATTTTTTCACTGAGACTAATTCTTCTTGATTATGACACTCTTTATTATAAATAATATAATATGAATGATATTTCAAACAAGGCGCAAGGGTGGATGCCTTAAATAAGACGATCCCCTCTGGACAACTTGGGAGTACAAAAGAGAAAAGCATATAGAGATGAGGGTATTACGGTTTGTATTACGCTTGTGCTTCCTGCTTCTACTTCTCGTTTTCCTTGTTTCGTCTCGAAGCGTAAGGTAGGCAAAAGCGAAAGCTTTAAATTTCTAGTTAACTTTGTCATGGGAGTTTTATTTGATCTTTGCTAACAAATACTGGTCTCTTGATACTCACAGAACCAGGGAGTTGTATGATGCTGGAGGCCGCCTGCCCCTCAGTCCGCCGCCACCTCCTCCTGTGGCACCAAGTCCAGGTTGGTAGATGAAAGACTTGAGTAAGGTTTTTAGCGGGTCGCTTTAAGGTATTCCTGATATACCGTATATCAGAAGATTCAAATCACTATATATTCATGTAAACAGTGATTATACATGGAATAATCCTTTCTTCTCCTAAATGTCTAAGTATCAGCCTCATCTTTCTTCTCCTCGAGACGGAATTGCCTTCCTTGCATATTATTTGGACGCAATTAATGCCCAAAATTAATCCTTTCGTATAGTGACTTCCATCGCGAAAGAGCACAACATTAATTGCATTATAAATTACTTAAAAACATATCCTTTATTTAACGAAAGGTAAATGAATAAATCGTAGAAGAAACACAAAGCGTAGACCTTATAAAATATATAGTAGACTTCTGATCTACATATCAAACAGAGGGCCTTAACTAGAGACTTTAGCTAAACTCGTTACATGTGGACAGAAAATTAGTATCGGATAACACATCAAAACCTCATAATAAAAATCATGAAAGGCAAAAGAAGTCAAAATTATAAATGTTTTTTTTACGATGACAATAACTTAATCGAATATTATACAGATCAGTCGAATCACTTAATGTATCCCCGAAAGTTATGAAGGATAATATATAGTCTATCGGTTAGTCTTAGTTCGAGTTAGACAAGTCAGAGGATATATTATACTCGTACAAAGTTGATAAAGTCAACAAGTCAACGGAGGCTTTAGTCATGGCTTAAACCAAACGAAGCGTGTTTCGTATTGACCAAGGAATTATAACTGTGATTGAAGTCTATATTTAGGCATGTCAGCTGCTTAATTTGGTTGAAATGTTGGAGATATGAGGTCGTTGGGGTTTCAAGCACTTGTTCGTTTGATATGTCTGGTGGTGCTTCTCATCTTCCCACCCTCTCATGGAATCCGGTAAGCCAAATATTACTACTAAAAGTAAATAATATTGCTGCTAGAGCTAACCATTGGTAGGACTTTTCGGATTATTGACCCAATTTGATCCGCAGGATTTCAGGTGAACAGTTGGAAATCCTTCATATACAACCACGACGAGGCAAAGACAAAGATCGACCAAGGCCAAGGCCATCACCTCCCAGAGCACCACCTGGACCATTTCCATGATCAAAACCAACTTCTCATGATAAATGTGTAAGAGCTGGTTCGCAAACACGTGTATTAGTTTGCCGTAAATCTTTTGTCAATTAAGGAACTGATGCCTGCAGTGTTTTTAGTTTTTACTCAAGGTTTTTTTTTGCCAAAAGCTTGGTGTATTAATTTTAGCTTTATCTACAAGTAAAAAATTCTAAATTATGCTTGATATTGTTCATAGTTAAAAATCTATCGGAAATTATGCATGAGACGTAATTTATTAGATTTATTTAATATCATAAATATTTGTTATAAATTCAAATAAAAGTTTATAATAAAAAATTAATTAATATTTCTATTCATTTTTATTTATATTTCTGATTATAATTTTGGCGATTCTATGATACCGGATTCCATGTTCACAATTAAAAATAACGTAAATTTAAACTATTTGTTAATGTATGCAATTATTTTTGTAGTCCATTCTTTCTTTTTTCACCTAAAATAAAGATTATTAAAAAAAGAAGTCGTACCTATGATTTATTCATAAAATTATATAATATCCGTATAAAAAATTATGACTTCTTCACAATTTAAACATCATGAATTAATCTCACAATTTTGATACCATAATCTCACATTAATTTTTTCTATTCATATATTCCATATTTATTTTTAGACCAATTACTTATTTTTATATTTACGAAAAATAAAAATTAGTCACTATGTTAAATTTTTTAATTATAAAAATAATAAAATAAAAGAAAATAAAAATGCCATACTCTTTTCATTAACTTAAAAATAAAAGGTTTATCGATAATGAACATAGTAACTGACCATCAACGTTATTTATCAATAAGGATTAAAGAACTCGAACTGAGAACCGTGAGATCTTCTTGGGAGAGGCACCACTGCGGAAACCCACTGTTTCCACTCGCGACTCGCTCTTCTCCGCACCTACATTCACTACCATAACTCATCCACAGAAGCTGGTCCTACATCTCGCGCTTACTTTTCCGGCATGGCCTTTCTGCTTAACAACTCCATTTCTTCTCAGCTCAGATCTCATCCTCAGGTAATATGTGTTCATGGTCTGATGTGGCATCATTTTTTCATTATATTTCTTGTCGATTGTAACATTGATTCATATTTAATTAACAGATGCTAGCGCCATCTCGTGGATTCCACGTCGAACCCGGGGCGCGAGAGCAAGCCGTGAGTCTCTTGCCTTTTAATCGCTTGTTAGGGTTCTGTAGGTTTTTTTCCCTTTTTCGGCAATCGGGTCTTTCATTTACTGTGTACGATTGGTTAGTTATCAGATTATTGATGTCAGTGGATATTGTTAACCTCTGGGTTCTTCATCTTATGTCAAACCTAGTTTAATTTGATTTTATTGGTCTTTTCAAGTCTCCTCCTTGCGTGTTGTAATGAAATTTTTATTTAGTGCACAAATATTGATAAAAGTTTGGAAGTGACCATTCAAAGGTGATGGTAGATTGGAATTTTGGGCTGATAGAGGGATTTTGGTTTTCAATATAATTAGGTGTGCATTTTCTTCTTGTGTTTTGCTATCAATGGGGGAAATGCCCATGCCCTAGGTGTGTGTCTCACCGAGGCTTCTTTCTGTGCCTTGCAGCTTTTGGCGGATCACCCTGCTCTTAACCGATACCCTTCCCTCAAGAAGGCTGTGCGAACTAGCAAAAAAATTGGCAATGTCCTCACAGCTGTTGTGGTAGCTGGTATGCAGTTTCTTTCTATATAATAATTCGAAGACATTGCTATTTTGTAATAATTACAGTTTGGAGAGCTTAGGTTTATTTTGGGACTTACTAAATATTTAAGGAAATGGTATTGCCAAACGAGTGTTATAATAAGGTCATACTGTATAATAGTCAATAGTGCTATCATAAGGCATAAAATCCTAGGATGCAAAACATTTGTGTCTTAGGTCCAATTGTAGGTCAATATGAGTACTGTTATCAATCATGCATTGAAGATCAAAACTTAATTTATGGAGGTTTTCCATTTTCTGTACTGATATTATGATATGGTCTGAGCAACAAGAGGACAGTTGATTGCGACTAAGTTGCTTCTGTAGAAGATTATAGGTGCTACTGGTGCCATTGGCTGAAATAAAAAGACTAATAAAAAATCTTGAATTTTCTCCTGTTAAGTTCATGGTTGGAAATTGCTGGCAAGTCCAGAGCCTTTTCTTTTATTTTCTTGGTTTGAAACTGTTTGGTAATTTGTCTGCAAGTCTTTTCCTTTTGCTTTCCTTTGTGTCAGGTAAGACTGTAGATTGAACTTATTTAGGTTGGTTGAGACACTCTATTTTCTCAATAACAATGAATGGTTAAGTCCCACTTCCCTTTTCGGACAGCAGGAAGAAATTGCATGCCCTGTGACCGTTCCTTCTGTTTATTTGGGTTTCAATTGTGCAAACTTGTGGTAGGATTATTCTTCTTTGAACCTTAAAGTTGACTTGCTTTTGGAGCTCACAGCTTGTATTTCAACCATGCTATATTCAACTGTTCCTTGCAAATGGAATCATTTAAAAGCACTTGGATAGAGCTTTCTTTATTTAAACTGGAGAGTGTTCCCAAATTCCTGCATATATTCCATAACCATTCACAATGTGTTATATCGCTGCCTTTGTCATGTATTGACTATTTGTTCTAAAATGCCTTCACATCCTTTGGTTTGTCGTCTGCTTCAGGCTGTTGCTATGAAATTTATGTCAGAGCTACAATACGTGATGAAGCTCGGAAACAAGCAAGGCAAAATGCATAATGGGAGTGTCCAACTTTGAAGAGTGCTTATGTTTTTCTTGCGACAAAGATCTAACCTTTTCTAATTTTGTCTTATTGTTTAATAAGCGGACGCTCATGTTGTAATCGATTGCCTGCAAATGGGTACCTATTTTTCCTGTTTCGTGTTAAATTTAGCATTCAATAAAAGAAAACAGATTGAATAGAGATCGCAATTTGGCTATGTAGGCATAAAGGAGCTTAGTTCGCGACTCCACACTCCATCGAGAACTATCATAGCAGAAAGCAATACTGAAAAATAGTTGGAAGAAAAATAGATATTCATAGCTGTCTGTGTAGTTGAATCTGTCTTAAAGGTGACCTGGTGACGAGTGAAAGTCAAGTTCTAGATTTCGTTGCAGTCCCCTCTGCAGTCTACGGTGTACTGAGTAGAGCTGGGCCTGCAGTGGATGGGCTTTCAGAGATTCCTGAATAATTTATTTCTACGCGTCAACCCTCGGTGAAAGGAAAAACTTAATTTCATTCACAGTCAGTTCCAAAACACAAAACGTTCACACAAATCGACTCAGATCGAGTGAAAGATTACTGGGTTGGAGCAGACATGGCGAATCCTGAGGGCGAGAAGCCACTTAGGAAGATAACGGAGGCGTTCATGGGACTTGAGGCAACCCTAAACTCGCAAGCCGCGGAGGTGGAAGTGGCGCCATTCTCCCATGCCTGTTCTCTTGTCTCCCCTCTTTTCGGATGCCTAGGCATCGCCTTCAAGTTCGCCGAGATGGACTATGTCGCCAAGGTAATAAGATTCATCATCCTGACTTCAATTGCAACTGCACAGAATGATAGAGTGATGATTTCTGACAGTGTTGCGTTGGTTGATTCGATTTTTACATGCAATATAACAGGTTCGTGATCTTGCAGAGGCGTCGAGATCGATCACGACCTTACCGGGGCTACTGGAAACGGATATGGAGAAGGATTGCGTGAGGAAAGCGGGGAGTAATTCTAGAAATCTGTTGCGGGTAAAGCGTGGCCTTGACATGGTCAGGGTTCTGTTTGAGCAAATCATCCTCACAGAGTATGCTCTTACTTTCTCTACTGTAACAAGTTTCGGGTTGATTGATTGAAAATGAATGCCTCGCCCCTGAATCGAGGTTGCTTGATGAACTATGCTAAATTTTGTGTTACAGGACAATTCTACCCTACTGTTAGATCTCTTCTTACAATTATGCAGTTTATTTGATAATGTTTTTTGGGTTGTGATTCACAAAACAAAGTTGTAATCCTCGGTTATTCCCATGGGTAGGGGGGATTCTTTGAAGGACCCAGCTTCCAAGGCTTATACTCAAGTGTTTGCCCCCCACCATGGGTGGGCAATCAGAAAGGCTGTTGCTGCGGGCATGTATGCCCTTCCCACAAAATCACAACTGTTAAAGAAACTCAATGAAGATGGTGAGTGCTCTACTTATTCATGCACATATGCTCTGATGTTTAAAACCCAATTTGGTCACGCATATGTTTATGGGTATTTCTGTAGTTTCTTCAAACTTAAAGCTCTTCCATGTTTAGAACCAGTTTATTTTGTGTGTATCGTATATACATGTTCACATATGCTAGACCATTATGCCAGGTTTCCTTCATCAAGTTGTTCGGATGTTGGCTTGGTTTTTTTTCTCTTTTTGTCTTTTTTTGCATACAGTTTCTAAGTTGTAAATTTGCAATGGTTCTTCTTGACAGAGACTTCTGCAAAAAGTCAAATGCAAAGTTATATCGCAGCATCTGCTCCGGTTATTTCGTACGTCGACAAACTTTTCTTAACTAGAGAACTGGGTATTGATTGGTGAAGACAGGGCAGAGTTTTACTTACTATGGAAATTGTTATTTCTACATTTTTTCTCCCGACCTAATAGGTTCATATCATGTCTAGTGCCTATTATTAACGACTATCTTGTAAGAAAAGAGAACTCGTGCAGGATAGATGGATTGTTGGAATAAACATTTCCTGCGCTGAAGGTGTATAATATGTATGTATCATTGTTTGGGATCTGTTTACTGTCTCTTTTACTATTTACTCATTCTCATGACATTACTAGTAATTATCGTTAGTGTTTCCACCAATTTGTTACGCATATTCTATTTGATTTTGGGAATTAAAAAATAAAAATATTCGTTTTATAATAATAAACTTTGATTTTTTTAGTTGTTTAATATAATAATATTATTTTACGAATTTTTTTGTGACATGCCAATAAGATCCTAAAGATTTAATAATATAAATAATAAAGAAAATATTTGAAACAGGGAAATGGTAATATTGTTGATATATTGTTGAATTTTGAATTTTGTTAATATTGTTGTTGTAATATTAACAGAGAATCAGTCCTAAAACGGGAAAATGAAGTACAGGAAAAGGGTAGGATTGAAAATAAAACAAACCGCCACAAGGTGTTCCCAACGGAAGTTACGGAGAGACGCTGAACGCAGTTCTACTCTCACCTGTCCCAATTCCTAAACCCGCCACTTTTCTTTCTAGTGGATAATGATCGGCCCGTCAAATCCCTAACCCCAACCTCTAACAGTTAATAAAATAACTATGGAGGATGCAGACGGAGTTCTCAGTTTCGATTTCGAGGGCGGCCTCGACGCAGCCGCTGCCAACACTGGTGCCGCCATCCACTCCTCTGACGCCGCCAAACCTTCCGCTCCCGGCCCATTTTCTGCAACAAATTCTTCCGCTCCGGGTCCTACAGTCACCGCTGACCAATTCGGTAATGCGGCAGCGGCCGCCGGGGGGGCACACCCGGGGAGGCGAAGCTTCCGGCAGACGGTATGCCGGCACTGGCTCCGCAGCCTCTGCATGAAAGGAGACGCCTGCGGATTCTTGCACCAGTATGACAAATCGCGCATGCCGGTTTGCAGGTTTTTTAGACTGTATGGAGAGTGTAGGGAGCAGGATTGCGTTTACAAGCACACCAATGAAGATATCAAAGAGTGTAATATGTAAGCAGTTACTAATTTTATTGCATACACTTTGTTGTTATGTATATGTATTATGTTAGCTTAGCCCAACCTGTTCTTAAACTGGTGGATTTGGTTTTCAGCAAATGGATAATAGAGTTTAGTTTTTGCTGAACGCGCCGAAATTGTGTGTATTTCACTTCTTTTGAATAACTTTCTCTTTTAATGTTAGGGAAACCTGCTGCTTTGTAATTTGAGCTTGGTGAAAGAATGAATACTTTGACCAGTTCAGAGTTTTTGCGAGTGTAATAGCTACTTCTCTTGACTGAAGTGAACTCTTTCTGATGGCATTGGATGTTTTGGGTTAAGATAGATATTACATGCTTATGCCAATTACTTCCGTTGCAGGTACAAACTGGGGTTTTGTCCAAATGGACCCGATTGCCGCTATAGGCATGCAAAGCTTCCTGGACCTCCACCTTCTGTAGAAGAAATGCTTCAAAAGATTCAGCAATTGAATTCTTATTATGGAAACAATAAATTCTTCCAACAACGGGGTGCTGGTTTTCCTCAGCAAACTGATAAAACTCAATTTTCACAAGGTCCTAATTTGATCAACCAAGGTGCAGCCGGAAAACCAACAGTTACGGAGTCTGCCAATGTGCAGCCACAACAACAACAACAACAAGGGCAACAGTTGCAACAGCAGGGAAATCAGATCCAATTGCAAAATCTTCCAAATGGGCAACAGACAAATATGCCAAACAGAACTGCCATGCCTTTGCCTCAAGGAATATCTAGGTGTGTTCAGAGTCCTGCGGTCTTTAATTGGGTTTTGTAAATCAAATATATTTGTGTTGTTTATTGGAATTAGAGATATTGAGACAGTGGCAATGATTTTGGAGGACGTTTTGTATTTATTCTAATAAAGCCCATTATTACTTCAAATGATAGAGCGAAATTTAAGTTTTCTTTTTTTTTGTTTTTCTTTTTGAGATTTATTATTTATTTGGATGTAAAATGCTATTTTAAATTTACCCCAAAGCAAAATGATTGCGTGCTGGATCCAACTGATTCCTGATGTCTATAATGCAACCCCTAGGGCATCAGTACTCAGTTTGTGTGGTATGCATGGGATCAAAGCATCTTCTTCTATATTACACTGTTCTCAGGGACATGCATTATCTGTAAAGGTGCTTATTAGTCACTGACAACAATTTTGTGCTTTGCTAAATAATTTTATTTTACTCAGGAATTTTAATCTGTTCCCAAAGCTCAGTTCAGTAAGAAGCTTCTGTTTATTATTGCTCTAATCAGATCTGCAATGCTGCTTACTGAATTTGTTTACTTCTTATGCTGCTTTCTCTCTTTCTTTTTGGCAGATAGAAAAGATGTGAATATATTTCACACTTTCAAGATCCACTGTTGTTCATGTAAAGGGCAAAAGCTTTTTTATATTTCTTTGCTGATATGCATTATTTCTTAAAAATCATAATCACCCTGTTTAGTTTCTAAATAGAATCAATTTTTTTTTCATCATTCTCTTTTTAGTGGTTTTGTGTCATTTTCTGTTTCTCCTTGTTATGATGAGGCCTTTGTTATAAGTTTAGGCACAACTGTTTTTGTTTTTTCAGTAGCCTTAATTTTTTGTTGTTGTATGGTACCTAACTGCATGTTTGTCTACCCTTGTTCTTCAGCTTTTACTCTTTTAACTTTATTTTCGTCCTTTGACTGTTTGAATGCACCCTTGTTTAATTCATTCTCATATCTAACCAAACATTCATGTATTGGTCATGCTTGTTCAATCAGTTGATATGATAATGCATTATATTAAATTTGACTGTATATAGTGCTTATATTTTTTGTATCATTTAATGAACCACTATGGGATTAATCAATTAGATGGAAAAATAGAATGAGAGGAAGACCAAAAACATTTTCACTTACATTTTTTAAGTGTGTGAAAGAGTCTCCTTGAAAGGCATTGATGAATTTGAGAGGACATGATTCAAATCTGAACATATGGCTCTGTGTGCACTGATAGAGCATGATTGTGGCATTACTGATTCAGAATGATACTTTATAATATGGCTTGTAAATTTTGTGGTATCCAACGGTGGTTAGTTTTCTTGAAATGATCTAGTAAGATGTAAGAGATAAAAGAAAGTGTTAAATAAGACACGATATGATTTATAGTGGCATAATGATTTGGGCATTGGTTTGGAACATTACGCGTTGTATGTTTTACAATGGCCATATAGCAACAATGAAAACTTAGAAATACTTAGTGTAGTGTAGAGAATGACATGTTTCTGTGAGCAGGAGACAGGTAGCTTTTTCTTTTAGTTGTTCTGATTAGTGATGTTATATGTAGGAAACAGTAAGGGACCTTCAAAATGTCAGTGACAATCATTTTAATTTAAAGCTGAATATGATAATGGTTTCTTTTCCCTTTGTTGTGTTGCTTCCCTCAGTTTTATATTAGGTTGGAAATTTTTTTGTATTAATTCATTACAGGACTTATTTTGTTTGATTTGTGAAATCTTAGGTATTTCATTGTTAAAAGTTGCAATCGAGAAAATTTGGAACTGTCTGTACAACAAGGGGTTTGGGCAACTCAAAGGAGCAATGAAGCTAAACTAAATGAAGCATTTGACTCTGCAGAAAATGTGATTTTGATTTTCTCAGTTAATAGGACTCGACATTTCCAGGTAAATTTTTGATTGGTATACTAATTTTATTCTATTTTTGGCTGATTTTCATTTCACTAGTTAGTGATAATTTGCTGGTGAGTTTGTCTTGGCTTGCATGGTTTCTGGATTCTATCAAATTGATCCAAAATAAAGCTGTCCTTGCCTATTTGCTTCATTTGAATTATTCGGCCTTAAATGATCTGTGATTGATTATAGGGCTGTGCAAAGATGACGAGCAAAATAGGTGCCTCTGTTGGCGGGGGGAACTGGAAGTATGCACATGGAACTGCACATTATGGACGGAATTTCTCTGTCAAGTGGTTGAAGGTACTTGTCTTGAGTGTTGTCTTTGTTGCATGACTCTGAAAATTGATCTGGTTTGAATAGTAGCTTAGACTTGTTTCCATACCAAATTGTTTGCAAGTTACATGTGTCTCCTCTCTATTTCACAAGTCATAGATGCTGTGTATAGTAAGAAATACTTGTTTGTAGGTGGGTTATAAATCGTTGAATGTAACTAATGCTGTTGGAGGAACCTTGCCTCTGTTCCCTTTGTCGTCTCCTAGCTTTAGGTAATGTGTGACATGCTGAAAATGATTTATTTGAAAGGTTTGCTGTAAAATGCCACTGGGATTTGCTGTGTGTAGACTTTATTCTCTATTACTTGGACTAAAACCTTTATCTGTTTGTGTCTTGAGAGCTGACTACTTTGGTGTTGATCTTGTGACTTCTCTTTATATCCCCTAAATGAAACATGGCTAGTTCATGATCTCTTTTATTTGTTAAATTTTGCATAAACAGATACAATTAGAACTCAGAATCTCTATGTTTGGTATATAATTTGGGAACTTGCATGTAGATGTCATATTAGGAATCATGTATACAAAAAAGAGAGAGGAACATACCACTTCTATCTAAGCTGAAAATTATAGGTTGATGTTTCTTGGACTTGAAGGTTTCAAGTGTTGATTACAGAATTTATTATTTATTTTAGATTTATTGTGCTAAAGAACGCTACTGAAATCAAATTTAGCCTTTCATTATGACATATGTAGTCAGATGAATTTTGTTTGTGTTTCTGTAACTGTTTCAAATATTTTCTGGTCAGGAGGATGCTGTTTCTCTTTGCACACCCACGCAGTTTGGTATTTTGTGCTATTTGCTGTGGTCCATTCAGAATTTTTTTTTCTAAACTAATTGCAGTTTTCCTTAGTGCAGTTGTGTGAACTATCCTTCCATAAAACCCGTCACCTGAGGAATCCATACAATGAGAATTTACCTGTTAAGGTACTTTATTGGATTTCATGACAGCTATTTCTGGCAAAATATGCTATCGGATTTCTGTCCTGTGTTTTATCTTGTTTTTTTTCCTTTGAGATGGATCTATCATGGTCTTGATGCTGTAGTATCTGGGGAACTATTAATGTGGCCTCTAGTCAGTTTCTTTTATATGAGCGATGTTACAACACTTATGTTTCAGATCAGCCGGGATTGTCAGGAGTTAGAGCCCTCTGTTGGCGAGCAGTTAGCTTCCTTGCTATATCTTGAGCCAGATAGTGAACTCATGGTATGTTTATTTTGTTTCTTGAAACTTGTGGTCTGGGAAAGAAGAACAGAGACTTTTCTTGAATGGCATAGAGGAAAGAGAATTGAGTGTTTTATAGTCTGCATTGACAATTCATTGATCATACTTTGCGGTGATATTATTTCGCACGTACTTTAATGTAGAAGGGGTACTTAAAAGCCACCAATGAACGGTCTGTTATATGTTTGAATCTGTTGGTTCCCATTCTATTCCATCATATTGCCTGCGCACAACAATGCATGTCCAGCATTTGAAACATCCACACGTCATTTACTTCTGCTCAGGCAGTATCAGTTGCAGCAGAAGCTAAAAGAGAAGAGGAAAAAGCCAAAGGAGTCAATTTGGATAGTGAAGGAGAGAATCCAGATATTGTTCCATTTGAGGACAATGAAGAAGAGGAAGAGGAAGAAAGTGATGAGGAGGAGGAGAGCTTTGGCCAGGTTGTTGGAGCAATTCAAGGCCGAGGACGAGGCAGAGGGGTCATGTGGCCTCCTCACATGCAACTGGCCCGCGGAGCCAGACCCATGCCTGGGATGCGAGGTTTCCCACCCATGATGATGGGGCCGGAAGGGTTTTCTTATGGACCTGCAGCATCTGAGGGCTTTGGAATGCCTGATCCTTTTAATGTAGGACCCCGTGGATTTCCCCCATATGGTCCAAGGTTTCCTGGTGACTTTCCAGGTGCTGCTCCCGGCATGATGTTCCCCGGGCGACCTTCCCAACCTGGAGCTATATTTCCTGGTGGTGGATTTGGCATGATGATGGGTCCGGGACGTGGACCCTTTATGGGTGGGATGGGTCCCCCTGCTGGTAATCCTCTTCTAGGCCCTCGACCAGGTAGTATGTCGTTTCCGCCACCCCATGGACCATCCTCCCAAAGCAACATCAGGTCTGGGAAGAGAGATCAAACGGCAGCAACTGACAATTGGAATGGCAGGCATGGTGTTGGATCAGACCAGGGGAGGGGTATAGTTGGGGCCCCAGAAGATGAGCCACAAGAACGATTTGATGGTGGAAACAGCTTTAGAAATGATGAGAGCGAAAGTGAGGACGAAGCACCAAGGCGCTCAAGGCATGGGGAGGGAAAGAAGAAGCGAAGAGACTCGGAAGGAGATGCTACTCCCGGCTCTGATCATTAGCGGACGCCACCAGTTGGGTTTCGTTGTGATGGATGACTTGTAGTCTGTAAGGCCAGACCGTAGTCAAATCCTTCTCTCCTGTCTTATCTGTCTCTTTATGATCGTGATCGAACTATGGATACCTCTATCCTCAGGTCTAGTGCATCTGAACAGTTCGTGGAGAGAAAACAGTATGAGCATGAAGGTTATAGTGGGTAAAGTTTAGCCAAGTTTCTAGGCGGAATGTCAAAAGTAACTGTAGCTAAACCACCTGTGTATATTTTTTGTATTTGGGTTACGAACTTTGCTCTAACTTTTGAGTACTAATGGACAATGGGCGGAGTGAGGCATAGTAGTATTCAGGCTTGGTTTGAGCCTCCCATCTGACTTGGTTACCTCTAAAATCCCTTAGTTTTGTGCCTTAGGTCAAATATAATATAATCGATGTTTCTTCAAATGGAGTGTGTATGTGTATGACTGGAGGTTGCCTAGTACACTTCTCTGAGAGATATCCAATACATAAAATTTAAAAAATTATAGGGATATCTCACCCCAATAGAATTATAATTGATGAAATTAACCATGCCCTCAATATATTCAAAGTAGATTACAATCATACATATAATTTGATAAAAATCCTTCACCAATCACATTAATCTTTCACGATTATTGAATCATTTTAAACGAGATTTCCACCTGCTACACTACTCCGTCACGGGGAAGAGCAGAATTGGCTGTATTTCATCATCCAACACTTAACATCAATGTGAAGGGGAAAAACCTATAATATAAACAAGTTCTCGTGCTCAGGGAAAAATGTACCATTTGACAATTCGAGTTTGTATCAACTAAGAGAGTGCAGCTAAATAATAAATTAATAAAACATTAGATTGCCTGGTGAAAAAAAAATAAAAGGAAAAGGAACGGTTCATAAGCCTTTTCGTAAGTTAAAAACGAGCTCAAACTTGCTGAGGCTGAGGAAAAGAATCAATGCTAGTAAACAACAATGCCCATCGATGATGTACAGAAGGCTCTAAAATACAGTCACCTAGTCAACCACGGTACGTTCACTTTTCACCTTCTACCTGATCAACGTTGCCAAATACGAGTCCAATTGAACTCAAGAATTTACACTTAGTTCTCCTCTTCCTTGACCACAACTCTTTTACTGTCCTTACAGGCCTCAGTTATGTCTTCTTCCGGTACCATAGCTTCCGCATCATTTTTACTGGCAGGGGGGATTTCTTTGGTTCCAGCAGCTATCTTCGCATCACTAGATGCAGTAGGGACTAAACCTAGTTCTCCACCATGGGACTCTGAAGATGCAGAAACAACCGGACCAGAGCTGTTGTTTTCTGAATCGGTATGTGATGCTCCAGCCATACTGTTGTCATTAGTAACCAATGCATCAAAAGACATAGGTTCAGCAACAGCTGTGTCGCCTTTATCATCACCAACCTTAGCCTCTGAATCCACTTGAAGCTCGCCATTTGGCACACAATGTACATCTGAATGAGATGGGTCATTGCAATCTGGAGTCTCTCTCCATTCAACCCACACAGTTGGCTTCTCGCTAACACTAATCTCCGTATCCTTGCTGGTAGATGTATCATCTATGTTTGGTTTTGACACTGGAGAAGAAGTTGCAGTGTCATCCAATTCATCATCCTCACCAACAATGACCTCATCATTGCCCTCACCATCAACAACACCACTTCTCTCATCATTAGGTGTTGATGAAGCAAGTGACCCTGCAGTGCGCTCATCAGCTACTCTGTCATCCTCAAAAGCAAACCAGTTTGAGTTTGTGAAAAGAGAGCCACTGCAAATATCAATAATAGGTAAGATATTATAAATCAAGTCTAATAAAACACCTACCACAACAAAATAAGATCGCCAACAAGTTCTCCATGACACCACCACATTATGGACCGAAACAAATGATTAAGGACATACTCAAACAGACTTGCTATCAAGAACAGAGAAAAATTCAAAATATTTCATCATTTCATAATTTCTGCCCGGTAACCTATGGTTGAATTCTAGTCCATACCAGCAAGTCTAGAATACGCATAAACTGACCATGCTTTCTTTTCCATTTTTTTCCATAAACCATCTGATCATGCTTTCAAACTGGAAAGCCATCACACTTTTCACAAAAAGTGGCTCTATTAAAATGCAAATAGAAACTTCCCTATGATACTGCTTTATTATATACAAAGGCATAAAAGTAAACGAAAATGAGAATTAAAACATAACAATAGAAAGCTGTTCGCTGAACCAACGACAAACAGAATGACCAACACCTTCCTGAGACTATAGGCCTATGACAATAACTAAGATAAGTTAACAGTAAAAAAGGATGACAAAAAAGGCAAACCTTTCCTGATCCTCTCCCAAACGCAGAGAGGATATAACGACTTCAGCAGATTCATCATCAAAGTATACATCCTGCCATATCAAAGTTAAAAACAAACACATAAATAGTGAAAAAAGTAGAACACTTAACTACTATTGCCAAATCTTTTGGCTGATACTTAAAATATGACTATAATGAATGGCCTATGCACAGGTCTACTTTCACTCTTTTATTTGAAGGAATCCCAAGTAGATATAATTTGTGGCTATAAAGCACAACTAGTAACAAATAAATGAATGAATGGCGAGTTATAGGTATAGCACCATAAAGTTTACATCATATATAGAAGTGCCTTAATGGCCCAAGGACCATATCAAATGTAGTAATTCAAAAAAAAAGGTGTAATATACAAAATTACTAAAAGTGATTAGCTAAAAGAAATGACTTTTAATCACCAATGTTGCTTAGCTCTTGACAGAAAACTGTATGAAATAAGGTTTCAGTATCAGTTAAGAAGCCATGATACAAAAGACGAACACATAATGCACAAATGCAGAAAGACCAGCGCTCCCAAAACATAGCTAGAAGCACCATTTCAGTAATTCCTTCCAAATTCCATCTGACCAACACTTCTAGTATCATATTAGAACATTAGTAGTCCTAGGAGTGTTCCAAACTATGCCCTACTTGAACATCAAGTTAATGAAAACACAACACTAACTAGCTAGAAAGGGAACCCTCAAAAACAAGCCACAAATCATGCATTGAGGTTGACTTTTGGGCACAATGAAGCTCGAACAAGATCCTACCTCATCATCTCTTTCCAATGAACCATGCACCTGCAAAGCATAAACCATTGGAGCGACAGAAAAAGTTTCAGAAAACAAATGAATCATTATAAGGGTAATGGGCTAAACTTTTCATAATTGAGATATATTTAATTAATTTCAACATAAACGGATACATGAGTATACATGCACATTCTTTATGGAATTCACACACACAAGCTAATTTCATGCATGTAACCACATTCTATAACCAAAAAGATAAGACAATTTAAAATGTTCTAAAACACACCTCATCTATCTCATCATGGCTGTAGATGCCATATCTAAATGCCTGACTTAAATTATTTGCAAGGGCTGCTACATCATAGTCTCTATCTTGGTAATCATCATCATCACTATCTCTGCGATCTTGAAGAGAAGTTGGTCGCCTGGAACAATATTTTTTCACAAGCAACCAAATTGCAGACAAGAAAAGAGAAGAAATATTAGGTCAACTGAGTAGCACAGGCCAGTATGTACATATTTGTTGGATTATTTTGACGGCACAAATTGTTAGGAAGAGAAATAAAGGCTCAAGCTCACATATAACATTCCCAATGTTTCCTAAATTACAAAGATACCAGAAGAATATAGAGAAGAATTCAGCAGAGTATCAATTGATCACTATCCAATGACCGCAAATTCTTGATCGTGGCTAAAATAAGTGTACCAATAACCAAGCAATCCATAAAACTGTCAAGAATGTATGCGATAATTCTTTGAAAGAAAAAAGAGAAATCACCATAGATACAAGCCTGTAATACTGACGGTCAATTAGTGCTGTGACAGTGTTAAGTAAACTCCTGTCCGGCCAAAAAACAACTGCTTGCATGGCAAATTTGTATTTACAAATAATCCATAGTGTATAATCATTTTAAGTTATCATAAAAGTGATAACAAAAAATCCATACTTTATAATCTTTTAAATTATTGTTAAAGTTTTTGTCACAGCACAACCAGTGAAACATTCCTTCTCAAGTTTCAAATCTAGCAATCCTATAACCATCAGCCAGAATATGCAACTGCAACGTACATACTTTTGAATAAGAAAGTGTGAATTGATAAAAAGAAAACCCACCCACACACCCACTGATAGACATTTTCCACGGCATTGCGTTTTGCCAATACATTTGTCTGCCATTCAATCCACTCATCATTTCCCTGAAAAATAAAAACCAAGATCAGGAAAAGATTACCAATTGAAAATGGAATATATGTGATATCAATATCATTCTTTCTAATGCAGAGAGCAACAAATCCGATTAAAAAACTCAGAATATAAAAATATTGGAAAAAGCAAGATGAACCAAAAACAACAAACAAACAGGAAGTTGAATTAAGAGAACCGGATGATAACCATACTAAAAAACCCTAATTTCTAAGGTCTCAAATAAAAATATACCAAAGGACAATCATATTGACTACAACAAACTCTACACAGGGAGTTGCCATGAATATCAGACTTGCAAGAAAGAGTGACATATACTACTATTTAATCCATCCTAACAACATGTATGAATTGTTGAGTATTCCGGAGGTAGAGTGAACCTGAAAATATGTCAGAATTTCACTGTTGTTATTTGCCAACTGAAGAAGTTTGTTAGATATTCGTGTCAAGTGTCCAATATTCCCTATCCTGGGAGGTGATCTGCCATCAGCAGGGACCGTTGGCTGCAGGAGATTCCATGAATACACTCTTTAGTACCAACAATGTTCAAAATGCTGAAATTATAAAAATAAATGTAGCACTACAGGCAACAGAAGTTAGAGAAGTTAAGCAAAATACGAGGTTTAAGAATATAAAAGGCAATAAACCAGTGCGAATCAATTTACAATCACAAACGTTTGAGAAGGTACCTTGCTTGGATCAGTAGCTAAAGTGAAGTTCTTTTCCGCCTCAAGTATTTTACCAACAAGATTGCATTCCCGAAGAAGATAACCCACAAGATTAGAATTTTTGCTCTCCAAACACGACAATATTATGTTTTCTACATGGTGATGCAAGAAGTTATTATAGGGGTACCTACAGTCAAACAAAACCACAGTAAGTTCTGCAATCTAACCATTCTTAACTGCATTGCATTAACTCTAAACTTACTCAAAAAATAAGTCCAAAATTCTTTGAAGAGCTCCAAGTCGAATTAATTCCTTCTCAGCAGCTTCACTACCAACAGTTATCAAGACTGACAAGAACTCTACAATCTGGGAAAAAAAACATTGAACTCAATGATCAGCGAACTTGTCTCTCTGTCATAAATTAAACATAAATGCAACTTAAGATGAAGTTTTCTGATTAAATTAAAAAACCAATCATACATTTAAATGAGGATCAACAGTTCAATGTAATCAACTTTGGGGGAAAATAATAGAAGATAAAGAATGTATGCCTTAAACTAACCCTCTGCAAGGATGAAAATGGCTATGATACCCTGATAGGACTTTGACAAATCAAACATGTTTACCTTCAAGCGCTGCTTTCCTAGAGGTGGCTGCAACTTGCCATATGTGGTTAACAAGACACTGTCTGAAGATGAATCATTTAAAAGCTTCAAAAGATCACCTGAACCAAAACATGATAAATTGGCACTGTTAAAGTAAACAACATTCTTTATGCAGTTCTTTATGACCCACTTGCATAGAATTATATATAGGAATGAGCGGCAAATTAAGTATATAGTTATGCATAATTCCATCCACAGTTTTTCTTCCTTTTTTGGAGTGGATTGGGACGTGAAGAAGACATTATACCAAAAAGATCAGGAAGCTCAATATGTTTCTTTTGTTTTCCACTACTCTATCCTGCTCAAGAAGATGATTGAAACAAATACTATTAATCTCAATTAAGAATTAAGCAATTAAAGGAATTTTGATGCAAATATGACAAAAGCATCAAAAGATTTATGGATCACACATAGCAAACCAAAATAAAAGAACAAAGAGGATCAGATATCATTGGCATCACGATTAATCATCAGAAGGTAGCATATCTATCTCCAACTGTAAGCTTGGCAAGTGATTATTATGGATACAAAAATGCAGTTTATGGCACACCTATGGTCCATATATGATTGAAAACTCATGCCAAGTCAACATGGGACCACTGCCACAACAAGTGCATGCCAATTCCAGTAGGTCAGTTAGCATCGCCAGGATATTCCAGCAAGTGAACATAAAAATGTTGTCACCAAATTTCCCAGGTTCTCACTTTTCTTTGGATTTTTAAGAAATCCAAAATGTTGAGTTGCAAATAGCAAAATTGGGACACTAGCTAGTCATATGTCAACGAAAAACACTACAGAAAAACCTCACCTAATCTCTCTAGCATGCCTTCAACTGTCTCAGGACTAGCTTTTACTGTTGATCCATGATTGATCTGACGGTTAAAAGTATGATATGTCCCAAGAGTTAACCTCTTTGGGTCTAACAAGGAAATGCATATGGACAAAGAGTTAACCAGAACAGACTTTGGGCGTGATACTTCTAAGGCATGACAAAACAATCTCCTGATGAAACTGCACATAAAAGATAGAGATGCTAGATTAGAAAACACAGAAAACTAAATTGAAAATACAAGAAACAAAAACAAGATGGAGAATAAGACGGGAAACAAACTTTACTTTGGACTAGAGATTTTAGCAGCAAGTCCAGGTGGGGCAAATCGTGTAAGAGCACAGAGTATTTCAGCTGCATTTGCATGAACCTCTGGAGAATCCTGTCAAATACATATCACCAAATCTTATCCTTGTATAAAATATAAAGTACATTTCATCAGCTCAAAACAATGTCACCAAGCAGTCAAAACAAAACTCCATTCTTGGTAACAAACAGGCAATTAATGTAACTTACAGAAGAGCTGAACTTATCCACAATCATCTCTAACACATCGGTATCTTGAACCCACTGCATTGCTCCAGAAGAGTTTGTATATACATGTTCATCACCTCCAATAAAACGTAATAATACCTGTAAAATCACGAAGAATTCTCTCAATAATATTTGATGGTTGAATGAAACCAAATGATGTTTTTATGAACATCATACCTACTTCAGAACAACAAAGCTCATTAGAAATAATAATACACCTCGTATCAGAAGCTCAAAATGAAACCAACTGTTACAACCGCCCAAAACAATGATCTTAATTGCAGTAAACAAGAAATGGGGCCACTATTAAGAATTCGCAATTAAAATAACATTTATGTAAAGTTGTCAGTACATGCATTGAATGCACAAAAGCACAATCACTTAACCAGAACAAAGAATACACCATCCACATGTGAAATAGATGCAACAGAATAAAGACTTGTCCAAGCCTTTGGAAAAATCATAAAAATCCAAAACCTAGGGTGAGAAAAAGATGAAAGGTAATAGTTAACCTCCATGACGGATGTAATGCCAATAAGATCAATCAACCGTCCCAGAATTTCAGAATGCACCTGAAAGTAAACAATGATGACACATATTAGCTTTATGAACCAAAGCATAACAACTCCAAACATCAAGTAGAATTTCAATTTCATGGTCAATGATAGTCCAAGCATATCCTTGCTATAGTAAAAGGAATAAGACAAATGAAAATGCATAAAGAGTCCAGAACAGGAATTATGGTCAAATGTTCAATTAACCTAATGCGAGGGGAAATGAAGAACAACAAATAGCTGAGAATTTTAGGTTGAATCACATTATTGGCTGATATTAAAATCTAAAAGCACAATCAATAAAGTGCTCAGCGTGTACCCTGAGTATACACCATTCAATTCTCATGCAAAGAAACTATGCATGAAATACAAATGGGGGAAAATCATTATGACAAACCAAGGATAAAAATTCAAGCGAGTATAGAATATAAACCAGGTAAAAATGAAATCGTTAAATGAAGTGTTATGAGGGAAGGGTTTTTGGGAGCCTCCTGCACAAACTCAAAAGAAAATAACAATAAATGCTTTTTTGGGATTATGCAGCTTTTTCCCAAAAGCTGCAAAAGAAAATAAGAATAAATGCTTTTTGGGGATCATGCAGCTTTTTCCCAAAAGCTGCAACTGAGTTTTTTCTCCAGAGCATTTTTACTCTCTTTGCACTCTCTTTTTCCATGGAGAAACACAAAAATACAAGAACAAGCCTCCATGCATCAAACTTGCCTGAGTCATCAAGTCATCGACAGAAAAAAGGAAATTGAACTGGAGAAAGTAGAAAGAATTTGTCAATCACACAACAAGAAGATAAGGACAACAGAGAAGTTGACTCACTTTGACATAATTCATGAAAGGGACCGTTTTCCTTAACAATAGACATACAACAACCTAGCAAAACAAATTAGAGTATAAGAAACAAATTACAGCATGATTGTAGTTCCCCCAGAAATACAAGATAAAAGCCTCTGATAAGACTGTAAAAGAAGTATGTTTACTTTACAATAAATGTAGAAACAACTTATTCAACCAAACCTTGCTGAAATAGCCGGCCAGTAGTGTGCTATGGGAGTGTTTAGGTTCCAAAAAAGAGAACAGTAAATTCATCAACTGAGAAGAATAAAAGACTATATTGTTAGCAAGTGAACCACATTAAAATGTTCATGATAAGATGTGAAGAACAAGCATAAAATTTTTCACCTCTTCATCTTCCACCAATGTTCTGAGAATCACATCAACCTCGCAAGTAAAGATTTCACACGCAATGAAAGGAAGCCTATACACAAAGAAAAATGACCATATTAACTATCAGAGCCAGCAAAACCCCCTGTTCCCGCCTCTTAAAACCTTAATCTATCCAGACATTAAGCAATGAAACCATCTCAACATTAGAATGAGAAGCCAAAGAAAACATACTTGAAGGTTCGCCTAGACTCAGCATCCTCAGGAGCTTCTTCCACAATATAGCGTATAAGTTGTTCAACTTGAGCCTTTTCTCGCAAACTACATAAAGAAATAGAATAGACAGGTAACTAGAAAAGAAAACTTACTGACTCAGTCTCACAATAGCATTAAAACAGAATACCAGAAGCAAATCTAAAAGTTTCAACAATAAAATTGAGACTAACCTGAACATAATAAAAATATATCACCCAAAAAAAGATAAATGTAGCAAACTAAACTTATCAGGAGCATTACTAGTAAAAATAAGTGAAAAATTAATCCAGAAGCAACAACTCCATCTTATAATGAGTGAGCATTGCAATTTTCTGTCATTAAGTGGTTGGAAGACAAATTCACAATGAAGAAACAATTTGAAAATGTATCTCAAGATTTAATAAGAAGCAACATGCAAGTCATGTGTTATTAGAAAACAACATCAAAACATAAAATTTTCAATTAACAGAAACATGAAATTAATACCAACAAGCCACCTGCACTGACCCAATAGTATTTGATGTATTACTTGGTTTCTTGAAAACTAAAAATACTGGTAAATAGTAGACCAAAAATGGTGGAGTGTTATATTCATAACCATATCTTATTATGATTTGCGTGACATAAGAATGTAAGTCATAATAAAAGGAAAATGGATGAATAAAAGAAAAGGGCCTTCATAAAACATCACTTACATAACTTGAAAAAAGATGCATGCTCATTTTTGGCTACAGTCATGTTTGGGTATCTGAATATGTAGCAACCTAAAGGATACATATACAAAAGTTCCATTGAGTCATCAAGCTTCAATGGATAAACTTGAGTTCTTTAAGTAGCTCAAACAAATTTTTCTTTTCTATTAAACAAAGCATAGATATAGATGCATAAGCATGCTAAATGATTAAAAAAGGAGGCTCTAAACTAACTAACAAAAGAATGACAGTCACTGCATAACCATTTATCAGACTCATAAGGAACATACAGAAGGAAAAAAAGAAATGCTGTATTCACAACTGAGATATGTAGATAAAATGACCGTCCAAAAGCCTTAATGATGAGAGAAAACCTACATAAGAATCATCACATAAACTATCCACCACATTCTGATTGAAGTGAATATCAGAACATCTCTTTGCCACACAAAAAGATATTATCAAAAGAGAACTGGTTAATACTATAGCTAACCAATGTAAGTTAAGTTCCCAGAGAGCCAATCAATATCCACTGCACAAATATGCCACAATTTGACATGCCTAAAAGACATCGCTTTGGCAGTAGGTAGCTTAACCTAATATTATCCGCTGCTCTTTCTTTTTTTTTCTTTCTTGAGAAAACTAACCAAAAACAACAAAAATGAAAAGGATAAAGCAAAGTATAGAGATATCCCCCTTAACCACAGTAATAGTCTTGTTTCAATGAAAAAAGTACAACCTATAAGAGCATGATATCTTTGAAATCCTGAGTACTTTCACAAAATAACTATTTAATAGAAAAACCTAAAGAAAAGTATAGAAATTTCACACATCTCAGTTGATTAAAAACAAATTTCGACCATTAAACTTTGTATTACAATAGATTAAACAATTGAAGCAGATATGAATGGAAAGCTTTAAGAAGATCATTACAAGTTGATAAGTCGCCCATTAAGAGCCTTGCACTCCTGAATAATTTCATCCTCATCAAGAAGCTCCTCCAATGAAACACTTTCCTTGTCTAATAAGGCCTCCACCTGCAATTTTCATGATCAACACCCAAGAACAAGTATGCTGTGCACTATGTTAAGGCATCCAAAACCAAAATAAGCCAAAATCTGCTTCCATTGCCTACGGAAAATTGAAGATGAACTGTCCCAAATAGCAGAAGCATATCCATATAGACCCTCAAATTTTCCATTTCTCTATCAAGATTCACGCAATTAAAATGGAGTGAAACTAAGAACTCTAATCAAATTAAAAATGCAGACCTTGTATGATCAGTAAAATTTAGTGTAAGCAGACAAAAAAATTCTGTTCAATGAAGAACATTAAGCAGAAAAACAATAGAGATAGAAAACATAATTTAGACCTACTGACATTAAGTAACATAAATGAACATATTTCTAGCGAAAAAACTGTGCAGGGGTAAAATGAATGGAACAAAATTGCAAATGTGGATATCAAAATTCCATAAACTGTCACGAGAAATACCACGGGGAAGGAAATGATGTCCAAAAAATACAGTTACTTCATACATAAATTATAAATTCCAGATAGTGAAACCACCAAAAATGCTAAGAAAAAATACTCTAAATTGAATTCCTAGTCCGAAATTCCAAATATGAATTATATTATCGTTGCTACTTTTTATTGCAGTTCCAAGCATTCTAGGAGAAGTCAAACAGAAATGCCATCTGCATCATTTCCAAAGCTAAATCTTACTAATCACAAAGCAATCAACAAACTCTAAGATTGACAACGAACGAGACTAGGGTATCAAACTCACATAAGCAAACAAGATATGAGAAGCGCGGCAAAACGGGACACTTCAATCTACTATATTACGCATTCTCTATCCTTCTTATAAGTGTAAATTTCTCCATGTCCTATGACACCTTCTTACTTGACGTGTCAACCTAAACCAAGAAAACAGCAACAACTCAAAAATTTCATCCTATTTCTCATATACCAAACCTTCGCAAGCAACTAAACCAAAAACTCAGACAACACCGCAGACCAAAAGAAAAATATATCACCACACTTCCCAACTAGCCTACATGGACAGACATCGACGTAAAAGATGAGAGATGAAACAGCAATCCAAAGCGGCAGAAACCTCACCGGCGATGCCGTGGAGAGCCCTGCCATGCGCCAGAACATCGCGAATCAAATTCGGGATAAAAAACACCTATGCAGAGGAAACCTAATGCAGATCTGCAAGCCTCGCGACCTTGCAACAATCACACCAGATCATGAACAGAAACCCTAGATTTGACCGCCGGAGAGATTCGTTGTAGATTGGATCGAATCGAAATGTTAAAGAAAATTTACCTATAATCGCGGGAGTGAGAGGAACAAATAGAGAAATCGAAAACAAGAGAAAATATAACAATATAGCGATGAAATATCAATAGTTTGCGTTTTTGTGTGTGCTTATTGGGAGGATTCTCCTTTATTTTTAACTCTTTTACGCCTACAATAAAAATGGTAAAGAAGAGAGGTAAACAACCGCAAATTATTTTTCCTATGATACTATCAATAAAAGGCAACGATCATATGTGGTTTTTCATAAATAATAAAAGAAATCGAACATCCTTACAAGTATTGGTAAAAATCGAACATCCTTACTAGTATTGATAAAAATCGAACATCCTTATTAGTATTGATAAAAATCGAACATCATTTCTAATAATTACTACTGCTATCCATAGTCCCTCTTATTTCCCCGGCTCACATAAACGAAAATGATAACGGCGGAACCAAATTGCAAGTAGCAGATAAAGACATTTGTAGATTAATGTTTCGTTTATTTTTGTCTTAAATAACTTAGGTTAGGAGATCCTCGTACGGTCGAAATATAAATTGTCTAGGGGTACATTAAAACCATCATGTTTTATAAACCTATCGATTGGATTAAATTATACTCAAACCTAAATTTTAGTCTCATTGGGAGTCCTTTTCGATTAATGTTAGATAATCATACTATTAATTTGTATTGACATTCAAAATTTAAATAAGATAATAGTTACATAAGGTCACGTGTTCTTCAGTTGATATTTTCCCCACGCATACTTAGAATATGATTTGGATAGGGATTTTTTACATTTCATAAAATATCGGGTTGAATGATATAACTTAACTTTTGTGTATTTTGTGATCTGTTTTGTTCATTAAAATCAGACTGACTACAAAAACAGCGTTACCAAACATACTGATTGACAAATTTGTTTAGTTTGTGTATTATAAAAATACATATTTCAGCAACCTAATCCGTTGTCGTATTGTAAACACGTTTCCCGCATATACGGGGGAGGAAAATGTGTTTTTATTCATAAAAAATCGTGGGACCTGATTTATTTACAAAATTATATTTATTTTTTATAAAATAATTAGCTAAAGCTAAAATAGTTATTTATATATATTACTTATTTTTATAGTAGGTGACGATCAGTATTCAATAATTAATTTTAATTATTATAAAATATTAGAATTTTAAACTACAATCTAATATAACTAAATCTATTCTAAAATGATTGTAAACAAATAAAAGGGACATGTTTGGAAAATGGAGGTTTACGTATTGGATTTGAGATGGAAATACCAGCATGGTATAGTCCCAACTACTCTAGAAAAAAACAGGGGATGTATGGATGATTATAGGACGTGACACTTATCTGTTCTGTCCATTATGCTATTATATGGTTGATAAACTGACAATAGTATTATAGAAAAAGAAAATCGTATTAGTTATGCGAATGCTGAAAAATTGTCGTGGCAGTGGGGCTTTTTAACCCGAGTGTTGCTCGTCCTGCACGTTCCGCGCAGTGAATACCTGTTGGCTGGCGTGTCACCACTAGGGTTTTTGCCTTTTGGTATTGATAACAAGGAAACAGGTCCTTGTCGACGCTGAGCCACCATGCCTACAGTGAGCGTCGGTAGGGATCGACTGTTCGCAGCGCTCGGTGCCACTTACAGTAAGCATTTCCCTCCGCTCCCTTTCTCGTTCTCACTGGCTTTGTATGTTCTCCATTTTATCTGTTTTACACTTCATGGAAAGAACCGCAGCCCATTTTTAACCACTCCCTTTGTTTTCTGTTGGTCCATCTGGTTGAATTGTAGCCGAAGAAGAGTTCGAGGACCTGTGCTTCAGGTTCGGCATCGAATTGGACGATGTGGTGAGTCTTTCGATTTAATTTTGGTTTACTTGCCGTTCGTTAATATCCGGCCTTAGCATTTTGTTGAATTATGAGAACTAAATTGAATTTTTTATTGTTGGGGAACTATGTGATTATGTTTTAGTAACTTGATTGAACAAGGTATTTTTCCCCCTTTGATTAGACTACCGAGAAGGCTATTATAAGGAAGGAGAAGCACATGGATGAGGAAGTTGGTGACGATGAAGAGATTATCTACAAAATTGACGTTCCGGCGAATCGGTAACACTTATTTAACTTGTACCGTATTGAGGGTTGCTCGTTGTTGCTATTCATGGATCTGTCTAGTTTGCATGCATTTTGTTTTGAAATGTGCCTGTGGTGAGTGATGTCTATACATATGAATGGAAGGAACATACTTATTGGCCTTTTATGAGATAGATGAGGAAAGCAGTTATAGCACTGTTTGACTGTTTTGATGCAGGTATGATTTGCTTTGCCTTGAGGGGCTCGCTCTGGCCCTCCGTGTTTTCAATGGGGTGCAGGCTGTGCCCAGGTACAAACTTTCTGACATTAGCAAGGAATCAATGCTGAAGATGCATGTAAAACCCAAGGTAACTGCGTCTACTATTATTACAACTACATTTCCTTCCTTACAGCTTAATAAGCTTTGGCTCTTTTGACAAACATATTTTGATGGGAGTTTGCCCCTGCTGCAGACATCTTTGATTCGGCCCTATGTAGTTTGTGCTGTTTTAAGGAATATTACATTTGATGATGCAAGATATAACAGCTTCATTGATCTTCAAGACAAGCTTCATCAGAACATCTGTAGGTACAATTCTGTCCTGTGTCAAATGTTTCATGGGCATTTCTTGGTTGTTCAAGTGTTAATCTTGGTTACTTTTCTTTGAACTTTGATCCAACTAATATTTTAGGCGAAGAACTCTAGTGGCAATTGGGACTCATGATTTGGACACTCTAAAAGCTCCTTTCACTTATGAGGTGTGTTCTTTCTTTTCATCCAACGTCCTTGCATTTAGTTTTTGCATGCACGTCTACATATATATGCTTAAAACATATTAAATTCCATTAGAGATGATGATACTATTTTCTATTCAATACTGAAGCTTCTGCTTCTGCTGTCAATGTAACTGTTATTTTCAACCTTGGAATGACAAGTATTTCCAGGGACCATCTATTGTTCTGTTTTATGATTTTTCTGTTTAAGATTGTTGATAAATTAACCAATGATTCTGATTAGTCCTAGTTGAAGTACAAAATCCATACATTTGGAGTTGTGACTACATCCATTTGGGCTGTATTTGATACAGTGCCATTGTTTGTATCCATAGTCATCTCTTATGATTGGATCACTCCTTGCTATGCTCTTCCCAAGATATAGAATCATGTGAATCTTGGGTTCAAGAGTTCTGATTTACTGTAGCAAATATCATTGAGTGATTGGAACCTATCTGTAAAGCACTTATGCAAACTTGTTCGACATAATACATTTGCTTTTTGAATATTTTGCCTTTTTAGCTATCAGATCCATGGCTTGTAAAAGCATTGAAGAATAGTACTTAACACATCATTGATGTATTTCTCCTCATTCGCAGGCGTTACCTCCAGAAAATATAAACTTTAAGCCATTGAAACAAGTAAGCATTTACTCGAACTTGTTTGAATGTTGCATTTGCCCATATGTCTCTTTGTTTTATTAAACTAATACATCTTTTATATCTTTGATTTTTATAACTCAGAACAGAAGTTACAGAGCTGATGAGCTGATGGAGTTTTACAGGACGGTGAGGTTACAATACAGACATGGTTATTTGGCTTCTTACCTTCCTCCCCCCTCTCCCTCCCATAGTTCCGCAATTGATAGCAGTATACCTTTTTGATGATTACCGCTATGTTTAGTTGAGTTATTGGTTTTTCTTTCTGTGCTTCAAGGAGCTCTTGTGGGATGCTTGCTTGTGAATTGTCTATGTTTTAATGTTGAATATTTGGCAGAACGATTTGAAGCTGAAAAAGTTTCTGCACATCATTGAGCATTCTCCAGTATATCCTGTCTTATACGACAGTGAGAGGTGCGGACAGATTTTTGTTGACATATTTTAATTAATATACTTTTAAGTTTCTTGCCTTAACAATTCTGCTATATATGGTTATAGTTCTGTGATTTATACCGTAGATATTCTGTTTGCCTTTTGCTTTGAAATGCCTGGTGCATAATGCCAATGGCTAAGAAGTGAGTTTGGGAAGATTCCTGAATACTATTTCCCTATGAAGAATATCAATTGGTCCCTCCTACTTGTAGGTTGGGCTTTTTTGGGATGACTGAGTACATAGACTCCATATCCCCTTATCTGGGTGCTTTTACATTGTTCTTTCCATTTACTTTTTGTACATCTCGTGCACTGACAGGCTTTGCAGATCTATGTGTTTGTTTCGGTCACCTTAATGGATGTAATATGCTGCCTTACCAGGAAAAATTAGAACTTAAATGTCCCTCATAATATAAGGTCGGAGACCTGAGCTATAAATTATCTGGATATAGCATTAATGCTGAGGACAAGAAAGGCAGGGATTAGGAATGTGTCTAAAAAGGGTCATTGTTTTATTCAAGCCTCAAAAAGGGACAGAGCAGTAAATTGGGTATTATAGTGGCTGTATTTAGTGAGAGAATAAAGGGAGAAAAAAACAAACACTTTCATAGACAGAGGATTGAGACCTGAGATTGTTTATATGCATTGGGTATACTACATCCTGCAGCCTTTGGTTCAAATTAGAAACTCAGTGTACTCTGTTTGCAGATGGTGCTGGGGTAGGGGATAGTCTTGGCTCAGTTATGTTTACTCGTCTCTTTTTTTTTTTGCTGAAACTAATCTGTGTTTCTATCTGCAGAACTGTGTTATCTCTACCTCCAATTATTAATGGTGCACATTCAGCTATCACATTAGAGACAAAAAATATCTTTGTTGAATGTACAGCAACTGATCTGACTAAGGCTAAGATTGTTTTGAACACAATGGTGATGAGCTCAACAGTTCTGGTTATTGTATTATGAGTATATTGTTTCCCGTTCTGTTTTTACATTACTTGATTTTTCTTTTTTCTTTTCAGGTGACAATTTTTTCAGCATATTGCAAAAATGCTTTTGAGGTTGAACCAGTTGAAGTAATATACTCCGATGGGAAGTCATGTGTTTATCCTGATTTATCACTCTATGATATGGAAATACCTTTATCTTATATTACTGACTCAATTGGGGTCCCTCTGGAGGCAGAAAAGGTATTGCAATTCCTTCCATTTGAAAAGTCTGCCTGCTTTTTGTTTGGTTGTGGCTGTGCATACGACATGTTTTATTAGTGTCGCCAATGTAGTTGTTGTTCTAGACCTAATTATACTTAAACTGGCCGTGATAAGGATTAGTTTTCTAAATTTTGTTGATGTAGAGACTCATTGTTAGTTGGAGCTTTTTTTATAAGCTTTTTGTTTGCATGTACAGTGGAAATCATGTTTTTAGTTTCCTCAGTGTTGCTAGTGGACCTATGTAAGAAGGTATACCTTCTTGTTGGTTGTCTTATTGAGACAAAATTATAGAATTGAAACATATGTTTATTATCTTTTCATCATGCCCCTCCATTTGTCGTTATTTGGATTTTTTTGTCAAAAATGAAAATTAGTGATCTGAAACACATTATATTCTGCCTGTTTGCTGGCATTTGTTAACCTTGTATAAGTTAGGAAGTTTGATTCTTTGTGCATCGTGCTTTCATGTACTGTGACATTTTTTTTGAATGTTCATGAAGGATATATGCGAGCCTTATTATGTTTGTTTTAAATTGATAGCTTGATTACTTAGGAATGCATTTAGACAATGGTGTGGTTAAAACTATCATCTATGTATAACAGAGGTTACCAGAAGCAATATCAGCCTGAGAAAACGGAATTTTTTTTATTTGTTGAAGCTGCAAGAGGAGTTAAATTCTATAGCTGATTGGTTTATAGAAATCTTGCTAGCAACCCTGGCATAGTTGAAATCTGAGGTTTTTTTGAGCTGTCTTGAATTAAAAAATTGTTAATTCATACAGTGAGCATGTTACAAAAGCATGATTTATTTATTTATTATGGTGACTTCATCATCCTTTGTTTTAAGAAATCAGTGGAAGACATTTTACTATATTTCTTTTCTCTTTTTTTATTTGAAGGCTTTTTCAAACTTTTAACATCAAGTGGAGTTATATAACTTGCATTTGTAGCAGGACGAGATGCTAACTGCTTGTACATCATTATTTTTTATTGCATGCACAATTTCCTTGTGTTTGGATTCTCCTTGAAATTTACGAATAAGCAATTAATAAGTTTTCCTTTTTGTTTTATTCTCCAGGTTACTGATTTGTTGAATCGGATGCAGTTGACTGCAAAGCAGTCTATATTGGATGATAAGCAATGTAGTATAAATGTATCAATACCCCCGACCAGAAGTGATGTTCTGCACCCCTGTGATGTTATGGAGGTAGTGATAACACTTTCTTTCCTTTTTTTTTTGTTTTAAACCAATCGTGGTTTTCTTACATTTGCCAATGACAAAACACCCATATATACGTTTTTCAAGGATGTTGCAATTGCTTATGGATATAATAATATTCCAAAGAGAAGGCTACCATCAATGAAGCCGTTGGCATTGAACCAGCTTGAGGATCTCATCAGAGTGGAGGTTATATGAAGAGAATCTCTCTCACAATGTTTCTCTTTCTATATTTTTAATGAAGATTGGACTTTTGGCTCCTTTGATTTGTAGCTTATCGTCCTCATTTAATGTTCTTATTTGCACTTTGTAGATTATGGCGAATGGGTTTACAGAGGTTTTGACATTTATTTTATGCTCTCGTCGTGAGAATTCTGCCTTGCTGAACGGGAAAGATGACAAATCAGCAGTCATTGTTGAAAACCCTCGTTCTTCCGATTTTGAGGTTTGTCTCCCATGTTTTCCATTCTTTTGCCCAACTATACTCCAATGAACTTTCAGAACCTGCCTATCTACATCAACAACTATAAAGGCAGGAATTATAATAATGAGAACAGCAATGACAACAAATAATAATAGTATTAATAATATTAAATATTCATGGACTTGACTGTGGTTTTCCTTATCTTGTTTTTCCTTACACGTGCCTTTTGCTCTTTTTATCTTCATTATATTATGTAATTGTCTGTAGTTCTTGTTTATTTTTTGTTATGGTGGTTTCTTTTCAGAGTCTCCTTTTTAGTTAGCATAATTTCAACCCTAAACGTGAGAAGAGTGTGGCAAACATGCTATAATTGTATTGTTTTTTTTTCTGATGAAAAGGATAGGCCAATAGTTTAATTACGTGGGATGGAAAGTCCTTGCATGTACAAGGAACGGTAGAGACTTTTTTTTCATGGATGATACTAATTCTCTCCTACATTTGTTGATAGGCTGTCCGGACCACCCTCATGCCTGGCGCTTTGAAAATTGTTGGACACAACAAAGACCATCCAAAACCCATAAAGGTAGTTATTCCTGGTTTTTAGCTTTGTTTAGGTTGATGAACTGAATTTAAGTTATTTATGTTTTTTATGAGATTTATTAATTACAGTTATCTTAATACATCTGCTCATTCTGTGTGACAAATTTGTGATAGTACAAAAAGGAAACATGTACAAAAAAGTTTTTTATTCAAGTCCAAAGTTAATTGGTATAAAGTGATTGGGCTAAGAAAACTTAGCTGGGTGCAAATGTTCAAAAAAATTTCAATGTGCTCTCTTTTTATGAGTTTTTCATTATTCAATGTGCTTTAACTGATATCTCCACTATGTGCCGTTATTAAACAGTTTAAAGCTGCCGTATTGATATTATCCTGGTTTGGGTTGTATGTCTTAAATTTATTCTAGATTTTTGAAGTTGGTGACATAGCACGTTTAGATGATACTAAAGATGTTGGTGGAACAAACCGTCGTCTGCTTGGAGCTCTATATTGTGGTGCTAACTCGGGGTTTGAGGTACAAAATTCTTGTTATGAAAATGTTTGTCAAAAGATTGTCATATATGCATCCACTTGTAATTACTGTGTCAGACTCCGTTTTGGGCTCATCTGGTTCCTCTTGTTGGATAGTGGTCAGAATGATTGAATAGTTGCAGTGCAGAATTTTGAGGATTCGTTTATTTATAGAAGATGAAGATAATACTTTATTTTAATCTTTTATACAGCTGATACACTCGTTGGTAGACAGAGTAATGGAAGTTATGGGAACTGCTTTTGTACCAGTTGGCGACAATACAGGATACTACATTCAACTTTCTGATGTAAGTGTTCTCTGTATCACTATTTCTTGAATGTTTTTCGAGATTCAAGCATCTGATAACTTGTCTGATACCTACTTAAGGCACCTGAGTTTCTTCCGGGTAGACAAGCGAACATCATTTACAAGGGCAAACAAACTGGTACTTTTGGCATTGTTCATCCTCAGGTATTAATCTTGGAAACATCAGTATCATTTTTTTGTAAGAAAAGTTTATTAATTAACTCAGTAATAACAAGCATAGCACATGAATAGATAACTTAATTCTCCACATTCTCCGTGTGGAGAATTAAGTTTTTATTCCTACAGTTCTGACACTTGGATTTGGATTACATGCCATCGAATAGAGTGAATGTATATAAACTTTATCAAAACTTAGAGAACATAAAACTGTGCGGCTCTCCTGCATTGATGTAGAGAAATATGTTTACTTTTGTTCATAATAAAATAAATATGTTTATTTTTGTTGATAAAACTGCTTTTAAGTTCATATTTCTTATTTTGAAGTTGCAACAAATTGATAAGCATGTTGAATATGGTCTCAGGTCCTGACGAACTTCGACATTTCTGATCCCTGCTCTTACCTGGAACTTGACATCGAGCTTTTTCTGTAAAACCATACTCGTAGCTTTGCAACGTAGTGTTCAGCCAGCAGGTTACAATGGTATTTCTTCAAATATTTGATTAGTTAGGGGTCATATTTTTGCATATGTTACTGAAGTATAATCCCTGAATGATTTTGTAATGACTTTTGTTCAGAAATTGCAACTCTTTTTTGTTACCGCGAAATGTATGTAAAAGATTATCTGTTTTATTTTCTTATAGACCATATAAAATTCTTTACTTTAATCTAAGCATCAATTAAATAGTGATAATAATTATAATATATTTTAGGATTTCTAAGACTATTTATGCAAATAAAAATATTATTGAAATGTTGATATTGATTATCATAATGAGAAAATTTGGGTTATTACTGTGGGTTAGTTAGTTGCCTTCTGCATGAAACAACATTTGTATCATATGGTATCATCAAAATTTTCTTTAAATGCGATGAGGCCAATTGCGTCCAAGCCTGTCCCAACTTCTCATAGATGAGCCCAAGTATACACCAATTCGCCTCAGCCGACTTGCCCACACGGTGGGCACGTACAGAAGAAGCCCATAAGGCCTTTCTATTCTCCCAAAACTAAACTCTTGCTAAGCTAACTGACGAGCGATGAGCGGGAAAAGTACCGAATTAGAAAATGACTTTTCAACTGGGTGCCCAGAAATCTAAGATATAAACTCCCTTCACCTGATTTGGTACAATAACAACCTCAAAAAGGAAAAGAAATCACGACAACCTAAGAGATTTCGATCTTCCTGAATCTTCGTTCCATCAATGGAATCACGACAAGAATTACTTTACGAGCTTTCTAAATTGGAAATGGAAGGAATGCTTGCTATATCCTCGCGTCAGTATAATTTCGCTGTAGATTACTTTGAGCAGGCCGTTGTGATGCTGTATGTTTCTTTCTTGATTTGCTAGGGTTTCTTCAACCAGTGGATTCTTTCTTTCTCTTTTTTTTTTTAAGTTAATGATATCTACCGTGAATGACTGATTCATAGTTTTGCGTCAGTATAATTTCGCTGTAGATTACTATGAGCAGGCCGCTGCAATGCTTATTGGAAATAACAAAATATCTTCGACAATATTCTCTCATTTAGTAGACAATATTCTTTCATTTAGTAGGCAATATTCTTAGTAGGCAATATTCTTTCATTTAGTAGGATTTGTTGTTTATGGTAGGTAGTAATTATTCTTTTCTGATTTTGTGTTTTACCTTGTATAGAGACTTTCCTTGTTTCATTCTCTATCCTGTATATATATTGGGCATCCCCTCTTCAATAAGACACACGATTCTTTTCTAAATTATTTTCTTCAATGCTGTATGTTTCTTTCTTGATTTGCTAGGGTTTCTTCAACCAGTGGATTCTTTCTTTCTCCTTTTTCTTTTTTTTTTAAGTTAATGATATCTACCGTGAATGACTGATTCATAGTTTGATTTCTTGGCTATTCATTTTCCCTTTGTATTCTCAATTTTATGTAGTGAAAAATCTCATTCTGTTTTATCAATCAGGGACGATGAATCACGCAAATCGAATAACTTTTCTCCTCAAATGCAACACCGACGAGCCGAAATGCACTTCTTGCTGTCGCAGGCTTTGACTCGCTTATACTCGGCTCCTGAAACTTGTCTGATGGCTTCTGTAGTGGAGAAAGTAATAGATCGAAAATACCTTGCTGGTTAGCATTTATGCCCTTCATTGACATCTTTATATGTTTATAATCTACCTTAAAATTTTCTCCATGCCTTTCCTTCACTTTGTCCTACTAGTTTTCTTGACAATAAATCTAACAATTTATTTCACTTCAAGCAATGAAATCTGACCATTTTTCTCCAGTAATGCAAAATTAATGTTTGCGGATATGCTTGATAATCACTGCATTACAAAAGCATATAGTGGCACGCTAACATCTTGAATAGATCAAAAAAGGTTTACATAATACATTTCAGAGATTGTTTCGGTATTTCTGCATTGCTTTTTAAGAATTAAGTTACTTGTGTAGCTCATTCTTCTGCGGAGAACAAATCCCAAATTTTAACGATGTATGAATGCTTGGAGAAGCTTCAAGCGGCATCACATTCGATGTCTATTGCATTGCGTGAAACAGAGCAAGTGTTTAGAAACGCGAGTATGATATCTGCGAATGATGAAGCCCCAAGAGCTGCTGCTTCAGTACCAGATCAGGCAACCTTGTCTCTTCAAAGTGAGATTTAGACCTCTGTTGCTCTCTTTTAAGGCACAAAGTATTTGCATTTTTTGTCAGTTCCTTTTGCATGTTGTCAAGATTCTTTCACGAGCATCGTAACTGATGGTGGGAGTAACATACCCGAGGAAAGGCAGACGGAGCAGACAGCATCACCAGATAATTCTCCAGGTGAGTTTTCAATTCATTTGCTAGAAATATCTACTAACCTATTTAGTTAGTTAATATAAGATCAGGTGGGCTTGGTATGCCTTGCATGTAAGGAGAAGCCATTGTCACTTATCGGGGAAAACGTCTTCATGTGAAACTGAATTTAGTCCTTGCCATTTTTATCTTGTATAGGTTTTTGGCCCACAATGACATAAAATGGATAAAAACCACGCCATGCCATCACTAATATTTGTGGAGCATTGTACCACTGTCCATAAGGATCCATCCGAAATATTTATCATCAAATAACCCAAAAGACTTGTGGGTTGTCATATTGTACAAACCACGCAACTTACGTTTTCAACAGTCTGAATAACTACTATGCCCGCCTAGAAGTCTCCTCTGGTATAAAACTCCACCCCCTCTATCCGAACTAGTACTTTCTCATCTCTTGCAAACATTTACTGAGGCAATGACATAAAATGCATCTTCTCAGTTTACACATGATTTCATTAATGGAATGAAAAAAGGGAGGAATGAACGATCTTCGATCGTGGGATTTCTCTGGTGCCAGAATGTACCTTGAGATAGCTCCCTTAGGGATGTGGATTCTTTTCCCCTTTTCTTTGTTTTCCTGCTCATCAAATGAACTGAATCATGCCATATATTTATTTCTATCATTAGGGTTTATGCTCTTGCAATGTATTGTCTATTAATTATGTGTTCTCTCTCATTCTTTTTATAAATGGGGGATCATGACACGGACACAATTGAGGCATGACCTCATGAGAAGGAATTCCTACGGGCTTAATTACACCTCTTGATGAATTTTGCGCTGCTTCACGAAAACCTAGGTCCAACCACTTCTCTGCAGGGATGAAAGCTGGCCGATTCAAGTTGCTTCTCCGACAGTTAGGAATTTTGTACCATGTTTTGGTGTTCTTTAAGTTATTTGTTTAACTCATTATTCGGGGGCAGTTAATAGTAGAATGAGGTGAAGTTTGACTTTGCCAGATGCATTTGTCGGTGTAATCGAAGAAATAGAAATTTCCACACCATTAGTGGCAAATGCATCGAAAGGTGTGAGAAAGGAACTCCAACAAATTTCTGATTCAATGCTATATGTCTTGCTTGTTTCTATTTATTATTTTCCTTGTTCGAGATTTAACCTTTTTCCTTTCATTAGGCACCACCAGAATACGGATCTACACAATCGCCCCTGATGGCCTGGCCCTTCCATTGATACAACTGCAACTCACGCTCCCTCTTTTGATAACAAAATGGTGACCAGAAAAAAATCGAAGTCAAGATGCATACGAAGTTCCTCATGGCTTCTCTCACTACCCCAGTCCTCCCTACCCTACCCATACCAATCCCTTCACTCACGCATACCCCTGCAACCATACGGGTGAATGGTAGCAATAGAATTCCATCCCCAGTCCGTAATGGTCCGAGTTCATCAACCATTGACAGTTCGAGATAGGACCAGTCCAAATGGTCCCCAAAACAGGTGTTTTGTAGGGATTGGTATATTTCTTATTTCATCGATGGTATTCCTGAAGAATGGACATCTAACAAGTTATACAGAGCGATAGCAGATGTGGAACCAGTGGTGGATGTTTTTATCTCGGGTCGCCTTTCTAAATGAGGAGTTCGGTTTGGTTTTCTCAAATTTGTGAAATGTGGAGTTCAGGAAGACGCTCGACAACGACGGTTACATTCGATATTAGGTGGTTCTGCCTGGACACACATCAACGTCGCTCAGTATGATGCTGGCATAGGCCAGCGAAGTGGGCAGCGAGAGAGACAAGTTAGAGTAGCCGCTTCTCATCCACCGCTGCGGGAGACGGATGAACGTACGTATGTTGAAGTACTAGCGAACCAACAGAAGAGGGACACGGAGGAATACCCATTGAAGATTGTTTCAGATCCAGAGCTGGTGGATAGACTGCATCGTAGTGCAGTTGGCCTTCTTCGTCAGAGTTTGGATAGTCAGGAGAGTCTACCGGAAGGGGTCATGTGCTTTGATATGGGAGCCTCTCAGAAACTACTGGTATTTAGTACTGCAGAGCATATGAAGACAGAACTGAGTATCAATCACGTTTTTTGGAATGATAATTTTTATGATCTGCACCCATGGAGGATGGAAGATGTTGGTATTAGAAGATTATGTTGGGTAAAGGTGCATGGTCTTCCCCTCAACGTGTGGTATGAGGATGCTTTCAAAAAGATCATTAGCTCAATTGGCTCGCCGGTGCAGATTCATCCACAAACGGCAGACTGGAGTAATCTATCAAGCGCTGTCTTGCAAGTAGCCACTCCCCTGTTGCTGGATATCAAGCAGTACGTGAAGCTGATGGTAGAAGCTAAACAGTGTTTAGTACAGATATGTGAAGTTGAAGAGAAAGTTTTTCTGGGTCCTGAGGTGGATGGACAGGGGTTCGTGTCTGGTGGGAGCAACAACTTTGTTGTCCCCCTACAACCCAACCCAGAAAATGACAAGAAAATTAATTTAGTCCACAGGTCACCCCGCCTCCCTGTAGCTAAGACCAAGGAGAAAAAGGGAGGTGGGATACCGAGACAAGAAGTGTTGACAGCTACAGATACTAGTCCCAGGTGTGAGAATATTGGGTTACAAAACCAGCCAGCTCAGATAATATTTCCAGCTCAGATGTCGCAGGTGGCTATGAGTCAACAGAAGGAAGGGTGGCTGGGATTATCATTGAATTATAAAGGGCATAGAAGTCATTACACTGCCCCTGTTTGTGTGTCTGAGTCTTTGGACATGAAGAACTCACGAGGTGCCTCTCGTAAGGCCATGTCTGCAGGTGCTCATGGTGAGTTTACAGATACTAATTCTGACATTCCATCCTCAGCTGAGGGTATGGTGTTCACTAAAATGAGGAAGGAAGGTGAGAAGGCATCGACAGTAGACTTCAAAGGTAGGGCAGGTGTTCGGAAGCTTGGTAAACACAAAAAGCTCAAGCACATTAAATCAAATGGAAGTCTGTCTTCGGAGCGATATAGTCAGCAAAGTCGAAGTGGAGTTGCGCCCCTGGTAGATGATCCCTCGTTTCTTGCTGAACCAAGTGACAAAGGTGACGACCGGTCCATCAGCGAGGGCGATGTGCAGAGGGCTACCAATGAATGTCCAGTTGAAAAAGAGGTGCAGCTAACACTGGATGTTGCGGATCAGTTGGGCCTCAGTCGAAAGACTACGAAAGCGGCAATCAGAAAGAAATTGAAGGCACTGATAGTGGAGGAAGACAAGGAATAGCATGCTCACTGTCCAAAGTAATGCAAGCTTGGCGATAGGCAATCCACGATTTGGTAATGAAATGGTCAATTTAGCTTTTTGGAACATACGGGGATGCAGGGGGAAGATGAAGGAGAGTCAGGTACGTGCTATTATTATGAAAGAACATCTGAGTATTATGCTATTATGTGAGACCAAGAGGGAGAATTTTTCAGAGCCAATGCAAACTCGGTTATGGCCTGAGCAGAATATTAAATGGGCAGCCATTGATGCCCAGGGGACTGCTGGGGGGATTGTATGTTTATGGAAGGAGTCAGTGGTGCAGGTTCTTGGGGTAGAAAAATATGACAGATGGATACTACTGGAGATGAGAGTTAGGGATACATGCTTTACTTTTGTGTGTGTGGGACTACATGCTACTAATGTAGTGGAGGAACGTAGCTTTCTTTGGGAAGAGCTGGCACAGCGAAGGGTGTAGATGATACCCCATGGATCATTTTAGGTGACTTCAACGAGTCCCTTATTGAGGCAGAACGACTCGGCAATTACTTCAATAGTGTGGCCGCCAGTCGGTTAGCACACTTCATCAGCAGGGCAGGTTTGGTTGATATTCCTCTTATCGGCAAAGAGTTTACATGGTTTAATTCATACACCGCTTCCCGTATAGACAGAGTGTTAGCGTCACCGCTGTGGTGTTCTCATTTTAATAATCATCGGTTGTATGCTGGGGATAAGGGGTTCTCTGATCACATGCCCCTGATCTTCAAGGTTGATTCTTTCAGATGGGGAAATAAACCGTTCCGTACCTGGGATGTCTGGTGGGGAGATGATCAGTTCCTCCAGCTGGTAGACGGTATATGGAGGGAGGCTGAGATTTGCAATCCTGGAGATTTCTGCGTGGTCAAAAAATTTGCTTTTCTAAAGAAAAAATTACAGATGTGGCACAAATCACATTTCGGTGAAGTGGAGGGCAAGTTGAAAAACATCCTGGCTGAGATAGATTCATTAGACCAGCGGAGAGGTGATACGGGGACGATGATGAATAACAGATATCATGAGTTACAGGAGCAGAAATGGGATCTAAAACAGAAGCTGGAATCGATGTGGAGGCAAAAGTCAAGACAACAGTGGCTCAAGATGGGGGATAAGAATAGAAAATTTTTTCATGCAAGTGCTACGTTACGGCGTTCTTTCAATTTCATCGGATCCATCAGAGTTCATGATAGGATTCTTACCACTCCAACGGAAATCAAACGGGCAGCAGTGGATCACTTCCAAAGTTTCTTTGCGGATGAGGGTCATCGCTGGTTGGGGCTGGGCAGGTTAGAATTGCCGCGCTTATCTGATACAGCAGCAGATCAGTTACAAGTTCCATTCTTTGAGGAGGAGATAAAGAGTGCAGTATGGGAGTGTGGCAGTCATAAAGCACCAGGTCCTGACGGTTTCAATTTTTATTTTATCAAGAAAGCATGGTCAGTGGTTGGCAAGGATATAGTTGTGATGGTAACAGAATTTTATCACAGTGGGATTCTCCCTAGAGGGATAAATAATGGTTTTCTGATGCTTATACCCAAGGTATCTGGTGCTGATGAGTTTAATGCTTACAGACCTATAAGTCTCATCAACGGGATGTATAAAATTATCGCCAAGCTTCTGTCCAAGCGGCTTAAGAGAGTGATGGACCAATTAATCTCTCCATTCCAAACTGGGTTTATGGAAGGTCGATATATTGCTGATTCAATTATGGTGGCAAATGAAATTATACATAGTATGAAGAAATCCCATCACAAAGGCTGGTGTCTGAAGTTAGATTTTCAAAAGGCCTATGACTCTGTGAACTGGTCTTTTCTCCTGGAGGTTATGTTACAAATGGGATTCGGACAGTGGTGGCGTACATGGATTCAGAGTTGCATATCGTCTGCGCGGTGCTCCATTCTCATTAATGGGGCGCCAACGGAGGAATTCTCTGTGGAACGTGGTTTGCGCCAAGGTGATCAGCTCTCTCCTTTATTTTTCAACCTTGCCGCTGAGGTACTGTCCCGAATGTTGATTACAGCAGCTGATGGACAAGTATTTCAGGGGATAAGTATTGGTGGTATGCGTATCACGCACTTGCAATATGCAGATGACATCATTCTCTTCAGCCAAGGAGATCATCTGAAGATTATTCGTCTTCAACGATTGCTGAGATGCTACGAGATTTTATCAGGATTAAAGATCAACTTCCATAAATCTTGGTTAGTCGGCATTAACACTTCAAATGCTGAAGTAGAGACATTGGCAGCAAAGATTCACTGCCGACTACAGGGGTTACCAATCATGTACCTTGGTGTCCCTCTTGCATCGAAACCGCAGAGAAGAAGCACGTGGCAAACGGTGGTGGACAGAGTCAAAAGAAAACTTAGCACGTGGAAGGGAGCCCTACTGTCACTTGGAGGAAGAATGATCTTGATTAAGGCTGTATTGAACAGTCTCCCTATCTATTATATGACCTTTTTTCAGCTGCCGGTAGGTGTCCGAAAGGTGTTAGAAAAATAGATGTGCCGCTTTTTGTGGACTGGAAAAATTGAATCCAGGTGTTTATGTAAAGTCCGATGGTCAACCGTGGTACGGACAAAGGAGAGGGGAGGAGCTGGATTAGGATGCTTGCGGCTCAGAAACAAGGCAATTCTGACTAAATGGTGTGCCAGACTTGCCACAGATAACTGTTCTTTGTGGAAACAGGTGATCATGCTGAAATATAGGCCTCGTCTCAGCCCTGCGGGTATAGAGAATGCAGTGAGTAATGTGTCGGCAATATGGCGAGGGATAGTACAGACCAGCAGACTTTCTTTCCCTGATGGACAATGCATTTCCGAATTACACAGATGGAGAGTGGGTCGAGGTACGTCCATTGCTTTCTGGAGAGATTGTTGGTGTAGCAGGCGTCCTTTAATGTTGTTATTCCCACGACTGTACGATCTTTCTATGGATAAAGAGGGACCCATAAATCAGTTTGGAGAGTTTGTAGGACAGGTGTGGGAGTGGAGATTGATATGGCGGAGAAGGCTATTTGTATGGGAGGAGGGGGAGGTGTCCCAATTGCAGGATTTATTGAGTACTTTTGCACCGAATTCTTCCGAGGAAGATACATTAATGTGGGGCGAACATCTGAGACCATTCTCGGTCAGCAACTGTTATAATACGTTGGAAACTAATATGGAGCAGTACAGCGACTCGATGATCCCAAATGTCTGGAGACGGCACGAAGCTCCCAAATGGCAATCATTCATGTGGCTTGCATGTAGGGAAAAACTCAATACTAAAGGCCATCTTATTCGACTTGGATTATTATCAGCAGCCGAGGGAGACTGTGGGGCATATGGACAGGAGGAAGGAGACTCAAATCATATTTTACTTAGCTGTAAAGTAGCATGGAGATGTTGGTCACTTTTATTCTCCAAATGGGGTTTATGTTGGGTCCAGCCTCGATGCATGGCAGATATGTTTGTGCAGTGGGAAGGCTTTTGTATTCCAATACGATGGCTGGATTTATGGTATGTGTTAATATTTGCATTGACATGGAGCATTTGGTTAGGACGCAATGCACGCATTTTCCGACAAGCCTGCTGTAATGTGGATGAGATATTTTATAATGCCATTAGACATGGTTTCTGCTGGGCTAAATATAATCTGAAGAAGGGTTGTCCGGATAGCTTGTCTATGTTACCTACTGGGGACTTTCTTACATTGCGGCTGCCATAGGTTCATGATGACAAGGGAAGTGCCTGTTGCTAGCATAGAAACAGATATGTCACAGCTGCAGGATTGTAATCCAGCGAGAATTTTCAGTGGAGAAGTCCGCAGTGCAGCAGACAGGTAATTCAAATGCCTGCAGTATGGGTTTATTGGGTGAAGTCTAATCTGTCAGATGCTAGAATTCATAGTTTTGATGCATTGTTTGTGGGGATATCGGTGATATATTGGCTATATAATTCATCGAATTCTGAAAGTCATAGATATTGTAATCTGGTTGCTTCACGTTGTCCATTGAGCGCGGACACAGTTTCAGTGTCCAGCTCCCTTGTATTACTCATCTTTATAAATATACATATCGATATTTCTTCAAAAAAAAAAAAAAAAACAAAATGGTGACCATGACTAGAGGAAGAATTGGACGGTCTCAGCTCTCCCTCTCGCACGAAGTCCAATTCAGTAAGAGGTTCTTCACATATATGTGAACTGTTAGGATTTGGCGGGCCTAGTGAAAGACGTATTCTTTCTAGAACTGGTTGGTCCATGAGATTCATTGGTAGTAGAATTTGTGATCAAGAATGCAACTGTGGAGCCTGCAGTGGGAGGAATAACCAATCAGTCACAGAAGCGACATCCTTTCATCTGTTGCTTTGGCTGTAATGGAAGTAACTGGTGGGAGGATGAAGATTCGTAAGTATTTCTTGGGGTTTAACTAGAACAAAGTTGGACACATACAAAGAGATAGATGGCCTCTTCAATTTCAGTTATGATCTTGTTGTATAACTACTGCCTATTTGCATTCTTTCGTTGCCTTGAAATAGTTTAAACGGTGAAACCTTTTTTGTAGTAACTATTCTTTCCCGATTTTGTGTTTTACCTTGTATAGAGACTTTCCTTGTTTCATTCTCTATCCTGTATATATATTGGGCATCCCCTCTTCAATAAGACACACGATTCTTTTCTAAATTATTTTCTTCAATGCTGTATGTTTCTTTCTTGATTTGCTAGGGTTTCTTCAACCAGTGGATTCTTTCTTTCTCCTTTTTCTTTTTTTTTAAGTTAATGATATCTACCGTGAATGACTGATTCATAGTTTGATTTCTTGGCTATTCATTTTCCCTTTGTATTCTCAATTTTATGTAGTGAAAAATTTCATTCTGTTTTATCAATCAGGGACGATGAATCACGCAAATCGAATAACTTTTTTCCTCAAATGCAACACCGACGAGCCGAAATGCACTTCTTGCTGTCGCAGGCTTTGACTCGCTTATACTCGGCTCCTGAAACTAGTCTGATGGCTTCTGTAAAAGATTCTTATAGACTCACAGATGAGCCCAAGTATACATCAATTCGCCTGAGCCGACTTGCCCAAACGGTGGGCACGTATAGAAGAAGCCCATAAGGCCTTTCTATTCTCCCAAAACTGAACTCTTGCTAAGCTAACTGACGAGCGATTAGCGGGAAAAGTACCGAACTAGAAAATGACTTTTCAACAGGGTACCCAGAAATCTAAGATATAAACTCCCTTCACCTGATCCGGTACAACAACAAACACAAAAAGAAAAAGAAAAAAAAGAAGAGATTTCGATCTTCCTGAATCTTTGTTCCATCAATGGGATCACGACAAGAATTACTTCACGAGCTTTCTAAATTGGAAATGGAAGGAATTCTTGCTATATCCTCGCGTCAGTATAATTTCGCTGTAGATTACTTTGAGCAGGCCGCTGCGATGCTGTATGTTTCTTTCTGGATTTGCTAGGGTTTCTTCAACCAGTCGATTCTTTCTTTCTCTTTTTTCTTTTCTTTTTTAAGTTAATGATATCTACCGTGAATGACTGATTCATAGTTTGATTTCTTGGCTATTCATTTTCCCTTTGTATTCTCAATTTTATGTAGTGAAAAATCTCACTCTGTTTCATCAATCAGGGACGATGAATCACACAAATCGAATAACTTTTCTCCTCAAATGCAACACCGACGACCGAAATGCACTTCTTGCTGTCGCAGGCTTTGACTCGCTTATACTCGGCTCCTGAAATTAGTCTGATGGCTTCTGTACTGGAGAAAATAACAAATACCTTGTTGGTTAGCATTTATGCCCTTCATTGACATCTTTATATGTTTATAATCTACCTTAAAATTTTCTCCATTCCTTTCCTTCACTTAGTCCTACTAGTTTTCTTGACAAAAAATCTAACAATTTTTTTCACTTCAAGCAATGAAATCTGACCATTTTTCTCCAGTAATGCAAAATTAATGTTTGCGGATATACTTGATAATCACTGCATTACAAAAGCATATAGTGGCACTCTAACATCTTGAATAGATCAAAAAAGGTTTACATAATACATTTCAGAGACTGTTTCGGTATTTTCTGCATTGCTTTTTAAGAATTAAGTTACTTGTGTAGCTCATTCTTCTGCGGAGAACAAATCCCAAATCGCTTATACTCGGCTCCTGAAACTAGTCTGATGGCTTCTGTAAAAGATTCTTATAGACTCACAGATGAGCCCAAGTATACATCAATTCGCCTGAGCCGACTTGCCCAAACGGTGGGCACGTATAGAAGAAGCCCATAAGGCCTTTCTATTCTCCCAAAACTGAACTCTTGCTAAGCTAACTGACGAGCGATTAGCGGGAAAAGTACCGAACTAGAAAATGACTTTTCAACAGGGTACCCAGAAATCTAAGATATAAACTCCCTTCACCTGATCCGGTACAACAACAAACACAAAAAGAAAAAGAAAAAAAAGAAGAGATTTCGATCTTCCTGAATCTTTGTTCCATCAATGGGATCACGACAAGAATTACTTCACGAGCTTTCTAAATTGGAAATGGAAGGAATTCTTGCTATATCCTCGCGTCAGTATAATTTCGCTGTAGATTACTTTGAGCAGGCCGCTGCGATGCTGTATGTTTCTTTCTGGATTTGCTAGGGTTTCTTCAACCAGTCGATTCTTTCTTTCTCTTTTTTCTTTTCTTTTTTAAGTTAATGATATCTACCGTGAATGACTGATTCATAGTTTGATTTCTTGGCTATTCATTTTCCCTTTGTATTCTCAATTTTATGTAGTGAAAAATCTCACTCTGTTTCATCAATCAGGGACGATGAATCACACAAATCGAATAACTTTTCTCCTCAAATGCAACACCGACGACCGAAATGCACTTCTTGCTGTCGCAGGCTTTGACTCGCTTATACTCGGCTCCTGAAATTAGTCTGATGGCTTCTGTACTGGAGAAAATAACAAATACCTTGTTGGTTAGCATTTATGCCCTTCATTGACATCTTTATATGTTTATAATCTACCTTAAAATTTTCTCCATTCCTTTCCTTCACTTAGTCCTACTAGTTTTCTTGACAAAAAATCTAACAATTTTTTTCACTTCAAGCAATGAAATCTGACCATTTTTCTCCAGTAATGCAAAATTAATGTTTGCGGATATACTTGATAATCACTGCATTACAAAAGCATATAGTGGCACTCTAACATCTTGAATAGATCAAAAAAGGTTTACATAATACATTTCAGAGACTGTTTCGGTATTTTCTGCATTGCTTTTTAAGAATTAAGTTACTTGTGTAGCTCATTCTTCTGCGGAGAACAAATCCCAAATCGCTTATACTCGGCTCCTGAAACTAGTCTGATGGCTTCTGTAAAAGATTCTTATAGACTCACAGATGAGCCCAAGTATACATCAATTCGCCTGAGCCGACTTGCCCAAACGGTGGGCACGTATAGAAGAAGCCCATAAGGCCTTTCTATTCTCCCAAAACTGAACTCTTGCTAAGCTAACAGACGAGCGATTAGCGGGAAAAGTACCGAACTAGAAAATGACTTTTCAACAGGGTACCCAGAAATCTAAGATATAAACTCCCTTCACCTGATCCGGTACAACAACAAACACAAAAAGAAAAAGAAAAAAAAGAAGAGATTTCGATCTTCCTGAATCTTTGTTCCATCAATGGGATCACGACAAGAATTACTTCACGAGCTTTCTAAATTGGAAATGGAAGGAATTCTTGCTATATCCTCGCGTCAGTATAATTTCGCTGTAGATTACTTTGAGCAGGCCGCTGCGATGCTGTATGTTTCTTTCTGGATTTGCTAGGGTTTCTTCAACCAGTCGATTCTTTCTTTCTCTTTTTTCTTTTCTTTTTTAAGTTAATGATATCTACCGTGAATGACTGATTCATAGTTTGATTTCTTGGCTATTCATTTTCCCTTTGTATTCTCAATTTTATGTAGTGAAAAATCTCACTCTGTTTCATCAATCAGGGACGATGAATCACACAAATCGAATAACTTTTCTCCTCAAATGCAACACCGACGACCGAAATGCACTTCTTGCTGTCGCAGGCTTTGACTCGCTTATACTCGGCTCCTGAAATTAGTCTGATGGCTTCTGTACTGGAGAAAATAACAAATACCTTGTTGGTTAGCATTTATGCCCTTCATTGACATCTTTATATGTTTATAATCTACCTTAAAATTTTCTCCATTCCTTTCCTTCACTTAGTCCTACTAGTTTTCTTGACAAAAAATCTAACAATTTTTTTCACTTCAAGCAATGAAATCTGACCATTTTTCTCCAGTAATGCAAAATTAATGTTTGCGGATATACTTGATAATCACTGCATTACAAAAGCATATAGTGGCACTCTAACATCTTGAATAGATCAAAAAAGGTTTACATAATACATTTCAGAGACTGTTTCGGTATTTTCTGCATTGCTTTTTAAGAATTAAGTTACTTGTGTAGCTCATTCTTCTGCGGAGAACAAATCCCAAATCGCTTATACTCGGCTCCTGAAACTAGTCTGATGGCTTCTGTAAAAGATTCTTATAGACTCACAGATGAGCCCAAGTATACATCAATTCGCCTGAGCCGACTTGCCCAAACGGTGGGCACGTATAGAAGAAGCCCATAAGGCCTTTCTATTCTCCCAAAACTGAACTCTTGCTAAGCTAACTGACGAGCGATTAGCGGGAAAAGTACCGAACTAGAAAATGACTTTTCAACAGGGTACCCAGAAATCTAAGATATAAACTCCCTTCACCTGATCCGGTACAACAACAAACACAAAAAGAAAAAGAAAAAAAAGAAGAGATTTCGATCTTCCTGAATCTTTGTTCCATCAATGGGATCACGACAAGAATTACTTCACGAGCTTTCTAAATTGGAAATGGAAGGAATTCTTGCTATATCCTCGCGTCAGTATAATTTCGCTGTAGATTACTTTGAGCAGGCCGCTGCGATGCTGTATGTTTCTTTCTGGATTTGCTAGGGTTTCTTCAACCAGTCGATTCTTTCTTTCTCTTTTTTCTTTTCTTTTTTAAGTTAATGATATCTACCGTGAATGACTGATTCATAGTTTGATTTCTTGGCTATTCATTTTCCCTTTGTATTCTCAATTTTATGTAGTGAAAAATCTCACTCTGTTTCATCAATCAGGGACGATGAATCACACAAATCGAATAACTTTTCTCCTCAAATGCAACACCGACGACCGAAATGCACTTCTTGCTGTCGCAGGCTTTGACTCGCTTATACTCGGCTCCTGAAATTAGTCTGATGGACTTCTGTACTGGAGAAAATAACAAATACCTTGTTGGTTAGCATTTATGCCCTTCATTGACATCTTTATATGTTTATAATCTACCTTAAAATTTTCTCCATTCCTTTCCTTCACTTAGTCCTACTAGTTTTCTTGACAAAAAATCTAACAATTTTTTTCACTTCAAGCAATGAAATCTGACCATTTTTCTCCAGTAATGCAAAATTAATGTTTGCGGATATACTTGATAATCACTGCATTACAAAAGCATATAGTGGCACTCTAACATCTTGAATAGATCAAAAAAGGTTTACATAATACATTTCAGAGACTGTTTCGGTATTTTCTGCATTGCTTTTTAAGAATTAAGTTACTTGTGTAGCTCATTCTTCTGCGGAGAACAAATCCCAAATCGCTTATACTCGGCTCCTGAAACTAGTCTGATGGCTTCTGTAAAAGATTCTTATAGACTCACAGATGAGCCCAAGTATACATCAATTCGCCTGAGCCGACTTGCCCAAACGGTGGGCACGTATAGAAGAAGCCCATAAGGCCTTTCTATTCTCCCAAAACTGAACTCTTGCTAAGCTAACTGACGAGCGATTAGCGGGAAAAGTACCGAACTAGAAAATGACTTTTCAACAGGGTACCCAGAAATCTAAGATATAAACTCCCTTCACCTGATCCGGTACAACAACAAACACAAAAAGAAAAAGAAAAAAAAGAAGAGATTTCGATCTTCCTGAATCTTTGTTCCATCAATGGGATCACGACAAGAATTACTTCACGAGCTTTCTAAATTGGAAATGGAAGGAATTCTTGCTATATCCTCGCGTCAGTATAATTTCGCTGTAGATTACTTTGAGCAGGCCGCTGCGATGCTGTATGTTTCTTTCTGGATTTGCTAGGGTTTCTTCAACCAGTCGATTCTTTCTTTCTCTTTTTTCTTTTTTTTTTAAGTTAATGATATCTACCGTGAATGACTGATTCATAGTTTGATTTCTTGGCTATTCATTTTCCCTTTGTATTCTCAATTTTATGTAGTGAAAAATCTCACTCTGTTTCATCAATCAGGGACGATGAATCACACAAATCGAATAACTTTTCTCCTCAAATGCAACACCGACGACCGAAATGCACTTCTTGCTGTCGCAGGCTTTGACTCGCTTATACTCGGCTCCTGAAATTAGTCTGATGGCTTCTGTACTGGAGAAAATAACAAATACCTTGTTGGTTAGCATTTATGCCCTTCATTGACATCTTTATATGTTTATAATCTACCTTAAAATTTTCTCCATTCCTTTCCTTCACTTAGTCCTACTAGTTTTCTTGACAAAAAATCTAACAATTTTTTTCACTTCAAGCAATGAAATCTGACCATTTTTCTCCAGTAATGCAAAATTAATGTTTGCGGATATACTTGATAATCACTGCATTACAAAAGCATATAGTGGCACTCTAACATCTTGAATAGATCAAAAAAGGTTTACATAATACATTTCAGAGACTGTTTCGGTATTTTCTGCATTGCTTTTTAAGAATTAAGTTACTTGTGTAGCTCATTCTTCTGCGGAGAACAAATCCCAAATCGCTTATACTCGGCTCCTGAAACTAGTCTGATGGCTTCTGTAAAAGATTCTTATAGACTCACAGATGAGCCCAAGTATACATCAATTCGCCTGAGCCGACTTGCCCAAACGGTGGGCACGTATAGAAGAAGCCCATAAGGCCTTTCTATTCTCCCAAAACTGAACTCTTGCTAAGCTAACTGACGAGCGATTAGCGGGAAAAGTACCGAACTAGAAAATGACTTTTCAACAGGGTACCCAGAAATCTAAGATATAAACTCCCTTCACCTGATCCGGTACAACAACAAACACAAAAAGAAAAAGAAAAAAAAGAAGAGATTTCGATCTTCCTGAATCTTTGTTCCATCAATGGGATCACGACAAGAATTACTTCACGAGCTTTCTAAATTGGAAATGGAAGGAATTCTTGCTATATCCTCGCGTCAGTATAATTTCGCTGTAGATTACTTTGAGCAGGCCGCTGCGATGCTGTATGTTTCTTTCTGGATTTGCTAGGGTTTCTTCAACCAGTCGATTCTTTCTTTCTCTTTTTTCTTTTCTTTTTTAAGTTAATGATATCTACCGTGAATGACTGATTCATAGTTTGATTTCTTGGCTATTCATTTTCCCTTTGTATTCTCAATTTTATGTAGTGAAAAATCTCACTCTGTTTCATCAATCAGGGACGATGAATCACACAAATCGAATAACTTTTCTCCTCAAATGCAACACCGACGACCGAAATGCACTTCTTGCTGTCGCAGGCTTTGACTCGCTTATACTCGGCTCCTGAAATTAGTCTGATGGCTTCTGTACTGGAGAAAATAACAAATACCTTGTTGGTTAGCATTTATGCCCTTCATTGACATCTTTATATGTTTATAATCTACCTTAAAATTTTCTCCATTCCTTTCCTTCACTTAGTCCTACTAGTTTTCTTGACAAAAAATCTAACAATTTTTTTCACTTCAAGCAATGAAATCTGACCATTTTTCTCCAGTAATGCAAAATTAATGTTTGCGGATATACTTGATAATCACTGCATTACAAAAGCATATAGTGGCACTCTAACATCTTGAATAGATCAAAAAAGGTTTACATAATACATTTCAGAGACTGTTTCGGTATTTTCTGCATTGCTTTTTAAGAATTAAGTTACTTGTGTAGCTCATTCTTCTGCGGAGAACAAATCCCAAATTTTAACGGTGTATCAATGCTTGGAGAAGCTTCAAGCGGCATCACATTCGATGTCTCTTGCATTGCGTGAAACAGAGCAAGTGTTTAGAAACGCGAGTATGATATCTGCGAATGATGAAACCCCAAGAGCTGCTTCTTCAGTACCAGATCAGGCAACCTTGTCTCTTCAAAGTGAGATTTAGACCTCTGTTGCTCTCTGTGGGTGTTGTCTTAGGAGCTGTTCTATTTTTTAGAAGATTTGATTTGATTTTGATTTGTTTCTTAGTTTGAATAAGTTAATCTGTTTAGATCAGATTGTTAGGTTCCGTATTTTTAGATTTTTTCAGGTTTTATTCTATTGTATAAATTCAGCTTCTATCAATGAGAAATATGAACCATTCTAGTTTTTTATACGTTCTTTTCCAACATCACCAACAAAGTGGTAGCGGAGCCTCTTTTCTTAAAGGACCTGTGTTGAGTGAACTAGTGACAGAATGTCTTCAACAAACACCTCTTTGTCACCCCTATTTTTCTTGGAGAGAATTATCAAATATGGGCAATAAAGATGAAGGCTCATTTGAGAGGTCTCGGTTTATGGCAGTATGTTGAAGATGAAAGACAGATAGCTCCATTAGGCAACAACCCTACTCTGAATCAAATTAGAACACATGCTGATGAAGAGGCAAAAGCTCCAAAAGCCTTGTCTCAGATTTATGCTGCTGTTTCTGAGTTAGTTTTTACAAGAATTATGACTTGTGAGACGCCAAAACAAGCTTGGGATACGCTCAAGGAAACTTATCAAGGGAGCGAAAGAACCAGGCAGATGCAAATTTTGAATCTCAAAAGAGAATTTGAAAATTTGAGAATGAAGGAAACAGAAAGCATAGAAGATTACTCTGATGGGCTCTTAACTATAGTCAATAAGATCAGATTGGCTGGAGAGGACTTGCCTGATAGCAGAATTGTGGAGAAGGTGCTAGTAAGCTTGCCGGAAAGATTTGAAGCCAAGATATCTTCTCTGGAAGATTCGAGAAATCTTTCAGAAATTTCTTTGGCTGAGTTGATGAATGCATTGAGGGCTCAAGACCAAAGGAGAGGATTTAGGCAAGAGACGGAGAAAGCGATTGAAGGTGCTTTTCAAGCCAAGGTTTCATTTCAGGCTGACAAAAGCAACAAGAAAGGGTGGTTCAAGAAGGAGAAGGGTAGAAACAGTGAAGGTGGTGACAAAAGAAAATTACAGCCATGTGAACACTGTAAAAAGACAACACATGAGGCTTGGCGTTCCTGGTTTAGGCCTAATGTTGTGTGCAGGTCTTGCAATCAGAAAGGGCATGTGGAAAAGGTTTGCAAACACAAGAGACAAGAAGAACAAAATGCTCAAGTGGCTGACCAGTCATAGGAGGAGGAGTATTTATTTGTGGCATCTTGTTTTACTGGAAATACCTCCAGTGAAGCATGGCTTATTGATAGTGGATGTACCTACCATATGTCCCAGGATAAGTCAATATTCAAGAAGCTTGATGAATCATACGTTTCCAAAGTAAGAATTGGGAATGGAGCTTGTATTGATGTTAAAGGCAAGGGAGATGTTGGCATTGAAACAATCTCAGGTATAAAATTGATTACTAATGTTTTATATGTACCTGAAATTAACCAAAATCTGTTGAGTGTTGGACAGCTCATTGAGAATGGTTTTTCTTTAAACTTTAAAGACAAAACCTGTGAGATTTTTGATTCTAAGGGCCAAAGACTCTTCTTAGTGAAGATGAAGGAAAAAAGTTTTTCATTGGAGTGGGAGCAAGCAAATCCTTGTGTACATTCTAATCTTGATGATGAAGTTAATGGAAGTGAATTGGGTAAAAATAGTGGGACGCATGTTGATAATGCGAAGGGAGACAAGGAAGAGCTGGATGACAATGATGATTTTGGCGAGAGGTCTGTTCATGGCGGGACAAGCAGGAAAAGAAAATTTGATTCAAAAGAGGGTAACAACAAAAGACAACAATTCATTTTTGGAGTGAAAGAGTCAAAGCCGCCAGAAAAAACAGAAGAGGAGAAGGAATTAGATGCCCTTTGGGCCGAGATGGCTTTAGCTCTCTGTGAAGATGAGACCACTGAGTCTGCAAAGAAAACAGATGAAGCTGAAGTTTCACAACCTTTGGCTGGCCTCCAGACGGCTACTCCTTGCTGTCAAGGGAAGCATGAGCTTATATTGGATGAAGAAATAGGAGTTATATGCAAATATTGCTCATCTGTTCAAGTGGAGATTAAATATTATGTACCGCCTTTTGGTACAAATCCTTGGGGAAAAACATAGCTGGAGAAATTTATCGTTAGGATGGAGATGAGAATATGCAGCTCCTAATCCAGGAGGAGATGTGGGTGTTGTCTTAGGAGCTGTTCTATTTTTTAGAAGATTTGATTTGATTTTGATTTGTTTCTTAGTTTGAATAAGTTAATCTGTTTAGATCAGATTGTTAGGTTCCGTATTTTTAGATTTTTTCAGGTTTTATTCTATTGTATAAATTCAGCTTCTATCAATGAGAAATATGAACCATTCTAGTTTTTTATACGTTTTTTTTCCAACATCACCAACACTCTCTTTTAAGGCACAAAGTACTTGCATTTTTTGTCAGTTCCTTTTGCATGTTGTCAAGATTCTTTCACGAGCATCGTAATTGATGGTGGGAGTAACATACCCGAGGAAAGGCATGCGGAGCAGACAGCATCACCAGATAATTCTCCAGGTGAGTTTTCAATTCATTTGCTAGAAATATCTACTAACCTATTTAGTCAGTTAATATAAGATCAGGTGGCTTGGTATGCCTTGCATGTAAGGAGAAGCCATTGTCACTTATCGGGGAAAACGTCTTCACGTGAAACTGAATTTAGTCCTTGCCATTTTTATCTTGTATAAGTTTATTACTTCCCATGGACCAGAAGTAACCCTTCCTTTTCCTTTCCTTTCTTGGAACAGTGTCGGACAGTAACATGAGTCCGTTAGGTTTTTGGCCCACGATGACCTTATCGTTGATGTTGACGATTGGATTTGTTTGCAGGTGAAGAATGAATACATAGACTGGAATGGGATGTAGATTTTACCTGAAATATAACTTTTTATACCATTTTTATAACATCTTCCTTTGGTTGAATTGCAATTTCATGATGAAGAAACGTAAGGGGAGTCTTACTAGCTAATTAGGGCATCTAGATCTAATCATCCCTGAAGCGCATTCTCTTTTGTTGACTACAATGGACTTGACAATTCTATAGAGTTCAGGCTTTAATCTTTGCTTTGTTTCCTGCTTTTTGTTCTAGAGATTCAATTCGTGATGGAATTCAAGGTTTCGTGTCCAAGTCATTGCCTCATAGTGTGTTTTCCTTTCTTTCTTGTGCAATTTTTGCCTTTTGACTAATACCAGGTGATTGTAAGAAGCAAATGTTGAATCTTCTCCCAGCTTAAATAGTTAATTTAATCAACACAAAAATTAACCCATCACTAATATTTGTGGAGCATTGTACCACTATTCATACGGATCCATCCGAAATATTTATCATCAAACAACCACAAAAGACTTGTGGGTTGTCATATTGTACCGTTACAACTTGATTAATTATTTTTTCAAAAAAAATTATATATTATGAAAATAAAAATATAATAAAAATATCAATTAATAATTTAAAATACATATTTATAATTTTAAAAAAATATTTTTCATGTTATTTTTAATTTAAATAATTCCAATTCAACAGTTCTTAAAATTAAAGAGATCGTAACGGTAAAAGCTGCTACGCGGGTACGTACCCAAACCACGCAACTTACGTTTTCAACAGTCCGAATTACTACTATTTCCGCCTAGAAGTCTCCTCTGGTATAAAACTCCACCCCCTCTATCCGAACTGTACTTTCTCATCTCTTGCAAACATTTATTGAGGTAATGACATAAAATGCATCTTCTCAGTTTACACATGATTTCATTAATGGAATGAAAAAAGGGAGGAATGAACGATCTTCGATCGTGGGATTTCTCTGGTGCCAGAATGTACTTGAGATAGCTCTCCTTAGGGATGTGGATTCTTTTCCCTTCTTCTTTGTTTTCTGCTCATCAAATGAACTGAATCTTGCTATATATTTATTTCTATCACTAGGGTTTATGCTCTTGCAATGTATTGTCTATTAAATATGTGTTCTTTTCTCATTCTTTTTCTAAACTGGGGATCATGACACCGACACAATTGAGGCATGACCTCGTGAGAAGGAATTCCTACGGGCTTAATTACACCTCTTGATGAATTTTGAGCTGCTTCACGAAAACCTAGGTCCAACCACTTCTCTGCAGGGATGAAAGCTGGCCGATTCAAGTTGCTTCTCCGACAGTTAGGAATTTGTACCATGTTTGGTGTTCTTTAAGTTATTTGTTTAACTCATTATTCGAGGGCAGTTAGTATTAGAATGAGGTTAAGTTTGACTTTGCCAGATGTATTTGTCGGTGTAATCGAAGAAACAGAAATCACCACACCATTAGTGGCAAATGCATCGAAAGGTGTGAGAAAGGAACTCCAAGAAATTTCTGATTCAATGTTATATGTCTTGCTTGTTTCTATTTATTATTTTCCTTGTTCGGGATTTAACCTTTTTACTTTCGTTAGGCACCACCAGAATACGGATCTACACAATCGCCCCTGATGGCCCGGCCCTTCCATTGATACAACTGCAACTCACGCTCCCTCTTTCTCAGCTCTCCCTATCGCAAGTCCAATTCAGTAAGAGGTTCTTCACAAATATGTGAACTGCTAGGATTTGGCGGGCCCAGTGAAATACTCATTCTTTCTAGAACTGGTTGGTCCATGAGATTCATTGGTAGTAGAATTTGTGATCAAGAATGCAACTGTGGAGCCTGCAGTGGGAGGAATAACCAATCAGTCACAGAAGCGACATCCTTTCATCTGTTGCTTTGGCTGTAATGGAAGTAACCGGTGGGAGGATGAAGATTCGTAAGTATTTCTTGGGGTTAACTAGAACAAAGTTGGACACATACAAAGAGATAGATGGCTTCTTCAATTTCAGTTATGATCTTGTTGTATAACTACTGCCTATTTGCATTCTTTCGTTGCCTTGAAATAGTTTAAACGGTGAAACCTTTTTTGTAGTAACCCAGTAGAAATTTGCAGCCAAGTGGTCTTTAACCATTAGATTCCTAATCATTTAACTGGTTGGAGGTCAATGATACGTGATCCTCTCCCTAATTCGTTCCTGGTAAACCCCTAATAATGGGAGAGTGAAGAACAGGTGACGGGCTAGCTTCATGTGAATATAATTACATTATGGTACGATGAAGAGGTGACCCTCCTGGCGTGTTCTGATTAGATGCCCCTGCCGGTTGCATGTATGTTCCTTGTTTCTGTTGATTGGCAACAACAGCCACCTTCATTCCATCGCTTACTGCCTCTAAGACTGTGGAGGTAGATGACTGGTTGAGTCCGCCGGTGGCTGCATTGTACAAGAAGAATGAAAGAGGGATGTCAACGTCACCAGTACCAACTGAGCCATCACCACAAAAGTAGGAGGAAGAGGCGGTGTTGGTGGGAAGAGCATCGTTGTTGGTGCAGCTGTTGATCATCATCATGGGGTGGTCCAGGCGGCAGGGTGATCCCGTGGTCGAGCAGTCTCCCCCACTTCCCCCACCGGCAATGACAGTGCTGCTAGTGGTGGGTGTTGGGGTGGTGGCGGTGCTTATGTTCGGAGTAACCGCACAAGTTGGACAGCGATTCACGTTCTGTATCCATTAGTAAGTGCAGAAGAAACAGAGTTAAAAGACTCATTGCACGAAAAGGGAGCGGAACTCACTAACATTGAACTGAGCAAGTTTTTAGATCCCACTCCTTGTTTAGAAATTCTGTGATGGTTTCTTCATCCGAGTCCATCAGATATTTGACCAAGAAACAAGTAGGACATGGACAAGATAATATAAAATGTAGTTTCGTGCCGGCAGGAGGTTACCTTACAGCGGTAGGTTGTGCCATCAGCCTCAACGACCCAACCAGCCTCTCTGGCGAGTTCACGGAGGACTTCGTTGATATCAGCGCGATGAGACAGGTGGTAACTACCGTGTTTTCTAAGGCCTTGGAAGATTTTGGTAGTTATAGCTCTTCTCTGCCTCTCCCTCAGCTTTGTTCTCTCCCTGTCACTTTCACTTCTCGTTGACGAACTACTCCCCACCATGTTTTGCTCTCTTTTCTCTCTTTCAAGTATAGTTTCCTTTTTAATCTTAGTTTTGGAGCAGAGGTTGGCATATATATGTTTATTGCATGACCAAGAAAGGAGGTGGTGAGGGTCGGACATGAATGTTGTGTGGATGATGACAGACTAGAGAGAGCAGCACAGAGGTGAATGGGAGCGCGTGAGTAAAGGGTTTTGATAAACACAGGAAGGGAGGCTGCTTCGGTGATCAGAATGGACAGATACCAATACCATAGAGGGAGGGAGGGGGCGGCAGGGAGGTACCAAAAGCATGAAGTGATTAGGAAAGGTTTTCTTCTTTTTTTTCTTTTTTTTTCCTTTTCTTCTTTTTTTTCTTTTTTTTTCTTTTCTTCTTTTTGAAGTATAAAAATATAAAAAGTGTGTACGAACTTCCTAAGCATGAAGAACCCAATTTCTTAGTTACCTTTGGGTCTAAAAGACTTAGATGATTGATTAAAATTTGTTGTCACGGATGGTAAAATCAAAATTGCTGGAAATATTCAATTCCACTGCTGAAACAGAGAAAATTGTGTAGTAAAAGTGTTGCGGCAAGTTATCATGGCTATAAATAAATAAATAAATAAATGTGGGTAGTAGGAAAAGAGATATAAATACTGATTCCAACAAAGAAAATGTTCACACTTCTTATGCAAAACAAGAAGCCTATAACCACAGCAAAGGGTTCTCAGTGAGGATAGACAGAGCAAAATGTCAGGAGAAGTTCTGGAAATGGATCTGGTATGATATTTGAGGACCAGGAACATCAGGGAAAGAGATATTTTGAAACTACAGGCCTTCTATGGAACTTGATATTATCATCGAAATGTTCATCGATGTACTTACTTACCAGATTAGGTGAAAAAGGAGAAAAACCAAGAAGATAACTTTAACAGAACAGAAGATGCTCTTTTTATTGGCAGAATAGCTGGTAGATCACGGACCTCATTTCAACCACGCGCATTGAGAGCTTAACGCTACGAAGAGTATCGGAACCTTTCTAAGTTGTTCTAATGTATCTTGTAATTCATTCTTTGCCAATAAACCCTCTTGAATCTCCTGGCAATGGAAGAATGCTTTAGATAATTATGAAACCCAAATTAGAGATGGAGTTGAATTGGATATCGATTGACCAATCTCATCCATATACACGACTAATATCTTCCCGGGCACCAATAAAAGTGAAACATTTTAACAACTAAGACCACAAAGTTGGGAAACCCCTGACATGTTGCACTAAGCTGCTCCATTTCATAAATAATGTAAGAAGATGACACGCACTTCTTCCATTTTCATTGGTAAATGAATATGAATTCACAACAGTTGATCCTTCTTGATTGGCTCCCACTGAAAATGTATCCACGGTTGATCTTCGTAGTATCCAACAAGCACGTCGAACTCGAAAATGCAGTTGAAATGTTAACAAAGAAAATATTTTAAAACCGAATGCTTTAGCATCCTTCAGTATCTTCCTCAACTCAAACTCAGTGTACAACATAGAGATGAATTGACCGAAGGCTTGATTTTAACCCATGATTAAGGTCTGGCCAGAAGCTCAATAGTGAAAATACAATCTACATGAAAGGAACTCCGCTTTTAAGGCTAATTTTCTTTCCAAGAACGTTTAGCATTGCACTCTTGGGCACAATTATGAAGCAAATAATAAATGAGAAACATAAAAGATGAGTCTTAGTTGATCTGTCTTAATGTTTGATGGAATTGAGGATTTTTGGAACTACATTGATCGGAAGGATTTTTTAAGCAAATAACCTCCTAACCATATGGGTTGATTGAAGACCATTCTAGTTGAAATAGAAGAGAAGTCTACTGTAAAAAAGGGGCTAGAGAAAATGAGAAAAAAATCTTTCTGTCTCTTTATGCCGTGACACCCTACTTACAGCATAGAACAGATTTGGAGAACATTGCAAATGGCGAGAAAACTCTGCAATTTTAATTTAGCTCTATTCCTCTGCCATATTCTTTCTTTGCAGACTACATTGTAAGGATAAGACAGACCCCACAATGCAAAAGAAAAAGAAAAAAAAGAGAACCAATTTTCCAAAAGTAGCCAAAAAAAAACTATACATGGAAGCATATTGTGCAATGTTGTTAAGGCATTTCGAGGTCTGGCCTTCTGTCAAGAGCCCCTTGCATTGATTCATCAGGAAATGCATCTGGATAGGTCGCCAAAATTTTTTGCTTCATGCTTCTGCAAGGAGGAGAGGGGAAGGGAGAACGTTTATATATATTTCAAATGACAAGACAGTCAGGAGGCAAACCAATAGGTGCACAATTTAGACATTCACTAAAGCAAAACAGAGATTATCATTTGTATTTTTCTTTTGCCACGAAAATCAAGAAGGATGGATGCAATTAAACATTTGTAGACATTACTCTCTGTAATTGTATTATACCAAAGGGAAAATTAGAGGCAGATGCAGCCTTTGGAATCTGTAACCTGGTCATAGTGATTTCTCACAGACCAGATCCTCCACAAATTATATGTTCAAACTTCTTTCTCCAATGTTCGTTATGATCAGCAAACATTAGCAAAGAAAAAATAAGTTTAAGAAATTTTCGTAACTCAGTAAATGCTTCCTTTTTTAATAGGAAGCATCAAAATCAAGGTCTGGAGTCTTTCGGCCCCACTTGGTTGACCATAAATCACTGATCAGGAATTGAAATGCAAAGAAAAGTCTAGGTATTGAAGCGGGTTCAAAAAATTTAGAGTAAATAGCTACGGAAGGAATTCGACCTTGAAGGAAAGAAAGAAGAAGGTCCATCTCAGGAACTGCTTGAGAGATTACAACAAAAGCATATATATCACAAAGATGGAAAATAACTGGAGCACGGTACAAACAATTAAGTCACAGAGATGCACTTGATGAATTTTCCTAGAGCATTCAATGGCAAGCCTTTTCCAACAAGGTATGCAAGAATTCAAAGTGTTTTTCAGCTTAAAAAATTTAACAATTGAAGATTAAAGTTCAACCAAACACAAATAATCAGCACCTTAGTTTCAGAAAAATGTAATCCAGATCCGACTTCATAGATTTCAGGATACGCGTGTTCCTCGCAAAATCACCAGAAACCTCAGCGAAACAATGCTCTGAATACTCGTTGAAATGAGACAACACCGCGTTGCTATCTTGCAGTCTTCCTAATCTGCCGTTTCGATCATGAAAAGCGTTCAAACTGTCAAACCATTAGTGAAATTGAAAACCCAAAGAGAAATAAGATTTTGAAGTCCCGAGAATTGAAGTACATGAGGTGCTGCAATAGCTTAATAGAGTCAACATCGTTTTCGTCGATTAGGGTTTTGAACTCCTTGGAGACCTCTTTCGATGCTTCCCTTATCGACGACTCCTCCAATTGCTCCATTCCCAGTAGCTCAAGGGAGAGCCGTTGACACTTGACAGATGACAGAGGAGGATAGTGATAAGGGCTTCGCTAGTTGCTACCCAGTACTTTAGTTATGTAATGGGCTCAGAACCTTACTGGGCCTTTAAGAGATTCAGAGTTACTTTATCATGGGCTTCCGAAAACCTTTCTGGGCTTTAAACAAAGCAATATACCCATCTTTTAGTTCCTTTCGGATGATAACGTTGGGCTAATGGAACAGAAACCGTATAAGATGAACAGCCTGATCCTATCAGTTTCACACTTCCATTTCTAGCAAGTTCTATTAAAAAACCCAAAGAATTCCGAGTGTTCTTTCTCTGTTGTCTCCAATGAATTTCCTGAGACTCAGTCAGGCAGCAAATCCAAAAAAGAACTCACTATTCACAAGCAATCGTTTTACTTGAATAGCATCTCAAGGTGGATACTCTAGATTTTGATGCTAAAATACTACCGTGCATGCTTTTGTTTTTCACTTGTCTTCTTCCTCGACATTCGACAGTGAGTGCTGCTGCAATTTTTGCAAATGGCAAACTATAAGTCAATGAGCAAAACTAAGTCAGTTTCATATTTCCTCTAGGAACAAATTCTAAGTTCACAAGACCCGAAGATTCAAAGCCCAACACAGAACCCTAAAAACAAACGCATCAATAATGAACTCTACCCCAAAGGTTTGCCCTACACCCTACCCTGCAAGGATTCAGACTTCCATGCCATCCCTCAGTTTCCCAACCACGCTCTATCAGCAGACAGAGAGAACAAAACGCAAGGCAAGACCCAAAACCCCACCGCCATCATCATTTCCCTCTGCAAAACACTCACCAAAAGTAGAAGCCTGCCAAAACCCTAGCCCCATTGTTTATCCATGCAAAAAAACAAGCAAACTCCAAGCAACTAAATAAGACACCGTGCTCTTAAATGTTAGAGAATGAACAGTACATTAGATACCCAGACCATGATAGTCTAACTCTGTTACCCTACCAAATCTCCAATGCCTATGTCTGAAACCTAAAAGATACTAGCATTCTTTTTAACTTTAATGGCGCCATGAAAAAGATCCTCCTCATTGGTAATTCACCTAAGCTCGCTATATTTCCTTCGTTTAACTCTTACTTGGTCTTTCTGAAAGCTAGATATCTTTGCACTCTAACGAGGATTTCTCCAAGGAAGGAATATCGATGTAAAGATGAAAGAAACAGTGATGCACAGTGCCATGAAAAGGATCTAAAAGCATGCTCGTCTGCATCTTGAGTCTGTAAAAAGGCGATATTTTTTAGAGAGATAGAGTAAAGTGTAAGCATGAAATGATGCAACAATCGACAAAAGTGGAAAGAAAAGCTCAAGATAGAGAGAGTCCCTCCCTTCACTAGTCTCCACGCGAGAACACTAGCAGTACTTTTTTAATTTTTTCGTTATCTGCACCAAAAAAGAACTCATAAATAGTAATATAATTAATACTATTACCCAACAAAAAGGAAATTAATGCCAGTGTTTGCAAAAACCACAGAAAGAAAGAGAGAGAGTCAGAAGGCCAAAGAGCGCACGACCTTCAAAAAAACACAGTACCTTTCGCACTCAAATTTAAAACGCCTCGAATTTTCAAACGCTGTAAAGAGCCAAACCCTACCCTCTACTCTAAGCCTAACTACACATCTCAGGTAGGGTCCATTTCACATATACGGAGCCCTCTGATGTCAATGATGTATGTATCCACTCTTGGCAGATGCATGCGATGTCTGCATAAGGATGTACATGCATGCTATGCTATTGAACACATAAATCTGCGGCTCGTTTCATTAGCCTGAAATCTATTTCTCGAATGGAATAGAGTTTCTTTTTTAAAATTAAAAAACTGTACATACTATTTTAAATTATGTTATATCAATAATGACCTAATTGCCATGATTGGTCAGAGAGTGGTGCAGGTTTTAGGACCCGGAATCGGATTCACAATGTCAAAATGGGATTCTTGTGGGTTGGTATAGTCCTTTACATCAAGAATGTACTTGAGCAATGGTTGCTGTAACCTTGTGGTCTTGGACCACATTTCCAATATTTGACAGAAAACGATGTCCGAATCTTTTGAATAAATTCACAGAATATATAGCTCTTCGAGCATTTTATGTAAATTCTTCATTATTGCTAGTTCCACAGGTGTGCATTTAGAAAATGTTAAATTTGTGGGGAAGATGGCTTACGTAAGATGCTGTATCAGTTCCAGGACAAAATGGCAGGGGATGAGCCCACGTGGGAGGCTACGGATGGCAGATTCTTGGATGTCCCATATCCTTAATCTGCACCAGCAGCAAAAAGGCGATCCCCAGTCTGCTGTCTGTGGGGGACTGGTGGGGTGGGGGGTGATGGTCCCATCCGGATTGTGGTTTTTGGGTGGTGTGGTTTCGTTGGAATGGTCTTTATTCTCTGTTTTATTCTGCCTGTCTGCCTTTTTGTCAGTAATTTCAACCGAGTTTGAAAATGAGATATCAGCTGAAAAGTTGACTTCCTACTACACAGAAGAAAGTGGATTTCTGCATGATCCATCCACTCACTAACTGTATATACTTTACTTACATGTATTTCACTGTTGATGGGTCATCTTAGTTTGGTAATGGTTGCATTGACTGCAGGAAATGACAGAGGCATTTCATTAATGGAGGATCAGGCCAATCAAGGATGTTTCATTAATGGCGTCTAAAGAGAAATTACACCAGACTGAGCACCATCAGTAACACAAAAACAGCGAAAAGGGTTATTTACTTCTCCCTGCAACAAGGTGATTTCCTGAGGAAGGGGATAGATTTACTCCAAAGATTGCTTCATTTAATAAGGAAGATATTGCCATCTTATTGCTGGGCAAGAAAGTTACTCTGGTTTAATTGGCTCTGCTGTTATTAATAGCTTTGTCGAGCATAACTAGTATCTCCCTTCTGATGATGTAGATTCTGTTGGTTTGAACAATTTTGCAGCTGCTGACAAAATCTCCTACTTTGGATTCTTGGATGAACCAAGATTTTCTTCTTTTTTTTTGTCTTTTCATTATTATATAAGATTCTTGATTTGACATCTAAATCTTTGTTGATCACTTTCAGGACTTGATGCCTGTTCTGTTTTGTTACCTGAAACTCCTGCTACAAGTGTTGCGCTTTCATTAAGAGACTGCGATATTAAATGCCTGAAACGACTGTCAGTATATCTTGTTACTTGGATTAGACTGATGAGAAAGTGAAGAACCGGTGGTCTGCTCAAATGTACAAAACAGAACTGCGTTTCCTATTGTATAACCCATTAACATAAACTGGATTTCAAGATCGAAATCTGAAACGAAGAAATGGTATAAAGTTTGAAAAGGACATAAGAAGGACAAACGAAGGAATGGCAGCTGATTATAAAGTTGTGATATGAGACGACATCTGTCCTTCATGTAGTGTATAATCAAGTCTTTCCAGGAACACCTGATAAAATCCTGTTCAATAATTAGACTATAGAGCGATCCGTATTTGACAGATAAAACAAGACACCATGATAACCCACCAAGACTATTCGGGATGACAGGACTAGTAGAACAAAAGCAAGCCAACAATCCTGTGCAGGAGAAACCGCATCGATGGAGAAAGTATCCAGACAAATGTAACGTACTAATGAACTTCATTCATGCATCATGCATCATAAGGTCTCAAGTTAAGGTACTGACACAAGTAAATAGATATAACATAAATAGATACAAGTCGATAAGTTCTCAAAAGTATCTCCTCGGTTGATCACACAAAGGACCAGTTCATGAACATAAACGCCAGGCAGTGATTGGAATCATCATCGTTAAGGACTTTCCATGCTACAGCTTGCTCATAAGAGACTGGCCTACCCATGCTTGATACACATATTCCAGCTGGTAGATATGCAAATCCCTGAAAAATATTTTATCATAAATTGTTATATAACACTCATTCCAGCAGCCTACTCTACTTGGTTTCCAGATGTTTAAAAGACCGTTCCTAACAATTTTGAATCCATCATAAACCAGTTACAACTTCAGTTCCATGTTCTTACCTGTTGCATAATCTTGGAGAACTCAGAGCATAGAATCTTCCGACCAGCCTCGTCTAGAATTTTGTCGAGCATTATATCTTGCAGAGCCACAAGAGTAGTTTCCAGCATGTCAAGTCCAGCTTGATTTGCAAAAGTGAAAACAGGAGATGCCTGCAATTAATTGTGTAACCACCATCATGTTAGCAATCTTCAAGACTTACTTCTAAATGGCAGCATGAGAAATACAGAAATGGTTACATTTGTTTTCAGTGAGCAGCACATGATTGCATCTGAATGGTGCCAAAGTTGCTTCAGCAAAGCATCACCTTCAGCATCTACCGGAAATAACTCTACCCCCGTATGAATCCTACACACACCAAGAAGGAAAAACAACTTAAAATCGCTTCAGAAAACTAAAAAAGCATACTACATAATATCAAAGTTGTATTAGGGCTCAATCTCAATAAACTTTAAAAGATAAGGTCCATAAGTTCAGCTGCACTCATCTCAACCCTCCAAACATCGTTACAGATGCATACTACAGTAATGTTAAGCTAGATACTCAAGAGAGTTACTCAACAGCTCTCAGGTGAAATGAAGGATCAGTTGTACCGAGAACTTTTCCTATGTATACCTGTAGCTTCTGTGAATCCATTGTGCCAATGTAAGAGCCTCGGGAGAGCCAGGAAGGGGCTTTGCGCCAAAATGGGAGCCAAGTTGGGATGGGGAAATAGCCATAGCAACTCTTTGGACTGAACCTACAACACTACGCACATACTGTCGAGCCATCGCAGCCACATTGTCTCGCAAGTGATTCTCGAAAGTGAATTGGAAGGCAATTGTCAGAACCGACCTAAGGCTATAACTGGTGTCAGCTTCACAAGATGGGCGTGCAGCACCAGTTCCTACTTCGAGTGTAGAGGCCAAATCCAATGTACGAGTCGCAGCAGGGCCATCCTATGGCACAAGCGAACAGAATAAATGCAAGAAAAAGAAAACAATACTAGAAGCTACAATAGTAACAAAAGGCATAAAAGAGAACTTCAGTCTTTTCATAATTTATCCAAGGAGAAACAATTTTGTATCTTGATGAGTACAGCAGAAAGAGATAATTAGAAGTCACCCAACTGTTTTCGGATCCAGTGGTATAACACGAAAACCAGATGGCAGCAAAGGAACATCATCAGCAAAAGATTCATCAATAGGTGCGAAGACAAGTTGGGCACATGAGCCAATAGCATTTTCATCAACCCCGTTGCATAGCTGCAAGATAGACGTCAGTAAACCCATTAGTACAAAAGGTTTTGACCATGCTTGTTTTATAGATCTGCCATATAACAGCAGCAAGCATCCTAACCTGTAACAAGTACATATCACGAGCCAAAGCCACATCTTCAGGGGAAAATGCATGACCTTCCAGACGAACAACCTCGAGGAACTGATTTGAGGAATACAAAGTATAACAGAACAGCTCATTCTAAGATATGAACCAGAATGGATGAAAAGAAACATCTAATCAATACCTCCTCCTGTTCTATGGTGTGAGCTAGAGGTAGAATGACCTGGCTACCAGGGAAGCCACCGGGTCGTGCACAAGGAACTGCATATGGACTGGCTTTAAGGCATGCAGCAGAGTAAGCGTCAACCCCATAATCAGCCCACTCGGAGCGATGTTCACGAAGAAAACGAACAAGTAATGCTGGGGGAACATTCTGCAGATTGGTATAACAAGAAACTATTACAATTATAGAAGACTATCAGTTGTAAACGAAGAGGAGAAATTTGAAAGTGCACAGGAGATCTTTTAAATGATTCTAGACAGTGAACAAGCCGAGGGTTATAGACCCCACAGAGTAGGTTTGCTTCCAACAAATACCTGCAGAAGCATTGAGGCCTTGGCACAGAGCACTCCACCTCCAAATGTGGGGAACATAGATGCACTGTATTGTGACCCAAGAAATTTACTTGGAGATGAGTTTATGACAATTGTGACATCATCTACACCATCACTACCCAAAACAGACCAGCCATCATCCGCAAACCCGTTGACAGCATCATTGAAGCCCCTGACATTCAATTTCAAAATTAACGCCACCAAAATGAGACTGACCCCGCAAAGAAGCATTACTTCCAATCGCAATTTCAAGTCAAAAAATAATTTGGTTTCTTCACAAATCAAACCATAAGCATCATTAAACAGAAGGACAAAAAAGCTTAATTTTGAGGTCTTACCGGTAAAGTCTCTGGCTAAATGTCCTTAAAACAGCAGGCTGGCGACCACCACCATATTGAATTTCTCCACTGGTCTCCTGGGCAATTTGTCTTATATGTCGCATAGCCTGCATATTAAGATGGGAAATGAAGACAATGAATAAAAACAAATCAAAGAAGACAGATTCTGCCATAATTCTTACAGCGATGGTCATTTTCTGCGCCAGAATTTTGGACGATTCATACAGAGGCCTCAAAACTTCAGGAACACTCCAAACCTGCCATTATAATAAGTTATGTTTAAGCAACAGGGAGTGTAGAATCATAATTCAGTTAACGAAATCTTAAAGTTTGAATGGAATCCTGTCCTTACATCCAAATCAAAATGATCAACAATGTGAATGATGGAGCCACCACCTTCACATGGTCGAACAAGATAGCCACTTGGAAGCATCTCAGCTCTTACAAAACTTGAAGCAGGAGGCCCTGTTGGGCCACCAGTGGAAGAAGTCAATGACCTCTCGCATATCTGCATAAGATTTCAGAGATGAAATTTTACTCCATATCTCAAATCACAAACCAACAAAAAAAAAAGGTAAAACCAAGGTACACACGACGAGACTGCCATCTTCCAGAGTTGTTGTGTATCTCAGCGTCCAGAAGTCACGTGCTGCGGCCAAAGTTGTCGGAGCATATGTCTGCTCAAGAAATCAATAGGTAGAATAAGAAATATATATGCACAAGAAATTCAACAGAACAACAATTAAATGATATAATGGTAAGCTACATAGCAAATCAACACAGACCTGCATATACAAAAGCTCAATTGTCCCCCCATTTCCTGTGGGAATTACACATGACACATCAAGGCATCTACAGTCACGAAACCAAGATGGACGATCTTTGAGGATTTCAGCAACCTGAGTAGGCAAAACATGTTCATCAGGTACATTAGCAGGGAGTTAAAATGCAGTAAAATATTAAGTAGATGGTACCTTCGTGGGCTCAAGACTCACGAGGCCACAGGCTCGTGCTGCTACCCCACTGCAGTTGCGGGAAACAGCAACAATGCCAATAGAATCCGGACCAGGCTGAAGAATTATCAATAGTGGTGTCATATGAGGTAGAACCAAATTATGTCTGAAGTAAACCAAAAAACTCAGGGTGATTTACCTTCATCCCAATCATCTGGACCCAGTTGACAGCAGTTCCAGTAGCCTTGGAAAGGAACTCTGCCAGGGTCTCCTCTGCTATTGCAAGAAGACTAAAAAAACAAAGAAAGTCGAGGAGTTTAACCAAATAAAAAGATACAGTGGCACAAACACAATATTCAAAGGTAACTACCCTCACCCAGCTGGGTTATTAGCATCCCGTTGAGGATGCTGAGGTGTTGGGTTTTGCTGTTGTTGGTGCTGACCACTCATGACCACAGACTCACAGCTATTGTCTGTGGTCGTTGCTGAACCCTGCTCAAAAGCCATAGATAAAATGCTCATTGCATGGTCGTTATCAACTAAAAAAAGTGGCAAAACACTCGGCACACATAGTAAGTCCACAGTTGTAAAAATACAAATCAAAACAAAGAAAAGTTAGAAATCCAGAAACGGGAAAAAAAGAGCAGAGGAACTTACACTGTGCAGTTGCTGGCGCACAAAACCATTCTCATAAACCAAATGAGAAACCTGCTTCTGCAACCTGTCATTCTCTTCCATCAACAGTTTATTCATGGCAGTCAGTTTTCTGTTCACTGTCTGGAGACGGGATGATTCTTTCCTCTGCTTTTCACGACATCTGTAAGAGATAACGGGTATCAGATAATCACCACATCCGTCACTATACTATGACATGGCGAGTGCCCCGAATAAAACATGAGAAAATTTCATCATTGTTCCTTGCTTGTCAAGCATAATTGCTCCCTCCAAGGATATTATAGAAAAAGAAATAATAATTGACTAAGCAAAAATCAAAGGACTACACCACCTCCAAATCCTGTAAAATGGTAATGAAGTTCCCAGCCAAAAATTCTTTGGAACTCTTATCCATCAGCAGCGAAAAGATCTTCCCATTGTAAGATCAAACATTAAACACGTACAAAATTCTAAAGTTTCTAACCTTTTATAATAACTCGGAAAGAAATCATGCTTCCGTCAGGAACCAACTAAGCTAAAACAACAGATTTCCTGATTGCATCACACGAGAAGACAAAAAAAAAAGGAAAATGCTCATCAGAGTACCAGGCTCAAGGGCCTCTTTGTCCTTTAGTCTGATTTGACCCAGACAACCTCCTAGCTTATTCAGCTAAAGAGAGATACATGAAAAATACAGCCCCAAAAGCAGAACAGGAGAAAAATAATTTGTTAATTTTACAACGGCGAAGGCGTCAGGACACCTACGGATAAGACAACTGGTTTAACAAATAAAGCAAAACGAGTCCAAATATTAAAAAGCCACTGAGCAGCAATCTGTTTAGCTGTCACTATCGTTAGTAAATTTTAAAAAAAACGCATCAAAAGCTTGAGAGATGAAGATGATTTGACAGAAAACGAGTGGAATAAAGCAAAAGGAAAAGTACAGAGAATTAATTGAATACCATTGTTGCTCAAATCTCGTTTCAGTTTCAGCTTCAAGAAGGCTTAAAATAGTAAGGAAAGTATAAGATCCTTCACGAAGCCATCAATAGAGAACACAAATATGTTTTTGAGTCGGAAAAAAGAGGAATGATAGTTCTGATCCAGAGCCAAATACGACCACCACTCTATCGTGGCCTGAAACCTAATTTCTCAAAATATTACGAGGACATAGTTCCAGTATAAAACAAAATCAAAACCCAACCAAGATAACTAAATAATGATAGAGAAGAAAACGAAGTGGATATGTTAGGCTTCTTTTCCTAATAGCTTATTCCAAACCCAATACCATGCTCAGTAACGTATAAGGTCCAAACGAGATGCATATGAAGAAACAAATCAAACACATCCCCAGTTCCTCGTCTTTGTTAATTATCCGTAAAAAGACATCACTTTAATATATATGAACAAGGAAATAATGGGCAAGCGAGAAAGAAAATAAAGCCGAACCCAAAAAGTCTGTCCGTTAAAAAACCAGACTTACGTTTCATCACCATTTTTTTCCCATGCAAAATAAGGTCAAAAACATGAAATGCAACGAAAAAGAAAATCCTCCATTTCGGACTTTAAACGCATGCACCCAACGGGAGAAAGATGTCTGTGGTTTTGCTGTCAGGTTTAAATCACAAAAGACTCCGACGTCATTTTACCTGCGGTTTTGAAACCAGACTTTGATCTGTTTGGGCTCGATATTGGAGAGAATGGGACACTCTCTAATGAGCTGCTGCCTTCTCAATGAGCTGGGCTTTGGGCATTCAGTATAAACCCTCTCTAATGCCTCTACCTGCTCTGGAGTATACCTCACGTATTTGCTTGAATCCATTTGCTTACTACTTGTTTCTTTGTTGTGCATAAAAAGTGCCATACACAGCACCAACCTAAGAAGAAGCGCCTCACTGATGTGAAGGCCTTACTCAGAACAACAGGCCCAGATATTAGTTTCAGGTGCTCTGTGTATAAACTTTAAAAGGGAATAAAAAGAAACAAGGCCAAGATTTGTTTCCAAGGTTGTGCAGATGGGAAAGATAATATTTTTGTGGAAAAGGTGTGGTGTCCTTGGTTAGGCTCTTGGATATCTGCTTCTTCTCCGTTGTTGTTGACGATGATTGTGGCGTCGATCAGGCAGGCTCTCTCCTCCAGGAGGAGACTCCTCCCTGCTTCATCAGATTGAAAGTGGTGGCGTCTTGGTGTTCTCTTCTGATACTTTACCTAATAGCAACTCACACTGTGTGCGTCTTAAGAACACAAACTTTAGAACAGGAGGGGCTCCTGTGGTCTTTTATCTTAGACGCCGATCTCGAGACTCTTAAACACTAGTACAGAGAAAGTGATTAGAGAAAATACAGAAAACACATTAAAAACAAAACAAAACAAAACCTTCAGAAACAGAGGTTCGTTCAATGGAGAGAGAGATAAAAGGAGCCCTTTCATATGCTTTTATTACTGCAGAAAGTAAACAAAAGACAAACACAACAGCCAATAATAAATCGAAAACCCAAGTGGGTTTTAATTATCCTTACCCACAAAAACATAAAAATGAACAACCTTTCCCTCTCTGTTACTGTCACTCCTACCCTTTCTGGTTTAAAAGATAAAAAGTAAATACTGGGAGGGAGAGAATCAATAAGAGGTTAGATGGAAGAGGGATTGTGGCTATAGCTATTTCGACGAAAAGAGGTGTACTTGAGCACTCTCTGGCTGCGGGTGTGGCTTAAAAAAACATATCATCAAAGTGTACCACTCACAATTACAGTACTATATAGCCTCTGTAGCTGCTGCTCTCAGCAGCAGTTCCTTTCTTTATTTCCTTGTTTCCCTTGTCTCTTGCGCCCCTGGCTTGCATTTTCCTTGGGTGATGCATGCATGCGGTCATGGGTTACTGTGGGAATGGGTTGGCGCCCATATGTGACCGTATGAACATGGGTTTTGTGCCGTACGATTATGGATGGATGTGAGTGGATAAATATATACATATATGTTATGTGATGCACATGTATGTGTATGTACATATATGTGCATGTACATGTATGGAAGGCGTGGAGTGATAGATAGACAGTGAAGTAGACAAAGATTGCTTTGGTATCATTATGGCACATGGGAAGTTAGTTGAGTTCAGTGGCTTGTACTACTTCAGATTGACAACATTGGATCGAGCCCACATCCGATGGACTTGTCCTAAAGTAAAACTAAACTACAAAAAAAAACATATTTAAGAAACATAACGGACTCGGTTATGACAACTAAGCAAAGGTTTATAAATTTTAATCAGTACGATAAAAAGTTATGAAAAATTATCATAAAATTTTAATTATCTTTATATAAAATTAATTGGTAGAATAACTTGGTATTACATTTTGGGTTGAGTCAATTTGATTGGTATACCTCTCGATTTTAATATATATAATATCACTTTTCGATTCAACAATTTCAAATATATCTCGCGAATCAAAAAAACATATCATGCTTATGCATATCCCCACACTTTCATATCTCACACTCCCTTTCATATAGGTTTAAGTAACTCGCATATAATTTCTGAATTATTTACTCATTATTTACATATGGTCCGTCTATTTCATATTTTGAGAGCTTAGCATGGTAATAAAAATTGAACAATATATGCTTCATCATATGGTCATTATTTTCTGGCTGCAACCCTCGTGACCCTTGTACATAGAACCCAAGTCAAGAAAACTCTATACAATGTTAGTGTTTGGATGAAATTTGTAGTTTGATGTTGACGTCATGGAATAGCTATAGGAATATTAGGATCATGCATATATAGATAGAGAGAAAGAGAGAGCGAAAATGAGTATGTGATGAACGATTTTGCGAGGAAAAGTGTAGTGCTGGATGGTGCGATCGATACGTAAGTGAAAGTTTTTGCAAGTTGTACGGTGAAGAAGGGTAGCCTTTACAAAAGATTGCATGTTCAATAAGCATCATTATTAGAAATGGAGGAACGGCAATGAAGCAGTCGGCGTACGTGGCTAGCTACAGCTTCATGCTAGAGATAGAAGCAAGAATGGCCATTGGCTGTGTACGTATAGCTAGCAAGCTAGCTACCCAATTCATGTCTTCCTTGTAAAGATGGGAGAAGGCCGAAGGTCGAAGGGCTAGTTCAGTTCACACGACGAATTTATTTTAATTAAGTGTGTGGCTCTGTCATGTGCAGGGTCATGATGAGCTCACTTTGTCTTCCTAATACTTATTATGGTTTTCAAAATCCTATAGATATCTATACGTTATGGTTCTAATTAAGGTTCAAAATTTTTTCTCTTTTATTTGGGAAATCGAGGTCGGCCAGCAACAGGGCAATCAACCCTTTTTGGAGACAACTAAAGAGTGTTTCCCACCCAGCTCCATCCCTTCATTAATAAGAATCCGAAAGAGGGAGGGAGGGAGAATGGAGAGTGTTTTTAAGCTTTGGATCCTATGCAAAGATGCAAAACACACTAATGGCAGAATGTCAACTAAGGTGAATTCTAAAAGTCAAATCACTTTTTTGACAGCATTATCTTCCTCACCCATCGCGCAAGCCCGGCTGGCTGGCTCTCTTCAGATGCTCCTTCTATTCACATAATTAATGGCTTATGATGGGGGCGGGCTCTGGAGGAGTACTGTCATTAGTCAATGGCCATCTACACAGACTCACTTGGTGTCTTCCTGTCTCCCTAACAACATGAACGATAATTAACGAGGCTCTTCCCTTCTCGCTGCTTTCCTTTTTGTCGACTTTAGCATTCCTTTTGGATATGGGATATGAGCACTCTAAGACAGTAAAACCCCACCGATGGGAGGCTTGTCCACTGAGGCATGCTCAGTATCACATTGCGTGATCTTGCAAATTTTGCAGAGGTGGGAGTCTTTATCCTGCCTCCTCCAAGGGACCCCGAACAAAGCTACTCTGTGGGAAAAGGAATCGGTCCCATATTTTCTCATGCACCAAAAGAGAGTTTTTTTATACAATTGGTCTCCGCCAATTTGACCCCACCTTGCACATTCTCACTCTAGAATTGCGTGCCTTGCCTTTGCTTCTGTTTTACATCTGTCTCTCTCGTTTGGGGTCCATGCATCATAAGAGGTGTAAAGGTAGACATGGTTGTACATATATATATATATATGTATGTATAGCTAGCAGGAATCCCAGCTTGATAGGCTGCTCATGTGAGGCAAAATCTTGATATCTTTGCTACTAATTATGGCGCAATTTATAATGTAAGCCATGATTAAAGGATAGGGTGTGACTTCTTATTTGTCAAAACCTTAAAAGAAATAAAAGAGAAAGGGTAAAGTTTCCAAAAGATTAGGGGAAATGGACAAAAGCAATAGCTCTTGCAGTAGCATTAGTCAGCTTTCAACATGACAGCATCACCCCATGCATGCATGCATTTCATTTGTCAGATCTATGTCACTCTTATCAGCAGATAATGGATCGATCTGATCAAAAAGCATCGACATGTACTCACTTGCATTCAGGATTTCTTCCTGGAATTCTATTTTAATTAAGTAGCTTTCCTATGAAATGTACGCTGAGAAGAAAATGTCCCGTTTCTTACCAAATTTGCCTAGCCAATCCCTTGTTTTCATTAGCTCATATCGATCAATGAATCATTTAAATCAAATCTCTTTCTTGTGTCTCATTCATTCCAACATAGTTTCCTTCAACTCCAACTTTAGGCAGCAAATTAAGGAGAAAATTGGGTAGATCAAGTAAGTAACTTTCCAGGTATGGTGCCTCCTCTAACAACTTTGCTTCTTTAATTAAAATTTACTGGTCAGACATCATGATAATATCATGGTGGGTTTATTGATTAACCAAGACATAAAGAACAACTTGTAGGAGAAGACTATATATAGTTGTGTTTCTCGCAACAAAAAGCAATTTGCACTATTCTTCAATAGTGCCCATTCCCTCGTGGAAAAAGAATTATAAAAAAGTCGTGAAGAATTTAGTTATTATATAAAAGAAAAAGAACTATCGATCTGAATGAAATTTGTTGAAAATCTATTTGGTGATGTGGGTCTAAACTCTAAAGTTTGGCATCATTGAGAGTTGAGAATATGTAAGAACATGAACAAAGCCATGCACATATATGAGTTATAGGGATGTCCTAGTCCATATCATATCCAACAAACCTAACCGATCCAAATTGAGAGGTAGAGAACACCATGCAGCAGGATTCCTTAATAAAGAGGAAGACCAATAACTCAAGAGAAATGTTGGAAACTAAACCATGGTAAAACTGAAATGATTAGGTGGTGGAAATTTGTGGGTATCAGATAATGTTAAAGGAAATAAGGTAATGGGTAGAGGTTGAATTCTGAGATCCCGTACTATCGCATGAGTAGATTATTGATAGATACCCTAATTTGGTTGAGTGGCCCTTTTACTCGATATGCCTTTGGCAAGAGTCAATTACTGGAGGCCTCTTTATTGACCTCTGCTTCAATCCAATCTGCTCTTTTTATTTTTTTTATTTTTTATATTTCTTCCTCCTCCTGCGCTCACTAGCTATGCCTCCAACAATTTTCAATTTTTTAAAAATCTCTTTCATTTTGATTTTGATTTTTTCTCGTTTTATCCTCCAGTTTAGCTTAAGAGAAGAATAATAGGATATAAAGTAAACAAGTTATGTATCTTGTATGGTTAAACATAGCTAACCCAGCCTAACCTGTGATCAATTTGGAACAAGACTGGCTAGTTATGCAAGTCCATTTAAATCCAACCCACTTGATAATACCCTAAGTTTCATAATCATTAATTTCAAGTGGATGCAAACCCAATCCATAAATTCAAATGGGTTGTGTATTTAATGGACTGGTTTTGTTCTCAAGCAAATGTAAATGCTTTTACTCCTTTCAAAGTGCTTTCCCAAACCCACAAAAAAAGAAAGAAAAAAGAACATTCGAACACATGACACACAATAATTGTTTCAAACTAGGAACCTTAACACAATAAGTACTAAAAATACACAGTTCTAGAGAATTAGGGAATTGAGGAAGAAATTTGAAAAGGTTGGCACTCGAATAGTCTCATAATTTTTCTTATTTTTATTGAGACCCAACCTGGCTTTCAATGATTGCCTTTTAACATGCTTATGCATTTATAACCAGCATCAATGATCTTTTTGCTCCTTTGTGTTTTTATGAGTTTTCACGAAAGATGCCCTACTCACCAGCTATGTCCCATTAAAACTTATCACATTTTTTAACAGGAGAACCCTTTAAAAGCTTATGCCATGCCACCTAATTTCAAGAACATACAGCATGTACTTGTCGGATGCCAGTTGAAATAATAGAAAGCAAAGCAACGTCTATATGCAACATGTGCAGACTTTGATATCCCATTCCTTAAACCGGAATAACAATTTTTTGGTTTAAGCTTACAATAATTTACAATCCATAGAAAACCAATATATTGTTAGCTCTTTATGAGCCAGAATTAACCATGAGAGAATACAAGCCCAAGCCCATGATATTATTTCTTTATTTTTTGAAAAAGAAAACGAACAGACATGGCATCAAAGCATCTTATCATGTAAAACAAGCAGCGCAATGACGATGACGTACGAACCCCTGCCATGATAGCTAACCATCTAAGTCATCAAACAAGAGCACGACTTTAAAGTAAACTAGTCAAACATTACTACACAACTAAAATAACTCCAGCTTAGATCAGATGGCTCCAGCCGAACCATAATTCCCAAACCCAAGAATACCCACATCGCAGACTTAACCATCACTATGCAAATTAAGAGGAGGCAGCTTGAAGTAAAATCTACTGGCATCAGATACAGCAATTAATGACCTTCATGAAACTATCTTCATCTATGCAAACTCATCCTAAACGCCACCTACTGGAAAGGCTATACAAACTAATTGCTGACAGTGTAAAACCTGTAACAATAAATATCACTGTTGGGGTACGGTTTACCGCAGATGTGCATCTATGATTGGCTTATCTGTGGCCCATTCTTGCATCACCATCAAATCTACTATATTAAAGCTCGCCATTTGAAGAAGAGATGCCCCTCTTATCGGAATTGAGATTTATGCTTGATTGTGATGACACTTCATCCTGCTGTTCATTCTGATCCTTCTTCGAAGTGAGAAACCGGCCACCACATCCTCTTGCTCTTCTCAAAGCATGCTGATGCCGCGATTCATGCAAGTATGGCTGCAAGAGTAGCTGGAGACGTAAGCCATGAGGTCTCTCAATAAGAAATGAAAGAAACGAGAGGGGTGGCCAAACAACAGTACTAGAGGTACCAAGGAATTCTCCCCAAGTTCTCTTTCATGTTATGCAAATCTCAACCATATATGTCATTATGGAAAATTTGAATTGCTGCCTCAAATCAACTGTGGTTATGATGCAAGTTTCTATTGGATCATTCAACAGCTGAAAAGAGCGCTTATAAAAAAAAGAATTGAAAATAGTAAGCAAATTGATGTTATGTGTCCTTTCAGACTAATTTGAAGTCAGAATAGGTGCAGAACAGCACATACAAGTATGCTGCATATCAATAGCAGGTCCTTGGACAAATGACAACAAATATAGAGTTCAAGTTGCAATATGCAAAATCAAAGGCTAGTCAACCAGGTAAGTTGAATACAATACTGAACAGAACTGGGAAGAAACTGTTTCCTTTACTAGTTCCTCAAGTAACAATATACCTTCCGAGACTTAGCTCTCCTTTCCGATTCAGCTTTTGCACGAGATTGTCGGCGTCTTAAGATACCATGATACTGTTTAGCATTGACAAATACAGGCTCTTCAATAGCATCTGATGGCAAAGGAACTCCAGCTTGCTGAATCTCCATCAGCTGCAGGTGGACCTGGAAAAAGGATGTATATATGCCCACAACTTAGATCCTATCTCAATTCCACAAAACTTACCAATTCTTAAATAAATGACAAGACACCACCATCTCAATTTATCCATGAAGAAGGTAAATACCATTGGTTGTCCACCGTAGGGTTGTGGAGGATATGGCTGAGCATCATGGGGAGCGGGAGCAAATATACTTCTATAGTATGGATCTGGATATGGATAAGCTGGTGGTGCCTTATAAACCATGAAACGAATATTAAGTTAAACTTTGTCCATACATAGTGCAAATTTAACAAAAGAAAAAAAATAATGCAGGAAAGGGAGTATCAATGTTGCCTTTTTGGCAACAATATGGTACAAAGTATGCTGATAGTGATTGTTAATCAAAACTCATGCTATTGCATTTATCAGTAAAAAGCAGGAAACAATCAACATTACATATGATCAAGCAGCAATCCTTTTTCAAGTGAAAGTACAAGAACCTTGAAGATACAACATAAAGAAAATGTGAATTTTCACATAGATGCACGCCAAGAGTTGTTTACAGCCAGGCATAATAACATGCTGACTTAAAAGAACAACTAATAAAAATGAATATTACAATTTTTGTATATCAAATATCACTTCTGCATTGTTCAGCAAATTAAAAGTAGTCTATAAGAGAGTATGGCGCTGTTCTGGCATGATCAATAAGCACACAAGACAGTGTTAAAGAAGATTTTACAAAAAATAATACCATAGTATGTCCAACACCAAGATGTGGTATTGTTACATATTGAACGCTTGAGCTGGAGGTGCTTGTTTGTGACAGCACAATTCCAGAAGATGGTGACTGAACCTGAGATTCTGAGTGTTTTTGATGGTCACCAGCTTCACCATTATCTGGGAAAATATATTCTAAAACGTGTTAAACACTATGTACTAAGTGAAAATCACATGCATATGCAACCAATGCATTCAATGAGGAAGTACTCAAATCCAAACACCAAGCTTCAAACATGAACCGTCAGGACAAAATTAAACATCACCAAAAACAAAACTCAAGGACTTCATCAGCAAAACATGGGGACAGACAACCATTGCAAATAGATGCTAAAGTTTTAAACCTATCATCAGAATTATCATGACAAAGGAAAATTAATTATCAATGATAGAGATGATTAAAGCATTCCTGATAAGTAATAGCCCATTCAAATCCAGTAGCAAGTGCTGAGGAAGACTATAATAGGAACTGGATCCAGTTCACAAGAATCAATAGTCATGGCATGTGGAAAGTTGAATATTGTCAATCACGCTGATAAGATTCATGTACAATGCAAATAGCATAAAATCCGGACCGCAACAGGGAAATATCTCTAACTTAGGTCGTCTCTCCTATGAGAAAAGGAATAATCTCATTCCCAAAGTTCTTATAGTGATAAATACAGAGTATTTCATTTCTAGACCAAAACCAAGTACAAATTCTCAATGGCCAAAACTACTTCCACACTGACACCAATTTACAAAAGTTTCGAGCAAAATACCTGAAAGATTATGCACAGAAGAAGTCATGACGCTGCTATACTCACAGAATGCCCAATCTTAAACCTGAAAAAAAATCGTATTTAAAATAATTCTGGTTACCAGGATCAAAAGGCATTGCAAGCATGGCTAACTACTGAAAGGAAGCCTTAGACCTTCATTAAAACAATAGTCTAAACAAACAGCACAATGCGTAAATCGTCAACGACATTAGAAAATAATAGTGAAAATAAGAAGAATACACAAGCCAAGCTCAAATTAAAATGTCTACACAGTTTTTAGCCCACAGACATCCTTGACATTTTCAACTACTCCAGGGTCAATCCATGTCTGACCAAGCTGATCAAAAACAAGTTTTTTCAATGCCAATAAATAAAATTCAATACCAATAATTAAATGATTCATTTTCATAAACTACGACATATAATTCTGCCAATGAATTCTGATGCTAACCTCTAGAAACAAAGTTCTCCCCATATTTCCCACACATCTCAACATTATGCAAGATAAAGCAGCACCCGTAATAATTCTGCGAGATTCATACCCAACACAGGCATCTAACAACTGAACTATTATTCTATATAATATTATCAAATGATTGTTTGCACCCCATTTGCAGGGTTATCCAAGGTAGCTTACTTTTAAACAATACTATGTCTCGCAGCTTGGGGTTATATTAGCTATCCTTGGGTTGATGGTGAGCTTCCATACAAAACAGGTTACCAAAAACTGACCAAAATACAATGAACTGAAAACAGCAAAATAAGCTGCGAAAAAAATAAAAATAGAAATATAAACCTTGGTAACGAGCACATAAACCATCTAATTTAACTTAGGCACCCTGAAACAAAGTCAGTGAGGAAATATTCCCAAAGCAAAGCACCGGAATTGAAATCAACTACTCGTATCAATAATAACTAACCAAAAATCAGCCCAACTGAACTTGGCAACACAAAAATCTGGAACTATATACTCTTGCAATATCAAAACCACGCAGAAACGTAAAAGAGCATCAAACGCACAATTTTTATTCCTTCAATCCCCAAACAGAAACAATCAAGACAGTCCCACACAAAATAACGCAATTACGCACTGGGCGATCAAGAAGCTGCATGCAATCAGCGAAAGAAGGAAATCAACACTTGCACTGCTTTTCAACCATTTCGTCGGCGACACAAGCAGTTTGGGAATACGAGTAGGAAGAACTATAGCGATTAGTTAAGCCAAAACAGATAAAAACCGTCTCTACCTATAAAATCAATGGCAGTGTTGAAGGAGAAAAGGAGAGGCACGATCTCGAAACTAACCTTGTAAATTTGAAGGAATTAATTAAAGGTTGGGCGTTGGAAACTTACCCCTTCGATAGGGAAACCGCCTCTGTTTTCCGTTTCCCGTACAGAGAGCTACGAGAAGTATGAGCTTATGGCTGCTGTTTTGGTCTTTTCAAAAATCTCCTGTGGATTGCGAATTTGCTGCTGTTCATCTTTCCCGGGTTTATAATTTCATCCCGTACCGTTTCTACTTTTTCAGTTTTTAAACACAATAATTAGATTTATCTTATCAAATTTGGCAACTGCACCGAAAATGGTACATATATATTATTTTAGGGTCAATTAATTTAGCTATAGCTAAGGGATCACGAATAAAATTGATTAATCTAAGAAAAAAAAAGGAAAAGAGAAAAAAAATAAAATTTTAAAAATGTTTATAAATCATAGTACGAGCAGCTTGCCAGTGGTGGAGAGCAAATCCGAATCGCGGGATGTTGAGCTCCACGTGGGACCATAGCAAGGGGGAGGCCTTTTTCTTTCCTCCCTCAATAAGTATACACGTGGAAGCTGTGGACATCGGCTTGAAACATAATATTATTTTTGTTTATATTTAATATAAAACCAACCTCATTATGCCCTATTCTAAATCAATATATTTTCTAAATATAAATTTTCATTTTGATAATTATGTGTACATAATTGTATTTGTAAGCGATAATTATGTGTACAAAATTTTCATTACCGTCTATAATAGATGAATAATATTTATTTAACCCGGTAGGTCCGGATAAAAATGTTTCACATTTGAAGTTTATTCCTTTGTTATTGTTTAATTATTATTCGTGCAAGCTGGTCTCTGATGGTGTCCTGTGATGACATCAGCATATGTTGTTGAGGTTGTTGTCAATTTTTATATAAGGTCTCTTTTAGTATTATAATTGTTTAAATAATATAGTTTTCGAAAATTTTAGAATAAAGTTGTAGATCGGACAACGAGGATATGTGTATTTTAATTTCGATGAAAACAACGGTGGAAGGAAGGAAAGAAAAATTTTAGCAAGTAGACTGGGAAGTATAGTTTATTACTGGCACAGTGACATTGAGATTTAATTAAATCAATTAAATAAATAATAGACTTGGGATGAACTTAATAGTGGCGAGAGCGGAGTAGGCATCAATGAGATAATCTGGAAGAGGCACTGTCACCAAAAGGTTGTCTTTTGCCCCTCTCCAAAGACCAAAAGAAAAGGATCATCGCAGCCTCCTTCCTCACATGCATGGTCGAGTTTTCAGCCTCTATATAAATTAATCAGCGGAAGCCCATTTCTGCGTTCGTTCTTCCTTAATCTCTCTCTTTCTCTCTCTCGCTCTTCTATTCAAAGCATCGATCAGCCGCCTTGATCTGGCCATGGCTCATTTTGCCACTACAGTCTCTCAGGTCCAAACCCCAAACCCTGACTCTTTATTTTTATTTTCAGCTTTCTGTTATTTTCTTGTTCTTTGCTTTTAGTTGCTGTTCTGATTGAGGTTTTGTGTGGCAGGTTTCGTTTGCTGTCCCTGTCGGGGGTGATTCAACTCTAAGGAGATCTGCTCTTATGGTGAATGGCGCTTTGTTTTGTTCTTAATAGTTCAAGGACCATTAAGAGCTGTTTTTTTTTCTTTTTGTCGTCTTTTGTTTCTGCTTGGTTTCGTTTTTTGTTGAGATACCTTTTTTTGGGTTGCAATATGACTCAGTTTTTAAAGCTTGCTGGCGGCCACCTTTAGAATTTTATTTTGTGGATCTGAAAATCTTGCCGATTCGAAGCAATTCCGCGTTGTTTGTTTATGTTCAGCACAGCGTTTTGGTCAAATATTCTTTGGCAATTTCTCTCAACTGATAGATAACTTGTTGTCAAGTCATAGGTTAATTCATGTCGTAGTGATGTTTTTTGGTGGAAGTGTTTTTTCAATAAAGAACTGTTGTTTGTCAAATGCTGTTGTGCATTCACTTGCCCCTCATTCCAATCCAGGTGCCAGAGGAAATGAAATTGGTTTGACTTGGTGGCCTGGCAAAGCTAGACGCTAGGTGGACTTTAAATGAAAGGCACCTTATAATAGTTACTGATCCAGTTTTATAGACATTCCACTTGTTTTTGCATCTCAATGTTCACTGATCCGATTAGAGCATTTATTCTACTTTTATGCTCTTTGAAACCACTACAACGCTGCATGAGTTTTTTTCCTAATTGTCTGAGTGGTCTTGTGTCATTCATTATACATGGCTGTTTGAGTTTTGGGGTTGTATATGAAACTTGTATTTGTCGTACACATCTGCAGGCCAAATTAGGGAATTCACATCAGAACTTTTTTTTTGTGCAGAAGAACAATGTAAGCATTGCTAACAGATCACAGGTTCCTGCTATTACTTTGGACTTGAAATCAAGGAGTCAGTTTAAACATCGGCATGTGGTTTGTATGTCAGTGCAACAAGCCAGTGCATCTAAGGTTGCAGTTGCACCTTTAGACCTTGAAAATGCCAATGAGCCTCCGTTGAATACATATAAGCCAAAGGGACCTTACACAGCCACGATTGTCTCGGTCGAGAGGCTTGTTGGCCCAAAATCTCCAGGAGAGACTTGCCATATAGTGATTGATCATGATGGCAATGTTCCCTATTGGGAAGGACAAAGTTATGGTGTTATACCTCCTGTAAGTGATATTAATTTCTCTGTTGTGTTGCGGAAACTTTTATTTTGCTTGTACCGCTTTGCTTAAGTTGTTCATTTTGTACTGGTGACTTCAACATGGTATACATTAGATCTTCCTTATGGAGGAAATTGGTTTGAGGCATGTGTATATTCTTCTAGTAGTGATGCTTGATACATTTGTATCCTTTATTACCTTGGCACAATTTCTTTCTGTTTAAATAAGCGGGTTTATCCATGCCTAATGATCTTTCTTGTTTATAGTCATGGATGCATCAACGAAGCACTGTGTTCTGTCTGAGGTGTTTTCGTATCAAGTTACTGTATGGAGAAAGTTCAGTTTCTTGGTTACAAGTTGAAATTCCGCTGATCGTGATCTATTTCTTTACTCGTGGAATCAACTGATTCAAATGCTATTTTCAGATTAGTTCCACCAAGGACAGATGCAAACTTGTTCCAAAATAGTTAATCTTTTAGCGTCTATATTTGTCAGCTGCTTTGTCTGAACTCTTGCTATGGGATTTTCTAACTGGCCTGTTCTATGTATAAATTTATGTAGGGTGAAAACCCAAAGAAACCAGGGAGTCCTCACAACGTACGTCTTTATTCAATTGCATCAACAAGGTATGGAGACTCTTTTGATGGCAAGACAGCCAGTTTATGTGTTCGCCGTGCTGTTTATTATGATCCAGAGACTGGGAAGGAGGATCCTTCCAAGAATGGTGTATGTAGCAATTTCCTCTGCAATTCAAAGCCTGGAGACAAGATTCAGATCACTGGTATGACCCAGCTAAGCTTTTTATGGAGATACGGAGTATATAAGAGCTGTGTCTTGGCAGAACAGTTTCTTTTCTGTTAATTTCCTCAAAACCTGGTCAGAGTATAAAATGTGAAACTAATTTACAGAGACTCTGAAATCAGGCCTTGATTGGCCTGATATGCACAACATAGTCATTTTTAGTTTTATCTGCTAATAATTGCAATCATTTGGCAGGACCCTCTGGCAAGATTATGCTTTTGCCTGAAGAAGATCCAAATGCCACCCACATCATGATTGCCACTGGCACTGGTGTGGCCCCATTTAGAGGTTACCTCCGGCGAATGTTCATGGAGAATGTTCCCACATTCAAGTTTGGTGGGCTTGCATGGCTATTCCTTGGGGTGGCCAACACGGACAGTCTCCTCTACGATGAAGAATTTTCCAAATATCTTCACGAGAACCCAGATCAGTTCCGCTATGACAAGGCACTTAGTAGAGAACAACAGAACAAGAGTGGAGGCAAGATGTACGTTCAGGATAAGATAGAGGAATACAGTGATGAAATCTTCAAACTCTTGGACGGTGGAGCTCACATTTATTTCTGTGGACTCAAGGGGATGATGCCTGGGATCCAAGATACCCTGAAGAGAGTTGCAGAGCAGAGAGGGGAAAGCTGGGAAGCAAAGCTGTCACAACTCAAGAAGAACAAACAATGGCACGTTGAAGTATACTGATCTTGCCTGTTTGTGGACCCCGTCTTACCTTCATTCGGGAAGAAAGCAGGATTAGGAATGCATTGAGATTTTTCCATTGTTGGTCAGCTCCTCATGCAGTAGCTGTTATCATATTGATACATGTCGTGGAATAATTAAATGAATTATTACAAATTAGGAACTCTTGGATTTGGTGGTTGTTGGGTATTGTCGAATTAGCTGTTACTTGTCCCAAAATTACATAGTTGGTCAAATCAGTATTAATTAGTAATATAATTTTCTGGTTTTGAAAAAAAAAATTGCTAAACCTAATCCTATAAATTTGGCTAATCAAATATGATATAAGATCTTATATCTTAGTTATATTATTCATAAATACTAAGAATATTTTATACCGAAAGACTTATAATTTTAGAGAAGATAATAAATATCGTTAAATTTTAATAATTAAATATATATAATAAATTAATAATATATTGACCCGACCAACGATGATGATTATATTAGAAAAGAGAGAAGGGAATGATTTTAATGCGAATAATTAAAAGAACAGGGGAAAAGCGCATAATCAATGATGATTTCATTTTCATCCCCATAATTATAATTGATGGTCTCCGTAAAGTTTGCAACATTTCTTCATATCCTCTCCCCCTGTGCCTGAATAATCAATGATCAATCTTCCTTCCTATCTGGAAAGACCGTGGATTTCAAATCAGTTTTTGAGTTCAGTGGTAAAATTCACTGCTGAATTTCTAATTTTCTTACATTTTCTCGATTTCTTAGCCTTTGTCTTGATTTCTGTTTATTGAGAATGATCGTTAGCATCACGGCGTGTCTTAGCATTTGTTGCTGCAGCATGTGTTTTTTTTATGGGGAATCTGAAAAACTGCCAATCTACCTGTTTTTATATGGCACCGAGTAATCTTTGCAGTGATTTATTCTGTATCCCTCTTTTATCCCTTTGCTGATTTGGGTTTTATTATCTCTCCAAGAGAAAGGCAATCTTGGTGTTTGTTTCCCTTTTGTTTGGATGCCAAAAGGTTTGCATTTTTTGTTCAATTGGATGTTTTCGCATTTGGGTTGTAACCAAACATTGTCGATAGGTTTCTCTGACTTAATTTTCTGTGTTGTTTTCCCTTATCTAGAAATACCGGTATAGCAGCACACCTTTCATTTCCTACTTAAAAGTTGCAGATGATGTGTTCTTCCTGTATGTCTCGACTTTACCACTTTTGATATCATGCACCAAAAGATCATTTGCATTTCAAATATGATTTTCGTCGGATGCTTTACTATGCTTGCCACTGTAATTATCATAAAATCTTCATTCATTGGATTCTTGTGCAGATAATATAGTGAAGAAGAGTTGGATGGTTTTCTGATAATCAGTAAAGCAATGAGCCGGCTTCCTCATTCTTCTTCGGGTATGGTCTCTGATGCCCCGGGAAACAATGGAGCCTTGGATTAGTTATGTTATTGTTGTTATTGGTTTTTTTCGTTTGGTAAAAGGTCTATGAACTTTTGAGATCAGTGCTTTATTGTGTGTGTGCTTTCCGTTAGCTTATTGAGAATAAAGAACTAGGGGAGATGTTCGCCATATCAGTGAAACTAGGCAGGACATGTGTTATGGATTTCATGAAATTACCTTCTTTCGTTCTCGTTGCTAGCCGGGAAACATATTTGCGGTAGCTTAATTAAAACGTGACTTGTTTTTTTTTTGTTTACTTGTGTAGGTAAGAGAAGATTAAAAGATTTATTGCAGCAAAGTGACAATCGCACTTGTGCTGATTGTGGTGCACCAGATCCTAAATGGGCGTAAGTTCTGCTACTTAACTACCTTGCAAACTCTGTGTAGAGAATTAGCAGAGTGTATGTTCCTCATCATTCCTGTCACATGCTTCTTATTCTTATAAACAAACTGGCAGTTAACATTTTGTTTTAGTATGGTACTGCAGAAATAACTACACAATTTTATAAACATACTCCACGGGGAAACCTCGGTTTTTGTGTCCGCAGTCCATCAAGTCATTAAGGAATTGGTTGACAACCTTCTTTGCAGGTCAGCAAATATTGGTGTCTTTATATGTCTAAAATGTTGTGGTGTCCACAGAAGCCTCGGTACGCATGTCTCAAAGGTGATTGCTGATGCCCTCTTATCTAATTTACATGACTAACTACTATTTTTGGGAAGCTCTGTAGACAAATGTTTACAAATAAAAACTTGGGGGTGATATTTTCACACCTTAGACTTAAATTCTTTTTATATCATTCCGTTCATTGAGATCATTCTTGTATTTCTCCTCCAAAAACATAGGAGCTTTAAGGAATTGACCACATTTTGTGTGGCTCTATTCCATTATCTGTAAATGATTTCAGCATTTATGTACATTATATGCATCTTAGTTTTGATTTGTGTTCTTTTTTTTATCTTTACCAAGCAGTTCTTTTAGAAAGGTAAGCATTACATGTAATCATGGCTGCCACCATTTACAGTTTATAGTCCCATAATCTCGGGAACAATGGATTATAATATATTATAAGTTTGATTAAATTATTAAAGTATGCGGAATCATATGTGTTCCAGGAAAGGAAATGAGGTATATGCTTCAGTGCTAGTTTTCATAAACAGTAATCTATCGTTTTTTTTGCCAAGGTTCTTTTATATTTCTTTTGGTGTTGGGAGACAACAAATTGTTTATCTGAAGCTGCTTATATCAGGTTTTATGTACTAAATTTGATATATTACCTGGTTGAAGTTTCTCTTTTTAGAGATTCTAATCGTCCTTATCAATTTGATGAAGGATCTTAAGTTTTATGTGCTTCATTCTAAGGTCTCACATGTCAATGTAGTTGTTAAAATACCATGTGTGTGATGCTTAGAACTTATCATAAATTATGTCTCAGATTCTACCTCATGTGAGAAATGATTTTTTATGTCCAGGTTTTATCTGTGACATTAGATGACTGGTCTGATGCTGAAGTTGACGCCATGATCGAAGTTGGAGGAAATTCCTCTGCAAATTCAATTTATGAGGCTTTTATACCTGAAGGAGTTTCAAAGCCAGGTCCAATTGCCAGTCATGAAGAGCGTATGAGATTCATCAAGTGAGTAGCACTTTTCTGTGTCTTGCAAATCAATTTCTTTCATTTTATTCATTTTTCATGGTAATGCTTTTGGAATCCCTGCTTATCATTTATCTGGACAAAGGTTACTCACTATTATTGGTGCTTGCATTTTGAGAGGAATTGATAGTTTTTGTTTTCCTTTTGTAGGTCTAAGTATGAGCTTCAAGAATTTTTGAAGCCTAGCTTGCGTATATCTTCCGGAAAGTCAGCTTCTGCTTCTCTTAAGTCTAGTTTTTCTAGAAAGATTCTAGATAATTTTCGAGTTTCGAGTACATCAGTAAGTTTGTCTCGCCCTTTTCTTTTCTTTTTTTTTCTTCTGAAAACACTCTTTAAATTATTCTCCATTATAGGATCATGGTTACATAGGGTGTTCTTTTTTCCTAACATTGGTTATGGATAAGCCGCCAACTGCCATGTGCAGCCATGCTTTGTTTATATTGTAGTTGTTATTGATTTTGTGAATAAATTCACTCTATCTGACATCTAATGTCATGGCAGGAAGGCATGGTTGAATTTATCGGATTGTTGAAAATAAAAGTTAAAAAGGGTACAAATCTAGCTATCAGAGATATGATGTCAAGCGATCCCTATGTGATCCTCACACTTGGAAAACAGGTTTTTCATTTTTTCTCTGTGTGACTCATTAGTTTTAAAATCCGTGGGTTTAACAACATTCATGTAATAGCTACTTAGTTTTCAGCACTTTTAGTTATTCAATTCTCTGCCTTTATGTTTACTGCTTCTGGGTTTCAATCTCTGCGCTAGTATATATTTATGAATGGAAGCTTTTTAAGAATAATTGTGGTTTCCATTTGTTTGGTTGGATGATAGATTAGATCTCTTGAAGATATTGACTGTGGCAGCTGGTATTTCTCCATTTGGCACATTGACATATGTATTTGCCTTTGTCTTTGAAACTTAAAGTTGGTCTATCAATTTGATGAGAAGATTTGTGTTTGTAACTTAAGTTGGTCCGTTTATTTGACGAGAAGATAAATGGGATTCTTTGTAAACTTGCAAATGATGCCAGTTTCAGTTTTAATATTACTTGCTGCTAATGATGGATTGGCCGATCATGTTACCAGACTGTTCAAACAGCCGTTGTCCGGAGCAACTTGAATCCCATATGGGACCAGGAACTGATGCTATCAGTTCCAAGTGATTTTGGCCCTGTGAAGTTGGTAAGCCTGGCTATACTTACTCTGATGTTACAATCTCCTAGTCCTTTATCTAGCTACAGATTCGAGATTACTCTGATAGAAACTGTTTAAGTATTCTAGTTTTCAATCCATTTATTACTCGTAATATCTTAAAAGATTCTTCCATTGCAGCAAGTCTTCGACCATGATACATTCTCTGCTGACGACATAATGGGGGAAGCTGCCATCGACATTCAGCCCTTGCTAACATCAGCCATGGCATACGGTGATCCGGAAATGTTCGGGAACATGCAGATAGGGAAATGGTTGAAATCCGACGACAATGCACTTATGGAGGACAGTGTGATCAACATTGTGGATGGGAAGGTGAAACAGGAGATTTCCCTGAAGCTCCAGGACGTTGAATCTGGAGAACTAGAACTAGATTTGGAATGGTTGCCACTTGACCAATAGGTGCGTATCATCAAGCCATTGTTGGTGCAAATAGTTAATAAGAGGCTAAAGTATTGGTCTAAACGAATCATTCGGCTGTATTCTTTGATTGGTTCTTTTCCTTACATTCTGTGTTTCGCTGAGCTTGTAAAGATGCTTTAAACTGCAAGAGTTTCATTATTGGATTGGCCGCGAGAATGTATAATCAATCAGTAGACAATTTTGGTTTTGTTGGGTAAGAATTTGAAGTGTGTGCTGAAGTGGAAACTGATCCAATGTGGATAAGATTAAGAGAAAGCAAAGGAAGGGGCAGGCAGTTTCTGCTTTGACTGCTTTGACATGGACCCTTGTCCAATGTCCATCGATTGCTTTTTGGGTCAAAATTAGGATGCTGTGGAGACGCAAACAGTACTTCTGAAATAATGAGTCATTAGATACTAAAGAAAGACTAGAGTAAGAAAAATAATGACCAGAGATGCAATTGAATTAAATTTCATGAACTTCATTAATAAATAAGCATAGATATACAAAGTATATTGTAATAATCTCTAACGGCTGGATTTAGACATCGTTATTTAATTTCAAGATTTGCAATAAATTATAAAAAATATTAATATTTTAAAAATAATTTTTTTGAAAAATGAAAACATTTTTTTTATTTCTTATAATTGCAGCGTCGTTTTTTCTGCAGCCGGTGTTTAAGCAAATGAGCGTTGATAAAGCAGAGAATGCTTACCAAGAAAGGTTCCGACATGAAAGAGACCCATCTCACAAAATTTCTAATCACACATTCATCTTTACAACTTTTTTTTTCTAATTATATTATAAATATCGATTAATAATAAATCTAATTAATATAAAAATATTAAAACTCGAGTTCTTTGACTTTTAATTAATTATAAATAAATTTATACTCTTAATTCGAATGACCCTTATCACAATAATTAATCGACATCATCAAATACTTCACCTAACAATCATATGCACCATAATTAATTCGCACGTCTACTCCATAACCAGATAGGCAATAATACCACCAAGACACATCCCATTATGTCAACCAAGTAATAATTTTGGAGCTGATCTTCTTGCCCCTGGTACGGACATGAACCTGAAAACCTAGCCTTACTAATTTTCACATAATTTATGGCCAAAGAGATTCGATGGGATTAATGTTCGTTAAGTCCCTAAAGATGATGTGGGTTCGAATCACTGACCACCATCAGTCTCAATCACCGAGCCCACCAAGACTAGTAGAATCGACAACACATTAATTAAGTGCCTAAAGTATTGATACCATAAAATATAATCTTTAATCAAAATTCAAGATTTTGATTCTTGATATTAAATATAAAATATTTTAAAATTTTCGATTTAGATACTTTCCATAATATTCATATGCATAACTTCGTATGTTGGCGATGTGAAGGTAAAAGACGACACACCTCAAAGGATTTAAAGCACTAAGCTGCAACCCTAAAGCTTAACATCTGTGGATGGTGGTGGCGATGTTTGCTTTCTGTAGTTATGCTTGTAAAGAAAGATTAAACCTGAAGTAACTAACAGAGCCACACCCGTTATCCCACAAACCAAGCTTGCCACCAGCAGCACGTGCCTCGCGTGATATCCGTCTCTTCCGACACCACCACCACCATTCACGCTGTTCCACCACGCGGTGTCGTTTGCGTTCATTGCATTCGGCAAAGCCACGCCACCTGACGGCGAAGAAGCATTGGTGGGTGATGCCGTCGATGGCGACGTCCCAAAGAATGCCTGCATCTCCGGCGGAAACTTCTCTCCGGTAGGCGGCATGGACTGGTACTCCAGCCCGTGGTAAGACGGCCGTATCTCTCTGGCTGTCGTGGGTTGCAGGAGCTGTATCTGCAGGATCATGATGAATAAGGATACGTACAGCCCAAGGATCAAACTGAGCCTGGCCATTAATTTCTATATCGTAAGAAAATGAACTAACACTCCTCCCTGTGTGGTCGTTTATGTGGGGGGTTTTGTAGGCGAAGCAGCCAAAAGAGGGTGTGGTGTTGGGGACCTTTGCTTGTGTATATGTGTATTTCCTATTATGATAGCACATGAGCCCTCGAATAATATTTAGGCATGAGGGCCATAGATGCTGGCTGTTAATTATACGACAAAGCTTCTGTAAGGGGTGAAATTCATAATTTATATTCAGAGATTATTTAAAATTTATGTAGCAGGAATGAAAAAAAAAGGGATGGATTTAACTATTTTATTCTAAAGTAGAATCTGAATAAGCCCTTTACTGAGATTAGAAGTTGGGAGCTTTGGATCAATCCCTCTGGAAGCAAGTAATAATTTGGTAGACAAAAAAGGGTAGGATGGTTATTTAGTGAAGAAGATCCGGATTATTCGTATATATTTGATTAATCAAAATTCGATAAAGATTAGATGTCTTGTTTATTTACGTTTAATCTTAGGTTATGTCTAATATTTTTCCAAATTTTAATTTTTAATAAAGAAACTACTCATACTTTGGCTCTTGACCCTATTACTGCTGGAATATCAGGGTCGATGAATAAGAATGATGGGTTGGCGGACTACTGGTCAAGACAGGGAAACACCTTTCACCATTCAAACGCCATCTTAATGATTAGATGACTTTCGCCCATACTAGACCTTCTTTTATAAATCAAAGTCATTATCTGCAGCAAATCATCGAGGTACCATATTACAAGAGTGGACATCATATCCTTCTGAATAAAATGTTATTTCCAATATTATTTTGCAAAAGATTAACGAGAGCGCTAAGCACATTCTTTAATAAATTGAAGAAAAAAAATTAAAATTTTAGTTCATATATTCTTTTAAAAAATTATAAATATAAATAATGATTATTAAGCTTATAAATTAACAAACAAATTTTGAGAATTGAGGATTTATTTATAAAACATCCAATATTATTAATAAATGTTGAGATGGCCGAGTTGGTCTAAGGCGCCAGATTAAGGTTCTGGTCCGAAAGGGCGTGGGTTCAAATCCCACTCTCAACATTATATCTTTTTCTAATCATTTCTGAACTCTTATCACCATTTCATTATAACCTTTAAATAATTCTAGATGATTAGACTAGAAATTTTCAAATTAATAATTTTAATATTCCAAAAATAGATATAATGTATATTTTGTATTCTTGGCATTGTCATTATAAACTTACCTTATTTTATAAAATAAAAAAATATATATTATTGTTGAATTGGGATAACTCTACTTTTGGCATGTATAACAGAGTGATCGTTGTACGGTCGTGAGCCCGCTCATCTGGACTGGGCTGGAGTGGAGTGGAGTCATTGATTCATGAAAAAAAATACAATAAACCAAAGCGGCACATCAAAGGCATCCATTCATGTTCGCAAAGTCAAGGAAAATCCAAGCCTGCTCTATCAGGAATAAGTTCAACAAATTTCTATGCGAATATACAAAACCCAAAACTGTCAGGATAACAAATTAATAAAATGTATGAATTCTTTCCTCCTTTACATACAAGAGGGCCTTACCATCTTCACATAAAAATACCGAGACCATTATATCGATCGACATTGATTGCAGATTTCTGACTGAGTTCAGGTATCATCAACTTGGGAGTGGAACACGAAGCTTGGGAACGTAGTGGTGATGTCCCTGTTTGACGGAATAATAACTTTGGTCAAACTTTTGTTTTATCAACATCCAGTAAGATCAAAAGAGGTATTTTAGCAGTAGACAAAGTTTGCTCGTCCGTTTACACCAATTGAATTTCTTTGGAAGACAGCAAAACTTTGCTAGCGCATAGAGGCAATAGAGGGTAGACAAAATGGAAAGGATTAAACTCACTTGAGGTACTGAAGGGTCATATTCTTCAGAAGGGATGGATGACGCAAAACAAGATTTCTCCATTCTTCCTTGTCAATCTTACCATCGTGTTTTGTATCAGCTTCCTCAAAGGTCTGAAACAAAGGCTCGAAAATTCAGAATCTGAAATCTTCACGTTGAGAGTACAGCTAAAAACTGAGCTGCGATCTTCAAAAACTTTACCCAAAATAATAAAAGAGCTCAAAAATATTATCAAACTAATTTGAAGAAGCACCTTGTCAATTATGCTTTCAATAACATCATCTGAAAGGTTCATACCAGATTCGGCTAGAGTAGCAACTACCATTTGTTTTACCTATATGTCAAAAGGTTAATAAATACATCTGCCAAAAGTTAGGTAAAATATAAGCATCGAGCCAAAGAGCCTCAGCTCAAGTGGCATCACACTACGTTCTAGAAGGTCTACGGGGATGGGAGGTGCCAGGTTCAAAACCAGGAATATGGAAAAAAATAGCCTATAAAAAAAAAATTTATAGCTTGACACAAAGTAACGTGAAACATTTATAAGCTTACCTCCTGTCTCTCAATAAAACCTTGCTGTTTTAGATCGTACAGTCGAAAAGAAACTGTAAAACACATTTCTGTTAACAGCCGGAAGTACCAGGGATAGATATATAAACTAAAAATGTCATAGCCCTAATTACAAGTACACACAGGAAACAAAAACTCATATTGTGGGGGGAAACGTAGCATCCAACATACACTCGATTTTATCATCGATGGGGGCATTTGGATGAAAAACAGAGAGTGCTCGGGCAAACTCCTCAAAGCCTAGTATCCCATTATGTTTCGTATCAAACAAATCAAATACCTGCAAACAACAAGTGATACATGGAGAAACAATAAATAAGATACAGCTGAAAATGTTATTCAAAAAATATAAGATACAGCTGAAAATAATTCTAGAAGGATTTGTAAAAAAAATATACCCTATCTGCAAATAAACTCTCTTTCTTGTTGGTCTTAAACAGTGCAAGTTGAAACTCCTCCTGTAGAAAAGATATGCAAAAAAACACAAAATTAACATTTAGAATATATCATGCTACTTTTCATGATTGTTTGAAAAAAAATTTATCAGAAATTTCTGAGTAAAACATGAAAAATAACATTTACATGACTATATCAAATCAAAGTACAATAGGAGAGACCGTAAGAATTGATGTACTCATGCGAATATATTGAACAAACTTATGCATATTTGTTTTCATATGAACCAGATGAGAAAAAAAAATATACCTTGTTGATCAGGCCATCATCAATCACAGCACTGCTTATCTTCTTAAAGAGCTCATATAGTGCCTCTATTTCACTCACGCTGACTGCAACCAAGTTAACCACCAATAAAATCTTCATGAAATCATGAAAAAATATTTGAATGACCAAAAAAATTTCATATTAAAAAAAAAGTAGTATATCAATTTTTTTTCATTCAGTAACGAAATGGGATATTCATTGAATGATTATATTAACCAAGTTTAAATTCGCATATTTCTAAATATTCTCCAAACCACTAATCATTGACTGACATATAAAGAACAAGTAAATGAAGTATAAGACTACAACAAATAGACAACCAATAATGATATTATATAATAGGTCAGTGGATTACACACTGTCTCCCTGGCAAGAATTTCAGGATCTTCAAGGCCAGTCAATTGCTTGTGTAAATCAAAATCACAACACCGAAGTAGGGAAGCAGCGATTCCCTCTACACACTGCAACATGATATTTTATGCATATCAAGACTCTCCATACCTATGCAGCACACAAAATTACCACGGGTTATCCACGTAATTTATGAGGATATAGATAACGTGTAAATACAAGCAATAAAAAAAATAACCTGATAACCATTTCCTGCATTTGCTGACCAAAACCAAATCCAAGTTATGTGAAACAGGAGCGCTGAAAAGATTTTCTGTGTTTAGGGAAAAAACAAGATTACATGGCCTGATCCAGAGGGAAAATTTCAAAAAGAAAGAAAAAGCATAAAACCCTCAGTTTTGGTCGAAACAGATCATAACTTTTGGTTAGACAATGAGGAGAGCGAGGAACCATAGCACAAATGACTCTAAACTTAGGTCTCCAACAGATGTGAAAGCATCAATAAAGTCAAAATGGTGCAGAAAGTCATAGCAAGCATAGAAGATCTAGAATGGATGTGGTGCAATCTATCAAGCTCATCATGTTGAAGAAAAATAAGCCATGGAAGACAATAATATTAGAGTTCATGCATTATCAACCAAAAAGGCTAGGGTAGCCCAATTATCCTGTGAACAGGCAGCCATAAATAGTGAGGGATGCATCAACAAATACATCACTAGTTTTCTCTCATTTTCAGCTTTGCATTTCCGACAATCGTTGCAATTATATACTCGTGAACTCTCTGACATCTTCTTATATAGAGAGAGAAAAAAATGCGTCCAGCGCTCAAACAATACGGCGCTCTCGCCACTAGAGATCACAGGAGCCTGTTTTACAAGAAACATGCTACTTAAATACGAACATTCAAGCATAAAAATACAATCCACCGTACGAGAGACAAGAAGCTTTTTACACCATGAAATCCTGAAAAATCAATCCAAACAAATACCGAAAAATTGAAAAACAATGCCAATTCGGAACGACATAATGTGCTAGAATCATCGATACGGTATCACATCAAAGTCAGTCGAACACATGTAGTCTTCTATACTCACAGATAATGATATACCACGAAAGAGTAAATCCAATCCAAGATCTTAAAGAAAAACAACAACAACACAGACACATATAGATCTATAAACGATAACGACAGCTATAATAACAGCACAATTAAGCCAGAAACCGTTCCAGAGTAAACTTTTAGAAAAAAAGAAATATCAGTTCCGGCGCTGAGAGACGGCAGGAAAAAATCTAAAGTGAGATTCCGAATTTCTCTGCACATGAAACGAACAGATGTAATTGGGAGGGAACAACAGGACCTTACCTCCAGAGAGACGATAAGACCTGGATTGCAAAGGGAAGCTTTCCTGTGTGCCTGCGAAATTCTGCCGGGGTTTTTGCCCGTTTTTTTTTTTTCGCCGTTTGGATTTCGAACGATAAACTTACAATTTGCGTGCTATTAAAGAGGCGCGTATTTCTGGATTGACAGTGGTGAGAATTTAGTTAATTTCGTAATTATTAATAGCATATTTAAAAATGAAAAAAAATCAATTTATAGTACAACTCGAATAAAAGGTACTTTTTCTCTGGCAATGACATTTATTCCGACAAACAAATAGATCTTAACCATTTAAATTTTACGGTTTTGCTGCTTCAACTTAATCAAATACCTGATTGCAGATTAGTACATGTTAATGTCGGTCCGATTCTGCGGCCACTGATTGGGAGTGGGCTCACATACTGAAAATAATGAAAGATGCAGACAAGGAACACGCGAAGAAGCTATCTCGGTGACGCCTCACGTATAAATTATTATGTTCCAAAATTATAAGAATTATAAAAAAATATCAAAAGATATTAAAGAATATATTATTCAAACGGACTGAATTATGTGTCATCAAACCAAATCAGTAACTCGATTGACTGTTCTAATTATATAAAGAGCACGTATGTTTATTATTTTAAACTTGGTTCCAAAGTATCTAATGATGTTCTAAAAGCAAAAACTTGTTGCAAAATCACAGACGAAGCCAAGCTAATTGCAGAAACAGATGCTGCAAATTGAAAACAAAAAGAGTATATAGAAGTATTTGTAGGAAATCAAACAGCTATTACTATTTCGAATAATCATGTTTTAAGTCTATGATACTTCTTAGAGGAAAGAACGCGTGCTAAACCGAATAACGTTGTTTTATCAAGAGATTTCCGTATATCACAACTAAAAAGACATAATGTCAATTGCATTCATACATTAGAAACTAGCAGATGCTTCCAACCACGTGTCTGATGATGACCGCAACCTGATGCATACTTACGTGAAGCATACAATAAGCACATTGACATTCCATTAGTAGATAAGAATTTAAACTCAAAAAGTGTTCACACTCTCTTTTAAAAAAATTATACTATTTGTCTTTAATCATTTCCCTCTATTATTCTTTTTTATTAAAAAATACAGAAAATTCTCAAACGTTAGATGTTGTATAATCTGAGAAGTGAAATCGATGTGATATATTCTAAAATAATCTTGTTAAGTTGCACTGGAGATCCATTTAGGAAATAGATAGAAGTGCATATAGAGTGCGTGAATTGCAAGATAATCATCACAAGTCCACACCTATTAACTTCTTCTATGTAGGTGCGTTTTGCAAACCCATTATGATTTTTTTTTATTTTTTTTGTTTCTCTGCTATTTAAATATAAATGCCAACATTTACGTTTATTTTATGTTGTACCACTAAGTAGTTTTCTTTTTGTGTTTGGTATTTATTCTAAATCAACTATTAACGTAAGCTAAAAGGATTTTTCTGGTATTCACAGGTCCCGGTCACTTGTGTTTCTGGAAATGACCCAGAGACGGTGAATCACCATGTTTAGCTCGTGGCACACGATTATTGGCCCAACGCAATTCAAATGACACCGCCCAAACCTTTCCCTTTTCACACCATTAAACAAATTGTTTTTTTCCTTTTCTAATCTATCCGTCTCTCTATATATATACTGATAAATTCGGTCAATTATTATCAAATCAGATCCTTATTTCACCTTAAAAAATAAATTAGGAGCGGCGCAATCTTGACACGTTGTCATATCCAGTCAACTTCGTGTCAACAGTTTAAAATAAAGAATAAAAGTCTCCTGCATTTTATTTGATACTGACTGATTTGTGAAGCCAATAACCTCATAAGAAAAATAAAATAAAACATAAAATTTGGTAACTGGTGAAGTATTCTTATCGAGTGATTTATAAATTTTTTCTAAAATATAAAAATAACTTAATCGGTATATATATTTTCTATTCCAATAATATGTATTTAATAGTTTTTGCATTTAACGTTTATTCCTGAAAGACTGTTAAGATTTGCTATAAACAGCCACGACATCTTACGGATATGTTAAAAAGGAAAAATGTGTCTGGGTCCAGGCTTTACGTGTCGTTATTGTGAAACGACCCTACCGTAACATCAGGGTTCATGGATTAACCGTACTCAACCCGCGGCATATGCTTATTGGACAATATGTTCAATATCTCCGTTCTATACTATGAGGAGGAGGTCCATTAGAAAATCTAAATAATTTATCATTTTTACTTATTTTTTCAAGTACCATTTTAGTAAGTAACCTCTGGGCACTGACTATAAAAAAAAGAGTGAAATAGCATAGGTTTTGTCCCCTTATTTCACTATCTAGTGAAATTAAATATTTAATTTCCTATAAATTGAAAATAAGGGTGCAACACAATCTTGACACGTTTATCCTATCACGGTCAAATCCACGTCAACAGATTAGCGAAGGCGGCAACCTCATCAGAAAACGAAAGATGTGTGTTTGGAGGGTATTATCATACTACACTTGATACTTATCCACCTTATATTAGTTACCGGACATGCCTCATACCTTAAAATTATGAAAGCAAAATTTAAAGATTCTTTCCTTTTTTAGCATGTATTTATTTTTATTATAAATTATTTTCACCTATTATATAATTAATTTTTTCTCGAATTTTGAATTTTAATAGACAGATATTAGTAATAAATTAAGTTTTGTTCACTTTATTATAATAGTCAGTGTTGTTTTTTGGCATGTATTGCTTAATCATTCATAAACGTGCGTAATAAATACATAAGTTTGTCTGATTTTTTTTTTAATATTAATTGTTTCTTGAATCCCACTTGTCATTGGCATTAAATAAAGATTAAAGAGTGGAGGAGATTTTGTCGCTGGGAGGCGGTTGAGCTCAGTCTCGTCATTGCTTGCACGAGAAACAAATACCAGAGGCAAGTTAGGCCAACGGTTAACTTTGCTAGTTAGCTTCTTCGCTCCAAACTGACTATTCCCTTGGAATCCAAGCAAAGGTGATTTGGCTTGTGCAGTTGATTCTTGGTCACCATCTGAAACCCAACCTCCACCTTCCTGTCATACTCGCCATACCCATCTGCTCTGATGCACAATCTTTCTTTATACACCTCGACTGTGTGTTTGGTGCATATTCGTGTCCAAGTCTGTTGTTAAATACCCGCTTGGGTTTTGCAACTTTGCGGTGTATTTTGGCGGTTGGCTCTTTGTCTTGGGTTTTGTGGCAGAATTTCGTTTGATTTGGAGCATATGCTTGCAAAGACCTGTTCGAGTAGACCAAGTGTTTGTTAAATTTGGGAGCTTGTCGGTGTTAGCACAGTATTGAAGCTTTAGGAGATTTTGCCGCTCGTGCAGTAGGCTTCTTCTGTGAATTGAGATTGAGGGTGGTATATGCAGTTGTGGGCATGGAAGGATTGGTGCTAATATGATGCAAGTATTTGGCCACACACTGCTGGTATTTGTACTTTTATCCCACTGAACTGTCATCTCTCATCTAAACCTTTCAAGGAAGACTCGTTTTATATGATCCTCAATACACTATGGGTGATCAGTATCCCAACCACGTAAAACTCATGCTTTTATACGATTACAGTTAACTCTGTTCATATTGCCTTTCCTTGACTACTGAGCCTTTCGTATACATATCATACCAGTGTTATCTTTGTTGTTGAGTTTTTTTTACCAGAGTCAAAAGCGGGAAACATTCACCATGAATACCCGGTACCCCTTTCCTGTGGATTCGTTATGTAGTTCTGGGGTTTCATATTCATCATCAAATTCTTCAGCAGAAGAAGGCCGTGGGCCAGCGGGAACGAGAAACACGGCTGCTCGTGCTTACACTTCTTCAATGTTGATAAGAATTGCGATGAGGATGTCCCGTGCAAGATGGTTCACTTTCTTGAGGAGAGTATTCCACTATCAGAACGGCTCTAGATCAAATCTTGGGTCTAATCCTTTCAATTCTAGAACTTGGATTATGATGGAGTTTACAGCTCTGGTCGTTCAATTAAGTATCACCACCTTCATGTTGGCTATTTCAAAGAAGGAGGCTCCTGTTTGGCCTGTGCGAATATGGATTGTTGGTTATGACATCGGTTGTACCCTTAGTCTGTTGCTTCTCTATGGACGTTATAGGCAACTTTATGCCGCTCAATTAGATGGATTTGGCTACCCTAATTTGGAACAACAGAGAGGCAGCGAAGAATCCAGGTATTCTAAAGTTTAGGTTCATGTGGATTTCTAGCCTTTTTGAAAGCTATTCATCAATCAGTGCTGTTGTATCTATCCATACACTTCAAAAGTTATGTATTATCAGAAAACATGAAGCGGAAACATGTTTTAAAATTATAAGGTTTGAAATTAGAAGGTTTAGATCATCATCAAAGCCAACACTTGGAACAGTAATCGTCAGGAAAACTAGCTAGTAGTTCTGGAATAAGTATCTAAAGAGTCTTGAATGTTTCAAAATTTTGGAAATATGAATACCAATAAGTTGCTTTGTTTAACTGCTAATCTATTGTATAGTTATAGCTACAAGCTTTAAATCTCGCTTAACTAAACTAAATGAAATGAAAAGTTAGTTGTCTTGAAAAAAAATTGAAAAGCTTCATTTTTTAGAACAGATATATTTTCATCTAATTTTCAGCAAAGCTATACTTCTGTTTCACCTATCGATTGATGTATTTTTGTCTACAGATGCTCACATTTGATGACCAAATGCCAGACTTCTCTTGAGCTGTTCTTTGCAATATGGTTTGTTATGGGTAATGTTTGGGTATTTGACACTCGGTTTGGCTCTTTTGACCGAGCTCCAAAACTTCATGCGGTCTGTGTCTCTATACTTGCGTGGAATGCTCTCGGTTACTTATTTCCCTTTCTATTGTTTCTACTGCTATGTTGCTGTGTGCCACTCTTTAGCAGCCTGCTTGGTTACAATATGAATATTGGGTCTGCTGATAGAGGGGCATCTGATGATCAAATCTTAAGTTTACGAAGCTGGAGATATAAAGCAGTTGACACAGGCACGGATTTGGAGCTTGGCAATGGTGCTGATTGCATGTCAACATCAGGAAATAAAGACGTGGTAAGTCAGGGTAGCTAAAACCAACCTACTAGTGTCAACATCTCCTCTCCTATTACTCTAATGCACTTGTTACTGTGGTGTTGACAGGAATGCTGCATTTGCCTAGCAAAGTACAGAGAGAAGGAGGAAGTGACTCAATTGCCATGTTCCCACATGTTTCACCACAAGTGTGTAGACCAGTGGCTTAGAATTATATCTTGCTGTCCTCTTTGCAAACAAGAGTTGGAGAAATAGGAACCAAGATAACAAGAGAGCAGAGTGTTTATGGCTTTCTTTTGCTTTTTTTCTCTTGCTTCATCTGAGTGCCATTTTTATGCTTTTACTCTGTTTTTGGTGCCAACAAATTTTGTGTATTCCATGTTTACTTGTGTGAGTAGTTTGTTTATACATATAGAGCTCACCAGTAATCATAAGTACATTTGTTCTTTCGAGTGAACATGGCAGAGGAATGAGATGCAGCCATGCTTTCAGGAGAAGCAGCATCCATTTCCCTCGAGATATCCTGAAACCTGTACATCATTCTTACCATTATAATACGTATTTGGTATACGTTTATATTTATTTTCTACATTCTGTGTGTTGTACTGATTTGAAGAAATAATATAAATGAATTGCAGCTTTCTATAACATCAAATACAATTGATAAATTATTCTCATCTTATTGGAACTCAATCAAGACCGATAAGATATTCTTCTTGCGATCGGTGACAAAGATACTTTTTTCATATAAAAAACAATAATTCATTTTATAACGAATAACATGTCAATTGTAAAAGTAGTCCATTAATAGCTAGCTATTTTTAGTCGAGGCAAGAATAAAAAATGAGTGGCTATAAACAGTACATTTAAATGCTACCACAAGTTGTCAACGGCAAATGGTTCTCAAAACCCAAAATTATAGCTCGTTTCAACTGATGCTGCTGCATTTCTGTGACCATTTTGATATTTCTTCTTCCTTTTTTTTTTTTTTGAGAAACAGGGACACAGAAATCCTCTTGCTTGCCCTCATTCATCCGTGTCCTGGAACCTGTTGGTGACAGACAACTGGTACACATTTGGCATTAGAAGGTAGATTGGCCTTTTTAATCAATATAATGCAATATGAGCTTTTCATCATGCTTGCCCTGTAATTTATCTGATAACGTGTACACCTGATTTTAAGTTTCTGCAATACTAATGTTACCTACATTTTCATAAATTTTGGATCAGGCAGAGCAATGATTAGCCAGAAAAATGGAGAAAACACAAACAATAACGAAGAACTGCACCTCAAGCCAACTGACGAGAAATTGGAAGAAGGAGGAGGAGGAGGGAAAACTGTATCTCCAAAATCCATTGTCGTAGACGGCAGCAAGAAGAATGAATCGTTAAAAAGTCCTACTTCGCCCAGGTCAAGTAAGAGCTTGACAATCACAAAAATGACAGGTGGAAGAGTGAGCTGTCTCTGCTCCCCGACCACACATCTAGGTTCTTTCCGGTGCCGACTCCACAGAAGCAGCAGCCACCCTTCTCTGTCACGCGGAAGTTCCGTAGGCTCGAACCTGTCGGAGCTGGGCTCTTAATTAATTTTTTACTCCGGCGCCATTGGTTGCCAGGTTTAATGTTTTTATATACATATATACTTGTTATTTTGCAAGCGTGTAACACATGGAGGCTGTTCTTTACACTGTTTTTGTGTACGTATAGTTAATTGTACGATTTGTTGATCGTTTCGAATGTTGATATTCTAGGTATTGGAATCTATAGTAATTTCAAATGGAGGGAGAAATGACAATATAATGATACTCGAATTAATCTTTTACCGTTACACGAATAATTCAAATTTATTTCTTCGAGATCTTATTCAGAGATCATGAATTGGTAGATAATCTTATAATAGTATTTATGATTTATTATTTTTTTTTTAAAGTCCAATTCCATTCAAATGGACTTAATTCGAACCAAACAAATAAAAAAAAAGATTGAAAAGTAAATAATTTATGAAGAATTTATGTTAAAAGAAAAATACAAGTAAAAACTAAATACAAAGACAAAATAGCCCTCAGAAGCCTCCCGTCTCGTCTCGGGTGACAATGATATCATCAACCACCGCTTCATATAGCGCCGTGGCATTTTGGTAATTCTAATTCCTCCCAAGGCTCCTTAAATATATAACAACAGAGATAGGCCACCCTCTTTGGACCATCTGAGGATTCTCCAGAATAAGGTAAATGCTTCTACGCCATTCCCCTCCTCTTCTCCCTGTCTTGTTTCCCCTAAGCTATCTTGAAATAATGCTCACAGGGTGAAAATTACGTCCCTTCTTTTGTTAGACTTTTGTGGTTGTTTTAAGAGAAAGCTTATTCGTGTTCACATAAGGCGTGTAACTACGAGGACGGGAAAGAAACCGATGGTTTTGTTCGTTACGTGTCTTGGGTTTTTGACCCCGTCTTTGATTTTGATAACAATTTTGTATGGTTTTCGTAGATGGAATCCAAATTTGTGGGTTTAGGGATTTCCGTTAGTTTCTTTGAAAGCGAAGAAGTTATTGGTTCTTGTGTGGTTGATGGTTTGTTGCAACATTTGCTTCATTCTCTTGAGTGTTTTATTCTCCAATCTATTCAGTTTTCTGATGTTGTTTGGTGATTTGTGTGGTTTGTTCATGTACTTTGACTTGAATCGCTTGAAATTATTCTTCTGGTACTTACACGTTCATTTTGATATCCTTCAAGGGAAATCAAACGCGAAACTTCTTGGTGATTTCTTCTGTTGACCAACGAGATGTCACTGCCAACTGCAATTTCGAGCAACATCTTTCCCGCAGCAACGCCAGGTAGATTCTCTTTTAGTCTAGTAGTTGTGAGTATCAAGGCACGGAGCACACGCATGTGTATAGAGAGAAACTCTCAATATACCTCAGCTGTTCGATGTTTTGGAGAGCTTGTGTGAAATGTCTGTGATTTGGAACAAGTTGCTTAATGCTGATTTAATCATGTATCAGCATCCTAAACTTTGGTCGTGTGGGTTTGTTGACTGTCGAGATTTCATCCATGCTTAAAGCAACATTATCTCCTTACACCAAGATGATGGTGGAAAACTACTGCAACGATTCTCAAAGTCTATATTAGTTTGTTGCCTCATTATTTTTATTGAATTTTTCATGGTGTCTGAGTCTTGTATTTGTCACAGTGAATGTAAGAAGTCATCTCAATGGCCAAGCTAAGCGAACAGATGGGAGTCCCGGAAGGGTTTTCATGCAGCAGCCATTAGGAGAGTGCAATAAGCTTGTTGCTAGGAGCATGTGCCTCAAAAATTCTAATGGAAAGGAATCTGCTTTTGTTACATGTACTAACAGAATGGTAAGATAAGATATGAAAACTTCCTTGTAACTTCATTTATTTTTATGTTATTTTATGATTGATTTTCTCATCTCCTAGAAACTAACTTGCTACCCGTCACATGCTAAGCATAGACTCATATCTGTAATGCTGATGATTTGTTTGGGGAAAGGCATGGCAAGTTTTGCCTTACATTCTTTGTTTTGCAGAATACTAGATGCGCTGCTTCAGGATCAGGGCAAACTCAAACCATCGACCGTGAGACAAAAAGTATTGATAAGATCCAAGTTCGAGGTAATAATTCTTTTGATGCATATCAAACTACTAAATTGCTAAGTATGCTATTGCTTGTTGAACCTTCTATGGTTCTAGCTATCTGCCTTAGATCATAATGAATGTGGCATCTGAGTGGATGTATCTTAGATGTGATAGGCATAGTATAGTAACTCAATTCTATTTTTGGTCAGAGCTTCCTTGGCCATATGATATGATCCATGCCAAGTTCTTTTGGAATTGTCTGTATCTGATTGTTCACATGTATTATTTCCATAATTCACAAGCTTGTTTGACACATTATCTACTGAATGTGTATCCCAGTCAGTTCTTTGTGTGTTTACCGTCTGAATGTGTTGCACATGTATTACTTCCGGTGGAAGCATTGTACATTGGTGCCTTGATTATGTGGAATTCAGTGCAGGGCCCTGTTACCTTTGTACATATAATTTGTGTTCTGATTGCAAATTATGCATGTTGTGGATATGATTACATACTTTGTATCTTCCTTTAATTAACGTAATTTTGCTTTACAGTTTCATGAGTTCTTTTATTATGTATGTCAGCTTCGTATGTTCCAAGACTTCTTGTTTTCTGAATCTATGATATGCATTGTTCAGGGTCACCGCAACTTGATGATGGTGGAACTGGACTACCCCCCATTTTTGGCGGTGGAGGCGGCGGTGGCGGCGGCGGCGGCGGCGGGCTACCATCTTCTGGTGGATGGCTCCTTTTTGGCATTCTTGGCGTTCTTGATTACTTGAAAGACTTGGAGGGAAAGAAAAAGCAGACCAGGTAGAAGATCAATGTTGCATGAACTAATGCATTATATCTACGACACCTTGATTATCCTTGTATTCTTCTTTTTTGCCCCAATAGTCGCCTCAGAGTGGATCCCTATCTCTCAACTTATTTATTAGGTAATATTGATCGTATTAGCGAGTTTTATCTTTTTTTTTGATAAACCACAAATAATGTCACAAAAAATGACCACAATCGAGTGATGAGAATGGATTGATGTACACATATATTGACAGAGCCAATCCACTAAAACCTTAACCTATTATGATTAGACCCAAGCTACAAAGGTTTCAGATGATTTCGCACCTTATCTAGAAAATCGGCTACTGTACTTGAGTTCCTGGGTGTGTGCAAAAAGGTGACTTCATCCAAGAGTTTGATATTGTCAACAATGGCATTTACAAAAAACTGGAATATCCAAGATACGTTCTGTGGATTTGTGATCTAGCAATGTTAATTTGATGAGTCCACCTCAAGGACGAACCTTCTACACTGCCGCTGCTCAAGGTTTGCAACCGAGAGAGTTCAGTGGCTCTTAGGAGTGCTTGAAGTTCAACAAAGCTGGAGTCTTATGTCCTAAACAGCTATGGTAGGTACCAAGGATGCGTCCTTTGTCGGAACCCTTCCAATGCCTGCTGGGTTGCCATAACTGGAACCATCAGTGTTCCATTGTAACTTATGCAATCAGCACTCTGAAGTAGATCATAACTTGAGCAAAGGAAAGCCCAGTGAAGAAGCTTTTATAAAATGCTACCCTGTAAATAACCAAATAAAAACATTTTGAACAAAAGCAGATATATTAGAGAAGATCAATTGTTTCTTTCTGTTCATATGGTCCAAACAGGGAGAAAATGCTAATAAGCCAGTTGTTTTTCTATGCTCCAGAGACAATTACTAAGGGGTTTAACCATTCTAAGTACACTCACGGGAGTGAGTGCGAGCAGTCCCCAGAGAGCCCCCACCAGTTTGCCCTTTCGGACCTAATAGATTGGGATATTTTGCATGATATAAGGAGGTGGTCCACAGTGAGAAAGGCAGATACGACAGGAGTCCAAGAAAACATCAATGATCTGATCCTACGTTGCAGAGCCATCCAGATGTGTACCTCAATTTTTAGTGGTGCTAAGCCAAACCAGATTTTCGACGGTGGTATTAAGGGATTCGAATGATAGCCAATCCAGATTTTTGGTGGTACGGTACATAAAAATATCCTTGTATTTTTTATAAAAAATATTATATATGTGGATGTCAAAATATGAAAAGAAACAACATAATATACTAGGCTGTGGAAAACATTTCTCATCCTTTTCACATACTACAACCACTACACAAGAATAATAAATAGTACTTGGAAAATCTATACACTTAAGTTGCTGGGAACACCAAGTACGAGAAATTTACACCTACAAGTAAAGAAGAACGAAAAAGAATCAGCCAATTGTAATAAGCATCACAGGAGGGCAGGAAAATGGCAAACCATCAGCTTTTCTGATAAAAATGGCGCAAACAAATAGCACACAAGAATAGGAAATCTGGCAGCGCTTCAAACTTCATTATGCTAGTCCTTTTTGTCGGGCTCTTCAAGAACGAATTCGGTATATAAATCCTTGAGGGCAATCACGACAGTTGTTATCAAAGGGCCCATGATTGCTCCCTGTTGAGATGATTAACACCAGAGCAAACATATCAAAGCTAACATCACGACAGAAGATCCCATTAAAACTGGGAAAAACAAACAACAGCAGAATTACCTCCACTGCAGATGGGAACAACGTCATTCCACCAATGATGCTAAGCCCAGTAAGATACTCGTTATAACCAGGCATATCCTCCTGAATTTCAATGGCGCCATAGTTTATAAGAACAATGTGGATAATGGACAAGCTAAGCGCCATTATGTATCTGCTTTCTATAACCAGTTGCAGGGCTGCGGGGATCGTTGCAAACCAACTTGGAAATATGGGCAACAAAGGGCTGATAAATGCAAGTATCGTTGACACGTATAGGAAGTGTATGTCGTAGAGTCTGAACAAAAGCCATGTAAGGCAACCTTGGAAAACTGCAATCTCTGCTGTGGCTAGAAGGACTCCAGAAATAGCATTGTCAAGGACTTCCACAAATCTAGTCCTGGTCGATTTTGGAAGTGGTAGCAAACACATTACTTGTTCAGTCACCCCACCTGACTCGGAAGTGATTAGATAGTACAAAAGCCAGAAGAATATTATTAACTGAGACAGGAAATTGAAAACCTCTGCTGCTCCATAGATGATAGAATATCCGACAGACAACATGAGTTTGGCACTGCTGCCTAAAACAGAGGCACTGCTAGCAAGTACACGCTGTGACACATCCATCCCTTGAACAGCAAACCCTTTTGCTTTCTCGACCAAATCTTCTCTGGTGATGATCAGCTCCCGTAGAAGTACGTCCATTTCTGTATAAATCTCTCCCCACTCTCGATTTGTGACTCTTTTTTTCAAGCTCACAAGCCTCTGGGTGTAGGGCGACTGTCTCATAAAAGCTATTGATGTCTCAGAAGAGTTCTGCGGGGGACTTGTGATCATATGCTTAATCCCAGTCACCAACTCAGTCAAATTATATTGCATCGCCAAACCATCTATTTGATCGGAGACTGTTTGATAGAAGGTGGTGGTGTATCTATCGACCATTCCTGGAACATCGTTCTCATCCATCCACTGCTGAATCCCAAACTTCTCTGCATAATTACTCTCTTGCACATGTGATTTCAACGAGATGACAGCGTCTTTCCCTTCCACGCCAATCTTGTAAGAGAAAAATATCAATCCAGCCAAAGACCCCAAGATCATACCAACGATCAAACCAATAGCAACCAGAGTTTCTAATTTCTTCAATATGCCTCTCGTGAAAAAGGAGCTGATTGGACTACGCCTAAAGCTGCTACTCCTAAAAGAAGACACGGTAGAGAATGTAGAATCCACTGTTTTGGCACTGAACAAAAACCCTGAAACCAAAATCAACAAAGACCCCATACCTCCGGTTTTCTCATAAGCAATCACAAGCACCCCAAATGACAGTAACAACCTCAACAGCTTTGAAAACGCACTTCTACTCTCCCTTGTCTTGGGACCAACTCCTTTTGGCATTTTACGGAAAACCCTCAAACAAGCATCCTTAATATCCACAAGAGTACCCATAAAAACCGTGAAAACGGCGATAGGAACTGCAAGTATTGTCTCAGTGAGTCCTAGCCTCAGAGGCTCACTCCAAAACCCAACAAGTGTCTGCTGTATCCCTCGTAGAGGAATTGAACACAGTATAGCCCATTGAATAGGCCTTAGATACACTTGCAAGAGCTTGCACACAAAGTAGAGCACAAAGATAGCAAAGGCAAGGCCAGCATGAGCCAAAGCTATATAAACAGCAAGGCGCACCTGAGCGTCGCCTGAGAAAGACGAAACACCGGTGTTACTCTGAGCTGGACCACCTTTGTTTGACTCGCCTGATGGTGCAGAGTCTGGTGGTGTGGAAGTGGAGGGTTGGCGGAACGAGGCGGATCTGAACATCTCCTTCCATGGCGGAGAGGATGATTCAGGTCTGGAGTTTGTGTCTCCGTATGGCACTAATTCCATCCTCAGGATATGAGACCAATATTGGCCTGAAACCGAACTAAAGCAAAGACTAATCCCACTATGTTTTGTGTACTGATATTATTCCACTGATCTTGTGTTCAACGATGTCCGTGTTCCAGAGGAGAAAGGGGACAGAGTTTGCTGGACGAAACCTATATGTGGGTGACAGATGGATGAAGAAGGACAGAGTTACCTTTTGGGTTTTAAATTAATTATGGCGTCGAGAGGGAGAAGCTTACTAGGACATGAGAAGCTGAGGCAGACAAAAGCCTGGTGTCAGTGACTTTTAGACTGGATGGATGCTATGGAGAAGAAGACATGGCATGAATTCAGTCTATCTTTATTTCGTCACAGTGACTTGATAGGAAGCTTCTTTTTCCATTTTCTCTTTCCTTTTCAGGTTTGAGCCTTTTAGGATTTTCTTCCTTCTTTAATTCTCTTTATATATTTTTTAATTATTTTAATAAATGCCTGCCTCTGATTTTTTCGTATATGTTATAGCATTACTTTGAAGAATGAAGATAGGAAATGTTTGACCAGGATCGATGTTCAATATATCTTCTTTCTTACAAAAAAAATAAATCATTCATTAAACCTTATGCGCTCTGTTAATATGTATAATACAATAAATTTAATTAATTTTTTTTATAAAAATAACAATAATTAATAAATATTACTGACAGAATTAGTCAATTGAATCGGAATCCAAGTATCCGATTCTTATCATTCAGACAAAAAATATAAAAAATTTCTCTAAAAAGTTATTTATTGATATATATAATAATTTATTTTGAATATCAAGTATGATTGTTATAATTATTTAATTTTTTTAATAATATATATTTTTTCTAACATAGTCCAAACACCCAAAATTCTTCACCATTAATTTTAAACGGATTGATATAATTTTAAAAATCTTAATTCTATAACTGATTTATATATTTTTCTCATCTAACGGGGAGAGGAGCCACCGAAGCGAAAACTCTCAAACAAATAATTAAAAATGATGATGTCGGTCAGGACCTGTGCAAAATGACTTACGGGGTCAGTCTATTAAACACACAGGAAAAGACGTGTTGAAGAGCATGTGCGACGTCTACGTGCAACACGTGCTAATAAAAAAGCGGTATCACAAGCAATATCTCTCTGGATTTCTCGAAATACAATTTTACCCCACTCAGCTAATAAAAAAGCGGGCCCATGTATAAAAAAGCGGGCCCGAAGCAAGAACTGAACCTACTCAGCTATCCCTTCAAGCTTGGACTTGAGCCCAATTTCATATCCAACATTAACTCAATCTTCACTGTCCAGGATCCAAGCTAGATCTTACGGACCCAATCAATGTACAAATTGGAAGGAAATGTATCCAAAACGGTAAAAATAAGCAAAGATGAACGAAAGTGATACTATGAAAGTGATGTCACAGCAACGTACTGGATATTATTTGCTTGAAACTTCAATACGTAGGGATGGAGCCATGGAGGCACGTCACTGTCATAATATAAGCAATGATGAGCAAATGGGGCCTTCTTCATCAAATAAACCATACATGATCCTGAGATTTCTTGAAGGGAGGGCAAACCGTTTGCTGGATGGACCAACCGAGTAGATCAGTCGATAAAATGTCACCTCTGACTAGCTAGGTCCAACGCCAATATATGAGTCGTAGCTCAAGTGCCATTCCTACGAACAAGGTCCTGAATCAGAACCGAAATGGTTAATTTCTACAGTGGAGGTCTTTGGATATTCACAACTTGGGGCTTTCTCTATATATGTACTGTCGTTTCACTAGCACTTGTTGTGTTAGGAGTGATACTGATATGACATGGTTTTGGCATCTTCAGCTTGAGGGTCATGTTCAGATAGGCCATCATGATGGTAGAATCCTATAGGAAGTGATGTTTTCTTGACTTGTCCGTAACACAAACTAAGCAATTGGAATTTCTGTACAGGTTAATTAATACACTCTACTACTGCCCTCTTCCTAGCTATCTATAAGTTGAGAAATATTTCAGGAGGGCACTTAATGATAAAGTTTTATCTTTTGTTGACTTAGAAGGTACAATTGAATTATGTCAAGCATAGTTTATGTTCAAATGATGAACTCTTCCATCGATCTTTATTACATGCATCTCTCCTCCATCTATATTTGGCATCTCTCTCTCTCGATTAGCTCGATTTAGTCTTCGTCTCTTTTCAGCTTCGTTTGTCCAATACGAACATTTAGATATCTTGTTTTATGACAATGACTTTGACAGTAATGTTCTGTTATCCTCGGACTTATCCTTTGTTAGAATGGTGAAACAGCAGGCACAGGTTGGTCGTTATGGGGTTGCTGGATAATTTGTTGAGCCATGATGCCAGAAAGTTTCTCAAGAGAAAAGACAGTGATGCAGGGGAAGCAGGTTATATATATGCCAAATATATGAATCTTATTTCGATTCTTTTAACGTTTTCAATCATGAATATGTGTCTTGTTTCTATTTAGATTTTCTTAACTTTATTGTTTTCGAGGGATTCCTGTACATTCTGATATCAGACGATGATCTCTCCTTTACCAGTTTTGATTGCCATGAGTGTTCTCCATGTTTCTGGTCATTGATGTGACATTTTTTAAATTTGGTTGCATCATGGAGCTGCTTCTAATCCGGGTTAAAGACTCTTCCAAAAATTGAAATCTGCATATAGATTACATTATGTTCCCTCCTTTCTCTTTTTTTATCTTGATTGTTCTCTTTGCGCTTCTGAATTGGTCTTTATGGGTTTCATAACCAAAATTATATATTTCCTGCTGTATTTGCATGCTCTTGACTGTTTTTGGTGGGTTCTTTTACCGAATCTGGGGAAGAAAAGACTTGCCGTTGAATAACTTACGTAGACCCAGTTCTTTACCTGCAAGCAAGCGGTAGCTTTGACAGAAATAAGTTGCCCTTGTTCATGACTCTTGTTCTCTTGTTGTTGAACTTTATAGTTCTCTCAATCCAACTTCTCAGGTAGGACGCTTGAAGAACTCAGAAGCTCTCTTTACAATGATCTTCGAACCTCGGATGGAGCTAAGCGCCAACAGCAACGATTATGTGGGCCATTTGTGGCAATGACCTTCAATTTCATGGTTGCTGTTGGGATCATCATGACAAACAAATTAGTCAGTGCTTTTTGCCCTTTTAACTTTCTGTATGTTTTTACGATATAAGGGAGAGATTAATCATTGTTAAAGGCTTCAGATATCTTTTTAATTTCAAAACAAAAAAATTTCCTGTATTCAGCCAAATATGGCTGAGTGCATTTCTTCTTCATTTGTTACACAACCTGCTTGGTTGCCTCTCGCAGCTATCTTTCTGAGGAATCTCGTTTATTGGGTCCTGTGCTTGTTACAGGTGATGGGGAAAATTGGCTTCTATTTCCCTATCTTTCTGACATTGATCCACTACACCACAGCATGGATTCTACTGGGCGTTCTCAGGATGTTTTCCTTGCTTCCTATCTCTCCACCCTCTAAAACCACTCCCTTCACTTCTCTGTTCTCATTGGGTGTGGTCATGTCCTTTGCCTCTGGTCTCGCCAATGCCAGTCTGAAGCATAACAGGTTTTGATTCAGAAATCTGTGATTTCGCTCGAAATTTCATCGTCTCGCATTCTAATACTCTTTTAGCTCATTTGCAGTGTTGGTTTCTATCAAATGGCTAAAATTGCAGTCACTCCTACCATTGTTCTTGCCGAGTTCTTCCTCTTCAGGAAAACCATTTCTTTCAAAAAGGTAAGCACATAATGTTCACTTCAGTATGTCTCTTCCCTTCATTTCTCACCTGGTCTCTTACTACTGCTAAAGCATAAATCCTTTATGATGCAGATTTTGGCTCTGGCAGTTGTCTCGGCTGGGGTGGGAGTGGCAACAGTGACAGATTTGGAGTTCAACCTTTTTGGTGCTTGCATTGCAGTCGCCTGGATAATTCCAAGTGGCATAAACAAGATTCTCTGGTCTAATCTACAGAAAGAGGGTAATTGGACTGCTCTGGCGTAAGTGATTTCGAAACCTATCTTCCTTACAAACAAGTTGGGGCAAATTAGTCCATGTTAGAGGGATATGGTCTTCGTGCAGGTTGATGTGGAAGACAACACCAGTAACCATTCTTTTCTTACTAGCTCTGATGCCATGGTTAGATCCTCCAGGAGTTCTACGCTTCAAGTGGGATATAAACAACGCATCAACCATTATCGTATCAGCTCTGCTTGGTTTTCTTCTGCAATTGTCAGGTGCTTTGGCTCTTGGGTAAGGCTCCATTCCCTCCTGGCTGTCAATGTCACCTCCAAGTTGATGACCTGATTCATTCTGTCTGGGCAGGGCAACTTCCGCAACCTCTCATGTGATCTTAGGACAGTTCAAGACCTGCGTGATCCTACTAGGTGGGTATCTTATCTTCAAGTCAGATCCAGGGTTCGTGAGCATTTGTGGAGCTGTCGCTGCATTAGGTGGCATGTGTGTGTACACATCACTTAACCTGAAGGAGTCCCAAGAAAAGTCGAGCAGCCAAATTCAGATGCCAACCTTACCTTTATCAAAACCTAAAGCCAAAGCTGATATCACTGCTGAGGACAGGAAGGATTCCGACAAAACCACTGTTGGTAATGTTGCCTGAAAATCAGGAGTTTTGGTTTGGCCTGTATAGACATAATTGGTGCTTAAACAGTTTCATAAGTTGATTAATTTTCTGTCCAGCTTTAACCTTTTTCTTTTTCATAATAGATGATTATCTTGTAAGACATGAACTAATTTTTTTTGGGATTTCAATATACAATAATCTCACTTTGTTTGGAGTCATTTTGAAGATCTAATTGACCGAAATGATAGATTGAATAAAAAGAAACTGAAACCAAACTATAGCTCTGAAACAACTGTAAATTTTGCTTCAAAAAGTCTAATTTAAAGGAGAAAATTAGGCATCTGACAACATCAAACCTCCCCTTGCAGAGGTTACTGGTTTTACAGTTAGTAGAACTAGAAACTCCTGTTGGCCCAGAGAGACCAACCAGGTAAAACAATAGCTACTAAAATCTTAACAAACTCCTGCTCTGGCTTCAGAAACTAAAAAGAGGACTTCACCATAACAGTAAAAGATCCACTCGGGGCGACAGAGAATAATATTAAAGCATTTGGGGGGAGAATAAAATTAGGACCAATCAAGTTAAACCACAAAAAGGCCTGAACCTATCATTGTGAGACCTAAAAGCTCAGCATCCTGCCCCCACGCCTAAGTTAACCTAAGATTTCCGGGCCGCCGTGGTTTATATTTACACTCGATCAGGCAATGTTTCAAGAACTCGGAACTTCCCTGGGGCCATGCCTGAATTGTATAGGTAGAACCCTCTAATACGCTTTCACATACTCGATAATTAGATGTTCCAATTTACTGAGCAAGTTGGGTCTGTAGTTGGGCACCGGATGGGGCTGTTAAGGTTTCTTTAGATGCAGACATCACATGAGACTGCTGCGCAGCTGGATTAACCGGTGAAGCCGCAACTGAATGTACTGCCTGATAAATTCCAGGATTTGGACCATGACCGGCCCGAGCAGGGGAGAAGAATAGCTGCTGACCAGGGTAGAGGTGGTACAATGGATTAAGCTGCAAACTTGTTATATCTTGCCCTTGTGGAGGGACCCACGCTGAAACTTCTCTCTGCGGACCAACAACAGGAAAAATATGGGTAAGGACAACCTAAAATCAACAGTATATTTGCAAATGTAGCAAAAAAAGGACAAGTAAATCCCACCAGGGATCCAACAGTATGCTCTTTCAACTGGGATGCTGGAAGATCCTCATCGCCAGCAGAACTTCCTGTCATCACAGCAAGACCAGGATTGAAGTCAGGTGAACCATATAAAGGCAGAGTTGGAGGAGGATTCCTGGTGCTACCACTACTTATGGTCTTCGACAGTGGAAGAGAGAGCTTGGCCCCGGGGTTTGCTGCCGGCGGCTGAGGAAGCCCACTGTGGCTTACAAGGTGCATTGGCACAAAGTAAGGATTAAAGTAATGCCCATATTGGAGATAATTAGGAGTAGCGTATGGTGGCATGAAAAAAACAGGCTGCGAGGCCGTTGCAGAGTTCAGCGCTGGTGGACTTAGACTTGGGTTGGGTGAAGATGCAGGGTTTTCATTCTGCAACAGAACATGGCACAGTTGAGAACAGAAATGTATTTTGACAGAGAATGGAGTCAGAGGTAAGCATCCATAAGGCAGTATCTAAAAAAGGGCGCAACAATAAAATAGCATAAAATATCTACCAAGAAGAGATCCAGGGGAACCAAAGTATCTCAGCAGATTAAACATTGTGTACGGAAGTGATGTAACGGAAAAATGACAACAGTTGGAATGTAGGATAAACTTCAGTGTCATCTATAGAACAACTGTAAACAAACCACCAATCACACCCTGAGGAATATTTAAGATGAGGTAGATAATATGCAGGCCTTCAAAAGGCCAATATGCAAACAAGAGTTCAATTTTTCTAGGAAGGGATATAAAATAAAAGGATGTGACAGGCTTACAGAATGACTTAAAGGTTCAGGATTAATTGGTACCTGGGGCTCATGCCCCACGTTTTGTGTGGATTCCCCCTGTGCTGAAATGATGTTATTATCATAGTTTGGAGCAACTTGAACATTGTTTAGATGACTTTTTGCGTCCAGCAGTGCCTCCTGCTCAGATTGACCCATAATGAGGTCTGCACTAGGGACAACAAAGGTCTCTCTCTGTGATACTTGTTCAGACACATGTTGACTGGAATCTGATTTATCAGAATGATCCACATGAGTTATTGTTGATACAATTTCATTGCTGCAAGTAAAAAGAACGTGTCAGAACAATCAAGTTGCTAGGTACAGGATCCACTTTCACATGTCAAGTAATTTTAAAAAATAAATGACATAATCACCAAGAGTTAAAAGCTTGAGAATTATTAAAAAGCAAAATATTCATTAAGATTCAAGTGCTGGAACAACAGCTGCAATAAAAACAGAGTAATACAACAAATATCTTATGACAAGACAGGAAAGGTGAACATCACATGGAATATTTTAGATAGAGAACGCAAACCCTTGCTAAACATCCATTGGAATGTTTCTTCAAAAAAAGTAAAGAAAATTTCATGAAAAATGTTTTTCTTCCGATTTGCTTAACACGGGAGTAATTATAATCGATATATCATACCTAAAAGAGGATTCCCGGGCAGCCTCATCAATTTCCTTTGAGAGTTGAATAGAATTTGCCGAATTAATATCATAATTGCTGCCATCACTGTGATTTGTTCCACTTGCAGCAGTACCACCAAAGTTTCCAAAGATCAACCCGCTTTTTAAATCTTCTGGGACTTTGAGGTGCTCTGGAAATGTAACATATCCATTAGGCGTTGATGGCTTGGGCAGTGATATGGAACTGGCTACAGCTTGTGCATCTTCTGATGAGACTATCGCTTCAAAAATAGGAGCAAGAAACCAAAATGCAGAACTCAGTGCATCTAATATGTCTGCAAAGCTCTATTTGGTCACAAACGTAATTAGAAAATTTGGAATGCCCAGGAGTAAAAAGAAGGGCCGTCACTTAAAAGATTGAGCAAATGTAATCCCTAAAGGACAGTAAAAGAAATACCTTGGCTAAGTGATTCTTCTATTGAAGGGATGTCACTACTAGGAGAACTGATACACAAAAGGTCATCATGCTTTGACGAAGAAGAGATCTGCAGAGTTCCAGATTCATGATCTTGTGCAACTGCCTCTGATTTGCCTGAATCCTTTTGTCTGTCCGTGGAGTTCTTCCTAGGGATTGCTTTCTCATTCTTGGAAAATTCTGATCCTAGTGAAAGAGAGGTATGCCCATTAGCTCTGATATGATTCTCTCCAGCAACTTTTACCACGTTCCCAACTTTGCAACTATATTTACCCTCAACCCCAGCCTGAAGAGTCATAGATGGTGCAGAGATGGTATCTGAAGCAATTGTACAAACACCAGACACAGAGGTTGGAATGTAGAAGTCAACAAGCAATTCAAACTTGAAATGGACTGTCCTAACTCACCTCGAACCACAGAGATGAATGTCCGATTAGTCACAGCAGGAGCTGCAGCAGATAATGGAACCAAAGACTCAGGCCTTTTCACATTGATTGGTGGAGTGTCTTCAGCAATGACACCACCATCAGGAGGTGGACTGTGCCTATGATGAGAACTCCCACTCGGCACAGCTGAAGGACCATTTGCTTTGATGGTTGAATCCTTGTAAGAGCTGAAAATCAAGTGAATCAAGGGCAACGAATAGACAATTTGAACGCCTACAATACGCATACTAAAAGAAAAGACCAATGAATTTTAAGTTAGCTTATACTTTGTCACAGGATGAGAAACCGTATCAATTCTTCCCGGCATAGCTTGAAGGGAAGCTGAAGAACCTTTCTCCAAACTGTAACTGACTCCATTTTCCCTTCGAGATGTTGCATTCCTCCTTCCAAACGGATCTGAAAAGACGTATTCCAAAGCAACTGACAGGTTACTGATGATAGAAATATTTCTCATTAATGATAATCATAATTATAGACAAAGATACCCGTTCCCACTGTTGGTTGAGAGATTAAAGTTTCTAGAAATCCATTTGAATTTATAAAAGGAAAAGTGTATAAAATAAATCAATCAATTATGTGATGTACAATAGACATTACCAGGATAGGTATGAGTAGCTGAATAGTTTCCATGACTGCCCCTAGTCCATCTGCTCTTTGTGCCTGATGTCTGCAGTACAAAGCATTAATGAAGCTATTTAGGTTAGATTGTTAGACCCAGAGGAAATCAAAGAACTCTATGAGATCCAATCAAAATAGAACGAAACACAAAGATAGTTAGTATGACACTAAAATATAGCTTAAAGATTGGAAAAAGAAAAAAACAGAAGAGAATGATCAGCTGGGGGAAGACTATCACCTCTTTTCTCCTATCACGTTTGCTCTTGACCTCATGAAATGTATCTGTCAGAATTGTAATTCGTTAAAAAAACAAACTCTAGACGGTTTAGAGTAACAAAATCACAGAAATACATAAACTATAAAGATCATGCAAATATTATTGGCAAATAATATCTAAACAAAACCACATTTTAGCTTCCAATAACTCGAAGGTAAACAAAAACAACTTCCCACTAGCCTTCATCTTTTGTTCATTTGGTGTTGTCTATTCACTGCTCTGGCAAATCAAACCAAAACGTAAAACCAGAAAAAAGCAGTAATCTCAAACACCGTCACAAATCAAACAATCAAAACCACGAGAACAAGGCATAAAGCTCGTAGCTTTTCCACTATTCTCATTTACCAAAGCCACAGCAAAATCCCAAACCCACTAGCAGAAATGATCATATACCCACAGCACGTAACATAGCTACGAACAATAACCAAAATAGCAAACAAAAACCAGAATGCACATAAACCAAGACCCCACGTGGGATTTATATACCTATATAAAGAAGCCTTTGAGCAGTCTCGTTGGGATCCATGTTGCAGTCTTGAAGGACGGTGTAGATATCCTCATCCGTGTGCTGTTTGCCAGTGATCTCCCTTATGTCTTTCATCATTCGCAGTGCGTTGTCCGGCAGCGCGATCCTGGCAGCACCACCGCCACCGCCGCCGCCGCCGCCAGCCCTTTTGCTCATGGTGTGTTTTTTCCTTCTCAACTACCACTCTTATGGTCTGTTATTGTCTCTCTCCCCTCCCAGTGTAATTAGCTTTTTTTATAAGAGAGAAATAAAAAATAATAATATAAATATATGAGCCAACCCAACAATGGTTTACGTATCCACTGCAATTTTCTTTTTTCTAAGCATACTTTATCATTAATTTCATATAAATAAAATTTTATATAGTATGTTATTAAGTTAGGTATTAACCATAAACTAAGTCAAAAGCATCTGAAAACCCTACAATGCTCAAGAAATACTAGCAAAATAAAATAAATTTGCCTAAGATAAAAATATTATTTTGATAACTTATTAAATTTCGAATTATAGGACTTATTTAGTGTTCATTATACAACGATAACGACAAGAATTAGTATCGTTATGACAAATATAGCTTCAATTTTTAAAAAATTAGAAATTTTATTTTTTTTAAAAAATAAACATAAATATGTTCTGTTTTGATTTGAGTTACGTTTTAATATGGATATTGATAAAATTATTTAGAAAATATATTCAAACAAAAGATGGGAATAAAAGTGTTCACATCCCAAAATGGAAAAATAAAAAAGGAGGCGTGGATTAGATACTTAGAGGTCAACCGAACCCAGTTCGAGAAGAGCTAAACGGCGTCGTGGCCTGTCCGTCTGTCGGTCTACCTTTCTTCCACTTTGGATCTTCTTAGTTCATTCACGAGAAGAACACGATTGTGTAAGGTTTAGCGTAAGAGCGGCCAAGAAGATGGGAGTGAACGAGCAGCAGGAGTTGAGGTACGAGATATCGCAAAACGCCTACATAAAACTCGTACTCCACGCCCTCAAGCACAACACCTCCGCCGTCAATGGCGTCTTACTCGGCCGCACCTCCTCTCACAACGACTCTGTTGTTGAGATCTCCGACTCCGTCCCCCTCTTCCACTCCCACCTCGGCCTTCTCCCTCCCCTCGAGATCTCCCTTATCATGGTACCCTATGTACTTTATTTATTCCTTTTTTTTTAATCTTTGTGTTCTCTCTTTTCGTCTCTAGTTCAATTGTTTAGTAGTTTTGACATATGTATTTATGATGATTTTTTTTATTTAACGACAGATAGAGGAGCATTACGGGGCACAGGGTTTGGGGATAGTGGGCTATTTTCACGCCAACGAGAGGCGTGATGATGGGGAGCTTGCGAGTATTGCCAGGAACATCGGGGATCATATTTCCCGTTATTTCCCTCAATCTGCTATTCTTTTGGTATGTTTGCCATTTTGTGTATGCGCTTTGCCGACCCTTGCTGATTGTTATTTTTTGTTGCTGGGAATTTTTGCATCTCGATTATATTTGGTGTTTTTGTTGATTCTTGTAGTTGGATAACGAAAAGGTTGAAGCTTTGGGGAAGAGCAAAGATGGAAGCCCTGTTCTCCAGGTTTGTGTTGAATTGGAATATCTAGTATTGATTTCAAGACTGATTTTGAAATATGGATCTGGTAGTTTCTTTTCAATTTTACTTTCACCAGTTGTTTTGAAAAGCTTGTTTGTGGATTTAATGGTGATTCATTACTCTGACACTGTGTACCAAAGATGATGATGGCAGTGTATATCCTTGAAGTTTTTAGTCAAGAATGAATTAAGTGGGGTAGCTTATTTATTATTTTATGACACTCAAATCATCGGTAAAGTTTGATGACTATTGTTGGTGACTGTTCAGGATAATAGGTGGGCTACATTTTCTTTAATTAGAAAGTTATATATATATATATTGATAGGTCGTAATAGCTGCCAGAAGGAAACTTGTCAGTGAGATGAATATTAAGTATATGGCTGCAGTATGCTGTAATTTGTGTCTGGTCTTCACTCGCATTCGGGTTCTGTTATTGCTTAAATTTTGGTGTCTTGAGTTCCATTTGGCTGTGGAATATTACTTGGACACTGAATGCATAGAGCCTCAGATGCCAACTTTTATGGGGTAAAATGCATATGCACAATTCATTTTACTGCAATCCTGTGTGAAACATCTTGGTCCTCTGCCTTCATTTTATCCATGCCTACTGTCACTTTTTACTTTATTGAATTCCATATTGTGTATCCTAGCAGCACGTTTCCAAGTTTATAAATTTTTGGTAATGCACTAGTTTTATACGAGGGATGCATCCAAGAACTGGAGGCTAACAGGATCAGATGGAGGTGGCCGACTGGTGATCAAAGAGCCAGCTGCAAATACTGTTTTATTAGATTACATTGTGTCACAGAAGTGGCAAGATGTTGTTGACTTCGACGATCATCTTGATGATATTACCAAGTAAGTGCTGCATATGCATGTATCTGGGCCCTTATCCTTATCACACGGCTCTGTTGATACCACCCTACTTGGATTTTCATGTCCAAATTATTTATCTAAATCCTTGTACAAATCATTTGATCTGTTTTCAGGGACTGGTTGAATCCAAAACTTTTCAAGTAAGGAGATTGGCCAACTGCGATTTTGTGACTTGTTGTGTGGTAGCACCTGGTTGATGTTTATTTGAACTGGAATTTTATCAGAAACTTTACATTTGCTGCAAATTGCCCTGGAGCGATATAATTCTCTGCTTGTCTTCATTATTTTCTTTGAAAAAAAATCATATTTTCTATTTCCTTTATCTAGGTATGGTATCCATCTTCATCTTCCTCTTCCTCTTCATCATTTGATTGATATAGTAATTTTAAGGTTTTAAGAACCAACCGAACAGACTAAAGGATTGGTCTTTTTAGGTTGTTTTGACTACATAGCAAATTACAACAGTATAAAGCTTCTGACTAGGAAAATGACACCTCAATCAACAGTATAAAGTTCTAATGTATTAAATTATTTTTTAAGAAAATTAATTGAATGGAAATTATTAATTAAACTAAAATAATATCGATTTCGATTAATATAAGATTTTTATAGAGGTGTCATAGTTCACAATAAAGACTGAAGGGAACAAAACTTTGAAGAGATAAAAAGATGTGAAAAACTCCGCGCTTAGCACAGCAAGCTAAACGACACTTTCATCAATAGGAAACGCACCAATCTATTCGACGAATATAGGCCAACCCAAAAGCCAATATATAATGTTAAATTAACCATATAATTAATTCTTGCATACTTTAAATTAAGAGTAAATGACGACGTGAATAACCGAACATATTATCGATTTATATTTTAAGATACGACTCTACATGATATACTTAATTAATTATATTGTGTTTATTAATTATAAATATGAATAAAAAATAAGAGAAAGATAAAGAAAATATTAAAAAAAAGATAAAAAGAGATATTCAGGTAATGCAGCATATCACCAAGATGTCTATACTTATATACGGCGGTGTCATACGTACCTTAGGACAAAATATATTCTGGTTGTATCTAAACACGCAAGAACCCTACAGTTAAACCCTACATACAGTCACCACTGCTTCAGTTCTTTGTCGGTCTTCTCGACTTCCTCGTCACTGCAAACTAAAGCAAGCCACAATATCTCAAATTCCACAGAGAACTTAACGACCAATTAATCCATCAATAAACCATGAGTGAAGAACCGAGCAGCAGCAGCGGCGGCAGTGATGAATCAATGAGTGAGGGAGAAACAAGGAAGGAGTTTTCTATATGGGATATGCCTGATGTACCCAAGGGCCAGCTCCCACCACACATGGAGGGACAAAAGACTCGCGTTTTCTGTAGACGAGATGCTCCCACTCATGTATTATCGCTACCCCTTTCATATTTTGTTATGTTTTATAGGGTTTTAACGGTGTCCGTTGTTTTTTGGTGGGGGGTTTTATGCGCACCAAATTCTTCCTTCTTTTTTTTTTTTTCTATAAAGCTTCTTCAATGAAGCTTTATGGCGGTGTTTTTCTGACTCGACCTTTTCTTTCTCTCTCTTTTTTTCGTTCTGGGGATTTCCATTGAGTTCTCTCGTGGTTTAGTTTGTAGCAGAATCTGGAATTCTTTTATCTCTGATTTCTTAATACAACTTGGGATGTTAAAATTTATTTCCTTAGTGTTTGGGAATAGATTTATTTTTTATCTGCAAGAATTCTGGAAGGAACTCTCTTGTTAGCTGAGCTTGTAGGTAGCCTATATTTAGCCTCGCGTGCTTGGACTTTGTGTTGGCGGGGTTCCTGTGTCAGATTGCTTGCATGTATCCTACAGTTGAAATAGCTTCATATTTTTGGATACAGTTGAAACATTCAAGTTTAAATTTTGCTAGTGTTGGCTTAGGAGACTATAGTAGTGTTACCGACTGCAATCTGCAAATTAATAGTCTTGCGGCTGGATACTCTTCTATTTTTTAAAATAGTTTAAAAGTAATGAGTTTGGTTTGTAAATAGCAAACTAGGAGATGACAAGAGACTTGCATTAGTTTAATTTTTGTTGTTTTCCTAAGCATCTTAAACTTCATATATGTAAAGAACAAACTGGGAGATTATAAGAGACCTGGGTTAAAATTTTAGGAAATTTGTAATTACTTTCAGCAAGAAGTCTTTAACTTTATGGTCCTGAAAAGTTTTATTTATCTTTGTTCTAACCAATTTCATGTTTGTTTGTTCCCTCTGCAGACTGATAATATACAATACTGTGGTGCCTATGCATCGATGGGGATTGATAACAGTGTACAAGTAGATAATTTTTGTGAGAACTTTAGAATTGATGTTATTCGACTTGATGAAGAAGTCATGGAGTTTGATATGATTGGTATTGATGCTGCGGTTGCGAATGCGTTTCGAAGGATTCTCATATCTGAGGTGATTAGACATGGCATAATTTTCAAAATTTGTTTAATATGTCCATTTATCATTTCTTTTGTGGCTTGGAATTTGCATTCTTCTTTTTTCTATCTTGCCATGTGTTCAGACACTGTTTTAAACTATGGTGGAGTAAAGTTTACGTTTTGTACTGTTCTCTTCTTTGGTTAGTCACTTCCTGGTATTCAGCAGTGCCAGGGAAGCACCTTATATATCCATGGTTCCATGATTGCTAATTGTTGCTGCAATATTCAAGCATGTCTGCTTTATCAAGCCGAGTTGAGTCTGTCACGGAGCATTTGGATCATTCAGTAATGACAAAAACCTACCAGCATCGTTTATCCTATTGACTTAAAGTTTTATGATTGGATAAGTGAGGTCAAATTAGGGATTTCACAACTAGATACTGGCAGCACCATTTCATAATCCTGATACTTCTTATCATAATCATCATATTTTTGTAAATTTATCTTCATCACATTTGATAATCTTACTCATTGATTAGTCAGTTTGTTTCCATGCTAATTTTTATGGAATTAATTTCAGAAAAGAGGACTAATGATTCTGATCATTATCTACCACAATCTCTATGAGCATTATTTTGGTATCTGTGCTGAATTTGTAGATGCTTTCTGCTGATGCTATTTTGCCATATTGTTTGATGGGAATGAGGTAATTTGTTTGATTTTTACCCATTTAGGTTCCTACAATGGCTATTGAAAAGGTTCTTATTGCAAATAATACATCAATTGTCCAAGATGAAGTGCTTGCTCACAGGTTGGGTCTCATTCCCATCAGGGCTGACCCAAGGCTGTTTGAATATCTTTCAGGTTTGGTTTCCTGTTCTTGGCTTTGTTGAATAGATAAAGAAGTTGATTCTCTTTAAAACCCTGGCTCTTAAAGTACTTAATGATCTTTCTTTTTTCCCCTTAACTGTAGCAAATGATACTCCAAATGAGAAGAACACTATTGTCTTTAAACTTGACGTTCGTTGTAAACGAGGCAATCCCCGACGCACTGGTATGGTTCTAGTCCTTATAAATCATAAGCCAACTGTTTTGTTTAGACATTTTCATTGATTGTATTCTTTGCTGGCTGTTAGTTTATTGATTTGATAATCGTGCATACATGCAGTATATTCAGAGGAATTGCAGTGGTTGCCAAATGGTAGTGAGCTTGCCAAGGAATTGGATAGACCTGATTCAAAATCCAGTACTTATACTTCTTTCAACTGCAGCCAAGACTCTGTACCAGAGTTTTCGAGCAATCCACTTCGTCCAACAGATGACAAGATTATACTTGCTAAACTTGGTCCTGGACAGGTAAACTAAATAATAGTTGATCATTGCACATAGTTGAGTTGCATAGAAGTGGATATAGGGCCTTCATGTGAATATCATACTGTAGAGCTCATTTCCTCTTCTTGCTATTGGTCCTACTTTCCTTACATGACCATCGGTATACTTGTTTACTTTCTTGCTTGTTCAAAATGGGACACAGCAAGTATAGGATGTCCAATATTATACCAGAGAATATTAATATAGCCTGAAGGAAGCTCTAGTTGATAATCTTAAGAATATATAGAAATTATGAAATTTATAAACTTCTAAAAACATGATAATCTCCAAAATGTATCGGAAGCATGAAAAGGTACAAAATTCTAAGAAATTGATTGAAAAAAATAAGCAGTTCCCTAATTATGTCTGGAAATATATAATGAGGATTGGTTGCCTAACCAGAAGAAGGATCTGCAGAGGTGCATGTGTAGAAATATAAATATTTTCTTTAGAGTTCTCTTGTCTGTATGCTTGTTCATCTTTACCCTGCTTTTGTTTCTTTGAGTCCAACAAATTTAACAAGCCTTTATGTGCTTTTGACTGTCAACTGCACTCTAGTGACATATTTTAGCCTACCGCTCCTGTATGAACAAATATTTTGGTCTGTTCTACAGGAAATTGAGCTTGAAGCGCATGCTGTTAAAGGTATGGGTAAAACACATGCAAAATGGTCCCCTGTAGCCACTGCTTGGTACCGGATGCTTTCAGAGGTGAAGGAACATCTTATATTGTGTTTGATTCTAAATATTAGCTGTGCCTCTTGTATGGTGCAGATGTAGAAATTTGACCCTCTGTCGTTGTCCCCATAGGTTGTATTAAGGGAAGAGATTGTAGGTGAAGATGCAGAAGAACTTAAGAAGAAATGTCCAGTTAATGTATTTGATATTGAAGACATGGGAAACGGTGATATGTTTTAGTTATTGTTGTCCTTCATTCTCTATGTTTGTTATGTTTACGGTAGATAATAAAAGGGATTGTAAAGAAATTTGAATATCGTTGATTTGCTTTCAGACATTCAAATAAATAATCCATTACCCTTTTGTTTTTCTGATTGAATTTTTATGCTGATGGAAGGTTTGCTGTGAAGCAGGTAAGAAGAGGGCCACTGTAGCTCGACCACGAGCTTGCACATTGTGCAGGGAATGCATCAGAGAAGACAAATGGGATAAACGTGTGGCATTGCATCGTGTCAAGGACCATTTTATATGTAAGTAATGGAGTGTGTATATATGCACATAATGGTTTTTGAAAACATAAGCTCTTATTTTTGCTTATATTTTGTTGCAGTTACTATTGAATCAACTGGCCAATTGCCTCCTGAAGAGCTGTTTACTGAAGCTGTGAAGATTTTAGAGGACAAGTGTCAACGAGTCCTTACTGAGCTATCATGATGCTTTTTAGCTCTTCCTTTTTCTTTTGCTTGTTCTTCCCAGAGAAAAACATGAGATAAGAGAATAGAGGATAAAGCAGTGAGAAAATTTATTGCATTTTTGTGATGTAACGGAAGAAATTATTCATTATTATTGATACTGTTATCCGACATAATTTGATTGATTGATAAGTATGATCCGAGTTAAAAGGCGACCACTGTGCTGCCTTCCCTTCTTGTCTACCTTTGAAGTCGGCTTCTGAATAAAAGGAATACAACTATTTGATTGAGTTCGAGACCTCAAATTCATGATTTACAACCTCCATCTTCATCGACCTCATAAAACTGGTGTGAGCCCATAAATATGGATATATCGATTGAGCACCATCACAATCATAATAGGCTAATAATTATATGTTGAAAAGCCTCCACGCTGCTATGAAACATATGTTTGATGGGACCAACTTTAACAGGACAGCTAGAGTTCGGTCTGCGGTTAAAATTACATCTGCCGTTATTTATGGAATCTGGGCAATCACTGGTTTCCGAGTTGGTCTGAATCACATCGACCCTCCTTAAATGTTCCGGTACGGGAAATCTTTTCACCAGATTTGCAAGAGATAAGGTTCGTTCGGTTTCCATCATTTCATCTCCTCTAACGGTATTTCACGTGGCTTTTTGTAAAGTTAAGCATTAGTTATTTTTTTATAACATAAAAAGTATTACAATATAAATCAACAGAGTTTTTAATATTTTCAGGTCATATCATCAAACCAAATATTCGTCTTATCATATTCTTCCGATGCACGTTAATGAGTAATAGGTAAATGTTATTCGTAGTGCAGCTGAAGAATAATCAATACAGAGATCATGAAAAGTCGCTATATCTTCTCTCATCCCAACATGGAATCCGACGAATTAACCACTTGCAAGGAATAACAATTACAAAACTAATTATTTCCCACAGGCAAACAATGACTTGTTACTCTGCAGTAGTACGTACGTACGTAGTTGGAGCTGACTCGAACTGACGCATGGGAAGTACTTTCTCGGCTCTCTGGGATGGGATAGCTTGATCACCAAATCAGCGTGCATTTATTCCCTCCATCGTGGTTTCTCTATCGGCTACTTTATATGATAAAAAACTTGGTGGGTATTTGGTTTGGCGGATTATGTTATATGTATAGTCAGTCATCTATCATGCATGCATGCATACAGACAGAACAAAACTGGGTGAGAAGATGGGTCAGATTTAGATGGCATCTCTGCCAGACGAGCCAGAAAGCATCTGAAGACAAGGTGAACGTTTCTTCAACTTTCAACTACCTCACATTTCTAAAGCGTTTGGAAGTCAATAAATATTTTTAGGATGGAAGAATTCGTCTCGGGAATCTCTCGTCATCACGCAGTAGCTCATTCTCTTTTGAATGTGTGATTGGCCTAACGACATATGCAAAGGTGATAAAGGAAATATATGTTTAAATTAATGGATATAATTAATCTTTTTTGGGATTCTTATTAGCGTATAAAGGAAATATAGATTTGTTAGCATTTATTGTCGGTATATTATTAGCGTTAGAATTGATTTTGATTATATGATATTATCAGTTGGAAGATTTGGTTTGAACAAAATTATATTTTAAGTTTTATTAATTTTAAAATTTTATCTTCATAATCATTATAAATAAATATAATTTTCAAGACTATAGGGTAAATTAATTATTAAGAGAATGATTAATTTTTTTATTTTCCTATCCATCGTTTTATTTTGTGTTTGGTTAGTCCATTATAGACCGACAAAAAACTAATATTAGATAAATAAATATATTATATTGTTTATTTTAAATTACAATACGAATTGGTTAATATGTCCTTTTCCAATACCAATTCCGTACATGGAAAAACGTCTCCTCGTCGTATTGTATGGAAACATGTTTCCATGTTAGATAAATTCGTGGGACTCACTTTTAAAATTAATTGATTTACAGCAATACTCTTTTAATTTGATTTGATGTGAATCTACCTTTTAATTAATGATAAATAGATAATTTAAATATATTTCTTATATTTTTTTCATTTATTAATAAAAATAAACTATGTAGTAATAAACCTAGTCCAGATAATTCTAATACAAACTAAATCTAATCCCAAACACATAATCATGGAAATTTATTCCTCCTATGGAAATGAAAAACCATATATTTTTTTCAAGATTAAAAAGTGATAAATACCGACCATTAAAATAAATAAAAACAAAATCAATGTTCCGAGTCTAGTCATCCACTATCAGACCTTAAGGCCAGGAAGTGGTCAATTCTTTCTGGCTTTTGCTATCGACCGAGGAGTTCAAGGGCTGAGATTGCGAGATTGAGGTCAAAGCTAGCATGACCATCCCTTTTGTTTTCTGCTGGAGAATTCTAATAGGTTAATATTATACAATTTATAAATGGAAATTTCCATAAGCCACACGCGACCACATCAATATGGGTATCGTGTCCTCTTATGAAAGTCTTCCTTCTGGGTGGGACCCATTGTTTTACACTTTGTTGATGTTCAAAAAAACACACCACAGTTTTCCAGATTCGTCTCATGATTAATCCATTAATATTTTTAATCAGTGATAATTCTTATTGATCGATCGGAATTTGAAAAAAACTGATTAAAAATTAATTATACAATCGGCCGACTGATTAGAAGAGGCGTAAACAGCAATTAATTAACTTACTAGTGAGCGATTAATTCTGTACCTATATAAAGAATACAATTCTAGGGAAACTGAAACTGAGAAAAGCATAAATACGAGGAAAATCCGGATTGTAAGAAAGGGTAGCACACTATTCCCATAACTGCGGCATTGATGGCATTGGCTTCTGCTTAAATTTGGTTGTCTGGGGCGTCACGAAGGCACACACTGAGAGGGTACTGACTACTTAAGAGTCAAAGCAGGAGAGAGGTAGGAGGCAGAGTTTTGTTGTTGTTTTTTTCACCAGATTTTGAAGCCTATGTGAAGGACAGCTTTTGTTCTGTAATTTCTGTTACTGTGAAAAGAATATTGAAAGAAGAGATGGGTATTGTCAATGAAGATGCGATCAAGGAATTTCAGTCTTTGGTGGAACAAGGTCAGCTTTCAAGAACAAACGTTGTGTTCAGTTTATGTGTTTAATTTTCTGCAGCTGTTGAAAGCTCTCTGCTTTCTTTCTTTTTTTGGATTTGAACAGTTCATGAGTCAATGAAGAAGACATATCAGGTTAGTTTCACTGTTTTTCTATTCAATTTCTTATTCTGTCTTCTGTCTGGACGCTTTCGATAAGAATAGGGTGAAACCGGGGGGTTGATCTGATTATTCAGGACTTGAATTTGATCCAAACTTAAGCTTGGCTGTTTTTTAGGCTATTATTTCAGTGAACAAAAGAGTTGAACTGAGCATATAAAACATAATTCATTGATTTTTTTTTTTTTTTTTTTTTTTTTTTGTGAATGCGATCTGGGGCTGAAGTGTTATGCAGTTTTTCTATTTGCTAGTCGTTTTGCTTGACCAAGTGTAATTTCCATATTGCCAATCTTTGAAGTAGCTAATACTTTGATTCCTTCTGTGGGCCAAGTGTAATCTATGAATGCTGGTGAAAAATTATAACTTTCATCTTTTTCTACAATCTCCAGAACATGCATCAGGGTAATCCAACTGAAACATTGGTGCGATTTCTGAAGGCAAGAGATTGGAATGTTGCCAAGGCCCATAAAATGGTTAGATCCACTCACTCCAATCAAGTTTCAAACTTTAAAAATTTGTATCTCCTCTATGTTTTTTCTCCTTCCCTTACTATGTACCTATTTTTTCCAGTTGGTTGATTGCTTAAAATGGAGGATAGAAAATGAGATTGACAACATACTGTCGGTAAGTTATTTTGATTTCTGAAAGTTGGCTATCTGTTTTATGCTGCAATCCTTTATATCTGATTTCTTTGATGCTATGAGCTCATGCATGAAAGGCATATCAGAAGTTTCTGCTTGTTGTGCTTTAGTTTCTGCTTTTAGATGTATGAGCGTGATGTCTAGTGTGTTTGGAGTCAAATCAAGATAAGATAGGAGAACTCACAAAGATGCTGAACCTCACACCAGAATAATAAAATAAAAACTACAAAATTGCTCTAACTTGCTTCGAAGTCTTCCCTTACTTATGCTTCCTCTGTAAAGAGTAAAGACATAGAAGACGTAGATTCTTCTTGAAATAGACAAATTGCTACCCAGAGGTATACTCTGGAAATACATTTGTCAACTATGCTCGGCCCATCTTCATATTTTTTTTTCTCTGTTAAATTTTAGCATCATATGAATGCAACTTCAAACCCTTTTTTGGTCGATAAATTCTACATTGGTCCGATCTTACTGTCACTTATGCATATCAGACATGAAATGCATTGCACAACTTTGCCTCTAATTAGCATACTTCTAGCTGACAAACTGGAATATTAAGGACCTGAATAACAATCAATTTGGTGAATCGGTAGCTTAATAATTCAGCACCGTCTGCAGTGGGGTTGTAAACTGGTCATTCATTGAGATTTAAAGTATATATGTACTGCAAGTAGCATGTATCTCATCAACTCTGGCATGATCTTTAATCCAGGGTGGAAATTTAAAATTCGTTTAGTTCTAGTTCTAAATTCTCCTGAATGTCCTATCTCAGGCTTGCTCTATGGTAACCACTCCAAATCTTGGCTTGTTAGCAAACCTGATATCACCAGTATTCTTTACTAATAATTGAGATCTCTCATGTTTCATTGGTGGAAGAAACCTGTAGGTTAGCGTATAGTGTAATTTGTCACATCATTAATGCTTTTATTATTTATTTTACAGAAACCAATCACTCCTATTGATTTGTATAGAGCAGTTCGAGATTCGCAGCTTGTAGGCTTATCTGGTTATACTAAAGAGGTACATGTGTCTCTGAGGTTTACTGATGTTCTGTATAGCATTATTCATAAACTGTAGCCAGACTGGTGGAGAAGGGACGGGTCAGCTGGTTTTCCCTTGTTGATTCTAAAAAATGATGTTTCAGCATTTCCCTTGGTGGAAGATATTTATACTATAATCATAAACATCTTATGGTTGTGACAGCTGGTGACCCTGTATTCTAAATATGTTTTCTTTCTTTTCTGAATCTTTTAGGGTCTTCCAGTCATTGCTCATGGCGTGGGATTGAGCACATATGACAAAGCATCTGTAAGAATTTCATATATTTTATCCATTCAAGAATTAATAATTGTTAATTTCCGTTAGTGCAGATAATCTGATTCATTTTAGCACTCTTCGTCGGGTATATCTCATATCATCTTAGGCATGGTATTTTTGCGATGTCATCAATCTCTGGTTCTGCTTTCAGAAGCTGATGTTATATAGCTGAATGCTGCTGGATCTTGCATGTCATAAATATAAGAATTGTTACGACACTCACTGATATCCTTTTTTCTTTGGTTATAGGTGAATTACTATGTGCAGTCACACATTCAAATGAATGAATATAGAGATCGTGTGATATTGGTAGGTGTAATATCTAGTGAATTGATCTAGTCAATTGTCTTTCTGACTTGTTGAATATCTCATTTTACTAATCTTTGTTGTAGCCTGCTGCTACCAGGAACTACGGTCGGCATATTAGCACATGCATTAAGGTACTAGACATGAGTGGCTTAAAACTTTCGGCATTGAGTCAATTGAAGGTACATTCAGTACTAAGAAAACTTTTCCCTCTTTACTTCTCCCTTTGTGCTTGTTGAAACCTTTGTGAGGATATTATTACTTTGCTGCTTTACAGAGGTGATACAGATGTCTCACTATGGTTATTGTTTTTGGCCAATAATTTAATGCGTTCATCATGCTAACTGCAAGATGCATTCATGCTTGACATTTATTTGAAGTGCAAAGTCTTTGTAAAGTTTGTGTGCTAACTGATAGCAGAACTGCCTTTATGAAGATTTATATGTGAATTGCATAATCTTGCAATATTTTTTTATGTATTTTGGATATATAAGATTTCCTTCTTAATCAGGTATCTACACTTATGCTAAAGTGATAAGCATGTTGCTTGTAGTTTTTGCTTTGGGTTATTGTTTTCAGGAAATTATGTATGCAGGTTATGATTTATTTTGTTATTTACTTTTGCAGCTACTGACCACTACATCCACTATCGATGACTTGAATTATCCTGAAAAAACGGAGACGTATTATGTTGTCAATGTTCCCTATATATTTTCTGCATGTTGGAAGGTTCGCATTAGTTTCTCGAATCCTCAAAAACCTATGATAAGTCCACATTGAAGGTATAAACGACTCAGAGCTAATTTTTGAAACATGTTAATAGGTTGTAAAGCCTCTATTACAAGAAAGGACGAGGAGGAAGATTCAGGTGCTTCAAGGTTGTGGAAGAGATGAGCTGCTTAAGGCAAGCAACCATAGAAGACCATGATTTCTTAGCACCTGTTGGAAGCATTTTGTAGTTTATATATCAGAATTGCCTTTACTCTTCTAGTAACTCTTTCTCTCCGCAATTTTTTCTTCAAGGATTATTTTCTCTGTTCCTTGCATTATGATCAGATCATGCCTTGTTTGTGGGTAATTGCAAGAATGTTGTTCTTTCTATTCTTCTGCTCTGAAGAGGACTGGTTCCTATCAGACAACTGCGTATGCACTCTTTAGTTCTCCCTGAACGGGAATGTTATACTTGTATTTACTATGTTTTGCATACTGTTGTCTTTGATTCTTCTTCTGGGTTAACATGAGAGCAGTTAAACACCAAACTTTTGCCTTCTCCAAGCTTGAAACAAGCAGATGATTGACACTGATTTTTCTTGAATGCAGATTATGGAGTACTCATCCCTCCCCCATTTTTGTAGAAAAGAAGGCTCAGGTTCCTGCCGTCACACCGAGAATGGAAAGACCACCAACTGTTTCTCCCTGGATCATTCCTTCCATCAACAGCTATACAATTATGTCATGCATCAAGCAGAGATTCTGGAACCTGCAATGCCAATCAAACACGGATCAGTCCACGTAAATTTTCCTGAGCCAGACCCAGGAGATGCCAAGATTGTCAAGACAATAGAGTCTCAGTTCCACAAGCTCAGGGATCTGAATGGTATCTCTAGCTCATTCAAGGGCCTTAAAGTGAATGGCAAAAGCTAATTCTGTCGAATAGCAGACACGATTTCTTGCCATTACCACTACCTGAACTCTCTTCCATCTTGATGGTGAACAGGCGGAATGCAAGTTTTCCTAATTCACCGTATCAAATAGTATAGCTCATCCGTGCAGCAGCTCGATGCAGATTTAGTTCGATAAATCTACTCCTCCATGATAGTGGAGGATTATGTTCTTGTTACAACTTTATGTTGACCATTTTATCAATCTACGATTATCTTCTATCCATCGATCATTTGCCAAAATTTCTTCCTTTGCCTACAATATCTAAAACTAAAATAAGACCTGCAACCATCAGTTACTGCAACAAAATACAACACTCTCATATCGATGTCGAATTGAAACCCGAGAAGATATTCTTTATATAAAAAACAATAACACCTATAAATCGCATGAAAGGCAACCAGAGACTCAAAGATGCATCTGATAAAGTATTACTGCCGTAAAGCAACAAACATAAACCTTTATAACTTGTCTCATTTACAAAAGAAAGCACACCTCCCTGATCTGCTTCACGGAACCTGTTTTACATTTGATCTAGCCTCAATCTGGCTAGAGATAATAGGGGATTTCAACACTCCTTTACACACAAACTTCTTATCTCCCACAGATTCATCATCAGACAGCTTAACAAACGCAAATGTCACACAGGTTTCTCACCCGGTAAGTAAGAAGGAGACCCGCCTTCAATTTGATTCTTTTTTCTGTTGAAGATGCCACTCAGATTTGGTAAAAGTGCCTTTTTGGATACAGAAGTCCTCTCTTTTTCCAGTTTTCTAACCTCCACAGGTGCATATGTGGGTACGTTCTGCTTCGGATACCATTGATGGCGTGGGGATGGCTCTATAGACATTTCTGCTTCAGCCAATATTCGTGATGCGGTTCCTGCAGCTTTTTTCTGTTCTCGTTCACGCCACCTTCGAAGTTCTCCCTCCACAGCCCTCTTGGCAGCTTCAGCCATCTCTGCCCTCTTTGAAGCTTCTTCAGTTGCCTTCTTTATATCATCCATCTCTTTCTCCATACTTTCTAACTTCTTGATGGCCTCATTTTCACTGGCCTTTACAGCTTCCACCTGTGCTATGGCAGCTGCCACTTTCATTTCAGCCAATGTTTCAGACTCCTCAACTTTCCGACTCAATGCATTAAACTCTTCCCTTGAGATTGTTATCTTAGCACCAGATTCTGATGTAGAGGTACGAGCAGCATTTGCTCTTTCAGATAATGTTTTAATTTGATCAAGGGCCACCGCTTCTGCTTTTTTTGCCTCCTCAGCTTCTTTCAGAGCAAACATTAGTTTCTTTTCTGCTTCTTCAAGTGCAAACCTGGTGGTTTCAGCTACCTTCTTCAACTCCTCAGCTTTGATCTTCATCTCTTCAGCTTCACGACGTGCATTTTCTGCTTCAGATGATAGCTGGTGGAGAGTTGAGATCATTTCTTCAGAAACATCTCTTACTTTGGATTCTTCTGCAATAGCTGATTCAAGTTCGGACTTGCTTTTGCGAAGCTTTACATGCAGGTTTGCGGCAATTGATTCTGTTTCTGCTTCTTTCTCCTTCAATTCGGCATGCTCCTTCTTCACATTCTCCAACTCTTCCTTAAGAGATTCCACCAGATTGCGCAACGAGCTTTCTTGATCTGCCACTTTCTGCAAGTACTCCTTAGCACCATCAAGCTCCAAAGTGATAGATCTCACAGAATCCAGATCTGAAGCTTTGGCACTTTCCATCTGATTTTGCAGGTTGCCAATCTCATCTGTTGTTTCAGTGAGTTGCTTTCCAAGATTTCTTGCAAGTTCCGGATCAAACTCAGTCTTTAACGCAAGCAATTTATTTTTTGACGCTTTAAGAGAAGCTTTGTAGGACTGCCTCTGGATATCCTTTTCAGAAAATATTTTTGCTTGCTCTTGATGGGCTTCAAAAGCTGCATGCTTCACTTGACCTATTGATTCTTGTAGAGCTGATATTTCTTTGGAGAGTTCACCAACTTTTTCCACATTTTCCTTGGCTACATTCTCTGCTTCCGTGGCTTGGTTGAAAGCTGCCAGTTTTGCTTCCAAGGATGCATCACATTCCTGACGAATTTTTCTTAGCTCTTGCTTTGCAGCATCAAGCTCAGTAAACACAGCCATATACTGTTCCCGTGCAGATTCTAAGTCTTGCTTCCTAGCACCGTTGGTTATGGGAGAGTTGCCAGTTTTTGTTTCTTCAAGTTGGTTAGCCTGATTCTTCGCGGCTTCTGTTTCCTTTATTGCTGAATCTTTTGCTTCAGTAATAGATTTGAGCTTCTGGGTCAGCTCCCCAACTGTTGCTTTAGCCTTTTCAAGCTCAGCTAGTGCTTGGGCCTTGGTCTCAGCATTGCCTACTTGATCTTTCAACTTGTTCAGCTCCTTCTCTGCAAGATGAAGCTGGGTCTCCTTTGCCAACACTCTCTGTAGTTAAGAGACGAAAATTTACATATAAATAAGCATGCCAACATATTGCAAATCTTAAAACATAATCTCCAGACAGTCGCACACTGTTAATGCTAGAGATTAATGTGCTATAGCCTTAGGGTGAGTTCATATCAATTGAACTTTGAAACGCTTTCAGTGCATAAATCATACTATTGACAAATTGACGGCATGAACCAAACAATTAATTTGGATAAAATAACAAAAAGCTATCAGTATTTGCGGCATTTCACCTCATTATTAACTCTAAAAGTATCTTAAAACAAAACAGCTCCATTTCCATGCTTCCTTAAGCTAATCTTCAGTAGTATTTTAAACGGAAATATGCGCAGATAACACTATTATCATGATGGGAAACTTGAATTTTCAACAAATAACACAACAGACCATTAAACATTATTAAATTTGAACAAGCCTGTCAGAATGAACTAAATGTCACCAAAACTTGTGGACCTGAATTTTATTCAATTTATAAACACAGAGTTCCATAAAATTTGAGGATTTCAGTGCATATTAATAGTAATAAAAAACAAAAAGGTAAGCAGATGTGCTCTTAAATTGACATGGAGAATCATGAAGACCTCAGCAGAATAAGCTTTTGTCTTCCTAATAGCAGGCTTTTCCCCTGAGAATGCGCCTTCACCAAATAGGGAGACAGCATCTTTAACTGATTGAAAGGGCGCCCTGGTGTCTATCTCCCCTACCTCCACTTTAGGAGAATCTGTGGTACTTTGGCGCTCTTTGGCAACCATTCTTCTCTACCTTTAGTTTTCCTTCTAACTTCTCAAGATCTCACCTGTTACAGGACAAGTCACTTGAATCATATTGTTTTTCAAAAGAAAAGTTCATTCATATCAAAATTAAATAGATGACGACCATCATCTTGCTCAGATAACAACTCCAAGAACTCTCATTAGAACACATGATACATAAATAAGGTCTGGAAAACTTTTCTGGAGTCATTAGATATAAATAACCAATAAAGAAAAACGGACTAACCAGAATGACCACTTAAAACTTGTGCAGCATGCACATCATTGAACAGTAGTCAACAAAACCAACCCTTCATAATCAAATTCTTTTAAACCTTGGCAGAGGACACCGAAGACAATAAATTTGTATTATATTATCTCTCAAGTTTTGCAGAATCACAAGTATGGAACAAACATAGTCTCATCCCTCATAACAACTTATATATCATTGACATGTTGTAATGCAAAGATGAACACTCACAACTCTGTAGATGTCAAAATAACAGACAGCATCGGGCACTGGCATATCTAATAGTATTTGACAAAATAACACTTTCTATACCATACCATCCCATCTTTTCCTTCTCTGATCATTAACTCTGTGGCCTTTTACATAGCACCACAATCCAGAGGACCATGTATAATATGAGTCGACTGAAGCACTAAGTCTGATGAGGCCTACATAATAACAAGAATTCCCCTAAAGCAACAAATGCGAGACTAACTATAAGACTGTAGAAAGAGACAACTAATACTGGGTTGGGAATGCATACACAGGTTCAGTCAACAAAGAGCTAAGTAAACATTAGAAACCATATAAAAGTATGAAGTAAATATTGAAGTGACCAATAAATATGACAGACTCCATCCATCGTTGCTCCCAGAATGACTATTTACAACGAACAATTTCCCAAACACTTATGACACTCTAAATCCTCTCAAGCACTTGTACAAGCTTCAAATTTTGATTTCCCATGCTTTGGTCCCATAATACAAATCTCAAGAAGGTTTCCACAGTCTTCATCTTCAACTTTAAATCCAATACCTAACCTTAAACCCACTTCCGCCCAACCAAAATGGTGATAGAAGTTAACGTTGCAGTACAACCATTATTTTTTTCAGCTATTTAACATGTTTAGAAAATGATAGACGGCAATAAAAGTACCAAGAAAGCATCCAGTGAAAAATAAGACCTGAATTTCCTCTCAAATTTTTTAGTAAATGAAATGGGCGCTGATGCCCAATGGCGCCAGTTAAAAGCCAAGACAGATGCACGATAGGAAGCTTGACAATCAAAATGAACGATCAAAAGTATCAAGCCTGGAAAGGTCTTACGCTACTTTGTTAAGCGGCAAAAAGGTAATATTGACAAAATAAAATCATGCCTCAAAAGATCAAGATGTCAACATAGAACCATGTCTAGCACAAGAAAGGCAGTGCGCCACCTACATAAGAAATCTGCGATAGTTTTAAACTAACGCAATACTGCACATAAAACCCTAATATCAAACAGTTCTTTGGGTCTTGATGTCAAATTCTCAAGAGACAAACAAACCATAGCGGACAGGGGAACCATAATCACCAGCCTAATTGGTTTCTTAAAGTCCCGATAAATCAAGCTTAAACCCCCCTGAACATCCTTCGAATGTAGAAAATAACAAGTAACAAGTCACATCAAAGAAACATGAATAAAACAAATTTAACCATGGATATATGTCCCTAAGTAACGAATATGATCAGAAGATTAGAGCTTAAAAGAAATAGAAATAAGAAAAATGAACCACCTCAAATAATCAGAACAAGAAGCTCTAGCAAGGTTTTTAGAAAAACCACGCTCAAAGAGTTTAGAGCAATAATCTTGGCATCTTCCGCTCGATTTCACAGCCCAAACTGATGCCCAATCATCTCCTCCTCCTTGATCGTATCAGAAGTCAAAGAACCTTTTAATCTTTTGGCACAAACACCAAAACCCAGCAACAAAATTCAAAACTACGCAAAAGAATATCCAGGAAAACTCTCTCTCAGACACTTTCTACAAAAGAAAATGATTCTTATGGAAAAATCCTCATCTGGGTTCCAAATCAAGATTCGAGAGAGAGAGCAATGATTTGGGCATCCAAATGATATCACTGCTGAGGTAGTGAGAGAAACAAAGGAGGAGAGAGAAGAGTTTGAAAAATAGAAAAGTTGTCAAAGACAAAATTTATATCAGCAAGGCAATGCAGAAAAAGAGAGAGTACTGCTTTTTGGGTTTCCATGGGGCATCATCACTGCCTTTTTTTGCTTCAAAATAGGAGGGCAATATTGTCTTCCAGGAACAATATGCGCAAAGCAGTCACCAGACCATTTTTTCCAGCATTTCAATACCGAGTAACCGAGGAAGATTCGAAATTTTACAGTAAAAAAACCACCAAGAACCGTTCTTTATTAGTGTTTATTACTTTGATATGCGGTATGATGTGATCTTATTAGCTCATTATAATATGCCAATCAACCAATCAATCATTGCTTTGCTGTGTCAAATCCGGGAATGGCTAGTTTCTTTTGGGAATATAACCGAGCAATTGAGAGATAACTTGCATACCACTGTCAAGTTAATCTCCCAATGCTTGACTTACTGATAGTGCAGCTACGGCTAACCCTGTTACATAGAGTTGGGTTGATCTCTATTTACCCACTAGTGAGAAAAAGGATACTTCACTTTCTGGGTACCTTTTCCAGGTTTCCTTTTCAACCCTTTTGCAGGACTGTCACGGATACAATGTACAATGTTGAGCAGCGGTTTATGCAATAAAAAACGGGGAAAAACAACCAAACCAACTAGAGGAAGATTATGACATAATGTGATGTGCCAGTTCACAGAAGAAACCGTCTCACCGACCCTAAAAACACCTCTGACCAGAAGGGATAATGGGAGGAAAAAACACCTTCGGATTTGTTTACATGGGTTGATGGAACAGGGGGACTGGCGGCCTCTGCCTTGACGCTTGAGCTGTTCCTTTCTCTCTTTGGATTTGTCACTCTCGCATCCAAGAATTGTATGCCACTCCGGATTGGCGTTGCATCCAGGATTTGGCCTTTGGGGTCCGGATTTGGAATATCATGGAGGGTCCATGTGTGCATGTCCGTCCAAATGCAATCATGTCCCCGGGGTACAATAAAGTAGCAATTTAATGCTATGTTGGCAAAATATATAAATGTTCGTTACGAAATTTATGTTCAGATTAATGGGTTTGAATTTCAGTGATATTTTGTTTTATTTATACTAGTGCATGCACTAATAGGGAAGATATTTTATTATAATTCTTTTTTTTTTTGCTGTGTGTTATTTTGGACGGTTTATGAACAGAAAATATTGGTTGGAAAAATTATGGGAAATTTTAAATAGAATTTTAGAGAATTTTCATACATAATTTTTATTTTAAAATAATAAAATTTAAAAGTTTTTATTATTTTATTTATATAGAAATCAAAATCTTGGAAACATACAAATTATTTTATATACATTTTTTTGTGATTTAAAAAGAAACATTGCTTTTGGTGTTGATAGGACTTGATAGTACTAGACATTTACCACCACTTAAAAAGATGTATTCCATTATTTGGCAGTTCTCAGAATGAAAAGTAAACCCCTATAAAGCCAAATTCTATAAAATTATAGAAATATTTTTTTCTTTTTTACTAAAGTAAAATGGTAAAGTATCTGTCTCAGTCCATCTTTATTTAAGAAAAAAAGTTGTACTTTTTGGTTCTTTATTTTTTTATTTTTATAATTGCAACGTAGATTTCTCTCTCTCGATATACATGTGATGAAATACGTGCCTCGAGAAAAAAATAGATTTATTTAATTTTTATTTAAAATTAGAAAAATATCCCACCGAAAATTACAAAAACAAGACAAGTCCCGGAGGTTTGAATTTGTGAACTTCTTGCCATTAAAATGGACACCTCCTCGAATCAATCAAAATGTAGAGGAAAGGGCTCTAGCTATAGGACTCCTTGCTTTTTTGAAATACAGGATTCTACCCTCACCCCACCCCACCCCACCCACCACCTAGCTCAGGCCATCTGACCTAAGGCCAACTGGCTATTGGACTCCTTGTTGTTACTGTTTTCTCAGAAATCTAAATAAATTTCAAGGTTTTCCAAACCACAAATCGGTCAACGAATAACGAAAGATAATGTATAATTAAAAATTATATAATTTTATTTTTGAATTTTTTTAAAAATGTAATTAAAATATTCTGCACATATTATCATGACAAAGATCTTCAAACGATATGTTTTTTTGGAGAAAATAATCATAATTGGAATCTTTACTCACATCCCAAGATTATAAGACTTATAAAAAACATAATACACGGATATGTAGGGATTTGATCTGTTCAAAAGTCAGGCAGTAAATAGCTATACTTATAATCAATAATTAAAATAAAATATGATTATAACCAAATGAATATATAGGATACTACGTTACTCTTATTTTGTAATCATTGAGTTACTCATAGAGTTTAAACTCTAGTTCTATGTGATATTATATTCTTTGTTCCATAGTTTTTAAGATTAATATTTTAGTCTAAGTGTTACATGAGAATTTATTATACAAACTTCTAATCTTCTGACAATATTAAAAAAAAAAAATACTATGCAAAACTCTAATCTGTAACAAACGTGTACAGAAAAAATCATTGGTTCGATTCTTTCAATTAAAATTACTCTCCAATCGTATTAACTCTATCATACATATAGTTAATATTGTTTTTATGGGGAAAAATAGTTAATATTGCCTTAAAAAGGTGGTAGAAAATTAAAGAGCTGTGGATGTTCTTTATTGGTTACGTAACTTTAGAAAGAAGACGAGACGTTATAGCAACATGGTAAGCCCAGAGGTTGCGGGCTGATGCATTGTCTTAACTATATAGGTCGTATGCATCATCGTCTCACTCTATACAAGTGCAGCTAAGGCTAGAAAAAGTCTAGCATTATCGTAAACTTCGCCAGAAAAGAATTGCTCCGATAGTGATATATTAATAAAGTTTGTTCAGATAATAAAGTGGGATTCAAGTTTTAATATACTGTATAAATCAAATTTATTCAGTTAATAAATTATTTATCGTGATATAGGTATTGATAAGAACTGAAAAAACGAAAAGTAGAGCTGTCATTGAGTTATAATCTCACAAACATTTTGTCTTCTCGATATGTAACTGTGTAACCGTTCTTGAGAAATTTTATTTGGAAGGATCTACTACTTGTGTGTGTCTTCTGAAAATAGAGTACAAGACAATCAAATAAATTATAATTTATATTCATTTGAATTATATATAAATATGGAAAAAAAATGATACATAAAGCAAAAATCGTATACGAACTCATTGAACAAAATAAAAGACGGGTCAGTTTTCAAAATATTTGGACAAAGTTAATCTCCCGCTTAATTTATTTTTTATTATTCTTTATTTTTTTCTTCTTCCACCACACAGTCCGGTTCTTGTCTATGTTCAAAAATAAAATCTTAAAAACATAACTCTTAAAATTTATTTATAATTGTTACTATCCTTAAGATTTTCTTTTAATAAGTACATATATTTATCTAATATATAACTGGATTATCTAATAAGATTTTCTTTTAATAATTGTATAACTGGATCCAAGACATAATTGAAAAAATATATATTTATCTATTATTTTTATTTATCTTTTCGTATCTTGTTCTTAAATATAAATAAATTTATCTTTCTTTAAAATTTAAAATTTTATTTTGCCTCCTTTTGGGTCATTCTCTAATTTATCTTCAAATCTATATATTTTTTTTATGTAGCTAACTTGTCAGTTTTTTTCCACATCAATACCTATCTAATATTTTAGCTCAAAATCATTTTGTACTCTATTCTTTAGGAACACTGAAATAGTAGCCAAATAGAATTTCTCACCATGATTAAGGCGTGGGAGCCACCGTGAGCATCATGTGCCCATTTGCTTGCCGTTTGCATTTTGCTGTCCATTCTTATCACTATTGAAGTTCACTTCTAGCTGCAAAGAGGAGAGGAGGGACAGACATGGAAGGCAGGGGAGAAGGATTTCCAGCTCTTGTTGAAAGCAGGAAATCAAAGGGTAGGATTGCCTATAGGGTCTTTGCATCTACTATATTTGTGGCTATATGTTTAATATGGATCCACAGGATAGTATGCCTGCCAAGGGTAGGAGAAGCAAGATATATCTGGGTTGGAATGTTCTTGGCCGAGCTCTTTTTTGGGCTGTACTGGATTTTTTCGCAGGCTCTTCGTTGGAATGTTGTCATTCATTCCCCTTTCAAAGACAGGCTATCGCAAAAGTAAGAAAGTTTCCCAACCTCTCTCTCTTGCCATCGATCTTTCTGTCTTATCTTCCCTTTTTCATCAACTTTTCGAGCAAGAACCACCGGTGTTTTTTTTGCTAAGCTATGATGTGCTTGTACTTATGTTCTGCTATGGTGTCTTCCTTGACGTACGTCACAGATACAAGGATGATGAGCTACCAGGAGTTGATATTTTCGTGTGCACGGCAGATCCTATCCTGGAGCCACCAATTGTTGTGATAAACACGGTTTTGTCAGTCATGTCATACAACTATCCGCTTGAGAAACTCAGTGTTTATGTATCCGATGATGGAGGATCGGATCTCACATTCTATGCTCTTCTTGAAGCTTCTCATTTCTCCAAAATATGGATACCTTTCTGCAAACGGCATGGGGTGGAACCAAGGTCACCGGAGGCCTACTTTGCACGAGAGAATGATAAACCAGACAATTTCTACGGCGAAGAATGGTTGACTACCAAGGTTAAGTCCCCTTGCTTACGTTCGTTAATTGAGCATTTATCTCTGTCCGTTGAACTTGAACAGAAAGAAGTAATCAAACAGAAACATTAGGAACCAAACAAAATAAATACTTTGGCCGAAAAGAAGAAGCCAGGACAATTATTTAGTAAGTAGGACCCCCGAGCAGCAAGTCCATCCAAGCTCGTAATATATAAATATTTTTATTTTTTTAATATGTAAGAACTTAGTCAAATTGGAAAGGAGCCAGGGCAGCTACCCTGCATTATGATATATATATTAATTACCTCATAGTTGCTATTTTATCCTTTTGGTCATGTCTAAAGAAATTGTACGAAGAAATGAAGGATCGAATTCAATCAACAACTGAAGGAGGTGAAATCTCTGAAAAAGTGAGGAATCAACACAGAGGATTCTCGGAATGGAGCCATAAAGTTACAAAAGGTGATCATCAGTCTATTGTGCAGGTAAAGTTTCTCTGTTTTCTCACTCGTAACATAGCATCATATTGGTTAGAACAGAGCAGTGAATTTCAAACGCTTTGGTTTCAGATTATTATCGATGGAAGGGACCCATCAGAGGTAGATAATGCAGGAAGCAGATTGCCAACATTGGTCTACTTGTCACGAGAGAAGAGACCTCAGTATCCTCACCACTTTAAAGCTGGAGCTTTGAATTCCCTGGTATTGTACATTTTCTCTCTTTTTCAATTTCATTTCATATATAAAAAGAATTGTAGTTTCCTTTTCATGTTTAAGGTTGGGGTGTGCTAGAATCTGTGGTTTAACCAAGTTATACTGTTTGAATTATGTATACCGTTCCCTGTGTCTTCTGGCCCTGCAGATCAGAGTGTCGTCGGAGATAAGCAATGGGTCCGTAATCCTGACCGTAGACTGTGACATGTATGCGAACGATTCGGATGCAGTACGAACCGCGCTATGCTTCTTCATGGATGAAGAGAAAGGCCACGAGATTGCATTTGTGCAACACCCTCAGACATTCCACAACCTTTCCCGCAACGATCTCTATGCAAATGTTGGTCTTGCGATAAATAAGATTGAGCTAGCTGGCTTGGGTGGGTATGGTACAGCCATGTACGGCGGCACCGGAACTCTCCATCGAAGGGAAAGTCTTTCCGGCAAGAAACGCTCCAAGGGCCATCATGAAAGATTGGATTATGGGGCTACAAGGAATTTGGAAAGAACTGTGACCGACCTAGAAGATGCATCCAAGGTTCTTGCCGGTTGTAGCTATGAGTTGGGTACTCAATGGGGTAAAGAGGTATGATCAGAATCTAGTTCTTATCCTTGAGTGATTCTTGGCTGTGAAAATTAATGTAGCGTAGCGTCCAACTTGCAGATGGGATTGGTATATGGATACCCAGTTGAAGACGTTATTACCGGCTTGGCGATCCAATGCAGGGGTTGGAAGTCTGTTTATTATTACCCAAAGAGAGAAGCCTTCATGGGGCTGGCACCGGATACCTTGGACATTGCTCTAATCCAACAGAAGAGGTGGTCCGAAGGAATGTTTCAGATTTTCTTCTCCAGATATTGTCCTTTTGTATATGGTCATGGCAAGATAGCTTTTGGAGCCCAGATGGCTTACAGCGTTTATCTTTTATGGGCTCCTACTTCTTTGCCCACTCTATATTACGCCATTGCTGTTCCTCTTTGCTTGCTCCGCGGCATTCCTCTATTCCCTCAGGTATCCCAATTAGCTCTCTTTAGAAACATGAATTATGTACGTCATGTATCAAACACTAAATGGCGTCGCTCTTCTTGCCTGTCTCAGGTGTCAAGCCTATGGTTCATACCCTTTTCTTATGTTTTTCTAACAAGGAACCTCCACAGCATAGCAGAAGCCTGGAGTTCTGGGTGCACGCTCCGAAGATGGTGGAACTATCAAAGAATGTTACTGATTCGAAGAACCACCGCATATATTTTCGGATTCATGGACACCATTCTCAAACAACTGGGGTTGTCACAAACAAAATTTGTCGTCACGTCTAAGGTGATAACCGAAGATGTCCTCAGAAGGTACGAGGAGGAAGTCATGGAATTTGGGAGCTCATCAACAATATTCTTCACCATTATAGCAACACTGGCAATCCTAAACCTCTTCAGCTTTGTCATAGCAATGATCAAGAGGGTAACTACAGACTTGGGCTTCAAATATGAACAATTATTGATCCTGGAGTTTGTCCTGTGCGGGCTCATGGTTGTGATAAATATGCCAGTCTATGAAGCACTGTTTCTTCGCAACGACAAAGGCAGCCTGCCCTCATCGGTGACGTTCCAGTCTATCTTTGTAGCTTCCCTGGCATGCCTGTTGTCTTGTATAAACTAGATCAAGGATGAAGTCAAGTGTAGTATTACCAGTTAGACTCATTCCATCCACAATAATGTCTAATATTTCATATTATGTAATAAACATTAAAATTACATGCAGTTAATTAGGGAAATTGAAAGTGTTCGTATCAAAATCAATGTTAAATAAGTCCTTTTTATTTATATTCGTTGTGATTCGAATTCTAGACGTTATATTTCTCAAGAAATATCAAAAAAAATATTTTTAATAATTTTATTAAGTAAGAAATAAGTAAAACACGTGAAAAAATTTCATACCATTAATTATTTTAGATGAGCAATTTCCTTGGTCTTAGATGGTAATAATAAATATTTGCACTGACAAGGGGCTAGTCTTAGTCCAATGCTTATAGTACTATGGGCCAAGCCCACGGGCTTAACGTGACGCGCGTTAGGTAGCAAAATAGTTACCGTGTAATTTGGACACATATAACCATAGCCTCTCACGGCAAGACACGAACAAAACAAAAACTGAAACCGGAACTTAAACTGAAAAGTCCTCTTCTTAAGTTGTTTAGTTTTGTTTGATGATTAAATCGGGTTCTCAAAAGATCTCTGTCCAATCTGTTCCTTCAAAGTGAAAAAAGGTAAAATCTTCTTCACTACAAATCTTAATATGGCTCTGTGTCTGATTTCATGGTTTGATCGATTGATTAATCGAAAGCGTGGCTCTTTTTTGGTAGTTCAGTCTCTAAAGGCGGAAGAATGTGAACCATATGTTTTGATTTAAAGGAAAATTGAAAATTTTTAATTTTGATATCTGCAGTTTTCCTTGTTTACTTGCCTGCCAAACAGCATAACTATGTGATAATTTTGGGAAATTTTATTTGACTTTCTTTTCCCTTCCAGTTACGTGTGCTACCCATGATTTGATTAAGCATTTGATTGTGAGCTCGATTGTTGTTATCTGAAATATCGATGACATCTACTTCCCACTTGTTGAATTTGAGGATTTTCGTTGTTCTCGTTTGAATTCATCATTTCTGATGTTTTAACTGTCATGAAGACCTTTTTCATTGGAATCAAAACCTTACTGGTTTTCTTTGTTGTGCCATTTCCGGCGTAACATTCTATCTTCGTGTTCCGCAGATGAAAATTGAGCTGAAAGACCTCTTTGTTGTCACGTTGCTGGCGGTTTTATTATGCCCGCGAGCAGTTTTTGGGATTAGATTTGTGATTGATAGGGAAGAATGTTTCTCACATGATATTAAATATGAAGGAGATGCAGTTCATGTTTCCTTCGTCGTCATTAAGGTCGATTCATCGTGGAGATATACCAATGATGGTGTGGACCTTGTGGTGAGTTTTGCTGTACATTTTGAGGATTTATTTACTTCATTTCTAGTTATACTTTGTTTGACCAAAGGCTAATTACCCTGCAAACCCAGTTCATGTTATCACATCATTCTCCTGCTTTAGGCTCTATTTTCCTTACTACATATAGTCAGTCAAGCCTATTAGGATCTGTGTGTCAAAGGATTGGACGCTTTCCCTCTTTTTCCAGCATTTCTTTAGACCCTTTCTTAGATAGCTGAGTTATAGTTCATAAAGTCAGTCTTGGAAGACATGTTTTTGTTCATTTTAATTTCATTATATCAGCTTCATTCTTGGTAATAAAAGTAGTAAATTTTATCAGTATAATGTATCGACAGGGAACTCCAGGTTTCTTGTCAAGGAATTGACTGAAATATGTAGTATGCACTTCACTTGCAGTCCATCTTGTGCTGTATGAATCATCCTTCTGCTAGTGTTCTGTGGTCAAAAATATTTCTTATGTTGTTTCCCATTCTGGGAAGACTTGCCGCTGATATTTCAACCATTCTTAAATCTTCAGATAAAGGGACCTTCAGGTGAGCAGATTCAAGATTTTCGTGACAAGACAAGCGAGAAACACGAATTTATGGCCCGTAGCAAAGGAGTCCATCAGTTTTGCTTCACTAACAAATCTCCTTATCACGAAACCATTGATTTTGATGTACAAGTTGGCCACTTCTCATACTATGATGAGCATGCAAAAGATGGTAAACAATTCTTTGATTGCCTTGTTGTAAGCAAGCCAAGAAAGGATACAGATTTCTTATGGTGTGAGTGTGTTGCATATGTGCAGAGCATTTCAAACCTTTGATGGAACAGATATCAAAGTTAGAGGGAGCCCTTTACAACATTCAGTTTGAACAGCATTGGCTAGAGGCTCAGACTGATCGCCAAGCCATTGGTATCTGCTCTAGCTCTTCCCATTTATTTTTTTTTTTCATTTTTTTAGTAATGGTTCAGTTGCTTGCTTGTTATTACCCTATTCTTTTGCTAAAATTTTTGAGCTTGTCTTCTCCATGACTTCTCTTCAATCTTTTGACTAAGGGGGGTCTCTTCGCCTTAATGTAATGACCATTTGCTTTTACTCCCTAGAAGCTTTGCTTAAAAACTTGGAATTTGAGGTTCCAAAACTTTTCGTGTAAACTGTCAAATCTACAACCACTTGACATTACTTTGGTTTCTTGGTTGGTTGGGTTCTTATTTGCCTAAGGTTACTTGCGTTATTCTCTGTTGGATTGAAACATTCAGTCTACAGGCTGTGTTTCGGTTGTAGGTTTTTACCTTGTACCATCCTAGTTTGTAACAGTTGTCATTTTCTTGTTCCAGTGAATGACGCAATGAGCCGTAGAGCAATGCACAAAGCCTTGTACGAATCTGCAGCGCTCATTGGTGCCAGCGTTCTTCAAGTTTACCTTCTCCGCCGCCTGTTTGAGCGAAAACTGGGGATCTCTAGAGTTTAACTTGAGAATGGCTGTGGACTCCCTGTAGCCTTGTGCTGATTTATACTCAAGACTTGATGTCTTGCCTTTATATTGGGGAAAGAAGACCATCGTACATTCTCATATTTTAAAGAGCTTATACAAAGAACAACTTTTGCAGTATTTTATCGGGGCTTAGTAATTTAAAAAAGGGGATGGGAGGATTTTGTGCTATGTGGAAAAGGGAAAACAGAGTCTGCTTTTCAGAATTCCTGTGGGAGTATTATTCAGAGAAAGCAATTATATAATTGAACAAAAAAAGAGAAAGTAATTATATAATAACATTCTAACTACATTCTCTCATCTTACAATCACGATGTAAAAGATTTGCAGGAAAGCCAGAAATGAACTGAAAGCAGGAATTGGTGAAAATAATAATAATAAAATGATAGCTGGACACTGCCAAAGAGTTGCTTTAGGATAACAAACGCCCATCTAATAAATAGTAGTTACGAAACATAACGTCAACAAATGCTCTACAGCTCATAACATCAGAGGAAAGTAATGACGAAAAACAGATTCTTAATAGATACAATAATTGCGATTTGCTCTTTTCCCAACATAGCCCCGGTGTCTTTACAAAACCAAGACGAAAACAAATTCCAGTAGGACTCGTTTACAATCTACAGCTCATATATATATATATATATATTTTATTTTTTATTTCTTTTTCCAAATAAAATATATGATGAGGGGCCACTTGCAAGCGAAGGAACTCATCTGTTGAAGTGCTTACGTGAAAACATAGATAGCATCGTCAAGATTCTGCAGCTGGACTTTTAACGCAGCAAAACCATTTCTGCAAAACAGTGGACCACTTTACCATAATGGAGGCCAAGTACAGAAACATTACACAAATTAACAGAATCCCTAAAATCTGAAGGATCAAGTAAAATTAAACACTTGATTATCAGACTCAGAGGTTCATCCTCAACCATATCTTTATATCGTATTTCCATAGTGTTGAAGTTTTTCCAGTTTTCCCACTTATACTTCCATTATTGCAATAAAGCATATCCCTGCATTCTAGTGTAGAACAGGGTGCATGGATGAAATTTTCATGCTCAATTCTATTTAAGTAACAATCACTAAATAACAAGGATATCAGCCACAAAAATACATTTTCTTCTGCTACATTCTGTTTTCAACCAAGCTTAAGATGTCAAGAATTAGTTCTCAATTGCCGTTGGTGAAAACCACGTATAAAAGAAAATATACGTTCCTACAGTGCAATGCGTGCTAGCTCGATCAGACCTATGAATTAAATTGTCAGGACCGACATATGAAAGCAACAAAATGATCAAACAACTTACAGAATGAGGCTTGCCAGGATCCACAGCTGTCTTAGTGTGAGAATCAGCCTTCCCAGGTGACTCGGGTTTGCCACCTGTCTTCTTCTCATTCCTAGCCTTGTTAAAGATCACAGTAAATCCTTCAGCTGATGCAGGATCATTGACATCCCATTCACCAAATTTTGGCAATGGCCTACCTGTGTCCTCCTATTGAGAAGATAAGCAAACAAACAACTTTCATCATGCGACATATCTAATAACAGAAATGGAACATATAGATAGGTAATTCACATAGCTAAGTGCAACAAATTAGCATCGGATAATTAGCTCAACCACCAGTAAGAAGTAATATTTGAGAATCAATCGTTCCCATCTCCAAAAAACAATTCCCTAAACTGTAACATTACAGTAGACAAAATGAACGGCACTGAAAAGCCATCCTTGTCCAATATAGAAAAAAATCCACAGAAATGCAAAAAAAAAAAAGAAAAAAAGAAGAAGCTAAATGTGTGCTATGCAGTATCAACAAGTAACGCACGATATACTGCTGTCTAAACATGAAATATTTAAGAGAACATATAGAATACCTAAACATGATAAACTGAAGAACCACGGGACAACAATCTAACAATTGCCAAACTTGGCTAACCTATCTATCATGGACTTAGAGGTCTCTTCATTAGATCATCTAAATCGAAACTCACTTCAACTTTCTTGGATCTTCATTACACCATCCTCTTCTCCACTTACTCCCCTAATTATTTCCAAAGCAACAAGTCGTCATATTCCAACAAATATCCTCTTCTTATCGGTTATAACTAAGCCCTAAGGATTCTAGAAGTTCACTTAAAAACACTTCTAGCTTCTAAGGCTCAGAAGACTTTTAACTCGTTGAAGCTCATTTCACATACCTAAGCTAAAAACAGACAATCCGTTAACAACAATACACGATCACTAAAATAAGCTATGAAAAGATCAGAGGAGTAACAAAACGAAAAATAAAATTCACATATATGGAAGAAAAATGTATACGCACAACTGATTGATAAAAAAATGATGCTCGTCACAAGAAACAAAAAAAGTTAGCCAAAAGATCAAATCAACAAAATTAAGAGCAAGTAAATAAATAAATTTGCTACAAGACAGTAGCAAGAGCAAAGCATCAATGATCCAAACAGATATCAACCAAAATTTGCCTCTACAGAGCATTTAAAAGAAAACTAAAAGCTTATAATCTCCCAAATACGTAAACGTAAACTTTAACACCTGAAAACAGGAAAACTGAAACTTAAGGAAAAGGAAACATACCGACATGAATTCTAGCAAGAGAGAGGGAGAGGGGCTTCTGGTCGAAGAAACGACTGATCAGTCGCAGAAAAGGAGAAAGTGGAGGGAGAGAGAGAGAGAGAGAGAAGGGAGGAGGTTGGGGACAGGTAGAGAGAGAGAGATAACAGGTGTTTAGTTCTTTTAGCTCTTGCTAGGAATTGGGCCGGGATGGGCCTAACGGTAGCCAGGACGAGTTTATTGTTTTTTGTGACATACAGGACGGGGAAGAACCGAAGTCACCCGTTAGTTTGCACGTCCGTCAGCAATGACGTGGACAAAAATGGTTAAATTAAAGTAAGGGGACGGGGAAGAGCTGGCAGACGACGTGATTGCAGTAGAAAGTGAAGGGAATCAAAACATGTTGGGGTACACAACGGCAATAAGAATAACATGCTGGCACTTTGTTTTAAAATGGAGCCTTTCAAATTAATCAAAGTGATAACCTCAAATTATATCCAATAATCTCTATGATAAAATGAAATATAATTCTGTTCTTTCCAATATTTCAGGTGGAAATGTCATACAAATTTATGTAACCCAAGCTCTGATTCGAAGGGGAACTTTAAGTTAAAGATGAGATAATATTAGAGGAGAGCAAGAACAGACAGGGGGCATTATTTTGACATTTGATTGGTCAGAGACTGACATGCCAGCTCAAGAAATAAGATCAAGGACCAACACGTACGACAAGCTGCTCGTCAAAGAATCTCTTTATTTATTTAAAATTAATTAAAAGCCCTCGGTTTTCTCAGTTTTCTGATTCTGGTTATTCTTATTGGAGCCTCTCTTCATTATCAAAGTGGAAGAGTAATGGATGCGACTGTTAGTATTGCTAGATTCTGTCTGCCATGGAAACAGCATAGCATTGTGATTAGCAACAGAGATGGTAGATTGGAAGGCCTGGCCGCAACAGTTCTTGGGACAGTTCAAACACCATGCCCTTCACTGCCGCTGCAGATCGGGAGGAAGTCTCAGACATGTAATTTATCAGGTTCCTGAAGTTCTCTCTGATGTCGTGAGGACTCCAGGATATAGATTATATAAGATAGATGCTGAAAATGAGAGATGTAAAATACAGATGAATCCTAAGACATCTAATTAACCATAGAGATGCGAATTATTTAATATGCATGATAATTTTGGGGCATGAAATTAATAAGATTAGATCATGGTTTAAATTACAACAATACCAAATATCATAAATGATTATTGATTTCACATATATTCCAAACTTAGGATTGTATTTAGAAATTCATTTCTATCAATTTCTGATTTTTTTTATTCCCAAACCCACAATTATGACTCTTATATTTTCATGTACCAAACACAATTTTATAGTAAGATAGAATAATAGTATATACTATGTACAAGCTTTAAATTATAAGCCATGTACTAACATCCAGTAATGAGATTTAAGTATGAAGACATGAAAATTATGAATGTCCTAGTGAAAGTCATAATTCAGAGTCCAGGCACACAATTTTGGTAATTATAGGATGAGGACCCACTAGAAAATAATAGACAACACATAAGGGTAAGGTCCAAGTTCTTGGCTTTCCAAGTTTCTGAGTTGCCTGGTAAATATTGCACAGTTTAATTTTTTGAAGATGGTTCTTATATATATCATTTGTAGGTGAGTGGGAATATTAATTGCTCCAAGGACTGTGATTATCCATCTCATCAAATAAAGCAAGAAAGATTACTTTCCCGTTGGGGTTTTATTAGTATAATTAGGGTTTCAAAATAATTCCATTCGTAGAATATGATCAACAACAGTTGCTTCATAGAATGGCAGCACCTAAATTCTATTATTGTCTATTCATCATTTTGTTTTGAGCCTTTTTTTTAAAAAAAAATAGTGGGATTGCTAATTAATGTGGATCAACAGTGTCATCTTTGATAAGATTTGATCATTTTCGTTAATGACTTGATGTGATATGGAGATTATGAATAATTTGACTAAAAAGCTGCCAAGAAACATGAAAGTAAGTTTATACGGTTCCAAAACATGTACGAGGAGCATATCTGAATACCTCGATTTTAACTTAAATTTTTTTCTTAAAAAATTATTACAACAGTCACTCCCAAAAACCCAATTGCACTCGAAATTCCTTCAAACGCATTATGACTAGCCCAACCATCGATCGAGAGTGGTGGGGAAAAACCCAATTTAGGAGGAGAAAAGAGAACTTTAGTCTGTTCATTTTCACCCATGAAGTGACTTCATTTGACAGGATATGAAATTTCAACTAAAGCTGATGGATTTGACAGAACTTGGGGTCACTATTTGGTCATGAATTATGACAGCCTAAAAAAACGAAATCCACAAAAAGAAGGAAAAGACATAATTATAGAGCACCAATATAACAAAACGTCCCCCTTTACCCTTTGCTCCAACAAGGACTCGACACTTTAACCGTTGTTATAAATGTGACATCTACTGGCAGACTTTTCATCTATTTTTGCCATTTAATTTTTTAAGTTAAGATAATCATACTCCTTCAGTTCAACCTCAATTGAAAAAAAACACCGAGATGACACTACGTAAGGGTGACGTGTTTTTTTTTGAAGAAGTTCGATTTGTATTGAGATGTATCAGATATACAATTAGAAGTAAAGGTGAAGTTGTTGAAATAAGTTTTGCAATGTTACTGCTTTGATAAATTTCTATATTAAAATATAAATAAACTTACTTTAAATATTCTATATTAATTGTATTTCTAAAAGCAAATCACAACCAAATAATTATTAACCAACGTTTTGGCTCAATGACAATTCCTATTATTTTAAGTGATTTAGAGATTAGTAAGTCCAGGGCTCAAGATCCAATGATATCATTAATTTAGATGGTAATAATTTTTATATTTATAAAAAATAACTAGTCTTATCTCTTGTACAAAATGTAAAGCAAATCAAATGCAGTAACTAGTGTAAACATGCAAAGCTTGTGAAGACCGATGACCTGACGACACCTATGTTGAACAAGATCGTCTGTCTAGAAGCAATTAATGATGCGCAAGTGGATGACCATCCATCCATTCACATTTTGCTCCATATGAGTAACCATATCATCATTATTTGTCAATAGGAACAAGCAATATGCGTAGAAGGAGATGATGCGGATTTGATAGAAATTCTTTTCCTCGGAAAAATTTGTCAAATAAACAAAAGTCGTCTGGATAATATTATAAGAAACAGAAAGCAGAGGAACCCAAAGCTGTTTCTAGTCAGTCGTATGTGTCTCACTCTCTCGAGTCCCTTCACACATATATAGGATAGTAATGGGCGGATTCAATACTGGAAAGAAAGAAAATGAAGCTTCCGGTGGCTTGTTTTACGGCTTGCATAGAAATATATTATGTTATGTGTATATATATTTAATTATATGCTGCGACCATCTTCCTCTTCCATCTGTTTACCGTAAAAAGCTTGAAGTGGGATCTTTCAAAGAATTCCCACATCAACCGTGAATAATTTTTCCCACTTCAAAAGATGAAAGCCAAGTCCCATCTTGTATCAATCAATCTCTTCACTTGGCTTCCAGTCATGTCTGATGGACGTACTTGTTTTTACTGTTGAAACCTTCTGTTCCTCCGCTTTCTGTCCCATCCACTAATATTCCAAAAGAATGTGGGACTCATCGGGTCTGCTCCCAATCAACCCTGCACTGCACTGTCTTCTACTCTCTTTTTTCCCCCTAAATTTTCTGACTTTCAGACAAATTAAAAAAGGAACAAACAAGGTAATGGTGTCTAAAGTTTGATCCAAGTTTTCAAACCGGGCAGGCCAGATTTACCTTGGTGACCTTGAATCAAAATCTAGCTTAGTGACTATTTTTAGTAGGGCCTGTTGTTGCGTCAAGGTCTTTTTATAAACTTTTGTTCTTGCCTTGCTCAAAACAAGTCCAATCAAAGCCACTGAATGAATCCAAGCCTCTGACATCTCTCTGCTCGCCATCGCCAGCGAACCTTGATGAAAACAAGAGTTCAAAGGGTTCGGCTTCTATCTCTCTCAATTCAGCAAAAACATCTTCGGAATTGCTTGTTTCAGGCATCTCGGGCCGGTAACTTTGAGGAAACCCTTCACTGATGAAATCATTATCATCTATCTTCAGCTGCCTGTCAATGTCATCGATCTCCTCTTTTACACCATTATTTGCTGTGCTTGAACCTGCAGTGCAATCTTTCATGGTGCTTGGTGACAATGCGTCATTACTCTTTTCCTTTTGTTCTTCGTTTGTATCAGTCGTTTGAATCTGAGACCCCGTCGTGCTCTTTGATGTGGCATTATTTATGTTCTTTAATGGCTGCGATCTTGTTGAGCCAGCAAGAGCATTCCTCTGAGTCGGCCACGGATGGTTATGCTCTGAAGTGTAGGTGATGACCAGCATATTAGGATCAGTTCGACTGCGCTCTACTTGTTTCCTCGCCGAGCAACCCTTTGAGCTGCTACAACGATAGTAGCCCCTGCATGGTGCACATATATTACTTATAGAACCTCTCCAATCAGTTATTAACATAACCTGTGTTGTGTTAAGTATTTTGGTTATGCAGCGAAAGTATATATTTTATCATAATAAAATAAAATACAGCAAGTTTAAATGAATGGATTTATATGGTCTAAGTTTTTTTTAGGTATTTTATAACTAAAATCAATATTTGAATTTTATCATTCAATTATATCTTTAAAATTAAATATTACCCCACCATTCCAATTAATGATCAGTCATGCAAGAAAAAAATCAAAACAACAAGGAGAGAAGTAGTGAATCCATGGAAGAACATGTTGCTTGTTTTAACGTAAACAAAATTAGTGACTATGGCGGCGTGCATGGTTGATGAATAATTAGGATTCTGAGGTTAACACGGAGTTGTTTCTAATCAAGTAACAATGTAAAAAGAAGTGCGAATTAAATGCATTAATGATTCAGGAGGTGATATTTGTTGGTTATGACGATTATCATATATAGTAATCACCTGTCAAGAATGACGATACGGATTTCGCTTACCTTGGATAAGGTGAACCTTTGATGGGTTTCTGACCATACTTTCTCCATGCCCACAGATCTGAGGGAACTATTTCACCGCTACTACTTCTGCTGTTTGGAGCTGCCGGTGCTGGAATACAAACCACCTTCTTTGCCAGGCTCTTCCTGGAAACATTAATTGTGTTTAATGAAGATTTCATCAGAAATGCATCAAGCATCATACTTCTTGGTAGCTAGTTGTTCGAGAATGATTCAATTCCAGAATCTAAGTATGGCTCTTAGCTAGTTTATTCCGGAAGAAAGATGAGAGGATCGTTTTTTATTAATACGAATACCAGTCAAAGCTCAGTAAATTCTCTCAGGTGGCTTTGGCTAGGGATGAAAACAAGTTAGTTGAGGTAGATAGCTATATATGAAAGCTTTGTCTATGGTTACTATGCCACCAGTTTGAGCCACCTTGATTCTGGCATCTAATATGGACCATGAATATTATTCTGAAATGATAGAGCACTCCTAGCTAGGACTGAGTACCTAGCGTCAACAGATCAGAAAATAGTTGGTGTCCAGCCCTAAATTTCAGATCCTAGTCATGCTGGTACAAAAAAATAGATAAAACTCAAGTTCCAAAAAGCTCATTAATCCATGTTCATGATAATAACTATCATCATCCTTAATTGCTCAAGTGACTTACAAACCCAATAAATACTCTCAAAAGGTGCATTGAAAACAAAATCACCTATATTAAATTCAATAACGCAAGTGTAAACAGTTCACAAAATTCTAAACTAGTCTTTACCTTCTCTTGATTCCAAGATTCCTTGGAGATGGCATCTGCACTGGCCCGGTCTTGTCAAGCAAGCAACTTTTCGAGCTGTTAACAGTAATCATATCGCTTGTGACAGTAGCGCAAGCCTTAAAACCTCTAGGTGAGGAAGTGGTTGGAGTCATAACCGGAGACTGGCAGGAAGACATAGGCAACTTGGCGGGATCACCGGGCGAGATCTGAATCCGTTGAAATATGCTGCTAGGACTCTCCTGTATATCCTCTTCAAAGACTTTGTGATGATGATGATGAGCGAGAAGATTGCTACTATTGGCAGCTCCAGGTGCACCACCAAAACTGGCGGCGTTGTCAATGCTAGTAGGAAGCATACGATGTATGGAATTCGGGCTACCAAAATAGCTTGTACCTGCCCCGTTCAACTCTTGGAGAAGCGGATCGCTCATGTTACAAAAAGGGTCGCCAAAAACACCACCAGCAGCAGCTCTGTTATCTTCCATAACTGCTGGTAAAGTACTCGTTGGATTGGTAAGTAGGAATTCCCCGTTATTAGACATAACCGGAAAATCTGATTGACCTAAAGCACCGCCGCTTGCTCGAATTATGTCAGTTAAATCACCTTGGTACTTGTCCATCTTGAGGCCGAAGAAACTGCTTAATTAGGCTACAGATATAGGAGCAAAGAGTATGAGATAGAAGCGCAGTATCATCAAGACACTACTTCTTAAAATAAGATATACCACCGAACAGAACTGAACATGTAGAAGAAAACTAGCAAATGCTTCCAGCACTGGTTTTTTTCCTGATTATAGCCAGTAGCATAATTCTTGGGTGAGGAGGGTTTTTGGTTTTTCTTCAAAGAAAAGACGGAAGAAGGCAAGCAAGAAGGCGATTTAGAATGTCTGAAGCTGGAAGTTGTTTGTTCTCTTTCAACGAGAAACAAAAGAGAGAAAGGTTCTGGTGAAAGAGAGAGAATGAGGACGTCGCTGACTTTTTAAATTTTTTAAGCTCAAAGAGATTAATAAAGTAATCCGGTGTTGAGCTGGGATGATTTATACCTTATAAATATCATAAGATGGGTGCTAGAAATTAGTGCAATATAAAGGGTCAAATTTACGTCACTTCAATTTAATAGTGAATAGTAAAAAAAAATGTAATAAAGTCATTTGTTTAGGGTAACAAGCGACAAGGAATGGCGCGGCAAGTAGCCGCATTTGTCGGAAAACGTTTCGGAAACCTTTTGTTTCAGTAAATGCGTTTCTTATCTTTGCCTCTCTGCAAAACGTTTCTCGGGTTCAGTAATACGAACCGGTGACGTGATGTTCCTATCTGTTTGCTGTATTTTCCCTGTAAATCCTCGATCAATCATAAGAGAACAAAAGCCAATTTTATAAGTTAAACCCTAATTACTATAGATTTCCAATCACAGTCCTAAACTATCATCTTATATATGTGAGTTCATGTATTGGTTTGATATCTAACTCCTAAATTTTTGAGAAATATGAACCAACTCATGTACAATAATCATGTATAGTACCTTTCCTGATCCAAATAGTTCTCGTCACTATGATTTCTTTTAGTAGCACATAGCAAACCACTTTATGCATCGGATAATGAATCAATACATGCTCATTTTGGAGAAAAACAAAAGGGATCCCTCCAAAGGAATGACCTTCGAAACATGCTCAAAGAATATGTTATCTCAGTACATGCAATTTCTCCAATCTGAATACAGTATATGAAGGAGGAAATCTTAAATTTAATTCAAACAATTTGCGTGTAACTGATAGAAGATAGCAAACTGCTTACCTCTGAGGTGGGACTCCATAAATAACATTTGCAATAACAATGATTTCTGTACTCCAGAACGTGAAGGCCACAATCTTAGGGTTTTTCTTAAATAAAATGGCTGAATAACGTGTGAACAAACTTTTCTTTGTTTCTATCCGACAAAACAGATCTGAAGCTAGAGTTTTTTTTTTGGTATGGAAGCTATAGTTATTGTGCCCATTTTTTTAGAGATTTGAGTTTCCAATATTACTCCTCAATTTGATGTCACCGTACACAATAATTAGGGTTTCCATGAATATAACACTACTTTCAAACAATTTTATACGGGTTAATCGCTACACAAGACTTGTTATTACTATTCACCAGTTGCTGGTTCGTGACTGGTCTGTTACGAATTGCCACGCATATCAGGAGGCCAATGGAGCAGACGACTTTTGGGCCAATTTGGCGCACCCAAGGGTACCTGGCACCACTCTTTTGGACGAACCACCTCGGACTCTTTTTTCGTAAGTTGCAAGAAGACAATGCAGGCACAGCTTTATCACGCTATTATGTATATAGTCTTTAATTTTTTTATTGTTGCAATCCGTTTTATTTAAAAAACAAATAATTGAGCAAAGCTAGTGATACTAGAAATAGAGGATTATGTAAAGGTACGTGGATGTTTGCATTTTGAATACATCTGTGGGTTGGGTATATTGAATACCAATGATTCTAATCCGAAATATGGCTCACAGTACCAAAAAAACTATTACAATACAAAAAGAAAGAGATCGTTTAGTTTATTAACATACTCCATGTAGTCGGAACTTTAAGTTTGATCAGATCTCAGTTGGCTAATACAAAGTATGTATGGAGGTAGCTCGGAATTTGTAATCCATATCCTAAAATCTTAATTAAGCAGATAAAAGTCGAATATCAACTGAGTTGTAACAGAACTATCATGTCGGAATGATAAAGGACAGAGAATAACTAGTTTAATTTACAAGTCTAAACAAATATTGTTTTTTTAAAATAAATTTTCTGTTGTTTTCTAGTAAGAAAATTAAATAGATATTCGCAAGGAAGGGTCAAATGACGTGCCTTTTTTTTTTTTACCTAAAAGTGATCCCTGTTGCGGAAGTTTGGCACGAGCTGTTCCAAGATGATGCTAACTAACCCCAACCAGCTGCAATGTTGGCTTAAAGTCTGGCTCGAAGACTAATGAGTAATCTGTCATGTTCCAACTTAATATGTCTGAACGTGAGTGCGTAAAATTACAGATATAATTTTATATTGCACTATATTCTCACAAATTTTCTTTTTTTTTCCTATTTTAAATCTAGTATATTTACAAATGAGAATTCAAATCTCAAATGAGATCACAATATTATTTCTTGATATACGATTTTAGATTTAAATACCCAAAGACTCGAATTCAAAAATCCAAACCTTCACGTAATTTATAAGTGAGATCGACTTTCTTATTATTAGTCATGTCGAAATCCTATGGAATAGAAATATCGTGCATATAAGATCACAGATGTAACACTATATTTTATTTCTATATTCACAGCCAAAAAAAATTGTTCCCAATATATTGAAAGGCAAAGCTTTGTTTTGCCGAGTCACAGTGAAACATCTCTTTTGCTTCGTATGTATTATCTTTATCCCCTTATCCCCATTATCATTGTTTTTTTCTTTTGCCATCTTTGCAGATAAACAAAAATAATATTGATGGGATGGGATGCGGATGTAGGCGCGAGAAAGGTGGCTTTTGTTTAATCGCTTGCACTTTTTATGAGTCCAAGCTTTAAGTGGGCCAATGATCTTGCAGTAAGTCACCGACCCTTATCATGTTTGATGAGACATTTTGAGAATCTTCCATGATTAAACAACAACAGCTTCAGTTTCACCTGTTCTGTGTCTCTGTCTCAGTTTTACCGTTTGGTTTTTGGCCTCCTTCAAGAGACCAATGTTGCCGCCAAAATTGCCACAGCCTACACATCTCGATCACCATATTTACAACAACGTACGTATACCATGGCATACGGTTTCACAGGCATTCATAGTCCTACACATTTTGTATCCAGAGATTGATTAGGACTTAATTAGTCATATATACTGTTGGGGTGACCAAAATTTATTGTCTCGATTTTATCATAACCAAATTGATTGATTTTTTTAGTATGGAATAAAGTAATTTGAATTTATTGAATATATCGCATGATATTTTTTTTAAAAAAAATAATTTATCTTTTTCAAAAAATTTCTTCAAGTTGGATGAGGGTATCGGACGTTAATTTATGTATTTCTTCTCCTTGAAGAATTGAGTTACTAACCCTACGTTATCGATAGTGTTCATTAAAGAAAACAGACACTTGGATGTTGTTTGTTGTTTTTTTATGGGCGTGGATGGTCCACTCCACATATACAAAACCCTAGCCTGCGTGTGATTTGCAGAGTTTGGTTGCCAAGGGATCATTTATTGCTTGCAGACAACACTTGCCCCACGTTCCTGCATGACAAGCCCCAACAAGAGAACAAATTCAACTGGGATTCTCTGACCATTACCGTACATATATGGTTTTAATCTCGCCATGTGAAGCATCCTCATATTCTAGCTAGTTAGTTAACTCATTAATTAATGCTTACAACTTGTGTTTGATCTTGATATGATCCTATGCACGTTAGACACTTGCATAAGCATCTGACGCCCTTCGACGTCAGCCGTCTGTACGTGGACGGCTTGGATCCGCATTCCATAGTGTGCCACCTGTTTTATTTTGTTAAGACATTCTATTCCACCGTCTAAAACGTATAGTCAAACATGGAAACTAAAAGAAAATTAGGTGAGTCTGCATTAGACAGATCACCTAGCTTTGGCAATTTGGTTTTTCTGAAGACCTGTCTATCACATTTGTCCCTTCTTTTATGGTGCTCTCTACAACGAGTAAGAGATAAATTATTTTATTAATTTTAATTGAAATTGACCTCGAATATTTTTTTAAAAATCATTCAAATGTAATTTATTACATTATCAAAGACCAAAGAAATAAAATAAAAAAGCCTGGAAGGGCGGGAGCGATTAGGAAGGGGTGGGGTTCCTATTTCTCACCACCAAGTATAGTGCCTGCCTACCCTATAGCCCTGGGCTAGGCTATGAAAATTGATGTATCGATTTTATTTAATTATTTAAGAATCTTCTTAGTAATAAACCATTATTCGGCATGATTCTCTCTCGCGAAATACAATACCCGATGTAAGAAGATGCATGTTATAAATAAACATTGGGAACTGCCATTAATTCACTGTCCAAAATATGATCTTTATTTTATGAGTGATTAAGATTTGCTTTTGATTTTTTTCCCACACTAGCGAAAATCGTTTTAGGATAATTTTAAGCCCTTGGATTGTGTGGCACATGCTCCTTATTAGCCCCTTGCCCACCACCCATGTGATATAAATTACTTTACTTCCAATGAGAAATACTGAAAAAATCTATTCTGGCCTCCACTTGTAAGAGATCTTTTAGAGATCCATCCCCTTTAAGTACGATTCAAGTTCAGAACCGGAGTCACGCATTCACATTTATTCGTCTTCTTGGGAAATAGAGGACCGGAGTAACGTAGCTTCAGCTTGTTTTCACAATTTCTAAATCATGGGATTAGTTTAGTGCTACTCTCTATCTCTCTATTGGAGGCCCAAAACATCCCTGGGCTTTCGGGACGGGAAGGGGCTTGGTTTTGAAGCCCATGCCAACAAGAAAAGTATCCATCTAATTCCTTCCACTAAAAGTAGGATCCATTACTTAAAATGAGTGTGTGATAACAACCAGCCCATAGTGTCACATAATAGAACACATTCCTTAAACTTAATTTGCTATACGGATAAATTACTTGATCCAATACTTTATATAATAAATAAATAATCTATAAATAACTATATTTTATATTAAGATTTGTTTTCTAGCACCCAGGGAGGCAGGAGATACCAAGAATTAAAAAAACAGCGTGCTTAGAGTTAGATTTAGAATAAGAGCTGGAAATAAAATTAAATAAAAGATTATTAAATTAATTTAATAATAATAAAATAATATTAATTTTATTTAATAAAAGATTATTAAATATTTTTAAAATTTTTAATTAAAAAAATACCAGCTTCTATTCCAATTCGAAATGACCGAACACAGACAGTGGAAATGCAAGCTGAGTTGCAAAACACACCATCTTAAACGCCAAAAAACCCTAATTCCCAAACTACACATTCCCCTGGATATTGCTCATCCCAGATACTGAAGAATGACATTGGAAATTGAAGCTCGAGAGTGAGTTCTCTTCACTTCCAATTCTAATTTTCTGTTCTCTAACAACGGCACGGATTGACTAATTTGATTATTGTGGCAGCGTCATTAAAATCGTGCTGCAGTTCTGCAAAGAGCATTCGCTGCACCAGACCTTCCAGACGCTCCAGAACGAGTGCCAGGTGTCGCTGAACACCGTTGACAGCATTGAAACATTCGTCGCCGACATCAACGGCGGCCGGTGGGACGCCATTTTACCTCAAGTCGCGCAGCTTAAACTACCTCGAAACAAATTAGAGGACTTGTATGAACAGGTTTGACAGTTACTGGTCAGTTTTTGTGTTTTGATATTTTGGTTGACGGTTTAGTGTTTTTATGTTTTGGTTGTGCGTCGGAGTATAGATTGTTTTAGAGATGATAGAGCTGAGAGAGCTGGACACCGCACGAGCCATATTGAGACAGACGCAGGCAATGGGGGTGATGAAGCAGGAGCAGCCGGAGAGATACCTCCGCCTTGAGCATCTTTTAGTTAGAACTTACTTTGATCCTAATGAGGTCTGTAGTTAATCTCCATACAGCACTAAGGAGCCCTTTTTTGCTTATTTATGATTCAGCAAGTCGTCCTATTCGAGGAAGCCTTGGCTTTCTTTTGTATCAGCATTGGCTTTAGCTATAAAAGCAGAATTCTAGCTTTCTAATATATATACATGTTATCTCTTGTGGATGAGTGAGATCCTCATTTTTACACAGAAAAATGAAGCTAGATGTAGAAAACAGTGTAAAATAAAATTTTCTAAACAAGTACCGGGGACTTTATGCTAGTATTGTTGGTGATATACATCTCTGAAGATTTTTGGGAAGCCAGTACTTTTTAATTTTGTTTTAGTGTGCTTTCTATTCAATATTGATCAATGCACCCTTTCTGATATGAGCTAAACAAAATCCACAATGTTACAGGCGTACCAGGATTCAACAAAGGAGAAATGTCGTGCACAGATTGCCCAAGGTTGTCATTGCATTTGATTTTCAAGACTCCAAACATCTTATACCTTAGATGCTTTGTATAGCAATGAATTTCCGTCATACTGAAAGGATTCTCTGCCAACCTTTCTTCACTATGGATGGATTATTTTCATCAGAGTTTTTCGAGTTATTCCTTTCTATTTTTTTTTTTCATGATATCAGTTAAGGAAATTCCAGTCCAGTTTGCAGTGTGTAATTAACTTCTAATAAAGGAAAAATAAAACTTTTTTTACTCCACCTGCTCTAGACTTATAACATCCCAAAGTTTCCCATGATTCTTGACCCAACATAGGGAAGCTCTCTAGAATGTTATTTCATATCATGTAGTTTTCTCTTTTACATTGACTTTCTTTTGTGTTGGAACTCTAAGATGAGATTGGATGTATTGTCTCTGATAGCCCTTGGAGCAAGTCATTCAACATAATTGGGACAGTCTTTAAATGCATGAGTTGTGCTTGTATGGCACAGGCCTAAGATGGATCAGATGAATCTGCATAAATAGTTCAAATTGTACCTTGCAAGATATGAGTGCCGAATCGATATGTAGGGTACAACTTATATATAATAAGTAATATGCACTATGAACTTGTATGCTTATGCATTTGTATTCATTTCCATTTGTCTTTCTGCTTTCCTTTATCAATGAGTTTCCTCTGTTGCATTCAGCCCTTGCTGCAGAAGTTAGTGTAGTCCCACCTTCAAGACTAATGGCTCTAATTGGCCAGGCTCTAAAGTGGCAGCAACACCAAGGTAAACTTATGGATTTATTGATTTTCATCCTATATTTGATGTCAGAATTTGTTAGAAGCCATCATAATATGGTGCATCAACATGTTGCATTTAGTTCATTTCAACTTTTGATTGTCTATTTCAGGATTGCTTCCTCCTGGATCACAGTTTGACTTATTTCGAGGTACAGCTGCTATGAAACAAGATGTTGATGATATGTATCCAACGAATCTTTCGCACACCATTAAGGTAGGCATGTGTTGTATTTATATAATGATTGTGTATCTGTTTCACAATCCGAGACACTTCCACTGCCTACCTACTAATTGCATTGAATGACAATGCTCAATACTTATTTGTTGCTGTAACTGGATGTCTTTTAAATTGTAAACTTCTGCCTGGATTTGTTCTGCTGCAGTTTGGAACAAAAAGTCATGCAGAATGTGCCCGATTCTCACCAGATGGGCAGTTCCTTGTCTCATGTTCTGTTGATGGATTTATTGAGGTATCCTTCTCTTTAAATTCGAAAACTTGTATGACTGGATCTATGTAATATTGACTTAATGTTCACACCAGGTCTGGGATTATTTGAGCGGAAAGCTGAAGAAAGATCTTCAGTACCAGGCTGATGTAAGTTCTCTCTCAACTAAATACTAATCCACTGTTGCAAATATATTACACTTCACAGAATGCAAATCTGGATTATCAAGATATTATGTCTAAAAATTAAGCTCCTAAGTCTTCTTCACCATCCACATCCATTGAAAGACACTGCCATTCTGACTAAGATGCTCCGTTGATTTTTTTTTCTGTATTATTGAAGACTGTTTTGCATCTGCATCCATAGTGTGTAACATTAATCTTAATGAAGGTATTCATGTATATACTAAAATATGTGTTGAAAACTATAAACGATGGACAATTGAATTCCTGAGTTTTTTTACTTAGATTCCGAAAGACTTCTTTTTTGACATGTGTGCTCGAGGAGGTGCATGTTATTTTTAGTTTTCTCATGCATGTTAAATTCTTTCAGGAAACCTTTATGATGCATGATGATCCTGTGCTCTGTGTTGATTTTAGCCGAGATTCTGAGCTGCTTGCATCTGGTTCCCAAGATGGAAAGATTAAAGTGAGTTATTTCCAGCACATGCTTGCATCTAGATCTACTTTTCATTTCTGTCTCTGTTTATATTGTGGTCTCATATTCATTGATGGTTACGCATCTTTATTGCATCCTCTGTGAATTCTTTCAAGTGAAGGAGGCTATATCTTGTGCAAATCATTTTACATGTGAGGAATAATTTGTTTGTCAAAACAATCCCTTTCTTGTCTGAATTCCCTTGCCCACCAAGGGAAAAAAATTTGGGAACAACCCAAATATTATGAAGTAGGAAAAAAATTGGATCTTTGGTTGACATGTTAGGCATTTGGTTTTGTGCTGCATACAAGTACGTGTATAGTGAGAGCTTGTTAGCACTGTCTTTTGCTATGATTGGGTAGTTCTTTTTGCAGCTCATCTGTATTTAGCAAAATTTTCAGTACTGGACTGGTCATAAACTTGGCCAAAGAAGGGATTGGGGTTAAGGATAGTCAGATCGGAAAGCGAAACTAATTAATTATTTTATTTATTTTTAAGGATATTAAAAATACTGGAAAAGCTTTTAAAATACTTCTATAATGTAGATCTCGATAAATTGTGCAATTTGTAGAAGAATCATCTCGTCCGTAGTCACCATGTATAATCTCAAAGATTTATTTGAAAAAATCTATGGTTTGACTCGACCAGGATCCATTCTGGTTAAACCAGGTTGAGCCAACTGGTTTGGTATGGTTTTTATAACATTGATGTTTAGCTGCTATATATAGACTGCAAAAAGAGTGGATGTTGGCAATCGTTTGGATGAGGTGAACAGGGGTACGGGAGCCAAGCCACTGATAGTATATAGCAGGAGAAGGAAGAAGTTGTAGGGTTCTGTTTTAGGCAGCCAGATATAACGGGTAGTAAAGATGGATATATAGCTGAGAGGAGAGAATGGGAATTTGTCTTTTTGCTGGTTAGTAAAAATACTCGGCTGTGAGCTTTGGCGGGAGGCATTCATGTCTACTGATTCCTTAGTAGTCCTTTTCCTTTCTTTGTTCTCTTGTTCTATATGATTGATTTCTTGTGTGTTGCTTGTTATCTCTTTCGGATTCTAACTCCTATCAGTGGATGATAAGCATCAACACAGAAAGCAAGTTTCTGGAAATCTCAGCTGTTATGAGCATGTTTTTCTACACATCTTTTACAAGCCATTTTTTTTATCATAGTTCATTGTAAAGTTTTGCTTCATATGCCTGCTATCTTATTGGTATTGATTTGAAATGATAGAGAACTTTGGTCTGGACATATATGACAATATCAATATTAGTCACAGCAGCTTGAGTTTTCTTTTCCTGTTGAAAACCTTTCTTTTGATTCATTTTTTTCTCAGGTTTGGCGAATTAGGACAGGTCAATGTTTGCGCCGTCTTGAACGAGCGCATTCTCAGGGAGTAACCAGTCTTGCTTTCTCTCGTGATGGAACTCAACTTCTTAGTGCATCTTTTGATAGCACAGCCAGGTCCTATTGAGTTAATGAGATTTTTACTATTGCATATTTGCTTTTCTTTAATGTCTTGTTGGTTTGTTCATTGCACTGCTGCAAATTCCTGGCCACACCTATTAGCAAAGATGAAATTAGGGATTGCATTCAGAACTATTTTGCAGTGGAGATGCATCTTTAGTTCAATTGAATTTGGAGGAACCTTAGTAAATGAATAGGGTGGTACACTATTTTGTTCTTTTCTTAATTCTACTTGAGGATGTGTGCACAAATGATGATAATATTATTAGATTCCTTTTATGGTCAATACAAACATTCTAAGTGACTGATTGTTCTTTGTAGAATCCATGGATTAAAGTCAGGCAAGTTGTTGAAAGAATTTCGTGGGCACACATCTTATGTTAATGATGCTACATTTACAAGTGATGGTACTCGTGTAATTACTGCATCCAGTGATGGCACAGTCAAGGTGAGATGAGAAGTTAGTTACTTTCATAATGAGTTTCTTATATTTGGTTACATTTCTTGTATCTCTCTTGTGCTACTCATATTGTTTCAACTTTATAGGTTTGGGACATGAAATCCACAGACTGTATACACACTTTTAGGCCACCACCTCCTCTGAGGGTACATTTTCCCCAAAGCTATATGCATTTTCTTTGGATTGAGTAATTTAGCTGTGTCGTGTTGGGTATGTTGGTTTGGTCTTTCCTTTTTTCCAGTTATTTGTTTGACTTTTGATTTTTTTTTCTGGCGTATCAGGGAGGTGATGCCTCTGTAAACTCTGTCCATCTTTTCCCGAAAAACACTGACCACATTATAGTATGCAACAAAACATCATCAATATGCGTGATGACACTTCAAGGGCAGGTAGTTTCTCCTTATTCAAGCTAATACATTTCTTTTATGCTGCCTTTGTTCCTTAATCTTTGTTTCCAACTTGAAAAATTGGAATCAAATCACTCTGTAAGTTTCAGCACTTTCCAAGATATGGCTTCTCTAATCTCTCCAAACCATTTTTTTAAGGGACGGCTATAAGTGTTTTGCTGGGAAATAAGACCCAAACTTTCTATGAAAACATCTCCACTTTTTCTGCAGGGTTTAATACAGTTTGTTAATATCCTTGGCTATAGATTTCATGGATGTGCTCATATATGATTTCTTCATTCTACATCTTGTGCGCATCTATTTGAGTTCCTATAGTGCTTAGCAGGAATAAAGAAATCTGTTTCAATATAAAAGGTTATAACTATGCATAATCTTCTATTTATTTTATTGATTAGGTGGACTGTTGATACAAGGTTTGGTTATCATTACAACTAGGGATTTGACTATTTTGGGTGGAGTAATTATTGAATGATATTTCATTTACACTGCTATATAGGTGGTGAAGAGCTTCTCTTCTGGTAAAAGAGAAGGTGGAGACTTTGTTGCCGCATGTGTATCTCCAAAAGGAGAGTGGATATACTGTATTGGTGAAGACAGGTTCTATCATATTCCTTTGCTTCTTTGTTGCGAATACTAATTTTTATTTATATTTCAGAAAGTCTTTTAAGAAAGAAAAAAAGAAATTGGTAATGATCACCCGATATTGGTTTAGCACCTTGTGAAAGTGTGCAACTGAAGTTGTAAAGAGAGTTAGGAAAATAGAAGAAACCAAAAATGCTTGTGGTTGCTATATGGCAACAACATAGCATTATGGAGTCTAATAATTCCTCTAATGATGTATATTTTTTAATTTTTTAGAAAACTGTCTGTTTTTTTTCCCTCAATTCATCTGTAACCTATGAAATTGGTTCTTCAATCATTGGTAATATTTTATTTGGTGTTAATATCATTGATTATGGTCAGTTCTCATCATTCCCTGGATTTTGGTGCGGGTTATGAGCTGCAGAATTGTCATTAAATCTGCCAGGAGAGTAATAATTGTTATGAAACTGTGAAACTTATATTTAAGAGATACATGGTTCTACTATGCCTACATAAGGTGGATAATATGATCATTTGCAACTATGAGCTTTAATCAACAAAGTATGATTTTCGATACATTGTAGACTCCTTTTTGCATCTAGTTCTGTCCATGTGCCACTGTCGGATTGTTATTTGTAGGACTTTCTAGTTAACTAATGCAGTGTAAATATTAAGCGATTACTTCTCAGTGGGCAGTACTAATTAATTTATGTCTTTAGCCTTGAAGACACTTACTACTGGAAATTGCTTATTTACATAGTATATAACAATGAATTCTTTAGAGAATAGCAATATCTTAATAGTCTCAAATCTTGAAGGGGTTTTCTACTACAAATTTCCCCAGGGTACCAGGGTATCTAGGTAGAAATGGTGGCATATCCAGTGGAGGTGTTGGCTATTCTTCAAAATTTATCTATTGATTAAAGAGTCATCTTCTGCATTTATTTGCAGGAATATATACTGCTTTAGCCACCAATCTGGTAAACTGGAGCATCTAATGAAGGTGAGTTTTCACTTGGGGAGGTTTCTTTGATTGGATAATATTTCTGCTCCATGTTTCTCAACATTCTGTATTTTGTTTGTTTATTTTGTTACGGTGATATTTCCACTGTTCTACATATTCATGACAAAAGAACACTACCTTGTGATATGAGATGAATAGTTATTGTAAAAATGGTCATCATAAAATTGGCCTTGTTCTATTTTATGCAATTATGCTGAAGAAATATGGCCCTCTTTATTTCGTTCATAAATGGCTTTGATATTTGGTGCTGGCAGGTTCATGAGAAGGATGTGATTGGTGTCACTCATCATCCACATAGAAATCTTGTTGCCACCTACAGCGAAGACCGCACAATGAAATTGTGGAAACCATGATCTAATCTGTTGAGGTAAAATTCAGTCTTAACGTCAAAAACTCTTTCATGGTGGAGAACTGCGAGTTATTTGCGAGTCTCCGTGAAAGCGAGAGGGAGGAATGGACGGAGTCCATTGATTAATATGTTACAGTAGACTCCACCTATATCATTTTTGGAGAGGTTTCTTGTTATAAAGCAAGCTCTGGAGCAACCATCAGAGTATTTTAACATTGTATAGCTTAGTAGTTTTAGATTGTAACGACGTATTGAAGGCTCTCTCTGGCTGTCTTGCATATGTCAAAAGCATGCTTACTATCTTTAAATTATATTGACTTTTCGAATATATTGCATTATTAATATATTATTTTTACTATTATTATTTCAAATAATGAATCACTCGTAATACAACTGTCCAATGTTATTTCCTTGGCTATTGCATGATCTAGGAAAGAGCTTATATACAACAGGAAAATTGTGGTCACAGTAAAACAAAGATTTATAGGGGGCCCACCAACATTTGATATTACTCTAGATCATCAAGTGATTTGCCGTAAGCCCAAGCCCATGTTGCTCCAATGGAGTAAAGGGAGGCTTGGCCCAGTAACACTGCCGCAGAGATTATATGCAAAACATACTTCCGTTCGTAGAGTAATATCTAAAACATTAACGTGGAAGGGAATTCATCAAGTTACTTCCCCAGTCATTCTTTAATTCCTCATAAAATCCAATCTAAACCAATAAAGGGTACAGCAAACCCTCAATACTCTTCAAACACATCGAAGAAGTACAACTCGAGCAACCAAAAATCCTTAATACATAAATTTCACTAAAGTTACCAAAAGGCATGTTATGTAATAAATCGGCAAACTGCCTTAAAGATGTCACACAGACAACTATGCGCTACGATTTTGTCCAAGGCTATCATTATCATCGGGTTAACTTTTCATTAATCAATCAACTCTCGAAATTCTTTTATATCTTTTGTAAATTATTCTAATTTAACGAAATCTTTTCTTTTTTATCAAAAAAAAATTCTCGATCAAAATGTTCCGAAAGGACAAGGCTTTACATTATTATTGAAGTCTTATTGAAGTCTTTCCGATCTCACCTCCTTTTATTATTGTTTTTCAAGACTAAGAGAGTATTGTTAGTATTTGAGGTTTCATCCCAGAGTCTTCCTTAATAGCTGGACTAATGTATTTATTCAAGAAGATTTGGGATTCTAATGCGTATAAGTTGTTAAATTTGCTATCACTTACTCGGAAAATAATAATTAATACTTGGGAGAAATTTATGCTAAACTTAAAAATTCATTCAAATTCTATTTTAGCTTATCCGCTATGTCATTCTGAATTAGTTATGCAAGAGAGCCTCTAGCCAAGTTTCTAACCTAAAAAATATTAAATTAAAAATAAAAAAGCAATAATCATTGTGCATGGTGATGTGTACCAAAGACCACTCAGTCTCACACATTCAAAGCACTTGTCGCAGAAGAACAAATTGGAGATCAGACTCGTTCTGGAAGCCATCTCTACTTAGTGGAGAGCTAGCTTTCCATCTAAAACATCCAAAGAATATGGAGATCTCATAAGTCATAGCAAATGCAAGTGAAAGTACAAAACAGATAAGTTATTTCCCGTTTTAACATTACCCGACATGGATAAGGTTAACCACCCACACATCCAACAGTACCGTAAATTAACCACAAAATCTAAAACCTAGCATTAATTACACATCACCCTCTCCAAGCTCCACTCTAAAGCTTACCAATCAGATGGCTTAACTAGTTGAAAACAGACAAACTCCCCACGTTAACTGCAATCTCATTTGACATATTTCTCTGCACAAAACCACCTCCGCCGTCTACTTCAACTTCATGAAAATGAACAGTACTTCTGCCTGAAGAAGATTGTACCCTAGGATTCTTTCTCTTCTTTTTCTCATAAGCTATCCCTCTTGCTTTAGCCTGTGCATCCCTTACTTCCCTCAGGTACAACCTCACCGCGCGAGCGCCAAAAGGGTTTGTCTCCGGGAGCCCTCCGTTTTCTTCAAAAGCCGCTCGTAGCCGTCCAATGAGCGCGTCCAGGCTACCCCAGGCCTGCTTGAGTGGGCAAGAGCAAGGAGATGGAGGATGAGGTTGACCAAAGAAAGGGCAGCTCTGATTGTGCACCTTGGTCTTTCCAAACTGGTCAAGATAGCGCAAGAACTCCAAGACATGGGCGCCACTGCATCGAGATAACGCCAGGGGTGGCCGGTGGTTCCTCAGATACTGCCCAAAAGTGTTCCAGTCCCGTCTCTTTTGGGATTCATAGCGGCTTAGTGGCAGTGATGGTGGTGGTGGTGTAGACAGTGCTTCGTTGCGGTTCTCAGGACCTGAGGGTAACGATGAAGCACTGCTAGAAGAATTGCAGGTTACGGCAATCGCGGTTGACATGTTGATATTCAAAGAGGAGTTTTCAGACGATGGAGGAGTACAGTGGAGGGTTTAGAGGAAATCTGTTTATCCGGTGATATCGATGTGCTTTTATGGATGCTATATTAGAGAGTTTCTTAGAATGGTGAGACAAATAGTGTGCACATGCAAACGAGTTGACACATGATGGCAAGCACTTGTTGGTTTGTTTAAGGAAAAAACAAGAAAACCAAGTAAATATACGGCATATATGGAAAGGATGCAATGGAATGAAAATGGTCAGAGAAAGAAGAGATCGGGAATTGATGAAGAAGAAGGAGGGGTCGTTAGGGCATATATAAAGTGGTTGGGGGAAGAAGTGCAGCGTTGGGATCGAGTCGGAGGAGAACATGAGGGGGCCCTGCCAAAGAAACCCATGTCGAGTGAATGATGACAATTTTAATTAATACCACTTCACCATCACCAATGTCACATCACAAATCACTCGTTCTTTTTTGTCCATTCTCCCTTTTTTTCTTACAAATCCTTTTAAAATTTTATTTCTACATCATTTTTAATATGTTAACAATTTAACACTATGTACTTTGTCTTACAAGAAAATTATTACATCTTTCGTTTTATAAACCATCCATATCCAATATCAGAATGATTTGACGGGTAAACTCGGATTCAAAAGTGATCCATCCATCACCATTACAGGGACTTGAAGGATCGTAATTTTGAACACTCTTTTTCAGGCGATCTCTACAAACGTAACGCATATACATAACGTTTCACTGAAATTTAAGAGTAGTATTTTTGATACAGAAAGGCACTGTGCATGTATCACGTTTGTGGGTATACTACAAGTGTGATTTTTCTCTACCCAAAGTTTCACCTGTCAAAGACAAGATTCAGACTTGCAGAGTGAACTTAATTCACTCATACATATCCAATAATTAAATAGGTATTTAACTGTGGCAAAAATGAGGGCCTATTCTAGTTGAGCTTGTTGATTGATTACTCATTTTCCGGTGACAAAAAAAGTTGTCAATTGGTTGGCTTGTTTATGCTGTGTTCAGAAAGCTCTGAAATTTATGGGAATGGATGGATCCGCACACTAATACACTACTGTGTTAATCATTCTTCAATTGTTGGCTCCATGATTTGAGACCACTTCTTAATTATCGACTTTTTCTTAATATACACTGTTTCCAAATATAAAATAAGCTAGAGCAGAATCATACATAATTTGAAAATATCAAATTATCTAACATAATCAATTTTCTGACCGTACTTTTCTCTTAAGTAATACGAGGTTAGAAAGTTATGATTCAAGATAAAATAATATTAATTTAGATTATAATACCTATTATATTATATTAAAAATACATGGATTAATTTTGTAACAGAACGTTGTGTTTGGACAGAAGAGTGTTGGACAGGAATAAAGTTGTTCAACTTTTTTACTTGTACCAGCAGATTTAGATCGAAGGGTAAATTTATTTTGACGCATCACATCAAATCGATTGACTGAGCGATGAAGACTTTATTCTGCTTTTGCCTTTATTAGCTTTACCACCAAGTAAATTGCTATGTTACATCTTGTCAAAGTGTCAAATCTCAGGTCCTTTCCTTGCTTTTTTTTGTCTGCTGGCTTGTGTTTGTGTAGGCCAGATTTTATCATATTTTTTTAATTGAAAAAAAAAGGAAAAAAACTTGTGGCTGCATTCTTTGCAATAAAACTTTCAAAATTAGTATCATTTATATCCCACCATATTCGGATTAGATGATATATTTCTATATCCATTCACCAAAATTGTTTTTTTTTTTTATATGAATGGGGATTGCAGTACTTATAATTGATTTGATTGGCTTTTGAATATCTCCATTTTAGTTCCCACTGTTTTTGGATGGATGGGGAGTGGAAATGGGCCCGGCTAGCGTAGGTACTTCAAATATAACCTGTGGTTGGCAATAGGTCTAGGCTGTAGAGGGTCAAAGCTACAGGGGAAATTGGGAGAAATAATAAGCGAAGTGAGAGATTTGCGAATTTATTGTCTTCATCCACTCGTTATAATTCATAATATGCGTTTCTTTTGATAAATTAATAAAGGCTAACCGGTCAGGATTCTATGTACCGCTGTTCGGATGCTCATGTCCAGGACAATAATTTTCCAAAGATACATCCGCGACCACTCAAAAGGTTATGTGCAATCGGTCGGGACTGGAAGATAAGTTCTCCGAATGTGGTTTAATGTTAATATTCATCTATTTCTAATCATTGATTAAGAATTGGATTTTTGGTTTTATAAATGAAATATTTTAAAAATTTTGGAATGGACGACAATTATTTTAGTTTAAAGGCAATAAAAAGCTCTCAAACAAAACTGCTTCCCAAACGTTTCATGGAGGCTGACCAGATGTTTGATTCTATACCATGTACATGTAGGAACAACTATATTATACGGAGATGGTTAGTGGAGCTGATTCCCATCTTTCTCTCATTTTTTGTTAAGGAGATTTGCCAGGCTGCGAAGTTCCTCAAATACATGCATTGTTTCTGCATCAAATCCTCCAGCAAACTGCAACAATTAATTCACACAGATCAGATGTTTTACTGTGTTCCTCTCATAACCATAGCCAGCTTTCAAGATTACCAACCCAAAAAGGTACCACCCCATTAGAGTAATGAGCGTCAGGATACGAACCTGATGGATTCTGAAAGCAAATCTAACTCCTTGAAGAAGCATATAGTCGAGTGCAGGATCTTTTTCCAGTGCTGCCTTAGAGTGAAGTTCCATAGCCACCCTCTTCATGTACTTCTTAGCCAGCTTAACTGACCCAAATTTTATCTGCAAAATTGAGTAACTTTAAATAATGTGTTCTATTGGACAATTTCAATCAACAGAAGGAAAGTTATTCTATGAAGTAGAAAACTGATGATTTGCAGATGAAAACCAACAGGTTTGTTTCAAACTGATTGTTCATCCTACAGTAAACACAACAATTCTAGAATTAATTTGACTGTTGAAGATTTTATATGCATATTCTTAGCCTGTCCCTTTCTTCAACTCCGTCCAACATCCACAATATATTAGACTGTTCCCTTGCATACAGTGTAAGTATGAACACTTTGACATGGCAAGATAAGCAGAATTCCCTTCTCAATTTGGTTTATATCCTTCAATATATAGCTCAATAGTAAGATGATAATTCATTATAACAAAAATGGTATGGAGAAAGCTACAGAAAAAGCTCTAACCTTGCTTATAATCCCATTGTCAAGCATCCAATCTGATGGAATTTGGAATTCTTTGCAATTTCGCATCAAGGACTCTCTTGTCCGAAGAAGGTTATAGACAGTCCTTTCCATCCTGAGGTAGAAAACCAAATGAGTAAGGAATGTTAACCGAGAGATGATGTTAGGAATTCCAATCTCAACTCTCTTTTTTTAAAAGAAAAATGGTCTTACTTCTCAGACAAAGCGACCATTTTCTTCAAGGCTATATCACAGGGCATTCGAAGATCATCCTTGTGATAGGACACTTCTGCTTCCAACTTGTTCAAATCTCTGTAACCAAATGCTGCTTCTCGCAATGTGTCTGCTTTTTTTTCTGGCCAATCGAAGTGCTTTAGAACTGCCCTTTCATCCACCTTGATAGAGAAACACAACCATTACTATGATACAAAAGTGTGTGATCACATGGTTATATACATACTTGTCAGGGTACTACCAAACTTACCAGGAAGCCAAGTTCATCATCAAGCCATTTCACAAAGGCCACTACATCTTCGATGTCCGTGTAAACTGCATTGTTGACCTCTCTTATCAAAGAATTGACAAATTCTCCTTGAGTTTCAACATCTGCCTTGATCTGCAGAAATCCCTGTTATCACTTTTACATTTCGGAATGAATCACAAAGAACATCATATGCTCCAAGATACTTACAGCGAGCAAGTGCGATGATCTGTTTTCAATTTCTCCAATCATGCTGCTACGGACATTCGCAACTTCTGACGCATCATATACTCCTCCATTTGAAGTATCCTTTCTTGAGTCTCTCTTCATGAGGGAATGGTAGAACTCAACAACCTGTGGAGCTCGCTGCACAATTCCAGCTGCTGTAGTTTTGGCCGAAAATTTTGGGGGAGGGGGTGGCGGAGGAGGTGGAGGTGGCGGTGGGGGAGGCAGAATTTGGGCTGAGCATTCCTCTTTAGTTTCCCCGGTAACAGAGCAAGAAGGTCTTGGTGGTGGATTTGGAACTCGCAAAGCTCTCCTCTCAACATCCAATGAACAGACTATTTTGTTGATTTCTTGGAAATTTCCTAGGATTTCAGGTCTCTTGACCAAACAACAATCGTATTTTTCACAAGTTACTCCCTCTGCTTCGTTTTCCACTTCTTTAATGCACATAAAACCATCGGATTGCCTTCTTTTACTGGCTACCAACTCTTCTATACAGAACCGTGAGCCACTTATGGAGTGTCTTCTTCTTGGACTTCTTCCTTCCTCCGCGTGCTCCCAAATTCTATCCTGGCCTTCCAAGTGTGACAAATCCTCGTCAGCAATTGGCCATTTCTTCAACTTCTTAATCAAATTTATTCTCTTTGCGCTACCCTGTTCCAAGTACTCGTTATTTTGGCAAGTTTCTGATCCCACAGCTTCAATAATCCTCTCTTCTGAACTGGGGTTTGACACCTTTCCAGAAGACATAGCTGAGCATGAATTGCTTAGTTCATCCCTTAAACATGAATTGACCCACCTTAGGTAGGCAAGCTCTTCAACCTCATTTAATCTGCTAATCTGGAGACCCTCGACTTGCTTGCACAAATCCTCATTTGTGTGTCTTAGCAAAGATGCTTCGGCTTTAATTTTTGCCACAATGTCACTCTGAAAAAATTCAAGGGGTTGCATAGTGAGATGTACCGTCAGGATATCCAAATTGAGAACAATAAATGAGGGCACGCTCAGGATATCAATGCTTCATTCGTCAATATAAAGCTTGACCACTAAATAATGAATCATCAAAGAAAATAATCGTAAAAACTAACTAAAACTGAATCAGTGAGCAGACTGGACGAACAGAAACTACAAGAGAAATATCCAGCCAGAACGAATATGATACGGATTGTCACCAACTCCAAACAATTAGATAGTTTTAAATTTGAAAAATAAATGACAGAAAGCTAAGCACAATTTGCCAATTTCAGTGTTGCTCAGTTCTGTAGTACCCCAATATCTTATATTATAGTTTCGAGAAGCGTAATATCCTTCAATCTAAGTAATCACTTTATCTTCCAAACAAGCAAACTGAACTTAAAGAATAAATGTTGAAAATAAAACCTCAGAAGCCTTGGCTAGAGATGTCAATTGAGACTCCAAAGATGAGAGTTTGCAGGAAAGATTCCTCTTATCCATCTGCAGTTCCTTATTTAACCTTCTCAACTCCACTACTTCTATCTCAAGATTCCCTGCTGAACTCTCATTCTCCTCCCTCTTGAAAACCTCTTCACCACTTTTATCTGAACCCAAACACAGCTCAGCCAATTGTTCACAAACACTTGTCTTTTCAGTCTCCAAACTGGCAACTCTTTGAGTAAGTTCATCCACCTCTTTTTTCCTAGCTTCTAGCTGGCATTCAAGATCCAATGATCTTTCATTTCTTCTGAGCTCTGACAACTCCGCTTGCAATTTAAATTCCCTTTCTTTTGACTCCTGCAGCAAGCTCCTTAACTGGTCTAGTTCCAAGAACAGATCGCGAGAACCAGAAGACTGTCGCCGGTGATGTGCCTGATAAGCATGTGGGTGCACTTGGGTGGCGGAAACAGAGCAAGATAAGTCAGCAACGAGTGATCTCTTAACTCTTGAGTTAGATGTCAAACAAGGGTTCTTTTGATTTGCCGTGGTCTCTGTGTTGGCGACTGAAAGTTTCTTGCTTGCCGTTACCGTGATTGTTTGGGTGGTCGACTTCGTTTTCTTATCTGCGGTGAATCCTTTGACAATGTGTGAGCCCCATGAGGACTTGAGTTTCGAAGAAGGGTGGCTATTCCCCTTTGCGGTTTGCGGCTTTGGTGGTTGATTCTGATCAGCAAATTTTGATGCTTTCGACTTGGTTTCAACTGGGTCTTCTTCCCTCATTGTCACCACTAGCAAAATCTGTAACTAACAGATAAAATGCACATAGAAGGAGCGGTACGTCCTTAGAACTGGAAAAGGCACAAAACTCGCTAGAACAGAAAGCAAAGTTTAAACCTTTGAAGTTTCAATGCCAAAGCACATAGCAGTCTGGAGTATATAGTTTGGTGCATATGCATGAAGCCAATCATAAGGGCATAAATGAAGCAGAAATCTGATTTCGAAGGCGACAGTGATAGTGACAGATAGAAATCCTCATGGTTTTGGGTTTTGACCAACAATATTTTGAAATTTGATGGTGAGGTTTTTGGTTTGCTTTAAAAGCCTTAAAAAACGAATGTGTAATGAATGAATAAGAGCGCCGATTCCAAGGCCATATGGCAGTGAAACAGAGAAGTTTACCCAAGTAAGTGGCAGCCTTTTGTTTATTGCAACGATTTGAATTTTTGAATTTTGAATGTTTTGTACTTTCTTTCTCCAGTCTTCACTTTATTCTTTTTAACCACAACCCGACAGTGGTAGAGTCGTAATAATTGTTTTTTCCTTCTTTTCCACGTCATGCGCATTGTGTGTAAAATCGCAAGAACAGCCTACAACGGTCTCTTTTTGTACTATTTCAGTTGAAAATTACAAGTCAAAACGAGCCTTCGTCTTGTGGTTGGTCACACTGGTAAGTGCTCATTATTGAATATATAATATTACAATATAAAATCACAATATTCTATGATTTTGAGATGGGCTGCAGACTTAAAAAAATGTGATAGGGGCTTAGTCCATTGGGCCTACTGAGTTAGTTTAAGACCCAAAATGTAGTGAACCTATATCAATACAAGATACTTGTTCAATTTCGTATGTCATATAGAATATGTTACGAATAGATATGCTTCACATTAATCTCAAAATGTACCATTAATCATAACCGTCACAAAGAAAAAAAATTCTTATTGTACAATATTCACTCAGTAGATTCGAAAATATGATATTTCTGTCAGATAAATAATGTTTTATAAAATATTTCCCAGCAGTAAAATATCTAACTTAGTTAATATTGATTAAATCTCGAAAACATATTATTATTTTTATTAGCTTGCTCATTTCTGTCTGTTTGAAGCATTAAGTAAGCAAGTAAGAACTAACTAGGTGTTGGCGCAGTGGTCTACAATATATTGTGTTCCTTTAACTTAAGGTATCGGGTTCGATCCAGAAAAATTGCGAGATATGAAAAGTGGGTTCGATCCGAGAAAACTGCGAGATATAGAAAGTGTACTGTTGGTAGTGGTCCCACACAAAAGGTGTATATTGTATCGTAAGATAGTGGTCCCACACAAAGAGATGTATATTGTATCGTACCATTCATGGCTGCAGGCTAAATACTTGTAAAGTGAGTCGGGTGGCTAAATAACTGTGAAGTGAGTCGGTTGATCGAACTACGAGAGAGATTAGTCTGACTACCTACTGAATACTCTTCATTCCAAAAAAAAAAAACAAGACAATTTTTTAAATTTCTGAAACATACTCCAACCAAATGGCTCCTGGACTTCACATATGCCTTCCAGATACCAAGAAATTCCACAAAACAACGAAACTGAACAAAGGACAATCAGATGGGGATAATACTTTGACAGCGCAACTAATCTTATTTCTTTTTCCTTATTTTTTCCAGAAAAAAAGGACACAGAAGGTATTAAATTGGAGACAGCAGAGTTAAGAATCTGACAGTGGCAGAATCAAGAATTGAACGCCACCTGTCTCCTTATTTAATTCCTTTGCCACCGATTGTGTGGCCACAGCATCGCAGACTCGATCTTCCAAAAAAGGCTTAAAAAGCGAAAAGGTACAATGCAATGACTTGGTGTCATGCGATTGGTGAGAGTGCAGAAAGGCGAGGGACGAGGTATCACCGCTCCGCATTCTCCGCTCCATTTCCATTGTTTGGGATTATTCAAACTCCCCCAACTAAATTGTGCAAAACACTTATTAATTGGTCTAATCCATAATTTAACGCTTAAAGCATGATTTAAGAGCAGATAAAGAAAAATGTTAAAATGTTAATTCTTGGGGAAAAAAAAGAAAAGGAATAGTTGTGTGTTTGGGTACAGAGAGATGTTCTTCACACCTGACAACATGGATTCACTGAGAAATATGTGCCTATTAGAACTCTCTCCGTCTACGCTTTTTCACATTCAAGCCGCCCACGACCTGGTCTGCTCTATTATTCCCTTTTCGTGTTTTTTTTTCTACGTTCTCTCTCTAAAATCTGCGTAATTACTTGCCAATTTCCCACCATTTATATTTCTCTCTCTTTATGTTTTCATCATCCTGGGTTACATTCCATTCTTCTTCTGCTAATACTTTATTTTTTTCTCCTCTTCGCTGCATTATCTCCGTGGCTTCTTCCGTGTATGCATGCTCTTCAATTTTGACGCTTAGCAGTTGTAGATGCGAAATCTTGCTTTGTTTTGTGTGTCTGTAAGTGTTTCTTAATGGTATGGGATCTTTTTTGGGAGTCGAGTAAAATGCTTTTGGAGCGGTTTTATTTCTTTTGGTTTTTGTTTCCGAATTTTTCTCCTTCGGGGGAGAGGGGGAGAAGGAATTGTACATAACTATCGTCGAAGATAGGTTTTGTTAATGTTGTGATTTGATCTTCGTTTCGTTTTGTTCCTCTTTCTGAATTTTATGTATGTTATTTTGGGCCAAAGCTCTGTTCTTATCTTCGGTTGACCGATTGTTTGGCGAATTGCTAAAACAGGCTTTCCAGTCAAAAGTATTTTATTTCCTGGGGCATGAGTGCGAATGGGATTTTGACCATCATGGTTGTATATTTGGATCATGAAGCTTCTATGTTCTTCCCTGTCTAGGATTACTAAATAGTTGAATTCGGGTGATTTATCCTCGTGTTCATAAATTGTACTCTTTCTTTTCAGTAATTACAGGCTATTTTTTGGTATTTAACTTTTCTACTTTTTTTCCTTGTGATTGCTGATTATGTATAGGTCACGGTGGCTCATTCTTTTGGCTTTTGATTTTCAGATTTCACATTTTTGCTCTCATTATTTTCCCTTTTTTCTGTCTTAATTTGTATATTTCAGCATCGATAATTACTGATGTTTGAAATTTTTATCCCGCAGATTAGAGCAGATGATATATTTCAAGGGAAGACTTGATTGAGAGCTTAATTTGTCGTCCCTACTAGAGCATAGAATTGAAGAATTCCCCAAATGATAAATTTTGGTAGGACCAGAACGCAGCCAAGGTCCATCAGATCTATGCTACCTGGAGGTCAGTTTTCTGCAAACTTAGGATATGAACATGAATTTGTCTACTCTTTGTTTCTTAGTTTAAATCTTCTGCTCTAAGTAAGCAAAAGTCAATGCTTTAATATGGAATATTAATTCTTAAATTTTGTCATTGTGTTTCAGGTATGGATTACGCAGATCCCAAAAGAAAGAGTAATGTTGTCGGAAAGATTCTTTTGGCTGCCACACTCACAGCTTTGTGCATTGTTATGCTAAAGCAATCCCCTTCATTTAACATCCCTAGCCGGGTAACTTTTTTTATTTTATGCTCAAACTCTTACCGATTCTGTATCTGTATATCAGACATGCATTGAAGGAAGACAATGAAATTATATAGTTGTATGGTGGCGTTTCTTGACATTTCTTTCCTAAATTATACTTTGCAGCAGTGGATTTAGCAACTTATTTGAAACTTTATGACATATACTTGGATTGGTTTTCATTTCATGATTTCTGTATTTCCAGTTCTCTTTGCACGAAGAAGGGGTAACTCATGTCCTAGTGACAGGCGGTGCTGGCTACATTGGTTCACATGCGGCATTGCGACTTCTCAAGGATGGTCACCGTGTAACCATAGTGGTATGTTCATTTTTCTGAAAGCTGTGATTTCCCAGTAGATTCATTAGTAGTGCCCCTATATTAATTGCTCTGGATATTTAAGAGAATATTGCTCTCTTATTTTTTGTAGGACAACCTCTCACGGGGAAACTTGGGTGCTGTCAAGGTTCTACAGGAATTATTTCCAGAACCTGGGAGGCTTCAATTCATTTATACTGACTTAGGAGATCCAAAAGCAGTATCCTCAACACTGCTGTTATATTTTATGATATTGCTTTAACTGCTTTCTTTTGAATATTATGTTATATTTACAGAGAGTCAAATTGGATTTTGCCACATTTTTCCCTAACTGGATATTCAGGTTAACCATATTTTTTCACAGAATGCATTTGATGCCGTCATGCATTTTGCTGCTGTTGCATATGTCGGGGAAAGCACTATGGATCCTCTTAAGTTAGTATCTTTTCTCCGTCACCCTGAATGTCTTCAAATTTTGTTTTCCTACTGTCACTGTGACCTAGTTACATTTCTGATTCACCTGGATGTCTTACAATTTTGTTTTACTACTGTTTAGTTATCTCCCATGCTAATAATCAGACAAGAAAGTGTAGTGAATGTCTTACAGTTTTGTTCTCCTACTGTCACTATTATCATCTGTGCTAGTAATCAGCTCAGAAAGTCCTATTTTCATGGTCTCATGAAAACACGTAGTCTTCCTTCTTCCTCTCTGTTCCCATATTAACCTTTCCTGTAATTATTATGCCTATTGAACTAACTAAGCTTATTAGGAATGATAGATCTGCATGCTTGCTCGACGAAATTGCATTGAATGAAAACTGTAGACTGGATGTTGTCTTGGGTGTGTGTGGTTCCGTTAGGTTCTATGGATAAGCAGAAGTGTGCTTCTGAATTGAGCTATAAGAAAGCTCAAATATAATTTGGATACAATGTTTTTCTTTAAAAAAAAATTGTCTTACCTGTGCAGTTTTTTGTATCTGCTTCAACCCAAAAACAGTTTTTAATAGTTAAATCAGAAATATTTGACTTTTGATCACATCTGTTTCATGATCTTCTAGGTACTATCACAACATTACATCAAATACGCTGGTCGTATTGGAGTCAATGGCTTCACATGATGTGAAGACTCTGATATATTCAAGTACATGTGCAACCTATGGAGAGCCTGAAGAGATGCCTATCACTGAAGCAACTCCACAGGTTATTCAAAACAACTTGATTTTATGTTTAACTTTAAAAGATGAGGCTTCCTTTATATATATAAAAAATGAAAGCTTCATTTAATATAGGAAAGTCTGGAACGTTTTTTCTTCCTTGTTTTTATGATTCATTGTATCATATGCCCTGATGACTGCTAGATATCTATTATCTCAGGTCCCAATTAATCCATATGGAAAGGCTAAGAAGATGGCAGAAGATATCATACTGGATTTTTCTAAAAATTCAGATATGGCAGTTATGATTCTAAGGTAGCATTAATTTGATTCGCATTTGGAATATTCAAGGTTTAGATCCTTTGGTTATTTTTGGCATCCTGCAAGTGTTATAATTCCCTTATGTGATTTTAGTTCTATTCAGAGTAGCTGGTAAACTTTTTCCTGTAAAAGTTATGGTACTAATAGGAGTTTACACTGCAAGGTCCCGAAATGTTGTCCAATAATGCATATAATATATATTTGGTTTCTGTCCAGTTTCAACTATATGACTGTTATAACTGTTCTCAAATTTCATTCAAGTAAATTGTTGGATGGAAAACTTGAAAAATAACCTTGCAACCAACTTGACTTACTTTTTTCTTGTGTCATAATCTAGTTGAAAGACACATGTGAACCTGCATTTGTCCAAGCATTCACCGCATCGAATGATGCTTTGAACTTGAATTCTTTAATGAATTGCATATACATTCTCATGCCCTTTGAGATATTAACGTTTAAAAGATAAGAAATGTTCAATATCTGATAGCTTTTTATTGATATATTATTTCCTGAATAACTTCCAGATACTTCAATGTGATTGGGTCAGATCCAGATGGACGGTTAGGTGAAGCTCCCAGGCCTGAACTGCGTGAGCATGGACGAATTTCTGGTGCTTGTTTTGATGCAGCCCGTGGTATTATGTCAGGACTTAAGGTATCATAAGTTGTGTCTTTCTGACTTGTTTGGTTTTCTCCTACGTATATGTGGGTTCTCTTAGGACCAGATTTGTGATGCAACCATCTTCTTACCATGAATTTTAGGTGCTATTTATTTTTCTGAGAGCACATTAAACTCTACCTTTAATATCATAAAAAATAATGGTTGATTTGCAGTATCTTCGGTTGCTTGCTTGATTGATTGTTGAAGACTTGAGAAATCTTATCTGTTTGGTTGTCTGTTTTCAGGGAAGGTTTGCTAGTGATTATGCATTTGGTACTTGCTGAAGGCCTGTTTTGTGCCAGTTTTCATCCACTCTTTTTATTTGCATTAGCATTTGAACACAGAATGATCCCCGGAGTAATTTAGGCGTTGTTGAAGTAACTGAACTTTCTGGTGTTAGATTGGTCATAGTATTACCTGGTTGATGACAATTTACACATTGATGGAGAGATGACTCCGGTTATAAGGATAACCGGGTTATTTTTGGTTCTGAAACTGTGACAGCATTCACATTCTTCTTTTTGCTGAGAGTAACTGTTCCAGTTCTAACCGTATGCATGATGGTTCCTTCATCATGAGTTATTTAGTATGAGATGCCTCAACTCTGATCAATTTAATCCTGTCCCTCATTTCAGGTCAAAGGGACTGATTATAAGACACATGATGGCACTTGTGTACGAGACTATATTGATGTTACTGATCTTGTTGATGCTCATGTGAAAGCGCTTGAAAAGTCGGTGCCTGGTAAAGTTGGAATCTACAATGTTGGAACTGGAAAAGGTGGGTTAGATTAGCTTTTGGGTATGCATTGAATCATTTAAATTTTGATCCAAACGTACTGATACTCCGGTTGCTTCTCGGTTCCCTTGATCAGGTAGATCAGTGAAGGAGTTCGTGGAGGCATGTAAGAAAGCAACTGGCGTGGATATCAAAGTTGACTATTTGCCCCGTAGGCCTGGTGACTATGCTGAAGTGTACAGCGACCCAAGTAAGATTAGGAATGAGCTGAACTGGACAGCAAAACGTACTGATCTCCAAGAGAGTTTGGAAATTGCATGGAGATGGCAGAAGTCTCATCATGATGGATATGGAACCACATTGCTAACGTCTTCCTGAAAACAGTTAGTTTAGTCCGTAACTGAAGTATAACCCCGCAAGCACCCACCCGGCTTGTGCTCTACTTGTGTTTCTCTTTGAGAATAGGGGTATCAGTATGACAATATAGCCATCACTATTCTTTTCCCCCTTTGTAGAATTATTCTGAGAAGTGGGGTTTATTCTTTTCCCCCTTTTTAGTTAGTGGGAGTTCTCAGTTATGTATTATTCATTATATTATGTATCAGAACCCACAATAGATGAATAAAATTATGGTCAGCCACTAGTACTGCAGCCATACCTCCTTTACCTGACATATTTTTGCCTAATAAGGATGATGATATCCCCGTTTGTAACACGTAGCTTTGTATCTTCTGGGAATATATATAACTTTGCGTTTATAAAGGATGACTTTTCTGGTTGACCAATATAGAATTAGGTTTTAATTAAATATTTAATTATTGCTCCAATCTCGGGGAAATGAAACCAAGCAAGGCAAAACGGTGAGGTTATTCTATTACGTCAAACATCAAAATACAAGCAATAATAGAAAATCTATAAATGAGACTGCCAAAAGGAATTAATACAACAATCCCCCGCGTGTCCGATTGAAAATGAAAACAGCAACAACAAAAAAAGTGATAAAGTTGAAGCAACCCTTCGCCATGTTTTGAACCACTCAGGCAACCGATTGAACTGCTCTCTCAAAGTTATCTTCAGCAGATGAGGAGCGTCTAACAAGTATATGGTCTGGATGCGAAAGCTTCAGTTGGCTGCAGTTATTATTCATTAACAAATAATTAGATTACGAAGACGAAGAGACAGTAACTAAACAGTTAAAAAACAGGGACTGAACATGGCTAGAGAATATTCAAATCAGAGGGAACTCAAAGCTCACTTACATCTAGGAAGTCGGTTAAAAGCTGAGGGAATCATTCTGGATAAAGAGTACTCACATATACCTCAGTACTGGCACATTAAGTAACATTGAAGAAGGCAACTGAGAAGTAACTATTCAAGTGGAGTTTATTCAGCTAAGAAGATGACCCACTTTAAGTGATAGCTCAACTCGAAGATCTGCCTCTCAACTCTCTTTTTTTCCATTTTTTATTATCTTTAACTTTTTGTGAAAATGTCCTAATCTTTTGGTCATGATACATAAGTTATTAGTCTAGATCGGTGAGTTGCATGATCACTTTCCATTGGTCTAAAAATACGTAAATAATATGATTGCTTAGAATCTTAAATAATTCATGTTGGTTACTTATCACCGACTTAAAAGAATGCACAAATGAAATTCTGCATTATAAACTTACTACTTCCAACCTAAAAGGAAAATCTTATTTCGTACATTCATACATGAGGAGGAAGTAACACCTTCCTTACAAATGCCAGAACTTTCGGTTTCATAAAAGCACAGAAAACATCAATGAAGGGCAAGAAAATGCATATTTAACAATTTCAGGACTGGACTGTAAAACTAAAAACATGCATTCAAAACAAACAAGTTCTGTGTTGGTAGTACAGAAATTACAAATGAAGATAAAAAGGTCCTGCTTACAGTAGAGAAATTACCTCAGATAACGTGAAGATGATTTACCAAGGTGAAGACTGCATACAATCAGATTGGCGAGAGTCTCTGGATCTTTTGCATCCTGGGGCCAATTACACAAATAAACAGTCATATATATGATTCTAAGCATCACAAAAGTCAGCTAGATGCTTGAGAGAATAACTATATAAAAATGTAGATACAGCGACAACTAACTTTCATCCAAACAAAACAAATTTACAGTCTGAAGCCATCTTCTTGCAAGGGGGAATATGCGCAGCATGATGAAACCAATATTTTGAGTTTTTATGGAGATCATCAAGCTTTAAGTTTCGCATTCAAACAGCTTTTCATAACTTTTTTTCTATACGGATGTTACAAAGTCACAGGACTTAACAATATGGGTTTTAATTATAACATCTGACAGGGGTGTTTTATTACTGAAGTTCAACTCATTGTAGGGTAAAATCTAAATAATATAAGACAGGAGCCCTTTTGGATCTTTAAATTGGCTAGAGTCCTCGTGTTTCCAACTAAAGAGTTGCAACCAATCAAAAGCATTATTTCAGGGGTTGTTTGCTTAAATTCTGTGAAACCTTCACATATCATCTAGGAAGAATAATGAGGAGAACGATGTTTCAATAGTAGAGCTAAATCAACAAATATGTTTCTTAATTCAAAAACTTGCCTTGTTCAGTGCTTCAAGCAAGAGCGTCTCAGCTTCATCAAAGTTTCCCATGTGAATGCAACAAACAGCCTTTCCATTCAAGATCAATCCTGTCATTGGGTACTTCTCAGAAAAATCTTGGAAGATGAGATATGCTTCCTGTATCTTTGAACCACCCTGATTTAACAAGTAACATATATGATTACAAACTGCAAATCTAGCTTCGGTATTTTTGAAGAGAAAATATATATGCCGGGGACATACAACTGCCAGATTCAACCATGCTGTAGCAAGTTGAGTTAGGGTGTGGTCTTCATCAATCTGCTGCAGGATTCTCAACTGTCTTTCTGCATAATCTGATCGGTGCATTTTGATGAATATTTGGACATTCAATGCATGCCTACGAAAGTAGAACAAGTACTATCAGAGCTGAAATTTACCACAAAACAATCCTGCAGCAATGGAGGTTCCAACTCCAAACCATCATACTAATGTAGTCATTCATTGTGGTCGACCCAGAATATATTGGAACTTTCAGTGAAGCTAACCTTATAACCTAGAAATAAATTTCAAACCCCAAAACACAGAAATACTGACTAGGAATCAATAGCACTCGTGAGATCCAAATTTTCAACAAATCTTAAACTAACCAACAATCACCAGAATGAAAATGCATGACATTCCTTAGAAACACTGCCAACAAAACATTTTGTAAATTGGCACTATAACCTCCAAAATATATTGAACTTGATGTCAGTTTTGAAGAAACCAAGAAGTTATCTTAAACATAAGACTTTTGTAAAAAAACTAGAGAGTCTGAACCATCATGTCCTTGTAAACCAGAACCCTGCAGAATATATGAGCTCCCTAGGCTTTGGTGCAAATCTATCTTCATATCCTCCAGACAGCATGCTTTGACAAAGTTTTGGACAGTTAACCATTCATATACAAATATGAAACCAATTTATACAGATAACAAGCAGATCCTAGCAGATCAAGGTACCTACCTGATGGAACATGACAAGCAGAAGAATTATTGACATCTTCCCCATAGCCAATCACATTTCACTAACTACTCGAAGAAAACACACGAACCAGACTTTTCCAACATAGTTCAACCCTTAAAAAGTGGGTATTATAAAATAATTAGCAAGAACCTTGCATTGCCAGTCTTCAAACAATAGCTAATTTCTTTTACGACAACGCAGTATTAGTGATCAAGTGTCTATGGATCAGGAAAACATCCACAAAAACAACAAAGATTATGAAACAGACGGAAAAATGAACTGACAATTCCATGGTGCCTCCGGCGTTGGTGTGTTTGAGAGCCTCATTGTAGTCTTCTTCATGCATGAATATGATTCCAGCAATCAGCTTTAAGATGGGGTTGTTTGCGAGAGCCGAATCCGACAACCACTCTTTCAAGCTCGAAATAACGGTTTCCTGCTCCGGATCAAGCTCAGATCCATCAAACAGGCCCACAAATCTCATTCTAAAAAATCGCGCGAAAACATAGAACTAAGGATCTACCTTGCTTCCAGGACTTGAAAGATATAAGGCCAGCAATTTCACAGCTTGGAGTGGCGTGGCAGCCGAGTCATCGATCTCGCTGATGACGAGCTGCAAGAGAATATTTTCAAAGTTAGTCAGCGAATCATTAAACAAAGAGAGTCAGAAAGAGGGAAAGAGAGGGAGGTGCCTGGTAACTTCCAAGGGCAATGTAAGAGCGGTGGACAAGGGAGTCGCGCTCGACGGCATCTTCAGGGGGGAGATTGGGGATGTCGCTGCTGTTGATGGCAGCCTGATAAGCTCCCAAGTAGAAATTGTTCCGTAGATTGAAGAGGTGGTCTGGTGCTGCCATTTCTTTCCGATCAAGTGCCCGTTCTTTTACGGGTAACTGTTTTTGATTTTTGATTTTAGATTTCTGGTAGATCTGAAGATTATAAGTAAAGACGAACGATGTTTGAGCTTTTAGAAGGCTGCTGTTATTTGGGGGTTTGGGCTCCGATGAAAATAACAACAGGGTTTGGTTTCTTAAGGGCCCAAAAAACTATATCCATCCTAACTCATATTTTTTAACATGTATTTTGAAATAAGTATACTGGCTCTACAATTAAATGAAAAATATTAAATTGAATCAGATTATTTTTAAATTTTTTTTAATGTTCCAATTCTCCAAATAATTGTTATAGACTAGTTAAAATCCAGCATCGAAAAAAGTAAATTTAATATTATTTTACCATCCTTGTATATATTTTAATTTTTTGGATAAAATGCCTGACAAGAATATCTATTGCAAAGGGAATTTTAAAAAATATAGCACTGATGGAGGTGTGATGCCTTAATTTATTATTATTTCTAATAGTCATTATAACAATAACAATAAAAATAATAAAAAATTATTCTTTGTAATTTCATAAAACATGATCGAGAAGAATATGGAAAATAAATTCATTTTTTATTTGTTTTCTAATACCAAAATAGAAAAACCTAGAAAAAAGGTTCCCTTTTCATAAGGTAATTTCTTTCCCGTGAGGCAGAAGAAACCGACCTTTTATAGGATAGCTAGCTCACCGAGATGGCCAGCTCACGGTCTCGGCTTTCGAAAAAACTTCTTTGTCGTTTAAGCTTCAAACTTTATATCAAATGAATTGTCTGCACTGCCCGTTGGAACAAACGCTACTGATTGGAGGCATGTGGTGTGGTGGACTGCCATTGCCAATCACAAGGGAAATTACAAACCAACGGCATCGCTATCATCGCCTTCGTAGCAATCATAACACCTTTCTTGACATTCCTTCTGCTAGGACTCCCACTCCTCTGTTGCGCCCCTCCTTTAGGTTCTTTTCTTATGTTCCCTATTGTATCATCATCGGTTGTCAATCCATTGATTTGCATGTCGCACTACATGCTTACTTTTGCTTGATTTCTTCCTTTTGATTTCCTTCTTCGACTGAAGCTACTTCATCTCAGCAAAATGGGTGATCGTGAAGAGTGCAAGGCGTCTGGGAATATGATTTATGAGCCTATTCTGGAGGATGGAGTTTTCCGGTTTGATTGCTCCGTAGACGATAGAGCTACCGCGTTTCCAAGTCTTTCCTTTACTGATACCAAGAAGAGGGACACACCAACCTCGAGTCTTGGTGTTCCTTCCTTCATCCCATATTTTGAGTGCCTCTCGGGTCAACAGATTGTTAATCTTGAGGTGTTCATTCCACGTGAAGCTGCTATTCTTTTTGTGCTTTCTTCCACACAGTTTATGTTTGTTACTACAAAAAAAAATAGCTTTTATTTTTCCCCTTTGTATCAATTTGTGAATCGGTTTTGTTCCTGGTTCAGTTTCCCGTTGGTACATCCTTTTATGGAACAGGGGAAGTTAGTGGACAGCTTGAGCGGACAGGAAAGCGAGTGAGTCAAGTTCTTGTTTGATACCATGTCCGTAAGAAGATTTATGGCTGTTTACTTGCACGCTATCTTGGTTTGTACTTCTTTAGGTCTTCACATGGAACACAGATGCTTGGGGTTATGGACCTGGAACTACATCCTTGTACCAGTCACATCCTTGGGTCTTGGCTGTTCTTCCGAATGGAGAAGCTATTGGGATTCTTGCTGATACCACACGGCGCTGTGAGGTGAAATGTTGAACCTATATGGGCATTTAATGAATTGCATGCATTATATTACTTGGTTCAATCCTCAACTGTTTCTACTCAATAACCAGATTGATCTGAGAAAGGAAACAAGAATCTGTTTCGTCGCTCCATCTCCATATCCTGTAATTACATTTGGGCCATTTCCTTCACCCTTGGATGTTCTGAAGTCACTGTCTCATGCAATTGGTAATCACCACACACTTTCTACATTTCCTTGTTGTTATGGCATTTTTTGGATTCATTTTTTAGTCGTTTTCTTTGGTCATGATGGTTGGGCTCTTGAATGGTTGGTTTAGTGTTAATATACTATCTCCTTCCATTAGAAGGATGTAGATTGGAGAGCATATGTGATCAGATGAAAATAGCTCGTACATCCTGACTTGTCACTCTGATATTTTGTCTTGTCTGTCAAAGTCTTTTGGTTGCAATCTAAACAGTTGTCATCAGGAACTGTTTTTATGCCTCCGAAGTGGTCACTGGGCTATCACCAATGTAGATGGAGTTATGATTCTGCTAAGAGAGTTCGCGAGGTAGGTATTTTGTGGCATTTGTCTCTTTAAGACGTTGACAAGTTAGAACTGGAGCTAGGCGCTGGTTCTGGTCTATTGTTATTAGTTGAGGAAAGAAGAAAACTTCTAATGCTTGCATTGTTGACACATTATCCTTTCTTGTTCTTAAACCTCTTTCATTTTTCAGATAGCCAAAAGATTTCGGGAGAAAGGTATACCTTGTGATGTTATATGGATGGATATTGACTACATGGATGGTTTTCGCTGTTTCACATTTGACCAGGTATGTTATCCTTCAGCTGATCCTTTCACAGAGCAGATGAACATAGGACTTTCTCACATTTAACTCAAATTTATGAGGCTTTCTTGACAAAGAACAGCAACAGGCATACACTGTCATGAGTCAGATGATGTTTATATTTTTTTTTCTATTTTCAATTTTAATACTTATGCATCTATATTTAAACTGTATTTCGTCATGTCTGATGCGGATTTAACTTCTGAATAGTACTCATAGATAAACTTGGTTTTCGTTCAACTCCCAAAAGATCTTGACCTGAACAAGAAAAGGATGTCGCATCTCTCTCCATTCAACATCATATGTGGGCTAATGTAAGAAATACAATGATTATGTGAATTAAGAATAAGAGCCTACTGAAACCTTTTTTTTGGCTGGGAAAATTGATTGAGCCTTCAGATTTTGCTCAAAACTATTATCTTTTCCCAAATGTCTTACTAGATAAGGAAGGGCATTGATTTACTTCTGGTGAGTGAATGGCATGCATTGGAGATTATAATATAGATTGTGTCAGTGGCACATGCGTAGAATGAGCATGAGAATGAGAATGAGAAGAACGCTTACTTTAATTCTCTGGGAATGACAAGAAAGTCTTGAATCATCAAACTGTATATAACTCACAATCTTGTAAATGATACTTTATCTTTCTAATGAATGGAAGCTTCAATTTTTTTCACAGTAATCATTGTTTTTGCGCAGCAGACATTTGAAGTTCATTTCCAAACTTTGTGTGTGTGCATTGCATGTATTGTCAAATCCTATTCCCCTTTCTGCTTGAAGTGAAGTCTCAGAAACTTGTTCTCTGGGTTACCTATCTGAAATGAAAGAATTTTTTGGTTGAGGGTATTCAAGAATCTTAGTTTTTCTTGTAGTAATACCTCCTTGTGCATCCCATCATATAACCTGGAGGATTCTGGATTGTGTTTCTTCCTATTATCTTTTTACCTTCTATACATCAATTATCAAGTACCAGTGTCTTTTAATTGTCTTATTATCATTTATGGAATCACCTTCAAATTTAGACACATGATCTGGGAATGTGTATTTATCCCCTAATGGGATTGATATTCTGTTTTTTAGTTTTGGTACTAATCTTCATATTTCTATCTTGTTCCTTTATTTGGACTTCTAAAATGCATTATTTCAATTATTTTTTTGCTTCCTTGAAACTCAGTTCCTAGCTTTCTCTAGTAATTGCAGTCATGAATGTCCATCACCTTCTTGAATTTTTCTACTGATTTTGGGGGATTTTGCATTCCTACAATTGCTTTCACTTCACATATGATCTTCTCATTCCTTCTTAAATTCACGGTCATTTGCCAAACACACCAAAATATCAAGCATGAAACCTGTATTATGGTGTTTCTTTCCTCTCTTGAATTTCTTGAGCGTGAGTTGCATAAAATATTTCAGGAACGCTTTCCAGATCCACAATCCTTAGTGAAAGATCTCCATGATAATGGTTTTAAAGCAATTTGGATGCTTGACCCTGGTATCAAGCATGAAGAGGGATATTTTGTCTATGATAGTGGTTCTAAAAGTGAAGTTTGGATCCAAAGTGCTGCTGGAAAGCCATTTCTAGGTATTTAATTTAGCTTTAAATATTACTATTCTTAATTTGTTTCCTCTTTTTTTTTTTTTATTTATGTGTTGAGGTTTTACTGTCTGTTTATAGGCGAAGTGTGGCCCGGATTCTGTGTTTTCCCTGACTTTACGCAGTCAAAAGTTCGTTCTTGGTGGGCTAATTTGGTTAAAGATTTTATTTCTAATGGTGTTGATGGTATATGGAATGATATGAATGAGCCAGCAGTTTTCAAGGTGATTTCTGCATTTTCTTGATTGTATGTACTTTGTTTGCAACTGTACTTGGTCTGATTACTTTGCTTTGCAGACTGTGACAAAGACAATGCCTGAGAGCAACACTCATAGAGGAGATGAAGAAATAGGAGGATTTCAGAATCATTCACACTATCACAATGTTTTTTCTATACTATGACCTATTTCTTTAAAAGTTACCCATCTGTCCTGAACAGTTATTCGATGTTTGGTTGCTTATTTTAGGTCTATGGCATGCTTATGGCAAGATCCACCTTTGAAGGCATGAAAGTAGCTAATGAGAACAAGCGTCCTTTTGTGCTCACCAGAGCTGGGTTTATTGGAAGTCAAAGGTATGCTGCTACATGGACCGGAGATAACCTCTCAAACTGGGAGCACTTGCACATGTCTATCTCCATGGTATTGCAATTGGTAAGTAATTCTGGGTCTATTTTGTTTCTGTGGGAGAGCGAGATATTTGACTGGTTTCTTTTGCAGTTACTAACTTCAAGTTCCGAAGGCCATATAATGATGATTGTATTTCAAGCAAAATTCATTTGTATGCAAATGTTTATTTATTGCTCTGTAAATTACCTTAATGCCATTTACAATGCTTCCAATTTCTACTAATCAAGTCATACTAGAAGTTTTATTTTTAGTACCTATTGCTATGTTTAACTTGCAAAGCAATGTTTGTCTTCTTCTGGTTTTTGTTTTTAGACTCAACTGGCTGCTCTTTGACTTGGATTGACGGAAAATATATTTTTTGTTTAAATGAGATGCCATGACATGGGGTGGTTTTTAAATGAAAAGGAATACCTCTCAACTCTCTAATGGAAAGCCCAATGCTTGTTGGTGACACTGTTAATCATTCATTTTCTTCCTGAAGGTGTCTATTAGTTAGTCAATGTCCATTCAGTCAAAGTCTCAATTGGTGTTTTTATTGCCCCATTGCATTTTGCAAATCTCTTAACTGTTTTATCAGTGGCCTGAATTTTACTTTTGTAGAAACATGTCCAGCAGTAGCTTGATCTGTCTTTTTAATGTATTAGAACATTTTCTGTATATGGTTTAAATGGTTTCTGTGATGCTTTCCCCCTAAACAATATTTGTATTGAAACTTTTCTGCTTGACTTAGTGGTCCTTTTCCTTCGCTCTTCCTTTTCCTACTTCTATGCAAAACTCGTAATCATGGCTTTGTTTAATACTGTAGATATTATGTTTGTGATTTTCTATTTACTTTTCCCCCGATATTACTCTAATTTGACATCACATTATTGTTAGGGACTCAGTGGTCAGCCGCTTTCTGGGCCTGATATTGGCGGATTTGCTGGAAATGCAACGCCAAAAATTTTTGGAAGGTGGATGGGGGTGGGTGCCATGTTTCCTTTTTGTCGAGGGCATTCTGAAGCTGGCACTAATGATCATGAGCCATGGTCATTTGGTGAAGAGGTCTGTCCCAATAGTAGCCTCAGTGATATTCTATTGCTTTTACAAGAATTAAAGGGGCACAGTGGCTCTTTATTTGCTTGCGTAGCTTTGTATCATCTCTATTGGTTTCCATATTGCCATTGGATTTGGTTTACTGTTTCTTATTGCCCTTATATTTATTTTGGAGCCTGAACCAACTTGAATTTTAATAGTGTGAAGAAGTTTGTCGTCTGGCGTTGAAGAGGCGTTATAGGCTAATACCACATATATATACACTGTTTTACATAGCTCACATGACTGGTACCCCTGTGGCAACCCCTACCTTTTTTGCTGGTATGATCTTGTGCAGTAAAATATTAAGAATCTAATTTCTCTTGAGAAATTTCAGGATTGTATCTTCTTTACGGTGGGCTATAATTTTACATAATATCTCGTGCAGATACAAAAGATCCAAGGTTAAGGACAGTTGAAACTTCCTTCCTTCTGGGTCCCCTTCTGGTCCATTCAAGGTAGTTATATGTATTTTTTCTAAGATCACATGCTGAGTTATTCCTTAATCTTACTTTATTAATCTAATTTTTCTTTTTACACAAGGTGTGACGATATTATTCTCTTTGGATTATTGTAATAGTGTGTTATGCAGTAGCTACATTGTTGTTGTTTGTCCGGTTCTGAAATCTTGGCATTCTATTGTGGCTGGAGTTTGAATTTCATAATGCTCTGTCACATTCATATATTTGTCAATCTCCCTCTGGTGGTTCACCAGGTTCTTGATTGTTTAAGTGGTTCACGTTCATACATTGAACTGGCTGTGATCTGCATATAAACTTAAAAAAATAAAACACGCCCTCCATTTATACGTTTCCATATCTTAATCCTTGATTGTAAACCCTAAACTCTTTTCTTAGTACGAAACGTGGTTATGTCTTGTTAGCAAACAATCTTTGGACTTCTGGATTATGTGGATTAAACAATCAAGATCATACAATTTACTTAGTATTGGTGACTTGAAAACGTTTAGATGCTTTTTATTTGTCACTTAGATTATTGAAACATAAGATATTGAACTTTCGTTTTCACTGTTTAAATTTACTTTTGTTTTAATGTTACCAGGTTTTTTATTATTAAATGTGGAATATAAAATTTCCTATGAAATAAATTAAATTTGTCCACCTGATTGAACCCCTCGTCTTACCACCAATGCCACAATAACAACAGTATCATACCCTTGTGCACTTGGAAAGTTGCTTCATAATTGCATTCGTAGTTTATTTTTTGCAATAGCCATGCAACTGCTCTGATTTCTACTCTCTTTAGTATCACCTCCAAACACGAAATGGAGACTTCAGCTCATCTTCTGCCTCAAGGAATCTGGAAGAGATTTGATTTTGATGATTCGCATCCTGTAATGTGCAGATCTTCTTCTTTCTGTCTTCTTCTAATTATGTATGCATGTTTATTTATTTCCTCTTACCATTTCCCATATAAAACAGGATTTACCAACTTTATATTTACAAGGTGGGTCAATAATTCCTTCGGGTCCCCCTCATCAGCATGTTGGTGAAGCTAGACTGTCAGATGACTTGACACTCCTAGTATCTTTGGATGAATTTGGTAATTCTGAGTCATAATTCTTTTTTTGCAAAGACAGGATCAATCATTTAACTTGTCAATTTATTTGTTCGTCTGAGCAGTTTTCACAAGATTTTGACTGTTCTAAAAATTATTTTTGGCTCATTATGTCTGAATGTTACACAAAGGGTGCAGTGATTTGGTTTTGTTAGTGTTGATGATGAAGATAATATGCTTCCATGACATAAAAATAATAATGTGAGAACCTTAAGCTACTGTTTTTTCATGAGTTATGCATGCAACTAAACCTGAGTGATAAAGCACATATGAGAGTTTCTGTTTGAGCATTGTTTTCTTGATGTACCATGATACATGAAATAGAGTTATGTTTGGAGTATGTGGCTTCTGTTTTGATTCTGATTGGTTTCCTTTGTGCTTGCACCATTTTTTGGCATATGTAACATTACACTGTTATTTATTGTATATTTAATATGTTAGTGATATCATAAATTAGATATGGTTACAGCTGAATTGTTGATAATAAAATAACTCTTCCAAGATATCTGGAGCCCTGGGCATGCATGCTTACGTAATCTGTAAAGAGTATATTTTAAATGATTGACTATGAAGCGTAGAATCTATTAACATATTCTTACATAGAAGGTTCATCCAATATTTATTCTAAATGCCTAAGGTAGATATATTTACTGGCAACATGGAGGTGTGAAATATTCATACAGGAGGAATAGAATTTTAAGGTCAGTTTTTCCATCTAGTCTATTTGGTAAATGGAGGAGGAGAGTATTTGACTCATCAAGCAATAGAAAATGTTAAAAATGATGGATGGGTGGTAGTAAATACAATCAGTTCACAAAGGCAATTAGAAATCTACCAAAATTTTGACAATGCTACCAAAAAATCTCTAGAAAGTATTATGACAATCTTGCCATACTTAATATACAAAATATATATAGGGAACTAAGAAATTTGGATAGCTCAAAAAGCACAGGAAACCCAGAAAAAAACAGATATTCTTCTTGCTTGGTTTTTGTTGTATTTTTCATGTCCCTTTATCTCCTGTTCTTTGTGAAGCAACATGTAGATGAGCTGTGTCTTCTATTTTGTTTTTAATACTTTTGGTGTTGTGGGTGGTAAAATTTATGTCCGTTTGTGGAGTGTTAGTGGACTGTCTGAATTACCTTTTCTTTTGCAACAGGACATGCTCGAGGTGTACTATTTGAGGATAACGGTGATGGATATGAATTTACCGAAGGTGGATATCTGTTGACACACTATGTGGCTGAGCTTCAATCGTCAGTAGTTACCATCAGAGTTTCTAAAACAGAAGGACTGTGGAACAGACCCAAACGCCGTTTACATGTGCAGTTATTGCTAGGTGGAAGTGCAAAGGTATGTTTTCTTTTTCTGCTGATTACCAGCATCTGGAAAAATGATAAATCTTTTCCTTTTCCCTTGGAGAAGCTTGATTCATGGGGGATAGATGGAGATGTTGTGCAAGTTATAATGCCCACAGATGATGAAATTTTAAGCTTGGTATCCACAAGCGAGAAAGAATATTGGGCTTGCATGGGTATTTTTCTTCTCTCTGTTGTTTACTTTCTCTCTTCCTTGTAGATCTACGTGAGGTCACTTGCTTGATGCAAATGCTAGGATTCACTCTTAGTTGATCTCAGTTCTGTTTTCCACCTGGAGAAGCATGCATCACTATTCACTAGCTTAATTTAGCGTTTTGTGCATGTACTCTACTTATATGTGTTGAGGTGTATTATAATGTCCTAAATATTCAAAATTCAATTTCACATCCAGTATTAAGGTTAGATTCATTGGCTTAAGTTTTTGCCAAGAAAATTTTCCGAATTGCTCGCTTTCTCTCCTACTTATACATATATTTGTTCTCTAGTAAGTCTGTTTGCAGACTATTTTGCAAATTAGTGCTTTTCGTTTATCTAGTGTAACCCTGATATTTTGGCAACTCATGTTTGAAAGGCCAAGGATAAAAATATTAACAATTAAGGTTTGTTTTGATGGTTGTGATACTTGATTAAATATTGATAATTGACTCTAGGCGATGAGGCTCCTAAGGTTGCTCGTCTTGACCTATCTTTTTATTATTAATCTTTCTTGTCATTATATTTTGCTGCTTGGAGCGCATTTATTAGATTGCTTTTGTTTGTGGCAAACCATTAATTCAGAACAATAATTAAAGGGTTTATCAGTAAAGAATCTCCTTTATTTTTGCTCTCTTTTTTTGTAATTTAATCATTTTTTAACCTTTTGTTTCGATACATTTTTCTTCTTCCATTGATATTTTTAAGAAAAGTCAAACGAAATTCTAAATACTAGAAAAGGTCTGGTGATTTTTAGGTAGCTTTAAAATAGAATATTGGGACAGATGTAGCCAAGTGGATAAAGGTGGTGGATAATTTTATTGCAACTTCGTTATGAAAAAAAGAAAAAATAAGCATATATAAGTGAGTGCTTGGAGCATAATTGGTGTTAGAACTTCATGCTCTCAAGTTTATTTCAGTTTGGAAATTAGCTCGTCCAAAAGTAGTTTATGTTACTACAAATTCATATATTTCAACCTCATAAATAATTCTGTTACTAGATAGATAGGAATAATGCTCATTCTTCTTCTTATAGAGATCAGAATGTAGGATCTGAAAATTTCATTTAACTTACCCTTTTGCCGTCTCCTAAAGGTTGACTTTTTTATCCTTATTTTTTTCAGAATTCATGAAATGCTTGTGCTGTGTTCTACAGTATCAGAAGTGTCTTCAGGCCATTGTGATCTTTAATTATTCACTGTTTATGTTCATGATTCAGAAAGTGCAAAGCATATACCAGATGTGATAGAAGTCTCCGGACGCAAGGGAGTAGAGCTTTCAAGAATTCCTGTTGAACTGAAAAGTAGTGAGTGGATTGTCAAGGTAGTTCCCTGGATTGGAGGAAGAATTATTTCCATGGAGCACCTTCCTTCAGGTATCTCACTCTTAATCATTGTGAAACATTACCTTTTCATTAGTTTTTTATGATATGTTTATGCGGGGTACTACAAGGAAAAAGTTCATTAAATTTAATATGTTAAAATGACTAGTATTAGTTCTTGTTTACCTTTTATGTTATTCGAAATGTGTGTTGTCAATTGAAGTATCAAAACATAGGAATTATAGATCAGAAGTTTAGGGGTACAGATCAGGATGAGGTAGAATCGATGTTATAAAAAATCATTTAATCTTGGAAACACTATGGCATAATTCAAAGACTGATAGCAGATTGTTTCATGAAATCAATATAGAGTTTTCTTTAGTTCAAGGGTAATTTCATCATATAAAACTTTATGGTAAATAACTAACTGATGTTTTGTAAAGCTCAACTCTATAAATTATCCATATCTATAACACGGTACTTGATTGGTTCATGTCCAAGGATATCTAAAGTTCCAAAGATATAATCATTGCTAAGCAACATATATGTTCAAATCATGTTGATAGTCACATTCAGATGGATGAATTATTTCAAGCTTTTTACTCTAAAATTGGATTGTCATTCAGAACATGGCATAATGGTTGAGAAGCAATACAGATGTACTCACGAAATCTATGTTGTTTTATTTTAAGAACACATAAAATATAGTAAGCATCGTCTCATTTACTAAAGTAAGATTCATGTTGTCACATCCAAAGTGTATTAGGCACCAACGATCCCTCCTGACCCTATTCCAGGAACCATTCAAGACAAGCTAGAAGTGATCTTCTTTTATAGTCAAATCAAATCCTCAGATTATCATGCTACTCAAATAAGCATAAATATTATATAATGGCATGTTCAATTCTATTTACTATGTTATCAACCAATATATTTTTTGCAAAATAATTTAGTGGAATTCCTTAGCTACACATAATTCTCTGAATCATGTCATGACACTAATAAATAAGGTGTACAATATAAGACGATTGTGAATATTCAAGTACTTGTCTGTTATGACTCTACAAAATATATAGGCCAAGTATTTTTAAGTATGTTACAAAATCAAAAATACTTAAAGTGTATGAAAAATACAACAAATATTTGTGAGAGATTCCCTAAAGTTTGAGTTTTATGCTCTATGACATCTACGCCTGAAAAATATAGGAGTGAAATAGCGAAGATCTCAGTTCAAATATCCAAGTGTTCAAGCTGATATAATTCATAAACCGCCATTAGTTTGGTGAATGTATAAATAGATAGTTAGGTAAGCAGTTGAGATTCATTCATTTTGCTTGGAGAACTATTCGGCAATTTGCTGGAAGTGTAAGAGTTGCCTTTCACTAGGCTTTTTTTTTTTTTGGATAGTTATATAATTTTATGTACTTAAGCAGTACTTGTTTTGGCCATATATTTCTCATTCTCAATTTTTTGCCTATATTTTATGAAAATTCCTTTTTATAATTTTCTTTTGGCTATAACTGCAGGAATACAATGGCTTCATAGCAGGATTGAGATTAATGGGTATGAAGAGTATAGCAGTACCGAGTACCGATCTGCAGGATGTTTTGAGGAGTACAATGTCATTGAGTAAGTTGTAGGGACTAACTTTCTTGCAACTTCTTGCCTTAGGAACAAATATTCTCCTGTTAACAAGATTCTTTTTCTAACTAAGGTAACTAGCTGATTTCTGGCAGATTTGTAGCATGTAGGATCCTTCTTAAGTAGAAATTAGTTCTCTATACATCTTTATATGTTGGTGGGTGTAACCTCAAATCATACCTTAAAACATGTGCATGGATTTTTCATAGTCCCAGCATGCTTAGCTTTCCTTGTCTTCAGATTTTGACTTAGTGCAAATCATACGGTAAAACTACCCTCATACTGCGAGACCAGTCCATAACAACCACCCAACAAAACTAGAAATATAATCTTTAACCAATCTAGGTCTTGTCAATTTACAGATATAAACAGTAAACATCAAGTCTCTTCTGTATCTTCAGAATTTCATAGCATGTCAATTATTTCTGGTTCTCAAAAACTTCCCTTTTACTTCTTCAGTTATGATGTTAATTTTGTGGAACTCTAACCTGTGCAGCGACCTTGATGAAAAATGATATCCTGAGTGCTAAACCATTGAGCAAAGATGGGTTGTAATTGTATAGCAGTATCTGAAAACAAAGCTAGTTTTTGTTTTTCTGTTTCGTTAATATTATCAGCATTTTATCCAGCTACTCATTTGTCATGTAAAGTACCTCGATTGAGATCTTCATGTTGTGCTTGAGTTATTATATTTGTGCTTCAAAGACAAATTGATCTTTGCAGCACTTGGTTAACCATGAAATGAAGGATTGCCGTTTAGGATCAGGCCTTGTGACATTTATTTTTGGTAGTGTGCAGCTGTTTGTCTTATAATCTCAGTGTGTAAGATTCTTGTTTCATTTTTATTCTAGTTAACCTGCCGAAGCTATGTCAGAATGCCATATATTCAAATGGGAACATTGTGATGCTGTTAAAACACTATACTAATCCCTCTTATAGGCCTCAATCGAATTCCTGTGTAGTACTGCGTTAGATATATCAAACCCAAAGTAAAACACAATACTTCTTAGGCATCATATGCTAGTATACAGAATTAACAGTTTTGTTTTCTTGTAGGAGGGATTTTGAGCATGCCGGAGAGGAAGAATCTCTTACCTTAGAGGGAGACATTGGTGGAGGATTGGATCTTCAACGGATAATATCTATTAGAAAAGATTATCCAAATATTCTCCAGATTGAGTCTTCCATTTTAGCGCGCAACGTTGGTGCTGGTTCGGGTGGATTTTCAAGGTCAGATCCCAAATTTCCCTTGCAACTGATAGCTCACAACTTATGTTGGCATTCATTATTCTATACATGCCAAAAGGAAAAAACTCTGCTTATATTTTATAGTTTTATAGTTTTATAGTTAGATGCCTTTTTATTGTTTTTGCCAATTTAGCATTATTTAAACTAGAGAAAGTTAACTAGGTTTATCACTGTGGAAAATAATAAATTGTACTTGTACATGATAAAATTTCTCTGTTCTCCTTTCTTGATATGTTTGCAACTTTGACATATAGACATTCAAGTGTTTTCCTTACAGGTTATTCCTGCAGAAAAAAATTCATTTACTTTTTAGTTTTGCTTATAATCATTTCACTTTTTAGACCTGCAGTGCCCTCATCGTATAATATTCCATCTACTTGTGTAAATGTTAAGTGATTTCCTATGATTCTAATGAACTTAATGAAAACAGAGATAAGAAAAATAATTGTTTTTATCTTTATTGATATTTGGATTCAAATATCAGCTACCTGCTATAATCCCTTTTTCTTAATATGCATAACTTCTAAAACAGTATTATTATATATCATGCTTACTCAATATGGAACATCCATGGTAATTATGTGTTAGGAACCTTTCTCTAGTGAAAAACAATGGACCAGAAATCTTATCTCATGTTAGAAAGAAAACTTGGGGATTACGTTATTGGTAACGATAGGAAACAAACCCCAGGACATATCCTTTCTTATCTTCTCACTCCCAAAATGGGCTATTGCAACAACTAAACTTTCCTGATGTTTCCGCTGCCATCTTGACCCTTAAAAAGGGTTGTGCCCCCACTATTCCTAACAACTAGGACCACCTACTCAACCTAATATTCCGAAACAGCTACTACTATACTATGTTAATTACTTCTTGGTCCATCTAGTGTAGAAAAATTCATATATCTAAAACATGTTCTGCAAGAGATCCCTCACCCGATGATACTGGCTAACTGGAGCTCAGATACGAGTCATACAAAACCAGGTGACACATAGTCGGTCAACTAGAGAAGTTTCTGACAACAAATATATCTCCATTCACTGAAGTGAGAGAACAGGGAAAAGTCTTATAGCAGCACGCATGAGTAACATGCTAGGGTTTTGATGGTTAGATTTTGATGATAGACTGATTCGCAAGCAGTTCTCCCTAGGTTGCTGGTGACAACAAATGGTCTCTCCTAAAAGATTGGCCAGAAAATTCAAAGTCTACTTGTAGATTCTGAGACACAAATTTGAAGCTCAATGCTCTGTTAACGTGAAAGTAGAGATGAGTAAAGCGTTTGTGTATTTTCATTGATCTAGTTTTATGTGTACATTAATTGTTAATCCTTTACCCAGGTATTCCTAATTTACACAACTTCCTAATGACTATTTTACAACATACATGAGTTAATTTCTTGTTTGTCTTTGTTTACCATTCGCCTATTATTGTTTTTGTTTAGTTATTATAAGGCAGCCTTGTAATGAATACTCTTGGCCTGGTATGCGATTGTCTGGATCCATCTATTGCTTTGGATCTATCTATATACAAAATGTGGGTGAGGAACCAAGAAATTTGAGTATTTTCTACATGCTACAGGGAGAAATGGTTTTAGGTTTTTGTGCCCAGCAGTTTGTGTTTCAAAGCTTAAACCATCATCGTTTTGGTTTATCCTGTTACATATGGTTTCATCAATATAAGTTTGCTTTTTTCGTTTCTTTTTTTTTTTTTTTTTGATAATTTCACTTGGATGTCGTCGATGATAATTATCTTTGTTTATTTTTGTGCTGTAGGTTGGTTTGCTTAAGAGTGCATCCAGTCTTCACTCTATTGCACCCCATGGAAACTTTTGTGTCTTTCACCGCCACTGATGGATCAAAGCATGAAATTTATGCCGAGTCCGGGGATCAATTCTATCAGGGGAATCTTCTGCCTGACGGTAGTTTCTATGTCAATATTCTTCTCATTCTCGCTTTTCTTTTGACTTGAATAACCTGGAAAGAAAACATATATATGATGTGTAAAGATCATGAACTGTAATTATCCAGGAATGATCTTTTTTAGGACGTGATTTTGTTTGCATAATAATTCTTGAATTTCTGTTTTTCTTCTTGGATTTGTTGACCCATTGAAGGAGGGACATGAGAAAAGAAAAGGAGATTGCTCGAGTGACATGGAACTTTTATCCCAACTCTCGACTTCAGAATTTGCTACAACCGAGGACCTAATAAACATCTTGAAATACAATTTGAAGAGGAGTTACTAAACAGGAAACCAGAAGAGTTGATGACACTTTCGACTTAAACAAAACTAAGTTTTCATAAATATCAAAATCTGTGCGATGAACTGAAAAGCTTGAATAGCTAATAAAATGATTTAAGAGGTAAGTTTGAGGATTATAAACAGTTGTTATTACATGCAAATGAAGGAATAATATGAATAAAAACTTTGGTGGCTTGCTCTGCGCATGTTACGCTACTTTATGCACTATTTTTTATTGTTTCGTAGTAGCTTCATGTCGCCTTTGTTTTGAATTAGGAGCTTTTTATTGTAGCTATGATAGCTTTCGTTCTTATTTTACAATTGATTTACTCTGTTTTTGTGCAATTATTATTATTTTTTTCACTGGTTACTTTTACAAGTTCCTATCTGAATTCAAGCGTGGTAGCAAAATTGATTTCACTATATGAGTAAGTATGTAACTAACTCATTCTAGAATAGAGGATGAATTTTCATATTCTTTATGGATTACAAATTTTTTTGAAAATTGGTTTTTAATAAAAATCTCGATGGTGTCGGATTCTTGATCTCATTTGGCATTGCTGCTTTCAGGTGAATGGATGTTAGTTGACAAATGTCAAGGCGTGGCGTTGGTCAATCGGTTTAACATACAGGAAGTTTGCAAGTGTTACATCCATTGGGGAACTGGTACGGTGAATATGGAGCTGTGGTCCGAAGAGAGACCTGTTTCAAACCAATCTTCTCTCAAAGTCTGCCATTGGTATGAGGTGAGAAGAATTTCCTAGTCACAGAAATCTTCAGTCTCAACTGTGAAATTGTTTCTGAATCTCATACATTGACTCGCACTGTCTTCTTGTCTTTATTACAAAAAATAAAACACAAGTGCGTATTAATTAGAAGGATCTTTTATTATGATGTCTTTATACTTTGTAAAATGTATTGAAGGCTAACTCTATTTCACATTGTCACGTAGTCTTGTATTTTTACAAAACAACTCTCAGATGGTTTATTTTCTTGAGCCATCCTAAGATTCGTCAGGTTATAGGGAAACGATCTGTATGCATGATCCGTGGCGGTGACTATGAACCGTACGAGAAAAATAGATGGGCTAAGGCCTGAGGGAGTGCTGACCTGGGCGAGCATATAATGCTCATGATCTAAATAAATAAACACACGACCCAATGGGATTGGGAGTTTACAACTTACAAGATTCTCGATTAGAGAGAGTCAATAAGAAACTCTGCCCTCGCTACTTTGGACCCTATCACATGGAGAATAAGATAAGGTAAGTGGCTTACAAATTGAATCTTCCGAATTAATTTAAGAGAGCCAATGAGAAGCTCTCCCGTTTTGGGGTAATTTTTTGATAAATTATCAGGTTATATATTTAATTATTATGAATATCAAAGGTTTAACAATTGAAAAGATAAAAAATTTATTATGTCTATTCAATTGTGTAATGAATATTTTGTAACTACAAAACTCTTCATCTTCCAATGTCTCTTCATGTATCCTATCATGTTACCTATAAATAGGAGGTATAAATAGGAGGTAACATTATTTGTTTTGTACATACTTGCTTGAGCACTTGATAAGATATTCTACTCCCTATATTGTTCTTAGTTTTCTCTCTTATTCTTTTCTCCTCAATTCTTCTTATCGTTATATTCTATAACACGTTATCAGCACGATACTATTATAAACAAAAAGAGAATCAAGAGTTTTACAAGAGTTCTTCATAAAGAACAAACAAGAATCTTAGTTTCTACAAAGGTATATTTGGGTGAGTATATTTTTATAATTATTTATAATCATGTTGTAAGATTATTGTTATGTTTCAAATGTGCTTTTACAACAGCAATATCGTGAAAAAAATTTCACAAAATATTCTGAGTTGATTTCATGCCTTCTGGTGGCTGAACAAAACAATGAGCTGTTGATGATAAATTATGAATCTCGTCCTACTGGTTCTGCTCCATTCCCTTAAGTGAATGTGATGCTATCTCATAACCATAATCGTGGTCGTATTCGAGGCCGCGGACGAGGACGAGGACGAGGTTATAATAAATTTCGTCATGGTGGTGGTCAATCAAGTAAATTTATCTTCCAAAATCAGAAAGTTGTAAAGGATGAAGGACCTGGAAAAATAATGAGTGACATAAAGAAAAAAGTTACAATTAATAACTGTCATCGATGTGGAATGCAAGGTCATTGGCAATGTACCTGTCGTACACCAAAATATTTTGCCGACCTATATCAAGAATCTTTGAAGTCTAAAGGCAAGATTGTGGAGACAAAATTTGTCCAAGATGATTTCATTGACTTTGTTAATGGCCTTGAGGATATAACGCACTGGGATGTTTCTGATTTTCTTAATGATCCAAATGGTGAAAGTGCAAGAAATCAAGAATGATTTTAATTTTATAACTATGCAAATTTCAATTATGTTCTCTTGTTTTATTATAATAAAAGTCTATTTATTTTGTTTTATTTATTAATATTTTCTTTTTATATTTTAATTTATTTTATATTTTTTATTAATTTTATTTATTCAATGAAGAGAATGGATATTGGCATGGATATTTCTAAGATGAACGCCAAGGAAATATGTTTGGTTGACAGTGCCACAACGCATACAATATTGAGAGATAAGAGATATTTCTCTTATTTGGATAATAGAAAAACTAATGTATATACCATAAGTGGTAGTACAAGATTGATTGAAGACTCTAGAAGAGCAAATATTATTCTATCTGGTGGCACCAAAATAATGATAGAAGATGCATTATATTCTTTTAAGTCTCAAAGAAACTTGTTAAGTTTCAAAGATATTCGTTTGAATGGATATCATATTGAGACAATGAACGAAGGAAGCATTGAGTATCTTTGCATAACTTCTATAATTTAGGGTAAAAAGTATATATTAGAAAAATTATCCGCTTTTTCTTCTGGATTGTACTACACATGTATTACAATGATAGAATCTCATTCTATAATAAACCATCAGTTTAATGATGTGTTTAAAATTTGGTATGACTGGTTAGGCCATCCCGGTTCAACAATAATGCAAAAAATAATAGAGAATTCTTGTGGTCATCCATTGAAAAGAATAAGATTTTTCAATCTAATGAATTCTCATGTGCTGCTTGTTCTCAAGGCAAATTAATAATAAGGCCTTCACTAGCAAAAATTGGAATTGAATCTCCAGAATTTTTAGAAAGAATTCAATGAGATATTTGTGGACCTATACATCCACCATGTGGACCATTTCGATATTTTATGGTTTTGATCGATGCATCAACCAGATGGTCACATGTATGTTTATTATCATCTCGCAATATGGCATTTGCGAGATTGCTTGCACAAATAATTCGTTTGCGAGCTCAATTTCCTGATTATCCGATAAAATCTATTCGAATGGATAATGCTAGTGAATTTACATCAAAAGCCTTTGTAGATTATTGCATGTCTATTGGAATAAAGGTTGAACATCCTGTTGCTTATGTTCATACACAAAATGGTCTTCCAGAATCATTTATAAAACGCTTACAATTAATTGCAAGACCTATGCTTATGAGATCCAAACTTCCAGTTTACGTTTGGGGACATGCCATTTTACATGCAGTAACAATTATATGCATTAGGCCAACAAGTTATCATGAACACTCTCCGATGCAATGATTTATGGTCAGGAACCAAATATTTCCCATCTAAGAATTTTTAGTTGTGCGGTATATGTTCCAATTTCTCCACCACAACGTACAAAAATGGGTCCTCAAAGAAGGATAGGAATATATGTTGGATATGAGTCTCCATCTATCATTAAATATCTTGAGTCATTAACTGAAAATTTATTTACGGCAAGATTCGCTGATTGTCATTTTGACGAGACTATATTTCCAACACTTGGGGGAGAAAATAAACAGTTGGAAAAGAAGATCTCTTGGAATGAATTATCATTATCTAGTTTTGATCCTCGAACAAATCAATGTGAACATGAAGTTCAAAAGATAATTCATTTACAAACAATTGCAAATCAACTGCCAGATGCATTTACTGACCTTAAAAGAATAACTAGGTCTCATATTCCAGCTGTAAATGCTTCGATAAGAATTGATGTCCCTGAAGGACAATCTAAAGTTGCTAGTGAGTCTAGACTACGTCAGAAACGTGGAAGACCATTCGGTTCTAAAGATAAAAATCCTTGAAAAAAAAAGGAGCAACTACACAAGATGGTTATGAGGAGGATATAGTTTTGGAAAATCCAGTTGACATAATTAATAAAATTCCAGAAGAAACACAAGAGAATGAAGAGATCTCGATTAATTATGTCACTACATGAACAAAATGGAACCGAAGCTCAATACTTGTCGACAATATTTTTGCATATAATATAGCGCTAAATATTATAGAAGAAAGTGAGGATCTTGAACCTACCTCTGTGGAGGAATGTAAAAATAAAAATGATTGGCCAATGTGGAAAGACGCAATTCAATCAGAATTAAAGTCATTTGAAAAACGTGGAGTTTTTGGACCTGTAGTCCATACACCAAAAGGTGTAAAACCGGTGGGATATAAATGGGTATTTGTGCGAAAAAGAAATGAGAAAAATGAAGTTATGAGATATAAAGCAAGACTCGTCGCACAAGGTTTTACCCAAAAATCGGGTATTGATTATGATGAGACATATTCTCCAGCGGTGGATGCAATAACATTGCGATATTTACTTTGTTTGGCAATACATGAAAAACTTGAAATGCGTCTAATGGATGTAGTTATAGCCTATCTATATGGCTCGTTAGATACTGATATATATATATGAAAATCTCTGAAGGATTTAAATTTTCAAATGCAAATAAATCAAATTCCCAGGAAATTTATTCAATAAAGTTAAATAGAGCTCTATATGGATTGAAGCAATCTGGACGGATGTGGTATAATTGCCTCAGTGAATGCTTAATTAAAGTAGATTTCAAGAATGATCCAATTTGTCCATGTGTCTTTATAAAAAGATATGGATCTGGTTTTGTTATAATAGCTGTTTATGTTGATGATTTAAATATCATTGGAACTCGTGAAGAGATAGATAAAACTATCAGCTATTTAAAAAACGAATTTGACATGAAAGATCTTGGGAAAACAAGATATTGTTTGGGTCTTCAAATTGAGCATCTAAGTGAAGGAATATTTATTCATCAATCAAATTATGTGGATAAAGTTCTTAAAATATTTTATATGGATAAAGCTCATCCATTAAGTACACCAATGCTTGTGAGGTCACTTGATGTGAAAAAAGATATTTTTCGACCTCGTGAAGAAAATGAAGACCTCTTAAGTCCTGAGGTTCCATACCTTAGTGCTATTGATGCTCTTACATATCTTGCTAATAACACTCGACCTGACATATCATTTGCAGTAAATTTACTAGCAAGATATAGTTCTTCCCCAACTCGAAGACATTGGAATGGAGTTAAACATATTTTTAGATATCTACGATGGACAATGGATATGGGTTATATTATTCAAATTTATCCACTTTTGATTTAGTTGGCTATGAAAATGCAGGATATTTGTCAGATCCACATAAAGCCAGATCGCAGACAGGTTATTTATTCACTATAGGTAATACTTCCATTTCATGGCAGTCGGTGAAACAAACTTTGGTTGCTACTTCTTCTCACCATGCAGAGATTTTAGCAATTCACGAAGCAAGTCGTGAATGTGTTTGGCTACGATCAATGTCACAACACATAAGAGAAGCATGTGGATTATCCAATGATAGAGAACTTGCAACTACACTGTATGAAGATAACGCTGTTTGTATAGCTCAATTGAAGGAAGGCTACATAAAGGGTGACAAGACAAAACATATTTCACCAAAATTCTTCTTTACTCATGATCTTCAAAGCAAAGGGGAAATCAGTGTCCAACAAATACGCTCAAGTGATAACCTGACTGATTTATTTACTAAAATTCTTCCCACATCAACATTTGAAAAGCTTGTTCGAAAGATCGGAATGCAACGTTTGAAAGATTTAAAGGGATGACTAAATCAGGGGGAGTATGCACTGCACTCTTTTTTCATTCATCAAGTTTTTATTCCCACTGAGTTTTTTCTTGGTAAGGTTTTTAATGAGGCATTATTCTGATTTCATACTCATATTCTTAATATTCCAAAATATTCAACGGGGAGTGTTATGAATATCAAAGGTTTGACAATTAAAAAGACAAAAAATTTATTATGTCTATTCAATTGAGTAATGAATATTTTGTAACTACAAAATTTTTTATCTTCCAATGTCTCTTCATGTACCCTATCATGTTACCTATAAATAGGAGGTAACATTATTTGCTTTGTACATACTTGCTTGAGCACTTGATAAGATATTCTACTCCCTATATTATTCTTAGTTTTCTCTCTTATTCTTTTCTCCTCAATTCTTCTTATCGTTATATTCTATAACATTAATAAATTTTTATCGTATTATTATCTATCGAAAAATCAATCAATCAATCAGTCCAATAATAAAATCGGGACGATATAATGGGATGCTCCCAATACTTCCTTTTGTCAATCTTATCGCGGATGCGCTCATAGTGAAAAAAAAGTATTTATAAAATAGTCAGGATGTTATATTGATAAATATTTATCAATATTTATTGTCGTGCTCTGTTTCAGTTATTGAAGCGTTATAGGAGACTACTTGTAAGAAGAGGCAGTCTCTACTTCGTTGTGAAAAATTAGTAACAGGGTTAAGTTGGTCATATCAGTTTGGAGAAAAAGAAGGAAGATAAGAGAAAAGGGAGAGCAATACTGAACCAAGAAATGGAATTATCACTATCATCCCTCCTCGTTTGCTCCTTTCCCAAGACCAGCTCAAGGCTAGCAACTACCCTTGCCAGGACAAGAAAACCGTTCTCTTTCCCTATCTTTCGGGCATGCTCTCCCACTGACACATCTCATCTACTCCATGCAGCCAAGCATACTGTAAGACTCCTCAATTCTCGTTGCATTTTTCTCTGTCCAAAATTTCATATTAAAAACTTCATAATATGTAGTTTTCTGATATACATTACCCACTCTGGATCAGTCTTTTTTTTTTTTTTTGTGAAATAATTAATCTTATGGTTTTTACCCTAACACATACATATCAATCAACGGTCTTGCTGATCTTCTAATATGCAGACTTAGTTTTCAGTGAACCCACGTGCAGCCTCATTAATAAATTCCAACTCTTCTAATATTATCATCGCGTTGAATCTTCTATGGGGTTCTCTAAACATGTTTGAGCATGTTCTCCTAGTTGTATGAATTTTGGAATTTTTTTAATGGCTAATTACATGAAAATTCACTCACAACTTGATCCTCCTAGGTTGATACATACGTAAAAAGCGGCATGGTCATTGGTTTAGGGACTGGACATGCTTCTGGATTGGCTATACAGTATTTGGGTCAGCAACTTCGTGCTGGTGCTTTAAAAGATATAGTAGGAGTGCCAATGTACGGTTTCATTTGCCCAAGGCATTGTCAACGATTATTTTTTTTGTTTTAAGATGCTTAATTTGGTTATATCCTCAATTGCAGCATGTCAGTATGTTCTAATGCTACAACTTTCCTGAACAAGAGACAAATACTGCAAGTTATTATACATATAGGCTGTATGTGATAGAGTAAGTCGACCATAGATGGAAGTGAAGACATGAAAAGTGTGTTACATGATGAACTTTTTCCACCTACTCTCTAACTATTAGTTAGTGAAAAGGAAGGGAACTTATTCTAGTCAACTCCGCCGATTTTCCTCATTTTGGTTATGTCTGCTTCTCCCCATGATTATTTCAGCTCTCAGATTTCTTTCTTGTACTCTGTTGCCTTCAGTCTTCTTCCCTATACTTGACTGTTGATAATGCAATCAATTTACTCCCTCGAACAAACGTTGTGTCTGATGTTTTGTTATCATTTATTGGCTTTTTATGCAATATTTTATCATCATTTATGTGTTTTCTCCTCTTAGAATTTTTTTTTATAAGCAGAAAATTCATATGTATGTCTATGTATAAGAATAGATAGAACAATGGAATTGATGTTCTTAGCTCCCTACATGAATGGAGTTAAGATTCCATCCCAAGTTAAACAAAAGATGATACAGACATAGAATGTTTAATCTACTCTTGATTTGTGCAGGTCTGTGGCGAGCGCAAGTGAGGCAGCTGTGGCAGGCATCCCTCTGGATTCACATGAAAACCATTCTCAAGTATTAAATTCCTAATTCTCAATCAAATTTCCATCTTATTAGTGTTTTCCGTTGCCAAAACTATTGAATGAAGAACTTGGATGATAAACCAATTCAGTAATGAAGCCTTTAAAACCAGAAAATTACAAGTTCCTTCAACAGTGGCTATTATTTATCAATTTTTTTTAAAACATGCAATCATAAGTGAAGAGCTGAAACCAACTCTGAATGGACTGGAAAAATAAAAGATGGTTCGGTTATGTTAGTTAAAGTAAGGGTTGTGTAATGAGCAAGTGCTTGGGAAGTGAAAACTTGACTATGGATTCCATAGACTTGTCATAGAGGACAGAGTTGCTTGTGAACTTCCATGTGCAATGCATCATTTAGGTTATAGAAGCATCTCAATATATAACGCTTCTAATCATATAGTGGTTATCACTTCAATAGTTCCTGTTTTATAGATTGATTTTGCATTTGATGATGCTGATATCATTGAAGAAGAGACACTGCTTGCTGTAATCGGTCGTCGAAAATTGCAGAGAGAAGAATCCATCATGCAACAAAAGGTCAGTCTTGAGTTGTTAATATCCAGTCTCCCATGATCTTAAAGGTCTAGGCGCTGCATAGGTAATTCCTTAAAAGCACATGGAGGTCTATTCTTCAGTTGAATGTTTTTACTCCTGAAAAATCTTACCATTGATGCACCAACATGGTTCTTGACTTCTGAAATCTTCACTCATGAGGTTTCTCTTGATTTTCAGACCGTAATAAATTCAGCCAATAAGCTAGTATTTGTTATTACAGAAAAACAGTACAAAGGAGGTCTAGATGGTTCCATTCCAGTTTTAGTTCAAGCTGTAAGTGGTCCCACACTATAGTTACACACTGAGCATCAATGGCAGGGTAAGTACCTGATTAATAGTTTGATGCTTAATATTTCAGCTTAACTGGATGGAAACTGCTGAAGAGATTGATGACTTGTTTTTAGGATATGCAGAGGTATAAATTTCTCGCCGCCATCGCAGTTTATATTTTTTTTTATTAGTGGAGTGCTGGACTTGGAATTTTTAACTTCTTTGGAAGGGGAGATTGAACCAGAACTGTCTGATTAGTCTAATTGTATTTTATATTTGCTACTATAGCTATAGCCTACCAGGATGTGGTACCCCATCCCACGATTTCTGCCCAGGAACTGTCATATCCGCAATATTGTCAAGTTTTTTAGTTAGTAACATTTTACTTGAAATACGGGTTAGAACCTTTCCGGCAAGAATTAGTTGAATAAAAAGTTTGATGGTCAATCATGTTAGATAGAATTCATTATGTACCAATTCTTGAGCTTCTTAATGCATGCTAACTTGTTGACCGTGGACCTTTTCATCTATAAATTGCTAATTGAGATTTATGAAAAGTATGAAGTCATTTACTACTGTAAAACTATTTTCATCTTCTAATGGCTCTTTTTCCTCGTGGATTACCTATAAAGGTATGGAGAAGACCCTCTATAGGGCGAGCCGGTCCACTAGGAGGCGACTTTCCTCTGGTCACTAGAGAGGGTCACAATGTTCTTGATGTCATCTTTACGACGCCAATACAAAGACTTGGTTAATTCTACGGCCATATTTTATTGTTATTTGGTCGTTGTTTTAGTAAATTTCTATTTGTCTCCTTCTCTGTGTTTTTTAATCCTTGTGCTCCACTCATTTGCAGCTGAAGTAGCCGAAAGACTTGAAAGAATTGATGGAGTTGTTGACCATGGAGTCGTTTCCAAGTTTCCGTTAGTTTCCTTTCTCCTCACTGCTTTGATGCTTATGGAATCTATATTATGTGTATGTGGTGCTTGAGAACTAGGAGTGTATAGGAATCTGTATCCAAAGCATGCTTTGAAGCCTCCATATCTCCTTCAGAAAATGAAACTCTGTACTGTGCTCTAAAATGGGTATAGCTCTGAAGTTTTTAAAGGCTGCAATATGGATAGACACAAACCACACAGGACTTGGTGCATTATGAGAGGCATTATATATCAGCCAATCGTCCATGTGAATTGAACATCAAAAGTGAGGTAAAAAACGAGAGCACATATTACTTACTTGGTAGAGATGTACCATCGACCACATAAACCCTTTGGCTAGCTTTTTATTTTAACCAACAATCCGTAATATTTCAAACATGCTTTTAAATTTTCTTCATTTGAACTTTCCTTGTAATCCAGCGTAATATATAACTTGTAGGTTGCTTCTTTTTCAAGGAACGCACTACCTTTGTGAATTTGTCACTGTAGCTGATTGTTGTGTATCTAGTCTTTGGTAGTAATACTCGTTCATCCTTAAATTAAAGGTGATTTTGGGAACGGAGCATCTTAGCCACTGTTACCGACGGTGACGGTGGATATCCTAACCTATTAAGCTGTTTCATCTTGTTTCTATTTTCAAATAGCAACTTACCCTCAGAATAAATTCTTGTTTGTGCCCTTAGATTATCTCAAATCTTTCTTTGCTATCAGTTTTGTCTGTACCTGTCTGAAAACGGTTTCTCATGTTTGGCGCCTCCATAATCTTTGTTATCTTTCCCTTTTAGGGGCTACAGACGCACAGCGGTGATTGCTTCTGAGAGCGGATTGTGCATTGTTGATAGATAAATGCACATGCTTTGTTGCGACTGAAATAGCTCTGGCAGTTTTCTGTTTTCATGCCACTTATATGTTAAACTCTATCACTTGGCATCGCTCACAAGATTAGCCGGGTGAACCAACTAATGTATGTTGAGGTGTTGATAAAAGCCACCATGGCTATTTACGACCCACCACTTTTCAAATACAAAATAGATTTAATATTCTAGTAAGAAACTATAAAAAGGTCTAGTTATTGATGTCACGACCACCCGGCCCCGGACAACTTATGTCACGACCATCCGGCCCCCCCGACAATTTATGTCACGACCACCCGGCCCCCGGACAACTTATGTCACTACCACCCGGTCCCCGGACCCTTGGGAACAATTTATGTGCGTGTGATGGATCACAACTGTAATGTTCGGTTGAGGTTATAATCACATAATCTATAAAATATATCTTGTTATAAATAATTTAATTACACAATATATATAAATCCAAGATCGTCCTTGTTCTTTTATGATGTCAGATTGGATAACCTTACTTTACCTACGGAGTGGGTCTCATAACTTAAGCATTTAAATCTTGGTATAATCTGATATAACCCTTGGGTAGAACTCACCCTCAAAAGCTACCTTGAGAGGAGAAGCAGACCACCTTTGGTTAGTCAACGTAACCAGTGTGAGGTTCTATGACTTGCTCTTTCAAAACTTACTGTCCACAGTTGCTTTGTAGATTATATGGCTTCATAGACCCTGTGATTTTGTAATAAATATAAAAGCTACATTGCATGTCTGTTAATTGTTTTGTAATAAATAAAATAAATTATGAGAAAACTAATATTCATAAAAAATTGATTCATATTAATAACTGTCACCTAATTGTTTAAGGATATTTCTGTCAAATACCACACTAGGCCAAGTATACATTAATTTAAACAAAATACTATATACATAATATCAATTCAATTTACTGTTTACCCAAACAATGGATAAGATAGTTACCCAAACAAAAGTAGATCTGAGTGTAGTTGCAGAAAATCCCTTATCCTATAAAAAGCTCTCGAATCCTCAAGTATTTATCATCTCAAGCCTAACTCCGGATCGAGAAATGAGTTCCGATCCACCATCAAGGAAACCACACGCAGTTTGCATTCCATATCCTGCTCAGGGTCATATAAATCCGATGCTCCAGTTAGCCAAAGTACTACACATCAAAGGCTTTCTCATAACCTTTGTCAATACTGAGTACAACCACAGGCGCTTGCTCAAATCCAGAAGCCCCACCTCCCTGCAAAGCTTACCAGACTTCAGATTCGAAGCCATCCCTGATGGACTTCCACAGCCGGATGATGCTGATGCCACCCAGGATATACCTTCTCTCAGTTACTCCACTTCAAAGAATTGCTTAATCCCGTTCCTCAAACTGCTTCGCAGGCTCAATGACTCGTCGTCCTCCGATGTCCCCCCGGTGACCTGTGTTGTCTCCGATGGTAGTATGAGCTTTACTCTTGACGCGGCTGCAGAGCTTGGAATCCCTGTTGTTCTCTTTTGGACCCCTAGCGCCTGCGGAGTCTTGTGCTATACACAGTACCCCGTACTTATTGAAAAAGGCTTCACTCCTCTAAAAGGTACATATCTATCTTTTCCTTGACATAGACAAGGATTTCCGATGGTAGATTTGGAAAGGAGAGGCATTAAAATTTTGGGATGACTTCCTCAGCCAAGATATTATAATTATTCAATTTGTTTGTACTCCCATACTATTAACTGAGATGGTTTGAAACTCTCAGAGGCCAGCTACTTGACTGATGGGTATCTGGAGACTGCTGTAGACTGGATTCCAGGAATAGAAAGTATACGCCTGAAGGATCTTCCATCTTTCATTAGAACCACGGACCAGAATGACACCATGCTCTTTTACGTGGAAAGAGAAATAAAGAGAAGTTCAAGAGCATCTGCACTCATCTTGAATACCTTTGACACCCTTGAACAGGATTTTTTGAATGCTCTCTCTAAAATACTTCCACCACTGTACACTATAGGTCCGATTCAGTTACTTGTCGAGCAGATAACAGATAACAGACTGGTACATGCTGGGACCAATCTGTGGAAAGAAGAATCATATTGCATTGGGTGGCTGGATTCAAAAGAACCAGATTCTGTGTTATATGTGAATTTTGGCAGTATCGCCGTCCTGACTCCTAGCCAACTCTCGGAATTGGCATGGGGACTGGCCAACAGTAACAAGTCTTTCCTGTGGATAATAAGACCTGATCTTGGTGGTAAGGAAGACATCGTTTTGCCACCAGAATTTTTTGCCCAGACAAAGGACAGAGGCATGTTAGCAGGCTGGTGTGCACAAGAAGAAGTTCTAAAGCACCCATCGATAGGAGCGTTTATGAGTCATATGGGCTGGAATTCTACCATTGAAAGTGTAGTCGGAGGGGTGCCACTTCTTTGCTGGCCTTTTTCTGCAGAGCAGCAAACTAATTGTTGGGCTGCTTGCAATAAATGGGGAATTGGGTTGGAGATATCTGATGTAAACAGAGATGAAGTGGAAAACTTGGTAAGAGAGTTGATGGAGGGAGCAAAAGGTAAGGAAATGAAAAGAAATGCAAAGGAGTGGAAGGAAAAAGCAGAGGAAGCCACCAAACCTGATGGCTCTTCATACCAAAACATGGAAAATCTAGTAGGAATTCTCCTTGGAAGCAGAGGTACAAATTAACGTAAGCAAGCTAAAATCCTCACATTTGAAGCGAACTAAGTTCAAGAATTGGATAACATCTCTAGCTAAAATCCTCATCCAAACCTTCATTGTTTAGCTCTATCAAGACTTGAATTTTTATTTTGAAAATCCTGTAAGATCATGTTAGAATAGTCACTAAATTGAAAGTGATAAGCTAAAAGAAAAATACTTTTTTTAAAAAATATAACAGACATATTTAACACCAATAAATTGGCATATTAACAACAATCAAAAGGTTCATTGTCACATACTATCTTCTAAATAGGCAGAAAGACAAACAGCTAAAGCAGAAACAGATAAAAGCAACAAAGGGCCTGAAGGAACAACTTTTCGCGTAGCTGCCAATCTAATACCTGAAACAGAAAAAGAAGTAAAAGAGAAAGCATAATTAATCAACTCCAGGACTGTGGTATTTATAAGAATAACGCACAAGATACCATGGACTCATTGCACAAGCTATTCTAGGATGAATGAAAAAGGCATACCAAAGACGGAAGCAAAAAGGAAGGCCGAACCAAATCCAAGCGCATCACCGGTAGGCTTTGTTTCCGGTGATTGCATCAAAACATAAGTCTGTATGAGAAAACCCAAATTCATTGATCACTGCGGGGTATATGAAGATTACCAACTTCCTGTTGTTATGAAGAAAGTCTCACCACGAAATTCAAAAAGATAGTATGCACATTACTCCGATTCAGCATCGAAAACCACAAAAGAAGAAGTGCAAAAAGAAACACAAACAGAGGAAAAATAATGAATGAAGTGTGAATAACAGACCACCTTGGGAAGAAACAACCGGTTCCCTTTATCTGCAAATCCCAAATCCTGACGAGACACCCACTTATAATATAACTGGTCTCCGTTCCGGCAAATAGATTTTTTGGCTATAGTATCAATCCACAAATGAGATATTTTTCCTACCTATTCTATAGCTAATGCAAAATTGTTTAAAAATCGAGAAACAATTATATAATGCAAGGGATGCGAAAAGTTACCGCAGCCATGAGAGCAGCCCCAGTTAAGCCACCAAAGAGAGAACCCTTACTTCCCGACTTGTTAACTGCAATAAGAAAGGAGCAAGAAAAATCGCAAAACTTAAAAAGTAGCCAGCAAAGACCCCCTCACACAATGCAAGAAAGAGTGAAGTAACGATTACAGGCAAAGAGGCCGCCGCCGAGGAGGAGGACTCCGTAAGCAGCAGAGGTGGCAGGAGCGAGATCTGCCAGTTGAGATTTGCAGCGAAAGCTTCTTCTCCTGGCGTAAGAGGAAGATGAGAGAGCAGAGAAGCCACGGAAGGAGGCTGAACTTTGAGGTATACGTTTACGAGCTGTGTTTTGGTGAATGTCAAATGCGACGTGACATTGGGGAGGAACAAGCAACAAGGGACAACAAGAAGGCATTCTCCAAATCTAGAAATCGGAGATTTCTCTCCGGTATGGCTCGTCGGAATCTGATTGCTTGTAGAAGAGGCCGATCCTTTAATCTTGAGTGAAAATTACTGTTTTATCCTTATCATTCATCTTGTGTTTTTTAGACCCCTTCAAATCCTACTCCGTTCTTCACCACTTAGTCACAGAGCTTTTGTTTATTTAAACGAATATATTTCTTGATATAAATTCATAAATATTTAATGTTATTACTGTGGTTTATCACGTATTATATTTTCTTAGAATGATACATCGTATATTATATTTTTTAATGCTAACATTTTGGGTTAAATTGGAATAATTTCGCATTTAGAAACAAAAATATTACATCAATTGAGAATAATTTCACACTTAAATATGATTTTCTGTTAAATCTCAAAAAAAATAAATTTTGAATGGTCTAGATAAAGAGATATCAGTCCAACAAATTCAATTATTCAATAGAGGATTACAAACAGCAAAAGAATTGACTAGAAAGAAGATTAAAATTAAGAAAAGAAAAGACTAGTGTGCGTGTCTGTGCGTAAGATTTGCCATTTACAATTTTACGTGTTTATCGCCCTACCCTGAAGATGAATTACCAGCTGTTGGAAAGCTTTGGTGAGAGAAAGGAGATTGAAGGTATACTGTCTTTAATGGTGAGCAAAATTTGGGTGGCAGAAGGCCTGAGTGTTGGGGCCTGCACAAGACAAAGTGCCGCCAGGCAAATCATGGCCGTCACTTCCTTGACGTCAACGTCACCTCCAAGTCTTGGATCCACTATTTCGGCCACCCTATGCGCTTCGCATTCATTACCCATGTCGTTCAACGTGGGTCCCATTATTGATGTCAACAGCTGTCCCTTCTCCTCGCAGAACGCCTCCATGCCCGTCACCAGTTCCAGAATGATGACCCCGTAGCTGTAGATATCATTTTTCTTCGATGCTATTCCGGTCCTCAGGTAGTGCGGGTCTGTATATCCTGGTGAACCCATCATCACTTGCTTCCTTGTCCTGGTGCAAGGCACTACCGCAGAGGAGAACCCCATCTTTGCAAGCCCGAAGTCGCAGAGCTTGCAGTTGAGATTCTCGTCTAGCAAAATATTGGAAGCATTGATGTCACCGTGGACAATTTGAAGCGGACATTTTTCGTGAAGATATTCAAGTGCCTGGGCGAGTTGGAAGGCGATGCTCATTCGATTTCTCCATGAAAGGACTGACGACGACCTCCATGATGGCTTCCCTTCTTTCTCTGTTACCTTTCCGTGGAGTTTATCTTGCAAACTACCGTTGTGGATATACTCAAACACCAGGGCACCTCCATCTGGAAGAGGAAACACGAGATTGTTATCAGTACACATCATCTTATTTGTTAGACTTAAATTCAAATCTCACGAGAAATTTCACTGAGAAAAGAAAAAATATATATACACACCCTCGTGATCACAGTATCCTAGAAGCTTGACAATGTTCTCGTGACGAATCTGTAGAAGGACGTCCAGTTCCTGCTTGAAGAGTTGGTTGAGATGGTTGCTAGAGGTGTGTATCTTGATTGCTCCAAGTATAGAACCTGGCAAGTGAGCCAAGTACACGGTGCTGAACCCTCCTGATCCAATCATCTGCGAGAAATTGACTGTCACTTTCTCTATCTCCTCCCAACTGTACTTCTTTGCAGAAGCATCGCCATCTTTGTATACCATTATACTCGAATCAGGCCCTTCAATAACAGAAACCTGTTTGATAGACTTGCGTCTGAAATTAAGTCCGAGGTACTTGATTAGGCAGCCCATGAGGATGAGTAGCAAGAAAAGCAACACCAAGGAAACAATGAGAGCAAGGGCGACTCTGGAGTTAAAAAGGAAATGATCTTTCAAAGGGCTACTTGTCGGTGAAATAAAGACGGTACTTGCAGAAGCGAAAGCAGTAGGGGGGATGGCAATGGTGGGTGTGGCCTGCAGGGAAGCCACGCAGAAAGTAAGAGGAGAAGAGTGACAAAAAAGCAACATTAAGAAAATGGACGGAATGGGGCTACGCCACCAAAACCCACAGACAGATGGACTTTTTGCTGGTGGAACTAGTCTCAAACTAGCAGAACTTGAGGAAACATCGCACCCTTCCATGGATTTTAGTCAGAAACTCAAAATACAACAAAAACAGCGCTCTATTATAATTGAGATGAGCCCTGTATAAGGTGATCAATTATTATAGTCGTCGCTGCTGTTATTAAATGTTCATGCAATGTTCACTATGACATGTATTGAGCCGGTTTTGATCACAAGCAAGCAGACGGATGACCTCGCTAAGGGATCATAAACAGTGTATACTCGTACGTTGTGAGTAAATGCCTAAATGGTATTGTCTGAGAAAGTTAATGAGGATCACATTGGAGCAAACAGCATCACATTAATATTACAAAACAAAGGTACATAAACGGGTCCTCCGTTCTAACATATATGTTCCCGACGGAAAATTAAGTTTCCATCTCAAAATGCTTGTAAAGGCATGCCATTCGTTTTGTATATATAACCATTCACAAATCTCTCTAACTAATGTTGGTCATTCTGGATTGCAGATGGGTAATTAAGCTTCTTGTTATCGGTGGATATTCACAAATTTGAAGTAGAAGGGAAGGTAGCCATTATGTGATTTCATTTATTCTTTTTTTTTTTTTCGTTTGTTAATCCTGACAAACATGGGAATCTGAGATGGGTAGGGTGGATAACAGCAACAAGGAATCGTCCATGTTTTTTTGAAATATCAAATCAAAGTGTGGATTCCCTGTATCACTATTCGGCTGACATGAAACATCCAGTTGTTGTCTGAAATTTAAAACTGCAAGTCAAATTTAGTTGCTGGCTCTGCCCACTGGACCCTTTCCTCTGTTGGCTAGGTCGAGTACTTTATTATTACAGGCCACTCGTGTCGAGACCCTTTCTATTTATTTTTTGAGCATATGTAAACTTCCTTTGAAGAGAAAATTAAGGCCTAATGTTAACAAACAAAGGGTCAAAATCTACGAGTTAGAGACGATAATATCTCAAACTAGATATGGATGCTACTTAACCTACATGCCTTCCGTGACCTCTTTCGCATATTCTTGGAGATCTTTTATACAGAAAAACTTCTGTCTTTTTAATTTTTAGTTCCACATTCCTATAATATAATTAGGCTTTTAACAATCTCTTAAATTACTCATATTTCTACCAATTGTGTGCCTAGCTCTATTCATTAGTAGCATTGTCTTCGAACTACATCCTCAATATGTGTGTGCAGGTTTTAATGTCTTTTTTCGCCAACGACTAACCATTTTAACATGGTCTTATCCGCATATGATCTATACTTGGACACTCAATCTGAGGAGGGTTATTAATAATCACATTGGCATTATGTTTTATAAGAAATAACTTCGAGATGAAAACGACATTCCTTCACTATTGCTTAAATTAAAAAAAGAAAATTCCCTTCGACCTACGGATAATTTACTACTATTATTTAAATGTGTGCAATCTTTTTAGACAATTAAAATTTTATTCCAAAAGCTTGCCATCGAACCGTGAATAGTAAATTATCATCCATTGATGTCGATTCGGTTGGACCAGGACAGAGCAGGACAAAAGTTTTGTAACTGGTCTATAACGAGATGAGAAAAGTAAAACATTCATAATTACATTAAAAAAATATAATCACCCCATTAAGAAAAAGATAGTCTTACCATAATATTATGGAATTGTGGCCCGAGGTTAACCCACGATGATGCTCTTTATTTCAAATAAAAATAAAACCCATGCAAGCACCGCTCATTATTTCCAATTTCCGTACCTCAAATTTACGCCCAAATAGTGAAATTAAATTACATTCAAAATAGTTTCTATAACACAAACTATGTTCAAAAGCAGTAGAAAAGAATATCGACTCGCACAGATAAAATTTGGACAAGTACCGCCTCCACCATTTACCATTTACCATTCGACTTGCACTAACATCTTATGAAGAAATGTCTACTCCATCAGCTCTAGCACAAGACGTTCAAAACAAAATGATCAATACAAAATTGAGATGTTATAACGCGTTATGGAAGCATTGATCCTACCGTCTACAGGGTCTGTTACAGTTCCTGCTTGCTCTTACTTCTTTTCATCTTTGCCTTAAACCTTGATTTGGTAATTAGCGTCTGAACTGTATTCAAGAAGTTCCCAACCGCCATGAAAATCAAAAGGATTCCACAGAAAATGACCTGTCAAAAATAACTTCCCATCAATAAACTGCATCCTCCAAAGTAACGCCCTCAACCCTGTAGATTTCGGTTAGCTGATAACCACAGCAAGTTTCGCTAAGAAACAAGACACAGAAAGTGCAAGACATGCATCACCTGCCACTCGGTAACAACCCCAACAAATGCAGTCTTGAGCAACTGCAGTCCGACATATGCCTCAAAACCCTAAAATAGAGTAACAAAATGTTAATTTCTAAGACACCATTATTCTCTTCAGAAATCCAAAATATCAATTTTGAAAATGAAGCTCTACTTGCACAACTTTTGACAACATCAGGTATATTATGTAACCAGCAGCCAGTCGTGTGCCGAGGGACATTGCCTTGTCAATTGTAGAGTCAAGTAACACCATTTAATAACCCAGCGTTGAGCACACTTTGCCAAGATTCCATGGTTGTGACTTATTATTAGGGACTTCATATCGAATAAAACCCACAACACTTCTTCAACTATTGCATATCATTCAAACCATAGTAAAGGAAGATAGCCTTTTAGAGGCAACTTGGCATTTCATTTCTTCACTCCAAACTAATGCATGACAAGGCAAATTATGTAAAAGATGTTAATACATTTTAGAGGCAAAATTGCTTGCATTCCAGCAAGCACACAAATTAACCTACATTTTGATAAGATGACAACAAAATATGCAGAAGTAAATTATAGTCACAGCCAAGGCTACCTGCAAAATGAAAAGTAATGGACACAATAGCCACAGTTGCCCATCCACACCAGCAGTTTCTCCCCAGACAACATCCATTCTCTTCGCCTAAACAACCAAAAAGATAAAATGAAAGCCACAGTGTAAGAGCCCAATACGCTCACAAATTACTGATGCTTCAAATAAGTTTCATGAAAGACTCAATAAAATGAGAGAAACCTGGAAATATTTTAACCCGTGCAGTTGAATAGGAAATAACTATTTTTACTCATACTAGCTATTTGGTCAAAAAAATAATTTCCATCCATTTCTTTTGGAGTGTATAAATTACTACTTAGTCCAACCCTATCATGTTCTCCTACTCAAGAAACCCCAGATCACCACCTCAAATAGAAAATGGCCTAGAGCACACCATCGGGTTTGGGTCATGGTACCAGGGATATTGTAAAAAGTCGTGGTTTAAATTCCTTGCTACATCCTCAAAAAAAAAGGAGCCCAGAGTCCAATACTCAAGCATTTGATGAGGGCTAGTAATGAACAACTCGGAAAGCCAAATTTATTTAAAGCTGAAACCATGATAAGCATGTTGTTTTCACAACTTAGATATGCTAACTTCAGAATTATCACAATGGCATCCTGTGTCTCCCCTCCATCTCCAACACCGACTAGAATCCCAGCTCTTTCATTTCCTATTCCTTCCCACCACAACTCATAAGTGCAGTAAGTCTCCTTTATTGTAACCTTCACAGGAAAATACTATCCTCCTGCCTCACTTCAAGACTCCACAGTGTCCCTTGGCACTACCACCACCACCTCCAACTCTGACACAGCTACCACTCTCTCAACCCAGGTACTTCACATGGTGGAGCTGTAGCTAGATATCATGAAAACTTTAACAAAGGTTTCTCGCTTCTTTCCGTCACCAAACTTCCTTTCTTCCTCAACCACTAAATGTCAACTTTACCCTCTTGATGACAAGTGCTTGACATATGTTCTTCTCTTCTCTCTTCTCAGTTTCCTCAGTCTAACCCACAGAAACAAGGTCCAACTCATATGCCATGTCGAAGGTATGCTACCCAGAACTTATGAATTGGATTGATGTGGGGCATAAATGAGAAAAACAGATTTCTAGAATGATACCTTCCCTAATGCGATACGAGTATAGAGTCTTTGTCGTTGATATCTGTTCTGTAGAAGCATTGCAACTCCTTGCATCATAGCCCATTGCAAGAAAAGTTGTACGCCTCTCTGCAAAAATGTTCTAGTCTTTGAGCATATAAACAGCACAAGCTGTTTGCATTAGGGAAGAAAATAGCAACCTGCTTCTGGGAACAATCTGGCTGTCCTTTGATCTCCCATGTGAGACTAACAAGGGCCATGATCATGGCACAATAGTGATGATATATCCACCTGCAAAATCATATCAGGTCCTTTGATCAGATACTCCTGTGCTGAGTCTGGTAAGATAATTACCAAATCATCAACTAAACTCAAAACAACAAGGCATGGGCAGAGACGGTATAATTTGTACGGATGTTGCCTCAAAGAGTATTAGCACATTCAGAAGGAAAAGTTAATGAACAACACAGCAAATGCGCATATGTGTGTTTCATGTATGTTGAGGGAGAGGAAGATAAGTGGAGAACAAAGCATGTGCACTAGCATTCAACCTTTAAACCTCATATGAAAAAGATATGCCAAGAGCAAGCTTCCATGAAAAAATAAAATTATTCCAGTGTGACCTGAGATTACAGATTGACAAGCAGAAACCATGTCACTGCAAAAGAGCAAAGATACATATAAGCTTGGTTGTTACACTGGTTCACTGCAGACATCCTTTCTAATTTCAGTAGGATAAGTCCATCTCCAATTCTCTAACCCAAGACTTTATTTGATGGAACAAAAACAGTAATGAGCCTAACATTAACTTGTATTCCATCTGCTGGATCTTTAAGATAATCTAGTCAGAAACATGAAAACCAAGTTCCAGTTTCATGATTAAACAATTATCAGCAACCTATTGTCCTTGACTTAACTTTTGTCAACATATGCCTTACTCATTTCCTGACAAATTTTCAAAACGAGAAGAAACAAGAGATAGGATCTAAAGACTACGTTTTTGGTAAAGGTTATACAAACACAACAGCAAGTAATTGATAGAAAGCATAGTTTCATTAGCTTTTCTTTTTTTACAAAAGTAAAGGGCCGATGCATACTATGAATAGCATAAGACCAATGCATACACAACCAGTTGAATGTTGAAAGACAATGTTTGTTTAACATTCAAAGCATAAAACGATCTAAACTGAATCTGAACTGCAGCATGAGAAAACTGAAATAAACAACAATGCTCATGTTTGGCACTATTTGAAACATATTCCTTGCAGTTGGCATCAGCATACACATTATAGTCTTGCAATGCTTTGAATCATCTTTTTTTCCTCTATTAACTTTGGAACCAAGAGAACAAGCAGTTTCTAGTGCAAGTAGAGGAATAGATAGTAATTCAAAGAACTTCTAGTATGCAATACATAGAACAAGTACTGGGGCCCCTGTCTGGAATTATCTTAGAAGATTTAATCTCTAGATTGGACGCATCTCTTTACACTTTAACCATCCCACACATAGGCCACTAACATAATTTTCTTTAATAGTGAAGGCAGTGCCCTTATTAATGGTTCCTACTCAATAGACTTAAATGGACAAGTTGGCTTCCAAATATTACATTAGCTGGCTAATAACTACCAATGAATCCTGCATCAACTTTAGTATTATTAATTTTAAGAGAGCTTAAAAAATTTGAAACATCGTCAAGCAACTCATAATGTTCATCTGCAATACCATTATACAGCAGATATGAACACATTTTTTTTATTGCAATAAGTTGATTCTATGAAGCTTTGTATGTAAAAATAACTTCACTTGAAATGAGGCCTAAAGTTCATTTTCTAACAAAGAGCTCTACGAGTCATTATCGTTGATGGGGTGGGACATTTTAAACGAAAAATAGCAAGTTATCAAACTTTTTATTGAGCAATGGAGGTGTTTTGCATACGAAATAGTCATGGTAACAATATGAGGAAACAGAGCCCCGGGAAGAATAGTTTAGATATAATGTTAGTAGTTCAGTTGCAATTCCAGTGGCAACAGTTGCAACCTTGTGAACAAGAACATAAGAATATTAAACAGTTGAAAATCAAAATGAACTAACATATGACTACTAAAGTAATCCAAATTGCTGTCATCAATATGAAAAATATCAATCAACAAAAGCCTTACAGCAAACACATAGACCAATGAAGTAAGACGAATGAATGCACTGGGTTAAATGTGTTGTAAAAGAGACGCAGAAATAAACGTCTAATAGCTACATGGATCCAGAAACCTATTGCTTCAGTAATAAGCTGGAAGAATACTTAAATATAGAAAAGCTGGGCAGCATTTACCAAGGACGAATATCACTTCCATTGGCTCTCAATATGTTTTCTCGCAAGGCCAAGCCGGTATAGAGAAATAACAACCACGCCTGAAACAATAGCAAGTCAGAAAGAATGGAATGTGGAAACCACATACGGAAACATGATCCAGCGAGAAGAATAGAAATTCCAATTTACCTGGTATAATTGAACCGGAAAAGTTGGCAAGCATCCTTCCCAGAGCCAAGATCTTAAAACAAGTAACACCGACGGGAATAGAAGAAACAGTAAGGCAGTTCTATCCTGCTCCAAGCGGGAAAAAGAAAAAAAGAATAGAAAGACTCACTTGAATCAGAAGCCGATAGAAATGCATGAATACATAAACACAGAAGCAACAAGGCAAACATACCCTGTAACTGTTATACTCCTCTTTAACCTTCAGTTGAACGTCCTTGCGAGAGGCCCGCACATTAATCGGACCCAAAAACATTCTGAGGAAGCTACCTGCAAAAACACGCGTGTATCCAACAAATTAATTAAATAAAATTCAGTAATTGATAATATTCAATCATAGCGAATAGTAAAAACAACAATAGTACCCTGAGGTTTAGAAGGGAGAAAAGAAGCGGCGTCGCCATCGGCCACAAGACACTTGACTCGCTGCAAATCCTCATGGAGCTGCCAAAATCAATGCATCAAAATATTAAGAAATAAGATCAGATCCAAAAAGCATGCATGCATGCGACTGAAGGAAACTGTACCTTGTTGGACAGGAGAGGAGGCATGGGGGTGCGCTGGAGGAGAGAATGACAGCGTTTAATAGCGGAGTCGAGGGAAAGAGCGCGTTGGCGGATGGATAGCTCCTCGCTGGATGATTTGGAGATTAGGGAAGACGCCAAGTCCTGGAGCTCCTTGGCCGCCTCCACCACTCTCTCCACCTCTTCCTCGATCCTCTTCGCCGACTCCGTTCCGGACTCCGAATTGTCCATATTTCTCTCTACGGGTCTTTCTCCTCTTCACTATTTATCAACCGATCCTTATATTCCTTCAATTTTCAAAGAGATTCGATCAATTCGATCAATTCCACTCCTATTCTTCTTGTCTTGTTTCATGGAAGTATTACCGCTGGAGAGCTAGTTGGTGGTATCTATTTATTTAGCCTCGTCATTTGCTTTTAAAGAGAAAAGGGTTCTATAAATATAATGTTCCTAAATGTCTGCGGTCCTTTTCTCTTTTCGAAAACGTAACCCTTTTGCCCTTCATCTCTGCACCCCACCATCACCACCAGCAACAGCAGTCAGTCCCCCCCCCCACCACCACACAATTTTCACGAGGAGTCAAATCTCACCATATCTATATATGCAAATGCATTACTAAAGCTTAAAATGATAGACCCAATAAGGGTAAAACCCATAAACATTTAAGATTAGAATTCCATTTAGGACACACATTCGGATCTAAATATCTAAAGCAAAAACAACAGAGGTAATAAAAACCATCACGCACTAGTTGCTACACCAAAGCTTCGAATCAAAATTAAAGGGATATACACAGTTTGATTCCCAAATTCCTCAATTCCCAAACAAGATATGAACTCTTAGACTTTTAGTTAAGAATAAATAAGGCTTACTACTCAATTAATCCCTCGGTTTTAATCTTGTATTCTTATAATTATTGATGCTAATATAGCATTTGGCCAGGTGTGGTCCTAATAATATACTGTGGCACTTACTGATACGATAATTAGATACATTTTATCCCATACTAAACAGTCCTCTTATTTAAAATAAACAACAAAATTGTTTCAAATTTATATACAAATTTAAATAAATATTTTGAGAATTAAACATAAATTAATCAAATGTGATCTCAATTAATCCACAGGTCAAGTTAATAGGAATAACTAAGTCTGATTGCAGCATCTCGGTTGGGCATTTAGCCCACCCGTACTGTATCATTTCTCCCTTTCACCTGGACATGGAATGGAAATGTTCTTGTGGAGCGCAAAAAGATCAGATGGAACGTAGTGGTTCCAAAAGGGAAAAGAGAGGAGCATCTGAATACAAAATCATGTAAGAAAATTGAGACTATATGGCTTCCCTCTACTACTGCTGTTTTTTGGTAGTTTCACCAGTCCAGTAACTTTTAACAGCAACCAGAATTTTCTCGGGATTGAAGGGTCCACTTTCATGATCCATAATTTGGCTATTCCATTTCATTCCGTTTGTTATACTTTGAATCTTCACAAGAACCTCTACGGTATCTCTGAATATGACTGTCCCTTCAGGTCTCAGAATTCTATCCATCTCCAGCAGAATATAGGTGATGTCACACCTTGAAAATTCAAAGCAAAGAGAATTAAACAATATATAACATAACAATCATATCTGCGTGGACGATTCAGAAATAATTTACCTGTCCTGATAAATGCTGAAGACACCATTGGCATGGATGAGATCATATGTTCTTGGATATGTAGAGACAGCCTCGCACCAGTCCTGATATGTTCCAATGAGACCTCGCTCATATATCACACCCAGTGTATCGTGATCTGAGTTGGCAGGTACAACATTCATAACCCAGAGAGGATATTTTATCATGGCTGAAGCAAAGCCACCAAGGTAAGCGTTCATATCCAACACATTCCGGTATCGACCTTGGGATAGGGGAGTAATGATGTGGGTATAATGCGTCACCCTGTCCTTCCATAGATCATTATCTTCCTTAAATTTCTCTTCAGTGATGCCTGGTATGGAACCACTGCGAATTCTAGGAGGAATGGCGAATGCACGCTGTGGCCATTTCTCCAATGCACCCCCTGCAATTTCATCTGAGCTGCTTACCTCTGGCAACGGTGTTATGCAAGTTTCCATATCTTTGTACCTTGTTTTTAGCAGACATTATGCAAGAATGAGAGTGTGTAGACCATTTTTTTTAGAAATAAAAGGATATTAGGACATTAAAGTATGAAAGATTAACTACCATGCAGTATCTGTACTGTCGGATTTGCATATGTGAGGTGTTTTATGCGTCATTTTGCTTTGAATGCACTCGATATGGTTGATGGGTTTTTGCCAAATTGAAAGATCTTCCTTTTCGGTAACTTTCTTCCAGCATAGACTTCTAGCTACTTCCTCTATAGCATCTTGCTCTTGCTTCAAATCTTCTTGTGTTCTTTCCCAGCCAGTCCAATATTTCTTCCAGTGTATAGGCGGACCAGAGAGAATCCAGTAACCACCAGGCCTTAAGACTCGATCCACTTCCATCAAGTATAGACCATCTATGAAAGAAATATCACGCAAAGAAAAAGTAGTACAGCAACATTAACAAAGCAAATGCAGGGGAATAAGTGGAATCAGACTAGAAATACAACTTACCGTATTTGTGCCAAGGTATCAAGCAACGAGAACAATGAGCCATATCAAATGCCCTTGCTGGGTAAGGAAGTCTCTGCGAGGCCATAACACCGATCATGGCGGGAACTCCCCTTTCCAATGCAAACCAAACTTGTGCTTCATGTGTATCCCTCGGCGCAAAAGACATGGCCAGGATGTCTCTCTTCAACAGGTATGCACCCCAACTTGCAACCTTAATTAGTTTCCGCCATGCCATGGAATACAATAACAAGCATAGATTAGTCTCGGAAAGTTAACCATCCTTCAGAAACGCCAGTTTAAGGCATGGAAAAGAAGCTGATATCAACTTACACCACATCCTGTGTCAATTGCAGTTCTGATGGTCCCGTCGGTCAAAGGAATAAGCTCGTTTATGTCATCGATATAGGCATCGGCTCCTCGAGGAAACATGGTGCCTCCTCCAGGGAATCTGAAGCGGTCACCCTCAACCTGAATCCAATTCTGCACAGCCTTCTCAATACTCAGCTCTTTGTGAGGGATGTTGTTGTACCAGGCATAATCCCGGCTCCGAGGCCATTTAAAAGGAGTCTTATATTTGGGGGGAGCAGGTATCAAACAAAGCAGTTGCTCGTCCTTGGTTGGACAATGCCTCTCCCGGTATTTCAACATATTCCTATCAAATTTCCTTGATCTTGGAGGATGTTGGCAAGGGGTGTATTCACTATAGGACATATCACAGGGCGGAAAATTTGCACCTGTGTCGTTAGCGTTCATTTCAATCTGATGATGGCTATCAAAGTCCAAGACAGCTGATGATGGTGGATTGAGGTTGGCAGCGGAAGGGGAGGAAACATCGCAACTGGCCTTATTGTGTGACTCTGGCCTATCTATAAGAGAGGGTTTGTTCTGCCAAGCCCCAAGAACATAAAATAGGACGCAGAGGCCACTGACCGCAAAGATCAAAGTTAGATTTTTCTTCTTTGATTCCAGCTGATGAAGCTTGGGTGATCCACCCTCCCTTACCATATTTTAGTTACAAGAGATCCCCTGCAGATATTGCAAATCAAAAAAGAAATACTGGCAATTAGGTATTGAAGCAGAATACGTTACAGAACAAGTTTACTTTCTATTCTTGCATTCATGCATGCTAACATTTAAAAATCAGGAAAAAAAAAAGAGACAATAGCCAACTCAAGCTTTCAATCGATGAAGAACATGTGCTGCAGTGTAAACATGGATAGACCAAAGAGTACCACAAGCTTTTGTCTTGTCTTGGGTAGCTCTACCTGTATATGGTGATTTATCCATAAGAAAAAAGAAGCAAACAGTATCATCTCTAAATCCCTTCCATGAGAAAGAAAAGAGCTTGAAGGGAGACAGAAGAATGTCAAAAGACAAGCCCAACATTAACACTAACAATAGCAATAACATGACTAAGAAAAAAACAATCTCTAGTTTAGAAGCTTCACAGGATGAAACGAACGCATGTATAGAATACCCCCTGAGAGCTCTTAGAACAGAAATTTCAAAGGAATTTGACAAGAGACTGTGTGACGAAGTGAACACTACTGTGACGTTCTTCTGCTTCTCTTCTAACAATCGAAGCTGCAATGAAAATTTTCAAGGGTTTCTTACAAAGACTTACAACAAGCAGCCTGCAACTTTAGTCTGGGTAGCTTTTCTTTTCTCTTTTTCGTTTCTTTATTCCGACAGTAAAGTGAAAATCTACATAAATAATCCTGCTAGATCCACAGGAAACCCCTGGAAATACATGTACGGGTTCATGAAGGACAGTAGTATATTTATCAACCTTGAAGCCTTAAACAATGTATTCCTTTATAAAAAGTAAAATACCTGAACAAGGGTAGCAACGAGAAGTTTTATACTCTGATTATGAACAAATAAACATGGAAGCCCTTGGTTTTCACGTTTTCCACTTCTTAATGCAAGTACATATGTACACACTTGATAAAAACAATAAAAGAAAAAGGTGAAGTTAGAGAAACGAGGAGGGAAGATGGAGAATATAATAATGGCTATCATGAAAAGTGAACGTTGAAAGTCTCCGAAATTACAGGAACAAGACGGATGGTCACTGGCGACTCTCGTAACAGGTAACAGGTGTGTGAGAAATGGCTTTTGTTATCTAAAGAGGCAAAGTAAACAGGAGAGAATGTGGTTTGGTTGGATATTATTGATTAGGAGTCGTGTTTTCTTCTTGTTGTCTATAGCGAATTCCAAAATTGGACTGGGAAGATAAATGTGGGATAATGACTGGTGTCAATTACTTCAAGATATCAAAAGGCAATGGCAGGTCCTGAGCATTCACAGGAGTCTCACCAGCCTCTTTTCACTCTTATCCCTTGTCATCGCTCTCTTGCCTATCTTTTCTCTCTTTTTAACTTTGAAATAAACTCTGGGTTCTCCTTGTATGTTGCGTTCGGATTGGGCTTCTGAGCTCTGACTAGTGTCCTCCTTTTAACAAAAAATCCCAGATATAAATCCCCTTACTGTGGCTAGTCTCGAGCACAGATAGTTTCTTTACATAAAATAAAAAATTAGGGACATTGGAAATTGTATGACTTTGTATTTACCGATGGATGTGCATCAAATTAAAATGAATAAATGAACCACATTGTTTTGGCTTTCGCCAAAACTACATCGTTTTGTTTAGTAAGATCCATATAAAATGTTTTTTTTCCTCTTTCTTTCTCTTCCTCGTACACTCGTCTATTCCGGCCAAACCATTACGCAGCACCCGTCGCCTCATCGCCCGACCTGCAGCTGCTCCTCCCCTCAGAGAAGCTTCGATGTGAAACTCGCTTGAAGCCGTCGCTTTTCTTCTTCAAATCTGGCCATTTTTAAGACTTCAGGTTAATGCCCAGTAGATTTGGAGATTAGAAGATACTAAGTTCAAAATCCAATAGAATTAGTTACGATTATTTGAGATAGATTAGATGTATTGAAAAAAAAACCGAAATCATTTCATTAGAATATATAAATATTAAATAGATCAGTAAAAACCCGAGATCAGTTTGGGACCCGCAGCTACGAAGAATTTTATTAATTAATTTTCAAAGCATAAGTTGATATTTAGCCTTCATTGGTTTGACGAAGCAGTTCAAACCAGGAAGTTCGAGCGTGAATTTAAAAAGGTAGGTTTTTACCGTTGATTTTTGTTCCGTTTTTTTAAATATTGATCAAAGAAACCAGATACAATCGAATTTTAGATCTATAAAAAATAAAGTTTATTTAAACCGGATAAAATATCAATTTTGCTAAATTATCGTATCTGTGCACCCCCAAAAGATTAAAAAATTAAAAATAAAAAAAAGAAGAAAGAGAGAGTGTGAGAAAGAAAGACAATAATTCAAGACATTTATTCAAACTTACATTAGCATGGGCAGGGGATGGTCCCAACTCCCAAGGGTCGTAGGCTCCAGAGAGTAGTATTTTGTTTTGGGTCCGGCAGAACAGCGGGGTGGTGCACTGTATAGTTGCCTGAGGTGCAAGGCAATTTTCTGTCCCTCATTAAAATACTCTGCTGGCTGGAGAGTGCCGTGTTAGTGTATTATTTGAAGAAAGTTGTAGTAGGGAGCAAGTAATATAGCGAGCGTGGCCCAATAAGCACAGTTCACAGATGGGTGATGTGGATCACAGTAGGCCAAATCAACTTAGCGGGTCCAAAAGGCAAGCGTGGTGCCATCCCGTGTTGCATATCCATCAACTTATGTGGGCCCGATCTCACTCCCCCCGACGGCGAATGCGTTTTAGCCACAGAATCATGGTATTGTCCCTTACCAATTCAATGCTCCACTTGTGAGAGAGCAGAGATGGATAGATGTGTATGTGGACGTGGACGTGGACGTTGACGTTGACGTCGACGTGGATGGGCCTTTGTCCTCAGAGAAGTGTCTACGTCTTTCTGAAATCCTCCTCCTCTCTCTCTCTCTCTCTCTCCCCAAATGCATCCAAGAAAGAAACCGGGTTCTACTTGTCTAGTCCTCAGAGAGGGTTGTATGGCATCAACCGGCAAATATATACGGAAATGCGTTTAGGGAAGCTCAATAGAGATCCCACATAGAAGAGCCACTGTGTAATTAATCATCTGATGCCTATAAAACCATACCATACTATCTTCGCACGCAATCCTTCGTTCTTCTCTCTCTCCTCATCAAGGTAATTAATAATATAACCCTATCTTTCTGACATACCAGAAACCTTTCTTTTCTCGTTCTTGCAAAATCCTCTGTCTAAGTGGGAAAAGAAAAGACAAAGAAATGGGTCGTGCAATGGAAACAGCAGCTGGAAATGTTAGTCAAACTTATCCACCATCGACCTCCAGAGCACCAACAACATCATCATGCGATCCCCAAGCTCGAAACTGCAGATGGTGGCCTTACTCCACCTCCAATGATTTTGAAGCTAACACAGGCATAATCACCATACTTCTCCTATGCGCACTTATTTGCGCTCTGGCTCTCAATACGGCCATTCGCTGGTTTTTACGCGGTGGTGGTAATAATACATCACAAGAGCGCAGGCTTTCCCGTACCCAACGACAACTTTCCGGCCAGCAGAAACCCGACACGGAGACTGTCAGAGCAGCAACGTTGCTGGTTGAAACACTGACATATTCAGAAGGGATGAAGCTGGGCGGAACAGAATCTGATTGCGCCATTTGCTTATCAGAGTTCGCCCACGGGGATCGGGTACAGGTGCTGGGGAGGTGTAAGCATGGGTTCCATTCCCTTTGTGCGGAACAGTGGCTGTCTTGTCATTCCTCTTGTCCCACGTGTCGCTGCAGTTGTATAGCTTCACCCTCAGCCTCGTTGGAAAGTCCGAAAACTGCTGACTGCTGCGCCGGAAACGGCTTAAACGGGAACTCCCAGAGAGCAGAGCAAGAAAGAGCCCCAGACCATCACATTGCAAGTCCTATACCTCCAGATCTTCCCGTCTAATGGTTTCTGAAATCCTTCTTTCATAAAAATTTTAAAAAAGAATGTCATGTTACTTGTTATGCTCCTGAATAAGATGCTGGTTATCTATAATTAGCATTAACTTTGTTGGGTATGGCTGTCCCTGTTTTGGTGAGCAATTATTGCACTGCTCTGTAACATGCACGCCCATTTTGATACAGAGGAATGCCTGAGCATTGCTATATCATATAAAAAAATTAAAAATTCAGGCCTGGGTACTTTCCAAGAGGGAAGGTGGGCTTTCGTGGCTGAAAGAAGAAGATTCTTAATTAGCGTGCAATCTACTGTCAGGTATAGCATTCTTCTATCATTGGCTTGCGTTTCGTTTACACCCAAATTCCGAGTGGCTTTACTTTGCGGTTTTTCATTCTCTGATTCTATTATAAATTCTGTAGGCGGGGGGGAGGGATTGGTAATATTCTGTGGGCGGATATAATGGATGCCTCCCAAACTCACAAATCCAAGTCCGGCAAAGGTAAAAAATAAAATAGGTGCTCACTTATGGGATTTTGAAAATTCATATTCTATTACATGATTCTTTTACCAATTTTATGAAGTTATTAATCTATAAAAAAATAGACAAACCAAATCAAACCAAGAAATTTACAAGGATTAATGAAACATTTAAGAAGTTTTGAAAAATCCACTCGTTTCTCCTCTGTAGTTTTCGTGAGACTTGTAGTAAAAGAGATACGAGTGACTGATTTTTTCTTACATCATTCACGAGAGAATATTCTCTGTATAGATAGCAGAAGAGAATTACTTATTTACTACACTACGGAATCTACAAGGTCTACGATATACCCATGAAGCTAAATAAATCTACTAAAGATGTGCTTTTTATCTTGATTATGCCTGAGCATATATATGTTCTTGATATTTATAAAAATATAATATTTCTTTACATATGCCATAAATGTAAATCAACAAAACATTACGCATGTGATTCCGTGTAAATAACTCACAACTGAACTCATTAATATAATTTTATACTTATCAAATTTAGACTAAATAAATTATATTTATCATTAGAATAAGAATTAGATTCATTAGGCTGATTATATTAATCATTAGAACTGTTTTTATGATTCGCATACACAAAACATGCTGCGATGCTTTATTGAGCGGTGCTTTTATTTATTGTATTACTATTTTTTTAAGAAAATAATTCAAATATTAATATTTACATATTTTAAAAACTATTATCAATTTCGATGAAAATTAACTAGCTTATCTATCCCATTTTGGATCTATTGCCTCAAATTTCATAATGACCAAGTTTTCTGACAAGGGAATTTACATAAAAAATATTATTATAGTTTAAATCAAGTGAATTTACTCAAAATTTATTGTTGTATAATATATTTATTTTATTATTTTCTAATTCCGAATAGTAAATATGCAGAGCTGTATATTATTCTTGGTGTCCTATCGTTTGATAATTTATAATTTTTTTTTAAAAAATATAATTAGACTGATTTATTGGACTTGATGTTTTATTTTTAATAGGATTGTTAGATTAAGCTAACGTAATGGGACGTTGAAAACGACGCTAAAACCTACAGACCGGACTTACAAACAACGCTCGTTGATCCTATAAAGACCTTTCACTGATCCCGTCTGGTAGTTGGCATTGTTGTTTCTTTTTGGTTTTCATGTACGCGAGAGAGCATCGTCACCAGTCTATAACCATTCCAAAGCCCCTCCCACTCTCTCCATCTGATTCAGCTCCACGCCAGGTTAGTTTCTTAGACTTAGTTCCATATTCACTGCTTCTGCCTTCAGGTAACTAACTTAAGTCTCCCTCCTTCATTCTCTTTCACCAAGCGTTGATCTCGAAAACATACTTTGCCCGTTGGCTGCTGGTTTATTTGACATTTTTATGTTTGGTTCCCTTCTCGGCTTTAATCCTGTGAAAAGTAGTTGTAGAATCACTATATTACTGCACTTACCATTGCATTGATATGTTAGTTTTCTGATGCACATTCTTTTTTTTTGTTCAGATTCAATTCTGGAGTGATTTAGGCACAAGAAAGAATGTCTGGTGCTAGTAACAGTAAGTGTTTCCCTCTTCTCATGATTGATGTATTTTATTATTTTCGCTATTTGGCTGCGCCAAGTTCTTTTAGTTCTGGTGACAGTTTGTATTTATACTTTATTCCAATTTGCTGTGAAAATTTTCTTTGCAAAGGATTGCTGGAGCTAAGTTTGATGTTTGCATGTGAATGTTAACATTGCGAAATTCGTACTAATGTGTTGAAATTCGCTTCTTCAGCTTTTGGGCAGTCTTCGGGGAGTCCCTTTGGGCAGACTAGCAGTGCAGCCAATAACCCATTTGTTGCCAAACCCTTTGGTACTACGATCCCTTTTGGTTCGCCTCAAACTGGAAGTTCAATATTTGGCGGCACGGCAACTGGTATGTTTGGTGCTCAGCAAAATTCTTCACCGTTCCCTTCCACCTCAGCTTTTGGAGCATCCTCTGCGCCTTCTTTTGGTAGTTCATCAGCACCATTTGGTGGTAAGTGCTGCTGTGGATTTTATTTTCATTCTACTAACTGGTCGAGCCTTTTCCACCAGTGGTCTACTCTTTGTTTGGTTCGATCCGGACATAGCAAATTAGACTGTCATGCTTCTATAATTTGTGTGGAAGCCTTGAATGTTTTTGCTGGCTCTTGAGAGGTTACAGAGAAATATTTATTGTTGTGTGACATATGGATGGTTGTGAGTTGTGTTACAATGCTCGATTCTCTGTTGTCTGCTAGGCTAGAGAGTTGCCTTAAAAAGAAAGTGACATTAAGCAATGATGACTTGTCTTCACCTGCATATATACAAACGTTAAAATCCATTATTTTGACACTTCATATGTAATAGTCCCTTGGTACCTCGTTCAGTAAAGAAATTGACTGTAGAGTGACTGTAGAATTCCTTTTTCTCCTTTTATGGGAATGCCTCACTGGCTTCAATACCTATTCCCGTCGAATTTGTTTTATTTCTATTTTGTTTTTTTTACTTCTTTTGAAAACTCAGTTCTTACTCCTTCGTAGAAAGCAAGTTAGTTACTGAAACAGTCTGTTACATACTTTATTTGCTTATTCATTATGGTTTTAACCTGGCAATAATCAGTTAACCAATGTTATCTTTTCATGGCTTTCTTTGTAAGGGTCTTCAGTTTTTGGCCAGAAACCAACATTTGGAGGCTTTGGGTCTATTAGTCAAGCAAAACATTTTGGAAGCACATGTCAGCCGTCGCAGCCAGCATTTGGAACTAGCGTTACTGGTTCCACCACCCCTTTTGGTGCCTCAAGTCAGCCTGCTTTTGGCTCAAGTAGCATACCTTCATTTGGTTCAACAAGCACACTGGCCTCTGGCTCTACAGTCACCCCAGCTTTGGGATCTACAAGCACCCCATCTTTTGGAACTAGCAGACCTCCTGCCTTCGGTGCCACAAGTGCCCCTGCATTTGGCTCATCACCAAGTCCAGCAATTGATTGCACTGGGGCATTTGGTGTTTCCAGTTCCCCAATGTTTGGATCTGAGGGAGTGGGATCCTCAGTCACGAGTGCATTTGGGGCTCCAAGTACTCCTGCTTTCAGCCTTGGTTTTAGCCCGGGTTTTGGTCAATCAGCCTCAGCATTTGGGAGCAGTCCTTTAGCAAGCACACCATCTTCTTTTGCTGCCCAGACATATTCATTTGGTGGGCTCTCTTTTGATAGTTTGCATTTGTTTTTGTACCATCTGAAAGTATGTTTTTGCACCATCTGGAAGTATGTTTTAATGTGATGAGCATTTTGTTTGGTATAGGAAAAAACGGTTGATTTGTATCTCATAACTTATATATTTTGAACTTAATGTTAATGAGCTTGCTTGCAGGAGGGCAGCCAACCACACCAATATTTGCGAGTATTGGCCTTGGACAACCATCAGTTAGGACGCAACGTGGGGGAAGTAGAGTAACATCTTATGCACCAGCATCTGAGACAGAAACTGTTGGCAGGCAGCCTGTGAAGGCACGAAACCTTTACTCAAGTACTTTGCCTAACGTTTCTTCTACAAACTTAGACATGTTTGGTCAAACAAATGTAAGTAGCTGTGATAAATCCTTTTAGCTACTTCGTTCTATTGTTTTAGCTTTCTATGATTAGTGGGTAAAATATATCATCTTGTAGAGATAATCGTAATCCTGTCTTTATGGTTTCGTCTCTGTTCTCTTCAATCCCAAGAAGATTGTGAGAAATTGCCACAACAATATCCCAAAAGAATACAACTCAAATTCTTGTTATTTTTTTAAAAGATTACATGTTGCTTTTGTCATGATTTCATACTGCTTGTGCACATGTAAAGGACTTGAATTTCTTCTGTGAACATGGTTTTTGAGTTTGGCTACTAATAATTTCCACCTATCGGCCTCACAGTCAACATTGTTCCAATCTCCTCAACCTTCTCAGGTATCAACTACGTTGAGCCTTTCCAGTATCGGTCAGACCCAATCAGGTACCTTTGTTTGATTATTTATTCTTGTTATTCTTTTCAATCTCTTTTCATAGTGCAATAATTTTGCTTATGGGTGGGTGTTCTATAGGGGGATCAAGCCTATTTTCTGGAACATCAAACATGTTCTCCCAGAATAATGTTGGCCAGTGGTAAGCATCGAATTCTGCAGTTGGTTTGTGGATTTTGTTGTATTTTGATTTTTTATCCAAACAAGCTCACTACTGCCTTTCCATCAAACAGGCCTACCACCTCAAGCGCTGTTCCTGCACAACCAGTACCTATCACAAATCCTATTGGGACGCTTCCTACAATGCCACAAATACCTATTGGTCAAGCTGGAACAACATCTTCAATTCAGTATGGCATTTCTATCAAACCGGTAAATATTACGCATCCAATCCTATTGGTTGGTGTGCTTTTACTTGAATTGTTTTGGAATTATTGAGGTTAGGTTGTGTTTCTTTTGTTTTGCTTTATCTCTTTTCTCGACTACTGTATTCAGGTTCCGTGTTTCTCGGAAGGAGAAGAAACACCTAGCACAGCAAAGGCTGATCTTCTCTTCACTCCCCTGGAGATCCCCAGAGCTCTGGTCGTTAGTCCCATGGACCAATGGCCATCAAAGGCTACTGTAGATAAAGCATTTCCACCGAAGGATGCATCGACATGTTCTCCAGTACATGAGAATGGTTACTTTTCTAAGATTTGTTTGTTTTTCTTTCTTTGCACTCTTCTTTTTCTCTTGACAAACCTACGAGGCCTTTCTTGGTTTTGTTGATTTGTTACGATGCATCGATATTTGGTATTGTAGTGTTGTTAGAATTAGTTATCGATTTCTGATGATGCCACACATTTTATCACTGAAATAACGTTAGTTTTGGAAATGCTAAACTATTGGTGTTGTTTATCTTATCTCTGCGACTATTTAGTCATAGTTTAAAAAAAAAGAAGTAAATGATAGTTCTGGCAATAAATATTGTCAGATTACGCTTGTCTAATATACCTTTACTTGTTCCTTTATATAATGATGCTCTTTCGATATTTCTTGCATATCCTCCATTTTTGTTCTTCACCATGACGAGCAATTGCCGACACTGGCAGTCAAATCTTGGCCAGCTCTTTGATTTTCAGAGTTATTAGGCATTTGGACTGATAACTGCTCAAGAATAGAGTGGTCCAGCTAGTTTCTAACATATTCTAACTTATGCTAGAATGTAAATTGGATATGAATTTATTAGAACGTTAGATATCGATACGATGGTGAGAGTTCAGTTGAGTACCTAAGAGTTACTTTTTGACGAACCCAATTTTCTATGTTAGGTATGGTGGCCAAACTATATTGGCTTCCTTACAGATTCTGTACAGAGGATGGGCAAATCAGCTTGAACAGTATGCTCTTCTGGATATATGTTAGGACATGCTGAGCCTCTAAATATCCCGATAACAATGCTTGAACTGTATCATAGTCATATATGCACTAATAGAACAGAGCGTATGCTCGAGAAATTAGAGAAGGAAACGATGTGATTACCTCGATTCCTAGCTAGTGTTGCTGCTTCCCCAGACTTGTAGTTGGGAAGAGGAACACCACCAGATTTCCCACCAACAGCCTTGGCTATATTTTGCCAGCGGGGTCTGATGTGTCACTATCGCACAAGGCCAGAGGAATAGTTTGTTTTCCCTTTGGTGTCCAGGTAGAGCTTGATAACTAGAAGACAGACGTATCTAACCGTAAATTTTATACCCCCATGAAAACTGTCTGTTTGTAAAATAATTTTATAATAATAAATTTTGATTAATTTGATAATATATTGATATTGAATTAATATTTTTAATATTAAAAATATAATATTTTACGTGTTTCTTTTGAGATTAGGATTAGAACTCCGTAACTATTCCATTTTTCATTTTTTGTTGTGACCTCTTCTCACTGGCTTAACTAGCCTCTCCGCATTTTCATTGCAATGAAACATCCTTCGTAGGCGTGGCTAACACTGCCAGCTTGAAGAAATACCAAGAAGAAGAAGAAAATTTATACAGTTAAAATCTCAAGAGACCGAAAATGGGCCTACCACCACCCATAAGCTATTAATGATGATTATGAAGATAATGCTAATGCTAATGCTACCTACAAATGCTTAAAATGGTTGGTCACATATCTGTCATTTATAGCAAACACTCACCCCTGTAAAAGAATCACAACAAGAGATCTCCCGATATTTCAAACAAAGGGTGAAAATAGTGGGGCTCTGTATACATAGGCCCAAAGCATAACCAAAATGGTGAACAGAAATTGCAAAAGGTACAAAGTGTCCAAGGTCCATCCTCCTAGAGTGAGCAACAGCAAAAGCTGGGATATGCAAAGTTCCAAACACAAATTCCTCAATCTATGGGTCCTTGTTTATTATTCTATTGCCTTTTCCTCTTTACGAGAGGCTTCTCAGTCTTCAGAATTAGATCTGCTGGAATTTCTGCTGGCTCAGTCCTTGGTTCTTCAGGCAAAGTGCAGTGGAGGAACTTCTTGCTTGAACCAACTTGCGTGCACAACAACTTCAGCATCTTCCTCCCTCTCATCCATTTAAGCATTATCTTCATGTGTGTTTTGCTTTTTAACCCACTGATATTTTTTTCCTGTGATGAAGCAGCAAATAATATGAGAAGATACATTAAATTTCACAAACATTAAATCCTAAAAGAGACAACCATCTATAAAACAGCCAAGCATTCTGACAAATACCCAATGAGTTCCCATGTCATTGACTTGAAAAAATAACGCATAAATAGTGCATAAGTAGTTCATGTGGACATCTATATTCATGAACCACATATGCAGTCTGCACGGCATTGGATTGCAAACTAGCACACCGACACCCACCCCAAGTTCCTTTGTAATACCCTGGCTCCAGGGAAGACCCATAGAGCTTGATCTGCTCTTGCAAAGCACCAGAACCAAAACCAAGAAAATAAGAAAAAAAAGAAGAAAGGAGTGATCAGTTAATTCAACAGGGAATCGCCAATAAAATATTGGTCAATCTCACACCCCTTCAACAAAAGGATTCAGTGGACGAGTTTAAATCATGTTATGGAACCGTCAGAGCTACAAATAAGTCGATGGTGCATCAAGTATATCATGTGCTGTGTAGGATATAAATCCTTCGATTATAAACATGAATATCAGAACACTTGCATCTGGTTTGCAATGATCTAGGCAGCTTAAGTGAATAACTCTGCTGAGCTTATAGAAGGAATTGTCTGTAGGAATACGAGTATAAAATTATTTAACTGGGATAATTTATTTCTTCAGATAGAGTTTGTCACAATTTTGCAGCAAATAGACTAATGGAAATGCTGTTCCCACGATAAAAGTGCACATTGATCTAGTTGTGTTACTTGATAATCTCAAGAAATATGTTACTGAAAAGAAACAATAGTTATGCTAATATGCCACTGAAATCATCATTGATTATCAATTGCTGTTAACCAAAATTTGTCCTTCAATGATTAATCTTCTCCTAACAGATAAAACTCATTGGGCTGCATTCCCTTTAGGTTCTCTAAAAGAACATGACTGGTGTTCCTTCAGTCTAGACCATTGGCTTTGAAATCAATGGTTGAGATTTTATTCAATCATAGTTTCTTAGATTTGACATCTGTTTAACAAGTCTCAGAACTACCCTAGTGGTTGAAGAGACAGTAATGTTGTAGTCACGTTCCCTTTCATTAGATATAGTTTCAACAGTAAAAGAACCTCTGAAATATACAATCGACGAATCAAAACCTTATAACTAGCCGACGAATCAAATATGCCCGAGTAGAGAAAAGAGCATATATGGTAGAATAAAGGCATAAGCAAGAGGAGCAGTAATGGAGTTCCAGGAATGAGGATACCTTGACGTGAACCCAGGTGTTGGGGACGGTGAGAGGGCCATGTTGTTTGATGATTTGGTAAAGGGACTGAGAAATGGAAGCAGCTTCAGGGAATGGAACCTTAGGGTTAATCTTCCTCACATTCACCGCCCTTTCCCTGGAGAAGAACCTCACTAGCGAGCTCTTGATCAACCAAATGTTTCTACCGCCGCTGCCGCCCAACCACATCCTTACAAGAGACCCAGCAACCACCGGATTGCAACTGCCGTGACTGGTCCTTCCTGCTGTGCCTGCGCGTCCTCCCTTTCCTTTCTCTTCCCTGTGTCTTTTCCAGTACGATAATTGTAGGTAACGAAACCCCGGATCGCCAGGGTTTTACTGATTAGTGACTAGTGATTCCAGAATCCAGATGCAGTAGACCCGACCCGATTCCATATGTTATAAAATATTAAGATCATAATATAAATTATAATTTTTTAAAGAGAATAATAAGAATATTGGTTTATATTTCTCATTTCTCATTTCTTAATTATATATACAAGATTTAGAATATTATCCTTATTTATAGTAATAATCTAGCATAAATGAATAAAGGATTGTGTGATTACAAAAACACTGCCTCTCAAGTATATTGGATAATAATATTATGTATTGTTAAAAACTTAATAGATAAAACTTAAAAAAAAATGACAAATGACCTTTTTATTGATTTTAAACAATTTTAAACAAATTAACAAAATATCTTAGAAACATGTTAATTTTTTATTTATTTTCTGAAACATGATTAAGATGATCGCGATATGCTAAGACTAAAACTACCTGCAAATTTGAAGAAACAAAACCCAGTGAGGACAATGTACTCTCGTTGCACTAAAAAGCCAGGAGAAGAAACAGCAGATCTAGGTGATTACTGATCCAAGATTCTCCACAGAAACTAGTAACCCTTATCCAAGTGCACATCTACTAGATTCTATTATATACATACTACATAGCCTGCCATCTGGGTAGTTTTGCACGCAACGTAAAATCATCTTGGGCCCGCCAAAATCCAACCAGAATTGCACAAAGAGTTACGACTAGGAAAACACACACCACATAAACAGACGACGACATGACACTCTGACACATACGACCTGAACCTGTAACTGTTGCTGATCCGAGTTGTTGGTCAACTTCCTTGTTAGACCAAAGCCTCGGCTTCGCACACGATTCTTCCACCATTCCCCTACTTGTCCCAGAATTAGGCGGCGTGCTTGCTTCCCCAAGGTCTTTAGAGGACGAGGTTTGTTTCCCGGCACCGTTGGCCTGCATCAAATTATATCCCAACAACACCTTGAAGAAATCAACGAGACAAGTTACAAGATGGGATGGTAGTAATTTCATGAAACTTACGCATGTTGGAGCTGATTGTACTTCTTCATCATCATTGTGGCTTGCATCGGCCACCATGCCCTTTTCACCAATCTCAGATGTAAGGTTGGTCTGAAAGCGTAGTCTTCTAGCAGCAGTTCCCTGGTTGACAGGGTTAGTTGGATGTGTCTGAACTCGAGGTTGACGGGTTCTAATCTTGATCCCAGTTCCACTAGCACCATTGCCACTGTTTGAAGTACATTTATGGTCAGTGGATTCCTCCATGTTGTTGAGTACACCAAGGGATGAGATCGTGCCTGAATCAGTTGATGGAAACTGTTGCCCAGTAGAACTGTTTTCAAAGTCGTTGGTATCTCCCAGTCCGAAGTCACTGCCAAAGAATGGTGCTTGAGCCTGGCAAGATCCAATTGATGAAGACATCTGCGCAGTCAAATTGCTGATTAGACCATATTGAGTGTCCCTTCTCTAACCCAAGCTTACATGTAAAGAACAACTTTTTAGTTTCCCAGTGCAGGAAAATTACCTTGACAACTTTCACTAAACAATGTTGCAAAAATCAGAACGCAGTTCTATAAAATACAATTCTCACAATACTAAAGCAACAAGTGAAAAAGCAAAGCAACCGACCACACGATAAGCTAATTTAACAAAAGTGGTCAGCGCAAGTATTCACCTGTTGTTGTTGAGCCATTTCAGATTTTGGATTCTTATGTGTGCTATTGTCCTTAACATGGAGGTTTCCCGGTAACATATCACTGGAAAACCAAGCCTTACTCCCAACACCTAGGTTGTCCCAACTAATTGCCTCTTCAACAGAACCTTCATCATGGTTATTGAACACCTCATCCAACAACTCAGTCAGGGATATATCCTGGTCACCCAAACCATCCTGAAAATGGAACCCATTGTGATCATTGCCAAAGTCACTGGCGTAAGGTGAATCTATGTAATACCCCAGATCTGCTTGAGTAGGATAAGATTGCATTGGAGAGAACAGTTTGCTATCAAGTTCACCGGTAATGGGATCATATGAATAAGAATTTCCCTCCAGCAAAGGACATACCTGTAGGAAAAATAGAAAATAAACATAAAAAGCACAAAGTAGGAAAAGAGCTAGCTAAATGAAATCAATGATAATAAACTTCCGCGAGGACAATAATCCAGTTGTCACCTTCGCAGCTGAAACTTCCAGTGCATGATCTTCAACATCTGAAGTGATACGACTATTTCCACTGCTATCACCTGGAACCACAGCATTAGGATTCGCGAGCACTGACTTAACATTCAACCAACTCTCTCTACTCTCTCTATGTTTTCCGAGTTGTGTATCAGAGATTGCCGTTTCTTGAACTATATCAGATGATGTGTCATCCGGCGAAGACTTCGCAGCAGAATGACAGTGTCCAATCTGCTCTACTTCATCATACTTGATGGGATCCGGATCCGTCTTCTCTTCCGGCTTTCTGAACAAGCGACAGAGTACAAAAGCACCCTGTTTCGGAGTAGCAGAGGAGCTAAATCAGTAGAGCATGATATTACAGAGACATCGTCACTAGGAGACTAATGTACGCCCTCCAATTATTAAAAATAAATACTTTGACAAATATAGAATCACAGCAAGAACCATAACTGATTCAGATAACACTTGACTTGTTAAAAGAATAAAAAGCCAGCTGAGCAATAAAATTAAATTAATGACTAAGCTGCAAAATATTACTAAACACCCACCACAATGTATCGACCACATGCTATATAATAACAAAATTAATTAAAGGAATCATATTCAACAGGATTGATTATAGGGGCAAACAGAAAGAGCAAGTAACCTGGCCAGGGGCGGTACCATCAAGATCCTTTTCCATGGCGCGGTACTCGTGCATAATCCAGTTAGTCCGCTCGCCTTTCGGGGCCCGGCCTCGGTGGAAAACCAAGGTCTTTTTCATGCCAACAAGAGTAGTAGCATTTCCCGGCGGTTTCTTGGACTTGATGCTCCGATCCTTCCCCGTGGCCTTCCAGTATCCCGCATCCGTCGCCCTGTTGGAACGATGGCCGTTTGGATACTTGCGGTCCCGTGGACAGAAGAAGAACCATTCCGGATCGTCCGCCTTGATTACCGACAACCCTGTACAAATTCAAACATGATTTAGTAAAGAAGAAAAGAGTAGGAATATCTTGCAATAAGGAAACGGAAAAGAGGAATCATTCCCGGAGGAATAAAAGGATCATCCAACAGTCAAATCGTAAACAAACACGAATTAAAAGAAAAATATACCACCTGGTAAATCCCAGGGTTCCCATTTGCAAACGTCAATTTCGGGGATGACCTGGACTTGGGAATGACGGCCGTTGATCTTGAGCCTGAGGTAGTGATTGATGAGCTCCTCATCAGTAGGCCTGAATCTAAAGCCTAGAGGGAGTGATTCCATGGACAGCACCGCCATTTCTAAAAAAATCCCACCGGGCGTTAATTAGTTCTTACTTCTTAATTGTTGGCCGTCTGGTGGTGTAACATACGTGTGTGGCTTGGTTGGAGCCTTAAGACAGTCAGCACTTAATTACTTCTGGGTTCTAGTTCCGGAAGAACGAAGACGATGTTTTGTAGTTACATACAACTGATCCTGCAAGATTTCTCCTTTCTCTCACATCTTCGCCGCCTTTATCTACATGCAAATTACATAAATTTTTTGTAAAATTTAATATTCTCTACTGATTTCATGTATTTTCTTAATTTGAGATTGGTTAAAAATTAAAAAAGAATCAGCTAAATTTATAGTTTTGGCTTTATAATATATGACAAGTTTGTCCACAAAATTTTATGGAGAGAAAAACTAGTGTCGATTGTCCAACAAAGACCTCGTTTTAGGGCAAGGAAAGCACTGCCATCTGGTATGGTAACCCTATCAATGGACTTTAGGCATAGGCGCATGAATTCCTTGATTTTGCCAGCCGACTCTCCATAAAGAGGAAGCCGACAAATAATATCTCATCCAATCGTATTGTATCTTTTTAAACTTTTACTTTTACAATAGGAATGGCAAGACATTTATATCACCACATCACCCTCTTTTCGTTGTTAGTTGACAAAGGAAATTTGGACACGCTGCACAATCCTGTACTAAACTAGTGACACGTGTTTCATCAGACAACTTAGTCCATTACCCCTTTTCCTGGCCCACTAGCCTACCAGGGGTGAGTACCAAACTTATATTCTACTTTTTTGTGCTTGCTTAATTATCTAAAGCGTTATCTTTCGATAAAATATATATTTGCATTTTAGAAATTACACAATGAATTTTATTTTCCTATATAAAAAAGAGAACTGCAAAAAGTGGTCATCTGACAAGTTGGTAGATAAAGATGTTAGGACTTAGGATCATCATTGAAGAAAATACCCACCATAATTAAGTAAATAAAATGTGTGAATACCCAATAGTAACGAATCCATGAACAAAGAATCTATATACAACACCGGGCAAATCATTATATTATGGATTCACTTGTGTACAAATTCTGCTACAGAGTAGGGTGATACCCAAGATTTACGTTTCCATCTGTCCTTTGGACTACTCTCCTAAAGTTCCGCTCGTAACAGAACTCCAGTGCAAGGCGGATCGCAGTTCCAAGTCCGAGGACAACGATAATGCCTGTATGTGTTTTGTCTTTTTAGTACCATAATGAAAAAACAATGCATCTTTTGTAACAACTACTGCAAAACGCATTACCAATTATTATGTTTACGGGCAGCGCTGAAACACCAAGGGTGATGGATATCAGGACATCCAACAACAGACCACCAATTAGGATTGAGAATGCCACCCAAAGTGGACTAAAACAGCCCTGTTTCAGACACCAAATTTGATAGATATGACAATAACAAAAAACAAGAATTGCAGATTGATCAAGTAAACCTTTACCCTTTCACGATCTCTCGGTCTCAAAGCAGGGTCAATCCTCCAAATCCAGTAGTTTGTCTGCTTTGTAAAATATGACAAAATTAAACATAAATAACCATTTTTAGAACACAGTCAGCTTATCCTGCAATTTCCTGCTTATCCTGCAATTTCCTTAAGTACTCAAACAGTGCATGAAACGATTTCTTGTTTGCAAAACTATCATTTTGACTTTACAAGGAAACCTGCCAAACCATTCCAATGAACCAAAAAAATGATCACATAAGGACACTTACACTTGGTTGTGATTGCGGAGGTGACACATTTACTGCAGTCTCTCTGCACAAAAGGACAATCCACAAAATAATGATCAGCACCCCACTATGCAAAACTTAACTTATAGAATGTAGATACATGATGGATGTCTTACTGGCATATCTCGCAAATGTTTGATCCTCTTGTGCTGAACCAAGTGTCTATACATGACCGATGGGCTTTTGCAAGACCACCTCTACATTTGCATCCAAGATCGATGAGAACTTCTTCCTTCTCCTGCTGACAAACTCTGAACAACAATTGAATTTAGTTTTGGTAATTACATGGGAATGTTTGCTTGTCTAGTTTTAATCTTTTATTACTTCCAGTTATGTGATTTTGGCTTTTTATCTCCTTCATGACATCAAATCAGATGCAGTGCGTGCAGTAAAATCACAATTGCATCATTTCAATTATTATTTGGTAACAATATATTGGAAATTGGAGAAATGTCTTGTCTTCCAAAATAATGGGATGCATTTTATCTATTGTCAAAGAAACGGAAGAGTTCGAAGTTTCTTCCTTCTTATGGCAATACAAATCAATAACTAGAAGCTAAAGAAAAATCAGAAAACGTAGAACAGGAAACAAAAATCTAACACAAAAGAAAAGCATCGGATACAAAATGCACTGGAACATGAATTGAATACCTACCTACATTGTTCATGTGAACTGGCATTCCTTGACAAGTAACCCTTTTCGGAGGCCGCCACAGCAGGTAAACCTTCCTTGCTAGAAACCACGTGAGTCACAGGCAATTCAGTATTAGAAATCACAATGGCCAGTAATGTTGGATTGGCCTTCAGAGCAGAATCCCCCGTCAAGACCCCACCGGCAGCATCATGTGGGAAAACATGGGTCGTGATGCCCTGCTTTTCTTGGTGAAGCTCAGATTGGGCTGAATTACCACAGTGGTTATCAAAACCAACTGTGATGATGCTATCTCCCGTAGAACCATCATTCTGCATCGAGTCACTAAAAGAACAGGGTTTCTGATCAGTAAGTAGAAACCCTAGAAAGGAGCCATCTTTGTAAGCATAAACAAGTATCCACAAAGATAGCTTAGTTGAAGATAAAGAGCAAACGAAAAAGAACAGTTTCATCAAAACAAGGCAAAAGAAAAAGCAAAATACTAGGATTAATTTCATGATTACTGAACCGCAACCAACGAAGACATACAAATGAACCCCAAAAAAAAAGGAAAAGAAAAAGAAAGTTGTTGTACCTGGAAAACACTTTGGAAAAAGGAGAATGCTAATGGGTCTTCCAGAGAAGGGAGTTGAACAGCTAGGCCAAGTTGAGTTCACAACGAAAAGAGATAGAGATAGAGATGTGACTGAAGAGGAGACACCACCACACACACACACCCACCCACGCACTGGGGTTGCGACTTGGGCGGTTTGCGTTTTACCTCTAGTGTATTGATAAAATTATATAAATAAATAGTGGATTGCAGTTTTTACCTTGGAAGACTGAATACTTTTTAATATAGATTATGATACTGTATGTTTATAACTATATTAGGTCACATTACATTATGTATGCTTTTTTATTATCTATTGCACATCATTTTGAAATCCAATTTTGAACTTAACTATTGTTTGATTTTAATATTTTTAAAAATTATAAATAATATTTAATCGACAATCAGATTAATATTTATCTGTATCGTCATAACTCCGGATCATAGGTTAATACGGTGCTGTGTTCACCTCAATCTTAATTGATTATTCCAAAATAAAAATAACCTTGTATTGTTATAATATATTCTGATGTGAGCTACAGTAGAGCATAACGATTATCTCGTTATCCTCAATTGAAGCAAAATATAAAGGTATGATCAGAACATGCTAATTTTCTCGGATATGACCATTGTTAAAAGATCTGGAGATATTACATCCAAAACCAATCTTACTGTATTGTGATTAAAAAATTCAAGATGGTTCGATTACAAATGAATATGTTTATTGACTACACCTTTGGGGGAAGAAGCTTTTTTCTATAATGAAACACAAGTCGGGAGATCTTGATAATTTTTTAAAAATATCGGAGATCTTTATATTCATCTCCAGTTTGATGGAGACAGTTAAGAAATTCAACTATATTGATCTCCAACTTGATGAAAGTGTTTAGAAACACGTACCTATAATTAATGAGTTAAAGATAAGACGAAATAGTGAAATAAAACCATAATAAAAAAACGATGGAGACTGCAACGTCGGCCAAAGTCTCTCCAAGCTTCCGTCGCCCCATCATCTCTTTCTTCTGCTTTTCATATTGTAGGAGACCCTTTCTGACTTTAAGATGATTCGAACTTCGCGAGCTGTACAATGCCTGATTCAGAACCATCAAAGAAATCCTTTCGTTTACATGTGCACCTTGTATATCTTCTATGTGCATGCTGATTCCCGACCAGGTCAGACACCCTTTCGTTTCTGACACCCTGAGTTTAGCTGTTATGATGCATCTGGCCAACTTGTTAGGCAGCACGCTCTCTTCTACGGGTATCACACTTCCAAAATGGATCAAATATTGTTGATGATAAGGCCAATTTCGCTTCACCGACAATGGTTTCCAACTGGAAAGATTGGCAGCCTTACCCGCTTTCTTGTCCATTAGTACCCAACTCAGTGTGAGCTCCTCCATTAACTTCTCACAGTGATCTTCGGTTGGATTTTGATTTTTCAAGAAGGAGCACGACGACGGAAAGACTGATCCACCGCAGCAATCTTCGTCATCGATATCCAATACTTTAAGCGTAAGCGGGTCGCTTGGGACGTCCCAGCTGCTGTCCATGATTGATTCGGGTTCTAAGCTACCAGAAGAATCCCCACATGTGCCATCTAAAATCCTGCAGAAGATGGACTTATTCTTGTAATAGATATCCACGAGTGACACGAAATCAGAAGGGGAAAGGCACGGTTTCCCCTGGGGGAAATTGGGTGGTTTAGCAGCTTTGTCATATAGGATCAGTGGGTAGGCATCTGCATAAAAGTGGTGGAAAGCATCGGTGATTGGAGCTTGTTTAAGCGCGGCGGTAGAGGGCCATCTTGAGTGACACAAACGCTTCCACAAACTTTGATCTTTGGTTGTATCTTGGAGATGAGGGCAGGTGCAAGCAAGTGAGGCCAGGGCTACACCATTGAGCCGCCCCATTATATCTCGCAGAAGGTCCTCGTTCATGCATTCCAGATTACACATCGATCACTTGCTTAATCTCCAACTCCTATCTCCTGTGTTCTTGGTGACTGGGAGAAAGCTTGTGAATTCGAGGCAAAGAGCAGGCGCGGATTTATATATGAAATTGAAAGGAGCATACACGCCGAAATGAGAAGGGAGCCAGAAACAAAAAAGTCAAGAAAAGAATCAAAGATGCCCAGCGGGCAGCAGCCGGAAAGGAAATAGACCCTTTCCTAGCAGACGGCACATTTGAAAGCAGATGCCCGCCTCAGCGGTCAAAATACTCTTTCATATAATGGAATTGGATTTTCGTTGGAGGTTCGTTTTCTTGTCTACTCTAGATTTTTTGCTATATTATTTAATGAACATATACTAATAAAAATTAAAATTAATCTAAAATTCTGACAATGACTAAAACGAACCTACTTGCACAAACCCCTCACAATCTGTTTGTCTACCGTCGTTCTATCTGAATGGTTACATGGCTGATATTGTAATCTCTTTTAATGTAGTCAATGACCTTCACCAGAACCATGTCAGCATCAGCTTCAGGCTTTATCATAACATGGCAAGCCAATAATATCTTCCCAACAGTAATGGCCCAGATGTGCAGCTCATGGATAGCAACAACCTCCTCCATCTCGCAAAGACCCTTCTCCAGCCTAGTGGCATCAATCTCTCTTGGAGTACTCTCCATCAGAACCTCCAGAATGCTTCGAAGCATTCTGATGGTAGTGCCAAGAACAATTAAAGAGAAAATAAGCGTGCATATCAGATCAACAATCTTCCATTCCGGCTTGTACCATATAATCGCCCCACCAATCATCACCCCGACACTCTGAATTGAATCCCCCAGTACATGAAGGTATGCTCCCTGTACATTGATATTTCGCGACTTTGTCTGTTTAGCTTCACCCTTGGACCTACTTTCATTTTCTGAGCCACTTTCAAGCAGAGGTTCACTAATATCCACATCATGTATGTGATGATGCTCGTTGCTGTGCTTGGATTTGACATGATGGTGATGAGCATGAGAACGTGAGTTGTGCCCTCGATCATGATCACTATGACCATGATCATGATCACCACGATCATGATAACCATGATCATGATAATCGCCATGACCATGATCGTGACCCAACATTACTGCCATCACAATATTGACTACTAAACCAAAAGCTGAAACAACAAACATAAGAAATCCCTGAACCTCACCGGTATCATGGATAAGTCTGGCAATGGCTTCATACACTAGAATCCCAGCAAGAAGCCATATCATCTGGATAGAAACAAGAGCACCAAGAATCTCGATCCTAAAAAATCCATAAGACTGCCGAGGAGTTGCTTCCCATCCTGCAGCCCACAGCGAAAATAAAGAGATTGCAAATGCAGCAACATCTGATAGAAGATGAGCTGCATCAGTTAAAATAGCAAGACTGTTAGCTTTGATACCTCCTGCAACTTCTACACTCATGAAGATAACACAGAGCACGACTGCAATTAAAAGATTTCGCATTGATTGCGATCGCTCCTGTGCGTCCATAGAACTAGTATTAGCATCTGAAAACCCACATACTGATCCTCCACAAATCTTACTCCCACCAACTCCTCTCTTAGCATCCGATGCTTCACCATGGATTTCAATTTGGTGTCCATTTTCAGAATCCCGCACTTCCATCTTAATTAACCAATGAAAAGAACAAACATTAGAAAAGCAGTAGCACTGAAATATTTTTTCATAAACAAACATTAATATGCAGTAAGCCTCGAAATAAAAGATGTTGTGATTGTAAAAAACTCGTCAAAAGATACAGATGAAAGATAGAACCCAACTCGAAACAGAATAAAACAACGAGAAAACAATCAATCCCTGAATGATAAATCGTCATGTAACCGAATTCAAGCATTAAACATGCAGGACTCGAATTCTGGAGGAAAAAAGAAACCAAAGGGCAAACCAGAAACCAGACGTCGTCAAGGACAAATACTCAAGCTACTCAGTAAAGAGAAAGAAAGAAAAGAAAAGAAAAACAAAGCAGGAAAACTGGCAAGAGGCGCACTCGGGGAGGAAAAGGCACGAAACCCATCAACGGATATCATAAGAGAAGTGCACCAGAGTGGAAAAAGAAAAGTTTGTACCAAGAAAAAGGATTAAGGGCAGAGTAGTACCTAACAGGTGACGGCGATGTTGTTCAAGGTTTCATCAAATAATTGTTTCCGAATCGTACAAGGAGAGAAGGAGGGGGCATTTAATAAATTCAAGAATCGCCGGTTTTTTGTGTGATCGATTATTGCGCTGCGTGGACAGTAAAATTGTTGATGGAGACAGTTTGCCTTAAACGGATATCAATTCCATTTATTTGTTGCGCTAAGGAGGTGATGTCAGATCTGGTCTGGTCTGATCCATCAATATCTACATTCGTCTCCAATTAAAATGCTGTTTCTAGAGCAATTTGTTTTTGTCATGACCACATTCAATTAAAAAATAATAAATTATATGGATGGACTTTTTTAAAAAATTTCAAGGTTATTATTGTTTATAATAACTGCTCTACGTATTGTTGAATTTCTAAAGGAATGCCCCTGCAGATTGCTCCCTGCTTACGTCCTCAACAGATTGCTAAGCAACGATGCAGTGAGCTTTTATGTGTAGATATTGGAGAACGTAGGCTTACTATTTGCTTCCCTTTGTGATTAAGTGGGCTGCGTATTTTAGTTGAATTGATACAAGCATGGGCCTCTGTTTCCTTTTATTGGTGGCTTGTGGGCTTGTTTTTATTAGTAAATGGCTTATAGCCCATTAGTTTATTACTGTGGGTTTCTAAGTTAATTAATGCAGGTTTTTAATTTTATTAGTATTCACCCATTGTGTTTGGGCTTCAATTAATTATTTTGAGCCTATATAAGAAGTAAAAACTCTTAAAAAATCTTTTAGTATGTATGAATACTAACATTATGTTTGGTTAAAAAAAAAAACCGTTGAGATTGGTATTAAGATTTGAATATAATTTGATTACATTTTATGAAATTCTTTATAAGATTCTATTGTTTGGTTTATTTGGATTAAAAAATGGAACTAATTATTTATTTGGTATTGAAGTATAACTATAAAATCCTCCGGATATTAATTACATGCCATCCGTATTTCATGCAAAAAAATTAAGAAGAATCTGTGAGGAGCAGATGCTTAATGTTAAGCAGATGAAAGAAGAAGCTAAAGGTAAATGCAGTCCTGATATAAACTTACAAGTGTATCACAGATTTTAATCACTTGATGATGGCAGGCATGTTAGCTTGCACTTTGGATCTGGTTTTGCCACGTCTTTTTGGAATATCAGTTGTTAAAGCATACATCTTCACAGAAAAGAGCTCCTTGGGTAGTCCCCTTTGGTCCTGCTTACAAAAGTATAATGGATGAATGATTTACTGTAATAATGTCATTTAGGTTTCAAAGAAAAAGGTCATACGCATTTCAACCTTTGTTTTGTAGACATGTAACCCACATCGACCGAAGAGCTCCTTGAAATATGAATCCGACCGGGTGATACTCCGATCTTCTTTGTCCAACACAAATCCTGAGGATGTTAGGTTTTAGTTTGAACCATAAATGTCAACAAGATATCCTTTTCGCAATATTCATATACCAAACACATCGTGACAGACAGTGAGAAAGAAACCACAGTACCACTTTTGGCAATATTCTCCTTCAAGACAAAGAATCCACCAGGTTTGAGACCAATCTGCAGTTAAACATCAATTTAAAAAGTAACAGGACATCACGTCATATCATTCATGAAAAGATTTTAAAGATAACGAGAAAAATACAGCTCGTCGAAGTTGAAGACCATTCGCTGCAGCAGATGTTTATTTTATTCTTTAAAAGAATTTTGACAGACGATATAGTTCATAACCGTTGTCTGTATGCCATACTCAATTGGAGCAAAATACATTTTGCAATTAGAAGGGAAAAAGTTCAAAATTGGCTAATCGATTAAGTCAATAACCTACTTGAAAATATATAATTGGACCAAAGTACATGATACAACATAGCAACATTTGAAGTCCATGTTCATATAATACTACATTATCAATAAAAGATTTATGTTTACACAATTGAAACCAAAGGTATTAGATTATTCCTCTTCAATAGATATGGATAACCAAGTCACTGGAGAAAGATATAAAATAAATTATAAACCAGGATCAACAAATAAAGCAGCACATGCGCTGTCTAGATTTCCACACTCGGGGAGCTAGCACACAATATGAACCACCAATACGTTGGATTGAAAGTCAGTTGCAAGAGAAGTTAAACCTGACCCACAATTAAAGAAATTGATGGAGGAATTAGAGGTAAATGGATAGGCTATGAGGGGTGAACTTTTGACCAGCGACATTTGCATTACAAGCAATGTGTGGTCATTCCAAAAGATTTAGAAATAAATTCCCGTCTACTCATGGGATTCCATATCATGCCCATTTGAGGACATAACAGGTTTTTGGAAACAAATAGAAAGATAACGTCAGAGTTATCCTGGGAGGGTATGGGCATATTCAGAATGTGTGATCTGGCAACATAATAAAGCTGAAACATTCTCACCCGTGGCATTTCCTCTACAATCTCGCAGCTAACATTGGATTTTAATAGCTAGGAATCCTATCAGGATCATGTAGAAAAATTCAAGTCTTTAAGCTTTGTTAACAGGAGCATTCAAGTTTACACAAGAGGAAAGATGGCTTACTTTTGCTCGCTTGAAAAATGACACAAAGTCCTCATCCGTGAGATGCCCAATACACCACTGGACCCATATAACATCATATCTTCCTGAATTTGGCGTGAATTCCTAAATGCAAGCAAATACCACTTTATGACTCATGAGAAACTCTAAGGCAAGTAAGATTCTTATGCTATATCAAAGTTAAAACCAATTATTTCCACAGCTTAACCCATTATTATGCAACTACTGAGGCACACTCCCTGAAGTTTGAAACCATGGATAATGATGTAATTCTTCAGTAAATTTTAAGTCTCCATATAAATGTAAAATGCTACCAAAAAGATACCTGAAGTGGGTCACCAAAAAAATTAGTGGCCTTGTGTGTCTCTGAAGCCATGTTATTTTCATGGACCAAACTTTGACGAGCAGCATCTAAGAAATGTGAAACTGGCTCAAGAAGATCAACCTGGAGGAGATAACAAGAAGATGATGAAACAGATGAGAAAATGTATGGTAAAACAGGATTAACAGCCCAGAACAAATTCAATTTATCATCTGTTAGGAACTGATAGTTGCTGCAATCTCCTGAATTAGATGTGAGGTAAAAATAAAATGGTCCAAATTCCTTGCTAAGTCTAAAAAGAAAAAAAAAAGAGTACATAAAACATTGCAAACAAAATAAATCTAAATTCAACATGAAGCTTTTAAATTAACATTTTTGTACAAATATTTTGACCTCAGAATACAACAAGGAATTCCATGTAAAATTGGTCTGTATAACACATTAACCTTATTAAATATGCTTTTGTGTATAAGAGACAGTAAGTATTTTATCATTTTTCCTACATACGAAATCCCAGTCCTATATTTTTATGCTTCAAAATGCTTTAAGAAACAAGAAAAATTACTATTGCACAGCAATTCTAAAACGTCTAAAAAATAAAAACATTGGACCAATAGATTCTAAACGTCAGTATACGATGTTCAGGCAATTCTAAGTTGAGGCTTGCATAATAGATAATGCGTTTGTCCAAAGCCACTAGCCATAGTATTATGCCAGTCCAACCCTATAGCCTCATCAATGTATATACTTGCACATGTTATTCACATAATGAATTTGGTTCAGAAATGCTCTACAGACTTCGGAGATAAAGATAGATAGAGGATTGCAACTGGAGTAAAATCAACTATTAATGACAAGAATCAAATCTTAGCTTAGGCCGGGCTGCAAACGGATAAGAAAGTTAATATAAACAGCATTACGTCTTCAACTTGTGAGTAGTACGAGAGACATAAATGATCTTACCTCATTAAAATACCTAATAAGAAGGTTCTTGGTGATTCTCCCAATTCCAGAACCACAGTCTGCATTAGTTCTGACGTTAGAGTTTCAACCAAAAATTTGATCGCAAATAAAAATACTTTCAGATATAGAAACTAGAAGATGAACTAGAAAGGAAAAAGGATAACGTACCGAGAGCAACAAGATGGCGATCGATTCCACCATCTACAAAGAGTTCAGATAAAAGGGTCTGAAGAAAAGCCTCGCTGCCCCTGATATCAGCATCGTTGACATGTCCATATCCACCCAATACGCCATCCACGGAAGCATCGACACCCTTCACTCAATAACCAAAAACTGAGAGTAAAAAATCAATCTTCCCTGGCTTCTTAACAAGTGCATTTCTCAGTTTCGTTGTCTTTTAGGGATAAAAACAAGAATTCACAAAAAATAGTAACTTACTTCCCAAAAGGCAACACCGTCCCGGTACCATTGGGTCTTCAAGTTAGCGTCCCCAGTGTGTTCTCTCCACATCTCATCAGCGTTGTTGAACTGACGTCCTTCGGAATCGGCGCCGGCTGTCTCCATGGCAGAGTTGTAGGATTTGATAGGATTGCTACGACGGAGGTTGGCAGCAGTAGTAGGAGCGAGTAGCGGGTCTAAAGGAAAGACAAGTCGTCCTCTAATGTCGAATTTCGTTAGCCGGAATTGGCATAATTGGCTATGCATCTCCCGGAATTAAGTGAAAACGGCAGGCTACGTCATCAGATACACGTATATCTGAATAAATTTTTTTTGTTTTTTTTCATAAATAAAAATTAAATTACGTTAAAATTACGTTATCCAAATTAAATTTAATTAATTTTTAAATAATTCAAAAGTGGTAATGAAAGGGAATGTCGCGTTATTTTTTACAATAAATATCCAACAATTGTGTCTTCTCCCGTAGATATGTATTTTTCCATGTAAATATGGACGATAATTTGTATATAGAGAATGAATCTAAGAATATCTTCATACTATCTAGATTATTTTTTTTTATATTCTCTTCTTCTGTCCTAAATAATAATATTATTCAAAATAATCTTACTATAGAGTCTTTTAAGTTTGTGAGATTTATGATTAGCCTTTGGTCTTGAAAATTAATTTTTTAATAATATAAAAAAGAAAAAAATTATTTAAACCGGATCAATCACTATTTCAATCCAGTCTGATCTAAATAAGATTTGACACCGATATATAAGATGTTTAAATCTAATAATTAAGAGTTCATTAGTATTTCATTCTTTTTTTATGAGATTTTTTTAACGAGATGTATTTCAATATGTTCCGTTTGTATAATCACAAACTTAGGGGAGGTGAAATAAATAATATTTATAAAGTCCATCAAATTCTATCATTTACGATGACAGAGCATTGCCCATGGAGGGTCATCACTCCCAATGAAATAGCCTGCAACTCTTATCAGAAGTCAGAACTAGTCGGAGAATTAAAGCCACAATTCCTCCTCCCAATAAACTATTTCGCCCTATAAAAACCCATCATCCTGGAAAACTCACTTCATCAACCAACAACATATTTGCAAGAGCACATAAAAACTTTTACTGTGACTTAACCATGAACAGCTTATCCTTCTCCACTCTCTTCCTCCTCTCATTCCTCCTCTGCATCGCCAGCATTAGCCAGGCAGCTATTCCATGCAGCACCGTGGACGCCAAGGCTGCCGCGTGTGTTGGCTTTGCCACGGGGAAAGCTACCAAGCCCACCCCGGCATGTTGCGGTGGTCTGCAGCAGCTTGCTCAAACGGTTAAAACCGTTAATGATAAGAAGGATATCTGCAGGTGCCTGAAAGCTGCCTCTGGATCTTTGGGAGTGAAAGACCAGTTCCTGAGCAAGATTCCTGAAGCTTGCAACATTAAAGTTGGATTCCCTGTCTCCACCAGCGTCAACTGTGAAACGTGAGTATTTTTTGTCGATTTTGCAGTTTTGTTTAGTAAAGAGATATATGGTTTTATCTGACCTTTCTTATAAACTAAATCTTGTAGGATCCACTGAATGACTGCGGAAGGACGACACTGCATCTCACGATCTTGAGAACTATGTATGCTACATATATAGAGCTAGGGAGGAAATTTCAGAATAAAACAGTTTGAGGCAGTGTAATGTGTGGTCTAGGCTACACCATCTAATGTATTGTCCCTTTAACATCATTGTACTTCCAAGTTTACTTCTACGTTTGGCTTCAGCTTCCTGCCCTGCTTCACCATCAATTAATGTCATAATTGCGATTGGTTTCTGCAGCATTCCCATCTCTTATTTGCAAACCAATTAAGGGTTAAGAGGAATGCTACCATAGGATATAACCACAGTCGAATTCATAATTTACAGAAACAGAATTGAACGGAAAAATTCAACTGTGAGAAAATGGTGACTTTAAGTAATACTTTAAAAAAAATACTTTCACATCAATTGGCTATTTTTTATTAGATTTGATGTGATATCCAACTATTCATAAGAATATTTGTTAATGGACATTAATCAAGTTTAACAGTGGAGACAATTATTCATACAGTGAAAGTGGAGAGTTGAATAACTTACAAATTAGGTTTTTAACAGGTCTTTTTGGAAAAAAAACAGCAGTCACCTAAGTGATAGCTGCTAACAATCACCAAGGGATTTCCTGGCCATCCCAAGCAAAGAATTTGCCATTATCGCAGCTCTTAGCCTTGTTGATTATGCTTAAGAGCTTCTGCACCGAGAATTCTTTTGTGAAGAGCTTCCCTTCAGGAACATTTCTCTGAAATGGGCGAGAAAGGTCTGTGTCCACTGTGCCTGGGTGCAAAAGAATGCATATAACTGGATCTTTCTTGCGACCAAACTCCACAGACACAGTCTTAGTCACTGCTGGCATCACCCAAAAAAAGAAAGAGTCGATCAGAAAGAAATGCCACCCGAAAACACTAGCATCTAAATAGGAGCACCGAATAAGGCATTCTCCATACCCTCCAAAGTCAGTTTCACTTTTATAGTCTAAATTTGCACTTCAGTAAAGGACCATTAATCAAACATTATCCAACACGTAGATTAAAAAGAACAAAGATAAAAGATTTTGATCTGAAGTAAAGGAGAGGTGCATCAGTAGCAAATATAGGCATGTGCAGAAAAAACAATGCTCGTACAGCACTATCACCTCCAAGGTGATTTTCATCTCAAGGAAAATGACAATTCGTTGTTATCCAAACGTACTATCTGATTCTTCTTTCAATCGGAATCACAGAAAATTATGAATAGCTAAAATGAATCCGTACGAACTAGGAACTGGAGGTGACATCCTGCTAGATTGATGTTATGATCCTCCTCTCGTTAATTTTTCTACCTGCAAGGAGTACACAGTAATATTCCTATCCCTGCTCTACTAAGGAAAGACAATGAATAAGAAACCACCAGGAATGAATTTTATTAGAGAGAGGTCTACTCGTCCATACCCGAAGCTCAAGGTAAAAACAACCAACCAATAAATTGCAAAAGACGTCCCCTCATACAAAATGATCTTCCTACAAATGCTTGTTACTATCTGGCAATACTAAGAATATTCTTAACTATCTCCCAATAATGTCAAGTATTAACCCAATAAACAAATTCCTCACTAACCATTGGACCTTTGTTTTTCCCCTTCTACTCCATACGTATTTGATTTGGGGCCTAACAATTGAAGGGAGGAAAATCTCATAAGATGCCAACTGACTCAAGAAGATGCTTTGGATATGTAGTTGTAGGTCCCGAATACGCCAAATACATTCTCTGCTTCACAGCTTTCTAAAACTGCAAGTTGAATAGTCAAGCAAACACAAAATATGCACAAAGCAAAAATGACCAAAAAATTTTGGTGATGGTACCCAAGCTATGGATTCTTAGCCAGGTTTATAGAATATATTTTTTGAAGTCGACACACAAAATAACCCTCACTAAGGCGGTAACTAAACGCACCAATTTATTCCAAAAAAAAACTAAACACACCAACACACTAATGAGGATGCATGTCACCAAGGTGTTCAAGATTCTAAATCTGTTCGTTACCTCTATTAGCATAAAAGAAATTAAAAGAATTAAGAATTCCAGCAAGTTTCTTGAATATGATCAGGATCTGATTCGAACCAGTCATGGAAATTTCAAGCTCGAAGGCGTAAGGAAAATATGCTTAAGGAACTCTAGGTAAGCAGTGGTACACTGATTCAAAGCAGTCTTTGAAGAACGATAAGCATGCCACCCCCCTAAGCGATTATCACCAATTGATCCCACCCTGGCGCTTAAATTGGCCACCACTGCTCCATCTCTTTCAGTCCCTGTGCCTCCGCCAGCCTTCAGAAGAGGCCACATGTGCTGACAGAAAACAAGCAGCAATTATCATGCTTCCATGGCAGTAAAAAACTAAAATTTTATGATCCCAGCTAAACCCATATATTTCTTTCCATAGCCAATATTCAACATCAGTAAATATATATCGTTAAGAAGCCACAAATAACTATTGGAAAGTTCTTGATATAGTCGTACATGCACATCAAAAAGGAAAAGAAGTCAAAAACCAAGAGACATAATTATTTCCATTCTTGCAAATGTCTAGTGATATTGTGCTATTCCAAACATAAAAATTGTGGCAATGCATATTTGTGTTATATGCACTTGGATCTTGATTTTAATCCCTCACCAAAGAAAAAGCACACCAAAGTGAGTACTAATCAAGCTCCTCCTGAAATCATCTCACAGTAAATCATAGCTACAACTGGGTACCTTGATCACTAAAATAGGACCAACAGCATTAACTTCATACGCAAGCATCAAGGATGATTTCTCTACTTTGTTCAATGTTGTTTCTGCAGTCAAAATGAAAGAATGAACCCTTTTTGCCAACCAAATTTACTTTTCTTCACCTAAAATATCCATTTGGCAGAAAAAAAGTTTTGAAATCTATAGATAAGCCATAGAGAAATGTTCCTACCTGGCTGCAATACATTTGGTATCGAAAGGATTCCTGATGCATTAATAAGAAGGTTCAGCGAGCCAAATTTTTCTCTTACAGACTTTGCAGTCGCCTGAACAGAAAATTGCATCAGCCATCAGCTGACAGTCAGTATGCTGCACTTAGCTAATCTGTAGCACATGAAAACAAATATATCTGCAAAAGAGAGAGTAAACATGAAATACACCCGATATTCTCACTACAACCATTCTGACCATTGGGTAGTTTAAGAATTCGAGATTTTTCTTCCTCGCTTCAATTGGTTAAAAAAGAAGCTATGAGCTTCAGAAAAAAATTTGGAATTTCTTAACACAAGAAGCAAAAATTAAAGTCACAAAAGGTCAAACAATGAACAAGAACTGAAAGAAAGATAGGTTTCATTTTATCTTGGTAGCCAAAAACGTAAGAGCAGGAGGAAGCAAGAGAACAGCAGTAACCTCGATGGTATTTTCATTAGTCAGGTCCAACTGTAAAATGTTAAGACGCTCCGCAAACTTATTTTTCAAATCTATCAGTCCTGTTGCTCCATTAGGATCCCGGCAAGTAGCAATTACATGCCCTTTCCCATTTTTTTCCAAAAGTTGCTTGACCTGCATCATATAGCCAACAACACAACCAAACATGTTCTTGAAATATGGAGTTTTAATTTTATCTCATCACTCCCTCAATGCATCAATCATAATGTACAAAGTTTCACAGTCATCAGATTTCAGTTCGATATTGAACATCATATGGTTAAGAAATTTAATGGAATTCTAACATAAAAAAGAAATTTAATGAAAAAAAAGGGGAATAAAAAAAAAAAAAAAGAAGAAAACCTTACACGATAAAGGGGAAGAAAAAGGAGAAGAAAACTCACGAATTCGAGGCCAATTCCTCTGGAAGCTCCTTGAACCAATGATACCCCACCTTCCCATTTGACAGCAGAAGCAGCTGTTGATGCTAAACGAGCAATCCTTCTCGCGTTTGTCGTTGGTGAGGTCATGGACAATGCTGCCAGGCTGCTGCTCGCGACGCCAAACTTCATATTGTAACAACTTGAATCACTCCTCCAACCAACACCGCTTTTTATGCCTCGTCACGATTTACTGGTTCGTTAGTTACTAACCCATCATAAATTATGACCTCCATTAATGCAAGTTTTTTCAGTGACAGACAGAGCAGCGACGTGGTAAGAGTCCAGTCCGGAAAATTTTCTTGTTCTTTCCATCTCTATTTTTTTCCAACATCTCGATGTTATATCTTTATCTATCTTCAATTCCTCTATCTTTTATCATAACCATGCTGCCTATTAATTCACAAACTAAACTTTCCTTTGATTTTAAAAAGAGGCGCTACTTCAAATAAGGGAGGATTCTCTATTGAATTGAAAATGAAGTAGAAGAAGAAGAAGAGGAGGAGGAGAGACGGCCCAGCCCAGTGGGTTTGGGGAGAAGAGACCGAAGGTGGGTAACTCACGCGGGTACTTCCCATGCTCTCGTGCGTTTCCCATTCTATTTCATTTCTAAAATGTTATATATTATTTTATTATATATTAATATTCTAAAATATTGATTTAAATTTAGAAAATTAGTTGGAATACCAAGAGTATCCGAATTTTTTTAAAAAATTTTAAAAATACAAATTAGTCGAGCAATTTATAAAAAAGTTATCTAAATGGAGAAATAAATTTCAAACCATAGTTTAATAAATACATAATAAACTTTATAAATAAAATAAATTTTCTGAAACTTTTTGAACAATATAAATTCAAATACACAAAGTTTTTACTTATAACCATCCAAAACGATGCATAAATATGTACAAACTCATAAATTTTTATTTCTATAATATTTTCCTTAAAATCATATGATAAAAATATTTTCGAGGAAATTTTAAAAATTCCTATATCACATGTATAAAATCCCCCAAATGAAGAAATTAATATATCCATTGTCATCTCGTCTCGAGAATGATAATGTCATACAGAAACTGTCCTCGTTATGCAGAGAAAATGGAGAAGAATTGCTACATGCTATGACCTAAGAATGAACGTAAAGGAACATTAGAAACGTACGGGAACGACAACGCATTCCATAATGATAAACTTACAGACATTTTCTCACAATAAATGCTGGCAATCATACTTTTCGTCAAAAGTCAAACTTCTAGTCAGGAAAAAAAGGAAGGAAAGTTCCGAATGGACTTTATAAACAGGAGAATTCGTAAATAACAATTGGCTTCGCCATTTTGCCCCACAGGAAGAGCTGTATAGTGATCTTTTTGTAATCAACAATTGATAAAACTTGGTATCTTCCCTCTAGATAAAGTAATTAGCAGTAATTAGCCTGTGTGACGAAAAAGAAAAATCAACAATTGCGGTTATGGATATATAAATCGTCAAACTTTCTATATTGAAGTCGTGGGCTTCATCATCATCATCATCATTTTATATTCTAGTTTCTTAGCTTATATGCACCCATATAATTAGACTAGTCGTAAGTTTTTATTTATCAAATTTCTATTGATATTGGGGATCTGCCAATGAATATATGGTCCAAAGTTATCTAAAAACCATTATCCAAAAAACATTTTGAGTTTATATCTGCTGCAGTATTCTAATATATATATATATATATATAAAGAACGTATTTCAGTTTGCTTTGAATTTTATCAAGATGAAATGATCACGCATGTCAATGTATTGCATTCACAAGTTTTGGTTCAGAACTCTACATTGATGAGGAGGATTGAACCCTCCTTATTACTATAAATATATATCGAGGTGCTTTCCCTCTTACAGTCAAGCCAATAGGAAAAGAAAGAAAGATGAATCCTTTTAGCTCCTTCGTGCTGCCTTTTATGCTAGCTATTGTTCTGTCAGTGACAGGAACGAGTCTGGGTCATACACTTGAGGATTTTCTTCAATGTCTTAAGCTTTCACTTCATTATTATGACTCCACCTCCATTTCCAAGGTCCTTTACACCCAAAGGAACCCCTTCTATACTTCTGTTTTGCAGTCCTCCATGCGAAATCAGAGGTTCAATACCGCAACTACTCCCAAGCCTCTTGTCATAGTTACACCACTGAATGCATCGGACGTTCAAGCTGCCATTACTTGTTCCAAGAAATATGACATGCAAATTAGAGTTAGAAGTGGGGGTCATGACTTTGGGGGTCTATCCTACGTTTCTACAGCTCAATCTTTTGTGGTTCTTGACCTAATTAATCTTCGCGAAATCACTGTTGATGTAGCAAGTAGCACAGCTTGGGTTCAAACTGGTGCCACTTTAGGCGAACTTTACTATAGAATCGCAGAGAAGAGTGGAACTTTGGGCTTCCCAGCAGGCGTGTGCCCTACTGTTGGCGTTGGTGGGCATTTTAGTGGAGGAGGGTTTGGCATGTTAATGCGCAAGTATGGCACTGCTGCAGATAACATAATTGATGCGCACTTGATCGATGTTAAAGGTCGAATCCTTGACAGAGCCTCAATGGGAGAAGATCTGTTTTGGGCCATTCGAGGTGGTGGAGGAAATACTTTTGGTGTAGTAATTGCATGGAAAGTAAACCTGGTGCCTGTTCCACCTGTAGTGACCGTATTCAACGTCACTAAAACTTTGGCTCAAAACGCTACAAACCTTGTTCACCGGTGGCAGTCTGTTGCTCACAAGCTTAACAAAGATTTAACCATAAGAATCTTGATAAGGAGAGTAAGTTCTATCGAGCATGGAACAACAATACAAGCTGAGTTCTTATCTTTGTTCCTTGGTGGGGTTGATAGTCTTCTCCAGCTCATGAAAGATAACTTTCCCGAACTTGATCTGCTGAAAGAAGACTGCACAGAAATGAGTTGGATCGAGTCTGCAGTCTACTCTGCAGGATTTCCAAGCAACAGTTCTCTAGATGTATTGGTTGACAGGGCACCCGACATGATCCTAAGTTCGAAGGGAAAAACAGATTTCGTAACGGAACCTATCTCAGAAGTTGGGCTCGAGGGAATCTGGGATTTGTTTCAGCAAGTTGATGTTGTGGAAGCTATGTTGATTTTGCATCCTTTTGGAGGAAGAATGAATGAGATCTCAGAGTCGAGCATTCCTTTCCCACATAGAGCTGGAAATATATACCATGTCCATCCCCTAATATATTGGGAAGAAGAAGGCAGTGAGACTTCAGAAAATATTTTGAAGTGGAGCAGAAGGGTCCATACATACTTGACTCCATATGTTTCAAAAAATCCTCGATCTGCCTATGCCAATTATAGGGATCTTGATCTAGGCACAAATAATCTTGGTGAGACAAGTTTCGAACAAGCAAGCATTTGGGGCACCAAATATTTCAAGAATAACTTCGGCAGATTGGTAGACGTGAAAACTTCAGTTGATCCAGACAATTTCTTTAGAAATGAACAAAGCATCCCTCCTTACACATCCTGATGAGATTGGATGAGATGCTAAGTCAGTGGTCGGAAAAATTAGTATGCATATAATAATTGTTGAAGTACATATCAATTACTACTAAACATCAGTAAGGGTTCATTTCAAATCAGATTGAACTAAAGATTGTTACATTTTCTTGTAATAAAGCTTTTGTCTTGATATAGTCCAATAAATTAAGTGTGGCTTTGTATCTTCCAGTTCTTGAGATTGAGATAAGAATAGAATCTATTTGTTAGTAGGATTCCCATCTTAAAAGACAGTGACTAAAGCCCAGGGAGAAATAAATCCTGTGGACTAGAATATTCCTTCAATTAAAAAATATAAATACAAATATGCATGGCTAAAAATCAACAGTTTTCTTAATGTGCCAAAAAATATCATAACATAACATAACATGAAAACAAATACAAGGATAAATAAGTCCATCCCCAGGTATGTCATCTGTACGTGTGGATAGTATGAATTGGGAAGTCAATACATGTGTTAAAGTATCTATAGGACATGCAATGATGCAAGACCATGAACCCGTGACATTAGGTTTTGCAAGTAACTGAGTGGACAAGCGGGAATCACGCATGTGATATGATATACTATCATCAGAGCATATGCATAGAAATAGATAATCAAATCATGTAAGCATACATATCTTATAAATTTATTATATATGTTGTTATACTTTAATATATAATTAATTAATATTATAATTTCTAATTTTTTAAAAAATATATATTTAATATAAATAAATTAACAATTTAAACCTGAAATACCGATAGTCCGAAAAACCCATTGAGCTCGGCAGGAAAATTTCCATAAAATTTTAGATTGGATTTAATCTGAATTTAGAAATATAAATTTAAATATAAGATTTTAAAAATCTAATGTATTATCATTCCTAACGAGTATTCACGACGCGTGATAGATATCCACGAGGTATGTCGGATAAAGTAATACCTAAGGGACCCAACTCTGGCTTACACGTGAAATTTATTCAACACGTTTTATGAGATTTCGACTACCGTGGAAACGTATAGGACATACGCATCTAACCCTCAAGTGAAAATTCTATTGGCATATTTCTACCTAGTAGATGTCACTAAATTCCTTCCGGACAATTCTGACTGAAATAAACAAGAAATAAAGTTTAATATTTTTGTCTGAATCTTAGCTTATGAAATGTTTAATCTTATCGTAACCATACTAGAGATCTTATAATCAAATAAATCATAACTTAGAGAAGTGTTAATTTCACCACTAGGCTGTTATTTTTTTTTTCTATAATGATTGACATCCACTACAATAAAAATTATCAACGCAATTTGTTACCACTGTCGCTGAATTGTGAACACAAATCTTTTAATTCTCAAATTATTTAAGACAAAAATAGATATATCATTTAACCAAAGAATTAAACTTGCGTTGTAATATGGTCTGAATTGTAAAATTCGGTTTTATGGTCTGATTTTAAATGAACAGTAAGTAACTCCGTGTGGTCTAAAGTTGAATCTCAAAGCACGCGGAATCTTATACCATAAAAATGGTTAACACGTTTTTATCGTTTATATATAGGTATCGTACATTTTTATCTGAACCACTAATAATGAAAAACATCTTCAAATAGGTTTACTCTAGTCCGATAGTAGGACTAGTGAATAAAAGCTGACCACACACGTGATTGAACGACAAAATTCCACTTGTAGAAGGGGACCCTACTCTAAGTAGAAAGACTCAATTCCTACTCGCCAACCCTAGACTAAGATAGAACAAGTTGATAATAAAAATATATATATATATATATATATACATATACAGATATAGACATGTAGGATTAACTCATGGTTTCCTATGCATTATTTCAATCGTTACTATTTTTCTCCACCATTTTTTATGGAATAAATGGTTACATAACTAATATTCATCATGCAGATTGATGGAAAAATCAAATAACTAATTCGTACGAGAGGCCATATTGCAGAACAACAATGTGGAAATTAAGATGAGCGGTAGATGCATGTCTTGTGTTCATTAAAGGTGAAATGAACCAGTCTTTATCGTTATCATTCACACCACAGAAAAAAAGAAGACGTGTCAATCAGACCGCATGATCTTTGGAAATTCAGGTTGAGAATTATTATAAATACTGACAGTCTCGAAAGCTAAAACCCATCCAGATTGGTTTGGAGTTATAACCATCGAATCACTTGTACTTGGGAACTCATTCGCCACCATGCTACCCCTTCCCGAACCCACTTCCCTTGTTTTTAAGGTTGCTAGACATGAAGCAGAACTAATTGCACCAGCTCAGCCAACTCCACGGGAGTGGAAATCATTATCAGACATCGATGATCAAAAGGGTTTGAGGGCCCATGTTGATTTTGTACAATTTTATCGCAGCTGCCTATTGATGGCAGAAAAAGATCCAGCCAAGGTCATCAGAGAGGCGCTAGCCAAGACACTGGTTTTTTACTACCCATTTGCCGGTAGACTGAGAGAAGGGCCTAACCAGAAGCTTTTAGTGGAATGTACAGGAGAAGGGGTCTTGTTTGTCGAGGCAGATGCAGATGTCACTCTTGAACAGTTTGGTGATGCACTTGCGCCTCCATTCCCTTGCTTCAAGGAGCTTCTTCAAAATGTCCCTGGCTTTGGTGACCAAGTGCTAAACTTCCCTCTGTTGCTTGTTCAGGTAGCTCTTGTTCCTTCAATTTTGTGCCTTTCTTAGAAAGGAATTTGTTACATAACAGAGAGAGAGAGAGAGGTGAGAACCATTCATTCATGTGTCAACTGTCTCAAATTTGATAGGTAACACGACTGAAGTGTGGAGGTTTCATAGTGGCCGCCCGATTCAATCACGTCATGACTGATTCCTTGGGGATGGTCCAATTCTTATCTGCTGTGAGCGAAATTGCCGCTGGATCGCATGCCCCCTCTGTCTTGCCAGTCTGGGAAAGGCAACTCCTATGTGCTAGTAACCCACCACAAGTAACACATAAACATCGTGAGTATGAGCAACTGGTTGACACTACTGCCATTCCAATTGATGACCATATGGTTCTCAAGTCACTTTTCATTGGACCCCGAGAAATGTCAGCTCTAAAAAAACTGGTCCCTCCTGGAGGACGACGCTACTCCACCTTTGAAATATTAGCAGCTTGTTTATGGAAGTGCCGAACCGTTGCACTGCAACTAAGTCCCACGGAATTAGTGCGCCTGCTGGTCATCGTTGATGCTCGTCACAAATTGAATCCCCCATTGCCGACAGGATACTACGGTAACGGAATTGCCTTCCCTGCTGCAGTGACAACAGCAAGACAACTGTGTCAAAACCCGATAGGATACGCATTGGGTTTGATAAAAAAATCCAAGGAAGACGTAGGGGAGAACTACATGCGATCAGTATGTGCTTTGATGGTCTCCCAGGGAAGGCCTATGTTTACAACAGCGAGAACTTATGCACTTTCTGATACAAGATATGTAGGGTTCCAAGAGGTGGATTTCGGGTGGGGTAAGCCAATATATGGTGGGATGGCCGGGGCTGGGCTTGGAGATTTCGCTGGTGTAAGCAATGTAATCCCATACACAAATAGGAAAGGAGAAAATGGGATTGTGGTACCACTTTGGTTGCCATCTATATCGATGGGAAGATTTATCAAGCTGTTTGACAATATGTTGAAGGAGGTTCAAGAAGATATTGCACCAGAATTCATTCAGTCCTCCTTGTAATTCCCAGTACAAGGTGTTTTAAGTCCAAGGAAAAAGAAAAAACATGACCTGAACACTGGAGGAGATGCAAGATTAATCTAGAAGTTCCTTCGAGCTCACTTCTAGTTCTAGTGAGCCGGACATTGTGTTTGTTCAGAATATCCATCTTTACACCACAAGGATCTGCCACCTATTTGGTCGGTTCATGGTGATCTCAGATCACATGCAGTTGCATATTATTGTATACTATCAGATAATCTTTGGTTTCCTTGTAATATAAATTAATATATATATATATATATTATCTATTTTATCCCATCCTATCCTTATTACTCCTTCAATGATCTCCTAATCCTTAAATTTTAAAGACAAGAGGAGATATTATTGATATTGAGTTAGATAACATAATAACAAGAATTTTTAGAGAATAATTCGGTAATATTGAACAACACAGGACAAATAAATATAGGATATAGTATTGCGATTTTATATAAAAAAGATATAATCCATTATTATAATATTTAGAAATACTGTTTTTATTAAAAAAAATAAAAATTGGTTTTTGATTTTCTAATCCTATTTGACGAATAGAGAGTTTTTTTTAAAAAATTATTTTGTCATAATTATCATGCAGCTTTGGACAGACAGCAACGCCTCTCCGTTTAGACTCTTCAATACTCTTTGGGTATGTATATATTGTTTATGCCAGAGTCCAGTGGGGTCCTTGTCTTTGGGTCTTGTAGATATTTTGATTTTGGCACGTTACTTACCCCTATCTTCTACTTTATTATTTGATTTTTTTCATTTCTCTTTCTTTTCTCCTGCTCAAAATAAGCAAGGGTTCCATATGAGAATTTATTTGAATCTTATTCTATATCAGGTCTAAAGTTAAAAAGGAAAAGAAAAAGAAAAAATAAAAAATAAAAAATATAATAATCAAATAACTAAAAAAACTAAAAATAAGAAAAAAATAATCAAATAACATTTGTATCAGAAACATAAAAAGATGAGGTACAGTTTAATAAAAATATATAAATAAATAAATTAAAATCAAGAAGATATAACAAATCTAAAATATTACACTATTATAATAGACCATTATTATCAGATGTACAAAGAGAAGATTATTCCTTTTAAATAACTTCTTTATAAAGAGGTTGTTCATTGTTAGAATGTCAACTCGGGATTATATATCTTACTGATTCATCTCTCATGGAATTTATTGTCGATTTAAATAAGCTAAGAATGATATCTCTACCATAATCTTCAATTCCGATCCCTAGTTTCCTGATTGATTTGATAGGGTTGAAAACATGAATTAATCTTACTCTTGAATTTCTTTCATAAAATTATGTAATCAATGTTTTAGGTCCTAAAAGGCTTGTTCACTTTTTCCGCTGCATGAATCTTATTTTGGCTTAAACCATGTGATATCCGACCTCATGCTTATTTAACTATTTATTTTAATTATGATGGGATCACACATGACCTATATTAAAAATGCATGCATGCCTGCAAAATTTGGAGGACTCGAGGAGAGTTTGCCAGGATTGTAAAAAAATCATTCTGAATTTTGATGATGTTTCTTTTTCTCATGTGTTTAGGGAAGCTAATATGTTAGCTGATTTTATAGTTAAATGAGGTATGCAAATATCTTTTAGTAGTGTTTTTTTAGAAGGTGCCCCGGTTGCACTGTCGCAAGCTTTTTTGTTTGATCGCACAGGTGAGGTGTTTTGTTCTCGCTCGACTTTTGTTTCTCTTTGTTTTGAATAAGAGTTATCCTTACAAAAAAAAATAAAAATGCATGCATGAAGACTCTTAACGCATTGTTTTTTTCTTAGTTACTGCCGTGCAAGTTTTTACATCTGATTTAATTAAAAGGGAAAACAGGCGTTTAGTTGGACCCGTCAGCCACTGAATTTTACTGGTAATAATATTCGTCATTTTGAAATTCATGTTACATATATATATTTTTAATTTTCACCTGGATAAGAACATACTCCGCTGCCTTGTTGCTATATATACTCTTGCCCTCTCAATTCGAAAAGCATAGCAGAAAACATCGTATAATACCTCAAAATGTTGCAATTTCTGGTCATATTTGTCCTCTTTTTCTCAGTAAGGACTTCAGCTAATAGCCATGAGGATTTCCTTCAATGTCTTTCCCTTTCTCCTCACAACTCCAATTCCATCACCAAAGTCATATATACCCCCAAAAACGTCTCATCCTATACATCCGTCCTGCAATCTGCAATCAGAAACCGCAGGTTCAATACAAGTACCACACCGAGACCTCTTGTTATTGTCACTCCCCTAAATGTTTCCCACGTTCAAGCTGCCATTACTTGTTCTAAGAAACATGGCATGGGAATCAGAGTTCGTAGTGGTGGTCATGACTATGAGGGCCTTTCTTATGTCTCTCATATACTTCCTTACATCGTTGTTGATCTCATTAATTTTCGAACTGTCACTGTTGACGTATCAAACAGTACAGCCTGGGTTGAGGCAGGTGCAACTTTAGGCGAAGTTTATTATACAATTGCGGAGAAAAGTAAGACTCTTGCTTTCCCGGCTGGTGTTTGCCCTACGGTTGGTGTTGGCGGTCACTTCAGTGGAGGAGGGTATGGCATGATGACGAGAAAATATGGCATCGCTACGGATCATATTGTTGATGCACACCTTATCGATGCCAAAGGCAGAGTTCTTGATAGGAAATCAATGGGAGAAGATCTTTTCTGGGCCATTCGGGGAGGTGGAGGAAACACCTTCGGAGTTGTTATTGCTTGGAAGCTGAACTTGGTGGAGGTTCCACCCTTGGTGACTGTGTTCAACGTCACAAAAACCTCCTTGGAACAAAACATGACAAAGCTTGTTCATCAATGGCAACACGCAATCAGCGAATTTCAAGATGAATTTTTTTCAAGAATCTTCATATGGAGTGGTAATTCTAATGATCAACCTGCAGGGAAGAGAATAATTCAAACTGCATTCACTTCCTTATTTCTTGGGAAGGTAGATAGCCTTCTCCCCATGATACAAGAGACGTTTCCTGAACTTGGGTTGGTCAGAGAGGACTGCATTGAGATGACATGGATTGAGTCTGTCGTCTACTTTGCTCAATTTCCAAGAAACGCATCACCTGATGTTTTGCTAGACAGAACTTCTCAGCCAACAACATTCTCCAAAGGAAAATCCGACTATGTGAAAGAGCCCATGTCTGAAAATGCATTGGAAGGAATATGGAGCAGATTGCATCAAGTAGAAGCGGAGAGGAGTCAACTGCAATTTACTTCATATGGAGGACGGATGAATGAGATTTCAGAATCAAGCACTCCGTTTCCCCACAGAGCTGGGATCTTATACCAAATTCACTATTGGGTGTCATGGACTGAAGAGGACATTAAGACATCAAAGTGGCATATAAATTGGATCCGAAGACTTTACAGTTATATGGCTCCGTATGTGTCTAAAAATCCGCGGGCTGCATACGTAAATTACAGGGATCTTGACATAGGAGTGAACAACCTAGGTGGTAGTACAAGCTACAAACAAGCTAGCATCTGGGGTAAGAAATATTTCGGGAATAATTTTGATAGGCTGGTACGTGTGAAGACTGCTGTTGATCCAGGTAATTTCTTCAGGAATGAGCAAAGCATCCCTCCTTTAAATGCTTAAATAGAAAAAAATTATATGATATGTTGTTTTCCAGCACGCTGGATGTCAATAATACTGGTTTCATTATTTCATAATGTGAACTCAAGTTTTATTAATATATGCTCACAATCATATAAAGTCAAATGTGGCAATATTGTAATACTGTTGTTATCACATCATGAATAACTGAGTTCTATGTTTATCGGGCTCAAAGTTTTTTAGCGATGGCAATGTGGATAATTCAATTCTTACACTAACTTTATTTTTAAATTTTCCCAAAATCAATGGATTATGAACAAATAATCCAACGGAAAAAAAGAAAATTGAATCCGTTGAAAAAATATCTAATTAAAATATCAAGTTTATTTCGCTTACTCACTCGCACGATATCGGAAAATATTAATTTTTCAGATTCGATTCTGATAAGAATTAGTTTCCTTTTGATTTTTAAAAATTTGGGTTATTAAGAGTCGGCCCAAAAGTAATTCAGGTTGACACAAAAAACGTCATACTCATTCCTTAGTGTGCCGGTGGCAACTTAAACCATATTAAGAAAGAATTGTTGTCGAATTGCAAAAACTGAAAACGTGAGATCCTGTGAGAAAGATCATACGTAATGGTTTCATCACACAGCTTAAGGAGTGATGGAAGGATGAGATGAACATTAAAGATTCAAGGTTCATTTTTTTAAAAAAAAAAGAAAAGTTATGATTGTTCATTTTAAATACATGTTAAGACATGATGGTGATCGAATCAGCCTCAAGACTGATTTTAAACTAGGTTTGTTGAACTTACAAAGTAAATAAATTAAAAAAATAAAAAATAAAAATAATCATTATATCTTTTGTTGTGTCGTGATAACAATCACTTTGTTTTGAAAGTGAATTTCGGTCGGACCTTGGTGCAATCAACTATACCGAATGCTTTTCAAGGTTAACACAACAACCCTCAAACAAATACACCCATGGCTGAAGATTTTGGAATTCAGTAGACTAGATTTGCCCAGAATACCTATATTAGTCAAAAAAAGATATCCTAATATTAGCCAAGAAAATATACTATATTAAGGAATATAAAAGAATAAAAAATAGATATATATCAATAAAATAATTGTTATATACAAAGTAGAGGAAGAGAACAAAAAAAGAAAAATTATATATTCAAATGTATGCTCATATATTCTCCTTATATAAGAATTGAGTTACAAAAATCAAGAATTAAAAGAAATTATGACTATTATGAAAAATGTCCATTAATTATAGCCATTATGAATTATATTTCATATGTTACAAATTAATAATAAAATTATAACATAAAAAATAAAAAAAATTATAATATATTAAAATGAATTACATGCAATTTTTCCAATAGGGTTTTCCTGTACCCTCGGGCTTGTTCATCTGCAAGTTGCAGATTAGATAGACAAAGGTTGCATGTCGCGCTAATGCTTCGTCTGTAATAAGCTTGCGTGGCTCTCTTCAAAATCCATAAAAATGAAATCCATAAGAGACGTGGATCTAGAATGCATATCAATTAAAGGTTTAATTTGTCGTTGGCTTGCTTGACCATCAAGTATCCCACTGTTTGGATGATGATCACTACCAGCCACGACTGGTAGCGTTCCGAAGATAAATATTACAAAACGTGGATTAACTAAATACGAGGCCGTTGACTTCATCTAAAAGTTTGAAAATTCAAAATTAATTAATTTCCTACGCCTAACTTTCAGGAAAGAAGAAATAAAAACTGTTGGCCAAATTCTCGAAACTCTCCTTTTCAGACACACGAGTGTGTGAGTGTTTATAGGCCTGATGATTGAGAATTTTCCCAAATGTTATATGGAACTATGATTCGAAAACTTCATGTCTGTGACATTATTTTCATTCCTTTTATGTCACAAGCTCAGATGTCATCATGGTCCGTACTCATCATCTTGTTCAAATATATTAGTTCAATGGCATTGAATACCCGGTCTTAGTCAGCCCCTTTGTAATTAATTTTAATTTTAAAAGCGAGATCCAGTGTCAGATTATGTGAATAATATTGATTATCATCCAGTTTGCAGTGAAAATTTGACAATTGGGTCCGTTCCAATCTCATAATATTTGTTTTTCAAAACACAGTCATAAAGATGATTGGTGGGTGTTCTGACATTCCGACAATCATTACGCACGACTTTACCATTTGCCGACTTCCAGAACCATAAGTAAGCGCTCGCATCTACATCACATCTGCCCCCCTTTTCTCGAATTTTCAGAGACCACAACTATCTGGCCGAAATACTTACTGGTTTTGTGGTTCATCCTATTCCAATGAATGAGTTTGTACATGCCGTATATTTATCTAGAAGAATAAGAAAAATATGATTGACTTACAAATAATGAATATCTTTTTTTATTTTTTAAGAAATATTTATCTACAAGATTGCCGATGGGATAGTATACAGTAAACCAGTAAAACAGTAGTGGAAATGGCCTTAATAACGTATAAAATGTCAAATGCTGATTGTGTAACGTTCTTCATTTTGCTTTGAATTTTTCTGGTCAAATATTTGGGAGATGACTTGCACTATCATCTCACTATTTTTAATTGCATTATTTCTACACAATCCATGCTTATAAATCCCGGTTCAGGTAGAGGAACTAAACAAACTAAAAAATAATCAAGATATGGCAATCTTACGAACTATGATGTTTTCGTTGTTTTTGTCTTTTCTTATGTCCATTCCTCTTGAAGGAGCTTCAGCTGCAAAGAACGAAAACTTTCTCCAATGCCTTATTAACCATTCAGATCCCTCTCATCCAATTTCTACCGCAATTTACACCACCCAAAATGCTTCCTACTCTTCAGTTTTACAATCTTACATTAGGAATCTCAGGTTCAACACGACCACGACTCCTAAGCCACTCCTCATCGTGACAGCATTTCATGAATCCCATGTGCAAGTGGCAATCGTTTGTTCCCGAAAGCATGGCTTGCAAATGAAAATCAGAAGCGGTGGCCATGACTATGAGGGCATTTCATATGTCTCAGAGGTCCCTTTCTTCATTCTCGACTTATTCAATCTGCGATCAGTTGAGGTTGATGAGGAGAGTGAGACGGCTTGGGTTCAGGCTGGAGCAACCCTTGGTGAAGTTTACTATCGAATTGCAGAGAAAAGCAAGACTCATGGCTTTCCAGCCGGTGTGTGCCCTACAGTTGGTGTTGGCGGTCATTTCAGTGGTGGTGGATATGGTAACATGATGAGGAAGTATGGCCTCTCTGTCGATAACATTATCGATGCGAAGATGATCGATGTTAGTGGAAGGCTACTTGATAGAAAATCCATGGGGGAGGATCTGTTCTGGGCCATAACAGGCGGAGGCGGAGCCAGCTTTGGCGTTGTTCTTGCTTATAAAATAAACATTGTACGTGTTCCAGAAACAGTGACCGTATTCCGGGTTCAGAGAACATTGGAACAGAATGCAACAGATATTGTATACCAGTGGGAGCAAGTTGCAGATAAGCTGGATGACGGACTCTTCATCCGACTTACCATGGACGTGGTGAATGGTACTCAAACTGGTCAAAAAACAGTAAGGGCTACATTTCTTGCCTTGTTCCTTGGAAACTCTAGTCAACTTCTGTCCATCATGGACGAAAACCTCCCTCAGCTGGGCTTGCTTCGCTCAGATTGTGTTGAGATGAGTTGGGTTGAATCCGTTCTTTTCTGGACAAACTTTCCCACCGGCACTCGGACGGATGCTTTGCTCAGCCGGACACCCCAAGTACTCAACCACTTGAAAAGGAAATCTGACTACGTGAAAAAAATCATTCCAAAAGAAGGGTTAGAAGGTATTTGGAAGAAGATGATCGAGCTACAGACAACAATGCTGACATTCAATCCTTACGGTGGAAAAATGGCTGAGATTCCTGCAACAGCTACTCCTTTTCCACATCGAGCAGGAAACTTATGGAAGATTCAATATGCTACCAATTGGGATGAACAAGGAAACGAAGCGGCAAACCACTACATAGATTTGACAAGGCAGCTTTATGATTATATGACTCCCTTTGTCTCCAAGAACCCGAGGGAAGCATTCCTTAACTACAGAGACCTCGACTTGGGTATCAACCACAATGGAAAGGCAAGCTTCTATGAAGGTAGAGTATATGGAATAAAGTATTTTAAAGGCAACTTTGACAGGTTGGTGCAAATCAAGACCAGGGTTGATCCTGGTAACTTTTTCAGAAATGAACAAAGCATCCCCACTTATCCACACACTAGGAAATAGAATGGTGACGCATATTATAATTGTGTCGTCAATGGTACAGCATTGACTGAATTTGTAAAAGAAATTAAATTGTTTGAAATAAAGCATCCATTGCTCTTTGGCAGCCAATTGGCAGTTAGGCGTATCTACAGCTTGGAAGATAAAACGATAGATATGTAGAAAATGTATAAATAAAATGGATTGTTGTGAATTAAATAAAGGAGAGTGAAGATAAAACGACAGATATGTAGAAAGTAGAGACATTATGACTGTTCGTAATCGGTGTCAACTCTTCAAGTAGCTGTTATGAAGATTTTTACTGACCGTTTGGATACTCTAACCATGGAGTTTCTTTGTATTTTATATGATTTGTGTTGTTGTTGGCCTCTATTCTCTGGCCTTTGTATTCAAAGTCCTTTTTATAATTCTCCGTATAAATTTTGATGTGTTCTTAATATATTCATTCCTTCCAAATTGATATCTGGAGATAAATCAAACCAATAGTTTAGTTCTTAACGAATAATAGAGCAATTAAAATCATAACAAATGCACATAAATATATGTGAAATGACGTCATGGGTAGCGATGGGATTTCATTGAAGAAAGGAATCAGGAAATTGGATCCATGAACCTTTAACCATCTTCGGTTCTGTTCTTGATATGTAACCCACCATTGGTTTGAATGACGGGTACTAAATTAAAGCAAGATTGTACATTAATGTCAAACTTACAACATAAGACGACCAATTTGTAGCAACGTATTATTTATAATCCATCTTAATTAGACGCAGGAGTTATGGGTATAGCAAAACAGTATGAACTTGGCTACCTGCTCCTTTTCCAGATTATATAAAGGAAACTAGTTAGACATGAATCCAGCAAGAGGAATACAATCCGACAGAAATGGAGGCATCATCTCGCATAGAACTTTTACTTTTTTCGCTTCTTTTGCTTCCTTTGGTTTCTTGGGCAGTTACTTACGATGATCCGGCATTTCCCTATTTTACGCATTGTCTACATCGTCGACACGTTAATCCATCTTACCCTATTTCTGAAGTAATCTACAAGCCCAACAATGCATCGTTTACAGCTGTTTATCAAGCCTATGTCAAAAACCTCAGATTTATTTCCACTCCACCGACTTTGTATGCAATCATAGTTGCCAGGGACAGTTCTCATGTCCAGGCAACAGTTGTCTGCGCAAGAAAATATAGCATCCAAATCAGAATCCGAAGCGGCGGACACGATTACGAGGGCCTTTCCTACACTTCTGATGTCCCATTTGTGATCCTTGACTTGAACCTTCTTAGGGATATCGAAATTGACATTTCAAGCGAGACTGCACGGGTGGGGGCCGGAGCAATTCTTGGAGAGCTTTACTATGCTATAGCCAATAAAAGCGAAGTTCATGCCTTCCCGGCGGGGGTTTGCACCACTCTTGGCACTGGGGGTCACTTTAGTGGAGGTGGCTATGGGAACTTACTGCGAAAATATGGGCTCTCTGTGGATCACATTATTGATGCAACCATTGTTGATGTAAATGGTAGAATCCTGAACAGGAAAACCATGGGAGAAGATCTGTTTTGGGCAATCAGAGGAGGTGGTGGAGCAAGCTTTGGAGTAATCCTCTCCTGGAAGATCAAATTAGTTAAAGTTCCTAAAAGAGTCACTGTTTTTAGGGTAGACAGGAGCTTAGAGGAAGGCGCCACCGATGTTGTTTATGAGTGGCAACAGGCTGCTCCTTATACTGACAGGGACCTTTTCATAAGAGCAATGCCAAAAGTTGTGAGTGTGAACCAAACGAAGACAATCAAAGTCTCTTTCATAGGCTTTTTCCTCGGAGACAGCGATAGGCTTGTCGAATTAGCAAGTAAAAGCTTCCCTAAACTTGAGCTGAAGAAAAATGACACCAAGGAAGTCAGTTGGTTAGAATCAACAATTTTCTGGGCAGAATGGCCTGCGGGGAATGATAGTGTAGTGCTCACCAGGCCACCTAAAACGGCGATTTATTTCAAGAGCAAATCTGATTTCGTGAAAGAGGTGATACCAAAGGAAGGCTTAGAATCTATTTGGCAGATCATGCTAAGACATGGGGATATGTGGATGCAATGGAATCCCTATGGAGGAATTGTGAGTGATATTGCATCTAACGCAACTGCATACCCTCACAGAGCCGGAAACCTATTCAAGATCCAGTATTTCTCACTGTGGTTTGATGATAAGATTGATGCGGAGCCTAAACTGAAGAGACTAAGAGCCGTTCATAACGGAATGGCTCCTTATGTGAGCAAGAATCCTAGGGAAGCATTTTTGAACTACAGAGATATTGACATTGGCAAAAACCCAAGCGATCGAACAAAGGCTGAAAAGGCTAAAGTTTATGGGGAGAAATACTTCAATGGCAACTATCTAAAGCTGACGCACGTCAAGGCCAGGGTTGATCCTGGAAATTTCTTCAGATACGAACAAAGTATCCCACCTTATCGAGCTCCTTAATTTATAGGAACAAAAGGGTTGTATTAGCAGTTGGTCATTTTAGACAATAATAATGATTTTCCACCTACATATCATTTCATGTTCTGTTACTTTAAAAATATTAATTCCTGAAAACAATTAAACGGAACCTTTTGTAAGACATGCTTTAAATATTTAATAGATACTTGTATTATGTGTAACGGCATGCATATTTCATATGCAATAGACTTCTCCTCCCTTCTATCTTACTTGTTTGCTTTACTCATCTTGATTAAACTTTAGCCATTCTTTTTATTTTGGCATTATTTTGTATTTTTTTATAACCATTTATTTTCACTAGATCTCGACCACGATTCATTCTCTGGGTCGCGAGACTTGCTTTCTTCGAAATCCCACATATTTCTTTTTGTAAATCTCAAACCTTAAAAATAATTATTATGTCCGTGCAAAACTAGGCTTTAGGCATATATTGGATGTTAAAAACTCCATGTAATACACTGTCGAGTAGATGTAGATAGCCTTTGTCATTTTAGATGTTTGGGCCCGATGGACCTAAGCCTAAAACCCGATTAGAGTTTATCTAAGTCCTAAAATAATTAAATTGAAGGAAAGTCGAGTTTGGACAAATTATTTGGGAGGATGCACGATGATCTGTTATGAAATCATACTGCAGCTGGATTTATAGAAGAAATGATGGATTTATTGCTAATAATACCTGTCTTTTCAAAAACCAAAGTGTTAAGTTTTTTTCATCAGTAGATAAAACTGAGAATAAAAAAGAGATGATCTAATCTTATCAACATCTAGACATAAAGGCATAGTTGCTACGTTGAAGTCTTGAAGAAGTGCATCTGTGCATGTAGTGTGATCTCGCCTGGCAATCAACAATTTGATTTATATCCTCAAAAGGAAATTTATCAATTTCGTAAGCCATATACACTGACACAATGATCAATCCACTATCAATTTTCGTCATATCCAAACTAGTGGACGTTGTCTAAAGAATGCTCAAGGATCCGGCTGATGCTCGGAAACCAACCCTCTTAACGATAGTGGTTGAATAACTCGGCACCAAAACATGTTAGACTTGAATTGGATGACAGTGAATCGAAAAATGGACCACAGAAACCCCAACAGGTAGATATTGCGATAGTATGAACTGCAGATATTGGGCCACTGTACCGCTTCCGTTGACCACATTATGCTGTGAGGTAGGTATTTTTTTTGACTTGCGATGCATTATGCATGTATGTTTCTTGCATTTCTTTCTGTCCAAAATGATTACATTTCCAGAAACACATGTGTAAGAAATAAAAGCCTGTCAAAACTTGTTGTGTTCCTATGTGGCTGGCGGGGATCAAAGCCTCAAACCCGATAATAATATAACTAGCTCATAAGGTTCACCTACCAACAATCTTTGGCTCATCCCTTCACACTTAATAGTTAGTTTAGATTCAAAGTTTACTGCGGAATCACCGTAGCTAGGTCCCAATGTAGAATTAAGAATGCCACCATTTTTTCATTTGACTATAATTAAATTCTGTAAGAATCCTAACATTTTTGAATGGACGAATTCATTTCCCTCTTTAACTAATTATTTTATTAAAAAAAAAGAAAAGCAAAGGAAGAAAACATAGCATATTACTATTTTTGTTCTTGTGGGTTGAACCTGAAAAATCAAAAGTTGGCGAAGAAAGCGCCTAAAATTTTGGTAGCACACCTTGGCCCAACAATCTAAAAGCAAAGTGGACTAAAACTATTGAAAACTCTATTCCTCTGATCTGGACTGAAATTTTGATGGCAAACAGGGTTTTTTGGATGCGGACAAAGTCAAAAAAAAATACTCGCTCTTCTCCCAAGGTCGACTTTTGGTTTATAAAACTGCATGTCTCAGTTGTGTGTTCCTCTTTTTTAACTTTTTCCCAAACTAAAGCGTTGATTGACGGAGATACAAGGCAGTTGCTACAAAGGCTAAGCTTTCTCAAAAAACATGAAATTAAAGATCAGAAAATGGAAAAAAAATGATTAAATTCATCAATGATTCTAATAGAGATTAAAAAGAAAAGAAAAGGTGTTTTACGGATAATTGAGGTGCCCCCTCCTTCTCGATCGACTCACACCTCCGGGATATGCATCAACCGCCACGTCTCGGATCTTACAGTTGCCTGAATAAAAAATAAAAACAAACCAAACAACAAAACTTTTGAGTCAACAAGTGTTTGATAACGTCTGATGTGAATATCACTATCAATTATGTATTGGCATCGATTATTGAACTCTGGACCCACAATTCACAAAAGTTTAATATCCATGGTTTATTACTTTTTCGTCAGTATTAATCTTTTTTATGGAATTCTTAAATTAAATATTTTATTAACATAATAATTTAAATTTATCTTAAATTTAAAATAGGTAAATTTTGTAAATCAATCATAAAATTTAATTCTTTGTGGATTTTTTTTAAAAAAAATTAAATGAGTATCTACCACTAAAATTGATTGGATCTAGACTATAATTTTAAAATACTCTTTCTAAAATAAATGTTCAAATCTTATCAATTAATCATATTTTTAGAATTTGAATGAATATATATTCATTTACTCTTTTTCATTATTTTACATTCATTTCCGGATAACCTCTCCACTGAGCCAGATAGATCATAACTAGATGCTGCTATCCACACAAGTCTTGGTTTGGGCGATCAAAAGAATGTAAAATGATCATATAAGCTTTGATCGGATCTGATAAAATGAAAGTGGATGAAAATAAATTGGGAGTAGTGGGGGGTTTTAATGAATAAAAAGGAAATAACGTGTAGTCTGACAGCTTCTTTTTCTTCTGTCTTCTCGAAAATGGACTGACTGATCAGAGCTGACTTGGGAGTAGCAGTCACAACTTCACTAATATCTATATGGTACATGATGGTCAGTTTAATTATCATATATGTGCGTTCACACACTTCATATCTTATTGCAAATCGTCAATCCTTTAAAATGTGCTCAGTTACTGAATTTTCTGTACTAAATCCTAACCAAATAATTAATCCACATCCCCAGATTGTCATGTATGTCTACGAACTGCACCAACTCTGACTCTCTTAAGGTGGAGTTAAACATTGGCTGCTGATGTTCTGGTTAATCATAGTCCTGTTGTAGAGTTCTGATTTTTTTTTAATAAAAATTTTCAGAATTAATTGTTTTGCAGTAGAATGATCCTGACCAAAATGACCAAAATGACCACAATAACCACAAGTTTAGGAAAGTGACGTTAGGATTATATCAACCATAGGTCATCGACAGATCGCTCCTCCTCTATAAAAGATGTCAGGCACTTTCAAATATTGAACAAGATCGGGATAAACCAGAAAAGCAAACATCATGATCCCTCTAAGCTCCTCCATTATTTCAATAATTATAACCCTTCTGCTAGGACCTTCATTGGTCGCTTCTGCTTCCATTGCTGATAGTTTCCTCCAGTGTCTGTCAGGCAACCCTAAAACTGACATTTCATATTCCGCTGGCTTTTATACACCAAAGAATATTTCACAGTTTGATTCTGTCTTGGAATCCACTGCTCAAAACCTAAGGTATTTGCTACCTTCCGTTCCGAAACCCGAGTTCATCTTTACTCCTTTGCTCGAATCCCACATCCAGGCAGCTGTTATTTGTTCAAAACAGCTTGGAGTTAACCTTAGAGTTCGTAGTGGAGGCCATGATTATGAAGGCGTCTCTTATGTCTCGGAAACTGAAACACCTTTTATTGTGGTAGACCTTGCCAGGCTTCGATCTGTTAGTGTTGATATTAATGATAACACTGCCTGGGTTCAAGCTGGGGCGACAGTTGGTGAACTTTACTACAGAATTGCTGAGAAAAGCAGCACGCTTGGTTTCCCAGCTGGTCTTTGTACCAGTTTAGGCATCGGTGGACACATTACAGGAGGTGCCTATGGATCCATGATGAGGAAATACGGTCTTGGTGCTGACAACGTCATTGATGCTCGCATAATTGATTCTCATGGCAGGGTCCTCGACCGGAAAGCTATGGGAGAAGATCTTTTCTGGGCAATCAGGGGAGGTGGAGGAGGCAGCTTTGGAATCATCGCAGCATGGAAAGTGAAATTGGTACCAGTGCCATCAACTGTGACGGTCTTTACGGTTACCAAGACATTGGAACAAGGTGCAACTAAGATCCTTTATAAATGGCAACAAGTCGCTGACAAACTCGACGAGGGTCTCTTCATCAGAGTCATCATACAGACTGCTAGTGCCGGCGGCAACGGCGGGAGAACCGTCACAAATTCCTATAATGCCTTGTTCCTTGGTGACGCGAACAGACTCCTACAGATAATGGAAGAGAGTTTCCCAGAACTGGGATTGACCCTAAAGGATTGTATTGAGACAAGCTGGATCAAATCTGTGCTGTACATTGCTGGCCAGCCAAACAATGCACCCCCTGAAGTTCTGCTTCAAGGTAAGTCGACATTCAAGAGTTACTTCAAGGCCAAGTCAGATTTCGTGAGAGAGCCAATCCCCGAAGCTGGAATAGAAGGAATATGGAAAAGATACTTCGAAGAAGACGCTCCTTTCATGATATGGAATCCTTACGGTGGGATGATGAGTAAAATTGCAGAGACTGCAATTCCTTTCCCTCATAGAAATGGTACTCTTTTCATGATTCAGTACGTAACATCTTGGCGAAGCCCTCAAGAAAATGCAGCAAAGCATACAGATTGGATCCGGAAGCTTTACAACTACATGACACCTTATGTTTCCATGTTCCCAAGGACGGCATATGTCAATTACAGGGACCTTGATTTGGGCATCAACAAGAAAACTAACACGAGCTTCATAGAAGCTAGTGTTTGGGGTGCCAAATACTTCAAGGACAACTTCAACAGGTTGGTTCAAGTGAAGACTAAATTTGACCCCGACAATTTCTTCAGGCATGAACAGAGCATACCTCCTCTGCCACTCTCCCCTAGAAACAGAAAAAGAAAAGGAAACCATGGCAAGCTATTATATTGATCGGACACGAGCTTCATAGAAGCTAGTGTGTGTCTTGTGCTCTTTAAGTTTTTTTTTTTAAAAAAAGAAAAGCAATGTAATAGATATATTAACAAATAAATAGCTGCCTGTGCCTTTCACAGTATTTTGAAAATTTATATTGCAGTATTTCATAATTCTTATTCAGAAGCAAACTGTTCATAATTCTTATTCAGAAGCAAACTGGCCTTGCTTCTTATTTATGCAATGGTTTATAAAATCTTACCCAATATCGTGTCAGCCACAAGGTGCAGCAAGAACTAGGCTTTCAAAGGTTTTCTAAAGCGCATGCTTATGATGAGAAAAGAATGACTCCAGAATATACATCAGGAAAGCGTATGAAAAATATAGAGAAATATATAAATGTCATAAAAATATCATCATCCTACGAAACAGACAAGCAGGTTCTGATCAACCAAATCATAAAAATATTTGTAATAGCATTTGGTGGCTAATATATTAAGACTTTTGTATTTCCAACATAGGGATGGAATATGAGGTAAATCCTACCCAACCTACTTGCTTTTTCGTCGCCATCAACGACGACAATGGTAAAAGCTAAAAAGTAAAAACCAACCTATCCAGCCCAGGCTGGAACCGGCAGGATAAGATAATTTATCAGGTTAAACATTTATAAAAGGGATGTGTACACTATATTTCAGACAAGGCTTAAATTTTTTATGCATATAAGAAAAGCTAATCCTAATTAAAGAGAATAAATGTTGCATTGATTAGAGTCCACTCAGCTTGAACGCTTTCTTTGGCCCATCCTTATATTCTGTAAGTGTCAACAGTCTCCGTTTCCTGATACGATTGAAGTGACCGGGATCGGTTCCAGTTGCTCTGAGAAAATTAGCCGGTTCATCAGATCCGGGTCGATTTTCAAATTCTTGCGGTTGATATTTATGCCCAGCTATCTAATTTCTGATCCATATTTATTATATTATAATAATGAGAAAGGAGAGATTTGTATGGGTTTGTAGTTCGAAAAAAGGTTGAATGAGAAGATTTATATATTTTTAATTAAATATTAAAGTTAAAAATCTTGATTTTTAATATGAAATAAGTGCAGTGTTATATATACATGCAGTGCCGTCGAGAATTGTCCTTTCGGATGCGTCTATGGCATCTGCCACTCTTACCATTAATAGCCGGCAAAATACTGACTAACAAGATTGCGAGTTACTGTTTTTCCATCAATTTCTTCGCCTATTCTTGTCGAGAACCCTTTTTCATTTTCCTGGAGCCGTCTTTTAAAGATGTTCTGTTTGATTCCTCTAACTTTGTTTCTTTATAAAGCAACTGCAGAGGATATGGCAGTGGAATGTACGTAGATGTTCAGGCGAGGCAGAAGAAAAAAGGTGAAATGAAGGGCAGTGCTCTAGTTTCTCTAGCTTTGCTTTTAGCTTCATGGGCAACAGCTACACATGCCCATGAAGAGTTCGCCACTTGCATGTCTAGAGAGTTTCGTGCGTATACCAAATCTTTTGAAATTATTTTTACGCCTCAGTCCTCTTTATATTCACATCTCTTGCAATCCTCTAAGCAAAATATGAGATGGTTGAACTCCACCTCCAGGCCTGTTCTCATCGTTACACCGTTCCACGAGTCGGAAGTCCAAGCTGCTGTCCTTTGTTGCAAGAGTCTGGGTTTGCAAGTCAGAGTCCGGAGTGGAGGGCATGATTATGAGGGCCTGTCATATCTATCCCGGGAAGAGTTCATCATCATCGATCTCATCAATTTCAGAGCAATAGAGATCAACAAAGACGATGAAACGGCCTGGGTTCAGTCAGGTGCAACCCTTGGTGAGCTTTATTATGCTATTTCACAGAAAAGCAAAGTGCATGCATTCCCAGCTGGGATATGCCCCACTGTTGGGGTTGGCGGGCAGTTCAGTGGAGGTGGATTTGGTGCCATGCTGAGAAAATATGGCATTGCAGCGGATCATGTTATCGATGCCTACTTGGTTGATGTTAATGGGAATATTCTGGACAGAGCAGCAATGGGAGAAGATTTGTTTTGGGCTATTAGAGGAGGTGGGGGAGCAAGCTTTGGAATCATACTTTCATGGAAGATCAAGCTTGTACGAGTTCCTCCAACTGTGACTGTGTTTACTGTTTCAAAGACATTGGAACAAGGTGCCACCAAGCTTGTTCATAGATGGCAAAATATAGCTCCCAAACTAAATGAAGATCTCTTCATCAGAGTCATCATTCAAAATGTTCATCAGAATCATTCAAAAACAGTCCAGGCTTCCTTCAACTCACTGTTCCTTGGACATAAGGACGCTCTAATATCTCTGATGAACGACAGCTTCCCGGAGTTGGGTCTGAAGGCCACTGATTGCACAGAAATGAGTTGGATTGATTCTACTGTTTATTTTGCAGGACTTTCTCGAGGAAGTCCTTTAGAGGTTTTGCTCGACAAGAAGGAACTATATAAAGCCTATTTCAAGGCTAAATCTGACTTTGTAACGGAACCTATACCTGAAGATGGGCTGACTGGAATATGGGAGAGGTTGGTGGAGGAAGAATTAGTGTTCATAATAATGGATCCCTACGGTGGAAGAATGAATGAGATTGTGGAATCGTATGTTCCTTTTCCCCACAGGAAAGGTAACTTGTTCAACATCCAATACTTGGTGAAATGGGACGCAAATGGTGTTGGTTCATCAAACCAACATATCCGCTGGATCAGGATGCTTTCTAGATACATGAAGAGTTATGTCTCTAAATCTCCAAGGGCTGCTTACCTGAACTACAGGGATCTTGACTTGGGTACCAACAAGCATGCTAACACAAGCCGTCGGGAGGCTAGTAGCTGGGGTCTAAAGTATTTCAAAGGCAATTTCAAGAGGTTGGTCCAAGTGAAAAGCAGAGTTGATCCTCATAATTTCTTCAGAAATGAACAGAGTATCCCAAGCACTGATTCATGGACAGGAAACAGAGTAAATCAGTAAACAAATTGTAAATTAGTTCTTTAAATCTATGATCAGGCTGGAACCTGGAAGGTATCTTTAAAAAACCTTGACAGCATAATCATCTATTAATGAACTAACTAAGATATACAAAATCAAATAAGCTTCCCGAAACGTGCAAGAAAAACTAGGAGCCCATGGATTGGAAATCCCAAATTAAAGGCAGCATATGACGTGTCGCTTGTGTTGTAATGCTCTGTGCATTATTTTATTTAACAGCAACGGAATTACTATATCAACAAATACATCAGCTTTCTGAAATTAGATTCGATGTAGTAGATCCTGAAAATAAAAATAAAAATAAAAATATTAATTTAAAATAAAATAAATATAAACATCTCTATTTGATTTCTAAACAAATATAATTTTCTTATGATGTTAATTTTAACTAAACATCTCAAAATTTTTTATCTCGGATAGTATCAGAAATTGGTAGTGATTGTTGACCAATATTAATCCCCTCTTATAATGCAAATCACTTCACATACTGGTCAATAAAATTCTTGCATTTTAGTCTTCTGGGATGTTCAAGTCAGTTACATTTTAAGTCCCCTCCCCCAAAGGCATCCCTTCTCCTGCTCAAAATTCCTTCCCCTCAACCGGGGAAACCTGAAAGAATTTCCTATTTGATTTTTCTCACCTTTCTTCCTTCTCCGTGACTACCAAATTTTGAGTACGACCAGCTCTTCTTTGGAGACAGACAAAAGGTGCAGCGGATTCCGATATTCATCTTTGGCGATAACGTATTAGCACATCTCAATTCCGAACCACCACAGCAGTTGGTCGTAACAGGCTGCATGATAGGACCTGCTGTTTCTTGCCAAGAGAATGAAACCAGTTCCTTATACACACACTAAATGCATATTGGCTTTCAGCCGTCCGAATCTCCTCAACTGACACCGCTTCTTCGAAATCAAGACACAAAATCCCCAGTAAAGCTGACACAGCGGCAATTTGAACGGGAAATGCCAGTTTGACACCTTTCTCCCCAGAGAGATAACCACACAACTTGTGCATCAAAAGACTAACTCCTCCATCTTCATAGCCACAACTAGCAACTCCCATCCTGAACGTCATAAAACAGCAGATTTGATCACTTTAAACTTCACAAAAAATTCCAATGGAGTAAAGTCCCCAACAAAGATTCCTTGAGATTTATAGTCTGTATGACACACCAGAAGAGGGAGAAAAGGTAAAAGAAGCCGGAAGGAACAAAGTTTCATCCACCATTATATATGATGCAAAGCATAGGATCTGATTCACGAGATGGAATGGGGAAAAAATGCAAATCCAGTACATCTACAACAATGTAGTAGTATTACACACATTACAATACTTGTACAGCTTATATCTCCAAAAGTTGAACTGATTTTGAATAGTTTCAGCAGTTATTATTTGTACCACATCTTTTGAGAAAAGAGTTGTATTTGTTCCCGTATGCATAATAGAAGAAAAGCTATGCCGGGAGTCCACTTCAAAGCAACCACAAACGAAAAAACCTAGATACTGTCAACTACTAGTTTCTTTACCATTATATCCTACCAATCCATGAAACCAAAACAAAAAAAACGAGGAAAATGTTCCATCCTATTCCCAGAGATGTCAACCCAGAATATCAAAAGGAAAATGCAATCATGCCCAGACCCAGCCCGAGACACATATAACTTTAATGATGTAGAGGGATTATTTGCACAAGGTATAACCAATGCTGTAAAAAATTGAATACAGAATATTTCTTGAGTGACTATACAGAACTTACTTTCCAATTTGACCAAGGAGAATAACAACAGCAACAACAAGGTTCTCAGAATTTTCCCTATCCAACATTTGCAACAGCAAAGGGATTATTTTGCCACTAGTCCACTCCCAACTCTGCATATGGCGAGAAGAAATGAAGTTAACAACCAAATTAGAAGAATAGAAACCTCAACAAAGAGGAAATGAAAGACAAACAGTTGAGTTTTTTTTGGTCAGCTGATCACCAAAAAAATACCGAAGAAACTCAAATCTAAGTAAATGGACAGCAACTTCTAGGCTTCTGCACAACAATTTTCATAACTAAGATAGTCGTGCATGGAACTCATATACTTCCATTATTTAGTCAAAGTGGAAACTCATACTAACCTTGAATTGTATGCAAAAGAAACCATTCATATTAAATGGTCTTTGGAAGACAATAAAAAAACTAAACTAAAAATTTCAACTCCCTAAAAGTCATATGTTATTGGACATTAATGAGCAGAACAAAGCAGCAAAATTAAGTAGAACCACATACCAGGTAGCAGGCAAGCAACTCAAGCAATGATAAGAGATCACTGAGGTCAGTTATGACAGAATTCAGCCTAGTAGCAGGCAGCATACACTTGTTTAAGCTGCAAGGAGCATCATGGCATATGTGAACATCAGAATGAACCTCTTCATCACTAAAACTTTGATTACTTTTGTCCTTCTGACATAGAACAATGAAATTTGATAAATAGGCCGATTTCATTTGCCCAGTAATAGCAAAAGTCTGAAGCTTCTCGAATAGCATTGAAATAACAGTAGCTATAGGGACTGCATCCCTTGAAAACAGGCATTTTGCACATGGATTGAAAACAGACATAGCTGTATTTCTGGATGAACGACCATCAGAATCTGAAGTAGCAGCTGAGCTTCTTTCTTCAAGAAACATAACTACTGCTTTCAACACAGTTATTGTCAAACTGTAATCCTCAAGTGAGAAAAACTTCTCCCCTCCAGTGTAAGCAAGAATATGGAGAATGGTAAGAACTGTAGCAGTATCAAATCTGCGAACCCTCAATATGTTGTAAGAAGCCTCACAGAGAAATCCTAGATGGTCAATGGCGGAACATATTGATCCTAATATTAAACTACCTGCCATCAAAAGTTCAACTGGAGTGGATTTCAAGGACAAGTCTATATTCTTGCCATCAACAAAGATACTTAGCACTGAATCATGTTCAAACATGGGATTGGAAGATGTATCTGTATGTACCACCACTCTCCCATCCATCAGAAACTCCTCAACAAGACCAAGCAACTCATCCACAAAACAGTCTTCTGCTAATGAGCTTCTAGCCTCAATATCTGACACCACTACAGTCAACGAAAGATGTATGTTGGAGTTCAATTAAGAGGTCATAGATAAAGTGGACAGAAACCAAAAGTTGGTTACATAAAAAAAGAAATGAGGTAATGAACAATAATCGATGATGTATAGGAGCATATACCTGAATTAATATCTCGGCGAAATGAATCTAAGCAAGAAACAAAATCCTCATTCAAAAAAGTCCCAACTTTTCCCCAAGTGCATGCAGAGAAGTTCAACAGCAATAGTGTAAAAAATGCACAAGCTTTCTCCCTATAAGAAGAAACAGAAAACAGCAAAACAGTTAAAATTTGAAAGCTAACCAAAAGATGTTACTAATGACTTTGGTAACCAAAAATTAACCACTAATGCAAAAGCTCTACAGAAACACATAGTTGTCATATCAACCTAAACCCATAACTGTACCTGCGTGTAAGTTCCTTCTCCATTTTCAGACCATGAAAGATTTCTCGCACCATGCTTTCTGCATGGGCACCGAAAGAGCAGTAAGCCATGCAACTTCTTGTGGCTGAAAACACTTGAGTGACACTTCCAGGTTCTCTAATGGAGGAAGATATTACAAGGTACGCAGGGAGTTTTTCCTGTACAGATCTGAGTTCACTGTTAACTCCAAACTTCAGACTCTCATCTTGATATTTAGGCATGTTCAGTATCTCAACCTCCAGTCCAGAGCCCACACTTTGGTTTTCAGCTGCACGCATGTCATACATGGGTTCCAACTTATCCATATACATGTTATATGTTTCAGCACTCGAATCAACAATCTCTGGAAGAGATGGGGACATGGGCATTGCTAAAGCCCTCCTGTACAATTCCTCATCTGCAGCATCTTCCAAATCCAGTAATTTCATATAGTTCCCATGGGCTAGTTCCTCAAAAGATTCCATATTTTCAATGCCAATGCCTAAATAACCCTCACTAGAGTCTTGTGAGGTTTTTTGAGTAAGACAATTGGTTGAAAGTGAAGCAAACTTGCTAGCATCAGTACCTTCAACAAATGCATTCTCAACACTTTTTGCCTTTGTCACTTTATGGATGTCAGTTAAATGCTGCTTCAACACAACCTCACCACGACTTATCTTCCTCTTTTTGACCATGGAGAGTTTTTCTTTCATCTTTAAATGCAACCTTTTATCCTTTGAGTGTAAGCATTCAATGTTATCACTTTCTCGTCTTCTTTTAGTACCATGCCCGTTAACTATTCCAACAACATCCACCTTATTGGGACTTTTAACACTATTTTCGGGCATCGTAATCTGATTTCCAATGTGAATCATTTCACTCAATTCACCAGATTTAATCGGGACTTGCGCATTAAAGTTCTCCCCCTCCACCATGTTCTTTGAAGTGGTTACAAAAGCACCCATTTCCTGTGACCTGACCAACTGACCATCAGAAAAAGATGCCGAACTGGAATTTATTGCAGAACTGTGTAGGATTTTTTGGTCAGAGCCTCCAAGCAGAGACTCCAATTTAGAATCAATACCTGACATGGATTCTGCATAGTTCCCACCAGATATAGGAAACAGTGGAGCAGTATTGCCAGGAGCTTGCCTCAGAGGATCAGAAGCAGTGAAACCAGTGCAGCTAGACTTCAGAAGTTCACCCTCACTTTTACGATCCAACCGACATGGTTCTATCCCATACATATTATCCAACTTTGACCATTGCAAATCTGCAAGGCCACCAACCTACGAAGTGCACAAGACCATCAAAAACGTCAAACCCTAACATAAACTTGCAGTTGATATGACAATGAGAGAGAAAAGAGATGCAAAGTGTCAATTGGTGAGCATCAACAGACAAAATGGCAAGTTAAATAGAAAACTCATGTGTACTCAGCACTCTAATTGTCAGATGAATATTCAGCTTTCAGAATACCAAGTAGTATGAGCTACAACAGCCATCCAAAGTCATGCAGTCTTTGCATAAGATGACAACTAAAGTAACACAAGATTCATCATTTTACCTTTTTCCTCAGTCCTATGTGAATGGCTAAAAACTTCTAGACGGAGATGTAGACCTCCCACCCGTTAACAGTTCAGGTCAGCACTCTAAATATGACAAAAATTATTCTTGCTCCATGATACACAAGGTGCATGCCAATCTAAATGAAATTAAATACACAAATGGAATGGGAGGGGAAGAGAGAAGAGGGTATTGAAGAAAACGTTAGATGTTTCTCCCACAGAGCTAGCAAAAAATGTCAAATCTTTCTGACGATTATTAAATACAAATATGTTTGTTTAACTAAAAAATACACCGGTTACTCCAATTCTAAGACCTTTAATGCAAAAAAAATATAGTATGACTGCGAATGTAGGTTCACCCACCATGCCATCTAACAAAGGAGCTATCAGGTAACCACACATCTGAGAAAACTCAACCAGTAGCAAAGCACAAAAATAAATGCCAAAACCTGTATCCAATAAGCTATTCTCAATCAACAAATTTCTATATGCCAAAACAAGCTAATACAATTCCCAAAAAAAATAAAATAATACATTACAAATTGTACGGTCAAGGATACAAACCTTTTTCAAGCTCTTTGTGCCTTCATTCCAACTTGAGAAACATTTATCAACTACATCCAAACGACATGAAATGGGAAGAAAATCCAGCTTCAAGCGATGGAATTCTTGCTGCAGAATGCTACTGCGGCTTTTCTCAAAATTAGCCACTTCTTTGGCATGCTTTAAACGTTTCTTTTCAAGCTTCAGTTGCTTTTTCAAAAGCTTCACATCAGTGGTCCGGGACTTCTTAGTTTTGTCAGGCAATATAGAAGAATTTTCAAGTATTTCTCTTGAGGATAGAAGTTTCTGTATCTGCTTCTGCAAATCCCCAATCTTGAGTCTATCATCTTTGAGCTGATGCTGCAACTGCTCAGCACGAGATCTTTCTTCCTCTGCCATTTTCTTGTTTACATCAGCAAGCTTTCTTCGTTCTTCTGCTCTCAACATTTCTGAATCTGCACGCATTTTCTCTAACATGGTCTTCTGTCTTTCAATATCTACCCCTTTAGATTTTAATAGGTTGACCTCCTTCTCCAGTTCCTTCATTCTATTTTCAGCAGCTTCTAACAGCAAAGATAAATGATTAGCACGAGATCTTTCCTCCACAAGCTTTTTCTCACATGCTTCTGCACGCTTCCTTTGCCCCTTTGTTTTAACCAGTTCAGAATCTGCTCGTTTTCTCTCTTTGATCACATTGTTTTTCTCTACTTTCAACTTTCTTTTGGTCTCTTCAAGCTTCAAAGTTTCCGAAACCAACTTTGACTTTGTCGATTCTGCTTCTTGCTTCATTGCCTGAAGCTGCAGGGAGTATTGGTCAGCATTCTGTGACTCAATTTTTTTTCCTTTAGCAGCTTTCCACTGCTGAGAATTATTTTCAGCAAAAGACCACGCATCTGTAAATATTTTCTCATTTTCTTCTGCAAGTTTGCATTGCTCTTCTGCATTAGCAATCTCATATTCACCATTCTTTTTCTCTCCGTTCACCTTATTCTTCTCTGCTTTTGGTTTTCCATTTGATGTCTCTTCAATATTCAAATCTGTAGAAACAGACATCGATTTAGCCTCATCAACTTTCTTCTTCAAGGCTTCCAACTGAAGCCGATATTCCTCAGCGTTCCTCCCTTGAACATGAGCATGCTTCCGTTCATCAGCAGCCTTGAGCTTTTCAACTTTCACCTGATCCCAAGAATCAGCAGCTTTCTTCTTTTCTGCTTCAGCAATCTTCTTTAAAGAATCTGCTCTTTGCTTCTCCTTCTCAAGAAGCTCTTTTAGGTTATCAATTTCCTTTTCTCCCTTGCAAATGCGATCTTGAAGAGCTGTTAGTTCACGCTCTTTGCCTTCCAAACCGGCGACATTCCCTTTCTGCTGCAATGACAAGATTTCAGACTTCAAAACAGATATTTCACTGTCCAAGGTAATCCTTGCAGCCAACTCTTTCTCTCTCAGCTCTTTCTCTGTTTCTGCCCGCACCCGCTCATCCTCGCATGCTGCAAAATGTTTAAACAATGAAAATTAAATATCCACAACAACTCTCAGTGCCTAGACTACAGACAGCAAAATCAGGTGACCGCGACAGATTGGTCAAATTCTAAGTATATTTTAATTGAACAAGTTTAACCAATATACGCTGTCTACCTTTCTTGAGGGAAGCATTCTCTGCTTGAATCTTATCAGTTTGTTCTGTGAGAAGATTCAGGGCTTGCCTCAAGAATTTCCTCCCCTCTCCCAGCTTTAAACATTTCTCTTTCCACTATACAAAAAGAAAATCAGAATCAAAAAATCGGAGGACAAAACAAAAAAAAGACTTAAATTTTAGGATAATCTACTTTATATGTTTATTTCCAAATGACATACCACCGAACAGCAGGGATTAACATCAGCAGGCTTCACCGTAACATCGCAAGCCATTGCTAACACAAACAGAGAGAGAAGAGAAACTAAGATTTAAGATATTTTTTCCCCGAATTTAACAAAATATGTTCCTCAATAGGAACAGAAAGATGGCTTTGAGAGAGACTAGATTGGCTTACTAGTCGAGATTTGAAATGGCAGTCATGGTTAGGGTTTGTTCTTATGGACCGCCGGCATTGTATAGCACCAACCAAAAAACAAGCGCGAGAGAAATCTAAACTGGGAGAACAAACTTAATTTTAAATACAAAGGAAAACATGCTAAAGTCCTAAACCCTAAAAATAACTAAACGCAGAGAGACTGAAACCTGAAGGAGGAAACGAACCCGTTTGAACCGACCCGACCTATTTTGTTTTAACCAATGGATTTTGGAGTCTGAACCCCATTTCCTTTTAACATCTGGAAACTAATTTGTGAAGACCGACCCGACCGCTCCAGTTTTGATAGTTTGAACCGGTCCGGGGTCGGGCCGTCTCATTTGTAATATCCGTCCATTTCAAAATTGCAATAATCCCAACAAAATGACGGGTGATTCAAAATACGCCGACGCCTGCCTCCTCCACCCCGGCCCTAACTAAACCCTACAAGGAACTAAACCCCCACCGTTCAAGGCAAAAGGAGAGAAAAAAGAAAAGAGGAAATGCTACTGGCTCGTCTACTCATTAAGGCCAAGCCTTCCTCCTGCGCGAACCGTTTACTTCACCACGTTGCCTCTCCATCCAAATGTGAATCCCATCTTCTAAACTTTCCTAACCCTAATCCTCGTATCACGTCGTTCTTCTCCGTCAGACCTTTCTCTACCGATAATAATAATAACAATTTCGAAAATGGTGACCGAAATTTCACCTCGTCGGACCATAATCTCGGGAATCTTTCGCCGTCAGATTTAGGGGCTACCGAGTCGCTCACCTCTTCCTGGATGGATGACAACGAAAATGAGGAACACGATATCTTTAGCCACCAGTGGACCATGGACCACGAAGAAACCGATGACAAGGTTTTCAATATTTCGGACGAAACAATTGGTGCGGTGAAAGATGACAAAGAGCTATCGGCGGAAGAGATGATTATGCTCCAACAAGAAGAGAATCAGCTACTTGCTACTCTACAAGGTACTAGCGAACAGCTCCATTTTCTCATTTTTTATATTTTTATTTTGTCATGCATGGTTGAGTTTAACCGGTTGTTGTTATTGCTTGGCAGGTCCCGATCGTGCATTTGGGGACCTCATTGCTGCATCTGGGATTACGGATGAGATGTTGGACACTTTGATAGCTCTGAAAGATTTTGAAGGGGTTGAGGGATTGCCACCTCTCAGAGATATTGAGGACCTGCGTTATGAGAAGAATACAAGGAAGTCGACAAGAGCTGAAATTGAGCTCCAGAAGCAGAAAGATATTGCAAAATCTAGAGTGAGACAGGTGGATGAGAAAGGAAGATCTTATGGGACTGGGAGAAGGAAAACCAGTGTGGCCCGCGTTTGGGTTCAACCTGGACACGGAAACTTCTTGATTAATGATAAACAGTTTGATGTGTATTTTCCGATGCTTGATCATCGTGCCGCCCTTTTGCGTCCTTTTGCTGAGACCAAAACCTTGGGTCTATGGGATGTTAAATGTACTGTTAAAGGAGGTGGTGTCTCAGGTGAGCAAGCTGCGGACTGGTATTTTACCGCATTAATATTTCGTTGTGTGTGTTTGTGTCTTTACTTCCGCAACTTGACCTCTATTCCGGGATAATTACATAGAATTCTGTTTCCAACGTCAATCTTTTGTGTGACATATTGACTCTAAGCTACTTATATGGCTTCAACATTAGTTCCTACACTTTTCCCTGAATCTTGGAAATATATCTCGGCGGATATATTTCATTTGCATTAGACTTTTTCTTTTACAATTTTGTAAGAAGATAGAAATCATCTGCCTCCTCCACTTCAGTTCATCCCTATATATTTCTTACTGGCATGTGATGAAACTTTGCCATCTTCAGTATATTCTTACCGTTGACTTTCATTACCTTACTAGTCGTCGCCTTCATTTTCTTGTGGTGGTGGTTAAGTGCAAAGTTAAATTCAGATTATTGAAATTTGGTGGTAGGACGAATATTTTCCCTGAGTTAATTTTAACTATATTCATTCCTTTGAGGACATCGTATGGATTTTCATAAGGTTGAGTATTAATTATTCTTTGTATCAGTCAATCTATGTGCATATGTTGATAGAAAGAATGAAAGAACAGGTGAGAGATTTTAAGCAGTTTAATATGCTAGTCATGGTTGGTGCTATGTATGGGACCTGCTATGACTTGGTAGTCTTGGTTAGCTTTTGGAGAGGATCAGGTTTTATGGACCTTTAATTGCAATCTAGCTACGACTTGTTGGCGTGATGTTATTCTTTTCTGGGTATCCTGGGATTTGTATAATACCTTGCAACAATAGACCTCATTGTTAGACACATAAGGAAACTGCACCAACTTTAGTGTTTGTTTTCATCATAAAGTTTCTAAACTGGGGTGTTTTTTTTTCTCTCTACATACGTTTTAAGCTTAAAGCCCTTCTGCACAGGAGTTGTTGCCAGGTATCCTGTACCTGTAAGGTTGGAAAATGGACCTTGTACAGGTTTCTGGGAGGTCCTTAGAGTCTTCATTTTATTATCAACTGTAGATGTTTCTTATTGTTAGTTGATTAAATTACAATTAACAAATACTGTTGATTCCTGAAATAAAGTAGGAAATAGACTGGAGAGAGTAAGATGGCGTCCTTTGTGAATGAGGTGTGGGACATACAGGTTGGATCCCATTGAATATAATTGTGGCTATTGCACTCTAGCAAAGTTTAGTTCGGTATTATATTTTGAATTGGTTAGTGAAGAAGTTGCTCAGGCGTTGAGTTCATGATAAACGGAAGGGATCTTTTTTTTCTCCTCTTTTGGGAACAGAAATTTGCTAGTTTCCGTCTCTGCAAGCATAATATGACTGTGTTATGCATCTGATTGAAAACTATATCTGTTTCAAATGTGATTTATTTATTTATTTGTGAGGAGACAGGTCAAGTTGGAGCTATTCAGTTGGGGATTAGCAGGGCATTGCAGAACTGGGAGCCGGACTTGCATGGTGCCCTTAAAAGTGGTATGTATGATCTATAAAATTATGCATTCTCTTAGTTCACTGTCCACAGCATGACCTTTCATAAAGAGGCACTATATTACTAATTCGCTTCTTCATATTTTGATATCAAAACTGGGTTGTGTCATCCTTTTCTTATTCACCTGCATCATTTTTATCTTCCCGCTGTACTTGAACTGAACAGACGTATTCATCATTCTGTCTCTGCCATTTCTTTACAGTTGGTTTCTTGACAAGGGATCCTCGTGCGGTTGAAAGAAAAAAACCAGGCAAAGCAAAAGCAAGAAAGAGTTTCCAATGGGTCAAGCGTTGATCAATGGCCACAAGCTTCTTTTTCCGCATTCCTGTCTAGAAAATTTTGATTTGAAGTTGATTTCACATTATAACAGCTGCAGTAGTGCATCAACGTTTTCCAGGTCCTCTTGTATTTGTAACTTATTATCAATAGTTACATACCATAAATGCAAGAATCTCGAGGACTTACAAAACTTGGCCCATCGAGGATTCTTATTCCAATACACCACTGCTGTCCTGACATTTGAAGTTGGATGCGTGATTTTGGTGAAATCCTAGTATGCTTGTTCATGCAGGCAAGACATAGAACGGCAAGTCGGCCTATTATATCGTAAACACCAATCATGGTTAGGTCTAATTAGTCTGAAAATTTTTAAGTATTCAAAGTAAGCCAGTTTTATGATTAACCAAAATTGTTTTTAAGTCAGTGGCATTTAGTTTTCCTTTTAAACTTACGTTCCATCTCCTACAATTGGAGCGACAACCTATTATGTTGTTGAGTTTCATCTCTGGTCTTTCTTGGATACACGCAAAGCTTTTCCTTCACAAAAACAAACAACATTTTCATTTATACAGAACAGACAATCCTCACCGGGTAGAGTGCCCCCACAAAATTTGACAAATGTGCACATCATCAAACTAGAACCCTGGGTTTGGTCCAAACATTTGGATTAACATAATGTCAAAGAATAGACATCCGAAAGAATGTTTTAGAATCAAGAATTGATACCCTTCCCTTCCATTCAAATTCCCTACATCTTTTTTGCGTCTTTTGAAGGAGGAAGTGTTCCAAACACCATGTCCCAAAACGCCGACGTAATTCCAAAGCCCATATTTTGGACCCTAAAGTGATGGTTCATGTGATATTTCTGCAAACACACAACCATACAAAGCATCAGAAAATGTATTTATGCACAGACAATAATGTTAATCAATATGAAGCAAATCTAAAGACAGGCTTAAAAGTCATGTCCACAGTTTCGTTGCAACTTCCGCATTCAAGTGTACCTCTTTTACAATGTCCAAGTAAATGAAGGCTCAGAAATATTGTGATCATCCAACAAAATTCATGCAACCCCATTGTAAAACGATGATATCTTTACAACCCCAATCAAAAAATTGAGAGGTACGTTACGCTTTACCTTTAGATTTTTAGGCACGTCGACTGAAGGCTGCCCATGGTGCAGGTAGTAATGGGTGCAATCATACATTACATACCCCAGTAAACCACCTCCAAATAGAGCTGGAGTAGTTGAGGGTGTGGAAAAAAGCTTCAGCAAGTTCCAGAACTAGCAGGAAAAGATGTAAAATCAGTATGATAAGCAAAGCAGCTATAACTTAATAAAATCTTTATCAAGACTTCCCAATTAGGACTTCAACATGAAAATCAGTCTAACTGGAAAATTTAACGTTGGGTACCTTAGTTTGAGAGAAAAAAAAAACAGTTCATCTATAAGCCAGAAATATTACGACCTTATTCCTCGACCACTGAGGTAAAATTATGCAAGACACATTAAACTACTAAGTTCTATTCTATGTTAATCATATCATTCTTCTCACAATTTGATGAGAACAAATATGACTGTCCAAGCACCAATTATGAACCAGAAATCAAGACTACATGGAGACGAATTTTAGGCCCATTTTACATCTGAAGTTGGCTGGTTGAAAACAAAGTTAGATTGAACTTCTTTCTTTTACTATACACGACCCTGATGCAGATTGTCAGTATTAACAGCTATCTAGCCTAACTCGCAACTTCATATTCATGTCTCATAGCAACAATTTGATACATAATATTGTAGAAAGCAATCTCGACATGTGCCAATTTCAGATTCCACCACCATCTAAAATGAAACTCAAACCCCTCATTTACCATAGTGTTAAAATAACGGCCAAAAAGGTTTAAATATGCGTACTGGAACACATAGGATGGCTGCTGCCGCTGGAGGGAAAACAAGCCGTAGCCGATCCATGGGGTGTTTATGATGGCAGCCATGAATAAGATAGTGTATAGTGTTGCCCCTATAGAACATTAAAGAATATGAGACTGACATTTTAGTATAATATTGTCACAAAGCAGAACTGGAAAATGTGTACCAGTGGATGAATGTGTAAGCGAAAGAAACTAACCAATAGCTCTTAGTCTTGATGTGGAAGAGGAAGCGGTGTAAAGTATATTCCATCAATGTCCATACAAATATACCACTGATCATCATAAGAGCTATCTCAGGAACTGTAAGACCCATTCTTACAGAAATTGAGATGCACCAGCTGACAACTGGAAGCCAAATAACAGGAACAGCCCACCAAACTGTCCTTGTCAAGAACTGTTTCAAAGAAAAAAGAGGCCACATCTCAATGGAAAAGCTACAAATTCTCAGTGGACACAGGAACTATCCTTGATTAAAGCATCTCAATTTGACTACTGCATTCAAGTGCATAGTCAAAGGTTCAACCAGGAGAAAGTGGCAGCACCGGACAGATGAAGGGGTTCGTACCTCCCAAAAATCACTTTGGAAAAAGCGAGGGCCTTCCCTGCTTACAATGGGCTGATGAACCCACTCTTCATAAGCTTCTCCAAGATGACCAACCTGAATCAATAAAAACTAAGGATGAATCCTATCAAAAACCAAAATTGAATTAACAAAAGGAAAGGCTGATGCTAACAAATTGCGCAAGTGAACTTAAGTGATGATAAAGTAGAAAAATCAAGATGATAAGTACTCAAGTAAAACCAACAGTTCCCCAAAGTCGAAGAACAACATATCTTGACTATAAATAAAGGGTAATTGGGGAGCACAGGGATTGGGTACAGAAATAAAGTATAAAGGGATAATCAATCCATCGGTAACATAAAAGTTAAAGAAAGGGAAGTAAATATCTTTCACTAATTTTTCCAAAAATTGAAAAATTAAAACAAGTAACCAATGAAATTCAAAGTTCAACTATTTTTCTGCGTGCTTCCACTTAAAGCACTTGGAATGTTGCTTATCTTTTACTATGGACAAGCTATTCATTCTACTTTACCAAATCCATCAACTTATTTAAAATTTCCAACACAGAAACTAAAATTCAAATCACAATTATTATGGGTTTTAAATATGGTGGCGGTGCAACAGTACCTGGAAGACAAGGGGTTTATTCAGATCAACAGTGTACTCCTGTGCAACCATCTTGACAATATACTCTGTAAGTAGAAAAGGAGAAAAGATAAGGAATATGTACAAAATGATAATTAATATATACTAAGCAACCAAAACATGGAAATAATCAGCCTTCCTGCTTCATGATTTGAAAAGACCCGAGGCAACGAAACTTCAACATGGAAAAACTCCAAATTAGTTTAATTCAGGTTTAGAATTAAACTTATTACTCTATTCCTAGCCGCTGTATTAGTCAAAGATCTATGGAATTGACAATCTTAATGGTAAAAGCAACAAATGACAAACAAATGGAAGAGAAGTACATCAGAACATCTAAGAGTAAGCTATGAAAAGAAACAATGAGGATTGAAAATAGCTTCAGAAATTTATAACAGTTGATCAAACAATGATACAAGACTTCCTTTGGGTTTACATTGTTATCAAATTAAACAAACAATGCTCCGCAGTGATTATAATTTCTCATTTCAACTGCATTTCACATATGAATAGCATTGCCATGTATGATGGCATCTTCTCCAATGAATAATATTAGATAGCACCACGTTGGTTCAGAGAAGAAATATCCACAATTTTACCAGGAATAAGGAGCACTTCTCTCCATTAAATATCAATAGAAAACAAATTTAACACCAAATCCTACCCATCGTTCTCCGTTACCAATTAAAAAACTCTAAATTTTGTTAATATTATAGCATTTTCAGGCAAAAGAATCGCCTCAATAACTTTTTTAAGCTCTACAGTATACCAATGCTTAACAACGAAGCTACCAGTCTCAATCACAAGATACGTACAAGACATGAGACTCGCATCATTTTGGCTACAGAAAAGTGAAATCAAGATTTTATCAGCCGGTCCCATATGCCCACAATTCCACCATAAAATAACGGAATCAGATACAAGCGAGTAGCAAACGTTTGACTAACATTCTACCAAAGAAATCAGCATCGTCAATCAAGATCTCCACCGTTCATTAAATCTTTTCCGCAAGGTCAAAACAGGAAACAAGGAAAATCTTCCGTACACCAATTATGTCACAGAGAAAAAATAATCCGATTCCCATCTTAACAAATCCGAAGGAAACGGCTTATTTCCTTCCTCAACATTTTACCCAAAAAAAAAAAACAAAACTGCAATGCAGCATAGAAAACCCAATTGTCCAGAACAAATCTAAGAACCCACAATTTGCATTCAAGCAAACTAAAACACCCATTTCCTTACGAAACTTGCGGTTCTCTCCAGAAACAAACGAAAGCCCAGATCCAAAGCAGTGATGAGCAAAAGCTAGAGACAGATAAACTAACCAAAAGGCAATGCTGGTTCGATCTGACAGCGGGAAAGCAGAATACAGTGTTGTGTGGACTGTTTTTGTTTTCGAGAGAGAGAGAGAGAAAAGAAACCAAGAAAAAAAACAGAAAACAAAAACAAAAACAAAAGCACCACAACGAGAGGAGCTGTGTTGTGGTGTTACTGTAATGTTTGGGTTTATGTCGTTTTTTATTTGTTTGATTGGATGGATTTGCTATTAATAAAGAGAGAATGAGAATGGAAATGGTAAACTGATGGCCGCTTCTTTGGAATATCTGCGCCGTTGGTTTAATTTTAGTGTTTCCTCTTATTTGTAATGGTTGCCAGCCTAGCATTTTCAACTGTCCTTTTTTCATTTCTTCTCTTTTTTTTTCTAAATAAAGAAAAAAACAATGTTATCACATATTATCTATCATTACAGAAGGTATTATGCTGTATAATTCCCATAAAAGAACGGTTAAACTTTCGAACCATAATTTTGTTCATATTACAATATCCCATCAAACCAACGAGGTGTTGGCGCAGTGATAGCATATTATCTTCCGCATTACCTTAAATAAAGATATCGGATTAAAAAAAAATTACGAAATATGAAAAATACGTTGTCGTATTTTTCATTATAAACAAAACAATATCCCATGAAAAAATAAGTGAGGTATTTTTAATCTTTTAAAACTATATTTATAAAATCAGATATTTTTTAGATTAGTAAGAACAGATTACCCATATAATATTAAACACAACTAATGTTTATTTTATTTTAATAAAACATACAGTATGACAATGGCATTTGTCAAGAATCGTAGTAGGCATCGCATCGAGACTTGATCCCGATCCTACCCTTCTCATGCCAAGGTGCTCACGGGTCTGCCAACCCTCCACAAGCACTTATCTCCTAGATCAGGTAGGACTGATAATTTTAAAAGGAGTTCTACTTGTAGCACTATGAAGGTCTTTATCAGTCTACATCGGGTGTCACCTCCAAAAATTATTTTAAAAATTTTTAGAATTTTTCTGAGTTTTTTTAATAATTATAAAATATAATAATTTGATGAACGAGGAACACTTATTCAATATAAAAAATAAAAAATTATTTGCATTTCTATTGAATAACAAACATAATATAGGTTTTTGATTTATATGACTGATGGGTAACTTACGAAATTCAAAAAATAAACCAGGTAGACAAGAAGGACTCGTTTCAAGATTTGTCATTTTTCGAGACCAATGTATGTGGAAAGCAATGAAAGCCCAAAATCTATTGGGTTTGTCCAGTGAGCAGACAACTTCAAAAGCTCGAACAACATTAGAGTGAGCCCAAAAATAAAATAAATTGTCTATATAAAATTAAAAATCTAATAAATGATGAAGCAGTCATTCACACCCTGTAACCAGAACCGCGCGATCTGCTTCCTCTGATGCGAATACACTCGACAAGAAACAACCAACCACTCGTCCCAGCCGCCTCAAAGAATGAGCCCATGGTCACACCATCAAGTGGCTGACCAGTGTGCCATCATTCATAAATTGATGCCTGTCATCCGACAACCCCACTCTCATCAAAGCAATTTCTTCCGCCAACTACTTTGTCAAAAGAGGTCCTGTCAAGGGTCAACCCACCTGGTTAAAACCATGGAAACATGCAAGATATATATTCTTATAATTACATCATGAATTACATATAAACAAAAGTTAGAGGAGCTTGCATTAGCCTCTAAGAATCGGGTTCTGGAGTAAAGAGAGTTTGCAAAATCAACGGCAAGAGTCGAATTCTAGACAGGGGGAAATGAAGCATCTCCTTTTTGGCAATTTGTGTTGAATGGTATATGGACTCCCTCCATCGACAAAGAAACATCTTTAGAAAGTTTCCTTCCAACCGTTCAACTAAATAAACAGGATGCGGGAGGCAATCAATGGACACAGGATTCCTGTCTGTGTCTGTCTCCTTTTGTTTTTCTTTTTCTTTTTCCATCAAGCATATGAAGAATTGATTTGGCAAAACTAATAAATAAATTTATATTTGGTTTTAATTTTGACAAAAACAATACGAAAGGACAATGCATGCCTGACTGAAAATCATGCCGTGTAACGAACAACAAATCAGTGGCCTACACTGTAAAGTGGAAGACACAATAACAAACCCTCTTCAGTTCGTGCTAAAAGAATGAGCCCATAGTTGGGCAAAGCATGAGAGTTTAAATTGCTGACCCATGTGACCAGCATACCTCGTCTCACCCTAGCCACTCCACAATCCACATGCAACTGCCTCCTTATTATAGTCTATTCTTAGAATCCCCCACCCGGCTAGACTAATCCCATCAAGGCAAATTCTTCCGTGCAACCATATTTTATATAAAATTATAATTAATATTATTTTATTTTATTGTATTGTATTGATAAATTAATAAAATTGTAAATTATAGAACAACCAACAAACACGCCCTTCCAAGAAAACAGAGCCCCAGCGCATGAAATGGAATGATGTCTCTTCCAGTATACGCCAAGTAAAGGGTAAACACACTTATGACCGCTATCTATACCTTCCTTTCTTGGGTACCCTCATCAGAAGTCAGAAGGGAAAGCCCGATGATAAAATAAGTCAGTCTCCTAATCTGCCAGGGGAAGGGGGATATCCTGTCCACTCCATCCATTCCACCTCAAGTAAGCCTGTTCTGGTACAACACTGCAAATAACAGGAACAGAACTTTGAAAAGACAGCAATCCACGCCTATGATAATAAGGTTCTCGTCGGAGTACCATGACATAATAGTAAAGGCAAACAAAAGCAGCCATATGAGGTACATGTCTGACGTCTGTTCCAATAATTATAAGGTTGTCCTGAGTGTTGAGAAAAATATCCTACAGATTAATGATTGATATGGAAGTATATAAAATCAATCTGCGACTGCGAGCATATAAAGTAGCAGTTTAAAAATGATATAATAGGTGTCATTAAAAAAATAATGGTAAAATCTTTGCCGTAGTTTACTAAGAATCAGATTCTCCAGAGATAATTCGCAAAGGAAAACAGTAGAATCGCACTTTGAATTTGAACGGGAAAGCATACCTCTGTTTAGCAATATCAAATGGGATTAATATCTCCCACTACAGTATATTGTTTGGATAATCTCAGGGCAGCACAGTAAGATCTTTTAAAGCACAGGAATCAAAAGTTTTCATGGGAAACAGACGACCAATTTAGCACCACCGCATCACTTCAGAGTCCAGAATCTATCCGCAATCAAAGGAACATACAAAATCTTTCCGCTGTAATAAAGGTATCTTGCTCGAGTCCTAAAGCATCTTGAGATATAAAAACGAAACGAGGGCGGGGACACTGAGAGATGGGTGATCAGCCAAAAGGGTGTTTAAATTTTGTGATCGAGTCAATAAATTTACAGTTCAGAATGCAACTCTGGATGGAAGGCCAATACAAGGGTTAGGCTTGGACCGTCACACATCCACAAGTACCAACGATAAGAATTGCAGAATGCTTCCTCCAAATCAAGAACTGCAACATCAGTTCGAGGGAAAAAATTAAAACAAAAAAAAAATGAACAAAATTCTGCCAGGACCCTATTTTCAGACTAAGACGGAGATCTGTTCATTAGTTCATTTACATGCCTCCTACATCTTCCAACCAGTTCTAGCATCAAACAGGATGCAACTGTAAGCAGAAGAGCTACAATTCGACCTTCCACGAGACCAGCAAGAACCACGAGTAAGATAATTATGCACCATGAATTTCCCCTTGGATCAACTTCCGCCTTCTTCTTTGTGACAGTCATCTGTTTCTTCGCATGCAGTTTTGTGCTAGAACTAGAAATACTATGAGACTCTTCTTTGCCTCCTCTGTTCCCCTTACTACTTCTCTCTTCTCCTTCTATCAACTGCGGTGTCAACGATATTACTTTCTTAAAGTCTCCTCTATCACCATCCTGACCCTTCTCCGCTAATTCACTCTTCCCTGCCTTATCTTCTCCCCAGCAACTAGATGCTTCACTGCTTAAATCTGATTCCTTATCCTTGCCATCCTTCCCTTTCTTTCTTGCGAACAATTTCTTTGGATTCAATTTCTTTATGATCCTTCTCTTGGTTTTGGTTTTCCCAGTTTGGCTGCTTTCTTTTTCACTTACCAAACTGCCATTTCTCTCTTCATCTTCCTCCCCTCTTCCTAGCTTTGTTCCCGTATCTGAACCCTCCCATATCTTATCACAATCCGGTACATCTCTCCGGTTTTCTTCAACTTGTGAAGCCAGAGCAGTACTAGACTGTACTCCTTCAATTTCCTCAACAGGGTAATTGAATTCAATAGTCCTGACCGCAACGGAACGACCGCTGTCCGTAAAATCTTTGGCTTCATGAATGATAACTCCTAATTTCCTCGAACCTTCACAACTCTTTAATCGTTTCAAAGCCAACAAGATAGAGTAGATCTTGCGGGTAAAAGGGTTGAATATTAATCTTGCTTTGGCACAAGGTTTCAGAAAACACAAGGTGTGTTTCCCTACATATTCCATCAGAATAAGCAAAAACGCCGACATCGTGATCCCAACAACGACCCTTTTAGTACCCAAACCCAAAGCCACCAACATAAATATCTTGAGAAAAACAAGCATCAATACTTTCTTATGCTCAGTCTGACCTCTGCCGACACCATCACCATCATCATCAACAACAATAACATCTTCTTTGACGGCTAACTCACTCACCAATTCCTGTACCTCCAAATCGTCGACTGTCCAATCATCGATCTTGTTATCAGTATAAACATGATCCAGTGGATCCCTGAGGCCCGCGAAGGGTACGGGATCACTGATTACGAGCTCCTCAACCACTTCTTGCCGCTGATTTTTCTTTTTCTTCTTCTGCTTCTTGGATTTCTTTAATCTATCTCGGTTCTTGACAAAAAGATCTACGAGAGAAGTAGGGAATCCAGTTTCCACCACCAGAGAGTTGCATCTCTTAGGTGACTGAAGATCTTGAAAATCTTTAACAATACGAGACAACCTTGAAACTTTGGACTTGTTCCATGGCAAAGGCATGACGATGTCGCCCTCGGAAACAAAGAATATCGTCCCGCAAAAATAAGAGAAAAAAACCCAGATATGAGAACCCACTGGGTCGTGACGATTTGAGAAGAAGTGCAAGCGATCTTCCTAAACAGACATCCTAAGCAGCGTGTCTTTGTTCTGTCCTGGAATGCGAAGAAACAAGAAGTCCGGGAGGAAAAATATAGAGAGACAACGTGTCTGAGAGGAAAAAGTGGGTGGAAGATGTGTAGAAATAACGGTGAGGCGCGTGTGAGGTAGCTCTGCTGAATGGGCAAGTGGGTAGTTGAATCATTATAACGGATAAATATAAATTCTTTTTAAAAAATAGTACTCGTACTGTTGTGTGGGTTTTTTTCTTCGATATCGGCGGTTTTGTTTGTTTTTAACGCGTGATTTCTTGTTTGTATTGAAATTTGGAGGGAAGGGAAATTGTCTCCGCTGTTTCGTTTCGTTTCGTTTCGTTTCGTTTCGTTTCGCTTGTCCTTTGACACACTTCTGTGGTTTGCTGAAAGTATTTAACAAACTAGTCATATTACAATTAATTTCCGTTGATTTTTTAAAAATTCTTTTTTTTCTTGTTTGTCCATTATACTTATTATGGTATCAGACCCTCATAAAAAATATTATTAATACGTGTCAGGCATACATTTCTTGTGCCATAAAATGCGTATTAATTAATTATTTAACTAAAATTTTCCGAATAATGCTAGCGAGGGTAATTATTTAAATAATTTCAAACAAATACGACACCGAATGGTACATATATGTCATTATTGAGACTTGCGTTCTCGGGAACGATATGTAGGCAAGCCGACACCGACGATCGTACTCATTCACGCAGTCACTGTCTCTCCAATAATTTTGGTGGGTACGTTAACGGAGGTGATGAGCATGTGGTACAATTTAGTTTGTCGTGTTATTGAAGGAGCTTTTCCTGAAATGTTAGTAATGACAAAGAATTACATTGAAATTAAGAAAAGCCTTCCTTTAAGTTTATTGAATAATCAATTCTCAATTATTTAAGAAGAAAAGACTCGCACCGAACAAAAATAGAACTAAAAATTACGTCCCGGGCATTACCGGCGCTACGCGTATTAAATTAAAACTCAATCCACATTGAACACAAGGTGTTCCGATTAATTAATCAAATGGTAGTGTCTCTTTGCGGACCCATTACGATTTTGAATAGGATCGATCTAATATTTGCAGATTCTGATATCACTAGAAATAAGTTCCATCTTTTACGCCCAAAAGATAGATAAAGACATTCCAGGTTGCATTATAAGAAATGGGCATCCTACAATGTCACGATGAGACTGGGTCCTATCACCAGCCGGTGAATGTACTTTTGCGGGGCTCTGTTCTGCAAGCTATCATTAAAGACAACGAAGCTTAGGAGGCAATGTGAAAGTGCGAGAAAGCTAAGAAGGAACATAAACATGAGAAGCATGTGGTACTGATGATGCTTGACCAAGTGTCGGCTCCTCTGATCGCTAGGTTCACTTTAGCATTATTCTTAGAGCAGTTGATAAGCTGAACCCGTATGGTGATGAGCTCTGATCCAACCTCATGTTGGGCTTCACAAAGGGGAAGCCTATTGGCAGACAGATTTTTTTACCACATGTTTTTTAAAAAGGGTAAAAACGGGCTTTAATAATACACGTGTCTTGACTTAGGTATATCAGTGCAGTTTTAGTTCCGACCAAGCGGTAATCTTTTTTTGTTCTCAGAAAGAAAATTTAATAATAATAGAAAAAAGAATAACATCCACAGCCCCGCCATGCTGCAAAGGTTCATCCACACGATCTGCCGCTCATTAATCCAACAACCTGCAAGATTAACCGCTGTCGTCTTCTCCCTTTGTCTCCTTGTTGGGGCTTTCCTCTTCGCGCCCTTCCTCGATTTCACTATTGTGAGTAGCACTGTGCGTCTGTTTTCTCTTGCGCATCCCCTGTCATTCGAGGCGCTTCACTTGTTTTAGTGTAATATGGCACTCTACGACCTCCGTTAACAGTTAAAGTCGTTAGTTTCGCATCACGATCTTCATCTGGGGGCGGGCCCCGATTTACCGATTTGCATTTCCCTCTTCTTTCTTCTTTTAGAACAGGAAAAGGAATGCCTCTGCCTGAAGACTCCTGATTACATTGGAAACCGGGTTAATTTGGTTGCAGGCTCCGTTTGGACAGAGTCATGAGTCAGTTTTGAGGAGTGCAAATCCTGACGATGATGAAATAGCGGTAGAGATCCCACTCAATTGCACCGCATTCAATCTTACGCAAACATGTCCGTCCGATTCTCGGACAGCTGCATTGTCGCTTCCTATTACAACTACAGCTGCAACGTGTCCGGAATACTTTCGTTGGATCCACGAGGACTTGCGGCCATGGGCACGCACGGGCATCACCAGGGACATGGTGGAGAGAGCCAATCAAACTGCCAATTTCAGGCTGGTGGTGGTCGACGGCAAGGCTTACGTGGAGGTGTATCACAAGGCGTTCCAGAGCAGGGACACTTTTACCATGTGGGGCATCCTCCAGGTGTTGAGGAGGTACCCAGGCCGTCTGCCTAACTTAGATATCATGTTTGATTGCGTTGATTGGCCTGTTGTCAAATCAAGTGACTTCAACGATGACACTGCGGCTCCGCCCCCTTTGTTCCGTTACTGCGGGGACGATCACACGCTTGACATCGTTTTCCCCGATTGGTCTTTCTGGGGGTGGTAATTCAGCTTACCTTTCTTTTTAATTTCTGAAACGTAATGTTGACTCTCTTAATCGCATTACTTTGATGTTAATCTTGGCACCCTATTTCCTTTCATTTTTTTTGTCTTCTTCAAAAAATTTTATAGGCCTGAGATCAATGTAAAGCCATGGGTGATGTTGTTGAAGAACTTGAAAGAAGGAAACAAGAAGATAGGATGGATGAAAAGGGAACCTTATGCTTATTGGAAAGGGAATCCAGATGTTGCTGCCAAAAGGCAGGAACTAATGAAATGTAACGTCACGCCGACACAGGACTGGAATGCTCGGTTATATGCTCAGGTATGTATTCACTAATCGTATTGCTATAAATTTTCAATGTACAGTGGAGAAAGATAGGCTTTGTGGTGATGCTTTATGTTTTGGCATTTTCACAGTAACAAGTTCTGGCATTTTTTCCTGTAGGAGCAAATGAATTATTGATCTTATCACTACATCACTCTGGCGTCTTGACTCATTTTGCAGGATTGGATGCGTGAAATAAAGCAAGGGTACAAGCAGTCGGACCTGGCAAACCAATGCAATTACAGGTCAATATATCGCATCAATCCTTTATAATCTTTGTGGCTTCCCATTCAGATTTCAGTTCCAGTTCCTTTTCTGTTTTATTTCTTATTCAAACCTGCTCGACATATCGTCCATTTCTCCACTGTGGCCTCCCTGATTAAATCCATCGTGCGATGCAATTAAGCAGATATAAGATCTATATTGAAGGGTCTGCATGGTCGGTCAGTGAGAAATATGTTCTTGCCTGTGATTCTGCTTCTCTATTTGTGAAACCCCGGTACTACGACTTCTTCACCAGAGGCTTGATCCCGAAACTCCACTATTGGCCCGTCAAGGAAAATGATTTGTGTAAATCCATAAAATACGCCGTTGATTGGGGTAACTCTCACACCGAAGAGGTACCTAATTCTAAAACTTAAAAGCCAGATTGTTATTTATCCCCGAAACAGACAAGTGCATACGCTAGTCTTTCACATAACTACTAGGTTATCGAGTTCTTATTAGTAAATAATTATTTCATTTCAGGCACAGGCCATGGGAAGGACAGCAAGTGAGTTCATCCAAAAGGAGTTGAAGATGGAATATGTGTATGACTACATGTTTCATCTCTTTAATGAGTATGCTAAGCTGTTGACGTACAAGCCTGAGATACCTCAGAAAGCTTTTCAGTTATGTCCAGAAATAATGGCCTGCTTAGCTCAAGGAACAGAGAAGAACTTCATGATGGGTTCCCTGGTGAAAGGCCCTGCTAAGACAAGCCCTTGCACCATGGTCCCTCCCTTTGATCCTCCGGCTCTTCATGACTTGCTTAGGAGAAAAGATGATTCGATTAAACAAGTGGAGTCGTGGGAAAACGAATACTGGGGTGGTAAAAACATGCAGTCATAGTCTAAGCACCACGTTCTTCTGGCTTTGTTCTCAGTGAAGTCCTTTAAGCGGAATTGAGTCACATTCTTCACTAGAATGATTTTCAGAATTATTAAACGGTTTATTCCTTTTCATTTTACTGATAAAGAGAAATTCTCTGTGTACAATTTCGGTGTTTTGATGTCTCAATCTAGATTTATTACATTATTTTCCATGTGGGAGTGGGACTCGACATTGGCAAGTTCAGTCACAACCCTCAGTTTATCGAAGTTCATGTTTGCCCCACTAGTAATTGCCACAATATTTTCTCCCTTGACACCGTAGTGTTTGCAGTATGCTTCAGCTCCCGCAAGAGAAAGAGCACCTGCAGGCTCCAAGATGCTCCTTTTCTCGTCAAACATATCCTGCAACAGTACAAGTATTTTTCCACGGAAGATATGGCAATGAGGGTAACGATGGGTTACCAGAATAGTACTAATTTTTTACATTGTATACAAGATTCAGAACTGAGAAGAGATGATACCTTTATCGAGGCACAAATAGCATCACGGCTAACAAGAATTATGCCATCTACCAGTTCCTTGCATAGGCGGAAGTTTTCCTCACCAACCTCTTTGACAGCTACTCCATCTGCAAAGCCTCCAACCTTCTCCAACACTACTCTCTCACCATAATATAGCGACAATGCCATGGCATTTGCATCACAAGGTTCCACCCCAATGATCTTTACCTGCATCTCAGAGCCGCAATGACATGAAATAAACTGACCAGCTTCAAAATTGATACAAGGCAAAACTAGAATATTCCCAGATGGATGGTAGTTGCATGCAAGAATCTGTGTCACTTGGACAAAAATAACATGGAGAAAAATAACTCGGAAATACACCAGTGAGTTGAGTTCTCAAAGGAGAGCTTGTCATCCAAAAAGGTGCGACAATTGTCATGAACTAATTAACACAACCAACTGACCTCCGGATTAACTCTCTTCACAAAAGCAGCAATCCCAGCAATGAGTCCACCACCCCCAACGGGAACGAAGATAGAATGTAATGGCCCCTGTTCTTGCATTTGACGAACAATTTCCATCCCAACCGTTCCCTGACCCATGATGACATCTGGGTGATCAAATGGTGGTACAAATGTTAGACCCTCTTCTTTGCTTCTTTGTTTAGCATAAGCCTGTGCTTCGTCATATGAATTCCCCACCAGAACAATCTTGGCACCCAACCTCTCAGCTGATCTCCACTATAAAAACAATAAATCCTCAACTCAAAAACCACCTTTCTTTCTAAATATGAAAATAAATATCCTAATTTTCTCACAAGAATGATTACAAGAACATACCTTAATTTCAGGTGTTGTAACTGGCATGGCAATCACGGCATTGCAACCTAGTCTTTTGGCTGCCAGGGCCACACCTTGTGCGTGGTTTCCCGCTGACGAGCAAATGACCCCTGTTTCCAGCTTCTCCTTTGGTAGTTTTGCCATCATATTATATGCTCCACGGAGCTTAAACGAAAAGACCTGCAATGTGTACCCAAATAATCGGTTAAAGCCGTTTCCCATTTAGCTATTTACACCTTCCTCTGTCGTACAAAAGTTCCAATACTTCACCAGGAAAGTACTATCGCACTCTGAACCAAAACCCACCAACTGAACCACCAAATTTAGACAATGGGCTAGAATGGAACAACGTAACAATACTTACAGGCTGCAAATCCTCTCGCTTGAGCCAAACATTAACCCCCAACCTCTCTGAAAGCTTTGGAGCCAATTGCAACGGGCTCTCTATAGCCACCTCGTACACCTTTGACGACAATATGCTGGTCAAGTAGTCCATGGAATCTGTTCCTCCATTATTATCACTCCGGTTCTTAACCATCCCGGCCGGCACTGACCCCAGCACACCAGGAGGGTACTGAAGGGAAGTGGGACCCACCCTCCTAATAACCGCATAGGGCCCCATCTGCAACGGGTTCCCGAAAGAAGAAAAGGACATTGAAGTTGTTGTTGTTGTCGGCAGTATTGGCAGCGTCTTCCCCGCTGTTTGCTCTGATAGGATGGCATTAATCAACGGCTTGACACCGTGGCGTCTGGAGAGGGTCTGCGGGCCGGCGAACAAGGAAGATTTTTGGCTAAGATGAGGTGCATGGGATGGCATTACTAGGAGAACCTTTATATTGAGCATTTTAATTGTTAGGTTGTATTGAAGAAGTAGAAAGCCCGTGTCCGTTGGCGCTAATGCAGGAAGGAGAGTAGCTAGCTAGGGGCTTTTATAGTAGTGAGTCTGCTTTCTGTTGAGAGTTGAAAGCACATACAAAACCTTTTCAGTGGTCAATCCATTTCTTTCCATCGATGGGAGTTTCGAGTTTGCACAGTGTCCGATTACTAATGCTTTCATCTTCTCATTCTACTTATTGTCTGGACCTGAACACTCCATGCATCATCCATTTAGGGAAGAACATATATAGTAAATGCGGGTCAGAGAAGAATTTTACTCAATTTCATAGTTTCCGCCTACGATTTAATACCACCGACTACATTGTTTGCAAACAGAAAGCTGATTATTGGTTCTTTTATTTGTTTGCTAATGCAAGAGCGTATTCAAATAATTGAGACAGGGCCTGTTATAAGACTGTTTAAGGTTGATGCCGCCATGGATAATATGGCTCATACGGTAGCTGTTGAGTAGGGGAATTATAGATTTTAATACCACAAAGTACAAGGCGCAGTGGGCCTGACTATTGACGACAGGAAACAAAAATAATATAGAAGATTAGAGCTATAAGGTTATAATAAAGACTAATAAAGATAATTAATTTAAATTAACAGCATCCATCTAAAATTAATTAATATCCAAATCCAAATCCAAATCAAATTGAAACGTCCCCTGGCTACAAATTTTGACAGAGCAGAACTAATGAAAAACCACAACAATGCACGATATATCATCCTTGCTTCCCCTGGCTAAGGCTTCTTCGACCACCTTCTTCGAGGCCTTTTCCGGGTCATCTATACCGGTAATGCAGTCACAAGCCTCCTGATTTGGCATCACCTACCAGAGGAGAGGGTCAACACACTTCCTTTCATTAGTGATCCGTACGTAAGGCCAGAACTATAAAGCCAAAGTCTCTCACCTTCCACACGCCATCGCTTGCTAATATTAAAAACTGAGCATCACCGTCAATATCTTCTATCATCAAATCTGGTTCTGAAGTAATATGTTCTTTCAGTTTACCATCGCCAAACGCCCTTGTCATGGCCAACTGTCCATCCACACGGGGGACAGATCCCGCTGGTTTGATCGCAAATTAATAATAATATATATATATCATGGCTCTTAAAACAAGATTGGTTTGAATTAATAATCATGATTTAATAAATCAAATATATACATATATATAGATGAGCTTAATTACCTAGTCTTTGAGATACGTATCCTCCTTTGCTAAACTAGTTCTTTCTCCTTGGCTGGCTCGTGAATTGAATAGAGACAGATTATACTGCGCGAGCTGTATATTCCTCTCGGAATTCAACCCTAGCTAAGAGTCACTGTTAATTAATTCGTACCTTCATAGTATCCACTCGGGTGAATTGCCCAGAACAGCAGACCTCTGGGAAAGCTGCACAAAAATACATTGCCTCTACAGGCTTCCCTTGCATGGGTGCATGTCACTCTCGCGATACAGGTGTCTTGCACCCACGAGACAGCGACGGCACATGAGCGACACGTACTGGTACGTAAAGTCACTGACGACAAGGTGCCGCTATAATAACACTGGTTTTTTCCGGTGATGACATCAAATTAAACATTATATTAATTAACATTCATTAAACATTGTAGATTTTGAATTCAATCTCAATTATATTTATATTGTTGATTTAACTTGTAATAATCTCGAAGATTATTAAAAGAATTAAGAAACACATGCTTATTAAGCTAAGCTAACATGTTCGTTTAGTAACAAACTGCAGCAATTACACGAGAAAGTGATGTATATATGTAATATATCAACAAGCAATTATATTCTTCTATGTGAGGCGTCAGGATGATACAACGTAAGTGCGCACAAAAAGCTTGATAAAAACAAATGGACAACGGACAATGATGTACTAAAACCAAAGATCAAAGCTCAAACTCAATTACTCCATTTCGCCGTCCCATGATCATTCGGTTACCTAATCATGGACTGTCTTGCGAGAGCGTTATTTCCCGGAAAACCTGAAGCCTGTTGCTTCTCCTCTTTGTGTTCTTATCTCCTACATCTTCGAACGTCAGAGAACGTCTCACTGTTGGATATCTTTCAAAACCTGAACTTTTAGCTGCGCCTTGCCAATCTTTGAGATCATATCCACGATCAAGCTTCGTAAAACCTTGATGGATTATGTTGGCATTCTGATTTTCATCCTTGTATTCCTCCTCTCTCAACTTCAACCCACCAAACATTTGGTTCAATTCTTCCTCGTCCTCACACTCATCTTCTTCTTCAACCATGTCCGCCCAAGTCTTTCTATGAGGAGGTTTAGTTGAGCTGTACTGTTCAACATTTTGATCCGCAGCACCTGCATCTGTATCTGTGCATTCCATATTTCCAAAAACAGTTCTGACACGAGAACCATGATTCAATTCATCGTTCCCGAAAGCTTCCGCAGCTCTAGCGTTATTAACAGTCATTGTCTCATCTGGAGGATACTCTGGATACACATACATGTAACTGTTTGCAGTTTCTTCCTGATCATTCCTTTTCCAGCTTGCAGACTGTCTGGCGTCCTCATCTACATGGTCATAAGCATCATATCCCCCAAGAATTTTCCTGTGACTTTTCATTGTAGGTTGTGAAACAGGCTCCAGCTCTGATATATTTCTCTCCTGAGGTATATTATCCGTTCTCCGTGCCAAAATTCTCAATTCTCTTTCAGGGAGTGAAGGTAAACAACTGGTAGCCGCTTGCACATTTTCTACTGATTGCTGCTCTACTGTATCCTCTCCCCTACTTTCCCTTTGATCATTTTTCATGCAACCCCAGTAACTTCTTCTTGGCTGTGTATATAATGCCGGAGAAGCAAATATATCTCTATCTACAGGGGCAGGAACTGTGTCTTCCTTCACTTTTCTTGCAAAACGAGGCCTTTCGCCACAGCATTCAACGTAAGAGCTGTTTCTCAGGTTACTATCAGAAGAAAGTATGTTTTCATCGTGTCCTTTCCACCTTCCCGATTCCAAAAACCCAAAGGCATGGCTCTGCTCTGCATTAATGGTCGGCAAAGTTAAATATCTGTCTTCATTTTCTATCACGAAAGATGAATTTGAAACGGACTGTGAATCCAGTTCTGAGAGCATTTGATTAGCTCGCTCAAAAGATTTAGCATATGACTCATCCATCGGTTTGCTTCCTGATGAAGCTTCTACGGCCTGAAGCAGAGATTTTGCTTCTGAAATTTTGTCCATGTGCATCAAGCAGATCGCCAAGTTGCACTGCTTGTTCTTATCTGGCTCCAAAGACAGAGCTTTCCTGCATATGAAATTGTTTCAAGTGAGAGAGACTACAACCAACAATCTCTCTTCCAGCAGATAAACATGATATATTACAACTTCCAACCGCAGAAACCTGACTGCTTACCTGTAATGTTGTTCAGCTAAACCATAGTTGTGTTGCTGCAAGTAAGCCCAGGCCAAATTGCCTAACACCCTATTGTAGTTTAAGGCAGAACGTCAAATAACATAGAGCTGATGTACAGGGAAAGGAAATATAAAAAAAAGGACGGATATCAACCTTGATTTTTCTTGACTAACAGTTATCTGAATCTTTTTGCCTTGAGATCTTGCTATCTTAGTCCTTTTTCCCCCAAAGGTTATTCCTTCTTCAATGTTCTTCAGTTTGTGCTGAAGCAGTTCAATCTCTTCTTCCATCCTTCCACATCTCTGATAAACACAACAAATGTAAGACACAATCACAGGATGCTTCCATAACAATCAATCATCATGTGCTTCATTTAATTGTTTTCAAATCAAAAGAAAATCAGTTCCACAAATTCTTCCTTCTTTGGCCATCAGATTGATCGTTCAGATTTCCCTTGCAAAAATAACATCAAGTTGCTTACTAACATGCAATCATTGAACAAACAATGCTTTACCTTGTAGAGTTCAATTAGGACATTGTCAAGAGATTCTTGGGAATCACTTGGGCACAGGTGACGGAAAGATCTGATCGCTTCTATGGCCTCGTCAGAACGGTTCAATTGCTTCATCACTACAGCCATGTCCTTCAAGGCACTATCAACCCGATCTCCAGCATTTATCGCAGACCAAAACATGGAAATTGCCCTGCCTGGGTCCTTGTCTATCAACTATAAAAGCCAAAACAAGGCACAGATATAAGAGCAGACCAAATCAGAAAACAGTCTTTAAATTTATCTTCTGGAATGGGCGACTATAAAAGCATATTATTAAAATCCTAATGAGCATAATTTCCCTGAAGCTCCATGACAATAGGCAGCATTACAGCAAGTGGAAAAGAAGAACCACTCTTGCACCAGCAAGAACAAGTTAAAACCGAAGATTGAATAAAAGAAAGCATCAAGAGTAGACCCTGAGGAATCCAACAATATCCAATACCCAGAAACTCCCAAGAAGTAACAGATACATTTGAGAATCAGAAAATCCAAAGAAGCCGAAGCAGCCAAATTTTCATTATCCACCATCGAGAAACAAATGCAGCAAAACCAAAACTTCCCACCATTAAAAGGCCAAGCGAGTAAAAGAAAACTGATAATGTCAAAGAAAGAAACAACAAGACCTTACTTGAACATGCTTAGCCCTAACATAAGGAGAATCACCAGCAGGAACTTTGTGAATGACATGAAAAATATCGCCTTTGCAGCCAGGTGCATCAGCTCTTCGCCTCTCCGACATCGGCGTGTAAGGAAGCGGAGAACGAGGCGACCTCCAAGAGGCCGGCGGGGTCAAGAATCTCTTCGCCTGGACATTCCCGTCGTTGTTGGCCCACATTGCTTGGCCGATACAGAATCTTGAAAACCTTTTCTTGAGCTGCAAAGAAAGTGCAGAGGAATCTTTCTCTGTATCGAGAGGGAGAGTAGGTTTCAGTTAGTTTAACGGGACATTCTTAGTGGCGAAAATAAAAAGAGAGTGTCAAGAAAGCGAAAGAATTGATGATTGAGAAGCGGAAGGGGAAGAAATCTTCAAGGTGAAAAGAGACATGGAAAGACAACTAGCCGTTATATATAGTAACTAGCCGTTGGTACTTTTTTTTAAAAAAAGTTAGTTATATTTTATTGATTTACTCACAGTCCTAACATTGAACATGTAATTTTCATTTTCTAGAATTACATTATATTCTATTTGTAATACGTTTATACTATGGAAATATTAGGAGGGCCATAAATCCACACCGTTGATCATCCACAAATTCACATTTTATGCATTTTTTTAAAAAATTGAAGCCTAGTACTCCTTTTGTAGTCTCTTCGTATCAACTGTAAAATGAATAGTGTTACATTGCATATCAAATAAACATATGTGAAATTGAATGTAAGTTTGATTATTCACCTTAATTTTTATAAAAATAAATAAATTTTAGCTATTTACTAAAATATTTTGTTTATTTTAACATCAGTTTAATATAATTATTCCATCAATTCCAGCAAAAAAAAAATATCTCATGCTTAACCTTGGGAACAACGAAACTATCATTTTTTCCCTCCAATGTATCGTAAACATCAATTATGAGTATATCCAGTTAGTTTGAAATTTTAAAGTGCTAATCTACATGAGATTAGAGGCGAGCAATAAAATGGACCTATTATGTGATAACCTAATAAAGGGCATGGTTACTTCATATTATGCAAACTATGCTATATCTAAGCTTAGTCAAAGAGAAGTCGCATGCACGTCGCTCTTGTCTGCTCTGTTCCATTCCCATACAACTTTGCAATGTTCTGCAGAATTGTTGTTCTCTGGAAGAGCATCTTTTGGAACAGGGAACTCCCTTCTGAATACAGCAATCTGTGAAGCGAAACCAGGTTCTACATCAGCGATACCTCCGACGCCACTGAACTCAACGCTGTAGTTGTGTGCTTTGGCCACCTCGGTTGCCCAGTGATTGAATTGCTCTCTTGTCCACTCGAACTTGTGGTCATGGTTTCGAAATTTGCATGCTTGTGATGGGTTTGTCTCATCCGGATCCTGTTGGATTGCATGACCACAATTCTGGAGAATTGCATTGTATTCATAGTTCGGTGTCGAAACAATAAGAATCTTCGGTCGAAAATAGCTCAGCGCAACTCTGCCAAAAATAGTGGCCTGATCCTCCTCCATATGCTCAATTACCTAAAATATCTCAGCCAGAGTTGCAAGCAATTAGCAGCAAATAACTTGGTGCAACACTTTAGTACCTTGCAAAGAGGTGCGAGCATGGATATCTATCATGAGCTATACTCAAAGACAATAATGTGGGTACATTAATATACCCGGATGATTTTCATTCATCAACAACAATGCTTCTATAAACATATCAAGCAGGAAAGGCGAGCGTAATATGACATGAACTGCTACATTATGCCAAAAGACGGTGGAAATTATGCAGTAAAATCATGTTATATACACACTAGCAGAGAAAATGAAGAAGTATACCTCTAAGCAAGTGCCAATATCAAATCCACATAGTCGAGAGTCAAAATCTGTGATCGAACCATCATAAAGCACAAGAGACCTGACTCTTGTATCTGTTTTCATGCTAAGTTTTGGATGAAGAATCTGCAAAAAATAAATAACCAAAGCACTCAAGCCATGCATGAGAACAGACAAACAATTACATTTTGAATCTCCACTCGTGGAATTTAGATGCTGAATGTATGCGTTTTTCACTCAGATCAGGGTCTTTTGAATATGGTGAAGGAAAGTGTATTTGAACAAAATGAAAATCTAAGTAGAGCTTGTATTAAAAGGACAGAAAAAATTATTGCTCCTAGCATATATTCCCTACATAAACTGCAGACAGATTGCTCAGGATATGTATAGACATCTGAATGCATGAATTTTTCCATCAGACCAAGGCATATGCTGTGAGTTGATGTCAAAGTTGAGCATATCCATAATTCTACAGAAAATACTAGTCAGGTCTCAGAGATGCCATAGGATCTCTCCCTGATAATATAACAAGTTTTACTGTATTGTATAAAAAAATGGTAATAGGATCATAAAAAATGGCCAAAATACCTGTTTGTCCATAAGAAAAGACAAAAGTTGATCTATTGGGCAGTGAAACCAGACCCAGACAAATCTCCACATCTTTAACCAAACCATAAACTGATGACACTAAAAGTGGTAACATCTATGCAAGGCACAACCACCACATTGATTGTCTAAAGACTAGTCAACAAACATAAACTAACAATGGTCCGCACCTTTGCAGCACGACTAAGACTCTTCGGGGATATGTCAACACCAACTATCTTTTCCAAGGAAGTAGGGTATTCTAATAAAGAGTTCAACAAGCTTCCAGAGCCACACCCAAAATCAACCTGGAAAAAGTAAGAAATCTGGAGAGTGAGACAGAAGAAAGTAGGAAAGAAAGAGAAAAATACATCTCAGTTGATAGTCAGAGGAAAGAGAGATAGTAGTATATGTGCGCGTATACCAAAGTTTTAGCACTGAATTCTTTGATATGTTTCACAGCATACTCCACCCGCTGCTTGGAAAGAGGAGGGCTAAAAAGGGCCTGCTCCATTCTTTCTTCTGGGGGTTCTGTTACTCCCAACAAGGTTACAACATAGTCTAAGCAGCAAGCTTCTGCCAAAACATGAGTATTAGCTCTACAAGTACTTCTAATAAGATAAATTTAAGAAACAAAATCTAAGAATTTAATTTTTTCCACAAAAAGTATTTTACAGACTTGCAACATTGAGAGGAATCTCATCAATGTTCCATAATTCATTCATGCAAAAATAATTTTTCGTAAAAAACAAAAAATTTCTTTCAACCCCATTGTGTTCAGATGACTATAAACTACAGTTATGAACACATAGTGCGAATCCATTTAAGGCATTAGATCTTGTGTGTTTCACCGTCTGGTGACAGATTAATAATCTCATTTCTGGTTCAGTATTTGCTAAATACAACTATGCATGCACATAGAAGCATGAGAATTGCATTAGTTAAGGCATATAAAATGTGTCCGACACCTACCAATTGCACCCTCACAAAAAGGCAACTACTAAAATCTCTGCCCGAAAAACAAAAAGGAAACAAAATATCTAACAACTAATAAAATCTCCACACCAAAAAATAATTAAGGAAATCAACAAAATGAAGCATCCTTTGGCCATTCAACATAACGGGACATTCTTATCAAGTAAGCTACTAAAGATTATGAACAACTGTCTCCCCTGTTAGGCCTAATAGAAGTACAAATTCCAATAATGCATGGGCCAGATTTCAATCACTGTGAAGAATGGATCAATCAGATAACAGAGCATAACCCTATCTTGATGCATTACAAATGAAAGAAAGAAAGAAGAAACTTACGTGACGATAACATTGAAAGAAACACACTAGAATCATCGGCTACTGCTAAAATATACTCTATAGGGGGCAATCCTGTCTTGAAAAAGGCAGTCTGACCAACTGACATCTGGGTTACAACTGATTCAAGAGGGGCAATCACGGCTCCAATTCCCATCTCAAACTCAAACTCATCACTACTTTCCATAAGTTCTTTCAAATGTTCACCTTCTGTTATCAATGATACAGAATAGCTTACAGACAGTAAACATCCCATCGATGGACATAAACCAGAATCTAAACCTTCAATACTGAATGAGAAAACACCTTGCCCAATTAAGAGTGAGTTAGCATGTTTTGATTCTTGCAGTTTGGCATCTGGAATTCCAGTGCGTTGAACATTATCAACAGGACACACTGAGAACTCTGTAAAAAAATTTTCAGGACAAAATTGTATGTTGAAAGCATCTGCTAGATAGTTAAGCTTCTCCAAAGGCATATCAAGGTCCTTAAAGTATGCATCTAACCAAGATAGCACTTTTAAAGATGCATTGTGGACAGAATCACTTTGCTTCTTACTAACCTCTTTAGGTGAACAATCTAAGATCAAATCCTGGCACTTGGAAAATATTTTTACTTGGCTACTAAAAGTACTCTCTGTTCCGACTAATTCTCCATCACCAATAGCTGTATCTTTGCCGTTCACTTGTTCAGTAGCTATTCTGTCTATTCCAGTAGCTTTCAACTTCTTCTGTGATCTTGATAACTCACAAGATGCTTCTGAGACTACAGTTGTTGAGAAGACAGGTTCAGGGAGCTGGTGTTGACGGCAAAATGCACATAAGATTTCCTTTGGGAATGAACCCTTCCAATTAGTTTTTGATGTGAATACTGACGGCAATTCTGCTACTAGTATTGCTTCCCTGGACAGCTTGTAATTTCCACCTGGTATCTTGCTTATGAGCATTCTGCATAATCAACATTAAAATAAGAAACAATATTGGAAATCATATGTTGATCCTAATAGAATAAGATGCTTTTTGTTGAGTGACGTTTATGCACAACTACACAGTTGACATTTTCAGAAATTGTCTCATCACAATGTGGGAGACAAAACTATTAAATGATAAACTAAAAAAAAAACCACAATACAGCAGTAGAATCCGAAAAATGAACAAGGCAAATCCTGAATTACAAGACATTGCAGTGCAACCTTCACTTTATAGTAATCACAGTTTCTTCCTCTTTTGTTATGCAATTAGATACCTTCTCCTCAGAGCCAGTCTATTATTGGTGATTTTATTGAGCTTGGTGCCGTTTTATGGATTCATCATCAAGCCAATCATATAGCATTCAAATAGGATCGTTTTCCACTTTGCTCAATTCTTACATCAAGAATTCCAGTTACCGGAATACTATGATAGGGCTTTGTTTAGTAGTTCTCTAGGTCTGTAATACAGATTACTTGCTGCCGAATCATTGTTTTCTTTTCAACATGCCTAAGCATTCATGCCTTTTTTGGCGATTAATAGACAGTTTTCAACATTTTGAGATTCTTTTCTTTTTTGGAAGCAATAAACAGAACAAAAAGCTAGGACAGAAGAGACCTGTAGTATGATTGCAGAGTTACATCTTCATGGAAAAGGTCTTGACACCGCCATGTGTACCCAAGAGATGCCATAATGGCATCACCATATATAGCTTGACCGCAGAAGTAAGTTGCCCTAGCATTTAAAGATTCTTCTGCATGGACTTCATTCACATCTAGAAGATCTGATGAAAAGTCCAACAAAAGTGACTCAGGGGCAGTAAAGTACAATCTTGTCTCTGAAGAAGCTTTACCAATAGTCCTACCGAAGGAAAAATATGAAATAATATTAAACAGCAGGACTTTTTCCGTACTTGTTTGGAGCCAAAAGATACACTATCAAGAATTTCCATACAACAGCCCTCACCTACCTTGAGAGGAAAACCTTGTTGGCATTTGTCAAACCAAGATTCTGTGCAATTACATCCAGGTAATATCCAGTTGATGGAACTTCAAGGCTTAAAGGTTGGACAGCCTTATCCCTTGAAACAGGAATTAGTATTGCTTTAACCAGTATATTTTTTGCGGGAACACATTGTTGGATATCCAATGACTCTATGATGGCAGATGGGTATGGATTTTGCTTCTGAATTGAAAGCTGCTCTTTGGAAGTAACAACATATCCAGATAATCCTGCTGCTGCCCTCAGGATAATTGAAACAGCCAAATATGGATTAGATTCCACGTTGGGATTAAGTAATTTACATAAATTGCTCAATTTAGCATCAGAAACGACTGTGACGGAAGCTGGCACCAAACCATTGAGATCACTGTTTCTTCGTAAAGATGCTCTAAGATGTCCCCTCAATGGATGATGAGATAAAAGGAACTTTACTCAAGATCCAAAAAAAAAAGATGTTAGATTAAATAAAATTTATTCAAAGATTAAAAAAAGGAATCAAGATTAAGAAAAGTTAGCGGAATAAAGAGTGAAAAGTAGAGATAGTCAAGGACATAGAAAATCAAAATGTGATTCAAAGATAAAAGAACAAGGAAATATGAAATGCTAGTCGAATAAATGGCAAAAGGTGAGAGATTATCAAGAACACATGATAACAAAAGAAAATGTGTCAATGCATTTAGAAAGAACTTGGAAGCAAGGCAGTAGAATAACAAAAAAGGCAATCCAGTAAAAAAATATGAACGCGATTGGATCAAAAATTATGCATCAAATCAGTTGTAAGACTAGACTTCTCTGAACACACAGTGTATACTACAAACACGCACCATGATACCCTAGAAAGAATAGTCCCCAACATACATTAAACAACACTAAACTGAAATAGCTTTCTTCTGGGAGAATTATCAAAGAAAGGTAAACACAACAAGATCAACTACCCCAAGATAGATAAAATTCTGAACAATAAGTAAAAACAAGGGGAAGACGATGAAGACATAATGTCCCACCTCTTTCTCGAGAAGAGATGAGAAACATGCTCAATATCATTTGATTGAATAGTTGACCCAGCTCCTTGTTTTTGGATATAGGAAGAATGCTAAATAATAAAAAAATCACTATATGGGTAAGAAAGCCATGTTCTGGTGGAAAATACAGAGACAAACACATTCAAACATGCACAGAAGGAAATCCAAAATTAGATAGGGCCTCTTTTGTTTTTAGTAAACAGAATACAAGTTACCAACCTCGTCTGAAAAGAAATATCTGATACGACTAATTAAAGCATCCCATGGTTCCAGTTCAGGTGGATTATCCACAGCATGGTTGCTGCCTAGCTGTAGCAAAGAAAAATATTTCATCAGCGAAATGGCATACGAGGAAGGAAAGTAAAGGGAACAGAAGCTTACGTTTGATGATTAAAATTTTAACCTTTTAGAAGCAAGCTGGGAACCACACATTGAATTAATCTCAAAATGGGAGGAATAAACATCCACCACGTTAAACGCATATAAACAAAATGTCTGCAAGCAAATGCATCATCTAAAAAGTTCTCGTCATGATTGGATAAATGTCCTCCTTAAAAATGGTAAATAACATGACTGTATATCTCCTTCGAGAACATAACATGCATGTTTCTAACGACAAAAACAAGGTCTGTTTGGAAATACATACATAGAAGGCAAACAAAACAGAGTAGTAATGTTTAACTGGTCATCGATTAAATAGTGCCCAATCACATACTAGCAGTTACGGGTTACTAAAACGTCAAAGAATAACCAATGATAAACATACCTTTTTAAGAGCCATCTCAGCGGCAGATTGTTCAGCTTCCTTCTTCTTTTTAAAGGTTTCTGACATGACAGAGAACTCAGGGAGCACTAAGCAACACCTAAAAAGAGATGGGCCCTTCTGTGGGATTGCCAACCCCGGGCATCCATTCTCGGTAGAGTCCTGCACTTCCTCTACCTTGTAACGTGCCTCACTGCCAAATCTTTGATGAATAATTGCCTTGGGAGTCAAATTTGTCCTTTTTGAAGAGACAACGGGTCCTCCAGTTTCCATCAGTAAAATATCCAGGACTTCAAACTGTTGTTCTGAAAGACTACGAACAAATATCAGCAAACCGCCAATTCGCAATGCCGAATACGGTGAAAACCCACTTCAACCATACACAGAAACACACCAATTAAAATTAAAGACTGTTCTCATCCGAGCAAAACCAAACGAAAATACTCCACCCAACAAAAAAGGAAGAAACTTTGTTGTTACTTCCCCAGGTCTAGAGAATATTTGCAAATTACAACTGACCAGGGCTGAAAATTGGGTTCGAAGGGTATAAAACAAAGCGAATGAAGTTCAAAACAGTTGAGCAGAAAAATCAGAACGCACACAAACATTTAAAGCCAAAACCCCCGGTAGACATGAGGTGGGAACTGGCACACAAGGAAGAGCATGCACTAAGTCTTTAATAAAGGTCCGGCTCTTGCCTCAGTTTTATTCCTCCTGAAAAGACACAAAAGCGAGGCCAGTAAAGTGGCAAGTTTTGGGAAGAAAATGTGCTATTTTCCGGAAAAAAATGTCATTGATGGTAATTGATTAAATAGCATGATTATGATTAAGTGAATTTGGATGACTAAGTTAAGATTGGAGGAAGTCAAATTGAGTCAAATTAGGTCCAAAATATGAGTGGACCCCAATTTGGAAGCATTTTTCCTGCTTTTCTTTGGATCCAACCCCCCGTTACAAGTCAGGCTCTCGACCTGCCTTCCTGCCTTTCTGCCTCCTTGTGCATGAAGAATGGCAATGCTTCGTAACTAAGGATTATTACAACTTATTTAGGAATGCCAAGCCTTAAGGTATCTAAATCCTATCTATATCTTCCTTTTTATACAATTCAATCTAAACTTAGTATAAAATCTAACAGGTTTTTAGTTTTCCAAATATATATATATTATTAAAATTTAATAATAGTTAATTATATACTGAAATATGAAAATTTTAGTGTATACTGAATATTACGTGTAACTTTCTATCAAAGGTAGTATCACAGATTATTCAGATCAAATTTATGCAGAACTTCGTTTGGACGGTGGATATGTAAGTTCATCAGTCGACACTCATCACTGGGATCTGTTAAGGTGACAAATGATTTAGTAGAAAGACAGGTTTAAGAAAAGGGTCACCTAAATGAACACAAAGAGTAGTTCCGTTCCACCTCGAACCTGCTAACTCGCACCACCTTCATCTTCTACAATCAACAGCTCACCCTTCAACCTAAAACTCGTCCTTGCCATTGTAATAATGACGGAAAATACAGGAGAAATCCTTTGTTTCATGACCATTGTTGCAGACCTCTTGATATCTGCAGAAACATGGCACCTCATCACCATACATGGAAAATACAAACAGGGTATTCATATATTCGGTAAATAGAACCCTGCAACAGCAGATCTGTATAGAAGAGTAAGACCAATGGAGCTTCTGCTCTGGCTGTGTAACGAGGTTTCATCATATACACCTACAGTTTCACTTGAGGCAAGAGAGTCATGGTTCAATGATCTGACATTAAAATGCTTCAGTGATGTTTCGCAAAGCTTACCAAAACCAGATACCGTGTAGCGAAAGTAACAATTTCAAAAAGAACAATAACAGATCCTGAGCCAATATGATACAAAAGGAGGAAAGCAATTGCACTGTTCAACAGTTCCGAGGCCAGGGTAATTACATCTCTAGAGCTTGGGATGCCAATGTGCACTTTTGACCAACTCCTTTTGCAGAACCTGTAACAAGGCTCAGGTCTTTAACCTACATCATATGGAAGATAGCAATCCCGGCACAGGTTAGTCCTCGAGAATTAAAATTAGGCAGCTATTTCATCAGAAAAACAAAGGTTAAGAAGTTATTATATCATCCAGAAACAGAAAGAGAAATGTCAAATAAATTGATAGTCTAATGAAACCTTCACTCACATGGCACTTACTGGATCTGCGTTAATTTCCTGACAAATTCCACTGATAAATTTGTTCTTCATGAGCTCTAAAATACTCACGAGTTTAAGAAATAATGAACGGTTACCCTATGGTCATATAGCATGAATAATCATATAGGTCTAATAGATAACTAAAGAATGAGAGTATATGCAAACCATGTGTACGGGTAGTACAAAACTTGAACTCAAATGTATTATGCCGCTGACAGGCATAAGAATGACTTCAAATGCTAGAGATCCAGTATCTTAGGAAGCCAACATAGAATTGTGTCTATAAGTGACACAATGCATGTCTCCAGTATAATGTTTAACCGCGAACTTCGAGCAACATAACTACATTATTTTCAACTACCCTACCCAACAGAAAAGAAGTGATATTGGCAGGTGAATCGAGTCTCTCCACAGCTGATTTTGTGCTTGCTTGGGCTCTTACCCCTTACTAATGCATGCAACCTGGTGACTCTTGAGAAGAAAAAGAAAATCCTTAAAAACCAACATCTGCAAAGTGAGGAAACTCCACATACCATGAGCTCAGACGCAAATCCACCATTGTAGTTCCTTGAAGCTGGCACCCCTTCCAACACCCCAGGAACTGGATTATAAGTATCACTGCCAGGTAGCATATTCTATTAGAAATTTTACTTGCCACTAAATTGGGTCACTTGTCAAAAATGAAAAGAAAAAAAATAGTGGAGACTCAAAATAACGATGGATATTCTCTATCTTCCGTAAGCCATGTTGCTTAAAACCGCTGGCTGCTTCCAAAGCTTGAATTTTAATAAATTTAAGACTCGTTTCTTATTACTCATAATGGGGGAAGTATGAATCTACATATAAAAATTAAAAACTTTAATAGCAACTCGGTGAAAGTTTTGGGAATCAAATTATTCCTTTAAGAGTTTCCATGAACTGATGTTAATATGACATCAAAAGTTCTCCCACTAAAGCTTTATTCCTTACAGTTGGCATTTAACAATAAATCTCCTCTAGTTGCCGATAAAAATGTAAGCTCAAATGAAGAATTGACACTGCCTTAAGAAGCACATGTGTTTAATTCTAAAGAATTTTTATTTTTTTTCATATGAAGAAGCCAGTTCATTTGTAGCGTTGGTTGAAAAAGGAACTCTCAAATCTCCATTACAAATGATACACTAGAGAAGTGAGAAATACCTACTCCAACACCGAGCGGTTGAAACATTGAAAATCTTTGTTAGATTACTGGCAGAAACACCAAGTGACTGACCAAGAGCAAGGGCTTCTGATACCCCAAGCATGCTCACAGTCAATGCCAAGTTGTTGCAGATCTTTGCTGCCTAAAAGGATAATTTTCACCAAATGTATCAGATGTTCAAAATGAATTTGACCAGAGAATTAGATATGCAATCTCCACTTCTAAGCTATATGTTTCAATGTGGATTGGAAATCTAGAATGGTCTAAATACCTAAGCCTAAAGTATGTTCAGTAGTAAGTAGAATTTCAACTCCTCAATATTACATGCTTTATCGGATACAACCCAAAGTGAGAAATTTTAAAAACTTCCTTGTTAGTATGTGTTGATGCATGAGAACTTACCGAACCTGTTCCTGCTCCTCCACAATAAATTGCATTTTTTCCCATGGATAGAAAGAGTGGCCTGGCAGCAAGATAAGCATCCTCAGTGCCTCCAACCTACATGGCAAAAACAAATGTAACAAAAAAGAATCTAAAGCTGAAACCAAAACGAAATGAATTCCCTAATTGAACAAGCTTCATTCCTTGGATCCCACCAATATTTTCTTTGCCTCATAGAAGAAACTATTTCCTCCACGCACCATAGCTCATACCATGCTAAATGTTTATATCCATCAATAAGTTTGTGATTTAACATAGTGAAGTAAGCTAAACTATAATCTTCAGCAGGTACATGATCCTTTCCTTTCAGGCCACCCTATCCATATCCTTGGTGAAATGGGCATAAATCAAAAGTTATATACAACTTCAAGAATAAAAATTTTAACAGGTTCCGTGCACATTGTCTTTTTCTTGCATGAAAAAACATGGAGATGAATATGGTATCATCCATAAGATGTAATAATGAGCTTGTACTATTACATTACCAATTATTTGATTAGCAGATCCAGTTCAGGACAAAATATTGAAGTAGATATCTATAAATGCATTTAAGAAGATAAAGATTTCGCTAGCTAAGAAAAGATATACCCATAAGCAGATGAAAATTGTGTTTTTACTGAATTTAGTAAGCTGTGATATAAACATGAGATAGAACATCGTGTTCTTTAGATTCTGTAGGATGATAGATTGGTCTGGCCTTTGAGATTAGATGATTGGTGTGGAGTTTGGTTTTGAATGCCACTATATACAAAGACTTTAACTTGAGGTACAGACAAACAATCAAGAAAAAAACAGGGGATGTATCATCTTTTCACTGTACTTTTATAAGAGCTGTGATATGCAACTAGGTTGAGGTACAGAAATATTATGTACAGATCAATCATTTACCGATCAAATCAATTAACCTACAGCTCTACAAGAGAAGCAAATTAACAGTAAAAAAGATAGAGGGTAGAAATGGATCCATTGAAACACTATAACTGTTTTTAACAAATATAACTTCAATCCTTTCAGTCACTTTAACTCCTCAGGGCTAATAAGAGAAATAAGAAACAGAATAAGCTCATTAGACTAGCCTCGATGCCCATATCTACAAGAATCATCCTAGTTCAAGCACTTTTTAAAAATAAGAAAAAAAGTAAATGTATTCTGTCAACAGATAAATCCTTTATTATAGGGATACTAAGCGTTGTGACAATCTTAAATAATGTTAATAACCAGAGAAAAAGTATGAACCAAATCATCTTCGGAGGTCAGTGGTAAAAACATACTATAAAAGTAAGGGTGCCGGCTTCTGCAGCAAGAACACCTCCAGACACAGGAGCATCTAACATCATAGGTTTCTCCCATTGATCTGCAAAACGGATTCCCATTGATGTTTCAGGGGAACAAATGCAGATATTTCAATATCTAAGAAAATATCACAATCAGCACCAACATATTTGAAGAAGAAATTATTTGATCATATAAGAGAATCAAGTAGCTAGTCAAAAGCTACCCTCGCCCCCAGAATCTGGGCTTAAAAAGAGAAAAAGCTGAAACAATTAAAGATGAATATGAACAACTTTCTTGGGTTGAGAAAGTTCAACTACATGAGCAAAAATCAATAGTGATCATTCTAAGAATATTAGACAAATAGATAAAACAAGCTGAAAATTGAAAACTGTGACCCTAGCAAAAAAATTATAGCCGAAGTCAAGAAGTGTATGCATTTTATTTCCAGAGAATCCTGGCAAATGGTTATCAGTGGCAGCAACAAAGTCAAACCAACCTCAGGTATTCCAGTACAACATGAAGCAAACCAACTTCAAGAGAAATCAACTAAGTTAAATGGACATTGAGCCATCGTTATTCAGTTCCTAATCTATCTTGGTACTATCATTTTTCAATGTCAATCTATCAATAAGAAACCAGGGAGTTTTCAAGCAGGCACCCAAAAAGAATAGGTTCAAAAGAGTAAGAAACAACAATCAACCAATCAATTTGTAACTGTCAGCATGCTCAGGTGCATATGCATGAGTGAACTGACCAAGTGAAACTGACATAGAATGGATTTGCAGAACAATCTATCAATATTACACGACTACATTGATATAGTAGCAAGATAGAAAAAAATCTATAACTGACTAGTTTCATCAGTACATTTAACTCATGATAGGTTACCTCTTTTTTCCTTTAAAAAACAGTTAGATACGGCTACGGAAATCTTTCTTGATGTTTGCGGATCGACAGTTGATGAATCTATCAACAACTTTGGTCTCAGGAAATTTCCACCATAAAGCAATCCTTTTGTTCCAGTGTAAACTTCCAATACCTACATAATTTAGATTAGTTTCTTCACACCAGAAAAGGCAGAGTCAAGGAAAATAGACGGCTGAGTTATAAAACAAAATAGAGAAATTGAAGAGTTCTTTATATGGCCTAAAGGGTTACTGGTTTGTGTGAAGGCACTGAAGAAAACCTTAGTTGTGTCTAAAGATGGGCTAACTCGTGGAAGACGTTCTTTTAACACCTACAAGTACTTGACATCACTGGCAATGAAGTGATCATTTTAACAGGAAACACTGCAGTAACTCATATGTAACGAATACAAACAGCCAAAGGGAATTATAATCGCTCACATGAGATGATGAAGGCAGCATCGTTATTACAGCATCACTTGCTTCTGCGACTTCAAATGGTGTTTCCTTTATTGCAGCTCCCATTTCAGAAAACATTCTTGTGACATTACAGTTTCTGAAGAGAATCAAATATGCTTACTGGATTTTCAGACATTGATTAGCAAGTGAATCTTTAAAAATTAAGAACCATGCTAACTGAAAACGTAAAACACGTAATGAGTTCGCCTAAAATTCTTAAATGCTATGTAAATGGGACCTGAAACTAATTTGAACACTTTTGATAACTAATATATTTTCTTGAAAGACAGCATATAATCCCTTACATGTCATGAACAGCCACTTTATATCCAGCATTAATCAGATTCTTTGCCATTCTGGATCCCATATTTCCCAGCCCAATGAATCCAACACTCTGAAATGTGTAAATCAGTTCATAACAATGTGAAGCAAATGAATAGTAACTAAAGAGAACAAGGAAATCACAATGCAACAAATTTATAGATATTTAGGCAGCTTCTCGTTCTTATAAAAGACTAACATATGAAAATTAAAGAGCTCAATTGTATCCACAAAGCATGTAAGCACCAGAAACGAGAAACTACCCACATCTTCAATAATCTTTGAGTCTACCAGCAGACTGTCAATGGTGGCATAAAACTGTAAACTACAGTTAAATGCCTAGTGTCACCAATGACGATCTTGCACTAAATGTATGTTTTGGTAGATAGACTAAACTCAGGAGATGCAGATTCTCAAAAGCATTTCTTTATAATCCTGGTGATCGCAGTTCTAATCAATATGCTTCGCTGTCGTGATATGCGATCCGTTCAGAATGATGATGGGAAAGAAGAAAATTTTTAACAGAAAATCATTTTCCAAAAAATTTCTGGCTTCTAGCTTGAAATTGAACTAGTCCAAACTTCAAAATCCTAAATGATATTAGGAGTTTTAACTCTGCTTCGGTTCACGCCTACAAAGGGAAATAGTCCATAGCTAAGTTTATCTCCCGAACACGATTGGACAAGTAACTTATTGAATCATATGACCATCAAGTGGTTATTTTCCACTACCCATCTTCTGCTACGATATCAATATTTGTGTGAATTGTTTAAAAAACAAAAGAAAAAAGAAAGAGCTCAAGGATGTGATCACTGGAGGAAAAACAGTGGTTTCACTGATACACGTCAAATTACGAAGATTACCTCAAAATGGGATGACAAGTCTTCATGGGAAGAAGAAAATCCATGCTTTGCAAAATACTGAGACAGACCATATTTGGTTTTGCCGAGAAGATTCAGTGCCCTCACTCTGCTCATTGCCATGGATGTATATTCCCTCTGTACTCGCACTTTGTTTCGCTTCGATGAAGACTTTGGACTGAAATTGTGCTACATAGTATGACGCACCTAAATGGCACTCGACAAGGTGGGTCCGCACTTGCCTGTCATCTAGTGGGCTCCGACTCCGAGGCTGGTGTATGTGGTACGGTGTGAAGTAGAAAATATCGATTCTAGATGCTCCCTACTTCCTAATCCAATGACCCCAGCCCTATCTCCTCCCTTCATTAACTAAATTCTATTGTAGTCTTTATCATCTTAAGCATAACTTAGAGTCCTCATCCCTCACGACTACTGTGGGCCTAAAACTCTAAGCCGTGTCCCCTTCACCTTCTCCCCCTGTCCTGCTTACTTTTGATAGTTATAATTCGCCAACTTGTCATAAAACCAGGATTTGAAGTCGAGGGAAGAAAAAAACCTTTGCATTGCAGGATATTGAAAAAAAATTAGTTAATAAAACCTGTTAGAGTCGTCGATGGTTACGAAAATTATGTTTTGTCCTGAAAACCTGAACATTCAAGTTAAGCCTGCTTTGTAGAGATGATGGCGTCTCAGAGGACGAACGGAAGTAAGCAAACCCAAATAACCATCCTAAAACATGTTATAAAATGTAGGTAACCATGGTTTTATTACCATCTTAGCAGGTGGAAAACCATCCAGTTTGCCCTGCTGATTACTGATACGGATGTTAGAGTATCGTGCAGAGATGTTAAGGCAAGATATGCAAAACTGGAAAAACCGCAGTTTCCTACAACATATGACTCTGAACTCCAACAAAACAGCCTGTTTCATTTAGCCACATCACAGAGACAGCCTACTTTGTGAAAATCCTGTATCCACTCGAAATATGCTACTTTTTCACAGAAATGGTTAAAACAATTAGCTGACTGACAACACTAAAACCGCCAGAAATCAAAGATTTCATAAACAAGGGCTAATGAGATATTAAAGCCCCCAAAATCACCTTTCTAATCCAACCTAAGAGACTATATAGATGAAAGATCTTCATATATGGTCTTGATACCTAGCCTGTCCGACACAGATCTTATACATCGCAGTGCCATTCCCAGCACCTCCTTCGTTCCCTTTTCAATTGAAGGATTCACCATTTCTGGCAACAATGCAGGATCAAAGCAATCTGAGCCACGGCCTTCTGCCGCCCTCAACCGAACCCAATCCGTCAAATCAACTCCACCTTCTTCCCCAGAAATTACATCACCAGCACACCTGCCAGTCAGAAGTTCCAACAAAATTACCCCAAATGCATACACATCTGACTTGAACGAGGGAAGTGGTTTCTTGGAAGCCGCCAACTCTGGTGCCCGATAACCCAGGACCCCAGCATCAAGTATTTGTTCAATAGTTCCGGCTTGAGTCATGAGACGATGGAGGCAATAATCAGCAACGCGTGCATTGAGATCGGGCCCATCCAGCAGAATGTTCGTTGCCTTGAGGTTCCCATGTGGAACAGCACGATCGAAATGGAGATAGTTCAGACCACGAGCAACGTCAACCGCTATTTTAAGCCTTTGGGTCCATGTTAATAGAGGGCCCTTTCGTCCAGGACGATCTGAATAGATATATTAACCAGCAAAGAGCATCCAAGTTAGTTGAACATATGGAGCCAATACTACACAAGGTTTAGAGATTCTAAGCATGCAGAAATACACAACTTAAATGGTAAAAAATGATAGTTGCAGCCTTCAAGGGAAATAAAAAACCATGGAGAAGGCAATGGAGAACAGGAGCGATATTAGCCTGTTGCAAAAGAGGTTGTAATTTAACAGCGTGATATAGGAAGCTAACTATATGATTTGGGAGAATAAATATCCAGAAGATCAATGTCTTACCATAAAGAAAACTTGCAAGGCTTCCAGGTGAGATGTAATCTGAAAGAATGAGCTTCTCATGCTGTGTTGGGCCCCAATAGTATCCTCTCAAACCCACCACATTGGGGTGTCTGATATTTGCAAACTTTTTAGCCTCCTTAGCAAACTCTTTCCTTTGCTTTGCAACCCCTTCTCTCAACCATTTCACAGTCATGAATACCCCATTATCCAGGGTTGCCCTATAAGAGGTCCCATGACTGCTTCGTCCCAACACTTCAGCTGGAGCCCTTGACAACTCCTCAGGTGTAATTGAGATTGTATCATCAAGAAAATACAGCTCACCAACTAATCTATCCGGTGACCTCACATCCAGTCTTGCAAGAGTTTCAGCAGTGAATGAATCCCCGGACCCTGGTGACCACGAGAAGTGGCTGTGTTTTGATGGTGAAAAACCAGTTGCTCCGGCCATCTTCTCATCAGGACTAATAATCTCAGATGATGACCCTTTCCGTGATGTGACAAGATCCTCAGCAGAAATAACCAATGGGCCACCACTGCCAGTTCCACTAATTCCTGAAGGGTTTGCCCAAGTTTGCTTGCGGGTACCTTTACCACTCGTGACATGTGCTGGTGCAGGTCTCCTTGATATGCGAACATAATGTATGAAGATAGCAATCATGATAAGGAGTATCACTGCAATCACACAAGAGACTATGACCACAACCTTGACAATGGTCTTGATTGGTTTCCTTCTAGAACTTGCAGCTGGTGAATTGTTTGATCCAGGAGGTCCATTTGGAAACCGCAGTTTACTATTTCCAGGAAAAAATGAAGAGCTAGGGAATCGTCTCAGGTTCTCTGGTACAACGCCTGAGAGATCATTATATGAAACATTAAAGCTTCCTAGAGTATTTGAAACATTGTCGGGAAGAGGACCGGTGAAATGATTCTGGGACAAATCCAATGATTGTAGTGAGCTCATGTCACCCAGGGAAGTTGGCAAAGAACCAGATAAATTGTTGCCTGCGAGATTGAGCGCTTGAAGTCCAGTCAGTGACCCAAATCGGTCAGGAAAATAGCCATTGAACTGGTTATGAGAGAGATCAAGAACCTGAAGATTGGAATTACTATTAGGAGAAGAGAATGCTATTGCACCACTGAGTAGATTATTTTCAAGGTGGAGTTCTTGCAAAGTAGGCAAGGTAAGTAAATCAGTCAAAAGCAGACCATCCAGCTGGTTGAAACTGAGGTCTAAGACTTCAAGCTTTGGATACTGGGTAATAACTCTGGGGAGAGAGTTACTAAGAGAATTATGGGAGACATTAAGGTAATTTAACCGCAAAAATTGTGGGGTCTCTTCAGGAATGGATCCAGTCAAAAGATTCTGGCTGAGATCAAGATACTGAATGTTCCCCCACTTTGCCATTCTGGTCAGGTTCCCCTCAAATTGATTGTTTGAAAGATCAAGCACCGCACAGCTTCCAGTCACCAAAGGAAGTTCTCCCTTCAGGCCATTTGACGAGAGATCAAGCACACGCAGTGTTGTTGACATTATCATACTTATCGGCCCTGAAAATATGAGGCTTCATTTGTGAGCATGCATAAACACGTCATAGAACAGAGCCAAAAGAATCAGTTCATAAGTATTATAAATTTTTATAACCAAATCAGAAATCAGGCGCCCACAGCTAGAGAAAAGGTACAATATACCTGAGAGATTGTTAGCACTCAAATCCAGCTCAGTCAAAAGTAAAGAATCTCCTTTCAGTAGATCATTTGGAATGGACCCCGAGAACTGATTGTTGCTGAGCCTAAGGACTTGAAGCTCATAAGCATAGTCAAATCCAGGCAATTCCCCAGACAACTGATTGTAGCTCAAATCCAATACCTTCAAGCTTGCAAACAAGCGAAGATCACCTCCATTTATCAATGACCCAGTCAGCTGGTTATGGCTAAGATTTAAGTGCTTAATACTCTCTGAAATTCCTGGCAGTAATTTCAATGAACTGGAGCTGACTAGCATATTTCCACTAAAATCAACATAACTGGCATCAGTCAGGAGAAAGAACTCCCCGTCTAAATGACCATCAAACTTATTTCCATGCAAGTCGAGCACCTGAAGACCTGAAGCACGCTCAAACCCTTTCGGAATATTCTTTGTGAACCCATTAGAAGATAGATTTAGATGTACCATATTGTTCAGCCGTGTCAACGATGTTGGCAATAAACCAGAGAAGGAATTATGGCTCAAGTCCAGAGACTGGATAGAGACAAGCCCTGAAATTGTCTCGGGAATTGAGCCAGAGAAGTTGTTTCCAGCTAAAGAAATGTTCTTTAAGCTCTCTAATTTACCAATCCCCGCAGGTAAATTTGATGAAAACAGATTGTTAGACAGATCCATAAACTCAAGAGCTCTGAAGTTGTCAATATTATCAGGCATTGTGCCCGATATTGAGTTATTTGACATGGAGAGTTTGACAAGCATTGTAAGGTTTGCAAACACGCTCAGATCTGCATCAGCAGAGATACCTAAATTATCAAGGACAACACCAGCAACATTTCCACCATTGCAAACAACTCCATTCCATGAGGAAGGACAGCCGTTAAAATCAATGGACTCTTCATTCCATGATTGGAGGACATAACCTGTGGGGTCATGCTTTATACCCTTCTTGAATTCAAGCAATGCCAAAATGTCCTGTGAAGGAAGCTGACCCATGGCAGAAAGAAAAAATAAGGATAGACCAAATAGCCTGAAGAACTTCATAGTCATCCTATCAATTATCCACCAAGTGAGTTGAGAACTCCAACGCCAAAATGAAGTAGTTCTATCTTCACCAAACCCAACTGAGTTCAAAGCATGGAAACATTAACACTATGAAGACCCATCTGTAAGAATATGAACTAACCCTTTTGCCACTGAGCTGAACCCCCGAATCTGTACAGAAAAAAAAAAAAGAACAAAAAAGTACAGTCATTTGACGCAGCATTTTCAACCAAGTCACAAAACAAAAAATATAAAAAAAAAGAAAAAAAAGACAGAGGAGACCCAAAATGCCTTAAGCACGATAGAGGAGAAAGCATAAAAAAAACAGATTACACTAAAAATTTCAAATGATTTCGTTAGCTTCGAATCTTTACCCGATAATGGTCACAGGGCTTCAAAAGGTAGTGTTTCTGCTTCCAATGAAAAGAGAGAATCTTTAACAATGAGTCCCTTCAACTTGACGGACTGAGCCACAGCATTCACGAGCTAAAACTAAATGTCTGAAAGGAAGTAGCAGAAATAATGGGTTCCCCCTGTCAGAGATCTAATGAACAAAAGAATTTAGAATTTCTTTCCACCAAGATCTCAACTTCCATAAACAATGCAGCAGCATTATAGTCTCTCACTATAAAAAAGACTTCAACTTTAAAGCAAAAGACCACAAACATCTCACTTTCTTACAGTGAGATGACATTTACAAGCAACTAGTATATGGGTAAACGAAAGTACAGTAAAAAGGATGAAGAACAAGAAATGGGTTAATGTACCTGATAGCAATGATGCAATAAATACAAAGGGGACCTAGAATATATCAGCATAAGGACCCCTAATGACTGTCCATATAAACAGCAAAAAGCCCTTAAGCCAGTACAAAAAACACTTAACTTTTCTTAAACACGGAAAACAACAACCCCCACAAGAGATTTACTTTGTCTCTTTATTGATTTATGTATGCATGTGGGGTTCACTAAAACAAAAACCCTAAAGTTGATTTTAGTTTTAAGAAAGTTGGGTGATTAAAAGCCCCGAGCTTTTGTTCTTTTTAGGACAGCGCGGTGTTAGTGTCAGTGAGAAAAATAAATAGCGGGAAAATGTTTAGGGCTTTTGGTTAGGACTACAACTTTGGGGTTTTGCCCGCCATTAACATAGTTTCAGGGTAAGGGTCGTTGTTTCCTAGTGCAAGTACTCTGTCACAAACATTTGTTTTGGGGTTAGTGCCACGTTGGAGGGTCAGGGCCCCACTACTGCTCCTTTGACTAGGACTGCTGTTTCTGGGTCACTTCACCAACAGATTCCTATAATGCACAAGAGGTGAAGTTGGTGGGAGCATTATGATAGGCCGTGTTGGGTTGAGGCTATTGGGACCTGGTTTACGCAACAAATGGCGCTATGCCACATGGTCCCGTATCCAGGCCATCCATGACCATGATATTGATTTATTACATGTTAGGATGGTGCCTCCAAGTCTATGATCTATCGGTATTTTCTCTTCATTGGCAACTTGCAAGCTGTGAGGCAATAGGGCAAACGAATGGGATGCAGCAGTGTGCATTTGGAGCTGTGAGTGTGAAGTAATCAGACAACAACAAATGAACAAGGTTTTGGACCACGGTGCAGCCTGTCCGACAGTCTGAGTGTTGATGAGTGTTGATGAGTGTGATAGATTGTGTTTGCCCTAACCAATACCGGGAATGGATTTGGAGGATTATCTGATAAATGATTTTAGTTAAAATGTGATGTTAGAGATTAAAGGAAGCTTGGCCTCTTCCATTCCTCAGGGTGGTATTTTTTAGCCTTCTTTTTCGTAGTTCTCGTGCTCGTCTTTGGTCTTTTCGCTTTAAGATGATTAAAAACGATATGTTTTCTTGTGGATTGGGATAAAGCTTTAAGATATATATGGAGAAAGATACCTTTTAGTTAATTTGTCAATAACTATTGTTTATAGGCTTATAGCTATCTATCATCTATGTGTCAGTATCACCGGGCCAACCCTTTTTGTTTTTTGCTTGACAAGCACCACAGAATAAATTAGCGACTGTGCGTAATCGACAACTCAGTTTTAGGAACATCTAAGAAAGTGATAGGCATTTCTGAAGTGCATTTGACATTCATGAAATTTGCGCAAGCCAAAATGATGAGTCCGAGATTTTCAAGAAAAAAAATTAAGATCAAGACTCGTATTTTTTATGGGATATATAATCAACGCATTGGCATGCCACTCAAGGGAACTGATTGCTTAAAACAACAGAATTATCCTCCAAATTATGATTTCATAATAGCGGACACTTGAATTTGAACAATATTTTATCATACTCGTTTCCAGGCAGTGTTAAGCAGTGTCAAGTAATAAACCAAATGTGAGCTGCCATTTCTCGCAGACATAAGATTTAAGCTTTATAGCTTTCCAGTGATTCTATTGCAGGCCTTTTATCAGGTCAGTCCACAACTGTAGCGGCCCATTATCCAGTAGCGCCTCATAGGCTCTTTACGGCAAGGTTGTTTTTTAATAAATTATTTTAAATATTAATTATTTTAAAAATATAAAATCTCAATATGATATTATGTAAAACTTTTGAGATGTCAAAAATAAAATGATATAAAAAAGAATATATAAAATATGATAATCCAAATATGTAGATTATGGCCACTCAGATAGATCGTCTACATTCATAATTAGAAGATTAATAGATCAATATAATATTTTCCATTTATTATTATAAAATTATAAATGAATTTAGGTAAATAAACAACATGGACATTGAGGTACACACCGATATGCCGTTCTTCATAATTATCAAACTAAAGTAAAAAGAAAAAAAAAGTAAAAGTAAAAGGAAGAGAATACTTTATATGCCATGGCCGTACGGCATCTCAAATCCCATATTATAAGAAATCTACTTGTCTCCCACTTTTACTTTTTATCAAATTTTCAGGAATTAACCGAAAATCCTGAAAATCTCATCCTTTCACTAAACATCAACTGCTCGAAAATTGCCACGTTGCAGCATCTAAAAGCCAGGGTGACCCAATCAAACAGCAAGGGATACCAGACCTCCCGACCAAGCCAATAAAAGGAGAGCGAAGCAAAGGGTAAGGAAACACACGTTTGAATCTTACTTTAAATTTTAATCAAAAAAAGGGAAAGAAAACAAACAGCATTCCATTTCCAAGTAGGTTGAGGAAAATAGAAGGATCTAGAAACCCTAATGCTCGGCTTGCTATATAAACGTCATTAACATTTTATACTATAGCCTCACTCACTCTTGAATTACTCAGGTTCCCATTTCTTCGACTTTTCATTTTCTCCATCGAGTACAAGATATGGCGAGCGATACAGAGACGTTTGCTTTCCAAGCGGAGATCAATCAATTGCTGAGTCTGATCATCAATACTTTCTACAGTAACAAGGAGATCTTTCTCCGGGAGCTTATCAGCAACTCTTCCGATGTACGTTTCTCTCCATTTCCGCTGGCCTCGCCCTTTTTTATGAGACACTCTTTTAGTACTATATTTGTGTACATTTTTTGCATCTGGATTTGGTAATTTGTGAAAGACTTGCGGTTAAAAGAAGTAGAATCTCTCCATCTGGCTTAAAAGTACATAATATTAATTAGCATGGGGCTGTCTTTCATGTCAGTCCGTTGGAATGAGGCTTCCTGTACCGGTTGGCTTGTGGATAATAATGTTATAATAATACTGATTGTGATATCTGCACTTTTTTAAAATTTTTCTTTTACTGAATTTAAGATTTTGCTGGCGTGTGCACAACAATAATTCTACTGCTTGTTACTTGCTCTAAAAATTGTGTCCCCATTATTGATCAATTAAAGTGTGCAGAGATCTAATTACTGAACCTAACCCGGTATTGCTTCCGTTTGTTGGAATAATGAATTCTGTGTCCTTTTTGTCTTATAAGTAATTAATTTCAACATTGTTCATGAACAATATACGCTCAGGGGATCCTATATGCTTTTGATTTGATGGATATGATTTACAAGCTGGCGGTATAATGATAAACATGCGACAGTTGATCATACGTTTTGGGTTTATGTTCTAGGCTCTGGATAAAATTCGGTTTGAGAGCTTGACTGACAAGAGTAAGCTGGATGCTCAACCGGAGCTCTTCATCCACATAATTCCCGACAAAACTAACAACACCTTGACAATAATTGACAGTGGTATCGGCATGACCAAGGCTGGTATGTGCTGCTCTCTATTTTACTGTTCCCGTTTTGTGTTTGATTATATAAGCTGTCGAAGATATATTTGAGTTTGATCTTATTATTGTCTGGTAAATTTTGTTTCATCTTTGGCAGATTTGGTGAACAACCTTGGTACCATTGCCCGGTCCGGAACCAAGGAATTTATGGAGGCTTTAGCTGCTGGAGCTGATGTTAGTATGATCGGACAATTTGGTGTTGGTTTCTACTCTGCTTACTTGGTTGCGGAGAAGGTTATTGTTACGACAAAGCACAATGATGACGAGCAGTATGTCTGGGAGTCCCAAGCTGGTGGCTCATTCACGGTCACTAGAGACACCTCTGGCGAGAGCCTGGGTAGGGGAACTAAAATTACTCTTCATCTTAAGGAAGACCAACTTGAATATCTTGAGGAACGCCGCCTCAAGGATCTGATCAAGAAACATTCCGAGTTTATTAGCTACCCCATATCTCTGTGGATTGAGAAGACCACGGAGAAGGAAATTTCAGATGATGAGGATGAAGAGGATAAGAAGGATGAGGAAGGGAAGGTGGAGGATGTTGATGAGGATAAGGAAAAGGAAGAGAAGAAAAAGAAGAAGATCAAGGAGGTGTCCCATGAGTGGTCTTTGGTGAACAAGCAGAAACCCATCTGGATGAGGAAGCCAGAGGAAATCTCCAAAGAAGAATATGCTGCATTTTACAAGAGCCTTACGAATGACTGGGAAGAGCACTTGTCTGTTAAGCACTTCTCGGTGGAGGGCCAGCTCGAGTTCAAGGCTGTTCTATTCGTTCCCAAGAGGGCACCTTTTGATCTTTTTGATACAAAGAAAAAGCCAAACAATATTAAGCTCTATGTCCGACGTGTGTTCATCATGGACAACTGTGAGGATTTGATTCCCGAGTACCTTAGCTTTATCAAAGGAATTGTTGATTCTGAGGATCTTCCCCTTAACATCTCAAGAGAGATGCTACAACAGAACAAGATCCTCAAGGTTATCCGCAAAAACTTGGTGAAGAAGTGCATTGAGCTCTTTTTTGAGATTGCCGAGAACAAGGAGGATTATAACAAGTTCTACGAGGCCTTCTCTAAGAACTTGAAGCTCGGTATCCATGAGGACTCGACGAACAAGTCAAAGCTTGCTGAGCTACTTCGATACCATTCCACCAAGAGTGGCGATGAGTTGACGAGCCTGAAGGATTATGTAACGAGGATGAAGGAGGGGCAGCAAGATATTTATTACATCACTGGTGAGAGTAAGAAGGCGGTTGAGAACTCTCCATTTCTTGAAAAGCTCAAGAAGAAGGGTTATGAAGTCCTGTACATGGTTGATGCCATTGATGAGTATGCCGTTGGTCAGCTAAAGGAATTTGAGGGAAAGAAACTTGTGTCTGCTACAAAGGAAGGTTTGAAGATTGACGAGAGTGAAGACGAGAAGAAGAAGAAAGAAGAACTACGGGAGAAGTTTGAGGGCCTGTGCAAGGTTATTAAAGATGTATTGGGCGACAAGGTTGAGAAAGTTGTGGTGTCTGATCGTGTGGTTGATTCCCCGTGCTGTTTAGTGACTGGTGAATATGGGTGGACCGCCAACATGGAGAGAATCATGAAGGCTCAAGCGTTGAGAGACAGCAGCATGGCTGGCTACATGTCAAGCAAGAAGACAATGGAGATCAACCCTGAGAATCCAATCATGGAGGAGCTGAGGAAAAGGTCAGATGCTGACAAGAATGACAAGTCTGTGAAGGACTTGGTTCTTCTATTGTTCGAGACAGCACTTCTCACGTCTGGCTTCAGCCTCGATGAACCAAATACCTTCGGTAACAGGATTCACAGAATGCTGAAGCTGGGTCTGAGCATTGATGAGGATGCCGCTGAGGGAGATGCTGACATGCCTCCATTGGAGGAAGCTGATGCTGATGCCGAAGGAAGCAAGATGGAGGAAGTTGATTAAGCCATCAAACTTATCATAGATAATTAGTAGTTTTTTTCATTGACTGTGGCTACTTTTTTAGTGATCATTTTTTAACCTGCGGTTTGCCTTTTTGGATATTTTTAAAGGTATTTTTAGTATTAGTTCGGATATTGGTATGATCTTTTAAAGTTGTACTGTTTCGATTCTCAAGGAATTTCAAGACAAGATTGATTGTTTATGCCACACTACAGGGTTTACTGAAGCTACTATGGTAACAAAATTCACATACAGCCATGACAAGAGCAGGATGACAGGATCAAAGACATAAAAGCATACCAAAACAATTTGATGGTCAAATAAAAGACGGAAAGAGAAAGGTAAGAATAGGAACCGTGGAGTCGAGGAAGGACCGAGAGGAAGAAAGGCAAAGGGATAGGAAGAGGTCAGTAGGGAGAAAACGAGAGTAAAGAGGCAAAGGGATAAGAAGAGATCGAAAGAGAGATAGAGACGAGTGTCAAAACGAAGGAAATCACATTGTGAGAATTCTCAAGAGAGAAGAGAGGCGGGGAAAATTTATGGAAGAGAAAAAAAAAAGGGGAAAAAATAGGGTGAGACGGATAAGAGTTTTTATATTATGGGATCAGGTCAATAACCGACCGACCGATTCTGGTTGGTAACAGAATTTACCATTTAAAATCGGTTGGGAAAAATTCCCCGAAAATAAATTTTTTTATCTGTCTTACCTACCGATTCTGATCGGGAACGGAAATCTTTCGTGGAATCGGTAAAGTCTGCACACCCTTACCCATCAAGTATACAAAAGCTAAAGGCCACAAAACTGTATTGGAAAGCCTTGAAAAACGGCATTTTGGTACGAGTTTTACACAAGTACAAGCAAGGGCAGTTCAAAAAGCCATTTTGACCGTTTCACATAAGAAGCATGTGCTAACAGTTGCAGAGACAAAATGGGGGAGGATACGTCGCTAGACACCTCTGCGTCCAGCAAATTATTGCAGCAAAATTGGTTGTTACTGTGACCATTTCATTTGAGTAAAATAAAAGTAACGAAAATATGTAAGGCATTTGGCTTTTCCCAGCTTCAATTTAAGCTGCAAGAATGTGTTCCCTTTCTTGTTGAAAACTTGGAATATTTTTCCGGTGGCCGCAGGTTCATTTCACCAAATAAGCAACTATCATTCATGTCACCAGTAGTCCCCGCAAGAGCAGACTCCATCCTTGAAGTGATGAAAACGGTTGGAATCCCTCACAATAATCTCCCTCTCAGTTAGTAAAGACATATATTTAGTTGCATTATGGCAATCACCACAGACCCGCAAGTTCTTGAAAATCCGAATAGAACTCTTCGGAGGTGTATTGATAATTCCATATACAATCGCCAATCTTTCACTATGGCTCATCAGGATGTGCTCCTTTTCATCGTCCTCGACATCTTGGAACACGAAGCTAAAGTCTGGTACATAACCTAGAATCTTCATTCTAGCTGTTAATTCCATCAGCTCCCTGTAAATCTCCTCAAATTTTGGATGACTTTGGTTCCCTGTATAAAAAACGTCAACCTTATTGCTTAGAGCAATTGAACTCCATCCAGGGGTTTTCCTCAATCCCCTACCTCTAGCCAATGATCTCACCTCATCTACTCCTTCCCATTTTCCAAAATTTGCATAAATATTGGACAACAAAACATAGTAACCGACATTATCTGAATCGACTTCAAACAAGCGATCTGAAGCATATTTACCCAACTCAACATTTCCATGTATCTTGCAAGCATTAAGAAGAGCACCCCACACGGAACCATCGGGCTTCACAGGCATATTTCCAATAAATTTATATGCCTTTTCCAAATGCCCAGCTCGACCAAATAAATCAACCATGCAACAATAATGTTTCAAAGTAGGCTTTATTCCAAATTTCTCCTGCATCAAGTTAAAGCACAACTGCGCATCACTAACCAAACCAGCGTGGCTACAAGCTGAAAGTAAAGATACAAATGTGATATGATCTGGATTGACCCCCTCAGCAAGCATTTCTCTGAAAAGTTTAAGAGCTTCCAAACCATGCCCATGAACTCCATGACAAGATATTATAGCATTCCAGGGGACTGAACATTTCCTAGGTGCTTGGTAGAATAACGACATTGCATCAGCTAATTTCCCACATTTTCCATACATATCAACAAGGCAGGTTACCACATATATATCCAAGTGGAGACCACTTTTAACAATGTGCCCATGTATCTTCATCCCTTGTTGCAAGGCTCCAATATGAGAATAAGCTGGTAGGATGCTAACCCAAGTACCTTGGTTAGGAATTATCTCTTTGCAGTCTTCCATCATGCTATATACTTCAATTGCCTCACTAGCAAAACCATTTTGGGCATAACCAGTGATCAATGTATTCCATGAAACAACATCTTTAATAGAAAGTACTTCAAATACAGCTCGTGCTGAATCAATAGCACCAATCTTGGCATACATGTCAACAATTGCATTCCCAACAATAACATCTTCCGTAAACCAATTTTTTCTCATGATAAATCCATGGATGGACCTGCAACTTTGATGGTCATTCAATTGAGAAACAACAGATGCCAAACTGACAAGCGTCAGGTAATCAGGTCGGGCTCCAACTTGTTGCATCTTGTTGAAGAAAAATTGTGCAGTAACTGGATCACCATTTTGCTCATAGGCAGCAATTATTGAATTCCATGACACAATATCTCTAATCACCATCTGGTCAAAAATTTTCTGAGAGAGCTCCAATTTACCAAATTTGGCATACATGTTAATCAAGGCATTACACACAAACAAATCAGACTCCAATCCATGCTTTACAACATACAAATGAATCAACTGGCCATTCAGAATATCATTCATTTGTACACAGGCAGGAAGTATACTGGCTATAGTGACAGCATCCATACTTACACCTTCTAATCTCATCTCATCAGCAACATCTAAAGCTTCCGCATTGTTCCCATTCTGACAGTACCCGGAAATCATTGCATTCCATGAACCTTCATCTCGTACGGGCATATTATCAAATAATTTCCGAGCAGCTTGTAGAAGCCTAAACCGTGTGTACATATGTATCAAGGAAGCAGCAATAAAAACATCCCACTCAAAACCCAACTTTAAAATCAAGCAATGTATCTTGTTCCCATCAAGCAAATTCTTGCAAGCTTTAATTGTGGGAGGGAATGTGTAAAAATCAGGTCGAAGACCGGAGGTCATGAAAAATTGATAGAAACAATGTACAGCATCCTGGAAACGTCTGTTACGAACATAAGCAGACACCATAGAATTCCATGAATATACATCTTTTTCTGGTATTTGATTGAAAGCATATCGAGCCAACAACGCATTACCAAAATATGCATAGAGATTGATCAGCTTTGAGGATAGAAATGAATCATTAAACCGCCCGGAAACCACAAGAAGTCTGTGAAGACACTTGGTATGATTCTCGGTGGTGCAGGATTTAAACAGATGCTCGAAATCAACCTGCAGAAGGGATGGCAGTGCATTATATCGAGACTGCTGCCCCACAATTGCACCATCTTCAACGTTCTTGTGGATGAAGACATCGCCGGCAGATAGTTGCAAAGCGCTGGCGGCTGCCGAAGAGAATGAGCAATAGGGCCGAAACGAGGACAGGATTTGGCAAACATTCCTTGTTTTGCAGTTTGGCACCAATCTGAACAAATTATATATTTATACACTCAAATGGTAAAACAGCACACGACCACTTAACTAGCAATTTACAGTAAATGCTTCACAATTCGCTAAATAAATAAAATTAAACTAATAGGTCGCAATGATTACCTCAAACTGGAGAGTTTCAATCTCATGGGGTGCTCTCTTTCACTTTCTTTTAGTCATATTTGAGCCTTTTGCTTGTTTTCTCCAACAGCGGCAAAGGCCACACGAAGGACAGGTCAGGACCGGACCAGACACTGAATAGTTTGATTTGCCTCGAAAATCTTACTCTAGTTGTCGCCCAAAAACCCTAATGTCTTACCATTGAAATTGTAGAGCTTCACCTGAAGTTTTCTGTGCATTTGTTTTGTTTTTTTTTTCAGTTCAAGCCAAGGGTCATGAAATGAGACGAAACAACACTCCAGTTGATTTTCTACTTCTAGTAATGCAAAATTATCAAAACTGGGTAAATTATTAATAAACACGGATATGATATGCTATTGTACTTTTTTATATAATATAAAATTTTTTATTTAAGATAAAATATCAAAACAAATATTCCTTTAATAATTATTAATAATAATCCAAAAAATATAATTAAATAATCATACAAAATAAAATAAAATAAATGATAATCCTTATTGACAACAAATGCACAAGCTTTTTTAAACAAAGTTTGTGCTTAAAAAAATGATAATTAAAGAATCATACATCCAAATACAGACATGGTAAGGGGGGATAAAATGATTGTAGTACGGATAGAGAAGGATTTTACCAAAGCAGAGGAACTGGCGGCAGAGGAAGACCGACTTCTATAACTATCTACAAGAATGCTTCTATAGATTCTTATTTGTCTAATATGGCTTGTAAGAAATATGTGACCCCCAAGTTTTCATAGGGTTTTATGGTGATTATTCACATATAGTGAAATAAATTGTATTTATGAAAAATTTGATGAAAAAGAACAATAATATGGGATAGTATGCTAAAGAAAAATGCTTATAGGTTATAATCCCAGAAAAAAAGATTTATTGGGCTGTATAAAAAAATACAAAGTCATAGCTTTTTTTAAAAAAAAAGGAAAATGCTAGTAACGATACTCTATGACCGCCTATATAAAGAGCTACTCTTCATTCTTACACACAACACACAACAGCGACTCATGTTTCTCCCTTGCCTTTCTTTCCCCCAGCACTCCTTGTGTGTACTACAATATATTTGGGGAATAAACTGTATATTTTTATTTTATAAATATAATATAAGATATTTTTAGAAAATGATATTTTTGTCGATCATATAGATTAGTTTGTCATTTATCCTATTTTGACAACAGTACAAATGTATTTTGCTTATTTACATCCATCAATCGTAAAATTTAAAGGAACTAATATTTTGTACGAATAGTCAACTACATATTGGTACATGAGATATCAAGTTTTATAAAATTAAAATATTAAAATATTATAGAATTTATTAAGAATTTTTTTTAAAAAACCCGAGGAATATGATAATCCAAATATATAGATTATGGACACTCATGTATCTAATTCATTTACATCAACGGCTCAATTCAATCAAACAGCAGAGTATCCCGAACCTCCCGGCCAAAGAGGAAAGAAAAGCAACGGGTGTAACAGTATAAATAAGAGGAAAGTTTTTTTAATCAAACACGTTTGAATCTTACTTTTAAAGTTTTTTTAAAATAAGAGGAAAACAAACATTCCAAGGGGAGAGAGGAAAATAGAAGGATCCAGAAACCCTAGGGCTCGGCTTGGTATATAAACGTCGTAACATTTTGGACTATAGCCTCAGTAACTTTTGAATTGCTGAAGTTCCCATTTCTTAGACTTATCGTTTTCTCCATCAAGTAGGAAGATATGGCGAGCGATACAGAGACGTTTGCTTTCCAGGCGGAGATCAATCAATTGCTGAGTCTGATCATCAATACTTTCTACAGTAACAAGGAGATCTTTCTTCGAGAGCTTATCAGCAACTCGTCCGATGTACGTTTCTCTCCATTTCCGCTGGCCTCGCTTTTTGTTCTGACCTAGACCCTAGACACATTTTTAGTACTATCTTTGTGTACATTTGTGAAAGACTTGCTGTTAACGGAGGTAGAATCTCTCCATCTGGCTCAAGAGTACAAAATATTACTTTGCATGGGTTTATTTTTTATGTCATTTAGTTGGAATGAGTCTTCCTATCCCGGTTGGCTTCTGAATAATAATGTCATAATAATGGTGATGACGGCCAAGACAACCAGATTGGCCTTTGAATAATAGGGATATCTGCTTTTTTTTTTGCTGGCGTGTGCACAACAATCGTTCTAGTACTGGTTACTTGTTCTAATATTTTTTTCCCCACTATTGATCAAATGAATAATGGCGTGTGCAGAGATCTGATTACTAAACCTAATTCGTTGTTACTTCTGTTTGTCGGAATGATAGATTCTGTGTCTTTTTTGTCTAATAAGTAACTAATTGCAACATTGAGCATGACTAATATACGCTCAAGGGATTCTATATGCTTTTGATTTGATGGATGTGATTTTACATGCCAGCGATGTAATGTTGAACATGCTAAAATTGATCATACGTTTTGGTGTTATGTTCTAGGCTCTGGATAAAATTCGGTTTGAGAGCTTGACTGACAAGAGTAAGCTGGATGCTCAACCGGAGCTCTTCATCCACATAATTCCCGACAAAACTAACAACACCTTGACAATAATTGACAGTGGTATCGGCATGACCAAGGCTGGTATGTGCCGCTCTCTATTTTGTTGTTCCCATTTTGTGTTTGATTATAAAAACTGTCGAAGATTTTAATTGGGTTTGATCTTATTATTGTCTGGTTAATTTTGCTTCATCGTTGGCAGATTTGGTGAACAATCTTGGTACCATTGCCAGGTCAGGAACTAAGGAATTTATGGAGGCATTAGCTGCTGGAGCTGATGTTAGCATGATTGGACAGTTTGGTGTTGGTTTCTACTCTGCTTACTTGGTTGCGGAGAAGGTTATTGTTACGACAAAGCACAATGATGACGAGCAGTATGTCTGGGAGTCCCAAGCTGGTGGCTCATTCACGGTCACTAGAGACACCTCTGGCGAGAACCTGGGAAGGGGAACTAAAATTACTCTTCATCTTAAGGAAGACCAACTTGAGTATCTTGAGGAACGGCGCCTCAAGGATTTGATCAAGAAACATTCCGAGTTTATTAGCTACCCCATATCTCTGTGGATTGAGAAGACCACGGAGAAGGAAATTTCAGATGATGAGGATGAAGAGGATAAGAAGGATGAGGAAGGGAAGGTGGAGGATGTTGATGAGGATAAGGAAAAGGAAGAGAAGAAAAAGAAGAAGATCAAGGAGGTGTCCCATGAGTGGTCTTTGGTGAACAAGCAGAAACCCATCTGGATGAGGAAGCCAGAGGAAATCTCCAAAGAAGAGTATGCTGCGTTTTACAAGAGCCTTACTAACGACTGGGAAGAGCACTTGTCTGTTAAGCATTTCTCGGTGGAGGGACAGCTGGAGTTCAAGGCCATTCTATTCGTTCCCAAGAGGGCGCCATTTGATCTCTTTGATACAAGGAAGAAGCTGAACAATATTAAGCTCTATGTCCGACGTGTGTTCATCATGGACAACTGTGAGGAATTGATTCCTGAGTACCTTAGCTTTATCAAGGGAATTGTTGATTCTGAGGATCTCCCGCTCAACATCTCACGAGAGATGTTACAACAGAACAAGATCCTCAAGGTTATCCGCAAAAACTTGGTGAAGAAGTGCATTGAGCTCTTTTTTGAGATTGCTGAGAACAAAGAGGATTATAACAAGTTCTACGAGGCCTTCTCTAAGAACTTGAAGCTCGGTATCCATGAGGACTCGACAAACAAGTCAAAGCTTGCTGAGCTACTTCGATACCATTCCACCAAGAGTGGCGATGAGTTGACAAGCCTGAAGGATTATGTAACGAGGATGAAGGAGGGGCAGCAAGATATTTATTACATCACTGGTGAGAGTAAGAAGGCGGTTGAGAACTCTCCGTTTCTTGAAAAGCTCAAGAAGAAGGGTTATGAAGTCCTGTACATGGTTGATACCATTGATGAGTATGCCGTTGGTCAGCTAAAGGAATTTGAGGGAAAGAAACTTGTGTCTGCTACAAAGGAAGGTTTGAAGATTGACGAGAGTGAAGACGAGAAGAAGAAGAAAGAAGAACTACGGGAGAAGTTTGAGGGCCTGTGCAAGGTTATTAAAGATGTATTGGGCGACAAGGTTGAGAAAGTTGTGGTTTCTGATCGTGTGGTTGATTCCCCGTGCTGTTTAGTGACTGGTGAATATGGGTGGACCGCCAACATGGAGAGAATCATGAAGGCTCAAACACTGAGAGACAGCAGCATGGCTGGCTATATGTCAAGCAAGAAGACAATGGAGATCAACCCTGAGAATCCAATCATGGAGGAGCTGAGGAAAAGGGCAGATTTTGACAAGAATGACAAGTCTGTGAAGAACTTGGTTCTTCTTTTGTTCGAGACAGCACTTCTCACGTCTGGCTTCAGCCTTGATGAACCAATTACCTTCGGTAACAGGATCCACAGAATGCTGAAGCTGGGTCTGAGCATTGATGAGGATGCCGCTGAGGGAGATGCTGACATGCCTCCATTGGAGGAAGCTGATGCTGATGCTGATACCGAAGGAAGCAAGATGGAGGAGGTTGATTAAGCCATAAAACTTATCATAAGTAATTAGTAGTTTTTTCAATGTAAGCTGCTGCTTTTGTAGTGATCATTTTGCTACCTGCAGTTTACCTTATTTTTTTTAAGTTGTTTTAGTGTTAGCTCGGATATTGGTATGATCTTTGAAAATTGTACTGTTTGTGGCGATTCTCAAGGAATTTCAGGACAGGCTTGTCCTTGCCATGCCACAACCCACACACACGGTTGCTTGAAAAATATTTGTCGATATGCTAACAACACTCTCTTATGGGATAGGAGAGAACATAGCCATGACAAGTGGAGGGCGACATGTTTACTCCATCAAGTAGACAAAAGCTGAAGGCCACAAAACTGTGTTGTAAGAATGGCATTTTGATATGAGTATTGCACATCAGGTTTGCACGGGTAGTCTCCAAACAGTCATTTTACCGTTACACAGAGGAAATATGTGTCACAGAAAAAAAAAAAAGGGGAAGAATCTGTCGTTAAACACTGCTGCGTTCAGTCAATATATATTTTTTTCTCAAGTGCAATCACAGGCACCAATCAGCAATCACCGCGCATATCCCAATCATGTAAAGCCAAGCTATAAGCTGAGGGGATAACGTGGATTCTTCGACAGGTTTGAAGCCTTCCCTCCAATTCTTGAGTTTATCCAATCAAACCCATTAAAGCTCGCCTCTCTCTCTCTCTCGTGTTTCTTAAGAGCAGAAAAACAAAGATAGAGAAAAACAACAGCAGAATGGGATACTACTCTCAGGCTCACATCTGCCAGTGCCTCACCCGTTTATCAACTCTTCGTGCAAAGTCAATTGTCACAATAAACGGCAATAGGAAGAAGAATGGCCATGAGTTTGTTGAAGAGGTGATGAGTTTGGCTCTTGGGCTACTTCGTGTTGGTCTCCAAAATGGTGACGTTGTCGCTATATGTGCCTTTAACAGGTTCACCTCAAAACCTATTATACTAAATTCCGGATGTTTTGTGTAGTGTTCCGACTCGACAAGTTACCCTCTCAGTACTTTAGGCTTAGTTCAGTTGGAAGGGTTAAAGAGCGGGATTGTTCAAAGAGAAGCTACTCGCACTGCACCCTACCGGATCCAAGTTGTCTTTTCACTTTTTGAGTGGCAATGGGATAAGAGAAGGGAACATAAATTAGTAGGTCTTAACTTCATCTTATTAAAGCAGTCATGTAAGCATCGGATAATAAAATGGTAACCTGGAATTGGGATGGTGTTCCGTGTAAGCATTGAAAATAAGTCCACAAAGTGCACTCAAGTGGTGGCAAATGTAGTCTTAATTTTCTGGTAGTTGCTATACATATCCAGCGTTTTCCATGAACACTTACTGGTTGCTTTTGTTTCTTTCCAGTGAATGGTACTTGCAGTGGTTATTGGCTGTTGCATTTGTTGGAGGCATAGTTGCGCCTTTGAACTACAGATGGGTAAGCGTACTGAAACAACGTATATATTGGGCATATTTGGGTTAATTTTCTTAACAAATTTGACGTATAAGACATTCATGAGAAACAAACAGAGCAAAGAGGGTGACATATATATGTGCATACATGATCGTTTTCAATTTAGGTTTAAAAGGTGCTAGTACGTTTGTAGCTTTCTTGGTTCTTATGAAGCAAATCAGTAAAATGGTAAAAAAAACATGATTAATTAGCTTCCTTTGTATGCAAGTTGTTGTGAAAATTTTTCCGAGCATGACAAGCTACGGCATCTAATGCAGAGTTTCGAAGAAGCACTCGCAGCAATGTTAAGTGTAAAGCCGGTGATGTTGGTTGCTGACGAGAGCTGTAACCACTGGCATTCCCCTTTCCCAAGCAATATTATTCCTTCTTTGAAATGGCATGTTTTACTGGGCTCTTCTCCGTCTGGCTTCACGAAATCATTGAACCGTATGTTGCTTTCTTCATGTCTGTGATGCATCTTCATTTGACCTTGAGATTGAAAAGTTAAATACTGGACAGAATGCACGTCCATACATTTGTTTATGAATCTCTTCAACTTTGCAGCATTAACTACCGAAACACTTGGGAACAATGTGATGATATCTCCGGTAATGGATCCCCATTGGGCACCTGACGGTGCTGCTATAGTATGTTTCACATCAGGTGCAACCCATCTTCCCTTTGAAATTTTATCCCACTATCCAGTAACATTGATTGTCAGGATGGGAGATTACTGATCTGAGTGATATTCCCTTCATAGGCTTCATGCATTGAGAGAATGCAGACGTCGAGGTAGATGAAATAATACAAACAATGAGACATTGGTCACTGAACAATTCGTATTGTGAGCCAGAAATATGTGATGTTGATTCCCTGGCAGTCAAGGCTTGTGTCTCTGTTTGTAATTGTCAGAAGATTCTTACTGATCCAGCTTTTAGAGAGTTGTTTCTTCCAAAATGTCTTAGATAAAGTTATGCTTTGTGGTTATTTTCTTAACAGGTTTGGTCTACCGTAAATTTCTCAAAACTGATCCATCTAATCGTCATGGTGGCTTTGCTGTTTTTTTGGCTATAGGAACCACTGGAAGACCAAAAGGAGTCGCCATAAGCCACTCAGCTCTAATAGTACAGTCCCTAGCAAAAGTAGCCATTGTTGGTTACAGCGAGGATGATGTATGCATGCACCTTTTCAGGAGTTGTTCCATATATGTTAATTTCTGATAGGAAAGATTTGATAATATCAAGGGGATCCGGATAATGCAATTTTTCTTCAGAGAGTAGAACTGTGGACACAGCTCGAGAAAGCATGTTGAGTCTTGAGGGAAATTCATACTGTGTAACATTGCAGGTTTACTTGCATACTGCTCCTTTGTGTCACATTGGAGGACTCTCCTCTGCCTTAGCCATGCTAATGGTTGGTGCTTGCCATGTCTTAATACCTAAGTTTGAAGCTCCATTGGCCATGAATGTTATAGAGCAACATTACGTGACATCTTTCATCACTGTTCCCGCTATGATGTCAGATTTGGTTTCCTTAATGAGGTAAGAACACATATCAGCATGAGATGAGCAAAAAGGCCGATTACCTTATTTTTGTAGTTATTATCCATTGTTTAGTTGACCAAGTTCATATCTGAGAGGCATTTTACCAGGGGGAAGACAAGTTGGAAAGGCTGTCAATCTGTGACGAAGATACTAAACGGCGGGGGGAGCCTGACAGTTGAGCTCACAAGAGATGCTACCAAAATATTCCCAAGAGCCAAGATTCTTTCAGCTTATGGTATGCATAAACTTGGTGCGGATACATATGTTCTTTTGGGATCATTTTGATGGTTCTGATATTTAAGTTACTAAAATCATAAATTTCCGGAATTCCTTTTCCTTTTTCACCCAGGGATGACAGAAACGTGTTCTTCTCTGACTTTCATGACCCTCCACGATCCAACTCTTCAAACCCCTGGCAAGAACCTGCATATGTCTGGTGACACAAATTCCGGTCAAATTCAGCATCCACAGGGTGTATGTGTCGGCAAGCCAGCACCACACGTTGAATTAAAGATAAGTGCTGATGTTCCATCTCATCCAGTGGGGAGAATTCTGACAAGAGGCCCTCATGTAATGCTCGGGTATTGGGATCAGAATCCAGAAAAACCATTCCACTCCAGGGATGAAACTTGGCTTGACACAGGAGACATTGGTTGCATAGATAACTACGGTGATGTATGGCTGGCTGGACGTGTAAATGGTCGAATCAAGAGTGGCGGAGAGAATGTTTATCCTGAAGAGGTGAGGTCATAGCATGATAATATAATATTATGTTCACATCAACGCTGGCAATATACTTTATCTGTGGTACAGGTGGAGGCAATCCTGTTGCAGCATCCAGGAATTAGTGGCACTGTCGTCGTGGGAATACCAGATGCTCGCTTAGCAGAGAAGGTTGTTGCCTGCATTCGAGTAAGAGAACCTTGGGAATGGGTCAAAGATAGCAGGTGCGGAGGTTGTAATGAAAACAAGCAAGTATTGTCCGGCAACATTCTTGAAAAACATTGCAGAGCAAAACACCTAACAGGGTATTGAATTTGTTCTTACTGCGAATGTCAAACCAGTGGCTCTTTCTTCGCATGCCGCCCTCTGACGAATTCTGTACACAGGTTTAAAGTGCCGAAACGATTTATGCTATGGAGCAAGCCATTTCCGGTCACTAGCACGGGAAAGATAATAAGGGGACAAGTTCGTAGAGAAGTTGTGTCTTATTTGCAATCCTTCTCCAGCCGTCTTTGATATGACTGGTCGGAGTCGGACAACGAAGTGTGTGACCCGGCTAGGCAGCAACATACGGTGGTCTGGTCTCAGATTTCGGGAACTGATTGATCATTGTTTCTCCTCCGTCTCTATGGCATTAAATTATTTGGGAGTTGTGGTACCATATTTTGTAATTTATGGCGACAATCACGTCCGTTGAATGGCACTAACGAATAATCAAATAATTAAATAAAAAAGGAAAAGTAGGAGATTGGGTTTGGCGATCATTCATTACGGACATGATGGCCGAATAAACAAGAATAATTAGGTATCATTAACTGGACCTGCCAATAGCCAATATCCAATGGCAGTGGTTGGTTTTGTAGTTTGATACTTGATAACGACACTCCTTGGAGGGCCTACTTCTATTTGTTTTAAACTGGAGTGGAGTGGAGGGAAAAAAAACAGTGAAAACAAAATAGAAAATGGAAGAACCTAACATGACCCCTATCTTTAAATTTCTCATTGTGGTCAATGGCACCGCTAACCTTTGAGGTGAAGGTGATTGTCGCCATAAAGGCAAGGGTAGTAAATGGACAAATAAATATTCCAATACAGACAAAAAGGGTATACACTAATATTAACATGAATTGCTACAAATCATCTTTATTTCCACAGCCAAACATGTCAAGATTAGTGGGTAGTATTGGTAAATAAACGTGTTTTGGGGGTTTGAAGTTTACTTAGTCTTTTCCACGCCCGCTTGGCGCTCACCAAATCTGTCTTTCGCACAAAATGTGTTTTCCCACCTCATAAAATCATCAGTCAATAAAAAAACCCTAAAAACACCAAAAAAGAAACGCTATCGCACAGCACAAGACACTCAGTCTTCCCACAGCTTTTTCGTGTAGCAAGAAATAAACATCTTGGGATTTCAGCTCAGGCTTTTTGACTCTTTAACGCTGTACGGTTTACTCGTCAGAGGCTTGTAACTTCTGTTTGTTCTTTTCTTTCTTTTGATGGGTTTGTCTTTGAAGTGTAGGTCCTCGCTCCCTTTAACTTTGTTGTTGGGTTCCTGTTGCCTTTTTAAGTGTTAATTTCGCTTATACTGGTTTTCTGTTGAGCTTAAGCTCTGAGTTCTTTTGTTATTCTATGGTTATTTGGGTTTTAAGTTTCATGGTTCAGAAAATAAAAGAGCAATAGATGGAAAGACAGTCGAAGGTTGTTCGTTTGGGCTTTTTATGGAAGATTTCTTTTTCTCATTTTAGTCTGTGTTTCATTCTTGAGCACATCAATATACTCTGATAGTGTTTTTACTTATATCACAAGAATGAATTACCTTAGAATCGCGCCTCTTATTGGCCTATCAAATCCATTTACTGTTGAGGCATTTTTTTTGCGTTTTAGCTGACAATGCAGGATTAAGGTCCGAGCTTTTCTGAATTCTTTTCTGTTTTTTGTTTGAACCCGAATCCAACTTGGGTTGTATGCATATATCTCTCTCCTGGTTTTGTTTAAAATCAAAGGTTTAACAACCGTATTCATCTTGATTTTTTCCTTCTTCTCTTTCTCTCTTATATGAGGGAATAAGTTTATAATTATGGGCAATTTCGTTATTCAAGTATTATCTAAATCTATTACAGGTCTATTACATTAATTCGTTTCTTTGTAATTCACACTTTACTTATTTCATTTTGTATGATAATTTTGGCAGGCTTTCGATGCATGGCTTGGAAAGATTTTTGAGTTCAGGTTGTTTATTTCGCTTGTTGGGAATTTGATTAATTCTCCAAATTATCCGTTTTGAGGTTGGTGGCATCGATTTTAATTGAATGTGAATGGGCAGTCAAGAGGTTGTGATGAGTTCAGATATGGTGGATGCTAGCTTCAATTCATGCGATGGTGGCCCATTGCATCGTGAAGAAGATGTCGAGGAGACTGAGAATCTGGGTGCTAATATCCTAAATGACTTGGATTTGTATTTGGAAGATCTCAATGACCGTTTGACAATTTCCAGAATGGTGAGCAACTCATTCATTAAGGGGATGATATGTGCAGTTGAAGAAGAGGCCAAAGAGAAGATTCAACAGAAAGAATTAGAGTTGGCTAGACTGAAAGAAACATTGCATCTTTATCATGTTGGTTCAGATGGTAATGAAGCTCTAGAGGCATGCTGCAAACAGATGACTATGAGACATGGACTTTGTTTTGGCTATGGTGCTTTGCTAGGGAACAATAGGTCTATAGAATGTTTGAACAACCTTAAAGATGAAGCTGAAAACCAGTTAAAAAATCTAAAGAAAGAAATTGACAAGATTAAAGGGTCTAGCCCAATTGGAAGGAAGAATTCAGCTTCCGAATTGCGGGGACTGGGTGGGATTCTGCAGGAGCAGGTTTCTGGGAAATGGATTGATGTGGATAGAGGGCTTGATGGTCTTAGGGCCACCCTAGATTCTGTCCACAGACAAGCTTGCAATGTAGTTCATATATCCGCGTCATCACTCATTGAATGGCAGCTGGATCGTGATTTTCAAGCAGAAGTTGAAGGAATTGTTACCAAGAGTTTTTTACAGGGTCTCAGACAAGATTTTGAACAGAAATTGTGGCATCAAAATGTTCAATGTCATGGAAATAAGAGTGCAAAACTTGCCAAAATAAAAGAAATTTCTAATTTACGTCAGGAATTGGATGCCATCTCTAAGTCACTGTCTGCTTCTGAAAGCGGGCATCTAGTTTCTCATAGGTCTTTGGAGCAGAGGATGGCTTCAGGAAATCATGCTTCATCAACTACACTCTGGGAAGGGAATGGCAAACATGACTACTCAATAATAGTTAAGCCAGAAAATTTGGAGCTCGCTCAACTTAGTCATTTGTCAAAGGAGCAACTATTGGATTATTTTAAGACTGAGATGACTAAAATGAAGAGACACCATGAGTCAAAAGTGCAAGAGATGACAGAAGAGTATTTCAGCCTCAAGAGGGAGTATTTGAAAGAAAGAGATTCTTCTTTACTGGTGAGAAAGGACAAAGAGTTTGACACACTAAAGAAAAAGATCCCAGAGATTGTTTGTAAACTGGATGAAATTCTTCTGGAAAATGAGAAATTACCAGCAACGGATAACAATGTCCAAAATCTTGATAGTATGAAAGATAAGATGGAATCGCTTTACACCGAAAATTGCAGATTGAGTGATTTGCTAGCGGAGAGGAAGAAGGAAATTAAATTCCTTGCCTCACAGGTTCATGATGCGGAAGAGAAAATTTCGGCACATTCTGTTGTCAAAGCAAACCTGTCAAAGAGAATTGTTGATCTAAATGGTGCTATTGAAGATGCACAGATTGAAACTTCAATAAGTGAGGACATATATAAACTTCTTCTGAAGGAAGTGGTGGGCCAGATTGAATCTTTTAGTGAACAGTTGGTCTTGAGGAATGAGATTATGGAGGGTATTTATGACATTATAATCAGAGAAGCTGTCCACACTATCGAGCCTGCTAGCAAGTTGGAAATTGAAGATTCAGATGCAGAATCTATTATCAAGGAAGGGCTTTATAAAATTATTCTCTGGGAAACATTGAAGGAAGCTATGGAAAAAATTGATGACTTAAACCTGAAATATGCCAAAGAAAAAGAAATTCAATTGACACTGGAAATGGAAGTACTGGAAAAAGAGAAGGCGATAGGATTGAGCGTGGAAGTGAGACAAAAATTAGAGCACGAGATACTATCACTGACTGCTAATGTTGATGAAAAGGACAGTTTACTACGACAAGCAGCTGATGCATTGGCAAAAGAGAAGAATAAGTTTAAGTTTGCTTCTTTGGAGTTGGACAAGTTGAGGACTCATACAAATGAGCAGGAAATGTTAATTTTGAGATGCAGTGAAGAATCACAGGTCATCAAAACTAATTTGGCCGAGGCATTGAAGAAAATTGAATTGTATAAGGAGGAAAGTTGTAAGTTGCGAGAGAGGCTTGAGTTAGTAACAGAAGAACTGAGAGAAACTGCCAAAGAGAAAAGTATGCTTCTTGTTGAGTCCCAAGAAAAGCAACAGTTAGTTGAAGATAGGGAAAATCAGCAGAGGAAGCAAATGGATTCAATAAGCGTTCTTGCTCATGGGTTATCAAGAGCAGTTATGCAGTTTGAAAGTAAAGTGACAGAAGATATTGAAAGAAACAGTGCACGGTACTTCCCTATGTCTATCATTTTAGTGTAACCTGAGATGTTCTGATATCTAAGTATTATCTAATGTGTAGATGGTTTTGCTCCTTGCTGCACCATGCTTCCTATTCATGTCATTTTAAGATAGCTTAAAGCTTTCTCCGGATGTTAAGTTATGGTTTAAAATATAGCTATTTTACTTCTGTTGTGGAGACTGGAATAGGTTACACAATCCATTAATCCTGCCAGATATTGGTCCACAGAACTTGGCTTGCCATAAATTCAATTCTTGACTTGAAATCCATTGTTCTAGTTCAGGCTACTAAATGATTCTAGCTATGAAGTTCCTAATACAAATCTCGTAGTGAACTGTTGTTTTTTTTTTCAATAAAAAAACAGGCTGGAATATCTTCGATTGCAGTTGGGTTCTCTTCTGCAAAAGATTAGCAAACTAAAAAAAATGGGCTTACAGTATAAGCAGAAGCTTGAAAAGAGGTGCTCTGATCTTCAGAAGGCTGAAGATGAGGTATGCAAGAAATTCCACAAACTATAGATATTTTCATTTATGTGGTGCTGCATAATGTTATCTTTTTACAGTGCATTATATTGGAAATTGACAGTCACTTACCAAAAATTGTTGGCTGCACTAAGAAAGTGACTATACTGACAAATAAAAACTAGTGACAAAATTTGATGTTGCCACATCAGTTTTGTGTGAAGTTAACACTTTTTCAGTGTGTGAATAACTCAATAACACCTTATTCCATTTTGTACGTGTGATGTCATAGGATAATGTGATACTTAAATACTAACAAAACACTCTAACCGGATCTGTGTAATTACTTATAATGATTTCCTTTCAAAGTTGTTCCATCACTTGGTTATTTTTAAATTTTTAGTTTGTGTGGTCTTGTTGGCTGATTTATATGTTAGCACTGTTGAGACACTTCTGAATCTTTCAAACTCCTTATGTTTTAGTACAAAGATATTTTTGTTTTCTACACGGATGTCAGATCTTTTTTCCATATATGATAAAAACTGACAGATACATTGATGTAACTAACAATGGTTTAAGTGATATGAATGAATTAAGCGTGAGAAATCTCTTACTCAAAAGAATTTTGTGGAAAGAAAAGTAGAAATACCTGAGGACTATACTATAGTTCAGGTATACCATTTTGCTTTTTAACACTCTAGCATGATCCTGTGAGTGGTGGATCATTTTGTTGCCGTAAGAAAATTTCCATAGAAAATTGCATCTTCATCATTATTGCAAGGATAAACCTTGTTTATATTATGGCATCATTTTGACCTATTATTCTTATAGAAAGTGGTTGGAAGTTTGGGGTCTTGACAGGGAAAAAGAGGTGAGTAAAGTAGAGGGAATGGGAGAGAATGGGAAAATCTACTTGTTTTGTGTCACAACAGGGAGAGGAGAACAATTTTTTTTCCTTGTTGGTACTTGGGAAGGAATAAATGCTGGTTAGGTTTAGTTAACATAAAAAAATTTCCACGCTCACTCACTCCTTTTTTGGATGGAACTTATATTATAAAGGCATAATGCAATGAAGACTCAGAAGCTCAAAATAAAATAGACTCCATAAAGTTTAACAGAAAAAACAACCTAAAAACAGTGCTTCTGTATATCTAAATTGAAGGCTTGAAACAAATTGGTTATGGTCATACTGGGTAGGCTATTCCTCTGACCCGAAGGCAACATTTATGTTCCTTGTCAACTAACAAAATAATGAGGGTCGCTGTGGATGTAATTATGTTTTTATTTGCACCATTCCAGTATGTAGCTGCTTTGTTCTTTAATTTTATTTTTGATTCTTTGTTTTCCTTACGTGGTTTTGGTTTCTGTCGGCATTCATCCATCTGTACTGCAAATGTCTTGCATGTTGAATATTTGATTCAATCAGAGTATGTTTATGAACTATGTACCTTATTATATTATTATTTAGGTTGATCTCTTGGGTGACGAAGTGGATACTCTTCTAAGCCTGCTCGAGAAAATTTACATAGCACTAGATCATTACTCTCCAATACTGCAACACTATCCCGGGGTAAGATGCTTCGCTTGTGTTTTTGAGAGTTTCAGTCCTTTCCTGGTGGTATCTGAAAGTTATCTATCTTTTCAACCTTTCAATTGATTAAAAACTTTTCTTGAGTAATTTCGAGAGCTAAATTTTTTTAAGAAAAATACCTCTGACTGAATTCTGAGAGGAATCTTATCATTTACTGGAGAGGGTTGCAAAAGGTTTTACCTAAATATTTAGCATAATTTGATTGCCGGGACTCGCTATTGATAATTGAATAGTGAGAACTGTTTCGTTCAGTGCATGGATTAATTTGGTGAAAAGCTTTTTATTTTCACTCTTGCAGATCACCGAGATACTCAAGCTGGTTAGAAGAGAATTGGGTGGAGAAGCTGTTAAACAAGTGTGATATAAAATTATAATAGGTATATGTTTCCAAATGAGTCTGTACAAGCTGGACCATGGACACCACAGTCAAAAAAGAAAAGATGGAACACCATGTCATATTACACGTTCCTCTTTGAGATGAAGCTACCTACTTAGCATTTTGTACATTCAGATATAATGGTTTAGTAGATTTTTTGTTTCATCTCAACTAAGATTGTTGTAAACTTTATGCCTAAATCATTTTGACAGGTGGAGATATATAATTTCTTTCCAATGGGAGAAAAGCGAAGCAGGCGAACTACTTGTGATGCCTTGGCACATTGTGGCGGCTTCGGACTACTGCAGGGAGAAGGATATATTTGCCTTGCACTTTTTGGTCCAATGGTTGATAGTTTGTGGTTATAGGAAGTAGGAAATTTGTAGAAAAAAGGGGGACGCAAACGCGGCTGCAATTGCAGCTTGCGAAGACAAGGACAGATCCTAGCCTAGTTTTTGTGTAGGATTGCAACAGAAAAGGATAGAATTCTTTGTTATAGGGTGGGGTTTACCATGTCACATCCTTTGTTCTGGGGTTGCTGATCCCACGGTTGATAGTCTTTTCTTTGCTGCTCTTCTCATACGTTGTTTTTGTTGATAGTTGCTCAGTGTATAGTTCGTTCTATTGATGCAGTAAGTAAATCAATGTAAGCTTTACTTGACATGCTTTTCCGAATATTATCTCTTTGTCAATATATCACATCCTTACCTCAAAGTGAGACAGACATGTGTTGTCTACCTTGCAATTTCTAGTCTAATCAATGAAATTTCTGAATTATTTCGAATTAAATGGCCAGTTGTTACAACAATGGTTCATGATTAAAAGTTGTTGGTATGTCAAAAGCGATTATCCACTAATTTGCATCACCGTGTCAAGTGATCATAAGTGAGCACAGGCACTTTGTGGCTTTTTATGATGCAGGATTGTTCGTTGACTCCAAGGCTTGAATAGATATATGATATGACAGATCTGCTTTTAAGACGGGATAAGGGCAGGGACAATATAATAGCATAGCCCTAAATCAATCAATAATGAAGGATCTCTTCGGAGAGGTGGAGAGTTCATGCACAAAGTGAGTGAACGAAAAGAAACATGAAAAAGGAGATCATCAGATTCATTAGGCACGGATGCAACCAAGAACCATGTCTCGTGGAGTGACCATTGAAGGAGATACTGAAAGGAACCAAGTAGGGGTACCTTTGGTACGGGAGAGGAAGAGACAGGTGACAGGTTGACAGGTTTGGGTTTTTTTAAATGGGTATTTTAATAGTGCTAAAACAGTATTACACATCATCTTCCAGACAAATGCATGTGACACACACCTCATCTACAATGGAACTCCATCTCTGCTACCTAACATATGCATCTCTTCTCTTCGTCATCCAGAAGAGCAAAAAACAAAAGAGCCACTATTATACTGTGTTATGTGTAGTAATGTATTGTCTTTATGATTTTGAAAAACGGGATGCCTATCATTTTACAACAGTTACAGGAGGATCTAATAAAGTGTACGATTTAATTATGTCAGATATCTGCCGCTTCTGCATTGCCATGTATACAACAAACAAAACAGCAGCCCTGGGATGTACTTTGCTTTACCTTTTCTTCTAGTAACAGCCCGTATTGATATTCCTCTTTGTTTCTTACTTTCTTTTGTTCAGACGACTTCATTATTTGTCACCTTCACGACCTTTCTTTTCTTGAATTTCCCGTCTTGCTCCACTGGCTCCACTGGCTCCACTTGAGCAGTAATGAAAAACCCAATTTCCTATGTCCCTTTTTAATTGTTCTTTCTCTCTTTCTCCCGGAACTGCCATTTTTTGGTTGGCTATATGCGTTGAAAAGTCCCTCTTTGGTTCAGATCTGGAACTTTAACTTGGGTGTGCTGGTGGTTCTTCCTGGGCATTCTTGGCGAGTGAGTGAAGGTAAATGGAACCTTCTGACTAGAACTTGAATACGTGATCCTGTTACCCTTCTTCATAGATTCTGTACTGCCATGTATTCTCTTTCGTTTTGGGACTTGATGACCGGGAAACCTCAACAGACGGGCTAGATTTTGACATTGAAGAAATGAAATTTTCTCCTGCTTTCCGTGACTTGATACTTTTTCATGTTGAAATGTTTGTTCTGGTTGTCCAGTAAGGACATGGTTTTTGTCTGTGTGTCTGCTCTTGCTCCTTGAGGAATGTTGGTTGTGAAGATGGTCCTGCTGGGAGGAAGGGTCCTGGATCTTCTATTTCTTTTGACATTATTGATACCCGTTATACAAGTAGAGGCTCAGTCAAAGTCTTTTCTGATAAATTGCGGTGGGAATTCCAGCGTCAATGTGGATGGTAGGAGATGGGTTGGTGACTTGCTTTCCAATGGCAATTTCACTATCACTTCTTCCAGTATTGCAGCCACCACCTCTACGTTGGGTGGTGATTCAAACTTTGAGCTTCTTTACAAAACGGCCCGGCTTTTCACCAATGGCTTGAATTACACATTTAAAGTAATGCAGGGAAACTATTTCGTCAGACTCCATTTTTGTCCATTCCCTTTTGAAAATCATAACTCAAACGATTCATCTTTTGCGGTCGTGGCTAATGGTCTGAAACTTGTGTCAGAGTTCAATGTTCCTGGAGAAATTGCAGATAAGAATTCAAATTTGCAGAGCTCCAGTAGCAATTCAAGTTCAACTTCCTTGGTCAAAGAGTACATTCTTGGGCTCAAGTTGGACGCCCTTGTGATTGAGCTGATTCCGTCGAAGGGATCATTTGGGTTTATTAACGCCATAGAGATTATCCCGGCAGAAGATAAGCTTTTTGAGGACTCGATTACTAAAGTGGGTGGTGGTGGTGGTGGTAATTATGCAAATCTCAGTCTGAGTGGACAGGGGATGGAGACGATGTATAGGTTGAATGTTGGAGGTCCTGATATTATGCCAAATCAGGATTCGGATCTATGGAGGACTTGGAAAGTGGATTCCAGCTATATGATTACAGCAAATGCAGGTGTTGAAATCAGCAACAGTTCAAATGTCACCTACGCTTCAAGCAACCATTCCTTTGTGGCCCCTCTTGTTGTATATGAAACAGCAAGAAGTATGTCCAACACACAAGTCTTTGAGAAAAGGTTTAACATGTCATGGAAATTTGAAGTTGATCCTGATTTTGAATATTTGATCCGTTTACATTTCTGTGAGCTGGTTTTTGACAAGGCAAACCAGAGGATTTTCAGGATATACATAAACAATAAAACTGCTGCTGATAACTTTGATGTTTATGCAAGAGCAGGCGGGAGGAATAGGGCCTACCATCAAGACTATTTTGACATGGTGCCTGCTAAAATCAACACTCTTTGGATTCAACTCGGTCCTGACACTGCAGTAGGTGCTTCAGGCACGGATGCTCTCTTGAATGGACTAGAGATTTTCAAGCTGAGCCGAAACGGGAATCTTGCCTATATTGGTAGATCTGATTCAGTCAGGAATGCTGGGGGACGATCAAAATCTTGGGTTCTTTGGGTGGAGATAGGAGCAGGTGCATTTTCAGCTCTAGTTCTTGCCATCTCATGTACTAGCATCTTTTGCTTTTGCAAAAGTCGAAGAAAACAAGTGAGCGATACCAAAGATAAAGCTCCAGGGTGGTGTCCATTGTTCTCGCATAGTGTGGTTGTGAATACCATTGCTCATGCCAAGGGAGGAGCACGAAGCCTCAATGGGTCCACCATATCTAGAGGTGGTAAACGGTTTACGATGGCGGAAATTCGGGCAGCAACAGATAATTTTGATGAAAGTTTGGTGATTGGTATTGGTGGGTTTGGCAGAGTATACAGAGGGTTGACTGAAGATGGCACACTTGTTGCAATCAAGCGAGCAAACCCACATTCCGAGCAAGGTCTCGCTGAGTTCGAGACAGAGATAGAGATGCTTTCGAAGCTCAGGCACAGGCATCTGGTCTCTTTGATTGGCTTCTGCGACGAACTGAGTGAGATGATCCTGGTTTATGAGTACATGGCAAATGGAACTCTTAGAAGCCATCTTTTCGGCAGTGATCGTCCTCCATTGTCGTGGAAGCAGCGGTTAGAAGCATGCATTGGTGCTGCAAGGGGTCTGCATTACCTTCATACAGGGGCAGATCGAGGAATCATCCACAGAGATGTTAAGACCACAAATATACTTGTTGACGAGAACTTTGTAGCGAAAATGGCTGATTTTGGGTTGTCTAAAACCGGTCCAGCTTGGGACCATACCCATGTTAGTACAGCCGTAAAAGGGAGCTTTGGATATCTTGATCCTGAGTATTTCCGGCGACAGCAGCTAACCGAGAAATCCGATGTTTACTCTTTCGGTGTGGTGTTGTTTGAGGTTGTCTGTTCCCGAGCTGTCATAAACCCCAGTTTGCCAAAGGATCAGATCAATCTGGCAGAGTGGGCAATAAGGTGGCAACGGCAAAGTTCACTTGAGACCATCATAGATTCACGACTCCAGGGAAACTACTGCCCTGAATCCATGAAAAAGTTCGGCGAGATAGCAGAGAAGTGCCTTTGTGATGAGGGAAAGAATCGACCTACAATGGGGGAGGTTCTGTGGCATTTGGAGTATGTCTTGCAACTCCATGAAGCTTGGCTGCGCTCTAAAGCTTCAGAAAATTCAGTATCTTCGGGCTCTGGAACATCAGGAACGAAGAAGAGTGACAGCTGAGATTCCGGAACCTGTTTATCCGGCCGATGAGACTGCTTTGTTTAGACAACAAAATGAAGGGAGGATCATGAAAGTCTCAAATTTTTTTTTTGGGTCAAATTATTCGTTTGAGCTTGAATATTATAAGCCTGTAGTTAAGGGAAGGAAGGGAAAAACGTGTGATCAGTATCATGGATAGTGTTTCATATCTTAGTGATCAGTATCTTACTATGTAAAATACAACTCATATATTAACCGGTTATGAGTTTGAATTTGGAATTCTTTAAAATTTTTGGAGGAGATGGATTTATCCGTATGAAGATACTGAGAGGACTAATCATGATTATTACTCACAGCAAATAACTCTTTAACTTTAAAAAAAATATTAACTGCGTTATAAGATAAGTAAGAAAACAGATTATTTGCCATAATTAATTGCGTTCTGACATAAAAATTCTCATTGAGTAGCATTGGTGTATGAGACAAAAATAGAGAGAAAGAAGATAGAATGATAAATGATGAAGGAGACACTAAGTTTTTGGAACAAGGGTCAGTTCATTGTACCGTTACTAAAGATGACCAACAACTACGGACGGTTCAGATTAGAGACCGGTTTCCAATTATCTTGTTATCCATTACCAGAAACCTTTCCCAAGTTCGGGACTCCGTCCTGTTCTGATTTCTTTCTTAGAATTCTAATGGGAACACTTCCACTCCAGTCCTTACTTCACTTCCCATGCATCTTCCACTCCAAAAGGTAAACTCTTTGGAAAGATGAAATTTTTCTTTGTTTACCTTTCCAGTTCTCGCTGCGGTAATGTGTTTGGTATTCCGTCCTTAAATCACCTGAATGTATGCCACGCATAATGTGTGTTTTTTCTTATCTTTATGCAACGTACTTGAGAGGGGCAGATCACACAGAATGAATTGCTTGATTTTCCCTTTCTTTTTGTTTGGGACAATTTCCTGTCATGGAAACTAGTTTTACTGTTCCGAAATAGATTGTCTGAAAGGTATTATCCTAACGGAACCTGTTGTGCTCAAAAAATTTGAGAATCGATTGCTACAGGTTGTAAGAGGGCCTCATTTCTTGTTATTGGATAACAGATACTCATTTGAAGCAATCTTTTGTTCCTTTTCTTGTATTTTTTTTTTTCATTTAATGAAAATTGTTATGCGATTCTTGTTTTACAGTTTGCCTCTTTAATGGTTCATCATCACTAATTATGCTATATCTTTTGCTGTGCCTGTGGACCTCTAACATAGATGTACTTCACTAGAGTCAAAAGGGATTCCAAGAAGAGTGTTACTGACGACTATTGGATTAAACTCTATCCTACTATGCATTAGTCCGGTTTCATCTGCACCGATCCCGGAGATGAAGGAACCTGAAGTAATTCGGTAAACTGTTGTATGTGTTAGCTTTCTCTTTCTTTCCGTGGTTGCATCCTAAATTGAAAGAAAGTTCTTACTCAGATTCTTATATTTCTCATGATATCTTGTCTGGGGTTTTAAGTTTCCAGGACACTGAAGCTTGATAGTGGGGTGAGGATTCAAGGTATCCTTTTCCTAACATCCAGCAGTGTGCTTACAGGGGAAATGGTTATCAGTTTGTTTTTGATATGCTTACTTTACCTAGGTGAAATACTATTAATGGTGACACCTTCAGTCATGAATTTAGACATTCAGAAGCTAGAATTCAGTCTTCATTGTTGCTGCCAAATAATAATATACACTTATTATTGTCAGTATTCTTACTGATATTTCATGCATATTTATTCCAATAGGTTCTGTGCTTCTTATTAGAAATTCATATTTCCCCACAGATACTTCTTTGTCAATTTAACAGCAGTCATCCCAGCTCCAACTTTGCACTATAAGATCATAGCAGTTGATCACCTAATAAAAAATTTGTTAAAATTGGAACGTTAATTGGGTGCAGAGGGCATTATTCCACCAGTGCTGTATCTAAGAACTGCTTATCTTAATCTGAGAATGGAGCCTGATTTATTTATTTTTTTTGTAATTTGTTCCGAAGAAATCATTGAAGGACAAGGATCAGAAGCTCATGATGGAGATGTAGTTGAAGTAAATTATGTCTGTCGTCGCTCAAATGGGTACTTTGTTCACAGGTACTATCCGCCCAAGCTTGAATGGGAATCTGATGTGTCTTCTCTCCATTGCTCTCAGTTATCATGGTGCTAATACACACCATGATACAATTCCATTTCTACTTTCATTTTATGTGTATAATCTCAGTCACTGACTAGCTATCCAACCATGCTTATGCAGCACTGTGGATCAATTCAGTGGGGAAAGCTTGCCTGTCATACTTCCTTTGGATGAAAATCAGGTTTCTTAGCAAATATCTTTCAACTTTAGCTACTGACTCTGAAAATTCTTACCAATCTATGTTTTCGTCATTTCCTCTATTTCTGAAACATGGTACTTGAAGGGAATGTAAGCATGTTTTCTCGTTTCTGAACAGAAAACGTAATGAATGTCTGTACTATGTTGCACTGCAATTATAAGTCCTTTTCTTTTATCTTCTGGTGTGTTTTCATGTTAAAGAGATTCTTCTTTCAACAGATTATCAAGGGTTTGAAAGAGGTATTGATCGGAATGAAGGTTGGAGGTAAGTTTTAGCTGTCATCAATTTTCTCTTCTAAATTTGCTGTCCTCATATATGCAATCACATTGAACTTTTTGAAGATCATCAAGGCTCCAACGTTTTCGCTTCAAAGGTGAATGTGCATGCATTTCTCTAATTTCTTTTCCTCTGTGCTCCCAGGGAAGAGAAGAGCATTGATACCTCCTTGGCTGGGATACATTAATGAAAACTTGCAACCAATTCCAGAAGAGGTAAAAGTAAAACTCTCTTAATATCGCACAAAGTACTTGGCAGGTTGACTCAAATTTCATCTTTTTTTCCATTTTTAATTGCTTCAAGACTTCAATAGCATTTAAAAACCCTTCTTCTTCTGACTGCAGTTTGGCCCTCGGCGTAGCCTTTTCTCTCATGCAAACGAACCTCTAATATTTGAGGTCCAGCTCTTGAAAGTCCTATGAGTTTTGTCCCTTTGATCATTTTGTTTTTCATGCTTTTCGGTGAACTTGAATGGATTTTCTTGTATAACAACTTGCAAGATTCTTATTGTTTCCATCCAAATCTCACATAGTATCCCATTTCCGCCTGTATTAGTGGTATTTTGTTGTTGATAAATACCCGTTTTTGTAATAACCAGCCAAGCGTATTTACTGATTTGCTGTGGTGTATAGCTGTAATATTATAGTTTTTTTGATAAATAAGTTTTAATAAAATTCTGAAGGTTATAAAACATATGTTTGTGTTATATTTAAAATGAAATTAAAAAAGAAATATTAATTATCGTCTTAGTAGTGTCTTTGGTCTATAGATTTGTTGGGATCGAAATTGTCAAAATGAAAATAAAAAGTAAAAATAAAATATATTTTTGATAATAATTATTTTTTATTTTTTATAATATATATTTTTAAAAACTAAATATTAAAACTGCTAAAATTTGTTTTCTAAAATTAAACATATAAAGCAAAACACCAGATCAAAATAGAAGCTCCTCGTCCTGATCTTTATTAAACTAATCCGAATCCAATGCCAGTCCTGATCCCACTGCACAATAGATCAAGGAGCCAAACCTGAAATCCGCTTTGCGTTTGGGTTTCGGGGGAAGATAACGTGCAAAAACAATGCAGAAAATGGCGCAAGCCTGGTTTGCCGGCGGCGACGAAGAGGCTCAGCAGAAACCCTCATCCTCCCTATTGGCTGATTGGAACTCATACGCAGCAGATTCCTCCTCATCCTCCTCGCCCGCCGGACTCGGCCTCGGCTTTGATCTCGAAGCCGCAGTACGATCCGCTAACGATACCGTTTCTGGCACTTTCAACGTGTAAGCCAACTGATCCAACTCTTCTTCTTCAACAACATTCAATCTTTGACGCCCGTCTATGGATTAGTGTGGTTTTCACAAATGGGTATGTTTTACATTTTGCATCAAGTCTTGGGAGTTTGTCTGTTAGGTACTACTGCCTGTATTTTGCTGCCAAAATGAGTGAGTGATGGCTAAGTTTTCAGAAACAGATAGATCCTCCAACCCCGGGTCATATAAGGTAATTGTAAGTTGCTAACTGCTAATTCTTACTGCTCAAGTAGAAACCAGAAAATTGAATTTCGTGTACCTTCGGTTTCCGACTGGGTTATAGTTTCCAGATGTATCCCTTGAGAACAAGAACAAGCTGAATGTGTATTTACCAAATCCCTATGAAGGGTTCTAAGCTCATAACATGCTGTTTGCAATTGGCAATGATCATATGGATGCTTTAATTTTAGCAGGGTGCTTTGCTTAAATTCAGTTCCTGCAGAATGGTGTTTTCTTTAAGCGTATGAATATAGAAGTATCTGCAAAGTGAGCTTCAGTATTTTCATTGGCCATTAGGATTGCTCTAGTTGACTGTTCCTAACTATTATCTGTTTCCTGTATGTTTCCGTTTTTGCCACATCCAAAATCTTGAAAATCTCAAGGACAATCGTTCTTTCGTATTGTTATTTAAGCCTAGTCACTGAATCAGTAACCATGTTGTTTTATTTCTAATTTTTAACATAATCTAGACTATGGTGAGACAGCGAGTTATTAGGGCTGTAACTATGTAAGCCTATGTTATTGATAATCACTTCCCTGAGTTTTTTTTCGTTAACTCAGGGTCTCTAAAGGAGTGAAAGATATTCCGGGCAATTTCCAGTCTGCCACTAGCAGCATTCCTTCTGGAAAAGCTCTGATGTATTTTGGTTTATTTCTAGCGACTGGAGTGTTTTTCGTTTTCATTTCTTTTTCCCTGTTCCTTCCGGTAATTGTATTGATGCCCCAGAAGTTTGCACTCTGTTTCACTCTTGGTTGTGGCTTCATCATTGGGTCATTCTTTGCACTCAAAGGCCCCAAGACTCAGCTGTCTCACATGATATCAAAAGAGGTAATGGCTGACAGGTTGAATTTTGTATAAGTCTATCCGCAACTCAGTCTCTCTTTCTTGCTTAACCATGTGGCTTCACATATCTAAATGCACTCTTCTCGTCTTTTTTTGTTCCACATTTCACAGAGACTTCCTTTTACATTTGGATTTGTTGGCAGTATGGTGGGTACCATATATGTTTCCATGGTACTCCACAGCTATGTTCTTTCTGTGCTTTTCTCTGTAATACAGGTACATATGCAGCTTCTGTTTCTCATCATCTCTCTACTTATCTATTTTTTGTTCTGTTTACTCTCTTTTCTAGCGTATCGATTAAGTGAACTCATGCGGTTTATGCTTGTCATAGGTTCTCGCGATTGCATATTATGTGATTTCCTATTTTCCTGGTGGATCCGCTGGCATGAAATTTATATCTTCTTCCCTTGTATCATCGGTGACAAGATGTTTCGGAAGGTGAAAGTAGGCTGTGAGTAATTTTCAAAATGTGTATTGTCTTCCTTTTTTTTTTTTTTCATCTTTGAAGATTTTATGAGTAGTAGATCATTATTGGAATCCCGAGGGATATTCATTTTAAATAGTGAAAGTCATCTGTTAACATTTTAGCTATATTATGCTTCACAAGTTACTCAGTTGATCCAAATATTTTATGGTGTTTTATATTTAACATCACTCACGCACACTCATTGGATCGAAAGTTAAAAACTTAGCCTCTCAAAAACATCTTCGACTGCAGACTATCATTTAAAATGAAGCTCTCGTAAAGGGGCTCACTGCCGCTCTCATTTAGTTAGTCATAATAATGAAGTAGCTACAAGCTTTAATAAATTCCAGTGAGGTCATAAAGTTGAGGAAAAAGCCAATGCTTGTTTATGAACTCTATGGATGGTGCTCCCTCTGCTTTAGGCATAGGAAGGAGGAGTAAAATAATCCAGCCGAAGGGGTCATATGATATTCCTCTTATTATGTCCTTTGCCTCGTCCGTGACCAGAAGCCCTGAAATTATGCAAAGATTTCGAGTGGGACACTGAATTGGGCTCTTTGGGGACTTGTATACGTAAAGGTAATCATCCAAAGCAAAAGGCAAAAGCATTCACTGGGAAACACAAAGCCAAGAAGGTAATAAATTAAGAGGCTCATAACACTCTTCGCTTCCATTTCTTTTAGAGCATTCATAATGAAAGGACGACTGATTTTTATTTTCTTTTTAAAAAAGGAAACCTCTTTGAAGAATGAGTATGGATCAAGGCTACTCCTTTCCTGTCCATGTACCAACAAATCAAGAGTGGTTAGCCACAGTTCAACCCCCTTTTGTTTATAGGGTAAGCATCTACAGCTTGCTAACTAAGCAAATTCCTTTTTATTATTTTTCCAAATATTCAATAGAAAACAAGCAGAACAGTTGTGGTACTAATATTAATATTATAAGAAAAAGTTGAATGGTGATTTCTGAAGCCTGAAAGGAAAAGAAAGAATAGGAGTACTCTAGTGCATGACAACAACAGGACTATATAGTTGTCAATGTAGGGCATAGATATGGCAAATTATTTAGAGTCAAATCTAGAGAGAGTCTCATACAGTGACTAAAAGAGAGAGAAAGAGAGGAGGTGGAATATCTTGGACTAAAATTATATGTAAGCTAGTAATCCGTCTGATAGGATAAGCTAACAATAATGGGTGGAGTAGGATGGACCCGATTAAGTTTAATTGCATGGGATTATGTCCAAGCAAGAGACAGATCTGTTTTGAATGGATATTTATAGTGTATTATTAGGATATGAAAGAAATATTTAGGGTTTCACATCAAATAAACAAATCCAGTGCACGTGGTGTCAATCATCAACATGAATAGTTGAATGCATGATAATGAAAGGCCCTTCATGGCATTTTCGATGCTTGACAATACTGGTATGCTCCACCTCTATAAACCATTGACAATTGTCCAATGCATTCAAAGCTTTTCGTCATTTGTTTTGCTTACAAGCACATACATAGTGTTTAAGATGAAGATGAAAGGTAATCCATCTCCTTCAGATGCAGCTGTAGGGTCCATTCATTGTACTGTATTGTTTGGCTGTTGGGTCAATAAACTTTTACCAAAGAATTTAGATGATCCATCATCTTCATTATCAGAGTTCATCATTTATAAAGCTGAAAAAACACAGATTTGTGCGTAATTCACAACTTTCCCCCTTTGTTGGTCTATTTTGAGTGCGCATTTACAGGGACAGGTCATGGAGAGGTTGTTAACAACATGTACTTCCATACAGCAATCATTCTTTGATGACTACATCTTAATTAACAGCTCAATGAACATATTTAACGTCTCTGTACAAGTTAATTTCCAAAAGTTTGTCCCTGAGCCTTTTCTCAGGAATCTTCCTTCCTTCCTTCCTTCTTCATGATTAGTTCATGCATCTGAAAAACTCTGTGCCCGTGATGGCCTAGTAATGCTAATCACCATGCATGCCTCAACTCCTGACTGCATTATCTACAGCATATAGAAATAGCCCCTTGGCTTGGTATTAGAGACAGAGATTAATTTATTTGGTTCGATGTTGTCCCTTCACTCGTGGTCTATCCTCTGAGGGAATACACCAGACAGCATGACCAGATTTGCAGGCTATAAACCTTGTAAATTTTTATATATGCTTTGCCTGTATGTGAACTTCACTTCTTCTTTTATAGATTCCTCGCACACTCTTAACATGAATAACATAAACATTTAGCAAGAGCCTTTTCTCCATTAAAAAATGGAAAAGGAAGGATATCCAGAATAACAGGGCACCACCAACTCCCTAAGGTTCAATATGATACTTGATATCAAAGCCTGCCACCATGCTCTACTGTTTTTGTAATTTGATTTCTGCAGGCATGTCATTCAATCAAAAGGACAGGAGCCAATTATTCAAAACTTACCAAGGATTATTGTGAATCAAAACTCCATTGAATCCAACTAAAAGTTGTGTGAAAATCCCAGCATTTGACAGATTTGATTGGTATGACCACTTTTAGTCCTGGATTATTGAGGTGGTCACATCACTAGACCGTTCTTGTTGTATTGTTAATCCAATTAATAATAATAATAGATATAAGAAAAAGAAGGTGGTCTTGTGGTCTTGGATCCAGATCTTCTGCTTTTCTTCTATAAACAAAACGTGGAGTTCCCCCCTCTCCACAATCCCAAAACAGATCCACTGCTCTCATCTCTCAGCAATGCCTGCAGCTCTCAGGAATCCCGTACTTTGCCCCAGTATCTTCTTCATCTTCGCCTTGCTTCTGGCAGTAAACTCTCTTTTATTTCAATGCAGTTATTCCATTGATGAACAAGGCCAGACTCTTCTGACATGGAAGAGCCGTTTAAACAGTTCCACAGATGCATTAAGCTCCTGGAATCCATCAGACCAAACTCCATGCAACTGGTTTGGGGTCCGTTGTAACTCTAATAGCAAGGTTGTCGAGATAAATCTGAAAGCAGTAAACTTGCAAGGACCCCTGCCTTCAAATCTTCAACCTCTCCAGTTCCTGAAGGTTCTCAGCCTCTCATCGACGAATCTTACCGGTCCAATTCCCAAGGAGTTTGGTGAATATCATGAGCTCAGTGTTATTGATCTCAGTGACAATTCTCTCTCGGGTGAAATCCCAGAGGAAACATGCAGGCTGAGCAAGCTGCAAACTTTATCTCTCAATACAAATTTTCTCCAAGGCAGAATTCCTTCTGATATTGGCAACCTGTCACGTTTGGTGTACCTGACTCTATACGATAATCATCTCGGCGGGAAAATCCCAAAGACAATTGGCGCATTAAACAAGTTACAGATTTTCAGAGCAGGTGGAAACAAGAAACTCAATGGTGAACTACCTCAGGAGATCGGCAACTGCACGAACTTGGTTGTCTTAGGCCTCGCCGAGACCAGCATTTCAGGTAGTCTACCGTCATCCATTGGACTGCTGAAAAGAATTCAAACCGTAGCCATTTACACAGCTCTCTTGTCATCTCCTATCCCAGAAGAGATCGGGAACTGCAGTGAGCTGCAGAATTTGTACCTGTATCAGAATTCTATTGCCGGTCCAATACCAGGAAGAATTGGGGAACTCAGAAAGCTTCAAACTCTACTTTTATGGCAGAACAGCTTAGTGGGGACAGTTCCAGATGAGCTTGGGAGCTGCACCGAGCTCACAGCGATTGATTTTTCTGAGAATCTTTTGAGTGGAAGCATACCTAGGAGTTTTGGAAATCTTTTGAAGCTTGAAGAGCTTCAGCTCAGTGTTAATCAGTTATCAGGTTCCATACCTATTGAAATCTTAAATTGTACAGCTCTGACTCATCTTGAAGTAGATAACAACAAAATTTCCGGTGAGATTCCTGCCGATGTCGGAAACTTAAAGAGTTTATCTATATTCTTTGCCTGGCAGAACAATCTGACAGGCACGCTTCCTGGCTCCCTCTCAGAATGCCAAAATCTTCAGGCTTTTGATCTGTCCTACAATAATCTCTTTGGTTCAATACCAAAGCAGATTTTTGGGTTGCAAAAGCTCACCAAGATTCTTCTTCTTTCAAATGATTTATCTGGCTTTATACCGCCTGATATAGGAAACTGTACAAACTTGTACAGGCTGAGGCTGAATGGCAATAGGCTGACGGGTACTATTCCATCCGAGATAGGAAGTTTAAAGAGCCTGAATTTCATGGATATGAGCAAGAATCATCTCGTTGGAGGAATCCCTCCATCAATATCCGGATGCCAAAATCTTGAGTTACTTGATCTTCACTCAAATGGGATCACCGGTTCTGTACCTGATACTTTGCCCACAAGCTTACAGTTCGTAGATGTATCTGACAATAGGCTCACAGGGCCTCTTACAAAAAGCATCGGGTCGTTGACCGAACTAACCAAGCTTAATTTGGGAAAGAATCAACTTTCAAGCAGCATTCCAGTGGAAATATTAGCATGTACCAAATTACAACTGATAAACCTTGGAGATAATGGTTTCTCTGGAGAAATTCCAAAGGAACTTGGTCAAATTCCAGCACTTGCAATCTCTCTCAATCTTAGCTACAACCAATTTTCTGGGGAGATCCCTGACCAGTTTTCAGGTCTCAGTAACCTGGGAATTCTTGATCTTTCGCACAACCACCTCGAAGGGAGCTTAACTGTTCTTTCGCATCTACAGAATCTTGTGTCCCTGAATGTCTCCTTCAATAGGTTCTCTGGGGAATTGCCTAGCACCCCATTTTTCCGCGAGCTCCCGCTTAGTGACCTTGCTCCAAATCCAGGTCTATACATCGCTGGAGGGGCTGTAACACCAGCAGACAGAACGGTACACTTGGGCCATGCTAGATTAATGAGGCTAGCGATGTCTATTCTTCTTAGTTCCAGTGCAGTTCTTATACTACTAGCAATCTACAGGCTAGCCCGTGCCCGTATAGCAAACTATTGGCTCACGGAAAATGGAAGTTGGGAGATAACTCTGTATCAGAAACTAGAGTTGTCAATTAGTGATATTATTCAAAACCTAACTTCAGCTAATGTGATAGGCACCGGAAGCTCTGGAGTTGTGTACAGGGTGGCCGTTTCAAGCGGGCAGGACATAGCAGTAAAAAGGATGTGGTCATCAGAAGAGTACGGGGCGTTCAGTTCAGAGATTCAGACTCTTGGTTCTGTAAGACACCGGAACATAGTCAGACTTTTGGGGTGGGCTTCAAACCGAAATCTGAAGCTGCTGTTTTATGACTATCTGCCAAATGGAAGCTTGAGCTCCCTCCTTCATGGCCTTGGAAAAGGAGCAGCAGAATGGGAAGCCAGATACGAGATTGGCTTGGGTGTGGCTCATGCACTTGCATACTTGCATCATGATTGTGTGCCGCCTATTCTGCATGGGGATGTGAAAGCCATGAATGTGCTTCTAGGCTCAGGCTATGAACCTTACCTAGCTGACTTTGGCCTTGCAAGAGTAGTGAACACCAATACCGAAGAAGATTTGCTTAAGCCGAGTCTTAGACCTCATTTTGCAGGCTCTTATGGATATATGGCTCCAGGTACTTGTCTTAAGTTTAGATCCATTGATTTTGCTTAATTTCAATTTCATATCACCAAATCACTAATCTTGCTTAATTATCCTGCAGAGCATGCATCAGTGCAGCGTATTACAGAGAAAAGCGACGTGTACAGTTTTGGTGTGGTTCTTTTAGAGATCTTAACTGGGAAGCACCCACTTGACCCAACATTGCCTGGTGGTGCACACATGGTTCAGTGGGCTAGGGAACATCTGTCTAGCAAGAAAGACCCAGTAGACATTCTGGATTCAAAGCTAAGAGGCAGAGCTGACCCTACAATGCATGAGATCTTCCAAACACTGGCTGTTTCATTCCTTTGCATCAGCACCAGAGCAGAGGATCGTCCGACGATGAAGGATGTTGTTGCTATGCTCAAGGAGATTCCAAATGTTGAGGTCGGAAGTCCAGAAGCAGGCCTGGAAAAAGGAAATCAGACGACTCCAGCCGCCCACTCCTTCCCTCCTGCTAGGATTACAGTTTCACAGCAATCATCCAACTCTTCTTTTGCTTTCTCGTATGCTTCACTCTGAGAACCGTACCAAGATTTTGGGAAGAGTTAAAGCGGTTCATGTCTTGTGCTTGCATCATCCTAGCAATGTGTTAGAAACAGGGCAAGGCAAACTAGATTGAAATATTAGTGTTCAGTAACTAATTTCTTTGAGAGTATGTTCAGTGACTGATAATTTATGTCGGTAATCCATGCTATTTCAAAAGCTTTATTTCATAACAATTTAAAAGCTGGATAGATTTACATTTTTCCGCGTAGCAGCAGAAGAGCCATTGACAATTCACCAAAACTTAACTCCTACTCAGGCTTTAAATTATTCAGCTTTCCAAGCATATATCACATGGAAAAACTCTGGAGTTGATGCCCTCTCCCCAGGAGAATCATAGCCATCTCCTCCACCGGTACCATCTGCAGTAGCAATAGCAGTAGCAGTAGCAGTATCATCATTGCATTGTGGTACTAGTGGCTTGAGAATGAACAGGCCATGGGCTGGGACGGAGTTATTATACAACCAATCATGCACATCCCAGCAAATTTCCACCACCACATCACTGAAGCTCACATTCTCATTTCCCCTGAATCTCCAGTGCAAATTCATGATGTGAATCACCTGGTATCCATCCACGCTAATCCACATTTCAGGATCACCAAGCCCTGACAAGGAAAATTCGATGGCCACATCATGCTCTGTTCTTCCGTTATGCAACATTGCTTTGGTGCAAAATGATCTCTTCCCGTACACATTCTCCTTCTTGCACAACAGGGTAGGATGAATAGCGGAGGGTCTTTTTTTGGTTCTCTTTAAAGCATCTTTCTCCAAATCCCCTATCAATAGAACTGCTTCCTCATCATACACCATAGCCACATAATAATCCGAGCTCGGCTCAGGGCTGGTTGAGAATTTTGCTTGTCGAAAATCCCAATAAACATCGACTCGCTTCCCGTCCACGTCAAAGGATTTCAAACCTTTTTTGCCCCAAAACTGCCACGCCTTTATATCAATCTTGCAAGCATAGCATTGAGATTCATCTGAAAGGTTTTCCACAGTAATGTTTAGGGTGTAGTTCATGGCGTTTTTTATCCAAGTAATTGTCACGTTGCGGCTTACTCCCGCAACATTGGCTTCATAGATGAAAGTGATGGAGGTATTAGGAGCTTTAGATGTTGATGGATCGTCATGGTGTTTCTCCTTTTGCTCAGCTCCTGGAAGACGACTAAACATTGCCAATGAAATGGCAAACTGTTTTTATTCGGACAGATTCATTATCAACTTGCATAAATATGCAGTGCCAAGACACAATGAAACTTTGAGTTCGCAAAAGTAAGCAGGCTTTGGCAGCTGCAGGTCAAGGAATTGTTGAATCATCGAGAATCATGAAGCAATCTGGAAAAGGGACAACGCCATACGAGGGAAGAAAACATGTACAGTATGCAGGAAAAAGAAAATGAAGAGAAAAAAATCTTGTGTTACCTTGTGTCGTAGATGTCTCAAATGGAAATCAATCGACATTCGAGCAATACTAATGCAGAATCTCTCCCAATGTTTTTGTCTTGAGGAGCTGAAGAGCAGATTGTCGGGTGGAAAGTTTCAGGACAAAAATGGTTCTGCGGCGCAAAATCTATCACGAGGAAATGAGTAAATTTGTTGATCCAAATCCAACTAATTGACCGAAGATGTATCTGAAGCCGAATTTCTTTGATTCTTCAACAAAACGCCATTATTATCCATCAATTTTACGTTAATAAATGCCATTTTTGGTTTCCTTAACTTGGCAGTCTATATTTAGTATATCATTCATTCTCAGCTTTTCAGGAACGGCAATACTCTTTATCCTTTTCTCTTTTTTTCCTTTGATTCGGTTTTCCTTCCTGATCTTTCCTTTTAGAGGATTTTGGTTTGTGCCTATCGTAATTGCATGGTTCAGCTTTCCTTTGATACAGTTTTGCCGTCTGTGAAAAATAGAAAGAATGGCGACAGAAAAGATTACTCTCTTCTTATGCCACAAAGCAATCTTTCGTAGAAAAACAGTTGTCATCAGACCCTTCTGCAAAAGGGTTAAATATGATACATACTCGGGCACCTTTGGATTTTTTTTTTTAAGAAAAAGATACAAGTAAAGATGGAAATTGTAAGTTCATCTTGAGTCAAAACTTATTCAAAGCTGAAATCGCCGATTATGGCACACAAGGGATTAAAATGGTTGAGCCCTCCTCTCAATCTCATTGCACATACTCGGTAGCTCTCAACAGATCTACTTTGCAGGCGCCACAACAACTTGGTCCTCGTCATCAGTACCAAAATATCTATCCCCGAACTCCCCCATGCCAGGTATGACACGGAAATCTTTGTTCAAACCAATTTCAATTTCAGATGTTACTATCTTTATTCTTGGGAATCTTTTGCATACCACATGTACTCCCTGAGGTGCCTAGAGAAAACAAGTGGCACTAGGTCAAGGGTAATAGAGACAAGTGGTATATATGAATGTATATATAAGAGGAATAAATCACTCACGGATATGAGATTAAGAAATATGATATTGCACTCCGGCACGCCCTTGCTAATGAGTAAAGAAATTGCCTGGACAGCTGAATTTCCTGAGGCAGGAATAGAAAATTAAACTTAAAGACGCAATTCAATAATATCTTTGGGTGGCTACAGTGGTATCAGGTTCAAAGACACTTGTAATTATATCAAAAAGCTGCTGTCATTCGCATGTCAGTAACCATGTATGTTGATGTACAAGTCCGTAAAAATGTCACTCAAGTAAATTTTCAATTTTTCAGCGGCATTGTATCTTGTTGAATGCTTAACTTCTGCATCCGAATGATCTTATCTTTAAGTGTAAAACATGTGTATGTCACATATCCCAGATTAGGTCAAGAAAAGTCAAAACCAGAAACCGAAGACAATAACAAGTAGCAAATAGAAAAATTTCGCCAGTTATCCATGATAATGATTCTGAGCTCATTTCCTATCAACATATAGATAGAACTACCAACAAATGTAAAAAAATTTCAGTTTTCATACTAATATGCACTCAAGTTAGTTTGTTCTTTTGTATACATTCGAAAAACTTCATGTATAAGGACCCAGATTAATAAACTGTGTGACGAATGTAAAAAGAACAAAATAACTAAAAGAGCTCAGTTATGCATATTTTCTAAAAGTTGGCATTTTTTAACATGCAAGATGTTCACTGCAGACCAGTATAACTAAAAGAAAAATGATCTAATTTGAAAAAGATGCAAAACCTGTCCCTAGAATGGGGTCCAGTAGCAACACATGTCTATCAGAAATGTCTTGTGGCAATTTCTCATAGATAAGCTGCAAATTGAAGCATCAAGTGACTGGTCAGAAATAAGGAAAATATACAGAAACCCATTGCAAGCAAACAAAACAAGGAAATTAACTAACCTGTTGACCATTGTCACCTTCTCTATGAATAAGGATCTTCCCGATTTTGATGCCTTTACAGCAAGCCCGTAATGCATTTTCCATACTCTCACCACTTGTGTTAGTTCAGCAAAATTTATTAGTTGTTTCCCATGCCAATAGAGTCGCAAGAATGGAACGTTTTATGACATGTAAACCATAAGAAAATAGTAATCAACAGCCTAAATGACTAAGAATAAGAAAGCGGTAAGGTCTTGACTTCAAGTCCAAACTTGAAGATCTCCTTATAGCTGAAATATATCATGCTAGAAAACTCTTGAATGCTAAAAAGAACACACATAGACACAAAAAGAAAATATAGAGTCACTGCACCAAGATTGTGAATCATGTCAGGTACCTCCTGATAATAGAAACACCACACAACCTCTTACAGAAATCCACACCAGTGTAAACAGAACCTGCATTTCTCACGAAAATGAAAAACGTTGTTAAGACCAAGATAATAGAAGTTGCAATTAAAATAAAAAAGAGCCATAAGTAAATAACTGAAGAAAACATGGAACTTTTACTCAATCTAACATTTACAGATGAAACTTTATTTGTCTCCAGATAGAACATTTTCATTTCATATATTACAAAGAGAAGCAAAAACTATAAAAAATTGATAATTGAAATGCTGAAATGTGATACGTTTCAACAAACCCAAATGACCTTCACAGACAATTAACCCATCATACAGCCATAACAATGCCACATTGTCAGAGAAATCTGTCAAGAGCAAGCCAAAAAATTGTAGAAAGCAAACTCATCACATCAAAGAATAAAAAGATGATTTTGAAGTTAAAAGCAAAAATTATCCTTGCTACAAATGAATCAGGATGCAAACATGTGAAGAAACAAGATTAGAAGTAAGCAGTCAAGTGGAATCCTCTACTTTATGTACTGAAAAGCCTGATGATCATAGTGCAAACTGAAACATTCCAACAGCAACTAAGTATTCATTTCCAATATATGTCATCAACTGCATCCAATATGCAGTGAACATCCAGTGAGATCAGCTTACCTGTAGGGGTTGTCACCTGCTTTTCCGTAAATGGTAGATGTCCCAGACCATGTTCAACGACCTTGCAACCACAAAAGAACATTTAATTAGTGAATAAGGAAAGAGTACAACCTGTTATATCCAACCCATAAATCAATCTCATTGTTCAAGTTACCAAACGAATCAACCGATCAGCATAGAAAACAAAGTCATGTTTTGTTATTTGAGAATCACGTATGAGGGTATGCATACCGCGTATCTGCATCAGAAAGACGATGATTAGTGTTTTTTAATAAAGACTGTAAATATTGAAAGTAACATAAACATACACACAATCATAACTAAATTTTGGATGCTATTAAATAAATATAATTGAAATGGACATCAGTGCGAAGACACACCTGAAAAGTAGATTGACTGACATATAAGTTTGGGTATATTTTACATAAATCATGTTGGCCAAGCTTTGTGCGAATATGTTGTACAATTAAATCCACTGCAACATGATTATCCCCTCCACGGGGAATGATGATGTCCGCATATTTCTTTGTTGGAAGTATGAAATCATCAAAAGCAGGCTTTACAAACTTTGAGTACTGCATCAAAATTATTGTGTCAACTTCTTCCAAAGAGTGTGAATACACATACACACACATATGTATATATATGTATATATATATATATTATGTACTTATCAAGAAGCTACATCATTGCAGTTAAAAGCTTCAAAAAAAACACAAGGGAAAAAACATAAACACCATTTTCACATGGCAGTTGCAAGAGAATGAAAAGAATTTTAACCTGCAAATCAACAAAGCGGTGAAATAAAACAGAAGAGTTTGAACTTCATTATCTTTTGCATCCTCTACAAAAGCAGAGAACATGGGAAAAGAAATAAAAGCAACCTCCAGCAGTTCATCATTGACTAATTTATTCACCAATAATATGTTATAAGATTTCAGGTTTCTGATATTTGGAGATTAAGACTTCCCAACCTGATCAAGCACTGCATCTATATCTCTACCCTTTTCTACAGTATCACGTCTTATTCTCCTTGCCAGACGTACATCAGCATCTGCACTGAAAATTTACCACTATGAAGTAACACCGTTCTGTATGAAAAGTTCAGTAATCTTGAGATATGCACAAGAATCTTTGGTACACAGAAATACGCATGCAAATACCCTTAAACAGAGAGTCGAAAACAGGGATTGCCCTTTAATTAGTTGCAAATTACCAACTACAATCTTCTTTGAGAAGACTCCAGATAAAGTATAATTGAGGCATGAATGGTCCAGCTAATAAAAACCCTGTGGTATCTTCCACCAACTAGACTCCCATCATGTCTTCAAAATTTGTAGTGAAAAAATTTTGAAAGCCACATCCAATTTCATAAATGCTGGAAAACCTTCATCTAAACTAACAAAAGTGAAATGATGATGACATCTTAACTTTTACTTCTGTATAAAACAGAAAAAATGACAGTATAAGTCCGTGCATGATAATTCTGAAAGGGGAAGCAAAAAAAAATAAACCTGTATCAACAAATATCTTCATGTTCATCAACTCTCGAACACGGGGATCATGGAAAATAAGTATACCTTCCAAAATTATTACATCCGAAGGATTGACCTGCATTGATAGTAGGGTTCAAAAGACAATAGTTACAGAAGAATATACAACATAACAGATATATGAAGCAATCTACCACATGATGTATAGCAAGGATGGAGAACCATATTGAGGAAAGACATGATATTAGAGGGTTCGAACTCATTATGGAAAGAAATTTACGGAAACTGGAAGTCAGTCCTCATTGTTGAGTAAGCAAAATAACAGAAATATATCAACAAATAAATTTAGGTAAACATGATCAACACTAGACCACATGTAAAAGACAAAGAGATCAAAATAATACATTAAAAATAAACTAATACTCCTTTAGAAAATATCAACTAATTCCGTCTTACTAAGTCTCATTACACAGATAAACTACAATAAGAAATTCCACTGAAATTATTTAGTCATGCCAATGATATTGACTCCATATCGTACTGCCAATATCACAGCAACCCAAGTTGCAGGCATCCACACAATGAGGTCTGTAAATAAGAAGCATATGCAAATAAAAGTGATCCAAGAACAAAATGGTATAGCCTCAACTACACAATAAAGCCTTGCTTCTGAAACAAAATATGGAAAAAGTCACCCTTCATTTTTTTTACGGAAATGGCTAATCCTGAAATTAAATTATGCAACCTGGTGGTTGCAGCCTCTAGACGCTATTACAAGGTGGTTTAACCTCCCACATCAAATTCATGAATTATTTCAGAAAACACCGTCTCAAGACCAATACAATGAGACAATTCAAACAAGATTAATTGCGAAGAACACTTGAAAATGACAATATAGGCAGTTTTCTAAACGCATAATTTCTAATTTGAGGATATCTGCAACAGAATTTTCATATACAATTAAAATAGCTGCAAAGGATCATGAAAATATACCCTTCTTGCTGGAAAAACATTATTTTTGTAGCTCTTAAAGTCGTAGTTTGAAATATCCACTGCTGTACCATGCCGCAAATTCTCCATAGCCCACAGTAATTTCTCGGTATCAAATGCATCTGACAAAAACATTATATTCCGTTCAGGAGTTGGAGCAGCATTTTAGTCAACCATAAAACTGAAGCATGGCTAACTGTTTACCACTTAAGTGTGTCCATTGCATCCCCATATCATAGAACCCGTGCTTTCTAAAATGATATCTAGTAAGCTCACAGCACAACATAACAGGAAGCCGTCGTTCCTTACTCAAAGTGCTAATAAATAACCAAACATCTATTTTAAATTTCACAGAATAATAAGGTGTAGTTTTTTCAAGAACAAATGGAAGAGTTTGTTTGTTGTCAACAGTATATTGCCAAACAAATTAGTCATTGGTTAGTTCTTAATAAACTTCTGAAAATAAAATGTTATGCAACATATACTACTCACCAGGGTGGTCAAAATTGCATTCATGAACTCTTGTAAGCTCCTCTTCAGTCAAATTGTGATAAAATGAATCCTATCACATTGATTGTGCTAAAATATTAATTATGAAGGAAACCAGTTCAGCTAACACAAAAGTTCCAGAGAAACAGCATGTTATTTTGTAAGCCAGCCCTGTATCATCACAAAAATTAAATAGAAAAAAAAGAAGTCAAACAGCTTCTAGTTCCACGTGTATTTAGAGACTTGCTGTTCAGATTTTTCTTTAAAACGGGAAAGGCAGAACCATTCAACAAAAAAAAAAGCAGAAAGAAATTTTAAAGGGAAGAAAGGAAATGAAGACTATGGTAGAGATATCCATAGATTTAAGTAGTTATAGGAGCTCCAGACCAATTATTTTTGAATATTCCACAAACAAATTTTAAGAAATGTATCTTAAGGGCATTAAACTACATCACCGAAAAGAAATTCCCATAGACTGCAATGTGGAGATAGAAGCTCACCTGGTTCACAAGAACCACACGCTGGTCATGAAGTTGTTGAATAATCATGTCACAAACTGTAGTCTTCCCGGAAGCTGCACCTCCGGCAACACCTTAACCACATAATGGAATAGTACTTTTGAAAGCAAAATCAAGTAAAGCAAAAGAATATATAGACGCAAACAACTTGAGAATAACCAGAAACGATTTCCTAGCATGTAGAGCTCACTGAGGACTAGAAAAATCGATGCCTTCAATACACATTAGCCAAATAACAACAAAGCAATGGGATCATGAATTTGACAGTGCAGAGTCTCACCAATGACGAAAGGTTGCCCATACATCTTCTCGGCCGCAGAGGGAATGGGTTCCTTGATCTCTGTATTTCTAGTATCCAACCCATCCATATGAAACCCGGAAAAATGAACCCCAGAGGAGGCTTCTATCATATCCACAACAGATTTTAAACCCATTTCACGTTCTCCTGCGTAACAAAACAGTTCACAGACTTGGCACAAAAACCAAATGGCATTGCATTTTGCATTTTCCAGCTACTAAAATAAGCATTACAATGTCATAAACCAAAGTACCAAATCAATGAAATATCCTATTCCCTTATCCAAACTCAGTCGGTTACAACTTCCTTCTCTACTAACAACCCTAATCCAATAGAAAAACAGTGTTACTGAAGAAAACAATTAAACTTAGTGTATCATCATAGAGCAACAAAATCGGCTTAAGAACTAAAATGCGAATCGAGTCGGTGAAACAGATCAGTTGATAAAGAATGGTCTAGCAAGAAACAAACTCCCAGATTTCAAATTAAAATCAACCAAAAAAGATACTGAAAGAAATGCATAGTGTTAGATCATTACCTTGTAAAGTAAAGAAGAAAAATCCGAAGCAGAGAGAAACAAAAGATACTATTTGTTATACTTTGATTCTGATTATGTCAATAAAGGTACAGATATTTGGGGAGCGGCTCCTTTTTGAAAGCGCAGTAGCATCAATAATACACCTAAGTTACGTATTTATTTTGCTTGCTTCCTGCAATACTATTTATTATACACGTTTATTTCCTGTGGTGTCGGTTATTAAAATAAAAAAAATTATGATATAATTAATCATGCTTCTTATTCTTATTTGTTACTTGTTTAGAGAAAAAAAAAGGTAAGAATATTTGAATAGTATATATTAGTAATTTTAAGTAATTCAGGAAAAGATGAGAAGAGATTGACAAGGATCCACGCACACACTTGTACTCATGCAGACGTAGGGTCCATTTCATGATTTTGCTTCACCACCCAACGACTACTTCCATGTGATTGGCTGTTGCCGACTGTCCTCACAATATGTTTGGTATGCATAATTATTAGGATTAAGATTGACTTTTACAGATTTACCGGATAATAATTAAGATTAGATTTCATATCATGTTTATGTTGGTCTATTTTATAGAGTTTAAATTAAGGGTTAAATTTAGAAACCCCATGAATTTTCTGTACACAAAGAGTTACGATTTTTCTTAAGCAGACATCTTAAATATTTAGATTATTTATTTTCTTTATAATCTTTGATAGTATTTCTCACATGATAACTAGACTTCTTCTTTTTTTGTGTAGATAAATGATTATATATCAACTTATATTTTAGAATACTTATCATATTGGGTATAATATAGACCACATGCTTATATTAGGTTTCCGTTTATGATTAGAATCATACTTGAAATATCTTATCACAATCAATTATGAATTTGTTCCACTAAAAATTATAAAAGTAAAACTCAAAATTCCAAAAATAAAATACCAAAGTCCTTACCGTTTTCGGACACGTTAACCTATGGTTGTCGCCCCCTGATTAAAATCCTTGCAACCGTGTACAGCCAGGATTCTTTACATGGAAGAAATCTAAATTCCAAAGAGATTCTGGTGTATGGCCCACGTAAGGATACCTTCCTTGTCCGTCCTAAAGGCAAATATTTATATTACAGGAAAATCTAGTGGTCGTTTATAAAAAATTTCTTGGTGAAGCCATCCCAGGCCCAACTTCTACTCAATTTCCGACAGGAAAACGAAAACCGAATTAAAGAATTAATAAAGGATAGGTGAGGAAGGTAACCTATAACCTTGACCTTAAAAGAGTGAAAGGAAAGCTAATATGATTCTGGGAATGCTTGTGACAATCATACACTAGTAGCAGTAGATGCTTTACTTGGAAGCGCTGAAATTGAAGAATTCCTTTCCTTTTTCTTCCCAAGCGGGTTCACTTCATGTCATACACAAGTATCCACCAATTAATAAGCTATATGAACAGGTCTAACAGGTCTATCTTCTCTCTGTCTTCGTCTCTCCTCGCAACATGACTCATTGAAGGCGTAAAGCAACAGGTCCATTGCCCTGGCGTGCCCGAAACTTCTGAAAGCAAATAAACCAATAAGATCCCCATACTGTGTCTTTTTGTTCACTTATCTCGGTGATATAATCTTGATGGGTAGCTCTAGTAAGCTAATTGGGTAGCACTGTGTGGCATCGAAAGGAACAGAGGATTTCTTGTAGAGAGGGGGGACAACTTAGTTTCTTCTACTGGTTATGTTTTTTATGAGGAGTGAGCAAGACAACAGCAAATCTGGGAAAGGCAGGGGAATATTTTCTGGATGGGAGGATATTTGAGTGCATCCATGAGATTACTGTGGCACTGGCTTTTACTAGGATGACAGATTCTTCTGCTTACAGAGTTGAAACCACTTCGCGTCTCGCCCAATGGAGGATAGACAATCTTGCTTCTTGCACTTACCGCAAGTCCGACCCTTTCAAGATCGGCAAGTGGAACTGGTAAGATTTTCTTTCATAGGCATCCTGCTACGTACATCGTTTTTCTTCTCTGTTTCTCTTGTCTTTGTAGATTGTTCTTTGCTGCTGAAATTTAGTTAGATGCTGAACAAGTTTCCCCCTTTTTGTTTGGACTCAAGGCATTTGTCGATAGAGAAGAACCGGGCGTTGTTTGTTAAATTGTACCCAGAGATATCGAATCTAACAAGAGACAATCCCCCCATCGCATCGTTCGTCATTCGAGTTGTTTGTTCTGTAGGGGATCGCAAGACCTTTACTCATCCAGGTAATTAGAGAAAGAAAAACGCTGCATTCTCCGCTACATTAGTGCTTGGCTTATTAGTTATTTGTATTCCTCGAATGTTTGTTTTTCCTGACAAGAAAAGCAAGATGGATCTGACGCTATATGTCCTGCTGTTTTTTTTTCAAGTGACTGTTTTCAATATGTCTGCAGAGATCAAAGATAAGCAGATCAAGAACAACGATGATTTTGTTTGGCAAATTGAGGTTCCATTAACTGGGAAATTCATCATTGACGTCGAGTTTCTTGATTTGAAGACTGCCTCTCCAGGAGTATGCTCCTATCTCATTGATTTTACTTCTTCTAGCCCAATTCAAAGGAATAATTGCCTTTAAACATGAGGGTTACTAGTTATTAATCAAATTATGTATGATTCTCCATAAAAAAAATATGCAGGGTGGAGAACCTTGCTCGATTTGGGCTGAAGAATCCTCAGAAAAACGATCAAACGCGATGGCACTGGCATCACTTGGAAGAATGTTAAGAGAAAGTATCCATACAGATATTACAATCAATGCTTCTGATGGAAGCATTGGAGCGCATCGTGCAATTCTTGCTTCAAGATCACCTGTTTTTCGCAGCATGTTTGCTCATAACCTGAAAGAGAAGGAACTGTCAACAATAAACATCTCTGACATGTCAATCGAAGCCTGCCAGGCTTTCCTTAATTACATCTACGGTACCATCGAAGGTGAAGAATTTCTGGACCATCGTCTGTCACTCCTTCGCGCAGCTGATAAGTATGATATTGGAGACTTGAAGGAAGCATGCCATGACAGTCTTCTGGATGACATAGATACCAATAATGTACTCGAGAGACTACAAAGTGCAACTTTGTATCAATTACCAAAACTAAAGACTGGCTGCATGAGGTATCTGGTGAAGTTTGGTAAGATATTTGACATTCGCAATGATTTCAACGCCTTCCTGCTATCTGCTGACAGGGATCTTGTAGCTGATGTTTTCCATGAAGTTCTCAATGCCTGGAAAGGATTCTGAAAATCTTCTCATGTCTGCAAAGGCATTTCTCACTGTATATTACTATCGCCGTAAAAGGGTGTGTTCAGTTCAAGAAGATCAGTGTTCACCATTTATTGCTGTAACTATAATTATTTATTTGGTAGGAATTTGATGTAATGTAGTAAATGATAATGAGTATATTATGATTCAAATGACATGTAAATGATCTGATATCTCAATCCAGGTTTTCAAGATTTCATAGATCCTCGTACATGTGTCAAGTGATATATGAACCCTCGTTCTCAGGCAATAGTCAAAGCATTAACCACTTTAACTACGTGTTTCTAAGTCATGTGTGGTGATGACACGTTTAGTACTGACCATGTCTTGTCATTGAAATTGTACTAATAAAGAGTGACGGTTGGTGGGCTTGTTGTCGAATAATTGAAGGACTGAATACAATTATTTCATCTTTTATAAAAATACCTGAAAATATTCTAATGTAAATACTGGGTAAATTATTATAAAAATGAATATTTTAAAATATATATAATTTTATAATTATATTAAAAAATCTATAATTGATATAATAAAATGGTACACATTATTTGAAAAAACGTCACCATTACATTCTCATGGGCGTCATCACACTTGTGCAATTTCCAGCGACGCGTGTACATCATCCATAGTATCACATCTTAATTCTCAATTTTGCCCTCCGCTAAACGATGTAACGCCTGGCCTACTGCGGTGAGCCCTAATCACTCACTGCTCAACTACCGACACTCAGCCCCACCACGCATCTCCGATCAGTCGTTGATAAGATTTATATATTTTCAATCAAAAAATTAAAGATTCAAACCTTGTATATATAAAATATTTTATACTTATAACACGGTGGATTTCATCAAATTCGCAGATCAACCAATAATAATATATTAAGTACATGACGTTTTGATATGTGAATTGTTAGAATAGAAATATATATAGAAAATAAATTAATTTATTAGTTTTAAAAAATTATAATATTTTTATATTTGATTAATTAACCAATTAAAAAATAAAAAAAATATTTGAATGATAAAATTGATCATAATATTCTTAATAATAATAATAATATAATTTTTTAAAAAATATAGTGATAATATTAAGATAAAAATTTAATTAATATAACGTCTCAAACTGAATTTTTTTAAGATTATAAAAAAATATTTAAAATTTAAAATAATATTTTAAATCTTGCTAAAATAAAAAATATATATTTCTTAATATATAAGAGTCATCTCATAATAAAAATTTATTTTTTTTACATAAAAATGATAAATATAAAATTAATTTATTTTTGTTATTTTATTTCTGATAAGAATAATCTACACAATATAGTGAATAACATCATCCACTTTATTTGTCGTTTTCTACATATCAATCCACGCTTTCGTATCTAAACGTAAGATCAGTTTTATTGATTAAAAACACATACTAATTTAACATTTCTACCAAATCAAACGTAAGGATTGAGAATGTCTAAATTTCGAGGGCAACCAAAAGTGTACTTGCCATACAACACAGGTCTATAAAAATGGAGTACAAAGTTTTTTGCACCCAATTTTGGAAAGAATGTTAATGCTCAGAATCAACATTATTCCCAAAGAAAAATCAGTTACATTAAAAAGAATTATGCAATATAACCGTCAGCCACCAAACAGGAACCCAGCAGCCTGTTCCTCATTGCCATCGAATAATTTAAGAGCTTGTATTACTGCATCCCTTCCAAATCCTAGCTCCACAAGCTTTGCCACTTTGGCTTCAAAATCAGGTCCCTGCAGATCATTTTACCACATGAGAGAGAGTTGTTAAGGGTTTTGCTGGTTTGCAATGTTAATTAGGTTAAACCCATTAAATTTAGGTTAGATCCATTGAGTGATTGATCAAAACTTGCAGTGAGGACCAAGTAATTGGTCATGGCGTGTTTACCTGCGTGGCACTACCACTTCTAATACCTGTGAACCAAAACAAAAACCATACATTAGTTCAAGACACAAAGCCTACGCCTGCCCCTGTTATGGTAAGTAAAAAAACGCAGAATGAAAGAACTAACCAGAAGATTGACCCACTGCAGTAGCATCATTCTTCTTCTCTGTAACTCCAGATGTTACCTGGACGATCAGTGAAAATCAAAAGCTGAAACTAAGACAGCATAAACATAAACATAAACATATAGTACTCGGACTAGTTCTGAAATTCTTTTGTATAATGCAGAAGAGAGATTATTGAAATAACTTCCGCCTAAGAGTTTACTTTATGGTTGTACCAAGCAAAGTATGCACCTTTCAGCAGAAAATATATGCTTTTGCATACAAAAACTGTGCAGTCACATACACAGATAAACTATTTCAAACCTCAATGGGACTTCCTTAAATTCATGTATTTCATTAACAAGAAAAAAAAAAACTCACAGGATTTCCCGAGCTGGATGCTTCTTTGGAATGCCTCTCTTCATCCAAAAAACGAGAAGGAATATCTTTTTCTGAAACATAAAAGAGCCCTTAACTTCTGATTATAACAATAATTCACCAAAAAAGAATAGTATAATCCATATCATAGCAAGCAATTCAAAAAATTTACGGGAGAAATATCTATGTTAGAAGATAAACCTTGCAAAAATGGTACAGAAACTTCTCCACCGCCAACTCTCAAGACATTCTCCTTTAGATCAATAATGCACTGCATCCGTTCATAAAACTCAAGAAGTAAATAAAGAGTGCAGTTTGAAAACCTAGGTCCTTAAATATATAAGACACAAGTAGGTGAGGATATAACCTGGTGCTTGCGCAGCATATCAAGCCCAAAGAGGAATTCCATGTTTGGAGCATCCAGAACCAAAAAGGAGCAAGGATAAAAAATATTTCCTATCTGCATATTAAAAGAGAAAAGCATACACAAAACTTACAACTTTGGAAACATAATGTTTAACAACAAAGCAACACAAGAAAGAAATACTTCATGTCAGATGCAAATGGGTATTCAGTACAAGAATACATAATAAAAATAGGCAGACATAACACAGAATCTCCGACATATAACAGAGATTCATACACAAAGGACTCCTGTCCAACATATGATGATTTAAAAGTTTAAACTTATTTCACTTGGGAAGATACTACCTAAAAAATAAAAATTAGTAAAAAGAGACAACTCTTTCTCAAAAGCTCTCCTGTTAAATTCTCCCCAAGCACACAATTACTTCAACTCACCAAGCTAGTACTCTCAAGATTACTATTATTGCTGAGATCACCTTAGTGAGTGTTGCAAAGTAAAAGGGCATAGTAGAAACCCAACCTAGGGAGAACCACTTGCTGTCTACAGTCTTAGCCCCCACAAGTCATGAAAGCCATAAGCAACAATCATTCAATAAAAATATTTTATATCTTAATATTCCTTCTATTCATTATGTATAATACTCTCTTACATTAGCTTGCAACAATGGTGTGTAAGGAAAAGAAGATACAATAACACAGAGAACTGTAATGAGATTTGGCTAATTACTCTTGTGCACCTACATGTACTTCAGATTTAATAAAAGAAAAAAAAAAGAATGTTCCTTAGCTGCATGACAACAAGTACGCTTAACTTTGTATGATGATGGTCCCCAGTAAATGTATAATGACATCATTTCATTTAATGAGAAAAATGACAAACTCCAAATTAGAAACAAAAACAGTCATCAGAAAATTACCTTGATCGGTGCTACATGTATGCGACCTAATATCTCCGACTGACCAACACCATGTGCTATCCCTTTATAACGTTGGTCCATAAGTCTCAACAATCTAAAAAAAGGCATAGTAAAAAAAAAATTAACAGCCAAACTTTCTTTAAATCCTTCAGGAAGATTCAACATAAGAAGAGTCTTAGATTAGCATATTTTTCACTTCAGGAAAATAAAAAAAAACTCTAGCTCAGTAGACAACATCAAACAGAGTTTCTGGAAATTGCTAGAGTAAATAGTTAGGCATGACTATCCCCCTTCTATGTTATAAATGAAAACCAAAATGAAAGAGGTCCGCAAGTGAATTTTTAGACTAGCAAATCTATTTTATGCCACTGATAAGTGACAAGTATGCATGTGACTCAGCAGAAGCACCAAAGAACATGATCCGCCATAAACTCAGAGGTAATTCAGACAGATCCATAAAAATGCATACCCACAACGCTCAGCACAGCTTTTTGATATTATTGTGGACTGAGCACCACTATCAACGAATGCCTGAAACGGAGAGAACATTAATCATGAAATCACTTACCCTATTGACTGTTATTTTTGAAAAAAAAAGTAGTAGAGTGATGAAAGCTTTTTCTCAGAAAAAAAGAAAAACAGGAGGTTAAAGAACTACGGCACAACAAAATTTGACGAAAAAGTTTATTTTGAAAGAACAAAATGATGCAGCATGATTGCAGCCAAAAAATATGTATCCACAATTACCTTCAAAGGGACACCATTAACCTCCATGTCAACGTACAACATAACCTGAAGTTTCAAACAAGAAACCTCAAATAAACAGGTAATCATAAACTTGAACTGCATTATACATGGTTAAATTGAAAATACATACCACCCGGGCAAAAGCTTCTGGGTTGTGCTCCAAGGCAGCTGCCCAGTTTTCATCGATTCCTTTCTGCATTGAATCCAGCAACACCAAAAAATATAAAAAAAGAGGGAAAACTATCATCTGAAAAACTTAATATTTAAGATAAAAGAATATCTACAGTGGCAAATGTCAATTGTTTCAGTAGTAACATGAATAGAGCACTGACAGTTGCAAAAAACTGAGTACATGCATCATTTTACCACCTCAAATGGGTTCTGGTATATTATCACTGGTAATTATAGCTAAAGTCATGAGGGTTTTCCTTGGAGTCAACCATTAAGTGACAGCACAGTGCTTTAACTTTAAACGTTAGCTCTTCGTTGTCATTTCTTAAACTAGTCTGGATAGTCTTCATACAACACAAATGCGGCTTTCACTGACCCAAGAGCTTATGCAGTCCCAGCATCCTACTAATCAGTGAAATTGATACAGAAAAATAAGTGCATGAATTAGTAGCTCTATGACAGACCTGGCGGATGGCAGCTTCAATTTTCTTTTGTGCTTCCACATCAAAAGGATCTGCATCAAGGAGGGCCTACAGTGCAAAAGGAGAGACAAAAAAGGTACATCACCTTATCAAACCAGCTATTACAATTAGTTCGTAATTGATGAACCTCAGTTCAAAATATTCATACACAATCACAAACGTGATTCTAAAATTCAATAAATTATGCATGTTTGCATGCCAGTAATAAAGGATAACAATTTTAATGCAAGTATTGAGTTTTACAGATAATAACCCCAAAATATATTAAGAAGCTAGGTATTCCAGACTAAGAGGCAAAGCTCTTGTAACAAGACAACAAAACCCTCAATGAAAAAGCTAGCTACTCACATATTCTTCTTCTTGCTGGCGTCGCAGCTCAGATCTCTGGCGATGTCGTTGCCGTAGGAGTTCCTGAAGTCTGTTTAGATCATTTCCAAGTAAAACTTGTGCAAGTTCTGGATCGCTCTGTAAATTTGACACAAATTGATAGAAACTCAGAAGGGCATTTATATACCTTATGATTAATATAAAAAATAACCTGGAGCCATGTTGAGTGACCATCTAAAAAATTAAAGCCTACTAGATCGACAACAAAAAGTTACTCAGCAATTTCCAGAGTGATCACAACATCCTTCGCATGAAGCAATAAAAGCAACCAAGAACTACAGGATACTGACTAAACCTCACCACTCACTTCAACAAAGCTGCAAGCTAGTTCTTCCTTCCCAAAAATCATGAACTAATTCCTCTTTCCCACAATAATTACCAATCACTAAGCCACCACTAGTTCTGCTGGAAATCTTTGAAGACTATCTTTTACGTAAAATGATAATCTCTGTCTATCTTTACCTGCCTACATAGAGGTCAATCTCCTTATCATAATTCTCAAGTGCTTGTGTAAATATAGCAATTAACGGTCAAGTGACAGAAATTCAAGTTCATGAACAAACAACAACTGTGCCTCTTACAAATCTAACAAGAGGAATAACATATAAACTTAACCAGCTTCCTTAATACTAATGTAGGCAGAAGTACATAGAGCATAGGAACTTGAACGAATAATGAATTTAAAAGTGACAGAATTTAAATGCAAAACACCATTCCACCTGAAACAGTTGGGCCATGAGATTAGAATCACCCCGAATTTGTTGTTGGAAAGCACTGGGGTTCACAGCAGAACCATCGGGATTGAAGCCCAAATCATTGGTTGGTGCACTGAAACAATAGATAGCCACTCTTATATTTCACAGTACAGAAGTCAACAAAAAGTCCTAGTAGTCCTTGAACAAGTAGGCTCACTGTCACCACAAAGCTAAATGGACACGGATCAGGGCAGGGCCCAAAGACAAATAAGCATAACAAGTTAAATACCTAGATGTAGCAGCAGCATTGGAGATCATCATGATCAAATCCTCATCCTTGACACCCAAAGCACTAAGTTTGTCACTATTTCTCATCTCCTTGCCGTTATAGAGCAGCTGCTGACGCTGAAGCGGCACCTGAGTCTGCTCAAAAAGTCAATGACATCAAAATTTCCAATCAAATCAAAAGTTCCAGACCGGAAACACACGGCCACGGAAAAGGAAAGAGAGAGATCTCACCTCCACTTCAAGCAGAGCTTTCACGTTCTCCACCTGCAACAACAACAACAAAAAAAAAAAGGATAGTTCTACCACAGAACAATTCTGAACTAGTGGAAAGACGCATGATAAATTGAGCCGTAGGGTTTAATTGGAAGAGAGAGAAAAGAAGTGAGTATGCTAACGGATTCGTGGGGATCGACTTCGAGGGAGATTATGTTTTCGTCAGCGGTCATTACAGTGATCCTCATCTTCTCCTCAGTTCTGGTCGTATGATTGTTTGTTTCTCTCTACTTTTGTCCTTTGTTGAAACTGTGTTTGAGTCCGTTCCAATACTTGTATATAACGTGAAAAATAAGTTTATTTGATTTCTAAGAGGAGAAGAAGCACCTGCTTTCCCTTTTTTTAATTAAGCCGAAGCTTGCTCTTATTTCTAAAAAAATAAATAAATAATAAAGATAAATCTTATCCCGAAGTTAAAAAGATAAACTAAAACAAAAAAAAACATAAGTGAAATAAAAAATATATTTTAAAAAATATAATAATAAATAAATCTGGACAAGTGATCATAACCTGTATGCATTGGGTTAACTAACTACTCATGTTGCGTTTAGTCAGTTTTATTGGTGGTTTAGTTTGTGAAAACCACTTGACTTTATACAATGCAATATTTTTTTAACCATTTCATCGATATTAGTTATAATAAATCTAATCATCTTTTTTAGAGGCATCCAATGCCTAATTCAATAGATTTTTAAAATATAATAACAGTCATAAAAATAATTAAAATATCTTTATAACTAAAAAATCATGAACAAATCCGCAATAATTTTTATCATAACAACCCCATCAGAGGAAATGAGATTGACTATTCCCATGGCAATGCAATGACTGGTTTCTGAACTAATCTTTTTCTTTCGTTTAGATGTTTGGTACGATTTAAAAACATGTATAAGAAAATTTGGTATCAGCTTGTTGTTGGCAATAGACGACAATGTCGATGGTTGTCAGTTGCAAACAATCCAAGAGGGAAATGGTGTTAATGTTTGCTTTTGCATAATCAACAAATGGAATGGCGTTAATTTTGATATTTAGCAGATCCCATCACTATATATAAGAAATATTATCGTAAAAAAAGAATTCGCTGTACATACAAAACCAAAACAAAAGGCAAAATCCATGGAAAGCTGACACAATAGGTAAAAACTGGAACAATAAACCAGAGATCTTATTTGTCCAGAAAAGCAGCAAAAAAAAATCCATCAAATGATCACATAGCAACAGCAAGAAAAAAATATCAGACGCAAAGGGAAGAGCATCTGAAGGGTTACGAATCTCTAAAAGGGGCCTGGAGGAGGTGCATAACCCAAGAAAGGCCTTCTTTCAGTCCCACACAGTGTGCCATCAACACTAGGGTCACACACATTCAGTGCATCCTTCAATTTGTGAAATCCATGCGTGAAAACACCGAACCCAAATATCAACCCTATCGCGATCACTACGAGTATGACGCAGGTGCACAGCATGCACACCCTGCCCCCACAGCACATCTTTCAATCCCCTCTGGGGTGTTCTGTTTTGTTTTGTTCTGGCTTGCTTAATTTCTCTGCGTGGGTGCTTCTCGGATCTTGATTCTTTCGGATATGGAGAGGTGGAAGGTTTTTGGGATCTGAGAGAGGGTGAAAGAATGTCGCGTTTAGGGGCTAAGACTTGGTTCTCTCTATCATCTTTTGGCCGATAAAAAGGAAGAAAACCTCCTCCGCTCTAGTAATGCAGATAGGAAGCTGTGTTCGCTTGAAAGCAAAGCAAATTAAAAGAGAGCGAGAGCCTAGCGAATAGCAGAGTTGTTGTACTGGTCAGGAAATGTCGCACCTTTTTGTTTATATCATTCTATCTTTTTAGCGTAAAAAAGGTATTCCAATTTATAAATTGGCTGCCTTTGATTGGCGAGCGAAGGAGCCGTTAACCAGCTGTCTATCTGGCATTCCTAGATTCTATACAATTATCAAAGACTATATACGAGGGGTCGATTTCTCGTCCTAAAATCAGGACCGTACAACAAAACTTGGAATGCCCTGAATCCTATATTATCACAATTTAATTCAGTTTAAAGATAATCCATCTAGGCCATGCATATTAGGGTGCATGATATACTCTTCATTTCTGGAAGTTTGGTAGTTATTTCGTGATGACAATGTCAAACACTATAACAAAAATCCAAACTAGTCCATGAATTTTGATTAGAAAATGTAACAGAATATCGCTTCTGATTAGTAATGGAATTATGAGATAAATATTTTTATGAATTTAAAATATTGTTAAAAATATTTTTAAAGATTATAAATTTAGCATATTTTAAAATTTAATTTTCAAAGATTTTTCAAAATTTTAAACTAATTTTTATAAATTATTGTATTTTTATGAGATATTGATTTATAATTTATTTTAAAAAATAATTATTTGTAATTTTCCAAACAAATTCCGAATTTCCCTAGCATAATGCATGGGAGATTCTTCGTCATTGTTGGAGTCTTCGTACAGGCAGGGCAATACAGTTTATGCATACTTTTCGAATGCTAATGAGTGTGCTGATTATATTATATTGTAAACTGCGAGTTTATTTGAATTAATGCAATTTTTCTTGATAAGAGAAATTGATATAGCATGTAATGTAATGACAATATAATTGTATATTAGACATATCCAAAACTTACGATGTTTTTAGATACCTTTAAAAGGTTTACACAATGATTTAGCACTAGTTATTTTAGAACATATTTTTGGGTTCGTTTTATGAATTATACATATGGTGTTGTGTGATTTACACAAATCGGTGTTTTCTGGGTGGATTTCGATACCTCCTTATGCATTGTATTACTTAGTACTTCGATATGTATGTATTTTTATATCTGGATAATCTTGTAGGGACAAGGCCATAGTTTTATTTATCGGCTATTGTTTTAATAGAATCCCATGTATTTGCCAGATATTGCAAGTGTGGTAGATGTTCCTCATAAATCATTAGTTTATGATTTATATCCAATTAGTTGGCCCATCTTGGTTAATTTCCGTTGGCCATTCTATTTGTTTGCAATGTGCTTATGCTATCGAAAATTATATTTAAGATTGTTTGTGTTATACTCTACTTTCATAATTATCCAATTAAGATAATTTAGATTGATAATATTAATGACTTTATATCTTAGACCTTTATTGATTATTATAAATCTATCAGAATATAATTCATATATATTTATTCACAAATATTATTGTTAAATTGATTATAAAATATAAAAAATTAATTATATATCTATCGAGTAATAATATTTTTATATTAAATAATGGACTGATTAGAAGGTTTTGAATTCAATTTCTTTTGATATTTTAGTGAGGTTTTTTTTTCATAAAATTTCATCACTAAAAGTTTATTTTATATATTTTATTATAAACATATAAAAAATTATAATAAATAAATATTTCAGATATTAGAAAACATAAACTCTTACAAGTGTAATATCATCTGGTATCCTTCGCATTGTATAGACTATTTATACATAATTCAGAATACAAAATATAACTTTCCCTCTCTATTTTTTTTATCCAATTTATATTCTTTTTCATTATTCATTTAAAAAATTAAAAAATTATTTTCGTTTTACCTCATCCCATTTCTTCCTTTCCTCCATGTGGTCTCGACTCTCAAGTATGTGCATCCTTGGTTCTTTCGGATCTCGTCTCGCGTCCTTTACTGTGCACTTTTGGCTGTCCCCCTCTCTCTCAAGCACAGACCCCACATGTATACATTCATTTGCTTGGACCGGAACGCATAAAAATTAGATCTACGCGCAGGGTCACCGTTCATGGCAACTCCAAATCCTCAACACCAACAGCAGCAGCAGCAGCAGCAGCAGCAGCAGCAACAACAACATCAAAACTCTCCACAATTTGAAGCATTCAAGCAATTCTTCATGCCCACTACCCCACCTCCACAACCTCCAAAACCGACGACCTCCGCATCCCAAAACCCCAACCCTCTTTTGATGCCATCTACAATCCCTGCCTCCCCTTATCCTCCGTCCACTGCGACCCACCCGCACCACCAGCTTTTCAACTTCCCTTTGCAATACCCTCCTCTGCCCACTCCGTCGCTGTCTCATCAGCAATTCCACCATGCCCCTTCTTATCCGCCTTCCTCTAATGATGTCAACACGCTTAACCTAAACCCTAGCAGTCCTAATCCTAATCATCTTCCCCACCCACAGCGCTCACTATCTATCCCCACCTCCACTCTCCAACCACTGCAAGAACGCAGCGGTGCTGAAATCATGGCCCTTCTCCGCCCTCCTCCTCCTTCCTCCTTACCGGACTCCAGCAGCAACCCTTCTCCGCCGCTTTCAGCGCCTGTTAGGATGCCCAGTAGCAAGGTGCCGAGAGGGAGGAGAGTGACGGGCGATCACATGGTCTACAACGTTGATGTGAGGAGGCAGGGGGAACTGCAGCCGCAACTGGAGGTTACTCCCATTACCAAGTACGTTTCGGACCCTCATTTGTGCTTGGGAAGACAGATTGCTGTGAATAAGTCTTACATTTGTTATGGGTTGAGGCAAGGCACCATTCGAATACTCAATATCAATACTGCGTTGCGGGCCTTGTTTCGCACCCAGTCTCAGGTTTCTTGCTCTTTCTCCACTTTGATTACGTGTTTGGGATTTATTCATGCTCATGCTCATTAGGTTGCAAACTGCCATAGACATTCGAATCCTGATAGATTCTGAAACAGTGAGCTGAAATGGTGCAAATTAATGGCTTTTATTAGTTGCGTGTAATGCTTACTTTAGTTTATGCTTATTTTTCCATATTGGTTGGACATGTCCATTTTAATTCAACTGAATTGAATAAAATTATGAAGAAAAAATTGCATGCAGAATGCCCAAGGGTTGGTCATCTGCTACCTTTCACTTTTTGATACATGATATCTTTGTTTATTTTGTATTACACACTCTCACTTTCGTGCCCTGCCCAGCTAGCTTTGAATATAAATGGTAATATTTCTTGTTTAATTTGTTGCATGGACATCAATAAGGCTAATTTCGCCATTGCTGTTCTCAATGGAACTGAAAATTATTGTGGTCATTGCGAGATTCAACAATCTTCTTTACTGAGCATGTAATATAAATGCTGCATTTCGTAGTAAAGAGCTAAATATGACCTTTTTAGAGTAATAAGAGTTCTGAAGTTAACGAGTTTAATGGTGCATTTTTTTGTGTTGCTTGAGGCTTATTTGAGTTGTCTTTCTTGGTCTTTATTCTGGCTGATATTGCAAGGGACAAGGAGAGCAGTTTGCTCATTGCTCGAAAGAATCTTTGCTACATTTTTCTTTTCCCAAAAATAGGATGATGCTGTACATGTATGTAAAATTATTACAATAATTTCCGGTCAAACTGTTATTGCTGTTGTCTTAGTGGTCTTTGCTCTTGGTTACCTTCTATTTGATCTGTTTCTAACCGTCTGTAGTGCCATTGCGTTGTGGAAATTACCGTGAACTGTAAGTCAATTCATTGCATATACTTCCATAGTTTTCTAATGCATTATAAAGTCTATTTAAAGTGTTGCTGAAAAAATTGTTAAGATGTTTATTATTACTTTCTTTCCAATCTAAGTTGAGTACTTTCTTATAGAGAGTCACAGACATGACCTTTTTTGCTGAGGACGTTCATCTTTTAGCTAGGTAAGCCCTTTTTGCCTTACACGTTTTCTCATCTGGTGTTTTTGTATTCTTTAACATATTTTTTTACAGCGCGGGCGTAGATGGAAGGATCAATGTCTGGAAGATTTCTGAAGGTCCTGATGAGGAAGATAAGCCACAAATCACAGGGAAGTCTATTATTGCTCTTCAAGTAACAGGGGAGGGAGATTTTAAGAATCCAAGAGTTTGTTGGCACTGCTACAAACAAGTATGACATTTTTTCTTAAGAGTGGAGAAATTTTTCACATCTTCCTTGCAATTCTTTTATGTTTTTGCAAGTATATTTAACTGTAACATAGACTGCATTTAGATGTTTCTTGTCATATTGCTTATGAAGCCTTGCTATCACCTGTTGGTAGGAAATTTTGGTAGTTGCTGTGGGGAAACATGTCCTAAAAATCGATACCAACAGAGTCGGAAAGAGTGATAACTATTCATCTGAAGCACCTCTCCAGTGTCCTGTAGACAAGCTGGTTGATGGAGTTCAGTCTGTAGGAGAACATGATGGAGAAGTGACTGATTTGTCAATGTGCCAGTGGATGACAAGCCGTTTGGTTTCTGCTTCTATGGATGGCACGGTATGCAACTGGCTTCATCTTTTGGATGCACGTGGTGTTTATGCCTTTTCTTTATGCTTTTATGAGTTTTCCTAACATTTATTTAAAGTAGTTTTACATTGGATTCTATGAGTTTTCTGAACATATATTTGAAGTACGTTCATGTTGGACATATATTGATTCTGATGTATTAGAATTTGGAGTTCAAAATTTTGTATTAATAGTTTGAATTTCTGAAAGAAATTTGTAAGCTAAGATGGAGACATAGAAGTGTGTGTGACCTATGTACTACTACAAAGTAGATCAACTGAATGAAATATGTCTCATAAAAATAAAGCTTATGCAAGACAGCAGTCGAGGGTTGGGAAGGTTGTGCAGTTGGGCTCTTAAATATACAGATATGAATTGTAACTGGGATTCATGTAATTTTTTCACTTTTTAACTTGTTTTCATTTACAGTTGGGAAGTAACTTGTTTTGAAACTGTTCTACTGGTCCTGGCATTTCATTTGTTGGCATATCTTTGCTGTGTTCTTTTTTAACCATGTTTGGGACTTGCATTTTTATTATCTTAGTATTATCAAACTGCGAATAGCACTACAGTCATCTATAACAAGCTGGTTGAGTTTTATCTTCTGTTGCATAGAAGCATTTCTAGCATTACAGTTCCTGCTACCAGAATGGATGGCAGAAACTATATGCCATTCTGTGAGTAAAAAACGTTCTAAGGCATGCAACCAGTATGATGTATTTCTACTTAATAGCCTTGTGTGAAATTGTTAGTCAAAATTTAGCAGGTAGGGGACCTGTTGATTGATTGTTAAATACACTGAAGTTGGGTTTCTGTCTAGTTTGCGTTGTTGGAGAGAGTAGATTGCATGTGCTATTTAGTTCAGTTCTGGACCCTACATGTGTCAGTAATGATGTTTTGTTTGCTTCATTTGCCCATCAGTTAGTGGTGATTCTCTGGAATATTGTGTTATGCATGGCTGGTGTTATTCTATTTGTGCGTATGAATATACTTATTTCCCATAACATGGAAGTTTAGACATTAGTGTTTATGCAAATTAATTTGGCGTGCAGATAAAGATTTGGGAGGATATGAAGGCTACACCACTTATGATACTGAAACCACATAATGGCAATCCTGTATATTCAGCAATATTCTTGACTGCTACAGATCGGCCAGGTCACATCATACTTGTCACAGCGGTACATGCTTGTTAAATTCTTTAAATTTTTGGGCAGCCTGCATTCACACCTCTCTACTTACCACATGAGCTAACATCTTTTGATTTTCTTTTGAAGATTATTTGAATTTCAGTTACTGGAGTTAGAAACATTTTAAATTTGGTCACTGATGTTACTTTGCACCAGCTGAACTTTAGTTCTCACTTCTGCATTTTTTTACTTTCCCAAAATTTCTTAACAGGGTCCTCAGAACCGGGAAATAAAGATCTGGGCCTCGGCAAGTGAAGAAGGCTGGCTTCTTCCCAGTGTTACTGATTCATTGAATTGCATACAGACGCTAGAACTGATGAGTTCTGTTGAACCTCGAGTTGAGGAAGCATTCTTCAATCAAGTTGTGGCACTGTCCCAAGTAGGCCTTTTCTTACTCGCTAATGCAAAAAGGAATGCCATATATGCTGTACACCTGGATTATGGTCCCAATCCAGCAGCAACTCGAATGGATTACATATCAGAGTTTACTGTCACCATGCCCATCTTGAGTTTAACAGGGACAAGTGATTTATTACATAGTCAACATGTCGCACAAATTTATTGTGTTCAGACACAAGCCATTCAACAGTATACGTTGGTACTGTCCCAGTGTGTACCGTCCCTTTTGGATAGTGTGGACCTGGAGAAGACTGATTCCAGTGATGCACATGATGTAGCTAACTCCGATGGCATTCTAACATTGGATTCACATGGAAGTAAATTTTTTGACGTTTCGATCGGCTCCACATCTGCTGCTGCAGCTACTTCGCAGCAAGATACTTCCACTTCAAATATGGACTCAGAACCGCCAGGTCTGCCCTCATCAATGAGCGAAGCTGACATTGTTTGTGTTCCATCATCTATTCTTCCATCAAGAGCTAGGTCTTCCAGGGATCCTATAGAGGTTACAGTTGTAGGGAGGGTCGAGCCAGGGCTTACACCAAGTGACCGTGGGTATGAACAATCTGTTATTGATTATTCACTTGAACCGCAGATGAGCACAGTTCATGCTACTCTGTCAGATGTGTCTTCCTTGGGTAATGAACCAAAGGATGGTGGGAAGAATTCGTTTGATGATACTCCTGGCATGCCTAATCCCCCTGTTACATTTAAGCACCCAACACACCTTATAACACCTTCGGAAATTCTAATGGGTGTTTCAGCCTCTGAAAAAACAGATGTTAATGGGACAAAAGGCAGGGTGGAGACAGACCTTCAGAATGTGGTTGTCAATGGTGATTTGGATGTTAAAACAGTTGCCGAGTATCAAAAAGATGAACTTGGTCTCCATGGAGAACCCAAAATGCATGTCTTGGAAAACAAGGAAAGGCTATTTTGCTCTCAGGTTTCAGATCTTGGTATTGAAATGGCTAGAGAGAGCTCTGTTGTGTCATTGGAAACTTCTACTGCAGTGGAACCTGAGCAAATTGATGGTGTTGGTTCCACAGAGCTTATTGCCCCTTCTCACACAGGTGAGGAAGTCCAACTCTCTTCAACTGATGCATCTGGAAAAGGTCCTGATGCAGCTTCTAATATTGTTCCACAAAGTTCAACTCCAAGTGCAAAAGGGAAAAAGCAGAAGGGGAAAAATTCTCAAGCATCAGGTGTGTCATCTACATCACCAAGTGCTTTTAATTCAACAGATTCTTCTGGTGAACAGGTCGGTGCTTCGAGCCTTGCCCCTTCTGGAGTTACTTTTACTCAGATTTCAGCTTTGCAGGAGAGGGTTAATCAGGTAATTGTTTAAATATCCTCTGGCTATATCTTTTTATGCATTTGTTCTCTGTTCCATTTCTGCTAGATTTTAGTTTTGTCAATACAAGTGCGATTTTGCTTCATATCTGATCTGCTGTTATGATCTCTTTTATTAATAATTGTGTTCTGAATTGCATTTTGATTGATAAAGTATTTTTATTAGCAGGAGAGCTAACAGCATTCTATAGTGGAAACGTAGGATAAGAAATAAATTAAAAAGTGGAGGATAAGACATTTATTATAGAGAAACAACAAGATGCATATCAATCAATCTACAATTTATTTTTTTTCAATTTTCGTGTATTTATTGGAATAGTCATGTTTGATCCTTATGATACTATGTATAGTAGTGTTTTAGGTAGTCTTCTTGATTTAGTAGGTGTCACTGGCACAGGGGTGTGTTTGTGGGTGCTTGTGTAGGGAGAAAGTGAGACTATTGGACAAGGATTGGATTCTGGTCGCATATGATTATTCGCTCAGCAGCTTCTCTTATTAGTTTTAAAACACTAGCTTCTATTCTGTATCTTATTTATTTATCCAGCCAAAATGTCAAATACAGATACATCACTTTTAATCAACTCTAAACTTGTTTTTTTCCCAGCTTTTGATCACGCAAAAGGAAATGCAAAAGCAGATGCCAAATATGGTCTCTGTGCCTTTGTCAAAAGAATGCAAAAGACTAGAACAAGCTTTGGGGCGGGCCATTGAGAAATCTCTTAAAGCAAATACTGATGCATTGTGGGCTCGGTTCCAAGAAGAGAATGCTAGAAATGAGAAGTCATTGCGTGACCGAATGCAGCAAATAACAAGTTTGATTAACAATTTTGTAAATAAGGACTTCACCGCCTTGGTGGAGAAAGTAGTAAAGAAGGAATTGAGTTCAATTGGACCTACTGTAGTGCGTGCTTTATCTCCTGCCATTGAAAAAACAGTATCTTCAGTTGTTGCTGAATCTTTTCAGGTAAAATGGGAAAACCATTTGTGTTATACTTGGAAATTTGTGGTTATTTGATTGAATTCATTGCTGCAGAAAGGGGTTGGAGATAAGGCAGTAAATCAGCTTGATAAATCAATAAATTCAAAACTTGAGGCGACAGTTGCCAGGCAAATCCAATCACAGTTCCAAACATCTGGCAAGCAAGCTCTCCAGGTATGAATAGATATTATATTTGAAGTAATTTTAGTTGACCGATATAATGAGAGGACAGTCTTCACTGCAGTGATAAGTCCTGGCCTTCTAATATAAATTTTTTAGGCTGAAACTTTAGCTCCGACCAATTATTACACTTAAGAAGGGTAGGGCTGATTGTAGAAGTCAAAAACTTCAGTTGGCCATAGTTGGGTGGATTCTGTTGGTGACTTCTGTCATGTGAATCCAGGTGGTGGTCTAATGTATTCTGCATGAAATCTTCCGGTGCAGGATAGTTTCAAGTTTGGTATGGAAGCTTCAGTAATCCCTGCCTTTGAATTGGCATGCAAAGCCATGTTTGACCAAGTGGATGCTACCTTTCGCAAAGGGATGACCGAGCATGTGGCTGCTGCCCAGCAGCATTTTGAATCTGCTCATTCTTCACTGGCATTAACCTTAAGAGTGAGTTTTTCCATTCAATAAAGTTAAATTCATGACAAATGGAGTGTGGCAATAGCTAACATTTTGTTGTGGTTTTCTAGGGCACATTCAGAAGTTTTTTTTCATTCTTTGGCATGTGAATGGAAATCCCTAAATCCCATCTTCATAATATTTTTAAACAAATTGCAAACCTGTTAATTCTTATTTTCTTTACTTTGAAGGGAATATTTTTGAGTTAAGTGACATGATTTTTTCTCTTTCTAGATATGTAGTTTTCAGAATGGCTGTTGGTGTGCATCACTTAATTATAGTATTGTGTGGGTTTCGTTGCATTACTTCTTGGACCAACCTTTTACGCTTTTATGTTTGCTCTTCATTACATGTCAGGAAGCTAATTAGTTTGTTGTATACCTGAATTGCTTTCACTTTTTCCCTAATTTTAAAATTGAGCTGATGTTTTCCTTTTGTTATTTTCCAACATGGGAAAAGCTGCAATATTGGCAAAAAAATGGGGAAAAAGAATCTCGCAGAAAAAATTAAAAGGAAAACTTGACAACTTCTCAGTTAGGGGGATACCATTGAACAACATATGAGGATCACAAGGATTTAATGACTTTTTTTCTCAAATGGGAACAATTGAATGATTTTGATAAGCATAAGTAGCAGAAAGGTGTATAATCCTGCTCTTTTATCAGTACTGCTGTTATCTGTTTCTTTCGAGTTCATTTTGTTTTATTAACTCAGAAGGGCGAAATTGACATATTTTGATGGTTTTAATTCAATTTTTGAACAATCAGGAATCCATCAATACCGTATCATCATTGACCAAAACTTTGAGTGGGGAGTTAGCAGATAATCAACGAAATCTGTTAGCACTTGCTGCTGCTGGTGCCAACCAAAATGCAGGGAGTTCGCTGGCCGTACAACCAAGCAATGGACCTTTGGCAGGCCTCCTTGAGGTTTGTTTTTTATTTAGATCTGAATTATGTCAAACAACTTGTTATTGTCAAGTATCATTTGTTGTTGGAAACATCTTAGTTTTTAAACATTGTTATCTATGCATGGTTAAAGGTTGAGACACATTTGGATCCAACAAAGGAGTTACCAAGGCTGATAGCCGAACAGAAGTATGAGGAGGCTTTCACAATGGCCCTCCAAAGGAGTGACGTGTCTTTGGTATCCTGGTTATGCTCTATGGTAATTGTGCTAACTAGACTTGTACTTCTCTATTTGATACTATGGAAATAGGATATTACTATTGGTAGCAGAAAAGTTAGTTTTACAAATATTTTATGAAATTTTATATTATTATTATTTTTTGTTTATGGTATGTTTGTTGTGCGGGAAATGGTAGAATCAGAATCAATTAAAATAAGTTAATTTTTTTACATATTAATAAAATTTTAAATTCAATTATATAAATAATAATTTTATAATAAATGAATAACAAATTAAAATTATTATTATTAATTATGATTTTATTTTAATTCTTAACAATTCCAGTTCTGTTAATTCCGGCACAACAAACATACCCGTAGAAGAAGGATATGCAACTTCATCTACAATGAAAACTTTTCTGTCGACCTTTCTGGAATCCTCCCTAGTTATTCTTCTGTGCCCATTTGTATTTTATATTTTTCAGTTATGATCTGTGTATTCAAGGATTTACAGTCCACTTGCACGATGAAATTGTTGCGTGTAGCAGATATACATACAAACAAATGCTTGTATATATATCTAGGTGTTACTGAAAATGTCCCGCTCATACTAGATTGTCCATTCCTTGATTTTTTTTCCTTTTTTTGGCCAATCATTGTCTGTTTGATCGGAGTATACTTCAGCTGATGCTTTTCATCTCATCCTTGAACTGACTTTGGAAGAATTGGTTGCGGCATTATGCTGTTCTTTGGCTGATTTTGGCAGGTTGATTTGCAAAGAATCTTGGCAGCATCTCCTTTACCTTTAAGCCAAGGCGTCTTACTCTCTCTTCTGCAGCAGTTGGCCTGTGGTTTGGAGAAGGACACAGCCCAAAAGCTGGAGTGGATGAGAGATGTGGCAGCTGCCATTAACCCGGCAGACCTCATGATAGCAGTGCATGTACGGCCCATTTTTGAGCAAGTTTATCACATTGTGCACCTTCGACAGAGGTCACCGTCCATTACCGGTCCTGAGATTTCAGCTATTCGTGTTCTACTGCGAATTGTTGACTACACCCTGAGGAGCTTCAAGTGATGCTTTGGGGGTCAAAAAGAGTAGAGCTCTGGAATAGAAACTGTATAAATATTAAAAAGGATTTGTTGAAGATTTGAGCTGTTCACCTTCTGATTCTTTTTTGGGTGTCCAGCTGGTGGAGTATGTGAAGACGGTTCCAATTTGTAAAGGTAATCTTGCACGATCACAGTGCTGCTGTTAATCATTCCCCATTGTAAGTGCCAGATATGGGATTTTGTATTTGCTATATTGTAAAAAAGATATGCATCATGTAAGTTTGTGAGTGTCGATCCCGACATGACCAGCTTAATCTAATGTTAAGTCATTAACTGATAATTTTGATTTTAGTTAAACATATTCTATTGTAAATTGCTCGATATGGTAAAATTTAATAATTTGGATAGCAAAAGATCCGTCAAGGATTGATGCATTGAGCAGTCTCCAATTCTAATTATAGTGATTAATGAAGATGATTGGACTAACTACGTGTAATCAAGTAGATGATACATAATCAAGTTCGAATTTGTAACGTTAAAGAAGTCTATCAATTTCCACTTTCCATTATTTTTTAATGTAATTGTCAATATCATGCATATCAAACAATGCTCACATGAATCATCTCATTAAATATTAACATTAGTGAGTTGAAGAAGAAGAACCCAATTTTTTTTTAATGTTTTACCGGAGGTAAAGAATTTACATCACTATTTCCTCAGAAGAAGCACTGCTATAATGGCTAACTGAAGAGAAACGAAAAAAATAAAAATAAAAATCATAAGAAAGCATGCCATCGAGCATCAAATTGGCTCAACTACCAGCACTGATCCGTTTCCCATCTACGCGACGGGGAATACACACTGGCTTTCCTTGCCCTCCTCCGCTCGAAAGAACTACCTGCCGTCACCGACGACGAAAATAAAGACAGGTCATAGACCGCCCTGGCCACCGGATCCAACAGCGTCTCATAAGCGTTATGGATCTCAATGAAGTCCCGGCCGTCGGACTGGCGAACCGCATCGGGATGGTACCTCTTCGCCAGGCTCCGGTACGCCGTCCGGATCTCCTGAGCCGACGCCGTTTCCTTCACACGGAGGATTTCGTAGAGACTGAGCCTCTTGCTGTCGACTGCTGCAGAGTCAATGGCCACTGAATCGGCGGGGAACGTCGAAACGGAGGCCCTCACTGACACTCTCCGGTGGAGTCCGTGATGACGACAGGGACTTGAAGCGGCAGCAAGGACGCTAGAGGAGGGAACGACCAAGCTTTTGGCTGTGTACATTTGAAAACCCGGAGTGAGGGTTGCTGGGGTAAAATAGTAATGCGGACGATTTAACAATTCGAAGAGAAGCGTTGGTATTTCTCGAGTGTTAGAGAATGAGAAACAGAGAAGCGGTGTCCTTATAGCTTAAGCAGCGAAGAGGCGACAGAGGAGAGGAGATGTCCTCTGATTTTTCAAAACAACTTTCTGGAAGAAAACTGTGGGGAGAGTTGTCTGTTTTCTTTTTGGGTCAGATTTTCAGGGGGCGAAGCACAGGTCACTAATGGCTTAGGGTTGTCAAATAAATAAGACGAATCAGAGGAAGTAAGTAGGGCCCATCCTGCAGACTTGTCGGCACCGTTTGGCATGTGCTATGTGTAGTGGTTAAAATTACCGTAAAACCCAACCTATCATGGTAATCGAACCGGACAATATCAAATTGATTTATTTAATATTAATATAATTACCACTAATTTTGGTCTCAGTAAATATAGATGTGTCAGTAACAATCATCATTATAATATTCCTTCACTTCTTGTATTAAATAATTATTTAAAAGTAAAATTTAAGCCATTAGTTCATAATCTATAATGATTTGAGTCATTAAAATTATCATTGCAACAGACAGTAAATTAGGCTCACAAGTCGTTTCGTAAAATGATAATGGAAAAGATTAGGAAAGATTCCAACAGTTTTCTGCCCATCCAAAATACAACCTGCCCTCTCTTTTTTCTATTTTTTTCTCTTTCTAGAGTTGGATATCATCCAACGGTGCAAGATTTCAGGATCTTTTATAATGCCGTCAGCAATCTGATGTTAGTTTTGACACAGTAAAATGCTTTGAAACGATTTGCTTGGCAGTGCGATCGGTCAAAGCAGTCAAAATTAACTACACTGTCCGGGTGGTATGTTTTGATTGGACTCTTTGTCAGCCACTCTTTTTCTTTTTCTTTTTTTTTCTGTTGCTGGAAAAAATAGAAAAGATGAATAAGGAAGAGAGGGAAAAACAAGGAAATAACAAAAAAACGGGGAAAGGTTAGAGGAAAGAAGATGGAGCGGAAGATTTTAGAAATGTAGAAACGTCAGATTTTAGGGAAAAATCGTATATTTGGTAGATTTATCATTTTTTACGGGGATTATAACGCCGGCTATTAGAACTGGTTAGGCTGTCGTCAGCGTGCTGACTGGGTGTTTCTATCTGTACAAGTGTCTGGCAGGCAACGGAACAGAGCGTGGCGAGCTTCTAGAAAGCCGAAAGAGTGGTGACATGCGTTGGACTGTGTGTCTTCTGCTGTGTGGCTTAAAAGGAAGAGACTAAAAAGAGAAGAATAGCCAAATCGGATACGATTAAGACGGTTGTGAAAGGCTTCTAGAAGGCGTTCCTTTCTGAAGTTGGCTCTTCAATTATAACCACTAAGTAAATAATGATGTCGGGTCAACAAAAGGTGTCATATTAATAGGATATTTTCCTAGCGAGTGCGATTTTCGTTAGATTGATGAGAAAGGTAAAGTGGCAATCCTGTGGTTGTGCCTGTATTATTGTGTCCCCAGGCAAAAAAATGTGAAGGGGAATTGCGGCCGAATGGGTTACAGCTAATACAGTCTATATATATACAGATGTAAAAAGGCTTCTAGAAGGCTTTCAATTATCAAGTCAAGTAGCATATTTGATTGGACATTTAGGTTTAATTTTTCATTATTTTCGTGTTTGACACTCAAACCCTAATTTGTTTTGATTTGAAAGTATAGGCAGATACGAAAGTTATGGTCTACCATGAAGTTCACGTTCGGATCTTTTTTTCTTTCCATAACGGATCATATTATATTGTGTATGTTATGTACTTTTAGCTTTCGTAATATCCTTATAATATATATATATATATATATATCGTGTCAACTTTTGTATGCGATTTGTGAAAAATATGGGTGAAATAATTATATAATCCTGCTCCTTAATGAACCGGTGATTATTATAGGAAACTTTAAACAGACAGAACAACTCCAACTAATACGTGGACACCACACTTAACCCATCCAGTCTTCTTGAAAGCATCTCAACCACTCTCCGACAACAGATGCTCAATCCAAGCAACCACATAACCCGGAAGCTGAAAGAGACACTAGAGAAAATAAATCGTACCCTGGAACCAAAACCTACGAAACTCGATGATTGTAGATAAGGTTGTTAGAATATGTTCTGTCAGCATTATAGAAATATATTATCAATAAGTTTAATGAAGATATTTTGGGGGGGTTCATCTGTTTAGTAGGTATTTATTTAGTTTGAACCTTTAACAAGCCCATACAGTAATAAAGTCCATAAACAAAAGGCCATCATTCACATATAAGTCTAAATATTAATGCCAACTATTTTTAGCTTAAATCCAAGCCCAAACTGCAAACATTTAAGCCCGAAACTACTTAAACCGAACCCCAATCCAACTAAAAAAGTAAACAAGCCAAAAGAAAAATATGAGGCCCAACAAACAAAGGCCCATATGCACCACCCTCCAGCAACTGAATTCCTGTGTGCAAGGCTGACCATTTCTTGTGTGTGTCCAACTCTCACGTCATCCTCATATCTTGCATTAGACGGGATAAATGGCATCCAAGTTGGTGTCTGGAATATCCTTGAAGCTCTAAGAGCAAGCCATGGTGGAAGAGTAAAACTTCATATATAGGAAATGTAAGGAATGATAATGTGGCCGTAGAAATTCTACAAGATGATAGCGATTGTGACTTGAGGGTTAATTGAATGTTTAAAAATATTGAACTTGATGGCATATCCACAAATGGGCATGGCGTCGTTGAGAACACTACTCCACTTTTGTCTAAACATTCTAAGAATGCTGAAATTGACAGAATTATTGAATAAGCAAGGGAGATAAGCCTTTGGATGAAATGTGGAAGCCGGCAGAATAGTTCATAATTTAGAAACAAAAGAAAATAGTTGGGTTTGCATCAATCACATAAAGAAACAAAGCAGAATATTGCTACCAACTGTACAATTTCGAATCATTTTGTTTCCATCTGTTATAGCCTTGCTTCTTTCTAACCACTCCATCATAGAGAATTGTCTATCCTATTCCTCTGTCAAGGAGTATATATATATATTCCTGGAAACTCATCATCGAAATCTTCTTTCCCCGGAAATATATTCAGTCATTTTCTTTGACAATTTGTGGTCTTTCCACGATCCCTCCATTCAGGTATAACTTTTAGAGCATTTGACTTTCAGAACTATACTGGTAGTTAAGATTGTCTTTTTGTTTGTGAGCAGCGTTGGGTAATGATAAGTATTAAGGGTTTTGGGGTGGGAGCAGAGGTTATGGTCATTGTTATTATCATATCTGCGATTCTTTTGTTGCTGGGAATTGGAGTACTGGTCTTCATTCATATTTGTATGATAAGATCAGCTTTTAGGACAGGACTCGGCAACCATCTTGCAATTGACGAGAGAGGCGGCGCTGGGAGCTCAAGCATGTCTCAAGATGACATAGAAAAGCTTCCGTGCTATGATTATGTTGCAAAAAGCAAAGGAAGCAGCCCGGTGGATTGTGCTGTTTGCTTGGATAACTTTAAGGCAGGCGACAAGTGCAGGTCGATGCCTGTGTGCAATCACAGTTTTCATACTCGATGCGTGGATAACTGGCTTTTGAAGGCACCCTTTTGTCCCCTTTGTAGAAGTAACGTTGATTCTGCAAAATTGGCAAAAAATAGATGGAGCCAGACAGAGAGTAGCAGCTTTAACGATACCAGTATTGAACTCGGCGATGATCAATCAAGAAGAAGCTTTCATTTGACCAATATTGAGCAGAACATGGGAGGGAACGAAACATTGTATGGTATGTATAGTAGTGATATGATAGTTGCATAGAGGAAGAGTCAGATTGGAAGAATCATGTTGCAATTGAATAAAATAATAAAAAGTCCAAATTCTCGACTTGAAAATACAACAAACAGACTTAAATCTTTAAAATTGGATACCAGAAAATCAATTCTAAAAAAACTATCTCCACATCATTAAATATATAAATTATGTAAATTAGGGTAGCATCGGTGGAGTCACTACTGCTGATGCTATTGGTAAATTATGGCTAATCTTTGAAGCACTTGGAGATATCGCCATTGCTTATCCTTACGCAATTATCCTTCTGGAGATACAGGTCTAGACTTTAATTTCCAGCATTAAAAGATTTTCTATACCATATATAAATGTGACAAGATCATTGGAGTTAGTTAATTTAAGAAGAACATTTCGAGATAAAGGATACCATGAAGTCACCTCCACCAGAGAACAAGACTATGAAGAAGGCCTAAACAATTGCAATTTTTATCACTACATTTTTTTCACCAAGGAGTGGATTTGTGAGTAACTTGTACAGCTTCACTCTCCCATTCTTTTCACCTCTTCAAGTCGATCTTTTCCGGATGTGTTATGGAACTGCCTATGTTTCATCAACTACAGCTATTGCAATTCTCTTTTCTTACTTCAACCAAGTTTTGGGAATTTTAGGGGCCTTAAACTTCTGGCCGCTGGCAATATATTTTCCTGTGGGAACGCATTTTGTGCAGAAGAAAGTAGTGCGTGGGACAAGGAAATGAATTGTTCTTGGGTCATTTAGCTTTGGTTGCTTGCCTATAACAATATTGGGCCTAATCGGGTCAATAGCAGGACCTGTAAATGCAAACTTAAGTTAAGAAATTGAAAATGCCATTCTTCTGGTTTATATGGCAAGAGATTATAAAATAAATTTGTAGCTTAAAAAAATACATAATACATGATCAGCGTGCTTCTTTGGAGCTATAAATTTGGAGCTATACATTCTTTCGTGATGCATCACTGGTTCATCAAAGCATCAGTAAAAAAAGAAGACAGAAAAAGAAAGATTCATCATAACCTGTCAAGTAAACAAGTAGTGTCACCGATTACAGCACTCATTGCTCGGCCTGCAGGAGGTGCACGCTGTAAAAACATGGTTGATCACAACTTTGCAACAAAGTCAGGCTCTCTACATGATTACGCAACTGTTGCCATTCTACTAACGACCAAAATTCAATACAACAATTGCAATTCATAATAGCATTAATATTGTCCTCATATTTTATTTGGCCAGATGGTGTGCTGTCACTGACTCTGCGGTAGAGATCTACAGGTTGGACAATACCACTTCCCTTTGAACCTTGTCTCAGGTGTTAGCCCGACGCACGAGTAGTGGAACCATTCACCTCCTTGGCACTATCAGGAAAAACACGCAGATGGGTTCAAAATACTCATGTGTAGCAGCAGGATTGACATAGCAAGAGCTAAATACCAAAGATAAAATAATATACTATGATCTAAAATTAAATCCAAGAAACAGAAATAGCATCAAAATATTTTTGAACAGCATTTTCTATTCTGTATAACTGACATAAACAATAAACAGCATGCCACGTATGTTAACATGAAACTAACATGAAATCGACTTGAGAGTTTTCACTGAACCATGTACTAATTTTTCACTCTACATACCATTGCAGATATAATGTAATGCTGCGTATGTCAAAAATCTAATGCAATTGCAACACTCTCTTAACATTATGCCATTCAAAAACATTCACATGCAAGAGTCTGTCACAATGAACTCCCATTTTTTGTGAACACCGTGTATGCGATTAAGCCAGACCATATAGATTGTACCCTATCTTGAAACCTCAAAAACAATTGCAAATTCAATTTGTTAGCATGTTATGTCAAATGCATAATAAGCAACGAGGAATCCAGTATAGAAATTTCCAGTACTGTAATGTACTTACATTTTCATTGTCACAGGCAATCATATCTCCAAAAGACACCTGAATAAATATAAAATTTTAGCTTTAAACCCCACCTTATATAGTGAAACTGAATAAATTAAAGATCCAAACTAGAAAATTAGTTGAATTTGAAATTGGAGAACCAAGCCGTGAATGAGAACCTGATGGCAAACGCAGTATGTAGGTTCATTTGGATCGATAGGTTGATCAACAACATCGATGGGTACATTAAATTCCCTTTTATGGCCTCTTGGAGGAGGCATGAGCTCAAAATCCCGGTCTCGTTCTCGGTCCCAGGCTCTATCCCTGAAATCAGTCCTTTTCGATTGTGTTGTTCCATAAAAGTGCTTGCGTTTCTCAGGTTTAGGAACCACTATAGGCTGGGGCGGTAGAATTGCTGGTTCATCAGGTGATATTTTACCCTCTGGAAAAGCAGAAAACACAATGAACTTCATGAGCAACTTTTACACAAAATGGTGCATAATTTTGGACAAAACTTAGCTCATCACAACTGTACAACTTGATTAAATCAGTTCGTAAAAGATAGATTGTAATTTCTGTTCTTTGAGCAGCATGATGAATCTGGATGAAAGTATAACAACAATTAAAATGGTTTAATACAGCTATAACCTTGGATCCAATATAAAATTTCAATGGAGCAGATTTATATTGAAAGTCAGAAAGAGTAACTTATGCTAACACAGCAACCAGAGACAGGATCCTTGTTTGAATCATCCTGATACATAACCTTGCTTTAAATCTTCAGCAAAATTGTTTAGGTCCTCATCAAGTCGTTTGATATGGCTGCCTATCTGTAAAAGTGACGAAACTCATCACCTAGAATGAAACTGTAAAAATGTAGAAATTCATCAGCTAGAACAATAAAATAAGATCGTGTACAGCATAGACACGTGTCTTAATTTTGATACTTCAACTGATCAGAAATATAAGTAATGATACGCAATTAATCACTGCATTGTCAGGTTCTCGTACAAAATAGAAAAATATAAAGGAAAGAATATGAGTGATGGAATATTTGATAAATATGAACAATTAAACTTTTTAATCAGTTAAATATGGCTCCTTGAAACGAAAGCACATTCTGTAGTGCCAAGTCCGAAACTTGACTTGCTTTATAGATCAAAGCATACAGATAAAAACTACAATACAAGCTCAAACTCTTCTATCCAACACCTTCATCATTACTATCAAGTTTTGATTCCCCACCACAAATGTTATACATGTTTGAACATTGCAGAAAAAATGACAGCTGCAGCCTCCCTTACTATTAAATCATCCGCTATTAACTCTATAGCCACAAAATAAGATGCGGGTACCAGTAGAGAGACACACATTAAGCCCTTGTAATTAAATATTGCCTTAACAAAGGCATACACAGCTCATCGGTAACACATGGTCCACCATTTCATTTACAAAGTCCAGAATTTTTTTTTTCCTTTTGTAACAAATTCAGTAATTTAATTAACACCACTAACACTGCATGACAGTTTAAGAACCTCAAAAATACTTAACATACTGCAAAATAACACAAAGAAAGAACACCACCTACCTCGAGATCAATTGACGTTACTTACCATATGAAGCTCATAAAAATAGATAACGACAACTTAAATGAAGTAAATTGGAATGAAGAAAACGAATCTCACAAGTTCATAAGCTTGGCGTGCCACCAAAACCTTCTCAGTACACAAACTCAATGCATTATCCTGATTTGCCTCAATCTCCTTCTTCATTTTCTCCATTACATCATCGTCCTCGTTATTATGATGATTACTGTAATAACTCCCATAGTTACTGCCAGTACCATTCCCTTTCCTTGCCAACCCTAAACACTGCTTTGTCTGCTGCCTTGTCTGATTGATCATGGCTTAAATTTTCCCCCGCACGTAATAAAAAGAAAAGCCTATGTAAATAACTATCCACGTTTTCTTCGTTGTACCAAAAAAAGAAAAGGAGCCAAAATCGGAAATCATTGTTAATTAAACGTACAATGGGATCGTTCGTCGAGTTCTCTTACAGTATTGAGGAGCCTCTGGAGCTCTGCTGGAAGTGTACTTGCATCTAATTCAAGTTAAAAGACGTTGAGATCATAGGTTCAAACAAAGCAATGATTAGGGTTTGATTTTGATACAGGTTTGAAACTTTGAAACGGAACCTTGGGCATTTGATATGAGGGGGGAACTTACATTCAAGGTAATCGTCGACAAAGACTCCAGTTCGTGCAATTGCCATTTCTGTCAAATGGAGATTCTCGTTTGGTTTCCGTTTGGGGGTCTAGGGTTTTTGCAGGGATTTCATCTTTCCAGCACAGTAAAAGGTGAGCCAAGGAAGAGCTCTTACACGGTATCGTATCGTCTAACCCATCGAAATATAGTGATAATATGAAATTTTGATAAAAAAATAGTGATAATATGAAAAGGGGAAAATATATTAGATAGTATTATAAAAATTCTTTCTATTTTATGGGGTAAATAATCCTAATATTCTCATCAAATACTTTCCTTTAATATTTGTTTTAACAAATTTATGTTTATGGAATAATCTATGTTATATTGTATAATATTAAACATACTAGTAAATCTACCAACAAAAAAAGACATTTTATATAAAGCATCAAATTGCTTTAATCATAATTCCATGGGATATATATATATATATTTTTATTCAAAGATATTTTTAAATATCTACTTTTTCATCAAAAGTCTTTGTTATTAAATATTAAAAAATATCATCACTAAAATGGGTATTTGGGCAAATTTTACGGAAATGAGAGTACTTTGCGATTCTCGAGGTACAGTGACGTTCGGACATGGACACATGGGGACATATCAAGATCGAGTTTTCAAGTCCATCGACTTTACTAGACCAATCTATCTACAGTCAACTCAATACATCTACATGCCAGAAGGGTCTTGTTAACGGTTCAAGCACCAAACCAACCAATAGACCAATTTTTGGGGTTTTTCTTTTTCCTCTTTCATTGTGGATTCTGTACTTTTTGCTTCGAGGGAGGCCATGGCAGGAGGGGGAAGAGAACAAGAGGCACCGTTGTTACAGATCGAACACTGCTCCTCAGAGCCTGCAATCAATATCAGAACGGGTCTGTTAACTCCTTCCCTCTTCCTTCAATTAATCAAGCATATGAAGTGTTGAGTATGAGTATCTCTTCAACTAATTGGGGGGGAGTATTTCTGCAGGAACAATATGGACCGCGGTGGCACACATAATAACGGCCGTGATTGGATCAGGAGTGCTGTCATTGGCATGGAGCGTGGCTCAGTTGGGTTGGGTTGCAGGTCCCTTGGCCATTCTGTTTTTTGCTTCAATTACCCTTTTGTCTTCTTTCCTTCTCTGCAATTGCTATCGCTCTCCTCATCCTGAAGATGGTCCCAGAAGAAATCGTTCTTATGTAGAAGCCGTTCATACTAGCTTAGGTATGTTCTTCTTCTAGAATATTACTGTATTTCCTTATCCTTCTTCGTTAGTTGATTACTCGCCTCCTCATTGCTTGAAATGGAGTCAGGAAAAAAGAATGCCTGGGTGTGCGGCTTATTGGTGCAACTAAGCTTGTATGGTATAGGAGTTGCCTATACCATCACTTCTGCTATTAGCATGAGGTAGAATTTATTAAGCTGTTTGTCGTTCCTGAATTTATTGCTAACGCAGCTCTACTTTTATATGTATCTAAGATGTTTCTTTTTTCATGTAAATTGGATATTACTTTTCCTGGAAGATGTTATCGACTCTAAGTTTATCTTTAGACAACACAGTGTTACTATTTTCTGATTCCGGCTCTCTACAAGTGAGGCCATGTGATTATCATTTTTCTTTCTTTGAAGGTCAATTCAAAGATCCAATTGTGACCAACAAGAGACTGCACGTGAATATGGAGACACTTTGTATATGTTACTGTTTGGAGCTGCTCAAATCATTCTGTCTCAAATTCCAGATTTGCACAATATGCAATGGTTATCTGTTGTTGCTGCTATGATGTCTTTCACCTATTCTTTCATCGGATTCGCACTTGGCTTTGCACAAGTATTAGGTATGATAACCAATCAGATGTTAAACATTTGCTGCAGTTCGACCTCGTAAAAGAGGCACACTTCATTTGTCTTGCTTTCTCATTCTTTCCTGAATTTCAGCAAATGGATATGTTAAGGGCAGTATTACCGGAGTGCCTACTCCAAACACGATTGATAAAGTATGGAATATATCTCAAGCACTTGGGGATATTGCATTTGGATATCCATTTTCAGCAATCCTTATTGAAATACAGGTTGACATCCAATCTTCACTGGCAATTGATTTATCTTTTTGGAAGAACACTACCATGTAGTTCAATATCATTTGGCTGATGAGTAATGGGATTTTTTGAAACATGAAGGATACTTTACAGTCACCTCCACCGGAAACCCAGACCATGAAGAAAGCCTCAGTTGTTTCAGTGGCGATCACCACATTCTTCTACCTCTGCTGTGGAGGCTTTGGTTATGCGGCATTTGGAGAAAATACACCCGGGAGCATATTGACAAGATTTGAACTTTGTGAATTCTATTGGCTTCTTCACATTGCTAATACTTGTATAGTGCTTCATTTAGCCGGAAGCTATCAGGTAGTTCACCCACATAGATTAACACTCTCTTGCGTTTTGCTTGCATGCTTTTTCGTTTTTTAACATCCAAAAATTCTCATCACAACCATTAACAAACCTCTGTTAAGGTTTCAGGTGCAAGAATGCATAATAATTTATCTGCCTTGTGCATTACCATCCTTTTCCAGGTTGTTAGTCAGCCAGTGTTCGCAAGCATTGAAAGATGGATAGCCGAGAAGTACCCAAGCAGCAGCCTTGTAAATAATAATTTCACCCTCAAACTCCCACTTCTAAGAGCTTTGGAGCTGAACGCCCTCAGGTTGTTTTTCCGAACAATTTATGTTTTGTCAACCACGGCAATTGCCATGATCTTTCCTTACTTCAACCAGGTCCTCGGAGTTTTAGGAGGGTTGAATTTTTGGCCTTTGACTATTTATTTCCCAGTGGAAATGTATTTTAAGCAGAGAAAAATAGAGGCATGGACGATCAAGTGGATCATGCTTCGAGCTTTCAGCATAATCTGCTTTTTTGCTACACTATTTACTCTGCTCGGGTCCATTGAAGGACTTATAAGTGCAAAACTAGGGCGTGCTAGTGCATTCATTTCTTAATGGGTAGGATGTCCAAGTATTTATTATGATGAGGGTGGCATGAACCAATTGTTATGGTTCCCTTGAGGCAAAAAGAGCTTCATTACATGATTACCAATTGTTGGCGTGGGCATATCCCTCATCTGTGCTTTTTTTTTCTGATATTGAGCGTCTTAAATTTTTCGGACAAGATGGAACACTTTGATCAATGTCGGAATCTACTTGGGAACTGACACGTGGAAAGCAGATTGGTGTGATCACCTGCAAACCTGCAAGGAGAGAATCAAAACAATTAAGGCAAAGATCAGAGAGTGGGATCCGTTAGGACAGGTGTTTGATTTGGCGTGTTTTAAGTGGCGTGGGACCACAGATATTACCATATTTCTGCTCCCGTGATGTGAAACATCATAAATGACTCATGTTCGGTTTTGTCTGTTTCCATACAGTTTGATCTTCCGTTAGCAACTAAAAATTTATCACACCTATATAGTAGTGGTCTACCGGTACCATACCAGCTCGGTAATGTTAATTAGTCTGCCATTTTTATATGAAGGACGATCGGAGAGTCAATTTCTAGGCAATCTTTGGTTCTGGACTTCATTCCGATGATGTTAGATGAAGGTTGTCACGGACCTGGCATTTCCCTCATTCATCGAGGTCGGCAAAGCCATCATCTTGTTTTCTTCATTTATTTCGCTATTTGATGGGCTGGTGCACCAAAAACCAAAGCAACAAGAAAAAACGGAACCATTATACTAAAAATTTATCGTAACAATAATGAAAGAAGCATTGATGGTTGATGGCTGTTTCTGCTGCTTCTTCTTTGTCTTGAACGTGGTTTCCTGCTCTAGAGGTGTTTTATAATGATTGTTGCTTTGCCATATTTGTCGAGAAACCTCTATCTTTTGCATTTAATGCTACTGACTTACCAGTGCAGCAGCGTCTCACTTTTGGATATATAATTGGCGTTTTCCATGAGAATCCCAAGCGCTCCAAAAATGTTGACATGCGTGATAATGATGCTGTAAACTTAATCATCTCTACCCTCCAGTCCAAATTACTTAATCCACTCATTGACTTCTATTCCTAGGCCTACACCAGACTAGAAAAAATAATTAGTAACTTTCTTTCACATGATGCTATCCACATGCCAGATTTCTTAATAAATACAGCCAGAAAGAACCAATATCTTGACTTTTTTTGCATTTCCACGTCCACAAACTGGTATATGCATCAAGGAACCTATCCAGACTCTGGTTTTGTAGAGCACCATGGGAGCAGAAGCAGAACAAGAGAGATCATTGTTACATGGTGTCCCAGGAGCATCTGCCCCCAAGAGAACTGGTTCGGTTCTTGTAGCTTTGCTTTTGTTCTTTGTGGGTTTCCTTCTTTGTCATGGCTCAATTTCTATGTTTGTCGAGGCACCATGTCACTATTTCACGGATTGTGATTTACAGGGACGGTATGGACAGCAGTGGCACATGTAGTAACAGCCTTGATAGGATCAGGGGTGCTGTCATTGGCTTGGTGCATAGCGCAATTGGGGTGGATCGCAGGTCCCTTGGCTATTTTGATGTTTGCTGCAATCATACTTTTCTCTGCTTTCCTTCTCTGCGACTGCTACCGGTCACCTGATCCCGAACATGGTCCTGACAGAAATCCCTCCTACCTTGAAGCTGTTCATGTGAGTTTGGGTAAGACCAAATTTCAGTTTTTCTTCGTTGTCTGGATCAAAATAGAAGGAAAGCTTTATACGCCGTGAATTAATTGTTCAATATTTGATCATAGATGAGTTTATTTGTGCTTTGTCTTTAGGTGAACATGATCCAGGACTTCTCTGTTTCTAGCAGTTGAATTCATCACCTCTACACCTTCCTCTGTTGCCATACTCTACTACTTTTTTTTTACAGTATAATTTCCAGAATAAGAAGAACAATATATACCTGGAATCACTCATCATCTCTAGCATCATATGCAAAACCATCCATGTTTTTATTTTCTTTTTTTCCAGAATTGTTTGAGCAAAACTAAAGGTTCATCGTTACAAGTATTCTCATTGAAAATCCGTGAAAAGAAAAGGCAAGTGGACATATATGTCAGAACATAGAGAAGATGAGAATATTGTTATTGGCAAAAGTAGCATATGATAGGTGGGTTTTGCTTCTAACAGTAGTTGCTTCCAAAGTTTGATCAAATTTAAAGGTAAATTTACTGGTGGAGCAAATAATATTTTGTGTTATAACATAATTTAGCCTAGAGAGCACTTGCAAATGTCTTAATCATATTAAATGCTTTTAGATAGGGCACGAGCTGATTTTTGCTGGAAAAGCACTGGCAACTGTACGTGGGGTCATTTTGCTGGAAAGGCACTGCCAACATTTTCTATGTCATTTATGGTCATTTACTCTTACTCTAAAGAGAAATAGTAACTTCACATGGAGGAATCCCATGCTATGATTTTGTTTTCTTACTCAAATGTTCGACTAGGTCATAAGATCAAGTATGCTGTGCATATTTGGAAACAGAAATACTACCCAGTTATCATACAAAATGCTCGCTAATTGAATGTTTTCTCACTGGTATTTGACTCTGATCCAGGCAAAAAAAGTGCGTGGATATGCGGTCTATTGACGCAGATAAGCTTGTATGGGATTGGAATTGCCTATACTGTTACATCAGCTATCAGCTTGAGGTATGTTGCGTTATCCCTGCCAGCATCGGCATTAAAGCGTAGGACCACAGCTTTAGATTTGGGTAACTGCAAAATGTTTGCTTCTGTAAATTTGACGAGATATTTATATATTTGTTTGCTTTTTATCTCTGAAGGGCTATTCAGAAATCAAACTGTTATCACACACAAGGGCATGATGCAGCTGTTTGTGATAACGGAGATGCTTCTTTCTGTATTCTGCTATTTGGGGTTGTTCAGCTCATACTATCTCAAATACCCAATTTCCATGACATACAATGGCTATCAGTTGTTGCTGCAATCATGTCCTTTACCTATTCCTTCATTGGATTCGCTCTTGGTCTTGCAACTGTTATAGGTATGCCGGTGTTTTACTTGGCGATTCTTTCGAAGAAAGATTCCTTTGAATATACCATCACTGTAAATTTTGTTATCGATCTGTCATGTAGAGAATGGATACGCCAAGGGTAGTATTACCGGAGCGAGTACGTCTAGTGCAGCTGACAAAATATGGAATATGTCTCAAGCACTGGGAGATGTTGCATTCTCTTATCCATACGCCGTGATTCTCTTTGAAGTTCAGGATACTTTGAAAGCACCTCCATCGGAGAGCACAACCATGAAGAAGGCCTCCACAGTGGCAATCGTATCCACTACTTTTTTCTACATTCTCTGTGGATGCGTTGGATATGCAGCTTTTGGAGATGATACACCAGGGAATCTCTTGACAGGATTTGGATTTTACGAGCCTTACTGGCTAATCGACTTTGCCAATGCTTGCATCATGATTCATCTAGTTGGAAGCTATCAGGTACGTTCTCACTCCTCTTAATTAGAATATCGGCCTTTTTGTCATTGCCTTAAATTTTAGTTATGTATATATGCAGGTCTACAGTCAACCACTATTTGCGACAATTGAGAGATTGATTGCTGAAAAGTACAGCGACAGCAGCTTCGTATATCAGAGTGTGACTCTGAAGCTACCATTCTTGCCGGCTATTGAACTGAGCCTCTTGAGATTGTGTTTTCGAACGCTCTATGTGATATCAACTACAGTGGTAGCCATGATCTTTCCTTACTTCAACCAGGTGCTTGGATTGATAGGAGGATTGAACTTCTGGCCTTTATCTATATATTTTCCCGTGGCAATGTATTCCATGCAGAAAAACATACAAGCTTGGACCGCCAAGTGGATCATGCTTCAAGCCTTCAGCATGCTCTGCTTGATTGTGACAGCCATTGCTTTGATTGGATCATTTGAAGGTCTTATAACTGCAAGATTCGGCTAAGGAATTGCATTGATTGTACCGATAGTAAGATCAACCAGGGAAGAGTATTATATCCCTTGTTGGTTATTATTCTTGCTGAGAACATTTATTAAACAGATCAAAATAAATAGGGACACGACAAATGTTTCTGATGAAGTAAGAAAATAGGGCATGAAGAACAATTAGCTTGGTTCAGAGGCCCAACTAGTGTTAGGTTGTGAAGTCTGATATTTAAGTTTATTTATAGGTTAAGTTTACTAGTTTACTTAATAGCTAAGTATAACATCTGTATAAATATTCTCCAACGTAATTGTTTAAGGTGTGCGAGATAATTCTCTATATAAGCCTGAAATAATCAATAAAAGAGTCTAGTCAACGTGGAGGTTACAATCCTGATGTTACCACATATATTTCTCTTATTCTTCCTATTTTTTCATCTAGATTGAGTGTGTGAGTCGTGATCCTAACAACTGGTAGCGGAGTTAGGATTGATTCAGCACAATCTGAAAGATGGAAAGTTCGAAGATTGTAATCGAGAAGTTTGATGGATCCGATTTTGGTTTTTGAAAGATGCAGATTGAAGATTATCTTTATCAGAAAGATCTTCACGAACCCTTGATCGGAGTGAAGCCGGATTCAATGACGGAGGAGCAGTGGAAGCTCAAAGATCGTCAGGCTCTTAGGTTGATTCGATTGACTTTGTCGAGAAACGTGGCTTTTAACATCATCAAGGGGAAGACTGCGTCCGATTTTCTAAACGCGCTATCAAATATGTACGAAAATTCATCGGCAATGAATAAGGTATATTTGATGAATAGATTGTTCAATTTACAGATGTCTGAAAGTGGATCTGTTGTGGATCATATAAACGATTTCAATAAGATCGTTAGTCAACTCTGTTCTGTGCAAATTAATTTCAAAGATGAAATTAAAGCTTTGATTTTGATGTCATCTCTGCTTGAGTCTTGGGATACTCTTGTTGCTGCGATCATCAGTTCCCGTGGATCTGAGAAACTGAAGTTTGATGAAGTCCGAGATGTTGTTCTCAGCGAAAGTATTCGCAAACGAGAAATTGGGGATTCTATCAAGCAGCTCTCAAGGGAAAGAGGTAGCTCGAGGTGTCAAAACCAACGTAGCCGATCAAAATCACAGAACCGAGAAAAATCTCCAAACAGGCCAAACATAACCTGCTGGAATTGTGGAGAAAAAGGACACTATCGGACTAAGTGTCCTAAACCAAAGAAGAAGCAACATCACAAATCTGGAGATGATAATGATTCTATAAATTCAACAGAAGACATTAGGGATGCTCTAATCCTCAGTGTGGACAGACCAGTTGAATCCTGGATTTTGGATTCCGGTGCATCTTTTCATTCATCTCCTAGCAAGGAATTATTCCAAAATTTTCAATATGGAAACTTTGGGAAGGTGTTTCTTGCTGACAATAAAGCCTTGGAGATTGAAGGAAAGTAGGATGCCTGCATAAAGACTCCAGAAGGAAATCAGTGGACATTGGAGGATGTCAGATATATTCCTGGTCTCAAGAAGAATCTGATCTCTATTGGTCAGTTGGATAGCACAGGCTACGCAATAGAGTTTGGGAAAAGTTCATGGAAGATTGTGAAGGGTGCTATGGTGGTAGCACGTGGCACAAAATCTGGAACTTTGTACGCCACTGCAGGGTATATTAACATGGCTGTTGTTGCTGAGGGTGCTTCAAGTCTGTGGCACAATAGACTTGGACATATGAGTGCTAAAAGAATGAAGATGTTGGCTGCAAAGGGAGTTTTGGAAGGTTTGAAATCTGTAGATATAGGTCTTTGTGAGAGTTGTGTTATGGGTAAACTAAAACGAGTTAGCTTCACAAAGACTACTAGAGAGCCGAAGAAAGTACAGTTGGAAATAGTCCATACAGATGTTTGGGGGCCATCTCTTGTATCATCACTTGGTGGATCCAGGTTCTGTGTCACTGTAAGGACCCAAACCCGAAAACTAGGCTATTATCGAACCCGGACAATCCCAACACGTGGACCAATCTGAATCCCACAAGGCTTAGAAGACTTTTCAAACGCGAATTCCCAAAACAAACGTATTTAATATTTCAAGAATTGGAGCATGTCAAATAAGAAACAGACATCTAGCATAACATTGGAGTGAACAAAATACCACAACGGAAGACTTTATTTAAATGAACAAAATATCCAAACGAAAGACGGGTCCATACAGTCACAAGCCCAAAATCACAAACTGGGCTTAAAGCCGGGTACATAAAACTGTATCCAATAAAGTAATAAATGAATAAGAATATAATATGAGTCAAAACATCAAAATGAATCAAAAAGGAAATGCCAGAAAAGAAAACCATATAAAATGTGCATGTCTGATAGTCCAACCAAGTCGTAAGAAGCTCTCACACCTCAAAACACTGTTTACGGCTCACGAACTACTTCTGAAAGGGGGAAATAACAACTGGTGAGATAATAATCTCAGTAGGAGTCACCGCATCATATGTTCTACGGGGAAACGAAGGCACATACTAAGAAGAGAAGAAACGGTTTACTATTCGAACAAGGACGTAACTGAAGCAACTCGAAGAATATGGAAATCATACATATGATTTTTATAGTGTAAAACGTAGTTCCAACCCAATAGGTTATAACTCAAAACTTCATAATACAACACGTCTAACAATGTCTGCCAAAACCTATCGGGATAGACATAATAAATCACTCATCGAGTAACTCTCGCTAAAGAGAAACCGAAAGTCCACTAGCAATTTAATTTATATTTTTAAGAAAATAATAAATATACACGTAACCCCTACTGTCAATGTTGTCCGAGACTAAGCAGAGAAAAAAAATACAACATGTATTATACCCGTCTCAATACTCAATATGAACCAACTTGCGAAGACGTGACAGGCAAACGAAGACAACACCCATACAACTCCCGAACAAGTAACAAGTAAGCAACTCTCCCCTATCACTGGGATTCTGTATACTTACCTTGCATTGATCAAGCGAACGTTTATTAAAGATACCAAACTGAATACCAAAATATTTATTAAATACCATACTTATTTTAAACTATAGGATAAAATAATACGTTTATGAAAACTATAAAAATATGTCATGCATCAAGACGTCCTCAAGTCTGACCATCATAACTCAATTTGTAGTTACATTAAACCAATAATTATGGTTTATAAAATCTACTAAAAATTATTTTCTTGGGATCCAATATAAATATAATTCTTTAAATTTATTATTATTATTTTTTTGTCTAAACCCACAATCTGAATTTTTAATTTATTATGTAATAATTAACCATAAGCTATGATTTATAGCTAATATGTTAATATTAATACACACATAAATTTAAGTATAGCTAAGCCACTCAACAACAAAGATTTATGTCCAGCCTTTTTTTTCCTTTTTTTTACTTTCCTTTTACTTCTACCTCTGATGTGGAGGCTTTGGTTATGCGGCATTTGGAGAAAATACACCCGGGAGCATCTTGACAAGATTTGAACTTTGTGAATTCTATTGGCTTCGTCACATTGCTAATACTTGTATAGTGCTTCATTTAGCCGGAAGCTATCAGGTAGTTCACCCACATAGATTAACACTCTCTTGCGTTTTGTTTGCATGCTTTTTCGTTTTTTCACATCCAAAAATTCTCATCACAACCATTAACAAACCTCTGTTAAGGTTTCAGGTGCAAATGCATAATAATTTATCTGCCTTGTGCATTACCATCCTTTTCCAGGTTGTTAGTCAGCCAGTGTTTGCAAGCATTGAAAGATGGATAGCCGAGAAGTACCCAAGCAGCAGCCTTGTAAATAATAATTTCACCCTCAAACTCCCACTTCTAAGAGCTTTGGAGCTGAACGCCCTCAGGTTGTTTTTCCAAACAATTTATGTTTTGTCAACCACAGCAATTGCCATGATCTTTCCTTACTTCAACCAGGTCCTCGGAGTTTTAGGAGGGTTGAATATTTGGCCTTTGACTATTTATTTCCCAGTGGAAATGTATTTTAAGCAGAGAAAAATAGAGGCATGGACGGTCAAGTGGATCATGCTTCGAGCTTTCAGCATAATCTGCTTTTTTGCTACACTATTTACTCTGCTCGGGTCCATTGAAGGACTTATAAGTGCAAAACTAGGGCGTGCTAGTGCATTCATTTCTTAATGGGTAGGATGTCCAAGTATTTATTATGATGAGGGTGGCATGAACCAATTGTTATGGTTCCCTTGAGGCAAAAAGAGCTTCATTACATGATTACCAATTGTTGGCGTGGGCATATCCCTCATCTGTGCTTTTTTTTTCTGATATTGAGCATCTTAAATTTTTCGGACAAGATGGAACACTTTGATCAATGTCGGAATCTACATGGGAACTGACACGTGGAAATTAGACTGGTGTGATCACCTGCAAACCTGCAAGGAGAGAATCAAAACAATTAAGGCAAAGATCATAGAGTGGGATCCGTTAGGACAGGTGTTTGATTTGGCGTGTTTAAGTGGCGTGGGACCACAGATATTACCATATTTCTGCTCCGCTGATGTGAAACATCATAAATGACACATGTCGGTTTTGTCTGTTTCCATACAGTTTGATCTTCCGTTAGCAACTAAAAATTTATCACACCAATATAGTAGTGGTCTACCGGTACCATACCAGCTCCGTAATGTTAATTAGTCTGCCGTTTTTATACGAAAGACGATCCGAGAGTCAATTTCTAGGCAATCTTTGGTTCTGGACTTCATTCCGATGATGTTAAATGAAGGTTGTCACGGACCTGGCATTTCCATCATTCATCGAGGTCGGCAAAGCCATCATCTTGTTTTCTTCATTTATTTCGCTATTTGATGGGCTGGTGCACCAAAAACCAAATCAACAAGAAAAAAAAAACGAACCATTATACTAAATATTTATCGTAACAAAGATGAAAGAAGCATTGATGGTTGATGGCTGCTGCTGCTTCTTCTTCTTCTTTGTCCTGAACGTGGTTTCCTGCTCCAGAGGTGTTCTATAATGATTATTGCTTTGCCATATTTGTCGAGAAACCTCTATCTTTTGCATTTAATGCTACTGACTTACCAGTGCAGCAGCGTCTCACTTTTGGATATATAATTGGCGTTTTCCATGAGAATCCCAAGCGCTCCAAAAATGTTGACATGCGTGATAATGATGCTGTAAACTTAATCATCTCTACCCTCCAGTCCAAATTACTTAATCCACTCGTTGACTTTTATTCCTAGGCCTACACCAGACTAGAAAAAATAATTAGTAACTTTCTTTCACATGATGCTATCCACATGCCAGATTTCTTAATAAATACAGCCGGAAAGAACCAATATCTTGACTTTTTTTGCATTTCCACGTCCACAAACTGGTATATGCATCAAGGAACCTATCCAGACTCTGGTTTTGTAGAGCACCATGGGAGCAGAAGCAGAACAAGAGAGATCATTGTTACATGGTGTCCCAGGAGCATCTGCCCCCAAGAGAACTGGTTCGGTTCTTGTAGCTTTGCTTTTGTTCTTTGTGGGTTTCCTTCTTAGTCATGGCTCAATTTCTATGTTTGTTGAGGCACCATGTCACTATTTCACGGATTGTGATTTACAGGGACGGTATGGACAGCAGTGGCACATGTAGTAACAGCCTTGATAGGATCAGGGGTGCTGTCATTGGCTTGGTGCATAGCGCAATTGGGGTGGATCGCAGGTCCCTTGGCTATTTTGATGTTTGCTGCAATCATACTTTTCTCTGCTTTCCTTCTCTGCGACTGCTACCGGTCACCTGATCCCGAACATGGTCCTGACAGAAATCCCTCCTACCTTGAAGCTGTTCATGTGAGTTTGGGTAAGACCAAATTTCAGTTTTTCTTCGTTGTCTGGATCAAAATAGAAGGAAAGCTTTATACGCCGTGAATTAATTGTTCAATATTTGATCATAGATGAGTTAATTTGTGCTTTGTCTTTAGGTGAACATGATCCAGGACTTCTCTGTTTCTAGCAGTTGAATTCATCACCTCTACACCTTCCTCTGTTGCCATACTCTACTACTTTTTTTTACAGTACAATTTCCAGAATAAGAAGAACAATATATACCTGGAATCACTCATCATCTCTAGCATCATATGCAAAACCATCCATGTTTTTATTTTCTTTTTTTCCAGAATTGTTTGAGCAAAACTAAAGGTTCATCGTTACAAGTATTCTCATTGAAAATCCGTGAAAAGAAAAGGCAAGTGGACATATATGTCAGAACATAGAGAAGATGAGAATATTGTTATTGGCAAAAGTAGCATATGATAGGTGGGTTTTGCTTCTAACAGTAGTTGCTTCCAAAGTTTGATCAAATTTAAAGGTAAATTTACTGGTGGAGCAAATAATATTTTGTGTTATAACATAATTTAGCCTAGAGAGCACTTGCAAATGTCTTAATCATATTAAATGCTTTTAGATAGGGCACGAGCTGATTTTTGCTGGGAAAGCACTGGCAACTGTACGTGGGGTCATTTTGCTGGAAAGGCACTGCCAACATTTTCTATGTCATTTATGGTCATTTACTCTTACTCTAAAGAGAAATAGTAACTTCACATGGAGGAATCCCATGCTATGATTTTGTTTTCTTACTCAAATGTTCGACTAGGTCATAAGATCAAGTATGCTGTGCATATTCGGAAACAGAAATAGTACCCAGTTATCTTACAAAATGCTCGCTAATTGAATGTATTCTCATTGGTATTTGACTCTGATCCAGGCAAAAAAAGTGCGTGGATATGCGGCCTATTGACGCCGATAAGCTTGTATGGGATTGGAATTGCCTATACTCTTACATCAGCTATCAGCATGAGGTATGTTGCTCTATCCCTGCCAGCATCGGCATTAAAGCGTACGACCACAGCTTTAGATTTGGGTAACTGCAAAATGTTTGCTTCTGTAAATTTGACGAGATATTTATATATATGTTTGCTTTTTATCTCTGAAGGGCTATTCAGAAATCAAACTGTTATCACACACAAGGGCATGATGCAGCTGTTTGTGATAACGGAGATGCTTCTTTCTGTATTCTGCTATTTGGGGTTGTTCAGCTCGTACTATCTCAAATACCCAATTTAGATGACATACAATGGCTATCAATTGTTGCTGCAATCATGTCCTTTACCTATTCCTTCATTGGATTCGCTCTTGGTCTTGCAACAGTTATAGGTATGCCGGTGTTTTACTTGGCGATTCTTTCAAAGAAAGATTCTTTTGAATACACCATCACTGTAAATTTTGTTATCGATCTGTCATGTAGAGAATGGATACGCCAAGGGTAGTATTACCGGAGCGAGTACGTATAGTGCAGCTGACAAAATATGGAATATGTCTCAAGCACTGGGAGATGTTGCATTTTGTTATCCATACGCCATGATTCTCTTTGAAGTTCAGGATACTTTGAAAGCACCTCCATCGGAGAGCACAACCATGAAGAAGGCCTCCACAGTGGCAATCGTATCCACTACTTTTTTCTACATTCTCTGTGGATGCGTTGGATATGCAGCTTTTGGAGATGATACACCAGGGAATCTCTTGACAGGATTTGGATTTTACGAGCCTTACTGGCTAATCGACTTTGCCAATGCTTGCATCATGATTCATCTAGTTGGAAGCTATCAGGTACGTTCTCACTCCTCTTAATTAGAATATCGGCCTTTTTGTCATTGCCTTAAATTTTAGTTATGTATATATGCAGGTCTACAGTCAACCACTATTTGCGACGATTGAGAGATTGATTGCTGAAAAGTACAGCGACAGCAGCTTCGTATATCAGAGTGTGACTCTGAAGCTACCATTCTTGCCGGCTAGTGAACTGAACCTATTGAGATTGTGTTTTCGAACGCTTTATGTGATATCAACTACAGTGGTAGCCATGATCTTTCCTTACTTCAACCAGGTGCTTGGATTGATAGGAGGATTGAACTTCTGGCCTTTATCTATATATTTTCCCGTGGCAATGTATTCCAGGCAGAAAAACATACAAGCTTGGACCGCCAAGTGGATCATGCTTCAAGCCTTCAGCATGCTCTGCTTGATTGCGACAGCCATTGCTTTGATTGGATCATTTGAAGGTCTTATAACTGCAAGATTCGGCTAAGGAATTGCATTGATTGTACCGATAGTAAGATCAACCAGGGAAGAGTATTATATCCCGTGTTGGTTATTATTCTTGCTGAGAACATGTATTAAACAGACCAAAATAAATAGGGACACGACAAATGTTTCTGATGAAGTAAGAAAATAGGGCATGAAGAACAGTTAGTTCAGTTCAGAGGCCCAACTAGCTGGGGATTCAAGTCACTGGAAAAGCAATGTACAAACCGAAAAGGACATTTCTGTTATCAGTTATATCTGAAACTACGGTCACCCGTAACAATGATGATCACTCACAACTCGCAAGAATAGTGTGCATGACCCGTACGTGCAACCACATTGCCTTCGTTCACTTGCTCTCGGGGATTCCCCTCCCCTCTCTCGTATGAAAAGGTGGCTGTTTTTGTGTGATCAAAGCGGAAATCCACCCAACACTAGCAAAAAGACCCTCAAAGGCCAAAGCAGTCAACGATCAGAGAGACAGAGAAATGGGGAGTGGGGGGGAGAGAGTTGACCGGGCGTCTCGTGGGTGAGCTACCGGTCCAGCTCTCACACGCTCAATGGCGTTGAATTCTTTAATAAAATCATGCACCTTTGATGCCAAGTTTTCTCTTTGGCATTTTATATATATACACAGAGACAGCCATGCAATAAATGCAACCAACCTCCTTATATAAGAAATAGTCACTGTCATTTCTTTTCTCGTCCGCACTTGTTTTCTTTAATTATTTCCATAGCTAATAGCTCGGAGAAATTAAAGAGAGACAGTAGATAGAGAATTCTCTTTTTATTCTCGTCCCCTAATATACTTTCTTTCCTTGAATATCGTCCCTGCAGGTTATCCTTTTTATTTTGTAGACTAAAGCTATTGACATTTCTTAAGGGATCAGTACTATAGTGAAAGAAAAACACAAGACAGAAACGCACACAAAGATGGGCAGGATTCCGTGTTGTGAGAAGGGCAACGTGAAAAGGGGGCAATGGACTCCTGAAGAAGACAACAAATTGTCTTCCTACATCGCCCAACACGGCACCCGTAACTGGCGCCTCATACCCAAGAATGCTGGTCTGTGTTTTCGAGTTGTTGTTTCCATTTGACGCTCACTGCAAAAATAAAATTAGGAGAAGGGAGCAAATTAATTCCTTGTACATAATTATTTTTTCCTTTCTATTCTGCATGGACAAAGGGCTCCAGAGATGCGGGAAAAGCTGTAGGCTCCGGTGGACTAATTATCTTCGACCCGATCTAAAACATGGCCAGTTTTCAGACACAGAAGAGCAAACCATCGTCAAGCTTCACTCTGTCGTCGGCAACCGGTACTTCCAGTTATACTTAATAAACCACTATCTTTAGATAGCTATAGGTATCCAGCTGATGGTTTTTGCTCATAATTAATGATGTTTATTAGGACACATTATTCGGTAGTACAGTTATAAATGTTTCCACTTTTCGATGACCGTGTCCTCCTCCATGGAAACGCAGATGGTCATTAATAGCAGCACAACTTCCAGGTCGGACGGACAATGATGTTAAAAATCACTGGAATACCAAACTGAAGAAGAAGCTCTCAGGGATGGGCATTGATCCTGTCACCCACAAGCCCTTTTCCCACCTCATGGCTGAGATTGCCACCACACTAGCAACACCGCAGGTGGCTCACCTTGCAGAGGCGGCCCTGGGCTGCTTCAAGGACGAGATGCTCCACCTCCTCACCAAAAAGCGCATTGACTTCCAGCTGCATCAAAGTAACACCAATGTGTTGCAAGGAAACACTTCATCCCCCTACATTGCCGGTAAACATGACGATAACGATGATACCATTGAAACAATCAAGCTTGGTTTATCTAGGGCCATGCAGGAGCCCGGCATGTTACCACCAAATAAGACCTGGGACACCACTGGTGCCACATCCACCAATTTTGTAGGGGCCAGCGGAGAATTTCCCGCTATGATGACTGGATTCCATTGTGGCCCTTCATCTTTCGGCAACGAAGGGGCTGTCTCACCATGGAGCCAGAGTATGTGCACCGGAAGCACATGCACAGCAGGTGACCAGCAAGGCCGGTTGCTTGAAAAGCTGGAGGATGAAAATGGAGAATGCCAAGGAGGAAAAGAGATGAGGAACGGCTCAACCATGTTCAATACTGAGTGTGTGTTATGGGATTTACCGTCGGATGATCTAATGAATCCAATGGTTTGAGTATGCCTAACATCACCAGTCACCTGACCTCCAATTTGGGCAATAAAAGCATCACATATATATAGCTAGGTTAAATTATCAGTGTAAATAAACCTTATTTTATAAAAACAAATTCATCAATAATAAGATTTCTTCTTTTGATACAAATATCTTTAGTCTCTAAAATATGAAACCAGTCAAGAATATTACTTCAGATGGCTCCCAATCATAATCACTTCTACAGGATGGGCTGTAACACGTAGGCCCATTATAATGAAGAAGATAGCCGTTGAGATAGAACGGGGAATAAATCGACCGTTGTAATGAAGAAGAAATGTACCGTTGGGAATCCCCGGCCTTTCTGAACAAGATTTATAACCCCTTGTACTTCGCTCGAAACAAAAAACGCAAACTCTGTGAATCCTGAAGCTGTCTCTAATTGCCCACTTATTTGCTCACTAATTACTTTGCTTGATCATTCAGTTCAGATTATTTTGTTCATTTTACATCTAATTCAATATTGTTCAACAATGGCTGACATGAAAGATGCCCACATAGTCGAAATTCCAGTCGACGGAGAGCATCAACAGGGACCACAATCTGCCGTGACCGCCATCACAGCAGTCCAAAACCACCCATTGGCCGAAATCTCCCAAAGTCCTGGTCATTTATTGCTTCTCAAGCTCTGGCAAAGAGAAGAAGACCTCTTCGGTCGCCGGATTGCCGCAAAAGAGTCGAGAATTGACTCTATCAAGGCCGAAATTTTCCAGCTTTGTTTCTTCTTTTTAGTCTTTCACGGAATAGTCTTAACCATGTTATTCACCTCGTCCGACGGCAGCAGGGACCACCACACCTGCGAGAAGTGGTGGATACCGTCGCTTGTATCTGTGTGTACTTCAGTTGTGTTTGTGTATTTGGTTCAGGTTAAACTTTACGCGTACTGGAAGGTGTGGAGGCAGCTGCAGAGAGAGAGGAGCGATAACAGGGCGTTGACTAGGTGTATCCAAGAGCTGAGAATGAAAGGAGAAAGCTTTGATCTGTCCAAGGAGCCACTGAGCGGGAAGAGAATGAAGAGCTCCAGTGTGGAGATCAAGTGGAAGCCCCTCACCTGGTGTTCACAGAATCTAATCACTATCTGTCTTGTTTGTTTTACAGGTTTGGTCTTTCCTGCTTCAAAATTCATCCTCTGCGGGTTGTAATCAGGGAGTTGTGCTATGGTACTGAGATTTTGGTACGACGGTCAGAGGTGAAGTGAGTTGACTAAGCGTGCAGGATTGACCTGCAATAACAGATCGATTTGCACCTGCGAAATTCTACAGATCGGATTGTGATTATGAATTTCTACAGGTCGGACGGATTATGAGGTAACAACATTTAAGCAAAACCGTGCGATTTTTAATGTTTCTATCGAAATACACCACCAATTTATAGAATTCGGACACATATTTTTCTTACACAGAAAAGGCCAGAGGTTGTTGCGGCCAGGGGGACAACCAGTTTCCTGACAGTGTTTCATGGTGCAAAAGGCCTGGGATGAGCATCTGAGTCCGATCATAAATTAGCCATTGGTATTGTTCAACGGTTTGCCATGGAGATGATGAGGTGGTCACTGCAAGCAAATTAAATTAGCCCCTTTTCAAAAGAGAGACATGGCGGTCTGTTAAATGAAAACTAAACTGGAAACCTATATTTCTTATATTAGTTTTGATTTTGATAAATTATTATAGGAAATTCTAGTATTTTGGATTCTACAAATAAAGATTGTACTAGTTTTATGAAATATCAAATAATTATTTAAAAGGAGTATCAAAAGGTTTTTTTAATTCTGAGGTTACGACAACAAGATTAAATAATAATTTTATTATGTACCAAAAAAAACAACTTTATTGTTTGATATCTTATTGAATTAGTTTGGTTTAACAAATCTCATTATTACTTCAAGAAATAACAATGAAAATATTTTTTTTTTCATATGAAATCTTTTTTTTTAGATAATAACAAATTTTTATTTATATTTATTTTTCAGATTTTTATTTGAACTTAATTAGAGATAAAATCAAATTTTTATAACAAAAAAATAAGATTAACAGTATATAAAAAATGCTATATTGACTTACGCAAAAGCCATTGACTTTACGCAACCAAAACAAGCTAACTTTACATCAAGTCTTAAATTAATGATTATGTATATAAAATGCTATGTTAGTATATTATATATATATATATATATAACTTAAATATTTTTGAAAGTTATAAAATATGATATCTAAATCTAATAAGTATTTTTTATATTTAAAGTATTAGTAAAATTATTAACCTTCATAGCGATCCATTTATCATTTTTTGCTAAAGCGAAATTCATCTAGAATTATTCGATTTATTATTTTGGCAGGATCGGTAGAGGAAGGAAGAAAGTAAAGCAAAGCCTCCGCTGTGGACTACTCCCACGCATATACACCGAATACGTGCTTGTGAACGTGTTCCTTTCCCCTTCCCCTTGTAGGGTTGTCGTTGCTCTTTTACTTCTGCTACTTCTGCTGTTTTTACTGGCTGCGGTGGTACGATCTAAGGAAGTATCGAAAATCTGGAAGTGCATAAATCAGACACGACGGATATCTACAAAGATATAGACTGGAGCACCACCGACAAAATGGTTGGTGCTCCTGTTGCTGTTGGGGGAGGGAGGTTCATGACCTACTCTCCCTCTCCCTCCCCATCGCCCTCCGCTCCTCACACACCTCACTTCTCTGTGCTCCGCTCCTCCGCCTCTGCTCTCGTTGTCGAGCAAGAGAAGTATACCGCCTCCTCCCTGACTGACTTACGTGTCAGACCTACAGATCTTTATTGTATTTTCTTTTTATTTGTTAGGATATAGGTTTTCTTCGTTTCTTTTTCGTGTTACTTTATACCCGATCCTTTTGATCTTGATTGGGAGAGATCGACTGTTGTCTTACTTTGATTGACTTTATTATACTGTTTTTTCTTAATTTTATTTTTATAGTTGTTCTTATTCTTCGTTTCTCATTTCGTCCTTTATGTCGTGGATTGATGGTCTCGTGCTTTTGTAATACTTTCATCATTTAAGTTTCTTCACGAGCTCCAAATCGGTGATCCCAACCATCATTTTGCAATCAATATCGTAGTCGTAAATGATGGATTCAATTTGCTTGCTGGTGATTAATTTTAAATTATTAGTGCTGGTATAAACCGTGCCCTGAACAAAATATTTCCAATTTGCTGGCATCAAATAGTTTGCTCACAACTGCAAGGTTGACTGACTGCTACTTTTTTTTTTTTGGGTTTGCTCAAACAGGTATCTCTCGGAACTACTGGCTGAACGCAATAAGCTTGGTCCTTTTATGCCTGTGCTCACTCAGACATATCGGTTGCTGAACCAGGGTGAGTTTAACCACGAAGGTGGTCTTTATAAATAGATCAAACCTCATGCACAATTTTCAAACATTTATCATCTGACGCATCGCCAGAGTGTCATGTGGAAGACAATTAATTCCATTATTGCTTTTATGATTTCATAGATGAATAGATAACATCATAACTGCTAGCTTACGATTGGTAATTATGATAACTTGATTGACATAGAAGACACAAATCATATCCCATTCCATTTCTTTTTGGTGGGTAGGGAGAATTGACTTGGAATTCTATAAGAAAAAGAGGGCGGGGGGAGGGGTATTTTTCGGTTAGGTTGTCTTGGTTCCATAACATCTATCTACCTTTTGTGCAGTATTGTGGATTAGGCATGTAAATTTTTTAGATGATTGTATTTGGTGAAGACATTATATTGTGATGTTCCTGCTTATATGCCAGAAATTGAAGGAAAAATGTCCATGCTGCTGCAAGTTGGTTTATGCCCGACCAAGTTGGTTTAGGAATAACTTATCATAAAAGATATCATTGGTTGAGTTAGCGCTGGTAATCTGTCAAATGAAAGAATAATAACTGATTTCAGTAAAACTTGCATTTTTTTGGTTCTTAGGAGGGAGTCAAACCCAAACGTTTTACTAAATCCCTGACTACTCAGTTTAAAAGAATATCAACATAGAGAAAGACAGAGTAGAAGGAATTTTAGTCAGCATGGTGATTAGGTAAATGAGAGTGGCCAGGATGTGACAGTTATTTCTTGGCATGCATTTTGTTGAGCTGTTCTGCTTGCGACAATCTTTTACCTACTTGGTGATGATATTCATCACGCAGAGGCTGCAGTTTAATGTGCTACTCCAAATTTCAGCATTCTTAAGGTCACTGTGTTTATGCTCGTTGGCTCTCTTTTTGTTACTTATTTCTTGCCCACTTCACTTGTGGGGGTCCTGCAGTATGGAGTATGCAATTGTGGATGAGATTGCATGTTAGGTAGGCATTTGATCATGATTTTGTTCCATGGTTCAATATTTGGAAACCTCATTAGTGATTCTTCACTGGTGAGTTCATTGGTGATGCACTGCTTCTGGCATATTTCAAGAATCTGGGATATTTTACTTAAGATGCTGGTGTATGTCTTTTCTGTTCAGTCAACTGGTCCTCTTACATCCATCTTTGGTTTATTTTAAACTATCGTATTGAGAGATCTTTGGTGGCTCAATCTTTGGGGTGACATATATGGGTACTATAGATCATAAACTTCTTTGGTTTACTGTAAGATGGGACTTTCTCCAATCCTTTTCTTTCAGAAGAAAATAATTTTTCTCTTTCTATATCCTCAAGTTTATAATAGTAAATTGATAAAATTTGGTACACAGAGGTGCTGTCTTTTGGCAATATGTTATCTAGGTTCATGCTTATCTTAAGTAGGCAGATAAGTCTGGTGAGAATACAGTGTCCTTGGGTTTTATCATCTCTCTTGACTTGGATTTATTATTGTGCTTCCTTTGTGTAAATTAGATATGATGAAGCTTTACTGATCTAGGAAAACAGATGATGTATTTCAGTTTTGTTTGTTCTTTATGCTTATAAAATGGTAGAGAATGATATGTGCTCCTCGAACATTCATGTCATGCTACCTTTTCTTGAAAGTTTTGTATGTATTTTAAGGAAGCATTGTTGTTTAGCTGACTCAATTAATAATCGGTCTTTTCTATTCTTTTTTGTGACTACTAACCAATAACAATGCTGACCAGTACATCTTGTTCTTGAAAATTGACATTTTTTGGAGCAGAAATATTGCGTGTAACCACACTGTTGGGGAATGCATCAATTTTAGGTCCAAATGGGCTTGATCATGCTAGCCCTCTGACTTCTCGAGGAATATTTTCAAATGGAGTAGCTGATGCAAACGGATGGGCATCATGGTTTCATTCTGAAGTATGGATACTGACTATTAACATAACCTTCTTTATAACATCTAATTTGCTGTCTTCTAATACCATTTCTGACTATTATCTGCTATGCTAACCTGTCTTTTTTATGAGTTTGTAGTTTGAATGCCAAGTTTCCCATCACAGGAAATGTTATTGTGAAGCTAACTTCGTCAGGCATTGAAAAATTGATATTAACTTTGCTTGCTCCTTATAGTTGGAAAGATACAATTGGAGACTAATACATGATATTCATATTCTAGTTTTCACGACATAATGCAGAAGTGCATGAATTATTTGAGTCTTCTGAGTTGATGCATAAATTCCTTCGAGAAAGTGTCTGATCAATGAGGTGAAGCCAGGGGAATGGGTTTTAGAAGTGGTAACGCAATGCTGACCAGCCTGCTGATCAAATATTGTATATTTATGTGTAATATTGTTGGATCAGCTAACCACCAGTTACCTTGTTGCAAGTAAGAGAAGTCATGGTTGTTGAGCCTGGTAATCAATTTATAATATTGTTGGATCGGCTAACAACCATGTTGCAAGTAAGAGCTGGAATGGTTGTTAAGCCTAGTAAACTATGGATGGATATTTTGGCCCCCTTCTTTTCATCAAGTCTAATCTTTGCATATTTATCATATTCTCTGATCGTGGCCCGGTACAATACTTGTATTGTGCTTGTTTGTTTATGCTATGGGTTTAGACTCACTTAGCTTTCCACTGCAGATTTGTTTCATCCCCCACCTTCTTTGGTGTAAATGTAGCCTGGAAAAAAACATTGTGAAATGTTTCTGGGTCTGTGGAGATTTTTAGGGGTTAATATAGTTTTCATACTGAAAATGGCAGATCTCATGAACATGATGTGTAGGTTTTTAAAAATATGTGAAATTGTTTGTGCAGATGTCAGGTAAGTTAAATCCCTCTTCTACACAGAACTGGCCAAGTTCCCACGGTAGTTCATCTGGTCTTGTTGTCAAGACTCTCAAAGTGGATATTCCAGTAGACAGATATCCCAATGTACGATTCATCATTTCTATCCTGGTTATTTTTACCTTTTTTCATTTTCTTTGTTACACTGCCTGAAAACAAATTCTGGTTGCAGTTTAACTTTGTTGGACGCCTCCTTGGCCCTAGGGGTAACTCTCTAAAGAGGGTAGAAGCAGTTACCGAGTGCCGAGTTCTGATCAGGGGTCGTGGCAGCATTAAGGATCCAGCTAGGGTAATATGAAATTGTCAAATTTCCGTCCCTTTCTTACTGATGCAATCATATGCATCTTTCTGAATGTCTTAATGATGACAAGCTGTCTTGGATGCATGATTCTGAAAAAGGAAGAGATCCATCTAACTGGTTCTGCTCTAGGTTCATATTTATGACCCAAAATTAATTTGGGTTTAGCTAGTTTTTGTCTTGAATTTAAGGTTTGTTAAATTAAAATAAAATTAAGCATTGAGATGGATGAAGGTTGGTGATGGAATATATGTTCGAATCAGCTTAATACAACTATCTTTAGCAACATCTAAGTAAAATAATTTTGTCGTGTAGGTTGATTATATTAAGATAAGTCTGGGATGGAAGGTATGCTAGGATCATCTAGTGAGAAAATCTTTCTCAACCTTTATGGAGAATAATGGTCTTGATTATTTTCGCTACTAAAGCATTAGCGGAGAATTGCTGTTTAAGTGAATGATAACGTGTATTACGATCAGCTAGTGAGAAAATCTTTCTCATCACTTATGGAGACTAATGATGGACATGGTTTCTGCTACATAACGATTGGTGAGAATTTCTGTTCAAAAAGGTACCACGCGTGGTTGAAATCTTATGTTCAACGATGTTATAAACAAATGTTGAAAATTTTTGAAGTAGTTCTATAAAGTTAGCTGCTTTTTTTGTTGTATGACAATGTGACATTTTCCTCTACTTTTTAAAGGAAGAAATGATGAGAGGGAAGCCAGGGTATGAACATCTAAATGAGCCTCTCCATATCCTAGTTGAGGCAGAATTACCGATTGAAATAGTTGATACGCGCCTAATGCAAGCACATGAGATACTTGAGGACCTGCTGAAACCTGTGGTAAGCATGTTTATCTGCTATGTGCATATCTAATTCACAAAAATAATCAGTTTCCTTTCCTTATGCCTTCTTGTTACTTTATTTGATGGTTCAGGATGAAACACAGGATCTGTATAAGAAGCAGCAGCTAAGAGAGCTAGCAATGCTCAATGGTACGCTTCGTGAGGAAGACTCTCTGATGTCTGGATCAGTGTCGCCTTTCCACAGTAGTCTGGGCATGAAAAGAGCCAAGACCAGGGGGTAATGGATGCTTTCTCTCAATGAGATTTTTGGGAGCTGACTGGGGTTACTCACTGCCACTGCCAGTAATCCCGTGGTGGTTGACAACTGAAACATTCTAATGTCAACCAATGCCTCCAGCTGCCATCCGGTCGCTGCTATGTTCCCGATTCTAACCTGTTTCTGATAATGATGTGTGATTTGCTATGTTTAGAGGTTTGCTAGTTTGGTTGGTATTGGGCCCGAAGTTGTACTTTGAGCTTGTGATGAAGTTTATGATTTTGATAGCGGTGGTGGAGATTTATTTAATGTTACGGTTTTGTGAAGTCAAAAGATTGTATCCTTTCTGGAGTGATTGTTTAAAAATGTAGAGATGTACTAGAATTTATTCATAGCATTTTTGTCGTTTTAAACATAATTTTTACCTTTTGTATCTGCCAGTTTTCTTACGGGTGATTTTGGTATTTCAGACCATTTCATTGCTGCATTATCTGCCATTCCTGGATTACTGCTAGCCGCATTATCTGGGACATGAAAGTATGAATTGTCCAAGAAACAACAATGCCTCGTAGTCATAAGCCACACACAAGTAAAAGAAATACATGCAGCTGATGCTTTTGTTAATAGATGTGTTAAAGTGCTTGTAAATGAACCTTACAAAATCAAAAGCAACTTTTTCTGTCATTTTGTTTTTTAACTTCTTTATTTCTGGTGCTGCAGAAAACATAAGAAGAAAATAACTACAAAGGCTATTATGAAAAAGAAGAAGCCACCAACAGCACCCGAGAGAAGCAGTGACATTGGCACACATCATACCCGACGCAAAGCATGTGCAGAAGTGAAGCCGGTGAATTCCCTTGGAGCCCATTAGAGTTTGGTGTCTACGGTTCACATATTTACATTTCAATTAAACAATAAAAAGAAAGTAGGAGCGCATTGCTTCTATGTGTTCACTATAAACTCGATCCTTATTGGAAAACCATACAAGAGCTCATGTGGAAACTTCACAGCTGAGAAATTTAGCCTCCAGTTTTTCAAAAAACATAGGTGCAGAGTTGGATAAACCCCACCTTTATAGCATTGACTCAGGTTCAGGTTCTATCTTCGCCTTCTTCCTCATCTTCCCCCTCATCAATTCCAACCCATCGAGTGAAAGCAAATAGAAACTCCTTGAAGTTCACCATCCCATTTTTGTCCCAGTCCATCTCCTCTGCAGATCAAGGCACGAAGGACTTCATGTGTGTCATATAATCCAGCTTCTTTTGAGCTAATGATTATTAGTATGTCACCCTAATGAAGAACTATACATTCATTTTGAGAAAAAAAAAACATAGAATGTGGAGGCAATAGAGTACCAAATCTTTTCATAGCTATTCTCCCTGAAGAACGCTCCCCCGATTCATTAATGGCTTGAAACATCTCATTCTTGCTGACAAAACCATCCTTGTTCTTGTCCAAGAACACAAATGCATCGACCAACGTTTGGAATGTGGTTTCCAAATTTGGCAATCCTATCCCGGATTTCTACCAATGTCAAGAAACACTAAACAAACGTACATCGGTCACACAGATAATCAGATTAGGATACTTCATGGACAGACAGGACTGTTAGCAATACAAATACAAATGAAAATGTATTTTTTATGCACCTTCCGATTATAGCTTAAGCAAAGATATTAGGAGCAAACAAATAGAGCATTAAAGCTCAATGCAGGATACAGCTTGAAGGGCAGCAGGATCATCCTTGAGAAGATAGACGAGACATAGGAGTACAATGAACTCATTGAACCCCATTACCTTATCCTCATTAATATCGCATGCCTCAAAGAGATCGTCAATTTCTTCCTCAGTAAAAGAAATCTCCAGCTTTCGGAAACATTTCCGCAGCTCTTCTTGATCAATTGACCCATTCGAATCCTCATCTACACATGAAACCAATAAGTGAATGTTTTGGAAACTTACCCCTCCCAAGTTAAAAAGTGTGGAAGTTGTGTTTTATTGCATGCCTACCAAACTGCTCAAAGATAGCCTTGCATTGTCTCAAGCTCTTGTCGATTTTTGGGAATTTCAGGATTATGCTGTTCAATGATTTTATTGCAGTTCCTCTATCTTCCCTTCGCTGTAAGGCTTCGACCATTTTTGCCTCAAGCTTTGTTTCTGGTATCCACGCAACCTCAGGAAAGTCAAGCTTGCCGATTCTACCGCCCATTGTCGATTAGTTAAGCAAACTGGGATGCCAGGATACGCCTCCAGTCTGTACTTCGTCAGCGGAACAAAGGTGTTAGAAAAATAATCAAGTAAAGTAGAGCAGAGAACAACCAAGATGAAAGAGAAATCTATAGGTGGAGGATGATCATCAATCAGGGGGCAACCAAGATGGCAGAGGATGAAGCATAGATCACCCTCAATCTATCTCTATTATTTCGAATGTGAAAGCAACCAATTCAAAACTTGTTATATACGGTCATAGTCTTGAATCAGCCGGCAGCAGGTTGGCAATGGTTGCTTTATCAGTAAAGTAACAAAACAAACCTGAAGGAGAAGGATTGTGACAGAAACAAAGGGCAGCATCTAACTAGAACATGACAGAAATATGAGAGAAACCGTCTAGCAAACTATAGGCTCGAAACAAGGATAGAAATCAGGAACTCAGATGCACACACCTTTCAGAAGAAAAATCAACCGTGGTCCCACTACAAACAAGCCTCGGAACGAACCGACTTAAAAGATGACAAAACACCCACCAACAAAAGTCTGAAGAAAGAAGCAAAAGAAGACGGCAGATTGGTCCTGAAAAGCAAGGGAAGGAGGAATGGGTAACCAAATGAGAAAAAAGGAGAACGGAAATGTATGAATGGCAAAGGAAAGTGGTGTGGTTAAGCAGAGTTTGACACCGAGTTTTGTGGTGCACCTACCACGTACTCTCGATCGTGGCGCCTGTGCTTCTACCACTGACTAACTACTTCCGCTGACTTTTCCTCGTTTTCTTGTAAGAACCCATCAAAACACTAAAAATTGCAAAGCCTTCAAGTTTGATGGCGAGATGGTATTAAAAAAAGACGAGGCTTGACGTGTAGCAGCTTTCTGCCTTCTTTCGTAGAGGTGCTAACAAGATCCGCAAATAAACTCTGACAAACATAAGCTTCGTAATATTGAAGCCCATTTCTGTCGTTATTTTTTTAAAAAAAATTGAAGGTATCCTTAGATAACATTTACTAATCCTTGTATTATAAGAGTAAATTCAATTAATTCGAAATTTTAAAATATTTTATAATTAAATTATCTTTGATTAACCACTTAGATACATAATATATCTATGAAAGTTAAGTCAAACACCCAATCAAAAGGGCTATGATTGATAGATTAGGTAGCGATGATGATGGCGCCGGCGATACTGCCAAAATTTTTTCTATATATTACCATTGAGAGCTATTACTATAGTGAATTCTTTCTAGTTTCCATTTCCGGTATGTTACCATTATACATATAAGAAATAAATTAATTTATTCAGAAATTTATATATTTAAATATTTTTCATTTCATATTTGGTTAATAAAATAGAAAAATATAAATAAATAACATATCTTTAATGATATATGTATTTTTAATCTCAAACTAATATATATAAATATAAAATAACATAACTAACTAAAATAAAAGATACGATCTATATTTTAATGAAAAAATAAAAATATTATTTACCAAAACAAATACGTTATAAATGATTTGTGCTAATATTTCACTTTTCAATTTTAAAAAGTTGGTAATGTTGAGAAAAATTAGTTAAGGACAAAAGGAATTTGTTTTATCTTTCTCTTTAGAAATATAAAGCTCTTATTAGAAACAAATATGATAGTTCAATAAAGGATTTAATTAGTAAAATTCATGTGTTTTATTATGTTGCTTATCAATTATTTGTTACTCTTTTAATGTTAACAATGAATATTCAATTAAAATTAATTTTTTTATCTCTTTTAAAACTAATATAAAGACTAATATCCATCTTATATTAAATATATTCTCTATCATAAAATCAATTAAGTAGATGATCGATTCATTTTTTAATTTTTGAATAGATTTTTTTTAGATAAAAAAAAAATTCATCGTGATAATGACTATCCGTATGTAGATATTAGTCTACAAAATCTTTTATACTAAATTATGAATGAATATCTAATTAATTTGTCAATTATTTATTTCTTTTTTAATTGACCATAAATATTGATTGATTTATGCATATACTAATTTATTTTTAATATAATAATATCACATTGGTGTCATCTTGTATTTTAACTTAAATTTATTATTTACATATATTATTATGATTTTTAATTATTAAAAATTTAATTATATATATATATATATATATATATTAATACCTTAATGGTCAGTCCAACTTTTAAAACCTTACATATAATTAATCGAATTACCAAATAAATAAAATAAAAAGAAAAGCGAAATAGAAATCGACGAATCAAAAATCGCCAAGTAAACTGCCACTAGGCAACCCAACTGAAAGTGAATCTCTGCATATCTCCTCTCCCCTCCCCCAAGATGCATATAAAATTGTCCTCTTTTACGTCCATCGTAACAACACAGCCAAACCCTAACGCGGAGGAGGTAATCTAATCAAAACCCTCTATGCCGTTTTTTAAAAATAAAAAGAAAAACTTGTTTACTCCTAGTAGTTTTTAGTATGCTTCGAGTAGATTTTATGCGTACTCCTGAACTGTGGTGTTTGGGTTTATTTTTAATTGTCTACGCAAGTAAGGGTGATTTTATTATCTTTTAATGACTCCAGGGTGGATAGATCGTCTCAATGACCCTTTTATCTACCGGGTTTCTGATTTTATCGTTCTCGTTTCATTTTTTTAATGGGTGGTTGATCGCTGTTGAGTATGGTGAGGGAATTTTGATAATCTAAAAATAGCGAAATTGATTTTTTTTTTCTAGAGTTTCGTATGCTTTGATTCGAGGATTTTTTTTTCTTTTCTTTCAATGGCTCTGATCACTTTGATACTTTTTTAGTGAAGCTTTTGAAGTATTGCGATGGCTTCCAAACGGATTAACAAGGAGTTGAAGGACCTGCAAAGGGATCCTCCTGCATCATGCAGTGCTGGTTCGTTTCCTTTTATCTTATCTTTTTGTCCTATCCTTTGTGCTTGAAGTTGTTGAACTCGGACAGAATTTTGCAGAACATTATTATTTTTCAATGTTTTATGTTACTGTTTTCGGTCCTCTAGTAATTGTTAGTGAGCATGCCGGACCACGGGCTTTCATTTATGCAGGATAAAAAGTAGATGATGGTTCATTGACAGGATTCAACTCTCTGTGCGCTTCTACATCTTTAATTCATTGGAACAACATTAATTATAGTAGTCTCAGCCTTGAGATTGATTACTCCCCTTTATTTTCATTTACTTATTGCTATGCACTGCCGGTTCATTTCTTTTTTTCTTATATTATTGCATTGCCCTTATCTTCTGGACATATTTTGTCTTGCATTGTATAGTCATGTTGAGCAATAATATTTTTTGTACCATATTACTACTGCATTGGGACCCCATGATTCAATTGTAAGCACAAGATGATAGCAAGCAAGGCAAATGAACTCCTTTTTTCACTTATATGGTTAAAAGGATCAGAAGTTCTCGAGTAAGAAATAAAAAGATAATGGTTACAAGAACTGAAATTGAAACTGTGATATCGACTATAAAGGGTCACGGACTGGCTTCAGTTTACTCTGCCGTACAGTCATGTCTCTACATCCAGGTCTCTAACTCACTGGGATGTCCCAAATTGAGTACTTGCACTTGGTTGTAGCATCAGATCATAACCTTGCAATTGTGCAATGACTCTGTGCTATGGTTGATGGTGATTTATCTGATTCTGCTACTCTATTCTTAAGTTATGAACAGGGTATATAAAAAAATACAAGCCAATGAGGTTTTCACATTTGAGCAAAAATTTATGCTATCTTTTCTGAAGTTCGCAATTGTAAGAAGCGTTGTATTCCATGTTTATAGGACCGGTTGCTGATGATATGTTCCATTGGCAAGCAACAATCATGGGCCCAGCTGATAGCCCATTTTCTGGTGGTGTATTTGTTGTGTCCATACACTTTCCACCAGATTACCCATTCAAGCCACCAAAGGTATGTGCTTTTAATTGCTCTTGACTTACTTTTTATCCATCTGTCCTGATTGCTAGAGAAGGGAAAATAAAAGAATAGATGGCTTCCGTATCATTTATTGACGTACTTGGCTCTGACAAGTTTGCAATCTTTGGTTTGGAAAGTCTGTCATGGATTTTCCATCATGTTGTAAAATAAATGGGAATATAGTGATTAGTAAATTATGGATCTTATGTTCATCAACAGGGAATATAGTGATTAGTAAATTATGGATCTTATGTTCATCAACAGGGAATATAGTGATTAGTAAATTATGGATCTTATGTTCATCAACAGGGAATATATTGATTAGTAAATTATGGATCTTATGTTCATCAACATTAGCTGTGATCAGTGCTAAATACTATTTGAGCCTCGTCTGTTGTCTAAGGATAATTTGGAAATGAATAAAACACCATGAAGTCATGGATTCACCTGCTTCCTTACCAGATATTAGTTGTTTATTACTTAATTGATTGTCATAATGAACTGAAACAACTTGTGCAGTAAATCTTTGGCATTAGCACCCTAAATGCAAATCACTTTCTTGGTGGTCTTCGTTTTTCTGATTACTTATGGTTTGTCAGTGTTTTGTTTGGGCTAGCTTTATATGTTTACATACAATTAGAAAAAGCAGATTGTGTTCTTCAAAATTCTTTTTTCGTTTATTAATTCACAATGAATTTTAATAATGTAGCCTATAAACTAATTGGACAGGTGTCTTTCCGCACCAAGGTCTTCCATCCGAACATCAACAGCAATGGAAGCATTTGTCTTGACATCCTTAAAGAGCAGTGGAGTCCTGCACTTACGATATCTAAGGTGTTTCATAATTATCTTTTTCCCTGCGTAGTAGGGTGGTGGGGGTTAGGTTTCTATTTGTCTTATTATTACCCAAAGAGCATTTTTGTGTGAAATGATGAATGGGACATAACAAGTTTGTTTGCATTAAACAAATGATAATGAGAGCAGGGCTGTTTGTAGGTTTGCATAGTGTATAGTGAGTCTTATAACATGCGAGATGAATGTTTTGTAGGTTTTGCTGTCAATATGCTCATTGTTGACCGATCCGAACCCAGATGATCCACTGGTGCCAGAAATTGCACATATGTACAAGACAGACCGGGCCAAGTATGAGACGACAGCTCGATCCTGGACTCAGAAATATGCCATGGGTTAGGGATAGGGGACCCAACTTATGCCCACAGCTTTAGAAAAATGAAAAGAAGTTCTCGTCCTATTAGTAGTGAATAATAATAAATGTTTGTGAAAGTTATTTCTTACTAAGAATAGATATCTATCTGATTTACTGGTTGGTTATGTTTATATACTTAATACTTATTTGAAGCATATAATGCAGCTAAAGCAAAGACACTTTTTATCTATGAAACGGTTTACTTGATATCCTTTTAGCCAAAGGAGACTTGGTGCTTCTTTTTATCTTCTTAAAGTCCAACAAGATCAAATGGTTGCACAGCACCTAGTTCTGTTCCTCTTGTGACGGACAATATCTCAGGGAATTCAAACCCTCTGTCCAAAACTTGACCCACTTAAGGGGTTTCAATTGCCATCCTATTTTACTTTCTCTTTCCTTGGAGCAATAAAAAGTTGGCAGCATAAAGCATTTGACTTCCTTTACTGTCTTGTCAAAGCTAGAGGCTAGACCTTATGCTCTTTTCCGTACGTACTTTGTGGTTCTCTCCTTATTTCACCTTTATTATTGTGACTATGAGCCTCTATAATATATTAATAAACTCATGTTGGGCTTATCATTTCCGACAAGTTCCTGACTTTGTTAAATAAAGGTTTCACATAGATGTGATAACCTTTTCTACATAGAAATAGCCTAAAATCGAAGGCAAATAGTATTTTCCGCTGAACAAAGGATCAAACTAAGCCACGCAATTGGGAAATAAATGAAGTTAGTGTAGAGTGTAACAAATGGTAACTGTTCCTGATGATCTTTTCCTTCATACGTTGAGAGGCATTGCAAAATTTGCAAAGGGTCGATTTTGTCTCTCTTTCTCTCAGACACATTCCGCATAGGCTAACCACTGTTCAAAATGGAGGCAGAGATGCACATGTCTGAGGCAAAGGATCACGGGGGTATTGGGTTACGTGAAGATTGATTCCTGACAGGAAAGAATTCTCATACTTCCAAGCAGGAAAAATAAAAAGAATAACGATTACCTGTCGCAGTGAAAAAGCATGACAAGCAAGTCCTGATCAAATCTTGATCGTCAAAAGAATATAAAGTGATATCCAAGCATCAGAGAAGGAAAAAGATGCACATGTGGTGGGGATCTGTACATTTGTCGCTTCCCTTGCGTAGTAATGTAACGTTCACAGCAAACGCCGACACTCGCAGATACAAATACATCAAGGCTGCTGCAAAACACTACAACGGAAGAGTCAAAGCGAAGGGGAGTAGCTCTGGAACCTTATCAAATGTCTGCTAGTGGTCTATAATAAGAACAGCAGATGTTGTTGACATGCAGATAAACAAATAGGGAATGCACGAAAGGGACTAATAACTGAAGCATTTCCTTTGATTCGGGTACTACTCGATAGCAGTAATATGGGCATGCCTTGCATACATATACATTTATGTTGGGGTCTTCTGGTCTTCGCCATTTTGACAGCGACTCCTCAACCCATGATCTATGGCTTTACTGGCACCTCCCTGAGAAGATAAAATGCTAGTTTGTATAATATTAAACACTTCTTCCTAGCTTAGTTAATCCTCACACCTTTCCATGCAAGGCAAACATACCCATTCTTGGAAGAATCACTGTCCTCCGGATCTTCGTGTGCAAGTAGCTAGTTACCTACCTAGCTAGCGTGCAAAACAAGTTTCTTTTCATCTGGGTATGTCTGCCATGCATACCAAGGCACAACCAAGCAAGTGTACTCCATTAATTTCTTCCCACAGCAAACACGACCCGTCCGGTTAGTGACGGCCAACGAAAAAAAGACAATTTACGGAAGCTGAAAAGAGATTGCAACGGCCAGGGAATTAGTTAACTTTTGTCCGGATTCATTAAATACCAGATACAACTGCTAACAAATCGCCAACGCCAACAAGAATCACTCTTTTTGATTTATTTTAATCATTATTGTTGTTGATATTTTTCTCTTTTTTTATTATTTAATCCGTCCAGCCAAAATACACCCTTCTGTCTCTCTGAAAAAAAAATTGAAAATAATATTATTAAAGTGGGATAGGACAGACAAGCAAGGTTGGGCAGATATGCACCGGGAGCAAGCAGCTCAGTAGCGGAAAGAGAAACTTGAGCGCGCAAAAAGCACAAAGAAGAGAGAGGGAAAGACGTACGTACAGTAACCTTCATTCTCTTACCTGTTCACATTGAAAACATCGAGAAATCAGAGAGCAAATTCTACGTTTCTTTCGATCTCAGGCTGTTCTCTCGAGAAAATTTCTTTACGTATTGGTCCACTGGAAGGAAGAAGCGCAGATATTGGGTGTTCATACTGTTTTTAATCTGAGTTTAGCTGCAACAAAGAACTGTTGCGGTGCGTGCTTTTCCTACTTGTGGTTTTCTTGTAGTTTTGTTCGTGGAAGGAGTAAAGAATGGAGAGAGCATGTGCATTTGTATTTATTTGTTCAAGTATAGGACACCTCAAGCAAACTGATGCTTCCTTCCTTCCTCCTCATGTGCTCTGCCTTGTTTCTTTTTAACGTTTTCTGCTGTTTCCTTTGCTCCCTAAATGAGCTATCTTTTAGAAAAAAAACCGATTTCCTTCTTATCAGCACCTTTCCTTTTTGTTTCCTCTTCTCATTTTGAGCCTTCCTGTTTTAGCTGATTCGGGATCACCCTTCATCCTGCAATACAAAGTCACCGTGTCTGTGTTTTTTTTCTACATTTTCTTTATTATCTTTTTCGTGTCTAATTTGCTGACTCTTGTCCTTTTTCTCACAGTTTTGTGTTTCCCAAGTGATGTTTAGTCTTCCCTGATTCTGCTTTGCTCCGTAGTCGGTTACTGCTTCCTTTTGCTTTTCACCCACAATGTCAGGTATATCTTTAGCTTATAATAGTCTTTGAAGTAAGTGGTCTTGGTGACGCTTTGATTCAGTTATGGTTTTGGATGTGACTGTTTCGGTACAAATGTTGGTTTGGTTTTTCATGTCTGGGTGATGATTGACCTCGTGCTCTGTTCTTTATGGTATTGAAGCGCTGGAAGGGACTGAGTCAGCTGATGATAACAGAGACAGAAGATCCGATCTGGAATATTCCGAAGATGAGAGGCGGTGCTCCAGAATTGGCTCACTTAAAAAGAAGGCAATCAATGCTTCCAACAAGTTCACTCATTCTCTTAAAAAGCGAGGGAAAAGGAAATTTGACTACAGGGTGTCCTCGGTATCGATTGAGGATGTAAGAGATGCGGAAGAGGACAGCGCGGTCCGTGAATTCCGGAAAAAGCTTCTGCAAAGGGATCTGTTGCCCCCTAGACATGATGACTATCATACTTTGTTAAGGTTTGCCTCGTTGATAAATTACCATGAATGTAGTTACGTGCTTGCATCCTTTTATGTTGATGATACCTTGTAAACCTTGCAGGTTCTTAAAAGCTAGAGAGTTCAGTATTGAAAAGACGGTCCAGATGTGGGAAGATATGCTTCAGTGGAGGGCAGAGTATGGAGCAGATACCGTGCTAGAGGTAATACAACAACAGTCTTACCTTCCATTTTATTCGCAAGTACAGGTTGTGACTCATTTGTTAGATTTTGCAAATATAAGTTATAACTCGTAGCTGCTACGATGTTTGACACAAAAAAACTTTGTCATTTGATTTCTTTTGTTATCTATTTATATGTTGGATCTTACCCCGTGACATTACATCCGTCTGGTCACTCGCTTTACTGTTTAATTCTTTTTAGAGAATTTTGTTGATTAGTTTGAAGAGTATACCTAACGACTAATCAAAACCTAGGAATTTGAATTTGAGGAGATGGAGGAAGTCTTACAGTATTACCCTCAGGGATACCATGGGGTTGATAAAGAAGGCCGACCAATTTACATTGAGAGGCTCGGAAAAGCTCATCCAAGTAGACTGATGAACATCACCACTATAGATCGATATCTGAAGTACCATGTCCAGGAGTTTGAGAAGGCTCTACAGGAGAAATTCCCTGCTTGTTCCATAGCTGCAAAGAAACGGATTTCTTCAACGACAACTATATTGGATGTGCAGGGCTTGGTATGATCAATCCCATTTGAAAATAAGTCTTTTCAAATCTGTCATTTTGTTGGGACTACGCAATTTGCATTAATATATCACTACAGTCTTCTTCCCCTCATTGCATGCACTTTGAAGAATTAAACTTGTTTCTGAAATCTGGTTTACAGGATTCATATGAAAATCTTGGTTTTAGGGTTTTACTATAATAGTCTTCATGGGATTAAGACATCTATTGATGCGCTAACAGGATGTTGATGATTTTATTCCTCTACTTCCACTCGTTTATGACCTTTCAACTGGTTGTCTGCAGAATTTGAACTGGTGATTAATGTTATGTGAAATACAGGGAATTAAGAATTTCACTCCGACTGCTGCTAATCTTTTGGCTGCCATGACAAAAATCGATAGCAACTACTATCCTGAGGTATTGACCTGTCAATGGATGACTATTATATTTATCTAATTATCTGTGAAAGTTTTCCCCGTGACCTCGCAGACCTTGCATCGGATGTTTATTGTCAATGCTGGTCTTGGCTTTAAGAAGATGCTTTGGCCTGCTGCACAGAAATTTTTGGATTCCAAAACCATTGCAAAGATACAGGTAACGGAAATGACTGTTACCATTGTTGTCTTTTTTGCGACATCTGAACTGTTTATATTTGCTCACTTAAATTTCAGGTTTTGGAGACAAGATCCCTGCCTAAGCTTCTGGAAGTAATTGACTCAAGGTTTGAACATGATATGTTGTTTCCTTCTTAATTAAGTGCTCCAATATTTTTGAATCATTTTCTTCTTCTCTGTTTCAGTCAATTGCCAGACTTCTTGGGTGGCTCCTGCACTTGTTCTGGCACTGGAGGGTGCCTTAGATCCGGTAAAGGTCCATGGAACGATCCAGATATTATGAAGGTCAGTACTCTGCTATGACATCTGTGATGAATTACATTAGCTTGAAAGTGGGTCTGAACTCTTATGAGAAATTAACTCAGCTGTCATCTTTTTGTAGCTTGTAAATAATGCTGATGCAGCATTTGTGTTGCAGATCACTAGAGTGTCTATTGACCAGCAAAAATACAATTCATATATCCAGATACACACAGTGAAGGCAAGCCTTCTTGTGACAACCATTTTGATAATTATCAGTACATCTTGCTCCTTGATGTATGATGTATTTTTTATATTCAGGGAAGATGTGGTGACACATTGAAGGTGGAATCAGGGTCTGATGTTGATGACTGTTCTTCTCAAATTGGACGGAGTTCTACGTTTGACTATCTGAATCCTGTTCACGAAGAAGTAAGCTGAAAAACTCGTGACAATGTATTTGTAGTCCTTGGAATGTGCTCAAATGCGTCTACCCTTGTTCATGTTGTTTGTAAACTATGATTATCATAGGCCAGGATATCAGATGCAGATGCCTACCATAGTTGTGATGATCATTTTGTTGTGGTTGAGGAAACCGATCAAATACACCATAGGGTGGAAAGCCATAAAGATGAATTACTTTGTGAGAACAATTTGGAGAGCATTCATAGAGAACCACTAATCAATCTTGAAGGTACGACTTAGCGTTCTATCTCATTAGTAGAGTTGGTTCTTCATTCTTTGGCAAATCTCGTATCCATCAAATGTTATCTCAGATCATGAATTTGTTTGAGTAGATTCCAACCCTTAAGTTTTCCAAGTTCACACTGTTACCTTTTGTAGGACTTATATCCCAAATCGATTTATACATGCAGGAGTTTTGGCATATTGTTGGTTCGATGATGTGAAAAAAAAATTCTGGAAAACAGGTATTCCCTGTGTGGCAAGAACCATGATATCGTTAATTGTAAAACTAGTTTCGTCCATTTGTAGTCTACCGATTGAACTTTGGAGAAGGCAAGACATTTATCCATCGAATTTGATGGAACATGGCACTGATAGTACGACCACAACTATGGTTGCTGCAAGAGAAGAAGACAGTGTCCAATCATATGTAGAGCGGCTTGAGAGACTAGACAAAATGATAGAGGAAGTTGGCAACAAACCCGCTGTGATGATCCCTTTCGAGAAAGAGCAAATTTTAATGGAATCTCTGGAAAGGATCAAGTCAGTGGAGTTCGATCTTGAGAAAACAAAGAGGGTAATCCTCATCCTATTTGATCCAGAATCTCTTGGTAGCAAACTGAAAAATCTATATTGAATATGATGTCTCTCAACTATCTTATCCTTGCAGGTACTTCATGCCACAGTGGTGAAACAACTGGAAGTTGCAAAAATGCTAGATAATTTACGACAATCTAAATGCCGCGTAAGTAATTTCTGAAAGTGGGCTGTATCAGCAGCAAAATTTGGTATCCTGGGAGGACCTTTTCATGGATGTTTCCTTGAAATTTGACACTGCTGTCGGTCTTTTTTGCAGCGCAGGAGACTGTTGTGTTGAGAACCTGAAAGTGTAACTACTGAATAAGCTAGCATAGGGTTAGAAGAGATATCTATGGACACCCGACACAAATGGCAGCGACCTAACTATGTTCTTCCGAAGAAAGATTAGCATTCATCTAACACTTCTCCTTCATCTTGATTTCCCTTTCAAATTTTGTAACAAGCTAGTTAAGCTGAGCAGTTCTTAATGGTCTCGACTAGGAAATAGAGTTGAAAGGAACTGAGAAAAGGTAAATATTTAAGTGAGTACTGAAGGCATATTTGTATGTCCCCTCATTTTCTTACTATGTTTAATCAGACTATGACCATTGTTTATTCTCTTCTAATATAATAGCAGAGTTTCACAAGCTTTTAATAATCGGGGGCCACAAAATTAAAGCCAGACACTAAATCCAAATCCCACCTGGGAATTTTTTAGAAGACTTAAAATTGTATGAAAGATATATAAAAAATTTTATATTTTAATGGTCGGTGCATAAATAAACATAAAGATAAACATTAATGCTTAGTTGAAGAATTGTTTTATCTATCATCAATCAATCAACTAACAAATCTTGCGGGGAGGTTCTCACAAATAAGCGACAACCTCCGCAAATCTGGTTAGTGTGAGGCTTTGAACTTTTCCGACGTAATTTGCTGTCCCAAAGTTTTCGTTCTTCCACACGTTGTAAACACAGGCATGACTGCCTGTCATTCGCTAGTTCAATATAATTATGTACATGTCTTGTTTTTGGTTAGATCAAAAGCCCATTTTTGTTTCCATATTTCTGCTTCTACATCTCTACAACTTTGATTCGGAAAAAAAGCAGTGTACATATATATATACATAAAACCTAAAGAACGATGGAACAGAAACGATGTCTTGCAATTCTCTTATTTTTCTTATGGATGGGTCTATTTGCGCATCATTCTTCCGCTGATAGCCACGTTTCAGGTGCTGTAAAGTTGAGTATGTTATGGATGATAGTAGAATGGGGTTTGGAGGTAATTAGGTGTTTCATGCTTTCTATCTTCTTCTTTGGATGCAGATGATATCTTTGAATCCCATGTATCTGAAGGCAGGAATCTATTAGAAGGAGAAGAGAAACGTATGTATTACCGCTTTGCCTCTTTTGTAGGAAGATTTTCTTTGCCCGGTGTATCGCATCCCGCTGATGATGTGATTCTCCTGCTTTATCTGCAGTTTGCCCTGTAAACTTCGAGTGTCAGAATTACACAGTCCTCACAAGCCAATGCAAGGAACCTGAGTATCCCCCTTCCCGTTGCTGCCCAGCGTTCAAGGAATTCGTTTGCCCTATGGCAGAGCTGTTGAACGACTTGAGCAACAATTGTGCACGAAGCATGTTCTGCAACATAAACCTCCGGTACCCACCTGGTCTGTTCTCGAATGAATGCCGGGAAGGGAAGCGGGGACTTGCGTGCCCTTTGGCGCCCCCTCCGGCTCAATTTGAGTGTCCTGCTTTGCCTCCTTTTTCTCATTCAGACGACGAAGATTCTCATTTCGAAGATACAAGTTCTCATTCCGACGAGAGGAGTGAAAGTCCGTCTCCAACTATAATATTGTCTCCCGCACCTCAGCCTGACATAAGTGGTACTTATATCTTGGTTCTTCAGTATTATATATGATGTTATGTTATCTCTAACTGTTCTGAATCCGTAACTGCTGTTCTAACCTGGTGACTTGTTGTCTCTTCGTTTCAGCTGCATAGCAAACACAGGTAAGGCTGTTCATAAACATCAACAGGTTGGAGTTTTGGCGCTTGTATTGTTTGATTATGTATGTAACTGGAATTTGCAGATAGTGTTTTGTAAGGTGAACCTGTATTACATTTACAGTCCTGCTGCTGCAATCCACGTACAGATCATATCATCTGCCTTTTGCGTTTTCTCAATTTGTATGGGCTGTGATTTGTTAATAAATGATATAGCATCTCATATCAATATCTCCCACAAAATGCTCATTTCTTCGAGATAATAACAAAGGTGCGCCACAAACACAAAACACAAACGTGTGTGCTTATACGCTTTAGCTACGAATTATTCAACCATCATAATCACTTCCCCCACCTACCTTTTTTTTCCTGACGCGGTATTGGGTTTTTTTTTTTTTTAATATAGGAGGTATTATTAAATTTCTGTAGAATAAAATATGAGAAATATTATTGGATTTTAAACTCAAAATTTTCTAAAGTTACTCAAAATAAGAAGAGGTGTACAATAAATAAAAATATTTTAATAATAAATTTTAATTAATTTAATAGATAAATAATTAACCGTCCCACTTTTTTGTTATTACCACAAATAGCTGTATCTGCCTGTCACTCTGTTTGTCTTCTTAAATATAATCAAAAAGCTGTTCGGTTTTATGTATCTTCCTCTGGATCTGTCCAGTTTTCGACTTTGAGCGTTTTGCTTTGGGGGAAAGCCGAGCATATAGATATATAGAAGCTCCAAACCAAGAGATTAAGAAGAAAGATGGAGCGGAAACTGTGTTTTGCAATTCTCTTATTTTTCCTTGCCCGTTCTTCTTCTGCTTCCAGTCTCATTTCAGGTGCTTTGAGGTTCAGTACTGGATTCTAGCCTGTGGCAGTGCGGTAATCTGATGTTTAACGCTTTGTGTGGTTTTTTTATGTTTTGGATCCAGATGGCGTTTTTGAATCCCATGTTTCAATTGGCAGGAGTCTGCTTCAATCTAGAAAACGTATGTATTCTTTTCACTTTCTTTGCTCAATTGTTCTTCCCCATCTTTGGTTGAATGAGTCTTTTCTATTTTTGGATTTTGATTATAATGCATCCTTCTGCCATCTAAGTTCTCCAAATTCCTAATCTTGCTCCTTTGATCCATGTGTTGGATAATTTGGTTTGCAAAAAGGTTTCGTTCGGTGGAAGACTCTGCCTCTAGAGGAAGTCACTTGAGACTCTACCTTGCTTTTAGGTACTCAGTTTCCATCTCACAATATTTGAGACAAGTTTGCTGCTTCAGGGGGAGGAATTGATGTGATGCTCACGGATTCAGAGAATAATCCCAAAAACTTGGCCTAGATTGTTTGTGTTAGGCCGTGAGTCATGCATTTAGGAAGCATGTAGTTGCTGTTTATATGTGTGTTGGTTATTCTTTGAATTGTGTTGCCAGTGGAATGAAACTTAGTTTCCAACCATCCTCATTGAGGTAGTAACTGACGCGAGGGAACTAGATGTTTGCAGATAAGTAGGTTGTGAAATATATATAGAAGGGCCACTTGTGCTGAAACTTGAATTGTGGCTGATTCTATCCCAAAGAGAAATATTACTAAGAACAGTTCCACCTGGGACCTTAACGTTTAAGCTGAGCTAAAGATAATATCCAAAACAGCCGATTCACTTTATTCAATGTTGGTGTGCTTGTTAGGATGTTTTATCATTTCATGTTCGGTGTGACCGGCCTAAGTTAATGCCTTGATGACTTTCTTTCAGTCTACAACTTTCTACAGACTCTCTTGCAGATAATTTATGTGTTCTTCTGCAGACAAAAAGTAAAGATTACATTTCAGGATATGATAGTAACGATGCATTATATTCTTCAAGTGTATCCTAATGATGCTGTGTATCGATGCTGATGTGCGTTCTCCTGCTTTAACCGCAGCCTGCCCGGTAAATTTTGAGTTTCTGAACTATACCATCATCACGAGCCAATGCAAAGGACCCCAGTATCCACCTTCTACTTGTTGCAAGGCCTTGAAGGAATTTGCATGCCCTTATGCTGGTGTGCTCAATGACTTAACCAACGACTGTGCATCAACCATGTTCAGCTACATTAACCTTTATGGAAAGTACCCACCTGGTCTTTTCGCTAATGAATGCAAGGACGGGAAGCAGGGACTCGAGTGCCCTGCATATTCTCCTTCGTCTGAGGTGGCGGCCGATACAAGTAGTAGCCCAAGTCCAACGACGTGTGGTATATCACTATTGCTTTCATTCATAGCTTGCTTCATTATGGTGTTACATAAGCTATTCTGAAAGCAAAAGGAAAAGAAAACCACAAGCACATTCTTTTCCTTTTTTTTTCTATCGTTATAATTTTTAATCCCTCGTGTCATTAATATATTGACTTGGAGATTGTAACGACGGTGCCTGTATTATGATATTTTTACGTATTTTGCATTTACTTAATCGCTGTGATTGTGGACAAATGGTGGTAGTTGGTGTTTCATTATCTTGGTCAGAATTGGTAGATGCCGCCATGGAACAACGACGGTTGCCGCAGAGGACAAGGCAACAACTTAGTGCACTAGACACTGTAGGTAGTGCAAAGAGGTATAAGAACACTGTGGGTAAGCAGTAACCTCCGGGAAGGAAGAGTAATGTAATCTCGTCTCCTGATGTAGGCCATATGTGAGACCATGATCGGTCAATCGGCATATCCAATACAATGTTCTAACGCTAGGATACAAGTATGCGGACGCTTCTAGTACAACCAGAAAATGATATGCATCTCTAAGAAACTAAAATACGGCTGCCTACGGATTTATGATACCCTTGCTCAATTGACAGAAATATGAACAATGAACAAGGGTGGTAACTATGTGCGCTTTAGCCTTTTCTTCTCTCGCACGGCTTCCTGTAATCTAACAGCAGCAACCCGGCAAGATTCTCTTATTCAGGATGGGCCTGTATCTACCAAGCAAGGTTGAGGCGCGACTTCCGGCGAAATTGTTTCTTTTTCACACACCAGGTCCCAGGAAAGGTGCTCAACTGGAGAAGAGGAAAAGAGACTCAAGTTGTGTGGTAGCGTAGAGAGAAAGATGTACTAAAAGGGAGAAATGGATGTTCTGTTCCAGCTCTTAAGATATCCGGAACCGAAACTGTAACATATCTTACGTACGTTGCTAATGATCTTTGCCCCAAACCAAGCAGAATCTGCCCCATACGGAGGAGGAATCACTCTTATTCCGGTGGAAATTGACGACGGAAGTAGTCCATGCAATTCCTTCTCCAACCTCTCTGAAAAAAAGATAAATTCAAAACTCATTCGTTGGTTCTATTCCATCTCACAATTATTCCAAGATTCTCATGTCATCTTAACCATCGTTTGTAACAAAAAAAGGGAGTGCATGGTTTAACCTGCGAGTCCTGGTAGACATGCTGTTCCCCCGGACAGAACTACAGTCTTGAACCAACCACCATCACCACTTAATTCTGCAGAATGACAGTGGTCCATGCACAGAGCTATAGCCTGGTGCAAACCCATGGCACGCCTGAATAATAATGTAGAACCAAGTAAAATATATGAGGATGCCAAAAGCAACAACTCATAACTGAAATTACTATCTCGATTCTTTCTCGCTTTCCCTATCCTCTCTTTTTGAAATATCTGCATGATGCTAATGAGACATCTTCCAAAATGCCTAGTTGTATGGTCAATATACACTCTACCAAGTTGGATGAGAAAAAGAAGACAGCAATTTCCATAATGGGAAGCCCCAGTAGTTTCTGCCATGAGTAACAAAGTTGTTGAAAGATTAAGCACTTACACTCCTGCAAAATGAGGCTGGAATAATACCTCCCCTGTTTTAAAGCGTTCTTTTGAGAGGGTGAACCATCCTTCTCCTCGGACTTCCATTGATGCTGTTCTGTCTTTAAATAGCTCGGCTTCATAGTCAAGGGCAACGTAGCAGAGTTCCTGAATTACCGAGGTAGAATCAGAGGAAGAGGCAACCAAAACAAGGATGCAGGCATCTACATTATATCACTGATAGACTTGCGCTATTTTACTGGGATACCAGTTGCATCATCCAAATATTTGTTAATCGCCAAATGCTAGAGAAGCAAAGATAAAATAAATTCCTGTCAACAATGTCAAACCAAAAGAAATGCAGGTACAAGTTTAGCAAAACAAGGTATGGGTACAGCATATACCACCATCAACAAGAATTAGACCACATTTTGGCTCAAGAGAACTCACTCCCAGACATGCTTATGATCTAATATGCAGCTCCTCGTAGCTTTGGTTCCACAAAAGTTGGGTGGCTACACAGACCTCCTTACAGATTTTCTATACAGTATCATACGGTCCACAGTTGTGACTGCACATCCTTCATCTCTTCTCATTAATTCTTAAATTTTCTCACTTCTCTGAAGATTATTCCTTAGAATCAAGCCATCTTTATTGCCATTTGTAATTGATCCTCCCATCTTGTCCCACTTTCACCTTCTCCCTAGGCATCCTCATTTCCTACTCTGCCCATAGCAGCTTTGTCACATCTCAATTGTAACATTCTTATCCCTGTCACACCCCATAAATGCACTTAAACGATGCGGAGGTAAGCTAATAGGGACCATAACTTCATCAAGTACTTTTCCAGCATTGATTATATACCAAGCAGCATTCTTATCTGTGTCACACTAGATCAAAGCAACTTTCCAAAATACAAATAGCCTTTGCCAAATATGCGAGCTATTCCCCAAAAAGGAAAGACGGGATAAACAGTAAATGGCTTAGATGGTTAAACTCAACCGCAGAGAGTGTTGTAACTGAAGTACAACCATCACGGCGGGTACAATTCAATGGACTTCCCAAATTCAGCGCCATATTCCAATAGTGTACATACATTATGTTCTGAGTACTGGAAAACCAGTATCACAAATTAAACTGAATAAGTGTGCCTTGAAGTGTTAAATAGCTGCCAAGCCTCAATCAGAAAAGTATTTTCTTTTCGAAAAACGTCTATGCACCAAATTACTATTGAAACATCATCAGCTTTGATCCAAAACTGCTGTATGCTAAAATCATTTAGGTATCTAGTAACTGGTAACTTTTTTTTCTGCTAAGCTGACTAAGAATTACTTTCAGTTAGCTATTAATCACTGTACTAGGCTTCACTATTCAAAAGACTTCAGCTTACATGCACATACCTGTTAATTCTTGGGATCCCAAAATAACTAGCATAAGTTTTTTTTCTTCCTTTTCTGGAGCCTCTAGGTAAATTTATTAGTACCACAATAATTTTGAGGCATTCACATGCATAAGACTTGGAACGTGATATATTGAAACTATAATTTGTATTTCTTTGCAGATTACTGTAGAGTTATAATAAAAGGTTAAAGTTGCAGGTATCTGTCCCTTAATATTTGAACTTTTTGAAATTTGAATATTCCATGAGAATCTGCCTTGGTAACTTTTGAGCTATCGCTTAATGGAACAAGTCTGTCAGAAACTCCTATTATCATTTGTATATGAAACTTCAATTCAGCTCCGGTGCAATTTTTGTTTTGCGTCAGCCTAAATGCACTACAACTTCTGACATCAAGTACTCGCAACATTTATTAAAAAAAAGTAGACGCAGCAACACACAGAAACAGCAGCAAGACTTAAGCCTATGGAGGAACAGTAGGAGAACTTACATATGAAACGGAGTACAGGAAAATAATTGCATGAAATCAAATTTTTTATCTAAGTTCTAAAGTGAAAACTATTAACCCAAAAGGATAAGCAGGGTATACAGAAACATTTAAGTAACATTGGGTTGCAGAATGATAATAAATAGGATACCTCTTTCAATGTACGGACAGTGTACAAGGATTCAATGTTCATATTGTTCTGTTGCATCTGATCTCTCAGGAATCCAGTGACCTTAAGTGCACCCATACCGACAACTTCCACTCCCACAGTGCGCATTACTTTACCATGTAAAACTGTAATGTTTGCCGAAAAATCCAAACCATGAAAAAGACCATTACAAAACAGAATTGATTATAGCGACTTGACAGCAAGGAGACAATATTTAGTTATGCAATCAACAACCATACTACAGTATAAACCTTGCATGTAAGAAAATGCAAGATCAATCAATTATAGGGGGATAGACATCAAAAACTTCATATGACTCGCAATCTTTACTCATGGAAGTATAGAGATGATCAAAATATATATGGGTGCAAAAAGGAGCATCTTGAACAAAGTAGAAAAGAGACCGACAGAAAGCAGAAAATGATTATAAGAGAAGTATATCAGAAAACGGAAATGCTTGCAAGAAAAGCGGGTACTGAAAGATACCAGAGCATATTAGAAAGGAAGGTCATCACTTACTCGGAACAACAGAAGTGGATTGGAAACCGATGTTGACAACGATTCCTGAAGTTCTTCGTGCAGCATACAGTGCTAGAGTTGCCTGCGCTTGTCAACGTGTATGACACATTAATGAAAGAAACAGGAAAATAACAAACAGAAGCCATGATACTGATCTGGAAACAAGGAAACAAATCATTCCTCTATTTTTTTCACATCTCCAGATGGCAGCAAGTTCAGAGCACACAACTACTTATCAGAAGTTCTCTGGTGGCAGAAACCTTTATTTTGACTAACAAATTTTACTACCATGCAATATGATAAGCCTGGCATCTTGATCTTTCATTTTTTATCACAAAAAAGCAGACGTTGGGATTATCAAAATTGTAAATGTTTTCAAAGTCTATTGCATTTCTTTTTGTCATTTTATTACTCTGCTCTGCTAGAAGAATAGTACATTAAGAAATCAGAAGAACACATTGAAAAAGAGACAGGTTGCACCTGGTTAACGGCACAAACAGCAGGGGCATTCAAGTCAAATAGAGCAGTCAAGATGGCCTCTTTAAGCTGTCGTCTTGATGCTCTGGCAGATTCAGTATCTGAAATGAGAAATAGGGATAGCAACAGGACAAATTATACCAAGTACAAGTATAATGCTATGTCTTGAAAATGAACTTGTAAGAAACATCCAGAGAAAAAGAAAAGGTTCAAAATTACTAGAAACTCATTCATTGTCACAAAAGAAGTCATACTGGAAAGGAGCACTTAATCTTAATGATAATTTGGGGTTGATAAAACAACATTTTCTCATGTGTATATATATAAAATTTAATACAACAACTAAATACCAAGTGAACTAATTAATTTTTATAAGAAATATGTTTCATGAAAAATATTTTTTAAAAAAATTCTCCAAGCAAATGATGCCTAAAAATGCGAAAGGTACCATCAAGTAAGAAAAATGACGGATATATAAACACACAAGTTGAGGCAAAACAGAGAAACTGCATGGTAAATAATTGGTGGGGTAATTAGATAAAAGTAGAATAGCTAACCATCATAGTGACACAATGGAAGGGACAATACAATTGGCTGCAAAGATGGTCTTACCTGCATCCTGTCATCAAAGGTATACATTACATGCATCATCTTGTAAATACGGAGGACGCTACTCCTTCCATTTATATAAGGGACTGAAATGTTATGGACAACAAGTGGATGTGGACGAAGAAAAAAGTGTAGAACCTGCTATAAATAGTAGCAAAAAAGTGGCGAAGCCTGGAGTACAGGGGAGACTCGATGTTGCCAAATTCCTGCACAAGATATTGTTTCAGTTCGGTCTACATTTTCTATTTTCTCTCAGTATCAGAGGGTAAACAAATAATCCCGATCAATGTGTGAACTTTTAACAATGGTCCCGTAGAGAGAGTAGGGGAAAGGGAAGATAAAGAATGCAAGCTGACCAAAAAAGTAGCAGACTTCCCGGAGGGCTTGGGATATTTGCTCCAACCAAATTTGCAGTAGCCCGAACCACCTTCAAAAGTAGCAAACATCATTTGACTCTGGTCAAATCCCAACAACAACAACAACAACAGGTCGCCATTATTATTGTAGTGGAAAGTAAGAGAGCGAATAGGGAGCAAACCATCGACGATAATAGAACCGGAAACTTGCATCCTCTGGGCATATATACGCATAAAGGACAAGTCCGTCATGATATGACCTGAAAAGCTCCTGTGTTATGAGCCAATTAGAGATATTGAATTCATGAATTTCAGCGGTTCGTTGTGGAGAAAAGAAAGTAACAGAGAAGTTACATACTGGATGGGATAGCCGGAGCGGAGATGGGTCTCGGCGAAGAATACGGAGTCGGAGGAGGGATCGTGGTGTAGATGGCGGGTGCTGAGGAAGAATATCCAGAGGCGATTATCGGAGTAAATCAGGTATCTCCAGGACTTGGACACCGCGCTCAGCCGAGCCGCCTCCTTGGGCCCCGCCATCCTCACTATCTGCATCACCACATCCACCGGCAACCCATCAAACAACGGTCCCATTCCCGACCCATCTCCTTCTCCTTCTCCTTCTCCTCGTCCAGATCTTGATGGGAATATGGGCTGACCAATCGTACCACTACCTTGACTACAAGAACTGTTGTTCAGCACCAATTCCCACACCTTCTTTAGCATCGGCATAAGCTATCCTATATAATTTCCAGGGAACCAATAAAGAATGTCAAGTATCTATTACAAAACAGAACCCAATTGAGTTTAATTATACTAATGGAATTCGGAAGACAAAGGAAAAGGTAACCGAAGTTTCTGGTTGTGTTTCAGGTTCAGTTCCTGATGATGGTTGGGTCGTTGGGACTTGGGTTCTTTCTTCCTTCCTTGTTGGGTCAGAGTTGACGAAACAACACAAACGAAGCTGCAGCATCAAGTATCGACGACCGAACCGTTGTTTATATTGGACTTTTAACGTTGCCTGATATTTTACGCGACACCCAATCTTGATCCTGACACGTATACTCTTACCCCATTTGTCCTGAGATGCATACCTTAAACAAGGCCATCAGTTGTTAGATAGCATTTTAACCCACATGTTCTTTTGTATGGGGCACACACAATTTATTTTACATAAAATATCTAAATGTCATTCACTGCATGCTTATTAAACAGCTGCACTCCATTAAGATGTCCAAAAAAGTTGGTATCAGCATTTAAGATTTTCACAGTTATGTTTAAATTTTTATCTTTATTTTTAAAATATTTTTTTATTCTCTCTCTATCTATGTGATTTATATTTTCCATAATATCGATTATGAAAATCTAATGTACCATATAAAAAAGTAATGTTCATAGAATCGGATCAAACCGGCAAGCTTTAACAATCATCATATCTTATTCTAATATAGTCTGGCTATTTACGTTCACTTCAATTATAACTATTATTTTTCTAGAGGATAAATATTTTTAAACCAAAAAAATATATAATTAAAGAAAAATAAAGAGATTTGTCACTTCTAGATAAGCTCGACTAACGTTCCACTGAATGTGTCAGGTAAGTACTCTTCTGGATAAGATGTTACGGCCTACAACATAGATACCAAACACGACATAGCCACTATCATGTTTGTCTCTAACTCCATTGTGGATCCATTCGGGGAGTGGGGCCGGATTCTCTTCTCTACATATTACACGTAGCTTGATAACCAATTAATTTGTAAGATAGCGAGTGTCACATCCCAAAAGCAACTCGTGGTCATTGTATGAGTCTTATATATCTTGCTTGATATATATAATGGGCTATATAATATACAACAATCATAAAAACTTTAGAAACATAAATAAAAGAAAAGTTCAAAAGTTATAATTATTACATACTTCACCAAAGGTTGTCCTAATGGCACAATCCCTATAGCTCTTGAGAGTGTCTCACGGCCTGCAAGGACCGTGTTCATTATATATATCCAAAGAAGAATATGATATTTCATTCATCATTTGATGTAGATTGTCACTAAAACATCGTAATTGGGTAAATAACTCCCTATTTATTTAAGAGCTCGTAACCATGTTAAGAAATTTCAAGACAGTTACTAAATAATCCTGGTCACTAAAAAATCATATAACACGTACACACACACAAACCAAGTATTAATAGCGTATGTCTCAAATCATAAAACAACTAGCAACACAAAAATTGACTAAAGCCTGATTTGTTACGTAACCAATTATTAATAAATTAAGTCTCAAGTATTTTTTATTCATATTTGTGATATGTTGTATCTAAGAAACTAAGAAAACAAAAGAACAGAACAATTTTCTAACTCGAGGCTGTCTTAGAAACAACATATCACACGCGTGACACTAAAAACTAAAGTATTTACATTCTAAAAGGAGTTTCCTCCTTGAAATTAAGAAAATAAAAAAATTATAAGCAATGACTAATAAACAACGAGTGTTTGAATTTTCTAAAACAAAATTCATAATATAAGAACCTTAAATCCTATTTTCTTATTTTGATGTATTTTTAGTACTGTATGATAATAGATATTTACCGGTTTAGTCCATTGAACATTTAAAATGTTTGAAAATGCTTTTAGTCATAACCCGTAAAATGTTTTTAAGAACAGAGGAAGTCTTCAATAATGACACTGTCCCTGGTTCCACCACCGTTTGCTTCTCCTCCTCTGCCTCCGCCTCTTCGGAAATAATAACAAAAATAATGTTCAAGACCACTACTTTTCCTTTCGCGCTGTTCTCTTGTCTATCCTCCCCAAAACCCACCAGTTTTATTCTCTTCGAGCCCATCAGATGCTGTTGCCCTATCCGTCAAACTCGATGTCTCTTCTCAAGTAATGCCTCTCCTCCGTCCTCCGATCATGTTTACGTCATCACGGGCCCCGTGTCTAATGGCAAAAGCACTTCTCTTTTATGCCGTACCCAGGTTGAAACTGACAATGGCAGGTTTGTATCTTTACTTTTTCTTTTTTTTTACAGTGTTTGCTTCGTATTGATACCACGCCGAGTGATGAAAAACTGTTTCATTCTTATATTGCGCATTATACGGTGAATATCTGCTAGTTAATTAGCTAATTAATTCATAAGGTGAAATAATACTCTCCAGTATCTGATCATTTTTATATATAGAAATATATGCTAGTTATTTAGCTAATTCATCAGGTGAAATGATACTCTCCAGTATCTGATCATTTTGATATATAGGATATGGTCTTCACGCCTAGATGTTTCCAGCTTTCAGGTTAAAAATGTGGATAAAACATTAAAGAGTCTCGGTTTTATGGGGAGAACGAGTGAGGCTGTGAGGCTGTTGTGGGGTGCGGGATTGGAAGTGGACCGTGCGACTTATGCTCTTCTATTGCAAGAATGCATATTCAGGAAGGAATATGAGAATGGTAGGAAAATTCATGCACAAATGGTGGTCGTGGGGCATATCCCTGACGAATATCTTAAGACCAAACTGTTAATATTGTATGCAAAATCTGGGGATTTAAAGGCTGTGCATGTGTTGTTTAATGGGTTAAAAGAGAAGAGTTTGATTTCCTGGAATGCTTTGGTCGCTGGGTATGTACAAAAGGGGCTTGAAGAAATGGGGTTAGGATTTTATTACAAATTGAGACAAAATGGTCTAACGCCAGACCAGTACACTTTTGCATCAGTTTTTAGGGCCTGTGCTTCTTTAGCAACACTGGAGCACGGAAAGCAAGCACATGGTGTAATGATTAAGTGTCATCTTAGCGAGAATATTGTTGTCAATAGCGCTCTCATGGATATGTACTTTAAATGCTGTAATATTGTTGATGGAAGAAAGGTCTTTGATAAATCATCTACTAAGAATGTCATTACCTGGACTTCTTTGATATGTGGTTATGGACAACATGGGCTAATTACAGAGGTTTTGGAGCTGTTTAACAGAATGATAGGTGAAGGATTCAGACCAAACTACGTTACGTTTTTGGCTGTACTTTCTGCTTGTAGCCACGGAGGTCTTGTTGATAAAGGTTGGGACTATTTTATGTCAATGAAGAAAGATTATGGAATCAAGCCTAGAGGCCAACATTATGCGGCCATGGTTGATCTTCTTGGTCGTTCTGGGAGGTTGAAAGAGGCTCTTGAGTTGGTCCTAAACTCACCTTGTAGAAAACACTCTGTTATTTGGGGTGCTTTACTGGGCGCATGTAGGATTCATGGAGACCTGGGCCTGTTAAAGGTTGCAGCTGAGAAGTACTTTGAATTAGATCCTTTGAATGCTGGAAAACATGTGGTACTTTCAAATGCATATGCTACTTTTGGATTTTGGGATGATGTTGCGGAGCTTCGTGGAACGATGAGAAGTAAGGGAGTAACAAAGGAGCCTGCGTATAGCAGCATTGAGATTCAAAGGGAGGTCCACTTCTTCTTAACAGGCGACAAATCTCATAGAGAGTCTAAGGAAACACATAAGATGATTACTGAATTAACATGTACTTTAAAGGACGCAGGTTACATGCCTGATGCTGCTGACCATTAGCTAGATGAGAAGAGCTTATTTCTTTGGTTTTGTCCTTTCTCATCTTATTGACCAGCTGAGCTTCTGAAGAAGCTGCCAAAAGTCCATTTTTTCTCAAGCTTGGTAGTAAGCAAGTTTGAACAGGCTATAGAACTAGTTTATGAAATTACTAGTTTTGGTAGATTAATTAGCATGGCATTAAAAAATCTATTTTTTTATGTGTTGTCATCGATCTTGAGATAGGGTCATTGGGAATATTGTTTGCAGTGATTGTTTCACGCTAACCTTGACATTATGTCTTGATAAACCATTTCTTCATGATGAGAAATATAAAGAGAGATGGTGTGATGTTTGTTGAGATACAATGCAAACCAATCCCACATTGAAGAGAAACAAGGAGAGGAACCAATATAAATAGGTTCAACCCCTTTAATTAGTATGATATTGTCCGCTTTGGGCCAAGCCCGCACGGATTTGTTTTTGGGCTCCTTCCCAAAAGGCCTCATACTAATTAAAGGGGTTGAACCTATTTATATTGGTTCCTCTCCTTGTTTCTCATTCCTAGAATTGGAAAATAGTTTTCTGATCAAACTCTGAAAATAGTTAGGATCAAGGTATATTAGTTCGTACAAAATTATGGAGGGTCTAGTTGCTTATTGATTGAGATTATCACAAGAGTTGGAGAAGATATATGATGTTTTTTCTATTTCAGTTTTGAGGAAGTATATTCTTGAGGAGACATGTACTTGAGACACAAGTCATTGGAGATAACAAAGGATTTGACTTATCTTGTTGACTGGTAGTCATTATTGACAAATCAGAAAGAGCCTTGAGGAGCAAGACTGTTCTAATGGTGAGTCATTTAGAGGAACGCACAGATGAAGAAGAGACATGGGAAACTGAGGTGGCTATATAAGAGAAGAATCCTGAGTTTTTAATAAGCACCTTGAGTTATAAATTGCGATTTGTGTGTTATGTGTTTATTATGTTAAAGTCTTCTCTTGTGTGAATTTGTGAAATGACATTTCGCTCCGTGTGTATTATTACGTGATTGTATCCGAATGATATTTTGAGAAAAGAAATATACTCTTTTTATTTTTTAAAAGAATTAAAATATTTTTGTAATTTTTGTAGTATGATTTGAAAAAATATTTTTTTAAAAATTTGTGTGATATTTTAGAATCATACGATAATGAGGTCAGGTACAAGTCATCACAAGTTCAAGCATAAACTTGTCTCTGCTATGTTGGTTTTACAACACTGGACAAAGTATGATTTGCAAAATACACAAGTTTAAGAAATAAAAGCGAACGAAGCCAATATATACTCAAATCAAAGAATTTAGATTTTGCTCGAAATTACTATATTTATCAGTAATTTCAATTTTTATATATATATATATATATGTATTACTTAGTTGATTAATATTTCTTTTAAGGATAGAAATGAAAATTTATCTGTATTTAAACTTTTCTGTTTACCTTTTATCTAACATATAGTTGGTTTTGTATGACTAAAATCAACTTTAATCCAATAACAAAAATTAACACGAAGTGATCTACATGCCAAAGTTGTATTTGGGAATATTACCTTTTTTCATTTGATAGGCAGAGTTTTTAAGATTAGAATTAGTTTTAAAATAGATATAATTAATCATTTAAATTAATAATATTATAAAGTTAGGAAGAAGAAGAATGAACAACGACAATAGTATACAGAAAGAGATAATGAAGAAAAAAATAAGCCATCTCTCGGATTAAATCGGCAAGACTCTTTTCTCTTTCTATCTTTCGGTTTCATTTCTTCTTTGGTCTCTCTTTTTGTCTTTTCGTCTATCTTTCTCGATTTCTCCCTCGCTCCGTTTCTTTCGCTTCCTCGTCTTTGTTTCCTAGCAAGTTTGTTTAATCCTTATTATTTAACTCAACCCTTGGGTTAATATATATTATAAAAATCATAAATTCCTCCCAAATAAAAATCTGATAGAGATACTTCCTTTCACGGACTGATTTTTCTCCAGACCCGAAATTTCCTGAGGTAAATTTTCATTTTTTGGTTCCTGTCGTTTAGTTATCTGATTAATTTTGTCCTTTTAGGGTATGCTCGTTTCCCTTTTTGGTTTTATGTCTTGTTTGTTATTTCTGCTCTCTCCAGACTAGAAATTTTATTTTTTATTTTTTTTCCAAATAATTAAATAATCTCTTGTAAAGATGGTAGATGTATTTCATGTTCTTCGGTCGTTGGAATTGAGACATGCGGTCGTGGAAACTGTGATGGGCAAAACTTACCTGATCTGTATGTTTATCTGTTTTCGTTGTCCTGTGCGTATTCATGTCGGCAAAGTTGTTGTTCGTTGCTTTTCCACAACTTATGGCATACTTACTGTGGTAGCTGGTGGTGCGAATTCTTACGCGCCAGTTTGTGAATTCTTCTAATTTGTTGTGCTATTTAGTGAGACGGAAGAGGGGGTTGGAGATTTTCCTGTAGTTCTTGCTTGGTAATCTTACTCACTGTAGCGACTAAAATCAATGTGAATTACTTTGTTCCAAATTCACTCTATTAGTTTGTGGTAAGTGACATTTGCTCTGATGATCCATGTCTAGGATAAGCGAAATTGCATATTCTATTTGAAAATGAACGGTTGATACACCAATATTCCAGGAAATAATAATGTTGCCTACTAGATTCCATCGAAACACGATGACATTAACTGTAGCTGTTCTAACGGATGGCTGCTGACTGCCTTGAATTTGTGAATGTATTTGCAGGTATAATAGTGCTGACAGAATATGTCGCAGTTACGAGCGGATGATGCAGAGTACATGGCATATGAATATGAAATGAATGATGTAGATGATGACATGGGTGAAGTGTTTCATGGTAGAGAGATGGATTCAGACTCTGACGTTGATGAGTATGACTTCACGGTCGGTGACATGTTTTATAAAATCAGTACTGCAGGGACTGTAACTTTATCTTGATTTTGCATTTTAAGCGTCTTTTGCTGTTTCATGCAGAGTAATAAAATTGCCGATACTTCTGCTGCAGACGCCAGGAGCGGAAAAGATATCCAGGGGATTCCTTGGGAAAGGCTAAGCATTACTAGAGATAAATACCGGCAAACTAGGCTAGAACAGTACAAAAACTATGAAAATATTCCCCATTCTGGAGAAGGTTCAATAAAGGTAAAATTATCGTTGGTTTCTACATTTTTTAGAATACACTGATTTCTCCAGTTGTTCTCAAAGCTCCTCTCTCTACTTTTACGTGCAGGATTGCAAAACTACGAAGAAAGGGGGTTTGTATTATGAATTTAGACGAAATTCCAGATCTGTGAAATCAACTATTCTTCACTTTCAGGTTGTGGATTTAAGATGGTTTTTCGTTGTAGCAGACAAATTAACAGCAGTTTTGACTTGACTTGATTTGTGATTGAGGTTTCATTTAAACTAATAAACTGTACATTGGAATGGTCGGTGAAACTTTGACCTACGTTTATTCATTGGATTTTCCATGCAGTTAAGAAATTTGGTTTGGGCTACAACGAAGCACGACGTTTTCGTTCTGTCAAATTTCTCTGTTGTTCATTGGTCTTCCTTAACCTGCAGCAAAACTGATGTCCTCGATGTTTCAGGACATGTTGCACCAAATGAGGTTAGTGAGAGAATATTTTAGAGTTGCATATTTGTTTTGCTAACATGTTTCCTTGTTGATGTTGACTTAATCATTTCCTTCGATGAATCAATATACTCAATCAAATAGAAACATCCTGGGAGCTTGTTGGAAGGATTTACGCAAACTCAAGTTAGTACAGTTGCTGTGAAAGATAGATTGCTAGTTGCTGGAGGTTTCCAGGGTGAGCTTATTTGCAAGGTTAGTCGATCAGTTGCTATTTTCTCTGATGGAAGAGAAGTGGAGATTTCAAGGAATGGTTAACAATTGCTAGTTTTTTCTATTTTTCCTCGTTGTTTTTTCTTCATGGTTTGGACTTTGTTGGAGAAAATGCAAGATTCATTATTTTAGGAAATTTTATAAAACGTTGTTAAAGTATAGATGATTGTCTTTGCATTGACTTCGACATCAATTTTTATTTTGTCAATATGTGGTAATCATGGACGGACACTAAGAGTCAATATTACCAATTGCTGCAGCATTTAGATCGACGTGGAGTAAGCTTTTGTACCAGGACAACACATGATGATAATGCCATCACCAATGCGGTTGAGATATATGATCATCCCAGGTAATATTTTACGGTTTCCTTGTTGTTGACATATTTTCCTGTCTATTTGAATCTTACACGGCTATTTTCCAATTATCAGTGGTGCAGTTCACTTCACTGCCTCAAATAATGACTGTGGGGTTAGAGACTTTGATGTGGAGAAATATCAGTTAACTAAGCATTTCAGCTTTCCGTGGCCAGTGAATGTGAGTTATATTATGTACAGTGTTGTAGACATTGGACACATTCATTTTTATTTTAAATTAATGCGTTTTAATTTGATAATGACTGGACTGTGCACCAATGATTCCTGTGTCTACTTTGACCTGTCTCCAGCATACATCTCTGAGTCCTGATGGCAAGCAGCTTGTAGTTGTTGGAGATAACCCAGAGGGTCTCTTAGTCGACTCGAATACAGGAAAGGTAATTGTTTAAATTTTTTATAAAAAAAGAAAACAGATTTTGCTTCTTTACGGGTATTGTTGTTTGGATTCTGAATTCTGTGAGGGTATGCGTGTGATGATTCCATCTAATTGATGCAGACAGTGATGGCTTTGTGCGGGCATTTTGATTTCTCATTTGCATCAGCATGGAACCCCGATGGTGTCACATTTGCTACTGGGAACCAGGATAAAACCTGTCGAATTTGGGACGTTCGAAACCTATCCAAAGCTGTTACTGTTTTGAAAGGGAACCTTGGAGCAATCCGGTCTATACGCTACACATCTGATGGCCAGTATATGGCAATGGCTGAGCCAGCTGATTTTGTGCACGTTTATGATGCAAAAAATGGATATGAGGAGCAGGAAATAGATTTCTTTGGTGAGATATCTGGTGTCTCCTTCAGCCCTGATACAGAGGCCCTTTACATTGGAGTATGGGATCGTACATATGGTAGTCTTGTTGAATATGGCAGATGCCGGCACTATTCTTACCTTGATTGCTTCATTTGAGTGATACATACAAGTGAGTTTTTGTGCTTTTAAGGTAATAAGTTCATGTGGTGCAATTTAGGTTAGTAGGTATACATGTGATGGAGGTACTGCTTGTCGCTGTGGCTGTGTTGGCTTTGGTAACCATGTGTTCTTGGTGCTGTCGTAAGGCGTGTGTAGGATGCAAGGAATGTACAGTAGGATAGAATGTACTTGGATGTGAACACAAGAGATGAATGAAGAGGAGCTATGATTGGGGGACTATCATAGGTTACGTTTTTATGTTTACAGGTCTCATCCCTCATCAGCTATCTTTTTCGCCCTATAAAGATAAACCCGGCAAATGAGTTGACACCAATTCACAAATAATAGATCATCCTATATGCTCTAACTTTTATGGTAGATGGTTTTTTCTGATTTAAATCATATCACAAATATTTATGAAATGTGTGGTTTAATGGTTGACGATAGGGAAAGATGATATCTTCAAGCAAATAGCTTGACATCCTTCATGAGAATTAAACAATATTATCTGGTCGAAATAGTGTGTTTCTCTTGACGCTATTTCATATACTTTTATCTTTGGAAATAAATAATCTCTGATAAAATTATTAAAATTTATAGTTTTCTTTTTCTCGGTAACTAGGTTTCCTGTAAAATATATAAATTAACAAATTATTAGGGTGTTAAAAAAATAAATCATGCAAATAAACCGAAAGGATTGGTTAAGTAATAACACTCTCCATCCATTTTTCAATGTCAAAAGATTTTTTGTTTTTTTTTTATAAGTCGAAGATAATGATTATTATTATCTTATATTCTTTAATTAAAAAAAAACTCTATCAAAAATTCTTTAAAAATATTTATTATGGATCTATTTCATATTAAAAAAATCAGAATCTCATTTTTTTCATATTTATTAATTTTATTTTTAAAAAATAAATTTAGAATAGTATATTTATGCTAATTATTATTTTACAGTAACAAAGTTTAAGAACATCACCATCTTTCTTTCTTCGTCCCCTCACCGCATTTTATTGGTTTTCATTTCACTATCTTAATACCTTTGATTAAATAAATTTTAATCATATTAACGAATATTATTAAACCCTTACGGAAGATGACGAGATAAAAAGGTGGAGGCATTCACGCGCTTCTGTCTGTGGAGTTCCCAGATCCAATCATCTCCCTTTCGCTAAGGTCAGTTTCTTCACTTTCATTCCCAAATTCACATAATTGTGGTCTCGATGCTTGTGTTAGTGCTTTTGTGCTTCATCGGGAGAGAATATATAGCCCAACTGTCAGGGTTTCGTTTTCGGCGTATTTCATGTTTAGTTTCATTTTCTTAGGTTTGATTTGTTTTCCCAAATTGAAGAAAGGAAATGTTTTCTTTTAATTAATTTAAAGTTTGATTCTTGTCGAATGGAATGGGTAATTGGATGCAAAGCGTTCCTGCTACTCTTCTGGGTTGGCGTAATTTTGTGTTTCAAGTGTATGATGGCCGGAAATTATTTTGGTTTAAGATTTGAGAGGATGATCGACCGTTGACTTAAATAAAGACTTTAATAGAAAATTGCTTTTACTGCTAGTCAGTTGCATGCTTTTGTTTTTTTGGGTGATTGAAACTCTAAAAAAAAGCATTTTCATACTTAGATTCCCCTTTTCAACTACCGATGATTGACTACTTTGAGTTGAGAATTTGCGCTGCAGCTGTAGGTGGGGCGATTGTTGGAATAATATGTTCCATTTCCATGTGGATGATGCTGAATACATGGCAATGGAAGATGAATACGAAGTGGAAGATGTAGACGAGGATTTGGACGAGGAGTTCCATGCTAGAGATATGGGCTCAGACTCTGATGTTGATGAATATGACTACATGGTTTGTTACATTAATTTTTTTGATCCATTGTGAGAAATGTAGAACAACTGCTGTCACTCTAATTCAAGCTGATTTAAGACATAAGCTAATTGTTTTTGTTGCTTCGTACAGAATAATAAAATAGTTGACACTTCTGCTGCTGACGCCAGAAGTGGAAAAGATATCCAGGGTATTCCCTGGGATAGACTTAGCATAACAAGGGAGAAATACAGGCAAACTAGGGTAGAACAGTACAAGAACTATGAAAATATCCCCCAATCTGGAGAAAGTTCAAAGAAGGTAGATTTACCTTCTTTATTTTCCATATCTATGTGACCAAGATATTACTGCAATAGTTCCTTCTACTTTAAATTTTCAATGCATACAGGATTGCAACGTTACCAGGAAAGGGGGTTTGTATTATGAATTCAGACGAAACTCCAGATCTGTCAAATCAACCATCCTCCATTTCCAGGTTGCAGAATTAAATTTACTGCATTTTTGGGTCAACTTATTTTTCTAATATTACATTCAAATAATGAAAACTCTAAGAACAGTGAATATATATTGAAGCAAGGAAAACTATTGGAACAGCAAATCTCCATGGTATACTATAAGAAATGAAACTAAACATGAAGATTCCCCCAGAGTATACAAAGGCTATGATATCGCTTAGTGCAGATAAGCATTAAGAGATGACATGGGTATGCTGTTTAAGCAACTAACAGATGTCATGTCTTGTTTGATGCAGTTAAGGAACTTGGTTTGGGCTACAACCAAGCATGATGTTTATTTCATGTCACATTTCTCTGTTGTTCATTGGTCATCATTAACTTGCAGCAAGACTGATGTCCTCGATGTTTCGGGACATGTTGCACCGACAGAGGTTAATAATTTAAAACAATCTTGATGTTCAATGCATATTTTTTCTTAAATTAATCAGTTACCTGAAGTAGGACAATGCATTCATTCTCTTAGAAACATCCTGGTAGCCTGTTGGAAGGGTTCTCACAGACTCAAGTTAGTACTCTTGCTGTCAAGGACAAATTGCTAGTGGCAGGTGGGTTCCAGGGAGAACTTATTTGTAAGGTAAATGGTGAAAATCCTTTTGATGAGATTACTTTTACATCTTTGTCAAACAAGCAGAAAGATTTCAAGGCATGGGCAGGCTTTGTAGGTCTGCCAAATAAATTTTTATGTTGTTAGCCTCCTTATTTCTTGGTCTTCACTTGTATGCTAAATACTATGATGCAATGAGAAGAGAATACAATAGTGCATTTAGTCTCTTTTTTTTTTTGTTTCTTAGACCTGGCTTTTCCTATTATCATGTGCCAAAGTATTTTTTATCAACTCCCTCAGTAATTATGCATGAACGCTAAAAATTTCCTTTATCAAATGCAGCATCTAGATCGACCAGGAGTAAGCTTTTGTACCAGGACAACTCATGATGATAATGCCATAACCACTGCCATTGAGATTTATGTTAGTCCCAGGTATTTTTTTACCCTTCCTGGTGGTGAATTATTTTTGAGGCCCCTACTCAGCTGGTTTCTCATCTATCAGTGGTGCAGTTTGCTTCACTACCTCAAATAACGACTGTGGCGTCAGAGTCTTTGATATGGAGAAATACCAGTTCTCGAAGAATTTCCACTTTCCTTGGCCAGTGAATGTAAGACCTGATATCCTGTTTGGTAATTCGACGTGCAACTTAATTCATTTTCAATGAGCATAAGTACTCATCTAACTAATGTAATATAAGACTCCAATAATTTTTTTCCCTTAGTTTTGTGGCCAATTATCTCAGCTCCAATTTACAGAAACAAAAAATTAGAAATCATATTTGAAATGGAAACTTCTATGAAAATGCATATAGAAAGTTGTGGCACGTGATGAGTGGTTTTCAAACAAATTAGTTAATACTTATGATGACCTTATTACTTTAGATTTCATTATATATGGCCTTTTTTGTATAATTTTTTTATTTGTGATTTTCGCTCAACATATTTAAATAAAATAAGTTAGTTAACAAAAGAAAAATATTAAAAGGTGGTTACTTGATGGCAGAGTACCTTGTTAAGTTGTAAAATTAAAAAAGGCTGAATAGCAGCATAAGGTTGCTCTATTTTATTTTACTTTCTGCTGGATATTTATAACTGGGAAAATGTTTGCTCGGGGGGACATGACAATGCACGCTGTTGCTTGGTGTGGCAACAGGGAAATATGATTATTGTTCATTACTGGACCTTTTGCTGAAATCATGTTGATGTGAACTGCTGTTTTCTGACATATCTGCAGCATACTTCTCTTAGTCCTGATGGCAAGCTGCTCACAGTAGTTGGAGACAATCCAGAGGGTTTGTTGGTGGACTCCAACTCCGGGAAGGTAGTCAACTTATTTTTCAATTGTTAGTCCTGAGTGGACGTATGAATTTGGTAAACATACATATATGATGATCTAAATTACTTGCAGACAGTGATGCCCTTGTGTGGGCATCTGGATTTCTCATTTGCATCAGCATGGCATCCTGATGGTGTCACTTTTGCTACCGGGAACCAGGATAAAACCTGCCGAATTTGGGATGTACGCAACCTTTCCAAGGCCATGACTGTTTTGAAAGGCAATCTTGGAGCGATTCGGTCCATTCGTTATACATCTGATGGCCGGTTTTTGGCAATGGCTGAGCCAGCTGATTTTGTTCATGTGTATGATGCGAGAAATAGTTACGAAAAGGAGCAGGAAATTGATTTTTTTGGCGAGATATCTGGCGTATCGTTCAGTCCTGACACGGAGGTGCTTTATGTTGGAGTGTGGGATCGGACATATGGTAGCCTCCTCGAGTATAGTCGCCGTCGGGACAATTCATATCTAGATTCCTTCATATGACTTCGATTGAGCAATGTTAAAATAAGCGTGTTATTGTGCCTTTTTTTTTTTTTTTTTTTTTTTTGTCTTTTAACGTTTGAATATTGAGAAACCAAGTGTTCTGCAGAAGTAAGGTGTACAATGGACTATTTTAAGATGTCTGCAGAGGAGGGAATGTACAGAAGAAGTGTACCCTTCATGTGGACAGGAGAATGCAAGCAACTTTGTGCGTTTTCCATGTAGAGATAGACGCTTCATAAGCACTTGTGTATTTTCGATATGATATTACATATATACAGCTCTCACTCCGCTGCCACTTTGACCCCGAAATCTTCTCAGGCCATTTCTTTTGGGTTTCGAGTCATACCTCCTCTCGGAAGTTTCATTAGATTGATTGTATATTGGTATTTGGTCACCAATTTGGCAAATGCTGAATAATCAGCAATTGTCTTGGCCGGCGACTAACTTGGCATAGATAGCCATTGGGGATGAAAAGGTCGCAGCTGGTAGGAGGTCCCTAAGTGTGAAGAATAATGAGGCTCAGTCTTTGTCATCAAGGAAGAAATAGAGGTTTCGAGTCTAAAACTATTGTGCAAGCTATGCAGGCGAGGTCCTGAGCTTCTTCCCAGACATCATCTAGAGTTTACTCCAATCAAATTTTGAGTGTGGCAAAGACATCAAGAATACGGAGTTGCAAAAATTTCGGGAAATTCTATGGATTTCCTCGCAGCCAATCATTGATATAGTTTCTTTGTGACGCTAGGTCTGCTAGATCTAAAATACAAGACAAGGCTTTTGAATGTAGGGAGACAAACATCTATGTGTTGAAAAACAGAATTAATTTTTTGACGGATCACTTTGATTTGAAATATGTGACAAATGGTTTACCTAATAAATAATGTCAACTATGTTTTTTTTTCTGTTTATAAATAAATATAAACCTTTGTTCATATTGCAAGAGCTATTAAAGAGCAGTCGAGAGTAAATATGTGTGTTTTCGTTTGATCATTAAGATAACAGTCTCTGAGTGTTGAGCAATGTATTGTGATCAATTATTTATATTTATTTTCTGAACTTGAGTTTTGTTGTTTTTCGAAGAAATTCCGCGAATTTTCTGGAATATTTGTAACAGATTATTAACACAGCACACACACAGAAAATGGAGCTTTGCAAATTTACCTTTGTGATCGTAAATGTCATATATATTCGAGATCGAAGAAAAAACACACTGCACATCTAAGAACAGTGTTCTAGACCCAATGCGAGAGACGATAGTTTGGACAGTTGGTTTCAAAGGAAATAAAATCATCCCATTAGTTAAGTTACTGTCTATTTCTTTGTCTGTATGTTCATTAGTAGAGAAATTGTCAGTATGTTATTTAGTACAGAAATTGCTAGAAGTGAACAGAGAATCCCGAAAGAAAGAAACACTCAAAAACTTGCCCAGCTTTGAAAAAAATAAATTTTTGTTTGGAACATACTCATAACACACATACGGGATTGAGCACTCACATTGTGGCTTTTTTTAAATTCCCTACAGCAGGATTTGGCATTGCTCCCTGAGAGAATCCAGCAGATTCTGTCCATTTTACTGTTGCTGTACTTTCAGTCCCCATTACAACTGCCACCAAGCAATCTCGTGCTTCTGTGAATACCAACAGCATCATTGCTTCTGGTTCATCCATTGTATTAAGAAAAAACTAAAACAAGGAATTGGAACCTTATCCGGACAAAAATCAGCATACACTAATCAAGAATTTATTAAGCACTCCTGTCATCTTACGATGATACACTCAAGTTACACCAAAACAAATGAATTACACAACTGCAACCCCACCAACCAGCCCTTTATCACCTAAGCAAAAGAAAAAGAGTTTCTATTCGATCATGGATATCTCAGACTAGGCATGTTGAGAATACACGAAAGGGGGCCTACTATTCGTTAGGTGGGAACAACCACCCCATCATGGGGAGATAGCTGCAAGACTACGAGCCAACAGACCAAGATAAGCAAAATCATCTGAGCAAAAAAACAACAAGTAACATGAAATACTCTCCCCGGCATTTTCAACACCTCTGCCGTCTCAAATGTATCTCCACTGTATTCTTCCAACTTATCTGCACGTTTTCTTGGAGTTGCGACCTTGCTTTCTGCTTGCATTACTTTGTTCAGTATCATGACTTGCTCTCCCGTCAGAGCCTCTTGTTTTTCAGATAGTGAGATTTCATCACCATCAACTTTTAACTTATGTAAGGTCATTGTGAGGGCTAAACACTCGATCTCTGCCTCAATCTTTTGTTTGAAAAGACCGTCAATGTCTGCCTCCAACTCTCTACATTTTTCCTGATGGAACTTTGCGGTGTTTTCTGGTTCTTCCTTTGCTGAATTGTTCATGGTAGCTTCTAGCTCAGCAAGCCTGGACTCCTTCATTCTCAGTACAGCATTTGCCTCCTCCAGACTGCTTTCCAAATGCTTAATATTTTCTGTTAAGCTCAACACTTGAGATTCCAAGAAACTTGATTGTATATCTTCAGAATCAAACTGACCAGCATGGACTCCTATATCAGAAGAACTGGAACCTTCTGGCATGCTAACCTTTCCGATCTCACCTAACCTTTGAACCTCTGCACAAGGACATACAACTTTATCATTAAAGAACCATAGCTTATTAGGCGTTATACTTTCTCCGATCAACAATTATTTGCAGAAGTTGGACACGAAACAAAAGCTATCAACATCTACATAGATTGTTATTAATGCAGCACAAACGTGGCAAACCTTAAAGACCTATAGAAAGTAACATATGAAAGAAGACAAGGTTCCAGGCTGCTTCAGAATACAGATCAGAACACCAAGCTAGCAAGGCAGGAAAGACGACAAATGAATGCACCCGCAAAGGATGGATATGCACAGTCTCATATATAGCAATAATACCATCCAAAATGACAAAGATAGCTTAAGTTCCATAGCTTGTTGCTAATCAAGAGTTAACAACAAAAGTTACTATGTAAAATTAATCCCCCTTTCTGAGGGATATATAGCGGTTCTATGATAACCATTTTGAAATAAGTAATGCATGGAATATTCTAACAAAACTTTCCAACTGCAAAATCTAATCTTTTGATTCCTTTTTAATATTCCAATTAGAAACACTTAAATTACAGAGTACTCCCTTACAGACTATTAAATATAATCGAGTAGGAGCAGGTTGGGAGAGAAAGACATTCAAACCTTTCCAAACCCAACCCAAAGGGTAAGAATTCATACTTGCCTAACATCTATGTACAACTGCATAATTGCAGATTGTGACCATACAAACCAGATATTGCCTCTACTCCGCAGGCATATCACATTTTGACATACTCGGCCGACAAATCACACTCGGATTACCAGGTCCAAAGCACCAACCTTAAAGCATTCTATATACCAAGCAAACTTGGGAAGACGCACTCAAAGTATATGGCAAAATGAACATCATCATTCCTTAAGAGTCACTGCAAGGTTGATCAAGATTTCAATTACACACTAACCTGGCCAAACTAGTCCATCCCAACCTGCAGGAGTTTAGCTATAAAAAGCCAGTTGTCATTTGATGAGTCTTGTGAATGAGTTGGTATGGAATACCAAACTTCAGAGACCCTAAAAAGCTAAATTAATGAACTGCAAAGTAGGCAGCACACAATTCCTTTAATGAAAACTTGAAAGCAGATGGCTGAGTAATGAATCTCCAAATTCGATACTTTCCAGTTTAGGTTCTAAAACAAAGGTCCAACACAGATGAGGATTTTCATCCATAACAAGAAATCTCTGAAAGAAGAAGCCGACTGATGTAAAAGCAAGACACATCACTCACTAGCATATGGATCTTCTGTCCTGACAAGGCTAAATCAATGAACTGCAGAGTAGGCCAGGATTGTTGCTTTAATCACACTTGACAGTTGCAGATGGCAGGCTAAAGCGCTTCTTAATTTCTATACTTTCCAACTTAGGAGCTCACAATAACGCAGATGAGGATTTTGCAATTCATAACAAACAGTTTTGTAAAGATTCAGACAACAAGCATTCTCGGATGATGAAAAAGTAAGACAAATAACTAACTAGCCCATGAATCTTACGTTCAATTTTCAGCAAGAGTATAGTTCCTGGCATTTAATCATTTTTCCCTTCTTAAAGAATAAAACTGCCAGTATGCGTGCATATCTCAGGTGTTTTGAAATGCTTCAGGAATTAGTTTCCATGGGCAACCTCACGCTTATGGCATCATTGATTTCTTACTGATATTTTTCGTCTTTCTAGTTTGGAATTGTAGTAACCTTATCTCCGTCAACTTTATTTGATGCAACCGTAAAACTCTCAAATAACAGTTAATGTGAGAGCTGAACCAGATGTTTAACACACAAGTTGCCAGTCTCTCCAACATTTTAATAATCCACTTTTCACCACTTAAGACTGCTCAGCTAAAACTTAACTGTACCTTCAACTCTAGCTTAATGCTTCTCATATTATCAATCACATCCATAAAATTCTACCAGCTTTTGTGGTTCTCTCCTCTTTATAACACGAAAAGAATAGGTCCAAAGAATTTTGCCATTCTCATTTGATTATACTTTTCCAAACAAATAGAATGGAGTTTGTTTTAATAAGAATGCACTGTTTAATCTTATGGGAGACATGCAGGGGAATTAATTTGAAGTGGGTCAATGAAGGGATCACTTGGGAAACCGTGGAATTATTAGTACCTGAAATTTATGATAGACAACTAGTTAGTTAAAAGTTTATACCGGGTATTAAACAAATAAATCATAAAGGGATTTGACCAACTCCAAAAAAGCAACGACTGTGGGGACAATGGAAGTCAAACAGAATCTAGAGACAATGCCAACGGACAATATGCAGTTGTTCACAGAACTGTAAAAACTAGATCTTCCACAAAGAAACTACCAAATTGAGATGTGCAAAGTATAAGGCGGATATAACTCTAATAAATAACATTTTAGTAGAATAGTATGTTCAAACATAATAGCCACATCACAGTCATAACTTCATCACCATTTATTAAGCTTAAGAATAAGGGCCAATCTCACTAACCATGTTCAAGGGCTTCTTGAACAGACTGGAGCGAAAGGACTGAATCAAGTAACAGATCCTCATCTGTTGGCAAATGGTGGTTTTCACTGTTTTCTTCCTTGCCGTTCCAAGATGCATCTGCGACAATTCCATTTTCAGAAAGGTCTTCAATTTCTCCATTGTTGTTCTCTTGGACATAACTAGGATGAACTTCCTCGCCAAATGGTTGTACATCCACATCGGCTTCATCTCTGTTTTCTCTACCATAATTCATTGAGCTTCCACTTGGTTTTCCGTTGCTGGTTACAGAATAATTACCCTGCACAAAAACAAAGTTGGAGCTTCTTGAGTCAGATTCCATGCTGGAATGAGAGTTTTGCTTCTTGATTTTGACCTTTTCTCCTCTAGGCTTCTTACTGCTTTCTACACGTCCCTTCCCTTGTTGAACAAGCTGAGCCAAATTACCAACAGCATCCCCATTAAAATTCTTAGTTCTGTTTGTCTGCGATGCATATCCCATCACTGCAGGCAGCTCATACCTCGTCTCTGGTACATTGGCTGCGGTTGAAGAATTTCTACTCTGATCATCACTATTCTCGGAATCAGGACCAGCAGCAAAAACCGACCCAGAACCTAATCTAGCTTCTAAACTAGAAACTTGGGTCACAAGCCCATCAGCAACAACAGCATTCTTAACACTATTGACAGAGCCAACAGAACCCTCACCGTTTGGCTTGATGTCAACAGGAGTTAAATTTGCAGAGTTTGACGAATTCATAGAACCAGGTAATACCCGCTTAAGAGCTTTACTACTATCAGTATTAGCATAGGTGTCTTTGACAACATCTCTCTTGATTCGTCTCCATTTTCTTAATCCAAAGCCTTTAGCAGCAGGAGGAGAACCCTCATCCGAAGATTTTGCAGTCAAAAGTTGAGAACTCACTGAATTCTCCACTTCCTCCATTGCAACGCCTTCAACAACAGCCATATCGTAAGGGGAGACAGTCGGATTGAAATTACTGGCAGAAAACACTTCATGGTTCTCATTGGCAGATGAGCCATTGGCCTTGACATTGCTGTTGTGGTCACAGTCTTCCAGGATGCCGTTGGTGGTGTCCAATTCATTGTCGTGGATGACTTCGGGTGCAGAACATTCGGCCTCTGAATCCATACAAACTTAAAGCTCTCAAGGGCCCCTTCGGATCAATATCAAGAACAAAGAACTTTCATTCCAGCAGTAATACGGCCAATTGAACCCAAAATCTGGAAAGAAAAAACAAAAAATCCACCAAAAATTCTATTGAACAGTTCCCGGTGCTTGAAATCAATTTAAATTCGCCCGAATTTGCAATGCACACATTTGAGCAGCAACAAGTTCAGTTAATAAAAACTCAGCAAGTAAAACAGTGAATTGAATCGGGGATTTGGAAAAGAATTAATAATAAAATAAATACAAAATCATAGGAGAACAAAAGATGACCAAAACATAGAACGTACCTTCGATTTACAAAGTAGGTGTAATAGCCGGCCACAGCAGCTGAGAAATGGACAGCCTTTGGATAGAAGATTGATTTAAGCCCATGGTGACGATGATTTTGCTTTTACTTGTACTTGTAACTAACACGATTTCGAAATGATTATGATTACAGAATTGATTGCTCCCGAGAATCCAGAGGTATCGGAAACCCTATACTCCACTGGGATTTGCAGTTTTATGGCCCCGTCAAATCCAAGAAGACTGACTGCTTGTGATCGTCATCGTCTGTTATATTTTTTAAAAAAATAAAGGAATAAATATTTTACAATAAATAAAAGAAAACAAGTGAACCTGGGAAGAGAAAGAGGGGGCCACCTGGAAGGTGGTGACCCGCAGACAGTGCACATTCCCGTTCCTGAATCCTGTTCTCATCTGTAATCCACATGTGCCACTATCTCCCCACCAAGCTTGCTCTGCTGGACGACTGCTGTCCTTTTCTGTAGCTGATTATGAATTGAACCCATCGCCCTAGCGGTGTGCAATTTATATAGATTTCTAAAATTCTGTAAATTATGTCCATTCTTTTATGGTAGGAATCGCAAATCTTTACTGCGAATCAGGATAGGTTTATAAATTCATCCGGGGGTTGAGTTGTCGTGCAAAGCATTGATTTGTGGGCGTCTTTGCAAGCTTAGCTTGTCCCAACCAGACCACTATGAAGGTGGTTCTGCCAAAAGTACGGGTGTGTACTTCCATGAGATGACACTGTTTCTCTGTTCAACTCTTTAACTTCAACATCTATCATTTAATAATTTCGTCATTTGATTTACTCCAATGATTCCGGCTTACCACACCTACATCTTCATTGACAATACTCTAGCTTTCCACTGAAGTATCGACATTAAAAGTACTTAACTGCAAGACTGACCACGCTTTAAAATGGTCGTGAGCAAGGCATGCATAGTTCCGTGAGTTTAAAGTTTTAAGAGACGAAGGGATGACTGGTATGATTTGAGAATGGAGGCCGATTTAATTCTCAACTTCAATGATGGGTATTGGGTGGTAAGTAGTACTGATCATCCTGACATTACTTGACGAGGGTAGGCTTCTCGTCGGGTACCATAATTGCTACATATATACTAAACAATAATTGACAGCTACATCTGTCAAAAGGGCACATGGGAAAGGATAAATCCCTCTGCTTGTTCGCTGTAGTGTGATAATTTTGCTCTTGGAACTCATTTTCAAATGGTTTCCGACTTTTTGTTAACCAGTGTCCAGCTTCTCTTTACTTGCGCTGTACTGTGATAGTTATATGGCTTTAATAAAACCCACCCTTGTGATTAAAGAACAAGGGATAAAGAATTTGGACAAGTGCATGATTAGCAGCTAAGTTGTGCTGTATAACTTGAAGATGTCATTTGAATTTAGCTGTAGAATCGTACTTGAGGGGAGCAAAAGTGGAGGGTTCATTTGATTAAAGAAAGAGTTGATGCTTTAGGATTAGGCCACTGGGTGGTCCATAGGTGACACTAAATCTGAGTTAATCACCGCAGCCTCCCAGCATGGTGGATTTTCTGGGGCAAGCCATAGGAAGGAACCCATATAACTAAAATTCTAAATCAACAACACCATTACCTTACTGTTAAAAAATTTTCAGATATTCCAGATTCAAAAAAAAAAAAAAAAAAACTGATTGCAGACACAAACATAGAGATAAACAGAGAAATTAAGGCAGGGCTATGTTGAGGAGATCAATGATAGCTGTTCTGTCCCCAGTTGGACTGGTCTTTGGTCCAATTCCCAGTGCAGAAATAGTTTCAAATTGTGGCAGATCAGTACAAATTCATTGCAGAATCTATTAATATATTATTCAAGAGCTATTTTTGAAAAAAGCCTCACCAAGACGAGACTCACTAACAACAAGGTCTGAGCTACGGTTACTCTTCCGAGGTCTTTTTCCCTGACCAATTTTTTGGCTTCTGTGACTGACTGACAGGTGAGAGCCCATGTTAGATTATAAGCAGGTAATTGGAATATTATAATGTCCAACACATAAAACAAAAAGAAATTAGGATAAGCTCCAGGCACACTATAGTTTATATAGTAAAAAGTTATACCATTAAGGTTCTGCAACTCCTTTTTAAGCACCTCGCTAATATAGTATTATTATATGTTTGGCAGATCCAGCCCGGGCAAGAGATTCCTTCTTCGGTACAGCTTGTTATGAGAGGGAGCGAGGCAGGAAGGGAGGGAGAGGGTAGTTTTTGAACTTTCTACACTAATAAGGAAGTGCTTGCTCTTTACTCTGCATCTCACGTAGAAACAAAGGTAAGGGAAACTAGTTGCTTTTCTTCTGCTTTGTTCGTATGATGGTTGATTTCTAATGGTCTTTCAATTTACTTCTTGTAATAGCGATCAATAAAACAACTTGAGGCCTATTTCTGCAAGCTAACACTGCAAGTCTGATTTACGGTATGGTTTCAGGGCAAAGTTTGACTGCTTTCCCTTCTCTAGCTGTGTGGACGTGAATATGAATGTGAAGGGAATGGGCTGCTTTCTCTGTCATCGTTGCGTTTTGGTCAAATCTACTCTCGGAGGAAGGGGAATACACATGCATTAGCCTGACCAAGGGAGGCCCACAGATGAGGTGATGTATATGTCCAATGTCCATCACATGCAGATATCTTCTGTATGAGCTTTTACTGTTGCATTCATCTTCTGGCACAAATATTTGGTCAGACTCAGAACCACTCACTTTAAATGAATCTGTCAGCTTAAAATCGTTATGAAAATCCAATCTTGCGAGGAAAGGTTTCAGCTTCTTTGGGTTTTTTTCAGCCAAAATGCTTCTTCTAAGGTCCTCTGATGGAAATAACAGAGGGACTTTATAGCTTCCTAATCTGTGACCGTATTCAAAGTACAAGCAGCAAAGACATAGCTAGCCAACATGTGCTGGAGTCTGAAAGTTTAGTTAGTGTTCTTGAAAAGAAAGATATCCGTTGCACACAAGTTGAAGAGTCGCATTCATGGCGGTAGACAAGGAGGCGTCACTCAAACTTCTCAGTAAACCTCCACAAGAAAATCCAAGCGGCCTCACCATCAAGATTTCAAGCTCTTACAGTAAGACTACCAAAGATATTCTTGCTCCCCCTGACTCCTGCAAGTCAGATTTGACTTGTTTGAGCTCGAAGACCTCGATAGAACCATCCCCATACAACTCTCCATCCCTTGTGTCACCACCATCATCAGCCTTTGTTTCAGCCTTGCAATCACCTTACATATCGCCCAGGGCCACGGCACCCAAACCCCAGGAGAGCCCTGCTCCACCTGAGAACCCAACACTGGTTATCCTTCCATCACCACCAGTCTCCTCGTTCCGTGGTTCACAGTCAGATGACATCCCAAGCAGTTCCTACACTCCTCCTTCAGACCAATATGAATATTCCGACGATCCAGTCGAAGCAAAGTTCAAGTACGTGACCTGTGTGCCGGTCTCGGATCCTGCTCCTCCAAGAATCTCGTTCTCTTTTCCTGTTCCACGCACTTCCTTCAAAGGGCCCGTTTCCCCTGCTTCCAATGCTAAACTCAGGAGTTGTGATGTTTACATTGGCTTCCATGGCCAGGATTCTAATCTCATGCGCTTCTGTAATTGGCTCAAGTCAGAGTTGGAGCTTCAGGGAATTGCTTGCTTTGTGGCGGATAGAGCCAAGTATGCTGATAGCCAGAGCCACGAGATTGCCGACAGAGTTATATGCTCTGTAACTTATGGAGTTGTGGTCGTGACTAACTCTAGTTTTCTTAACCACCTCAGTTTGGAGGAGATTAGATTCTTTGCTCAGAAGAAGAACTTGATTCCACTCTTTTTCGATACTGGGCCTGCTGAGGTAGCAGGCCTTCTCAACTGCAATTCAATCGATAAAGAGTGCAAAGAAGCAATCGACGGACTGATAAAGTCTCATGAGTTCAAGCTTGAAGCCAATGAAAGTAATTGGAGGAGCTGTGTAGCAAAAACTGCCTGGATACTACGAGCCAAACTCGGGAGGAAGAGCATCACTGAGAAAGATGTGGAAGGGTTTGAGGAGCTTCCATTCCCAAGAAGTAAATCTTTCGTGGGAAGAAAAAAGGAGATCATGGAGATGGAAGCTACATTTTTTGGCTGCGGGGTCGGTCCAGAACAGGATTACGCTCGGCCAAGCATCAAAGCAGAAGCCGGTGAACATTCTGAAGGATTTGCAGACGAGGAAAGTGATAATGTTACCATGCGTGGGAAGAGGTATATTAACTTGGAGCTTGGGGGGGAGTGCAAAGAACCTACACTGGAGGCTTGGGTGGAGCCAGTTATTGGAAGGAATTCGTTGAAGCGGTCAAAGAACAAGAAATCAAAAAGTGGTAATTACAAGAACTTAGGTGGAAATGTTGTTTGCATCAATGGTATTGCAGGCATCGGAAAGACAGAGATTGCACTTGAGTTTGCTCACAGGTACGCTCAGAGATACAAGATGGTGTTGTGGGTCGGAGGCGAAGCAAGATATTTCAGGCAGAACATACTAAATCTGTCGCTAAAACTGGGGTTGGATGTGAGTGCTGATGTCGAGAAGGAAAGAGGGAGAATTCGAAGCTTTGAAGAGCAAGAATTTGAAGCTTTCAAGAGAGTAAAAAAGGAGCTGTTTCGGGACACTCCGTATCTTCTTATTATTGACAATCTGGAGACAGAAAGAGAGTGGTGGGAAGGGAAGGATTTGCATGATTTGATTCCGAGGAATACTGGAGGAACGCATGTTATTATCACAACCAGACTATCCAAGGTGATGAACTTTGACACGATGCAGCTACCACCTTTGTCATTACCCGAGGCAATGCTTCTGATGAGAGGGAAAAGGAAGAGAGACTACTCAAGTGAAGAGTTAGAATTTCTTCATAGTTTTGATGCAAAGTTGGGAAGATTGAGTTATGGCTTGTGGATAGTTGCATCACTTCTTTCCGAGCTTGCCATTTCACCCTCTGCTTTGTTCGAAGCTGTGAATAAAGTTCCACTTGAATATGAATCTAGTTGCTCGTTTGTCACTGTAGCTGACGAACAGTACTGCAAAAGTAATCCATTTCTTGCAAAACTTGTGCAGTTTTGTTTCATCTTTTTGCAGCAAACCGATCAGACAAAGAATCTCCTTGCCTCAAGAATGCTTCTTGCCGGTGCTTGGCTTGCCCCGGCACCAATTTCGGCTACCTTGCTATACTCAGCAGCTAGGAATATGCCTTCCGTCGGAAACAAGTTCAGAAAATTGACCAAGTGCCTTAGCCTGGCCTTTGCCTGCTGCTCTAGCTGCGGACTAGCCACCCAAAGTGAAGAAGATCCAGCCAATCTTCTCGTTAAGCTAGGATTGGCACGTAAAGCCTGTCGACAGCCCGGTTGTTGGATCCAGTTCCACCCTATAACCCAAGTTTTTGCCAGAAGAAAAGAAGGTTTACCAGCTGCCAGGGCTGCAGTGCAGGGAGTAAGAAAAGCTGGTAACCCACTGGTAAACTCAGATCATTTATGGGCATCAGCATTTCTCATATTCGGATTCAAGTGTGAACCTCCGCTTGTCCAACTGAAGGCAGTAGATATGGTGTTGTACATTCAAAAGACGGCAATCCCACTAGCAATCAGAGCCTTTACGACCTTCTCCAGGTGCAATTCAGCATTGGAGCTTCTCAAAGTGTGCACCAATGTGCTTGAGGAAGTAGAGAAGTCGTTTGTATCGCAGATACAGGACTGGTGTCATGGTTCTCTCTGCTGGAAAAAGACAGTACAAGGTCATCAAAGGGTGGACGAATACGTATGGCAAGAGGTGACACTGTTAAAGGCCACCTTACTTGAGACGCGAGCAAAGTTGCTACTGAGAGGTGGGCATTTTGACAATGGTGAAGAGCTATGCAGGACTTGCATCAGTATCCGGACAGTGATGCTTGGACATAGCCATGCTCAAACGCTGGCCGCCCAGGAAACACTAGCAAAATTAGTAAGGATGAGAAGCAAAATATGAAGATGGCCATAACTTAGCTAGGTACGCTTATATGGGGAGCTCAGTTTTGGTGACAGTTTTCTTCAAGGTAGTTAGTGGGAAATATATAGACCATAGTCGTCTTCCTTTGCACATTATTAGTCAAAAGGACCAGTAATTAGTGGATAATTTACTCTTTCAATCACTTTATGCACTGTTAATCAGAGACTTAACTAGATGTTGATGCAAGAGCAAATCTTAAATGCCAGCCATCAAGGCATTTAAAAGGGTCGGAAAAGGCTAGGTCAAGGACAAGGAGAGAAGTGGTTGGGCATAGTTAATTTGTTTGTCTGAATCCAAATGATCCAAGCGAGGTCTCTGTCTCAAAGGTAAAGGTGCTCGGTCTCCCATGAAGAATCGAAAGTAACAAAAAGTAGAGCAATCCTAGCTCTATTTTCCTTGCACCTGCGGGCATTGCTCATAAGAATACTAACACAAGCAAAAATTGCACAACGTTGGCTCCTTTCTACAGGTTCAATCCCTTCTTCAGAGTGTAAAGGATTAAACAGTAAGGAAATAAGGCCCACCCAGCCAATCAACTAACAAAGTAGTGCCCAATAGCAACACGACCCATTTAGTCCAAAATAAACATAAAAAAGTCAATAGGCCCAACTGGCCCAAAAATACATATAAAATTGACCCGGGATTCATTACCAATTGATGGGATCTCGAAGACTATTGTCTGAAGAATAGTTTTTGGACATGATTATTTGTTAATGGATCAGATAATAGCACTCAAGTTTTTCCTACAATCAGATAAAGATTGCCCGGTGAGGTCACACAGGGTGGCCGTGGGACTGGTTGAGGAAGGCGTTTTACAATCTGGTCCTCACAGACTGGCCCAACAAGACCTTAGTTAAACTCAAGCAATTCATTTTCATGTGGGCCTGTCGGCCTTTTAGGGTCCGTTTTAGGGAATTTCCGCCATATCTCTGTGAAAGTCAAGATATCACTCAAAGAAAAAAAGAATTCTCTTTCCCCGTGAAATTAATATTTTATATTTTAGGGTTCATAAGTTTTAGTATGACTAAAGAAAAAAGACCACAATTTGGGGCTGGGTTTTATGAAATCTCCGGAAGAAGAGCTCATAATCAATAATTGTTGGTTTAGCCGCCCAACATGGACCGCATTCCATGGTTGGATATGTAAATATTATTATTTATCAGTCACTTTCTTAATTATTATTCTATGGGTAGGTCGAATCTTCCACACAATCACAACCCACAATCTAAAAACTTGCAATAACGTTACAATCTGTCCCCCCTTCACCTTTTTTCTATTGATAAGATAAAAGATAACATTCCCTGGAGAATCAGAAGCAGGCATTCAACAAGTACAGGAACCTGGCGGTCTTTAGAATATTTTATAAAAGAAAGGCCAAGGATCGGTCAATGTCATCAGGATGTGAATGCTAGATAGTAGGTTTCCTAGGAACACACATACATGTAGCTTCAATGTCATGTTTTTCTTAATTCTAATGTTTGAGAGTGAGGATGATATATATATGGATAGGCGAGTATAATATCTACCAACCTCATCGGAGCAAAAGATAAAGCAATGAAAATGAAGGATACAAAAGAAAGACCAGATGACGAAAATCTACCGGCAAATGTGGTATGAGATTTTCGCTCTCCCAGGGGTCCTACAATCCATGTTCAAGTTTGCAAAATTTTATTTGCAGTACCCCACATCAAAAGCAGCAGCAGCAGCACCTTTCTCAGCTAATTCTGATGATAAAGTAGCATGGAGTAAAAAGTCTTGAGAGAATTATGGAGGAGAGAGAACGAGAGAGGGGAAGAGGACAATCTTCAAAGAAGCAAATTGGAAGCAATATCTGTCTCCATTAAATATGTTCACATCTGCATTTCTTTCTGATACTTCGATCCCCCCTTTTTTTTTCTTTCTCACTACTCTGTATACTGTTCACCAGCGAGGGATAGGATAGGATACTATTCTCCTGTTTTCTAAAGGAATCATGAATCCAGTTATGTGCTCAAAACAGAAAAGTAGATAGGAAGGTCTGAATGGTCTTCGTACATGGCACGATCATTGCAGTGCTGATTCATGGTTTCGCGCGTGCCAGTAACAGCTAGCACAGCTATATATATATTTATCAGGTCTGCATTTAACATCCATTAGCGTCCAGGCAGCGAATATGGCAACTTACAGTCACATCAAGGGTATCGTGCATGTACTTGACTTTGTATATGGGTTGCCTTTTTTTACCTCCAAGAAATCCTTAATTATTTAAGATTTCCAAGTTTACCGAGACATACGTCGTGCCCGTGGACTAGTTGTATAACTTGCTTAAGCACGGAAGGCAAAGACGCCATACCTGAGAGCAAAGGCACAACATATTTGCATGTTCCAACATAATTCATCCGTTGATTCTGATTTCGAGTTTATTGAGATCCACAATGCTGCTTTCTTCTGTCTTCTTCCAAATGTGACTGTATATACGATAATGAGTAATTCTTTCCGTGGTGTCGTTACTGTAATGTGAAGATAATCGTGTTAAAGAAATAAAACAGAACGGTGAGGATTTCATTAAGAAACACTCTTGACACCGATGCCATTCAACCAGGATACCAGGGACATAACTCTTATTGAAACACTGCTTGTGCATGGTATATTAATGTCTTTTCAAAGCTTTGGACGACTGCCAAAGCAGAAGCCTGAAGAGACCTCCACATACAGTACTGTATTAGACGAGATCAGTAAGTTAGGAATAAGTACAAACTTTGATTCTACTTCTCAGCTAATCAACTATTCAGGTCCGTCGTCTCTGATCAAACAGCTGCCAATTATTATTTCTAGTCATTTTCTAAACACCAAAAGTTTCTGGCGAATTGGCTGTCTATGCATGGAACAGCTCAACTTCAGAGGCACTCTTAAGCGAAAGCCGGTGAAGCATAGCATTGCAAATCCTCTATGAAAAGCCAGGTGCATAGTACAAAGCTGTTGATCTAAGACCAGATGAGGATGGCACAGCTGTGAAATGATTCCGTGGCACCACAACAGCACCTCCTGAAGTGCAGTTCAACCTAACCTGACTTGAATTTGCTGTCCTGGAGGGAGTGGAATGGAAACCAGCGGCGAACACCACAGGTCGCTCCCCAAAAGGTGGATGGTCTTCAGACTGCATATAATAAGAAGGCCGCATGCTACTTAGATTATAAACAGGCAATGTTGGATGTGAGATGCCAGATGAGACCACCTGGCTTTCACGCCATACTTCACTGCAGTTTACAGCCTCATTGATCAACCGTTTGTCATCTGCATGCTTGCATTGTTGGTCAGGAGGAGTTGTGGTTTTCCCCGTATCATACTTGGGTGACATGCTCAGTCTGCTTTTCAGTATATTCTGTTGATATGGAAACTGATAATCACCGTTGTACTTCTGAGGCCCCATAGACGCTGAAGAACAAGGATCTGTACACTGATTTTGAAACAAGCTTGAGGGTAGTTGAACAGGTCCTTGTGGTAGCTTTGAATTGGAATGACGCCCAAAACTGTTTGAAAGCCCAACATCAAAGTGATGCCAAACTGGGTTACGATGTTCTGCACCAAAGGCAACAGAACCTCTCGGAACCATATGATTATCTCCAGAAGACAAAGTGGAAAATGTAGGAGACTCGGAGAGTTGATGGCTATTTTGTGTACCAGGTTGAACCTGCTCGGCTGCCACCGATTTATCCTCATCTTTGTTGACCACCATTAAATTCTTTCCCATAAGCCTAAGTATTGGATTCGAACCAGAGGGACTAGCGGAATCACAATCAGCACGAACCGAAAGCCTCACTTCGGTATGTGGAGAGTCCAAAGAAAGCACACTTGTAGAAGGGTTACTGACAGGGCGTATCTTTTGAGGTGATCCAAAAGTACTTGGACTACTGTTTGGATGAACTACTTGAGGCGGGATATCCAAATAATCAGAGTGCCATGGGTTTGAGTTGCAACAGATTGGCTTTCCAACGGCAGGAACTGTTATTGGAGCCATTTTCCGTCGCATCAATAACTGTGATTCTTCATGGTTTAAAACAAAACTCGCAGAAAGTCTTTCCTTTCTTTGGCAACAGCATGGCTGATCATTCTTCGAGCTCAGTGATCCCTTGTCAGAAGAGATCCTGTTAAGTTTGAAACATCCTTCATCAACTGTAGTTGTTCCTGATTGCATACTGATAGCCTGGGAAACTTGTCCAGCCTTTGGTACGGAAGCAGCAATGCTATTAACCACAACCCCCAACCTAACCTTCTCTCCAATAGCATAAGATGATCCCCCAGATGGTAATGGTTCTAAACTCTGGAAATCAGTTCTACTTGCTGTGGAGTTGGAGACAGTTGATGCTGCAGAAATAGGGGAATCGGACGACTCTCTATCAACCATATCATGCTGATCAGGAGAAGATTGAACTCTGCTACTGGTTAATGATGAGTTACCTTGAAAATCTTCTGAGCTCATATCCCTAGGACTGGGTAAAAATGAACCAGGGGGTCCTGGAATGGGAATCGGATCAACCTCATGACAAAATTTTCCCTGCCTAACCTCAGAATCAATCTCAATCTCCAGATGACCATTTTGTCGCAACATGCCAATTCCAGCTTCATGAACAGAAAATATCTCTTGGTCATTGTCAAAATTTGGTTTTGGACCAGCTGCCGCTTCAGTTCCAGATAAAAGTTGCTCATAATCTTCAATAGATCGAAACGTGTCAGATTGTGCCCTTGATGACTTATTGTAGGATTCTGTGTCTACAGACTCACTCAAACTGATTGTGCCCCTTCTGTAGAAAACCTTGGGATATGATTCAGTGATAACATCATCATTGACTTGAACCTGTCCTTCGGCAGAATCTAGGCAGTCAAAACCATTGACAACTCTATCAGAAGAGTCTATGTTTATCCTCTTATCAAGATCATAACTATCATATCCAGATTTTAAGCTCTTCAAAGTCAAAGGCTTCTCCCTCGGTATAGAGCATGAAAACCATTTTTCTTTCCCAATTTCGAGGGTAGGGCTTCTACTTACAGATACCTTGTAGGTTATTTCTTCCCTTTCAGGTTGACTCCCATAATGCTCGTCCACTGATACATATTGCTGATTAAGCTCACAAAGCGGGGTCACTAACTCATCCTCTCTTTTTCTGTGAGCACGCACGAAAGACTTCCGAATAGTAGACCATTTCTTAAAGCTATCAGGTCTGCATTCCTCAGCAGAAGATCGAGCACTGGCAGACAAAACATTTTTCCTAAAAGAGGAGAATCTCTTTGCCTTGTTCACGATGGCACGACAAGACTTGGAGGATCTTGAACGGGAACAGACAGGGAAATCTTTGCGAGTATCAACTGTCTTCTTTCTCAGTAAAGACTCATGCTTCCTGGTAGCATTTGGAGGTTTCTGCAAACAATTATTACAAATAGAAGTGGTGTCTTTGCCAAACTGCTTAGTTGGTGGAAGAGAATTCTCAACGTTGCCCCAGGTCCTAGCTCTCAGTAAGAGACTACCGATTTTCTTTCTACCAGTCAAACAATCCTTCCTCTCGTTAACATGAGCTCCATGAAAAGCAGTTTCTATTCTCTTACTAATAGAGACCGGATTGCTAGATTCCTGACCAAGGTTATTTTCTGAAAGAGAATCAACGAGAAGCGATTGATCATTCTCACATAGAAAGTCCTGAGAGACACGGCGTTTACGTTTCATTGGTTGATGATTCTCTTGGCAGGAGATCTTCTTGGTAAAACCTCTTCGTTTAGAGCAAACCCATGGTCCTAAAGTCTGAGAGTCACTGGTTGGAATCTGCTTCCAGAGTTGAACTTCTTTCCCACTACTTCCCCCTACATCTTCAGCCTCGCTACCACATGTCTGTTAACAGAATTTTCATATAAAGCTGAATACTTAAGATACCAAAATTTGGAGAATTATCTATCATTTTGAATATGTAGTTTATAATGCAAGTATACGCCTGTGATGAATTAGTGATGAGTATCCTAGATTTTGTGCACTTTGAGGAATGGGTCATATATAGAAGCTAACCTATCAAACAAGTAAACACAAAACATACAGAGGCGTCCAATATTACAGGGAAAAGCAAACGTTTCACACCAAAACGGAGCATGATTGAATATGCCCGATAGGAATAAAGGAAGATAAGAAGACAAAAGCAGATGGGGGGTGTAGCAGTAAATAAATAAATGGAGAGAGAAACATAGATGTACCTGAGAGCCATCCTTGAAGGAGAAAAACGTTTTAGTTTGAGTACCATGTTTAAGATACTTGTGATGTTTCTGTGCTAGGCGTTGCTTCTTTTTCTTTGAAATATATTTGCTTGACTTGCTTCCTTTCAAAGCTTTCCTTGCACCCATATCCTCACGCACGCTTGACCCCGCTGGAGAATCATGAAGCTTTGATAAAATCCTAACTTTCGTTCCGTTGGAATCGATATAAACAGAACCTACATCACCAGCATCTTCGAGTTGAACAGGCGAAATCTTTTGCTTTTTTCCCTCGTTAGAAGTCTCAATCTTTCGAGTCTCCTGTGCAGGCAATCTCGAAACTGTAGCCCAGCTTGTTCCATTTCTTTGGTCAAGCTCTTCTAACGTGCAATGCCGAGCTGTTGCGTAAACATCGACCATCAGCCTCGTCTTTCTTGGCTTAATTCTATGTCTTGTTAACTTAGCATCAGCTGTCCATTTGGGAGATGACTCCAGAGAGAGGCACTGGTCAATGTGAGCATTCAAAGTGGTATTTGATGAGGAGGAGAAGGTTTTGCAAACAGGGCAGACTTTTGAAGTCATTGTTTCCGATACTGCTGAACAATTAGAAGCAATATCTTCAGGTGAAGCACGATCAGATTGACCACCAAATCTAACTATCAGTTTGCACCTCTTACCCCCTGACCGGGAATTGCCTTCCGTCTTCTGGGACACAGAAAGTACTGCAGGTTCGGCTTCAACTGAAGCCTTCAACGAAGTCTCAGCTTCTAACCGTGAGCTAGGTTGTCTGCTATGACGAACAGACTTTATCTCTGATTGGGACAGGCTTGTTGTTGGTGAAGGGAAATCATTTTCTTCTCCGGATTTACATAAACTTATATCTACACAAGATTCTGCCAATTTGTTGTTCAACCGAGCAAGATAAGAAGAGTCCAGCTCCAAAGATACAGAATTGTTTGGACTAGATAGCTTTTGATCAGAGTCGCATTTGTTGATTCTAAGCTTCTCAGATGAAACAGCCTCAACCGGACATCTCATAGAGGATTTGTTCCTCACAGTATCAAGAGACTGAAATGGTGGCAACACTTCCTTCACTCCATGACTCAGACAAACTTGCAAATTCTTAAGCGAGAAAGGCCAGCTCTTCTTGATGTCCTTGTTCCTGGCTGTTAGCACATAATCTCTGCAATCAAAATCAAATCTTGACAGTTAAAAATAATTATATCACCAGGTACAAGATTAAGAAACAAGTATCATTTTATTTTGAAACGACAGAAGCCGTGCAGAGGCTCTAATATCGTATGCTGATACATGAAAGGAAAGGAAAGTGAAATAAATCAGAATGGAACAAACAGCCAAGAAACACCCCAGTACTGAGAAAAAGATTCGCAAATCTAGCTTTTTGTTGTTGTATGATATATATATGGTTAGAAAAGGTACAGATGATCAGAGGGATTGGGACGAAGTAGCATGAAATCACAAGAAAGATAGCTTCGATGAAGAATGACTAAAGAGTCTCGGAAAACAGCAGCGAAACCAAAGAAGAGAAGGCTATGAGCTCTGGACTACTTCATAACTGTGGAGGAGATCATGGAGCTAATTAAAGCATCAAAGACCAAAATAAAGACAAGATGGAGGGTAAGGCCCCATGCCAAAATGAGCCACGAGAAACTGGTTGGGTTCTGGATCTGAGCCAGCAAAAGATATAGAAGATTTGGCTGACTTTGAGATCACAAAGAGGAAAGATGCAGTAGACAGAAAGCCACGACAAACCATCCTGGCACTATTCATCCTGGCGGAAGATAAAAAGGCTAGGCAAGCAACTTCTTGTTGTTGTTCATGTTTCCTATATTACCTTATGGAGAAACTGGGAAGTGGGTTATGTTGATCGTCAAGGAGGGGGGTTGGCAGATCTACTAACTGCTGCTTTTGCTTATGGGAAGCCCTTTCATCACAGCTACTACTATTCAGTTGCGGGAATTGGCAGGCACAAGGGGGATCTGGTGGAGGGTTTTCAATGGATAACATCTGATGCTGAGCTTCTCTCTTCTTGTGCTGTTTCTGTAACAGACACAAGCTGCTGCCTCACAACTACGACTCGAGTCTCGTCTTCCACCGGGCCTCGTCTCTAACTTCTCAGCCTTCAGCATATATAAAAAACGATACCGGAGGCCTCCCACTCAAGTCTCTTTTATATTTCGATGAATAACTCGAGTCTCTCTCACTGTCCCCCTTCCTCTCTCTCTCGCTCTCTCTTTCTACTGCCACACCAAAATCCAAGCCCCACCACAAAGCACTCTCACACCACAAGAATATCGAACAAGTTCCAGCCTCCAGCTACAACAACCGAGAGCTCGGAGCTTTGCACACGCAAACAAGCTGAAGCAGGTCCCCCAAGGATCCTCATCCATCAGCCTGCGAGAGACAGAAGACAACAACATGAGATCAACAACCCAAGAAGGGGAGGAGAAGGTCGGGGTAGTAATACAGAGATTCTGGACGCTTCTAGTGAAAATGTTATTTTATGTGAAAGGGCATGTCTGAAATTAAAGAATCAGCTGTTTGATCCATGAAGCAAATAATGAAATCGAGCAAAAGAACCAAACCCACAATAAAGATGATGATGAACACATAATTTAGATGGTAAAAATGGGTAAGCGTTATTTTATGTGTGTACCCGGAAAAGCTCAGTGCTAAAATTTCAAGACCGTGAATCACAACCTTCCAAATAGCTAGCCAGAAATAGCCTCAATTTTAGTAGAAGCACAGCATATGATAATAGTGGGAGACAAACTCCATATGAAACAACACAAAGCTTGAAAGAAGGAAGAAGCGTAAGAGAGAGGGAAATGGTGGCAGCGAGAGAAGCAAACATAAAGAGAGACAAAAATGGAAACAGGTACTCAGATAATCAAAGCAACAAAGATAGACGGATTCAACACGGAGTAAAAGGACGAAATCTGAAGAACCTCAATCCACCGTCTGTTCCTGCTTGGGGGAGGAAACAAAACAGTGGAGTGGACTTTGAAAAAAACTGATGATGTGTAGAAACCCAACAGAGGGCGTGGCGTAGGTAGAAATCACGCCTCCCAAAAATACATCTTTAGGATCAAAACCCAACACGAGGGAAAAGCCAAATAAAACAAGAAGAGGAGAACAAACGGACCTCGGAAGCTTTTCCAAGCATTAGTTTTGGAGGAAAACACTCAAAAAATTGAAGTCTGCTGAGGCTATTTGGAAGAACGAAGAAAAGAAACCAGGATTACAGAAACGGAGAAAGAATGAAAGAGAGGAAGGGAGAGGAGTAGATGAAAAAAGAGCACCACCCACTCACACATCAAAAGGGTATCAGGTTCTCCTCCCACAAAAAAGTAAGTTCTCTAGTACCGAATTTTAACATCCCCACGATTCATCTCCCTCTGTGAATATGCGTTTCAAGACTCCACGCCCCCACTCAGAACAACCCAACACCAGATAAAAGGAAAACAAAACAACACGATTACTAGGTAAAACTTCAGATATTACCACACATACACATGTAAGAAAAAAAAAAAAAAAAAACTCACAGCCATACACCTTTAAAGTACTGTTACGTGCTGTGCTTTTTTGGTTCTCTGGGAGAAAAAATCAAAATCCAATACCAAATGGGTTGTGTTAAATGCAGAGACAAAAGCTGTCCTATCCTATACCTACTACCCCTACACAAGGGCTCTCTTATTCTTCTTCCTTTTTTTCTGCATTTGTTTATTGTTGATTTTTATCAAATGGGTGTGGGGTCATGCAGGAAATACCCTTCTCGTCCCCTCTCTTCCTCATATTTCAATCCGACCCAAAGAGCCAGCCCATCCTGGGATGTTGCCCTATACTACGCGACAAAATAGCTACCTCTTTACTGGTTTGGTTATTTAGGCCCCTTGGCTTCTTGGTTGGTTCTCGGTTCTCGGTTCTCGGTTCTCGGTTCTTGGTTCTCGATTAGGTCATTACCGTGTACTTTTTATCTTCTTCGTGTATTAGCTCTTAACTGTAACGGATCTATCCTGCCCGCTGGATGCCTGTTTCCAGCACAACCCAGACAATGATCCATTTCATAATTTTTTCAAAAAATATATAAAAAGATCTGCCGTCACTGTCAATTTTCTCTCCATTCTGGAGTCTGTAAGAAACTACTTTTTGCTGCAGATGATGCATTTGAGCGAAAATCTGCAGTTTATTTTCTGGAAAACCGTAATATAAGTCACTCATCACACTACCCAGTTGTTTATAATATAGAAACAGAACATCTTGTTTGATTCTATCTATGAACTTCTACCATAGCATTGCTGTTGTAGTTGAACAGGCTTTCTTCAGTTCTGGCATTGAGTTTTCAAGGGACAGGTTAAAAGGTAAGGTTTCTCAACCACGACATGGTTGACCCGCACCTGGACACAGCATATATTGAATTAGTATTTCAACTCCGCCACTCAAGACTAAATTAAGGTGAGATTTTGCGTATAATAATTGCAGGTTGGCACACAAGTCTTCAACAACCATTAAAAAGCAATCCGTGTTACTGTGCAATGCAGATGAGACAGAGGATTAAATTAGAAGGAGAGATTACATGCTTTATAGATCTCATTCCTCCTTCGACCCCACAGCAGCGCATAAAATCATAAAATAATGGCACCCGTACGTTGTGTCAACTTTTGCTGCAAGGAAAAATAGGTATTCTCTTCTCTTCTTCCCTTCTCCTCTGTAATTGTATATGCATGCCTATTGTTGCGCGCATTCTGTACCCTAGTTCATGTACCTTGTCCTCAAAGGCAAAACTTTAACATTCTTAAATATTTACGTGGAACAAATATCGATCAGACCCCACTGCACGTTAAGGAGACAGAAAGGATGAACAATTCCAAGTAAAAACAAATAAAGAAAGAGAAACCATTTAGTAAAGAATAAAGCTTCAAGTATAGTATTATCATCAACATGTTTCATATAAAAATTTTATGAATGCTGACTGATAAGAGCTTTGTTTTGATAGGTTTATCAAATTTCAAGATGGGCACCAATTGAATGTTATCACCTTTCTTTTTCCATAGGTTTGCATCATCATAGAAAATATAAATTCTTTTCTGCCTTGTTTTACTTTTGTTTTACCTTCAAAGATTGATACTAATCCCACCCAAAAAGATTGAAAAGACTCAAGTCTGTCACGGCAGTATTGTTCAAGACACCAACGTTACGTTTGGTTTTCTCGTGATAGTGGAATTAGGTATCCGATTGCCATTGAAAAGAAAGATTATTGTTTTAAAACAGACGCTCGTATATAATTTATTCTAACGCGAGTTACTCTTTTTGTTCTAATATCCGTAAATCTAGACATCTATTTTTTTTAGTATGTTACAATAAAAGGACCAAGAGACACCTTGCAAATATGAATATAGGGTACTAGAATGTAAGAAGGTAAAACATATTTATATGAAGCCTAAAAATTTTTCGAAATAAACAATGTTAATGAACTCAAATAAAATGGTAAGAATTAATAAGAAAAAGGATTTTTACTTTTATGTCCGGAATTAGAATTAGAAAGATAGCTGAGACGCTAAGAAAGGAAATACAAGTGAAACGAATAAGCATGCATTTCCTTAGTTTCTTCATCATTAGATTCAAACATTCCAATATCTGAACCTGATCTAGAATCTGGTAAAGATAATATGGCAGATAACATGAATAATGAGCATCTTCTAGCCGTTGTGGGAGAGGGCGTGAACAATGCCAACCCTATTGGCAAATCAAAACATCCACAAACAGAATCATAAGAGAGTTGGGCATTTTGTTTTAGAATTGATTCTCCAGTATCAGTGTCTTCGATTACTGATTAATCCGATGTGAATAGAGTAGAATACTTTCGGATGATAAATTCTCCCAATAAAATTTATAAAATTAAAAATATAAAATAAATCCTATTTTGATTCAAATATTTTTAAGATTCTTATTTGTATGTATTGGATAACATATAAGATTTACTACTTAATACTACCATTTTATTATTGACAAATTCCATGAAAAGATAAGAACATTAGTATTGAATGATGAGGATTTTTATTACTCCAACATAATATTACTTTATTAGAAGTTTAAAATGGAGTGGTGATTGGCGAGGGTAATAATTTCGTGAAACAAGAATAATATCCAAATATAAATACAAGTTAATGCCATGCGTGTAATATGTAATGAGGAATAACGAATATTATGAATGGAGGTTACGGGATGTGCCGGTGACGTTACTTACAATGGGGGTCGGGCTCGGACGATGGGCTTTTGAGAAAATGCAATAAGGAGGCGTAAAGTATAAATCTCTGGCGGAACTGGGAGAAGAAAGCTGCAGAGGCGGAGGAAAGATGATACCCATAGAGATAGAGCACAGCGATCAAAGGCATATTCTCAAATCTCACAGCACTGATGCTAGAGGAAGGGGAGAGGAAGAAGACTTAGAAGAAGGAGAAGCAGCGGCATCAGCTGACGATTTGGAAGCTCAAGGAAGCGGTAGCAGAAAGTGTGGGAGTTATGGGAGTCATGGCGCCGCTGTAATTATAAAGGATATGCTTATGAAGCATTTGGATCGCGGTTCGTCTGGTCTTCGACTCTCCAGTTTCAAGCGTGTCCCTCGTTCGCCTTCGGCGGGTAATACCAACATGGATTCCGATCATCATCATCATCAACGCCATAATTACAGAGATATATATAACGAGAATGAGGATGATAATAGGATGAGGGAGGAGGACATGGATGATGATGATAATAGCAGCAGCAATAGTGATGTTATGTCCCCGGAATGGGTGTTTTTGCTGATAGGCTGCCTTTTGGGGCTGGCCTCGGGTCTCTGCGTCGCCGCCTTCAACAAAGGGGTTCAGGTTATCCATGGATGGGCCTGGGCAGGCACACCCAACGAGGGTGCTGCCTGGCTCCGCCTCCAGCGATTGGGTGACACCTGGCACCGGATCCTCTTGATTCCTGTCACCGGAGGAGTTATTGTCGGGATGATGCACGGCCTTGTCGAGATTTTGCAACAAATAAGGCATCCCCAACCCCAGCCCACCACATCTCAAGGGGGTCTTGATGTTGTTGCCGCCGTCTTCCCCACCATTAAGGCCATCCAGGCCGCTGTTACCCTGGGTACTGGCTGCTCCTTGGGCCCGGAAGGCCCCAGCGTCGACATCGGGAAATCCTGTGCTCATGGCTTCTCTGTGATGATGGCTAACAACAGAGAAAGAATGAATACTCTCGTTGCTGCTGGTGCTGCCGCTGGCATTTCTTCCGGTATCCGATCTTCTCTCCGCTGTACCCTACCTATTATTGCCGCTGCTACATGCTTCTATCCATTTTTCTTTTTCTTACCCCTCTTCTCTTTCAGGCTTTAATGCACCCGTTGCTGGTTGTTTTTTTGCAATTGAAACCGTGTTAAGGCCTCTCCACGCTGAAAATTCACCTCCATTCACCACTGCCATGATCATATTAGCTTCTGTTATATCCTCAACTGTATCCAACGCGTTACTTGGGACGCATTCAGCTTTTACAGTTCCGTCCTACGATTTGAAATCTGCTGCTGGTACTATTACTCTCTCTTCATGTAGTTACTTCGATATCTAGCTCTTGAATATTTCATCTCTAGATTCATTTGTGCACCTGTAACTTTTTTTAGAAAAAATGCAAGTGTACAGGTTGGATTAAAAAAACTTCCCAGTCTTCTTATCCATATCATTACTTCAGTTTATATTATTATTATTATTTGAATTTGAAGCAGTATATTTGCTCCTTGTCCTGTTGGAGGTTTTTCTTCTCTTGAGTTTGGTGTTAAGTGATTTGGCTATTCGTAGTGAATTGAATTCGATACATAATGCATACCCTGCAAATTGAAAACCAAGTAAGATATGTGCATGGATAAATTGTAGCATAAGTGAAGCCCTGATGTGTGTTTTTAATCCCATAACTGGTGTTTCTTTGCAGAATTACCTTTGTATCTAATATTGGGCATGCTATGTGGAGTTGTAAGCGTGGTCTTCACTCGCTTAGTTAATTGGTTCACCAAGTCATTTGAATTTATTAAGGATAAATTCAAACTTCCTGCTGTTGCATGTCCTGCTTTGGGTGGTTTAGGTGCTGGACTAATTGCTCTTAAATATCCGGGAATACTTTACTGGGGTTTCACTAATGTCGAAGAAATCTTACACACCGGGAAGAGTGCGTCTGCTCCTGGAATCATGTTGTTGACGCAACTATCAACAGCCAAAGTTGTGGCTACAGCTCTATGTAAAGGTTCACTACTTGTAGGTGGCCTTTATGCACCAAGTTTGATGATTGGTGCTGCTGTTGGTGCTGTATTTGGGGGTGCAGCTGCAGAACTTGTCAATTCAGCCATTCCAGGAAATGCGGCTGTTGCTCAGCCACAAGCATATGCATTAGTAACCACCGCATTTCATGAGCTTCTTTTAAATTTTCATGTGATGATTTTTAATATTTCTCCTCTACCTTGTGTTTGTCTTGCCTTATGATCTGAGTTGTGCTTTAAATCTTTGACTATAGGTTGGAATGGCAGCTACATTAGCTTCCGTTTGTTCCGTTCCATTGACATCGATTCTACTTCTTTTTGAGTTGACAAAAGATTACAGGATAATCCTTCCCCTAATGGTATGGTGTTTTCCAGTAATATGTTTGAAATAATCTACAATGTTCTTTTAAAGAGTGGTACCATGTCGGATGGGGTGGCATTTCTAGCTTTCTGGAGTTCTACAGCTGCTGTCTTTAGTATAGTTTTGTTGTTGTTGGTCAGCAAGATTGGCTTGTTCTTATATTGTAGTTCTCTCCTTTTTATTTCGATGGGATAGCTTATTGATTAACATAATGTTTTTACTCTAAGTTTCCACATTCTTTTTCAACTTGATTTATTTATCATTGCAACTAGATTTTTGTGCATTAGATGCTGCATGATGTATTCTCAAAGTTCACTTTCGTGAATATCTCTGTTGTCAAATTGCAAGTAGGGGGCAGTTGGATTGGCGATATGGGTTCCATCTGTGACCAACCAAGCTAAGGAGTCTGAATCATCTGATACACATAGTTTGTCAAGGGGTTATTCTTCAGTTCTTCATGATGATGATGATGATGAAGTTGATGACAATGTCCTTTCGGAAGATCTCAAGGTTGATCTCCTCCTTGACCATTTGAGGCTTTATTTTTTTTAAAAAAAAAAGGATTATTTTCTTCTGTAGAAAAACAGTTTTCCTCTGTTAAAAAAACTATCCAGCATGCACTATTGTCAAATTTCAGCTGTCAATGATCCTCTGTAACCATTACAAATACTGGTTGACAGTGGTAGTAGTTGCAGATCAACAGTTATTGTGGTTATTGGTTGGTGACAATCATCACCAATTTCCAATTTCTGGCGGTGTTAGTTTTTTTGACAACTATCAGAAACTGCTGCTATTTTGCAGTATCAGTTCTCACCATTACAAGTGGCAACAACTGCAGATTACTTGTGCTGATTAGTTCTGGTCCATTGACTGTCATGAATGTAGACCCCATAGTTTCCAGTTCCTGGCTAGGACCACTGATTGTGGATTGCTAGCAATTATGGTTGTCAATTGCCAGTGGTGGTGGTTGTAGATTCTGAAGATTGTATTTATAAATTCCTCCTATTTTGATATAATTGCTGATCATAATTTTTCAATTGAAAAAAATAGTTTTATATGTTTATACTGAAGTTTTATATTCCAATAAAAACTGCTTTATGTTACTTTGCAGGCCTATGGCTATCTGTAGCTTCTTGTTTATTGGTTTCCTTTGTATCTTTTTGTTAGTTATATATATCCCCCTCTTTTCCTTTTTTTTTCATTTTCATCTTTCCTTTGCTAAACCAACTTGGACCTTCTTTCCTGCAATTTTCGCCAGGTTTCAAGGGCCATGTCAAAGAACTACATAAAGGTTTCACTGAACTTGACCTTGAAAGAGGCTATGAAGTATATGCATGATAGCAAACAGAACTGTGTGCTTGTTGTCAATGATGAGGATTTACTAGAAGGGATACTGACGTATGGTGATGCTAGACGGCTGTCCAAGAAGTCCATTGATTCTTCCAAGGGTGATTCAACAGTTACAGATGTATTAAGAGGATGAAACTTGCTTTATTTTTTGAGATTCAAATTAATGTTACTTCTTTGTTGCAGTATGCATATTAAATTTCATTACCATGGACACCCCTTCCGCCCTTTCTGCTTTCTGCTTTTTGCTTTTTCTTTCTCTGGCACACACAAATTCACACTGTTACTACTACCGGAGTTTGAACTTACCTCGTAAATAGAATGAGACCGAACCCAACTTGTCTCACTTTTATTAGGAAATCTTACCTTTATTAAACATTCATAGCACCCTTATGTTATATTCATATTTTATGTGATTAGATATCTTCCAAGCTAAGCATTTGTGACATTGTCTATTGTTTATTATAGGTAAATACCTGTCTCGTTTCGTCTGTTTGTACCCGGGGGATAAGCTACCATGGACAAGCTCGTGGACTATTGACATGTTATCCAGACACTGTATTGGCAATTGCCAAGGAGCTAATGGAGGCTAGAGGAATCAAGCAATTGCCAGTGGTTAAACGTTGTAGAGGCTCCCGGACTGATTGGAAGCGACGAGTGGTTGCTGTTCTTCATTATGACTCAATCTGGAACTGTCTCAGGTTTTTATTTTTCTAACCTTTGGAGTTAAAATTTTTTCTTTCCTACAGTAGATACCTTGATTCTGGTTTCTAATTCTCAACTGAGAAGAATACTGGTGTGTTAATTTTTCCTTTGTAGTCCAGTAGTTGATTTTGGCTTCCATTGATGTGGTAATTAGTTACATTTACGGTCTGATACTCACAGTTCTTACTGTTATCATAATATTTATTGACCAATATATAACCACTGCCTTGAAGGGCAGCAAATTTGTGACCATGAAGCCCATTATTTACAATTGCAAGCAATATGTTGCTGTTGAAAGTTAACAAAAATCTAAATGATTCAAGTTCTCCAAATTAGGGTACCAAATTGAGGCATGAAACATGTACCAACCCATGTATCTTAAGCCAAGTGGGTAGTTCTGTACATCTGATGTGGCTAGTTCCAGGTGCCACTTCGTTTAGTGCACAGTTTGGAGGTGCTAATTGTAACTTATGGCGTCTCATTTCAAATAAATTTGAACCATTGACCCTTCTGAGCTATTACATTTTGTGTTGGCTCTGATCTTGTAGAGCTGTTAATTTTTGCGTTGACTCTAAGCAGGTTGGCACAACAAGGCACTAAACTGTCTTATTTCTTGAGTGATGTATGCATGAAGCAGATCCCTTTTAACTGCAACTTAGATAAAATTGCATGGTTCACCAGTACATAAACTTGCTTTATAGCTTTCGATAATTGATTTTTAAGATTTTTTGTGTGTGTATGTGACGTGTAATTGATGGATAGACATTGTGTTATAGGGAAATATGGTTTTGAATTGTGTAGGTGATACATTTTACTTTGTCAATAGCTCTACATTAGATTGTCTTATTTCCTCATTCCCTTGATCGTAATCCTCTTCTTTGGATCATGTAGAGAGGAGATGTCCCGCAGGAAATCAGTCTATCAGCCAGAAAAGGATACTCCGGTTAAGTAAACGAGATGACAAATGGCCGTTAGAGCGGCTACACAAGCTTTTGTCCAATTTCAGATTCAACGGACTGCCATGGTGAAGAACAAAAGAAAGAGTGAAACCTGTTTTATGGGTTTTGACTGCTTTTGATTGATATGGAATATTAGTTTAGCCTAGAAAATTGTACCATATATGCCACATTATTTAAACGTTCACCATCGGAATTGAAGTGAAAGAAGAGGAAAATAAAGAATCATAAAGTAATAGACGATCAAGCTTCTGATGTGATTCGACCGTTGAAAATGCCGCGAGAACAGAATCTACATAAATGTATTTTGTTTTCCTTGGTTCTTGGGCTACGATTGAATTCGGAGAATATCAGTTACGATCCCTAGTAGATTGGAAATTTGAAGGGACAGGTGAAAAGTGAATTAGTTTCGGTTGTGCACCTTCTGTGATGAGTTTGATAGGAGACATATCAGATTATTATTTTTTAAAATAAATTAAAACCCTACCAAAGATTCCTATGCAGGAGTATGTAGACGATTCACATACATCAAGATTGTATCATTTTCTCTGAATAGAAAAATTTGGATTTTTTTCTTTAGCTGCTTATTCAAACAAACGATATAAGTTTTAGAAGTAAAGAACATGGCAGCAATTTAAACCAAAATATGAAATAACCATTCTATATAGGGTAGAGAGAACCAAATATTTCTATTTTCCTCACAATAAAATAATAATAATAACAACAATAAATAAAAAACTTAAAACTTAGATACGAATTTTTATTTCTTAAAAAAAAGACAATTTACATCTGAGGTCCAAGCGGCAGCCTGCTCATAATCTGTTGATAGACCGATGGATTGTTGGACAAGTTGAGACCCGGATCCGACATAGGCTCCACTTTGGGTTCTCCCTTGGGCAACACAAATCCCATATCGTTTATAGGACATTGCGGCGGTAGGTATGGATGTACTGGCATTACCGGCATCTTGGGCTGGCTTGGACCTAGACCACCCATTGCTAGATTGGCCAGGCTTGGTTGATGATGCATTCCGAACGAGAAGCCAGGAGAAGGCCCCAGCTGCTGCCTTCCAGGAAGGCTGAAGGATCCAAATGCCCCAGACCTATCAAACCTGGCCATTGGGTTGTGAACCTGCGATGACTCAACCCTGTGCACATAGCTTTGAACAGAAGCCGCAGCGGTAGCCTGAGCGGGTCCATTGTTGGAGGTTCCTGAATTCACATGGCTAGTATTCCGAGCAGCAGGAACATCGTGATTGTGCTTCCCCTCGTATGTTGTGATTACTGACTTGAGGTCATGAGATGCCCTCTCCACATGCTTTCTCACGGTGCAACCCGCATTGGTGCACTTATAGTAGCTCCTGCAATATCACTAAACATTCAGTTCTTGCTGGTAAGAAAACAAAGCCTCACATGGCAACTTAAACAACCTGGGGTTCGGATTGCCTTTCACAACTTTCTGCCCGTATTTGCGCCACCGATATCCGTCATCAAGAATATCCACCTCACTTGTTGTCTGGACAACAACTCTAGGTTCGCGAATAGCTCTGGTGGCTCCACTAATTTCTGTCGGATAGTTTTCAATTTTCCTGGAATGTTAAGAGGCGTGATGAGTAAATAAATCCCTATCCTGATGATGTTCTCTGTCTATGTATTATTGCTGACAGGGGAAAATCAAGAGAAAAGTAAAGCATAAGAAAGCAACAGAGATGAAGTAGGAACCTTCTCTTTGACTCGGATTCATCTTCTTCACCATCATAACCACCACTACCATGAGTAGCTCGGTCATCGTCATCTTCTTCATTAGAGAATGTGGAAGAAGCATCCACAGGATCGCCTGATTCAAAGTAATTCCCGTTCTGAGCCGGCAGTATGGAAGGCGTATTCCCAAACTCGGGTACCCCAGATGCTGAAGATGTCACCTCATTGTTGTCTTGTCTCCAATCGGTAATTGCAGAATTTCCCTTGTGTGCATTTTCCCAGCCAGGATCATTATCAGCGCCATTGTGTGGTCCATTTTGCTCGGGGACATCAAGTTGCATGTCTACAAGTGAATTTGAGGAGCCTATGGTGGACCTCCGATTGGTTGGTTTGGGATGGTTGTGGGCTCCTTTGTATATGATTTCAGTTATATGGCCCTCATGAGACCGTTCCACTTTCTTCTTAACGGGGCAATTTGGATGTGTGCATTTGTAATAACTCCGGGGATATTCACTGCCTTTTACTTGTTTTTGCCCATATTTTCTCCAGTTATATCCGTCCTCAGATGGAGTGCCACCACCACCGCCTCCTGCAACCATAGAATCTCCACAAGCTCTTTGCTCTCCTTCCTCATCTTGTTGCTCGTCTAGAGGTGGGGAATGTTCAGCATTGCCGCCAGGCGTCAAACTGTTACCTCCGGTATCCCTTTCGGAGTATGGTACGGCAAATTCTGCTGGAATGTGGAGATTATTCCTACTTTGAGCCTGTACCTTGGTTGTTTCTTGCCCATGTGATCTAAAAGCACTCTCAGACTGAACAGGAACCTCCTCCGCAACGGGAAGGCCATGTCGAGGAAAGATGGTAGGGGTCATCTGCAAACAAAATGCAAAACTTGTTGTCAATAGCTGACTTAACTATTGATGCAAAGTTTTTTAAATGGTGTATTGCTATTTATTGAATGCTGTCTTGTTCTGTTCCTTAACAGATGGAAGTATTATGATTTGCAGAGAGTGCAATTATCCATTCAACTCTTAAACTATTTCAAAGCAGCAGGATTTCCCATATGTGTTTACTTCACTGGTGGTGCCAAGAAAGACGGAGGAACCCGGCTCCACCGCAGGCTTGAATGCGAATGAGCTTGCACTGATGTCCTCAAAAAAATTGTCTTTATTTTTCTCCGCGGATTCAGAAACCATTCCGGAGCTCTTATCATCGCCATTTGGGAGAAATGAGAATTTTCCAGTTGTTGGAGATGGCTGTGCCTGAGCAGAACAAACAACAAAAGCCTGTGAATTATATGATACAATATCGGTTTTGGACAACTAAAGGAGAAAGTGACAAATTAGACTACAAGTGGTTGGAAACTTGTAATCTTTTACCCAGAGAGGACTGCATATAGGACTTACAAGAATCACTTTAACAAAAATAAGAAAACCAAGGGACCACCGAAAGCTCTAATCCTAAACTGTGCAGCTTACAATGTGAAGGCAGGATAAATATGAAGATTTTATCATTTCCTGAAAAATACTGTTCTTGTTCCTCTAAGTAGTGCACCAATTGAATAGAATTCATCTTTGAAAAATCCAGTAAGCAAAAATTAAGTATTCTACTTTGCCAAGGGATAAGGAAAAGGGAGACTGTTACAAATCCAACTCAGTATGATAGATGGTGCTTGAGCAGCAAAATCAAGCTCATCCGAGACAAAGCCCCGAAGTCACTGATGTTGCTTCTCTAGACAGAAGTTTAACCAGTTCTATCTCCTGAGGAAAAACCAAAACTAGTGAAATTCCAATAACACGACTTTGTTTCAGTAGGACTCTTAGATTTCGATTATTCCTCAATTCCTAGGTCATACATATACTATGCAAGTTCCTATAGTCGTAGTTTGCACCTTCGGATTGGTGTTACTGCCTCATCCTATTTCGTGGATTGTTATAATGACAAAAAATTCTTATGAGTGCCAAAAGGAAAATGACGCAATTGACAAAGAATTTTCAAGATTCCAAGCGTACCAATGAATTTGAAAGAAACACCGGAGAATCTAGTAAGGTTGTTGGGCTGAGACCAGGTGGTATTGTCAGATAAGGAGATCGAATTTCCGGGTTCATTGAAATGTCAGCAGACCTAATACTTTCTGTATTCAATGTTGGAGCATTAAATCCAGCTCTGGCTGCCATTCTTTCCACAAGACCTCCGCGGGAGCTTGATTTCTTATCAGAGAGTGAACCTAATTCAGTCAGCTGCGCATCACTACTTTGCGCCACTCTCTTTCTGTCCATACTCCCAGCCACTATCGACTCCCTTGATCCCAGAGAGAGCTCGCCAATTCCATTATCCCCAGCAGAAGGTTCTATCCTCGAGCTCATACCTTCATTCATTATTGATGAGAAAAATGCTCTTGGGCTCGGACTAGGAGGCACCCAATCCCCTATTATGGAAACATTATTGTCAATCTCTGACATGTTCACCAAATCGTTGAACAACTCTGAAGTCAAGGTGTTGGCGGCAGCTATGCTCCTGACAAGATGAGAAAACATGGAACATAACTCAATCAAACATAGTCCTTGCGATACTTAAAAAGGTATCCTTATTTCATGCGTGAAAAATGCCTAAATTGCAACTTCTAGTTGCAGAGGAGGTAAGAACATGAAAAGGGTACAGCTTACAGTTTTGAACTGAATCTTCTCTGCAGAAACCACAAAACCAAAAACATCATGCAACTAACTCTTAACAACATAGTTTCCGCCAGTTGAATAGCGTTGGAGTTACTTAGCACCAAAGATAAAAACAGAAAAATAAAATAAAATGAGTTTTTATTTATTACAAACAAGTAGCAACTACAAAATCTTATGTAATCATGTAGTCCAAAAACACGGTTAGCTTAATTTGTCCCAGGACATATCCAAAGAAAATGAAATAAGCACGAACAGGAGAATAAGAGTATGGAAAATTATCCCAAAAAAAAAAAGAGACAATTTTCCAGAATAAAAAATGTAATAATGATCAGAATGTTTTCAACTTGCGGTGGCATGCTATTACCGTAACCATGTGGATGAAAGATGAGGGAAATATTCTTAAATTGGAGATGTATCGCCATGGAAACCGATCAAAATGGAAAGGATATATTGTACAAATCCAAAAAGGCACAGGCTACCAATACTTCTCATCAAGATCTAATGATAAGGAATCTGATAATTGCAGAGAAAAAAAAAAGGGAAATTTTGTATACAAAACAGCTCCAGACGATAGGCGGAAATACAAAGGAAAGTAAACTCAAAATGGCAGGGAGACGACAGGCTTCAGGCATACAAAACAAAAACCAGAAGGAAGAGCTTCAAACTTTTCGGTGTTTCTAGTTTTGATACAGAACCAAGGGAAATGAGGAACGGAGAGAAGGGGATTGAAAATGATTACCTGATTGATTATGGAGCCGAGGCTAAGATGATGATGATGATGTGAAACGAGACCCACTACCACCACCTCCACCACCAACCTGGCCCGACCCTGCTTATCAAATCCGATGCCTTCCTTTATCAGTTTCTGTATAATTTCAACACAAATGAGAATCACTCTCTTTGTTTTCCAGTTAAACAAAACCGCACCATCCAACCATTATCCCTATCTTTCCTCTTTTAAGCCCAGAATGATATGATGATGTTTTTTAATATGTGAGAAATTGCTAAAGACAACAATAAGTACTGTTACTTTGTTTATTAATTACTGCCACAAAATTTCCAACTTAGATAGCTAGAAAGGCAAGAAAGGAGATGGTTGTGGAAATGGTGGGGCACCAGAAATAGACGGAATCTTTGAAGAATGAAGAAAAGAGAAAACCCAAAAAAACAAGAAGAAGAGAAACACTACATAACAGAGAAGTAGAGAGATAATACATAAAAGGAAGATGCTTGTATTGTATTGTATTGTATTGTATTTGTATTGAATAAAGCAAAGCTTCCCAAACCATTCTGTTTCTCTCTCTCTCTTGCCATGACTTCCTCCTTTCTTTTTAACGTTATCTTAACTCGTAATCCCAAGTCATCCCATGTCCAGTACAGGGCAATTCAGTAACTTCCCCGTCCGAATCATCCTGTATTTCAATGCCATGTGTATATGATATCCCGGGATAGAACTGTCCCAAAAGAGCTGAGATCTCGTTGGTGGGAGTTTGAGAAACTGGGTGGACAAGGCTACAGGTGATCTCTTTCACCCCCTACAAAATGGTTAAGATTTAAATTTAGTGGCAAAATTAGTGCCATGGTTGTTGTTAATGGCAATTTATGTGTAACGTTGGGGTGTCAAGTTACGGAGGTGCCCAACACCTGTTCAACCTACTCCTAGGAATGTGAAAGATGTTATAACCAACTCTTCAGTTTGTGCCACTCCTAACTGGCTAACTCCCACCCTCCTTTTTCTGTCTTTTTCTTTTTGCCACTTCATGCCCTCTTCAGTTAAGACATAACATAACCCCCAGTTTGTTTCCCCCTACGTCTAGCCTAATCATCTACCCACCCATCCATATTCACATGTGGTGCCCAATACGAGCCAATGTGATTTGCAAATGAGATCTATTTGAATCCATTTATAATTAATAATAACAACAATAAATATCTTTTTAATTTTAAAAGAAAATTAGATCGATTAGTAATGGTCGTATCCACTTGATATAATTTTTACAGGAGGGGGTTATATATTAAGACAAAAGCATTCCCTTGTCCGTATCTAACTTGTTAATCAAGAGAAAAACAGTGTTTAAGAAATGAACGGACCGCCCAAAGTTTATTAATACCACCAACGACCTATGAACCAATAAAATCGAGAGTTGTGGAGTAGATTATGATCGACGATGGTACGTAGGTTGTTTCCTAGGCGGCAAGGCGAAAGCTTATCATCTCTAAATGTAATATATTTATTTCAGTTTGTACCCATTATATGAATCTCAATATTAGAGAGTATATTATAATGTCTGAAAAGAATCTTTTTTTTTCTTGTTCCGAAATATTTTGTTGGATGTGATTAGAAGAGGACCCAATTCTAACACTCACATTTTATTCTCTTCTCTTTTTCTTTTTTTGGTTGATGGCTTTGCTGTGCGTTACTGTTACTGTTTGTGACAAGGTTATTCCTGGCATGCAATAAAAACATAATAAAAACCGTCACAAGCTTTTCTTAATGGCGCCGTAGCTTGATAAAAGTTAGTCTTTGGTGGTGGTATGGTGTTCTTGCTTTTCTTTGGTATTCCTTACTTTGATGGTCAAATGGTACGGTCTTTGCCTTCACTTGCTACAGGCCATGTCTGCCCAGGTTGAAGGTAGCTGTGGCTCACAATGATCATGGATACATATATAATACTATTTAGACAGTAGCAAATTTTACAAGAATGTTTGTTCTGCCATATCTATTCATCAGAATCACACAAAATTTTAGCCCAAACCCAATTAACCTTAATCTTACCAAACCGTAACTTACTCATATGTGGTGTAAATTGATATGAAACTGCATCAGAATTTCATTTGCTAAGCTTAATCCAAAAATTAAGTGTACATTAGATGTACATGACGCAATTAACCTCGCGCTTGGAAGCAGTCTGCAGTTGCTATATTAGGAAGCCACGAAAAGGCTGGATGGGTATATGGAACAGATGCTGCGAAATGTTGTATTGTTGTGTCTTGGCTAGGCAAAAGAGATTAGAATGGATTAGATAGATCATAACCCAGACAAAAAAATGGACAAGATGGGTACGGTATACGTATCTGCATAAGACTTAACTTGACCAGAACCATGTCAGGAGTCAGGACCAAGTGGATTGTGGTTCCATCGCTTGCTAATATGCCAAGTTTAAGAATACTATTTCAGTTGGATCCAGTCAAAAGAAGAAGCAAAGGAAATGAATCAGAAAGCTGACATACAATTATTAAAAGGAAAGTTTGTTTGGGTGCTGGAAGAATTTGCCAATTGGATGGATGCCAGATTTATATTAACGCCTCATTTTTCCTCCATAAAACCGGGCATTTCTGCCTTACCTTCATTTTTTTAATTTCTCTTGTGCAATTAGAATTTATTTTCATTGCTTACGTTATCTTTCTCTTTCCCTCTTCCTGCTTGGTCAAAAAGATACTCTTTGACCAAGTCTTTGTCTTCTTGCCAGGATTTTCCACAATGTGCTGTTCCCAATGTGTCCTCAGCCAACCAAACCCTAGTGCCCGGTGGAGCCCATTAGAAGGACTGGTTCAGCTTTCAGTTGCAACACCATAAACCGACCAGAAAGACCTCTGTCTCGTTTGCAACCCTTTCAAATGGAGTACTTGAAAGAATTTGGAAACATGAGCTTTAATATAAAAGCAGCATTTCTTATTTTTTGTTCTAATGGAAGCAACCTCAGCGATGACAGGATTTGCAACCTAACCACGAATCGGGTTGTAGAAAGACCACCAAAACCTGCCATGGGGGATCACCATAGCCTGGAAACTGACGTTTCTTAACCCATAAATGGTTTTTTTGTCTAGATAACACCTTTTCTTAGACTTAGTTAGTAAAAGATGCCAGCGTCGATTTCCAAGAGGCCGACCGACTTGCTTTCTTTTTAATTATCAAGGACTCAAAGAAAAAGCGTGAAGGCTCGAGTGGTTGACGTTTAAGATATTTGTTGAGAAGCTTTTTCTTCTTCTTTATTTTCTTTATTGTTTACATTTGCATAAATAATTTATTTTCTGGAGACGCATTGTAATAAAGCAAAAAGGTTTGTGGAGTAAGCTCAACGAATCCCATCAAATCTGTGTGTCAACTAATTTCGTATTTCTTAGACAAAACACAAGATTTAAGATATTCTTTAATTAAAAATAAATAAGTATATAATTTTTATAGTGTACTTGATTTATCTCGCTGGATATGATTTTGTGACTACAAAAATTTATGAGTGTCAATACTTGTGATTTGACACAGATTATGGGCTAGGGCTTAAATTTGCAAGGGGTAGACAAATGGTATCACGTGGCCATATAATGTACGACATTTAGTGCGTTTAAATAAATAGACATTGTAGGCCCTTGGTACGCTCCTGAAACTAAGAGGGGTAGGGTCAACTAAACGTCTTACGAGGCACCTTATCAAGGACGATTATATTAACCCATATACATCCTCCTACAACATTATTGGTGGGACTATTCTTTGCATATACTATTTAGGTTATTAATGGGCCTACTTTGTCACCAAATAGTAGTCAAATGTCACATCCCGGAATCAGATCCGAATTATAACTACCATACCACCTAAAAAAAATCACAGAATGCTGTAAATACTTTTTTTTTAAAAAAAAAAAACTAATGCAATCTTGTTAATCAAGTAAAAAAAAATGGAAATATTTTTAGTGTAGAAAAATGCAAGATTCATATTTCGTAATTCCAATGGAAGGACTTTCCCTCGGTGAAAGTCTTGGGCTTCGAAACCGGACGATCAAGACAGAAAACGTAATGTGAATAAAAGCCTTTCCAAAGACAATTGCCTTGATGGTTTAATTATCTCATTGATGAATGGGTATTTATCTTATGATTTTGAGTAAAAAAAATTAGAAAATAATTTATTTTACTTGATTTGATCAATTAATACCTACAAATATGCAGTTACTCTATGTTTTATGGGAAAAAAGCAAGACAAATTATGTTAATATGAGATTCTTTTTGTTGAGGAGAATTGCGTTTTACGGCTTTGAATTTGATTTTTTGTTGATCTTACCATATTATTATCATATATATATATATATGGATTTAGTCGAGATTAATGAAGTTTAGTTTGGATATGGATGGATTTGTTTGGGATTAATAGTGTTTATATCAAGTGTTTTTTATATGAGCTTGAGTCTTCCACAATCTATTATGTTATGCTTTATTATTTTATTTTATATTTTATAGTAATTCACATCTGGTTTTAAAAGAAAATTATAACTCGTTGTAGCTCTAATACATCTATACAATAACTGTTGCAACCCATAAGTGGGTACGGAAGGTATTATTTTTAACATAAGCATCTATAAATAATTTCCGATTAAGAGATACTACACGGGAAGAGAGAGTCACAACAAGCTTACTAGAAAGCATGTCATATGAGAAAATTATAAAATTATAAAATATTTTATATTTAAAACTAATGATCTTTTATTAAACATGTGTGGACCCCCTCCTTAACATGAACTGCTCAATATATTTTTGTGCAGCGGACCACAAAATCCATGAAGCATTAACGAATCTGGGTTAGGTCGGAAAGAGAATCCACTAAAAGAGGAGAAGATTAAGACTGAAAGGAAAGGTCAAGTGTCACCGGGGAATATAATTAACCTTTAGGAATTTAATTCATGAGTGAGTCGTGTGACTGTCTCTTAAAGTGAAAAGCCAAGGAATGATTGAAACTTATATTTGATGAAGAAATTGACTGTGGTTGTAATTTTAGGAGGTAAAAATAATATGAGATAAATTGGATCGAATTCACCAACTAGTTAATTATTTTAATATTAATTTATGAATATCAATCAAATGATAAGATTGACATTAAAATAAAAGAAATTTTAGACAGAAAAAATGAGTACAAGATTATCTGTAAAAACCTCCATGGCGTGTTCATTGTCCTATAATTGGTAGAATTGAGTTTCAACTCTACCAATTTCATCCATAAAAACTTTGATACATTAGTAAAAATTAAAATTAAAATTATAATTATAAAAAATATATACTAATCATAATTTTAAAATTATTTTATTTTATTTCTGATAATTCCGATTTTAATAATTTTATCATATAAACAGGTCCCTAACATATCTATCCTGAAATCTACAATCCAAATAATTTTTAAGTCAATTTTTTTAAGATTATCTTTAAATTATTTTCAATTTTTTTAAGAAAATGATTTTTTCTGCAAAACTGAGCAGGTTGCAATTCTTGATTTAGGGTCAATAAATGCATGAATAAATGTTTTTACTAATTAGGATTAAAATCAGTATTCTCATCTTCTTGAAAAAATTTAAATACAAAAGGGCCCTACCGGGTTCGAACCGGTGACCTCTTGATCTGCAGTCAAATGCTCTACCACTGAGCTAAGGACCCAACTCTGGACATTTGTGTAGTCTAGAAATGTTAGACTTTATTTTGTTAGTTTTTGTTTTTCACTTTCATTTTTCAGAGGACAACCATGAAACAACTAATATACTGTAAATCAAAAGCTTCCATGAGACCTGTAGTAGCAGAAACAAAAGGAGATCCGTGTCTTGAAGGGAAGTAGTTTGAGCCTGTCATTAAATCACTGTTCCTAATTATTCCAGCAGCAGGAGACCTCACCGGGAAAAGGATTTCATAACAGAAACAAGTCACAAGATATATTCCTTTCCAAAATATTACTAATATTATTAGTTGCAAGCAGGGCATGGCCCTTCTGTGTAACCTGGGCTGTTTGTCTTGGTTATGATCCATCAACATGCATTATAGAGGGTACTAACATTATTGTTCCATAAGGTTAGATGACGATTTGTGCCAGAGATTGCTTACAATCTGGTGGATTTCGATGCTTGCTGTAACTGATTGTCTTAGTTCCCGGCTATGGATCAGATTTTTACTACTCCGTATCCAGATTACATGCAACTCTTTTTGTAAATTTCCTGATCGTTTACATCAAAAAAAAACAAAAAGAAAAAAAAGATCAACACACCGATCGGATGAGTTTTGTGCTAAAACAGCAGCCTCCTGTTCGAAATATCAAGTCATAAGGATCATTTTTTATGGTTTGTGCCAACAGAGATCGAGACACATGCTAACCCTGCAATGAACCCAAGATCATACCCAAACCCACACAAAATCTCCTCATCAACCCACCAAAACCTTTCTTAGATCATACACAACAAACAACACAATCCAATTGAACCATAACCACCTCAAACAGGGCTCTGTTTACCTGAAAATGAAAATGTAACCTATAACAGACACCGAACGATTCGAAGCTAAAACCCGACACATTTGTTGCTCTTTTTCCTGCAACTGATGGTACTAGGAGGTCGGGGTTTTGGCTTTTGATAGAATAGATATAAGAAAACATAAAATAAAATAAAAATATGAAATAAAAATATATTAAGCTATGTAACTTTGATAAATCATAGAAATTATAAAATAGGTCCAAAACTTATGAAGCTTTAACGAACAGTGTTAAACAATTCAGCATGTTCGGAAATGAACACCTCAGTATCCAAAGTTTTAGGTTAATTGATTCGAATTTGTAACTTTGGTTTGATTCATCACAGTTGTTAGATAATGTTCTCTTTTAACTATAAGAACGTTAAACAGGACATGGATTACCATTATATATCGATCTACCACAAAAAAATTTAAATCAATTATTTGGATAAAAAAAGCACATTTCAAATTGGAGCATGAAAAGTCAAATCCATCTCCCTCTCTCTTCTAAACCGCAAAATCCTAGACTTTACATATAAAGGAAATACTAAAAAAAAGGGGAGTCCGTAGAATGGCTCTGATTATTGAGAACCACAGAATGGACCAGGTAAAGGAAGGAAGCATCAAAAGATAGGTGGAAAAGATACCCACTACCCAATAAACTACTATAACTTGCCTGGAGTATCCATCCTTATAGCCAAGCAAGTAAACATCCCCATGTTTTGTTTGAAACCATCATTGAATGATTAAAGCTACAAATAGACTTGTTTGTGTAGCAGCAAATTGATCCTAAACTTAAATAGATGCTACAGATCTATCATTGTAATAATTGCATGTGGGGTAGGGTTGAGAAGATGTGAATTCCGTTTATATCCAATGAGATGACGAATAGTAACAACAGGAATTATTAGGTCACAAGCAAGAAGATTTGCTGATGATGTTGTTTTTGTTTAATAGAATTCTGATGAAGAGCGCTCATCATCAGAACATGGATAGGAAATTTGATTTCCAGCATCAACATCTGAAGAAATACATGAAACAAATAAGTTTAAAGGATATTTAGGAGCTTACGCTTTGCCGCAAAGTATCCAGGACTGTCTAATATTTCCTATGGAACTGTAGCAGTTGCTTTAGAATAAACCTATGAATTTAAGAGGAAAGAAAAAATCCAAACAAACACAAGCCAAGAGGTCACATCTGAACAGAATTAGGAAAAGTGCATGATGTTTGATTGATTCTATCATGCCCTGCAAGCACCAACCCTAGGTAGCCTTTAGTCTCAACTTGAACACGCAAACTAAAAGCCTTATTTTGCTACGTGCAGGCGTTACCCCCTTGTGACCATCTTATCAGTGTCAGCTATCAAAGTGGGAACTCTTATTATCATTGTGGTATCTCTCTCTCTCTCTCTCTCCCCGGGGAGCTCATCCTCATTACTAATAGAATCCATGTATCATGCCAATATCCCTTGACAAGAGCATTGATGAGAGCATCAGGAGTCTCAAATGTTAGGTCACATATTTATTGCTGATTTGGAGAAATCTACAGAAAGAGGGGAGGAAAGAGAGAGGCCTGCATGATCAGAATATCTTTTGTTTGAGAAACCATCAACTAGATAGACAAAAGAATGAGAGAGATGGTTGGGTGGTCCTTGTGAAACCACAGGACACGAAAGATCCCAAGACAATGAGGGTTTCCATATGCATGGCCTAAGAGGAGGCAAAGTGGGCTTTTATTTTGGGAACTTCGATGGTTTTGTTGAGGGGACAAAGGACAGAAATTAGGGTAATTAATGGTGCAATATGAAAGACAGCAACAGGCATATACGGATACTTACACCAGAAAACAAGAACACTCATGCATCTTCCTGTTGAAAACTTAGAAGTGAAGGAGACAAAGGAATTTAGGGGAACAAAGGGAGGCTCGTTTGCAAAGAAAAAGGCCCTTCTGCCTCTCCCCCTCCATTAACTACTGTCACTACTTTATTAACTAAAAGAGGGAATAAGAAGATAAGACACTGACATTATTAATTAAATCGATCAAATTCAAGGGTAAGCGTTATTGGAATTGAAGATTCAAATAAAAGCCAGCACACCCATACAAAGAGACAAACAACCCTCTAGGAGAAGATGTGGCGCCACTGCCACGAGCTTTTTAAGTGGGATCAGTAAATTAACAAAGAAATTAAATTAATCAAGGAAAAAGGTTATAGTTAGTACATGGTATGTTAGAGGAGAATTTCAAGGAGACCAGGGATAACAACAAACATCACATCCACCACTACTACACCAAGATGGAAAAAACAAAAGATACTTAAAATTCTCTCACTCCAGCCCATCAAAATCAAACAGACACTTGATTAAAAAGATATACAAGTAAAAGTGATCCAAGGTGATGAAGAACTAGCTCGTCAAGGAGTAAGGCCTGACACTGAAGCTGTGTCTTCCAAAAATGTTCGAGGCAACAGTTAATAAAGCTTCTAAATAAGTTGATAATGATAATAATAATAATAATAGAAAAATAAAGAGGTCTGAACCCAGGACGCCACCCATGCATGCACATCCTAATCATCAGGCCTGGGTTCTGAAGCAGGGAATATTAAGAGATCGGCATTGGAGATGTTGAAAAGGCATCTTCGACTTAATCATGGAAATTCTTGTGCTGGGTCACAAAGGAAATTAATTACTAAAAGCAAAGTTGTATGTAGGAGGTAGCAGAAAGGAAGAAAAACTCCATTAACTTTATGTCCGTTTGCTTTGTTTAATCAGTTAGCCTTTCCATTGGAGGGGGAATTGAGTGGCTCAGCGGGGCTTGGTTGGGTTCTCATGATAGAGAGTATTAGCTCAAGTATTAGCATTAACTAGTGCCAGGAAGAGACTGAGAAAAGGGCACGATTCTGCCAACCTAAGGAGAAAGAATTGTTGAGTATCCGAAGCCGATAACCCTCAGAGGGATAGTGGAGCCTGAGCAGGAGCTTGGCCTGAGACAATGCATAGGGACTGAGAGGGAGGTTGTCAAAGCCTGTGCTCCTCAGCATCACTTCCCAGGTCTCTAACCTTTGGTGGCGTTCTCTTCTGGCTTCTCCTTCTGCGGCCACTATGTCCATGATTTCTCTCCCAAACCATACCTGCTCGACCGCCAATCTCTCTCTGCTGTTGGGTGGCAGAGTTGCCTCCAGGGAATCGAACAAAGCGGTGTAGTGATCCAGGGCCTCCACAAACCTTAGTCGGAAGAGAGGATGGTTGTTGTTGGCCTCCCTCTCCGCAATGGTCACCACCCTGGGGTTCAAGGCCTTGATGCTGCGGAGGAAGAGGAGCAAGTCGTGGGAGTCGTCCTTGAGAAGCCTATGAAGATAGAGCACGCAGTTGATGACTAGGGCTTCATCGGGGAGGATTATAATGGAGGAGGGGAGGCAGTGGGCGAGGGAGGTGGGGTCGTTGTTGAGGAGGAGGAGAGGATGGAATTGGAATCTGAGGCCTAGGGACTGCGCAAACTTGAAAAGACGGTCTCCCGTCCTGTGCAGAATGTTGAGATCATGTCCGGTTCCGGTGATCCGGAGCATGGGAGGAGGGTGGAAGTTGTTGGCGGAGCGCTCCGCCAAGGCTTGCATTAGTGGGGGCCATTGCACTCCGTGCATTATGTCGAAGTCAACGATGTGAATAACCTGATGTTGTCCTGATACCGTGGCTTCTAAGATTGCCTGGTTGGCGGTCAAATGACTGAATCTTATGAATGGGGTGATTTGGTTGAGCGATAAATAGCAAGACCGAAGAGCCTCTGCTTCGTGTGGAGGGTACCCGCCATCGGTACTGGAGTTAATAGGAGCACCAGTGACAGTAATATTATATCCAGTAGAAATCCTACTACCACCACCAGGTGGAGGAGGCGGAGCATACTGGCGATTGAGGCGGAGAGTGAGAGCTCTGACGAACTGATGAACAACCCTCTCCACGGAATCTCCCCAAGGGGAGGAGTTGGCCGACAAGAGAGAGATGAGTCGTTGGGCGCCGGCGAAGTCAGACTGAGAGATGAGATCAGCACAGGTTATGAGCAACTGGCGCACGTGGACAGCTGACGGAGCGGCCGCCTGTAAGCACGGAATCTGCAGATCCAAGTTGGGTTCCTCTTGCTCTTGATGGTCATGGGAAGATGATGAGTCGAGTGAACCCAGCATGTTATATTTATATGGCTTTTGTGGGTGGGAGTAGATGGCCGGCGATACAACTCCAATATATAAATAAGTGTATGGATGGATGGATATCGGGGAGAAAGAGGTATATAGTAGGAGGGGTTTGGGTGTGAGCCGAGCTTCTCAGGGAGACAATGATGAAAACCTAGAAACATGGGCAGCAGCAAGAGAGCTGGGGGAGCAGAGGGTGTCATTCTTTTGGCTTAAACGCGGTAGTATGTATATATGATGAGATGTCCATAATCACACATATAAATACGAGAGATTAAATGGTGTAATTGATGATGATGGATGCAGTAATCGCAGCAAAGCATTATCTGCCAAATAACAGGGAGGGATGATGATACCAACTCCTACGGTGGCAAGTGATAGGCACAGGCATAGGTGTGTTTTTGTTTCCTTTTCACTCCCCCCATTCCCCACCCCTCAAAGCCTCAAACCCCAGCCCTCAACTGAGGTTCATTTTTACAACTTTCCATTCCATAAATACTTAACAAAGGAAAACAGATGAGGATGCTAACTATAAAGAATCTCCCTTTCCTTTGATATTTAAAAAAAAGAAAGAAAAAAAAAAGAAAAGAAAGAAAAAGAATCTTCCAAGTCAAAACATCCATTCCAACATGGTTCTTGTATGAAAGCGAATCGAGTATCCGTCCTATAAATCATTGCCAATAATTTTAGTGAACCCAGCAAAGTATATATGGCTTTCTTTGTCATGGCTGATTAAATTAAATAATGTCACTTCATGCGTACTCTCTTTTTTTCAGATGCTATATAGATAATTCCTCAAATTAGAAAAAAGACAGGATTGAGGAATTTTTCTTCTAAACCAAAATAGATGGGTCAGAAGGAGCATCCATGCGTAGAAATTAGAATAAAGTGCACAAAACAGAAGAAAGATACCAGAAAGAAGCTGATATTTCGTTATTATTTATTTACATTTTGTAATGTTCTGATTCATCTGGACATGGACACGTTTTAAGGTCAAACAACTTATTTGAAAAACTAAATTATACATATGTATATAGAGAGAGATATGACCACTATGTTTTATTCCTTAGCGTGAGGAACCGAATCCAACACAAAAGTTTTATTACCGTGATTCTGATTAGCTAGACTCATAGACTAATCAACATTATACAAGATTTATTTAGTTTTAATCTCAAAATATTCATCAAATATATATAGAAATTTTAGTTATTTTTAAAAAAGAGAACACTGTTATTTCTAATTTTATTACAGTAGTCTTATTAGTAATTAATGTAATAAATCAAAATATTAACAAAGTCAAAAACACTATGAGAATATCACCATCAATAAAACTCTTAAAAAATCATTAGTAACTATTTTATTTTCACACTCGTATCTTTTTGTTCTTACTGCATATCTTTGTAGAATTAAATACTCAGTTCATTTGACACTTTGCCGTTCCTACGCGTTGTGGGGTACACCATGGATATGGAAGTGTTAATAACTCGATCTCTATGATGCTCGTGCATCTTTGAACATAGTGTTAATAACTAGATTTTCTTCGTTCATGAAAGCAATATTAGGCTTCATAAACTTCACCCGACAATTTCTCTTGATACGTTTAGCCTTACAGCATCCACTCTAGCTATAATAAATATCTTTAATAGATACATATTCAAAATAACTTTTTATTAAAAATAAATAAATTTTATTATTAGACACCCCTTTCACACTCGTATCTTTTTTTTCTTACTGCATATCTTTGTAGAATTAAATATTCAGTTCATTTGACACTTTGCCGTTCCTACGCGTTGTGGGGTACACCATGGATATGGAAGTGACTGATCCTGCTGATCCTCCTTCCTCTACCATCCACCGGAATATAATCACACCAGAAATGACATATATAATATATCAAGTTACTTCATGCGATGCAAATTAAGAGGAAATCGCACACAAAACCATAAAGAAAAGGTACGAAGAAGGGACTAGAGACTACCCACGCATTTTACTTGCAGGAGGCCATCTCCTTTTGGCTGTGACACACAACCAGAGCCACAGAATAATTGCTGACTAGCACAAGCAACCCATTCCATGCGCTTTGTCGCCTTGCGCTTGCGCACGTGCACCTACAACACATGCTTGCTTTCTTTTCTTCATGAAGAAGAGAGTGGTACAGACTAGTTCGCTAACCTCTGACCGAGCAGCTTTCCATTTACGGCATCTCTGAATGTAAGCAACAAAACAACAGCACTAACGCTATATGCTAACAGATGTTAAATACAAAGAATACCTTATAAACAAATTCATTACCAATGGGTATCCACCATCGCAACTAGTTAGTCCGGAATTTTTTATGTATTTTATATTCAAAATCAAATTCGAATCCTTAATGTTTAGTGAAAGATAAATAATCTTATTTTTCAATTACATTTTCTTCGAGTTAACATGCATCCATTTATCGTCCAAACTAACCAAAAACACAAGAGTGAGTATCCTGTGTTGCTGATATTCTATCATCTTACAACTGACTGAAGGCAAGCAATTTTACGCCACAAGCGTCCTTGACAAAAAGTTTAGCGAAATTCGTGGTATCAGTTGATCAAGCATTCCTGGTTATTTTCTGCTGACAAAAGATCAGCCACTTGAAGGAATTGGACATGAAATGTCCAGAGGCTAGCAGACTGTGAACACTTGTAAGCCTTCCGAGGACCAAGGCAGACCACACCTCATCCTTTGCAGTCATAATGAACTCAGCAAGGCTCCGCTTTGACTGGTTGAGCTTCAGTTCTGCAGAAAACTTTTCTTCTGTCAATCCCAAGTAAGTAGAACCTCAATAGAGTCACAACAGAGAATTGGATCACCGAGAACAGCATCATGAAGATCATCGTCTACTTCCCCATTGTTCTCGATATTTTTTTACAGTTGCAGCCACAAATTCTTGGGAATCATTTTAATGTTCCTTTCCTCCATGTTCCCATTAAGCTTCCATGCTCAAACGGCACGATCGACTAGAGCTCTAGTTGCCGTAGTGCGACATGGGGCTGAAACCACGACATCAGCAGCTTAGTTATGCGAGAGGACATCTCAAATCTGTATTTATTTTATCAAAATGAATAAAATTACTGCACAATGTGAGCGTGCATCCAGAGTAACCGGAACTTTACTATCAAAGGAACAGAGAATCAAAATATAATAAGCGAACCACCTCAGAGGTTACAATCTCAAACCTGTCTTCAATATATGAATCAGAAATGCATATATGAAAGATATAATTATAAAAGCATAGGGTACCAACAAATGGGGTGGTGGCGCAGTTGGCTAGCGCGTAGGTCTCATAGCTTCTGAGTTATCCTGAGGTCGAGAGTTCGAGCCTCTCTCACCCCATTTAATTTTTTCCCCATTGAAAGGGAAAATGCATGTTCCCATAGTTCAAACAAAACAAACATAAACTGATTATCTCACCTTTTCGAGAGGTTTATTAGTCTTTAAATGGGTAGCTTACCATTGTTGCAAGGAATGTTTTTATTATCATAACGAAGTTTTCCTTGCTTGTGTCAGAAGACAAACTTTGAGCCATCAGTAACTCAGCCACAGATACAGATATATGGATTACCTGCGATTATCTGGCAAGTACGAAAAAAGGAGTTTTGCTGAGATCACAGTAAAAAAATGCAACATCAGTCTTTCTCAGTGCCCAAAAATTCATAAATGAACAAATAGCAAGTTCACTGAACTCTGCAGACATGCACACACTACATTTATCACAAGAAAAGATCCAAATACTCGGTGTAAAGAAAGCTGCTTTAACCCAGGTGGTTAACCCTGGATAGAAACCTACCGTAACCCAGTCTTTCACCACGCTTCAAAGCAATACGAGCCTGCAAATTAGAACGTACGAAATGAGGTAAGAATCAATGAAAAAATGTTTCAAGCAGAAAGTACCCTGCGTTATCCAGATAATAATGACAAAATAGATTTTTTCTTTCTTTTTTAGCCATCTCATCATCTGCTTATTTGGACATTTTTTACATACAAGTTTTTTTTTTAAGAAAACACAATTATATAGATACACAAGTAAGAAACGAATCCACTATATGGATATTTTGCATAAGCTTTTAAAACTTTCATTGAGCTGTTTCAATTATAGATACACAATTATATAAGTTTTGCATTATATGGATATTTTTTACACGTAAATTTTGTATTGTTCCAATTATTCTCCCCTTGTTAACAATGTCAATTAATTTATCTGAATTATCCTGAATAGTTTTTGATTCTTACATATGTTAGAATTTTAATTCTCTGACCAAATTCAGCACCTTCATGTCTTTAATTCACCAGTATATTATTATTATTATTATTGCAATGAGAAAAAGAGAGATTAATTACCAAGCTACAACGTGGTTAGGTTTTCTTCTTTCTTCCATCTCTCTTTTTGGTTTAGTGTTCATATGTTATACGTGTAATCCATACCTCATTTAGCCATAAACATAAATGATAGGTTGGGAATACAGTGAGTTAGGACTTTTGTTTGTAGGTCATACGACAGTTATCTGCAATGAAGAGGGTCAGATGGTCTTGTTTATATGTTAGATTGCAGGAGGAAAGGTGACTGGACTGAACTACTCATGCCTTAACGTATGGCGTGATTGGACTGCTCGCAATCACCTTCATCTTTTGGTCGCGAGACCGGCTTGTGAAATACTTTCTTCGGCAATTGAGTGTGTTTCGAGTTGAAGAGACTTCCTGATAAGACTTGAGCACATTTTATGTGGCCATCTCTTTCTATTTTTGAAAATTATCTTTAGAAATTCAGGATCTTGCAAATCTTAGAAAAAGCCATAGCTTAATTAGTTCTTTCATGGAGAAAAACAAGCACGAAAGAACATGACCACCATCTATACATAGTTCCAGAATGTATCAGACATATATTTCAAAATTATTTGCAAAGAGAACACTTGACCAGGTTTCTGGTCTACGACTACTTTATTCAGATGCATCAGAGGAAGTTTGAAGCATCGAAAAACAAATGCATGAAAAGCAGCTTTCAAACAGACTGAAGAAGATCCAGAACTGATGTCCGGTTGGGCATGCTGGGGATGGCTCCTTTTACTTGGACACAGAGAGAAGCTGCTGCAGCTGTATAAAATAACGAAGAAACAAAAATCAGAGTCAGATGAGCAACTAGATGCTGAAAAGAAAGGGAAAAGTTCATTTGAAGAACATCAAGAGAAATAAACAAAACCAAAATAACAAACCCGCAAATCTTAGGCATTCCTCTTTTGACTTGCCCTCCACCAGTGCCACGGCAAAAGCAGCAGTGAATGTATCTCCTGCGCCAGTGGTGTCAAGCACTCTTGCAGCAGTTATAATAGGCTGTCTGATCGGTTCTTCTTTGTCTACAAACAAAGCTGAGCCCTTGTCTCCAAGTTTCACAAGGACTTGCTTAACTCCCTGGAAGCAGATGTTAACTATCAGCAAGAGTAAACCATTTGGTGTCAATGCTCCGAGAGATCCCCATATACTGTCTGTCTCACTGTTTACAGTCCAGTGTATATAAAAGAAAATCCAAACAGATGATCCAGGTACACAGAAAAATGCCAAATAGCATTTCTATTTTTTTTTTCTAAATTGTGATTTGAAGATACATGAAACAGGGCAATATATAACTTGGGAACAATATTACATATACAAACGAATGCAGGAAGCATTAACTTATGGAAGTAACTATTTTTATCTGAAACCACAAGTTGTGCGAGGTTGTGTAGTCTTAACATTTGAATGAAAATGCATTTGTCATTGTTAAGGGCTACTGCTATTAATGTCCACCAAACTATAAGATTATTGTCAACAAGATCGACCTATTTTTAAATTCTTTTTATAAACTCACCATTCCATGGCACTTTTTAACAGCCTGACTAATCTGTTCAAAGCTTTCAGTCGGCATAGAAGTTAATCGCTCAAGTTCAGATTCATTAGGGCTGAAGTAATCAACAACTTCCAAAAGTTCTCGAGGCAGAGCTGTATCCATTCCGCCAGCATCCAAAATGACAGGAACACCCGCACTCTTTGCAGCCTAAGACCATGGAATCATTTAGCTTAGTACTACGTAACATGATAGAAAAAAAAAATAATGAAGACTTTTACTAGCTATGGCAGTAAAATATCTGCAGACCATTAGATTTTTAAGGATTCCTGAAATAATGGGTATGTATATATAGTCAATGATTTCCTAGAAAATGAACATAATTAAATTACTCATAACAAGTCAACTAGTAGCATACTGCATCCGCTAAACATTAAAAACATTTATGACAACTATTGTCTGCAACTACCACCTTAAAAATCTGGAGTAACAAGCTTCACTTGCAGTTCTTTAACAACTGAATAGCCTTTTGTGATAAGAAATTATGGCAGAGCAAAGGTAAAATCAGAGAAGTTATACAATATTTCTGAAAGTATTGACATACAAATGTAATAACACATAGTTGTGACATAACTACTAGCTTACTTGCATACACGAGTTTAGGTCACAAAAAGTTTAACAAAAGAGTAGGAAACAATTCTTCTGATACAAAACTCTTTTTTAATTCCCTTAGGTGTACCCTGGATTATCACATCCAAAATTTTCTTGATATTTCCCTCATTTCCCAGCTTTAAGTTTTGAAGACAATGTTAACGTGTTGAACTTGGCACCTGCTGCCTTTGATTTTTTTTGAAGCTTTTGCATCCCAGTTATTTCCAGTTATTTCCAGTTATTTGTAAAGCGTCAAGTAATCATCCCTCTACCCTGGTTAATGCTTATCATTCATAAATACAGACTAAGCTTATGATGCAGGACAGTAGAGGAAAAGCTTATATCATTATAACTGAAACTAGGGTAGACTAGGTAAGTAATAAATCATAAAAAAATTCCAGTACATAATCCAATTAACAAAAACAATAAATACCACCCTTTCTAACGATTGAATCAGGTTTCACGCCACCAAATCTCGCACACATTTAAACTACACAGAATTGTCGCCAACAAACAAAGAACAAGAACTTTACGGTAGAAGCGATTATATGCACACTGCCTAAAATGCTCAAGTAAGAGGTCCAAACCAATCCCTCTATGCCACTTCAGTTGTTTAAACATCAAAACAAAATCATAGGTAAAAAGAAAAAAGAAAACAAGAAGTGAAGATACTAGAAGCTCCAATATAAAGAAAAATCAGAAATCTTTTGCCTCTTATGGTTATATGAAATGTAAGGTTTACAATTTACTGTAACTCTGTGGTAAATTGTTAGCGTTAATTAAGCAGGTCTAAATTATTTAGCAATTCGGTGATCGGAAAGGTTCTTATTTTCTTATGTACTGTATCAGTCCTCAAGGAATTCATAAGCCATTAAAATCAATTCTTGTAAACTATATTATCAATTCTTCAGCTAATACCTTGCGGTATGTTAGCAAGCTTAAGACCAGATTGGATAAAGCGGATGAAAAAAAAAAGATGAAATGTGAACTCGAGCACATGATATTTTTCATTCATTTATCGTCACAATAGAAGAGCTCACTAACCTCTGCAACTTGGATGTTGACAGAATCAGGGATCTCCCTTTGCAGCAAAAGAATACCCGCACTCCTAACCAGTTCCAGATCTTGATGACACAGCTCGGAAGGCCAGCCATTAGTATTGGCACCACCAACAATGATGATAGAATTCTGGCCATTGGATTGCAGCATCACCACGGCATGGCCAGTGGGCACACCCCCACCAAGAGTCCTCAAACTGTCAACAACCACACCTCGATCGCTAAGAGCCTCCCTGATCAGTTTCCCATGAGCATCCTCCCCCACTTGCCCCAAAAAGTAGGTAGGGTAGGAAAGCTTCCCCCCACAGGCGGCTTGGTTGGCTCCCTTGCCTCCCGCCAGAGTCTGCCCGGACTTGGCCGAGATGGTCTCCCCTTCTCGGGGCAATCTGTCGATTTCCACGTAGATATCCGCATTGGCGGATCCCACCACCACGAGCGGAGATGATTTGGGTTTGACGGGGGTTATTGTCGAGGATTGGAGAGGAGAGTTGGAGGCTTTGACAGTAAATGACGGGAATGACTTATGCGTTCTGCAATTGGGGATCGAGAGTTGAACTGGGTTTGGAATTTTTGAAGGAATGGTGGGTGCGGGGAAGATTTTGGGTTGCGCAAGGTGCCTATGTGTTGATGGCGAAAGTGTCGCCATCTCTTTCATCTCTCAGATAGTCCCCACGAATGCCATGGACTTTGTTTGACTAAGCCATAAAGCTTGCATTTTCTTAAGGTGCTTTCACTTTTGTCCACTAGGCCGCCAGCACATTTTGACATTGTCTTTTCTAACCTAAGTGGGACTCGTCCCATATAATATATATTTATGTTAGATTAAGTATTTAGATTCTATTATATTAAAAAAAAGGCTAAAAAAAATTAAGTAATCTCTCTAATTTATTCTCTCAACAAAAGAGAAGAATTGGAATATAAATAGAATAATTTAATTACTTTGTAATCATAGTCTTAACGAAATCAGCAATGATCTCCTTATTTTTAATTATTATATAACTAAAAATCTAAACAGTCTATAAATTTATTTTTCCAATAAACCAGTAAAACTAACCAATACCATTTAAAAAATAAAAATAGGTAGGGTTGATTTATTCAATACTCTCCCTCAACACTAACTATAACTTTTTTTATTGTGCCAAACTAATGACGAAAAGATTCAAACTTTCTCCAATTTACGCTTTTTCAATAGATCCGCATCTTGACTAACTGTCCTCACAGCCAATTCAATCTCTTCATGTAAAGCTTTTACGAAGGAATTCCGTATTCCATTGGCACATCGGATTAGCTAGATATGATCGGCAACAAACCACGATAGGATTTTAAAATATTACTTACATTCTCCGAATGTAGGATGATGTCCAATCCCCTTTGGTCGCATATCGCACAGTGAAATTTATAGATTGACAAATTTGATGATGGAAATGCGCCTCTTCATATTTGTACATTTGTTTCTCGTCTTGATAGGTCCTTCCAAGCTATGCAAGTTTCCAAAACAACTTCTTTTCTCTCTTTTTCTGACCGATTGTTCCAACGATGCCAACAAATGCATAATTTTTTTCTTACCATGTGATCTCAGCTCAGTTTCATGAAATGAAGCTCCGTCCAATAAGGATCCAATTCCAGTAACTGGGCGGGGGAGGTTCGCTTCTTCGCTTGTTCTCTCGGCCCTTGGCATCTCTTATTTTTAATGGTCAAATAATATAAATCATTAATTATAATAAAAAAATTAAAATTATATTTTTAAAAATGTTAAAAACCCAGTTATGCACGATGATTTTCTTCTTATTTGTATAATTTTTCACGATTCACATCAAACTACTCCTTTTTAAAAAATTTATGGTGACTTTTAACATATTTTTCTAAAATAAATGTATATAATTTTCTCTGGACCTATTCAATGGGATTATTCCTAAACCTTTCAACCTATAGTCTAGAAAGATTGAATGACACAGGGATTACATATTCATTAAAGTCGTGCTCTTTTTATATTATATAATAGAGATGTGGGATTACTAGACAATGCGTAAGTACTGCACTTCCTTAATTGTCCAAGTTGAAGAGAGGAGCAGATTAGTCGGCGCTTAAACACAAGTCGTTTAAAATTAATTATGATGATAACTTTACAATTTTCTTGACAATGTACCGGACATGAAAGACACGCCACCCTGATAAGACTACACAGGCTAAACCAACATCAGAAATATAGAATCCCCAGTTCTCCAAGGTTTCTCTTCCTTTGCACACGTATGTGCGATCAACCCACCCAAGTACCCCTTTCTTTGCAGGACAGGTTTTGAAGAAACTAAGGCTGCACGTACTGACATGTTTATCAGAGAATACAGCATAAAACATTCTTGATTAAGCATTAAGTAGAGTTAGCCCCAGGTTGATCCTTGACCATTAAGCACACTAGCGTAGAAATTGTCTGACGGTAGAGCCTGACCATTCACTTCTTCTTGCAAGGTCGAGGTCCAACCCTCATCACAGGACGAGTTGCAAGACGCATTAAGCCCTGGTGGAGGTGGAGGAGCTCCCTGGAAATTCAGGGTATACAACACTTCTTGAGTCCTCCTCAACTCTTCTTGGAGCTGTATCACTTCTTTCTCCAGTCGCCTTCGGTCAGCCAGTGCAGTCTCTAGTTTCACCTGGAGTGTGTTGTAATCAAGCTCAAGGCTCTGTGTCCTCCATCTGGCTCTCTTGTTTTGATACCAAATAGCTACTTGTCTTGGTGGAACACCCAGCTGGCTTGCCAGTTGTAGCTTAAGTTCAGGCTGGAGCTTCTTGTTGCTGGTGAAGCTTCTCTCCAGAAGCCTCACTTGATCTTTGGTCAGCCTTTTACTGTTGTTCTTTTGCTGCTTCGGAGCGTACTTCTGTTGGCTATGGGAGTGGAAGAAATCCATGCCTGTGGAAGTTGTAGCTCACAGGAACGAAAGGGAGAAGGGATTATTGAAAATGGAATGGTTTGAGCAAGTTCTGGTTTTCTTAAGAGCTTGGGTTTTCATGTGTTTTTATAACACAGGTTTTCTGTAGTCAGTTTGGACTTTTGGAATTGGAATTGGAATTGGAAGATTAAAAATACAGAAATTGTGAGAGGGACAGAAACTGGATAGAGGCGGCCAATTAAGTATTAAATTATGTGCATGGGTTCACGTGAAGCCGGGCCTACTCAGATAAAATACAAAAACAGGAAGCTAACTAGTGATGCTAAAGCATAATGACAACGCAAATCTTAACTGCAAAACACGTCTGTTTCACGGTAATTTTACGCTTTTTTTCTTCTGCTTATTTGGTTATAAATCTATCGGTCATGTTACGGCACGGAAATTTTCATATGATTAGCAAAAGCCAACCATGTTCCCGGTTTGAAGTTTGCTCGACATCAGGATACTGGTCATGGTGGGGCTCTTGCTTTGAAAAACGATTGAGAAAATCTTACTCACAAACTGTTACTGATGGATTGCATTAGAAAAGATAATATTTATGATTCCTAACAACAACTAAAAAACGTTGAATAAAGAAGATATGCTCTTGCTCGCAATCTTTAACGTACATCTGGAGAAGAGGAATTGGATCGAAGATGTGAAAGTACAGCTGACTTCGATTGAAGAACCGACGGTAATCTGTTGTTGAGTCCGTGTTTGCGTGCGCGTGCGGTGGCCAATGATACAGCCATGAAAGTTTGATTTTCTAAAATGACAAGCGAGCGATAGAAGGTCATCTTCAAAACTGAAGAGTAACGGGTCATCTTCATTAATCGATCCCTCACAATATATATAACACAAATTAGCTGGATTGAAACAAAACCTTCACTTGGAAACAAAGAATTTTAATAAAAAGTGACTTCCAGACGCGACTCAAACCCGTCTCCTGTGGTACTGAAACCCATTATGTTCCGACCATGAAAAAGTCCAATCTTGATTGCCTAGGGAAGCTAGGATGTTAGGCTACGAGGGGAAGGTTTGGGTGGCTACAAAATATATCTCCGTTGCAATATCCATAGCCCTGGAAGGTGAAGCTTTTGACTCTAAAACAACCACAAATATGGAAGACGAGAAAAAACGACATGTCATTTTGTTTTAGTCAAAACGACAGTGTTCTTTCCTCTACTCAGAATATATCGCATGCGTGTTCCTTAAATCAAGGTGATTTCATTAGTTTTTTTAAAAAAAATTTCCAAAAAAGTTTAATTATAATAATTCATAAAAAATAGAAAATTTGTCCAGACTTTTCTAAAATTTAACCATGAATTTGGAATAGTATTCTCTACCAATTGGTGACAGTAAAAATGAATTTAGGCCAGTAATTAATTTACAAAAATGAAAATGCATACCTGTGAAACTTAACGTTGGGGTGGGTCCATTCGATAATTAATGCCTTTGAGATTTTCCAGATTTGCAAGTCTAGCGCTATTTAATTCGAATGCAATCCCTAGCTACCAACAACCCCATATCTTTCAAGTTTCAAACCCCACTTTAACGGCGGTCTCCACAACGCCGTCGATAGCATCAAAGTTCAAATGCATACTGTTGTTCGCCAACTTTATACATCCATTTTCCACAAACATTGCCCGGACTCATCTGAATTTATGTCCTTTGACCAGAACGTCTTTTCTCGGGTAGTTTCTATCCATGTGGACGGACCATCACATCATGCAATGCCTTTCTCGTGTTTATGATGCATGTACTTAGAGCTCCAATTGCACTTAATCAGGATCCATATCCAATCAACCATCTCAAACTAGACAAACAAAATAATGGCGTTCGCGGAGCAAAACCAATCCTTGAATCAGTGCCTTTCAAAACTCTTCTTCCTGCACCAAATCAATGAAATCTTGTCGTTGGGAGGGGTGCACTGCCTTCCCCACCTCGGGCCAGTGATGATTGGGTGGTTAGACCCTGATCTGTTCATGCATCTTCGACTCCAAATGATGACCCACCTTGACCTGCTAATCCTCTGCATGTCAAACAAAAGCTCAGATGATCAATCCTGTGCGTGTCTGTCAATAAATATACCAAAGCTTCCGATTTTGATGGCTTTTCTTTTTTCTTTTCTTTTTCTATCAAGAGATGCATGTATCCTGAGCAGGCAATGTGACGTGAAGTTGTTCTTTTATGCTGGAAGATATTCGGCAGCCCCCTTTTTCATCGGTGCCTGATCAGACATGATTGAAGAAAGGACTCGGTTAATCAGAATCACTACTAACGAATAATACCAATCAAATATTCACTATTTACGCTAATCACTACTACTGCAATACCAACTGATCAAAAGGAAAAAAACAATAGGAAAAGAAACTGTTTGTAAGATTTGCATATCCCAGCTGTTGGTTCCTATATCTGTTTGTACTCTGCAAAGATCAATCAAATATCACAGCTCTTTCTTTCAAATACAGTTGAGAATTTATTAAAATACTGTGATGATGCTGGACGGTCTAGCAAGTGGAATTTAGATCTGTGGCAAATGTAAGACGACTTAATTTAGGGTTCCAATCCACTGGGCTTGTCCTATTGTCAATATTACAAAGTCCTAATTAGTGTAGGCTCGAAGAAAATGAAACGTGATATGAGCTTTGGTTAAGAAGGCCCACCTCACCCAATTCAAGCCTACGAACGGCCCATTGTTCCTGTCTTGTTTTAAACTTTTAAGCGTGTAAGAAAACACACTAAAAACGAGACAGTTCCCTTATCTAAAGTCTAAACACATGAGACACCCGAACATGAAGCGGAAACCTCGAGATGATGATCACAGTACAATCTATTCGTAGCCATGTCGTCCCATTGGAGCCACTTAGCAGGCTATATTCTTGTCATGTCCATGTCGGAGGGGGGTTATCTTTTGTACCGACGCAATTTTTAAATTTCAATTAGAAATTGTCCTGGACCTTAATAGTCTTTAAATTTGGCTGCTCCTTATTGGTTGGACTTTTTTGTGGTGTATTTTTAAAAAAACCCTACTGAACGTAGCTTATCTTACTTTGTGTTCATCATACCCACTTTAGATGATTTTGCCCAGTTTTCTTTCTTGTTCACGATGCCAGTGTACCCTATGCACGTCAATTGACATAACTAGTCCTCCTGAAGTGTGAGATTATATCCTATAATATGCATTCCCTAACATATATTTCCGTAGAGGCACAATAATAATTTTACGAAAATGATTGCTGTGGATATTGTTATTGAAAAAAATTAAAAATTATTCTGTCCATTTGTAACTAGGGCAAATTAAATATTTTAAGAAGGAATGATAAGTTGCATTAATTTCTTTTGTTTAGTTTTTGATTTTGTCATTAGTGTAAACGTTTCACGGATCGATCCATGCATCTCCCGAGAGAAAGCTGTAGATGCAAGAAGAAGAAAGGTTACTCGGGCGCAGGTAGTGAAAAGTAGGGGGTTGGCGAAGCTGGTAGGAGGATTCTTTTCACCTTTTTGGGCAAACTATTGTGAGCAGTGGCGTGACAACTAGAAAAAGAAGACGAATAAGAGAAGATTTGAGCATGCAGATTGATGAGGTGACTTGATGTAAACTCCTGTGGGGAGGATAGCAAGGCTGGCCCTGTCCCCCTCAACGTCTTAAAGTCCGAGCATGTTGTGTCAAAATCCCATACCATCAATCTCTCAATCCCTCTCTTGATGGTGATGTCTGGGTTGGACGGACGGGCGGATGGATGGATGGGATTGTTGAATAGATGTATGCATGGTGAAATCATCATCTCCTGGCATGAAAATTTTGCTCTACATCAACATGCATGCATGCAGACCATTTTTCCAACACACAAAGATGCTCACTCATTTGTGGTTCGATGTCGACAGGGAATATGCATGAATGGGGTTAATTAGTAACTTCCAGAAATTATAATGAATGGGATAGTCTTTTTAATTATAGAGGATCTAGATGACGTACGAAGTGTTTTAGAGTGGTATTTTTGTTTGGGCTTAGGTACTGGGGCGAACCATTTCTGTATATTTATTAGTGTATGAAACAACAGAGAGAACAGTTAAATGGCTCAATCAAATAAAAGAGTGCTTCTTTAATAGCTTCACTGTTTTGGCTTCATTTGGTGACTTCTTACTATTCAGCTTGGAGGCGCCACAGTGTCTCAACAGATTGAAAACAAAAAAGAAAAAGTGGAATAGCTAGCAGCAGCTGCAAACAATTTAGACGATCGACGATGCCCTATCATTTTTTTCTTGTAAAATGAGCTTTTTAACTCTTACCAAGAGCTAGCTAGACCTTTTAAAGTTGTCAGCATTATGTGAGCAAACAAAAAAAAAGAAAAAAAGAAAAAAAGAGAGGGGTTATCAGGACAGTACTGCTGTTAATGACTCGAACAAATAAATGGAAAATGAGTAATATTACATCACAGGCAAGGTATATTATAACTATTTCAGTGGCTGCACTATCAACGAAGGGAGAGGGGGATTGGGGAAAGTAGCTTACCTTGCTTTTAGCTACTTGCCCGGGAAATCTTTTTGTCTTATTTGTCGAACTGTGACTGCACCTTTATAACATAGAAATGCATGTGTAACTAGCCCAAAAGCCACCGCCGAAGCAGCGAATGCACATCAGAATATGTGTGCTTCAAAATCTGCAGGTTTTCATTTGCAATGTGCAACTCTTTTCCCAGGGGTTTAATTAACTTGTTAAAAGACACCAAACACCGGACGAAACACAAAGAAACAAAATCCATGTACGCTCACCCAAATGGAAATATACAGTATACAAAGAAAAGAAAACAAAAAAGGGGGAAAAAGAGGAGGGTGTGTTGGAAGGAGGGGATCGAGATTGCGTGTGATAACAAAGTCTCTGTCAAGTTGATAATTTAATTTTTGTACTGCGCTGACAGGGAAGATATGAAACAGCTTTATCGATTCATGGTGAAAATCTCTCCCCATCTCATTTTTTTTCCCTATAGAAAAAGGGCCTCGCTTGTAAAACTACTTTCTGTTCCCACCTTCATTTTCTTCGCTGACAGAGAATACCTGCACACTTTTTCACACACGCACGCATACTCAAAAACAGAATCACAGAACGCAGATCCCACTCCCAAGACAAATACATCACCTGCCTTGTTTACGTTCTATATCCTCTAGTAGCCTTATCATATCCATAGCTCTTAGCCCTAGAGAGGGGAAAGCTAGCAGGCCATAGAAAATAGATTTTCCAGGCTATAACGACATAATCTCCCACTGTGGTTTCCTTTTTACCCTGCTCTTGGACGTAGCAAATCCCCATAAAAACGCCTTTACAAACAATATAATGCACACCCTCTCTGATTTTTGATGTGCTATAAACTTAACAGCCATTACTCCTCGAACTTCACGATGAAGTAACAAAACTTCTATATATCTCCTCCCAAACTCAATCTCATTACGTTGGAGGTGGAGGAGATATCCTACGCCGTCAGTTAGTTTGCTTTAACTTTTGACGTGCGCTCCTTTCAGTGTAATTCTTTCCGCTACAACTCATTTCTCTTGTTCTGGATTTGTCTTCTACATGGAGTGCTATCATCAGTTTGACGGAAGCCATGATACGGGTCACCTACCTCCTGGCTTTAGGTTCCATCCGACGGACGAGGAGCTCATAACATACTACCTCCTCAAGAAGGTGCTTGACAGTAGCTTCATCGCCAGAGCCATTGCAGAAGTGGATCTCAACAGGTGTGAGCCATGGGAGCTACCAGGTGCGAAGGCCTCAGTGTACATACGATTTTGGTTACCATGCAGGAGAAAGTTCTCATACTTTAACAGATTAACGCATATCTCTATTCTTATTCCTACCGTATTTTGCAGGGAAGGCGAAGATGGGCGAAAAAGAGTGGTACTTCTTTAGTCTGAGAGATAGAAAGTACCCTACTGGTCTCAGAACTAATAGAGCCACTGAAGCTGGATATTGGAAGGCTACGGGGAAAGACAGGGAGATTTACAGCTCCAAAACTTGTGCACTTGTGGGAATGAAGAAGACATTGGTCTTCTACAGGGGAAGAGCTCCTAAAGGGGAGAAAAGTAATTGGGTCATGCACGAGTATCGCCTCGAAGGAAAATTTGCCTACCACTACCTTTCCAGGAGCTCTAAGGTTTAAACCCGTCATTCTTTGTTTTACACCATTGAGCTCTCAGCTATCCCGTTGCACTTTCCTTATGTTCTCCATACATGAAACTTAATTCGTCTTTTCAGCGATTACTGCATATGTGACCACTACTACTCTCATATATGCATCAAAGACACATATTATGAGTTTCGTTCAGTTGTCTTGGTTACCCGGCCCCTAGTTACTTTATTCCTTTTCTGGTGATTTTATCACAAATTTTGTGTTGACGTTATAGAGTCGTCGTAAAAGTTTATAATGCCTAATAATTTCAACCTTTCTTTGATGAGTAGCTAGGGTTACCTTCTGGTTGAACCACCAATCGAAATCCAGCTTGGTTTTAGAATACGGTCAGAAATAGTAATACTGTTTTGGTGCCTTGCTGTCCTCTGCAAGTAAGCTGAGTGATGGCAGTCATGGTTACACGTATAGCTTTAATAATAATCGCTCCATAAGTTTTTTTTATCACTATGCTGGAAAGACATGTCATTATCTTTTGAGATTGCCTTGTCCTGATAGGTGGTAAGTCGTAGATAGAGGTCCTTTTCAGGCTTAAATTCCCTGCTTTTATCATTTTTTTATGTACCTTTTAAAGACGATTGAATAATACACGTTGCGTGACATACATGTTCTTGTCTCTTTCGGAAGCATCACGCAGTAGTACGGACTGTGAAGTAGGATCCTTTGGTTACTCTTTTCTAGTTGGAGTTAGTCGGTAAACTTTTTGAGAATCAGAAACCAGTACGTACAACATTTAATGGTGATGGTGTAAAAATTAACTGACCAATGACAGATTATGAAAAGAGATCGTTTATGTAATAAAATTGTCAAATAATTGCTGTTCTTCATGTTCGAAGCTAAGTTGTTTTTTTTATTTTATTATGTTACTATTTTGCTAGTGCATTTAATACCTTGTTCCACGACAGGACGAGTGGGTCATCTCTCGGGTATTTCAGAAAACCATAGGCGGAGCCACCACTAACAACGGAAGCATCACCAAGAAAACCCGTTTCAACACTGCTATGAATCTCTACAGTGAAGCTAGCTCTCCCTCTTCTGTTTCTCTGCCTCCTCTCCTGGATGCTTCTTCCTCGGCCACCACTCTAAATGACCGTGATGGCTGCTCCTATGATAGACTTTGTCATCAAACTCAGCACGTGTCCTGTTTCTCCACCATTGCAGCTGCTGCCAACCATAGCAACTCCGACAGCTTCGATCTAGCTCCATTGCCTTCGGCACCAGTGCCCGACCCATTTCGTCTATTTACAATGCACTCAGGCGTTTCTGCCTTTCCTAGCCTGAGGTCTCTCCAGGAGAACCTGCACATGCCTCTCTTCTTCACTCCCGTTCCACCAGCGTCAGTCTCGTCTATCTATGGTGATGGCTCTACTAGCTTGACCAGTGTGGGGCCCCTGGACAGTGGCGAGTTTGATGGTAGTGGCGATCATGGCGGTCGAGTGACATTCCGTCCGACTGAGCTGGACTGCATGTGGACTCGTTGACCCTGGAAATGTTTTGGTTTATGTTCTGTTATCTAGTAGTTTTATTGGATTATCTCCTTGTGTAGGATATTGTTTTTCTTCGCTCGTAGTCAGAGACGTTGTGGCGCTGTTATGTTGTGTGTTTCATTATTGTTCTAAAGTTTATTATAAGTTATTATATTCCAAACTTAATATTTTTATATTAAGAAAATAATATATTTTGACTACATAATTTTTTATTTTCGGTAAAATCAATATCAGAAAATCACTGTTTGCGCAGTTGATATTTTCTTTCACAACTCACGGAAAATGTTGCGACATTATGAAAATGAAAATTTTATTTCATAAGTCATATCATTTGAAATGCTATTCGTAAGACATAGATATTTGTCATTGACCAATTAACGCCTATCGTACCTATGCCTTCTCTTTTGAAATGATATGATATGATATGAAATTGAATTCCTGTATACTGTATTTTTTCCCCAACCGTACTTTTAATATATTTTTTTATACGGATCGGATTTGCAGAACTCGTAGGTTCTATTTTGGTAAGAGGCCCCTAGGTAGTCAGGTGGTGTAAGTTCTTCGGTTCTATCTATCTCTCCATGGTACATGAGATAAAGTTAATGGCGTGAGAGACCGACAAATTTAATGCTGTGAAAGCGGTATTCTACTCGTTTCACATACGGAAAAGATCTCTCAACTGGTATAGTGTCCACACCATTGAACATCCTTTCTTTATTTAAGAAAATTATGTGTTCATCATCATAATAATAATTAATATCTAGTATCATAAATATATCATATTATTAAATAGATCTTTTAGAAAGCTATCGGATACCTAAATGAGATGGTAAATGATTTTTTCTACCTTAACCAAAATTCTCAAATTTGAGAAGTATTTGCCACTCCAAAATATTATGCTGCCATACTCTCTTTATTGGGTTGACTCTTAAGGCCATCAGAAATTTTTAAGTTATGTTTCTTGTGGTTTTCCTTTCTGGTATGTTCATTTCCATCTTGTGGTTGACCGGAATTGCCCTCTTACGCATTCAAGGAAGCAAACTACTAGATGCCATTCAAAGAGAATTACCTTTTGTAGTTCGATCCCTTTTTGATTTTGATGAAATCAGTGGGATCCGTTTCACATATGTGCAAAAGGCTAATCATTTTGATCACAGTGTTACTGCTTTAATTCAACCCAAGGAAACAATCCTGGAACAAGACTCTTTACCACCATTGTCTCACTGTGTATATAGAAACCGATACACCTCTCTGCTTCACGCTAAACGACAATGTCACATAGCTGCCTGACGCCAGCGATCGAGACTCTCATCCACCACCGAATCAAACTGTCCCCAAGTTTCTTTTTTTTTCTTGGTCCCAATAGACTTCACCATGTCGCATCAGAACTCAAACTGATGATGATGATGATATTGATGATGATTCTGCATGTGAACTGTGCATTATCTGCGTAGCAATCACTACCCCAGCGTTTTGGTCGCTGGCCGGGGCAGCGGGTAGCTAGCAAGGGTCCAATTTGTGCATGAAAATGGCATAGCACGCTGTGTACCACATTTGCTTGCGTTTTTGTACCCTATGACATATTCGGCTCTGGCGCCCCTCTCAGCTACCCAGTTTTCTGGTGGAAGAAACTCTTTGGTTTGTGAAGTAAGGTTTATGGCACAAGCCTCCAAGCGACCCCCGAAACATAATGATGGCAAGACTCTGTAAGGCTCTGGGTTTTTGAAGGTTCTTTTTGAGGGGGGTTATAATATTGAAAATTGACAAAGCTAATTTGGATTTTTGCAGTGAATTTGTTAATGCCCTACTGTCGGAAAAGAGAAGAATCAGAGGCGACAATCATAAGCTATAATGGGCAGACCGTCCAGTATAAGTTCTGTTGTGTCACCTTTCGTTTTATCCTCCTTGATTTCCACCGTACAGTTGCAAGCTGGAGTTGATCTGGTTAATTTATAGGAACAAGTTAATATAACTAGGCAGTTAGCATTGATTTGTCACCGTTACAGGAAATTGACAGAAATCTTTGAATATTTACCACACACAAGTGAGCCCGGGTCCTCTCAGGTTCTGGTTCTTTCACATTTTATGGGCTCCCCGCAACCATCAAATTTCAGATTGGGCCGGGCCCTAGTAAATTTATCAAATGTTGATAGGCTTGATATTGTAAATTCTAACCCCACTATATCTTGACCGTCAAATTTTGAAGACAAGAGGAACTACTGTTGAATCATATGCTACATTGGTGATTTTAATAGAAGTTGATGAAGGTAGGATAGTTGTACATTAATAGTTGTTTTATATTATGATATATTTATTACATAAATTCAATGTTCTACACCATCAATCTCTATTCGTGGTTGAAGAGATCTAATGGCTAATATAAAAGAAATAAAAGAAATAAAATAAATAACTATATCATTTGTAATGTATTTTAGAATTTTTAGAGTTGTGATAATAAAATTTTATTTGATATAATATATTTTGATATTATTTATCAAAAAAATTCAAGGACAAGCGCCTTCATAATTCATATGTATCGACTATATCCTGAAGATGGGCTACCGTTACCTAGATATTGCCACTTGCACGCCCGAGCCCTTGTGTGTAACCTCCAAACCTAGATGGGTGCCACGTAACACGCGAGAAACCAGAGGCGGGGGTGGTTATGAAGGCGACCGACTTTCTATTTCCATGACTTTCAAAGCATACGAAGTGGACTTTTACTTCCTTTTCTCCGTGACCAAGTGCCCCACCAGAGAGCATCAATATGGACGACCAACAAACCCCGATCGACAACAATCTCCTTCAGCCTCTACTCCAGTCCGCCTCCGACTTCGCTAACTATCCAGGTTTCGACATTTTACTCTTGCTCTTCCCCTTTCTTTTATTTTTTTTTTGTTTTTCATTGACATTCCCTTAATGCTATTTGCTGGTTTCAGGTGTCTTGAACGACGCCGCTGTTAAGGAATTCCTCGATCGGTTTCCTCTCCCGCTCATTTTCCAGTAACCTTTTTTGTCCTTCCGCTTTGCGAGTGTTGTTGGGCGGTAAAATTAAGTGAAAAGTTTTGGTAGAGCATAGAGTTTCTGATTAATTAATTGCGCTCACAGAGCTTTACAAACAAAGGCTGGTGTGGAGGATGATGTAGAAGCTACTTTGGTAGGTTGTTTGGAAAGGATCTTTAAGAGCAAATATGGCGCATATCTTATCCCAAATTACATGGTACACTTTTCTGTGCTCTATTTGTGTTTCCGTTTTATATTGGCATTCAAATTCAACTGACTTGCTCTATGCATTTTGGTTTTCTTTTTCCCTTTTTTCTTTCAGCCTTTTGTGCAAATCGGTCTCAAGGCCGAGTCCCAAGTGGTCAGATGTTTAGCTTGCAAAGCGGTCCGTGCATATAACCTGCATATCTTGTGTATCTGTATCAATACGCTATAGCGTTGTTCCCTCAAAAATTGTAGAATGCTGCTGATATTTTTTTCTCTCTACGTCAACTGTATGCAGATTGCTGTTATTTTGGACAATGTTGATGGACAGCCAATATCACCATCTCAGCTAATTATTGACCACGACATTTATCCACGTTTGCTCAACTGTGTCTGCACCGGGTTGGAATCCTTACCCTTCAATATTTCCCATTCTGAATTTGTGTTATTCTTCCTATCTTATGACAAATGTAGAAGAGATGACAGACGAGGAATAAGAAATTTAGTTGAGATGCAAAATCTGTCCATGTTATTATACAGTCAGAACAATCACACCTTGACATTTTACTGGAAGTTTTGCCGGTTATGTTGTTTTCTAAATGAATGAAAATGGACTGTTTTTGTTGTGGTTTGATAGTCATCAGTTATTTGGATAATTTTCAAGTTAGCAGCTTCAAGTTTTATTTTGTGTATGAAACTGTACTAATCCACTGCTCGAGGAAATTTTGGTCACCAACTCTGTATAAGTTTTGACATATTTGATAAATTATTTTTCCATTATTCATTTTAAGTTCTTTTTTTTTCTATGATAGTGCTCAGGTCCTTTGCATTTCCTTTTTGGAGTCATCACTATCTAAGGTCTAGCTTCATTCTCTCTTACTGGCTCTAGCTAAACTGTTGGTCATATTCCAGTCAGATTGGCTGATGACCCAAGTTGGTAGTCGAATAACTTTGGCTTTCGCATAATATTTGATCTCCTTTCTTTGAGTCCTATTGATGCTGGCCTAATTTTTCTGACTTTGCTACTATAGATATTTCTCATGCAAGAATGAACCTTGTGCAAATACAAATTCCAACTGCCTAATTGTATGGAGTCATTTGTCGATGTTTAATATCTATAAACATGGGGTCTAATTACAAACTGGATGTTGCCAAGGCCACTTGCAGCTGGGTATGAAGCTTATATTTGCAACTGCTGCCAGTTGTGCAGCAGGATAAAAGCAGTGCAATAAGCCTAAAAGCTAGCTTGCTGGTTGGACAGTGTATCAGATATATTATTTTGTGACGTGTTAAAATTCTGTTTGAATTAAATTATGTGTTGGTCTCATGTGATATTAATTTCGTCTAACTGTAGCAATGAACAAGTGGCAACTGCATCTATAGATGCTATCAAGAAGTTAGCCAGCTCTCCAAATGGCATGGTAAAGCTGGCCGTTACTGTTTCTCTTTGATATTATGTACTGTACTGGTTGCATTTTTTAAGCTTTTGTTTCGTTTCCTTGAGTAATAATTGCTGAATTTCATTCAAACTTGGCATAGGAGGTTATCTTTCCAGCAAATTACAATGAAGCTACACATCTAGGGAATTTGGCAGCCCACTCTTCTTCATTGGTATTGTCATTGATTCTTGATTATACTTCTTAATAGGTTTTGAAGTGTCCTTTCATAGATATATGCATGATCTGATCTTACATTAATCTGGCTGATCTTACATTATTCTGGCTTTTTCACGTCTAATTTCAGTATGGTTTTGGTCAATAATGATTGTTTAAACTGAATTTTTTTTTGGTGGAATCAAAGTTTTTTTTTTTTTTTTTTGTGTGTCTGATTGCTTATGTCTTTCAGGTGCGTGTGCGGCTCTTATCATTGATTGTGAATTTATTCTCGGTTTCCCCCATTGTGGCATCAGCAGTTTACAACTCAAATCTACTTGGTCTGTTGGAGGCAGAAGTCTGTAATACAGATGATCTCCTTGTTACTTTAACTGTTTTGGAGCTACTTTATGAGGTTAGACATTGTTTTACTACGTCTTTACATCAGTTCAACCTTTACTGTCCTGCTGTTACGTTTTCATAGGAATTGACTTAGTGTTGTGCATTATGACAAAGCAAGCCAATTTCCTGTAACTTCAGAAACTAGTTGGAACTAAATACTTGCATTTCTTCTAGCTTATTGATTTGCGCTATACAATGTTTGTTTTTCACAGTGGTGAGAAATAAATCATAATCTACAAATTTATGCAAATCATCTATGCTTGTATGACTAGATTAAGGGTGGCTAGTACTACCATAAATCTTCTCGCACATTAGGTTGGAACAGCATGCCACGTGCCTTTTTTTTGGTATTAGTTATGCGACTTCTCTCACTTTCGGTAATGCATAAATTAGCACATAGTCAAAGTTCAACAAAGAGTTGATATGGATTCAATATAACAGTTAGTTTAAAAGACTTGAAATCTGACATATGACTGTTACACTACCTCCTCTTTATTGTATTAAATAAACAACATCGTTTTGAACAATTTTATAACTAAATCGTCTCCTATGGAAGTACAAGGTAAAGTGTAGACTTAAATCTGTTGGTGACATATCGGTATATGCCTGATCAGCCACGTCATTCTCTCTTGTAAATTGGATTCCTTTTATTAAACCACCTGTAAGATTAGAGTAACATTCCATGTATAGCATGTAATGAACCTCATATAGATCATGTTTTAACTTGACATACCCACTTAAGGAATATGCAATGTTGACTGAGTATATGGAAAATAGGTTAGCTTCCCTATTAATCATTGCTGCCTGGCTTATTACAGTCCAGCATCTTGGTTTAGTTTTTTATTGGAATCAATCGGTCTGGTTTTGAAGCAAGTCTCCATCTATCATCTAAAAGAGTCAAGTATATACATTTTACGTTTTGGTATGTAAAGATACTAAGATTGGAACTGTTTACCTCGATTTACAAATGTTGAAGTCAAGGGTGTTCTCATACCATAATTTATTTTGTGACTATTATTTCACTCTATTTCCACTTTTTTCTTCAAATTACTTTATTTTCTTTGCTTGTTTTTCTTTTTTTCATTACTTTTCTTCAGATTTTAAGCTTTTGTTTTCATGAATGAATGAAGTTGGCTGAGGTCCAGCATAGTGCAGAGTTCTTATCTCAAACTACTCTTGTCCGACTGCTATCTTCCATAATCAGGTAGTTATTTAGGTGATATTATTCATTTTCATGGATGATTATGTGATAAATGTGTTGTATGTTGTACTTTTCAAGTTATTCTAGTAACCTCTGTATCTTGCAGCAACACATCAGTGGATCCAATATTAAGGTCCAGAGCTATGATGATAAGTGGAAGGTTTCTTGAAAAGGGAAACATTTATATGTTCATTGATGAATCCAGTAAGACCTATTATTTAACTTTTGGTGTTTTTTGATACTAAAATTATTTGTCCAATATCACATCTGTACAAAACTAGGTTGCATCGTATTGGGGTGCAAATGATGTTGAATTTAACTTTAACTAATAAAAATTCTTTGAACACCCTCTCTGACCTAGGTACAGGCTTCGTCGATGCAGAAGATACAAGAGCATCTACACCAATATTGGAGGATAAGATATCCTCTAAAAGCCCAAAAGCACCCAAAAAGATATTTCAGAGAAAAATAGTTTTCCAACTGCTGTGCTTAGAAAATGTAAACACAATACAACTCCTCTAAGGAATAGATTGCTTTACCCTCAATGTCCATTTTCAGTCACTATTCGGGACATAGAGTAAACTATCACCCAACACAAAATGAAAAAGTCTTCCTAACAAAAGTTTTTCTAGAATCAAAACAATTCTTGAATATCTAGTGCGAGATATTGCCAGAGTAGCCAAATAGTTAAATTAGGAATGTGAAATTTCTCAACATTAGTACTTGGGGGCAATAGAGAATCGACTGCAAGTGACATTATTTTCCCAGTTATGCGTTTTCAGCTTAGCCCATTTCCAACTTTTCACCTTTTTATTAATTGTTCAGTTATTTGTAGCCTCATAACATGGTGTTTTCAACTTGCACAATTTTTCTACTCTATTAAGTTTTTTTTTGGTTTCAACTGTTCAGGTGCTAAAGGAATTATATCAGCTATTGATGGAAGGCTTGAGTTGGGAATTGAAGATTTGAATGAATGTGAATCTGCACTTGAAGCTTTGGGCCAAATTGGATCATGTAAGTATTTCACCAACCAAAGTTGGCTAAGTAAACAGTCTCTATTCTTTTTGTGGTACTGCTGTATACTTATTTAGCATTCTGCCGCATGGTTTATCAATCCCTGAACTGAGAGAGAGGGGGTGGGTAGGGCAACACACAGATGGACTCATATACACATAATTGTGTTTTCATGTGTATGTATACTAGAAGGCATCCTAGGTGTAGGGTCTTCCCCCAATGCAATGGGGAGTTTAAGATTCTGTTTACCAAAATATACTACTTGTATGAATAATCAGAGATTTATTCTTTCCTGTTTATATTTTTTGGTGGTTATACTTTTACACTAACATGAAGAGCAGGTTTGGAAGTGCTGCTAGTGCCTGCCTTGACTATGGACTTGTAACTGTTCTTGGTCTATTTTTGACATATTTTAAACCTTTTGCTTTATCTTCGTTATTATTTCTTTCATGTTCCACACCCTTCAGGAGTTAATAATAAAATACTAATTCACTGAATGCGTTCTTTGTAGAGCAGCAAATGATGTATCTCTATTTCACCTGATACAATCAATTCAAAGACAAAATGAACTGTTTCCAGCTGATTTATCTACATCAAAGTATCTGCCAAAGTAGGACTTTGTTAACTGGAATATTTTCAGGACTGATATGGATCTGTTTGGTCTTAATCTGCTGTTTCATTCTTTATAATATGTACTTACTCATGGGTTGACAAATACACACTTGGAACTTTCAGGCAAGTACGTTGGTAAAGTGTTTTTAGTAAATAGTAAATTCTTCTAATAACATAACATAATTAAGGCAGATGGATCCACTGTTCCAATTTCATCTATATTGAATTTAGCTATCAAAATAGTGGATATAGTCCTGATTCAATAGGTTAGGTCCACTTATTGTCAACAATTTGGAATGACACTTAACTGTTGTTGTTGCCTGCCTGCCTTAAATATTATAAATAATTTCAGGCTAAAACCATAATTTGATTCTCCAGGTTGGTACCGTTTACTAATGATGCTTCAGATTTTAGTTTTATTATTCGAAAAAAAAAATTATAACTACCAAGTGTTTTAACCCCGGGATAAGAGTGATGATGGGTAGGTTTTAAGTGGCCTTAGTTTCCTGTCACTCTTATTTATGAATAGCTGCTGTATTGCTGCATCATGTTATCCCTCTTTACTTGCTAAAGATCTGTGGACTTCACAAAGTAATTATATGTTGACTACTGGAGAAGAAGTGATTTTCAGAGTTGGGGGATGTCTGAATTCCGACTAGTATTTCTATTAACATATGACAAATTTTTGAAACGTTTGATGTGCATGAATTTTAGTTAATGGTTCAAATTCTATAAGTTAGATATGTGGGGTCAGATATAGAAACAAAGTTAGTCAGGCGTTTTGTTGGAGGCTATCTTAACAAGAAGACCATGATGTGACTATTAGTCGGATAGTATCCTTTCTCTCAGGTTGAAACTGGTTATGGAAATGACTGGTAAAAATCAAATTTTGGATTGAACTGAGAAAAAGTTAAAACTTAAGGTCAAACTGAAACTCAGTATCAAATTGGTGGCCAAGTGATGGGTATGGAACAAATTACATTCTAATTTCCTGGTATTTCTTGGGAGCCCTTTCATTTCACTGATAGGACTAAATGTATGCAACTATTCGCTATGTTCTTAACTATTCTGCTATGCTTTTAGTGGTCCAAGGAGCAACATTGCTGCTTGCAAATTCACCTCCAGCTGCTAGACATGTTATTGATGCAGCTTTTGATAGGCACATACGCAGTAAACAGTTGGTTAGTCCTATCCTTTAGTAATATGTACTTTTGTTCATGATTATATGCGGATAGTTTCCAACAATAGAAGTTCTCTTTGTAAATATTTATCATGGTTTGTCCTTAATCTGAGAAGTTATACGTGATTTGTCCTTAATCTCTCTATGTTTTGAGTTTTAGTAATTATTTGTCATATGAGGGGGATGTAACTTCCAGTGGGGAATAAAAAATATGCAAACGTTGGATTGTGTGCCTTTTTAATTGTTTTAAATCGTTTTCAAATGTCAAATACAGGCTGCATTGCATTCGCTTGGAAATATCTCAGGAGAAACTCGATCCGAGGGAAACATGATACTGAATGGTGATGCAGAAGAACACCTCAGACGCTTGATCTATCAAACAGCATCCAAGAGTTCAAAGCTCACACCATCAGTGAGTATTTGATCTGAATATTTGTTGTTCCTCCGGTTATCATTTTCTATGTATCCTGTGATTTTAATAAGCACAAGAAAGCAGCTATTTTTTAAAAAAGTGACATTTATGTCTGGGCTAGCATCGGCTCCTTTCTGAAATAAGGAAACTTTCTTCGCATTATGCACTTGAAATATATCTCAATTTGAAGTTAAGCTGTTGATATAATTGGCAGGGTCTTTTCCTTTCTCTTCTTCAGCAGGACTCAGAAGTCCGATTGGCGGTGAGGATCCTTGATTTTCAGCTTCTATTTTTATTTGGTTGATACGGACATGATATTTAGGAGAGGCAGGATTATTTAGTGTGATCAAAGTTAAATGTCCTTTAACCTCTTTTTGTAATTTTGTCATCTTCAGTCCCTCTTTTGCTTTTTCTACATTCTGATCGTAGGGCCAGTTCTTGATAATTTTTAAAAGGATTTGGGTAAAGGACTGTTAATTGAGTAGGGTAACTAATTTCCTTAAGGTTGCTTTCCACAGGGTCTAGCTCTCATCAGAGTTCATTGACTATGTTTCCTTAAATTCTAAACTGCTTCATAGGAGTTGAAGATATTGTATTTGAATAATAAAATATAATAAAGGCATAGTTTTTCGTTTAAATACTGCAGGCCTACAGGGTGATAGCCGCATTGGTGATTCGCCAATGGTGCCTGATGGAAATATGCTCAAAACAAGACATAATAAATGTAGCGACTGATCCGACGACTGAAACAACAAAAATAGGTGTTTATCCTTGTCTTCTCTCACTTTCGGTTATTGATTGTGCGCAGAACTCATTTGTCATTTAAATTTTCCTCTTTGGGTGGTTTATTTTCCAATTGGGGTGTATAATACCTTGGGCGGATATTACTTGTCACTCGGCTCTGTATATCCTTGTGGGTTTTGCTTGTACTCGGAATCATGGTAAATATCACCTACATTAAATGTGGAACTGAAAACTTTCAGGTATGGAAGCTAGGTATAACTGCTGTAAGGTGATCCACAAGGCTTTCGTGGCTTCAAGTAAACTCAGCAGCATTGCTTCTCTTGCTGGAATAGCTTCCAAGGTAAGGTTTATAGTTTGCATCCGTCGGTGCACTGGGAATTTGTGGATAGGGTCTTGTAAATCCTCCCTACAATTTTACTCTGTTTTTGTAACCGAGTGTATATTGCATTTATACGGATAAGTCTCCTATCTTTCTCTGATGTTGATGCTTTTCATTTGTCTTAATGCAGTTGCAGGAAGCCGTCAGTAGAGGTCCATATCTCGTAGGAAAAACTGCTGAGGCGCAACCAGTGGTGATGACAGCTGATAGATTCTGATTTCTGTTTAAGGTTCTATCTGCTGACACCAAGGCTCCTTACCGACGGGTACTTTAATGAGTACAGAGATATCTAATGTCGTTTGACCGAGTACTTTATGTCCACCGTCATAAACTGACCTCTTGTATGGCTGTACATGGTAGGTCTTTTGAAAATGTAGCTTCAAAAAGCGACATGAAGATTTTTTAAAAGTTTCAGGTTTTTGATGCGTTTCCATTCTTGCTCGTTACTCCTTCCCGTGTTAAGGTGGCATTTCCTGTAATATTTAAGAATTAGAAACTAATTATGGAATCTTTGTCAAATTAAGTTGAAATCGACTGCTAACTTCGATTCTAGAGGCTTTCCAACGTTAATCTTAAACACAATTCCGTCATTTATCTGTTGTCAATTCATCCCATTATTTGATCATCTTGCTCGATCCGGTGGGAATAGCCCAATTAAAGTTGCATTATCCAAAATTTAAATTACGTGAGCCAAACTCTTTATACTTGTCAGATTTTATTTGTCGAATAAGAAAACAAATCAAATAGAACCGCAGGAAGGAAGGAGCGGATCCAATACCAAGATTAATATATATAATTAATTTTGATTATTTATTTATTTTGGTCGGCCTCTGGCTGCAAACCTGACTATGTCTGGATCATCACAGGAGCTATAAGATCGTTGGATACCAACTGGACTGCTTGAGAGGGAACGATGATGAAGAATGCCGACGGATCACCTTAGCCATGTTTATCAACTCAGCTGCCGTCCCTAGAAAGTCTTTTAAAACAAATATTTTAAAAAATAAAAATTCAGTCCTTTACTTGTTTCTGCCGTTTGATGGATGCAACGACAAACAGATACAAAACAGACAAAATGAAGGGCTGCACGCTTTCGGTCGTCACGGGAAACAAGATCGCACCTCTTCTTAACCGCCAGGTATATAACAAAGCCAACTTCGGCCGCCCCTTTCCAGATCTGTGAGCCGCGTGTCGGTCCTCCCCGCGCTGCATCTTCAATTACATCCTAGAGCGTGGAGCTGGTCTGTTCTCGAGGCGATGGGATTCTGGAAAAGCAAACCCACCTACGGATGTCTCTCTCATTTAAAAATAATGTCAGATTCGTTCTTGCTATTTAAGTGAATTAAACCAACAAGTGCTCTATCCCAACCGTGATCACTTAATGTAAATATTAGTTTGTCTATATATTGCTACCCAAGGCCTGATTAGCCACCAAAACACATGTTTAAGAATATAAAAAGAATGTTATACGGAGTCCTGAACTTACTGTACCCACCGACCTACTCGTGAAGGCAGGAGATGTGGCAGAACAGGCACAGAATATAAAGGAAGTATGGGAACACGGCAGCTTGGAGGCACGCTTGGATATTATGAATATTCATCCTCCATTTAAGGCAGAGCGGCGGCAGGTCTCTGTCTCTTTACGCGGAATACTTAAAATAAAATAAACACCGAGTTAATTGACCGGGCCTAAAATAGAGTTATGGGCGCTCTATCACGTGGAGCGCGTCATTAGACGCTCCTGGTTTTGCACACCGTATACGGCAAAATGTGACACGTGTGTTTCTTCTCCGGAACACGTTACTTTACTCGAAACCTAAAAACATGAACTGTGATTTCGTTCTTTCTAGTTAGGAACTCTAGTTATGTCACTTCCTGACCCGAACCTAACGGATTTAGACACGAGTGTGAAGGTGCAAAATCACAAATATAACATTCAGTTAGATTTTACATGATTTCATATTCGGAATTATATTTTCATTTACAGCCTTTTCTTCTTTCTCTGGATCTCAAATATTGCGATATCATAATTTCGAATGTAAAATTTTTTAATCGTAAAATTACTAAATAAAAGAAGGTACTTCAAAACCAAATGTTCGTCTGCGGATGAATTATAATTTTAAAACACTAAACAATTTATTTACGCGCTTTATTGGAAGAATCTAGATTTTTGTTTGACAACAAAAGTTAGAAGAAAAGGGAAGAAAGGATATAGATATGGTCACACTCATACCGTAAGGATCGGCCTTAATAGACAGCCGTGCGAGTCAGCCTATGAAGAGGTTGCCCACACATGGCTGTCTCATGTGGTATGCATAAGTTTTTGAGGCAAAACTTAAACCTTCAACAAACAACCAATAGAAACAAACCATCTTCAAGATATGTGTGGAGACTGTTTTACATTTTGATTTTCTCCTTTTTTAAAAAAAAAACGAAAGCGTCACATCTTGGTGGCAACAAACGCGTAATAATGTAATGTCATTAGACCTTGGAACACACAAACGTTTTGTTGGTGCACAGGAGGCCACATATCCTATCTTTGACTGCACACAAAGAGAGATGCCGCCGCACAAAAAAAAAATTGCAATAGCCCACAGAAGAGGAGCGTAGCTTTAAAATATTTTTAAAAAGTACTTAAATTTATTCACTCTCTTCCACTATAAAGCAACAACCTATTTGCCTCTTCTTGGCCCAAACCTCTGTTTCATGTTTCAACACACAACGCATATCTAAGAGAACACCCAAAACCAAGGCAAGAGACTGTTGCATCGTATCTTTGCCATTATGGCTCCTAGAGAAAGACCCACTAACACAACCACTCCCACCACCGCCTTGGACAGCAGAGAGATACGATATAGAGGCGTCAGAAAGAGACCATGGGGCAGATATGCCGCCGAGATCCGCGACCCCGGGAAGAAAACCCGTGTTTGGCTGGGCACTTTTGACACAGCCGAAGAGGCTGCGCGTGCTTATGACTTGGCTGCTCGTGATTTCCGTGGAGCCAAGGCCAAGACAAACTTCCCACCCGTTGCCGAGCTCAAACCGAAAGCCAACGCCAACACAAACACATCGACTCCCACGCGCAGCGCTAGCCTGGGCAGCACGGTAGAGTCATCATCTCCCACGCCGCCACGCGCCGACTTTCCTCAGCCCCCGCCGGGCCTCAGTCTCAATATTCCCCAGTTCACCGACTTTCACTCAGCTGAAGGAGGCGCTGGTTTTTCTGGTGGAGCGTGGTTCCCGGTAACCACCGTCGCGCGTCCAGTTTTCTTTTTCGACGCGTTTGCTCAGGCGGAAAATACTAACATCAATATTAAGAGAAGTAACATAGTTGGTTACATGACCAACACCACTAACATCCGCAGGTTTGATCAGGCAGCTACAATGAACGGTGGCGTCCAGAGCGATTCTGACTCTTCATCCGTCGTTGATTATGATCAAGATCGGAGTTGTCAACGTAACAAAAAACACTCATTATCGCTTGATCTTGATCTTAATCTGTCCCCTCCGTCCGAAACCGCATGATTTTTGCTGACTATGTGCGTCCAAAGCCGTTACGTTATTTTAGAGCTTATTAAGGAATTTTGTAAGATAACCTGACACGTATTATTGTATATAGATAAATTCTAGCGAGGCATTCCAAAATTACAAGCTAGCAATGAAGCATCATCACTATCGCCCTCTTATTCTGCAGTTCAGAGTGATAATTATTATGTCTTTCCCTTGTTCTCTTTTTTTTTTTCTGAAATTGGAACTTCTCTTGTTTCTTTGATAGTTTTTTATTATTTCCTCTTTTATACCCTAATCTGTTACCATAACCACACAAGTATTGGGATAATATCACTGTCGGCTAAACTACTGATAAATTCATTTATTTGATAACAAGCTAGCCTTTATGGGACATATCGCCGACATATTAGGTGGTTGATGTCGTATGAGATTGTATTTGTTAGACCTGTCAGCTCCTTTTTTACGTCACACGCGGAGGCGGTCCCTTGACCGTACAGGAACTGGATAAACCTCTAAAGTATATAGTGAGAGAAAGGAAGAGGGCAGTGGAGAGGCGGCACCAACGAATGGATGAACCAAATTTGAAATCTAGCCTCGTGTTGCGTTGGATACTTGTTTGTCATTTATAGCACAAATCTCGACACATATTATTCTAATCCAACGGCGGGATGCCGGATAAGGGGAATTTCAATGGTCCCAAATTTGCGCGTCATGTGTGGGAAACTTATTTGAAGCGTGAGTTTTAACCCGCAATTATAGCGAGGATATTTTATGATTGGGGCGGCACCGACGACTTAGCCAAACCACCCACTTGGTTTTTTTAAGAAAAGAATCTAAAGCATAGTGGGACCCTCCCGTCCCGGGGAGCAATTTAAACGAGGACGCGACAGATTTTGGCATCCGCTTGTCGTCACGTGGGTGCCCACCATTCCGCGGATGTCAGTGCTTCTGCTCCGGCAATCAAAATCTTGCATCATGTTTTCTTTTATAGAAAAATACTTTTACCGTTTATTTTTTGGTGGATAATATTAATAAAAAAGCTGGCCCAGTTAGGAAGCGGCAAGGAGCAGCGGCCGCTTTTGCTGGGTCCACCTTCGTTTAGTAAATTTAGTTCACGGGGTGGGATTGGAATTGTGATATTGTCAATCACCGAATGAGCTGTGGCCACGAGTGCGTGAACCAACGTGTGGAAGGGATAGTTATGATACGGCGGTGACGTGTTGGTAGGTGACAGACAGCGTCAAACTTGCGCGGCGGCTGTAGGTGCTGTAGTTGTTGGGAGATAGGGAATTTGGTTTTTACGTTTAAGTGAGGAGGTCGAGTGACACGTGGAAAGATATTGTGGCGGAAAGAAGATAACCGCCAATCTGAAAATGAGGTTGTTGATTAATTAGGGAGGCTGCATTTAAAGCCGCGTTCGGTTGGGTTTACGGGAATCGTCCAAAACACACACACACTCCTATAATCCATCACAAAAAAGAAGACGGGAATTGAAGTCTTGTGGATGAATGAAAACCACACGATCAGAGGTGATTAATGACTTTGATGGTTGGTTTGATCATCTCAGTTGTAGCCGATCGTTCTTGCTAAATTTAGATCAGGATGTGATGTGATTGTCTGTCAGACTTGACTCAACTCTTTTGCACAGCTTAACGGCTGATTGATTAATTGTTAATTTGGGGCCCATCTTTCGGAGCAGCTGGTTTATTGTGTTTTCTTTAACTTTGTAACAGTAGCATCCGGCCTTCTGGAATCCTTATCTTCATTGCTTGTGTGGTGTGTTCAAGGAGGTTTCAAAGACGCTTTTCTCTGATCAATCACATGGAGGTTTACGGCTCTTTTTGGAGCCGATTTTGTTTATTTAAACTAGCTAAGTAATACAGATGGTAATATGTCTGATAATAAATGTATGACTGGTATATAGGATCACAAAGTTTGTGAATTGCTTGCTTCGTCCTCGTCCATACCAGGGCAAGAAATTAACAACCCTGATGGTTGATTAGTTTAGGGGAAAACATTTTCCAGAAGGTCAATCTCATGACTTTTAATTGATCTATCACTTCTCTGACCATGCAAATACCTCATACTAGATCTGGGAATTGTGTTAAGCAATGATGTTAATCAAATACAGCCACAAGTTCTCGTTTCTCCACAGAATATTATTTCTTGCCTTATTCTGTAAAAATCTTAGCACTTGGTGGGATAAGGATGCTTAGTAAACTAGCAAGATGCATGCTTGGCAATATCTTTTAAGAGGTTTTGGTTCTGCTTCTTGTCTGGAGAAACAGTGTGTGCTTTACAAGGTTCGGTCCATTCAGTTCGAGCCGAAATTTAATCGAGCCCAGACCCGAAACAGAATACTAGAGCCAAGATTGTATTACGGAAACGACGACGTTGTACTTGAATTTCTCAATTTTTGTTATTTAATTTCCTGCAAGTTCTTACTCGCTGCGTCAATTGCAGTTATGTGAAACCGACGGTGCTTCTTTGGAACGAATTCAACCAATCCCCATTCTCCAATCAGGTTACAATCTCTTCTTATCCTTCTTGTTTGTATCCGAACACTTGTTCTTTTCCTCTGTTTCTATGAATGCTGCCACGCACCAAACAGCCTAACGATCATTTCTCTGTTTTTTTTTGTTAATTTTAAGTTCTTGCAGGTGCCAAAGATCCGTGAAGCGATCAATCGAGGATCGAGACCACCACTAACATTACCCAATGGGAAAATCCTCTTCTTCTGGAAAGAGGAAATCCGCCAAGTACTCATCTCAGGTAACCTGTTTCTTATTCGATAAAGGTATCAGATTCTTTTTAGGGCTAGGAGTTTTGTTGTTCCTTGTTCCATTGGCCTGTCGAGTAGTTTAGAGTTTCCTTGGTTGATCCGTTCTGTAGTGACCGCACAAGAGAAATTCTTGTTGTTTCTTGACAAGGCTTTTTGGATGTTCGTTTAGTGTGTGTTTCTGGTAATGGGTTTAATTGTGTTCCCACTAGAGCATTAAGGTTCTGTGTGACCACGACAGTGAATGGCTTGACAAATTTGTTTGAATTTCAGGATTCGCCTTTTAGAGTTTAGATATTTTCTTGTTGCTTATTTGTAAGTTCAGTATTTTTCTCATCTTACAACGTATGAATAGATATTGACTTCTATATTTGTTCTGTTTGTTTGCTCTAATAGGGCCGTTCCAAGAAGAGACGTAAGACCAGGAGAAGTAAATTGAAGAAACCTAGTCGCCGCCGTGATTCAGTTTCGTATTCTGATGATGATTCAACTAGTTATCTGTCTGATTCGTCCTCCAGTTCATCTGATGTTTATAGAAATAGAAGGTCAAGGTTGAGGTCTCGAAAGGTTGTGAAGGGGAGTAAAAAGAGAGCTCGATCCCCTTCTTCTAGCAGTGAGGGTTCTCCTTACCCTCGGAAGAGGAGAAGGTCCAAGAAAGATGACAGCTCATCTGTGAGGAAGAAAAGAAGTAAGAAGAAGAAGAAGGAAAAGAAGATTCGGAGAGGCCTCAGTGTTAGCTCCAAAAGTAGTGAGTCTTGTAACCGTTCAGCATTTCAAAGTTCTGGTAGTAGTAGCAGTGATGAGACTGAATACAATAGACGTAGTGGCAGGTCTAGGAGAAGAGATAACTATCAAAGAACATCAGAAAACACTAAATTGGAAAGTGAAAGATGGCATAGGTCTAGGAGTTACTCTTCGTGCAGTGGACCCGATGGAGGCGATAATTCGGCATATGATGAGCAAGTGAATTATGAGGATAATCCAAAGCGCCTAAGGTCTGTTATCACTCGAATAAATGATAAAGAGGAGTGTAAAGAATTGGAAATGGATGAGAATAAAGAGGAAATAGTATATGATCGTGATGACTATCCTCATTGTAGAAGCAATGATAGTAATGATGGTGATCATAGAAGAGAGTCAGCACAGTGTTCACATGCTACATCCAAGAAAATGCCCTCTGATAATGAGGAAAAAGAAGGTAGTCACTATGGAAGAAGTAGATCCGTGTGTGATAGGGCTGAGACAGTTAACCCAAAGAATAAGATTCCAATGACTGATGTCTCTGTGGATGGGGAGGATTTGGAGTCAATTTTAAGGCAGAAGGCTTTAGAAAATCTAAGAATCTTCCGTGGAAACCTTGGAGGGTTCCAGACAGATTCAAATAGTATAATTAAGCCGAAAGATGAAGGCAAAGGCACTCCGAAGCCTCCGACTAATGCAGTCGTCAAATCGGCACAAACTGAATTCCATAGGAATAACACTGATGGAATAATGCCCGAAGATTTCACTTATTCTTTGCAAACTGGTGAAACTGCTACTGATAACACTAATGGTGGTACCAAACTTGGGTCTGTGAAGAACAGAATCAGCGCACCCATAAGGGTAGTTACTGGCAGAGAAAAGATCGACACAGCTGATGCTTCTGGATCTAACAAATCAAGATTTGTTGCATCGTCACTGAGGCAAGCTGAATTGAGTGGTGTCACTGAGCAAACAGAAGCATCCGGTTCAGAGAAATCTGATCGAGGGAAGTTGGTGGCTCCTAATATTGTTTGTGAGAAAGCTACAGAAACTGTTTATACCAAGCTCCCTGCCATCTGCAACGGTAATGATAATACTAACAAAGCAGGCATTGCTTCTGTTTCTAATTCTACCGAGCCTTCCGAGCCTTCCTCTTGCTCTACACCTGCAGCAGCAGGAGATGAAAGCAAGGAAGGCTCAAAGTTTGAACAAAAGACAATGTCTGTGATGAGGGGTGGGGAAATGGTGCAGGTAAGTTCTCTAATTGGTCACAATTCCTTTAGATTAGTGGATATGTTTTTGAGGTATGAATAAAAAACGTAATCTTTTTTTTTTCTTTCGAAGTTCACATTATCCAATCGGTAAAATTTGCTTCTTATTGTCTTCTCCGCCCTCTAGGTGAGCTACAAGGTCTACATCCCTCCTAAGAGAACCGCTGCAGCTAGGAGACAACTCAATCGGTGATTGATTGTCATCAGTCCAACGTGCACGTTTCGGAGGCTTTGCCCGTGCAAATGAGGGTTGTTTTTTTTTATTTTGCGCTGTTTCTATTGGCATTTTATGCAAGTATAAAGCCGTAGCAGATAGGATCTGATTGATTAACGTTCATGAATACTGTTTAATTCCATCAATTAACATTAACTGGAAATATCTGGTTTTCGTTTTTTTTTTCATGTTACGACCAACAGTTTTTTTTTCCTGTCTGATGGTTTGGTACGAGTATTTGTGTAAACATTGTCCTTTGCTAGCTCCTCCAATTGCTACTTCCAGTGACTCATTTTGTCACGAAAAGTTCCGGTAGGGGTTTTGGAGGATGCAGCTCACTCTACCCTCTGTTTAATTAACCTTATCATAACATTTTAGTCTGCATTTTTTTTCTTTGATTAGATGTGCTTGAAACCAGCCATCTTTTATGCAGGATTTCAATCCACATCCATTTTTTTAACCTTCAAAACCTAAAATGATAATCAGCTTATTTAAAAAATGCGTCTCCAGCGGCTAACATTTTTAATTTTTTATATTTTCAGGAGTTCACAGTTGGCAAAAGAAAGAATATATGATCATGGAGGCGAGGAATAATAGTTTTGCAGAGTTGCAGCCATTCAATCATCAACCCTTTCAGAAGTCTGGAAGATGATCAATATTGCAATGTATCCGTTTCGAGCTTCAGGCGCTCTGGTCATGGACTTGGGAGTTCTGCTGGGGGTGACAATCTGCCTTGATTACTTTCTCTTTACTCCCCTTACGCAGGCCCAACCCTCAAATTCTGACACTGATATGTCTTCTAAGAACAGTGAATATTTGTCCACGATATCTGAAATCTGCATACAACATAAAACCAATTTAACTCGGGCCTAAAAGCACGTATCCAGAAAAGTAGTCAACTCGCACATTTTTCTCGCCCAACAGCCCCTTCTTCCAAAACAGAGTTCAAGTCGTATTTATCCAAAAGGCTGAAGTCTCTATATGTCAAACCACTACACTTTTTACACCCCGGATACCCGATTATAAGTCGACGTCTCCATCTTCATTTTCCCGAACCTTAAAACATCTTTCAACAGGTCTAACATTGGATGTGTGTCTGGTTTACAACCTCAAGTTGGAAAAGATTATTATCACTTCTTAGTGATTTTTCCCGTACTAGACAGCTGCATGGCTAATGTTATAGCAAACCTAATTCTCTTCCCCAATCCATAATTAAGGGCTCTCAGGAAACAGTGTAAGAAAATATAAGAAAAAATATGTAGGTCACAAGTGCATAATTCCCAAATTTACACAAATATTCAGGGATACGAAACAAATTATAACACCACCTTTGCATACCTGCTCCGATATAATGCCAGATAAACCCACCACCCCACCGGGCTTAGCATAAGAAACAATCACTTCTGCCAATTCCAAGAGAGGATTGAGAAGTATGTTTGCCACGACCACATCATATTTCTCAGTTTCACCTATGATTCCTGTTGTGAAAGGATTCCGCTCTTTCATAATTCCATCAGCCAAAGGGAAGCAATTTTTTTCTTGAACAAGGTGTAGTTCCAAACTCCCTGGCTTTACATCGTTAAGAGCTGCATTATGACCCGCTGAGGTGATTGCTTGAGGATCTACATCCAATCCAACTGATAGAGCAGCACCAAACTTCATTTGCAATAGCAAGAGCACAGAAAGATTAAATGTCGGTTTCCTTTTTACAAGCAATTAAACATCAGTTGACATAACAACAAATATATTACACTGAAACTGACAGAGAAAGAAGGTTACTTTCGCTGACGCCTAGTAAGCGTCATGTAGGTTAGATCATTTTTATGGAATTCAATTGTAATCAATAGACTAGAAGAATCTATTGTTGTTATTCTCTGTGTTTCTCCCTCATCACATATGTAAATAACTGTTTTCCTTTCCCCATAACAAAATACAGAACCATCAATGTCATACTCTTACTTGCATATTTGAATACGTTACTTGGCAAGTTTATATTTCCACCGCCAACTCAAAGAATAAATATGCCGTGTTTGAGGTTTTACCTTATTTGGGGTGAATAATCATATTGAATAAACAAATGAAATCATTACCTTAAGTGCAGCAATTGCGAGAATTCCAGAACCTGTACCATAATCTAAGAGGCACTCTCCACCTTTTATCAAGTCTTTAAGCAGCATCAAACACAACTTTGTGGTAGGGTGCTCCCCAGTTCCAAATGCTAATCCAGGATTCAAAACAATATTTACTGCGTGAGCATCCTGTGGGGAATAAGTAAACATCATTATTATACTCCGAGTATATACCGTTTGAATTTTCTTGCTCTTAGTAATGAGCGACATGAACCTTATTAAGTATCTCATGAATGTCTTAATATCCAAACAGAAAATCAATCAGAATGCAGCTACAAATAAGCAAAAAACAAAAAAATGTTCAAAAAATCATGTTAGCATATCATATGCGACATGCCACTATGCACACAAAGTACAAACAAGAACAAAATACACATGCATCCACCTTTTCCACTCACAAAATGCCACTATTGAGTCCATATTCTTCTTTGCATCTTGAAAATCAGAATTCCAACATAGACCAAAATAAAAAAGAAAGTGACCTATAATTCACACTTAATTGCAAAACTCAAGGACTGTAATCAAAGACTTGGAAAAGGAAATTCTAGTAACATGACACTAATTGCAAGAATACCTTGAAGTAAAGTCAAATGTCTCCACAAAATGTAATCCTACTCACACAAGCACCCGTTTGCAGGCACATAAAATGAGAGTTTACAAACACACACGCACTAACATGAAATCAGACAAGTACACAGTGTCGTGCAAACACACCTGCACAGACACATGCCCATTCAGACATGTGCGCGACCCAGAGGTTTCTGCCCATGCATGCAAGACTTCGAGTAGTTAATGCTAAGTATGACGAGAGATAATTACAGTAAAGCCTTTAAAGAAAAAATTAGGATAATCATACTGGGGGAGATTTCCACTCGGGAATAATCCAAAGTCCATCAGTAACTCGAACTGGAAGAAATGAGTCCTGTGCAGTTGGAGCATAAGAAAGCAGAAGAATTAATTAAAATTTTTTTCAATGTATTATTTTGTAACATAAGCATCTTCAGTTTGCTCCGTACAATAGTAAATTATTGTTTCAAATCACCTGAACAAGTTTAAATACTAATAATTAAATTTGGAATTTCCTTCAGTATAATGTAGTAGGGCAATGAAATGGAAATTGCAGGCATGTACGAAGAAACCATTCCACAGGCCATCTTCTCACCAAGTAACTTAAGCAGTCCTCACACAGATGGAAATAAAAGTTTCAAGGGCTTCAGTCACTCCAGAACCCCAACATCCCAAGGAAAAAATAAGTAAAACACAAAGCTTCTTTATCATGTATTATTAAATGAAAAGATAGAGAAAGTGTGGAACCATCATCCGAACCTTAGTCGGGGGCAGTCTATGCATTAAGCTTAAACTAGGAAAAATTTCAATTTACATGGAAAAAATAACGACAGTAGGAGAATACCAATAAACAGCATTTTGAGATAAAGGGAAGCAAGTCATGAGATAGGACAAAAGAAGATAACCTGAGTTTTCCGGACCCAGTCATATTGCTCTCCAACCTTAACCTCATGAGAGGGTATCTGTTTCAAGCCTACGGAATTGGTGGCTTGTGAAAGGCACAACTGAATGTCTTGACCTTCAGAAAATATAGAATCAATGAAAACCTACAGCAGATAATTATCTGTAAGTCGGGTTTTCCAAAAGGGGAGCTTCAGAAATTACTCTTATCTCTCATCATTTGTTTCGGTAGTGATATCAACAGTCGTACTTATGAGGATAACGATTTTTTAAACATTAAAATCAATACAAAATCCAGAAGGAAGTATCCACAAAAAAGCATCTCTACAACCAGTTACAGAAAATTACTCACCACTGTAAAACAAAATATATATGTTACCAGACATTAAATCATTAAGAGGTCGTAAAGGGAAACCAACAATGTTTTCACAAGCGGATAAGGGCTAGTTGCTCATTTGTTAGATTTGCAACATGAAATGTAAGATTCTCTAGGTTTCGCATAAAATCCTAACTAATTCAAAATTTCACAAATTCGCAGTCCAATCTAGAACAATCGAGTTAGATTTGTACATTTGATAAATCATACGGTATCAACATGCTTAGTTACCCCTGTATAGACAAATAGACATGAACAACAATTACAACATGCAGACAAGATAAAGCCTTTCGTTGAAAAATTCATCAATTTCAATTTCAAAAATCATTGAGGATCTGCATACTTTATTCGAGCCATAAATAGTAATGGCATTTATGATCTTCCCTATCCTTATTCCCCTGCATTTGATTGAAGCAACAAGCACATAAATGGCAATGGTTCACCTCATTAGAAATCTCGTGGACATTTCCTTCTCCTTCGATAATGGCAGAATTTGCGCCGAAGCATATAAGAGCTTCTGAAAAGGCGTCCTGATTACACCACAATAACAAATTGAGAAACTGACTACAACTCAAACTCAACACAAAGAACTTAAAAGATTAAGGAAAGAGCTAAATGTTGCATTGCTCACAGCCACTTTCTCGGGGCAGCGTATACGAACAGAAAGGTAAGCAGACGATTCCACAGATGATGCTGCCTTTACTGGCGGTGGTGATAATGATGATGATGTAACATTAGGAAGACTCCTGAACCTACGAACCGAAGGATAAGGAGAAGAGGGTTTCGTGCATTGATAGGGAAATACAAGCCTGTGACTTGCGAGTGAAAGGTAAGAGGAAGTACGAAGATGAATGGAGCTGACGTCGCGAGACAAAGTGCATGATAAATGTTTGAAGAAACGAGTCATCGACATTTCTCTTGCAATTCAAAACAAGCAGTTGATCTTTACTTCTTGATATTATATCCGTTGGGCCGCGGGGTTTCAGTTTCTCCCGTTTCTCTTTCTCATGGAAGTTATCTGTCACGGATATAATATACAATTTCCTTATATATATATATAATATTACAAAATCTATTTTATTACGATAATTTAAATACTTAATTTTAATAGAACATAATTATATTACTAAAATTTATATTTAGTATGATAATTTTTAATACAAGGAAAAAAGTGAGGCCCCAGCCCCCCAAGCAACAAGTCGGCATCAGATGGCTTTCTCTACAAATCCATTATCCTTGAGCGTTCCAGAGCCGGCCTTCGAGTCATGGCTTCGTGACTCAGGCTATCTGGAAGTCTTGGACCACCAATCGTCCGCCATCTCGGGCGGAACCAGCAGCAGCGCGACCGAGGACAGCTCTAACACCAGTATTAGTAGTGGGATATTTGGCTCCCTGTTTTCCGGTGCGATAACCCTCCTCTCCCTCTTCACCCTCAACCCCTTCGCCAAGCTCACTACTCAGGACTTATCGGGGGAAACTCCGTCATGGACCCGTGCCTTCTTCGCCGACTGCGAGTCTTACTCCTTTCCCTCCGGCACCGACCAGGCAAGGCTCCGGGTCCAGGAGAATGTCAAGCGCTACGCCAGAAACTATGCTTCTCTTTTTATACTCATCTTTGCTTCGACGCTGTATGCTATTCTTTCTTTCAATCTTCTTTTTCTTGTGTTGATTCTCATTTGGGTTGCTGGAATTTTTCATTTTTGTATTTTGTGGTTTTGCAGATATCAAATGCCAGTAGCCCTTGTTGGATTGATTTCAAGTCTGGCAGTTTGGGATATTTTCAAGTTTTGCAGTGATAAATGGGGTTGGGATCGGTATCCTACAATTCGGCAGGTTTTGGTTCGTACGGCCCAATGCGGTCTGTCCTGATTCTTTACTTTCTTTTTATGGGCATTAGGTTTTTATCTTTGGCTGCTACAAACAGTGAGAACTTGATAATCTTTTAATCGAGTTGACTGTGTGAATCATTGCAGAACCTCTAGTAGTATCGTTGGCAGAACAACAGAATTTTTTATATTGTCAGAACTGAAAATTTTAGAATCCGTGTAGACTAACCTTTTTTTTAATGATCCTGCCAAGCTATGAGTGATTCACCAATTGAAGACAATTGATGGTTCTTAAGATTCCTCTTCAGTTGAGTTGACTTCTTGTTTTTATCTTTGCATTATTGCAGCAACTGCAGTTATGCTAATCATTTTGAATGTCCAAATGGCTTTTTTTTGTGCGGTTGCTGTCAGTTATGCAGGTATGAGTCCGTTGTTATTCCTTGGTGGTATTCCTTTTCATTTCTGAACCTTTTCTGGGTAATGGTGGATATCTGTGCGGCCACTATGTCATCAATTTTCGGTTCTTTGCATGACTTGTCTTCCTATATCCATCTGTAGTTGTGATTTCACATGCTGCATTGAGGAAGCTGACTCCTGTAAAGCAACCCTCTCAGAGAAGGTGAATTAGAAAATTCTGGGGTTTTGCCTGCCACAAGACACAGAAGAAAGACGATCATTAGGTGCAATTGACTTCGATACAAAATATGTGTACGTCTTGGTAGCAGCAAATCAGGTATGTGCCTTTTGCCGGGATGATTTTAGCAATTTAGTTGATTAGCCTTTCATGTAAAATGAGAAATGCTATTGGATTGATTGATTTATGATGTTGCTTGGAAAATTACTTTCATAAATTGGAAAAAAATGGTTGTCTAAAAATCTGGAGTCCCAGTTAAGTTGTCTCACATAGTTTGGAAATAAAATTCTTTGCAAACCTGGATGCATATGAGACGATTAAGGCCAACTCTAATTTGAAGTGACGTGGCAATTTTGGACACGGAGTGGAGTTCCAGTTACAATGGCAGAATTCAATCTCAGATCTCAGATTCTTATAGAATGATCATACTGAAACTTAAGTTAATTATGTTTTACTAATGAAAATGAGCATTTCTTCACGTCAGAAAGACCTACAATATTGATATTGCCAATGACTGGCTCACAAGCGGTTTCTTAAGTATGTTGTATGTTTATGATGCTTGGTCCAAGGACTAAAATTTATCTGAGAATATATGCAAAACTCCATGAGCGTATTGCTGAATGGTTATCAAAATTACAATTCCTCTCATTGGATCGTCAATCTTAATTTTCACATACAAATTCAAACATAAGAGTCTCGCATTAGTTTTTAACTATTTAAATTCTGTAAAACTGTGGTTTTGCTACTGTTTAAAACATCATTAGAGACATCTATATGTTGGATATTTGGTTGTTTGGCAAAGTTCCACTTTGGCAGTGGCACTAGTATTGGGCTGATGTTACTTGTACTAAATTACTTTACTTAGTGTTCTAATTAGTGGAATTCATACTGGTGTTACCATAACACTGTATAGATGCATGTAGTGACAGCAAATTGAAACACTTTATAGATCCTTCATCCACCATTTTTTCGCTCTTCCACTCTTTATATATATGTGACTGATGTCTACCTCGCTTGGTTTCTTTGTTTATCTTTCTCGTTAGTTTCTCGTTTTTGTCTTCGTCTTTCTCGTTTTGTGTCATGCCTGTAAATTGTTGTGGCTCCATGTCCTATGGATGTGTACGCGGGTGGTGTTGTGTATTATTTGTGTTTTTGCTGTGCGGTGCTGGCTTTGTGAGTCTATGAGTGTTCATTGTTGTTTGTGGCTATGTATGTTTCTTTTTCTTTTCTTTTTTCTATTTGGCGGTTGGAAATTTTACCGATATTGAGAACTTTTTTGGTTGATTGTATTATTATGATATGCATAACAATAATATTGGTACAAATATCTCGATATAAAAATAAAACTTAGTTTTAAAAATTACCAAAATTACCTAATATTTATTTTAACTAATTTGGCTTGTCATTCTTTAAAAGAAAACCTCATTTGGCTTGTCTCTATGTCGTACAACCGCTATGCATTCCTTCGGCACATTATTGGGATATTTCTGTCAATTCATTCATATTTTTTCAAGTAAGACTAATCACGCCCAATTAAAAATCCATACGTCTGATTACTGCAGCATAAACTATGCACTTTTTCCGCGTCAAAAATCCTGCCGAAAAATAATACTCTGATCAAAATATATCCGGCCATTTGTCGGATTTCAGGTGTAATATTGTCAATATTTGTCGTCATGCAACACAAATTGCGGCTAACAATTCCTGTGACCTGCCTAACATTGATTTTGAAAGATAAAAGACTAAACTGAACCAAGCCAACTCCCACTTCCAATCCTAAACCAATTAGATATCCCATGAGTTTATGGTACATAATACTATTATTATTATCATCATCATATTCCGAAAATTGTGCACGTTGGTCTTGGGTTTCTTACTTTTTTTCGAAGTCGATGCTCAACTCACTGGTATGTCACGTGCGCATTTAATAATTAAGTCTCCCTAGTAATTAAGTTTCCCTAGTTCTATACGACTAACGTTTGAATAATATGATTTAAGAATTAGATTGTTATTTACAAACGAGCATTTGAATCGTCTTGAGAGTTAAAAAATACTTAATGAATTGAATATCAAATGATAATATTGATTTAGATTACAATATATTATAAAAAAAATTAGATTGAAATAACGAGTAGACTTGGATATATACTAATAGTGAGCAGGAAAAGGATGAATTAATTTAATATGCCATCTTTATAGGAAGACTTAAGCATAAAGTTAAGATTTTTTCTCTGAAAAAGTAACTATTCACGCTCTCTAGGGAGTTTGAAGTTTTCCACATCTGACCTGCATGAACTGTGAATTCCATTCGGAAAAGAAAAAACATAATAACCTACCACACGGTTTCTGCACTAGGAAATGATTGCCCAAGTGAAGGGTTATCAGTTACGCGAAGAAAATATAGAGTTCTAGCTGCCATGGTTATATATTTCAAATATCTGGTGAAGAAAAAGGTAACCGTTGAATCAACGCACCATTAACCCTGAACTAGGTCGAAAAAGAGTTCAAGAGTAGTCCCATTAATCCCAAAGGAAAAATCTACGGAAACTAAAAGGTTAATTAAACTAGAAATTATGGTCTAGACAGAGCGAGTTTCAGAGCTTCCTCCTGTTCTAGTAGCTCGCCAGTCACTCCTCTATTGCTGCCGTGTTCGCTGGGCAAAGGTTCAAGAGCAGAAAGACGCTGAGACAGAAGAAAACATCTGTCCCTCAAGTTTATGCTCTCGAAACATATTTAAAAGGTCGCCCTTCGCCTGCGTTCCCCTTTTTAGCCCCCGTCAATGACCAAGCGCACCAATCCCCATACACATTACAAAAACAAACAAGGCGTGCCCCATATGCCTTTCCCGACGAAGACCTTTTCCTTTGCAGATAAAAACAACTATGGTAACCCAAGTGAAGTGTATAAACTCGGAGCGGAGGAAGTTGTGTACTTGTGTTCTTAAGGAAAAGGGTTTCTGTCTCAAAAGTATATTAAAGTCATGTTCTGTAGTGAGACTGAAATAAAAAAGAAAATATGGAAGATTATGTTTTATTATTTTATTTCTTAATGACACTAGTACGATAAAAAAGAGCTTCCTAATAAAACAAACAACATAACTCGTGTATATATAGATAGATAGAGATATACTGTAAGGAGTAAAGAACTGAAGGTAAGAGTATTAGAAAGAAATTGATAGAGATGGTGGGCTCGGGTGGATCTAATGGTAGGAGCAAAGAAGCTGTTGGGATGATTGCCCTTCATGAGGCCCTCAGAAGTGTCTGTCTCCACACAGACTGGATTTACTCTGTCTTCTGGACCATCCGTCCTCGCCAGTACGTTCTTTCTCTCTCTAACAACACTTTAGTTTTCATTCCCTTAATTTCCTAATTTCTTCCTCTGTATTTCTCTTCTCTGTCCATGCTTCGATTCACGTTTATCCTGACACCACAACGGTAATTTCGCTTCTTGCAGAAGAGTCAGGGGTGGTAATTGTTGCAAGATTGGAGATGATAATGGAAGCTTGTAAGTATGCGCGTAAATATAAAGAATATTTACCAGTGTATTATGAGTAAAATCTCGTATTATTTTGGTTGAAAGAAAGATTTCTCTCGGTAATGGTTATGTTTTTCTTTCTCTGCTCTTCCCTCTCCGAGCAAACAGAGCAGTACTGCGTATTTCTGGACTAGAAACAGTAGCTTCTTTTTAGTAAGAGCTTAGACAAATTCATGAAAAACGAAACTAGGGCATTTAATTTTTAGGATATGCCTGGCAGTAGTATAAAATTAGTATATGTTCTTTCTTCTATCCGTAAATGGCTGTTTCATGTGAAGTCTTTCTTTCGAAAAGCATGTTTAATTATATATGTGTGCTAAGAAATCACCATGTAATCCTGATGGAAAGGGTATGTATGTAAACATAGACTCGAGAGAACCAATTAAGTGAACAGCAAGATGGTCAAATCGTTGATTCATATAATTGTTCCAGATGCTGTTATTTGTATATTATCTTTAATATGAAGAAATCTTTTCTGTGAAGGATGTTGATGTGGGAAGATGGTTTTTGCCGAGGAAGAGTGGGAGATTGCCTGGAAGAGAATGATGGAGAGGATCCTGTCAGGAAAGCATTCAGCAAAATGACTATTCAGTTATATAATTATGGAGAAGGGTGGGTACTGGGTAGGTGTTGGTATTTGTTTGGTTTCGTGTCTTTGGCATTCTCTCTTTCTGAAATATATGCTGCTAGTGTTATGTTATTGGTTTTTGATGATTTCAAGCAGGTTGATGGGAAAGGTTGCGGCAGATAAGTGTCACAAATGGGTCTTCAAAGAACATTCTGAATGTGAAGCGAATAGCTCCAACTACTGGCAGAGTTCTTTTGATGCTGTATTCAACAAAACCTAATTAAGATATTTGATTCTTTAATTTCTTGATGGGATAGTGTATACTAGATTCCTGCAACTTCAGTTCATGTTTTAACCTTTCCTTCTCTGTGGTATTAATTGCAGATTCCTCCTGAATGGACTGACCAGTTTGAGTCCGGAATTCAGGTGTGCTCCTCCAAATATATAATCTTTTTTCAGACTTGTCGCTGCATTGGCTAGCTATAAGCTATTTCCCTCTTTCTGCGATGTAAATTTTGTTTTTTTTTTTTACAATTTATGTTCCTCAGACCATTGCTGTCATTCAAGCTGGTCATGGCCTTCTGCAATTGGGTTCCTGCAAGACTGTGAGTTATTCTTTTTGTTTTGACAACTCATTTTCTCTTTAATAGATGAATGTAATGGTTTTGGCTATCTCATCAGTGAGTTATTCTTTGTATGGTCAAATTTGATCACATAAGAGCACCATCTTTATTCTCAGATACCGGAAGACCTTCATTTTGTGCTGCGAATGAGGCATGCCTTTGAATCTCTAGGCTACCATTGCTCTTCTCTTGTTCCTAATTTTAAGCAATCTGCAATACCAACTCAGCCAACTCCTCCTCCTCCTGCTCTCTTCAACTGGGGCGAAAGGCCATTACCCTCCTCAGCTTCAATGCTTTCCGTGCCGAATTTTCAGAACCCAGCGGCGAAAGACGATGGCCATATGTTTCTCGGCCTGCCTCATTCATCCGAACCCCATATGGAAGAAATGAGAGGAGGACATGAAAACGACATCAAATGGCCCAGCGGCCTGTCTTTCTTCAATGCTCTTACAGGACCATCTGATGATGCCAAGCTTTTGTTAAGTCCAGACAGCTTACCAAGCAAAGCAGACGAATTTCATCACCTTCTTATCTTTGAAGCAAAGGATTCCAATCCAGATGCTCCAAGTATGAATTAATAATGCTACTGGTGCAAATCCTAGTGAATTCCTAGCTTTGGTTAGTCATTCAAATGCTTCCAGGAAAATGGGGCACAAGTTTTGGAGTTCTGGCTGCATCTATTTCCTCAACCTCAGTTGTTCACTATCAGCACCAACCTGTAGTAGAGAATTGCAATTCTGAAACAGCCTTGTAACATAATGTTTGGTAAAGTAGAGGTGCTGCAACTTTATCTGGATTTCTTGTGAGACTAATCCTATTAACAAAGATAGATTTGAGTGTGGTTAATTGGCAAGATTTATTTATTTTTAATCAATTATTAAAAAAAATTTCGATGTAATATAAATTAGATTGAATTTCTCTACTATTTAATATTTTTAATTATATTCACAAAATTATATTATTTAACATACTATTGAAAATAGATCAAATTGGAGAAGGTTGGAGAGATTTGATCTAATTGATTGGAGGCGGTTTTGCCGAAATTTCCTTTTTAAATAAAAGATAAGCAACCCGTCAGGGCAACCCACCCGGCCCACGGGAGACCGAACTTGAACTTGAAATTTTTTTTTTTAAAAAAAGAAAACTTCCAAAACCGTCATCCTTTTTACTTTCCTCCGGCCACCACTCGGGCAACAAACAATCGCCTAACCTGTTTCGACTGGCAGCCACTCAATCTCGTGCCGGCCCAAGTCACCGCTTTTCTCTTGAAACTTGCCAACCGATCGATCCAGCCAACCACCGAGTATGCTCCATTTCATACCCGTTCTCTCGTTACGGGATCCATTAATTGATTATTTCCTTAACGGAAAACTTGTAATGACTTATAACTTTTCCATCGTTTGCCTTCTTTTGCTTGGTATATGTATGAATTTTTATGCTACCTGCGTTCCCTTTTAATTGGGAAGATTTTATCTGCTATCTATCTAACAAATGGTATGCACTTGTCGAGCTATTTATAGTTTTTTTTTTCATGTGCTTTGCCTGTTTTCTGCAATGTGAGCCAGTATCTATGAATTGGAAGATTTAGGCAACCTTTCCAGGCTTTAGGCCACATTAGCAAAGTTTGATGTAATTCTGGTGGATTTCACTGTCATCGAATACTTTATTTTTTCTGATTTGCTAAAATAAGTATGTTGTGAGGTTGTGGAGAAGTATTCTGCCGAAATTCCATATACTTTTTAACTCAACAGTCTTACTACTCGATCTGGGTTCCAATTCTCTGACTTGAATTGACGTTTGGATCTTCACATTCTACACTTTTGATTTTACCTTCATCATGCGTGTTATTCCTTACAGGTGGATTGTGCACAAAAGTTTGAAACCGCTTACAATGAGTGATATTATTGCTGGAGTTGAGACCCCTGTGACTGAAACCAAGAGCGGTGGCATTGATGCTGCTAGAATTGCGGAAGTGAAGGCATGGCTTGCATCTCAATTTGATGCCGTTGGGAAAGACGTCCCTGAGTTTGAATACACTCCTCGCACCATAGCCCATTTGCACAATTTAGCGACTGTATCTCAAGCCAGAACAGAGGCAGCAAACATTGTTGCCAATGATTTTCGTCAGAAAGCTGTTGAATTCCGCGCACAAGGTCTTCACTCATAAATGTACCTGTTTATTTTCTGTTCTGTTGTTGGGGTTTAATTTCATGGGTGTTTTACTTTTTCGAAGATAAATTTAGGTTTTAATGCAAATGTTGTACATTTTAATGATGGTGAATTCTTGCAATCTTCTAGGATTGGTTTGTTTTATGCTTGATCAATTTTCTCTTTTTCTTTCATTTTCTCTATCTTTTTTTTAAAAAATTTGCATTCTTGCATAAGTGGTTTATACGGAGATAACTTTTTTTCTTGCTAAATTTTTTATTCAAGTTCTTAAGCTTATGTATTTTGCTCTCAAATGTTGGGTTCCATGTCTTGTTGGCTTCACGGTTTTGTAGCTGCAAGGATTAGGGAGATACTGGAGAATGTTGGACTTGCACAAGAGAGTTTACCCTCAAATGTAGTTGCATCTGTTCAAGTACTTGCAAACATGGCAAACTTGTTGAACATAAGAGATACGGAACTAAGTAGGTGGGTTATCATTCAATCTTTTCATCCGTTTCCATTGTCTTCATCTTAAAATTTTGAAGATTAACCAGAAATATAGTTTTCTTGTGGCAGCAGCTGATATTTCCTTAAGGAAGACTGGAGTCGAGGAAAAGAGAGCTGAAGTTCAAAAAGAGTCAAAAATTCTTCTTGATTACACTAGAAAGGCATTATCAAGGCTTACCTATTTGAAAAGGTTTTTGTCTCACAACTGTTACTTTAGCATGTCTGTGACAAATGCTTATATTTTGTTCTGTCTGAGCTCCTATCATAGTTCTATAACTCCTTTTTGTATGCCATATAACCTTGCGTTTTACTGAAAGAGATGTTTTCTTTCCTCTTTTTCTTGGGTATGTTTTCTAGAACACTTGCACAGTTGGAGGATGATGTGGCTCCCTGTGTGGCTCAGTTAAATAACTGGGAGATAAATTTGGGGGTGATGGCATCAAAGGAGCGACAGTATATGCAACAGTATTCCAACTACAAGGTATCTACTCTTTTCCATCCATTATTGCACTAAGATTTAGCTCAATTACTAATGGGAAGTGTTGAAGTTTGTCATAGAATTTAGGCTACGGCCCTAATGTTAAATGAGGTAAGTGTCCATCTCTAGAGTTGAATGGCTAAGTTTGGTGATGTTTTCCAGCTCCTATTTTCTGGTTGTCCCTGCTGAATCATGGATAAAGTTTGGTTCTAGAATTACAGTGCGATTTTGGCTTTGCATAATGCTTTGACGTTGAGGGTAATTAGTCAGGGCCATAACTCCTCAATTTCGTTCATTTTGTTGCCAGCACCTCCTCCATTTGGTTCTTCATTCACCTGCACATTTATCTAGTTAAGCTACAAGCTGATTTGTTCTTTTTTCCATCAGTTGAAGAATTCTTTGAGTATTGGGGATTTATAAAAAGTGTAGGTTTTTCTAATAACTGTTGATAGCCCTCCAATGTTGCACATCTCTTCTCTCTTCTTTCTGTGTTAATGAAGGTACCTATACTATTAGTTTGATACTGAATACTATTTTCTTAATGGTGGAAGTAATCATATTTTCTTTCTTTAACATATGTCTGGTGTCACTGCTTGTTTATCTTAATATCCCACCTTCCTTTGGTTTGGTAGATACACCATTTGGTTTTATGAATTTTTGACATGTAGATTCAAAGGTGTTCACCTATCACAACATTGCACTTCCTCTCTTCTCTTCCTTTGGTTTTAAGTTCAATCATATCTAAAGAGATAATCGCCTGTAGTTTTGATGGGCTTGGACTTTCTGTTCTTAGAAGTTTTTGCTATTAGATTTAGATTTCTTGCTTATCAAGTTCCCTGGTTAGTTGTATTCCAACCCCAAATATTTGGTAATGGAGGTCTCTGCAAAACCTAATAATGTGCTGAATTTTCATAGCCAATAAAGAAAAAATTCCATGGCAGTGCATTTGTCCAAATGAAATCTTGCCTATTTGTTGAAAGCATTTGCTAGCAAGCTTCTGATATATAAAATTACTGAACGCTTGGTTTGTGTCAAATCATTCTCTTGCCAGGCACTTCTTAATCGCGTAGGTTACGCGCCAGATATTAGCCATGGCATCTTGGTTGAAATGGATGAGCACAGAAAAGATTTGGAGAAGAAAACTAAGCCCATCATGGATACTCTGAGGAGCTATCAGGACTTGCCACCGGTAATCTTATATTCCTATTATAACTGCACTATATTGCCTGTAGATGCTTCTAATTCCGGGGGACCAACAACTTTTTCTGTTGCTGCAGGATAAAGCCTTAGCTGCCTTGGCAATTGAGGACAAGAGGAGGCAGTATGCTGCTGCTGAGAAGTATCTGGAAGATGTATTGCATTCAGCCCTTGCCACTTGAGACTGAAACTGTAATGTATTCTTTTGCCTGTGTTGGGGATAAATGCGTTATGTAATCATAAAATCATATGATTAATTCTTTATTATGGTTTGTTGAAGCGCACTATCACATCTTCTCAATGTATTTAATTTTTTTTTTTATTAAATCAACGATGTTATCCTCTCATGTCTCTTAACCAAATATCCGTATACTTTCTCAATATATTTCAAGATATATATGAATTAAATAATAAATTCATTTTATTGAAAATACCTTTAATGACATTTTTAAATTAAACGGTGTACTTTAAAATTTTATATTAATTTAGTTGTTCATTTTTAAAAAATGAAAAAATTAGAGTCATTTATTCTATCGTATTTTGATTAAAAATATTTATATGTACTACGTGGTAACATTCATTTCTTTATAAACATAAACTGTTGAAAGATTATTGTCACCGACAAGTATCGTGTTTTTTTAGGCCTTCACTGCATATAACAAAACTATCGTTTACGCTGTCAAAGGTGATTCTTTAATCTAATGATTCATTCACTGCATATTGGCCTTAATAATCTAATGAATCTTTAATTATCCTATCAAATTGATTAAATTTTTATTTGAAAAAAATGATTCTCAATTTTTTTAGAACACCATACTTAATATTAATTCTTTGTAGACTACAGCGCCATAAATGTGTCCCCCGTATTGTTAGACTTTAAGTGTGTGTTTTCTTGCGCGTGGTCCTATCTCTTGATCCTCCTCCACTCCTTCCGTTTCACACCTCTCTTACAGTTCCTCTGATCCCTCGTTTCCTTTTCCCTCCTTGTTTTGTCGATACCTCCCTAGTCCCTAACTCTCCATCTTGGCCACGGTCAATGTTATCATATTTAATCATCTAGTGTTTTGGTTTCCCTTTTCACTGTCTACCTCCACCCGCTATCAGCCATGACAGGCCGAGAAATCCTGCACAAGATGAAGGTTCGCATTAGATATGTCTCCCTGTCTTCACATAGTTTGTGTTGACTAAACGATTTTCTGTGTCTGAAGCGCTATCTCTAACGATTTTTCTTTTGATTTTGCTTTTCCACTCTTGACGACATGTGTTATTCAGGATTTGTCTTGTGTGTGAGCATGTGTGTGATGAATGTGCGGTTTTAAGAAACACGTGAAACGGAGCTCGTTGTGTTGCTAAATTGTTATCATGTGGTTCGTGTTGGGTTCGTTTGGGGATCCTTTTGTGCATTATTATCTATAATTCAATCTCTTTTCTTAGTCGTGGACTGGATTTAGCATCCCAAAGGTGGTCTTTACGAGATAGATTTTGCTTGTGGAGCCTCACTGGATATGAGGCTTACTTACCTTTTGTGGGTTTACATTCATAACAATACTTCTCTGATTTAATTGCCGGTACCCGGCTAATGGATCTGGGCACATTCTTTTAGTTTTTTTTTTTTCTGTATGATAGAGTTCATCTCAAACACCAGCTCTCTAGGTCAACTGCTTGATTCAACTTGGTTATTTGTCCACTTACTAAGGTTTTGTTCTTTGTGATTGAATCTTCGGGGAAAATCCCTTCCCTGACTGATTTTCTTCCTTCTGTAGGCCAAGTATGAGACTGATCAACTAAACGGGAAAGAACTTGCTATATTTTCATCATTGTATGCAACAGCACCATTAGCCCATTGGGAATTATACATTTGGACATTCTAAGGATGCTAACACATTGACTTAGTTTCCGTAGCATATTGCTTCTCTGCTCACCATGACTTTAAGATCAACAATCTTTCTTCGATGTCACTGTTTCTGACAATAGGTAGCATTTCTAGCCTGCCAATCTAGTTTGGTATCTGTGCGTAAACTTTAGTAGAAAAAGGTAAAGATAAAAAATCTGTATAAGTATTATTATTGGAACCTTTCCATGTATGTTTTTTTCAGATTAGTTATTATTTTATTGGCTTTGTTCACAACCCAGCTGAAAGATTATACTACGATGTTGATTTCCCAGCAATGTTAGTCACGTTATCGTCATATCATGCTTGTCATGTGCAAGGTTTTTTGGTCATGGTGAAGCTATGGCAAGATATATCTAGGCTATGATGTGGCAGTATATGAATGATCCCCAGCTATTAAATAATAAATACATGCTCAAAAGTATTATGGTCTTATTGTTAGATAACTATATGTTAAAAGAGTTCGTATATTATTAAAATTTCCTAAATCATTACATTCTTTAGCAGGCAAATATTGAGAAGTTAGTAAGTGTAAAGTTGAAATTCCTCATATATTTCCGTATGAATTACCATATAAACTTCGTTTATTTCAGGAGAAAGTTAAGGGTGGCCTATCTTCCTCTCTAGATACTGGGAAGGGCAAGAGTAAGATGTCAAATAAGGTAACTTATGGCTATCACTTAGTAAAGGGAAAGGCAAGTCATCCTATGGAAGACTATTCTGTTGCAGAGTTTAAGCAAGTCGATGACAACGAGCTTGGTTTATTTGCAATTTATGATGGTCATCTTAGCCATATTATTCCTGGTTATCTGCGGTCCAATTTATTTGACAATATCTTGAAGGAGGTAACTAATTGAATACGTACACTGTTCTCTTTGCTTTCATCAAGCACTTCTAGAAACAACTTTTCAGTTTTAAATGTAATGCATGCCATGGGGCTTTTTTTTTGCGAATTCAATTACCATTGGTTTCATCTGGACAGTAAACATTTTTATAGATGGTTTTTGTTTTTAATTTTAAAAGTTACAGTTAGATGCCTCAGTTTGATAATGGGGTTCCTACTCATTCATAGTCAGAGCTTTTTTTCAGTTTGTTCTTTGCTCTAGTAGTTGATTTTGAGGGAAATTATCTTCTTTCTGTTTACAAATTTTATTGGGAGCAGCCAGACTTTTGGACTGATCCAAAGAATGCAATGAGGAGTGCATATCGTATAACTGATACCAAAATTTTGGAGAAAGCAGTTGATTTGGGTAAAGGGGGTTCAACTGCTGTTACAGCTATACTAATCAACTGTCAGAAGTTGGTGGTAGCGAATATTGGTGATTCTCGAGCTGTTATTAGCAGCAATGGTGTGGCCGACCAACTTTCAATTGATCATGAGCCAAGTCTGGAAAGGAAGGACATTGAGGACAGAGGTGGTTTTGTATCACTATTTCCAGGTAAAAACAACTGTTAAGCAATCGGTTATTTAATCCTGAAGCATAAGTAATGCTTCAATAAAATGTCTTAGCATTTAAAGGTAATGCCAGGATCATTACTGGTGCCAGTTTCGTCCATTCATTTCTTCATGGATAGGATTTTAGAATTGGTTACATATTGTGATGACCTGTTTTTATGATTTCAAATGGCTATGGAACTCTTACAGAATGAGGGGAAAAAATTTATTATTCTGTGCAATGTCTAGTTGTCTCTGGACATAAAGAGATGTGTTTGGTGGTGCACTCGTCTGGGATTAGTTATTAGGCTGTAGCATTCATCTTTTTAGTCACTATATATATGCATATATATATATATATATGAACGTATTTAACTTTATGAATTCAGGGGATGTTCCACGTGTTGATGGGCAGTTGGCAGTTGCCAGAGCGTTCGGTGATAAAAGTTTGAAGGGACATTTGAGTTCTGATCCATATGTCATGGAAAAAATGCTCGATGATGATACAGATTTTATTATATTAGCTAGTGATGGATTGTGGAAGGTTTGTAATTGTGCTAACTTTGAAATACCTTTAAATCAATTTTTGCCTTAAAATTTTCCTTTTCTATTCGGTTTTTCTATGGGTCAAACATTTTTTTTTCAACTTCATGTCAGGTAATGTCAAATCAAGAAGCAGTAGATGCTATTAAAGGCATAAAGGATGCTCAGTCCGCAGCAAAGTGCCTTACTGAAGAAGCTCTTAAGAGGAGGAGCTCAGATGATATTTCTTGCATAGTTGTGAAATTTCTCTGATATTAATTACCTGTAATATCCCTTCCCACTTTTTTTTTCCATAAATAGACTAACAAAGGTTCGTTATGACTTGTAATATATTGATTAGCTTCATGTGTATCTTCAGCCACAACTGTGGTAATATGTCTGGTTTCATGTTCCAAGGAGTGTGAAAGCGTGATGTACTTTTGTCTACATTACGGTCATAGAAATGACTAAATGTAAGGGTTCATTTTGTTTCCGGTTTTACCTTCTGTTTCTATAAAAAAAATTTCTTATTTCTTTCTTTTTGTTGAAGATAAGCCCACTTTTGAAGTGAACTTTTCAGGCAACTCAAAGCAAAATTAGTTACTACCAATGAACAGAAGATTTGTTGCATGGACTGGGCTTATGTAGGTCGGGAGAGTAATGTGATGGGAATTCATGAGGTATGTCTAGTTCTCCAATTTGTCCATTTGGTCAAGTCACAAGTATTCAAATAAAAATTATGATCAAGAAACTTCCTTCTTGATGATAATGATTTAATTTCCAGTTCCAATGAAATTGGTTCTTGAACTGGGCATTTGAGGCACTGGTTTATGATTTAATTTGTGATTGACACAATTTGACTGAAATGGCTTCTTTCTGTAGATTTGTTTATGCAACAGTCAGTCTATAGTTGCATTTTACAAGTCCGGTGTCTTTTCCTTGAGTGATTAAGCCTAAAATGCAAGAGTGAGTCAACTAAGTTGGGCTGTGTTGGCCTTACTTATGTTTTTTCATTCCTCAAGTCTTACTGTTAGAATGATTGGAGGTTCCAGAAAAAAAGGTTGAATGTGTTATGTTAATTTTGGACCTACAGTTCAAAATTTAGATAAAACATAAAATCAATTCAATTTTAAATAATTTCATCTTGGGGTAAAAACCACAGTGGAAATTCGTCTATAATTATTTATAGGGCCTAATGCAATAATATTCCTTTCTAGATTTGGCTTAACAACTCAATACATAGAAGGTTCAATTTTTAATAATTAAGTGATTAATTTGATACAAAATATAAAAATATTTATGAAGGTTAAGGGGTACCATTTGATATCAAAATCTGATAAAAATATTCTATCACTATTTTATATTTCTCTCAAAATTCCCCTTTTGTATCCGGATTTTGATTGAGAATTGTATTTGGAATTAAAAATTAATATAAATTTATCAAATTAAATTTATAATAATATTTTTTATTTAATTTAATATTAAATAAAATATATTTTATATTTGTCTATCACTTTCAAACCTTCTCTCCCCTTCTCCAAACACTCTCCTAAACAGTTGCCTGACTCATTGCGTGGCAGGTTAAACAGGTGTGTTCACCCCACCTCGGTAACGGCTAGAACTGTTTTTCTTCTCCACAAGCCCGTGGATTTGACAGGAAGAGAGATTTGCAGAGATAGCGAAGATGGAGAAGGTTTGAAAGTGATAGACAAAGATAAAGATGCCTACCAATTACCAAACACTAAGTGTTTCTATCTATTCTACACTTTGTTTTCACGTCTTCATTTTGTAAACAATAAAATAATAGCATGAAATCGTGCATCAATAGTCCAATGGATGAGCAGTACATAGGTTAAAGCACAATCTCTTTTCTTAACTTTTTCCTTTGACTTCAAAAGGCCACTTTCCGAATTTCATGAAACAAACAAGACATAGTTAATTTTCACTATTTTGCTTTTGTCCGCTACCTGGTCGACAAAAAATTTGAAAGAAAAAGGAAGGTAGACTTGCCGCACAAATTGTCCCATTGACATCACACACATATAATGTTAAATTTCATACACTAGTTACTAATGATATATTTATAATACTCAGTGACAGGCAGTAACTGTGAGATGACTAGATGGTTTGAGTTTACATAATACCGATAAGAAGAGCAAATCAAGACTATCTGTGATGGCCTAACTCCCATTGTGTCGTCAGTGCTGAGTAAGTAAGCTTTGTTTTATGAAGAACCCAAAAGTCAGAATGTCGATGCTTCTGTTCCAACCTTATACAAACTTCACATACTATTTACTTTTACAGGTATACCTTCCTATTTCCAACCCACCCAGGTAAAACCAAGAAACAGGAACTAAAATAGGATTCATCAGGAGGGCTGGGCTTATTATCTATCATTGCTGACCCTCCTGGGATCCGATACTGTCAAGCCAGGAAACGACTTCTTCTATGAGTGGCCTCCTCCTCGGGTCCTGATTCAAGCATCTACATGAAATTTCAAGCATTTCGCGTTGTTGCTTCTCACAATCTTGGCCCCAAATTGATGAATCAATAATCTCAGCTTCCTTCTCCTCGGCCCTCATCTGAAACACCCAGGATACCAAATCCCTACAGTTTTTCCCTTTGCAAACCTCAACGGGTCTCCTGCCAGTAATGAGCTCGAGAAGGACAACTCCAAAACTATAAACATCACCCCTACAAGTTGCTGTCAGCGTCTGGCTATATTCGGGAGGAATATAACCTAAAGTACCAACTAAATCTGTCGTGACGTGGGTATCATACGGACAGAGAAGCCTTGAGAGACCAAAATCAGCCAAATGAGCTTCGAATTTCGCATCCAGAAGTATGTTGCTTGATTTCACATCCCGGTGGATTATATGTGGCTCACAAACTTTGTGAAGGTAAGCTAGCCCACGAGCTGCGCCTTTAGCGATTCTGAGTCTCACCTCCCATTTTAAATGCGAGCCCCCATCGACACATTCATGTAGCCAATAATCCAGACTTCCATTCTCCATGTATGAGTAAATCAATAATCTATCATTTCCATGGCGGCAGTAACCTTGAAGAGAAACAAGGTTCTTGTGCTGAGCCCTCGAGAGAGCTTCCACTTCAGCTTGAAATTCACGTTCCATCTGCCCGCAATCCCCAGAAAGCCTCTTGATTGCAGCCTTTGTGCCATTAGGAAGGTTTGCCTTGTAAACAAGGCCAAACCCACCACACCCAATTATGTTCGCCTGGCTAAAGTTATTCGTAGATTTCAACAGGTCAGCAACGGTAATGTCCTTGCCATCAGAACTCAGGAAGAACACCAACTTGGAAGGCCCGTGGATGTCGGATAGACGGTGTGATCGGCTGTCTGCTTCGTCAAAATCGGCAATTGGATCCCCTACATCCTTCCTTAACATCTTGTGCAAAATGATAGCAAGGATCAAGACAAGACCAATCCCTATACTGAGTGTTATGCTGAGAATACTGTGTCGGTGAAATCTACTTCCTGAAGAAGATGCTGTAAAGGGATTCGACACATTAACAACATTACAAGGATAAAACACAGCGCCACAAAGTCCTGCGTTGCCCTCAAAGCTCGAGTTTGGAAAGCTGTCAAACTGCCCTCCTGCTGGAATTTGCCCCTTCAAGTGATTGTTGGCCACACTAAACTTTGAAAGGAATGTGAGCTTCTCAAATGATGGGGGAATAGATCCGTACAGACTATTGCAAGACAAGTCTAAAGTCTCCAAGTTATCCATTTCCGAGATGGAGCTAGGTATCGTCCCGGTTATATTGTTTCTGCTCAAATCTAAGACATGGAGTTGCTTCAGCTGTCCAATTTCAGGAGGTATTGTCCCATTCAATCTATTGTTGTTCAGACATATAGAAGGAGGAAAGCTCGAGGCCTGGTTGTATTGCAAACCACTAGCACTCTGGTTTCGTTTTACATATAGTGGAACGCCAGAAGACACTGAGGGATTGGAAGCACTGCAGTTCACCGAAACCAGACTCTTCAACTTGGTCAGACTGTTTGGGATCTCTCCAGAGAGCGAATTGTTTGAGAAATCCAGATAAAACAATTTCTCCATCTGACCAATCCAGGGTGGAACACTTCCATCCAGATGGTTCCATGATAGATCTAGAACTCGTAGCTTCCTGCAAGCCAACAACCAGTAAGGGATTTGGCCTTTCAGAGCACAATTTCCTAATGCCAGAACCATTAAATTCTCAAACCCACTAATATTTCTGGGAATTTCTTCACCAATGAAGTTCTTGCTGAGGATAAGTGTACTCAGATTCTTGCACTGCTGCACAACAGATAATGCCTGAGACAAATCCACAAAACTATTGTTTGACAATGTGAGGACTGAAAGTGATGTCAACTTTGCAAAACTCTCGGGGATTTTTCCAGACAGTCCATTCCTGGCAAGGCTCAAAAGCTTCAGTTGACGGCAGTCAGACAGGGAAATTGGAATCAATCCAGAAAAATGATTACTGGCGAGGTCAAGTGTGCGGAGGCTAGGCATTGCCGTAAAATTAAGATCTATTGAACCCGAAAAGGAATTATTTCTAAGGTCAAGAGTTTGAAGCTTTGAGCAGAATGCTAGCGTTGAAGGCAGTGGTCCAGACAAAGAGTTTGTATGTGCCACAAATTGCTCTAGTTCTGTAAGCCCAGAGAACGCATTTGGAACATATCCTGAAAACCTGTTTTCGGAAATGACTATGGTTTTAAGGCCAGAAAGCTTACTCAAGTCCTTGCTTAACTGGCCAGAGAAACTGTTTTTGGAGATTGAGAATTGCTCCAAAGCAGGCATCGAGTATAAAAACTGTGGGAGGGAGCCCGAAAAGGAATTGGAATCCAACCGCAGTCGCCAAAGGGATTTGCTGCAGTTGTACAAGCCTTCAAGGTTGCCCACCAAATGGTTCATTGACAAATCAAGAATCCGAATCCCACCAGGAGAGTTACAAATTTGAGAAGATATCTGGCCAGTGAAAGAATTGTTGCTAATGTTGAATACAACAAGATCCGGATAAGTTCCAAGTTCAGACAAGACATCATTGAACAGATTGCTAGAAAAGTTCAATGACTGGATGGATATCAGACCAGAAAGCACCCCTGAAACGTTTCCTGATAGAGAGTTATGGCTCAAATCAAGAACCTCCAGCTGCTTCAGCCTCGAGAGCTCCATGGGCAAAGCACCATGTAGAAGATTGTGAGAGAGATCGAGATGTTTCAACTGATCCAAACGGCCCAAACACTGCGGAAGTGTCCCTCTAAGACCCTTATTCGACAGAATCAGCTTAGACACTCCACTATGAACTGAATCATTGTTATTACTCGCACAGACAACACCTTCCCACTGACAGCAATCAGTCTTGTTGGACCATGATCCGACAATGGAGCCATTTGTGAGGTTCCTCGCGAATTCCTCCAATGCCAACGAATGATTTGGATCACAGGAACGGGTTGCAGCCGTCAGACCCAATGATGTGCCAAGGAAGTAAATGAAGAATGCCAATTCGAGGATATTCATTGGAACAATCAATCAATCCCCCTTAACTAGAACCAAAACTCAATCCAAGCTCAAATCAAGCCGAAACAGTACATGTTGAAGCTGGAATAAGCTTAAGCATCCGTTGCTTTCCAAGGAGAGAGACCCAAATGAAGAAACTTGGTCAGAAGAGGAATCCAAGCTGAAGCGATGATAGATAGAAAAGTTGACAGATTTCATCAATCCCCACCTCAAAACAAATCCCCAAAAAGTCGCAGTCCCAGTACGCAAGTGAACAAAACAAGCATCCAAATGAAGAAATTTTAGCAGCTATTGGATGCCTCACGAACCACAGAACAATGACAAGCTAACAAACTTGAAGATGAAGCAATAGACAATAGAAGTGAGGCTAGTCAAAATAAACCAAGATCCCAGACCCCACTGGAAACCAAACCCTTGACCAAAAGACAACGAGTCCCCAAATCCTTATATTGCTCAACTACCCATATCACCATGTGGGGAGAGAGAAAAGAAAGTCATCCGAGCGGCAACGAGCACATATCCCAAAGCCCTGCAAACAAAAAAAAACCAGCGGTTTAGCAAAATCAGGAAGCAATCATGTGAATGCTTAAACCTGAAACAGCGCCCCAGAATCAAAGCTTTACAACACAGAATCACCTTGAAGAGGTATTGTGAACGGAGACCAAAGTAAAAGGAGGATATCACTACCACCCCCGCCCTAGAACTATGAGAATGAACCCTCTAAAGCTTTCGGCGAGAAATAGAAAAAAACATCACTTGGAAGTGAAGTAAAACCTCTTTGTGAGCCCCAACACTCACAGTGGTGGAGTGCAATCCACCTTTTCAGCAAATTGGTTAACTCTATCTGAAAAATTGAATGCCTCTCCCTTTCACAAAGCCTGAAAAGACAAATAAAGGAAGTGGAGAAACAAACAACCGAAGGCAGAATCTATATGGAAGAAAAAAAAAAGGAAGAAGAAGTAAAAAAGATTTCAAAACAGCGGAAGTGGGTAACTACAGGACAAAGTACACTTAAGCAAATCTATTGGACAAGATAAAAAGACATATAAGTAGTCAGAAGCGTGACATGAAATGAAGAAGACACAACTCAAAGAGCTGACCTTTGGACCAAAATTTTCAGGTTAAGGTTCTGTTTTTTATTGGGTTGTGTCTTCGCTTTGGTCTTTTATGCGTTTTTAGATGTTTCCTTCCTTTCAACTCCTCAATTGACGCCTCTCTTAGTCGTATTTCAATTTGTCTCTTCCGTTCTTTCTCTTTTAATTAATAATATCAACTAAATAAAATAAAATAGTAGTGCTTTTGGCGGAGAAGTTCCACGTTCGAATGTCAGCGCGTGGAATATCTTTCGGTTGAAATTTGATAATTCTCTCGAGCCAATTAACTTTCGCTAATCATCATTAATGATTAATTAGAATCTTAAACCCTGTAAAAAATAATAAGATTAATTAACAAACAAGTATCTAGTTTCGATGGTATCTCTTCTTATCTGAAGTTCTGTATTATAGAAAAAAAATCAGTTAACAACTTTTTCCTTTTCCATAAATGTTAACGATTTAAATTATAAATTTAAGATGAGAGGTAATGCAATACTTTAATACATAAGAACGTCACCATTTCCCTCTTTAGCAACTTTAAGAATGTATTAGTTTTTTTTTTAATTCCAGAGAACAGTAATGCTATTATTGTCCATCATTTGTCAAGATCTTGCTTTGAATAACTAGCTTGAGATTTGGCTTGTCAACTACTCAACCTGTTTGCATGTGAATCCACCTAAGACCCCACCCAAGGAGATGCATGCCACCATTTTCAAGTTTCAACAAAAGGATACCACAGATTTTCCCTTCCACTTATCTATCTTCTTCTTTTTCCTTCACTTTTTCTCTTCCGCCTCCCCCCTCCCTCTCTCTCTTTTTTCATGAGAAAATTGTATTTGAAGATCTCATAATATAATGAGACAGAAGGGTAGAATTATTTTGGGTGTAGATGATAAGCTCTACTTGCACACCAAAGTCTAGAAATGAAAGCTAGCTGGAAGCATCATGGTCGATCTTCCATCAACATTTGACTTCTTACATGAACAGCTGTATGGAGGAATCACACGCCTTGTCGATCCCCAAAATTATTATATTGTTTAACTCTTTTCAAGGAACAGAATCCAATTTTGACATTTGTTGAAACCGTACGCTGTGGTTTATTTACAAAAAAAAAGACTGTGTAAATGTAATACTTTAGGTCTATAAAAGAAAAATGGAAAACATCAGTATCATCATGATGACTTACACACTGGTTTTGATTTTCTTCTGTGGTGTGAGTGTGGTTCCCTTTGCAAAATAAATGGGTAAAAAATATAAGGAGATAGCGTGTGAGGGAGGAAAGCATTTAAAGATCTCTCCTGGTTCACAGACGGGGACTGTGAGGGGTCAGGTCATTAATTAAGCTGCGTAAAGTAGGGGCAAATTCTGCGCACCAGTCACACATCCCATCCATCCGAGCTATGCTTGGATCCAAATCCTAGAGACCAAACCTGTGACACTTTTTGGGTGGTGTACATAGAAAACAAAGTGTCTCTGTACACTCGATCGATGCATATAACGTGCATGTGACAGTCTTAAATCTAAATAAAATATATCAACAACAGTACCAAAATAACATGCAAGTGTTCCCGATTTGGACCTTTTTATTAAAACAAAGATTAGACTGCATAATTGCATAGTGAATTAATGCGTACGGACTGTTTGGTACGTACGAGACTGAGTAAATTAAAATACAAGCATAAATACGCATGCGTGGTTGGCTTTGAGTTTGAAGAGTGGTTGTCATTTCAACACGAGGACATTGGTGCGAATTGGCTGATGCAATGATCCAATTCGAACATATGGTGCATTCCAAATTAAAATTCTTTAATTTTCGAGTTGAAAGTAGTGGTTATTTATAATATAGTTTAAGTTTAGGGAAAAGCCGTTGGGTTTAACTAGGATTCACTTGAATATAGTAAGGGGATCTATATTTGTTTTGTTTTGTTTTGCCGGGGCATTTCAAAAGAAACTATGAAAAGTATTATATAGGACACCGGTCCTTAACATCGGAAATGTTTGTTTTTACGAAGTTGTGTAATTTTTTTATTTTAAATATTATATATATTATAAATTTATGTAACAAAATCAATAAAAATTAATCAAGAACTAACCCATAGGTTGCCAGTGATGGAGTCTAGATGTGTGAGTACGAGGTCATTATGTGATAATTGGACCATTTATGTTGTGATGTGTCCTTTTAGTGATTTTCACGTCGTATTGACTTTTGTTGTATTTTGCAGTGTTTGAAGCTTGAATGTGGTGGAATCATCATCTTAAACTTGTAATTGGACTTTAGACTTTAATTGAATACGTTTTGACTGATATTTGACTTTTAGATCCAAAATCATATTTTGACCAGTTTATATTAGGTACAAATTGATGTTTTACGGCTTAGAAAATTAATTCAACCTCTTTCAAGGATACTTGGATTTTTAGATTTTGTTTTAAGATTTTTCAAGTCTCTTGGGTTAAGGACTTAGAAAATTTTTTCAAGTCCTATGAACCTTTTCTTTCTTTATTATTTTTTTTAAAAAATAATAATAATAAATATATAATTATCAACCAGACTAATTTCTTAGACAAAATTCAATTTAGAATCTAACCTGGGATGTTCTTTTATATTGTGCTTTGTACTATTTTGTTGTTGCCTTTTCTACTGACTTGGTTTGCAGTTAGCCCCAAAGATATTTGTATTTGGCTATGTAAAAATTGTACAACTCAATGAAAATTTTAATGCATGTAGCTCAACTAAGATAGATTCGAGAATTCTTTAAGAAAATTGATGATTTCTGGGAAAAAAGATGAGAGGAAAAAACCATAGAATAATCTGTTGAATTTGGTATAGCTACTCCATGTATTTTTTTAATCCTTTATTCCTTATTTCTATTCACTGTGCGGATCTCACTGAAATTTGATATCTCTGTATGTAGATTTGAGCCTTTGATTTTGGAGTCGAATCTGTTGGGCCAGGATAGGCATGACGTGCTCCTATCTTATATTTTTATGACTGTATTCGATTGGACTTGCAAGGGAATGTGAGTGCTGGCTGCACTGGACAAATGCACCACATGTAGCACTGACATTGTACTTGGTATTAGCCGGAAGTATCATCGAAAACCTAACTACATCTGATTTGACAAATTATATCCTTTGATAAAGCGTAACTGTAGGTTTTGAATTGTAATCTATCTCTATTTCAAATCCTAATCACATTCCCAAATATACGTGCAAAGAAAAGGAAAGAAAAGGAATCCAATATCAAAATATGCGACTACTGTGATCCATAAGACTGGACGAGCTTTTCTGGTAATAAGCGAAGCCATACTGTTGTTGCATATAACTGATAGCTCTGGTTAGTAAATAAAGCAAGGCAACATAGACAGATATTGACAGCGTCAGCATTCAAACTAAACAGCTTCAGAAAATAGCGCCTAGGTAACTACAACCCATTTGCCTGCACTTCAGAAGGATCAACCAAGCCTTCTAACACCACAAGTTGGTCCAACAATGCAAGTTTCTCACCTTCAAGACTCTTAACCTCATCTTCAACCTCTTTCAAATCTGACCCTAAAGCGTAGCTCTCTTCTTCCAATAGTAAATACTTCCGTCTCAGAATTCTGTATTCATTTCCTGATGATGAGGAGTCTGGCAGGGAGTCTGAATTTGACCTTTCAGGCTGCTGGAACGATGGAGAACCTTCCTTCTTCAATTTCCGCTTGGGGCCCTGCTGTTCTACCCTTAAAGATAGAGGCACCTGCATCCGTTGAACACCTCTTTCATCATCACTCCCTTGCAACTGAATCAATGAAGCTTTCTGGGTTGCAACTTTCTTTTTACGGGACTTGGAGTTTAAAACTACTCCTGATGACATCGACCTTGGATCTTGCATCCCTTGTTGGCAGATTCTGCAAGATGAGAAGCAAAACATTCAGAACGAAAACATTTTTAAAATTCAGAAATATGCAAACGGGCGAAGATGAAGGAAATTATCTATTTCTTTAGGGCATGCAACTAATCATGTGTCAAACTGAAAAACCAAAAACCTACTAATAAGTTAACGTATAAGAAATTAGCAGTGTATATGGTTTCCCAAATTCAGTTCATTAGTCTATTCGTGAAAAAGGCTCCCTACGTTCCACCGAAGGAATTTCACACCCAACTCAACCAATTCATCCTTTTATAATTCAGTTCTATTGAAGGAACAAAAAGAGATAGTAAATATAGTGAAGAATATATTCAAATAAGAAACAATCTACAACAAAAAAAATAAATTTGCAAAGATAAAGCAATCAAACGGGATTAAGTTTTTGCCCTGTAGAAAGGACAGAAAATATGTGTCATTAAGATTGCAATGTTTTGCCAACAAATCATGGAAAGTTGATGATTGCATGAGCAACAGATGCTGTGGTGGATGATGTATCAAACCAAAATCAATTAGCAAGCAAATCCACCTCAAATTAAAACAACTTACCTGAATGAAACAATAAAAGTTGTGCGATCTCTCAAAACCGGAGATAACGCGTCGGGCGACCCACCGCGAAATTCGGTCGGAAAGTTGCAAAATTCTTTCAAAATTTGCAATTCTTAAATCAATTTAAAGTTTTTGACTTGTACAATCCAACCATGCAAAAAAAAAACAGCCAGAAGAACCCTTGTTTAGCCGGAAGATGCTAGGAAAGTGTGCGCCTAACCTAAACCCTTCTTCGATCCGCTTCAACCGACTTATGGCGGGACCCAAAACTGGTTGCGTTGTGTTCGCACGGGGAAGATGAATCAAAAGGCGGTGGTCACTCGCCTGGATGGCTTCGAGGTTGGCCGGAGGGAGTAAGACGAAACGTGAGCTCCTCTCCTTCTCTCCTGGTGCGTCAGGCGACAAGGCAGCACGAGAGTTGCTTCCGTGGACTCGTATTGAGGAGAAAAAGGTGGTGGCGTGGGCGGTGCAGCAACCGGTGACCGGAGATGAGTAGCACGATCCCAAGGTTGCCCGGGTGTTGGTTTGGAACGGAAAGGGAGAAGCAATTGCGGGGTAGGAGAGATAGTGAAAGGCTTTAAAGTTTTATAAATTACAATCGTTAGGTTTTACTCTCAAACTCCTCCTATTTACAAAATTTATAAAATTAACAAAATTATCCAAAATTTTAGGATAAAAAGCGAATATGAATTTGGATCCATCATTATTTAATTATTAAAAAATTCTATAAAGATAAAATTGATATTCACAAACAAAAATTACTCATGCTGGGTGATCTAATTTCAAACTATTGGCAGCGAAGGATCAGAGTTTGAGTGTGTACAGCCGTCATTCAATATTTATTAAATTTTACTTTTGGAAAGAATTAATAATAGTGGATATCTTTTTAATTATTTTTTAAAAATAAAGCGGGTTTTGCCATTAGAGTAATCAAAAAGGCAACTATGAAAATTGGATACAGTAAATACAGTAATGCTACCATGAATAGCCTCCTTGATTAAGACATGTGTTAAAATCTTGAAAATACGTGATCAACCTTGAACATACGAAGTAAGAAATACGTAATTATCTTACCAGCCTGTAACCTTGCACCGTCTACACAGAGAGTTGAAAACTAGTCCCGAAATTTCAAGATAAATGGGCAAAGGTGACCCACAAAGAAAAAGCTCTTAAATATAAATATACAAGTTCACCGTTTCTTGTCGACAGCCCCACCTGCAAGGCTATCCTCATTCTAAAGCTGTCATTATTAGCTAGGCAAGCATTTTCTTTAATGAAAGTGATTGAAATGGAATCCAACGAAACAAGCGCAAATGGGGAAAAAGAGAAAAGGAAGGGTATTATTAGATGAGAAAAGAAGATGCAAAGGCACCCCAAGTCCTGAAAACATTTGACGAGGAGAGCAAAAGGCAGTGGTAAGTATGAAGTTTTTGTTTCAGTGTCCTTGTTGCTCATGTTTCTGCTTCATGAAGCCCAAGCAAGGAAAGCCAAAGGTGAAGGAAGCCAAGGTCGAGAAAGCCAAGGTCGAGAAAGCCAAGGTGGAGGAGGCCAAGGAAGAGACAAAGAAGTGAAATGCATGCAGCCAGACAAATGCTGATCCAAAATGATGCAGCACATTTTATTACTGCTTCTATGCTTGTCGGTGCTTAATGAATTGTATGCATTTTCTTCTTTTTAATCCAGTCCACATAATATGCCTCCATCTTGAATTGTATGATTTATATTGCTAGAAATAAAAATTGGTTAGTATTTGATCCAAGTTTTGAACAATGCGTCTGATTGTTATGTTTTCTTTCTGCTTCTTATAACGTCTTCTTCTTTCCTTTTCCTTTTGGCTGTGACTCTCTGCTTAAACACAAACTAACCAAACTTCTTCCCTGGTTGGATCAAAACAATTCGCATAAGAACTGGTATATTCCCATGAAATCAATTCCTTTTCTTCTGAAGAGGATGCTAAAACCTGGGTTTTGGCTTTTGTAAATTGCAGATCTGAACTGACAGTCTCAATGTACTCTCTGAGTTTTGTACTAATTTCTGTAACCAATGCCATTGTTGGTTTTGTTATTCATCTTTAGGTTTATACTTTATACCAACATTTATAATGGAGTTTAAGGATAAGAATGGGATAGAATATACATTATTAAAAAAGAAAACCAGTAAAAGAAGTTTGATAATGAAAAAAGGTCTAAATGGGGTTACCACTTTCCAGGACCATTACAGCATCACTGCGATCATTCGTACGATCCATTTTCCTCCCGATGGCCATAATTAAAGTTGGAAAAGAAAAACTTGTAGTCATGACGAGCATACCATATGGAAGAGAGTAAAATATCATGATGTTATTGGCAGAGAAGAGAGTAATATCATTAGTTTTAGAAACAAAAATTCAAAAGGAGACAGACTTACATCATCATTTCAGATTTCAGATTTGAAGAATAACAAATAATCATTGGTGTCTCACATCATTAAGAAAGTGACGCATGCCAACGTAAAGGAAAGCTCCTTCTCATCATTTTAGCTAAACTGTGGTGTGGAGTGGGGTGCGCCCAAATTGATAAGCTTTTTATCCATTGAAGGGAATATGTTCTTATGGAAAAGCAGGCGTTTGCTTTCTCTAATTATAGCTCCACACACCATATGCTTGTTTATTCACTAGTGGGCCTTAAAGCCCCATTTCCTTCTTTTGGGCTCAAAAGCCTAAATTTATCCTTATGGCCCATTAAATCCCATAAGCCCATCTCATATTACGTCGTGTTGGTTTAGAGCTTTGAAGCTCGAATTTCAGATTGAGGTGTTAGGGTTCTTGAGTTTGAAATTAAGCTAAAATCATGAATCCTCGTTTTTGTTATTAAGATATATTAATACTCCATTAGGCCTACATTTTATTTTAAAGGAATCAAAAGTATTTATAAAAAAGTCAAGAGAAATAATGACCTTACAATATATACTCAATACCCACGCTTCCTACCCTTTACCTTTGCAAGGCTATTTTAGCCTATTTCCTACATAAACTATTTACTTTATTTTTAGTTCAGACAATTCGGCGAAACCAATTGAAACAAATTAATGTGTAATGCTAAATCGAAAGTTTAAGTCGGCTTCATGGGTGCACGTCACAATATGGGATAAGACAGTGTTTGTGGAAATTATTTAAGAACAAAGTAATTTGCTATACTGTTGAAATAAAGAAGCTACCCTCCTCCACTACCAAATCTGTGGTACAAAGTAAGAAACATTGTACATAAGATTCCCAGTTAGGGTTTTGTAGATTATAGCTCAGGTGTAGTGGCTGAGAAATGAAGTTTGGATCAAAAGAAGATTCCCTATTTCTAATCATAGAAGAATCGATCCACCATTTTCCAGTACTGGTGATGGCTATAGATTTGGAATTATCAAATTAAAGGCTAGGCGAACACTATATGCAACGTTTGATTTGTATTTCATTTTATATAGCGGACGAATTAGTTATTGTTATTGATATTCTTTTTTTAAAAAAAAAAAAATTTAGACTGCGGACTCAAACAACAACAACAACAAAAGGATTTTTGTCTACACCTGAGCAATGCATCCCAGAAGAAAATAGGCTTATTACTAGCTGACATTTAAGACGTGGACCTTTAAATCAAGCTGTAATACACAAGTCAAATAAATTGATGGTAGGATATATTTATATTTTAACGTATTAAATTATTAGTAATTTATTGTTTTTAACCATATTATATATCTTTAGTCCGCTTTACAGATTCTCATATTTATATATGTAAGATTATATATCTGTGGATGTGACCATAAGATTCGCATAAACTAGTGTCGAGTAATGAATGATTGACAAACAATATTGATCATATTAATGCCACCTAAAAGATCACTAGTCATTTTAAGAAAATAAAGGCAACTGTCATACTTTTTTTTTCTAATTTTCTTATTGAAGTGTCGGCAATCAGAAAGAAACTTATATAGTAGTCAAGCAAATCAAAGGTTTGAATTGAACTGTGATTTTATAATGTGAACCACCCTTCTCAATGACCTGGTCCTCCAGCAGGACCAGCACACGTATACGCTTAACATTTCCTACTTGCTCAGTTTACCAGTAAGTTCCGTGTCCTATTTCTCCATCAAGATCACAGGAAAATAGGAAATTTCTAGTAAATTGACGACCCAACTAAGTATTTTTTTTAGTATTGCAATCAACATTATCAGGTGCAGTAGTATCTTCTACTTTCCTCACTGTTTCCTTTTCCGCAACTATATATAGGGCCCAAGGTCACCAAGCTTGTCTGTGAATGAACTTTGAACATGGAGTCTCAAAGATCCCTGTGCCTCCTGTGGGTTTCGATTGCTTGTTGTTTCTTTTCTTCTTGTGAGGCATACACTTTCTATGCAGGTGGTAGAGATGGATGGGTTTTAAACCCTCGTGAGAGCTACAGTCACTGGTCCGGCAGAAACCGGTTCCAAGTCAATGACACTATAGGTAATTATTGTTTTGCTTAGTCGATCATCACTCTGTTTTTTACTTCTCTTGAGTTGTTGGCGTCATGGTAGGTTCTGCTATTTTTATGTGGTTTTTACAAAGTTTAAATATGGTTAGTTTTTATATGTGTTTCCTGTAGTTTTCGAGAACAAGAATGGGTCAGATTCTGTTCTGCTTGTGGATAAAGAAGACTATTCCAATTGCAATACCAAGAAGCCTCTGGAGATCATGAAGTCGGGTTCCGCTGTATTTAAGTTTAATCAATCAGGTCCTTTCTACTTCATTAGTGGAGACGAAGACCACTGCAAGCAGGGCCAGAAACTGATTGTTGTAGTCCTTGCTGTTAGACCAAAACAAAGTCCTCCCGGAACCCCATCGCCAGGCCATCGTCCAGGAGCACCCCCTTCCGGGGCTGCCTCTCCATCTCAAGCACCAGCAGCCTCACCCAACCATCCCTCGCCTTCACCCCAATCGCATGCACAACCACCAGCAGCACCACCAAATTATCCCTCAACTCCGGCAAATAGTCCAGGGGTGGCTCCACCAGCACAGGCACCAGTTCCATCACATGGGGCCAATACTCCTCATCCCGCAAAAGCTCCATCATCCACAACTTTACCCCCCGAGCATGCTACTTCTCCATCATTACCATCATCACCAAGTTACACGCCTTACCCACCAGCTTTCTCTCCAAAGGCTCCATCATCCACACCATCTTCTAAATCCCCTGCCACTTCTCCATCATCAATGCCAGTTCCTTCAGCACCCACGCCAGCATCAACCCCCACTTCACCATCAACCCCAGCAGCAGATACACCCAAGTCAAGTCCAGGATCTCAGACACCACCGGGCTCCGGCTCACAAAACATCGACACTCCCGGTTCTTCTGCATCGTGGGTTGTTACTCCTTGGAACGTGATGTGGATTCTTGGTTCTATTCTGTTCAGCTCCATTATTGTTGGTGTGCATACTTAAACAAGTAAAACGAAATTAAACAAGCAATATGGTCATTAGAAATTATCTTGGGATCATTATTTTTTTTTTGTTTAGTTTCCATTGGGATTGCGAGGATATTGTCTAGATGTGTTACATTAATTCCTTCTCACTAAATGTTCTTATGTACATGGGATTAAGCTTGTTTGTTAAAAGATTTATGGATATCTTCTTTACTACAAAGTTCCAATCTGGGTTATCAGTACACGAAGACTTTCACACTTTCAAAAGAAAAAGGAGAGGCAATAAATGTACGTTTGAAGCTGGAAAGGATGATAGTACAGTGTGGACGCGGTCCATCCTGATCTCTTTTATGAAATTGAGTATTTCTAAAGAAGTTTGGCATCAATAAATTACTACCTATAAAAGTAATATATCCACGTCCACGTGGTATATGACAAGCAGGAGTTCCGACCTTGAAAGATACTTTATATTGACATGTGGCCCGAAATTAAATAAGTCTGTTTGAAAGGTACTTTTAATGACGGGTGGCATGTAACTAAAGGAGTCCGCCTGCATCGGACTCTACTCTTCCGCGTGTCAGATCCACGTCATCGGACCACAAGACAAATCGTGTGGTGCAAGTGTCGGGCAAAGCCCAAATGCCATAGCAGTCGATCTATCTATATCTATCTCTATACATGCAAGGGTCTATATGTTATCCTTTCATCTTTTAGCAAAAAATATGTATAACATCTTACTCTTTCGCTCAATCTCCATACGATCATCTCTGTCGTGGTGATGAAAAAAATCATAAAAAATGTCTTAAGTGGTATATTTTATTGAAAATAAAAATAAATTAATTTTAAATATGATAAAAAAAATCATAAGATTTACAATAAAATATGACAAAGATACGAGCATGCCAAATTACCGGATGGACTAGAGTTGTGTGAAATGTAAGCGTGCAACATTTTTATACAATTTATTAAAACAACAAAACATATATCCTAACATTAGGCAACAAACTATAGCAAAATAGGCAGAAAACCACTTTTTTTTTTTCAACTTATCTTAGGCAACATAAAAAAAATTAATATTACCAGTTAATTATTTTATTATAAACAAGTTAAGATTTTTTATGTAACTAAAGCATTCAACAAAACATCGCCAAAGAGATCAACCATTAGCAACAACTTTGAGATATATAAATCCTCCCAGCCCAAATCCAAAGCGACGTCGTAGATGCCAAGAGCAGCAACGGCCTACAAATTTCTCTACATTACGAGAAGGTGAATCTCTCGTACCGCTGCATTACAGTCTTTAACAGTCCCGCTCTTCTCCTTCTTCCCATCTCTTTCTACTCTCGTTCAAGAGGCCTTGGAGGAGGAGGGTAAGTCTTAACGATGATAAAGCCGCGAGGGGAGGTCTCTCTGCAGACCGCACTTCCTTTCTTACCTTATCGCCATTTTGTTTCAACGCATCTCCCTCCTCGTTCTACTTGCGGCAAATTCTTATATGCCATCGTCTATTAAAATTATAAACTGTACATCGTATCAATCTATTAATTTACCCACCGAGGTCTTGACGCGCAGTAGTATACAATATATATTGATAATTTAAGTTACCGGATTCGATTCGGAAAAATTTCGAATTATAAAAAATACATTGGTGATAATGGTTTTATCAAAAAGTTGGATACTATACTGTATTATTCATGGGTACAGATTAAATAACTGTAAAGTGAATTGGGTGGTCGAGTTACGGTGAGAGATTAATCTGGTTATCTGAGATAATTTTCATTATTCCAAAAAAATATGTTAATTTATCCCGACAAAGTATATAATAAATTTAAAATGTGCATCTCCAGAGATGATAAAACAATTAACGATATTATATCTGAATTAATCGATATTAGGTGGAATATGGAATAGCGGATGATTTAAATAAAATAAATAAATTGTATCATAGAGTGATTCTTATGAAATCTAAATGTAAATGTACCCTTTTAGAAAATGAGTATGTGGAATTTTATTAAATGAAATTTGGGACGGATTTCAGGAAAAGGACAGTGTAGAAGTAGAACTTAGGATAGCAAAGGAATGGCGGCAGTGGTGGCGGTAAACGGGGGAGTAGCAGCGCGTTCACTGGCAAACCTGGAGAGCAAAGTAGGGAAGGACACAAGGGTCCTCCTCACGGCTCATCGATGCAAGAATTTCTACACCCTTGGACAGGTCTCTGGAACAGGTGGCAGCATCACCGTTAAAGCCCAGCATGACTCCGTTTCCAAATCCCAGCAGCGGATGCTCATGTCCACTTCTGGTATCAACATGTATATGTTTGTTTGGTTCGTTTGGTTTGTTTTTGTTGGTGTTTGGTATAAGTATCCATATGTACTAGGCGAACTGACTAGTGGATTTTTGGGATTTTGTCAGGGGTCCGGAAGAAGAGAATGGAAGAGGGCATGTGTGTGTTGGGTGCAAATGGGGTTCTGATGTCTTCTCCATCTCCGAGGAAATGCCCGCTTAAGCCTCCTAGATCTTATGATCGTGCTCCTCTTTTCCAAGAGGTACTCGCAGCTCATTCCTTGTTAGACAACCAAGATTTAAGTTTTTCCTCTCTGGAGAATGCCGTAAGGTACTTTTCAACTACACCTTGGTGATGGTTTTAGTGTAATCTGACTCTTTGCTGAAGAAAGTTATGCAACGAAAAGAATAATGAAGCTCTATATTAGACATGGTTTATGGGATGCGAGCTGCATTCCTGTAAAGTACTGCTGTTAAAATCTTTTATTCACTCAGGCAGTGGCAGACTAGCTGCCGCGAGTGTTACTGCTTACTCAACCAGAACAAGACAACCCCCCAGGTTGCAGTGATTTGATGTTGCGGCCGTTTGTGCAGTCTAGACTTCTTGATCGTGCCTTACATAGTCCAATTGCACACTCAAGCAGCTGAACACCTCTGGCAACAGTCATTTGGCACCTTGCTATCTGAATATATCTTAACCTGATACCATGGAATAAGTAAGAAATAGCATACTAAATTGGACATCTAGCGTTCTCCTGGAAATTAGTTGAAGATTATAAAGTTTCAATGTCTTTCATGAAGTCACAACTGATGCTCTTGTTCTGCAACCAAGGCGTAAGGGGATCTGTGGTGCTTCAACTGTTACCCATGATACAGGATTGAATATTGCCTTATATAACAATTGTCAATGCATTTTCTTAATAATTCAGGGTATTTTGTACTGGAAACCTATCAATTGTTGAACATTACAGTCATTTCTTTTGAGTGATTACCTTTTTTTCTCTCATTTAAGTTGCATTTTTTCATGCAAAAGTGTAGGGTAGAAGGAAATCTTTATGATACAATATTAAAAAAATTTCGTTAAACTGGTTGATACGGTTGAAGTTTACCCATGTAGGTAATACATTGCGAATATGTCAAAGATGTTGCAAAGAGCCTTCTTTGGAAGCACTGGAAAAAGAAAACGTAAACTATATGGTGTCTTAAAGCTTTTAAGTTTTTTTTTTCTATCTTAAATTCTATGCTCTATTGGTGTAAATGACTAAGTGTTTCTAACAACTTCTTAATCTCTTTGACTTCATACATATATTCTCTCCTTGTCGAAATATCAGAAGATGCCGTTGTTTAGAGATAGATTTCAAGAATTGCTGCATTTCTATGGTTGGGAACCACAACTTGATGCATCTATATCTGCCTGTCATATTTTGTTTGCATCTGGTTGATTGTTCTTTTATACCTTGCTGCATTTCACAGCTCATCTCTATACTTTTCTTGAGTTGGTGACAATTTTTCAGGCTGAATGTTATCTCTCTCTGTTTGATGCTTCTATCAAACTTCATCAACTAGGCCTGGATCAGTCTATTCTGAGCTATGGCCTAATCCAGAATCCCAAAGGTTTTTCAGGTCTCAGTCAAAGTCTAATTCCCCTTGCCAAGGCAGGGACGAAAGGCTCAAATGATAAAACCCAGCCCTTGCCAGTAAGTATCATAAGTGCAGGTCTTCTATGGTGTGACATTCATTGCTTTTTACTGCCCATAATTCCAACACTTTTAGTGCTTTGAGAATCTATAGATGCTTTTTAAGTGCCAACTCATGTGGTAATTAGAAAATTCAAGAGATATAGCTTTTGTCTGGTATAAAAGTTTATTTTTATCGTTCAGACTTATTTGGTTGTAGCGCTGCATTCTACTTGATATTGAGGGGACTACTACGCCAATATCATTCGTGTTTGATGTTCTATTTCCATATGCTCGTGAGAATGTTGGAAAGCACTTATCTGCTACTTATGAAACTGCCGAAACTCAGGATGATATTAAGCTGTTGCGTTCTCAAGTAAGATTTTTGTCTTTCAAGTTTTGATGATGTTGCTTTTTGGATCATTGCAAGTGTGTTGCCCCCTTTAGTTGTCTAACAGTGGGTTTTAATCTTTATCTCCTTGAGCATAGTAATTATCAGACTGATATATTTACAAGGAAGTCATGCCATGGAGAGATAAATGTAATTAGTAGTATTTCTAAAATTATTTTCTGTAAATTGTGATGTAATGTAGTTGGTGCCGGACAGATGGTGCTAACTTGACGTAATTTTATTTTGTTGCAATTGTGACAGTTAAAATTTATGTTATTCCAGATGGGAAAGCTATCTTTAGATTTCTGTGATGACTTTTTTGCTTGATTCCAGCAGTTTTTGTGCTTCTAGTAGAATTCAAAAACCGCAGATACTTTTTCAAAGTACGTGAATTAACACGTTCAAGCTTTTTTTCAGGTCGAAAGTGACCTGTCGCAAGGAGTCGATGGATCTGTCCCCATTCCGGCAGATGATATGGGCAAGGAGGAGGTAATTGCAGCTTTGGTTGCTAATGTGGAAGCAATGATCAGAGCAGATAGGAAGCTGACCGCCTTAAAACAATTGCAAGTGCGTGCACAAAGACAATGGGTTGTTAGCTTATATGTAGATAGAAATGAAACTTTATATTAGGGATATTGCTAAGTTATATTGATACAGGGTCATATTTGGAGAACTGGATTTGAGAGTAATGAACTAGAAGGAGTAGTTTTTGATGACGTTCCAGAAGCTTTAGAGAAGTGGAATGGCTTGGGCATAAAGGTTTTTTCCCTTCCTCTTTTTATTTTTATCCTGTGTACATTCAGGAACTACTTATCCTGAACCATTTCTTGCTTGCTTGCCTAAATGTCAAAAACATAACGAGAAAATATTCTGCTAAGTCCTTCAGATATAGGATTCCATAAGTTAGCCTTTGGATTCAGTTTAATGTGGGTGTATGTGTACTTCAGGATTCTGAATATGTGTGGCTATCGGTATTCATACGCTCATTGGGAAAAAGCTTATTGTGGGTTTTGTTTGTTACTGTCTCTCTCTCCACAGGTATATATATATTCTAGTGGAAGCAGATTGGCACAGAGGCTTATATTTGGGAAAACAAACCACGGAGATTTGAGAAAATACTTGTCAGGATTTTTTGACACCGCAGTGGGGTAACTTGTGTTGCTATTACTCTAATTCTAATGCTTCCTTCCATTTTAGATGCCACTTTCTTTTCTTCAATTAGGAGCTCATCACTCTTTTTTTCTATTTTCTGCAGGAACAAAAGAGAGGAACGCAGTTACGTCGAAATTTCAGAGTCGTTGGGAGTTGATAAACCGAATGAGATTTTGTTTGTGACGGATGTGATTCCAGAAGCTATAGCTGCAAAAGCTGCAGGTAAAGTAGTTCCTATGGTCTACCACAAAAAGTGCCGGCAACAGAACTAATCATCAGTCTGCTTCATTTTTTGTTTCTGTCCATGTTCAGGTTTGGAGGTGTTGATTTCTGTCCGGCCTGGAAATGCTCCACTTCCTGCAAACCATGGGTTCAAGACAACAAACTCTTTTTCAGAAATCTGAAACCTGACATGTACTCCTTAACATCACACTAATGTGCCATATCATTTTTCAATGCCATCTTTTTGACGCTTCATGTTGGCCTATCTCATTCATCGTTGACTTAACCCATTAACATGTAATGCATCCCATAGAAATGATTGAAATGTCCTGAACAGCAGCCACATACTGGCCGATATATAGCCTATATATATGCAAATTCCTGTCATTCTTCTTTGCTTCAACCCCTACCACAAAGAAAAGAAAAATTACGGTATCGGTTGGTTGGATGGTGGACCAAGGAAAAGTAGATTTGTTAAATCAAATAATGAAATTTTGTAAGATATTTTTGCATCTTTTCTTTGATATTGGAAATAGTAGGAGCATAATCCAGAAGCTGGATCAGTTTGTCGACATTAACCAGAACTTTGCTTATCTTTTACATCATATATATCTGCCGCTGTGATGATCCCTTTAAAAGTTTCAAAAGTTGTATCAAACAGAAGAGGAAAAGGTGATGGGAAAGCATAATTATTCTGTCCCCTTGACAAACCAACCAGATGATGGACAATGGACACCGACTTCCATCCATTACGGAGATTCTTTAAAAAACAGTTGTGGAGGGTTTCAGCTTTCAACGAATCGATTTTCCAGGCAAGAATTGCTTTAACAGTAATAACCTCAGTCTTGCATTTATTGCCATAGCACATCCTTCTCATAGTTTCTCCCATTTTCAATTTAAATCAAATTAACAATCTATATACATTGACTTGGAGAATAGATTGAAATGTGGAATAGATTCTAATGACATGGAGAGCTAGAGAGTAAAGGAGCAAAGATGAGCACACTCAATGAGTTTTCCTTTTTTTCGTACTTGTCTGAAAATGGAATTCACCTATATCGTCTTATCAACTAATGACTGTTCCAAATACATGGTTGAACAAGAAAATACCGATGATTTTTATAAAAGAAAAAACAAGAATGTAGAGAAAGAAGCTGAACAAGAAAATATGCTACTACGATATATATATCATGAGAAGAGAGATTCAAATTTGTATAATTTGAAACATTTGAAACATTTGAAACCCAGCGATCTCTACCTGTCCCTCAAACCCATCCAAAACCCATCAACCCCTTCGCTTGCCATCTTCAAGTGGAGCCTGACACTTTTGGTGAGGACACCGGAAAGAGTGGCAGCAACTGTGGCTCTGAATCTCTAGGTGTGGATACGGGCGATGGATGCAAGTAAAACCCTTTCTCTGCGATTGCTCTATCTTCCTCCGAGGATGAATTCCCTAAAGATGACGGGCTCTTGTTAAAAGGGTCATCACTCAACGGAGTGACAGGACTCAGTGTCAGATTAGGGAAGTCAAGCAAGCTTGGTGACAAGATCTCTGGCTTGGTTCTCGGAGAAAATCCTGTAACCATGTTCCCGCTTGCAGAAGCAGGCAACAAAGTGTTGATCATGAGATTGTTTTTGAGATTGCTGTTTCTTCTCTCGTAGAGCTTGAAGCTGTTTGGTTTCTTTGGTGGGATGTTGAAGTTTCTTGTGGTTGGTGGATCTGGTGTTGCTTTTGAAGATGCTTGTTTAGCCGTTTCAGTTGAGCCAGTTAGCATCTGGACAACCTGTTTGAAAGAACAAGTGTCTGCCTGTACGAAGGTTGTTGGATGAAGGCTAGTGTCAGATCTGGAGATGGGAACTGGGGTGTTAAGTTGGACCACATTGTTGCTTCCATCGGTATGAGGCGAGTTCATTGGAGACTGGTTCATGCCTTGTTGAATTTCCTGTTACGGTCTCTATCTGGTGGTGGTCTTGCTATGCAGCTCTCCTTCCCCTCTACCACAACACCAGCTAATGTATGTACTAGGCAGGCAAGTGGGAATTTGAGGTGTGACTTGTGAGTGTTTGGGTGGGAGAAGGGGAGTGAAAGGGCAAGGCCAGATTAGGAAAGAGGTTTTATAAGAAAAATACAAAAATAGGTAGAATCTAATTGGCACTGTTCTGTTTCGTTGTACTTGCGCCACCGAATAACATAGTTTCTCTCAATGTCCTCTCAGTTTCCATAAATAGAATCTCTATGTTTTTCTAGTTGGAAGTTGGTGATTGGCTGCAGGCCCAATGGTTTTGGGATTACAAATAATGGAAGGGCATTGGCTGTATCTGGAGCCTTTAAGCCTTGGGCATTTATGCCGGCATGGGGAATCAAAACGTGAGTAATTGAGAAAGACAAGTAGTGAATGATTGTCTTCCGGGCTAAACATTTAAACCTGACTGATCCAGAAAAGTACACACAGCATTTAAGAGTTTTTGAACTCTATCCATCAAAGGGGTGAAAAAAAAGGAAAAGTAGACGAAGATAACATGAAATCTCAGCTGCCGCTGCCACAACAGTAGGTAGTCCAAGTAAAAACTCATTCATCTACGCAGAATACCGTCCCTTAACTTATTCTACTAGGAGTCTAGTTTTTTGTGAGATGGTAGTAACCCAGAACCATAAGCACAAGAACCAGCAGTGCAGCTGGAGCAGCCCACATCCAATAGTTTGATGACTTTTTTCTCTTCAATATGGCTCTCGGAAGTGATTCTGCACCTCTAGGCCGAGCTCTGGACCTCACGCTGTTCTCCTTTCTAACTTTGTCCTTCACTAAAACGGGACTCTCATCTTTTACTTGAACCTTTTCTTCTTCTGCAACCTCAGCAACTTCTTCATCCGCCTCCTCAGGATCAGTAGCAGGTTTAGTACCTGAAGCCTTCTTCTTCAGTTTCTTTTCACGTTCCTGCAGTTAATCAATCATAAACACAAGAAAACTCTTTTACTCTCTAGTCGTAAGTAATGAACAAACCAACTATGAAAGCTCAAAATAAATAAACTGTTAATTTCCTTTAACTTCTTCTCTGCCTCCTTTTGAGCTCTTATGGCAGCTTTTGCAGCGGCTTTCTCGGCTAACTTCTTCTTCCTTTCCATGGCTTGCTTAGCCTTTGCTATCTCCTCCTCCCTTTTAAGTTCCTTCAACTTGACTTCATCAACAATCTTCTCAGCAGGAGAAGGCTCACTTCGTTCTACCACAAAAATCTCCTCCTCAGCAACATCAGGATGCTCAGAAGGGGTTATTGACTCTGTCTTGCTGACATCCTTTTTCACCTTTTGAGCAGGTAACTTATCCTTCTGTACAACAGGTTTTGGGTCTTCCTTTGGTTGTTTCACGCTAACTTTAGCGACTGGCTCTGGTCCAGAGGGTGCATGTGTCTCCAAGGCCACTAATGGTTTTTCATCTGGATTCCTCATTCGTCCATCCCTAGCTAACTGCCGACTGTCGAGAGATGGCAAAATTCTTTTCTCATAGTCATCTCTAAATGCCTTGTCATTACACCATAGGGACATAAATTTCTCAACCTAATTAAGGATACAAGTAAAAGATGAGACTGTAGCATAAACAAGTAACGAAAATTGCTCATGGAAACACTTAGGTACATCGTCTAACAAACCTCGGCATTCGAAAGTTCCTCAAGGGCTTTTACATCTTTCTTGGCAGCAATGTCTCTGGCCTTGGTCAGGAGTGAACGACTTTGGAAAAAGTTGGCATTCTAATACAGGCCAGGTGTTATTACATTAATACAAGACATACACATCAAAAACACACACGCTTACGTAAGTACACTTTACATATAACGTGCATGCTCAAGGAAGCTCAAAATTTAAAGAAATCTCTGACTTTCTGATCCAAAACAACAAAGAAAGGTACTCCTAGATCAGCATTTTCTACAGATAAATCCAACCTCTTTTTTGGATTTTTGAAGATAAGTTGAGCCTACTGTATACTTCTGGATGAATTTCCAAAAATGATAAAGAAATTCATTTTAGAGCCAGACAATAAGTAAAGCTTGTCAAAATACGTAATTTTAGTCATACAGCTTCGCAGCTAACAACATAAGAAAAACTGACAGCAACAATTAAATGAAAGATGACATGAAAAGAAGTATAAAAGAAAAGGTACTAATACTTAGGCACACTCAAAGTGACTATAATTAGAGGTACCCGTGAACAGGAATTGATATTATCGCAGGATGCAACTCTCAAAATACTTGCAACCCACATTGGCATAACAACAAGAAGAAGCCAGCAGATGAGCATCAGGATCAGGTTTTCCATATCATTAACTATTTTAAAACAGATCATAAAAAAGGGAAGTGCATAGAATGGCTCTAATGTGTAGGGATATGTGCTTTTAGAACTAAAAATAAAAAACAAAACTACCAAATTATGCAAGTTTACTATTACTAATAAAATCCCACATTGGCTAAAATAGCATATGCCTGGAATGTACGGTGCAAAAGAATAGTAACAAGAAGAGGTCGATCCATTATTGAAAATTTAAATTCCGAATCAATCAGACTCTGTAACTTACGAGAACAATGTATCATCTATCACAAGGAAGTACATGGTAACCAAGTCACACATAGGGTAGGAGACAGACAGATTCTGAATATAAAGTCAAGGATATTGCAAATCTCGATATGTTAGCCCTTCAGGAACAAAAGTATAGCCCCTGACTAAGTGGCAATGAAGCAGACTCAACTAAACTCAGCTCTAGCGTGGAGTAGGCTTATGCCTTTGAGACACGCCAAACACTCCAAGTGATGGGGTAGGCAGGGTGCACTTACTTGTTAAAGATAATATTATAGAATTTCACATCAGTTCCATTATATCATTACTCTGAACAATGTATACTCCGCTACCACATTGCCGCAAAGAGACTCAACAGATAACTATCAATTCCTTGGCTAAATGAAGACAATTGGTTACATGCAATCTCATCAAAGTATATTCATCACAAAGAATATTGTTAAGATAACCATACCCCATCATCACGTTGTTTTCGCAATTCCTGGATGCTTTCATATGCCTTGTCCCTCTTCTCATTCACAGCTCTTAACTCCTCCTGTAAAGCTTCAATTTCGAGGTCCAATTCCTTAACTTCCTCAGCAAGATGTTTAATTTTCTTCCAGATTGCCTCTTGCTCTTTCCTTACTCCATTCAAGTCAACACCCATAAGCTACAAAATTATCATTATAGTGAGTTAGCGAGAAAATCAAGATGACCCAAATTCAACATAACCAGTGAAGTTGGAAATACGGAACAGCAGTAACAATCTCTTACTTTGACCTGGTCTTGAATTGCCTCTTTCTGTCCCAAAGAATCTTGAATCTTTGCTCTCATGGAAGCGTTTGCAATGACTTTTTCCCTAGTTCCCTCAAGCTGTTTTATTTCTCTCAGTATTTGCTTCTCCTCGGTCAGCGGGATGCTCTCATGTTGCATGTGGTAATTCAAGCCATAGATCTACATTCACCAGTAGTAAAGCATAAGCAAAATAAGAAAGCACTTACATTTGCAGAAAAAGAAATGATAACAACCAACATGTGGAAGTTAAAGATTAACAACATACAAGATCATTGAGCTCTTCCTCAGTTGAACATAAACCACCACGTCCAGCACTGTTCGGGTTGCGTAGCTTGCCAAGTGCCTGCTGCAAAGGTTCGATTTCCTTTTTCTTCTGTTGCAGGACTGCTGTATACTGGCCATTCTCATTCTTCAGACCCTTAATCTGGTTAATTAATTCTGCCCGAACTGACTACAGGAGGAAAACAAGTTTAGAACTAGACTGTCAACATCTTTGAGCACAACCCTTATGCAACTTACTTTACATTTTGACACTATGCAGATGATGCCACATGTCATAATAACAATCAACATAGTAGTGCATCTTCTAGATTTGCATTGCAAAGGCAAACATAGCATACACATCATTACTCTTAGATCTTGGACATCTATGCCGTGAATTAACCCTGTAATCTAACATTAAGGTATATAATGATATATCTATTACCAGAATACAACTTATAAGTACCATTTCGAGGCAACTACTTTGTAGCATTAAATTGTTGCTGTAGAAAGCAACATAGGATAGCAAATTTCAAAAGATAAAAAAAATAACTCCATCAGTATAATCAAGCTAAGAATTGAAAAATCAACAAAAAAGAAAAAGGGGATTGATAGAGTCCCACATTGGTTACTGTTTGTAAACAATGCTGTGATATATATACCCTTGGGCACCCTCCCCTCTCAAGCTAGCTTTGGGGGTGAGTTATACCCAATGGTTGTATCAAATGGTACCTAAAAAAGGGTCATAGGAAGGCATTTTGAAGAGTCATCGTGCAGACAGACAGATTTATCAGACATCAAGCTTCAATGAGCTTGCTTCACACAGAAAAGTAAAAGAAGCACTAAAGAAAAAACTACTGACAGAAATATGCTTCATCCACACCAGAAAATGTCAACTTTTATAAATCCATCATTTCAAAGGACAAAGCCAACAAGGTGGATACTAATTTTCTCTTTACTCAGCTGAAAGTAGACCTAAAAGAAAAACAAAATGTCCAATCTATTAACTGAAAGCAAGCACCTTACAAAACCAGTCTGTCATGACACGATTCTAGGAACCAAGCCTTTTAATTGAGGAAATCTATACTTGCACAACCATCTATTATCTTATTAAACTATTTCTTCCAGCTTCTCTTTCCATTCAGTCTCAGACAGATGCTCCTCCAAGATTTCTTTGCATTCAGTTTTCAAAAGAACATCTTCAAAATCAGTTTCATAAATAATTTGAAAACAAAAACAACTGCAGAAATTTTTTCTTTCCTAAAAAACGACATCAAATTTATTCTCCACAAAATGTTCATGGATTTGCTTCTCCCACATTACGCACATATATTTAGATTAAACAACACCAGACAATTTTCTTAATGATATTGTAACTTGCTGGGAAAATGTGATAAGTAGGAAGAAACAAGACCCTTTTTACTTACCCTCTTAGCTCTTAACTCGTCAGTCACCTGAATACGGGACTGAGTCCTCTTCTGAATCTCCTTGTCAGCCTGATCAATTTTGGCTTTTATTTTGGGGTCATCATACGGTCGGAGCCTTACAAAATAAAAGGAATGAATCTGCTTAGGCGCAGGCCACTCATCAACTGCATTAGCTGGAAGGTTGGAATCTGTAGCATTATTCTCTTCTCCCTGAGTTGGCACCTGCTCATGAGTACCAAATTTGATGGATTCACTAAGCGCGGATTCCTTATCTAGTTTCCCGTTTTCTTTCTCATGAAGAAACGAACTGTCAACTTGTGACACAGCCTCAACAGGTACTTGAGCCGTCTCAAATCCTACAACTTCGACACCCATATTGCTTGAACAAAGAAAAGCGTCCCAAATGCACAAAACACGCCCTAATGAACAAAGCAATAATGCATTGTGTAAATAAAGACTCACCACAATCCCATTTACCGTAAACCAAGACAATCAAAACCAATTTGTGTCGCAGGTAGTACGGCTGAATTAACAAAAACATTCATACAAGCACAGATCAAGCCCTCCTCAGAAAAGCGAACCAGCAAAACTCACAAACAAACAGCAAAAAGCCAGCAACTAAAACTCGACCACTCACTCAGTAAGAACTAAAACAAAGTCCTGATCTAAAAAAGACATAAAAACAAACCCAGATAAAAGAGAAACGCTTCAACACAGTGAAACGTTGACATTCATCAATTCACAGAAAAATATATGAATACAAATCAAGAACAATCTAAATTCAACAGTTACAAAAACAGCAAATCCAGTGTAACCAAAAAGATCGCAGTCACACCCACATCAATGATGATTAAGATCAATAACACAAACGATAAAGGGTTTAAACAAAACATTGGCCGATTAATACCCGAATAGGATCGAAGGGAACTGAAAAGAAATGACCCCTTGAGCTCAAATGTCCCCAGAAGTTTCCTAGTTTTGGCAAAACCCAAAATGGGAAAGAGAGAGAGAAACAGGAACAGATCTCGATCACTTAATTGTCTACGGTATTACCGTGTCTTGACTTCTGGGTCTGCTCTATAATCCAAGGCAGGGGTAAGAGGTGGGTCACTACTTTTTTATATCCTTTTTTTTTTTTTTTTTTCCATATGCCGTCCATCTAAAGAAGTGTGTGAGGGGTGAGCGAGTCGCATGAGGACGATTTCGGTTATTTCCCATTACACCAAAATCATGAAAAATTAGCTATAAAAAGGTCGGACAGGACCACCGTTTTTGTCTCTGTGCCGCCCGATCTGTGAGTTTAGGATGCCATCATTGTCCCTGTGTTTCAGTATTTGTTTAGCACTTTCTCTTTTTCTTTTTTAAAAGGAAAAAAGTGATTTCATTTCACCAACTTTTGTTTGTCTTTCCTCCTAAGCGCACCCATTTAGATAAGATTCATTGTTTGTAATAGCTCTCATATTATTTAGTGTCCAAAAATTTACCTTTATTTTCGTCTTTGCCATATTATTTTCATATCAGTATCCAAACACGTTTGGGTCGAAGATTTCACTTTTATTTATTCATATATACTGGACACATTCTATTTATTTTCTATATTGAGTTTTTATTTTCAATTTTCTTTTATGATGCTACAATATTGCTATAGCAATACTACATTATCACTATAGTTGATGGTTGTTGCAATTCTGAAACTCCTCAGTAAGATCTCTGAGATCTTACCTTGTTTTTCAAGATCAGAGCTCAGACTTGCATGGACAAGACTTAAGTTACGAATTGTTTAGAGTTATGTGTGGAACCATCATATAATTTTGTATTTCTTATGTCTGTCTATATTTACTACAAAACTATGTTTAATATCATAATTCGTGTGATAAAATATATAAAATATTCTTAAATTTTTACTATATAATATTCAATACTTCAATTAATTAAGAATAATAATATAAAAAATATATTTTATTTCATAAAAATTATAAATTCACGACTGATAGAACAGAACTGTACATTTGGTAGGGGGGATTACTACAAAATTCTATATAATCCGAAATCTGATTAAATAAAAGTAAACCAATAGTTTTGATTTTTCAACAATAAATTCATTATTTTTATAAAATAAGAACAATTTATCTATTATTATGACTACTCTTAATTAATTAATTAGTCATATATTATAATAAAATTTTAAGAAAAATTTTTAAAATTTATTTTGAAATAGATTATATTAAATTTTTCTTACCAAAAATTAAAATTAGTTAATTTTTTTTAAGAATAGAAAAATATCTAATTCTTCTTGGAGGATTCACACCTATTACAAACACCTGTTAAATCTAACTCTACCAAATTCATTGACTAAACATAACATAATAAATATTGTACATATGTAAACATTCAAAGAGACAAACCTTGTGAGATGGTAGGGACAACATTGGAGTATTCCCAGGAAAGGAGAATAAAAAAATAAGATAATGCTTTGTAGAAAATAATCAGCCATTTATTAAAGCAACCACACATGTTAATGAACAAAGAAAACAAATGATGGAAAGGTGCTTGGCAAAAGATCGCATGGCTTTTATAAGTATTCTATTCTAGTTCCGGAAGCAAAGAAAGGTAATTATGCTATACTAGATTCTGATAGCAGAAGTACTCCAGGTAGCAAAACTAGCAATATCTTCAATCTGACACCAATATGGACTTTGCGCCTACTCCACCATCAGGAATATTTCTATAGATGACATTTTCCACTACATGCCTGGCTCAAGAACTCTGAATCTCTGTATCACAAGCAAAAAACCCTGCAAAACTCTATATACATTGATCTTTTTTAAGCTTTGCTTCCTGAGTTAACCTAGCTAAAAGGAGCCTAAATCTGTCAGCCCCAGGACCAGGTTTCATATTGTCTGGATCGCCAACCGTTAAACATTTGGGATGATCAGAGCACCATCCACCTGGAGTAAAGCTCCCATTCTTCCGGCCAAGTAAATCTTTATCAATTTTATCCAAGACAGGATCATTACCTTTGAATTTTCTAGCAAATGCAGCACCACTAGAAATCATCTTGTTAGTATCATTAAGGTTAAGAATGTGCGGGTGCTGCTTAGGGGGGGTGTCCCACGAAATGTAATGCAAGTCATGGTTGACTGCTGTCAGAGCAAACTCCGGAGCATTGCATATTACTGTGTGAAAGTAACCCTCAGGAGATGAGACAAAGTTTGTATAGTACATGAGCAAGGTTCTTGGCAGATTATCCCAGCCCCAAACTATGTATTCCACGAAGGAGTGCGTAAGAACCATCCATGCCGAACCTGCTCAAAAACAAAATGTCATCAGAGTAGTTTAGAGGCTACAGAAATGCATGCATTTTCCAACACTTTCGGCATTTTACCAAAAACAAGGGTTATGGGGTGATTGGAAAAACCTTCAGTTACAAAGAAGAAATAAGGGATTGCAGTTGTGAACATATTACTGTAACTTGACACAACCCAAAGCAGATTGAATTGACAGCATCGAATATTAAAGTGCACCATAGTTTCACCAGCCTATAAAAAGCACATCTACAGACGATGAAAATTATTTTTGGACAAAAATATGCAGATAATTTCAGTAGAGTTGTTAATTTTCTAGTACAACTGATAAGCTTTTCGTTTAGCACATGGAAATCTTACTCTATTAACTTTCGCAAGAACTATCGGGAACAACTCACAGAAAAAAGAAGAAAAGAATCAACATGGAAATTCTATCCTTAGATGGAAGCACAAAGTTAAAATGACAATTTTCAGCTTCTCAGTGAAGCTCAGCTAGCAGTAGTAGCTAGAATAACAATATGAAGCGTGATCGTCGTTGCAATGCACTTGTGGAAAAACCAAAAATTGAAATCAGGCTCAAACCAGTGAATAATTTGAATGCTGTTGGCAAAGGCCGCCGAGGTGTGGCCCAGAATATATCTTCCTTTTTTGTTGAGTAGAGCCCCGGGTCGATCATCACAGGCATTGCTCGTTTATCACTAAAAAAGGAGAGATATCGTATTATTCACAGGAAACAAGTATGGTATGTTTGTGATTTTTTCCTGCATCTGTGTATGAGAAAGAAAACTCACTTCTTCCAGCCCAACTGACTCGTGTGTTCAATGAAATTCAGATTTCGGTTTACCGTTGAAAATACATGAAGAAGATCTGCAGTATGATAGATACAGAAAATGATCAGAAAGTTACTATATATACTCATACACCTCTACACAACCCAATTTGGGGTGGGGGAAGAACTTTAAAGAACAAAGAAAAAGAAACGCTAATATTTTAAACCCTCTCAAATGAAAAGAGACTAACCATCTTGAGTCACAAGAGGATAATCTGAAGCACTCAGGTTGATAAACCAATCCCAATCTTTACTTTTTCTAAGAAGAATTGCGCAAGCATGAAGTGTATTTGAGACCATGGTGGGTCCTCTATAGGTGACCATATTAGCTTTTGTGATCATATAAACATTTCCAACCTTGGAGAAGACTGGATGCTTTTGCACTCGTGATGCGAGCTCCAATCTTTCCTCTGCGGGAGACTCCAGGTCTAAATGAACAATGTATTGATTACGAGGATGGTAAAGTGCATGAAGAGTTCTCCAAAGCTTCTCCAGATCACCCTTAGACCCAGAAACCAAATAAGCGAATCGGGGAATTTTAGGACTCAGAGGAGGAAGAGAAGATCCAGAAACCTTTGATTCAGCATAACCTAAATCCGTTTGGTTTGAACGAAGTTGTAAAATACCAAAGATGTGATTGATTGTGCTTAGCGAAGAAATAAGGCCCATGTTGAAGGAAGTTGCTAAAAGGAATATGCACACAAGGGAGGTTATGACCAGTGGGAAAACCCATTTCTTCTCCACATTCAGCGACCCCATTACAAGACCTTATCATGGACTCCAGCGATCGACCTTCACATTCCAAGTTCACTAATGCACTCACCAACTTAATTAGTAAGGCAACCGATTTCAAAGATAAAATAATTTTCTCTCCTCTTGAAGTTGAGCAATGTTTAAGAAATTCTTCTTCCCTTGAAAAATTCCCAAATTTGGATTTGGACTATATCTGCCAGACAAGCAATCGAACATAGCATCAGAATAAGTAGCTGAATCTTGCAGGATCATATATTCCGATGATCCTAAAATAGCAAACATATAAAACATACAAGAGATATCAAAAAGCCTGTAAAAACCTAAAAGAAAACATGACTGATGGCGGCACAAAAATACATCATGATGCATAAAAAAATTGACAAACAGCCAAGAAAGGAATCAAACAACCTTCATTTCCAGCGGAAGAATTTATGAATTTCAAATACGGAATGTCAAAGCTTAGAGTAATGCCATCCATATATATTCCAAGAATCCATTCCAAACCCCACAACAAAGCAAATAAAATTTTCTATCTCAGCACAAAACAACGTCGAAAACCATCGATGACGACGAAATCAATTCGTCTCAGCGTGATCTCTATACGGAAATCCCAACGTTGAACATAACAAAAGAAAACAAAAAACACAATCTATATCTAAAATCCACAACCAGTAGAAAAAATTTCACAATCACGCGATGAAGGTACAGCTCAATGAAACCGTTGACAGAAGTGAAAACCGCATTACCGTCCCGAGACGGAAACAAACAGAGATCATTTAGTAACCCACACCCGGCAAACTTCAATATCATGCAATACACGCTACAAATAAAAACAAAGCACGGCTGCCTAACGAACATCGCATGGGTCTGTGTGGTGTGAACATAACCGAAGAAAAAATTTAAAGAAATTTAAGAAACAGAAACAGAACGGAAGAGAAAGCAGAGAACCTCTTCTCTTCTTTTTGGCGTTTCCGTATGGAGAGAAAAAAAAAAAAAAAAACTCCAATGCACAGCTGCCCGTCCTCGGTCTACGGACTCGCAAGCAATAAAGAGAGCGGGAGGGAGCTACGGAATAAGAGAGAGAATGTTTTTAGTATAAAAATATTATTTCAAAAATAAATATAAAAAACAAAGAAAAGCGTTCCCGTTGCAGTAATATTAACTCTTATTTACCTTAGTCCACTCATATATATATATAACATATCTTATGGAATAAAGCAAAATAATTTCTTTTTCAATTCGATTTTGAAATATGATTTGCTTAGTTCAATCCTGAGAAATATTATACTTTCATAATAGAATGTGAATTCACTCTTTTATTATATGATCCCAACTAATTATTACACATCGCCAAGAACTAAGGAGACTGATATATAATAATAAAAGCCTAGATGACGTGTTGTTGGTTGGAGTGGAAAGATTGTTGTCGGTGCACATAAGTTTACCCGTGACGGTTGTCATACTTTAAATATATATCATATCTTGAAAATATGATATTTGCATACTCATCTATATAGTCTATTCATATATCGATATTAATTTTTATTATATATGTCTATATAAAAACTACAAACACTGTCAAAAAAGAATTTGGAGATAGATACATAATTAAGTAATCGTGGTGAGTGGGTCCATGATAGTTAATGTGCCTCGCTTTTATAGGGATTATAACCAACAACCGTCCACTTCTCAGTCCATGGTGCATCAAATTGGAATGAAGGTGATATGGGGACCATGAGAATCACCCACCATTAGCGTTTTCGCTGATGCGTACACGTAGTGCATAGCATAATTGATATCAATCCGAACACGAAATCACTTTACTCGCAGACCCTAGATAAGAGATGATAAGCCAACCTGGGCCAGGGTCTAATTGCCCGAGAATAAAGGGGATGATCATGATCACTGATCAGTGATGTTTTTAATTTTCCATATTTGTAATGGACCGAACCCACGACTCTCCTACCAAATAGGAGGACGGAAGTGCTTGCTAGTTTCCATCAAGCGACAACCACTTCTAGTGGGGCCACTAGGCACGGACATGAAGACTTTTCAGGACAGGTGCCTCCATGCTTCCGTTGACCGAAACTTCTAGTGGTGCCAACACGTACACACTGGCGAGATTTGAGACAAAACAGATTTTGCAGTTGATTGGGGTTGAACTCCAATTACCTAACCAGACTGTAATATATGAATCTACTAGTCTTTGTCAGCCAACCATCTGGTGTCAGTGTCATCAGTCATGGACTTACCGGTGAAACTTGACCACCACATAAGGCAGAAGGCAGATCAACGAAGACACAATTTGTATCAGTTTGTGATTTTTAACAATAAAAACAAGGCCCGGTTCAGCACTTGGATTGTGAAGAAATGGCAGAAAGTTTCATCACTAAGCAGTATAAAAACAGAATGCACCATTCTCTACAACTCAGGGGCAACAAGAACGCTCTACTACAAGTCTAGAAGGGACAATGATTTTAGAAGATAGCATCGCAAGTAACAGGTTGCTAGTCAATAATTATGCTTGCACATAAAAATGGACATTAGCTATCGATCTAAAAGCATCCCATATACACAAAAAAAGGAAAAAAAAAGAAGAAAAATATGAGCCCCCTGCAAATATAATATATATACTTCACAAAAGAAAATCACGGCTAAGTAATACTGCTTATTCTGCTAGTAGTCCTCCCAGTTCTTTTCATTTGGGAGTTGTTGCACCTCAGTTCAACGACCAGAAACAAATAACGAACTCGTTGGTATTTGAGTTCCAGCAGCCTGAACCTTTCTGACCTTAGCCTTGTCGTGGCGGGCTCGTCGAACGGCTTCTTGGATCTGCCTATCATGATCCTCCAGCAGCTGATCCATGTTCCCTGATGGAACTATCAATGGACCAGAATAATGAATTTTGTGATTCTTTGATCCATACCCAACCTGGAAGATAGTTGGCAGAAATCTATGAGTTATGCACTTTGATTTTTCTTTTAAAAGAAAAAAATAATTTATAAACACTTGTATTATATTTGTCATGTCAAATTACTCGTACTGTGAGAACAGACACATAATGCAGAAAAGACTTTGGTGGTGATTTTCATTCTTGAAGCTTTTGATAAGTTCAGTTCAGGCAAAATGCAAGCAAAAAGAAAAAGATGAAAAACTAATAGACAGAAATAAAACGTCCTTGGGAAACTTACAAGGATTGGCTCCTTATTAATTCTTCCATCTTTTTTATGAGCACCTGCAACAGCTTGCAAAAGATGCTTTGAATCCTTTTGGATGAAGGATTCTGAGGCTTCTTTAAATGATCCGGGAAACCTTGTCATTAGCTTTGGAACCTCTTCTTGGGGTGGGTCAGGCCTTTCTCTGCGACCTTCTGACAATAAACTTCTCCTTGCTGCAACTAAGCTAGACATTGTAGACAAATCAGCCCCTGTGGAAATCTTCGGAGCATCATCTGGGTTTCTACTAGCCTTTGCCCAGGCAGCACGCTGAGTTAGTGGCCCAGAATGGGAGCCTCTCTTATGGTGATTTCCTTGCGGGTCCATACTTGAGTCTGCAGCCTGAGATGGTCTAGGCGGATCAATCGGAAAGCCAGAAGCAGGATCTTCCGTATGTGGATTAAACTTCTCACTCCGGCTCTTCGAAGTTGAATGACTTTGCCTTTTCTGTCAAAAAAAAATACTCCAGTTAATACAGACATTCTTTACAAAATCAAGCTGAAAAAGGTAGTCATGTATCATTTTCATAGCTTGTCATTTTCTTCCCCTCCTTCCCCAAACATATAGATATTAGAGGGAGAGGGAAAGAGAAATATGTAATTGGATGTATGAAAATCACCTGCATTGATAAGACTAACTCGGCATTAGCATCCGGTGCCGGGACAGCTCTTGATTCTCTTGTTCCTTTTCTTTCAATGTCAAGTCTTTGGCCCTTGCTTCCAGTGGCTCCTTGCCTGTTATTGAACAACACAAGATAGATTGCAACTAGAGCATCACCGCAAGTCATCTTTTAAAGACTAATTCAGCAGTACAAAATGGAGATATCACCCCGTGTTTCGGAACAACATATCAACAGTTAATCAAGAGAAAACTAATAAAAGTAATTTGAGATATTTTCTTCTTTTAAATAATAGGTATTTTCGATTTCTTTCAGCTGTATTCACCTTCTAGCTTCTTCATCCCGTAACTTTGCATCCAATTCTTTGCTTGGTGGATACTTGGGCAAGCTTGAAGGATCACAGGGAAGTGGTTTCGTACTAAAGAACTTCACAACATGAAAAAAAACATGAGGCCCAATCAAGAGAGTTTAGTCTTGATCATTAAAAGCAAAGCAAGGACAACATGCAAACCCATATCAGCTATACAACTTCCAGAATATTACAGAAAAGCACAGACATCAAGACTAGATGTAAACTGTAACAGGACAACATGCACCTATATCAGCTATACCTTCCGTAGGAGTTTGGGTTGAGAAGAAAAACACACCCTAAAGGAATTTTCACTCTAAAATTCCATAGCATATCCGTTAGACCTGAAAAGAAGTATCTCAAATCTCTGTGGCTATCTAATAACTGTCAACAAACAAAAACTAACTAAACTAGCACCCAACAGAAATTACACAGACAGTTTAGAGGCCGCTAACCAGAAACTAGGATTGTCCTTCCTCCCCATAGAGGATGCAACATTATACTAGAGAACAGAGGATAGAATGGCAGTCATCCTATGGATACCTTAAGTATACGTGCAATAACCCAGTTACATTTGAGCATGACTACATGTAGCCTCCATAGATGACAATATTATACAAAATCTACAACTACAAAAACTACAGAAATACAGTTACTCTGACGAGCCAGTGTCTTGAATACGATATAGATTGAATCCAGATGACGACTTTACCAGATTGTAGCAAAATTATAGAAAAGGAGCGATAAAAGATCTAGAAGCAGCAATTACATACAAAATCTCAACTTCATTCAAGACAAACCTATATAAAAATTTCCACAATAAAAGCAATTATAAAAGAGCAGAATACATTCTTATCTCCGGTCAAAAGCAAAGAGAAATGGAAGGCTAGGTTCAACACAGCCATAAAATTCTTATAACAAAGAAAATGTTACAAAACAAGATGATTGAAAGAATTACACCATAAAAACACTTGAGTGATGCATGATTTCACTAAGTATATATATCCAACTGGTCATGGATATAAAATGAAGTGTAAAGAAAAGCAAAGACATTTTTCTTCTAAATAGCAAGGAAAATAAAAATGATATGCAAGCCTCTGCCAGTGTATGACTTTGGCCCATATTATATCTTTTGATACCATGATAACAAAATCTCAAGCAGAAGGCAGCCATAAGAAAAATTAACATTAAACAGAAGAACTTTGTTCCAGGTATATCACCATAGATCCAACAGTCTCGTGAAAATAATAGAAAAATATAGGCAGAGTGAAGTTGGTAACTTAATAGGAAAATCAATGCATTACTTCCTAAATCTTACCTCACTCTTCAGAGCAGACGATGCAGTTCCACGATCTGCAGGATCAATTGATAGTAAGGTCTCAATGAGTGCTAAAGCCGGAGCAGGGAATTCCTTAAAGGTCTCTGCAACACAACGCCTATAAGGCTGCTGAGGCTTGAAAATAGTTGCATGTGGCAACTTTGATTTTCTCCAATAATCCTCAGAAGGTGAACCACAAAGCTTAAAAATTTTATGTAACTGCTCCACCTGTGAGGTCAAGACATCCATAGCACCCGTCAGTAATCTTATATGACATTGAACCCGGAAGAGGTACCAGGAGACTGCTACTGAAAGGGCAATTTAATGTTTCGTTTTGGTAGAGATAAAACCTTATTTCTACCCACACATCATGAAATTTTGCAAGGGTTTAGAGAGTATTTAATACTTTTACACAGCACTAAAGGTTGGAGTCCATACTTCTGTGATAATAATAATAATAATGTAGCAAAGATTTAAATTACAATATATTGACTCCTAAAAAAATTTGGAAAAATTTAGTTGAAGATGAGAAGATTTGTATAGTTGTGAAGTGGAAAAGCAGCTTCTACTGAGATAAGGAGGCTAACTAAGACAACTAATTTTCTATTTTTTTTAATACAGATAACACTGCATTAAAGTTAGAGGTCGAAGTATTTTTCAAAAAGGGAACAGTAAATTTAGAATTATATTCAAATTAAAAATTTTAGGATGAGTTTTAAAGAAAGAAATCGTGTAATCTGAAAAAGAAACCAAAATCTTCCATGTTTCTGTTTTGAAAGAAAAGTAGAGAACTAGACCAAAAAGTACCATTCCGAAACTGATTTTGTTTTCAAGTTAACACGTTCTGTGCCAGTTTTCTTTTCATTCAACGGTTTACAAGAAAACTGAATATTTTTCCATTTGTAAACGCTTCAGGAAAACAATACTCTCTGCAATAAGAAGAGGAAAAGAGGTCCAGTACCTCAGTTCTTCCTGGCATAATAGGCTTCCCAGCATATAACTCTGCAAGTATGCAACCTGTACTCCACAAATCGACGGCAGTCCCATAATAAGTGGCTCCAAGTAGAAGTTCCGGAGGTCGGTACCATAGAGTCACAACACGACTTGTGAGGGCCTGAACATGAGTGGGATCATAGAAACTTGCTAGTCCAAAGTCCGCAATTTTTAAGATACCATTGTTGTCAATTAATAGGTTAGAACCCTTTATGTCACGGTGTAGAACACCACGGCTGTGACAATGATCAAGCCCCCTTATCAGTTGTTGCATGTAACACTTCACCTGCCAAGAGATGTACAGTCCCATTAGCTGACAAGGACTTGACACTCAGCTGTTGTTACAGGAAATAATACTTTTAAAAAGTACTTTGGGTTATATCAAAGGCAGGAAAAAGGTTGTATAAGTACTTGTGCTTCTGAGAACTTCAGACTAGGATGCGAGGCAAGGCCAGCCAAATCATGTTCCATGTACTCAAAGACAAGGTACAAGCTGCAAGACATCCTTGATGTAACTAGGCCTTCAAGTTTTATTACATTAGGGTGGTCAAGTGTTCGCAATATGTGAATTTCCCTGGCCATAAAGCGAACACTCTCAGGTTCCAAGTTGTCAAACCTAACTTTCTTCAAAGCAACAATCTTCTTTTGATCAAGGTCACGAGCCCGATAAACATTACTGTAGGTACCCTGGCCAATCTGCAACAATTAAAAGTACTACATGAATAAAAGAAAGCGACCAGGTAACTTCACTTCAAATAGGAGAGCAGTAGAAACCCAGGAAAAGGAAAGAAGAATAAGAGAATCATAGCGTAGCACTCTTAAGAATTGAATAAAATGACCTGAGCAAAGTTACGGTCCTGTATATCCAGAGGTAGACAACAAAACCAATAGCAGAATGTATAAAACCAATAGAATGACCTACTTGGATATTTCATTTATTGTAAAATCTGTTTCAAGATTTCCTGTTCTTATCTTTTATTTTCTGGTTACTTGAGTGTGTATCTTGTGGGTGAACTCCTAACTCTACCACATTGAAATGAAAACTTTAGCAGAATATTAAAAAACAAAGACTTCTGCTTTACAAAAAAAAAATTCAACCATTATGCATCATGATTTATTTGACGTCACCCTTCATTAATAAGCATTAATCAGTAAAACATTCAAAAATCTTCAGGAATCAAACATATTGTATGCGGCTCAAAACTCTGATACAAGCTTCGCAGAGAGAGTAACAACCTATCAAAAAAAAGTCATCGAATTTCAATTAAATCTTTCTGAAGTTCTTCCGGTAATGCTCCTTTATGCATGTTACAGCCATATATTGCCCGTTCGGAACAATCATTTACAGAGCAGCACAAACCCAAAAACAAATGAGAATAGAGATTATTTGCAAAAGTACAACAAATGATGTTATGAGAATTTACTTCGCAAACAAGAGGCAGCAGAGAGCATACCTTATCCATCTTCTCGAATGAATCTGCACGACGTGGTAACCATCCCCTTATAGCTTCTCCAGCCACTTGAGCTAGCCAGGAAGGCCACCCTGCTGCAACCTGCTCTCCTTCCACCGCTTTAACTATACTGCCCATCCCTGGATGCTGAACAGAAGAATACTCGGGTTTCTCCTTCTTCCTATCAAAATTATCACATTCATACGATCTAACCGGCCTATTTACTTGCTTATCCATCAACATTGTCCTGCCATCATTATCACATTGATCTTTCAGTCTATATGCTTCCTCCCTCCTTGAAGAGGCGGCCATTGAAACCTGCAAGTCTGAGGAGGCCTTGCTCGAGAACCGCTCTCTTGGGCTCTCTTTGCTATCCTCAATTGCAGAAGGCTTGCAGCAAATGCCGCCCATTCTAAGCAACAATGCCAACCCCCCAGAAACACCCTTTTTTTGGAATCAATAACTACGCTTCAATGGTCTAATTTATACGAGCCTAACCTCTTCTGCCATTTTCAATTTCATCAAGCTTATCCCATTTGGCAACAACCACTGGTTGAACATAACTCATTTCCCACTCACTAGGCAACTACAAGATTAACTTTAAATAAACAAACACGAAAAGCACCAAAATCGTGAATAGTAAGTACCTCTTTTCAACTATAGCACTGTCGCAATGAAATTTCTGAACTTTATCTAATTTAGTAAACACATTTTTTACCAAATAATGCTAGCAACCTACAATTTCCACCTCCAACGAACCCTAATCACGGCACAGGAAAACCAGGCCACCGGAATCTTGACAACAGCCAGAAGAAGAAACACTCATAAGAGTAGGCACATTTGAGAATGCCTACAGTTTGCCACGATGCCAAATTGAAGCCAACAAAGTTAACAATTCCACTTCCAGCAAAACCCCCCAACCCCAGAAAGAGACAAAAAAGAATGCAACTTCAAAAGGGAAATAAAGAACTTGACAAGCTCAGACCAACACACCATGCACCACCTTCAAGAAAAACGAAGGTTGGACCCCAAATAAAGATAAGAATCACCAGGGGCCAAAATTGGGAATCCAGCACAAGGACATATAGGGTTTAGCAGGGAGAGATCTAGTGCAGAGACAGAGATTTAAGTGGTTGTGGAGTGATGGAGAAAAGAAGGATAAGTAGAGTAAGCTTCCTGACACCTGAGAAGATATTGAAAGGAGAAAACAAAGGAAGCAAGTAGGGGAGATACAAGTAAAAAAATAAAAAGGGAAAACCAGTGGAAAATGAAAGGCGCTTCGTTATTTACATGTAAATAAATATAATATAATGCGAAGCTCAGCAGTCAGCAGTAAGCAGTCAGCAGCTTTTCATTAAAAACTTTTCAGAAAAGAGCAGACAGAGCGTAGGACGCAGCCACAGGATCAGCTTCACTTGAAAGAGACATCGTCTTCACTACTTCTTTCTTTCTTCTGCTTCCGTCTTCTCTGTTTCTCACTTCACGCGCTGTCTGTTTGAAGATATGGTCAAGCCTCGTAACTCAGAAGTCAGAAATGTTATTATCATTCACTCACCATTAACACCCATTGTTCTTGCCTAAACTTCTGCAATCACACACACCCACACACCTCATCTCAGGTAAAAATATCTGTTCTATTATCCCATTTTCCTTTTGACTTTCGACTCTGAACCAAGGTAGGCCCGTTGGAAACTTATGGCCATTTACTAGTGATGCCCACCAACCATCCTCTACGTCTTCCTTCTCCTGTATTACAGTACTACTATTTTTAAGTTATCAGGCTAACTTGAGGAAAGCAATGAAGAACAATGAAAAAGTAAACGTACACCCAATCCGGTAAGAACCAATTCAGAACTGGAAGGTAACCAATATCGGCACATTTGGATAATTTTTTAAAAAAGATTATTTTATCAAATTTATTTAATAATTTTTGGATAATAAGTTAAGAATTTTGAGACGAGCACATGATGTTAAAAAATCGGAATAGGCATCAACTTAGTATTAAATGGTTTCGCAAATTTTAATCTGATTTTTTTTAAAAATAAAATTACGCATTTAAGGAATGTAATTAATCTCTCCAGATTTTAGGGCCCCACCACTTGGCTCGTGCCATATCGGATCACATAGTAATGTTTCCGTGGACCACATACCATTCATTTCTAATAAATAACCGGAAAATTTTATACTTTTAAAAAAATTACTGTCCAAAATCATAGTCATAAAACCCTTCAAGCCACCACTGTTCCAGCCGTTCTCCGCCGTGGCAAAACGCATACCCAACAATTTCAATTGCCTCGTCTCTTTTGTTGGATTCGGAGATTACTCAAATACCTCCCCTGCGTTTCAACCTGCACCTATCCTCACTATGCCGGTCGTTGGCTTTCGAGATACGCCACCACATCAGTCCCTAAGCCACAGTTTCCCACAACAAAACCAACCAAAGATCTACAAACCGCACTCAACGTCGGTTTTCTAGTTCAGTCTTTCGTCCCAAAATGTTACACGCTATCACTGAGCCACTAACTCTAGCAGCAACAACTCTTTGCCGCCGTTACAAACCCTCAACTTCTACTTCCGTTCCTTCTTGGGCTTCAGCCTCTATCTACTTTTCCACCTCCGGAAACACGGGAAGGACTCAGCTTAATGAGTTGACTCGACTACCGAGTTTGCTCCAGGGATGTGACTATGAGCATTGGCTTGTAATCATGCAGCCTCCCAAAGGATATCCACTTCGTGATGACATCGTCAATTGCTACATCAAAACCCTAGCGATTGCCTTGGGCAGGTAATGAACACAAACTTATCTCTTTTCTTCCTCGCTTTCTAGAAGTAGTGATTTTATCGAGTTCACAAGGCCAACGAGAAAAGGAGAGACTTTAAGACCTTGCGAGGGTGAATATTGGTGTGCAGCAATTGGAGGACGAGCATTAAATACTTCATACAATTATTCTCGCTATTTGTTGGGTTAAGAGATTGGTTTTGTGATGTGCAGTGAAGAGGAAGCGAAGAAATCAATATACTCTGTTTCCACCAAGTATTACTATGCTTTTGGTTGCAAAGTCTCCGAGGATTTGATATATAAGATCAAATGTAACGTTATCTAATGCTACCATTTCAAGTTTTTTATGTAGATAGTCTTTTGGCATTTCAACTTGCAATAATATTTACTTATTCTGGCTGCAGCCCTGCCTGATGTAAAATGGGTTCTACCCGATTCTTATCTATGCGATGTTGAAAGTAGTTATGGAGGTATGATTTTTGTTTTCCTCCTGCCTTTTTTCATAATGCTTTATCTTCATATCTCTATTACCATGCTTGGCTTCGATATTGAAACGTTTCTGTTCTATTCCCTCTCTGTTTTCTGGTATTGTAAATTTTTATTTTAATTATCTAATGTATCCATTCCATATGTTTTGATGTGTGCGCTTTTGGTAAAGTTATGGTTGGAATTTGTTTCAATGAGTGGACTCATTCAAAAGAACTGATTTAGTTACACATAAGACATCGATTAGGGGAGATTGATTCGTTTTTTTGTAATTTGAATTGGGGTACAACGGATTGATGTGTTACCACCCCTACCTCACTAAACTATTTAGTTGGGTAGCAGGGCCTATAATCTACTAAATCCTCAAGTTTTTAAGACGACAGGAGATGTCTGAGCCACGTCTTGCATCCTAGTTTATAGTTAATTGTACAGTATCTTTATCTCTGTTTCGAAGGATGAGGTTATGACAGATTGAAATTTGTTGCAGTATGTGCATTTCTTAGATATCTTTTCATAGTTGTTATTTTGGACGACTTTAAAACTGTCTTGTCTTCCAATAATGTTGGATTTTTGTATAGCAGGAGAACCGTTTATCGACGGGAAGATTGTTCCCTATGATGATAAGTACCATAAGCACTGGGTTCGGGATTGAGACAATGAATGACATACAAGCATAAGCCGTGCAAAGAACTCCCAGTTCGGTTGAAAGAAGTTTTCACTTGGTTGAGCTACTCAAATGCATACCAGCATCGAGACATCATGTCAATCTGTGTCAAGTCCGAGGCATTCGTGTCATTGGTCTTTTGAGATAGATCCAAGTTATTTGACTAAATCATTTTGTTTTATTGTAAATGACAACTAAGGCTGGTCCAGTTGGTCTAAAGATATTAAGATGTTCTATATCTAAAATAAAATATCTATATTGATTTTTTGTTATATGGATAGAACCTCTTACCCAAAACACACCTTTCAAATTGGGATAGAACCAATTTGGGCTTGGGCTTGTCTGAATATTATGTACTTAGAAAAATCAAACTAATATCAGTATAGATATGAGACCCGACAGATATGTAGGCAACAATTTGAAAAGAAATGTTAGCATCAGTTGACTTTATCAATTTCATAATGGCTAGTAATTGTCGGAATCATTAATCCAATATTTTTATAACAAAGACATGTTACTCTTGTTTTTAGTTCCCCACATCTTTCTTTCATAATTCTTGGTTTTCGAGTAAACACATAAAAGGAAGGACAAATTATATATTTTTATTCCATTTCTTCACAGCAAGTGGACGCCGCCGCTACAAAAATATATTAATAGTAGAAATCAAAATATATATTAACAAAAAACCCATTTATAAATACGAAACAGCGTACTGGCCTATTGCTAGCCTTTTTGTGCGATTCTTTAGTTTCTTTCTCTTCTTCTCCTGCTTCCTCCTTCCTTGTACATGTTTTGTGCCTTTCTTCTATAAACTTTTACGCGTGGCTGTTTCATCTATTCCGTGTCACATTTTGGGTTCCTGCGTCTTTGCATTATTGGATTTCCCTTTTGAAGAATCTTTTCGCAAGGCATTGGCTTTGGTAAGCTCCGTTTCCATTAATGGCAATCTGTTGAATATGTTCTCTGGGTTTTAATTCTGTTTTTATGCGTCTTGGCTTCTGTGGTTTGGGTTATTTGCAGATTACTATATTGTTCTTTCTTTATTTCTCTTCCCGGGAATGGTTTCTTCCTGTGTGATTGTTTTCGAATGTGGTTATTGACCAAGTTTTGTGCTTTTCTAAACCATAGAAAAAGAAAAGAAGAAAATCCATGTTTTCTGTCATCTGTATATATAATTTATTTCTATTCTGTATCCGTAAGGGCACTCTACTTTTCGTGAGTTGAGTCTATACAGTTATTGCTAAATGAAAGATGGTTGCAAAAAATTCTAGCCATTGAAGTTGTTTTATCGTAGAGTTGATTCAAATATATTTGGTTGCAAGCCAAAAAATTCTGTAATGCCGCCCTGCAAGGGAAACTGTTCGGTTTTACGGATTAGATATAGGTATATTTTCGGCATCGTATTGAACACCGAGAGCACATTCTAGTGGTGATTTGTTAGTTTTAGATTTTGTGAAGCTGAAAGAGCCTTAGTGCCCAGGATGAATGCTTTTATTACTAACCCAACAGGTGAGGTAGGAATCCTTCCTATTCTCATAAACTGTGAAATAAGCTTTTCGCTTTTTAGTTTTGGAGCATATCCTTGTTTTTTGGAAATTAATGTTATATGATGGCTTGAGGCTAATGGTAAGCGCCTCATTGTTTTATCTCCATTTTTGTTCTTTTCTGGCTGTAGAGGGGGCATGCATATGGAAGAGGTCTCCTTTGAGGATGATGCATGCCTGGAAGCTGTGGAAGATCCTGCACCAATGCAGAATCACAGATCAGTTACAGGTCCTGCATCAGTCTCATGTGACGGTAGCAGATCTTTTGAATGCAACATATGCTTAGACTCAGCAGACGACCCAGTTGTCACCCTTTGTGGTCACCTGTATTGCTGGCCCTGTGTGTACAAGTGGATCACTGCTAAAGGTTCTCCTCCAAATGGCCAGCAGCAGGCCCCAAGCTGCCCTGTCTGCAAGGCTAACATTTCCATAAACTCATTAATCCCCCTCTATGCCCGCAGTTCATTGCCATCAGAATCAGAAACTAGGAAAGCCGTGCCGGATGCGGCCGTACCCCGGAGGCCAGCTCCTTCTAGCTTGGATTCAGTCATTGCTACTGCTTCAAGTCAAAGTCATCAAGTTCATCCCAGCATGAGCATTTTCCAGACGGAATTGCAGCCATTTCATCAGCAGCAATATTTCCAAAATCCTCATGGAGGATATACAACCATTGCCTCATCAAATCTTGGAGTTACAGCGATGGCAAGCTTTTTCAATCCAATGATTGTGATGTTTGGAGAGCTGATGCCTGCCAGGATTTTTGGGATATCAGACATGAGTCTGTTCACCTTTCCTTGTCCAAACCCCAGACCGGTAAGTGGGAGCATCAACCCTAGGATGAGAAGGCATGAGATGAAGCTAGAAAAGTCTCTAAATAGAGTAACCATATTCCTTCTCTGCTGCATAATTCTGTGTCTTCTTCTGTTTTGACATAAAGAGTTCGTCAGCTTCTGCATGTAAGTAGTGAACAAACCCTTTTTTTTTTTTGAAACCGCTCGTGAATGTTATCGCCACACTGTCCTGCCATTATCACTGTGAACAATTCTTGCCACTTTTTGTTCTTAAGTGTTGCTCTTAGAGCTTCACTATTGACCATCCATTGGTTTAACCGATCACTGTCTTTGGAGGTTGGTGCTGCAAGGAGAAAGCGAACCGTGAGATTTTTTTCAGTGCACCAACCCATTATATTGGGAACTGAATTGTTTGCATAACCAACTCGATTATGATCCAAATCAAGGATCAGAGAGCATCACCTCTGTACTTGATAACTGTTAGATACTTCAGGTTACGAGTTCAGATCCTGATATTCAACAACTACACATTTTCATTTTTGTCGGCTGCCTTGACCCTGGAAATTGTTCATTGCACCATCTACTGTGATGTTTGGTACAGTGCCTCTGTAAAGTTTCCCGCTGCAAATTCTAGATTTTGGTTGCCTAGCAGCTATTATATTATAATGGGTATAATATTATAACTGCAAATTCTTTTTATTTATCTTTGTAAATTGCATAAACACGATGACTGTAACATACAATATCAGAACATTATTTCCAAAGCTTCGCCTATTGACAATATCCGAACACAGGTATAACACAAATGCAGATAGTAAAATCCCAGTGAGTATAATATTACGATACAAGAACAAAGAACACCAATGATAATCCGCCAGCGATCACAAGTCAAGCACAGTAGGAAAGCTAAATCTCCTGGTCCGGATACTAAGCGTACTTATCCAGTTATGTATGATTATAGAGCAGAATCAACAGAAATAAATCGGTAACAACTATTCAGCTTCTTCCGTTATTATTTATGAGATGTGTAAAGAACGACAGGGTACTGTTTTGCCCATCAATCTACACACGGGAACAAGCAAACAACCAGAAGAAGCATGGCCATACTGGATAGAGACATTTGGATTGCTAACATTCACGATAAAACTATAAATCACATCCAGAGACTATACAAGGCCAGATAAGTACTTAAAAAGCATGCAAAATATCTCAACTTGTAACATTAAAACAGAGAAATTCGATGAAGAGATTCACTCCATAAGATGGTATCTTCACATACCACCTTCACAAGAATTTCTCTATACTGGTGGTTAGAGTGGATTTAGGAACAGCACCGATAATGGCATCTTTCTTCTCGCCGTCCCTGAAGATGATAACCGTTGGGATGCTCCGAACACCATACTGGGTCGCAATCGAACCAGCATCATCCGTGTTCAGCTTGTAGCATTTAAGCTTTCCCGCGTATTGCTTAGCCAGTTCATCAATCACGGGGTGGATCATACGGCAGGGACCACACCAAGGAGCCCAAAATTCAACCAGAACCGGAGATTCAGAGTTAAGAACAAGTGATTCCCATGTCGAATCCGTAACATCCGTCACTGCAGTTTTCCCATAAACATTTTTTTTTTGTCTCTCAGACGGTTTAATCAAATGACAAACCAACTCCGTTGAATAATACAAAAATGGTAGCCATCATCATCATCATCATCTAGAATCAAAATCAAATACAAATAATCTGCAATCTCATGAGCATATTCTCTATTCCGTTGGTTAAGATCCAATACAACACGAATTTCAACAACTAATATAATCTGTCCATCAAGAGCGGAGACACTGAAAAGAAATTAGGATACTGACCTTCAACGGCAGTGTTTTGTGCCTCGCACACGATGCTTCTACCGGGGGTAAGTTTGGATATCCGGCTGGCCGGTCCAAAGGAACGAGTCAGGGAGGGAACAAACCTGAGCTTTAGGCTGTTGGATTTCGAACACCGAAGCGATAATCTCGGAGAGAGAACGGGAGAAGCGGAAACAACAACAGAGGGCCTGGGGAGCAGAGTGAAGGAGTGAGTGACAGTTAGGGATTCGAGAACAGTAGCCATGGAAGAGAAGGGATGAGAAGAGGGAAGGATAGAAGGAGATCGTGAATAGGTACTAATTTGCTCTCTTTTTGTTTTATTTTGGAATGAAGGGGAAAATAGAGAATGTGACGATATAGTTAATTGGTGTGACTTTGGAGTTTAGCTCAGGAGAGGATATTGTGGTCAGGAGATATGTTAGTCCATACCTTGGATATAATAAAATAATATATCTTATGTATTCAAATATTTTATTTTAATATTAAAATAAAGTATCAAATTAAATCAAAATTTATTACTATTGTTATGAATATCAAATGTTTGGCAATTGAAAAGACAAATAACTTATTATGTCTATTCAATTGTGTAATGAATATTTTGTAACTACAAAACTCTTTATCCTCCAATGTCTCTTCATGTACCCTATCATGTTACCTATAAATAGGAGGTAATATTATTCACTTTGTACACACTTGTTTTGAGTACTTGATATGATCTTATACTCCCTATATTGTTCTTAGTTTTCTCTCTTGTTCTTTTCTCCTTAATTCTTCTTATTGTTATATTCTATAACACGTTATCAGCACGACACTCTTATAAACAAAAGGAGAATCAAGAGTCTTACAAGAATTCTTCACAAAGAACAAACAAGAATCTTAGTTTCTACAAAGGTATATTTGGGTGAGTATATTTTTATAATTATTTATAATCATGTTGTAATATTATTGCTATGCTTCAAATGTGCTTTTACAACAGCAATATCGTGAAAATTTTTTTTACAAAATATTCTGATTTGATTTCATGCCTTATGGTGGCTGAACAAAACAATGAGCTGTTGATGAGAAATTATGAATTTCGTCCTACTGGTTCTGCTCCATTCCCTGAAATGAATGTGATGATATCTCATAACCATAGTTGTGGTCGTATTAGAGGCCGCGGACGAGGACGAGGACAAGGTTATAATAAATTTCGTCATGGTGGTGGTAAATCAAGTAAATTTATCTTCCAAAATCAGAAAGTTGTAAATGATGAAGGACCTGGAAAAATAATGAGTGGCATAAAGAAAAAAGTTACAATTAGTAACTGTCATCGATGTGGAATGCAAGGTCATTGGCAATGTACCTGTCGTACACCAAAATATTTTGCCGACCTATATCAAGAATCTTTAAAGTCTATTTATTTTGTTTTATTTATTCATATTTTCTTTTTATATTTTAATTTATTTTATATTTTCTTATTAATTTTATTTATTCAATGAAGAGAATGGATATTTGCATGGATATCTCTAAGATGAACGCCAAGGAAATATGTTTGGTTGACAATGCCACAACGCATACAATATTGAGAGATAAGAGATATTTCTCTTATTTGGATAATAGAAAAACCAATGTATATACCATAAGTGGTAGTACAAGATTGATTGAAGGCTCCGGAAGAGCAAATATTATTCTATCTGGTGGTACCAAAATAATGATAGAAGATGCATTATACTCTTCTAAGTCTCAAAGAAACTTGTTAAGTTTCAAAGATATTCGTCTGAATGGATATCATATTGAGACAATGAACGAAGGAAGCATTGAGTATCTTTGCATAACTTCAATAATTTCGGGTAAAAAGTATATATTAGAAAAATTACCCGTTTTTTCTTCCGGATTGTACTACACAAGTATTACAATGATAGAATCTCATTCTATAATAAACCATCAGTTTAATGATGTGTTTAAAATTTGGCATGACCGGTTAGGCCATCCTGGTTCAACAATGATGCGAAAAATAATAGAGAATTCTTGTGGTCATCCATTGAAAAAGAATAAGATTTTTCAATCTAATGAATTCTCATGTGCTGCTTGTTCTCAAGGCAAATTAATAATAAGGCTATCACTAGCAAAAATTGGAATTGAATCTCCAGAATTTTTAAAAAGAATTCAAGGAGATATTTGTGGACCTGTACATCCACCATGTGGACCATTTCGATATTTTATGGTTTTGATCGATACATCAACCAGATGGTCACATGTATGTTTATTATCATCTCGTAATATGACATTTGCGAGATTGCTTGCACAAATAATTCGTTTGCGAGCTTAATTTCCTGATTATCCGATAAAGTCCATTCGAATGGATAATGCTAGTGAATTTACATCAAAAGCCTTTATAGATTATTGCATGTCTATTGGAATAAAGGTTGAACATCCTGTTGCTTATGTTCATACACAAAATGGTCTTGCAGAATCATTGATAAAACGCTTACAATTAATTGCAAGACCTATGCTTATGAGATCCAAACTTCCAGTTTATGTTTGGGGACATGTCATTTTACATGCAGCAACAATTATACGCATTAGGCCAACAAGTTATCATGAATACTCTCCAATGAAATTGGTTCATGGTTAGGAACCAAATATTTCTCATCTAAGAATTTTTGGTTGTGCGGTATATGTTCCAATTTCTCCACCACAACGTACAAAAATGGGTCCTCAAAGAAGGATGAGAATATATGTTGGATATGAGTCTCCATCTATCATTAAATATCTTGAGCCATTAAACTGGAAATTTATTTACCGCAAGATTCGATGATTGTCATTTTGACGAGACTATATTTCCAACACTTGGGGGAGAAAATAAACAGTTGGAAAATAAGATCTATTGGAATGAATTATCATTATCTAGTTTTGATCCTCGATCAAATCAATGTGAACATGAAGTTCAACAGATAATTCATTTACAAACGATTGCAAATCAACTGCCAGATGCATTTACTGACCTTAAAAGAATAACTAGGTCTCATATTCCAGCTGTAAATGCTCCAATAAAAATTGATGTCCCTGAAGGACAATCTAAAGTTGCTAGTGAATCTAGACCACGTCAGAAACGTGGAAGACCATTCGGTTCTAAAGATAAAAATCCTCGAAAAAAGAAAGGAGCAACTATACAAGATGGTAATGAGGAGGATATAGTTTTTGAAAATCCAGTTGACATCATTAATAAAATTCCGGAAGAAACACAAGAGAATGAAGAGATCTCGATTAATTATGTCACTACAGGAACAAGATGAAACCGAAGCTCAATACTTGTCGACAATATTTTTGCATATAATATAGCGCTAAATATTATGGAAGAAAATGAGGATTTTGAACCTACCTCTGTGGAGGAATGTAAAAATAGAAATGATTGGCCAATGTGGAAAGACGCAATTCAATCAGAATTAAAGTCATTTGAAAAACGTGGAGTTTTTGGACCTGTAGTCCATACACCAAAAGGTGTAAAACCGGTGGGATATAAATGGGTATTTGTGCGAAAAAGAAATGAGAAAAATGAAGTCGTGAGATATAAAGCAAGACTCGTCGCACAAGGTTTTACCCAAAAACCGGGTATTGATTATGATGAGACATATTCTCCAGTGATGGATGCAATAACATTGTGATATTTACTTTGTTTGGCAGTACATGAAAAGCTTGAAATGCGTTTAATGGATATAGTTACAGCCTATCTGTATGGCTCGTTGGATACTGATATATATATGAAAATCCCTGAAGGATTTAAATTTCCAGATGCAAATAAATCAAATTCTCGGGAAATTTATTCAATAAAATTAAATAGAACTCTATATGAATTGAAGCAATCTGGACGGATGTGGTATAATTGCCTCCGTGAATGCTTAATTAAAATTGATTTCAAGAATGATCCAATTTGTCCATGTGTCTTTATAAAAAGATATGGATATGGTTTTGTTATAATAGCTGTTTATGTTGATGATTTAAATATCATTGGAACTCGTGAAGAGATAGATAAAACTATCAGCTATTTAAAAAACGAATTTGAAATGAAAGATCTTGGAAAAACAAGATATTGTTTGGGTCTTCAAATTGAGCATCTAAGTGAAGGAATATTTATTCATCAATCAAATTATGTGGATAAAGTTCTTAAAAGATTTTATATGGATAAAGCCCATCCGTTAAGTACACCAATGCTTGTGAGGTCACTTGATGTGAAAAAAGATATTTTTCGACCTCGTGAAGAAAATGAAGACCTCTTAAGTCCTGAGGTTCCATACCTTAGTGCTATTGGTGCACTTATATATCTTGCTAATAACACTCGACCTGATATATCATTTGCAGTAAATTTACTAGCAAGATATAGTTCTTCCCCAACTCGAAGACATTGGAATGGAGTTAAACATATTTTTAGATATCTACGAGGGACAATGGATATGAGTTTATATTATTCAAATTTATCCACTTTTGGAATGGAGTTAAACATATTTTTAGATATCTACGAGGGACAATGGATATGAGTTTATATTATTCAAATTTATCCACTTTTGATTTAGTTGGCTATGCAGATGCAGGATATTTGTCAGATCCACATAAAGCCAGATCGCAGACAGGTTATTTATTCACTATAGGTAATACTGTCATTTCATGGCGATCGGTGAAACAAACTTTGGTTGCTACTTCTTCTAACCATGCAGAGATTTTAGCAATTCACGAATCAAGTCGTGAATGTGTTTGGCTACGATCAATGTCACAACACATAAGAGAAGCATGTGGATTATCAAGTGATAAAGAACTTGCAACTATACTGTATGAAGACAATGCTGCTTGTATAGCTCAATTGAAGGAAGGCTACATAAAGGGTGACAAGACAAAACATATTTCACCAAAATTCTTCTTTACTCATGATCTTCAAAGCAAAGGGGAAATCAGTGTCCAACAAATACGCTCAAGTGATAACCTGGCTGATTTATTTACTAAAGCTCTTCCCACATCAACATTTGAAAAGCTTGTTCGAAAGATCGGAATGCAACGCTTGAAAGATTTAAAGAGATGACAAAATCAGGGGGAGTATGCACTGCACTCTTTTTTTTCCTTCACCAAGTTCTTATTCTCATTGGGTTTTTCTTGGTGAGGTTTTTAATGAGGTAGTATTCTGATTTCATACTCACATTCTTAAAATTCAAAATATTCAAGGGGAAGTGTTATGAATATCAAATGTTTGGCAATTGAAAAGACAAATAACTTATTATGTCTATTCAATTGTGTAATGAATATTTTGTAACTACAAAACTCTTTATCCTTCAATGTCTCTTCATGTACCCTATCATGTTACCTATAAATAGGAGGTAACATTGTTCACTTTGTACACACTTGTTTTGAGTACTTGATATGATCTTATACTCCCTATATTGTTCTTAGTTTTCTCTCTTGTTCTTTTCTCCTTAATTCTTCTTATTGTTATATTCTATAACAACTATAAAATTAATTTAATTATTTGTAAATTATTTATTTCAAATTCTAATACTTTTGATAAATCAAAGACAGACTTGTCAGTTTTGCCTTTTCGTATTTTCGTATTGTAGTTAGATTAGATTTTCTTTGCCATATTTTTCTTATATGTTCTTTTTATTGGAACTAAAATAAATATAAAAAAAGCGGTTGGTGGAAACTTAGAAGGACACGACGCAACAATTTGGAGCCAGAAATAAAAGAAAACGAGAATTAAGTTTTTAAGTAGATACAAGCGAGCGGTGTGGTCAAACAAGCAACAGCAAACGCGCGTCGCAGCCATGATGCATAGTGTAGGACTGGTTACTTCCGGCGGCACCCACCGCTGCTTGCCTCCGAAGTTGACTCACCGACCAGACGCAGGAGGTAGGATTAGAACCCGTACACGAGCGGCTTTGGTGGAGACCAGACCCACCAGGGTGGCGGTTCCTTCGGTGAGAGGCGCTGCTCCTAATAAGTTGTTAGTCGACCGTACTGATGACATCCAGGCGGAGGCCAGGGCTATGGCCCGTGCCGCTGACGCTCCCGTCTATAGCCCCGAGCTTCTCTCCCTCAAATACGGCTCTAAGCCGTTCAAGGTTCTGCCTAGACGACAGCGGCAAGATGTAACGTTTTTTTCTTTTTCTTTTGTAACTTGTACTGATTTAGTTTTGGATGTTATATTAGGCGGTACGGAGGACGCTCCAAATTTTAGTAGGCTTAGGTTCATTTGGGTTGCAATTGTTGCTGGACCAAAGAAATGGAGTGTTTGATGTGAACAAGAGGAAGCGAGCAACTGAGCTAAGGAACATTTTCACTCGACTCGGCCCTACTTTCGTTAAGTTGGGGCAGGGCTTGTCCACCCGCCCGGATATCTGCCCGCCCGAGTATCTCGAGGAGCTCTCCGAGCTTCAGGTATCTTCTGTAATTTTACAGCTTAATCTCCAATTCAGTTTTTTTACAGTTGATGGAATGAATACGAATAAGGATGGCCATAACCCGATTCCTGATGGAACAGGATTCCTTGCCTACGTTCCCTGATGCAGATGCCTTTGATTGCATTGAAAAGGAATTGAGGCTGTCGCTCGACTCCATCTACCAGTACATATCTCCCACTCCGATTGCCGCTGCTAGTCTTGGTCAGGTGTATAAAGCTCAGCTCAAGTACTCTGGGCAGCTTGTTGCTGTCAAGGTGCAGCGACCTGGTATTGTGGAATCAATCGGACTTGATTTTTACCTTATAAGAGGTCTAGGATTTTTCATCAACAAGTATGTCGACTTCGTTACCAGTGATATTGTTGCTCTTGTTGATGAGTTCGCGGGCAGAGTGTATCAGGAACTTAACTATGTACAGGTTGTTTTTTCTTGCTTTGAAAAACAGTTCAAGGATGCTGTCTCGTCAGTTCTTGATTGTTGCTTGCAAGGAAATTTTTTTTCCTACTTGGGCAACCTTATATTTCTTAGTAACATTTTATCTTCATAAAATTCTTTCGGGTTTGAAATTTAATTGTTGGCAGGATCCTGCAGGAGGGACAGAATGCACGGAGGTTTAGAAAGCTATATGCTGACAACGAGGATATCCTTGTTCCTGACATCTTCTGGAATTATACAAGTGCAAAAGTTTTGACGATGGAATGGGTTGATGGGGTTAAATTAAATGAACAAGAAGCCATAGAGAGACAAGGTCTAAAGGTTATTGACCTAGTGACCACAGGAATCCAGTGCAGTCTCAGGCAATTGCTTGAATATGGATATTTTCATGCAGATCCTCATCCTGGTAATCTCTTGGCCACACCCGAGGGAAAGCTTGCTTTTCTCGATTTTGGAATGATGAGTGAGACCCCAGAAGACGCAAGATCTGCCATAATTGGTCATGTTGTTCACATGGTAAATAGGGATTATGATGCCATGGCTCGGGATTATTATGCTCTCAAATTCTTGTCGCGAGATGTAGATGTCTCCCCTATTGTCCCGGCACTTCAGAACTTCTTTGACGATGCACTCAATTACACCGTGAGTGAACTGAACTTCAAAACATTAGTGGATGGTTTGGGTGCTGTTTTTTATCAATATCCTTTCACTGGTAAGTTACGATTTTTTGTCTTTTTTGAGGTTTTATAAGTCTATATAAATTTACATGGGCTGCAATCGGCAGAGTTGAACGAATAATTGAATCAAGCTTTATGGTTTGGCTTGTCAATTTACCTGCAGTTCCCGCCTATTATGCCTTGATATTGAGATCGCTTACAGTACTCGAAGGTTTAGCCCTTTATGCCGACCCTAATTTCAAGGTGTTGGCTGCTTCATATCCTTATTTTGCTAAAAGACTTCTCACTGATCCAAATCCTTACCTGAGAGATGCTCTTATTGAGCTGCTTTTTAAAGACGGGAGGTTCAGGCATGTGTTCTGCTGATGTTGCAACTTATGCTTCCAATTCAATGTCATGACGGTTACTTTTTTTTCCGCTTGGTAAATGCCTCTAACGCCTGATATTTTGGGATTTGCACAGATGGAATAGATTGGAGAACTTGCTTGTTCAGGGAAGTCAAGATAGAGACTTCTCGGCAAAAGATGCTTTACAACCTGTTTTAAAGCTATTGCTGGATCCAGATGGTGAAGAGCTTCGAAAATTGGTCGTCAAGGAGGCTGTTCGTGTCACTGAGGCTATCGTTCTAGCCTCGTCTATTGATGCCTATAACTCTGTCCCTAGTGCTATGAAGTCTCTAATGTTTAATGGAAATGCAACCGGACCTCTTCAGATGACTGATACTGAAATAGAAAGTATGAAAAATCTTCGAGATCAAGTTTTCAGGATATGGGGGCTTCTTCAATCGTCTCAAGGCTTTGATCCATCTCTTCTGCAACCTCTTCTACAGGTAAAGGCAATCTCGATCAAAATCTACGTAAAAAGAGATTTTATCAAATAACTTGCGTAACAATTTTTGTTTTGTGCTAGCTCTTTGGTTAGGAAGAATATGAAAGCCATTTCTTACCTAAAAATCATAATTCACTAAACTACTAAAAGCCATTTCCAGTTTAATCTCGAAGCTCGGCAACTAACTGCCCTTGTTCTGTAGCGGACGCAATCTAGTAGAATGTAGATTGCTTTAGCACAACCTTGGTTTGCTATCACCATTCAGAATGATGGCCTTTTCCACTGTGGAAGTGTAAAGACTTACTACCCCTAGCCCATAAAGATGGAACTACGAGAACACTTACCTGATACAGATGTCAAATTCACATCATATAGACATGAAACCCAAAAAATACTGTCTGCAAGGGTTAAAACATGCGGTGGCGGATGGTTGTAAAACTTGGTGCTGATGGGTACTATTCACGATTTCTGGGAGTCATTTGTTGCTAGTAGTTACGTAATCATAATTTGCAAGAGACAAATCTGTGTCCTTAACTTCTTTGAGAGCTTGCATGTACAGGTATTGCAACAGCGTCAGGCGCGCAGTCTGGGGGAGCGCGTTGTTGGCGGTATTACTCAACGGTTTGCTGCACGACTATTACAACAAGTTCTTCGAGTCCCAACAACAGTTTCTACATCAACATCTTAAGCTCTTCCAAAATCTGAGGGTAAGAAAGATGATGTAATTATACACGACAACAAAAAGAAAAATGATGATTGAAAATGTTCTTTCTATTCTTTGCCTCAATGAAATGTGACAGGTATAACCTGAGGCAGAACGATGTGACGGTACATTACTGATAATTTATCTGAACAATATTAAAGTAAATTTTACAGAGATACTGCATCACATTATCTTTTCCACAATAGAGTTGATATCGAGCTCTGATGGGACAACAGATGAGGTCAGCTGAAGCAATGAAATCGTACATTATAAATAAGGAGACTAGTTTGGTATAACAACAGAGTATCAATCTTGTCAAATGAACACCTTTCGGTACACCTCAGAATCACTTCCTTCCGCTGTTTTATATGTTTGCGTGAGAGAAAATTGCTTCAATTGGGGTTCCCCTTCTACTCGTCTATCATCTGCACTGCTTGACAGACAATCAAGGGAAAAAAACACACGCACACCAAACACATATACTTCTGATATGACCCAATGTATGTGATGTTTATATCAGGAATTAAACTAAGCTATCAACGTCGATAATTTTTACTAATGGCTTGACTCACCAGGACAAACCAGACCTTTTGAAGCCACTTCACAAGTCTGAGACTCAATTTTTTCTGGCCCAATATGACAGAAAATCCTCTCAACCCACAGCACCCTTCCCTCGACCGAAACCACCCCCAAAAAACTCCAACCTAGCCACCAACACTTCAAATCCCCCACAGTCAAACCTCATTCCCCCAAAAAACCAGTTGCCAGCCAACAACCACCAACCCCCACCAGAAACGATACCCCGTTCTATCGCTAGCTCTACTTTCCTCTCTGCAGGTGCATCTCAAAGGACCTTCAAAGATAAGTTTAGCGACAAGAGATGGAAGCCAGAGGAGATTTTCGCGAAGGAAAAATTTATTACTTATTTTGTGGATTATATCCCAGAGACGTGGAGCCCAGATAGACTTTACCAGTTTATTAATAATAGGGAGCATACGGTGGATGTTTACATCCCCTTCAAGAGGAGTATTAGGAATTCCAAATTTGGTTTCGTCAGGTTCATTCGCCAAGAGAACTACGAGCCGCAACGGACCGAAAAACTAAACAGTATTAGAGCGGAAGGGAGGCAGCTGAAGTTTAGTGTGGCTAAGTACAAGGTTAAGGGTCTTTTCCCAACAGTGGAACGAAGGGGAACACAACCTAGCCATGAAGATGTTAAGGCAGGTAACAGTCGGGTGAAGAATATTACTCATACAAATACTCCTATTTTTCATCAACCCACTCTCGGACGGTCATTCGCGGAAGTAGTCAGAACTAGAGGAGAGACTGAAGGACAGAAGGATAGAGCGTTTGAAGTGATAGCGAGGGCGTCAGAGACAAATAGAGAATGGTTAAACAGAAGTCTGGTAGGGATTGCTAGAGATGGCAGCCTGAATAAACAGAGACTTCCGGAAGCGGTTTCCATCCGTAGCATGGGTGGTGGTAAGTTTGTGGTTACTTTCCCATCACATGAGTTACTGAGTATGGAACTGGCGGGCAATAGAAATCTATGGAATGATATCTTTGTGGACGCCCACCCTTGGAGCCCGGAGGATGAGGTGTCCGGTAGGGTATGCTGGCTGAAAATTTTGGGCATCCCCCTGCTTGCTTGGACAGAGGAGACAATAATCAGGATCGCACAGATCTTCGGCGAGGTGGTGCAGGTGCACTCCGATACTCTGAACCAAGTACATTTTGAATCAGCATGGGTTTGTGTGCGCCCTAGACAGAAGGGAAAAGTCAGCGGCCAAGGTACTATCTTCGTGAATGACAGCCCCTTCAACATCTCGGTGGCTGAGGATCTTCACCCAAAAGGAACTTGCAGACTTGATGACAGAGACAGATGGGGAACAAATAGCTATTGTCATACAGGTTTCTCTACATATGTGAAGGCAAAGTCTCTGAATAGGAAGGAATCCTTTGAGCTTGACACTAGACAAGTGCAAGTGAGAAAGGAGACAGATATCTGTGTAGCAGATAATGCACGAGACATATCTGAAGGAGGGCAGGATCCCACGAGGTGGGTCTGGGGACAAGAGGGGCTCCCTCAATGTGCTCTTCAGCTCAGTCCTAGCCCAGAAGGTGGGGACCTGAAGTCCGGGGGTGATAAGTCGGAAAATGTGGATGGAATTAGTAAGTCAGCCCATTTTTTTGAGATAAGTTCAGAAGGTCAGATGAGAATTGAACAGATTGATAGAGAACTTAGGCCTGCTAGCCAAGCTTTGGATAACCTTGCACCTGACTTGGAAGGAAACAAAGAGGAGTCTAGTTTTCCCGAAGTGCTAGGGCTCAATCAGAAAATGCGTGAACCCTGTACAAGGAAACACAAGAATGATGCTACCCAGAAGATAAGCTGCAGTGGTAAAATAGAGAGAGTGGACAGCGACATGGTTCCAGTTCGAGCTGAAGAACTGCTTCACCCAACACTAAGGGAACCTGAACAGGAGAATTCAGATAGAAGCAGCTTCAGGTCAGACACAATTCTGGCAAAGGCATATGCTAGAATCAGGTTGGAACGTCGAGTCGGAGCAAAGGCTCGCGATAGAGCGGACAAAAATACAAGCAGAGACAGTTGTGAAGGGATTCTCGATGATGTTTTTGAGTCCCAAGGAGTTGTGGCAGTGCCGGACACAGCCCCCTCAATCCCCTTATCTCTAGTCCCTAATACTTTGAGCATGGAGGAAGCAGAGATGGAAGAGGAGGTAGAAGCCACCCTAGACGTAATGGACAGGTTGGACTTGGCAACCCGTAGATCGAGAGAGAAGCTACGCCAGAAGGTGTTGGAGATGATCGAAGAGGAACACGAAGATTGGGGAAATCACATCGAAAGCTAGACTCGTTCAGGTTTGTCTTTCGTGGATTGGTGTTTTATGTTATCATGATTAATGCTTGTGTATGGAATATTAGAGGTGTTAGGAGTAGTGTTAAAATAGCAGATATTAGAACAGTAGTCCAACAGAATGCCATTGTTTTATGCTTTCTTTTGGAATCGAAAATAGAAAGGGTGAGTGAGCCCATTGTAAATAGAATGTGGCCAAGTGGCTCTGTGGGATGGTGTGCTTGCGAGGCAAGGGGCAGAGCAGGAGGAATCATAGCTATGTGGGATAAATCCAGAGTTAATGTGACGGATTACACTTGTCGGGAGCGGTGGATGTACTTGGAAATTGAGGACAAGAGGTCGGGGCAAAAATGTGTGTATGCCGGATTACATGCTCCTAATTTGGTAGGTGAGAGACAGGTACTTTGGCAGGAGATTTTGGAGGTGAAGGCTGAATCCCAATTGCAATGGGTGATAATGGGGGACTATAACGAAGTACTGTCAGCTAGCGAGAGGACAGGACATCATTTTGATAATAGAGGGGCTGAGAGTCTGAGAAAGTTTATGGATGAGGGCGGCCTCACAGATTTGTCATTGCTGGGGAAACAATTCACATGGTTTTCTAGTCAAAAAGCCTCCAGAATTGACAGGGTTATGGTTAGCATGGAATGGGCGGCTGATTTCCAGAATTTCAAGCTGTATGCGGGCAACAAAGGGATGTCAGATCACATCCCTTTAATCCTCAGACAGGAGCTGATTTCATGGGGCCCAAAACCTTTCCGGTCTTGGGATTACTGGTGGGAAGAAAAAGATTTTCTAGAGCTTATTAAGCAATGGTGGGCGGAAGGAGGGGCGAAATTTCCTGGAAACTTTGCGTTGATCAGAAAGTTAAAGTTTCTTAAAAGCAAATTGAAGGTATGGAGCAAGAGCATTCGTGAGAAAAATAGTGGAAATCTCAGACAGATTGTGGAGGAGTTAGATATGTTGGATGCAAGCAGAGAAGGGGGGGTGGCCATTTCAGCAGAGGAGGAACAACATTATAGAGTTTTACAGGCGAAGAAAAGGCAAATGAAAGGTCAGATGGAATCGGTATGGAGACAAAAGTCTAGGGTCCAATGGCTACGATTGGGGGACTCAAATACCCGTTTCTTCCACATTACAGCAAGTACACGGCAGCGTAGAAATAATATGGAAGTCCTAGAGGTGGGGGAGTCTGTTTTATCATCATCGGAGGAGATCAAGAGAGAGGTGAAGAATTATTTTCAAGAGATCTACCAGTCGGACGCTGATCAATGGATCGACGTGGGAAATCTGCAGTTCAGTAGGTTATCCGAGGCTGAGGCTGCTAACCTAACCAGCCCCTTCTCAAATGAGGAAGTGAAAGCAGCAGTGTGGGATTGTGGGAGCAGGAAAGCACCAGGTCCTGATGGCTTCAATTTCCTCTTCTTGAAGAAGGCTTGGGCAGTCATAGGGGACGAGATCTTATTCATGGTTAAGGAGTTTCATGAGGCTGCTTGCTTACCTAAAGGAATTAATAATTCCTTTTTGGTCCTTATACCCAAGGTGGAGAATGCTGCGCGGCTACATATGTACAGACCTATAAGTTTACTAAACAGCTTGTACAAGATCATAGCGAAGACATTATCCTTTAGGTTGAAAGGAGTTATCGGAAGTCTAATTTCGCCATGGCAATCTGGATTTATTGAGGGAAGATTATTAATGGATTCAGTGATGATTGCATTTGAAACACTACAAGCTATGAAAGTCTCCAAAGTAAAAGGGTGGTGCTTCAAGGTGGACTTCCGTAAGGCTTACGACACAGTTAGATGGGGTGCCTTGTTGGAGATCATGGAAGCGATGGGTTTTAATAGGAAATGGTGTAGCTGGATAGAGCAATGCATTTCAATAGCTCAAGTCAATGTCTTGGTAAATGGGCCCCCCTCTGGAGAATTCAAAATAAAACAAGGGCTGAGACAAGGTGACCCGTTATCTCCGATGCTGTTTGATATAGTGGCAGAGGTTCTATCTCGACTTCTTCAAAAGGCGGAGGAGAAGGAGTTAATTCATGGTGTTAAGGTGGGAAGTAGAACTATAACACATCTGCAATATGCAGATGATGTTATAATTTTCAGTGGAGACACAGTCACCGGGCTTAAGAACCTAAAAAGAGTGTTGAGGTGCTTTGAGTTACTCACTGGGCTAAAAGTGAACTTTCATAAAAGTGCACTAATAGGGATCAACTATCCCAAATCAGAGGCTGATGGAGTGGCTGGAGAACTGAAGTGCAGATTAGAATCTTTACCGATAAAGTACCTAGGAGTGCAACTTGGGGCAAATCCAAAGAGCTATAAGACCTGGGAAGGAGTGATCCGAAAAGTCAGGAGAAAGCCAGGGGTATGGAAAGGAAAATTCCTTTCTCTGGGCAGTAAACTCACCCTTATTAAGTCGGTTTTAGACAGCCTTCCAGTATTTTTTATGTCAATGTTTCAGATACTGAAACGAGTGAGAAAAAAATTGGGGATGCTGTCTAGAAGATTCTTGTGGAAAGGGAGCGTGGAGAGGAAGTGTATAAATAAAGTGAAATGGGATATCGTGTGCTCGAGTCCATCAAGAGGTGCGGGAGTGGGGAACCTTACTATAAAGAATCGTGCTCTTCTATTAAAATGGTGTTGGAAGATGTTTGCTGAGTCTGAAAATCTTTGGTCCTAGATTTTTGGAGAAATGTACGGGCCACAGATGGGTAGTGCGGGCATCACCTTCAGGAACAATAATCTTCCAAACCATTGGAGGGATGTGGTGGAGTGTTTTAATGGAGACAATGTGATGACCAGATGCATTCGTGAAAAGTTTAAGTGGAGATTAGGAAAAGGCAATCGGATTTTATTCTGGAAGGAGCTATGGCATAAAGATGAAGTGTTAATGGAAAAGTTCCCTAGGCTGTTTGAACTTTCTTCCCAGCAATTGTGTACGGTTGAGAAGATGGGCAGATGGAGAGATGGGTGTTGGGTCTGGATCTTTTCTTGGCGTAGGTTCTTATTTGCTTGGGAAGAAGAGCTAGTTACAGAAATGGAGAGGTGGCTAGAAGGGTGTGGTATAAATCAAGTCTACTCCGACAACATGATATGGGAGACAGGAGTAGAAAAGTTTTCAGTAAAAGCCTGCTACAGGAGGTTGGAAGAGCAACAGGAATCTGAGGCAAGAGTGCTGATCCCGAACGTATGGAAGCGGTGTGGCACCCCGAAGAGTAGAGCCTTTTTGTGGTTAGCATGCCAGGACAGGATACTAACCAAAGGAAGATTAGCAAGACTTAACTGTCTGAGATTAGAAGATGCACAATGCTTGAACTGTGATATTACGGAAGTTAACGCAGATCATGTTTTGCTGCAATGTCAGTTTGCTTGGAAGTGTTGGTCGACGGTCATGTGTAAGTGGGGTGTATTTTGGGTGCAGCCTAAAACGTTAGTGGATCTAGTTAATCAGTGGGAGAGTATATTTATATGTAAAAAGAAACATGAGATATGGGATAGTATACTGATGGCGACAGTGTGGAATTTATGGGTGTCTAGGAACATGAAGGTGCATAGAGCAGAACATAAAAGTGCTGCTGAAGTGGCACTGGAAGGAATTATGTATGGAATAGATTGGTCTAGACTGTACACCAGCTCTAACATATGCAGGGGAGCCTATCTTCTTCCGATAGGTGATTGGCATCAGGTTATAGGGTGATGGAGTGAAAGTCCAAGCTACCTGGATAGTTATTCTAGGCAGCTTAAATAGTCATTCAAGGTTTACCTGCGTTTTGTATAGCTTTGTATTAGCACAGCGCTTTGTCTTTTTTTTGCATCAGTTGTATATTTGGGTGATGTAATTTTCTGTGAAGTAATACAAGTCATCGTTTCATCAAAAAAAAAAACCAGACCTTTTGATTCAAAGTTTGTATATATGTATTTTGATAATAGGAATAGTCCGGTTTGATGTAACCGGACTTTACTATTCTTCTTTGTTAATGCCAGTATGATCGATCTAGCAGTAGCTGCAGGCATTTCATATGGAAGCAGCAGCTTGACTGCAAATTGCCATATTTCATGACACTTTTGACTACGGGGGGGCTACGATAGAGAACCCAGTTTCCGAATGGTAATAATTGCAGGGAAAAGGTTTGACTTGAGAAGAAATTGAGAAGGCCAAAAAGATTTTCTTCCACTGCACTCTTGGTTTGTTAATCAGCTTAAATCGTACAGCCTGTAGAGTTGTTATAGTTTTCTTCAGTTTTAAGCTATACAAATTTCGACCCATTCAGCCTAACACAAGCTGCCTGAGCTAGCTGTATATATATATACTATGGCTGTAATCATTCCTGGACAGGTTCTCTCAAAGGAGAAGGAGAACCACTTAATTAATTAGCTCATACTACAGTGAGTCCAAGAAGATGGGTTTCCTTGCACTTTCATCACCAACATATGTGGGAATCTTGGTCTTTTCCTTGATCACTTTGTGTCTCCACAGCGTGCCTGCACTTGCAGCCACAAGGCACTACAAGTTTGATGTATGTGTTAATTATTTGTTCGTAAAAAATTTGTTTTACTGGGTTCGACGTACATTGATAGCAACTGTTCCAAAATTGTGCACCAGATCATGTTGCAGAATGTGACTCGACTCTGCCATACCAAGACCATGGTCACCGTGAATGGCCAGTACCCTGGGCCTCGCATTGTAGCTAGAGAGGGTGATCGTCTTCTAATCCAAGTCGTCAATCATGTCCACAACAATATCTCCATCCACTGGTATAGTATAGTTCTATATATGTGAATTAGTAAATAAATTTTTTTTTTCATTTTTGATGTTTTCATTTTGGAGCAGGCATGGAATTCGGCAGCTTCGAAGTGGTTGGGCTGATGGTCCTGCATACATAACCCAATGCCCTATTCAAACTGGACAGAGTTATGTGTACAACTACACAATTGTGGGACAGAGAGGGACTCTTTGGTGGCATGCTCATGTTTCATGGCTGAGATCAACTCTATACGGTCCTATGGTCATTCTTCCAAAACATGGTTTTTCTTACCCTTTTCCCAAACCTCACAAGGAAGTTCCTGTCATCTTCGGTAATTAATCAACCAATGTCCGACCATCCATCTTAATTTTTGTATGTGCTGGCTGAAGTTCTTTGATGTGATGGTCCTACGTGCTTTTACTGCAGGATGTTGGTGATGTTGGAAAAGAACGTATAAAAAAACTAGAATGGTTCATATTTCTCATTGATAGAAGCTGAATTTATACAATAGAATAAAACCTGAAAAAATCTAAAAATACGGAACCTAACAATCTGATCTAAACAGATTAACTTATTCAAACTAAGAAACAAATCAAAATCAAATCAAATCTTCTAAAAAATAGAACAGCTCCTAAGACAACACCCACATCTCCTCCTGGATTAGGAGCTGCATATTCTCATCTCCATCCTAACGATAAATTTCTCCAGCTATGTTTTTCCCCAAGGATTTGTACCAAAAAGCGGTACATAATATTTAATCTCCACTTGAACAAATGAGCAATATTTGCATATAACTCCTATTTCTTCATCCAATATAAGCTCATGCTTCCCTTGACAGCAAGGAGTAGCCGTCTGGAGGCCAGCCAAAGGTTGTGAAACTTCAGCTTCATTTGTTTTCTTTGCAGACTCAGTGATCTCATCTTCACAGAGAGCTAAAGCCATCTCGGCCCAAAGGGCATCTAATTCCTTCTCCTCTTCTGTTTTTTCTGGCGGCTTTGACTCTTTCACTCCAAAAATGAATTGTTATTTTTTGTTGTTATCCTCTTTTGAATCAAATTTTCTTTTCCTGCTTGTCCCGCCATGAACAGACCTCTCGCCAAAATCATCATCATTGTCATCCAGCTCTTCCTTGTCTCCCTTTGCATTATCAACATGCGTCCCACTATTTTTACCCAATTCACTTCCATTAACTTCATCATCAAGATTAGAATGTACACAAGGATTTGTTTGCTCCCACTCCAATGAAAAATTTTTCCCCTTCATCTTCACTAAGAACAATCTTTTGCCCTTAGAATCAAAAATCTCACAGGTTTTGTCTTTAAAGTTTAAAGAAAAACCATTCTCAACCAGCTGTCCAACACTCAACAGATTTTGGTTAATTTCAGGTACATATAAAACATTAGGAATCAGTTTTATACCTGAGATTGTTTCAATGCCAACATCTCCCTTGCCTTTAACATCAATACAAGCTCCATTCCCAATTCTTACTTGGAAACGTATGATTCATCAAGCTTCTTGAATATTGACTTATCATGGGACATATGGTAGGTACACCCACTATCAATAAGCCATGCTTCACTGGAGGTATTTCCAGTAAAACAAGATGCCACAAATAAATACTCCTCCTCCTGTGACTGGTCAGCCACTTGAGCATTTTGTTCTTCTTGTCTCTTGTGTTTGCAAACCTTTTCCACATGCCCTTTCTGATTGCAAGACCTGCACACAACATTAGGCCTAAACCAGCAACGCCAAGCCTCATGTGTTGTCTTTTTACAGTGTTCACATGGCTGAAATTTTCTTTTGTCACCATCTTCACTGTTTCCACTCTTCTCCTTCTTGAACCACCCTTTCTTGTTGTTTTTGTCAGCCTGAAATGGCTTTCTAAACTTGGCTTGAAAAGCACCTTCAATCGCCGTCTCTTGCCTAAAACCTCTCCTTTGGTCTTGAGCGCTTAATGCATTCATCAACTCAGCCAAAGAAATTTGTGAAAGATTTCTCGAATCTTCCAGAGAAGATATCTTGGCTTCAAATCTTTCCGGCAAGCTTACTAGCACCTTCTCCACAATTCTGCTATCAGGCAAGTCCTCTCCAGCCAATCTGATCTTATTGACTATAGTTAAGAGTCCATCAGAGTAAACTTCTATGCTTTCTGTTTCCTTCATTCTCAAATTTTCAAACTCTCTTTTGAGATTCAAAATCTGCATCTGCCTGGTTCTTTCGCTCCCTTGATAAGTTTCCTTGAGCGTATCCCAAGCTTGTTTTGGCGTCTCACAAGTCATAATTCTTGTAAAAACTAACTCAGAAACAGCAGCATAAATCTGAGACAAGGCTTTTGGAGCTTTTGCCTCTTCATCAGCATGTGCTCTAATTTGATTCAGAGTAGGGTTGTTGCCTAATGGAGCTATCTGTCTTTCTTCTTCAACATACTGCCATAAACCGAGACCTCTCAAATGAGTCTTCATCTTTACTGCCCATATTTGATAATTCTCTCCAAGAAAAATAGGGGGTGACAAAGAGGTGTTTGTTGAAGACATTTTGACACTGGTTCACTCAACACAGGTCCTCTAAGAAAATAGCTCCGCTACCACTTTGTTGGTGATGTTGGAAAAGAACGTATAAAAAAACTAGAATGGTTCATATTTCTCATTGATAGAAGCTGAATTTATACAATAGAATAAAACCTGAAAAAATCTAAAAATACGGAACCTAACAATCTGATCTAAACAGATTAACTTATTCAAACTAAGAAACAAATCAAAATCAAATCAAATCTTCTAAAAAATAGAACAGCTCCTAAGACAACACCCACACAGGAGAATGGTTCAATGCAGACCCGGAGGCAATCATTAGCCAGGCTCTGCTAACCGGTGGAGGCCCTAATGTCTCCGATGCATATACCATCAACGGACTTCCTGGGCCACTATACAACTGCTCTGCAATAGGTATACGATATATAGTAGTACTATGAAGCTATGTTACTTTAGATTAATCTCTATGACATGACATGGTGTACTTGCAGATACTTTCAAACTGAAGGTAAAGCCTGGAAAGACTTACCTTCTTCGTTTGATCAACGCCGCACTCAACGATGAACTCTTCTTCAGCATAGCAAGCCACACGCTAAAAGTTGTTGAAGTTGATGCAGTTTATGTAAAACCTTTTGTGACAGACACCATTCTGATAGCCCCAGGACAAACCACCAATGTTCTCCTCAAGACCAAACCTCACTACCCGAATGCCACATTTTTCATGACTGCCAGACCATATGTGACAGGTCAAGGCACCTTTGACAACTCAACTGTTGCTGGCATTTTGGAATATGAAAGACCACAGAACATCCATCAACCAAGTCTTTCCACCAATCAATTTCCACTCTTTAAACCAAATTTGCCTCCACTTGATGACACCTCATTTGCGACAAAATTTACCAGCAAAATCCGCAGCCTTAATACTGCAGAATTTCCTGCCAATGTGCCTCTAAATGTCGACAGACGGTTCCTTTTCACCGTTGGCCTGGGAACGAGCCCATGCCCCAAAAACCAAACCTGCCAGGGGCCAAATGGGACGATGTTTGCAGCATCGGTGAATAACGTGTCATTTGCGATGCCAACCAATGCTTTGCTTCAGGCACACTATTCTGGTCAATCACACGGCGTATATAGTCCTGACTTTCCGATCAGTCCATTATCTTCGTTCAACTATACTGGCAACCCTCCAAAAAATACCATGGTCAGCAACGGAACCAAGCTGGTAGTGCTTCCTTTTAACACTTGTGTGGAGCTGATTATGCAGGACACCAGCATACTCGGTGCTGAAAGCCACCCTCTTCACTTGCATGGCTTCAATTTCTTCGTTGTCGGCCAAGGTTTTGGAAACTTTGACTCAGAAAAGGACCCTTCGAATTTCAATCTGGTCGACCCTATCGAAAGGAACACCGTTGGTGTACCATCTGGTGGATGGGTGGCCATAAGGTTTCTGGCAGACAATCCAGGTTAGCAAGTAGACAATTAGAAATAGTTACTGCAGGAATATATATTTATATAAATAAGTAGAAAATAGTTGTTTAAGAATGTTTGACTCTGATCAAATTGAATTAATGAGTGGCGATGATATATGCGGAACGCAGGTGTATGGTTCATGCATTGCCACCTTGAAGTCCACACAAGCTGGGGTTTGAAGATGGCATGGGTTGTGCTGGATGGGAAGCTTCCCAATCAAAAGCTGCTTCCTCCGCCCGCCGATCTCCCCAAGTGCTGAAGCTTCCTTAAATAAACATTTCTCCACCCACATGATCTCTGACTGTTTTGTTCTTAAATTTTTTTTGCTGTTACTATTTGGTTTTGCACTGTTGAGGCGGATTTTTCTCTAATCATTCCATTGATTTGATTACCTTATGGAGTTTATGAAATAAAATATTTTAAGAGTTGTTTATTTATTTCCCTTTAAATCGATGCTTGACATTCTTTTTTAAAAAAAAATTCCAAATTAGCTTAAAGCTGACAAAGGTTTGACCATGTTTTTTCTAAAACCAAATGAAGTGAATAAAAATGAAGAAATGTGACAACACATCTTCATCTTCCTCCTCGGAAAGAGTAAGTGTTTGATCATGTTTTTGTTTAACATACATGTTTAATATTGAGAAATAACATTCTCTCAAACTATTACGACTCAAAAATGGATAGAAATGATCAGAGGTAGTCCATTCATGAATATTGCAAGTATAATACTATGAACCAGTATCAGATCCTCTTTTACCTCACTATTAAACATGTAGGTTAAACAAATATACCTTATCCATTCTATCGAAAGGAAAAAAAATATAGCTTATACATTCTAAAACCGGATGTCTCATTTCACGAACTAAGATATATTGTGCGCACGCATCAAAGTTTCTATCTTTTGAACATCTTCTGGAGTGTCCACACCATGAGCCTCGTGGTCAACCTTTATCACCTGCAATATTACCTCTGCATCACTAACTTGCATGCTTAAGCACAGATGCTACTACCAACTTATCTTCTCTCCAAGGATTAAATGTCCTTAATTAGCAGGATTAGTAACTTTCATGAGCGGCAATGTCAAAAGTATTATTCAGGAAGTTGGAATAGAATAAGTTGACTCATGAAACAAAGAGTAGCCAGATAATTTACTTACTTTCATTTTGAAACCATTTTCAAGGACTTTAAGCTGTTCCAAATCCTCTTCTACCTGCAACGGAGTAGATTCTAGCTCTGGATACATCTTCAGAAACTTTGAATCATAAGCCTGGTCAGAATTATAATTTGTTACTGATGCTCTGGAATTTACAATTGTAAGATATATTCTAAGCCAGACGCCAGATGGCAAACCTGAATTCCAAGATGAAGCAGGTATGCGAATTGTGGGTTTACTTCCCCAGACCTATATCAAAAACATGAATAGGTTCACTCACACGTTTCATGTGAAACGAGTTCTTTTAAAAGGAAAGGAAAAGAAGGAAATTCATTTATCACAAGTAGATAGACTTGCTTGTTATAAGGAATTAATCCCCTTGAGAAATAGATAGCATATCCTCGTTTATCCACAACACATTTTACTCGATTGGGATCAAACGCATATTCAGGTTTTAGGGACGTTACAGCAGTGCTGAAAACTGCATCAGGGGCTGCCTACACCAATGTGATAAATCAAAATAGAAGATTAAAAGAAAATCAAAGAATTGATTGCAGAAAAGGAATCATGAAAGGATCAAATGCAACTAAAAAAAAGTACAAAAAGAAGCAATAATAACAAAGAATAAACGGAAACACAACGCAGATTAAACATGATCAGGAGCCACGCCACATATTCCTTCACTCCCATATCATAACTGAGATTCACATGATGTTTTCATATTCATCTTCTCTAATATTAGGATTCAAAAGTCGGCTGTATCCAGGAAAACTATGGAATGAAAAAATCTATAGAAGTATACCTGCAGTTCTTTAACAATGCCATCAATTATCCCAGGTTCAATGAGAGGCTCATCCCCCTGAATATTGACAACTACATCATATTTCATCCCTAGCTTCTTAACTGCTTCATTGCACTGCTCTGTACCTGTTGGACAACAAAGATTATTGATCAACAGTAAAGGTAATTTCAAGTTGAATGTGTGCCCAAATGACAACTAAGTTTGCACCATTTTGACAAGATTCTGAAGTCATTATCACATCGGCACCAAATGCTTGACAACATTCTGCAATCTTTTCATCATCGGTCGCCACAACTGTATCAGCAATCAGCAATATGCAATCAATAGATAAATTGATATAACAGTGGTAAAAGAAAGTGCATGTGTGGACACTGCAGGGGAAAGAGACAGATGATATCTGACAATTTGCAAAGTAAAAGAAAACATCCAGTCAAAGTTATCATCATGGACGTCCCTAGCTTTAGCTTTTAGTCATTGGTAAAATCTCGATGCCTTAGAGACAAAGTAGTGGTAATCACCATAGCAAAATCAGAGTTTTTCCAAACGAACCAAATGTACTAATGTTGCAAACAAAACAAGGCACAAATGTGATGAGTGTAAAGTACAATACCATCTACCATCAGAATGCAGAAGCAACAGTTAGTCTGATGTTGCCAGGGTATCACATGGAGGAAAATGTCAAAAAAAAAACACTACACTACGGCACAATAAGATAGATCAAGAAGACAAGGAAGATATGAGATGAAAAAAGTACCTATGTGGTCCAAGGAAGTAGCTAGTCTGGCTCTTTCCCAAGTTCTCTGCGAAGAATCAGCTAAAAATTTGAGTAAAAAAATTCTGGTAAGATGAATTAAGCACAGTGATAGCAGTTTGAACATGAAACTTCCCCGACTGTGTCTCAGTAAACATTATCGAAGGTTACTCCAAGTGTAATTATGGAAGTAAACATTTATCTCCCCGATTATAACAAAAAAAAAAATCATTTATCTCCCCATGTAAAGTAAATCAATAGCTTTTATACAGTGACGTAGTAAAAGCCAAGATTTGAGCAAACAAACTCTGCAGAGACTGAGTTGATGGACCAAAATAACCGGGATTCATTTCCAAGCAATGTGAAACAATGAATCCAAATAAAAGAAGCAAATGAAGACCAGATCAAATCAGATCAGATCAAACCAAAAATAACACAAGATTGGGGAGCGGACACAATGGGGAAAAGAAACTAGTATGAAAGAAGGAGAAAAAAAAAAGAGAGGGCGGGAACCTGGATCATGGGTTTGCCGAGGATATGGACGAGGGGCTTGCCTTGGAAGCTAGTAGAAGCATAACGGGCAGGGATAATACCCACAACCCGGCTCCTGAACTTTCTGAAGTGACCCCGATAATAAGCATAAGCACCGATGGCTATGCCTATGGCAGATCCGGCAACAATGCCGTGCACAATCCATGACTTGGACGACGAATTACATGAAGAGCAAATGTCTTTCATCCCTCCCCCGCGCCACCGCTTCGCTTCGGGTTCGGTCCCTTGCTAATGGTAAAGTCAAACGGGTAGTTGGTTCATTTAAACCGTTATATTGGGGGTGGCTTGACTGGTATATTTAAGGTACAGTATCACAGGGAACCTATTGTGGTGAATTAAATCTATTCAAATTATTTTTAAAAAAAAATGCAACTTATTTCGGTCTTTTTCGACAAATTTTGAATTAATCGACAATGTAATTTGTCAAAATAATATTATTTTGATATATTTTATTTAAAATCTATTATGTAATGGTAGGATAAATTATGGATTAAAAAAGTTGAAGATCTTTTCTTTCGTAAAAAGAGGTATACACGAACATAACTAATTCTTTTTCCTTTATCATAAACATCAATTGATGGTTCCATCTCCATGTCCAAGATTCGATCCCTGACTAACAAGTTACTTTTCAAATATCTTGGCAATCTTCATGAGAGAGGTTGAAGACACTTCTAAAGGTTCAAAATATAAAGGATCGGACTCTCTTCTCATGCTTTCAATGCGTCCATTGATGGAACCATCGTTGTTTATTTCCTCGAGTGGAGGGAACTGAAATTTCAGCAAAATCTCGCAATCCATATGCATCTTATCCTTCTGGCCATCTGTGATCACATTTCTGCAGCCAACCATACACACAGCTCCAGAATTGGTGTTATAGATTCCTTCTGCAGAGATACGCACCTGACCATTCAGTATCGAAGACCTATTGAAAAGAGAAATCCTTTCGGCCGAGTTGTACGCTCGACAGCCGTGAAATTCTTAACTTGTAGCTGACGTTGGCCAAGTTGCTGCTGCTGATGTCCAACTGATCGGCTCCAACAGAATTCTTAGCAGAATAACTATAAACTGGAAAGCTCGCTTCACCCCAAGCTATTCTTCCCGTAGAATCTCTTACCCACATGCTAAACTCCATATGATGAGAATTTTGGCTAGGGTATGTTTCGGTTTTGACTTGTGAAGTTTCTGCTTTGGGACATGAAGTCTTTACCGATAAACAACTTTATAAATTGGTGTTGGAAAAGGACAACATTTCTTCAAAGCAAATACATTTGAGATGGGTAATATTCAGGTGCAACTGTGGTAATATTCAAACTTACCACGATCTAATATAAATTTCTCAAAAAGTATGAAAAATAATATTTTATTATTTTATTATTTTTTATAAATTCTATATTAGAGATTATGATAAATATATTGCACCTGAATATTACTCCTAACTGGATTGGAATGATACCTTAGAGAATATAATACCTTTGTCATTATATTATTTCTTGGGGGCAGGCATAGAGATTTACTGGACAACAAGCTTTTCAGTTATAATATCTTGTATTTAATAAAAACTATGATGTTGTATAGTTGAGTATTAAGATTTATTTATTTTAAAATTTTAATAATTAATTTTGGGTTAAAAAAATCTCTATATATATATATTTTGGAATAAAGAAATGTGTTCTTTCTGTCACTTTTGTCCAGATAGCTCACTCTTTTATCATATAGGATTAGGTTCTCTCGAATGATGATGCGGTAGTGTTTGACTGTTTTGCATCTGTTTTTGGCCCAAAGAGTTGTATTTATGCAATAGAGGTTTATAGTAAACAAATATGCAAAAGGAATCGAAGACTTGGCCATTATTGTTTATTGTTTGTAAGTTCAATTACAGTAAACAAAAACATGAATTATGCATAAAGAATGACCCTCTGACACTATAGGACGCTCATCTGTAAATATTCAATCTATTGAATAAAATCATCTATCAGAAGAAAATTGATGATTGATCTATTCATTTTTCTTTGTATACGATCAATTATGCATAAAAGAATGAGCTTGTGATCTATTCATTTCACCCTCCATTTGAAATGCTATTCTAGTAGAATATTAATTACTTTTTTATTTATTAATTATAATATTTTCAGACAACAACATGAACACCATCCCAAACAAATCTTATTACAACATCAACAAACGAGACAACCCCAAACAAATTTTATTACACAAATATTCTAATCCCAGACACAATCCGAATCCGAGTACATATAAGATCGATAGATAATAGATGTTTGGGGATTACATGATTTGATCAGAATAATCAAGGCAATAAACTCCACTCCACTGCCAAATTCACTTGCAAATCCCGATCAAGTCGACCACATGGCAGGAGGCACACAGTAACTACCAAGTGGAATACATTTCAATCCACGAAATACAGTTTGCATCATGATAATATAGAAGGGATTATGCTGTTTCTGTGCTTCTTTGCTTTGATGCACTTGGTTCAACTCACTCCTATTTATAGCCAGCCAGCAATAGGTTTGGATATCTAGAGGTATTCTCATTATATATTTGAATCATTAACATATAAATTTCTATATTTCTTTTTTTAAATGACACAATTTCACAATAAAAAAACGTTTTCTCTTTTATAACATTATAGTTTTCGTCTTTACTAGTTTTGTTTCCTTGTGCTGCTCTACCATATTGATACGGCCTTTTTTTTTCTATAGAAAATAACTGCCCAGTACGTATCCTAATCAAAAATTATTTTTATAATTTTTTTTTCTAAAAATATCTTTATCAATAAAATGAATACATAAAACTGATTGTTTACGTTATTTATCTGCTTTCAAAGGAAGATATGGGATACTATCCTTCATATATAATAACAGTATATATTATTGATTATTAACAAAGGGATCTCAGATTTAATGTGATACTATTTCTTTTAATTTTTCAATCTATCCTATTCTATTTACCAAACAAGGATTCTGGGCTTCCCAGGATAACGAGAAGTAACACCACCAGATAGTATGGGTCATATACATCTTCCTTTGATCGATACCGAAGAAAAGATTGTTTATTAGAGCCCCCTTCTTTTACTTAACTTGTAAAGGTTGGCGTTAGAGACCCTGTTTCGGAAGTGGTAGACGAAACGGGAGCGGGAGCAGGAAGGGAAGGCTGAGGGATGGGTATGGGTAGGAGTATGCTGAACGAGAAGGCGTTTCTTGCCTAACCAGGTTACGCATACTACCTGTTCGACGAAATTCCTCCCATAAAATTTTGTGTAAGTATCAACAAAAGCAGCCATAACCTGGATTTTCTCTCGATTTCTCCTCGGCACCCCCTGATATCATGCACCAACCTCCTCCCATGGGGGAGGCCACTCTGCCGCCAGACATAGGCGACCCCACGGCTGCCCCTGGGACCACGCCAATAGCCTTGCCCACGCACCTCTTGATAGAAGACAAAAAGGAAAAGGAAGAAACAATGGTGGAGGTGGAGCCTACAATGACCAGCGTCCCGATTGAAAATAATTCTACGTCTGAAGAAGTGGCTGAGATGTCTACAGACCCTCCTAAGGAACTATCCAATGGGATGGCTGATAGACCATCGGTGACTTACAAAGATAGACTACTCGGGAAAGAGATGGACGAGGATAAGGAACCAGATTTTATAGTATCGTCTGATGACTTAGTTTTCTCAGTCGACGAGGTTGGCCAGCTCCTCACTATTTCTCAAAGATTGGAAGAGCACGCACAGCAGGCATGGAGTTTTGCGGTTGTGGTCAAACTTTTGGGAAAATCTATTGGACTTGCACTACTCAATACCAAGCTGAAAGCACTATGGGGTACAGTAGAAAGTTTCAAGGTGGTTGACATGGAAAACGGTTTTTTTTGCAGTCAATTTCAGAAGTATACGAGATAAAAACTATGTTTTGACGGGAGGCCCTTGGGTCATACTGGGACATTACCTCTCAATCCAGAGCTGGACTCCTACTTTCAGAGCAGCTACGGCTGAAATTTCCAAGATCATCGCATGGATTCGCTTCCCTGATTTACCACTACACAGGTATCAATACAATATTCTTCGTGCTATTGGTAGTATGGTCGGCAATATTGTGAAAGTTGATATGAACACTGCTGAATCCCAAAGGGGCCGGTTTGCAAGGGTGGCAGTCGAACTGGATCTAGCAAGCCCACTCACGTCGGCAATCAGGATCAATGGAGAATGGCAGCGTGTTGAATATGAAAATCTTCCGACAATCTGTTTTAGTTGTGGTAAAGTGGGTCACAATCTTAGCATCTGCCCTCAAGGAACTGTCGAGCCCCTCGCATCCAACCTCCAACCAGTGCCGGATTCTTCTATGGACAAACTCTCGACTCAACCTGCGGGAAAAGTGTCCGACGATCAGAGATTTGGTCCTTGGCTCCACGCTTCCAAACCCAGCAGACGTGGCAGCGGCGGACAGGACAAGGCACAACATCAGTCACAGTTAAGGAAAGATAAACAAAATCAGTATAATGGTTCGAGATTTTCGGCGTTGAGTGAGGATCCTAATCTAGGTGAATCATCATCTCAACGGTTGGACATCGCATCTGATGCTTCTCCCTCTGTGAGCGCAACTTATACTTTAGCACATGCCCAAGGCCTACAGCCGCCCTCTACCACCCCTAAAGTCATAGACCCACGCTTGAAACCTAAGACCCCAAGAACAACCCAAGACAATGGAAAAAGTCAGCCCAACCAGGACAACAAGCTGACCCCGTCGACCAGAAACAAACCAAGCCAGTCCATGCTTACCCAGTCCAATAATTCTGCGACCGGCCCATCTGAGCCTAGCACCTCCTTGACCAAACCTTTGACCCACAAGCTAATTACCCAGCCCAGCACACATCAGTCTGACAAATCAGTAACAGAACCTGTTTTCTTCTTCTCCACGAACACGTGGTTCGACCATGCCTTGAACAGGTCAAAGCTCGTTGCCTTGACCAAAAATCGCAAGCGAGAAGCGCAGGCGATGGCTATCCAAAAAAGTGGTGGCCAGCAAAGAGCTCTGCGGGGGAAGAAGGAAAATTCAAAGCAAATTGTAAAGCAACCCCCCGACCCTGGACCATCTAAGAGGACAAGGCACGATCCTGTGGGAAAGGCGCCCCTTCCGGTGACCATGGCGGCGGCTAGTATGGAGGAGGAGCATGCCCACCCAACGGACAGGGAGAGCTCAGATAATCAGGAGGTAACGCCGGGAGCGTCGCTGGCTTGCCCCTCGGCGGCGTCAGTGTAACTCGTTTTCTATTGGTTTTTCTTATTTGCCTTTTGCACTGAGTATTTATACTTTGGTTTTTACACGTCTTTGCCAATTTGTTTTACGAATAGTTGTTTCCTATTGTCCTTGAATTTTTAATCCTACCTATGTCTTCTATAATAGCTTGGAACTCACAAGGAGCTGCGAGCCCCAGTTTCAGAGTTCATTTTAAAGAGCTTTATCGTACTCACAAACCTTTCATCTTTATTGTGATTGAGCCCAAGATCAGTGGGGAGAGAGCTCGCAAGGTCATCAGTAAGTTAGGCTTTACTAACCACTTTGTGGAGGATGCCCAAGGTTTTGCAGGTGGCATTTGGGTCCTATGGAGTGAGGGAAGTACTTCTATTCAAATTTTAGACTCTAATGCCCAGTTGGTTCATTTTAAATGGTCTCATAATGATCTTTCTGGTGTGTGTACTGCAGTTTATGCTAGCCCAAACCTGAATCGAAGAAGGGAACTCTGGAATTCTCTACGTAACATTAGTTGCTGTACTCATGAGCAATGGGCTATTCTTGGAGACTTCAATGCAACCTTGTCTCTTGAAGAAAGATCGGGAACTAGTATTTCCACTCATAGAGGCAACAAAGATTTCCAGTCAATGGTTAATGATTGTGGTCTTCTTGATATGGGTCACAAAGGACCAAAATTTACTTGGTTCCGAGGAACTCTTCGAGTAAGGCTAGACCGAGCCATTTGCAATATAGAGTGGAAACACAAGTTCCCAAACTCTGAGGTTTGGCACCTGCCGCGTCTAAAATCCGATCACAGGCCCATCCAATTATACGTTGAGAAACCAGGAGGTCAATTTATGAGCAATAGACCCTTCAGGTTTCAGGCTGCTTGGTTAACTCATCCCAGTTTTGAGGAGTTCGTCAAGAATAACTGGAATATGCATAATGGTTGGGCATCAGAGCAGCGCGTGTTCACCAATAAACTACAGGTTTGGAATAAGAATGTGTTTAAAAACATTTTTCGCAGGAAGCAGACCCTTCTCAAGAGAATTACTGATCTTGAGCACATCCTGGAAAGGAGGGAGTCAACTACCCTCGAACAGGTATACTCGAACCTTAAATGTGATTTGGAAAATGTCCTCCTTCAAGAGGAGCTTCTTTGGTATCAAAAAGCTAGAACGAATTGGATTAGATATGGTGATAAGAATTCTAATTATTTCCATACTCAAACCATCATCAAAAGAGGTATAAACCGTATCACGGCTCTTCGTAGCCAGGAAGGTACCTGGGTAAAAGATGAGGAGAACTTGAAGATTCTGGCTATCAATTTCTTTAGTAACTTGTACATGAATGATTCTCCTGTTTTCTCCCCCCTTACCACAGTTCATACTTTTCCTAGAATCGATACTGCTAATTATGATCTCTTATTGTCTCAGGTAACAAAGGAAGAAATAGTCAAGACCCTTAAATCTATGGGCAGCTTCAAGGCCCCGGGGAAGGACGGCTACCAACCGATCTTTATGCAGACTCAATGGAATATTGTGGGGGATTCGGTCCTCCATATGATTCGAGATTTTTGGGAAAATGGTGTCCTCGACAGGGAAGTAAACGACACCTTGCTAGTTTTGATTCCTAAAATTAAATCTCCTGAATTGATCACACATTTTAGGCCTATCAGTCTTTGTAATGTGTCATATAAAATCATTACCAAATTGATTGCTCATCGTCTCAAACCTTTGATGAACTCTTGGATTGCAGACACTCAATCGAGTTTTGTGCAAGGGAGGAAAATTACAGATAATACAATTATTGTGCAGGAGGTCATCCACTCTATGAGTAGAAAAACAGGAAGAGAAGGATGGATGGCTATCAAGATTGACCTGGAGAAAGCTTATGACCGGCTAAAATGGGAATTCATTGAGGAGACCTTAAACATGACAGGCATTCCTGATCTCCTTGTTGCTAGAATTATGAGTTGCATATCTACTCCTTCTATGAGGTTATTATGGAACGGTGGTATGTCAGATATGTTCTATCCTTCAAGAGGAGTGAGGCAAGGGGATTCCTTGTCCCCCTATCTGTTTGTGTTATGTATGGAGAGGCTAGCCCATCTAATCAATGACGAGGTTACTGGTGGTGGTTGGAAGCCTATCCGTCTTGGAAGGAAAGGTCCCCCTCTCTCTCACTTATTTTTCGCAGATGATATTTTCCTGTTCTCGTCTGTTTCACTGTCTCAGGCTGAAAGAATAAAGGATACTCTGGAGAGATTCTGTCAAAGCTCAGGACAGAGGATCAATAATGGAAAAACCAGGATATTCTTCTCCAGGAACACAAGTCTCATTCAGAAAAGGGAAGTGTCTGATCTTCTTGGTTTTAAAATAGCAAATAATTTGGGCAAATATCTTGGTGTTCCTCTCATTCATGGAAGGAAAACTGTCTCTCTTTTTCAGGAACTAAAGGACAAAGTGAGGAATAGACTGGCTACCTGGAAAACTAGGAATTTGGCCTTTGCGGGACGTGTGACGCTGGCAAAATCCGTCCTACAAGCCATCCCATCCCATACCATGCAATCGATGCTTCTGCCAGAACGTGTATGCAAGGAACTGGACAGACTCACGAGAGACTTCATCTGGGGGTCCAGTCCTGACAAGAGGAAGATTCACCTAATTGCTTGGGAAGAGGTGACAAGACCAAAGAACCAGGGTGGCTTAGGTCTCAGGAGCACAAAGGAAACTAACATCTCACTCATTATGAAACTGGGATGGAGGTTCCTCACCGAGGGGGACAGGCTATGGTCCAAGGTGCTACAGGCAAAATATAACTTGAAGCAGATGAATCCGAGTAATGTGATTGCTAAGTCTGGGTGCTCAAATACCTGGAGGGCTCTAGCCAGAGTCATGCCCCTGATAGCACAGGGAGTATCCTGGTCACTTGGAAATGGTGTCAATATTCGTTTCTTTAAGGATCAATGGCTACCTAATTCTGATATACTCATGAATGTGGCTTTGCAGGATATTCCTACTCCACTTCAAGATGCCACCATCAATGAGTTTATGCAGGCAAATGGAGAATGGAGTTGGGAGAAGTTTCGTCATCTTCTCCCTACCTATGCTTGTATGCAGATTGCCCAGATGTCTCCTATCCACCATAGGGAAAATGAGGACCAGCTTTTATGGACAGGCTCTGCCAGTGGAACTTTCACCATCAAATCTGCCGTGTCCATACTACAACAGGATGAAGATCAGGAGCTCAAAGCCTTATGGGGCCGTATCTGGAAATTAGAGACACCGGAGAGAGTTAAAGGTTTTCTATGGACGGTGGCCCATGATAGGATTCCGACTAAACATTTATGCTACATGAGGAAGGTCGTGCAGGATGAGAAATGTCCGAGATGCATGGGCTTAGCCGAGACCACTCTACATGCTCTACGTGATTGCAGACATTCAGCTCGTGTGTGGGGTGCCATTATCCCTGCAGCCCTTCGCCCTATTTTCTTCCAATTGGACCTGGAGGACTGGATTGCAGCTAATCTGTCAACCACGGGGGATACTACCTCTAGTTCCAATTCCTGGCCCCTGATGTTTGCCACGACTATTTGGTTGCTATGGCGCTGGAGGAACCAATTGGTGTTCCATGATAGTTGTCCGGCAGAAAGCAGGGAGGTACCTATTATTAAATATACTGTCATGGAATTTTTACAGTGTACTTCATCTCTTTGCAGGGCGCAGATTGGTAGATCCCCACGCCTCGGTAAGTGGGTTCGTTGGATTCCCCCCATTGATGGCAGTTTCAAGCTCAATTGTGACGGCTCCTATGACCCAACTACTGGTTTAGGCTATGCTGGTGGTGTCATTCGGGATCATAGAGGAGCTTGGGTCGCTGGCTTCACACAGAATATTGGTCCTTCATCGATTTGGGAGGCTGAGTTTGGGGCTCTTCACTCCGGCTTGGCTTTAGCAAAAGAGTTGCATCTCACTTCTCTCCAAGTTGAAACTGATTCTTGGGAGACTGTGGATACCTTACTCAACCTCTTACCATCCAAACCAGCACATCACCTAGTTCGTGAGTGCGATGTTCTGCTTAGTAGCTTTTCCTCTGTTCACTTGGAGCACATCTTCAGGGAGGCTAATGCAATAGCAGATACACTTGCCCATATGGGGCGTTTTGTTAGCACTGGAGTCCATAGATTTGCAGTGCCTCCTTCTAGTATTATTTCTTTGATGCATAAAGATTGTATTGGGTCTTGCTTTTTCAGACCAGGAGATTAATATATTTTTCCTGAGCTTTCTTATCAAAAAAAAAAAAACAAGGATTCTGGGCTTTCCTTTGGGTTGGCCCTTTCCTCCCCAACTCCAATTATCTTTGCCGATAACTAAGGAACGGGATCCTTTAAACAACAGATAATAGAAAAGAGGTGTGTCCGAAACGGGACAAAAAGGTAAATACAGAACTACGAGGGTCTTTTTAAAATATACCTATTCTGCAGTTATCATTTAAGACTTAGTTTTGGAGAATGATTCAGAAATTATTTTATTAAAAATATAAAATATAAAATATAAAAAAAAAAAAGAAAAAACGAAATTTCGACTAATTTTTTAAATAAAAATCTTTAAATTGTAGTTTAATTTAAGTGTCAAGGAAGACCTTTTGGACTATATTTTAATAATAAATATATCAATTTAAAATAAATCAAATCAAAATATATTAATTAAAAAAATCATTTAATATTTTTTTATCCGTTGTTATTTCTAAATATAATTCTAATTAAACTCCCGTGTACAACGAACAGGGTTTACTACTTGTCTATATGCCGAATGGCATCCAACCTTTTCTTCACAGTCAAAAACAGGGTCTCAAACCTCATTGCAAATGCAATCGTGCGAGGAGGAAATCCAAAAACCCCAAATTGTGACTTGTTTTCAAGAATCTCCCCTCTTGGGAACCCGGACACTTGCCTTGTCCCGGTTATTGATCAATGGCTACGAGAGGGTGGGAAGATTAAGGACTCGGAGCTCAAAAGAATTATCAAAACCTTGCGTTCCCGTAAAAGGTACACCCAAGCTCTTGAGGTATGTCGCGGTCTTTGTATGGGGGAGGAATCGTCGAACTTCAGTATTTTGCTGATTTAAAGTTTGCAATTTGTTCATTGGTTCTTCCTATTCTTGCTTAAATCCAGAGGATTCAACCTGTTTGAGATCAAATTGAAACAAAGATTTCATAATAGTGGCAACGGAGGAAAGTAAAACTACGAAAGGAAGTGTCGATACAACTAACCTTTAACAATGTCACATAAAGTGGTAGCGTTTGGTTTGGGTGCTTGAACCTGCGTCGACCAATTATGTTTTTTTGGCTATAGTGTTCATCAAAATCCCATATGCTCTAGTCTATCGATGTAAGAACATATATTCTGTTTCTGAGAGCAAAATTGACGATGACTGCTTAGTTTTTCTGGTCGAGCAGGAGAATACGTGCGAACTCTATAAGATGAACAACCAATTGATTTGCCTCGAGCAAAAGTTGGAGAAGAAAAAGACATGACATTGAAAATGTTACTCCGTTCTTTCTCCATTTTGCATTCTTGGTTTTTTATTAGTAGTATCCTGTGTGGCTTTTTATCAGCTGTCATAGGTCTCAGTGGTAAATGGCTGTACGCCCCATGGTTTATCACTCTTGATTCATAGATCCTAAGTTCATGGTGCACATATCGGAGAGTTTTGATGTTGGTATCTGGATCTGTAGGTTTCAGGTTGGATGAGCCACCAAAGAGCTGGGGCATTCTCACTAGCTGACCATGCTATTCGCTTGGATCTAATGGGTAGAGTTCATGGGCTGAAATCTGCAGAGGACTACCTTGACAAGTTGGATGACCATGATAAAACTGGCAAATGCTATGGTGCTCTTCTAAACTGTTATGTCAGAGAGGGCCTCGTTGTCAAGTCACTTTCTCATATGCAGAAGATGATAGAGTTAGGTTTTACTCTCGCTGCTCTCAACTACAATGATCTCATGCGCCTGTACACAAACACTGGCCAATTTGATAAAGTCCCTGACGTGCTTTCAGAAATGCAGAGCAATGGTGTTTCGCCTGACATTTACAGCTATAGAATTTGCATGAGCTCTTATGGTTCAAGATCTGATCTTGATGGTGTGAAGAAAATTCTAGAAGAAATGGAGAACCAACCTCAATTTGCCTTCGATTGGCGTTCTTATGCTATGGCTGCCAGTATCTATATTAAAGCAGGTAAGAAAAAGGAGGCGCTTACCTACCTGGAGAAATGTGAAACGAAGGTGAATAAAGATGCACTAGGCTACAATCATTTGATTTCACTGTATGCGTGTCTTGGAAATAAAGCCAAGGTGATGAAGTTCTGGACCCTTGCAAAAGCCAATTGCAAGAAGCAAACAAACCGAGACTATGTGACAATTTTATGTTCCTTGGTCAAACTTGGGGAATTTGAAATGGCAGAGAAACTGCTGGAAGAATGGGAATCATTTTGCCAGTTTTACGATTTCCACGTTCCAAATGTGCTCCTGATTGGGTATTCTAAGGAGGGTTTAGTTGAAAAGGCAGAAGCAATTCTTCGAGACATAATAAGAAGACAGAAGGTTGCAAAGCCAAATAGTTGGGCTATTGTCGCTGCAGGTTATGTTGATAAACAGAACATGGAAAAAGCTTTTGAGTGCATGAAGGAAGCTTTGGCTGTACAGGCGGAAAATGGAACATGGAAACCAAAACCATCCTTGACATTAAGTATACTTAACTGGCTTGGTGAAAACAGGGATATTGACGAAATAGAAGAATTTTTAAGGTTATTGGAGACTAAGATGGTAGGAAATAGGAATATGTACCAGACTCTAATCAAGGCATATATCAGAAGTGGGAAAAATGTCGGTGGACTTCTGAAGAGAATGAAGGACATTGGAATAGAAGAAGATGAGAAAACAAAGACAATTCTGAACTCGTAACAATGAGAATGATGGTGAACAATCTAGCAGGGTTTCAATGTGTTGTCCTCCTTAGTTTTGTAAACTGAACCTTTTATTTTATTGAAAAAGAAAAATACCGAACCTTTTATTCATTGCACACCCACTATTGTCTGTAATGTTGCAAGACTATCACTTGTAAGTTTCTTTATGAAGCCACTAGTTCCCACAGTTTTGGTTATGCTTCATTAGATGAAGGATATTAACTAGTTCCCACAGTTTTGGTTATGCTTCATTAGATGAAGAATATTAACTAGTTCCCACAGTTTTGGCTATGTTTCTTTATGAACCGATAGTTCTAACACAACATATATGTAGACTCTGTCCTACGAAGTCCACCTAAGTGACTGCATGTCTGCATCGATATATAATTAAACATATTGCAGTATAAGCCAATGCTTCCACATCATTTTACCCAGTACACAAAACAAGTTAAGCAAATTCAAAAATAGAATATATGTGCCAACCCCATCTCTGTCCTTGGGAAGAGCTAACCATGAAAGGAGGCATAATTGTTGATCAACGCCAAAGCATTGCTTGTCAAGTGTGCAATATTGACGATCCTTAGTCTAACAGCAGTCTTCAGATTCCCATTCATGGAATTCCCTGCAAACCCATCGCTGCATGTGGTCTCATCCGTCAGCGCAGCACTAACCCAAGTTTGTATGTCACTGATGATTACTGGGAAATTGGACTCTGTCGCTGAATTAATCTCCTCCATCGATTTTCCAAGGTCATCGACTGAATCCCTTAACTCCTCGATGCAGTCTCGCATGGCGGAAACCTCTCTCGGCTTCAAGCCTTGGCCTTGAGAGAGCAGTAACATCATGGTGGAAGTTGATTTTGCCGATGATAGGGTCACGTTTAGAGCTGCATTGGCTAGGAGTTTAGGGCTAGTCTGGATTTTGTTTGCGTGGATTGAGAGGGAGGTATAGCAAAGTTTTGGATAAGCTGTTGCGCTACAAGATGTTCTTATAAACTCTGTGCTGGCTTTTGGGTTAAGGTTTCTAGCGGCTGAGCTAGAATTTATGTACAAACTCATGGCTAGAAGGAGAATGCAGAGGAATTTATCAGACATGTTTCTGTTTCTCTCTTTTCTCAATAAAGAAAGACCGGATCTTTGAGGAAGATAGGGGGGAAACTTGGCGCTTTATATAAAAAAAAAAGGAAAAAGATTGCAAATTGTAACATCTATTTTAATTTTTATGTTACAACTATATAATTAATGTATAACAATTTTGAAACGTCTCCTTTATTTTGTACATATATGTTAGTACAATTTTCTTTGACTTTTTTATATTTCTCAAAATAATAATGTTTCAGAATTTACAAATTTTAAAACCTTCAGATATGTGCAATGAGTGCACATGTTTGAAGGATTATTGTGTTAATCCAATAAAATATTTGTTGTATCAAAATCCAATTGAAATTTATTTTGATATTTATCACAACATAATAAGATTTAATAATTATTTTTATTTCTTAAATCTTTTAATAATGCAATGCAATCGGCCCTACGGCTTCATTCAAGTGGCAACTCCAAGTGTGAAAACTCAAGATTGTTCATATTATCTAGAAAGAAAGAAAGAAGAGAAACAACAGCATGTGCCAATAATTCAAGTCGGCTAAGACGAGGGAAAAGGAAACGTATTCAGATTCTAATCCTCTTCGCTTTCTCATGCATGTGTGTCGTCGAGGGCTGGAGGGCCATAATTGTGATGAGAAAATGGATAGATGCTGCTAACCATTTGGGTGTGGGCACGGACTCGGAGCACCAACTTGCAGGGCCGTACTCCCCACTTTCTCGGATAACATAATTAATTGTAGTGTGGCCCTAGCTAGCTAGGCTTTGAATTCGGACAAGAACGATGAATGATGAACTAGCCAGACCAGACAAGTTGATGAGAGTCTCCCTTGAACTGCTGCCCTTTTTCAGACGGTAATAGTTGGCCTGCCGCAACATTCGGCGTTATTTGAGGCTGGAACAGCCCAAATAATTAAAAAATTGTTAAATTAATTTTATAATAATAATAACGTTGAGAGTGTAAGCATGCCATCTACTAAGCCCATTACAAAAGCCCAAACATTACAGGGTCCAGCCTTTGGTCTCTCTCTTCCAGGAGCCCAACTCGCCATCATTCCTTGTCATGGAGGTTGGGCTGTTGGCCTTCTCCCTTGTCCTAGTGCTAGCCCTGTGTGATTTCTGTTTGTCTTTTCACAAATATTAACGGATGGATGAGGCGGATCTGTCGGGTGAGCAGTGCCCTGGCTTATCGACTAGGAAGCAAACTTGAATCCAAATCAGTAACCATTCTTTATTTTCTTTAAAAAAAAACTAAATGAGCTTTCAATCTTGGTTATAAAATGATCTGGAAAAAATCTTTTTTCCATCATTTCAAAAGATTTATAGCCAAATATCAAAGTCTGGTTTATTAAACCAACAATATTGGTGTGAGGTATCTAAAACATTCAGGCGAAATATATTTTTAAAAAATAAAAAAGAATACAAGACCAACATGATGCGGAGGCCCGGAATAATTTCAAAAAGGGCTATTTCTATTTGTTGAATCGGAAGTAAGTTGAAGCTGACTTTGAATTGGTCTGGCTTGAAGAAGGAAATTGTCCTAAAAGTTAGACATCGATTCAACTCTCGTTTTCGTTTCCACTTTTTTCAGATTGAAAAGTGGGCAATCATCTAATTTGCATGGGGAAGACAAACAAGGTATTAGTTCGAGTGCGAATCTCCTATACTTACAACTATTACTATATATTAATGTTAATTGTTAAGTGGTGATTGGAGTTCAGTATCAAGTGGGCATAGGCAACTTAGAAAACCTCATATTTTCGTTGATTAAATGTGGGTTAGCCACATATATGTGTATTCCATTTCCACCCATAGTGGATCTACCTACTTACAATTCAGGTTTTGCTTCTAAACAATTTATCATATCCTCCACTCAAATGCCTTTTCACGCTTTAATAAATCCAAGTTGCCAAATCTTGGCTTCTGCAAGACCAAAATCCGCACACGGGTTTCATGGTAAAAATCCCACTTGCCATGTTTCTTTCTTTGGCACTACGAACCGTTGATTGTTGGCGTGGCGGATTTTTGTCTAAATATCCTCTCTCTCTCTCTCAGCCTATATATACTTATAAGATTGAACACATTTATATCCATCTCTGCACACATTGGCAATATTGAACACAGTCCTGAACATTGCAGCCATGAAGTATAGCTTCTTCTTTTGCTGTTTGTTAGCCATGGCCATGGCCCTCTTGGCTTCCTCAGGTATATATATAAATGCTTGGATGCATTATAATCGCACAACACCAACTGTGATAGAACTAGTAGGTTGTAAAGGAGGGATACGTACGCACTGGATTCTGAAACTTCTTGAATGGCTTACATTTACATGTTTTTGTTGTAAAGCAGCTAAAACAAGGGGAATGACAAACGAGAATACGGGAAGGTGCCTTGCAGTGATGGATCCGGATGGCTGCAATCTTTCATCATGTAGGAAGCGCTGTATCCAATTGAAGAATGGGAATGGTGTTTGTTTGGCCAATTTGAAAGAGGGTGGCTATCAATGTGTGTGTTATGTCAATTGTTGACACTGCTGCCTATCGGAAAAGTGTTGTATCTCCCTGGCTAGCTCAAAAGATTGGGTTTCTTTTCCAGCAATTGCTGCACCCACTTGTTCATTTCCTCAAGGAAAAATAAAAACATTACTCATTTGTGCGATCATTCTTATTTTTTTTAGAATATCGATTATATCTCAAACCTCTATTCTCCTTGAATCTGGATGGAAGTCAGCCATTTATCTTTCAAAAAGAACCATCGCTACCAAATTTTCCTTAAAATCAAAGTATAGTGCATTTTGCTTATTATTACTAGGATTGTCAACGCCAAGGAGTACATATCATATCAAAGTATAAACCAATCCAATTTCAAATGTTCAAGACTGTTTCCAGGTCGGTATGTGATGCTAGGCCGGTGTTAGACCCATTGTACTTAAAAGGGCAACGAGCAGGCATATTGGGTTAGATTCCCGATAACCGGTAGAGAAAAGAGGCTGATCACACGAAACGATCATATATGCATTGAAGAACAATAAAATAATAGTACAACCAAAGAGCTAGCACATCAATCATGTAACGAGACACAAGCAAACACAGGTTTTATTTGAAGCCATTAACCGAATGGCTGACAAGTGAACCACACAAGGCATAGACGCGAAGCCAGAGAGAATAAACTTTTGACACAAGACATACATCGGCCTAGCAACCACCGCGCAGACGAAGGACAAGATGCAGAGTTGACTCCTTCTGGATGTTGTAGTCCGCCAAGGTGCGTCCGTCCTCCAGCTGCTTTCCAGCAAAGATCAATCTTTGCTGGTCTGGTGGAATACCCTCCTTGTCCTGAATTTTAGCCTTCACATTGTCAATGGTATCAGAGCTCTCAACCTCCAGGGTGATAGTTTTTCCGGTAAGAGTCTTGACAAATATCTGCATTCCTCCACGCAGGCGCAGCACCAAATGAAGGGTCGACTCCTTTTGAATGTTGTAGTCAGCAAGAGTCCTTCCATCTTCAAGCTGCTTTCCGGCAAATATCAGCCTCTGTTGATCTGGTGGGATTCCCTCCTTGTCTTGGATCTTGGCCTTGACATTGTCTATGGTGTCCGAGCTCTCAACCTCCAAGGTAATTGTCTTTCCTGTGAGGGTTTTGACAAAAATCTGCATACCACCGCGGAGTCGGAGCACCAAATGGAGGGTGGACTCTTTCTGGATATTATAATCAGCAAGGGTCCGCCCATCTTCAAGTTGCTTTCCAGCAAAAATAAGCCTTTGCTGATCTGGTGGGATGCCTTCCTTGTCTTGAATCTTGGCCTTCACATTATCAATGGTATCGGAACTCTCCACCTCCAAGGTAATGGTCTTGCCAGTAAGAGTCTTGACAAAGATTTGCATACCACCACGGAGCCTGAGCACCAAGTGAAGGGTGGATTCCTTTTGGATGTTGTAATCGGCAAGGGTGCGACCATCTTCTAGCTGCTTTCCAGCGAAAATAAGCCTCTGCTGGTCTGGGGGGATACCCTCCTTATCCTGAATCTTGGCCTTAACATTGTCGATTGTATCAGAGCTCTCAACCTCCAAAGTGATGGTCTTGCCCGTGAGCGTCTTCACGAATATCTGCATGCCACCCCTCAAACGCAAAACCAAATGGAGTGTGGACTCCTTCTGGATATTGTAATCAGCCAGAGTGCGACCATCCTCCAGCTGCTTGCCGGCGAAGATGAGTCTCTGCTGGTCTGGGGGTATGCCTTCCTTGTCCTGGATCTTGGCCTTCACATTATCAATTGTGTCGGAGCTCTCCACCTCGAGGGTGATGGTCTTTCCGGTAAGGGTTTTCACGAAGATTTGCATCTGCTAACAATACAAATAGGCAATAATCAAGAGCCGAGACAGAGAAATCAATCGATCCAATTCAGATTTTCAATAAATAAATAAATAAAAACCCCCAAAACAGTTTATAATAAATAAAATATAATTCTTTTGGTGAAGAAAGCCAAAGGACATAAAGAAAAAATATTAAAAAGATTCTTCTTTTAAAAAAGAGAACCATACCTTGAAAGTTGCAAGAGAGAATTCCAGAGGCAATGAGAATATCCAAATTGTGAGGATGCAAAACCAGAGCTGCCATTTTTATACTGGTGATCTGAAACAGAAATTACGAAAATGTCCAAAGAGTGCCCAATTGAATGTTGCCATGTGTTGGCAAGCCAGTCATGCTCTAGATTCTTCTCGTGTCCGTTACTTTTGACGCAAACTTTAGTAGACTTTTCTTATTTTGTTATTATAATTTTAATAATCCAGAATTATCCGGGGAAATGGAGATCGTATATTAGGAAGGGCAATTGGCAACCAGCCAAGCCAAAACTTATCATATCCTACTACTACTCTACAGACCGTCAATTCTTCCATCCAACTTCGATTCCAACCTTACGTTCAAATGTTCATTATAATATCTTCAACATTTTCCCAAATATTATAATATTCCGTAGTCCGCCGGTAAGACAGGAACAAGAAACATGACAATAACGTTAACACCATCAATAACATTATAAAACTACTGCTTGATTCTATTACAACAAAGCTCGTATTTTGGTATTCCTTGTTCTGTGTACTATTTTTTGCTACAACTTAGACCACCCGGTATCCTATGACCCTTCCTTCAGTCCTTCCTGTTGGGTCCTGGTGAGAACAAGGGAAAGTAATAGAAAGGCTAATTTGCTAATTCAATATATATTTTTCCCTCATTCTTAACCAAGTCCCCGCCAAAAGTTTAAACTAAATCCACTCGCGGATTTGTTTAACATGTCATTATTTTTTCTTTCTTTCTTATCCTGAAAGGCGCTGCACGTTTGCATCCTTATCTTCTGACCGGCATAGAGCATGATCTGGAAATACCCTCAGCAACAACATTTGACGTTGATACTGAGACTGAAGCAGAGGGCCTGAGGAGAGGAGTGCCCACTCTACTTGATGTTTCATTGGCAACGGGTGCAGGGTTAGTTATATCAGTTGAAGCTGGTTGTAACTCGATTCCGGCGCTTGTCGGACCGGTGTCACCTTCAGGAATATCAAGAAGCTGATGGTCATCTTCCTCCAGTGACATCACCGTGCTTGTGTCTGTGTGAATGGTGGTAGAATCATCAGGGAACATCCCATGCCTTCTCTTTCTTCTAGCTGCCTTTCCCCAACCATGGATGGTCTCCCTTATTCTTTGTGGAATTAAAGCTGCTTTATAGTTTGTTCCCATCTGAAAAACAAAAAACGCATATCTCTTGTAACTGTTATAGGAGCTTGATGTCATTAAAATCCTAAGAAACACATTTCTTGCAACTGTTATATATTACAGAAACTCGGTTTGTCTCATATTCACTATGAAATAGCATGTTTAGATCAGCATCTACTCTGAGTCAAAATATATATATATAAAAAGGAAATCCAGATGAATATGATACCTGAGTTACAAGAGCATATAGTGGCAAAGTACTGTAGCTGCACAGGAACTGTCCGGCGAACCTACAACATTGGTCATTCTCATGAAAATAATCCCAATGCATCCTCGAAAACTTCACAAGTAGCTGAATTCTATGCATACCCCAACACAAGTCGGATGTACACCAGCAAGTGATTTTTAATAAAGCAGGAATTGTACCCAAACTGCCACTGCATATTAATCCACAGGCGATGAATTAGATAGGAATGCAGAAATATAGTTCTACTAAAGGGTCAATAGCAACTAATTTCTTTTCCACATCATGTGGTATGGATTTCTACAATGATGTCTTGTTTCTGAATCAATTGTTTGTTATTTATGTTCATGAAAGCTTGGAAAATATAAAAAAGAAAGATCATCTCCAACAGTGCAAAAAATACATCAAGCATGGAAGAGTAAGTACCCAGAACCAAAAGAATGAGGCCAATTCAAACGCATTCTGCAAGGAAAATTTCAGATAATAAATGAAAATGCATGTCAGTTTGGCTACTCGGATACGGCAATATCAACAGAGTTCATGAAAATGGAAATAGAACAGATATTTCACAACTGATCACAATGAGCGTTGTTGACCTGGAACAGAATAAAATGGATCAAGGACAACAACCATTCTGGTTTTTTGAACCAAAAAAGATCATCTCGAGGTCTCAGTTTTGTTCCCATGAAGTATCCGGTTATTCCAGAATTTTCCAAAGCCAACGTAGCAATAACATGCTGCAGCTTTGCACCCACCAGAAGAACAAGCTGCCCAGGAAAATGATACATCAGGCTTAAGGCAATAACCAGAGATGATATCGGATGTTTCTTTGTAAGTCACTAAGCAGAGCTCTAGTCACACCAAATGCATAATTAAAATGAGGTAACATAGGTGGGGTGGTTTTTCAAGTATACTTTTCATGCATAGGTGTGATGTTAACAAAAAACATCCTTTAGCGGCACATAAGTGAATGGTGAAACTAAAAATCATGAGGGAAGCTACTTACAGTGACAGGAATTATAGCTATCCAAAAATAGAGATTTGATCCTGCAACAAAACTACATAGTCAATGCGATACAAGCTTGATATAGTGAAATTATAAGACATTGAGAAAGATAATTAGCAGTGTCGAACAATCAGTATTCCTCAGTGAAACTGGTACTGCGAAATTAGTATTCGAAAACATAGCCCAAGAAATAACATGAAAAATTCACTCTACAGTCAACAAAAATACTAGTGATGTTTATTTCCTTCACATAAGCTGAATCAAGTGTAAATAAGAATCATTAAAGGTTTCATCCCTGCCCACAATGTCATACCTTTTACATTAAACAGCATGAAAGCAACAACGAACCCCCAGAGAGGAGCACTGCAAGCATTGAACAGACATTTTAGTGTGGAACTGCTCGAAGATAGAAACAAGCAATTCATTAGATGCAATGTTCAGAGGGTTTTGATAAGATCAGACATAACTAATGGCCAAAGAGCAAAATCGTTACCTAACACCGACGATCCTTTGGAATTCTTCTTCCATGGAACGGATCATATAGCTATGGAAATCATATTTCAACGAGAGGTTGTGATTCTACAATAAATAAATAAATAAGGTGCACAGGTTAAAAAAAATAATGATACTACCAAAATCAAGGATAAACATTCATTTTATTCTGTAAAAAGTGTTGTATAAGAATATGATAACTAGTGTTAGCAAAAACAAAAAAAAAAAAGAAAATGATACCTAGTGCAGGGATCTACATTACAGCAAATGTCAATATTTTGGAAATTTAGCGTATTCACTAAATACAAATATCCATCTCTGTTTATGAAAGATCCCATCTTGTCTACACCAGATGATACTTGAATTTGTGTAGACATAAGACATCTTTTGTCTTGGTACAAGTAACTGCCTAGACCACAGCCTATATCGTTCATGACCAACGGATCATAACCACTGCATTGCACTTTTGCTAAGGAAAATGTCAACTGGCATTTTACAGATCATTTTTTATGCAGCTAGATGAATTATAGTCAAGGTTGACATTTTTCAGCTTTTGGTCTTATAAGACTTTCAAAATAAGCAGTAAGCTACCAGCTCATTGGTTTCACAAAAGATCCCCTAAGCCGAAACAAAAGGAACTTTCTTTTATGTCTTCCTTTAGACTATCAATAACATGAAACTTGAACTCGTCTTCTTGATGCTTAAAATGAAATTCCTAAATATGATTCCCACTAGTATCAGTTGTTTCTTGCATAGGCTACTTTATCGTCAGACAAAATTTTGATACGTATACAAACCTATCATGTTTAACAATAGCATAAAAATTTTAAAGGAACATATTTTGACTCAGATATGGAATCAATGGGAAAATAGAATACCATGATGAACCCCTTACGGAGAGTCAAATAATCTGCGCGAACCACAGAGCGTCCAAACTGTCTGAAGAAACAAGTCTGCAAGTTGACAATAGCGGAAATCTCAAAACAAGTTTTTTAAATAAAATATTGCTACATCTAACAAGCCAAAATATATAAAATTTTCAGTGCACAAATTCGCTTTTTTGTCTCCTAAGATATAGAAACAAGCCTTCTGGACAAAAACACACAGATATTTGTCTGCCAACTTCTTCCAATTATTCTTCCTCCTGTTGATGAGAGAGCTACCATCAAGGATCCAAGGAAACCGTTGACAATAAGGGTTGTCAGATAGATCTCCCAAAAGAATCATCATCTACTTTGGTGGTCTTTGTTTTTACTTTCTCTATTAAATATTTAAAAACTTCAAAGGATACTTGAATAGTGAAACTTGGCTGTTAGCTGAGATGAATATGATCAAGGTTGGCATCAGTTGTGAAATTGACTTTTTTTCTGTATCCAACACAGCAGTTTTGCATTAGCATTTAAAACCTTTGGCAAGAATACCTTTGAACGAAAACTGAAATTTTTTCAGGCCCTGTATGCCATTGATACATGGGATGTCAATCTTATAATAGCACAACTCTTTTGATGTTTCTTTGAACGTGCGCTAATTTTAGTTCAGATGATCATAAAAGTTTTTCCAAAAACCCTTCTGGGAGATAATATCAAATGAACTTAACAGTTCTTTTCTGGGATAATTTTTTTTCATTTTTATACTTGGTTTATAAAGCACTAACAGTATCACAGATTTTTGGCAAAATTTGACAACTTCATTCTTCTATAGAGAATGTAGAAATTGTTAAAAGGAAATAAAAGCAAATTTTTTCATATACCAGCTTTCTAGTTTCATTAACTTTCATTTGTTCCAATTTCACCTTTCATGCATCATGGATAGCATTCATTTGCAACTACTGAGAGCAACAGACAGACCATTAGCCATTTATAACCACTGCTTTGGTTTTATTACCAATAAAATGTGAATAATCAGCAAAGCCTATTCTAAATCATGGAAAAGCAATGAAGGGTAAAGAGAAAGTTTGAACCTACCACCCAGATAAGAAAACTATTATTGACCAAAGGATTTGATGCATGATATCTGACAAAGGTTGTCTGCCTTCGCAATGTCTCCTCTCTTGCAATTTCTGTTAAAGAATTATCAGTTAGTAACTTATGTCCAGTATTCAACAGTTAGCATATATATCTAAGATGAAATGGAATGAGCAACAAGGCATCACTTCTATTGCGAAGCAAATAGATTAAATTGGAAGAAAGAACACCAGTTATGATAAAGAGCAAACTGCAATGAACATGCAATTACAGAGTTCGATCTAAAAGGTTAAATCAAGTTTGCCCTCTGGATGAGTGCTTAAATGAGAGTCCAACAAAAAATTCAAATTTTCTGCCTATCTATAAACTATAAACAAACAACTTGTTTCAGCAATTCATGTATCAACGCAAACAAAATGCTAACAATAATATGAACATAACTGACCCTTTTCACCTCCTTACAGTTTTGCCAGATTCCTGGAATTCTTTCTTTTAAGGACCCTCTTGTTTCCTTAGAAAATCCTGATTCCAATACTAATAGAAAATTTAAAGCATGTAAGCATGTTGCTTTCTTTGCTCTATCCAACCTATATATTACCTGTTTTTGCCAACTTGGAGGCAAAAAAAAAATAATCAAGAGATGATATCTCGCTAAGTTCACAGAGAAACCTAATAATCCATATCAACCAATTTAAAAAGATAATTTCAAAAGAGAGAATAAAGAACCTAATGCACACAACAGAAGGCTGAAATCATGGCTCGTGTAAGAAAATAAACTAGACAGAACAGCTACACCTTTTAAATCTTACCTGACAATACGTCATGGCGATCCATATGAGCCGCATCCTCCCATTCTCTCCAACTGTGTATCTAATTGAACAAATCATATTAAGTGGTCAGCAGATTGATCAAACAGTGTCACTGATTGATCGAAATTGTGGAATTATTGCTCCTCACTTCAAGATTACAAAAATATATTTTTGATCAATAAAAGATGCAAGCAGATAGAGGACAGCATGCAAAACATTTTCACATTTGGATATGTTCACAACAAAATATAAGACATAAAAGACCACGATGAAACAAAAGAAAGATCATTGTTGATTAAAAAAAAAAAACTTTATTCGACGACACAGTTAAAGCTACACACCGAAGATAAGCATTTGGATAGAAATCAGGCATTTCCAACAAACCAATCACATACAGGCTTCCTAAAAAATATGTTAAAACCCATTACTCAATACTCAAACCAACCAGTACAAAATGAACAGCAACAAAAATGATAAATTGCTACGATCGAAAATTCAACAGTATGTTAAAGCTTCACACCTACCATGATTTAATTACTAGAAGAACAGACATGTAAACTATTTAAAGAAAAAAGAACGTGGAATTATTCACTTAGCTATTGTGGGATTACTAAACATAACATAAACATAAACAAAGTATTGATATCTATCTTTAATAGGTCTGTTCCAACACAATTATAACGTACTTTTCCACATCTCACCCTCACTGTAAGTAAAAAACTTTAATAGTGAAAAGCTGCAAGATTTTTATCATAGCCAAGTAATCCTAAAATATTTAACACTTGGAAAATAAACAGTTGTAACTGCAAAAGACCATGATGTACAACCTTGACCACAGCCAGCAACATCGTTAAGCAACTGTAAGATATATGTGTGACAGCCATAACAAAGATGAATCGATGCAACTGCTCCAGACCTTGATATGAAACAAATGGCTCATGTCCCTGTGCAGAAAAGCAGATTTTAAAATGCTATAGGTGCATGGCAGAAGTGGATATTATTGTCAAAAGAAGTTTTGAAAACAAGAATATATTTCCATATGCGATCTCAACCAAACATCTATAACTATACTTTTGGATAAACAAATGGCATGCCTCTTTGCAGTTATTTGTCTCCAAGCCATTCAGCATTCTCCGGAATGAATGAATAAGAGCAGATTGCATCAGCAGTTTACGTTCCTGGGAAGAATTTTCTTCACGATCTTCATCTATTTCAGACCTACTGCAAGGAGTAAATTTACTGTTATAGAACTTTGACGGAATGCAGATGTTGGATATCAAGCTTGAGGTAGCCGTTAGAAGGAGTGATATGAATCCAAGCAGCATCAATTCTGAAGAGAAAGTTCAAAAAATAAAACTTGAAAATGAGCATGGTGAGATAAGGATAGGGGAAAAAAAGGTTAGCTAAATACTTTACACCAATCCAAACGAAAAAAAAAAAGAAAAGAGAAAGACTTTATCAGGTCCTCGAGGTTTCATGTCAAAGGTACCTTCTTTCATTTTCTCCACAGCTGCAAGCAAAGGCTTCCGATTAGTTTTCCGCAACCACTGGAACGAAGGCATTAATAACCCCCAATAAGTTTTGAAAATCAAATCAGGGAACCAGGAGTTAACAATAGAAATAGTAATTCTGTAACAAGACAAATTGAAAATAGATTTAGGCTTCTGGAAAGAAAACAAGCTGCATAATGCTAATGAGAATTATATTGTTGAGAGCACATCATTTGAACCTAACTCTCCAAGGGGCTATTTTCCTACGCCAACCCATTAAGCTAAAAGTAAAAACGTCAAACCAGAAAAAAGAAATAGAACTAATGACCCAATAAACTTGTTCAGCAATGATTACATGGATCTCAATTTTTGCCCTTAATACAGCAAAACCGTGGCAGTATATATATTTTGACCTTCTTACATCACCTAATGCAAATAATACAAAAGCTCTTGGCATCTCCATAACGCTCTCCACAAACTTGCAAGGCAGAACTCCTTGGTGGTTCCACTTGGTTTATTGTTCTAATACTTTGAGAAGATATGCCCATCCAAACTTCCAGCAGCAATATAACGGTGCAATTCCCAGTTACCCATGTAAAGTTCACGCAGAGCATTTCTAAAGACTGTCTGAAACATATTGAAAAGCAGCAAAGCAGATATGCGATTTGAACACTCAATGATATCCATGCCCATGGCAATGAGCCTAAAACAAACAAAATAAAAAATTTCTCAAAGACTACTTAGCAAACAGCACTTTTAGTAACTAACAAAAAGCACATACAAGCTCGATAAACAATCCCATCAAGCAAGATATGCCCGCATATTTCCTTTAATAAGAAAGGTCGAGTTTCAACAAACACGAGAGATTAAGTACTACTAATCAAACCACGATTGTGACAAAATAAGAAATAACGATTTCTCGCATTGGAGCATAAAAATACAAGGCCTGTGCCATATGCTTTCTTCTTTTTCTTTCTAGCGAGAATCACTGTGAAAAGTAGTAAATAAAAAGGAAGCGAGCATAGAATACTTCCAGTGACCAAATACTTACATTACTTAGGCGGTGAATTGAGCGCTCCACAATCAAAGAAACAACCACGAAGATTGTCAACACAGTTGCCACGGACCATGTTGGGGTTAAGGCCAAGGATCTCGTCTCTTTCGCATCTTCTGTCATTCTAAAAAATTTGTTTCTCGCAAAAGACCAGAGCGGTTTTCAAATCTCAACTCTTCAATGCCAAAACGCCTATTCTCAATAGAAAAGGAGAAGAAGTCCAGAAATCTGAAAGCTATTAACCCTTTCGTAAAACCACCATCATACTCTCCATTTTGATTCAGAACAACAGTTTTCTACAGGCCTACAGAAAATGCATAGCAAATCCTAAATCACGAGACTTTAACCTTTGAGCTTGAGAATCAGTGATGGCCGGAGGCAAGTTTAAAAGAAAAGTACTTGACATTTTCGAATGCTGTGTGAATACAGACAAATTTAAATGGTTGAGCAGGGGAACCTTAAATGGAGTTCTCAGAAAACACAGTTGGAAAAAGAAAAGTTTGCAACTTTTTGCTGATGACCAGATAAACACCAAAAAGATCCCACAAATGACTAGCTAAGCTCTAATCCAGACACCTGCAAGGTGCAAACCCGTAAGCTCTCTTTCAACTTTAAGAAAACACAATCTCTCTTTCACTATATCTATCTGCCTCTACCGAAACATGATGAAGTATTAAAGAATTTTTAAAATGGTTTGGAGAACTCAACTTGACATATGTGCTCTCGTTATTTGTCAGAAGTCAGAACAGTACAAAAGAACAGCTCAACCGAAGCTAATGCATAATGTATTGCATTTAAGATCCAGTTTTGAGATGGGTTTTGGTGGGGTAATAATTCCAAAGACCTATCTTTCTTTTGTTTTATCTCTGTTGGGTAAACACCGATCATTTCTTAGTTGGCAGCAAATACTACCGGGTAACTTCAAACCGGTTTGAACCTTCACCAGAAAATAACTTTTGATGCTCATCTTGATTTTCTCTGTTGGACCCACCAATCAGACTAGGCTGCTCTTTTTCCATTTTCCTTTAAAAACAGCCCTGTTTTGTTTTTTTACTACTTTTCATTGACTCCTCTTTGCGAGAAAGTAATGTATCCGCTAATCAAGGCTGTGGGTATGAGGAAGATGCGTTTTTTGCTCTGAAAAAACATCAACACATGCCTCCTTCTTCTACAATGCCAAAGGCCACATGATTTGATTATCTAGGCTATAAGAAATTGAAACATTACTTCTAGACCCTCAATTCAGGTTTTCTCAAAATAATTGACTTGTCACTATAATGGGGTCTAATTCTTCCTCCTCCTTTTTTCACAGAATTTGATTTCTACCCAGGTCGGATACAATGGCAGTCTAATACAGTAGAACTAGGAAAAGGTGGGTCGTTATCATTCCTTGTACATTTTTATCTTCTACTTTTGGTGTCAAATTTGTACAGACTATTTTGCCAAACATGGCTTTAGTATCCAAACTTTACAGCTGGATACTTACCTGTTATATATAAAAGGACAATACTAGAAAGAACAAACGAAATCTATATGTTTTTCTGTACAAATTCAGGCAATAAGATTTCTATTTTCTGTTTTTCTTTTCTTAAGAAATAAGGTTCGAATTATTACCATATCGTATTCGTACCTTATCATTTGATTCAGGTCAAAACTATTGCATCACACAATTAATGTTGTCGCGAAGGAGAGCCCAGCCAAATGTCAATGTCAATGTCATTGCTTTTGCTTTCTATCTTCCTTCTTTTCTTCTTTTACTTTTATTTTAAAGGAAAATGAAAACGCTGTTTGATTTGGACCCAACTGCCTCAACCAAAAGCATTGACAAAAGACCAAAACCTAATCGTTACATTTCTCTTTGTCCACACAACGACAACAACGTTCACATGGCTACTACGTTACAACGTTGTCAAGTAGCCCAGAACCAGAATCAGCCATTCAAATATCAACCGTAACATCAATAGCTTCGAGAATGACGTCTAAGTTGTTGACGCTGTCCCTCGTCGACTTCCGAGTTCCGGCATCCCCGCAAGTGCTAACTTTATGGTACTGTTGTGTTGGAGATCTTCTGTAGTCAAGTCCTATCCGTTTACTGTACGCGGTCCTTGTTGGACTGAGTTGGACTATGGTTCCCTGTGGGTTCCGTTACAATTTTATGGTACGCTGTCCCTGTGGAATTGAGTTGGACTACAACTCCTATCCGTTACTATACTGTTTAATATTTATGACATAATATATATTGTTTCAAGTCTTGTTTTTATAGCATATTTGAATTTAATTGGAGGTTCGATCCCTAGGAATTTTGGTGTGACAAGTTTTTTTCTTCTGAAACTCTATATTTTGTTCAGGTCGAGAAGATCTAGTTAAATTGTGGGGAGTGATGAAGATTTTTTAAAAATAAAAAATTAATCAATCAGAATTCTAATGTTACTTTTTTAATATTGTAGACATTAATGTTTTCAACCAATTGGATATTCAATGTCTTGGTACTATACAGAAACCTAAAAATCAAACTACTGTAAAATATTATAAATGATGAGATTTCATAGTGGAAGTGAATTAATGTTAAAGACAAGTAACTCAACAACCTGTAAATATATTAATTTTGGATTAATATTAAATTTAATAATTATCATTCCAGTTTGGGCAGCCCAAAAAATGCCGGTTCGGACCCGTCCAAAAATCGGAAAATTTTAGTTGAGCCCAATTTCTAAATGATCCTTATTTGATTTAACAAATCGTATCAAAAATAATAATTTATTGAAAATAAAAATCGAAAAAAATATATCTTATCCCGGTTGCCCAAGATTAATCAGTTACTGAAATATTACACTCAACAAAAAACAAAAATCATAAAGAACAGATAATTTATTTTATAAAGAAGAGTAAAGTTTTATCAAAATATACCCACTGAGCATGTAAATCAGCTGGCATGAAATTATTCTTGAAACATAATTACGGAACAGTTAATGATCGAAATGCAATTAATAGATTTGTATCAGATGACAAGTTCCGGTTGGATGTGATGATTGATGTGACCCACAAAAACCTTATAATTTCTGAAATAGAACATTTATTCTCGGGGATCGGGTAAGGAAGTGAACGGGACGATTGTTGATAATCCAAACGACAAACTCACTTGTTTTTTTTTTTTTAAAAGCACAGGATTAACCGTCTGGACACAAAGACAAGTTTATCAAGTTCAACAAAGTCATACATAAATTAGGATTGAATCTTTATCAAGTTCAACAAAGTCATACATAAATTAGGATTGAACCTGAAAATCATTGCCAATGTTACAAGTTAGGCCCAACTTCATTCGTATAAAGTCATACAAACTCACTTGTCATTCATATTAATTAGGACTGATCAACTTCCTCAACGGCTACAATACGTAGAGGCGGATTGCAGGTAAAAGAGATCGGAGGAGCATGGATCGCCTTCTAAAAGCTGCAAGAGCCTCCGGTTCTCTCAACCTCTCCAATCGCAATCTCAGGCAACTTCTGATCAAGTGTACCCCTGGCTTGGTAATTATGTCGTACATTTTCAAGGTTTTTTTTTTGACGGTTTTTTGGATCTCAGGGAAGTGCCTGATGAGGTGTACAAAGGCATGGATGCGCTTGGGGAAGGGGAGAAGTGGTGGGAGGTGGTTACTTTTTCATTCTACCTTCAAGTTCCACCTACGTTTCCTGCAAAAGAGAGGAACGCTGATGGTTTCTTTATTGCATTTTTGTTATACAGACCGTGGAGCTGCAAAAGCTTATTTTGGCTCATAATAGCATTGATTTGCTCAAAGAAGATTTGAGAAACTTGTCTCAACTCACAGTTCTGAATGTTAGCCATAATAAACTCTCCCATCTTCCTGCTGCTGTCGGACAGTCAGTTTCTCTGTTCTAAATGAGTACTTACGGTTTATTTTTTTAAAAGAAATATATATTTCTGTTTTGATTTTACCGTCTTCTATTTGATTTCTTTCTTATCGTCTCATGAATTTTGTTTGACAGGCTTCCTTTACTTAAATCATTAGATGTGTCCTCTAACTTGATGCAGAAAATCCCTGATGACATTGGATCCGCGACATCTCTGATCAGGTAGCATAACGTCGCTTGCTTTTCTTTCATTCACAATGTTTATGCAAATTTTTTTAATTTGCATTGCTTTTCTTAACATTTTCTTATGGTTTCTTGGTGTTTGATTGGTTTCATTCTAGGTTTGACTGTTCAAATAACCAGCTCAAGGAACTACCTAGCTCACTTGGATATTGTGTGGACTTGTCCGAACTAAAGGTAATAACCTACCATGATTGATTGGTGATGTATCGGGTAGTCTTTTCCGTGGTACACGAATATGCATATACATAGTGATTTTGTACTTTATCTTACTAAACATGGAAACCTTTAAACTAAATCAACTGAAAAACAGTTGTTGTTTATTTAGAATTAAGTGTGGCAGGTTGTGGCACCAAATCATTTTTCTTGTTTGATTTTAGTAAATGTTATGCCAAAAGACAATGCATTAAGATCTATGTTAGGGTTGGGGATACGGGGGTGGATTTTTTAGTTCCTTTCCATCATTGAAGTTAAGGGATATGATCTACTAAGCTTGTAATGAGGCTTTTTGCGGGAAATTGCTTTGAAAATTGAAAGTGAAGTGTCCTCTTCAGCAGAAAGTCATTATGACCAAATATGGAGAAGAGTGCCATGGTGGGATATATAGCGGGATGAAAGAGCATTATGTGATCAAGTTATTGAAATTATTCTGCAGGGAAATGGAGATTTTATACCTTTTGCATGCTTGATGTGAGTAATGCCTATTGTACTTCGCTCATTTGGGTATTGCCTTTGATATGGCATGTCACTTTGAATAAATTTAGTGGTGGCATACTGTCCTGGAACCTTTGTTTTTTCCAGAATAATAAGTTGGAGTCGTTTATTTTTGTTTTTTCATTTTACTAGTTGTCTGATAATCATTATGAAGATATAAAAGGAGAATCAAAACCATCACAGATTCATTTCGAATGGTCAATTTTTTCCCAGAAGAAGTCTACAAGGAATGCTGAATCTTTGATTGACTGGAAAGAGGGCCTATTCTCTATTCCTTCAAAACTAAGGTGCACTAGCAGTCTAGCCAGCATAGGGTGTAGGAAAGAGTCGCTAGTTAGAATGTTTGAAACTGGGCCTCCGCACTGTTCTACCTTTGTTAACTTTAAACTTCTTGATATATAATTTCATTCTAAATATTATGAAGTATCATAACTCTTGTGTTGGCACTTTTCCCTCAGGCATCAGACAACTGCATAACTACCTTGCCTGAAGATCTTGCAAAATGTTCAAAAATGTCAAAAGTTGATGTGCAGGTATTAAGCATGATGAGTCTTGACCTTGTTGTGGCTGTTCAGTTTTTTGGAAGTCATATTGATATTCTGAACGTAGGTCAGTTATAACATTGGCATGTGTATGTTGATCAATCTTCAACTTAATGGCAGGGAAACAAGCTACAAACTTTATCTGGGAGTTTGTTGGCATCTTGGACCAATCTTTCAGAGCTTAATGCATGTAATTATCCTGTTTAGTGAGTTGTCTGATAACATCAATTTGCCATGCCAGTTTCTCTGATTACAATTTTCATATTAATATCAGATTAGAAATGTCCTTTAACTACAAGTTTTGCAGCTAGAAATTTGCTGATTGCGATACCAGATAACTTTAAAAGTCTTTCAAGGCTCATCCGTCTTGACCTTCATCAGAATAGTTAGTGAATTATCCATTTTTTTACTTCTTATTGGTAATTATTGGGTAGGAAATCTTTTTTTTTTTTTTCCATCTCTCTTAGTAATTTTCTCTTTATATGAATTTTACAGGAATTTTGTCAATCCCCCCATCAATAGTAGGTTGTTCATCCCTTGCGGAATTTTACATGGGGTGGGCTATATATCCATCAAATGAATGCATAAATTTTTAATGTACTTTTGGAGTATGCTTAATTTCGATTATGCATTTGTATGCTCAAAATATTCAGAAACAATGCTTTATCTGCTTTACCTGTGGAGCTGGGGTCCCTTTCTCGCTTGGGAACATTAGATCTACACTCTAACCAGGTACAGGCTTCATTGTTTAATTACCTTATTGTTAAATACAGACACTTTTGAGAAGAAATTATTAGGTAGGTTCTAATGGTTGGTACAGCCACGTTTGAAAGACGTACATTTGTCTCCCAAAGCTATATGTTTTCTTATGATAGGTATTTTGTAAACTTACATGATAGCTCCCATCATATTAAATGCTTGAAAGAGTTATAGCAGTTAACTTATTCCATTCTCTTCTATTTGAATTTATAAAGTCTCGTAGAAAAAAAGCTGAGCTTAATCATCTGAAACATCAAGTATCATACAGCAGAATAATATTGTATACTTAAGTTCTGCATACTGGATATTCAAATTCTTCCACATATCCCCTCCAACCAAGAAAAAAGAAGGGAAACAAAATCTGGTTGCTAGATTAGTGTCTTTGTTCAGCACACTAATCATGTCATATGGATGCAGTTGAAGGAGTTTCATGTGGAGGCGTGCAAATTGTGTCTATCAGTTTTGGATCTATCTAATAATTCATTGAGTGGATTGCCTCCAGAGCTTGGTAAGGTCATTCTAAAAATTGTTTGTAAATCTGAATTTTTTATTTATATTGTGCTTTTTTCTTGAATGGTGACAATGATGCTAGGCTTTAAGTCTTGCCTCAACTTTTTTGTGATGCTATGCCTGAATCACGGTTAATTTCTGATTGATTTACTCGGATGGACCATTTTAGGTCAAGTAGAAGCCTTCAAACATGCTTCTTTTTCTTGTCGTAGGCACCTGAAGAGCATATAGAAGTTTGAATTCTTAATATCGTGTAATAAAAAGGAAATCTCTGACAGTTTGTTCATTATTTAGGCAAGATGACTACCCTGAGAAAACTTTTACTAGCTGGAAATCCAATGAGAACTCTTAGAAGGTCAGGGGCATCCATTGTCCTTTTTATGAATGCTGCTTGTGTCTATTACCATTATTTTCTGAACTATCTTAGCTCCCCCTACTAGCTCATTGGTTTCTGGACCAACTACTGCCTTAATGAAGCATCTTCGGAGCAAACTATCTGAAAGTGAAGGTATGTATGGTCTTTTTAGTTTCAGTATTTGGTACTCCATTCCCTATTAGCCTAAGTTTTTGCTTTTCTTAAGTACTACAAAATTGTTTCCATCAATCTACACTAAAAATAATAATCTGGAGTTCCATTCTTGTAACCAAATTTTACGTCTTCATCATTAATGGCAGTAAATTGTTCATGCTTTAACTAACAAAAGCTAAACTTGCCTTGCAGGTTCTGAAGCTTCTACAACAACAAAGGAGAATGTAATTTCCATGGCATCTCGATTGTCCCTTAGTACAAAGGTGCCTATCTTTTTGGTTAAATTTAACCTTTATCTGAATGTTGTTAGAAATGCTATGGTTCAGGTGCAGTTTGAATGGTTCAACTAATAGAACCTCTGATAGGGGATTCGGGTGGCTTGAAATCTTAGGTTTCATAAACGTGGACATGTAATTTTAAGTCTCATATTGTCAAAATTATGAAACAAATTTTTAAAGAAAGTATCTTGAACTATTACTCAAAATAGATAAAAATAATATAACTGGAGCCTTTCTGAATTCCCTGGCACAAAGAGAATCTGGAGCCCAAATTTTGATGTTCCTTCCGTGTTGCATGGTTGTGTAGAAAATATATTAATGCATGGAACAAGAAGCTTCAAGAAAATCATGCAACGTCTAAATATATGCCTGAGCAACTTGTGGCAGTGATGTTTTGCATTTTCAAACTATCTCATAAGGTTTTTAGAGGAGCAGTTAGAGTACTTCAAATGCTGTTGAATAGGATACAAAATTTTAGCCCTCATTTTCAATTTGTTTCATGCTGTACAGTTCTGCAACGAATTTACTTAAAACTGAGAGAATAGTATGGTCAACTCCCTATCTTTGAATCGATTATTCCTGATTTGTCATTCAACTTAGGTTATTGGTCCAAATAGTAACTCATAATTGATAGTTGTTACAATGTGCTCTTTCTGTGTAAGCATAATGCGTTTCTTTTATAATTGAAATTATTCTTGTAGAGAACTTCTGTTTGTCTTGCCCTTGCCTAAATTTATCTTGTTCACATTTAGGAACTTTCTTTGGAGGGGCTGGGTTTGAGTTCCGTCCCATCAGAGGTATGGGAATCAGGTGAAATTATTAAAATTGATCTTTCTAGGAATTCCATCCAAGAGTTGGCAGTTGAACTTTCATCATGTGTTTCCCTCCAGGTACCCTTATCAATCATTTGCAGTTTATTTCCATTCTAGTGGTTTGAATATTTTCAGGCTTGGGGGGTATTTTATCTGTGACTATTAATTTATGGAATTAACATTCAAAAGCCAACAAATGCATTTGCTTGATGCTTGGGCACAGGCAGATCATCAATTCTGTCATGAATATATCTGCTTGACATGATTGTTTGCATTCATTGAGAAGCCATCTTTGTCTGGCATTGTTGATAACAAATTCAAACCTAATCTTGTCCATGCTATTCTGAGCTGATATTGCCAGGGAAATCTGCTTCCCTTTTTAATGTATTTTGATGATTCTCTTGTGGCTGGTTCATTCAACAGACCTGTTAACTATGACGTTTTGGAAATTAGTTTGTGATTATAAACCTTGTCTGCTGTTGAAATCATAAAAACCAACAATTGATTGGCTTGGTTAGGGGCCCTCTAAATCTGAGAGATGGGATTATGCATAAGCATTTGTTTTCCTGATCTAACACAGTTCTAATTCATCTTGGTGTTTCCTATTATCCAGACCTTAATTTTATCCAGAAACAAGATTAAAGAGTGGCCAAGTGCAATTTTGAAGTCACTTCCCAATCTTTTGTGCCTAAAGCTGGACAATAATGCTCTAAGACAGGTAACAGAGATCTGATTTACTTTTCCTAATCACCAGAGATATGATGATGCTCTACAACTGTGAAACGTATATATTGGATTTGTGCAATATTTTGAAGTTTAAGCATTTTGTCTTGTCTAGTATAAGATTTAACTTTCATTCAGTTTATATCAGAAAGTGTCAAGCATTCAAGTCCAATAGCAGAAGAAAAAATGCTGCTATATTTATGGCCAATTAAGTCTGCTGGTTATTTGAGTATCGAACTCAACTTTTAATGCCTTCGAATTGTGCCTGGAATAGAGAATTGACACGGTTCAAAATTTATGAAGGTCATGTCATACAAGTTAATCATTGTCATTGGGTGATTCTTTCAATGAGAAGTTGATAACTCCTTGCGTCACCTTAGATTTTACTGGAAGAAAGTTTCCAAAAACAATAAGAGAAATAGAACAGAAAACTAGGAAGGCATAAAAGACGAGGAATGGTTGTGGGAGGCTCGAAGAATTAAAGGGTCTACAAGGTGCATAGCAGCATTGGAGAAGCTGCCAACTTCCCACACCCTTCATAAGGGAGCCAAATAATCCATTACGAAGCACATCCCCCCTAACAACATTGTCACTGTAGTGGCCCAAAAAATGCTATTTTAGCAAATCCTACCCACGTGAAAACAAATGGCAAACATGCAAGGAATGTTTGTAACAGAGAAAGTGACGCACAACGCTTCATGTTCTAAACCGGACTGTTGTTTAGCGTCAAAGGAAACCTTGACATTCTGCAAGCCCCTTCTGTCCTTTCCTTGGAAGTGAATTGTAGCTGATACTGAACGTAATAGCTACTGTGTATATGTCTTTGTAAAGCATGTCATGAAGGTCTTTCTTAACCTTATATTCTTCTTTCCTTGCTTGTTAAGATTTGTGACTATTAGGTATATTGTGTGGTTGGAAAGAAGACAACTTAGACCTGTGCAGATGCATCTGCTTTCTGCGCACGTCTAAAAATACTGCATTTTTTACTTGGCCATAAAATTTTTTTGTAGTCTTTAAGGTTTTTTGGTCTGTGTTTTGTGATTTTACTGCCTTGATGTATCCATAGATTCCTCCAGACGGGTTTCAAGCTGTTTCGAAGCTCCAGGTTTTGGATCTGAGTGGTAATCCAACTTCATTACCTGAGCGTCCAGAATTTTCAATCTTGCCACATCTGAAGGAGCTGTACTTGAGGTCAGTGAGCTTGAAGTTATAACCTGCATACTAAATCTTGGTGTGTGTTAGTGATGAGCAAGTAATATATTTCTGCATGTTTTAGTATTCTTCTCTAATATCCATCACATTGTCTTATGCATTAATTGACAGACATAATCAATTATGCGAATTCCCATCAGATATATTGAAGATACATCAACTGCAGATTCTTGACTTAAGCCAAAATTCTCTTCATATGATACCTGAGGTAATTATTTTCTTACAATGATAATAGACATTGAGCATGCAGAAGTATCAACTTTGGATTTGAAAAATGTTAAAAGCAGGGAAGGTCACCTTAGCTTTATATATAGCTAGTCTAAGTATCCGTTCCCTTTATAAACAAGCACATCTTCTAAAAAATATGTGAAGAAACCAATTTTACGGGCAAGAAGCCATTTTCTTGTGCAGAACATGTTATACCCTTCAACTAAAACTCTTATTCCTGGGTCTGTCTAAAGATAATGTTTAAAAATTGGCTTGGTTGCATTAACTGAATTTCTGCTCATTCTTCCTTAACTGTACTTGATTTCGGCCAGGTTTCTTACCTATGAAATTTTTTTCAGGGCATTAAAAATCTTATTTCTCTAACTGAGCTTGACGTGTCTGACAATAATATTTCAGCACTTCCCCCAGAGATGGTAAGAATTCTAAGATCCTTCCAATTCTTGGGTCATTTATTGGTCACACACACTTGTGTTATAGAGTATGGTTCCTGTGTCCTTTCCTTGAAAATAAAAAGGAAACAGATGGGGAAATGTGCCCATTTTGATGCTGTCATAGATCTCTAGATTTAGCTGTTGTAAGTTTAAATGAGGATCATGAGGTTTGTTGCCTCCTTCTGACATAATAAATCAATGAGATGACAATTTAAGAAAATGAATTGTGATAAAAGAATATGGCTGGTCCTTCTAGCTGTATAATCTCTTATGTCGATATTGGAAAGGGGAATGGGGCTGGAATGTCTCTTTTGACTGTGTCATGATCCTTGGAAAACAAATGCATATGAAAATATGGGTCAGGTTCCTACCTTTAACAACTTTTGGAGGGCTGAAATCTAGGAAAAAATCAGAGGAATTATGATAACCAAATTAAAAGTGTCACACTATCAGCTCAATTACTATCCTCTTGACCTTCCATATCACAACATTTGACTCTGTCTCTTGGTTTTTGTTGGTCAAAATTTAATACTTTCATTAAGAATTTAAGTTACTATAATATCTAAAGTTATTGACTTTCTTAAGCAAAATGTAATTGCACTATTATGAGATGAAAATTCTTGTCTCATCAGGGTTTGCTTGAGCCCAGCCTGCAGGCTTTGCGACTTGATGGAAATCCATTGAGGAGGTATTTTCTCTTTCTTTCTTTTTTTAATGTTTTTCTTGTCTATGCCATAGAACAGTTCTATAAGATGCTGCTGATTGCAAGTTTATTGCAAACCAATTAGATACACAGTTCAGATGTATTAGAAAGTGATTTCTCAGTTATTTCTGTACCAATTTTCAAATCATGCTTTATTGTTAAAATACTCGATAGTTGAAGCCGTAAAAGAGCCTCCTTCATTATTGTGTGTTTGTGTATACCAGAATGGCGGTAAAAAGCTGTTCTGTCATTTGTCGGAGAAAAGTATTGGTTAGAACATGTACTCTTTAAAATACTGGCGCATATGATTAACTGTGGAGTTATGTTTCCTGTCGGAGAGAGATTCTAATCCTATATCGGTCGCTCGATTTCTTCTTGCAGTTCTCCCATTTTAATTTTTTTCATTTACTTCAGTTCAGTTATGGCCGCATTTTTCTTTTTCTACATTTATTCACAGCATTCGGAGGACGATTTTAGACAGAGGAACTAAAGCTGTACTGAAGTATCTGAAAGACAAACTTCCGGAATAAGCAATGGATCTGGGTATAAAACAAGTACATTCCTGATGGGTTGTAACAGTTTGTAACATATCTTACATGGTTTCAACGTAAGCCAGCTTTACAGAGTTATCTTTTCCACTTTGCTTTCTGTGAATTCATTTTAGGTAAGGCCTGCCACGCAAATTGCCAAGTAACTGTATCATACCCCTCAAAAGGGAAATCAGAAAGGCTGAATCGTGGTGCCAAAGGTTTGAAGTTACGAGCAGAGCTCACGTTTCACATATTTTGTTTCAAGTTAAAATATTTGAGATTCTCCTTGAACAATAGTACACCGAAGCTGCTGAAACATTTAATTTGTGATGAGATTGTGACCAATATGCACATTGCTGTGAACTCATTCTTGCACGTGTTATAATTTGCACTGAGATCGTTGCGAAATTTTTTGTTTAAAATTTTCTTCAACTAGCAACATTTATCGTAAACTTTAATCTGAGCTATTAAAGATTGAAATTAAGTTTTTTTCTGATTTAAACCAGTTAAGTTTCCGAAATAGTGCATGGTTTTTACCAGCTTGTGGGAGATTAGAGATTGTAACTTTGAAAACTCTAAAGCTGCAGCGGCCAAGACAAAATGCAATCCTCCGCTATAAAGAGTAACATCCATCATTATTTTACCAAAGAGACGAAGCTGCAGGAAGAGGGTCAACATATATGCTTGCAAAAGTCCCCATAAACTATTATAACAAAAATATCTACATCCGCGGACATGCAGCATTATGCCTAAATGCCCTATTCGAGAATGGTTAGCTAAGCTAATGGATATGCTCCACCTACCAGTATTTTGTGGTTCAGAAAAGAGGGTAAGTGGCGTGGACTACCATCTAGTTATCTACCCAACTCGAGCTCAGTGCAAAATCTCAGGTAAAACCCCAAATCTGTTTTTATAAATTTCATTTATTTGCTTCCATTTTTGCATCTTGATCATCGTCATCCAATAACATTCTAAACTTGAGGGTTTTATGAAGGCAAGCCACTGTTTTCAGTTGCTTAGTAGAAGCTTGGTTTGGATCCACTATGCATTTACCTGCAAAAAGGTTTGTTTCTGAAGATCCTGTCTCTTCCTGAACCACAGGGGAAACTTCTGCAAGACATTTCTAGCTTGGAATTAGAATCGCTTAACAAATTCGACTCTCCAGAACTTTGTATGAAAGATAAGAAAAGCCTCACAGAAACAAAGTAAAACTTCATAAAACCATACATATATGTAGATTGAGTCATTGAACAAAGATGCCAAAACAATTAAAAAGTATCAACAGGTAACTAACTGCCAGTCTATTACCAATCAAGTTCAATCACTATGCCTTAACTTGTCTAGCAAAAAGAAATGCATCTTGCATTTGATGCAGGTTAGTAGTTATAGCAACTCCTGATTTACTGGTTGCACACCTGGTCAAATTTTGAGACTAAATCCCAGATTTAAAGTAAAAGTTGCATATTTCATTCACTGCATCAGTAGATAGCATTTCCAGCAAATATTATGCAACGGAAGTATCCAATAAACTACTCCTTATACTGTTGAAAATAAAGAATAGAGCTGAACTACGAGCCTTTCATTCTTTTCCAACAATATAGAACCCCAAAAGAATAATGATCAACGAGAAATCTTATTTTTTGCATCAAACTTCAATCTTCCAGTTTTAAAGTTGAACAGGTGATTGGTTCATGCAAGGGAATGGAAAGACAAGAAACAAGCTCACCTTCCTCTGAGAAAACAAAGCACGTCCCCACTGTTTCTTCATAATGTCCAATCTGTGAAAAGGAAAAGGAGCAACCATTCCAAAATATTAGTGTCAACAACAATCCTTCAGTCTGGTCACACAGTCTCACCAAACATCCAATTGAGTAAACAGTAAACAAATTCCTGCTAAACTCTCCAACACTCGAAAACAAAAAAGGTACACAAGAAGAGAACTATTTAACCCACCAGCTTAAACCTGTTATCAATGGTCAGTACCGGTGTCAGTGTATCCAGACCCTGCAAGCCATGAATCAGCTATTTATGATACTAATAATGTGCGAGGCGCCATCTATACAAAGAATATAATAAACAAATAGCAAAACAGCTCAATATGAAAAACTGAAGGGAGAGGGAAATCCAAGCGTACCGAAAGAAGGTATGGAGCATTGGGCGGAATCTGGACGTGCCCAGAAACGTCATTAAGGTCAAGAAGTACATATTCTTCTTCTTCTTCTTCTACCACCATGACTCCATCATTTTCTCGATGGGTCTGGTGCGCCAAATTTGCGTCCATTACAAATATTAAATATACTGGCAGGCAACAAAGATTGGTGTGACAATTAAGTAATCAATTTAGTCCGGGGAAGAGAGATGAGGAGAGTGATACCATATGGAGCGTAGAGCGGGCGAGATGAGCAGCCGGAATTGGACCCAACAAATTAGCCTGCAGTGGCAGAGTGATTGAGCGAAGAGCAAAATGACTTTTTCTTCTTCCTTCCTGGAACCGTGTTATAGGTATTGCTTTTCTGTGCTTAATAGACAAAAAGTCAGTGTCAAAAACCCTAACCACAATACATACTGCTCTCGAGTCTCCAAGTAGTTTAGATTGCGGAGCTTATCTTGTCACAGCCAATAGTTTCCATCTTCCTATGCCAATTTCATCTTGGACAAAAAACTTTAATGGGCTGGGCCAATCTTTCTAATTTCATATGAGAAAAACTTAGAAGGGGATCTTAATCTTATCGAGGTGTAGGTATATATATCCCTTCACGGACATAAGGATTATGAAAACATTCTCATAAATTAAAACTCATAATCAGATTAATAACTTTCAAAGATATTCCATATTTTCTTGATCAAATCCTATCATCAGAATTCTTAATTTTGAGGGCACATCAACATATTTGATGTGCTCGAAACATATTCTACTAATTCCATCAATTAAAATAAATTTTAATTTTTTATACATTAAGAAAAATTTTAAACTAATATTATAGTCTATTCTCAACAGTCTATCTTTTTCAACTTTTTTTAAATCTCTTTTTCCAAGCCTATTCATGTCTTGGACAATTTTTAAGGATATTTTTTTATATATTACCCAAGCCCGTCCAGGTGCTTTGCACACAAGAGCAAGAGACATGCATACAGTCTGGATGTTGACATGTCAATCTCTTTTTGGCTTATAAAAATTAAAATATTAATATGGTATAGTATGCAACCTTTCTGAAATTCTGCTCCCACAGTACTGAAAAACAAGTGGCTGCTGCGGCCAACGTTATCGCAGTCACGGTTTTCCCTTTTTGGATAAGCCTGTCATCATCGCTGACAAACAAAAGGCCAACTAAAATTTGTCACAAGTGAAGTGAATAATTTTCAGGTTATAACTTTAAAAAAGGTATACTGTTCTGTTTAGAATTATGCACTTGAATCCAAATTGATGGAGGTAATTATTATCAAATCGTGTTTATCATCATTAAGCAATAAACCAAGTTCACCACCTCGTGCCAAATGGAAAAAGGTGGAAGACCATTTTCGTTCCAGCACTGATGTCATTGACATTACTCGATAGGATAAGATTCCTTATTGAAGTACGAAAATCCTTATCCCATCAGACGTACTAACAGCTATGTCATACCAATCACAAATAGAATGGAAGAACCAACTGATGTCGGGGATTGGCCGTATGTATATATAGGATAGTAGCTTGTTTGGTCATTTCATTGTGTATTATATCGTCTTCGCGGATATTTGCAGACTAGCCGAGAAAAAACTATGTTAGCTATATTTCACGAAGCTTGTGCTCACCCACCTGAGGAGTTGAATAGTCCAGCTTCTCAAAATGGTACTAAGAAGCCTAAACTTCCTGAGGAGACCCTCAATGAATTCCTTTCTCGTGACCCTGAGAACAGTTTCTCCTTGAGCTTTGGTCATGCTGCTGTGCTTGCCTATATTAAGCAAGCCAATCACAGATCACATCACCAAAGGTATTCTGTTAGTGGGTTTTTCTTTGTTTCCTAATTTACACGGTACTGTGCAGATGGTTTGAACAACCATGTGATTATGGTCGCAGGTTGTTTTGTTGTTCTGATGACATACACTGCCTTTTCTTGGGAAGCTTAAACAACCTGTGTACCCTCAATAGACAATATGGCTTAACAAAAGGCGCCAATGCGGCTATGTTTATCATCGAAGCTTATCGTACTCTTCGTGATCGAGGTCCTTATCCAGCTGATCAAGTTGTCAAGGATCTTGATGGAAGCTTTGCTTTTGTCATCTATGACAGCAAAGCTGGCAGTGTCTTTGCTGCTCTGGTATGCTGATTTTTTTCCCTCAACATTTGCGTATTGTGATGATTTCCTCAAAAGAAAAATATGCTTATTCTGGTGATCATGTTAATCCATGGGGAGAGTACAGTTTCTAAGCGATTAATTGTGGTTGCAGGGCTCTGATGGTGCAGTGAAGCTCTACTGGGGTATTGCAGCCGATGGTTCTGTGGTCATATCTGATGATTTGGAGATCATAAAAGTAGGCTGTGCCAAATCATTTGCTCCCTTCCCAACAGGTATTTTTCTGAGATATAATTTGCAACAACTAACCATGTCCCATTTTCCGCTATGATCAAACAATGTAAAGCAGTGAACGGATAAAGCAGAGTTGGGCGTATGTTGCAGGTTTCATGTTCCATAGCGAGGGAGGTTTGATGAGCTTTGAACATCCTATGAACAAGGTGAGGGCAATGCCAAGGACTGATAGTGAAGGAACATTATGTGGGGCAAACTTCAAGGTGGATGTGTACACAAGGATCAACAGCTTACCTCGCAGGGGAAGCGAAGCTAATTGGACCGAATGGGATCCCCACACCTAAAGGTTGGCATACAGCCTTAGATTCTCCACTAGGAAAAGGCAGGGGGAGGCTCCTGCTTTGTTAATATAATAATTGCCACAATTCCTTTTTCTTGATGTGAGGTGAGACAGTCACGTTGGCAATCAAATTATGAATAAAGGTCAAATTTTTATATACTTGTAAATAACCTATCATATTTCTCGATAAATCTCTCTTTAAAATTTATGCCTGATGTTTACAGTATAATTGTTTACGATCACAGAAAAGATCAGCTATTGTTATAGGCGGGATAATTTATGATTCTTATGTCAAATCTTGATGTTGCTCTGCTCAGTTTTGCTAGAACTTAACTTGAAAAACTGGGGTTTGATGCAAACATTATCCTAGGAATGTTTATAGATACATAGATTTATTAAGGTCAGAGACGATTTGCAGTGTTGGGTAACAATACATATAATTAATGTTTTATTATCGACCGGAGCAAGGCATCTCTATAAGGGAAAACTGTTTACACAAGGCACATCATCCGGAACCAAACTGCAGAAGGACTAAATTCTGAACAGTCATCTATCTTCCTCTCTTATCTGAAAGTCAGGTAAGATGGATGACTCTGCAACTCGGAGCATCCCAATTAGGCTAAACCAACAAGTTTCTCACTGAGCTCCCATACTTTGCGAGCCTTGTCTACATCACTCGCTTCTTCAGACAACTGATTCTCAAATGAGGCCGAGTCCTTGTTCCAGCTCCAATACACACCTGATTTTGTCAAGCTCGGATCACTTACTACCTGAGCAAGAGGAAAATAATATGTCAGTTCCTGACATCCAAAATCGTAACCAAGCAGCAACTTGTGATCTTTCGTATTACCTGTGCAAGTCTTTTCCCAGATTCTTCTTCGGAGACAAAACCCTTGGTGATGTACTTCTGGAATGGAGGGAATAGAAGCCTGAACAAGGGGATGTGTTCCCTGAACAGACCTGTTGTGGCAATGCAACCAGGATAGAGGGAAGCAAATGTGATCCCGGTTTCCTCGTGGTAACGCCTGTGGAACTCTTGCATTGTGAGCATGTTACACACCTTGCTGTCCTTGTAGGCTTTGGCACCATCAAACTCCCCACCATCAATCATGGCCGAGCTGTTTAATCCGGTCAAGCCCCCGGAAAGTCCCCTCATGTCACCAAGGTTGGCCTTGGGAGGTACATTTCCCGCCAATGTATTTGTATTCCCTACATTTTTTTTTAGGAACATTTCCACACTCAGCGCAGATCAAATCTAATTACACTAGAGAATTGTTGAGGACTGGAACAAAGTTTCAGAGGGTCATAATGTTTGCAAACATTGCAATACCTGTGATTGATCCGACAATTATGAGACGCTTGGACGGGTAATCAGATTTTTTCATTTCATCAAGCAACAACCGTGAGAGGAGGAAGTGTCCGAGATGGTTAGTTCCGACACTAAGTTCAAATCCTTCGGCAGTGAACGTAGGCTCCCTTGCCGTTGGCAGGTAAACTGCAGCGTTGCAAACCAGAACGTCAAGAGGCCTGCCAGATTGCTTCAAGTTTTCAACAAATTGGCGGACGCTGTCAAGTGAAGCAAGGTCCAAGTGCATAATGGTGTAGTTTTCTTTGGGAAGCCCAGCTGACTTGGCAGCTCTTTCTGCCTTGAGGAAGTCTCTGCAGGCCATGATCACATCCCATTTTCCACTCTCTGCCAGAGCCTTAGCAGTGGCCAGACCTAGTCCTGAGGAGGCACCGGTGATCACAACACTACCCTTTCTCAGGGTTTTCTTACCATCTGGGGAAGCCCTGTTGAGTGCTGGACTAGCAGTGGCAGTTGTCTGGGCTCTCACAACACCAACTCTATGGTTGAATTCCTTGTACAAAGAAAAAGAGCACTTGTTTAACAACTATTTCCAGATAAAATTAACAAAAATCATAACCCACGAAGAGAAAAATACAAACACAGTCTACTTGGCTTATATCTAGTTAGGTTATATGCTTCTAAACCATGAGGGGAACCCGCATTTCCTCATGCAAAAAAAGTGAATGAAATACATATATTAATTACCTTGCACCTCAATGAAGAGGAGCTGAAGTCAGCTTTGACATGGTCAGCAAGTGAAACTCCAAAAAAACTCGAGTCCTTAGAAGATGCACAAGGCTTCCCCTGCATACACAAGAGAGCTACAAGAATTAACATCACATCTTCCTTTCTATCAAAATAATGCTAACGAAAGAAAGAAAATGCAGCCCTTGCTGCTGCTAAAAGAAGCAGTAACAAACCTCTTTTGGGACCAGAAAAGCAGAGGATACTAAAGAAGCAGACTGGAGAGCCATTATCAATTACAAAGCAAAACCCCTCTGAAATGGAGCTTACAGTACTACTGGCCAAGTGGAAGCAGTGGAAGTGGAAGCTGAATTTGAAAGAGATATTAACGAGATGTTTATATATATAGGTGAGTATTGGATATGAGTGGCAGAGAAGATAAGATCACAAGCAGCAGATCAACCCACCAATGAAAGTCTGAGTTGTAGATTTCCTGGGATATATTGGATATTTGTTTCCCTGCAGGAGGATGGGCTGGTGGTAAACTTAAGTGGATATTTTGGTCCGGTATCAGAAAAATGCCACTCCTAGCTGTTATGGGCCGAGGGATAAGGAAATGCTGAACACGATAGGGAGTGGTAGGGCATATTGTTTCTGGATAACATTATAGACTTGGGACCAGATAGATAGTTTATACTGTATACTAGATTTGGTTTGCCACAAGATATTCGTCTGTGTTAATAGAAATTGAATAGTATTTTTTAAAAAAACACTTTTTAATAAAAATAAATAAAGAAGACTTTATTTTATGAAATATAGATTGTATATTTTTGGTTGGTTTCAAGTCCAGAAGTTGAGCCCAACATGCTGAGCAAGTAAAAATAAACCTTACCTTTGCAAAAACATCAATAAGAAAATGTGGTACGTACGTAGTATAATCAGGATTCTGTGAATATGTGTATACAGGGAGTTCCTGTCCTGTGTACAAATATGACTAGACATAAACGTAGTGGAAAAGAATATAAAAGAATTTCAATTTAATTCAATAATAGGCTTTTGTCGTACTAATATCTCTACAATTCTAGTTGTTCTGTCCCTTTTCCTTTCTAACAAATCTATACTTTTTCTAAATGCTCAATCGGAATGGACAACTATGCACTTAATGTCCGACGAGCAGAAGAACAAGGAAAGAATAATTTAACATCGCTCACCAAATATTACACATCTCACCAAATATCTCTGTACATGATGATTAACCACAGAAAGGAGTAGTCAGCACTGGGTTGCCTCCCACCGGAAATGGAACCTCTCCTCCACTCAAATTCGAAATGGCAGTCCAAAATTTTGGAAAGTTCTAATTTCCCCTCGAAGACCAGCAGTTACTATTACCATACCGTAGGCAGACACATTATGGTTTACCCCGTTGGAAATATCCAGACTGGAATTTTGGCTCCAGGTTCTAGTAGCGACATTAACATTAAGCTTCTCTTCCGGCCATGTTGCTGATATTCTATCAAACAAGTAACCATTTGTTGCACTAGAAATAATTCCGTTAGTTGGGCTGCTGTTGCAACAAGATAATGATCCTGAACAATCATTACCGTTTACTTCTTCAACAGGAGTAGGAGGATGATTAACCACGGAGGCTTTATCAAGATGGTTATAGAGCTCTTCCTCCTCTTCCGAATTACTAACTTGCAGTCCCCATGTATCATCCATGCCAGGCCAGGGGATGGCCACAGACACATCTTGAGAGAGGAAATGTTCGTATGAGCCGGTTACAGTAACACCTTTGCTTCTGCTTGGTCGTGAATTAGCATCATGTTTCCACACGTACACATAAGAATCCTCACTGGCAGAGATTATATATTTTCCATTGGCTGACACGGAAGCTGAGATTTGACTGTTGGTGTTACGAAACCCTGTTAACAGAATAACAACTAACATTAGCCCTGAAAATGGTAATTTACAAACTGAACATTTTGACTTCACTACTGATCTGAATTTGTGTTGGGACCCCAAAAACAAAAGAAAGCCTAAAATCCTTGAGAGTGCACACTTATGTGGCGAGTTCTCACAAGACTAAGAAACCACAAAAACTCCCGTTGTTTAACTTTTCACCAACTAAGGGGGCATGATTTCAAGACTATTTGATGTAATTAAACAATCTAAACACAGACAGTACAGCAAAAAGTTGATTTACTACTCATTCAACTAAGAGCCAAGAAGGTCAATAGTGTTTTCTCGACATGTCAGGATTATGCATGCTTGCATGAATGGTTGAAGCCCCTTGACGGTAGGAAGGTGATAATAAATGCTACTTCCTACCATAGTTCAGCAGTTATTCTACAAACTCAGGGTTGGAAACAAAGCTCTCCAAACCCTAAGCCTAGGCAGTCACACCGAATTGCTACTCATTACCACTGAAACGAAAATGAGAAGAAAATGAACAGAGAGTAAATTGCAGTTCTTAAAGTTTACAATTCTAACAGCTGGAAAAAGATTGTCTCACTAGAAAGATGCGTTAAAGTCATTGTTTAGCCATCATGCCCCTTAACCATTTGCTTCACCACCTAGCTTGGTGGTGTAATCCAACCAAATGAAAATTAAAATCTTAATTCAAGATTCTTATAACAATTAACTGATGTATCTGCACTCTAAATTTGAACATGGAAAAAAAACTGATATGTCTTCATTCTAACCTTTGAACTTATGGACCAAATCATCACCACTAATAACACGAATTCGTGAGTCTGCTGATGTGATTAGCACTTCTGATGAACTTCCAGGAGAAAACTATCATCACAGGATTGAAAAGATGGGTCAATGAGGTAGAACACAGCTAAATATGGAATAGCATATTCCTCAGACAAGTAAATAACCAGAAAAATTGAGCAAGAATAAATCATTGTTTTCATTTGAAAGTTGATTGAAACATGCAATGGAGTCATAAGGAGCCACCAAGTTACCTGGAATCCAGTGATTTTTTTAAGATGAGCTTTCTTTCTCTTATTCTGCAAATTTATTTGACGTTTTTGCTGCAGCTTATTATCTGAGATGTAAAAGGTACAAATAATCAGCAGCTGGCGACATGTTAAATCTGAAACTGGAGGGATTATTTTAACAATCAAAACCTGTTGTATCATATAAAAGGCAGCTTCCCTTGTATGAACCAACAACTGCACCCTGCATAATCCCAAAAAAAAAAAAAGTTTAGTGCTAGAAATTAATTGTCCACTAGTTATTTTATCATATGGTTTACCAGTGACCTACCTGACCATCTGGAGTATAGCAAACAGCAGTGACCATCTCATGCAGATCGCTCCAATCAACGACTTGACGATCAGGTATACTCCATATGCGAACCTTTGCATCTAGGGACCCACTGATAAAATATCTATCATCGACAGGATTAAACTGGATGCAGGTTACTGAAAAAAGGGAAGTAAAAAAAACAATAGTATTAGTAAATAATAATAGAATTATGGAAAATACTTTAAAATATCTCATTATTGACTCCAACTAATCTCATAAAGAAAATCTGAAGACAATCGGTGGGAGAATGATCACATCCAAACCAATCTATGACTACTACTTTGATGGGTGTCAAAGTTAAGCAAAAAGGGACAATATACAATTACAAGACAAGGATATTAAGCATTTTACCGTAATCACTGTGTGTAAATATTTTCAAACATGTCTTGCTAGACATGTGCCAAAGGCGTACGGTTTTGTCCATTGAAGAAGAAAGCAGATGCTGGAGAAGAAAAAAAAAAGAAAAGAAAAATATTAGGCTATTCCACAAGAGAGTTTCAGTTGTATGTAACTTAAGAGGATATGATCGCATGCACATTCCAGTTTCAAGTTCCTATATGGAAAAAAAATGAAACAAAGAAATACAAGTTATCAAATACAAAGAAAAGGAATAGACATCAAATAACCTCCGCCAAAGATTTATCAACGGCAAACTAGGATATTTAAATCCTTTAATTTCTTCTGCTCACCCTCCATAAGTAAAGGTTTCAACATAGCATTCTATCATTAGTCTGAACACATAGCAAGTTTGATCCATACGTCCACTTACAAGTTATGTGACCTGTAAATATTTCTATTGAACAACCATTCATCCAAATTTTTATACTTGCTGACAAAATCGACCATGGTAAATATGAAACCTTATGTATGCTTTAGCGACTAAGCTTGTTTGTTTACAACAAAAAAAATAAAGGCAAAATTCTGCTTCTACATTATGAATTATATAGGATACGATGCATTAAAGCTTTACTACAAAAAAAAGAAAAGAAAAAGGCCACTGCATTTCTATGGAACTTCATTGTATCATTTGACTGGCTTCTTTTTAGATTAGATAGGTTTCCGGTCTTAATCAGGGCCAGTCAGGGGCATGCTGGAGCAGCCAGTGGCCACTTAGTCTCATCCAAGAGTTTTCACTTATCTTTAATTTGTATATCCTGAAATTCTCTGTACTGTGATGTAGTTACCAATATTTTTAAAATAGTAATTCACTCTAAACTTTTCAAACAGAAACTCTCATAACATGAAATTATCTTCCCTCCTTTTACAAGGTCATTTCAGGGATGATCAAGTACTTTTCTCTTAAAGAAAATCCAAAACACAAGAGGTATGCAAACAACCATGCAGCACCTTTACTACGAAAAACTACTGTTTCTTCCCAAAAAAGCTCATTGGAGAAAGTTTTCAAAATGATTATCGCTTCTTTTTCTATGACTAACAAGTGCACATCTGGAAAGGAAACAAGTCGAAGTAAGCATGCTGCTTCTCTAATGTCAAAAAGATAATCAGCCACTTCTTTTGGAAGGATATAATGGCATGCTTCATAAGAGTAAAAAAGATGCAATGATCCACTTGAAATGAAACCTCAAACGTACTAACTATTTCCCTAACAGAAGACAAGTAAATAACTCCCAAGCTTCTTTCTACAGAAATCCCCTTTCCAACAAGCAAGCAACAAACTAACCCTCATTTTTTCGTATGCTGGACAGAAAGAAGAAAACAGGAAAATTGTCCATCTCATCAAGCTACATAAACATTCAGCATTCAATTCATTATCAGACAAATAAAAGGGTCGTCAGTAAGCAACCCAACCTCATTATTTAAATAATTTCCCGAACAGAATGAGCATATCAAATCTCTTCCGCAATAGAACAGAAAAGACAATCCCAGACCTTATAAGTCCTCCAGGACCCCAAGCTAGAGAAGTTTAGTTATTCAGAAAGTAAGGAATAGCAACTTAAGTGCTTTTCCCAAGAAATTCAAAATCATTAGTCCGTTGCAGTAGATTTAGAAATGCTAAAACTTCATTAAACTGTAACTGGTCAAGCCTTTCATTTGCCATGGATCAAAACTTAACATACACCCTACTGCAGTTTATGTGTAGCACCACACTTGTTCAAATAACTCAATGAAATAGAATTGAAGAAATAAGGTAAACCATAGTGCAGAAAGACCGACATGAAAATAACCGGAGAGTTAAAAATTTTCACCCTGTTTCATCTCAACTGAAAGGCAAGAAAAATAGTGACCATATTGTGACGGTTAAAGTGCACACAAGCACCCATCATTTGTAGAAAATGAAATTCTTAACAAAGAGATGGATCAGTACTTACTGTTCATCAATAATTGTGTTTAGATAACTATCCATGAGTAAGATAATGCCAGAGAAGTTATTCATTAACCAACTAACCTGAGACTTTGACCACGAAAGATCAAGCACATCATCAAGATGACCTCTGAATGAATAAATAGGCTTATCAGTTAGAGCAAACACAGTCTCTGGCATGACAATGTGGTCCAAGCTCCACGACTTTCTGCTAATGGATGGTCTTCCTCTCCTCTTCTTCTCATGATTGTTATCCATAGATGATGATAACGTGGAAGGCTCCGGTGAACCATTAGCCAACAGCGAGAGGTTGGAATTCCCATCCTCTGGTTTCTCCATCAACAGGTCTCCTTTCCTCTCCAACTCCAAAACTTGCCAAACATGAATTACACAGTCCTCACCAGCACTGGCCAAGAGCCTCCCATCACAGCTGAACTGGATACTCCAGATAGACCCATTATGCGCCTGTAACTCCTGACTCTTGAAAAGGGCACTCAACTCTTTGAACGACTTTCCATACTGCCTCACTCGCACTCGTTCCGGCCCATGAAATGACACATCCTGGCTATCATCGGTAGCGGAACTAGACCTCCTACCTCCCTTTTCTGATCCAGTATCTCTCTCGTCGCTGCTTCTTTCTTTATGCATAGTAACACTACTTGCCACGTTCCTTAAATTCTTCAACCAACTGCCCTTCTTCTTGGACTTGGAAACCCCAACTCCGGTACCTTTGTCGGCACAGGAATGGAGATTTTCCCTTGTACCATCCTCCACATTTTGCCGCCTCATCAACTCTTGCACAATGGGAGAATGCCCTACGCACATTTCAAATTCCTCCATCGTCAACTGTCTCCCCGTGGCTACTTCCTTCAACTTGTTCCACATCCCGTCTTCCCTTATCTCATTTACCACAAACTCCTTGCCATTGTCAAGATTCTTGATGGTGCATACCTGAGCAGCCGCCGCCATCTCAACGACCATATTGTTATGGTTCACTGCCGACTCCTTCACAAACTCCGTCGTGGTGGAGGACCGGTTTAAGTTCAAATTCGCAGAATCAGATCGATTCCGCTCCAATCGCCTACAAGCATGATTTTCGTAAGGATGCGTACTGGGCGAAGCAGTATTGGCGTCCAGGAAAGACATGTTATTGATTTTCCGACAACGAACAGGAAAAACACCGCCACTGTTCTTATCTTTTTCAAGCACGGTACTAAGGATATGGCAATCACAATTACAAGTAAGGTCAGTATTTACATTCACAGTCGAACCCGGGAAACCAATCGGAGAGCAATAAACAGACACCGAACAGGAAGAAGAAGAAGAAGAAGAATAAGAAGAAGAGCAGCAGGAAAAGTAATCAATAGCATCTCTACAACGCTCATCAGCAGCGTCCGCTACAACATCAGGATCTGCGGCAGTAGCAGCGCCAAGGGACTTTGATCGGGCAATGGGGACAGTAGAAGGAGAAGTACAAGAAGAAGTGTTAGGAAGGGGAGGAGAGGGGCGAGGAAGTGGAGGGAAGTGACCGGATGAGATGGAGCGGCGGTTGAAGGAGGAGTCAGAGGCGAGTCCCATGTGATGGAGAAGGCTAATGCGGCGCTCTGAGATGGGAGCCGGGGGGTCGGAGATCCAGGCGTCGTACTTGAAGAATGCGTGGTCGTGGGAGTGGGGAAGGGAGGAGTGTGTCTTCATCGGGAAAGGGTCAGGATCGGAGTCGGAGTTAGAAGTGGAGCAGGAGCAGGAAGAAGAGGCAATTCGATCCAGCGACTCGTAAAATTGCTCTTCCTCTCCTTCCTCCACGTTTCTCATCCTCCTGTCGTTCTGACCGTAGCTCCGGTATTATTACTTCATGAGCATTTGCATTTCGGGATGGAAGCGGGAACCCGAGAGTGCATTCTATAACTGAAATGGTTCTACTTGCTCTCTCTGCCACTAGCTCCGGTGGAGAGTTTTTTATTAGCGTCAGTTGGTGGACGGTTGTGTTCTTCCTGAATTAGTTAATGTTTGGCTTCGGGATGTGATCTAGGTAGAGGGATTGGGGGGATCGGGAAGAGGACAAAGCCGTCCGACGAGAGAGACATAGAGGGCGCAGAGAGGAGCAGGGAACGTAGTAGTGGTGACATCGGGTTGGGTTGGGTTGGATTTTTTAAATCTTATATTCATATTTTATATTTTAAAATTAAATATAAACCTAATTAATCTAAAAACTAAAATTTAATGATTTTTTAAAATATAAATTTATAATAAATTAAATTAAAATTTATTATTATTAAAAATTATATATCATATATAATTAGATCAGATAAAATTAAATTCATATAATATTCGTATTTATTATATTATTTAAAATTTTAACTTTAATCTAATTTAAACTAAATTAATTCGAATCAAATTTATATTAACTGGATACAGATTGGACAGAAACCTATGAATTTAGGTTAAATTCTCATCCCTACAAGCAGCCCAATATTTGTTTGTAGTTGTAGAGAGAATTTTTGATTAATTTTATTTAATTTAGTTCTTTTTTAATTATTTATTTATTGTTTTCATTTATTCCGTACCTATAATGGCAAATAGTAACTTTCCATCCAACAACCACCGCACCCCTAAAATTAATGAAAGTTTTGCCACAGCAACTTGTCATAAAAATGATATATTATATGTATTATTTGAAAAAAATAATAAATAACAAGTGGAGAATTTAAATTATAAAATAAAAGATAAATTTGTTCGTTGTTGAAAATACCGAATATCAGAAAATCAACATTAAAAAAAATAAAAAAGCACTCGCTTACACCGACCTTAAACACGGTATATGGTAGAGTTTCTCATCAATTCATGCAATTGTCAACCCCACGCGATAACTCAAGTACCGTTGATTTTACCAACTTTCCAAGATTAAACATCCATCTACTCAAGTCTTCTCATGCAATACCTTTGTCGTTGAGTTCAATTGAGTGTTAATCTTGTGAGTTCGAATGACTCTCTTAAGATAAGAGGTTAGTGCTCCAATTTATGTGTATATACATGTTAGGCTGTGATCCCTCAAATGCCCCTCACTCGAAAACGCGTATGGTATGAATGTATTTCGGGACGATCTCTTCCTCTATCCCTAGGTTGTTTGTTGCTTGTTTCCCTTTCACAGTTTCACTTTATAGTGGTTGGGGTTTTCACATTTCAGAGACTTATTTCATGCAAGTCAACTCCAAATTTTAGTTATAAATTTGTGATATTTGTCAAGTTGAAAGGATTACAGATCGGAAATTGGAACATTACAGCTTGGAGTTTACAATATTAATAATAAAGAAAAGGAAAAAAAGAAAAAGTCAACTGTAGAATATAGTATCTCCCCGGCCTTAACAAAGCTCATTTATAAGTTCCCATGCCCACGCCAGTTTCTACACCATATGGCTCGAAGTTGTCCCTGGCCTTGGAATAGCAGATATAGTAGAATTCGGAGACTATGGCAGTGAACAAAGTGAAGGCCGCTCCTGCCGCAAAAACTCCCCTTCTCAATGTCTCGCAGCTGGGGGTTTCGGTGAAAACTGTCCTGTACCTGGTGTGGTAGGCATTCTTCACGGCACCCGCCAGCAGGCATGATTCAGCAAGGAAGAAAAACACCCTGAAGGGGGGCAGGGCAGTAGCAAAAATTTCAGATTGTATTCAGATATCATACTTTTGCATAACAGGGTCACCGCATTTGGAAAAATGTTCACTAATGGCTATTTTCCATTTGTTACATACCAGCAGGCTATGAACAAGAGAACTGCCAGAGCCCGTGAACCACCAGGACGCAACGACTTGCCACAGCAGAAGCATCTACTGGCAACCATTATAAGGACTTGGCTGGCCATGAGAAACAGAAACGCACCAGCACCAAACCCAGTTGCAATGTCAGAGTCATACACACAGAAGCTGTAGTTTATTTCAGCATCCTGTTTCACTACCGCCTGCAAAAACAAGGTGTAGGCAATTGTTAAATTCATTAAGAATCGACCACTTGGCTGCTCCAATATGATTTAAATAATGTACTGTCTCGAAACATATTACAATAATTATTTAATTAATGATTTAATAATTATAGTTTTTCGGTAACATTAGCTGTGCACTCCATTAAAAAACTAAGAGCTGACTTTAAACATGGATACTTTCGCTTTCCCCTTGGCAATGCCTACTTCCATTATTAAATAACGACGGGTTGTTTGGCTCGTTTGCTGGCAAAAGGATAAAAAATGAAACTAAGAAAAGAAAATGAAAGTAGATTTACATCACATGAGAACCATGAGAAGGACATAAACTGTTAGCAGGCATCTGTCGTTGGAGGGGATGTGTTTGTTTTAATTCCTCAGTGGATCCTTCATTGCTTCATAACCAACGCCTGGTTATCAACAACTGACCACTAAAAGTTCAAAATTTACTATGATGTTTCTAGTCTACTTTGTCTCCCTGATTGTTTACTGTTCTACTTGTCAAATCTACCACGACAGTTTTCTTCAGCCAAACTAGCAGCATCAGCATTAATTTCACAAACACTTCCAGTTCATTCTAAAGTTGCAGATCATACTGTCAGAGGAATAGATCTGGCAGTGATTGTCAGCACACAAGTCATATCACTATAGAAGACTGATTTCTTTATCTTCTTAAGGGAGTCATGTGCAACATATGCATCTAGATCTGGTAGTACAGCGAAAGAAACTATAATTAACAGCACCACTCTGGAATGTGGTTCTGATAACAGAAATAGAAACTTAGATGAGTGGTACAAGTCATTGTTCTATTATCAATCAGTTAAAGAATCAGATAAATTTGCTATATATCAGGGTCCTCCACGCTGGATGGAAAATACAATATTGCTTTCAGTTGAGTTGCTCTAAGTTCAGCCAAGATTTAGAATTTTTCACTCTATCACACAGCAACTTCTCCTCTTCAAACAGGGCAGATCAGCAAGATGCCATATAAACTCACAAACCCATAAACCATTACAATTTTTTTATTTCAGAACCAGGTTGCAATCCAAGACCACTTATGTTTTCTCAAGAATCCTCAGAAACCCATCTCTTAGCAGACAAGAATATTCAAGAAAACCACGAAAACAACTTGCACGATAGCTGACTGAAGGACATGAAGGGGCATAAGTTACTTACAGTGCTTCTTCTTCGCTCGCCTGCAATAGCCAAAGCGAAGGCAATGAGGTCAAAGATGAAGACCGTAATCAGCAATAGCTTTGATGCCATTGCAGTGCAGCAGCAGTAGCTACAGCTCGGCTAACAATACAGATCTTATCTCGCACTCTAGCTTAGCTATCACGCTTTGTCCCTTCGCTAACTGTCCCTAGAACTGCTCTGACGTTACTTAATAATATTCACGACTGTGAACATTGAGGAACCACAGAAAATAAACATATAAAAAAAGTGACAATGTAGTGAGAGGAGCAAGAAAAAGACAGTTCAACAATCGAAAATGTGTATTTATTTCACCTTCTCTCCATAAAATGTGAAACCCCTTAAAGGCTTAATCATCCCCAACAAATGTCGGCTAGTAAGCTTACAGCCTGGAAGTGATTTTGTCCAGTGGAATCTCGTCTCATACAGGGTAGGTGATGATGAGTTATGTTTTTCCTGTAAAAGCAAACTCGGGGGAATTGTCCGAAATTAAAATTTATGTAAAAAAAATATTATATTAATGTTATAAAGAATAAATTTTAAAATAGAAACCGTCACAGTAGCTTGTTTCAATTTTCGAAGAAACTAGAGGGGTATCAACTCAATCACAAATTAATTAAAGAATTGTTAAATAAAATTTTATTACATACAGACAGAAACATGGATGAAGAAGATTACAAATGATTGGGAAGAAGAAACAGGACAATAAATAAACGAATTAAAAAAGCATACCAAACAAAGATTTACTTTTCCAAATCCTCGCCCTACAGAGAAACCAAACGCAGATGATAAACTAACACTATAATCTTGACCATGGCAGTAAACCATCCACTCCCAAGGCCTTATTGCGCACCAGGGGTCTATGTACATTCTTTCCCTCTTCCATTTTCATTTTCTTTTGGGGTACGAAACGTGTCTAAGCTCAACAGCAAATTAATCACTACGCTGTAGCAGTAGGTCGGGTTTTACGCCCGAACATGAGAAGCTTTCTAAACCCTTTAGCAGCTTTGGGAGAGCTTTCATCGATGTTCCATTTCTTCCTGGACGAGATTGCCTCCACGTTCATTTCCTCAGGTGGTGTATTCGATATTTCTATCTCAGATGTTTTTGGCAAGTAGTGCAAGCTTTCTGTTATCGAACCATTTGCTTCCGTACCAACAGAGGAAACGTCAGGAGCCTTATCTGGTGATGCTGGCGAAGGATGCACGGTTACTGCAGAAACAGATTCATCATCACGCTGGTCAGAATCTTCTTTGTCCTCTGAAAGAACTGCGGGGACTTTAGATAATTTCTCATCATCTCCGTTTAATTGAACCATTTTTGCAGATGAATCCACGTGGCTGTCACCATTGCACTCTTTATCATGGACAGAATCTAGTTGTGGACTCAGGTTTCCCTCATTCTTAGCCATTGAAACAATGCTTTCAAGCTCCTTAATGTCCTTGAAATCATCAGCACTAGCCGTAGCTGTCGCAGCTTCGGCTGCTGCTGCCAAATCTGTTTGCTTCTCTGCAGGGGTAACAGTACGGCCATCGTCCTTTGTTTGAGAGGAGGCATCAGATTTGACTGTTTCAAGTGGACGTTTCTTATTCTCAGCACCGGCACTCTTCTTTGATACTTCATTAGTCTTTATGGATGGCTTTTTGGGAGGAGCAAGTTTTGGTTGAGCCGGCATCTTTTGGGTAGTTCTAGCAGCGGCAAGGCGCTCAATGGTGGAACTCCTAAACACTGTTTTCTTGGTCTCTTGAGCTGGAGATTGCATTTTAGGCTTATCATTCTTTGAAGGATTGACGGTTGATGCTTTTGGTGCCGGGGTTCTCTTAGTTATCCCTGGAACACTGCCGGAACCACTCCTTTCAGCAATTCTCTTCTGGCGTTGAATCATTAGTTCCTCCTTTCTCTTTCTATCCTCTTCTTCCTGTTTGTGAAAGATAAAGAAGAAGAAAAATTAGTTAAAGCATAAATGAAGGGAACCAGAGAGTATTGGTTAATACTCAAGGATCAAGCCACAGAATGTCTTTGAAGAGGATGAAAATGAATTAAGTCCTCTTTATGTCACTATTCGAATAATGACAATCCAGAAAGCATTTGAAACCAGTCAAGAAGTGCATTAAAATGCTGAAAAAGGAAGTTATTCCAAAAGAATTCTGTAATCCTTCCCTTTTCCTATGCGGCTATGCCAAACAAAAATAGCTTGCATACCTTGTCAGTTTTGCTCTTCAGAAGTGTGGTTCTGCTTACAGAAGATGGCTTCTTAGACCTTGACGAGATGTCTGATTTACTCCGTCCAAGAGGTGAATTTAAAACTTTTGATCTTGCTTCCTTACTTGAAACCTTTCCGCCAGGATTTCCACCAGTTCCTTTGATACTAGAAGGAGGCTTATCATTGGACACAGTAGTTTCAAGGATAGCATTTGCTTCATAATCCACTTCAGGCATCCAAGATGAAGGAGCATGCTCAGCAGCTGAATCACGCTCAAGAACCATATAAAGGTCATCTGGTTCTTCTGTTCCAACATTCTCAACCTTATCCTGCGTAACTTGGGGAGTACCATTCTCATATTGAATAGCTTCAACTATGCCTGGAATGTCTGTCTTTATCAGTGAATACGGTGAATAATCTTCAGATGGCCGAGCTTGTATCATGAATGAGTCATCAATTAAAATGTCTTTTTTGTTATTATTCTCAAAGTGACCAACGCCGAATGATGAATCATAGTCAGTATCAAACCGTTTGAGGTCCGAGCTTTCATCTTTGTTAACTGGCTGGTCCAGTTGCCCCCTGAGGAACCAATCTCCTTCTTTCTGACTTTTAATTATCAGAGATTCATCAGAATAATCACCAGTATTAACCATTGGATGCCCTATTGATCCATCATTTCTGTGAGAAAATAACATCTCTTCATTTGTTCTGTCTCCCTTCTTCATACTTGGTTTAACATTTTGACCAGCCTCAAAGTTCAGAATTCGAGATTCGGCTTCATTGACAGTTTCACCCTTTTCCGCTACGAATGAATCATTGGAAACTACTCGTTTCTTCCTCACTTCTTCTGCTTCATGGTTAAAACCCAATGACCTTTCCTCTTCAGACTTCCTAGATGCAAGGTCCTCCTGAAAATGCAGACGATGTGGTTCAGTTCCAGAAGAGTCCAAATCCTCGTCCTTCATAAGAAGGTTTTGGAAAGCACCCCATTGGTCATTCTCTCCCCCAGCATTGCTTCCAGCTGCAGTTTTACTTTCCAGATCAATGGCATCATTTAAGCCACCTACAGCATTGCGCTGAGATTTCTTATGAAAGCGGGAGCTTGATTTATGTTGTCTCTCCAATGAACCAACAGCTTCTTCTAGTTGCTGCTTGAGAGCTTCTCCATCTATGATTTCATCATCATCGGATGTCTCTTCAGACTTTTCTCCACTCCCCTTGGATGTTATGTAATTAATATTACGGATGACCACCTTTCTTGATGACTTCTTCCCATGTTTTCTTCTGTGTGCCTGTTTTATTGACGACAGCTTTTCGCCATTCTCCAGATTTTCATTGGATTCAGTCGCTGAGCTGGAGTCGCTGGACTCTGAAGAATTTTCTTCATCTGATGGTTCCTGCCTATTTCTATGTGAAGACTTCTTCCTGGTTGATGATTTTGCTTTTCTACGATCATCAGGTTCCTTATCTGGAGCAAAGTTGGAATTATTCACATTTGGAGGCCACTGCATATTACCTGCAAAATATGGAGGAGCCACCTGCATTCCAGGATAGATATATCCCTGATACGGGGGCATTTGTTGAAGTGCAGGTCCAGCAAAACCGTGCATGTATTGTGGGAAGTGGCTAGGCCATGGCATCTGTACTTGAGATTTTGCGTTCAATGATTGCGTTCGAGTATTTTCTGCAACAACGTTCATCAACATACATCATAAGTAAAGTGGTTTAATTACAATCAGATATGTCTCTGTATGATGTTGGTTTTGAGCCATATAAGATCAGAAAACTTTCAAATCTTCTCATTGAAGACTGCAAGTCGCATGGTTGTTTAAAGGTAGAAGAAAAGTACTAACCTTGGTTCTGCTCAGAACTTCCATGACTTGTAGCAGAGTCAGATGCTGATGTGTCTGCAGACTCATTCTGTTTGCCGACAGAGAGACCACCGAGTTGAGAAGTGCAATGTTCTTCACCAGCAAGTACAATTCCAGAAGTTCCAACAAAGGGTAGTTCCAGTCTTGAAGCTTGCATTGCTGCTATTTCATCGATCCAAAGTCGATCCTGATTTTTCTTCTTGCATAACTCCATAAAATCTATGCATGCTTCCCTAAATGGAAACAGAGATGGATCTTGAAACCAAAACTTAGAATAAAACTTGGAACAGGACAAAAGTTTTAGCTTAAATCTTTCTAGGTGACAAGAGATCGATCAGGGTGGTTGCTTGTGCTCATCTAACCTTAAACGCGAAGCTCCAAAAGCATCAGCAAAGGAGATAAGGTCATGTATACTCTCCACTTCGAATCCAGTCACCAATGCACGGGCATAAGCCATAGCTTGTTCTTTGTGGAGCACAGCTTTTCTAGTTTCCAAGGCACGTTGAAGATGAACCCTGTTCACACCAATCTGAACAGTTAAAGAGATTTGAACAAATTAAACATAACCACAAACTGTAGTAGCATTAGTATGGATAAGTGAAGCTTAAAACAAAACTAGATACTTCACTTGGAATTTTCTTCCTTGACTGCGTCATCAGCTCCATCAAAATCTACTTTTGACTACATCAGACAATAGAAAAATGTCAAAAATGCTGATATGGATGAATATATTCGAGTAATAAAATTTATTTTAGAACCATACCTTGGATATTGTAGTCAACTGTTGGTGATTCACAGCTGCAGCTGAAAAATTTCACACAAAATTAAGTAAGAAACTGGAAACGAATTTGCAAGCAATTAAGTTTTCGATGAACAGGAAATTGAGTCTGTACAACCAGAAGTCCAAAATCCATATTGTGTTATTATATTAATCTAGCAAAAAATTAGTCAACTAAATTGTTAAAGTTGCAAAAGGAAAAACTGCAAATCTGTCACTTATGAAGATCTAAGATATAGCGCATGATCAAGCACTGATTTTCTGTCTGATTCCTTATCGAATTAATGAACATTGTATCTGGTCATTGAGGACTACAAAAGAAAAAAGGTATTATGAAACAAATCATAAACTATCAAAAAAGCAAACTGAGCTGTTTCCTGAATCTTAAAGCTGAACTTGCTTTAGAAATAGGAAAAGCTGTACATACCTTCTGAATCTGCATTTGCCTCATTAGATTGAACCGAAGTGTCGATCTGATTTAGTTCTTTCTCAATTGTCACAAATCTCTCAAGAATATCTGGTGTGCTTACAAATCTTACAAATCTGTCATGAGCATACCAAACAAATTGGTGTTGTAATGCAACTAATCATATAAGACAGCTCTGAATTAGAGATAACAGAGAGAAGAAATGGTAGAATTATAGCTCCACGGTTAACGGTTTATAAGTTGCAAACTTTCGAGTTAACCTTTTCCTGTCAGTTCAAATCCAAATCATTTTCCGAATATTTCAAAATTTAAGTCATATCTGTCCAAAAAAAAAAAAACTTGTCTGGGAAGAAGACAATAACAAGAACATCAATTTTCAGTCAATTCACTAAAAAAAACAGCCGTACATGTAAAATACAATACCTCTGGAGAGTGGCTTTAGTGAACCAGGGAGCATTAGCAGGCAAAGGACGAAGCGATATGGAATAGCCACCTTTGGAAATCTGATCCTTAGCAGTTGTTAAATGCGAAATGAAGGGTTCAAGGAGACCGGTGGCCAGTTTCTCAGTGGTACCACCCGCATAGATCACCAGATCACATCTTCAACAATTAATGTCAGAGACAAGCCTCATTATAGGAGCAATGCTGATTTGAAAGCGAGTGTAAATTGTAAATATAAGATGTATAAATAACATACCTAGTTCTTGTGGGAGTAAGTTGGAAAAGAGCATGATCAACAAGGGTTCTCGAGTCCATCACCAGTTTGCGTAAAGCGTTTGATGTTCCAAAGACAGAGAGAGATGGTTGTTTTTCAGCACTTGATCAGTTTCAGTTTCACTTCCAGTTGGCTTGTCTGTCTACGGTACATCACTTGTTTTGTTTCTTGTGTATACAGAAGCAGCAGCACATGTGTGGCCTTCTACACAGGTGGTGCGAGGGGGAGGAAGAGAGATGAAGGCATTGATGTTTTTTTAGCTTGTTTCTGGGAAATTAGAAAGTGGGTCCCATGTGAAACACCTCGGGACCCGCGTGACATGCCGACACCTTGTGTGACTCATATTCATCTCCCTCGGATAAACCAACTCCATCAGTTATTCACAGCATGTCTGAATATCTTAAGAGTGGGTTTTCTGATGCAATATTAACCTTATGTTACAAAAATTTTAAAAATATGTTGTCTTAAACTAACCTTATGCTACATAAGATCTAACAAATATTTTGTTACAAAAATTGATATATATTACGATTTTATTTAAATATAACATAAAATCACACTTTAATACAACAAAAAAATATGTTGCCTTAAACTAACCTTATACTATAAAAATTAAAATATAACAATAATACTGTTGCATTAGGCCATATATGGTGTAGTGATTCCTTTTTTCTTTCTTTGCATTGTTTTTTCTGAAATAGCTTTCTTTGTGCTGTTATTCCGGAAAGAGGGAAGAAGGGTACAGAAAGGGCGGAGAGTGGAAGAAAGTTAGTTGACGGGTTGTTTCTTCCGTTTATCTGGAGTTACTTACTTAAGCTAGCTACAAATGAGGATGAGACAGTAACAAAAGAAGAGCAATTATGTTCCAGGATGAGTAAGTCACCTATGAAACAAAGATCATGGTAAACCTGTGTTCCTACAGAACATAGAAAGTCATAGCAGGTTGTCAGGTTTACTTCTTGCTTTGCTGTCACCATGATTGATGCTCTGTTGCTGTTTAGAGTGAGGATGTGGCAAAGAATAATCAGTGCATTGCTGTCACCACCACCACCACCTTTGTACTTGGATCCATTAACTATAATAAAAGTAAGGGAAGGTGCTAACCCTTTTTTTCCTTTTCTTTTTCTTTATAAATCATCATCTCCAAACTCCAACAACGTGATAATAGATTATAATGTTCGCCTTTTTGTAATGGAAAATTAGCAAATCTAAGGATTATAAATGAACATCACATCCGAAGAACTTGGTAATTCGCTATAATACTTAAACTTACACCACCAATCATCATTTGAGAAACCAAAGTAAAAGTTAAAATTGTAAACGCTTCTTTTATGATAGAAAGGATACCGATAACGACTAATATTTCATTAAATTTCGAATGACATTTTTCAAAATAAGTATCTTAGTAACAAAATAAATTATTTTTCACTTAAATGCGAGCTTTGTTGCTTCCTCGACATAGAAAAAGAGGAAATGACATCAAATTCCTAATTTATAATTAGGTGGAAGATAGATGGATGAATCAAAGGATTAGGTCGTTTCTCATATATGAACAGATTCAAAGTCAAGCCCTCTCCATTCGTAAAGCAGTAAGTACACTAAATCGTGGTAGCACATGATAGTTGAGAGCATGAGGATTGATAGGAAACCAATAATGAATCAACCATGCACCTTTTTACATTAGCTGGAATGTATGGTATCTAATTAATTGTCTATTATGGGGTTGATGACAAAGACCAGATACCTACATAATGAAGTGACAACAACAATCACCATTGCCAGGCAAGTTCATTTCCATTAATGACGACGCAGCCAAAACATCTCATTTTTACGTCATGAATGCACCTTTGTTTTTTTTTTTTCTCAATTTGCATTTTAGTAATTTTATATTATGGTTATTGATTTCCATGCTTCTCTTCCGCGCTGGGCCGGGCCTGTTGCCTTGGTAATCTGACTACAAATGACATACAGTTTATACACCTTTTTAGTGCGCCTCGTTGTATGAAACCGGTATGTCGTTTTTGCTGGACCGTTAATTTGGAGAGATTGATTAACTAATCATGATTCATTTTGTTGGTAAGATGTCTTAGATACTGACTGGAAAGAGATTATCGATGATTATACTCTTATGTTATAAAAAAAATATGAACAAACCCTCTAATACTCTTCAAATTATTTGTAAAATGTCCTCAACTTACACATCAAGAGATGGTTGTTAATTATGATACTTTTTCCTTATTAAAAAAAAGTATGATACACTTTTCAATATTTTTAGAATATGAACAGAATAGACTAGGAGAACGGTTGGGCCCACGACATGGCATATCTACACAAACACATAAATAGATCATAATCATAAATAAAATTAGAGGCAATAAATAACAAATAAAAAAATCGAATATTCCTGTCCTATTCATTTTCATCAAAGTACTGAACATAATCAATCATGTTTAAAAATAAAGCGTTTTACAAGAAATGGAGGCTTGAAACGAGAGTGTAATATCGAAAACGCTCAAGGTAGTCCAAAAGGATAAAAATTAAGTCAATACATATTGTTTGGGCCGAAACTTGGGCTTAAATTTGAGCCAGCCCAAACTATAGCATCAGAACTCAAAAGCCGAAAGAAAATGTAAAAGAATTAGCAAATAACAAACTCGATTACAAAGCCAATGATATGGGTTTTTTTTTTAAAAAAAAAGAGTATTTTTATGCCTAATTTCTCTTTTAAGTATCTAATTAATTAAGATTTTTAACTATAATAAAAACTATTTGTATCATAGTTAAAAATCTTAATTTCATCATTGAAAATACAATAAGTTTCTATAATCCACAGTCTTATCAAGTCATATCGTTTAAAAAATAAAATCCTCATTACAAGAGATCCTCGACTTTAAAGTAGTACGAGTAGTACGAGTAGTACGAGTGGTGAGGGATCCTTAACTTTTAACCACTAGGAAATTAAGTTTCAAGGCCACGGGGGGTACTGGTTCGTGGAACATGAGAAAACGTAGTTAAGATGAAAAGCACATGTTGAACAAGAGAAGTTAGGCGCCAATATGCCGAGGCTACCTGCAAAATCTCCTGTTTCTCCATCTAGGTAGCTGTAAATATCCCAGATACACATGTCTGTGACAGCTGCAACCTTGTGTCAAATCCCTGTCATCCAACTGTAATGATGTTCGTCTGCACGTTTTCGATGCATACAATAAAAATGCTTCTCTCACAAGTACATCATTATTATCTACGTAGATAGGGAAAACACACGTTTTATACGTTTTATGCATGCCCCTATGTTCTCGTTGGAAAATGCTTATTTTGATTTGGGTATATAAGCGTATTTCTCTTTGAAGATTTCAAACCTCCTGGGATATTTTTGCCTTCCCTTGTGGATTTTTGAAATCATTTGGGTCTTTGTGATTTTTCATATTTATAATTCTTTGAGTTGAATTTTAAGAATAGCACTGGTATTGTTTATTTTTCCTTTGTGACTATGTTTTTCGTCAACATGTGTTTTGATGTATATCACTTGAGTGTGTTATAATTAATAACACTCACATGAATTTTACTAAACCAATTATGATGATAATTTTAATTTTAATTCGATGAAATATACACATCAAAACCCAGCAACATCACCACACTACCAATTATCCTTTGGACTAAACGACAAATAATTCTTGACCCACAGAACAATTCAAAATTCTATCCATCAAATATCTCCGTCTCTAACAGCATCCATTCCCACGTCCACAAGATTCTAAAACTAAACCCTGGCAAAAGCCAATAATCCGATCCCTTTTAGAATAGTGCACCATACAATGTCTTACCGAATTTTGACCGGTCCTTAAATGATCGCCCATCCTTTTTATCAAAAAAGGACTCCAAGGTCCCCAAATCCCTCATCGATTCATACATGTAGGGAATACAAGAGAGGCGTTTAAGTGAAAGAAACCGTGACCTAATAAACCACCAAGACAAAAAAAAAGAAAAAAGGAAAAGGTAAACTTCTTTACGGTTACGTGTCAAAATATAAAAGCCTTCACTACGCCACCATTTTTCCCGCCTTTCTATCCCTCTTTTCTCTTTGCCCTTCTTAGCTTTCACAAAATACCAGCCTAACTCCACCTCACGGAATTTCCACGTGTCAGCTCGGGATAAATGCTTTGACATATAAAGGACACATTTAATGGTGTTTTTAGTTGTTCAATGAGTAGTTGTCAACACGTGCCGTCTCTTAAATGGACTCGTAGCTGCCCCCCTCTCGGAGGTTCATGCACCCAAGAGATGCCGAGGATGCTACCTAGCCCGCGCTTCTCTAACTCTCTTACTATTAGATAAGAAAGGCCACTTGGAAGGACCACGTGGTCAACTGGGAGCGGTGATAAGTATGAAGTGGTCCTCTTAACTCTACAGTCAGACGAGAATCGCCGTACTAATCCCTCTCTCACTGAACCCCTGCTTTCCCATATAAATGAGTTCCGTTTCTTCTAGTTGTAAAAAGGGTGGAGCCACAAAGGAGGACTTGGTGATTGAAAAATATATACTTGTAACTCAGAGAGGATTAAAAAAAGGCAGTGATAACTGGTTGGTAGCCTGAAAATGGGAGTTCCAGAAACAGACCCACTTGTGCAATTGAGCTTGCCTCCAGGTTTCCGGTTCTACCCAACAGATGAGGAGTTGATGGTGCAATATCTGTGTAAAAAGGTTGCAGGGCATCAATTCGCTATGCAAATTATCGGTGAAATTGATCTTTACAAGTTTGATCCGTGGGTCTTGCCAAGTAATCCTCAATTTACTCGCCAAGTTTTCGTTCAATACTGCATCTGTTGTTTAGGATTGTAAAATTTACTGGGTTTTGTTTGTTCTTACAGGCAAGGCCCTGTTTGGTGAGAAAGAATGGTACTTTTTTAGTCCTAGAGACAGAAAATACCCCAATGGCTCCAGACCCAACCGGGTAGCCGGAACGGGTTACTGGAAGGCCACTGGTACTGACAAGGTTATCACAGCAGAGGGGCGTAGAGTTGGAATCAAGAAAGCTCTCGTTTTCTATGTTGGCAGAGCCCCAAAAGGAACCAAAACCAATTGGATCATGCACGAGTATCGCCTCTTCGATACCTCTCGCAAGAAAGGGAGCTCAAAGGTATACAAGCACAATACAATTAGTTGAAATTAAACATCGATCAACAGCACATATAGAAAGGAAGAGTGTGGTATAGTTTAATGTAAGCTTTGGCTTGTGTTATGTAATCATTGATAATTCTAATTGTGATTGCAGTTAGACGAGTGGGTTCTATGTAGGATTTACAAGAAAAGCTCCGGTGCTCACAAGACCATTATGTCAAGCGTTTCAAGTAAAGAGCACAGCAACAACGGTTCATCTTCGTCGACCTCTTCTCATCTCGATGATGTTCTAGACTCGTTACCGGAGATTGATGACCGGTTATTTTCTTTGCCCCGAGGCAACTCGCTGAAGGCCATGCAAAACTTCAACAACACGGGACCGGGAAGTTTTGAGTGGGCCAGTCTTGCAGGGTTAAACTCGGTTGTTCCGGATGGGCAAACTCAGGGGATTGTGGGTTACACAAACAAAGGAAGCGACACCCATCTCCGTTCCATACCTTCGCTTTGCCATGTGGATTCATCGCCCGAGAAGTTTGGCAACTCGGTTGAAGAAGAAGTTCAAAGTGGAATTAGGACACAGCGAGTCACTAACAACTCGGGACTTTTTCTGCAAAACTCGGGCCTGTTGAGTCAAAACTTCGCCAACTCTCTCGACCCGTATGGGTTTAGGTACCCCAACCCGTTTGGCAGTGGATTCGAGTTTAGGCAGTGAAAAAGGAAAAAGGCAGTTTATTTATTAGAATCTAGGATGGTACATTGCTGTGGAGGGGGCAAAACAAGCAAGAGAGCTTTGCTCAATTGCTGTAAATAAAAATGGATTCTTTTGTACTAACTTTTTTGGGTAGAAATTCCAAAGAGAGAAAAGGTTAAAAGAGCGTTCCATATAATCGAAGGTGAATTGTCTATTTTTTCTTGTCATCGGAATAGAATTTTCATTTCATTATCAGAAATAACAACTTACAAGAATATTCATAAATAACATTCGGAAGCACATTTTCCTTATTCAATCTACGTTTATGTTTTGTTCAAAAATAATAAATATTTACATACCCAATATAATATTTTAGCTTTAAACCCTAATTGGTACCATGCCTAGAGTGTGGACCAGGCCGATTGCCGGCCTAATTACCATCCCCATATCTAATGAGCCAACTCTCATTAAAAAAAATATATATTTAGCTGCTGATATTTTAATATATATAATCTAGTGAAGAGAAGGCTATAAACTTTGAATGTAATTAAAAATAATAAAGAAGAAACTCTGATAGATATAGCTGCTCCTTCCGTCCTCCATGATAGAGAAAAAGAACAAAAAGGGAAGAAAGATTCAAAAGAAGCTCCACCGGCAGCGAACCATAAAATTATAGGTTGTTCAACCCTCTCCCAAACCCCTTGTATTTGTGACCAATACAGTAAGGCGTCTGGGATTAATGTTTGAGGAGAGGGTGCATTTCTTGAGGCAGAAACAAAAGCGGTTCCAGGTCTTCCATCTCCCACAGCAGAATCTGAAACTTAAACCGTCTCCATTCTTGCCTGATAAACTTCAGGAGCCATGAGACACAGATTCCTACTGTGAGTTGTATCACTTTAATAAGCAACGCCATGTCCAGTTTTCCCTTTTTCTGTATGCATCAGTGCTATTGTTAAATAAAGCAGGACAGGTTAGACGCAATGAAGGAGAAAAGTGTCAAAAGCAGGCGTATGCGTTAAGTCCGCATATTATTCGGCTCACTTGTTTTGCATTTTCATCACTAGTTTGTATTTTCAGGAACATCAAATATGCAATAAACGAACTGTAAAAGTAAGAAATATTGATCATGTAAAAGAGTAAGGGAAACAGAAATTATGTCTATTTACATCCCAACTGTCATTATGGAACGTTTCATGTTTGGAATGCGGTAGACATGAAATAAGTTTTCTTCGTTTGTCATCTTAGCATGGATTTAGCCCTAAACCTCAAGCCCATAACTCATAGGTTATAGGATTTTGTGGATATACGAAGCCTTTAGTCTATGTAAGTTATAAATGGAGAAGGTTTATGGTCTTATAAGTATTTAGTTAAGTTTTTAAGCTATGAAGATGTACGTAAATAAAACATGCTTTATTGATAGGATTATCTTAATAGGTGTCAATCAAAGTTTTTTTAAAAAATTGCAACGGATGAAAATAATTTTATATATTTTTTTCCTAAGAAAAGTTACTAATGGTTTCCAGATTTTATTTGGTTTTTCAGATTTTTGTTTATAAGGCATTTTCAGAATATTCTTAATATTTCTACTAATTTTTGTCGTATTTTTAATGATTTATGTAATTTATTAATAATTTTCTGCAATACTGATTTTTAATATTTTAATTTTTATAATATTTTATTCAACAGATAGACCACAGCGTCATTTTGATATAACATTTTATTCAAAATGCATACCATCGCATCGATAAACATAAGATGTTGAACATATAATAGAATATATTAATTAATAGTTGATATTATAAACATTTTATCACAACTGGATCTAGGCTATACTTAAAAATTCAACTGTTTTTTATACAAAATGTTAGGATATTCTTGGATTTTTACTCCATAATAATATTGTGTGTGTATAGCAATTGTTAATAATATATAATATTTTTATTTTGTCTATTTCTGAAAGCCTAAAACCATTAATTTGGTATCTTCTAATCTAGTTGTCCTACCAAATGCAGGTTTGTTAAAATAAAAATAAAAATTGATCCTAATCATAAAAAATCTACGTACCAAATGCACCAAATGTGAGTTATTGCATCACCATTAGGTACTAGGAGATGATATTAGCTAAGATGATTAAGTCTATTAGTGCTGATTTTCTTTCTAATATAAGCTTTCCAATGATTCAACGGATGTGGTCTTAACATTGATACGTCTTTTCATCTTTCATAGACGCTTGGCCCCGCTTCAATAGCCAAATTCTCTTTAATTATGAAAATGAAACTCGTCATGTTTCTCATTGCAAATGATTGACAATGATCTTACGATATAATTTTTTTTATTAAATTTATTTTTAATTGATGTATACGATATAATAAAAAAAGAATTCTGTATCATAGATCAGTTTATACAGTAACCAATTGATTTTGGTCGCATCATTAATTAAGCGTCTAATATATCCAGGTGACACTATATCTGTCATTGGGTACAGTTCCATAACTAAAAGAAATACAAGTTTCTGAAAGTTATGGGTGATAAAAGATATTAGGTTAGTACTGATCTCATTTTCGCCTTCTCGCCTTATATTTTTTTAAAAACCCTACACAATTACATTGTTGCATGTACAAGTTAGAAAGGGAAATGGAAGCTTATTCACGTCTGCAATTAAAAGGAGATGTTGTATCGTTGGTGCTAGTTCTTTTTATCAATTTTGTACAAAATACATGAACCTTCTTCCTTTTAGGACTATATTCTCCTAATCCTGATCGTGTGGATAAGACAGAACTGATTCCATAATTTCCATATCCTTACACACCCCAAGATGGACAAAACTTTTAAATGTCTGTATTACTTGTCCATCGATACGTAACGATCTACACGCTAAGAGCAAAACTTTACGCTACCCAAACGAACGCCTGCAAAGTATTTTCTTCGTTTGCCGAAACAATTCTTTTAAGATCGTAGTCAAGTTCTTACAGCTAACCTTTCGAGAGAAGAAATTAAAGTGATACAAATGTTTCTTGCAGCTGTCTATTTATTGGCCTGGCTATCAAATTAAAGCTGTATAGAATACATTTTACGGCTTCGAAAACGTGAAGAATCACCTCTCCTGGACTTGGAGGATACAAGTCACAATGTACAGACCTTATATATACAATGTACTTTGAATTGGATACTGGATCGCGTGTGAGAATAAAATGGCTGCTTTCTGCCTCAACAACAACGACGTGCCGTATAACCCAGCAATGGTTCGAGATACGTACAATTAATCATGTAGACTACAACAAAAAATCTTATCCTCCTCTCTAATCCCCTCAGTCAAATTAATCAGTCTCTCCTTTGTTATAGACTTACGGTATATCCCCCCAAATCACAATCAATCTCCCTTGCCTAGATTTCTCAGCATGCTACCTTTAATTATATTTGCAAACCTTTTAAGGCAATACGATTTATTTACTCTCTTTGCTTATTGTAAATTTTAATCCTAGTACGCTTTCCAAACACCCTATATGTTGCAAATTTCATTCTATTATACTTCCCGAACACCAGTTATACTGATAGAACGACATGATCCATCTCCTCTTCATGCCTGTTGCAAATTTTACCTAGTTGGTTTCTCAAACACCCAATGTTTACAACGCAATCTTATCTTCCTACTCTCTCCTTCTTAGGTCTGTCTTCTCTAAATCTTTTTATCATCTCTAGAAACTCTTATTTTATCAATTATTAACAAAAAAATTTCAAACTTACTTTTCGCGTGGCGTGGCCGAAAAAGTGAGGTTTTCTCTAGTGGGTGGTGCGCACTGCACACACTCATTTTGTGGACTTTCTCTAGTGGTCTTCCTTTGCAGTGGCTTACTCTCCTCTTTTCCTTTTCGCATACATCTGCGTACACAAAAGTATGCCTTGCTTCCTTCTAATTATATGGTCTTTGGATCCAGGAGTTTGGTGGGTACAAATTTTTAAATTCTGCTCCGTAGATCAAAACCCAATATCTAAACCCAGGCCCTCCTCTCCTACGTGCTTTTTCTAAAACACAACTGGATCAAATGGAATATCCTCCTTGGATAAATCTGGGAAAGGATATATCACATATCTTAGTAGCTTCAATTGTCTGAAGCAAGAATGTTAAAATCAAACAAAAGTGAATCGGTGCAGTACTTAAAATACTACAACTGTATCACATGGCCGGCTACCATCCTCGTCATAAATCATTCTGGAAATCTCCACTAGCAAATCCTTTCAATTTTTTTATGACGAAATTTAACCAGAATTAAAATCCCCGCAAATTAACTGTCTTGCAAAACAGACGACTTTTTGGGATATAGATCATGTGTACTTTTCTAATATTTCATAACTGTCATTCTTACCAGCCTTCTAGATCTTGTTTCTAGCAGTTCTTTTTTTGGTCGACTGTTACCCGAGGGTCCCTGTTCGAAATCAAGACATACTTTATCAATCCATCTTCGTCCTTTTATTTAATCAATTTATCGCCTCACACGCTGACTACCATGCCTCCCTGCCCCTTGATCCTCCGTCTTCGCTTGACGGACGGTATGGATATGGTTTCACAGGTCTGGAAGCGCGTTTACTGAATAGGTACCGATCCTGAAATTGTCAGCGTCGGAATCGGAAGGTGAAGTGTACGAATCTTGACGCGATATGAGAGTGGGTGATGTTGGAGTTTCCCTCTTGGTCTTGGATCACAAAGAAATGACATCAAATTTTACGGTTCCTTTTATGTTCAAAGGAGTGGGTCCTTTTGGTCGAATATGCAGCTAGCATGAGACCCCACCTAGTCATTTAGTTCGACGTGATTGTCCCACCAAGATATTTACTGGCCACTCCCAATGGCTCTGAAGCCACTCCAGTGGTAGCTAGCCCCTGTGTTTTTTTTTAAGGAATTCAATAGTTAATTACTATGATTAATTTCTTTAGTGTATTTTTTTTAATGAAAAATATCTTAGTCGATAATCAGACTAATATCTTCCGTGATTCGACCATCCGATTCATTTCACAGACATTTAACCTGTAGTCATGAATGGTACAGTACAACATCCACCCCTTTAGTGTATGTTAATATCAATCATTGACGGATGTAGTTTACCTCTTTATTACCACTCATAACAGAATTGAACCCCTTTGAGGCCTTGTCTACCACCCCTCCTGGTGCATGCTTACAGCTAACAATGCCACACCCTTTTGCAGGGGCTAATAATATCCTCGTACACCGCTTTTGTCTTTTAATCTGAACACAATTGGCAGACACCGGATTATTAGATGACAACGTTTGATATTGTTCATGAAAAAGTGAGACACCATAAAATCCTGTCAAAACTTGGAAGATCTAATAAAATATCGGGTTTGAGGGCATAAAAGAAGGAGTTAATTGTTTTTATCTTAGTTAAGATTTTAAATTTGAGTTTTGAGAATGAAAAAATGTTAGATCTCAAAAATTAATCAGTTCCACTCATTAAATAAATTAATCAGTTCTCAAAAATTCTGAATACGAACACTTTAAAAAGAGTTAGATCCTATTTTATGGCTTTGTAATAATTCTGTGCTTTGCCAGAGAGAAAGAGAGGAGTCGAGCGTTGGGTTCTGGGATCGGAATTGGGTGTATAGGGTCCACCCGTCAAATTGGTGGGATTTGCATAACAAACGCATGACATCCGAAGCGTAAAAGTCTCTCTAACATCCACAACCACACTTATCTGCCCCTATTTTCATCGTTTTGTTGCCTTTATGTGTGGATGTGGTCCCCACTTTCCACTCCCCACTCACGTGTCGAGACCACGCACGTTCAGGAATTACACGTGTCGATCCACCATTCGCTCAGCTCTCAGTTTTCTGTCGTTATCGGCTGCTAATCATCCTCGTAATCAATCTCTAATCTCTAGTAAATATTATATTCTTCATTTTCTCCAAAAACAAAATGAAAAAATAATATAAATAAATAAATAAAATGTCATCCAAATACCACACTACGCCTTTCCCAATTTGTTTCCATTCTATATTTTTTTCTTTATTTTTATATAAATACACAATATTATTTTTGTATATAATACTTAGAAAGTAAAAAATAGGGTTAATTAATGAGGCTAAAATGATTAGAATTACTAATCACCTTACTTTTTTAGTTGTTGTGTTGCCATTGGCTTCAAAGTAGGAACAAAATATATACTAATGGGAAACACTCTATCTTTACTCGCACCCTCAAATGGCATCTCACGGTGACCCACTTAAATTAGAAGAGAGGCCATCGCTATTTCTTCTCATCATTTTATTCAAATCTCATAACTGGAGCAGGCTATTCTTCTTCTGCTCCTCATCCTTCAACTTCTGATAAACCCTCCAGACTGATCGCTGCTTTAAGATTCCTTTCTGTGTATCAGAATTCAGCTCTGATAAAAGAGTGTTTGCGATGATGGAGAGCACTACTGAGTCCTCTTCTGTTTCACAACAACAACCGAATCTCCCACCAGGGTTCCGGTTCCATCCGACCGACGAAGAGTTGGTAATTCATTACCTGAAGAAAAAGATCGCCTCAGCTCCTCTTCCGGTGGCAATTATTGCAGAAGTTGATCTATATAAATTTGACCCCTGGGAGTTACCTGGTATGTAGTATGTTTGCATCTTCCTGTAATTAGTATGGTTGCTGTTTTTTATGACAGCTGCACAGGCTTAACATAGATGTTGGGTTATCATATGGGTTCCAGCTAAGGCCACGTTTGGCGAGCAGGAATGGTATTTTTTCAGTCCTAGAGACCGCAAGTACCCAAATGGTGCGAGGCCAAACAGGGCAGCAACTTCAGGGTATTGGAAGGCTACTGGAACCGATAAACCTGTACTAACTTCTGGAGGAACTCAGAAGGTTGGTGTTAAAAAGGCCCTGGTTTTCTATGGAGGTAAGCCTCCAAAAGGCACCAAAACAAATTGGATCATGCACGAGTACCGCTTAACTGATAACAAGGTCAGTAACAAGGCTCCAGTATGTGACTTGGGCAACAAGAAAAACTCCCTAAGGGTAAGACCAATTCGCTGATTCCTTCCTTGCACACTGTGCCTTAGTTTTTGTTTTGTTTTGTTTTTCTGAGGATCCTTGTTATCAATAAACTTGGACTAACTATTGCCACTGTTTTTCTTTTCCATTTGCCTTCTAGCTTGACGATTGGGTGTTATGTCGAATATACAAGAAAAATAACACGCATAGGCCGCTGGATCACGACAAATATGATGCCTTGGAATATATGCCTGGATCAATACCTACTCCCATGACAGTTAGTAGCCATCTGAGTGGAACCCTAGAGCTTGCAAAGTGTGCCACAAATTATGGAACTTTGCTTGGAAATGACCACAATTTGTTCGAAGGAATCGGCGATAGCGTTAAAAACACAAACTCCCTGTCTCATTTAGCCTCGAATTCATCCTCCAAGCCAGATCACCTGCATATGGTTCCCATGAAAAGGACACCCCCATCTCTCTATTGGAGTATAGAAGATACCACTTCTGACCCTTCATCAAGCAGCAAGAGATTTCAAGGGAAAGAAGGTGCCTATGATGTGGCTAGAAATGACGGGAGCAGTTCCAGTATTGCCACTTTACTCAGTCAGCTACCAGCGCAGACACCTTCACTGCAGCAGCAAACTATGATGGAGTCTTTGGGAGATGGGAGTTTAAGGCAACCATACCAATTTCCAGGAATGATTTGGTATTCTTAGTCCTTCAAATCGGTTTTCAGGTAACCCGCTGGCTAGATATGATATCAGGTTCATATAGTTTATATTTTCACTAAGCTTAAAGGAAGCATCCAATTACTAGATATCATGTTATAGGATATACATATATATGTGTATACAGATATACTTGCTGATACTGTTGGGATTGATTAGTTATATGAGTTTCCAATCTAAAGAGGTGTTGAGGTTTTGGTCGTTCATTAGTGAAGAGATCGATTAGAGAATCATGACTGGAATAGCCTCGGGTTTCTACGTTTATAACAACTAGCTCTGCCAATATCCTCAGGTAAGGCCATAAATATTCTCAGATAGGTTTCTGTATGCAGGTATTTATATTGTAATTATTGGTGATGGAGAAAGAAGGTGAGGTGGTTGTGTTGTAGAAAAATAAAACATCGAGTCATCTATTTTGCTTTAGGGTTAGCTCTAAACTTTGTACAAGCATGAAACGCTGTTGATCAACCAAGCAAAATATATACTGCTCATGGTTCTCAATATTGTATGTGTTCTTATTTCATTTTGTTCATATAGACTGGATTGGGGAGTTACGAGCTCATTTTAGTCACTCAATTGCACCTGCTTCCAAACATGGCAATGCTTCAGCTTTTTTGCAATATATGGCAACCTCTTTTGGCGAAAGCATAATTCAACACCATAAAAGTTAAGATAGTATACTGCCATAGTTCTTTCGGCCATCTTTCTCTCTTCTGGAAGCACTCAGATTTGTGGAGGATTAAGATGTAGATTGTGGAACGATGGTGACATCAATCCGATCCGGAGGTGGATATTATATTCCATGATCGATGAACGGGAATAGCAATTCTGGACTTGCCTACTCTTTTTTCCGTGTAGTTGGCGAACTCAATTATCATACACAAATGAAGCAGAATTATCACTTGATCAGGAACCTCCTGGTAGAATTTTAAACAATAAAAACGATTAAGGATTAAGTTATGTATTGATGTTCATCAAGAGTGGAAATTACAAATTCTTCATACCAACCCCCTAAAAAAAGAAAATCTTTAACATGCTCATACGTAGTAGCATGGACTGCTCTGGTCTGAAAGTCAATTAAGAAGCAAGGACGTCTTCATGCTTCTAGAAAAGTACTCATAAGAATGCTGATATTTCCTTAGTCTCTCTTCTCTTGATTTAATGTGCAAAAGATATCCTCAGCGCCATCTCCATAGATACTTTAGGATGGGAGTCAGTTTCATTCTTTTGGATTTGTGTGTTTCTTAGTCATTTTCTTCAAATTGATCTGTAAGACATAGCCGAGTATACTGTTTAATTACCCAGATTATACATGGTGACAACTAGAGGATACCTCCCCAGAGGGCCAAAAGCTTTATCTCTTTGCTGACTATGGGGCCATCTCACTGTCATGAAAAGGAATCATTATCTTAAAAACCCACACAAAAATTAATTTCCATTTAATCGCATTCCTTTTACGGGAAAGCATACAAAGCAACTTTACAAAATGTTCATTTCATTAGTCGACAATTTTGGAATATAAATTGAAAGGATAGAATGTGCCATTACATCATACATATATATCCTCGCCCTATTTCTTTTGTGGAAAATGCTACATTTTATTATATTTTTTTAAAAAAAAATTAAAGAGATTTCACTGTATCGTAAATATCAATTTATTATGTTAATTGGGCACCGTATCGCACAATAATAATGTTCATCTTCTATTCTGTGAATTCTCATCAAGATTATTGATCATAGTCCTCTGCTAAATCTGAGGTTGTGTTGAACGTTGAGGTGGGCTGTTTTTGCAATGGCAAGCATTATACCAGGTCTCTATCTGCTAAAATATCTTCAACTTTGTCAACAAAATAAGGTAGTCTCGAATGCACCTTCATTCTCATCACTGAAAATCTACTAGAAAAGGCAAGTTCTTATCGATGAGGCTTGCCCACCCAGCTAATATTCTATACTATATTTAGGTCCATAATTGAAATGTGAGAGCACTACGGGTGGATTAGGATCCAACTTCGGCTCACCAGTTGAATTATTCCCGAGCTCTCACACAGAAAAAGGACCATGGGCCATCGATATGCTTAGTGATAAGTATGGATTAAGTTTTCCCATAATCCCTGTTATAGTATTCGTGATTAGGTAGTCAGGTTAGTTGCCAAAATGCTAATAATCAAAGACTTGGACGGGGCCTAGTAAAAGAAAGAGAAATTTTTTTAAGCCCATTTCGCATATTTATTTATTATTTGTAGATCTATCAAAGATACAGTAATGTGATTGGTGATAAATTTATCTATATTTAATTAAAAATAAAGAGTTTAAGGATCTACCAAACGTTGGATTTTGTCTATGATATATAGCGGAAAATCTAAAAATTATGAATGATCAAATCCTAGAACATATACACATGCAAACTCATGCACCATCTCTATATAAGCAGTAAGAGGTAGAATAAACATTCCTGAGTGTCTCTACAACAGAAAAAGAAATAAAAAAATGAAAATAAGAGGGAAGTCATGCTTTCATGTAATTCAAAGTGATTGTGGTTTAAGCAGATCAATGGAGATGAAGCTTAAGAATTACACATCCCAGTTTTTTAAGCTGGTCTACGGTGAACCGGTCAATCTTTGGTCCACCACACACATGAATACATTTTTTCTGTGGATTTAGATTGTTTTTAGACAGTCTAAGAGTATGTACAAAACAAGTGGCCAGTGTAATAATAAATCGAGGAAAGGAAGGTTCCACAGTCTGCACAACTAGTCTGGTTTTGACTAGTGATGTGGTCAAATATGGCTGGTCGTCTACGACCAAGTGTTCCTCCTTTCCTTTTACTGGTCAGAGGTCTCTCAACCAATCCACTTGGAATTAGAAAGAATCCTTCCAAGAAACACGACCAGTTAGAAACGTGTTAATTTGCCATCCTGACTCCCGAGTATATATAATCTAAGAATTTGGGTTCCTTAAAGCATTCAAAACACAAACCTTTTGTTCTCCTTATACCTGTTATCTTTCTCATCACCCAAAGCAGACTATCTCTCCAGAACAACCCATGGCAAGTGTAAGAATTCCGGCAAGTCATTGTCTGGCAAGAAACAACTCCATTGGCAACAGAGGTCGTAGAAATAATCTTGTCCCCTCGTCCTTGCTATTATCATCTCCGAGGACACGAACGAATTGTTCCTGTTCAAACCGTCCCGGTTCAGTGAGGTGCAGTCGGCATGGCTACGCGATTCCAGCTGGTGGGAAGTTAAGAGGACAGTCAGCGAAGAGAGAGATATTAAGGAGAGCACTGACACCACCAAATCGGAAGCCAACACTCCGCTGGTTCAATTTCCGACCAACCCCTAGTCGACTTTGTAACATGTCCATAGCTGAGTGATTCATTTAAGCAAACTGCTCATCCATTACAATGAGTGTATACTGTAGCAGTAACGGATTTGTCTTTTAATTGATATGTAAATGGAAATTCCTTCTTTTTCTTTCGGAAATCGATCACAGGAGATGCTCTCTTTGAAGCAGAAATTAACGCCGTTGATTTCTTCTTCTACCTGTTAATAGGAGGTTGACTTTTTCAGCACAACCCAAACTTCTGAAGCCAAGAAAATCAAGATGATTGAAGAATGAAGTCACAATTAGGGATGAGGAAGGACATGTTGTATAATGTATTCGATTGAAACAATGTTTTTTTTATAAAATATTTCGGATTGATTACTAATACAAAAATTGAAAAGCCAATGTCTCGAGGAAACTAAGAAAAAAAAAAGAAAAACTGTAGAACAACACCAACTAGTTGGACAGGTTAACCTATTCGAGACTCTTGACAATGAAATTTCTATACTTTTATAGAAATTCTCCAGTATCGTATATAGGATCCACTTCTTATTACAGGTAATAAGATGGGTAATACAAGAATCTTCACAAGACATATAAAAGGATGTATGCAAATAGCGAGCAGGATTTGGCACAACAGGGCTGTGCAGCATTTTGGCCTTGTATCGTATAAGGATTTCCATTCTCAGCACATATGACTGAATTCACACTGCTTTTCCCGACAAGCTATTGATGATTTCTTTCCACTCTTGTCACTCCTGCTAGTAGGGCAAACAAGCGGGAGAACAAATTAATACATTAGATTCTCCACTGCAGTCAATCATGCATATCAGGAAAAATCAGTAAAAGTAGTTTCTTTATATACCTCATGACCTGCTTTGGACGGAGCACCGAAGGTGGCTTCTGAAGCTGCCTCAGATAGCCTTGCTTCTGATTTCTCATTTGAGTAACTAGAAAAGAGGAAATCACAGGAGTAAGAAACAATCTTAAGAGACTACAAGAGCGAGCAGGAAGAAACTCCTGAGAATACCAATAACATTCAATAATCTCTTGATGGACCAATAATATAGCTAATTTAGTCTACATAAAGTGGAATGATTCGCCCGCAAGAACTGGACATAAGGAAATGACAAATATTTCTGCATATTAGCTACGAATATTACATATCACCTCAATAGCAGTGGCAACATAGAGCACAGAATTTTCAAATTGTGATGAAAGCCATGTGGACATCAGACAACCAAAAACAATTTAATGGATGCTCCGAACACCAACACAAACACAAAACTTATATGTCTACATTTAGCTAGAAATGAAATACTCAGCATATTTCTGTTATTCCTTTTTGAAAAAGAAATAATGAATCGTTGGTTGTTGCCAAACAAAATTTTCTATAAGAGACTCTGTTGATATTATCATCTCTTGTTACCTATTGTGCACGAAAAACTGTAACAAAATTCAATACTTCCACCACTTACGTTGACAGTATTGTCACCCATATCAATTCTACACAGTCCACCCAAAGAAGTCGTTGCTCAACAGGAATCACACCGTAGGTAATCAGATGTGCAAATGGCCAAAGTTTCCATCCTGCCTGCAGAGCCACAATATCCAAGAAACCAAAATTAAGCATTTCTATAAGTATGAAATATAACCGAAAGATTTCTTGGGTGTTTTTCCGATTATCAAACCATTAACAGAATCTAAAACCAAGCACACAAATAAAAAACTGGAACAGACCACAAAGATTTTTTCTGCACACTCGACCATTTTGAACAACAATCAACTAAAATATAAAAATGCCTCATTTGTTCTTTAAGATGAAATTACATGATAAGTGGAAATACAAAAGGCAGATTCAAATTTCACCGGTTCAACATGGTAGTTAAATTGAGTAAGCATACAAGGAAAATGGAAACTATTATCAACTTATCAAACAACCCATTATTTTTTAAAAAAAGAAAGAGAACTGATACATGGAAGTTTAGGTTTAACTACGACATGAAGAAGATAAACAAATGTATTGAGAGAAGAGTGGAAGGTTGGCTCACTGTAAGCATCGGGAAGAATGTAGCCTTCAGTTCACCAAAAATGCTGCCTGGGGATTCCAAGCGCAAGAATCCCACAGCTACATAATAAATACTGTTCCAAACTGCAGCCCATGCAGTTTGATCAAAGACAACTTTAGCAGGAACCACCCACCAGTCATGGAAAGGAAAAAGTTGCTAAAAAACAGAGAAAATCTCTTTAGTATACCACCAAACAAAGGAGCATTCCTATAAACAAGCTGCAAAGGAAATTTGAAGGGCGGGATCGTAATCACCTCACAGAATTGGTAATAGTAATGAGAAAGAGAGCCATGTAACGTAAAGCCAACAAGGCCAGATCGGAACATTCGAGTGCGATCAAATTCAAAGAGAGGTTTACCTTCAAAGCACTGAAGATGAAATGAAGATATAAGTACACATATGAGTAAGATACAACAACATTTATGGACAACATTTACAAACCAACCTGTGCAATCCAATCTCCTATGGAATAAACCACTCCACTAATGACCATTTTAGCTAAAACTGGATTTGCCTTGAGAGCTTCTTCGTAAGCATACCAGTTATGTTGAGGTGCATACCTTAGAATTTCAAAAAGAGTCCAACCCTAATAGAAAAGAGATTAAGAATTAAATATACACAAACAAATTGATTATCGGTAAAACCTGTGCAGCTAAGCATAAGCCAGTCATATGCATCAACATCTTATCAAGTATCATTCATGGAAAATGGAGAGCTAAAGTAAAATGAATCATGCACAACCTTAAAATTGCGAATGAAAAAAAGGATTGATTTGGATTGGACAATCTAATTCTCCAAGAATTCCAACCGAAGCACCAAAACACACACGCTGATACAGGCAACACTTAATCTGGTGGCGTCCTCCATAAGAGGCTCCCTCAAGCCGCTATTAAATCTTTTCCATATAATCTAAACTATATGCTTCTTTTATGATTCCTAGCATTTTCCCTCAACCCAAAAAGCCTTCATTATCTCAAGAGAATGAAAGGAAGCTGTTTAACTCCAAAGAAGATGGAGGCATAGAGACCGTTTCTAAAGAGGGATCGGGATAATCAGATGAGCTTTCATATTTTATAACTCTAGTCCCAGCCCATAAGGACTCCAGAAGAGTGAAGATTGGTGTAAGTAAGAAATAAAAAAAAGAAAAGAAAAAAAGAGCATTTCTTGATCGTGCATTCTCTAGTAGTGGCCATGATAATCTTCTATTAATCATTCCAACTTGATCAGATGTTCTGAGGGGGAAGTATAGCTGCAAATATGTCTTTATCTTCTCACTGATTTACCGTGAAATTCAGAGTTTAGGGTCTCTACATTGAAATTCAAAGAGATTATATGGTCGTATTGTGTTATTTCATTATAGTTTATAGTTCAAACACCAGAATAGCTAGCAGGGAAAATGGAATTGTAAATTACAGAGCCAAAAAAAAAACTCAATACGCAATTTGTCACAATGAATAATTTAGCATGCACAAGTACTTACCTGCCAGTAATCTTGATCTATCGTCAGCAACTTGGTGATAGCATAACTACCTGCAGCGAGAACAATCATTGCATTGATAGTCCTATCAATTAATCTCTCAGCTTCCAACTCCGCCTCCCTCATGTCTCCATCTACTACAGAGCTTGAAGCAGAAGAGAAGCCTTCAAAGGAGAGATGCCCTTCACTGGCTCCAAATCCACTAACTTGAGTCGCCAAATCGGGCTCCTCTCTCTCCACCTGGCTCATCACCATTCCTTCTTGTTGGTCCGTGCTGTCCTCGCTCTGTACCGGTATAACATCAAGCTCTTCTTGGACAACCGAGCGCAGGACCCAGGAGGTCTCCGATTTCTGTATGTTTCCGGAGAAAATTGAGTTCTTGGGGAATTTTGAGGCGAAAACCGTCGAGGGTGGAAGGGCTTTGGACGTGGCCTTTTTGGGTTTGGAGAGATGGAGAAGGCTGTGGGGGGAAATGGTGTGGAGAGTAGCCATGCCGTCTGGCCACTGAGTTGAAGGTTGTGGGAGGAACCGAGTCGAGTTGACCGAGTTTTCAAACTACTTGTTTCTCCAAAATCGATGTTGCTGTTCGATTGGTGGTTATATCCTTAGGCTCAGAATCAGATGCGCTAAGATTCATGATCTTTAATGTAGGGTGTCGGGTAAGTTTCTGATGCAAGTGCGATTCCTTTGATTGAGATGAGAACTTGTTGATCTGATTTTAGATTGGTGCATCTGTGGTTTATTTGGTATAGTACTGTGGAGTATAATGCAGAGAAAACACCACTTACATAATTTTAAGAAAAAAAAGAAAAAAAAAACGATTTCGTGTCTCGGTGGATACCGTTGCTGCAGTGTGGGGTCCGGTTAAATCCAAGATTAAGAATGGCAAGCCCAAGTATAAAATGTAGTCCACATAATATGTGGATGCATCGGGGCCCATCTGGTTGTCCAACCACAAATGGACATGAATGGTGTGTAACTCTGGATATCTCTACAATGGATGATTCTGGTTTCTGGATAACATTCACATATATTTTTAAGACAAATTTTATTCACCATACGAATTTTCAAGGTCATTATTGAAACAACAGGATAGTCTTGTCTTGCCGGTTCTTGGAAAATAATGTTGTGAGGTGAGGCTTTGTCCGTCATCTTATGTGGTGTATGTAATATATAGTCTCTGTAGAAATCGAATATATAATATAAGCAAATATCTACTAAGAATTTAATAAAATATATTAATCACGTGGTACTGGTTATTCTGTTGCTCTTGTTGTGCCTTTAATCACAACCACAGATTCATCTATCTCAATACGGCGGTCTTGGCCTTTCATGGTAGCTGGTATCAACTTTCTTTTGGCAAGACAAGGCGGTCTTGGCCTTCCACTAGCTGCGCAGACTGAATTACATCCCCTCCATTTATTTGTGAAAGAATCTCTCTGCCTGTTGTTGTATATCTGCACAAATTAGAGAATGAAGGTTTCGATCAGACATAAAATTCATCTATCAATGCGTAGAAAATAAAAAAAAAAACAGAACACATTATACGACAAGAGCATACCCAAATACTGAAAATTGTCCTTCATCAAAAGATAATCCTCCCAAGCCAGCCTATGAGACAAGTGCAAAAGAGCAGCATTACTCAATGATGGATAATTTGAGGTGGGAAAGTGGAGAAAGTAGAAGATGGGATTGCACTTACATTTCTTTTATCGTAAAGGTAAAAGAAAAACTGATATGGAGCTGAATAGTCTTCTGATACTTCACTGTGCGCCATTGCAACTGCTCCATAGACTGAAAGTGGAAGAACTGGCAATTCCCCATCCTTCCCCACGATAATCAATCAAAATCAAATAATCAGAAAATAAGAAATCGTGTAGAAATTCAACAATTATGGAAAATGTATATAATCAGAGGATCGCCTTTGAACCTGAACGTCTAGTGTTGTTCGGTACAGGGGCTCAAATTGGCCTGAGGGCTTTATCTCTAGAGGAACGCTGACACCACTGTTCTTATCGAACCCATTTTCGGTAAGAACAGCTTGGTTGACAGTGCTGAGCTTTGCCCCATCATATGCCCCATCAACTACCTATTGTGTCCACAAGTAAAATTTTCATGTTCCTTTAGGGGAAATTGAAGTCCGCAACAGCTTCCGTAGAAGAGGGAGGATGACAAGAAATCACTAACTTTGAGAATACAATAATTTATGGCAAAAAGAATCAATATTCAGGAACTGAAACAGAATTTAAATGAGGCTGAGTTGAGAATAAACTACCTTACCAGTTTGGCGAAATTCCCAGCAGTTAAGGGTGCCGAATATCCATCTATAACAACCTAAATCCAAGGTTTACAATCAGTTGATGTTAAAAATATATAGTAATCACAGTAATCTGTTTTTCCACACAGAACCAAACAATTTCTCCTAATTGTATAAGACCATGGAACCCGTGAATTAGATTAGACTACCAGCACATTTAACCATTTCAATCTTCATTACTTTGCAGAGAGAAGCTATGCAAAGTAGAATAAAGATGAAGTGAGAAATCAACTCAATGTTCTAGTTTCAAAGAGGTTTTTGTCTTCGAGGAGCACAATGATTAATTATCAAGAGTCATGCACAGAAATATTCCTTTATATATAAGAACATAACACAAGGACGTCATACTATAATTGAGATTCTTTTAACTTGTCAAACCTGAATTTTTGCAGTCCTTCTTGGCTCCCCACCGACTTCTGGGGAAAACATTGAACCATCTACTTTTTCAATGGTAAATTCAACAGTTCCTCTACCTGTTAACCTAAGGAGAAATAAAAAAGATGATGCTTAGAGAAAAAAAGAAACTTTGCAGAAACAGCAAATCAGAATGGTAATTTTACTTATCACAATGATGGAACCAGCAAACATTCCTAAACGATATGTAACTGTGTTGCACAAAATGTTTATACAAGTGCATCATGATTGTAGTTTCCACTAGTAGCACAAGCTTTGAGTACAACATAGAAACAACATGATTGGGATATGCTTAATCTAATCCCAATTCAGAATTGTACTGCATTTCTACCTTGGTAGTATTGATGGTTGGGGAATAGATGCTTTAAAAAGATGCATCTCTTATCTCCAGAAATTAAATGTAATTACTTCAACCACTGACTTTATTTTGTAAACATGGTTTTCAAGTATTACTACTGTGACTTTTACATTTACTGATACTTGCTTAAAATTTCTTACAACTTTTTAATGACAACCCATCAGTCTACTTTTTTATTAAATTTTTTATGAATGCATATAAGAATCATGTATCAATCTTAGTGAAAATAGGGACTGGAATATGGATTGACATTCCTGCAGAGGACTAACCTTGGATACTTCATGTACTGCTCAGGGAGCAAAAATGACAAACCAGGAGCCTGTCACAAGAACCATTGCTAAGATTTCTGGCATACATTTCAATTGAATAATTTTAGAAATAATTGAATCCTCATGGAAGCACCGCATTTTTCCAGTATCAGTGCAGTAAATAGTAAGAGGAATTCATCTCAATCCCTCTGGCAGCTCTGCCTTAAAAGTATAATGCAGTTTGCATGAGAAGAACTATCAAATATTTATAGTGAAGTCTTGACTACCTGCAGCAACTCCAGCTCGGCAACTGTATCCAATGATGATGCAAGGCCAACAGAAACTTTATCTGGCTCTTGATCCTTAATACATTGCAGGAGAGCTTGCAATCCACCCTAACAAACAAAAGGCACTTACACTGGTGCTCTCATATGCTCTTAACATAACACATGCAATTTCAATATTCTTTTCACTGGCTATGGTTAATGTGATATGTAACAAGAATTTGTACAAAGGATTTGTTTTTTGCCACCAGTGAACATTAACCTGAAAAAAAAGGTCAAGAAATGTGTCTTCTCAGCTTCAAGTACCTAGATACAGATTGTCTAATTTATTAAACTCAATACAAGTATAACCTAGAGGATTATATATAAAGTCCAGTTAGCAGAGAGAAGAATCTACAACAGCAATAAACTGGTTTCTGTCTGTTTCTAGGTATGTCTAAGGTATTGCCCCTACCTTGCCGTTTACGAGAGATGTGTATACTGTTGACGCTTTTTCCTTCAGATCTGCTGGTATACTGGCCAAGATAGCATCTTTTTCATCTGTTGCTATCTGAACGACAGATGAAAATGTTGAAATGGACAACTAAGCGATTATTCAAATATTCATGGGGAAATAAAACGAAACACAGCAAGACAAAGAATGGCTTCATGAAAAATTTATGCAGTAAAGGCTTAAGATTAAGATAATAGTAACAAGAAAACTAATGCAGATGAGGCTTCAAGTTAGGAAACAGTGCAAACGAAGAAGCAAAAATATAGAGAGAAATAGTACAGATCAATAACTAATTTATGTTAGTATAAAGCCAAATAGTTGACAACATCAAAGTGAACTGACTACAACTAAAATGTCTGAAAGCAGGAAATTAAATATAAAAGACTTAGCATGTGCCGTAGCTTTTTGCATCTAAAAAATGTGACACGCACCTTCAGTGCCTTTTTAACATTTCCCTCCATTGTTCCATAAGGCTTTCTTTGTGGAATCCTCAGCAAGTATGAGATATCCTCCAGTGATGTCTAGATCAAAAAAGCAAGATGGGAGTAAATATGATCATTATCATAGTTGGTGAAGATCAGTGAAAATTCAATTCCTTATGAACAACCTGTATAGCCTTCATGCTCGAGTTTGCAGGGATAGCCCTTCTCAAGGCAAGTTCTCCAGTTCTTGGCACCTTGGTATCTGGAGAATAGAGAACCGCATTTGCTGGAGAAGTAGGCCAGAGTTCCCAACCAGCCAAAGTTAGTGATGAAGAAACTTGGACTAAAATAATGACCCCCGCAAAGATACTCTTAAGTTTCTCCATTCCATGACCAAAAGTTGACCTGTAGATGCTGACCAGGTCCTGCATGACTGAATAACCGCCTTAGAAAACACTTCAGGCTTTCTACGAAGGCTTGAAGCCTCTTCATTTCATGCATTCAAGATTTATATATTGTTGGATCAAAATGTTGAGATGCATCAGTTTTTATTTCTCAGATTTGAACCACTTTCCCTATTTACTAATCTCGACCATTAGCAGCATGAATATTAGTTTCCTGAAAAACCATTATTTCTCACCATATGCAACTGTTACCAATCCGGTAAGCAGTAACCACCAAAAGCAACCATATCCACGTAAAACCCAAAGAAGGCTGAGCCACATTCTATCCACAAATTCACCTAATTCATAACCATCAATTGTGTAAAAGATTGGACTATCTAATTTCCATCTAAACAGTTGTTCTAGTATAAGATTTGAATTTGCGAAGACCAACTATAAGAAGAAATAAGAATGCCAGTTATTTATCCAACTCAGAAGAGGATTGAACAGACCCTTTCTAATTGGTACAGACCCTTATCTATTATACCCATAAGAATTGGTATAAAATGTACATTGTGGTGGCATTCAACAGTGCCTGTCTCCAAACTTTACTAAGTCACAAACCCCATAAAAACTAAAAAGCATGCAACACAACAACAAAAATTGTCGCGAGAACCCCTAACCTTTGCGTTAGCATTAGTTTTAGTTTTAGTTTCTGAGGAGCTGCAGTGGACAGTGAGGCGCGGTGACCTTACAAAGGCTCGGGTACGCCCTGGGGAATGTCGCAATGCGCAATGAGGAGAGAAAAGCAGGTGTTTTCTCGGCGAAGTAGAGATCATTGCCGAGGAAGTGGATAAAGAGAGAGCCATGAGTCTTGAACTTGAAAAAACGTTATTGAAGTTTCGTTAGTTGCGGATTTTCAGAGAGAGAAAGCGGGCGACGGGGGCGAGAGAGGGAGTGAGTGTGGCTTTTCGGCGGGCCTCATCTGATCCCGACAATCCTATCAGGATCTTTCATATTGGCTAACATGTTAAGAGTTTTAGACCCACCTCGCATATAAAAAACAATTATACGAAAATAAATTTATATCCAAAATGAACATGGCATTATTCTGTAACTTCACTTTCTAACATATAACAAACATAACAATTGACATAAATATAAACTATGTATGATAAAATTAAAATAACAATTAACATAAATCTAAACTATATTTGTTAGACTTGTATGATTTTTCCTTTTATAATTTGATTTTGTATATGTTCGGATCATGATTACGTTTTCAGTGATATTATTGTTATTAATTTTTATACTTATTGAAAAGCCTGAGAAATTAAGAAATATTTAGTAATTCCGCCACGGATCATTTAATGGGATGAAAACAATATTAGCAAAGCATAGTCGCATAATAAATAAAATAAATATGATTATAATACGATTTCAAGAATTTGTTGAAAAAAAAAACGGTGATGGCCGATTATGATATTTTATCCAATCGGAACTGGAAATGGGTGTAAGATATATTGCATCACAGAGGATCCATTGACGGTGATTGCAAAACCAATAAAGAGCTTCTCATCACCTGAGTGCCCGCACCACCGTCACTGCCGCCGCGGCTGCACTTGCCACCTCACGTAGCTTAACATTTTTCTTCCCTCTTCCCTTCTATTCGCCTTAGTGCGCGAGCAATGAAAACAGCACTAGTACTGTACTGAATTTAAGATTTGTAGTGTACTAAATGTGAAACTTCGAAATACAAGGCCATAGATTCCCCGGAAGTGGGGAAAAAAAAGAAGAGAAAACAGAAATGGCGAACTACCTGGCTCAGTTTCAAACCATCAAAAGCTCTTCCAATCAGATCGTTATTGCCGGTACCAACTAACATGTCAATCGAGATCTTATATTCCATATAACTAATCACTCAATCAATTATTATTTTTTCTCTCCACTTAACTGATTACCTTTTCTTTTTCTTTTTGCAGTGGAGGACGTGAGTGACCTGTGGCCGACGATCAAGGATGGATTCGAGCAACGGTTACCGTTCAAGCGGTCTTCCTTGAACAACAAGACTCGGAACACCGTCTTTGTCAATAATTTATCCGCCGAGTTCATCCTCACTACCGATTCGCGCCTCCGGAGCCGCTTCCCGCAGGAGCAATCCTTGTTCTGGTTCCGAGAGCCCTATGCCACTGTGATTCTCGTTACCTGTGAGGTATTGTTTGTTAGATTGTGCATTCACTGAATCTTAGCGAGAAAGATCAATAATGTGATGGATTGCTTCTCTTGCTTTCTTTTAGGATCTGGATGAGTTCAAAAACATTTTGAAACCGCGCCTCAAACTGATTGTGCAAAATGATGAGCGGGAGTGGTTCATTGTCTTTGTGTCCAGAGCTCATCCGAGCAATGATAATGCTACAAAATCCGCGAAAAAGGTTTATGCCAAGCTTGAAGTTGATTTCAATAACAAGAAAAGAGAGAGGTCCGTTGGTTTATCTATTGCCTTTGCTTATGTTTTGCCATCGGATGATTTAGGTCATAATTGGATGCTGAATTAGTTATGTTTTATTTTTTTTGCTGTTCTCATGTTGTGTAGAAACTTCTATGTATGTGATTGTAGGAATTAGTTCTATGTTATATATAAATGGTCTATTGAGTTTACCCCTCTATCGCTCTGACTACCTGGTTTGCTTCACACAGATGCTGCAAATTCGACATTCATGGTCCAGAACCAACTTTTTGGGAGGATTTGGAATCAAAGATTACTGAGTGTATAAGAAATACATTAGACAGGCGTGTGCAGTTTTATGAAGATGAGATTCGGAAGCTCAGTGAACAGCGCTTCATGCCAGTTTGGAACTTTTGTAACTTTTTCATATTGAAGGTTGCTCCTTTTTTCTTTTCTTTTTTTTTATATAAAAAAATATTTTTTCTTGTGAATGTCAGGGAGTAGATATGTAGATTTTAATATTTTTCTTTTTCATGGAACTAATGTTAGAAGAGTGACATTGCAAATTCTTGACACAGTAGGAGATGCTCTAGACTTGGAAGTCTTTTGCTTCCTTGTAGCCATATACCCAGTTATGGGTGGCATTAGTCTCACTTTTGCGTGACTTGTGATGTGTGTTTATTGGATGCTCCATTCACAGGAAAGCTTGGCATTTATTTTTGAGATGGCCCATCTTTATGAAGATGCATTACGTGAATATGATGAATTAGAGCTATGCTACTCAGAAACAGGTATGATGTGCATATGGCATTGTGGATTACTTTAGCTGTCAAATTGCCCATGGCATGCTAACAAAAAAAAGTACTTACGTCATTTGATTTATAAGTGGTAGTGTACGCTTAACTCAAGATGCTATATGTTCAGATAATAGTGTTAAGATACTCCTGCAAGTTTCAAATAATGGTTCTTTAGGAATTTGTTTGCACCTACTCTTCCACCTGTCTCATAGAAATTGCTATGATATTTCAAAAAAATTCTTTCCCCCCTTTTGTTTACCCGTGATGAATAAAAATGAATTTGTTTATGAAATCGGTATGATTTTATGGGAATTCCAAATTCTTGTCCTACAAATCACTGATTTCAAGTTACTATCAAGCTTCTGAGGTGAAATGTTTTTGTCCTAAAGCTATGCTTGCTGTTTCTTAGTTCAGTTTTTGTCTAGCATGGGAGCAACATGGAAGAACCAAACTGGTAAATGGCAAAATTAGTTTTAGGGGGAGTGGGCTCAGTTTTATTTTTTTCTTTTATACCGCTGATGTTTTGGTCTCCCTTTTCCTTGTATTGCACTTGGGTGGATGTGTAATGATAATTTCTACATGTTTCTCTGGATAACTAACTTATTTGCTTGAAATAGAGATGGGAACTGAATAAGAACTTAGGCTGCCTAGGGGAATATGAAGAAAAGTAAAAGTTAAAGATAAAGCAAGAGGACTGTTTAAGATGGATTGCTTATATCCAAAAGTTGTCTGAAGAGGTGTTAGATTAGTTAGTCTAATTAAGTATCGTCTCTCATTTCTGCAGTTCTACAAAAATTTCAATCATGACAGTGATTTTATGGGTTTCGAGTTATTCTTACATCAAAATCTTCTCTTTTTCTTCATATCCAGGGACAATCCTGTTACTTGAGCAATTATTATGTGTTATTTAACATTAATTATTATCACTGTTGTACTCATGCCTACGGATGCTTAAGTATCTATATATTTCTGGAGAATATCAAATCAGTTATGTTATTCCTACTTGTTGCAGTTAATATGGGTGGGAAGCACAGGGAGTTTGGAGGAGTAGATCATGGTGATGATCAGGCAGCGTTGCTCAATCCTGGCAACAAGCCACTAACCCAGATTGTTCAAGATGACTCATTTAGAGAATTTGAATTCAGGCAGTACCTTTTTGCTTGCCAATCAAAGGTGTGGAGAACTAAAACTTCTGTCTTGTTCTAAGATGAACTTGTCTGGATAGTTTACTAAATAAAGAGTAATTTTTTTTTTGCTCCGGCAGACAATTGTGGCTATGTGTGGCTTGCTCTCTTTTCCTGTGCTCTTTTTTTTTCTTCTCAAATTATTTCATGACCATCAAAAGTTGCAATGAATAACATCTAAACGTTAGGTAACAGCGGTGGCTTGCTTGCAGCATGTCAACTTGATAACATTGAGGCATAAGGTTTAATGTTTATTTAGATGCCTGTGAAAGAGAGAAAGAGAGCACAACCTGTCTCTATTTTCTACTCATGCATGCGGTATAGTTGTTATTATTAATGGGCTTAAAGAACTGTCTCATGTGTTGTAATCTGTGTATAGTTATTGGAAATAGATTCATATTAAGTCAGACTGGGGGAGGAGTGTTAGACAATTAACATGGTCATTGATTTTTAGATGCTGCAAGACATTTAGCCATTGTTTGTCGTGGCTTTATTTTCCTTTGAAGCTGGAAGGTGGTTGTAAATGCTCCAGACTTCACATGATCCTCTCATCTAGACATTATTAACACTTAAAATCCTACCCAATTTCATTGGTTATTTCCTTGCACAATCATGGCGTTCTTTTTGCAGCTTCTATTCAAGCTCAATCGTCCGTTTGAGGTCGCATCTAGGGGTTTTTCTTTTGTGATCAGCTTCTCAAAAACCCTCACGCTTTACGAGGTATTTGTTACTTGAGATCATTTGATGTGTTTGTGTTGTGTCGTATCATACTTTTTAGACTTCTTGTATAACACAAACATTATTAATTATTTTACAGCTTATATCTCTTGTCATAGTATATGAGAAAACCAAATAGATTAGAACAGATCATACACTTCTTGTCTACAACACAAATATTATTAATTATTGCATACCTTGTATGGCTTGAGAGAGTGTATGAGGAGATTAAATAGATTAGAACAGAAAACTACTGATCTTATGATTTCATTGTACAATTTTGAAATTTGATGAACATAAAAATAGAATCAGACACAAATATAAATGTTATAAAATTACTGACATCATTAGTGTAGAAAAAACAAGTATTCATATATTGTATTTGTAAATACTAGTTGCAAGAAACTTTGATCCCCTCCATACCCCTTATTTATTTTTTTGTTTGTTTGGTACTTTTAGTGATGCTCGTGGAGGTTAATAGAAACAAATTACTATTCAACAGTAGTGGGAGAATGGAAGCTATTTTGGAAAATTTTTTGCTCTGCGGTGTTAGCTTGTTGAAGACAGTCAGTAAATTTACCAATTTTCCTTAAAAGTTGTTGCTATGCAAGTCAACACATCTAAAGAGTTAAGTAAAAAATAGATAATGTTCCAAAAGATATAAGCTCTGATGCCATAATTTAATGAATTTCTAATTGCTTCTCAATTCACATATTTAACTACTTTAAATGATCCAGAAAAGCCAAATTGATAGAGATTTTTGACATTTTCCTCAAAAGATGAGACCACATACCCTTCACTCATCCATGAAAGATATGAGCCGCCTCTCTTTTGGTTTATTATGTCAAAGGCCTTTTGCTGTAGAGTCAATCCCTAACAGGACGATTTAGTCAGCAACATATCTGCCACATATAAACTTGATGCAAAGGGAAAGAGAAGCAAGTTTTGCTTGGAGGTGATCATGCACCTAAATTGTTTTTGTCTTTCTTGTTAGCACTTAATGTCTTGGTGCAGGTTTATTATCTAGTGAAATTTAACTCAACTACCAATGCAATTAAGTGTATTAAATTCAAGTCTTTATCCCATTATTTAGTGGCTGTATTTCAACATAACTATCTCTTTTCTCTGTCAAATCTCATTAAACTAGAGTTTCTTTGTAAGCATAATACATTTTGATTTTGTTGAAACTAGTTACATCCCCATGTGGACTCATATGAATTCTGATCAGATGGCACTTCAGTGCAGTCTGTGATAGCTCTTACATCCTCTTGCAATTACATATATAGAAGTAGTAAAGTCAATTGCTGGTAAGCATAGATAATAAACAGTTTGGATGATATTTGTGTTTCTGATCTCTCTCCTTTTGCTTCCCGGTTCATTGTCTACACTTTGATTACCACTCAGAATCTGCTACCTTTCTGTATGCGAGAAGTTTGGGTGATAACTGCCTGCTTGGCTTTAATCAAAGCAACAGCTTCTCACTATAATGAAGGAGCAGTGGCTCCTGACATAGAAAAGGAGTTCTATCGTCTGCTAGGTGATCTTTATTCCCTATGCCGAGTAAAGGTATCCTCTCTTTCTTTGCTTTATCATCTAAGCAAAATGGGAACTTATTTTTGTCTTGTCCAATAAGTTATTTGTCATGCACCTGTCTTCTCCTTTCGTATAAGAAAATCTGAAATCTATTTTTAAGTCAAGAAAAAAAGAGAAAATTAGTTTAGATCGGACAAAGAAAACTAGATCATACTACACTTGCTCTTATACTATTTTGCACTGCCGTTAGAATAATCTTTTTTTCATGGGAGCCTTTAGTGAAATCTTGTTATGATCCTGGCAGTTCCTGAGGCTTGCTTATTTAATTGGATATGGAGCAGATATAGAAAGGAGTCCTGTCAACAGGTGAACAATACAATTATGATGAGTGAATCTATTTATAACTTCTTGTTTATTTAGTTACCTTACTGAATAATTGGAAAATGATATTCTGTGTATCAAGAAGTTCTAGTTATGTTGAGTTACGAATTGATGATATTTTCTCTATTCTTCCATGAGCAGTGCTTCACTCAGCATGCTACCTTGGCCCAAGCCTAAGGTTTGGCCTTCAGTTCCTCCTGATGCAGCCTCTGAGGTGCTAGTGAAGGAAAAGGTATGCTTTGGCGGTTGTCATTGCAAAAATTAAACAACAAGAAAGGAGAAATTTATTTTTCTTTTATTTATTTGCTTACTAAGATTGCCATTGAGACTCTTTCTTGTGATGAATGACTTGATTCTTTTATTCATTAAGGATAACGATCTTGAAGTTAGCCACTATTTGATACATTTATAAACTTGTATTTGAACTGAAAGGGATTTTACAGCCATAACAAAATGGTTAACTCAATTGTTATCCAACCAAATGGTATAACTGTGTGATTTTAATTATGTTCGTATTGTGAGTGTAAAGGCTTTATAATATTCTACAAATGCATCATCTGTCATGTTTATATTTGTTCAGGTGATTCTACAAAGTGGTCCTACGATCAGACACTTCGGGATTCAGAGAAGACCACTGCCTCTTGAACCTTCTGTACTTCTGCGTGAGGCTAATCGGCGAAGGGCTTCCCTTTCTGCTGGAAATGCATTAGAAATGTTTGATGGTCACCCAAGCTTGGCAGATGGGTAAATAAATTCAGAAACTGAAGCCAATGTCATATATGTTCTTCTCATATGCATATGTTCATATTCCTATTCTTAGAATTTCTTATTATTTGAGCATTAGCAAAATTTACTCTCATTTAAATGTATTGCAATATTTTGAAAATTGTTTTAATATTAGTTGGAAGGATTGTAGATGATGTTTAAAATGATGCTTAAGTATCCTACTTCAATGGAACTAGTCTTAGGAAGCATGGATTATAGAATGAGATAGTGTTTTTTTCCCTCTTCTGGTCCTCCTTAGTCTTTGTTTGCAGCACAGCTCTTTTTTCTTTTGATTTTCTTATTTCACTTGGTTTATCTATTTTATTGCAGATCTGGCTCGGATGATACACTGAGGATGTCCCCTCCCCATAAAATGAATCCAATTTTAATGTCACGGACCAACTCTTCACCTGGTTTTGATGGTTCAATAGATCGACCTATGAGACTCGCAGAAATCCATGTTGCTGCAGAGCATGCTCTGAAGCATTCAGTTTCTGATGCTGATCTATTGAAATCATTGTCGTCTGTAGAAGAATTTGAGGTATCTCAGTTGTCATACATTTTTTATACCCAAAGACACCCGTGTTCTTATGACCAAGAAATTTTCTCTGTTAGTGATTAATTGCTTCGAAAGATTTCTTTTAAGCATTATTCGGCTTGGCATTCCCAGCATTCTCAATTAAAAGCTTAATGCAACTTTTAACATTTTATAATAATATCTTAAATTAGGGCGTTGCTCTCAAACTACTTATTCTTGAGAGACCAAGGCATGTCCTGCTTGTATTTTGTTAAATTTGGCCTTCAACATTTTCTCCTAGAAGTGATTGAACATTTTTGCAGATTTAGGGCTTTAGCAATTGAATCTATTTGCTCATCTCTCTCACTCTCTCATCCTATTGATTTCGCATTCCTGCTGTGGCAGCACAAATATCTTGAACTAACTAAAGGTGCTGCTGACAATTACCATCGTTCCTGGTGGCGAAGACATGGAGTTGTTCTGGATGGTGAAATAGCTGCTGTTTGCTTCAGGCATAGAAACTTTGATCAAGCAGCTAAGTTATATGAGAAAGTTTGTGCGCTTTATGCTGGTGAAGGATGGCAGGAATTATTGGCTGATGTCTTGCCTAATCTAGCCGAGTGTCAGAAGATGCTGAATGATCAAGCTGGTTATCTATCTTCATGTGTGAGACTACTTTCACTTGATAAGAGTTTATTCTTGATGAAGGAGCGCCAAGCATTTCAAGCAGAGGTTATTCGTCTTGCACACAGTGAGATGAAGGATCCTGTACCCTTGGATGTGTCATCATTAATTACATTTTCTGGCAATCCTGGGCCTCCATTAGAGTTATGTGATGGGGATCCAGGTACTTTGTCTGTAACCGTTTGGAGTGGGTTTCCAGATGATATAACGCTTGATTCACTAAGTCTCACATTGACTGCTACATCTAATTCTGACGAAGGGGCTAAGGTATGATTTTTTAGGAAATTATAGTTATTTTTACTTTACTGCCCTATTTGTGCTTTCCCCTCATTGTTACTAAGAGTTTTGTACCATATTTCAGGCATTAAGGAGTTCTGCTGCCATCATTCTAAAACCTGGTAGGACTATTATTACTCTCGCTCTACCCCCACACAAACCAGGTTCCTATGTCTTGGGGGTTCTTACTGGGCAAATTGGTCAGTTGAGATTCAGGTCTCATAGTTTTTCCAAGGTTGGTCCAGCAGACACTGATGATTTTATGAGTTACGAGAAGCCAACCAGACCTATATTAAAGGTACAGCACACATAGCATATTGGCAGAATGTAGATGGATTGTTTGTCTGGTCAATTTTTTAATCTATGATGCTGGATTCCTTCTGCTTGCTTTTGTAGTCCATGAAACAAGCTGTCATATTTCTCGTGTCCTGTGCTTCAATCATATTACCAATCTAACTACTGTCTCCTGTCTTAGGTTTTTAAACCAAGACCTTTAGTTGATCTTGCTGCAGCAATTTCCTCTGCTCTCCTAATAAATGAAACTCAGTGGGTTGGAATTGTTGTGCGGCCTATTGATTACTCCCTGAAAGGTGCCGTCTTGCACATTGATACTGGTCCAGGTTTGAAGATTGAAGAATCAAATGTCATTGAGATGGAGAGCCGTTCTAATGTTTCAGATATCGCTCCTGACATGGAAAATCCTGATGCTACTCAAAAGGACGGTTCACTGGATTCTAAAAGGGAATTTCAGCGGTTGAGTCTTCAGGATGGTAGAATAGAGTTTCCACTTTGGGCAAGTAATGTAAATTCAGTTCTTTGGGTTCCAGTACGTGCCATCAGTGATGGGATTCCAAGAGGATCAACTTCAAGTGAGAATAATGGAATTTATATTTTTTTGGTTTCCAATTTTTTTTATTTGATGAAAGAAGTTAATCACACGCCCAGGGAGAGGGTGATTAATGCTTACCAATTTCATACTTATGCCAACAATATGTATTTTATGGCAGTCAACCCTTTGAAGCCAAGCATTGTGGACGGTTTGAGGACCATCGCTTTAAAGCTTGAATTCGGAGTATCCCACAACCAGATATTTGAGAGGTGCTGTGCTTTTTTGTTGTTCATTAGATGATTCTCGATTCTTTTTTATATCCCTCTGTTTTCTGTCCTGAAATATTCTGGGCCTGATTATAGGACTATAGCTGTGCATTTCACTGATCCTTTCCATGTAAGCACACGTGTAGCCAACAAATGCAATGACGGCACCCTTCTCCTACAGGTTTTTTTGCAAATATGAAATTTCATCTCCTCTTAAATAGTGTACACAACCTTGGTGGCATTTCTCATTTCTATTGATTTTATGAATAGTTCGTTCATACATAACAATGTGGTAAACCATTTCTTACTTAATCAAAAGCCAAGGTAATCCCATGTTGGATTCAGGTCATTCTGCACTCTCAAGTGAAGGCCACGGTGACAATATATGATGCTTGGCTTGAACTTCAAGCTGGATTTGTTCATACTGGACAAGATGGTGGAAGACCAACGTCAGGCTTCTTTCCTCTTGTGATTTCCCCAACATCTAGAGCTGGTCTCTTGTTCAGTATTTGCTTGGAAAAGATAACTGATGGAGGTATGGAATTTTTTCTGGGCCATTAATTCCATGAAATTTCACTAGTAAAAAATGTCTTAAGTAAAAGAGAATACTAGCTTTGCAAAATTATGGATATTAAGGCCATTATCTAAGTATTTAATGCCTCATGGTCAGAAGGATTGGATTTGTTTAAATGCTCAGTCAACATGTTTTCTTTTTCTAGACATGAAATGAGTCAGTTCACTCATGTCCAGTTCATCAGTTTACCTTTGTCTAATGTCAACTGGATATGTATAAGTTCCTTCTTAAGTAAAAACTTTCACATCAGCTTACAGGTTAGGGAGCTGCAGAAGATTATTTCTCTGTATGCTTGTCTCAAGTGCTGACAAAGTATGGAATGAGTTAGCATATTTTCTTTTTCTAGTTATGAAATAAGTCAGTTCACTTAAGTCAATATCAGTCTGGTTGAGTTTGCCTTTGTCTCATGTCAATTGGGTATGTATAAGTTCCTTCTAGGATAAAAGCTTTCACATCAACTTACAGGTTAGGGGGCTGCACAAGATTATTTCTCTATATGCTTGTCTCAATTGTTGACAAAGTATGGATACATGGTCATCTCTCTTTGTATTTTGAAATGTGGATGGATTGTTTTCAGTGGGAAGACGTGGATTTTTCTTAATATCATTTAGGGGATTCGGTTGTTAAATTTGTGCATTTTCAACTTGGAAAAGGCTTGTTGTGTTCTGCCAATGATCTATATCTGCAATCTTGGCATTTGTGGACAGAAATTTTTAGGATCTTCAATAGCAGGCCATAGGGCAGAATAGTAGTAATATCTTTGTGATTTTCAGTAATCAGTGACTTAGAATTGGCCTGGTGGCTGATATGCGATCTCTCATATTCATTTGTTTACTCTCAATGGTGTGATTGTGTCCATTGTCCATTGATCACCTACCTGTTGGTCTCCTCTATACTATTTCCTTCTCACTAATATACTTCTCTTTCATATAGAATATACTGAGAGCCTAAGCCTACTTTTTCTTTTTCCACAAAAAAGAAGATAATGTGTTTTAGTGATGCCATTTCTGGTTGTTGTGGGTCTCTATCTCTTGATTTTCTTTGTTTTGATTGTCCATCTGGAATTAGAAATGCAGTAATTTGAAGCTATATATTTACATTTCTTGTGTACAGCTCTAGACACTTGCAGCGTGCATTTTCCCATTTTTTCTCTTTCATTAAGTCATCAATTGCAGTTCTTTTGGTTTGCAGCTGATGTGGCACTGCAACCTGAGAGCATATTAAACATCAGATATGACATATCTGGTGAGAGAATGATCGGAGCTCATCCTCCTGTGGGTAGGGAATCTAATGGACCAGATGTGGCTAGGCATGACTTGATCTTTAAGAGTGCCCTTGTGCTGCAGAGGCCTGTGCTTTACCCATGTTTGGCTGTTGGTTTCCTTCCTTTACCTTCTACTGATCTTCGAGTTGGGCAGCTTGTCGTGATGAATTGGAGGGTTGAAAGATTGAAAGGTTTTGAGGATGGTGGAACTTCTGATGTAAGTCTTATGATTTGAGAAAGTTATTCTATAGGCATTTATTTAACATTGCTGAGTATTAGAAATTATGGTGATCTTTCATTATATGCAAACTATAGGTGCTCGGTTGTCAGTTAAAAACTACTTCAAAGCTATTTGGCCCGTTCTCTGATATGTTTTACTGAAGCACTTGAGAGCACAATGGCGTGTCATGTTTAATTCATCTGTTTTAGATCCTCGAAATTTTATTTTTCTAGATTAAGATTGAATGCATTTTACTGTGAATTTTTTCTTTTTATTTATTTCCCTCTGCTTAATGTTATCTTTTGATAAGAGGTTGGAAAAGTAAAAGTCATCCAGAGTTTGAGGCTGATGAGTAGGTATGTTAAGCATGAGAAATAATATAAAGCTTCTCGGAGCAAAGTCTGGAGTAATGTTTGTTTTCTTGCTTTCTGTTTTCATATCTCTTATTTTTCATTCTTAGTTCTTCGGCTGTATGCCTTAATTGCATTGGGTCTTAGAGGCTAGTTGGTACATGAAAATGAAAGCAGAATTGATATTTGCTATTCTCTTTGCATTTTTTTCATTCATTTAAAAGTTGCAAAATATCCATACCCCAAAAAAATTTAGTAGAAATTTAACATCTATATTCTGTGTGACAGGCCGAGTTGTTATATGAAGTAAACGCTAATTCTGAAAATTGGATGGTAGCTGGGAGGAAGCGGGGGCATGTTGCTCTCTCCACGGAACAAGGTTTATGAATTTGGATTTGTTGTTAAAATTTGTGGCTAATGAAAAAGCATAGTATCATGTGGATATGCAAGAATTTATTTCGTTTCCTGACAATTTATTTGTGGGGTACTGATTCTTAATTTGTTTGTATGGCAGGTTCAAGAATAGTTATCTCAATATTATGCGTGCCGTTGGTTGCTGGTTATGTTCGTCCTCCACAACTTGGATTACCAAATGTTGACGAGTCAAATATTAGTTGCAATCCACCTAGCCCCCATCTTGTTTGTGTCATGCCTCCGCCTCTCAGCTCCTCTTTCTGCATTCCTGCGTGATTTTTCTTGTGGTACGTACATTCTTACGCTACTGAACCAAGACGCCACATTGGATTCCTTTTCTTCTGGTTCGTACCCCATTGACATGCATTTTGAGTATACGAATTTGGTTGCCCTTTGAAATTTGTATCATTAGAGAAATAGGTAGGCCGGTGAGTTTAGTTGCTGTTAGTAGATTCGTGTCTGTAACATTGTTGCCGTGTAAAGGTTTGTTTTTTGTATAGCGGAACTTCGAATACTCATGTCCATTGAACTGAATCTTTCAGGGAAGTATTCCCATCGAGTCTTTTTCGTTTTTTGTTGTAAACTCAATGAGGATTGTACAAGTCAGGATTGCATGCGATTTGACTTGGGCAGTAGTCCGCATGCGAAAGGATTAAGTGGAAGTCGTGTATTATCTAACTTGTAAATGCTGTCAGCAAGTTAGATGGTATTCGTGCTGATATATTCTTTGAGAGTTTTAAACTTTTGAGACAATTCTGGTGGTTAAAATGACGTCGTGGTGCTTAAATTGAAGTGGATGCTGGTTGACTTTTTCTTTTCAAATAAAAGGCCAAAAGTCCTTTTCTCTCAGATAAAAGAATATTATAAATATATAAATAAATGACACTCCCAAACAAGCACAAGATTCTGTGAAGAACCAATTGGTTCTATCTGATGGAAACCTGTCAATCAAAAGAATTAACGGGTGGCATTGGCTGACTTGGTTGATACTAAGAAAAGAGTTATATGGATTTTTAGACCAGGCAACTTGTCCCCAATAGATTCTGAATAGATTTTTTTATGAGCAACTTCTGGTATTCGGATTAAAATTTTACATAGATTTAAATATAGAAAAGTTTAAATTAAAAGGAGATTGTCATTATAGTGGGTTAGTTGGTTCTATCATTTCCATTCGATAGAAATGAGAAAGGTTTTTCCACTGGATATAAGAAAAAGTGTGAATAATGTGAGGAAGATTTACACATTCCTTTTAACATAATAATTGTTTGTTAAATCCTTTTCCTACCATTTATCGTAGTGTTTGTATCCTTTTCCTTATAACAAAAATATTTGGTTTGTATTATTATTTTCTTATACACTGATTCTTTTTTTTAACGGATTATGAACTTAAGTTATCACTTTCAATCCTGAAGCGATAACTTGATTGTTTATTTATAATTAATTTCAGTTTAGTTTTGAGATAAGACGCTTCTGCATGTGTTAAGTGATTTAAGAAATAATAAAAATGAAGTTGGATATATTTAAAAATCATAAAATATCCATAAATATGCTGGATGTTCAGATTTTCCCTACTTGTAGTTGACAAAACATAGCACCTGATATATTATTACGAAAAGCTATAATCGACTTGATCATCATTTTCAATTTTACCAGAAAAATATATTTATACATTAATAAAAAAATTAAATTGAATAATAAATTAATATTATATTTGTAATAATTTTAAATTAAATTAATAAATTATAATATTTTAATTTATTTCGATCTCGCTAATTCTAATCCCGACAATTAAATTCTGGTGTTTGTTAATCTTCACAGGCCAATTAAATTTCAAGAATATAAAAGTCGCATCGCATCCAACAAAATATATTCCCACACAAATATGCAAAGGAAAAGCACAACAAATCGTTCTGATCAGAGAACCAGAAACGCAATCAATATGCTACAAAATTTTACAGAAACTCACTTACACGTACGTCTGTCTAGTGTTTACAGAAAATTACAAAAAATTCATCCATTCCTTTATCTCTTCTTCACACTTGCTCTGTTTTTGGTAAGGGATACATGAAAGCATATGATTGGTTCATAACTTAATAGTTCATATATTAGTATATCACGAACACGTATTCCTCCAACAAATCTAAATGACTTCGTCTCTCCAGAATTCTGAAACTAACTCTTCCCATTTTTCTTCCCCAGCCCAAGTGTATGTGTATATATATTTCTGTGTTTGTTTTCTGGTTTCATTATATAACTAATTACTGCGACAATACATACATATCAATTACCATACATCAGCATCTCCAGTCAAGCCGGACCTCATGGAGGCCAACCATGTGGTGGCTAGGCTTCCGAAATGACACAATCTGGCTGCTGACCATGTAGGCAGTAACCCGCTCCGAAACCCTAATATCTTCCATCTTCAGCTCCTGCAAACGCCCCACGTATTCGGGCACATGCACCAAATCCCACACCACCCCGACCCCGCCGGGCTTCAAAACCCTGACCATCTCGCCCAGCACCCTCATTCTCTCTGCCGCTGCTTCCACTGTCTTCTGCCCGTACTCTTTGCCCACCCTGTGAACAAATACCGCCGATACCACCGCATCAAAATAGTTATCTCCAAATGGTAAACTCCTCACATCACCTTCCCTGCATGTTACATACTCTCCTACACCTGTTCATGGAATTACCCATAAAAAATTGAGGTTAACTGACGTTTTACCGTCTTCACTGATAAGTTTTGTATTTTTAGAAAGATAGCAAATTAGCACAGAGACAACTTTCTGGGAACAATTTTGCTAGGAATGGAAAATGACGAACATCCCGCTGCTACTATTCTTATTCCTTCTATACAAAAAGGATTAAGAAGGACCCACCTTCCAGTTTGGCGGTCCGGAGTGTAGAGAGTGTGGTTCGTTTAGATCGGTCCAGCCCAACGACCCGACCCGAACTACCTGTCTTCTTCAGCTGGGTAGCCACCGCATTCAACAGAATTCCTCGGCCACAACCAATATCCAGAGCGACCTTGACGGACGACCAGTCATTCACATAGTTCACCATCCTCTGCGCCATCTCATGCCGCAGCGACATCGAGCTGTACAAGAAGTTCCCCGCGGCGAAGAACAGGCATAAGGCGGACAAGGCCATTACGCAGCCGATGAACCCGGCGGCGAAGCGGGATCCGCCGATGAACCCGGCGGCGAAGCGGGATCCGCCGATGAACCCGGCGGCGAAGCGGGATCCGCCGCCGCCACCTTCGAGGAAAAAGTAAGACTCGACCAAGTGGCAGATGGGCTGGAAATAGAGGAGGAAAAGGATGGAGAGTGCTGAAAAAAGGACGGCTTGGAATAAGAGAAATAGTAGGGTCTGCCATTGCTCCATGCCATAGATGGCGTAGACATGTGTCCAGTCTCGCTGTGTCGACGAAATGGGTTTGCCATTTCTGAAACTGGAGTGATGGGGATAGAGTGGTTTGAGTGATAGTGACATTGGGAGATCAGAGGAAAGCTTTCACCCTGTAGAAGGAATAGAACATGACAAGTGAAGAACCCCTTTTTTTAAGAAGTAAGGAACCGTTTAGATAAAAAAAAACAAGCTAAACAAACAGCATAGCGAGGTGGTTTGGGCTGTAAAAATGGAATTTTGGAAATATGAGAAAGACTCGAGTGTAATGTTAGACACGGTGGTTTTTTGAAAGGAATTGAATAGTAAGTAAAGGTGGTTGCTTTGGGATGGAGAAATTTGAATGGTAAGTTTCAAAAGACGAGAGAATTTACACTTACTTGCCCAAAAAGAGAAGATGACCGGCCGGGAGTATCTTTCCTTTTTTCTTTTCAATGAGAGAGCTATGCGAAAGGAGGCCAAGGATTGCGCTATTGAAAACTACGCTTTTTTATGATTTCCTCCTGTTTTGGTGGACTCCCAAGCAGAAACACGAAAGATAGCAATAGTTTTGTTTGTTTTGTTAGTGCGCCTGCCCGAATCCGACCAGATCCATCGGCTGAAAGGACATATATGTGTCTTTTGACAAAACCCCAAAACCGCAAACAGAAAGAAAAGGATAAACTTGCTCGGATTTCAATCAAGATTGACTATCAAAGAGTAGTATTCAAATCTGCAAGTGTCCGGTCAGGTGAAAGGCTACGGTTAACTATTACACACTACTCCACGCGTTTTATCAAATCCACGATCCCAGTCTTCCAGAGCAAAGCGCACAAAGGTGAGGAATGCTACTTTGGCTTTTTGGTAGTGTAGAGTGCGATTCCCACCAGGGTGGATTAGTACGGAAACCCAGGGGGAGAAAGAAAAAAGGGAAGAGACCGGTATTTTGGTGTGGAATTCAGCAATTGAGGTTGTGTTTATATACAATTTTAATACAGTGACTTTGAACTAGCTGAACTAGGCGGTCTATTTTGCCAATTTGACGGAATCAGTCGCTGCCCTAAGTCGGTCTGTGCCGGTTGTGAATAAAAAAATAAGACATAAATAATAGCTGTCCTTTATAATAAATGCATTTGATCCAATTGGAAGCATTCTATGATGCAGAGTACCTTGGTGGTTTTGTTTTCGTTAAACTTTCATGTAGAAGATTTCCTTCGAAATCATACCTCCATAATTTGAAATATTTCTCAATAATAATAATAAATGACGACCACTACCATATAATAAATTTGACCGTACAGTAAAAACGTACCCAATTGATGTATTCCCGATTCCGTTGGGTAAACATAGTAATCGCCCAATTATCGTAAGATTAGCATCTACAAGAGCATTTTTTTCCTTAAGCCTGATGATTGTTAATTAATAATTGGGCGCAAATCACGGCAACGGATGCCAAGCCAATAAAGGAAGACTTGTGTTTGATCGTTGGATTTGGATCAACCATTCAAATTCCTGACTTTAATTTCATCAACGGTATTGTCGGCTTGATTCGTCATCCCCATGCCACAACAATATCACCGAAGCTCACTTATCCTTTCCATCAATTTGACGTTCTTTTACAGCTAACACTGCATTAACATATGTAAAAGGAGGGAGACAGAGAGCATGAAGGAAATAGATGACGTGGAAAGAATATTAAATAAAGCAAAGTAAGTGTGGGACCTCCATAGCGATGACTTGGAATCGTGGGAAGAATTCCATTTGGTCCCAACTGTTACCCCAGGGAGGTCCTACCCATTTTTTTCTCAGTCTCTACATGATTGGATTATGTTTAATGTGTCTGGCCCTAACAATTGTGCTAATGGCCCTTCGTGGCCCCTTACTTTTGTTGTGGCAGCCTGGCTAATATGGAGGTGGCGAAACGAAGCGGTGTTTCAAGAAAAACCAGCGCATATTAGTACACAGGTCTAGTCGACTCTACACACTGCCAAGGAATTCTGGTTTGCAGCTACGACATTGGCAATGTCAAATCTTATCAAAGGTCGTCAGGAAGATCGATGGGTTCGTTGGATCCCACCAATTCCGGGATGGATAAAACTTAATTGTGATGCGGCTACATCTACCCATAGAATGGCTGCAGCTGGTGTTTTCAGGGACTCTTCAGGTAATTGGGTAATGGGCTACACTCAAATCTGGGAGGGCCACAACGTTTGGGAAGCAGAACTTATAGCACTCATTAATGGCCTCAGATTTGCAATCCGACGAGGCTGGCAGAAACTTTTCATTGAAACAGATGCATATTCCATTGTGGAAGGCCTCAAGAGTAGAGATCCAAACAGGTTCCAACACCCTTTATTCATACAAGGGCGGCAACTCTTACAACTCCTCCCTCAAGCTCATCTCTCTCATGTCTATCGCGAATCCAATCAATCCGATGATCATTTAGTTAGATTTGGCCTAACTTGTAACATTGGCTTACATGATTTTCAGGTTCGCCCTACTTTATGTATGACTCTGTTGAACTTGACAAACTTGGCTTGTCCTTTATGCGTCCAGACGCTTAATCCTGTGCTTTCTTACCAAAAAGAAAGAGAAGAAGAGGAGAGCACGAACTAATATTATAATATTATAGCTTTAAATGTACGAATTTTCCTTGTGTACGGTCTACTGTGCCCTTAGTCATCGACTATGACCCTACCGAGTACAAAATACCACTTCAACCTCCTCTTAAAACAAATCTATAGTTGTTACTTGTAATAAAACAATTGTTCTAACCAAGTCAGAGGAAGGGATGTACGAAATTGAGTTGGTTGGTGGTTTTGTTTTGCTTGACTTTTTTTTTAAAAAATATTGTTGACTTATTTTTTAATTATATTTTGTTAGTTTAAATTTTTTAGGGATGCCCTTCCACTTGCAAGCCGCAAGGGATAACTTGAAGATTGATATATACGACACTGATGCATCTTTTGATGTCAATGTGTATTTTTTTTTTTAAGTAAATTTGATGACGCTGAAGAATCTAATATTTGGGATCTCATCCTCAGACACTAACTTAGATGGTCGGGTTAAAATAAATTTTTTATAATAATAATCGTAATTAAAATTATTCTTGGTGAAATCAAAAGGTTGAGGAGAGCAACATAAATGATATTTTCGTGTTCTTCTACAATTTTTTGGTTTTAAGAAAAATAATTCTGCTTTGAGTATCCTGAACAGGGCCGACCTCCAAAGGTCCATAACTCAAAATAGGGATAGAAGGCCCAATTAAATTAGTATTCTTAGGGACCAAACTAACCATAGACACTAGATAAGTCACAAACACTACTAACATTATTTCAATGTGAAAAACATGGAATATGAAAAGGATTGCTACAGAGAATTTAAACATGAAACTCCTGATTCTTACACATTACCAACATACAGCGATCTTTCCCTGATAGCGCAATCTCTATCAAACACAAGTTTCATTCACTATTTAAATGGGTGCCATACCATGTATCATGCCGTCCCCGCTGCTCATTCTTAACTCAGGAAACCAAGAACTACCTTCATACAGTATCTCCACTCAACATGGTCTGTTTCTGCTTCTTGGTTGAACAGAAGAGGAATGTTAGAAGATGCAAACCAGTGGCTGGATCATGTTCACGGTGCGGCGGCGGTGCTAGCGTGGCTGACATGAGGACCGCAACAAGGTTTTGTTTTGTTCCATTTTATTGGAAATCTTGGAGAGCTATTATCTGTACTCTCTGCGGATCAATTCTCAAGCCTTACAGATAGTAAAGAGTCATTGCTACTTTCATCTTTCTCTTCCAGGCTTTTGTTCCTTTAACGTCAATAAGATGCAGATATACATGTGTTAGTGCGTACAACGTCAATTTGTGTTCTCTGTCTTTAATATCATATTCATATGCCATAGCGCTTGGCGGTCTCTGTTTTGCTCTGGTTGTGTTGAGAATTACGGATATAAATCCCAAAGGAAATTAAACTTTATTATATTTATCATCCAAGAAGTGAAAACCATATTATATTTATTCATTTTTAATCAAATATATCTGAATGGTACACCAAGAATATAATTGAACTCAGAGATCAGAGCTTTATTACTATAAACCATGTTTTTTGTGTGATCCTTGTCTAAAACAAGAAGTTTGGATTAGAAAGACGATGTGAAAAAGAGAACCTTTCGTTGCACTTAATGATACTTTTGACCAAACCAAATTACATGTATAGCAACCTATGACAAAAACAATAGGATACGATGACTGTGAGAGAGGTGTAAAAGTACACATGAATATTAACAAAGTGTGTTTCGTTATTTGATGACGAGCAGAAATATAATAATTACGCCCAAATTGCACTTTCTACTTTTCCATCTACAAACAAATTTGATTTCAAATATCAGAAACCCAAGACAATGGGGGAAAGAAAATTCACAGTTTCATTTCTTACATATAGACGTGGACACGTTTTGTAATGTACCACTGAAGACATCTGGTGTTTTAACTGTTAACATCAGATGAAGACGAGTGATCCAGATCCACTAGGAAAGTGCACATGAAATCCAAAAAACCCAGTCCCATAAATATTAACTGGAATCATATCAGACACAGCTACCTCACGCCCCCAACTCTTGTCTCCCTCAAAATCCCGAAGCCGCGTTAGAGTGGGTCCCAAAGAGCGTAATAGGCATGCATAACATGGCATGACAATACATTTTCAGATATGTGTCCAATTACAGTCTTAATAAAATAAAACAAGTGATAAGACTATTAATTATCAGTACTTGCATTTTCATCCGAAGAAACACCAATTTCAGGTCTAAAATATAGTGAAATCTTTTTGTCTGTTTCGGACTATGATGATGAAGCCTTGAGTAATTTCATTTTAGAAATTAAAACAAACCCACCACGTCCTTTGCTAGGTAAGTGAGATGTTCAGAGACGGCAGGAAAATTCGTCCGTCTTTCTTGCTGTGTGCCTGCGGTGTGGGGTGGGGTCCTTTAATTTTCCTTTTTCTCCAGTAAATGACAGCCTAATCAACCAGGCTGGAAAGGGTTGTTCCAGCAATACCTCCCGCTCTAAAAAAGGCTCTCAACCTCATGAGTTCCCATAGCTGCAGCTTTCCTTCATTCATCCATGTCCAACCTCCTACATTGTGGCCCTTAAACACTTCAGTATGGCAGGTCCTGTCCATTTTTGCCTTTCTTCTGTTTTGAGGTAAATGTAGTACAATTGAGCAAGATTTGCTTGCCTGTGTTACTCGTCTGAATTTTTACATAGCAAATGCTTTGTTTGTTAACATTCTTTTAAGCACGGTTATCGTTGCTTAAGCTTTTGGATGGATCTGGACTGATTGAAGTATGATTTCATCGAGGAACGATAGATTGGTGTTTTCGTGTTATAGTGCAGAATTTTCTCCAACTTGGTTCTAAAGGATACTGGATAGTGTTTGTACTTTGTAGTTTCTTCATCTGGGGAGCGAACAGGTGCTTTCGCTCGCTTCTTCTTGAGTTGGGAACTTAGTAGTATTTTTTGTTTGTTCAGAGTTGGTGGATTTTGGTTTTCCTGCAAATGGTGAAGATGAAAGGGCTGAACTGGTTACGCGTAACTGTTGCTTGCCTTCTTTTCATGTCAATTGGTCCTAAAGGATCATTTGCCTTATTCATTCCTTCTGATAACTACTTGATTGCTTGTGGTTCTACACAAAACGTGAGCTTTGAAGGTAGAACATACCTCCCTGATTCAGCTCATCCTTCTCTCACATTAAAATCTGGACTTTCTTCAGTTTACAAGTCCAATTTTAGTTTCCCGTCTCCAGTGTATCAATCTGCTCGAATCTTTTCCGGCATATCCTCTTATAAATTTGATATTAAGGAAGAAGGCAGGCATTGGATCCGCCTTTATTTTTATCCAATACCAAACTCTGGCCAAAATTTGACATCTGCATCGTTTACTGTAGTCACGGATGATTTTGTTCTCCTGAGCAATTTCACTTTCAAGAAGTATAATGGTTCTTATCTGTTCAAGGAGTATGCAGTCAACCTGACTTCTGAAATCTTGACACTTAACTTCATTCCTTCAAACAATTCTGTCGCTTTTGTCAACGCAATTGAAGTTGTTTCTATCCCCAGTGAACTCCTTCCTGACCAGGCATTGGCTCTAAATCCATCTGCTCCTTTCAGTGGTCTTTCAGAGCTTGCCTTTGAAACTATATACCGCTTGAACATGGGAGGTCCTCTAATCACAGCTGAAAATGATACTCTTGGAAGAACTTGGGAAAATGATGCCAAGTACCTACATGTCAACAGCTCTGCTTCTAATGTTTCAGTTAACCCTTCATTGATTAGATACACACCCTCTGTTACTGCTGAGACAGCACCGAATTGGGTTTATGCAACTTCTGATGTCATGGGAGATGCAAATGTTGCCAACATGAACTTCAACATAACTTGGGTATTTCCTGTGGATCCAGAATTCAAGTACTTTGTCCGGGTACATTTCTGCGACATAGTGAGCAGGGCTCTAAACAGTCTTGTGTTCGATCTGTATATAAATGATGATATTGCAATTGAGAGTTTTGACATCTCAAGCTTTACTGGTGGGTTGGCCGTGCCTTATTATAGGGATTTCATCTCCAATTGCTCTGTAGAGTCAGATACATTGACCATTAGTATTGGTCCAGATACAATGGCAGACATCACCAATGCTACTATGAACGGGTTGGAGATTATGAAAATTAGCAATGAAGCTAAGAGCTTGGACGGGCTTGCTTCTGCGGAGAGCCTCCTTTCTAAATCTTCCTCAAAGAAAGGCAAGATGGTACTGATAATTTGTTCTGTTGTTGGGGCTTTAGCAACTTTTGCTCTAGTTGGTTTGTGCTTCTGTTTCTTGGTAGCCCGCAGGTCCAAGACAACCCAGCAGGGCCAATCATGGTTGCCTTTGCCCTTGTACGGAAACTCTCAAACCATGACAAAGTTTTCCACAGTTTCTCAGAAGAGTGGGACTGCAAGCGGCATCTCATTGGCTTCCTCCAATCTTGGTCGGTTCTTCACATTTCAAGAAATCCTGGATGCAACCAATAAGTTTAATGAGAATCTACTTCTCGGGGTTGGTGGTTTTGGCAGGGTATACAAGGGAACCCTTGAAGATGGGACCAATGTAGCTGTCAAAAGAGGAAATCCCCGTTCCGAACAAGGTCTTGCTGAATTCCGGACTGAAATTGAAATGCTTTCCAAGCTCCGCCATCGTCACCTTGTCTCTCTTATTGGCCATTGTGATGAAAGGTCAGAGATGGTTCTTGTCTATGAATACATGGCCAATGGACCACTCAGGAGTCATCTATATGGAACAGATCTACCATCATTGTCCTGGAAGCAACGACTTGAGATATGTATTGGGTCTGCAAGGGGGCTCCATTATCTCCATACCGGTGCAGCTCAAAGCATCATCCACCGCGATGTCAAGACAACAAACATCCTCCTTGATGAGAATTTTGTGGCTAAAGTTGCAGATTTTGGCCTTTCGAAAACAGGTCCTGCTGATCTTGACCAAACGCATGTGAGCACCGCTGTTAAGGGTAGCTTCGGTTACCTTGATCCTGAATACTTTAGAAGGCAAAAACTGACCGAGAAATCAGATGTGTATTCATTTGGAGTGGTTCTAATGGAAGTTCTCTGTGCAAGGCCTGCTTTAAACCCGGTTCTCCCAAGGGAGCAAGTTAACATAGCAGAATGGGCAATGACCTGGCAGAAGAAGGGAATGCTGGACGAAATCATGGATCCCAATCTGGTGGGAAAGGTAAATCCAGCTTCTCTCAAAAAGTTAGGGGAAACGGCCGAGAAGTGCCTTGCAGATCACGGAGTTGACCGGCCACCGATGGGAGATGTTCTGTGGAACCTTGAATACGCACTCCAGCTTGAGGAGACATCTTCTGCACTCATGGAATCTGAAGATAACAGCACCAACCATATCCCAGGCATTCCATTAACACCTCCTGAACCGTTTGATAACAGTGTCAGCATAATAGACGTCAGGAACGATACAACAGATGATGATGCAACCACAAGTGCTGTATTCTCCCAGATAGTAAACCCTCGAGGAAGGTGAGAAGCAGCTAAGCTCCACCCTCGTCCCTCGTTTAATTAATGGACACTATATTTCTCTCAAGGATGATAAATTTCCACCTTCGAGAGGTTTGGTAGACTGCTGTTGCTGTGCACTCGAATCAAGGTTGTTCATAGTTCATATAAATGCTCCGTGTTCTACTTGAAATTTTTATCCACAGTATATTTATTTAGTTTGTGATATAGACTATAATTGATGAAGGGTCACAAACTTTAAAACAGTATATTTAGTTGTAGAACTGAATCCAAAACCCCTTTCGAGTTTCGGTGTATTTTCCCCGATAATGATTACTTGATGAATGTAGTCTTTCTCCTGAGCAAAGTTCCGGTCACCAATACAAGTCAAGTTGTTCATTTTTGCAAGTTGATGACTCAATTTATTAACATCTCTAACTCAAAGTTATCAACCCCTCACATAGCCCTTCGAATACACTTACACTGTGGTTGTTAATCTTTGAGGATTATCTGACTAAAAACCAGAGAGACAATATTCTGTCGTAGGACAAGCAAAAAGGGTAACATTTAAAGCATCCGCGTCTTTTAGCGCATGAAAAAATGCCATAAGACACAGTGTCCATTCCCAGCCCCAAGGCATCACTATCTTATAAACTCTCTCCCTGCTCGTCCTCTGACTCAAACCTTTCAGAAAACAATAGTAAACTGCCGCCACTGAAGCTTGAAAGCCATGAAGAAGCAAGTCAAAACACAAACCACAGTGGGTGTTGAGTTGGGTATCCTGTGGAGCGCCATATCCAAGGATATGATATCTATCCTTCCGAAGGCGATCCCAACTTTGGTGAAGGAGACGGAAGTGATTGAAGGAGATGGTGGACTTGGAACGGTGTTTCTCATAAAATTTGGCACAGGTATGAGCACGAGTGTATGATTTGATTTGATTTGATTTTTTTTTCTCCTTTACGATGAGGTGGTGACGGTACTAACAAATCCCTTTTTTGGTTAAAATTGCTTTAGAGGTTAAAACGTTGACATACCAAAAGGAAAAGATCACAGAGATGGATGAATCTGCTCATCGGATTGCTGTGCAGGTGATTGAAGGAGGTCATCTGGTTGCCGGAGGATTTTCCCATTACGAGACATTTTTGCAGTTGACTGCAACGGGAGAACGAGAGACTAGGGTTGATGTGACTGTTGCATATGAATCCAGTATTGAAGACGATACCATACCATCGAAATCATCGTCGTCTAGTGTATATTTCATCAAGTGCCTGGAAGAATATTTGCTGAATGGTAGTTCCTAGTCCTAGTTATGTAATATGTTGTTTTGTTTGTGTTTTTTTTAAAAAGTAATAATTGTAACTTTTATTTGAAAAATTATCAATAATTTGCGGTGAACGTGGATCGAACACGTGACCTTCAGATCTTCAGTCTGACGCTCTCCCAACTGAGCTATCCCCGCTGATGTTTATCCTATATTCTAATTATTATCAAATTGTATTTCCAACTAGTATAATTCTTTATTTTTAAATAATAAAATTGATGTTATGAGTACATTATTTATAATTGTAGTTGTGAAATATATCATATATCTTAGACTTCCCAATACTCATATTCACATTGTTCTGTTTTTAATTATCATAGTTCTTTTAAAACCTTAACATAGTTATTGTGGGAAATAAACAATTTTCTTTTCTTTTTATAAAATTGAAAACTATACACAGTAAATGGTAATTAAAAAAAAATATATTCAGATATATGATTTGGAAATCTTCTTACATTGTGATCTTTGGAAAACTATATAAATTTTTTTCTGCATAAGTGAAATCTTCCTCAAAAGTTTAACATTTTCTTTTATGATACTTAAGATTACTTGACGTGACAATCAACATTATTAATATTTGACATTCATATATATTAGAAATTATTTTTTTACATGGTATTTTTATTTTATTTTTTTCTAATTGTCAAGTATAACCCGAATATACTAGAAACAACCTTGATCGTAAAATAGATATAGTAAAACACTATAACTACGTCATTAATTCTTTAAAAACTAAAATCCAATAAATTGTTTTTTGGGTTTTGAGTACCCTTTTGGCAGTTTTTGGTGTGGTGGATATCATATACATGGGATGGAAAAACCACTAAAAGGTCAGAGAACGAGGAAAGGGTAAAGAAAGTTGAAACAGCTGTGAAAAGACCATATTCACCCTTAATTCTTCTTCTTCTTCCCTATTCTCCTCCTCTTTCTCCCCTCCTTCGATTGATCTTGGATTCCTGGTTATTCTACCGTCAAATATGAACCAGAAGGCGAACGTCTCCAAGGAACTCAATGCGAAGCACAGAAAGGTCTATCCTTGATTTGCCCTTTTTTTCACTTTTTTTTTTGATTTTGATTAATCCTTTCGTTTTCATCATCCACGATCTACCTACAGCGCATAGATAGATTAGATTCAAAATTTTCCCCTTTTTATTTTTTTTATAATTAGCTTCATCCAGCTTATACACGTAATCGTATTGATTTCGCATCATTTGTGGTCGTGCTAACAAATTTCAGCTCTTTACGCGTCTTTAAGCAACAGACGAAATGCCATATTATTTTGACTTTTTTTTTTATTCCTTTTCCATGGCGGTAAATCTTTGGTATCATGTTGATTAGCGGATGATGATTAATGTTCCCTTTTATTCTATGTAGAGGCTGTCTGATTACTGCGCTTTCTCTTTCCGATGTGCTTGTCATAATTGCAGCAATACCTTGTACTTGTTTGGTTATTATATACTGCTTTACCGAAGGTTCGTTGCCTATGTAGACGAACTCTCATTTTATATGAAGCTTCCTAAATAGGTCTATCATATATCTGATTTATTGATGGAAAGGTTGTCCATGTGATTGCGTAGATAGTTGATGTGATCTATGTTTCTTGGTCTTAATTTCTTTGTTTGCTTATTGTATATCTACTTTTTAAGTGATTCAGGTTTAGGTTCAACACACCAGTGTTGTTTCATTTATTTGTTTTGAGTGTGTTCTTTGTTAGAGTTCTTACTCTGGCTCTTTCCAAACTTGCAGATATTAGAAGGGCTTCTCAAATTGCCTGAAAACAGAGAATGTGCTGACTGCAAATCCAAGTATGTGTAAAGAACATAAATGAGAGATTGTTCTAATTTCCATCATTGCAATCTAATAGTCATGTAATCTGAGAAAATTATGTTGAAACAACTCTTCTACATTCTCTCATATGTGACGAATGTTATTAGCTTTTCATTTCATTACCTAACTTGCTATCTTAACTTGTGCTGCAGAGGCCCAAGATGGGCCAGTGTCAATTTGGGCATCTTTATATGTATGCAGTGCTCAGGGATCCACAGAAGTCTTGGAGTGCACATATCAAAGGTGATAGGTTGTTTTATCCCTTACCTCTACAATATTAAGGAAAATAACCTGAAGAGTTTGAGCTTTGGGGTTCTGTTGAATGTTCGATTTGTAGAGTGCCTTTATAACATGTTGAGCTTTGGGCTTTCTCATATGTTTGATTTCTAAAATAGTTTCTAGTTTATGATTTTAAGCAACATGTAGGTTGTACTTGATTAAACGAGCCATATTTGATACTATGGGCAATATCCCGGGACCAAACTTTGTAGTGATGTATCCCATTCACTGTGCATAAGTTTGTTATTTCCTTATATCCTACTCTTGGTTAAATTACAATGAATAAAAAAAATCAATCAATTTTTAAAATTTTTATAAGTTATTTTCAATGAAGAGACGAATGCCATTTAAAAGCATATTATTTTCTGTCTGATTCATATTTCTCAGCCTAGTATATTTGTCCATAATCTTGCTAGGAAATCAAATCTTTTATCCATTTCACGAAGCTTCTGCTGTTTTATTGGATTGACTACAGTAGCGCAAAAGAATATCTGCTGACACTGGTTGGTTCAACTGTAGGTTCGGTCTGCAACTCTTGACACATGGCTTCCGGAGCAGGTTTCATTTATTCAATGTAAGCTTGGTCATGAGCTGGTAATACCATGTGATTTTTCTGCAAGATTTTTTCAAATATCTGATTTGTGTTTATTTATTTATTTTTTTAAATTAGCAATGGGAAATGAAAGGGCAAATAGTTTCTGGGAAGCAGAGTTACCTCCGAATTATGACAGAGTTGGGATTGAGAATTTCATTCGTGCTAAGTATGTGTTTTAAAGTTTGAATTTTTTTATCATTAGATATTCTTTTTTATTCTAATGCACGTGCTTCTATCTATTTTTTTTCTACATGTTGCATTGCATCTGATTTTTGCAGTTTGACACAGGTATGAAGAGAAAAGATGGGTTGCCAAAGATGGAAAACCAAATTCACCTCCTAGGCGGGAGGAAATGTCTTCTGTGTATCAGCAAAGATCCCCTGAAAAAAGGGGGCATGGACACACCAGCAGTTCAGAAAACTTGTTTGAGGAGCGAAAGAATGTTCAAGTGACAAGTTCTCATAATGTTCCTGCTATAAGAATGAGTATTCCAGTTCCTCCAAAGGGACCCGAGCAGGTTTCTTGAGTTTTTCAAAAGCTTTTAAATGTGAAAATTCTGGTTAGAATTTGTTGTTTGGTAAGTAGCTATAGGAAAAAGATTAATTGCTTTACGTGAAACACCTCATTAAGCTTGGGGAATAGAGAGGGAACTAACACAGACCTAATAAAAGATTTGTTACTAGGAGATTGTTACAGGCTGGCTTTTGGAAACTTTTATTTTTCTGGAGGTTGATGAATTCTTGCCTAAAAGAATAAGGCTAAGTGACAAATTGGTTTTGAAAGAAAATGAGGATGTTGTAATTCATTACTGTTGTGTTCCAGTATGTAGAATTGTTAGGTTTTGTGTTGTAAAACTGATAGTTTTGGAGTAATTGATTTTGTTATTTGACATTTTAAACCAGTTTTGCTTTTGATGATAGAATAATTACATAGTGCTGGTTTTGTTTTGGATTATAAAATTTCAATTTTATCCCTAATTAAATTAAAATTTAAATCATTTTATATAAATTTATATTATACTTTTTATTATTTCAGATAAAATTTCACATAAAAAAAAACTATTATGTGTTTCAAATGATGTCTGACTGATTTTATAAGATTTTATAAAATATAATTTTAAAATTAGAGAAGGATGTTTTGCTCTTTTATTGTGTTAGTTTTGCATTTCTATTGGCTGTTTTAAGAATTCTTATTTCCTAAACTAGTGGAATTTATTGAACCATTGGTTTAACAAAACTTATCAAATAAGATACCAAATGTAGAATTGCTGATTGGTTTTGGAGTTACAACACCAAAACCAATACAACTAAGACACCAAACACAACATATGTGTTTAGCCTAAGTTTTGATGCGAGGACCACCCATTGACTGAGATATGTGTTATGTTAGAATAAAGTAATCGCTTGGCCCGACTTTTATCAGTTTAAGATATTTTTTGACCTTACTCAAATGAAAAAATTTGTACTTTTAGTCCTAAATAAATTCAACTGAAGTAAAGGAGGTAAGTTAATGTTTTAGAAGTTAGCTTAATTGAAAGTAAATTTTGTAATTTATTAATTTTGATGTAAAGTTCTGGAGGCTTGGAATGACGTGATAACAAAATAACTTAAAATTTTTTGTAGCATTGTTCTCATTTGTATTGCCATTCAAAATAACTTGAAATCTGCTTTTTCAATTACAATCATAAACACTTGTTGAAATGATTCAGGAAAAAATTACTTCATTATAATGCTAAAGACGGAATCCAATTATCAAAGCCATATTGAACTACATTTATCAAATTGACCATGCTTAAAATTTCATGAGAAGTACTTCTTAGGATGTGCACGGTTCTTTTTGTTTTCTTGCTATTGAGTTAATCTTCTTCCATTGCATCTTTTTTCTTTTTCCCAGTCTTCCCAGCAATATGATAGAAGTATAATTTTGAGTACAGTATCTCTTGTTAGAGGCTGAATTGCGGGCATTATATTTATGTGTACAAACAGATCATCCCTCCTCCAAAGACTGAGCCTGTTGTACAGAAAACCGAGCCAACTCTAGAGACAACTGCAGCAACAAAGGTTGCATTTGCTGCTCCAGTTATCTCGGCACCAAAAGTTGATTATGCTACTGATCTTTTCAGCATGCTGTCAATGGATGGCCCTAATGAAAATGGTTCAGAAGCAACTTCCAACGATGACAATAGTTGGGCAGGTTTCCAGTGTATGCTTTCTTATTTTGAATATCGATCATCTAAGCTGTTGTTGCTGTTTTTAAGCTTCTTTTTTTTTTTTTTTCTTTTCTCTGTTTAGCATGACTAATTCAACTTTTAGTTTTTTTACAATCAGATTTGGTTAGCAACATGAATCTTACTTTTATAGCTGAACTGGTAGCATTTTGGCAGCTGCAGCTTTTGAGCAAGCATCAGCGGTAGAGAAAACTGGTCCAGAAAAATCAGTTGACAGTAAAACCACCCAGTCCACTGGACTTGAGGATTTATTTAAGGATTCACCTTCTTCAACAACTACTTCTTCATTGGAGAAGCCCCAGAAAGATGTTAAAAATGATATTATGGGCCTTTTTGAGAAGGTATGTTCTTCAGCATTCCACAATTTCCATTTCTGAAAGCTTTTGAGGGCTTATTACTAACTGATGGAACTGGTGGTTTTTTATATATACAACACATAAACAGCTTCAATGATTTCTGTGCGTTTGGAAATATATTCTGTTTGGAGTCATTGTATGCATCGGTTGACAGTTTTGTTTGAACAATTTGCAGTCCAATATGGTGTCACCATTTTCAATGCATCAACAACAACTTGCTATGCTTGCCCAGCAGCAGTCTCTTCTTATGGCAGCAGCTTCAAAGTCTACTGGTGGGGAGGCAAAATTTTCTGGCGTTAATCAACAGCTTAGGCCCAATGGTCCTAACATGGCTGCTCAATATTGGCCAAACTTTGGGTACCAGATTCCTGGATCGATGATGCCAGTTGCAGGGCAAGATGATATGCAGAAACTTATGCAGGTAGTTCAAGAAATAGGGGTTGATATATTGCTAGTATTTTATTAGCTATCTTCTATAACTTTCTCATGGTACTGCAATTGTTTCTTGCGTTAGGCTGGTAATGTGGGACTGATCAATCCTGCTTTAAGCTCTGCATCATATCCAACCTCCAGGTATGCTTATTACCCATAATATTGTTGCTGTTGTTGAAGTATTTTCTTGTGCTTTGAACTTAGGCTTGAAAGCCTGAGGGCATGTACTATGCAAGCTAAATTGGAGATGATATTCAGTCATACCTTGTGCTTTGCAAAATGCATAAGTTATGATTGGTTTTAGAATCACTGGTTGTCTGTGCACAAGAGCTGGCTTTGTTTTGCCAATGTCCAACTCAAGCTAGATTTTCTCTGGTGGTGAATTTCGACTTCTTAGACTTCCAGTAAATGAAGTTGATGTATGGAACATAATGTATTTCTTCTTACCTGCTGCCGCCTTTTCCTCTTCTGAATGTGATTGACAGACAGGGTGGAAGATGTTTATTAGTGAGCTGAAACAGATTCGTTTTCTTCCCTTTTTCTTTGACTTGTTAAAATGCAGTCTAATTTGATATGATTTGAAGGCATCTTCCAACATGCACAAGTTGCTTTTGGCTGGAAAAAAAGAGAGTTATCTATGGCTTCCTCTTCCCATTCTGATGTCCAACTCTTTCAATCTTTCATCTGGTTGTGAAATTCAAGTTTTTTTTTTTTTTCTAGGCACCAACTTCTTGAAGATGATGTATGAATACATTTGTTTCTTCAAGTCTTCTTTTCTTGGGTTTAGCAAAAAACAAGCACACTTGTAGTTTTCTTTATTTCTAGTAATCTTTTACTTTATATGTTTTTTATTATTACTCACTGTGGTCCATAATGAATTTGATTCTACGAATTTTACTGAGAGCAATATTAAGCTAGAGGCATGTTTTAGTGGTGGTGCGAAAAGGTATTCCTAATCCCCTCATCTTGCTTGCAGCCTTTATAGCACGGGGCAAGTTAATGGTGTGACTAGTACTGGAGTAACTAAACCGCAGCCGTCATCATCACTTTCATCTGGCTCTTCATCCCAATCTGGAAAGGAATATGATTTTTCCTCTCTAACACAAGGCATGTTCTCAAAGCAGTGAGTGTCATCGAGAGCTATATAATGTTGGCTTTGCATACAATACCAAATTAGTTGTATCACAGGACAATACACTTTTAAAAAGATTTTTTTTCCCCTAATCATTGGCGATGTAAACTATTTTGTAGAGGCAATTTCTGTTTTCAATTGATTTTTTTTTGCTATGGTTCATTAAGATGTATTCATCGTAATAAAGATGGGTTTAGATTGATTGCCATGTACCTCATGGCTTCTTAATTGTTTCCATTATGCAAATTCAAAATAAGCTGACATTTGGTTGATTTTATCCTATCAGTTTTTCATTGACGTGGTTCCAAGTAGAAGATTTATAATGCAGGGTAGTTTTATGGCATTCCCGGAACATCACGATGCTTTTGTTTCATCTAGAGACAAAGAATTTTTATAATTTCTAGTCAATCTCAATTAAGAATGTTGATATGTTAACATTTCACTCCTTGTCTTCATTATTTCTTTAAATTCTGATACATTAATAGTACTTTTATTTTTTTTTATTTTGATATTCTGACTGTATCTATACACAAATGTTACAAGGGGTGTGTTCTTAGAATACAACCTGTGTACACACTTTATGTTAAACAAAAACTTTTATAAATCACCAATATACTTATTATCCTAAAACATAAAAACCAATAATAAAACTCTTTAAAATATTTTTTATCTATTAAATATATAAATAAAAATAATATTTCATTAAATACAAAAAATTTCAAAAATATAATTTATTTTTATTAAAAATATATAAAATTATTTGTAATCCCACAAGACCCGAAGGATACAAACTCGAGGATCACAACTAACAAGTGTGAAGGAGTTATCCCAGGTATCAAACACAACCCATGAGGTAGCCCTGGGTGCACTGGAAGAGGAAGACGAGCCTGATATAAATAATGTTTAGCAGGTGGTGGTGGCCGATGCCATGTTTGGATCAAAGTACTCTTTGAGTGGGTGATTTGTGGTTTTTATAAATTTTCAGCGGGTGATTTGGGTGCTGGAAACATCGAAACTGTTTGTGTGATCTGTGGTTGTTCGATGTTTAAGGGTTGAGTTGCATTTTAATTTGGAGATGCAAATGTGAGCTTATTATTTCAAAGCCATAGATCTCGTGAATCATGAAAACTTGGTGTTCTTTTTCTCCGTCGAAATTAATAACTGAAAGTTTGTAGTATATATAGGCTTGTTTCCTGTTCTTTAGATAAACTGTAGCTGCATTGGCTGTGAATTAATTGTTTTTTCGTGCAAATGCCATATCTCTCTAGGCGATCTTGCAATGCCTCTTAACAATGCCTAGGTTTGGTTGAATTGCTGGAGAACTGATCCGTGATTATTTCACACATAAATGTCAAGTTACAGAAATTTGGAAATGCTAATGTCTATCCGAGAGAATAATGATCAGGCTGCAATTGAGATAGAAGGAGCCAATCTGTGAGTGAAAACTAATTTGTATATTGATTCACTTGTCTACATTTTATATGCACAATCTGTATACATATGTGTTTGAGTACAAAACTGCATTGAACAGGAGTACAATAACACTGCCCTTACTCCTCTGTCCAACTACTAGTGATTAAATAGATTGAGGAGGGAAACTCTAGTTTTCACCAATTTCCGGTACACACAGTCCATCTCTTCCTCAACTTCCTGAAGGCTTGACTCTATTAACTGCAGTCCTTGCAATACATTCTGTACTTGCTCAGGATTGATTTTCTTGCTTGACTTGAGAGCAAGCAATTCAGCGTCCATGTTTACTACTTCACCTGCATCAGATACTCTTTTGGAGTGCAATAATTTAGAAACGAGAGACCAACCACCCGGCCTTGGTATTCCCATTGATGAAGAAATCGAAGACAGGACTGATGCAAATACTGAAGTGCTCACTTCTTCTACATCACTCAGCATGCTAATGATAGCCACTGAGGAAGAGTCTAACACGTTCTTCTTCTCCATTGCCTTCAAATTTTTCAAGGTCTTGTTGATTACTTGCTTCAGGTTTTTTCTGGTGACCCTGTAGGCTTCGATTTCGCCACATAATCCAGATTCTCCTCCTCTTTTCCTGCGTAGAGATGATTCAAGCTCCCTTACACAGTCCTTCAATTGTGAAAATACATCTTTGGTGGTATTGCAAGCATCCAACAACCTGAGAGATCCATCCCATACACTTCCTATTGAGCTGCAATTTTGTTCATCGGAGAGAGCTTGACCAGTGAGAGGCAGTTGAAGTAGATCATCTATGCATTCGAACAAATCTTTCAAGCCACTCAATCTCTGGCAAGCGGATGACGAGGAAGTTTGTTGTGATGATCTTAACCTGTCCAGCTGTGCCTCGACATCTAGTGTAAGAGGATGAGACCTTGAGGGCAAGCTGATGGAACGAACATGACTAGTAGCTTTGGTGGTAACCATCTTCTCTGAAAGCAGAAAAATGCTTGTGAAAAAATGTGAATAGGTAAATGTTCCAGGAAGCACTGGTTGAAGGAAGTCCCCTGCTGCTTCCATTATATAGGTGAACAACGATGAGCAGTTGGCATCTATCCTTCCAGAGTTGCATATGCTGTCATGTGGTGGATTCTTGGACAGCCCCGATATTCTCTCATCATGTTGTGGTTCAGGAAGGTTAATGCCAATAAAATATTCCTGATACGTTGGCATGCTTCATGTCACATATAGAGAAAGTTGATCATGAAACCATTCAATAATCATCGATGCAACTATCTGACAAAACTGTTTCCTGCTTCATTGTCAAAGGTGCCAACTTGAATATGAGATGCACATGTGAAGAGCAGTGATGCCTTCAATGGATATCATATTTATTTTACAGGTGCTACTACCTGTGGCCCATTATTAACTCTAGTCAAGGGTCTAGGTGACAGGAAGCAAATGGAATCTTCACAGCCTTGGATGTATTTGATTTCCAAATTAGACAAAAGAAGTGCAGGTATGATGCCATCGATGACAATTGTCAACCATTTGAAATAGCTGATAGTGAGACAATGCTGGCGACCAATCAGGCAAGATCCACCAATGTATCACTCGTGTGCATTTTAATTTTGGTGTGTTGGGCATTAGTTTAAGAATTTCGTAGGCTAATAGAGAGTAGCTGGTAGAGATTCAGGCAACAACTATGAACGTGCGATACCCATTGTGATCTGTAACATAATGTGATTGTAACTAAAGTTGAGATCTTTGTCTGCTATTCATGGGGACAATTATGAGCATCTTATCTCCACTGTGCTTCTTGAACTTCAACAATTATGAGAGATGAGAGGAGTGATTAGGAAACTTGTCGCAGATGGCTGGAATGAATTATTACTTCCAGGTTCTTTTTGATAATTCAAGTTCATGAACGGAGCACTAACACAAGCATCTGAAATGAAATACTTGTCTACTTGCAGTTCTATGAATAATAGCTTTCTCGTACAACCTCTCTGCTGATCAATTTGACATTAGGTTTTCTTTCTGCTAAGGTAAAAAGGATGTATGCTCTTATTGGAACTTCTAAAGCCAATTGCAAGCTCGATCTAATAGCCTGCCTACAAGCAAAAAAGGATATTTATTTGTGTATTGCAGGGATTGGAATCCAGCAGCAGGTATTCAGTAAGGTCTTTTTGTATATTTACAAAGTTCTGAACTTGATCATGGTTTTTAGTACATTTTAGCCCTGAAGCTATATGCTTAAAGAGATTCAGCTGCCGTGGGCAACACTTAGACCTTTTGCATTACTTGTGCTACAAGTTTCTCTTTGATCCGCTTTCCGGGAAACATCAAATCAGCAGGTTAATTTTACTAGCCATGAGTCTCATGAATGCAAGTCAATTCTCTTATGATGGTTGCTTTCAAGAGTTGTGGTGTTGAATATACGATCAGATAGCTGGACAACATGCTTAGAGCTAGCGGTGGCTGTTGTGAAGAACATCTACCTGATGCAGGCAAGACAAGACAAGACAAGACAAGACCTTTTTTAAATTAAAGAGTATTTACCGTCGAGACAACAATGAAGACAAGACAAGATTTAGTACCAACACAAAGTCTGGTGGATAGTGGTTGCCATAAGTCTTGCAGAGACAGTAGAATAATCAGAGAAAGATGAGAAAGACGGCCAAGCTACGCGGCTGAGGAGATCCATTCATGACGGAGAAGCAGTGGGTCAACTTTTGGAATACTTTGGAAAAAATATGTAAATAGATGATGCTTCTCTGTCATAAATTAATAATTATTTATATCTTATTGTTTTGATATACACTGTTGTATGCATTTTTTTCTTTTTATATTATACCAAATATAATTAATAATTTTATATTCAAGACTATAACTTATTAAAATTGAGATTTTTAATTAAATATTTTAACAATAAATCGTTTATGTTATTTTAATATATTAGATAGAAGCTAAAAATAAAATAAAATAAATATTTAACCAATTTATCTTTGATAAAAAGAACACTTTATTAATGTCAATATGATATAAACGTAATGCCAACGAAAGATCATAGAACCTATTCTTGAAGTGTGAACACACCTCTCCTAAATTAGGCCCAACGCTAAACAAAAACCCAGTAGGTCTGATCATCACCCGTCAGGTAACCTGACGCGGTCTCCGTTGATTCTTGGAAATGTTACCTCGAACGACCGGAATTCATGAGGCAACCCTGGCGGTGGAATTGGAAGAACAGCCCGGAGAAGGCAGGGATCAGGTGGAGGAGGTTCCCTTTCAACTTGAATTGACGTTGCCTGAATTAAGAGGTTTGAATTTAGCAGGTGGTGGCCGATACCATGTTTGAATCAGAGTTTAATCTATTCAGTGGTTGCTATGTTATTTTTATAAATTTTCAGCTGGTAACTTTGGTTCTGGAAACATTGAAACTGTGTATGATGTTATCTGTGATTGCTCGATGTTTAAGGGTTGAGTTGCATTTTAACTTGGTGTTCTTCTTGCTCCGTCGACATTAATAACTGAGAGTTTGTAGAATTTCTTGTTCTTCAGATAAACTGTAGCTGCATTAGCTGTGAATTCATTGTTTTGTCGTGCAAATGTCATATCTCTCTATGGGATCTTGCAATTCCTTTTAACAGTGCTTAGGTTTGGCTGAATTTCTGGAGAACTGATCCTTGCTTATTCCACACAGAAATGTCTGAGTTACGTAAATTTGGAAATGTTAATGTCTATCCGAAAGAATGATAAAGAGACCGCAATTGAGATCAAAGTAACCAATCTGTGAGTGAAAATTATTATGTATATTGATTCATTTGTGTAAATTTTATATGCACAATCTGCATACATATGTGTTTGAGTACAAAACTGCATTGGACAGGAGTATAATAACACTGCCCTTACTCCTGTATCCAACTACTAGTGATTAAATATATTGAGGAGGGCACGTGCAGCTGGTTCTTGGGGATCACAGGTTCCTGGTCTCCATTGAAGAGGGAGGTCAAGGGAACTGGGCAAAGGACGAGGGCGAAGACTGTTTACGCTCGTCTTGTCAGAGTTGCACTGGGTCCTCCGTTGCTCGGAAGGTCCTATCGCCGGCTAGGAACTTGTCATTTGATGTGGACCGATGCTTAAGTGAGCCGACGCCTTTAATGGCGGAAACGGACAGGCGGGCAGTGACACCAGATCAGGATGGAGCGGTGGGCTTGGCAATCCAGCCAGCATGTGTAGATGGTTCGGGGCCCAAACTAATCTTGAATCGTGAGCAGTGGACCCCGACCCAGTCTGTGGGTCAGGCCCCGCTACATGGCTCTCCTGTTAGGCCTGTAGTCTTGAACACGATCGATGGGTGTGCTGGCTCCTCTAGGCTCGAGTCAACGGTACCTGTGGACACTCGGTCCAGGGGGGATCAGGACTTAGGGATCGTATGCCTGACAGGAGAGAGAGGTCTTCCCATGGTTTCGACAGGCGCTGGGACGTTGCTACCTTTGTCCATGCCGATAAGGCGAAGCACGCAGGAGAGGACGTTACGATGTACCGAGGTGCAGAGGGATCAGGGTGTCTGGGGCGAGGGGTTTTCCGCAGACCTTCAAGGGGCGACGGGTAGGGAGGGGGCGAACGAGAACATTAGTCTGGACTCGGGGGCTATCTTACGTGATGTGCTTAGACAGATCAAGGCAGGCCGCGGACAGTCGCGACGGAGGGGCAGTTTTTCCAAACTAGCGGTGCCGAGGGAGGAGATTGCAACTATCGATGGTACCGTCAACTCATCTCCGGGGTCGGTGATTCCAGAGACAGTTGTGTCCTCCCAAAGGCTACAGGAGATCGGCCACACAGTCGCCGACACAGGGGACGATGGGGTAGCTGGTGCTGAACTTGCAGTCGGGGAGGGCATTGCACAGGAAGTCGAGGCCACGGTCACGGTCATGAATGCACTCGGTCTGGGTACAAGGCTTAACAGGAAGGACTTACGAGCTCAGATTCTGGAGCTTGTAGAGGACGAGATTGAGGATTGGGAGACACGAAGTCGTCCATAGTTTCAGACGCGCGGATGCTAAACATAGATTTCAGGCGAGTTTTTATCTCTCGTGCTTATGTTACACATCGGTTTCTGGAATTGTAGAGATTTGCGCAACAGGAGTAAATGTCTGAGTATCAGAAGCTTTATCAGGGATAATTTCATCTCCCTATGTTTTCTGGCCGAGACAAAGACAGAAGAATTTAAGGAGACATGGATTGATAGACTTTGGGGTGGTAGGGAGGTGGAGTCGGTCGTCGTTGGTGCGAGGGGTCGGGCAGGGGGCCTTTTGGCAGGGTGGGATCCGAGTTGGTTGCGTGTCACGGTTAGTGCCTATGCAGACCGATGGATAGTGTTGAAGGTGCTCATTTTGTCTTCTGGTCAACGGGTGAGGTGCATGGGTTTGCATGCTCCCTGTGCGGTGGGGGACAGAGTTTTGTTCTGGGAGGAGGTCTTGCGGATACTGAAGGATAGCGATTTGCCATGGTTTATCATAGGTGATTTCAACGAAATCCTATGGCCAGAGAAGCGTTTGGGGGTCACGTTTGAGGAACGAGGAGCAGAAAAATTGCGGACTCTTATGGAGGAGGGGGACTTGGTGGATCTGTCTATACATGGCAAACAATTTACTTGGTTTTCCGGAAGGCGGGCTTCTAGAATTGACCGCGCTCTAGTCAGCTCGGATTGGGCAGCCGATCACAGAGATTTGAGGTTAGTGGCAGGTAACAAAGGTTTATCGGACCATACGCCTATCGTTCTTCTTGAGGAGGACTTGGAATGGGGTCCAAGGCCGTTCAGATCGTGGGATTACTGGTGGGAGGAGGAAGGTTTTCAGGAGAAAATGAGACTTTTTTGGGAGGAGGCCTGAGCTATGTATCCGGGTCGTTTTGTGATTGTCAAGAAGTATTCTTTTTTGCGGAAGAAACTGAGGGAGTGGAAACGAAGCCACACTGAGACACATCAGGAGCAACTTCAACGGATACTGCTTGAAATCGACCAGGTCAATGCGAGGCGAGGGCAAACTGGTCTGCTCCAGGAGGCTGAGGAGGTGTCCTTGTATTGTTTGCATACCCAGAAGTGGAAACTTACTCGATACTTGGAGTCAGTTTGGAGACAGACGTCTCGGGTCCAATGGCTTCACTTGGGAGACCAGAATACCCGCTATTTCCACCTGTGTGCGAGCGCGAAGAGTAGGCGAAATCATATGGGGTTGTTAAAGGTGGATGGACAATTCTTGTGGCGGCCACAAGATATTAAAGCTGCAGTAGTTCATTACTTTCAGGATCTTTTCCAGGCCCCTGCAGCGGCTGGCATTACTCTCGGTGGTCTCCAGGTGACTCGACTTACAGCACAAGCGGCGACATCTCTCACTCGGGCATTTAACGAGGAGGAAATCAGGACGGCGGTGTGGGCTTGCGGTAGTCGCAAAGCACCGGGGCCGAATGGTTTCAACTTCTTTTTTGTTAGGAAGATGTGGGACGTGGTTAAAGATGATGTGATGACGATGGTGCAGGATTTTTACTCTTCCAGAATTTTATCGAGTGGAATCAATAACTCTTTCACAGTGCTGATTCCAAAGAAAGAAGGGGCTGTTTCACTGGCTGATTATCGGCCCATTAGTCTGATTAACGGATTGTATAAGATAGTTGCCAAGACACTTTCCAGTCGGCTACAGGCGGTGGTGGATTCCGTAGTTTCTCCTTTCCAGACAGGATTCATTAAAGGGAGGTGTATCTCTGATTCTGTGTTGCTGGCGTCGGAGGTCATACACAGGTTGAAATCGCAGAAATCTAAGGGGTGGTGCCTCAAAATTGATTTTCGTAAGGCTTATTGTGAAACCTGAGTTTTTCGTACCCTTTAATTTAGAGCCTGTGTCTATAAGGGTTTGGGTATGTGTTAGTCTTTGCGTTTTAATTAGCGTGTCGAGGTGCATGTTGGGCTTTCGTACCCATTTGTTGATTTGGGCCATTTGGGCCTACAAGCCCATTTACCGATTTCGGGCCCAATTTACTTCCCGGAGCCCGTACGACTATTCTATATTGATTTTTGATATTCCGTTTCCACATTTGAGATCTTGGAAAAATAAATCTTCGATTTTGGTCCAAAATCCGAAAACACTATAAAAGCTCAAAAAACCCGAAAATTTCAGTTTATTTTTCTGAAAATCGTTTTTCTCACGATTTTCTCTAAAATCCAGTAGTGTTTTGTCCTACAAAATTAAAATCACCATAACTCTCAAACCGTAAGTCATAATTGAGTGATTCTTGTTGCTACGGTTTCGTATCGGCGAGAGCTTTCTTTTGGTACCAGAATCGTTTGCTGAATCATCTTATTTTGGTTCCAGTGAGCCATTTTCAGTTCGTCCAGATTTGGGTAAATTCCAATTTTTTCTCTCTTGGTTCAGTTACTTGCCTTGATATTCTGGGGGTGTGTTACTGATGGTTAGGGATAGCTATCCTGTTAATTTCGTGAGTTTCTGTGATGGTAAAATTTCAGAGTAGTTTGGATTGAAATTTTGTTATCTCTTCGTAAATTGCAATATTCTGTTGGTTGAGATAGCTTTATTGTGACCTGTTGATGTCACTAGATTCTTTAATTTTATTGTGAACACAAGATTGGTGTTCTAGTTGAATTTTCAGGTTTGATAATTTTGGGTTTGATTGTCCGAGCATTGAGTTGGTTTGTGAGGGTTGTTTATAGGGGAATGAGATGTTTCTGGTTGTGTCTAGAGCCTTGGTTTAGGTTCTGGAATTGTTGGGCAGAAAATGGAACCCATAGGATATTCTGATTTGTTTTGTTTTAGTTAATCGGATTGAGTTTAATCCGATGTTTGGTGTGGTTTAGGTGTTTCCGAACGTGTCGAGAACCGAGGCAAGGAGCCGAGTTCTTCACACGCATCGAGAGGTGATGGTCAAAGTCTTCAATGAATTGTATCAGCCTACTGTTTGTCAGGGAGGTATTCAGCTGGGTAGGGATGGATTGTCAGTTATTTGGCAGGATATTTTGAACTGTGTCAATGGTTAGTCTGAGGTTGCGCAAGAATTGGGAAAGCAACTGCAATGGAGATTAGGGAATGGGAGGGTGATTAGGTTCTGGTTGGATGAGTGGAGAGGCACGGAGGCCCTCGCTGTTCAGTTTCCCCGTCTTTATGTTCTATCGGTGCAACAATACACTTCGGTGGCTGGGATGGGTAGTTGGTACCCGGATGGTTGGCGATGGAACTTGCAGTGGAGACGAGGACTTTTTGTTTGGGAGGAGGATTTAGTTTCCCGGTTGCTGGTGAGTTTGGAGCATTGTTCCTTGGATCCAGCTAGGGAGGATCATTTATCATGGGGGGGTGGGGATTATGAGTTTTCAGTTAAAGGGTGTTATGATTTTTTGGAGGCTGTTCACGGTGCTGTTTCAGACACATCATTGGTGGACATCTGGTCTCGGCCTGGCATGTTGAAGAGCAAGGTCCTGGCGTGGGTTGCTCTTCAGGATCGGGTTTTGACTAAAGGGAGATTGGTGCGGCTGCGGTTATTGGATGAGCATGCGGCACAATGTCTTGGATGCAACGAGATGGAGTTGAATGCGGATCATGTGTTTCTCAGGTGCCAACAGGCGTGGCTGTGTTGGTCGACGGTGATGTCTCGTTGGGGGGTTCAATGGGTTGCTCCAGGGACCATCCGGGCCCTGGTTCACCAATGGGATGGTGTTTGTGGACGCCGCAGATCCCCTGGTGTCTGGAAGTGTTGGTTACTCCATTTGTTCTGGAGTATTTGGCGGGCTCGGAATGAAAGAATTTTTAGACGAGTGGTTTATCATCCACAAGAAACAGCGGTTATTGGTTTGTTACATGGTCTTAGTTGGGCGAGAGCAAACTTGGATCGTGGTCTACCTTGTGAAGCTGCGGTTCTCCCAGTTTTTGACTGGTTTCAGATATTCTAGGACTCATGCCCTGCTTAGTCTCCTGGTTTGTGATGGAAACTATGTATGGGCATTGGTTTATGGAAGTTGTCATCTTTGTGTTCTTTTATTGTTAATATGAATAAATCGTCGTTTTCCAAAAAAAATATATATATATTGAGGAGGGAAACTCTTGTTTTCACCAATTTCCGGTACACACTGTCCATCTCTTCCTCAACTTCCTGAAGGCTTGACTCTATTAACTGCAGTCCTTGCAATTCATTTTGTATTTGCTCAGGGCTGATTTTATTGCTTGACTTGAGAGCAAGCAATTCAGCGTCCATGTTTGCTATTTCACATGCATCTGATACTCTTTTGGAGTGCAATAATTTAGAAACGAAAGACCAACCGCCCTGCCTTGATATTCCCATTGATGAAGAAATCGAAGATAGGACTGATGCAAATACTGAAGTGCTCACTTCTTCTGTGTGAGACCCATTCCCGACAGTCCTTCCCCCTCCCCTACCATTTTCTTTTCTTTTCTTTTCTTTTCTTTTCTTTCCATTTTCTCACCATTACTTCTTCACCCTTGGAATCAACATCCAACCGTCTGATCGTCGAACCGATTGCACCATTGTGTTCATCTCTTTGTCACGATCAAACTGTCGTTGGTTTCACCTTCATCGGACCACGGACGAGCGCGGATCGGAGCTCGGAAGTTCCGATTTTCACACCGGAAAATCTTAGATCCCGGCCGATTGGAGGTGAGTCTTCAAATTTGGTTTTCGGATTTGTAGTCCTGGTGTTTGTAGCTTCGTTTTGATGTAAAAATTTTCGGTTTTGGATGAAGTTGGAGTTTTCCGGCCACCGCCGGCGACCATTGACCGGCGACCCGTTGACCGTTGACTGTTGACTTTGACCAAAAAGTCAAACCTTCCCCGTTAGGTAATTTCGACGTTCTGAACGTGATAGCGTGATCGGTTTTTCCATTTGATGTGTCGTTTGTGAGTTATAGTCATACAAAGTTTATTATGTAGGTTTAATACCAGTTGTCTAAGCCTAACCTGAATATTGTGTTCTTAGGAAGGGAGTGTGTTGAGGACAAAGGCAAGAGTATCGTTTCCTCTTCTTCGGCCCGTAAGGTAGGGTCTTTACCGTATGTGGTTCATCCTTAGTATTTCCTTGTTGTAAAATCCGTTTTACCTGGGTTTTGATTGATTCGTTATATAGTCCATCGGAGCCCATCCGATTGGTCAATTGTTCAAATTTCATTATTCTCTTCCGTAGGTAGCTATAAAGTATCATAATGTAGGGTCCTTACATTTTTCATCATAAGTATTTCTTGATTTTTAAATCCGTACCTTGGTTTTAAATTGAATCGTTGTATAATCTATCGGAGTCCATCCGATGGATCCATGTCCAAGTTACTTTGTCCTTTTCCGTATGTTCTTGTAAGGTTGAGTCTTTACCGTATGTACTCCATCATAAGTACTTCTTGATTTTAAATCCGTTATGTGGTCCACGTGTTGGGCTTCTCCGGGCTTCACGGCGGTAAGGGCCCGTTTTTCGGGTTTGGGTCCTTACAGGAGTGGTAGCGAAGCCCCAGGTTTTTGTTTTTACAAAAAAAAAAGTTTTGAAATTGTTTTCATAATATTTTCAAAGTATGTTTTCCAACTCACTACACTGCACGTGCATAGTCCAGCGTTGTATCGTATTAATTGTCCCCTATAGTCTTTAGACTAACTAAGATGTCCTTGTCAGTTAGGCATAGTTCGAGATCTGATCGTCGACCGAGTCGTTCAGTAGAATAGTATTCCCCGAGGCCGTTTCATTTACAAGGCGATAGTCATACACCTTTCCAGTCACAGTCGATAGCTTCCAGTCAGAGTATAGGTAGACTCATGTCGTGTCCACAGAGCAGACAGTGTTACAACTGCTCAAAGTTTGGACATATGGCTAGGGACTACCCGAAGCTGCCAAGATCACAGTCCTTTAACGCTGCGAGACCAAGTGGCAGTCGTACACCTTCTCAGGGTCCTACCAGGCCACCTTTCAGAGCACCAGGTAGACCTTCTGGTAGTCAGACACAGGGTCAGTAGTCCAGTCAGTCAGCACAGACGAGACAGACCTGCCTCTTTATTTTGCTGATGTTGAGGCCTGTGCTAGCTTAGACGTAGTGACAGGTACTATTACTGTATTTTCGGTTCTTGCTCGAGTTTTGTTAGATCCAGGAGCAAATAGATCTTTTATCGGTCCTAGAATTTCAGCCAGTACAGATCGCCCGTTGTCTCCGTTGGCTCCACCTATTGAGATTATGACCCCGTTAGGTGAGCTTTTGACATGCAGTCAGGTGTATATAGGTTGTGTTCTGAGGTTGAGTACAGTTGTGTTAGAGGCAGATTTGATTCCGCTTGACATCCGGGAGTTTGATGTTATATTGGGTATGGATTGCTTAGCCCGGTATCGTGTCCGAATGGAGTGTTTCACCAATCGTGTTTGGTTTACTCTACCCGATAGTTCGAAGTATTGCTTCGAGGTAGATAGGCGTATTGTGCCAACTTGTATGATCTCGTGGCTTAGTGCAAAGAAGATGATCAGCAAGGGATGTACAGCATTCCTAGCACATGTCAGGGACACCTCAGCCGAGTCACTACAGCTGAGTCAGGTCCCGATTGCTAGTGAGTTTCCTGATGTATTCCCAGATGATGTAGTCGGGTTACCTCCAGAGAGAGAAGTTGAGTTTGGGATCGAGTTGATTCCAGGGACAAACCCGATATCCATTCCGCCGTATCGGATGGCTCCTGCTGAGATAAAGAAGTTGAAGGCTCAATTAGAGGATCTAGTAGATCGTGGTTTCATCCGACCCAGTGCTTCTCCATGGGGAGCACCAGTATTGTTCGTAAAGAAGAAGGATGGTTCACTACGGTTGTGCATTAATTACCGGCAGTTGAATCGGGTTACCGTAAAGAACAGGTACCCTCTGCCCCGTGTACATGATCTGTTCGACCAGCTTGAGGGAGAGTCGGTGTTCTCAAAAATTGATTTGCGGTCTGGTTATCATCAGATGCGAGTCCGTAAGTTAAATGTTCCGAAGATAGCTTTCATGTCTCGTTATGGGCACTACGAGTTCCTGGTCATGCCATTCGGATTGACGAATGCACCAGTCGTCTTCATGGATCTGATGAACCGAGTGTTTCGGGAGTACCTTGATCGGTTTGTGATTGTCTTCATTGGCGGAGAGACACTCATCTGTTCGGGAGTCGTATGGGTGATGTTTACGTTTACCTGCCACGTCTTCGCAGGTTGGTTCGTATTGAGACAGGTACGATGTGTGTTATGTTTTCTCTGCCTAGTCTCGGACAACACTGGCGGTATGGGTTACGTATTCAGTATTTGCTAAAAATATAAATTTACACTGCCAGTGGGCTTCCAGTTTCCCTTTAGCGGGGGTTACTCAGGAAGTGATTTGTGGTCCGCCCATGTTTTCGTCTTGATTCTTGTTCAGTTCTTTGTTGAAAGCAAAAGTACATTTTCGAGGCTAATAAGTAAATATTTTGTAAAGTAAACAGAAAGTATATGTTGGGTTCAGTAAGTAAATATTTTATAAACTAAACAGTAAAGTTATAGTTTTTAGAATTCATAAGTTTAATAATGAATTAATAAGTTTTCCTTGTTGTTTCTCCTTTTGATAAGTTCCTTGTTGGTTCTCCCCCTTGATAAGTTCCTTGTAGTTTCTCCTTCTTCATAAGTTCCTTGTTGTTTCTCCCCTTGATAAGGTCTTTATTGATCCTCTCTTTTAATAAGTCCGCTTTGCTATCCCCTACTGAGATTCTCGAAAATCTCACCCCCTTCGTGTTTGTTTTTCCCTCCCAGGACTAGATCGTGATCAGTAGCTGTTTTCAGTGTGAGCGTCGGGACTACTCGCTGGGACTATTGCATCTGCACATGTATGGTTTTATTGGCACACTGTTGACTATTTATTGTTTGGATGTTTGGTTTTATTTTCAGATACTTGGGGCTTGTGTGTTATGGTTTCACTGGTTTGTATTGTGTTGTTATAAAAAGACTTCCGCTGTTTTCAATGTTCTCCGTTATTTATTGTGCCATGTTTTAGTGCTTATCTACCATGCTGTAATTTGTAAATATTTTAAATTTTATTTTTGGGGGTTTGCGTTTGAAAAGTCAAAATAGCCTTGTGGAGTTCGGATTGGTCCACGTGTCGGGCTTCTCCGGGCTTCACGGCGGTAAGGGCCCGTTTTTCGGGTTTGGGTCCTTACATTCTGCATCTTTCAGCATGCTAAAAATAGCCACCGAGGAAGTGTCTAACATGTTCTTCTTCTCCATTGCCTTCAAATTTTTCAAGGTCTTGTTGATTACTTGCTTCAGTTTTTTTCTGGTGACCCTGTAGGCTTTGATCTCGCCACATAATCCAGATTCTCCTCCTCTTTTCCTGCGTAGAGATGATTCAAGCTCCTTTACACAGTCCTTCAATTGTGAAAATACATCTTTGGTTGTATTGCAAGCATCCAATAACCTTAGAGATCCATCCAATACACATCCTACTGAGCTGCAATTTTGTTCTTCAGAGAGAGCTTGACCAGTGAGAGGCAGTTGAAGTAGATCATCAATGCATTCAAACAAATCTTTCAAGCCACTCAATTTCTGGCAAGCGGATGACAAGGAAGTTTGTTGTGATGTTCTTAACCTGTCCAGCTGTGCCTCGACATCCAGAGTTAGAGGATGAGACCTTGAGGGCAAGCTCATGGAACGAACATGACTAGTAGCTTTGGTGGTAACCATCTTCTCTGAAAGCAGAAAAATGCTTGTGAAAAAATGTGAATAGGTAAATGTTCCAGGAAGCAATGGTTGAAGGAAGTCCCCTGCTGCTTCCATTATATAGGTGAACAACGATGAGCGGTTGGCATCCATCCTTCCAAAGTTGCATATGCTGTCATGTGGTGGGTTCTTGGACAGCCCCGATATTCTCTCATCATGTTGTGGTTCAGGAAGTTTAATCCCAATAAAATATTCCTGACACGTTGGCATGCTTCATGTCTCATATAAAGAAAGTTGATCATGAAGCCATTCAATAATCATCGATGCAAATCTCTGACAAAACTGTTTCCTGCTTCATTGTCAAAAGGGTGCCAACTTGAATATTAGATTAACCAAAATGCACACGTGAAGTGCAGCGATTCATATCATGTTTATTTTACTGGTGCTTCTTGGACCTGTGGCTCATTAATAACTCTGGTCAAGGGTCTAGGTGACAGGAAGCAAATGGAATCTTGACAGCCTTGGTTGTATTTGATTTCCAAATTAGACAAAAGAAGTGCAGGTGTGAGGCCATCGATGACAATTGTTAACCATTTGAAATAGCTGATAGTGAGACAATGCTGGCGACTCATCAGGCAAGATCCACCAGTGTATCACTCGTGTGCATATTAATTTTGGTGTGTTGGGCATTAGTTATGAATTTCTCAGCTAATATAGTGCATCTGGTAGAGATTCAGGCAACAATTATGAACATACGATACCCATTGTGATCTGTAACATAATGTGATTGTATCTAAAGTTGAGATCTTTTGTCTTTGCTATTCATGGGGACAATTACGGGCATCTTATGTGCATTGTGCTTCTTGAACAACCGCAATTATGAAGGAAAAGAGGGGTGATCAGGAAACTCTTCGCAGATGGCTGGGATGAATTATTACTTCCAGATTCTTTCTGATAATTCAAGTTCACGAATGGAGCACTAACACAAGCATCAGAAAATGATATATATTTCTAGTTGCAGTTCTATATATAATAGCAGGCTTGAACAACCTCTCTGCAGCTCAATTTGATATTAATATCAGCAACAGGTTTTCTTTCTGCTATGGTAAATAAGCTGTCTGCTCTTATTGGAAGTTCTAAAGCCACCTGCAAGCTCGATCTAATAGCCTGCCATGAAGATGTCATCCTCTAATTTTCGATGTGAAGAGTATCGATTCAGGTTAAGATCTTCTCACTCAGTTTGTCAGAATTTGAATGACCTCAAAACTTTGTGCGAGTGTATTCATGCTTAGTTACTTCAATTTTCTAGAGCCCAAGGAGTTGAAACTTCGATGGATATGCTGGCAGTGATCGGACAGGATCTTTTGATGCGAGCAATACTTTGCTAAACTAAACATCAAATGGTAGCAACTCTGACCAGAAGCGCATCCGTTGTAATGTGTTCATTGACTTGATGCCCCGTGCATAGCTCAGTTCCAAGAACAAGGGAACTAGTGGGCTCCCCTGCATCCAGCGGGTAGTTTCACCTCAAGTACCCGCCCAGCCAAATAGCTTTCGCTGTCTGTTGTTGACTTGGCTGAAACTGCCTTGAGTTGACCTTTATTCTCGCTGGTTATCTTATTCCATTGATCATTTTCTGCGACAAGCTTTGTCATTCTTTCTTTGTTTGTGTATTGCAAGGTATTAGAATCCAGCAGTCACGTTTTTGTATACCTTCAGTAGTCATCTGGCATAGGCACTTTGTATCTTTACAAAGGTCATGGTTTTTAGTACATTTTAGCCCTGAAACTACAAGCTTTAAGAGATTCTACCGCCATGATCGACAATTCAACCTTTGAAGTTACTTATGCTTTGGGGTTTTTTTCTTTGATCCGCCCATCAGGAAAAACATTTAATCAGCAGGGCAGTTTTACTTATGATACTTTGCTTTCAAGAGTTAAGGTATTGAACATATGATAGTTCAAAGATCTGTTGCCCCTTGATTGATGCACAGCTATGCTTTTTATTTTACTCTGGCGAGTACAAAATCAAAAGCACTCCGCATATCAACGGCATGAAAGTGAGATAAAAAATACACAATCCAGTGACATCTAGTAACTTACGGATGTGAAAAGTAAGTTGCAGAGGATCATTAACAGAACATGTCATGCTAATCAGGAATGTAAAAATGCACAACAAGCACGCAGCATATTTCCTCTATCTAACACCTTACCTTCTTAAAGCACCATAATTCCTTGTCACCTACAAAAACATGGCAGTTAGTAGGTTCAGTGCTGTTATCAGGTAGTAAGCAGCCAAATGAATGCAGGCAAAAAGCCAAACTGGCAGTAAATAGTAATTAACAAATGGATTTGTGATTTCCAAGGGAACCATTTGGGTAAGTGTGAGAATGACTAACTTGGACCTTTGGCATGACTACAAGATAATAATAGTACTCTTTTATTTTCTAAACTGACAACAATATGCTGCGGAAATAGAGTAGGGTGCGGAGGCCGTGGGATGACCTTTGGTTGAACAAATGGACCGAAATATTTGTGCATTTTCAAAAATAGAAAATTCTCTGGAATTTGACTGTTCCTAAAAATCTAAATCTTATGCACAACAATTGGATAATCTCAGAGAGATATTATCATCTGTCCAGACAGTAACTCGTAATCTCAAAAATGTTAGGCGACAATCACCAACATACTATGTCAGTGGCATACTTACTATTTACAGTATACATTCATGCAAGATTTTGCTAAACTGAACAGTTGTCGAAAACCAAGCTAGTATGGATATAATTAAATTACCATCATGATCTGAGATGACAATGATGATATTATACGAAAAGAGATATCATTTTGTATACATGTCAAAGAATTCATCAAGTTTCATTAGCACTTTCATCATTAGAAGATTGGAAGAGGAATCTGCTTTCTTCTGATATTCAGACGCAGAATCAGATATAAGGAAAGTAACAACCAGGCTTCATAAGGGAGTTTTAGAGGCTGGAACTCAACACAAGAGAGCATTGTGTACAAAGATAGATTTTGGCCAAGAATGCTTCACTAAATAATAACAAAATAATTTAGCAACAGATCAAACTTCATAATCTTCAGCGAAAAGAATAAATGTAATGTATGAATTTCATGCAAAAAGACAAAAAGTTGAAGATTTATTCTACCAAGTATAATCCAGAAAAGATGCTCAGATGTATATACAGTTATGCACCATAAAATTTCTCCCACCCATGATAAAGAATAGACAATATACCAAGGAAACAATTGCTAATGAAAGATCACTAACCCGAGGTTGAGATTGTTTAAATCTCTTAGCCACAACATCGTCATTGTCATCATCATCATCTTTGCTCATAAGCAATCTCTGAATAGAAGAATTATCTGCTTTCTTTCCCCGTTTAGACGGTGTGGCACCTCTACCTCTACCTCTACCTCTGCCTCCACCCCTCGGAGCAGCTCTTTTCCTCCCTTTAACTTGCATGCTTTCATCATCATCCTTGCACACAACATTCAACGAAAGCAAGTACCACTCAGGTACAATATGTAATAAGCATCCAACGTCACAACAATGCTATCTACATCTGCGACCAATTATAGGTTTATGTTGCCTATGCTGAATAGTCCCAGCTGATCAAACATTTCTTTAACTATAATGAGTCAACAGAAACTTTTTAGTCCAGGAAATCTGAACTAAATGTCAAGCTCTAATCTTTGACTACTTGAGTGTCGGTGTTAAATTCCAAAGACAATAGTTGTTTTTCCTACAGTCAGCCTTAAAATGGTGTGCCTTCCGTATAATCTTATGTCAATCATTGCATCAGACTTGTACTAAACCCTGCTTGTATGCAATAGAAAATGTAAAATAAATAAGTTTTTCCCTCAAGCAGCACTGTCCCAATAAGTCAGTTTTCCTAAATAGAGAGACAGCATAATCAGGCACGTGAATAATAATATCATCTCCAACATAGTTGTCCAAACTCATAAAGAGTATACTAGGACCAGTGATCGGTTCTTACTTCATTCTGGAGCAATCACAGTTCTTTCAGGTAACTGAGTACTTTAAGATGGAAATTTTTTTTTATCATGAGCTTTCAGGGGTCCTCAAACCCAACTCTACCCCTTTCCTCATTCGCCTTCCTTTACAACAATCCTTTTAGCTGGGATAAGTATATACATGGGAAGTAAGATTCTAAATAAGAACCATTGATACCAATCTCAGCAAGGACTGCATATTGTTCGACTACATTCTGCAGTGTAGTTCAATCAATATGGTTTATACCATGATAATTTGCATTTGCAACAGACCAGAAATTTTAAAGTGCTCCAAGCTCGATGGCCAATATGGCGGTGATAGCCAATAAGAAGGGCTGATAACTTAAAATAAATAAATAAAAAGTATAATTGTTGAGATTAAAGAAAAGAAGACACATACCGAATCCTCTGCAATCTCATCCACTTCATGTTTATCTGCATCTTCACTGGATGCAGAATCAACATTTTCATCATCATCTGCTACACTTCTGACAGCAGGATTTGATGCAGATCTGCATAGCCAAAAAGTAAATATTTTTAACCATATGAATCTCTGAAATCTTTACTGCGATCATTTCATAGCTTTCAGCAATTGTACATGGAGATACAATATTTCCTTTTCATAGACTACTAGGCTGCTAAGTATCAATAGCATTGAGGAAAGTAGTTTGACGAAAATATAACTGAACTTTGGAGTTTCACGCAAATTCTAATCTTTTCAGCAATCTAGGAAACAAAATATTACATCATAAGTTGAAGATATGTGCATGGTTGTTTAAAAAAAAATTACCAAGTATAATAACTTTATAATATACAGTGTTTGCAGAAATCACCTAGCTTTCAAGGAGATGCAAGTTAACAATGCACCACATTCAGTATTAACCTAGGCTTCAACTCGGCAAAGCAGTAGAAGAGTATCAGAGATTCCACCAGATTGAAGACCAGGTTTTTTTAATATTTGAAACATTAATAAGAAATAATGCTTATAATTTTTTTTACACAAAATAAATATCATAAACCAAGTTTTTAATTTTTCAAGTTTTTGTTACCTAAAAAAAAAATGAAGATGCAATGGAACTGTTAACTAAATACCAACTTGAGTGATCGACAACCTCTTCACCCTGGGTTTCTGGCTGTGTTCTGAAGAGAAAGGTTTGCTAAACTACAACGCAGTAGCAACCAAAGCTTTGCAAGAGCTGTACCAAGAATGAGTACAAGGAAAAAATGTGTAAAACCTCTGAGATTGGCGGAACCCTAAAGTCGCATCAAGAGTTGTCTGCTTCAAGTTACTGGAACCTCTGCCCCTGCCCCTACCCCTTCCCTGCCCTCTTCCTCTTGCAGATGTTTTACCCTCACCAAATTCTGACATATCACGAGAAGATTTCGAACCTATTCTTGACCCCTTTTGGCTTCTAGAGGCAGATGTTGATCCAGAAATCTGAGCCGCATCTTCCTCATCACTAAAGGAAACTGCACTTGCAGTTCCTGCAGTACTTGTACCTCTGAAATCCTAAAATTTAAGGAGAAAAGCTCAGAAAATAAACATTCTTTTAGAGGGGAAAAAGCACCTACTTTTCTAGTCCTATGAACTCCTAATAAAGTCTTCTTAGACTGTGAGTAAATTACCACGCAGAAAATTAAATTACCTTGGATTGTGATGTAAATTGACCATCCTTAGGTAGTGAAGATCTTTCCTTGATTCGATCCTGTGGCAATTGTATACAACAATATCAATGAGAGATATAGCTTAGACTGAAGACGTGTACTAGAATATGCTATCAAGGTGCTAGCAAAAGCAAGTAAGTATTACATAAAATGAGAGGACTGCAGCCTCTTACAAATAACCTTAAGCTAAGTATTTTGGTTCATGTTTACGGAAATTCCTCCCAACCAAGATGATAAAAGAGCACAAGTAAGCATATGAAAGAGACGACCCTGGTGGCCCAAACCTGAAGAATTGGATGCAAGTATATTGAGACGCTAGCCAATTTATCATGACCATTAGCAACATGATTCAAGTGTCAGAGCAATACATGTTACATAGACAGACTACATTAAAACATCAGCCTGCACAAACAGTAAAATTTATGAACTTCTGAGCAAGGATATGGTAGTTATATTTACACGGGTATGATCCACCAATTACAGGTCGGTGTGCATTTTAAGTTGATATCGGAAGCATACAAGCCAAGAAAAAAATTAACAGGTATACATCAAACGCATTCATTGCAAGATTAAGGACAGAAAAAAATCTGAACACATGGATTAAAAAAATGCAGACAACTAGTTGAGTAAGCAACTATTTACGAGAGAATGAATATGTGACTGAATAGAGTAATAAACCACTTCTGCATCACCGTTAAGGAAAAGAACCATCTTCTCCAATTTAAATAACAAATTAGCCCTTACAAGAATTAGAAAGGGAAACAAAAAAGAAATATGCTTCTTGCCTCCAAGCACTCTCCAACTTTAAGAATTAGATCTTCCTCTTGAAACTTCACAGTATCAGAATCCTTCGCAATTTTGTTCTGAAGTTAAAAATATGATTAATTGTCAGCAAAATATGAAAATCACTCCAAAAAGAAAATCTTATAACATAAGCAAGCTTTTAGAGTTGAAGACCATAAAGATATCAAGGAAACTGTACAAACCAATAGCAAGAAATTGGTCATCGGAATTTGAGAAAGCCAAACAGAGACAACCAAGCTACTTACACGTGTTTCTTGAAGATTGTATTGCACACAGGCATAGAAAGCCATTTTGTCATCTTTATTAACAAAGTTGTGCAATGCAACATCCAAATCATTGACTGGAAGAATTTCCATTTTCTGCAAAGTCAAGCAAAGTATTACATAGAAGGACTGCAAAAATGGGAGAAAGAAAAAAAATAAGAGTACCAAGTTATTCTCGGCAACTAAAGCCTCTATATTTTGTTGATTTAACTCTTCTGGCCGTAGGCGCTCTGAATCATCAATTTTAGCTGCAATGCACAGAAAAATCATTCTTTTTTACTGTTAACAAATTAGTAGGCGAAATGATTATCATTACCAATGAAAGAAACGGATATTAGAGAAGAGTCCTTGGTCTCATAGCTGAATGATATGGACATTGTTTAAACCATTGTTAACCAAAAGAAGAAAGCAAATCAAATTCCCATGTGCAAAGAACTTGCACATCCTAAAGTTGAAATAATATCACTGTAAAAGAACCTCTTATAAAAAACGTTGGCAGAGTAAAAATTTACCTATGGAAACAAAATTCAAGTATTATGGTCCAGGATTCTGTTGGAACATGGATAAACCATCAGATATATAAGCTTACTATCCAAAAGTTCTTATCTGAGAGTTAGGGGATGATTCTGTCAGGAAAATACACAGTTATGCTCGAAAGAGGCAACCCCATGCAGCAGAGAATCAGACATATAATAGCAGAATGCAAAATAGTACCATACTCCGGTAATTATGAAAAGAATGAACTTACAAATGTGTACAACCAATGCAACTTGTTCAAATTCAAGAATGTACTAAATTCTAAACAAAACACTAAGAAAAAGATTAAGTAAGAGAAACATCACATGCAAGGTTCCAACTACCTTGAGCTCCAGACCTCCTGGAAGCCTTGGAGAATATAAGAATATCTTGAGGATTAGCAACCTGAAATTTTAAAAATCAACCTCAATGCAACTCAAAAGAAATACTTTTAGAAAGTGAGAACAACTCAAAGTACCTTGCCCACATACTTCTGCCCAAATCGTTGGGGATTTATTGTCATAAATCCAGAGTAATCTACCTGCAAAATGGAGCTAAAAGATGAGCCAACCTATGCAATCTAGCAGGTAAGACCAATAAAGAAGAATGCATCTCACAGATTTAGTTGGCTGAGCATTAACAATGACTACCAAGCAGCTTTTAACAAAAAAATTCAAGAAACTTTTGAGAATGAATTTTCAGGCCATGTTATACAGAAAGGTTTTTTGCTCAAAAATGAGATGTATGAGATGAGGCAATCAAAAAACACAACAGATACTAAAATGTGACGATGATCTTTCATCAGTAAATATGATTCATAATCTCTTACCTTTACCCGAACTAATGGAAGCTTGAGCTCTGATTTGCTTACGGATTTTTTGCTAGATTTTTCAATCAGATTTGTGACCTGAAAATTAAAGTTGAAACAATACTAGTTAATATGTTACTGCTGCCAATAAATAGCACTCATAAACAGGTAACTTGACATCTATAACCTAAGAAATGAGTCCTTTTTCCCAATGAGAAGAGAAAACTAACCACATTATCCAAATGCTCAAGAATCGAGTTCTGATCATTAGGATCAACATCAGCTTCATCCTTTAACACAACCTGCATCATAACTTTGAGCAACTCATATGGAACATTCTTCATTGGATGACCTAAGGTCGTATTAGGTTACCTCTGTATATTCAAAGGGACGCACTGATGCCAAAGGTATCTTAGTTGGGCGATACTGATTTCCCTGTATGATAACACATCAAGGCAGCTGAAAAAAGGATCCCTTCACCACCAAACAATACTAATGAGTTTGAGGCTTTTATAAAGCTAACCTTGATTTCTAGAAGCAGAACATGCTTTTGTTTTGATTCTCCATCAATCAATGATGTTGCCACAGAAGATCCTGGTTGCGTGATGTGAAAACCCATCCCAGGAACTTCCTATTAAATTTGAAACCCATGTTCACTGCAGGTAAAACATTGAAAATAGAAATATATGTTCAAAAATATGTCACATCAACCTGAGGATCGATAAGGCATTCATGTTCATGTCCCCATACAATAAAGTCCAGGAACCTGGGCAGAAAGTGCTCATTTATCGCATTTTTTGGATTTGTCTTCACCCTGCAGGAAAGAGCCATCAAATAATTGGTTCCAAAATTCAAACATTAACTATGACAGAAAGCAAAGCATTAGCACCAAAGATGACCAAGCAGGTGAAAATTCATGACCAATCTAGATCTTCTCATGTGAATCTGAAGAATAGCAGGAATACTTGCATGAAAACAGTATCACATATATCAGATTGTTTCACTCATGCAACCTGTTTTGATGAAGCACCAGAATTTTGAACCAGTCTGAAACCTGAGATTCTTCCTGAGATTCAGGTTTCTTCCATTGCACAGCATGTGGTGTCTGAAAAAGTAAGAGATGACAAAACAGTAAAGTGATTACCCTTAAATTATTCTACAAACAATTAGAGAAGAGTCAGTAGTGCATGAAGCAGAAAGAACCTGAAACATTCTATTCAGTCGCTCATCCCTAATATTCCCAAGACCATAGAGAGCTACAGATGTTGACCCCTGCAAATAGTATAAAAGTAGTTATAAGCCATGTCATAGAACACCAACTGATCCCATGGATCTTGCATATGTAATATCTAGCAATGCACCTTTGTGATAAGGATGGGGCAGAGTGTGATCTGACCAACACCAGAACCTTCAAGAGCCATTTTACCAAAATAATTCACAAGATTGCATGCAGAAAGGATGTCAACAGCAGAAAGGTTGTCCTGTAATGGATGATGACAGTAAGGACATATTTTTCTGCTTTAAGATCTGCATACAAAACACTGCAAGAATAATGATAAATGAACCCACATGTAAAAGCAACAAAATTTTTTGCAAAGTTCAGCCACTTAATTCAGAAAATCTCATTGATGGTGTCAATGGTGGATACCCTTTAATATCAAAAAACAAAAAATTTATCATCAATTTCATTAACCGTGGATGAAACTCACCATTGCAAGACCATCTCCATATTTTAGTATAGATGATTGTTGTCTGGGTAGCACTTGGTCCAAAGAGCACAGATTCCTAGTTCTCTAATCTTAATGATGGTAAACACCAATGGATATACAACTTTTATTAGGAAATAGAAAAGGGACAAGGCTTTTAAAAAAACCCCAAAAGTAGCTATCAGTTGAAAGAGTAGCATGGAACAATAAGAATTTAGAGAGAAGCTTCTGCTGGTTATGTTCAGAGATTTAGGTAGACCATGTTTTATTCTAAAATCGTTTCTAATTCCAGCCTTCAGCGCATTCCATTCAAAATTCCTATGGGTTTTTTTTAGGTTAAGAGTAGACTAACAATATGTTAGTTGAAATACCTAGAATATTTTGACAAAATGCAGAAAACCTGGCTTTTGGTTGTGTTCAAGTCATCAAAGTCTAAATTGGACAAAAATGGGAACGAAACATGGAAAAATAAAATCTTTCCATCCTTTTTTTTCCTATTTTACTGCTGCTTTTCACCAACAAAAAAAGGTGGATATAAGTCCTGCCATTTATTTTTAAGAATCCATTCCTCAAAATATTTGTACTGAACTCCATTACACACCCTCCAAGCATAATCAAAGAAATTGATCAACATCAGGAGTCAGCATAAGACTTTAGAACATGCACCAGATTTACAATATAAAAGGAACCTTTTTTTTTCTCAAAATTCTTTGTTCATGAGCAAGAAAAGGAATTAGAATGTGATTAAAAAACTAACAAGTCCACAGATGATTAATGCCAGAATATGATGATCACAACCAATGGTCTACAAAGGAAATTATGTAATTTTACTCAAGAAAAGCTCATGATCCATAAACAAACACGGATAGCAACTGTCAAAGTTTAACAAAAATTTATACCACTCCAGCAGGATCGTCATGATTTCCATGTATACTGAACACAGGCAAACCAACTTTGAAGTGAGGATCTTCATAATTAACATGCCCAAATCTGTTACAAGTGAAGCTGTTACACACTAAAGAGTATATTTGAGAAATTGAGTTTCATTTCTCTAGAAATAAAGATGTGTAAGAATAGATTCATATAAATAACCTAAAACTCTTTACAATTTAATTTTATGTGTGAGGGAAGTACCTGTTTCGCAAATTTCTGCTCAAAAAAAATTTAACAAAACAGCATATGTTCCCATATTTACATATAGTAAATGAAAAAAAAACGGAATACAAACAAAAACCACAAAATCAAGATTGCAGAGTCATTCATAATGATAAAATCAGCTTACGCTACTACATGTGAAGTGAAAGATAGCCAAGACATGAGAAGCTCTATATCTTTCCCTTTACCCAACATTTCCCTTCTAAGCTATTACGTGATTGATAAATCTTATAATGTTAACTCAAATTCTTGTAAGATGCAAGCACTATGACATCTCTTAATCAAGAAACTGTCACAAGACAAAGAAAATTGCAACTGAGGAAAAAAAAAATCAAAAGGACCTAGTCTTTTATTTCAACATTGACATCTCTCAATGAATCTAGAAAAAAAAGAAAAAGAATAGTGATAAATCTTTTCACTACAGCTCATGATGTGGAAGCAGTGTCCACTTAGACAGAAAGCCATTTTCTCTCTTTCAGGCAAAGTATCAGAAATAGCAGCACTTGTAGCCAACAAAGAGACAAAGAGGATGGTCTGAATCATGAAGGAAACAAGCAAATAAAGAAAGCGAAAAGAAGTTCATACGTGTTTGCAAAATTCACCGTCTGATCACTAACAACTTGGAACTGTACCGGTCGATCATTGAGACAATAACGACGGAGAATTTCAATTGCCTTAACCAATGTTGACCTGGAAGGCTTATTCTCGTGGAATAGATCACCACCAAGGAGCAAGAAGTCCACCTATTGCAAGATATAAGTCAGCACAACAGATATGCGGTCTGGATATTACTTTAAAATATAAGAAAAGTGCCAATGCATCAAAACAGAGAATATATCTTTAAGCACGAACAATACAGCACGCATCTTTTCACAAATATAATCTTGAAATGGATGATGCCAAATGTCGCTCCAAATTTAGGCCGAACCAGTATATGTCCTAAGCCAACAGCAGTAATTTTTCATTAGCTATGGGCATATGATCTGACCTCCTTTTGTTCGGCTATTGAGCATATCTCTTCAAACGCCCGGAAAGAATCATGTCTCCGAATCTCATCCTTCTCCATATACCCCAGATGACAGTCAGTTGCGACAAGTATTCGCAGAGTATTTGCTACATCCTCACTGAGGCACCAAAATATATATATATAAAAAAAAAAGAGTTTTCAGATGCTTTCTTTCTTCTTCCTTTTATTACATTCTTACTATAAAAAATGAGTCTAAGCGTAAAAGGAAAAAGGGAATTCACCTTGGCAAGTCTCCCATAGTATCGAGTATTTAACTCCACGGACACTAAAATAAAGAATCAATTCAGCTCCTTGCCAAGACGAAAACACCCAGAGAAACGGGAACCCTAGAATTTAAATAATAATGTAAAAAAAAGAACCCTAGAATTCCTCTGGCTTGGCAAGTTATAGCAAATGTAAATAGGAACAAGGAAGATAGTAAACGATATAGCCCAAAGTTGTACCGTGAGGTAGCGTTTTGATTCTTTTGAATGGTTGTTGAAGAGTAAGAGTTTGGCTTTAGCACAAATGGAGAGTCGGGAGGAGAGTGAAGGAAAACAGAGAGTTTTCGGGGTTTTCAGGTTTAGGTGGAGGTGGCGGGGAATTTCAAAGAATATGACCAGACGAGACGACTCGCCTGCTCTGCTGAAATGACTGATTTTCTAATTTTGTTAGTATTATAATATTATATATGTGAGACCTCGTCTTTTTTATAGTCTAATCAGCATTCAGATTTAGTTAGATTGTTCGGATAGGTCGATTTGAGTGAGTTGATCATTTGACCATCATAGCTGACCTTTTGACTGAGTGTCGTGGACATAGTCATAGAGCCTAGGTGTCATAATGTCTAGAACGTCATGTCGTTAGTGGTGTGTCGATAATTTGCACGACGTGTCGTTTCGGAGATTTAACGTGCATTAGATTAATTAGTCGATTAATGCATTGTTTGAGGTTTGAGCCCTGAGGATATAGGTTCATTCTACTCTTTTGACCCGGATAAAAGTTTTGGAGGCCCGTTTTGAATAGTCGTAGGCCTTTGGGCCGATTTATCGTTCGTGGGTCCGATTTCGGTTTCTCGAGCCCAATTATGTTTTAAAAGCCCGATTTTGATATTTTGAGTTTTTAAATTTTATTTTAGCCTACTTGGGACATATTTGGACTATTTTATTAATAATGCAGATTATGTGATTTTTTTAAAAAAAAAGAAAAAGTCAAAGTCAGCAAAGTCAAAGTCAGCAAAGTCAAGATATCTAAAAATTCGAAAATATCCCTCATTAAGCTCACTTATCATGCACGGGATGTGCATAAATAAGGAGCTTTTATCTCTAATTTTCCCCATTTTGCTCCCTTTTTGCCGAGAACACCAAATTCCCTCAAAATCCTCCATATTTCATTTCTACATCAAATAAAGGAGTGGATGTTATTCCAAAACCTAATTCTAACCTTTCTCCTTGTATTTCCTCAGGTATGGTGTTTGGTTGTAGTGGTTTTATATTTATTTGAGTATTTTTTTTGTATTTTCGGATTTTAGGAGTTTTTACTTGATTTCTTCATTTTCTGGGCTGATTTGTGGTTGATTTAGCAAGATTAGATGTTCATTAACATAGTCTGATACTTTAGATTTCTTGAAAACATCATTTGATCCATGATTGATCAATTTGGGTGTCAATGGCATTTTGGTAATTTCGGGATTTGTGTGACTTTGTGAAATTGGATGGAATTTGATGAAATTGGTTGATGTCATTGCTTGAGTTAGGTTGTTTATGTGTTGTAGAGTAGGTTGGTCGAATTAGGAAACCAATTTTGATGTTGGTGGAGCTTGGAATTGGAAATTGAACTTAGGATCGATTGCGTATGTGAAGGGATTTGTTATTTTCTTAAGGAATTGAGTTGTTTGAGTTTCTAGAGGTTGAATTGAATAATTTGGGACTTAGAGTGAGTATTTAAAGGGTCTCTTAGGTTGTTTTTAATTCTGGTCATTTTTCGAATTTATTATTTTTGGGTTTGTTCTTAGTACGATTTTGTGTGCATGATTGTTTAGGTGGTATTTCAGCGATCGATAAGGGCAAAGGTTTAACCGTCGAGTCGTCTGCGCGTCAAGAGGTGGGAGACTATGTTTCATTTACATGCACGGAAATATTTTGCTTTATTAATTAAAATTGGTAAATGCTTATTTTTGAATGCAGGCAATACGTATATTGATTTATAACTTGGCATGCTAGGTTCATTGTGTGTGAGACATATTTATGATGCATAAAACATTTAATTGAACCTATACGCATGTTTGTGATATGACTAAAATGTGTTTGAGGATTTTTGTACGCATCGAATTCTTGACTTGTTGGGACTTCTAGGAAGTCTTTGATTTGGTTTTGATTGCACTACATTTTATTTATACTATAACATGATTTGAGAATTTATCTGCATGGTTGCAAAGAATACGTATACCTATATTTGCTAGGTATGACTTGGAATTGACGGACTGCGCTTGGCCAATGCGAAGGTAAGTGGATGTGTATCCTTAGATAGAAGGATAGTCCCTTGCCTAGGAGTATGGATGGGTTGTGTATGCCTTGTGGGAGTATGGGATGTGATAGGCTACATGTGCCTTCGGGCTTTTCGAGTTGTGTGTGCGTTGGGAATCGTGTGATAACGGATTTCTCCACTTTTCCCGAGGACAACACTGGTGGTAGGGGACTTATTAATATTTTGGAAATGTGCATTTAATTAGCCACCAGTGGGCTTCCGATTTCCCTTTGGCCGGGGTTATCAGTGGAGCAGTTTTAGAGGTCCACCTCGATAGTTTTTGGGCATAGTAGCCCTTGAGAATGAGATTTTGAGATTTTTATACTTATTGGGCATGGGCCTGGGATACATGGTGTTATTATCAAACTCATGCATATGCATTCGATTATATTTAATGTGAGATTGTTTACATGATTAGCAGCATGGACTTACCGTGATTTTCATTACAAAATATTTATAGTGGTTTTCGTGTATGCCTCTATTCCACCGGAATTGTTTATGACGCTGTGACTTTCACTGAGGTCCTTGAGATCTCACCCCCTCTTGATGATATTTTTCAGGACTAGGTCGAGAGCCAGTGTAGCTGACTTATTTGTGAGGTGGAGATTTCTGGTTTGTCTTAGGGCTGGACTACTGTATATGACACGTTTGAAAACTCGACACTATCTTTATTATTTTGGATTTGCATATGCTTGCTTATCTTGTTTGCATACTTGCCCATTGATATTGTGACCCCTTAGTGGGCTTGGGTTGATGTATGTTATTGGACTTATTTTGATAAAGTATGCTTGGGGTCGTGCGGCCTGTTGTGTGTGAAATTAAGTCTTACGCTGTTTGTGATTGCACTCTGTGGTTGATTTTATTGTGTCGAGGTTTCCGGTTAAATACATGCTCCTTTTAAAAGAAAATTAAAAGGTTCAAATTTATATGCAATTATATATATTTTACGAATTTGATTTGAGGGTAAGCCTTGTGTGGTTTTAATTGGGCCACGAGTTGGGCCAATTGGGATTGCACGGCGGTGAGGAGCCCAATTACCGGGTTCGGGTCCTCACAATATATATATATATAAGAGTATTACATATATATAAAATAAAAATACAAAACAAATGATAGAAATATCCAATCGCGTAACATTACCGTATTGAAGATAACATACGACAATAAACTATACAGATAGTATAATTTGATAATATTCATTACAAATAAAATCGTTTGAAAATATTGGTTTATATGCAGTATTTATAGTTTAACTTAAATACTGAAGCACACTCATTTTTCGATAATTTGCCAAGTGGACCATAAAACAAAAAATGAGGTGTAGAATAAATAGTACTGGTGGGCTAAGACATATATAGGTTGATACATTTAGCGTCTGATCTGATCGTCACCAGATGCTGTAGCCTTATTCTACATCCCTTGAAAAAACGAATATCAGACGCTGTTCTGTTCTGTTCTTTTCAAAACCTTGACCGTTCTTTTCGTATTCTACGTACACTGTTCAAATTCCCAGCTAGCTTACCATTAGCTGGCATTGCCACGGCAAGAAGAGAAAGAGTTGGTCCAATCCAGGCACGAACCTTGGCGGGATATATAAGAAGAAGAGCAAGCTAGGCCTTCTTATGGCAGAACAAGCAAAGACAAACTCGGCAGCCGGGGCTAGCATATATACACTCGGCCCTTACTAATATTAAGAGCGGATTCATGGTTATCTGCGAGGAGCAAAGAAGGGAAACAAACAAGTACTTCATGTGGTCCTCAGAGCTTGTATTTGCTCGTGACACGAACTTATATAAGATCAAAGTTGTCGCTTTTGAAGAAATCGTATCATGCTTTCATCTTGCCTTACAATAAATGCAAAGCAGAGGTCCTTTTCCCATACAGTATGCCCAGAATTTGTTTCGGAATTTTACGGTCATGGTGGCCTGTCAGTTACAACAGAACGATTCTTGGATTTTTGTTCATGAAGAGTCATATAAGCTGTATGTCAAGGACTCTTTTTAGGTTCTAGGTAGGGACAACCCATTACCACCCACACTAAATAATTATGGTAAACCGTCCCAGATGGGGTCTCCCAGTTCTAATCCCACGGGTAGTATGAACGCTTTTCTCCTTCTTAATTAACCATATATTTCAATTTTAAAAAGCGAGATTAGTTGTCCAGCTCAAATAATTAATTTCTAATTTGGATTGGAGGGAGCCCGCATATAATTACATATATCTGTGTGTGACCTACATGCCATGGCTGTGGACGCAGTGTTGCAATAATTCTTTGTCCATTTATCATATTAATCGATCATGCACATGTTATTTTTGTACCGAAATCACTTCACTTTCAAATTTTCCGGCTGCAGGTTGGTATGTGTCTCTGCATAAAATATTAAGTGAAATAAAAAATGAGGGAATATTCCTTTGTCACAATGATTGGAGCCATGGAAAAGAAAGTTCATTCAAATGAAAAAAAAATATAGGGATGTCTATCTTAATCGTAAGATACTGAGAAATTAACTTGATGACAGTAACGATTGAATTTGTAATTGTATTTGTATTGGTAATTTTCTAGACAAGCAACAACCTTTTATTTTTCTGAAGAATCTAGGGAATGTGCAAAGAGGACCCATCATTAATTGAGGCATGGATCATATAGAGGCAGGGAAAAGTTGTGGGCATCTCTCAAGATATATATGGAATATTGAAGGAATAATTGCTAGAACAAGAAAACAAAAACGACGAAATTGCATGGAAACTGTGTTTTTTAAACCTACTCGAGAAATACGACCACGAAGTCACGAACATCCCACAATCCATTTCAGCAAACGCTTTGCCTAATCCTCATCGCTATCGTCACTTGAACTTCCCAAAACACCCTTTGCCAAATTCACCATTCGCCACCATGGGTGATGTACTACTATATATCTCCCCATTATCAAATAAAGAAAGATGGAGATTTCTACCACTCACCCTTTGCGAATGAAGTAGCTGATTGCCTGGTTAAAAGTAGATTTCTGGAAATAAAGAAACTGTTTATTTTTCTTTTCAGACTATGACTACTTTGATAGCAAATTCTGTATACACCCGATTGTTTGGTGATTAATAGTTTTACATTTGAAGTTAAAAAAAATGGATGTAGAATGTAAACTCAAGGAAAATAATTTAAAACAACATTCATAATCTTTAATTGAAGGTCGGTCCAATCCTTACTACCCACTTTATGTTTTGTCTTTAAATACTTAAAACTTAAATGGCGAAATGTGAAACGCATTTCTTTTCTTGGGAAGGTCAAATACGACATTTTTATATCCTGACCGCACAGGAAAGGTTTTATTCTCAAGGATGAAGACAACTTAGACAATATTGATTATAACAAAGATGATAAGATTTTATTAAGACTGTCAGTAACAGAAAACGCTACTTCCAAGTAAAACACTCCCGCATCCAAGATACAGCTTGTCATTTTCATTTAGATTTTTTTTCTATAATATAAAAAAATATTTCAATCTAAATTAACGAATATTAACAATGTCATTGGATTTTCAATCAAGAGTGTTTTAACTTATAATTATTTTCTTATGTGACGGCTTCACAATATGAGTTTGTGTTGTCGTGCAAGCATTTGATCCCAATACTTACATATTTACTATGACTTGCATATTTTATCACATAGTTATACGAATCGTGCATTTTTTAACTTTCACCTGATTCATAAAAACCTTGTCCAAAAACAGCTTGCTGTAGTACGTGTGATCGTCTCTTCTTCACACCAATCTCTACACGTAACTTTTGCCAGCATAGTTTTGCTGTATTCCTTGGATTGGATAGCTGTAGGTTCTATTAATTCACCTGGTTTATACTGGTACGTATAAGAGTAGCTAGGTAATTATGTCTGCTCTATTATCTTTTATTTTTGTCCACATGCTTTACAAATAATGTTCTAATTGTATAAATTATGTACCACTCGTATCTTTTAAACAAGTTAAATCAGGGAAAAAAAAATGATTCGTACAAGCTAATCATTGTCCTCGATATTAAAAGGGACCGGAATGGCAACTCTATTGTTTCAATAATTGAATAAATACAGTAACCATTGAGCAATATAGTCAAATGACAATGATTAAATTTCACAAACCTCACATTAATCTCTCCCACGCCCACGAAATCCCAATATTAGCCGAATATGTTCACATTTCACTAGGATGGAAATAGATGATGTTTAGGTGAAGGGACACATCCCATCTATACTTGTGTTTTATTGGGCTAAGAATGTTGAATAGCGAACTGTTGCATAAGACATTCCAAAACAAGGAGGATTTCTTACTCTTTTTTTTTAAAAAAAAAACATTTCTATATTGTTAATATAGAAGGTGAGTACGATATTACTCATCAGATAATAAAACTTCTTACACAATCATCACCTTTTATATATGTAATTGAATTATTAGAAAGAGTTCGAGGGCAGTTTTGTACATTTTTTAATATTGTCTTCTTCCTCTTCTCTCTTCCTGTATTCGACGCCTACTGTCTGTACTTGTAATCATGTCATTTCTTGGACATGTTTCAATACAAACCTCATAAAATCTCCAACAGATCCCCGTCTCCTAAACATTCCTCTCACCAGCTGAATTCTCTTCCCTCTTTATACTATCCCCATGGCTAGTGAACAACAAGAGACCTCACGAGCGGTGCAGACGCAGTATTTAACAGACGAAGACAGCCAAGAAGAAGAAGAGGAGGAAGAAGAAGTAGAAGAAGAAGAGAACAAAGTAAATGATGAGGATGAAAGCACGTTTGGTTGGAAAAGCATGGCATACTTGTGTGGTGCATCCTCCGGTCGAATAGGGTGTTCACTATTGGATCCCAGAGCCAAATGGGTTCAAGAATGGAACAAGGCTTTCCTCCTCGTCTGCGCAGCCGGTCTGTTTGTAGACCCTCTCTTCTTCTACGCCCTCTCCATAAGTGACACATGCATGTGCCTCTTCGTGGATGGCTGGTTTGCCATCACCGTGACGGCTCTCCGCTGCATGACCGACGTGTTACACGTTTGGAACATGTGGCTGCAGCTCAAAATGGCTGGTACACCATACGGCGGGGGTGGTGTTATAAGAGGCATCGGAGGTGGACGCGGGACCCATGATAACAGCCCCAGCTCGGTGGCACTAAGGTACATAAAGGCCAAGAAAGGGTTTTTCTTCGATCTCTTTGTGATTCTTCCTTTACCACAGGTCAGATTTCCTCTATATTTTCTTTAATTTTCTCTTTTCTTTTTAAATACTATTGGGTTACAGTTCATTTTCCAATATCACTTTGCACGTTTAATCTTTTCTTAAATTGCTACGTCTTGGCCAACACCTCTTCTTCCATTTGTGTGTCTCTCAGTCGAGTACATTTTTGGTTAAGGGTCGTTTTGTATGGTAGTGTAGGGGATGACCAATGCACTTCATAGTGTTGTTTTATGCATGCAAACAACCATGTGATAGGGCCATGCCGTTTCCTCAATTTTAGTGAGGGATATAAAGGGACAATACAAAAAAAAACAAAAACAAAAACAGACAAGGACTTATTTGCCTAGGATTCCGCAAACTGGGTTACGAAGGAATTCCGTGTATGCTTAGTCTTGGTAGATCATTTTTATCGTAACGTACCACTCCAGATCCTGATTTTTCAAGCATCTACCGAGAGAGGCTAAATAAAAACCATGGATCAATGTTTTAATAGTAATGTTAGACCTCATTTAATTTCCTGTGCAGAGCTCTGCTGCGCAACAAGATTCACTGTGTGTCCAATTATTGCTCTCGAAATAGAGAAATACTCGTCAAAGTCTGCCCACTATAAACGACAATAGTAACCTACAGTTTGAGTGATTCTCCACTAATTTAATCTCTTAATTCGGTTTGGTAAAACTGAGGTTGAATCAAACATAAGGACATGATATATATGAACAGTATAAAGTAAATTCTGGACATAGAAGGCTTCCCAAATAAGTTAAAAAGAAGGTCTGTATGTGGCCTATAGGTCGGTCAACCAATTAGAAGCACTTTCGCTTATTAATTATCGCTGACAGAAGAAATGTAATGGAATTGCAGATAGTACTATGGGTGGCAGCTCCGAAGCTACTTGAAAGAGGATCAGTGACTGTGCTAATGACCGTGTTTTTGATAATGTTCTTATTCCAGTATCTCCCCAAAATATGGCACTCTGTTTTCTTGCTTCGCCGCATGCAAAATCTCTCAGGCTACATATTTGGCACAGTTTGGTGGGGAATTGCCCTTAACATGATAGCTTACTTCGTAGCATCCCATGTAAGTTCACCTTCTTCGACACTATATTTTATTGTATTGTTAGCGTGTAGTTCGTACAATTGATGAGTCATTCTCTTCTTTTTGGTGCTTACTTCTGCTTTGTCGTCGCTTTATTGGTTCACGTGCAATTTATGTTACTTTAAAGCAAGACCTCCAAACTGTTCTCATTTTGCAAAACATTCTTTTCTTCATAAAAAAGGGATGAATTCATCGTTCTCGTACTATATAGTTCTTTCCGAATTTTTTTTGAGTGCTGGGTTTCAGTGGTTCAAATCTGAATAGATGTGATAAGGTCTTCATACAGTATATTATCTAATTGTAATCCGCACCAACCTATGGTGATATTCTTATTTTTTTAAAAAAAAAGAAACAAAAAAGGTTCCCCATTCAGGGGATGACAAATAAAAAGAGACAAAAAAGGAAAATTAAAGAAGAACTCCTTAAAATCCTTTTATTCTTCACCTCAATTCAGCTGACCCCATTATGGCCATCAGTATATCCATTTCTATGGGTAGAGGGTTTTGTTTAAACTTCTAGTTTTGTTTTTTAAATTATCACATATAGCCTTAGACATAAATAAAAAAATCATGTACGTACCAAGTGATGTGGTATGTATTCAAGTAACTATGTTATAGATACATTGCCTTGTACTAGTATGCATGATAGATATGGGACCGTGGTATTCTGAGAAAGCGACCCAAATATAGAGTGAATCACTTAGTAAACATGTAATGATAGAGTTTGTTAGTATTTCCTTTCCGTCTTGTAGGTCTACTTGGTGCCATGCTATAGAAGTAGCTGTAGATGAAATAAAAAGCACCTTATCACCTTTTTCTTTTGTCTTGTTCTGCTCAACTTTGAAAAGTTAATTAGAAGACAAATGCTAGTTTTCAGCTGGAAGCACACAAACTTCAACAAGAAAGGATTCACATGAATATTACTATAATAGGAGATACGAATCTCTTGATTAAAAGTTGTAAAAGGACTTCCAACATGAATTTTAATATTGCAAAAGCAGTTGCAATGTGAAATGTGCGCGTATTTATATATTCGATCCCTGAGATTGAAAAATTGAGGTTCAATAGCTCAACAGGCTCTTTTAGAACTGTTATACACTGTTCAATCAAATCTTTTGATTAAAAGATTACTATTATTTGGTTTTTTTATGAGGTTCCATTCTTCATTTTTGCTTACTAGATTTTATTTAACAAGAAAGTATAAGCTAAAGATTGCTTATTACTTTTACATTTGTCTATCTCCTTCTCCTGTGGCATGCATGAGGAACAGGCAGCAGGTGCTTGTTGGTACTTACTTGGAATCCAAAGGGCTGCAACGTGCTTAAAGGAACAATGCAGAGAAATGCCGGGCTGCAGCCTAAAGTTATTATCTTGCAAAGAACCAATTTACTATGGAACAAGAAACAATATGATGGACAAAGCTAGATGGGTATGGGCAGACAACAGGGGAGCAAGGTCTATGTGCTTAGACAGCCCTGATAAATACGATTATGGAGCTTATAAGTGGACAGTACAACTGGTCACAAATGATAACAGATTAGAGAAGATACTCTTTCCCATCTTCTGGGGCCTAATGACTTTGAGGTACTACAATTGCACTGGATGGTTGATGCGCACAAGTTTGAAGTGAACTTGTGATAGATATTTTTTCTTCTTTGTTTCAACTAACACCTGCTTGTTATCATTAGCACCTTCGGGAACTTGGAAAGCACTACAGAATGGTTGGAGGTAGTATTCAACATCATTGTTCTAACAAGCGGACTTCTCTTGGTAACCATGTTGATTGGAAACATTAAGGTAATTACCAAAACCTTAAAACTGCCAGTTACAAAATGCATTTAATAGTTCGTGACCAAGGCAGCACATCGTACATAGTACTGTAAATTATCTGTCTGGTTTTCCTGCTGCTCTCAAGGAACTCACGGGTGGGCATTCAAACTGACAATTGTTTTGCAAATTGCGTAGAGAACGTGTGTACGGTAATGCAGTACTGGGTTAATATTCCAAAAGACAACAAGCTGTTTCGTTTTGAAGTACTGCATCATATTTTGCAAATTATAGGCATGGCATATAAGGCCCCACATAACGTGCCTTGGCTCAGAAGCATGTAAACCGTAGCCTTTTCTTTTAGAAAAATTTAAAATATAAAAAGAACAAAAATTTGTGTTTCTTAGTGCAATAATTGAAGAACGTTTATGGAAATGGACGACTGCAGGTTTTCTTGCATGCAACGACATCAAAGAAACAAGCGATGCAACTAAAGATGAGGAATATCGAGTGGTGGATGAGGAAAAGGCACCTACCCCAAGGGTTTAGGCATCGTGTGCGCAACTATGAGCGGCAACGCTGGGCAGCCATGCGTGGTGTAGATGAATGTGATATGATCCGTAACCTGCCTGAGGGCCTCAGGAGGGATATCAAGTACCATCTCTGCCTGGATTTGGTTAGACAGGTACTTAGATAGTGCAACAAGAATTTTTGTTGAAAAAATTCCTCTGTGGATTTGCGTTTCATGATCCTCTTAACTAAGTTCTTTCTTCTCCAGTTAAAATTGATTTCAAGGTATCTAAATCTATACATCCGTTTCAGGTACCTCTCTTTCAACATATGGATGATTTGGTGCTCGAAAACATCTGCGACCGTGTAAAATCTCTCATTTTCACAAAAGGAGAAACTGTAAGTTGCAATAGTTTTATAGACAATAGTCTCTACGTCAATCCCCCCGGCGGCGTATTAAATATTGCGTAGTATCAATAAGTAAAGTTGTTACACAAGTAGTGATTCCGGGGATATATCATATGCAGATAACGAGAGAGGGTGACCCAGTTCAAAGAATGTTGTTTGTGGTGAGGGGACATCTCCAGAGCAGCCAAGTTCTCAGAGATGGGGTCAAAAGCTGTTGCATGTTAGGCCCTGGTAATTTTAGTGGCGATGAACTCTTGTCTTGGTGCCTTAGAAGACCCTTCATCGAGCGTCTGCCACCGTCCTCATCGACACTCGTCACTCTGGAGACAATGGAGGCATTTGGCCTAGAGGCTGAAGATGTGAAATATGTGACTCAGCATTTTAGGTACACATTTGTTAATGAAAGAGTGAAGAGAAGTGCAAGGTATTATTCACCTGGTTGGAGAACTTGGGCTGCTGTGGCAATTCAGCTGGCTTGGAGAAGGTACAAGCACAGATTAACGCTTACTTCCCTGTCGTTTATAAGACCTAGACGACCGCTATCCAGGTGCTCTTCACTGGGAGAGGATAGGCTCAGGCTTTACACAGCTCTGTTAACTTCACCGAAGCCGAATATAGATGATTTCGACTTCTGAGATTATCAAACTTCAACCTACATGTAGCCGCCTGGACCTTTATGTGTTTGCCAAAAAAAATTATCACCTTATTTTTATTTTAAATTTAGTTTCTTCTTATTTAATTTAAAAGTAATGAAAACCATAAAAATGATTATTTACTCTCTATCCTCCTAAAGATATTTATGTATTGGTGTCGAATTGGGACCATCAGAAAATAATTATTACGATGAAAATACTCTTATAATGTTTTTTTTTTAAAAAAAGACAGGATATGTTCTAACTGACTCTAATATGGAAGCCGCGTTCTGTAAACAATCCTAATCCAAAGTTCACGGTACTTTTAGCAGCCAGCCATAGCTATTGAAATAAGGTTTTTCAAGAGAGTTCCGCTATTGGGCTTTGGACACTATGGGCCAGTGGAGGAGTGCTTAATAGCAAGTTTTGTATCTCTCCCCAGCTATCACAAAACGAATCGGAGCAATGAAATGGCCCCAGAGGCTGGCACTGTGTTAATAATATATATAATAGATTTACGGTGACAGAATGTAATTAGCAAAAATTAATTTATTAAAGTTTTTCCACAGAATCCCAAAAACGCCAGATCCAGTTAATGAGCAAAGTATTATTCTTGTTTTTCAAGCACCCAAGTCCAGCACTACCCTTCAGTTTTGCTTCTGCACACAATATTTCATGTAATTTTATTTGAGGAGATTTAACCTTTCACCCATAAAGAATAATCTGTCTTTCCATCCATTTGATTTCTGTTTGAATTTGTCAGTAATAGGACTCCATGTGCTTCCCTTTTTATGGTTGGCCTCAATAGAAATCCCTAAATATTTTATGGGGAGCTTGTAGGATAAGCAACGCAACAGTCCCGCAGTTTTCACCCTTTCCACATCAGAAAAATTGAGGTTAATTATTGTCTTTTTTGTGTAAGTTTTTTTTTAAAAAAAAATAAAAAATATCTCAATCGATAATCAGATTAATATCTTCCATAACTCGATTATCTGATTCAGTGATACGGTACATCCACCTCTTTGTACTCCCCACTTTAATACCAGAAACAAGCCCTCTCTCTACGGCCTTTCTAATCAACACCGATAATAGTTTAGCAATAATGTCAAAAAGGAAAAGAGAGGTGATAAAGCATTCCCTTGACGAAATCTTCTTCTTAGAATAAATTCTGGTGTTAGAGAACTTTTAACTAGAATTGCCATGGAAGTCGTAGATGTACATTGAGACATCCATTTACACCATTTGTCTCCAAAATTCATAACCTTCATTACCTCTTCATCACCTCGTCCTTGCCAAAAAACAGAGTCATCTACTTTTTTAAAATCAAGCTTTAAAACCAATATTTTTTTAATCTTTTCTTTCACATGATGAATCACCTCATTAATTATCATAACTAAGTCGGAGTTGCCGCCACATAATAAATCCGGATTGATTTGGAAAAATTATATCAGGAAGCATCTTCTTCAATCTTAGAGCCAATAACTTAGCAATAATCTTGTATATGCTTTTCACCAAATTAATCGGCCTATTTTCTATATATTAAAACTACAAAATTTGCCTCTGTTAAGTTTTCTTTGACTTTGTAGCCAGGCGTTTCTCCTTGCCTATATAAGTGTTACTCTTTGATTCTTTGCTTTACGCGGAAACCAAGTGCCTATTGAGTACAGTACTTTTTGGTGTCCTTCTTTTCCAACTCGCTTCAGGTTTTTGCTTTTGATGTTCACCATGGCTTTTCTCAAAGTTTCACTGTTGTTGCTTTTTGTTTCCCTTGTAATGTTAAATATGCCATCCCCTGTCCATGGAGTTGCACAAGTTCCTTGTTACTTCATATTTGGAGACTCCCAAGCTGATAATGGTAATAACAATAGACTGCCTACATTATCCAAGGCAAACTACCCACCATACGGTATTGACTTTCCTAGTGGCCCTACTGGAAGATTTAACAACGGGCGAACTATAGCAGACATAATCGGTAAGGCTTCACAAAGTTTCATTTCTATTGTACCAATCCCTGAGTTTTAATTTACTCGTTTGTATCCCACATGAACATCAAATCAATATACATGAAACTAATACTTCATTTACCTTTTAAAATCGCAGCCCAATTTTTGGAGTTGGGACTCATTCCTCCTTATGCGAATTCCAGAAACGATGAAATAATGAGAGGTGTAAATTATGCATCTGGGTCTGCTGGAATTCTAGAAGAGACCGGAAGTAACTTGGTACTGAAGTAATAAACCGACGAACGTTGTTATGGTTCATGCTTTCGTGGACTGGTTAAATAGCAATTGAATTATTCTATTTTGTTTGCTTTGTTTTCTCTTATAATATTCTATTTTGCTTGCTTGTAGGGTTTCCGTTTCAGCCTTCCACGCCAGCTAATAAATCACAATGAGTTTATCTTGAGAAACTATAAGGGAGACAAAAGTACAGCTTCGAGGTATCTTAACCAGTGCTTATACACCTTTCAAATTGGTGCTACTGACTACTTGAACAATTATTTCTTGCCTGGATCCCCTTCAAGCATTGCGTTTACGCCAGAGCAATTTGCAGGGATGCTTATTAATCTGTATGGTAAGCAAATTCAGGTTAGCTCCTGTATTTTTCTATCTCGTTTTTTCCATTATCCGAGGACAGATTTTCAAGTCTTATCTGCAGTACTCTAATTTCACAACAAACTCTCGTTCAGGCTCTGCATGCTGCGGGAGGAAGAAAGATTGCGTTGTTTTCTCTTGGACGAATAGGCTGCGTTCCGTTGGAAATCACAAAAATTGGACAGAATCTCTCTTGCGCAGAAAACATAAATAGTGCAGCTAAACTTTTTGATGACATGCTTAAACCACTTGTTGATGATCTGAATAAAAAGTTAGCCGATGCTAAGATCATCTATATTAACTCAACAAGTATAACATCAGTGGAATATCTTTCTAGCAATGGTAATCTTTCTTCGGATATTAGTACTTCTCAACCTAATTATCAATCTAGTATTTCTCTTGATTATATTACTATACCATTTACATCCTTGCAGGTATCACAGAATTTGCATCACCGTGCTGTCCGATAAGAGGCATCGACGGATGTATTCCTGGCTCTACCCCATGTGCGAACAGAAATGAACATTTGTTCTATGATGGACTCCATCCAACGGAGGCCACAAATATTCTCACAGCTTCAAGATCGTACAAAGCTGCTAGTGCTTTTGATGCTTATCCATACGACATAAGCACATTGGTCGACCAACCATAGCTTTGGGGGAGAGGAAGATATATAATATAATAGAATGAGACGGAGGGAATAATATTAATCAGTAAAAATAAAAGACATTATGTTGTATTTTGTTCTTGGTTGGAAGATATTGCAAGATACTCAACTTTGTAATAGAAGTGAAATAATAAAACTAAAACAATTATAATTTGCTTTTGAATTTATTTATAATTGGTGCTAATGAGATTCCTATTTCTTTTAATTAAAAAAGACCGTCAAGTTCCAGTTTCACTTCGTACCTCTCCAAAATAGTTTTGGATATCCCCAAAAGGTCCAAAACCGATTTACGACCTCATATCCATGCTCAAACGCATTCTATATATAACCTCGAAATTCTAGAAAAAAGAAAAGGTAATCATTAGTAAAAAAGTATTTTCATACTTGTATGGTTAAAACGACGCCACACGAACAAAAGGGTAGTCACATGGTTAAAAATTATTATTTTTACATAAATAATTTAGTAATTTAATTTGATGTAATGTGGTTAGACTACCTATACAGACATATAGTTCAATCAGATTCTTCATATTAACGTTGGTGGCTAACCGTATAGAGACATAACTGGAATGCTGTTGGTGGCTCACCATTTTGAAGAGGCCAACGTCACTTTAATTGACATTCTCGATGAAAACCAAACCCACCGTCTCCTCTATAATACCACCTGTCCTCTTCTAACCTTGAAGAAGTAATTAAACTAACAAAACTTTATTACCTGTCATGACACTAATCGTAATTGACGTTAAATATTCAGGTTTTAGCATTCGGGTTTTTGCCTTCTTTCTCTCTTTACCATCCATTGATTTGCTCGCCCCACCCTCTCATCTCCTTCTGCTCTGTCTTCCGCACATTCCATTTCTTTTCCCATTCTGCATTTCAGGGGAATAGACGTACGGGAAAGTCCATCGCCATAACAACTGCATGGCGCGGCGTCTCTTGGTCTGTTTCGGCAAGGGTCGGGATCCATCCTCGTCTGAAGCAAAACCAAATGGCAAGACCGATGTAACAGTGGAAGCCTCGTCAGAGGAACAGAGCCGCGGAGGAGCTGTAATGGTGGAGCTCTTCTCCTCGCAGGGTTGCAAGACATCGCCGGAGGCTGACCTGCTGGTATCGAGGCTGGGGAGAGGGGACTTTGCCCTGGAAGTGCCCGTGGTTGTTTTGGCCTTTCATGTTGATTACTGGGACTACATAGGGTGGAGGGATCCGTACGCCTCCAGCCAGTGGACTGTTAGGCAAAAAGCATATGTCGAAGCTTTGAAGCTCGACACCATGTTTACACCGCAGATTGTGGTCCAGGGGACTACACAGTTTGTTGGAAATGATGAAGAGGCTTTGCTGTCTGCTATCACCAATGCAACTAGGTTTCCTTCTCCCACGTTCCAGGTTGAGTTGCAGTATTCCTCTTTTTATAATATTTAAAATTAAAAATCGAATTCTGGATATTTGATCAAGAATGTATGAATTTTACACCTAATCAAACTCTTGGAATTAATTAGAAGAAGGAATATATATATAAGGAGTCTATCCTTATTCTCCCACAAAGATTGAAGTTCCATTGTGGTTGACACTTTGAAACCTTGTCTTACCTGTAGGCTACATTTGAGCAGCCTACGCAAGATTCCTTGCAAGTCTCTATATCAGGAGCCTTAAGAACTAAAGTTGAGAAAGATGGTGCCAATGTCATGGTGGCTCTCTACGAGAGTGGCTTGGTGACTGACTGTCAAGGTGGTGAGAATAACGGGCGTGTTTTATCCCATGACTATATTGTCAGAAGGCTGGAGAAGCTCTGCTCTGTCAAAGACATTTCTGCCAAGAAGACGGTATCTGGAACAGTGAAGTTTTCTCTGTGGGAGGGATTCAATAGCAGTAAGTGCGGTATTGCTGTATTTGTTCAAGACAACTCTTACCAAATACTTTGTTCACAGAACTTTCAGTTGCCGAATACTACATGAGATGTTTTCAATTGAATTATAAAGTTTATGATTATTTGTACCCACAATCCTTAATCTCTACAAGCTGAGCATCAGCTCCATTGTCCCTATCAGGTGCCCCCTGTTTATCTACATACGTTGTCCCGTCTTAGGTTCCATTTGTTTCCAAGGTGCATACAACTAAACAATTATTCATAGTAAATGAACCCGTGACATGTTTTTTATTGATCAAACAAGTCTTTTAATAAACTCAGGCAAAAGGGAAGCGCTAATTGTTGGGAATTAATCCCTCAAAAGGCAAGAGAGTAAGCAATTGTACTAGATATTTTTCTATAAGAAAAATAACTAGCACAATAACCACAACTACTATACCAAAGAAAAGAACTATTAACTAAAAGAAAACACCCACAATTTAACGAGGTTCGGCCAATTTAGCCTACGTCCTCGGACACTACTACTTAATATTTCACTGAAGAAATATTACAAATTACAATTCTCTCAATTCACCTCAATGGGTAAATAGCTAATGTTGTAATGTTTTGGTGTGTTTAGAAGAGAAGGGGAGGCTCTCTTTTATAGGGAGAAAAAGAGAGCATCTTGCAAGTTAGGCAAGTTAGGCAAGGTTGGCAAGGTTGGCAAGGTTTGGCAAGGTTGGCAAGGTTTGGCAATTTTTGGCCAATTTGCAACAAATCTCCACCTTGGCCAAATATCACATCAGTCTTCCTGTAGTGTCTCCAAATTTGCGCCATGAGGCGCTAACTCAAAATATTAACCAAGTCTAAACAGTGTTCAAACTTGGTTCTTGAAACCACTTTAGTCAGCATATCTGCAGGATTCTCAGCTGTATGTATCTTTTGGATAAGTATCTCCTCCTCTTCGAGAATCTCCCGCACAAAATGATAGCGAACATCAATGTGCTTTGTCCGTGCATGAAAGACTTGATTCTTTGCTAAATGAATAGCACTCTGACTGTCAGAAAACAATACAAGTTGTTTTTGACCAACTCCCAAGTCTTCAAGTAACCCATAAAGCCAAATAGCTTCCTTCACAGCTTCTGTAATTGCCATATACTCTGCCTCTGTTGTAGACAAAGCCACCGTTGACTGCAAAGTAGATTTCCAACTAACTGGCGCTTTAGCTAAAGTAAACAAATAGCCAGTTGTGGATCGTCGCTTATCCAAATCTCCTGCATAGTCAGAATCACAATATCCAACCATACATAAACCAAGTGGTTCTCCTTTTTCAAATACCAACCAATGTCTACAGTACTTTGGATATACCGTAGAATCCATTTTACAGCTTTCCAGTGACCCTTGCCTGGGTTATGCATATACCTGCTCACAACACTAACAGCTTGTGAAATATCTGGTCTCGTACACACCATAGCATACATCAGACTTCCAACTGCATTTGCATAAGGAATTTTTGCCATGTATTCTCGCTCTTCATCTGTTGTTGGAGATAACTGACTACTAAGTTTCAACTGAGGAGCAAGTGGGGTACTTACAGGTTTTGTATTTTCATGCATACCAAAACGTTGTAGTACCTTTTCCAAATATTGCTTTTGTTTCAGCCAAAGCTTTGCCATCTCCCTCTGTCTCTGTTGATCTCCATGCCGAGAATCTTCTTAGCTTCCCCAAGATCCTTCATCTCGAACTCTTTACTCAATTGAGCCTTTATTTTGTCAATCTCAGCTTGGCTCTTTGATGCTATCAGCATATCATCCACATATAAGAGTAAAGTAGATATAGGATTCATCTGGAAGTCTTCGCAGATAAACACAATGATCATATTTGCTTCTTGTGTACTTTTGGCTTCTGATAAATTTATCAAATCGTTTGTACCACTGCCTTGGAGATTGCTTCAGTCCATACAAAGATTTATTTAATTTACAAACCAAATTTTCCTTACCAGCACTTTTAAATCCTTCTGGCTGAACCATGTAGATTTCCTCATCCAAATCACCATGTAGAAATGCGGTCTTCACATCAAGTTGAGCTAACTCCAAATTCAACTGTGCTACCAAGGCCAATAAAATTCTGATAGAGGAATGTTTAACAACTGGAGAAAATACCTCATTGTAATCAATTCCTTCCTTCTGAGCGTAGCCTTTAGCCACTAACCTTGCCTTGTAGCGTGGATCTTCTTTGTCAGGAAATCCTTCTTTCTTAGCAAACACCCATTTGCATCCAATTGCCTTCTTGCCTTTGGGTAGTTGTGTCAGCTTCCACGTCTTATTCTTCTCAAGTGACTGCATTTCTTCCTCCATTGCACTTGCCCATCTTTCGCTATCTGTAGCTCGGATTGCTTCTGAGTAAGTGGATGGAATATCATCATGAACTGGAAGTGCATAAGCCACCATATCTGCAAAACGAGCAGGTTTATGAATCTCTCTTCTCTCTCGTCTGATGGCAATTGGCTCTGATTGCTGTTGAGTTTCTTGGGTTAGAAACTCTTCTTCTTCTGACTCCTCCTCTGCCATCGAAGAATCAGTCATAATGCTGCTGGCTGGAAATGTCTGCTCGAAATCCACTTGCTTTGGTGTATGCTCCACCTGCTGCTGAGTACTATCAGCCTCTTCTGAATTTACCTTCTTCAACATGGAAGATTCATCAAATGTAACATCTCTACTGATGATCGTCTTCTTTGACTCCAAACACCACAAACGATATCCTTTGACGCCAGTAGTAAAGCCCATGAAAAGAGCTTTCTTCGCTCGTGGATCTAACTTTGATTCATTCACATGATAATATGCAGTAGAGCCAAAGACATGTAAAGTGTCATAATCAGTAGCATGTTTTCCAGACCATACCTCCAAAGGAGTTTTGCCATTAAGAGCAGATGATGGCAAACGATTTACAATGTGTTGTGCGTATGTCACAGCCTCAGCCCAAAATCTTCTGTCCAACCCAGCATTAGACAGCATACAACGAACTTTCTCTACTAGTGTTCGGTTCATACGCTCGGACACCCCGTTCTGTTGAGGTGTTTTTCTGACTGTAAAGTGCCGGACTATTCCACTTTCTTGGCATGCCTCCTGGAATGGATCACTCCTGTATTCTCCTCCATTGTCTGTTCGGAGAACTTTGATCTTTCTTCCTGTTTGATTTTCAACTTGAGCTTTCCACTTCAGAAAAATCCCCAGCACCTCATCCTTGCTCTTCATTGTGAATACCCAAACTCTCCTGGAAAAATCATCAACAAAAGTGACAAAATAATGCCTTCCTCCAAGTGATGGAGTCTTGGCAGGTCCCCATACATCAGAATGCACATAATCCAAAATACCTTTAGTATTATGAATAGCAGTGCCAAATTTCACTCTTCGTTGTTTTCCCAGTACACAATGTTCACATAATTCTAACTTACAGGTCTTCGTACCTTTCAATAATCCTTGCTTGGACAGAATTTGCAAGGATTTTTCTCCAGCGTGTCCCAATCGCATATGCCACAGCTTTGTCATCTCAGCATCCTTCTTGCTACTTGAAGTTGCTGTCGCCACGGTCCCAACTACTGTACTACCTTGGAAGTAATACAGATTGTTTCTTCTGATTCCTCTTAGCATCACAAGTGCTCCAGAAGTTGCTTTGAGAACTCCATCTCGTAATATCACCACTAGGCCTTTTGATTCTAAAGCCCCCAATGAGATCAGATTCTTCTTTAGCTTTGGCACGTATCGAACATCCTTCAGAATTCTGGTGGATCCGTCATGATTCTGTAGCTTGATTGAACCTATCCCAGTTGTTTTACATGAATTGTTATTTCCCATGTAAACAACTCCGCCATCGAGTTCCTGAAATTCAAAGAACCACTCCCGAATGGGACACATATGATAGGTACATCCAGAATCTAATATCCACTCATCTGGGCGTGTTTCTGAAGATGAAATCACCAAGGAGATATCTGACTCTCCATCACTTATGCATTCTGCGACATTTGCATCACGTGGAGCTATGCTTTTCTTATTCAGCTTTGGACAGTTTTTCTTCCAGTGTCCCTTCTCGTGACAGAATGCACATTCATCTTTAGCAATTCTGCTCTTCGATTTGGACCTCCCTCTTCTCCCTGTTGCTTTATTTTGTTGCCGACCTCGTACCACCAATGCTTCTTCGGATGTCAACGATTTGACTTTCATTTTGTCCTGCTTTCTCAATTCATGACTATATAAAGCAGAACGAACAGCATCTAGTGATACATGCTCTTTACCATGAAGTAAAGTAGTCTCCAAATGTTCAAATTCATCAGGGAGAGATGATAATAACATCAAAGCTAAATCTTCATCTTCGAATTTCACATCTAAATTCAGCAGATCTGCAACTAATCGATCAAAAACAGTGATGTGTTCATTCATAGTGGTACCTGGTCGGTAATTAAACCGAAAGAGTCTTTTCTTCATGAGGAGTTTATTCTGACCACTCTTCTTCAGAAATTTATCCTCCAGTGCCTTCCATAGTTTGTGTGCAGAAGTTTCATTTTTGAAAGCATACTTCTGCTCCTTGGACAGGCATGATCGAATCGTACCACAAGCCAACCGATTTATGGTTATCCAATCTCTATCATCAATGTCTTCCGGTTTCTTTTCGTCAATGGCAATATCAAGGCCTTGTTGGAAAAGAGAATCCAAGACTTCCCCTTGCCACATGCCGAAATGGCCAGTACCATCAAATATATCCACCACCAATTTCAAAGTGGGTTGTGGAATCCTTGACCATGATGACCTGTTTGTCATGCTTGATGTTGCTATAGCCTCCTCTTTAGCTGCCATTTCCCTCTATCTTCTGTTAATAGCTATCAATGCGGAACAATGAGCCAAAGGAAAAACTTTTCTGTTGTGGCAGATCAGATAAAACTGCAACCACAGAGCATACTCAGTATAACCTTCGACTACGCAGTCAACCCTTCGGCTTCACGAACAACCCTCTGCCTCCACAAATGAACCTCCGGTTCTAAAGACGAACCTTCGGCTCCGCTACCACTTGTTGGGAATTAATCCCTCAAAAGGCAAGAGAGTAAGCAATTGTACTAGATATTTTTCTATAAGAAAAATAACTAGCACAATAACCACAACTACTATACCAAAGAAAAGAACTATTAACTAAAAGAAAACACCCACAATTTAACGAGGTTCGGCCAATTTAGCCTACGTCCTCGGACACTACTACTTAATATTTCACTGAAGAAATATTACAAATTACAATTCTCTCAATTCACCTCAATGGGTAAATAGCTAATGTTGTAATGTTTTGGTGTGTTTAGAAGAGAAGGGGAGGCTCTCTTTTATAGGGAGAAAAAGAGAGCATCTTGCAAGTTAGGCAAGTTAGGCAAGGTTGGCAAGGTTGGCAAGGTTTGGCAAGGTTGGCAAGGTTTGGCAATTTTTGGCCAATTTGCAACACTAATATCATGTCAGCATACAGAATAAGGTAATACATACATGTTTATTTCTCAGTATAACAATACCCCACTCTCTATACAAGACTGTCAGAGAGCGAGTGTACTGTACAAACACGACCACGCCTAGCAAAACTGACCCGGACACAGTTCATCCGTAAAGTAAGGGCACCGTAACGCGTTCGTTCTTTCCCAGATTTGCTCCTCTTGATTACCAACCTAAACCTCACCACTCTTCACAAGAAGAAAGCCATGGTTTCGTGGATCAAAACAGTCAAAGATCTTGGTTCGTACCGTTGCAGCTGGAGGAACTACAAGTTTATGACGAGTTTACAGCTTCAACTTGTTGCCGGGCAAGATATTTTTCTCTACGCTCTTTCTGCCAAATTAAATGTTTGAAATTCATATTTATTAGGAAACAAAGAAAAAGGAATTTCGGAACACGTACTAGGAAGGAAATATCAGAACTGAGTGCATTACCCATTCGTCAATAACAAGGCCTTCTCCAGCAACTCGGGACCCGGACTCTGGTGGTGGCAACGGCTTTTTCCGTGCTTCAAGAACAGCCTCAGCTTCAGCTAATTGACGCTTCAGTTTCTCCAATGCCTAGAAATGAGGCATCTCGATGTTATTTGTTGTACTTTGAAGCTGGAGGTTGAAAAGAGAAAATTGAAAAGAAAGCATTTACTTACTGGACTTAGACGTTCTGTATCAAGGAAAACAACTCGTAGTATTCTCTCCATTGTCACTTCATCCTTTTGTTCATCAAACTGCAAGATACGAGACAAATTCAGCTTATTTGAGCACCAAGGCATAAATTTTACAGTAATCCTTGCTCGTCAATACATTAACAAACCACCAAATGCCACAAACACAAACCATCAGTATTTGACAAGCAGGAATATTCATCAAAAGCTTGCAAGAGTTTATTTGGGTATTAAGACCTTGATCCCTTATAATTAACTTCTACTACATGAAAGTATAAGCCATATTTGTATGCAGACGCACAAAAAATCGATATAAATAAAATGAATGCAAGGATTACCAGCTCAGGCACGTATTCCAAACCTCCTTTGACCTTCAAACTCAAAATCTTAAACTTCACCTTGCATTTCTTGTCCATAGACTTTTCATTGTTCTCTGGATGCTCCACATACTTAAACACTGCTCCCACAGTATTCCAATTTCAGAAACCGATGCACAGAACACTGTCAAAATCAATGAAATCACATAGTCTAGGCCATCAGAGTACATTACCCGTGGCAATAAGACTCTCTCCAGGTGCAAGGATGGCACCCGGAGGTCGCATGTAACAGCTCTTGGGCGCAGTCGTTTGGAACTGTAATGGCAGGGCGTAATCAATTAGTTAAATGTAGAATGGTCACAATGTGCATCTATAATACCTCATTCCACAGGCTTTCTCACAACAAACGGCCAATTGTAGACCCCTTTTATTGTATATATACCGTTTTAAAGAACCCCATTCTCTATCTGACAAGAAGGAATTGGGTGATGGGTTTTTTTCACTCGAGGAAAACTCAAACCAGTATATAATAAATGTCGTTCCTGAGGTCCAAACAGCCACAACAAAAGCATAATTATATTAGCGGACTTTGAAAATTAAAGAAACAAAAGCTTACCTTGAAAGCCACATGAGACCTGGTTTTGTTTTTTAACCTGATTGCACTCCTCACTTGCTTTCCAGGTTCATCTGCGCCGCACAAACTAAACAATCAAGAATTTCTTAAAAAATAAAAGAGTTGACCAAAGACAGTCAACGAGGAGACCGAGATAAAAAATAAAAAATAAAAAATAAAAGAGAAACTCACAAGGAAAGTAGAGATTATTGGCGGGATCAAGGCGGAGCATACGTCGAGCAGGGAGCAAGGATCGCGCAATGGACGAAACCGTCCTCGAGCCGCTCTTTACTGCTACATGGCGGTTGCTGCTGTTTCCATTATGAGCATGATCTAGGTTCTGCGTAGTGGAAGAGGAATCATTCGTAGCGTTTTGCCAAAACGGGCACAAGCCGAACAGCTTCTTTTCCCCCCCACCGGCGACCGGTTTCCTCCGGTCAGCTATCGCCATTGATCACACGTTTCCTGCCACCCCCCCTTAGCGGTATCGTTGAGGAGAGATGTGTTCTAACAAGTGCCCGGGAGTGCCAGGTTCACGTGTTTTAAAGGTGTCGGATTCCAAATTCCGGGTTGTCTGCTTTCGATTTGGAATTTGTTTATTCAATTCTGGGGTCCGTGCAACTGATGGCGGTACTTTTGAGTGGCAATTGTTGTTTTTGTTTCTTACAGACATCATAAACCGGTAATCAAACTCCTAAACCGTACTTAATACCCAGAAGGAGACCGTGTGGGGATGATGGGTGTGTTGTGCTGTAATTGCAGCGGAATTAGGTGAAGGGGTTCAATGTGGAGTGAAGTGATAGCTGTCGGCTGGGTTTGTTGGTTTTGGGCGGTTGAGTTTGTTGGGGAGTATTGGGTATTTAATTAATTAGGTAAAGACGGTTAATGACATTCACTTGCTTGAAAGTGATGAACCATATGTAGATAGATAGACTAGTTCAGGATATTATAATGTTTGTTGAAGAATTTATTAGAATTATATAAAAAAGAAAAAAAAAATCAACCCGTGCCTCGGCCGTAAAAGAGAAAGCTCCAAAAAAGAATATACGGCAAATAGGAAGGAATATCACTTCAAAAATTGTGAGTGTAAAAACATTTTTACATATTCATTACATGTAAGAAATCTTTGGTATGCTTCCTTGTAAAATATGTTATAATTACACCTATCTAAACTTTTCAACTTTTCAAATAATCAATAATTAATAGCTATGAAACAAGGGAAATGTCAATGTATGTCTTAAATGTGATAAGTCTAACGACTCAAGAGCTTAAATCTGCAGTTAAAAACATTTGAGAGGATATTTTTTACTATTATGATGACATATATTAATATGGTTTGAATATAGATATGGTGGGTATGAAGATTTTGGTGCCAACGTGTTTCTCTGGATAAGATTAAAAAAAAAAGTGCTAGCATAAACCTAGCATTAAATACTAACATAAAACACTCAACAACAAAAATGTAATCCAACATTGAATGATTACAACGGTATGTTAGGTACAAATGTCAGGTGGAATAATCCCAAATAAAGAACTAACAGCCTGTGATGCAAGAAAAAATACCATGACTTGAAAGCACATTTTGGGATTTCCAAGAAACCAATACGATATGTAAGTTGTCTGCTGTTGTACTTGCCTATGTGGATGATTCATTTACAGTCATACAACAATGGAAGGAAATGATGGGTAATTTACCACCAGGGAAATCACATCTACCATGACCTTTTCACGTTGAATGCTACATTTTTATTACTAATTGCACTCTCTTTATCGTTCATGTTCACGACCATGGAATTGTACATGGCAAGTGTAGTAATGAATCTAGTCAAATTCAGATGTTTTCCACCTCATTATGTTTTCCCCTTAAGTAATTGTTTATGTTTGTACTGGTTTTCTCGAAACTATCATTCTGTACATAAGTTTCAAATGTGCACTACAAATGATCTGCCAGGACGCAGAACATGACGAACAGTGTACCAGCAATAGTATTGATAAATTATTTAACGACGCGGTGCAATAAAACTCAATTTTTCTCCACCATCTGCAGCCTTTATTCTGGCCTATGACATGCTAATTAGTTTGGTTAGGATCAGTATGATTAAATGAGTTGGAATAAAAAGAATGTCTAGATATTAACAGTCTGAATCTAAAATTAGATTTATATTTTTTTTTTTAAATAAAAAGTATCCCCGATAACCAGACTAATCTTTTCCGTGATTCAACCACCCGACTAACTTCAGCGGCATTTAGCTTGCAGTCATACCTCTTTGTGTGGGACCACTACCAACAGTGCACTTTCCATACCTCGTAATTTTCCCGGATCGAATCCGGTACTTTAAGTTAAGGAAACGCAGTATGTTGTAAACCACTGCGCCAATACTCGTTGGTTAAAATTAGATTTATATTATACAGGGAATATGATATTTACACACGGCTTGACGACAATCTAGCCGGGTTAGAGAAAATACACAGTGAAAGCAATCGACTAAACTGCACTCGAATAAAAAAAATTAAAATCTGAGAGGCTTACGGTTGTATATGTAAGGAATTTAACTAAGGTGAGACATATCAAAATGATCAGGGAACTTGAAAGTGTCAGCAGCTCCAAACTTTCTTCTTTCTTCCCAATCTTCAGCAGATTCATCTTCCTCTTCACTATCATCCCCGTCATCATGGCAAACGATGGGCGATGCAGGATCATACACGCTTTTTGATATACATGATGGAGCAGCAAGCATGGTGACTTGGCCACGGTGAGAGATCTCCACAACAACCTTGTCATCATCAACTGGTAACGGTTGTTTCCAAGGCTCCCCATCTATTCTCATGAAAGTGTGGTCAGCTGCACCCTTACGGAACTCAAAGCGGACTCTGTTTGCCTATGCAGAAATAGAAGATTTGAAACTTCAGAGACACTCAAAGAGTGCTAAAATAGAAAGGAACCACTTATGAAATGAGTAATCCATTCATTAATGAAATGATGGTGAGAAAATGATCAACAATAAATCGAAAGAAAAGCCAACTCTGATCTTTTTGCATTTAAATTCAAAAATAATCTTAAGGGTTATGGCTAAAGGGCTTATTTATCATCATTGGGAAAAAATTAGTTTAAATCCTACCTGTGCAAGACGAGTCCCATGTCCACTTGGAGCGAGAAGAACAAGCCCGTGCCAAGCATTTCTAAAACCAACAATCTCAATGAAGCCGTCATCAACGTATGGAGGCGTCAAGTCCCTCTGTGAAGAAAATGTAGTGATGAGTTGTGCATTCAGAAATCTCAACCAGTTAGGATTTGACTTCTTTATCCATTTCATCTATATATATATATGCTTATGTATAAAGAAATATGTAGTTGAATGTGCGAATCCGACGTGATGCATGTATAAGTGGAGACTTATATTCGACTAGATATTTGTTCTTACGTCTACTAGCAACATATCTCAATAAAAAGAAACAAAGGAGATGAGAACTTGCATCACGTAATTTCTTCCCACTAGGCATTCCCCAAGGATTCAGTCCACCGGAAAAACTGGGCAAATTGAGGCAAACGATAGACCTGATGCTGCATATCAAAGAAAATGTATCAGCGAAAGAAACATAATTTGTTTCCAATTGCATTGGACAGTATATTAATTCTTGGATTTAGATATCGGTCCTCATTCACTACAAAACTTCATGGCCGGGACACAAGGTTAATAGAAACAGAGGCATGAAGAAACAGAACTAGCCCAAAAATCAGAAAAATGAGAAAGGTAAGTAGTTTAATGGATCGGCATAGTCAGATTTGTCACAGAAGAAGAAAGACCAAACCAAGCAGACTACGGTGTACAATTAGTTGGAATCTAAGTGTAGACAAAGCAATTTATCCGTGAAAATAATCTCGGGAAAATTTTTGAAATTAGAGACAACATATGGCCAGTCAACTATCCTACATCATTGATGTGATAAAAGGAAACGAAAGATCCTAATCTCAATGCTCACAAAAAGTAGAAGACAACAATTACGAAGATTGTATTTATAATGATCGATAAGCACAATACACTTAGATTCGTTAGACAAAATGTTCGTATCCTTAGCAGAAAATGGGCTACAAAGATTCCTGTATTAAACTTACAAAACTCGTTCTAGCCGTCTAAGAGACTTAGTCCAGTCAAAATATTATAGCTTATCCAGCTTAATCACCAATATATCCTTTGCAAATAAAACTATTAACTAGGCAAAGGACAGATAATACATAGTTAGCAACTAGATAAGTAGTTCTCAAAACTTCTCCTTGAGAGGATAAGGCATACCATATGATCGTTTAAGCATAGTGTTTCTAAGGACAAGAAATACGATTAAAGCAATACTAAATAATTGAATTCATCCCCCGGACAAAGTTAACCGGTCGCAAGCACAGGGATTCGACAGCATCAATTACCAATACTTAATTGGAAAAATAAAAAAGAAAAAGGAAAATTATATTACCTGCTAGGTATGATGAGGTCCTCCCATTGGCCTTTGTTCTTCATAAATCTTACCCGTGTCAACTGAGCTATGTTCCTGCATGGCAATGAAGTCATTTTTTTCAACAAAGACAACCAGATATAAGTCAGCCCAGATCTCACATTTCTCTCCATTAAACACCGTGTCCCCCTTAGTGAATCATTAAAACAACAGTCGCTTCGACCTCATTCCTTTAAGCCAATAGCTATGAATAACGAAGAGCAAGGTAGTATAACCAAACTCTTCATGAAACCTACTAACTAGTAACTGAGTCTACCAAGTGTAAAGCATTTTCTCGAGGATTTTCCTTCTCAGGATGTCATACACTTCCAGCTCGGAACACAAAGAATGTAAAAAATTAAACGATGCTGTGTCAGCTGGAAGATCTGGCTACTGTTTGAACTACTTTCTGTAACTTTTTCCTTTGACAAACAGATACAAACATCAGTGATGATGAGAGTTTTCAACCAGGTGTGAGAAGACTCACCGTGAAGAAGGGTGAAGAAGAGAAGCACAGAACCATCCTTGAGTACATCCAAGCTTCAAATAAGTACTCTGATGCAGCAAGGAAGTAAAAAGAAGAACAGAATCAACACAAGTTCAAAATAGCAAAAGCGCATGATAAAATTTGAAGCCAAAACAAGGATCTCTATAAACTAAAAGAGTATGAACATAATATAAATGCCACTTCCATATCAGTCGTTGATCTATTCACGGGCCCATTGCTTAAAATTCATAATTTGCTTCCTAAACTGTTTGAATATAACATAATTTAAATTGGATACCAGTTTCTGATAATGGATTGCCAATATATCCAGCTAAATATCTCTTTGAGAGAAGCTGAAAAATTTGCTGTTTCATTCTATGATTTTATCACATTGTTTCCTTGGCACAGTGCCACTAGTTAATGACTTCAATAGTTAATCTAAAAACAGAACACTGCACTGTTTTTAGATAAAAATTTATACTCAAGTGAAAATTTTTTTACTCATGAACTTAAGCTACGCATTTTTTCCACAATGCAGTGTTCTGTTTTTAGATTAACTATTGGAGTCATTTGCAATAGCTTCAAAAACATTGTAAGCATCGCAAGCATATATTCCTTACAGATATCATGGCTCAAGCATTAACCTTGTTAACAATTTCAAATGGTTGTTAGAACTGTGAACACTAACTCTGATGGCATGCTGGCTTACCAGGGATATCTTTATAGAGTGGCTTCTATTGAAGGTTTCGGAAAAAAAAAATTTACAACATATTTTGTAGCTACTTGAATTTTTTTATCCTTTTTTGACTAAAATACGAATAGGATACATTTCTTTTCACATTGCAAAACCCATAAAATCACTAACAAAAATAGATAAAACAAAATCACGCTTTTGCTAATCATCCTCACAAAACAATGCAGCAAAGGATTTGTATTTCAATACCTGATTAACAAATTGGTTTTTAAACTTCTCAGGGTGTAACTTCCTCTCTGTGTGAAAAGCATATGACACTTGAGCGTCCATTCCTGTTCGAGCCAACAAACAGCGAGTCAATAGGATACCAATTGAAAATAGAAGAAATGATTCTTTTTCATATGTCAACGCTGACAAAGAAAATTAATCCTAAAATGAAACTTTCACGCATAAATTTGAGCAAGCTAAGAACTGATGATCTTTAGGTGTAGGTTTCTCATGAAAAAAGTAGCACCTGCTATGTTGTATCATTGTATTAGCGAAGACGTCATAACAGAGTGAAGGGAGCATGACTAGTATTTACAGAAAATGGAGTTTGAGTTAAATATGAAGACTGTATGCCTTGTATGAAGAGCTCTGCAAGGCTAACAATGTCACAATTTCTAAGACATGCCACATTCGTGTCTTGATTTTTCTTCCCCATCCTGATAATTGTAGTATCTTGACTTTTTGAATAAGGATATGTGACAGTTCTCTCTATATGCAAATGAATATCCTGAATCTCAAGACATAAATATCTCAGAAGCGTTCTTTTATTTCTTACCCATACTGAAGTAATTCCAGAATCCCCCACGAAAAGTGTCGTAACCATCCTGCCAGTACAGAAAAGAAGCTTCAATTAACAAAACAGTTGCCTTGTGAACCAAAAGAACGCCACACAAAGCGAATCTCATCATTTTGGTTGATTACAAGGAGTTCAGTAAATCTTCTGACCCTGTTGACAGTTTCTTCCTCAGGTTGGCCACAAAAGAAAATCCATAAGTTAAAGTTGCTTATCCTACTTCCTTGGGTATTACTAGAGAAATCAAGCTTGTAAATATGTTCCTCCACTACGGGTCCCATACAGGGAGTATTCACATTTAACTATATGGTTTAACTTCAGTCACATAAGAGCAAGTATTAACTGGCATATAATCCTGAGAATAAACTCAATACTTCGTTGTTTTTATCTTGTTACCTTGCCTGGGAAATGAATATGAAAGACCTTTTTCCCTTTGCTTCAGATGTCAGAAAATAGACAATTATTTGAGGACATGAAATTATGAGCATAAGACTGTACCAAGGCAATTTAGAACTTACCATGTGTAGTGAATCTGATTGAGAAACGCGATGAAATGCATGCAATGAATGGGGCAACTCGAGAGGTGCAATTGGATCACAGGAACCTTCTTTGGGAGACTTTATTCTCATGAGGATATGCCAGCTGACAACAGAAATCCATATTAATCTATCCGCATAATGAACATCAAGGAAAAGCAAAAATGAAATGGAGCCCAAAAAATGGAAACCACACTTCTTCTTCCTAGAATAACAGGAATGTTGGATCTAAATGACGATTTTGGGTGAAAGTTATGCAATAATGTTTGCTTAATTCAGCATTTTCAGTTAATCTGATATTGTTCCTCACATCTTGCAATTAACCTAATGTATAAATATTCCCAACCATTTGATGTGGCATTCACGTCTAAATGTCAATTGTGGGGAAAATAATGAAATTATGCAGAGAGTAGGATCAAATTTTTGTAAATCAGTGTTTACATTTGATCTATTATTGTTCCTAAGTTGTGATTAATCTAGCATTGTCTCAGCAAAATTAAGGCAGTCTAGTTCTATAGAATTGGTGAGACGACAAAAAGTAAATTGGATATATTGTTTTCCATCTCAGTAACGGATATTCATGGATGCGTACTAATTAAATTTGCATTACTGTGCAAGTTTGAGATTTAGTCTTTATAAGATCCAAATCTGTATGAACAATATTTTTCCCAAACTTTTAACTTTATATGTATTTATGTTTCAATCATCTATTCCTAGTTACTAAACTAGAGTATTTGACACCCTGGCAAGACAATATCAGAAACATAAAACTGTCGATAATAAGTGATGCCAGAAGCATCTACATGGGAGTTTAGTGTGCCTGTCTTACGTAATTTCAGTATCTGTATAAAGTACAGAATTAAAAGCAATGAACGCTTTACCTGTCAATTTTCATTTCCTTGGCAGACCTTACTTGTTCCATAAAAGACATAACAGAAATACGATCTGTGCCCGGATTCTTCTTGCCCTGCATATCAACAAATCACATCTTATTTAACAGCAGATACATATTTTCCATTGCAGAGCAAAACCAAGGAAAATGAACTAGGACTTCTCAGCAAACAAGCACCGTTATTATTTCATGATAAATCTAACAGATTTTCCAACTCATATATAAGTAGTTTGTCTCACGAAGAAACGGAGCAATAGCAAAGCTAGAAGAATTTTTGGAGCCTGTAAACGGATTATACAAACAAACCATACTTTTTTATCTTTCAATAGCCTACAGTTGGAAAAAATGACTGTTTATCAATTATATGCATCAAAACAGTTCAGAGAAGCAAAAGCAGCAATTAAGCCTTACCCAGCCAAATGAAAATGGTAGATTATTTCCAGTTCCCAACGGCACTGTAGCAATTGGAGGAGGCTGAGGAAGCTTGAGATCACTAACCACACCTAGAAGCCAACCAGCCGTGCCGTCTCCACCAGCCACCTAAGCATTTGAAAACATTTATCAGAGATCAAATAAGAGACCCAGCTCCAAAACAAAAAACATAAAAATCGGTCTATAAACAAAATCAATGAAAAACAAGTATTTTAACTCACTATAATTCTCAGTCGCTTCTCGATTTCAGCCGCATATGTATCACCGAGACATTTCAACTTCTGCAGAGTTGCGTAGACCTGATGCAACACCTTATCCGGAGCCTTTTCTCCCAAATCAATAACCTACACGTTAGACGCACAAGCTCAGGAAAAGCATACTAGCGATCAAGCCATGATCAATAATCACACACAAGCGACAAAACTTAACCTGTTTCGGATTCAGAAGATCACGATAGGTAACGAGAAGTTCACCTCCAAGCTGCCCTCCGCTCTTGGAGTTGATGAACACAATCACTGGACAGGAAGGCGTGTGAGAAGAAGGAAGATCAGTGGCCTCTGATCCAGTGCCAAAAATGTAATCCGGAATGTAGAATTCTGTTAACACATTCTCCGATTTAGCATTGCCCGTATAGCTGTCCCTACTGCAAAACTACCAAACTCGTAAGTTTTCGTGATAGTTAGTGAAATATTCACTAGCTCACAAATTGTCTTCACTGGAGAAAAGCACTGCCTATTAACAATCCAAACCTTCTAGAAACAAGACCGCGAATTGAATCCTTAATTTCTTTGAGACTTCCAGAGTGAGACGATAACTTGTGACGGATATCCATTTTCTTCATGTCAGATACGAAATTTCCCTCAGTTTCGATCGGTCTTCTCCCCAGCCAAACAGAGGCATACACAAAAGAGATGCAACGAGACTAAGCCAAGAGATACGTATATACCTGAGAATCCGAGAGAAAGGATAAAGGTGAAGGACAAGAGTTGTTGAGAAAAGTGTGAGGGGATGATATTGGGTTTCTCCTCTCCAATGAAATCATCAAAATGGGAATCAACTGACCGCGTTGTAGTTAAAGAATACTTAAAAGCGAAGAACATGAGATCTTTATGGCAGGAAGCCGTAGCGGCTCGTTGTTTACCGTTTCAACAGAATTTTGAAGAGAGCGAGAGGGAGAGAGAGAGAAAGGTATAAAGAATTGACTTTCTTCTGCGTGGTTTAGTTGGGGCGATTTGGCTTTCTCACCACGCGGGTTCTGAATCTTTCATTACGATTTCGTGTGACAGAGACGCATGATTTGTCGAGAGAAAAGTCTGTGCGATTGGTTGGACTGTGATGTCGAAGATGATGGTTGGGTGTATTAAACTGAAAGTGATGGGCTTCCCGTACTGGATGGTAGTCTCTCGTTTTGAACACAAAGGGAACTTTCCTCCTTCCTTTCCTATATGTCTAACTATGTTCAGGTAATTTTATGGAGGGCAATATGTACCACGTCAGCACCGTCCTTCCTCCTTCCTTTTCCTACAGGGTATGACTCGGATGGGAATACGATGTTGGATGCTGCGAATGGCACTGACAAAAGGAAGCTTCGTTAGTTAATTTTTGTTTTTTTCAAGAGGAGGATACTACTAATCCAACACCGCAACATATAATCTTGATGCCAACCAAGAAATTATTTCACGTTGTTGTTTGATAGCCATAAATCAATAGAATTGATATTGTAATTTAATTGGAAAAGAAGGAATGTAAGTAATAAATGGTATAATTTGGCATCTTTGAGAAATATCACCCGAAATTTATATTCTATATTTTTTATAATAATATTCTAAATTTATTTTAATTACAAATGGTAATAATATTTTTATAGAATAAATGGCTATTGGTTACCCCACAGATATTAGAAATAAATTCCCAATAAATCATATGATATTGGAGGATGCTACTAATTTAATCGGGCTTCTGGATGAAGGTAACCGTTGGTATGCATTGATTGCAACCATGTGATTAAGCCGCAGTCCGCAGTGGATGCAACAAACATATTTGAATTATTCATTAAGTTTCTAGTGCCATTAATGAAAGTCATTCTCAATTAATTGTTGGTATTATCAAAATCAAAGAAATTTCTTCCAGAAGTCCATGATTTTTCTCATGTGTTGAAAAAGCTAGTCTATCTATTGTTGAGGAAGTCAAAGTTTGAACATTTAATATTTAATTTAAAATAAATAAATTTTTATCATTCGAATATATTATTCGGATTAATTTTTTAAATTAGTTTTTTTTAATCTAAATAAAAAAGCTGAAAGTCAAGGAACATGAATTGAAAGAAGAAAAATTTATGTCTAAGTAATGAAAATACCAAAAAAAGGTATATAGGTCAAAAACCAACATATGATTTTACTAAAGTTCCTAGAATTTGGTCAAGTAGGTGAAGATACAATAGTTGCTGTGAAGCATTTGGGTATCTCTGGTATGATCTCGGTACGACTACAACATCAAGTGAATGAGCTCCACATACATGATATCGAAAACTACTTAGTGAGCATTTGAAAAGAACCTTAACCATCATTCCAAAAAGGGACAAACGTAGCCAGACGAGGAGAATGAGTGGGTAACCGAAACCTTGAAATTGTAAGGTTTGGTGCCTGAAAGATTTTGTGTCCGATGGAGCGTTGAAGTTATACAAATAATAGTTTATGTGCAAAGTTTGATTTAAAAGGGTAGTTGTGATTTTTAACACATTATATTCTTAAATAAGTTATAAATTTATATATATAGATTCCGTTAAATTTGGAATATTTTGAAATTTCTTATTTTGAGAGTGGTGCTTTAGTAGTTTAGCATACTTGCCAAACGGAAATAATTTAAGGTATGCTTAGATAATGAGGATGGCAGACAATAATTTAAGGTATGATTTAGTTAACTGACTTTGATTTTTCTATAACGCCAAAATTTGGCGTCTCCATAATCAGCCAGGGTTCGGTTGATTTGAACATATGAGCCTAACCAACAACAGCACCTTGTTGAGTCGGCCCTTTGGAGTGATTTAGGAACTAACAAATAAGTGGGCTTTGATCCACCTTGTCTCCTATAGGATAAATTCGAAATTCTGTATGCATCTACAGTACGCTCTAAATTAATTTGGTTATTTTAATTAAAATTATACAGATATTTTAGGCTAAAATTTTAATTATTTTAATTATAATTATGCTAGAAAAAATTAAAGACTATATTTTAGATATTTATAGTTATATTAAGAAAGATTGTAGGATATAAAACACATAACGAAAAAAATTACTGATTATTATCTTAAATTCTTTTATAAAAAAAATTTATAGACCTCATTTTTGTTATACCTTTTTATAATTATACTATCCTGATTCTGAACGGCTCTATCGATTCAACCCCTATCCTTTTCATCCTGGTGAGGAAGAAAAACGGGAGAGGATGGCGATTGAGTTGGATTTGGAAAAAGTTAAAAATTTTAATAAATTTTATTTTTGAGATTTTTTATAAGAAAATTATAAAATATACTTTTTAAAAAATAAATAGTACGATAATTTTATTATATTCATTTTATATTTAATATGAGTATTGAATTAAATTTTTGTTTAATATATTAGTATAATTTTAAATTATAAATAATTTTATTTTCATATTATTATTGATAATTAAAATTCAAAAAAAATAAAATATATAAGGTCTAATTCTGTTTATATCTGATTATTCTTAAAATCCCCAATCTTTGAATTTTACTTTTGGATCCAGTTTTAAAAAACCTTGAAAAGTTCTAATAAAAAACTTGCTGTTATTGAAGAGACATAAGGATTGTAGGTTTTGGTCATATCACCATAGATGAATGTGTCCCGTATCCCAATAGCCACAAGATATTCTACAGTATTACCTTATCATACCATATAATTTAACAGTGAAACGTCAACTTGACGGGCGAGCTTTGGGTTCCAGTTACGTCAATGCTATAACATGATAAGTTAGAAGAAAACTACTACCTACAGAAACGAGACAAATAATCAAAGCACGACCAGGAATGAGCGACGGTCTTTCGAACCGAATCCACGTCTCCCGAATGAACCAAAAGAACATGATAAAGTTTTATCCGCCTTCTCAATCGTATTTTCTGCGCTTTGACACTTGCAAAAGTTACACGTAACCTTTATAGTTCTTTAATGCCTTGCATCTTGATTACGTGATAATCTTCCAAAAGCCACGTAACCTACTTACAGAATTATGGAATACTTTCAGTTGCTTTCATCCCTCCATTACCGTGTTGAAACTATATCATGTTGGACTTTTTTTAAATTTAAAAAACAAATTTAATAATAAGACAACTTAAATTCCGGTCCATCTCGGGATTGGCCAAACTAAAATCAACCTTGTTTCTCCCGGTGAATGTCCAGGCTGAATTTGAAAACCTTGGTGGGTTACATCTGCTACAGTAAGATGCTCAATCTCAACTGTGATTCTTCCTTGGGGTTGAATTTACAGGCTATCCCAATCTTTTTTTTGTGACAAGAAGAGTACCCAACTTGAATAATTGTTATGTAGTACTGTATGATCTCTAAGCATAAACAGAAAAATGTGTACCATAAGGTTTTGTTGGCCACTTATATAGACAAAACTCTATAACATGTTAACCAACAATGTTTCCTTTAAATAACAATTCCGAGGCTCTTTTGCTTCGTCATGATTTTCATTCAAAATTAAGTTTCTAGGTCAGATAAGTTCGATTTGATTGCTAGCCGCCAGCTGCCACGAAACGTTAATACAATGCCACATCATTCTTACATCTTTTGTAAATCCTCCAAACTTTTCTTCTGCCAAACTTTCAATGTTCAACTTTGAAATCGTGTCCCCGGTTCACTATGCTCTCATACCACTAGATTTATTGAGAGGATCCAAGGCTAGCATATGGTAATTTTCTGGAAGAGAAGCTTCAATGAATCTTGCAAAAAGTGGTCTGCATTCATGGATATATATGACTTTGCCTTTTGTGACAGAAAAACGTGGTTACTTCAAGTCCTATTTTTTTATACTTTTTATTTTAAATTTTCTCTTAATATCCATGACCATGTACGTTGTACGTACCCCTCTGTCTTGTCATCGAGCTCCTGTAATTCAAGGTAGCCTTTCGTCTGTGGGTGACCAGGTAATAGAATCCCAACATAATATTCATACTTTTGGTAAAAACTATTTAAATTGTGTGAACTCCGGATGTTGGCTGATGCTTTACGACTAACTTTCCAGGCATATATTCGGTATGAATAATGAAAATTATATGTAGAATTTTTAAATAAAATATATATTTTATTATTTTAAGATGATTTTATTTTAAATTAATCAAATTTTATTATTATATAATTAATTGAATACAATTTTTTTTCAAATATCATTAAAATACCGTGACTTCAAAATTTTATCCAAGAATGTACTTCATGGATGAAGCACGGGGACCTATATTGGTCTCTTGCAGTAAAAGTACTTGTATATTCATTGACCTGTTTTTGGAATCGGTCAAACCTTTGATTTTGTTTATTGGCATCAAATCAAACAACGACTTGCTATTAATTCTTAATCATTCATTAATCAGTGCAATAATGACTTAATAATTTTCACTTTGATGACGCCGTAACACTTAAAACGGGGTGTCTGATATTATTGAATTGAATCTCGAAATTAAAATTAAAATTAGAATAGAAACAGAATAAAAATAATAAATTAGATTTTTTAAGTAATTTCTTATGATTGATTTAAGAATTAATATATATGATATTATATAATTTATAAATCAAATTTTTTGGAGGAACTGTTTACATTTTGAATAAATAGATTCCCCGAATTTGAGCTGCACTAGTAACATGTGGAAGAGAAAAAGATTAGCTATCTTGCCAATCAATCAATCAATCAATCAATCAGTCAATCCATCCAGTTGTACGTTGGTGCGTGTTCATGTTCTGTTTCCGAGTCAAAACCTCAACTCAAACAAAACTCCAGCATGTCAGTTCACATGACTGACAACTATGACCGCCATTCTGTAGCCCAAGAAGTAAGTAAATCATCCATCCAATCCAATATTACATCTTCTGTTTCACAAAACTGTTAGAGAAAGTGATACTGAGATAGAGAGATATAGAGCTTAATTTAGAGTAAAACGGTTCTTATGTCAATCTTATTTGCTCTTTGTTTGAATAATTTGCTTATGTTGGCTTTGCGTGGCCAGTGATGCCTAGTGCCTACAACGATCTCTCATATGACCAGGGAGGGCTATGTACTGTTCTTTATTTTTGGATATTTGTGACAAGTTCGTTATATTAAGACACGCACGCATCAGATGCAGAACGAATGAAAATACCATATACCATTGACTGGCTCTTTTTGCTTAACCTGCTTGAGTTTTCCAGCACTATATAAGTAGGCACATACCCTGATCGAACTCGACTACATTTTCCAGTCTATCTTTCACAATCAACAGTTCGAATTAAGGAAGTAATACCATAGTTTTTCTAAGAGTGTGATCTTATGGGTGTATCTTCTTGTGACACTAATGGTTTAAAGAAAGGTCCTTGGACAGCAGAAGAAGACCAAAAGTTGATAGATTATATCAAGAAACACGGGCATGGGAGATGGCGTCTACTCCCGAAGAATGCAGGTGCACTAATTCTGAATTTTCCTTGGTTATTTCTCCTTGCTTTACTTGTTTCATTGGTAATCGGAAGTAATTGTTAATATGGTGGACGGTGTTTAAATGCAGGACTTCAAAGATGTGGGAAAAGTTGTCGGCTTCGCTGGACTAATTACTTGAGACCAGACATTAAAAGAGGAAAATTTTCATGCGCAGAAGAGGAGACAATAATACAATTACATGGTGTTTTGGGAAACAAGTGCGAGCATTGAAGCTTCAGCCATACTTTTCCTTTTTTTTTCCTTCGCTTCCTCTGTTAGATAGTGTTAATTAGTGCCTAAATTTTCTTTTTTGTCACCTCTGTCTTAGGTGGTCTGCCATTGCTGCTCGATTGCCTGGAAGAACTGATAATGAAATCAAGAACCACTGGAATACCCACATAAAGAAGAAGCTGTTAAGTTTGGGAATTGATCCTGTCACTCATAAACCTCGTCTGGATCTTCATCAACTCTACTCAATGCTGAGTTCCTCTCTCTACAACCCATCTCATCTTAGCATGTCAACTTTGCTTGGAAATGGACCCATAATGGATCCAGATCTCCTAAACCTCGCCACCTGTTTCTTATCATGCCAAGGGAATAACCAAAACATCAGCCTGCAAAATCTACATGGAAATCAACTTGGCTCTGACCAAGATCCTGACCGGTTGGAGATTTTGCAACAAAGCCAGCTTCAACAATTGGATTATGGTAAATCTGAAAATCGAATGGAGTCCATGCAAACCAACTTTGAGGCGCCAGATAAAGATTGTCCTACCAATCTTAGCTGTTGTAATTCTTTTCAAGCTTCCTGGCAAGCCGATCAACCCGTCATCAATACATCATTCGACAGTCCAGGATGTTTGGATTTTAGCTCATTTCTACATGCAGCAACTTCTCTTAGCACAACTTCTTTACGTTCTTCATCAAAGGCTTATCTCAATGGTAGCATTGAAGATGAAAGGGATAGCTATAGCAGTGATTTCCTGATGTTTGGTATGCCAGATAGCTTGGAATGCTAAGTAGGCTCATTTAATATTCCTACATCAAGTACCACGTACAGAGACTTTAAACCTGTACGATTAGTTTAGAATATTAATATGATAAATTATTTTCTTTCCAGCAACTAACTGAATTTCAAGTTATTTTAGAGATAAGTAATTATTAGGGATTGAATATTATTTTCTCTTTATTAAAATAAAATAATATTATTGTAACACTAACCTCTCATCGAATATAGATCGTAATTTGTTAAGGACGAACACCATACCAATAAATTTAATCGTACCAACAAAGAAAATTACATTTACATTTTCAAAAATCGAATACTGTCTAAAAATTTGAAGGACATCAATCATTGTCCACTATAAATAAATTCTTATTATTGGATTTGGGACTAAAATCAATTCTTATTGGATTTGCGATGTCAACGGTTCTATATATGAAAAGTGAACCCATCCTAAACGTCATAATTGGGAGTGAAATATAAAGACGACACGCAAAAAGACGAGAGCACGCCCACTTTTCCCTCGTGTTCTCAGGATTGCCATAGTTTTCTCCACCCACAGGCCACAACCCCTCCTCTCCGGCATCATCTCCGTACACAAATCCTGTAACCTCCTCCTACAACAGCGTGCCGTCTTTTATTTTTCTTTTTAATATATACTATATTGCAACTCAACGCAACCCAAGATGCACCCCACCAACACCCAAATCAACGGTGGCAGCAGCAGCGGGAAGGACGTCGATAACAAAGGTATTGAGAAACCCAAGAGACGGATAAGATTCTTGCGGTGCTTTAGAGCAGCGGATATGGAAAGTTCAGCGGTACTGCGATCAGTTGGCAGCGAAAATGATACAAGTGTAGGGGAAGATGCAGTTATCAATTATGTAAAGGTGCAACATAAAGATGGTGTGGTCTTTCCTGATCATAAGGTGTTTCATTCTTTGCCATTGTCGGACGAGGAGTTCACTGGTCGTAAGAAGGATAAAAGTCGCAAGAGTTTCAAGCGTGTTATGAAAGCTGTTTTGTTCGAAACAGCACTGGTAATGGTGTTCTGTTTCCTGCGTTTTTTTCTTGATGATTTAACTATAACGACTGTGTTTCTTTTTCTCTCTTACAACAATTGCAAAATTCTTTGAAGATTCAGAAAGAATTTTGCCATTTGATTGTGTTTCTGGTTTCCTCCAACTATCTTTCCAATTTTTAGCATCAACCTCTCTATTTTTTCGGCTGACTCGATCAATCCCATTACTTGCATTTTTTATGTATACATGATGATGGAATGAGATGAATTAATATTGGACACGTAGTATATTAATTAACAACCACTCATCATTTCCACTATCTATAGAGGCTAATATAGTTTCAGCAAATGAAGGTTCCATCGTTTGGCCCTTTGGCTCGGTCAATAACTTGGAGTATTATATTAATTAACTACCACGCATGCGATATGCTATATTCAAGCAATATTCCTTCTTTGCTCAAACGCAAGTCACTGATTTGCTCCTGCTTTTGTTTTGACAGGCCAAGAAGATAAAGAAGAAACAACTCAAACAGAAGCTTCTCCAGGCAACAGGAAACGTATCTGATGATTTTGATAAAAAAGATTCGAACCCAATAAAAAGGCATACTGGAAACTCAATATGTCAAGACTTTGGTGACAGAAAAATGATTGGCGATGCTCCTTCCGATTCTTCTTTATGGTCTCCCAGCTGCGTGTCATCTTCATGTAGTTCAAGGTCATCTGCAACAACAAACCATTCATTTCAATCAAACTTATCCGACTCCATGCACAAGGAAGACAGCTTGCAAAACTATGGGATAGGGTATTATAGTTCGAATACTGGCCTGTGCTTGCTTCTTATAAGTCTGCTGGTTTTGGTTTTATGGGGCAAGCTATGCTCTATATTATGTACCTCAATATGGCTTTTCTTCATACCTCGTTTCACCATCAGAAAACACCCGCAGAATAACCGAGTTGAGTCAGTGGAGGACAGGAAGAGGATTATTATGGAAGGACTGCTGCGAAGGAACCATAGCTAATAAGCCCCTCTGACAAGCACACCAATGTGAGTGATACGCATTGCGACTCTCGGCCAAAAGGACAGAAGCTTCAAACAACTTTCTAAACCCTGTTATGTTTTCTCGAGTGTATATACAATTCTTTTTCACGTGCAGGCTTGTATACAGGATATAGCTGATACTGGATTGAGTGGAAATGTAATTATTAACAGTCAAGAATATGAACACAGTTCTTGGATTCTATATAGCTTTTTACGCTTGATACCCTTTTCCTATGCCTTATTTTAATAGGAAATACACCTATTTACTTTCTTCTCTTGATGAAAATATGGAATAAGAACCTCCTAAGTTAAATCCACACACAAATCACAGGCAAATTTTATGCAATTAAGATTAGATTCACACAAATCACATTTTAGATGAGATTTATTATAGTTACTTGCATACATCGTAATTCTCATTTTTTGTCATGTCAGAGCAAATCCGATAAATGCAAGGCATGAAGTTTGCTCTTTTCTCCTTTAAGATTTCAGGTTTTTAATTCATGATTTCTCCTGTATTGCCTTCTCTAAGACTTCAGATTAAAGGGGTTCTTCTTACTGAAAACAAATACTGGTTACCAAGATTATCGAATAGTGAATTTAACCTGCTCATGGTCTTGGGTTATTTTGTGAAATTGAATTTTGGATTTATGGTCGAATTATAAAAAAAAAGTATTTGATAGTTTACTGAGATACTCTTCCTCATTAACAAAAATAGTGAATTTAAAATAGAAGAATGCGAAGAAGAAGAAAGGTAAAAAAGAAGGTTCACACGTGTTACATGGTCCCCAATCATTCCATGTGGGGCACAATCTTTTTCATCGAACCCGAGAATCCACCGTGTCTGCCCATTCCCAGCAACTCAATCCGCATCACCTGTGTCAGCTCACACGTGCCAACTTTTCTCTCTGCCTTTCTCGTCCTTGCCTTCCAACTTTTCAGTTCCCACAGAAAATAAATTAACTAATTCTTTCCTTCCCGCCAACCTTCTTTTTAACTTAACAAATTACATTATACACTAATTCTAGGAGGGGATCTCTTTGCCACGTGGCTGGAACCCACATCTTGCAAGATCCTTCAGCCGATATTGATGCCTGGGCAAACAAGTCCTGGTGCCCTAAGTTATGGGGGTGCTCGCAAGTTCCACAAGTAGAAAAGGGAAAACGATGGAGTGGCAAAACCCTTGCTTGGCACAATGTGATTGTCACCGATCTTGTCTCTTAGGACGACGTTAGTCCGTACATCTTAGAGTTCTAGTTCAATCCGCACTAGAATCAGATCAACACTAGTTGGCTGCTGACGGCGAGTTTATTGCATAAAAAATTAACTTAAATATTTATTTTTTAAAAAATCGATTAATTTTGTCAATTTATGAATAAAAAACAAGCGTAAAATTTTTTTAAAATTTAAACAGGAAAACAACCAATATATTTTGGGTTTTAATGTTTTACATTACTCTAGGAAAATAAATTCCACCACGGACAGCTTGGTTGCGGAAGAAGAATTAACGTGGCAAAATTAATTAAAAACAAAAATATATTAGGGTCAGGTGGCTCAGGTCAGGGTCAGGGTCGGGATCATCTTTTACTGTGTTGAAGCATTTAGGTAGCCCTACTAGAAAGCTATTTCAAGGAGGCAGCTTTTAGATATTTCCATATATATCCTACACATCATTGCAAGCCTATATCATAGGCAAATTCATATATTTATGACCAAATCTTACTCTATATGATTGCCACCAGTCTGCCTTCTCTTTTTCGCTTGAGTACCGCTTGTTAATTGTTATCCTAGACCATAAACTGGTAAACGAAGAATGTTAACCAGTACACGCCAATACATTGCCACCTCCTGATCTCAGGTAATAAACCATAAACAGTGTCTGTCAGTCACCACGATAACCTGTGCAGGACAAATATCTGGTCTCTATATATATTAGCTCCTCGGCTTAATTAGAGAGGCAAATGTTTTGGGTCCTCCGGTTGATGCACACTATAAATGCTAATTTGCTGTCTGAGATGAGTTCTTCAAGACGTACAGTTCAATAAATGTGCAGATGCTCCAAATTCATGTTAAGATGCTCATCAAAACGAGTTTAATTAACTCTTCCATCTTTTGTTTGGAATTTTGTTTATAATTCCTGATAAATACAAGATAAAAAACTGAAAGGCGACACTAACCAGCAAAACCCAGAAAGGACAGAGCACAAATGAGCATATGCAGAGACAAGGTCATGTACTTTTTGGCATTTCACCCACTGGCCTGTCCTGGTATGTTCTACCTATATACCTTCGTCTCTCTCTCTCTAGCTAGGATATAGTCACCCATTTATGTTCTCCTAAACACTTGTCCCTGCGAACGTTTTACCATGTTTCTTTCTAATCTCTTTGGCCCCCCTCTCTCTCTGTCTCTAAAACCTTCAACTTATCTCCAACTCTATCCGGCCTGTGTGTTTGCATATTGTAGCTAGCAAGCTGTTCTCCATTTGTGCAAGAATATTGAGTCTCATTGCTCTCATTGTAGTGAAGAAAGATTAAATGGCCGCAAACCCTATTCCATTCCTGATCAAGCTCGCCAAAGATCACCACCAACCTCAGCAGCTCAGCCTAGCCCATGTTCAACCACAATCGAAAAAACCCGACCCCGGAAATACTAAAAGGGGTAAGAATCCCCGTAGCAGATGCATAACTCGCAAGAAGACACCCCAGAGAGGGATGGGTGTGGCTCAGCTTGAGCGCTTAAGGATACAACAAGAACGTAGGACGAGCGCCCTAGAAGCTGACCACCTTCAGTCCTTCATTATTCAACCCGTTCCAGACCAGGTTAATGGTGTTCCGGTACCTGTTCACTGCGGTACATGGAACACTAGTGCGCCTACGATCGGTAGCGGGATGCTGAGTTGGGACCTATGTGGTCGGAGGCCTATTAAGAGGGTTGACAACGGAGGTTGTTACCTCAATGGGTTTAATGGTGTGACTGGGTCGGGTCAGGTTTTGGTGCACCCTTATGGCGTTGTTGCAGCTCCTGAAGTGAGGAGTGTACGGGTTGGGACTCCGGTTGGATCTGCTGCTGTGTTTGAGACCTCGAGAGAGCTCTCTTCAATGCCAAAGATCAGCAATCAGCCCTCTGTTTGTGATTTTTGCTTTAAGGTTTATATTTTGTGATTTTTTGCTTCTTCCCAATTAAAAAGTTAGAGTGAAGAGAAATATACAGGATGGTTCTTAATAAACAAAGCCAGTTTCTAACTTTTTTTCTTGGAGCTTTTCCCTCTATTGGATCCTAAGCTTTTTTGTAATCGTTTATAACAAAAAAAAAAATCTACCGAAGGCATTCACAATATCTAATATTTTATTATGTCCCAATAGAGGCCAATAATACTATGCTTTTTTTTGTCTGAATATGATGTTGGATTATTTGTGTTATAACCGTTCCAGTACGTTTCGCAGAAGAAGAAGCTCGACGGAGAAGACGTGGGTAATCATGGAAATAAAGTCACCTATGTAGACTATATATTTAAAGGAAGAAGAGACGAGTATGCAGAGATATCACCCGCCAATGTCAATGGCGTTCAGCATCCCGGATATAATCAAGCCCATAATTCTGATCATTCCAACCTGGAGATGGATGGATTTGATTCTAGAGATGCTGCTAGTGCCTGCTATGACTTTGATGAGGTTGTTCTTCTTCATTTCAATTATTATGCCGATCCTATATTTTTCTGTTTTGGTGAATTCTCGATTGTAATGCACACTGTTATGCATCTCAACATTAAACCTAATGCACCAATCAAGCCGATACATCAGTTTTTTCCCTCTGCGATCAAATATGATTTTGACTTTTCTGTCTGTTTGATTCTCACGGGATTCGTTATTCTGTTGCTAAAGGGTATGGATGTGCTGACTATAGACAGCGAGGAGGGATCAGTAGGTGGGAGTGTTCTCACGGAGTATGAATTTTTCCCAAGGAAAAATGGGAGAAGCACATCTTTCGAGGAGGTGGAATTTCCCGCAGAAGCTTCAGTTGCAGTGGCTGGTGAAGCTTCTCGGGCTACAACTTCTGCTGACTGTGGTTATAGCGCAACAAATGCTTCTAATTCTGTTGATTTGTCACTCAAGCTTTCATGCTAGACTCAAAGAAATATGTCTAATTTTGGTTTAGGAGTTTCTTGGAATATGTGTGATCACTGAACTTCTTAACTTCCTTTTTGATCTTAAACCTGAAGCCTTACGGAAATAGTTGTTGCTTTTTTGTTGCTTCTCTCCTTTTTCTCTCTTTGACATTCCTTCGTGGGCTGTGCTTTAATTTACTCAGCAGCTTCATCGTTCTGGTATTATTAAGTATACAATGCACACCATTTCCTGAAATAATACTCTTATATATCTCAAAAACACTATCCAGTTGTGTAGCCTTGGAAATAATAGCAAGTGTTCTTATAGTTGCAGTTGAGTAGCTTAGTAGATACCATGTAATCTTACATATTCGAAGCAGTACAAAATTTAATGAAGACAGCAGTTTAACACTGGGCAAAAGACATGTCTGAAAAGGGTAGTTAGTGCCAGTACCATCAGGCAAGCATTGATCTAGGGTGTACTTTCTCCAGGAGTTGCATTGTAGTGTCATTTTGCAACAAGTAACCATAGAAACAACAAAACTCGTCATAACAACTTGCCGAGCCTTAAAAGTTTTAAAGACAATGGGCTGCAGGATGTGCATGCATTCTTTCAAAATCAATGTCAAACGGTTGAAACAAAATCTTCCCAACATCAGATTCTCTGTATATTTTTCAGTAATGGGGTGATAGCTGTTTCAGATCTTCTTGATACTTGAATTTATATTCTCGGCTGTGTTGTTTAATCTGTTAATGGGGACTCACCATTGATAGTGATCAACTCCAATTTTTGATTTGGTAGCTAAACTAACTTCCAATGACCAGGATATTGCTAGAACATGCAATGCAAGGGAACTTTGGACTTGTTCTGCAAAGTTCAAAACCCTAATACGCGCACAAATTAAGAGTTAAGACGACGCTCTCTCGCTCTAGAGCTGCTTTTGCAAAAGCACATCTGCAGGCATTACTCTTCTAAAAATAACTTGCATCCTGTACTATGAGCTGAAACACAAAGAGGGCATCTCTGGATTACTATTTATGGCTGTGAAGCAACCTTTTAAGGATTGCTTTTGAAAACGTGAAAAGGATAGATAGAAAGTAAGGTGTAAAGACTAGCGTAAATAAGCAAACAAGCGTCTTACTGTTAACAGATACACCCAGGGGTTCATTGGCTTGTTTGTATATATGTGGTCAGTAAGTGGCTGCCTGCCTGTGAGGTGTAGATCCAGCATAATACAAGTCAGTACAAATCTGCAATAGGTATATGTATCTACCCACAGAGGGAGACTGCTACTCTGCTTTTGGTCTCAGTATTTGTAGCTAAAGATGTGTAAAGCTTTTTCTAGGTCCATTCTTATTGGTAGATAAGTGATCAGCTGTTGTCCTGCCCGTAAACCGTTCTTCCTTCCTTTGTCTTTTTCACTTTATTGTTTTTATATTTTTGGCAAAGACTCCCAATTGTATTAATATGCGGATTATCTTTCTTTCTTTCTTTATCAATCACAGCTTGCTTTGTTCTCTTGCGGGAAACTTATGAGGGGAGGAGCTGCTACAGTCTTCTGGATGCTTCTTTCTCAGGTCCAATGCTGTAAGATTTTCTCTCCATGCTCTAAGCCAGCCCAATAAATGCCGAATCCAAGCCTGGCCCAAAAGTATGGGATCCACAGATATGGCTTTTATTCTATTTTCTTTCTCTTTACGTTCATGGGAGGTAAAAACAAAAAACCTTCTGTATTTATGCTGTTAATTGGAATCGTAAATGTTGTATTGAATATGTATACCCCACTTCCTCACTCGTATTAGTCATCTTTCACACGCAACGGTAACGCTACTACACTGAACCCAAAAGCGTAAGATTAGAACAGCAAACTTTTTCTGATTTCCATACCCATAAACCATTTCTCCTGCAAGCTCGATAACACGATAATACGATTATGGATCCTCAAAAACAGCAGCGGGAGGAAGAACAGAATCCTGCTCCGGTTGATCCAGACCACCCACAGCTCCCCACCATCAAGATCCGCAATCCTTCCTCCTCCATTCACCACCACCATCCTTCCTCCACCCCCACTCCGACCGCTGGCGCCCGCCGCAAGATCGGCGTCGCAGTAGACCTGTCCGACGAGTCCGCCCACGCCGTTCGCTGGGCTGTCTCCAACTACCTTCGCCCAGGTGACGCTGTTGTCCTACTCCATGTCTCCCCCACCTCCGTCCTCTTCGGCGCCGACTGGGGTCCCCTCCCCCAGACGCCCACTATTTCCTCACATCCCTTGGAGAATAATAGAAACAGCCCCGACGTCAATGCTAACGCTGTCCCCGGGCAGCAGCAGCAGAGGGAAGAGGACTTTGATGCTTTCACGGCCTCCAAGGCCGCCGATCTGGCGAGGCCACTGAGGGAAGGGCAGATCCCCTTTAAGATCCACATAGTGAAGGACCACGACATGAAGGAGAGACTGTGCTTGGAGGTGGAGAGGTTAGGGTTGAGCGCCCTCATCATGGGCAGCAGAGGCTTTGGTGCTGCGAAGCGAGGTAGCGATGGTAGGCTAGGCAGCGTTAGCGATTATTGCGTGCATCACTGTGTCTGCCCCGTCGTTGTGGTTAGGTATCCTGAAGACAAGGATAGCGGGAATGAAGAAGGTGACGTCGCCGTCATTGTGCACTCCAACAAAGATGAGGAAGAAGCCGTGGCGGACGATAAAAAAAGTGAGTGTTGGTTTAGCTTAGAATGTGGTCATAATTCCAATTTTTTGTTGATATGCTGCTATGCTATTTTAGTGACACAAAATGATAAGCCGCCGGCGGTAATATTCCCATATTATAACTTTTAGGTACTTATCTGATGGCCGATGCGGAAATGTTAGGCTTGATACATTGGGTTTTTTTATACATAAAAAAATGATCCTTTCGGTGTGGAAAATAGAGTAGATGATTGCATATTTGGTGTTTAATCGAATGTTTATATCTATGTTTCTGTTTCCTGATGACTGGTTGGGAAATTTGTGATGCATTGGCTGTCATCTAAATTTGGATATGTTACGAAACCTTTTAATCCGTCACACTGAAAAGAATCTTTATGTCACTGCATTGTTTTATTCGGTCATAATTTATGATGGTCGTTTGGTTGCTTCATTTGCCATGAACTTTAAGAATTGTTCAACTGGGAGCTTACTTAGTTCGTCATGATTTTGCGTGAATAATGAAATGAAAAGAAATGTTATTTTTCTTGGGAGTGTACACGAGTTTATTGTGATTGCAGTTTGTAACATCCTGTCCTGAGCAGCTATCTGTCTGGATTGTATTCATGGCTTTGCCTTTTGGATTGCTTTGTAATTTTAGGTGGATTTCTACATTCTAGCTTGATAAGTGAATAATGTCTCTCTTTGCCTTTTGCATTTCTTCAGATGACTAGTCCAAACTTCCATTTCCACCTTGCTCCTCAGGTACGTCGAGAAGTCCTCGAACTGTCATATCTGCAATCTTGCTCCGTTGTTGCTCTTGTATGTTTTTGTTCCTTGAATTTGGGAAATCTTGTTTCATACATAACATTGTTTTTTTTTTCTTTCTTTTAGAAGAAAATCTTGTTACCTACATCGGATGCATATCTTACAGTATCTTTGCTTTGATACTCAGCATGCTTTATCAGTTATCGATTACAATGGAAATCCAAAGCAAAACTTCATTTGCTGTGTTTGTCCTTGTAGATAATTTAGCAGTCATTTGTGTTGGCACAAATCGTAGAGCATGAAGAGGAGGAGCTAACGTGTTCCTGATTTTTAGTATATTTATCAGGCAAACGGTTGTCAGATTGGTCTAGCTTCCTTGGGAGTGCATGACATTTTTCAATGAGCTTGTGTAATATGGAGCTTTGGAAGATTTGTGATGCTACTTGAGTGGGTGATGAATGATATGAGTTTTTTGGACTGAAAGTTGTTTTAGGGGATGTAATGTTGATGGTTTCAGTGTTGAAGGATGCCTTTTTTCCTCATTAGATGGAAAGCTAAGCAAGTTTTTATGCGAGTTTGTTTCTGACCACGGAAACTGGAATAAAGCCTCCCTTCACAAAGTTGGATACAGAAGAATCGCATCCTTAAATGAGCTGCGTGCGTCCAAATTTTGAATGAATTTTCCTTCGCTTGTCTATACCGGGCCTGCAGTCGTTTGTTTGTCCGATGCTTGAATTTTTCAAACCCAAAATTATGTTTTTGCGACAAATCAAAACTGCTAATTCCTTACCCTTTTTTTTTATCCAAATTCTATATGTTACAAATTTTTCATCGAATTTCTTTTGGACATCAGATCCTACTGTAAGTTTGGATGTATGGCCTTAGGACTGTGGTTTTAGTAGGATTTGATTCGTTACTAAATAAAAAAATAAATTGTTGGTGTTGTTGTGACATAAATGGATGAAGTAGAAAGAAAATTAATAAACTGAAGAAAATATTCAAGAAGGGATATAATTGTATTCTCAATATATTCAAGAAGGAAAAATATAAAATTCCTGTTTAAATGAAAGTAAATAGTATATATTCGATAAATGGGACCCGTCATACGAAGAGGCGAGTTATTGGAATGTATGGTTGTCAATTGCATACTCTTATTGAGCACTTGAGCTGTATTTTCGGAAGTCCTCTTGTGCCTGTAAAGCTAGGTCATCATCTTCCCATTCATCGCGGTATGTCTTGGGCTTAGTATGCCAATATTTTAAAAGTTCAATTAATATTTTTATTCTCCACTCTTCAAAGGGTGGACACTGACACTGAGCAGCGAGCAAATTTTGGTAGTCCTCCTACAAAATTGACCCAAAACCAATATATTATGAAACAACAGCCCAGTTTCAGAAAAATTAGAGTTGACAAATTAGAACTACGGCATTTTATATGATTTTTTCCAATGCTGAAAACCATAGATATATGAAAAATAAACTAAATCTCCATAAAAACCTGGGGCTTACCGCAGAAATAACTTTATGAGTGTGATGCTTAGGGATACCAGAAGCTTCTAGAGTTGAGTAAAACGTTCTAACATCTTCCATCATGTCTTCCGGCGAAGGAAGCACAATCCGACCGGACAAAACTTTAGAAATCCACTTGCTTTGAGATTCAAATGTTGGAAAAGGATAGGTCTGGCACCAGAAATAGCAAACGGTTAATTACTATCACCAATAAAGGGCAAGAGATGCTCGAACAAAGTGTTTGACAGTTAAATGAGAAAACTCAAATTATTCAAAAAAAAAAACACAGAGAGAAATCTCAACCATATAGGTTACTCCAACAAAGGAAAGCCATGGCGCGAGTGTGGGTGGGAAAACATGCTTGTATAGTGGCCCCACACGATTGTCATCCACTGTCACAATGCCATTTGATTTCAGGAAAGGGTAGTGATAGTTGTACCTAACATCGAGAGGAAGCCAATAAGTGGGTATTCTGTATAACATTATTTTTGATTGAATTTGAGATTGCCCCCAACAAAACCAAATGTTAAATTACCCGGTGCAGTGCAGAATAGTGTCAGCATGGATTATGCAACCATTTCGGAAAACCACGGAACCATCTTCATGGGCACTTTTTATCTGTAATATTCAGGAAAAGAACAGAAGGAAATAAGCACAAAAGACGAAGCATTCCTTATAATAGATAACTGAATCCGGCCTCAGAAGAGGAGGCGTTGCCTCTACCATTGAGTGAAGCCATAGATTATTGAATCCGGGGCGTTTCCCATATGTATCATCTGCAACTGCTCTGGATGCAACGTGAACTTCTTTAGCAACTCCTGATATCTCGATAGATAAATCAGCTGCACTTGAAGAATTGCCTATCAAAATCACAACCTGAAAATGGTGGAGCATTATTATGCACGGTGATATATATGGACCAAAGAAAACGTTGCACAATATGCCTCCATAACATAACATTAGCGTATGCGTATATTTGGATTCAAATGTTCGTGTAAGTACAAATTAAAGCCCTTTTGTAGTAAGAAAGAAAGTGCATTGAAAAGTCTTTATCATATAAAACAATAATTGAAACAGTCTCTTAAAGCAGAGGATTATCTTTCAATGTGAAAAAACAGAGGATCCGAATCATCCGACCAATTTGCAGGTTCAATGTCATCTTTTAGGCTTGTGTACTGATGTTGGGATAAAGAAATGGAAAAGCCTGAATCATACCTGATTTCTGAATGGCTCAGGTTGTCTGTAACTGTGGCTGTGTATCTGCTTCCCAGGCCAGATACTGTAGCCTGTAATGAGTAGTAATTAAGATGAAACTAACAAGTATAGCGAGGACCTTCCATCTACAATTTGGGAGCTATAACTCACAATTAAGAGAGAATCTATGAACCAGCTAAACATAAAGATCGATCTTACGTTATAATGATGGAACTCTATGACTTGAATATAAAACAAAAGGAACAACGTACATAGAAACAGATGAAAAAATGTTTCATAAAGAGTAATATCATTTGTTTAAAATTTCGAGTTAATTAGATAACAAGTACCTGGAAATTCAGCGATTCGAGGTTCAGAGTAGTGGCCGCTGCAAATAACAGCAGCGTCAAAAACCTCTACCACAAATTCATTATTAGTATTCTTTGACTGCACTTGCCATTTTCCCTGATTTTTCTTCTTGATATCACCTTCACCAACCAACTCCACACTAACAACTTCACACCCAAACCTCACCAACTCTAGGACCCCAAACTCTCTCGCAAAATCTTGCAAGTACAGCAACACCTCACTGTGACCCGGGAATCTTCTCGGATCCTCCCGTGTTTGAAACGGGTAGTCGAAGAAACCCATCGACTCTCTAGGCAGGTTGGTTCTTAGGGACTCGTAAAGGCTGCTGTGGACAATGGGTCGATCGGGGTCCATCCCAAGAGGATCAGATTCGACCCTTGAAGTGTACACCCACACCCCGCCCACCTGGTCTCCTTTCTCGAACACCACCGCTGTGTGGCCCTCCCGGCTGAGCTCCCGCGCGGCCACAAGACCGGCAGCACCGGAGCCGATCACGGCTACATGGCGGGAGACGGGGGAGCCGTGTGGTGCTTGCATTCTGCTTCCAGGAAGCTAGGAATTTCCACCACCGCAAAGGAAAAGGTCAAAGCGGGGTGACTGGTAGAAAAAAATTGTCACAATAACGTTTTGCCGATCATGCTCACTACTCAACCATGTGAGGAACATAATATATTCAACCATTTGAGAAACAGGCCTGTCTTGTAATGTCATAAAAGATACTATTATATTAAACATCATTGCGCATTCCAACAGAAGACGAGAAAGAAGCCGTGGCGGACGATAAAAAAACTTAGAACGTGGCCATAATTCCATTTTCTTTTATATGCTGATATGCCGCCGGCGGTAATATTCCCATAATACCTTCTGTGTACTTCTCTGATGGCTGACGCGGAAATGTTAGGCTTGATACACTGGTTTTTTTTATATTAAAAATAAAAACTGATCCTGGAAGACAGCATAGATGATTGCATATTTGGTGTTTAATCGAATTTCTCGTATCTATGATTATGTTTCCTGATGAGTACTGGTTGGGAAATTTGGTCCGTTTTCTAGATATAATTATTGTATATTTTCTAATATTGGCTGTCATCTAAATTTGGATATCTTACGAAACCTTTTAATCCGTCACACTAAACAGAATATTTATGTCACCGCATTTTTTTATTCGATCAAAATTTAAGAAGGTCGTTTTGTTGATTAATTTTCCATGAATTGTTCTAATGGGGTCACATAATTTTTGACTGCTTAAAATTTTTTGCATAATATGAGACAAACAAACAACTGTCTCGTAATTCCCTCCACTATGCATAACATATTCAAAATTAAACCAGTATTTAAAAATAACATGAATTTATATAGACAATAATGGGAATTTTTGAATTTTTTGTAAAGCAAGGAAATTATTTTGCAGAAAATCCAAAACAATATCAACCAGCATAAATCACCTAAATTAAACATAGGAAAATACTCCGAATGGATATCAGAATAAATCAAGTGAAATAAAACATAAAATTCCATAAAGAAATTTAAAAAAAAGAGAGAAGAAATCAAGCTTCCACAAATAGGACGCGTAACTGCACGACACACGAAGTGAGTTACTAGAATGTGTGATTGTTGCGTACTTTAGTAGAGGTGTATCTTCGGAAGTCCTCATGGGCTCGCAAAACTAGGTCAACATCTTCCCATTCATCACGGTATGTCTTTGGCTTAGTGTGCCGATTTTTTAAAAGTTCAAAGTACATTTGTAGTCTCCACTCTTCAAAGGATGGGCACTCACACTGGGCAGCGAGCCAATTTTGGTAGTCTTCCTACAAAGTTGACCCAAAACCAAGACAAGATATCATGAAATAAAAGCACAGATTCAGAAAAAATGTGGGATATATATAATGCATTGCAGTATGCAACTGCTCCAGCTCCAAAGTTGCATGAGCATTTTAAGAGTTGAAAAATTAGAATCAAGGCATCTTAATTATATGACTTTTTCAATTGCTGAAAACCATAGATAAAAGATAAACAAGATCTCCATAAAAACGTGGAGCTCACCGCCGAAATAAGTTTATGGGTGTGATGCTTAGGAATGCCAGAAGCTTCTAGGGTGGAGTATAATGTTCTAACATCTTCCATCATTTCTTCCGGTGAAGGAAGCATTTTCCGACCGGACAAAACATTAGAAATCCACTTGCTTTGAGATTCGTATGTTGGAAAATGATAGGTCTGGCACCAGAAATAGCAAACGGTTAATTACTATCACCAATAAATCGAACAAAGTGTTTGACCATTAAATGAGGAAACTCAACCAAAAGGGCTACACCAACAAAGGAAAGCCATGGCGCCAGGGAGGGAGGGAAAACATGCTTGTATAGCGGCCCCACACGATTGTCATCCACTGTCACAATGCCATTTGTTTTCAGGAAAGGGTAGTCATACTTGTACCTAATAATATCAAGAGGAAGCCAAAGAGTGGTTATTAAGCAAAACATGATTTTCTGCTTGTATTTGAACTTGCCCCCAGCCAAAGAAGGGTGAATTACCCGGTGCAGTGCAAAATAGTGTCAGCATGGACCATGCAACCATTTTGGAAGACCACAGAACCATCTTCATGTGCATTTTTTATCTGTAATATTAGGAAAAGAACAGATGGAAATATGCACAAAAGAGGAAGCATTCCTTATAATAGATAACTGAATCCGGCCTCAGAACAAGAGGCGTGGCCTCTACCATTGAGTGAAGCCAGAGGTTACTGAATCCGGGCTGTTTCTTATACGTATCATCTGCAACTGCTCTGGATGCAATGTGAACTTCTTTAGCAACTCCTGATATCTCGATAGATAAATCTGCTGTACTTGAAGAATTGCCTATCAAAATCACAACCTGAAAATAGCGGAGCATTATTATGCACAGTGATATGGACCGAAGAAAACTTTGCACAATATGCCTCCATGACATAACATTACCGTATGTGTATAATTGAATTCAAATGTTTTGTACAACTTAGAGCCCATTTACAGTAAGAAAGAAAGTGTATTTAAAAGTCTATCAAATAAAAAAGATAATCGAAATAGTCTCTGATGACAGAGGATATTATCTTCCAATGAGAAAATAAAGAGGATCCGACCAATTTTTGCAGGTTCAATGTCATCTCTTAGGCACGTGTACTGATGTTGGGATAAAGAAATGGAAAACCTCAATCACACCTGATTTATGAATGGCTCAGGTTGTCTGTAATTGTGGCTGTGTATCTGCTTCCCGGGCCAGATCTTGTAGCCTGCAATGCGAAGTAAATAAAATGAAGGCTACAGAAATAACATAGAGGTCAAACCCACAGGAAAAAAGAGAATCCAATCGACCCAACATGGAGGTCCAACCGAAAGCAAACGTTCCTAATGTAATAATAATCAATACTTTTCAGAAAGACAAATCCAAGAAATAAGACGTTAACAGCTAAGCAGGTACCTGGAAATTCAGCAATTCGAGGTTGAGAGTTATGGCCGCTGCAAACAACCACAGCATCAAAAATTTCTACAACATATTCATTATTACTGTTCTTTGACTGCACTTGCCATCTTCCCTGTTTTTTCTTCTTGATATCATCTTCACCAACCAACTCCACGCTAACAACTTCGCACTCAAACCTCACCATCTCTAGGACCCCAAACTCTCTCGCAAAATCTTGCAAGTACAGCATCAGCTCCCTGTGACCCGGGAATCTTCTCGGGTCCTCTCGTGTCAGGAGCGGGTAGTTGAAGAAACCCATCGTCTCCCTTGGCAGGTTGATCCGCAGGGACTCGTAGAGACTGCTGTGGACAATAGATCGATCAGGCTCCAGCCCAAGAGGATCAGATTCGACCCGTGAAGTGTACACCCACACCCCACCCACCTGGTCTCCTTTCTCAAACACCAGCACTGTGTGACCCTCCCGGCTGAGCTCCCGCGCAGCCGCAAGACCGGCACCACCAGCACCGATCACGGCTACATGGCAGGAGACGGGGGAGCCGTCGGGTGCTTGCATTCTGCTTGCAGGCAGCTAGGAATTTCGACCAGCGCAGGGAGAAGGTCAAAGCAGGCTGACTGGTGGAAAAAAAAAATTGCCACTGTAACGATTTTGCTAATCATGCACACTATTCAACATGTATGTGAAGAACTACCTTATAATATCTTTAAATATACTATCATTCCTGTCACATATCAAAGTATATCTAAAGGAATCCAGAATTAATTGTACCTCTACTGTGAATACTTCTATCTCAATCCATGAGAATTCGAAAAGAAAATTTGGTCATTTTTTTTCCATTATCATTTATCAAGAAGAACACATACTAGGAATTTACACAATGGCTGAGGGTTGATAACATTTTAAAGACCTTATGATGTCAAGATATTGAAGGGGATTGCAGAAATTTCAGTAAGTTTAAGGGTTTGACGTGGAATGATAGCATATATTGACAGGTTTTAAAAGGAATACCTGATCAGATACTCTTGAGCCTACAGAGTTCTGTTTGGGGCTTTATCGCAAGCATTGTGTTGACTAAAATACAATTAACGGGATATTCGTATCCCTGCTTATAGCATTTTAGCCATTACAAATTAGCATGAAATCTTGAAATATCCTTGTTTCTTGTTAGCTTTATTTTTTTAGATTTTGCTGGCAAGAGAAGGTTATATGACAATTTTTATTTGATTATATTATTAGAATAGTAGCAGTGAAGGGAAGCAAATAGCAAACATAAAAGCTCACTGCATCATTGCTTAGAAATTAATGTAACAATATATACTTAAGAGTAGCGCGCAGGAGACTCTCTGCACCCCTTATTTGAAGTGAGTTACTATGATGTATGATTGTTAATTGCATACTCTTCTTGAGCTGTATCTTCGGAAGTCCTCATGGGCTTGCAAGACTAGGTCTTTGTCTTCCCATTCATCACGGTATGTCTGTGGCTTAACGTGCCAATTTTTGGAAACTTCAATGAACATTTGTTTTCTCCAATCTTCAAAGCATGGACACCGACACTGAGCTGCGAGCCAACTGTTGTAGTCATTCTACAAAATTGACCCAAAAGTAAGGCAAGATATCACATTTACAGACGAAACAAAAACATTAGAAGAGTAACAAAGTGGAATATATATGTATGGAACTTTTCCAGCTGCAGTTACGTTAACATCGCATTTAACAGTTCACAAATTAGCAGGCATCTTATATGCAATTTTACATTGCTGAAAACCATAAGCAATTTTACCATGGAATATTAGTTTACATCAGTGATTAATTTCATTTTGGTCCACCAATTATCTGAGATAAGAAGCCCACAGCCAGAAGATACTATTATTGGTATTTCACTTCTGGTTGAATTTCCACTTCTTAGTTCAGACAAGGATCTTGTGCATGACTAATAGTGTTCCTATTCGTCGCATAGAAGGATGCCAACATAGATTTTTACTTTCTTGTTTAAACAGTGGATGGTCTTTCCTCTTTTTTTCATGCTACCATCAACATGGGCTACTCGGAGCAGTTCAAACTCCCATACAAATTAAACTCTCAACTGAATTTCAAAATTTTTAATGTAAATCTCTTTTGGTTAAAATATCAAACAGAAAATGTGTAAGTTTAACCCAGTTCCTAGCAGAAATCCTGTAATCTATCAATGTCAGCAAACCATCAACCATAAATTAAAGCGTCCAATAAAGCCAGAGCAAGAGATATTCAAAAGGAAATTCACAAATAAAAACAAGATTTCAGATGATAGTTGGCATAATCCTCTATGTTGAGGAAAAGTATAAAGACCACAGCCAATTTATCAGCTCTAATATGTTACACCATGACAGTTCATTGTGACTCTGGTCTCTCCAAAATGATAGGGATTGAAACTAGGCCTATTGATGTTATATCAACTTTCCGCAGTGAAGTATGTTTCATGCATAAAATATGATAAACAGAAGACAAACTCTACAAAAAACATGGGGCTTACCGCAGAAATAAGTTTATGAGTGTAATGCTTAGGAATGTCAGAAGCTTCTAGGATTGAGTATAATGTTCTAACATCTTCCATCATGTCTTCAGGTGAAGGAAGCACAATCCGACCGGACAAAACATTAGAAATCCACTTGCTTTGAGATTCATATGTTGGAAAAGGAAAGCTCTGCCACCAGAAATAGCAAACTGTTACTATCACCGATAAAGGGTAAGAGATTCTCGAACAAAGTGTTTGACCATTAAATGAGAAAACTCAACCCAAAAGGCTACACCAACAAAGGAAAGCCATGGTGCCAGGGTGGGTGGGAAAACATGCTTGTATAGCGGCCCCACACGATTGTCATCCACTGTCACAATGCCATTGGTTTTCAGGAAAGGGAAGTGATAGTTGTACCTGATATCAAGAGGAAGCCAAAAAGTGGTTATTAAGCATAACATTAATTTTTTTATTTGAGTTTGCCCCCAACAAAACCAAATGTTACATCACCCGGTGCAGTGCAAAATAGTGTCAGCATGGACCATGCAACCATTTTGGAAAACCACAGAACCATCTTCGTGTGCACTTTTTATCTGTAAAAATAGGAAACCATCCACATGTGAACTATTTATCTGCAATAATTAGGAAAATCACAGATGAAAGATGAAGCATTTGTTATAATAGATAAGTGGCATCCAGTCCAAGAATGGAAGCCGTTGCTCCCTACCATTGAGTGAAGCCATAAATTACTGAATCCGGGCTGTTTTTTATATGTATCATCTGCAACTGTTCTAGATGCAATGTGAACTTCTTTAGCAACTCCAGATACCTCGATAGATAAATCAGCTGCACTTGAAGAATTTCCTATCAAAACCACAACCTGATAATGGTGGAGCATTACTGTGTAAAAACTCAGTTCATAGCATACATATACATTGTGATATGGGCCTAAGAAGAACGATATAAAAAAATGTTGGTTAATAATAATATACTACAAACTACGTTAAGACATATACCAAGTTGCACAATATGCATCCATAACATTAGCGTGTTATGACATTATAATTGTATTCAAATGTTCATACAGTTACAACTTAGAGCCCATTTATGGTAAGAAGTGTATTTAAAAGTCTATCAAATAAATCAATAATTGAAGTCTCTTAAAACAGAAGATTATATTTCAATAAGAAAAAACAGAGGATCTGACCAAATTGCACGCCCAATGTCATCTTTTAGGCATGTGTATTAATGGGATAAAGAACTGAAAAACCTCAACCATACCTGATTTCTAAATGTCTCAGGTTGTCTATAATTGTGGCTGTGTATCTGCTTCCCAGGCCAGATCTTGTAGCCTGTAAGGGGTACAGTAAATAAAATGAAACTAACAAGTATAGCAAGGAGCTTTCTTTCACAATTTGCGAGTTATAACTTACAACTAAGAGAGAATCGACAAACATGCAAAACAGAACCATCGATCTTCCATTATAATGATGGAAGCCTATTACTTTTGAATATATAACAAAAGAAATGAAACAGAAACAGATGAAAGAATGTTGTATTAACACTAATATATAAAAAAAGAATACAGTGCAAGAGAAAAGAAACATTGCACAGTTTGGTCAATACAGCCTACATCTACAGGATGGAGGAATAATATTGTTCATTAACAATACTGAATAGAATCTAAGAAATCTCAATATATACATAGCCGATAAACAGATGGGGCTTGTCCTTGGGACACCAACGAGGTCAATGGTGTGTTTGGGAGGGAGTTTTGGGTCCACTTGCTGAATCTCAACAAAGATCTTAGCAAAAATATAATTTAGCCAGTTAACTATGATTTAATCCACTCAATAAAAAAGAATATGACCATACTGTGAATCCATAAATAGAATAAGTGCGTCCAGATTAGATTAGATTACAAAGACAAAACCTGTCATGATTCATGAACCAACAATGAGGATTGCATGAACTGAAGACTTTTGCGTTATATAAACTCTACTCTGTTAAAAAAAATTCAAGCAACTGAACATAGAGCTCAAACTGAGAGCAAACTTTCTTAATAGACTAAGACGTGAACGACTAAGTACCTTGAAATTCAGCAATTCGAGGTTCAGTGTAGTGGCCGCTGCAGACAACAACAGCGTCAAAAACCTCTACCACAAATTCATTATTCCTATTCTTTGACAGCACTTGCCATTTTCCCTGGCTTTTCTTCTTGATATCATTTTCACCAACCAACTCCACACTAACAACTTCACACCCAAACCTCACCATCTCGAGAACCCCAAACTCTCTCGCAAAATCTTGCAAGTACAGCAACACCTCCTTGTGACCCGGGAATCTTCTCGGGTCCTCCCGTGTCAGAAACGGGTAGTCGAAGAATCCCATCGACTCCCTTGGCAGGTTGGTCCTTAGGGATTCGTAAAGGCTGCTGTGGACAATGGGTCGATCAGGGTCAAGACCAAGAGGATCAGATTCGACTCGCGAAGTGTACACCCACATCCCACCCACCTGGTCCTCTTTCTCGAACACCACCACTGTGTGACCCTCCCGGCTGAGCTCCCGCGCAGCCACAAGACCGGAAGCACCGGCGCCGATCACTGCTACGTGGCAGGAGTAGCGAGAGCCGTTCGGTGCTTGCATTCTGCGTGCAAAACGCAAGGACCATCCACCCGAGTAAGGAGCAAGTCAACACAGGATGACAGGTAGAAAAATTGCCACAATAAGAAGTTAATGTTTTGCTCATCATTCGCTCTTGTATCTATTCAACGATGACCGGTAGCAAAATCGTCCGCGTAATTCCTCTAAAAAGTAAATGAAGCTTAATATATCAATTAACGAATTAAGTAATTAATTAATATTTTAGATTTTTATCAAGTCCAATTGGGAGAGTAAAATTGTCATCTTGTAACAATGAAATGCATATATTTCAAATTTTAATTTTTTAAATACATTTCTTGTTCTTGAAATTCCATCGAAAGTTAGTATATGTGATTTCTAGTCTTGGATAAATTTAAAGATTTTATAAGATGTTTTGATTTTATTTTTTATTTAAAAACAAAATTTTGATTTTCAAAATATAATTTTTCATAAAAGTTTTGCTTTTCGTATGGAAAATATTTCAGTACGGTTTAATAGAGGAAATTTTTTTAAAAAATTTGTGATATAAAGTCTAATTTATTATGGAATTTACAAGATTAATAAGGTTTTTAAGAAGTTTTATAAAATCAATTAGAATAAGAAAAACGTCATTTTGAGAAAAATTTTTTTAAAAAAACAATTCCGTTCCATGGGCTCCGTAACGTTTGGGTTTAAAATCAAGCTATTGGGAGAAGTCCAGTAGTTAACGTTTGGCTCGGTAACGTCATTTTTTTATTTGTTTTGTCGTTTTATGGGTCACTACTGACAAGTCCAGTGGTGACCCATAATTCATACTAAAATTTCTCCTGTATATATGCATATGATATCCCATACTTCTAGCTAGTTTCCATGAAATGGTTCTGATCCAAAAGTTTTGCTTGAGAAAAGAAATGAACATGATATATAATTTGAAAATTTAATTTATCGGGCAATAATTTTTCTAAACCAATAAATCTGAAGATGGTATTTTTATTTTTTTGAAACCCAAATCATAACAGCAGAATAGGATTTTGGATTGTAAGTATTACCCATCTAGGTATGCTTGATAGGCTTCCAAACTACAGGTGCCGAAAAGAAACAGCTGAAGCAGATATTAGGAAAGAAACATTAGCTCAAATGGTGCTCTATCGTCCCCCTAATAGAGAAATGCTACATTCGTTTGCTGAATACGGTTTGCTCTGCGTTGATGAAGAATTTGCATCAAAAAGGTCCCTTTCGGTGAAAAAGCCTGGCTCTTTAGGGGGAGGCAGAATACCTTCACTACCCAGCATTAGAACCACAGTCGACATGCTTGGCCTATCGTCTGGAATCTCTTGCACACATAATAGACCTACATGAACCGAGCGCATCACCTCGGTAAAATTGCATGATTCAACTATTGATTCAGCAACCAATTCCAATGTCCTGCCTTCTGTAAATAGTTTCCATGCCTGAGGATTGAATTTTAAACCATTTTTAGATAGCATTAGATTTTCTAGGAATGAGTCCATGTTCAGACTTGCTGACTTACATGTCCCAGAAGATTGAGGTGGTGGTCTGGATGAGAAAATCCTCTATTCCTCTTTCCACCGATCGTCTCTAGTACTATTACGCCAAAGCTAAATACATCTGATTTTAAAGAGTAAAGACCATGCATTGCATATTCCGGGGATATGTAGCCGCTGCATGCATCCGTGTAAATGTAAATGTCATTTGGCAAACTTTGGACGACAAGTAGATGTTAAAGAGTGGAGAAACTTACTATGTCCCCACCACTTTGTTTGTATTGGCTTCTGTAGCATCTCCGCCAAAGCTTCTTGCCAGGCCAAAGTCTGAAATCCTGGGGTTCATTTCATTATCTAGTAGGATGTTGCTGGCTTTCATATCTCTGTGAACTATCCTCAGTCTTGAATCTTGGTGAAGATAAAGGAGTCCACGAGCAATGCCATTGATAATATTGTACCGCATAGGCCAATCTAGTGGCTTGCTTCCTGTTCCATCTGCACAATTTGTTACAGTCAATTCCTGTAGGATTCAGCCTAAATGCATTCTATCAATAGATTTTTTTTTTGAATAATCTATTAATAGATTTTTAATGACAGTGAATTTTCATAGACAGAGGCTTTTCAAGTCCAAAGATCGAAATGCTTTGATTGATAAACTAAGGTACTAAATGTTTCTTCCTTTGCTTCGTGTTAGTTACTAAAATGCAAGCAGAACATGCTTTCCAGAGTTTCTACAAAGCTGGACCATCTGATCACAAATTCCTAATGATACTGATTTTATGACAGAGTTTAGAGAGTCGAACCGAAGATGAAGAAATCCAAGCTTTTGTTAGGCATGAATTCGTAGACCAGCATCTTTTCTTCGGCTTCAATGCAGCATCCAAGAAGTTTAACTAGATTCCGATGCTGAAGTTTCACAATATGCTTAACTTCATTCTTGAACTCAACAATGCCCTGTCTGGAATTCTTGGAGAGTCTCTTCACAGCTATCAGCTGCCCATCCTCTAACACCCCCTGTACATGACCACTAAATACAATAAACAATTCCAATATTTTGTCCATAGATTTTAAGACTATTATCTCAGATTTAACTAATTAAGCAACTGACGGTTCCTGCCAGTAGAACAGATCAGAGAGTATCTGCATCTTAAAATCTGAAAGACAAGAATCTGGGTGCTATTCATTAATTACCTTATAAACTGGTCCAAAACCCCCTTGACCAAGTTTATTTGTGGTCGAGAAGTTGTTGGTGGCGCTTGTCAGAGCAGCCAAATCAAATAATGGTAGTTCCAAGTCATCTTGCTGGTGTTTCTCGTCTGAATTTGCCAGCTCGGTCATTCTTCTCATTTGTTCTGTTAAGAAAAACTCCAATGAATATAAAACAATATGTAAAGCCTTTTTCCTGCTGAACCAGAATTTCTTAAGAGATTTTAGGTAAAAATAAGAGCAACATGACAGAAGATTGAAGATGGGGTGGGGGAGACTGGAATTTCATGAAGTCGATGACATACCATTTTTCTGGCGTTGCTTCTTCCTCTTACAAATGTATACGATGAACGCCACGCCAAGCAAAAGTATTCCGGTAGCTAACACACAACTTACTATGATCGTCGTGCGTCTTCTGAAATTAGGTCTACCATAAGTACCCGCAGCATCATTTCCATCTAAGAGCATAAAACTGAGTTAGAGCGAATCAGCAGGGCATTTAAGTAGAAGGGAAAAAGACAATAAGAGATCAATAACAGAAAACTTCAATGATTCACTGGAAGTGGCAAAATGATAGTTGGGTCTCATCAGTTTTCGCTCTTTATGCTTTTGGTTTCTGCTTAAGGTAATCAGTGATCAGTCACCGTTACAATCACATGCAGTCACTCTTCTGTTTATGGCATCCTATGTGTTTTTTGAAATATCAACTTTGTCCATTGCAGGATGATAGGAAACCTTGCTCCTCTGGCGTTTCCTTACACATCTTACCCATTCGTTCTGCTAGCTTATTGAAAAAGATACCTACTTTATAATGTTAAGAATACTCTGATCAAGGCACAGTTTAAGAATTGAGATGAGATTCGTACCCAGATCAGATGCAGCCACCCTTACATAAAGGTCGGGTTTATTTTCGACGAAGATTCTAATATCAATTAGCTCACCAAACCAGAGTAAGCACCCACTCCCTCCTCCTCTAACGTCCAAGTTTGAGTAAGCTGTACAGGAGCAGTTCATCAGGCACATGTTCTTGCACTCTTCCAGAGTCATACTCCTGTTATACCAGGAATTTTTAGTTTCTGGCAATTTTGTACCAGCGTACTTCACAAATCCATCCCCTGAACAATTGAGAGGGGTCTTTCTAACACAACCATCTGACCAATCAATCGTTTCCCAGGCTTTTGGATTTTTAGGTACAAATCCTTTCAAGCAGCTACACAAGGGTGATGTATTAATATCACAGCTTCCGAATGCACCACAAAGCGCATAACGCTCACAATTGTCAGTATTTGCTGTACTATAGAGGAGCCAACTGTTTGTTCGATCGATCCACACGAACCGCTGGATATCACCAGACGGGCTGACAAGCAACCTTGTACGAGTTGATCTGTTGAACAAACGATAGATGTAATAAACCTCCTCATCAGTGAAGACAAAATCAAACATGAAAACAGGATTTGGCTTTAAATGAGGTGTACCACTGAACCGCAGGCCATTCCACGGTCCAGACCGATAACGTTTCTTTGAATTCTCCATCACATACACCTCAGGGTATCCACTAGAATCAAACCTATATGTAATACTTCCTCTGGAAGGATCATCTGGAGCCTTCCACGATACATAGTAACGATCCAGGCCAGTCCTTAGATTTTTCCCAAACTTCATCCCAGCCATTTCTGTATCAGTTGGGTAGTCAAAACTCTGCCACTTATAATTTTCTGGGTTATCGTCCCTTTCCTCCTTCACCACCAGGTTCCCCGAATCCAAAAGCTGCGCAACTGGATTTATTGCGGGTCTCGATACGTTGGTTGACCAAATTGTGGTTCTATTGTGGTCGAGAAGAACAAGAATACCCTGGGCGGTAATCTTTAGTTCGCCTGAAGAACCTGTGAGGGGGATGTCCCTGTTGGCAACCCAAACTACCGTCTGGACTGGTATTTTGCTGTACCATATACCCAGGTATCGATTTAGGGAACTTCCAGGGCTAAAAAAACCCAACTCAAAATTTCCATCAGCTGAAATTATGGTGCTGTTGTTGCCGTCTCTGAGAGACTGGGTTGTGTTTAATGTATCAGCTGCTTCGGAAGGTGATATAATCAACAAGAAAGCGCAGCACTGAAGCATTATTACAAGATAGGAAATACCCGTTTGGGTGAGAGACAAAGCCATCGGAGTTAATCACAGATCTTCATGAATTTGTGATCAGAAAGCCATTGCAGTTCACTTTTTCCGCAATCGACTGAGTAGCGAGAAAAATGACAATATTCAAAGGGTCGCATTCATACTGAAAAAGGCAAATTTGGTGGAGAATTGCTTATGTATAGTGGTCGGAAACGGCTGCATGACACCTTACAATTTGGAGAAAAAATGCATTTGCTTTGCTTGTTTTGCCTGGACCTCATAGAGTCGCTGGTATTGACTTGAAATGCCAGTCGTTTGAATATATATCTATGGATAAGAAAACTCCACACTTTCTACCTTTTAGGGCAGTTTCATTTTCTACGGCTAGAAAAGTCTCGGGGCCAAGTGGGGGATAATCATCGCCCTTCGGGGGTTGGTGCACTAAGTTGCTCAATAATGCTTTTCACATACATACGAGTACACATCTGGACCGGGTTTTTAATCGCCGTAACAATGATTAGATTTACAGACCATTCCATATTTAACATCCACCATCATTTCTAATTTTTAATATTGATTCTAGATGTACGGCATCTTCCACAACTTACTAATCTGATACAAACAAGATAGATTTTTTTAGTTTTTCTTAATTAGAAGAGAGTTCTTACTAAAAGTCTCTAATTTTTTAAAAAATAAATAATAAATTTATTCAAATTTATATATAAAATTTAATAAATATTTTAAAGACTGTTAATATTAATATTGTATGATTTAAATTTATATACGGATTGAGTTAATTAGTTAGTTGGAGCTATACAACAGATATCGGGTTTGGATCCTCACTCTATAAATCAACACTAGTCTTTCTTAAATCATGTGTACAGATTATGTAAAACCCACATTTTCTGATTTATATAAAATAAGATGTTGACATTAAGATACTATAATGGTGGAATGGAATAAAAGGATAAACTTATCATGTAAGAAAATTAGTAGAAGTGTCCTATAGTCTTTACTTTGGAGGACAAAATGTTATTAACGATTAAATAATTGAATAAACTTATTTAATTCTAGAAGACCATGTCATTAAACTGACGGTGATTAATTAATGAGTTAGTGAAGTATTGGTCGCGTAGAAATATTAGTTTGTCCAAATTATCTGTGCAAAGATACCTCAGAAGAAATATTGTCCTCCAAGTCTGCGTAATGTCTTGTTTTTTCTGATCTACAAGTATACCTAAGAAGAAACATTGTTCGCCATCTCTGTTAACTCGGCTACTTCACTTTGTACTTGCAGACCATTTCTCCATCTGCTGTCGGGAGTTGTCAAGTCAAGACCCATCTGCTAGTGGATTTTCCAGGTTTTTCCATTATCATCTTCTTCTATACACTTGCATATTAGGAATCAATATACTTTGCTTCATCTTGAAAGACAAACTTTTATCATGTCTTCCTTCCGTTGTTCTCTTCTACCACTGGTTAAGACGATGATGATCATCCATAATCTTGATCATTCGTTTTTATAAATTTTTTAGAAACGATGATGATCATCCAAGTTGAAAGAGATAACATCATAGATGGATGATGATCTTGAGAAATAGGGTTCCCTGGTTGTGATTAAGGCATAACCCTTTCATACCATGCAATTAAGGAAGTCAACGTCTGATACGTTTCCAGGCAGGCAACCCTATTTCTCAAGATCATCATCCATATAGTATATTGTATATACTTCAAATATCATTAGATAGAACCGAATCATATTCGTCAGCAGCTTCTTCTTTCTTCATACAGAAGCTGATGAATAATGTTGCTTGGATCATTACTTGATGATAGAACCCAATGACAAGACTATGCTCATTAGTTAACCTCACGATCAATCACCGGAAACTGCTGGCTTCTGGCTAGCATTTCGAAACCTGCTCGAATTACTTTTTTTGACAAGAGATATGGTACTGGTCTTCTGATGAATTAGATTGCTAGACAGAGAGTAATGATTGACGACTTTTTGGGCTTCCAAAGGTTAGGATTCACACTTTTTCTTTGACCAGACTCTGTCTTCGCATCACCCATTGACTTTTCAAACAATCTACAGTTTTTTTTCCAATTTTTTTACACGTGATAAATTTGATGTAAAATTCTAGGCAGACAATAATAATAACAATTTATGATTAAACTTAAAAAATGAGATGCTGTATGAATATCTTGTTATTCCTGTGAAAAGCTAAGCCTGGGATAAATAAAATACGATTGAATGGTATGTGACAGATACAAGTTTGGCGTGAATTATATCGATGGGTTCGTTCGATCGATGAGATTCGAGACAAGCATGAGTTTCCTGGCAGAGCTTTTTCTGTATTCTTTTCTACTCTCCACCATACGGATATCTGTTAGTGTGGATACCATTACTCAAGGCCAATCAATTAGAGATGGTGGTGAAATAATAATTTCATCTGACCAAAGCTTCGCTTTAGGATTTTTCAGTCCCGATGGTTCAACAAGACGATACTTGGGGATTTGGTACAATAGAATATCTAACGGGACAGTTATTTGGGTAGCCAACAGAGATGCCCCTCTTCTTGATGGCTCCGGAGTTTTAAACATTACAGCCCAAGGTGTTCTTGTTCTCACAAACCTTACAGGTAGTATGTTCTGGTCCTCTAATGTGACAAGAGCTGCGAAGAATCCGGTTGCTCAACTTTTGGGTACGGGAAACCTCGTTGTCAAGGATGAGAAAGAAACCATTAACGATCCAGAGCGCTATCTGTGGCAGAGTTTTGAGTATCCAAGTGATACTTTCATGCCATCCATGAAGCTGGGCAGGAACTTTATTACTGGTCTGGACACGTCTATAAGATCCTGGAAGAGTCCTGATGATCCCGGTGGCGGCGGTTACACATTCGGTATGGATCCTCGTGGCTTTCCGCAGTTAGTACTCGAGAATGCGGGCGTATTCGAGTACAGGCTGGGGCCATGGAATGGGATTCGATTTGTGGGGGCTCCCAGACAGAGATCAAACCTTTTGTACAAATACGATTTTGTGCTGAATGAAAATGAGACTTACTATATTTTTTGGCTTGTGAACGATTCAGTGCCGGCAAGGTTTGTGATGAATGCATCAGGGACTGCACAGCGCCTCTTTTGGGTAGAAAAATCTAGTAGTTGGAGTGTTTTCTATGCGGTCGGTGAAGACCAATGTGACTCTTATTCCGTCTGTGGCCCATATGCTAGCTGCAACAACAATAACTATCCGGCTTGTGCGTGCTTGGATGGATTTGGTCCAAACTCTGTTGCAGATTGGACTTTGCAAGATTGGAAGGGTGGATGTGCCCGGAAAAATGAATTAGATTGTAAGAATGGAGATGGGTTCGTGAGGTACGGGGGTATTAAGCTGCCAGACACATCGAATTCATGGTATAACAAGAGCATGAGCCTCAGGGAATGCGAAGAACTGTGTTTGAAGCAATGCAACTGCACGGCATATGCGAATACGGACATTAAAGTGGGAACTGGATGCTTGCTTTGGTTTGATGATTTGATAGACATGAGGGATTATCCTGATACAGGACAAGACATATATGTTCGGATGTCTGGTGTCTATATAGGTACACCATCTCAACAGCCCTTATATATTCTTTCTTAATTTCTCAATTCTAGTTCTAATTAAGGTTGTCTTCACAAAACTAGATTACTAGCAATGGCCTAATAGAAGTTACGGCCATTATCTGCTGATATATGTCTCTGCTGACGAATTTAAATTTTGTTAAAGAGCATTTGAGAAAGATGGAAAAATCCAGGAAGCAGAAGCGAATTGCATTAATTGTCTGCTCAATAATATTCGGGATGGTGGCAGTTGCACTTGGATGGATAACATACAAGAGAAGACGAAAACGTAGAAGCAGAGGTAAAAGCATTTTCTTTTGTTTTGGTTTCTTCAGCGCTAGATACTCGTGTAGTACCAATTCATGTTCTACTTTCTACAGATGAAATGAGAAACATCTTTGATAAGTATTACAACGAGCAAGGAAGATCAGAAGATCTGGAGTTGCCAATAATGGATTTGACCACCATTGTGAAGGCGACGAATAAATTTTCGACTAAAAACATGCTGGGAAAAGGTGGTTTTGGGACTGTTTATAAGGTACCGAATAACAACGTTTCTGAGAAGAGATACCATCCAAATCTTTCTTCTTTTTTTCTTTAATTATCATCAATTTGTGAAGGTGACCTCGATTTTCAATTTCCAGGGTACACTACCAGATGGGCAAGAAATAGCAGTGAAGAGACTTTCAATGGAATCTGATCAAGGACTAGAAGAGTTCATAAATGAAGTAATATTGATCGCCAAACTCCAACACCGCAATCTTGTTAGCCTTACCGGTTGCTGCATTGCAGGAGATGAAAGAATGCTCATATACGAATATATGCACAACAAAAGCTTGGACTACTTTATTTTTGGTTTGTTCCTTTATTCCTCTACAAGACACACACCAATTTTGCTATCCTTTCTTAGCAAGCAAGCATGACTCTTTCTAAAATGTACGCTTATACTGTTAATAAACTCAATGACAAAATTGGTCAGATCAATTGAGAAGCAGAATATTAGATTGGCACAAGCGCATTAGAATTATTGATGGGATTGCTAGAGGACTTCTGTACCTCCATCAAGACTCGAGACTCAGGATTATTCATAGGGATCTCAAAGCCAGCAATATTTTGCTGGACAGCGATATGAATCCGAAGATCTCAGACTTTGGGATGGCAAGAATTTTCGGAGGAAACCAGACAGAAGCTAATACAAACAGGGTGGTGGGAACATAGTAAGTAAAACTACATGTGTTTTTCATCTTTCCATTGTGCCGTTTTGGGGGCTCATTGTCCATTACTGTGCTTCAGTGGTTATATGGCTCCTGAGTATGCTGCTGATGGGACTTTCTCAGTGAAATCTGACATCTTTAGCTTTGGGGTGTTGGTATTAGAAATAGTTAGTGGGAGGAAAAACAGATTTTTCAGTGATGATCATCGCCATAATCTTATTGGACATGTAAGTACTTATCATTAATCACCGCTTTCTCCGGAAATGAGTATGATCATTATTAACTCAGTGGAGTTTTGCTGTATGTTCAGGCATGGATACTGTGGATGGAACAGAGGATATTGGAACTGCTTGACGATTCATTAGGTGAATCTTATGCTCATTCAGAGATTGTACGACGCATCCATGTGGGTCTGCTGTGCGTGCAGCACCGGCCGGAAGACAGGCCTACCATGTCAAGTGTAGTTCTAATGTTGGGTGGCGAGAGTTCATTGCCTCAACCAAAGCAACCTGGATTTTTCCTGGAAATTGATTTTCCTGAAATAGAGTCTTCATCAACCCATACTAAGCCTCTTTCATCCATTGAGATCACGACTACAGTGTTAGAACCTCGGTAGCTAGAGATCCATCACTTGGCACTAAGAGGGAAAACGTTTCTCGAGAGATGAAATTGGAAGAAAATATCGATGTTGAGTCGTTAAATGTACATAATAGGGCATAGAGTTGTCGCGACTGCCTTGATTTTGCTATGTCTTCCCTGTTAGTAATTTACAAGATTGTTTGGTTTGCTCTTACTTCGGTTGACTTCGCCTGTAATTTACGGTCCAACTCAAGATTTTTGACCCATTTGTCTATCTCATAATATCACATTTAACTATGAATTTTTAGTGATATTTATAATGCATTAATGAATTTATCAGCTTCTATACTGATTAAATATATTATGATTAGTTAAATTAAAAAAAAAAAGTTATGAAGAAAATTCATAACTATTTTTTATGATAAGAAAATAATTTAATTAATTTAGTTCTCTGATTTCTCCCTCTTATTTATCCTATAGACTCAATTTTTTTTGTCAAAGCATATGAATATGGTTTATTTTCCAGGTTTGAACAATTAGATAGAGATGTTGATTTTATAAAATCCAAGCATTAAAAGTTGGGACCCGCAAATTTGCAACAATAGGAAAAAAAACCAAACGTGATTTGATATTAAATTCAGGGTTCAGGCATTGACTATAATCCCATTGATTTTAAATTTAGTTTCCCCCACAAGAGAATGACACTTGTTGTTATATTAGGCCACACAATCCTTTCGTCTTCTGTCAAATCTCACAACGAATTTGCAAATGACCGTTGTTGTGGTGTGACGGTGAGATGTGATTAGTCTTGGCCATTAGGAAATGTGCATTCCACAAGGCTGAGGTCTCAGATTGCCCAGCGAAGTCAAGCTTGCACGTCACCTCCTGTAATTCTTAAATGTCAATTTCAGATTTTGTTGAGTGAAGGTATCATTAATGAGACAAAAATGTACAAAAAAAAATTCATTTATAATATAGTCAATGTTACAAGAGTGGATACACTTTGAATTAAAAAAAAAAAAATCAGGTTTTGTTCACTGATGAGATGGGGAGCTGGATTGGCCATTTATACTGATTTCCAGATTATATACACATTGGACAAATAAGAGGTTCTTTTTTCTTTTAATTAGGGAATTTCTCTGTGGTTTCTCACGAAAATGACTGGAAGAGACATTAAAACACCAAATACGGACTGTAAATGATCTATCGAGCCTCTAACAGAGTCAATGACAATTGATTAGCTGAATATGGTTTTTTACGGCTTGACGAACTGCTAGTTTCCTCGAGTTCCCTTTCAATGAAAAACCCAGGCTGTTTAGGCTCCGGCAATTCACCTTCACTTGCCAGCATAAACACGATGGCTGACATGCTTGGCCTGTCTTTGGGACTGCTTTGAACGCATAGCAAACCCACATGAATCGAGCGTAGGATTTCAGACAAGTTGCAAGATTCAAGCAAAGTTGCAGCAACCAGTTCTGTGCACCTTTCTTCCTTGAATAGTCTCCATGCCTGATAAATCCAAGTAGCTTTTATTAATTAAGAAGAGATCAGGACATAAATTGGAATGGAAACATAAATATGTTTCTGGTTCGACACACGTACATGGCCAAGAAGATTGAGCTGGTGGTCCGGATGATGATACCCTCTATTCCTTTGCCCGCCTACAATCTCCAGTACTATGACTCCAAAGCTAAATACGTCAGATTTCGCCGAGTAGAGCCCATCGACTGCATACTCTGGGGATATATAGCCACTGCAGAAGCCAAAAAACACTCTTTTACATATGCTTCATTTTGGTATGTGAAAATGTTTTAATCATTTTAAAATTCATTTATCTTACGAGTGAAAGAAAACTTGCAGATACTTACTATGTTCCGGCCACCTTGTCAGTATTGACTTCAGCATCATTTTCTCCTGAGCTTCGAGCCAGGCCGAAATCTGAAATTTTTGGGTTCATTTCTTCATCCAGTAAAATGTTGCTAGCTTTGAGGTCCCTATGAATTATTCTGAGTCTTGAATCTTGGTGAAGATAAAGGAGTCCACGCGCAATGCCATTGATGATGTGATAGCGGGTTGGCCAATCAAGCTGTTTACTCCGCATTGGATCTGTCCGATATTTCTTTTCAATGTCAATAAAGTATGATACTCGTCGATCGTGTTTATAAATGCAAAAAAATGAAGGGAAGCTAAAGCACAGTTATGTTATAGTTTATGAGTTCTCAGATTCAAACCAAAAATAAACAAGTCCAAGCTTTTGTTGGGCATGAATTCATAGATCAACATCTTTTCGTCCCCTTCAATGCAGCATCCTAGAAGCTTCACCAGGTTCCGGTGCTGGAGTTTTACAATATGCATCACTTCATTCTTGAACTCATCATGTCCCTGCATCGAAGTCTTTGAGAGTCTCTTTACCGCAATCTCCTGATCATCTTGCAACATTCCCTGCAAATGAACAATCCTGATTGTGGGAACTATCTTGGTCTAGTTTTTGTTTAATTTAATCAATTGTGCAATTTTATAATCATATTATTCATACCTTGTACACAGGTCCATAACCTCCTTCACCAAGCTTACATGAATCCGAGAAATCATTGGTCGCCCGTGATATAGTGACCAGATCAAACAATGGCAAATCCAGGTTGTTCTTCATTCTTCCTGAAAAGTAAGAAGGCAATGAATTAATACAAATATAATAATACCTATCTTACTTCGAACTCACATGCTATGTGCGTAATTTCAATCAGTCGTCTCCGAAAAAACGAAAGATACCTGGAGAGAACGGCGTGCGATCTTTCTGCTGCTTCTTTTTCCGGTAATACCAGAGAAACGTGAGGAACAGCAACATCGCTACAGACAACACTGAGCTAAGAACAATCTTTAGTCGTTTCTTCGTATTGCGTCCACTGTTAGTCTTCCCTTCAGCACCATCCGAACATTGACTCACGAAAATCAGAAAAAAGAAGAAGAAGAGCAACATAAAAGATATCAGAAATCAGAAATAGAAATCTGTTAGATAACCTCTTACCTGCATTCGAGGCATCCACCCTTATATAAATATCCTGTTGATTGTCAATGACCTTAATGTCGACAAGCTCACTAAACCACAGATAGCATCCGCTTCCACCATTCCGAATGTCCATATTTGCATAAGCTGTGCAGGAGCAGTTCTTTTCGCACATGTTCTTGCACTCCTCAAGATTCATACTCTTGTTGAACCAGGATGTTCGAGTATCCGGCGTCTTCAAGCCGGTGCGCTTCAGAAAACCATCGGTAGAGCAATTAGGTGGGGTCTCCCTAACGCAGCCACTTGACCAATTCGTGGCGTCCCATTCTTTCTGAGATTTTGGGACAAATCCTTTCAGGCAATCACATGGGGGAACTCTATTAATGTCACAGCTGGCATATGCATGGCACATGTTAAAATCGTCACAACTATCAGTTTGAAGTGTAAGAAACTGCACCCAACCTCCATCAAACCAATTGAACTGCTGGATTTTGCCGTCCTGATTTAGCACAAACCTTGACAAAATTGAGTCGTTCACATAATTGGATTCGTAGTATATTTCATCATCTGTCGAAACAAATTGGTACGACAGCATAGGTATGGATTTCACTGGAGCCTTACCACTTAACCAGACACCATTCCATGGTCCAGTCCGAAACAGATCAACGGAACCCTGTTTCAGAACTAACTCAGCATATCCCCTGGAATCAAGTCTAAATGTAAAATTTCCTTCTGAAGGATCATCAGGTGACTTCCAAGATGTCGGGTGTCGATCCAGGCCGGTTTTGATGTTCCTGCCATGCTTCATTCCGGGCATTAACGTATCCGCTATATAGTCAAAACTCTGCCACAAGGAATTCTGGAGGTTATTCTCACCTCCATCTTTTACAACAAGGTTTGACGAATCCAAAAGCTGAGCCACAGGGTTCCTCGCAGATCTCGATGAATTGGAAGACCAAATTATGCTGTCGCTGCGGTTGAGAAGGACAAGAATTCCCTCGCTGGTAAGCTTTAAGACTCCTGATGAGTCGTAAAGAGGGGTGTTTCTGTTGGCAACCCAGACAACAGTTCTGGGATCGATGTTGCTGTACCATATTCCCAGGTATCTGTTTCTGGAGCTGCCGGGGCTGAAGAAACCCAACTCGAATTTTCTACTTGCAGAAACTATGGTATTACCGTCCCGAATGGAATCAGTGGAATTTATGGTATCAATTGCAGTCACTGTTTGAATGATCAGCAATGGAGAAAAGAGACAATAAAGTAATAAAAACATATTCACTGATAACAGGTAATTTTTGCAGAGAAGAAGGCTGTTTAGTGGTTGGCACCTGGAAGAGTTCGAAAGCTAGCTCTTGATGAGCCTTTTTTAGCAAGTTAAAACACGCATTTGAATTTCGACGACAAGAGACACCCTGATCTTTTCACATTGATCTACACAATATGGGCACCACGGTGCCCGACGACTTTTTCTTCCGAGGGACGCATGAATGATAATAGTGTTTGGTTGAGTGGCGGAATATAAAAACTAGCAAGTCTTCTGCGTTGATCACAATTCAGTCAGCAGACGGTATCGAAATAATAATAGCTACCCTTACGCCTAGCTATCACTATCAGTGTGGAATTTACTGTTAAAAAAAAGAAGAAATATCAGGAGATAAATTTCTAAGAAAACCAAAAACAAAAATATATGGACGAGATTATGAGTTCGCATAAACAACTTCTGAAGGAATCGTATTGTCGTATTGGAAGACTAATCTGGGTTTTGCGCATGTATACGCTTCCATGCGAAACAGAGCCACAATTATTGCTATTGGATTAGAAATAAAAGAACCCATATCTATTTTTCTTGCAACGCCACTTCTTTGTCTCCAACTGGTACTGGAATAGACATAAGAGAATACATTGGCAGGTTAAAACTAGATCCCTACAAATTAAACAATTAAAGGAAGTCAGGTACCTGCCATACAATTCTCAGTCGTCTCGTTCGCGGCCGCGTTGATTTTCCAAGTTGCTGGCGTGACAATTTGTCTTGGTCCATGTTGGCGTTTCATCAATCACATCACCTTTCTTTAATATGATCACTATGTGCATTGATGAAAATGGTCCAGATGGACTCCAATTCCTAATGGTCTCATTCATTCAGTAGCTTCTATTGTTTTATATACAATTTTTTCCAATTCCCAATGGATTCGAATTTTTCGTTTAAAAGTTGGAAGGGATAATATAATATTTTTTTCACACTGCTTTTTCCGTTGGGATGGATTCCAATTAATGACCATTAATGATCTAGGTCTAGCCCAATGCCCATTAATGATCTTAAAAAAATTTATATAATTTCAGAGACTTAATTTTATATCTTGAGTTAAATTTTGAGATTTTTCCAGAATCACTTCATATTTATTTTGATTTAAAGATAAATTCTAATAATTATGTACTGCGTTTTTTTTTAAAATATAGGGATATCTACCATCGATCACAGTGACTAATCTCCTACGCTGTCTCGTAAACACCGGCTAAGTATGGATTCAGCTGGCCCGGAATTTTATATACTGCGTTATTTTAAATTTTTAATAACAAATATTCTGCTAATAAGCATTAAATTTTCATTCAGTATAATTTCAAATAAATAAATATTTCCCTTTACAATTATTTCAAATTATGAGGATATATAACAAAGTACATTTGTTTTTCTTTATATAGCAATATATTTTTGAACTGCAACTTATAAATCAAATCTCTGGACATGCAAAAAGAATTCCTATCTCGCCTCCACAAGCGTTATAGTAAATTCATTGACTGAACCTGGCTTGTTTCGGCTCGATGAACCATCTGCTTTTTCCGGATCCCTTTCTGTGAAAAAGCCTGGTTGTTTGGGCCGGGGCAACTCACTTTCACTGGTCAGCATGGAAACGACCGAGGACATGATCGGCCTATCTTTGGGAAGGCATTGCACACACAACAGACCCACATGAATTGTACGTAGGACTTCGGATAATTTGCAAGATTTAAGCAATGATGCAGCAACCAGTTCCGCAGATCTTCCTTCCTGGAACAGCCTCCATGCCTATAGTAACAGTACAAGCAATTTTATGAGAAAAAGATTCAGTAAACTGTTGAGGACAAGAAAAAATTGAAAATTCCTTTACTTGTACACGTACATGCCCGATAAGGTTAAGGTTGTGATTTGGATGGCGATATCCTCTATTTCTTTTCTCACTCACTATCTCCAGCACCATTACTCCAAAGCTAAAGACATCAGATTTTACAGAATATAGCCCATCGATTGCATATTCAGGAGCAATGTACCCACTGCAAGAGCTTTGAAGTCAGCTCACAGTTTTAGTAAAGAGACAAACTGAAAAAACTTGTGTACTTACTATGTTCCGGCCACCTTAAGTGTGTTGATCTCAGTTTCATTTCCTCCAGTACTTCTAGCAAGGCCAAAGTCTGAAATTTTCGGGTTGAGTTCATGATCCAATAAAATGTTGCTAGCTTTAAGATCTCTGTGAATTATCCTTAGCCTTGAATCGTGGTGTAGATAAAGGAGTCCACGGGCAATCCCATTGATGATGTGGTAGCGCTTAGGCCAATCCAGTTCTTCACTCCGCGCAGGATCTGTGCCATAGTTTTCACAAAAGTCAATCAGTCTGACTACCGTCATATGAATGCATAAACATAAGAAAAAATTGAATAAGCCAGTGCATCATCACAAGTTTGTTGATTTTTCCAGTAAACAGACAGAAATATAAAAGCAATGATATGAGAAGCCCCAGGTACAAGAAGGCATTTGTGTGACTACGTTGAAGGAATCTTAAAAAGGGGGGAAATTAACGGACTTATTCTTGTAAGAACAGAAAAGTATCCCACACTAATCTATTTTGAGGTTTCGATGATAAGGTAGACATCCTACAAACAGAGTAAATTCTAATTAAATCCCCAATACTCAATCATGATTAAATATTTAAGAGACTCCAATCTTTCTCCACTGAATCCCCGATCAGTATTGGTTAAGTAACGTACTTATGATTAGTTCTTTTTAGTATTACCAATTTAGTTTGTTCTTACTGATGGCCTAGTTAGTTTTCAGTCATCCAGTTTTCTGGTAAAGCAGTTAGGTAGATATGCGTTGCAAAGTAACCAGACAAACGCCAGTTCATGCCATTGAGATTCGTACCGAAAATAAAGAAGTCTAAGCTTTTGTTGGGCATGAACTCATAGATCAACATCTTTTCCTCTCCTTGAATGCAGCATCCTAAAAGCTTTACTAGATTCCGATGCTGAAGTTTCACAATATGCATAACTTCATTCATGAACTCATCTTGTCCCTGCCTTGAAGTCTTTGAGAGTGTCTTCACAGCTATTTCTTGCCCGTCTTTCAACTTGCCCTGTTAACATAATCCATCATGATAATATGAACTCTGTTTGCTTCTATTTCAACCATAAACTGCTTAAAAAATGAAACAATATGGAAAGTCTTACAATTAATAACATATGACTACCTTAATATCTTTACCTTATAAACAGGTCCATAACCTCCCTGTCCAAGTTTATTTTCAACACAGAAATTATTGGTTGCAGAAGCTACGGTATCAAAATCAAACAAAGGTAACTCAATATCATCTTTCATTTGTCCTGCAAATGAAGTAGCATCCTATTAATACAATAGCGAGAAGCAGCACCCAAATTTCAGAATAAAGGTTTACAGTTCTCCTCTGCCTTTGACCGGCAATTTATTTCAGTACAATATCGATATGTATGAACCGCTGGAATTTAATGGAGGGATACTGTACCTGCATTTGTCCGCAGCTTCCTTCTCCAAAAATATAAGAGAGAAGATGCTAGGACCAGCAACAGCATTCCTGGGGCTAACACTGAGATCACCAGAATCTTGGTCTGTCTCTTCTTGTCGGAGGCATTTCCAATCTTCCCCTCCCCATTATCTAAGCATACTCACGTCGAAGAGAATAAGAACAGTGTATAGAATGAAATGGATAAGAAGGGCATGCCCCCAATGGCTGTATATCCTATTTGGTGGTTTGTTGTAGAATAACCTCGATAAGGCTGGTGCTTTGAAGGTGGAATTTGTGTTTATATATGTTAAATATATGCATCGACGATATTGAGATATTTTCTGTCTGTAAATTGCAAGTTCTTCGAATAGAGGGATTGACGTACCTATGGTGGTGGTGGAGTTGCCGTTGGTGAGAGATTGATCCGTGTTGGTCGTATTTCTCGTACTGTTGGAATTCGGACCTGGCCGAGCATACCGACTGTCAGAACCGCAAGGTGCCTAAAAGTTTAACCCTCATTTAACCTTTGTAACATTTACTTTCTTGATTTGATTAAGATGGATGTGACCTTAATTGCAATTCTTATATAATTTTTGGTAAGAAAAGATGTGATTAGAAACAAATGGAGATAGTAATTATGAATTTTACTTGTCTTAATAAGCCCGCAGAAGGTGATCTGGTAATCCGGTGAAGATCCACATGAGTGTAAAGAAGTCGCATCATCGTAAGCATAAGTATATGCCCGTGGACACGCGCTCTTAAAAGCCTCCGAATAAAGAGTAGGCTTGCACTCGCTCGAGCTGATGATGCTGGTAACGCTGCTGCGACCAATGCAACAAAAACGCATGTCCCTGAACGCACCACACGGTCCCTCGCATGCCACTGTCCGGCCGACAGAGTCGAGGACGCTGAGCTCTGAGGGACATGAGCCGTTCAGATCGATCACGCACCCCGAGCTTGTGCAGCCCTCACCAGAACCCCCCTGAGGCGTCACCAGCACTGGGAGGTTGTACCCATCGATGACGCTGACATCGAAGAAATCTGGCCCGCTAACCGGATTCAGACTAAACTCTGCCAGCGTCACCGGAGTGGCACCGAAGCCTGAGCAATCCACCTTCCCGGAGCCACAATCGCCGGTGACGCAAGAGAAGTATCCGGTAGAGTTTTGCGAGCACCTCGTGCGACCCCACACGAGGCCAGTCCAAGAAGCAGGGGTTGTAATGTTCTTGCTCTTGCCCTCTTGAAGAGAAAAACCAGTGGTGGGAAGAGCCAATCCCCTTTGAACTGACGCAAGAGCTGGCCATACTGTGTAGGCGCAATGGTTTGTGATTAACAACGTTGTTGAAGCAACACCTGCAAGCAACAGATGGACAAAAACCTACGAACGTTAGCAGGTACAACTGCAAACAACACGATTCGAGTTTACGCGCCATCTTCTTTTACCTGATAGGAATAGATGGGTTATTGAAAGGGTTATAAGAGGAGCACGGATAGTTGGAGGTGCTTTCATTATAATGAAATTAGCATATATTACGGCAAAAGAAGAAGAAGTCAGAATATTATAAAAAACTCCACTGTTGAGCTGCCCTGTATAGACGAGATGATCTGTCGACTTGGACTACATGACAAGGAAATTTAAGAACCTGACAGGGATAGCCAACTGCATCTAGTATCAGAAATTGACATGTGCCCAAGTTTACTTCTCCAGTCAAAATATTTTACACGGACAGGATATCAAGAAAATTATTAAATAATGATCTCGTCGTCAGTTAATATTTGTAAGTATAATATATTTCATAAATGTTATGGACTAAAAATATATTTTTTTATGTATTTTTGCCTATTGTTGAACTGTGCGTAGTGCAGTAAAATCATTTTACTGCAAAAATATAGATTATATTAAACTTATGTACAAGCATTTTGCTATGTCGATAAAATATGTGTGTGATTATGTATAACTATTACGATCCCATAATCTTAACCTTTTCCACCCGTTTCCTTTCCAATACCATTTCCGCAACAATTAGAATAATTATTGTCGGAGTTGAAAAAAAAAATTTAATTTTCTAAATTTTATTATTAAATTATTATAAATATAATATTTTTAATTACGTCAATAATACTTATAATTAAAATGAAATTAATTACATTTCTTGAACATGTTTTTATCGAACCAAACGATAAATTTTTAGTCTGAACGATAGGAGTGGACTTATGTCCATACTTTAGGAGCATCTAGATATGAAATATATATGGATATATTGTAATAACTCCCTTTCAATATGCGATCTTCAGAAAGATCCGATCATGCAATCTGAACGTTCGGCTATGGTTTTAATTATATGTTACAAAAGATTTATAATTCCAAGAACTACCTTTTTTTCATAAATCTCGTGTCCTCGCCGAATAAGATATCACTTGTCCTAGATCCCCACAAATTAAACGTGTAAAGGAAGTCTGGTACCAGCCATGCAATTCTCACTCGTCTCGTCTAGCGGCGGCGTTGATTTTCCAAGTTGCTGGCGTGTCATTTTGTCTTGGTCCATGTCGGCGTTTCATCAAATATGGTCGGCTCACATCCTCTTTCTTTAATACGATCGTTTTGCACATTGATGAAAATGATTTCCAATGGTCTCATTTATTCAGTAGGTCCGATTATTTTATATACAATTTTTTCCAATCCCCGATGGACTCAAATTTCTCGTTCAAAAGTTGGATGGGATAATATAATATTTTTTTCACACTGTTTTTGTGAGATATTGACTTGTTGGGTTATTTGGACAAAAAATCCAACTGAATTTTGACAATAAAATTAGTGAGTTTTGAATTATAGTCCGAGTTTTATTACGAATTTAATGGACTAATTGAGTATTTATGAATGGTAATTAGAATTTATTCGATGATTCATCGATTCAGGCCACTAAACAGTCATATAACCCATACAAGATACGGATAGATTTTCGATACGGTTATCCACTATTGATGAGTCATCATGATTCATAGGTGTCGATTTGAGGTTTCGACTCCCAAAAAAGAATATCGAAGTACGTTTTCTTCGAAAACAGGATTCGAGCACATTTTAGTTATTTCATCATTTGACACCCGTCATGCTTAGAAATATGGGCTTTGTGACATGTGTAATTCTGGAATGCACATTATTCATTATTAAAGGAGTGTTGATGACCGATCGATTGCGAGTATTGTTGGGAATTTATTATGATTAATGAGATATTATTCTCATTTAAGTAATTATTAGATAAGAAATTATACGATAAGTTTGAATGATGAATTTGATATTTTAAGACCTTGGAAAGGTCTATTGATTAATTATAAGGGTTCAAAAATTTTCTAGGAATTTTTAGATGTGAAATTCTAATTATTATGATTTTTTTAAGATAAATTAATGAATAATTAATTTTTAATAAATTATGAATTTATGAGAAAAAATAATTTTTGAATTCCAATAGATACTACTGTTTATAAGGAATATATAATAATTTTCTGAGTATTTTTCTGATAAATCTAGTATTTATTATGAAATTTCAAAGGTTTATCAAGATTAGCAATTAATTTTTTTTATTTCATATTATAATATTCAGAAGGCTAAAATGACAGCCTATAGTGTCTTTTTGACCAGATATTCAAAATAACATAGGTTATGTCGTTTGATATATACGTTAATGGGAGAAAGAATCAAAACATTGTCGTTTATGGGAGAGGCCCGAAATGACGTCGCTTTAAGGGAGGAAATGGCTACCACCTTCAGCCTCGTTCCCTTACTTCATTGATAATATCACGGGATAAGATTCTATTTCTTTAGAACCTTGTTCTAGTATGTTATAGGCACCAAAAATCCTCCGGGAAGCTCTATCTAACTCTTCCAAACTTGTCTGCACCATTTTGGAGTAATTCTCAGCTCAACTTCGCCAAATTCAGTGAGTATATGTCTGGTTTAGGCTGGATCTTGTTTTTGCTATGTGTGGTAGATTGGATTGAATAAACCTAGTAAAATTTGGGGGGTTAGAGTCGAGATTGGATAACCTTTGTTTTATCATGGTTTTGGAGAGCAATTGTGGTGTATTTGAGGATATAGGAGATTCAGAAATTAAGATTTTTCATGGTTGTAGGGTTACTATTCATATCGGCTAGATGTTGAAGATGACCTCTGCAAATGACAAGTCGTTCGCTTCCAGCCTCGCGTGACAGGTCGTTGGGTACTTACTATAAGTGACTTGTCGACTGCAAGAGTAGGCGATGTGTGGTTTACTAAGGCGGGAAAGTGTCACCCGAGCTTAAGGCTAAGGTGACGTGGCACGCAGGGAGTGGAACACATGTCATGAACCTAGAGGTTTGGAGGCTGGTTCGGACATGCCTGGTGATGACAAGTGGCACGATCTTCTTGGCTGGAATTAAATAAAATTGAAAAATAAAGCAAAAATGGTAAAAAAATAAGGAAAAAAGTAAGAAATTGATAAAAATTCTGAAAAAAATATGAAAAATACTAGATTGAATAAAAAATCTAGTGGCACAAAAATAATTGAATTTAGAGTTGATTTGATAGGTCAAATAAATTGTACAAGTTTTGAAAAAATAGGGAAAAATAGAAAAATTTCCGAATTAGTTTCGAATTGATTCATGAAAGAAACACGTCGATTAAAAGGGTTAGATGTGTAATTTTATGTGTTATTATATATTGAGCATGATTTCTGAAGAATTTGATTATAATCGTGCATAGGTGGATACCTAAAATGGCAAGACTTCAAAGAATCGGTCTGGCAAGCCAACAATGCATGTGTGGGCTTCGAAATCCCGTGAGTGGATGAATCTTTCAAATATTGGCATGAAAGAATTAGCATGATCATGATTAAGTAAAAAGATAATGAAATGACAAATTAAACGATTGCATGTGATATAAAAATGACTGAGTAATCTCTGTGTTGCCTGTTATGCCATAAAAAAAATTGATATGAGTTGCCATGATATGCTATGCCAGAATTGCATGATTGTGCTTTGCTATATTATGTTGAAATGCATGTTATGCATTAGATGTATATATATATATATGGGTATGAGTTACAAAGCACGAAGTCATATAGGGTGACCTATGAAACACTTGAAAGCACTATGGGTCTGGTAGCGAGGCGTGGAGATGTCAAAAAAGAAACTACAAGGCGTGACAGGGACTACCGAGCAAGTTGACAGACACGAGACAGGATCCTGCAGAGTGAGGACCGCTTAGGTAGAGCTACCATCACCTAACACACCGGCATTGTCAATGGTTTTAGGCAATGGAAAGCAATAATGAAGGTAAGAGTGAAGAATCACTGACGAAACTCAGTCTCACTCCTGTTGCCAGACGAACTGTGAGTTAATGTCAAGCCCAGTCACGGTCTCATTGTGCATTATTTTATTATACATGCTGACTGTGACTTGTTGATGCATTCGTATGCCTGTGTGCCCAGTACTATTTGTGTGTATGCATGTCTTTAATTATACGAGTTTCTTACATCCACTCACCTGACAGGTTTCTACCAGATCTCTTGATCTGAATTTGAATAAGAATGGACATAATCGTGGTATCCCTCTAGATAAAAGGACAGTCGAGGACTAATATAATCTGAGGTTAGGATTCTTTTATGGATTCTAATATACATGGTACATGTTATGTATTCCCCTAGTCTACATGCTATGTATTCTCCTAGTCTATATGCATGATATTTTATAATCCAAGAATCAAGATTAAGACAAATAAGTATGTAATTCATACAAATAATAGTGGGACTGAGTAGTAATAAATATACATCGATGCCTACCGGATCGGTATCGTCTTTAGCTTTCTCTTCCACTGTTTTTTTATTTGATATAATCTTTAATATATGTCACGATCCGGCCTCTGGACTCTCGGCCCAGCGGGCCCGAATGTGTATGTGCGCGTGATGGATCACAACTGCAACGTTCGATTAGGCTTCTAACCATATGGCCCAAAAAATGCATCTTGTTATACTCACACATATAAGTTCAAGACCTCCCCTGCTCCTTTCCGATGTGGGATTGGGTAACCTGACCCCCTTACGGGCTGGGTCTCACAATCTCATATCCTTATAGACCTTGTGTCCTCACGAGGGGAACCCAAACATAACTGACTTGGGCCTAAAATCACGGGCCCAAACGTGAACACACAACACGACCCAAGCCCACCCGAAAGAGGGTATCGAGAATAAAGTTAGACTAATAATTATGTCCTTAAACTCTCTATACTAGATAAACCAAAGGACATGATGGGACAAATCATTTAATACTGAGGTAGAAGATTGGAATGTGGTTAGAGATTCTGTCACGACCCAGCCCCCGGATTGTCGCCCCAGCGGGCCCGGGCGTATATGTGCGTGTGATGGATCACAACTGCAACGCTCAGTTGGGCTTATAACCACAGGGCCCAAAAGATGCATCTCGTTACAAATGATACCATCACACAACACATATAAGCCCAAGACCTCCTCCGCTCCTTTCCGAAATGGGATTGGGTAACCTGACCCCCCTACGGGCTGGGTCTCACAATCTCCCCTCCTTATAGACCCCGTGTCCTCACGAGGGGAGCCCAAACGTAACTGACTTGAGCTCAAACTTACGGGCCCAAACGTGACCACACAACACGACTCAAGCCCACCCGGAAGAGGAATGAGATCGGCTCCGCTACCATTTGTCACGACCTGGCCCCCGGACCCTCGACCCAGCGGGCCCGGACGTGTATGTGTGCGTGATGGATCACAACTGCAACGCTCAGTCGGGCTTCTAACCACATGACCCAAAAGATACATTTTTTGGGCTCTATGGTTAAAAGCCCGACTGAGCGTTGCAGTTGTAATCCATCACGCACACATACACGTCTAGGCCCGCTGAGCCGAGGATCCGGGGGCCGAGTCGTGACAGATTCAGTGAAGACTGACTCTATACTTGTGATTCTTAACTTGATTTTAGCATGTCAGCGATAGAACTATCAGAGAAGTTTGGTGTTCGGGAAAAAGAGAACCACCCCATACCCAAGGCTTTTTCATTATACTTGACCCTGGACTATCATCAGTCTTTCTTTCTCTCCCTCTAGCTCAATATATTATATAGATATACATATATATACTAAAGAGACCAAATTGTGATGTCTTTGAGTTCTATTTGAGTTCTATTTCATAATGAAGTTGATAAAAAATAAAGGTAAAAGTGGAGTAAACCATGTTTCATGGCGATCTTAGCTGTAAACTGTTAAATTTTGTTAATAAGATTGTGAACAGTTGTAGTTGTCGTTGTGTGCGGCATATCGTGAGATATAAAGATGATTGTAATATATCATAGGATCCTGAGTACCCTCCCGACAAAGCCACGTATTTTAAGTACCCGAGCCTTTCGTCAGTCTCGACAAGAAGATCATTAATGAATCCCACAATTAGTTCTCCTCCTTATCTTGCCTCCAATGGAATTCTATCTCGCCTCTAGTAGCGTTATAGTAATTTCATTGACTGAACCTGGCTTGTTTTGGCTCGATGAACCATCTGCTTCTTCTGGATCCCTTTCTGTGAAAAAGCCTGGTTGTTTAGGCCGAGGCAACTCACTCTCACTCGTCATCATGGAAACTACCGATGACATGATCGGCCTATCTTTGGGAAGGCATTGCACACACAGTAGACCCACATGAATTGTACGTAGGACTTCGGATAATTTGCAAGATTTAAGCAATGATGCAGCAACCAGTTCCTCAGATCTTCCTTCCTGGAACAACCTCCATGCCTATAGTAACAGTACAAGTAATTTTATGAGAAAAAGATTCAGTAAACCGTTGAGGACAAGAAAATTGAAAATTCCTTTACTTGTACACGTACATGGCCGATAAGGTTAAGGTTGTGATTTGGATGACGATATCCTCTATTTCTTTTCTCACTCACTATCTCCAGCACCATTACTCCAAAGCTAAAGACATCAGATTTTACAGAATATAGCCCATCGATTGCATATTCAGGAGCAATGTACCCACTGCAAGAGCTTTGAAGTCAGCTCACAGTTTTAGTAAAGAGACAAACTGAAAAAAACTTGTGTACTTACTATGTTCCGGCCACCTTAAGTGTGTTGATCTCAGTTTCATTTCCTTCAGTACTTCTAGCAAGGCCAAAGTCTGAAATTTTCGGGTTGAGTTCATGATCCAATAAAATGTTGCTGGCTTTAAGATCTCTGTGAATTATCCTTAGCCTTGAATCGTGGTGTAGATATAGGAGTCCACGGGCAATCCCATTGATGATGTGGTAGCGCTTAGGCCAATCCAGTTCTTCACTCCGCGCAGGATCTGTGCCATAGTTTTCACAAAAGTCAATCAGTCTGACTACCGTCATATATAATTGCATAAACATAAGAAAAAATAGAATAAGCCAGTGCATCATCACAAGTTTGTGGATTTTTCCAGTAAACAGACAGAAATATAAAAGTAATGATATGAGAAGCCTCAGGTACAAGAAGGAATCTGTGTGACTATGTTGGAGGAATCTTAAAAGGGGGAAAATCAACTGACTTATTCTTATAAGAACAGAAAAGTATCCCATATTAATCTATTTTGAGTTTTCACTGATAAGGTAGACATCCTACAAACAGAGTAAAATCTAATTATCTTCCCAGTACTCAATCATGATTAAATACTTAAGAGACTCCAACCTTTCTCCGCTGAATCCCAATCCGTACTGGTTAAGTAAAGTACTTATGATTAGTTCCTTTTAGTGTAACCAATTTAGTTTGCTACTATTGATGGCATAGTTAGTTTTCAGGTGAAGCAGTTAGGTAGATATGCGTTGCAAACTAGTCGAACACAAGTTCATGTCATTGAGATTCATACCAAAAATAAAGAAGTCCAAGCTTTTGTTGGGCATGAACTCATAGATCAACATCTTTTCCTCTCCTTGAATGCAGCATCCTAAAAGCTTTACTAGATTCCGATGCTGAAGTTTCACAATATGCATAACTTCATTCATGAACTCATCTTGTCCCTGCCTTGAAGTCTTTGAGAGTGTCTTCACAGCTATTTCTTGCCCGTCTTTCAACTTGCCCTGTTAATATAATCCATCACGATAATATGAACTCTGTTTGCTTCTATTTCAACCATAAACTGCTTAAAAATGAAACAATATGGAGAGTCTTACGATTAATAACTTATGACTACCTTAATATCTTTACCTTATAAACAGGTCCATAACCGCCCTGTCCAAGTTTATTTTCAACACCGAAATTATTGGTTGCAGAAGCTACGGTATCAAAATCAAACAAAGGTAACTCAATGTCATCCTTCATTTGTCCTGCAAATGAAGTAGCATCCTATTAATACAATAGCGAGAAGCAGCACCCAAATTTCAGAATAAAGGTTTACAGTTCTCCTCTGCCTTTGACCGGCAATTTATTTCAGTACAATATCGATATGTATGAACGGCTGGAATTTAATGGAGGGATACTGTACCTGCATTTTTCCGCAGCTTCCTTCTCCAAAAATATAAGAGAGAAGATGCTAGGACCAGCAACAGCATTCCTGCAGCTAACACTGAGCTCACCAGAATCTTGGTCTGTCTCTTCTTGTCGGGGGCATTTCCAATCTTCCCCTCCCCATTATCTAAGCGTACCCACGTCGAAGAGAATAAGAATAGTGTATAGAATGAAATGGATAAGAAGGGCATGCCCCAATGGCTGTATATCCTACTTGGCGGTTTGGTGTAGAATGACCTCGATAAGGTTGGTGATTTGAAGGTGGAATTTGTGTTTATATATGTTAAATATATATAACGACGATATTGAGATATTTTCTTCGAATAGAGGGATTAACGTACCTATGGTGGTGGTGGAGTTGCCGTTGGTGAGAGATTGATCCGTGTTGGTCGTATTCCTCGTACTGTTGGAATTCGGACCTGGCCGAGCATACCGACTGTCAGAATCGCAAAGTGCCCAAAAGTTTAACCCTCATATAACCTTTGTAACATTTACTTTCTTGATTTGATTAGAGATGGATGTGACCTTAATTGCAATTCTTATATAATTTTTGGTAAGAAAAGATGTGCTTAGAAACAAACGGAGATAGTAATCATGAATTTTACTTGTCTTAATAAACCCGCAGAAGGTGATCTGGTAATCCGGCGAAGATCCGCATGAGAATGTAGAATTCGCATCATCCAAAGGATAAGAATAAGCGCGTGGACACGCGACTTTAAAAGCCTGCGAATAAAGAGTAGGCTTGCACTCAGTGGAGTTGCCGCTGCGAGAGGTACAACAAAAACGCGAGTCCTTGAACGCGCCACACGGTCCCTCGCATGCCACTGTCTCGCCAGAGTCGAACACGCTGAGCTCTGTGGGACATGAACCGTTCAGATCGGTCACGCACCCGGAGCTTGTGCAGCCCTCACCAGACCCCCCCTGGGGCGTCACCAGCACTGGGAGGTTGTTCCCATCGACGACGCTGACATCAAAGAAATCTTGCCCGCTAAACTGATTCAGACTAAACTCTGCCAGCGTCACCGGAGTGGCACCGAAGCCTGAGCATTCCACCTTCCCGGAGCCACAATCACCGGTGACGCAAGAGAAGTATCCGGTAGAGTTTTGCGAGCACCTCGTGCGGCCCCACACGCGGCCAGTCCAAGAAGCAGGGATTGTAATGTTCTTGCTCTCGCCCTCTTGAAGAGAAAAACCAGTGGTGGGAATAGCCAATCCGCTTCCGGTTGACGTAAGAGCTGGCCATACTGTGTAGGCGCAATGGTTTGTGATTGACAACGTTGTTGAAACAACACCTGCAAACAACAGTTGGACAAGAACCTACGATCGTTAGAAAGTACAACTGTAAACAACACGATTCGAGTTTATGCGCCATCTTCTTTTACCTGATAGGAATAGATAAGTAATTGAAAGGGTTATAAGAGGAACAAGGATAGTTGGGGGTGTTTTCATTATGATGAAATTAGGAAATATTACAGCAAAAGAAGAAGATGAAGACTGAATCTTATCACAAACTTAATTGCTCCATTGTTGAGCTGCCGTGTCTCACCAGACTATTCGAAGTCGTCGCTGTCCAGTTGGAAAAAGTATGACTATATGATGTGTAAATTTAAGAAGCTTACAGGGATAGCCAGCTGCAGCTAGTATCAGAAATTGACATGTGTCCGAGTTTTCTTCTCTGGTCAAAATAACTTTCAACAAATATTTCACCAAGTCATCCTGGAAATACACGACAGGATATCATACTATATATGTAGAAAATTATTAAACAGTAATCTCATCGTCAGTTAATATTTGTAAGTATAATATATTTCATAAATATTATGGAACAAAAATATTATTTTTTTATGTATTTTTGCCTATTGTTGAACTTTATGTAGTGCAGTAAAATCATTTTACTGGAAAAGTTCGGCAAGAAAAAAATTGTATTAAACTTCTGTACTTGTATTTGGCCATCTCGATAAAATACAGTGTAATTATGTATAACTATTAAGTCACATAATCTTAACCTTTTGTGCCCGTTTGCTTCCCGATACCATTTTCCCAACAATTAGAATATTTGTTGTCGGACTTGAAAAAAAAAAGAAAATTAAAATTTTTAAAATTAATTATTAAATAATAATAATAATATTTTTCAATTACGTCAATAATATTTATAATTAAAATGAAATTAATTACATTTCTTGAACTTGTTTTCATCAAACTAAAACAATATATATTTAACCTGAACAATAGGAGTGGATCTAACACTTTAGGAGCATCGAGATGTGAAATATATCATGTAAATGTTGTAATAACTCCCTTCCAACATGCGATCTTCAAAGAGATCCGATCATTCGCTGCAATCTTCCTACCTTTTCTGTCTTTTCTGTCAGTTAGCTTCAACCTCTAACTAATTAAACTGATCTCCTTATAAAGTCAACTCAATTAATTCAGTCTTGTCCAACCATCTCCGCGCCAATCTTTTCTGGACTACCACAAAATATACTTAGATGTGATGTCACCCCAAACATTTTGCACACTAAGTTACAAACAAAGGTCCATAAATGGCAACAACATTCAGATAAAAAGAAAAAGAAAAAACTTAAAAAATGTGATAAACTACCCTCCCGACAAAGCCAAGTTATTTTTAGTACCTGAGCCTTTCGTCGGTTTGGACAAGAAGATCGTAAGTGAATCCCTCAATTAATTCTCCTCCTTATCTTGCCTCCAATAGAGTAATCGTGTACTGGTCATCTGTGCATGGTCTGTTCTGACTTGAGGAAGAATTTGCCACGTCTATCAGATCTCTCTCGGAAAAGAAACCTGGTTGTTTGGGAGGAGGCAAAGGGACTTCGCTGCCTAGCATCATAACCACACTTGACATATTGGGTCTGTCTCTTGGACTTTGTTGCACACATAACAGACCCACATGAATTGAACGAAGAACTTCAGACATATCGCATGATTTAATTATATCTTCAGAAATCAGTTCTGCCGGCTTGCCTTCTGTAAACAGTGTCCATGCCTGAAAATTCAACACCATTTTGTAAGATCAAGACAACCTGCAATGGCAGGCTAGATATATCAAACTTACATGACCCAAAAGGTTGAGTTGGTGGCTTGGATGAGTGAACCCTCTGTTTCTTTTCCCAATCACAATCTCTAGCACCAACACTCCAAAGCTAAATACATCAGATTTCACCGAATATATCCCGTCAATCGCGTATTCCGGGGATATATATCCACTGCAAGGAACCATTCAATGGTTTTAAATATGACCGACCGATCGAGTCGTACAAAGGAACTGCAACAATCGAGAAAAAGGGACGTTGGAGACACTTACTAAGTCCCTACCACCTTATTCGTATTGACTTCGATTTCATTTCCACCAAAACTCCTTGCCAGCCCAAAATCCGAAATCTTAGGATTCATCTCAAAATCAAGTAATACGTTGCTAGCTTTTAAGTCCCTGTGAATTATTCTTAGTCTTGAATCTTGGTGGAGGTACAGGAGGCCGCGAGCTATCCCATTGATGATGTTGTGACGTTGAGGCCAATCTAGTTGCTTGCTATGCTCTTTATCTGCAAAAGTTTTTGTTGGAATCAGTCCATTCTTATAGTGACTTTTATAACTGAGACAAAGCTGTGAGAGATCCGAACCGAAAATAAAAAAGTCCAAGCTTTTATTAGGCATGAATTCGTATATGAGCATCTTTTCTTCTGCATCGATGCAACATCCATGAAGCTTCACTAGATTCCGGTGCTGGAGTTTAACAATATGTTTGACCTCGTTCTTGAACTCCTCAGTTCCTTGTCTCGAATCCTTGGATAGCCGCTTCACAGCTATTTCTTGTCCGTCTTCCAAAGTTCCCTGATAAAATTTTTTAAGCATAGAACGAATTCAAGCCCGCTGGTTTTGAAAATATACCTTCAGAATCTTAAATTGAAATGACTTATCAGCTAATGCGGTTTTATGTGAAAAAATAGTAGACCAAAGTAATGCTATAGAACTACCTTGTAAACAGGTCCGAAACCTCCTTCTCCCAGTTTGTTGGCAGTGGAAAAGTTGTGCGTTGCACTGACAATAGAATCCAAATCAAACAAGGGCAATTCCAGATCTTCCTCGCGGCTCTTACGAATTGAACCCCTTTCCAAATTGCCTAGCGTCCGCCCTGTAGTATATGTGGATTGAACAAAAATGAACAGCAAACAATATTTGCAATAAATAAAATTAAAAAATCAAAGATTTACTGGGGGAGTGGTTTAGAGGTAACTGAGGCGGAACATACTTCTTTTTTCCCGTTTCTTCTTCTTTAGAATGTACATGAACAGAACTAAACTCAGAAGAAAGATTGCTGCAGACAGCAAACCTACTATGATCTTTATTCGTCTCTTCCCTTTAGAGCTGCCACCGCTTTTTGCATCAACACCAGCATCTAAACATAATACAAATTAAGTTAATACTTGGAAGGACTAGCTAGCTGATTCAATTATACATCTTTACCAAATGCAAGAAGTGCTCTGATGAAGAACTACAGTTAAAAGTGCTTCCAGGTGGCCTCAATGACATGTAATCTTTTTCTGGTTGAAAAAGGACTGATATTCTCGTGTATCAACCTATATGTGCATAAACCATATATATATATATACCAGTTGAACCGATCTCCTGTATGTGTCTGGATATTCAAGTTCAAACACTCTTCCGGAGTAGAGGCATGAATAAGTGAGTAAACAGGAGAAACAAAAGAAAGAGAGAGTAGAAAGTGTATTTACTAGCTGATTCACTAGCAGCCATTCGAACATAGAGATCTTGACCATCCACCGAGTACTGCTTCAGGTCAATCAATTCACTGAACCAGAGAATGCACCCAGTTCCATTTCCACTTCCTGAAGATAGTTCCGAATTCGCATAGCCCATACAAGAACAATTTTTCAAGCAGGCAAGCCTGCATTCCTCCAGCGTCATGCTTCCATTAACAGTGGCATTCTGTGTGTAAGGCAATTTAAGATGGGAATACTTAATGAACCCATCTCCTTTCTGGCAATCCAATGGAGTAATCCTAGCACAACCGCTTGACCAGTCAGCACCGTCCCATTCTTTTGGGTTCACTGGCTCAAATCTGTTCAAACACCCACACACAGGGGAGTTGCCGATGGTGCAAGTGCCATAAGCACCGCATAATGCATAGGTATCACAGTTGTCTGCTGGGGATTGAGAGTAAAGAGACCATACATTCGTTCGATCAATCCAGGTATATCGTTGACAAACTCCAACCTCGTTCAGAATTATTGTCGTAACTACAGAGGAATTAGGAAGATAGTAAGTGAAATACGACTCTTTTTCGTTATGAATATAACTATAGTTGTAAATCTGGTCTAGTTTCAAAAAAGGAGCTCCACTAAATAAATCGCCAAGCCATGGCCCTGAGCGAGAGGCTAAAACCCCGTTCAGCTTGATGACCATCTCCAAGCCGTTGGGAGTGATCTCAAAGGTATAAGAGCCCGGTGAAGGATCGTTAGGGCTCTTCCATGAAGTGAGTCGCGTATCCAATCCAGGACCTAAAAGTCCAATCTTCATTCCCGGCAGGATTGTGTTGCCAGGATGGTGGAAACTCTGCCATAGGAAATTTTCCGGATTCTGATCATTCCCATTTCTGATAACAAGATTTCCATTTTCCAAAAGCTGCACAACAGGATTTTGTGGTACTTTTGTTGATGTGTTGGAAGACCAAATGACACTTGTGTTCTGACTGAGAAGGATGAGATTTCCCACATCATCGAACTTCACAACTCCAGATGAATCATTGAGTGGGATTTCTCTGTTAGCAACCCATACCACTCTCCCTCTAGAAACAGAATAATACCATATCCCCAAGTACCTCATTTTCGAACTTCCTCCCTCGAAAAACCCCATCTCAAAGCTCCCGCCGTCGGAAACTATGGTCTCGCCATCTCTCAGTGTTTGGTTTGCAGATATGGTGTCCGCTGCCATGAGTTCAGACACAGAGAAGAACCAGAACAAAAGCAAAACAAAGATTTTCATTGATGACCACGAAGTTCTCCAATGAATTTTGTTAGGAAGGAAATGTACTACATCTGAAAGATACAACTTTCTTTGCCCTTTTGAGAAGTATTGACCCGACCGATAGATACTACAGAATCTCAAGACAATACTGGGGGAGGGGGCCCAAAAACTCGCTATGAACAAACATTAATAAAGAGAATAATGCAGTCAACTTTGCCCAAACAAGACATAAAAGCCACCTGCCGTCTGGCTTGGTAGAATCAACGGCAGAATTTGACTGCAATCTTGATCCTGACGTATCAATTATTTTTTAAAATTTATTATTCCACTCTTAATGATTTCACCCGATTCTTCACCTTTGTAGCGTGAAAATTTGATATTCGACCACTCCCTCTCGAGCTCCACACGTTTTCCATTGAAATAAGTCTTTCAATCACTGGGGAAAAACCATTCTGTTTCTAGAACCCAACATGTGGTAGGTCATGTTTTCCTCTCCGAGTCCATGTATCAAATATTATACTTTACAATGTACCGAATAATAGAATTTTACATTGAATTTTTCACCCATCCTCTTCATAATCACCCAAAGGTTACAAAGTTGGAAGTGGTGAGAAAATCCACTGGACTTGTTATGAAATTATTTTCCTAAAACCTCTTGGGTTTTGCGATGAATTTGGATTTAATCTTAAAAAATATATTTAGATATTTGCAAAATCCTATATGCATCACCCGTCATTATTATATACATCACCTTGTATTCCAAGTCAACTCTATCTTCGTTTTCCTTAGGTGGCCGCTGGTTCTGACCTAATGGTGGAGCACAGCAAAACTTAAGACGAGTGCTAATCACGATCTGTATCACTCATAATTGTTGTAGGATTTTTTTGTGACTTCTTTTTATAGCATATTCATATCGAGACTTTTCTTGAAATAAATTTATGAAACAAACTATTTGTATTAATTGCTTTCTACAGTACTATGGCCAAAGAAGTTCTTGGGATTGACCATTGAAACAACCGGACAATGTGAAGCCAGAATCAGACACAATCAATACAAGGACTGGCAAACATGCCTGTTTTTAGGAGAATAATTCCATATGGCTTAACATAAATTTTCCATAAACTTAATATTTTTTTTATATACACCTATCATTCTGCACAGTGCATACACATTCTTGTAGCAAAACAGCATTTATCCCTCTTCACATCCACAGGAAAGCAATGAGCCGAACATTGTCAAAAAGAATGATGAGAAAGATTACCCGCTTCCTATCGTCCATCTACAAGTGAAATAGTAACTTCATTGATAGAACATGATTCTACTTTACTTGAAGAAGAGCTGCCTTCGACCAATTTTCTTTTCGTGAAAAAACCAGGCTCTTTTGGTTCAGGCAATGTTCCACGTCCAATCAACATAAGAACTACCGATGACATTGTCGGCCTATCTTCTGGACTGTGTTGCACGCATAGTAGACCCACATGGATTGTTCTTAGCACCTCAGACAAATCACAGGAATCCACAACTGCTGTGTCGACCAGCTCCAAGGGTATACCTTCTTTAAAGAGTTGCCAAGCCTGTATATATATATATAGGGACATTTTGTTAAATCAGTATTTAACAATGAGATGGGCTAGTAATGTTATAAGACTTACATGCCCAATAAGGTTAAGTTGGTGGCTTGGATGAACAAATCCCCTGTTCCTCTTCCCACTGATGATCTCTAACACCAAAACACCAAAGCTGAACACATCTGATTTTATCGAGAAGAGCCCATCAATGGCATACTCTGGAGACATATAACCGCTGCACAATATCATCAAATTAAAACATCATTTTTCTGTCATTGATAACCGGAACAAACAGATAAACTCATATAAATAACCCTTACTATGTTCCAACCACTCTTCTTGTGTTTGCTGCAGTTTCATTACCCCCAAAGCTTCTTGCCATGCCAAAGTCGGAGATTTTCGGATTCATATCCTTGTCCAGTAAAACATTGCTCAGTTTGAGATCTCTGTGAATAATTCTTAGTCTGGAGTCTTGATGAAGGTAAAGAAGTCCCCTAGCAATGCCATGAATGATATGCATCCGCTTAGGCCAATCCAGAGATTTGCTTTGAGTTTGAGCTGCCCAATATGTATGTCCAAATTATGTGATCTATCTAGTGTTGAATTGTAATTTGCAACGACAAACACCAAAAGGGTCGTAACTATACTACCAAGTTATATGATTTTACCATATAAAATGGTTCAAAATTCATGATATTTGGAAAATATTAGTTATAAGTATATCATGGCTGAGAGAGAGAATCTAACCATTAATATAGAAGTCTAAACTGTGATTTGGCATGTATTCATAAACCAAAATCTTCTCATCTAGATGGATGCAGTATCCTACGAGCTTAACAAGGTTTCGATGCTGAAGCTTGGCAATGCATTTAACTTCATTTTTGAACTCATTAAGCCCTTGCTTGGATTCCTTAGAAAGCCTTTTTACCGCTACTTCTTGTCCATCGTTTAGTGTGCCCTGCAAAATATAGGCAATAACCATATAAAAACACACTGACGATAAGTTAGCTAGCACCTTGAAAGTCATCATTTGGCATTGGTAAGCCGGACTTTACCATAAAAAATAAATGATATTTTCTGTTTTTTCTATGCAGAAAATAGCATGACCTCCTCACTTTCTTTCTTTTCAATTTTGAAAAGAAAGCAAAGGGATATGCTTGATGTTTTTTTCTTTCTTTGAATCATTGTTGTGATGCTACTGAATTCGGGGAAGAATTTGACTTGCATGGAAGCTAAGCATATTCAGTGTGATGCTTTTTTACCTTGTAAACAGGTCCAAAGCCTCCCTCGCCAAGCAGATTGATGATGGAGAAATCATCGGTAGCTTGAGCTATTGTTTTGAGGTCAAAGTATGGCAAATCTAGATCTTCTTCCTGGTAACTATCAATTGAATGCTCTTCTCGAATGGTTTCAATTGGCCCTATAAAGTGGTTAACTGTAGGTCATACGGTAATGCAGTAAACCATCTCACAGTTAAAGAATCTTACTCGGGTACTATACATGCGATTAACTTACTTGATCCACCAACACTGGAAGGTCCTTTTGGCCGCCTCTTCTTCCTCTTAAACAACCATAGACCCAGGCCAAGGGTAAGCAGGGCAGCTAATGACACTACGCCCAAGAGGATTCCCTCCTTTTTCTTACTGTTAGAGCCCGACCGAGACACTGCAGCTACAAGCAAGAAAACCAACATCAGCTGGATAAATATTTCGAGCGGGAAATTTTCATGATTAACATAATACAAAATCATTTCAAGATGGATTTATGATACGGTGACGGCAAGACAGTGATAGATCCGAAATCAGACATTATCAAGTGTCGATGTCGAAATATTTTTTCATGATATGGGTTCTAAAAAAATTACATTTTTGTCTTGAGATTAGAATGATCATATGTACCAAATTCTATGTTATATAATGATACATACAGTACCAATTTTTAATTACAAATTCTATTCTTTGGAATATCTAGGTTCTTGTCATAAAAGATTCCAAAAGATAAGTGAAAGGCAATAGAAAAAAAAAGATAGAAGACTTTCCGACCTAATAAAGTACTTTCTGGCCAGCTAAGTCCACATACCTTGTGTGAACGAGCTTCTGTGAAATCAAATTTGTTTCTTTTTTTAATGAGAATAATTCAGCCTACGCTCTTCCTAGACAAGATAAAGGAAAATATTTCATGTGCACCAAATCACGTTTCCTTCCGAGAAACTTCAAACTTTAGATGCCCACTAAGTCCACACCACAATTGCGTCATTCCATGTGCAGCGGTGCCAATTGCAATTTAATCATGTTTGCAACAAGTGAATCAATACTGATTTGTTCATAAATTTGTTTGTATTGAACGAAAGATGGATTTGCAGTTTACCTACTTCAGAGGACGCCATCCGGATGTAAAGGCTTTGCCCATCTGTAGTGTACTGTTTGATGTCAACGAGGTTACCGAACCAACGCAAGCATCCACTTCCTTGCTTTATATCTGCATTGGTATAAGCCATACACGAGCAATCACTCAGGCAAGCCTCCCTGCATAACTCCAGGGTCATGCTCTCGTTCCTTGTTGAATTAGCCATGCCGGGCAATTTGATGTTGGAATACAAAATGAACCCATCTCCATTCTGGCAATCCAGTGGCGTCTTTCGAACACATCCACTTGACCAGTCACCCCTCTCCCATTGTTGCTCATTTCTTGGCATGAACCTGTCGAAGCACCCACAGACAGGGGAATTATCGGCACGGCAGTTGCCATAAACCCCACACCATCCATAGTTGTCACAGTTGTCCACCGGGGCGCTTGAGTATCCTAGCCAATTGCTGGTTCGATTGATCCATGTTTGCAGCTGCATGACGCCATTCTCGTCCAAAATCGAGGTTGAAACGACCGAGCGATCGACAACCTCGTAGGTGAAATACACCTGCTCCTGATCGTGAACAAAAGAATAGTTGTAAATGTTGTCTGATTTCAAATAAGGGACACCACTAAACCCAACACCGTTCCACGGCCCAGATCGAGATCTTAAAGATGAATTTGTCTTGAATACAATCTCCAAAGCCTTTGTATCAATCTCGTAAGTGTAGATGCTCTCAGAAGGGTCGTCTGTGCTCTTCCATGCTGTTATGATCACATCCAGGCCAGGAGCTAAGCGTCCAACTTTCATACCAGGCAAAAATGTGTTGCCAGGATGCTCAAAACTTTGCCAAAAGTAATCAGTGGCACTAGTACTCTCCTCATTCCTGACCACAAGATTTCCAGAGTCGAGAAGTTGAGCAACAGGGTTCTGCGCTTGTCTTGACGAATTAGATGACCAAATCACAGTACCGTTCTGATAAGAAGAAAGAATGAGACTCCCTCCCTCGTCGACATGTAAAACCCCCGACTTATCCAAAATTGGGGTTTCTCTGTTGGCTACCCAAACTGCTCTACAATCAGATATTTTGTTGAACCATATTCCCAAGTACCGATGCTCGTTCCTACCGGGACTGAAAAACCCCATAGCAAAGTCCTCGCCGTCTGAAACGATAACCTGCCCATCGCTGATATTATGATTTGCAGCTATGGTGTCTACTGCAGAGGACGCTGTAAACCCAAAAATCAAACAGAAGCAGAAGAGCAAACGAGGAAGGGTTTTCATACTGACCTTTCCTTCTTTCGGTTTAGGATTACAGAACGAGGCCCCGTAGATTAAATGCGTAATCCCAAGACTCACTCACTAATGATGTGTTGTTGACAGGAGTGACGGCACTGAGATTGAAATACAGGCAAATCTAAATTAACTCATCCATTTGACCCATTCTCCTCCCAGAAACAAAAGAACCAAGTAAAGAAATTTACTTGTGGTTGTGACAATGCAAAAAATTCAAACTTGGTGGGGCCAACTAATTTGGACGGGCATGCGGGCAACTTTGTCAATCGTGTTTGCCCGCTTGACTCCGCCGTTGCAGCGTCATTATTGGTTATCTGGACCGTCGACCAATGTAAAATTGCCACGGTGTCCGCGCAGTTGAGCTCAGCTACTCCGAATGTTGACTCTTGTTCAACTCCTGTATCAAGGAGGTTGGACATCACGCGTCCGTTTATTGATTTCTGTTTCAAGATGTGGAAAAGGACGGAGATTTCTACAATCAGATCGCCAACTGTTTGACGAATTGACGATTTTATTTTATCTGAAGTTGTCAGTCTCAGAGAATTAATGGGTTCCATAAAAATTATGCCTTTGATATTTACTAATTTTAAAGATTATTTAGTAGATTTTTCGATTACAGACCTTCCTTCCCTAAGCAAATCCTTCCAAAGTCATCGTAGAGTTACCGTCCCCACACGGAATATGAAGCCACAGACCCACGTATATTTGACGAAACCCACAGTGCCACAAAAGACTTACGGTGCCCCCCAGCTCTACCCCCTAGGGATTTCCTCAAGCAGTAAGTAATTGCCCACCTTTGTCCTTTCTGCATTTGACCTTTTCACACATGAGCATCCTTCCGAGAAGAACCCTCTCCCGGCTCACAGGAAATTGATCTTAACCTTCCTTCAATAGCTGTCCTCGAGTTGGCCAACATGGCCTCTCCTTCTTGGAAAACACATATCTCTTTCTATATAACCAAACTCTCGTGAGTATCCAAGGCACACGCTTCCGAAAAGAAACTTCTCTCACTCTATCTCTCTCGATCGATCGAAATGGCAGCCTCACAAAACCAGAACAACTTCTGTGACTTCCTGCCACTGATGGGTCATAAACTCGGCGGCGACGGTCTTATTGGAGAGCTGTGCAATGGCTTCAACCTTTTGATGGATCCTAAAAAGGGTGTCATCACTTTTGATAGCCTCAAAAGGAATTCTGCTCTTTTGGGATTGCAAGATTTGAAGGATGATGATTTAAGGTGCATGTTAAAGGAAGGTGATTTTGACGGTGATGGGGCACTGAATCAGATGGAGTTCTGTGTCCTGATGTTTAGATTAAGCCCCGAATTGATGGAGGAGTCCGAGTTTCTGTTGGAGGAGGCCCTCCTACAAGAGTTCAAGGATTATTGCCGTTGAATCTCCGTTTTTCTTTTTTTCTCTATTTTTAAAACAAGTTGTAATCAGTTATTCTATTCTTTTGCTTACCAATACAGGAAAAGGAACAATAAACAGTAACAATTGCATTTCAATCTTATTTTGCCAATTTTATCTTCGGCCCAGAAATGGATGGTCCTGGTCTAAGTGTAACGCCGTTTGATGCAGGTTAGAGACGCGCTTGATCTTAAACTTAAGTGTAGGCCCATTACTACTAATATAGACCCAAATACCTACCGAAAGTAAGCCTGGCAATATTGGCCCAATCTGACTGGCCCGAGTATATTTACCCCCGTTTGGCATAAAATCAATAATTCCGCAAACACAACCAAATGATATTAAACTATAGTCAGGGACCGTACAAGGTTTGTGGTATCTCCATTATCTTTAGTATGCAAAAAATGCTCCATCGAATTTTTACTCCAAACTCAACCATATAACATTTACTCCAAACTCAACCATATAACATCTTAGCATACAATTATTTACGTGAAAAGCTTAAATCCAAACCAAATAAGTCTCAAACAAGCAAAAACAAAAAGCATTAAAAAGCACGAGAGAATAAATTTTTACTAAAATTGCCTTTTACCCTAAAATTGTTGTTTTCTCCAAAAATCTTTCTATTAATATGTTTTGTACATATTGGGAGCAAACATTATTGGAAAGGCGTACTACTTAAAATACCGATACCTAATCGAGACCAATTAGTCTCAACGGGGATACTCTTTTATAATAATAAAAAAATATATGTTTGTATAACTTTAATCTTTCACGAGTGGTTGGGGTAGGTATCGGGGTGGTTTTGAAGCAAAAACCGTTTGATTTGAGGATTTATTGGTGAATTTTGTTGGATATTATAATATATCCTATATCTAATTATTATGTTAGCAAAGATTTGTATCACATTATAAATATCAATAAAGATACTCATACTAAAATTGATTTTTTTTCTTATAATTAACTTTCTTAAATATAAGAATATATTTATTGGTCCTATCTTATAAAACATAAGTCATCAATTATATCAAGTACATGACTTGTTTGATAAAAAAAAAAGTACGTGATTTGATTATAAGACCCTATTATTAACAACTGCAATATTGCCACAAAAGCTGTTCGTTTTTTCTAAGAAGAGATAATTATTGCTCTCATGGAGCCAAAAATTATTTTCCAATTCACACACAACCATGCTTTTCAAAAGATATCATCCCACATAACAACAATAGAGTGAGCAAGATTATACCATACTCAAAAATTTTCTTTAAAAAACGAAATAGGTTTTTCCAAAAGTAACGGGTACCCCAATATCCAATTTATCCTTTGTCGCACTCCAATTCTGAATCACCATTTCAAATCGCAGGATTTAAGCAATAATATCTTGCATAAGCATGACGTTCAACGAGCATCAGCTTTGTAGAACCTATGTATCTTTCTTAAAAATATTCCTCAAAATGTATGAACACTCGACACTTGACGACAACAGAGATATTTCCCGCTAAATATGCCTCGCTCATGAAAGGACATGTTAACTTATTTTCTCTGTCCTAGACTTGACTCGCCAGTTGACACTTTCGTAGGGCGTGCGTGTAACGAACTAGCCATTGAATGTTGAACAATCTTCAGTACTCTGACCATATGCGGATAATGTTGATGTGATTTTTATACATGCAGGCGCCGTTTCAAAACGAGTTCTTCACTTCACCTACTCCTCTCTCTCGTTCTAAACATGATGGGTGTGCAGTCTCTCTGATTGTGTAAAGCCACTTTCAGTCTGTCTTACCATGTGCAGATTAGCTTGTCATGTCGTTTATCATTTGCTTAATGGTGCATGCTTTGTCAATTTTTAAAATATTGACGGAAACATCTGGTCAAAGAAACGTAACTTTCCGATCAAGGAAAAATAAGATTGAACATTATGGACCGAGTCTATAAGAGATAGCTAGCTGTTAATTAGCATCCGTGAAGCAAAAGCCAATTCGCCTTTTACCTAGGTGTAGAATTTGTGGCCTACACAGGAAATTAATGATGGGAACAAAATAATTTGTGTAATATGCTGTGCCATTGAACTTTGCCAAAATCTCAAGGTACGTTGGCTTAGTATATTTTATGATTTGGTTTGTATTTGACTAGCATGCTTTGTGACCCGTCGATGAATCATTTGGTTTGTATTTGACTAGCATGCTTTGTGAATCGACGATATTCTTTATGGACATGTTATGGTCAGGTTACGATGGATGATACGTCATCCAACAAGGTTTGCCCACATCCAAAAACTTTTGTTAATGCATGGGCCAAAAGTCAAAGGCAGAATCAACCAATGAAGCTCGCCTCCCGGTTTGTCACAGAGGCCTAGCCATTGGACCCCGAAAACCATCGATCTCTATCACAAATTTCAAATTAATATTGATAACGAGTCACCAACTAACACTAGTCTTTGTTGTTCCCCAGATGTTGCCTCTGCATAAATTTTCTTCGTAATCCGAAGCTTAATTAAAAGCTTAATTAGGACAATACATAATGATAAATCAAACGGAATGGATTCATTCTCTTCTTTCCATTATTGGAGAGACAAAAAAGTTTGTATTTAATTTAGATAATCTGGGAAGAGGATTATCGTTTTATTTTTATCATTTATGATTATCATAAAAAGAATGATCATTTACGATATTTTTTTAAAATGTATTTTATTATTTTTAATACAAAATATTTCGATTTATAATTAGATTATATTAAATTTAATATAAAAAGGTGAAATGCTTATAGAAAAAATATTATATAAAATTTTATCCCTGGTGGCCACCATTTATTATGGCTTCCGTTCCATGAACGCAGAATGGAATCATTCAAAGAAAAAACAAATAGAACCGAAAACAAAATAAAAAAACTGGTGGACAGGTAAGAGAGATTAAGATTGCGGGAGACCATGATGACCGGCGTGACACCAACATATCATCATCATCATCATCATTCCATGCCACTAATTATTTCCGTTTCAAACCGCAAAAAACGATGTCGTTCCAGCAGTTCAAAGACACACACACGTAATGAGCTGGCAAACTATAATTTGCCTTAGTTCTCAATTTATAAAGAATGTCTTAAATCCCGGCTCCCACTCCGGAGCGACTATAAATACGCATCCTAAGCGCTCCCTTGATTTTTAAACCATCGTCAACGTCTATTCGTTTTAACCACCTAGAGAGAGCAAGAAGAAAAGGAAAACGCACCTACCCCCACCCACTGTGAGCTCGCAGAGGATACCACTTTTTCGAACAATGGCCATCAAAGTCTATATCGTGTAAGTGTTATCTCTATGGCATATGATCTCTCTTCCTGCTTGTCTCCGAATTTCGAGTAATCGGTTTAATTTTTGCGATTACACGTTTGATAAAACGCTGTTTGGCTGCGAAACCAGAGAAGAAAGTTCATCTAGCGAATTATGAATTAGTTTGTTGATTTTTGTTCCTCTTGATCGCTGTTAAATGTGCCAGAATAATAGCCTCGAGTGTGAGTTTGTCTTTGATATACTTGGATCTGTTTTTATGATTGCGTGCTTGGATTGGAGCTTCGTAATTCATGTTCATTGTTTGTCTCGTCATGAAATGGATACATAATCATTTAAAATGTAGGATTTGCGATGTGCATTACTCTGGAGGTACAGTTTGGAAATGGAAATGATGCTCGTGCTGAGCTATCTATTTGAAATGTTCATGTTCGTGTTATTTGTTTGATTTACAGCGCTACTGCTTCTGAGTGTTTATGTTTAGTTGGATCTATATTAGTGAAGTTTTATCTGCTAGTGGATAGCTGGCTTACAGTCCCATGTATTGTTGAGATCTTGCTGCGATATGACTGCCTCATCTTCCATTTATTCTGCTATGAATCATTTGATGCTGGATATATTGGGTTGTTAATTCAGCCAACTGCCAATTTTTGTGATTGTGCGCTGATTGTTGGTGTGGCATTCTCTCTATCTTTCCATTTTCCCCATATTTTCTTCCGGAAATTGTTTATTTCATACAATCTCGCTGTCCTGAATTTGTTTACATTTACATGTGGTGTTTGACAAGGTCAAATGATTTATTTCTAATTAAGTACTGAATATTCATGCAGGGAACTTATAGGATCTTCATTTCACCTACTTGCATTGATTTTCACTTATGTTTTGGCAGGAGTGCTGAACTACATTCTAAAATCTTATTTCTTTCTCTGACGTAGTGATGCGTTTCTTTTGGAGCTCCAGGGGTGTATTGTTTATTTTTAGTTCTCTTGTGTACTAATTGAATTTCTGCCTGAGCATAAGCTTTTGTCAAGGAATTGTAATGGATAACTCCGTTTAAATTATGATTTAGAATTTTATCAAGCATTTTAAGTATTGATCTCTCTGGGGCTTACTGATTAATCTAAAGAAAATTGGTGTCAGTTTTGGCTTTAAACTTGAAGAAGACCATGAAAATTATGTAGTTAATGCTATTATTGGTCTGACGAAAATATCTTTTATTTTTTAGTTTTATATCATATTTGATCCATTGGATAATAATATCTTATTTTCACTGCATTGAGCATGTGTTCTGTAATACTTGATCCTTCTGTTGTAGTTGTGATATATTCTCAAAGCTTCTTTTGCCATCATACAGTTACTATTCCATGTACGGGCATGTGGAGAAACTGGCTGAAGAGATAAAGAAAGGAGCTGCATCTGTTGAAGGTGTTGAAGCCAAGTTATGGCAGGTAAAAAGGCTGCATGCTGTGTCATCTTGAACTGTGTTTGCTTATATCCCGTTGAACCATAAAGTTTACATTATCGTTGTTGCTTTTATGTATGATAAAGAAATCAATGAAAGTGACATTGTTTTCAATATCTACTATCTTGCTTACAAATTAAAGTGTCGGTCTTTGCTTGCCGGAATTTGTTATTGACATCTAAGACATTCTTGTGACATGGAATCTACAAAATTTAGAAAGAAAACACATATTTCATGACAAGGGAAATACACAAAGTAAATGGATCATCACTAGAGGCTGGGCTATTTTCTACATTTTCTCTAAGTCATAATGGCAAAATCGTTTTTGAAGTTTTATCTTATAGAAAAATTTGAAATGTTGGTTGTTGCATTGTCAGGGTCCATTATTCATGCCCAAAATGCTGTTTTCATTTCCTCAAAAGTTTCTATTCATAGATCCATTTTCTCCAATTATCATTTTACGTTTCTCATCTCTATCTTAACATTATTTATGTTATTTCAGTAAGCTATTTGATACCTGGTTATCCCCCAATGCTACGTGCTATTGTTCATGGACTATTACCATTGTTTGTTTTGCACAACTGCAAATTTCATTCACCATGCTCTAGTTATTATATCTGTTGGGTTGAAGTTAGATGTATATTCATCAAGTTTTCATTTTATTCTTTGAATGTGACTGTTTTGTTGTTTTGGGAAGTTTCCGCCTGGCTCATTATGCCTTGTTTGAACCTGTTTCTTGTATCTGTTTGCTTTAAGCAAGATTCCAGTTGGTAATTTTGTCTGTAAGAATGTTGAAATTTCTTTCTATATTCTTTGGTTTGTTGTTATATTTTATTTTATGGTTGTATCATCTATTCATCCTTGAAATGAAAAGAAGAAGACCTTGTTCACGATCCTGTCATACTGGAATAGGTTCCTGAGACACTGCCAGAAGAGGTGATTGGAAAGATGAGTGCACCACCAAAGAGTGATGTACCAATCATCACACCCAATGAGCTTGCTGAAGCTGATGGGTTTATTTTTGGATTCCCAACAAGATTTGGGATGATGGCTGCACAATTTAAAGCATTTTTGGATGCAACTGGTGGTCTTTGGAGAACACAGCAACTTGCTGGCAAACCCGCTGGAATTTTCTATAGCACTGGATCTCAAGGTGGTGGACAAGAGACTACAGCGTAAGTTCTTTGTCATTTTAATGTTAGCATAATGAGGAACTGTAACGGTGGAACTTGAAAATGAGGAAGAGATTTATGTTGGTTTTCTTGAGAATTTTGAAATTGTTACAGGTTGACTGCTATTACTCAGCTTGTTCATCATGGGATGATATTTGTTCCCATTGGTTACACTTTTGGTGCTGGAATGTTCGAGATGGAGAAGATAAAAGGTGGAAGCCCATATGGTGCTGGAACTTATGCTGGGGATGGGTCTAGGCAGCCTTCTGAGATGGAGTTGGAGCAGGCTTTCCATCAGGGGAACTACATTGCTACCATCACAAAGAGGCTCAAGGGCGCTGCCTAATGTGCATTGATTACAGATACGGGTCAACTATGCAAATTGTCTACTCTATAGCATATGCATTTCAAAAACAATAATTTCTTACCTTGTTACATATATGGCTTTATGTGTGTTACAGTATAGTTGCTCCTCGATTATAAAAAGGTCAGTTCCTTTGTCTTTGTTAAACTTTTCTTTGTTGATGGATATGAGCAGTTACCTTCTGTTACTACTTATTTTTAAACCTTTGGAATATAACTGCCATGTTTGGCGTTCATTTGGCAATAAGAAATGCAAGATTGAATGAAACGGAAGCTACATATGTGACATTGTGACTCCAATTAATGGAAATGTATAGCTTTAATCTTTCTCAGGGCATCATTCTTTTGCTACCCAATTTGTTTAATTGGTTATTCCCAGCCTTAGTCAAGTAATTACCCACACCCATTATCAATGTTTATTCGAGGGACTATTGTTTATCAATGGTATCAAGGATTTCATCTGTTGAAAAATCCTATCCAAACTACGTGTATGCTTGACAATTGGTAAAGTAGTATGATTCGAAAGAAAATAAAAGGGTAGGAAAGGGATATCAGAACAAGATGTAATATTTACATCCACTATTTCATTTACAGCATTTTACCATGTCCAGTGGTAAAGTCATCATGTTGTGCGACTTTTTACTGCATTGCTCATAAACATATCCGGATTAGCCAATTAGGAGCAGAAATTGAGGTGTTTCGTTTCGTATGTTGTCATGGTCAAAGCAGGGCTGGTTGTTTTTTAGTTTGAGCAGTTTAATTTTCACTTTTTTTTAATTTGAATTAACTAGATCCATTTATAATTGTTGTTTATAATATAACAGAAGGATTTACGAAGAGAATTAGTTATTATTATAGACAATGAATATGTTTTAAATTTTTTTAAAAATAATTTTCACTTAATTCATCTCCGAAAGATTGTTTGATTTAGTTATATCGATATATTTAATTAATTATTTTGTTACCGGTGATTTTATAAAAAAAATCACTCAAACTCAATTTGATAAAAATCATAACAAAAATAAAACTTGCAATTAGGAAAAAAAACTTAAAAAGTAAGTGAAAAAAGTAAATATATATAGACAAGAATTTGGCTTGTTCTTGCCTTCCAATGGAAGCTCCACAATGTGGCCATTCCACAAAAAGCACAAAAGCTACCACCTAAATAGAGTGATGCCATCCCTCCATTCTTCTCAATATATGACTATGCTGCACACAGAAAAATGAAAACGCAAAGAAATAAAATCTAGAATGAGTTGTTGTGGGCCATGCTCTGACTTCCACTCACAATATTCCAAACACATAAACAAATGTAAAGTGATATTTCCAATCAAATGACATCCCCACACTCCTTATTTTAGAATTCAATTATTCCTTCCAATTCCTTTTCTCCTCTTCTTTTCTCTTATACTAAAGCCAGTGCCGGCTCTATTCACAATTTAGCATTACAAACAACAAAAAGAAAGGCTTCTTTATATCCTCTCTTCTTCTACAAACTTCAGCTGCCTACTAAAAACAACAAATCTTATCTCAGCTAGCTAATCTTCAGTACACTTTCCCTAAAATCAGCGCCTATTATCATTCCTAATGCACGTTTAATTAATCATATAATTCTTCAACTATTACAACAATTAATACGCTTCCAAATGGTCCCAATTCTGGCCAACTGCATCATTTTGCCTGCAGCTGACCCAACACTGGCATCTGCATTTCAAAGTCATTTCCTTTTCTTTCTCCTTCGCAATCTTCTCTACTCCGTTTCTTTTTCTTCCTTGATAGACAATTGTTGACTGCTGGGGCTGCTGCTTTTGAGTTGTGTGTGTGTGTTTTGTTATTTATTTTCTTTTGTCATGCCAACTTGGCTAGGGTTTTGATAGGATCAATTTGTAGTTGCAACGAATCTGCTCAACCGTGGGCTGAAGTTAAAGCTTTCTTTCTCTTGCCTTTTTATCTGAATGTTCCTCCAAATGTAGGGGTCCAAAAATCGACAGAGGTCTCATGAGTTACCGGAAATGTGCTTGAAACCGGTACCAGGCACAGACCTCTGCTTCTCAGGTCTTGCTTTTGCGCATCAGGATCCTTAGATTTGTCAGAACTCTGCATTAACAATTGACCTTGTTTTGATTAGTTACGCTATGAAAAAGGATATTCACAGGTTCCAGCGTTCAACACCGACAGCTTTAGTTTGTAAAGAAAACAAAAGGAAATAGGTAATAAGCAAGAAGAATATGTACATGCTGGTGTTGTGTGGGAGCTCCACTTTTCATGTACGGGTTGCTTAAGACCTGAAAGATACAATAGGAAGAGCTTATATATACTTCCAAAATGGCTTACACTTCAATGCATGCATATTGATTGAATAGCCTGTCCAATCAAAGAATTTGATAAAATTGATCACTTAACCAAGCCAAAATTGACTTGCTACTATACCATAAGAATTGAAAAATGTATACGAGGAACTTACAGTGATCTGCTCATGGAGGAATTTGATATATTCAATAGCTTCAGTGAGCACTGAGGCTGTATCAGTCTGACACAATGGGATGATGATTAAAAAGACAGAAAGAAAATACATCAATGATAAGCTTTTATAATTCAAGAATGCAAATGATCTCTCTCCCCATCTATTCTTTGAGAAAGTAAAGCGAAAACTTGAGAAATATCTCACCTTTCCGAAAGGTGAAACCAATTGTTGGAGTGCAGTGATTCTGTCCCCCATCTTCTCTTTCCGCACCTAAGATCAAAATTGCGAATTCTCATCTAAGAATATAAATGCTATAAAGGAAAAATAGCTATACCCAGCTCGTCTACTCTAATTAATTAAGGATCCAATTTAGTGTACCTTGAAGGGTGGCAAAGAGGACGGCGTTTCACTTCGAGGCCTTTTTGTTGCTGCTTCAGTCCCACTTTTCTTCGCTACCGAATTCAAATCCCGTACTTCAGAAGATATATTCTGTTGGACAAATGATTGGACCAAAATATTTCATATATCACTACCAATAGCACGAACCCTAATCTTGTGGGCTAGCTAGCTATCAAGAAAATCTATAATTCTATCCTATAGGCATATCCATAATTATGCTTAGTGACCATACCTTTGGTTTTTCCTCATAATTCGATGTAGCAAATTGTGGCTGCAACGAGGGGAAAAGGCTTGGACGCACATCATTCATGGAACTTGCAGATGCATTCCAGAATGCTGCGTTATTGGAGAATTGAAGCTGGTTGTGTGCAGCTTGTTTAGGAGGCGAATTTCTCAAGAACTGAGGCACTTTAGACCAAGAAGGTAGTATTTCATTAGCACTGATGCCATAATTTGTCCCATATGGCTGGTTCATTGTTCTATTCAATAAAGAAGGTTGTTGTTGTTGTGGATTATCTGGTCCCAGAAACCCCTGTAACATGGTTGAGTGGTGGTTCCCGTAGATAGCTGATGAATCTATTTGGAAGCCTTGACATGTCGCAATACTGTCACTGGAGCTTCCATGAGGACTGAACTGCTGCTGATCCAGACAAAAACTACCCCGGTTAATTTGCTTGAACTCATTCATAGATGAATCTCCTCCTCCGCCCGTGTAAGACCTCTCTCTCCACTGACCATGAGATGATCCACTCCCAGTTTCTTGCTGATAATTCGTGGTTGAACTCAGGTTGTCTTGTAGCACCGAACGAAAGCTGCTCTCAGACTTAACACCGCGGCTGCCAAAAGAAATCTTAAAAAATTTAACCATAAACTACGTACTGTCTTTTTAACCGCTAAATTAAGCGGTGCCAACAAGCATGCACAAATTAACAGGTTTCCAATCGGGTTCAAAGCATATATGTGGACTTACAGTAACGTCTGGTTCCAATCCATGGGTTGCGAAGAGAGGCCTAATCCCATCATATGCAGCTCTCCAACAGAATCATGCCCTTGTTGCAACTTCTGGCCGGCATCATGGAACACAACAGAACTATCCGAAACGGAAGCAGAATCAATAGAAGATCTCGCTTTGACATCCACCATTTCTGTTGCCCAAGCAAAACTGCCTAAGCTACTAAGCCCAGCAGACGAAGACGATGACCCGCTGTCGTACCGGTTTCTTGACGAGTCCCACCAGTTGGTGCTGGAGCTGAACTCATCTGCCATGACAAGAAAAAGGCTGGTCCGCTGGCTCGTAGCCGCTCCTTTATGGTGGCAACGTCGGTCTGATCTCTGCAGGATCAATTCCTTTGTATCTCTTTTGTTCTTGTCTTGAGATTCTTGGCTTTATTTCCTTTCGATATGCTTTAAGCTTGTGTGTTGTGTATTTGAGCTTTCCTTTCCGTGTGTGGTTAGTGGTTACATAAAATGATAGTAAACGGTTCGCTGCATCACTCGGGTATTTATAGTGGCCGAGTTAACCATTAGGGGCTCTGTGGTCTACCATTTCAAAGACTAACCGTAACGTTGGGTGGTTGACACATTTCAAGATCTGACGGACTAAAGAATTCCTTTGCTTTTTAATTTTTATTTATATTTTACTCTCCCCTCTATATTTCTAGCTACTATTTCTATTTTGTATGCTTATTTAGACTTTTGCATTTTAGCTCATCATCAGCCAGAAGAAACCACAAAAAAAAGAAGCATATATATATATATATAGCTGAGTTGCTACGGTCTATAGGCCAACCCAAAGAAAAGCTTCTGGCTTGCATCCACTTGTAACATGGAGCCATGTGGGCAATGATAGTGCGCGGGGAATGGATGCTTATCAGTTTCCCTCTTAAAACTGTTGATCTAAGTTCTTTGATTATGCAACAATATTATAAGTAATTTTTTAATATAATATATAGTTTATTTTTATTATTATTATTTAAATCAGCTAAATACTCATCTTGGTATTATATATAAAAATGGATATTATCGAACCAAATACAGAACACTCTTTCATTTTTCTTTATAAATGCTAAAATTGCAATTTCCTAAATATGCTTCATCATCACCGTACGTTAGCAATGTATATTCTTTTGATCAAGGGTACATCGACGTTGACAGCTATCCAACTCCCCGAGTCCACTAGTACAGGCCGATAACGATTTGGACCATAAAGTTTGGAGCTGCGTCATATTTATTTGAAATTAATCAAATGTCTTTTCGATTTTTTTTCCTTGTTGAGAATGAAAGTCCATTGATTAACGTCTCCATTTTTATTACTAACCCATCAAATAACTTTTGTATCAATGAACTAACGTCTGTCATATATATACATAAGTAAAAGAAATATCTAAAAGATTTTAAAGAAGGAAGTTGTTTTTTTCTACAGACGTGGGTTGTTGACTAGATTACCAAGACAAGACCTCTGGCATATTGACAATCACCAGTTTCATGAAAGCAAGACAACCTGAAGGAAGTTGGCAATCAAGTCAGCATGCCAGAACTGTAATGGGATAGTCAAAATTGTAGTTGATTACGTAAAATTTGTCTGCTAATGTAAATCAAATCTACTTCTGGGTGTAATTATTAATCATGGTGCGAATTAATTGCTCAAACTCAAATGACGGCTTATATCATCTCAGACACCAATTAATGACAACCACCTCTCGATAACTTTGAAATTTAATGATTACCCCTTGTGGCGTAATACGATGTTTTGTCATTAGTCAGATCATTTTGTCCTTTGCTTTTAGTCAAGCAAATAAAATTGCATCCGCCATAAAAATTTTCAAACAACAGAATCACACATCAAAATGTAAAAATAAAAATAAAAATAAAAATAAAAATAAAAATAACGATTTCTTTTATTTATAAGGTATTTATCTTAATAACAGATCCAAAACCTAAAAGAAATTAATCATTGTAATTATTGATATAAGTACTTTTTTAATTTAAAAAATAAGAACAAGATCAATCGAAATAATTACTAATGACTGTATTCAATATTTTTTTTGTATAAATATTAAATCCTTTCGTGCAATTTTCTTGTACTTAATATTAAGAGGTTCAGTTTCATTTTCTGGCCACATCAATATGAAATATTTAATGGAAATCTACTAGATTATTCGAGATGCACATATGTAAACTAAACGTAAAGTATTAATCTCTATCATATGATTAAAGCATATTCGAGATAAATATCAGATTTTCTTCCATAATTTCTTTATTATGTTTACAAATGAAATTTTAAAAGATATGATTGTGAAGATGCTTTTGTTCACCGTTTTGATGGAGGATTAACGCGTATATATCATCAAAATAGGATCATCGTATCATCCTTCTTCCTTTCGGCTTTCACGCCTTAGTTCAGTTTTAATAATTAAAAGTTAAAACCCCAACTAAACAAACCCATTAAAACAGCAGGTTGACGGTCTTCTAGCGATCTCCATAGAAAAGGGAGAAACCTTCTTTCTCAATTCATATATTTGGTGCAAACTTTCAGATATAGGTAATCTTTCAGCTGCCGGATTCAGTGTTTTCCGGCGGAGCTTGTCCATCAAAAAATTAGATTCCACTGACAAGAATAGCTGCAAGAAACCTTTGGGCACAATTATGCAAGAATACCTAATAAACCTAAGAAAAAAAATGTAGAAAATACCAAGTGGTGCCAATTTATTCTCATGTAACATATACATCTCCGGCAACATCAAAATTGACAAGCACTAAGTAATTGAATTTGTCTTTCTCATCCTTAAGACTTTCCAGGGACAACAAACATTGACTCAGCAAAATATGTTACTCGACGGAAAGAAAATGTAGCATTAGAATTTGACCTTTGCAAAGCAGAGGAGAGGCGGCATAGAGAGAAGAGGCGGAGAAGGAGGAGGACTTCGTTGCGTCACTTTGGCTATCGGACTGACCATTGAAATCTAAAAGGTCAACCGATGGGGTCCACACGGCGTGCACGCGTGACATGACCGTCGGGCCCCACCCGACCCTTCCTTTCCCAGCCCATCCCCATCCTCCTCCAAGTCAGAGCCCGGATGGTGACGCTTCATTTTATGTTTTAATACTATTTAAAAATATCTATTATTGCTCTTGCAAGTCAAATCCTTTCATCATTTTGGCACTATATTCCCCCTAAGTTCAAATTCCCCACGTACCCATCATCTTCAGTTTGTCAAATGGTAAATCACCTTTGGGGGAGGGAGAGCGTCAAAATTTCAAGCATCCTGTTTACGACTAGAGACAATAGGGGATTCAGAAATTGTTGGTCTTGTGGGAAAAAAAAGGTCGGACCACTTATAATTTCTGTCTTCAACCTTACTTTTTAAGAGAAATCGTCACCCGTCGAGGCTTGGGGTTTTGGAAGAGAGCTAAGCTAAGCTAAGCTAAGGTAGTTAATCTACGATCCTAAGAATAAAAATTATAAATAAAAAAAAATGCAACTGTTACTTGTAGTGGAAGTGTTTGAAAGGTACTTGGTTTGTATGCTGTTAAAATCTGCTTGCTCGAAATAGCACGTGCTTCTTCTTTTTTTATGCTTTATTCTTTTGGTTTCAGGACTCATCGCTTTGCTTAGTCAATGGATTATAGATATTCCTTTGGTTGAACACGCGTGGAAGTAATTGCCAATTGGCAAATAGTTTCCCACGTTGAATTGACCTAATTCTATTCTAATCAAACATTAATTACACTAAATTAATTGAGCAAATCGTGTAATCAATTATATAAATCATGAATAATTGTTATCATTATATGGTTTAACACATAAAATTATGACATTCATTTTGGGACGAAGTAAATTACGGCTTAGACTCAAGGTATTAAAATAAAAAAAAATGGATAGTTTATTTTTCTTGCAAAGCCTATTTATTGCCGAGCCCGATCCAATATGTCTTAGTTCGTACCGATTGTGCAAAACAAGAGGAGAACCGGCAATACATATAGCTACTTGACACAATTTTTGCTTACAATCATCATTTCATCAAAATGATGTCATAGTGCTCTAAGCGGAGAAAATATTCCTAACGACAAACTCGAAAAATTACTCAGATTTGTACCCGCGGTGGTGTGATCCATGTGGATAGATGTGTAAGAAGGAGAAAAAACAAGATCGAAGCATTGTTTACTCCTTTAGATAAAAAGTGATGTGAACAAGAAAAAGAAGGGTAGAATTATCTATGGATCATATGAAGATGCATGCTTGTGTTTCGGGTCCATATGTTCCTGTCTGGTTCTGCAAGATGCATGGGGTTACTTGTGATCTCTTTAATTTTGTACATTAAGTCAACCACAAATCTTTAACGGCAACAATGAGCACGTGACATGTATCATCGCAATCACCATGGGTCGGTTTACTTTTGTCCCCAATATCTCTATGGTTAACTAGATTTTTTTTGTAGTGATGGATGTGATTCATGACTTAAATAAATATAAAAATTGACTGTCGACATATCTCTGTTTCATTGTCATGGAATCTTATACGGACCGTCCAATGAGCAATTAGCCCTCCGGGCAGTAAGTCAATGCATTATAGCCATTATTTAAGCATAGCTAGAACATATATTTGAGAAGGGATCCGATTCATTTGGGTTAAAGATAGGGATAAATCCCCTTTTTGTGTACGTTCGCTGTTTTAATTTGAAGTTGAAGTGATAAACATCATTAAGAGGACAGGCATGAGGAGAAAAACAAACATATCCAGCCACCGAATGAAACTCTCTAGTCGATCTCTTGTCAACCTAATTTTTAGTAGTTTATAGAGAAAAAGTAATAAAATACTGCCGCTCCTAAAATCCAACCAAGATTTCCACTTCACGATCATGAATGCCTAACAATCATTTTCAAAACTTTTTAAAGGAGGTGGATGTAAATTTGTATTTTAACAGCTATAAACAATTCAAACATATCCCTTAATAAAAGATGGAGATTCATAGATCCATTGTTTCTTATTATAATAAGATGATTTTAATGTTAGTGAGATCTTAAACAATTTATTTCAGTTGCTTTCGTACCTCGGGACTCTTCAAGTAAGATAATTTTATGTATCCTGATATAGACTAAAGTCCAAGCATGTCTACACCATACGATTTCTCGTTAGCTTCACCAAACCCCATCTCCCCAAAATCAATCATTTCAAGCTGGATTTTATGCCGTCCACTTTTAGAATTTTTTTTTTCACTCCCTCTACTAATTTGTAGGTTAGAAGACACCTTAGGTAGGGAGGCATAAAAGATCTGTAGATTTCAGGGTTGCAATAGCATCTCATAGGAGCGTCTGTCCTTTCGTTGACTTATTGCTAAAAAATCCTGCCATTTGAAACTTGAGCCACAATTTCAGACCCGAAAGAAATTGTACCACAGTTTTTCCACCACGATAAAGAAGAACACCTCTTCCATATTTCAATAGGTAAATAAATAATTTGACTAGTGGGTTTATGTCTTGTCCACCAAATTGGTCATCTCTCCATGGTGGGGTTGACATCGATCTTGACCCTCTTCGATCAAACATTCTTTTGGTCATTATTCAGTCCCACCTATCACGAACAATTCTGTATATATAATATATATATATATATATAATCCTACAATATTTGAGAACATGGGTTGACGTTGAATATTGGCTGTTGCTTGTCCTCTTGTACCTTTCTTCGAGATATAATTTGTTTATTATCCTCTGCCCGTGCGTTGCACACTTTCTTTAACAATGATCTTTTTTCTTTTTCCCTACACCATAAAGTAAATCAAATCACCACCACTTAAGACAAAGGATTAGAGTGAGTGCTGTCTGATGGTACTAAAATGATGCAATTAATCAAGACTTGGCATAATAATGCATCTAATGGACTGATTCGTTAGGAAACTAATCAAACCTACTTTTTTTAGTCCCCTCGATTTCATTATAAACTATAGATGCTAGAGGTATAAAAGTATTTCAAACACTTATCTAATTTATTAATCTTCATGATTATACGTATTGAATATTTAAAATTCATCCCTTCACCCTCTCTTTTTTTCTTAAGTTCTGCACAATACGCCTCTAATTTTATGCCCTCAAATTTTTTTTTTCTTTTTTTTCAATTTAGAAGTTTGAAAATAGTTCACTTCAGACAATATGAAAACTATTGAATTAATATTGGACTTTTATGTCACACTCTAGCTTCTGATTTGACTTAATTATACAAATGAAGTAAGGAGTGGGAAATATGTAACTGGATCGGTAGGCATTGATCCCTGAGCCCAATAACAATAGATAGTGTCCTTCAAGAAGTCTAGCTCAATCCTTGAATCCTTAATGAGGGTAACAATTGCATAGCATGATGTCATATTTGCATCACCCTTATCCCTACGTCTTTTTGAGTAATTTGTTTAAAAGAATAAGGGAGAACAATAGAGAAAAAAAGAACTGGGAATTGAGAGCGGTGGTGCACAAGTAAATAAAGGTACAATTGTGCCTTATTAATATGTGAGGAATGGATGGTCCTACTCCAGTACTCCTACTCCTTGCCGGAGCCTCCATCATTTTACTTCTTCCCATTGATTGATGGTTCAATCTTCTATGCTTTCTCGTAGCTTTTTAAAGAAAGATCCTTTAATAAAGGACGATTCTGATTCACTAAGAATGGACCGTTAAGAATTTTATTTTTAAAAAAAATATATCTTTCTTTTCAGCAAAATACTATGCTGTAATTTTAAATAATTTATCATGATCTAATTTAAAAAATTGAGGTATGCAATCTTGAAATCTTATTTTAAAAAATTATAAATAAATTTGAATATATAAAGATAAAGAATTTTGAAAATTAGAAAAGATAGTTTTGTGTCTGACCTGCAGCCCAAGTTGAGCCCAAAGTGGGACGATTGAATGGGCTTCTGTAATACAAAGATGCTATGGCAGATTGTGTCGAACATGAATTTGCAGAGCAGCAGTATTTTCTGTTCTGGGGCTGGGGCTCAAATATTAAGAGCCCAAAAGGCTTTCATTTTAATAGGCTCTGCTTGCATTTTCTGCTGCGTTGCTATTTTCCACCTGCAAACGACGTCGGTGGCACCACCACCACAAGCAGCCAAGGACGAAACGTCCTTCATGGACCTTCTCCGCACCGCCTACTCTGACTCCGACGACGACGTAGCCGAAGCCGAGTACATACCTAACGGAATACTCCAACCCATGCCTAACCCAATACCCGCAGCCGAACCCAGTCAACCGACCTTTGTCCTCCCTCCTCAAAAAAGACACAAACCCGAAACCCCTCAAATCCTCCAAAGTGAAGCTCCCGTTCCCGGTCGATACATATCCAAGCGAGAGCGAGCTCTCTTCGGTCAGTCCCCCCAAGTCACCGATATAACACCACGCCCAAACTCGAATCCTCCTGTTATTAACTCATATCCTGGTAAAATTTGTTCTTTTTTTTCATGATTACATTGAAGTTCTCTTCTTCGAAATTTATTTTCTTTTGCTCTCATCTCTTCTCAACAGTTTTGGGAAGCATTAGCGAATCAGATATACCCCGTGATATTTTGTTATCATTAAGAAATGGGAAGAAGCAGAAACCGCAAGGCCGCGTATTCCAAAAGCTATCTTCGGCTCTCCCTGGCCATACAAAGGCTGTTAGCTCAATCAATTGGTCACCTACTCATAGTATGCTCTCTTCGTTGCTAAGTCTATTAATTGTTCAATATTTTGCATTTCTCGGTATTGTAGGCTTTATTGATTTGTTCATTATAGTTGGTGTACAGCTCACCTTCTTGCTTCTGCTGGCATGGACCATTCCGTCTGCGTATGGAACGTGTGGAGTAACACTACAAATAAGAAATTAGCTCGGGTTTTCAGACTCCACAATGCGGCTGTCAAAGACGCAAAATGGTCGCCCCAAGGACTGTCTTTAGTTTCCTGTGGGTACGATTGCTGCTCGCGGTTGGTTGATGTTGAGAAGGCGGTAGAGATTAGAAGGTTTGAGGAAGACCAGGTTGTTGGAGTCATCAAGTTCCATCCAGATGATTCTAATGTCTTCCTTTCTGGGGGATCTAAGGGGAGGATTAGATTGTGGGACCTTAGAGACGGAAAGGTGGTTCATGAGTACATTAGGAGCCTCGGTCAAATACTTGATGTGGAATTTACTATCAATGGTAAGCAGTTCATCTCATCCAGTGATGTGTCTGGAGGCAATGTAAGTGAGAATTCTGTTGTTGTTTGGGACGTCTCAAGACAAATTCCACTGTCCAATCAGGTAATTGACTGTTCTGCCATTTTCCCCTCTGCATCACTTGGTGTGACATTTTATTGAATATATGCTTATCTTTGTAATCAGATCACTTTCTCTAATAGCGTAGCTCCAGCAGGTTGTATATTTTTAATTTATTCTTAACTGACTCAATGAGGTACATGCCATTCCCCAGACTTTATTGGCACATCTCTGCATCAATTATTAAAAATTGTTTTGATTCTGACTTTTCTATGCCAATGAAATGCATACTATGTCTTCTCTATGTGCTCCATGCAAACCTTTTAATGGACTGATAAATACAATTCCTATGACCATTGCGTAAATAGTGCTTTCTTAACCCCAGTAGTGTAGATGAGGACTAAATCTTCTTGTTAATAACATTCTCGACTATGAGAAGGCTGTATGAACATGTGCAAGCGTCCATACTGCATATTAACTATGAGCAGCAGTTATTTGCAGCAGAGCCTCTTACTAGTGACAAGCAACATGATTATGAACGATTTACTATTTACTATTGTCAGCTCCTGAAAATGGATGTCCGGGGTATAATGCAATGCCAAAATTTGAGATACTCGATATATAACTTAAAATAGTTACTGTGTTACTGTTTAAAAGATGTATGAATTTTGTTTATGATACTTAGTATTGATTTTTTATAAAACATAAGTCGCTGTAAAAAAGATTTGTTCTCTAGTGAAACTAATATTCTCAGTTTTAATGTTAGGAAATTCCCTGTAGCATCTATCTCACATGATCAGTTAACAGTCATATGCCCTTGTCTGGTGTCTGATATGGCACGGCTTTCCCTTTTCCAGTGTCTGATTTGGCACGACTGTAGCTTATTGAGGATCTTTACTATTATCAGTCTGTTCCTGATGATAATTGTAGTAATGTTTTGAAGTAAGGATGTTCAGATAATTTTTTTGAGTCGCAGTAAATTTCCAATGAGCATTATGGAGCACAATTTTGTAACCGTCATTGGAATTTCATAAGCTTGTAATTCAACAGGAGTAGAATGCCCCTTCTGAAGTCCTTTTCCTCAATAATGGTTTAGTCTCCTATGGTTACTAGGCTCATCGTTAATTTTGTGGCTGAGACAGATCAATTAGTAGTTGCAAGGAGTTCAGTCTATGTTGAGATTCCGATTCCCTAAACATTTATGGCGTAATCAAATCTAGGTTAGAGAAGAGGAATATAATGGGCCAACTAGAGAACTTGAGAAGCTATGTGATTATTTAGTCAATGGAAAAAATTGAATCAATTAAGCATATTGTTTGTACTTTTGCTTAACATTGGAGGTAGCTTTATAATTCTTCCATAAGTATTTTGGCTTGCTTTCTTGCTAAGTGGTTGAAACACTACTTACCAAATTAATAATTAAAATTGGGTGCTTTGAAACGTCATATTATTTGTCACATTTCCATCAGATTCTTCTCACATAGCATAAGATATTTGTATTTTTGGTACACTTGCGCTGGACGATATACATAGGCACTTTGTTCGACGTCCAGAATAATTGTAAAATTTGGATGTACGTTGATCATGATTAGTTCATGTATAAATAGCTTCAACCTTATTTTAATCTACTCTTGTTGATGCTTGTTTTACTTGTAGGTTTACGTGGAAGCCTATACCTGTACCTGCGTTCGATGCCATCCATTGGAACCTTGTTTTGTTACCCAGTCAAATGGTAATTATATTGCCATGTTTTCTTCGACCTCCCCTTTCAAGCTTGACAAGTACAAAAGATTTGAGGGGCATGCCGTATCTGGTTTTCCCATCAAGTGCAATTTCAGCACGGACGCTCAGATACTTGCGTCTGGCTCCTCGGATGGCTCAATGTACTTTTACAACTATAGGTCATCACAACTTGTGAGGAAAATCAAAGCACATGATCAAGCCTGCATAGATGTCGCATACCATCCAGTTCTTCCGGATGTGATTGCTTCCTGCAGTTGGAATGGAGATGTTTCAGTACATACTTGTAGATTATTCTGCTAGGAGATTTTGGCAAAACAGAGAGGGAAGTATGGGTTTTGTGACGTAGCGAAGACACGCTTATAAGTTCACCATAAATAAATTTTAATACTCAATTATATCTTCGTATTAATCCTTAGCCTGTATCTGTCTATCAAAATGTTTTCCACTTCCATATGAATATGTTCCCCACCTTAATCTGTCTCGATCAATTCCCCACCCTGCTCCACTCTCAATCTCCAAAATCTCTTTTTTCGTCAGACCATTTTCTTAAAGAAATAAGCAAATGGGGATAAAGAACCGTTGACCCATGAATTTAGGCTTAATCTGGACGATGTTCAATCAGCGGACACGGAGGTCAACACCTTGATCTGCTTCATTTAACAACTTGGCCTTCTTAGCGTAATCATACCCTCAAAAGCTACGTGAAATATTGTTTGGATTAGGTTACTGTTTTAATGACTCTTTTTAGTGCTTTTTTCTTTTCAAAATATTCTTCACCGGCAACTTACTAGAATAGCTAGGTATGTATGGTTCAACCCTCAGGATAATGCGTATCAACATTATTTTTCTTGCCACTAGTGGCTAATTATTTTCTCAAGCATACTTGTTTATTCTTCTGCCAGGTGGACCGATGACCTTACAAAGCAATTGCATAACTGTTTCCTTTAGAACCTTAGAGGACACTAGTGCATGAATAGTACGATGATAAGGCTAAAGCCCCATAATAGATAGCCATTGACAATACAAATAAAGGCAAAGAGTATCAAGAAATTCAAGCACCTACACGAGATATGTCGTTTTCAAATGAAAACGAACGAAAACGAACTGAAAGAAAACCATGAGAGAAAGGTGACAAGGAGCATATCCTAAAGACCACAGATAAGGTAACATTCATTATTGCAATGAACCAAGAGTCAAAAGATAAAGATCTCCATCGGTTCTTTTAGAGTTTATGACACTTGATTGAACTGATGTATAGGCATATGCATATCTGTTCATGGTGGGTTATTGATAGTTTCTTGTTGGCATAGGAAAAAGAATAAACTATGTCATACAGTTTGTTGCCTGCTCATTGTTGGTTCTTGATAGTTTTCCCCTTTTAGTGGAAATTTCGCCATGTGGTGCATCCTGGAAAAGCATAGATCATCAAGTCCATAAAGATAAAATTGGTTCTTAGGTACTTGGTGTAGTGGTTTTCATTTTATGTACGCAAAGGACATCTTGTGATTTCATGCAAAGTAACCTCCTTTATGTTGCTATATTCTGTACCATAGTCCACTTCCTTTAGAAATAAATCTGAGGAAAAGGATCCCAAAGAAGAGTAGCTTCTAAGACAATAGATCTCGTATCATGCGTAAAAATCTTGTCGGCACTAAGACAACACGGCACCGTACCAAATATTAAGAAATATTAAAAAAAAACAAAAATATACGAATATGAATTATTTAGTCATCATTGGGATGTGCTATTTGCTGTTGAATTAACATTAGGAAAAAATTACAATGTACAGTACTAGTGTTTAGATATTTATAGGTGTCATATTTTCCAGTCATAAATTTTAATAATTTCTGCATTATTATACTTTTCACTTAAGAGGACTATATACTCTCTTAGTGTTTTATATCAAAATTAAAGTTTAAATTAATACTCCTTAGATTTTCTGGAATTTAGACCATTATACTGCGTATACTAGGTAGAGCTAACTTTGGTTTGTAACATAAACACAAAGAAAGAAATAAAAGTATATTCTCTAATTCCCTTTTGAACTGTCCAAAAACTAGCCCCCATGTATGTTTTTTAGTTCTGAAGAACGAACTCCAAAGCAAAGGAAACAAAAAGGTAGCATGTGAACCATGGGGTTTTTGGCGTTCCATTCTACATATCCGCCAAGCCAATTAAACTCAATCTATGTCCCCTCATAATATTAAGTCAAATCACAGTAATTAATACTCAAATTGTCATAGCAAGGCAGGATCCTGCATTAACGATCCCTTGATGATTTCTTTATGGATCTGATAAAAATGTCTCCCCGTTGGTTCAGAGGCAACATGGGACTAAGGACCACAACGTTGGTCCCTAAATTAAGTTAATCATATGATTATGTCTGATTAAGAAGCTGTTCACGCTTAATTAATTTGAAGATGCAGATTTCGAAACAGTCCTATGTGCTGGAATTATGGTACCAATAATTTCTGTCTCATGCCTAATATCTCGTCCTAAGACTAAGTGTACCACACACTGTCGTGTGATACTATATGATCCTACCAAATTTTCACGCAGAAGAAACAGCCTCACCTCCTGTTTCTTTCAAGAAATGCAAGAAATCCTTCTACTCACATCTCATATTATTTGGAAAGAAACCTGCGATTTTTTTTCACAATATGTTAAATATGAAATATATGTATAAATTGCTTGTTTCACAAAGCTCAGTATTTCTATCTTTTGTTTATTCATAAAACTAAGGGATTAATTACAAAATAAACATAGTTTGCAACAAAAATGCCAATAGATTTTATTTCTCTTTATTTCTCCAAATATAGCTAAAGTGAGAAATCAGTTTGGGCTATCACTAGTTCCGTGAAAATAATAATAATAATAGCACCCCTGTAATATTATCCAGGACGTAATGTATTGCTTTTTAAGGTTTTATTGATTCTTTAATTAGTTACCAATTAATGTTTATATAAAAATATAAAAATAAGTTTTGGAGAGATTGATTTTATAAGAAATAAAAGATTACGAAACATTGTACTATGACATGGGTCATTTTATAATTTCCAGTAAGGGTTACTGTTGAACTACATCTTATTAATAAATGTTAAAACTGGATATTTTTCAATCGGAATACCGAAAGCCAAGAGACCGAAATTAAATTTCATCTAGTCCTACAAAGAACGAATAAATCTATATCTTTTATTATTGTATTTAAAAAATAACCTTGTTGATATATTTTATTATTATCGCACTCCGTATATCTCTAAAGGGCGACTTCTATCGTGATTCGTGAAGCTTTATTGGGACACAGTGTTGGTCACATAATTTTTTTTTGGCAACCGCAAATCATTCAAATCATACCCAGCAGCGGAATAAAATCTAAAAGAAGGTGGTCGGGAGTATAACAGCTTACAGACATTAATACCGTGTAAAATAAACTAGGTGCTCCTATTAAAATAAACACGGAAAAAAATTAAACACTGTCTGATTAGTGAAATTCACGTACAGTCATTTGAATCATAAATCATAAGTGAATTATACTAAAAATAATAATTCTGTAAAAATATATTCACGAAGGAGAAATAATCATAAAATAAAAATATCATTAGTGATGATATAAAAATAAAAAACCCGTGCTCGCATATCACCCGCATGAGTAAAGTGCGCGGGCTTTATAACCGACAAGAAAATCACAAAAAGTTGATTGTTATTAATATTATTATTTAAAAATGATTACATATTTTGATTGTTTAAATATATCTGCATCCGGTCTCAAAAACTTAGTCGTAATACTGTCGGGAGGTTGCATCATAAAAAGTTGCACAGTACAAAAATCAGTTACACGCCCATTATGCGGAATCTCACCAATGCATACATTACACATTTTTGGTGTTCGCTTTTCACTTGGCCTCAAAACAAAATATATCCCAGAAGTCACAGAAACATTTACTTCGTCAAATCACCCCAGCTCTGTTCCTATTCCAACCCATTAACTTTGTCGATCTCTAAAGTGACGCGTCCAGCTGTCTTGGGTCCCCACTTAAGCTACGCCAACGTTAAATTAAATTTTACTGGTGCCTCGTGGTCTTGACTTGAAACATCGCCTGAGATGAGGGTGTGTTTGTGTGTACGCTGTTTTGTTACTGGGGAAATGCAAGCAAGATCTGCCGGTATTCCGTGGGACACCCGCGGTACAAGCACGCATGAAACCGGTGAAGTTACTGCGCGTTTACTGGAAACTGCCGGTCAAAGCCTCCCGTGTGAAACCGGATATTGCCGGTTTGAAACTGTTTACCGCTATAATCGCACGTTGAATTATACCGTGAGGGCAACATTATAACTCGAGTATTATTAAAATTCTAATAAAAAAGTATATTTAATTATATGTATAGAGGGAGAGAGGAGACATTTAAGAGGGTAAATATTTTTTAAGAAAGAAATTCGTAATTACAAGTATACCCTTTCGTGAATCATGACTCTTTCTATATAAACCCGCACCCATCCTCTATTTTTTCACACATAACACAATTACAATCATTACATAATCGCTCTTTCTCCCACCTCATTAACCAGTAACCATGCCCGAGGCACCTGAGAAATCGTTGAAACCCGTAGGCTACAACATTACCGAGAAGAACGAGAGAACCCTTCAGTTCATTGAAGATGTTGCGTCAAACGCTGATGAGGTCCAGAAGAAAGTTCTTGAAGAAATCCTCTTTCGCAATGCTCATGTTGAATACTTGCAGAGGCACGGGCTTAGTGGTTGCACTGACCGTGACACTTTCAAGAAAGTTATGCCTGTCATCACCTACGAGGATATACAGCATGATATCAACCGAATAGCCAATGGCGATGCTTCGGCAATTCTGTGCTCAAAGCCCATTTCAGAGTTCCTGACAAGGTCTGTGAGAAAATTTTTATTTGTCGTTCAATCTGCATGTGCTAGTTCTTTATTTATGTTTTGGTGGTTTGACTTGATGGATTTTTTTATATGTTCTCTTCAGCTCCGGCACCTCTGGAGGGGAGAGGAAGCTGATGCCAACTACAGAAGAGGAACTGAGTAGGAGATCACTGTTTTACAGCCTATTGATGCCTGTCATGAGCCAGTTTGTTCCTGGACTGGAAAAAGGCAAGGGAATGTATTTTTTGTTCATTAAATCCGAGTCTAAGACACCTAGTGGTCTTCTGGCAAGACCAGTCCTCACTAGCTATTACAAAAGTGTTCATTTCAAGGATAGACCATATGATCCTTATACTAACTACACCAGCCCAAACGAGACCATTCTTTGTTCTGATTCCTACCAGTCCATGTACTCCCAAATGCTCTGTGGTCTTTGTCAGCACAAACAAGTCCTGAGGGTGGGTGCTGTTTTCGCCTCCGGGTTCATTCGGGCAATCCGCTTTTTGGAAAAGCATTGGCGTTTCTTTTGCAATGATATTAGGACCGGCACTATCGACCATCGAATCACTGATCCATCAGTCCGAGAAGCCGTCATGAAAATCCTCAAACCCGATCCGAAATTGGCTGACTTTATCGAGGCTGAGTGCAGCAAAGATTCTTGGCAAGGCATAATAACAAGGTTGTGGCCTAACTCTAAATATGTGGATGTTATTGTCACTGGGACCATGTCACAATATATTCCAACCCTTGATGACTATAGCAATGGCCTGCCCTTGGTGTGCACTATGTATGCCTCCTCGGAATGCTACTTCGGGGTCAATCTTAATCCCCTTTGCAAGCCAAGCCAAGTATCCTACACCCTCATTCCAACAATGGCCTACTTCGAGTTCCTGCCGGTCCATAGGAACAATGATGTCACAAATTCAATTTCCACGCCCAAATCACTTAATGAGAAGGAGGAGCATGGAGAATTAGTTGATCTTGTTGATGTTAAGGTTGGCCAAGATTACGAACTGGTGGTGACCACTTATGCTGGTAACTATATCTTTACTGAAAACGTTTTCTTTTTCATATAAAGCTGCACAAAGCTGGTTATGTATGTTTATGTGTTGCCAATTTGGTTTTGTAGGACTCTATCGCTACAGAGTTGGCGATGTGCTAAGGGTGACCGGATTCAAGAACAAGGCACCGCAGTTCAACTTTATATGCAGAAAAAATGTGATGCTCAGCATTGATTCTGACAAGACTGACGAAGTTGAACTACAAAATGCAGTCAAGAATGCCGTGAGCCATCTGGTCCCGTTTGATGCAAATGTAGCTGAATACACTAGTTATGCAGATACCTCTACAATTCCAGGCCACTATGTTTTGTTTTGGGAGCTTACTCTCAACGGGTCTACCCCGATTCCACCATCCGTCTTTGAGGACTGTTGCTTGACCATTGAAGAGTCACTAAACAGCGTCTATCGCCAAGGGCGAGTCTCTGACAGGTCAATCGGGCCTCTTGAGATCAAAATTGTTGAGTCAGGGACTTTTGATAAGCTCATGGATTATGCCATAAGCCTGGGGGCATCAATTAATCAATACAAGACCCCTAGATGCGTGAAATTTGCACCCATCGTGGAGCTGTTGAACTCCAGGGTTATGTCCAGCTATTTCAGTCCCAAGTGTCCTAAATGGGCGCCTGGCCAGAAGCAATGGGGAAACAACTAAAGGGATTGGAAATCTTTATTGGTAGCTTTGATTCCTCGGTTAGGTCATCTTTATTGGAACCTATTTAGGCTATCCTTTTATTTTTCCATCTTAAAATCATGTACTCGATCACTCGCTCAGCTGTTGTTTCAACGCACTGCCTTTGGATTAGCAAGAAAAGTTAGTCCTCTTTTTTATTATTCTAACTCCTCTTTCTCATCGGCCCTCTTTAGTTTTCCTTTTATAGCAAAGATTGTCACGTCTAATTTGAAATTGATTTGTAAAAGAAACCCACCACTTGGCAACATCTCCATTTTTATACTCTTTAATGGATAACCCATGCCTGCTTTTGCCACAGTGAATTGATGTAGACAGCCGGCCCTTAATCCGACATGCTAACATCCCAGTTTCTGCCACGAAAGATGCACATCCCCTCTTGGCTGACTTCTCAATTACTGGTCCATACGGTCAACTTTGAACTGTAGAATGTAGCACTGAAACAAGATCAACCACCTTAGCTTGAGATGTAATTAAGCTTCTGAACCAAGAATGTTAATAATCAAGACAATTAGCAGAACAAATTTTGAACTGTAGTTGCTTCTGGAGCAGCCTTGAACCAGGACAAATGCCACTAGGTTTAGGTCTGAAGTTTTTTAGTTACAGTCTTACAGATGGTGTGAGTCAAGGGCTAAATCTTTTAAGAGGGAACACAGAATCACACATGTTTGGGATTCTTCTCTTAGGATCTTGTTCAATTGAACGCTCTTTTGTCATTTATCCGGATGTAAAATATCAAATAGTACAACACTTTTTGGATTACAAGTACATGAGCACCAAGCAACTGTTAGATGAGCTGTTCTATGCGAGTGTATCCGTTAGACAGACCTAATCTTTACTCTGTCCATGAGAATCGTCTGGACTTCCTGCATGTGTTTCGAAAGACAGGAACTGCTGATAGAGCAGGAAGTTTTGTTTTAGAGTGGCAGGACCGGTACGGTGGAATCAGAGGGCGTTCCCTTTCTCTAATGCCTTTGTCTGGAAAGGCAAAAAGAAACAGCTTTTTTCTTTTTCTTTTGCTTTAGGAAAACATTTTAAGCTTTTGCAAACAGTCAATTAGAGGGAAACAATGGCAGGCAGTGTGACTCAGACAGTGCTCCGGGAAAAGAGACAAATTTTCAGAGAGGAATCTCTTTTTCCTGAGAATAGGAAAACAAAAGCAGCACTTATCGAGGATAAGGTGATATTTGCCTCTTCGGATTTTCTGCGTCTGCTACGGAGTGGTCTGCTGCATGTACGATACCATTCTGACATGACATAGGTCTGGATTCTTTATGATTCCCATGGTTCTGCTTTTCTCTTTAATTTACCTAAACATTCCCATCATATGCCCTCTCTTTTTTGAATAAAAAAGAGTTACTGCAATCTACAGAATCAAAAGAATCATAATGTCTAAGTAAAATTTTAATGATTTTAGAATTAATCGACATTGACGCATCAATTCAATATTATTTCTTAGATAAAAACTTGAAATTATTTATATATTGGACATCTATTTTGTTGAGATTATTATAAAATCTGATAAATTAATTAAATATAATAAGATTTATTTATACATCTTATTGGTATTTGTGATATAATAAAAGGGATTGTAAATAATTTTAAATATTAAAAAAGAAAACAGTTATGGAAAGAATATGAACAGTCGTGTTCGCGAAAACCAGGCCCTTCACTTCTCAGTTGTGTTTCTGTGCATGTACAAACCAAAGTGGGAGGTGATGAGACACAGCACAATCGAAATGAACAGACGTAATGGCTATTCATAAGCACAAGAGTATCACTTTACTAAAAAAACATGTCGCATTTTCTCCTCTAGTCCTCTTTAGATTCTCCTTTTCAAACGAATTGCAGGATATTGTGCATTCATTGTTCCCGTATATCGCCATGGGACGAGGAGGATCCATCAGAGCCGCGTCCAGGATTGCCAGGATCCGCGTCAACCAAGAGCGCATCGTGACCCGCAACTACCACCTGCCACTGCCTACTCAACACTTGGTGGGCAATGTGTCGTTCCCTGCGTCGGCGCTCACTTCGTCGTACTCGCTGCACGCGAAAGCTGACCCACCGACGCAGCAGCCCATCGAAGGTCCGGAGGAACAGCTGCCGCTGGAGTTGACAGAGCCGTTGCCGCAGCAGGTTTTCGGAGGAGCCCCGAGCCTGGAGGAGGCGGATACGGCTACGGCTGAGTTGAAAGATGTGATCAACAAGTATGTGCATCCATCAACTCTTGTTTTGGTTTGCTCAAATTTTTCCCCGAACAGATAATTTTATTGATTTTACATTAATTCTGAATCGTTGCGTTTGAAGTTGGATTATTTCCTAATTTTAATACACCATCTTCATCTCCCATGGTCCATTGAATGTGTTTGCAGAATATGCCTGTCATCTCCATGTCATGCTGGTGCCGATCACTCTGGCCTCCGTTTGCTTTCCAAGCATTTGGAGACTAAAAGTTGCATTCGTTTTTACCCTCCCAAGCATGCACTTGTCGCATTTTCGTTGCTTAGTGAGAATTCTCAAGCTCAGGTATTTGTATTTTTCCGTGACTTTTTGTTTTTTTTACGTACAGCAGGATGGTTTTTTAAGGTGTTGTTGGTGCTTAAACCATTTACCTAAATCAAAATAAAACATCTCGTCAATTTTCGTTGATAGCTTAGTTTTTGTTCAACTCTGCGGATTTCTTTTCGTGGCTGGCACATTTAAATAATTTACCAGCTTGGATTCCTTTGAATCCGAGTTATTCATCTGGCAGAACCGATATTTTAGCTGGTGAATGTCTCCCTTTTTATCTTGGTTAATCAACTGTGGTATATGGATAAAATAGCTGACATTTTGATTTGGTTAATCTCTGTTAGATCTCAGAGGCTGTTGATTCCTATTATTTGATCCTATCTTTATTTTCTTAAATGAGACTGTAAACGCGATTTCTTCATCGAGGCACTCATATCGAAATAGGATTACTGATTTTCGCTGTGTTCCCCAGTCTGTCGTTGCTTCAATTGCTAGCGATCCAAATGTCTGGGATGCAGTTTTAAAAAACAAGTCTCTCCAAGAATTCATAAAACCATTCCAAAATACAGGTAAGAATTCCTGGTAATACAACATACCTTTTTTCTGCCTTGTGCGTTTTTCAGTTTTGTTAGCTCAATTTAACCTCGTTTGGGTTTGGATGCGGTAAATTTCTTAAAGATGCCCCTGTTGAAGACTTTGCATCTCCAAGCTTCACAGGAATATTTGACGACGAACATGAAGATTCTAGCTTCAAAACCAAGGCTGCAGATATATTGGAAAGTAGCAAAGTTGTTGCTGTTGACATAGTAAATGCTGTAATTGACATGTTAAACAACTTTTCTTCTCATCTTCAAAGCATTTTTGGCTTTTCATCAATGGAGAACACTAAGGATACTGAAGAAAACTCCAGATTAAGTCTCAATGACAAGGCAGTAGAAGCATCCTTTCTGGGATTGGCAATTATTGTTATAATAGTGGTAGTGATCAAGCGAGGTTAGATGGCTGTGAAGATTGGAGGAGTCTTTAGGAAGAAATTGCAAGTTTCAACTGAGTGAATAGAAAATTTGCAGACTTGAACACAATGGTCGGAGATTTTCGGATGAAAATTTGTACCTCTAGTGTTTTGTTTTCAGCACCAGAGTGGATGATTTAGAATAAATGGATGGTTCTAATTCCTATTTTTGTACTTTTGGCTAAAACATTGCAGCAGAGTGGATTAAGAATAAATGAATGGTTCTAATGTGAGTCTCAACGGTCTGAGTCATGAAAAGAGATTAATTTGATTATCGATCATGATGCAAATTGAACCACTCAATAAAAATTTCAGAATACTTCACAGAAACAGTAAAGCAAGTACAACATGCTTAAGTAAACAATTTGTTTAGTTAATTTTTTCAATGCCTATCTACAAAAATTATATTTCTGTTCCCCGGTATACTTTTCACTGTACATCCTATGGTGTAATAACAAATTCGAGTGTAATAAACACCTTTGGAGATTGAGATTGAGCCCGTTAGATGCAATTTAGAGCTGTGTGGCCTACAAGTCACTTTTTAGTCTGAGTAAACCTTTGAACCATCTAGCAGATGCTTTGGGAATTCTCGTCAGGTTGTTATTGTAATCCACAAAGTAGAGTCCAAAGCGCACGGTATAACCCGAGTTCCACTCCCAGTTGTCCAGCAAAGACCACACGAAGTACCCTCTAATGTTGCACTTGTCGATCCTGTATAGGCTCGCAAGTCAACAGCTGGTATGACAAATGCTTCAAACAGTGGCTTCCAATTCTGAAGCACAAGAAATCTAACATAACAGTGACCTGCAGTTGATGTGATTACCTTATAGCCGCAGATATGTTTGAGAGATACTCCCTGTGGTATTTTATCCTCTTGTCATCTTGTAAGGCCTTGTTTAAAGGTATAAATGGGGTATTTCTATCATCCAGGCCTGCAGGTAATGAGCACCTGTGACGCCACAACACTAAGTTTGAACGTTTTTTATGTTTGTAGTCTGTAAGTATCTTACCATTTTCTGTTATTACAACGGGTGGGTTCCCATACTTCTCTTTGACATACTTGAGCAATTTGCGAATGCCCCAAGGGACAATGTGTAGCCAGCCAGAAGCTGCCTGGAGGATCGAGTACCTGTGAGTAGTTGCCTTTGACTGAAAATCTAGAGACAAAAGGTTATGGTCCAGTGAATTGTTGACAACTTACTCGTTCTCCAATTGGCACCCCTCTTCGTTTTGCTGCAATTTAGATAAGCACAAGGATCAATGATCACCGACTAGTTGTGCAGATCAGAAAAAATGGTCGGATTTTATTAATCTTACCAGTAGTAATTACAGCGGCATCAGATGAAGCATCCTGCAATACTAATTTTCGAATCCTCATCCTATCATTCCTAACGTATAATGAAGTATAATGATTGATTCCAACGAAGTCCAAGGAGCCAACTAAAAGCTTTGACATCTCTGGAGAGATCTGGGGCAACCTATCACCTACAAGCTTCTTCATCGTAAGCGGATATTGGCCAAAGAAGAGTGGATCAAGGAACCTGATTTAACTTTGTGGTATCAGCAGATGCATGAAATTTGAATCCGTCAAATGCTAAAAACATGATATTTACCACCCAACCGCAAAATCCATTGCTCTCTGTGCAGCATCTCTGTCTTCATCGACATCACTTATAGGTTCGTACCACTTGGAATCCAATGCTATTCCCACTTGACCTCCTTGTTTCGCCTGCAAAACGCAATAACTTGGAAAAAGTTAAAGGTTTTCCTTCTCACAGAGGAAGGATGGAAATACCTCGTGATAAAATACCACTCGTGTTTACAAAAATGCTACCTTGAAATGCAATTGATAACAGCGATAAGCAGCAGCATGTGACAAGAGTATGTTATGAGCAACAACGTATGGTTCAACAGATGAATTTCCCATCATGCAGAGAAGATGGCCTAAAATAGAGCACCTCCCAGGAGCCTGAATGCCGGTGTCATATCCTTGAATTGCAAAGCCATGAGGCTCATTGAAGGTGATCCAATGTTTCACTCTATCTCCAAAAGCTTGGAAGCAGGTGAAGGCATAATGCTCAAAGTCTTTTCTGTAAGCCATTCATTGCTTTGTTCAAGCATATGACTGAATTCTAAAGCAAAAAAGATGTCCCATTTAATTCTGTTTCTGTACTTACACTATTTGTTTGCTCAACCATCCATCATATTTATCTTCAAGCATCTGTGGAAGATCCCAATGATATAGAGTTACATAAGGCTGGATACCTGACCGGAAAGAACAACTAAAACTTAAAAGACTGATTTACTTTTATGTAAAACTGGATTTGTGAGTGATGCTCTTTCACTTAGCAACCTTTTTCTAATAAAGCATCTATGAGGCTGTTGTAGTAACTGATTCCTTCTGGATTCGGTTTCCCTGTTCCATCTGTTAAATCTCATAGCAGTCAGTCCTCAGTCGCAGGGGAGATGCAACTTGAAAGAAAAGAGAGCAAAGAACTAATTGGAAGAACTGGGCCTGGCCTGATCTAACTCACTTGGGTAGATTCTTGGCCATGATATTGAAAATCGGTAGGCATCCATTCCCATATCCTTCATCAAGTCTATATCGCCCTGCAAAATTTATACTTTAGAAGCTAATCAGTCATTTTAACCGGGGGGACATACCAACTTCCCGTGCCACCAAGTCACAAGTGCTTGTAATTGATGCTACTTCTGTCATCCCTTATCAGTATGCTTTGTTCCTTTTCCCATGCCCATTTTCATGCTGGAATTCCTCTTACGCCATTTTCTTGAAGTGGTTGACACATCATCATCCCCATCCTAAACCCTTTGACAATCATACATAATAAAGAAATCCTAACACATGTGGCTCCTATCCTATTGAAAACTGGATTCCTATCCTAAGACCCCAAAATATTAGAACTTATCCTTTTCAATTCTATCATTTGCACGATTGAAGCTTATGACTTTGCTTGTCTTGTTTCCAAGTTTTTATTAATATCCTTCAAGAATAAAGCTTCCGATCCAACAAAAATATAAATAACTAATTTCTCCAAAACAGGCAAATAACTGGAGCGTGAAGCAAGGAAACAATGGCTGAACTAACACCTTTGCCCATAAACAGAAGTTGTTCTTTCACAAATCGATAAACTTTCTTTTTGGTAGAGCTTAATGTTGCTTCTAGTTTACCTTAAACCTGTGATATTGATCAACAGCCGTATCTGCATTGCTGAAGTCCAAAATCCTTCCTGGCAAACAAATTAAAAGGCAGAATTTGATTAATCCGATCAAATTCCTTGTCATGATGGTCACTCCATTTAAGTAAAATCCTATCAAAGTCTATAAAAGAGTCTCAAATTCCCTTGAAATTTGTGTTCTTATTTACCTGGGTGCCTTATAAAAGTGTCCCATATGCTAACGCCCTTGTTTCCTTCGTTGACAGCTCCTTCAAACTACAACACAAAATACACCATCAGTATTCAAAACCAAACAGGAGTACTCATGCCCAGTATGCGTAATACATTAGAGTAAATGCAGTACCTGGTAAGCTGAAGAGGCTGTCCCAAAAGTGAAACCCCTGGGGAAATCAGCTCTGCTTATTGATTCTGAGCTTACAAAAGGACAAGCTATTAGGAAGAGAGCTAAACCGAGTTCCATGTTGAAGTTTAGCGTCAAATTAAGGATTAGAACCTTTTCTCTTTTTTTTTCATACAGACGGGTTTGGATAGGTGGGTGCAGATTTTATACACGCAAAGGATATTGAATCTTGTTTAGCTTACTTGGCTGTAAAGGTGAAGTATACAATGAAAGAAGAAATGTGGTCGAGACATCTGGGTAGGTTTCTCTTGCATTGGAAGGTGTTGTCGCAATAGGCTGCTGGGTGGCTTAGGGAGGTTGGCTGAGAAGGTGGCTTCAGCCTCCTTCGTGAGCACGTTATTTTTTCAGTGAATAAAAAGAGTACGTTACTATCCAACAAACATACCGGAGAAAAGAAAAACTAAGCAAGGAACTCATATTAAATAAGGACAAAAGAGAAGGAGATTTGAGGGAAAGGACTTTGCAGGACAGAAGAGACAGCGACACGCCCAAAAGAAACAAGAATCCTGGGTACTTTAGGGGATCAATCATTCATTCGGACTCAAGATCACACCCAACCAAAGCCAAAGCCAAAGCCGGTAATATCTTTCATTTGGGTGCATAATTTGCAGTTTAAGTCATGACGTGTGCAGCTGTGAAGAAGTTCTACTTCGTCATTTCGTGCACGCTTCAAGCGCTTACAAATAGGTTGCTTGCGATTGTTTTGTGGTGCAAAAACCAACAACAAACCGTACATTGGAAACTGTTTGGGCTCCATGCTTGCACGGCTCAATGATCTGATGTAAAAAAAACATAGTAATCTTTCCAGACAGCCTGTAGTTGACGCACCATGCAATTGCATGCATGTATACTCCGTGAAATTTCAACAATGTTTTATAGGTGATAATCAAAGGGAATTTTTTAAATACATGATGAAATTAAAATTGACAAAAAGGAAAGAAATGGTTTGTTCTGCATTCCCCGGATATACGCCAGCCTCTTGCATATGTACTGGTGCTTCAAAGGCCCAACAGAATGACTCAGAAATGTGGCCTTCTCTATCCAGTATCTATGAAATTAGCAGTACTAGTAGGTTATATGTCTTAACTTCTTGGGTGCACCACAAGTTCGGCCCAAATTTCTGGTTTACCATCGGGACAAACACCCACGTCTTCGAATTTCATTTGTCCTCTCGTGTGAACTTGAAGAGCTAAGCTTTAGTAGTCCACGATACCCTCGTCAAATAAGACTATTAACGAAGGACTAGAGTAGATTAACCCAGCTATTTTGACCATAAATTGCGTCAAATTTGTATAATAGAAAGGCCATTGCGGTAATTCCGCACCAACACAACAGAAAGATCGAACTCAAATCTGTATTCCTCTTCTGTCGCTTGGACAATTCCGTAGTCTCGTTCTCGTGCCTTGGCAGGAAGGGTTTACGGGGTTTAAGCCAAGTCCTTGAAGGAGAGAGTAAAAGACCATGGCCTTAAGAGCGACGGCGGCTTCCCGTGGCTTCCTCCGCCTCTTCTCCACAACCTCCTCTGCTTCGCCTTTTCTACCGTCGCAGGCTGCGGCTTCCACCCCTGCTCGTGAACAGGCCGAGCCCAATACCAACTTATTTGTCTCTGGCACGTGCCTTTCTTTCTTTCTTTTTTTCCAGACATGTTGGCATCATTTTACCTCTAGTATCTTCTGGGTTTTACCAGATGGCTTTGTTGTGGGCATTTCTATGTACATATTTTGTCTTGTGGTGTTGTGTTTGAATTGTTTTGAAACACCAAGAATCTGAAAGACAATGAATTTTCTAGATGTGATCATTGCTCTTCCGCTAAAATAATGTGATTGAGCTGGTTTCTTTCGTAATTATGGATAGATTTTGAATTTGATTTCGAAGAGTAAGCTAGGTGTTGCTCTTATGGCTTTTTATTATTTGTTATTAGGGTTTAAGCAGGTGCTACCTAACTATGAGCTAGGCAATTTGCTTGTTGATGAGATCTCCTTTTTGGCTTTTATTTTCAGTTTTTAAACCTATTTAGTTTGTGATAACTGCTAAGATGGCAATAGCCTTTGAAAGCATGGAGTATGATGGCAGCCGATGTTGGCTGGCTAGCAGCCTCCAGCAAATGCGGTTTAGATGTTCTGATGGTTGGTATGTTTCACCATTTTCTATTGAGCTATTTGTCGAGAAGCACTGCAGAAATTCTTTTTAGGTGCAACTTCTGAGTTGAATGAAATTCTCTGTTTGTTATTGTGCTACAATCTTGCTCAATGCAACTGGCTCTTTGCATGGATATTGATCACTTTCAAAATGCGGACTAGGCTTCCATTTTCCAAATAGTACTGATTTCAGAAACTGGGATCTGTTTGCCAATTGTTGCCAGTTTGATAGGATGGGTTTTAACAGTGTCGTGAAGCATCCTTGTCTGTTTTTCCATTGTGAAATGAGCTACCAATATACTCCTTGAAGGTTTTCATGAACAAATACAGTAACTATAACATTAAGCTTGCTCTTTTTTCTGTTACAGTTTCACTTGATTTTCTAGTGAACTTATTTTCAGGTCTTAGTAAAAGAACTACTTCAGAGGGACTTCAACAGGCTTTTGCCAAGTTTGGTGAAGTAGTTCATGGTTTGTGTTATCCTTTTGTTATCTTTATTTTCCCATAAATCTACCACTGAATTCTAATTATGTTCCTTGTCTGTTGCAGCGCGAGTTGTGACTGATAGAGTATCAGGATATTCTAAAGGATTTGGCTTTGTCAGATATAACTCTTTAGAAGATGCTGCAAAAGGAATAGAAGGAATGGATGGCAAGGTGAGTTGAGGCTATTCTAGTTTCTTGAGAGTAAATGGTTCGACTTGCAGCATAGATAAGGAGATAACTGGAGACACTGGAGAAGTTCAATGCCCTATATGTCGGAGGAGACTGTAGTCAGGTGCACGATTAGCCACAAAAACATGAAAACTTATCAAAGAGCCCGAAACACAAATTCCAGATCGGATCCAAAAGAAATCCCTGAAAGAGAGACCCCCTTTGCTCATTAAGTATAAAAAGCAACACTCCCTCCAATTACTAAAAGTGCTTTTTAGAAGATTCATTGTTCCAGGAAACACGCAAATGTTATATTGAGTCCAATGGTGCTGTCACATTATTTTGAATGATTCTTTTACTTTGTCTTGTCAAGGCACACACTAAATAGTTTTAGTTGAGCCTTTTCGGTTGGCATAGACTTACCTTTCTAGAAAGTAATGTAGGAGCTGACTGCCATAATAATTTTCTCATTATCACCTGTGTTTGCAGTTTCTGGATGGTTGGGTCATATTTGCAGAGTATGCTAGACCCAGACAAGCACCCACGGCACCGGGTCCTGCAAATGGGAGCAACATGGGTAATGGATATCGCTGGCAATAAACTCGTGCTTTCAAGGAAATATCCCTACTTCCAACCTTACCTGACCAGCAGGTAACATTCATGAAATTTTCCCGCTCTGTTATTACAGCTTTGGAACCTGAAATTTCGGGGCCTGGATTCTGAAACGTCAGATATTGAGAACTATTTGCAATTTATAGAAGTTTCTTTATAGATTTGTGCCTACTGTTAATGGAAAGTTAACTGTGTCTGAGAACTAAATTATACAAAAATTTGCCCTGTGGTTTGTTGTTGTTCCTCATCTTGTGTGATTTGTCCTGATATTTCAGAATCAATCCGTCATATCACCAGTGCTTTGTACTTTTTGGAATATTAATGGTCATCGTATACTCTGCTTTGTTTTATATTTTAAAATATATAAAATTACATTTTATGATAAATATTTTTAATATAAATAATAAAAATATAAAAATTTTGTTTTAGGTTCTTTGAGAGTTAAAATTTTCAATTTTTGTTGAATAACTGGGATATCTTAACTTATCAAGATTGATTTCGACCCTTATTTAATTTCTGAGAGATCGTACTGAACCAAAATATCATAATATGGTTCGATCTTAACCCAAAATTTGTATTTTCGACTGATTTTGAGATTTTATCGGTCCAATAGGATTCGGTGTACACCCCAATCTTATTATCTTCTACTTTCTTGATTTATTTTACTAGTTTATTGCTAGATCAAACAAATAATGCACATACGTTTGTATGATGGGTTGTTGGGCCTAATGAGTCATATAATATAGATGGGCCGGTATGACATGATACGGTATAGTGTCTTTGATACTAATGCCCAATCTTATTTTCTTCATAATTCCTTCTCCGAAACTTACACTCCCCAAATATATCCTCATCTTTCTGATTCCAAACCCAAGCCGATCATACTCTAAAGCACACAGATGTCTCAAAGATACAAATTATAATTCAAAATTTGGAAATAAGTTAGTTTTACTCAATATAACATATGCACATACACATATTTTGATATTTTACTTTATAGTAAGGAGGGAGGATACTTGTGTTGATCAAACCTCGTATATCTACAAAAGTTAAAAAATATTAAAGGAGAAAACAGTGAAGAAGGCGACTGTCGCGCACATGTAAGCTTCTGTCTGTTACCGGTTTTATCTTTCAATTCCAACTCGACTTCAGATTTCCAGATTATTATTGCAAGCACAAGACAAAATTCAAATCATGACACCTAAATCTGCTCATTAAATGCAAAGGCACAGTTGGCCTGAATGCAAACAATGTCCAGAACATTATTGTCCCGGCGAGCCAATGAAACGTTCTATAGCGAAGTTGCCTTGATTTCGAAGCAACCAGCAAAAGTGACTTGACAATATGGACATTTCCAGGATATGATCCCTTGAGGACAAACAAAACCCAACTGTAGCGAGTCAAATTTATTTGGCGGTTGCAACAGGCAGACAAGGTTTAATGCGTCTTCGTTTCTTGACAGTACTTGTAGCGTTTTTCATGAGACGGAAGGGCACTTGGTGTTGTCATGCTCTAGTAGGGCTGCCAATCCCATCGAGTTTCTGGATTTTTTGTTTTCTTGGTATGTTTTCTTGCCTGAGGAGAGTTCTCCAGAAAGGAAAGGATTCGTGAATCATGAAGCATCTTAATGGAAGAACGTGAGCGTTGGAAGATACTTTCCTTGGATTGTATTTCATTAAACCCACGCCAGAGATACAATTTGTGGAGCAAATCGATGAATCTGTATTTCCCTGGTCAGGATTTTGTCCTCTGGCTACGTACAATTAATGCACACAAGTATTTAGGATAGGGAAAGGGAAGTGTGGCTTTCAATTCCACTAACCAAATTTTAATCAAAATTCGGTAAATTTTAATTTTTTAGAAAATAATATATATGTATATATTATACAGCTGGTAAAAAAGTATTTTGTGTATAAAATAAAATTAGCAGATAAAAGGGTAATAGTTAAATAAAGAATGTTAAAAGTAACGCATCTCCTCAATGTGTGGAGTAAGGAATTCGGGCCCGCCGGGAGCTGAGCGCCCACTGACAAATCCAGGGGTATCCACGTAATAAACCGTGAAGTCCATGCCCATTCTCATTCAGTTCCACGCAAAGCAAAAAATCTCCCTTCTTTATAAAACTCGCTGCCCGTAGTCATCTCCATAACTTCCTCAACAGTTTCATAGCTACCACTCACCTAACAAGGCAACCTTTTTTCTCCACCCGAGATGGATCTCCTCCCTTGATGCCTCCCTCTAATCCTATCTTTTGCCGTGCCTTGTATATATGAAGTTTTTCCTAGAATTCGTTTCCTGCTGTGGGCTGGCGGGCGGTTCACGGGAGGAGGTTCAGGAAACCGCAAGGAGTGGGGCGGAGGAATCGCGGGCCTTGGTGAGGAAGGCGAGCGCGACGGAGCGGAGGCAGAGGAGAAGGAAGAGGATAAGATCGGCAGATTCTGCATGCGAGTGGAAGCCGACGCTGCAGGCGATATCGGAGAATAACTCCGTGGGGGTGGAGCACAGGGCGGAGAAAAGAAAAGGTAGCATTTGTCGCGGTGGGGCCCGGAATATCGCTAGCATAACTTCCTACAGAGACTATAACCAGTAATTATATTTTGCTTGGCTCTTTAATGGTCTTTTTAATTATTTTCGGCTGCAATATTTATTCTGAATAATTTTCATTTCCAGAAAAGCCTTTCCTACGGATCATATAACTTCATAACACCATAATTAACACCTTTTTACTATATTTTTTATGTATTATTTTTATATTCTCTTGCAGGAGAAATCATTTTCCGACTGCTATTCCAGCATTTTCGGCGACTCCATTCATGATTTAGCACCTCCCGCCGTGGGTTACCATATTATCAGTCGAGAGAATGTGAAGTTCTCTTTTTTTGTTAATATATTAACAAAATCTGTGTTATGTTTTCCTGTTTTATTGGGCATTAACGCCACATATATATATTCTCTTCCACCGTCCAAGCTGCAATGACTTCCTACTGTATGAGGGGTCGTAGGTAACGTTCCACACCCCAGAAATAGGGGTGTGGAAATCATAAGTGGATCTCTTTCCATAGAAACCAGGTTTCTTATGAATCATTTTTGTCTTTATTGTTTATTTTTTTTAGTCAAGAAATGAATTTTTCTGTTAATATTTTTGTATATACACAAAACAGAAAGTTGATTCCACCTACATTTACATTTTTATTTCCATCCCCTATATTTCCTGGACACAGAAAACAGTGTTAATTACTTTTCACCTCACAACAAAGTTGCCTTTTGAATTCCCATTCATCTTGATCAATATTGCTGGTGGTTGATGCTTGTTTTTTTTATTATATCAGTCAAAACCATACCTTATATATTTTAATTCCATGTTGGTATATTATGTCAAACCAGCCAAAAACGAATCTTATATATTCCTATCGAAGAACACAAAATTTTGGTATGGTTCAACGAAAATTTCTATATTTTTCTCCAGAATCTATATTTTATTAATATAATATTTTACTATTAGTTTTAACTAAAATATAAGTTTATATAATTATAAATAAGTTTAAATAAAGTAATTATTTCACTAAATTACAATTATTTTCAGTTCAGTAACTGACCAAACCAATGTCTATACTGATTCCGAAACAATTGGGAACTGGCGCGCCCTTGATTTTTTCTTGGAGCGAATCAGTACTAAGCAATAGTTTTGCTCGCCTGTCTGAGTGTCTTCGTCTTCATTATGTGCTAACCCACCTTAATTGTGTTCAACTTGTGAAAATGGCATCAGAGGCAAGTAGAGACTGCATTATATAAGTACTGTACTATAAATAAGCATCAATGCCACGCAGAAGCAGATACCAAGTTCCTCTCCTTCCATCTCAGCAACGTAGCCCCATCCTTCTCCACCAGTGTATAATGCTCCGAGTAACACCTCAGCAAGCACCTTATCACAGAGTTGATATAGGAGCTCAAAGGGTACTGACGAAACCCTGCCATTGTGAACCTAGACTTCCATTTACCAAACAGCTCATGGCGCTTCACTCTTTCCCTCCCTTCACAACCAATAACATTCACCATATCTTTCGCTAAACAATGCTCCTCCAAACTGACTTGCGCTTTTTGGTCCATCTGTTGGCTGACATCTATCAACTCGAACATTGCCAAGTAGTAATCTAGAGTTTCTATGAATCTATGGAGAAATGGTGTTGTGTTCGTGTTTGATTCTTGCTCCACCAAAGTGGTAACCTTTGGATTAAGTGACTTCACCATTCGAAGCAGCCCGTCCCTCGGATTGTTTACATCAACGCTTTCATCAGGGATGTGATGAAGCTGCAAGGGGAAGTTCACAGCCAGAGCCTCTCCAGGTCTCACATCCAGCATGTTTGGAGTGACTTCAGGAGCAAATACTGGAACCCCGTGAAACTCTACGGCAATATTAAACTTTTGAGAAACTGCTGCCAACCGTCTCCCAACTGCCTCTAGGCCATCGCCACGGGCATACTTAGAAACTGGATCATCAATGCCTGTAATACGCACATGTGGAGGCCCACCTGGTCTTGCAGCAAGAGCCTGAAGGAGTGCAATCCATTGAGTTCCCTGAGCAATTTTGAAATCTATGATATGGATTCGGTCTTCATCTCTGCAGGCTTCGGCAATGGCACCATTCGCCGCCATGTAACCAAACTTCAGATAAGGGCAGATTTCATACATAATCTGCAAGTAAGAAAGCAAGGACTTGCTTTCAGGTTGTTTACATTTGAGGGCATGGTAAATGTTAGCTCCTGATAACTCTTTCCTTGCTACCAATCCCTCGATCAAGTATGCACCAAGACGCTGGATTGGTTCTCCAGTAATGGAGACTGCACCTCTTGCCTTTTCAACAAGCTTATCAAAAACAATGATGTTGTTTTCAGTAAGAGCTTTAGCACAAGCAATGAGCAATTGCTTCAGATTCTCCGTATGATTACTGTATACAGTTTCTTCTTCCAATACTTTCTGGCGTTTCTCTTTATTAGCACCTTCGCTTGACTGCCTATGTCTGGAAGCATAGGATGGCTGAGGTTGAAGCACATGGGAGCCATGGTGCTTCTGGTTGCTACTCTTTCCAACGGAAGTAATAGCCATAGTTACATCTTCATCATCATCAGGCCCCATCAGAGCAGTCTCCAGTTGCTGCAAAGTGTATTTTATATTGTGGGTGAAATTTTCATCGATCAGCAATGATAATTCCCCTGAAAAGAGTTGAGAACTTTCTTGCTCCCGCTTCACGGAGGGGTGTGTCTGTTGGATATAACTATCGGATCCTAGCGAGGAGTTTGGAGAAGGGCTGACTCCCGAGAGATTCTCTATAGTAGAGCTGAACTGCTCCGGACTGTTGCTCAATGAAGTAACAGTATCGCAATCAAATTGATTCGAGAAGGGTGAACACTGTGAGTTCCCTATTTCAAATTTCAAGGAGCCGAAGAGCCTGTTAGGTAATAAAGGAACTTCTGGATAAGAAGATATGCCCGCATCAGTGACACCGCATCCAAAAGCCTGGTGCGAGTCCATGCTATAAACCGAGCATCAATAGCGATCAACAAATAGATTTTACGAGTTGTGGACCACTACCGGCAGGTTTACAAACCTTTTGAAGAAGCCAAATTTCTGTGATCCAATACCAACAATTACCAGTTTGCAAAGACAAGTATTGTTAGAAATAGGTAAAGTTCCTAATTTCAGGAAAATTGCTACTAATGATAGACAGACTCCGTTTGAAAGTGTACCAAAACCCAAAATACAACCTTTTGATAAACCACTCTCATATTCCTCTCCGAAAAGCCAGCTCTTTCTAATCAATCATGAAGTCAAATACCAAACCAGAGGTTTATTCTTATATATTAAAGCCCAAGCTTAAAACAAGCATAACTGTTCACTTCTTTAGCCACTAAAAAAACAAGATATGAAATTCACTAAAGAACCCAGTTCTCAAAACAGCTCCTTGGAATTGTGCATTAGAGAAAAAGAGAGAGAAAACATTTATTTACCAGTAAAGGCTAAAACTTTGAGCCGAAACAGCAAACAAGAAAGAAACCACGGATGGATTAATTTTTATAATAGCCTGAAACTTATGGTGCAAGAAATGAGAAAGAAGACCTGTAATTTGGGGTCCTCCCAGTGGACTGACCATTTCCGTTTGGTTTCTCAAGTTTTTGCTCAACTGCAGAGACTACAACTAAGAAAAGACAGATTCTTAGGAGTATATACAGACATAGACTCATAGCTCAGATGTTGCTGGCGATCTTACAAGGTAGTGAACAACGGCAGAGGAGTTCTCATTATTCCAGAGCAAAAGAAAGAGAGACAAAGTCCACGGAGGAAGCGAGTGAAACTAACGGGGCCAACCACTGATTCCTAATGTTCTTGGTGGCACATTCTTTGCAATTTCGTCGTCTAATAATTAGATGCCACTCCACTTTGTAACCAATTGCCAAGTAAATAGGTGGAAAACAGTATATGCTTGTGTCCCTTCATCCTGTCAAAATTTTTATGTCATAGAGCAGCCACGGATGAGATGCATCCACTAATTTTGGTGGAAAAAACACTTAAATCGAAATTAACAAAGTTGTTAATCATTAACACGTGGTTAAAAAATTAAAACTGTGAGGTCAGGTGAGATGTGACATACGATTGTGGGCATTCGTAGATTCTGCTTCTCCTGATTCATAAACCCCATAAAATTAAAAGTAGTTGTCGGCCCAAGCCACTGGGCCACACGTGGCCACTGGTTACTATCCTCGTTAACTGTGGCCGTTTAAAACCAAACCGTCGCAACCCGTTACAATGAAACTAAGAACCAAAGGGCAAAGACCATTGGCTACATTTGACCGGTTTGACCTGACATGTAACACGTTCATTGCACATTCCTCGCACCTACCATCAAAATAACCATTTGTCACTAGCTTCACATGCTACATTTCTGTCTTCATTGCACAACCATAGTAGTTCACATATGATCATGTCTTTACCAAAGATTTATCTGATTAACAAACCCACGATTTGTCAGTTTATCATGACTTTGCGGTTTTTAGGTTAATCAGTTGGCATATCACTCAATTTCACTGGTTTTGCTCTTTTCTCAAGTTATGGTAAGTAAAATACTAAATATAAACAAAGGTGGGTGAGCATCATTACACGTAAGAAAGGACAATCCAATCGAGCTGGAAAGTGATTCACTGTATGGCGATGATATTCATGATAAATGAAGTGATTGATTGGTCTTCTATACCATTAGACGACGCCGCTATTTAAACAGTATAGAGGACAGATCATAACTTTCTAAGAATTCATTTTACATTCCAAAAATTATAATTCTATAATAATATAACCGAATATTTATTTATAATTCCAATATTACGTGTTTAAACATTATATGTCCATTTAAAAAACGGAGCAGTATCATATTATATAAACTTCTAGTGTTGCTTTTCTTAACACTTCCAACCTTACAGTATTTTCCTCAGAATCTCGATTCAATTGTCACGCTAGAATTTTTATTTTCATTTTTGTAAAAACAGAAAGTCAAAAGAAAAAAAATTTATATTGCGTTTCATTCCCATTGGCACCGGGCATTTATCATATATTTAGGGGTCTGAGACCTTTGGGAGATCACGCGTTTAAGGCGCCCTAACTTTATTTAATATGATATTTCTATAATTATATTTGATTATTAAATATAATACAGAATTAATTTAGAAAAAGTCATTATTAAGAAATTGATCTTTGTCTAGTAATAGCACATAAGAAGCCTATACAGGGTTGCGATAAATATATATATATATATATAGCTTAAATTGTACAAAGGTTACATAATTGGACCATACTTAAAATTCCATTAAACAAAATATATGAAATTGATTTTGATAATATTATTAGACATGGTTGTGTTATTGAAACCAGAGAACAATCTTTACCCGTAAATTTAAAATTTGAAATAAGAAAAATTATTAAGTTCATTCGAAATTTTGTTCTAACTTCAATTTAACTCATTTGTATTTATAGATAACTCGTTAGTTGTTTATAGATTGGAAATTCGGAATAGCATTAACATTATTATTAACAATATGCAATTGTGAATGGATTAGATAAACCGTACTGTTTTATTCAATTTTCAAAATCATATTCCCTCCCAGTTTGGGTAATTGAAACAATTTAACATTTGAGATATTATTGTTATTATTATTTATCACAAATCAAAGTCATACCCTCCATTAGCATTGAAAAGAATTAGTTGTTTTCATCACAGGCTTACCTAGCTATCTGTTTCCACCAATTTGATTGTTCCACGTTTTGCCCTGATTAGGTCGACAGTCGCTTACCACCAAATGACTTTGGAACTCCCATTTTGAACTGCAATTCTTCTCATTTCTCTTTGCTCTCCGGCCTATGCCAACCAAGCATGTAAAAACACCACAGTAATGCTCACTGATTGAAAATAATTTTGATTCTCTTATCATATCTATATCTGTAAGACACCTGTTAGTTTAGTTGAACTGGGTATCAAATCCGAACTAGCAAATCATGCTGGTTAGTTAGTGAAGCATCAAACATATTCTTTGAAAATTACCCAACAAAAGTATACACCACCCACCAAGCTCCAATGGTAGAAATAGAATACCAAATACTAGCAGCCTTCAGTTACAATTACACAAATTGTATATATGTATGTCAGGGACCATAAACATATAAGCTTCATGAAGAGTCGGCCTTTCACAGGTTACATTTTTACTGAATCTTGAAACTCAGTACATACAACAAGAAAGCCGAGCTCAAATTCAGACCAAAGGTCAAGAAAATACTTAAAAAAGCTTTGAAGATAAGATGGAATATGGAAAATATTATCATATAAGAAAAGGGGTCAGCTCTGAGCTCTGAGAGCCCACATGACCATTGTTCACAGGTTAAACACAGAGAGATATCGTCTTAAACAGAAATTCCTTCGGCTGAGGTGCGGGGACATATTAGTCACCTGCACAGAACTCGAGGCCATTTTCAAACATTGAAGTTGAGAATCATTGACTCGCTTTCGCTTCATTAAATTGTGCTTTGTGCTTGGCAAGTACTCTCATGTGTCCCCATCCCAAAGGCAGGTCTTTCTTTTTCTATTGCCAATGCTCGTTAAACGTTCTTTTCTTCAAACACGAAGACGCGACAGTGTAAAACGGAGCGCTGTTCCTAGCTCCTTACTGCACTTATTTGGGTTACGGAAGTCTGTTCGTCGTTCTCTAAAAACTAGCAGTAGATCTTATCCCTGAGGAACGTTTGTTTGGCGTCAGAGAAGTGTTGACTCTGCTTGTCCTTCGGACGAACTTGTAACTGGAATCATACCGCACAAGAGAAGAGAAGAAATACAGAGGGAATCCGGTACGGGATTTTCTGCAAATATGTTATTGTTTCTGTTTTTGGATTTTGGAAATCAGGGTTGCGACTTGCGAGGTTCCTGTTTGCTTACTTGCCACCCCATCTAAACTTTGGTTAGATTTTAGCTTTTGTTTGGTCGCGGAGATAACAAGATTAGTGATTTTAGATTTTCTTTTCTACTTCGTTTCGCTTGATTTCCTGTCCCTACTTTTTCCTGTGATATGATAACTGATAAGACATTTATGGAAAATCTGTGGAACCAGAATATCAAAGTGTAAATGTGGTTTTAGTGGCTGACCAACTCTTTTCCAACTTTTCAACTATATTTAATTCTATTTATCTTCATCCGGAATGTTTGCGTATTAAAATGCCAAGTAGATTTCTTTACTTGTAAGAATTGAATCTGTTCTGTCTATTCGCAGAAATGATCAAAACCCATGTTTAGAAATCCAAACCCAATTTGATTGAGATAAATCTATTTTCAGTATATATGAGTCAGTGCGGATGTTTCTCTTGCCATATTTTCTTCGAATTTCACTTACTATGACAGGGTTTTCAATTCTGGCTTGTTCCACGTATTTGTAAATCAGAACCAGCGTATGACGTTTCCTTTCCTTTCCTTTTACTTTTATTTTTATTTTTTCTAAATTGAATTAAGTTTGCTGTCATTCGCATTCTGTCCAAGGATTCTATACGTTGAAGGAGTTACTTCAGGGTAAATGTTGTGGTATGGTTGGGTTCCTTGCGTAGGGTAGACGTATTGAATCAGCTGTATTGCTAGACTATTCTATTGTGGATTCAAAAGTTTGCTTGGCATGCCATACGCTTTTTGTCGTCAGATGGTGAGCATATAATTGGATTTGACAATTAACAGGTCAAGTTTAGGGGTGAATATAGAAATGTCTGACTGGTGCCAACAATTCTTACTGTGTGGAGTAACCATGGCTTCTGTTGTTCTTTGCAGTTCTAACAATGGAGTGGAGCCTTCAATAGGCGGAGAACATACTGGAACAAGGAAATGAAAGGGGAGTCATCTGGATTGATAATTGGAATTTCAATCGGGGTGGTGATTGGAGTGCTTTTGGCAATTCTGGGAGTTTTCTCCTGGCAGTACCATAGAAAGCGGTCGCATATGAGGAATAGCAGTTCTAGGAGGGCAGCAACTCTCCCTATCCGGGAAAATGGTGCTGATTCATGTATTACTCTATCAGACTCCACCCTTGGCCCAGAGTCACCAGTAAAGTATGGACTCAGTGGAATGCCCTTTTGCATTGAAGGATTTAAAAGGAATAATGTGGTGTCATTATCTGGGATAACCGAATACTCCTTCAAGTATGCTCTCCTTTCAACTTGTAGCCAAATTCTTCCAGTTTTAAACACTTATCTTTCATTGTCATTCACACTCTATAGGTGCGATGAGACTGTTCATTTCCCAGTATCTATTAAGAAATATTTTGATACAAAAATTATGATTTCGACATTGAGCACGCACATCTTTATGCAAGCGGGAAAAGTTTGGTAGAGAGCAATTGAGACTTTGGGATTATGATCGTCAAACTAGCTTGTAGTTCAGCTATCACTCACAGTAGCGGATAGCTGGATGTCCAAACTAGGAATTTGTGCATTCTAGGTCAATAGATTATTTATAAAAGAGGATTAATATCTATATGGCTTGAAAGCTGAATGCATTAACCTGTTTTTGAGTTGTAGTCTCTTTTCTATGGATATTTGATAGAATTTGCAATCATTGTGTCTAGCTACTGTATTTTACTACCCACACGTCTTATGATCTAGTTATGAACTGTAGAATGAGATAACTAATGTCCTAAATTGTTCTCCTTATGCTTCACTCTGATAACTTTGTCTCTGGTGTTACTCGCGCAGGGATCTGCAAAAAGCAACCTGCAATTTTACAACTTTAATAGGCCAAGGTGCATTTGGTCCTGTTTATAGAGCTGAGATGTCCAACTGCGAGACTGTTGCTATCAAAGTGCTGGCAATAGATTCAAAGCAAGGAGAGAAAGAGTTCCACACTGAGGTGCTGTTGATTAAATATATGAGTATGATAGTTTATGCAGAGACAAATATTATAACTTGCACACAACAATTGGTTTAATCATTAATGCGTTCACCTCTGTCAGAAACTGACCTTGGTTCTTCACCAGCTTGTTTAAGTAGTTGTGCCACGACTGACCTCCTTAAGTATTTCCAGCATTGAGCTTGGTGCTTACTATTGTTCACTCCTTAGCAAATGATTGGAGTCTAAATTTTCAGTGGAAGATTTCAGCTGAACTGTAATGTAAAAGCAGAACTTAAATATACACCGCAAATTAGTAGATGGCAGAACCTTTCTGACTGAACATAAATAGACTGGATCTTTGATGTAATAACAAGAGTCTGATAGATTCAGGATAAGCCATCAAATTGAAAAAATTTTTAGTTGACAACATAAAGCTACCATGTGGAAAACAGGCCCAAGAAATTATTTTCTTATACTGGAAACTTGTGTGCCGTATCACTACTAAGTGCTTTATCTATTTTATCTGTTTTATTAACCCTTATACTGTTTTCCTTGGTTTGTTGCTGATTGGCTTTGAATATTCAGCTTCTTTGTTCATTCTCAGGTAATGGTATTAGGAAGACTGCATCATAGAAACCTTGTGAATTTGGTTGGATATTGTGCAGAGAAGGGCCAGCGTATACTTGTTTATGTCTACATGACTAATGGCAGCTTGGCTTCTCATTTGTACAGTAAGCTAGCATGAACTTTTTCTCTCATGAAAAAATTCATTTATTTTCTGAAAGACGTGGTTGCCTACGAATTGTTCATCAGATTGCAAGTAAATAGCAGCTTGTTTAGTAAATGGATCTTCTGCAACGCTCTGGCTCAATAGAGATTTCATCAAGTTTTGACCCCACTTGAGATTTCTGGACAAAATGATGAAAACAGTCTTTCTAGATGTCAAGTTTTCTGGAGTCTAAAAAAGAAGGGACGCATATTTTTCTCATTTATTGGGTTCTTAGAATCTTTTTAGCCCACATCGACCAAAAATTGTACTTCTTACTCACTAGAGCTATATCTGAGGTCTCAACTTCTGCACTAACTGATACTCTTTAAAGAAAGCTGAATCATTTATCTCATGCACTAAGGTTCGGCATAAATAATCAGGAAATCCATTCAAATTTAGATGCTTTCTTTTTCCATGTAGGAGAAGACCTTGAACCATTAAGCTGGGATCTGAGGGTGTACATTGCTTTAGATGTAGCAAGGGGCTTGGAGTATCTTCATGATGGGGTAAACTTCCTCTATACAGGCATTGTTTGTTTGTCTGTAATCTGTATCTCTTTTTGTACTCAAGCTAATTGTTAACTAGCTTCTCCAGCCAGGCAATTCACTATTCTTTTTCTTGTACTTTTTGCTTCAGGCAATCCCTCCTGTAATTCACCGAGATATTAAATCTTCCAATATTCTATTGGATCACTCTATGAGAGCCAGGGTATGTCTCCATAGCATTATCAGTCCTGCAAATTACTGTTATATTGGATGCCGCTTGCTTAGAATCCTGTCCTTTATTCTTTCATTGAAGTTGTATGGTTCAACAGGTGGCTGATTTTGGTCTTTCAAGGGAAGAGATGGTAAACAAACAAGTAGGCAATATACAGGGAACATTTGGATATCTTGATCCTGAATATATATCTACAGGAAACTTCACGAAGAAAAGTGATGTATACAGCTATGGACTGTTGCTTTTTGAGCTCATAGCCAGCAGAACACCTCGACAGGGTCTTATGGAGTATGTTGAGCTTGTAAGAGTCTCTTTTCTCTTTTCCCTCACTTGCTCAGTCTCTTTCCTGGAAATTTAAACATGATGATTTCAGTAAACAAACCATTACTTGGTATGCACACTTGCAGCAGTCATTCCTCTTCTATTTGCTCTCTAACTTGAAACAAATATGTCACATTATAGGCTGCTATCAATAGCGAGGACAAAGTTGGGTGGGAGGAAATTGCAGATTCACGTCTGGATGGAAATTTTAATGTGCAAGAGCTAAATGAAGTTGCAGCTCTGGCATATAAATGCATAAACCGTGTACAAAGAAAAAGACCCTCCATGAGGGAAATAGTGTTGGTGCTTTCAAGGATTTGCATGTTGAGAAGTGCCATGAATCATCCCAAGAAATCCTTTTCTTTGACAGCTGATGAGGTTTCCGTGGATATGGACCAAATTGAAATCAGGACTCCCACCTCTCAGGTCTCTGAACTCCATCATAGAGGAGAATCCATGGATAGTGCTGACACTAGTGATTTTTAGTTTTCTTTTTAGCTTTTTTATTTTCCTTCTTTTCATTCATGATGAAGTCCCTTGGTTTGGGTTTTGGTTATCTCTGGTGACGTATACATACACATACACATGCAGATCTAAATGAGATAGATAATGTGCAGAGTTTTTCTAGTAACTTCTACGGTCTGAGAAGAATGGGTTTGGACAAGAGAATTCAATCTTACCGCTGTTTTTTTTTTTTTTTGTGTATTACTAGTAACTACTCTTGTGAGGTTATATGGAGAAGAAAAAAATAGGTATCAATCGAAATTCCGAAAAAAAAAAAAAAATCATAAACATTATACTTTGAATATCATATAACACTATAACCGACAAAATTAACCAGAATATTTTTCTATTTCTTTTCCCTTCTATTAATTAATAGTCAAAAATGGATTGGGAGGGACTCGCAAATTAGAAATGGGCCAAGAGGTTGTTAAACGATATGCCTAAATTACAATTGGGCCAATGTTAATGTTGGATATTCAATATTACTAATTGACTGATCAAAACGGCAACAAAAGAAGATACGGCGACGTTTATGTAACTCCGAAACTATTCTTTTCATCCTGGCCATCATTATCCATTCGTTCATCACCGGAAACTTAAGGGAAGCCAACACTTTGAAGTTCACCCGTGGGGGAGAAGCAAAACAACTCACGAAATGGAAGCCTTGTGTGCACTTCACAGCTCAATGAGCGGTTTGTCCCTCACTTCTTCCTTCTTTGGCCGTCAAATCTCTGTACCCTCTCTGTCGCCGTCTCCCGTGAGTTCTATTCTCATCGTTTACTTGGTTTTAGTATGCTTCTCTGTCTGTTTATTTTCTGACTTTGTTGTTACGCATATGTTGCTTCTTTCTCTGCTCATTGAACTGGGTTTGTCTTGAGTTGGGGTTTATCGACAGTTACTGGGTTAATGTCTAAAAGAGTTATGAAGTTATCGTGTTTTCCTTTCTGGTTCCTCAGCGGCATTGTCTCTTTTCGTCTTCCCTGAAATTTGAAGAAATATATCTTTATTTTCGTTTTTGAGCGCTTGGTTGATAAACTTGATGAAAATGTTTTTATTGAAGAAACTAAAGGGTGTTGGTTGATGAACTCATTGGTGTGTTGCTCAGACCGTAGATTTGGTCTGTGTTAATTTCTGTTTGATTTTGTTTGTCTGGCTTTCATGCTTAGTCTGTGTTAACTTATTTTCTGCTTGAGTAGTGTGGTATGACAGGATGATTGTGGACTAAGTATTGAGCTTATGACCGCTGTAAATGTACTTTGGAGTACAATTGCAGTTTACATGTGGCTGTTGGTGGCTTTGATTTCTCTCTTGCTTTTTTTTGTGACTTCCATCCGCCAGTAGGTTTTGTCTGAAGGATTTGATGATCTCTGACATGGTTTGCTCTTAAGTTATGTGATGAGGGCAATAGGAAAGAACGCCAATTAGATTTCTACTTTCAATAGAATCGAGACATTATTTTCCATGAGTCTCTTCCTAATTTTTCTATTATTTCACATGCAGGTCAAGTTACCAGGAAAGCCATGTCTCATTGTTGCAAAGGTTCGTGTCAGAGGTCCTACTGCACTTCATTTTCTTCTTTCCTTTTCTTTTTTGGTGGTCAAGTCATAGTCCTTGGGATATCTACTGCCCAAAAAAAAAAAAAACAAAAACAAAATGCAGCAACACTACGAAAAGGAAGTTTAGTTCATGAAGTCGTACCGTCAGGCAGTTAGTTCTAAAGGGAGACTTCTGGAAGGTCTAATGAATTAGATGTTTTCATTATCCCTGATTTTTGCTCAATTCATTTCTTGGTGGAGCTGCATGGTGAGAGGTAATCGCAGTTAAACTATTTGAAGCTAAAACAAGACAAAGTCCCTGAACTGTGTTGGATACCATGCACCCAAACATACTTGATGAATACCTTGATTTTCTGAGGAGTAAAAGGACCCCCAGGCATATAGAATTTCCATGAAACAATTGGTTTTCTTTCGACGGAGAATTCTTTTTTATGCTGAGATGTAGTTTTGTATACTTTGCATTTTATGATAACCTTGCTGTCAACCACTCTTTCATGGTTCCACGCTTTTCTTTTTCCTCTTTCAGCTTAAGCGATGGGAGCGGAAAGAATGTAAACCCAACAGCCTTCCAGTTCTTCAGAAAATGCATGTTAAGATAGGAGATACAGTGAAAATAATTGCTGGAGATGACAAGGGAAAAATTGGGGAAATTACTGAAATCTTTAAGCATAACAGCAAAGTGATAGTAAAAGATATAAACTTGAAGACGAAGCATATGAAGAGCAAAGAACAGGGTGAACCTGGCCAGATTATCAAGGTCAGTTCCCAATTTATTGTTCTTGGACACGAGTTTGGTGTACCTCTAATTTTACTGTCTTTGTGACAATCCTATTTAATCAGAGATTTGCATGCAGTCAACATCTTAAAAATTGCTAGTATTTTGCAGGGCTAGCTTTCCTAACATATTTGAAAAATGATATATTGCATGTTAGTAGAAATTGTCGTTGCCTATTGTATTATTCACCGCAAGCGTTGACTTTGGCATTCTAGATTGAAGCACCTATTCATAGCTCAAATGTGATGCTCTACTCAAAAGAGAAGGAAGTGGCAAGTCGTGTAGGTCATAAAACCCTTGAGAATGGGAAACGAGTTCGTTACCTCATAAAAACCGGTGAAATTATTGATAGTGTAGAGGACTGGAAGAAACTGAAGGAAGGGAAGGAGTAAACATTGGTATGACTTAGGAATTCATGTATTTTCTCAAGCTCATACTGTGGCTGCTTTTCTTGCCCTTCTCTTTGGTGATCCAATTATTTCAATCTGTATCTACTTTCCGGCCTATGTATGATGTTGTTCAACATTGTATCTTATGTGGTTGAAGCACAGGGTGTCTGAAAATCTCAATTTGGTTGATTCACTAGTACTAAGATGTTGTTCCAGATTACTCTCTCTGCCTTCTCATTACTGTTGTTTTTCTCCTTCAAACAACCTATCTTATCTTGCAGTTCTTTCATCCCTTGATATTTTTTTCTTTCTATTTCTGAGCTTCTCGCAAACTTTCTACTTGGTGAGACATCGCTGGAGGGCTGCATAGTTGTCCACTCTACCTCCTCTGGTGTGTTTCTCCTTTCATACATTTTCTCGATTTTTGTCCATAATATATATATACATCAACTTACGTGATGGTAGGCATTAATATCCACCCACTGTTAGATTTTTCTCCATAATTTATAATTAGTATTACAAAATTCAAAATCGTGATCTCCTAATTATCGGGAATTGAAACGGTGTCGCAATCACAGTTGTCAAAAAGCAGTAAATGAAGAAGCATCAAACTGATCAAATAGTAGTTGAGATGTTGTGATTCCTTTTAATATCAATCTTTCACACTTGTTGGGTCTGAAAATCCATTGCATCATAAATTCTGACAAGACTACTGAGGGCGACTTGAGGTGACAAATGCTAGTTTAAGAGCGCCGTGGATGCCTGAAATCGATGAACTAGTATTTCTTTTCCTTGCGCAGTTTATTTGTAGTCAAAGTCAAACAAGCATAAGATATTAAGACGTCCAGCAATCTGATGGGAACATAACGCCTTTGCCAAGTAAAAGCATTCGGGCTCACACTCACTGGCTCTTTACATGTGCCTGGGTAGCTAAGCAACTGCATTGACTAAGGCATTGCGGCCCAACCCTATACTAACATTGAGTACGTGATGTAGATGTTTCCATTGATCAATGCAAGATTTGTGCATGCCCACAAGAATTATCCTTTTGTTCGTACGATCGAATCTTTTAGTTTTAATTGAAGATATATAAGTTTTGCCCTTACAAATTATATATAATGGGTTTGTGTAAAACTTGCACTATGTACACCATCGAACTTTTCTCCTGTTCTCATAAGAAAACAATTCCAGAGGGAGTACGTAATCCCAGAAAGATGCTTTGATCTGATAGGTGGCACACACCACAGGTGGTATCCCACCAAACGACGAGTCTGAATCATGTGGACCACAGCGAGGGGAGGGGAGTAAACATCTGTATCCTGCATTTGTGATCATCTCTTCTCAAACTACATCCACACAAATAAAAGAGCTAAGACCAAGAAGAACAGGATTGAATTCAGCTTTTTCTAACAATAACCATCGATTTTCTGAAATGGTTTAGCTTGCATTTATGAGCTGCATGTGACAGCATTCAAGGCTTTATAGATGTTGCAAGCAAGGGGAATGTAAATGGTTTTACTCTTTCCTAAAAGGAAGAATTTACTACTCTTTTCAGCTTCTGTTAAAAGTGACAAAGAGTTGGCATTTCTGGATTAGAGAGGGAAAAAGACGGAAAGAGATGGACCTAACCTTGTCTAAAGAATTAGCTGCTCTACCGCCAGGAGAATGAATGTGCAAAACAAAAACCTGGGCAAAGAATATATATAAAGCTCAAAGTTAACCTAGGAACATGAAGAATAGAAAAAGGACAAGGCAAATCTATCTTTTCCAGAGACTGGCTACTAGCGAACGAGCTAAAATGCCTTGCATTATTCTGAAATTTTGTCCTATGTTTTAAGATTTGACTTGGTTCCAAGCACAACCCTGCAACAAGGACCACATCCAGTTGTTCATCTTGTGCCGATGCCGAGAATTGCTAGTGCGCATTACTATTTGTCATGACATTAAAAGTGTCCACATGGTTGGATATTTCATTTCCTTTCAGGAGCCAATTTATGGTGAAAAACGATGGGTCCATCACTCCATGATCCTCTTCTGTGTTTCTGTTCTGTGTGTTTCTTGTAATTGTTCAATGAAAATGATTCATTTAGTTGTCGATTTACTTTGTCTTGAGAGTATTGAGTCAACAACTGGGTTGTCCTGCATATATCTGCTTTGGTCTCGTGGCATGTAAAGCAAAGCCCGCATAACTCCAAGAATAAGAATTAAATACTTGTCTAAATCTTCTTTGGCTTCTTTCCAGCGTACAAAACTTAAATGGGGAATAAATAAAGTGGAGTAGGAATGCTAAGGGAAAAGACGACTGCACATGAAAGTTGATGTACTTATGACACTCTAAAATAAAGTAAAAAATCCGACAAGTCCTCCACTCAAATGAATTGACAAAAGAGATTCACGCAACTTCACATACTACAAACATTCCCTCATTCGCTCTTTCAGGGTTTGCAGATAACCACGAAACAGGGAAGGAGAGCTCTGGGATTAAGCAGATAGAGTTCCTCAATGTTTGAATAAAGACCAACTTTACCAGCTAGTGAATCAAACCCCGTTTGACCAGAAATTTCCTGTATATTTTCCAAAGGCCGGTGGACCCTCCCCGCAATCACTCTGCATACTATCAAAGCTTTCCTTACAGATGGGTTTTCATCAAATAGTTCAATGGACTCGAAAGCTCTTCCACTAGTAGATGTTGTGAAGACTCCCACTCCACCTTTAAGCTCCTTCTTGACGGAGAATCCATTTCTAATAATTCGACAAACGCAGCATTTCTCAGATGCACACAGACTCGAGGTACTATTTAGACCAAGAGAGCACGCTATAGTGGTGCCATAGAACCTCAACAGTTCATTCCCATCTGCTATGCACCGAGAGTGTTTCTTGGGGAGTTTGCTAGCCTTGATTTTCACAATCTCTCGATATTCTTCAAATCGAGCTAGAGTTTTCTGCATATTGTGAACTTTTAATACCCTCTCAATTCGACCACAAGGGTTTTCGCTCTTCAGCCAGCTTGTTCGGCAAATGATCTCCACAATTTTCCTTGACGAGTCACCTTCCACCAGTTCAGTGACTGCAAGGAGTAGAATTAAGCAACTTAAAGTTGACGCCCCAAGGAAAAAAGCTACCTCAGAAGTTGAGAATAGCAAAGCACTCAAATTAACCACTGCGAGAGCTATTATCCAATTGGTAGTAGGCAATTAACAAAGCAATACAGAAGAAGAAGACAAGGAAAAAGAAAAAAATAAATCAACTGCTTTGAAGCATGTGAAGTGAATAAAGTTCGATAAAGACACGCTGCTATGTCGGAATACACAACTCAATGATCTCATCCCTAAAAGAAGAAGACGAAATTCTGTCACTCAAACCCATATCATAAGAATGCATGTGAGTTTGTCCAAAAGGATAAGATAACAAAGCAGAGGCAAAAGCAAACCGTATATCCACAAAAACAAATTGGTCAAATGTCAATGAGTAATTCCCAACCTGCATGCGTGGACAGATGATGATTTTCTGCAGCTTCCCATTTGCTAAACGGCTCTCCACATTTATGGCAAGTGATTGAAGAAGACCCGTTAAAATCTGCCTCCAGAGAGAACTTACTACTTGGATGCGCCCCGCCTCCAAAAATACCAGATCCTCCAAATGCAGTCCCTCCACTATCTGATGATGATAGAAAAGGAGACTTTCTAGGAGGTGTTGCGTTGGAGCTCCTAAATGAAGGATTGAAGTAGTGCATTGTAGGGTGCCCTCCAGGACCAGGAGTACCGGGTCTCAATGTGCCCACGAATGAGCCTCCACCACCAAGACCGCCAATATTATTATTACCATTATTAGCTGCACTGCCAACCCCTTCTTGGAACCCCCCAAAGCCAGTGATTTTGAGCTCACACCGTGAATTACTCAGAATAACTTCATGGGTTATCGGGTTGACAAACTCACTGCTCCCTATGGATCTCGGGCTGCAACTTGGAGGCTTCTCCATGTGTCTTTTGCTTCCATGGATGACATCTTTGAGATTTGCTATGGACCTTGAGCATCCAGACCTGGCTGCTTTTCTTGTCAAGATTGCACTCAAATGCCTAGTTGATTTTGGGTCGTGAACGTCTGATGGCTCTGATTTGCAGTGTAGAGATCTCTTCAAAGAGAACCACACCGTAGGCATACTTTTGCCTTACCCTCCTTCTCTTCTCACCAGCTAGTTAGTGCTTAGAAATTTTATAAGAAATCACTACCACACAATATAAAGAATAGGAAACTCCCCCACGGTTTTAATCCAAAAGACACGACACTTTGCAAAACGATTGTTTGTCTCCACATTAAGAAAGCTGAAGACAAAAATCTGAACCTACCATTAGTAGTGTTTCTGTGCCATCACTTTCCGGTTATGGAATAAACTATCCTACTGTGCAAAAGGCCTTAGTTTTTTGAAAAGTCTAAGAGCTAGACATCCATTTTGAAAGCCAGAAGGCTATAAGAAAATAAAAAAATTTGGTGCTTTTCCAAAGATGACAGATATCTGAGAAAGCAAAATTGGTGCTTTGCAAAGATGGAAAGCTATGGTGGAGGATAAGCAGCTAAAACAGCAAAAAAAAGAAGAAAAAGGACACTAAGTAAAACCAAATGTCAGAACATGAAAGGCCTATAATAAAATTAATGGAGAAAGGAAGAGACACGAATAGCAGTAGAAAATATTAGAAATGCAAGAAATGGAGAATCCTTCGCCTCTTGCAGAACTAGATAACGCAAGATGGGAAAATAAACATCACTGTCTCTTACAAAAGGAAACAATGCCTCATTAATTGCAGTTGCTGAGGAAGATAGGCACACCGGAAACAAACGATATAATGTCATTCTGATTTGAGGACTTTTTGTCTTAAACTAGAAAGGACAGCCTCAGGAACTAGCACTCGTGTTCTAGTTTTTAGATTGGAGGGGAGGCCCAGGCCCGAGAGTTATATCACATATAAAATAAATAAAATTAACCATATACATTTCATTAGTTGTATTATATTTCTTGATATTCATAATTTGTGAAATAGAATAATTAGCAATCAACATATTGATGTATATGCTATCAATGTTATCTATTTTAATAGTTATAGTTATGGGCAAAGACTACTGTGGTAAATATTTTTAACAACTAATATAATTTCATAACTAAGTCGTACATTTATGACATGTCTGGTTTTGTACTTTTCCGGGAAGGACGTATAAGGAAAAAAACTTTTTCCGTGAAGTTTTCAGCCCAATCAGTATGAGCCCACTTACTTCGACATTCTATTGGGCCTACTTTTATAACCTCTTAGGTGGAGAAGAATAGGTTGGTCTCAAGTTTCATCTATCTCCGGCCTAGCAATTGACTACAGCCCGTCATTGGACGGTTAACGAAAAACACGCGTACCTATTTTTCAATTTTCTTGATTCGGTGAAAAAAATACTAACTTGGTATGGAGCAAGATTTTAAAAACAAATTTTGACGTAATAAAGTTTTAGAAATATTCAAAAAAAGTACTAGTTTACGCATTTCAACCGAAATAGGCACTAAACAAGAATTATATGTTCATCTTTCCCAAACCAATACTAATCCACAATATCATGGTTTATACATTTGGACTCTTCAAATCCATCATGTCCCTAAAGCTCACATACCTGTACTTGTGCACAATACAAGTATACAAGTCCTAATGACATGTCAAAGGTTCACAAGCTCAAAATAATGTATGATGCAATTCCTCTAGCATCCAAAGCAAGCTTTGAAAGATAATACCCAATGATCTCAACGCAAAAAATATTTTAAAGATATTTACAAAATCGATACAATATTTATATTTTTATCTAATATTTTTTTTTCTATTTATTGTATAATTTTATAAATGTCATATCCCATCCACGAGTTATTTTATTTAATAATTAAAACCAAATCAAGATTATTTTAGAAAATGATTATTTATTATTTGAGAGCTTAAATTATATATTTCAAATATTTATTACTATATATTATTATTTTTTTAAAATTATATAATAAAAAATCTTACTTATTACTAAAAATAATACTTAAATTGAGAAGCAAGAATTATAACTCTAAATTGATAAGAAACAATTACTACACCTTTTTAACATAACTTTTACAGTAAAATAAATTATTAGGAAATCTTTTTATTTATAAACCTTAAACATTCGATGATATAACTTTGAATACGAGAAATATTTTTAAGATATAAAAAAATAAAAGATGAATACAGGTGAAAGATACGTATTGCTCTCGCATAAAATTAAGGTACAAAACCAATCGGCTAATAAATCTTCACCGTCCCTTTTACTTTACTATCCAGCGGCTATGGCTCTTGATCCGCGTACTTTTCTCCCATTGGCTTACTTCACAATCACCCTCCCTATTTAAATTCCTAAACTCCAATCATTTTTCTCGCACCCTCGGATTATCACCGACTCTGCCCTTATCAAAACTTCTTCCCTTAGCACCGCTTGGCTTTTCTTATCACCTTTCAGATTCGTTACTACTTTTTGAGCTAATGGCGGGTAGAGGCAAAACCCTAGGATCCGGTGCCGCGAAGAAAGCTACGTCGAGAAGTAGCAAGGCAGGTCTGCAGTTCCCCGTCGGTCGTATTGCCCGTTTCTTGAAGGCTGGCAAATACGCTGAGAGAGTCGGTGCCGGTGCTCCTGTGTACCTTGCCGCCGTTCTCGAGTATCTCGCTGCAGAGGTATGTAACTGCCCCCTTAGGTCTGACGTTTTGTTTCTGGATTTCGCTATTGGGCAATTTTTTTTCCACCAAATCCCGGGTTTCTAATTCTAACAATAATTTTTTTTCTCTTTATTGATCTGAATCTTCCCTGATATTAATGTCATAATTTCGATGCAATTATGACAATTTGTTTAAGTACTTCTGATGCGTCAAATCTAGGTTTCTAACAATACACTTTTCCATCCCTTTCGAAGAATTGTTTACTGATTTTGTCCTTTGGTTTAGGGTTCGGGGTTTAGAAATTCGTTTTAACCTGTGCGGTTTCAAATGCTCGGCTCAATTGAATCTTAGCTTGTTTAAACTTATGGGGGTTCTGAATTTGGGGTTTGAGGGCGTGCATGATTGATTTTGCAAGTTTTTCAGGTTCTTGAGCTTGCCGGGAATGCTGCACGAGACAACAAGAAGACTCGAATTGTTCCACGTCACATACAATTAGCCGTGAGAAATGATGAGGAGCTTAGCAAACTCTTGGGTGATGTGACGATTGCCAATGGTGGTGTGATGCCCAACATCCACAACCTTCTCCTGCCAAAGAAGACTGGAACCTCCTCAAAGGCTGCTGCCGATGATGACAGTTAGAGCTCTGAAGTCATTGAAAGTAATTGTTGCTGATGTATCTTACTTGTCCTACGTCTGTGATAAGTGCCTTTCTTTTTTAGTTTGGGTGTTAGTTGGTAGCTTTGAGTCTTTTGTGTTTCAAGTAGTTTAGGATTTGGTGGCTAGGGAGTTTGAGTTAGTGGTGTGAATATCATCAATCAATCGAACACTCATTTTGTTTTCTTAATTAAATAGAAAGAGATTGGTACCAAGATTTGCATAATTCTCTATTCAAGTTATTGACGGGTTTTTCTCATATTTATGGCAATGAATGATCTATCACACTTCAATTTTGGCAAGCTGAGAATGCACATAACATCGGGGCTTATTATACTTTTGCTTGTCATATCCAACAGGTTTTGACAATGCAAAACCATTGATAGATATACTTCTTGGATGGCTTATTGCGTCTGTTGTAAAAATTTTCGTCGAGTAACTGTTATTCCCTTAGAACATAACAATGTAATCTAGTTCTCTCATTTTGAATCCTAAAATTGTACTCACAAGTCAGAACATAGCTAAAATCGTTAATCCTCTGCAGGTACAATTTTAGAGATGAAAGTCTTGATGATTACTTGCTTTGCAGATACTAACAACGTACTGCAGCCTTTGCTAGTTACATTATCAAGTTCAGTTTCCTCTTTGAAAGCTGGATTTCTTCCATTCTTAGCACTTCCAGTTTCGTATCATTTTCAGTCTCTAAGGACTCTGTCAACTCCGAACTCGCGGTCAAACCTTGATCTTTCTCCCTCTATCAGGCCTTCCTCTCTATTTTCATCGCTGTGTATTTTCAGTGCATTGACTGAGGTCTGTATGCCAGAACCCCATACCTTTTCTTTTTATACGTTTGATCAGTTCCTTCAATTGGCTGCAAGACAGATGGAGTCCTATCCAATTTTTCAGAAAATCATTCTAGTGCTCGGGTGTGTGTGATGGCAACACCTTGTTACTGACGTAGTAGATGACTATGTCTTTCAAGAAACGAACCTCATATTCCGCATCCTTAATAATTCCCTGAGAAAACAATTCCACCACTTGGCTATCGTCATCCGCAACCTCATTCTCTAAATTCCTGGAAGATTTTTCTTCATGTACGGCTGGAGAAGAACCCCATATTTTCTTTCCGCATACAAATGCCTCGAGATCGCCAGGTTCCATAAGCTGTGAGTGGGAACGGAATCTGATAATCCTGGCTTTGTATTTATGACTGAGAAGCGTGATAATCTGCGTCAATTGGCTTGTAGAGATATTTAGTCCAATCATATCCCTGGAGAAATCTTTCAAGTGATCGCTTGAGGCATTTGGATACAGATTTTCTCTACCGTGGTAATCAGTCATTTTCTTCAGGAAGTCAATCTCATAATCCTCATCACTAGCCAAGGAGTCGAGATATGAGTTCACTGCGGCTGGGTCGTCTAGGGAGGCGTTCTCCAGAATCGTCAAGAGTTGGTTTCTTGTACTTTCAATGGCTTCCTGGGTTGAAGTCTCTGTTTTTGTTTCTGCTTCTGGTTCGGCTTCCGATTCCGTTTTTGATTTTGTTTCTGGTACGATTGCAGCAGGGAAGCCCAGTTCCTGGTGGAGAGCATGTCTTACTCTGGCTTCACCAAACGATGCCAAGATGGCTCGAATTTCTTCTCGCAAATGGTTCATTGAAGAAAAATGGTTCATGATGGTTCAGGTTGGCGTTCAATGCTTGCAGGCTGTTTTCTTGAATTAGGGGAAGAAAGTTGTATGGCTGCGAAACTGGGAGAGTCTTGGATTGTATTAGAAAGCTATTCATACTTGTAGCTAGGCGCACCAAAGTTTCTAGTATGTCACGGAGCTATAGAATTTGAATTATGTCCTTTTAAATTAGAAAAAGGTTAAATCTACTTGTATATTGTATTATATTAATAATTACTTACAACTAGAATAACACTTGTCACCCTCTGCGCAAGGTAGACTTGCTCTTGATACCAAAAAACATAACTTATAATTTCATACGGATCTAGCAATGCTTAGAGACAGTCTTTCAATCCAAATGCGACTGACTCATTACATTATTCCTTCGATGCGCCTTTTTTTTTTAAAAAAATTTGTAGGGGATCATCTTTTATAGTAGGTGTGAGTCCCTATCTTTTTGTCCTAAGATTACCTTTTTTAGTATTTGGTTATTATTCACCATTTATAATTTATATTTTCTTTGAAACCTTAACATTTAGGAATTTGTTTCTCTTTAATAAAGTTATTTGACTTTCTTTTTCACTGCTGATCTTTTATGAATGGTTAAGTATGGGATAAAAAATAGGAAATTCAAAAACCGTATCGATCAAAAAGCTATTTCAAGAAAAATGATAAAAGAAGCGAAAAAAAACGTAACTAGAGCAGATTCAGCCCAGAAAAAGCATATTGTGATAATGCCAAAGAAGCCTTTTTCTGCCCCGAAACCAAATCATCTCGCTTCGTGGCTATCTCAAATTCTTCCTGGTGCAATTCCATCCATTTCCGGTCCAACTCTTCCATTTTCGACTTGCCTCTCAAAAGGAGACCCCCTTCTTAACCGTAACAAAGCAAGATTCTGGCAACAGACCCATGGATTCTAGCAAGGATGGATTTTCTTGGACAGATCTTGCTAACCTCCAATGTCGGAACCCTTATTGCTTCCGTCGAGTTGGCCCGTGGTTCCAATCTCGGTGGAAGTACTACCCCATACTCGATCTCCCAATCTAAGTGCCTCCTGGTCACTGGACCCTAGATGATCCCGTGCGTTAGAAGAAACGCTTCTCATTCTTGCCTCGTATTTCTTTTCTAAATGGCTTATACTTGTTCTCAATTCTCGACGCAATGTCCGGTTGATTTAAACAGAATTTGCTGAAAGAATGCAGGTGCTCATCCGTGGCATGAGGGAACACCTTGTTCCCTGACAAGTAGTCCACCATCTTGTTGCTTCTTCTTTGTTACCTTTCTGGACGGTGATTCTTCCTCCAAATCAGAAGAATCATCTTCTTGTATTTCTTCTCGTCCATGATCAGAAGATGCAACAAGAGCCAGCTCCTCCAAGAAAACGTTTCTCACTAGTTCCTCACCGTTTAAAGCTTTGAAGGCTCGAACAAATCCCAGTAGTCTGGCAAGTCGTCTGTCAGATGGTGGCTCCTCCATGCTTCTCTGGTTTGGAATTTCACATGGAAGGAAAACAATAGATGGTTTATTATATTATTTTTCAGATTTTTATATTTATTTATAAAACTAGTAATGAATTAATTGATTTATAATTTAGAGCTTCTGATTTATTTTTAATTGATGATTGTAATTATTTCTCACGAATGATCATAAACATTATTTATGAGTAGATTATATAGATAAGTTTTATCATTCAATCATAAACCTCAAATTCTCAAGAACAAACATTATTCATGAGTGGATTATATAGATAAATTTTATTATTTAATTATAAATCTCGAATTCGAAAAAGAATAATATTAGTTTTTATTTTTTTAGAAAACTTGAAGATCAGTCAATTGTATCCTCAAAAAAGATGTCCAACAAAATTTCTGGAAACATCAGTAATTCAGGATACTCTTCAAAAGATGTAAGACCTTGAACAAGAATGAAGCACCGTTTTAAGCAAAATTTCCTGTTCAAGGAATGTAATGCGTCTCTGTCTATTATCTACTAATGCACAAGTTAGCTTCATGGAGGAGGCACTGTGAATAATGAATCATGGATCATTTGCCTCCGTTGAACTGATATAATTTCAGCTTCCAAGAAAATTAGTTTTCTATGGAAAAACGTAGCCCCAGTTGAGCTATGGGACTTTGAATTGCCTCATTTTCAGCTGATCCCATCCCTTAGTCATCTCAGGATTTGAGGATGCCACCTGGGGAAAGTCTACTAGGGGCATACGTTGATGCTGAGAACTCATCTCAGCAACTGAAAATCTGGGGCGGTATGTACAATTCACCGGGAACTTAAGGTATCCCAGAACCCAGAACTTCACAGCCTATAGCATTAATCTGTCACCATTATTCTATCGAAATCACAAGGATGCAAGGCACAGGGAATTCTAAAAGTGAAGGTTAGTATTGCTTACTTAAATATCAACTCTCATCATCTGAACTAGAGCTGCTGCTATCCGTCCGTCGCTCCGCAACTGCCGGAAATAGCCGATTGCGAAGATCGGGAGAAGGCTGTTTGTGGGAACCAGATGCGGATGATACATTGGATGTTTCTTTTTTAAGTGGTTTAACTGGTTTCTTTTGAAGATCTTTCACCTCTCTGCATGCTTTATCTAACATTACCAGGAAGTCCCGTACTATGACAAACAAACGCAAGCCCTCATCCTTGGCAGTATTCCCATGGAAATAGTCACCAGTGCTCTTGACCAGAGCCATAATTTTCTTTTCTTCCTCCAGTAGCGACATGATTACGACCTCAGCAGTCTGCACAAAACTTTTAAGAGTTTCATGGAACCCACCATCTTCCTCTGAATCGTTCATTTCTTTTCCCAGGAAATCTCGTGTTTTCAGTAGTGAATGGCCAAGTCTTGAAACAGTGCTCGTTAAACTGTCAGCATCCACAACTGCTGCTTTCTTGACGTATTCAAGCTCACTGCTCAAACGAGAAACCACCTGAAGACCAAGGTTGCGATAGTGCTCTTCTGTATCTGGGGTAATATCCTCAAGAAGATCTTCTGTTTTGATACTCAAACTAGAGAAGCTCCGACTTTCTTTCGCAGCACGGGCAGCTCTCACGCCTTCAGTACGGATTATCTCCTGAACAACAAAGTGCAAGAGTGTGGTTTTTCCATCTGCCCCCTTTACATCAGACAATTTCAAAAGTGTATCAAGTTTGAATGCTTGAGCACCACCTCGGAACGTTCCATTGTTCATCCGGTTTCCAGTTTTAAGAACAGCTTCTAGGAGCTTGAGGAACAGCCTGCTGTTCCTGAGTTCCTTGCAAGCAACCTAGTGCATAGTTTGAATCTGAAATTAGTAAGCATAAGAAGCTAGCAAAACGAACCAGAAACAGTTGCCTGATGATACATGCAAAAACCAATCAGACCAAGAAAGAAGCTACGTGCCATTGTCATGGATTTATGAATGGCAAATGCATTTTTCAAAGATTTGTAACGCATATGCCATAATTACACATGATTCTTCCCAAGTGCTTTGCAATTTCATCAAAGCAAATTTAGTAAACTCCGCCAAGCCCACATCTTCAGAATAGACTACTACTTCACAATCCAACATTGTCCCTATCGGTAAACGAGGACCTGGAGCCACTAACACTTGGTAAGAAATCAAACAAAGTGTGCTCAATGGAAACACTGAACAAAGATAATTTTTTGGCTTTTCTCAAACTTAAAGATTTGGTTATAGGAGAATCTTAACATAATTCTCTAACAAAAACAAGAGTTTCGCCCATCACTTTATAACATAGTCCTTCATAAAGAGTCAGCTGCCTCTTAACTCTATAACCTATTGTTACTCAAATTGAAACATGATCTGGAACAAATTATGAAAATTATAACAGTTTCTGACTGCTTTATCATTATAAGTTGCAAAGATAGTTCAGCTTGTTTTATATAGGTGCATCGTTGTTCTGTGTAAGTTCATATCTTCCACACACATTGACTGTCCCTCTTTAATAAACTATCATGAATTAATACTAACATCTAATACAACAGATTAATGTACAGAGCACAGATATATCAGACCAGATTGGTTATAAAATAGAACATGCAATGACCTACCTCTAAGGTTTCAAAAGACTCTTTCGAGCTGGTAACATCTTCCTCTAAAATACACATGAAAAGAAGGGCTTCCAGTCGTTTATAAGCAAATGGGATGTCTACCAAAGCTTTAAGGAACTTCTCGGCAGCCCCAATCTGAGAAAGCTCACCATTGAACAACCTAAGCTTCAGTTCTTCATCTGCAGTGGGTTGCATCTTTAATAAAGTTTCAAGGAGCTCAGGGGGGAGCTCATTTCCTGAGTTAACAACGGAGAGGTGTCAATTCTTCGAAAAAAACAGAGAGGTTTAAAATAGTACTATTAACTGGGAGATGCTACTGCCTCTATAATTTGACAAATGCAAAGGTAAAATGTAGAATGGCACGCCAATGAAGTTACATACCAAACTCACAAAGAGTAAGACAAGAGCAAAACGTTTTCCTGGATAACATAAGAGAAACGCATAGCTACGAGTTCTATACTTCACACTTAGGCATAACAGGTTCAAGGAATCAATTGATTTTGCTTACTGGTCCAAATTAATGTGGTGAAAAGAAAACACAAGATCACCTTCAAGAAGTGCATCACAGACTTCTTCGGTTGTCACATTCAATGCCTTCAAAAGAATGGATATGTTTTGGGCCTTCTTGGGTTCAAGAATTTGAATGTAACGGGGCCGATGGTCCTGCGTAGAAGACTCTTTATTGTGTTCATTTTTGTTTTTATCAGTAGCTGCAAACCCAAATAGAGTTTCAATCGTCTCTTCATTGAACCTGTAAAATAGCTTAATAAGATTTTTTTTTTCTGGATGTGCAAGTGACCCAAATTGCAGACAAAACAAAAACTCTAGATGACCAACTTACTGGAACGATCCTGATTTAATCTGATCCCAAACCATCGAATGATCAGGACTGGCTTGAACTTTATCCCAGAAAAACGGCTTCAGCTTAGTTTTAGGGGCATCTACATCAACCCCACGAAGCCTTGATCCAGATGGAGGTCGGGGAACTTTTGAACCAGCGGGCATAGGGGGTGGTGGTCGACCACCAATACCACTGTTTGGAGGTGGTGGTGGTGCACCAGCCTTTGGAGGAGGTTGTCTCGCAGCACCTCCCCTCGGAGGCGGCGGTGGACCAGCCTTTGGAGGTGGAGGTGGTGGAGGACCAGGTTTGCCACCAGGGGGCATCGGAGGTGGAGGAGGAAACCCTTTACCACCTGAAGCATTTGGCATGGGAGGGGGAGGTGGGGCAGGAGGAGCAGGAGGAGCAGGGGGAGGATGAGCTTTCCCGCTTGAACAAGTTCTGAGAGAAGCAGGTGGTTCTGGAGGAAGAGGCACTGCCCTTCCAGGGGGAGGCTTCAAAGGAAGGGTGCTGTTCATCCTTCCAGGAGGAGGTGGTAACAGTCCATTGGCATTGGTCCCTGTGCTCAAAGTAGAATTCATGTTCTCGAAAAAAGATACCCTTTTTTCAACACTCTGGGTTTCAGTAAATGATTCACAACCGAGCTTCCCTTCTTCAATGGTGGTTTCCAAACCAAAAGTGCCATGAAAAGAGCCCGAAAGCTTCTCTTCTCTAATAGAGCTTCCCAAACCTGAAGTTCTATGAGAAGAGCCTAAAACATAAAATTTCGAGAAGATTTAGAACTGCACTTACCTAAATTTATCAAAATAAAAGCATCAGATAGAAAATGTACCAACAGAATTGTCAGTGAAGCTTAAGCTAAGAAGCGGCTTCTCATCATTTACTCCAACTGCAGATCCTCCTCCACAAACCTTTGTACAGCAAAAGAAGAGAAGCCCCGCAAAAACAAATGTCACTGCTGCAGTCACAACTACTGCAATAATAATCGTATTCTCATCGTTTTCTTCTTCATCTGGCTCAGTACGTGCTCTAGATTTTCTAACAACAGAAGAAATTTTAATGGGTGGAGATGATGACCTATCAGGTGGAGGAGGTGCCAGATCAGGGGATGGTTCTGAACTAGACGAAGATGATCTACCAGTTGAATACCTCTGAAGTAATTTCCTTCTTGAAGCAGCATGCTTACCATGTATGGGACAAAAAGACCTAGGAAGCCGAAAATTATAAAACCTTCCATTTCCATAAACATGCAACCAATGATTGTTCTTGCTTATACAATCTAAAAGAGCACGCTTTAGCTGTGGATGCAGGGATTTGATAAATTTCTGAATTTTCTCTTTAGCTGGTGATGAAATATCTGAGCAAATTCCATCAGTCCTAAATATTTCCTCTGGAAACAAGTTGAGATCTTTATTAGTTTCCTTAAACTGATTCAGATCTAGGCTGCAACTCATCCGTAGCAGCTCTACCTGCAACCAATACATTTGGTTTTACTCAGACATTATAATTAACCACAGAGGAACTGGAACTTTTGTGAACCTCGAGGCACGCGAGTCACGATTTGAAAACACAATAGACAGAAACACATAGGAAGTTCATGCATAACACAGAGAATGAGAATATTTATTGAAGCTGAAACATAAAAGAATATGATAAAGAGTATCCCACCCTATCCCCGTCAACCTCCCCAGTCACTGGGTCAATTAGTTTGCTGAGAAGCAGTTCCTCTGTCCCGTTGTCCAAGCATAGAAACGCAGATGCTGACAGCAGAATCATCAAAAGGATGAAACAATTTGATTTTATTTGAACCATTTGCCGTTGAATCAGAATTGTATGCATGCAGGATCCTTCTCATCTCATCAAGTCTCATCAATGGCTAAACCTCTAACTGAAGAAAAGCCCTTGACGTTATCATAGAAGCTAAACCGCTCAAACTTCAAAATGTAGGGCCTTGACAGACATACGAAAGATAGCCTCAAAACAACCAAAATCACCGACGTACATTAACAAGTTTTCAACCAGGTAGGCCTAAAAGCTGAAAGGTGTAATCAGAAGGCAATTAAGCAACAAAATTCAAAATGTATGTTCCCTAGAAAGGCCAAAACATGGAATCAAATAATAATAATCTGCAAAACCCACAAAGAAAAAACACAAATGGAGCTAAAAGGGCGCCTCAAAATGAATGGAAACACTATGAACGGCGAAGAAGAAAATTCAAATGGGGTCCCCATTTCACTATGAACGGCGAAGAAGAAAATTCAAAAGGGGTCCCCATTTCTTTACAGATCCAAATCAACAGGTGCTAAATAGCATTATCTGTTTATCATTGGAAGCGTGATGACCAGGCAAAAAAGCAAATTTTTGCAAAGGCGATTTTCTTCTTCCAACAGGGTTTCTCCATAAAGTTGACAAAAAATGACTCAAAAATTGATGCTTTTTTACCGTGGAAGAAGATGTTGAAATTAATTGAACCCTACGGTAAAAAAGAATAATAAGAAAAAAAGGAAAAGAACTACGCTTGTAAATGTAGATTAGGTTAATGCACGGTTGTTAATGGCTTTTAGTTGGTGTTGGTGACTAATTTTTAGTAACATTCCACCAATACGGCATTTTATAAATATAGCTAAAATATTAAATATACTTAACAAAATATTATTGGTAAATGCTGATATTAACTTCTAAATCCTTATAAATTAATTATATATTTATAATATAAAGATTAAAGATAAATATTGTCATAGTTTAAAATAAATATCCATAAACAGATGAATATTTGAATTGATAATTTATTCTCTTATCTTTAAATAGCCTGACCATTAGAATATCTTGAGTTAAAGACTAATGTCAAGGGCTGCTTTTTCAGGGATAGAGCCCTACAGCCCTAGTTTATAAACAAAAAAGTACCATCGATCTTATTGTATCTATGAGATGGTGCTTTTGGGTTTTCTTTTTACACTATAGCATTGGCATTACAGGATTATCCCTCGCCTTTTGAGTTTACTACTATATCTGGAGAAGCTTTCACACTCTTTTGTTCGTGTCCCACTCTCTTTTAAATGGTTATAATGTTTTCCGTTGCCAGAAATTCCAGCATCGGTCAGGGATACTAGTCTGCTTTCACAAAAAGCAGCACCAAAGATGTAAAGACTAGATGGATTGCAATATCCCAAAAAGCTTCAACTTGGTAGGGAAGGAGGGAGGTGGTGGAAACATGACGAACAAGCATTCTTAAATATTCCTTTCACACGACATGGCTCATTACGACTGAAAAACGTGAGATGAGATAGGTCTTCTGTTTTCTAGCCATGCACAAAAATCCTTTTTACTCTATCTTATCGCATCAAGCTGAAGAAGACTCTGAGTCCCTGACACGTATGGAACAAACAATTCTCGGGTGAGGGCAGTCGCTGTTAGTAGAAATTGTTCAAGATTCCAATCTAAAGGCTAAATCAACTCTTCCAGTCTTCCAAATCATCGATAGAGAGGTTAGTACTTAGTGGGTCGCCTAGATGGCATCAATGCATGCCTAATTTGCCTAAGAATTATGAACAAATCATGGAGGAAAAATATTCCCCCCTGCTTTACAGCCTTCCAAATATTCCAAAGGAATTTGTACCTTTCTTCTTTTTCCGAAAGTCTCTTCTCCACATATAATAACCGTATTAGCTGAAGGCGCAGAGCAGGAAAGGTTTCCAGATTTTTGAGCTCTAACCCACCATCATGACAAATTGCACCCAACTTGAAGTTCATATAGAAGACCAAACTCCTCAGAAATGGAGGATTTCATTAAGCGAAGAAGTGTTCAAAAAAATTTTCACACAAGGAAGTCCAACAGTGCAGAAGATATTTGGGGATGGATCGCTTTTCAGTCCGTTGCTGTTTGGAAAATATTTTGATCCCTCTGATGCCTTCCCTCTCTGGGAATTTGAATCAGATGTCTTGCTGTCTAATCTTCGAAGCTCTGGCAAAACTAAGGTCGAATGGTTCCAGACAGATGAAGCTTATGTGCTTGCGGCAGGAGTGCCTGGTAAGTGTTGGTTGTGATTCTGGGTAGGTATTTCGTTCTTAAATAGTTGTTTCCTGAAAAATACCACCCTTTTTTACGATGTGGTGCTATTGAGTGATTGCTAATATTCTCATATATCTCATGCCTTGTTGTTCAGGAGCTGGGAATAACACTCTGCATGTGTGTATTGACAATGACAAGATAGTGGAAATCAGCGGTCTGTGGAAGCAGCCTGTAGAGTCGAAAACAAAAGATTGGAGAAGCGGCCACTGGTGGGAACATGGGTACGTAAGGAGACTTGAACTACCAGAAGACGCAGATTGGAGGAAAACAGAGGCATATCTAAACCAGGACATGTTTCTAGAAATTAGAATCCCGAAGAGTGCTGCGGGTTGTGAAGCTTCTTCCCAAGGAAATGAGACTGTTAGCAAAAAATCTGACTTTGTGCAAGTCTAGATTGTAACACCATGATGAAATCTCATTCTTCACTACAACACATGAACAAGAACATGAGCATTAAAATTGCTTGTACCAGAAAACCATGTGCTATCAGAAAGCAGAGAAATATTTTTAGAAGAGCATATATCCTTCATCCAATATTAGGGAAGCCCCCCTTTGATATAGATTTATCCTGTAATTAATAGACAAGAAATTAGAAGCTCATTTCATTTAGCAACCCACGCCATTCAATTGATATGTCTTACCATTTATTTTAGTTTGGACTTACGATTACTAATAATGAGGCTTGAGATATCAGGAACTTGTTGCGAGGAAGCAAAACCAAGTACATTTTATACTAATGAATCTCACTTCTCAATACTCATCATCGTTGCGAGGAAGCAAAACTAAGTACTTTTTATACTAATGAATCTCACTTCTCAATACTCATCACCGTATATCGGTAGGACATGATCAAGGTGGTTGTAATAGAATTCATTTAGCTCTTCTTCATTAAACTTGGAAAAAAAAGGAAATTTCGACAGAAGGCTAGCACCTGTAAGTGAAAATGATCAGTTCTACTAGCCAGTAGGAGGACCGATTGCGGATTTTATTTCCGAAGCATATTATAAAGGCTCAATAGATGGTCTGGAAGCAGAGGCCTAAATTTTGAATTTGTGTGAACAGAAACATGAAATCACATCCATAAATCGTCTAAATTTACGATCACCATTCATATCATTTTGCCCGGACTGCGACCACGTCACCTGAATTTTAGAGATTCAACTCATCGAAGATAAGCCACTAATTCTAAAAACATTGCTTTCAGCATATATGTTTCTCATCAGTGACTGACCATCATAAACTCCATTCAGAACTTTTTATCTAACTGTGAAAGCTACTTCCTTCGAGCATAGGAAATTCACACCAGCCAACAATGCTTTCAAATACGTCAAAACAGAGCAATAATGAGAAGGCATGAAGCATGGGGCATACAGAAAACCAAAATCAGCCAGTTTGCACTAAAGTGCGCAGAACAGATGCTGGCAAAAATACAGTCGTAGAGAGAATAGAGTGCAGCAAAACGAAATATTGCACATTTCCGAAACACCGATTGTCCATAGTGCAAACTACTCCACTCTGCTACTAACTGTTATCTCACGCCAAATATATTAAGCACAAGTCAATTTTAAAATTAGCATATCAATGGCAAGACAATAGACCATGTCAAAACAACCTTATTCAAAGGTAATAACTTTGACAATTTAATCCAAGAGTTCTCATCCAAAGAAAAAGTAGCACTATGACTAGAACTTGTTATTGCAATCAGCCACAAAACTGGTAAATTCACAAGGCATACACAACCAAGCTACAAAAACCCCTGACTCGAACAGCAAGACAGATTTCGATTTCAACAAATAAGTAACGACCCATGACAGCTGGACCAAAACATGGATCTGGGTATTCGACAACTCCAGCGATCAGACAGGAGAGAAGAGCTGGTAGAGCTGGGGCTTGGGTTCCGAGTTCATACCAATGATGATTATAAGAGGGATGAAGCCATAGTGAGTGACCACTTTTGCCTTCTTCAGAGTCCAGTTGCTCCACTCCTTGAACACCTGCACCGAGGATTTCTCATCAGCTGCGCTCTTGGCTCCCTTCCCGGAGCCCTTGCCTTTAAGCTTGAGTGAAACCCTAGACGACATGGATGGACGGATGATTCGCGCCTCTGAGTGTACCTCCTGTTGTATTTTTGGGTTTGGGTTTCGTTGGTTGTGGAGACGGAAATTTAACCACGAATAAATGCGGTGTCGTTTTTGAAAAGTTTCCTTTCTGGATGGCATAAAATGGAGATACTTGGGCCTTTGGTAAATCTCTCCAGGTCCGTTTGCTTAACTAGAGACTAGAGTTTAGGGCATCGATTAATTAAAACTTTCTAAGGATTATTTATATTCACGTCCTCTTTACCTAGTGTCTTTTTATTCTATATCTTATTATACATTTTAACATTAACTGGGGATGTAGCTCAGATGGTAGAGCGCTCGCTTAGCATGCGAGAGGCACGGGGATCGATACCCCGCATCTCCATATTTTTCAGATTTTGGTTGACAACGATGGGTCACTTTTGCCTTGGATACGCTTACACTTCTATATTGAATTGCAGATGCTGTTTTTGCCTTATATTTTTTCAGAAATGACTTCTACAATATGCATATTGTAATTTAAACTTGAACTGCCAAAAATACACAACAAAACGCAGCACATATACAACCCGGCAAGGCCTAGCTAGCTAAGGGATGAGCTTGCTCCTTGCACCTATGCCATTCTGTCCATGACCTCCCCGAGAATCACTTTGGTGTCTGCATAGCTTGACTCCGTGTCGGGAAGATTTTTCCTCCGTGATGCATCATAAAGCTGTCAATTGCAGTATATGAACAATAAAGTTCCATGGAGAATTATATTTATAAGTCCTTGAATAATTCTTAGCTCTGCACTGAATGATTCCTACTTGATTTACCTTCTCAAAATTGTCAAATAATCTGTTAGCCAAATCCATGAGGGGTTGCTTCTCGTCAACCGGCGCTGCAGTGATGACTTTGTCGAAATCATAATACATGAAAGTGGACTTGAGCGTCAGGTACCTTCTAACATAGTTCAAAGTGTCTGGTCCAATCAAATCTTCCATCGCCAAAAGATCAAACGCAGATCTCTTCAGTCTATGCTTAAACCCTTTAACTCCAATGTTTGCCATGTATATTCTTTTATTCAGAAAAGCACGGGTCCCTGTACTCTCATTTGCAAGATCTGGAGACCGTATATTTTGCACAAAAGCTAAAAGATAAGAACAAGCTAAGCTAATGAAATGATCAATTTTTTGTTTAAACAGAAAAAGGCTTACTGTTGTCCACAGAAGGCACTGGCAACGGTATCTCGCGCCACAAGCCATTATTATTATCCTCCTCTGCAAGTGAGACTCCATTGCTGGAACTTCCAATAAGAGCTATTGAAGCAAGGCTTAATGCCAGTCTTCTCGTAACTTGCAACGGATTTTCTTGAACAGTATCTGCCTTTTTGCCCAGAAATCCAAGTATTTTGGCTCTCTTTTGGGTTTTTGGCATGTTGGTGAGCTTTGATCTTATGGGCAAGGTCTCGGTGATACCATTTAAGTTGGCTAAATGAGCCATGCGGGGACTTGGAGAAGACGATAGCATGAAGAAAGTCTTAAAACTGTAGGAGTTTTAGCCATATCCCTTACCTTCTTATTCCCAAAAATAAGTCATATCCATTCTTAGAGGTTCTGCTTACTTGAGGCCACCAGAAACATATCCATTCCGGGACATTTTTGACATTGTCCAATGCGGTTAGATTCTTTGGACCATGTCTTTTATTAATCATCATATCAAATATAAATTTTACAATATACAGTCCAATATAACTATTTTTCAAGCTAAACTGTGGTCTAATAATATTTATTGGGAGTAAGCATGGGATTAGGTTTTGATAAGAGAAGGTTGCCACTTGTAGAGCATGACCATTTTATTTTCCCTCTAAAAAGAGAAGAGCACAAGAATCGAGAAAGCAATCCAAGTTTGAGTGCATTACATTACACATTATTGATTCAGTTGTTGATTTTCCGCACGCCTACGCACATTGCCCATTCCGCCCGCCCTCATCCAAAAAGAGAGTCCCACTGCCATGCACTTATCAGTTGCCACCGAAATTTCCCATCTTTAAATCGTAGGCAAGCCGGGTAATTTATTGTTTATTCATCTGGACACATTGTCTATTGTCTATCATAAAATTACTGGTAGGAAGGCAGACAAAGATAGAGCTTATTGGACCGAAACCTTTTTTCTTATTTTTTTTTTTAAAAATTTTAATGGAGGTCAGGGTCTCTTTATAACGAGGCAATGCGTGCCAAGTAACATTTAGTTTATATATCACACTTGGAATCGTAGTTTTGAAAATAAATAATATTAAATTAATTTTTTATCATAATTTTAATTTAATTGTTCTATGAATTAGTTTTTTAAAAAATTGCAGGCAAACCTGATGGGCTAGAAAATAAGGGATGGGACACTTAGGGAGGGTGGTGTGCGCTGGCTGCTGGGCAAGACGGGAATCTTGACCACCATCATCACCAGGACTCGCTGCCACCAAACCAAACAGGCACACACCATTTTATCGTATCTTAAACTGTTAAGACCTTAGCTCTCTTCCCCCTTCTTCGCTAAGTAAATTGAAAGCAAATGGTGTCGCCGGCAAACTCCAATTGGTTGATGGAAATGGACTACGGTGTCATCAACGACGACTTTGTTGTCTCTGAGCCTGACTACTCCATCCCTGTCACCACCTTCTCCTGGCAAAACGCCTCTTCCTCTCCTAACGCTTGGTAACCCTCCATCTTTCTCTTGCTGTCTCCCCCCTGGTTGATTGGGGTTTCGTGTTGCTTTTCTTTGATGGGCTTTTTTGGGTATTGATTTGACTTGGATCCTTGGATGCATGGCTGATATGAAGTTTGGCGGTATTTTGTGGTCGAATCGTGTTATCTTACCTTACACATTTGAGTTGACTGAGTTGGTTCTCCAAGTTGTTGAGCTCTTGTTAGATTGTTTTCCAAGTTTTTAAGCTAAATTTTTTTTTAAAAAAAAAACAGCGAAGTTCTGTTCCTTGTTAGGGATATCTTAATGATTCCAATCTGAGTTACTTGCAGTAGGAATGTCAATTCATTTTTCTTTTTTTCTAACGGTTGGTTTCTGAGTTTCTCATCTTTTGCTCTTTGATTATCTTCTTAGTTTCGAAATCGATGGGTCATTTGGGGATTCAAATATCCAGAACGAATCCGGCTCCAAGAAAAGGTATTCTCTACTTTTCTTTTTTTTTAAGCATTGTCTGATTAGTGGACTCTAAACATTGTCTGATTAGAGTTGTTAAGCCTGAACAACTTTATTTCATTCTGTTATACATTGCTTTGAATGTATTTGAACTTGGAAGCTACTTGCATTTTTTCTTACCCTCTTGAGTGTTAGACCGATACTGTCCTGTTTAGAAAGTGCGTAACGCATATGTGCTCTTCAGTAGGGAGAATGAGGTGGTCTATGTAGAATCTTTTCTTAGGTTGCCAGTCATTTGGAAGCACACTTGCTGCCGAGGGTCACTTGTGTTTGAATTCACGTGTGGTGGTCGGTATCATACAAAGTATACACTTATGCTTGAAGTAGACAGATGACTTGGAATTCTTGTTAGACTAGCACCATCAAGTTGATTTGTAGGACTGGTTAGCCGTTATCATACTAATCAAGCTCTAGTATAGATCAATTCCATGAAGAGATAGAGTGCAGCATCTTTATGTGCTTACTTTTCCTTTTTTCTTTTTTTCTCTGACCTTTCTCTCTATCATTTATACTGTATATTATACATTAGTTGATGGAATGTGATCATTTTTAATTTATGAATATACCTACGTAGCTTCTCAGCAATTTCTTGTTAACAGGGGTAGATCGGACTCATGCAATGCATCTAGCTCCAAGGCATGTAGGGAGAAGCTGCGGAGAGATCGACTTAATGACAAGTGCCGTTTGCCTTTTCTTAGTTCTCTTTCTCCTCTCTCATTGAGGTGTTCATTTGTTGACATGTTGCATATGTTGTGCTGCTAGGTTTATGGAATTAGGTGCTATTCTTGAACCTGGGAGACCTCCTAAAACAGACAAAGCTGCTATGTTGGTTGATGCTGCCCGCATGGTGACGCAGTTGAGAGGGGAAGCCCAGAAGTTGAAGGATTCAAATTCTAGTCTTCAAGAGAAGATTAAAGAGTTGAAGGTGAAATTTTTTCAGAAAAAAAAATGAAAATTCTATGCACTATGTTTGGTTATGGATGTGTGGTTTTTTCTTTTTGCACTGCGTTTATACAGTAGAAATCCTTGAGTGGATCATGCTGCTCATTTTATATCTTTTGCATTTTGTTTTGTTCTAGGCTGAGAAGAATGAACTTAGGGATGAGAAACAGAAGCTGAAGACAGAGAAAGACAGGCTGGAGCAGCAGCTGAAATTAGTGAACGTGCAACCCAGCTTCTTGCCTCATCCTCCTGCAGCAGTACCAGCTGCTTATGTTGCTCAAGGTCAAGCACCTGGCAACAAGTTATTACCGTTCGTGGGGTACCCAGGAGTTGCTATGTGGCAGTTCATGCCACCTGCTGCGGTTGATACCTCACAAGACCATGTACTTCGCCCACCAGTTGCTTAAGCTGGAAACGTACAGTTAATTGGGGTTACATTCTGCACGAAAGAGGTGCATTTGTTTCGCTATTACCTTTGCTTTTTCTTAGGTTTGGTTGGAGTCTTCTTACCGGACTTGTAGATTGACTGATGGCATTTGCGATGATATTGTCAATGTATTGTTGCTGGTGTTCACATGTAATGTTTAATAAGTTTTTCTGGCAGCCTGACATATTCAAGCCCTATGCGATTATAATTTATGAGATGTTGATCAAATAACACTGAAAAGCACAACGATCAAGCTTTTCAAACTCAGCTGTCAGGATTTCCCTGAAGCACCCGTGGATAGGATAGAAACATAAGAAAGCGATTTTAGTATTGACTGGAAAGTAAAGTTTAATAAAAAATGAAGTGATTCCAAAGGGCGAGAAAATGCCACCATAGAGGAAGACTTCCCGGAGAGGGGAAGAGAACCAATGCATGAATCAAGTTTTTACATTCGACGCTGAAAGGCCTTGGACATGTGAGTAACTCTCTTCTGCCCTCATTTTCTTCCTCGCTATGTACAAACATATATACTTCCTCAATATGATGGCTGGCTGCTTCTCAAGACTCAAGATGTCCTGATATGACAGCTTTTTATGAACTTATCGGAGAAGTTGATGTACTTGGTCCACAATGGTCGGAGTTGAGGGAATGCTATGTCCAGCCATGGCTTTGCTCTGCCATTGAAATGTATGACACCGGCATTTTCAGCATCGACAAAACTTGTGTTTTCTTGGTACCCCAGACCCAGCATATGCCAGAAAGGATCGATAGCATGAACGTGACCGTGGAATGCTATAAGACCAGGGGGTAAGGTTCCCAGCTGCCACAAGCTCAGGTCTGATTTCAAGTTCTGCAATAATACAACGAGAACAGATTATTAGCATTGAGCTTGCATGAAACATTCATGCATGCCAAGTTTTCTCCATCTTAATTGTAAATTGCATTTGTGTTTTATATACTGTAAGCCCTCCAGTTATTAAAAGCAATCAAGCAGAGGAAAGGAAGGATGTGCGAATGATTACCTCCTGAACCCAGTAATGATATCTCTGGCTTATGTTGGTCTTCCTCCAAGCCCCTAAATCGAAAATATTCATACCGTAAGCCCAGGCGCATTCCTCAGGGTCGAAGTTTTCTGCTATTAATGGATGCGAAAAATTCAAATAGTTCTTGAGCCTCTTCGACATCACAAACTTGTCTTCTCCTCTACAAGTTTCTACTGCCCCATTAACCTTCCCGTCCATGTCAATGTCCCAAAGAGGAGATAGATCCGTTTGCACCACGATGTCATCATCCAGGAACACCACCTTGTTTAGGCTGGGGTACAACTGCAAAAATATGGCACATTTCGTTTAGACTTGTAGCATTCAGTGGATGATATTTGGCATAGAATTGCTCAACTTTTTTACCTCTGGTAGATGAATTCGTATATGGTTCATAACTGAATTGTATTTGGGACTGAGTGCCTGCAGCTTGGATGCTATAACCTGAGGCTTCTCGGTATTATTCGCCACAATTGCGGACGACCCTCCTCTGAACTGTGACCTCACCTTCTGATCTTTCTCCATTGCTTCCAGAACTGGCACTCTTCCCTTGGCAAGCCAGTCAAAATGATGCAATGCCTTGATCTCAATAATTGCAGGCGACAGAGGATGCAATGAGAACCATGCTTGCATAGGTGAATATGTTTTTCTATCTGTTATTATGTGTAAAACAAATTTATGAGGGCGTAAAGCATTTTGGATGAGTGATCTGGCAACAACAGCAGCGGCAAGCACGTTGTCTGAAGCGAGGACAAAGTGATAATAAGAGTTGTCCACAAGAGCAGGGACAAGCTCCGGCAACGGGAGTTGGAGTCTGGCGGCAGCATTGGTGGAATACTCGTCGGCCAGCCGTAGTGCCAGGCAATGGAGTTGTTTTGGTATGCTACTCGACGCTACATGCCTGTATAGATATTCTTGGATTTTGGCTGTTCTAGTCCTTTGTTCAAGTAGCGTTACCTGAAATACCAAGTACAGATGTTCATACCTCTGGCTAAATTGGAGATTCAACTTTCTTACTAGTGACACTTTGCAAGATGTGATTACAACATCAGGACATGACCGAGTAAAACAGAGGAAGAGAGTGATACCATTTCTCTAAGCTTCAGAGCAAAAGTCTCTGCACCAATGTTGCTGTCCTTCACTTCAGCCATGAACTCCTCTAAACTCTGGGGGACATCAGTTCGTCCTTGTAATTCATCTTCACCGATGGGTTCATCTAATACTCGGTATATCACTTCTGGGACCTTCACAGAGCAAAAAACAATTTTCATCAGTAACTAACTTATTGTCGGAATCCTAGACGAGCACAAGGGGTAAGAAGATTACAGCTGAGTCGACCCTTCTTCCAAATATCTTTGGTCCAATTTTTCTCCCCAGGCAACCTACCATCACAGAAACCACCATTGGAAATCATAGAATGGTGCATGCAGAACTTTTGATCCTAAAAATTGTGACAGACTGTAGAGAACATAGGAAATAACCACGGCAAGGCATACCTAGGGTGGAGCACTTGTTTTCTCCATCAAGGGCATCTACTGTTGATAACAGGAACAAAAACCGGAGAAGAAATGTAAAGAGCAGAAGTGAATAGAAAAGCATTCGATATGAAAGCCGTCTTCCGCCAACCTTCACCTTCATGAATTCTCTGACTCCTTTCCCTGGAAGCACAGTTACATGCCTCAAACTGGGCGATATATGAAGCTGCATGCTTTATTTTGGAGAAAAGGGGACCAAAACCGGAATTGTAATTCCTCAGTGTTCTTTATTTGCTTGGTTTGTTTATTGCATTCGGCAGTAATCGCCACCTCAAGAAGAAGGTCAGGACAACTGCAAGAACCCAAGAGAGGGTCTACGGTGAAAAGAAGGATTTTCTGACAGCTAGGAGTTTATGGTAGCTATCAGTTACCTAAACTTGCTTAATAAGTAGGCATCGAATGTTTGTAGTCAAAACTCTGATGTTTAAAATGCTAGATGAAGAGAGAATAGGGTTGTTAAAGAGAAAGGGACATGGGACTTAGAAGAGAGGCCGAGTTAGTATTTAAACTTAGAAGTTTAGCTTGGTGTTCAAGGTGGGAAGTTGAGGAACACAAGTCAGTTTTCAAGAACTATTGAGAGACAAGTATGTGGTTTGGTGATGCATAGCTAGCTTTGCCTGCACATGAAGCTATTTTTGTGATGTAAAGGGTTTGGAGTTTGTGAATACTACACACCTTCTAAATCGAAAATGACTACCTCTCCTTCTCTCCCTACTGGTTGGTTTCGGGCTTGGTATGATTTGGAGTGCAAAAACAGGAATTGTTATTCTTCAAAAACAGCCTTGTGAAAACCAATGGCAAGCTGACATTATAGCCTATGTTCCAGTTAGTGTAAACTTTTAACCCTAACCCTTTACTCAAGACATTGTACAGATTGCATCACAATTTCTTTTTTCCTTTTTTTCTTTTTTTTTTTTTTTAAATTTCAATATTGATTGCAAATAAATTAATAATGAATAGTTGTTGAGGAGAGACTTAATTCTTATAACTTTGACTTTGCATAACCATTTTGGGAATGACAAAAATAAGAAGCTGGTAATTCTTTAATGCAATCTTGTAGCATAGTATTTTTGCATCCTATCACATTTAAAAGGTTCGAACATAGTTTCATATATTGCCTATGTAACCAACTTCCTTTATTCTATCTTCAAGTTTAGTGTGGAAATAGATTTGGAAAGAAATAAATGGAGGAACAGACCGTAGTCTCAATAGTACATTAACAAATCTAAGGAAGGGTAGGAAACCCCTAGTAGATCGGATCATTCGACAAGGAAAGAGCATAATACGTCAGATGGTCAGCCCTTTCATTGCCTTCTCTGTAAATGTTGTGCAGTATGAATAATCTTGCCAATTCCAAGCACGCGAGGATCTGTTTGACATAGCCATAATATATCCCTCCCTCTATGCTTCCAACTCATCTCATGTCTTCCAATGTCAGAAAATACAAGTTATGAAAGACTCAAGTATTAAGTATTTGGACAAGTTGTGAAAGTTAATACTATTATATACATAATTGTTTCTGAAAGATGATTTCGGAACGAATATATGATGTTATTTACAAAAGTCAATAGAAATACTTGAAAACCCCAATAGGATATTAGTATACTATCCACAGCTGCACACACACCCCCAAGCCCTCTGTTAAGGAAACCATCCTGGACAAATAAAAGAATATCACCGCAACACCTGAATCAAAGCATACCCATAATTTAACATCAGCCCGCATCATCATAAACCTGGAAAAATAAAGCACTCACTTTCTCCAAAGACTAACTAAATTATATGCAAAAATTAAATCTTGTGAAAAATCATGATTGATAGAACGGTACCTCCTCTAATCAAACTAGTCGCCTTCTTCGTCAAAACGATTCATCATTTTCAGGTCTGCGGTGTCATTATTTACAAACTTGTGTTCACCCTCGCTCTCCCTAGAATTTACATTCTCAAGCTGACTATATGTTCTTGGGCTGCTGCTGATATTTACAGAGTCCCTACTTCCTTCCAGCATCCTAGCACCATCCCATGGACTGTCTTGTAACCCACTAGGTTGGTCAGCTACTGGAGCATCACTTTGCGTCACGGAGTCAAGAGTGGCAGAGCTACTCTTTTGTGAAAGCCTGCCATTTTCAGACAACCCAGATCTTTGATGCTGCACACACCCGTTCATGTTGCTATCTAATGAAGGAATCCTGTCAACAGCAAAAAAATATAATTTCCATATCCGTTATAGTCCTCTCTGTTTCTCGTCCAATATTAAAAACAAGCAGCAAATAGAACTTAACTTCAGAGCCAAGCTCTCCGAATAACAAGTATGAGACTCACAGTGAGAACCTTAGCATCTGTGAGGCTACACAACAGCAAGCGAATAAAATCCCAACCAAAGACCAAGCAGGTTAGAACATATGCCTGATCAAACACTGTTCATGGATCCGCTATATGAATCATGATTCCCGTACCCAAACTATTAACATAAGATGTAAACAAAACAGACAAGAAATAAAGGGGTATATCTGATCCTCTTCTGACAGATCAACAAATACATCTGTAAACAGCCTAGAAAATAATTCTCATGTTTAATAACATCAATAGAACTATATATTTTTACAAGCCAGAAAATAATTTTCTCCCATATTTAAGATAACAGCTATTATAGGTGAAAAGATTATCCAATAAACTACATATTCTTTGCAAACTACAAGAAGTTTCAACAATTACAGCTACCAAGAAACAACAAATACAATTTGACGGAAAATGTTTTAATAATCATCAAGAGATCGATCTCGCACACATTATACTTGAGGGCTTTGATTCTCAAATATATCACTACACCACAATGACGCTATGATTACCCATGAAAAAAAAAAATAGCAAGGTTGCATTTTCTTGATATAGTATTTACAATCATATATTGTCACATACACCAATATTGTTTACCTTATAATGGATTCCCTTTGCTCTTTTGATTGGAGAGAATGATAACCATCAATCACACAACATGAATGCTCAAAACACAAACCAAGTAATCAAAAAGGTAAATCAGCATAATATTTATTTCTTATGTACCTAGCATGTAGAAACTTTGGTGTTTGATGACGTTCAAAAACTGGAATTAAATCCTTGGACCGTGCTTCAATTGTACGAGTTTGAATTCTTTCAATCTCAACTTCTCCTTGTATTACATTTTCTTCTCTAATTTCAGTGCCCTCTGTCATGATTGTTTGAAAGTATATCTGGCAGGTGATCAGAAGTACAGAAACGTTAGGCACAAAGAAATCTTGCACAATTCCTTTTTAACAATTTTTTATGCATAGAGTAACTGAAAGTACCCCAGATTTTTCCCACAAAGGCACACGAGGTTCGTGCGTCTGCAATTCGGCTTCTGAAATATATAAATGATGCTTTTCCTGGGTGCTGGTCTTTGATTTAGACATTTCATTTCTGCATTCAGGATGAATAGTATCACCCTTTCTTATGCTTTCGGGATATATCTTATTGCTATCTGAATTCCCACTATCACCATATATGTCCGCATTATCCTCTTGCTCTTTTTTACTTTGTTTCTGACAAACATTCCATTTCTGGACTGCCTCAACCACCAATCCTCCATCACTTTCTATAGCTGATTCATGAGTTCTGCTTAATCCGGAGACAGTTGTGGCTGAATCAGCACCAGCCAAAATCCGCAATGCATATTGTATCATAGAACCAGGAGAGAAAACTAAAAGGTGATAGTTTTTCTTTGTAGTAATTCCATTCATATAAAAATAATTATTGCCTCCACAGCTGTGAAAAGATGAAGAAATAACACCTGACAAGGACCGCAGCCTGCCAGTTGCAGCAGCTGCAGCACCACTTACAGTGCCTCTCCAACCATTATTACCATTTCTTATTCTGCTGACAGCGGTGAGTGTCACAGGTGGCCCAGATGCACAAAGACTCTGTTGATTTTCCATTTGAGAACCTAGAGACCAGCCACCAGTTGGTTTAGAAGTGGCCCCATTCTTAGTGGTCCAACTAGCATCAGAAGACTGAAAGTCCACTTCTCCTCCACAAGGATTTATAGCGAATAAATGGCTTGTACCCCTTGAGGAACTTATTGTAATCCAGTTGCTATCATCACTGAAACTAATGTCCGGTATAACCTGAGATACACATTTATATATTAAAACAATCTGAATTATAGTGATAATTTCGATTCAAGCCAAATAAAAGTCAAAACAATCACAACGCTCTTACTGCATTGGTAAATCCACGCTGCAGCCGATATAGGTGTGTGTAACATGTACCAGCATCATTAGTGGAGGAACTTCCAGAAAGTCCAGGCATTATTTTGAAAACATTTATGTTATGACCCTGAACTGATGCAGTCACCAAGAGTGTACCACTAGGATCAAAGCATAGTGCTGAAATGGGACTCTTGTGTGCCCTGAACTGTGCAACAACATGTTTACTGACAATATCCCTGATCAGGACCTGGCATATGAGATGTGAAGGACAAAGCAACTAAGAACTGATGAAGGAAAAAAAAAAACTGAGAGAAAAAATAAATGCTTAATCTTGGGCATAATTATTTCCTTGCATAAAGGCCTCCAATTGAATGACACTGTGCACAAAATGTTTGTTCTGATGGCTAATTTAGCCGTTCTATTGAGCAGTAGTCCGAAAAGAGAACTAAATAATGGGAACCTTAGTAAAAATGGTGAAAGGAAACAGAAATGCGCAATAGAAGCACATACACACCATTCCAATGTTATCTGCATCTGGAAAATGGCCATTAACAGTTCCGTTGCCTTTCAGGCTAGGATTTCCCGCCTGGGATGAGCCATGGGAGTCAGGACGAAGCTCTGAACAGTACCTGGACAATTTCTTATATCCCATGTCTCCAAGGGTAACAATACCAGTAGCAAATTGCTTGCTTGATTCTTTTGCAAAGTGTGCGACCATGCTTCCATTTGAAGGAAAACTGGAAGAAGGTGTTAGGCGTTGAGGGCTTACCCGTCCAGCATTGGAGGAAACAACCGGACTACCACTGTAAGCAACCCATCTGGGACCAACCGCAAGCGGCCCATAGCCTAAACCTCCAAAACCATGAGAACTAACAACTATAGGATTTGTAAGAATGGTGTATTCCTTCACCAATGTTGCAGCATCAAAACAGTGTATCTGCATCATATAAACTAAACTCTCACATATACAAGTTCAATATGTTTGAAAACAAACATTGCTGTAATAAGGAAACTGACCTGAGCTGCTTGAGATATTGCAACAATTCGAGAACTGCATCTAACCGAATGAACGACTGATCTAAACTTTAGCATATGTACATAAGTTTGAGATTTCAGGGAATAGAACCAGACAACAGTTGGCATAAAACTAGCACTAGTCGGATCCTGGTGATTAGAGTTGCTCCCATCGTGGCTGCTACCATCTCCAGAGAGGGATGCATCAGAGCAAACAACAAGAAGAGGTCGTCTATCTGCAAACTTATCTTCTGCTATATTTGATGCAATTGGTTTTAGTAGCATTTGCATAAACGAAACAGGGCCATCATGCCTCGAAACTAGGACATAGACATTATGTGCTTCCTCGACATCCCAAACCTGGAAACCAGATCGATATCCCAGTAGGAGGACTTTTCGAATAACATCACCCTCGCCCTGTAGCTTGTCGAATCCAGCCCAGTGAACCTGTATTGCTCAAATGTAATAGAACAAACATGAGTTACGTTAACAGGATTATTCTCAAGACCTAAAAAAGATAGGGAATTTTACACATAAAGGTGAGGATTTAACAAGATATAGAAGGACAGGATTACTAATGCAAATATGATGAATATAGCAAGCATATACAATAGCAGAGTAAAATTTAATAAAGGAAGAATGAAATACATAAAGCATTCAAGACAGACTCACGATCATTAAATCAATATGAACATTCTGATAAATGAAGAATTCAAAATTAAACTACCAGAAATTGCAAGAATATTCCATTTACTTGGAAACCATTCATCAGAAGAATGCCTGCTCTGAGAAGCAGATAGGAATTATACGAATCAAATTATTGCTAAATAATTGCAGACCGACTACTGAAGGACCTAACTCTTCAACTAGGCAAACTAGCACACAGAAAAACAGACATTTCACATTGACACCAGATGTGGCTCACATTGTGCAATCGCACAGCAGGCATAAGTTCAATTACTAACAATAAAAGCTCTTTTTGTCAAAAAAATAAAAATAAAAACTTAGATGGATGATCTTTAACACATATTTCATAAACCTTCGCATATTAAAGGAAAATTCAGAGGACTTCTTACTGTACCTCCACTATTTTGAATCTGTGCTAAGACTATAGGTGGAAGAGGAAAAAAAAACCTTAAATTAGACAGCAAGTGGCAGTAGCAGAAATCCTAATCCTTTTAAAAGCGAAAAAACGAATAATATTTTAAAGGTATCCTGAAATCCCTCTTTACCTATGACAAACTACCAAATTTCTGAAAGTATTTTACTGGATTAGGATAACAATTTCATATCCAATACTGTCAAACAGAATAACAGAAGCACGCTACTTCGCTGTTAGAAGATTACTAGAAGCATGGAATGATTTTGGCTTCTCGCCAGTATCACCAAAAATCACAGACGTCTACTACATGCAATAACTTGTTACAAGTCAAAATTATAATTCAAAATTTCTGGCAAGTGCAAAAGGTGATCCAAGATTTGTGCCTCTAAGCTTCACGAAATTAGCAACTACAGCTCTTACCATTGTCTTCTCCAACAAAATGTCACAAAACTTGTACTCATCAGTCAAAACTGAAATAAGCAAGCCTAAGTTCCAAATTTGGTCAAGAATCCCTGACTTCATCAGAACTAAAATACACAATCTTCATCATTTTACTAAAAAACCTATGTCTATGAAAATTCAGAAAACAACGACAATCTCATACATTTCAGTCTAAATCATTTGTAACAATATAAATCAACGACAACTGTGAAAAGGAAAAATTAAACGAAAAAAAAATCAACCCGATATATTTGTGAAAGAATTTAATGAACTATAAAGATATAAGAATTTTTATAAGATGAAGGGAATACAGGTTGCTTAGGTATAGAGGGACTATAAACTCATCCTGATTGCTAAAGCTAACAATTTTTTTTCCTCTTAATATAAATTTTGTTGTTCTCGATATTGATATGTGGAATCTCTTTATTCTCGTCAGATTAATCAGTTAGGTATGAAATATTACTGGTATTATAAAGATTCCTGTTATTCATAAAAAAAATAAATAAATAAAGCTTCCTGTAGGATGTAAATAAGCCAATCAGGCACTTAAATTCTTCTATATATTGAATCAGATGAATATTTAAGCATAAACATCTTAAAATTATTAAACTGAATCTCAAATTCAGGCGTGCAAATTCAGACCATGAATGAACTCAATTAGATTGCTCAACCACAGGGACCTCTAAAAACACAGTAAAATTTTCCAGCAAACACCGAGCAGGCTCAAATTGAACTATCTCATAACATAAACAAAAAAAAAAAATCACAACTTCTCCCTCTCTCAAACTAGACTACACAAGCATATAAGCTAATAACCACCACAAAAAAATAAAAAAAGCGGCCCAGCAAACAAAAATTTTATTGAAAGATATTCACAAAAAGCTCCATACTTTACCTGATCATGGTCGGCATCATCCTCTCTGTCCACAATTGACTGCGCCATAGACGCAGCAGACCTTGCCACAGTAGATGCCCCAGAAGAAACAATCCTGAAATAGCTAGAAAATGACCGAAACGAGCTGGGCAAGAACCCCTTACTGCTAACCCGCCCGTTCTGCATGTTTTTGTGTTGCTTCTGATAAACACCATCACTAGGATTCCCCATAAAGGAGGTGGCCCAAAGCCCGAAAAGAATTTAACCAAATTTTCAATCTCTATACTTTCCCAATATCCAGTTTATCTTCTGAGTTTGACATTCAGAGGCCGAAAAAAAGAAACTAAAACCCTAATTGGGAAGGAAAGAAATAGCCATCAAGTTAACCATTTTGGAATTTCCAGAATATATACATCCAAAAGTAGAAAACAAGCTGGACAAAGAAACGGACTCCTCAATCAAAACAAACACCTTGTATGCAATGGGTAGAACTTCTCTGTCGTTTAGTTAGTTTATTTAAGGTTGAAGTAACCCATAACCAAAATCAGAGCCAAACCCAATTGCTGTTTGAGGGTTCCGAAACCAAAAACAGCATTGACGATTGAATATTTACAGATGGGATGGGATGGGATTAAAATAATGAAGATATTTTCTTTACAAAACAGAAAAGAATATTTACAATTCCGAAATGATTACTATTGAATAATGGTAAACGAGTAAAATTATAACTCATAAGGATAAAATCAATCTGGTTTAACATAAGTAATAACCAGAGGAGATGAAGAAGAAACGAAAAAACATAAAAGTTTGGTAAGAGAATGGATAACACGAGGAGGAGGGAGTTAACGTGGATGTACTTGGGAAGAAGAAAAGACTCCCGTTTACGTCTCTGTCTTCTTTGCAAAGCTTTGCTTAGTGTTTTGTTTTTATTTTTATTTCCTCATTATTCGTCTGAAAAACTAATATTTTATCGTTTCGTTCCCACAGCTAGATGGAACTGTGATGACTGTTTTAGGTAAGGACTCTAGTTTTCCTTTAATTTTCTTCAATGAAATTAGTTTTATTCACTGTTATTAGAATTATAATAAATATTATATATTATATATTGAAACATACAAAATATTTTGTGGATCTATTTATTTTGGACAAAATACTTGCATTCTTTTTTCTTGCACGTTAAAGTCAACAATTTCTTGTACTCTTAACGGTATGTTTTTATTGACTTTTGCTGGGTGGTGTTAAACGGTGCAGCCATGAGCCTTTAACGCATGGTTTTCTTGGCGTGCCAGCCAAGTCAATTTACTTGAGCTATTCTCTTAAACAATAAATAAACCATTAATTTCAAGACGTACACTTTCCGGTCAAAAATCTGAATCCCCGAATTTAATTATAACCAACAGGCAGCTGCTCATTCTAAATGAAATTTTTCATTAAATTCGTTTAACCCAATCTTAACGACACACAGTGCACAGACCAAGTCAGTCTATCTGCTCAATATTTCCTCGAGATGAGCCCAAACCTGCAGAGAGATATATATTAAACTCCGGCTCGAATAGACATAGACGCCGCATAGTAAACATGAGCATATACACGTGTCGTCATTTGACCAATGATTATTAATTAATTTCAATGATAAAAACATAAATAAACGAAAGACATGAGTTCCCTGTCAGCAAACCAAACAACTAGCTTTTCGTGGTTCTTACTGATAAGGCGCTAGCTGGGCATTGATTGGTTCCTTTAAGATGGAAAATACAGATTTTTGGTATGTTGATCTTGAAACACGTGCGATTGCATTATTGTAACGCCAAAGTCGCTTTCTTACAGTTTTCCCTTTGCTAGCAAATGGCTATGGAGACCATATTTGGCCGTTCCTTTGGGATCAAAATACACGTTCCAGTCTTTTTCAATGAATCTCAAAATACCATCACGTAATCCTACCAAACAAAAACAAAATTGTCTGATTGCAAATCCTACATGCCCCGTTTAATGCCTGAGAGGGAGACCATTAATTAGCAAAAGGTGGCGAATTAAGTTATTACGGTTAAAAAATTTAGTGTTGTTATCCACCTAATGACAGTTATTAGACCCGAGCGTGAGCATGTGTGAATGGGCTAACAGGTGTGATAGTGCGTTGGATAATCCCAAAACATAATTTGTTACACATGATTAATAATCTCACAATAATTTTCATATATCAAAATCCAAAAATACTCTTTATAAAATCTCTATTTTCAATCCCAATTTATTCATTTTAATCATCAAACCTAAAATCTAATTTAATAAAACTCATCAATACTAAGTCTGCAACCAAACCTAACCTACTTCTTTATCAACTTACTATAAAACTCGAGCCTTTTTAATTATCCAAGCCCAAAACATAACATCAGTCCATATCACATATTTAAAACACTAGCCCATCTATTTCACTATACCCATACTTGCCCACACCCTATCATGAACCATTATCATAGGACCCCTTTATATCCCTCCTTAGCTTCTTCTTTAATTTTGAAAGCCTACAATTGGTATTTCGATTCCAATTTCCAAGCAGAGTTAAAACTAACCCCTGTTTATCGTATGATCTGGGTAATGCCACGATTCAACAATACTCAAAAGCTACCTTTTATCTTCCTTCTTCTAAAGGTAATTTATAAATGTCGAGAAATTGGTATATTTGAAATTGAAGGAAACTGATTATGTTTTTGTTGGTATGATCTGTTTCTTGCACCTTCAGGTTCCTTTCATTCGAACCATGAATCTTTGGCGAGACCAGTAGATCAATTAGTTTTTTTGTGAAAGAACACGATGAAATTAGATTAGTTAGTTAAGCTACAGTTTTTATTGATTATAAAAATAGATTTGATTTATATTAATATTACACTTAATACATAACATGTAATGATTTTGATTAGTTATATAGTATTGGGATTGAATTTAATTTTATAATAAATTATTTTATTTAAACAAAGATAAAAACATTATCAGTAACTTTCCGCAGGCCCAAAACAAAGTGCTTTCTTTAGGGACCGACAAATCCACCCATCACCAGAGCCGACTGACACAGACAGACACATCCCCGCGATCCAATGCATTTTCCTCTATCGCACGTGCCGCACGTGCTTCCGTCTCGACCTTTCTTGCTTTCCATCCCCTCGCTCTCAGAGATTCCCAAAATGCTGCTAGTAGCCAAGTAAAGCTTTAACCCACAATTACGCGTAATCGGAACCCTCTCGAATCCCTCTCCCAACACACAAGCTACAGCAGCGAAATTTAGTGTCTCTCGCGGCGCTTTCTCTGACTAACGCGATTCAGTTTCCGGATCGAGAAGCTGAATCCGGCGATTAGTGAAGGCGGCGATCACCTATGGAGGCGATACTGGCACGTGCCTTGGAGTACACGCTCAAATACTGGCTCAAATCCTTCTCCAGAGATCAGTTCAAACTCCAAGGCCGTACCGTCCAGCTATCCAATTTAGGCAAGTTGTTCTTTTGCTAAGGTTGAATTTGGAATTCCCGAGAAATGACCTCCTTTAATCTTACTTAACCTGCATTTTACCCCTTATTTCTCTGCATACAGATATAAATGGAGACGCCTTGCACGCGAGCATGGGACTGCCGCCGGCATTGAATGTAACCAAAGCGAGAGTTGGAAAGTTCGAGATTATTGTAAGTATTTTTTTTTTCCTGTTAGTACTCGTTTATGAATAATTATTTGCTTTTCTTTTTCTTTCTTTCACTGTTTTAGGGACTGAATCTTTGAAATTATAAAAGCAATTTTGCTTCCCTTAGTTGATGGGTTCATTAATGTGCCAGCTTCCTTACGTGAGTAATGTACAAGTTGAGCCGATTGTTGTGCAAATTGATAAGCTCGACCTGGTTCTGGAGGAGAATCGGGATTTTGATGCATGTAATGGCTCTAGCAGGTACTGCAGTTTAACTTTGATTATGTTTTTTGGAGTGATTGCTCGGTGATATTACTTTGTTTCTTCTTGCAGTGCCTCAGCTTCTACTGGCGCCAGCAAAGGCACTGGTTATGGATTTGCAGATAAGGTTAGCTCTCATCTGTATTCAAGTTCAGTTAGCTGTTTGCTGGTTTTGATTCAGTTTTAATGTAGCAAGTTGCCTGTATCCTGCAAAAATCGAATCAATATATATATTTTCCATTTTGAAACTCAATTTCTTGCTGGAGGATTCAATTACGCTTCAAAATTGAATGGAAGTTTAGGAAAAATATCCAGTGGATCAATCAAAGCTGTTGCCATGAAGGTTAGACATGATATGTTATCTGTTATCTCAAAATGCGTAGCTGACATTCTGGTATGTAGACAAGTAAAGCTGGAGAAAAAGAATCCTTCTCGTTGAATGCATCTTCTCTTCTCTTTTCTTTCTTTTTTATTGCAAAAGAAACTTATTAATCTATTTTTCGTCAGTGGAAGTCAGTATATGTGTATCAAGTTCAGCATTTTCTTACCCTCAGCGGATAGATGATTTTATTTTATCATGCTTCGGGTTGATGAGATCAAGATTATGGCCGAAAGTGTTTATACAATGCAGAAACCCAATAAAGTTTCTTTTGTGAGCCAAGTTAGTTACTTCCTAAGCAGTGTTGATGTTTAGATATGAAATTAACTTTTGGTCATTGCCAGATTGCAGATGGAATGACTGTTCAGGTATCCACAGTCAATCTTCTGCTCGAAACACGTGGGAGTGCTGGACGAGAGGGAGGGGCTGCTTGGTAAGTTCGTGTTTTCTTCTTCTGCTCCTTTTATTTAACTGATATTTTATAAGACTGCTTGTGTACGTGATCAAAGTTGGCAACTGGTTTTGCAAGTAGCTTTATTTCCTTTGTGTTACTAAAGAATTACTTTATTTATGCATCTTTGGTTTTCTTCAATTAGCAATAAAGTGCATTCACTGTAAATTGGAATTCTTGTTGTTTATGATTTGTGGTGAGGTTTGCTTGAATTTTATTAAATGCATAAGAAAAATCTTGGAAATGGGTAATGGCTTGCAGTTTGGAAATTTAAATAATAAAAAGAAACTCATGACCCTTTCTTGATATTTTCTGTCATTTTTCTTCAATGATTAGGGCATCACCACTGGCATCAATTACCATGCGCAACATGTTGCTGTATACTACAAATGAGAATTGGGAGGTACACTTTTGTATTTGCTGAAGCTTTATATCTTTATTTTTTAGTTAAACAGCTTATGCTAACCCTTTTTTGGTGCAGGTTAAGAATCTCAAGGAGGCACGTGATTTCAACAACAATAAAAAGTCCATATATGTGTTTAAGGTAATTTACAAGTTCTTAATGATACATCAGAAATATTACTTTTCGTTATTCTATATTGTGCTATTTTTCTACTGTTGATGGCTAGTTAGCACTTCATCTTGTTGCTTATTTATTCATATGTTTGTGCTCCAGTGTTCTTCATCTTATCTGATGAGGTTAAATGCCTTTCTTGATAGAAACTTGAGTGGGAATCATTATCTGTTGATCTCCTTCCTCATCCTGATATGTTCGCTGATGCAAATTTAGCACGTTCTCGAGAAGGAGCAGCTCAGAGAGATGATGATGGTGCAAAGCGAGTTTTCTTTGGCGGAGAACGTTTTCTGGAAGGAATATCTGGAGAAGCTTATGTAATGCTAACCACTGATTTTATCTATTTTCTTTATTTTTAGTGATAAGCAAAAATGGAACTAGTCTCTTCTAGTTTGATGAGGTGTGTATAACCCTCAATGGTATGACTCTATAAACTATCTCAGATCACAGTGCAGAGGACTGAACTTAACTCTCCACTTGGACTCGAGGTTCAATTACATATTCCAGAAGCTGTCTGCCCTGCATTAAGTGAACCTGGTATGGATAAAATGTCTTTCCTAGACCCATAGCTATTGTAATTCTATGTAGCCTAATTAGTGCAATTAGTTATGTACCATTATGTGAACAGGTCTTCGTGCTTTTCTTCGCTTCTTGACTGGATTATATGTGTGCCTTAACAGAGGTGACGTAGATCTACAAGCTCAGCAGGTTTATATCATTCTTACTATTTATTTGTACCTTTCTTGTGTCTTTTCAGTATTGGATCTCCCATAATTCTTTCACTCTCTATCATGGCAGAGGTCTACAGAAGCAGCTGGACTTTCTCTTGTCTCTATCATGGTGGACCACATATTTATGTGCATTAAAGATGCTGGTCTGTTTATTTTTGTTTTCCTTACCTTTTTATTTACTGTTGTAGTGGAAATATTTTTCCTTTACTTACCAAGAATGTGAAAAGGTTTTATTCCTTTAAAAGCGAATATCAAGATTATTTTTTAAAAATTAAAATTTTTTTAACTATTGATTTGATCTCCTGTTTCTCTTTTTCGTGTATATAATTGCATCAAGTGGAATGTGTTGTGTTACCTTATGGATGTGCGTGGCTCACATTTGCTTGACATAAATATATTCTCATTTTGGGATTAAATGGGTTGTAGTGGATTTGCCATGCAATGAAGAGTATTTTCATTATTGTATCTTAAATTATGCTTTGATGTTAACCACTGAATTTATTTGGCAGAATTCCAACTTGAGCTTCTGATGCAGTCCCTCCTTTTCTCTCGGGTAGTGTTCTGTATCTCCTAAATAGCAATTTACTTTTGGAGCTGAGAGTTCATTGCCTAGTATCTATCATGTCTTTGTATCAACAGCTGTGAAGTCACCTCATATTTGTAGACTATTTTTCATAGTTAATATCTGTAGCAAGTGCTGTAATCAAACTAACTTAGCTATCAAGTTTGAATAGCATCATGTGTTCTCTGGTCCAAAATTTTGTTGGAATCTATCAATTTTAAGTTTTTACTTAAGAGTGTCTTACTTTGAATCTCTGATGATTCTATAGGAGATTTGTCAATAGTAAAGATAGATCATTTTGGGCTGAAAATTAATGAGGGTTCTCAGGTTTTTTTGTATAATTATTTCTCAGTTAAAACTTTTGTTACTTGGCGGTGAAGGTTTAAATGCTTGAATAGCACTTCCCTCTTAGACTATCATTGGCAATGCATACATCTATCTGTTGTTTAGCTTTCCTTCTCTTTAAGATCTTAGTTCCTGAGCATGGTATGCTGTTCACTTACGTGCCTTCTTATTGTGTTATCTTTGATGTTTTTACACTCGAAGGTCTTATGCTGAATTGTTTTCTTCCAGACTACAGTTTCTGATGGAAAGAGTTCTAATAACTTGACCAAGGTTACTGTTGGAGGATTATTCTTAAGGTAAAAATCACCTTAACTTTCTGCAGGATGTTCCTTGTAATATTTCTTGTGTTAATCCTTAATTTGGATTGACTATTATATAAGCAATCAGTATTTTTGGTATTTTTTTGCCTGATAATTGTACGGAAAACCACATAAAAATAATACAACGTGGCATTTGCTTTAGTTGATCTGGTTTTGTGACCGGTGTTTGATTCTTGTGTGATCTGCATAATGCAGGGATACCTTTTCCCGTCCTCCATGTACATTAGTGCAACCATCAATGCAGGGTGTCCCAGAAATAGCTGTGCACGTTCCTGATTTTGGTATCATTTGTCTTATTCCTACGGAGAGGTTCCGTTTCTTGTTAGGAATGAAAGTAGGTCATTTTAGATGATATTGATTATTCTATTGATGCTGCAGCAAGAGATTTTTGTCCGCCAATATATCCTCTTGGAGATCAGCAGTGGCAGATAAGGGCTGGAACTCCTTTGATAAGCCTCCATTCTATTCAGATTCAGCCATCTCCGCTGCCACCAACTTTTGCTTCGGAAACAGTTATCACTTGCCAGCCTCTTATGGTATGAGTTGATAATCTGTATGGCCTTTTGTTTCCCTTAATACTCTTATCTAATGATCCTTTGTCATTATTTTCTCAGATCCATCTTCAAGAAGAATCGTGTTTTAGAATATCTTCGTTTTTAGCTGATGGGATTGTGGTCAATCGTGGGGATGTTTTACCGGATTTTTCAATAAATTCTCTTTCATTTTCTCTCAATGAATTAGATATTACTATTCCTCTTGATGTGAGTCGATTAAATGGTCGGGCACATGGAAGGAACTCAGTTGTCCAGAATTCCTTTACAGGGGCAAGGCTTCATGTTGGGAGCTTGTTCTTCTCGGAATCACCTAAGCTAAAACTTAGGTTACTGAATCTTGATAAGGACCCTGCTTGCTTCTGTATCTGGGAGGGTCAACCAATTGATGCGAGCCAGAAGAAATGGACTGCCGGAGCATCAGAACTTAGTTTGTCTTTGGAAGCATCCAACTGCTTGACTGGGTCACATAGTAATCAAGGGATGACTTCAGGCTTGTGGAGTTGCGTAGATTTGAAAGATGCCTGTATTGAAGTAGCCATGATATCATCTGATGGTTGTCCATTAACAAAAATTCCTCCTCCAGGTGGAATTGTTAGAATAGGAGTTTCCTGCAGACAGTATTTTTCAAACACCTCTGTTGATCAGTTATTTTTTGTTTTGGATCTTTATGCATACTTTGGTTATGTAAGTGAAAAGATTGCCTCAGTTGGTAGAGATAGAAGACCAAAAAAATGTTTGAATGAATCAAGTGATGGAAGACTAATGGATAAAGTTCCCTGTGATACTGCTGTAAGCTTAGCAGTGAAGGAACTTCAGCTTAGATTTCTAGAATCTTCAGCAACAAATATTGAGGGTATGCCACTGGTTCAGTTTATTGGGGAAGATCTTTTCATCAAAGTTACTCACAGAACCCTTGGTGGAGCAATTGCTGTGTCATCTTTTTTAAGGTGGCAGAGTGTTGAGGTGGATTGTGTACAGACAGAGAGAAATTTGGCATGTGAAAATGGCACAGCTTTAAGTTCTATTGAAAATGGTTGTGTTGTCTCTGCAAATGGATACCCTCAACTAAGAGCTGTTTTTTGGGTGCACAATGGAAGGAAATATCAACAAAATGGTGTAAATCATGAAACTCCATTTTTGGATATAAGCATGGTACATGTAATTCCCTTCAATGAACAGGATCGAGAATGCCACAGTTTAAGTTTGACAGCCTGTATATCTGGTGTCCGCCTTGGTGGAGGTATGAATTATGCTGAAGCACTGTTGCATCGATTTGGAATCCTTGGACCTGACGGCGGTCCTGGGGAGGAGCTTTCTAAAGGATTAGAGAATTTGTCATCAGGCCCCCTTTCTAAACTTTTTAAGGCTTCACCGATGATTGTTGATGATCTGCAAGGTATGGAACCCACTTCTTCTATAGTTTGCTACTCTACACTGTTCCTCCCTAGTTTTTGTTTCATGGTAGTTCTTAATGCTTTATCTTTTCAACAGGTAGAAGTTCTGCAGATGGCAAATGTGGTACTGGTGATGGATTCTTGCAATTGGGAATTCCTGATGATGTCGATGTGTGTGTGGAATTGAAAGACTGGTTATTTGCCCTTGAAGGTGCACGAGAGATGGCTGAGGGGTGGCAGTTTTACAGTCATGGAGATATGAGCAGAGAAGACAGGTGTTGGCACACAACCTTCCAAAACCTGCTAATAAAAGGGAAAAGTTGCCCAAAGGATGGGCCAAGTGGTAAAGCCATGTCACTTGGAAAGCAGAAATTTCCATTGGAAGTGATCATAGTAAGGATTTCTGTCACTACATGTTGCAATCCTTTTGTTTGAAGATGCACTGTTTCATTTAAAGATTTGATGATAATATAAACCGTGGAATGTGTTAAAAGTCTTGTAATAAATTTTTACTGTTTATGTCCTCTGAAAAGATCTTGTAATTACTTTCTTGCAGCTTTTAAGCTTATTTTTAGAATCACATGTTATAGCTAAGTGGGATCTTAGGCTATGACCTGGTGCTGATAGTTGGATATATACCGACTTCTAGCTATTTTATTTTGAAGGATGTCAAAGTTTCTATCTGGGTGGAATTAGTGATGCTATAACAATTGTTTGCTGCCTGTATTCTTTTTTTACTGTTTACTTTCAAAATTTGTGATTAATGGTTGAGACCTTGGTAAAGACGCAATCTATGATGAGTATTTATGCCTTGATTGGATATAGCACTGGGTTGATCAACTATTACCGATTTAGTTTTTGTTGTCAGTGCTATCCAAACCAAACAAGTATTTTGTTTGTGCTGCTAAATCTAAATCTCTTCCTCATTTCTTTGTTTTGGAATTTAATGAGTTTGTTGTGATGATGCTTGTAGGTTGGAGTGGAAGGCTTGCAGACCCTGAAGCCACAGATGCTGAAGGGCACTTCTGATCCTGCAAATGGGATGAAGGAAGCTATTGAGAACCATGGAGGGATAAATCTTGAAGCTCGTATGGTGATATCAGAGGAAAATGTTGAGGATGAAATGGCCAATTGGGTAGTGGAAAATGTCAAATTCTCAGTCAAGCAACCGGTATGGGATAAAAGAATTTCTGATATTTTGTCAGTGCTACTTATTTCAATGGAATGTTGTGCATCATGTTGTTATTTACCTTTTAGATTGAGGCTGTTGTGACCAAAGAGGAGCTCCAACACCTTGCTTTATTGTGCAAATCTGAAGTTGATGCAATGGGTCGCATTACTGCTGGAGTCTTGAGGTTACTCAAGCTGGAACAGTCAATTGGTCACTCGGCCATGGAACAACTTAGCAACCTTGGTAAAATAAATAGTTATTTATATTTATGTTTCCACGATTCAACTAGTTGGAGCATTTTTTTTTTTTTAATCTATAGTTTATTTTCAAATTGATAACTGGTAAAATTTGTGTCAATCTGATATAGATATTGGGATGAAAACTTGAACACAAAATTCAAATTTTTTAATCTGTAATTTTTGAGTTTCTAATCTCCACGGGGAGCATAAACACTCGTACTATAATTTTACTGAGAAGTCTATTTTAGTATTCTAAGAACATGCCACATCTACAATGTTGTTATTCTTCATAGGTCCGTAGTTTTTCGCATATTTAGTGTCGGAGTTATAGTGGTTTAGATGTCCTGTATTGGTTTTCCAAAAAATGTTACCTGATGACAGCTTTATTCTTTCCAAGAGAATTTTTAACATGCAAGATACTCTTTTGTTCTTGATGAATTAGGTTTTTCTTCTATTATATATACATATACATAAATATTGTTTTGTTGTTCTGAATTTCTGAATTCATTGACTTGCAGGATCGGAGGGATTTGACAAAATATTTTCCCCCACAAAGCTCAGTAGGGTTAGCAGTCTTGGCAGTGTTGGTTTCTCTCCTTCATCAAATCAAATTACTGCAAATCAGGAAACAACCACCGAAGCTACGGTTGCTTGTTTGGAGGAGGCACTGATAGATTCACAGACCAAATGCGATGCTCTTATTACTGACATTTCTGTTTCCGAATCCTCAGCTAAGCATCTTGCTGATATCAAACAACTCAGCCTGAAGCTTGAGACTATGCAGAGTTTATTGAGACAACTGCGAGGCCAAATCTGATAGACCCACCTTACTGTCAATTTTGGGATGAAAGCATCCGATCAAATAGTGTACCAATTCTTTGCTGTATATACCATAGGTAATAGATATAGATGCATAGTGAGTGTGACAGTGATGAGGGCCGAAGAGGTATCGTCTGGTCAAATTGGGCCATAGTAAAGAAAATTATTATTTTTATTAAATTAAAAAGATATCCAACATCACTGAGTAATCTCCTTGTTGTATCGAGTAAAGAAAATTGTTTGTCTTAAGTTGATATGTTTATGAAAAAAAGTAGGGATGACAAGCGTTCCGAGTTCGATCTTGCTCGAGTCAAATTTTGCTATTTTGACTTAGGTACGTGTTTCATCCATTAGTCAGATTATTTAAAAACCACTGCGTGTAGGTACTTGGAATTATTAGTGTTTGATTTTGATGATTAAATTAGAGATGACTTTTATTAGTCGAAACAACAGTTTGGAGATATACAGTATCTTCGCATGATAAAATAATTGAACACCGCAGTGCCAGTTTCAGTTTCAGACAAAGAAACCATAAATAAGTGTAAATCCTTAAAACAACGTCAAACCAAATTCAAGGAAAATAAATTGTGAATATGGTTAACATCATCAACATGCTTTTCTACTAAAATAAATTAGGATTTTGAAAAAAAAAACAAAATACAAAAAATGAACCATTCAAAAATAAAGCAAAAATAAAATCGAAAAGTTGACCAAAAAATCCCTCATCAGCAGCCGGTTGCTCCCGATCTTATCCGCACCAGACTTGAGCTTAATGCCCTTCTTCGCGTTGACTTTGGTACCGTTGCTATTGACTTCCACATTACGTCCCACTCTGATCTTATGCCTCTTAGTCTTCCAGAAGATGATTTTGTACCTCACTGAAGTGGCCAAATCTACCCGAAAAGTTGCTGATCCTTTGACCGAAATCGACCGGAAAACCTCTTGGCGGTTAAGTCCAGTGGTGGCCACCGTGCCATTCTTCATGGCCTTCTTATTGTGCCCTTGACGAAAGTTTGGTATGATGTAGTTCCCTATGGAGTGGCTCCTATTAGGATTATCGAAAAAGGTTATGTTGATGGGATCATAGTACACCCCCTTCTCTTTGTTGGTGTTTTTTAATGCGACTGTGAAGCTGAGATTGGTGTCTTCTGTGGAGTTTAAGGTTTGGTCAAGGGCAGGAATGTAAAACTGTTCAAGTGAACAATCAGGCGAAGAGACACGCAGGCTCAGCCACATAAAAAGAGCCGTCAGGCCTAAGGTGAAGAGAAAGCTGCAGCAGCACTTGCAGCAACCTTCACCGGCTTCCGGCATGGTTTACTGCTGGGAAAGGGTTACTTGCCGGTATAACAAGTACCGACGTGCGGTGAAACCAGATAAAAAAAGAAGAAACTAAGGTTGTCGGACACAATTATTGGTCTTGGATTTGTAGTTCATGGTTGTATATAAAGGACGTCATGTGGACAAGCTTTTGCTATCTTTTTTTATTCTGTTTTTGTTTTTGGGTTACTATATTGATCTAAGAAACGCATACTTGCTTTTTGGTTTTGGCCAATGGAATTCTTGATTGGTGGTGACAAGAGACTGAAATGGTATGACCATACAGGCCAATGCCATCGAGGTGTAGTGATGCGCAGTGGCTAACTCTAGTGAACTTCATGTTATCTTTTGGATTTTACCTCTGATTAAGTAAGATCAGATTTTATAATTGTGTTTAACAGATAATTAATGATAATACGGTGTCAATATGCATATTTATGTTCGTCGAATGAAATACTAGTGTTATTATGAACCTATTTTATTCTTTTTGTTACAAGACAACTTGGAGTTTTTAACATTTGTTCTAACATTATTTAGAAAGATTAACTTGAAGATTTGCTAATTAGCCAAGAAACGGTCATGTAAGAACTTTGCCCAATCACACACTAATGTAATGGAAAGTTTCTCACAAGTACGCATCATCGGGTGAAAGGTTGAAATTACAGTGTTCTGCGACCAATATGCCTAAAAGTCACAAGTATACAGTGAACAAACCGATGCTACTCGTCATCCTTGTAAGGGTACTCTTCAGGAACTTGCTTTACTAGTTTCACCACCAACTCAAATGCATCATCGCCTCTAAGCATATCACGAGCCCATGAAACTTCAGTCTTCATAGATACCTATATAGACAAAAGGAAAGAAAAACGTTAAATAGTTTTTAGGCATTTAGTCCTGCTCATTATTTTCACTTTACAAAAAGAAAACAGCATTTGCAGTATTTGCACGCGCTTTGAGCAGAATGTCAGAACCCATGTGAGCTCTTATCATTTTTTGCACCCGAATAGGATCACCAATAATAAGTGCGTCTAGCAAAATACAGAAGCAGCGGGCAATTACTTGACAACCGTTACCATGTTGGCACCAAGAACTGGAATGGAAGCCTCACAAAATACATCATGCAGTTCTATGAGCCTGATAATATTACAATGTTCGTCACATAAATTTTCTGCAATCTATAATGATCTTCCATATTGGAAAACATAAACCTATTTACCATTAGATGGAAGAGATACTATTGAGCTTGGTTATGTGATGTTTTAGACATATTACATACTAAATGTGGAATATTAAATAAGTAAACAAAATTGCAACTCAATACATGGATAAATAACAATATGCTTTTCTGTTTTATATCCATGACACTTGCAAAAGTATAACAATGACTTGGAGAAGATACTCACCATCTCTAGTGCCCCTCGAAGAACTCCGCTAAGGATGTTGCAATAATATAGGCCCTGACAGGTATCAGGAAGTTCCACAAAGTCTACCAGGGGATTATCCTCCAAAACAATACTACAGCATGTGCCGTCTGCATCCCAGTTGGTTACAGATGCATTGACCCCAAGAAACATTTTAAAGCCCACCTGTATGAAAGGTTCAATAAGTATGCAACGTTGACAACTAGAATCAATTCAAACATGTTATGGACCACCGCTTTGCTTAAAGACTATAACTATGTACACATCACTGGTACAGCATATGTTTCAGAACCCAAGTGTATGAGCAAGTGAAAGTCCAGATAAGGCAAGGATTATTGTTCTTAAATAAGACCTCTATTTGCAGCATTGCCAAAACATTAGTTGAACAAAGGCCTAAACTTCAGACATCTATCACCAGACAACTGCTATATAAAAGGTGTAGACATATTACAACAGGTTGGACTTTGAAAAACTGGCTGTGTAATATCACGCATGAGGAGCTTACTACAATATTCAGTACATGTGCCTTGCTTAAATCTAGAATTTCTAACCAGCAGCCTCCTGATCATGGACTGGGAAGCTGTACAGATTTAATCATTTTCATCTACTAAATCATCCTTTACAACAATATCAAAACAAATAGATACATGAAGTAGCTTTGCATCAGTGATTCTTTGTTTGGAAGAAGAAAAAAGGGCATGCAAGGAAGAGTAATATTTGTTGCTGCTATTAATATTTTTTAAAAATTAAAGGATATCCACTGTCATTAATAGTGACTAATCTCTTCTGCTGTATCATAAGTATTAACTGTGGGTGGATCTAGCTAGTCCAAATTTTTTAAAGTGTTCTATACCCAAAGCCAAAGATCGAACCCTTGAATTTTGGCTAGGATCGAATCTTTGCCACTATTAACAATTGCTTTAAATAACTTTAATACCGGAGTCAACGTTTGCCAGTCCTTCACTAAAATGTTGCCGCCAGAAAGTGGCTTTCTAACTTTCTTGATAATTTCTTTTTCATGTAACAGATTAGAGAGTAATGTTGTTGTAACATTGTTTCCAACTTGCTAGCAAATGAGTAGCATCATGTCTTCGTTAATGCATATGGGCTCACCTTAGCTAATCAAAAGCTTTATCTGATTGTTTGGTCCATGTAGAAGTAGAACTAATCAAAACAACAGCAACATGACAAACCCTAGTTATAAAAATACTTGTATCTCTAGATTAAGGCATCTCAATACAATCACACAAAATAAATTGATTTGAAACAATTAAAAGAAGATTTATATTCACACCTTGGCAATTACTTCGGCTGTCTCCTTGAAGTCTACACATCTTGACACATTGGATTTGGCCAGGAATTCGTCAATCAGCCGAATTCCAATATTGTAACCCCTGAAGTTTAATCAAATAGCCAAATGATTTAAAGAGAAATAGATATTATGCGTTCAGATTTTAAAGTAATTCTAATTTGCAAGATTATTTTTTTTTGCAAGGATGTGATTATAAATACTGGAGAGAAAGAGAACAAAAGCCTGTAAACATATAACAGAACTCAGCCAGCTTCTGTAAATGCTGGAAGAGAACAAAGAAAACAAAGTTATAGAACTGCAACAAAAGCCAGAAATCAGCCAGCCTAAGTAAATACTGGAAGAAACCAACACACCAACACTAAGTTATAAATTGCAACAAAATCCAGAACCTAGACTCATTGAGAAGTTAAAAACATTGCAGAGTAATAGGTCTAGTTTGTTGAAGGTTCAGCATCATGTAGTACTAGCAAGAAGAGGACCATCTTTGTTCTTTTAGGGTTGAATCGAGCAATGTTCCTTCTCAAGAATCCAGTTCTAGTGAGGCAATAACTTTCACTACCACAGTTCAAGCTATAGAATTTGTTAGTATCAGTGAGAATGAAGTTGTTAATAGCAGACCTAAGCCCCTGAAGGTTAATAGCAGGAGGAATAAAAGAGCACCAAATTAGTTGAAGCAGTCAGTTAGCTTGTAACTACCTTGAGCAGTGACCACACTGTGAATAACTACCTAGGCCTATATAACTAGGGAATGTAGAAGAGGAAGGCATCTTGATTATTCTGTAAATGAAGTTTGGCTTTTAGCTTGGGCAATAGGCAGAGCTTGCCTTTTGGATTCTTTCAATCAATAAGAGATTCTTCATTATCTTCTATCTAAGTTGTGCTTGTCCCCTATTCTTTACTCCTTAATAGAAAGCACATAGCTTTTCTTACTCATATCAAGTTGTGTGAAGAAGGCACTATTCTGAATATTCAACAATATGCTCAGATGTTTTGGTCCAGCCAGCTTCTCAGTAGTTTTGATTAGGAGAACATTGTCAAACTTATCAGTTTGAGAGAAGATAGCCCGAACCAAAAGGATACTATGTTACTAGCTGTATGTGAAGTCCACCATAAAATATCTAGTGATTGGACACCATCCACCGAGTAATATACTTCGTCTCTTAGGAAAAGCTACTGCTATTGTGGTAAACTTTTGAATCAACAGATCAGGCAAGCAAATTCCCACTCCATCCTTGGTCAATTGAACTTAACTCCACACAATCTCATCAGGCACGCTAGTAAAATGAAAGTGAAGTTGAACGCACTAAGGCTACCGTATGGAAACACAGCCCCAAAAATCCTCCACCAGTAACCTTCAAAATGCTTTTCTTCATCCTTGATCTTGCTGTGAATCGGAGAAGAGCCCTGCACACCAAACTGTTAGACCTACTCCAAGTTTTTTAAGTATTAATTCGTCACCTAGAAAGCAACCTTCAGCTCTACTCCACTTCTCTATGGTCCAAAGCAGTCCAGCATCCGTAGGTGTAACATTTTGTTCTTTGTCATTACCATATAAACACTGTACTATATTTTCTTTGATTGCTTTGTTTTGAGATCAGGGAGGAGAATTCACATCTGAATATGCCAATTGCTCTCCTTTGGAAGAACAGTACAAGTTCCCCTCGAATTTACATCTATATACGGTTCTCTTAATTCTTCCACCAAATTGAAGTGTCAAACTTGATTCTCTCTGAGTATCCCACCTCTCATCTGATGCTCTAGGCTAAAACTAAGACAGAACCGATGGATGTTGCTTTTCAAAGTTCTAGGACCAAGATATTGCCAGAATAATTTGGCCCGTTCAAGGAGGGCAGGAGATGGTAGCATCAGTGCTGGCACTAAGAAACCATCACTGTTACGTAATCCCTACCACTTATCCGTTGACCATTAAAATCACTGGAACAAGTCATCCCAAAAATTTCAAGATTCAAAACAAATTTCCAGATAATCCCACAGCCTAAGCAAACAAGTGAGTTGTCAACCTCAACCTCCTCTAGTTACTATCCAGAGCACCAAAAAATGTGAGTGGTGCCATGAGGTGCTCAGCTTAAACTCATATAACCTTAAATAGTAAAGGAAATAGTAAAGGAAATCATAATAAAACAAGTTGAACAGAGAATGCAAGTGTAAACACACAGAATACGCGTACATTTGGTCAAGCTGTTTGTTTACTTCCTCGACCTCCTCCAGATCAGTAAGCAACTGACGAACAATGGCTCCATAGGTTAACGTAAACAGCTCCGCATTCTAGACCAGTTTATCATCCATTAATTATCATCAACAACGAGAATAATTAAAAACAATCTACAACAGAAATTTCATAACTCAATCACATAATCGGTCATCGATCCATCCTGGAGAATAACTCCCACATCAAAAGTTTACAGGATCAAGATTTTTTAAGCAATCATAATCGGACGGTTTCTGTTTGGATGCTCAGTAGATACAGGAAATAGAGAAAAAAGAAAACAGCATCGCTTACCACTCGTTCAACGCTGGCGAAGATTGCATCACCGGATCGAGGACCAACGGGAGCCATGGTTTTTCCTGTAGAGATCTGAGCTCTGTGAAAATGAGTGTACTGAAACTATGGATGGCCTTTATTCGGTTTGATTTTGCTTCGTTCGAAACAAATTATAAAGACACGATTATTCTTTTAGTTCGGGCCGGACCGTATGGACTGAGCCTTTAGAAAAATTTCGTTGCATTAGTTAGTAATTTTGGCCCAACTCTTTCTCTTTTTTTTTGTATTGACACTGATATCCAGGATTTTCGATAATTAACTAATTGGGTGCGTTGTGAGATCCTTTCAGATGATAAACTCTCTCTCTCTCTTTAATACTGCTGCATTCTCAAAACTCAAAATCTTAGTTAAATAAGAAGCGCCCTCCTTGGCAAATCCTTCCCTTTTATTGTGAAGAAAATACAAACTGTCTAATATAATATAAAGATTGATTTTCAAAATCCAAACTAACAATCTAACCTTATGGTCAGCATAAATGATAGATGCACGTCTATTTTCAGTTCAATAATTGTGGGCGTGGGAAGGCGGTTCGAATTTTCTATTTTTTGTATGGACAAAAACGACCCTTCGCCGATAAGTAGCGTGACGGCTGCACAGCTTGGCGCTATTAAATTAGATTTTTTCTAGGGCATTCTAGTATTTTCCGCCCTCAATCTCCACTATATATAACATCTTAGGTCACTCCAGCTCCCCATCACATTTGGTTTTCGTTTTGAAGCTCTCATCAAGTCTTTATCTGTAGCCGATTATTACCAAGGTATGTTTTCCTCTCTTGTATTTCTTCTCGATATTTCATCGGTTTCTGTCTACGATCAAGTTATCTTTTTAGATTTCTTTCTTTCGTTGGATGCGTATGGTTGTGATTCGATTTAAGCTGTTTATTAGGTTTAGATTTCTTGTTTCAAGGCTTTTATTTATTCTTTTTAGGTTTATACTAACTTTTTTGCCTTTATCGTGAATAAACTGCGTCAAGTGTTCAAGATCTGTTGATTTAACTCATTCTTATTTATTGACCGACCTGTAGCGGTTTTATTTCATTTCTTTTTATAATTTCTTTTTCGTCCGATTTCAGTAAAGAATTATATGCCTTTAGAATTATATGCCTTTAGAATTATATTCCTTTATGTGTAATGGAATCGATGGATATTTAAATGGTGTTTAACTCTTGACTTACTTAAAAACCCGAAGTTGGATGGTGTTTATATTCTTTCCACTCAAAGAACGCTTGCAGATAACTGAAAATGTTACAACTCTTCTCCTCGTGGAAGATTGGTTGGGTGTTGAATCTGCTTTTATTGTTCATCATACCATGAAATTCAATTTGGATGAATTTGGTCTGGTGTGCGTTTTCAAAATTATAATACCCTGTTATTATAGATGCTATTTTCGTGCTTTCTCAATCTTTTTTTTATCTAGATTCTTACAAGATGTAAACTTTTGATGTATATATATTTTGTTATTAACTTTTTAGAGTTTACTTGTCAATGTTTGTGATCTTGGATTTGTATTCTCACTGGTGTTTATTTGCTAAATAGATGCAAATTTTCGTGAAAACTCTCACTGGCAAGACCATCACCCTTGAGGTGGAAAGTTCCGACACTATTGATAATGTTAAGGCTAAGATCCAGGACAAGGAAGGCATTCCCCCGGATCAGCAGAGGCTAATCTTTGCTGGCAAGCAACTTGAAGATGGACGCACACTAGCTGACTACAACATCCAAAAGGAATCCACGCTTCACTTGGTTCTGCGGTTGCGGGGTGGCATGCAGATTTTTGTGAAGACCCTCACCGGCAAGACCATCACCCTTGAGGTGGAAAGTTCCGACACCATTGACAACGTCAAGGCCAAAATCCAGGATAAAGAGGGCATCCCACCAGACCAGCAGAGGCTTATTTTTGCTGGCAAGCAACTTGAGGATGGACGGACTCTAGCTGACTACAATATCCAAAAGGAATCCACTCTTCACTTGGTGCTCAGGCTTCGAGGTGGTATGCAAATTTTCGTGAAGACCCTTACTGGAAAAACCATTACATTGGAGGTTGAGAGTTCTGACACCATAGATAATGTGAAGGCCAAAATTCAAGACAAGGAGGGTATTCCCCCAGACCAACAGAGGCTTATCTTTGCTGGCAAACAACTTGAAGATGGTCGTACTCTTGCTGACTACAACATCCAGAAGGAGTCCACCCTACACTTGGTGCTGCGACTCCGAGGTGGCATGCAAATTTTTGTGAAGACTCTCACCGGAAAGACCATTACGTTGGAGGTTGAGAGTTCTGATACTATTGATAATGTGAAGGCCAAGATCCAGGATAAGGAGGGCATTCCACCAGACCAACAAAGACTTATCTTTGCTGGGAAGCAGCTTGAGGATGGCCGAACACTTGCAGACTACAACATTCAGAAGGAGTCTACTCTCCATCTGGTACTTCGACTTCGTGGTGGAATGCAGATTTTTGTCAAGACTCTCACTGGGAAAACCATTACTTTGGAGGTTGAAAGCTCCGACACCATTGACAATGTGAAGGCAAAGATACAAGACAAGGAAGGGATCCCACCAGACCAGCAGAGGCTAATTTTTGCTGGGAAGCAACTTGAAGATGGCAGGACTCTTGCCGACTACAACATTCAGAAGGAGTCAACCTTACACTTAGTGTTGCGTCTGCGTGGAGGAATGCAGATTTTTGTTAAGACGCTGACTGGGAAAACAATTACCTTGGAGGTTGAGAGCTCTGATACTATTGATAATGTAAAAGCGAAAATCCAGGACAAGGAAGGCATTCCTCCAGACCAGCAGAGGTTGATCTTTGCTGGCAAGCAGCTGGAGGATGGGCGTACCTTGGCAGACTACAATATTCAAAAGGAGTCCACTCTACATCTTGTCCTTCGTCTCCGTGGGGGTTTCTAAATCCTGGAGTGGGTGCGCTAGTATTTTCTTCCTGCAGTGTCTTCTGTTTCTCCTGGATCATGTTTGTGATTGTCAGATGTGTGCGTGTCTTCGAATAAGTTGGAGAACCCTGTTTCTGTGTGGTTTATCCCTAAGTTTGATTGTTCTATACTCTTGAGTGGCTATTATAGGTGAGCTTCACCACTGCTGTATTGACTATTAAATATATTTTACCTTGTCAATATCTGAATTTTCCAAAAGCTGTGTTTTGGTAGTGTATTCTATAGTCTTTGGAAGATGGTGCGTTTGTTTCCCAATTATTTCTTGGTGCCGTCGACTCACATTATCTTTATGCCTTGTAGTCGATGTCTTGTACTCCCGCTAAATTGGTTTTGCAAATTCTAACACCAGCATCTACAAAAGCTCTGTTTGTGAAATTGGTTCCTAATTTCATCCATTTGAATAATTAATATTTATTATGCTTTCAGCCTTCGGAAAGATTGGTTTATCATGTGCCTATAAAATCTACATTATTGATTGGGGTCTGGACCAATTAAAAAGAAAAATTGTCTTGCTTTACATTGCGGATACTCAGAAATCTACAAACAACTGCGATTTCCAGGAAACCTAATGTTATACTTTTGTATCTACTGTTTACTTAAGGATATACTTTCCAGGACGAATTTACCAAATCCTTTTCAGGATATCCTCGAACACTAAATTTTTTATTTCCTTCCAGTGATACCAAATACTTTTATGCATGCTTACTGCGAACAACGATGGTTTTCATTTTGTTTAGTAAGTAAAGAAAGACAAAGCCGAATAGGTTGATAAGACAAACAGAAACATGATCTTTATGTGCTTCCATTTTTTTCTTGGAACAAAGAAAAAACCAGCACACGTCTATCTTTGCTTGCCGGTAGGTGACTTTATTGGACCAGGATCATAACCTGATTATATGGCTAGTAGTACTAACTAACCCAGCAATTTAGACCCAAATTGGTCGGAACTGACACTGGGAGGGCAAGTGGCACTGAGACTTTATTTGCCTAGCTCTCTGCTCAAACTCCTGCTGGCCTTGTCCCCTCTGCCTTTGCTGCTGCCCGCGGACCACATGCTCGAATGCTTCGCACTGGCATTCATCATCCAGCTGCCTAAACTGTTGGCAGCACTGCTGGAGGTGCTGCTGTTCCTGCTGTTCCGGGTTCTCAAATTCGGGCATTGCCATGAATGACCTTGACTGCGACAGGAATTGCTCGCAGTGGCTAAAGTCCTTGCTCTGCATCTGCCTGCGGCACTTCTCGGATTGTTGCTCCCTCCGGGGATTCTGTTCATCGATCTCAACTGTGGTGACGATGGTCCTGTAGGCCGACGCGTAGGCGATGATCACCAACAAAAGGGTAAAGAAAGCCGCTATCTTAGTGAACTTTGCCATTGTTGCACCAAACTGATACCACTGCGAAGAGTAGTGTGTTGTGCTGTAATCGGTGAAGAAGCAGCGAGGGATGAAGGGGACTTTATAGTGGATTTTTGGATCTGCATGTACAGAACGTGGAAGATGAATGGAATGGTCAGGGTTTGCTGTGGCCATTTGGTATCATCTCGTGTCCTGCTCGATGCTAACACGTCTGCATTTGCATGCAAACATCTGCGGCAGCTGGATAGATTGCATGGAGGGCACAAGATTATTTCTGTGTTCTGTTTGTGATTATTAGTAAGTCAATACGTATGTATATGAATCTTTTGCATAATTTATGAATTTTATAAAATACCATACCTTTCACCTCAGTAAACTTTATTGATTGTAAATGAGTTTTACTATACATCGCATGCCAATTCCATAATTATCCCAACAAATTGCTTAAATGTAAAATTTATACAATTAGCTATGTAATTATTTAATCGACTAAATAATAATTCTCTGTATGTACAAATAAATATGAAATCATACACTTCATTTGTGTGCTTAAAAGCTGTTCTCATCCTTAGTTAAATATGAGGTTTCATATCTAATTCTCTTATACGATACGTTGTCGTTTGTGTTTCAGTATATTTTTTCAGACCTAGACTTAAAAAAAAGTATATGTTAAACGAATTTCTTTTGATGCTTATCCCGCTGATTTAATCAGCAAAGGAGCATTATTAATTATTATTCTATATATGAACTAAAACATGAAAGAATGAATTATTATTTGATATTACTAGAAGAAATGATGCACATAAAAGGCTAGCTACTGTCTTGCAATACCTTAATATTTAGCAGTTAGCACCTCAATATGAGATGGGTTTTTTAGTCCGGCAAGCGGCTGCTATATGGTTCTATGGTTCCCTTCCAGAAATAGTAACCCAATAACAAACCCAAAAAGGGTCCTGTATTTTCTTTCCACAAGAACTTGGAAATTGCTCTTTCTTCCTCCGGACCATTTGCGAAACTAGAGGGAGAAACTAGCTTGACTTGGTCTTTGTAATCTTTATCACACTCTAAGTAGTGTTTGCGTCTTCAGAGACTTCCTTTGCAATAGATACGATTTACCCTACATTCTTTTTATTGTTATTATTCATAATTCATATCGTAACTTTTTTTCTTTTAACTTAATTAAGCTAGTTAGAAATGAGAGCGGAAAAAGGACGGCAGGTCCCATGGCATTTTATCATATCCATCCTTATTGCTTTTCAAGCTTTGTTTTTTAATGCTTGTCGTGGACAAGCCGATGACGATGAGACTGCGGCTGCCCCGCCTCCCGGCATGAACACTTGCAACGGAGTTTTCCTGACGTATACTTTCACTTCCAGGGAAAAGGAGTATCCAAGATTAAAGAATGCCACTGCTCAGTCCTGGTCATTCAATTCAATGGCAACAATTACCAACACTGGCAACGAAGAAGTGCCGGGGTGGCAGATGTTTGTGGGGTTTCAACATCAAGAGATTTTGGTGTCAGCTAGTGGGGCTAGTCTTGTTGATGCTGATGATTTCCCGGCCGAAGTTGGCCATGGAGTAACCTTCGCAGGGAGTTCCATGCCGGATTTGAAGACGTCCATCGAGACTGCTGGGGATATGACCCAAATCTCGCAACAGATTGAGATCACCGGTACCCAGTTTGGGGTGAGGCCACCTCGAATTCCGATGCCAAGGAGCCTTTATCTTGTTAATGAAGGTTACAAATGTCCCAAGGCAACTACACGAGGTAATCTCCCAGGGTTGACATTAATAGGGGGTTACGTCCAGTTATACATGAATGCGCTTAGTTATCATCCAGGAAATAAGTTTGGGTGTGACGCATTTGGTTTATTTGCAGGAAAAAGGGCTATGCAAGTTTGTTGTAAGAAGGATCCCAAGGCGAAAAAAAAGAAGCCCAAGAAGATCAAGTTTTCGGTTCGTCGATATGGGGATCTGAGCATGACATACGATGTGCTGCAGACCTATTCTAGCAGCTATCTTGCTCAGGTGACCATAGATAATAACCACCCATTAGGGCGTCTTGATAACTGGAACTTGACCTGGGAATGGAAGCATGGAGAATTCATCAATACCATGAGGGGGGCTTTCACTCATTCGGAGGACGTATCCGAATGCTTGTACGGTCCGGCGGGGAACTATTACGCAGATCTAGATTTCTCCACGGTTATGAATTGTGAGAAACGGCCAGTCATTTCAGATGTTCCTCCGCAGCTGAATAATGATACGAAATTTGGGAAGCTGCCATATTGTTGCAGGAATGGTTCTCTCTTGCCAGCTCTTATGGATGAAGGTAAAGCCCGAGCTGTCTTCCAATTGCAAGTCTACAAGATGCCTCCTAACATGAACAGAACTGCTATAGAACCACCACAAAAATGGAAAATTGATGGGATTCTCAATCCTCAGTACAGGTGTGGCCCTCCTATCAGGGTGTCCCCGACAGAATATCCTGATGCAATGGGACTTCCTGCGACGGTCCCCGCGGTTGCAAGTTGGCAAGTGGTTTGTAACATTACGCATCCGAAGGCGACCAAGTCACGGTGCTGTGTTTCTTTCTCGGCTTACTATAATACATCTGTCATTCCTTGCAATACCTGCGCCTGCGGCTGTGATGATGATGAGCATTGCAGTAAGACCGCACCGTCAATGCTTCTCCCACCGGAGGCTGCTCTTGTGCCTTTTGCGAACAGAACTATTAAGACAGATGCATGGGCTCGCCTAATGAAGCTGAAGATTCCCAGACCAAGGCCCTGTCCTGACAACTGTGGTGTTAGCATCAATTGGCATGTTACCAATGATCACAAGGGCGGGTGGACAGCTCGACTCACGCTTTTCAACTGGGGTGATACTAGTTTTGAGGATTGGTTTACTGCGATCCAAATGAAAAGGGCTTATCGTGGCTATGAAGCCGTATATTCCTTCAATGGGACTAAGCTTGATGCCCTCAACAAAACCATCTTCTTCCAAGGACTGCCAGGCTTGAATTTCTTAATGGCAGAGACTAATGGGACTCGTCGGGGAGAGCCAAGGGTGCCAGGAAAGCAACAATCTGTGATCTCATTTACCAAAAAAGGTATACCAGGCATCAACATTGTTCGAGGTGATGGATTCCCTTCCAAAGTGTTCTTCAATGGAGAAGAGTGCGCTCTGCCCACAAGACTTCCACAAAAGAATGGAGTGCAAAAATATCAACCCAAGTTTGTGTCAACCCTATACATCGCCATCATGACTTTCTTGCTGATGACGTACAGATCGCGTTCTTGTAATCATAGTTGAGTGTTTCTTCTAGCAAATTCTTGGTTGGTGCTTCTTTCCAGGTAGATGCCTAATTTGGTGAGAAATATGTATACACAACCCACTACTGAATCCCTTTGCTGTATTATTTAGCTTTCATTTTGGTGGCTCGATCGTGTGCTTTCTCCTCCAAAATCACTCATCTTCATTTTCAGACTGGAAGAAAGGAAGTTCGGTGAGCATTTGGGAGATTAGTATGACAGAGAAGATTAGCATGGCCCCTGCGCAAGGATGACACGCACAAATCTAGAAATGGTCCAAATTTTTCGCATTCAAAAAAAAAAAGTAGATCTTAAATTTATAGGAAGTAGGAATCATTAACGATGGATTTGGCAACAATCAGTTCAGGCCAGGCCATCCTTGGAGCCTTAGGGGTCTGACAGGTTCGACACCAGGATCATGATTGATCTGTATATCTTTAACCAATATTAGTTATTTGGATGCAAAGTGGTGAAGCATTCTGTAAATTAAAGGGTACGGGCGCCTTCTTTTTTGGTTTGCTCCATTGAGGTTTTGCTTTGACAAAAATGTTGACTAGATTCTATTCATTAAATTCTTATTCGATTTTGTTTCATTCATCTACATTTGTTTTGTATTAATTTCCTATTTTGGTTTGCTTCATTACACTCGTGTCTCTCCCAAGTACAAATGCTCACCTTGTCTAACTAGAATAAAAGTGATCCATCAAATGTTATGGCCCATTTACCTTACGGTGAGAAATGCACGGTTTTGTACTTGTATTTCCGAAATTGGGCCTTTTCAACCCAAAGTAACTTAAATTTGATCCATTAATTAAATTATTCAAAATAGTCCAAAAGAAGATGTAACCCTTATGTGAAACATTTGAATCCGCCACCCCTCAACGGAGAGAAAGAGGAAGGGACGTCGCCACCAGTGACCATACCCACACGGTAGCCGCCAACCACAACAAGGTCACTCGCAGCCGTCAAGAGTCCTCCCCTGATGTACCCAACGTCTGCCTGAAGATGTCTCGGGCAAATAAGCCAATCTGAATTTATAGGATTTAAATTAATAAAGATATATTTATCTTTAAAGAATATTTGTTTGAATCTCAACCAGTTCTCACGACAACCTTGATGACTTTAAATATCCAGATAACAAAGACCTCCTCGTTTCCCATTCCTGCTCTTCTGCATTACAGTTGCCTGAGTGAGCTACGGTGTGTTTTGCTCGAGATGGCTGAATCTTGTCCATTAACAGTCCTTGAACTTTTCCATATCTCTCCGTCACCTGGAACCGTGCCCACCACCTCTGTTCCTCTATCTTTCTTCGACTTGCCATGGTTTCTTTCCCCTCCCATGCAACGCCTCTTCTTTTACGAGTTCCCTCACCCTACCCATTACTTCCTCGACACTGTCTTTCCCACTCTGAAAAGCTCTCTTGCTCTTGTTCTTGGTCACTACTTCCCTCTTGCAGGCAATCTTATATGCCCGTCTCCACCTCAAAAGCCCTATATCCTTTACACAGATGGAGAATCATCAGTTCCCCTCACCGTGGCCGAGTCAACGCTGGATTTTAACAATGTTATTGCCGACCATCCGAAAGATGTTAGAGAGTTGCACCCTTTTGTTCCGAATTTCCCTCCAGCTCGTCTCGCAGAAGATGGCACTTGTAAGGTGCCATTACTCGCCTTACAGATGGTTTTGTTCCCAAATGCTGGCATTTGCATTGCTGCTCAGTTTTCCCACCTGGTGGCTGATGGGATGGCATTTAACCATTTCATGAAATCCTGGACTTCTGTCTTCAGGTCAGGCGAACATGACCTGACTTGCCTTGACAAATCGTCGTTACCATCACATGATAGAGCGGCGATCGAAGACCCCTGCGAGTTGGAGTCCATATTTTTGAAGGTGTGGTTTAGTTGCGCGGTGAATTGGGACTGGGAGATGAACACACGCGCAGCCCGGGATCTACTTGCCGGCAAGGTTAGAGCCACGTTTGATATTGAGCAACTAACTACCGGAAGGCTAAAAGATTGGATTTCGAATCACTCTGCCAAAATTCCGGGCGGCTTACATGTATCGACGTTCGTGGCTACATGTGCATTAGTATGGGTTAGTTTGATGAAGTCCAAGGTGAATGGAGTTGGCAATTTATGTGACCATGAAAAGCTTTGCCACTTGGGTTTTGCCGCTGACTGCCGGCACCGTCTCAAACGTAAACTATGCACAACATATTTCGGGAATTGCCTAGCGATATGCTACGCTTCAGCAAGGAGAGGAGACCTGCTCGGAGAAAAGGGGATTGTTGTAGCTGCAGAAGCAATTGGGAAGAAAATCAAGGAACTGGAAAGTGACGCTTTGATTGGAGCAGAGAAGTGGATGTCAAATTGGCAAGAGATTGGCTGTTCCAAGGAGAATTTCAAAGAAATAATCGACCAAGGAATTCTAACTATGGTCATGGGGTCACCAAAGCTACGTGTTTATGAGACGGATTTTGGATGGGGTAAGCCGAAAAAGACCGAGGTGGTTCAAATTGATGTTTCAGGAGCCATATATCTTTCTGAGCGTAGAAATGGCGAAGGTGGACTTGAGGTTGGCTTGGCTCTTACCAAGAGTCAAATGGGTGTCTTCATTTCCTCCTTTGAACAATTTCTTAATCAAAATCTGAACTGAGTCATGTTTTGTAGACGTACGTGGATCCGTCTCGTAGGTTTGATGCTTTTCTTTTGTGACTATAAGTGAGCTTGTTTTGATTCCTTATCCTCCATTGTACCCAATGCTGCAATCCAAAACTTTTCCATTCTCATGCAACTTACCTGTTTTTCACTTCAGCCATGTGAAACGCATTGGGAAGTGCAGAGTCTTGTCTGAATAATATCCACAGATGATAACGTTTATAGTTTTTCCTTTTTTGTGTTTTTCTAGTCCTTGGAGATTTGTGTAATTATGGCTTGTTATCAGTGCCCATCCTTTACATTACTCGAATGAAATTAATGTACATTCATTGCCATCCCATACATTACTCAATATAATAATATAAATCGGGGATAAAATATTATATATTTTGCACCAAGTTGACGGGATTGGGTGTTTTTTAATAAGATAAAATATTAAGTATTTGTAAGTATTTGAGGCGAATTGTTTTGAAATTAGAGAGCTGATAAGAAAGAAATACAACTTAATGATAAGCAGTTCATTTTTGTTTGTATTTCATTGATGAAAAAGTGACCAATGTATGTAATACAACTTAATTGGCACTAATATTACAAGGGCTTTCAGAAAGAATGATCTGAATATACAATCAAATAATCAATTAATGGGGCAAAAGAGTTGCAATAATATTACGTTAAAACATACAACAGTTTGGTTTCTATGTGAGGTTGGATCAGGTGTAGGGTGGTACTGTAGTGTAGAGTAGTGCAGTATCGACAATGCAAGGCGGCTGAATGTTGGACCTGGGCGTGACGTTAGCATCTCCTGGTTTGCTACACTTGCTTCGCCTGCAGCAGGAATGATGAACAGTTAATCGAGTAAAGTAATGACAATGAGAAAGACTTCCCCTGGTGGTCAATGTAATATTATTAAGATAGAAGGAAAATGAGAGATTTGGCAATCAAATCTATACCTTTTTTAAGTACTTCTTGTGAAGTTTGATTGCATTGGTGCAGGCTTTTTTGGCGTCCAAGTTTCCAGTCATGTCGTTCAGAATCTGACCATTTGTCAAGAAGAAGAAAAGGAAAAAGACATGAGTACACATGCAGGCATGGTGATTATCTATTTCCAGCAAAACTTCAATTCATCAAGCCGACCTTAACAACATCATCTAAGCCACGAGCTTCTGTCAGGAGCTTTGTGCTCTTGTCCTTCAAGACACTGGCAACCAGGAAAACAGAGATAGGAAGGGGAGCTTCTGAACTAGCTCCCCTATTTTTAAGGTTTTCTCTCTCAAATTTCCCATAATGACGTGCTGATTTGACTCTCCCTTTGGATCCCTCGGCTTTTTCGCTAGCTGAAGCTGCCTCTTCATACAGTTCGAACATGTCGGGATCAAACTCGAGAGCCCACATCATCTGTTACGATCAAGAAACCAGAAGGAACTCCAATTTCAGCAACAGCAGGAAAGCATTCAAGTAAAGCTTCTTGTGAGCAATAAACCCAAGAAGAATGATTAAAAGCAAGCAGTTAAAAGTACCTCCCAGAGGTAGAGAGAATCACAAAAAGAGAATTCTCGACGAAATAAAACCATGAGCATGCGGAATGCAAATAAATAGTCACCTCCACCAAGTTCCTCTGCGCAACAACAGCAGAAGAAAATTTGCTTGTGAGAGTCATGAAAAGCACAGAAAGTTATGGATACAGCACCGGGATGAAATTTAAATCAACCTTGTAGGAAAATATAATCTGAAAACATACCTAAATGCTTATGAAGTTTTGGATCGATAACTTGAGTAATTGCTGCCAAAGTAGTCAGCTGTGACTCTACCCCAACAGAGCTGTCAGTGCATCTGAAATTTCCTCTCTTGAAATCCAAATAACAACAAATTATAAGAAACCAGGAATCGAGTAGAAAACAAAATTCGGAAACTACAACAATGGAAAGATGAAGAACAAGTGTTAGTAGGTATCAGAATGCAACCAGGAGCACTCAGTTACATTATTCTGATAATTGAATAAAGACTATTCAGATCCCAGAAAAGATAAGGCATGAAAACATTAAATAACAAAAAAAAAAATTAAAGCTCGCATAGGACACTAGAGAACAATATCACATTTATAAACATTTAAATTTTTTTAAAAAAAATGCTGAAAGTAAAATTAGATAAGGGATAGTACCAATCTGCGCATCAAGCGCTCAAAGCACCAAAATGCATCAGCCTCATCTTCAAGGAGCATTATCATAGGGGAGCAAAGATCACTCATTCCTGCTCAGCAATTTCATAGAGATGAGATTTTAGAATTTTCTCATCATTGGATCAATGTCAGTAGACCAATAGTTTCCTTCAAGTGTCTCAGAGGATTGGCAAATCAAAGAGCTTGACAGGGCAACATTGCACAAGAATTATTATAAATGACCTGTCAAGCACAGCACAAGAACTCCAAATACACTATACATATCCCTTGAGGCCACATAAGGTATGGTAAAAGAAGAAAAGAAAATTTCAGCTAATAAGTTGCGAAAGTTCTCCAAAACAAGAACGGGAGCTTTAGTGGATCTAAAGCCATGTTAATAGCATCGCAGGGCACATTTCGGGAAAAAAAAATTCAACATCACCTCTCCAATGCATATTGCACAAGTAGAAGACTCTACAAAATTATGCTTCCATCACTTCCAAAAGGATCAGATTTTATGGATAATTGCCATGCGGGAGAGGTGATTTTTTTTTAATTTTTTTTCTGGGATAAAATGAGAAAGATAAAATACATTTATTTGACTTGAATATGTAGAACAAGGAGGAAAAATGAACAATAGAGTTACTATGATTTTGAGAATAGACTCGTGCTAGTTTCGGACTAACAGACAGTGCGTGGAGGAAAATCTCTTCATTTGATGACTTACCTTGGCAATAGCCAATGTCTGTATCAATCCAGGCATAAACAGCTAGAATATCCCAAAGTTTTGACAGATTTTCTTTCTTCTCATAGAACACCAATGTTCTGTCAGTGCGATGCACGTCAAGACCTACAATATAAATGAATCCAACAAAAATTACCTAAGCTATAAGCTAAATCTAGGACCACAGGGTATTTATTATAAATAACCAGAAAGAAAAAGCAATATTTGGACACAAACTAAAAAAGTCAAGACATGCACAAAGGAAGCCGCAATGCTCTGCCAGAAGGGGATGTTTGGATGTTTGTGTTAAAGGGATGATCACACGAGTCGTGATTTCTGATGTATGCCATAATTCAAGGAAAACTTGCAGTTTCTGGTCACTTGTTTTGAGATTACTGATAATAGTTAATTATAACTATTAACTATGGATAAAAAATACTCCCTTTGTTTACATTGTAATAGAGAAGAAAATGATCTGAGAAAGTAACAATTTTTAACTTTGGTCAAAGAAAAGAAAAACATGTGAAATATAAGAATTTACCAACCTATTTGATGTAACGTAAGCATCCACTGGATTACTTTCTTGTCCAAAGGGCCATTACTGGTAAGCTCTTTCACAATTTCTGAACTGGAAATGTTAACATTTGACTGATTTTGACCGTTGCTATCTGATGAATCAGCGGCTTTGCAATGGCCTGTTTCTAACATTACGAGTGGGTCTTGAATCGGCTGACCATCTTCAGTTATGACAGGTGATGTAATAAATTTTCCACTTCCAATTATAGGAAATATTTGGCGGCACGCCTCCTTCCAGCTAGCATATTGCATCCTGAGATATAAAAATATGATTATTGTATATGACTACTGTCATGCCTTGACCTATAAGTTTGGACGTGCCAATAAAATAGGAATCACAATATTTCGTTAGGCTACTATTCTCATAGATAAAAAAATTATATACCATCATTACATTTGGGCACTCTTTAGAACCTTCTTGGATTAGAATTCCCTCTGATCATACATCCATTACTGGCTAATAGTTCATATAAATCGGAATAAAAGTATATACCTTCTGCGCTGTCGTATTTGCTCTCGATCGTCAAATGTACTCTTTGGATCATAACAACCAAGTAAAAATTCCCAAACTTCTCCTCTAATTGATGGATGGATCCCCTACATACACAAAAGTAGAATGGGACGAGGCTATTTACTTGGCATTTATTGTAGATGATGTGACTGCAGATCCTATTAATTTGAAGATAAGCACTAACCCCACGCTGGATTCTGTCAAGTGTCTTGCTTATATCAAGAAACCCTTCAGGAGTAAATGCAGCTCGCCATCTCCTAACGCTCAGAGTCTTACCAGCCTGCATAAATGAAGCAAAAACAAGATTTCATATGTTGCTGGTAGAACTTGAGCATCTAACTTGTATACGGAACAGTGATAAACTAGCGGAACCCATTGTTCACCTAGTATATTGATAAATGCTATACGTCTTCACCAGTTCTAGGAAGATGCAAATGAAAACAAAACTATTTAACCGCGAAACAATATGATGGACTTCATCTCTGATCTATATACAATCTAAGCCAATCTTTGGTGCATTCTCGCAATTCTGTTTGATTTCCAATTGTAAGAGCAAGCCAAACATTTGCCTTTCTCCATCACATTGATCAAAACCATCAACAAAATAAACAAATAACAAGTATAGCTGAAGAATCGAAAAGAGAGAGAGAGGCAATTCTCTTTCTCCAAAGACGATGTAATACCAGAAGGCAGTTTCGTTAACCCAATTGGCATCCAGAGAAGCAGAAGAGAAAGTGAGAACCTCAACAAGACAATGCAGAGATATGCAATACAGAATGTGTAGAAGAGTCACAAGCACCAGAAGTTGTAGACAATGGGAAATCCGAAAAGATGAAGACTTTAGCCATAGAGACAACACAAACCCTGATTTTAAATCTGGTCTTGGGCACATCGGTGCACTCAGGCCGGACCTCGTAGTAAGAATCAGCAGGTTCTCCTGAGTTTCCCCACATTTGACGAGATAGTATCTATCCAGACGATAAAAATCAGCAATCCGCAACGCGAAAAAAGCTTGCTTCCAATGAGAGAACCTAAAGCAGAAACGAGGAGCTGGACCACTTCAAATAAAAGAATGATGCGTTGGGGGACCAAGCCATCAAGAAGAAGAAGAAGGAGGAGGAGGAGGACAAGTTCAAGGCACGGAAAGGAAAAAGGAGGAAAATAGGAAGTGTATTGTTTCTCCTACATATTCTTTAAATGTTTTATGTTCTTTAATAACAACTAGTTTTGTGCTGTCTTTGGATGTTCTGTTCGTAGGGGTGATTTTAACAATCCAAGGTTATTCTGTTGTGTTTGTGGGGTTGTTATGTTGGTTATTTCCTGACAAGGCTGCTGTCATTGGTCGCGCTCAAATTCGCGCCGCAATTCCTTGGCATCTCAGATCACTGCATTTCCTCCAATTAAATCATTTTCTTTAGCTTTCTTTCTTTTGTAATTTTAGTTTATCATTTATTTGTTAAAATTTCATACTTTTTATTAAAAACATATTCTATAATTTTAGAATGATCATAATCACCGTTGTTAATGATTTTATTCTAATTTTTATTAATGGATAGACCGATAATGGCGCGTGATCATGGGACTTGGCCACCCGCACAATTTTCACGGGAGACATGGGGAGATGAACCCGAGGAGGAGGAGGAGGAGGAGGAGTTTATTCTTTCCCGCTGTGGCGGAGCGTGGATTCCACGAGGAGCCAATTCGTCAGAAGGGTTGAGCAAAGTTCTTGGGGCTTTTGGTGGATGGAAATTGACAAGTTAGGAGGGAAATCCCTTCCGTTAGTTCTTTGACCAATTTAGATGGTTGGCTTTTGCGCTTTGAGGATACCCATATAGAGATAACCTATAATTCAAAATTGACCTACTTCTGCGCTACAATGTCCGATGGAAAGTTTGTGTATCGGCCATCTAATCGCCATATCTTAAACTTAACACCAACTGAAATTTTGTTATTTTGGTTTAAGGCTTAATATTATAATTATATTTCAAACTAAGTTCAAATTTATGTTAATGACAAAAAGCTTATTGACCCGCATGAATAAAATGTGATTATTGTTCATTCGATTATGTAATTATTTTAAAGCATAAAGTTTACTTTAATTCTTGTTACGTTAGAGTACATTGGTTCACGGCAAAATGCGTGCGTGGGCCTGTACGGGTTGGGCTTATATGTTTTTCTGGACTTAGGTTGCCTGTATCATTAATTGGCTCGATGTGTAAGCTGGGAGGGTTTGTACCTAATAATATCTCCAGAGTACACAATAATTTTTTAAAAAAAATTAAAAATGTATTCATATCGGTATCAATGACTGATACGCAATCATGTATCTACGCTTTGGATTTTCGTAGATCTGCGTGTTGGATGATTATATGCTGGGCTTATTTTCTAGCCCATGAATAATAATAAAAGTCTAATTTTTGGCCTTTTAATAATAAAAAAAAGAAAGAAACCTACGATGGCTTTTTGGTTCCTCTTCTGTGTGAGTGTGTAGGTGGTTACGGTGAGAAGCTGGTACAGAAGAAACAGGGCTTTTTTACATAATCAAGCTGCAAAATTTTGACGATGATGTGAGAATGCATCGTTGGATAGTCCCGAAATTTTGACTGCCCTCTCTTACTGCTGTAAATTTTTTGGACGAACTTGATAGTGAAGATCTTTAAAAACTACAAGAGATCAGTTCAAACTGTTAGATAATAATAGATTTTGAGTGAAATCTGTTATTTTGTCTCTCATTTCGTACCTAGAAAAAAACTTTTGTATTACAAATTATTGGTAATAATTGATTTGAAATGGCAGATAAATCCCGTGATTTTTATACTTATTCTAAAATTTGATATTCTTGGTGTGTGTTTATCATCCATTGGGACCATGCTGCAATATATTTTTGCTATTATCTTCATAGGTTTTATACAGAATGAGAAAAATTTGGCAAACAAAGATCTTTTTCGGTACTTGAGTTTACAATTGTGTTCTATTTTGGACTATTTTTTCCCTTCATTATACAGGTGTCTCCTCATTTACAGAGGATCATTAAAGACGTGGAGATCAGTCAGAGCAAACATGGGAACAGTAAGCATCCACTGCCAGTTTGATTATTCGCAAATGAGGATATGCAGTGATTCACAGGGGCCCAGGCCCGAGGATAACAGCTGTGCTCCTTTCTGCCATTTAAGAGTATATTTATTTCGTTTGGTATCATCTCGGGGTCTGCATCCAAATGAAGGAAAATGGATTCACTGTTTGAAGATGATAAATTGAATGAAGTAACATTAAACCATCTTATGTCCATTCGTGTCTGCATAAGAAACATGGGGAAACAGGAGTTTCTGATTACTTGAAGTGAATTGGTTGTTTTAGAAGGATTCTATAAGAGGAATGGCTTCCGATGCGAATACAAGTTCAAATGCTTTATCGTAACCAGTAAAGCAAATATGTCAAGACTGTCAGTTAAACCCAAAGCAGAAGACATGAATGTTCTTGTCAAAGGTCGAAAGTAAAGTATAAAACGAAAGGCCAAGTTATGTGAGCTACCAAAGAAAGGGTTATAACATGTAACGATACGGCTAGCTCTTGCTGTGTGGCCATTTAAAGTTAACGAACATATACTTTGCTCTGGAGGCTAAGAAATCCAAAGGAAAGAATAAGAAAAAGGGGGGAAAGCTTCACTGCCAGCTAGAAAGTTTATGCAGCTTTGGCCTACAAAAACCCTGAAAATTGCATCAGCATCCTCACATCTCAACTTCATTCGGATCTTTGGAAACCGAATTTGGGTGAAACCACACATCATCGTTTGCCACCTTATCTCCTCAATCTGTTTTTCAATGGCCAACACCATTCTAAGACCAATTTACCAGCGCAGAGCCTTCCATCTGATGGGACTCTTTTGTCTCATGGTGTCGACACAGAAGACAACTGCTTTTCAATTTGCAGTAGGGGGTGCAAAGGGTTGGGCCGTTCCTGATAATAGCAGCGCTAATGGCCACAATCAATGGGCAGAACGCACCCGATTCCAGATTGGAGACTCATTATGTAAGTTTGCATACTTTCTTCAACAGTTGATTGAGGTTCGGTGCAAAATACTTTATGCCATAACATCCAGTTCCGATTGCATATATAGTAGCAAAAGCACACAATACAAAGTGTGCTCATCAACTAATATTTGATCCTAATAGCCTTCAAAACTTAAAAACATAAGAGAAGATACCGTACAATCGAAGTTTATAAACAGGACACAGGACACGACTCTTCCATGTAACTAATTATTATCAAATAGTTTAATCTATGGCTGCATATCTGCAGTATTTGTATACCAGGCAGATCAAGACTCGGTGCTTCAAGTAACCAAGGAAAACTACGAGAATTGTACCACAACAGAGTACATAAAGAAATTCAATGACGGCCACACTGTTTTCACATTCAATCAGTCCGGACCTCACTACTTCATCAGTGGAAACCAAGGAAACTGCATCAAGAATGAGAAGCTGGTGGTGGTAGTTTTGGCAGACAGAAGCAATCATTCTGCCAACACAAATTCAACAAGTCCTGCTTCTCCTCCAGCTCCAGGTACAACAGAAACGGTCCCGTCACCGTCACCTGCCCCTGCTGGTGAGGAGTCACCTCCTGAAGGAACAGTTGAAATCAACCCATCGCCCTCTCCAGTCGCGGTTCATCCGAGCAAAGCTTCTTCCACCATCATCAGCTTTATCGGTTCAGTTGGAGCATTATTGCTTGCTTCATCTCTTACATTAGCATTTTAATTTTTATAATTTGAATGATTACTAATTTATTTTTGAATTTGTACTGTGCTTTCCCCGCTTGGGCTCTTCAGGATTTTCCCATCTGAAGCCTAGAGATTTCAGCTGGGTATCCTAGGTGCATTGGTGTTTTGAGTTTCAGTATTCGTTTGCTACCTGAGAAATAAGCTGAAAAAATCCATGATTGGTTGTGCTGTCTATATTACATTCAAGAGATGAAATGAATCGATAAACAGTGTGAATGCTAGACATTTTGATTCTTTTTCCTTTTTTGGCTTTACCTTAAAGAGCGAAATGTGTGAGAACCCAAAAACATTTTATTATCATCTGCATTAAAGGTACGAAACTAATTTAGGTAATAACACCGGATCAAGTTCCTTATTAATTACAATCTGGATCACCATTTACACTAGAAACTCTAATCAACAGCAAATAGTGTAGAGACAATCCTAGTTCAGAGACAAAAAAAATGGCATATCCTGTATTGGTGGCAATTATAATCATTCCCAACTGTTCATTGCATTTTTTTTATAAAAAAAAAGAAGAAAAAAGAGGCACATATTGGAATCGTGGGCAGCATTCCTTGCTAAAATCGACGTGTCGTATTCGAATATTGAAGTTACACATAACATGATTTGTCTCCACGTCAAAAATTTTTGCCTAGCTCGACTTTTTTCATCATGCTAATAGTATTATGCAAAATTGAATCCAATATCCCAGCAACCTGAAGACCAAAGTGCAAGAACATTAATAAAGAAAGCATCATAGGAGAAGAAATTAGAAGGCCAGAAATACAGATACCGACCGTGAAAACACCGCCAATTATGGCACAGACATTGGTTATAAAATGCGAAAATGACTTGCGATTTTCCTTTATTAGAACCTGATTGCACAAGTATAAATAGAATTTGAATTTGTGTAAGAATAATTTCGAAAATTAGCAGGACTGGAACTGAAAAAAGTTATAGTTTGCTAGTAGTAAACCTGCATGGGGGATAGCTCGAAATGGAATTTTGCAGCGGGTAAATGGACTGAATGTGACAAACTGCTGTGAGCCGTGTATTCGTACTCCTCGATTATTTTTCGTTCCCAAGAATGGTGTGCGGTTACCTCTGTTTTAACAACTTGGAGGTAGTGTTCTATCTGCAAATTCAGCAAAGATAGTTCCTTGAAAGAGGGAGTTATTTCATATTTACAGCGGACCTTGTAGAACTTATTCCCCTGAAGACATTAATTTTGATGGGATATTTTTAAAGGACAAAATAGTAGCTTCCCAGATAAATAAACCACTTCATATTGCAATAGCATGTGGACAATCAGAAGAAAATGAAGTACTTACAGTAACATTTGCTCCTATGTCCTCGTTATTGATAAATGACTTGCCGTTCAATCTGTCATGACTCCGACCAATATAAGGTAACAATCGCCTCGCATCATTCATCGCGCTCGAGGAAATCCTCATGCCGAATGAAAGCTGGGATATGACATGCGACATGTTCATTTGAGTAGAATCAAAGGAATGGGTTCCCGAATGAGCTGAGACAATAAGGTTCCCTGGGACCTGAAGAACACAGGCGCTCATACCAAAGGCCATTAACAACTAGATAAACTGAGACTAAGGATAAAATTTTGTACCCGGACGAAAACATTGATCTATACTTTCATTGCCTATTTCTTAGCTAACCATCAACCATCATGCACCATACCCTTGCAAGCAATAGCATAAGAAACTAATGAACAATGATTGCTTAAAATATCAGTTCAACCCCTGTTTAACCTCAAGAACTTCTGAACCTTGATTCATGCTTCACTAAGATGAAAGCAGAGAGAACCTAGGGGATGCAATCCACATTCACTATAAATTCATGTTTGCAAGATATAGTATTTACAAAATCTGTATTAACAGTAAATCATCAAAATACTCTTTCCTATGAAAGGAAATATTAGCTTAAACCAGCGACGCTGCTAGCTGAGGAAGCCATCAACGCTCACAGTAATCCTTCTTCAGGCTACCAAACCCCCAATCAACAAAACGAAAAAAGCAAGAGAGATTGAGTAAACATGCTGGCTAGTCCAGCTGATTCGACATCGCAAAGAAAGTTCACCTTTTTTACACGTACATATCCTTCAATTCTACATCCTCCTGTTATAGGTGCAGGTCTTTTGGCAATACCATTAGGATTATCAGTTTTATTATCTAAAGCTGACCTTTGAGATTCCATTGGTATAGATGTAACTAAACCTTCCATTACCTGCAAGGAGTAACAACTTCAAATTAACCCAGGTTCAGACGCATGGTAGGTGCTATAAAAGTGTATATGATTAAGGATTTTTGCACCCTACAGAACACTGGTTGATAGGCTTGTGACGAAACAGAAGTATTTATACCTTAACCAGGCTATCCGTATCTCGATCGCCATAATAAGATTCATGATCAAGGTGTCCATTGTCCTCCCTGTGGCATGCTAAAACAGGTCGGACAACAATAAAAAAAAATGATAAAAAATAATGATAAAAAATTATTCCTGCTACATTGGATTAAAAAAGTAGATCAGAGAATTCTCTTTACTTGTAAAATGGAAAGTAAGTCTTTCCCTGAAGTAACTTCAAACATAAATTCGTCAAGCTCATGTCTGATTATACCCTTTCTCGATATGACCTTTATAAACTTGATAATCTTATTGAAGAGAAAAAGAAAAGCAAAAAGCAACAGCAAATGCAAGGACAATGACAACCAGTTGTCGAATGGACAAGGATGGATGAAATATAGTTATTACCTAATATCACTTCCTTTCCGAAAAATACGAATGGATGGATACCCTTGAATATGATGGCTGAAAAGTCAAAATGAATACGGATGAAACCATAGGCCCTAAAAGGGGAAAAAGAAGGAAAATGTACATCGCACCATGGGTGAAAAAAGGGAAAAGCTAACCTCATTAGCACAGTAAAAATCAAAATAAGAGTTGATAATGAAATTTATGAGTGAGAAACTTATTCACAAATCCAAAACAATGATTAGAAACACTCATCAAAATAAAGTACCCTGTCATAAGGTAGCACATGAAGTTGAGTTCAGGCCTCAGTTCTAATAAATAATTGAGTAGCCATACCCAATACAAAGTCAAGCAAAAATAACAGCAGAATAAAAGGACCAATTTAGATAGCACCTCTGGCATAATTCAGCTTCTTGAGTGCAATCTACCTTCGTCAAAAGGATTCGTCCATCATATTTTGGATTATATCTGTGAAAGTGAACAGACATTCAGTGTTCGAACAGTTAAAAGTAAAATTAAGGTAAAACTTTTGCCAAATAAATAGCACTATAAATTTAATCTCATAAAAAAATGAACAATACTAAGGAATGCAAAATCAGTAAATAATGTTAAGGAATGCAGCAACAATAGACTATATATATAAAAAGCTACAATCGCGACTAAGTGTACCTTTCCCTCATAATTTTAGCTGCTTTTTCCCACGAAGGTTTCTGAAACAAGAAACTTAGTGAGGCGATAAAAACTGAAATATTACTTGAGAAATATAAATAAAAGTATTCAATTACCACATACAAAAAAGACTAGAAAAACCAAAAACGAAACAATCCTTATCAAATATAAAATAAAAATGTTCAATTTGCTAACACTGAAAAGTAAATTTGAAAGTAAAATTATAAACTCTTTGATCTTTTTAGAGTCTATGTGATGTTCGGGGAGCATCAGAGGTCGAATAACAATATAGTTTTGGAAACCAGCAATCATTTCTGCAATCAGAATCATTTATTTCAATTATGGACATCCGTATTATATGATAATAAAGTATTATGATTAATAAAAACTCAGGGGATTTATCAATTTTGTATAATCAGCAATCATTTTAAAATAACAAACAAACATAATGGAAAAAAATGATAAACATGATCCCAATTTCTAATAAATTTACAATCAATGTAGAATTACCAAGCGGTTGCTCCAATCGCACCAAGGCGCAAAAAAATTAACGACCAAAATCGGGTGACTGAAAAAGGAAGAAATTAATGTGGGTCAGTAGCCTCACAGCACTACCAAAACTAACAACACAATGATATGTTTTTTAGTTCTCAAATTAAATCACTTACTGTCCTGTATACCATTCGAAACTGCGAGAAGTCAATAAAACAGAACCTTCAGCAGTTTCTCCTTGGATGTTGTCTCCAGGCTTAATGCTCCTCGAAATTGGTCCCGATTGAAACTCAACACCAGTAGGCAGTAGATCAGGATTTATTGAGAATTTTCGTACTGTTTTTGTTATATTCAGCCTGCTCTGAAAATTAAAATGCAAAAAAACTTTCAGTTCAATCAGGAAACTCGGGACAATAGCTTCCTGCCTCTATCGATTCTTAAGTCCCACTCCAACTTGCGGCTTATTATCTATCTAAAATTTTAAAATCCTTAAGAAACGTAGTCTAATTCAGAGAAGCAGAAACACAAGCAACAGTAAAAGAAGCTGTTAACAAAATTTAATCAACACATCACTGTGAATTAAGCTAATGAAACACACGGAAATATGGAACTTACACTTCCCAGCACGTCGCTCACACCAACTGCAGCAAATTCACATGAAAGAGCAGGGAAACTACAAAAAAATGAGGTACAGTGTCAGCAATATTCCTTGAAGAAAAAAGAAGTATGAGCACAAAAATGGAAGAATCTGTATCAACAGGCCGACAGCTAGCATCTATATAACAGCACGATCAAAAAAGTAAGAAGTACTGTTGAGTCTATAATCTCTTAATTCAACCACTGTTATTGCGTACAATCACCAAGTATTAAAGACACAATCGGAGAACTACCAAGCGTATCGTTTCTTCTCATCGAAGTTAAATAATAAATGACTTGCCAAGGTGAAAGGAAAGGAGAAACTCATCCTAGGACTGTAGAATGCATTGGTGGATCGATGTTGAGGCAGGAAGAGACTGTTTACCTAATATTGAAATCAATGGTCATGAAATCCCCATCAGTACTGCTGTCCACTATAACAGATGTAGAGGTGCTGACTTTCATATAATCACTCAGTTCCTGCAAATTAACGACAAAATGCAATTCAAGTGAGGACAAAATAATCTGTCATTCATATCACACAGACCACGTAAAACGTGCGACATGAAGGGGTAAAAATACACCAAAAGGGTGCGGTAATAGGAAAGGAGCCATCAAGTAAAAAGACAAAATATGTAAGGTAATTTAAAAAAGGATTATTAATGTAAAAAGAAACAAAGAATCTGCATGAAACTGAAAAATCATAAGAGCCCCTATAGTAACTTTTACTGTAAAAAATGCCTCAAATATCGACGATCACATAGAAACAAAAAGGCCAATGATAAGTACACAGAATATCATAGGAACTAGCCGTCATCTCTAATGAGGACACAGAAGCTGCTGCATACCATTCCAAATAAAAACACCATTGCAAGAGCTGCGACTATTGATAATCCAGCACCTGACAGCGATGCCTCAGTCAAATCACGGGGAATTTTCCTGCACAAGTAAAAAATGACAAGCAACCCAGACGTAGCATAACTTATCCGAACAAGGCGTGAAACCGCTCATGCATTACTCGTCATCAAGCCTAGTCAGGCAAAGTTACAGAGATCAAACCTTAATTTCAAGATAGAAACACGCGAACAAACAGCAATTCAGTTTTTGCACGACGATCAAGTAAACATAAATTTTCACTTCAGATCCGTATACGTATAGTGTTCACAGAACCTCCAGAAAACCAAAAATCATGGAATAGTGTGAAGATTGATACCTGTAAAAATCAACGGATTTGAGCTTGCTGGAGGAGATCATGGCCATTTCTGTTATTCCTTTTCTTCACAAACAGCTTTCACCGACCAAGAGACAGTTAAGAAGGAGTCAAGAGAAAAAGAAGAAGGCACTCAAATCCGGAGGAATGAGAGCATTAGATCCGATAGTTGATGGTGAGAGTGAACGTACGCTATTCAAATTTTATTATTATAGATTAATCTTTTCAATGGAAAGAAGAGAATACAACAGAGATACTGGATTCCAATGACACGCTACTCGTGCGTCCTCTCACTTGGTTGCCTGCCTTTGGTTTGATTTGATTTTCTGTGACGGTTTGCTACACAAGAATGTTTCGTGTGTGTGGGTAACCGTATAGCTCAAAATAGCTTAAAATAGGAAGCATCTGGTAACGGTCTATGCGTGTGTGACCAATGGTAGGAGATCTCAAATCCGTCCTTTCCATTTTATTTATGCACATCATGACTTTTTACAATATACCCCAAAATCTTAAGCAAATAAAAAACGTACTTGATATTCGATGTCGACCTTTAATATAAATATTTGATCTTATTTTTGGGAAATAAATATGAAAAAAGAACAATTTTATTTATATTATGAGTTAAGAATCAAACAAGCGCATCTAGTGTAGTGGTATCATAGTACCCTCCCACGGTACTGACCGGGGTTCGATTCCCCGGATGCGCAATTGTTTTTCTTTCCCATCCTATGGGACACCCTTTTTGTTACTTTGTAATACAAAGTTCGACTATGGTTGTCGCTTTATTTTTCTTTTTGTTAAGAATTTCATATAGGGATGAACATTCTTCTTGATTATTTATTTTTTTATAGTCATAGTAGTCTTAATTTTTATTAATCATCTGATTTTCTTAGAGGACTATATTATGATCCAAAAGGTTTAATTATTTGGTAAAACCTCTTAAATTTTGATTGATGGCTATTTAGATTATATGTATCTTTACTTTCTTAACTAATTCAATTTGATATCGTGTTAAAATTAAATTAGTAAGCGTAAGGTTTAAATGAAAACAAAATAATGGATCCATTCAGCAAACATTGTTGTTTGTGACACTAAGCCTTTAAAGAATTTATTTATTTAAGAAAATCACAAGAATGATGATAAGATTTTGGCATGATTTTAACTGATAGTGATGCCTCTTAATTAGTCTCATCATATGCCAAAATATCCTGTGATCAAGAAGCAATGCTACAGGTAGCAGTCATGATCTAGAGAGAGAAAAGTTGAGAAATGGAATCAACCAAGATAGTTGAAGGCCGTAGACACGCAAAGGCCCTTCTTCTTCCGTTCTGAGTTGTCATTTTCCTTCTTTGTATAAACCAATTTGGTTTTCTCTTCTACCTGCTGGCTTGGAGTGTTTCCTTTATCCTAAAACAACAAAACCCGAAAGCGTCTATGTTGGGTAATGTATAGAAGACATCCAACCTATTGCTAGCAAGGGAAAGAGCAACCCACAAGAATCATGAAGACGTTTCAAATAATGGATGTTTCCTAACCTGTGAAATGGTCCTCTGCTGTTGCTTTGGGTTCTTGAATTGGTACATCAAACCATCACGGACCTATTCAAATAAATAATGGAGGTTGACAGCAGAAATTGTAAGGGAAGACCGCAAGAGAGAGTTGACATGTATAAAAATAAAAAAAAAGGAAAGAAAATCTCACAGCAAAAACCAGTCTCGACTACATGCAGATAAGAAACTGATCAAGAAGGGGAAATCTTACCTTGGGACTGTTAACAGGAGAGCTAGCAGTATCCTCCAAAGAATCATCAACCAGAGCTCTACCGGTTCTTTTTTTTAAGATCAACCTATTGTAACTTCTATCCGTAGATGACAACCCTACTTGTCCCTCGTCACTGGACTTATTTGCAACTAAAGAAGCTGCATCAGAGACCAAAGCAGAAGTCCCATCATCGTAGGAGAAAAAACTGTCTTCATCATTATGGTTGTTGCTGGCAAAGAAATCCTCAAAGTATATTGTCCAACCACTCTCTTCAAAGTTACTGGTTGTTCTCTCATGGGAAGAAGAATTCATTGAATTTCCCTTGCACGAATAGAGAAAGGAAAAAAGTAAAGTGTGTGAGAAAGAGAGCGCAAAAGCATGTACTCTTTTATATGAAGCTTGCTGGACTATTGTAGAGGGTCTCTCTCTATATGTATAGCTGAAATGGAAGCAATGAAAAGAAGATGGAGAGAATGACAGGCTACGTGACCTATGGAATCTTAACATGTGGGCCATAGTGTTAATGGCCGAGAACTGAAAATTATGCAAAGGGATATAGTAACGAATTTGACCCATATATATATCTATCAGAGACTAATTCAGAAACAAACTCCACTAATAGTCTAAAATTTTAAATAAAATCAATATTCAAATATTTGATTTTTTTATGAATGATAAATAAGTATTATCAGTTAACCATATTTTTCGAATTCTAAATATACCCATTTAATGCGTCAAATGTCACTAAAGTCTTCATTGCCGCATCAAAGACTTACAATCTCTGTTCTATTGTCACTCAAGAAAGGTTCTTGGCTACGGAATCGAGTATTTCAAATGTTAGGCGTCTGCGCTCATTATGTAGATAAACTAATGTACTTACCATAATTTATACTAATCAGTCATAATATTTTGTGCGTAGTTGGGAAGAAGAGTCATCACTTTTCTGTGGAACCCTACTTGAGGTTGGACTTTATTGTATTGTTCTGCTTGGGCATCCGTCGAAGTGCAATTAACATTCGTAGGCACCTATCATTGGATGGAATAAAGTGGAGAACATTTGACTTGAGGAATCAGACATCACATGAGTGTGGAAACATATATATAAATATATATAGAAGCTAACATGACCTATAAGCCTATAACTTTATTCTTGCCTTGCCTAATTTTTTACTCATTTGTTTGGCATTTGCTGACATTTGCATTGTTTGAAATAATTTCATTTGTCATATTCATTTTATAGGAGTAAAGTGTAACCAAGTTAAATGTATAATGCCTAATTGAATGATTTTTTTTATAAGTATATGCTCATAACTTTAGCAATCAAAGATTTTTTATTTAAAAAGGAGTGTAGCGGGAACATATTTTATTTACTTCAGAACAGAATGAGACATGCAGTTTTAATTTGAAATCATCAGCCCGGTTTACTTTCTGTCCTTTTCCAGACATTCTTACGCAAGAAGATTATGTAAGATCTCATTTTTTATTAAAGTTTAGTCAGTCAAGACCCAATATGTTTAAATAAACCTAGTTCGTCGACCTAATCGTTTGTTCACCTAAGCCATTCATGAAAGGATTATCATCTATTTATTTAACATTTAAATCATGGGTCGGTTGAACTTTGACAACATAATTAAATCTTAAACAAGATGATAAATCCTTACATTGAACCCAGAAAAAAATAGAACTCTAAATAGTCAACATAGTGAAAATGAAAAAGTATGAGTGATAAGGATGATGATAATCTTTCTTCTGCTCAACTAAAAATGAAGTGTGCGTCACCATTATAGGTCCCATTTGTGAGACAATAGACAACAGAAATTTCAATGATTGATTAGTGGAAGATGAACACAGAAATTATTATCTTTTGATTCTTTTGTTGACATTAAGAAGTGAGGCATACATGTCAACTTGTTAGTGGGGTCCGATGAAACCTTTTCCAAATTATCAATTGAACAAATTCTTCCTAAATTTAGATAGAATGGTTTCTATTTTACCTTTCAAATGTCTTATCTTTCTCATCGTTTGGCTATAGTTAGATAAATGCCTCTTTCAGTGTGATTGATCAACTTGTTATGAAAGATTAATGCACATGGCTATTCACTCCCACGTGTATATCTCTGATCAGGCATAGCGTGTGTTGTTTGTGTTCGTGACCAAATTATTAGTCAAACTTTTTCCAGCATATAAACTCTTTTGGATTTCTATACCCAAATCACAAAAGAGTATCTCATCATTTTGGTCTGATAATCTTAATGGTATAGTTAAATTAAATCAACAGGATGGTCAAATTTCATCAAAAGAAACTGGATGGTCAATAATCTTAGAAGTATACATTGATAATTCATGAAAAATGAATTCATACATTGATATTTCTTATGGTCAAACCATATGACAATAAATGTGAAATCCTGGCCAAGATTAAGACTACATAGTTCAACCAATTTAGGCCGACAGGTATAGTTTATATGCATAATCATATGTTTTACTCAATTGAGATGATCAATTTCATTCTTGTGTGTGCAATGCCATAATTACATGGTCAAATTTTAAAAAAATATAATTTATTGTATTTTTCAAAGCCTGCTTCAAAACATGGTTGATTGGCTTGAAAAGCCATAATCCCCAGACACGAATCACATGATACCACAGATTCAAACTTCTTGAAACAGACAGTTGCACTACACGTGAATTCAATAATACCAAACACGAACAGATGCATGATAAATCTGGACCAATGCATTGTTAGACTTAGAACCAAGTGCACATGCCTTACCATTCTATTCCAGTGTATAAATCTGCGGCTGGGCTACAAGTTGGATCTTTTGGAATCCCTCTATAAGATTATGTTGAATGTTGTACCATTTCAAATTTTTGGAACTAGCCAAAAAATAGCAGGAACAACTTCCAAATCCACGGCCACTATATATGGTTTAACATGGAAAATGCAATAAGTGATCCTTCCAAACACTGCCCATCTATTTCCACCATATTTGTGGTCCTACATAAGCACTTCTCCATTGGGATCCATGTCTTCATTGGGTAATATAATCAGGGTCGATTTGAGACTGACAGGCCATAACATATGCTCCCACCCAACAATTTGATAGTTTTTAATCCTATATGTATTCTTCCATAAATAAACAAAGCGGACTATTAACTTCATATTGATGTCTCCTGAAAAGGGTTCTGAGGCTTCAATAGTTTTTACTCAAAATTCTCGTCCTTGCATCATAGTAGTGATGTGAGTACGTACGGTGGTGTCAGACCCATTAATTTGGTTATTTAGAACTTTGTAAAAAAATATTTTAACAAGTAACCGTATAGAAAACTCTGTCTAAGTAAAAGTTTTATGAAATGGGAATTTATTGCAAGATTTAACTTGTGTTTAATGATTTATGTATTGGAATTTATTTCTCCTATTATATGAGCTCTTTTTATAATGTTTTTTGCAAGATTTGAATTTATTGGTATTTTTTGAATTTTTTTATTATTCTTCAAAACTTTTAAGACTCTTTAGTTATTTTTATATATTTTATTTTTAAAATAATATTTATTTTTTTCTGTTTTAACAAAAATTAAAACAGGATGCAAACTAACGCCCCTACCCTTCAAACCGTTTATCGGAGAGTCCACTTGTCACTGAGACACATAGGTTCTCGTGAGCACCCCTATAACCCCACACCATCGGCCACGACACCATTTTGAGAGGTTTTGCTACTCACTCACACGGTAACACCCCTGTTCGTTTACTAGCATTTTCAAAAACCATATTTAAATAAATACCAAATCAATTTAAAAAATTCATAGAAAATAGGTTTTTACTCTAGGAATTTGTGACGTTTATTTGATTTTTCATTTCTTGAAGAAAAAATCGTCATCCCTAAATCCAGCGGCGGCTCTAAACAGGCTAGCATTACCAAACAAAATCCCCCACCTGAAGTGCACGCCGGCATTTTTATGGGGCCCACGGTTTCCATCTTTCCACTCAACAGACCAATCAGAATTGAGCAACTAGCGGAGGCACAGACACTGAGACGCCTCGCGGTGGACCCGCCACATAAGAAATGCTGTTTACTTAAATGCGATCGCCACTGGACACTTTTCCTCCAAAGCACTGTTCAGTCGGGTCACTGACTATCTTCAACACTTTTCTGGACTTGGCGAGGAAGAAAGATCTGCCCTAGAAGTAGTCCATTGTACGTATATCTGACATAATTCGTTTTTCTTCGCCCTTAATTTCTTTAATCTTCCGTTGATTTTACAGCCCATTCGGTACAAATTCAACACAGAGATCATTTTCCCAGAAATCTATGCAAGGTTTACATTTCAAGAGATTACGTCATCTCATGGGCATCGTTATCTGCTAGATTCTAGTATTTTGATTGAAGAACTAGGAAAAGATTGCATGTGACTCGATACATGTTTTACCGAAATTTCTGACCTAACTAAAGGACCTACAGGTCGTGGTAAGCTCACGGATTGTGACCTAGATGCAAGATAATAAAACAATCAAAGCAAACGATTTGTGTTGTCAAAGATGCATTTTGGTAGTCACCTGTTACAGTGAGATATTTCCGTGATGGAAAGGCATGTGTGGCTTGATGTTCTAACAAAAACCCTAAACAAGAAATCATATGAGATGAAGGGTTTTTTTATTATTATTAAAAAATGAAGGTGTTTCTGCTAGTTTATCTTTTAGATGTGATAACTTGATTGCTATTTCAATAATGGCTTTTCCAGATACTGATTTTTGCTTTGATATTACAAGAGTATCCCGATGGATGTTACTATGAGCCGATTCCTGCCTCATAGTCTAATAGATATATTTTTATATGCATAATGGCCTTTTTATTTTTCGATTTGGCATTCATTATAGGTGGACATTGATCAATATCCAAAAACCCAAATCACAAAATCTGATAGCATGGCCGATTCAACGGCTTCTTCTTCAGACATTCCCAAGGAAATAAACCGAGCATCTGACCTTCTGATGGCAGTATCAGCTGGTGCTGAAGTAAATAAGATTAAAATCACCAAACTTGCTGTTTCAGCCATGGAGGAGCTAAAAAGAAAGGCTCTTAGCAGAGAACCTCTATGGCAACGTCAATTAAACGGGCATACTGAGACTCTCAATGTTGCTGAGTACGTAAGACAGTTTCGGGGTTATGATTTATATCGACAAGAGCTTATGAAAATGGTTGAAATCGGAGAGCCTCAGCCTTTTGAAGCATTGCATGGCAATGCATTTTCTGGTGAAAGTCAGTACAAGCCTACACTTAGAAGAGAGGCTGAAAGAAGTGTCTTTCGTACTGAAGCTTCAAGAGCCATAGGGTTTGTTCGCATGCACCCTACCAGCCTTGTTCAATGCCTGATGGATTTGGTAGTTTCTTTTCCTCTTTTTTCAAAACTATTTGTTTTTTCAAATTGGAAAATCGTTTGTTTTCTTTAGGCACTCATGCACCAATCGTTTTTGTCTGTTTTCCTGTTTTCTTAAACAGAAGCAATGGTCCTCCGTTTTCGCTAATGTTGTCTCTGGAGCAGCATTACTCCGATGCTTATCTCCCGCAGCGGCCGGGAACTACGATGAAGCTTTACAAGTGGTAATCTAATAAACCATACAAATAGTTATCACTTTCCTTTCTTAGATACTTCATTGGATAGACCTAAGTTCCATATGATCTTCATGCATGTTGCTGATTTTTAATGATTAGTTTCTTCCTGTAACCATGTATAGCAACATCATAGCCCAAGGAGATAAATTTTCCTTTCCAGATGAAAATTTTTCTTGAATCTATCCAGAACCCTGTCCCAAGATACTTCGTGGGAAACTTTTGATTTCTACATCGTAGTATCTCTAACACTAGAGCCACTTCTAAACTAGACGGATTAAGTCATATTAAGATGCTTTTATGTATACAAGTTAATCTTTAGCCTCATAACATCTCAAAACCTCTTAGGGGTATTCTCTTCAAAGTTTGCAGTCCTCTCTAATCATCACAGAGAAGTAATACATCATCAGTGTGTGACTTGATAATTACCTAGTTTGACATATCTAAATAATCCTAGGACAATTGCTTTTTCAATCAATTTAGATAGCAAACTTTTGCCACCATTGGGGAAAAAAGTGAGGGAGATAGGAGATCCCTTTTAATACTAATTTCTTTGTATACGAACCGTCGACAAGCAAAACTACTTAAAGCTTTTGAAATACATTGTATTATCTAGCTACACCATTTTTCTTTAGATTCCATGGGTAATTTTTAGGTGCTTCAGGAAGTACCATATACTATTTTCAGACAAAAGATTTTTTATAATTTTTAATAATCATCACTCTTCTGACATAATGATGTATCTTTTCTGTGTAAGGACTCTCTTCTCTTCACGCTCCTCATATATTTTATGTTTTAAAAATAATAACTTACGGTTTAAAATATAATATGTTTGAGGGACATGTAATGAACAAAAGATTAGAACATAAGATGACACATATTTGAAAAAACAATGTATGTTTAAAGAACATATAAAGAAAAAAAGATTCAAACAGAGAGTGTGTTGAACAACATATAAAGAACAAAATACAAATTAGAATACATAAGGATGCATTGAGGGAACAAAACACAGATTAAAACAAATGTTTGTTGAAGAATTTGTGAATGACCAAGTACTGTAATAAATAAAATCAATTAGAATTGAAACAAAAATTTTATTATTTTTTATTTGATAAAAGCAGTAAATATAAAAGATAGAAGAGAAGAGAGGAATTTTTGTTTTTTACATATAACTCAACACATCTTTGTTCTTTATATGTCTGTCAAGTATATATTGTGTCTTTAAATATATATTATGTTCTAAACGGTATGTTATTTATATTTAAAAACATAAAAGATATAAGAAAGGAGGGAAAAGAGAAGAGAGAAATATTATAGATAAAATATACATCAATATATTAGAATAACTGTATTAAAAAAATTAAAAACAAGAGATATAATTAATACAAATAATCAGGATAAGCATATTGTACCCTTTAAATAAAAAAACTTTTGATCTATGATATGATGCTCCGGAATACCTTAAAACTAACTGAATCTCATAATCTCAAAGATCTGAAACAATATTTCCCTATCTATTAGGTTACATTCTTTCTTAAAATTTAATTTCAATAACTAATCTTTATTTTTAAAGGTTTTTATATGATGAATTACTTAATCATAATTGAGTTTATGAGCATGTTAGTAATGATATCCAATTAAGTAATGGAATACCTTCTAAAAAATTGATCATTCTTTGTAGATGTTTTCATGTGATGAACCCTAATAAGGATAAATCCTTATTATTTGTTAAAAATTAATAAATTTTATCACTCAATATATCTTTAGGATCAGAAGTAGAAAGATGTTGTTGATATCCTTAATTAATTTACCAGTTATATGCATTTTTTGGACCATTCTAGTCATTTCATTCCCTATCACACTTTTGTTCATTAGAAAATAAAGACATCAAAACCTAGAGCTTTGTCATTACTCTCATACAATACTTAAATTTTCTAACTTTAACCTAAAAACGTTAAATTAAAATTATAATATAAAAATATACCTATAACTCAAAGCTTCTGTTTTAATATCCGTATATGTTTTTAGAATGTTATCCTCCTTGAACTCCCTATATATTTCTATGTTGTCTCGTAATTGCAATAGTGGGAAAGTATTTGGTATTTTTATCCTTAGTTTTAACCAATCCATCCTAACTTTTTGTCCCCACATAAATTCTACTCTTTTTTAATTTTCATTCCTCTAATTGCAAGTTTTTATCTCTCCTCACCATCATTAATTCACCTTTTATCTAAGTTATCCAGCTCTTTCAATGCATCTTTCAACCTCAACTCTTGATTACCAAAGACATGTGAGGGTTTCTAGGTTTTATTGGAGTAGGAGGAATTTCTCAAGTTGGCTTGGTATGGCTTGAGTTTCACAGTTTGGTGTTTTCGGGGGGATGAAGGTTTGAGGACGGGTGAATTTTCGATTGAACTTTTTGGGGATTCAGAGGACGAGGGAGGTTGAGAGGATGGTGGATCTATTTTTTTTTCTCCTGGTTTATGCTTTAAACGTACTAGTTATTGATTACTGAAATATAATGCTTTCCTAGATGAGGGCAGAATTTCATGTGCCTACACCACTTGTGCGTGTTCGAGAGTGTCAGTTTGCAAGGTATTGCAAAAACCTTGGGTCTGGAGTATGGGGAGTCGTTGATGTGTCCTTAGAAACGTTATTGCAACCACCAATTGTAAGTTTCTGGAGAAGACCATCAGGCTGTCTGATCCAAGAATTGCCGAGCGGATATTCTAAGGTAAGCTACAGATGTGCAAACTTAACTGCTAAGTGTCTTGAAGTTTTTCCTCGATAAGTCGATCTTAATTAATGCATGAGTTTCAAACTTGGCAGGTTTTATGGGTTGAACATGTAGAAGTTGATGATGGAGTCATCCGTAGCATCTTTCAGCCTCTAGTTCTCTCTGGTTTAGCATTTTGCGCAAAGCGTTGGATCTACAGTATGATCAGGCACGCTGAAGGGGTTGTAGCTTTAACATCTGAGAGTACTCTTTCTACCAGCGGTAATAAATAATTTCTTTATGATCCGAAGACTTTAATCGCTGCCAAATAATCCCCAGTAAACTTTTGATCTGATCTTGCAGCGTTAATACCCAAAAATGGGAAGGCAAGTCTGCTAATGCTGGCTGAGAGAATGACAAGAAACTTCTGTTTAGATGTTAATGCTTCGATAGAGAAAATATGGATGTCGTTTTCTGAAATTGGAGATGAACATTTTAGGGTGATGACTCGGGGTACTAGTGCACCTTCTAGAATAGCGAGTACAACTGTAGTTTTTGCTAGCTCCATCCGGCTTTCAATCCCTCCAAAGATAGTCTTCGACTTTCTTCGACAAGCGAATACAAGAAATAAGGTAATAAGGTTAAAGGTTAAAGCAGTGTTTTTCCATGACGGCTCATCTTTTCTTAGTCGTATCTCTCTTAATGCTCGCAGTGGGACTTGCTTTCTGAAAAACATGTGGTCACAGAGCCTGCACGTTTTATCAAGGGAGAAAACCCAGAGAACCGTGTCTCTATCATACAAGTGAATGTGAGTTGCAAAACTGGTGACTTAAACCTCAACTTTCTGGTGACCTAACCTGAAAATTTCCTTTATTTTGCAGTCTGCTCAGAACAAAACTGAAATTTTTCACTTGCAAGAGACCTATAGTGACGGAGTTGGATACTATGTTGTTTATGCCCCAGTAGACATCCCTGCCATGACCGGTTTAGTGCGAGGTGGAAATCCTGATTTCGTTGACATTTTGCCATCTGGGTTTGTGGTACACCCTAATGGAGAGGAAATTGGTGGCAGTATTCTTACATTAGCGTTTCACATTATTGATAATTCAGCCACCATTAGCAACATTTCTTCAGGTTCTGTTTTTACAATTTACGGAATCTTATCAGAAACTGCTGCTTCAATCAGGCGAGCTCTTTCTGTGAATGATTGATAAACAAATCCCAGACGCCAAAGATCCTGGTAAGGTTTTATGAGATAACTTGGTGGCACAGATTTAAGCAAGATGTAAAACATCTTCCAAAAAGATTTTTAAGTCACTCTGTGTTTCCATTATTGCAGCCCAACCTGGCGTTTCAAGTCTTTGGATGCAAAAGATGACAGGGCTGGGTGCATTGGTGTATCTATCTTCCTGGGCAGATGAAAAACACCAAGAATGTTGTCTTTTTTTCTTTAACAAAGAACAGACTGAAATTGTGTAAGAGATTGATGAAATATTGTTGTGAAAGATTGTAAAGAAATGCTAGAACTAAAGGAGACTGAAGAACAGTTCTTTCTTTTTCGTGTAATTTCGGTTTGATGAATATGGTATCGTTGTACACCTGTACTTTATGGCAATTGATCTTCCTAGAAAACCCAATGAATCACTGCCACAAGTTGAGTTGAGCCCAGAGTTGGACAGCAATAAGCTGTGAAAGTCAAGGCCCAAGAACAAACCCAAGGAATCAGGGAAGTGAAAACGTTGTGCACAAAATCATGTCTGTCATTCTAACTTAACCCAAGACTTGGTCGTTTCGGTCGGTTTCCGAACCGACACTGAAATATAAAACCCTGTATGTTTATTTTTTCTAAATGGTTTCCGATGTCTTTGTCAAGCCTGTCTCTATTTTCTCTGGAACATTCCTACCCAGTAGACCCATCAGCTTCTCCTTCTCCTCCTCCTCCTCCTCTCCTCCTCATCCTTCTCCTCCGTTTTTGTGGTTCACATGAGATTTCGTCCTTCGTCTTTCTCTTCTCCTTCTTCTACTGGACTTTGTAGTTTCTCCTACTTCATTTTCGTGGTTCATAGAAGATCTCTTCCGTTGTCTTCCTCTTCTCCTTTTTCTCTTGAACCTCATTCCTCTTCGCGCCTTCTTCGTCTTCGTGGACTTTGTGACTCCTTTGTCTTCATGGTTCATAGAAGTCAGAAGATGAAGTCAAAAGTTAATTGATTTCGGTCGAACTCCTCCGTTTTTTGTTTTCTCTAATTTGTAGATCTGACTTTATTTGTGATTGGTGTGTTTGTAGGTTTGTCACCAAAAAGCCCTAATTCGGAAACTTGAAAAAAAGTGATCGGGAAAACGATATTCGGGAAAAAAATCTAAACGGGAAATAATAAAATTATTTTCTCGGAATCGGTATTTACCGAGCCGAATGTTTCCACACCTCTAGTCTGAGGAAGAAGGAAAATATATTGATGATGGAACATCATATGCCTGTAAGTATTCTATGACATTGTATCTGGGTTCCAGTGGTTTTGTTCATTGAAGTTATTCCCGGTGCCAAACATTGCTGCACAATAAATGTCGAAAGTATCATAGGATGTTGGACTGTTCCACTCTTGATACATCGTTGGGTATTGAGGAGGAGACACCAAATTTACATCTGCATTCTCGACCGGATCATCAAACATATAATCGCCTTTACTTCCGCTGCTTTGTGTATAGATCATAGTCTCATTCGGTGCATCACCCCAAAACCGATCGACTCCATTAGTAGTAGCAGCAATTCCTTCATCACCAGTTAACATGCTGTCACATGAAACTGTTGGGCTTACTTGGGTTATAGTTGGGTTTACTCGGGATAGTGCTGGAATAGCCCTCAAGACTCCTATGTCTCTTGGATATCCATCTGAAGAATAGCTTTGCACTGGACTTACTTGGTTTAGTGGCACATCTCTCGGATATCCATCTGAAGAATAGCTTTCCACTGGACTCACTTGGTTTAGCGGCACATCTATTGCATATCCATTTGAAGAATAACTCTGCACTGGACTCAATTGGGTTGATACTGTATGCTCTTGAAGTTGACCCCTTGAATTAATTTCTAGATGGTTGCCACGAATTTGGCTCAACCGGGTTGATGTTGCAGCAGCATATCCCAGCCGTTGAAGTTGATTCAAGCCATAATTAACTGCAGAATTGCCTAGTATATGACGCACTTGGTTTGACGGAACAGCAGACACAGATCCTTGACCGCAGACTGTTTTTCTTTGATTCTCAGATATTTGCTTGTTGCTCAATAGCTCAGCTGAATGCGAGAATTCCTTAACTATGTATGTTAACCCAACAAGAGAGTCAGTGTAAATGTCCTATACAATGACAGACTTGAATACAAACAAAATGCTGATTTTAAACAGTACCTGATGTTAGTGAAGGTGCTGCCTTCGAGTATGGTTGGACTTTACTTGAATAAGACTGAACAGGTACAGGTTGCGCTGGGACCAAAAGAGAAGGAACATTTTCCAAATGGCAATTCTTTCCTATGTTGATTTCCGGTGTACATCCACCGTACCCAATACTGTAATCTGTGAGCCCCATTGTGTTAGAATTCCTTCCGAACGAATGTGAACGATTCCTTTCCAGATCAAAATTCCTTCCTGTACAGAAAGTGTAACCTCTGAAGCTGAATGTATTAGAATCGAAGTATGGATTATCCATGGTAGGAAACCGCTGATGACTCAGCTTTAGCAGCTGGGGCTCACATTGGAAAAGCTTTTCAATAGGTCTTTCAAGAATTCCTGGAGGACATCTTAGGTTGTGAATCCTGAAAGTAGAATATATCAGCAGAATAAATCAGAACATAACTAGTGAAATGCTGTTTTTAAAAAGATGAGATTCTAATGTTATACTAAAGAAAGTTTGATATAGAAACAGATCTTTAAGGACCTGCATCTTGAAGCCTGCCCTTCTGTGAAATCTTCTGATACTTTCCAAACGGTGTGCTTCCTTGGCAGGGGATCAACTTCCTCGAAGAAACAAGGAGGACTGCGTAACTGCACAAAAGTTGATCACATTACCAAATCTGGAAACTCAAATGTTAAATACTGTATGTCTCGAGTAGGGAAGATGATATGAACCTCTATATCAAGAATTCCTATTTCATTCTCCCTTGATATGAACCTTAACCCTATAATATTAGACCATTGTATTTCAATCTTGCTTTTGAGGCCTCTCTTCAACAGTTCCCAGACCAACTTCTTCTTAGCAAAATAACACTTGGCCACCAAGTCACCTTCATGCTTAGCTGTTCTCTGCCAGAGTGACCCAATATTAGGCAGAATCAATCATATGTGCTTTTCACTGCATTTTGACAGACTAAATGTATTACCTGCCAAGTGCCAATTTTAATAGAGGTTGCTCGGAAGTTTGAAGCCTTCATTGACTGTGACTTAGACCTGTTGGGGCTATGGCCAACATCCTGTGCTTCAGAGACGGTTCTGGTTGGATTACCATGCATTTCGTCCAAGATAGCTGGGATTGGAAGCCGCAAACCAATTGGGAGTGAAATCCCAGATCTCAGTATAGCCTGAAAAAGATTCTGTGAAGGTGACTCATAAACTATGCAATGCTAAAACCATGGAAATCATTATTCACTTGCACTTGTCAAAAGCAGACCATGAAGGCATGAAGAAAATGCAGATAGTGAAGTGAAAACGCAGTTTACAGAAACGACGAGACGAGTGAAGAAAAAGCAGATACCTATGTTCCCTGCCATGGAAAAAGAAAAGAAAAACCAAACTTAACATAAAGACGAAATTGACCAAAGTCGCAAGTCAAACAAAACAAAAAAATATTTTCCATGCAAAGGGGATGTGTACTATAAGCATCCCTAAGATAATTTAGAAAAATAAATAAAAACCAAGAAAAAAATATGAAGACTGATGAGCCTTTCATCATGGTAAACAATTCTCTTTCTCGGATCACAATCCAAAACGCAAAGATCAGTAATGAAACCTGTCTTACACTTTTTGTCTCCATCAGCCTCTCATTGCTGTGATTGTCCGCCAGGTCCCCGCCGTACCCACGACCGTCAGCAGCAGCTCCAGGAACACCTGTGTTACGATCAGCATAACAGGAAAAGTTGTTGTTTCTTGAGCAACCAGGTTCTTTATCCATAGTTTTGAGGCAAACCCCTTTTTTCCTCTCTCGCTTTCTTAGCGTTTAAGCCTCGTCTACATACATCTCCATGCACTGGTTTTCTCCTCAGGAGTTTATTGTCCCTTCTCTGGATGAAACCAGGCGCATGCACTGTTTCCTTTGGATATGTTAGTTCTGCTGAACCACGGAATCGGATCAGAAAAAAACAGGGGAAGCAAAAACAGAGGAGGATAAAAAAAGAGAAAATAACTTAAACAGCGATAGACGTGAAGAGGGAAACCAATCCAATCATGGATTTATAGTCAAAAGCGAAAAGGAAATGACTCCTTATAACTTCTCGCTACTTTTCTGCTATGTGGTCTCTGCTAGTTTTTCCCCTGCTTTTTAAACTTTTTTGTCTGGGTTTATGATTTAAATTTTAAAAGAAAAACTAGCTGGTTATTTAAGATTGGAGAGAAAGGGAAAGAAAGCTACTAAAAAATTAATACGACGAAAATCTTTTTCTTTCTTATTCTCTATTCTCCTTTGGCTGCTGCTCGTATCAACATTTTTGCTTCGTTTACTACTTGTTTCTGCTAAAAAAAGTAATATCTTACAACATTTTTGCTGAAATGTAAGACTTTTCGATTTTCTGCAATGGGTTTTGGCTTGTTTCTGGCTTGCTTTTTGCCTCAATATTACTGAGTTGACCTAATGAAAGTGCCTCAAAAGGGCTGCACACACTGCGTATAATACTGTAACAGAGGGTGCAATAGCTACAAAATGCAATTAATCTCTACCCATATAAGAAGGCTATGCAAAGGAAAAACCCAAACCAATTTGCATGGCATTTATACCAATCATACATTTGTCTTAAAAGTAAACTCTGAAACCACCAGAAGTGGATTACCATTTGATGAATCATAAATGTTTCAGGTTTCTCATCAGCAGATACTCCTATGGGATTGAGATTTCCATTTGTTCATTAGCCCAAAGCACAGACAAAGAAAAATAAATGTGAATTAAAGAATTATTATATTATAATAAAAATCTTATTCAAGATAATCTCTTCTCGGATTTTAATCCCACATTGTCATCTTAGTTCTATTATTGAGATAGATATTGAATCAATATGGCATTCAATGATTTTATAACTTATTTTTTAATTAAATTGATGAATGAAATCAAATAATACAATCCAAATATATATACCCAAAATAGATGGAGATGATGACTAAAGTCATATATAAAAAAATATAATGGGTCTAAGCCTAGCTAAGCAAAGGGGGCTTTGGCTTTACAAAAAGTGGGCAATAGATTGAGATTGTAGATGTCGTTAGCTAAATCAAATACAATGTGGCAAAATTCATCAAGATCCTTTTGGAATCCACGTGTCAGGCTACAATTCGAAAGCAGCCATATCCTTAATTCATCGAGGGCAAAAGCAGCCATGTGGGCTGTCATTTATAATATAAAGCCGTCGACATGCACAAACTCCACGCATGCGCGTGGCTCCCACACCACGTCAGGATTACATAAATATTAGATTCTCCCTATTTCCCTCGCACCAAATGGCGGCCTTTTTAATCTATTTATTTATTTATTTTAATAACAATAATATTCATATAACTAAATTTTTATAATAAAAACGAATTATTTTCCTTCATACACCATATGGATAGAATAAGTTTTATTCATATTTTTTAATTCAAATTTGCATACATGATTTGTAATTAAGAACAAAAAAATTACGTTATTAGAAATAATCCATTCAGAATAAAAGAAATAATCATTAACTTGAAAATTAAGTAAATTAAATTGGGTTTCCTTGACTACATAGATTAGGCTTTTCTTTTAAAAAATATTATAGATGGATTAGCCGACTTTGATTCTTCTACTGGGTTATGATTAAGCAATACGAATGTGATTATAAGTAACTTGATATTCAGTGTTCCTTGGAAATGACATGATTAGGATATTACTTGCTTTGATGACTGCATGATTGCTCTTATAGTGCCCTCATATTAATTAATGTTATATTCAAACACAAGACGGAGAGAAGAAATTGAAACTTTAATGTGGTTGGAAAGTTGTGTTATTTATTTGAGCTTTCATTTCAAATTTTGGTAATAGTGGATTTGAAGTATAAAGAGCATAAATAACAAGGAAATTCTATTTGTAATTTTAAGATAATATAATCAAATTCAAATATAAAATATAATATAATATAAACAATAATTACTCTAACTAAAAGTGATTTGTAGGGACCTAAGCTATACCCATGAGGTCCTAATCACCTTATGGGATATCAGGATCAATGTTCGTGTGGCTGCCAAATGTAGGCCAAGTGACATGGTTGGCTTTTGAGGGTCATCATTCTCAAGAGGCCAAAATTAATGGTGGTGGATATCATTTTTAGCATCCTAAGAAAGTCTTCTCCAATCATATATGTGCTGAAGTGTTTTTTCTCATTGCTTTCTACATGGAAAAGGACAGTTGTGTTCATGCTCCCTTGGATAATAGTATAGATATTCTTTCTCACCCATTTGTTAATGCTTTCTTCTTTTCATTATCTTTTACAAGTTGGAACATACATCCTTCATTTTTTTATAATGGCTCTAAAAGCAAAATACCCACTATATCAAGATCAATTTCCAGTCTCCCTGCACACTATTTGGCTACGTTTTTGCCTTCCAAATCTATCCTTCATTTACAAAAGTCCTCTTACAATCTTGTTGTTTCTAAGATAACGCTAAGTATCTGTCATAAGTCCTCTTGAAGAAACTTATCAGTTCAGTGATCCCAAAAGCCTACCATTTGCTTTACACTAAACTTCTAGATTTAGGCTACCTTAACTTGATCTTAAAAGATAGAGGCTGTTCCGATTGACGTGGGATTGAGATAGAATGGTTTTCTCTCTACCTTGTTTTAGAAATTATTTTAAACGACAGATGCTTGCGTAAGCTAATCATGCATGCATGGAAAGCACATTAGATGTGCAATCCTCACCTTGGCTCATTGTCGATAAAGGAATAATTAAACTATAGAGAAGGACAAATTGGCATTAACATAATCGTATCGAAGGCTATAGATTTATTACGACTAATGTATCAAAAGGCACACGTGGGGCTTTGAGACTTGGATTGCATGAGATATTGGGTTGGCTGCTCCGTGTGGATAATGTTTGGGTAGGCGCCTACTATACCTCATCAGAAAGGAGGGGAAAGGAGAATGAAAGATCTTACATTGCTATCTATTCATGGAAAGAGAGAAAAAAGGGATACAAAATAAAGAAAGCAAGAATGATGTGTGAATTCTACTTTTTGACTGAAAATGCCTGTGAGACGATCATATGCTTTCATGAAAAGAACTAGTTCAGATTGTGTTGGTTTTAAATAGCAATATCGTCATTGATCTTATGACTTTTTTCTTTTTTTTTATAAAGTTGATCTTATGACTTGGATGTGACCTTTATTCTCTTTTACTCTTCTTGGTGGAAATATGACCCAACATGGTCCCTTCAAATCTCTCACACAAAAGTCTTATCCATCTCTTTCTGATATTGAAGTCACTTTGCAAATTGAATGTGCTAGTGGTATTTTTTTTGTCTTTGTGTAGTTATATATAAACATGGCATTGAAAATCACATGGGTTTTTCTCCTATATAACTGGAATATAAATTTTAGCTTGAGGCCACTCTAGGTTGATCCGAGAATGAAATCTTGGTGGGGACTTTTAATGGGTTCGTTTTCTTGATTCATCATTTTCCACTCTCGTAGGTGCATGCACTGGGACTATACCTTTTGGAACCCATTCAGGTCATTCTAAAATATGCCAACAACTTTTTATTTCTGTTTTTTTTTCCTTTGGGAGGAGAGCTGATTTGGGAATTACCAAGATATTGACAAATTAAACACAATCATTATGAAAACAAGGTAGCAGGATGGCATTTTAGTTTGTTGAAATGGGATATGAATGTTTGAAATGATAAGATATGGGAATTCGCTCAATCTTGCAGGAAATATCTGCAAGCTTTATTGTTTTTATGATCATTTTCTTCTTCAAAGTATAGTTGTATGGATAATTCCCATCAAGAAAAAGGGAAACAAATCTGGCTTTGATAACTCATAATTAAGAGGGAGGGAAGCATGGAATTAGTGATATAGTGTGAGCCCCTTTTGGAGCGGACAAAGAGAATCAACAGTACTGAAATGGTCAGCAGCCCACCACCAAGTCCAAAAATGCATATATAGTGCACCTGTCAGGTGGTACACAAAAAGCCTGCAGTTAAGCGTTTACATTTGGATTTTCAAGGTTATGAAACAACCCTTCAAACTAAAAAATGATTACAATGGGACCCTACTTATCAATCATGATCTTCTCGATTCCATTTTTTGTTTTTATTCTTTTCTTGTTCCAGGATTGCTCCGCATGCGCTTGGATACTGCTTCTGTCTTGTTTCTTTCTAATTTACTTTCAGCCGACCTCTAGAAGCAGGTTGCAGCAAAGGAATCAAGACAATGGAGAGAGTTACTACCTCATTTTTAGGTACAAAGGAAGGCCAGAAAGGATATGATTTCCCTGGAAAGCGACCAAAATTAAGAAGTAAAGTGTTGATGGCTTTTCATGTTCTCGAAAACCCTACAGATAACTTTTTTTTTTTTTTTTTTTTTGATGAAAATGCTCATACGATTAACCAATCGCTGGCCGAAATACAAAGTGCCCTGCTTTATCAGCAGCAATATTATCTATCACCGTACAGGGGGGTGTTGGGTGAATAAAAACTCCTATAGGGTAATAACGCCCCAACAGCACAAGTTTGTCAGCCACAGAGTTTGCTTCTCTGTAAACATGCTCTATCAACACCTCTCGGAACCGCGAGAGAAAAGTACGACACTGAAGGATCAAAGGGCTCCATGGTGGGTGCAGGTCCCTGGCTTGCAGCGCTTGGACAATTTCCCACGAATAACTTTCGATATGTAGTTTGACGGTCCCTGCAGAGAGCGCCATTTCCATTCCCGTCGTGATAGCCAAAACTTCCGCTTCCCAGGATGAGCAATACCCAATTGATTGTGAAAATCCCACGATCCAAGTTCCTTCATCATTCCTTAATACTCCACCTGCCCAAGCTTGCCGAGTACTAGGGCTGTAGCTGCCATCACAATTCAATTTCAGCCACCCTTCTAAAGGTGGGATCCATCGCACCCATTTATCTTCCCTCCCCACCTTGAAGGAGGACATTTGTCTCGATATCATAATTGCTCTAAAAAACTCACTTGCCTGTTCAAATATCCTTCGATGTGGTAGGGGAGTGGAATACATCTTACCCTCAAAAACCATGTCGTTACGCCACTTCCAAATAAGCCAAAGGCCAGTACCAAATATTGTGGCTGATGGAGTGGGCCCGTCCCACCTATCCATCGATAAGTTAACTAATAGCCACTCCTCTATGGGCATACGGAAGAATTCAGCGTGGGCATTGCATGGAATAATCTGGCGCCAAATTCGCCTACTAAATTCACAATCACGCATCGCATGAAGACTAGTTTCTGGATCCTTTCGGCAGCGTGGGCATAGGTTATTAGGAACAATTTGCCGACGGAAACAGAGCTCCTTGGTGGGTAGTCTATCCTGAGCAAGGAGCCATAAGAATGTTCTGACCCGTTCTGGGCCTTGCCACTTCCAAATCTTACTCCAAAGTCGCTTTTCATCTGCGATTACTGCAGCATGTAACAGCTCTCTGGCTGAGGAAGAGGAGAAGAGGCCATTGGCTGTGAGCCGCCAGCGCAGATAGTCACTATTCTCATGCCTCGATGGAGGTGTGGTTGATGACAATAGAAGACATATCGAGGCCGGTAGGAGCTGCTGGAATATGCTCCAATTCCAACCTCCTGATGCTGTGGTGAAGCTACTCAACGGGAGTCCACATGTGGTTTCAGGAATGTCTCCCAATGCTACAGATATAAGGGGCCCTACCTGTTCAAGCCAGCTATCCTCCCAAAACCTTACTGTGGTACCATTCCCAATTTGCCAAACACCGCCTGCTAAAAGGAGGGGCCATACATTTGTGAGTGCTCGCCATAAAGGGGAGCAATTGCTGCGAGTGCGTCCTGTCCCAAGATAGTTTGAGTGGAGCGAGTTCCAGTTATACTTGTTAGCGATCACACGGGCCCATAATGATTGTTGTTGGGTTATGAATCGCCACCCCAACTTCATAAGTAGAATTGTGTTTGTTTCTGCAGCTGGATGGATACCCAGTCCTCCTTGCGATTTGGGTCGGCAGATCTTTTCCCAACTCAAGAGATGGAGTTTACGTCGTTCAGCGCATGATCCCCAGACAAAGTTTCTGGTGATTCTGTCAATTTCATCTGTGATGCTACATGGCAATCGTATAGTTTGCATCACATAAGAAGGGATTGTTTGGAGCACTGATTTTGCTAAGGTGATCCTCCCAGCTAGTGATAGATTTTTTGCCTTCCAGCTAGATAACCTCTTCCGGACTTTCTCAATCAAATTCAGATAGTACTTCCTTGAGATTCGCCCATGAAGGAGTGGCACTCCAAGATAGATTCCGAGATCATTGGTGACTTGGAAGCCCAGAGTACGACTAACCTCCGTGCGCACTCTAGGAGGAGTGTTCGCTGAGAAGAAGATTTTAGTCTTAGGATGGCTAACTTTCTGACCAGATGCTGTACAAAAATCCTCCAAAACCATTTGTATCACGCGGCTTTGTGCTGCTGAAGCTGTAGAAAATAAAAAGAGGTCATCAGCAAAAAATAAATGAGATAGTTTCGGGCCATCTCGTGCCAGCTGGATCGGCTGCCATAATTTCTTATCTATATGTGTATCAATACTACGAGCCAGGCGGTCCATGCAGAGGACAAAAAGGTATGGTGAGAGAGGTATCGCCTTGACGTATCCCCCTAGATGGAGAAAAGGTATTGGTCAGGACCCCATTCCATAGAACCCGCATGGATGGCGATGATATACACACCAAAATTCGCTCAATTAAAAGTTGAGGGAAACCTGCTAAGGATAAAGTCTCAGCCACAAAATCCCATTTAACTCTATCGTAGGCTTTCTCAAGGTCAATCTTCACTGCCATCCAGCCCTCACGTCCTCTTTTCCTTTTCATCGAGTGCAGAATTTCTTGGGCGATAATAATATTATCCGTGATCTGCCTGCCACGGATGAAGCTAGATTGAGTTGGACTGATAAGCTGCGGTAGAAGAGGTTGGATCCGTTCTGCAATAACCCTTGTAATTATCTTGTAGGATACATTACAAAGGCTAATGGGTCGGAACTGACCTATATTCGTGGGATGTGAAACCTTCGGAATGAGAACAAGGAGTGTTTCATTCAGCTCCGGCTCTAGTGTACCCTCTGTCCAGAATTTTTGCACTAATTCCGTGATAGAATCACCAACCACGTGCCACTGGGATTGGTAGAAAATCGGTGGTAGGCCATCAATGCCTGGTGCTTTGTAACTGCCCAGGGATTTGATGATCCTATGGATCTCCTCTTTTAACGGAACAACAGTCAGCGAACGCTCATCCACCTCGAGACTTTGTAGTCGGCTAAAAGGAAGAATTGGCCGAGGATCCTGTGTGACTTCATCAGAATAGAGTTTCTGAAAATACTTTGTAGCCATCTCTTGCAGGGCCAAGTCATCAGAAATCCACTGTCCCTGATCATCTTGTAAAGAAGAAATACGGTTTGAACGTCTCCGAATAACGGTTGACGCATGGAAAAAAGAGGTATTACGGTCCCCATAGTTGATCCATTTAGTACGTGACTTTTGGAACCATAAAATCTCTTCCTGTAATATCACCTCCTCAAACTCCTTACGTAAGTTATCATGGGCCTCCTTTAATCGCAGAGAAAATCTGTTACCCAAGATCCTCTCCACGGCTCCAAGCCGTTTTAACAAGCAAGATTTTCTCCTAAAGATATTGCCGAAGGTTTTCTTGTTCCAGATCTTCACGGCCTCAGCAAAGTGGGCATAACGTGCTCGCCAAGTTCCTGAGGACATCCAGCTATCCGCCATAAATTCCTGAAAGCCAGGGTGTGTAAGCCATGCTGCCTGAAACCTAAATGGACGAGGTAAGTTATCCATACCCAAACCCTTGTTGTAGGACAAAAGTATGGGCCGATGATCAGACCTAATCCTGGGGAGGTGAGTTAGAGAGGCATCCGGGAAGAAAGTTCTCCACAGGTCAGTACATAAGGCTCTATCTAGCCTTTCACACAGAGAGTTGCGAAACCATGTAAACCTAGGTCCAACATAACCTATGTCGATAAAACCGCAGTCATCCACAGCTCGACTAAAGTCCTGATTGAGCCGTGAGTTGCCACCACTCCCTCCACGCTTCTCATCCGCATGTAGGATTGCATTAAAGTCACCAATAAGGACCCAGGGTTCACCAACAGATAGATTCAGTCGTCTAATCTCATTCCATAACTCCCTCCTTCTACTTAAAACTGGGCTCCCATATATTGCGGAGCAGGCTCCATACGAAATACCATGACTCCAAGAAAAGTGAACAAGTTGACTGGTAGAGCTATGGATCTTCACAGCTGTTTCATGTGTGTGCCATAGAACCCAAATTCCTCCTGAGAAACCTTGAGCATCCACCTTAAATACCCCATCAAAACCTAATCTATGGATAACCATATCAGCCTTCTTACCACTGATCCTCGGTTCTACAATAATACTAATTTGCTGCTTGTGCCTTCTCATCAATTCCCTCATTACAGTAACGAAGCTAGGACTACCAGCTCCACAAGGATTCCAGGCTAAGATAGACATAAGATTCAAGATAAGTAGGAATCACCATGAGGAATCCTACAATCCTCTACAAAGGGTACTGGTACAATAGCCAATGGGCGATCTGTAGGTAGCTCCAGGTTGGGCTGGGTGTGCCTACGCGCAGAGCTAGAGGCCTCAAACTCAAGCATTGTGTTCGGGTGGGCCGCCAACAAGTTTGGGTCTGGATCACTTTCCTCCCTGCGCGTACGTTTCACTGCTACATCCTTGCGCTCTATGTCACTCTGTTTTTGGCTATTCCTGGATTGTCGGGGTTGGGGAACCACAAGCGCTAGGCTCTGTGGCTGAGGGGATCTTCGTTGGGGCCGCTTCTTGGGTTGCGTATCGAGAGCTGCCACAGGTACCAGTTGCATGCTCGCCACTTGTGATATTTCTACAATCTGATTAGATTGTGCTTCCTGACCCACACGTCTAGGCTGACTCATACAAGTAATTGGGTGTAGTGATATCTTATGGTTATTGATGGCTTCCTTTCTTGAAACACGTGCTCCTGGACTCTTGACAGAGGCAGAGGGCTCACCGATAGTCGTACCTCGTGATTGACTGGAATCACTCCTCCCCGTAGCCGGCACATTTCCTTCTGTTTCTAGGTTTGTCAACGCTGAGAAGCGTGAACCACTCTCCTTCCCTTTCCAGGGATCCACTTTCCGTACTGAGTCCTGAACCGACGACTGTCCTTTGTTAGAACTCCTGCGAGGCCGACGGGGGGCATGTAGCCAAGGGCCGAATTCCCCTCTCCCAGCTACCGTGGGTTCCTTCTCCTGCATCGTTGATGTGTAACTTGGTGGGGGGCCGTCTCTTGGTGGACCTGGCGCTTCTGTTGTGGGTACAGACATATTCTCATGTATATTCCTCCTGGCAGCTTCCGCGCACATCGATAGGCTATGACCAATCCTACCACAGCCAAAGCAAATTTGTGGTAGGCTTTCATATTCGATTCGTAAGCACTCGCCGTCAATCCGAATGCTTGGGAGGAGTGGTTTGGACAAGTCCAGTTCCACAGCTACTCTGGCAAATCTGCCACGCTGGGCAGTCAAAGTATTCTGGTCTATCTTCACCGTTCGGCCCACAACATTGCCCACCGCTGTCAAGATCTTCTCGTGATAGTATTCAAGCGGCATGTCAGGGATCCGAATCCAGGCCACAACATGAGAGTCTGACGCTGAATTTGCACGGAAGCCTGGAAACCAATGCTGCATGGTGAGGTAATGTCCGAGGATAATCCAGGGGCCGCCCAGTAATACCGCGTTCATATCTTCAGCCGTGTCAAACTTCACCAAAAAATACCCATTCTCCATGTCCAGGATTTTAGGTTCCGAAGGCATTTTCCATAACAGTTTTAGTTTAGAGCACATAAGACCGAATCCAATGTTCCTCCCCAACAGTTTCACTACAACTGAGAATCGCCACGACTCTCGTAGTTGAGCATGGGCTTTGTCCGATAAGGAGATAAAGGGTCCTTTATCATCGGATAATATGGATATATCATCATCTTCGACTACCGCACAGAAGTCCGTTGTTGTCGACTTCCCTAATAGCCTCTCCCGATAAGACAAGCGAGCATCCTCCATCACCGTATCTGGGATATCCGCGCCATTCTCTGAACGAAATTTAACTCTTCCAGTCGTAGCCGCCTCGTCCTTGGAGACTTCGATAGCTGAGAGCGTTGCCATCTTTGAAAACCCTACAGATAACTAATTCAATAGAATGCAACACCTGGTATTGGCAGATTTTTTTTTTTATCAAAACCTGGTAGCCATAGATGATCACTAATTCCTTGACATATGAGATGTAAATAGGAAGGAATCATTACATGTAGTGCATAGATTGTGCCTACTTTTGCTCCTAATTTGACATGGTGTGTTCCCAAATCGTCATTACCACTGCTGCTTTGTGTGCAGTGGATCATTACCTATTGCGAAGCTCTCATTCGTGGGTTGATCAGTGACCAGTGACCAGTGATGTTAACTCTTGTCACGGATATCCAGCAAAAAATCTTCAAAGAATAGCCCTGTACTGGATTTACGATTTAGTAGTACCTGCAGTCATTAATCCTTGAATTTGATCTCGTACATAACAACTTGCAGAGTTGGTTAGATTAGGAATTCCATTTAAGTACTCTATAATATATATCATTGTATTTCAATCTTGCTTTTGAGGCCTCTCTTTAGCAGTTCCCAGACCAACTTCTTCTAAGCAATATAAAACTTGGCCTCGAAGTCGCCTTCATCCGTGGCTGTTCTCTGCCACTGTGACCGTTGTAAGAGAGAGAAACCCAGCACAGTTTTTACTCTTTATTGTTTTAGATGCCAACTATATTACCTCCCAACTGCCTATTCCGAGGGACGATGCTGCAAAATTTGAAGCCTTTAACTTGCCAATTTTTATGATTGGGCCTTTGGGCTTCAGGATGAGTACAGTTTTAGGTTGTGATTCTTCGAGTCCAAGAGAGTTAAAACAGATCCTATCATACATTAAATTAGTTCTGCTTCGTTAAATCACAATATAAAAGATATTTTCGACTTGATTTTTTAAAAATAAATTTTGGTTTGAAGTACATATCTTAATCAGAAAAATTATAACCTGGAATTTATAAATTATGCGACGCTCGATTCTAGCCGAAATACAAGGTTTACAAGCAATGCGATAATAATTAAAGATCTCGAAGAGTTAATGCTTCCATTCCCTACCGATGTTTTTGTGTTGTACCCTACCTAACCCCTTAACACTTCTAACCACTTAAGTTCACATTGAGATGAAAGTCCACTTGGTTCTTTTATCATAAATCAACAAAATAGTAGAAACAGAATACAGCTTGATTGGCCCATGTTTAAAATGCACACTAGTATGGGAAACCATGGCACATGGTATCAGTTCTCGTAGCGACCAACTTTCCTCCTCCTCTAGTTTTTCTAATAGGAAAGGTGTTGTTAAAGGAAAAATACTTTTAACGCAAAAAAGATCGAGTCTCACATGATTCCTTGCTAATGTCAATACTATTTCCTTTTGGACTGAGATCTCGGAGCGGAAAACTCTCCTCTATCTCTATCTCTCTAACTCTCTATCTCTTTAACTCTCTCTATCTCTCGGACTGAACCCACCGGTCTGTCTGCTCTAATTATTGCTATAAAAGAAACGGCAGTACCAATATATGTTTCACGGTTGTGAGTTTGTGTTCGCTGAGCACAGATCATAGTAATCATTATCATTCAACTTGAGCTACTGTTTTGTTATTTTTCTTTTTTTTTTCTCTATTAGTCCTTTCAAGATTTTCTGTTTATGAGACTGCAATAAAAGCAGAGTCATAAAAAGGTAGTCTTTTTAATATCGTGGGTGTTGATCTTTCTACGATCAACACGAATTGGTTTGCTTAAAATATTATTTGTCGAGATTTCGCAGCGTATCAGTTAAAACCCTTTTGGAGTTCGGCTTGAGAGATCAAATCTTCTTTACACCATGATTTGCTCTGTCAAGCAATCAGCAATAACACCGATCATCAATGGATCTGGTACGGTTTTCCGCAGCAGGAAAACCCCTTCAAAATCCTTGTTTTTGCCGCCTCTTCTGGCCCAACACAACCTAAAACCCCTGCTACTCTCTGTCTCTAAGCCTCTGCACGTCGCAAAGGTCGAGTCTTTTGCACTGTTAAGGCGACAAAGGGAGTCCTTGATCACATGCAACGCATATGAGGCGGACCAATCGCAGCCACTGGAGGCCGGGGAGACGAAATCTGAGGGTGCAAAGAAGCTTAAGATCGGGATCTACTTTGCTACGTGGTGGGCTTTGAATGTGGTGTTCAATATCTACAACAAGAAAGTCTTGAATGCCTTTCCATATCCATGGCTTACCTCAACACTCTCCTTGGCTTGTGGTTCTCTTATGATGCTTATTTCTTGGGCTACGAAGATCGCAGAGGCACCAAAGACGGATTTTGAGTTCTGGAAGACTTTGTTCCCTGTAAGTTGATTGCTGGGTTTTGTTTTCTTTCTTAGGAAAGAGGTTTTGTTGGTAACTGAGGGAAATTTTTGGACAACGATGTTTTTGTTTTTGTTTTAGTTTAAATTAGTCCTTTGTCTCGTTCCTGAGGTTCTAAAGAAAGTAACCGGGGGTAAAAATCATGGTCTTGTTTCTATGCTTCGGTGTTTTAGTGTATTATCTGACTAAGTATGTACCAAATTCATTCTACCCCGGATTGACTTTGTGACTGGAGCAAAATTAGCGACCAGGAAAACTTGTATGTTTCATCTCAGCAATTCTAATTGCTGCGAATTTGCAGTTCTGCTTCTGCTGAATGATGACTTAATTGAAATCTAAAATTAGGACACAAGGGCTTTTCATGTGGGTTGGATTTATGCTATTCTCCCAATTGGGTTTTATGTTGTCATCCTAATCTTCTCCTATCATCACTTTCACCTAAGGTTGCCGTGGCTCATACAATTGGTCATGTAGCTGCTACTGTGAGTATGTCGAAGGTTGCAGTTTCATTTACCCATATCATTAAGAGTGGTGAACCAGCTTTCAGTGTCTTGGTTTCAAGGTTTCTGCTGGGGGAGACCTTCCCATTACCTGTTTACCTATCTCTTCTTCCAATAATTGGTGGTTGTGCACTTGCTGCTGTGACTGAGCTCAACTTCAACATGATTGGTAAGTGCCTCAACTTAATCCCATCGTCTGGTCGATTTGGTATCTTGATATATAATGATTCGTTTCCTTGTAAATTTGGAATGAAATAGTGAAACAAAGAATTTTTTTATCTCAAATCTGTAATTGAGGAATTAAAATTTTGAATGCACATGTTGAATTTATTGTCCTTTTTTCCCTGTTCCCTTGCACTTTTATCGCCAGAGTTTGGTGCAAGTGGAAAAGAATCCTTTGATTCTTTCCTCCCATTGTAGCTTCTGTAGTTAGTCTTTCATGGCAAAGGCAACTCATGTAGGGGGGTTTAGTGATTCTGGACATTTCAAAGGATACTATTTTGGGTGGAACGTCATTTGCATTCACTTTTATGAATTGAGTTCAGATTCATGAACTTGGTTGTTGGCTGTGTGTTTCAGGTTTTATGGGGGCAATGATCTCCAACTTAGCATTTGTTTTCCGCAACATATTTTCGAAGAGGGGCATGAAGGGAAAATCTGTCAGTGGGATGAATTACTATGCTTGTCTCTCTATGTTGTCCCTGTTGATTCTCACACCCTTTGCCATAGCCGTGGAGGGACCACAGATGTGGGCTGCAGGTTGGCAGACAGCTCTCTCAGAGATTGGACCAAACTTCATATGGTAACCTCTATTTTCCTTGTACTGTTCTGAGTAGACCAAATTTTGTCATCAGTCATGTCATCCTAACACGTCAGTGAAGTTTAGTGCATCACAGTCAGCTGGATCTTTATGAGAATTTGTTTGATTTCATTCTGATCAATATGACTTATATTCTGGCTTCTTTTTCTGATGATGTTTCGAGGGAATTAAGTGCATTAGAGGAATGTAGTTTGCAATTATAGTCCTTGATTTCAGCGCAAATTGGTTTATCAGATTTCCTCTCCTTTCAAGTCTTCATGCACATATCTCCAAATCATTTTGCTAGCCATTCGACTTTCCTGATTGACCTGAAGAGTTGACAACTATGTGTCTCCTTTAGATTACAATGCACCTAATATTTGCTCTGTTTAATGAACTGTTGTGCTTATGGCTATTTTTGTGTTTGATAGGTGGGTAGTGGCCCAAAGTGTGTTCTATCATCTCTACAATCAAGTATCATACATGTCCCTGGATGAGATCTCTCCCCTGACGTTTAGCATTGGAAACACCATGAAGCGCATATCTGTCATTGTCTCTTCCATTATCATTTTCCACACACCAGTCCACCCCGTCAACGCTCTCGGAGCTGCCATAGCTATCTTTGGAACCTTCCTCTACTCCCAGGTATTGGCCTATCTCACATCTCGAATTCTTGCATGGAATCGATATCCTTGGGTGGCTCATTTTGGTGGGTTAGTTGTTGACTGCCACTGCCTACCTGGTAGTTTGAGTTGGTTGCCCCTCTTTAGGCTTGACCCGGAACACTGCTTTGACAGCTAGGACTTGGAAGAATGCGTACCTAACATTTTGAAAGAATCTTTCATAAGATAATGGAATATGCTTGGTTTCTTCTTCGGCTTTGTCTACATTATTACTAATTATTTGTTTTGTTTTGTCCGTTGCAGGCAAAACAGTGATGGTGATCGTGTGGCTGGCTGGCGGGCGGGTTGGGGTTGTTGGGATCTGGATGGGGGGTTTAGTTCGGTAGATGTTAATATTTTGTGTCGAGAGGAACTGTTTGAAAAAACAGATCCTTAGGATTATAGTGTGTGATTAAAATAATCAGCAGCTTACTGCGTGCAGATCATCACATGTCAACCAATGGGATTTCAAGGAAAATAAATAATATTTTTATCTCCTTAGTGCTTTCTGATTTCTTTAGTTCCCGTTGTAAGGGTGAGAGTCACTTTTAAAACTGTCCTTCCTGAATATAAATAATAATAAATCTATCTAACTATTAAATCTGAGTCTTTACCTTTCTAAGATCTTCAAGAGCCACTGCGGGCTAAGGAACAGAATTAGTTGAAATTGGGAGAAGAGAAAGCATTAAAAGACCAATGATGGAAAAGGCTGCTCGATTTAGCTTTCAGATTTGTCACAATCTCCCTAATTGAATGGGATATTCGACTTTTGTTTATAAAGAGATAGCAAATCAGATTTCGAGGTGCCTTTCAAGATAACACGCAAGCTAATAAACCACGTCAAGCCCAGGTATCTACAGGTCTTGTTAGGATCCTGTGAGCAATTTCTATTGCTTCATTTTATTTTATAATCATAGTAGAACGAACAAATCTTAAATCCGTAAATTTAGAGGGATAACATATTTGACATTTCGGCTTGTTTCACTAGGCATTGGGCTGTTCTAAGAAACCCAACATCCTATCTACATTCAAACAATAGTGAGATGGAATGAGGACCGATTCTTAATTTTTTATTTTCAAAATTATCCTTTATTTTTTTATTTGTTTTCTTATTCTCTGTAATTATAATTCAATTCATCTTGGTTATTATATTCCTTATTCCATCATATTGGACATCTTTATTACACAATTGTAATGCTCTTTAATTGCAACACCAATTAATTCCATCCCAAATTGAGTAATATTAATGACCATATAATTTAACTAAGATGGTCACCTCATAGCATAAAATGAATTTTAATTCCAATCTATTTAACATCTTATGTGTAAAGCAAAAAAAAAGGTGACGCATGTAAGAAAATTGAACCCAAAGCAATCCATAGCCTAAGCCCAAACCCAGGACTGCATACGAGTAAAAGCCCAACACCCACTCGATTATTTCCTGCTCAGCGGCTGGCTCTTCCTCTTCCCCTTCATCACTATTGACGCTTACGCACACTCAAATCGGGTATTTACATAATCCGGTCCGATCCGATTCCCACGTTCATTGTACAAGGCAGTAGTTAGTGACGGTCACCTCTTTTTGCTTGGCCTCTGCCACATCCGCAATCGCCGCCGTACCGAAGCTGGAAGAAGCTAGCGCTGTTACTCCTCCCCTGCCGCTAAAGTCTAGCTCCCCCGTTTCATTTCGAGCCGGCATTGCACCTTGTGTTGTCTCCACTATACTTCGAGGCGGCGCGAACTTACTAAAGAGGTATTATTTCCCAAGTTAACCGCGCCACCAATTGTGGTTTCTCTGTTCCAATGCAATTTATCTCTAGTTAGTTTATTGCTTGATATTTCTTTTTTTCATTTTCGCATTGGTTGCTATTTTCCATGTCAATATGTAATGCAACTGCGGTTAGATGCTACCGGAGAACTGATAAATTTTTTCAAGCCTAATTATTTTCCTTTTTATTGAATTCAGCTTTAGAGGTTAAAGGTTGTGCTGCAAATCGAAAATGGGGCGTAATCTGTCCGATCGTTCGCTATCACCGGTCGGGGCACGGGGTTCGCCGTCCCCGCCTCGAAGAGAAAATAGGACTTCCCAGAAAGATGACTATCTAAAGAGAGAGAAGCACTCCGGTCGTACTAAATCTCCGAGGCGTAAGATGTCTCTGTCTCCTTCTCCCCCTCCTGCTCGGTATAGGAGCTCCCGGAGGGATGGTTCACCAGTAGCGAGAGAAAAAAGTTCTGGTCAGGCTAAATCTCCAAAACGTGAACAGTCCTGTTCTCCTTCACCACGGACCAAGAGATTGAGGAGGGTCCAGGCTGAGAGAGATACCGAGGGAGATAACAAGGGTAGACATAAGGAGAGAGAGGCTGGAAAAGTGAGGGAAAGAGAACGTGAGAGGAGTGATGGAAGAGGAGAGAGGAAGGGTACTCGCATGGAAAGCGAGAATGACAGAGAATATGAAAGGGACAATGGAAGGGCTAGTAGTAAGAATATTAATAGAGGAAGAGATGCGGATGGGGAAACTAGGGATGAGAGGAAGGAGAGAAGGTCGATAAGTGATGAGAATGATGGAAAGCCTTCTAAAACAAAGCATGAACAGTCTTCTTCTCCATCAGACCGTCACCACAGGAGCAAACACAGATCTAGATCCCCTCAACCTGCTGCCAATTTCAAAGAACGAAATGAGGTATTATGCGAATTCAATTCCTAATCACTTTCCTGCCATTAACTTGGACGCTATATGCTGTTGTTTTTCAGCGTCCATTTTATCCTAATGTGAACAGTTGATGCGAGCTACTTTATTCCTTGAGTTGCTTGGAATTCTGCAATTTTGGAAACACTAACAAGTTTTTCCCATAGAATGGCAAACGGTGTTCTCAAATTTTGGTCTTGTCTGTTGTCCGAAAACCGAAGCTCTGACTCTGGAACTTGCACTAGATATATTATTGTTTGCCTCGCTTATTTTTTAAAAGAAATTAATGGGAAAATATATTATATGTTCTTTATCATTGCATACTATTTTATTTGGAGTTTCCTTGATTTCTTAGACTGATAGCTGAATGACATGCCTGACAAAGAATGCCTCAATTTCAGGATACAAACTCCAGAGATACTGAACAAAGGTGAGCTGCTTAACTTTTATTCATCCCTTCATAATTCTGCTAGCGTCTCAGCAGCATGATGCCTGTTTTCTGGAAAGTAGAAGAACATGAATAATTGTTTTCATCACGTCTCTTGGTTTTGAGGATCAATGGACAGCTGTAGTGTAAGCAACAAGACTGACTATCAATATCAGCCATGTTGTACAGGTCATTTGCAACCAATATGATTTCATCAACACAACAATCTAGGCACTTTTTTAACAAATTAATTTTTCTTCTTTCATTTGAATTTTTATTTTTTATGTGGTGTCATATATGCTTTCTTTGTATGTATGCTTGTTTCTTTTAATTACTTATTAATCTTGTTGAGCACTTATATATTTTGTCTGTCTTTGAGATGTTTTATATGATAGTTGTTTGCTTGCAGGGATGGTGTTGATGACTCATTGTCCAAGATGGAGGCTGCTGCGAAGGCCTTGGAAGAAAACCAAAAGGTAGGGCAGCTTATGGGATTGTTTTACTACCTTCTGCGTGCTTCTTAAACTATAATAGAGGACTTTTTGTTGGTTTCTGGCTGAAGAATTGGTTCTCCATTTCATATTGTTAATGGTGTCGATTTTAATCTTCATCATTTTTGCAGCAAAAACCTTCTTATGAACTTTCAGGAAAACTTGCTGCAGAAACAAATAGATTTAGAGGTATGTGGCATACATCTTAATCCTTCATTTTTCAGTTGTTTTGTTGAATGTATCTGTCACCTTCTCACTTTCATGCTTATGCATCTGTGCTGATATTCTTAGGAAACTTTTCCATGCTATGTTTTACTTGTCATAGACATGCACAGTTTTCCACTAAATTCTTTTGTGCATTCAAATTACTGATTTCTTTCTCAGTTGGAAAATGACTATTTGCCACAAATTATAGACTTCTTGGTACTGGTGATTTTTGTATGATCAAGTATTCGTAGCTGCCCACATTTGCCTTGTTCCTTGTGAAAATTTTTGCTCCCCTGCTTTGTTTTATCAGGATAAATCTGACTCTTTAGGTGAATTCTTTCAAATTAATTACAAGATTCAGCGCACGTGACTTTGTAATTGGAACATGTTGAGGGCAACCAGTTATATAAGTGAGAACCCATGAACCGGTATTCATCTAAATGTTTTTTTTTGTGTGTGTGTAATCTGGGAAGGTAATAATGTAAACTAGGTGGGAAGCAACCGGGCTGAGTTGTAGCTACTGGAATGATATTAGTTGCTGGCACATTGCTGGGCGCGCATTATTATTAATCACCTGGTTATAAATCTGAAAAAGATTGGAAACCTTTTCTATGTATTCTCCTGCTTACCCCTTTCAGTTTCTTCATGTTGAGATCTTTGCGGCATGCTTGAGATTTTATATGTGGGTTGCAGTGTTTTTGCATTATAGCTTATTATGACCTGCTAAGTCTAGATGTAGAGATCTTCAAAATTTCATTGTTTGATGGTGGATTTTTGCAATTTACTCAACTATGAAACATGATTGTCTCAGGACTTAATTTATTCATGTTGATGCCTGCAACTCTATTATGCAGTAAAAGGCTCTGTTTACTTTCTTTTGAGATGATTAATAATGGACCTGATTGAATTGACTAGTATCTGTTTCTCAACTTTTCTTATGTTTGCTTTCATATTTGATTATTACTTTTCCATATTAGGTATTACCCTTCTGTTCAATGAGCCACCAGATGCTCGTAAACCTGACATAAGATGGCGACTTTATGTTTTTAAGGGCGGTGATGTTCTGAATGGTAAGCAACACAAGGTTTAAATCCTCCATATCTTCAGTTCAAACAAATTTGCTAAAATCTGATGGTAACTATCAGAGAACTATAAGAATAAACTTCTTTTTTCCTGGTTTCTCATTTCCCTTTTGGTTTTATGTCGTTTAGCCAGAGCAGATTATTCAGAAATGCTGTCAACAACTTGTTTCGTATTCTCTATTAAATGCAAGTTTTACTAGGCCTGTTGTGAATTACATTCACCTGAGTTCTCCAGTGGAGTTTACATTTCTTCTTACCTGAAAGAATTGCGAAAAGCTTACTGGAAAGGAGTGCCCAGGCTTATTCTCCTTGATTGAGTATTTCATTACTAGGTAGTGGTGTTTTTAACTGTCCCTCCTTGCTTGCCGGAAAGGAAAAAAGCTTGAAGGAAAGGAGTTGGCAGGCATTTTTGTCTGTCCTTGTGGTGTTTCTAATTATTTTCTTTTTTGGTTAATGGTCAATCCATCTTATGCCTAAATTCCTGATTGTGAAAGAGTGCTCTTAGTTTGTCCATATGGACTTATATTTATTATTCTAATGTGTACTGGTGAACAGAACCCCTTTATATACATCGACAAAGCTGTTACCTGTTTGGGCGAGAAAGGAGAGTGGCAGACGTACCTACAGACCACCCATCTTGTAGCAAACAGCATGCTGTCATTCAATTTCGGTAGATCTATAGTTTGGAGTTTTATCTTTTTCCTTTGATGTTATGTGCCATTTATTAATTTCTTGTTTCTGATTTATCAGGCAAGTAGAAAAGGAACTGTCTGATGGTACATTAGTTAAACAAACAAGGTAAGAATGAGCTGGTTCGTGATGAATACTTCCGCTGAACAATGAAAATTTTTCTTCATCATCACATCTAACTTTCTTATCTTTTCTTATGATAGTCCATATTTAATGGACCTTGGAAGCACAAATAAAACTTTCATTAATGTAAGTAATATTTGTTTGTAGTCAGTTATCCATTGTGAGACATCTCATAATTTACTTTCAGTAATCGGTCTAAAATTTCTTTTGCATTTACAGGATGATCCCATTGAACCTCAACGTTACTATGAACTTTTTGAAAGAGACACCATTAAATTTGGTAATAGTAGGTAAGCACTATTAAACATCGCACCCTCTTTCTGATTTCATGGACAACTGCTTATTTCCTACTAGCTCTATGTGATATTTACTTGGAAAGATGTCTTTTTCTCTTTGATATCTACTAAATTGGATGGGGTTTTGCACGTGGACATGTCTCCACAAGCAGTTCTGCGTTATGTACTGTTTTAACCTGGTTGGATAAGTTGGTACCTACTTGGTGTATCATTGTTCTGAAAGCATATCTGCTTGACCTTTCAATTCTGGTTTATCATTTGCATAATATTGACATCACAGCAAGACTTTTTCCAATTTGAACTGTGTAATGTGTAAAGTTATTCATTCTGGTTGCTTTTGGTGTCGCTATTGAATATTTTTCTAAACATGGGTCCTTGATTATTGTATCCAGTCATGTTCCATCAACAAAAGAACTTGTCCAAAATTTTGTTTGGTTTGTCATTAAGAACCTAAAATTTTTCGCATCACCAAAAATAATTGGGAATCTCTGAAAATCCATCAGAACTAATAGAGAATCCCCAAAAGTCGCTGCTCTGCTGCCATTTTTTTCTATTTTTTGTTCTGCTGTTCATTTTCTTGGTTCATCATATTCCAAATGTGGCAAGTAATTCCGTGGCCCATGCTTTGGCAGCCGAGAGTACGTACTGTTGCATGAGAACTCTGCTCAATGAAGTATCCATGTTCATCTACACTGGGCTTTGCTATCGGCAGCAAGTGAAAGCAGCAGCATACCTTTGTTCATGTACATACCTGTCCAATCCAGTATTTATGCCTCGTCCAAAATTGAAGGTCTTGTATCACATGCAGTAGTGTTTTGTTTTCTTTTTTAATTCTGTCATCATATCCTCTCCGTGGTTAAAACTTAACCACCTTTTGGTGTTTAGCAGCATTGTGGGATTATTGAATTTTATTTGCTGCTAATTCTTTGACTAGCATATTCTTCCATGTCGCTTCCTTTGAGATTTTCTTTAGTGCATCTTTAATTTGTTAGCTCTAGATTCTAGTTACCTGGTATATGAAAGCAAGGACACCTGACTTTTGGCTGCTACTTTAGGTATCTTAACAAAAGATGATACATTAGCATTCAACCATGAACTTGATGCCCTGTTCTTTCGTTAAAAAGCTAGGTTTAGATGAATTTAAACTTATTAAAATGTCTTCACAATTGGTTGACAGATGTGTAAAATTTACTATGGAATCGAGGATGTACTAATAAAAATTGTTATGTTTGTATTACCAATGAAATTGCATCCTTGCAATGGAAGAGTAACCTCATTGTCCTTATTTCTGGTAGGCACTTCGTTAGCCACCTCCAATGCTTTAGTTGATATATAGGGGGGTTAAATGTCACTAAAATGGTGGTGGTAAAGAGGCGACCATTTATATTGAAGACGTTTGTGCTAATCCTAACAATTCTTGTTATGACATTGTCTGTTATAGACTTGTGTGTTCAGAGTCAGAATAATACTTCATACTAGACATTAGGTTGGAGAAGGATGATGAGATGCAAGGGAAACGATAGACATTTCTGGAGGCTAGCTCATAACCTATCTTTACCTTAGAAACTGCCTATTTAGGAGGTTACATACCCTAATTTTCTACTTGCGCATATTATCAGAAATTCAGAATGAGGAGGAAAGCACTACAAGTAACTAAGACTAAGTTCAAGTTTTCCAAGAACTTCACGTACAAGAGTGGTGGTTAAGAAGTTGGTCCTTCAAAGTAGTTGACCTGCGTATACTGATGTGGAAGAAACAATGTTGCAGAAGTTGGGAAAGCAGGACATTTGATGGTGTTGGCGTTTGGACTGCCAAAAAATACTATTAATGGGAATTTTTTTCCTGATTATGGATGAGGCAATAAGGGTTTTTTTATTTCTCTGTTTAGACTAAAGGGATAGATTAATAAATGGCATGCTGCAGCACGTTAAGTTACTTTAATTCCTAGCGGGAATCAATCATCTGGGAATACTTTAATTTATATGGTATTGATTCCTCGAACCTGAAAGATAAGAAAGATAGAGGACGAACTTGACTATGGTTTACAGATCAAGTTTAGAACTGTCTGAACAGCTATTTCCACATATTTTCTTATTAGTTTTGCATTAAGAAACTCACTATACAGGCCATTTGACAGCTTGTTACACGTACGGGAAACGTCAGCTACCTCTGATCCTTCCACTGTAAATTAGGAGAAAACAAAAGAAAAGGCATACAATAAAAAACTTGGAGGAATATCTATCAGCTGAGCTTGAAGTAATCTTTCTATCACGGTTTCCTTTTTCTTACCTCTTTCAGCTATGTACACGAAGGATCAGCGTCAAACTACAGTTCTTTTCAGTAGAAGTCAATAATGGGTTCCCCAATGGTTAAATTCCTCTCTAGAGTCCATGGCAAGTTGAAAAGCTTTGCCATGATAAATTTGAAGATCTTGTTCACATTTATGTTATGTTTAGCACTTGAAAAGAAAAGGGTCGCCTTCATGGCCTTTGCATATGCCCTTGCCTGCATGCAACACACCAAAATTTAAATCGACACTGGCTTTAAAGTATAATAAAGCACAATTATATTCCTCCTAATCTTGATTACACTCTCTTTGATAACATGTGGGCCCCCTAAGCTTATCTTTACACGCGGGGAGGGGAATGAAATGCCACAAATGTCAATTTCCCCCACAAAGATTTGACAAATGGAAGACTCAGAGGTCTCCTTTATCACCCCCATGACATTCTTCAGGTTTTCAAGTCAATCAAAGGGATGTCGTGATCACGTTCTAGAATGTATTTAAGTAAGAACTAAACATTACCAAGGGACAAGGATGAGTTTATTTTACCTGAGTCACGATGGTCCACTGCAGATTAGGTGGAAGTTGGACGAAATCATCAAATTTGGTTCCTATTAGTATGGGAATCGCTGTCTGCAGAAAACAAGATAGATAATAGGAATTTAGATGTAAAAAACAACTGCCATTAAGAGCATTGTGGTCCTTCATCAATTGCTGTGACTTCACCCTTTCATGTAAAGTTTACGCGTCATCATTTAGCTGATGGATCCATGGATTATAAGTAGAAAGAAAAGGGTATTGATGATCGGCAACTAGAGACTGCCTGCTTTGTTTCATCATCAATTCTGGGCCACCACTCTTCATATCAGCTTGGGTAACATCATTCACTCTTTTACAGAGCATCCATTAAACAAGCGCACCAATTTCATGGGCCAGGAAATGAACTCCACATCAATTTTTTGTTCCTTTTTTTTCTTTTTCTTGTGAGCAGTCCAAACCTCACATCCGTATTATGAAAAAGATGATCAATGCTGGAAACAGTAAGGTTCCTTCTCATTGTCCTATTGCTGAAATAGTACTTTTAACTTTAAGTATCAAATTATTGTAGCATAATTGAAATTCAAAGCCTCGACCCATTACTAGTAATTCCAAGGCATTTTCTTAATGTGAAGAAAGTTTTGACAAAAAGCTTTAATGATTTATGCAGAGGAAATTCATTGACATTGGAATGGAACTAAAAAGGGTTTGTTTAATGTAATTACCTGGTTCCATTTTCTTGCTTGATTATACCATTCGACCACACTGGAGAAGCCACAAGCAAGAATCATAGGATTAAGAGTTAACGATAATTGGGTTTTTTTTTTTTTTGTTGTTGACAGAAATGGGAAAACGAAACAAGAAGGAATTGAAATGGCATAAGAACCTGTTAAGAGTACACCGACTGGTAAGATCAAACATGAAGAAAATGGCTACTGAACCTTTACAGGCTATTGGAAGATGATGAAGTGAGCTGCTATCCCCTGCATTAATCATTCATGGAACAAACTAAGATTGACGACTTCTATTCACATAGCAAGAAACTGTTAATCCCCAGATGCTATAAAATCACTTTCTTAAAGAAACATCCAGTAGTTGGTTAATCAACAACGACGACGGCGAGAACATACCTCCAACATCCCATATACTAAAGGAAATTCTGGCACCTTGAACGATCATTGTTTTATCCATTAAATTCAATCCCCTCATCTGCAAGCATTTCTTTTCCTGCTCATCTCCCACATACTTGATCTTCAATTTCAGAAAACGCACACAAGAAAACAGAAAGAATCACTAGCCTGAATGATTAACCACATATGAATCACTTGCCACGTTATGCCAAAGAACATGATACTACTAGTAAAAGGAGAAGAGAGAAGGAAGAAGAATTTCAATGACCAGAGCCACAAAGATAAGAGAAGAGAAAAGAAGCTTAAACAGTTGGTAATAATTACCACAAAGCTAGTCTTTCCAGTTTGACAATCTCCTAACAAACTGATCTTCAAAGTGACCAAGTCAGAATCCGAGCCATACCCACCATAGAGCGAGCTCTCCTCCATAGAGATCAGCGCGCCTTCAATGACCTCGGGGAGAGGAGAAGAAGGACTCCGGCAAGATATTCTGCGGTACCTCACCGGCCTGCCTATTGAACAAGAAAAAATCCTGTCCCAAATGAACTGAAAGAAGTGGCGAAAAGCAGACACACGTTGCAGAATGCTCCATTTGATGTTAACGTGAGCGATCTTCCGACAGACCTGCGTCATGTTTTCACCAAAGTGTTTGGCCATCAACGTTGAACTTCGCTTCAAGTTCTTTCATGGTTTGTTGTGGCGTTTATGTATGTGTTAGTTTCTAACTTTCCTTTCTTTTAACAAACCAATGCAGACGGAAGGCGACTTGTGTTCTAGGGGCAGACAGTTGACCGGTACTTGGTGCATACCCAAGACAGTCCAAATTGCCGGCTTCTTGGGTTTAACGTCGTTATGGGTAATTGGGTCAATTTAAGCTCCCAAGGCCATGCTTAGAAAATGTGATCAGAAGGGCATGTTGGTCACATCAGATGATCACCACCATCTTCAGCTTCAAGCCTTGGCGTAAAAGGCTAGCGATGAAGAGGCAGACAGGTGAGAAGGGATTCAATTATTCCGTACACAGAACAGAGCAGAGCAAGTGTGTGTTATTAACTTAGTATTTACTATATATTAATATATATATTTATATTTATATACACTCTTGTCCGTTTTAATTAAACACAACACGTTACTGTAAACTTTACCAGGCTCAGGCCTCCACTTTTTAGATCAAGAAAAAAAAGAAGAAGCAAGCAGATGTTGTATTCTGATTGGTGGATCTGGATCAGAAAGAATAAAGCTAAACTTGTTTACAGTCACTCACTCTGTGTTGAAGAAACCACAAAATTAAAGAGTTATTCATATATTTCTAAGATTTTTATAAAAATTACATTGACTCATTTTTTATATTGTCACCTAAATATCAATTTTACCCAAATTTTTAAGATATTTACTAGAAGAGTACGTGGAGATATGGGAGTTCCAATAGCAGACAACACGAAATATGACTAGATCGAGCCACCTAACCACCTTTCGTATGCTATTTTGTTTTGTTATATTGGCCATTTGGTGTGTTGCGTTGGTTAAGACTTAAGGATATGAAAAAGGCAACACACCAAACTATTTATATATAAGATATATTAATTAGTGATGTTGTGAATAATTAAATTAAGATTTTCATCAATAATTCATTACTAGTCACACTCATGATTAGGTGTATGGTTTCCTTTTTCTTTATTAAATAAAATTTGAGGATGATTGTTGCCAAACTTTGACGGGTAACAAGCACGTGTCAAGACATCAAATCAAAGAGGGGGGCCATGGTCAAGAAATTGCGTGACCATTCTGAGTTTGTTATGTGTCCAAAATCAAACACTATTTTGTTAAATGAAATGTGGTTTTAGTCTATTCGGTTCCTATATATGCCTAGCTAGCCTGCTCTCCTATCCATATGATTTTCTTACCTATGTGCTATGTAACGTCGTAGTATACTATAATAAAATCTTGCACCGACGAATTTAGTTGAAGCCACTCTGCCCTCTAACAGTAGTTGCTTGCCTTTTGTAAGAAGGTCGGTAAAGAGATCGGGACCGGACATAAGAAAGTAAACCAATGTCTCGATATATCCGTCGAGTATTGGTTGGGACAATGAAAAAATATTAAATACAAAGGCTTGATTCAGACCAAAACTAAAGCTCTATCGTAATACATATTTCAATGAAGCTTCCTGTCCGATAATAGCCATTTAATTGCATAATAAAGCAGTTTGATGTTTATATAAAGGCACTATCCAATACCCAAATATATGTGTTAGAAATTTAGGATGGTGGTCACAATGAATTCTATAAATTGACCATCGTTCGTTACGTTATTATAATGGACGATATAAAAACGGTGCGTTCATGATTATTGCTTTAAATTCTAGGGTAGAGTCCTTAAAGAGATTCATGTGTGAAGGAGCTTTAGAGTTTTGTGAAAGATTCCTGTGTACACAACTCACAGGTTGTTGGTGACTTTAAATGCAAATGCAAATGGTATGGATGGCCTGAAATAGGTTGGAAGGTAGGTGGGAAATGGCCTTTATATGGTTGGTTGTTTCATGATTTGTATTGGATATAGTTCTATAAGTATAACAATAATTTTGTGTTATTAACTATTACCAATATTAACATCGATGTGTTTCGAATTGTGTATAAAGTTAATTAAAGATCTATCCATTAAGATATTGGAGGTATTAAAAACTCACATTGAAGTATAGTAGCAATGTTTTATATTTATTTTTATTTGATGTCAGTTCTAAAAAATTATTTATAAAATTTCTTCATCAACTTAATCCTTGTTTAAACAAAATATTTAACAAATATTACTTATATTTTTATATTTAAGTAATCTCATAATATTTATTTATTTCTATAATTATAAATTAAAATTTTAAAATAAAATTAAAATTTACAAATATAATAATTATATAATAATTTATAATAATTTTTAAATTTATATAATTTAATATTATTAAATAATTGACATAATTATTTTATAAATTATGTGATCAATTAATTCGAGATCTAAATTTATATAAAATAACTAAGAAGTGATTTTGTATTTTAATTTATTAGTTTTGATTTTATAAAATAGATCTATTTTTTAGTTTTGTTTTTACAAAATCGATGATTTGGTAAATGATATAAGTAAAGGGCAATGTTATTAAAAAATCAGATCAATTTGGGTGGTTTAATCGGATTAAACCAAGACCAATTCAATCTGTATAAACCATAATTATATATGCATTAAAAAATTAGTCAAATAAATTAGTCAAATCCAAGTGATTCAGCTGATTTTGTAAAACTGATTGAATAGGTTACGGACTAATAGAATAGAATAATTTTTTCAAATTTTTAAAATATAATAAAATATACTCACTACAACTGTATTTACCAAAAAAATATTTACTCTCGTCATGTCTTTAACGAATTCTATCTGTCCTAAAATAAATTAATTAAAGCTAAATATTTTATAAAATAATAATATTTAATAATCTCATAACCTCAACTAAAATATAAGCAATAGAAGATTAACGTGTAAATAAATATAACATCTAGAAAAAATCACTATTTATATTAAATTAATAAATAAATCAATACAAAAGCTTGTAAAATCTAAATATCAATCGTCCAGAATCCTATATATAGATTAATATATACGACATCAAATATAAAATATTAATTTTTATTTTCTTATATTTTCTTTTATATATCTGAATTTATTTGAATTTTGGTTTCTGATGTGTTTTCTTATAATCCATTCCATTCCTGTGTGTAAATCTAATAACTTCAGACATTTTCAGATGTTTGGTTTGAATGATTTATAATCATGAGTTTTTCTTTAAAAATATTTTTAAAAATTTTCTTAAATTTATTTCAAAAAGAAATTAAGAAAATGATAGATTTTAAAAATTTCGAAATATTTTATAGGTTTATTTAGAAACTTTATGAGTTAATTTTGTATATAAAATTTGTCAAAAATAAAATATATTTGTATATATATATATATATATAAACTATGAAAATTAAGAGTGAAGTTATGTGGTCCTCACTCTCAAGATATCAGTGGCTCATGTTTCATCCAGGACATGGAAACGACGCCGTCAAGACGTTGTGAGAAAATGAACGAACAAAAGCGAAAAGGTCCGGTGATTATGATTGGAAGGCATTGCCTTGGAATTTATCAAACAACCGACTTCACTGGAGTGGAAGTGTAGACGTTACCAGAAAAATAAAACACACGCAGAAAAGGAAAGAAACAGACGCATCATATCTCTTTACACCGTACTACTCTCCAACGCAGGCCTGAAAGTGAGCTTTAGGAGCGAGCAAAGAGGGGAAGACTGAAAATGCTCAATGTTGCGGCTATCAATCATCATAGATCGCTTGTTGTACTTCAATGTTACTCCTCTTCTCCTCCGAGGTATGACCGACCTTATTGGCTCTGTAAATTCCTTTCTCCTGCTATAAATCTTTTGATCTTTCTAGTTTTGGTGTGTGAGTGTGCTTGTTTGTTTGGTTGATGAGGAAGGCATGGAATGAAGAATCTGGGAATTTGTTGAAGATTCATTGATTTTTGTATTTTACTTTGATGAACTGTGAAATTTCAGTTACTTGTTGAACTGTGGACTTTTTTAGCAGTGGATGAGCATGGATATACTGTGGCTAATTCTTGGTCTAATTGCCCGATTTTAATTGCTTTCTTATACATGGAGAGTCAAATCAAGCTGTTTTTGGTGATTTGTATTTTCAGGCCTTAAGGCTTCGTGCTATTTCTTTTCCATGTGCACAAGGATAGTATGCTTTTTCAGACTGATGAACAAGATTAACGTAATTCTTTGTTCACCGCCACTTTTGTGTGACTGGCATCTCTCTTATCTCATACCTCTAATCCTCACAATCAAAAAACACTCAAACTATGGAATTTTGAGTGTTATCTGTCCCTCTAGTATTTAATCTTCATTCTTTTTCTCATTCTTATCATTTACTTGCAGGGCATGTCCTGGGAAAATGGTGTTCAAATGTTCGTTTGAGAATTCTATGTCAAGAAAGGTCGTTGTTAGGCAAGTGTTATCCGGGTTGGCTGCTTCGTTAATTTTTCTTTCCCAAACAGATAAGGTAAGCGGTTTTATTTCTTATAATTCATGTGTGCAGTTTTTCTAGCTCGCCATTGTTCACTGTCACCTATGGTTTGGTTGATTTGAAGTCCCCGGATCCTATATAATTTTCCGGGTAGGATTCCTATGTAATATGCATATAGGAAAGCTGAAGAAAATGATATAATATTCTCGGCTGAATGGATCATTTGGTTCGATTACTTGCTGCATCTCACAGAATAGAGTGTTACGTGTTTCTGGATTCAGAAGATTCAGTATAGTGTGCATATGCATCTCCATAACATGTCCTATTTCTCCGATAACTCTTATTCTATTGACAGGTTGTTGCATTGGATGTGTCTTCTTCTCGCAATATATGCCAACTTGCAGCAAGTGCTACGGATAATAGAATAACTCTTCCACTCGATGAGAGTTCTGATGGAAAATTAATGATGATGAGAGGTATGACTGCCAAGGATTTTGACCCCATCAGGTATTCTGGTAGATGGTATGAAGTGGCTTCGCTTAAACGTGGATTTGCAGGACAAGGTCAAGAAGACTGCCACTGCACCCAGGTCAGGGCTACATCTATATCTGGTATTGGTATTGACTGGTAATGTGGAGGTACTTAGTCATTGATGTAATTGTCTTCTTGCACTTGCGTAAAGCCTCAAAGAGAGAAAATTTCTCTATCTTTAACGGACTTGGCCTTATAGTGAGCGGTATGTTGGACAATCCGGGGCTTTAATCCAATATGCTTTATACATCACTCTGACGAGAGAAAAAAAAATCTTAGCAGTTATCATGTTAATCCATACTGTTTTCTGGGTTCAATGATCGTACCTTAAAGATGTGCCTTGTAGCACACGTTAATTCTTGCAGGGCGTGTATACATTTGACAGTAAGAACGCAGCTATCCAGGTGGACACTTTTTGTGTTCATGGAGGCCCCGATGGATACATTACAGGTATTAGGGGTAAGGTCCAGTGCTTGTCCGAAGAGGATTCAGAGAAGCAAGCAACCGAGCTAGAAAAGCGAGAGATGATTACAGGGAAGTGTTATCTCCGTTTTCCAACATTGCCATTTATCCCCAAGGAGCCGTACGATGTGATTGCCACTGACTACGACAACTTTGCTCTTGTTTCCGGAGCAAAAGACAAAAGTTTTGTCCAGGTAAATCACCTTGACAATTTGAAAGACATATCCATTTTGGAGAATTTAAGTTTATGCACTTCGATGGGTGATTCATAGAACATTATTTTTCACATGTCCTGTGTTTCTGATGCTTCAGATCTACTCAAGGACGCCTAACCCCGGAACTGAATTCATAGAGAAGTATAAATCTTACCTCGCAAGCTTTGGATATGATCCGAGCAAAATCAAAGATACGCCACAAGATTGTCAAGCAATGTCTGACAACCAGCTTGCTGCAATGATGTCCATGTCTGGGATGGAACGGGCACTGACAAACCAATTTCCTGACCTAGAATTGAAGGCCCCAGTTGCATTAAACCCTTTCACAAGTTTGTTTGATACTTTGAAGAAGCTAGTAGAGCTTTACTTCAAGTAGATGACAACCTAGACCCTTGCACAGTCTTTCCTATTGTATGTTACTCACATCATGAGTCAGCAAATCCTTATTCGTATCATCTCCTACCATCTATGACCTCTTCAAAAGGTAGCCATACAAGAAACACAATAGATTGTTGGAAGGTACGTCAATTTTATGGTAATAGAATGTTTTCATCACTAATCACTCATCGGTTAAGAAGAACTGAAAACAACATTGAATAGCGAGTAATTGTTACATAAGCAGCCATAACTATTCTCAGCCAAGTTTCAAAACATCCGTCGAGCTTAAACTGACATGCTACGGAATGATACAAAGCAAAAGGACACAATATAACGAGCAAACTGAGATGGGGTCATAATGCATCATCCCGATCACTGGAATCATGCCTTCTGAGCTGAAAAATTAAGGATGAAATCCTTGATTTCTTCATCTGCTCTCTCAAGCGCTGTTCTTCCGTCTGCATCCTTGACTGTATATTTTGCTCCAGCTCTCAGAAGCTCTTCCAGTTTAGGCTTGTCACCTTCTGAAGCAGCCAACATTAACAAGATGTCTACTGGATGGATATCTTTATTTAGAAGAGCTTCCATCTTGTCATATGACCCTTCAACGGCAAGCATCCCCATGTAGTTAAAATACTGCAAAATCAATCAAGGCAGGATTGGTTATCACCTGATATATGAACCCCAGATAATGCCTATATACATAAATCTTATCCCACTTTCTCCTCATAAATTCAAGCAAAACATTACTAAAGCTTCTTTAGAGGAAGACAGAAGAGTTGCAATCAAGAAGGCATCATTGGCTGAAGTAACGGTAACATATGGGTTATCTGTCAAGCCTATTGAAGTACTGCATTTTTGTATCAATATCCTTAATTTCATGCTCAAGATGAAATTCAATTTCCACCATTGTGAGAACGATTATAATTCACCCTACAGAAAACTTTGAGTACAAAGTATTATAATTACCTAAGAATGCCACTCGATTTCGAGAACAAAGTATTATAATTAACCTAAGAATGCCACTCGATCCGCTCCTATTGTCTATTTAAGCTACATTAACAAGAAACAAAGAACAGAGATTCCAAAAACGACCAACGTCAAAAAGATGGAGGAGAAGATGGAGAACCTGCTCGACATCGTCCCGATCAAAGTCATCGCGGCCTTGGCTGCCATAAATTCCTGCACCTTCAGCATCAACACCACGTTCACCAAACTTGAACCAGGCGCGACATACTGTTGGCCCATTGGAGGGACCAATTCTACAAGGTCTCAACCAACCATTCTTGTTTTGAACACCCAAAAACTGAGGAACGAGCTTGGGCGTAGAAGATGAAGACTTTGAAAGTTTGGGAGTGATGAGAAAGTTGGTCGCACATGAGATTGAAGCCATGATTCTGCTTTAAGACAGAGCAGTCATAGAACTCGGGATATCAACTTCACTTTCTATCCATTCGCGCGAATCTTGCCATTGGTATATAGATCGAGTGGTTCAGAATCATTCTCGACTTTCCGAAAAAGTTATTTTCCTTTTTTTTTTATTGATTTTGCTTTTCTATATTTTAATGTTTTATATATAAATCCTTCGGTTTTAACTTGTTTCTAGTCATGTTTTACCAAATCGTAATTTTTCCGGTAAGTATATCCTACACATAATATTATTATGCGACTGATAGTAATTATACTATTTAGCAAAGCTCTTTCTTCTTTCTAAAACTTGAATTAAAAAAAATTCTGAATCCTATTATAAAAAAATATTTTGAACAGACCAACATTTGACTTGATGAGATATCCTTTTGTCCGATGACATAATTTTTTCTACTGAGGGTTAGAAAATTTTAGATTTAAAATCCAATAACATAATTGATTTCGTATATTATAAAAAAAAAATCTAAATTATAAATCTAATAATTTTTTTTTAAAAAGGATAAGCAGACAAAAAGAAACAGTATGGTGATTAGCACATCGAGTGTTCTTAGGTCCAAAAGCGTGAAAGACAATGACTAAGTCACCATCTTTTCAGTAAAGTGGCATCTTTTACAAAAAGGATGCCAAGAACCAATCACCAAATCCCCCCGAGGCCTACCAATTTCCGGACAGGTAAAACACCAAAGCCACCTTGCTTCAGCTGCAATCCTACTTATCTGATCAAACAAAAATCAAGCAGCATTGCAGAAATAGGCAGTAGAGGCACCTTTGGATCGATCCCTCGCAATGAAGCACATCCGTCAGCTTGAATCAGGACATGGGAAGAGAAGAGGTCACAGCCAGTTTCAGTTTGAGCCCAGCATTGGTGGCATGTCTTCAAATAGCAGTCCATTTGAACCCAACTAAGAATCTAAGGCAACCCCTAGAAAGAATAAGAAAAAGGAAGCAGTTTAAACTACAGGAACTTGAAATCTGATGTCAACAAGTTGCACGCCAAGAGTTTAGATCATGCTCTCAGATAACTTTGAGAAACCAAGCTTCTTGAGTTTGCTTGTTATTGGAGTAGCCCAAGCTCTGTCTGGGTGGCCGCATTTTATATCAACTATTTCAACAATGTTAGCTGCTTTCTTCTCAGCCTTCGCTATGCTAGGAGTTCTGTCCAGAGAGCTATTCTCAGAACCAAGCATCGGAACTCGGTGGGTGCTTTTAAGGTAACTCTTCTGTTTCCGAGGTGTTTCAGGACTCCGTCGTTTGATGCTGTTGCTACTGCCACTGCTGCTTGCTTCATTGGACGGTTTTCTTGGTTGTAGTCTTTGAGAAGTGTTCGCGCTGCAGGAAACAGAGACGGCAATACTTTTAGGCTTACCTCTACTGGATAACGGTGTCTCAGCTGCGGATTTCATGGATTCCAATTCCCTAGACATAAGGGTACCAATTGTTCCAGTAGTACCCAATCTGATCGACCCTCCACCATTCCTGATATCTTCTAGTTTCTGAACCATATTTTGCAATGAAGATGTCTTTCTATTTTCTAATATACAGGCTGTGTTGCTTGGCCGGCATATACCCTGCATTTAAATGTTATTCTCTTCATATTACAGCTTTCGTTTCCATCAAAATTTGCAGTGACTGTCAAAATGCTGCGACCCATGATCATATAAAGTCATATCCACATTCATGGAACATGCTTGCCAAAGGATTTACACCGCCAGGTGTGGCAGAAATCCCCAGACAAGGCACCCACGGAGTACATTTTTATAGGCAACACAGAGAATTCGTCATAGAACACAGTCCAAACTTCAACAGATCCAAAACAGCTAAATTACGATGAAGGACAACGAAGGAGGGATCTTTATAGAACACAATTTGCCATAATCTAGCAGTTGATTTCGATCAAATAGTTAACTCAGAAAAGAGAGCAAAAATTCTGAATGACTATCAGTAGAATCATTCGTTCTTAGTACAGGAAATGTAATGGCACTGTAAAAGATCACTGACAAGATTTCACTAGCACAAAAAAAACAAAAAAAGAGCATAAAAAGCGAAGATATAAAGTTGCCAAAAGCATCAGATGCAAACCGACAACAGCCGACAGCTATGACTCTACTGCTATAAAAATTTACTTGCATGGCAACAAAGAACAAACCCAACAGCCAGCCATCACACCCCGAAAAGTTAAACGCAGATCCTAGAACATGAAATTCGAGAGCATACCCACAACTTGATGGGACGAAAGGAAACCGGTGGCGTCGAAAATCCGGAGCGTGCCCAACTTTTGAAGATGACGAAAATGAATCCGACCCAACAGACAAATGAAGCAGCAGACCAGAACCCACAAACTCTACTCGGTTTTCTTTGGCTCTAGCTAGTAGCTAAGATCTCGAAAAGCTGAAAAGCGTTTTGGATGTTAGTCACCACGTGCGATGGAAAGAATGTCACATTCAGCCAGGGCAACACGTCTAGCTAATCGCAAATGACATCCCCACTTCTCTTTTTTCTTTATTTTTCCTTTTTGTATGTAATGTACTTTATCTTCATAAGCATGGTGTCATAGACCAGTCAACACACACCAACCAATAATGGCGCAGTAATTCTGACTCCTCACAGTCATACACAGTAACCAGTAACAGCTAACAACCCGACAGCTCAACCACCTCACGACTTTGGATATAGATACAGAGCCTCGCCTCCTATGATTTATTTTGTATCGGGCCTGAGTTGGTTTTAGGGCGTTTATAACAATTGGATTCAATCAAGACTTAATATACTAAGGTGCATAGCGCATATCCAAAGTTTTCCTCCCCTCTCAAAACTCAGAACAGTATAACAATGGCAGTTATGTGTTTTGTGATCAAAGATATAGGGACCAAACACTAGTAGCACTAGTAGTATCCTGAAACAGATGGCTAAACCCTTAACCCATAGTATCCTGAAAGTAAGTCTTCAAGTGATCAAGAGAGACGAAGACCTCTCTTTTAATCATTGCTCGCAACTTCATTGCCTAAAACTATGCAAGTCTCTTTTCATCATTTGAGTAGGTGATACAAATGTGTGTTTCCGTTTTCACAAACGCGGGCTCTTGCCAGATCTTCATAGTTACTGCCCCACCCTCGGAACAACTTTACTTAACCAGTTACTTACCACCTCAGCACACCGCCACCGTTGCCACCTTTGTCTTTTTCCTTGGCTCTCCACCTCCATTTGCTCCCCTCCTTCCTTCCTCGGCAACTTTTTGTATCTCTTTCTGTCTCTAGAACCCGTCTTTTTTTCTATCTCTCCGAACCCGTCAACCATGAGCGCCCACGCAGTAGCTCCCACCAAATCCACGAAACCCGCTTCAAATCAGAACCAACATCAGCAACCCACTTCAAGATCATCGCTTTCCTCGCACTTAGCCATGGTAGAGTTCAAGCAGAGGATCATCACATCCCTCTCCAAGCTCGCTGACCGTGACACCTATCACATTGCCCTCGAAGACCTTCACTCCATTATCCACTCTCTCTCCCCGGAGGCTCTCCCAGTGCTCCTCAACTCCCTGTACGATTCCCTCTCTGACTCCTCCAATTCTAAACCCTCCGTCAAGAAACAGTCGTTGAACTTAATTTCACTCGTTTGCCAGTCTCGCCGCGATTTGACGCTACCCCACTTGACGAAGATCATTGCCCACATTGTCAAGAGGTTGAAAGACTCCGATTCGAGCGTGAGAGATGCGTGCAGGGATGCTATTGGGACTTTATCTGGTCTCTACTTGAAGGTAAATATTGGTGGAGGCGGTGGGGACGGGATTGGAATGGCCACAATGGTCGGGTTGTTTGTTAAGCCGTTGTTTGAGGCAATGGGGGAGCAGAACAAGAGTGTACAGTCAGGCGGTGCAATGTGTTTGGCAAGACTGGTGGACTGTGCAGGGGATGGTGCTGGTGGTCATGCGCCACTTGGGGCTTTTCAGAAGTTATGTCCGAGAATCTGTAAGTTGTTGAATGGACAGAATTTTCAGGCTAAGACGGCTTTGTTAGGTGTTGTCTCCAGTTTGGCCCAGGTTTGTGAAATGTGGATGATTTGAAATTATTGGATTCAGTTAATATGGATGTTTTGGGTCAACACTAATTTTATTGGTGTGAATTGTTGAATTGTCTGTATACCTTGTCTAGGAAAGCTGGATGTGATATTGCATTTGGTGATCTGGTTTAAATTTTTGTTTGGAAAGACAATGAAACAGGGAAATTAAGATAAAAAGTACATAGATTTTAACCTTTCCCTTGTGAATGATAAATTTTGAATATATGCGGCTGTGCTTCTTCAGTGATTAGATCTTAATTTGTTTTCTAGCAGTTTTTATCATGAAACATGGTTTGGCATTTGGTCTTAAGGTTGAAATGTTGATTTGTCATTTGGAGCAGGCGTATTGAACATAAGAAAATACAAGTTTAGGACAGATTTAAACCTGTATGATGACAATACTATTATTAATTTCATACATTTCACTAGAAAATAAAAAATAATAATTTAGCTCTAATTATTATTCATAAACAAGCGTCTGAATCCTGAAAAACAATACGTGCAAATCAACCTCTAATATTACCCACATCAGATCTCTTCTATTTCCATTCAGGTGACTAATGCCATACTCAAGAACCATATCTCAGGTTGCAGCCATCAGGCTGCTCTCAAGGACCTTGATACTGCCAGCTAATTCCTATCCCCCATGCTTCTGAGCATATCTACAACTCTTCTGATCTCACAAATGCATCAATAATGAAAAAACCAGAAGCTCCATTTTCCCGCCTATTTTCTCCCAATTTCATCATGATCTGATAAACCAACCAACACCATTTCTCGTTGTGGTTGCGACCTTTCAATATTCAGATTCAAGTGATAGAAATGTGTGTTGCAACTTGTTTATTTTCTTATGAGGGAATGTTTGAAGTGGAGAGGAGGATTGGGAGATGAAATAAGCTTCTCAGATGATTGTATGGCCAAATAATGTTGTACAACTGGATGCATCATTTGTTTGACAATATGCTTGCAGGGGTATCTTGGAAGATGTTTCCTCAGATTCGTTGTTGGAATGCTTGAAATTTCTGGGCAAAGCTATGCCTATAGATTTTGTGGCAAGCTTGTCAAAGATTTTGGTAGCTGGGTTCTACTTGTTTGATTTTGGGGCCATGTCATGTTGAAATGATCACTTGATGTTGGCTTCCTATAATTGAAAGGATATATTTTTCTTTTTGGAGTGTGGCTTGTTCTTTTTTCTTTTCAGCACACATACTAACTTATCTCATTTTGCTGCTGACAATGAAAGTTCACGCTGATATTTGAGTATCTTGGCGTGTTTTCATAACAGATAAGCTAAATCATCATTAGATCTACAGTCTCTTAGTTCGCCTTTATTATCTTACATATCAGAAAAGCTATTGGTCCCAAAGAGATATTTTATAATCAAGCTTGCTCTGGTTCCTGCATCCTGACAAGTATTTTGCTTAAGCAGCTTCAAAGCACTATGTTTACTATGAACTCCTCTTTCGTTTTTTTTATGTAAACTAGCACTTCTATTTGATTCGGTCACTGAAACTAAATGTGCCTGCAATAGACTGCCTGAAGAAAACCTTCTAAAGAAGTTTGTGTCTGTTGCAGGTGGGAGCTATTGCCCCACAAGGCTTGGAAATGTTGCTACAAAGCATTCATGACTGCCTTGGAAGTACAGATTGGCAAACACGTAAGGCTTCAGCTGATGCTTTAATTGCTTTAGCAGTACATTCAAGAAGCTTAGTTGCAGATGGAGCTGCTAATTCCACACTGACTGCACTTGAGGATTGTAGATTTGACAAGGTATGTTCTCTAAGACGTTCACTTGTGCAATTTTTTTGGCACTACAACATTGGTTCCTGGTATTCAAATGGTCATAGATTTTTATGATCACAAGCTCCAAACAGTATTTTGGGATGTGTGCTTTGTTTGTGCATGATTATTGATAATTTTCCTTTAATTTTAGTTACTCCATTATCCATCTTTCGGAAGTGTTTCAGTGATTAACATCTTATTGAAATCTATCATGCTTTGAAGGAATATACAATAAGAGTTTAGATGCCTTAGTACCTGTCATTCCTCAGAGAAAGAGTTCTTGTGAGTATCCTGAAGAAAAAGTTTACAAGTCTGAGGGTGGTGAAACTGGTACAAAAAAGGAGATCTTTTGAGGCTTTTCTGCCTTTCGTTTTCAATACATTACTTATTTCATACATTAAATGTATGCTGATTCACTGAAATCCGTGGTTGTCATATTCTTTTCTGATTTGCAGAAAATGGCATGTCCATCTCGTTATAGTTTGCTATCCTTTTGGTATCTTTTTCTTTTTTTCCTGTGGCTATCTTAAAAATTTTGTTTCTCAAAAAAATATATGTAATTTGGTATTGCTAAACATTTGTTCAGTATATGTCTCTGTGAAAAATTCCCGTGTTCAGAAGTTTGCCTAAATTGACTCCTGAAAATGGTGATGATAAAAAATGCTTTGAATGTCTGACCCAACTTATTCTGCTACTGGCTCAGGAATTTTTATACTTTTTATTTGAGTTTTACACGACAGGCTAGATGAATTGTTGCATGGGTTCCTTTTTTGTGTTTATGTGTTTTGGTAATAACTTATGCAGATTGCTGATAATAGGCAATGTTGCTTGTTGTTGCCTTTTGGACAGTCATGTCTAAATAATAAATAATCGTATTTAACAGATAAAACCGGTTAGAGACAGCATGACAGAGGCATTGCAGTTGTGGAAGAAGATTGCAGGGAAAGGAGACGAGGTCACTGATGATAGACAAATATCCTCTCAAGGTGTGCAGTACATTGATACTCATTTCTGAAATGAACTTCAAGAATTTAACTTTTTTAGCCCTTGCGATTTGGTGTTTAGATCGAGATCATCCTGAAGAAGCTGAGTTGTCAGACAAGAGACAGAAACCTGGTGACAAGAGAATCTCATTACTGGCTGCAGATTCATCAACAGGTACTTCGCCAGTGTTGGATTCTGTTTCAAAAGGAAAAGATGCAAGCATTTCAGGCAAAGCTGTTCGGATACTGAAGAAAAAAGCACCTGCTTTAACAGACAAGGAGTTAAACCCAGAATTCTTCCAGAGACTTGAAAAAAGAGGTTCTGATGATCTGCCAGTAGAAGTAATGGTCCCACAAAGAAGTCAGAAGTCATCCAACGTGATTGCTGAGGAGGAAAAAGAACCAAATGATTCAGATTCTCAGGGAAAGTCAAAGCGAACAGGCTACACCAAATCAGATGATCTTCATGGATCTTTGAACAGCAAGTACCATAACATGGAGAGTGGAACTTCTGGTAAAGATTCAAGAATCAAAGCCTTTGATGATGAAAGCAATGATGTAAATCATAGGGAGTTTTCTGGCAGTCCTGCTGGTTTCTCCAAATCCAATGGCCAATCTGAAGGATCCTTAACAAACAATAAAGGAAATTGGCTGGCTATTCAGAGGCAGTTATTACATCTGGAAAGACAGCAGACTCATCTCATGAATATGCTGCAGGTACATTATAATTTGTCAATGTGTAAATAACTCTTGTGCAATTATTAGTTTTTCTAATAAGAGGCTTCATGTTCTAGGATTTTATGGGCGGGTCGCAGAATAGCATGGTGACTTTGGAAAAGAGGGTTAGAGGTCTTGAAAGAGTAGTTGAAGACATGGCACATGATTTATCAATATCTTCAGGTCGAAGAGGAAGTAGTGATGCTATAGGTATTGATGCATCTCCCAACAGACATTTAAGCAAATATAATGGCCTTTTGGACTACTCTGGAACCAAATATAGTAATGGTCATGCTCAGTTTCGGGAGACGCTTCCTCAGTCGGATGCGAATGAAGGAGGCTCGAGGGAAAGGGGTCGTCACTGGAGATCTGATACAACTGATCCTTGGGATTCCCCCTCACATGGTCCTCCCAGAAATATTCCGGTTGGCTCAAGGAGGGCTCAAATTGGTGTTTCAATGGATGCTAGATCAACTAGATCAGAACATGAAGTTGATCAGCTTGGCAGCAGGAGGGTATGGGAAAGAGGGGCCAGACCTGTTAGGCTTGGTGAGGGGCCCTCAGCTAGAAGCGTCTGGCAAGCCTCAAAGGATGAAGCTACCTTGGAAGCCATTCGGGTTGCCGGCGAGGATAACAGTGTATTTCGAACTGCAAGGGTTGCGATCCCTGAGTTGACTGCAGAAGCTTTGGAAGATGATAATGTTGCTGCACAAAAGCATGACCCTGTTTGGACTGCTTGGACTAATGCCATGGACGCACTGAAAGTTGATGACATGGATACCGCTTATGCTGAAGTTGTATCTATTGATGATGACCTCCTGCTCGTGAAGCTTATGGACATGTCAGGTCCAGTAGTTGACCATCTGTCAAATGAGATAGCTCATGAGGTCTTGCATGCCATAGGGCAGTTTCTCATGGAACCAAACTGGTTTGACATTTGTTTGCCATGGATTCAGCAGGTATGGCTTCTCACTTGACTGCCATTTTTTTCGTTTTTAAATTTAACCAAATTCTGAAAAGATATAATATTACTGAAGAGAATTGTTGCTTGTCTCATCATATCATTAAGTGGATGCCATTTCCGATGTATTTGGTTCTGCCTTCTGTCAGTTGGCAGAGATGGTGGTGGAAAACGAGTCTGATATCTTAGGCCTTCCCATGGAAGTGAAGAAGGAGCTTTTAGCCGGTTTTTATGAAGCTTGTAATACGTTAGAGCCACAGGAGGATTGGGATGGAGTGGCTCCTGACCAGCTCCTGCTGCAACTCGCATCCGCCTGGGAAATTGAAATACCACAGTTGAGCAAGTAACATCATGGGAGTGTATGTAGCCTTTTTGATTGTGGGACTGTATATGACATACATATCCTACTATTGTATTCATCAGCATGCCAGTCTCAGCAGTTTGAACTGCTATATAATTCAAGAAAACAATTAAGTAATAGTACATTTTTCATCATCTCTTCACCTAAATATCTTAACATCCACTTGAATTTTCTGGCAAAAAACATGACCAAAATCTAACATTACCGATCTACCTGACCTCACTACAATTTTACAAGATTCCCAAAAAAAAGGAGTCCGTAGAGTTCAAATGAAAGCGACACCCTCAAAAAATATCTATACATTTGGAATTGCCAGCTTGAGGAGACCCCCCCCTTGGTACTGATCCATTGGATCCTTCGATTTCCAGGTGTTGTCGTACTCCCAACAAAAATCCTCAACCAACTACAGCCTTGATGCCGGAAATTGCTGACGATGCTGGTACAAAACTCCATGGGGCAAACCATGAAAATAGGTTTCCGACTAAAGTAAAAGTTCCAATTGCTACGCAACCTACTTGGCAGAATACCAATTCTGTGCACACTTTGCATCGACAGCTAGGTCGACCTTAAGAATATTCTTGCCATCAAAGGGTTTGGACATGCATTCCACAACTATCCCCTTAGCAATTTCTGCTGACTCGCTTGGTCCTTCCAAAATCACTTCATCATGTACCTGTCGCTTTTAAATGCAGTTAATTTCCAGAAAGCTCTCCCAGCAACAGACATATCAATGTTTCAATTTATCTCCTTGGTTGACTCAGCAATCATATTCACAATGCATGATTATCGGATTGGATATGGGAAGGCACAAAAATTCAAATGCTATTCAAAAATGTCATAAAGAATGCCTTTATTGTTGTTACGAAGTGCATAAAAATGGGCACAGGACCCTTATATACCACTGCAGTGACAACTGGAAGCGGTTCATATGACGAGGTTTAGTTAGACAAACCTGTAAAAGGAGCTTCCATCCAAGTTCCTTTAGCCGTGTATTTGTTGATATTTCTAGCATGGCACACATGGCAACATCAGCAGCACTACCCTGTAGAGGTAACCCAAGTGATGGAATGAGAGAGAGCGAGAGACTAGGAAGCCAGAGAACGTAAGAACTTATAAGAGAACCTGGACTGGTGTATTTATAGCTGCACGTTCAATGTGCCCCCTCTGAGCATAGCTTGCTTGAGTCATAGATGGGAATCGACGGGCCCTTCCTAGCAACGTGTGAACACATCCTATGCTACGGGCTTCTTCTTTTCGCTTTTCCTGCCAAACAAGAACTTCTTTCCTCTCTTTATACCAGAGATCAACAGTTTTCTTTGCTTCTTTTACAGAAACCTAACAAGAAAATGATAACAGCCGTGGCCCACAGTCAGCTTGATTATGTAGAAATCAGAGGTGCTGCTCATTTATTAGATGCAAAATTACCTTCCAATCCCGAGCAAGCCCCATTGGAGTCTTCCCATATGCAATAGAGAAGTTAAGCATTTTCGCTTTTCTTCTTTCAGAAGCGAAGGCATCCTGAAATATATATTGCCATTCAGTGACATTAGGCAAAAAGAATCCTCTTAAGTCCTCAGTAGACTTTCACATACTCAAATACACAATGATAGCGTAAACAAAATTAAATTGGGATCATAAAATACATTAGACAACATGAGGGCAAGTCAGGCAACATTTTATCATAGATAATCTGTATGTAGCCTTTGACATACTCAACCAAGACAGATAAAAATAATCAAAATGAAAAGTTAGAACCATTACCATGATGCTATCCTAGCATTCATCGCTCTAATTGCAGAAGGCATGCATAAGTTAAATAGTTGTTGAAACAGCATAGAACTAGGAGAAAAATTAAATACATAACAGTTGCTATGCAGATTTACTTGACTGCAATTTCATATTCAAGATTTCAATATTTGTCCTATCAATTATATTCTTTCTATCACGGCCACCCAAACTCTGATCTTAATAACAACAAACACAAAAGTTAATAAAGAAAAGGAATCCCTTGGCATAAATGAAAGCACAAAATCAGAATAGAACACAACTGACACCCAAGGTTGATTGATTACTACTACAATGTCATATACTCACCTTCAACAAGGGAACAGGAGGTTTCTCTTCACCGGGTTGAGGATACCACTCCAACAGAACTTGCTTTTTCTCTATAGCTTCACGGATATGTTGATACATATTCATTGCTGTTCTCGAGTGAAAATCACCACCAGCTTTGAACGCATCCAACATGCTCTTGCAGTTAGCAAGATGTGCAAGGATTCTAAGTTCCAACTGTGAAATGAATATATATTCAATCAAAACAGATACTCAATACAGCTTAGTACATATAACATGCCACATACCTGCCCATAATCTGCAACAATGAGGGAGTTTCCGGGTGCAGCTATAAATGATTGACGAATCTTGTATCTATCCTTCTCCAATGCAGGCTGATTCTGATTTATGAAAGAACAAGTGTTAACACTAGCTAATACTGCATATAGAACCAAGAAATATCAATTTCATCCTTGTATTCAAACTCTGAGACATTAAATAAACCAATGTGGAAGTGAAGAATAATGCATTTAAATTTCTAATTACACGCAGACATTTTTATGGCAGATTTCACCTATAGAATATCAAGCCCCTAGAACTTGAAACTGATATAAATCACTCCATTGCAGATAGGGGTGTGCAGCAGGACGGTAGATGCCGTAGGTAATTTTACGAACATAATCTTTCTATACTATTTTTTCCAACCCAAAACATATGAATTACAGAATTCACAGTACCAAAAAAGTTTGGAACGGTAATATAATTACCCATAAAAAAGAGAATCATATTTTGAAAAATAAATATTTTCATAAGATTGGATCAGCAACTCAACTGAACTTTTTAAATAGTTACCAAAGTTTGGTGATTCCTAACCAGAAAGGTTTTTACCCATTTACAACCAAAAATTTTCAGTGATTACCATACTGGTAGTTTACACCCCTAGTTGCAGATTGAATTTTGGGTATTCTTTCTCATGTCAGTAATCGAAAATGTGATGACGAGCCAATTGAAAGAAAATATGCTCAATAAAGAATCTGTCACCTTTCATGCAGCCTATCAGAAGGAAAAATAACATGTTCTGAGATTAGATTAATGCATGATTAAGTAGAGCAACAAAAGCATTATCATCATAGTATGACAGGAAATCAGGTTAGAATGAAGAGAAGAACTGCCAGAATAAAATCAGTAAGCAGATGAGTTCACTAGAGAGCTTTCAGAAAGGTGAGCAGCAGACCTGTAAATTCGGTCTCCGAGCTGACAAGCGCCCTGTTTCTGTATTGATATTCAGAGAACAATGAACACGTCCTATCTTGCCTGATACATTGGTTCCCTGCAGTAAGAAGGCATCAATATCAGTATGAACTACAACAGAAGTTTGGGGCCCAAAACATAAAACACTATCAGACAGCCAACATAAAGCAAGAAAATATCAACAGAAAATGCCCCAAGATGAGACACGTACTGGATATTAGGTCCTCGGAGTTTCTATTTTCCTTTTACTGCTTTCTAAAAATTTAAAAACTGATTTTCTTCATGTATCGGTAGCCGTGCCACATATAAACAGGCCAGAACTGACCATTTCCCACTATTAGGACTACAAAGTCAAGTGTATTTAATTTAGGTTTGAAATTTTGAACCATCTTGCTACTGTCTCTAATCAAACTCTATATGCGGATTCTATATTGCTAGGGAATGAAAGGAAAGGCCCATCACACTGCTAGTGAAAAACCCAGTCAAACACTTTATGGGCAGTCGGGGTTAGACATTTATAGCTTGACAATGTTACCTGTAAAGGTAGGATGAAATTGGATATTAACGAGTCAATGGAGCAAACTTCACATAAAGATGCAATAGCATGGCAGGCCTCAATTCCTTCTTCTCTTGTTCGAAACTGCTCTGACTTTTCTTCAATAGCAGCTGTATCTCCATCCAAATCAGATGATGATTCTTTTCTTTCAGAATCTTCATCTGCCATTATCTCCAAGTCACTCACAACAGCATCATCTAACTGCAACTCAGTAACACCATATTGTTCAGAGATCTTTCCGGCTAAGGTCTTCAAGGCATCTCCACTAACAGAGGGCCAGCCAGTTGCTGTGTATGTCTCAACAGGTAGATTAACTCCAATACTATGTAACTCAATGTTGCGAAACTTTGTAGGGGTCTTCTTCCCCTTTTCAATCAACTTATTGACATTGAGAATTTTGAACTGTTTTTTATAAGGAAGAGTATGAGTAGGATCCTTCCTGAAATAAAAAAAAAAATATGTAAGAGTTACTCTTCTAACACCTGACTTTGGAAACATGTGCTACGAACTTGCATGCATTGGCACAGCATTCATCAAATAAAATAATAGAGTTTCTCCACAATGCCATTACTTATCATCCATAAAATATCCTAGTTGTAGTATTCATTGGTAAATGCTAGATGGGTTCACTTTCTGCAAAGAGTTCTAACTTTAATACAGTTGCTTCTATGGAAAAAAGATTGTGAGGCATACATGACAACAAGTCTTGAAGCAATGACTGGCGAAAGAACAATGAGAAATATTTAACTCATAAAGGAAAAACACTCACATATTTCCATCACCACCAAAAAGTAATTGGCGCAACTGTGTGTCACTTCCAACATTCATATATTTGGCGTCAGCACAATACATTGATGCCCAGTTACGAAATCTATTGGCAGCAACTGCTTGTTCAGCTTTTGCCACCTTCTCTATCTCAGCAAGATATGCTCGATCGACCAGCATCCCCTCTCTTTCCATTCTAACAAGAACCTGACCAAATGGCTGCCAATATTCCTGGTAGAAGTCAAGCATTGACTTTCCAGGAACAGGTTTCCCGTTAAATTTCCATTCCATTTCAGAAAGTTTTCTACTCAAGCTCTCATACAGTTGTAAGGTGCTTATTGCATCTAAAGCAGAATAGCAAATCCATGGTTTCCGTTCTTCTCTCTGTAGCTCCTCAACAGAAGCAATGGTGATGAGTTTGCCTTCAGTTCCATCTTTCTTCACTTTTTTCTTTCCAAATATTGTTTTCATTGATACTTTACCTATCAAATCTTGATAACACAATCGAGCTCTATCCATGACCCTTCTATCACCAGTAAGAGCTTCAAGAGAATAGCCACCCTCTGTACGTCTAGATGAATCCCACAGTCGTGCCATGTGCATTGTGTCAGCATGAAACCCAGATAAGGAAATGCCATAGTTCTCAATCACATGGCTGTCAAAGCTGTAGTTATGCCAAACCTGCAGAAAGGAAAACAACTTCAACATGTTCCGAGGGAACTCTCATCTTTTTCTTCTTTTCTAATTTTAAAATTATCTCTCAGAAAATAAAATCATTTCTCAACCTTTGAAAACAAAGTTATCAGACAGACAATTACTTTATCCATTTCAATTCTATTTTTGGATTAATAATAAGAAGAAACCATTAATACGATCATATATATACCATACAATCATATATAAATATATTTGGGCATTCCATAGTTAATGCCTTCACTTTTACGTTCACTCCGAAGGATAGAGAATCGAATATGAGAACAGAAATAAGGTCTGACCATGCTTAGCAACCAAGAAGACATTGCCCATCCTAACAATAGAATCAATGTGGCCTATCAAAAAAACCACCAAGGAAACCTATACAAAGGTGTCGAACTAAAACATTGAGGGATTTATTTTAGCCTTTAGAGATGAATGCACTATACTGCCTCACACATAAGGGAAAATATAACAAGATCCAACCAATTGACATTGACCACAAATCAAGCATCTGCATCTCTATTGTTCCCATGCTAGTTAAGCATGCTGCAGATAGAGAAGGCGAATAGAAATAAAAGCAAAGAAACAAGATTAACCTTTTTAATGGATGGGTCTTCAAAAAAAGGAGCGAATTCAACCAAAATATCACTGTTACCACCATCAAGAACATCTACCCAGATGCAAGATTTCCCGTTACCAAAATCTGCCTCTGGTCCACAATAAATACTGAAGCATATTACATCTCCATGATCAACGGGTGTTTCTTGCTTCACATCAATCTCGGCCACCTGAAAGATGCCATAATCATGAGACGTCAAGTGTGAGAAACCACTAAAACATGCATCGGCATAGTATACCATTTGAAATACATAGAAACTTCAAAGACTAAAAAGAAAGATTGATTCTGAGTTTTCAGGGACGCATTCCAAGTCTTGTCAAATATTTAACATGTTATAGCATAGGTTTACTAAAATTGTAATGTAAAGATTTTGTGGAATAGTTTTCAAACATGCATTTATTGATGGAATGTTTATCATTGGGTCTTGGATTGACCCGTAGATATATGTGAGACATAACAAATATTGACATCCACCAATTACATAATGAATGGTTTTCTAGTTAAGTGTTTCAACTCTTATGGCTTTAGGATTCTTATATAATCTGCAGAATATGCTCTTGGAGGTAGCCAATGAGCCCTCAAAGAGTATATTGCAATCATGTGCAATGATTCAATCCAGGAAACAGATTGGTATACTTTGATTCTTAAATGATTAAGAATTCCACTGAGGTTGATTGATGCAAATAAGATCCCCAGCCACTATGCCAAGTGGACATTATTTGCGGAACAAAGGATTATCAGGTTTCCATGCAGAAATCTCTCAATCTATTCTCAAGTTTTCACCAACCAATTTATATGGACCCAGCCATTGAAAGCTAATATAGCAGTGAATCGTGACATGCCGTGATGCAACCCTGAAATCAGTTACTTCATTCACAACCAATTTCAAATTTAACTCCTGCAGACCTTAAGATCAAACGGATGTTTACTCTTTCATTGGACCTTGCTTCCATCAAACAGTTTAAGAAATTTATAGAAAAGCCTCTGCCAATGTTACACAGCAAGTTCACAGCATACTTTTGCTGCCTTATAGCAATGTGATGCATGGGAAGTTATACTTAAAAGAAAGGTGACTGGAGCACATACCTCAGTATCACAAGCATGGGTAAGATGCCTATACTGGTTTGTAAGCTTACTAACCACTTGTTTTGCCACAGAGACACTGTCAACGACTAGAATACTCTCATAGATGCTGGTAAGCTTCTTTGGAATGTTACTTCTCTCTACAGAGGAGGATTTCCCATCAATTCTAACAGCAGCAGAATTTTCATTCTTCAAGTCAACATCAATTTTGTCAGCACCTGTCTTGTCATGTTGAACGGGATGCACCTCTGTCTGGTCAATTGCTGTACGCAGTGTAGTCCATCCACCTTCTTTCGAACTCTCCGTAAATAGAGAAGAACCACTTGGCATCCGAATGTAAACAGGCTGACTCTGCACATCATCTATTACAGCCGCATGCTTACCATTACTCATATTTGCAGCAAAAAGTTGTTCCTGACCAATGGATTTCTCCTGTGTCAATACATTGGCTGAACTGATATCTGTCATTCCTTGTCTCACTAAATAAGAACCATCATCTCGCTTATCCTTGTCATGAATATATATCCCGGTGTCTTGCTGCAATTTTCTTTTGCTGCGATCTTGCTTCATAAGTACGGTTTGCTTTCCCCACTCGGCTCTAGTACTCTTACAAACCTCATTGATAGGGTGCAAACTATAGTTTCTGGATGCTAGTATCATTTTCTCATGTCTCTTTTGCAGGTTTACAATTAGTCCTGGAGGAACTTTTCTCCAAAACCTTCACGCATACACAGAACGCATTGCTTTGTTCAGAATGTATATGCAAACATATGTACAAAAGAAAAAATAAAAAGAATCCAAATGGAGCACGAGTAAATCAAGACGCCAAAAACTTAAAAAGAAAAATCAAACAAGGAAATGCAAAATGCCGCCACCTAACCAAAACAAAAGGGACCAAATTCATACTCGAGCAAGCCAATTTTGGTACTAGCTGAGTAAAGCACAGAAATACCAAATAAACTCAAAAGTCCTACAAGTATCACCATAACCTCCCTTCAGAGAGCTTATACAATACTGAACAGAGAAAACCATTATATTAAAAGTGATAAGAACATTTTTAAAATGATAGACAAGAGCATCAGATAAAAAAAGGATAGCGGCCACAAATAAAACACAATAACACCGTAACAAGTGGGAGTAAGAGAATAACCTATGAACTGACATAGAGAAATAGCGAGATGACGGACGCATGGGGTTAGAGCAGGAGAAATGGCGGGAAAATCTGAGAAAGGAGGGGCAAACCGGACTGAGGGGAGTGATATGGGTGGTGGTGGAGACACCCATAGTCATCACCTTCACTAACTTCCCCAGCTTAGTGGTCTTTATTGAGCCACTTATATTAGTATCACCTCCACAAAGAAGAATGAGAAGGAAAGCGGTTTTGTGCAGGGGCAAACCCGTAAATACAAGGGATATTTCTGGGGATGGACTATTGTGAGGCAAGTGGGTCTGTGACTGCTGCGAGGGAAGCAGGAGAGGTAGCGGAAGAGGTTAACGTTGTGGTGGCCATTAGAAGACAGAGATAGACAGCGAAACAGAGCCACCAAAAAAGGCTAAAACCCTCGCTGTGGTTTTCGTCCGGAGCGAGCGAGATTTACATGTTTAATTTTTTTAATATATTACATTTATTTAGAAATTTTTGCTCCCATGGAATTGATTTTGATAAGATCCTAGGACTCAGGCTGTCCAGTTCAATATGGTTGTTGGAAATCATCAAAGGTCTTTGAGCTAATTAATTATTGATTTGATTTTGGATAGAAAATTTTATGTTTATTTTGTATTAAATAAATATTTATATGTGATATGATTTTTTAAAGTTTTAATTTTATAATTTTATAATTTTTTAAAATAAAGATTAGCATTTTTTAAAATTTTAAAATTTTTAAAATATACAATAATAATTAATTATATTTAGATCAATTAATCTGAAATTTTAAAATATTGAATTTTTTCATTTTTGGTTAAAAATAATAAGTTTAATCGTTTAAATATAATCTAAACTATTTGATTTATAAAAAAATAAGAAATGACAATGAGGGGGAGAGAATTTTGATTTCTTAATAATGATAAAAGGGTTTGCTGGTCTAACAAATGTAGGCGGAACAGCTTGCAAGTTACCTCATAACCCTTTAGTCCCTAACTATGGCTATTGCCCTCTTTGGATGTCAATCCGTGTCATATGGCCTAACAAAATCGGAATGCCCTGCATCACTACCACTATCAAGAGGGGCTGCACCGACAATGTCATCGCCAACCCCTGCCGTCCTACTGTTGCTTCCAGCTAAATATTCAAGAGCTGTTACAACATCACTCATCAAAGGCCGAGTGGAAGCTTCCTCCTGGAGGCACATAGCAGCAACTGCAAGTGCTTGGTAGAGACCCTTTACAGGGTAGTCACCCTTCAGCGATGGGTCTGCCATTAATGTAAACTTCTTTCTGTCTCTAAACAATGGGGTTGCCTGCATCAATAAGAGGAGTGTCTGTCACCAAACAAATCACAAACCATTTGGTTTTCTTTTGGGAATCTGTGGCACTATGATGATTTACTTAAATGAGGAAGGAAAAGAAGGTTAATTAGAAGATGATAAGAATATGAACATACCCAAGTAACTAGATTCTGCTCATCAGTTGGTCTCGTATTGTCGATGACTCTTCTTCCTGTGATTAACTCCAAGAAGACAACTCCAAAGCTGTATACATCGGATTTTGAGGTCAATTGGCCAGTCAGTGCGTACTCGGGGGCACAATAGCCGTATGTCCCCATCACCCTGGTGGATACATGAGACTTTTCCCCTGTTGGACCAAGCTTTGCCAGCCCGAAATCTGAGAGTTTAGGATTGAAATTTTCGTCTAGTAATATGTTTGATGCCTTGAAGTCACGGTATATTACTGGAGGATCTGCTGTTTCATGCAAGTATTCCAACCCCTTTGCAGCGCCTCCAGCAATTTTGATTCTAGTATTCCAATCCAAGGGTTTTCTACCTTCATCTAGATCTGCAGAAAACATCAGGAACAAGAATTTCCATGTCAAATCTGAATTCATGTCAAGTTGCCTCAAGGGAAAGCTTATTTTAAATGTGTCTGGAGAATGAGCAACATATCCATGTATACATATAAAGTATAATCTGAACCTACCTAGAAGGTGATCCTCAAGGGAGCCATTAGCCATATACTCATACACTAGTATCCTCTGGTCACCGTCAGCACAATATCCAACCAAGCTCACAAGGTTAGGGTGGTGTAATAGACTCAACATCAAAACCTCTACCAGGAATTCTCTGTTCCCTTGAAATCCATTTCTATCTAGTTGTTTAACTGCGACCATCTATGTAAGAACAAAGAAAAGAGATCAATACCAGTTCAGACCAGTTAAAGCTCAAACTTGGTTTTCTTCCATTGGCATAAGGAAAAACAATGAAGAGATAAAAGGACAATTAGAATTACGTACTTGGTTGGTCTTTTCAATCTTCCCTTTGTACACCCTCCCAAAACCACCCTCCCCAAGCAGATTTTCAGAACTGAAGTTTTTAGTTATTACAGCTAATTCCCGGAACGTGAAAATTTGAGAAGATATGCTGCGTTTTCCAATCTTCTTTACTTCCTCGGCTATGTACCTTCTTTTGCTGCTATCTGCAGGTGCAATGCAAGAAATATCACGAAAAGGGCGACAATTAAACTCAATTCCTTGAAACTAATGCACATTGTTTTCGAGGAAATAGCTAGCTGATCTATCTAACTAGTAATGTGACAAAAACCAAACATTTCCCTGTACATAAAACATAATAGAATAGAACTTCAGTCTTTTTTCTCCATAGGAACAAGAAAATTAAAGAGAAATCATCTGTTAAATGTCGTTGATCTGTCGGTGTTTGATGACAACAAAAAAAAGGGCGCACCTGTTTTTATGGAGATGTTAGAAAACGAGGCTAAAGTTTTTGCATCACGGCGTTCTCTCTTCCTCAACGACCTTCTAGCTTGTTTTTCTTTTGACACGCAACAAGGAAAGCAGCTCAACATCTCGTCTAGCTTGTCTCCTAAATCTCTTTCTCTATTATTCAACAAACGTCAAATTCTCGAACTGGATTCTTATGGAGATGCAATGTAATGCATGCATAACAAACGATTTCACATTATACCAATCTCAAGAACAGCCAGAAAGATCCAATCCAAGGTCTAGATTCATAATGGAGAGAAGAATCTGGTACGCTGGTTAGGAAATCTTTTTGGCCCTGCAGAGGACAATACGCTTGAATGTTTTTTTTTTTTTTTATTTCTCTATCGAAAGTTCATGAGCTAGGAAATGGACAATGACCAAGTCAGATTTGCTATGTTTAGCAACAGATGGTTATCATCATAATACTTCGGTGTAGCTAGCTTCCCTCTCCCATTAAAAGTTCTTAAACCCTAGCGAGTTCAATATATTAGGGCTGGGCCATCTTTCTGCTGCCAGTGGCTCTGCTGATCAATCCTCATCAATATTTATTTTGCATGATTAAATTTAGATTTTTGTTAAACCCACAAATGATTGAATGATAAGTATTTTTTTTATTAAATATATTTTATATTTATATTTTATGCCATGGTTTTAAAATTATGCATTTTATATTTGGGAAAAGGGAAAACCCCAATATCCTCAGTAATAATAGACCCTGCTAGCTATGATGTCGGCTGTCGGTAGGAATACAGAATCCAACTGCGCATTAGCCAAGTTTGGCACATTTCTTTTATTAATAAGCATCGATAGTGTATTGATAGCCAAAGCGTTACAATACAAAAGGAGAGGAAAAGGGCAGAGAACCCAAAAGAGAGACAGTAAGTTTGGCACATTTTGAGAACATCTAGCCAAGCATATAGCCATGGAGACGCGGAGCAAGTCACAACTCAGAAACCTAGTGCTGGGTCTCTTTCTGTTAAGGGTCTTTGTCTCTGGTGTCACTGCGTGGACTGGTGAAATTCGTGGAAGAGTTGTTTGTGATGTTTGTGGCGATAAGACCATTGGACCCGAAGATCATGTCCTCGAAGGTTCTTTCTCACTACCAGTCTTTACTTCTCTATCCGGTTTATGGCCGATTATATCTATCCTTTACCTTTGCCCTTGCCCTTTTGTTGTTTGCTTAAAGTTCTTTGTTGGGATTTTCAGATTTTCAGATTTTCAAACTTTCTCAAGTTTTTAGCTTTTTTAAACATTTCTTAGGAAGAACTTGGTTGACGAAAAATGTTTGGTTCTAATTTTATTGGAATACCTAGTCTCCGATCGAGATGTATGCATAATTTGTTGATACTTTTGGAAGATAAGCTTGGAATTGCGAAAGGACTTTGTATGGTAATGAAATAACTTGATTTGATTCCTTGCTCTGCAAAAGATATATTTTCCTGATTTTATCTTCCACGCGGTTATATCTGTCACTTGATTGATTAATGGAACTCTATTGTTCATATCCAAGTTTGCTTGAAAATGTTGGTGACATAAAATTTTGATTCACAGTTTATGCAGTTGTTTGGTATTGACCTCTGTTTTCATATCCAAGGGAATGGGTTCATGCCCACTATTGTTTATTCTATATGATTCGATTTTTTTTTTAATCCTGGCTGTTTGATTTATCCTGTGAGGCGTGAAATTGAGGTTAATGTTCTGGTGCAGGTGCAGAAGTAGCTGTTCTTTGCATAACAAGATCTGGGGAAGTTCTGAATTACCAGGCATTCACAAATTCTAAGGGGGTATACACTGTGGCAGAGACCATGCCTGAGAGTGACCGTTGGGATGCATGCCTGGCACGTCCTATCAGCAGTTTCCATGATCTATGCACACACCTTGGGCATGGCAGCAAAGGTGTGAAGTTCACATATAATCGTCCATCAGGTTATTCTCACACTGTCAAGCCTTTCGTCTACCGCCCTGCCATCGTACCAGCATATTGCACTTAGGTGAGATGGTTTTCTTTGTAAAGCCACCACCCAATACAAGCTTGTTTCTTATTGAATCAGAAATTAGTACATCGACCAGTTCATGTCTATCCTGATTATGTTCTTTTGTAGCTAAATTACTGTGTCAAACCTATGTCGTGGACTCGGGCTATACACCACAGTGTGGCCAGTTCTGTTACTTTAAAAATTTCATTACAATGACAGAAACAATCGTAAGTTGGTAGTGTTGTAATGAATTTGCCATATGATATAAATTCTTTCATGTTGCTTAATTGCCCGGTTTCCTGTGCCATGGGTGGCTTCTGATGTCAAACTTCTGAGACGAGGTATAGCAGATTTATTGTGTTTGGTCTCACACCGACAGTTTGGATCTGAAACTGTGCTTTTTGGTTGTGTGGTTCGTCATATTTTCAAGCTAGGAAGACAGGGTAACCCTATGATAAAATCTGCACTTGGATGTTTGCAATGCGAGGGCCTTTTCACCTTGAATTCGAAGCCATGGCTGCGCAGCCAGGAAAATGGTAAGAACGACTGTTAGATATGCAAGTAAAAAAAAAACCCTGAGAGGTAATTAAGAAGAATGATAATAAAGAGAATCGAAAATAATAAACCAAAACTGTGTAGTAATCGAAATTAACTAAGCTTTTGATATAAATGAGATGTTGGTTAAACTAAAATAAATTCTTTAATATCTTATCTAAAAGTCTTAATTTATTTATTCTCTTTCTATCCAGATAATTGGGCCTTGGCACCTTTGGGACAAGCGGAAGACAAGATAGGGAACTAGGAGTTGCAACTCGTATGACACAAATGCCGGCTCGGTTTCCTGCACGATTCCAGTCCCCGTCTCCAAGCTCCATTCAATCGTCAAGTCATTCTATTTGCGGAACCCTCCTTAAACCCGTCACAGTGCAAATGGCGGCGTCGCCGTTGTATTCCAAGCGACCCACGTGCTCCAATTGTTCTAAACCATTAAGTCTTTGTCTATGCATTAGGTTCCGGAACCTGGGTCTTCAAAACAATGTGTGTGTAACAATTCTTCAACATAGTTATGAGAGAAAGCACCCGCTTAATTCTGCAAGGATTGCAAAACTAGGGCTTGCAAATGTTGATGTGTTCACCGTTTCTGATGTTAGATTTGATGCCCGGATTTCGATCCGGTTGCTGCAACCGGGTTGGGGTCAATACGGAAGTGAAACTTTGGGTTTTCAGCAAGTTATGGAGATGAGAGAGGCCCTGAAAGGGAAAGTTGATGATGCTAGCGAGTGTAGTTCAAGTAGAGGAAACTCGGAGGGTTGTGAGTTAAAAGGCACGGTCTTGAAAGAAGGAAAGGAGTCTAGATTCGACGAGATGTTAGATGATAAAACTGATGTTGATTTGGTGTCTCAAGAAGAACCAGTTATTACCGCTGCAATTAAGAAATCTGGAGTCATTACTGAGCTCAACAATGTGTGGGTTTCAATGGAGGAGGAGAAGCCAAAATTTGACCAGATTTTGGCCTCTCAGGTTGCTGTCGATGCTTTGGCTAGGGGGTTTGTAGTTAAAAGGTCCCAGAGAAGGCAGAAGATAAATATTCTAGAGTTGGAAGAGTATGAAGAGTATGAAGAGTTTGAAATTGTGGTTCCTTCAGGGTCTTTGCTTCTGTTCCCTAGTGATAAAGCAGTCAGTGTTGATGAGCTCATGAGATTGCCTTTTGTGGTAAATAATTTGATTGTTTTGGATGGGACGTGGGCAAAGGCATTAAGAATGTATAGTGAGAATCCGTGGTTGAGGCTTTTGCCTCATTTGAAGTTGGATTTGGATAAATCCAGTTTGTTTGCCGAGGTGAGGCAGCAGCCAAAAGCTGGTTATCTGTCAACCATTGAAAGCATTGTTTATGCAATGAAGATGGTAGGAGATAAGACTGAGGGTTTAGACAATCTTTTGGATGTGTTTGAGTCCATGGTTGCAGATCAGAGGCGTTGTAAAGAAGAGAGACTTAGCAAGCTTTCTTCAGACTGAACAAAGCCCCTTGAAACAATTTTTTAACAGACCCCCGAAAATATTTTGTAAAGGGGGTTGTATTACAGCCTGATTTGCAGCATCTGGTGTTGAACTTGATCTAGCATAACATAAATAGAGTAAAAGATAGAGTTATGTCAAGGAGTTTAGATGAGATGATAAGTAGTCTCTTCTAATTTAATCAAATCTTCGAGTTTGTCTACATCAGAACTAATTGGTCGGACCATTAACAGCATTAGTTGGCTAGAAGAAGTAGCATCTGCAACAATTTATTTGTTGTAGGTGGCTCGATCGCCTGAATTCGTGTTTTGGGGATCTAACTTGTTGAAGGATCTATTGTCATGCAAATTATATCATTGTTCATCGTGCTTGTTTTGGTCTTGGTATTTGCCAAGTCTTGTTTGATTATCTTGCTTATTCTCTAATCAGGTATTTATGTATGAACTGATATTTTTATATCTATTATTTATAAAAGATAATCATATATTAATAATTTATAAGCTATTATTATTGTTATTGTTTGTCTTAATAATATAATATCACATACTAATTTTTTTATGATTAATAAATTTTTTTTACACTTTATGATAAATGATCTACGGATAGAGTCAATAAGTTTGTCCTTGTAAACATTTATACAGTACGATAAAAAAACAAATATTTATTTTGTTGATTAAATGGATACAATAATGATGGAGAGCTTATGGCATATGATGAAAAAGCCAAAGCTTACACGATAGAAAAACTAGACTTGATGGGCCAGCAAGCCCAGAACTCAGCAGCCATCATCTCGACCCCAACACCACAAAACCTAACCCCACTTGATCCCTATCCTTTCGCTTGTATATAACCTCAACCCTGCCCGTCAAAAACTCCTTTTAATCTTATAAGTCACACCCTTCTCTTATCCTAGGGTTTTCAGATCTCTCCGTCTCTTATCCCCGACTCCATCACCATGATGCAGCAACCAGGATCCGGAGTAGTCCCCCAACAGATGCCAGCGGATCCACAACAGTACCAACAACAGTGGGCCATGATGCAACAGGCGCCGCAGCCTGTTCCTCCACCCAGCGGTTGGACTCCTCCCCCGGTTCCTCCTCCAGTCCAGTACGGCGCATCCGCAGCTGGTGGTGCTGGAGACCCTAACGATATAAAGTCGTTGTGGATCGGTGATTTGCAGCAGTGGATGGACGAGAACTATCTCATGAGCGTCTTCGGCGCCACGGGAGAGGTAACTTTCTCAAACCCATCTTTTATCCTTTTGATTTCAGATTTGTGGAATTCGAGTATTGTATTTTTTGTTGGTGGCTTTCTGTGTTGGTCGTGAATTTATGAACGTGCATTTTTGTTTACAGATCGTTTCTGCTAAGGTCATTCGAAACAAGCAGACTCATTTTCCTGAGGGGTATGGTTTTATCGAGTTTGTAAGTCGTACTGCGGCGGAAAGGATTTTGCAGACCTATAATGGCACCCAGATGCCTAATTCAGAGCAGAATTTCCGGCTCAACTGGGCTACGCTTGGCGCTGGAGACAGGCGCCAGGAGGATGGGCCAGATTATACGATTTTTGTTGGAGACTTGGCTGCTGATGTCACTGATTATCAGCTGCAAGAGACGTTTAAAAATGTATACTCCTCTGTGAAGGGCGCTAAAGTGGTTACAGATAGGTTTACAGGACGTTCCAAGGGGTATGGGTTTGTGAGATTTGGTAATGAGAATGAACAACAGCGTGCTCTTGTTGAGATGAATGGACAGTATTGCTCTACTAGGCAAATGAGGATTGGCCTAGCTGCCACTAAGAAACCTCTAACCCAGCAGTTTCAGAAAGGTATGTTTAATGGATATTTTAATGCTCGATAATGCTCCCTGTGGTTACAACCATATGCATTCTGTAAGATATTGTTTGATGTTGCTACGGTTGTATTTGATTGCTATATGCCTTTCTTATTTGCTATCGATTGGTTTGAATTGTTAAGATGAGTGTTTTTGGATTCCACATATTTGAGCGTTTGTTTCAGAATAAGCCTTTTCAATTTCCCTTGTTTTCAGTTATTGGCTTCAGGACCAGTGGAATTTTAGAAGTCATTTCCTTCCAGTACTTTCCTTTGTAAACTTGGGCACATTTTAATTTAGTTAAAACGTGCTAAAGCTTATATAAAACTCATGATTGTCTTAAAACAGGAAACCGAGAGGCTCTCATATTGGGGGGCCTGGAACTAACCTCAGCTGAAATGATTCCACTTAAATTCGTGGCCTCATTTTAGGTCAGTTATTTTGTTTATGCCAGAAGCTTAATTTTCTGGTGGCGCTTTGCTACATTCGCAAATTACTTTCTCCAGTTACTTACATTCAAACAGTTACCAGTCTAAGTTAAATTCTGTCCTTTTCTTTCCCTACATAGTTTAATTCCTTCCTAAAGTCCTTTCCTTTTATGTTAAACTTCGCCATTGTTTCATTACGTCTTGGTTTAACAATTCTTCACTTTTTTTGTATGATAGCCGGTTATTTTAAGGTTTTTTTTCTTTGGTATATCTTTTGAAGGAAAGATTGTTAGTGCTCTTGAAATTTCCTTCCATTCTCTTATGAGCTCAAGAAGAACATAATAGATGTACAAGTTTGAAAAGTGAAGGTGACATCATGAGCATAAAAACCACCATACCTGCTATCGGAATCTAGCTAGAGATTCTTGAATGGAAATCATATTTGGTCAAATAATTTCCATCAAGTCTCTGTGATGCCCCTATTACCCCTGCTGCATACGACTCACAGGGTCTCTGTAACTGTTAGGTGCTTCTCATGTACGTTGATTAGTTCCTACATTTTACTAGAATTGTTTTTATGTTGATTCTGTAATTTTATTTACTGAAAATTTTAGTTAAGCGCTCTGTGAATTCAAAATGATTATAATTCTACAAATACTCCTGTTAAAAGCAGCTCCAATTGAGGATTGGTTGGTTAATTGTTTGCTGAAAGTTTCATCACCAGCAGACTTGATTGGTCCATGACTGATTCAAGATGTGTTGGTTTGATTGTTTACTTACTGTATGTCTGGATGGTGTAAATATAGCTGAGGAAGCTGTTATTTTCATTTGTATGATGGAAAAAGGAAAATGCAGCTGGTAATATGCCAGAGTCTGCAAGTCTACTGCAATTGGATGTCTTATTCTATTGTTAATTGTATAGATATTTCGTAAGTCTCAGTATGTAATACTGGTGCACTATTTTGTGCTCTATTAATTACCTTGTTTGTGAGAGAGACTTCATTCTTGTTCTCAAGCCAAAAAAAAGGTAAATAAACTCACGAATCCTTGTATTGAGGTTTGTTGTGATTGGCCAGCCAGTTTTTTTCTTGTATTCACTTGGTTCTGCAATCTTTTGTATTGTCTCATTGCTGGTTGGGCCTCCATAAGTCTATGGGTAGCAAGCGTAGGTGCTGTAAATCCCTAGGTTGGCAGATACTGTTTGTCATGTATAACTGTTGATGATCCAAATACTAAATGTTCACTTTTTCCAAGTAATGTGAAAGGGGACCAAAAATCCCACTGAAAGAATTTATGGAGACAGAGATGGTGTGTCTAGGAGGTAGGATGGACAGTTGGTTAGATCTAGGATGGATCATACATGAGCATTAGTTGGAGTCAGGTTTAAAATATCTTAATTAATCGCACAGTGAAAACGAATAATGTGTACCCACTTAAAAACTATTAACCTCGGTTTCTTTTTTTGGAGAGTTTTGTTAAGGTAGGTTCTATCTACAGTAATACCTTTCTCTGCTTTTTGGTATAGCTTTGCTAGTTCCATTTTGAATTCTCATATATACTAATTTCATTAGTTTTTACAGGAACTAGAGACAAGGATTTATTTTGATCTTTTTCTTCTGCTAATTTATTCATATTTGTTTAAATATGTTGGTTGCTTGCAGCTACATACCAGACTAGCCAAGGAAATCCTGGAGAGGATGATCCAACGAATACTACAGTGAGTAGCTTGTATCACAATTAATAAATAGGTTGTACGTTAAAACAGTGAATTAACTAAAATTCCATATCGAGTGTAGATATTTGTTGGTGCATTGGATCCAAGTGTTACAGATGATGTTTTGAGATCAGTCTTTGGTAACTATGGTGAACTAGTGCATGTGAAAATACCTGCAGGCAAGCGGTGTGGATTTGTTCAATTTGCTAACAGGTGCGTAGAGTAAATATACTGCTGTTTTATTTGTGTTTTCATTGTTGCTTCTGTTGATATGATTTTCTTAACCTTTCAACAACAGAGCATCTGCAGAGAATGCTCTAAATATGTTGAATGGAACTCAGTTAGCAGGTCAAAATATTCGTCTCTCATGGGGTCGTAGTCCTTCAAACAAACAGGTTCACCTGTCTTAAAATATAGTTCGTCTGTGTGTCAGTGCATATTTTTGTCACTTTATATTTCAGGTAAGACTAGGTTTACCTGAGGAGCATGTGTTTCAATTTTGTTCAGGCTCAGCCAGATCAAAGCCAATGGAATGGAGGTGCAGCTTATTATGGATATCCTCAAGGTTATGATGCATCGTACGGTTATGCAACCGCCCAAGATCCTAACCTGTACTATGGAGGTGGCTATCCTGCATATGGAAGCTATCAGCAACCAGGAAACTATCAGCAACCAGGAAATTACCAGCAACCTGGTTCTTACCAACAGCCGCAGCAGGTAAAACTGAAAATCCTGCAAGAATTGAACTTGTGTTTTTTGTTACTTATAATTTTTGCAAGTGGTAATGAGTGTGCTCTGTTTATGGTTGTGGATGCAGTGAGGATGTACTCGATTTGATTTTGGGTGGAGCAAGCAGTCACTGTCGCAGCTGTATATTGTGGTGGTGGTTGTATGGTGCAAGCTAGGTGTGCGAGTTTTAGTGGGGTGGGTGTTGTGTGCTGGGGGTTCATTTTGGAGGCGTCACTGCACTCTAATATGTGATAATGGTGTTATAATACATCGTCGAATTCGCTAATATGGACTGCACCTATGGAACATTTATGTATGCATGATTCTACTTTTTTTTTTGGGTTTACAATGGTTATGCTGCTGTTTTCTATTTTATTTAGTTTTTAAATTATGATACCCCAGAGATAACTATATTATCATTCAAGTTCCTTTGTTTGTTCACTTTTCTGAGATTGGCCGTACTTAGCCAGTCGACCAATCCTTGCGATTGCTCTTTTTTTGAATAGTTTATGCCTCTTGAAAATTTCACTTACTAATTTGAGAAAAAAAGCAAAATTGTAAATCCCTCTTATAATCATAGAATTCGATAGATGGCCCCTTTCCTTGTGTCACAGACAAAAAAAATGATCGTACATAAATGTGAACAATACTCAAAATGACAATCCATCTTAAAACTTTGAACAGATAAGAAGCACTGAATATGAGTGAACTGTATTTGATAATGGGTGACTAACAACTAGATTTTCTCTAGCATGTGTACATTATAATTAAGGCTACATTTCAGTTTCAAATGAACTAATGAAAGGACACCTTAAGCCTCCAGGATTCCAGAAAATACACTCCTTTTCTCTTGCCCTCTCCTACATAAACATTCTACAAGATCTTTCTGATTCCGTCTCATTATAATTTCATAACATGTTAGCTGCCACAGAGAACAGCGCTCATCTTCCAATCTGTTTGAACTGAACACCTCAACATCACACTTATTTCTCTGCACCACCACTGTCATCACCTCCAGGCTCTCCTGTTCCTGTCACTACATCTGGTTTTGGTCCGGTATCTGAAACTTGTTCTTCAGACTGATTCACCCAGTTCTCCATGCTTTCCTGTAAAATCTACTCAAGTTCAGACCGACAAACGGTTAAGTCACTACTCCTGTCCAAGGGACTCTCTTTTATGTCATACAAGTTGTAATAAAAATCACATCCTGGGGTATTATTTGATACTACCTCCAAAAGTTGAGTCAACTTGCCATTCCCAAAATTCTCTGGAGGTCTTGATGTAGCTGCAGGATGACTGAGATCGTTGGGTTGAACAGCTCGCAGGGGCTCGATAGATAGGGCTTCATCTGCGTCACCAGAATCACCACCATCTGCTGAAATGCCAGAATCTTTCGTAAGCAATTTACCTGCTGAGCCAATAATAATTGAATGCACGCATTTGCTCCTAATAACTTGAGTCAATAGTTTATCAAAGGGCCTACCGGGGAGTTTCACTGATTTGACATCTGCATCAATGAGTGCCCCAGCTAACTTATTATTAGAAGGGCCTGTTTCACCCGGTGCTCCCGAAGGCGTAGCAGTGTTGTTATTTTCCAACTGGAAGTGAATTACCTGGTTTACAGGAGTTGATCCATTTGATGGATAAGCGGCAACCACAACTTCTTTCCCCTTTTGGGGCACTGGATTAGCTGCTTGGCTTCCATCTGAAGGATGGTTGTCATCTGGAACCCCATTAGTTGCAGTAACAGGCTTGGTTCCCCAAGAGATTCCTGGAGTTGAAGTTTGGGACACTATAGAAGCCACTTGCTTACCTTTGGAGGTTCCTGGATTAGAATATTGGGTTGCATCAGCCGTTCCATTTCTGTGTCTAACCCTAGGGTTAAGCCCATGGACCTGAGTATAGTTCTCCCTCGGAAGAGGAACCTCGTTCCTACCAATCATTTCAACATCCGGGGCAACATCATTGTCTGCCGAGATGGGAATGTAGTGTCCAGGCCTGAAAACAACACCTCTCAATGTGGTCTCTGAATTGCCAACACTGACAGTGAGCAAATATCCAGCATCAAATGCTGCTTCAATGACTCCATTAACCATCTGGCCAACCATGGCATCTTTAACATTACTAACTGGATCTACTCGATGGGGTTGATTTCCACTTTGCATCCTTGGAATATGAATATTTTCTCCATGATCAACATCTGGCACTCGATACTTACGAGGTCGGCCTCGCTTTCGTTTCAAAGGGGCTATTGATGAATCATCAGCATTATTCCCTTGATTTGCTTCGTTCATGTTTTGATGAATGCTTTCTCTGCCACAAAAACACTAGTGGTTCCCTCCCTGCAGTAAAAGGAAAAAAATCAAAATTACAGAAGCAAACTGCACATACATCAGCACAGAACATGTCAAGTTCGTATCATCAATGAAAATTAGAATTTCAGAATGCTTTACAGTAATTCTGACTGCAGGATAATGAAATGCAAGGAAGCAGGACGGTGCTCCCGAATTGTTTTAGGGCCACAATCTAAAGCTTGATCTCAGAAACATTAATAGAAATCCCATGAGAAAAAAATAGCTACAAGGTTATAAATCAACACACTGTATCCTTGTCAACCATATTGCAGCATTCCACACCGAACCTGCTCGATTCATTCTATTTGCTTCATCTCCAATAAACTCTTCCAACTTATTAACATATTATGAGAACAATAATTTCTAGCATGTCCACGAAGATGCTAAAAACAGTCAACCCCTTAAAAAATTCTTCAAGTAACAGCACATCTGACCACCTTGAAACCATGGGCTGAAGCATAATGGAAAAAAAAATATTTTATGTACCAATCCTAGCTTCAAGGTCAATTACAGAAACCTATCCTCAACAACTCAACTAGCAAGGCTAAGATACTAGATCACATGTTCTAGTATGCAAAGAGAGAAATGCAAAGAGGTGCAGAAGTTCACCATTCTAGCTACACTGTTAGAATAACACTCATCGTGGTCCTCTTGAAGGGGTTTCAGATCCGTTCTCAATATAAATGTACTTTTTGACTTGAAAAACAAACAAATAAAAATCTTATAAAGTGGCAAGCCGCAATATTAAACCAATCCATCAATATATTTTTTTTCAGGACTTTTATTATTGCTCCACGCAATGGTATGTAGATACAAAAAAAAAATCAATGATCTATATGCATATAAGAAAAGCAAATTAGCAACTTTAGAAAAATTTATCACAGTAATATCAAACTGTGCATCACATCTCATACTAAATATTATAACCGGCAGAAAATTTTCAAATAACAAAAAAATTTAATATGAGGAGCCCAAGCAGATCCTAGTTGTAAACTAGAGCAACTGGCTCCAAATGTATGTAGCTATCGACAATGGCCTTCTGTGGACAACACCAGATAACAAAGTATTACACATAGTATAGCAAACTTTCCTGGATTCAAAGGAATCCCTTTCAATCAAACAAGGGATAATACATATGTGAATCAAATGAAGAAAACTTGTAAAGACAACCATTTCCTATTATTCATTACTAGGAATCAAATAGCAACTCCTAGCAATCAAGAACAAAAACGTCAAAAAATTCCCAAAATAAATATATCATGGATCTATGAAGTTAAGCAAGAAAACATTCATGAGAAAGCTAATATTATCATTAATGGATTTTTTTTTTACTATCCGTTCATGAAACCATAAGCCGATAATTGCAATACTAGAATGGTTTGATTGCAGCCGACAACTTGCAGAAACTCTTACAGGTTATTGCAATATCAGCCAGAGGCCTCGCAAAACCCCACCTGCTCACTGACAGGACGTAACTTACTATGAATAGCGATGACTGGCCTTACCACCACATAGGAAGAGAATGAAAAAGAAAATAGGAACAGCCAAGAGGGAGATGAGCCAGATATGGTGTATCACGAATTAGGTTAAAGTTGCACATGGTATTAAAAGGAGAGGCAAAGGTTGACAGATTAGAGCTTCCAAGGGTAGCAAGTGTAGAGAGTAGTGAATGAGAGGATAACTATGAGAAAAAGCAAAGATAGGAAAGTTACACAGGTTGGAACTGCTTTTGGTATATAATTCATATGGGAGGAATCAGACTCCCCTCTGACTGATTCTCTAAAATCTAGTGTGGCCCACCGTAATAAATTTTGTCCAGAACCGATTGAACTGCATTAGAAACTGTCGTCCAGCATTGACTCAAACAGAATTCGGTTGATATCTTTGGGTTTTGCCAGCTTATTCAGGTTGGTCACTTCAAATGGAACTACAAACGTGCCTGACCTCATAGTCCAGAATCTGATATATTCTCTCAACTTTAGTTAGCACCCTAAACTGACAATCAGCACATCAGAAAACACGCGTGCTTTTCCTTAAGCTATAATAAGGTACTACAGGCTCTAACAAATCATCTTTTATCTTTGATTAGGAAAAGGTTATGGCCTTGTGAAAAGCTAAATTTGGTCCCAAAACAAAATTATATGCACAAGAAAGTGCAGATGAACAAATGAAATTCAGACTTAACCAAAATCAAGTCTGCTGAGGCAGGAGTGCAATGACGTGTGCCAAAGAATCCACAAGATTCAAACCAAGGTGATACAAGCTTTGAACATGTATCAACCATCCCTGAGTAGAGGTGGTCTAAGAATAAGCATTTCTCCCTGGTTATGCTGGGAGGTTTGCTCCTTCCTAACCCAACAGCATCTTCAATGATGCTTAAGGGAGGAAGGTGTTCATCAGAACCGACCAGTGCAAGGCATTCTACACTTTGATAAATACCAAACACAGAAAAAAATAATTTAGGAAATCGGTGATCCTACAGAAAAGACATGGGACTGTTAGAAGGGATAAGCAATTAACAGCTATGGCTAGAAAAGTTGCTTCCAGCCAGTGTTTAATTAATGATTTTAAATATGCATAATATACAAAAATTGAAAAATTAGTAAAAGGTTTAAATAACCCTACCCATCATATCAACTATACCTGCATCACTCAGTGGATTAAAACTCATATACTCCAAATTGTAATAACAATCACTACTCCCAAATTCATTTACATTCTGCTCGTGAAACCCTTAAATTAGTGAATCAGGAATGATAAAAGAAAAAAAAAAAGATCAAGAATGGAAAGGTAGACAAAATCATGCGAAGCAGGCGCGACCTGCTCAAACACCTCTTAAAGTAGTAGTTCTATAGCAAGAATACAAAATGCAATGCATTCAAATAAAACATAGTAGGTCATAAACTCCAAAATCAATTAAAGATACCAGCAAACTAAAAATAATGATAAAAACACAAGAAACGTATAAACCGACAGTGAGAAGATACGGAAACAATTAAAACCATGTACACAATAAATCCATGGCAGGTACCAAAAGAAAAGGTGAGACAAGTAGACCTTTCACGGTGTTGCAACTGCGCACGAGCTAAAATACCTGAAACAACAACAGGAAAACAAGCATTAGATAGCTCAAGTAACATAAAGCCTACTTCAAAAGGAAAATCATAAATTTTTTTTTGCAACTGAGAAATTTCAGGCCAAGTGCACGAATTCCATCAACGTGAGAGTTGCACAATTTCGCATGAGAACCCTGTAGGACTATACAAGTACTGGTCGTCTTGCTTATTGAAAAAAAAAAAAACTCAAGTCTACAGCGTAATTTTGAATTAGGGTTTGCTTCAGTAAGTAAAAACACGCAATGGCAGGATTGCAAAAGAAAGTACCTTACGGTTGGGCCTGTAATTTTTGTCGTTTTTCTTGTGCTTGAGTTTACCAAGTATCAAGTACGAGACAGAGACAAACCACAACAAAAATAATAATACTAACGGCAAAAACCCAAAAAGGTTGAGGCTTTATAGAAGAAAACTTATTAGGAACTCTTAACAAAGAAAATTCTTTCCAGAAACTTTTTCCCAATAGAGAGCAACAAAATAAACAAACTGGGTCTCTTCGTGGGGCCGCCAGCGCCGTTATGTACGGTTTCCACCTGATAGTTAGACTAGAAGGTAATAATGTTAAGTGACGAGGTTACAGTTGGGAGAATGAAAGCAGCCGTTGTGCTTTCTGGCAAATGCTTGTGTTTCCATTATCCAAGGGCAAAGGTAAGACAAGAAGAAAAAAAAAATAGCCAATTTTTAAGCACACTGAAATCGGTAAGAAAGAAAATAATATATTGAAAATAATAATAATAAATGATTTTAAAAATAATAATGTGTAAATCAATTTTCAATTTGGATTATAAATTAAAATATTTTACTCGTGATAGTATATAAATAAATACATATTGATGGATTGCTGTCAAGATATGAACTGAAATAAGAATAACATTATTTTATTTTTATTATTTGGTTCTTATTATTTTATATTTTTTAATATTTCATAACAATATATTAGCACGAGAAACCTACAAAAATTGAAGATGAGTGATAATTTTATTTATTTCAAAATATTTATTAATAATGAGTTCTAATGAAAATTCAGTTATTTGAGAGTTTTTTTAAAAATTTTTGGTTGATAGGGTTAGTTGGACTTACTCATAAATTTCAAAAACTAAAGATCTAATACAATTTTATCCGTACGATTTTAAATTTATAGATGAATATGATTAAATATTTTATAAAATTAATTTTCGGTTAAAATTATATCAAGAAAATCCACTGATTTTGATATGTTAAAAAAAAATTATATATCTTTAATGTCACCGGAATAAGAGAGGATGTGTTTCAAAAAAAAAAGTTTATGTATATACATAACAGCGCCGACGAAGAATTTATTGTGTTCGTGCAACGGATAACTAACTAGCACATCCAATATCCTCCAAACGGAGGATTATACAAAAGGCTCCATTTCCAATTCAAGAGCTTCACATGGAATTTTTTTCTTTTGTAACTCTGTAGAGCAGGTACAGTTCTTCGCCATCATTGCGTTGTTAAAATTGGATTTTCTTTTTTCATGTGTTTCTTAGTTGTTCTCAAGTCTTTTGGAGTTGAGAATTTTTCTTGTTGATTGGTTGCTGAGGAAACGACGGAAAGTAGGAGAGAGAAATAGTTTTGACCTTATGGGCCTGTTCGTTTGCTTAAAAATAATTGAAAAAGGTCAACGTTTTTTGTCAGTTAAACTGTCATTCTGCCACCATGAAGTTTAGATTTTCATTGTGTTTGGTTTGGTATCTGGTTTTCTGCTCCATATTTGCTTCGCAATCTAAACTGCATTTGGATTTATTGCTGATGTGTTGCAGATTTGTTTTTGTAGCATCGGTTGTTTTTCTGAGTTAACTATCTTTTTTGTCAATGATTTCTTTTTCTTTAATTTTTTTGTTGCTTTGATGGTGAAAATCAAGGGGGGTTGAATGAAAAGTTTGGGAATTTACAACAAGTACTTGGAAGGAGTGATTGATAAAGCGGAAGAACATTGGAATTGATATCTTGTTTGTCATTTGAAATGAGTGTGGTTGGATTTGATATTGGAACTGAAAACTGTGTCATTGCCGTTGTTAAACAACGGGGTATTGACGTCTTGTTGAATGATGAATCGAAACGTGAAACCCCTGCGGTTGTATGTTTCGGTGAAAAACAACGCTTCTTTGGATCTGCTGGTGCTGTTTCTGCAATGATGAATCCTAAATCTGCAATAACTCGGGTGAAGGCATTGATTGGCCGGAATTTTAAAGATTCTGATCTCCAAAATGTGCTAAAAACGTTGCCATTTGAAACTTCTGAAGCACAAGATGGCACTATTCTGATTCACTTGACGTATTTGGGTGAGGCACACACATTTACGCCTGTTCAGATTTTGGCCATGATTCTTTCACATTTGAAAGATATAGCGGAGAAAAATTTGGAAATTCCTGTTAGGGACTGTGTGATTGGGATGCCGTCCTATTTCACCGACTTGCAAAGACGGTCATATTTGGATGCTGCAGCAATTGCTGGGTTGAAACCCTTGAGATTGATGCATGACTGCACTGCGACTGCTCTTGGTTATGGGATATATAAAACAGACTTCCCCAGTGCAGGGCCAACTTATGTTGCATTTGTTGACATTGGTCATTCTGACACCCAGGTAGCCATTGCCTCTTTTAAAGCCGGTCACATGAGGATACTTTCTCATGCTTTTGATAGCAGCTTGGGAGGGAGGAATTTTGATGAAGTTTTATTTGATTATTTTGCAGCAAAGTTCCTGGATCTTTATAAAATAGATGTCTATTCTAATGTTAGAGCGTGTATGAGGTTACGGGCTGCATGTGAAAAGCTGAAGAAGGTTTTGAGTGCAAATGCTGAGGCACCTTTAAATATAGAGTGCTTGATGGATGAAAAAGATGTCAAAGGCTTTATTAAGAGGGAGGAATTCGAGAAGCTTAGTTCTGGATTATTGGACAGGCTTAGTGTTCCTGCCAAGAAAGCTTTAGCTGATTCAGGGCTGCCTGTTGGGAAGATTCACTCTGTTGAACTAGTTGGATCAGGATCTAGAATCCCATCTATTGCAAAAGTGTTAGCATCAGTGTTTGGAAAAGAACCCAGCCGGACTCTGAATGCCAGTGAATGTGTAGCTCGTGGATGTGCTCTCCAATGTGCGATGCTCAGTCCAATTTTTCGTGTCAGAGAATACGAGGTTCCAATTTTAAATGAGCCACTAATGTTATTTATTTGGTGAATTTATCTGCTTTTTTTCATATGATATGCTTTATCTGAAGTAACAATTTGGATTTACTTGTACCATTTGCTATCATCTTGATTTGGATTTACATATATGCCATTTGCAGTTATCTTGATATGTCAACTGTTAATGCTTAAAACTAATTTTCAAAGTGACTTCCTCTCGTTCATCCTAATAGTAATTGAATTGTACTTGTTTCATGCTATATTTGATAATATTATCAAGAAGCCATGATTACTGCATAGAGAATCACTTCCTCTACATGGTCAACTGCATGTATTGTAGAGAACAAAAAATTCTGCTTAATAACTTATTCATTGGCACAATCTGTACACTTTGCTCATTCTTGTCTGTAATGAAAATGATTGCTAGATCAGTCTTTTGCAGGTTCAAGATTCTTTTCCTTTTTCCATCGGATTCTCATCAGATGAAGGCTCAATCCATACGGCTTCAAATAGCATACTGTTTCCTAAAGGCCAACCCTTCCCAAGTATTAAAGTTTTGACATTACAACGAAGTGGGTCATTTCATTTAGACGCATTCTACGCTAATCCAGATGAACTCTCCCCTGGTGTAGCCTCAAAAATTAGTTCTTTTGTGGTAAGTTTGCTTGACTGCCTTTAGCTAGATTCCTCTCCCACTCTGGCCTGGCAGGGTGGATCTCTGTGATTGTGGCAAGCTTGAACTGCTATGGATAGTTGCCAGTTTGCATAAATGATGAATATATTGTTAGAAATAGAGATGCTCATTCAGTTCAATCAACATTGCTTAGTTTTGGTAGTAACATGATATAGGCAAGCAGTCTGCCCGACTTGATTACTTGCTTTGTCAAAGTCATACTGGTCAGTCCAGTGCTGCTACTCTTTTTCCTTTACTAATCATACGATCAATAGCAGCCTAGTTTCATAAACAATAAAAGATGATAATCCATCTTATTCCAGGGTGGCTAAAGGAAAGTATGTTTTTATATAGCTCCATACCGGGATGTGATTTGATGAAAGATGAAACGGGGATTTTATACTTGTTTACTAGGATGTTATATGCATGACCACTATTGTTTAAGGATCTGTGCATGCCACAAGTTTACCAAATATCTTGATGGATTTTTTCCCCAAAGGAGATCATGACCATGAATCTTGTGTCAGTTAATACTCTAGTTTGATTAAACTGGCGATATGCCTGCATTATGGTGACTAATTTGCTGCATTTGCTGGTGATAAGGAGATTATACATGGAACATTTTATGGAATATCTTGCTAGCAATGTTTTAGAAAATGGTAACGATAACATTGTTTGCTACTGTGAAATGGATATACACTCGAGAAGTTCATGAATTGATGGATAACAAGATATTAGAAGCATTGTGCACCTTAGTATTGTACGGTGTTAGGAACTAAAATGAATTGATGTGGAAGGCATCTTGATTGTTCAGGATTGCTGTCATTTTTTATTTAAGTTGTTTAGACTTGTTTTGGGTGATAAAAAATAAATCAACAGAGAATTATGTTGGCTACTGTTCTTCTTGTCTTTATCTGCAGTGTTCTTTTTAACATTTTAGTTAGAATTCTGCCGTGCACCTTATAAGCATCTTGTCCTTGTATTGGATCACTATCATCATTTGGCTTCTACATAATCCAGATAATGTTTGTGCAGATCAGGCCTTTCCAAGTCTCCCAAAGTGCGAATGAAAAGTCCAAGGTCAAAGTAAAAATTCAATTAAATCTTCATGGAATTGTCACTGTTCAATCAGCTATGGTAAGATTATCTTTCTCTTAAAGGCTTAACAACTTTCCACTTGATTAGAAATATCATATGTCACGCCGCGGTCCAACAGTTCCGGATGGGAGTGTGCATATGGAATCTCTGGTGTAACACTATATTGGGTTTTTGTCCTTATAGTCTAAAAAATATCTTGTTACACATGATTCCACAAGGCCACACTCATATGCCCAGACCACCCCAATTCTTTTCCATTATGAGATTGGGTTCTCACACCTTATTTGTTACAAATCTTGTGATGATTCCAGTTGATAGAAGATGAAATGAGTAATTCCTTCAAAAAGGATAATACTGTTCCAAAAATGGACAAAGCCAATATTGATGGGGATTCAATGACAGTCCAGTCTAAATCGTCAGATGCTTCAGTAAGTTTTATTTGTAGTTTGCCATTTCTAAAGGTATCTCTGGATAAATGCAGTGTATTTTCAAACCATTGCTTTACCCGGAGATTATGAAGTTTAATCCTACAGATGCTTTTTATTCAAATTATCGAATGCTTCTTTAGGTTCCATGACATGGGATTTTTAAGTTCTTTGTGGATTCCTTGATTCCATACATTGGAGAACTTATTGCTTTAGCTTCCAATGATTTTTCTTCTTTTTTTTTCAAAAAGTATCTGTGTATACTTTGGTGTGGGGGTGATGTTCATCCATGCTAAATTGTTGTGTTTAGTGTGATGACTCTTTAACAGAAAAGGACAATCATAGGCTTGAGGTACCAGTTAAGGAGAAGATAAATGGTGGAATGAGCAATGCAGAGCTTTCAGAAGCTCAAGAGAAGGAATTCCAGCTGGCTCAACGGGATAGAAAAGTGGAACATGCAAAAGAACAGAAGAATGCCTTGGAATCTTATGTTTATGAGATGCGAAATAAGGTAGAACATGAATTGCTGACTTTGACCGTCTCATACACTTGAATATCATGCTATGCTTCGTCTTACAGCACAAGTTACTGAATTATTTAGTTATAGCTAATTTTATTTCGATGTGACTTTCTTACATTCTTTGCAACTTTCTGAAGACGTCAAAGTGTCAACTTTCCTGCCTCGTAATTTGTTATTTGTTCCCAGTACTCTTAAGCTTATTGTTATTCTAGAATTGGAAATGATCAGCTATAAATGACTGGCAGAGACTCTAATAGGTTTCAATTTTGTTGGCTTAAATAGATTCAATTTCTTAGTTATAGTTTCCATTTTGTAACCCCAAACCGACATAGAGAATGCATACTGTGTTAGATGCCATCCACACGGGTCTTTTTAGTATAATTTCCTTTTGTAATCCACAATACAGAATTTTAGAATAATGATTTTTTCGACAAGTGCTAATACTCATGTGCTTAATAGCTTTTCAACACATACCGGAGCTTTGCTAGTGATCAGGAGAGAGAGGCAATTTCCCGGAATCTACAAGAAACTGAGGAGTGGCTTTATGATGATGGCGATGATGAAACTGAAAATTCCTACACTTTAAGAATGCAGGATCTTAAGAAGGTAACTTTTTTTTTCTCCCACTATCATTGTTTGTCATTTTGAAGTTTTGAGATTCCCTGCTTTCATTATTTTGTGGTCGCAAATAGTTAGTGGATCCAATTGATAACCGGTTCAAAGATGAGGAAGCAAGAGCTCAAGCTTCAAGAGACTTGATAAAATGCATTGCTGATTATCGTATGTCGGTGGATTCTCTCCCCCCAGAGGAAAGAGAATTGGTATGTTAGTCAATAAAGTAATGTAACCTGGTTCTCTCCCACATTTTACTCATCTTATCACCTGCGGTTTGTTTCAGGTTACTGATGTGTGTGATGAAGCAGAGAAATGGCTAACAGAGAGAACCAGTCAACAAGGTTCTTTACCCAGGAATGCGGACCCAGTATTATGGTCAAGTGAGATAAAAAGGCGGACAGAGGACTTAAATGAGTACTGTTCTTCACCCTTTTTCATCCATTTTTATTTGTTATCTTGTTCCACAATTTAATAAAATCGTGACTAGAGATGCACTCCTGGGCGGCAATGCTGCAAGATTTTGTGATTTAAGTTAAGTGGATTGCTATGAACATTGCCTGCACATAATTCAAAAGCAACTGGTGCTTAGTAACTAGACCATCTCAGTTAGGGTTTACTTCTGGTAAAATACGGTACCTGAAAGGCATTGAATCTTTATTCCGCAGTTATTTAGGACTTCCTCATTTGATCTTATAATATTTTGAATTTCATGCCTTTTCTGCTGATGATTTTTCAATTATTTTTAGAAGATAATGACTCACTTTGATGAATTCCAGGACCTGCAAGCCAATATTTAGAAGAAGAGGGTCCCTCTAAAAATCCAGAAGACCAATATAATTCTTTGACCGGCAAGAACAGTTCCAAGATGTTGCTGACAGTGAAAAAGGTTATTTTTATTATAGTTTTGGGTCATGTTTCGCCACACTGATGATTAAGTTGGAGAATTAAGAGTTTTGCTTGCTCTCTCTATTTCTTTCTTTCATTTTCTTTGGATAATCAAAGCAATTTATCCATGGGTGGTATATGATAACATTGATGATCATAGATCGATAAAGTAATGGCTCGATGCCTCATAATGATAGTACCATAGTCAAAAGTTACAGACTACAGAAGGTGATGGCTGAAAAATAAGGCATGCAACCTTGCTGCATAAAACCACCGTTAACAAACAAAGTGATTTCCTAGGATGAAGTCTCTTGCTGAAAGTGTTTGCAGAGTCTAGCTCAACTATATACCATGAATTCCACAGTTTTACTTAACGCCAAAGTTTCTGCAATTTGAGATTCCTTCTGTTCTGTGAAAACAGGAGAAGATATCTATCAAACTCCTGGGCATCCGTTACCCATTTCATTTCTTCTGTGTTTTTCATTTTTGAAATCTTGGTGGTGTCTATATGGTGAGTGGCCTGGTAATGGTGGCAGCGAGTAAAAAAGTTATTCAATCAAAGATTTTCAGGAGATTATAGACAGGGTAAAGATAAAAAAACTCAGGTCCATCTTGCTAGCCCGAAGAGGGTTACTGTAGAAGTGTTGCTTGCGTCAAAAGGGTTTGTTATAAAAGAACAGACGTGTTAAACCATCTAGGTAGCTTGTGGCACGAAAGTTTGGACGGTTCATGAAACTCCCCACTTTTGGAAGATCTTGTAGGTACACTTACAACTGAACGTGTAAATTCTCTGTCAGCATTCAGCTTTTGATGTCTCATACGCTTCTTAAGTAAATGATATTTTCCTTCTTGATGGGTATGTTCTGTTGGAAACTTTATGAACAACACATTCTTTCTATTTTCAGTATTTAATCGGTACTGCTTCCTTGCTAGCTAACATTTGACCTGCCAAAACAAGATAAATAGAGCTCGAATGAACTTTTCAAGATCTGGGAGGTGTTTAAGGTTTAACCTTTCTAGTTACCATTTTTTTTTCTTGACATTCTAACCTCTCAACAGGAAAATATATATCATTCAAACTAGAATCAGTTATAGCTGAAGAACTACCAGTAAATTGTCGTATTGAAGTGTCATATCCCCCCTGATGTCAGAATGCTTAGTAGTTATATTTCCTTTCCCGCCCCTCCTTTGCACATCAGGCCAGACCCCAGTTCACCTAATGGAGATCTTTCTTCTCCACGTCTCTCCCTGGCCTACAAGCAACTCGATCCAGTTCACCTAGTGGATATGTTATTTCCTTTCGGAGTTATCCTTTTTAATTAGCGGTACATCTGATGAGGACTCCTCCTCCTCCATCTCAGGCCATGTTAAAGTTTCTTTTAGTGGTTGGATGATAATGACAGCTGGTCGGTAGATCACGAGTCACAATCCGAGTTGTAAGGAAAATGTAAAATCATCAAACTGGTTCATGAAGAAAATATTTAAATTACAGCTTTCGTTATCTTTTGATGGCACCACTTTCTTTTATATTCACTATTCAGAAAGAAGATGGTTTCACCAACTCCAAAACAAGGTTTCTATATATTCAAGTAGAAGAATTTACAAAGGGAGATTGACCTGTCGTTCCAGATCTACCATTAAACAATCACTCAGGAATGCTGTCAAGATCAGGCCTCCAAGACTGAGGATGCGTTCCATCAAATGGATGGCTGCTAGTACTGTTGTTCACCAGCCCGCCCAAAACCTGCTGCACAGATAACTTTCTCACATCAGCACTGCCAAGCAACTCCTCAAGCTCTTCCTTTCTGATCCTGATCTTGATCTTGATCTTGGCTTCTGTGGTGCCACTTGACGTTTTCGTTGAAGAAGAAGATGCTGATGATAAACGAGTATTGTCTCCTTCCATGGTTATGACTTCATCTGTATCCCTCATGTCACCGTGTCTTCTTTCGCTGCTATAAACAAAATGGTCCGGCACTGGTGAGCCCCAGTCGTCGCCGCCCCAATGCATGGATGCTTGATGCCGTAAACAACAATTGCCCATCAAATTTGTTTCTGCTTAGTAAGTATTTCGCTCTCTTTCGATGCGTGTGTATAATAGTAGTCGGGTTCAAAAGAGATGTGAAGAGATAAATAAAAGCAAGGATGGTCATGGGGATGATGGGTAGGATTATATATAACGTATATACAGATGATGTGGCATGTTCTTTGTGTTGACCTTAACCGCGTCATCATCATACATGCATGTGACCACAGATCACCGATCTTATCCACTATAATTTTACAATATATTTTCCTTTTTGCTATACATGTGAGCGCGATTCAAAATGGAATCTTTCACACATACGAGTAAAAGGAATCTTTGAGATACCATTTTATTTTGGACATGATGAGGCGTGGCAATGTAAAAGAAGCACTAGTAAATAATCATATTCACTGTTAGTCTTATTCTAAGTTTATCCAGTGCTTACCGAACACGTAACTCTTACTGTTGATTTCACGTGGAAAACAAGGATTTTGACACATAAATAGCATGCCATGAACCATTTCGCGTGGCTTTTATTTCAACGCCCATCCATTGCTGTGAATGTGGCGCGCTCTTTCACGTCTTTTTGGGTAATGCGTAGCATAAAGGAGTTGCAATTTTTACAGTGGATGATGTGACGTGAGAAATTATCAACAGCTATCTCTATTTTCGATATATATATAATTTATTTTAACATTGAGAGGATATTCAATAATTTACTAATCCGAACTATCCGAAACTGTTAATTTATTTGGAAGTAAAGAGAGAGAATTGAAGAGGAAGGCATCCAAAAGCTTTATTCCAGAAAAAAAAAAAACTGAATATTCAACATGTAAAATCACAAAACAACAGCCACAAGCTAACTGAATATTCAAATTTATTGGCATTAGCAACAATCTTAACAAAACGTCATCACCGAATGGTACAACAATTAGAATATTTCGCCTTAACGAAATACTTCACTTTTCTCGTATTTCGTATTTCGTATTTCGTCTGTCTGAGGCTCTGAGCTTCTTTGTCATCTATACTCTTGGAAGTTTACGTGGCCGGTGGCTTGTGCATGCTCAGCAGCCTCCTGAAAGAGTACACATTAAACAAAATTGATAATAAACACAGAGCTCAAGAAAATCAATTTAAAGTCGGCAAAGTATAAATATGTGCATACCTTCTGACCGATTACTCCGATTTGGCATACACCACAACGCAAAGTAAAGTTGGCAGTGTCCGTATAACTCCTTTTCCTACACAAGGCACAAGCAGATCCGTTTCATCAAATTTCAGGGAAATGGCTAGTCAAACTTTTCTGAATCAATAGCCAAGACAGGAACAACGAGAGTTACTCAACTACTACTAATCCTCTTTATTCACAAAAGGAACTTTGACAAGCAAATGACTAGGAGACATTTGGTATGCCAACAATGTTCAATTTGTCGGCAAGTGCAAATATGCGAAATCAGCCTCAATAATGTATACAAAGGATAAAAATACATAAAAACAAAAGAATAAATATTCAGGTGTGTCGTGCTTAAAGGGTGGCAAAGAGATCAAAAACCTGCTTTTGATGTGAAACAAATGCATCAGATAAATCAGCAGCCAAGAACATCCTTCAGGCAATGCACAACAGAAACTTAAACTAAACAGTACAAGTCTCTGTTTATTTGGAAAATGTAGAGCAACAGATTTCCAAGCTTTAACAGTGATAGGATTTTTTTTAACTTTTGAACTGAAAAATTGAAACATGAACCTGAATCGTGTATTAATACTTGTCCTACTCCAATAGCCAAGAAATATAATCATGCACTACCTCTGTTGCTCCTTGACAAGATTTAGCGTCAGTCCCTCCGCGGGCCCAATTGTCCTATCACTTCCCACAGGAAATATGGTTTGATCAAATTCCTCAGGAGCTCCCTCTAATGGAGACATCTATTATCACAGAGTAAAGAAGCAAGAATTCTTTAAGTAGAAAAAGAAAATATTAAATATAACATTTAGAGAAGCTTAAAAGAATTTTAATGAAATGACTATGGCATTTCAGGTGCAATAGGTTTTTCAAACTTATCCGCTCCACAAGCTCATCATTCCACTTCCAGAATGCAGTTAATCTACCTAAGTGCTAATTAATTTCTAAATCCCTCTTCAATACTACTAAATTTTTCCCCCCTCTCCACTGACAATGAATCTCCTTTATGCAACAGCAATTTTTTCCCATCATTTATCCTTCTTCAACTAATACTCTGCTACTTTTAAAAAAAGGAAATGAAAATCAAAATAACATACAGCCAAAGCATCATAATGAAGCCCATCATATATTAGCATCACCCTTTCAGAGTAATTCTTTTCCTGTAAAACACAAATCCAAATGGAGAAGTCAGGATGATGATAAACATTGGTAGCCAATATCAGCATAAATGACCAAAAGAACAAGAAAATACTTCTTACCTGGCCATACAAATCGCACCGTTCAGTTTGAATGTCATATGCTGCAATTTCACGTCCATAATAATTTGATAATATTGAAAGCTCAATCGCACCTTCAAAACAAAAAGCAGACATTTGGAGTCAATGCAATAAATCAATGTCTATGCAGTGATATGCCTGTTTAACTTGTAAGCAACAATAAAACATGATGATCCCCATGCAAGCACACAGAAATTTATATGTCTACATCATAAAGCAATTCAAGAACATATTCATGTAAAGCCAAAGACCTTGGAAAAATACTTGATACAAAAACCATATGTTTTTGGTAAAACGCATTAAAAAAGATAATTTGAGTTCCAGTTAGTAGGCACTGTATAGGAAGGCAACCAATATCCCCACCCAATATTCAGTGCATGACATGAAATCCACTCCATCGTTGTGAGATTTCAAAAAGACTTTCTTTTTTAAGCTTTCAGAAAATTTTTCTATACAGCTCTAGAATTTTATTCAATAGACAGCAGACATATGAAAAAGAGAAAAATTTAACTCCTTTGGATACCACATGTCTGCTACGCATCAAACAAAATGCCCTATAGTGGGGCAAGGACGACATATACAAAGGAAATGATTCTTCTATCTTGACAGCAAACCAGAATATATAAGCAGAAATGTCTAGTCAATATAGTTATCCCAATCGGGACTAAGAATTAAGGCAATACATTTGTCAATTTTATTCTACTTGGAGATAAAAAGCAAAAGAAATTTTCTTTAGAAAAGATAACCAAGAATCTTTATCTTCTTCATTTCATAAAGGAACCTGGAATAAAGTGAAGATTGACATTTGAGATAAGAATAAATTCAGTATCTTGGACATATTACATATGCTGAACTTTTGCAAGTAGCAAGCATATGGAATTTAATGCAAGACAATGGACATTTTTGAAACCAAAGACACAAAATGCTCTTATATTTTGGTTAAAATATCATACAGTTACATGAAGAAAGAATTTTCCATAAAAGGTGCCTTTAAATAGAATAATATAACCATGTATGATGTAATTAACATTTAGTTGTCTAAGATAAACAAGTCCCTGAAGATAAACCTACTTTTAACCACTTAGCCTATTATTATGTTTCTGGACAGGCATTGTCAACAGGGAAGCACATAAAGGAGGGAATTTAAGTTGAAAATACCTCCCCATTTCTCTGAGTCAAGTATCCAAGCACAGTACTCCTTGTTTTTCTTTCCGAGAAATGCTTCATTATATTTAATGGGATCACTAGCCACTGTTGCAGCTATAACCTAAAATTAAAGAGGGCAATAGAACTCTCAACCAGCATAGTTATAGAATGAATGTAAAAACATACACTGTCTTTGGGTCAATGGTTTGAGAGGCATAGGCAACAACAAATTCAATATTCCACAAAACAAACAACACAACATTTTAAGGTTAATGCCAATTCCCTGATCTCTGGCAACCCAACAGGTATTCTGGTCAAGACCTCTAGCATCAGACTGCACCTAGAGTGAAATCAACCAACTGAAACAACCAAAAAGGAAACAAATTCTAACAATCAACTGGTTAACAAAGCCATAGCATTGACATGATCTGCCTTCCCTGAATAATGATGCTACATATGCATCTTTTTAAAAAACACAAGAAAGGGTCAGTCTTAAGGAATCATTTTGGGATAAACTCAAATGATCTTTGAAAAGCAAACAAAAAGAGAATAGTTATTGTTTCTGTACTTATTATGCGGTCATGATGAGTTGTAGCTCATACCAATTCCTTTTCTTACTCTAAAAGCGCAATTAAGATCTTGAGGCAACGCATGAATAACTTTAAACCCTACAGCAACTATGGCTAATGATACTCAAAACATCCACTTTCTTGTCTCTGCCAATAATATGATAGTAATGAGAACAATGCTAAGCTAGGAAGGCAGATGGAATGGTCTCTCAAAATTCATCTGAAAATATTTTTATCTAACTATTTAGTATAGGTAAAATTACATTTTAGTATAATCACTCTATAGGAAAGTTGGAAAAATGTCCTGTATATACATCTAGAACCACACCAACATTAAGAACTAGGAAGCATTTGTTTCTTGCATCAGCACCTATTTCCTTTTCTTACATTTCCACACCTTTAAATTCCATACCATATTTCCTTATACTTACCATTCTACCAAGTTGAAGTAACAAAAATCTCTTTTTACATAATTCTTGTTTGTTAGAAAGCCAAGAGGTTAAAAGTGAGCATACAATTCAGGAAATCATATTTAGACATCTGATCATGATGCCACCATGCCACCAAACAGATGCAAAAAGACAAGTACGCTAATAGCATAGTGGAATATAATCAAATATATACAGAACAGAACCTGTCTCAACTCGGGAGCTTTTTTGGGATTGTGCTCCATGACGTATCTACAAGTGAAATAAAAATAAATTGATTAACTAATAAAAAAGAAACAACAATAAATAGGTTCTTTATATATCAAAGAAATTACCCCACGGCATTGAAAAGGCAGCTGTTATCCGAGGGAATGACCCTTCTTAGAACTACACCTTCCATACTATTAGTAAGTATGCACCTGAAAGAATAAAGTAGAATTGAAATTGTAAAACCCAGTCAGGCAAAAAGGTTGCTTAACCTGAACCATTCAACAATATCTCTACGTAATTATATTCGTCCAAGAGAACAAAATCATTATTTTTCAACAACAGGTAAAGGAATAAGCCACCAAAATTGTTAAAAAGAATAAAAAAATTCTCCAAACAAGATGCAAAATTTGAGAGTTTAGAAGAAGTAACCGAAATCCAACTGCCAAACCTGATCATACAAGACCCACCTCTTAAAAGAAAAGCAAAACCAGTCCAGATGCTAAAACAATAAGAAAAAGAACTGAACTCTAAACAATCTTTAAGAAGAGAAAATTTAAAAAGAGACCCAGAAAAGCGAAGATATCAAAGACCCAGATATAGAAACAAATCAGGAGATAAAACATAGAAAGAAATAGTAACTTTGTAATAAAGAAAACTCCAGAAAACAGAGCTTCACCACGCACAATCAAGTTATCACAATGGGTTTGAATCGTGAGTGAACAACGAATGCGACAGGTCTCGAACAAATGTAAAGCAAGATACTGGTAAATTGAGGAGGAAGAGAGAGGGGGAGAGGACAATTAGTAGGTTTCTTCCGCGTTGTGTTTCGTATATCAGTGTGAGTTTCTTTTGATGTTCCCCTCCTAGTGCGGCTCAAGGTTGGTCTAATCTTTCCAACTTATAATGGGCACTTGCCAGTTGCACTGTCATTTTCTAAAAATTAAAATTAAAAATAAAAACAAATATTCGCTGACCAAATATTACCCTTCTACAATATTATATTTATAATTTTTCTAATACATTTTATAAATTTATGAGTTTATCTTCTGTAAGCACTGGAAAACTAATGATACATTTAATTTAATATATTTGTCTAATAATATTTAATAATATACTATTTATGCCATCCACTTGTAAGCACTAGATAGTATCGCATTTCCCGTACCTAAGAGAAGACTTTTTTTCAATAATTAAAATAAAAAAAATTATATAAAGTGATATTTTATAGTAATTTATTCACATAATACAGAACAGGATTTGTTACCTCTTACCCTTCCACTGCAGTTCTCGTAAATATCCACCAAGACTAATTTACTTAAAGTCCAAGTGCTTGCTTATTAATATTAATAGGGGTAGTTTCCCTAACTGAGGGCACATCAGAATAAAAAAAAAAGGTCACAAGTTTTACCAAAGTGTATCACCTAATGCTTAATAACATCTTCCGCAATATTAACTTGCGCAGTTCAGAGGCTGAGTAGCAATCCCATCTTGTTATTTTTCTTCACTACCATCAGGAAAAAGCTGATTTACGCTTCATGCTTTAGTGGAAGTTCAGCGATGCATTCAATTTCAATCTTCGCGTCCAACGGCAATGCAGCTACCTGATAAGTTGAACGAGCAGGGAATGGTGCAGGAAAGTCTGTAGAAAACAACCCATCTTGTCAATTCAGTTGGAACGCAAAGCTGATACAAGACATCAATGGTTTATTTCTTATCATGGTAATTGAGGAAAGAAAAAAGAGCTTCCAATGTGTTCCAGGAGAGATATAAGATCAATGGTTTCTCCTTGCACTACTATCACGACACTATGACAATAGACTAGCAAAAAATAAAGTTCTACTGTAAGGATTTATGCATCCCGAGTTAAAGGGAAACTTGTGTGCACATAGACCTCATGCTTGAAGGTTTCGCCGGTTCATTCATAAATCTATTAATCTAATTGGTTTAATAATTGGTTGTTGATAGTTTAGCAATATGCAAATTAGGCAGAAGACAAACATTCAAAACAAGGGGAATACTTGCTAAGGTGTAGCCTGTGCGTGAAACAATACCATGCTTGCAGTTTCTTATTTTCCTATTCTCTATGCCTACAAGGAGTAATTTAGCGAATTGCAAAGTTAGCTGTGATGGTGGTGGTATGATAATTCCCTTGCACTAAGTATAGAGATACACATTTTCAAAAGAATGAAAAAATAAAATAAAAAACCATAGACTCACATTTAGCATAGATCTCATTCACCTTCTTGAAGTCTTTCAAATCAGCCAACCTATAGAACACAGCAGACGTAAAGCATAAGAAAAAGAAGCCTAACCTCTGTCCAATCTTCAGTAGGATAGCATGTAATCATAGATGTAGTAAAGAAAAGAAAAAGAATGATACATGATAGTTGTTTTCACGACCAAAGAATAGTCGCTACCACCAGCCTTCAGAATTTCCCCCATATTCTTGAGAACCTGTAAAGTTGATGATCTCAACGCCATTAGTCATAAATCTTTTGTGCAGCTCTTCACTTCATCAGTTAGCCCAATCAACAGAAAACAGAGTAAGATGGTAACATATAATAATTACAGCATGCAAAAACACATAATCTCAGAGTAAAGTGTCAATCAAATTATAAAAATCATTATTTCCATGTTTGATACTTATATTAACAAAATTTTGCCACTAAAAGCTACACTTTTACAACCAAGTACAGTTGGAGTGTGGGAATAACACTTCCAAGAGTTCAGAGCCGGTGATTTGCAGACAACTGCAGAAGTGATGGCGTTTGAAAGAAACAAAATGTCGAGTTATACAGAGATGAAAGTAAAAGTAAATAACTGCTCGCCACATTTATTGGTGCAGGTTTTCAATTTATGGCAAACTTAAATTACTTATAAACAGATCAGCATACAAAACCAAGGCTTAAGATATCTAAGAATTATTTTGACTCAAGGTGAACTTGGATAAAATGCAGAAAGCTATACATTCATGCATATACAGCTGACAGCTAAACAGATCATCTTGAAAACTAAGTGTAGCCTAGCCATTTGGCATGCACTCAAAACAATGGCTAACATTTGTGAAAAATGCCAGCATTAACTCACTTCATATTGGCTCATCAATTGCCAGGTTCAACCAAAAAGTTTTTCTTAGAAGTCAAATCTGAATTACAATAACAGTAATCACAAACAAAACATGCTTTTCTCTTTCATTCATACCTTCTTTTCTGTTTTGTTCTTTAATTGGTTGAGCTTTGGCAGATAACTTATTATCTGAACTTTGGGGGGGAGGGGGGAACCATATTCCCCCTTGAACAAAAGCTTTTTTATTCAAAGAAATTATCGAAACATGTTTATACTAATAAATCAACTTAATTTTGCGCATGCCTATGATGCATAATGCAAGTTCAGCGACTAATACCTGCTCTGTTTGATCTTCAACACTCTCTGAGATAAACTTCCCTGTCTGGATCAAAGTGCCAAAGTATATAATCAGTATGCTCGTAAGGCATTTTAAAATAAGAAAGGCAAAGCGGCTGAGCTAGCACGCTCCGGGAGATCAGTCTCCAAAAGTAAAAAAGCTAGAAGTATAGCACAGCAAACTAAGATAAGATCATACAGCTAAAGATGATGTATGGTTAAGGAAAATAATTTTTAAAACAAAAACTGAGGAAAGGATTATCTGCATTCATTTTTAAGGAAATAAAAGGGGAAAAAAAAAACAAGAAACATAAAGTGCTTCAAATCATTACCTCAGGAATAAGTCCTAGAACACCAGAGAGAAATAAAAGGTTATTGGATTTGATTGCTTGAGAATATGGTCCCAATGCTGCTGGAGCATTCTCGGTTTTAACAGCCTCCTTTCTTGCTACAATCAGGAAATATTTATCAGGATCAAGCACCATGCATCTTCCAGGAACCACAGGAGTCTTTATTGCAAGGGAAAAGCATGCCAGAGAAAATCAATGCCATACATAAAACATACGGATACTCTCACGGTCAAAACAGGGACTAAGTTTATAGGTTCTTTTCACACATACACTTAGCCCATTTTACTTTATCCTTTTTTTTTTCTCATTGTCTTCTTGTTTTTATAACTTCGCTACTCTTACAAAGGGCAGCACAACAGATTTTTCCCAAAACTGAATCCTAAAACAACATTGACCTCATAACCTGAAACTAAGACCCGGGACCCAAATGCTCACAAAAGAATACCCACTTTAATCTCTAATCCCCAACATGTAGATGACATATTCGTCATTAAATGAATCAAGAATCAGCCTGCGGTGGTGTTTGCCAGAAATTTAGAAGAGAAAGACAGTAACAACTTACAAGCGATCGAGGCAGTGCTTAGAGAAGCGAAGGCAGGAGCGAAAGAGGAGCGGTTATTAGAGAGTCCCCAGAAGCCGTTGGTTAGCAGTGAGGCGCCGCCAAGAACGCCGATGGCCAATGGGGCTCGTGGGCCGACATTCATGATTGGAACGTTAAAGGGTTTCAAAGCGGACCACGACATTTTTGCTCTGTTATGTCTCTCTCTAGCTCGTCTCCGTTTATTCGATCGATTGTCCCTTTCCTTGTAGCTCTTAGCTTTAGTAAACAGGAAATCACTTAGAGCTGACTTTGGTCTTAAATGAGAGTTTATACTCTGCATCTAGAATTAGATAATTAAATAATTTATACATTATATGGGAGGTATAATATTTCCTTTTATAAATTAAAAGAATATCTAATTCATTTTCGATGGGACTGATTAATTGTGATTATTTTTAATATATTTTTGAAGGTTTGATCGCTTTTTTCTTATTTGGATTTATTTTGATGGTTTGGTTTCCATGTTTTCTTATAAAAAAATTATTATCGAAAATGACTAATTGTTATATTTTATCTCGTAAATAGATATGTTTATATGATTTTTCTCGCTGATGCTAGGCTTGTGCTATATCATCCATCGGCTGGGAACAAAATCATGCCATGGTACGTAGTATCACTTTCTAAGACAGCCGTGTCAATGCAAAGTGAGACAGACTTTTTTCTTTTTTTTTCCATCTAGAAAGTGAGACAGACTTTGAGGTTAGATAATTTACAGAAGTGTTAAGCATGCTCTTCCTTGGTTCTTGGAGCTGAGAGCAATAACTTACAACGCGTCAGTGTCATCAGAAACACAAGTCCTGCACATTGGGCAAGACCCACTCTGGATTAGCCATTTATCTAGGCATTTCAAATGAAAGAGATGCCCACAATCCGGAAGTTTCCTCAATGAATCCCTCTCCTTGAAGGCCTGCAACACAGAAACGGATGTCACTTACCACAACTAATCACGAACATGGCATAGAAATTAGCATGTGTTCCTAGACGAACTAATTATATATATGCTTATCTTTCTGCTTTGAGAACGTTCGTTATTTACCTGCAAGCAAATTGAGCAGCAGAATTCCTGGCAATGTTCGAGGATGTTGCTAGATTTGAATGCAAGTCGAGGAAGCTTTTCGATGGAGTCCTGAGGCAACCCTTTAACTCCGTTTGTGTCATAGATTTCTGAGATCTCTCCATAATTAGGTTCCACTGCACTAATCTGAACGTACAAGTTTGACAGTAATTAAGGTCGGCTTTTATAAATTTTATATGAGACTGATAGGACAACAAGAATTCTTGCAATCGGAATGGGTTCACTCACCTGCCACTGATACGCCTTTAGCACCGCAGGACTTACCCATTCCATGTATATCTTCCCATTCATCAAGCTACATAAGAGAGCAACCTGCAAAAACGAAACAGTATTAGTTCTTTACTTCATGGTCCTCCTCCCTTCTTAAATATTCCTGGTTTCTCCTCTGTTGATGCTATATTACCTTGGCCAATGGCTCTCCATCAGCAACCGACTCCAACAATTGAATGGCAGTGATGGCCCCGGCCACAGCTCCTATAGCACTACCTCGGACAAGCCCTGTTTCTGTGGTGTGGCCCTTCAGAGCTCCAATAATCGAGCCCACTAGAGCACCACCTGTAGAACCAAAGGTATTTCAATATCTATAAATATCTATAAATATCTACAATTAGTAAAGAAGGAAAAGGAAGAAATAAGAAATACATGACAGAATTGCCAGGAGCTTGACAGAAAATTTAAGCCTGGCCAAGGCACGGGTGGTCTCTAGCTGGAGTCTAGATAGCCAGTTCCATAGATATTTGTTGACGTACAATTAATGTTCTGTGCCATCTGAACCCGTCGGGCACTAACTAAACTAATTGCAAGGACTGCTGGCTGAGCAGTCAGTCAACAGGAGTAGCCATTAGTTGAAAATGGAGTCAGCTACCAGCGTTGCATTCATCAACACCCATACTTTATGGGGTAGGGTTATGGTCAGTTGTGGACCTACTACCTAACTGCATGGAAAATAACCATGCACAGCTTTGGAGTACTGAAAAAGAAGTATTCTCTCCCCACAGGCGGAACTGCAGAAAGGTCATCGCATAAACTAAGCTTGAGGAGAGGGTTGAATCTCGTTAATTTTCCATCCTAACTTCAGGAATTGAACATAAGTAACAAAAGAATCGCCTCAAACTAAGGGGCCGGGTGTGGAAATCAGAACCATTACATACGTACCTACAGCAATAACGGAAAGGAGTAAGGCATAGACAGCTTTCTTCATAACTACAACAGCAAGAAGCACCACTCCAAAGCCCTGCATTGCAGCAAAACACAAAGAAATCACCTGTTTACACCTGAAGGATGCCTTTATGAAGCCACAAAGCCACCTCTTCATCATTCGGAATTAGTTGATGTGAGAATTAGAATCTGGTGTCGTTATTCGAAAGCCTTTGGCTTAGAAGAATCAAGCAAGAAATACTGCTGTGAAAAACTTGTGAAGGAACACAAGCATTTATAGGTGGGTGATGAACAAACAGTGTGCATTGAAGAGGGGCAATTAATAACCGGAGAGGCAGCCAAGCAAATTGCTTTCTTTTTCTCTGTTATTTATTTCAAGTTATGGCAGCCAAATGGGGCTGCAAATACATGCATGGATTAATACTAGTGAAAGGCACACGACAACTTCATACAAGAGTTGGTAAGGCTCTCTTTTGTTTTGAAGCAATGTCCTGCTATATTTTCTTCCCTATAAATAATGCTCGTACCAGAAACCCTCTGGTGTATGGTATGGCTAGTTAGTTCTTGTCCAAGAGGGAGCCGATATCTTTCATGGTCACCATTTAAAACTATGAATATTCAATTTAATAAGATAGCATGGAGTATCTATAACGAAATATACATCCTGGATGGATTTTCTTTACTGCACTGCAGTACGTATATGTATGTATATATCTTCCTATCCTGTATGGCCTACTGACACTTAAATGTTCTACTACACCAGCACCTTACAGGAAGTCATAGCTAGATAGTTCCTGCTCTAAAAAGGACAAAACAAGACTTCACCTTCTCAAATATTATATATACACTGACCCAACCCCAAAGAACAAACTGGATATATGGTCCCTTCAATATTGAAGAGTGCTTTTTTCTTTTATAATCAACAAGGGTTAGTTTATTTATGTTTGGTTCGTAAAATCCAACATAGTATCCACTAATCCGGATCGGAAATGGCTTCGAGACAAGCACAGTAAATTGGCCAAACTCCAACCCAATCCAAGACTAAAAGGATTTAAATCATTAAATTCAATCAAAGGTGTCCAGAATCTAAACACTCCCGCGTGCACTTCAGCGCGCAAGAGAACAAGGGAAAGAATTCCAGCTGGGCAATGCTATTCAGAAATGGCATTTGCCCATTTGGTTGCTTGGCCATGTCCATTGGAACTAAATCCACTGCCTACCCCACAGCCCCTCCAGCCAGAACTGCTCCATAGATATAGTGCCATTTTCCTTATCTGCCATTAAATGCCATATCGGCTTGTCACGAGGGGCGCCAATGGCAGGACATACAGAAAGATGAACATGCGAAAAACCAGGTGCTACGGCTATCCAACATTGCTTCGTGGTTCTGTGGGCTGGAAATTGGAAATTGGAAAATATGAAACGCTGCTGCTTACCGGACCTGGGAAATATGTCCATGATGTTATTAAGATACAGCAAGTGGTCAATAAATTGCATTAATGACTGCGATAGGCAGACTACTATATTCCCATCTTGGTAGGTGTTAATCAACTATGCGCTGCTTGCATTTTTATGACTATCCAAAAAATCTGTTTATTTATAAAAAAATATTATTTTTTTGGGTTTTTATTTTAATATCTTTACAAGTTCGATCCAACAAAAATAATTTATCATAAAAAAAATTATTCATATTTTTTTAACTCGAATCTTAATTCTTCATTAAAATCATATTATTGTGCATTTACAAATGAAAATTTTATTAGAAAGACTTGCAATTTACTGTCATCAAACAAGTTGGGTGATCAGACATAACGTGGAACCCATCTGATGTTCAAGCAGGATCCAACAACCAAAACATTAAGTGGGCGATATCAGTTTATTAATATCATGTACTGTTAGATGATAACAAGTTGTGGCTTGGAGGCAATTCGACAAGGGGAGTGTGTAGTAGTAACTCAGATTTTTTGAATCTCTAGAGGTGATTCAAATAGAAGCACAACTGGTAGTAAATTCTATAAGCAGAAACTCATCTTAGCAAGATTGGGTGATATCCAACGTCCCATGGAAACACACATTACTCGTGATAGATTTGAAGGAATGACTTCAACACGAGTTGGATTAAATCACGTTACAAGAAATATATATTTAGGGGATAGAAATACAATGTTTTTCTTTAAGGAAACAAAGGCAAGGAGGAGGAAAATTGATATCACCACGTTAAAGATCGATAAAAACAAACCAATCATGGATGAGGAGACTAGGACAAATCTGTTTAATGTAATATTAGTTTTATTCTTATCTGCTTGAAATAATTACATAGAGAAACAATCAATGTGTCTGGGCTAGATTTGATATAATTATCAGTGGGAGCAAGCCTTGCTGTACAGAAACCCTCATTCTCGACTTTCGGTCGGAAAGTTCATCATCGATATGCTCTTAAACTTGCTTAGTTCGGTTGGTATACAGGCTTTGGTCTGAACCGTTATAAAATAGCATGTGGAGTAGCTAGAGCATCAATGATTTAGAGGTATGCAGCTTGGCAGTTTTATGGCCCCGGTTAGGATTGGGTCGAATCCTTACATGCGGGTCAACTCGAAACCTTGAGGTCATCACACGGGTGGGGATGAACCAACCTCATTCGGGTCTGGTTTTAAGGCACACGTGTCACACATGCGAGGGAGGGATATTTTATTTTCAGAGTCACATAAGAAAGGAAAAAGAGTGAAAAACAGCTAAGAGCAAATATTTAAAAAGAATGAATATCAAATCAATATAATAACAAATGGTGATGCTTCGAGGATCGATGTAATAATACCAAATCAGTAACGGGTAAGATCTTACAATCATAATTGATGCTTTTGGATTTACGAAATGGGAAGATTAATCATGAATTCTGCAATGATCAGATGTGGAACCCAGTAACATGATAGCAAAGAAGAAAACAAGAGGACTTTAATGAAGTAGATTCAATGATCGCTATTATTTGTGGGAGTTTAACAGTACAAACCATTCGGGAAGAAATATAAAAGAAAAAAAAACACAAAGGTATACAGAATTCAGAGGCTCACTACTCCCCAAGAGCCTAAATCAGAGATAAAAGAGCCCAGTGGGTTTAGAAACCATGTATCTTGATCTGGTCCTTCTTGACAAGATCAGCATTTACAAGGAAATGCTGGACGTTCTTGCGCTGATCACCCTGGAGCTGTATTATCTTGCCCAGCACTTTGTCCTGGACAACATTTCCATTACAGCAGAAGTCTTTCTTTAGAGCCTTGAGGATTTTGTCGTAGCTGAACTCCCTGGGCAAACCCTGAACAGTGGTCAGGCTCTTCTTACCATTCCTCTGTTGGATACGGATATGCACATACTCTTTCGCCCCAGGGGCAACTGAATCTTTGGCCTCAGCGAACGGATCGAATGCTGTGGGAATCTGGAATTCTTGATCAACCATGTACACTTTGGTTATTAAGAACCTGAAGAGAGCGAGGGTCGAGAGGTTGAAAACTTAAAAGAGGAAGAAGCTCGGACTTAGGAAGAGCTGTTTTGAAGAATATGTATGAAAGAACATAACAGCAGGAGGTGTTTATATAGAGAAATACAAGTGGGTTGTTCTCACGACTTGTGATAGTTGGATTATGGAATGGATGGATAAGCATGGGCTGTGTCCCGCGTATAACAGACGCAAGGCAGCCTTAGGCTGCAAGTTCCGGAATAGAAAACTCGCTAGAGGCGGTGATGGTGGGCCCCTTGCATGTATAATAAGATGCTCTGTTGAGATGATTAGAGAAGAGTCCAGAATGCCACCTGACCCACCCACTTAGGTAAGGTACAGAGAAGCAAAAGGTGTTTTCAGGATCTAGTTCTTTCCAAGAGAATTCTACGCGGATATTTGGACAGCAAACCTTAATAATTGACTAAGGTGTGGTCTCGTGCCAAAATACTTAGCAATAATGGTCAATAAAAATACATCAATATATAATAATAAAATACATGTAGTGAAATCATGTTCGATAAAACACAGCCAGTCCAAATAACCAGCACCTGAACTGAGTGCAATGATGCCTAAGATCCATATGCACAAGCAGAGACGGAAAATCAAATAATATCAATCAGCAAGGGAGTAACTAAGATGATATGTCTTTTGGCTATCATTTACTATACATGATGGATAACCCCAGTACCTAAAATGAGTTCCCGGAAGGGGTAATTAGCCCCCAAGAAGAAGAATCGGGAATCGGAAGTCATGAATATTAGGGCCAATAACACAAGCATACGAGGTAAATCCAAGTTAGCTGCTCGGATGATCAGGTAATCGTTTCAGGTCCATTTCTACTTGTTGAATGGTCCACTGCATATTTTCCAATTTCTGCAAGAGAAAGCTCAAGTTAGAGATGCCAAGATACTTGAGAAAACAAAGCATGCAAAAACTAATACCTTGACGATATCATGATATTGTCTTGCAATGTTATCAAAATGAGGATCCACTCCTTGATATTCACGTAAGCGTGTAACCTAGCAGGAATGTCACGCAGGGATTAGTAATCAACACAAGCGAAAAAGTTGGAAGCAAATGGGAAACACAACTTATAAACTAGAATTCAATCACTTGCACATTGTTTGTCAATAAATGGCAATGCCACAGCTAATCTATTTTAAAATAAGATGCACTCTTTTACATGAAATTCACTTTACAGGGACCATCTTGGATATCAACATTCAATGATAGTGGAGAAGAGTTTTACTATCTATTCCACAAACTATACTGACTTATGGTACCCAACAAAAAGTTGTCCAAACTCAATATCAGTAAAACACTGGAAGGGAGACAAACCGCTTTATTGTATGCAATAGAAGCTTCCTCCGTGGCCTCTACAAGATAATTCCTAACACATGATAGAGTTAATTAGTTAACATTAAAATAAAACGAAACAGTAAACATATATTCAAGAAATTCAGTATTAAGAACCTTATTTTACGGAGGGCAGGTATTGTTTCCTGGGTGTAGGTTTCGAGCAGAAGAATATGTTCAACAACCCTGACAACATAGTGTGGAAATTCAATAAATAAAATGTATAACAGATGGATATATTGAAAGTTTTAGGAACCTGAAAATTTGCATAACAGATTTTCAACAAACCTTAGCTTTGCGCTCATTGTCTCACACCTTTTACAAAGCCAGGTCTTTTGCAGTTCATCCTGGAACATAAATAGACAATATGAATAAGGAACTTTCAAGAGAATATAGATTTACAGAGAAGGCAAACAAAACAAAGTAAACTAAATCTTCTTTTAGTTGACAAACATTAACTTTTTGAGAAGATATAAATGCGGAAGGCTTACATATCTATGCTGGTGCTGTAATTTCAAATCTTTGACAAGCTTAATGAGCACACCCAGTATCTGCTCTAAGACCTTCTCAACAAAAAAAAAATAATGGTAAGCGGCATCATTTTAAAACATAAAATTATATTGTTAGAGTATAGAAGACAATATGACAAGATAAGAACGCTATTTCATAATTCAGATGCATTGCAAAGGAATTAGATTGTCAATCTACATACATTGTAATATTCTGCAAACTTTCTGTCTGCAGAATAGAGTTCCTCCCTTAAAGATGCTTCTTCCCTCTCAATTTCCTCAATTATTGACTTGACCCTGTCAATAACGTGGATTGCAACAAACTGAAGGTCCATGTGCTCTTGAGTATAGGCTTCCATAATGTGACAGTGCATGATGAACAAAATGCATATCTTATGCATATCTTATGCATGGCAGGATGATGGGAAAATATGCAGCATTTCATAAAAGAGAAATCAATCCAAACCTTTCTGGTAGCCGAACAATTGAATTTTGAGTTCCAGATGGTATGTCTGTCAAAGTGAAAAAAGAAAATTAATCATGTATTATTGGAGCACAGGGCTTAATTAGAATATTTTTTATAGTTAGAGATAAAACAGCAGATATAAATAGAAATTCTCACATCCTTGACTCAGAATTGATTGCACTGGATTTATTGAATATGAAGGGAGGGATATGTCACTCTGCAGATGACAAGTACATGTGGACCTCCTGATGAACCAAAATCAAAAGAATTTCCCCTACATTTTTGACTTTCATATTCAATAGCTATGTAGTCTCCACAATCTAGCAGGTGGGTTGCAGTTCAGATCCAGCACATCACCTTTTCCTAATCTTTCTCTTTTTTTCTTCCACTCAAAATGATCCAATGTAAAGACCTAGATCTAGGTTGAGATTAAACAAAACAAAATCTGCAAAGCTGGTCTTATATGAAGGGAATTAGAGAGGCTAATTGTTCATGGTTATTTTTTCATACACAATCCAATCTAAGAGTAAATGTAAAAAATAACATTCAACATGACAGCATGCATTGTCAGCAGAATTGGAAAAAAAAATGCATTCCCAGGCTATAAATCAAGCCTACCAATATCATCAACAAACGCATCTGCTAACTTATCGCATTTAGCCATCAAACGAGCATCAATCTCAGAAGAAAGACACATCTGATACTCTGCCATGTCCTGCAAATTCAAACTCATTAATAGAAGGATGTAGTTCAGATAAAGATGGGAGTTAATTTGTTGCAACATCTAAACAAAGAAAAAATATAGATCAGTTTTATAACAGGGTCCAAAACAAACCATTGTCATTGGCATTTGTTGAAGCTGTGTTTGCCATAAGTAGGCAGGTGTTAAGCCAAGAAAACGGTTAGGAACACCACCAACTCCAGGCTCTACTGGATCAACAGCACTATTCACATTGCTATTTACAGAACTATTGGCATAATTCTTAGAGTTTGAGCTCGTGCTGATTGTGAAGCTGGAACTTGTGCTATCAAGAGAGGTTCGTGACAGCATACTCCATTTTTCAATATCCTCCTCTTGGATCTCACCATCTTTGGATATAAGAGGAAGCCTCAATTTCTGAGCTGCTTCCGCAACAACCAAACGATGCTCTAGGGTCTCATATACCTAGCATTTAATTCATAGAACACTGAAAGTCTGACACAATTCATTCACGCTCCGGTGACCATAAGATTCATATGAAATGAAGAATCCCTAATATCTGTTGCCATAGTCATGACCTACATGCTAATTGAATAGTAAATGCCAGCTTTGAAACAAAAGAACACTACGTAAACTAATAAAGACAATGTAAACCTGAGGATAGGTCTTGAGACCAAGCTGTGGGAACAATCCTTGAATATCTCGCATGCCTCCGAGATTAGCAACAGATACGGCCTGTTGATACTCTTCTCCCATCGCAATGGCTTCACAGTAAATCGCCTATAGAAAAACATCAGCGTCAGACTAAAATCTAACCTCCTGCTATTAACTTGTTGAAAATTTCGGTAAATTCAAAATACAAAACCCCCAACGTCATAAAAGCAAGTAGGAAAATCCAAAACAAGTAGGAACAACGCATGTTATATTACCATGGCTTCCAAGTAACGCAATCTCTCCTTGCACATCTCTTCTCTGGCCTGAAACAAAAGCAATTCAAAATCAATACCTCCAACAGCTTGGCATTGTCATTTCGAAAATTTGGGGGAAAGATGCAGATGTTACATGCTGGAGATCGTAGTAGGCGGATTTGGAGACGAGAGATCCATCGGGAGCCAAGCAGTGTCTCTCCAGTTGATCAATTACCTGGCTCAAATCGGCCGGCAGGCTTTGCCCTGCCTTCACCATTTCCCCTTAAACGATGACGTTCCCTTTTTGTTTCTCTTGCTTGCTGCCTTTTCTTCCGTTAAAGAGTGTTTATTACTGGAAAACAATCGTAAAAATGCAAAACTCAAACGCTGGAGATTCCTTCTTCTTGCCGGCTAGTTGGGAATCAAATTACTAAACTCTCCCCCAAAGTAACGCTTACATCGTGTCAGGAGCTGTTAGCCTGTTACTGAGGAGGATGGTGAAATGGGAAATCAAATTTATTATTTTTTTAATAAATTTTAAAAATAGTAAATCTTTTATATCATAAAAATTTAAAGTAGTAAAAATTGATTCCCAATTTCCTTATTTCCGTTCAACCAATCCGTTTTCGTTTACTATTAAATAATTAAAAAATTTTAGTAAAAAAATCTTTTGAAATCTACTATAGATATGTAGTAAAATTTATTTAGTTTATAGACATGTCCTCACTTTTTCCCGTAAAGTTTTTAGCTTCTTGTCGTTTGGAGATTTAACTGTGGCAAGCCAGAAAGAACCATATCACATCGACTGCTTCGTGTTAGGAGGTGAAATTCACCGACGCATCAAGAGAGGTGCAAGTCAGAAGCGGCAAATCTACAAGCTAAGTGGTAAGCCCAGCCGGATGGGATTATATTTTGGTTTGTTTTGTTCTACAAACCTCATTAGATAGAATCCGTCCTTCCTTCGATCTCATCTTCTAGTTTGAGAATCTCTGCAAAACCCAATAGGGGTTTATTGGGTTTTGCGGAGGTTTTTACTTTTGTTCATCTTGTCATTAGAAAATCATGTTTGCTTCCAATCCAGTTATATGGATCTCACCAAGACCCTCGAAGACTGAAATTTTATCATTCCCCTCTCAATTTCAAACAAACCCATATCGCCTTTTAACCCCAAAATCACCTCTGCGTAATACCTCTGATCGATCTTCGTTGTATGCCCCCGTTCAATGCGGTCTCCGCCAGCTCAGAGAGAGGATTAATACTGTCAACAACGCACATAAAATCACAGAGACAATGAAACTTGTTGCAGCTGCAAAGATCCGCCGAGCTCAGGAAGCTGTTGTTAGTGGGAGACCTTTTACTGAGGCCTTGCTTAAGGTGCTATACAGCATCACTGAACGGCTACAATTGGAGGATGTTGATGTTCCTTTGACTAATGTCAGGCCTGTCAAGAAAGTGACGCTTGTTGTTATTACCGGTGATAGAGGGCTTTGTGGTGGTTTTAATAATGCTGTACTGAAAAAGGCCGAGACCCGGATGAAGGAACTGGAAAAACTGGGGCTAGATTACTCGGTGATCAGTGTTGGAAAAAAGGGCAACGCATATTTCAAGCGTAAGCCTAATGTTTCGGTTGATAGATTTGTAGAGGGAGGGGATTTTCCCACGGCCAAAGAGGCTCAATTGATAGCGGATTATGCTTTTTCGCTATTTGTTAGCGAAGAGGTTGATAAAGTTGAGCTTATATACAGTAAATTTGTATCTTTGATCAAGTCTCATCCTGTGATTCATACGTTGTTGCCACTGTCACCAAGCAGAGGGATTTGTGATGTGAATGGGAAGCGTATCGATGTGGCAGAAGATGAATTCTTTAGGCTAACCAGCAAGGAAGGAAAGCTGGCAGTGGAGAGGGAGAGTATGAGCATAAATACAAAAGAGATTTCACCTCTTTTGCAGTTTGAGCAAGACCCGGCTCAGATTCTGGATTCTATGATGCCTCTTTATTTGAATAGCCAGATTTTGAGGGCATTGCAGGAGTCATTGGCAAGTGAACTAGCGGCAAGGATGAGTGCCATGACTAACGCCTCGGACAATGCATTTGAGTTGAAGAAGAATCTTTCTCTTGCATACAATCAAAAACGACAGGCAAAAATTACAGCGGAGATATTAGAGATAGTAGCTGGGTCCGAGAGAGTATAACTGTAATATACTTTTAGACCCTCATTTTTCTTATGTCTCCAAACTATAGTTTTATGTTAAGAGTCCTGTACCTAGAGGTAAAAGCTATACAAAATGGGTCCAAGTATTGATCGTTTCCCAATTTTTCTGACAAACTGAAGGAACCTGAGTTTTTAGTTATGATGTGATGGTAAAAACAAATGAGAAGACAGAGTTTGACATCTCCCAAGTTTTGAGGTTCGCTGATTGAAGATGGGCACTATATAATGCATGAAAGCTATGCGGACATTTTTTCTGATTGTACAAAGAATCATGTCCTCTGATTAGGACAAGAAGAACATGCATTATTTTCAGTTCAGTTGTGGCTACCTAGGTTGACTGTCCATATTGCATCCCTAGACAAACCAATTCATCAATGGAAAGGAGACAGCTTATGTCTCTGTTCTTCTGCTGTCAATATTAGAGCGATGTTGCCCAGGCGGCTATATGAAATCGAGCTCATTGAGGACACATCATGGCAAGCATCTGCTCTTTTCACCAAACCAAGCCCACTCATTGGGATCAATTTATCTTTTCCTGGCAATCGATGCACTCCACAAGCCGGAATATACCAAAAAAAAAAAAGTACATTAAGGAAATCAAGTCTCTATCATTGAGTTAATTGTGAAGAATTAAATCGGTTTAATAGCGGATCATGTGATAATTATTGGAGAATTAAAGCTGGCGATGTGAAACATTAAATTAATAAAATTAATTGAAATTTATTATCAAAAATTCAATTTAATATTTTTTAGATATTCTATTTTTGTTTTCATTCTAATTCGGACAAGACAATTAAACCAGTGCGTCTCACTGAACGTCTCATCAAAATAATTCAAGCGTTCCCATTAACTAGTAACTTCTGTTATGTAGCCAGATACATTGAACCGATGGCTTCCTATTTGTCTAGTTGCTGCATGTGGATTTTATTTCATAGATCCAAAATTAGATTTCACATCAGAGTGGCAAATTTTGTCTCACCTTCTCCTTTGCTTACAACATTTTTTTTCCCTGTCAATTCTAACATTTAATCAGCACTACAAATCCATCCTTCTTTGTTTCTGTTATTTTTTAATCTATTTTCTTTACAGAAAAATAGCATTGCACAATATTCAATTTATGGAGATGGGAGATTCCTGATTCAAAATCCGAATACAGAAAAAAAAAAATTAGTCTATAAAAAAAATTATCAAAATATACAGTAAAAAATGAGTTCAGAGTTTTGATCTGGCATTACAAGTCAAAGTTCAATGACATGAATCAGTTTTTTAAGAAATCAAACACAAAATTAAAGAAAAAAAAAGGGTAAAGTTCATGCACCAAGTCCTACCATTTTGGGAATTTATCAAACTGTATACTAATAGAAAACAGAAAGCATGATATTTCTGTTATCCATTAAGCTATAGATGAATAAATACCACTTTTATGTCTAAATACAAGAACATGTTCTTTATTTAGTATGTTATTAAATATACGGAAATTAAAGGAAAAACATTCTGCAGCCGAATTAGAATGTAAACTCCCTTTTCTGTCATTCATTAACAGTTTAAATTTTAAACTTATCCGCGTTGTCATAGCATGGAGTGTAGTGTCCTAATCTCTATCTAATAATCCCAAAATAGGAATTTTATGGATAAGGAAAGGGCGGCTCATCTTAGATATATAGCAGAATGTTGACATTGACATTGCCCTAAAAATTGCTTATCCAGGCTTCCAGGAGCTACCATAAAAAAACTGTAGAATGGATTTGTGATTTTTTAAAAAATATTTATTATGGATAATGATGATTAATTTATTTAGATATATAATAAGCATCAGCTTTTCCAATAATTTGATTACTGTATGGCTTGGTTTACGAGTAAAGAGCCAGGACAGCACAGTTTAAAAAGGAAGGCTGTAAAACGCCAGACCCCATCCTGTATCCACGCCTCTTTGGTTTTCACACGCAACTTTTCTCTGCTCATGTTATCATTATTAAAAGTCACGCTTTTCATTTAATGGTAATGAAGCAGGACTGCAGGAGTTAAATAAGTAGACGTGTAATTCTAAGGGTGTACATGTCTCGCGACCAGGTGTATCTTTTTCTTGCATCCTGATCCTGTGCTCGTAAGGGAACTTTGCCTCTTCAAAAAACGTGGACAAATCATCCACATCCAGCAAATTCACTAGCAATTTTTCAGGTGAGTGACCGAGGACTTGACTTCTTCCTGCACTGAATTGTTTTGCAATATTGCAGATAGCATCTCTTTTGAATGCTGGGAAAGTTAGGTGCTCCTTGTTTTCTTTGTATCATTTCTCTTCTAAGTATTGCAGGGTGGTAGCTGGTATATAAACATATAATCATTGTCACTCTGCATATCTAGTTGTCACATTTGGATAGTATCCAAATGGGAATGATCAATCCTGCAGCTGATTTTTTTAAGTTGTGGGTGTGTAAGCAGGGCCATTAATGGACGGTAGGTATCATTTGTCAAAGCAACCGACTGGTCTGTCAACATACATGAGAGATGAGGATTTTGAAGAAGAAGTTTGGGATATTCCCAAAGAGAGGAAACATTTGAATTCAACATTTCCCTCCGTTTCTAACTCTGCAAACTCTATGAATCCATCATTTCCAGTTAGGAAAAGCACCCGTAGCAGCAACCATTCTTCTCACGAACACAGACTAGCGGAGAATTCAACACCGGTCAATATTCCTGTAGGGAAGAAGTCCAAGGCAAGCTCTGAGTATGGTAGTTCAAGGAATACTGATGGAGATGATAGTAGTGAAGATGGGAATACAGATGAAGGTGATGATTTGGACAGTAATAAGTTGCCCCCACATGAGCTCATTGCAAGGAGGCTTGAGAAAAGCCAGATATCCTCTTTCTCAGTTTTTGAAGGTGTTGGCAGGAAACTGAAAGGAAGGGATCTTAGCAAAGTTCGGAATGCTGTTTTGACAAAAACTGGCTTTCTGGAATCACTTTGATCATCACGAGGACAATGTCAGGATGATGAACACATTGAACAGGCCAATAGTTTGTAAATTACTGGTATGGTAATACACAGTCTTGTACTGCTATGTATATAAGTTTGTGATGGATAGTCCTAGAGATAGTTTCCTTACAAGTACATGTCCATTTCTACCTATAAAAAAGCAATTTGTTTAATTGTTTCTGCTTCATTTTCTACATAAAAAAAAACTACAATATATCAATTATCACATTTAAATCATGGAGAACAGAACTTCTGTAATGGGGCTCTCAAAAAACGTGCACAACGTTGGGCTTTGGATTTGAGTTAGTCTCCAGGTTTGTACGGCGGAATTGAAGGCCGTTTGGTATGGCTTGTGTTGGGACAAAGAAATTAGAGGCTCTTTGTAGAATCTGATAGAACACAGTCACACACGGCAAGCTGTGGAATCAGGAATGGACATGTGAATGTCAAGGAACAATTGTCAGAAGAACAAGAACTCTAACGTGTGACTTCTCATAGAATTAAACAAACTGCAAACTGCTGAATGGACTTGCTATGGGAAACAGGATCGAAGAGTTCTTTGTATGGAGGTTCCTTTTGAATCAATGTTAACATTAAAAAGTCATCTTTCTGACTACAGGATTCTCATCTGTGAGGAATCTTGAAAAATCTAGAGAGTATGGCTCTTGAATGAATGGTGGGTTGTAAACTCTAATTGTAGTCTTGTAGATCTACTGCAACATGGAGGATTTTTGGCCTGTTCAAAGCAGCAAAAAAGACTCTGATTTGTATTTTTTTTATTTTTGTGCTTGATATATTTGGTTGGATAGGAATCGTGGTATTTTTTAGAATTTAAAAAACCCTCTTCAGGATGTCTTTTACAAAACGCTTAATCACAGTTTTTGGTGGACTAAGAATAATTTGAAGAATTTCAAGTTTTATGACATGAATTTTTCTGTGCTAGAGGTGTTTTAGGTCTTTTGCTTCATATTTATAAGCTACTCCATTTGATAAACTTGGTCATTTTTTTGTGGCCATATTGTAATTCCATTTTATCTATTCATGTCGATTTCGTAAAAATATAATAATATATTCATTAATTGAAAATTATTATTTATATTTTAGTAATAAATCATAATAAATAACCCAAAGAATATGATTAAATGGTAACAATCATCTATTCTAACCAATCTTATTTTGAATTGAAACTCAAATAACTTTTGGGATTTTATTAAAGACACCTTAATGGATGCTGGTTTGCCATCGCCGTTGTTCTTAAAAGTCTTACAGGTACCAAAGCACGAATCCTATGGAATGGCAACCCAAAGTGGAAGACATTAACTGTACGGGAACAATTGACACCTCCACACAATAGTGTATAAAGAGAATACCTACCTCAAGACTTAGTTTTCACCATCGAACTAGAAAACAACGGAAGAAACAATAATTGACGAATCCAGTCACATGTTGAGACATTCAAAGCATATTTTAAAAAATTAAAAGGGTGATCTGTCATAAGATTCTTTAGCTCAGCACGGAATTAAAAATGACAGGAGCCCCACCGATGAGATGTCTAAATATATGATTCACGTCACGTGAACAGTATGTCTCACCCAACAACCCTCCACTTCACTAAAATAATTGATTTGCTTTTCTAAGATACACCAAACCAAACACCACCACCAAGTTGCCAAATGCGTGGGAACCATCTTTTGGCCATCGACAACCATACAATTATCTAGTTAGTTTCCTCGTACAACGTGTCTGGTACATGAAAATTTTCAGTTAGAATTGTATTTCGAAACTTTATTTCCTACGCAAAATAGTTTCACATACTTTTACCCCTTATTTGTACCCTTTTTAATTTTATTATGTTTCTGTTAATTAAACCAATCTGCTGAAAGATTCTTGAGCTCAGCATGAAATTGAAAAATGGTCCGAATTTCCGATGAGATATTTGGATATGATTCACATGAATAATATAATACCACACACATATTTTATCAAAAGAACATCACATCACAATATACTTACTCATCAACCGCGGCAGGATTAAGATTCATTAATTATTAACCAAAGATTATGAGTTAGATCTTTATAAAATATGTTAAAATTTCTAGACCAATTAAGTACATCCTTAATTGGTGACGGATATTATTGAGTTTAATCTAATTCAGCAAGAAAATCATATAAATGATATCTTAAGTCTATAATCAGGATTCGAGTCCACAATACGATCGAGAAGAGTTATTTTATATAATAATAAAGCAATCTTGATTTTGGAGATAGACTTAATATTATGATTATAAAATATTTAATTGACGCCTTGCATTCCACTTACCATTTCCTAAATAGTTAGAGAATTAGAAAACGTAAATTATATGATATAATATAAAAATATTGATGTGATAGAATTTTTAATTATATGATACCAAAAATAAAGAAAAAACTGAACTAATAATTACCCAACAAGAATCTATAACTTAAAAAAGATTAAAAAAAAGAGAAAAGAAAAAGAGAGAGGCCAATTGGAAAATTAGGCGTTATGACAAGACATAGCAGAACAGACCCATTCTTGCCTGACCAGCACAGGCATCAGACATGAACACAGAGGATGTCAATTATACTTGAAATTTTCTCAACTTTTTCTTTGTCGAAACCTCTCAGTTCATCGAGAGCCAAAGTTCTTAGGTCTTTTAACTCTTCCTGCAACCATTTTTCCTTTCCTTCATCACTATTGAATAGTCCACGCATCATGCCAACATGAAGACCGTACCTTCTTAATTTCTCTACATCCTCCTCGCTTCCACCACCTAATATTGCTCCACAAGCGCCAGCACACGCATGTAATTGACCTTCCTTTTTCTTGCAAACTTCAGTTATCCATGCAAAATGGGCAGATCCTTCACCGCACTGCATTTCCTTGTACTGTCCTTCCACCATCCCTTGTGAACCTATTGCGCGCGTGATCTCGATGATCACCCTTAAAACCCGATCCGACCTGTTCTGTGTCGGGTCATCCGATGTAGCCAGGAGTTCCATCCCCAATGGTATCATCCCATCCCCAGTGAGAAGTTCTATATTCGTGCCGAAAGCGTGGGTTACCCCGGGACTCTTTCCGGGCTTAGACCTGTCTTCCAAAGCTGGCAGGTGCTCGTGGGTGAAGGCTGCTGCATGCAAGAGACGTAGAGCAGATGCGGCAGGCAAGGCCTGGTCGCGGTGGCCACCAACAAGCTCGCAGGCAGCTAAGCAAAGAGCCGGCGCCGTGGTCTGTGGAGCGGAGAAGGTCAGATGATGCATAGGCTCATAGACGGAGAGCGGAGGCTTTACGGGGATGCCCTGCTTGAGGTGGGTATCAACTTCATCATTTAAAGAAGTCCAGTACCTGGACTGGCTATTGAACCCGGTCACCGCCACGGTTCTGCGAGGCAGCAGCCATTGAGGGGTAAGGTTTGATTTTTTGGGGAGACTAGGAATCAGAGGATTGCCGTTGATGTGAAATAGAGCACCTACCATGGATGGCATTGCGTACGACAGAGAGAGGATGACAAACTAGTGGATCACGTTGTTTTGTATTAATTGGACGATAGTGTCTTTGGTTAAACATGGAGACTGGTCTCTGGGTGTGGGCTTATATATAATGTATAAAAGGTAAGTTGCTGTTAGAAGAATCAATATCATAAATAGATAAATAAATAATATCCAATTGGTCTCAGCCATGTGCGGTATTTTCGGGTTCAGACTCCTGATAGAAATTAAATACTATAGACACAAGTTTTAGGATACTCACAATTTTACAAGTCATACATAATAAATAAATAAATAATTCGAATATGAGTGGGCATTGTCTGCCACCTATACCTAGGAATTCCCTTTATAATAATTGACAGAGACCCGTAATATGGTGGCTTCCTCAATGGCCGGACCTTTCTAAGCGATTTCTAAAAAGGTAAATAAACCATTTCGGCCATCCCAAAAAATTTATAAATGTTAAGCTTATTTATTAATCACTAAAATAAAAGTTATTATTATATTTTGTCCGAAGGAAAAATAAAATACAAATTCGAAGGGCAAATACTATATAAATTTGTTAATCTATATACTCTGATTGATTTTTTGATGTTTTGACGAATTTATTAGTTTTAAAATAATTTTACTTGGATTTTGTGCTTATATCGCCGTTTATATTATTTCATGGATTTTCAGGCTTTCCGGATGTTTATGAATCTTACACTCAGTTTCATATATACACGATAGTATTTTTTTATGTGATTTTTCGGTGATTGATTGACCTATGTCGCCACTTTCGTGACATTTTTGCATGTACATAACGTAACCTTTATATAATTTGAGATATCCGTATTAGAAAATGATAATTTATGCATGCTTTTACTGTTTATGTTAATATACTTTTTTTATACATATCCCACTATTTATATAGTTAATTATAATTGAGTACGATTTAAATACAGTTGTCAAAATATATTGTTTTATTGATTATATGACAAAATATTAAGTAAGTGCTTACATATTTTTTTTATGAAATATAATAATAGGAACTAATATAGTAATTATTTACATTAATATTGCATATAACGACTCAATAAATAATATTTATAATATCTTTCTCATCCAATCACTTGTATATTAATTTACAACGCCATATTTATCAAAATTATAATAAAATCATCATGAAAATTAAGGTGGTGAAATTATCATTTTTCCTAATATTCCCTTAAACATATGCTAAAATCATTTTAATTAGTTGCTAACACGGAAGTGACGTGGAGAGCGTGCATATCGAGGTATTTTTGCACCTAGAGCGCAGGATTGCCACCGTCTACCAAACCGTAACTTCCACGTTTTCAATTATATATGCCGACATAAACATGATTCACGTGTATCAGGTCGACAAGATAACGTATGACTTCACATGGGACATGTGTTGTTATAGATGATAGATGATTACCTACCAAATATTAAGAGATCTTGCTAGTAAAGATAAAGATAAAGATAAAGACAGAACAGAACCAGAAGGTCCAGAACTAAGTTTTGGGCTAGTCTAGCTAACTGAACCCAGATTCTCAATCATCAGACTTTGCTACCCAAATTCGTGGGATTTTTGGACAGGTATGTAGTCCAAGCCGATCCCTATTACAGTTGGATATGCAGACCAGTTGACAACCCAATCACTTCCTATATGCCAATTATGGCATAATCCTTTGGGTCTGTTTGATTTATTAAGATTGAAATATTAAAATAGAAATAAAAATAATTTATTTCCGCTTTTTTCATGTTTTTGTGAAATTCCAGAGAAAGAGAAAGGCTTTCATCTGTGTATTTACGGGTATAAATTATAAGTATATCCTTCATAACTTTATCGTTGTTGGTGCTTTTTTTTTCAAATTTAATTTTTGGCCCATATGTTAAAAATTACAGATTGTAAATATAATTTATATTATATAGACACTAAGTATTTTATATATTTTATATCGATCTATATAACAAATATTTATTAAACATCACTCATGGACGGTGCTTAACACACATCAATGATAGTTATATGTGTAATTGTATTCAACCCAATAAATCAAAATAGGCGCTTTGTGCCTTCTTTCTCAACAAGTTTAATGACGATTTACAAACCTTACCCAATGCACAACTGACCAGCATGGCAAAGCTTCAGATTCGGAGGAACCGAGGCTCCAAAAACACTCTATTGAATCTGAGACATATATAGTTCTTCACGGTGCAGCAGAGACCCCAACAAAATGGACTGGAATCCATTTTCGACGCATGTTCTCTGCACGAGCTGGCACGTGCGCAGACGATCCTGTATCAAGCAATCCAGTGTGGAATTTAGAGGACAGTGGGAAGCGATGGCCCATTATACTTAATAGATTGGATAAGTACAATAATGTTGTTCTAAGGAAAATCATAATTTACTATGTTGCCAACAAGGCCGTAAGTGACATGTCAACTGATTATTGATTAGTTAATTTAATGATTTTTTTAGTTAAAAAATTTAAAGAGTTAGAAGATTTTATATTCAAAATCCAGTAAAATCCTCTTATTTTAAAGGTTTAAGGATTAGAAAATACTGAATTTATATTTAATAAAGCAGTGTAGAGATAGAGAAGAGGTGGTGGCGGAATACAATATAATTAAAATTGATTATTCTAATTTAACAAAAGTTTTGAATCTTGAATTTTGAGAATGAATGTAATAATGTTAAATTTTTAAGGAAGGATTTGTCATTCCAAATGTTTACTTCGGATTTGTCAATTACCGATTGCTCTGGATAAGGAAAAGGCAATACTAAAAAAATCGATTATAGATTAATTTCTAATTAATTAATCTTACGCAAAAAATGGAACTACTACGTTAAAAAAGGGTTATTACAAGAAATGGGTAGGAGCTATTATGTTTGAAAAGGCGGCATTATTACATTGTCGGTGTGAGGAACTAGTTAACACACAACATTATTAATTAAAAAAGGTTGAGGTTGGTTTGTTTAATGCTGACTGACCACCTGCCTTCCTTAATTCCAATGGATGCATATAATTCAACAGGTTTAGCATAGCACCCAAGCATCTCGGCCTTGCATTTGCGAACTGGGAACATTTGGACGGAGACTTCTACAACACAAGTTGACAGTTGACGCAGACACAGTTTCTAGTGAGAGAGACCCATTCTATTTAGAGACAGAAGAAGCATTCTTTGGATGGGTAGTGCCTGAAGGTCTCTTGTGTCCTGATAGCGTGTGAATTTAGTTCTCTTTCGAGTCCCGTGAAGATAAATTGTATCTGGTGGAGGGTCTTTCGGGGTTAAATTTGAAGTGAAGGAAGGTTTTGTTTCTGGATCTGGGTGGGGGGCAACACGGTGGATTGAGTCTGATTTTGAGATTGGTTTTGGTTCTATTTGCTAGCGGATTTTGTTTTTGGTGAAATCGATAGCAGAAGGGGGGGAAGCATCGATATGACTTGGAAGAGTAGAGCAGTAGAACCTGGTTTGAAAAATGCGGTATCAAAAAAATGGGCTTTTCTGCTTTGTATTGGTTGCTTCTGTGCTGGAATGCTATTCTCTGACAGGTGAGTTCATTCGTTCTTGGCCTTTATGATACTCTGCTTTGCTTATGAAAAAAATTATACTGTTCCCTTGATTTCTCAGTTCAAATGCAAAAGTTACTTTTTTAATTTTACTACTACTTGTGTTTGCCATAAAAGTTTCCTGGGATAGTAATGAGAAATTTGTGGTAACTAATCAATATATGCTTTGAACAATGTCTTGGATCTCTCAGCTGACAACCTTTTTCTTTTGCGGTTGTAATTATTATGTTTTTATCCCTACCACTTTGATGTTAAAAACAGGTTAGATCAAGGGGTTTCTTGTTTTTGATTCATTTCCATGCATACGCCTGAATTAAAATGATTATGACTGCTCAGATGCTAGGCAATCCTGATTTAATGCCTTTTGAGGTACTTGTTTATCATGATGTCAATTCTCCATCCTTGCTCACTTTTATAAAAGGAGGTGCTGTTGTGGTTGTGGTAATTAATGCCGATGCTAGCCTTTTCATCTTTCCTCTGACCAACTCTTTTGGGGTTTCAAGATCTCAGACGCTATTGTTTGTTCATTCACCTCTTCGTTACATGCTGAGAGAAGTCTAATTTGGATAAGCTTGTTAGCTTTCGGATATTTACTATATCCAACAATATGAAAATGTATGCTAGAGCTTTTCTGCATGTTCATGCCTTGCTGAATAAGGTCTTTTGAAAATAGAATGTGGGCAGTGCCTGAAGCTAAAGGTTTGTCAAGAACAGCCATGGTTGAAGATGAGGAGCTGAAGCTAGTGTCAGAGGGATGTGCTCCAGAAACAGTGAGTACCAATCCAGATAATGTGATGATGTTCTTGTTTCTTGTTTACATTGATGCTGCTGTAAATGTTAGATGCTTATACTGTAATTGTGTGCTTCTATTCCCATTAGAAGGATGTAAAGCATGAACCCAAGGATATTATGGGGGAAGTTTCAAAAACACATCACGCCATACAGTAAGCTGCAGTTATTTCTTAATTTTTTTCTTTGGTTCAGTTGTGTTAACCTGGCATATTAATTTTTGAATGGTTGTCATAGGACTCTTGATAAAACCATTTCAAGCTTAGAGATGGAGTTAGCTGCTGCAAGGGCTGCACAGGAATCCATAGTCAATGGTTCTCCGGTAACAGATGATATAAGAATTACCGAATCAAATAGGAGAAGAAAGTATTTAATGGTTATAGGTATAAATACAGCTTTCAGCAGCCGAAAAAGAAGAGATTCAGTTCGTGCGAGCTGGATGCCTCAAGGTAGATGGATGATATTTCTATTTGGTTGAGTTTGATGTGCACCTTATGAAATTTATTTGTGAATGTAGCATAATTGCTGATATGCAAGAATTTCATATCTTTGTTTCCTCATGAAAACCAGGTGATAAAAGAAAGAAGCTTGAGGAAGAGAAAGGCATCATAATTCGCTTTGTGATAGGTCATAGGTCTGTACATTATCCATCTTCCTAGCTGATTTCTGACCTTAATTTGCCTTCTATTTTCGTCTTGTATGACCAGTTTTACTCGCAGTCTCAAGCTGTTGTTCTCTTAATGCATACACATGTGGTTAACATGCAGTAACATAATTTCCAAAATCGTTGAATCTAATTTATCTTTTTCCTTCGCACTTGGCTGTTTGGTTGCTAGTGCTACTGCTGGTGGTATTCTTGACAGAGCTATAGAAGCAGAGGACCAGAAGCATGGTGACTTCTTGAGGCTGGTAATGATTTTTGATCTTATTCCTTTGCAGCAATTTCTGTTAATCTTTCATTTATCTGCAAGCCTACAAAATATGGGTAGATGTTAATCTTTCATAAATAGAATAATTGCTAATTCTTTTACAAATCATATGGTTGCAGGAGCATGTTGAGGGTTACCTTGAGTTATCCGCAAAGACAAAGACATACTTTGCCACTGCTGTTACTTTATGGGATGCAGATTTCTATGTTAAAGTTGATGATGATGTGCATGTTAATATAGGTAATGATACAGTCAGTTAGTTCTTCAAGTAAGCCTGAAATGTTCATCTTACCTATGAATCTCTCTGTGATCCCTCCCAGCCGATATCTGTGGTACATGTGCATGCGTTTGTGATTGATGGTTGACCATGTGTCATATCAATTCTTCATTTTTGAAATTCTCTTTTAGCAGTAAACTGTGCATCCTTGTATTGCTTAGAAATTCCGTTCTAACTTTTATGTTGTTAGATATATGGTGATCTGATATTTTCACATGACCATTGTGCAGCAACACTTGGAGCGACATTAGCTAGGCACCGATCGAAACCCAGGGTTTATATTGGATGCATGAAATCTGGTCCAGTCCTTGCTCAAAAGTAAGCATCCATGGTTCATTTTGGGGTTATATATTTGGTCAAAGATACTGAAAAAGGAATTCAAATTGTGTTTCTGTGTACAGAGGCGTGAAATACCATGAACCCGAGCACTGGAAATTTGGCGAGGAGGGAAACAAGTATTTTCGCCATGCTACGGGGCAGCTATATGCTATTTCAAATGATTTGGCCAGCTACATATCAATCAACCAGTAATTTCCTGTGCTTGTGAAGGATAAATGACAAAATTCATTGTGGCATAGGTTTATCCACCTTAAACTTGCTTTTGCATTGGAATCATGCAGGCATCTGCTGCACAAGTATGTGAATGAGGATGTTTCACTGGGTTCGTGGTTCATTGGCTTGGATGTTGAACATATTGATGATCGTAGACTCTGTTGTGGTACCCCACCTGGTAAGCTCGCAAATTATTCAACATGGCTGTTGGGGTATTGTTGTTGTGTTCTGTGATTTCCGGCCCATGTTATCGGAGCATTGAGCATTGCGATGTTTATATATGAAATGCCACATGCACTTGATCATCTGCCTCCCTGCTATGGATGCCTTTACTTGCTGCACCACCTTCCATTTGCAGTTTCATTTGAAATGGTTGAAATGGGCAAAATGCAAGGAAATAGATGTTGGTTTTATGGAAGAGGGGCTGTGTAGCTGATAAATTGTTTTTATATCCCATTAAAAGTTAAACGCAAGATTTGCTGCAGATTGTGAGTGGAAGGCTCAGGCAGGCAATGTCTGTGTTGCTTCTTTCGATTGGAGCTGTAGCGGGATTTGCAAGTCCGTTGAGAGGATCAAAGAGGTTCACCGGCGCTGTGGGGAAGGTGAGAATGCATTGTGGACTGCAGAGTTCTGACAAGTAGCTGTTCTTCCAACCTCAGGAGGAAACAAATACGGGCAACTTGAGATGGTTTAGGGATATGGGGAGAGGTGCTTTACCACTGGGATTCTACTCCATTTTAGTGAAGGGGTAGCGATTTTTGGAGAAGATGATATTATTATTATTATTTATTCTTTTGTACTTTTGGAGCGGCCGATTTGTAAGTTTGACATGGCTTAGAAACTCCTAAATAATTGCCATAATTTTCAGCTAATGTCTGCCACTGTTTGCTTCATAAATCAGCAGATTTTGAGCTTGATTTTGGGTTTCCTTCTACTGCTTTCTGATGATTGCTAGTAGGTTTTTATGATCCTATCTTCTGAACTACTGCACTGATGCTGAGGCTTCAGAAATTGCTGTCTCATGTGGGATAAGCTTATCCTAGTTAAAATCATGGCTGTGGGAGAAAAAACCAGACACAAGTATCCAAGGCCGAGATTGGTTTGCTTTGTATTGCAGGCCCACAGAAAGCAACCTCACCTAACCCGAAAGTAGCTCTTTAGCCACTTCTTCCTTTTGCGTTAGTAACAAAGGACTCTTCAGAATTTTATAATGCATTTGAATATATTCCAAGGAAAAAAGAAATAGAGACAGAAGGATGAACAAAAATAAACAGTGAAAGAAACGACACCGGTCCTTTGCGTACCTGTATAATTACCCTGGGAGCACAAACACTAGATTACTGCTTTGATTGGGTCAGTTACAGTACCTAGACGACGAATCCGGGAAAGCTAAAAGCGAGAAGCGCTATTAGTTTTTATTTCTATTTCTCATATACTCTCAAGATCCTTTTTCCGTACTCATCGAATCTAACCCTTTCCAGATTGTTACTCAAGGAAGAAAACCCTAATTTCCTTTTTTTTTAATAAATAGCAGCATTTGAACATTTGTCTCAGCAATCTAGCTCAAACCAGGAAGACTTCCTAGCCATGGCTAAAAGCTCCTTCAAGTTGGAACACCCGCTGGGTCCTCTCTTCATCTCTTGCTCTCTCTCTCTCTCTCTCTCTCTCTCTCTCTCCATGGATGAATTTTTTATTTGGTGCTTTCTTCTTATTTTTTTTAAGGAAAAATTTCTTATTCTCCTGATCTGAGTTTTTGATTGCTCGAGCTATCCCGCGATCAGTGACTTCTTTTGTTGAATTGATTGTATAGATTTGTAATTTTGTAGTCATCAAACTTAATTGTTAGGAAGATATTCCGATCTTAATCGCTTTTGATCGAATAAAATAGCAAATTGCTTACTGGGATGCCTTCTGTTTCTCTCACGATGGTGGATCTTTGAAATATGGTTCGTTAGTAGCTTGACAGGAGAGTTATTCTAGGTACAGAGAACGAGACAAAGATAAAGAATGCAAAACCGATTGTATAATAGAACTTCACCGAGACGTTTGAAAAATTAATTACGTCTTTACCTAATTATTTAAACACATAACTGGAAAAAAAGATTGATACATGGGGGAAAAATAATGTTGTATATTGGTTTTGGAGGCCGGTGTTGGTGTGGCTGTTGGAGAAGATCATTGATTTTCCAGGTAAGTAGTGGAAGAATGTGTTAGGTGAAATTAATGGACTGTGGAAATATTATCATTTATGAATTTAACAAGTAACACAAAGCTTATGCATTGACGTCTTAAACGTTGTGTAGAGCAGGTGGTTTTCTCCCGCATTAGGCCTATTTTCTGTAATTGTATCACTTGCAAAGGAGTTGGATAGTGATTGATTTAGAGCCACATTATGGTGATGAGTAAACTTACATGTTTCAAAGATACTTATATTGTTTGTCTAGGCAGGCAATGATGATATTTTGAGTAGCTATATTCTTCTCAACTTTTCCAATGAAGTCAACCTCTAATACTGTGTTAAACTCACCATTCACTTTGTCATTCTTGAGATAGCGGATTCTTTAGTTGATTATTGCTTAATCAGAGTTGTTTCAAATGGATATTTAACTGTTAGTGTGCGTAACTCTTGTTTCATCCGTCTACATATCAGAAAGGAGGCTAGCAGAATCAGCTCGAATTAGAGAGAAGTATCCTGATAGAATACCAGTATGAAAATTTTATCTTGTTCAGTTATAGTGCAGTCTATTTGTTTGTCTTTTAAACTAATGTCTGACATTTGTTTTCTCATGTTTTCTGTTCTACTTAGGTTATCGTGGAGAAGGCTGAAAGGAGTGATATACCAGATATTGACAAAAAAAAGTTAGTAATTCTTTTAATCCCAGAGATCAACCTGCTACTTACTAAAATGTCGAAATCGTTGAGCTTTTTTAATCCAAGGAAGAATGTTTCAGATGTCTTCATCATATATTATACGGTAGAAGATTTTGTTACATGTCAATCATCCTGATTGCCTTTGTTTTCCTGGGGGTATTCTCTCTTTTTGGTGGAATTGTTATTGTGTTGCTCTGTCAATATGATGGCATTTTTCACTTAAGCTTATATGCTTCTGAGCAAAATTGCAAAGAAAACGATTTGCTTCCTTAACTTATCATTATGTGGAATTTGAAAAGCTGAAATGTTATTACATAATTTCTCTGATTATGACATCGCTTATCTAAGTTCTTATTAGTTGTAGTATGAGTTGAGTGCAGATATCTAGTCCCTGCTGATCTGAGTGTTGGTCAGTTTGTTTATGTGGTTCGGAAGAGGATAAAACTCAGTGCTGAGAAGGCCATTTTCATCTTTGTGAAGAACATTTTGCCACCCACTGGTTAGAAGAATATCTTCTTTTTAATTTTTTTGTATTTTATTCGTTCATGCCATTGATCTATACGTACTTTTTTTAAAATTCCAGCTGCCATGATGTCTGCTATATACGAGGAAAACAAAGATGAGGATGGTTTCTTGTACATGACATACAGTGGGGAGAGCACATTTGGAGCATCATCACTCGACATGCAGCTGAGCTAGTTTCGCCATAAAGCTAAGACTTCAAGAAGCTGAAGAAGATAAACCGATGTATATTCTTGGCTTTCTACCCTCACCAAAGGTTAATCTGTCAGATTACTATTTTAATGTTTGGATGTTTAATTTGATGCAATAAATGTTCTAAAATGACCACAATATATGGGTTCATATCACTAAATATCCCTTTATTTAAGTGCTGCAGCGTTAGCCAATTAATACATGTCAGTGTCACATGGATTGATCCCATCAAACTCCTCTGATTAGAATAATTTTGTATATATATAAATTATATGTATCTAATTACATAACATAGATATTACAAATCAATGAATTATATTCGATAACTATATTGTGTAATGAATAGAATGTACAAACAAAAGCTAATATTGTTGGAAGAACAGTTCTCAACAGACTCATCAAAATGCACACCAGATAATAGTATCCAACTGAGCCACCTCCACTTGCATTTTCTCACCACTTGGTCTATATATAGAATGTGTTACAAGCTCATTTAGAACATCCTGGGCAGGTTGTCCCAAGAGCAGGATCCAATGGCTTTGTCATGATCTGTTGTGATGGGAAACATTGAGGCAATCTGCTGCATATCGAGATCAAAAGTATCATCTGTTACAACTGAAGATGGCCCGTTGGAGATGTCTCCATTATCAATGTACAAAACAGCCTGTGTTGAAGACTGATGGTTGCTCGTCGGTTTAGTGAAGTCCTCAGGGGTTGTGTTTATTGGGCCTACTGCTTCAACATTCTGTTTCGGTTCTGCATGCATGTAGGGCAAGCAAAGCACTTTCTTAGAGTCCAAACCCACCAAGGTGAAACCAAACACAAGTAACAACTTAAAGCTATCAACCTGGATATTGTCTGAGTTGAAAACACAATTAAGCTATCAACCTAGAAATGATATTCAAGGAATAAGTTAAAAGATTTTAACAGGGTTGTATCTGTGATTCCACGCACACTCACGAACCTATCAGCATGGGCGTGAAAAAATAACATTAAATGGAATTGCTACTATATATTGCAATATATTCCAATGTGAGAATATATTAGTTTGACTGGTGCACAAGTATATCAGAAAGGGATGAGAATAGAATAGGTTGATGTATATCGAGAATAACGAGCAAAGCTAGTTTGGCTGACCTGGGCACAACGCAAGGTCTTGGGAATAGTCCCAACTTCCATCGAATGCAAGCATCTTGTGCTTCTCCTCCTGCGAAACAACGCAATTCTGTTCGTCAGAACTGATTTTCAAAACCTTGGACTCCTGCAAAAGATCCTCCAACAGGCCACTCCCACTATCCTCTGGGCCTAATCCACCTAAATCAGCAAAGCTCCTCTTATTTACTGTTTTACAAAAGTCATTAGATTCAAAACCAATCCCGGAATCCCAGTTTTGTGAAGATGATGATGAAAATAATAATTGATCTGAAGGGAGCTCCGAATGTTGAACGTTAGATTGGCTGGTCATAGCCGCGAAAAGCGAGCACATTTTCTGATTCTCTCTTTGCAACTCCCTATGGAAGTCGATGTTGCTGGCGCTGCTTGGCGTGGAAGTGCAGTAACAAGGAACGAGCTGCTGATTGGCCATAGGAGAAGCATTGGGTGGGGCAAAAGGGGCCAAAGGTGGCAATGACAATGGCATAGAATACTGAGTACTCATATTAGTACCAGGATAGGTTGTTAAGTCGTTGCTGCTGAAGCGTTTAAAGCGGAGAGGGGTTTGCAGGAGGGGAGGGGGACGATGTTGGTAGAAGTCGAAGAGGGGGAGGGTCGTAGCCGTTGCGGTTGTGGTAGAGGAGGAACAGGAGAGGGGAGACAGGGATGGCGGAGTTACCGGCGTGAGGGATGAGGGAGTCGGCGTTAGTGGCGAATGGAGGACTTGGTGTGAGGTTGTTTGGAAACTGGCAGAGTTTGGTGTGGTAGGTGCAGAGTGGGAGCGGTGAAGGTGGTGGTGCTGAGGGTTGTCGATGTTGGGTTGGAGATCGGGAGGGTAAAGGGGGGTGCCCTGTCGTTGGTGCCTCTTCACTCGTGTGTTCCAATAATTCTTGATTTCGTTGTCTGTTCTCCCAGGGAGCTGTAATGTAATATTGTGAAGATTAAGGAACAGACGACAAGACAATCACAAAAATGCTTGAAAATATGGGTCAAGACCACATCAAATTTACCAGAGAAGCCATGCGAGCCCATTTGTTGCCAAACTTCGCATGCATCTCCACAATGAGCCTCTCTTCTTGAGGGGAGAAGGCGCCTTTCCTGAGATTAGGTCTCAGGTGGTTAGCCCACCGGAGCCTACAGCTCTTTCCACATCGGGACAACCCGGAATGCTTCTGCACCGCATTCCAGTTCCCTTCCCCGTGTTTCCTTACGTATTCCACAAGTATCGCATCCTCCGCCGCTGTCCACGGCCCTTTCTTCAACACCATTTCTCCACCACCCATCGACGGCGTTGTTCCTTCGTTCCCTAAAGCGACGCCACCACAGCCGTCGGTGGTGGTGGGTCCCATCACGCAAGGACACAACACAAATGATCACCCAATTGCTCTATTCTCTCTATATATATGTCTCATTCTTATGTTTTAAACCATATATTTTCCTTTTTTTTCTATATGTTAATGTTCCTATCTCTCACAACTTTTGGCATTAACAATAAGGCAAGAGGAACACGAAAAAAAAAAGAGAAAGAAGAAAACCAACGTAAGACCACGAAAGAAGAACCCTCTTTCGCTACGAATTGTTTAGTAAAGACATAACTTTCTGGGAATATGGTGAAAGAGATTTGAAGGATAACAAGAGAGAAGAAGAGGAGAAGATTTTGGCTTTTGGTGCAATGGGTTTGGTTGGTTCCTGGTTCGGGACCCACAAACAAAATTTCCTGAGCAAGAGATTCTTATACAGGGAAAGGAAGGGGGGAAAGCGAACCATCGGCTTCTCCGACTACTTCTCCACTGCTCAACGGTGGAGCCTAATAGGCGCATGCATGTCTTTTTATTGCCTTTTATTTAGGAGAGCTGGTAATTGCAATTGCTACTCCCTACAAGTATTCAATTTTTATGCAGGACCGAAGTAGAATAGACGGTACTGAACACCTACACAGAATTCACATAAAATCATTTCCATTTCTATAAAAATTTGTTATTTCTTTATTCATTCAAAATAGTATAAAAATATATTTTGATATAGAACTTTTATCTACTGAATTATAGAAAACGAGTAAGAAATTTGTAGTTGAATTAGGCAGTGATATGACATATATAGCATACATGTGTTACTCCTTGCCCATCGTTACGTACTTGCTTTCTTACATGTATGTTTATTCTTTCTTATCCATATCAGGTGTTTTGGATCTTTGTTGGATGTTGTACTTGTTGGCATAAGAACACGTTCCCTATTTTTTCCTATTTTCTTTATCTGGTTTAACTTTGAGGGCTTGATTCTGAATGCAATCTTGTCTTACAAATCCGAGAATGATTAAATGATAATACTCATCAGTAGAGAATAAGTATGATTAAATGATAATTCAAATTCCTCTATGTCAGTTTATATTTTTCAAAGTCGGTCACCGCACTCAGAGTTGCAGTGCCAGGTCCGGATGTTGGGAATCAACCGTAATGCCTGAAGACTGTTTTACAGGAGAGCCTGGAGACTGGAAACCAATATTCAAGTCGGAAGGAAGTGTGTCCTGCTTTTGCTGTGGCTGTGAATGTGGAATGGAACCTCCCCAACAGGACTGCATTTGGCACCTGGTCAAGTCTGTCGCTACTAACTGAGGGATGAGCATGGGCTTGCCTTGTACCTGACCTCCATTTCCTGCATGAACAGTCGGTTGCAAAAATGCTTGAAACGGGAGGTTGTTCTTCTGATGCTGAAGTTGAGAAAGGAGTTGTCTCGTTGGGTTGTACAACGACTGCGCAGATATCTGACTTACGGGACCGCTAGGATTTTCAGTGGGTGCTCTAAGTCCTCCAGTACCAAGCGTCCATGGACGTGCAGCGGCAACTGAGGCAGCATTGCTAGAATCATTTCTGGCCGACGGAACTGATGGTATTACAGAGGAAGTATAACCAGAGGATTGAACCGAACGCTTCTGTTGCTTTTGAGCCTTTTCAGAGGACCTACGCATTGCCTCTACTGAGTTAGTTAGGCCTTGTTCTTGTGCTTTTGGAAAATATGCCCCAGCCTTGGCCATTTGACTAGGAGCACCATCACTTCCTGGCTGCTTGGGGGGTAAAGAACCCGGCTGCTTGGAATGCTTAGATTGCATGGACTGCAGAAGACCCATTCTCTTTGGCATCTCCCCTGGTTTTGAATCAGCAATATCAGGATTGTTTGAAGGTGGCAAGTTTGGTTCAACCTTTTTTGAAGCCCCAGTAAGATTCCTGGGAGGAAAATTTTGCTGCTTTGCACCGTGATTAACAGGGGAAGTGGATTGCTTTTTGCTTGGAGCCACATCTTCATCATTCTTTTGCATAACAGCAGTACGTAGTGATTTAGTAAACGAAACAGGTTCTTTCGGGACTCTTTCAAGCATCAATACTGGTGTTGGGAGCGGCTCATATTCCCTAACCCAACCACGTCCAAACTTGCACCCAGGGGGAATTGCTTGCTCAATCCTTCGTGCAGCGACTTTCCACTGTACAGGTCCAAGAGTTGCAGCAAAACAAGCCAAGCTCCTTGCGTATGAATTTTCATTGTGAAGACCAACCTGATGGGGGAAAAGACATGACATGAGTCCAGATACAAAGAATTCAAAGGGAGAGATCAGTTTCTTCATCACATACAGCTACAAGCTGCCTGATTTCACCCTCAAAGGTAGAAACCACTGATTCAGATCTGAACCCTGCTTGATTGGACATAGTGTAAGTTGCACGACGATTTTCATCAGGCAGAGACTGCTTCCTCCTAAATCTGGACAGAAGACCTTTGCCTAAAAGAGTCACAATATGAAAATAATTAAAAGGGAACAAAAAGAATTAGAACTATTAATAAACTTATGTGCTCTACTGTATCCTCGAATACAGTTTTCAGATGATTAAATGTTTTGAAAAATCTTCATCTACACGCCTAATTAATGATAATATCTAACAATTTTAACCTTCACACTGCACAGTCATATGAGTACTGCTAAAAATCCTCTTCAGTATTCCAGAAATGATATCCGAATATTAATTCTGCTACAATACCTGAACACTGTTCTTCTGTTTTCTCTAGATTATTATCAGCCACGGTAGGGCTATTATCCACAAGATCAGTATTCCTGGGTCTATCATGGCTACCAGTCTGGGAAGCAGTACCACCATTCTGAGCATCAACAGTATTGGCAAGAGTGGCACCTGCGGAGAAATCAGAGCCAACAGGATCCTGCATGTTACGGCTTAGTGGTTTCTTAATCTGTTTCTTGGTCGAGAAGCCAGGATTTGGTTTCTGATCTGACTTGAGTTCTTCGTCCAAGCGCTTAAAGCCATCATTTAACTTCTGGAACTCCTTTTTTGCAAGCTCTTGTATGGCACGTGCCTTTCGGAAACAGTCAGGTAATCAGACTAGAAAAAATGGAGACAACTAAGCAATTAAAGGACACAATAGTATTAAGGAGCTGTACCTGTTTATGGTATATTGTTTCTGGTGCATTGTATTGCATTGCATTTGAGCAAATTAGAAACACGTCACTCTGTGATTAGAAAGCATAATCTTCATTACAAGCAAATCCAAAATAAACCATATTCTGTCTAAGAAGAAGCATAGCTAGCCTGAAGTTGTTAAGGTGTTTCTTCATCTTTGATTAAGGATAAAATAAATTTTATCACTCAACCAATCTTTCCGATAAATTTATCAATGAGACAAGTCATAGGATGAGACTTTTTGCGCAAAATGAACTAATAATGTTGCTCATAAATATATCTGCAGCAAAGATGAGAAGATTTCCCATTTCCATAACCATAGTGACAAAAGAGAAAGCTATGGCTGTATCATGAGCGAAGATTTGAGTAAAGGCCTAGAACGCAACTTTCACTATCATAATGAGTAGTTTTGCAGTAAACTACATTAACATGCTACCCACTAGTATTGTTCCAATCCTACAGCAACGCTTTTCCCTAATCAGGTATTATTTGCGAAACTGTAATTTTTGCACTTGATCAAGAACCCTGCTGATCCCAAGAACCAAACCCCAGCTGTATAATTCATAAACAAAGAGATGTTGGGATGTGACCGTTGTGGATGCTCACCTCGAATTGTTCAAAGGTAGAGTATGACCCATTTCCCAGCTTCTTCCTCACGGTGGCAAAATCCATAGGATAATCAACCACGTCAAGATAATCAGGAAGCTAAGAGAAAAGAACCGTCAAAATTCAACCATATTGAGGCCACGCGAAACATATAATGGAACCTGTTTAACCATTTTGCTCACCTCTTCAAGATCAACTGGTTCAGCATACACGCCATACGTGTCCTTCCTACCACAAATAGACATCCCAAAAAAAACATTTAACATTAAGAAAATTCAAGCACTGAACAGTCACATATGACGGGAGGAAAATGCGTAACCCACTTTTGAAGCTTGTCAAGAATCAACTCCAGCGTCCTATCCTCGGGCAAAGCCAACCCATTTGGCTGATCAGACGGCGTGCCTAGTGACAAAAATTTCACAAATTTACATTTACATTAACCAATGCCCAGAATTCAGAATCTAACCTGTGCAATCAAAACAGACCTGGAACAGAGTCCTGCCCTTTAGCGACACCCTTCCTTTCCCTTTCCCTCTTCTTTGCCTTGTCCTTTTTCTGTCACAATCCAAACAAAGCCCAAACCTTAAAACACACACAAAAATAAAGACATGCACGGAGCGAAGCCAGACATAGGTGTACTCAGCACTCATATGTTGGACAGGAAACATGAAAGAGACGCTCGACAGATAGGGACAGGGTAGAGTAAAGCGAAACTAGCAGAGCAGACAACCTACGTGAGAGAGATAGTAAAAGACGAAGATATGGAGAGAGAAAAAGACAGACAGGTGGGTAGACAGAAATGAAAGGTGGGGAAGGGACAGAGTTTGTGGAGGTAGTAGAGCAGTGAGAGCATGACCAGTGAAAATATTCCCATAGTTTAATTAGTTAGTTATTGACAGTTGACCCCAATAACCGTCACCTATTCTCGACAGACACGAACCATATCCCCTGTATTTGTAAGAGAGAGAAACATCAACCATTTAAGAACCCCCCATTGATTCCCCATAAGCCGGAATCATCACTCCATCCACTCTCTTCCTCTTCACTCTTGTTCCTTCGAATCCCTACAGTTCCAGCTGAATCGATTATGTATATACCTCTTGGTTATCATCTTTGTCTTCTCCATCGCCATTCTTGAAATCGCTGTCATCACCGCCGTTGATTCTTCTTCTCTTTCTCCATAAGTTCTTCAACGGCATCGTGCTCTCGCTCTCACTCTCATTCTCTACTTCCTTCTCCCCCTCCGACGACGAGGAGGAAGTAGACGATGACAAGGATGCCGCTCTTTCGTGGCGTACGTTCCCCCCAAGTCCACCCCTGCTTTTCCTCTGCGTCTGGTTGTGGAGCTTCACCACCAAGTCGAGCTTCTTCTCTTTCCTTCTCGTATTCGCTTGCTCCTCTTCGTATTCCACTGCTTGTCGGTCTAGCTGCTGTTCTTCGATTCCCTCAAAGTCCTCGAACTCGTCCACGTAATCGTCGTAGTCGATGAAATTGTTGTACCGCACATTCCTTTGCCGGAGGCTTCGTCGCCTGTCCGGTCCCACCACCTCAGTAGGAGGTAGTCCGGAGGCTGAACACTGAGCTAGATCCGCCTTCGATGGCCTCCCTTTCTTCCTCTTCACGATTTGTCCCATCCTTTGACTCTCTTCTGTGGAATAAAAATCAATGTTTTCGGTTAGATATCACTTTCTCTCTCTCAAGAAATGAAACTCTCTCTTACTTTTTTCTTACCACTCAACTTTGGTTCCATTATTTGGTTTCGTTTGATGGTAGCCTTCCGTGCAGGAGCTTCGGTCCGAAGCCAGATTTCTTCGGACTGCCAAGGCTCAGGTTCGGGTACCGAAAGGGCAATAAATGATACGTTTAATGACATTGTCTAGTGTCGTCCACAAACGGCGTTAGTTTGAGTAAGGAAGACGGCGTCTACTGCTGACCGCTGCCCGCTGCCCGCAATGGGGTTTGCGTCAGTTTGATTTTTTTCCGATTTTAATTGTAATATTGATAAGTTGGAAACGAAAATGGGATATTTGCAAGAGAAAATAACAAAGTTTAGCAAAGGTCACTTATAGATAAAATACATAAACTAGCTCAAAGAATCAGTGAACGACAAAAAGGGTATTATCTGAATGAAATTCCTAACATATTACTAAACTTTTTGTAATAATTTTTGCTAAAGCAAATTTGTTTCAGACAGGACGAACTAAACCAGTCGGACAGCGTTCAGAAAGTAGCGAGCCCCGAAGGGCGAGCGTGCGCCGGAGAAGGAACCCATCACATACATCACTCGGGCTAAATAGACACAAAAGAACCGCTTTCATGCTGGATTCAACTAATCCAACGGTGATAAAGAAGAAAAAAATGATCGCATGATAAGCGGTCAATACTCGCGGACTCACGTATGAATGCGTTTAGCCGAACTTCCAAAATTTCTTGAAAGGGTGAAACAAAAGAAAACAAACCTCCTGAATTTCAGGTATCAGGCAAGGTTCGGACCCACGTGGGTCCCACAACTCCGTAACTAAAAGATAAGAAAGTAGGGCCCCGGGTGGATGGTTGTAATTAATATCCATCAGTCGATACTCGATAGCAGTCATAAAGCTCAACAAACGTGTCAAGAGAATACCCAGCCAGCAAGTCAGGAAAATAGAAAAGTAGCCATAGGATTCGGAACGTGTATTGGATAGTCTGAAATCAAACCAATCAAACCGGTCCTCTTTTTCAGCTGTAGTGAGACCTCTGAAAGCTGTGCCTTTAAGATTAAATTATTGATTAAATTATTTCGATAACTTAAATATATCAAAAGAAAACACATTTTTTACTGTGATGGTTGGACATTCACAATATTTAGTCCACATAGCAGTTCGTGAAGTCTTATCTCATACTCCATATGTAACAGGTTCAAGCAACACAACAGAGAGCAGAGCCGAAGAAATTTGAATTGTATGAAATTAGTGACAGACGAGGTTACAACAACGAAATTACTTGTTAATGGGCTGAGGCCCATTTAGCTGTTTCGCTCCCCCAAGATATATTTTCAGGAGTGTTGGCAAAGACAAACTTGTCCTTGCCTTTTGTGTTTACTTTTGTCTCCCACTTTGAGCAATGTTCTGTTGGTGAGAAAACTAAATTTGCAAGTGTTTGTATCGTTTTTCTTGATATCCTCTCCTTGAGTATTATGGATTTTGGGCATACACTTGGGCCAACTAACCACACAGGGCCACCCACGGCCCACCCGGGGTATGTGTAGGCAGACTTTATTCACCTTCTTTTGGTGCCTGTTTAATTTTTATTTCAAATAGTTTATTCATCATATTTTTGTGTAATATATATATTTTTTGAATTTCAGAATTTTTTTTGCTTTTATTTTTGTAACGTCCCTCCTTGCACAGCCTATAAAATAGGCTCAACAATTCTTCTTTTCTCATTTTATTGCTGCTTCTTTTAATCCTGTGTGCTTTTTTCTCCACCCACATCCTCTTTCGATTATATTTAGTTCAAGCCGAATTTTGTTTTCGAATTAGTGGTTTCTACTACAACATAATTTTTACCTAAATTATACTCTTCTTTCCGAGTACTTTTATATTTTGTCTTAGATTTCCTACAATTTAAAAACGAAATTTCGATATCTTATACTTTCTATTCGGTATGTGTCAACAGAACTTTCTCAGACTTCTCAAAATTAAAAATGGGGCTAATTTTGGTCTAAATTTTTTTTGATAAATTTAGATGAAAATTTTACCCACCAAAATATACTGTAAGAATCTTTTTTATTCGGTTCGGTTAATTCGGCCCGTGTTTCATATGAAAAAAGGAAAACATTCTTCCTAGCATGTATCGAAACCTAAGATTAAACAAGAAAAAGAACAAAATATAAAATGGATATTATCTTTCCTATTTATTCCAAACTGCCAGTAAGCTGAAAATGATGTGTCATATTATATACCATCACAATGGATATTATCTTTCCTATTTATTCCAAACTGCCAGTAAGCTGAAAATGATGTGTCATATTATATACCATCACAAAATTAAGGGCCGCCATTAGCTACTTGATTGGAACAAGAGAGTTCAGTATGAGCGCAGTCGCAAATATATTCATTAGTTCATATTAGTCCTTTTTGCAAATTGCAAGTAGTGAAGATTTTCAACCACGTTTTGTTTTCTAGATTATTGCAACTTCAATGTACTGAACGTGGCGCAGACGACAAGCGAGTACACGGAACATGTTCACAAAGGCTGATGTCCAACCAATCATTTCGCTATCCTTTCACACCGTTGTCCTATTTAGTGCGCTTTGGACTAGAACCATATGTTCGGTCACCGATAGGGTTAGGCGTGGGCCTTAGCCTGATAATGGTAATTAGCCTGTTTGGTTTCGGTTCTCACACGGCGGTGCATCGGTCAAACTTCTCATATTATGTGCCAGCTCAAACACCAAGAATGGGAAATTCAACTTACAATGGCCGACGTTGCGTTTTCGATCTTAAAAAGTAATGTTTACCACGGTAGAAATTAGGGTGACACTATCTGATGGTACCTAATTAATGGGCACGCTATCTGATTTGTCAGTAGTGTTGAATTAACAAACTCATTGATATTGGTGTATCACATAATCACTTATAATATGCTTTTTATATGCATGATAACCAAATCAATCCCTTTACTAATGGTTAAAAAACTAATCCATGACGTCCATCTATCATTGGATGATGAATTTAATAACATACTTAGTAATATTGTATGTATCAGTCCTCCTTTAAATATTTACTCAAGAATGAAATTCATAATATTATCAAAATTTGAGAAAAAATTATTCCGATTGGTGAAGATTTAGTAAAAAATTCAGTATATGGATGAAAGTATAAACATCATATGCAGATTACCCTCTCTCTCTTTTTTTCAGTGTTTTTTTTCTCTTATTGAAAGTGTTTCTTAAGCTTTCTCCGGAACGCGTCAGCCAAGTATCAAAGTTTTGGTGAAGTACAACTTGGTTATGGAGAAGGTTTGTCCTCTTACTTCTGGAAAGATAATACCAGATATTAGGAATATGGCCCGAAAGTAAGGTTCTTGCTGCACACAAACGCAGAAAAGAAGAAACACATACAGCTATCACTTCGTAAAAGACGACTTACCATTGCAAAAAACAAGTAATGGGAGTACTATTTATGGAAGTGGGTCAAGAATGGATCGGCGCAACATCCCTAATGCCACATATACCGATCATTGACCTAAACAATAGTCCTGGTTGAACGATGATAAGGTGAATAAGCAGTGGTGAAGCACGATTGCTTCCTCGCAATTGGTGTCGGGTCCCAGCCTGGAATTCTCCCGCTCCTTTCATGTAGTAATGCATGTAGTGGAAAAGAAAAGGGTTGGTAAGGATCCCACGTCCAACATAACAGTCCACCATCTAAAATATATATGGTTAAAAATTATATGATTGATCGATCATACGCGTGTAATTGCTTCCATTAATTGTTAATAACAGCTATGATTAATTGGAAGACTAACTCATTTGTTTATGTTTTGCGTCCTCATCTCCTCAAGATTAAGTGTTAGGATGATCAATAAAATAATTATATATCGAAATGCATGTCACTTCAGTTGAAGTTAAACTTTTTGCACTGAAAGTGTTGGATAGACACCGCAAAACTGCAGAAAGCGAGTTCCAGTGCAAGTGGGAAAGATTCAAAGCAGTCTTCTTTGTTCGCTTGACGCGGTTTATAAAGGAATGGCAGTGCGGATCTGTCATTAATTAATGTCTCCTTTTCACACTAAAGAAGATAAACTTATATTTTTAATGGAGATAAACTAAGTTTCATTGTCAAAGCGTATCTCTTGTTAAAAGAAAGAAATCATCAGGATTATTGTATTTACGTCATTGTATTTATTAAATACGATACTGTATAATTAGTTGACTTAGATTTCCCTATATAAAGCACAACGGGAAACCCTTTGTATTCGTGTCTATCAAACAACATACCACCAACGCATCAAGGGGGTTGTTGTTAATTAGCCTAATAACTTGGTAAGTATGGATACCAATGCTTCTTTAGTCAGGCTGGTGGTCACAGTTTTTGCTCTCTTCATCTTTGGCTTCAATTCTTCAAAGGCTCAAATGGTGCCGGCCATGTTCGTTTTTGGCGATTCCTTAGTGGACGTTGGCAACAATAACCATCTCCCGCTTTCTATTGCCAAAGCAAACTTTCCATATAACGGTGTGGATTTCCCAAATAAAAAGGCCACTGGAAGGTTTTGCAATGGCAAGAATGCAGCAGATTTGATGGGTAAGTTTAGCGAATCTTGACTCTATTAATTCGGTTACATGTTCTGTTAATTATGCTTAAGAAAATCATTAAGAGAGAACTCGCATATAATCTGGTGGTGCAATCACGTTACTACAAGTTACTGACTCAGTATCCGTCAAGGCGACTAATATTACAAGCAAGAGTGTGATTTCCTTTTTCTTAATGGATTTGTGTTGTCAGCTAAGAAACTGGGATTACCTACTTCACCACCGTATCTGTCAATCTCATCAAAGAACAGCTCCGCCTTCATGACCGGCGTCAGTTTCGCCTCCGGTGGTGCCGGAATATTCAATGGCTCGGATGAAAAGCTGGTTAGTTTTCTTCTTACAAGAACATAAATAGTGGTGGGTCCTGAGCAACAATTCTGGGTTTTGAAGAGACTACCCCACGTGGCCCAAATCAAAAACTTGAAAAGGACCCGCTTTCTTTAAAAAAGGGCAACACCGAAGAAAGAAACCCACTAAAAAAAAGAAAAACTTGCTGGATGAGCGTGGATGGAACACGTAGCCTCTAGATCTCCAGTCTGGCAATACACCTTGAAGTGAAGTTTAACTGTAAAGTCATTTTTCTATTTTCTATTTTCTTTTTCTGATAAGAAGTCATTTTCTTATTTATTTAGGGTCAGTCAATTCCCCTAACGAAACAGGTGGGCTATTATGAATCGGTATATCAGACTTTGGTGCAAAGGCTTGGACTTTCTGGTGCAGAAAACCTCATCTCTAAGTCCATCTTTCTTATTGTCATTGGTGGCAATGACATCTTTGGTTATCCTGGCACTGAGAAAAGCACTCCTGAACAATACGTGGATTCGATGGTTCTCACTTTTAAAAGACTCTTACAGGTAACTTAGTTTGATGGTTATTTTTAACACCCATTCAAAATTTAATGTAGCAGATTCCAAATATCCTGTTTCTTGGCACTTTGTTCCATGGTATTGAAATTGGGAATATTGTATGTTCCTTTTTGGCAGAGGTTGCACTCTTCTGGTGCAAGGAAATTTGTGTTTCCTGCAATTGGTGCTGTTGGGTGCATTCCATCACAAAGGATTAAGAACCAGACAGAGGAATGCAATGAGTCGACAAATTCCCTCGCAGGTGCATACAACACAGGACTCAAGTCAATGTTGCAAGAATTAAATTCAGAGCTGAAGGATATATCTTATTCCTATTTTGACACCTATAGCATGTTGAACAACATCGTTCAAAACCCAGCCAATAACGGTACGTACATAATATGCTATATATATATATATGTAATCCCAGGCTAATAGTTTTGAGAGATTTAGCGAAAATGAGCTAAATTTTGAACCTTATGACAGGTTTTACTGAAGTAAAAGCTGCTTGCTGCGGGAGTGGCCAGCTAAAGGCCAAGCTTCCTTGCCTGGCGCCTCTCGCTACGTATTGCCCCAACAGGAGAGATCACGTTTGGTGGGATCTGTATCATCCAACAGAAGCAACGGCTACCATTCTTGTGGATGCTATTTTTGATGGTCCATTACAGTACACGTCCCCCATCAATGTGAGGCAGCTAGTTGCACTCTAAAATTAACCTACCACAGCTCGAGCAACACCACAGAAATATGAATGCTATAATGGCAAATTCATTGTATTAAAAGGAAGTATAGTTTCCTTGTTAGGTTTTATACCAATAGAAACACAAGATTGCCAAAGGAGTTTCCACAGAGCAAAAGTAGCTACTACTAGCAAACTGGTCGACGATATACATATACCAATTGTATTGCGGCTGATTTTTCTGTAACAATAATAAAGTCCGAGATTTAGATGGAAACTGCCATCCATTCACTTGGGCTAAGTGTTTTTATACTTATACGGGCAAACCTATGAATCCTTCTTGAAGCTAGGGACTTCATCCAAGCATTATTGCCTTCTCAGAATCGCGTCAGCCATTACGCGACGGGACTTCTGCTTTCCAATAAAACAAAGTTTTGAATGCAAGAAGTTTTTTTTATTTTTCGCTTTTGCATGACGAGACAGTAACAAAAAGATGGCCCAAAAGTAAGATTCTTTGTGCACATAAACACAGAAGAGAACAATCCATAGGATTGCTTAAGTATCGTGCCATAGATGACTCACTAATACAAGAACAAGTAGTATAAAAAGAGAACGGGACTACCTAACCACACAAGTGGGACAAGGATGGCACGGCGCCGGAGGTCTTTCCTGAATCTCATTCAAGTTTGTCAATGAGGATGGTTCATCAACTGTGGTGGCGATCACGTGCTTCCTAGCAATTGGTATAGGGTCCTACGATATATCCTCCTTCCACCTTCGCATAAAACAGGAAAAACTTGCATGGTTCAGTTACGGGGGATCTTTTGTTGTGCTTTGAAGATACCAGTTCTATTTAATTAACGTACCTTTTTCAGTTTTCACATTGAATAAGAAACATAAAAAAATAAACATGCATGTCTCACAGACAAACCGCATTCCATAGTCTATTTCTATCTCCTTTATATAAAGACACGAAGGGAAGGTCTTATTTGTCTCACAAATATTACATTAAAGGTTAACCTTTTGCTTCCATAATGAGTCTGCTCGTTGTATTTGCATTCATCGCTACGTTCAGTTCTTCGAAGGCTCAAATGGTGCCGGCCATGTTTGTCTTTGGTGATTCATTGGTGGACGTTGGCAACAACAACTTCCTGCCACTGTCTTTTGCCAAGGCAAACTATCCTCACAATGGTGTCGATTTTCCAAGCAGGAAGGCCACTGGAAGGTTCAGCAATGGCAAGAACGCAGCAGATTTGCTCGGTGAGACCCCAGATATATATTCCTACACATTCTTGTGCTCTATTCGTTCATCTTCAAGTGCATTTTTCTTAATAATGTTAATTTTATACATGGTTTCGTCTTTTATTTTTCCCATTCCATTGCTGTGACTTTATTTTTCCCTTCTACTCTTAAATGAGTATACTTTTGTATCTTTGTTGATAATAATAATATAATCGATTTCATTAAAAAACAAAGAGCAATGAATCACTCACTCACTAAGAGCTGTAACCAAAGTAGTATTATATATCTTTACTTCCTTTACAGTCCACATCCCTCCCTTTCCACACCATCTGTTTCTGAATCTTCCCGCTTCTGCTTATACCATGATCAAACTTTGTTTGAATTTGTTTTTTTTTATTATAAAGTTTATTTGGTATTTTTTTTAGTATCCGTTGGTTGGATATAAACATCTGATTAGATTCTCATATGCTTCAGGCTTGATTGGGTTAGTTGCATTTTTTCCTGGCTTCTGATAAAAAGGAAAAGAAATGCAGAAGTAGAGGAAGAGTGGAATTTACTGTGTAGAATGCGATCCTGATAAGCACTAAATGAAGTCACTAAATAATGTATATGTGATCTTGTGCAGCTAAGATATTGGGTTTACCAACTTCACCACCGCCGTATCTGTCAGTCTCATTAAAGAACACCTCCGCCTTCATGACTGGTGTCAGCTTCGCCTCTGCTGGTGCTGCAATCCTTAATGGCTCAGATCAAGTACTGGTAAGTGTTTATTTTATGCCTAAAAATTGAAACAGGCCCAGTTCTAAGCCCCTAAAAATTATTTTTTGCGGTGAACGTGGATCGAACACGTGACCTTCAGATCTTCAGTCTGACGCTCTCCCAACTGAGCTATCCCCGCATCTTGTAAATACTTTTGACCTTTTTAAGTTTGACAGGATCAATCAATTCCTTTGACAAAACAAATAGCCTACCATGGATTGGTGTATCAGCAAATGCTGAAGAAGCTTGGATCATTCAGAACACAGAAACGCATGTCTAAATCACTCCTTTTCATTGTCATTGGTAACAATGATGTTTTTGGTTACTATGAGTCTCCTGATCTCCAGAATAACAACACCCCTGAACAATATGTGGATTCAATGATCCTCACCTTTAAAGGACTCGTGAAGGTATATATTGTTGATATATATCCCTCTTAGGATCTGCATTTTTCATCCCATTTTGTTGTTCCCTGGTCTTGAAATTGAGCAATCTGAATCCTTTCTTTACCAGAGACTACACTCTTCAGGTGCACGAAAATTTGTGATTCCTGGGATCGGTGCAATTGGATGTGTTCCCTCACAAAGAGTTAAGAAACAAACAGAAGAATGCAACGAGGAGATGAATTCCATGGCTATTGCATACAATGAAAGACTCAAGTCAATGTTGAAACAAGTGAAACTAGAGCTGAAAGGTGTATCATACACCTATTTTGACACCTACACCATATCGCAGAACATCATTCAAAACCCAGCTAGTCATGGTAAGTGAGGTGCAACAGCTGTTCGATCCCTAATGACTTGGTCTAAAAACATTTCACTTATTAAATACGCTAATTAATTACTGAATCTTATTTCAGGATTCAGTGAAGTGAAAGCTGCTTGTTGTGGACTTGGAAAATTAAAAGCCAAGGTTCCTTGCCTGCCTCTTTCTACATATTGCCCCAACAGGAGAGATCATGTCTGGTGGGATCTAGTTCATCCAACAGAAGCAACAGACACCATTCTTATGGATGCCATTTTCAATGGTCCATCGCATTACACATTCCCCATGAATGTCAGGCAGCTAGTTAGTGTTTAAGCTACCAACTACGGTTAAAGTGATGGCCGCCATTTTTATCTCTCGAAAAACGCCTACGTACAGAATCTGATTGGTCAATTTCCCTGTAGACCAAAGAAAGAGTAACGTACGTTCTCATTAGGGTTATTTAAGATAGTTTTATGTTTTCTCAACTTATCATTTTACAATCTTTTATATATTTAGATTGGCTTCGAATATTTATATCAGTTGGAAAGAAAAAAGTCATAAGTGTGTTCTCTTACGTAAAACCTTGTGCAATGGGATAGTTATGGGCAAAGTTTTTTGCTTTAAAGATACCATTTCTATTTAATTAATATATATTTTTCAGTTTTCACATTGAATAAGAACATAAAATAATAAAATTGCTTGTCCCACAATCAAACCGCATATCGTAGACCATTTCTATGTATCTCCTTTTATATAAAGACATGAACGAGAAGGCTTTGTTATTTGTCTTTAAATAAAAATATGACTGTGGATGCCGATGCTTCCGTAATGAGTCTGCTCGTTATATTTGCATTCATCTCTGGCTTCAGTTCTTCAAAGGCCCAAATGGTGCCGGCCATGTTCGTCTTTGGCGATTCATTGGTGGATGTTGGCAACAACAACTTCCTGCCACTGTCTTTTGCCAAGGCAAACTATCCTCACTATGGAGTGGATTTCGCAGGTGGAGAGGCCACTGGAAGGTTCAGCAATGGCAAGAACGCTGCAGATTTGCTCGGTGAGCCCCATATATCCCTAGTCATTCATTCCTGTGCTCTACTCATTCACTTTCATGTCCTTCTTAATAATGTTCACTTTGCTCTTTCTTAGATATGGACTGAGAGAAAGAGTGGAATTTAATTAATTACTGTGTAGAATGTAATTGTGGTACGGAATCTTATTTTCTTGATGACTAACATATCGGTGACTTTGATGGATTGTCGTGCAGCTGAAAGGTTGGGTTTACCAACTTCACCACCACCGTATCTGTCAGTCTCATTTGAGAACACCTCCGCCTTCATGACTGGTGTCAGCTTCGCCTCTGCTGGTTCTGCTATCTTTAATGGCTCAGATGAAGTACTGGTATGTCTTTTTTCTGTTTTTAGAATAGACTCAGTACCTGCCTTATAAAGGCACACCTCTCACTTGCCTCTGCTGGTTCTGCTATCTTTAATGGCTCAGATGAAGTACTGGTTTGTGTTTTTTCTGCTCACTTGGAGCCCAATGGAAACTCTGGGAAACCATCCTAGCCCAAGTGATAGCATAGACCTAAAAATAACCAAAGTAAGAAAATAAAATTTCAAATGCGGTGAACGTGGATCGAACACGTGACCTTCAGATCTTCAGTCTGACGCTCTCCCAACTGAGCTATCCCCGCTTATATTCTATTAATTAACTTAAATTTTAATAATTCAGGGCCAATCAATTCCATTGACTACCCAAGTGGCTAAATATGAATTGGTATATCAGTATCTGGCGCAAAAGCTTGGACCATCCACAGCACAGGAACGCATGCATAAATCTCTCTTCTTCATAGTCATTGCCAGCAATGATATTTTTCATTACTATGCCTCCTCTGATCTCCAAAAGAAGAACGCCCCTCAATACGTGGATTTAATGGTCCTCACATTCAAGGGACTTCTAAAGGTATAGCTTGAAGTCACCACATCAATCCTCCATATGATTAATGCTAATTAATGTTACAGTTACAACCTGCATTTTCCATCCCATTTTCTCACTGAGAAATCTCTATCATTTCTCTACCAGAGATTACACTCTTCTGGTGCACGAAAATTTGTGATTCCTGGGATTGGTCCAGTTGGATGTGTTCCTTCACAAAGGGTTAAGAAACAAACAAAAGAATGCAATGAGGAGATGAATTCCATGGCTCTTGCATACAATGAAAGACTCAAGTCAATGTTGAAACAAGTGAAACTAGAGCTGAAAAATGTGTCATACGCCTATTTTGACACCTACGCCATATCTCAGAACATCGTTCAAAACCCAGCTAGCTACGGTAAGAGAGGTGCAATATCTGTTCTCCAAAATATTTCATCTATTACTTAAATAAGCTGATTACTGAAATCTTATATCAGGGTTCAGTGAGGTAAAAGCAGCCTGTTGTGGACTTGGGGAATTGAATGCCAAGGTTCCTTGCCTGCCTTTCTCTACGTATTGCCCCAATAGAAGAGATCATGTCTGGTGGGATCTTGTTCATCCAACGGAAGCAACAGATACCATTCTTATGGATGCAATTTTCAATGGTCCATCGAATTATACATTCCCCATGAATGTGAGACAGCTTGTTAGTGTTTAAGCTACCGGCCAGCTGAATCAAAAGCCTGCAGAGTGTTGCGGTTGAAGCAATGAAACCCAGAAAGCTTGTTAGGGGTCTAATTGTTACGAGCCCATTAATTGATCCACACATACTTTAAAAAAAAAATTCACCCAGAGAGTGAAGGAAGCCCAGAAGATGTAGAATGATGTTCCAATAAAAATTTGATTGTGTGCAGATAGCCAGATACTATTTGGCTCGATATCTCCTTCTGTTTCGATTGACCTTAAGGATAAAATATTGGTTGATTTAATTTGTAATATTTTATATTTATTAAAGAAATTAATTATATGATAAATATATTATATTATAAAAATATATTATGAAGCATAATAAACGTACAATTATTTAATTATACCAAGATAATATTATACAACCATTCTTTTGTTAGATATGTTTTCTAAAAATATATAAATAAAAAAAATTGAATATTTAATTATTTAATCATCAGATTAAATAATTACGGTATGAAAACTTTTCAAGTTGTTTGCAACGTTAACATAGTCTCTTCTTGTTATGAGCATTCAAAAGGCACCGACATTAACTTGGAAGTTGGACCGGAGAAACACTCCCCTCAGGAAGCAATGGAGGAGATGGACGAAACGGAAGTGGAATCACAGGTCTATTTTCGATTCACTGCTCCTTTCTCTCGCATTTCCGATTCTTATCTTTCTGTTTGGTTCTCGACAAAATAACCGGCAAGAAATCTAGAAAATGACTCGATCAAGCGTCCAACAGAAACTGAAAAAGAAATCTGAAGCAGCTTAAAATTCTTTTGAACGTTTTCTTGAGGATCAGTTAGTATGGAAAATGCGATTGCTAGTGTTTTTACGCAAAGAAACAATTCGATTTTGAACACTCGGTTCTCCTCTTTTTACAAGTGCCTCTTCCTTAAACATGTGATGCCCAAGAGACACTTTGTTCCTTTAAAATGGAACAGTGTACTCTCTTTTCTTTTTTTCCTTTTTTTTTTTCAAAATCCTGACTGAACTTTTCATTCCTGTTCTGTTTGCCAAATTAATCAAGAATCCGATCGAAGAACTGTAGAAATATTTGCAACTTCGCTACGGTTTTGATTTCTGGTCTGAGCGTAGTCGATATCTACACCTACACTCAACTTTTGGTGTACAATACAGTTGCCATGACATAAGTTCAATTTGGCGGTCCATTTTTTTTTATGATTATTGCGGTAATTATAAGATACGTTTAGTTGCTAGAGTATCTTCGGCATAATAGAGCCTGTATTGTGCATTTCGTTGATTTCTGAAGAGTTTCACCGTTTGTTTCGATCAATAATGTAGGTTTACATGGCTTGCGTTTTACAAGGTCACAGGTAAGCTCCGTTTCACATATCTGTATCCGATTCAGGATTAAACAGTGAAACTGTTAATATCAGAGCACTTTGGCTCTGGATGCATGTAAAAAGACTGACGTTCTTACGAACGCGTGTCTAATAGATGTCTCAACCTTTTTTTTTTCTTTTAATCAAGAGAAGCAATCAGACTTTATGACTTAGTTGTTTATTCTGCTTTCGTAACAAAAGCTGAATTTTAAATGGGATAAATTTGCGAGGCACCTATGCAGGGTTGGAATTTCTTACTATGACTCCAGTATTCGTCAACTTCATGTGCTTGAAGTTTGGGAAGATGGAAGCTCAGGCTTTCCGTTGATTGATCTTGGTTCGTGCTTTGCTTATTAGTTTGGGATAGTGTTTTTCCTGCTTAAGCTGTGTAGCTGGCTTAAGACGACTGTTGCTTTATGGTTACAGTGCTGTTTTTTTATGCTTTCTTTTCAGCCGAATTACTTTCTTGTTCTGTATGTTTTATTTTTATGTCACCCTGTCTTTGTCTTATTCGTTCTTTTTCTTTTCTTTTCTTGGTGGAAACACTGGATCAGTGAAATATCAGGCTAAGCCATTTGTGATTTACGCAAGTACTAAAAGTGAAGAATCTTTCTTATCTGCTTTACAAAGAAGTGGTAATCCTCTCCTTTTATGGTTGACATACAACCTGTATCTGCTCGTGGGCTATTCTTACTTAAAAAAGTGACGCAGATGATGCAACCGAGGCTTCTAAGTTGAAATTGGTTAAAAGTTCAATATTCAGCTATGAGCAAGCCTGGCACAGGTATTAAAGATCCGCAAAATGTATCTGTATCTGAACACTCTGTTTAAAAGAAGTTAAAGCATTTAGTAAATATCGTCAAGCAGGAAATTTGAGTAGGATAATGCATGCTATACTCACATACTTGCGTATCTGATGTCTTATTTTCCTGCTAGTTAGTTGACAAAATTCCCATATTCTCGTGCTTAATTTTTGTAATTTGTTTAAACTTACTGAAGAACGTAATTTCATGAAGTTTGTGTCACTGATCGTTTGAAACTTAATTCCACAAGCAACATATTGGTATGACGAAACGGATTTTATTTTTGATAAATGTAATGGTACATGCTTTCATGGTTTCTATATTTGCAATTCATCGTTAACAAGTTGTTATTTGTCTAATAAACAACTAGCGATCATAATTTTTCACTCAGGCATGACTGATGCTCTTAGCATATAATGGGATTATGATCTGTACCCTCAAGCAGGCCAGTTAATGTTTTTTTTTTCCCTGCATTCTGCGTATTGGCCTGGTGGATGGAAATTTATGAATATGACATGTATATCGAGTGATGCTTTTACCATCTGATTGTTTCTCTTCATATTCTCTATAATTTGTTGGTTTCCTCTCATCTGTGGGCTTTGCAGATTAATTTATCTTCGAGTTACAGGAATGGATGATGGGCTAAACATAAAGGAGAGGATTTGCTATGTAAGTTCTTACCTAAAGTAATATGTAGTTATTATGTTCATGATTTGTCTCCTACAAAGCATTTGGTGATTAATGGCTCTCCCGCACAAGTTTGTTTAGTTAAGTTTGTATCATTGTCTCTTATGATGTAATGACTGACAGTATTATCCCTTGTCTCCACATGGTTGATTGTTCTTTGAATCATTGTCAGATGATATTTTCTTTTAAAAGATCCCGGAATTCTTGCCTTCTTTTGGATACTATGAAATAGAAGTGCTTCTCTTAATAGAGTTGCTAGTGGACACTCTGTTGCTATAGTTTTCATCCTTTTAGGGCTGGTGTCATTTTTAATGTGTGATGTTTGTACCGGAATAGTAATTATCGTTTCATCATTATGAGTTCCCAGACCCTTTCTGATTCAGTGATGAATTATAAAAATTTACCTTTTGCTTCATTTAACTTTCCCTTTTTCCATCTTTCATCATGAAAGCTGAGTTCCATGATGGATATGGGAAGCGACATTCAAGTTCGAGCAAGTGGAGGTCTACTTGCCATACTAGAGAGTGAAAGAATCGTAGATACCCTTGAGCAAAAGGAATGCGGGAATTCATCAATTACTATTGATTCTGTTGTGGAGATTTCATTGTATCTTTTGCCGTTACGATTTGACATTCAACTTTTGTTATTTTACCTAGGTTTATGTTGAAAAACGAATGTTCAGAAAGGAAAATCGGACAGCGTGTCACTTACATCCAAAAATAGAAATAAATTTCTGAAACTAGATGCAGCGGCTCATGAGGCTTTGCAGATTTTCCAAATAGATAAACATCCTAGCCACATGGGCATTGGTAGAGCAAAAGAAGGGTAGGGATACGTTATATAGTCTATATCTATGCTTGGGAAAGCCTCTTACTGAATTCGGGACATGCAGGTTCTCAGTGTTTGGCATGATGAACAAGGTTTGTGACTTGTGTATTGTGTTTTTTTGTTCAAAACATACTTTGCAATTTTGATTAACATAATTTCTCTGGATCAGTGTGTGACACCAATTGGTCAGCGGCTGTTGAGGTAAAGTAGTTCTGAGGAAATTGTGATGCTACCTTCTCTCTTATCAGCCCTAATGTGAGACTTAGATGATGGTTTTCTTCCTAGGAACTGGTTCCTGAGGCCCATACTGGATCTTGAAACTTTGAATAGCCGTCTGAATTCTGTATCCTCATACTGTCTGCTTTTTTTTTCTCTTGAAATTCAATGCAAAAGGAAGGAAAAAAAATTGGTATAGGACCGAGATTGGTTTAGTGGCATGATTTCCTTGAAGTTACATGGAAACACACTTGTGAAATATCTAAACTGCACATGTATCTTACTTTTGGGTTTTTCCATTTTATCATGAAATTCTTAATCCTTATCAAGTTTAAGATATCATTTTTTCTGGGTTCCGAAGAATTAATGGCTCCGTTGCATGAAACACTGAAGTCTGTTAAGGATGTTCCTCGAATACTCAAGGTCCTGTTATTTCTATTGTTTCTTTCAATATTAAGATCTACATCAAAAAATTTATATGCATGGAATAATAATTTATGACACAATAACTAAAACTAAATTTCTCGAATTAGTTTTTCTCAAGTACATACAACAAAATTTATTTTCCACGCTATAGTTGAAAACATCTAGGATGTGGCAGGTCATCCTGGGGGTGAAATATGCTCATGTTATATAAAGCATTTCATGTTATTAGATCAGCATTTGCACACTGTTTAATGTTTCGCATTGTCATCTGTTCCACATTCTGTAATTTATTGTTACCATTCTCTCTTGAAGAAGTTCAACTCACCAAGCTCTATTTGCACTGCTGGTGACTGGATCACATTTCTGAAGGTAATCCTACCTTTCAAATTCATTTTCCCCCCGCATTTCATGAATATTTCAAAGGTTTCATGCTGAACTCATACTTGAGGTTATATGCATCACAGATAGTTGTGGTATCTTTATTGTTTAGTCAGGGACTTGTTATCTTTCTGCAGCCATTAATGTGGCTTGACATCCAATTTTCTTCTTTTTCTTCTTTTTCTTCTCTTGTCAGTTGTTCCTTCATAAATCTTCTCAATTTTAATTGTTTCATGTTCATGCTGTGTGACAACTTATTGCCATCCAAAGTTTTTTTGTAGTTGATTAGAAATATTCTTGAAGACAGAGGGAAAGTTCTTAAAAACCATGGAAGATTCCCAAACAAACAACAAAACAACTGAATAAGTACCAGAGGGACTTAGAAGACAGATAAGAAAACCAAAGAGAGTTGCTGTCCTTTGATAATTAACTCTCCTAAAGAATTGCCAGTTATGTGATTAAGAGAAGGGAACAGAACTCTTAGCTGAATTATAAGATAAACATATATTTCTTTTAGGCCTTGCTCTTGTAATGTATTGGTCTTATTCTTCTTAATGATGTGATATTCAGTTCCTGTCGGCATGAGAGCATACCTTCTGCATGTATTATTAGAGTATTAACCTATGATCTTTGTTACCATTTCTGCAAGTGTATGGAAAAATCTGATGAATAAGTCTTCATTTGTGAGACTTCTTTATGAACTAGTGGATCCTTTATGCCCTTCACTACTTAAATATGCATACTTAAGCTTGTCTCATTGGTGTTTATTGACTTCTGCAGGTTTGTACCATATATTGTTGAGATCCTTCTGTCATTCCCTCAATGATCTAATATTCTGATAACAACATTTTGTCAAATCGTATTACAATGATAACATGGTGAGATCCTTCAACTATGTTTGTTCTTTTTAGAGCATTTGTGCACTCCTGCATGTGGCCAAAATATTTGAGGTAGGTGTTTCAGACAGTCTTCGTAAGCGTGCAAAGGACTTGAGTTTGAACATCGCTGAGAAGGTATCCAATCGTTATTGTTCTTTTCTGTGATATCATATATTTTAACTTCTCTCCAGATTTCTTGTGCAATATTTTTGCTTGTTTACTAAATATGCAGGCTAGTTTATGCATCACAACGGAACTGGCTTACGTCTATGAACTGGTAAGTTTTTGCTAGTTTTTCAATGTTCCCTATTGGATATTCTTTTCTTTTCACGAGATTGAATACAGACACAGTAGATAGAAATGCTTTGGTGGAGTGACTTTCTGTTTAGGGCAGGCATCACTTCTCTTCAAATTTCCATCTTTTTTATTTTTAAGGACAACATAGGGTTTGCAAACAAGAAGTAATAATTTTTATCCAAAGTGTTGTGTTACTTAATAATAGCTTTCTGGTATATATAAAGAAAATTATTACTCCCAAGGCGTTTCATTTAAATTGTATTGTATGTATAGCCTCAAATTAAGAACTTGTTCCATCATGCAATATCTAATATTAGAGTTGTGTTTGGTATTCATTTTCATAGGTTCTTGGTGTTGTTGATCCTAACAGAGCTAAAGAGAAAGGCTATATGACCATAGTCAAAGATGGTTTCTGTGAAGAGGTTGCAGATTATTCACGAATTTAATATTTCTATTTTATGAAATGGATGTACTGTAGAATCTTTTTGCTATTTTTCTCAAAGGTCTAGATATCATCAATGGGTGGTTTGCTTAAAGCTTCAATGTTGATTCCATGATTTTTTTTTTTCTATCGCTAGTTCCGTTTGAGCTTTGGACTTTGGTAAATGATTTCCTCCTTTCATATGTAGTTGGATGAACTAAGGCAAATCTACGAGGAGCTGCCAGAACTTCTGAATCAGGTTCGTTTTATGTATTCATTCATTTACCTCAAAATCCGATGTATATCAAGATCATTTTTTATTTTACATGTTTTTGATAGGTTTCCTCATTGGAGCTTGCACAACTTCCTCATTTGACTAGAAAGAAGCTCGTACCTTGTGTTGTTTATATGCATCAAATAGGTTGGTCTATTACTCATGAACTGTACAGTTAGTGAAGAACTTGGAATGGTGCAAGGTTGAAGATTATTCCTCCCTGTTATAGTTGCATCATTATTTTCCCTGATTATTATTTATATGATGCCTGGTCTGGCATTTATATTATTATTATTAGTTATTAATTTTTTTGATGTATTTATGATATTTCACCAAGTACTGGATTTTAGGGTGGAACACCAATACTGAAGTGTCCAATGGTATATATTAATTTGATCTGGTTAATGTAGGATAATCACAGTTGGAGTTGGCTGTATTCCTATCACAGTTTAACTTCTTTACATACCCAAAATGACAGGAACAGAGCCTCTCTGTACACAAAAGTCAGTATTTGATCATAGATTTGAAAGATAAAAAAGGAGATTTGTTTGATTTCCATTTTTGGGGATAGATCTTGATGTTATAGCTGATGCAGCATGACAAGTGAACTGTGTGGTTTCCCCTTGTGCAAAAATGGCTTGTTAGGTTGAACTCTTTTTTATACCCTAATCCGCTATTTTTTATGTGACAGGGTACTTGCTATGTATTTTTGAAGAAAAACTTGATGAAACATTGCTGAAGAATCTTCACCATTTTGAATTTGTGGTACCATGGTGCTCAAAATTACAGTTAATGAAAGTGTTGGTGCGATAAGTTGGATTCTATCTCTGAAGAAAATCTGTTCTCGCCCATAGTTTTCTGATGCTGATGGAGAGATGAAAAAATTCTTTTACCGTACCCCAAAGACACGAGAACTGGATGACCTCTTAGGAGATGTTTACCATAAGATTTTAGGTATGAAATGAAAATCTTCTGATCATATATGTCTCGTTTGGATTCTCCAAGAAAATATGGACAATATGATACTTGCAATGCATAATGTTAATAAACGTTAGCATTGCCCTTGGTTTGTACTTTCCAGTCCATGGTACAATGATGATTTTTACAGCAGTCTTTGCTTTTAGGATCCACCAGTTTCCTGCAATGAAGATTGTCTAGTATAATCTTTAAAATTTTGTTTTGTCACTTGAGCTGCATCTTTGTTATTTTTATTGAAGATATGGAGCGAGCGATTGTTAGAGATTTGGTGTCACATATACTTCTGTTTTCACCACATATGCTTAAGGCTGTCAATTTTGCAGCTGAACTTGATTGGTAAGACTCTTCTTCAGGGATCAACATTAATGCAAATTTTTTCTCGTTAGTCATACATAACTAAATTATGCTGATATTGTTATTTAGCCTTTTATCACTAGCCCTTGTTGCCCGTCAGAACAACTATGTGAGGCCTATTTTGACAGAAGAAACCTATCTTGATGTTCAAAATGGAAGGTGAAAATTGATCAACCCTTTTAGATGTCATTTGACAGTAGTATTTCTTAGATGTACTTCAATTTTTGGATAGATTGTATTAATACGTAATTCATACCTTTTGGCAGACATGTTTTGCAGGAAATGACTGTAGACACATTTATTCCAAATGATACCAAGCTTGTAGGCAATGGTAAAAGGTTTTGATCATAGCATGCTGATTCTTCCATAAGTCATGTGACTGGAGCATTTTCCAATATCCATATCCTGCTTATCTTGGTAAAAGTTTATGATTCGTTTTACTTCAGAAAGGATTAGCATCATCACTGGCCCTAATTATTCAGGGAAGAGCATATATATAAAGCAGGTCAGCATCTTAATCGATTTTCCCTCTAGATGCTCCCTCGCTCTCTGTGTGTGTCTAGCTGTGATTCAAACCCAGATACTGGTGGATATAATACCTTAAGCTAATGTCTTGTGTTTTGGGTCAGTACATGTGTATTTGTTTCCTCTATGCTTCTGGTGTAATTTACTTTCCTCATCAAACCTGTGATTCTATTACTCCAGCATATTTCTTCAAGTAGATTTAGTCTTGTGTAACTTTCTACATTTGTGAATTTTTTTTGCACAGAAGGTCCATTACTGTCGGTCATTTATGTATTCGTTATTTTCTAGTTATAATGTCTTGCATTTGGAAAGTTTTTTTCTTTTTCTCTTTCCAGGTGGCTTTAATCGTTTTCCTTTCTCACATTGGAAGTTTTGTACCAGCAGAGGTTGCAACTGTCGGATTGACTGATAGGTATCTGACATTCATCTTTCCAAGATTACAAGTTACGTTGACTACTTAGTCACCAATCCCTGTTCTATTGTATCAGGATATTCTGTGCAACAGGAAGCAAGCTTATGACTGCTGAACAATCAACATTTATGATAGATCTTCATCAAGTAGGAATGATGCTAAGGTTGTGATTTCACATTCATGAATTAGAGCCATGGTTATGAAACTCCTCTATCTTAAAATTGATGGGCTGCTGATTCCGCATGGTTTTAATTGTGTGAGTTGGGGTTCTGACGTTTTAAAAACTTTTAAATACTGAAATTTTGGGAGCATATAATGCATATGAAGAATGCTCTGGTTTTTAAATACTATAAATTTATGATCTCAAAACTTCAGGCTGGCAACTTCAAAATCCTTGTGTCTTTTGGATGAATTTGGTAAAGGAACTCTGTCAGAAGGTTAGTTTCTGATACAAAAGTTTGCCACTATGATTATTTTCCTTTGGTCTTCATTCTTGAAATAGATGATAGTTGATTTTCTTAAATGCAGATGGCGTTGGTCTACTTGGTGGAACGATAAATCACTTTGTTGAATGTGATGATCCTCCCAAGGTTTGGTATTGTTTTTTGTCGTAGAAACTTCATATAGCACAGCATTAGAATTTACCTCAAAGGTAACCTAATATCCTACTTTTCTTTCGTAACCACAATATTGCTAATGCCCGTACTGAGAAATGAGGTTTTTTTGAATTTATACTCCAACGATAGCACTCGCACCACAATTAGCCTAATGTATGCTTGTGTACTTCACCCACGCTAAAGCATCTGCTAACATGAGAAATACCTATTATACTGGACCCATGTTTTGACATTTCCAGTTATTTTTATTTTTTAGGTTCTTGTGTGCACTCACTTGACGGAGTTATTTAATGAGAATTGCTTGCCAGAGGTACAAATTCTGTCTGAGTTTCTATCCTAGCAACAATTTGGTATAGCAAGATAACTGGTTATATTTTAATAATCAATTACAGTCTAAGAGAATTAATTGTTATACGATGAGTGTGCTCAGACCTGACGAAAACTCTGCCAATGCTGAGGACATCGTGTTTCTCTATCGGTACATTTCTATAGCTCATTACACCTTATCAGTAGAAATCTGGCATATATTTTTGTCTTTAGGTAAACGAAAGGACATTAATGCATGGTCATTGTTAGCTGCTGATTATTTTCATTGTGCGAGCTTGGTTGGTTGAAGTAGGAAACATGCTGATTCATTCAATAATGCAGCAACAATATAATACTATTTTTACTACCAAGAGCTCAGCGCATATCTTTGACTAATTTTCTTGGGATTTAGATGTGGCTTCTTTAGAATATACTGGTTGTTCCCGGGTGAGTAGCCAGTGTATTTACTAGTAAAAAAAGTTGAAACTATATGTTCACTCATGGATTTATGAGCTATGGTGTACCAAACAGGCTGAAAACCTCTTTGTCCACTTAGTCTTTTAAGCCAGCTTTTTTTTCCTTTTTTATTTTTTTTTTCTGTAGGTTAGTCCCTGGGCGTACACTTCTTAGCTATGGTGATTACCCATCTCAACAAACAGTGAGGATTTATGTTTAAAATGTTCTACAAATTTCATCAGTCTACTGATGTTTTGCAGGGCTCCACTGTGCACTGCTTGCTGGTATATGCTGATCTCCTACAACTTCCACGCAGAATTACACAACGGGATTATGAAATAGTTCAACTTAAAATTTTCGTTATGTTTGTCTGACTTCTGTTTGCTTTAGAACTAATTACTTTGGAAAAGACGAATATGGCTACAAAACGTTACTTTAAGTTTCCTTCCGTGATAAAAGTTTCTTCTGATTCTTGGATGGGAATAGGTAAACTAATCGGGACCCGTTGCATGAATATTTCGTGCTTTCGCGACCGTAATATCAGCTGGCCTCTATTTTATTGCTACCTTCTATTTGGGCCATGTTTGTGATGATAGATGAGATTCAGGCCTGACACGGGACACTTGCAAAGTTCTTCCTACTGTACGCATGCAAAGTTCTTCGTACAACAGACACGTTGAAAGTGGCCTAAGCAAATGCTAGTTTTGCATTATATCTTAGCATCCACTTTGCAGCCTAAGGACGTGATGTGATAAAGAAGCAAGGTAGGTGGCTTCACTTTCTGACGGGTACGATAACATTTTTTTGTGTAGGTGTCCCGGAGGAGGTTATTAAAAGAGCAGCAGTTGTATTGGATGCTGTTGGAAGTAACAGCTATGTTGAACGACTGTGCAATGACAAGATATCATCACTAGATCAGCAGTACAAGGTATTTATTGATACAGTTTCTCATTGATGACATCGGTGTTTTCCTGCTCTAACGCCATTGTTGCTGAGTTTTACCCTGAAATGAATCCAGGATGCAGCGGGCAAGTTATTGGCATTTGATGTCACCAAGGGTGACCTGAATCTCTTTTTCCAGGATGTATTTCCTTCTTAAATATCGAAATTTCTTTCAGCTGAATCCTTTATCATATGAACTTGCTTTCCTAAAAGAATCACCTTCAAATAGCATTTTGGATTTGAGTCAGCTTCATTTCCTGGACTATGTTTATAATCGTCTCGGCCAGCAAAATATTTAAACTTGCATTTGTTTTATTCTACCGGTACCTTCTTACATGATGTTCTATTAATTGCCCTTAGTTGTTAGTCCTCACGATTCAACATGCCATATTTGACTACATAGCAAGAGCACACCCTCAAGGTTAGAACTGCACAAAATGTATTCTTTACAGATCCCAAGCTCATAATGCTACTAACTGCTTCAACTTCATGGGAAATGTATACTGTGACGAAGCATCTTCGTAAAGAATGTCCATCATAATACGATCAAGTGCTTCTGTTGGATGGACAAAGTCCCAGAAGACATGATTGGTCCTGTTGGGGCAATGGGCTGCAATTGGAAGGCAGGGGACTTCAGCATTCAGTCTTCCAAGCCCACAACATGCAGCTTTAATGTCCGTAAAACCTGAAATAGAAATGAATGGCATTTTTTCATTAACCAAACCTCGGAAGCAAGCATACTAATAGTGCAGTACATGCATGTGATGAAAGATATCATGAGGTGAGTTGTTTCAGCAGCCTAAAAAACAATATATCAGTGTGATTAGGAAAACTATCTGCATATACCATAAGCAGAAGCATTCTGAACGATGTTATCAAAGACCCCACGAATGTCCATGTATGAGTAGCTAATGTCCTTGTATTGATTTGATTTTAATTGCGGCAACATTGACTTCAGGCCTTCATTGTAAGTTTCAGACCAAGAGTTCATATTTTCATTGCATTCTCCTTCGTTACGAGCCCTATGGATAGGACAGCACCCTAGTGGTCCTATCCCAGCTATCGCAAATTTGCGTGCACCGTAAAAGTTGAGTCTCTGCATCGTATAATGTAAATTAGCTTATACAATACATAATACTTATTATTATTCAAAATCAAAAATCCATGACGTTTAATTAAGAGGTATTTGTTAATAATTTATAGAATGATGAGAAACACTCTTTTAAAAAAAACTTACTAGTATCTGCTCCTTCAATCCAAGAAGCATCATGTCTGCATACTGCTGTGGGTTATTTTTCTTACGGAGATCAGAAAACAAACCGTAACCAAAGAGGTCATTGTTTCCAAGCACAAGGAGAAATAGAGATTTTCTCAATAGCTCCTTCGCACGTTCCGATCCCATCTGGTTCATCATTTGCACATATACTCTCTCGAACTGATCCACTTGTGTTTTTAAAGCAACCACTACACCCTGCAATATATATATATATACACACATCGGATTCGAAACCTTTCGACTTAAAATGTTCAGATATCTTCGCTGTTTCACTTACATACTGTTTTCCGGTGGAATCCAAGATCCCAGAACCTGCAGAGGCAAAGCTTAGACCCTTGAATGAGGAAGGATCATTGTTGAACACGTTCTCTACAACGGCAAGAAAGGGTGGAGGACTTGGCAAGTTCAATCTCTCAGCTGCTCAGTGATCCATAATAAGTTCAATTCCGATATGATATGCATAAAAGGACAACAATAAATGCAGGCAGTTGAAAAAGGCAATGGCCTTTTATCAAGTGGTGAACTTACCGAGAAAATCTGCAAAATTTTTTCCATTACTAAACCGTCCTGTTGGTTTCTTTGTGGGAAAGTCGATGCCATTGTGCGGGAAGTCTGCTCTGGCTATACAGAGTGGAATATGATGATTAGTGCCAACATCGACTAGAGAATCGCCAAAAACAAACATGGCTGGCACCGTTTGTTGCGCATTTGAGTATATAAAGCTACAGAATGAAATAAGGAGGAGGATGAACAAACTGAATATAGATATACCAAAATCCATTCAAGAAATTGGACAAAAATCTCTTCGTCCCCTTCTCTCTTTTATTTTTATTTTTATTTTTATTTTTTTTTATAAAAAATTAAAATTTAATTTTTTTTCAACATTTTCTTTAACATTATTACCTCTTACTCTCTTCTTATATGCCTCTTGGTCGAACACCGGAGCATGGGCTCTTTAGATCCTAATTTACCGTCGTGCATCCGATCCAAAAACCGCTCATGCAGGGTCCTCAGTTGTTGGAGACATGTCCGAAAACCATAAAGATCCTATGTCGTTGGTGTTAGAAAAAACTGGTAGCACAACACGCGGTCAGAAGCAAATCATCTCTCCCAAATTTACGTCTCTAAACCAAAAAAATCAGATGTTTGCCGGATCAGTGCTGTGTTTTTGTTGATACTAAACCGCCCTGTTCCCTTTTTCTTGGAAAAGTCGATCAATACCATTACTAGGGAAGTCTGCCCTGACAATACAGAATGCAAGATAATTGCTGTTGCCAACTTCTAGTACTACATATCAATCTCCCAGAGAACGAACATGGTTAACACCATTTTGGCCTTACTAAAAGCTTATATTGGAAGAAGAAGGATGAACAAAGTCTCATATATAGTTATAGTAGCATCTATTGAAGAAATGCAAAATTTCTTACTATGTATTATTTAGTTTATATGTTTTGTTTTTTGAGATTAGAGGGTCTGATGTTTCATTTTCAAAGACAAGATTCAAATTTTTAATTTTTGGTTAAGTATGAATGAGTGACAACCATATCTTTTCGATTTTAGTTTATATGTTTTCTGCCAGAAAATTGAAAATTTATTTTTTTAGGCCATGTTTGATTTCAGACGGTGGGATTTGCTTCTAATCTCACAGGTTCTAATAACTAAATTATTCTTTTTTAAAAAATTATATATTATAAAAATATAAATATAAATATTTTTTATTTCAATTCCAACAATTCTGAATACTTAGCAGACCATTATGATTCTCGCTTTGGATCCCAACATCCCGGTCGTGTATTTGGCATTGTCATAAACGATTGGTCTCCCATCTGATGGTTTCTCTATTCGTACGCACAAGACTTCAATATGCAATTAATGTTGGAGGTTTCAAACAGTTGTCAGTTTAATGCCCCATATGCCACTTATTTCCGAAGCCTTGGCTCGCTTATTTATTACATTTTTTCTCCAAAAGTATTAATTTTGAAAATCTTCAATTTAACGACCTCACGATTCTACACTTCTTATCACACTCCATGGCACGACTACAAACTCGCCAGGAATAATCTGAACAGAACCAAGCTTAGACTGCAACAAGCTGCCTCACGTTCATGGGGACCGTATACCGCAACGAACCGTCAAAAACAGTGTGTACCAAAACACGATCTGTTGCTTCTGTCGGATGGACCATATCCCAGAAGACATGGTTGCTTCTGTTGGAGCAATATGTTGAGACCGGAAGGCAGGGGATTTCAGCGTTCAGCTTTCCAAGCCCACAACAAGCAGCTTTAACCTCGGAAAAACCTGAAATAGATATAAATTCTATTTTTCAAAATACAAACTTTGTGGAAACAAGAACAGGAGTAATTGATTTAAGGATTCATTGTGTATGAATGGACTAAAGTATTCCTGTGATCTGTCAGTTTGAGAAAGGAAAACCATTGCATTTACCATGCATAGCTGGTCTCTGAATGATGCTTTGCAAGACCTTTCCGGTGTTCAAACAAGAGTAGTTGATGTCCTTGAGTTCCTTTGCTTTTAACTCCTGTAACATTGACTTCAGGCGTTCATTGTACCTTAGAGACCAAGAATTTAACTCTTCATTGCATTGTCCTTTGTTGTTGACCCTCTCTGAAGGAGAACATCCTAGTAATCCCACCCCGGTTACGACAAATTTAGATGCACCGTAAGTGTGGAGTGTCTGCACGGATATGGAAATAAGATTACGCAATATGTAAGGCTTTCAAGTTTCCTTGATGTAGAAAATACAGGGGAAGTTTGCCAGTGTCACAAGGTAAACCCAGTCGCTATCATCCATCTTATTCTTTGTAAATGAATCAAAGTAAACTTACCTTTATCTGTCTCTTCATTCCCATAAGCATCAAGTCTATATATTGTTGCGGGGTCTTACTCTTACGGAGATCCGAAGATCTACTGTAACCTAGGAGGTCATTGTTTCCAGTCACAATGAGAAACAAAGATTTGGACGACAGCTTCTTTGCACCATCGGATCCTAGCTTGTGCACCAAATGTTTATTATATACGGTCAGGAATTGATCCACTTGTTTTGTCAATGGAAGGATTACTCCCTGCAGTAGAGAAGGAATTTGAAACCAATTCGCATAAAAGAAAAGTGGGGATTTGGGTTTTACTGTCTTCTCATCAGATATCTATAAGATACAAAGTAAGTGTGAGTTTATAGTTTCACTTACAAAGGATTTACCAGTTCCATTAAAGATTCCGGAACCTCCCGAGGCAAAGTTTGCACCATTGAGGAATGAACTATCATTGCTGCGTAATAACCGAGAAAGATAGGGCGGGGGACTTGGCAAATGTAATTTCTCAGCTGCTCAGTAGATTCATCAGAATCAAACACGATTAGCTGTTATCCGCCGACATGGATCCAATATATGGTAATAACGCACAACCGGGACATGTACTTTCGGGTGTATCATCATATTCAAACAAAACCTTCCATTTCAAACTTTATTTATATGATCTTGGTGTACCAGTGAAAGAGTTAAGGCACACTGTGAGATTAGCATCCGAGACAGGAGAAGTCAATCCTATTGCTCATTTAGACTCTAGAAACAGCATAGCAATGAACAAAAAACCAGCTTTATGTCAATAATAAATGCATAAAACTAGAAAGTTAAAAGGTCTGTCACTCTCTTGAGCGTTGTGAACAGCAATGTCCTGCCGGCATTTGTTCATTCTACCAGTTTCTTTCAACACGAAACTATCTGCCTGGTTGATCACAACTACCAACACTTTCTGGGAGGGAGAGGTATACACAAGGGATTTGAAGTTCGTAATATGAAATCTACAGCTCACGCAAATGGTCAACTTACCGAGCAAATCTGCTGCGTTTTTGCCATTACTAAACCGTCCTGTAGGTTTCTTGGTGGGAAAGTCGATGCCGTTATTCAGGAAGTCTGCCCTCACAATACAGAGTGGAATATAATTGTTGTTGCCAACATCTACGACAGAATCTCCAAAAACGAACATGGCTGGCACCATTTGAGCCTTGGAGAGTTCAAAGCTCCAGGCTGAAAGAAGGAGAAGGATGAACAAACCCAAGATAGCTACAGCAGAAGCCATTGAAGCCATACAAAATTCTTACCACTTAGTCTTTTGAATTCATCGTTTTATATGGGGTGAAGATTGAAGGATTAGGTATGATTTCTACTACAGATCCCAAAATCCTTTTTTACATAGGACATTGTCATAAATAGTGCGTCTCCATCTGTTAGGTTCTCCAGTTGTGCCTCATAATTCAATCCGCAATTAATTTGTTAGTTGGACGTCTAAAGAGCCGTCGATTTAATATCCAGAGGATTTTTTTGCCAATTTCTTTTTATTGAAAAAGTTTAAAAGCCTAAAAAGTTTTATGCAAATTGGGTTTAAAGCTTAAAAAGTTGATCTCCTTTGTTATTGTATGTCCAAATATTTCTTCATAAACTTGATCTTCATATTGTCTATACTGATTAGCAGGCCAACATTTATCGCTATCTATCTGTCAACATATATTAATTAATAAAAGATCAATTTTCATAAAAAGAAACATATATTTATTAAGTATATTTCAAATCTTGTTTTAGAAGTAAATTGAAATAGCAGAAAAACAATACAGTATTTGCTATTCCAGTATTCTTCTTTCTTTTTATGCGTACAGAACGTATATGACAGCCGTGAGATGATTCCCTTACCTTTTGATTGTAACATAAGAACAAGACTACAAGTCACTCGACATAACGACCAATGTGACTAGCCGTGAGATACGGAGCCCGCTTCATGTAATACAAGTCGCTCGACACTTTCTGCACTGACGGCTATTTATTTCATCGCCACGTTGTGTTTAAGTAATTATCTTATGATGATCAAGTTAATATGCAACTACAAGAACGGTTTACCTTTATTGGTGAAACTTCACTTTAACGTACTTATCCATACAAGCCTGAACTCAAATAAGAAAACATAAATTGATGTGTTTCTGGAATCTTCATCACCGACATAGTCGGAGTATGTGAAAAAACAAACAATATTTCTGTCTCTTCTTATAAAAAATATCATATCTAATAATAAAATATAATTCTTAGCAGATTGCACATGTAATTCTATGAGTTTTGTCATATACTTGCTGATTAAGCTCATTGTGCAAAATTATCTTATCCGACGGGAATTTCCTTTGGTCGGTAAATCAGGCGGAAATCAAGTTGGCTTCTAAAAAATGTATCGGCAATTTTTTTATCATGCAGGAGAATTGAAGGATTAGCTCTTTTAGGCTTGTTTGGTTTCAGTAATAGGTGGAATTTGCTTTTAATTCCACAGATTCTAATATTTAAATTATTTTTTTAAAAAAAATTATATGTTATATAAAAATTTTAAATATTATATTTATATTATATTAATAAAAAATTATTTTTAAATTTTTAAATTTTTTTATTTTAAATTTTAAATTTTTATTTCAATTTCAAATCCCATAATTCCTCCAACCAAACAAACCATTATGTATTTGGCATTGTCATAGACGATTGGTCTCCATCAGATGGCTTCTCTACTCGCACGTACAAGACTTCAATGTGCAACTAATTTGTTAGTTGGATGTTTCAAACAGTTGTCAGTTTAATGAACCATATCCCACTTGTTTCTAAAGCCTTGGCTCGCTTATTTATTACATTTTTTCTCCAAAAGTATTAATTTTAAAAATCTTCAATTTAACGACCTCACGATTCTACATGTCTTATCAGACTCCATGACACGACCACAAACTCGCCGGGTATAATCTGAACAGAACCAAGCTTAGACTGCAACAAGCTGCCTCACGTTCATGGGGACTGTATACCGCAACGAACCGTCAAAAACAGTATGTACCAAAACACGATCTGTTGCTTCTGTCGGATGGACCACATCCCAGAAGACATGGTTGCTTCTGTTGGAGCAATAAGTTGAGACCGGAAAGCAGGGGATTTCAGCGTTCAGCTTTCCAAGCCCACAACAAGCAGCTTCAACCTCGGAAAAACCTGAAATAGATATAAATTCTATTTTTCAAAAGGCAAACTGTGGAAACAAGAATAGGATAATTGATTTAAGGATTCATTGTGTATGAACGGACAAAAATGTTCCTGTGATCTGTCAGTTTGAGAAAGGAAAACCATTGCATTTACCATGCATAGCTGGTCTCTGAATGATGCTTTGCAAGACCTTTCCGGTGTTCAAGCAAGAGTATTTCATGTCCTTGAGTTCCCTTGCTTTTAACTCCTGTAACATTGACTTCAGGCATTCATTGTACCTTAGAGACCAAGAATTTAACTCTTCGTTGCATTGTCCTTGGTTTTTGACCGTCTCTGAAGGAGAACATCCTAGTAATCCTACCCCGGTCACGACAAATTTAGATGCACCGTAAGTGTGGAGTGTCTGCACGGATATGGAAATAAGATTACGCAATACGTAAGGCCTTCAAGTTTCCATGATGTAGGAAATACAGGGGAAGTTTGCCTGTGTCACAAGTTAAACCCAGTGGCTGTCATCCATCTTGTTCTTTGTAAATGAATCAAAGTAAACTTACCTTTATCTGCCTCTTCATTCCCATAAGCATCAAGTCCATATATTGTTGTGGGGCCTTACTCCTACGGAATTCGAAGATCCACTATAACCAAAGAGGTCATTGTTTCCAGTCACAATGAGAAACAGAGATTTGGACGACAGCTTCTTTGCACCATCGGATCCTAGCTTGTGCACCAAATGATTTTTATATACAGTCAGGAATTGGTCCACTTGTTTTGTCAATGGAAGGACCTCTCCCTGCAATATAGAATGACTTTAAAACCAATTCGCATAAAAAAGAAAATGGGGATTTGGGTTTTACTGTCTCATCATTCGATATCTAAAAGATACCAAGTGAGTTTTACAGTTTCACTTACAAAAGATTGACCAGTTCCATTAAAGATTCCGGAACCTCCAGAGGCAAAGTTTGCACCATTGAGGAATGAACTATCATCGCTGAGTAAGTACCGAGAAAGATATGGTGGGGGACTAGGCAAATGTAATTTCTCAGCTGCTCAGTAAATTCTTCAGAATCAAACACGATTAGCTGTTATCCGTCAACATGGATCCAATATATGGTAATAAAGCACAACCGGGACATATACTTTAATGGATTCTTTCCCTTTTTCAGTAGATGATGGTGCATATCCTATATTAGTAAAGTCAGCGATCGGTTACTAATGTTTGCCACTAAAAGAATCTGCAGTACTAACACAGTTTGTTTTGGCATATTTTCATATAAAGAGAAGCTTTCGGGTGTATTATCATATTCGAACAAAAGCCTTCCATTTCAAACTTTATTTATATGATCTTGGTGTACCGGTGAAAGAGTCACGGCACACTGTGAGGTTAGCATCCGCGACAGGAGGAGTCAATCCTGCTGCTCATTTAGGCTCTAGAAACAGCATAGCAATATACAAAAAGCCAGGTTTATGTCAATAATAAATGCACAAAACTAAAAAGTTAAAAGGCCTGTCACTCGCTTCTGAGTTGTAAACAGCAATGTCCTGCCGAAATTTGTTCATTTCACCAATTTCTTTCAACAAGAAAATATCTTCTTGGTTGATCACAAGAACTACAAACACTATCTGGGAGGGAGAGGTATACATAAGGGATTTGAAGTTCGTAATGTGAAATCTACAGCTCACGCAAATGGTCAACTTACCGAGCAAATCTGCTACGTTTTTGCCATTACTAAACCGTCCTGTAGGTTTCTTGGTGGGGAAGTCGATGCCGTTATACATGAAGTCTGCCCTAGCGATACAGAATGGAATATAATTGTTGTTGCCAACATCTACGAAAGAATCTCCGAAAACGAACATGGCTGGCACCATATGAGCATTGGAGAGTTCAAAGGTCAAAGCTGAAAGTAGGAGAAGGATGAACAAACCCAACATGGATATAGCAGAAGCCATACAAAATCTTTAGCACCTAGTCTTTTGAATACATCTTTTTGTACGGGTGAAAATTGAAGGATTAGCTGTTTTAGGTGTATGATTTCTACTACCGATCCCAAATTCCTTTTGTACATAGGCCATTGTCATAAATAGTGCGTCTCCATCTAGGTTCTCTACTTGTCGAAAGAGCCGTGGATTTAATATCCAGAGGATTCTTTTGCCAATTTTATTTTATTGAAAAGTTTAAAAGCTTAAAAAATTTTATTCGAATTGGGTTTAAAGCTTAAAAGGTTGATCTCCTTTGTTATTGTAAGTCCAAATATTTCTTCATAAACTTGATCTTCATATTGTTTATACTGATTACTTGGCCAACATTTATCGCTATCTATCTGTCAACATACATTAATTAATAAAAGACCGATTTTCATAAAAAGAAACATATATTTACTAAGTATATTTCAAGTTTTGTTGTACAAGTAAATATGAAATAGTAGAAAAAACAACACAAGTTTATGAAAGTGGTACAGGTATATCCTAAAGTTCAAGCATTCAGTGTTAAGTTTCCAATTAAAAAAAAAAAAAAATGATAATATCTTGTTCATAAAAGAAAAAAAAGAATTGGAAAACATGATACGACTGACAGTGGAAAACATGCCTACATGAGAGCGAGGGCAAGGAAGGCCTAGCCACATAATCATGGCCAAATCATTTTCTAGTGCTATTGAAGCCTCGCTTCTGACGTTCCGCTTTTGAATTTCGGGTTGTGGTTGTAATTTCCTCATCGTCATCCGAAGAATCGTCATCATCCTCGGGCTCTTCACTAACCTCGTCAAATCCATAGAGCTTGGAGATGAACGTCGGGGCGACAAAATTAGCCATCACATACATAAAAATGAGTAGACCGCTGCAGAAAATACAGAGAAAACCAGCCCATTAATTCAGTAACTCCAGTCAATTTTGGAACCAATATATGTGGGTACTCAGAGAGAATCATAAGTTAACTAACCTTGTCCGGAGTAGTACCGATAAGTCACCTTTAGGAGCAGAAGCAACGCCGAGAATGAGGGAATTGGCGATGGACCTAGTCCTCATCGTTGGTCTTCGGCTCCATTTGACGAGCTTTTTACGTTCTTGTGCGCATGGCCGGAGCGATGTTACTGTAGTGTACTCGTGCTTTTGGTTGGGCTGCAAATGCAAGGGAAGGGATGAAGCGGGGAAGTGGAAGCACAGCATAGCGTTTATGCGAAACGAAGATCAAAGGTGTAGAGGAATTCCCTGCCTCTGGGTGCTTTGGGTTACCGCAGCAGCAGCTAGGTGTGGATAATGTTGCTGGGGGGAGATTTTTTTTCGGTTCACACAAATAATATCGTAGTCAACATGGGGGGAAAGGAAAGGAAACATCTGCACCTACCTTTTGCAAGTTTACGGTATTTACCCTTTTTTTGCATATATTACTGTTTGTTATTAAATTATTTGCCTGATATGCAAAATTATTAAGGCGATATTCTTAATTAAGAAAATCATTTTAGTGAAATTTTGATGCAAGTCGAAAAGTTAAGGGGAGGTTGTTATAATTTCTTTTCTTAAAAAGAAATTAAAACTAAAAAAATATGAATTTGTGAAGATGCATTGAAGCTCTTTTTTCCTCATTTACCGTTTGTTATGGTTTGCGAAATTATAATAGTAAAAGTCAGTAATGAAAATTTTTAAAATATCAAATTAATTTTATAATAATAAGATTTGACGGATTCGATCATAATTTAGTGTGAATTAATTTAAAATTAATAAATTATCATTTTGTTCAATTCTAACATCATAATATTAAAAAAAATATAGTTAAATGATAATATTTATTTATTTTTAATACAAATCAAGAATTTATACATTAAAATCAGATTGAATTCTATGTCTAATTCTTCTTCCGAACAACATTCTATCACTAGCTGTTTGACTCTTCGCCTCTTGTATTCTATATTTTCCAGTAAATTTGACCTGAAATTCTCATCCTCCCTTCGTAAATAACACTTGGAATTAGAGAATGTCCTAATACATTTAATCTCATTTGGTTTAAGGTATTATTATATTACTTTTATTAATAAATACAACGACATTCCATATTTTATGTAAATGTATATGACATACTATAAAATATGTTCACTGAATACGTATTTTTGGATATCCTATCATCAAGAGTATGAGTTAACGGTGAAACTACGATTTAGAGTAATTTTAATACAAAAGTCCTATTCTGAAATATCATATAGCGGAAAACAAAAAGTTAACATCCCAAACACATAGGAACCAGGAATCATAAAGAAAAGATTAAAGATCATGTTCTTCTAACCTATTCTCCTCGCTATTTTCGACAACAGCACGCATAAGCAGAAAATACAGCTAGACCTATATTAATCACGTGTCAATTTCGATCCTAGGTTGAATCGTGGCAGACGGACACCTGGCCTAATCCAAGATGAAAGCCGATATTTACAAAAAATTTGGCCAAAACATGTTAAACATTAATTGCGAGAGTTATACGGTCAAAACACCAGCAAAAGTCATCAACTTTATGTAACTAATTCCATTTCTCGAATATTCAACACAGAAATCCAAATCTAGAACAGGTCCATTTCAAATACAATACCTAATCCCAAAACTAATAAAAGACAAACAGCCCTTGTTTTAGGTAAGGGAGAATGATTAGGTTTTAATATTGAGAGTAAATGACAAATTTAATGGGTCAGCAGGAAGAATTTTGAAATATTTGCGCTTTTGACCAGATTTAAAATATTACAAGAAGATGGAAAATATTGAGGATTTCGATTTAACAATAATTTACGGGAGTGTCAGAATAAATTTTTAAAAATGACAAACAGAAACAATATTATTAAACTTTCCTGTCAACTTTTAAGTTTCTCCAATTAATTTCATCATAAAAATTTTTAAATCAATTTTAATCTTCATCTTACCTTTTTTTTCCACCTCTTCTTTTCCTTTAATCGTATGGAATGAACTAACTCCTGAATAATGATTATACTGTCTACAATTTGTGTGCTGGGAATGAAGCTGGATTGCGAGTCAAAAATAATATAATGCATAACAGCCTTCAGCAGATTAGACATTAGCTTTGTAATAAACTTGTAAGTCACATTATAGAGATTATTAGGTTTAAACTGAAACATGGTTACAGGATGTCGATCTTGGGAATTAATTAAAACCAACAGTATCTTATTAAGTTGGTCTGGAGCTAACAAAAAGAAACTAATTAAGATTCAGGTTTAACATTGAATCATTGATGATTGGGCATTGGGCATTGGCTCTGGAAGAATACTGGTTGCAATCCATCTACTCCTACTAGGGTCTTGAACTTTTCCATACAAGTAGACACTACTTTAAAAATCTCTTCCTTGGTGATAGCTTGGAGTGGACTTGACGTCAACCCCTCATCTAAACTAGAAACAATGAGTTAGTTACAAATGGAATATAACATGAGATATTATCCTTATAAAGCTAGATAAAAAAACTTAGCTTCCATATCTTTACTAGTAAAAACATTTTGTCTAAGTTGCCATATGGTATATCCAGCTGCGTTGCCAAGTCAAAACCCAATTAAAGGATTGGTGGGGAAACTGGGTTGTACGATACAAAATGCAATAAATGCGCCTCCTAATAATAAATAAAATTATTTTAGCCAGTTTCACACAAGCCATCTAAAATATTTTATTTTCTTACTTCTATATATACGCATGGGACCATTACTCATTAATTGGTGTTATACATGATCCCGTCGGCGGTTGCCTTTACGTAAAGAGCAACACCATTTCATGGAACATTTATTAATATATACATATATATCAGAGAGGAAACCGTGTATATATATATATTAGTTTCCATTGTTTCATAATTTGTTTTAAATATGATTTCGTTCATTTATTATTGCCGTTCTTGTGAAAATCAGGGTGCATAACTCTGGCTTTACGCGTGAAGAGGGTGAATCATAAACATGGCTCAACTGTCTGTACGTGCAAAACTCTGGAAGACGAAAGCATGCAAATAATTGAGGATGATTGAAGGTGTGTTCCACAAAGGAAAAGGCAAAGTAAACGTCAATTGGATTGGTCAGAGGAGCAGGAGGGATGGAGATTTCCTTTTTCAAAACAGATAGTTGGGATGCATTTAGTGTGACAACCCAGTTTTTCGGATGAGAAGATGAACAAATTTAAGACACCCGACAGTAATCTCTCTTGCACTGTCCCTTCAGCTTCCTTCCATTTTCTATATAAACGTGCCTTCCCTCCCTCGCTTCTCACCAAGTCATCGTAGCTGTCTATCAAACCTCACATAGCAAGATGACTTCTAAGCTGCTTCTCGTTTTGTTATTCTCTGCACTTGTTTGCTGCACTAGCACTGCTAGGAAGCTTGAAGCTGCAAGGGCTTCCTCTCTGGAGGAACAGAAGAATTTGTTCCACCGTCCCAAGTTTGGTGGCGGGTTAGGAGGCGGTGCTGGCGGAGGTGGTGGCCTTGGCGGAGGTGGTGGCCTTGGCGGAGGTGGTGACCTTGGCGGAGGTGGTGGACTTGGCGGAGGTGGTGGACTTGGCGGAGGTGGTGGACTTGGGGGAGGTGGTGGACTTGGTGGAGGTGGTGGACTTGGGGAAGGTGGTGGACTTGGTGGAGGTAGTGGTCTTGGTGGTGGCCTTGGTGGTGGAGCTGGATTTGGAGGTGGTGCTGGTGGTGGAGCTGGAGGTGGACTGGGCGGGGGTGCAGGTGGTGGAGGAGGATTTGGAGGAGGTAGTGGTGGAGGAGTAGGAGGTGGATCTGGTTTTGGTGGTGGATTCGGCGGTGGTGCTGGAGGTGGAAGTGGACTTGGTGGTGGATCAGGTGGAGGAGGTGGGTTTGGAGGAGGAGGCGGTGCCGGTGGGGGCTTAGGTGGTGGAGCTGGTGGAGGCTTTGGCGCTGGTGGTGGTGCTGGCGGTGGACTTGGAGTTGGATTGCCATGAAGAGTAGCTAATGCTATTTTTCTATTGATAACTCAAGATAATAACTAAGCTTTTTGTTTGTCCATCCGTTCCAATCGTTTTTCCTCTAGTTCCATGAAAATGTAATTCCTCCTAGCTCTTCTCTTAATGAAGAAATAAATTATTTATAAGAAAATAAGCATATTAATTGTACTATCATCAGTGGATTTTACGTTCATTTTTTCTTGCCGACAGAAACATACTGCTTTGCAGAAACAAGGGCGAAAACATGCTAGCCGTATGGATGTTCTGCTGCTATATATTTGCATGCAGAAATTCGATTTTGAGGTAAAGTGACTTTAAATAAGTCTTACATGCTTATAAAAAAAAGTCTTACACTTAATTAAATATGACGAATATAATAAGAGTATGGAGAGTATAAATTAGTGATAGATGAACATTTGGGATATATTTTAAGGAGAGACACAGTTGCATTCGATAGTAAACCATTCCATTTTTAGTGATGGCGGATGCATAAAAATTTCAAGGAGAAATTCTCTTGGATAATTTCATATGCACTATTATATATCGATAACTTATTTTGCATTATTGTTATAACTCATATTGGGACGACTTTGTTATTGATATTACAACGTGTCTCGGTTTTCCCTGGTGTTGTGGCTGATAATGGCATTTTGCCTAAAAAATTATTAAATTAATCTTATAATAATAAAATTTTAATTTAATTTAACAAATATTTTTAATATTAAAATATAATATTTTACTTTTGTTCGAATCAAAATTGTCAACACTAAAAATACATCATCCAAACAAACACGCTACATTAGAACTGTATCCTTCGAAGTTCATAGCAGGAATTTCAAGTATCACTGCAACTATAAGGTCCAACCTCATAATTAAGAAAGTCTGAACGAGTTTTAAATACAAAACACAATCCATTTTTAAGAAATTATTGGAAGAACTTCTCCAGAAATTTTAATGCATCCATCTTTTAAAAGGAAAAAGAAAATAGAATGATTTACTATCAAATGAAATTCTGTAATTTTTTTTTATATTGTCGAATTCTATCTTATTCTATTTCTCTAAACTTTTTGATTTTATATGAAATCAAAATCTTTTAAATTTCAAATCTTTAACAATAAATATTCGTGAGCACTTATGTATACTCTCCATAATCTTATTTACATCATATTTAATTAACTGTAATAATTATTTTTAAATCCCTTTAGTTCGTGTGAAAATTGTATGTTTTTGTAGGCATAAAAAATGAACATCGCTGATTATACTATAATTACCTTATTATAAGTAATTTATTTCTTCATTAAGACAAGAATTAGGAAAAATTACATTTGCATTGAAATATAGGAGAACGATGAGAATTGGTAGACACCCAAATAACACAGTTACTATCGTTCGGAATTATCAATAGAGAATAGCATTTGCGACTCTTCAAGGCAATCCACCTCCAAGTCCACCGCCAGCACCACCACCAGCGCCAAAGCCTCCACCAGCTCCACCACCTAAGCCCCCACCGCCACCGCCTCCTCCTCCAAACCCACCTCCTCCACCTGATCCACCACCAAGTCCACTTCCACCTCCAGCACCACCGCCGAATCCACCACCAAAACCAGATCCACCTCCTACTCCTCCACCACCACCTCCTCCAAATCCTCCTCCACCACCTGCACCCCCTCCCAGTCCACCTCCAGCTCCACCACCAGCACCACCTCCAAATCCAGCTCCACCACCAAGGCCACTACCTCCACCAAGTCCACCACCTCCCCCAAGTCCACCACCTCCGCCAAGTCCACCACCTCCGCCAAGTCCACCACCTCCGCCAAGGCCACCACCTCCGCCAAGGCCACCACCTCCGCCTAGGCCACCACCTCCACCAGCACCGCCTCCTAACCCGCCACCAAACTTGGGACGGTGGAACAAATTCTTCTGTTCCTCCAGAGAAGAAGCCTTTACAGTTTCAAGCTTCCTAGCAGTGCAAGTGCAGCAAACAAGTGCAGAGAGTAACAAAACGAGAAGCAGCTTAGAAGTCATCTCGCTATATTAGGTTTGATAGACAACTACGATGGCTTGGTGAGAAGCGTTGGGAGGGAAGGCACTTTTATATAGAAAATGGAAGGAAGCTGAAGGGGCAGCGCTAGAGAGATTACTGTCGGGTGTCTTAAATTTGTTCATCTTCTCATCCGAAAAACTGGGTTGTCACACTAAATGCATCCCAACTATCTGTTTTGAAAAAGGAAATCTCCATCCCTCCTGCTCCTCTGACCAATCCAATTGACGTTTACTTTGCCTTTTCCTTTGTGGAACACACCTTCAATCATCCTCAATTATTTGCATGCTTTCGTCTTCCAGAGTTTTGCACGTACAGACAGTTGAGGCATGTTTATGATTTACCCCTCTTTACGCGTAAAGCCAGAGTTTCACAAGAATGGGACTTCTTCTAACACTAGTGGAGCAAGAGGAAATCTTATTTTCCTTTGGGGACATTCTAAGGTACACATTCACGTGGTAATTAAACGCAATGATCCCTTTCTCCTTTCGTCTTACGCAGATTTATTGTTGCTAGCTGGATAATTAATAATGCACTGTACTGACTACTGAAGCAAGCTATGGTTAGCGTTTGCTTGATGGAAGTTTGAAAAACCAAGCCGTAAGCTGCTTTGTGGCTCTTGACTGCTTGTCTTACTTTTTGGCTGCATATGTGAAAATGACAATTTGTCAAAGCAACCCCCTGACAGCAAGTATATATACCTGAAAGTCAGAAGGATGTGGAAGCACTTGCTGGGAAGGGATAATAAATGAACGAATTCCTTACTAAAATAAACTATTCAATGAATCATATAATTAAAGAAAAAATTATATACTATAACTAATAACACCTTTTTAAAAAAATTATTGTAGGCAACTCAAAACCAAGGTCCTTCTTTTAAGCTTGTCCACATCTTAAGTACTGTTGCTAGTCAAATAATATATTAGCACTTACAAGAGCAATAATGAGCATGTGCTTAAGCCGGAAAATTAATTGTTGAAAGCTGCTGTGCTCTTAACTGTTTTTCACGCGTTTGTGCTCACGAGTCAATATTGATCTCGAGCCACTCTACTAGAATCCACTTCTATACACCTCTACCTGCCAAATAAATCACACCAAGGCTGTGGTGAATTTGGATGAGAACTAACAAGAACATTATTTTCTAAAAAAGAGCTATAAGCAATATAGATACAGTTACAGATTTACCATCTTTTTAAGATGAGAATAAAAATCAATAATCCTAGGAATTACAACTTGTTCGTCGTTATAATATATACAGTGCTGTGTCCGTATATACGAAATATTTTCACACGGAAACGCTCATGCGTCACGCGTGGCAGTTACGCGGTAGAACAGAATTTCCCTAGCTCTCTTTTACTGATTTTTCCAAACGTTGCCACGTGTTCAAACGGATTTCTTCCGTACTGCTAATCAAACTTGCTCACCATGCTTACAATTCACCCGCTTCTTTTGTTTTCTTCGCAATAATACAAAAAAACAAACCCGCCCTGCTTGATCTTTCCGTCTCGGATTATTTTTATTCCTGTCAAATCAAGCTCTTCCCTGTCAGGTCGAACTCGCTCCACATTAACGAATTTCACCCGCCAGAATACCTTTTTGAATATTGATTGTATCTGTGGATAACTTTATTGAAATTGGCAGCTTTGATTTGTGAAAATAGGCAGAGATCGAAGCGATTCAATTATGTTGGCCGTTATTAGAAGAAGAGTGGCTGACGGTGGCTACTATTCTTCTTCGGTTGCGTATTTATCGCATTTCATTTTGTTTCCCTTGTTATCATATATACGTTTTCTTGGATTTTGGAGAATATTTTTCTCTTTTTTTTTTGAAAGAGAAGTTTTCTATTCCAGATTTTGAAGCAGTCGCTGCCAACCACCCGCCCCGCAGCATCCACGTCTAGGCTTCCTTATTTCCTCGAAGAATATGTAACAGCATTTTTTATTTCCATTTTTGTCGGATGCCCTTTTTTTCTCATGTTCCTAGTAGTGAGTTTGCTAATCTTAGAGGTTTCCTGGAGGATTGATCCCGCAGTTGTCTCATATTATGCGGCATTCGTTCGACTTATGATCGTTGCTGTCGTACTCTCGAAAATGATTTTATTGGTTTGGTTGCTTTATGTGGAAAATAAGAGTATTTGGGAGATTTGAACTAGGAGTTTGTGAACAGGTCTTACTTCGTCCTCGAGCGCGGGGACACACCAGGAACTTCAGCCATCTCATTGCACCTGGTAATATTAATTCTTTGTATATTATACTTGCTCTCAAAAAATTGTTTACTCATTGTTACATTTCTTTTATTTCTGGTTTACAGGTCGCTCGGTTAGATGTAGATGTAGATCTTTGAGGTTCGTCATCCGTGGCATCACCCTATATTTGAGATGTTCCATTGAGGTCACGTTCAAGTAGTGCTTTTGAAATATCATTGAAGATGGAACCCTTTGGTTGTGGGGTTATAGAAAAGGAATGTGCAGCCCCATCATCAATCTGGGAAGAAATGTTCCCTGATTCATCCAAAAAGAAAGAGACAATGACTGACGAGTCTATACTTTTTAAGGGGACCGGTGGTTTTAAAATATGATATTTTCCGACTATATAAATCCTGTACATAGTAGTTTATTTTCTTTTATATATATATATTAAACATATTTATAGTTAGTGTAACTTCACTTACTCCTTGATTAAACCAGTAATTGGAATTGATGTTTTAATTGGTTGTGGAACCAGAAATATATCCTTGATAAGATATTATTATTTATTTACATGTGAGTTTCTAAGCAAGTTTTAGCGTATGCAGGGGTGTTGCTTCCAGCATTGAGCTTTTATATTCCAAGAAAATATGGAGCCGGGCATTTTCATCGGATAGTGGTACATCATTGAATACTCTGCCTAAATGAGGCATGCTCATCCAATATGCTTATATAGTTATCTTTATTTGTATGCATTTACCTTTTCTAATCTAAATGTTTGTCCTATGACAGTTACTTTAAAAATGTTGCTGATTATTGAATTTTTTGTTGATTATTGACTTATTTAAAAAAATTAATATTTTAGAATTTGTATGATTTTTGACGTTTGAGTGGTTCCACTTGCTGCATCTCATGTTACTTTGAGTAACTTCCTTGACGAATCTAATTGAATAAGTATTGCTTTGGTAAGCTTTTCTTTTTCCATGAAGGATTATTCTTGAATCAAGATGCTAAATAATCCCAAAGGATTTATGGGTTTGCAATCTTACTTAGCAGATATACTGATAATCCTTTGGCTGTTATTGCTTTAGTAGTTAGTTAAATGGTCACTGATTAGTTATGCATCTAAATTCAATAGATCATCTGTTCATTACTGTCTTTTAGAGTAATTTAAGAGGATTTTTTAGCTCATTGATGGCCCTGTGAGGATCTTTTATTATCTTTGACATTGCATCATATTATATATCAAAATATTTCCTTACAATTATTCCCAATGTTTATGACACTGTAATATCTTCAAATATGATGTAGAGGACCTTGTTGATGCCGTTGTTCCTTTTATGGGTGAGTCCATCACAGATGGCACATAGGCAAAATTTCTGAAGAGTATGTTTTCACTAAATTGATTTCTCATCTGTATTTTTCTAGTTCTAAAATTTTTTTTGTCAAGTGTGTGTATAAAATTCTGGGTGCAGATTCTGGTGATAAGGTAGAAGTTGATGAGCCTATTGCTCAAATAGAGACAGATAAAGTTGGTACTCCAGTATCCAGATATTCATGTCCATGGTTATTTATCCTGTTGAAGAACAATCAATTGTGTCTCTTATATTTCCTGTTTTATTTGCCGTAGGTGACAATGGATGTTGTTAGTCCAGGAGCTGATGTAATAAAAGAGGTATTGACCTCTCTATTTATGTACAGTACACTGATGGTTTTTGGATGGAGTTTAAATTTATGGGATGCACTATTTTCAGTTTGTTGCCAAGGCAGGGGAAACTGTGGAACCAGGAACCAAGATTGCTGTTATTTCAAGGTCTGGTGAAGGTGTTGCTCCGTCAGAGAAAACACCAGAAAAGACTGCGTACAGGCCAGCCACATCTCTGGAAAAGAAGGATGAAGTAGGGAAGGCAAAGGTTGAAGCTGCAAAAGCTCCTGAAAAACCTAAAACTTCAACTCCACTACCTCCTAATCGCTCTGCTACAGAACCACAGCTTCCTCCAAAGGATAGGGAAAGACAAGTATGCCATTTTGGGTTGTTGTTATGCATTTGAACAATTTTGACATGCATGATTAAATGAGAATTACCTTGATCGATTGCTGATGTTATTCATTATTTTTTGGTCAGTAGTTATTGATTTTGCTTTGGTAAGCTGAATTCAAATTTCTCAGTGACGCATCAATAGGGTATCCTTGCTAACTTCATTACAGGTTCCTATGACAAGGCTTCGGAAAAGAGTTGCTACGCGGTTGAAGGACTCTCAAAACACATTTGCTATGTTGACGACATTCAATGAAGTTGATATGTGAGTGAAATTGAATTTTGATGTGACTTGTTGCTTGTCATTTCCTTTGCACCTTCATGCTCCCAAGATTTCCTTTTCTATGGCTAAACTGTTGGATGACCTTTTGACATTTGTAGTTGTAATGAATCTGTTTCAAAGGGATATTTTTCCTTTTTAATGCCTTTATTTTCTTTCATTGTAGGACTAATTTAATGAAACTCCGGTCAGATTACAAGGATGCTTTTGTTGAAAAGCATGGGATAAAATTGGGCCTCATGTCTGGATTTGTGAAGGTACTCAACTTTTTGTTGCTAGTGTGCTTTCTGTAGACAAACCAGTTGGCATATGTTCTTTGTGTGCTAGTTTATGCTGTTTCATTTTTATTTGTAAACTTTTTTCAGGCTGTGTCAGTGGACTTCAGAATCAGCCTATTATAAATGCTGTTATTGATGGGAATGATATCATATACAGAGATTATGCGGACATCAGTATAGCTGTTGGCACTCCTAAAGTTAGTAACATCTCTTTATCTGATGGATTTTATGCTTTTTGTGCGCCAATTCGCAGCATTTAGTATTAGCATCCAATGCTTCCTTGACGTACATAATTATTGGTTACTGAGCATGCCCTAACTTTGTGAACCATTTAGGACTGTACTGGTTTGGAATTATCGTCAAGCTTCAGCCATTTTTTTCATCTCTGACAAATCTGTCTCTGCAATATACTGGATAATGCCTTGGTGGCTTTGAATATTTTGTGTGTATTATACTACTCACTACTGTCTGTTCTATTGAGTTTATCTAATATCATGAAAGAGAAGAGAATCTCTCATTTCTAATCTAAGTGGCATAAAAAAATTATTGCTGGAATGGACTTTTATTCTGACAACATTATGTTAACCTTATTTCTCAGGGACTTGTTGTTCCAATTATCCGTAATGCTGCTAAGATGAATTTTGCTGAGATAGAGAAGGAGATCAACATCCTTGCAAATAAGGCAAATGATGGATCTTTATCAATTGATGAGATGGCTGGAGGTTCATTTACAATATCTAATGGAGGTGTTTATGGTAGCCTTTTGAGTTCACCTATCATCAATCCTCCCCAGGTTTGGCCTTCAACTGTAATAATTATTTGTTAATTTTTGTACAATATTTATGTTTCTTAGAATTTGCTTTTCTTAATCAATACCGTTATGTTGACTGAAGTTGCTCCATATGATCTGTGCATAAGATGGATCTGTACTCCATTAGTGAAAGCATAGTTTTCAACAAGATTATACAGATTTTTCTGGCACAAGTAACCATTCTGCCTGACTTTTTAGCTTTGGTTCTTGCGATGCTAAAAGTCATCTTCGGTGATGAGATGAATCTCACTATCTGTACTTTTTGGCAGTCGGCTATTTTGGGCATGCACTCGATAATGAGTCGTCCAATGGTTGTTGGAGGAAACTTTGTTCCAAGGCCAATGATGTACATTGCTCTAACATACGATCACAGGCTGATTGATGGAAGAGAGGCTGTTTTCTTCTTGCGTCGCATCAAAGATGTTGTGGAAGATCCTCGTAGGTTGCTTCTTAATTTATGAATACCTTAGGAAGGACTGGGTGTTCAATTACATGACCTCTCGACTACACTAATACTTAGTTATAATTCTCTTGGACAAAAGAATAAATACTTGGGAGATTCAAGTTTTTTTAGGGTCTTTTTTATCAATTTGACCCATCATGAGTTTTTAACTTGTGGCTCTATCATATTTTGAATTTAAAATCAAACCCAGAGACACCTTTTCGTTTTCCTGTTTATTTGGAAAAAAGATTTTACATTCTGGTGAGGGGCTTGTACAAGTACCCAGAAAACGAATTATTGCTGTGAAGTTCTTACTGTGATGTAAACGTCATACAGTGTTCACAAATGGTTTGATTTCGTACAATTTGTTGTAGGCGTGATGTGCTCTTTATATTCTTGGAATCTCTATTTATTTGTGTTTTGGAAGATTGATGTCAAACTGCCAATTCGCCATTCTTTCATGGCTTATTATTCATTAACTTGGAAATGATGTTCAGAGTATATATTTAATTGCAGGTTCTCCTCTGCGTCTAACGTGCCAGGTAAACGTCATCTCGGCTACCTTCTTCATTTTAATACAAGTGGTTTGTATTAAAAAACTGATGAGTTTTTCTCAATAATCAAACGTGATTTCTTTTTTGGCTACCTGTTTATATAATTCTCATTTCCGAGCCTGAAAAGCTTTCATAAGATTTTGCAGTTCTTAGTAATTTGTAGGAGTTGATCTTATTTGCAAAGTTGCTGAAGCGTTTCCATTGGGTTCATTAATAACCAGGTTATAACATTCAGAGAGCGTATTTCAAAATTGAGATCTTGATATTCGTCTGATTTTCAAAAGAGAGATCTGATCTATCATTTATGAGGTGCTTGGATTCTGGGTGAGGACAAATATCCAACAGTGTTGTACCACTGCAGAAATTGGAAACTCTGGATTCAAAACCATCTACTATGCCAGTGCTAAAATCTCCTCTAGGGATACTGATATTTTCGTTAGCTGGTGAACCATCTACTCTACTAGTACTAACATTCTCACTGGCATTGCTGACATTTTCTCTGTTGAATTCCAATGGCAAATCTTCTTCAAGTATTGAGCTTGCGAACTCTTGATCCGGATTAATGAACAATGTTTCTGTTGCAACCGTGGGTTCGTTTGTCAGGATCAGATTATTTCCTATTTCCTCAAACTCACCTCTTCTAACTGTAATCCAATCTTCTTCAGGTGTCCAGCTGGGAATATTTGAAGCTGCTGGCGGACTCAATTCAACCAACCTCTTGATCCTCACGGCCGGTGAGTCCGAGTGAGTTTCAATTGTCAGATTCTGAGGACTTTCCAATGCATCCATTGAATCCCAGTGGTCGTTATCCAGTACACAAGTTGGCGAAGTCGTTGTCAACTCCTTAATTTCCGTACAATCAAACTTCAATTCATGAAGAAAAGGATGAGCAAGTAACTCTCTGGCTGTCCATCTCTGTTTTGGATCTCTCATGAAACACTTGCTCAAAAAATCATTAGCCTTATTCGATAACCAGATTGGACACTCGGGAACGTCACTCGAGAACCCAATCCGATACAAAGCGGATGCCGGGTCTTTCAGCCCTGCCCATGGGTGACTTCCGGTGGCCATTTCAACAATTGTGCACCCCAGAGCCCACACGTCTGCCGGAAACCTTTGCTCTTCTCCACGCGCCACCTCTGGCGCCATAAATGCTGGTGTGCCAGAAAATGCTGACACAGAACTGCCTCCATCGGTGGCTAGATCTTCAACAGATCTAGCACATCCAAAATCGGTAATCTTGGCTCCATCTTTATTTATCAAAACATTCTGGCTCTTTATATCGCAGTGCACCAATCTGTTCTTGTGCAAACAATCCAAGCCTTGCAAGATGTGTCGTGTGTATAATGTGATCATAGGCTCATCTAACTGACCTCCACGCCTTCGAATCACGTCGTGGAGGGTGCCACCGTGGACATACTCCATGCAAAGATTGTACATGAGCTTGTTGTTTTCGTTAGAAATACCAGAGCCCATATACTTGACTACGTAAGGAGAGCTTAATTTGGACAGAAAATGTTGTTCTTGACGCAAAAACCTAGATTGAGAGAGCTCTGTGGACTTAACCGCAAAGACCTCACCGGAGAAAGCTGAAATAGCAAGCGAGACGGTTGCGGTCGAGCCACGGCCGATGGTACGACCTCTAGTCCACTCCATCGGAGAAGAGAGAGGAAGAGAAACCTCACAAGAAGTGAAGGCTAAAAATGAGACAGAGGAGGTGATCTGGATTTTTGGCGGGCTTAGGAACATATATATATAATGTATGTGAATAGGACAAAATATACTTTTGACTTATCCAATGGTTTTCTGTTGGTAAATACCTTTTTCTTTTAATCAACTAAATACCTTCTTCTTGCACAATAAAATATAACAAGATTGGCCGTTTTTCTAGCCCAACAGTTGCACCCACTGCTTTCCGCCGTTTTGTCTACTTGTCTAAGTTTGAAGTTCTTTGGTGGAAAAACAACACATGGCAAAAGGCGAGGCATCGCCAGCTTGGTTTAGCTGTCCTCGGACAGTGGTTTACAGAGGCCAAGCTTGAAATAGAAAAGCCAGCCACATGAAGACACGTAATGTGCCGATGTAGCGTGATTAATGGGGTGATTATGAAGAATATCCCATTTCAAGGGAAGTGGACTTTGCGGCGGCAAAGTTAAACTGCGACGCAACACAAGCTTGTAGGTTCCAAGGATAATATTCATTTTTTGACAGATAGGTACCAATTTTATAACCACAACCTTACAAATGTTTGGAAGATTAACTGCGTCAACCCAGATTATACACACAATATTCGAGGAAATTGGCACCAGCTTTTTCAATCTCCAATCCGTAATTACTTGAAATTTGGAGTAATCTGCAAGCAATTCCAGTTAAAGAATCAGAGGTCTTTTGAACTTCTGTGTTCGCATCTTCTTTCCGCAGATTGTTGCTCTTTCTGATCTGGATAATGGGACCATGGCTAACCCTCTTCATGAAAACATCATTCAGCAGGACGGTGGCAGCACATTTTGACGTAGACTTGAAAGTTGTATAATCTGAGAAGTAAAAATTCATTTATTCTTATCAAAAATCAACATTCGAACTTTGACAATATCTTTTTAATTTTAAAAAAAAATTGAAAATTCTATGCCTATCCTTTTCAGCTACAGGGTAAACTAGAAATCAGTAACTAAGAAAGGCTTGACTTGACGTATGAACTAGACAATCTGGCTATCCAACTAATCATGGTGCCGAAACAAAGGCTGGCAAAAGAATTAAATATATGCCGTATATGTTGAATAGAAGTGCCTGGTCTCTCTATGTTTGACCGTTTGCCTGTAGAAAGCACACCAAAACCTCGAAATTGTAGAAAGTTTTGAGAATGCTTTGTCCATTATAATTAGAAAACGGTGCAGATGAAGCCAAAATGGGAAACAGGCATGATCTGCATGCATAAGTTTTGAAGTAACTGCAGACACCTTCATGATTATTCTCGTGAAGCTTATTTTCTCGACCATACGATCAAAGCTATTTTCATAGTAGAGAATCTTATATTTGAACAAAAAAAAAACTATGACAATGTTTATATACGTTCCTAATAAGTACTCTGCTTCTGCTGCGTGTAAAGAAACTGATAATTCTTTTCCTATTCAAATGCATAGGAAGGGTTTTATCTATCGATAATCATAATATATGTGAGGTTAAAGCATAATACGGATCCTAATAAAATTATGTTAGATGTAAATCTTAATTGTATAAAATTTTAGTTGTATTCATAAATAAGCATTTTGGCAGAACAGCTTATAAAATATGTATTTGGAAGGAAAAGAATCCAATAACACGATGAGTGATAAAAACTAGAGGATCTGAGAAGGATTGGACAACACTCAAGGCCTCTTAATTGAATCTCAACTAGAGATCGGGAGAGAAGACACAAACCTTTGTGTCGGAGAGGGAAGAGGAAATGACAAGACCGGGGAGACAAGATGGAGACCAGGCTCGGATTGCGAGAGTTTAAGAGTCTCTTGGGAGTAAAGGAGACGAGAGACTTTTAAAATTAAACCTATAAACACTTACAAAAAATTTAACTTAAAAACCAAACTACTCAACCTCCTCAAGTTCAAAATACATCCAAGGCATTAAATTAATTAAGCAAATCAATGTAACCAGTGTGAATGAAAAAATATTCTTGAAATTCTTTGTTGTAATAACCTGAGAACGGAATTTTGCATGTAAAAACAGTTTATCACAAAATATATACGGATCAAGAAAAGGACAGCAAAAGAATAATTGTCAGGCTTCCCAACTATACATATCCCCTCTTAAAGAAGACAAAGTAATAGAAACCTAAAGCTTTTCCGAATTCTAAACACTAGCAAAACATAGTAAAAATCAATCTTATCATAGTTCCTGATATGCACAAACTCACCATATACACTTTACTCTTCAAACTAAATGCTGCTATTACATATTCATATTGCCATCATTCCTGATCAGTGATGGAGCCATTGTTACCGTCACACATTGTTTGCATGAACATTACCAATGATTGAAGTGATAACCGCAGCTAGAGCCGCAGTTAAGTTGGGGTTTTCAGTGATAGCCTCAGTGATTGCAGAAACTTCATTCGCCGACGGTAGCGTCTGCATACTGTTTTGCCCTGATTGTTGCATCTCCATGCCCTGTCCGAAAAGGTGTCCAGAAAATTTTTGTTGTGGGCTGTAAAGACTTTGCTCAAAACCATGCGGCGTGGAAGCTAAGTTCACAGGGTAGTAAGGAGAAGGGAGTATACATTGGCCTTGGGATGTTTGGACAGTACTGGAACAGCTGGGAGTGTGGGTAAGATCCAATGTTATAGTAGGAAATGGAGATGAAAATGAAAGTGTTGCATAGCTAGGTGTGGATGGCGGTAAGGTATTTGCTAGTGAATTTGAGTTCACAAGCCCATCAGAGCTAGGCATTGACCCAAAGAGTAGCACTGAAGCAGCTGCAGATGTTGTTGCTGCCATTGCCATTGCTGCTGGAGGGAGTGGATGGTTGTGTTGGCCTTCATAAGTTGTCACAAGGATCGTTTTATCCTCGGCACATCTCTGGACCTTCATTAATTTTTTTTAATTGAAATCGAAATTTATTAGAGATAAAGAGTCATATGGAGATTGAAAAGCATAAGTGAGAAAGATCTCAAGAAGTCATACAAAGAATGATCGTTACATGTTGGGATCAACTACTAAACTAAAACCCTTAGTACAAAAGAGTTTGTTACCCATAAGATTAAAATTCTTTAAATTATGCGTACTAATATTCATTCATGAAGTACAAGTCGATCAATGTTTAGCTTACAAAATTCATCAAAAAAATAATTATTCATCAAAAAAACTTACAAATGCCGTCATGCTAGATAAAATCTTGTTTTTACAGGAAATTTAAAAGTCTGCTATACCTTTTTGCGAACTGGGCAACCAGAAGTCATCGTGCAACGGTAGTAAGCTCTAGGGCATGGGTTTCCTTTGGCTATCTTTTGCCCGTACTTCCTCCATTGGCACCCATCTGAGATCTGTAATAGACCAACCAAGGGTGGTCATAAGTAATGTTATATACCAGGCTTTTCCGAAGGTGAATCCAAGGAAAAAAAATCCTATGATATCCAAGTATGTATACAGTTTCCTGCAGCCTAGCTATTTTAAGAAGTATCTTTCTTTTCTTGGAAATTAACTTACTTAAAATACAAAAAAGCTTTATACATAAGTATATGTATTGGCTGTTTGTGCAGGCATGTAAAATGCGGTGCATGCGGCTGCTGTGATTTTTCTTTGGGATTAGTACTCTTTTTTCTGCCTGGCTATTCAATTCTCATGGAATGGTTTCTAACTAACTTTACACATAAGCTAGCTTGTGCTGAAATGTATTACACCTCCATTAAAGTTGGTTCACCATAGTCAAAGGAGAGCATGCTTACCATGGATGTTTCAGATCGTGTCCGAACCGAGACACGGGCTTTTCTGATCATGGACGCAGTTTCCGTCGTTTGATCATTAATATCCTTTGAAGTACTAAACTTGGGAACTTCACTATGAGGAACCCATCCTTGGAATGCTTGTTGTGAACTCTCATAATCTATGGTACGTTTTCCTTTATCCTCACTAGAAGGAGTAGCTGTCCTTTTCAGATCAAATGAACCGACTCCAGAGGCAGTATTTTCCATGGACTCAACTATAGGATTTGGGCACAGAGAACCATCCTGAGATTTCTCTTCAGATATTGACTTCGACGGATCATCGATGTTGGCTTTACCCATATCCATAAACTGTCTGACCATAAATTTTCCCTCTTGCTTCTTTGGATCTTCTTGTGAATTGTTATTGATCTACACCAATATATATATATATATATAGTCCTTGAATAAGATCTTGACATATATGTGTTGATATATAGATAGAGGTTTTAGATGAAACGTATAAATTTACCTCCTCATTTTTCTCTGATAAAGGTCTTTGATTCTGCTGGCTGTGTATGAGTGCACGGAGATGCATCTCTAGAGCGTGGAAGTTATTGGTCACTTGGTTAATCATAATTCTCAAACACTGGTTTTCTGTATTCATCTTGTTGATTTCAGCTTTCAGCGCTTCCAACTACGAGAACAAAACACCTGATTGAGGTAAAAGAGAAACAATAAACAAGGGAAAAGAACAGCGCCACCAAATCCCAGATGAAGACAAAGTGCCATATCTCAGATATACCTCATCTATTCTTTGATTATAGTCTTCCTTCTTTTCGGATGTTCCATCATGCACAACTGATCTGTCACTTTCTTTGTAACCCGACAGGAGTTTTAAACCAGTCTGACATATGAGATAAAGAAATGTCTATAAAATATCAGAAGTACTAATTACTCGATGATATATACAAATTAAAGAAGAAGAAGACGATTATGTTTACGTCTAGTTCATGCCCTGGAAACGTTCCATCTTCTTCACTGATTTCAGTCTTGATGTCAACCATACGTTTCCCTTTTGGAGAATTGGCACTAGCGAAGAAATCCATCTCGCTATCCACGATCCTTTTTCCCTTGGAAATGGTCAGAGAAACATGTTTATGTATGCGCTGAAGATCTCGCTCATCACTATCTGATGAGTTCATGAGAAGGAAATCGTGCTTCCACGGAGTATTGCTTGGAAGTGATCAAAGATTTCGTAGGATCAGTATCAATGGAGAGTCTTCTCCATCCACAAAAAAGAAGTAATAGCTATAGCGTGGTGTGAGAAGAAAGAGAAAGAGAAAGAAAGAGATCCTTTGGAGGTTTGAAGTCTTCTTTTAACAATTGCAATGGACTCGGCAACAAAAAGGAATTGGAATAAGACTAAGTGTGAAATAGGTGATAATTTTAGAGCATGAAGTTGCAAAGAGAAAGACTTTGTTGAATGAGGTAAGGTGGTGCGTCAAACCGGACAGGTGGCTTTTGAAAAGAAAATTACACACATAAAATCCCAAGAGTATCTTCAGTCTGTTTGTTATCTTCACAAGAAAATCGAGATAACAAACTAAAATCAGGATCAAAATATCCCACTGATCGTTAAACTTTTGCAATTGTTACGTGCAAAAGTTTTAAAAGGATGTTTTTTTTTAATTTAATTATAAATCTTGTTGTTACTTGTAATCCTTAAACGACATGGGATTAACACTGTCACTGGTAATGATAATATACGATCACTGTTATGATATAATTTGCCAATAATAGGGCTGTTGGATTTGGTGACGATATTACTCTTATCCAATCCTGTTTCACATTAAGCTCTCTTAGTTTTAATCGGGAATTGAAATTATCAAGACTTTCTACCTATTTAATGCAGCGGAAATTCACTAATGTCTTAACTTATTTATAATTCCAAAGTCATAGTATCTCAATATTACATTACTCATTACTTAAAAAAATAATGATAACAATATTACATTGAAGTTAGACCATAATATTTTAAATAAGCATTTTCATCACTGTAAAATATAATTAAGGAAAACAAGAAGATCGATAAAGCTGAATAAGACCATTTGGGGAGACCCAAACCACCAGAAATGAGGCCGACGAGTCGTTTTTTTTTTCACTTGGCCGACTTAATTTTGAGACAGTTGGATTAATTTAATCGATCCGACACTGTATATTTTTTTATTTCTTTTTTAAAAAATGACATATCACTATTCGGTATGATCTCTTACATTTTTAAGTATTTATTAATCAATGTTTGAAAAAGGAAATAGACCGAGTCAAGCTCATGATTAAAATCGAGCACACCTACAGAAACCTAAACATTATGGTTGAGTATTAAAGATTTATTTATCCTTGATTAAAAATCAAGAATTTAAAATTTTAGATATAAAATATTAAAAAATTAACTGAATTAATTAAAACCAAAAATAAAAATTTGTGTGGAGGGGGGGCTAGGTTAAGTTTGGCTGCTTCCGCAGATGCACTGTACCAATTGGTGCGGACGGGCTCCTCGTGAGGAGTACAAAAATGTCACGGAGTCAATAGCATGATGACGGCTGGAAGCCCAACTGATAATGACTTAGTTTTCTTTAGTTACAAAAGTTGAAGATGGGTATTGGCTACTATTATAAATATTTTGAGCTCACGTTTCCTTTGACCTTTCACGTTTTAGAACATACGTGTTGGACCATAGTACCTTCTTCAATTCAATCTCACACCCGACTTTCTTTTTCACTTCAATGGACTTGCTTGTATGTATATAATATATAAGGGTTATGTTTAAAGTCAACATAGAGGCCAAGTGAGGAAAATTATTATTTTTAATGAACCATTTCCTGACAGTGAAATGTCATATTAGAAATAAACGCAACCGTATTGAAGAAACAAATTCTATCCACTTTTGTGCATATATATATATATGTAAACATGTTTAAAAGTATAGTCACGTACTTTCACAAATTGATATGGCAAAAAGGTAACACGAAACCTTTTTGATTCTCTTTAGATATTAATTAACACTTTCCAGTCTCGAAACATGTCACTAAGCCAAGTTATAATATATAACTAAGTGGGTTGATATATATTTGTTTCACTATTTCTTGTACTATGACAAAGGTTCAGCATTTTTTCTTTTGAACTTAAAGAAAATCTTTATTGAAAATTAATGAGTTTTAGCATTTAATTACTTTTTTCGTGTGGATGATTTTCCTTTTTCGGGACAAAAACTAAAAAGTTACTAGGTTGGTTTGATTTTTATGTCTGTATTTATGTTGTCATAAGAGTCATATGGACTTCATTAATTGTTAATGTCCTTGTACAATGTACTCCCAAAAGTAGGGGGGATGGCATACGCAGCAAATGCACTGCACAGGATGTTGTGATGTTCTTACCATCCTACCTATTCACTTGGGTACTACGTATCAGGTCTATCTATCTACATGAAAGAAAGCACACATAACTCCATTGGGTCAAGCACTAAACCAAACTAGCCCAAAGCTCACTTTGTTTTATAAAAACACAACACTGATATTTTCAATTTACTATCACAATATGAATATCGTTAAATTTTACAATTTTACAAAAATCTTAAACTGGATATCCAAAAATATATATTTAAAGAAAATATACTTTATATAAACGAAGAATATAGAAATACATTAAACTCTCATTCTAATTGAACCGTTTACAAGTTTCATTCCAAAAAATATTATTTTTTTAAGAAGGTAGACATTCATACTTACCATATCGTAATATTAAATGGATAAATATTTCAAAACCAATCTCATATTTATTGCACGTTTGGTAGATGTAATTATAAATAAAAATTTTAAATAAAAATATTTTATTTTAAAAATTAATTTATAAACAAACATGCTGTTAGATTCCAGCAAACTAGAAAATTCGCTGCTTGGACAAAACCCTCTCTTATCTCAGCTTATGTAGCCACTAACCATTAATCATCACCCCCGCAACGAAACGTGATAAAGGGCATCTCATTAGGGTTTCATTTTTAAAATCGCTATTTCACCCTCTCCTCTCTGATCTCTGCGCATCCATCGGCCCGAAATGGATCTGGAGGTGGTTGGCCGCCACGCGCTGCTCTTTGACGACGACGCCATGGCTGAATTCGTCAACTCTTCTGATGCACTTGTCGAGTGGAACTCCCTATCCATCGACCGCTACGACGTGCGCCACCTCCTCTCCACCCCTCCTCCGCCCCGAACTCGACGCCGCCACCACTCACCATCTGCCAATCCCAACGATCCTCTGGAGTCCGAGCTCGATCAAGAGCGCTACGCCGATCTATGCTTGAGCTCCGATTCACTAGGTGATTCCCCTAATATTTTGTTGACGTTTTTTAAAATACTATGGATGTCAGGCCCGTTGCTTCTCTTTTGGTTTTTAAATATTCAATCGAAGCATATGACGAAGCTGCTATTCTGGCTTTCTGGAAAATGTTCTGTGTATGCATCCCAAGACAGCGGATTAGTTTCTTCCACGTTTATACGCATTTGCAGTTTGGTCTTCTGTGAAATTGTGGAGAGGAGAACATATCTAGCCACTGTGAAAGATCATAATGCTTTTTATTTGCATCTTTGAAATACTTTTTTGAAGAAAAAGGGAAAATTGCAGTGGGTTTTTGCTGACTTCTACTATTCTGTTCTTCAGTTTTCTATCTGACAGTCGTGCTTTCTCTCTATCGAAATGGATTGATTGTTTGCTGCTGGAGTTAGATTTGTAATTATCTTCTTATGGTAGAATTGTGGGCACAAGTGGTCCACCAAGTTGGTGCTTTGTATGTTGCCTTGTTGGTTCACAAATGTGCCCTTGTTGTGGGATTAAAATGCATTTACTGTTCTAGCATTTTCTGTTTATTGACTCGTCATCATTGATAATTCCTTTCATGTAAAGTACCCAGTTTAAGGGCCTTTTATTTTGGACATGTTTGTATTGAGCTGTTCAGCCAGATGGGTAACAATAGATGATCACATGCTTATGTAAACTTTCTACATTGCTGGGTTACTTTTCCAAATTGGCAGGATCAATTTTAGTTTGCTAAAGTTTCGACTTTCAGAGATACAAGTAAGAGTTTTCTTGCCTTATACTTGCATTTGCCCTTGTATTTTTTTTCTATTTAAGTGGCAATACCCTATGTTTGTGGTGCATATTTTACCATCTCTAATTACTTGGCTTCATATTACATATTTTTTTCTTGTTATCAGACTTGGAGAATGAGGCCGAAGGAGAGGATGCTGGTTCCTATCGCGCGGTTCCCTTTTCGTATGGAAACACCAGTGATGACACAGATCCAAAGCATGCTGAATCAGAATTTCGTCCACCCTTCTTGGTGCCTGAGCACTTACTTCACTGCCTGGTAGGTAGATAGCTTTGTATCTTTTTCAATTGACTCACTGCTTTTCCTCATATTGTTGTTTGTTTGATACCTATCACTGTGGCCAATTCGTAGCTGACTAAGGTGCATGTGTATTCTAAGGCTTACCTGTCTAAGTTTCAGATGCTTGGAGCAGAGATGGAGTTCTTCAAGGTTGCCATTCCCAGGCACCTTGTCTTCTTTTCATATCTTTGATGACAAGGGGCCTCGCAGGTGGGATAAGGATGTAGTATAAATTTGTTTACTTCATGAGGAATCTTGTTTTCTAGCGCGAGAGAAAGCTGGATGAGCTATTCTGTGATGTAGAGTTATGTTTATTCTTTTTTATATCCAAACATGTGACAGTTCCATTTTTTTATCTGTATTTTTCTGTAATACTTTTATGTCAGTGAATTCTTCTGTCCAAAAATTTTTCCTATTTTTGAGAAGTTTCTTTTTTTTTCTATACTTTCTTTCAGCCTCCATCTGAGAAGGTGCACCAGATCATTGCAAGGACTGCTAAGTTTGTAAGCAAGCATGGTGGTCAATCGGAAATTGTTTTGAGGGTTAAGCAGGGAGACAATCCAACTTTTGGGTTCTTGATGCCAGATCACGATCTTCATCCTTACTATAGGTTTCTTGTTGATCATCAAGAAGTTTTGAAATCTGAACTTGATGGGAAATCTGCTGAAGACCAGAACAGAGTGGAGAGTGCAGCTAATCAGTCAGGTGGTGCATTGTCATTACTTGGTTCTGTTTATGGCTCTATGGAAGATGAAGAAGGTACATCAAACAATGCCCCAGAACATACCAGAAAAGTTTCTGAGGAAGTTGGAGATGGAGATAATATAGTTGTTTCTCATGGATCTGAACATACCATTTCTCCTGCATACCTTGCTGTGAAAGATGAGATGGGATCTAAGCATCCAGTTTCTTCTTTGAAAGGAAAATCTCATGTTATAAAAAGAAATAATTCCATCAGCACATTTAAGCCTGAAACAATAACTGGGGTGAAGAAAGAAGGTGATACCTTGGATGCAGTTTCTTCTTCTTTGGAAAAGTTGCAGGGTTCAGGTTCACCTGGTTTGTCAAAGGTTGAACCATCTATTTTGGAACCTCCATCTGATTTGAAGAGAGTTATTGATAAGATAGTTGAGTTTATCCTAAGGAATGGGAAGGAATTTGAGGCTGTCCTTGTTCAACAGGATACTAAACATGGGAGATTTCCATTCCTTCTAAAGTCCAATCAGTATCACCCTTACTATTTGAAAGTTCTCCAAAAAGCTCAAGAGGTATGCACTTCATACGCATGTACTCTTTTTTTCTCTATTTTGAACTAAATTCTTAGTCGAGGTCTTTGTGTGTTTGTTGCATGTTATGATTGTACCATACAATCTGTTTGGTATCATTCTTCTTCCAATATACCGCATCCATGGTTTTTGTTACCTTTAAATAGTTGTTATGATTTTCACATATGAATGCTATTAGTTAATTCGTTCTTGCGACATTACATCTCCTGCAAATATGAAGGAACATTAATGTCCTCAGTTGTTAGATACACTTGCATACCCCCACATGCACCGTATGCATCTGCACACCACACACATTCACATACCTACTTACACACCTGCACTACCCATGCACGGACATGCATACACATGTGCACACATGGTAATGCACAAGTACACGCCCCCATGCACTATACACACATGGACCATGCACACACACATACACATATACACATGGACCATGCACACACACATACACATATGCTTCAATCACAAATAACATGATGTGGATTGGTATTGTTTTGGAATTCCCTTGATTATGCTTTCTTTTTCTTTTTGAACAGTCAAGATTAGCAGGCAGGGGCCTGGTTTCTGAAAAGCATGATTCGGTGGGCCAGGTGGCTGACAAGAGAATTGTCTCCAAAGAAAGTAATGCTCTTCCCTTATCGTCTGATATCCCATACGATCCAGACAGGAAAGAAAAGTTTAGAATGATAATTGGGAAATCAAAGAAGGATGGGCAGGACCAGCCTCCTAAAAGCAACCTGCCACAACTTGAAGTTAGTGTGGATGCTACTGCAGCTGCTGCTATTCTGCAGGCAGCAACAAAAGGCATAAAAAATCCCAGTTTAAGTATCCTATCAAAGACATTAGGGAACAGTCTAAGTCAGGGACCTATCGAGGAAGAGATCAATCACTCATTCCAGCCACAAAGTTCCAACCAAAAACTGGACTCTGATCGAAAGTGTAATTCAACTCTGCTTGTCGGTTCCAATTTAAAAGTAGCAGCTAATGCTGCAGCTGCAAGCGAGGCTGGTCCTGCTGAAGCAAGCTTGACCAGAGAGCAGAAGTTAAAGGCTGATAGACTGAAACGTGCAAAGATGTTTGCAGCCATGATACAAAATGAAGGTGATCGATTAATGAACCAATCACTGCGGGGATCATCTGTTGAACCCCAGGAATCTGTTTTTTCTGAGTCAAATGCTCAAGTGGTAAATATTGTTGAGAAAAAAAGAGAAGGCAGTGCAGTTCCATTGGATATCAACATGTCTGATAAAATGGAGAATTCTGAAAACAAAGAATCTGTTGATAGGTATATTGATCGGCGGCCAAAGAGGAAGTATCGCATGAGATCAGGAGGAGATGAAGAAGGGGATGAAAGAGAAGGGGATGTGGAACAGGAGAGGGATCATAAGCTATCTAGAAAGAAAAAGAGATCCCATCATTCTTCACATCATAGTAGGGACAGTCATAAGCACAGGAAAAGGCATTCCTCTGCAAAGGACAAAGATTCTAGAAGTCGCCACAAGCGTGATAGCATCTCTAATGAGGGCACTCAAGATAACTCGGGTGATGAGTATAGGCGGTCCAAAAGCTCTGAAGGCAGACATGGACAGTCTCGACATAAGCACAAGCATATTAGTTCTGATGAGGAGCATAGTGACCGTCATTATAGGCACAGGCATGATAAATCCTCTAAGTATGAATCTAGACACTCTCATCATAAGTGCAAGATGGAAATATTGTCTGATGATGAGCAGAGGTCATCTCGACATAGACAAAATGGCAACATGTCATCTGATGATGAGCCTCGACAGTCCCGACACAGGAAGAAATATGATAGCTCTTCTGATGATGAGTATCATCGACTATTGCAACATGACTGTAGACATGGTGGGTCCTCTGATGATGAGCGACAGCATCAAAAAACATCTAGTGAGCGTAGGAAGAAATCTGTTCTGGAAGATTTAGAGGAAGGCGAAATTTTAGCAAGATCAAATCATTCAAAGAGCAGCAAGGGTGGCGAGCGTATTAGTAGGGAAGTATCTGTTGATTTGTCAAAATCTCACATTGATTCGAGGGCTGGTTCTCAGCCTTCTGAAACCACTGAAGTTCCTGACGATCTCAGAGCCAAAATACGAGCCATGTTGATGGCCACCTTGTAAGTAGCCATATTTATCTGTTACAGTTATAGTTTTGAATCTTAATTGTGTCTTTATGAAATTATCGGCTTCTGTTTTTATTGAATAGTTGACATTCTTCAGTTTATCAAGGATGTCAAATATTATTGTTGGTTGAATAGAAGATCCTGGTTTTCCAGGCTTGTTTTATGTCTCATAGTTATATTCAAATTCTTGGTTGGTCAACTATTCAAATTCTTGTGTTGGTCAACTAATTGGTCCACGTTACTCAATACTTTACTAATGTGTGTTGTATTGATGTGTACTGGAGACATCACCAATTGAAATATAAGATAATTCTTTGACATTTGATTCCTTAATTTTTATTAAGATGGATGGATTTTATTATTATTCTTAGTTAAAAATAATGAATCTAATTACTCAAATCATATTCTATTGATTGATAGAAAATAATTCTTGTGCATGGTAGATAATCATTTGAAATTTTTTACCCGATGATAGTGCGTGAGATTCCATAGTCCAAGTCGGTTATGTTTGGGCAGGTAGGTTATGAAACCCATAAATATTTTTTTGGGTAGAAATGGAACCCATAAATATTAAGTGGTTATAAGAGTAGATGGATTGGATGAATTAAAAAATATATAGGGATTGTAGACTTTTCAAAAATAATTCTTACTATGAATCTATATTTAAAATTGTCAATCTACCATATCTCAAAATAAGCTTCGTATAAAAGATTAAAAGTCAAAAACCATAAATTGGTATCATCCTCCCATGTAGTATACTTTCCAGTAAGTGATAGAGACCTACTTGTAAACCTAGATCCTTGTACCATGATCAATGTATCAAAATATAAAACTAGCGATTTTCCTAAAAAGCAACAAAGGTATAGGGAGAAATTATCCTATAATATTTTTCAATAAACAACAGTATTTTGATTTTATTTTTCTGGAATACTACTATTATACTTTGTACCTGTGACCATCTAATTTCTTATTAGTAATATTTATTAATGTAATTAATTATATGGCAGGTTCTACCTAGATAGAATATGATAGTTTGGGATTAGATTTATACATTTAATTAGACCTTGAAAGAATTTTGTTATATCTTAAGATTAAATATTTGAGAAGACATTTAGCTACATATGTAATTCGTGTGTAGTTAGACCAAGTATTAAGTTCATGACAACCAAACAGAATGATCGATTTTCAAATATTTCCTGACGCATGAGTCATATGACGCTGCAAACCTGCCGTTCATATGCCTTCATGCACGAAGAGCCTGTTTCTGTTGTACCTCTCCTGGATTCCTCCACGACGTAACTTCATCATCCGTATGCATCATTACAGTAGTTCTCGTTGTGCTATAAATTCCTCCCCTGCAAACCCTTTCTTCACTTCCCTTTATTACACATGAACAATATTGTTGAGGCTCGAAATACATTTTGTTTTAGTGCTATTCTCTTTAAACGTCGTACTTCTCCTACTTACTTCACTGTTTGAATAAATAATCTCACTGAGTAAGTCTATGGAAATAGAGCAAGAGCTGTTGTCAACTGAAATCGTCAATCGAGGCATTGCCGATTCTGGTCCAGATGCCGGATCCTTGAGTTTCTCCGTGAGGGTACGGCGAGGATTGCCGGATTTTCTTAGCTCTGTCAACTTGAAATACGTTAAATTGGGCTATTCTTATCTCCTTTCGCCATCCTTTTATTTCCTTGTTGCACCCCTTGTTTGTATCATCTTCAGTGCTCAAGTAGGAAACCTCGTGCAGCATGGCTTTTATGTCAATTTTGACCTTATGGATGCACTTCTCATCGTCGGATTCTTGGTTTTGATTCTATACATCTATCTTGACTTAAGCCCACGGTCTACTTATCTAGTGGATTTCGCATGCTATTGTCCCCCAGATGAGCTCAAGGTAACTTAAATTTGTTTTTATTACTCTATCAAGCATTGCCATCCAGAATTCGTCACTTGAAGGCAAAAGGATTTATACTTGGCCTTGATACAGATTTCAAAGCAACAGTTTGTAGAGTTGGCGAGAAAATCTGGAAATTTTAGTGATGAAGCCATACAATTCCAGCACCGAGTTCTCAAGAATTCCGGAATTGGAGAGGAGACCTACATGCCTAGAATAGTGTTCCGCCCCGGTCACAAGATAACAGTAAACGACGGCCGAGAAGAAGCAGCAATGGTCATGTTCGGTGCAATAGAAAACCTTCTTGACGCTAAACATATACGGCTTAAAGACATCAAGATTCTTGTTGTGAACTGTGGTGTCCTAAACACCACCCCTTCACTGGCATCAATGGTGATCAACCATTACAAGCTTGGCCATAATATCCAAAGCTTCAATCTTGGTGGCATGGGTTGCGCTGCAGGGGTGATAGCTATTGATTTAGCTAAGGACCTCTTGAATGCATATCCAGGATCCTACGCACTTGTGGTCAGCACAGAAGTGGTGAGCAGCACTTGGTACAGTGGCAATGAACCGGACATGCTTCTCCCTAATTGTTTCTTCAGAATGGGAGCTGCAGCCATTCTTCTATCCAGTTGCCGTCTTGATCGATGGCGTGCCAAATACGAACTAAAGCAGGTACTGATGCTACCTTGGTTTTTGTATCGTAAGAGTAGTTCTTAGCATTTGGTACCTCTTATTTGCAAAATCTGGGATGCAGTTGATTCGAACTCATAAAGGTGTGGATAACGGAAGCTTCAGAAGCATATATCTGAAGGAGGACGGTGGAGGTAGACGAGGTCTCTCTGTGAGCAAGAACGTGATTGAGGTGGGAGGTCGAGCACTCAAGGCTAACATTACCACTTTAGGTCCTCTGGTTCTCCCTGTTTCAGAACAGGTTCATTTCATCACAAACTGGCTCTTCAAGTTCTTCAAAGGAAAAAGCAAGCTTTACATACCTGATTACAAGCTTGCTTTTGAGCATGTATGCATCCTGGCAACAAGCAGAAAAGTGTTGGATACATTACAAAAGAACTTGGAGCTCACAGAAGAGTACATGGAGGCATCAAGAAAAACATTGGAGCGATTTGGGAACACTTCAAGTAGTAGCGTGTGGTATGAACTGGCCTACTTGGAGGCAATCGGAAGGATAAAAAAGGATGATCGTGTTTGGCAACTTGCTTTCGGCTCGGGTTTTAAGTGCAACAGTGTTGTATGGAAGGCTCTCAGAAATGTTGGAATACCTGAACGGAGCCCGTGGGTTCAGAATTCAGTCTAGAGGGTGAATACACGGAATAATGGAAGTAATGATATTAACTTGAATTCATTGTTAGATATTATATGGTCATGAACAGAAAGCTTAAAAGCCCAACCTCCTTGGGAGAATGGACTTTTGGGTATTAGATTGCAATGTTAAACGGAAAATGGTTCCGCAAACGTAATAATGACAGCGATTAGTGTCTTCTTGTTTGTCCTAGAAACCATTGCAAGAACGAGTTCAGGTATACACATTAATACTGCATATGATAATGTGTCAAGGGAAGCTTGACAGAAATTCTGGAAATGGATCAACCTATTTCTCTTGGAGATCATACTGGATTTTGGTGGGGCATTACATTCTCCAGAAACAAGGTTCAGAACAAAATTAAGGTCAGAAGTTAGAACAGAAAATGCTAATTTTTGTAGGTACCCGTAGGATTTGCATTCTTCACTATCCAGGGGTGTTCCATGATCTTCCGAAGAGAAAGCCTCTTTGAAGAGTCCTTCACCAGGAGCTGCAAACATTTATAAACGACAAACAATGAGGAAGTTAATTAAGCATGCCATAACTTCATTCATCTCCCGGGGGGATATGCAATGTTCATTCATTTGACAAACTCACCCTGGTGATGAGGTTCTTGCCTTCCTCCGAGACTGGACGAGTGGATGGGAAATTCAGATCAACACTCACAATTCTGTATCGAGTAATCCAATGTTATGTTTGATGCAAGCTAGACCTTGTACTAATATATATTCGTAGACAATGTAATTGACCCGGAGAGATACACGATAAATGGTTCCCGGTACCTTTTGAAAGTATCGCCTTGACTCTCAGCCTCAAAAGGAGGCCCCCCATAGAGGAACTCATAACAAAGAATTCCCAAAGTCCAGTTGTCAACTGCAAAATCGTGAGCTTTATTCTCCACCATTTCTGGGGCCAGATAATCCAGAGTTCCACACATGGTGCGCCTTTTACTCTGCGATTGCACGGACCACCCAAAATCGGCAATTTTCAGCTGACCCTAGAAACACATGGAAAGCATACAAGTTCAGATTGGTTTTAGCAGATTAATTCAAATTAAGGAACGCCAGTGAAGATGTGAAAGCAAAAATTAAACACAAGTACATGTTAGAAATACCCGGTGATCGAGAAGTAAATTTTCAGGTTTAATGTCCCTATGGATGACATGTTTCTCATGACAGTAGGCCAAGGCATTCGCTAGACTTGCAATGTACTGAAGAATTAAAGGCACACAAAAGACCAATTAATAACGTGAAACTGGAAAACGAAAAGACTGAAGCAGGGATCGATTGAACTTAATGACTACAGTAGAGGATAAGGACCGTGGCGGATTGGGTCTCCGTGAGGAAATTGTTTCTCCTGAGTAACTTATAGAGCTCGCCGCCGTGAGCGTACTCCAGAATCAAGAAGATGCGTTCCTGGTCGTGGAACCAACCGTAGAGCTTCAAGATGTTTGGGTGACGAAGGCTGCTCTGGATCTCCATTTCTCGGCGCAATTGATGCCCTATTTTGTATTTCTCTATCTGCTTCTTGAAAATCACCTTCAGCGCCACTATGTACTTGCTCTACACCACAGACAAATGGAACAAAAAGACAACGGAAAAGTTTTACAGAGATCTTATAAATGAAAGGCGAAACCTATCCAGTCACTAGCTGCCTACCTGAACTTCCCTGGCGAGATAGACGCGCCCAAATTTGCCTTTCCCGAGGGGTTTTCCGATCTCAAAGTCATTCAAGGACCAATCTCCTCTCTTTCGCTTCTTCCACGGATCTTCTTCTTCTGATTCTCCACCTCGTTTCTTCGATTCGAACTGCGAATCTTGACTCATTTTGAGAATCCGGTCAGTGATCCGTTGTGTATGGGAGAGTCTGTAGACTGTAATGCCGTAATGGAGATGGAAGTTTTTTGTTTCCCTCCCAAATGTTTAGATTTGATTTTTCTTTTTCTTTCTTCACCTCACCATTTTCACATTACAAGCCAAAAACGACTACGTTCCACCGTAAACAAACTATTCCCAAGTCCTGACCCCCTGGCCCCTATTTCGGTCGTTATGAAAATGAAAATTCAATATTTATAATTATCATTTGTTTAATACGAGTAAAATGAAAATTTTACATTCAAATCAAAATCAGCAACAAATTAAACTTATTTAAAAAAAAATTTTGGTAAATTATTTTAGACAAAATTTTATTAGAATTTAATAGTCATCCTCATACTCACTCCTAATATAGTATAATACATTTGCTATGGAATATATAATAGCTATCCATGTAAGATAAGATTAGATAAAGAAACCTCTAAATATGTTTGATAAATATATAACAATCCATGATATAAACTTAAGCCCAGATTTATATGAAGACAAATAAATACAAAGTAAAGTTTAAACCTCTACATAACTAAAAAATTATCATATGAAAGATTCGGTCTCACGTCAAATTAACTTTTTAAGAAAAACTCATTTACCCCCACAGCACTATAACTGAACTAGAATTAATAGAGTTAGTTACATACATTATCGTTAAACTGTTTCAAGTTTCTCCCAAGTCCAACACAATCTTCCACGCTCATGTAACTGAAAATTGAAAACGGAATACTCAACCGTCCTACCGCCAAAACCCATCACTTCCCTCGGGTTAATCCCATAAGCCACACCGTGCACGGAAGAAGCGAATTGAAATAGCTATAGAAAATGAAGTTAACGAATATGGCCAGTCTCTCTCAACCTTACTCCGGGGTCCCTCCGTTTTGGAACCCCGGCGAGTATAATCCAAACGTAGCCGGAGCACCGGCCTATGAGGGCACCATGATGGCTAAAACGGAGGAGCTGGTGCTTAAACTAAGGGACCACAACCTTCGCGAAGAAGCTCTCCGAGAACTGACTATGGTGTTTTAATTTTATTTTAGTTCCTGCATGCCGTTTCTTTAAGTTTTTAGTTATCTTATCAATTGCATGCTTTTCGGCCATAATACTTTTAGTTATCTTTTTTTTTTTCATTTTAGATTCCAGAAAATTTTCAAGATTTGGCTCCAATGTTGTGGCACTCATTTGGTACCATTTGCGTACTGATACAGGTATAAAACGTCCTATTAAGGCGATTAACATGCGCAGTTATAACAGTTTCTCTATTCGCAAATTAAGGCGATTAACATGAGCTAGTTTCGTATTTGCAGGAGATAATTTCCATAAACCGTTCTCTATCAACAGCAAACCTAAGCTTTGCTCAATCAGCTCGAATTTGCAATGTTTTGAAACTTCTGCAGGTAATTATTTATATACTTACATATGATCAATTCATACTGCATATATATAGAGAGAGACTTCTGCAAGTTATATTTACATAGACGACTCTCATCGATCGTTTTTAACTGCATGTAGCCTAATATATGGACATAATTCATGCTGTTTTAAAAGTATCTGTATATCATCGATCGTTTATAACGGCATCTTTGTTAGCTCGCCTTGATAACCATAGAAGTATCTGCATCTGTGAATCTGTATCTTGATTTTTTATGGAAATGCTAAAAAGACAAGATGGAAAATATGCTGCTGCTTTTTTATTTCCCTGGAAAGTTTCTGTTGTTTATTTGTATAGACCTACCTATAATTAATTGATTTTCTTTGTCTATTGTCAAACAGGTTGTGGCTGCATATTCAGAGACACGAATATTGTTCCTCAAAGGTAATACTCGGGAGCTCCTTCCACTAATATACATGATATAGTTGACATACTGGATAACTTTGTAAGTAGGTTTTACTGTTAATTAAAGTCTTAAATTGGCACGAATAGAGGTATAGTTTAACACTGGCTAGTTTTGAGGCGATAGTCTATTCATGATATAGTTCATGCTTCTCTGCGTGCAGCTAATATACCATTTTACCTGTATGCATTCCTTGACACATCAATGCCCGTCGAGAACCTGAGACTTACAAGCCTTGGTGTCTTTGTTGCCCTGGTGATGGAAAGTGACAAACAAGTCATTAGTTTCCTTATCACAACTGAATTTGTGCCTCTGTGCCTGGGAGCAATGGAGGTCGGAACTGAATCATCAAGATCAGTTTAGTACTCTTATGTCCTTTTTTCCCCAATACGCGAAAGCTTCTCATGTCATATGCAGTGTATTAACAAGAAAAGTTGTTGACAAAATGTTTCTTTTTGAGACAGATGGCAACGGGTATCCTTGAGAAAATTTTGGCAAATGATGTGGGCCTCGGTTATGTTTGTGATCGACCTAAACTGTGTTTTGCAACTATCCAAGTTTTGTGGAAGACAGTTGCTGCACTTGCCAAGCGGCCCTCATCCCAACACTTAGGTCTTACTATTGGATGTTATTTTCGACTGTCCTGCGATCATAGGTAATTGCTGTGAATAATCCAATAACTCTATCTTCTGGTCTTACTTTTTCCAACTTTTTATATATACTCATGGCTATATTTATATTGCTTGGTCTTTGGAACTCAGGGTTTCGAATGCATTAAGAATATGCCTGCCACCAATGCTTACAGATGGTACCTTTAGCAGATGCCCTCTTGTGAGTACATTAGTGTAACTGTTTTGCTTCAATACTTTAGTGTAATATTTTCACTGCATATCCTTTACTACAAGAAGCAAAATCATTATGGAACAACCAGCTACGATCAAAGTTGTTGGTGAATTAGCTAAATTATATTCCCATTTTTTCTTATTGTATCTATCCATTGCCCTCTTGCTTAATATAAAACTTTTGAGGTCCAGGCAGAAGAAACAGGAATATGGCTGCGACAGTTGCTTTACAATGTTGGAGTGAATTGGGTTCCATTGTGAATTGGCTTCACAATTTGATCATTTGGTCATGAACCGAGTGATGCACTTCAGTTCAGTTTTTTTTTTTTCTCTTGTCGATAATCTGGATTTAGACGACAGATTTTAAATGCCAAAATCAAATGATAGAACATACATTACTTTGTTATAGGAACAGCCATCATCACTGCCAAGAAAATATATGAGAGTACTGAGGTTTTACATTCAAAAACAACTGTGAAGACAGGCCTCGAACCAGATTAGGAACAGCCCATCATCACCATTCCCTGTAATGATCAAATCATTGAAACGCGCCACCATGTCCCAAAAAAAGAACACAAAAGCAAAAACTGAATAATAATTTTCCAGAGCGTGAGGAATGCATTCACTGACAGTTCGACAACAAATACACATTAACATGCTCAGACAATTCAACCTTTTCGCTTGAACAATACACTGTTATATACAATGTCTTGTAGCATATGCATACCATAACCAGTTCTAATGTTCATTGTAATTTAAATTTTAAAAAGAAAAAGTTATAGGCCTTTACACTTGTCTTAAATGCAGTGAGACACCGGGCAAGTCCAATTTTCAGTATTAGCGCTGGTGAATCAGAAATATTGAGGTTACAACATGTTTCAAAGAATTACCATCAGCTACACCATTCCCTTAGCTGGAACTGGTAAGGAAGGCTACAACACAACCTAGGCAAGCGCCAGCAACAACCTGTAGAGTAACAAAAAGATACACATTGAAGTGAAACGAAATACTAGACATGGGGTTAAATCATATGTACAATAACTGTTATGGTCTGTTTTACAGATATCATGAGATATTCAATTATATAGCAAAAATTTCACTGTCGAAATATCAGATGAATAAAGCTCGAGACACCTAGATCTCTTTGAAGCATTAACCATAGATGAAATATCACATGAAAATGAAAATTCATAATATAATAATGGGTCTTATGAGCGGCATATATTAGAGTTTTTCAAGTTCTTAATTGGCTCAAGCAATATAGCTATTACGGAGAAAGGCAGGTCAAGGTGGTGCAAAACACTAATTAGAATCAAGAGTGAAAACCATTATCATGTTAGAGCTGAGAGCAAACAGAACCAACCTAGGAAGAATGCTAAAACAATAGGCACCATTTTAGGTCTCAGACAAGTTGTAAGAGTTAGAAACAAATCCATCAAAGATGGTGAGCCACCGTTAGAGCTATGTATCTCACTAATACAAAATGATATCATTTCTTCAGTATGTACGCCAAAAGTCATGAATTCAAATTCCCATAGGGGAAAAATTATGTGGTGCCGATCATGCAGAATATTTAAATGCTCAATGGAAATTCTAAAATCGACATCAACCGATTAGAGTTGCTATATACCTGGAGTGGAGTATGACCAAGTGAATCTCTTAGAGGCCTACAATTGGCAACAGGGTGTTCAGGTGGTAACTCACAAACGATTTGATTCAACAACTACAATAAGCACAGTACATTTGTCAGCAACCAAACACAACAAAGCCCGAAGCACAAACCACCATAAAGTTCACATGAAAACCCAGTATGTAGAGTTTAAAGCATCACCACGAATCATTGAATCCTTGGCAGAAAACTGAAAGAGTCCTCCACTTGCATAGGAAATATAATACTCAAAAGAAAAAAGAAAATCAGATAGACTTCAGCCATGCACATAATCTTAATACCTTGAGAAACAGGTGAATATAACACAATTTCAGGCATACATTCATCATAGAACAATTTAATTCAAAAATATATATGTGGAATATATATGTATATTTCTTTATGTTCCCATAAAAATATCTATAAAAAAAATAAAATTTTTGATAAAATAAAAATTAGCACCCACTTCCGTTTGATTTTGTATGGCATCAAAAGCATCACTGTTGTAACCATCACACTCTTGTTCAACACTAGTACATGAGGACAGAGTACTCAAATATAAGCAGCAATAAAACAGGTCATTAGCCCACCAAAAGATTCATCAATCAAAATGCCCACAAGAGTTGCCTTTCAAATTGATGATGAAATTCATGCACCCAAAGACTTCCACATATAATGTCTTAATGAATCAGGAGCCCTCTCTGTATAGTATTCCATCCTCAAAACAAGACTCACTAACACCCTAGCTTGAAATTCCATAACTTATGGTCCAAACACATCTTAGTTCAATATGCCTCTATATAAACTCTAGAAAGACTCAGGTTTCAGTTTTATGACATCGCTACAAAAATCTTGGAATTCTTCACTAAATCTTTCCTGCAACGAACAAAGTAAATAAAGATAAAACTGTGGCAGGGCTAAAACACCGATGCAATAAAAATCTGAAACAACGGTGTAAAAATTCACATCTTATCCAACCAAAAAGCATACTCACATTTATCCTAAAATATGCAGAATACAAGAGATAGCTGTGGAAATATTAGCGTGCTATAAGTCCTTTATAGAAACCCTTGACAGCAAAAAATGACACTTTTCGGCATTGCATGAGTAAAGAACAGAGATGCAGCCATGTTCTATTAAGCTATAAAAAAACTGATTACTTCTTTCCAAATGGAAGATGAACTTTCTATTAAGCAATCTTACCTCAGCTTGCCGTCCAGCATGAAGTCTAACACCAGTAGCATCATACATAACCTGCAAAAACTCCACTTTCTCACTCCAGATACTTTGAATTGGAAAGTAAGTATAAAGAAAATAGAAAAGGAGACTATAACTCATTGTGTATGACAATATGACTCTATGAACGATTGACTACCCAAATAATTCAGTTTCTCCTGTATGCATTGTCTTTCTAAAAACAATATCACACGATATAATTAATCAAAGCTAGAGAAACCCGTTGAAGTAAAATCAAAATATGACTACGACCACAAAAAGAAGAAGACCTTGGTTTAAAAAATACATACTACACAGGCCAAAACTAGCGCAACAGCAAATGAGGATGATCCATGTCCTTCTTGTATACCAATAGCAACAGCAAGAGCTGTAACTGTTGCCGAATGCGAGGACGGCATACCCCCAGAACTAAGCATCCGTCTAGAATCCCACCTCTTCTCCTTATACCTACACAACAAAATGAATATAAGAAGATAACAAAGAAATCTATTTAACCATAAACGAATACAAACCCAGACGAGATATAGAGAGAGAGGGTTTACCAGGTGGTGAAAGGCTTGAGGAACTGAGCAAGAGCGCAGGCGAGAAGGGCAGAGAGGAGAGGGACGTTCGCAGAGGGCAAAATGGACGGCTGTGATGCTGATCGGTACCTCGCTGCCGCATCACCGGCCGTCATTACTTCGTCCATTTGATTGGAACCAAAATCTAGGTAGAAATTTGACGGGGATGGGAAGAGAAGAAGGGGGAAAACTTTGCGTGTATGGCCTTGAGGAGGAAGAAGCACCGATAAAGAAGTCAAAATTGCGCGAAACTTTGTGCTCTGTGCGAAATGTGAATTGATATACGTAAAGGAGTGGCAAAGTGGGTTTCACTTTCCCGACAGCCTCTCCATTTGGGATTTTTATTCGGAATCCGATCCTCCCCTACCCCTCTCGAGTCTCGCCGGTGTTCGTCAATGCGTGTCGTCTCGTGTGTCTTTCTTTCGGTCAACTTACCGACGAAAAGAATGCCGCGTTAGGGCAAATACGTAATTTGGTTTCGCTGTCTTGTTTGGTCATGAGGTTTGCTCTTTCCGTTTAATATTTTCCTAATTCCTTGGTAACAGATAATGGAAACGGTCGATCGATGTGGCCCGATAAAATGGTAACAATCTCATATTTAATTCTAATGCCGCATCACATAAATAACTACAAACGTCTTGTCGTTATCTTTACCACTTAATTTACAATTATTTTATAATCATTTTATGTTTTTACCATGTTTGATTGTTGATGACTTAAGCAGAGTTTCATAAGAATTTAAATAGCTCATTTATTGTATTTTCAGGCCTAAATCGCAAGTAAGAAACTCTTTTCTTTTTATGATATTTCTTCTTTTAGTAGGACCTGGTTTGATTAGTATAAGGTTTGGACGACACACACATGGAATTGGCTCTACACTTTTCATATATTTTGCCTTGCATTATATACTAGTATATAATATGCTTTGTTTTTTATGTAAGATGCATATCCTATCGTGATATGAGATTTTTCTTTTTTAAGAATTAAATATCAAAAATGAATTCTTTTAAAATGAAAATTTACAAGTTAATCAAAACATTTTTATTCTGAAAAATATAATTTTGAAAAATCAATACTATTTAAAAATTCGATCGGATTAAAATTTACCAGACTACAAACTGGACCTAGTCGGAAAATGTTTTGGGGCAACCCTAGCCCAACTGCAATATTTTTAAAATTTAAAATTTAATTCGGATATTAAAATTTTCTTGTTTCAATTTATGTGGCACCTCAATTACCAGCGACGATTAATCCTCTGTATATGACATCATTTTCCATACGGCTCTTCTCCTTGATTTTTTCTTGTTCTATCCCGGTATATTTGTAACTAAGATACCACGAGTAAACTCACCATCATCTCTAACGGTTTTATTCGGCCCTTTTTTATATTTAAGTTGATTAATCTTAATCTTTTATTAAATATATATAATTTTATTATTAATCAAAATTTATTATTATGAAAATATTTTAAAATTTTTTAATCCCTTGTCTCTAATTACAATACTGATCTTGATTAACCGAACACAACCTTAAAAGACATATCTAATTCACGTTCGGATTCAGATTTAATTTTTAATTTTGAAAAAAACGAAGAAGGATAACAAAGACAATAACAAACACAAAAATTTTCATGCTTCTATATAATAATTTACTGTTAAGCCTAATAATTGCATTTTTAGATAAATATATATTTAATATATTGAGTCGGATAATTCAATTAATCCATAAATAACTCAAATACCCGTTGTGCTCATAGTAATTTTTTAAAAAAATCAGTTAATCAAATTTTAAAAAATAAATTTAGATATATAATAATCCAACTCACCTATTACCATCCGTCCATCCCTATCCGCAAATCTGAACTCATCCTCCAGTGAAACGGGTTTCTCTGTTTCCTTGACGACGAGAATTTGCCTTGCCCCCTCGGGTACATTAGAGGCATTGAATTACTGGAAAGTAAATATATCAATATGCATGCCAGGCTTAATCGTCCTTGCACGGAAGGTGCTCGACGAATGGCATTGTCACGGTTAGGTCCTGTTAATGAATCATGCTCACTCGCGCATGCCCAGATTTCCAAACATCAAATTCAAGCTTGACAGAGACATTTGACGGGCGTGATGCCCAAGGATACGACTGGCTCGGGAGAGCTGGACTTTTGCCAAAATTCTCTCTCAAAGACGCACTTTTTTTCTCTCGAGTTATTTTGCATCAAGCATTTAGTTCACAAAACAACAAACCTTCTGGTGCTCCTTTTTCTCGGGAAGTTTCTCATCCTTTGTTTTTTATTTGCACTTTTAGCTTATGTAGTAAGTCAGCCAGCACCAAATCCAACTTAACAACTGCTATAAACCAAACAGGGCCTAAGGTGAGAGCACGAAATGTGAAAGTCATCCGTCCAAGTCGAAAATTATTGCTTGTCAAATCCTTGCAACAGCATCAAAATTCCATAAGAAAGAAAAGAGTGATGTAGAGTTGCATTTTGTGGCATATTTTTGTTCAGAGCAATAGCGGAGAAGGTCTTGCAGGGTGGAGTTACAATGACAAATAACCCTCGTTCGAGAAACACTACTGATGACATGCTTTCCAGGAATCCATGGTCTTTTATTGTTAAAAAATCCATATAGACCAAAATTTCCAAAAAAATAAAAGTAAAAAAAGCCTCTATTTCTTTCGTATTTGTTTGATTGACAATAATTTTACATTATACGTACTTAGAGGAAAAAATAGAAAGACGGAAATAAACGGTATACATATCTTCGAGGATTCACATTCTTTGAATTGTTCACGTCCGTTATATAGTATTCTTACAATGAATATTGATTTGATTTTATGTATAATACATAACCGATTCGTTTTTTTAATTTATTATTGATATCCTATTTATGTTCCTCCAAAACCTAAATTAGATCATGCTGAACTATATTTTAAGAAATGTTATTTATTTATTTCAGATCTGAACTCACAAACGGTTGAATTTAATATTAGGTATTTGTCCCTTCCCCGTTTGAGATATCTTAATTGACCCTGGAAAGAGTAGGTAGAGGTCACAGAATTTGTATCCGTAATGTTTTCTTACCAAATACAAGACTTATACCAAACTGCACCGTATCCTTTAGATGAATTTACAACGTCACCAGACATATACTAATAATGGTAAACTTTCAGTTATATGTAAAAAAATAATATAAGATACTTTCCACAACAAATGATTAGAAGTGCGGCCCAATTTCCTTAATGCGCGTGGGTGCATGCAAAGATTACAATATACTACTAATAAAACACTATTCCCTGACCATAACTTATTGGAGCAGCCACTAGCCGTAGACGCAGACCAAAGAAAGTAATAGTGTGGTCCTGTTTCCTCTGGCCAGCCGTACGCTTTGTGTGGTCCCTCTCCGGGCAGTGGCATTGTTTGTGAGGGGTGACCACAAGAATAAAACCGTAACAACCCCTCCCCCACTGCCCTTTCTTATGTAACTGTCAGTCCCCTTCCCTGGATTGCAATCTTTACCGCACAAAGAACTACACAGCACGGCAAAACCTTAACCACAACCAACACTCGCCCCCTCTTATCCATATATACAGCCTTCCTTCTCCCCTCCTCATCCCAAACCAACCACAGCGCTCGCTCTTCCTTCCTTGCTTCTGCTTTTGCAAACCAAGGCACAAATTTCGCCGACTATCTCTAGAAAAAAAAGCACAGGGATTACGATTTGGGTGTAATCGAAAGGGTTGGGTGTTGGTACTACGGGGGTTTTAGTTTGGAATACATAGGTTGATTTTTGGGTTAATACCCAGGGAAGACAAGTTGTAGACATCACGGCTATACTCGGAGTTTCGAGGTCTTTAATACATGTCCGCCTTGTACGACGCAAGGGTTGTGTGTTGATCGTGAGCAACCCTTCGACGCACGGCGGGCGTGGCGCTTTACCTTCTGAAGGCGGCAGTCCTTCCGATCTCCTCTTCCTCGCAGGCGGTGGTTCCTTTTACTACTCTCCTTACGTTTAGTATATTAAGTTGGGTGATATAGATATACAACTATATATAAAGACTAGTTTGCTGCTGTAAGGAAAGTAAGCAAAGAACACTGTGATTTAAGAAGCATTTAGATCTCAAGTAATAGACAAGCTTGGAAAAGCAAGTGAAGCATAGCCAAGCATACAAAATGATGCTCAAGATCAAGAGGGTTCCTACCGTCGTTTCGAACTTCCAGAAGGAGGAAGCTGAGGAGGCTGCTCGACGCGGAGGAGGATGTGGACGCAATTGCCTGCGCAGCTGCTGCATTCCAGGTGTTTATTGAAACGCTTGTGTAATTTGTGTTTTGGCTTTTTTTAGGGTGAAATTTTTTATTTGTCTAGGTTCTATAACTGGGTTTATGTTCGTTTTCTGTAATGACATCAGGGGCAAAGCTCCCTCTATATGCTTTCAAGAGGGACGAGAAGACCCTTATCAAGAAGGATGTTCTCGGACATGATAGTTCTCAGACTCCTATTGCGTTTCTTGACTCGCTTCTTCTTGGGGAGGTATGATCTTAGTACCAAAGACAACCTAGCAAACGTGAAAGATTATTTTAGCAATTTAATTCAACCATTCAAAGACTGAATTTTTTTTTCAACTTGGATTTTAGTGGGAGAACCGTGTGCAGAAAGGACTGTTTCGCTATGATGTTACTGCTTGTGAAACCAAGGTCTTTTATCTTTTCTAGTGCTTTTGTATCCTTGGCTGCTGCAATTTGAATATTGACGGATTTGTTGACAATATTTTGGTTTTACTGTCTTAGGTGATTCCTGGCCATTACGGTTTCATTGCCCAATTGAACGAGGGTCGCCACTTGAAGAAGAGGCCTACTGAATTCCGTGTCGATAAGGTCCTTCAGCCTTTTGATGCCAACAAATTCAACTTCACCAAAGTTGGCCAAGAAGAGGTATTGTTCCAGTTTGAAGCCAGTGAAAACGGTGAAGTACAGTTCATCCCAGATGCTCCCATTGATGTTGAGAATTCTCCGAGCATGGTTGCCATAAATGTAAGTTCTTGGTTATACTGACCTAAATCATCATTGTTATTTATTTAGAAAAGTTTTTGAGTGGACTCAGATTGTTGAAAGGTGGTTCATGATTTCACCCATCTCAATAATAGGTGAGCCCTATTGAATACGGACATGTGCTCTTAATTCCTCGTATCCTGGAGTGCTTGCCTCAGAGGATTGACCGTGAGAGCTTCTTGCTTGCTCTGGACATGGCTGTTGAAGCTGGTAATCCATACTTCCGCCTTGGATACAACAGCTTAGGTGCATTTGCTACCATCAACCACCTTCATTTTCAGGTTAGCAACAATTTAATTATTTTCGATCAAAAAAACAATATCTATAGCTTTAGTTACTGAAACATCCAAATATCATAATGGAATTTTGACAATTTTCTGGTGCAGGCATATTATTTGGCTGTGCCCTTCCCTATTGAGAAAGCACCTACAAAGAAGCTTGTCACTTTGGATGTTGGAGTGGAAATTTCAGAGCCTGTGAATTATCCTGTCAGATGCCTTGTCTTTGAGGGTGGAAATTCTCTGCGAGATTTATCTGATACTGTCTCAGATGCCTGCATTTGTCTTCAAAATAACAACATACCTTACAACGTTCTGATCTCTGATTGTGGGAAGCGCATCTTTCTCATACCACAGGTAATACACCAAGGATCATGGTACATCGTTGTTGTTTTGCTGGACTATACTGTGTAATGTTCTGTGACGCTCTTAATTTGTTGCTGGATGAAGTGTTATGCTGAGAAACAAGCTCTGGGGGAAGTGAGTTCTGAGATTCTCGACACCCAAGTGAACCCTGCTGTCTGGGAGATCAGTGGTCATATGGTGTTGAAGAGGAAGGAGGACTATGAGGAGGCATCTGAGGAGAATGCTTGGAGGCTTCTTGCGGAAGTTTCCCTCTCTGAAGAGAGGTTCCAAGAAGTGAATGCCCTTATATTTGAAGCCATTTCTGACACTGGTGATACCAGTGGAAATGTGGCTACAAACTTGCTTCAGGATGCAGATATCAAACCTGAAGCTCATGAACAAATGGATGCTATAAACAAAATGTCCTGCCCAGCTATGGTTACTGGCACTCAGCAATGCCTTGTTCTGCAGTGAGCAAACTTGTGGTTTTATCTTTAACCAAGGATGGGTTGTAATTATAAGTGGTTTGTGGTTTCTGGCAATAGCCTAAAATAAGCGAACTTGGGTTTGCATGGCTTGTTAAACTGCTTGTGATGTGTATTTGTATCAAACTGCATGGTATTACGTATTTGGATCGAAATGTATGGTAATGTATCGTACTGATATCAAATGTTTGCTGTCATGGGGCTTGTGAATTTGAAGTGTTTTATGGGATGTTTTGGGTATTTTCGCTTTCCCTCGGTTACCATTTTCTCAACAGACTAACAAAGTGGGATATTATAAAATCACGTAATATAAAATGGCCATCGTTCCCTTCTCCGCTAAGCTGATGCATTTGTATCAAAGTTTACCATGCATATGTATAGCTAATTCATATATTTACTTGATTTATTACTTGGCTTTGAATTATTTTCACTTCTCGGAATCCCGCTTTCAAACGTCATTACTGAAATGTCGTTATTCTCCTTTATTTAAACCCCTATTCACTATCTTGCCGTCCAAACGCACAAATCAAAATCAAAAAACGATAGAACTCTTTTCACTTCTCTTCTACTGCTATTCTCAGGTCGGTTTTTCCATTGCGTTTCTTTCTCTTCTTAGCTAAACTTTGATTGTTTCGTAGGTTTTATGTGTAGTCTCTCTTTTTCAATATCTTATCCGAATTTGGGCTAGTTTCCTCTTACGGTGTAATCCAACCTCGATTGATTACTGGTTCTATGGAATGGATATAAAATGGTACAGCGTTGAATATAAAACCTTCACTTCCTTTTCATTTCCAAACAATCATTCATCATAGCTAATTTGGAGGTATCTCGTATATCTTAAGATTCTCTTGACGGGAACTGAGATCCTTCTTTTTATGTTTGCTTGCTTCTAAACTTTAATTCAAATATGTTAATTGGTCTCTATTGGATCTTATGTTTTGTGCTTGTTTAGGCTTTTAGCTAGTGTAATTTGCTTGGTTCACGCCATCGATTTGTGCCATTTTCTCACTTTTTTTTATTGCTCACAAGCTGCTCGATCAAATGCCCATGTAATAATTCTTTTTAGCCGTAACTGTAGAGTAATTTAAGGATATTGGGAGGGACTTAAGAGTGGGTGGCTTCTTCCTTTCCCCATCTTTTCCTTGTCAACGAACTTACTGTTGTTAGAGCCAATGAACTTACTGTTGGTTGAATGAGATTAAGAAAACGTTAACTAATTCAATCTTCCATGGAGGAAAATGCCATGTGAGAATCTGATCTCGACTTCTGGTTTGTGCATTTGTCTTCTCAACCGCCTTCCACTTTATTCCGGATTGTCATGACTTTAGCCCCATATACAAACTATAAATCTGAAATATGTTTTCATTTCTCACATTTCTTTGTGAGTATTACAAATTCGGGATATTGCACTGACATACGAATACCATTCTTACTTTCTGGTTGGCAAACCGGAAAATTATGCTCTTCTCAGTCTACTACTCTATGAATGGCAGGTGTAGGCAAGATGAAGAAAGGAGCTCATCCTCAGTTGCAATGGATATCCTATGTCACTCAGAGCGGCAGATTGATGAATGTTATGATGTCAAAAATTCACAATATCGGTAAAGTTTACCACTTCAGGGCAAGACGACAACAGGCTGAAAGCTTAGGGCAGATTGCCAAGTTCAAGCGTCGGTATGGACTGGAGAATACTGAAGTAGCAGGAAAAAAATAGCCTTATAATTACAGATATGATTTTCTTGATGGTGGTCAATCTGTTGTTTAAATTTTTACTTCAAAAAAAAGAAGCTTCTGATTCTATCAGGAGATATTAGTGCAGGACTTAAAGATGCTTGAATTTTAAGATATTGAAGTCAGTTCTAAACTGCAGTACTTTGGTGTCCTTTTCTGATTTAATAATATGCAGAACAGTCTTATTGGAATACAATAATATTGTTCGGTTATATTTGGTTTAATGTTTGTACAAACAACATATGGATGTATTGTGGTTGTGTCGGTCTCTCATACTCTAGACTTCTAATGGAACCAACCACAAATATCATGGTTAGCCAAATAGCTTTAGCTGAAGCGGCATTGCCTATGACAATGCAACACTCAAGCATGGAGTTGTTGCATTTTAGTTTCTAAAAGCAATGCAACACTCAAACATGAGTGACGGAATTTGTTTCAAACCAATATATTTCTGTAATATTATATTGTAGAACTGGTTAGTGCTGGTTTGGCTTAAAGGATGGTTTTGCTGATTTTTTGCGCGTCCTTTAAAGAAGATTGTTTTCCTTTTGTTTTCCAATTAAGGTCCAAGTTGGTTTTGCATCCATCTAGTCAAGCTGGTTCGTTCCGATAAGAAATATATATCAGCTAACTATGTATTATTGTATTTGTTATGTGGAATGGAATGGAATTTGGTTGAGTTTTTCATCCATCCGTCATTTAGATTGAGTTTTTTCCCTTCTATTCTTACTGGAATATTCATCCTAATAAAAACTCATTTTATAAAAAAAATATTTTTTTTATTAAAATCCTACTGTTTCTTCTAATAATTTATCTATTACACATCATTTTTTTATTTAGTGCATAATTTTTTTCAAAAAATATTGATTTTGATATTAATATTTTTTAAAAATGGCGTTTATCTTCTTCTAAATGCTATTTGTTTATATTCTATCCTAAGATCTTCGATTAAAAAGAAGTGACAAAATACCAGATTACTTTGCTCTATAAGATGAAAATGAGATCTGGGACCAATATAAGATGAAAATGTTTTTTAAATGACAAAGAAACCTAAGAAACCTTGGTTCAACGAATGAGAATTTAGAATCTATCCTTCTTGGTCATACTAGCTGAGAATCTCCTTCTGTCAATAGTAAGCATTATATGATTTGACTTGGAAATTCTGAAGTTTTCTCCATAAACTCCTTCAAGGCCACACAAACAGTTTATGTGATTGGATTGCTTTTTTATTTATTTCATTTTTATTGCTTCACATCTGAAAGAAAACACCATCTTCTTCATATTTTTTTCTCGTGCTCGACACATCTATATTTTAAATTTCCATAGGTGTGTGCATTCTGCAGAAAATATATGCTTTGATGTTTTATCTTCATAGCTTGTGCGTCTCTTCTTTTGGAGGGAAAGAAGGGATACTGGAAGATTATTCAGACTTAGTTAATACAGAGGATTGATTATTAATAAATTTCTTGTAAATATACATAGATAACAAAAAATGAAATTAGGAAATAATATATTGCATACATATCTGTCCATCTACTAGACAATGTTCTGTCGCAAGTTTTGGGGTGCAGCTGTACTTACAAAAGCATCAATCCATTCAATAATGGCAGATGCGGAAGCAGAGGCCCATATGCTCAGCCGTCACCTCCATGGCCATTTTTCCACCGAGGCCACCAGGGAAGGAATGCAAGTACTTTTATCTTGTAAATTGAGGTTCAATTTAGCAGTAAAGAGATTGTTTTATTAATTAAAAGTTAAAAAAGGTCAACTTTAATTGTTGTAAATTAGTGCCAAATTAAATTATCTAAATTTGGTAAACAACAAATAGCTAATTCATATTTATTTATTAGTAGGCTGTTTTTCTCCGCCGAAAGCTTCGTAGTTTGTTTAATTTCTGAAAATCCCGCTTTCCAATGTCACCAATGAGTAGTGAGATGTTGTTCTTCTCTCTTATTTAAACCCTATTTTCCGTCTCGCCAACCAGCCAACCAGCCAAACGGACAAACCACACAAATTAAAGAACAATAGAACGCTCATTACTGTTCTTCTTTAAACTGTTATTCTCAGGTCGGTCTTTCCTCTCCCTTTCTTTATCTTCTTATCTAAAATTTGTTTCTTTAGTAGTTTTCATGTGTAGCCTCTCTTTTTATTATCTTAACCGTGTTTGGGCTGGTTTCACTTACTGTATAATCCAATCTCGGTTGGTTACTGGTATAGTGGAATGGATAAAGAATGGCAGAGCGAAGAATAGAAAAGCTTCACTTCGTTTTCGATGCCCAACAGTCGAAGTCATTTTAGCTAAATGAGATATCTCAATGATCTTAACTAAGGTTCTTGTTTTAATGTTTTGCAGGTTAGATATGTTTAAAATGGCTGCGCCTTCCTCTCTTTCTACTTGTTTCCTACACGAGCCTGTGATGGTGCCCAAATCCATGCCATGCTATGGCGATCACCTAATGTGCGACAGTTCAATTTTAGTGAGTCGAAAATCAGGTGTTTCAAATGCAATCCGTGGACCGGGTGGGCTGAGACAGCTTTGTAGGCAAAGTGAAAGTCTTTTGATGAGGAATGGGGTTCATTGTGGTGCAGTTGATACTAAGAAAATTCAGCCTGAAATTTTGTTGGGGAGAAAGTTTGATCTTGACGATGTGATTGAGGGCCAGCAGTTTGATAGGGAAATTTTGAGTGATATATTCGAGGTTGCGCGGGAGATGGAGAAGGTTGAAAAGAATTCGGCTGGGAGTCAAATCCTTAAGGGCTATCTAATGGCTACCCTCTTTTATGAGCCATCGACTAGGACTAGGTTGTCTTTTGAGTCTGCTATGAAACGTTTGGGTGGTGAAGTTTTGACCACGGAAAATGCGAGGGAGTTTTCATCCGCAGCAAAGGGAGAAACACTTGAAGGTATTTGTTTACCCGTTTTTATGATAGGCTCAAAATCCATCAACATCTCTAAGCTCGTGAGGAGAGTAACTTTTTGAGTGGTTGATTACACAGATACTATCAGGACAGTTGAAGGTTATTCTGATATAATTGTGATGCGCCATTTCGTAAGTGGTGCAGCAAGAAGAGCTGCATTAACAGCTGGGATCCCTATTATTAATGCGGGAGATGGCCCTGGACAGCATCCGACTCAGGTCTGCTGAAACTTCTTGTTTTAGATTGGAAATAGTATCTCATATTCTCTAGTTATTTGCAGTACATGCAGAAATATGTCTATTTGCTACAGCAGTTTGGCATGTTGTGATGGGTTTATATATGCCAGGAAGTTGTTATTGAAAAAAATTGCTTTTTTTCTGTTTGGTGGAACTCGACGTTGGAAATTCTCAGGTTTACAGATTTGCTTCTTTGAGCAATGTAGGCACTTTTAGATGTATATACAATTGATCGGGAGATTGGAAAATTGGATGGCATTAAAGTGGCACTTGTGGGAGACCTTGCTAATGGAAGGACTGCCCGGTCCCTTGCGTACTTACTTGCCAAATATGAAAATGTGAAGGTCTACTTTGTCTCTCCGGAGGTGGTGAAAATGAAGGTAGAGAATTAGATTCCTATATTCGTGTATTGAATACAGTGACTTGCTAGTATTTGCTAAAGTAAACATGATAAACTTTTGAATTTGAGCATGATAGGGTGAAGGGTAATTCAAATTTCCTGCTTTATTCAGGATGACATAAAGGACTACCTTACATCACAAGGAGTTGAATGGGAAGAAAGTGATGATTTAATGGAAGTGGCTTCAAAGTGTGATGTGTTGTACCAAACTCGTATTCAGCGAGAACGATTTGGAGAAAGAATTGATCTTTATGAAAAAGCTAGGGGCAAGTATATTGTGGACTTAGATGTGATGAGCGTGATGCAAAAACATGCTGTAGTAATGCATCCTCTTCCAAGGCTTGATGAGGTATGGATTTGAGATGATGTTGGCTTGGCATGAGCCTTAAGAGGTGATTATTTTAAAAAATAAATGAGAACTGACACTCATGTTCTCTCTTATCATACCTGTAGATAACTGTTGATGTTGATGCTGATCCAAGAGCAGCATACTTTAGACAGGCAAAGAATGGATTATATATCAGAATGGCTCTTTTGAAGCTTCTGCTTGTTGGGTGGTGAAGCAAGGATACAATGTAATCTTGTTCCTCAGATTTTGACAATTATATGCCTCTCTGTTGTTGTATGTGAGAAGAATTTCATAATAAAACTGCAAGAAAGGCGTTACAGGTTCAAGGAGCCTGGTCATACATGAGTACTCAGTTTCATCACTGGGCTGAGTTGTGACTATAAAGGATAGTTCTGACGCTGGAGATTTATTCTGATTTAAGTTTTTTGCATGAACAATTTTTAGATGTTCAGCAGTGGATCATTTTCGAATGCTTTGATGCGGCTAAGCAGGTGTATGCACATTTTCCTCAATTGAGAATCCCTGGGTGCAAAACCCAACTGGGATTTATTATTGTTAATGCCTTTCGAGAAACATGCAGGAAAAGTAGATCCAGCTGAACGTGTGCAGAACAAGGAGAAATGCACTTGGCATTGGTTGCATATTTTTGGAGACATTCTCTGTGGATTCATATTTATTATCCAGCAATAGAACTCATTTTAGGAATCACCTAAAAAGCAATGAAAATGATTCTTAACCAGATTTGTATAAAAAAAAGGTTTGCCCAAATACTAAATAATTTATCATATGGATTTTAGTACTTTCTAGCACTATCACAATACTGATTCCAATCTAGCAAGAAATTGAAAAAGAAAAGAAAATAAAACCCATTTATTCCAAGGAATCATTATCAGCGGGCAGGAACCTGGGTAAGACTTTTGGCATAAAGACGCGTGTAGTAAAAGCTAACACGTGGTTTTGCTGCTCAAAGCTGTCAGCTGTCTTAGCCATATACTCTTCTGCAAACTTTTCCTCTTATCAAAGTTTGGTTTGGTTGAGCATCCTAGGCTTCGTTCGGCGTTCTCTCCATCTCGCACGTTATTTGGGAGTGTCAGAACATGCGTGGCAATCTCTTCCTCCCGTTTAGCCTCTCCAGGCCATGGCTCACAAGGTCTTTAACCCCGTTTCTGTACAGGCCCATCAAGGTATGTGTCGAAATCTCATCACTGTTCCAATCGTCAAGGCTAGTAATAGAAAAAATCTCCTGCGGATAAGATCTACAGTTTGCATATACTACTGTTTCTGGTCTGCACTTGTGATCCTCCAGCTCGACACTCTACTTCCGAGGCTATGTCGACTTTCTCAAAATCTGTACTTTTCGAAAGCAATCGGGAGTGATTGGTCAAAGCACTGCAGATATAAAGATTTTCACTTTGTTATGTTGTACCCTTTGAACATTAAACAATACCATTGTAGGAACAAGACCCATTAATGGTGGTTTGATGACTCGCTTCTACTTGGTCCTCGATGAATCCCATTCCTCGAGCTGAATGAGGATTACTTGGACAGAATCCTTTTTTCGTTGTCCTTTAAAATTCATTAGAGATATTAGCAAGAAATACTGGAGAAGACTGGCAGCAGTAGAAGAATTAGAGCAATCCCGAATTGAAGAGAACTTCTTTAGTTCTTTTAGCTCTCTAGTCTATATTCTGCTCGGGATTCTTATATTTTCTACTTCCAGTTTAATTATATGGACACCTAACTGAAAACTTTTTTCATTCTTGACAACACTATGAGATTTCCTGACCTTTCAGAGCTGCAGCCAAACTTCAAACGAAGGCCAGCGAGGACATGTAAGTGATGTAAAAGCACCTTCAACAGCTGATGAATTTAGAAGAGTTGCTGAAGAGAAGCAAAAGTCTGATGAGGATGGATCTTTCCCTGACCAAGGTGTTCCCAAGCAGACCCCTGAAAATGCTTCTGACGGTTCTGAAGAGTCTGGCGCTAGCAAAGTTGAAACTGGAGGTGAAAAAATGAGTATTGTGGATCTTAAATCTGAATCCAACAAGTGAATGAAAGACTCCTTGATGGAAAACCTAAGAGTCTGAAGCCCTACGTAGTGAGTGGATTACCTTTTAAACTTCCCATTTTGTTATGCATACCTTGGTTAATGTCACCCTATTTCTTGTTCCTTTAGTCTATCCTATGTTTATACGAAATCAGGAATGAGATCCGAGTAATGGGTAATATGAAAAATAAATGTACAGATGGCGTCAGAGGGGATAGACTTGTGATCACTACAAGCCTGATTTGTCCAAGTGAGGCTTTGTAAGTTATATCATGTTCTCTGTGTATTTTCCTTGCTGATGATGAAGAAAAATGGTCTTTCCTTTCGAAAATAAAACCTCAGATTGTGAGAGCTCATATCCTGAACAAAGAAGTATAAAATGCCACCAAGTCTGCGTATAGCTTCCAGATTCTCTTTACAGCATTAGCAGTGGGCACAGTTTGGTTCAATCCAAGTTTAGTCCAAAAACTCCATGATAACGATATGTACAACAACCCAATCAGGGGCAGGAATTTAATCTCACCATCTATTTATGTACAACAACCCGATCAGGGCAGGAAAACCCCAGTTCTTCCTAAACACCGCACGCCTCGTCCAACCAACGCAGCCAATACACTGGTTAAATAGTTCGAATTGGGTATCAAATCGTAGCTTAAGACAAGAACAGTGGGGCACCGCAATTACAGCTTAGACATGGTTTCTAATCCAATTAACTCCATGTATCTTCATCCAAGGACGAGTTATCACTTACGATAGGTCTCTCTACAATCATAAAAACAGTGGAAAAGAATCTAGCTTCACAACCAAACGGATCCAACTCTTAATTTGTGAAGAAGCAAACAAGTATCGACAATATTAAGTTGTAAGTTGAAGGATCCAAAGGCTTCACGCCATATCACAATAACCCCAAGCTATCAACACATAGAAACTAAAAACAAAGTTCACAAACCGATGCTTTATCCAGCTCCAGTATCACTTTTTAAAGGAAGGTACTAATAATAATAATAGTTTCTTCGTACAGGGTTAACAGCCTACCAACCAACAACTTACGCTATACTACCGCCAGTTTGGTGCAACATAGCATCTATTTCATCACCATCCTCCATTTCTAACTGCGGAAACATGAACAACAAATCCATCATAAACAAGAAAAAAACTAAAAAGATAAAGATTACCGGAAATAGAAAAAAACCCTACAAAAATCAAAGAGAGAAAATGAGAAGAACCTCATCCGGAGTCTGTTCAGCACGGAGTCTCCGCCCATCAAAAAGAAATGCAATAGAGCTGAACTCCACCGACTGCCGATCACAATAAGCATTCATGAGCTTCTTCAGCTGAGTGCTCTTCTTAATCCTGAAGAATACCTCGTTTCCATCCTATATCATAAACAAATAGACATACTAAGTCCACTATAAGACATCCAAGAGTCACACATGCCATTTTTCACGAAAAATGGCGAGTTCACAACATAACTGCAGGATAAACATAACGACGAGTCTATCAACTTAAGAAATTGGCAATAGCCGGAAAAAATAATCGGTCATCATACTCTCAAGATTTGACATCAACATCAAATGATGACGTAGCCAACCAAAAAAGTGGTGCTTGGCATGGTAAAAATCTGGTCTTGAAGGAAACCCTAGAGAGAGTAGGCAATACATACCTGGCCTTTGACTTTAAGATTGATGTGAGCAGACTGATCGTTGGGTTTCTTATCCTCCTCTTGGTTAGCAACACCGGACATGATTTTGATTTCCTCCCTGCAAATGATTTGCCTTCCTCCGTTCTTCCTCCCTTGTCTACGAACAACGACGATCGACCACGCCAAGCCCAATTTCAGATAACCCCTCGTCTGCACCCCCTCCCCGTGTCATCTCCCTTGTTTTAAAGTGTCTATAAGAAAGGAACGGACGGCGTAGATCACTATACTGGTATCAATCAACGGTGGTAAAACAAAGCAAGATATGGGTTGTGGGTTATTTTTTCATGGGCCCAATGATTAAAGCCCTATATAACTTGGGCAATTAGCCCACTATTACAGTTGAGGCTAAGTAAGTGGCCGACGCCCGGTAAGTGATCTCTGAAATTAATGTTCGGCCGGCTACATTTCCGAGTCATTATTTATCTCCTCTCCGTAGTTAGTCGGCACGCATCCAAAATGGGCTAAGTCTTTGGGTTTGTCCCCAACCAAACCCACTCTTTACTTTCTACGGAAGAACCAAGGTCACAAAGGCAGAAGCCGAGTACCATTTGGTTAGACATATCGTGTCAAAATGTTTAGAGTCAGTAGTAAAAAGAAAGGGGGTGTCTTGAACTGTAGACTTGTGAATGACAGTAACATACACTGATACAAGTAATGGCTGACGAACCAAAGCCATGCAATGTTAGTAAGCAATAGAGCTGTCCAGCGATGGAGGAAGATGCTCTGTTGATCAGGCTTGTGTGCCATCGGGACCATGAAACAATTTTTTCTATGTTTGTTTTGTTTATGAATAGCTGCTACCATATACTACTGTGGAAGTATGAAGCAAAAGGATATCGGATTTGTTCGTGAAAACAAGCATTTACTTTTGAGTCTGCCTAAGCAAACGGCCGCCACAACATACCACCATATAACTATGAAGCAGCTTCACTTCAACTAGGAAAAACAAAAAATCTATAAAGTAAATCTACTTCTCTGAGTTGATTATACACCCGCCGGGCCTCCAGTTTCTCTTTACAGCACGAGCGCAGCTCGGTTCAATCCAAGTTTTAGTCCAAAAACCAGTAATAAAAACTCCATGATAATATGTTGGAACAATTTCAAGCGTGGAATTTAATCTCACCAACTATTTATAAACGACAACCCGATCAGGGCAGGAAAATCACAGTTCTTCCTAAACATGGCATGCCTCATCCAACCAAAGCAGCCAATACACTGGTTCAATAGTTCGAATTGAGTATCAAATAACAACGGGCACCGGAATTACAGTATTACAAATGGTTTGTAATCCTATTAACTCCATGTATACTCATCCGAGGATATGAGTAATCGATAGCGATAGGTCTCTCCACATTCATAACAGTGGAAAAGAATCTAGCTTCACAACCAAACGGACACAACACTGAATATGTGTAGAAGCAAACAAGCATCGACAACATTAAGTTGTAAGTTGAAGGATCCAAGGCTTCACGCCATATCACAATAACTCCAAGCGATCAACACATAGATACTAAAAACAAATTTCACAAACAGATGCTTTATCTAGCTCCAGTATCACTTTATAAGAAAAGGTACTACTAATAATGATAGTTTCTTCCTACAGGGTTAACACCTTACAACTTACGCTATACTACCGCCAGTTTGGTGCAGCATAGCATCTATCTCATCACCATCCTCCATCTCTAACTGCGGAAACATGAACAACAAGTCCATTATAAACAAGAAAAAAACTAAAATATGACGATTACCGGAAATAGATAAAAACACTAGAAAAAATCGAAGGGAGAAAATGAGAAGGACCTCATCCGGAGTCTGTTCAGCACGGAGTCTCCGTCCATCAAAAAGAAATGCAATAGAGCTGAACTCCACCGACTGTCGATCACAATAAGCATTCATGAGCTTCTTCAGCTGAGTGCTCTTCTTAATCCTGAAGAATACCTCATTTCCATCCTATATCATATGCAAATAGACATACTCAGTCCACTATAAGACATCCAAGAGTCACACATGCCATTTTTCACGAAAAAATGGCCAGTTCACAACATAATCCATCAACTTAAGAAATTAGCAATAGCCGGAAAAATAATCTGTCACCACCATACTCTCAAGATTTGACATCAACATCAAAACATGACCTACACGCCTACACACAGGGTAGCAAGCCAACAAAAGGTGGTGTTTGGAATAGTAAAAATCCGGTCTTGAAGGAAACCCTAGAGAGAGTAGGCGATACATACCTGGCCTTTGACTTTAAGATTGATGTGAGCAGATTGATCGTTGGGTTTCTTATCCTCCTCTTGGTTTGCAACACCTGACATGATTTTGATCCCCTCCCCGGAAATGATTTGTCTTCCTCCCTTGTCTACAAACAACGACGATCGACCACGCCAAGCCCAATTTCTGATGCCCCTCTTTTGCACCCTCTCCCTTATTTTAAAAGTGCTTGTCTATAACAAATGAACGGACGGCGTAGATCCCTACACTGGTATCGATCAACGGTGGGAACACAAAGCTACAAATGGGTTGTGGGATTGATTTATCATGGGCCCAATGAGTAAAGCCTTATAAAACATGGGCAAATGGCCCCATTATCATGGTTAAGGCTAAGTAAGTGGCTGAGGCCCGATAAGGGGCCTGTGAAATTATTGTTCGGCCGACAATATTTCCGAGTCATTATTTATCTTCTATCTGAGTTAGTCGGCATCCGTCCAAAATGGGTCAAGTCTTCGGGTTAGTCTCCGTACCAAACCCACTTTCTACTACCGACTGCATTCGGAAGAAAGCAAGGAAAGGTCATTGAAGTTTCCAGCAGTGAACAAAACCCGTCGTGACAAACAAGGTTCACCAACAAACATAGTTAGTATACCGAAAACACTAGATTTCCATCAGGAACCTGCCGACAACAAACCACCCTTCTTTTGGGGATTATCGTCAATGCTATTGAATACAAGGCTGCAGGTTTTGTGGTCGAAATCCACCTCATTTACACCTTGGTATCTCAGCAAATGATCATGAATTTTCTTTCTACTTTTTAGGAATTAATTCTGTCACGTTTTGATAATTCATTCAATTACTGATAAATCAGCCAAGCTTAAAAAAATTTATGACAATATATAAATATATGAAACAAAACAATACGATAGAAGGCTTTATAACATTGTTTCACTCGTTAATAACCAGAATCCGTGTAAGATCAAATTTGGTATATACATCAGTAATTTTAGTGAGAAATTTGTCGTTATCCGTTGACGGGAGTCAATTAAGTTATCTTTTTTCCTCTCTAATCAAGCATGACAAGGGTTTTGCTCATGCTTGCCTATTACTTCTCCTTCTAGCCTAAACAATTTCTTTTTTTCCCAAAGTATGCATGTATTTTATCCTTCACCTCCAAAAAAAAAGCATTATATCTTCCTTCGCAAATGATGTCTCGACATCTCGTTATCATTACCCACGCGGGCACATAACTTGAACAATACGACTTCCAGCCTCCAGCATTATTGCAAATTAGACAATGAAACAGAACAGCGACCAGCTTAAGTTCGTAGCAGGTTTGTCTACTTGGAAATTAAGCATTCCTGGTATGAACATAATGACAATGCCTACCATGGAAAATTGCTATTGCTAGGCTACTATCGAAGTCATGGGGTGGCAGGTCAAACACGGTTAACCAGTTAGCCAATAGGCATTCTGTTCCACTCGCATTAATTGGGGGACGACCACTCGCACTGACGATTTTTCTCAACATTTATACTGTTCGGCCACCTGTATACTTACGTTGGATTTTAGCACGACTTTTGGGAAAAAGTTGTAGAATTGGGCAATTTGGCGGTTTTAAAAAATTAAAAATAATAAAATAGCTATAATGAATTGAATAATGTGTACAACTTATCAGTAATGTAAGACGGACGTTCGTTGAAGCCCGACCAGGGAGCAACCAATGGAGAGTAGACCTCAAATTGAGAAATCTAACACTAATGAGTAAAACCAAACTGTGACAGCTGGCAAATCTAACGTTCGTTTTCGGGTTAAAAGCATAAAAAGGCTCAGGTAAATTAACGCCTCGCCTTCTTTTTCTCATAATACGCGGTGTCATCTCCCTGTCCCAAAATATCCGTTATGCCCAATGATCTATGATGGTCAGACGGTAGGCCATCTTCCTGCCAAGAAGTCAGATGTTCGCTCACCTTGATTTTCTTGTACTATCGGACACGTTAACGGCTATAGTACTTGAAACACGTACTAAAAATTAGAGCCGAAACGAGCCATATAATATATAACATACCTGAAATCTATCACCAACGCCGACATTGTTAAACGGTCAATTAGGTGGGTGTCGTTGGCTATAATATACATTGCGAAAGAAGACATCAAGTGGAACAAGTTTGTGCAATGTCTTAAGTTTCGTCTTCCACTCGCCCCATTTTCCACTTTTTTTGCTACCTCCAGTCCTGATCCCTCACGTGGGTCCACTACACTATTGAATCAACCTCCCACGATCAAGTTTCCCAATCCTGGGTTAAACCCACTCTATAAAACTCACCACCCCACAATCAAAATTGCTAATTCCTTCCCCACTTTCTTCTCCTGCTCTGCGCTTCTGGGGAGCCCAAATATGGCGTCATTGCGCTCTTCCACGTTCACATTCTCTTGCCTTTTTGTTCTCCTATCATTCTTAGCTTCTGCAGGTACTTCTTGTCTAGTTCTTCCTTGTACAGATTAATTCATTTTAGTAATTAGTATGATCGTGACTGACATAGGATTGGTTCTGTGTTTGTGTTTCGCAGATGCAGAGGGTAGAATAGGAGTGAACTATGGAAGAGTAGCCAACGACTTGCCAACGCCGGCAAAGGTTGTAGAGTTACTGAAATCACAGGGAATCAACCGTATCAAAATTTACGACACCGACTCAAACGTGTTGACAGCTCTCGCCAATTCGGGCATAAGCGTCATCGTTGCGCTTCCAAATGAGCTCCTCTCCTCAACCGCCGCTGATCAATCTTTTGCTGATAACTGGGTGAAAGCCAACATCTCCCGGTACTACCCCGGCACCCATATTGAAGCCATTGCTGTTGGCAATGAAGTATTTGTGGACCCGAAGAACACAACCCCTTTCCTCGTACCGGCCATGAAAAACGTATACAACTCACTCGTCAAGTTTAACCTATCCTCCATCAAAATCTCTTCTCCCATTGCCCTCAGCGCACTGAACAGCTCTTACCCGTCATCAGCCGGGTCTTTCAAACCCGAACTGGTTGGGCCCGTTATCAAGCCCATGTTGGATTTCCTGCGTCAATCCGGGTCATATCTGATGGTTAATGCGTATCCATTCTTCGCATATACTGCCAATTCAGATAAAATTTCTCTGGATTACGCTCTGTTTAAGAACAACCCAGGTGTGGTGGATTCGGGTAACGGGTTGAAATATTACAGCCTTATGGAGGCACAGCTTGATGCAGTTTACGCCGCAATGTCAGCTCTCCAATACGACGACGTGACGATGATGGTCACAGAGACTGGGTGGCCCTCGCAGGGTGACCAGGACGAGATTGGTGCGGGCGATGCTAATGCGGCGTCGTACAACGGGAACTTGGTGAAGCGTGTTCTCACCGGTAACGGTACTCCTTTGAGGCCCAACGACACACTAAACGTTTATTTGTTTGCTTTATTCAATGAGAACCAGAAGTCTGGTCCCACGTCAGAGAAGAACTACGGCTTGTTTTATCCGAACGAAGAGAAGGTGTACGAGGTGCCGTTCACACTAGCACAGTTGGAGAAGGGGCAATCAACACCGATCAACAAAAGCAAGAGCCAAGCACCGGTGAGCGGAGGCGCTGAAGGTGGTGACGTATCGTCTTCTGCAGTAGGCCAGACTTGGTGCGTGGCCAATGGTAAAGCAGGGGAGGAGAAGTTGCAAGCCGCGCTTGATTATGCTTGTGGAGAGGGAGGGGCTGACTGCCGTCCGATACAAGAAGATGATACGTGTTTCGATCCCAACACACTTGAGGCACACGCTTCATATGCCGTTAATAGCTATTATCAAAAGAATTCTCGCAGAGCCGGCTCGTGCGATTTTGGTGGTGCAGCTTATGTCGTTTCGCAGCCACCGAGTACGTATAATGATCATATGATCCTTTCTGATTTAATAGCGAACAGCTTGATTCGATTTAATAGTTTTCCTCTTCTTTTTTTTCTTCCGGTCTTTCTTATTACAAATTTGATGAGTTCTTTCTTTTTTGCAGGGTTTGGAAAGTGCGAATATCCGACCGGTTACTAATAGGACAAATGTAGGGTGGATGGGCCTTAGTTTTCCTTCTGCTTGTGGATTATATTGAAATTTGTTAATTAGGATTAGTTTTCCATAAATTATTTATGTACTTAGACCAGTAGGCATGAGCGTTGTTGTTTGGTTTGACCATTGTCTATAAAGTTGGCTATATTTATGTATTTATACACGACTTACTTTTTTTGTTTAACGATTGATTTCGGCAAAAGAACTAAAAATATTTATACCTATATATTTATGTGTATTTATAAAATAATAAATTTTAAATAAAATAATAAAAAATTATCTATTCCAAATTTTAAATTAATTTTTTTATTGTAAAATCTTGAATAACAACAATTGGATATGATTTTTTAAAAAGAAATTAGATTAATTATTTCTATTACAATAAATCTCATGCGATATTAATACTACACTAACTCCGTTCCAATAGAAGCACACGATAAAATGAATGGCTACAAAAATAAACAACTTATCTACAAAAATTCCAAGGCATAGTTCTAAAACGTGTGTAGATTTCACTAGCAAAAACATGCAAAATCCATATTCCTTCCGTGGGTAATGAATGGCTTAATACAGCATGAGACTTTGTCTGGTGGGCTATTTGTCAACACTTGGACCCATAATATATTGCTCTGACAATTGTTCTAACAAGGTCCTTATTTCTATAAGCCCACTATAGATGGAGATGGTGTTTTTTTAAAAGGCCACCAGGAGATTCGGCAAAACTTATCGACTCCACATTAGGAATCGGATCACTCCCTCGAATTTTAGCGATTTGGGATTACGAAAAAAGTTGCTAATTTAGAGATGTTGAGGAAGGAACTAAAATCAAATGCCTAAAATCCCTAACTATAAAAAGCTTTTGTTGACTTTGGTCGGTGATTTATGATGTACCCACCCAGCAAAGAGAGAGTTTGGGAAAATTGCTCCAGGACGATGGAGGCGAGGAAGATGCATAATAATTTAAAACAAATGCTTTACAATCATAGAGCAAATGAACATGTAGCTCTACATATTTAATGATTAAGAGATTCTAAATTCATTATCTAGTAATTAAGTAGTTTAACAAGAAGATTTAGATAAGAATGGGATAGAATCGAGTTTTGGATAAAGATATGATAGAATCTACATTATAAAGAAACTAATTGTTACAGTTAAAAATTTTTAAAAATTGAGAAGAAATGCCGTTTAAGAAAAATAATTTTTTTTAAAAAAGACTAAGTATAAAGTGAGACAAAGGTTTGACTTCTGGATCCCATATGGAATACACCATGTACCTTACAATTTCTTATTTAGAATATATAATTCTTTTTCTTTTTATTTTGCTTATCATTGTTTCTCCATGTTCTCTATCGATACAATATATTTTTGTTCATTGATAATCTTGTCCTACTATAAGGACTGAATCTTTGGAAAAATACCATCAAAATAGCCAACATAACAAATAGAAAATCTACTTGACACTCCTTACTTTATTTTTAGCCAGAACGTCGTTTGGAAAGGCTGTCTACAAAGAATTTGCCTTGCGAAAAAATGTTGTGTATAAAAAATGTTGTCTATATTATTCTCACTTTTTAAACTTAATAATAAAATATTGTTTTATCGCATTATCTCTGTAATCTGATATGATGACTTCATCCTAAATTTTTATAAGCTCAATTCTCATCAATTTTTTTTCCAAACTTGACTACAGATCGTTATAAATAACTTGTGTAAATAACTAATACTAAACAAGTAAAAAATGCAAAAGATTTAACGACTTCAAAACTTATATTATTGGACGAGAGAAAAATTATTGTTAAGAAAATACAAAGAATGTGTTTAGACTTCAAATCATCAGTAAGTATTTATAAGTATACATATATTAATATTATGAATTGATAATATTTTTTAAAAATATATTTGCATTTCCTTAAAGTAAAACGATGTTCCGGCACATTGTTTTCTCTCTGCCTTCCCCAAAAAAGCGAACTTAAACCCAAAAAATCAAGCTCATTGTTTATATTTAATAACGTTGAGGGGCAAGACACACTGTATATGTCAGTCATTGACAGCATCTTTGAGGAAAAAAGGATCTAAAAGGAGGACAGCCGCTGCAGAAATTTGGTTGCGTAAACACGTTAATTCTACATTTCACCAGTGACGCCACATTCCCCCAAGCACTACGAACAAAAAGAAAAGAGAGGTGCTAAGTAAAGCCGTGTGCATCGCGAACTGCAATTGCTGCCCCCAAACTAGCGTGCGCGTCTCGCAAGATTCTACGGAGTAAAGAGGGGAGGGGCAGGCACGCAGGCAGGCGGTCAGGTGGTGCGTTATACCATGCGTCATCTTGAAGTAACGGAAGGAAAAGCCTCTCTAATTCATTTCTCTGTTATTTTTTAGCTGTGATAATGGGTGGATTTCTCACCGATTTGGAGCGAGACGAGCATTATTTTGTGCGTGGCTTTGATTTAATTAAGATCGGTGAATTAATGGATAAGTATGGCTTGTTCGTCCTCTTGCTATCAACTGTTGGGTGGTCTTTTGCTTCATCCTGACTTGATCTCACTTGCGTAATTGACAAACTTTCCTGTTAAATTCAAATCCTGAAAAAAAAAAAAGTATAAGAGAGCCCATCATCAGAGAATCAAGGCAATTAGTTTGTCCAAGCTTGGTTTCTTTATTTCACAAGTTTCGTGGTTAGTATAAAAAAGGGAAAAAAAAAGCAATTGCAGGAACTGCAATGAGGATGACATGGCATGGCGTTACTGGTCAACTGGAAAGCTTGATCCTGACCTCACCGAACTCTAGCTCATAACTCATCAATGCGGCCCTACCTTAGCACCATAACCCAACCGCTCGATCCTGTGTTCCTACACAGTACTACCACCCAAACAAAAACTCAAAAAAAAATTAAAAAAATTTTAAATAGAGAAAAATGGTTCAAAACAACCCCACAGATAAAGGCTTCACACGTGTACGTTTGGCGCAAAGGGACACGCATTAAGAAATATCACCTGTCGGTTAGCGTGGCCTGAAGTCACGAGGGAGGGCCCATAGATCGTGCAGAGCTAGTCTTCTGAACCCCAACCGGTGAAGGCGACCATGAAACCGGGTAATACCAGTAAACATAAGTGTAAACATTTAACAGCTTTATGGTTTTCCCGCTGACAGGTGGCTGACTTGCAGTGGTGGGGTTCAGAACAACATGTGTCTCGAGATACGTTGTGGAAAATCGAAGGGTTAGCAGTTTGCAACGGCGGTGGGGATTGGGTCGGGTGAGATAGTGTCCTTTCCTTACTGACGAAACGAAGGGTGTGGTCTTGTGGTTTGGTCTGAACTGGAAGAAAGCATTGAGGGTGGCTGAAGGGTCTGGTCAGGTGAGGACCCACAGGATCATTGTGTAGGCTGTTAATAGATCATTATACAGGATAGCTCAAACCCACCAAACGAGTCTTAGTCTGCTTGGTGAGAGACAGTAAAGAAGCCAAAGGTCAAAAGAACTGCCCGAAATCATTAATTATCGAGAGACAGAAGGGTAAAGGTTTTGAGCACAGACAATATTTGCATTAATTGGAGGGCAGGCAGATCATTTCTCCATTTTTTTCCTTTTACGTGTTATGATTTTTATCATTTCCCTGTGGACGGCATGCGCATAACTTTTTGGGACTTTAAAGGGGCGGACGGGACGGTGGTCAGCGCGTTCACATAATTAAACAGAAACACGGAGTTGATTTTGTTTTGAACGAGAGAAATAAAAATTATATAATTCGGAAACACTTCGAACTTAATCATTGATTTAGTCTACTTTCGCTTAATTGTATGACCACTTCAATCTAGCCTCGGTCATGTTTTATTCTGATGGTATTTCCTTGTCCTGGGAATTAATGTGATTATTTAATGTAAAATACTGAATGTTATGCAAATTATGATATTTTCTTGATTGTTTCCTTTTTCGTGGATTAGAATCGTGGAAGTGGATGGCGTTGTGGCTATGTTCCATGATTTCTCTCGAATCACTTGATGCTAGTGTTTGCTTTCAACGAGTAACAATATTTTGCAAATAAAAAAATAATAATCTAAAAGAATGAAACAATAAAATATTATGTATGGACAAATATCTTGATTTCAGTGTTTACATATATATTATAGAATTTACTAATTATAAAGATTTGATAATAATAATTAATTTTTAAAACAAATGATTTAAATTTTAATTAAAGAATATATTTTTATTATTTAAGTTGATTTATTATTAGTTACTTATCTCTTCATTATTAATTCAGACAAAAATCAAATTTTAGTATATAATTTAATATAATATATTTAATTTATAGATTTCCAATTACCATTTATAATTTTCCCTATCAAACATGCAGCAGATGCTTGGAAACCACCGTCACCGTCAGTGAATAATGTTGAACACGTAGATTTCAGTTTTTTAAAAAAAAAAAATTATTTATACTTTTTAACTATAATTTCTTATTTTCTCTAGCTTCATTTATATCATTTTTCTAACATCCACTATTGTTCTGCCTTTTTCTCCAAGTTATCTTCTATTTTCTTTTTAATCTTCTCTCGTATTTTCCTATAACTTTTTTTGATTTATACACAAATTCGATTCGTTATTGTTATTATCTTCTCTCTAAAAAATTTATCCACGATGCCGTATGCTTAAATCAATCATGATTGAAAACAGAGGCAATTCTACAGTATTGCTTAGGAAAACCTTGGAGCCAGTCCCCGACACAAGCAATTGCATCAATATTGAAAACGCATCGAGGTTGTTCTGAAAGTCTCACTTTGCATCATAACTTTAGATTATCATGAGACGTCACTAATGTCCTTCTGGTTATTTTTCTTGGCACAATAATGTCTGGGTGTGTTCTTAAAATCCATTTCGATCGGACATTAAGTAGCTCTTGCAAATCTGAGAACTTCCTTGAAATCCATTCTAAGACAAGTTTTATAGTTGTCCCATCATATATACTTACAAATAAGCTATTAGGTAGAATTCAATAATTTTGTTTGAATGTAGTGTATTTTAAATGTTTCGCATAATTTAAATTAAATTTGTTTATTAACTGTAAATAACATTTAATATAAAATTATTTTAAAACAAATTTTTGTAAAAAAAAATCATTTATCAAGTTGAGATATATTATAAATACACCATACTTTCGAGAAAGAAAAAAAATTAATTTCAACATGTTAATCTCATTCCAACCTATCACAGTTTATAAATTTTTGGGTAAAACTAAGACCCAGATAGTATTCTTATTTTCCTATCAAGGAAAAGTAAATATGTCATTATAATTAATATTCGACCCAAACCATATTAAACTTCTGCCCTAAATAACTATCAAAATAACATTTTTGTCTGGAAAATAACAAAAATACCAATCTCACCCGAGAATGGTATAGTCAGTAATCAACATCATATTTTGTTTGCTTTTTTATTATAGTCTCAAGTGGGACCGAGTTTCATACTTTATAAAATAGGAACTATATTTTTAAATTCCATCAACCCGCATAATCGTACCGTTGGCGAGAACGAGGCTTGTACCCATTGGCGGTCAATTTTTCCACAATTACGTAAAAACCTTTACTCTGTGAGATTACGTTGGAACAGGTGCTAGCGAAATTAATGCAGAAGCTTTCCACTATGATATTTTTAAGATTTAGGGTATAAATGGGTTTGCCTGAAGCTCAGTCTCACAGTAATAAATTATTATGAACAGAACTCAGCCTAACCAACTGTCCTTTAGAAAAAAATTTCCATCTCGCTAAACATGTATGTGATCTATAATCATGAATCAAAATTTTTACATATCTTTTATTTCTAAATTTGTAATTTAGTAATATTATAAAAAAATAAATCTAAAACTACAAAAACTCGAGCTTAACCCAGTGGTAGCTTTTCATATTTAAGTCTCGGGGCAACGTACTAATAAAATAGATTAAGATTTAGGAGGATAAGTGGGAATAAGGTATGGACATATAAAAGAAAATACAAAATTATAGTATGCTCATATATTAGGTTCAGCCCTCAACCCGAATATATCCTATTTAGTTTAATTTTCATTGTCCCGGCCCACCTACCAGCCTTTTCCCATCGGCAAACCACCCACCGTTTCTCTCCAACCCGAAATTGCTTTGTCCTTTTAATAGAATGATTTGTTTGCTCTTTTAAACCAATTTGATTGCTAATGATTATTAGTGTCTCCATTAGTTTCATCATTACCGTTTAACTTTTTGTTCGCAATTGTTTTTTTCAGACAATAACCATTCCGGACAAAAATGTTTAGGTTAAAATGTAACCCACATGCTCTTGCAAGGATGCCTCGATGATTTTCTAGGTGATCATTCAACGGTAAATTACTCCTAGATGAATTTGTTTAATAACTAAATCTATAAGATTAAAAAATGTTCTCTCAAGGTTAACGTCGGTATTACATTCTTAAACTGGGAAATGTCAAAGGAAAGGAAATGGTTTAAATGGAATGATGAGAAGGACAGCCCTTGAATTTAAAGATATTCTTGAGGACTCGCACATGATCTGGACCAAATCCAACCATCCGTCCCCACATTCGCCTAAGCCATCCTCCTCATCCATTCTACGCATGGGAACCAAGAAAAAAACTCATTGATTATGCAAATGCGTGGACGATAGAGATACCGAATGCCACCATCCAGCACCCAATCCCATCATCACCACCGGATTTCACTACATCACTGTATCTAGTCATTAATTGAAATGCCCCGCAGAGGAGAGGACCTTACAGTCATTTCCTCCCCGCAGATTATCTTTTCCCATGTCATGAGAATAAAATAATAGAAATATTTAGGAAAAAGGAAGAAAGATGCAATTCGAGAAGGTAGAGAAACCGAGAAAGGAAGCAAAGCTACCTCAGCCAGAGAAATCAAAGAACCCTCCAATTAGATTTTTTTTTAAAAAAGAAAAAAGAAAACTAAACTACTAAGTATCTTCGATCGATGTTATGTGTAGAAGAGAAGGTGCTTCTTATGCCATCCAGTTTCTATCTACCTCACCTATCCTTCCCTTCCCCTTCCTGAAATCCAATAAAGTTTCCACCCTCATCAATCAAACCCATTCTCTGCGTTACTTCTCCTGTATTACTACTACCCACCATCATTTCCATTTTCATTTCCATGGATTCTTGATGCATTTCCCTTGTTTCCTTCCCACGCTTAATTGGTGCTCCTTGCGGTGTGATTTCTCCACCCTCCACTATTCCTAGAGATAAACAACCTAAGCGTCTTTTTTAATTGCGGGCCTTCTCTTCTGCGGCAGCTATGAGGAGAGCAAGAGGAGGAGGAGCTACGAAGCAACAAGTTGTTGTTGCAGCAGATCCAAACGGATCCGTCCCGCAGAGTAATATGGTTATAACTTCCGCTAAGGAACCCAGATACAGAGGCGTCCGGAAGAGACCCTGGGGTCGATTCGCCGCCGAGATCAGAGACCCTTGGAAGAAGACTCGGGTTTGGCTCGGTACCTTTGACTCGGCGGAGGACGCTGCACGCGCTTACGATGCTGCCGCACGCGCGCTTAGAGGACCCAAAGCCAAGACTAATTTCCCAACCCCACCTTCCACGCATTTATCCCCTCCGTTTCCTTATCAAAGCGTCACCAACATGGCTGACCCATTTATGGACCAGAGATTATATGGCAACGAGTATCAAGACCAAGACCAGCACCAGCAATTACAACCCCAAAGACCAACCACTACGAGTTTAAGCAGTACGGTCGAGTCTTTCAGCGGGCCGCGACCGCCGGCGGTGGCTACCGCGGAGAAATCTGGGTTTTTTAAGAAGAATTACCCGCGTCCACCGCCTGTGGTGCCCGAGGATTGTCATAGTGATTGTGATTCGTCCTCTTCGGTTGTGGATGACGGGGATATTGCTACTTCTTCGTCGGTTTTGTGCCGCCCCAAAGCTTTGCCTTTTGATCTCAACTTACCTCCGTTGGATCAGGTTGACTTTGCCGCTGTCGACGATGACCTCCACTGCACTGCGCTATGTCTTTGATCCTTAACGGTGACCATAATGGCGCTGGTGTTGGAGATGAAGACGATTACCACTGCTACCACGGCTATGAGAATCATGAATGATGATGATTAATGATGAATGATTCAGTCTCTTTTTTTTGTCTTAGTTTTTAGCTATGCGGAAAACAAAAAGAGAAAAAAAGACCATATGAGGTCTTCTTCTACGATTATGAGTATGCATGCATGGTGTTCCAATAGAAAGCATTTTCTACTTTTTTTAAACCCTTGATAATCTCATATTATTCAGATCATTATGGGTTGTTATTCAACATTAGATATTGATCCCTTGTGGGTTCTTCAAATAGAACCCTTGAGCTTTCATTCTTACAATCAATCTCTTATCCATTTCCTGAATCTCTTATCATCTCTTGCTTTTTTATCTTTCCTAAATAGGGTTAGGTAACTGGATCCTGAGATCTACTACATCTGGTAATAGTGGTACAATTTCTTATGGTTATTATAATTTGTTCAAGTGTGAGACATAGATAGGATTATGATCAATCATGAGGTGGAAAATCACTATTTGCTTTGGAAAAGCATATAAATGAGGAGGGTAGTAATGATTCATTAAGTGGAAGGGGGGAGGGGGGTTTTCAAAGTTATGCAATATGGTACTCAGGATAAAATGTTTACTTTTAATTTTTTTCCTTTTTGTTAGTAATAATTGATTATTTAATTTCTCATTGCATATCCCTCAAAACATATTTGGTGTGGCCTAACTAGGTTTTTAAGTATGTTAGAAGAAAGCAAGTATCTTTACAATGCATTGTATTTTCAATATTCGGCTGCATATATGCATGAATTTTCTCTACCACTGGAACATTCAAGTCTCTCCCCAAAGTTTTTCAGCAAAAGGCAACTAGTTTCTCTTACAACGGCTGATTGCAAAAGATGCTCATAGTGGGCAATTTGTTGAATGATATGTGGATAAACTTGTAAGATTGAGGTTGTTTGTTACTTGGTACATGATAATGTTTATTATCTCTTTATTTGGTTAATTGGAAATATGAGCGGGGAAGATGGATCTGCTGTCCTGATCCTTGCAATAACGGCTAAGAAACTCCCGAAGTGTATTACAGCTAAGAAACTCGAGTTCTTGTTCGCTTTCATTTCAATGCCATCTACTGCCTTGAACGACCATTGAGTTTTTCATTTATGGTTCTGAGTCCTTTTTTTTTGGGGTTGTGCAAATGGTGTATTTAAGACCCCAGTGTTGTTACCAATATTGATGAATGACATCTACATTCGAAGTCTTGGTATGATATTGCTGGTATGAAGTATTTTGTTTCGCTCATCATCTTCTCCTATTTGGGACCTGAGCCTGATAAAATCAATTATTTTGGGGTGGTTTTTTCTCTTTTATGTTTTATTTTATGTAAAGGAGAAGGATCTCCTGACTACCCTCGAAGGAAGTAATAAAGAGGAAGTATGATTTCAGGAAAGAGCAATGAACAGGATTTCGTGGAAAGACTCCATAGACTAAATCTTCTGAAGTAGTTGCTACTTATATGGTATTTCACATATAATTCTTGAATGCTACTTGCGCATTGATGTTGGTTTCCTGCTATTGCTTTTGGAAAAAGGCATAGGATTATGCAATTTCAATCGAATTGAGTACACAGTTTCGTCAGTTCCCATTCTTGAACTCCTCCTGAGAGGACGTCTCCCGTACACAGAACGTGCTGTCACGGTCTGGAGTTTCAACTAAAAGAGATGACGCTAATTAGCAATTAATGGATAAAGAGGCAGCGAGAAAAACGACATCTTTTTGGGTGGTAAGGAGGGCAGAAACTGTGCACCAACAAGGCAACAACCTGAGTTGAAATATTTGAAAGCATTATTCAGTTAGCCATTGTATAACAACCGCAAATCTTTTGCCAATGAGGCTTGGTGTAAGTGGCATGGGAGGCCTCCTTTGGATGATATATCGTATTACCAGAAAAGTAAGATGATGATGCTGTGTGGTTGTACCAGAAACCATTTTTATTTTCTTTGTAGTCGTCGTGCTTGCCTGTTATTTTTGGAAAGAACTGGGGAATAGGGAACTCCTTGAGATCCGACAACAAATATTTGAAGTTAATCAAAACATGAAAAGTTTATAAAAGTTATCCTAGCTCATGCATAGTTTGCGGGTACTGAAACAGAATCGTAATAATTTCTACTAAACTTTTTTATTAGTACAATTGGAATGCTTATTCACACAATCACAAACACACATAAAAAAATATAAAAAATATTGTTGTTTTCATTAAGTTGATAATTAGAACGAAAATAGACTTTTTCTTATTATTAAAAAATTTATTTTTTTTGGAATTTACATAAATTGTACAAGAGAAGAGAATTTAACACACATTATTCTTTGTATATGTCAACATTGAGCTCCTGTGGCAATTTATTAATAATTATTTATAACATTACAAAATATTTATGAACATTATTGAAACATAGTATTAGAATTTATTTAAATAATTATAACTACGTCGCTATGTATTTTATTATGATGTGATATTAAAATATAACGTGTGATCCGTTTTATCATCTAATCTAAGTTGTGGTTTAAAAATTATAAAATTTTTATGAAAAAAAATATTTTGATTTAAATATTATTGTATAAACTTAAAATACCAATTTAATAATTATTATAAAAATCCGTCCAATAACTAGATATCACAAGCCCAATGCATATAGACATATGTTACATATTATGATAAGCCCACTGTCTGCATATCCCTGGTGTGGATACATTGCTACAACACATAAGCATGCATGGTCTGGTAGTATGTTTTATAGCTTTCTTTGGATGGGAAGCACCTGGACGGCATAAGCTCTAACCTAACCTGACCTAAAAGGCTCGGGCCCATATTTGTTTGTGTGGACACAAGCAGTACATATTGTTTAAATAGAATTAGGATACGGTAGTAGTCAGAGCCTAGGCTAGGCCAACTTTACAGAATATTCTGGACATATATTCGTGGCTAGCTAGCAGATTTGGTTTTCATTTTTTTAATTTTGAAATTTTTTTAATAGATTTAAAATGAAAAAATAAAAAGCTTTTTTTAATGCATGGATAATGGATTTCAGTTTTATTTCTAATTCCATAAATATATCCTTGCGTAAGATTACTATACATAACCCTGTAATTACGATATATTTCCAAAATCATTTTGATGACTACGCTTCAATTGGAATTAAAAGTCAATTTTTAAAAAGTTTAATTTGATTTCGATTCAAATCCCAAGTAGTCACTCCGTCGCCAAGATAAAAGGAATCCCGCCTCCTTCTCCGACATCATTGACCGTACATTGCGGTCCAATTTATATTTCAATGTCCATTATAAACTTTAATCCTCCTTAAATTAGTTTTAAGATCTGAAGGATTAGTACAGCATCAGAGTCGTGCAATGAACAGTGGACAAGTTTTGATTTGCTTGTAATTATTTTAATTATAACAAAATGGAATACAGGACAATCGCATTATAATAAACCCAAAGCAGATGGGTAGAGATTTGACACTGAACGTTCGAAATCCCCAGGTGGCGGTGGCGAGTTGGCGGATTTGCTTGATTGACGGTGTACTGTACACGTTTCAAGTGTGGGTCCACAACCAGCTGTATGTTCTCCAAATTTTTATAATAGCCCATAGCCAGGAAACAGTGTAGGGTAGACAACAAATCTTACTTCACATGTAACCTAATACAAAATGAAAACCCGAATTAATACGTAATTAATTACCGATTAGACTATTTTAGCTTAAGGTTTTTTTTTTCCTCCTATGTGTGACGGCTTTGTTTGTTCTCGGTCCAGCTCAGAAACCAATCACGGGACATGACATGTGTAGACTTGGGGAGAGACTTTGGCATGTTCATTCCACTTCTTGGTTGTGTCCTGACATAAGATTAAAACTTTAGATCAAAGCCACCTATCATCCCTTAATTGGGCAGCGAGCTGTCAGAAACCTTAATAAGAGGAATAATTAATAAAAAAGCAAAATCATTATCATTTAGATATGCACTCATGATCGTTATAAAACGCATCCCATATTAAGCAAAACAAGAAGGAAGCTGTTGTGGCATGGGACGGAGTTCCTCGTTCCCATAAGAAGTTCTTCTTTCAGGCAAGCCACCTGAAAACTAGAGCCCACGGGGCGTTTTCTTCTTTAACTCCTGCCTGTCTCTTTGTTTCCCAAGATAAATAACATCACCATGGAAGAAGAGAAAGAGGCTCTTATGAAGAATAAATTTTCTCGAAGCGTATCACATGCATTCGATGAATTGCAGAGCTTTAGATCCTACCTCCGGTGGATGTGCGTGGATCAATCCAGCTTGCCCACCGCGTGCCTTTCTTGGGCCATGTTCATTCTCTTCGGCCTTGTTGTGCCAGCGGGGTCGCATTTCTTGCTGGCATGTTCCTCCTGCGATAGCCGGCACGAAAGGCCTTATGATGCTATCGTGCAATTGTCGTTGAGCAGTGTTGCGACTCTGTCTTTTGTTTGCTTGTCGAAATTTGTGAAGAAGTATGGGGTGAGGAGGTTCTTGTTCTTCGATAAACTTTGCAATGAAAGCGAGACGGTTAGGCAGGGGTACACGGATCAACTTAATGTACGTTCTCTATCTCTCTCTTACTCTGTCAATAATGATCGTATTGCTTGTGTTTTGTGTTTCCAGTTGGTGTTTGAAGCTGAAATCAGATCCTTTCTATTAGAATTTTCCTGGTTTCCCTTTGATTCTGCTCATTGGCACCAAAAATGTTCGTTTCCAGCTTTGTTCCTCTTGCTTCTCTGTCAAATTTGAGATGTCCTGAGCTGCTTTTGTTGTTTTTATTCAATAGCTTTCTTGCATTAGAACAGAGAGGATGATGATGAAGAAAATGGCCTATCTACAAAAGTTTCTCTTCCTCTCAACCATACAGTATAGGACACATACATCCTTCGGAGGGTCATAAATCTACACACGGCCATGAGAATGATTGTACAGACGAAATCATGAAAGCGATAGCTCGAATTATAAATATCATCAATGGAGTGATCATCTTGAATTCGAGAATTCTGCAGCAAATAAGCTATCACTTCGGATAAGCTCCTCACTAAATTGGACCTTGGAACAAGAACACTTGGTAAAATATACCATAATTGTAGAATGAGTAGGAGAATAAAATATACTCCAGAGTCCCAGTTCTTGACTGAATGAAAATTATGCTACAACTCACCCAAGCTAACATGGCATGAAATAATGTCTTCTTCCTCACTTCCTGCAACCTCTAAACTCAAAGAAAGCTGATACAGACACATAACCATTTACTTTATTCCATAAGCCCTTTTAGATCTAGTGGTGACAGCTTTGGTTCATTGTGTTGATTCTTGAGTGTCCAAGGTGTCTTTTCTTTACTGTCTGCCATTATCTTATTGGGCTTTTTAAACTTTACAAGCTTGTCCTCATCCACTCTTAAGGGCGGGATGGGTTCCTCTTAAATTGTTAGTTAAGAAGCTCGTAAGACAAATTTTGATACCGATCAGTCTTGCAAATCCATTACTATCAGACCTTGTTTTCTCCTTCCCTTGACTGGCCTTTATTCTTATGTAGAAACAAAGGTAAGAGCGAAGAAAACTAATCAAGAATCAAGACTCTTTGAATTTGCTTCACGGGCTGAGGTCTATTTTGTTAAGTTTACATTTTTTTATGTAAATCATAATGCGTGCAATTTGCTAATTCTGATGCAGAGATCATTGAAGATTCTGTTAATCTTTGTCATCCCTTGCTTCGTAGCAGAGTCTGCATACAAAATATGGTGGTATGCCTCTGGTGCCGCACAAATCCCGTTCCTGGGCAATGTAGTCCTAAGTGATGTCGTAGCATGCACATTGGAGCTATGCTCTTGGCTTTACCGTACAACCGTAATCTTCCTTGTTTGTGTTCTTTTCCATCTGATCTGTCACCTCCAGATTCTGCGGCTGCAAGACTTTGCTCAAGTCTTCCAGGTGGATTCTGATGTGGGTTCTGTGTTGGCGGAGCATCTAAGGATCAGGAAGCATTTGAGGATCATCAGCCATCGATACCGTTCCTTTGTTTTGCTTTCCTTGATTTTAGTCACTGGGAGCCAGTTCGCTTCCTTGCTTGCTACCACAAAGGCTCATGCTGCTGTTGACGAATATAGAGCTGGAGAACTAGCGGTATGCATTTCTAAGTTCTGAGGCTATTAATTGTCATAATGTTCTCACAATTCAGGGGTAAACTAATGACTAACAAGAACGCTCTTTACTGACTCTGACACAGCTATGCTCAATAACTCTTGTCACGGCGATCCTCATAATACTGCGAAGTGCGACAAAAATCACTCACAAGGCACAATCTGTCACGTGCCTTGCTGCTAAGTGGCACATCTGCGCCACCCTAGACACGTTTGAAGGGGGAGAAGGTGAAACACCAAGGACTGGCGGTAGCCCAGCCTTACCGGTGGTAGGAACGGACGGGGATACAGATGCTGACGATGATGCCGGTGATGAAGAAGATGAATTGGATAACACTAAATTGATTCCTGCATATGCCTATAGTACTATCTCATACCAGAAGAGACAAGCTCTAGGTAATTAAGACACCAATAATCCCAAATTTGATTGGCTACCCTTTGCTCATTTGAAGTTCTGTTTTACATGGTCCTTATGCAAGAAAGCTGATAATGGTTTTGGTTTATATTATTTGTTTCTGACGATTTGGGTTTGTTCTTGGGCATGCAGTGACATACTTCGAGAACAACAGAGCTGGGATTACTGTATATGGCTTTACACTAGACCGCAGTACGCTCCATTCCATTTTTGGTGTTGAGATGGCGCTTGTACTATGGCTGCTGGGAAAAACCATCGGTATTTCTTAAGAGAATAACGTTACTCGTCAGGTGATCCTTTGGCTAGCTGTTTGGTAAGAACGTATGTGCCGGAAGTAGAGAGTTAGTGTCGGCCTGTTTTTATGCGGAAGTCTATTGCAATAAACTAGTTCAAAACACGTAAAGTAACATATGATGTATAAAAATTAGTATTGAGTTTGTTCCTAAACTATTACTCGTATGTTACATTTTATTGTGCAGTTATTCTGTGTAAATTTGTGTTAAAAATCCCAGTTGCTTTTCCTGTAAAAGAATAATTCACTAATGATTTTTCCTTCTTAATTAAGTCCCCCCACATCCTTACCTAAACGACAACGCAGCTTCACAATTTTAATGAGTTGGGATATGCATACATGCGCGTAAGATCATTAACATCATTAGGTTAGAATATCATCCTCATGATCATGATCATGATCATGGCTATTTATGAGCATGCATGGGGCAAAAAGCATGGGTATTTAATATTTGAAATGATGGTTTTCAATTATTGATTGAGGTGTCAAGAAACATATCATATTTGGGGTGATATTAGGCATTCAAGGGGGGTGGACACTTGTATTAATGAGTCACATGTATGAGGACACTCTTATATTATAAATAAAAAAGGAAAATGTTAAAAATAGGAATAGGATAGGATTAGTCTACACAAATGTGAAATCCTAGTAGAAAGAGAGTAAACGACGCCGTATCCAAATATAATCGTGAAATAGGCACAAAGAATATGACAAGATGGCAGGCATGACTACCCCCAACCTTGGATCTTTTCCACAGGTAGGCAGATATGGTATGGTTAGAGACTAGGAGCATGCAAACGATAGGTTCGGTTTGGTTGGATCGATTCCGGCCGGATCAGTAATACCGTTAACCCTGCCAAATCAGAACAGAACAACACAACAATTCAAGAACCCCAATCCTCACGGTACATGAGCTGAACACTTTTTCTCCGCTTTCCGCAAGCAGGACTTTGTTCCCCCGTAATAACGGAGCAAACACAAGACACAGTAAATAGTACCGACGCGAAAACCGAAACGCAAATTTTTTTTAAAAAAAGCGACTGTTTGCCTTACGTTTTACACTCAACAATTAAAAAACCCCAATCTTAAGAAATTCCCGAAATCTTTTCAAGATCTAAATCACCCGTATCCAGAAAACCGTTCAGCTAATCAAGCTTTTTGTGCTGATATCCGGTGAGCCGATGGAAATATCTCCCGGTACAATCGGTTCCTGCTCCAAAGACGACCAGAAGATCTACCTAGAGTGGTTTACTTTTGCTGATTCAGGTACACTATTGCCTTATTATGTATTTACATAGCGTATGAGCTTCTCGTTTCGAAATATTTTCATCTTTCTTTATCATTAATGAAAGTGTTTCGTGTTTTAAGATGGAGATGGCCGAATTACCGGGAATGATGCAACTAAGTTCTTCTCCATGTCCAACTTGTCGCGACAGGATCTGAAGCAGGTAGTAATTGTTCTCTTCATCTTCCGTCTGCTTGTTACTATTGTGTCTCCTTAATTTTATTTATTTTTTGAGTCGAGCAAGTAAGTTTTTGCTTATCTTGTGGTTTTAATTACGGAAGGTGTGGGCTATTGCGGATTCTAAGAGGCAGGGATTTCTTGGTTTCAAAGAGTTCATCTCTGCTATGCAGGTGCCAATAAGATTTCTTTTATTTTACTCATATGTTAGAAATGGTATTAACTTTGTCGCCACTACTGAACCTATTTGTTGCCCTTCATATGTAGTTAGTGTCACTGGCACAATCTGGGCATGAAGTAACAACTGATCTCCTACAAACTGACAGTACGTCTTTTATAAGATCTGATATATATTTATTTCCTTTGTGTGTCTATTTATCAGTTTATTTTTTTTAGTTCTGTTGAATTTTCATATGGCCCTTGATTGTTTTTTTTGTACGGTTACATGTTCTAGTTGACTTTCAAAATCTGAGTCCCCCAGCCATGGAAGGTCTGGATGCACTGTTGGCGGTAAGAATTTTCTTTTTTCAAAAGAAAAAAAATCTAATTTTCTATCTGAATTTCCATAAAATAAAATTGTCTGGTTCTTTGATGTGGTTTTATGTAGAAGAATCAGAGATCTTCAAAGACAAGTGATCCTGATTTTAATGGTGAGATCTCTCACGTTACCGATTTTTTTGTAATTTTTCTTCTCAGTTTATTTAGCTATTTCGTATTTCCAATGAAACAGATAGTACTCCTCCACAATTATCACCCTCTTTGAATTGGTTTTCTTCGAAATCATCAAAAAAGGTTTGTATTTTAACTGTAAATTGGTAGTGTAGTTATGGATGAATTATTGCTATCTATGACCATCTCAATTTTTTTTTTGCTCTGTTATTTCGCATACTTTTTCACCATAAATGCAACAATATTGACGTCCATTTACATGAAACTTGAATTAGTAATTTACATAGAGATCTTTGGATGTTTGCATCTTTCTGAAGTTTGTCTGGTCTGGAACTTTGAATTCTTTTATCTTGTGGCATATCCGATCAGTGCTTGGCGTCACTGGGTCATGCAGCTTTTTCCTTAATGTCCAAAGTCTTCAAAATGCCTATTAAGTTCAAACTGTATCTCGTGTGTAGAAAAATACAATACTTGTTGCCTTCATATATTGATGTTTCAAAGTTTAGTAAAGACACTGCTTTGGTAACATTTATAACTATCATAATGATAAGATGTGCTTCAACCTCATGTTGCATTCGTGCTATCCTATTTGCTTTCTAGCTATGTTCATCTTCGTTAACTCTAATCTTGTGTGCCTGAATTTCATTTTATGTTCTCAGATATCGCTGTCCTCTGTTACATCCATCATTGATGGTTTGAAGAGACTATATATCCAAAAGCTGAAGCCACTAGAAGTTACATACCGTTTTAATGATTTTGTATCACCACCTTTGGTGAGTTACCATAGTTTCAGTTCCTGATTCCTTAATCTTGATAAACTCTCCATCCCCTGCAGTTTTATTGTGCTCTTCATTTCTGTTATGCGTATTCACTTTCTAGTCAACTATACTTGTGCTACAATGATAGATTCATTGGTCGTAAACTTATCACCTCTTTTTGACTTGCTGTTTACCTGCAGACAAATAGTGATTTTGATGCTAAACCAATGGTTATGCTATTAGGTCAATACTCCACTGGGAAAACCACATTCATTAAGCATTTGCTCCAGAGCAATTATCCGGGTAAGATCTCTATTACCCAAGTTTATGGTCATGAGTGAATAACTGGAATCTTTTCTTCCTTTCCTCATATTTATTTTTTATATTTTATTATTGTACAGGAGCCCATATTGGACCTGAACCTACTACTGACAGATTTGTTGTTGTCATGGTATTCTCAGCATCCAACTTGCTTTATGCTTGCTGGTTGTGCAGCAGCCTTCGATGTTTTTTCTGATCGTATGCATGGAATTTTGTCTTTGTCGCTTCTCATATGAGATTTTATTGGAGTGCTTGAAGTTACGAATTGATTCATTCAAATTTTCTTAAAACTGTGAATGAGATTCTCAATCTTTTTTTTTGGATAAGCTAGATTCTCAACTTTGTATCGCAATTGTATAATTATATTGTTTTGCATACAGTTTCTCATTGAATTAAATTTCTAAAAGACACATCCAAAATACTTAACGACCATTTGAGATATTAAAGTTTTCCTACAGTATTATGAGCTAGCTTGAAAAAATAGACATTTTTGACCTTAAATAATTTTAAAAAATCGATATTACAACTGATTGTCTTTCTTAAGAAATGTGTTAAAAGTACCTAATATTTTTGGAGGTCTGTAAAACTGCATATATGGGTCTAACAGAATATTTATGTAGTTTATTTCTCAGTTTCAAATACTTTTTATTTTCCTAAGATTGATTATTATACTATTCTTGAAAAGAGGGATTCCTGCTTTTCATTTCAGTTTAAGAATTTTTTATTTTCTTGATCTTAAGACAGTTAGGTTTTATACTTTTTTTTAATGATAATCAGGGCCGTTTTAGAATGTGAATGGGGTAGTTTTTGTGGAGTTTTGATTTTCATATCTTCTATGAAATAACCTTATCCTTTGTGCATGGTTTTCTCTATTATTGATATCCCAAATTTTGAAGCTTGGTTAGTTCTTAGGGAGTTATTCTTACAGGAATTGTTTTAAAACAGCAATTTTGGCTTCTTGAGATGGAACAGCTTTTTGTTAATCAGTCGCAGAGTAGTATGCCTCTGAAGAAATTTTTTTTGCATTGCCATGATGTATACTCATTGGTTTTAACCTGTCTTTGTGAATATTTGATGTAAAGTGAATGGGATCCACTGTCTTGTGACCATCTTACTGTTTGGAACTTCAACCACTAAAAGATTAAAAGTTGATCCTTGATCCATTAGATGAGATTTGAAAACAAAAAAAACAGATAGACAGAGGAGGCTAAAGATTGCCATAAAGAAAATAATAATCGTGCTTTCTTGTCCAGAATACCTTGAGCAAAAATTTAAGAGATGCATATCTTGATTATTTACTCTATCTTGTTGACAAACACACAGTCTCCTTTATTTGTTTTATTCTAGATCACTTTAAATCAAGTTGTGAAACTTTAGGTTTTCCCATTGTTACAAATTTTTACTGGCTTGTTCGTTTTTTAGTTCAAACAGTCTTCTTTGTGTCTCATGATTAATCATGCCCTTCTCTTAACTATTCCTTTTCTGTTCATTTGCTGATAATGCTCTTATACAGTCTGGAACTGATGAAAGAAGCATTCCTGGAAACACAGTTGCAGTCCAAGCTGACATGCCTTTCAATGGACTAACAACATTTGGAACTGCATTTTTGTCAAAATTTGAATGTTCACAAATGCCACATCCTGTGAGTTTCAGAATTTATTGTCACTCTTTGATTCCAATTTCATATCATAATGTTTAGTGTTTTTAAATTTGTTTGAAGCTGCTGGAGCATATTACATTTGTGGACACACCTGGAGTTCTATCTGGAGAAAAACAAAGAACACAACGAGCTTATAATTTTACAGGTGTAACATCGTGGTTTGCTGCAAAGTGTGATCTCATTCTGCTTCTGTTTGATCCTCATAAACTTGATATCAGTGATGAGTTCAAGCGTGTAATTTCATCATTACGTGGTCATGATGACAAGATTCGTGTGGTTCTCAACAAGGCAGATCAAGTTGATACTCAACAGGTAAGAACTTAACAACTATCTTTTTTCTCGATTTTTTTAATTTTTTTTTCATATATATGTCTATTAACTGTGGAAATTTGAATACGCATTTTTTTTTCTTGCATTTTAACATGATAGTTGTGGTTTTTACTGTAGCTAATGAGAGTCTATGGAGCTTTAATGTGGTCACTTGGGAAAGTTCTAAATACTCCTGAAGTTGTGCGTGTCTATATTGGGTAAGCTCCATACTAGTCACTTCCATCATTAGACTATTGGAGATATCAAGATTGTTGCTTGCTTATTTACTGCAAAGTTATTGTATTGTCTGTATTTGGCAGCTCATTTAATGATAAACCAATAAGAGAAGGCTTTGTTGGTCCAATTGGGAAAGAGCTTTTCGAGAAAGAACAGGAAGACTTACTTTCTGATTTAAAAGACATACCGAAGAAAGCTTGTGATCGTCGAGTGAGTTTATTGCTTTTGCTTATATTCTTACTGATTCATGTGCCACCTATCAATAAATTCACGATTACCAATGTTATCAGTGATGTGCATGCTATCCTTATTTTGGGTCAGAACCCCATATTGATTTTGGCCTCTAGTTTTCTCTTTTAATATGGATATCCACCTTTTGCAGTTGCATCGTGTTCTCCTAATCATTTCATGCAAAAGTTTAAAATCCTTCATTGCTAAATGCTATTGAACCTGTTTCTCATGATATTTGCCTCACAGATAAATGAATTTGTGAAACGTGCTAGAGCTGCTAAGATTCATGCTTACATTATTAGCCATCTTAAAAAGGAGATGCCAGCCATGATGGGCAAAGCAAAAGCTCAGCAGAAACTTATTGATACTTTAGAAGATCAGTTTGGAAAGGTTTCAAAATAGCTCCTCTTACTCTCTCCTCTTAGTGATTTTTTCTATACATGCCTGGCAATAATATATTAGATTTACGTTGTGAGGACCCTTCTGCTCTTTTTGCAGGTTCAGAGGGAATTTCATTTGCCGCCTGGTGATTTCCCTAATGCTGATCAATTCCGGGAGGCCTTGAATGGTTACAACATTGACAAGTTTGAGAAGCTGAAGCCTAAAATGCTACAGGCAGTTGATGACATGCTAGGCTATGACATTCCGGAGCTGCTAAAGAACTTCAGAAATCCCTATGATTGAATGATATGATGACAACAATTTTTTTAATGCAATTCAGTCCTACGGCACCTAAAAGCCTTCATATTTTATTGTATGAGGAATTTTGCACATCTTGAGCAGGTTCCTCTTAGCAATTATCCTTTACCGAACCTCTAGGCTTAGTGTATCATTTGAATAGAAGAATGTTTCTTCCTCTGTTTCCTTCTCTCATTGTTATTTGTCTATAATCGAATAAATTGCGAGTCGGAAATGAGTGACATGATTCCTCTATGTTTATGCTTAATATGGTCAAAGTTTTATTGCACGGCCATGTTAACATGGATATGAAATCCGTAGTCAGAGGGAAAGCTAATTGGAAATAGTGAAGAAACAGGAAATGAAGACATGACTGGTCAAGGCCTTGGGGTTAACTTGTCCGTTTATAAGTAGTGTTAAGACATCTGGGATAATGGATGGACATAGATAAAGTGACATGATCATCAAGGTACTAAATTGACCACAGCGTACGGCATAGCTATGAGGTCACCGGGGGTGCTATCGAATTCTGGCAAATTTTAGAGTTCTGCTAGCAGTCTAACCTTTGTGTTGCCAGGTTACGAAATATCAGAACCTGTCTTCAAGATCCATTCTTTTGCCCATTAGAGGTAAACCTGTGTTAGACCATAGACCAATGCTTAAAAGGTCACATAGACCAAATGGTATTTGACACTTGCGTTTGCAAATTAAATTCGAGCCCACGAGATAATTTTTATCCAGTGCAACTTAGATTCTAAAACATTGGTATCAAACGAAAACAAAACTACATTGTATATAGAACGCCATAGTCACATAACTTTGAGATGAAGCCTGGAATAGATGAAGTACAACAATAGCAAAGAACTTTCCTCGTTTATGTTGAAACTCCGCCGCCATTTCCTCCCTGACCACCGTTGACTGCTGTTCCTAAGCCAGTATTACTCCCTGTAGCATCTACACCGCCACGCGGTTGAAAAGTTCTTACTTTGAAAAGCTCGTTTGCTGACGGTGAGTTACCACCCCCACAACTCCCACCACACCCACCACCCCCACCACCCTCATCATCCCCACCACCCCCACCACCCTCATCATCCCCACCACCCCAAACAGCTCCTAAATTTTCTAAATAGTCAACGAAAGACCGCTTCTCGCGTCGAGAGAAGAAATGACAGCATACACAGGGAGAGCAGCAAATCAGATGAAGAAAACAGGCAGAACGTTTAACACAAGCATCAAGTCCTCTTTTAACACAATTCCATGACCGACCGAAGCAGCTCTTTCCTCTAGGTGGTGACTTGATCATCACCCTCTCCCCACTCGCTTTCTTGCGTTCAATATTGGACACATTAGCTGGATGGCGTTCTTCGTTTTCACCATCTTCTTTCCGTACTTCCTCCATAGGCATAGATCCAACTCTGGTTCGGTCTTCACGAAACCCACGGGAAAGAGTCGCGGACGTAAGTTTGATACTTATAATTACCACCGTATCTCACACAGATTTCTCAAAAAGTTATATGTAATATAATATTTCATTATTATTTTATTTTTATTTTTTAGAAAAATTCTGTTTTAAATAGGATGATAAATATCAAACTTATCATCATTTTTCCTTACTCCTTCCCCGAAAGCCGCTGCCATGACATGGGATGGGAGTTGATGAATCGACATTTTTGGAATTAATAAAGAAACATCGGTAATGCAATCAATTTAATTACTCATAAATACAACTACGTTCTATCTACCCCATTGACAAGGAATAATAAGAATATCTGACATTTTTATAGGGTTTTATAGTTATACGATGACAACTTTCACCCACATATGCATTAGATAAGGATATTGACCCGTACAGGCTTAGGCAATTGGGGATAAACAAAGATTGTCCAAGGAATGTTAGTTTCATATGTTAATTGGGATTCGATGTGTATACGTGTCTAACTCTAAATATAAAGTCCGTTTCTAATAAATATATTTTTTATTTCTTCTCGTAATTTTGAGGAGTTAAAGAAAACAACCAATAGATACCAACAGTATATTGGTAATATGGCTTTTATCTCTAGGCAAACTGACAGTAAACAAATACAGAAAAGTAGGATAAGTTCAGATTTGATAAACCTATTCTAATAACCTCACTATAACAAACGGGGGATATATATCCTCAGTTTTTTTTTTTAAGAAACATATCCTCAGTTACATGTACATACAGATAAGATACAAAAATAGCAATCAACCTTTCTATGTGAAAGTCGCAACTCCGTCATTGTTTCCTCCCTGACCACCACTAGCTGCAGTTCCGAAGCCACCATTACCATCAACACCGCCACGCAGTTGAAAAGTTTTTACTTTGAATAACTGGTTTGCTGATGGAGAGTAAATCTCCGTGTAACCGTTACTTGCTGAAACTTCAAGGGAACTCTGCCTCTGGCGTCGGAAACAGAGTTGACAGCATTCACAGGGACAGCAAATCAGAGACACCAAACAGGCACTGGAGTTTATGACACAAGCAACAATGCCTCTTTTAACACCACTCCACAACCGATCCAAGCGGCTCTTGTCTTGAGGTGGCGACTTGCTGATCATCACCCCACTCGCTTTCTTCTTGCATTCAATGTTAGAAGCATTAGAAGAGAAGCCATCTTGATCTTTTTCACCAAATTCTTTCCGTACTTCCTCCATAGCCATAGCTAGACTGTGCCCTTGGTTGGATCTTCTAAAGACTAGTATCATCTAACATATATAAAGTCCAGTAGAAGCGGTGTAGAAAAGTTGCATGAGAAACCCACTCAGGAGCTTTCTTTTGACTCGGGGACTCGCTAATCCCATATTTTAGTTAGGATTAGAGGAGTAATTTATTACATGGACATCCAATTTGTGTGTCCCACGTAAGACGGTGGGTACTTATTGGCAGACGTAATCTTTACCAATCTCTGCTATTGATTAAATCGTAATCTTTGTGATCCTGATCATCCTGATCATCGTGATCAATGTGATCTTGATTCATATTTTTGGATATCATTTATTGATTAGTTGACCATGCATTTATCATGAGATGTTGTAATCCTTTCCTTCTTTATTTTGTCCTTCCATGACAATATATATTAGAGATGGAACTTCATGTAGCAAGCAAAACAGTAATAAAGAAATACTTCTTTCTCCCGTGTGTTAATGACTTTCTACAGTACTATTTGATTCATCATGTTGAAAATGTGCTACATGCTGGACTAGCACCGCAACACATGCAGTCAACAAAATACAATCTTATAACCAATCTGGCTCTGTTAATTATAAAGTATAAGCTTGAAAAGGAGCCAAATGTTAATGGATGAGACCAAATGGAAAGAGGCAAAGGACATGATGACCTCAGTTAGCCTCAGTCACAGAGGAAATAAAGACCATGATTAATGTGGCATGAGTTAGGCAATTAAATAAAGAAAATATTTAAAAAATTGTTCATTAAGAAGAAAAAAAATTATAGTATTCCTCGGGACGCGTGGACCGCAATCGCTGATGATGTGATACGATGCTACTGGTCAAATTTCGTTATTCTTCCTAACTGTCCTAAATAACATCGTTTCAGAAACTAGTACCAACACTGCCGCTGCAAACGAGCACTAAATTGCAGAGACCACTCAGGTGCGAATTCGCCCCATAGAGGACCGTGATCGCAGGTACGATTGGTTTTCAGCTCCTGAAACCTTTAAAAAGAATTGTAAGTTTGTTCCAGACAGAAAAAAGATTCCATTATTCATGCCAACTGTTCGATCAAATTCCTGAACTGAATTGACTTTCAAATACTCACTGTCTGTCGAATGTAAGTGAAGTTCGGAGAGAAGTATCAACAGTCGTGAAAATTGGAATTTCAAGTTGAATGAATGATGCTTGGAATCCCCGGGAGTGATTCATTTCTTAATTGCCCAGGTACAGCTTGAAAGAGATTGTTGGAGGAAAAAGATGTTGCCCCAGAGAATGAAGAAGGCAATCACAGATAACCCTAAGAAGCTCTCGGAATTAATTGATCTCGTAAATCTCTCTTCCACACTAAGAGAATTTGTGGGTCAGTCCCAGACTTCTCGCTTGGGCTGTTTCATGCGTGTCTGGTCCTATATCAAGACCAACAATCTCCAGGTTTGTCTCTTCATCTGCACTTCTTTACGTGTCTGTTTTACTTGAATGAAAAATCTTTTCCGTTGAAACTTGTTGTGAATGCACAATTTGATTGGTAGGTTCTGTATTGTTACGTGGTTTTTGTGCAAATCAGTATGCTTTTATTTAATTCCTTGATTGTAACCTTGAAAATCTTGTGAAGCTTGCGTTGGTTTTCTTCATTTAGGATGCAAATAATAAGAACGTGGTCGTTTGTGATGAAAAGTTAAAGAGTATCTTATTGGGAAAGCCTCAAGTCGAGCTGGCTGAACTTCCTGCGCTGATCAAGCTGCATTTTCCTAAGACACCCAAGTAAGCTCGATGGTCAAGCTGTTTTGGTCGCTTCTTTATCTTACATCTGCAAAACATCTACTGGTACTATTGTAATATACATACTGATAACAAAAGCATACCCACCTGATGTCGGAATTGCTCAGCCTTTCCTCCTTCAGTTAATTTTAGTAGGATTTTTATTTACTTGTTCGTTTTCACGCTTCCTTTTACTTTTTCAATTTAGCATGTCTCAAAGTTTTCCCTTTGATAGAGACTAGAGAGGGTTTCCATATGATGCAAAGTTGAGACAGTTGTTTTTCAATGGAGCTCTGGAAATAGGTCATTTATAATCCTATACCTTCTTACGATAATATCCAGTGCTTGGTTACATATTTGATTTAGTCTGTTTAGCGATCAAGATAGCATAACAAGTTAACCAAAATCTTTAAAATGATGCCTTTGAGATGCTTTTCTCTATTATAGGATGCCATAAATATCGATCGTTTGATGACAAACAATGCTGAATGCCATTGTCACCCAAGCAGGTTCAACTATGAAGAGTTTTCTTGATATGAGGCAAATGACGGATTCGGTATGATACCTAATTTACAAATCAAACTAAATTATATCAAAATTGATCGGTTTGATTTGGTAGGATCGATTCGATATCGGTTCTATATAGATAGCAAGTTTCGAAAGCATTCCAGATATACCCGCTCTCTTTATTTGATCAACAGATAGCCTCAACACCTTTATTCATAATCAAGGGCAATATCGACATTTAATAAATACATCCGTAAATTTACATGAGAAAAAAAATCAAAATTTAGCATTTCCCTCTTCTTTGCCCCTCCTTCCATAGACCCTCTTGGTGGACGCAAAATACCCATCTATTTTCCAGTCGCTCTTGTGCATTGTGCCCTTCGTAATCTATCCTTTTGTGCCTATTAGTTATGTTTACGTTTAGGGCGCTTGCGCGACGCTCCCTTCTCCTTGTCTCTTCTTCTCTTGGTCGTTCCTGTTTCCAGAAACAGCTTCGGACGTTGCTCTCCGATCAGCTAAACCCACAGCGTCGTGAATTGCCGATAGAGGTACGTGTAATCGGCAGGAAGAGCGTTGAGCTTTACCGGTAATTGTTACTCAGAGTTTTGCGAGGGTTTATGGTTTTGGCTAAATTAGCTCTGTATTCGTATTACGGACATTTTTTGTACATTTTTAATAGTCGAACATTCTGATTCTGATTATCTAGTCGAATCTCTTATATGCAAGCATTTGCTCATAAGTTTCTCATTTTATAGTAGTTTGGCGCTTGATTCGGTTGTGTTAAGCTGAATAGCTTTCCCTTTCATTTGGAGAAAAGGAAATTTTCTTATAATTTTTAACGACTCCATTGTGATTTGGTATTCTTCCAGGAGTTTTGCAGAGGCTATGACATGCTGTGAGATGTTTCAATTTTTTTACAGTTCTTTTTTGGAAGGTGCTAAGAGATACGGAAGGCAGTACTTTAGCTTAGGGCAGATGCTTGCTTCTGATTGCAGTAATTTAGTATACCACTGATGGTTGCTCCTGATTTTATTTATTTATTTATTTTGGTAAGCAGTTGCCACTGATTGTTGGGATCTAATTACATTTACTTGTACATATTCGTGGTTTCTGGCACTTTTTTGGGCTGTAAAACTACGTTGACGTGCTCATTATTATAGCTATTTTAATCTCAATTTCCTATTTCAACCATAATATTTGACTGAGCATTCACTACCTTCAGGTTGATGCTTTGCAAGGTAGCTGCTGATATGTTAGTTTTTGGTGTTCGATTGTTGTCTCAACTGTTAACTTGCTTGTCCTATCATTTTCTGTTGCTGTCAATTCATCTATTATTGTTTTGTTGTAGATTAGCAATTAATAAAATCATGCGCTTGCTTGTACTATTTCAGTTTTTTCCTGGCGGTGTCTCTCTGATTCACCATTCCTCCCTTAATTCTTCACTGCTTCAACGTTTTGGATTCAATCTGTCTGCTTCCCCAAAGCATACAGAGAAGAAACAATGGACTAGGGGAGAAAACACCATTGTTTCTTCTTGTGCTGAGTCAGAAATTTTTGTTGGAAATGCCAAGCTTTCTGGTCAGAGCAAGGGTTCAGTCTCTGGAGAGAGCAGAGAATTAGGTTCAGATTCCCATCCATCCATGTCACAAACTGTCAAAAGCAGGAAAAGAGGTACCAAACGAACTGCCTTTTCTGATTCAGATTCAGAGACTAAGAAAGAACTATTATCTAGGGATGATTTGGTGAAGCTTGTGATGGAAAAGGAAAATTTTTTGAAGGCAAAGCACAAAGAGATTGAGGAACTTCAGTATAAAATTCTCCGATCATTTGCAGAAATGGAAAATGTTATGGAAAGAACAAAACGTGAAGCAGACAACAGTAAGAAGTTTGCCATACAGGTCTCTTTGGTGGAATCTACCAATGACTGGAGCTTTTATATTCTGTTCTGGAACTTATTATATTAATATTCTCTTTGTCAATCGTACTCTAAATGCATTTTTTAATTCCTATAGAATTTTGCAAAGAGCCTGCTTGATGTTGCTGATAATCTGGGAAGAGCTTCATCAGTTGTCACAGCTAGTTGATGCATCTGATGATTCTGCTGGTGCAGTGACACTTAAAACACTTTTAGAAGGAGTTGAAATGACAGATAAGCAGCTAGCAGAGGTAAGCCAATTATTTTTCTGGTCATTCTTCTTCCTTTCCCATGCACATTTTTGCACTGGATGTATTTTGGGGTTGGTTTTTTTTTCAGATTATCTGAATCTGTTTCTCAAGTAGCCTTGTTATGTCTTGCATCTCAGGTATTTAAGAAGTATGGAGTAGAAAAATATGATCCAACCAACGAGCTATTCGATCCACCTAGGCATAATGGAGTTTTCCAAATTCCAGATGCTTCCAAGCCTCCCCCGGCACTCTGGCTGCTGTGCTGAAGGTGATTTAACATTGTTTGTTGTTTTTCTACAATTATTTAACTGAACGAACATATAGTCGAGCGGTAATTTTTTGCCATATCAATAACCATGATCATGCAAAGGAATCAATCTGATCATTGTGATAATGCTACATATGCTATTCAGGATTACTGCTAATGTTAAAGTAGATAGCACCATAGTTTGGATTTCTCTGACATTAGAAAATTGTGGCTAACAAACTTGTTTTCGGCAACTCCCATGGACAACCACACATCCAAGTAAATAGATGTGCATTGAATATCATTCTTCAACTTCAACACATGATCTTGTATTAGCTTGCCATTGGTTTCTTTTGCTTGCTTTCCTCGTAGTTGCAAGCCTAACTGTAGTACGACCTAACGGAAGAAGTTGGTATTGAGCCGTTATTTGGATAAGCAATATCTTATTCCTCTGTGGCTTATGGCTATAAGTACTTTTTTTTTTTCACTTCAGCCAGGATACATGCTTTATGATCGAATTATCCGGCCAGCCCACGTGGGCGTTGTTCAAGAGGTGGAGAACGATGCAGGAGCTTAAGAACAGTGAGCAACCCACTGATGCTTAAAGCTTGGCATTGGGTGGATATACTAGAATTGCATTTGTATAACTGGTAAATCTTTAAATTAACGAGTTTCTAGCATTAACTATAATATACTTGTACTCATCGAAGGCTTGTTCGAGTCAATTCCCTTACCGGGCCTGGCTTCTGTTTATGACCACGTAGTTTGGCACAATGGAAGCAGAAGTGAAGCTTGGCAGTCATCTGAAAGACAATAAGCGCATGCGAACGCAGGTGGTCTTCATTATCGACCGATACAATTAATTGGCCTATAGCATATGTTTGGTGTTGCAAAGCAAAAGACCTACAGTTAATTACAAGGAGAAGCCAAGCTGACCAAGTCCTGAGGGCTTCACAATACACTACATAAATTAATTAGTTTATGCTGTCTCAATAAGTTCCGCGGTGCCTGTCAACCAGTCATCCAAAATCCACCTGCGCTTCCTTTGTTTGCCCCATCTTCTGTGCTCTGGTTAACTTTGTCCGGGCTGTCACCATGGCCTTTCAAGCGCAAATCTAAATCCAAATGAGTTGCGTCCGACTCCTGCATGGAAAAAGACACTTCAGTTCACGTAGATATCAATTTATTGACAGATCGAAGCCTGGGATCACGCAGGCTATCAAATATATTAGCTAGCTAATATACCAAAAATGTTAGAGAAACATTTCCAGTAACACTTCGCAATGATAAAAAACTCCATCCACAGAGAAATAAAATGGTCATCTAATCAAACTTCCTGCGGGACTCAAACAAGCATCTCAAGCTTTTCGGATCATCCCATATAAGAGCTACCATCAGTATTTCAACTCAACTCACAATGTCCTTGTCAACTAATTGGCACTAGAATTTACGGAATGCTTAAACAGATAAAAAACTACTGCGTTATGAAACTAGTTTCAAATTTCTATTCCAAAAAACAAAACTGCAACAGAACAGAAAGAAAAAGCCAACTTTCCATATAGCACAACAGCACTATTTTAAGTCCCAGAAGCTGCTCGAGCGGTCAGGTAACCCTGCATAAGGAAATATAAACAAAAGGTTGCAAAGTCACACCTGAGTTTCAGAACCCAAAGCCTTGCCACTGGTCTGCTCATCACTCTGCTTCGAGGTTTGCGGCGCATCAAATTCATTATCGCCACTTAGCTTAGCTTCGTACTCGGCCTTCTTTTCCGCTTTTCTTTGTTGCTCCACTACCACAATCTACAAGATTAAATATACTAATAATATAGCAGCCAACAAAAACTAGACAGAGAAAAGAAAATAAAGAGAAGGATAAAAAAAATTGCTAACGAAAGTGCTAAAAGACAAAAAAGTAAAAATTAAAATAAGGGAAACCCAATGTAAATTCACGAAAAAGCTACTTTGAAATTTAACCAAACCATTAAATAAGCAGAATAACCAGATATTATGTAGTATCTTCTCATCTAACATGTTCGACAGTATACCCATGGGTTATTAACTCACAGGCGTGTAGCGGAACTTGCGCTTGGGCTGCTCTTCGGAAGGGGAAGCATCATCAGCAGGGGTGTTGACGGCGCCGGAAGGGGAAGGTGAGAGAGGGGTCCAGCGGCAAAGAAGGAGGCGGTGACCGGCGCCGTTGTTGTTGTTATTGCTGCTGCTATGGTGGGGGTGGGGGTGGAGGCTCCCATTGTAGCCGTTAGATCGGGAGTGTGGGGTTTTGGCGGGCGGAGGAGATGGGGACACGTGGACCCATTTGCGCTTCCACTTCCTGACGGGACCGTTGAACACAGCAGCCGCGGTGGGTGATGGGCCGTACCGAGACGAAGCCCGGCTCATCCTGGACCCCATCACTCCCTCCATCGTCTCGCTCTCTGTTCCCTTAACCCAAAATCAAGAGCCCTCAGCCTTCTCTTTCTTTTACAGTTGCTTATATGGGTTCCGACCTCCCGTTTTGGAGTTGCTTACTCCTCACAATAGCTAGCTAGATAGCTAGTTTAGTAAACACAGCTGACAGCGCACCATTAACTCTCCCCAGGATTCCTCAAGTAAAATGGATGCGAGGCCACGGCGCCGTTTCATCTACATGGTCAAAATATCTTTTCTTTAATACAATTTTCTCCGAATTTTAAATCAATTCCTCTTTATTTTTTAAATTAAAGGGATTTCAACGTTTAGGGACGAATTATGATAAAAAAATAACTAAGATTAGTTGTAATATTCATTCCAATACAATCATAGATAAAAATTTGGTGTTGAAATACTTATCCATATGATAAATTTGATCGATTATGCCTTAAAACATAACTGCTGTCCCAAAATTTCTTTGTACTCCAAAATTCCTTGGCAACCAATTGCTGCCCTTTTTCTCTTGTTGGCATTTTACGTACATAGGGGACATCGATTAACCTATATTTTTGCGACTGATTTCAAAGATAGATCAACTCTTGATAGCTGAGAACATATGATCTACAGACCTGGCTGAAAGAGCAATCACCCATCACACATATTGCACAAAGGGGGAAAATAATGGAAAGAACACCATATACAATTTTCATGGAGTTAACTCCGGGCCGGTAGCTTATGCAGGACAAATAAACAAAGAGGAAACTCAAGAGAGCTTGAATTGCCTTTCTTGGAATCTCTCCCCTAGCTTCTTATGCAAAACTTGCTGCTCTTGCAAAGTAAGGCTTCGCATAATCTACACCACCAGAAAAATTGACTACATTTATTCAACTTAAATGTGAAGGCATCTGCTTCCCTTGCAAAGTCAATAGACTAAAAGCTTATACCGGAAATGAAGTATCAATTATCGAAAATGGTGAATACATCTAGAGTGGATTCAAACGATAGAAAGACGAGTTGCCTTACCTCTTCCAAAATCATCTCAACGGTATAGTCTTGTGGAATGACAAAGGACTGAATATAGATATAGGCAAAAACAGCCATTACCATCTGCAATATCAAGAATACTTTGTTTAAAAAGAACATTTAGTTGATAAATGCAAGAACTAGACCATAATTTTGTATGGGGAAATAAATGAGAAACTCAAAGAGAGACTGCACCTGATGTGTAAATAATATGCATGCATATATTCGGGAGACTCTTTCAAAGCTAAATTTCATGTCATTGACTTAATTACTTCCATTCATATGAAAAATTTACAATTTTTATCAACAAATATTTTCTAACACGTTCATGTTTGATAAACAACTAACCTGGCAGTCCATTCTATCAGTAAATCCGCCATGTCCAGGTATGCTATCCCCAAAATCCTGTATAACATCAAAGAGGGGGATCGAACATCAAGTAACACCAAAATTTTAACATAGTAGCCCAATCTTGATGTTAATCTCATGTCCCAAAAAATTAAACTCCCACCCTAACTCACCTTTTACAACAAAATTGTAATATTGAAAGATGAAGTTCCATCAACAATAACTTTAGGATTTATTAAAAAAAAAACAATAACTTTAGGATTAACAATCTGAAGCTCGGAAATAAAAAGTGCTAGAGTTTTAAGGGGTTTTTGAAGAAAAAATAACATATAACTAAGGTCACCTTGATTTTGAATGCCCTCTTGAAGCCACTAGCAAAAAAGCCTCCAAATGGTGCTATAATTGATGCAAACAAACCCAAGCATAAAGCATGCCACTGCACTGGCATAACTGATATCCCTTTCCAAGGAAACTACAAAATAATTGGAAAGCGTTAATATTTTTAGATTTGACAAGAAATGAGACAATCTGAACTACTTACCACAGAAATGAAAGCATTAAAAAAAATTAATAGTAACCTAGAATTTGAAATAATGATTATAAAGATATCTCCAGGTAATCCAACATATAGACAAAAAAAGTTATATAGGTTCAGTACAAACACTATCAAATCTCGATACTACTGTGCCCAAGATACCTATAACCGCCCATGAATGCAATCATATGACAGCATATTAAAGCATTCTACAGGGCACTTCAAAACACAAGTATTTGAGGAGTATTCAAGCAATAACAAAAACATTGAAAGCCAGTTACACAAGTTCCAAACTTGAAGCAAGGTCGCTGTTGATCTTTGAAGCTAAACTAAGTTTTTTTTAATAAGTCTTACTTGACACTCTACAGAGAAAATTTAAAAGAGTAAATTTTTTTACATGATTAAATAAGTGAATTCAAACTCCAAATAGATTAACAGACCAAAAACACCTCATTTGTTAAAGAAGCAAAGCAAATATGCTCAAGTTAATGAGATGCAAGAAGCATAGAGCTTCTGCTGCATAACTACGGCGATGTCTTCTGTCTGGTTTTGTTCATTTTCCTCTTTTTATTTGCTTTAAGATAAGAAAAAGAAAGAAATACACCATTCATCTATAAACATATACATCTATTTATTCCACTCACCCAATGAGGGATCCATCCTGGTAAGGAGTAGTACTCTGGCTTAAACAGTAGGCCAGCATCGCATTGTAGCCATCCTGTTGATAAATCCTGCATACATTCCACCCATTTGAGAACATTGGTCTTGCAGACAGGTTTTCTACAAGCTTTTTTGAATTATGTCGAAAGAGTTACCTTCCATGGGCATGTGAGCCAGTGGAAATGTCCCAAGATATTTGCAAGCTGCAAAGAATTGGAAGCAATGCCAATTCAAACTCCAAAAATTATAAGATTAACAAAAATGGATATGTCCCGGACTGATTGTACATTCATATTTCTTCCAATTGCCTATAAGAGGTAGTGTAGAAAAGCATATTTACAGAAAGTATTAAATCCAGATACTCACTTATAGGGTTAACATGGGCGAAGACAACTTCATTTTAGAATGGTGTGATGAGTTTTTTTTTTTAGAATAGAAGAGTATCTCCATCATTCACAAGATTTTTTCTCGGGACTTCAATTGGCACAGTTAAAATGGGCTCCTACCAATAGAGTAAGCTCCATTTACATCCTCAGAGCTCGAACTATGATTAAATGCTTGAGAAAATTCAGTCCTCCACTAAGGTCAATCCTTATTGGTTAGGGTGTATGATAATTTACTACATATTTTTCATCAAAAACAGTATCAGTGTATAGTAATTTTTAAACTGGGTGTTGAACTACTTTGGAACAGCTATATTTTTCTCTGTTGAATTCAACAAAGTGCAAATCCAACAATGAATGAATTCAATGACAGTGCCAAAAGTGAACTTCTTTCCTTGGAGCTTCACATGCAATCTTGTTTTTTCAATTTGTGCCGAAAATAAACAAAATACTGCTCAAACAATAAAAATATGAGATATTGAGGGGTATTTATTCAGCCAATATGATATTTCAATCCGGTAAGCCTCCAACTATGTGTGCTTCTGAACCTACTTGTTAGCCTGGGCACAACACCTCCCATCCAGTGGTAACAAAAGGAAAACACAATAAGCTCATAGGGACTGCTTCTACAAGTTCATCGTTGTTATTCCGTGATAAATGTTAATATTTGAAAAATCATTTGACTCTGGACTTTATAATACTTACCACAAATGCAGAGATCACTGTTGCAATTGATGCTCCAATAAATCCCTCCCATGTTTTCTTTGGAGATATTTTGATCAGAGGTGTTCTTCCAAAAAAGAAACCAAAGAAATAAGCAGCAACATCATTGATAGCAATAAGTGATGCTGGGAGGAGAAACCTGCATGCATATCCTGACTCAGATTTCCATGGAGGAAAACAAATCAATAGATGAGAAACATAAATTAATTTGTAAAACAAATATAAGTGACCTCAAACCAAGAGATACACTAGCGAATAAGCTTGTCTTTGGTCAAAACAGAAGAATTACTATATATTTTACAGATAAGTGCCAAATAGGTCGCATTTAATAGGATTCAAGAAAAACTTAGCAGTATTCTCCTTACATGGATAGGTCAACAAAAATTTGCACTTTAACCCAGCACTGGTCCACAATTAGAGAATCACTAATGTACTCTATGATCAACTAGAAATTACATACAACGTCTAAAACAAAATTCATATTGAGATCATTACCAGAAGATTCCTTCAAAAATATTAGCTACCGTGAAAGCTGACTGGGTGAACACAACAATGAGTATCATGTGTGTCCATGCATACTGGCCAAACTGATATTTGTACATCTTTTTCTTCAGTGTTAGGATAAACCACATAAAACCTGGTTAGGATAGATAAAGTCATCGATTTAGTTATTGCATTGTCAAGAAGGACGAGTTTACAGCTACCTGGAGAGCATAGAACAGAATAGAATAAACTAAACATATAGAAAAGTAGCCTAAATTACTGCGATCTGCCAAGCAGTGGAAGAATGGGATTCGATGACGAAAGGAAATGAACACATCATCAACCCAGCATTTTAAAGGTAGCTTGAGGAAAAGATATGATGATGATACATAGAACAAGAAATTCTTGCTGAAAATTTGAATATATAATATAAGAGATCAAAATGAAATATAATGAACAAATTAATACCTGCAATATAAAGGAAGTAACAGATGACCATGTGATACTTGACAAGACCACTAACAAGTCTGTGGAAGACACTATCTGAAGGTACTCTATTTGCTAGTTGCTGACCAATCATTCGACCATATACAAATAACATCGCAGTGAAGAAAAAGTACCTGAAAAGACATCAAATTGCTTGATATGGTCAACGTTCAGTTTTAAGTTTTAGAGTGCTATTTCTTTACATTAGCACAGGAGCTCAAGATTTAAACTTTCTAAAGCGGGTGCTCACCAGTGTAGGAGCCTAAACCCAGGTAGACGCCTGTCTTCATGAGCTCTTCTAAGTAGACTGAAAAGCTCCCTAGCCATAAATATTTGAATAGCCACCACCATGGCCCAGATGTATAGATGGCCCATGTAAAGAACAAATAAAAAGCCACTGAGCATCCACAGAGATGAGTATGCTCGGATCCACATTGACTTGTATTTATTGTGGTCGTGGACAAGTAAATTCTTTCCCTCCGGTTTGCTTATCTCAGGAATCTGCAATTGAAAACACATGCATCACCCTACCAAATTTTCCCTAAAGCGAAAATAAGCTTCCACATAGTTAAATAAACATACTTTGTGAACACAAAATTTTCCAGTTTGGATTGGCATGCACATCAACCAAGTGATTGATTTTGTATCTCTTACGACCAGATTTCATTGCAGTCAAAATCAAAATCAAAATCATTAACATTCCACAACATCTGTCAATCAACACAATCTAAAACAACTGATTTGATCTATCGAAACTAACAAATCCAAAACAAACGAAAGGTCAAGCCTACCTCCCCTAAGATCTATAACGCATTCCTAAGATTGGAGTTGAAGCGCTCCACGGATAAGTTAAGCAAAGCGAAGATGTGAGACACACAATTAACTCCATAGAAAGAAATAAACATACTCATAGCAATACAAACGACAATAAAAAGAAAAATAGATAACACTCTCCCGTACCTTCGCAACCGAACCAAATACAAAAATAAAAACCTAAGACAGATAAAATACATGCAACGTTTAGTTGCTCCTCCAACCTCATTAGAACGCCTACGATGCCGGATTCTAGGAGTCGTCGGCGCATTAGGATTGTGCTCCTTCTGCATTGCTCCTATTCTGATATACTACTCTTCCTAGAAAGAAACAAGAATCTTCAGTAATCCACCAAGAAATAATTGAAAAAAAAAACCTATTGTTCCAACGGATCTAAAAGGACACAGCGGTTGACTGATAGTCGGAGTCGAATCTGAGAATCGCGAGTAAGTGCTCCTCCAGTTTCTCCTTACGCTTAACTGGCTTCCTGTTCACCACCCCAACTGCTTTACACTTTGCAGAATTATTATACTCCTTACTATATTAAAATTCTGTTGGTCCCCTTTCTTCTACCGTTCTACCATTTTAGGAACTGGAAAAGGAGTTCGCACAGTTTTCGTGAATTTACCTGGCAAGACATATGGCCGCCACGTGGACATTAATTGAACGAATTTAAGTACAGCTCATTTTCTTCCACGTGGCCGTTAGGAGGTTCAATGGCATTGTGTATCCTCATTTAAACATCCACCGATGGGTCCGGTCCTAAATATTTAGAATAAGTGATCAGTTAGATTTAAATCAGTATTATTTAGATGTAGGTAGAAAAGTAATTAGAATATAATAAATATTATCAAATTTTTATTTAATAGAGTAATTTATTGAGTGAGTAAATAAATAGTTGATAACTATTGACAAAATATTATAAAATAAAATAAAATAATAATTATAATACTTATTTTCATTGCTTCATAATTGACTCCTTTAATATTTATTTTTGAAAACTTTTAATTTTTAATTTATATTTTTAATTTAACTATATTACTAAACCCAAGTATTAGAGTGCACCAATCCTCATCGTTTCAAATCTATGTATCAATGCGAATAAGTATTTGGATTTTTGTTTTGTATTATTTTAAGTTTGTGTATATTTTTATTTTTAAAAAATTATTGACATAAAGGTTAAACCCAACTTATTTTAGTTTAAAATGAGCCAAAGTCCAGTGGGTCATATTAATGGGCCATATATAATTAACAGTAGTGCAGCAGCTCTCCTATCATTTTTTAAAAAAATAAAAAAGTTATTTATTGTCATGTAACAATGATTAATTTTTTCTAAATTTTATTTTTTATTAAAAATAAAATAATTTTATTACTCAATTATATCATGGCTAGTCTATCAGCGGTGAAACTTCAAATGTCGATTTTAAATATTAATCGGGAGGGAATACGATGGATTCTAAAAAGACAATTGTACTATTGATGTACAAACGAAAAAATCTAGCACAAATCTTGTAAAGGCTGTGGATATGAATTTTTTTTGAGATAATAGAAATGGTATCAAAAGAATAATCATGTGATGATATTTGGCTGATACAATGCACCCAAGCAAATGTCATATTCATGGCTCTGTCCCTCCCACATGAACCTAGCCCCGCAAAGCTACTACCATTGGCCTCTTTTAAACTACAAATAATCCGATTTATTATAATTTTTTCTTTTAATACGGAAACCCTAAAAAATTTGGACTAGTCGTTTTTATTTTAGTTTCATACTTATTTTATAATAATAAATTAGTTGTTATTATCTTGAATTTTTTTTAAAAAAGATTAATAACAAGTACCAAAACAAACACAGATTTAGGAGAGCTTCCATATAAAAGGCATAATAGCTTTGCATGGTAATGCAAATAGGAAAAAGACATCTTAGTGACGTGATGGTCACATTGCAATGAATATCACCTTTGCCCCAAATCTGGTTTTGCCTTCCATTTCAGATACAATAAATGCGTCATCCATTTATGCCCCTGTTTTCTACTTTTAATTGCCCACATTGCCACCACAATCAATACCGTGCTTGTTACCTTGCCATGAGCCAAAGGGCCAAAAGGCCAAAATTAGAATAACCCAATTTACCATTTTTTTCTTTCCACATTCGGTTCTTCACCTAAATTCAGACAGGTAATGGGTAATGGAAATTAAACACTCACTCACTGATGGCCACTGCACCAGCGCATTGGGTGAGGTACATTATCTATCCCATGATTGATGATCTGATCCCAACAACACCAGAATTTGGACCCACAAATTACTCTCTCCATTGATCTATAGAAATAGAAAGGAATAATTGGTCTCTGGCTCCCACCCTCAAGTTTTCATAGGTCCCAGTGGATGGTGAAAATCACAATGTTTGTCCCTCGCCGGTCACCTCAGGTCCACAGCCACAAGCATAAGGTGCCGTGCCAGTCAGGGATACACAAATGGGTATGTGGACGACCGAGACAGTGACATAATCGTAAATAACTCCATGATAAACGGGCAGTTAAGGAATTATGGATTTTGTTTAAGACAAATAGATTGAAGCATACCAGGGACCCACACTCCATTTCTCACTCCCTCCTGTGTCCTTTTGTTAGCTTTTTTAGCATAATAGTCTTCCGCTTCTCTACTCCTCAGGCTCACAGAAACCTGAGCACGAAGAGGTACAAGGTTTGTTTAGATCTGAAACCAGATAACCACTCACAAAACCCAAGCTTGAGAAACGATCTGGGTACGCATTGTTGTATTTGATGGTGCATTTTAGTAATCTTGAGCATTTATTGTGTTTGGTAGAAGTGCAGCAGTGGAAACTGTAGTTGTGATAGCTTTTTCTCTTGATCTCATTCTCAATTCGTTTTGGTCGTTGGGTTGCTTTTCTTCTTGATCTTTGAGGTTTTGAAGTTATTCTGGTGCTTGGTTACATGATTCAGCATTTTGGTTCAAGCGGGTGTTTTGGGTCCTTGGTTTTCGAGTTGGCTTGGTTGATGCTTGTAGTGTGAAGTGAATTTTATGAGAATTGTAGTCCTGAGGTTTAGAGGACATCTTTTGGCTTTTAAAATATACATAGAAGAAAAGGCGGTTCGTGCTATTAAAGCTGGATCTTACTTATGATACTAGTTCTAGTGATTCATGATTAGGGTTCTTGAATCGTGTTAACCATAAGCGCGCTTCAATTCGTAAGACAGAACTTTTTGGTTGCTGAGAAGATGTGAGGGAGAAAAAAACAATTGCCTTATTTCTTGAGTCAAGTCAAGTCAAGTAAGTGAGCTAAGAGTTTGGGTTTGGCGTGGTGAAGAGAGGTTCATAGGTTAGAATTTTCGTAAATTCTGAATTAGAGTTTCAGTGGATACCAAGTTTTGCAGTTCAAATAGACGAGGAGGGAAAACAAAAGAGTATTTGAGATATGCTTCATGACCTCTTGGTTCTCTTATCAAAGTAACTACTATGCCAACTAAGCATTTGTCTGCATTTGGAGTTAGTTGATGAGAAAAAGTTGCTTTATGTCTTTCCCACTCAGCTTAAAAAATTCTTACTATTTTCCAATTAAGTTTAGTTCTCTTACAAAATTTAGCTGCATTGGTTCGTTTTTTAGAGTAATATAGCTGGTGCCTCTGTATTAGACGGGATTTTTAATGATTATTCTTTGGATCCCCTGGAGCTAAGTTGTGCGGGATCGAAAGGAAATTATGTAATGAGATGGTAGATTCCTATATTTTTCTTGTCACTGGACTTTTTGCATTGTAATAGTTACTCAGAGTGAGTGCAACATTTTCATCCCCTGTTATGCATTGGCATTTTTTGATTCAAATAAAACTGTCATTTCGATGCTGCATTTTTTTGTATTGATAAATAAACATGTGCTTTTAACTAGGGTAGTGTTTTGTCCGTTCTTTCCACAACCTGGTTCTATTTTCTTCCCAACTGCTCTCATTTTTAAAGCTTCACACGTAACTAATTACTTTTGGTTAGCTGCAACGGCTACTTTTTCCAGGCGTGTATGCATTTTGAGTCAAGTAAGGTTCTGCCATGTCTACAAGTTGCATGAATGCACGTTTCTCAATATCTAAGTTGTTGCAGAAATGTATAAATTGAAATGTAGTATTCCTTCTTATTGTGTCTTATATGTATGTCAGGTTCTATTATTAAAGTAAATGGCAGTCACGGATGCTGAAAACCCTCTTCTTGGGGAGACAACCTGCGGTACCTTATTGCAAAAATTGCAGGTATTGTCTTTCATTTTAACCTTTTTGTCATTTCAGTCATGTGCATGCCTTGTAAAAGTTGGTTGATTTTTCAAGTGCCAATGTGGAACTTGTGGTTTAGGAAATTTGGGATGAGGTTGGTGAAAATGATGAGGATCGGGACAAGATGCTTCTTCAAATAGAGCAGGAGTGCCTAGATGTGTACAAGAAGAAAGTTGAGCAGGCTGCAAAGTCGAGAGCACAACTCCTTCAAGCCTTATCTGATGCAAAAATTGAACTTGCCAACCTTCTTTCTGCTCTTGGGGAAAAAAGTTTTACTGGAACTGTGAGTAATTTACTAGTGTCTATGGTGTGGGAAATGTTCCTGTGGCAATATATATATATGCAATATTCCTTCTTTATGGTAAGGAACAGCGAAGGCTTAACCCATTGCCACTTTTGGTTTTAATTGCAGCCTGATAAGACTTCAGGAACAATCAAGGAGCAACTTGCAGCTATAGCGCCTGTACTCGAACAGTTGTGGAAACAGAAAGAGGAGAGAGTTAAGGAGTTTTCTGATGTACAGTCACAGATTCAAAAAATATGCGGAGAAATTTCTGGGAATTTGAATGTCAGTGGCACTCCTGAAATTGATGAAACTAACCTATCCCTGACGAAGTTGCACGAGTATCAGGCCCATCTTCAAGAACTACAAAAAGAAAAGGTAAAACTTTGATTGTGATAATAGTAGTTTATGAAATTTAGACTAAATTCCAGCTTTTCAATTATGTCCAGCTGATGACTTGTTAATTTATTTATATGAAATTGCAGAGTGATAGGCTACATAAGGTTCTTGAATTTGTGAGCAGTGTGCATGATCTATGCGCTGTCCTTGGGATGGATTTCTTCAGTACTGTGACCGAAGTTCATCCTAGCTTAGATGATTCTACTGCTGCGCAATCCAAAAGCATTAGCAATGACACATTAGCAAGGTTGGCTAAGACAGTCTTGGCACTGAAAGAAGATAAGAAGCAGAGGCTTCTTAAGGTGAGCCATTTTTGTTTTGCATTTGTGTGCTTTTGATTTGAGTCATTGCTTATCACTTCCCTAAAACCATTTTTTTGGAAGCAATGCCGAGAAATATGTACCATCGGACTACTTTAATATAAGGCTGACCCTCCATATCTATGGATACGATGTTGTGTGCATTGTTCCTGCAGATGAAGAAATAGGATCAGTAATGGAACCATAAAGAAAAAGGCTTTTCTACTCTATCAGCAGCCTTTTTTCTAAAGCATGTAGTTAATCACTAGCTCATCCACATGATAATAGAATAAATTCTGCATCTTGTATAACATCTTCTAAAGCTTTGTGGAATGTGACAATTCATTTTGAGGTGTCATTGTCATTAGCGAGTCCTCCAGCTTATGTTTGTCAGATCTAGAATGGTTTGCTTGAATTATATATACTACAAAAGAGGTGCACATTGGAGGCTTTTCTATGCATACTTACCTCTGGTCTCATTTTTGGATGCTTCATTAAGATTCATGTTGCCCTTTGTCACCTTATCCCAGTTCCACTCAGTTTCAAGAGAAAAATCATGAATATTTTGTTCACAGCTTCAAGAATTAGCAACACAGCTTGTTGATCTGTGGAATCTAATGGATACTCCTGATGAAGAAAGGAAACTGTTTGACCATGTTACGTGTAATATGTTAGCGTCAGTTGATGAAGTGACTGTCCCTGGTGCTCTTGCTCTGGATCTGATTGAGCAGGTACAGAATTCTGGAAGTAAAGAAACTGTAAATTTGTATGAACTATTATAATTGTTGCTAATGCACTTCATTTTTAAGGCTACGATTGAAGTTGAAAGGTTAGATCAGTTAAAGGCTAGTAGAATGAAAGAAATTGCCCTCAAGAGGCAGGCTGAGCTTGAAGAAATATATGCCCGTGCACATATCGAGATAGATCCAGAGGCTGCTCGAGAAAAAATAATGTCACTGATTGATTCAGGAAACATTGAGCCTGGTGAAATGCTGGCTGACATGGACAATCAGATATCAATAGCCAAGGAAGAGGTTCTCAGCAGAAAAGAAATTTTAGACAAGGTGGAGAAATGGATGTCAGCATGCGAGGAAGAGAGCTGGCTTGAAGATTATAATCGGGTACTTATGATCTATGCTTCCTCCCTCTGTGTGAATAATGCTTGTAATAATTCAGCCAGAATGATTGTAATAACTGGCCATAGATTATTTCGAGTGCTCTTTGTGTGGATGAAATTGTTTATATCGGATGTGATTTAGACTTATAAACTTTTCTGTCCATGTGCATCTAAACAGGATGAAAACAGGTATAATGCAAGCAGAGGCGCTCATTTGAACCTCAAGCGTGCAGAGAAAGCCCGGATTCTGGTCAGCAAAATTCCAGGTGACTGTGGAATCATGGATACCTGCTATCCAAAGCCAACTTCATCATGCTTCCTTTTCTTTCTATTTTACCTTTTTGTTGTACTAAACTGTGTAATGTTTATACCAAAGTAAAACACCATTCAGTATTAAGGGATAGATTCAGTGCCAGAGGCGTAACTTGTTTACTTTGTAATGTAGCTCTTGTTGACACATTGGTTGTCAAAACTCGTGCTTGGGAGGAAGATAGAGGCATTCAATTTGCATATGATGGTGTTCCTCTTCTTGCCATGCTAGATGAGTATGCCATGCTCAGACATGAAAGAGAGGAAGAGAAGCGGAGGATGAGAGTAAGTTCCTGTATAGTGGTAGTCACATGGATCAAACACATGCATGCGTTTTGATAAACTTGTTTTGACTTGATTTCTATGTATAAAGAGCTCTGGCTTCTCAAGGCTAAGGAATCTTACTTATCATCTCACTAAGCTATATGCATGACAGGATCAAAAGAAGTTCAATGAGCTACAAAGCACAGAACAAGAAGCCATTTTTGGATCCCGACCCAGCCCTGCTCGACCAGTCGGAACAAAGAAAGTGGTAGGCCCTCGATCAAATGGAGGTGCCAATGGAACTCCCAGCAGACGGCTGTCCCTTAATACTCACCAAAACGGCAGCAAGTCTGGGACAAAAGAGTCAAGGAGAGATGGCGGGAGGCTGTCTGCTCCAGTTAACTATGTGGCCATGTCGAAAGAGGATGCTGCATCCCATGTTTCTGGTACAGACGCAGCCCCAGGTTCACCATGATATGTAATGAAAAATCTGTAGGCTTATGCCCTCGTGATATCCTTGTTATTTACTAGGAGGCTTGTTGTAGCGAGATAGGTGTTGAAAACGAAAGAGTAACCGCAAAGAACCATCTTTAGCTGTGCATGTTACATTGGCATTTTGATGCCCTTGTAGTCGATTCTGCTTTATTCTAGTCTATTAATTAGCATGCATCACTAGAAGTGGACGATGCGCTATCTTTTTCTTGGTTGACAAATCAGGAACGTATTCGTTCGAATAGTTTCTGACTGTATAATATACGAGGTATTACAATTGAACGATGTGCAGATCTTGAATTCGTCATTTAATCTTCAGATCATTTAAAATATAAGTCAGATATTCATCAACAATTCTTTGTTGGTGTTTGATATTGTTAATTTTGTTATTTCATTTGTAGGCTGAAATAACATTTATGATTAAATTGTCTAATTGATTATTAGTTCTGATTTATTATTGTTATTTTTTTAAAAAGTCGGACCATTTTGTTGCTTTAGTTAGTATCTTACAAGCTTCAAAACTCAAAAACCTTTTTGGCAAGCCCATCGGTAATCCTCTTTCTTTCTTCCTTTCTTTCACCGTTTCTATTCTCCCCCGATTAGTTGAAGGAAAACCATCGAATCCAAGGCTGAGAAAAAAGCAAAGAATCTATGTCGAGCGACAACGAGCCCGCCAAGCTTCTTTTGCCTTACTTGCAACGCGCCGATGAGCTACAAAAACACGAACCCCTCGTCGCTTATTACTGTAATCCTCCTCTATCACTCGATTCTCATGTTCCTTAACCCGTAAGCTGCTTTGCCTGTTGTGATTTTTTTTTTTGTTAATTTTTAAGGTCGGTTGTACGCGATGGAGAAAGGGCTGAAGATCCCACAAAGCGACCGAACTAAGACTACGAATGCTCTTCTTATTTCTCTCATGAATCAGCTTGAAAAGGTTCGATTTTTAGTTTTGACGAAATTTATGAGTTTAACATTTTGGGTTGTCTGTGATTATTTGTTTTCCTTCTGAATCAGAGTTGGGTTCTGAAATCATATGTGTTTCACATAGCAAAGAACTAGAAATAGTATAGAACCTTTTCCATACTTGGAGTATACATCTCGTTTTTTGTTTGCACAAGTACTTGTCATTTGAAGTTTCCCGGTCGCCTAAGCTTAATGTGCAAAATCATAAACAGGGATCCGCTTTGCAGCTCGGATTATGCTACTTATTAGCAGCCTGTAACGCTCTTACATCTCTTCACAGGCTTTAATCCAATCTGAATAGTATACAAAAGTTTTGCAATTTGTTCTTTGTTTCTAAACTATTGTTTTAAGCAATCAGCCATGTCTATTTAAGTATTTATTCGATTACCGAATTTCTTATTCATGAAAAGAAATTAATAAAAATTGCGTTTCTATACTGGCCTTTTCAGTATTGGGTGAATTTTCTTGTTCTTATTTGTTTCAGGCCTTCGTTTCCGTTACTTGATCATAGGGGTTTAATCAAAAAATGATAAATTAACCAGAGAGTTTAGTCCACCACCCAGCTTTTTTGTGACTATCCAAGCCTTTTCGCTTCCCCCCATCATCCTTTTTCTATCCTACCATGTTTTCATCCTTTGACATTAGAAGCCGAAAGATGAAATTTTTTACATTGGAAAACATTCCCGCCTTTTGTTTGCATTGACTGGAAGCTGTAAATAGAGGTCGTTATTAGTGTAGGTTTGAAAAGATGTGCTGTATGGCTATGCTTTCATGTTTGAGATTCTTAGTTATGTGCTTCATATTTCAATTATGTTTTCAATTACTACATTTTGTATACTTTGTGAACCTTTTGTAACCAAAATAGGACAAGAAGACAGTGAAGTTGGGACCGGAAGATAATTTGCATATTGAAGGTTTTGCTCTCAGTGTGTTTGGGAAGGCAGATAAGCAAGATCGTGCCGGACGAGCTGATTTGTATGACACAACTCTTACTAAACATTCTCCATTTGATTCTTGTGCCATGAGGCTTACCTGTAGCTATAGCTTTCCCAACTATCTGCTTAATTGGATATGGGATAGTTATAGAGCATATCTTTTGAGGTTCCATGAGGGAGACTGGTAGGCCCAGCATTCACAGTTTTTGGTCATTATTTGAATTTTCTGGATTGTGCAGTAAGGTATTTATAGGACATGTTGTTTGACTAAATGCTAACAAAAGCATTCTTATCGTTCTGTGCTGAAAATTGTCAAAGGTACATTTTCTTGACGATTTTGTGGGGTGTTGGAGTGGACCTGAACTAGTAACATCTGCAAGTGATGATAACTGCATGTCTGTTAAGTTGTACATTTGAACTTGAGTATGATGTTACTTTGAATGATGCATTTTCATATACTTTGCTGGCAATATGGACAACTTTTGATTTGGAATTAATCTTTGTCTTCTCACAGGAACACTGCAAAAACCTTTTATGCAGCAAGCATTTTCTTTGAGATTTTGAACCAATTTGGAGCCCTTCAGCCTGATGTGAGCATCTGATTGTATTAGTTCCATCATAAAGTTGGATTTCATGGGTTAACTGTATCAAAGTTGAAATGTGTTGGTATCATCACTTCGTATATTATAATTAGCTTCAGGGGTCTTTACGTGTTAACTTCTTTTTCAGCTTGAGCAGAAACAGAAGTATGCAGTTTGGAAAGCTGCAGACATAAGGAAAGCCTTAAAGGAAGGAAGGAGGCCCAATCCAGGCCCTCCTGATGGTGATGAAAACCTGTCAATTTCATCAACTGCACCTGGCAGTGGATATGTAGGTCTCTTCAATCTGTTATATCATTTATGAGCTTGTTGGATAAAGATTCCTCTCTTAAGGATTTTTGTGCATTTACCAATGTTGATTCATTTCATGAAAAGAGTATGATTCTGAGTTGAGACAACTTGATCTACCTCTGAAAGCCCATTAAAAGAGAAGTCAAGTGAGAGATATTCTATGCAGGATTGTGTAAAGTGCTTGGACATTAACAGATGTAATTGGTGGGATCTCAAGAAACATAATGTTATTGAGTGTCTTGTGCACTGTTGACAACAGTTAGAATCTCAAAATCCTGGGAGGGTGTAATCATAGTCCCGGGTTTTGCTTATATCTGGAGTGCCTTTCATGGCCTTGATCACCTGCTATCAAATATGATGTCACTGGTGAATGCAGTTGTTTTTGTGTAAATAATTTAATGGAAGGTTATATCTTACAATGTTCAACGCAAAAAGTCCATGTAAAGCTAGACTTCTGCAAGGATCTTCTTGTGACTCTTACTATTATTATAATTCAGTGGTCTGGTGTAGTTTTAGAAGTTTCAGAAGGATTCGTTTGTTGATGCATTGGTTTATAATCATTGTCATTTCATCTGTCCGGATTACTAAGTCTGGTTGCAACTAATTTTTGCAGGATTTTGGGTCAAATGATGCTACTGACAATCATCGACTAGAATCTAATCTGTCAGGTCAGTTCAATGATCAAAATAACGAGCAGCATTCCACAAACATTCCACCACCCCCTCAGTTCCATGATAATATTGAGAACAGGCATTCTGCACATATTTCACCACCGCCTCAGTTCCAAGAGTCGCCTCAGTTACATGACTCGGTTAACAGCCATCATTCTGAAAACATTATGCCATCACCTTCTCCTTATCCCGCTACCGGTTATTCTTCCCAGGAGTTTCGTCAACCTCCTCCCCTAAACAGAACAGAAAATTCTGTCTATTCTCAGCATTATCACCAGCAGTCTTACTCACAAGAACCTCACCAGCAGTCTTACTCACAAGAACCTCACCAGCAGTCTTACTCACAAGAACCTCACCAGCAGCCTTACTCACAAGAACCTCACCAGCAACAGCAACCTAACTATCCATCTAATGAACCTTCTCCCTACTCTTACCCTAACTTCCAGTCTTATCCAAGCTTCACAGAGAGTAGTCTCCCATCAGCTCCATCACATTATCCTTCTTATTATCAAGGCTCTGATTCATCCTACACTCCCCAATCGGCTCCAACCACAACAAGTTATACATCTCCTCCATACTCTTCTAACAGCATAAACAGAACCAACTCCGATGCAGTCCCACCCACCACGGCATCAATCCAGTATGACAGCAACTACCAACCAGCTCCTGAGAAAATCGCTGAGGCACATAAAGCTGCTAGATTTGCAGTCGGAGCCCTGGCATTTGATGATGTATCAGTAGCAGTGGAGTTTCTAAGGAAATCACTTGAATTACTGACAAATCCATCAGCAGGTCAGTGAATTATCATTTTTCTCCTCGTAATAATTGAAATGGTGCTTCCTTATTCACTTTTTTTAAACTCATGTTATGATATGTAAATTGACTGGATATTTGTACATTGGAAAGTTGTGTTTGACCATGTTGACATACGTTTGTGAATGAAAGTTATTGATTCCGTGTTTGCGACCAGTCGTCCGGGGGAACTTGTTTCTGGTTTCATGTTGAGTGTCTATATTTGTCTGGGTTAACGCTTGTTGTTCTTTTAATTTATTTACAGCCATAGCTTCAATTCCCCTTGCAATCTACAACTATCTGTTTCTTTAGAAAATCATCCCGAAATTTCCTATTTAACTGTATATAAGAATTTGTCAATCGAACAATGTAGTAGTCTCCATTCCATATACTCTCATATTACATCCAGCAAGTCTGATGATTTATTATAATATTCACCCAACCACAATAGACGATCTTAATTTCTTTATTTATTTTCTTTTTTTTTAAACAGAAAATGAGATCTTTTTAAACAACATATTATCTTAGTTATATAATTTTCAGGTTCATCATATATTTTGTGTTTTCTTAAAAATTAGAAATCCTAAGTAAAAAGTTTTGGTATCGTAATCTTTTGTAGCAACCTTGTCTACAAGATTCTCCTGCATGAACCTGATTCTAAGCCATAGGTGAAAGTTCCTTGCATCTTATTTTACTCGGTTTTTTATGATGGTCGATGGTTCCAAGGAGAGTATTTTCACCACCTCTGATATGATTGGGCAAGGATCCCTGTCATTGGCAGATGGATGCTAACAAGAAGGGAAATTCTGAATATCATCAATGGAAACTAGTGCCATCTCCACTAAGCCGCTAAACTGTATGTGACTTACTAGGATTATTCAATGACACCTCATTGCCGAATGCTCAAAACAAGATAATGGCTAAGCTGATTACTACTGGTAGACTGTAAACAGCTCAATACTTGAGTTTACTCTGACTAGTTTTGAGATGATAACTAAGCTATTTTTAGATGAGATTCCCAACATTGGAGAAACCATCTAGGTACTGTAGCTCCTATATATAATCTGAGTGAAGTCTGATTCCATCTAACCATAGCCATTTGCCATTTGCCATTTGCCATTACTATTATATTACCTGTCCATTGGGGAAAATGGGAGTAGGCCTGTCCTCTTGTTTAGGGCGACATCACAGCCTTGGGAAGACGCATAAAGATGGAGATGCCTCCCATGGTCAAAAAGTTAGTTTAATCGCATCGGCTCTCGATTTTGTAAAGCCAAGATGTTTGTTAACAAAAGATGAAGCCAAAAAAAGGCAGGTGCAACCACAAGAGAAGCTGCAAAAGCTCCAAGACGGTGTAGAGGTTACGGTAGAGAAGTGTTTTTTATCTTCACTGGAGCTGAAAAACAAGTACAGTACCAGTGGAGTTGAGCGCCATGTTATCAATCATTTATCTAACAAGGTATATCCTTCTTTGGCGGAGGACAATCCCGGCCATGCCTGCTACTCCAGGAGAAGTTTTTCTGTGGATAGACGGTTGAAGATTGATGCAGTTAATAGAAGTAAGGTCCACGATTATTCATTGACCAAGAGCCGAAATGGAAAGGTAAAAAAAAGGGTCAGTTTTAGATTGCCAGAAGAGTCCGACATATTCACATATTATTCCCCAGAAGAAGGGAATGTGAGCTAAACCTCCTCCGAAATAGCCAACGACCATATCACTCAAATTGTCTTAAAGGTTTGAGGATTAGTAGATCCCGGTAATAAATTTATCTTTTACTTGGTAAAAGGAAAAGCACCAATATGAGAAAGTGAAAAGCTCTTATATTTTCAAATTTGACATAAAATATTTTAAAATTTCGGATGAGTTTTAATAAAAAAAAAAGAGGTAAAATAATGATTTGCTCAAGGTTTAAAATTTGTAAAACAATGTTCTAATCACGATTGGGGCTAATATTAGCAGCAGTAATAACAAAGGACTCAGCCCATGATTAGAAGTATGATGGGGTCAGAGAGCAGGACATACTCTGCGCTCCCCATTCTGAGAAGCACTCTTTTGAAATAAAAACAACTCTTCTGAATGCAACTGAAATAACAGAACAAAGTTTTCAACTTTTGCCTTTTCCATTAGAAAAGTAACCGCTACCTGTCCCGGCCTCTTGTGTCCAAAGCTTGAAAAGAAGAAAGGGGAACAAAAATAAAATAAGCCGGAGTGAATTATACATGGAGTTGATGATGCTGTTAGGTACGTACATACATAAGGAGGGAGTGGTCCTTCCTTATGGAATTGTCTGAAAACAGAGGGAGGAAGCAAAGTGAGGGGAGGGGCCGGGAAAAGGGTACTGTGAAGAGGACGCTTACTTTACTTTCTACTCTTCTTTGCGCGTTGATCGTTGACAATTGACTATTCAATCCAAAATAAAGCGCAGAAAGCAGAAAAATTAAGACGGGCCGGGCATGCAAAGAGGGAGCCAGCTAGGAGAAAGCCTTTATCCTTTTTTCTCTACACCAAGGAAAGGGAAGCAACTATGTGAAAGAACTGCAGATTCACTAGCAGTTCTGTTGCGTGTCTTATGGCCCGGCGCTCCACCCGTAGGAACAGCTCCTCGCTCAGTTGGTCTCCAATGTGAGCATCGACAAGGACACCGGCAACGCTACGGCAGGTGTTGGTTAGGGCTTGGCTTATCTGGGCTGCATCCTCGGGATGGCTCACCACCAGAGGACTCCCTCCTTTGACAACCTGTAGCTTGTTTATCACAAATGAATCGTCGGCTTCAACTACCTCCTTGAAGTCTTCCAGGCTCGGTGCGTACACAGGAATATTGAAACTGTCACGCTTCTCACTGGTCATTAGTCCCTGTGGTGGAATATATATAAAAGTTAAGACATGTGCATATTTGTGCCCTAATTAAGAATGATTAGAGGTCAAGGAGGAGGATGATACGTAAATAATGCACTAAAACTTGGGTTCAGCCTACATTCCATCATTATCGGATCAAGAATGTTCCGACAGGTCCGATGGACTAACTAACTCTTTCTGCGGTGTCTGGTTACAGCTGAAACAGATATGATTGCGGTGGAGGGCTGGGGTCAATAATATGGCCTGCCAAGCTGTTAGCAGCCATCATATTACCGACAAGGCGATGAGGGAAAATGGATGGCTAGATACCATTTAGGGAAAGGCATCGAGCGGCTATGGCGGACTGGGGTTAATCATGACCAGTGATATTTCATTATAAGGTCTTTTTTTGGACTGCAATGAATCATGTCTCCTTCTGCTAGGTGTCTTGTTACATTGCTTTTTGGTCTGCCAGAAAGCAAAATGAATGGAAGGAGGGTTTTGTACTATTCACACGCTAGCTACCGTATAAAAAAGCAGGAGAGCATGTTTTGTTTTTGTTTGTACACATTACCTCTTGGACAAGATCATCCCAAGCATCTTGAAAGTGAGTCCCAAAGAGGAGGCCAGCCCCACCTTGGTCTGTGGGGTCCGCGGAAGTTCTTCCCAGGCACACCAGAAACATGGATCCTCCTCTCTTTATTTCCTGCGATCTTGCTTTTAGGAAGGCTGCCAGGTTTGTTTGGAACTGGTTCCTGTATGCATTTGCTGTCGACTGGCTTGCACCGTGGATAAACACTCGACCTTGGTTGTACGCCACTGATCTCTTGTCCCGGACACTCTCTGGCACCTACAAGTATATTTGTTTCCCCTCAGTTTTTCAGAAGCATAAAGCCTGAACCCTCTTGCACTTTGATTCAGTTCAACTTTTCCTGTCGGGTTTATGGATCAGCCTAGCCTACATACATTGGCCAAGTCTGGCGTATAGTTGTTCCGATGTAAAATAGACTTAATTAGTCTTTTCACAGAAAAGAAAATGAGGGCTGCTTAATTATCGCTAGTCTTTGGCGATGTAAAGGCCGGCAAAGAAAATGAAGAAAAGGAAGCTATTAGGACAAAGCTTAGGTGACAAAACGTAACCTGAGAGAGCCAGTGCAGGGAGAATGCAGAGTGAAAAACATCAATTGATCTTGCTGGAAAGAGTCTCCGGTAAAAGGAGCCCGGGACTCCGGCTGCAAAATAATCCCGATGCCCACCGCCAGCTCCAGCTGGGCACTTTTCCATGCTCTCCCCATAAGGAGGGAGGAGGTGGAAAAGGGTGTTGAAGTCGTTGCTAGGGAGATCACTGAAAAAAGCTGAGAACTCTGGTGGCTCCTGCCCTGAAGACTCGTATCGCCTGATCATGTGCTTGATTATCACCTCAATTGTGTGGATTGTGTTATTACCAGAGGAACAACCTAAATCCACCACTAGGAAGGGGAAATTTGAGGAGCTCAGGTGCACCCTATCTAGGGTTTCTTCAAGAAGATGAAGCATGGATCGAGCATGCAAAGCCTGCATGGAAAATATACGCATCCAAGAATCAGACGACGACTATGTTACTGCTACACATAGTATTATGTCCTAAAAAAAACATAAGCAATCTGTCTAGGACAACATGATAGCCTGGAAAATTCTGTTGCACAACTCCACTGAACTTGAAACCAACAGATAAAGATCCGCACAAACTGCATACTCATCATTACACCATAGCAGACAAGAAAACCGAGAATTACTTTATTGTTTCTAGCAGCAGCAAATTAATTACAGCAAATGGATAGTGCAAATATCAAGAGTAAAGGAAGAGCAGCTCAAAATTTAACCCAAAGACAGCATAGTCAGAACAAAGAGAACCGGAGAAAGGAAGAACCGAGAACCTGCGCTTGAGAGTTATTGGCATAGCTGGCCTCCCCTTTGCCTCCTTTCATGCAAAGCAGTTTTTCAAGCTTCACATCACACACAGCAACATTTTCCCCTTTAGCCATATTGATGAAGAGCACGTACGGTGGTGGAAACCAAGAAATTGAACACAATAAAGATGTGGGTTGCAGAAAAGAGGGCAGCTAGAGTGGAATATATAGAGTCGGGGGCCGGAGCTAGCGATGTTTCATGTGTAGTTAGCATACAAAAGCCAGAAAGGTTATAATTAGTACAGTAAAACGTAAACAAAAGTAACACCATATATATGTCTTTAGGCATACAAATTCATGTACAGAACACATACATATGGAGGCCTTACATGCAACACCTCATGGTACAACCTAGTCAATGAGCACAGAATGTCCACAAGATTCGTTTTAACTGTTCCGGTAAGTAAAAATAGAAAAAAGAATTTGTGGTGATTTTCAGAGAAAATAAATATAAGGAATTATAAATCATAAATCATGCCTTTATTAAATTTAAATTGGTACTAGTATGGATTACGGTGGTTCCAATTTAGCACGCTTGTCTGCCCAAATTCGGCGAATCCTACACATACTAGTGTTCATGGACCTAGAAGATGAAACATATGCAATTAGGGTTGATTATTTGTATGGTAGTTTATTATCTTCTAATATCGTATCACACCATAATTTCTTTTATAAATATAAAAAAACAAACACAGAGCCTGCGTGCTTTAGTGTTCTCAATGCTTTCAAACTCATGTCTTATCACTATCAAACTCTTCTTTTTGTCGTTGTTTTTTGACAGAGGTTTGCTGTAATGTTTCATTCGAAGTTGTGATTTATACATTTAAAAATGTATATTTTGAAAAAAAAAAGTTTTGCATGAAATTGATAGGTAAAAACGATATAGAAGGTGGAATGGTCAAAAGGGATGGTAGACTTATTAAGGTCAAGTCATGTGTTCCTGTCTGCGATTCCTATGGTGGACCCCTTTCGATTGGGATTCCTTGGCCTTAAGAAAGCTTCCCACGAAATGTATCTTAGGGGATGGTTGACAATGACGGTTGCTATTATATCATATTGCCTTTATAAGGTAAGTATTAATTAAAAATGGGACTTTGGACCACCCGTTTCCTGCTCTCCCTGCTTTCTTGCTTTATTAGTAAGGTTTATCTTAACAGATATCCATAATTAATAAAGATATTCTTTAAATTTCAAAAAGAAAATGAAAAACCAACAACCTTCATCATTTAATTAATTGATGCATGATGCATGATTAACCTAGTTTTTTTTTGCCAGAATTATACAAATCAGAATAGTCCTATATATCATACAAGACACAATCACTAAATTTACTCACGGGATACCTGCACCCAACCTGAAACACCTGGATCGAGAGAGAAAAATAAATTAAAAAGAAAAAGTTAAATCAATAAATGTCATAGAGGAAAGCATGGAAGTAGCTGGCAACCATATGGTATGGATACTAAACAAAATCAATGAATCCTAAAATTACCAAACCAGGACAACAATTAGCGTAAAAACTTACTTTGAATACCTCACATGTGGCAGCACCATAGAGTTTCCATAATTTTAAGAATATCTCTTCTCTCCTAAAATGCTGATTAACTGAAAACAGGCTGAAAATTTCCTTTAGATTCATCATAAAACCATCTGCAAAACAAAAAAAATATTTCTCTAATCAAATCACAGCTCAGTTTGAATGAACCCAATAACAGAAATGCAGGCAATGCATGACATCTCACGCCTCGGAAAACTAGCAAAACTCAAACATGAAAGTTCTTTCAATCATATAAAAACAATTTCTTATTAGACCAAGTCATTCCAATAAAATATTGGCTATTTTAAACCCAATCTCCCCCTGCCTTCAATTCTGTAGAATGAATATGATGCAGGAAGAAAGAACAGTTTTCCATAAAAGTTAAACTACTGCTCTACTATATATTGTATCGTTCTGTTTCCAATGAGCATATACAAGTATTCCTCAAAAATCCTATCTTGCCCAAGCTAACAAAAACCTCGAATCAATCTTCCCTCACTGATAAATCATTAACCTTCATTACAGAAAAATTTAACATGAAAAGCAGAACAAAAGAAATAATCTCTAGGAAGCCTTCATGGTGTTACAAAGGCTGCCAAAAGAAGTCAATAAAAATACCATGAATTAACAGGGATACCAAGTTAAGGAAAATCAATTGCATATGCACTAGTACACATGAAATTACGAATTTATATATGCCATGCAATTCTTTTTCACTAACTTTATGCAGCAGCAAAAGGCTTCTAGTTCTATGAAGTGAAATGGCATACTTGCATAAAAAAACTGGTGAAGATCCATTATTTGCCTCAATTCCTGATTGGCTCACTCTTTCACATTTTTCCTTAAATTTGGTAGAAGGGAGAACTTCACATGGACCTTGGATTAAGCCAGCCATAACACTGATCCCATGATTGGATTCATACACCTGTAAAAAGCACAGCATCATATCATTACATAAAGAACCCCTCAATCCGTCAAACTGAGAATTCAAGGAGGTGGAACTTTTAATTTAGCAACTAAGGACACTTTTGAATTTTGCAATTGCCAGATAAGCATTAGAAAATATAATCTTGCTTGCGTAGGCATATGAATTCGATAGCATGAACAACAATAAAGAAGAAGTCCGTTCAAAGTCAGCTGATATGTGAAGCAACCAAAATTTACCAAACGATTAAACCACATATAATTAAACAAATGTCACATACACATCATATTTTACCTCATTGATTTCAGGTGCGCATGGATGGCCTACAGCCTTGGGCAAGTCATCTGGAAAGTAGCACCGGTTGACAAGAACCCACTTTGATCCAGAATTAATATCCTCCCACATGGCCTACAGAAAAAAATAATTTCTCATATTGGCAACACCAAAAGCTCCAAAACAGTGACTAAAAAGAAAGCAATCAACACTATATAACTTAAATGAATCAACAACTTTCAAGTACATGCACAGGCAGTGAATGGCTCAATCAGACAAACCAAATTTTTAATTTATTAATTTCATCAATTTTATCATAGACATTTTAAAAATAGAACGCTAGAACATTCACTAACCTGAAGCTTAGAGGGTATTAACTTGGCATGGCTTGAATGAAACAAGGCATGATCCTGCAGTTTATATGTTGACCCATCCACACAACAAGACTCATAATACCTTTTTCCATCCACTACGGTAAGCACATTGCCAATCCATTCAACATTTCTCAAGCCATCAGAAGTAATACCCGCATGCCTTCTATCACCATTATTATCTTCAGATTTTCCAAGTGAGTTTGTATGAACAACCTCTTGCTCATTTTTCTTGGTATCCAAACTTGGCTCACAGTTATCATTCTGTCTCAGAGTTTCTGAACCTTTGACAACAGAGTTTTCCTGGAAAATCTTTGAAGAAACATCATCACAGGTTGAAGCAAAGGATTGGACTACATCTTGTTTATTGTGTGATGGTTTCAGATCTTCATTTTTATCCACTTTATCGGATAGTTCGGCATGAGAGTGCAATACGGAAGTTGATCTCTCCTCATGCTTACATGATTCAGACACTTGAGTTTGCTGAGTAGGTCTTTCAAAGGAGTTACTAGATAGGTTCCCAGCAACTATTCCCAGCTCCAAACCACCCCCTGAGATACTTCCTGATGTTTCTTTTTCCTTGGGAGTATTTTGATCCAAGCCGGAATCAGATCCAGCAGTAACTTTTAAACTAAAACTTTTATCTGTTATCATCTTCTCCTGAATTACCTTTATATCTGCAGTTTCAATTTTCTTATCTGAAGACTGAGCTCCAGCAATAGTAGAAGGCCCTTTCAGAGGAGTCGTCATGCTTCTCATGACACGACCATACTTAGGAGGCAAAGGTTTCCCTGCACTTAATGCTGTGCATTTCGAGCAGTGCCATTCACCTCTAGGAATTCCTTTCTGATTAACTGTTTCTAGGCATTTCAAGTGATATCCTTTCTCGCAAGAATCACAAAGAACAACTGTTTCCACCTCATTAACACTGAGTCTGCACATTTGACAAGTGAAAGCCTTGCTCATATAATCCCTCGAGGGTGGAGTCCAAGTAGGATGTCCAGGAAGTTTTGGTTGCAGTAACCTCTGAACAATTTTAGCAATTTCACCATGATTATTCAAAAATGAAGAAGGGTGAACAAACTTCACATTTTGCATGGGTAGATGTATTCCAGGCAAACTTGTAGAGTTTTGCATGCTCGGAAAACTTGTAGATGGAGATTGAGTAACAACGGGTCTAAATGCTTGATCTCTGGTAGCTTGAGAATATGGTCGCGGCACACTACCTAAGTCAGAAATTCCATCAACCTTGGCAGCATTATGATTCAGCATCTTATTTTCTGGTGCAACTCTACCTGAGGATGTAGAATAGGTTTGAGAGACCAAGATGGAGTATGCAGAGGATGATTTGCTGCAATGCTGGATAATATACAAGCCATATACCTTAAAAATCTCATAAATAGACTGGAAAATCTAAACAATGCCATCCCAGGAAATAAATATTTGAGAGCATCAAAACCCAACATGCGACTGAAAAAATTATTCAACAACTTTCTCAGATACATGCACAAGCACAGACGTACACGATAGCATCAGAAAAGTTAAGAAGACAAAATAAGCTAGTATGGAAACAACTCCGCTGGGTGGTACAACAATTTGGAGTTTCATTTGAGGTCTCCATCTATGTTTAGATTACATAGGCTAGTGACTGTTTACTCCTAACCACATATTTTCTGACCTTAACCACATGAAGCAGACAGCTCAGACTGAGATTATTGACACTCCAGAAAGCCTGTTCTAAACAGAAAAATCCAGGCTTGCAGAATACATTACGACATCCCAAGCATGAAACATTCTCTGATTTTGCCTAATCAGGGAAAAGTTAATAATGGCAAAGAATTATAAGATTTTGCGCGTTACCTTGTACTAGTGGCGCATAAGTCATGGTCCCATTTGCTCCTCCATCGACTTTAGGCTGCGTCTTGTCGACCCTAGGAAATGCTGCGGCAGAAGAATCTCTTGCTAAATGACCACTCCCTAACCCAGGGGAAACTGTGGCCTGAAGCTTATACGTTACACCGGCAGGACTTGCTGCCAAAGGAACATGCCCCTGAGGCGCAGAAGAACCAGTAACACCTCCGGAAGGTAATGGAGCGGTAGTTGGTTTATCCGTCGCAATCGCACGAATAGTATGCATAGGTCCTAAGCTCTGTGTAAATGCAGTGGCAGGCGCCGGAAAAAATTTTAAATCATCCGTCCAAAATAAATGCATTAATATGTCAGAAAATTCTCCAAACTAGTAAGTCGAAACCTCCCATTACGGTTCAGCCTGTTCCCAAATTGCATACAAACCCAACAAAGCAACAACAAAAGAACAAAACTTTCTTCTTACCTTTCTCTTTGCGAGTGAGAATTTCTCTTTAACTGACAGCCTCGATCCACGAAACCCTAACCGCTGATCTTTAGCCTTCCAATTGAGCCCAAGATCCTCAACAACCGTCCAAATAGCGTCCCTGTCCACCAAATCTTTGGGAGCAAAACCCTCACAAATCTCGGCCAATTTTGCCCTCGCCTCCGCCATCAACTCTATCTCCGCGTCCGTGGGGCTCTTCCCTCCGCCTCTCATCCCCGCCATGGCTGACAACACCAGCACGATTTCCGCCACCCTCCGCATCTCCTCCTCCGTCCCGGCTCTAATTCTCTTCACCGGCCTCCCCTCTGATCCCTCGCTCTCGGCCGGCCTCTTCTCGCCAATGGACGCAACCTGGCCATCGGATTCCGGAGGCCCGGCATCAGCCGTCGGATCCATTCAAGTCGGCGACGTCCTCAGAACAAGGGAGAGAAGAGAAGCGCGAGATGCAACCGAAGAAAAGACAGAAGGAAGGCACAATAAACCCTAGGGAGGGTAAGAAGAAGGAGAGAGAAGCAGGGGCATGGAGAAATTTGAAAAAAATGGAGACGTTGAGAAGGATTAAAAGGAAGAAGGTTTTTGGCGGGTAACTTGGAGGGATTGATTTTTGGGTTTATTTAGTTTTAGTACTACGTTGTTGTAATGTGGTATGTAGTAAGGTGTGAGAAAGGGGTGCGCGATTCAGCACAGAGAGAAAAGAGGGATAATAGATTAGAGGAAGCGTACGTGCGTCACGGCTTTATTGAGAGAGAAAGAGGCTTCTTTGGGTTCATTATTTGTATCCGGATTATTTGAACCGGAACCGGGTCGTTTTGGTTATAAATTTCGGGTTATGACACACGGTTTCCCTGTTGTTGACCGGTTCTTACACATGCAAATTTCGCGCTACTAAATATCTAACCCAGTTCAGATTTTTTTCAGTTTAATTGTACTCAAGGCTTTAAACTTTTAATGATCGTGTGATTTTTCTATCTTGGTAGTTCGTAGATGTGTTATATGACTGATTATATTGGTATGGTTGGATATCAATATCGTATTTAAAAGGGACACAGAATTAAAAATGAATAACAAATGCACAGTGAAAATTGATCTGCGGAAGCCAGAGAAAGAACGGATGAGGAATCGGTGGTAAATTCAAAGGATGATTCTGAAGAATGCTAAAAATAATCACTTTCAAGTTAATGCTACAATATCAGGATGCAGAAAGCGTTGCTCACAAATAAGAAAAGAATAAGATACAGGACAAAACAATCCTAAATGTTACTTTCCAAGACACTCAAATATGCGACCATGTATTTCTTTAGTTTCTCTTTCCCCTAACCTAATATTCTCCATCCATCCATGAACAGTCAAAGTGTGGCTACCTTCTTGTAAAGAGCTGATGTCTCTCTGTCAAGGAGCTTTTGCTGACTCCCATGTCCAAGCATGTCCAAGCACAAGATATTACCATTACATAAAATTTTCAAACAACGCCAGAATTGGAAATACATAAAAGGTCAACCCCAACGCTAATCACCGGAATATAAGACTTTTGCCGATCATCTGAAGAGTTTATTGGGTAACCCTACCATCAATTCTTCTGGTGTGCCATCATATGGTCTTCATATGAAGCTGTAATTTGCTGCCTCCTCAATGGAGTCATACTGGATGATAGAAAGGACAACTTTCCATAAATCATATCATAAAAAGTAATCAGGTGCTGGTTTTTTGGCCGGTGTGCCTCTTGATTCCTGCATTTTATTTGAACATCTCAGAGAACCATAAATATATAAAATATCAATATGGAAATGGGACAAGGCAGGAAGACGGAACCAAAACACTCATTCTAATTTCTCAATTTTCCCAAAAGCATCATATTGACTTTTGCAAGCAACACTAGTTTACACCTAGAGAAAGAAACCATTCGATGAACACTAACAGAGGTACCCATCAAGCTTCATTCAGACAATTTTAAAAATAGCAATATGTAAGATGTTTTGGCAAATGAACCTCTGCATTTTTTGATAATAGACTTTAACTAATATAAAGGTTTATTGTACAATTGGATGCATGAACAAAATAATACACTGCAGTGGGCACCTCAACTTCTTAACCATCAAATACCACAACTACTTCTAGTTTGCTTTTCTGCATATCAATCGGTAGATATTCATATACAAACCTGTGGAGCAGCCTCAAAAACACGAAACTTCTTGTTAAGATTCTCATCCAACTCAAGGATAGCAGCCACATTACCGCATCTGCAGCAAATCCAACAAAAGCTTAGTTGGCAATAAATTATAAAAGAAAAAAAATCAAGGAGTAGGTTTTACCTGTAACAATAGTTTGGAGCAGACCAAACTGTAACTATTTGATTCCTGAACATCCATTTGTATCCTTCCATTACCAACTGATGAGCACGGCAAATATAGTCAATATTGTTTGAGTGGTTAAAAGCGGTAACCACACTGCCACCAAACAGAAAACCAGCACCACGAGGACTCAACCCCCAACCATCCACAGTATCTTCTGGATCTGACCAAAGGAGGTCACACATAGCACCATCATGAGGTACCTCTTGCTTCCTATCAATTGTTCGGATCTGTTAAAATGGCCTATATTAGTAGCTTCCCAAATAGAAATAAGAAAATGAGGATGGATTCTCTCACCTGATCCAATGTTGATATGGGAGGAGAAAGACCACCATGGACACTGAAAATCTTGTTTTCAATAAGAGCAGAAAGACTGCAATAAAGCTTTTAGAAAATTAAGAAATGAAGGGTCTTGCAGGAAAAATAATGAGATAAAAAAATATCAAAAGTATGACAACAAACATGGAGCTATTGAACATTTCAGTGATACAGTAACAGCAAGTGCATAAAGCTTTGATAGATAAGCATCCAATAGTAGTACGTTCTGGCTTACCATCAGACTCATTCTCACAAAAAAAAGTCTTTGATTATGCACATCATAAGCACAGTCCAAGGTAAGGACATAGTAAGCTGGAAGATATGAAACTAAACAGTGGTTACATCAAAGGGAGAGAAACCTATAAACTAAAAGATAATAAAAATTGCTGAGCAATGACCAAAGGAACAACAAAATCTCATTAAAATAGCAGGTATCCAGCCAATCTACCTCTAGAAGTCTCAACATTGTGTAAAGACAATTAACCAGAGAGGGAAGCCAAGTTCAGGCATCACCATAGAAGAAAAGTGTGGAGGACAGAATGAATTATGCCAACACCTGATGGTCATGTATTTGATCCTTGCAAATGACTCTTACATTAAAATGTAACACATAGAAGGATCATAAAACCATAAAATGAATGAGACTATTTTGATCACCTTTAGGATGAAGGATGATTAGATAGCAAGAATGTGATCCAACATAACAGCAAATGATGTTCTACAGACTCAGCATTCATTACAAAGTGTTATATCATCTGACCTTGCAAACAAAATATTTTCAAGTTTTTTCAGACACATATTATCAAGGTCACATACCTCAGATAATCAAATATATCAGTGCAGTATCTCCAAACATTAACTGAACCATATTTACGTAAGCACTCATCATAAAAGCCATACACCTGAAAATAAAGAAAATTGATCAATATCTCAACAGATACAAAAGCGAGCAATAGTGTATCTAAATCTGACCTGCGTAATCTGACGACTCTCATGGTTCCCTCTAATCAGGGTTATCCTGTCTGGATACCTCACCTGATAATGAGAAAGTCAATAGTCTAAAAGGTCAAAATTCTGCCAAAGATTTGAATAAGATGTAATCGGTAAATGCTGCCAGACATATTCTGGAGCATAAGGCCTGAATTGGCAGGCTAGATCATAGAACTTCCGGAAGAAAATCATACCACACTGTTGCATTATAATGACATAAATGAAGAAAAGAATTCAAGAAGGCTCTATCATTATATACCCTACTGTTTCTTGGCACACTGTTTCCAGTAATTCAAACTTCAAACCTGTGTAATTAATAATTTAGCATTACTGGAGTACATTTTATATTTATGTTTTTTATCCAGATTCCAACATTCTCCTTGTATGCATCTAACAGCGTTTATGACCAGTGGAATTCCAAGTATAATAGGTAAGAACAATGAACAGACTAGGAGACTGAAACCATGATTGTTATATGGTCATTGGCCCCAAAAACGTGGCTCATTATCACTGTCTTCTTTGATCAGAAAAAGCGAACAAAACTATTATTGGACGGAAAGATTAGATCAAATGGACATTGCTCATGAATAATGAATAATTGAATGGTCCCATTGATAAGACGGTAAAGTTCATCTTAAATTTCTCTGATAATTTTTTTATCCATCATAGTTGTCCAGTTTCTTGACCAGATAAGGCAAAGTTGCAATATTATTTACAACATTGATGGATTCACAAAATCCTGACAATTAGCAAGAAACTACATCTGAAATAGGTTTTTTCCAGGAACCACAATAAAATATTATAAAGACAAGGAAATAAAACTTCAATCTAGTCAATATTGAACAGCATTCGCTTCAACATTACAAAGAAGCAAACCTCCATTACTACAGGAGTTAAGAATTCCATAGATGAAGAATCTAGAAAATGAGGTGTACCTTAAGTGCTAGAAGAAGCAGAAATGTCTCAACCGAGTAGAACCCTCTATCGACAAAATCTCCAAGAAACAAATAATTTGTCTTGGGACAATCTCCTCCAACTTTAAATAGCTCCTTCATGTCATAAAACTGCCCGTGGATATCTCCACATATCTCCATAAGAAGGAAAAGGAAACAGCAAAATAAACCTCAGTGACCTTAAATTAGCAGAAACCTTACGCCCATTTTACTCGTTATTGAACAAAACGACACTAGAAAAGAAATAAATCAACTATTAAAAAGAACCACTCGAACATCACGAGCTCAATTTACGCTCTAGCACCTGATTTCAGCTTAAAAGGAAAACCCCTAAATCCTAAAGTCACTGCAAACCCAATTTATATAGTCAATAAGCACACAAACCTTAACTCAACTAAGCCGCGGCTCATGCCAAAAGCAAAAACATCGGAAGCTCAACTTCAAATCCGGAGCAGGACACCAATACACAAAATAACAAACAGTACAAGTACAATACAACTTACTGTGACGGGAGCATCAACGCGTTGAACGTTGCTTTCTTCGACAAGGATTTCCATGGCTTTGAGACAAAGCGCTTTCACTTCCGATTCTTTCAATGGTTCGCACTTCTTCAGTTGCTCTATTTGTCTATCTAGGTCTGACATCTCTCCCCACCCTTTTTTTTTACTTTTCTCTATCCCTCGCTTTATGAAACCCCGTACCAGATACCGGAATCTCTTATACGACTTGCGAATACCGAATCTTATTCGGTAAGAGCTTTTCTCAGCTGTTGATGATCTCCTTCCGCCCGATTTGATAGGCTAGGGAAATGCGGTTTTGTCTTTTCTCCGCCTTTTCTTCTGGCAATCCTAGTCGCATACTGGTCACTGGCACAGTAGCACCTTTGCGTTTGGGGACCTTTATCCCTGGGCTACTGCTCTTAGGGCCCATGGACCGAAGCCCTTTCTTTCTGTTCCTTATCGTTCGTAAAAGGCTAATTTTCAAAAATAAGGTCCAAAAGATTGAAAGAAGAAGGTATGCTCTTTTACCCTCTTCCACGTGTAATGAGGGTGTAAATAATTCCAATTTCCACATCGTTTTGGCGTAAAATACTACCCCACACGCCGTCGTGGCGGGGACGAAGTTTCTTAAGATTGGGTAGTTACTACTTACTAGTTATATAATTCTCGCGTGGCGTAAACGACGACGGGGCCGGACGTACGCTGACCCTTCCTGTCTGTCTGTCGCGGATGTTGGCTTCTTTCTTTTACTAACTCACTTTCCCCAATCGAAATCCAACTTTCCTTTTCAGAGATTCGAAATCCAAACAGGTAATCAATCTCTGTTCTCCTCATCATTAATACCATATACTAAAAACGATCTTTCATCTGATCGGAACTCTTATCTCACCGGACATGTCATCTAGTTTGTTCATTAATAAACCTGGGCGTGGTCAACAGGGAGCTTCTAATTTCATTCCCAATTTTGGGTCCTATGATTTTTTTCAACTTTTATATGTTTCTAATTGTTGTTTGGCGTCCTAGCTTTTGTTCTGAATGCTAGCTTTAGTTTGATTTAGATCACCGTCGTGCATTTTTGTAGGATTGTCCAATTGTTGGGAAAATTAGGTGAGGTTTAATGGCAATTGTGCTTCATCTGGGTATTTTTTTCTCAATTTCTCGTTGTAAAGTTTTTTCACGAGTTCTTGTATTATGTAGTGATGACTGACGTGGTTTTTGCTATTTGAATGAGCTGGTTATTCAGCTTGATTTGTTGTTCAGGTAAGATGGCATCTTCCTCAGACCCATGGATGAAGGAATATAATGAGGCATTTAAGCTTGCAGATGACATCAATGGCATGATTTCCGAACGGATTTCCATTCCTGCATCAGGCCCTGAAGCACAGCGTCATGCCTCTGCTATTCGGAGAAAGATTACAATATTAGGGACTAGGCTTGATAGCTTACAGTCCCTTTTGACTAGACTTCCTGGAAAGCAGCAGATGTAAGTAACTTGAGCTGTGTTTTGCATGTACCAAATTTCTAATCAAGTTGCTGGTCTGTGTGTATGCGTGGGGACCTTCTAGTCAATGAGGATGCATTAGAGATTATGTATCTTCGGTCTCTTTCTCACACTCTTGTAAACAGACGGGTACTAGCTGTTAAGTAAAATACAGGTGATAAAGAAAGCTTTGTTAAATGTGTGAAGCTGTTACTTGATGAGGTTTTATCTCTTAATCTCTGGTCATCCGGCTGTGATTGCCGCAGAACTTCATAAGCCCAAGTTTCAGTGAGGAAAGCAACTTATGTCTAAATAAAAGATGACTGTGATCCATGATGCAGCCACGCATTATTGATTTCTACATAGTTTTCTCATTTGTTTCACTCCAAAATTTTCTTCTCTTGCTTCTTGTTTGTTATTCTGTAATTCATACTTCATGAATTTTCACTCAGCTTTTGATAGTAAAACTACTTGAAATTTGAAGTATAATTTCTGCTATAGTTTTGTGGCTTCTCTATGATATTCTGCAATTCACCACATTGTTGTCAAGCTGATCAAACATAATGATTAGAGGATTTCTAGTTACTGATGTAGTCACTTCTTTTTTTTTGCAGATCAGAGAAAGAGATGAATCGCCGAAAAGACATGGCCTCAAATTTGAGAACAAAAACTAACCAATTGGCTGCTTCTCTGAATATGTCCAACTTTGCCAACAGGGACAGCTTGTTCGGTCCAGAAATAAAGCCAGATGCCATGAGCAGAACTACGGGTTTGGACAACTATGGCCTTGTTGGTCTTCAACGTCAGATTATGAAAGGCAAGTTACTATCATTTATACGATGCTTCCTTTGAGCTTTTTTCTTTTTTTTTCAAATTTCTCTATGTGGCTTGGTTTTGTGCAATATGCGATTCTATGTGCTATATTTTTGAAGCAGAGCAAGACGAGGGCCTGGAGAAGTTGGAGCAGACAGTAACAAGTACAAAACATATTGCTTTGGCGGTCAATGAGGAACTCGATCTTCACACTAGACTTATTGTATGATATTGGTCTTTACTTTCGGGTTAACTTACCTTTTTTTTTCTCAGAACCTAAAATAGGTTTCCCATGTAATAAATGCTACATCCCGCAATCATTAAATTTTGGGCCTCCTATATTGCAGGATGACTTGGACGAGCATGTAGATGTCACTGACTCCCGCTTACGGGTAATGGTTATTGACTCTGTTATGTTTATGTTTTCTAACGAACCTAAAACCTTGTAATCTTATTAAATCTTTTACTTCACTTGCCAATTAACTGCTTGCTACCGTCCATTAACATATGATACTTCTATGACTGTTAGATTATCTTGGGAAGTATGGAACTATTAGAATATATCAGGATAAAAAATAGCTGAAACTATACTGAATGCACAGTAGAATAGGAATAATACATTAAAAAAAGCCAGACTTGCTGTGTTGAAACTTTTTGGATGAAGATTGCTGGCCACGAGAAGTTGTAAATTACATAGGAGACCAGATTACCAACAGAAATGTAACCTTTTCATTGGTCTTGTTTGATAAACTATATGGTTAAGCAAGTACTGCGAAAACTTGTGCGCTTTTTCTAGCAAAAAAACTCAGCAGACAATATTGAGTAAATAAAACATGGCATTCATTGAGAATATTTTGCTTGTATTTCCATGTATACTGATAGCACTTGTTGATTTCACTGATCATTTTGAATTTTTATATCTGCATATGTTACTAGAAAAACCAGCTGCCTGGTGATGGTGTCTACTGCCACGTTGAGGCAGTATAATGTATATGGTTTTTCAGCAAGCTCAAGTTAGAATAACTAATTCCGCCTCCCAGTTTCAAGTGTTTTTTTTTTTTTATTGATTGGGGGTTTCTTTTGGGTTTGAGATTTCTGAAGTTAATAATTGCAAACTCTACGATGCCACAATAGACTCAGGAGTTGCTCCGGTTGGAACTTGTTTTCCCCTGATGCCAGAAGTTAATAATTGCTTTTCTCTGACAGCGCGTGCAGAAGAATCTGGCAATTCTGAACAAGCGGACGAAGGGTGGTTGTTCCTGCATGTGCTTGCTTTTAGCTGTTATCGGGATTGTGATTCTGATAGTGGCCATTTATATGCTGATCAAATACATGTAATAGAAACCAAATACAATGTATTTGGTCTGTTGTTACTGCCCCTTCTTGCTTGGAACATTGTGTTTGGCTTTTCATGTCCTTTGTTGGTGGTTTGCGAATGAAGTCAAGATGTTGTAAGCGCCAATCAACGCTGCAAATTACAATTAAATTAATTTGCGTCGTCGACGCATGATCATGGATGTTTTCTTTCTGCCCTATTATCTGCAATTTTCCCCGTCTTCGTCGGAGCTTTTACCTAAAGCCTATAGTTTCATCTTCCCATGACGTATTCCAATCATCTTATACATTTAGTAGTAAAAAGTTTATTAAAATTAAATACAACGATAACATGCTTGTAGAATAGACAAATATCATGAAATATAACACAATTCTCGACATATTAAATTGTATTATATTTTATTTTGTAGATTAAGAAAAGTGTAATATTTATCCTACACTAATTTTAGGTAAATAATAATTGTAAATTAAACAAATAAAAGTTGTGAGTTAGATTTGTACTATATGTAAATTAATTATTCTATAAAATATTCGTAACTATTAATAATAATATATTTTTTTTTCAGGTATCTTACGTCTCTGCTTCAAAATTGCCTGGACGGTAGTGGTATTAATTGGTCCGTAGGCAGAAAACATGGATTTTTTTAAAAAATTATAATAATTAATAACAGTAAGATAATCATCGTTAACAGTAATATAATTATCGTTAATGGTAAGAAGCGCCAGTATAAAGGAGTGTAATTTAATAGGGATAAATCTACAGTCTACACACACTTAATTAGGGGTTAGGGTTTGTTTGCGGTTCTCGAAGCAACATTCAAGTGAAAATAGCATAACGTTAGGGCTCCGTTTCATTCTATTCTTGTCTGCCGCAGTAACGCTGAGGTTCTCCCCGTCTTGGTGTTGATAGATTTAAGCACTGATAACGACGGAGATCAAGTACACCAAGCTCGACTTTATTTGATTGATGCTTACTTCAGTTGCTTAATCAAATTGTGTGCGAGTTTTCTCCGGAACACGAACACCCACTATCCACTGTTAGTCCTTTGCGTGAATTACTCGGACGCACTCTATTCCAGGTTTGTAGCAGTTGTAATGTCATACTGTATTTTGCTCCAAATTATAGTACTATGCTTTGAGCTTTTATCTTTTTGGAGATTCATCTGGGATTCCTTGAACACACATCCTTTCGTTAAAAAATGAGTTATTTATGTTGTTGGGATTGGATTTTTGCTATTTATTCTCCTGCTGGATTACTTTTCTGCGATAATATATCTGTAACAAGGGAATGTGCATCGGTTTGGAGCTTATTTATTCGGTGTTATAAAAGGATGATTTTGCACCGTGTTTTTGGGTTCCTATTTTGTTTTATCTTCTTATTACTGTAATTGAATTGCGGAATCCTTTTGGGTACTATTGGAATCTTGGCATGTTACAAATTTTGTGATTTCTTTGTCTTAAATTAGTGACTAAAATCTCTTTGGTGACGAATTTAAAGTTCATTGGATTTTTTTTTCTTTGTTTAGGTTAAAATCATAGCTCCATCTGCATAACAACAACGGTAATGGGCCGCCTCAGACTTTTTGACGATGATGATGGCAACAATGAGGACATTTCCAGAATAGAAATTGATAAAGAATTTGCTAAGCGATACCAGCACAACAAGGAGCGTGAAGATCTCCAGAGATATGAAGAACTAACCAAAAAGGGTCAAATTGAAGAATCCAATTCTGATTCTTCATCCTCTGATGACGATGAGTTCCCTGATATCTCTGACCCTAGCTACAAGAAAGATATAGAATTCTTTGAGAATTTGCTCAAGGTGAAGAACCATGACCCTTCCTTGTATCGTCCAGATGAGCATCTTTTCAAGTCGGAGTCGGATGATGGTGAGAATGATGCTGACGGCGAGGTCAAGAAAGAAAACAAAAAAGAAAAGAAGAAGAAACCAATGTATGCAAAGGATGTGATTGCTCAGCATTTGCTGGAGGAAGGGCCAGAGTTTGCAGAGACTGAGAGCAGAAAAAAGGGTAGGATGATGAAAAGTTATAGTGAGGAGCAGGAGGAGTTGAGGAGAGAATTTTTGAATGCAGTTAAGAATGATGAAGAGGAGAATGGTGAGGCAGATGAGGATTTCTTGAGAGTCAAGGAAAGAAAGTTGGAAGGAAACTATGAAGACAGTGGCTATGAGGAGCTTAAGAATAAATTAGACCAGTATTTTGGTAAGGATGAGGAGTTGGATGAGGGTAACAAGTTTCTGAAGGACTTCTTCCTTAATAAGAGGTGGATGGATAAAGAGGGGAAGGGTGAGAAAGACGTAGTGGAGCAGAGTGAGTTGGATGAGCTATTAAGGGACGAGGAGGAGCTTGAGAGGCAAGACGAGTATGAGCGGAGATATAATTTCAGATATGAGGAGAATGCTGGAGACAGAGTGATGGGCCATTCTAGGAAAGTGGAGGGATCGGTGAGGAAGAAAGAGAATACAAGGAAAGAGCAGAGGAAGAGCAAGGAGGAGAGGATGAAGATTGCAGAGCAAGAACGGAAGGAGGAATTGAAGCACCTAAAGAATTTGAAAAAGAAAGAGATGAAGAAGAAGTTGGAGAAGCTTATGGAGGTTGCGGGCATTGAGGGTGATGCTGATTGTCCTTTTCAATTGGATGAATTGGATGATGATTTTGATCCCGAAGAGTATGACAAGTTGATGAAGAAGGCTTTCAATGAAAAGTACTACGAGATGGAGGATCCAGATGCTCATTTTGTTGGTGTTACTGATGAAGATGGTGACATTGAGAAGCCAGATTTTGATAAAGAGGATGAGCTGCTTGGGCTTCCTAATGGTTGGGATGTCCTTGATTCTGGGGATGGGTTTTTAGCTGCAAGGGAAATGGCTCTGAAATTGAAGAATGACAATGAAGAAGAGAAAGACGGTGAAGAAAATGAGGAAGAAAAGAGCAATGAAACTAAAAGGAAGAGAAAACGGAAAATGTCTCTTGTGAAAAAAGCTAAAGAGGAAATGATGGAGGAATACTACAAGCTGGACTATGAGGATACGATTGGAGATCTGAAAACAAGGTTCAAGTACACCAAAGTAAAGCCTAATAGATATGGATTGAAGACTGAAGAGATACTAATGATGGATGAGAAGGAGTTGAATCAATATGTTTCTATTAAAAAGCTTGTGCCTTACAGGGAAAAGGAATGGAAGTTACCTAATAGCAAGAGATACCAGCTTAAGATGAGGGTGAGGGAGGTTGCGCAAGGAATTACAAAGGACCAGATGACCTCTAAGAAGAGAAAATTGAGTAAGGTTGACAAAGCAACTTCAGCAATGGATTCTGATCAAAATGGAAAATCAGAGTCCGAAACAAATGTGGATATGGGCAATCTGTCTAGGAAAGCCAAGAAGAGGCAGCGCAAAGCTGAACTTAAGTTATCACACTCTCGCCGCATTGCATATGGAGAGATACAGTCTAGTGCTAAGCATAAAGGAAATTAGTGTCGTTGATTATGGAGCATAGGTCTATAGAAGGTAATTTCTTTCATAGAGAATTGCAGTCATTAGTCAATGATGCTAGTTTATTGTATGTTTTTTCTTTGAATCTCTTATTGTAGTTGCTTAGCTTTCTAACACCCACAACTCTCTGTTAAAAGTTACTGGAAATGTTATGGTACATTTATTTTACAGTTAGTTGTTTTTGTGGTTAAGACTGTTCTACTGTCAAGTTACAATGCGGCGATGAATCTTTTGCATTCATTCTGCTCTTAGCATTGGAGAATGGCACTAATGCTTTAACCTCATGACATTTTATGCTGTTTTTTTAATTCTCATTTCATACTTGGTTTTGTTTATCAAAATAGAGATCTTCATATTGCATAATTTTCAGAAAGAAAAAGACAAAGGGATAGTGCATCTGTGTTGCTCGGAGTGACAGAAGTATGACTCAGTACTGTTACTGTATCTGTGATGTGGGCAGAGTATGATTTTATAAAGTGCACACTAACGCTAGGTTTCTGAAATTGCAGTGTTCATCTAGACTTTAGAAGAGATTTGTGCCATGGCGTAAGATGAAAGGGTGTCATTTCAGCACAACTGCTGGAACTACTGGATACATGGATTGTTGCTCCAGCAGAACTTGAACAACCAAACATGCAGACCTCAAAATCACTATTAAGGTTCAAAGGCTTGCATGCCTTCTGGTTTAATGGTGCAATTGGTTCATCAGAATTCTTTTGCGGATGGTGCAATTCAATAGTGAAATCATTGCTACATCTGTTAAATTTATCCAGTCCGATGGATTGTGATGGAGGTTTTATGTATGGTAAACCACATACATTTCAGCTTTCTCTTATGCACCTTGATTGGAATTGTAATCCCAAGTAATACTGTTCCATCTTGTGAAACTCTCGAAAACAAACTCAACAAAAAACAGAGGTGAAGCCTCAGCCAGAGAATCCAAGTAGAAAAGTATGTATCTATATAGAAACAGAAGATGATGGAGAGGGTTTCCTTCCAGTAAATTCCTTCTTCGGTCGCAAATCCACTGTCGCTATGTTCCATTTATTTTTATGATTAACAAAGTATTGGCTTATTCTCCATCATATGGGAAATTAATAAATGACTTTATAATCATGTTTAATAAAACACATGGATTTATATGATTTTAAGTCTTTTGGATTCATTAATTCCATACGCTAGATACTAATCATTATAAATTTTCAGTTTCACTATTCCTTTGGAAATAAAAATTATGTAAGAATTTTTAAAAAAAATTATAAATCTGACTCATAATTTTCAATAGAATATTCATATAAAAAAACTAAATTTATAAAAAATCGTCAATATTATTGATAATTCTGCTAATATAAATGATTTAACGGTGTCTATAAGTTGGTTTTCTTTTTTCCTCGCAAGCCAGTTACCTTCAGTCTTCAGACACATAAAGCCTAGGGAAGCCTTCTTCCGTCTTCCTCGTAGCCAAACAGAAGGTACCCCGTTTTACAGTTGTTATGGACCCTAAAAGCTGGAATTGAGATTTCTCCCCATCTTCTATAGTTCCAAGCTCGAATTGAGTTTCCTTCATTGCAAGCGACAAGAGGACTTAATTCCTTGGATAAAGCCGTAGAAAACAGCTAATTAGGATCGATTTCTAGGCAAAAATATGAGCGTGGTGCCAAAGGAAGCAATAGAGGTTGTTGCACAGAGCATTGGTATTACCAATTTGTCCCCCGAAGTCTCTCTCGCTCTCGCTCCCGATGTCGAGTACCGCATCCGTGAAATCATGCAGGTATGCTATTCCGCTTCTTTCTTTTTTCCTTCTTTTTCACCCGTACTGCCGGACTGGTTTAGCAAAGCTGCTATATGATGGAATTGAAATTCGGGGCTTTGGTTCGGTGTGATGTGTAGGAAGCAATTAAATGCATGCGCCACTCCAGGAGAACTACTTTGATGGCAGATGATGTCGACAGCGCGCTTAGCTTGAGAAACGTCGAGGTTACTTCTTGTTCGCTTAACTTCGTATATTGAACAGCTGTTACATGCGAAAAGAAAATTAAAAAAAAAGGTTGTTATTTTTTACTTGCATTTTATTGTTTAATTTCTTTCAGCCGATATATGGCTTTGCCTCTGGTGATTCGTTGCGGTTCAAGAGGGCTGGGGGACACCAGGATTTGTACTACATTGACGATAGGGATGTGGAACTAAAGCAGGTAGCCCTTCCGATTGAAAATTACTATATGATTATTCTTTAACTAAATTGCTTACTGTGTTTGATTGATTAATTCGATGTAATTTAATGTGATGCTCTGTGTGATTGTGTTGTCTGATATAAGCAGGTACTGGATGCGCCATTGCCTAAAGCACCTCTTGATGTGTCTATTACTGCTCACTGGCTGGCAATTGAAGGCGTCCAGCCAGCAATTCCCGAAAATTCACCTCTTGATGGTACTTTACTCTTTTTTTAGGCATAATATCTCGTGAATCTGACAGTTATACTGTTTTCTGCCCACCTATACCGTGCTTGTCTTTTTTGGTTATTGAATATTCTTGGATCTGATGATTGACTTAGCCTCCTCGGTATGGTTTTAATTCTCCTCAGACTGCTTTGAAGTTAGTATCTATATACCATTGTTATCATCTATTTGCAGTGTCTTCGGATGGTAAAAAATCTGAATACAAGGAAGATGGTCTTCCTGTCGACATTAAGTTACCTGTTAAGCATGTTTTGTCAAGGGAACTTCAGGTGAAATGCACACTATTTTATGTGTTTCATGTTTCTTTTACACTTTTTTTCATTTTTTCTGTTCTTGTCTGCATTTCGACTTCAAGTAGTCTTCAATCTAAAAGTTTGTTCATGCTTACTTTGCAGCTTTATTTTGAAAAAATCAGTGAACTTATTATGAAGAGGTCCAATTCTATCCTCCTCAAGCAGGCATTAGTGAGCCTCTCAAAAGACTCTGGACTCCATTCTTTGGTACCTTATCTTACGCGCTTCATTGCTGATGAGGTATTCTTCAATATAGCAGAATCTTTACATAGTTTTGGGTGGAAGTCGTTGGTTTGATCACTTCAAGTTTATATTTTTGTGATTGATCTCAGGTGACCAGGAATTTGAATAATTTTCCTCTCCTGTTTTCTTTAATGCGTGTTGTGCAAAGCCTTCTTCAAAATCCATACATACATATAGAGCCATATGTAAGTTTGTTGAATCTTAGTTTCATATGGTTCATTTCTATTTGATAAAGCATCAGAGATTTTTTTTTTAATATATGGTCATTGTTTGCTTTCCTAATTGACAATGCTATGTCCTTCACTGGTGGTGCGTCTAAATCTTTTTCTGCTCAGAAGTACACTGATATTCTTTCGTTCAAAGGTGACAGAATCTACTGACATTTCTTTCATCTTCTTCAGCTACATCAATTGATGCCATCAATTGTTACCTGCTTAGTTGGTAAAAGGTTGGGACACAGATTTGATGACAACCACTGGAAGCTCAGGAACTTCACGGCAAATCTTGTTGCTTCAATATGCAAAAGGTGTTTATTGAATTTCTGTCTTGCGGCATATGCACTAAAGTCAAAGTCCATGAGATGATGATTTCACATTGGAAATAATGCCTCTGAATAAATTTCTACATATGTTTTTGAGAAAAAAAATTCATGCAATTAGGTGACAATGCAAATGATGCATATACTTGTTGGAGAAACTTGAACTGATGGTTGATGCCTGTGCTGTATAGTTTATGCATGCCACATTATACTGGACAGGATATATTTCTGTCTGCTCAGAGATACCTCTATATATCTTATCAGTGAACTAATTGCAGATTTGGGCATGTTTATCACAACCTGCAACCCCGCATAACGAGGACTCTACTACATGCATTTCTGGACCCAACAAAAACATTGCCTCAACATTATGGTGCCATACAAGGATTAGCTGCTTTAGGACCTTCTGTGGTATCCTTTGCTCTTTATTTTTTTTGCACTTTGCTGAAAGAAACTAGATATTAACTAATTTTTGTTCTGTGTGGATCCCGATTATGGTAGTATTGAAATTGTGCCAGGATTTAAATTTTTGTAGAAAAAATATTTAAATTTCCTTCCATGGCACCTCTGAGATGTCATTTTTCTTGAAGATATTTAAAGGAAATTACTGTTTCCTGCATTGAATTTTTTTGCTTTTATATAGTAGTTTGCACATTTTGGTTGCTGCTGACAATTGTGTGTGTGTTTTCCTTTGTCTTTTTCCTTCCTTTCTAGAAAGCAAGTACTTTCTCTGAGATATTTGTATTGCACTTGGGCTCTGTACAGGTTCGTCTTCTTATACTACCTAATGTGGAGCCATATTTGCTACTTCTTGAACCAGACATGCTTCTTGAGAGGCAAAAGCACGGGCAAAAGAGGCAGGAAGCTTGGCATGTTTATGGAGCCTTGATGGTGTGTCATGCTGCAATTTGATACTATTGTGTGATCTTATGTTTCTTACGTGAATTCACTAACACACACTAAACCATGCAGCATGCAGCTGGTCTATGCTTGCACGATCGACTGAAAACATTTCCCGTGATGTTAACACCGCCCACTCGTGCAATTTGGAAGAACAATGGGAAAGTCCTGACCGCAATACCTGGTATGCCCTCCCTTACTTTTTTTCATTGGGACATGTTTAAACACACAAGGGGTGTATTTACATGCATATTTTGTCTGCGAGTGGGTTTAGAGTCTGGTTTTTGAAAATTAAAGGAGCATAGAATCTCTGTTTGATGGCACATGTAAAGTAGAGCTCAGTTTTAAGATAGAGCTTAAGTTTTATTTTTTAAGACAGTTGGACACGAGATGTAGAAACTATATCCTCGACATTTGATCCCATGTCACCTCACTGTTAATCTGCTTGCATGTCATGCTTGATCATCACCTACCTATCGATCAAGGTAAACGCAAAGCAAGCACTGATTTCCTAGTTCAGCAACCACCACTTAAGAAGCTAGCAACGGATGCTACAGTTGGTGTAACTCCAATGAACTCCATGCCAGTTGACATGCAAGGGGGAGCAGGGGCATTTCCAACGAGCGTTGGGGTTACCAACACAAGTATACCGTCAATGTCTCGACAAATATCTAGTGAGAACATCCCAGGAAGAGAGATGGGCGGGCGGGGTTTTAAGACATCAACTGTGCTTGCTCAGGCTTGGAAGGAGGACATGGATGCTGGACATTTACTCGCTTCCCTGTTTGAAATCTTTGGTGACGGCATGGTTCCCTTCACCCCCAAGTCTGAGCTGTCGATTTTCTTTTAATTAATTGGCGACCATATAGTATATGTTCCATATGTCTTCTCTCTTTTTTCTGCAAGTTTAGGTTAGGCATTTATTCACCGAGTCTGATTCTTTTATAATGAAAATTTCAGAAAGTAATATAAAAATCGTAGGTGCAAGAAAATAATTATGTTTTTACGTCTTTATTTCTTTTCTTATCAGTCTTGCAACATTAGAAAGAAGATCAAAAACTAAAAACTTCCAACTTTCTACGGCATTATTTTTTTCTCAAGAATACACACACGTAGTGGGTAAGAGCCACCTATTATCTGGGTCGTACTCTGAGGTGAAAGAATGATGTGCAGCGTGGAAATAAGGAAAAAAGCGTGATACGATTGAGATTAACAATCAATATATATAGGTAGATGGTACTGAGGAAAATAATTTCTTCCCTATGCAAAAATAAACATGGCGGAAAACTACAAGGAAGACCATTAGAGTCAGAAGGGGAATTTTCTTGGAGATCTAAAGGGATTATCTCCAGATGAGTCGTCTTGGCTACCGCTTCTTTTGTGGTATGGTAGAAGTGTTTTCTCAAATGACTCAGAGAAACCAGTGGCAATCATGGTGACGTGAATCTCCCCATTGAACCGATCATCTAGAACAGCCCCAAATATTATGTTTGCGGATGGGTCAGCCAAACTTGTCACGACCTGCAGTTGGTCATACATGCATAGATATTAGTATCGATTCTTTTATCTGTTAAGAAAGGCAATCCCCAAATCTGGTCAACACAACTGCTGATGCTTAGCTTGTCTTTTAAAAAGATAATAATCTAAGTGGGAGAACTATTTCATAATTCACAATGCCTACTTGAAAGTTCTGCAATATCACAAAAAGTATATATGATCCCTGAACATATATGAAAAAGCTTCACCATGTGACTGCCTTTACAGAGGGTGAAAGAGCTCCTGTTAGAAGCTTTATGAAAAAGCTTACACTATATCCCAGAATTTTTCATCAGTTACTGGCATACTAGATACTTAACCTCTATCCCACCAGGATGCCAATCCTGTGATTTCAGAGACAAAGATGATTTGGATGTATGAAGCAAGGAAAGGACCTAATTCAGAGATTATCAAGTTCATACATAGAATTTGTTATCTTCTCCTGCCAAAATTGATCATATGTTTTCTTTTTAACTCACGGTATTGAAGTAGATTTACAGTACCTCAGAAACTTTATTCACTTCTTGCAGCGTTACGTCATTCCCTCCTGAAATATTATACACAACCCCTGTAGCTGACTGTATAGATGATCCAATCAGAGGTGCCAAAGTGGCTTGTTCAGCTGCTTCTACTGCCCGATTTTTGCTAGATGAAACCCCAATTCCAAGCATTGCAGTACCAGAATCTTTCATCACTGCCTTGACATCTGCAAAATCGACATTAACCAGACCAGGTACCTACAAATCAAAAAGAACAGGAGAAAGATTACTGTGAAAATTGATTAGAAAAAGATCATGAAAACGACCACATTTACAGCCACAAAGTGCAGTACCTTGTTAAAGGTAATAATCTGCCAAATAGATGAACCTCAAGCAAATAATATGCATCAATCACACAATATATTAGGTCATTGTACGATGCAACTCACACTCAAGCTTTGTTAAACAAGAAACAATAGCAGTTGCCCTTAACATGATGTGAAAGCCATCTTGAAATCAGTCATTTGAGCCAAAAGCAGCTTCTGAATGAATTTCCACGAACTAAACTAAAATATATGCTCAGCTCAAGATAAAATAATATAAGTGTTGTTGAATGATCACAACAAAATGAGATGTAATCCTCATTTTTATGCAGTTCAGGCATCTGATCTACATTCTCACAGTGATGAGCTTCAGACACTGTCAGGAAGGTTGTACCACATAACCCTAGATTGACCATTAAGTTACTATATAGCATCACTCTCACAGTATGAGCTGAAGATATTTGATGGTGCTTGTGTGCCAAGATTGCCTAACATCCGCTCACTTAGTCCACCTATATAATGTAGGACTATAATTCAATCAAACACAATAATCTCGACTGAGGCACGAGTCTCTTCCATATCAGGCTTACTTTCTTGCATGATAAAAGAGCCAATGATTATATTATCCTGAATGATAACAGTAAAACAGGTTCCCAAATACCAAAATTAACCTGTTCTCTGAAATTTTTACAAGTATAGTTTTGAATTGGTTATTCATTGACCAAAACACAGTAAGACACTCCAGTGATTGATTAAAGGCTAACCTTTATAATATCTGAAATTCCTTGCACCCCTTGACGCAGCACTTCATCCGCAAGAAGGAAAGCATCCTGAAGGGCTGTTTGCTCATCAACAATATCAAGAAGGCGATCATTGGGTATCACTATTAGAGAGTCAACATTGTTTTGTAACTTTACAATAGCATCAAATGCCTGCAAAACACAAGTAGTCATCATGTGGTTGGTTCATTATCAAAATCCTGGAACATGACAGCCACAGTCCAATTCAGTCAGGTGTAGAACTTAAAAACCATGCATGCAGAATTGGACCTTAGTAATCAAAGAATATAATCTACAACGTAACCAATTTGCAGTCCAATCAATATCATTAAAGATATATTTTTAATTAATTGTATCAACAAGAATATCTAGGATATTCTAGCCTCTAAACCAGCCAAATAAATGCGTCAACCATAAACGGCCAGTAAATTATCTAATAGACAGACAATTACCAAGGCCTACATGAGATCTAAGTTTATCCTCATAGTACACATCTAAGTCCATTATGGAGAAGTATTGTCTTTTAAAAAGAAGAGGGACCATCTCATTTGGTTAGATAAAAATTAAAGATAACAAGTAACAACCTCTTCATAATAAGAAACAAGTAAAAGCAACACATGCCTGCTGGGATCTTTTACGTCCCTCAAAACTGAAGGGATATGTAACCACACCAACAGTCAGATACCCTGCCTCCTTTGCTATCTGAGCAACAACTGGTGCAGCTCCAGATCCTGTACCTCCACCCATACCAGCTGCAACAAAGACAAGATCTGAACCCTTGAGTGCATTTGCAATAGCTTCTTTTGATTCCTCGGCTGCTTGTTCCCCTAGAAGTGGATTCCCACCAGTACCTGCACCGCTGACAATTGACAGGATGACGACACAGAACAAGATCCCATAACACAAACGCCTATGATCGTGACACAACAACCAAAGAAGAAACGTTAGATCTCTGTAAATTGAAAAAGAACAATGCCAGACCTAGTCCACGGGTCAAAAGCTCTCCAATTTGTATCGGGTTCTTCGCAACAGAAAGCACCAGCGATTGAGCATCCGTATTTATAGCATAGAAATCGACACCCTAATTGCAAATCAAACATAAAATACCATCACCAATTTTCTCACGAACTAACAATTCTAATGACAGCACAAAAATCCAAAGCTCAAAACTTCTTCCACAATCAGGCCCATCCAAAATCTATCTGGACTAGCTCCATGAATGAAAAAAAAGAAAAAAAAACTTGCCTCATAAGAGTTGGGAGCATGCACATTAAACTAATTATGCATGCAAATTCGGATTTTACAAAGCACAATAAGCAACGTAAAAGAAACAGGTCAAATTCAAGATACGCAACAAAAGAATCAGTCAGGAAATCTAAGCCAAAGCGAGTAACCACATAATATATAATAGTTTCTGCGAAAAATGAGGAATACTTGCAAGCCGGAGCCAATCATGCGATTGACGGCATTGTTGCCACCCCCACCGACGCCCACGACCTTTATCGTCGCGGAATCCATAGGAGCAAAGGAACAAATCACACGGTTCCGTTTAGACACACTGTTCCTTCGAGTAGAGAATTGCTTCAGCTTCTGCTGAAGCAATGGAGACGACAGTGCATTGGGGTTCCTCAATTGAAGTTGTAGCGTGGCCATTTTGTGCTTATTCTTTGTTTCTTTCTTGGAGAAGAAAACCAAAAGTGCTGGCTTTCTGAGGGTGAGATTAAAGGAAAAGTATTAAGGGGTTTTAGGGCTTAAGAAGAGGAAGCTCATATTCACAGGACTCGGGAGTGACATAAAAGATTGGGTGGACCCTCATATAAACATTTTCCCATTTTCCAGCACGACGTCGTTTTCTCTAACGCAACAGGACACCACAGACGAGACGAGAGAGACTGCGATGCGATATTAAAACTCGATTACAAATGGCAGAGAGTTGAAAGTGAGAAAGTTCATATCCAGCAGCGCCATAACAGATGAAGATGAAGATAAGCGAGCGTTTGTGAAGTTTCTCGTTGTGCCTTTATCCTACAAAACCCAGTGACCCCAATTAGTTGCGGAAGCAAGAGTGGAGAGTGGAGAGTGGAGATCCACCCGAGGGAGCTCTTTATACGTAATAATAGGTGTAATCGGTTCATCTGTGCAATAAATTTCAAGCTAGGTCACAGACTAACAAACCAACAGACGCCAATACCCCAGGAATCAATTTTTCCCACACTTCAAAATCATCATATCGTTGGATACTTTACGGGAAGCACATGTTTATACTCTCACTGTCTGATAGAATAAATCGAATAAGCGGTTTATATAAGGTTAAAAAAGAAACCACCAAAGGAATCAATTTCCAAATTCACACAGATACAAGTTACATGAACCCAATATGAGAAGATACTGAAAATCAAGTATTCTCCAGTACCAATGCACAATCCACATAGCTGGCTAACCAACAAGATGTCATATCCATCCTTTTCTCCAGGATCGACTTTATTCCCCTTCACTCAGTATTGGGACTATGAGCGGCTTCATCTGTGCAAGATACACGATTGCCCACCTAAAGAATGAAAACATAACAAATTGTGAGAACCCAATAGAAACGATGTGCATAATAAAAAAATCTGACATTTTTTGGACCAAATGTTTCATTGAATATGACGATGAAGCAGAGATTTAGCCCTGATTTCACAGGTACCTATACTTGGTTAGGAGATTCAGAACATGGTTATTGTTATATGTCCTCCTCCATATAAGAAACTGACCAGTAAACAATATATCAGGCAAAGTATAAAGATAGGAGGTCCCTGTTCATTATAATCCTAAGAGCAAGAAGCAAAGTTGTTTCCTTGAAGCAAAATTACGACAGCTTCAAGATACAGAAGGCCTCTCCGTTTTTTCCTTAAAGAATACAAAGTCGTCATGGTTAATGATGACAATGCCTTCTCCCCATTGAATAAGGCATGCTGGAATGGTATGCAAATGTTATGAAGTAGACAGTTGAAATGGTAGCTAAAAAGCACAATGTGGAAAAAAGAAAAAAAAAAGTATCTCCAAGATCACTGAGTGCTCCGTTAGCAGCAAATGAATAAGAAAGCATGGTTCTGTAATGTTCTGACGTTAGATCAAGTAGAATTTGTATCTGAATAATGGATGGCATCCCATCCAGTTTTTTTTTTTAAGGAATGGCATCCCATCCAGTAATTATGAAAATGAAAAGCATGACCGGTTCACTGTCCTCTTACTGTCAAACTTCAAAGAAAATCCCCCCATCAAGTAGTTCTGGCATTCAGTGCACTCAAAGAAATAATAGAAAGGGAAATTCAATTAGAAAATAAACTCACATCATCCAGCAACAGACTGTGGCAGTAATGACCAATGTTAAGTGCAGCCTGCACAATAAAGCCCAATTAGCATTATTACATCAGAAAACAAGGAGGAGATTCTTATTAAGGCTACAATCAATTGACTGGAAAAAGCATTTTGTACAAAACATTCATTTTTTATGGATTCATAAAGTACAAAATAGTCCGCATAAACACCTATGACCGAACTGAGTCCACTGGCAAGTGATATTCACACAGTACATTGTTAAACAACACACAATGTAGCACATGACTAGAAAATGACTACCTATCTGACATACATATTTCATGCTTTTCATATGCATATGCAATGTTGAAAATAGTTCAACTGAAGTAAAGCACTAACAAAATACAGTCTAATCAAGAGTTTTCCTTCTTGGTTCAGAGTTTTGACTTGTGAGTAGAAGTCCAAGATCAACAAGATAAAGGATTTTTCAGATAGGTATAAGATTTTCAAAAGCAGAAGTTATGCAACATAATGATCGTTTTCAGAGACAAAATGAAATAGAGCAAAAGAAGATATAGAGAAACCAGAAATCAAGTTATTTAACAGCATCCAAACGCTTACTGCATGCCTACGGTGAAGACAATAACGTTGATTCAATCAACTAAACCTCGGCGATCTTTTGGAGTTGAAATTGAATGTTCAAACATAATTATGGCGAGCCAATTAATTCCTTGATGATAAGAATTTTTCTCCGATCAGCTTTACATGACTCAGAGACACAAACAGAAAAACCAGCGTCTTAGCTTCAAGCATTCCATCAATCAACCACTTTAGGGCCATAGATTAAGTTTATTGACATAGTACAAGCCAATATGATGACACTTAAATTAACTCACTAGATAACGCGGCAGAGCTAAATAATTTTATTTTTTTTTTAAAAAAAAAGAAAACCGCAAAATGCAATAGTACAAACAAATGCAACAACCTCAAACAGATAAAGGATACAGAGAAATGAAGAAATTGACGATAAAATATTAGAATACTTCAAAGCAAAACAGAACTGAAGCAAAAGAAACAGAGAATGAGCATACAAATTGGTGGAGGGGCCTTTATTGCAGCATATTCTAGTACAAAGCGATGCAATCACTCCAATCACCACGAAAATCAGCGTCGTCACGAAAAACCCCATTCTGTTCCTGTAATTCTATGTCGATATCCGATTACTTGATCCCCCGAGAGACAACGAACATACCTCTGGCTCTAACCGGAATGAAATCTGTTTGGTTGCCAAGAAAATGAGACTGGAATGGAAAATCGGAGGATCTTTACCTCGATGATTTAAAGCATCTCCGGGTTTGGTAAGTTCTGGCTCCGATATTGCGAGGCTCCATTTTTAAGACAACCACTCCTGCTCTGCCTATGGGTTACTAATGGGCCAACATATAGCCCATATAGTAAAGGCTCAAAGTACTTGTAGCCCATGCCATTATGTTTTCTATGACCGATCCAAACCGATTAGTTTAATAATTAAATAAATAAATAGTGAAATACCTTTAAATAATAAATCAGTACTGACTTTTCCTTGAAAGTTTGGAATTTGGAATGATAGGATGATAATGAAAAATTAAGTTTGAATTTGAGATAATATGTAATAAATTAGATTTAGTCTAATTATCCTAAATTATATATAAAAATATTTTGGATGTCATTCATCCAATTATTCCTTTTTTTTCTAGTGATGAAAAATATTTTAGTTGATAATCATACTAATCTCTTCTCTCTTTGTTGTCAAACTCACTTTCACACAATCTAACCCAAATCATAAGTTGATATAATACAGTTTTCGAGATTATCTTAAAATATAAAATCACTCTTAATTAATATATTTTTCATATCTCACTCCCACGGATTTTCCTGCTATTTCAAGTTAAGTTGTAATTTGTAGCTGCTACCTGCAAAACAATAATGACAAGAACTCTCGTATGCTCAATCTATTACTCGATTCATCTTCTGAAATGGGTTCAAGCCAACCTTGAAAATCCTTCATGCACATTTCTGTTAGTAGATCAACAAACATGGGGATGAAGAAAACAAATTAATCGATTCCGAATTGAGATCAGAACAGGAGAGAATAAGATAATCAACAGGTTGTTTGATTAAAGAAAACGAAATAGTCAATAGTACAAATTAAAGAGAGATATAAAGAAACTTGGGACATCTATATTTGTTAGTACGGGATGTTCAGAAGTCTAGAAACAATTGCTCTTTTACTTCTTGCCATCACAAGAAGTTCAAACAGCTCCATGATTAGATTAGATTGAATATACAACAGTAACTTCCGCCACTACAGGTGAAGAGAAAATAACAGGTAAAAAAAATTGAAGAATTACTGTAATAAGGGCGATAGAAAAGAGGGATTAATCTCTTTAAAGATTTTCTTTTGGGGGGGATTTGGATGTTTGCCGTCAGGGAGCCCAGCTTCCAACAATCAGAATCTGAATTGGGGATCAACATCCATGGCCCAAGCAAACTTTGCCAAAAGAGACTTGTTAAATATCTGCGAAAAAAAAACAAAACACATTGATACAGTCAAACAGGTGTTAAAGGATTTGGAAATAATGTAGTCATTTTATCCCAAGGATGGGACATCGGGTTTTAGCTCATTCAACACCCAAACTGCCACACATCGGACAGAACCAAGAGGTGAATCAGGGGTTTAGTGGATCAAAATTTAACGTACGCAGTTCATAAAAATCTCAATAAGAAAAAAGAAGAAAAATAGAAAATTCAATCATTTTGGAAAGAAACCAGAGAAGAGGATATATGCAGAAGTTGGCTGGATAGAGACTTGATCCATCATCAAACCCAACTGAGAAACCGATAGATAGGGTCAGGTCATGCAATTTTGAACATGCTTCAGACAACTAGAAGTTTGCGCTAAATTGAGGAAATGAAAGATAATTTCTTGTAGAACTGTTTAATCTGTAAAGAAAAAGTTGTTCACCTTCTCAATGGGAACATCGTGTCTCTTGCACCATGCCACAGTGATCCTGGGATCACAATAATTAATTTTGGACGTGCCCAATGCCACAGTTTTCATATCTTCCTTGGTCTTCATATTCATCTCCATTTTTTCAATCTTTTGATTCGTTGAAGCTATCTTCTTCTCAATGCTGAACACCAATCAATGGCAGTGAAAAATTCATAGGCTATTGAAACAAGAATGTGTAAATAAAATAAAGGATCAAAAAGGGCATAAGATGCATTACGCTTCTGGAGACAAATTCCTTTTTTGCTTTCCACTTGCGTCCTTCAATGGGGGCTTCCCCTTTTTGGCCCTGTCCAAATCAGTTTTCAGCTCTTTCAGGACTCCCTGCAAACAAAAATACAGATGTCAGACTGATAGCATTCGCATTTCACATATGTGCTGAAAAGAAACCAAATTGCCAATCTGAATAACATGGATGATGAAGAGAGAAGAAGATAAGGTTTTCTGGGCAAAATGAATGCTCACGTTACAGTTTTTTATATGTATAGTACAGTTCTGCTGCAGAATAGGTTTGCCCAGCATATTCTAGGCAATAAATGTCCGTGTTTCAGGTAGAATCCAAAATCACTTGTTCACAAACCAAAAGTTCAGATAATGGATGTTCAAAGTCTCTGGCAAATATCAAATGCAATAGTACTATGGATTATACTGTCTTGCATAAATTACCTTGAGTTCCTCAACTTTCTCTGACAACTTTGACATTTGTGACTCATGAGATCTTGAAACAGTTCGCTGATGATTACAAATGATTGCAACCTGCAGCAACAGAAGACAAAATTATATATACCTTATGTAACTTAAAATGACCACCATTGAAAAGAAAAATGCTTCCCGCCCCGATGGCTTTACCTGCTTATTAGCTTGCTGATAAACTACAATTTTTTCTGAAACATCACCATCTTCAGTTTCTTTGAACAACTGTTAACAAACAAAAGGTGCAACAAGCAGCGAAATTCTCATATGCCTGCCATGATTCTGATTGAACTAATTTCAGCTTATCAGCAACATCAATCCTAGCTCAGACTTACCATGTCATCCAATGTGAATGATGCATTATATGTACGAAAGACCTTAGCTGTAAGGCCAGGCATGAGTTCCTTTAGGTGAGTATTCAGTTTAGAGGTATCCAGCAAATCGAAAAGATCATCAGATGGTTTTTTTCCTGAGAGAAAGGGGGAAGAAGGGTAAAAACATGTACATCAGGACCAACCACAAAAAAGAAAAAAAACAAACATAACTAGCTGGTTTTTGAATACATAGATTAGCTTTCCCTCACGATTCAAACAAACTATAACTCTTCTTCATCACGCCCAACCACTAGTAAACATCAACATCGACTAGTCAACTACTCACCAGCTTGAAATTGTCTGATTCCTTTGTAAACAGGAAGCTCAACCTCAACCGTATTTATATAACGAATTGAATCTTTACCAAGAAAGTCAAACTGCATAATAAAATAGCAACGGTTACAGCTAACAGTAGGGGAGGGATGACCATAGTAAAGTTAGGTTATCCAGGCTAGCATGAATAGTAATTTTCTTTTTGAAACGTTCCTCAAATTTAGCAAAAGAAAGAGGTAGGCCAACTTCCACAGTGAAAAGAAATGCAAGCTAGTTTTAAGATCTGCTATGTAGATGCATGAGCTCATTCATACCTTCAACTTATTTGGAGGGATACACTCTACATTTTCTACCTTTAATGTACAACAACCAACAGTATCAGCTTCATCCTCATCCTGCAGAAAGCCAGCAAGTTATTTGCAAAGTAAGGTAATACTTTAAGTGAAGAGGCTTACAACAACTACCTAGGTTATTAATAAAGTAAATTTTTTTACCCAAGTTAACCAACTAAAAAAACACTTTAGGACTGGCTAATTTCATAAGTAATATTTGACATCAACATACTTGATAAAGATTGCCAATAATCATATTTTTTGGTACGTGGAAAAATTAACAGTTATAAGTCTTTTGTGTGACGTAACAACAGCAATTAAAATATCAAACTTACATTAAAGCATCAAAACAGAACTCTTATTAAAATTGCATTTGTTTGTGCATCCAAAAAAGTTTAAACAGCCAAATAAGCTAAAACTCAGCAAAATATGGCCAAAATTTCACTGCACTGAATTGCGGGTCAACATCCTGCCACACATTAATTTGTCATGCATAAACACACACATTAATTCAAAAGGAATCTCAGAGGGCTGTTTCTGACATTATCATTCAGGTTTTCATCAGACAATATTGGCAAACCAAAACCATTTACTACACATTCAGAGCTTATTTTTTTCATTGACTAAGAAAAATGTTGTTATATAGCTTCAATCAAATTCCAGGGGAGCAAAGGAACCCTGCATAAGTTACAAATTGCACAGTACCTGTTCACAAGGAAAGAGAATGCGATGCTGAAATCTATGTACAATATAGAGTGGTTCTACATGATATACCTTCTCATTACCAGCCCTGAGAGCTAGCTTATCGATAAGATAGGTAGCAACTGATATTTGTCTCTTGGTGATATCTTTACTGGTAAAATCCCTTGTGTAAGCCGCTCTGATGTTGTCTATGTAGTCCTGCACCCAAATACGACTCAGTAATAAAGACGAGCCTTTAAATAAATAATTAGAAGCAACATCTCTGGTAGGCTGTAAGTCTACCTTCAATTTCCTTGCTTTTTCATATTTTTCCCTGTCACTTTGACCCTTCAAGGAACTGCTGGCTGCCAGGAACACATATTTAAATTCTTTTGGATTGATTGGATCATTCCAGAACGCTAGCCAGGTAACAGTATTGTCATGCTTTATTTCTTTCCATCTGCCCAATTAAAAACTTCAAGACTTTAGTTATCCGAGATAAATTTGTTACATTTGCCTCTATCCCCCCGCCCTTTCCCATTTGAAAGAGATAGTGAGAAACAAAACCTTTCGCCAGGAATAGGACATTCTGGAATTGGAGCATCCTTTCCAATATTAATAGTAATGTCACTTGGGTAGATACGCTTCTTAAGCTTTCCCATCTGATTAAGCACCAAATATTAATCAGGGTACAAAAGTACTGACAAGGCCAACAAATTTCAGAGCCTACACATCTCAAATGAAGTAGTTTAAGTATTGCAATATCTCAGTAGTTGATCAAGAAAATGTCAGGAAACCTTTGGATGCTCTCCCCGACCTCGAAACAGACCAGGAGGCTCAACTCTGAAATTCCCAACCTGAGATAAATAAACACCAATGTTAGCATACTTTCAGGGTATCGATGTCAGTTTCAACCAATAAAAGATGAGAGTGATGTGCTTGCTAATTCAAAAGAGGGAAAAAAAAAACTTATGAAGTGAACAATTGTCATTTATGTGTGTGATTTCAGCAAACATATTAAAAGATATAGGTTCCCTCCAAACTCTAGTAAGTCTCAAGGCAGTTACCTTCTCTTTGACACCATCAACAATGGCCGACATATACTTCTCCTCTTGCTTTAATTTTTCTTCCTTCAATGCCTTCTTCTCCTGAAAGGAAAGCAACTACTATAATACTGATTGACTAGAAGAATAGCACCAACTGAGAAGCACTCTGAAAGAATGCAATTGAAGAGCGGTATTACACTGAACTAGTAAAACAAGGTGCCAGGTGAAGATCAAGGAGCAATCTGTGTTAAATAAAGTAAGAGAAAAAGTATATGGAAGAGATACAAGACCAAGTATTGTCTAACAGGTCTGTAGAGCCAAAAGACACACAATATCACATCCCAGTGATACGTGTTTCTGGAGAAGCAATTGCATCCCCAAAATCTTAGTAACCCATAGCCAAGTTAGTTACATAAGATGGTTGGTAATTCCAAAAGAAAAAACATACTAACAAAATGAAAATATTTATAATTTGACAAAGAAAGAAGGATACAACAAAAGTGTTATATAACTAATTAAACTGATTAACTGTCTTTGTGGATGAGTCCAGTAGCAGATAGTAACAGTCTATCAATTCCAAGGTTCTGTTGATAGAACTTACTGCCGCATTCATTTGTTTCTTCTTCTCTTTCTCTTCCTGGTGCCATTCATATATTGGTGTGAAATCACAGTCCTCCAGCTTCTGTATTACATGGTTCTTTCCCAATAATTTGCGCCAGTCCGCCCAAAAATTTTCAAGGAATTTGGGTTTCTGCATGTAGTCTGTATCTTTCATCACTGCAAACATTGTTGCAACCTGCAGTTGTAAAGATCACATTTGAACAAATAATGTTGTAGACTGGACAATTAAGGAAGAACTTTGAAAGGATTTGAGATATAGTAACACCAAGGTGCATCAGAATAGAGATAAAATCTTTTAGGTCAGAGAGAAAAGAGGTTGAGACAAACCTCTTCCTGTTCAGGAGTCAAATCAACAGGCTTTCCTTTGTAAAGAATCTTAATGCCATGGGGCTGGTATTGTGGTGGGAAAATAACACCATTATGAACCAAGGTACTCCATTTTTTCTGTCCATCGGTAGCACTTGGTATAATCCTTGAGGACATGGAATATTTTGAATTTTTCATTTTCTTCTTATTTATTTTCTTCGATGAAGAGGAAACAACCTTTGAGACCTTTTGCTTTGCTGATGATGATTTACCAGTTGAAGGGCTTGACTTCTTTATTCTCTGAGATATTGTAAGATGGTCATCATCATCTGCTTTCTTTATGGACCTCACCATTACTTGGGTAACTTTTGTTGAGGCAGAAGCATCTGAGAGCTTCTGTTTTTTACTAGACAATTGACCTGAGGAATTAGCCTTATCCATAGGCCTTTTAGTTGGCACGAAAGAGGAGTTTTCTTGCTTGGACTTTGAAATGAAACCATTTGTCTGAATCAAAGGTTTCTTAGTAGTTTCACTTTGCTTACCACCTGATGACCCAGAATTTGACTTCATTGAATATCTCGAGGACAAAGGAACATCATCATCATCTGAATCTTCATGTTTGACAGAAGCAGGTTCACTGCCACCTTTTTTGGCATTGTTGGATGTTCCCTTAATTCTAGCACTCAAGGGCTTTTCATCCTCAGAATCCTCATCATCAACAGTTGATTTCTTCTCAATTTTAACAGAATCCATCCCCTCCTTAACAACAGAAGACATATTAGGTTTTACTGCTTCTTTTGGCTGAATACTCAAAGGATTTGAAGCTTTTGAATTTCTCACTGGTATCTTCACCGGCTCCTTCACATATGAAGATGATGCCTTGGGACTCCCAATAGGAGATTTCTCCGCCGATTCCTTGGTAGATGGAATCGCTGCTTTACCTCTTTGCGTACTTGTGCTTTGGCCATTGGAATTTTGAGATGATAATGATGGTTTCCTAACTTCCTGATTTACTTGACTTTGCTTAGATGAAGAGTTACCACCCCTTCTAAAAACTAAGGGGGCATCATCATCTTCATCAAGATCACTAATAGATAGTTTGGTGGATGCCTCAACAGCCATTAAACATCCAACTATGTTCTGCATTGGAGGATGTTTTATCAAATCAATTATCTTCAGCAAATATATTTTACGCAAAACCAATCTATGATAATAGAAAAAAAATACATTAAGCAGAAACCAAGTGAAAGTAACTTTAGCTACCAAATCCTTCATCCAAATTGCAAACTATAAAGGGAAATAAATCTAAACTTTAACATGCCAATTCAAAACTAGACTAAACAAAAGATTTGGAAAAATTGTTTCCAGATTGACCTAATTCAGCCGGGCTAAACATTTAGACCTACGCCAGAAAAAAGAGTTTCAAATTGCGTTTCTCAACTTGTGAAAAAATTTCCGGAACGGATTGGCTTGATTAGCTTCCAGATGAACCAAGTAACTTCTGATGCAAACTCGAATCTAAACTAACCCATCTTTAAAAATCCGGGAAAAGTTACTTACAGGTTGAACTCATTCAGCTAAGCTAAATATTTCCTGAAGCACCAAAAACTGTATGAATTATGAATTCGCAATTTCATCGCACGAATAGATTCTGAAGGTTACTTTTCAAGCAAAGCTAGTACTTTTCATGCATTACTGACGAGGAAACAAAAAATAATGAGCAGAAGGTAGCTCAAAGTTCTTAAAAAAGCTATGATGTAATTAAATTGCCTATAATTGAAGAAGATATATCGAGTTTGATTGCAATAGACCCAAAGAAGCATTCCAGTGACAAATAGAAGCAGAAAAAGAATGAAAAGGGAAACAGCAAAACGTATGCCGGTCTCAACGACGAACCTCGGTCGCCGGAGAAGAACCGGGCGAGGAGGGAACAGATCGGCCGGTGTATTTTCTCTATGGCTGTTTCGGTGCTGCGAGTTGGCGTAGCTTCCTCTGTGTCCTTCCACGATGAAGCAACCGATAAAGAATAGCTAGTTTTGTTTTTGTGCCCATGTGGGCCGGTTTTTGGTGTCGCTCTGGGCCTGAGAGCGTTTTTAAGGATTATCGTATTGATGAGAGTGGATAATAAAAAATTAAGGACGTCCACTCATGGTTTCTTTTATAAATTATAAATTTGATTCCTAATTTTCTTAATATTTTTTACTGAACAAGATTTCTAATTTATAAAATATCCATGAGTTTGATTTTTGGTTTTTTTATAAACCATTTAATTAAACTTTTTTTTGTTTATTAAGATTTCCATTGTAAAATTTATATGAAAAAGCTACTCTAATACTCATGAGACTCCAATCCCGGCCCAATCGTGTCTCATACCATCAACATGTAATCATACTAAAAAATAACCAAATTCATGGGTATCCTTTCGATCTATACCGTCAATACAAGTTTAATCCGAATTAATTAATTGGATTTAGGTTGGGTTTGAATTAAAATTTGAAATAATATAATAAATATGGATATGATATGAATTCAATCGATGAATATATAAATTTAATAATTATATTTTAAAATAAATTAATAATAAATAATCCTATTGATAGATTGAATTTATCATGGGTTTATACTAAAATAATCTATTAAATTTTAGACTAGATTTGAAAATAATTTAAAAATAAAAATATAAAATATGAAATTAAAAAAATCTGACCTAACCCGACCATTATCATTCATAGTCTTAACTGCCGAGTTTTATGCCATTCGTACTAGCTTACTGATGGCAATATAACAAGGTGAACAGAAGGTGTGCGTTGAGACGGATACGAATGAAGTATGTCAACTTGTTATATACCTATATATATATATAGGCATGTATATATATTTAATGATAATTCGCTAAAAATATATTTTACCAAAAATTTCTCTTTTTTTTTCTCAGTAAATTTCAATTTTACCAAATTTGGTGTAATTCAGTGTGAGGATTTAAATTAGTTTGATTTTTTTTTCAAAATCGATTATGAGTATAAACCAAACCATAGGATGCTCACCCCTATCTGATTCATTCGGATTTTGAAACCTTTCAAGTCATCTGAGATCAATCGATTCTTTAACTATAATAAACTAGGGATTGACTTGAGCCAAGTACCGACTCTGATTTAATATTTATATATATATATATATAACATGGATTCTACTATATTCTCCTAAACTCGTTGTTAGACTTTTGTGTTGGATATTGAATACAAAATCTCCTAATTTTCATGTTTTAATACAAAAAAGAATATCATTGAACAACATACTCATTAACTGATTTGAACTATGGTATGCCTGTCTGATCCAGGGCTGATATTCAGAGGAACCATCAGATCTATTCGTCCAACCACCCTGCCGAGTCGAACAAAAGAGAATTACAGGGACCTGAGGCAAAACTCATGGAATCAACATGGTGAGCAGGTCCAGTAGTATCTCTTTCATGAAACATGAATAAATCGGGACCCAAGTTAGTGGTTCCTCTTCCATATTGCCCTTCGCTAGGCCTTTCCCCCAATAATGTCTCATTAGATTGGGTCTTCCCGGTGCCAGTTTGGCTTCCGTCACCATCAGCGCAATGGGAACTTTCTTTGTGATCTTCATCCACAATAGGCAAACATTCTGATCCTTCTAGCAGATAATTTTGCTCCCGGAAATGACTAATCTGTGCATGCGAATCCTCTTTGTGATAAACATAGATAAAAACACTTGAAAAAAATTGAAAAGACAAAGGATGAAAATTGCATTTCATGTTTATTCAGGCACAAACGAAGGAATAAGATTTTCTCTTCTGCAATTTGAATAAAATATGATGATAATGAAAAAAAAAATTGATTAAGCATGAATTCATTCGTTAACTGATACTCGGAACCTGCTAAATTACTGAAGTACAGAAGGTGAATGGTCTCTCTAACTGCACAAATTTTCTAACTGAAGCAACTATAGTGACTCATCACATCTACCTCTTGTAGTTTTTTTTCTTTGGTAAAATTGCGGCCAAAAGATGTATGCCGCGTGCCATAGAGAAACGATGCAAGATGCACTTTGAGCTTCTTCTGAAGACATGTCAATAATTAATATGCATTAGAATAAGCGATTGAATTATTTCCTCTAAAAACATCAATAATAGCATAATTGGAATGCATTTACACCAGAATTTAACCATAGTTTCTGTAAATTTGAAGTCTCTAAAATAATAATAAATGGAGGCAAAACTGATGACACGTAATGAAAGGGGTTTTCCATTTGCATTTGAAAATAAAGTAGAATACTTGAAAAAAAAATCTTGGAATACAAAATAGTGAAGTATATGTACGAAGATAGTTGTAAAAAAGTAAATAAAAGATAATCAACTCAAATTCAGCAATACAAGAAGAAGTGAACACATATATAACATATTAGGCTAAACGCTAACCTTCCATTTGAAAAACTGGTTAAGAACTTCAGGATTACAAACGACCCTTGCATCTTCGATGCTGCCTCCTTCATCCAATATCTTTAAAGCTGCTTTCGTAGCCTACAAAGATGCAAGAGTCAGAATATACTAATAGATAGGTGAAATCACTACCTGCCAAAACAGAAGAAAGAAGGATACATTTTTTTATACCTGAACTACACCTTCTACTTTTCCCAGTGTCAAATTCTTGTCTATAGTAGATTTTGAAGAGTATGCGTTAGTAGATGGAATGACAAGTTTTTTCCCAATATCTTCCAAGGACACTGAGGAGTTAACCTCTTCGACAAGAGCTAAGAGTCTGCAAAACAACAATAAGATAAAGGAAATAGGCATGACATCTGGAGCTACTCCTTGGGACACTATAATCGATAATAAAACAAGAGAAATACAAAGGAACATAACAATTAAGAGTGATACTGTGGTCACCTCCTTTCTGAGTCAGCATCTAATGAATGCATTACGCTCAACTTCTTTGTCGAAGTTTTAAGGATCTTATCGCCTGTGCTTACAAACTTTCCCAGCTTCCCTTTCTTTTCAAGCATTCGTTCAAACAGTCTATCACCCGATGGGGGCTTGTTTATATTGGCTGTTGCAGAGCAGCCCACTTCTTTTGAAACATAGTTAGTAACTTCCCTTGAACGCTTTTTGTAATCAGTATTTCCTCTTATTTTCCTCAAACAATCTTGTTCCACTGACTTGATTTCCCTTTTTGAGACTACTTTAATCCTTTCTGAGGCAGGAAACAACTCCTTAGATGCCTTACAAACAGGTTTGCATGCTTCATCTAAGATATGCCTTCTTTTTTTCAAGAGAATTCTATATTCTTCAGAACTGAACTCCGATGGTCGTTTTTTCTTTTTCTCTCGATCCGCTCTCTGCTTATAGTTGTCACCAGGGAAAACTATGTGATCCCTTATTGGGGTTCCAATATCATCCTTGATGTCATGTTTTCTTATCCAATAAAAAACATAAGGTAAACCACTCATTTAGCAAATTTCAAAATTACACACACATGATACACATACAGTAACAAACCAAAAAGATGCACATATATGCATGCAGTGGGAAAGAACTAGTCATGAATACTTACAAGCAATATATAAGTATACGATTAGGCAGTAGATGCTCCCAAGCCCTGGCTACAATCCCTTCATCTTGTAGATCGTCAAAAGCAATTTCCCTAGTAGCAAGCATTATAGCATTAAATATTGAGATAAATAATGAAGGAACCGTAGATGTATAGCAATGACCGATATAAAGATAAAGTGAGCGAAGAAGAATTAGCAATCCTTGATAGTCCAAGGAGACAAAGAATCAGCATAAACAATGAAGAATGAAGATACAGATGAGAGCTCATCAGATAACCTCAATATATCAAAATAAATCTCTTTAAGAAAGATGAATGAATGCTTAACCCAAGAGTAATTAATAAAAAAAAAATCTTAATCAAGGTAGACATAATTATTATCATTAAAGAAACCATCTTCCTAAAAGAAACCAAAATTGAAGTCCGACTAAATATAAAACAGTACTTCAATTCCGAAGCAATACATTCTGCTCATGTATGTTGTAGAATGTAGAAAGAATACATTAAAACTCAGAGTGTACCTAGGTAAGCATTTTTGGTGGTATGCTGTCGGACACCGTCTGCACATGGCAAACCGCAACTCATGTTTCATTTTATTCTCTACTTGTTCACATATGCAACACTTATGAAGGGGACATGCAAAAGATTCCCCGGCAATGATCCTGCCAGAAAGTTCCTTGACAGCGACTTTGTCACCCTTGAGCAATTTTGCAACACAACGTGGATGATAAAAATAGCCACATTTTGCATTGGCACATTGAAATACCTGTGAAAAATAATACTCAGCAAGTTCTTGTATAGCGATACAACATAAGAAAAAAAGTAAAATATTATGATACAACTTTTGGGTAGATATCACCCAAAAAGTTAATTTAAGAGGGTAGGATGCCCAAGGATACGTAAACACACATCAATTGTTGAATTTTATCAATGTTAGATTCATAACAATATACTCTCTCTAGAAATCACTGTCCACTGTCCACAGAGACTTCCCCAATCTTACATTTAGACTCGTAAACCGCTCGCATCAGAACCATCAGAGGTGACTCCATTGCCAACTAATGTAACCCTTCAGTAGAATTCATCCCAAAAACTAACTTAATAGGGACGATGTCAAAGGATATATAAACCTATATCGAGTACTAATTTTATCAATGCAGAAGTTGTCACATTATTCTTCAACATCCACAATATGACCTTGACTTAGGATGACTGAAGAATTAGGATTAGGATTCAGATTTTGAATTAATAAGAAAAATATAGTGTTTATCACAGGTGATGTGAGAACCTAATCCTACATCGGAAAAGAGTGGAAAGAGATTGTGAGAACTCAATTCCACATTGGAAGTGAGTGGGGGTGCTTTTGGACATTTAAGTGTGGGTTTGAGGAATCAAGTGTATCAAAATATCTTTTGAGCCGTGAAGACAAACAAAGTTCAGTGTTGCACCTATGACCCGAATTGGTAAGAGACATCCTCCTTGTATGAACAAAAACGGTAGGTGACCTTAGGCCGGAGATGTGAGTTGAGTGGTTCCTCCAAATAAGGAGTCCTCACAATTATGATATGAAGATAAAGATTATGTCATACTATTAGATATTCTGATAGGATAGGTTTTCCTTATTGTGTTATAATGGGAGAAAACCTAATTCTAGGAATAAGTAGAAAATAAGATGTAAATGCAAATCAAGTATCTAAGTAGAATACCAAACAATAGCTCTCTCAACATATGAACTTATCGACGTAAAATAATTTTTTGAAGAACTAAGATGGAAGAAAGTTAAGAGAATGAAATTGATAAGTTATAATAGTTGGTGTTCAACTAAAACTTACCAATCATAAAAAACGATAATTGAAAAAAAAATTCAATTATGTACAGCGCATTCGTACCTCAGCACCTGAAGTTTTATCAGAGTTGCCTAACTTGCCACAAGCAAAGCACTGATGCTGCTTATATTCACAATTCTTACAACAAAAGTTTTCCATGGCCTGCCAAAAACGATAAAGCATGAGGCCAAACTAATAACCTAATAATCAAACAAACAAACCATTATGCAACAAAAGAGAATTACAAAGCAGAGTGTCATACTCTAACTTCCCGGTCAGTAAAGCCAAGAGACACACACGAGGATTCTTCACCAGCCTCTGTAGTTGCATGAAATGATCTCATGCAACATCCATCACAACTGCATCACATCACAAAATACAATATCCAACAGTCATTAGACGTAGCACTATCATAACACAAAATATTGACCAAAAAATAATTTTTTTTTATGAAAGACCAAACAAGGAAATCTATTCCTAAAAATTAAATACACCCAAACTTCATTACTGTATAAAACAAATAAGCACTGTAGCGCAACTCATTTGAGTAGACAATGTAAAAAATGCAAAACAGGTACACCAGATTATTCGAGGAAAAAAGGATCAAACTTCCATATATGTGCAAAGAAGAAAATGAATTGAAGAGATCTCTTTACAGTCTCTTGGACTATTCTTTACAAGAGGTTCTTTTTCCTTATTGCCATCAATACATTATGATTCACATTAAGTTTTGCTAAAATCCTTTGCAAAATCAGAAACCATCGAACATTCCGCATCTCCTAAATTAAAAAGAATAGCAGGTTTTCACTAGATTGTGCATCATACACAGAGAAATAAACACTTATTAAAGCATGTAAGAACCAGTAACAATATGGTCATGATAACAACTCTAAGGCATGGGTATTTTTTGACAATATTCTAGATTAACAAGCAGCATGCGAAAAGTGATTGTAGGACCCAGGTCAACCAGAGAATATCCTCATCAACCGCAGCCAAATGCTTACCATAAAAGGTCACCACCATTATCACAAAAGGCACAAACACATTCCTCATCCTCTTCCTCATATTCTGGGAAATCATCCACATCATCAACTATAAAGTCGGATGTAGAAGCCTGAACATTCTGGAAAATATTGAGCATAAGAAACAAACCTATATGATAATAACTACAGAATAAAGAATAATTTATCGAGAATACCGACAAAAATATAGCTACAGGAAAGGAAGAAAAAAACCAAGAGAAACAGAATAACCTCATCAGCACATATCCTCCTTTGTGGCCTTTCCTCCAGAAAAGAGAGTAAAAACTGTACATTGGAAGTTTAACACAGATAGAATGATTGATTTAGTTTACCAATTACTAATAACCAATGTAATACACTGAACAATTATACCATCTATACAAATATCAGAATATTAAACAGAATGTTCTACTCAAACAAGCAATTAATCTGAAGTTCATGATAATGACAAAGCCAAAGAAGCAACAAAAATTAAGCTCAGGCCAATGATGCAGATATATAGGAATATCTTCTCAAATGTTCTTACAGCATCCAAATTTTACTACTACTTAAAGCAAAAATACACAAACATGGTATAGGAAGAGGATTAAAAGAAGATATGTTAGATTGTGCAAGAGTAATCCGCCTTTTTACTATGCACGACGTAACCTAGTCATTTAAGCAAGTAATTTGATGTGTTTTTAACCCTACCAAACCACCTTGATTGAAAAACACCAATCTACATTCTACCATCATATTACATGTTGTTTTGCATAACATTCTCCGAACTAATGTGTTTTTAAAAGAAAAATAAATCTCAGGCTCACATCTTAAAGTTCTAATGACTATCTCTATCAGAGGAATCACGTAGCTAGTCACTGAAATGGATGCAAAGACAGGAGTGAAACAAAAAATTGAGCCAGCAAGAGAATTCCTTGTGCTATTGGTTCCATAGTAAAAAAATTAAAACAAATGCTTCGAATTCCATCAGGAACTTAGCACATATCACAGGTAATACAGTTGAGGTGGAGACCAGATTGAGAATACTACCGTTATTAATTCACTACCGGACCCCAAAAAAAAAAGTAAGATTGAAAACGCAAGGAGCCTAATACAAACCTTGCATTTCGCTAAGAAAGCATCCTTTTTAATAGCTTCATCAATAAGTTCCATATGGTCCAGCAAATCATCTTGAGAAGGTCGTGTATCAAACAGACTACAGGTATATTAAAGTTACTATCAGCCACCACCACGAGCAGCAAAATATCGAAGACAAAGGAACAACTCTACTCACCCAAAAACCTTGGATAAATGGTTCCACATGATTCTCTCAGGCGTTACCGGATTCCTCCTCACAAAATGAAGACAACGCAATGTAATCAAGATTGTCCTGATGATCTCCTCGTAGCTTTTCCTCGGCTTAAATAGTTCGATCCAACAGTTGCCCTTGGTGAGCACATATATCTCCACATTATCATTCGATAAAACAAACTTCCACGCCCGAACTCGCTTATACACTTTCTTCAGCCCGTTATCTGCTTTCCCGTTCAAGAACACCTGCTGCTGCCCGGGGTTTCCACTAATACTCTCGTTTTCACCCCATTGAACAGGCAGCACCGAAAAGGAAACCGGCTCCTCCTCCTCGTTTACGAAAAAGTACTCGGAAACCGACTGCGGCACATCATCAACCTCGTCGTCCGAAGAAACCATCACCTAAAACCACAAAAACAAACCGCATAATAGAGCCAGAAAAGGCATTGACAAACAAACAAACAAGTAAACAGCAAACGACAAGCGACTCGAAAAACAATGCAGTGCAAATGCATAATAACAATATTTTTTAAAAAAAAAAAAAGAGAAAACGAAAACCTGCAGTTTCGACACAAAAGTAATCGCCAAAGAAACGCAAAAAAAATGAAAAATTTCAAAATTAGTACCGTAAAAGAAAAGGAAGAAGATAGTCTACCTGATCACAGAAAAAGACAATATAGTGTAGCGAATACGCTTGGACTTTGTTATTAAGTTTAAAAGAAAACAGAGGAAGATCAAACTTGGTTTATTGAGGTTTGCCTTTCTTCTTGATTGAAGAGCAAGGTACTGGTTTATTTACGACTCCGAGCTTGTTATGGATTTGATTTGGCCGACTATCTGTTTCCTCAGGTTTAAAGAAACTTAAATTTTATCTTTTTATCATTATTAGCACACTTTTATCTAGCACATCACCGTCATAAATATCTGGGTTTTTTCACATATTCTATTTTTTAGTTTTACCCTAATCTTAATGAAAAATAAAATAATTAGAATTTTTCGTAAATCGCGTGCGACAATGGAATATGAACCACTAATTAGGAGGGGAGAATATATAAGGATAAGATATATTAAAGATTGCAGGGGAGCACTTGACAGCTTTCCCCCGTTATATCTAGTATATTATAAAAAAGATATAGTAAAGATTTGAAATAAAGGAAAATCCCATACTACAACTTATATGTTGGTATTTTTCATAGAAATTATGTTGTTAAAAATATAGGAAAAATATTTTATAGATTATGATTGATAATTTTTTTTCAAAAGTGAAGAATATATAATAATATATAATATCAAATAATAGTTTTATTTTAGTTTTTATTTTGTTCCTATGTCAAGTTTCTTAATTGTTAGTATGGTTATTAATAGATTTAATAGAATAATAAAACTTAATTTATCTTTAGCAAAGATTTAATCATGGATTTTTAAATATATAATATTTTAAAACATGGGATCACTGTAACTATTCAGTCAAACCATAAAATAATGAAAAAAGTAAAAGTATTCTGTGGGAAGCTCTCATTGTCATAAAGATTCTTCGTTGACTTGCATTGTCTGTGCATTATTTATTTCCTTTTTTTTTATAGGATCGGTACTCCTTCCCTCAAAAGTGTAACAAAAGTGTAAAAGTGTGACTATCTATTCTATTCCTATTTTGCTTACACAGCTACAGTCGTGGCAGAAAGCTTTTTGCCATGTTTACACTTTTTAAGGTATAAACAGATTTAGTACAAAGAAAACCTCCAACCTGTGTTCCGAGTTCTCGGGCCACAAAGAACTCTGTACTGGAAACCAAATAAAAAATATTCCAACCCGTAAATATCCCTGGAAGAATTAAAGTTGGCAAGACCAACCAACATCCGGAATGATTGAGAACCACAGAGATAGCTACACAGAGAAGGAAATAGCAAACAATCAGAAACAACGTATTATTAGTTGACCCCAAAAAGAATGCGTCTGTGCTGTGATGCTACAAATACCTTCAAACCGTGAAGGAAAAGAAAAGAAAAGAAAAGAAAAGAAATTGATGTCAGACTTGATTTTTTTATCTCGCTCTATCTTTTCTCCCGATGCAATCTACAAAATTCCACAGCATATATATGTATGTATTCCCATTTCACGTGTAGCAAATTCCTTTGTCGCGGTATAGTGTATTTTTACATCTCCCATCCCGTCCAGTCACCTGACCCTTGTACAGAACTCTCGAGGGATCATTCTCCTGCAGTGGGAGATTGCTCATTCTCGATTTGGGAAGAGATGGGGGTAATGTCAGAAGTGGTGTCATCAATGTTTAAGTTTGAGACTTCACCACCCAAGGAGCAGATTTCATCTTCACCATTAACGGATGGTGCTGGGGATGCGTCCGGACTTCCAGTGTATGTGGAGCCATTGGTAGATGATGGACATGACTCCCCATCTTCCAGAGCTTTTTGCAAGCTCCAGTACATTATACTGGCGGCTAGTGTCAGGATCATCTTCTGGTTTACCTGCCACCATTCCGAAACAACAACGATCAAATTCCGTGACCGGTCGTGTCATTCATGATTTCTTCCCAGCACAATCATCTAAATGAATAACCTCTGTTGGTATTGGATTCTTACCTCCATGATGTCTTCAGGCAACAAGAAAATAGAGCATCCAAGTTTCCTTGCCACACTGATTATGTAAGTTGCATTCAATCTCTTCTCGTCATCTACAATACAGAAACAGAGAGGTGAGAATGGATAAGCTGGAAACTAAAAGGTAGAAACATCTAGTGTCAGCTCCTCCAACCCAAGATATCAACATACCACTTTCACCCTTGGTAACAAGGTTCCAATTCACCACCCTTGGCTCCACGGCACTGAGAAGCTCAAGGAAGAATATTCCACTTGAAAGACTCTTATCCTGAGTTTTCATTCATCATCAATAATGCTTTCATAAGAATCATGAGATGGGACAAATTACTAGTTAATATGCAAAACTAACACTGGCCATATTTACCTTGAAGTTCACAATGGAAGATGTTCTACCACTACTTTTGAGTTTGTTATTTGCCCATTTTAGGATATCTGAATCCGTTACCTCCTTTCCTTGAGAATGCGATCTCAAGTTCTTCAGGAGCTGAAGCATATTATATCTCATCAACTGCCATAAGAAAGCTGAGAGACATCTAGTGAGTTTTAAACCCTGTCCACAGGCTCTCATAGCGCTCTTGCAGGCGCAACCAAAAGAAAAAAATATACTGAATTATAAGGAGATTTCCATTTAGAGTCATTTTAAATACAAAACTTATCACTTTAATTCCATCTTCAGCAAACTTCCATATTACTATATTTATGCAGTATTAACCAGAGAACTCCTGAACTATGATCAACCATCAGCATACTCAAATTCGCACAAGAAAATTAACAGTCAAGTATGATCTTCCCCTATGTCCACTCGCATTAAGGCCTTCAATGGTATCAAAATAAGGAGTTAAAAGTAGAAATGGAATTCAAGCTAGAGACAAAGGTTTCAGAGAATATTGAATAGAATCTGTAAACAGTACCTAACAACTCAAACAAAAGATCGGAAGCATTACCAAGAATGAGCTTCTTATTTCCTTGTACAAAATCATTTCCTCCTAAGTTAACAAGGGAAAATTTCAACTGTCTGCCAATCCTTATAACTTGATTGCAATTCTCTACTTTTCTGAATGGCATCTTGATTGGAGGCTTTGTTGCCTGCTTCCAGTTAACCAATCCAGGAGAAACCTTGTCAAGTACTTCTAAAAGTATCCATCTGCATACCATCAACTAATAATCAAACTTGTGGTTTTGATGGTTGAAATTATTGACTTCGTCACCAACTAATTAAAAGAGATTCATGGTGAAGGTGCACAAACCAATCAACAATAGAGAAAATAGATTAACACAATCCAGAGGCCATGTGAAATTCCAACTCCTCAAATATAAATATGAGAACTGAAATATTGTCAACACCGGAAGCAATGGTTGAAGTTTGTTGAGTAAATTTTCATAAAACTGTTAGCAGCACAGGAATAGAACACTTACCCGTTTCTAACATCCTCAAATACATTGTTAACATAAGAAGCAATTCCAAGACTGTTAATCCACAGCCTAAAGCACCTCTCTTCCCTTGAAGTTTGCACATCATCTGTCATCATCTCTGCAAAGGAAATCTTCTTGTTGTCTGTGCTCAAGCCATTCCTGTAACAGTATATGCATCCTTTCCTCTCATTTATAGATTAAACTAATGTCTTGAGAGTAGAAGATGATAGAATGATAATAACATAGGACGTGAAGCATAGTTTTAACAAAGATAGAAGAGAAAAACATCAGTATGGTACTTGACTACCATGTTCTGGAGAAAGAATGAAGGGAAGCTCTAGAAAATCTGACAGCCAAAGATATGTCAAGAAATTTACTCATGCATGTGCAAAAATAATCCTTATATCAAGTATGATTCTAGCAAATGAATCAATATTAAACATGCAGGAAAACAAGCCGTGAATCAATGTTGAGATGCACAATATTCACATTTCAACGGAACTTGAGAACTTTTAAGCTGTTCATAGAGTCAACAAATTGTATAGTTGAAACAAAAAACTTTGCCAACTCAAGCAAGCAATATTTCATGTATCAGCTATAAATCATCTTGGTGTTGGTAAGCAGTAGAGAATAGCCCAAACCACAAAAAGATAAACAAGTTATATCCCAATTCAATGGTCTTACAAGATGCTAATGCAGATGCTAATGGCATATTCAACAAACTTCCTTACATGCAGGCACCACCACTTCTGACTCTACAACAAATCTGATGATGCTAACCCGCCAAACAGGAAAAAACAAGACAGTAATACTAACACGAAGGTCTCCAGTCAAAAAAATAAAGCACACAAAGATTGCAAAGGAATTTATCTCCTCTACCTCTGATGAAATATCTGTGCCACAAATGCAAGATTCAGATTTGAAGAACCTTCAACAATGTCTTCTGGCTTTAAATATCGTTTACAGTCCATCCTCTCTGCATGATCCAATACCAAGTTTGCCCTATCCTTGGGATCCTTTGTATCCAGTGTGGCTGGAGTACAGTGCTCTGGGGCAAGTACATTAAGCAGGTATGCATAAGCCTTCCCATCCTACATATGTGTGACAAAAAGATATCACTAAACATCTTAGGAAGTCACAGATCCATTGCTACATAATGCAGCAATAAAGATTGATTATATGGTATGCAACTAAGTTTGTAGAAGGGGAGGGTCAAGGCAAGTGAAGATTAGCTTCAGGAAAAAATTTTCGATAAAATTTCTCTTGCCATGCACTATAGAAGCAAATCAAATTTGCCTGTAGGCAAATTTCACAACAACTAAAAATATTTTAGGGTACCCTTATGATTTATAGAATCTAGCACAGAGTGAAAGACTATAATGATGATCTAACAAACAATCATGCTCTTAAACAGAAGCTTGGTGACATGAATAATATGCAGTTTGCAGATGTGATTAGAGGTACAACTTAAAGTACATTCCATAAAGATTTCGAAGGTGGTGATTCTCTAGAAAAAACCAATCTCACATGCATCCAAGTAGTTCATAATAACTAAGAACTTTTACAGCCCACATAAGATTTATAACCTCAAAATGAAAGAGTTTGATGTTTACTGTGGAAAATAATCAAGCTCTAAACTCAAGCTGGAGATATGGACAATATGAAGTTTGTGACGGACTAGAAAACATACAACTTTTAGAAATTACCTTCAAATCTGAAGAAAAATTTGTGACAGGTTTCTCGTAGCCCGCTTTCTTCAGATGGAAATTCATCCATTTTAATAAGAGTTTTTCTGGAGCTAATCCCATAAGCTCCTCAACATCCTGAACAGCACACCCAACCAAGCCACCGAGGTCATTTATCATTTCAAAGCATTCAGAGTTTACAAACGAGCTTTCATGAAATTATGGAAAACCATGAATTTAAGTATTCCATTACATTGTTGTCCTCCACCAATTCCACAAGCTGAGGTGTCTTCTTAAGGCTAAGATCTGCTAAAAGTTGAATCTGGAATCAAAAGAGAAGTTGATTTCATAATGTTTAAAAAGGATCTGCGAAAACATGCATCAGTTTGGTCATGTCCAAAAAAAAATCCAAAATCGCGTACAGATCCATATAAAAAAGCACCAATATTTACCTTTATAATTTGAGAAATCAACCCAAGTAGCAGGTGAGGCTGAAACAGAACAAACAAAGAAAAAATTAACCCTAAAATATCTGATAATCCAAATGAGAAAGTAAGTTGCTAAAACTTACTCTCCCTTCCACCAAGTCCTGTGTGCCAATGTTAACCACAGTGCAGCCGATAGCTTTAGCAGAGTTGAGGCATAGGGTGTGATTTTCATTCCTCTCCCAAGGATTAAGAACTTGCTTTGTATTGATGGCTCTTTCATCAATAGTCCCAGGCACAGCAACATTGATAAGCTTACTGAAACAGCAAGCAACAAAATGATATATTGTCAAGAATGACATTTCACAGTAAAATGAAAACAAGAAAATAAGCAAAAAGCAACTACCATAGAAGTACGCCATCTTTAGCAAGATTGAAGAGATCATTTGAAGCCGGGTCTACAGGTAGAAACTGCTTCAGAAATGGATCATCCCCAAGATAGCTGTTTATATGAGCAACATAGGATGCTTTTTCTGATTCACTTATTGTATGAAGTAGAGTTGTAGTTGTCGCCTTAAGGAATGATGAGGCTTCTTTTGAATTTCCTGATTTCTCTGTTGCTCGAACTTGTAAATTCAAGTATGCCTGCCACCCACCCCATAAAGTTTTCAAGTTTTACTTACCAAAAGTATTCCCATGTTCATGAGTTTATCCAGATAAACCCACTTCCATGCAGTTATCCTTAATAACCTCCAGTAAAGCTATTTTGAAGGGTTTCATATCGACAATTTTACATAACTGATAGAGCAAGGCTAGAAAATGAAACCAAAAAGAGGTGACAAGGACATGAGTGACTCACCGTGAGAAAGCTTTCAAAATCAGTCTCATTGCTTGGGTCAGAATAGGACTCAATTAGTAACCCTCTTATCTCGTCCTCATTGAAGATTTTAGTTAGCCCTTTTAATTTCACCATCAGGGGCGGCAAATCTTCAATAGTAACTTTGCCATTTTGATTCTTGATTGACAGAAACTAGAATGCAACCAGAACTTTTATCATCAAACTCAAGCCAGATAAACTTCGTCATTCTAAAATGAAAATGCAAAATGTTCGGTTCAGACAGGTAATGAGAGAAGGAGACAAACATACTTTTGTTTTGAGGCTGCGAAGCTCCACCTGAGTAAACTGACTTTGCAGCCATTGATCGGAGACATGAACACCAGTGTAACTAGACATCTCCGCAAAGTGTGAACGTCAAGAACACTAACTATCCTACAAGGGAATCTTCTAGATCTAGACCAAATTAAAGAACTTTCTGGAGCGCCTTTGAAACCAGAATACAAAAACCAATACCGGTGTCAAAGACTCCAATTCCAAATCCTGCACATAGACGTTATACAAGTATCACAAAGAAAAAAAAAACCGAATAAAAATATCTCTACAGTTGACGTATCTGGCTTCAATGACCAGAATCCAGTACTCTGTACCTGAGAAATAAAACAGCTTTTTTGAGGCAACGAGATAAGTCCCAGATTATTACAATTAACATGCAGTAGAGAAGGATGGGCAAATGATTACTAACATAATCCTCTTCCACTAAAACCACCAAAAGCCAATCCAAACCCATTCTATAACACATTTTCACAAATATGCTCGCCAATCAGGTCCACAAAAAAGAAAGAGAAGGAACTATCAGTAGCATCACAAGAACCAACCCAAGAAAAGAAGAAAAGAAGGGGCAAACTGACAAAACAACGGGACAAAGATGAAAACATAAGTAGTAATTCAATTAAGTAGTCGATGAAAAATAAGATTAAAAATGAAGACACCCAATAAAAGAAAACTTAAGTCGAAAGAAAAGCCAGAGATGCATACCCGCCACAAAGCACAAAAAAACCAGCAGATTCCACGTCGAGACAGATAGACGAGCAAGGGTATAACTACGCCGAGACGTTAGAAGCGGTTGTAAGGAAGAAGAGAAGAACAGGGAAGCCTGTAGAGAGAGAGAGGGAAGGAGATGGGATCGATATTTCTTCGTGAGAGAGCAAAGGAAGGCTTGTCCTTGTTTTGTTTTTGTTTTTTTACAGTGAGAAGAAATAGACAGCGAAGAGAGTAACCTGGGATTGAGCTTTTGTTGAAAAGTTGAAAGCAAGTTGAGTTGGTTTTTTGACTTTCGGTTTTCCGGTTGGTTTTACAGTTTTACTGTTTTACTCTTGGAGTGCACGTCCGGTAATCACACCGTGTAGCTGTGGTTGTGGGTATTGTCGCCTCCCATCCCACGCTCATGCTTTGCCAGCTCATCTATTTTGTGTGACACGTATTTTACTGGATTTTCTTTTTGGATTTTTCTGGCTCCCGTATGGATATTAAATTGGTGGTTTAACACGATACGTCTTGTGCCTATTTTTGTTGTTTACTTCTCCCGATCGAAAGTAAGCTTATTCAGCCTGCGTTCCATCGAATGGATGATTAAAAAGGCAACTAAACGGATATTATTAAATCATTATAATAAATTATATAATTTCTATATATAATTGTAATTTAAAATGAAAAAATTCTACTGCCAAACATGGAAACAGACGTTAAACAATATATTATCACTAATCTCTTATTTAATTCTCCCTTTTCCACGAGTATGGGCGGTCCTGTCAGATCACTGGTCACCATCTCGATTTTCATTTTCCTGTCCCGGTTAGAAGATAGGGGCCGGGCCGGGCCTACCCCTTAGTATTTATGAAATTAAACGTGAATAAATAAAAGCAATGACTCCAGTGGTTTATGGGATGTCTTTTGATATTTTTTATAGAAATCTCTTGTCCAATGGGAAGTCGGCATTGAGTCGTCGTCATCATCATTACCGCAATCAACCACGATTCTACTTTCCAATTACTATCTAATTTGTTCACGCATCCACCTCGTTAGCTACCCGCCACCGACCAAACCGACAACGTTGGCCCCCACATTAGATTCCCTCCCACCCCATGTGTCCGGCACGTTTTCTCAAGGGAAAGTAGCTCACGAATTCTTAATAGCTAGGACCATTTAGTCTAAACGAACCCGTTTCATGGTAAAAGGAGCAAGTACAAGAAATTTCACAGGAGCTTCTCTTACAGGCTGTTCCAGCAAACTGGCAGCTCTTCAGAAGCTATAATTGGTGATCATCAACTGCTTTTATTAACAGCAAGTTAGGCCCGACTGACTCTGTAAGGTTCCTTCACCATCTTACTAACATTCTGGCCGATGGCTCTGAGGTCCTCCGAAAATGGGTCTCATATAAGCATCATCAAACATCTTCCAGTAGTAATGTATGGTATATACAGGCCTTTCTATCAGGCTAGACAAGCTGTCTTTTGCACGTTCTAGGTTGGTGGCGGCAGATTCCTCAAAAGAAAGGAAAGAAAGTGTCATCTCCTCCACTGGGGACTTCGGTTCCGGATGAGCTTCATGGTGCGGGACCATGTAATGCACCAGTGGTTTCGTCAGAAAGCCAAAGAACTACAATCAGCTTAAATTCATTAGAAACAAAAAGAAAAGATCGAGCTAAGGCTCATTGGCTAACAAGAGGAAGTTTCTTAGCATACCAGTGTAGTGAAGAGAACAACAACTATGGTGCTTGTGATCATCGTCGCATTCACCGGAGACCAGGTAACTCCAGAATAAGTGAACTGCACAAGCAAGCCATTGAAAAACAAGTCAGTCAATGATCATCTAGCTACCGATTCCACTTTCTACAGCTATTTACAAAGGGAAACAGACCTGCTTGAAAGCTAAAGCAATGGAGACTGCTCCTCTCATGAGCCCAGCCCACCAGATAATTACCTACATACACAGCATAGCAAGAAACGCTAATGACTCCACGTTCTAAACTCATACTGTGAAACACAAGTTGCAGGGTATGGAACTAACTTGGTGCTTCAACATGATCTGCGATGATCTGCCTCTGTTCATAAAATTTGAAAGAGCACACAGTGGAAACACAAATGCAGCACGCCCCAGCAATATCAGGAAGATCAGGCTGCCAAATATGCCCGCTGAAATCCCAAAACTGCAAACCAATTATGTAAGACCCGAATGGCTCGAAATCATAAGTGTAATACTGATACCAAAAAACTCTGGAATTCAAGGTTACAAGCTGCGAAAGTAATACCTCACTTCACTTGTTTTCCACTTCTCAATATCAAGAGCATCCATCCCGACATAAAGAAATATAAATGTCTCCGCGACAAATGACAGCATTGCAAACGTATGCCTGTGGAAAGGGTACACAACTGAGGCTAGTCAGAGTACCATATTTGGGATACTTAACCTACCTAATTGCACTAGGAATGTCTCACATACCTGGTAGTGATCCTGGAACTTTCGGTCACATTATGCCACGCATAATGGGACATGAGAATCCCACAGAAGAAAACAGTGAGGATTCCACTTAGTTCAAATAGCTGCAAAACAAAGCATTAGTGAAAGTAAATACATCTGAGACTGTGGCATCTAATAACAAGGTGAAAGGAATTTAAGCACTCGTTACCTCAGCCAACATGTAAGACAGATATGCCATTAAAGCCATTAGCCCAATCTCACGAACACTGGAATGCCTGTGAGTATATATGCTAGCTAGCTCAATATTCTACTTTGGCAGAAAAACACCATGCCAGCATTTTTAGTCCAAAGACTACAATATATTAGTCAGGCTGCATAAAGAGAGTACATACCTTCCAAAGTATAATGTTTTAAGCACATACGCTGTCAGAAGTCCGGTCTAAGGCAAAAAGGAACAAAATAAGGTAAAGGAGGAGAAGAATCAAGATAAATAAGCGAGATATGCAGTTCCTTGATCACAATGGCTGGAAATGCATTGAAGAAAATGCTACAGTAGCAAGACAGAATTATATATGCCTGTACTCCTGACATATTTTCTTTTTTGCATCTGTTGCTCTTGCAATGATGATAATTTCTGAGTATCAGCTAAGGGTGTTAAAAGCACAAACACTGTAACTTTCCAATATTCCAAAATCAGCTAGGCTTTTAGATGGTATAAAAGAGAAATACAGAACCTGCATTTTTTTCTAGCGAAACGAACAGGACAAGAGTACAGGATAAAACATCCATGACTTGGTTTAAGTACTAGCAAATGCAGCAAGCACGAGAATTGTGCGAAAAAGCCAAGGAAAGCATTCTTTCATAGCAAACAGAAAGTAAGAGTGTAAGCTATTGCAATTAATCCAGGAAAAACAAAACAATTAAATAATCAATCTTAGAAAGATAATCCAGAACTCACAGTGACGCCCAAAATAGTGCTTGTGAAGAACAAGTATAGAAAATTGCCAATGACACGTAGGGCTGTCAATGTATTGAATCTGTTTACATCCAATTTTTGGGTTGCATTGAAGAGAACTACTGCTGTGGCATCATTCACCACTCCTTCCCCAAAGACTAAGCTGTATAGCAAAGGAGTCTCATCTTGGTGAAGAATCTAAGCATGGGCATAACACTTAGAACAGTGATGAAACATAGCGAAATGAAGAGAACAAATGTAACATTCTCAACCCCTAACCAACCTGGAGGGTACAAACTGTGTCCGTTGATGAAAATATTGTCCCAATTACTGAAGTACATGTAGAAAGCAATTCAATGGCAACCAAAAGAAGTTACTGTGAGCAATTGGCTGGTGATAGAAGTAGAGCATTGTATGTAAGAAATATTAGTATATAGGCCAGTAAGAAGAAGATCTCACCAAGATAGTCGCGCACTGATAGACTTGAAAATCCCAATCTTGGGAACAACCACCAGCATCCTATATGCCAACAACAATACCCACAAAGTTATAAATGAATTCAGAGAGCTTTTGCAGATTCCCACATAGTTACAAGGTGCAATGCATTACCAGCCGATATAATGAAAACTGAAATGAACACCCCTATCACTCCAAACAACAGGATTGTGACAAAGTTCTGGAAGAACTGTTTTTTCTTGACCTGAAATCTGTTTCATGAGGGAACTCACAAGCTAAAGTAACATAACAAGGCTAATGAAACAACCTTCAAGTATAAGATCCAGCAGAACTTGTCCCTACCCTGCATTGAATATTATAGGTGGAAGGAGATATATGAAGAACAGCTGTTCGTCAAATCTTAAAATGTGAGAACTCTTCCCCTTGTGCATAGCCAATATCAATGTCCCAGAAACGCATCCCTAACAAAGAAGAAGAAAAGCACTAAATAAAAATACTCTATCTTGTTAAGCTTCTCAACTTCACCGATCGGAATTCCAAACAATGTGGTTCACAAACTTCAAGAGGAAGGAATCAAGAGAGAGTAGCAGGGAGCCAGGTTACCTTTTCAAGCCAAATTCAGAGGTAAATGATGATGGTAGGATATTAATTAATAGGTTAAACACAGTATAAGATGGAAACTACACACCAAGTTGGTGATTTTTGGCTTGAACCTGTCAATTGATCCTTATCATATATGCTTTTAGACAACAGCCAATGGCATCGACTACTATCACCGACCCTTGGTCGTAAAAAAATTAGCCATTGTAAGAAACACACAGGGATATTCCTAACATAGCATCTGTTTCACCTCACAATCTTTATTTACATATATCCACAACCTGTCAAATAATCAAGACAGGAAAAGAGAGAAAAAGAGAAAGGCAAAAGTTGGTCGAAAGATACTATCAAGATGGCAGTGATGGACTCATTAACCCATCTGTTCTCTTCATGGAAGTGACCGATGACGAGACACAGGCACAACACGGCCACGAAGACTGTCACAGGCACCACTTGATCAGCATGATCATGTGCCAGGTTTCTTGCAACCTCAGGTATCATCAACGTTACCATTGTCAGTACGTACCGTCTTCTTAACCTAGTAATTGATGCCTCGACAGACGGAGAAAAGATCACACAAACTGAAAAGAGATTGAGAACACAGGCAGCGAAATGAAAAGTCTCGAGTTTTACAGTTCAGTTCGCCACGTGGGGATTTCTTTGCATGTTTTGAAGACACGTTTTTTCTAGACAAAACTTGGGTTTGGTATCTCTATCCTACACTATAGGCGCACCGTTTCAGTACTCTTCTTCGATACGATTATACGAATACCAAACCGGAAAGGACTGTTTCATCACTTCCGTTACATGAATTATTGAATATTATTTGAGGTATAATAAATTTACAATCTAAGTCAATTATATTGTTAGATCTTAACCCTATGATCTTCTGATCCTAAGATTATTTAAGAGAAGATGATAATTATATTACGATTACTCTATCTAATGTATCATGTCAGAATTAATAAATCTTTGATATTTACGGGCCAGTTCAAAAAAATTAAAACCCAGAATTAAATTAACTCATTTGATATTAAATAGGACTCCAAGCTGTTATCCACTTTCATCATCTCCTTTCGGTCCCATTTATTTTATCTGAAATATTTAATATCAGAATTTAAATAAAAAATAATGGAAATATTAAATTAATTTATAATAGTAAAATTTCAAACGGATTCGTGTTTATGGAAAATTATCCGACAGGAATTTCGAGGTGATTTTCTAACTGAAATTATCTTTTTTTCTTTTGTTTTCTTCATCTACCGTTCCTGGCTTCCAGCCAAAAGGGTATGGTTGTGTATTAGGTAAGCAGTAGCATTGGCTCTGACAACATTGCCAGAAAATTTTGACAAACTCGTTTTTTACTCTTTTATCCGAACAAGTCTGGTAATAATTGAAGGGAATATACTATATAATGACCATCGAACTTAATACCCAACTACACAATAATACACAATAGTGACTGCTATTCAAAAGCAGACCAATACGGAAATTTGCATGTTCTTGCCAAATTATTATGTTGGTTTGGGGATTATAATCCTTACATAATATTTTAAATAAATACTTTACATTTTTCGTGTCAGTCTACGTTGGGGAGCAACTCATGCTCATGTGTCAGTCTACGTCAGCTGCATACAAATCAGCAACAGCAAATTTCACCGGACCAATAACCAGAAGAGTTAACCGCTCACCCCCCTCATGTTACCGGTTGGCTCGAGCCGGAGGGTAACCATTTTGTGGTACAGTCACATAAAGACAGCCAAGACCCATGCGTATTAATTAGGCAGTTTCCGGTTTTGGTTAAACCGAAAGTCAACAGTACACATCAAAGTTTAAACCATAGGGGATGGAAATGGCATCCCAACCAATTCCGGCTCACCACAGCCGATAAAGTAAAAAAGAAAAACAACTCAACTCGTAGCCATTCCTGGCTGTCAGCCAAAACCAGTAAACCACTCCCACTATGCACCCTTCAAAACATCAGAACTTTCCCTCTATAATACACTCTCTCCACTGTAACCTGACTCGCCAAGAATTGAGTTGCACTGCTCTCGTCTTCTCGCCGGTCCGCCAATGTGCAATCGACATGCCGCCGATGCTCCACTCCCGGTCACCGTGGCGCTGTCATCAGGTGCCCTGCTTCTTATTCTTCTTCTCCTACCTCTGCCACCTCCTGTCTCTGCTCAGAAGTCTACCTCTCCCTGGCTAACGCTTCACGGTGAGTTATCTTCGCTTCGTTTCCGCGCGCTCACACTGTAGTTCGGTGCTATTTGTTGCTGAGTTAGAGAAGCTAAATCAAACTCTACGTACCGAAATGCGTCACTGCTTTCTTTCTTCTTCCTTTCCCTTCTTCTGCGAATGTTAAGAGAGCTTGTCAACGGTAAACAGATGAATAAAACGAGAGCTTGTCAACTCAGCATACCATCTTTCTTTAAGGAATGGAGGCCTAGGCTGCTTGCTTACACCTTACTCAGTACGACTTATGTTACAAGTTCACCGACCTGTTTCTTCCGTATGATTGCAGGGGAGCCGCCGTTAGTCATAGCACACGGAGGATTTTCGGGGCTGTTACCATACGGTAGCCGTAGCGCTTTTGAGTTCACTGTTTCTGCTAGCGTGCCTGATGTGATCATTTGGTGTGATGTGCAATTGACTAAAGATGGAGTCGGGGTTTGCTTGCCTGATGTTCTGATGCAAAACCATACCACCATTGCAGAAGCTTTCCCTAACAGGCAAAGTACATACCTGGTAGATGGTGTCCCAACCTCGGGATATTTTACTGTCGACTTCACCTACAAAGAGATATCGAACATCCTTCGTAAGCGTACTCTTTCGTTTCCACTAATATTGTGCCTGCTTTAGTTACCCGCATTGTTCTCTGTTCTTTGTAATTGCAAATTCCAGTTGTAAGCAACGATATGACAAAACCTTTATATTTTTTTTTCTACCACGGTGTAGTGGTTCAGGCAATCTTCTCCCGGACTGCAAAATTCGACGGTTTCCTAAACATTCAAACCGTTGAGGACCTGGCTGGATTAAACCCACCGGGTATATGGTTGAACATTCAGGTAGAGTAAATCCGACTTATTCCTCTTGATAGTCTTCTTATTTATCATTCTATCAACTCTTTCCCTCTTCACTGGGTATAATTTTGTTTTCCAGCGTATCGCCTTGTACGCGGAGCACAATTTGAGTGCGGAAAGCTATGTGCTTTCTGTATCTAAAACTGTGGCTGTCAAGTATATCTCCTCCCCAGAAGTGGGCTTTTTAAGAAGCATTGCTTCTAAATTGGACGCTAAAAAAACAAAGCTAGTCTTCCACCTGCTAGGACCAGATGAAGTAGAGCCTTCTACAAACAAGACCTACAGCTCTTTTTTAACGAACTTAGCTTTTATCAAGACTTTTGCCTCGGGGATTCTCGTACCTAAGACATACATATGGCCGCAAAGTGGAGATTCTTATTTGCTACCTCGTACTTCCATTGTCTCATCTGCACACGAGGCTGAGCTACAAGTCTTTGCATCGGAGTTTTACAATGACTTCCCACTGAGTTACAATTACAGTTACGATCCGGTAGCTGAATACCTGAATTTCATTGACAATGGCAACTTCTCTGTTGATGGTATGCTGTCGGACTTCCCAATAACTCCATCTGCAGCCAGAGGTAATGTGCTTTTCATCTGTACAGACTATAAACTGTGATTTTAAGATGCTGATTGTAGCTTTAAATATGGCAGAGTGCTATTCCCATATCGGCAAAAATGCTATAGAGAAAGGTACGGGTTATTTTATAATTCCGTTTGTCCTTATGGTTGATTCTCTGGAGAATTCTACTTTGTCATCATATTTTTTTCCTTTTTCCCTTTTACTGCAGCAAACTTTTCGATCATCTCAAAAAATGGTGCAAGCGGAGACTACCCTGGCTGTACTGACTTGGCCTATCAGAATGCTATTTCAGATGGAGCTGATATAATTGATTGCCCTGTTCAACTGTCAAAAGATGGAGTACCCTTTTGCTCAGCTTCTATAAATCTTATGAACAACACAGATGTAGCTCAATCAAGTTTTAGCACCCTTCATCAAAGTATTCCAGAGCTAGGCAGTGGAATATTCTCGTTCAGCTTGACATGGGAACAGCTTCGGAACTTAACTCGTAAGTGCTACTTTTGTCTTCCCAGTGGACTATTGCTTTAAGCATTTATGATTATTTTTCCAAGCTTCCTGCCATTTTGTCTGATTTCCTTTTATCTGTTTTCTTTTTCATCTGTAGCGAAAATATCAAACATCTATTCAAATTTTGAGTTATTCCGGAACCCAAGGTTCAAATCCGCAGGAAAGATACAAACACTGGCTAGTTTTTTAGCACTGGCAAAAAACACAAGCTCTCTTTCGGGTGTTTTGATCAGTATCGAGGTGGGTTAGATTTATGCTTGCCGTACTATTGTTCATATTATCTTCCTGCTTCAAACTGCCTAAGCTTCTTTCCATTTTCCTTGTCCTTCTTCCGGTTCGTCTCTCCTATTTCTTTCAGAACGCAGCCTATCTTATGGAAAAGCAGTCGTTGCCTGTAATTGCTGCAATACTAGATGTCTTGGGCAAGGCGGGTTATGGTAACCAAACTGATAAAAGGGTCACGATTCAGTCCACTGACAGCTCTGTTCTGAAGAAACTAAGAGAGAAAAACAATTATGAGTTAGTATACGAGGTTGATGAAACTATTCAGGACGCCCTTGATGACACTGTTAAGGAGATAAAGAGATTTGCTGATTCTGTGTTGGTCGACAAGAAGTCTGTATTTCCTGTTCATTCACAGTTCCTAATTGGTACCACAAACGTTGTATCGAGACTACAATCATCTGGGCTTTCAGTTTATGTGAAAACCTTCAGCAATGAATTCGTATCTCAACCATGGGATTTCTTCTCGGACCCAGGTGTGGAGATCAACTCCTACCTGTCTGTAAATATCAGCGGTGTTATCACAGACTTCCCTCAGACATCTGCTAGATATAGAAGTAAGTTGCTTAACTGTCATGAAGAGTACGTAAAACCTCTTTGAATTCAATAATAATATATTCCTCCCAACTCATTACAGAGAACAGATGCTTAAGCTCAGAGATATTACCAGCTTGGATGGCTCCTGCTCAGCCAGGTGCTTTGATACGTATCATTCCTTCTTATGCCGTGCCTCCGGCTGTAGCTCCAAGTCCCACGCTAACAGTGTCTGATGTTGAGGAGCCACCTCTGCCCCCAGTTTCAGGAGAACCACCAGCTTCCAACCCTGACGGCGATACACCTGCTGCCCCAACCCCGCGAAATGTGCAGCCTAAGATTTCAGCATGTGTCTTTCTTGCAAATCTGGCTGTGCTCTTCACCATTCTCTGCCTGTTCTGAAACTGTCACTAGCATCTCCAAGTACTACCCACCCTCCAACAATTTCCCCGCCTTGTGTTTTCCTCAGTATTAATTAAGTAGCTCGTAGGTCGAGCTTCAAAACCTAATTCCTATCTTCTTATTTCATATATTTTAACTAGTTTAATATTTTAAATTTATTATTATTTTTCAATTCGATTTCAAATTCCAACAATCCAATCTACACCAAACATCCCAATTTTAGATTTTTTTTAGTAGGAAATTTTATTTGAATTGGCTAAACTTGAAAGAGATACCAATTATTACCAGTGTGGCAGGATTCTGTTTTTCTTCCTGCTGATTCCATACTTGGTTAGTACATAACACCTTAAAGCTTTCGCCCAATGGGATTTAATCTCCAAGTAGCGTAACGTTAAAAGTTTTTAGACACGTGGCAACGGTCAGCTACTGTCCACAGATACCTGAAAAGGAAGATATGAAACCTTCTTATATTATCCATCGTAGTCAACAGATATTTTCTGAAAAGAGTTAAAAACAATTAAAGCCATACCTAAATTTCGAAGAAGAGACGTATAGAAACATTGTTATAGTATCAGTTTTTCGCCCGTCCAAGCTTGCTATAAAAAACAGGCACAACTATTGCCCAACAACGGCAAAAAGACATAAAAAATGGGTTTGGATTTGGGTTTCAAAGTAGGTGTCGTGTTTATTATGTTCTGTTCGGTGAGCATTTGCTATGTCCGAGGGGGGAAGAATGTGTATAATGTTATGGAATATGGTGCCGTGGCTGATGGCAAAACAGATATCAGCGAGGTAATATGACAGTTTATTGAATGCTTGTGAATTGTGACTCTCTCTGTATGCTCTTTCATCTAACTCTTTTCTTTTTTGTTTTAATTTGTATGCTTGCTCTTGCAGGCCGTTCTTAAAACATGGAACCGAGCTTGTCACTCTGAGGGAACTAATGTGGTTTTGATCCCAAAGAGGACATTCATGTTGAGACCAGTAGTGCTCAAGGGTCCATGTAATGGTCCGATTCACTTCACAGTTAGAGGGAAACTGAAGGCTCCCAAGGATGAAGCTTCTCTTCAAGTTGGGCATTGGATTTCCTTCCAGTATATTGATCGCTTAAAGGTTAATGGTGGAGGGAGACTTGATGGGCAAGGACCGTCTGCTTGGCATTACAACGACTGCAGGAAAAATTCAAGATGCATGCGACTTCCAGTCGTGAGTATATCGCAAAAATGAATCTCTGCCAATGCAATTCATGATATCTTGAATTAGGAGAAGAGATTATACAGTATCATGTCAATTCATGATTCTGAATTATATCTTGAATTAGGAGAAGAGAATAATTTCAGTTTCGCTTCTTCTCTGTCTTAATTTGCAGTCTGTGAGCCTGGCCTTCGTTACTAATTCCTATATTGGTGACATAGAGTCCATCGACAGCAAGAACGCCCACTTTATCATCTTTGGGTCGCGCAACATCAAAATCAGAAATGTTGAGATATCAGCACCTGGAGACAGCCCCAATACCGACGGAATCGACATTGTGAAATCGGTACATATCCAAATCTCAGACTCGAAAATTTCCACGGGAGATGATTGCGTTGCTCTGGGCCCGGGTTCACAGCACATCAAAATCAGCAGAGTCAACTGCGGGCCAGGCCATGGAATCAGTATTGGAAGCCTGGGTAAGTCTTCCAACGAGGAAGGTGTCGATGGAGTAACCATCAGGAACTGTTTGTTTAATGGTACTAGCAACGGAGTCAGAATTAAATCATGGGCAACCACTTATCCAGGTAGTGTCCGGGATATTACTTATGACTCCATTCAGGTTATCAACGTGCAGAACCCAATCATCATCGATCAGAAATATTGCCCTTCTGGAAAGTGCAGTTCGCAGGTAAGTTTGTGTTAGAACGCATAGTTTTGTGTTAGAACATGCGCGGACGACATTGATACTCAACTTCTGTCCTGTATGCATAGGGTTCTTCAAGAGTTGAGATCAGTAATGTCAAATTCAAAAACATAAGGGGCACTTCGGCATCGCGAATCGCTGTCGATCTTCAATGTAGCCAAAGCACGCCGTGCAAGAACATTGAGTTTCATGACATCAACCTGGTCTACCGTGGGAAAGACGGACATGGACGGAGTTCTTGTTCAAATGTTTATGGTTTTGCCAGGGGAAAGCAAAATCCATCCTCCTGTCTACCTTACCGCGCTGCTTGAAAGGGATGGATTCGGCCAGGATGACGCTCCGGCTAAATTTTGTTTATCAAGACCACCATCTTCTTTATAATGTTTTAGTACCTTGTACCTGTACTAGACTACTAGTGATGATCCAGTGGTTGCATGAGAAGTATAGAGTATATATATATATACATAAATATACATAGAGAATAGGAAGAGTTGTGTACTTGAAACGCTATCAAATGCTATGTGATAAGATGAAAGTAAAAATTCAATATCTCACACTACAGATCTCTTAATTGATCAGAGATGAATTAATATTACAATAGAATTATTATTTAATCTGAAATTAATTAGAGATATTTATAATTTTTTTTGTTTAAAACTATATTACATACTTTGGCCACATATTTACACATTGTTTAGTCTATGCCACATATTTCATACTTTGGCCCGTGATAATTTGTGTTAGAGGCTATAAAGATTTGGGCGGCGTTGTCAAATTTACATTGGTCAAAAGTTGCTTTCAAAGTTATCAATCGTTTTCCCAAAAACTTACATAAACAATTGAATTTCCCATCCAGGAAAAAATTAAAAGGATGACACTTCACAAACATCATCATTTTGTAATAAATCTCTTTATATAAAAACAACTGCTTCAATGACTGCAATTTAGCCTAAAGTCTTCACGCTATGGGTTATTTCATACATATATATGTTACTACAATTAGCCTATTTGAGGTTGTCTTGAATGGGGACCGACCCTCTCTATCTATATATGTGTTTATTATAAGAACCGAGGAGGACACACTCCTTGCGTCATGCTTTGGTGTAACTGATGTCATCCTTTTTATGAATAAACTAAGGGATATTATTAACGTAATCAATCCTTGTCTCTTCAGTCAAGACTTGGGAGGGGTCCAAACACCTTTTCGTACTTAATGACCAATACGCTTCCGGTGTAAACACCCCTCTGCCCAGGATTTTCTTTTTTGTTTTTCAGGTTTGTCCTGGTGGGTCTATTACCAGTAGTCATCTCAACTATAAAAAAATATCTCAAGTTTCATTATATTTGCTTTACTGAAAAGAAAACTGAACTATAATCCAACAACACTGTTAAGACATTGTTTGGGTTATGGGCATTAGAGCAAACACGTGGAGTGTGGACAAAAGGACTTCCAAGCTACTTTCATAGAGTGACTGAGGATGGATGGAAACTAGACATCCACACGACAATCACTTCAGTAATAAAATTTAATTAATCCCGTTCGAAATTAAAAATTAATAAATAAATGTTTATGTATGTTTACATCAGATGTGACATGTGCACATCTAGGATCCACATCACAGATAAGGCACGTCTCCCATGCTGCCTACGGCCATGATCTTACTTTTCCAGTAGAACATCATCCCAACGCAAAGCTGACGTTAGAACTAGAAAAAGAAAAGTTGGGCTAACGGAAGCTGCCATGTGGGGCCTTATCATCGGCGGCCAATTCTTCGTTTGACCTTCCAAAACCAGCAAGCCAACCGGAACTTCATTTCGTTTAAACTTGTATCTCTCTCTCTATCGTATCTATATATACATTCAAACGTTTTGCTTTTCTCACACTTGAGGAAGCACGCGGTTGATATCTGATATCAGAAGGAGAAAAAGTAAAATGCCTGAAATAGAGAAAGCTTATTCTCTCAGCAAACCACGCCAAGTGGTGAAGAAGTTCTTGGCCAGGCCTCAAAGTGAAGGAGTAGGTGCTGTTGTAAGGAGGAGCATAGGAAGGTGAGAAGCATGATCTTTGTATTTTTTTTTTCGATGAAAATGAATGAGAATTTGAGGAGTATGACATGTTTGGATTAATGGGGTTTTATTTTCTTCACTCAAGGTTTGATTTGAGATACTTCGACCCTTTCCTTTTTCTGGATGAGTTCTCTAGTGGGTATTTCTGCTTCCCCTGTTTTTCTTTTACAATGCAGTGCTTGTTAATCTTTCTGCTTACTGGTTTTATATTATGGATACTGCAGTTACTGCGCCGGCTGGGTTTCCCGATCATCCGCATAGAGGTTGGTGATCTTGGGATCATCATTCTTCTCTCTGTTTTTCATTTCCCGAGTTTATCATATGATCATCTCTGCTTTGAAAAACTCGAGTTGAAATTTTAATTCTCTTCTTCGTTTTTAACAGGATTTGAGACGGTCACCTATATGCTTCAGGTATGGCAAGCCATCCAAAATTTTAAAGCAATAATCTCCTCTTATATCATCACAATGAAGCCTAAATCAGTTTTTGCTTGTACCTTTTACAATATGGTTTGAAAAAAATAAACCAGAATGTCAGCCAGCCAGCTAGGGACTTCCACTCTTGGCCATAAAATCAGTACGGAACGAAAATTTTACCTGCCGAAAGCAGAAGAGAACATGGCGATATAGAAAAACTCTTGATTAAGCTGCCGATGATGGCAGACCCCACAAAAGTATACTTACCTCTTATGGATGCCATTGCCAAAATATGCAGGGAGCTGTCACTCATGAAGACTTTGAAGGGCACAAAGGGACAATAAGGGCCGGTGATTTGCAATGGATGACCGCAGGAAAAGGGATTGTTCATTCGGAGATGCCTGCAGCCCAGGGAACACAGAAGGGTTTGCAACTGTGGATCAACCTCTCCTCCGGGAATAAAATGTAAGTAGTCTATAATTGTGATTCCCAATCCTCAAATGATTATAGGTGGTGATCGTTTCTTCTGGGTTATGATGTCAAAATCAATTAGTATCTCCAGAATTACTTTGCACTCGATGGCAAAGTCCGATATGGTATGAAATTTTTGTAGCAGGAATAACGTTCACTGTCATTATTCCTCATAATGGAGCTTTTGCCCAAAGTACTTTCAGATGCAGCACTAAGTTTTCTGTGTACAGGCTGGTACTGCCTGCTGCCTTGGCGTTTACACCTTTTTCCTTTTTATTTTATCTCCATCTTGAAGAAAGAATCTACAATGATGCCTGTGCTAGTGCCACCCCACTCACTCTTAACCTGTTGTTAAACCTTTTCCGTGACTATAATCACAGGATTGAGCCTAGATATCAAGAGATATCTAGCAAGGAGATAGCAGAAGCTTCAAAAGATGGGATCAAGGTTAGAGTCATAGCAGGCGAAGCCTTGGGGACAAAATCACCAATCTACACAAGGACTCCTACTATGTACTTGGATTTAACTCTCAAGCCAGGAGCTCATCTTCAACAACCCATACCAGAATCATGGAATGCCTTTGCCTATGTACTGGAAGGCGAAGGCAAATTCGGGAATGCTAAGTGTTTACCAACACCTGCACATAACCTTCTTCTTTTAGGCGCCGGGGATGGGTTGGAGGCATGGAACAAGTCCACCGAACTGCTTAGGTTCATTTTGGTTGGAGGGGAGCCATTAGGTGAACCTGTGGCGCAACTCGGACCATTTGTGATGAACACCCAGGAAGAGATTGACCAAACCGTCGATGATTTTGAAAATTTCGTAAATGGGTTCGAGAAAGCTAGGCATTGGAGATCTGAAGGTGTAATTAACGAGTTATGATTTATTTATTTATTAGTTGCAAAAACTGGTATATCATAAATATTTTAATAACTGTAGGAGGAAACGTAATAAATAAAAAGAAAAGCAATTTAGTATCCGTCACATCAGACTGGCAGACAGAACAGAAGTAATGGCTGGTTCGGTTTATGTTTGACCCACAAAATGGAAAAGAAAAAGAGAAAAAAGAAATCTTTGTTATTATGTGGAAAAATTTTAACGAGAAAAATAATTTAGAGAAAAAGCGGAACGGATTTTGGGTTGTTCTCGAGGTTGAATCAGAACAAAGCTAAAAAACGGAAGCAACCCACCCCCACCCGAACCCATGGCTGATGGTACCAACAACACCCTCTCTATTATTTTCCCAGTTTACGCTGGAAATTCTCAAGTACACCCAACAGTACAGCTTCTTCCTCTACCTAACTCGCGAAATTTGACTCGTACGCAACGCCTACCCCCTACCGCTATCCCTATTTTCTCTAGAGAGGGACGCAGGAGATAGGATTTGGCGGAGAAACCGAAACTGAGGGAACGAGGAAGGAAGCGGAGGATTAAAGCATGATTCGAACCAGGTCTACGGTGTTCAAAATCGTTCTGTCTCTCTTGGCAATCAACTTCGTTTCTCTTTTCATATACTTATCATCCCATAACCACGCTCATTCGCACGATAAACCTTCTCCGGTGACGGAACCCCGCTCCTTGAACCGCTTACAGCTGACGGAAAACTGGCCACCCAAGCCCTGGCCGATTCTCCCCTCTTACCTACCGTGGACTCAAAATCCTAAGGTCAACGCGGGCTCTTGCGAAGCCTTTTTTGGCAACGGCTTCACCCGCCGCCTCGACCTCCTCTCTGGAGGCTCAGGCACAGGAGGAGGATGGTTCCGATGCTTCTACAGCGAGACGCTGAAGAGTTCTCTGTGTGAGGGAGGGAGCCTGCGGATGGTGCCGGAGAAGGTGAGGATGTCGGCCGGGGGAGAGAGGATCGAGCAGGTGTTCGGCCGTTCGGAGGAGGTGGAGCTTCCGGAGTTCGAAGACGGTGCGTTTCAGGTTCTAGGCAGCAGTAATGTAGGGAAGAAACTTGTAGGGGAGGAGTTTTTGGATGCTTATGTACCAGAAGGGGATGTGATGAGACATACCATGCGCGAGCTTATCGGGTCGATTGAAGTGGCGGATCATGCCGAGTTTCAATGTGATAAGGTTGGTTGGTATCGGACTCGTTTTTTTGCACCATTTCCTTTCTTTTTGACCTTAGCTTTGATTAATGGTGTCGTATGATCTTGCAGTGGATTGAGGAGCCAACGCTGTTGGTGACGCGCTTCGAGTATGCAAATCTTTTCCATACTGTTACGGATTGGTACAGTGCGTACGTGGCTTCCAGAGTGACGGACTTACCTTATCGGCCTCATCTTGTTTTTGTCGACGGCCACTCCCGGGTAGGCTTGATTCTTTTTTCTAACTCTGGTTTTTAGGAAAGTTTCTAAACTCAGAGCAGTGTCATTTCCTGATACACATTGCTGTTCTCTTGTCTGTGTTTGTTAAAGTTGTCCTTTATGCGTTGTAGATCTGCCATGGAAGGTTTATATCCTCGACAAGCCATTCTTCATGTTTGAACGACTATAGCCTTTTCTCTGGTCATATAAATTTGATGAAGAAACAACTAAATGCTTCAACTAACCCTGGTTCTTGTAGATTTGGATAAATTTGGGAAATTTTCATCAATAAATGACTCCAATTGGTGTGAATCGAAGGACTTGTTTTTATTATTTTTGTAAACTTCTTTCTACATGCACGAGTTTGTTTTACCCACTTGATCTAGACAGAATTCTGTGTTGTTTGGTGTTGCTATCAACTACGCACCTGAACTAATCTTTGTACCCTTCTGGAAATTTTCAGTCTCCTCTGGAAGAAACATGGAAAGCATTGTTTTCAGGTCTTACATATGCTAAAAGTTTCGGCGGTCCAGTTTGTTTCCGTCATGCTGTCCTCGTCCCTTTGGGCTATGAAACTGCACTCTTTAAGGGTCTGAGTGACGAAATTAATTGTGAGGGAGCCTCTGCACATGCCCTCTGGCAAAACCCTGATGACCGTAAAACAGCTAGGTTGTCTGAATTTGGAGAGATGATTAGAACGGCTTTCGGCTTCTCTGTTAATAGACATGGTTCTGAAAAGGCGGTAGCAGCTCATAATGTTCTCTTCGTCAGACGTGAAGATTATTTAGCCCATCCACGTCATGGGGGTAGGGTTGAATCAAGGCTCAGCAATGAACACGCGGTGTTTGATGCATTACAGAGCTGGGCATCGAATCATCAGAAGTGCAAGGTGAACCTTGTCAACGGATTGTTTGCCCACATGCCAATGAAGGAGCAAGTTCGAGCAATACAAGAGGCTTCAGTAATTGTGGGTGCTCATGGTGCAGGGCTCACTCACATAGTATCTGCAACACCAAAAACGGTAATTTTAGAGATTATCAGTGCATTCTTTAGGCGTCCTCATTTTCAGTTGATAGCCCAGTGGAAAGGACTGGAGTATCATGCCATCAATCTTGATGGTTCATATGCCAACCCCGGAGTAGTTATTGACGATCTTAGCAGAATAATGCGAAGTCTTGGATGCTGAACATCCTTCGATTTTCTTCTCAAATTGATCCATTCTCTTATAGCTGGAAAGTGAAAGTGGCAGGAATTCTCCTGTTTTATACTATCTATTCTTGCTAGCTTCTTCCCGACTACGACAGCAATTCTCCACGCCTGTTTTATGATTAATTGATGAAGAAACATACAGAGCTTGACACAGCACCGTTAATTTTGGGAGGTGCTGCAGCCTTTGAAGTGCTGGTGAGGGGGAATGCCACTCGGTGAAGATAACCATTCATCAAGTCAGTCTGCAATATTGTTCTTAAGAGGAGTGGTATGTTTACTGAAACAGTGATACTGAGTTTTCAATGTCTGAGCTGTAGAGTGGGAGGTAGGTGTGACGGACAAAGATGAGTCTGGAAGCTCAAACAGTTGGCAAACTTGCCTGCCCTATTTGGATATACTGAACTAGCAGGTTCAATTTTGAATGAAATACTGTCATAGAAAAGCTTAATAAAATTTTGCTTGTGTTTATTTATATGATTGCTCTGCAGTTGAGTTGGGAGAGAAGGCAAGAAGACAATCATTGTACTCTTACTCGCATTCACAGGTCATTCATTAGATGACCCCAGAAGAGTCCAAAAGGAGCATCCTGAGAGCCTGATATAAATTATGGAGCCCCCTCTGACCCCGACCCCAACCCCAACCCAAGGATTTGAATTGGGTGGAAGGACTTTGACTAGGGCAGGCAAAAAAGTCAAGACACTATCTGCTTGGACATTTTCTTTAATCAATAATATAAAACGTAAAGAAGCTTAAGAATATTGCCAACTTATCAGGGGAGAAAACACTGGTAAGTCATTCAAATAGAAAGAAAATACAAACAGGAGTTGAAATTTGCAAATTTTTCATATTATTCAAACACATCATACAAGTTAAATACATATATGGTAAAAATTAAAACGTGAGAAATCAATGAGATAATATATTTGATTTTTACAGGATCGCACATAGCCATAAGCTTAGTATAAGTTTAATATTAATATCTTATTTGATATTTATGATATCATAATAAAATTAATTATCATTTTCAACAACAAATATTCTTTAATTTTTTTAAAAATAAAAAACATCTTAGTAGCAGAATAGTCATGTTTACAGGGTTCTCACACAATAACTGGCCAAATCACAAATAAGAATTCAGCAACTTATCCATTATTGTAGATCTATTTACTTAGTTGACATTAAGCAAACATGAGAATCACATTCTCATTAAGAGATTTGAAAATGATATTGATAAGTAAATAATATATATATGAAGTTAATAATAAAATAGTAAAAATTAACTGATTTAATAACTAACTAACCCAAATTATAATTATAATGAATTTAATTAAATATTATTTTCAACTCTTCTTGCCAAACATCAAGCTCTTAATAAAAGCACTTCGTATCTTTTCTTACAGTTGTGGAGAACTTCTACGTACACATAATTGAAAATGAAGCACAAAATACTCTTATAAAATCGGAACACAGCGTTCGGAGTACCCGCCAAATGTCCAATAAAACCACTAATGAAATTACCAAAAATTCAGTAAGATAACACAGATTGAAGCTCTAGGTTTCAAATTTCATCTCATCAAAGGCTGACAGTCTAAATATATCAAAGCGACAACAAGGAATAGAAACGCAAAGTGTGGTTTCAACCTGGATTCATGTAACAAAATTTTAGGCAGCACCAGCTCCCTTGCCCTTCTTCCTCTGAAGTTTCTTCATGTAGAACTCCAGCTCTTTGCCCTCCAAGATATATCTATATAACCAAAATAAAATAAATACGCCTGTCAGTTTTTACGACTCAAATTAATCTTGGAAGTTCCACTTGCTAGTGAATGAAATATGCAAGAAGAATGAATAAAGGGTTAACTTCCATAACTCCCAATCACATTCTACTTTTGGCTATTTACAGCAAGAGAAGTAAGCAGACTATAAATAAGGTCACATACCCATCAGCACGACCACTCTGACCAGGGCGTGATGAAATAGACGCCAGTAAACGACCACCAGTAAATTGCTCTTCAATATGTTGGTCGAGCTTGCGTGTTTGTTGTCTCATCTCTAGCTTTCTCAAGACATGCTTGCTCTTCTTCACATCCTCAGTCGCAGGTTCGGCTTCCTGTAATTTAGATAATGTACCAAGAAAAACAGATCATTGGAACACGCAAATTCAAAAGACAATATTGCATAGGTAACAACATGCAGTTACGCATTCATTAAACAACTGTAAAGAAATAAAAATAGTAGAAGAAAACATTCTAGTGCTTTTACTAGTCGTATGTTTCCACTTAAATAAACTGGAAAAGAAAAAGCAACCAGTGAACAGATAAAGAACTAAAAAATCATCAGAAAAACCATACAAGTTGAGTATGCACATCCTAATTAAACAATGTAAAGTTATGAAAATGTACAGAGAAAAAGAAGCAGTCAGTCTTCTTTTATGAAATATACCGGCAATAACAACAAACGAGCAAATGCTAACAAGCAGAAATTTATTTTTAAAAAAGCTAATAAAGAGATTAAGTAGAATCTTACCTCCCCTTCCTTTTTGGCAGCAGCAGCAGCTTTCTTCTTGCGACCAATGTCAACACCATAGTGCTGGAGATACCACTGCTTGAACGGTGCAGCATCAACCTGAACAATGGCACTCTTGACTAAAGTCTGAGTACGAACCAGCTCATTGTTAGAAGCATTGTACACCACATCAAGAATTCTGGTCTTCCTGGTCACAGCCTCACTTCCCCATGAATAGTTCCCAGTATCAAGCCTGAGTGCACGCCACTTCACATTCCCACCACGAACCCTGATCCTCCTCACAGTCTTGTTGCTGGACAGTTTGGTGTTTGCCGGTTGCCTTCCGAGCTCATACCTTAAGAAAAGCATTAAAACAGCTCGTAACTTTTGTACGCTAGATCGAACAGAAATTTGGCAAGCCGAGATTTAACTCCAATACACCAATATCAGGACTGATAACAAATCACATCCCAATAGTATGATGCAATCAAATACCGAAAGAAACCGATCAATCAAAAGAGAGAAATAAAAGGAGATCCATGTTTTTGAGCAGCAGAAAGCAGATGCTTAAAGCGTCAAAACAAATTAAGACATAAATTCAAAGCAAGATCTAAAACCTCCTTCTAACTTAAAAGAGCTCGAAATCTAATTGACCAATTCATTCCTCCGGATTATTCAAGCAACCTACCACGGAAAAAGGCAGCAGCCTCTAACACAAATCTTAATATACAACGGGAAAAAAGTATCCGGGTTATGACAAACTTACTTTCTCTTCTTCCTCCATGCCTTCTTCTTGCCACCAGTGGCACGCCTTTTGTGCATAGAATCACGAGATATACCTGAGGATCCATCAAAGAAAGTGATATCAACATAACTGCAACCACATTACTTGAGATATGTAAGAGAGAAATAAGCAGAGGACGAGGGATACCCATTTTGGCGGATCCTAGAGTCTAAGGTTCTCTCTGCCTCCCTGGTTACCAATCCACAACGAGCCACCAGGATGAAGGACTAGCAAGTACGCACTCGCCAATGCGGGGGCTTTTTGTGGGGATTACTCGAAAACCCTAGTCCGTGAAATTACTAGATTCTCCTCCGGAGCTTCGTCGTTGGACGAATTAAGCGTCAATATCAACGACGTGACGTTGTGTTGTGGGCCTCAAGACCTCGGTGTTATCTTTCCGCGGCGGGGCCTTTTAGTCAGCTTGGGTCCGAATTTTCTTTAATATGGGCCTGAATAAGTTTTCTTTGGACTTTTTGGTAAACGTAATGTAAATTTTGTCTTGTATGAGGCCCGCCTAGTCCATCTTACGGGACCTATATAATTCGGATTTTTTGTTAAATTAAAAAAATATTCACAATCAGCAACAATCTTTTTTATTCATGGATTCAATTATTTCAATGGAAAAATTCAAACTTTTAAACTTTGATTAAATCGAAATTTGGTAAAGGATGAAAGATAGTTATTCTATAGAGAAGAAAGAGAGTTCCAGTCCCATCATGAACAAGTCTCAACTTTTATTACAACAAAAGCACCACGCTACAAAAGCAACAGTCACTAGCCTAGCAACAAAGTAAGAATTTACACAAACAGACTTGCTAGACGTGCTGTTACCATCTGACAAACAACATACTGCCCCTGGGTTGATGATTATTGATGTGAGGAAGGAGCTTCACTATTCCGGGGCTTAATCGACGGCAGGCAAAAGAAAGATAAGGCCCCTTTCAGCTCATCTGGAAGAGGGGTAACACTAGGAAGAGTCAAGAGACAAGGTCCATCGTGGTGAAAAAGTTTGTCTCTAGCAGTAAACGAGGGAGGCATCGTTAGTTGCTCCTTGTTAATTTCTTCGATAACATACGAGAAAACCCCAAATGTTATGCAGCTTCGGAGAAGAGCCTGCGGTGGACCTGCATATAATGAATATACAAGGCATGGTCAGGTCCGGTGAACACAAATAAGCATTCTTCATTACTTGGGAAATATTTGTAATAAATAGAATGAGTAATCGCAATTTTTTTTTGACTTGCAAGATACAGTAAGCCGGACCCAGAAATGCTTCAAAGATGATATATCAACTCAAACCGTATGCGATGCCAACAAAGCATCATCAAAACAATGGTATCTGCACCTACTCAATTAGATGTAATGGTTTTCTTATAAAGAATTTGAGGAAAAACCCATAAAAATGGAAATTACAGACCAGAGAGAATGCCAACAAGTAATACACGTCAGGGAGAAAACGAGAGATGCCCTACTCTCATCTTTCCAGGTAAAAAGGAAAATGCTTCATAAAACGTGAGTCGAAGATGTATTATTACTTGATGCAATATAAACCAGAATACCTGGAAAACTTAGAGCAAGACCAGTGCAACATCCAGCTATGCCAGCATTGATAACTGCACAGTAGTAGCACAAACCCACAGTTAAATTGTAAAGAAAGGGCAGGAAGTATCAAAGAACCAACTCTAGAGCAGTGTTACACAGCCCAGCGATACCATCATCTTTCCCACGTATCTTCTTCAAAAAGCAAGCTACTAAACTGTGCACTCCAGCCAGAACTGCAAATGTCTAAACGAAGAGGAAAAGAATTAAAAAAAAAGTCTCGGTAGAAGGACTAAAATCATGCAGTGATATTGTTAATAAATTAGATAGATGTCCGGATACTGTTCAACAAAAATAATTTCAAAAAGAAAATAAAAACCATGAAATCAACTGTCATCACTAATTAAAATTGTTGAGAACTAGACGGATACTGAAACACCACTGAAATAAAAAGATTCTGAAGAACAAAATATAATGCAAAGGAGCAAAGGATACCTTCGCACAAGATCCAGCCTCTACAAAGGATCCCTTGAAGTCTTTCGTCTTGGTGAGCCGCGAAACTGAAATGGTATGAGATTTAAAACCACACATATTACTTCAAATGAAAAAAACCCAAAGCAAAAAGTTGATGCAAATATTGTACAATCATATACATAACTGATATGGCATTCCATGCAGCATTTAGTAGGTGAAAGTAAAAGATTACATAGCCAGAAAAAAATGCATATATTTCAGCCAACATCTCACCAGTTATCATTGTTTGGTGCTTCCAATACAGCTGAGGGGATTAGCCATTATTATCGATAGTGGATACCCCTTTAATCTCAAAAAAAAGAAAACAGTTATCATTGTATGCATTACATATCTTCCGCTTCAGACATGTTCTTCCTCCTCATCCCGTTCCCCTCATATTAAACTAAAACCAGAAACGTTTTGTATACCTAACTGCTTCCATAACTACGAATTGGCACAGGATCCCAAGTTCAACACTACAGTATTACACTAACTTTTAACAGAGGCTAAATACAACCGTTGACAACCCACTTCAATGCTAACAGCATCTCTATTTGCATTAGCAAAGGAAAACTATTACCCAAATTAACATTTAAAAAAAAAGCCCGAAAGGAAACCCCTTCACGTCCTATACTTGGGCAGCCAAAAAAAATCAACTTTTAACCAATCACTATGCAACTCATATTCCGGCAACTTTACCACTAAAAATCAGTTCCTCTAGAAGCATAGTTAAGTTAGAGTAAAACATGGTAAGATATTGATGTCAGACGTAAACGCATATGGAGCGAGAGTGAGATAGGAGGGAGGGAATACCGTAGCCGAAGACAGAGCCCACGACTGCGCCAGCAGCGCTGTCTCTGACGAATCGACGCAGGCAGATGGCTTGAGAAATCGGTTGAGTGGAGACCAATGCATTAGAAGAACCAGATTCCGAATCGGGGTCGGGTATCGGAGAATCCGCCGGTGCCATTTCTCCTCCACTAGCTTTCTCTAGGATTTATCCATCTATCTATCTCTATATTCAATCAGTTTTCTTGTCGTGAAGCATCAAACTGTCCGCTCGCATTTGGGCTTCCGCGCCATGGATAATTTTTCAGCTTGCTTTCACACGACGCCGTTCGGATAAATCTTGAGATGCCAAGCCCATGAACCAAATTACCCAATCCAAGAATAAGGCCCACCCCGACGAACATAATATATATATGTATAACCTATAGTGTTGGGCAAGCATATTGCAAGGCTGTCGGTTGAAAAGTCAAAAGTCATAAATAATTTATATGTCCAATTTTATAAAGCAATCCATAGTCAAATTTATTGAATTGACCCATCTCCAGTTTGTGCCATCCAAGCTACAGCCCACAAACAGCTATGGTCCCCTGTGAGGAAGACTAAACCAACATTTATAAAGAATAGAATGTTAATCAAATCAAACATAAGGTTAAGGATAATGTTAGATTAAGGGATAATCAATTAATTATGGGATGGAAGGAAAAGTTGATGTGAAAACGGTAGGTGAATGAAAGCAGGGATGGGCCTCAGGAAGGTATTAGGTATCAATATCATCCATCCATCCATCCATGTCGGAAGAAAAAAATAAAATAAATAATAATAAGAGGAAATGAGAAAAACTCAAAAAAGACAGCGTGTGCTTTGATTGGAGGATTTTGCATGCGACCTCCCAAAAACGCTCTTTTTGAACGCCGGGGACCCCACAAATAATTAGCCTTCGATTTCTACGGTAATAGGGTAGGGTTTGATTTTCATAACCAATGGAGATGAAAATTCAGAGATAAGGGGAAAGGAGCAAGTGGGGACAAGTTGTAAGAAAATGACTTCGCCGTTTTTCCAGCAGCCTTTACTTTTTAGCCTTTTTGGGCCAACGAAAGCCCACAAATCTTCCCCCTAATTGGTCTCTCACATGCCGCGTGGGGCCTCTTCGCCCCCAACCATTTATGTGTTTCTTGCACTTTAGTCAACAAACAAAGAAAAAAGACAGAAAAATATAGAGATGATAATAAATCTTTTATATTTCCAGAATATATTGAATTCTTGAAGGTGTAAGATATTATGTAATTCGCACTTATTATTATAAATAGAATATACATAAACAGGCTATATGAAGCCGACAAATTAATATCTGATATTGCTTTTGTCAGAAGATTATCTTTTCAGCCACTGATCCTCTCTGCATTGCTTAGCTTTCTTCTCTGTTTTTTCCTTTTTTTACTTCAATCATCAAGCTCCCGACAAAAGAGGAAAGATACAAGGCCATCATAAGCTCTCAGCTTACAAACTGGTTCTGGTGTTGGATCTTAGCCGTGGTTTCTGTGCTAACCATTTTGACTTTGTAGCTGAAGTTGAGTTTCAGGTGCAGTATCGGTGATTTCTTTGTCAATTTGTCATCTTAGCTTAGTTTTTTGTTGTGTCAACTTCTTTATGTGCTTTTGAGGTACCTTCAGGAGAATTTTACAGGGTTTTCTTGGTCACCGTGCCATCCTTGGAATTTACAGTAGTTAGTCACAAAGTGTTGGCCTTCGGTGCACGTCAAACTTTACGGTTCCTCCCCTTCATCGCGGTGCCTTTTTGTATTACTTATTTCATTCCTTTTGGATTTCGTTGTTTGTTGTGGAAAAGTTGCTGCCTTTGTTAAGTCTAGTCCCAAGCGGTATAGATGTGTTGGATGGGTCTTCTTAAGTATAGGGCACGGGATAGCATGGATGTTTTGGCTTCTCTGACAAGCTATGGCTACTTGTAGTCAACTCGTTACGGAATTTTGGTTTACGGGTTTATTATTTATGTTGTTTTGCCTGTTTACCACCAAGGACCAGAATTTTGATGCAACTCCGTTTATTTCACTGTAAAGATACTACTTTATTTGAGCTAATACCACGTTTTGGATCTAGGCGCTGTCGTTTACGCCATATGCTTCTTTATTTTGAAGTTCTACTTTCTGGGTTTTCAAGTTGTTCAGCTTCTTATGACAAGGCTCGTTCTTTTTCCTGTTATTTATAGGATTGCACGTTATTTGTGTTCTCTTGCCCAACCTACGTTTCAAGTTTGCAGTTTTGATGGTTGACTCCAGCTTTTGTTATGAAGTTTCAAGCAGCTTTTGTTTGATTTCATTTGGGCTATAAGCCTTTGAAGCTGAACAGGGGCGTATCAAATTCTTGCAACATAGTGCGTCTGTGCTGTGTGTGTGTTTTTGGGTCTTCGTCACTTGATTCTCTAGTACATCATGTTTTTCATATTTTCCAGGTTCCTCTGCTGGGTATGGACTCCCTTCAATCGGTTGTGTCACCATTAAAGACCTCTGTGATCTATGATACAGAGAGACACAAAGCTGAATATTCCCTCTGGAGCTCCGGTAACTTGCTCAAGGGAACCGACTTCTCCAGAAACGAAGCTGAGGTTGGTAAATCGGAGAGCTTTATTGGTGTACTCAATGTGTACATTGATCAGGCCAGGGACGTCAATAACATATGCATTTACCACAAGCAAGATGTTTATGCGAAGCTTTGCCTGACTAGCGATCCTGAGAGTACATTCTCCACCAAAATCATCAATGGCGGTGGTAGAAATCCAGTCTTTGACGAAAAGCTCCAGCTCAATGTTAGGACTATTGATTCCTCCCTTAAATGTGAGATATTCATGATGAGTAGGGTGAAGAATTATCTTGAGGATCAGTTGTTAGGGTTTGCTTTGGTGCCATTGTCTGAAGTTCTGATGAAAAACGGGAATTTGGAGGATGAGTTCTCTATGTCTTCCACTGATTTGTTCCATTCTCCTGCGGGGTTCGTTCGGTTATCTCTATCTTATGTTGGAGCTTCACCAGAGGTAATGGCAATTCCTGCAATGCCCACACCTTTATCTGCAGATGGCATCGTTCAAGGTGTGGATTCACTTTATTGTGAACTGGATAAGTTCGAGTTCCCGGACCCAAAGATTGTGAATGAAGACCAGTTGATGGTTTCCGAGTACATGGAAATTTCATGTGCCAATTTGGAGTCTAACTCTGGTGAAAGCTTGGCTGCTTCTGATGCTGGATATAGTCCTATCTCAGACGTGGGTGATCATGTACCGGAATGCTTATCAGCTGCTAGTGTTGACTCTCTTCATGTTCCCAAGCCGGATTCCCCTCCAAGCAGTGTGTCAGTTAATGGAGCTTCTTCTCCTCCCCTTACTGCAAGCCCACAAAAATCTGATGCTCCAGCAGCTGCAAAAACACTAAGTCAGGAGCATGATGACTCGGCTAAAAAGCACACAAAAAGTCCCGATTCCGGTGAAAGTGCTTTCGGTGAGGCCCAGATTGAGAAGATTATGAAGCCTAGTAACCCTGCAAGCGTCGCTCCGGAGCCAAATTTTGTTCAGCAGGACATAGTGGACATGTATATGAAAAGCATGCAGCAATTCACCGAGTCATTAGCGAAGATGAAGCTTCCCTTGGACATTGACAGTGGACCGACTAGCTCGGCAAGTTCGAGTTCTGATCAGAAAACTCCCACATCAAAAAACGACGGGTCTCGTGTGTTTTATGGGAGCAGGGCCTTCTTCTGAGCTACTCACTCTTCTGCTGATTCGGTGGGGTAAGCACAGGTGACTTAGACTTTAGCTTGGTGACTAATACTAATGATGAAGCTTAATAATATACCATCTAGGGTGGTATTTTCCTTCTGTATGTTGAGATAGACAGATGACTGGGGAATCGTGACTTGGTATGTGTCATCCGTTTTATCTATTATGTAACAACTGCTGTTAGTAATACGTAAAGATTTCCCTAATGTGTGTTCTTTCTTCCTTCCTTCATGTTTCAACTTTGAACAATCGTGGAATCATATTTATCTCATTACTGGAAAATGATGAATGTAAACCTTACTGCTCATAACATGGTTCCCCATTCAGATGGTGATTCTGCTTCAGGCCAGTTTGATGTATTTGTGGCCACCACCCAATACGTTAATTACATGTTTGTCCTATCTTTATCTTCACTAGGATCAAGACGCTGATATACTCTATCTGGAGTTGCATGATTATCTTCACTAGGATCAAGACTATCAAGCCTGTTTTGTATTATTTAATTTCCACAACCAGAACAGAGATGACAGTGCTTCTTTTCGTTACTGTCTGTCTCATCACAATGAAACAAAAGTAATTTACTTCTTAGCTAAGAAACAAGCAGGGTTTCAAACTGGCACTTCTATGATTTCATGTGCTCTTGTGCTTATATGCCTCCTGCATATCCATGCAATTTGTCCATCATCCCTGTATCTCACTCTCCATAGTCCAAACTTCTCTGCTATATCCTTCCCACTTGAGCAACTTCTGTCTCTTAAGAAATCCATCACCCACTGCTGTGCCGCTCTATGATCTTGCTGGATGTCCCTTGAGCTGGTTGCACCCCTGCTTCTGTTTATCCGTCCCATGGTTGCTGCTCCCACAGCTCCAGCGGCCACTGCTCCTGCTGCTCCATACATTAGGGAGCCACCAGAGAGATGAGCTACTTCCCTGCTCAAGTCAGGTATCATTTCTCCCATCCCAGCTGCCAGATGAGCTCCTATCTTGAGAGCAAATGTCACCAACTTCATAAATTTCTTCATGTGTGGAGCCAAGCACTTCACTGCCTCGTTGTCAACTTGCATCACTTCACAACCAATCTGATCATCGACCACATGCATTTCTCGCCTATATTCGCATAGCATGTGAAGCCGGAGTGCAGTCATGCCTGAAATCATGTTGGTGATCAATCTTCTCGAGTAATTTTCTGTTTTAACAAAGAAGAACATGTTTGGCACTTTCCTTTCCTCAACCTGAACATTGTAGGTCACTAGGTAGTTCACTTTGCGATGAAGTTCAATGAGGAGTCTGTGTTCATAATATCTCAGTCCTTGTATCTCTTGCTTCAGATCTCTTATCTCTTGTTCAATTATCTTTAGTCTCTGCAGAACTTGCTCTACTCCCTTTGCAATTCCAGCGAAACTTGGATCAACTTTCTCTAGTGCATTACCATGTTGATCAGTTGCGTCTGGATTACTGTCCGTGGGGACATCCAACTCAGCTGCTAGGTTATAAAGGTCATGATATCTTCGGTGCAATACTTCCCGAAAGTCATCATCCGATAGCAGGTCCCGGGCCAAATCAAATCCAGCTCTCAGAATAGGCCTGCCAGAGTCTGAAACTGGATCCCAAGTATGCTGATAGTCATACATACTGTCTGCAGGAACTGAAAGGAGTGCTTGCTTCATTAGTTGCACAGGCACATGCTGGGTTTTCCTGTACCTGGGGGGTGTCAAGTTTTGGACACATTCTGGCCTAATGATGTTTTCAGTCAAGGTGACACCATTACAGAGGCTCTGGATTGCTGGAATTATAAGCTGCTGGATGAGCCTAAGGGTTTCCGTCAGGTTCTTGGTGGAGCAGGCAAGAACATCAATGTAATATCCCAACTGTCCCCCAAGTTCTACCCTGATGTGTATTCCATTGATATTTATTGAAATGAGAAACTTCTCGAGGGAGTAAGTTGCCCCATGTTGGTTCTTCAACGCCATGATTCTGTTATGAAGATGAACCTGGGTTCCAAAACAATGGCAACTTGGTGAGGAGTAAGGATAGGCGGATTAGATTTAAGAGTATGTTGATATTGTCAATGAAGTAATAGCTGATCTTACAATACATGTACAACCTAAGTACTATCTATTATTGGTGTTCAAATTTATGCAAGAAATAATATAGAGAATACATGAGAGCCGCAGGTGTTTTTTTTTCATTTATTTTTATAAATAAGATTTTATCAAAATAATAAAATGTAATATATAATCTTAGAAGTTACCACTGTATTATAAACCACAGAGATTTGATCATGTATATACAGCACCAGATTCTCTTGCAGTTTTAAGGCTGTTCTTGTGGTTTCACACATTCTCAGAGCTTGTAAGAGTTTTACTGGTAACATTTTCATAGGGGAGCAGAGGTTTAAGCCTAAGAAAAGGAAGAAATATGTGGAATTACCTGTAAACGAGGAAAGAAACCTGCTGTGAGGAACATATGGCTCGAATCATCACATTCAAGATGTCTCCCAGTATAAAGGCAGTCATTTGCATTCAATTGCCACCTCTGTGGCTTTCCTCTGCCTTCCTCCAGCATTGAGGGGATCAGTAGCAGAGAATTTGGATCTGCTGGATCTTGTTCATAGCATAATTCTAGTTTGAGCATCATTCTAACAAGGTCGCTGGCATCCAAGTTCTCAAATACTTTTGAACCCATTCCTGGAATCTGACTTTGTAAACTTCCTCTTAAAGTCTTCTCCAATTCCTTTCTGCTAATAAATCCTCTATTCTCTACCGAGCTCTGTTTCCTAACATCTAACTTCACCAGCTGACCAAGAACTTCACCGCAGAACCATTCACAGTCTAAGATGAGGAAGCCTAATTCATCAAAATATATCACCTCCCCTATCTGATGAAGGCAAGTAGCAATAGCCCTCCTCCTCATTTCCATCTTATTCTTATTGTCATGTCGGGATCGGATCCGTAAAGCCGGAACCTTCACTTGGCAAAGCTCGTCGAATTCTTTCCACTTCATGGCTGGTTTGTTGAAGTTTTCAGCTCTCCAGTCTGATAAGGTCTGAATGAGATCATTGCAAAGCTGATACACTCGAGGTACTCTTTGGAGTATCGTTTTGCTAGTCTTTCGAAGATGATGAGTGAGCTTACTTACCGAGGAAGAAGATCTTGCATCAACTGTGAATACAGTTGGATAGAAGTCAACAAAACCTTGGAACTTCTCTCTTAGTCTCTGAATTGTGTTTACAGTAAGCTGCAAGCTCTCTGATGGTTGATTGATTTTATCACAATGTGTTAGGACGATACTTACGTTGGGTAGCATGCACTGTTGAAGTGCTCTTCTTGAGTTGGAAACTATGAACCTGAGCCAGTATTTCAGGTCCTCTTCTATCTCTGTCGCAGTCTTTGGTTCCCGGTTGGCTGGCTTTCTGAACAAACTGGATATGATAAGGAAAAATGATGCACTTCCATGGCCTGGAAACATGAGATCATGAAGCGAGTAGAACTCATGCTGGCCACCAAGATTCCAAATTGATATCTTTGTATTTTCATCTCTAAAATTCTTTATCTTCATTCCACTTGCTCTTACTGCTTGCTCAACTGGGTTCACTAGAGTTCTCACTTGGTCCATGTAAGGAAGTCTGGAGGAGGAGGAGAAGTTCTGTGATATTGAATTGCAAAGAGTAGATTTACCAGCATATTCTTGCCCACAGAAGAAAACCCTACAACTCTTTGGCTCTGTAAGAGGCATTTCCTTGAGCAAATCCGTGTCAGCCTCTGGTTCATTTCTTCCATTCTGTCCTAATCTTTGAAAAATTCCATCAGCTTTCCCTGAATTCTGCAATGGTGTTCTCTCAAGATCAATGTCTTCAATCCAAGGATTTATCTGTAATGTCTCTGTTATTGCATTCAGCAAGGCATCTCCTCGAACACCTTTACAACCTTGCAAGGATAAGAACGTCAAAGACGCATTCCTCTCTAAGCTCCGGAAAATTCTAACAAAATCTGCTGGTCTCAAACTCGCATCATCGTAAATTCCAAACTTGGTGACGGTCTCGTTGGTTGTCAGCATCCGTATGATTGCTAAAAGACCATCTCTTCCGATTTTTGTTTTACCTCCTCCGAGGGTCACGGACTTGAGTGTAATGTTTGCTTGGCATTGCAAGGCAGAAAACCTGCTGATAGGACACAACAAATGCTCTACACCGACCCCGCCGAACCAGTTTCCATCAAGATACAAGCTTTGTAAACTCTTGTTCTTAAAGAGTCCAGCTGCGACATACACAACTCCCTTGTCTTTCAGGCATGTTTTTGACAATCTCACCTCCTTGAGGGTTTGATTCTGTTCCAAAACCCATCGGAACTCCTTGGCCCACCGTGATTTGAGCCGGACTCCGGTCATGTCAAGTAACGTGACAGTAGAGTTCAGTCCCAGAGAGCAAGCAACTCTGCAAGAGCCAGAGATGTCTAGCTTGTAAATTCGAAGTGTGCTGTTCTCCGGTACAAACTCCAACACCTTGGAACTTTGATCTCCATTCTCTCCACTCCAGACATGCACTTCCATGGCTCTATTCCTTGCTAAAACTGGTGATATCAATGAAGCAGCAGTGATAAACTGTGAATCAAATATGGTCAAAAGCTTCAGCATTGAGTTTACTTCGATCATCTTTGAGAGCTCTTCGGCACCTTTTGATCCAATAGACTCTTCCCATAGCTGCAGCTCCTCCAGGCTCTCATTTACCTTGAGAGCAGACGCTATCATCCCAGCTCCGACATGCCCTATACCTGACTCCGAAATCATTATTCCTTTCACCACTCTATTTCTCTTTAAAGCCTCACAAAGCTCAGACAAGCATTCTGTACTGAACCTGTTTCGCCGAAACACAAGTTGCTTGATACCCGAGCTATTCTCGAGTAATATCCCAAGATACAGGACTTGTTCCAAAACCCACTCGGCTCGGTGAAACTCAAGGTTTGTTAGAGAGGTTAGGGCGTTCCTAGCCGTGCCAAGGTCTGAGAGGATGTGTGAGAATTGTGCGAGGCTGTCCTTGGAAATGTTGACGTTCAAAGAATTTTCTGTTTCTTGATAACATCCAGAAGTTGGCTGAGAAAGGTAAAAGGAAATATGGTGCAGGTGGAGGGTTTCTGATTTTATCATTTGCAGAAGCCACTGAAGATCTCTCAGGGTCTGGTTTGATGCCATGGCTGAGATGAAAGGATCTTACAGAAGCAGTACAACTGACTTTCTATGCTTCACTTTTAGAACATCAATGACAGGATCTCTTACGTTTTGATGACAGACAGATTTGGTAGATGAAGGTGTTTTTTAGTTAGCTTTAGGGTGGTTTTTGGGTGGGATACAGGCATAACCTGAATTACGGGTTGGGTTGTGTCAGGAGCTAACAAGGGTGGACCATGCCATGGCAGAAAGATTATACCCATTTCTGTGACTTTCTCAAACGTGTTTGTGAAGGTATTCCTTTAATCCAGCTTGCCTCAAAGGTAACGAATACCTTGATTACTCTTTTTTACCTCAAGGAATCTTCTTCAGCAGGTGCTGGTAGTTCAAGGAAGGGGAATTGGCACTGGAAGTATATGTGAACACCTTGTATAAATACAGTCACTAGTTGGCTGAACTTTTAGCACTTGATATCCAATTTTATGTCCACAGAACAGAAGAACCTCGGATTCTGAAATATTAGCCACTGTGGTCTTGGAGTTTGTGGCTCCACTTTTTGACCTTTTTCTTTGCATTTTTCTTGCTTGTTCCTAAACAAACTCTACTTTCTCCTTTTCCCACCGGAGCCGGAAAGAACAGTGAAACGCGTAAAGGCAGACCAAAAAGTCGCAATTTCACTTGTTGGAAAGATTCATTCGGGCATCATAGGCTACGACATGCCTACCTGCTAAATGCCAACAGACATTATCGTTTAGATAAAGGTTTGTTTTACCCTCTTTTTATAATTAGATTAAAATTCTTCATTTATTGCTTAGCTATGAGCGTATAATGGTATTTTTCAAAAGGAAGAACAATATAGAGCAAAACAACTAAGTAGATAGGCCATCAAGTAAAAAATGAATTGGAATATTAACTTATTTGCAGGGGAGCGAAAAGGAGCTACCCTTCAACTGTTTCACACTAGTAGATCAAACAGAATATCAGAATACAAGATGGGACAGATGAAGTCCCAAAACAAAGACAGGAAACAACTTTGGGACACCAACCAACAACATTGGGAGGTGTTGCATAAAAAAAAAGCAGCAATTAGTATCCTATTTTCTTTGATGAGCTACCACTGGCATGCCTTGCCAGTGCCAAAGATGTGCACAATACGTTTATGGGGGAATCAGTTTTTCTGAGTAAATATCCCGCAATCTGATTTTACACTCACTCAAATGCCAAGAAACGAACCTAAGCTTTTCGCTAATTCGAAAGAGAAAAGAAAAAATCAAATCTCAAGCCTTACACAAAAAATCTCTTGTAATTGCTTTCTCTCTGAAAATGTATATAATTCATATCAAGAACCCTCATTACCACTACAGAAGAAATTCCTTGTAAGCTGAATGTAATCAAGAGGGGCAAGTATCGAATTCACAATCATGCACCTGAATATCCATATTCTCTTCACGTACAACTATCTTCTCACATCAAACAACAGATGTCCTAGGTAGAAATTCCTGATGCAAGAACCAGGAGAAAACGTCAGCGAAAGAATAATGCATGATTTAAAATAAACTCAGCATGTTTACATTTCATATACACCATCGACTAAATTGCACGATTATACATCGATAGACAGAACCTCGCATCCAATAGATGCAGCATTTCTACAAGTGCATGTGCGGGTCAAACAGTGAGTACAATGACAATACACTTGAATGGTTAAAGAGCGAGACTGCCCACTTTCCACTTCCAAGACAAAGAAATGCCTTCAATGAGAAAATCATAAAAGATTAAAGAGTTCTATTCTTGGCTGCCAAAGAAAGACTGGGGAAGTGATCCGAGCTTGAAGAACTCAAATACCAAGAATTCAAAATTTTATTGATGGGGACAGGTTACCATCTACCCAAGAATTTTAGAATAAGAAAAGTGCAGATGAACTGTTGAAGAAAATTGTAGAAAATATTAGAATTATGAGTAAAGAAAATAGGTCAGGTGAAAAAAGTACATCATCTACTTATGTTCTACATGTCTTGAAAGATTATGCTGAAGTTGCAAAATCCTAAACATAAATATGCATATCAAATGAGTATCCACAGGAACAGGAAGATAAAGCTACAGGGAACTAACGTATTCAGTAGCATCATATGGTGCATCAGGACCCTGTTTTTCTTAACCCAGATGAACTGTGGTGATTTATCAGTGAATTAACCCCAACAAAAAAAGAAGAAAGATGACAGAATCATAGATTATAGTCCCGGTTAAGAGTTTAGAGTTTCTTTTTCAACATAACGCTGGCAATGCATATATTTAGATCCATGGTTTAAAGCCTAAATCAACACCAAGAAGATTTGTGAAGACGTTCTAAACAAAGAATTACCTCTATTTGATTGTCTACTTGTAACACCGTAACTACCAATATAACCCTCTGAACTCTTAGTAGTACCATCAGAACCCATATTGACAAGTCCATAATCAAATGACCCAGAACTATCAAGCTCAGGAGTAGCAGATCGCCAAGTTGAATCCCCATAAACAGAGCCACTGCGGTAAATGTCCCCAAAGGACCCCTCATAGCCACCAGTTGAAACAGTAAATGATGAGGCCGGAGCTGCAGCAGTTCCACTGTTTCTTGCATACCCTCCTCCACCCAAACCAATGCTGCCATCAAAACCCCCATAACTCATACCCCCACCACTGTAGTTCGAAGCATTGCCTCCACCCTGAGCTGAAACAGGAGCAGGGCCCAAATGCCCACCATTACCAAATGAAATTCCAAAATTTCCACTTCCAGAACCTGGGTAAGCACTTGGCCTTGTGTGATTTGTGGAAGTAATAAGGCCCCCATTGCCCCACAAGTTCCGAGCTGTTGGACTCAAAACAGAATCATTTCTTGCATTACCCACACCATATCCTATTGGAGCATGATGCCGATTTGAGTTCCCACTGTAATAAGGACTGGACATCCGTCCATACCCTGGGCTATTGCTGAAGCTGGAGGCTCCACCATAGGTTGAACTCAAGCCTGGCTCCAAATTCAATCCCATTCCATAGCCAGTAGCTGCAAATGGAGAAAAGCCACCTCGGCCACTGGCAATCGGATTAAACCTACCATCCATCCTCATCCCAAAACCTCCTACCGTGCTCATGTTATATCCTTGAGCATAAGCATTTAGGAAGTTGTTGGCCCTATTCAGACCATAGTTATATCCTATTAAAGGGCTCCTGTTAGGTCCTGGAGTAAGCTCCTTTGGCACTGCCCTCTTGACCTCAACCATTTTGCCGTTGAGTTCATGAAAAGTTTTATGCAGAACCCGGTCCACTGCTTCTTCTGAATTATAGGTTATAAAGCCAAAGCCTCTTGGCCTTTGAGTGTTGTGGTCATACATTACTACGACATCAGTAATATTACCAAACTGCTCAAAGTACCTCCTAAAGTCGCTCTCAGTAACTGTAGAAGCTAAACCTCCAACAAAAATCTTTTTGGTGCGTCCAGGTCCAGGGGAATTACTGATCGCATTAATATTTCTATTCAGAATGAGCTGATCATCCCGAGGAACAGCCTTCTTTGCTTCAACCTGAAAACCAAAGAAAATTAAGAACATGATAACTAAAATCAGGGAGTATACCCTACTCAGTAGAGCTGCATTGCATCCAAGAGTTGTTCAAGAGGTGTATAAAGAGCTCAAGTTTGTAGCACATCTTAAGGGTAGAAAAAGGGCGTAATGATTATAATCCTCAATAACAACAATCAATGTTATCAAATAGCATATATTGCAAATTTCAAAATCCAATGTCTAAAACTTATTCACCATAGAATCCAAATTATATGTAGGTTATGGTTACGGTTTTAACATGTGTGAAAGCTCAGAGTTAAAAGTTCGGACAAAATCATGTGCAACTTATGGTTTAGGACAGCCTCAACCCTTTAAAGATGTTATCAAACAAGGAAGCTAGCTCACAGTCCAAAGAAATTACTAGCAAGCAAGCTACTCACCACACGGCCGTCAATCACATGCTTATCCATGATGACCCCCTCTGCAACAGCAGGATCAGAAAAGACAACAAAACCGAAGCCACGGGCACGACCTGTGGCTCGATCTCTCATGATCACCGCATCCACCACTTCCCCATATTTGGCAAAGTATTCCTTAAGATGTTCCTCATCAGTGTCCCAGGAAATCCCGCCAATGAAGAGCTTACCAAGATCTGATTCCATCTCAATCTACAACCATCCATCACAATAAATTCACTCATCAGTCACCATTTCCAACTCCAGAGCACCAAATGCTTCAAAACAAGTTATCTCAATCAACCAAATAACAATCAATCCAGAATCCCATTGGCAAGCGTACAGATAAATCCAAATGAGCACTAATCAACAAGACATACAACGATGATGATTGATAAAAGGAAATCTTCAGATGATTTTTTTTTTTAAAAAAAAAGACAAGCCTTCGTCAAGAATAAAGATTAACGGATCTGATGATGGGAGATTAAAAAAGAAAAAAACAACAGATCAAGTAAGAGCATACTGTTTATGACAATTGAGATAAAATCTGATTGTTGTCTAGTAAAAGAACTGGATGTGATTAGTTCTCAAATCCAATATGGGATCATCTGATCATGGCAGAAAGAATCCAAACCCAACTCACGATTCTTAATTGTCCAGAAAATGAAAATTTAGCACAGAATTGACGATTAAAATCAAGACCCAGGAAATGTTGAACGCAGACCAGGAGAAAACAGAGCTTACAATAGAGACTTTACCCTTTTGAAGATAACCCAGGTGGGAAAATTGGGAGAAACTAAGATCTAAACAAAAGGATTGCGAGAATGGGAACAGAGGAAGAGGTGGCGCTCATGCTTTCTCTCTCTGTCTCTGCAAGAGAGGCCTTTAATCTCTCTCTGTGTTTCCTCTTTTATCTCTTCTTTTGTTTAATATCCTGCCCCTCTTAATCAAATAAAAGAAAATGGAATTTTGTAGTCGAGAAGATGAGAGATGAAGGGAGAGAATATAGATAGCGGATAGAGAGAGACAGCGGGATGGGGATTGGCAATCCTCTGGTTTAAGAATATTTGGAGGAGCCTGTAAAGTGATGACAGGAAAGATGATGATCTCTTTGTCCGAAAATCATTTTTAATTTTCTTAAAAATAACGAACAATTTATATTTGCCGTATATTACGATAATTCCTCAGAAAAAAAAAAGAGAAAATAAAAGATTTGTTAGGCAATCTCCCAATGTGGTTAGGAGTTTCTTAAAAGAACAAGAAATTAGATACATGTCTCACAACGTTAACCAACACGAAATGTCCATTCCTATTTAACTCTTTTTTAATTTAAATGACATCCACACCCTTTAGTTTAATTTATTGGTTGTAAAATTATTTTTTTGTCAAATTTTAATTGACTTCTATTAAGATAATATAATCAACAAATATAATGAAGATAATATAAACATTAATTGCCTAAACTTGTAGGTTGAAAGGAAGCTGTACAGATAACATTTAACATGGTTTGAATAATTTGACCCAACAACTTTGAACTTCTCTTTGTCAAGATGACTCTTCCTTTTCCGAATGAGATTTTCGATATATACGACGACGTGATAAAGTGAAAGAAGGTTGTTTGAGCTTCAAGAAACTGGGGGAGGGAAGGAAAGATAGGGAAGGAACTATGTGGTTGGTTGGATGTTTCGACTTAGGAGAGAAGAAGAAGGAAAGATATTTCTGTCCGGATCAGATGTGAAAGGACACGAGGTTGGATTGTGGGTAAAGATCGATAAACACCTACAATATTATGGTTCTGGTTGTAGGCAAGTGTTTGAGGCTTGTTGAAGTATCATGGTCCAAAATACAAAAACTGAACAAGATTCTCCTATATTATACTGATAATGTTTTGTCTCTTTTCATAAAAAAAGAGCAGTGTTAGGTTATTTCGTGAAGTTTCACAAAAATCTGACTGGTTGTTGCCAATGAGGACGGTGTTTATTTTTGTTTTTTCAATTTTGATGTAAGTTTGACGCTTGCCAAGATTTCGAGGGATTAGTTTTGATAGGATAATTAGATTAAAATCTTATAAAATAATGTTATAACTGGAATTTAACTTATTTTCTATCTATTTACTTCAAATGAAATCTTGAAATAAAGCAAAATCTTAGTCGTGAATGTTATATAACTGGAGATTAGTATTATTTTTTATGTGATTTTGAGGCATATTTAATTTTTTGATCTGGTCTTTATTGAAATTTATGATGTCTATTGAATTAGAATATGTGAGGGTTCAATATTGGGTTTGAAGTCAATCAAATTATTTTTATTAGATTATAAAGTTCATTGATATTTTAATTTATAATTTTATGGGATTCCATCAAATATATATTTTATATTTTAGTAATTTTTTTAAAAAAGATTCTATGAACGAAAAACTATTTATTTGATTTGTATATTAAATATCTATTTTATAATACTTTAAATAATTAATGATCTCTCAATTTAAGATTTGATTGATTTTGAGAATTTTATATTTATTAAAAATAAAATTTTAAATTTTTAAAAATTTCTGAATTTCATTTCATTAATGACAAATTTTAGAGAACTTTTAGGATTATTAAAATAAATTTATAAAATTATTTTAACATTTAAACATAACACGATTACAGGTCTATCAATTTTAGTCAAATTGTTGTTGCCTGGTAAAAGATCAAAACAACATTGTATCACATAAGATTAACATTACCAATATTTTTGGTATCTAGTTTTATTAATTTTGGTGTTATAATATTAAAATCAGTTGTTAATTACCAGGATACCCCTAAATGAGGACAGTAGATAGAGTTCTTCCACTCTTAAACTCTTCCTTATGTGGTAAGTTTCATTTTGACATATAAATTGCTGCAAGAAAACAGTTGTAATTGACTTTCCTTGGACACCACAACTGACAATTTCTCTCGGGTAGATCTCATCCTAATCAAATTCTCCATTTAAAATTTCAGAGAAAGATGAAGAATCATGACACAAGTTGGCAAAAATAATAAGCTAACACAATTCAATACATCATTTCTCTTCTAGCTAGCTATGAACAGAGGCAATCTTCGTTTTCGTCATCATCAATTTCATCAAAGAAGGGATCCTTGAGAAGCTCTGCAGCCGAGGGTCTTGCCCTGGGTTGAGCAAGGCACTTCTCTATAAATGCACTCACTTCTGGGTCTGTAATCTTGCTCACAGCTTGAGGCCTCACCCCAGATGAGACCTTCTTGTATATTTTTGCAACGTTGTCACACTCACTGTATGGGATCTCCAAAGTCACCATTTCTAGCACACACATACCAAATGAGTAAATGTCCACCATTTCTGTATAATGCTCCTCGTATAGCTCAGGTGCCATGAACTCTGGAGTCCCCAGAACTGAATGTGCTGAGTGGCTCTTCCCCACTATGGCTGCCAACCCGAGATCACCAATCTTAACCTATTAGAAGAAGATGTAAGAATCATCTCAAACATGTTACTGTCTAGGATCCTTATTGGTTTAAACACGAAATTGTAAAGCCTATTTACAACTACCAAAATAGATGCAGCTAGACTAATACCTGGCCAGTATTCCCATTAACGAACACATTGCTGCAGTTGAGATCTCTATGAATGACACAAGGCTCATGTGTGTGCAGATAGTCCAGGCCTTTTAAGATTTGTTTAGACCATTTCTTCAGCGCCTTCATCGAAACATGCTTGTGTTTCTTCCTATACTCCCTCAAATTCCCTGATGTACAAACCTCGGTTATGAAATTCAATGTGTTACGGTCCTCATCACGCCATACCTTGTAGAAGGAAATGATGTTCTTGTTGGTGAGTGTTCTTAGCAACCGGACCTCCGAGTAAAGCCTATCGATCATGGCCGGATCGTGAGTGAAGTTTTTCAATTTGACTTGATTCCAAGCAACCTCTATTCCTTCCTCTTGATCAAATGCACGGTAAACCTTCTTGACAGCCCCACAGCCTAATAGCTCATTGTACCTGCCGTACCGTCCAGTGGGATCAATCTCAAGAAAAGGTTCTGAATCCTTGATAGATGGATCAGAGTTGACGCCTGGCATCTGCATAAACATATCCCAAAAGTCACAAGCTTTCATCTTTAGTTCCCGTCACATATAACATGAAGAGACAAACAAACAAACAGAAGAAAGGAAAACCGGAAACCAATATAACAGACCACAAAAGGGCAAAGTAGACTCCAGTGAGCGGCACATCTAAACTAAAAGAAACCTGCCACTATATAAATCTTTCCCTCAAATAAAGCCAAAATAGAAATCAAGACAGCCTGATACCACCAATGGGCATAAATCCAAAAAAAAGCCTAAATTTTTTGTTACTATAAAGAAAACACAACCAAACAATCCTCCATTCTTATCCTCCAACCATGGGTCAAACCCAGAGCACCACGGCCTTACCTCATAGTAAAATTCTGAACAAGACCATCAACAACAACAACATGCATGTCGATTCCCTCAAACTAGACATATAAACAAAAACAAAAAATGGAAACAGACAAGATCATGGTACTCACCATATACAAGAACAGAGGACAGCTCTTGCAATCTTGCAGTCTTGCAGAGAAAGCAAAGACCTGAAATTGAAAAAAGCAGTGTGGCCAAAGCACGCAGGTATGCACAAAAGCCGAGGGTCGCTGGAGACGGCTGAATATATATATATATATAGGGAGGGAGGCAGAGTGGCAGACCAGAGGACCCTCAGGTTAATTAAACCTTTAAAAGATAAAAAGGGATTAGGTGAATTTAACCATAGTCATCAAGTTATAGGGATTGATAGTAATACGGATAATTTTAGTAACTCCTTCCTGATAAGGAAACAAGAGATTTAAACCCTTTTAGTTTTAGAATTGGAGATTGAGATATTGTTTTAAATTAATGAATTAATATTATGGCGTGGTTGTCAATCTAGGCGGTGATTGCTTTTGCTTGGGAATGAGATTAGCGCTAATGGTCAATTTCCAATTTGGAGCACAAATGGTGGGTGACAGGTGGAATGATTGGCCCACGTGTGTTTGCTTTGCCTTTCCAGTAAAGGAGGAGCTGCCTTTCGCCATTTCCTACCGATCCCGTATAATATTATACCCCTTCGGGATTCGGTCAGCCAAGCCGGAGCCTCTTTTATATTTGGGGTGTAATCCAATCTCATTTATTTTATTAAAACAAATATATAAATTAATTAGGAAAGCCTGTAATATCGGAATCAAAATAAATTCAGAGACGTGATGCATTTGCAACTAGGATAAGGATAACCTACCCAGGGTCAGTTTGAATCTGAAGATAAACGGGTAAAAATTTGGCAATGGTCATATTTTATGTTCAGTTCAGTGAATAGCGGGGACGGGAGAGCGGCTTGATTTGACCAGGTAGTGCCCAAGTAGTAGTAGTAGTCATGTACAATTCCTTTTTAAGATATGCTTGGTCAGACTTTTTAATGAAGATAAAAAAGTAGTTAAATTCTATTATTATTTTAAAATTTTATATAGTTTAATAGCATTATTTTTTTATAAATCTATTTTAATTTTAAATTTTATTTACATCGTATTTAATAATTCTTACTCTATGGGTTTCAGTCTGTCAAGAACGCGCTGGGTTCCAATGAGGCCGTTTCTATTCTCCTCGTTAAAAATCTAGGTCCATGACCAAGTCACGGTCAAGGCCTACTAGTAAGGGCACTGGGTGGACGCGGTCTGGTGAATAATATTGGTGGGTCTAAAAATTTGGACTTGGTTGGACATGAATCATTCAATCTCATCAAACACCTTTGCCTTTTTTAGTCTCTGAAAAGTGAAAACAAGATTGCTGTGACAAGAGGACACTTTAATTGTTGGCATTGGGCCTGATGTCCATCTTAGCAATGCTAATTGAAGATTGGGAAGAGACTAATTACATAAGATATTCTAATCAAAAAATAAATAATGAAATTTGTTTGGTTACTATATGATGGTGATTTTATATCATGAAATAACGTAAAAAAGAAATTCACTAAGATTTAGCCAAAAAGGAAATAAAAGATTTGTTTCCATACATATTGCTTTTTCATTGTCAAATCCATTGAAATATCTGGAAACGGAATAGGATCAGGAACCCAAGTGCATTACTGTCGTGGTGTATCTGTCTGGGCTACCTATACCCAGATACATGCACAAGAGAAGAAAAGAACCTGGAATAGCATTTCTACAGGACGATGACTCCTCAGAAGCTGGGATGGTCACCTTTCAGGTGGCGTACGTTAAGATTCTATCCTCCATAGGAAAGATGGTAGAAAGATAGATGTAAATAAAGTACCAACACACATTTATGTTTTGTCTCTCTCTCTCTATATGCATGATTGTCTGATATATATACCTGCCAGAATCGTCCTAGCTATCACCGCCCTGGGACTCCTCTACTACCACAAATATGATCTCCTTTATGCTGAATTAGTCTTGAGTTATATATTGACCCGTTAGTTGATTTTAAATCTAGCTGCTCTGAATCTGTTAAACACTATATTGATCACGATTCATCGGACCTTAAGTCTAATCATTTATGATTTTCTATTTACCAACAAGCATACTTTAACCCAATAGTCGAGTCCAACAAGGAGAATCGATGAAGACATGGTGCGAAACTAAGTTTTATTACACTAGGAGCAAGCTGGTTTTGTCCACTTACTAGTGGGTGAAAGTATCTAGCTAGTTGCCTCTACATACATTTATCGACAAGAACGTCAATCGACAAAGATGCATGAGCCATGAAGAAGCTCTTGTGTACATTACCAAAACCATCCAGCTTAATTTGGGATATATCGACCACAGCTTCTACGTACGCACATTGAGCTTCACGAGTCAGGAGTTGGGTTGACAACTGAGGTTGTAATTTCAACTCCCTTGCAAGGAAAAAGTAAAGGGAAATGACGTTCGTGATTTATGCTGTTTACCTTTAACCTAATCTTACTCTTAAGATATGTTTTTGGGATCTGGCTAGTGCTTTCTCCCAAGTTGCAACGTCAATCAGCTCACTTAAAAGGGTAGAATCTCCATTTCGGTTCATGGATCCATTTATGTCATGATTTGTATGGATGTTTGACAAACCCCTTTCCTTGATGTAATCCTACACGACATCATCCCCATTAAACTAGAGTTCATGGTTAAACAATTAATCATTGTAAACTTGCACATCCATCATCCTCGCTATTCCAAGTTAGATTAAACAATGAATATATTCCAAGCTAAATTAAAATCCACCCCTCGTGATTTTCGCATACCAACCAATGCCATTTTCAAACGATGGAAAATAAAACAATAAAAGAAAAAAAAAAGACCAGTAAGAAACCGACTTCACGACCAGCATATTGATGTTTGATAACAAGTCAATTCTGGACACAAATCTACATTCAATGTAACGAGTGGATTTAATTTAGATAAAGCAAAAACCATCATGTGATTAGATGTTTGTTTGGAAAGTAGCACATTACACACACTTCTATTATTGATTAATCTCATATATCACTTGTCAAGTTGGTAGCACGTTAATATAGTTGTGATCCAATATTATATATGGGTCATGTTCATGTTCTGGAAGTTTAATTTTCAATTTAAATAATTATAAATAATTATTTCTTGTTGTGACTTCCGTTAAATATGATAATTAAATACTCATAATTGTTATCATAAAGTAATCCCGTCAACGGTACACAGTTTATTTATGTGCTTAGGACAATAAACTTTTATATCAGATGTCCATATGTTCTTCTCTCTCTCTTGCACTTTTTCTAATTAATAATCATATTGTCTCCGTTCATAAAAATCATTACTCGCAATTAATTATTTTTATTTACCCTCTTAAAAATATAATGAGAAATGGAAAATAAACATTGTTAAAATAAACGAAAATAGAAAGACAAAATTACCCAATCCTGAAAGGACAAGCCAATGCATTATGAGAGGGCAACCCTTCAGATCCAATGTATGTAACAGGTCAACCGTGTCTCCTTTTCTTCGCATTCACACTTGTTTTATACCAACGCAGAACTTAAATACTACCACCATAATCTGAACTCACCCATTCGGACAAACTTAAGTTGCCCAAACTGCACCCTCTTTTCTTCATATTCTCCAAACTGCCACGACCTCCTGCCTTTTTTAGAAACTCTCCTCCTCGCTCTCTTTTTGACTCCTCACTGCACACACTCTCATCCCATACTCTCTCTTCTTCTTTTTTTTCTCTCGCGAAATGGATACTGATACTGCTACCCCTACTCCTTCTGACATGAACGATTTGGCTAGACCGGACTCGGACACCGGGTTGCGCGTCGGCAGCGGAGGAGGAGGAGGAGGAGGAGCAGCGGTTGAAGGAGCTCGGTACAAGCTGATGTCGCCTGCGAAACTCCCGATCTCGAGGTCGCCGTGCATCACCATCCCTCCCGGCCTCAGTCCTACTTCATTTCTCGACTCGCCAGTTTTTCTCCCTAATGTCAAGGTCAGTACCGTTGATTATTTTTTTCTTCTTCTCTGTTTGGTCCTCGAGAAAATTTAGGATGGAAAAGAAATTGGTACATTGAAGTTTCCATGACGTTTTTTTGAGGTGAGTTAAGTACATTAAAGTATCAACCAATGTAAGTTAGCGAGTTCCGATTGGTTTTTTTTGTCTTGTTTACAGATTTATGTCGTGAAGTCATACAAATATCTTTGTGTCTGCATATATGTGTATATGTTTGTGTTTGAGTGGAGAATTTAGTGGAGGGAGTTTTATACGAGTTACTAATTCTGGTTTTGTTTTTGGATTCTGAGTGGGAGCATGTGGTTAAGATTCTGATGCTTGATAATTTGATAATGATTTAAAAATCTCTGCATTTTGCCCTCCGTGTTTTTTTTCTTTGTGGTATTCCAAGTTGCCTGGAATATGGCTTTTTTTTGGAAAGAAAAAATGCCACCTTTGTTTTCTCAGTTGAGGAATTTTGTGTTTCTTTGGGTGCTTCTTCTTTTAGGTCCTTTTTTTTATGTTTTTTCTGGATTCGAGTGAGTGGAATTTGGAATAAGTGCTTTGGTTGTGAGTAAGTAGGTATCTGTTTAATCTGCCACCGTTGCATGGTGTCATGAGAAGCTAGGATGCGCATTTGGATGGAGGATATGGGAATAAATTTGATTACGGAAGAATCCATATGACCCCTGAGTAGTGCTAATTAGTGAGAAAGATAGATGTGGTCGAGCACAAGAAGTTAGGTGTTGAAGCTTCTTAGAGTGTATACTATGTTACCTGGTAGAAGATTCTGAGGTCAAAGCAAATAGGTGCCAAAAACATCACTAGATTTTCGTTTACTTACGTTTATCTGGATCCTTATATTGTAGTATTGTTTTTATTCATACTGAAATTTTGTTAGTACATATTGATTTATTAGAATCAATTAGCCTATATCAAGTTAGGAGGCTTGCCGATCTTTGTCTGCTTATTGATGTCACTATGAAAGGTATCTAAATATTCAAATATGTTGCCAGAGAAAAAGATGAGGACATCAGTTCAAAGAAATAGCACAGATATTTACCGATTTACTAGGGCTATGGGATGAGGGAGGGTCACAAAACTTTCTTTTTCACCCTTTCCCATTCCTTGTTTGGTCCTGTTTAATGTGTATGCTAGTAGTTTCTAACTGCTAGATATGCGTTTCCTGTGATGGTCAGCTTTGATATCGACTAGCTACATCAAGAACTTTAAGTTAATATTTTCTCTGTTTTTCAGGCTGAGCCTTCGCCTACTACTGGTTCCTTTGCTAAGCTACCAACAGGACACGGCTATCTTGGTTCCCATGCATTTTCTGCAATTACAGTGTCCTCTAATACCTTTGGAGAAAGAAACTCCAGCTGCTTTGAGTTTAGACCTCATCCTAGATCGCACATGGTAATCTCCTTATGAAATATGAAACTCGTTATGAATGTTTGTTCTGCTAAAACTTCATCGTAATGACAGATTTAGGTTTATCTGGAACTTTCTCTAGCTGCTTTTGTTGAAGCTATATACAAAGGACATCAAATTTAATTCCTAGACCATCTACGTACTCTTAGGCTTTCTTTTGTGAACAATACCTGTCACTTTCACTGTCAAAAACTTTTCACCGGAGACCTCATCCATGCAGTAAATCACTGCATCCGCAGTTCAACTAAGTGAGTTCTTTTTATTTTGAAAAAGATTTTAGGAGAATGCAGTAAATAGTAGATGAAACATGAGCAAACACTGAGACCCTACCAACATTTTGCTCGTCTTTTCTAAATTCTGTTCGGTGATATAGCCAATTCAATTCATCTTATTTCTGCCAAGTATGCCTTGCTATTTGAAAAGTACTGTTACCTAATGTATTCCATTTATTTTAAGGTTCCCGCAGATATGAACCATCAGGGAAGTGATAAATCTATTCAAGTCCAAGGCCAGTGCCATTCTCAATCATTTGCATCATCACCTTCAGTTAAAAGTGAGACAGTGGCGTCTTCGAACGAGTTGAGTCTGTCATCACCTGTAAACATTGCTACTTCTGGGGTTAGTGCACCTGCTGAAGTTGATATAGATGAACTAAATCAAATAGGGCAGCCCAGCAATCGACTTCAGGCATCACAATCTGATCATAAAGGAGGAAGGTGGCCTCTTACGTCATCTGAAGATGGCTATAACTGGCGAAAATATGGGCAAAAACATGTTAAAGGAAGTGAATTCCCACGCAGTTATTACAAATGTACACATCCAAACTGTGAAGTGAAAAAGTTATTTGAGCGTTCACATGAGGGACAAATAACAGAAATTATCTACAAGGGTACACACGATCATCCTAAACCTCAACCTAGCCGCAGATACACTGCTGGTGCTGTATTGGCCATGCAAGAGGAACGATCTGAGAAGGATTTGTCTGTAACTGGACAAGATGGTGAGGGAAAAACTCCAGTGGGATTTCTACCCGTTAGTCTTTGTTTTTTTTTCTCAAATGCATTAACCACTGTGCTTTGTTTCTCTTCTTTTTTTCCATGTAGACAAGGCATCCACTGTATATGGTCAAATGCCTCATGCAACTGATCCAAATGGTACTCCCGAAATGTCTCCTGTTACTGAAAATGATGATAATGCAAAAGGTGGGGAGGATGATGATGATATATTCTCAAAAAGGAGGTATTAACTTACCAATTGATTAGGCTGTTGCCATGTAGAAGAAATGTATGAAATGACAAAAATATAAGCAATATATGGACCAAACAACAATCTAAGTTATTTTGAGCAGGAAAATGGACATCGGGAGTTTTGATGTTACTCCAATAGTTAAGCCTATTCGAGAGCCGCGTGTTGTTGTTCAAACTCTGAGTGAAGTTGATATTCTGGATGATGGGTACCGATGGCGCAAGTATGGGCAAAAGGTTGTGAGAGGCAATCCCAACCCAAGGTTTGTGTTCTAGGAGTCTATATTCAATAGTTAATTAATTTTCTGTTCTCCCCGTCACTGCATCTTTCTGCAAGAGTTTCGGGACCTTTTGTAGATATGGTTTTCCCTAATTTTCCATGAGATAGACGAGTGTTGAAGTGATGGTATGAGCTGGTATTACCTCCTTTGCTGTCGCCGCCTTGTATTGAACTTGTAATTGGCAGGGAACACAAATTAAACAATGCTCATTGAATGATCTGATTTTGTGTCTTTCATTGCATGTGACAAGTGTCCAAAGCGCATCAGATTACTCTACAGTATAGAGTTATATATGCCTTGCTGTTTACTTCTTGCCATATTGTTCAATCTCTGATAACATGCTCGAAGCTGATACTTTTCAGGGATTGTTGATGGAGATCTAGGAATATGATAATTTCTGTTCATGCAGTAGTAGATTAATATTAGAGAATGTGGTCATACTTTGCTCTGCTCTTCAAATCAGATTCTAAACGCTATCTGTTTGAAAATAAAACTTAGTTGGACGATTCAGTACAATTCTTTTTGCGTAATTTTAGAAACAGATGCTAATCAGAGTTAGTACAACAAACTTCACTGTTTTGAAATGCTCAGTAACTTGGGAATTATACCTGCTCAACATATATTACTGAAATGTTTTGTTATGCTTTCTTTACATTTCATCTCTATGTGATTCATGTTTGCGTTTCATGTTTGCTCGATCTGTAGGAGTTACTACAAGTGCACCAGTGCTGCATGCCCGGTTCGCAAGCATGTAGAGAGAGCATCTCATGATCCGAAAGCTGTTATCACCACCTATGAGGGGAAGCACAATCATGACGTGCCTTCAGCTAGGAATAGTAGTGGTCATGACACTGCTATGCCCGGGCCATCACGGATGAGATCGGATGAAAACGAGACAGTAAGCCTGGATCTTGGAGTTGGGATAAACTGTGGTGATCACAGGTCTAATGAGCAGTATCAACAAGCGGCACATTCTGAATTTATCCAGAGCCAATCGAGAAGAAGTGATTCCGGTTTCAGAATAGCTCAAGCAACACCAATTGCTAGTTACTATTTCAATGGTGGAATGGATGAATATGGATCCAGAGAAAATCCAAGTGTTGATGTCCGAACTCCTCTAAGCCATCCTTATCCGTATCCGCAGAATGTGGGAAGACTACTGACAGGTCCTTGAGTCTGTTTCTCTTTTGTTTTCCATTTTGGTTCCTCCATCGGCTGGGATCGAAATCAAGCGTATCATATATTATATGTATATTTTAGCTTTCAACCTGAGTGCTGATCTGGGTATTAACATCCTCGACATATGCATTCTCCTGGTTTCAGTTTTTGGCTTGATCTCAAGTACCAATGCACAGGCGTTGTATAAAGATGAAATTTAACACAGGCATTGTTTTCTTGTAAGAAACATTACTGTATGACTGTTGTTCGAAATGCAAATTGAGGTTTCTACTAATTTGTTCAGGGACAAGAACAGGCTGTTGTAATAATTTCCATGTGGAATCCACACTTTACTCTTTCCTATGCATCACCACAATATCACATCAATGATCAAACCAAGGAAATCTCAACCAGAGAAGAATCTTTTCCATGACTGCCACGGTAGAAACCCCCCTGCCAAAGTTGTAGTATACACATCAGAATCCACATCTTTTCCAGTCTTAAACGTAACCCCAAAGAAAAAAGAAATCAGAAAAAAATGAGCATGAAATAGGGCATTTTTCATGTCTCAGTCGCACCGCATTCAGGGCAGCGGAAATACTCTTCCTCCTCTAGAACAAGTCCAGAGCCGCCACATGCCTGACACCTTCTCTGCGCCATCTGCCGCGAAATATATCAAACTTAAAACATAAATACAAACAATAACTCATACTAACATTTTGGTTTGATTTTGGCAGGGCAACTTCATGAGATTCACTTACGATTCTTTTGCTGAACTCAACCCCAGCAACCACAAAAGGTGTTAATCCAGCTGCATACATTGATTCAATCTTAAGAATAACATCATCTCGTTTAGGGCAATTGTAGAGTCATAGATATACCTACGGCTCCCACAACAATTTGCCAGGTGACTTCAACTTGGCCAACATCCCCAGCAGCTGCTGCTGCTGCAACTGGCCTGCCCTCTAACCTTGGAGTTCTGATGGCGCCAAATTTAACTGCTGGTTTGGAAGATTGCGTGATGGTAACGACTCTGCCTCCACAGAATCTCTTTGCGATTGGTGTTGGGGATGATGACGAGAGCAGTATAGAAATTCCCGCTGTAGTAGCCATGGCAACCAAAGAAGGTAACACCTTTCTTTCTCTTGTGTTTTATTTTTATTTTTTGCTTTCGATCTTTTTCTCATAAATCATAATTATGAAATTGGTAATTCAAATTGCGCCACGTCGTCTCCCGCCAACCTCACAATGCAGCCCAACCCGACCCCATGCGTGAATGAATAAAACGTGAAACGCTGTCGCTTTTACTGCAAATTAAACTACGTAAAACCTCAACCTTGAAATACGAAGAATAAGAAGAAAATGAAAATAAAAGGTTTGGATATTAGGGATAGGGTTTTTGGGTGTTTGTTTTATCCAGAACCAGTTAAGCAATGGCAGTTTCTTCTCTCTATCAGTTTACTCGTGCTTCCCATTATCACCACAAAACTTTTCCTCCTTTTCGACTTCTTCTTCCTAATCAATTACATGTGTTGTTACATCATGATAATACAATGGGAAGGAGTGGTGCGAGGAGGTTTGTGGTTATGAATATGCAATCCGACGCCAATATTTTCAAGCCCAGTCGCAAGTCCAGCCATGGTCATATGAGGAGTCCATACGACTATTTAGACGAGGTTGATGAATATGATGATGAAGAAGATGATGACGAAGATGAACAAAGTGATAAGGAGGAGGATGTGAGTTGTTTGTATTTTTTTTTCTTTTAAGTTTCGTAATTGTGGGATAGGGAATTGTTAGGTTTTGTGTTCCACTTGTCTGTTCATACTTTTGGCTTAGGAGCTCGCTTCAGTTGGGCTTGTTTTAGTTTCTGATGTTTACTTTACTGGTTAAAGTTTGGTTTCTCCTTTCCCTAAAAAATGGCGGTTCTTCAGAAGTTGAGCAAAATTTGTAAACCAGTAGTTTTCCTGCTTCAATTTGTGGAGGAAATGAAAGTTGAGGATAGATGATTGCATTGTGGTTTTTCTAATTATAGAATCAATTTAGGAAACTTCTAAGCGACCGATAAAGAACTTTGATCTTCAATGCTTGTTTGGAATTCAAAAGGGCGGTATAAAAGTAATCAAGTCATTTTTCATTGGTAGAAGCACCAAGGGGTCCGAAGATGCCATGATGTTCGAAGTGGTTCATGCAACACCTGGTGAATTAACTATAGGTCAAGCTGGTCTATTTCATGTTATGGTTATGTAATTATACGTGGCTAAATTGTTCCTATGGAGTGTTATTTGTCATGTACATGGGTTTCTTTTTGTAAAATTTGTGTTCCTACAATTCTAGTAACCGACTTGGGTTCCTAGTTTTGAACTTTAGCAGCACGGCCTATGCTGTTTATTTAATAGATACCGAGTGTTTATGGCATATGCTCGTTTTCTTGCCCTTTCAGCATGCATCTTATTCCAATAATTAACTGTTGAATATGCTTCCAGGATGAGTTTGCTGAACCTGAAGAGTTTCAACTTCGTGGGAGGAGATTCAAGCGTGAAACCAAAGTTCCTACTAATCAAAGTAACCTTCATTTTCTCAGAATTTTTCTTACAATTTTTCAGTGCAATTTAGCCTGAAGCAATTTAATTTTTTGCTTGCAGTCAGTCAGAGACACTTGAATGCAAGAGATGAAAACAGGACTCAAACGAAAAGCTTTGTGAAAAGTGCATATCATTCCAGAATGAGAACAAGGGAGGCTGATGAGGTAGTTGGGAAAGAAAAGGTATTATTTCAATTGGAATGACCTAGGAATTTGAATTAATAGTTTGAGAAAGCTTAATGTTTTTCCCTGTATCTTGTTGCAGCTGATGAGTGGGGAACCTAGTAAAGACATATATCAGAAGCTAGATGAAGAAATAGATGTAGACAAAAAATGGATCCCACTGTTGGATTACCTTGGCACGTTCGGGCTCAAGGAAACACACTTTATCAGAATGTATGAAAGACACATGCCATCCCTTCAGATAAATGTATGTTCTGCTCAGGAGAGGTTGGAGTACCTCTTGACAATTGGTGTCAAACACATAGATATCAAAAGGGTACTTCTGAGACAGCCGCAAATTCTAGAATATTCTATTGAGAGCAATTTGAAGCCCCATGTATCTTTCTTGATGGATTTAGGAATTCCGAATTCTAAGCTTGGGAAGGTCATTGCTGGTGCTCCGTCCTTCTTTTCCTATAGTGTTGAGAATTCCTTAAAGCCTACAATTAGATACTTGGTTGAAGAGGTTGGCATTAATGAAAAGGCCATCTGTAAGGTTGTGCAACTAAGCCCGCAAATCTTGGTTCAGCGAATTGACGTATCATGGAATATCCGCTATATGTTTCTTTCCAAGGAGTTGGGTGCATCTAAAGATAGTGTAGTGAAGATGGTAACAAAACATCCTCAGCTCCTACATTATAGCATAGATGATGGATTCCTCCCAAGGATCAAATTCCTAAGGAGTATCGGGATGCGTAACCCTGACATCTTGAAAATCTTGACTAGACTTACACAGGTGAAACTCCTCCCTCTATACGATCACTAGAACCCTTTTTTTAAAAAAAATAAAAATTCTTATGCTTTTCTTCTTGTGCCCTTCTCAAATGGTTCAGCTGCCACTTGTTTTCAAAATTTTCCTGTAAACCAAGTGGTTCATGTCTACAAGAACTTACTCTAAGAAGATTTCTTAAAACCGTAGGATTTAGGGAAGATTATGAGATGACTGTCACTTCTCCTTATAGACATTAAGTTATGCTCTCTTTTTTCCTATTATGAAAATATAATGTACGACCATTTTATCTGATGATTCTGTTTTGCTGTCAGGTATTATCTTTGTCCCTGGAGGATAATCTCAAGCCGAAATACTTATACTTGATAAATGAACTTCATAATGAGGTGCAATCCTTGACCAAGTACCCCACGTATCTGAGCCTGTCTTTGGACCAGAGAATTCGCCCTCGTCACAGGTTCTTGGTGTCCTTGAAGAAAGCTCCAAAGGGGCCATTTCCTCTAAGTTCGTTTGTTCCAACTGATGAATGCTTTTGTGAGAACTGGGCTGGAACTAGTTTGGATAAATACCTGGAATTTAGGCAGCAATTACAAAAGAAGAAGTTCTCCGGGAGATAGCGATAAGGATAAGTTGTTGAAGTCACTGCTCTGTAGCTTAACTGACATAAGTGACGCTTCAACCGGGTTATTCTATTCCATCTCTTTGAGATCACCTAGAGAAAAAAGTCTTTCTTTTGCTCCTATAAGGTTGACTTTGTGAGAGCTATCCTACATTTTGAACTCAAGCGTTGATTTCTGAAGCAGTCAACTTCACTTGGGATCCTGCGTGAATTAGCAAGTACCACCTTCAAGGCTTGTATCAAATCACATGCTGGATGGTTGGACAACTAATTTTCATTGTCTGCAGTGTTACCATTATCATCTGCGAAGCTGTTGTTCCATATTTTTTTAGTCTTTCATGTTTGTTCAGCAGACCCTGGATGCTTCACAATATTATTCAATCGTGGTAATTGAGAAGGAAAAAGAGTCTGAGAGATATCAAATTAAGATCGGTGGTTAATTGTTTGAATTGGAATGTAATAAGTACAGATGCATTTTGAAGCAGGCATGTGAGATGGATGCATAATGATGGCGAGTATGATAGAAGATACACGCAGAAGTTTAGAGTGATCTGACGGCTTTTTTGAAAGAAGAAGAAGAAGAAGAAGAAGCCAAGTCAATTTCATTGATTGTGGAAAACCTTGTAAAAGATAGTGGATTGCATGGAATTATTCTGTGCATATTCCGGTGGAGAAGAACTTCATTCTTGATTTTGTATTACTGTATCCTCTCTTTCTTTATTTGTTTCTAGTTAAAGCTTTTGATGCTACATCTCGCACTATGTGATGATAATGAGGATGAGGAAAGATGATACTTTCGAGGTATCTATCTTAACCCTATTATATCTTGTGTTGTTGTAATTTGATATTTGTTATGATTTTTAGCTCTTTATCATGTCTTACCTTTGCAGGCCTGTGCCAAGTATGTACAGTATTAAGAAGGGTAACGAAATTTTATCTCTTCTACTAAAACAAGATGGATCAATGATTATTGAGTTGGATGATGAACACCTAATATAGGCTTCATGAACTGCAATCGTATTTTAGATGAATCATAGGGTTCATAACATTGAAGTAGAACGCATGAAGAATAGTATACTATTGGAGGGCATCATTACAAGAAACATAAATTATTCTACCATATAAATTGTTGTTTGAGCTAAATAATTGCATTTCCTTTGGTTAACAAATCATTCTTGAAGTGAGTTGTTCAATTAAACATGGTGACGGAATGGAGTGGCACAAACTCTAGTGGTGGTGGTGATCAATGATCAATACCAGGAACGATGGCTGCAACCACTCATCAGTTTAGCGGGTCGAAGGGATAAGTAAGCACTTTTTCCTTTCTATTTAAAATGCATAGATAGAAAGAGTCTAACGAGGCAAAGAATGTCTGGCCGTCAAACAAAAGACAGTGATTTGATTAGAGGGTACCATACTACCGAGGTCTGCAACCCTATATCCATGTACTTGCTCGTTTGCCCTTCTCTACATGACATTCCTATAGGGTAGGGGTAGGGGTAGGTTTCTTAAAAGAAGGGGTCAGTTTGTCCAATATTGTTTTAGAGTTGGAACACCCACCAGTGTAGACGGACGGTGGGATTTGCCATACACAAGAATCCAACAAGAGAGGGCCACTAACGTATCCATTATCCCACACTTTTTTCCTCCATGCCACTCCCATCCAACAGCACCCAGACAAAAGAGAAAATGGGGGAGAGAGCCATAGAGGGGAAGCATTCGGAAGCATTCGGAAGCATTCGGAAAAGAAAGGACATGTAAGGCTTTTTTTGGCCAGTTTGTGGGAGAGGACTGAGGAGAGAGAGCCTTGGTGGATTTACTTTCTCTCCTTTCAAGGAAAGAGTGCAATCAAAATAACATCAATATCTAAAGTTATTCCCTGTTCTAACCCTTGTCCGTGTCTCTACATTCTCACCTCCATCTTCCTTTTGTGCTCTGCACTTTCAAAAAGGTGATTGAACAGAAAAAGATAATGTTCAAAGACAAACCTAATGCAAAGATCCCACCAAATGAGGCACCTCCGCTCCAAAGCTCATTGCAGAGCCATTGGGCAACCCGACACAGAATCACCCACCCTTTTATTCCTCCAATACAGCCCTTCCAACAACTACTTTCCATCTGCCTTTTGGATTTTCTTCCTGCCCTTTTCTCCTAAACAAGGCCTCCCCTGCTTCCTTTCTCTTTCACCAACCCAGATTTCTTAGGCTACCCACATAACGTTGTCTTCTTGGATTTTATAATTCTGCTGCCGATTCTACTTCTACTTTACATCATCATTCACTATCTGTTCGAGGCTTTCAATAGTGGACGTATTGTGAGTTCAACACCAACACCCTCCTCTCATTCATATATATATATATATATATATAAGAGTTCATTAATCGGGTCCTGAGTCTCACCTAAGAACACAAATTCTTTCCACTCGCAGTCACACACAACTGCTGTAAAATGGGCGGCCAAAGCTGCGATCCTATGGTCATCCACTCCTCCATTACCTTATTGCAGGAGAGGTTTAGACAGTTGGAGAAGGCGAAGGAGCTGAGGCAGCAGAGGGAGCTTCTATCTCTTTTCTCAGAAGCAGAGAGGATCAAGCCATCTATAAATTACAAGAAGCCATCCAGTTTGTTTCTTCACCAGGAATTATTCCTTCCACATGTTCAACCGCCTCAAAGCTCTCTCTCCCACCATCAATACACGCTGAGCAGGCCTAGAGACCTCCAGGTCAACCAGATCCCAAAGTCTTCCAACCTATGGCCAATAGATACTGATGCTATTCAAAGTATAAAAAATAACTTGGATGAATCAGATGTAGACACCTCACTTCATCTATGAAAAAGTTTTATAATGCCAGTCTGTCAGTCAGTCAGGCTCCCATACTCTCTTGTTTCATTTCTCTGTTTCTTTGCTCTTTCATCTCTTAGACACATCTGTAAGAAGCAGAAGAGGAAAAGAGAAAAGAAAAAACAAATGTAACTACCCCATCCGGTGGGACTCATGGTCCTCTTCATGTTCAGTAATTACATGGGAATCGGAAAGATCACTCTCTGATTTGTTTTCGAACGACTCCTCATCAGAGCCAGTAGTAGCATCAGACTCTTCATCACTGCTCCATTTCCTCTTCATCAGTCTGGGGACCAACCGAGTTACTTCTTTGGTCTTTAACATCGAGTCGCCATTGTTTATCAGTTCAAACCGAACAGCACTGACCTTTCTCGCATTTCCGGCCAATATCTGCTCCAAAGATACCCACGGATATTGATTAGTGAAGGATTTAACATTGGATCAAAGTATTTTTGGAAAAAAAGAAATCGTCTTCATCCATATATATATCAATTGAAAGTGACACTCCAATACTGAAAGATGATTTGATCTCATCATGGAATTTCTGCAAGCATAGTTCAAGATATGCTGGTTACACATAGCAAGCTAGAGGTAGTAAGAGACTTACTAAATTTCTTGCTTTCTTGGAAATAAGACATTACATCTTCAAATTTGAATTATTAGCTCACCTTATGAGGGTGTTACATAGACAAACTTCTACTGAGTTTCTTGGTGTCTGTAGAATTAACCCAAGCAAAAGGGGAAATGCCTTGTAAATAAGCAAGTTGGATATTTTTCTAACTATAACCAGCTTCCTTGGAATATGGAGTTGCTTATTGCTTTGTGACTGTTAGTTTTATCCAGCTAATCAAAGGTGACGCAGATAACCATGCTTTCTTAACAGTTTGATTATGGCTAAGATGCTTAAATATCACATCCAGACCAGGAAAAGAGGACGCTTGACATGCAGTAAGCCTAATTGTAAGAAAGCTGAATCTAATGTCAGCTAAAGCTAGATAGTGTAGAGCTCAAAACCAAATAATATCAAACAAACAAGTGACTGACCGCTAAATATGAATTAGTAGCAGCTATTCCTACACATAATTGGTAATATACTAGATATAAGGCATTCACGAAAGAAAGCCATCCATTGATATCCACAAAATAGAAGAAAATTGGATCACTATTTGAAGGCATAGATACAAAAAATTTTGAAGCCGAGTATGTATCAGTGGCAATTGGGAGGAGAAAAACTGCGACAAAGAAACTAAACGATACCTCAAGCTTATATATTTGATGTTTTTCCTTCATTTCTTGGCGGTCAGGCTTGCTTTCGCTATTCTCATCATCATCTTCTTGAGTATCCTTTTCGAGGACCACTTTAACTGTCTCGCCTGTCCTTGGAATATATCCAAAAGCCTCGCATATGAAGCCTGAAACAGTTTCATATTGATGACCCTGCAAAACAGAGAAGCAAAAAAAATGTCACTGGGACATGTAACGTAAGGACTGATAGTACTTGTTTGTGGATGATGTAATATTATAGCCACTCTGTAAGAATTGCTAAATTTCCTTAGTGCAGACCAAGGAAAGAGAGAAAGAAACCATGCAAAGTCAAACTCCTTGGATAATTTATAACTCCTTTCCAGTTATCAGTGTACTGATGCATATCTTCCACAAATACACGACACTAGATCCAATTTTAAAATGGTAACTCATCTTTTTGTCCATTAAGTGTCAAGGTTTAAGTTAATAAACTTAATTTAAAGGAAATGCTGAGAGAGAGAGAGAGAGGGAGGACATCAAACAAGTATGAGCAGAGTGCATCAAGCAAAAAGTTACCATGACTGTCTATGGTTACTTTTGGCGATTAAATCAAATTAATCTTCTGTTCTATCATTAGAGCAACTGCAAATGTAAGTGTCTGTGTGCTGTTGCTCTCGTTCTTAAAATTGTTCTGGTTCCCTATACATGTGTCAGTGCAATTAATCGACAGGAAACAAAATTCATACATATGGCAAACCAAGCAACTGGAATTCTGCTGATGTTAGATCAAATACAACGTGCAATGTGAAATTTTCCCTACATGTGTCAGTGCAATTAATCGACAGGAAACAAAATTCATACATATGGCAAACCAAGCAACTGGAATTCTGCTGATGTTAGATCAAATACAGCGTGCAATATGAAATTTCCCTAATTTAAAATCTTATTGTTTTCAAGATTAATATGCAATAATCATGATCACAAAAGGTTGTAATAGAAAATCATGACCATAGCCAATAGTCGTTAAATTATGGTTCCATCTTTATCAAAATTGTTTCCTGGTGACAAGAAGGTTTCTTGAACCAGTCAATGAAGAGAACATCACTTTCTGCACGGGACCAATCACCAGGACGAGGTTTTCAGGCAAAAACTTATAACCATCCTGAATCAACATTTATTGGGCAGATGACCATCTACCCAAAGGTCATGCAAAAAATGTGGAAAGAGAAAGGATGCATCAATCAGAATTCTACATACTATACAACTAACAGCCATTTATGCATGTCAATGTCAGTATGAAATGGATTTTTCGTTCTCAAAGGCAACAACATATGACATACCTCTGGCATTTTGATATTTAGATCTTCAGAGAGTTGATCAATGGAAGTATTAGCATCAACATCATATATTCCCTCTGCTCGCATGACAACATAGCCAGTTTTCTTTTGTATCTCTTCCTATTATACAGGAAACATCCAATCACTTAAACAGTTGTGACAAACATATCCCACAAAAATTATGTCAAGCATACATGTCTGATTGATGTGCATGTTCCCAAAGAATTCTGAATATTCCTAGAAGTTGACTCAAGGTGAAAATATCTCCTCATGATGAATTTAAATGAAATATAATGACACCATTATTTTCATTGAAAGATTGGGACAGTACGTCCTTTGCATAGGGTGATCTTAGCACACATAAATTTTGCAGTTGAAAGCACATAGGTTTTGCATATCATCTTCAATCTTAATCATGAAAGTAATGCATCACACAACTGTAAAACCTTAACTCTGGGAACTAAGAAATACCCATATTCAGCATAGAAAATCCAGATAACAGCACCTTTACCATAAACCTAGCAGTATCTTTCAAAGATAATAAGAAAATATAAAATCATCAGAATACAGCCTTGGAATCTAAACCTCCATGACTAAACACGCATGTTGTTGCATGAGAACACCACCACAACATCTGTGCACAATAAATATGCATCCCACGTAACTGATTTAAGCACTATTTTTCTCATTTTAGGTGCAAAATAAAATGTGAGGATCATGACACACAAGACACGTCAGTAAAAAAAATTGAATCCAAGGAAAGTTACATAGAGATTAAAATTTTATGTGGTGCCTTATAATTTTCATAACATATACAGTGAATGGATCTCAGCTATCCGCTCATCTTACAGCTTGCACTGATTTTTATGTCTATAAACTTACTAAACTTAAGAGTGACTCAGAAAAACTATACTTGCCACCATGAACAAGGCAATTCGAATAGAGAGAAAATAATGTTTTTATTGTTGTTCAACAAGACTAGTGAGTGTAGTTTCAAATAAGTACCTAATCACAAAAAAGAGAAGGGACAGATCCAATGAAGTATTCTCGCCAACCAAAATAGAAGCATACTCCGCATTACAGATCATAGACTCTTCATTATCATTTTTATCTTCACTTCCTACTATTTCATTAAAATAAAATAAAATTTCTGACATTGTAAAAGGGTATGATGAAATGAATTTCTAAGAGACAATATATATAAGGTTATTAGAAATGCATAGAAATCTTTTCCAGCTTTACTTTTGAGTCATTTTCATCGAAGATTTCTCCAACAATCTCCTCAACGACATCTTCCAAGGTCACTATCTGCATAAAGCACAAAATTTACAAAACAAATATTAGGATGATCAATATTATAAGGACCACTTGTAATTCCTATCAATATAAAATGGCCAAATACTGCAGGTGTATGTTTTAATATGATTCAACTTCTTTTCCAAGTTGTGGCATGGACAATTGGTTAAAACATACTATTAAGTTACTTTCATTGAACATCTTAAGCCATTGCAGGTACCAAGACCCACCACAGATCAATAAATTGCAATGCTGCCTTGTAAAGATGAATGCAACAATGTTTTGTTGTGAATAATGAACCTACTAAGCTTTCTGTTATATTTGGTTACATTTTATGCGGTGATTTTGGACAGCTAAAACATTCATTAAGTGACACCTTTAATCCAGAAATCACCACTGAAAAAAGAGGAATTATGATGTTGTAATATCTTAAAAGATCAAAACTCAGGTGTAGACTAGCCTTAGATCAGATTGGCCTTTCCCTAAGCCTCAAAGCTGAGAGGTGGAAAGTCCTCGGTTCAAATTCAGAAAAGTAAATATTAGAATTAGATGTGGGCAGACAGACTATAGATATACCCGTCATATCGAAGAAGTGTTTCAAAGTCAGGTACCAGCCAGAACTATGATCCTCCTACTAGACATTTCATTTGCATCTAATTTGGTGTTTAGTTACTTCGAAAACATCATGTTCCCATCAACAACTCAATTCAAGTTATGAGTCTTTCCCACTGCAGATAATAAAGATATTTGAAATTTCACACAACCAATGAAAGAACCCATTGATAAATAGATGGAAATTCCACACTGTAATCTATGAAAACAACCAGTTTGGAAGTTGCATATTATAAGTCAGAATGTAGTCAGCAACCATCATCACAAAACTGCAAAACAAATGAAATTCTTTAGGTTTATACATACTCCCACAGTTCCACCATATTCATTAAGAACAACAGCCATGTGAACCTTCCTGATGCGGAATTCTCGAAGAAGATTCCAGACTGACATTGAGTCTGCAAAACCAAAAATGCCACCATATTTACTAGCTCATTAGTGGAAATAAATGAAATCGCACTGTAAAATGAAAAGAATGCTAGGAGCAACATCAAACTAGCTCATTAGTCTTTCAAATTCCTTGACAATAAGAAACAAAAAAGAATCCTCTAAGGCACAACAATTTCTGGAAAGAAAATTAATCCTGTTCAAGCAATAAGCAGTCTGATGAAGTTACTAGAAATTATTGTTATGAGCATCCTCACATTTGCTTGGATAGCATCTACCATAAGCAGGGTCTTGAGATTATGTCTATAATCTCTCGACAAGAAAGGCAAAGGCATCTTGCATAAACTAGCTGGAACCTAAGCATCCAATATTGAAGATACATTAGGCAAGTGCACTTGGAACTAGGTTCAAGTTTATTAAGGTGCATTTTGCCTCCAATCCTCGAGCAGTTGAATTAGTTACCAAGAGGAGCTAAGCATAGAATAGTATCTGAAAAAAAAATTTCCTTGTTGCCTACACAACACACGAAGAAGATATTTTTTTCCCACAGTACAAAACACCATATAATCTTATACAGTCGTTACCACTAAAGTTACATTAACAAATTCAAGACATCCTAATAGTGTGCAATAATAACACTTTATCATCTTATACAATTGTCAGTAATCAACTAAGGTTACAATGTTCAATTCAGGACACCTTAACAGCATTCGATGATCAGCAATTCAATTTCACCAGTAATACATCGCTCTTCGCCAAAACCAGTCATTCTCTAAGTAAGTGCAATATGATTGCACCTTTATACCAGTATCAGAAAACACATGATATTGATGGATATGAAATAAAAGTGTATTGAAAGAAAAGTCTGGAAATTTTGACCAGGCAATGCTTAAAGTCATGTCAAAAGAAGGCTATCATCTAGTTCCTGTTATATTGGGGTGCAGGGAGATGGCACTAAGCAAGTTTTACATTAAATCTTCTTAGACAAGGTATTAATTAATATTCCAAGCTTCTTAAAAAAAATTAGTATTCAAGCTTATTCAAAAAAAAATATTCCAAAACTAATAACATGAACAATCAATTGAATAGAATGTGTATTATCCACACACAAAAAAATCAAGTATAACCATCATTTTACTGAAAAGATAAGCACCATTAAACTAATAGATTACCAGGAACAAAATATGCCGGCTTGTGAGCCACATCACCAACACTTGTGCTTTCTAGTAGCTCACCCTTCAAAAGCAAATAGATTATAATTCTGCACACTATGAGATTGTCGCACACAATCACTAAACAAGTTAAAAGAAGTGATAGCAAAGAAGGATCATAACTACAAATTGTTCCACCTTCTGAGCATAATCTAGAAGATCCATTGCATATGCAATACCGACGATATTGTCCACACGCTGCTCAAAAACTGGTACCCTAGAAAGATCACATGCAATTCTTAGATTATTGCAGAAAGAACAATCTCCATAGAGATATAAATATTTTAATTACCTTGAATATTGATAAGTTACCCACAACTCATGAAAATCAACAAGAGTTGCTGTGCCATCAATGGCAACTACATCAACAAGAGGTGTCATCACTTCCCTTACACGTGTATCCTTAATCTCTAATACATTCTTGATCATATCCTGCAATTACATACAAAAGACAGGAATATTACCCTCGAATATTGAAACACAATCCAAGATTTTTCCATGAGTTCCAAGAAGACAATAATGAAACAGAACGTTCTTCAGCAAAAAAAAGTCCATTCCTCCTTGATGAACAGCATTATTGATTAAACATGAGGAGCCGGAATAAGATGAAGAAGCTTATTTAAGTCCCAGTGCAACACTCAGACAAAGAAGGGTTTCTGATTTCTAAGTAGTCATACCTCAATCAATAAAAATAATCCTGTTTCTTTGTTAATGTACAACAACAAACAGAAGTTGAAGTTACAACTCCCTAGCACATTAGATAATGCAGCATGGAAATCTTGGCTTTCAATTATGCATAATTGTCCTAGCAGAAATTCCTTACAGTATTTTCCTTATGGCATGCAGAAAATGCATCAACAGATCATAAAAGGGCAAACAGAAGGAAAAAAGTAAGCACAGCCATAGCCAGCGAGCAAAAATCACCTGTTCTTCCTCCTCTATTGCACCGCTTAATTCTGCTCCTCGCAACATCAGCTTCAGCTCATCTTCAGTAACATATGGTTCACTGGTAAGAGAAAATATGATATGGAAATAAAAAAGCTTGTTCGAAAACCACTCATACAAGAAGCCAAATACTACCAACTTTCAAAAGCATTAAATGACAATTAATAACATAGGTTCACTCGGCCAAGATTATGGAAACCATGGTAATGAATGGAAATGTGCAGTCTCTAATATGATGCTCAAATACATGCTACATATGTGTGATTTCAAAAATAAAGCAAAAACAAAATCAAGCATTCACCTATGCATCAGTTCAGAATCAAACAGACACCCTTCACAATAAAATTCTTTAGGAATCAAACAAGGAAAAGACTATCATACTCAATCAGCAATAGAAAAGCACTGTCCTGCTGAAATGCTTTATGTCCTACTAGTGAGAATAGAAAATATCTCACAATCAAATCCCAAAACTAACATTGGAAATAACATAGTATTCTCCGTAATTTTAACAGAGCCTACATGAAATGGTAAATAGTTCAAGGTAAATCAACTGAAAGGCTCAAAAACTCAACAATAAATGTTCATGTTTGTCAAAACTGAGACAGTAAGAAGGAAGACTTACACATGACAGATCATGGCAAAATAGAAATTGCACAAAATTTGAACAAGTTAGGGTAAAATCACCTCCTTCCTTTAAGACCAAGTATCTTTAGCATTCCTGCTGACAAGTATGTGACAACTCTTCCCACGGGATATAATACCAAGGAAAGCCATGCCACTGGTCTGACCTATAAACATTACAAGTAATGTCAGCCATGTTTAGAATATAACATTGTTGCAGCCCTAAATAAAGAACTTTAGTGAACAAAATACAATACATGAACAAATCTCTTTGGCATACAAGCACTTACCACAAACCTTGCAACCTCAGTTGGATTATGAACAGCTATACTTTTGGGAGTGATCTCAGTGAGGAGCAATATGGCAACCTAATCATGAAAACAAGGAGAGATGAAACATTAAATGAAATTCATTGTAGAAACCTTTAGGTTTGACATACAACTGGAAAAACAGGCATGCACCTAGATTCGCTGTCCTCTTATTTCTTCATTGAAATTGGTCTAATCTTGTAATGCATTCAAAGTTATTGTCATATCCTTCGATTCAAAGCTTTTATCTTTACAAAAATTAAGGTTTAATTCAGGAGAACAGTTAGATTCACCCAAAATTATAAGTAGCAATACCACATTAACAAAAATGTGTCAACAATGAAGGAACAATTGATTGCTTTTAGCCCTAAGGTTAACAAGCAATTTAGGCTTGAGAGCATGACAAAACAAAAAGCCCTATGGTGTCACAAACTCACCAATGAGTAAATGAAAAATATTTTGCAGAGAAATTTTTGATCATGGAGACATCAATTTAGATACCAGAGAAGATTATTCCCAGTGAAAGAATTTAATCACAAGTTATGCTACATGAAAAAAGAAGCACTACGGAAAAATTTTCTGACTAAGAAAAGCAAATAATCTGTGGGTGTCATATATCCAGTATGAGGGAAAAGGGATGAAAACATACAGTCATAACTCCAGTTGCCGCACTGACACCTGCCTCACCAAATATTGCAGTGGCTGCATCAGTGACTAATGCAGTTGCTCCAATATTAACCACTCTGGGCAAGTAAATATAAATAAAATAAGACATAAATTTCAAACTCAATCAGATAATTGAAATCAGATATGACAGCAGTGAGAAAGCAATACGTCGTGCCAATAAGAATAGTTGTCAGGAATCGAGTAACATCACTGCGAAGCATTTTGAAGAGGCCATTTTCATCCTCTTTTTCAGCCAGTTCGCGGACCTGATAGATAATCATCATGTGATCAGTTGAATTTGCATATTTGATCATATAAATGTGAATATGCGGCAGGTATGACAGAAATTACCATGAGCTTTTCTTTAACAAAAAGCCCTTTGGAACTGGAATCTACAGCACATCTTACAGTTTAACAAATGTCGGTCTAGTAAGATAATCAAGACCACTAACTCTTTACTCAATCCTATTAGATTTGATCATCATTATCAAGAACACATTGCATAAATAAAATAGAAAAGGAAAAATGTTAGATTTAAGGCTAACATGAAAAGGAAAAAAATATTCTACGTCGTGGGATCATAACAACCTTTAATCAGCTCAAGTCAAAGATTTTTAGCTTTACAACATTCAAGCATGCATATCGGTGCCAATATATGTCATCAAAACTATTCAAGCATTGATCGGGTACCTCAAAACCAACTTTGCGCTTCTTGAGCTAGAAATGCATACCTTCCACGGCCACAGTGTGGTAATGGATGTCTCAGCCATGGAGAAAAACGCTGACAACCCCAAAAGCGCAGCCAATATCAAGCCCTGCTCTTTGAAAATTTTCAGTAGCTGCGAAAGCTTAGGCCACGCGTTCCTCAACAACAATATACTTTGCCCTATAACTCCGTACCCAGCATTCACTACACCTTCTGCCGCAAACACTCTCCTGCAACCAAACACGAAAACCGCACACACCATTGCCCCCAAAACGACACCCCATTTTAATAAAACTCTCGCCAAATCTAAACCCGGACCCAAATCCGCATTCTGCTCGATAGCCAAGTCCGAACTGGACTTGTCCAGCGAATTGGAATAAGTTGTGGCCAAAATCGAACCACAACAATGCCTGAAATTAGAGGAAATGCAAGATGAGTACTGGCTGTGTTCTACAGAAACCTTGAATGGTACCTTTGAAACAGGTTTACAAAACAAAAAGCATGCAGCTTGTCTGTTGGCTGCCCACGAGGGTCGCCCCCGAATTGATGACTTAACCGAAGCGACCTCCATTAAACACACTATCCCTGCCTTGCTTGGAAGCGAAAACCCCAAAAGTACATGCAGCTCCAAAGATTGGAGGGATTAAAGAGCAAAGATGGGGAGGGTATGCGTGTACGTAAAGAACTAGTGAAGAGAAGCAATGATTGACATTTTGGTAAAATTTTCATCGAATAATTGCATTTTTGGTGGTGACGGTGTTGGCGAGGACGGTTGTGACTGTTCTCTCTTCCCCTTTGTTGCTCACGGGGAGGAGACTATGGTCACGCAAGTGGCAGATAAATCTCTGAAACAACTGGATTTGGCCTTTCCCTTTTCTTGGAAGATATTGATTCTTCTTTGCCTGGTACTATGCCAAAATAATATTCCAATTTCGTTAAAGAATTTTAAAAATATTAATTTAGACCTACTTTTTCAGGATAGCTGAATAGGACAAGGGTTTGATTTAGTAAAATAAATTCAAAAAAAAAGAAGAAGAGAAGATAGAATTCGTACATGACTTGCCAAAGTCACGCATCATCCAGCCAAGATGATCTACCCTTCAATTCTCCCTGGTAACTGGAGTACACGCAAGAAGATTAATCGTGCAGACCTACAATAGTTTTAATTTGATTCTTGGTTTCAGAATTCTCCAAAGTTTTGCTCCTTTCCGAATGGTTGGAAGTGGAAAAGTTGTGGGTTCAACGGTGGATTTTAAACTGGCGAGGAAAAGCTCACAAACCTTGCCGTCATTCGAATTCCGAATTGACTATTCAATTGAAGGGAGTGCCTGCCTGTGTAGTATGTGGTGAGAAAGGAAAAGACGAGAGTCGATCATGTTTTCTTTGAAAGAACACTTCAGAAAAGGAAATTAGTCTTCTAAGCATAAAAAGTTTACTGCTTTCGTTAAGAAAATTAAGTTTATCACAAGTTTTCTAGGCATGGTTGTGATGTTTTTTACATCACTCCCCCATCCAAGCAAAAAGAAGACACCTACAATACAAAGATGTTCGAATCAGAGCTATCGAAGCCACAGGGTTACTACTACTGCTCAACCCAGAAGAGGTACAACAGTTTTCATCATCATCAGGAAAGCCACAGATGGTTTGGCCTTATCAAGTTAGCTTATCAGCTCGTTGCAGTATTCTTCTCAAAACTGCTATTTGATCTTGCTGAATACTCTGCTACCAGTTGTGAGAACGACGATGATCTATCTTCCAATAATCGTGATGGTGTGTCATGCTCCTCAATCAGACCTGCACCGTAGGTGTGAATGAATAAATCATTTCAAGAAACAGAAACGATGGTCCGTCAAAATTGTAGTTTGTAAGTTATGGCTGATTAGATTGATAACATACCGTGGCTCAGAAGCAAAACCATGTCACTGTCAAGAACAGAAGTTATGCGATGGGCTATGGTTATAACCGTACAATCGGAGAAGTGCAGCCTCAGGGTCTGTTGAATCAAATTATCTGTTGCCGTATCAACCGAGGCAGTGGCCTCATCAAGAACCAAAACTTTGCTCTTCTTTAGTAATACACGGCCAAGGCAGACTAGCTGCCTCTGGCCCATGCTCCAGTTCTCTCCATTCTCCACAACTGCAATACAAGAATGACCACTCACAGTGTAAGCTCTCTTCATCATGGACAGGCATTTAAAATTTTAGTAGGTAATGTCTGTAAGACAAAACACAAACCTGGGGAGTCAAGCTTTTTTTCCTTCTTCCTAACCTCATCACCAAGTTGGCACTTCTCTAACGCCTGGAACACATAAGATAATTAAGTTAGAATTTTAGGCACTCCATTTTCCAAGCATAGGTAGAGTGCGAATCAGTTCTAAGAAAACATTTAGGATTAGTAAACATCATAAAATTGACCCACCTCCCAAATCCGATCATCCGTGTACTCTTCCAATGGGTCCAGGTTGCTTCGTACTGTCCCTTCAAACATGGTCGGATCCTGTGGAATAATGCTCAGCCTTGACCTCAAATCATGCAATCCTATCGATGATATTTCGATGCCGTCAATCACAATATGACCGGCTGAGGGTTCAACAATCCGGAAAAGAGCTTGTATGAGGGTTGATTTTCCACTTCCTGTTCTCCCAACAATTCCAGTTTTCATTCCTCCAGGAAAGGTGCATGTCAGACCACGAAGCACAAGCGGCATGTGAGGGGCATACTTAACCTATGGTAGACAATAATGCGATTATTAACCTTAAAGAGCCCAAAACAATCAACACAATCACTTGAATGGAACAAATAAAATTACCTGAAGATTCTCAATAGTAACTTCACCATGTGATGGCCAAGAAGGGTCCGGCCTGTTTTCTTCTACAATAAGAGGAGGCTCACTAGGAATTGTCAGGTACTGCAGTATTCTCTCAACTGATATGATCTTATTTTCACAGTTGCATATGTTCCATATAACCCAAGCTTGTAACATGTTCAGGTTCAGACCATAGGTCACAGCTAAGCCTGCTATGGCTGTAACAGAAAATGCGAATGGAGAAACATATTTCAGCCTTTTGCAAATTCAAGGCCATGGGATGAGTACACAGACAAACTACTAACCTGGCTCAATTCCACGAGGAAAAGAAACTAGGAAAACTAATGAGAAGGCAAATGTTAAAGAAGAGAACATGTCCAGGCGGAAGCAAAGCCATTCCATGGCAGCAGCCACATAGAACTTGGGCCGAGAATAGGCATCAGTAACTTTCATATTTATTTCTTGGAATCTTGATTGATGATCAAAACTCCTGATAGTTGCTACCCCGGAAATTGTTTCAGAAAAATGTTGAATGACCGGAGCTTTGCAGACTCCTATCAATCGCGAAAGTTCTCTGGCAGAAGGTATGTAATATTGCTGCAAAAAACGTATGTGAGAATTCTGATTTTGTACACAAATGAAATAATGAATTTTTATCTCATGTCAACAACAGGTTTTATCTGATTGCATTAAATTCCCATGTATAAACACTACTCTGAAGCTCATGCACTGAACCGAAGCGGAAGAAAACTATCCAAGGACATAGGCAGGTGTAACAACTTACTATAAGCAAGTTTCAATTGGAACATTTAAATAGTTGAAGAGACTGTACAGCTCACCTGATACCAGATGCAGGCTGCAATGACAGGGATAAAAACAATGAAGACTTGCCATGCCACCTGTGACATCACCACAACGATTCCCACAAGCTGAATAAAAGAAAAGGCAACAGCCCCAACCATATAAGGAATTTGCGTTTCAACTGCACTTTGGTCTGTAGAAGCCTATAAGAGAGAAAAAAACAGAAAAAAAATCAACCAAAATTTTTCATATGATTTCTGCTAGAAATAAAAATGAAAGCAGAGGAAAATGCTGGATTCAAACAGACCTGTGAATTTAATATGCAATGCAAAATCATGATGATTGTTAGATGAAAAGTTTTACTTACCCTATTCAGGATTCTTCCACTAGGAGTGGCATCAAAGAAGGACATGGGTGCACGAAAAATGCACATATGCATCTTGTCAAAGAGTACAGTAGCTGTTTTATAACCTGCTGTTACAAGAAGTGTGGATCTAGCCAGGATGCACAAGGAACTTCCAATAGCCAAAGCTACGTAGACAATTATTAAAGTGGATTCTCTAACAACAGGCTGAGCATCCTTTGACACAGGAGTAGCCCATGCCATCCAATAGTTGCTGCCAATTTGAAGGATCTGAAAGAGAATCTGTGCCAGTATAATCAATGGTGCCAGGGCTCCTCCATATGCTGTTGTGATGTACTTCCAATATACAGGAAACCCTACCCTACCTTTCTCTCTTTCTTCTTCCTGGACAATTTGTCCTTTAGGCCCCGAAATATCCTCTGCTTTACCATTTTGTAAATCTCTGTTCCCTTCTTTCTGCACAACTCCATCACTAGTGTTCGTTCCACCATCATTCATGACACCATCGATTCCTGAAACTGACCCTTCTTGTGTGGAATCAAGGGCCGAAAGAGCTTCCTTGTGTGCACCAACAAGTTCCATAAAATCTGATCCAGAGTTGAGGATGTCGTTGTACTTTCCAGCTTGAGTGATCCTTCCATCTTTCATTACCTGACCAGAAGAACATATGAAATATATAGATTGCCACATTTGAGATCATCATAATCTCCATGCTTGCTCAATAAATGTAACAAAAATTACTCACCAGGATAAGATCCGCTGCAGGTAAGAACTCCACCTGATGAGTAACAAACATAACCGTTTTTGAGCTCAAAAGATTAAGCAAGACTTCCTGTCAGGTATGGATCAAACATTAGGAATTTCGAAGAACTTAGTCTTTTCTGTGTAAATATAGAAAACTGTTCACAATGTGTGCACGGGTTGGAGAATATGATGAATATTTACCTTAAATAGATGAGATCCGGTATGTGCATCTACAGCACTAAAAGGGTCGTCAAATAGGTAAATGTCAGCATCCTGGTAGAGAGCTCGGGCAATCTGTATTCTCTGTTTCTGACCTCCGCTTAAATTGATGCCCCTCTCACCTATCTCTGTTTGATCTCCAAATGAGAGGATTTCCAGGTCCTTCTTCAGGGAACAAGCTTCCAATACTCTCTCATATCTTTCTCGGTTCATCTTCTCACCAAACAATATATTCTCCTCAATCTTTCCGCTCTGTATCCAAGGTGACTGTGCAACATAGGCCTTTGTTCCACACAACTTAAGAGTCCCGGAGATCTTGGGTACTTCCCCTAAGATGCAGCTGAGTAAGCTTGACTTGCCAGAACCAACAGTACCACAAACTGCAACCCTCATACCGCGGGATACTTTGAAATTTATATCTTTTAAAGTTGGGTTCGATGAAGTTATATCCCAAGAGAAGTTTCCATCAACTATCTCAATTGCTGTATCAGTACTGCCTACTGGAAGTCTCTCTACAACATCAAACTGCAGGTCATCAAGGCGAAGAAAAGATGCAATCCTGTCAAGAGAAACCTTGGTCTGAACCATCATGGATATTGTGTCGGGAAGATTATAGATTGGTTCTTGAAGAATCCTGAAAGTAGCAAGCGCAGATAAGATCTTCCCTGATTCAAGTGGGACGCCTATGAGTATACAGGTTCCGAAAGTGGCCACAGCCACTAAAGTAGGAGCCCCCCAGAAGACAAAACTGATCATTGCTGAATTATAAACATATTTCTTTAACCAACCGCTCTCGACTTCCCTGAGTTCAAAAATCTTGGATAGGAACTTCATTTCCCATCCCTGAAGCTTAAGAATTCTCATATTCTTCAAAATCTCCGTGGTTGCCTTCATCCTCTTATCCTTTGACTCCATCAGTTTTTCTTGATACTTCTCCTGAAGCCTACCCAAAGGATAGTTCAACAGCATAACAAGGATTGTTGCTACCAAAGTAGCGAGTGTCGCATTCCCTAGATTTTTGTACAATATCAGCAAGGCCAATCCCACTTGCAAGATTACCAGCCACGGGTCATGCATATACCAACTAAAATCACCAAGTCTCTCAGCATCAACAGTCATAATGTTAATAATCTCCCCACTAGTTTGGCCTTGCTTTGACTGACACGAAATGGTTAAACCTTTGTTGTAGATCATCGTGGTCACAACTCCACGGAGCCTGATTCCTATTTGCTGCAACCTAAAGAACCAGTGCCTCTGTGAAAGGCATTCAATAAGTTTTGCAAAGAAAAAGGTGGAAGCGAGTAGATACCCCTGGTTTTTGAATCTCCCTCGGCCATCAAGACATTGAACAAACGCGTCAATAAGGTAAGGACCAACATAAGAGGCTGCTGTGTATAAAATTGCCAATAATGCTGTCCATAAGATTTCTATCCACGCTGAGAAGAACAATGCCTTGGCAAGCTTAAAAGTTGTAACTCCACAAGTAGCATTTCTCTCTGACTCGAGCTTACTTCTAAAATATGGGAATGCCCCAGTTACACTGTCACCACAAGGAAGTTGGGGGACATCTTCAAGGTCTAAAGCTTTCTTATTTCCAAAAGCAATTAGAGATCCCATCCAAGAGAATGTAAGAATACTGGCAAGGCCAGCATTTGCGTAAGGATTCCCGGTATCACCCCCTGTGGACTTACTTGACCTGGGATTATTACTCAAACTCGAATCACCGTTCAAAAGGGGTTCTTCAATAGATGTGACATCACTGTCAAGCCTCAAAAACCCAACATAACAAAGAAACAACCCAGTCAATAGGGAGACTCCATCAGATACCAAGTACTGAGTTTGCGAAGAGAAATGTTTTCTGCATTGAACAATATCTACAACTATGGAATAACAAGAGATTGCAAAATAAAAGGCCCACCAAATCCTCAATAGAAAAGGGAACTTTCTCACCCCTGGTTTCGAGAACAGGGCATGCAGATAAACACACAGAAGTGCCCAAGAGAGTGTTCTGAGCGCTAAATCCAAGAGGGTCACTAGTCTATCATCTGACCAGCCATTCCTATACCAATAAAAGTAGCTGAACAGACACAAGGCTAAATTAAACATCGAAACACCCAAGCAACAGAACAAACTCCGTTTGTAACACAAAACCCTCCCGTCCCTGTTAGACATCTCTTTGGAGCCCTCACCATCACCCTCCCTGAACTTTTTGTACACAAGAGACACAAACAGCCCAAGCAACAAAACTACGTGCAAGGAACCAGAAAACCCACGTAGGAAAACGGGCCCTAGGAGGAAATCAGTACCTGAATACATTAGTTCAGATGGGTTTGAAATGAAATTTAGCAGAACATGTATTCCGGAAGTAAAAAGTTTCATTTTCGGTCTCTGTTCCAGAGTGATGAAGATGTAAGACATGAGGCGTTACTACTACGGCAGAAATGGAACACACATATACATATACTACATAGATAAATGTGCGTGCGAACTATGGAGGGTGAGGGTAAGAGTCAATGGTGGAGACCTTGGGAGTAGGATACGTGGAGAGCAAGGCTAGGGATTCGGAATTAGAGAGCAACGAACAAAAAACAAATAAGTGGGACAAAAACGTTTCTGTTGTTTCGAGGAAAAGGCATTAGCATAGTCGTAGACGGAGGAACAAAAAAGTTAATTGGTGGGTGCAATGCTGTTTCTTTCACAACCCATTATACAATTATAATTCAAGGCTGTATGATTGCACCTCTTTCGTCTGGTTGTGTTTCAATGCACCTTCCCCGTAAACCTACCCGCCTACTTGCCTATGTCTTTCTGCCAGTCCCAGTCCGACTGCCATTTCTCTAAATCGTTTCATCATATTTCAATTTTAAAAAAGGAAACTGATAATACAAATAAATAAATAAATAAATATGAAGATGGAATTTTATCTTAAACACAATTAAAATATCTCTAAAATACAATTTTTTGAATTATCCATTGTAACAGTATTAATCCTCATAAGATACTATTCATCTCTGTGTATCCCGCCATAAATATTATGATAGACTAAGATTAGGATATTGATATCCTCTCAAGATGATAATAATATAATTACGCGTCCCAACATCATCGTTCAGGAGTTTCTCAACACACGTGTTTATCATCATATTTTATTAACATTATAAACATGTCAACATAAAAAATTTATATAAAAATATTTACGTGACTTTAATAATAAATTTTAAATATCGAGCTTCAATTCAATTTGAGTTTCATTTTGATTCATATGGTTGTAGTATCATATTTATTAATAGTTTTATGTCTTTTTTTATAATATTGATAGTTTATCAAATAATTTTGAAAAAAATATATAATTCCGTACCTTACAAGTATTTAAACCGAATTACAGGAGTGATTGGGGGATTAACAAGGGATATCAGGTTGAAAAGTAGATTTAGTAAATTATTTATGAAGATAACTTAAAAAGATTAATTATATCAATTCCGGTTTTAAATTATTACCGTACTGGGATTGAACTATGCCAATTAACCGAAAATAATCATTCTGATCATAAGCCAACACAAATATATGTATATTAATTTCATAACCTAGATGTGACGTGACATAATATTTTCCACTGGAATCACCAGTCCTATACTGCATTAACTTTTTCAAAAATTAAAATTGTATACTAATTTGTGACGTACGGGTGTGTGGGGAGCAAGAAATTAATGACGTACTACTGTGTGGGGAGCAAGAAATTAATTTTAATTTATGGCGTGCTTCTGTGTGGGTAGCATAGCATGAAATAAATTTATGACGTACGGATGTGCGGTCGATATCGACCGGGCCTGTCTTATCTGTCCATTATTTAATTTATGAGGGTTGAATCGTTTCTTGTCGTCCAAGCAATTAGTGTTCGTCAACTTCACAGAGAGAACGTGGTCCGAACAGATTCTTTATACATTGTAGATTTCTTTATTAGTATTGTTTTGTAAATAGAAGATCCTAAGAATATGCGAGATGAAGGACTCGTGACTTATATTAAGTTGGTGGCGGTCCACATATGGTGGGGGCAACTCGCCTATGGGAACTAGACTGCTTTTCCTTGGAGTGCAAGCCACGGAGTACGCCGCTCATAATCCACTCATCCAATCATCGATCTTGCTGGATTTTTAAACAATATCGTACTATGAACACTTGAGCTGATATCTGGATTGAACAAAGAATTTGTTTCTCTTGCTATAGATTGAGAACTGATAGGGATCTGGTAATTTCAATTAACTGACTCGTACTAACGTCAGCTAGTTATTAAATCACTTCCAACTCTTCTCACCTTTTCTTTTCCATTTTAGTTATTTTTCAATGGCACCGTTCCTCTCAATTTATTGTTTTCCATTTTAGGTGAAGCATCATGTTTCAAATTTTGAACTTATCATTAAAGGTGATATTGCTGGAGCTAAAAGGTCGATCCCTCCCGGTGAATCATCCAACCCAGAGGATAGTGATATAAGCTTTGAGTCTTGTTCTACAACTCATTCATCCACTCATGGTGGTAGTGATCATTTGCCGAAGCAACAACGGTCATCCCTTCAGTATACCGAAGCAATGTATGTTTTGAATAATCCTGCTCAAACAATGAGCAGTCTGATGAAATTAGTAGAAATTATAGTTATGAGCATCCTCACATTTGCTTGGATAACATCTACGATAAGCAGGGTCTTGAGATTATGTCTATAATCTCTCGACAAGAAATGCAAAGGCATCTTGCCTAAACTAGCTGGAACTTAAGCATCCAATATTGAAGATACATTAGGCAAGCGCACTTGGAACTAGATTCAAGTTTATTAAGGTGCATTTTGCCTCCAATTCTCGAACAGTTGAATTAGTTACCAAGAGGAGCTAAGCATAGAATAGTATCTGAAAAAAAAAATTCCTTGTTGCCTACACAACATACGAAGAAGATATTTTTTTCCCACAGTAAAAAACACCATATTAGCTTATACAGTTGTTACCAACTGAAGATACATTAACAAATTCAAGACATCCTAGTAGGGTGCAACAATAGCCCTTTATCATCTTATACAATTGTCAGTAATCAACTAAGGTTACAATGTTCAATTCAGGACACCTTAATAGCATTCGATGATCAGCAATTCAATTTCACCAGTAATACATCGCTCTTCGCCAAAACCAGTCATTCTCTAAGTAAGGGTAATATGATTGCACCTTTATGCCAGTATCAGAAAACACATGATATTGATGTAGATACGAAATAAAAGTGTATCGAAAGAAAAGTCTGGAAATTTTGACCAGGCTATGCTTAAAGCCATGCCAAAACAAGGATATCATCTAGTTCCCCTTATATTCGGGAGCAGGGAGATGGCACTAAGCAAGTTTTACATTAAATCTTCTTAGACAAGGTATTGATTAATATTCCAAGCTTATTAAGGAAAAATTAATATTCAAGCTTATTCAAAAAAAAGATATTGTCGCACATAATCACTAAACAAGTTAAAAGAAGTGATAGCAAAGAAGGATCATAACTACAAACTGTTCCACCTTCTGAGCATAATCTAGAAGATCCATTGCATATGCAATACCGACGACATTGTCCACATGCTGCTCAAAAACTGGTACCCTAGAAAGATCACATGCAATTATTATTGCAGAAAGAATAATCTCCATAGAGATATAAATATTTTAATTACCTTGAATATTGATAAGTTACCTACAACTCATGAAAATCAACAAGAGTTGCTGTGCCATCAATGGCAACTACATCAACAAGAGGTGTCATCACTTCCCTCACATCGTGTATCCTTAATCTCTAATACATTCTTGATCATATCCTGCAATTTCGTACAAAAGACAGGCATATTACACCTGAATATTGAAACACACTCCAAGATTTTTCATGAGTTCCGAGAAGACAATAATGAAACAGAACGTTCTTCAGCAAAAAAAAGTCCATTCCTCCTTGATGAACAGCATTATTGATTAAACATGAGGAGCCGGAATAAGATGAAGAAGCTTATTTAAGTCCCAGTGCATCACTAAGACAAAGAAGGGTTCTGATTTCTAAGTAGTCATACCTCAATCAATAAAAATAATGCTGTTACTTTGTTAATGTACAACAACAAACAGAAGTTGAAGTTACAACTCCCTAACACATTAGATAATGCAGCATGGAAATCTTGGCTTTCAATTATGCATAATTGTCCTAGCAGAAATTCTTTACAGTATTTTCCTTATGGCATGCAGAAAATGCATCAACAGATCATAAAAGGGCAAAATAATATTGTTGATGCATATGGAAAATAATATTGTCTGTTGGCTGCCCACGAGGGTCGCCCCCGAATTGATGACTTAACCGAAGCGACCTCCATTAAACACACTATCCCTGCCTTGCTTGGAAGTGAAAACCCCAAAAGTACATGCAGCTCCAAAGATTGGAGGGATTAAAGAGCAAAGATGGGGAGGGTATGCGTGTACGTAAAGAACTAGTGAAGAGTAGGAATGATTGACATTTTGGTAAAATTTTCATCGAATAATTGCATTTTTGGTGGTGACGGTGTTGGCGAGGACGGTTGTGACTGTTCTCTCTTCCCCTTTGTTGCTCACGGGGAGGAGATTATGGTCACGCAAGTGGCAGATAAATCTCTGAAACAACTGGATTTGGCCTTTCCCTTTTCTTGGAAAATATTGATTCTTCTTTGCCTGGTACTATGCCAAAATAATATTCCAATTTCGTTAAAGAATTTTAAAAATATTAATCTAGAGCTACTTTTTCAGGATAGCTGAATAGGACAAGGGTTTGATTTAGTAAAATAAATTCAAAAAAAGAAGAAGAAGAAGAAGATAGAATTTTTACATGACTTGCCAAAGTCACGCATCATCCAGCCAAGATGATCTACCCTTCAATTCTCCCTGGTAACTGGAGCACACTCAAGAAGATTAATCGTGCAGACCTACAATAGTTTTAATTTGATTCCTGGTTTCAGAATTCTCCAAAGTTTTGCTCCTTTCTGAATGGCTGGAAGTGGAAAAGTTGTGGGTTCAACGGTGGATTTTAAACTGGCGAGGAAAAGCTCACAAACCTTGCCGTCATTCGAATTCCGAATTGACTATTCAATTGAAGGGAGTGCGTGCCTGTGTAGTATGTGGTGAGAAAGGAAAGGTTGGACAAGAGTCGATCATGTTTTCTTTGAAAGAACACTTCAGAAAAGGAAATAAGTATTCTAAGCATAAAAAGTTTACTGCTTTCGTTATGAAAATTAAGTTTATCACAAGTTTTCTAGGCATGGTTGTGATGTTTTGTACATCACTCCCCCATCCAAGCAAAAAGAAGACACCTACAATACAAAGATGTTCGAATCAGAGCTATCGAAGGCGCAGGGTTACTACTACTGCTCAACCCAGAAGAGGTACAACAGTTTTCATCATCATCAGGAAAGCAACAGATGGTTTGGCCTTATCAAGTTAGCTTATCAGCTCGTTGCAGTATTCTTCTCAGAACTGCTATTTGATCTTGCTGAATACTCTGCTACCAGTTGTGAGAACGACGATGATCTATCTTCCAATAATCGTGATGGTGTGTCATGCTCCTCAATCAGACCTGCACCGTAGATATGAATGAATAAATCATTACAAGAAACACAAACGATGGTCCGTAGAAATTATAGTTTGTAAGTTATGGCTGATTAGATTGATAACATACCGTGGCTCAGAAGCAAAACCATGTCACTGTCAAGAACAGAAGTTATGCGATGGGCTATGGTTATAACCGTACAATCGGAGAAGTGCAGCCTCAGGGTCTGTTGAATCAAATTATCTGTTGCCGTATCAACCGAGGCAGTGGCCTCATCAAGAACCAAAACTTTGCTCTTCTTTAGTAATACACGGCCAAGGCAGACTAGCTGCCTCTGGCCCATGCTCCAGTTCTCTCCATTCTCCACAACTGCAATACAAGAATGACCACTCACAATGTAAGCTCTCTTCATCATGGACAGGCATTTAAAATTTTAGTAGGTAATGTCTGTAAGACAAAACACAAACCTGGGGAGTCAAGCTTTTTTTCCTTCTTCCTAACCTCATCACCAAGTTGGCACTTCTCTAACGCCTGGAACACATAAGATATTAAGTTAGAATTTTAGGCACTCCATTTTCCAAGCATAGGTAGAGTGCGAATCAGTTCTAAGAAAACATTTAGGATTAGTAAACATCATAAAATTGACCCACCTCCCAAATCCGATCATCCGTGTACTCTTCCAATGGGTCCAGGTTGCTTCGTACTGTCCCTTCAAACATGGTCGGATCCTGTGGAATAATGCTCAGCCTTGACCTCAAATCATGCAATCCTATCGATGATATTTCGATGCCGTCAATCACAATATGACCGGCTGAGGGTTCAACAATCCGGAAAAGAGCTTGTATGAGGGTTGATTTTCCACTTCCTGTTCTCCCAACAATTCCGGTTTTCATTCCTCCAGGAAAGGTGCATGTCAGACCACGAAGCACAAGCGGCATGTGAGGGGCATACTTAACCTATGGTAGACAATAATGTGATTATTAACCTTAAAGAGCCCAAAACAATCAACGCAATCACTTGAATGGAACAAATAAAATTACCTGAAGATTCTCAATAGTAACTTCACCATGTGATGGCCAAGAAGGGTCCGGCCTATTTTCTTCTACAATAAGAGGAGGCTCACTAGGAATTGTCAGGTACTGCAGTATTCTCTCAACTGATATGATCTTATTTTCACAGTTGCATATGTTCCATATCACCAAAGCTTGTAACATGTTCAGGTTCAGACCATAGGTCACAGCTAAGCCTGCTATGGCTGTAACAGAAAATGCAAAATGAGAGACATATTTCAGCTCTTTGCCAATTCAAGGCCATGGGATGAGTACACACAGACAAACTACTAACCTGGATCAATTCCACGCGGAAAAGAAACTAGGAAAACTAATGAGAAGGCAAATGTTATAGAAGAGAACACGTCCAGGCGGAAGCATAACCATTCCATGGCAGCAGCCACATAGAACTTGGGCCGAGAATAGGCATCAGTTATTTTCATATTTGTTTCTTGGAATCTTGATTGATGATCAAAACTCCTGATAGTTGCTACCCCGGAAATTGTTTCAGAAAAATGTTGAATGACCGGAGCTTTGCAGACTCCTATCAATCGCGAAAGTTCTCTGGCAGAAGGTATGTAATATTGCTGCAAAAAATATGTGTGAGAATTTTGATTTTGTACACAAATGAAATAATGAATTTTTATCTCATGTCAACAGCAGGCTTATCTGGTTGCATTAAATCCCCATGTATAAACACTACTCTGAAGCTCATGCACTGAACCGAAGCGGAAGAAAACAGGCCAAGAAAATAGGCAGGTGTAACAACTTACTATTAGCAAGTTTCAATTGAAACATTTAAATAGTTGACGAGACTGTATAGCTCACCTGATACCAGATGCAGGCTGCAATGACAGGGATAAAAACAACGAAGACTCCCCATGCCACCTGTGACATCACCACAACAATTCCCACAAGTCGAATAAAAGAAAAGGAAACAGCCCCAACCATAAGAGGAATTTGCGTTTCAACTGCACTTTGGTCTGTAGAAGCCTATAAGAGAGAAAAAACCAGAAAAAAAATCAACCAAAATTTTTCATATGATTTCTACTGGAAATAAAAATGAAAGCAGAGGAAAATGTTGAATTCAAACAGACCTGTGAATTTAATATGCAATGCAAAATCATGATGAGTGTTAGATGAAAAGTTTTACTTACCCTATTCAGGATTCTTCCACTAGGAGTGGCATCAAAGAAGGACATGGGTGCACGAAAAATGCACATATGCATCTTGTCAAAGAGTACAGTAGCTGTTTTATAACCTGTTGTTACAAGAAGCGTGGATCTAAACAGGATGCACAAGGAACTTCCAATAGCCAAAGCTACGTAGACAATTATTAAAGTGGATTCTCTAACAACAGGCTGAGTATCCTTTGACACAGGAGTAGCCCATGCCATCCAATAGTTGCTGCCAATTTGAAGGATCTGAAAGAGAATCTGTGCCAGTATAATCAACGGTGCCAGGGCTCCTCCATATGCTGTTGTGATGTACTTCCAATATACAGGAAACCCTACCCTACCTTTCTCTCTTTCTTCTTCCTGGACAATTTGTCCTTTAGGCCCCGCAATATCCTCTGCTTTACCATTTTGTAAATCTCTGTTCCCTTCTTTCTGCACAAATCCATCACTAGTGTTCGTTCCACCATCATTCATGACACCATCGATTCCTGAAACTGACCCTTCTTGTGTGGAATCAAGGGCCGAAAGAGCTTCCTTGTGTGCACCAACAAGTTCCATAAAATCTGATCCAGAGTTGAGGATGTCGTTGTACTTTCCAGCTTGAGTGATCCTTCCATCTTTCATTACCTGACCAGAAGAACATATGAAATATATAGATTGCCTCATTTGAGATCACCATAATCTCCATGCTTGCTCAATAAATGTAACAAAAATTACTCACCAGGATAAGATCCGCAGCAGGTAAGAACTCCACCTGATGAGTAACAAACATAACCGTTTTTGAGCTCAGAAGATCAAGCAAGACTTCCTGTCAGGCATGGATCAAACATTAGGAACTTCGAAGAACTTAGTCTTTTCTGTGTAAATATAGAAAACTGTTCACAATGTGTGCATGGGTTGGAGAATATGATGAATATTTACCTTAAATAGATGAGATCCGGTATGTGCATCTACAGCACTAAAAGGGTCGTCAAATAGGTAAATGTCAGCATCCTGGTAAAGAGCTCGGGCAATCTGTATTCTCTGTTTCTGTCCTCCGCTTAAATTGATGCCCCTCTCACCTATCACTGTTTGATCCCCAAATGAGAGGATTTCCAGGTCCTTCTTCAGGGAACAAGCTTCCAATACTCTCTCATATCTTTCTCGGTTCATCTTCTCACCAAACAATATATTCTCCTCAATCTTTCCGCTCTGTATCCAAGGTGACTGTGCAACATAGGCCTTTGTTCCACACAACTTAAGAGTCCCGGAGATCTTGGATACTTCCCCTAAGATGCAGCTGAGTAAGCTTGACTTGCCAGAACCAACAGTACCACAAACTGCAACCCTCATACCGCGGGATACTTTGAAATTTATATCTTTTAAAGTTGGGTTCGATGAAGTTATATCCCAAGAGAAGTTTCCATCAACAATGTCAATTGCTGTATCAGTGCTACCTGCTGGAAGTCTCTCTACAACATCAAACTGCAGGTCATCAAGGCGAAGAAAAGATGCAATCCTGTCAAGGGAAACCTTGGTCTGAACCATCACGGAGATTGTCTGCGGAAGACCATAGATTGGTTCTTGAAGAATCCTGAAAGTAGCAAGCGCAGACAAGATCTTCCCTGATTCAAGTGGGACGCCTATGAGCATACAGGTGCCGAAAGTAGCCACAGCCACTAAAGTAGGAGCCCCCCAGAAGACAAAACTGATCATTGCTGAATTATAAACATATTTCTTTAACCAACCGCTCTCGACTTCCCTGAGTTCAAAAATCTTGGATAGGAACTTCATTTCCCACCCCTGAAGCTTAAGAATTCTCATATTCTTCAAAATCTCCGTGGTTGCCTTCATCCTCTTATCCTTTGACTCCATCAGTTTTTCTTGATACTTCTTCTGAAGCTTACCCAAAGGATAGTTCAACAGCATAACAAGGATTGTTGCAACAAAAGTAGCGAGTGTCGCATTCCCTAGATTTTTGTACAATATCAGCAAGGCCAATCCTACTTGCAAGATAACCAGCCACGGGCCATGCATATACCAACTAAAATCACCAAGTCTCTCAGCATCAACTGTCATAATGTTAATAATCTCTCCACTAGTCTGGCCTTGCTTTGATTGACACGAAATGGTTAAACTTTTGTTGTAGATCATCGTGGTCACAACTCCACGGAGCCTGATTCCTATTTGCTGCAACCTAAAGAACCAGTGCCTCTGTGAAAGGCATTCAATAAGTTTTGCAAAGAAAAAGGTGGAAGCGAGTAGATACCCCTGGTTTTTGAATCTCCCTCGGCCATCAAGACATTGAACAAACGCGTCAATAAGGTAAGGACCAACATAAGAGGCTGCTGTGTATAAAATTGCCAATAATGCTGTCCACAAGATTTCTTTCCACGCTGAGAAGAACAATGCCTTGGCAAGCTTAAAAGTTGTAACTCCACCAGTAGCATTTCTCTCTGACTCGAGCTTACTTCTAAAATATGGGAATGCCCCAGTTACACTGTCACCACAAGGAAGTGGGGGGACATCTTCAAGGTCCAAAGGTTTCTTATTTCCAAAAGCAATTAGAGATGCCATCCAAGAGAATGTAAGAATACTGGCAAGGCCAGCATTTGCATAAGGATTCCCGGTATCACCCCCTGTGGGCTTACTTGACCTGGGATTATTACTCAAACTAGAATCACCATTCAAAAGGGGTTCTTCAATAGATGTGCCATCACTTTCAAGCCTCAAAAACCCAACATAACAAAGAAACAACCCAGTCAATAGGGAGACTCCATCAGATACCAAGTACTGAGTTTGCGAAGAGACATGTTTTCTGCATTGAACAATATCTATAACTATGGAATAACAAGAGATTGCAAAATAAAAGGCCCACCAAATCCTCAATAGAAAAGGGAACTTTCTCACCCCTGGTTTCGAGAACTGGGCATGCAGATAAACACACAGGAGTGCCCAAGAGAGTGTTCTGAGCGCTAAATCCAAGAGGGTCACTAGTCTATCATCTGACCAGCCATTCCTATACCAATAAAAGTAGCTGAACAGACACAAGGCTAAATTAAACACCGAAACACCCAAGCAACAGAACAAACTCCGTTTGTAACACAAAACCCTCCCGTCCCTGTTAGACATCTCTTTGGAGCCCTCATCATCACCCTCCCTGAGCTTTTTGTACACAAGAGACACAAACAGCCCAAGCAACAAAACTACGTGCAAGGAACCTGAAACCCCACGTAGGAAAACGGGCCCTAGGAGGAAATCAGTACCTGAATACATTAGTTCAGATGGGTTTGAAATCAAATTTAGCAGAACATATATTCCGGAAGTAAAAAGTTTCATTTTCGGTCTATGTTCCAGAGTGAGGAATATCTAAAGATATGAGGCTCTACTACTACGGCAGAAATGGAACACACATATACATATGCTACATAGATAAATGTGCGTGCGAACTATGGAGGGTGAGGGTAAGAGTCAATGGTGGAGACCTTGGGAGTAGGATACGTGGAGAGCAAGGCTAGGGATTCGGAATTAAAGAGCAACAAACAAAAAACAAACAGGTGGGACAAAATGTTTCTGTTGTTTCGAGGAAAAGACATTAACATAGTCATAGACGGAGGAACAAAAAAGTTAATTGGTGGGTGTAATGCTGTTTCTTTCACAACCCATTATACAATAATAATTCAAGGCTGTATGATTGCACCGTTTTCGTCTGGTTGTGTTGCAATGCACCTTCCCCCTAAACCTTCCCGCCCACTTGTTATGTCTTTCTGTCAGTCCCAGTCCAAATGCCATTTCTCTAAACGGTTTCATAAAATTTCAATTTTAAAAAAGGGAACTGATAGTACAAATAAATAAATATGATGATGGAATTTTATCTTAAGCATAATTAAAATATCTTTAAAATATAATATTTTTGAATTATCCATTGTAACAGCATTAATCCTTATGTGTATCCCGCTATAAATATTACGATAGAATAAGATCAGGATATTGATATCCTCTTAAGATTATAATAATATAATTATGGGTCCCAACATCATCGTTCAGGAGTTTCTCAACACACGTATTTATCATCATATTTTATTAACATTAGAAACATGTCAACAAAAAAAATATATACATGACTTTGATAATAAATTTAAAGTATCGAGCTTTAATTCAATCTGTGTTTCATTTTGATTCATATGGTTGTAGTATTATATTTATAAATAATTTTATGTTTCTTTAATAATATTGATAGTTTATCAAATAATTTTGAAAAAAAAATATAATTCCGTATCATACAAGTATTTAAACCGAATCACAGGAGTGATTGGGGGATTAACAAGAGATATCGGGTTGAACAGTAGATTTTAGTACATTATTTATGAAGATAACTTAAAAAAATCAAGTGTATCAAATCTGGTTTTAAATTATTACCGTGCTGGATTGAACTATGCCAATTAACCGAAAAATATTCATTCTTATTGTAAGCCAACATAATTTTATGTATATTAATTTCATAATCTAGATGTGACGTAAGCACAATGTTTTCCACTGGAAAATCAACCGTCATCTGTCAACAGCCTTATGCTGTATTAACTTTTTATACTAATTTGTGACGTATGGCTGTGTGGGGAGCAAGAAATAAATTTATGAAAGTACTAGTGTGTGGAGAGCATATGCGAGATGAAGGACTCGTGACTTATATTAAGTTGGTGGCGGTCCACATCTGGTGGGGCAACTCGCATATGGGGACTAAGACTGCTTTTCCTTGGAGGGCAAGCGATCGGAGTACGCCGCTCATAATTCACTCATCCAACCATCGATCTTACAGTATTTTAATTATTCTCGTCCGTCTTTTATTTTTATTTCCTTTTTGTTCATTTGCACAATCTTCAAATCTCGTGCTTGATATTATCTTGAGCTAATATTTGGATTGAATGATAAAATTTATTTTCGTTAAAAAATTGATTTAGGATATAAAATAATTAAAAGTAATTTAAAAATTTTAGATTAGATAGACTCATTCGTTTGAAGGCGATTAATTAATAACAGCGAATATTCTTTTCATTTTTTAAAAAATTAAGCTAAATAAAATAATCAAACAGAGGAAATTTGGAGCCCGGAATGAAATCCATGAGCAGCTTTCCTAGTTACTTGGGCCGTACGTTCGTAATGTATTTAACATATCCCATCCGCGAACTCAGTCCTTTTCCATGATAGGTTGAGCAAGGTACGGAAGGAGAAATAAAAGGCCAATTTAAATCTATGATATTTAGGAGTTTAAGTGACGGAGCCCGTTTACTAAGGCCCAGTAAGGCCCGCAGTCTTGCGCAAAATATAAAACGCTGATTGATCGTTAAAACAACAATTTAGGTATAGTCTACTGATATCGGGCAAACGGTCTATAAACAAACGCTTTGGTTAGGACTCTTGGTCTTCTCGCTACGCTCCATAGCTACTGCCAATACTCATAACCTTCTCCCCCACTTAAGTCCTATTGGAAACTAGCATAACGCTCGCGGCATGGCGGCTGTAGAGGTGGTTCTTCGCCCTCACTCTAAACCTATAGTTGTCCCAATAATTATGATTTATCGTTGCTTGGCGAATGCTTAGCTTGGTTTCTGTTCGCAATATTTGTTGCAGGGTGTATCCAAGTCCGTGCGATCGGTGGAGTTTAGTTTCTTAACAGAGGAGGAGGTCCGACGACTGAGTGTCGTCAAGATTACAAAGCCTATTCTAGTTGATTTTGTTGATAGACCGGTGCCTGGTGGGCTTTATGATCCCTTGCTCGGGCCGTATCGCGAGGAACCGTAAGTCTTATGATACATATTATGTCTCTCAACTTTCAATTCGTGCACGAATGAAGATTTTGGTAAATAGCCTGACTCTTTTAAGGGGTGGAAGCTGATAATGGCGGTCTGCTTCTGCTGTATGTGTTGTTATATTTGGTGATGTGATTGATGTTGTCAATAATTTTTTTGATGCAGTTGCAAAACATGTGGTCAGCGGTCTTTTAATTGCCCAGGCCATTGTGGCCATATAGAACTTGTTCTTCCAGCTTATAACCCCCTCCTCGTCAATGTGCTTTACAAACTTCTGCAAAGAATTTGTTTCTCTTGCTATAGACTGAGAACTGATAGGGATCTGGTAATTTCACTTAACTAACTCGTACTAACGTCAGCTAGTTATTAAATCACTTCCAACTCTTCTCACCTTTTCTTTTCCATTTTAGTTATTTTTCAATGGCACCGTTCCTCTCAATTTATTGTTTTCAATTTTAGGTGAAGCATCATGTTTCAAAATTGAAACTTATCATTAAAGGTGATATTGCTGGAGCTAAGAGGTCGATCCCTCCCAGTGAATCCTCCAACCCAGAGGATAGTGATATAAGCTTTGAGTCTTGTTCTACAACTCATTCATCCACTCATGGTGGTAGTGATCATTTGCAGAAGCAACAGTGGTCATCCCTTCAGTATACCGAAGCAATGTCTGTTTTGAATAGTTTGCTAAAAAGCCAATATAAGAAGTGTAAGAACTGCAAAGCATCAAATCCTCGAATTAGTAACCCTAATTATGGATTGTTTTACCTGGTATGTCTTTTCATACTTTCTCTTAAATTTTAAGTTGTTTTGAGCATTCCTATATGTACCAAGTTGTTGAACGGCTGATGCTTGTGCTTATTTGTTAGTTTCCGAAGCTATGCAGAAATACATTCTAAGGAACTTATTAAAAGAAACAGCGATAGGTCTCAAGTCTGAACTGGATCTGTACTATAAATAGTAGAGAGAACTAACCAATTCCTTGTGTTATTTGCTATCATAAACGCATTAATTTCTTTTGATTGACGTATATGAAATTTGAAAATGATAATCACAAATTGCATATCCTTTAGTTTCTCTTTGGTTCCCGAGTTGTGAGAGATTTGGGTGCATGTATGGGTTACGGCTAAGTATCACTATCTTTTCGTATGGAGCTTATCTGGAAGCCAAATTTTGGAGTTGCTGGAAGTGTTTTGATTGAAAAAGGGGTTCAGTCTAAATGAGTCTAAGGTTGAGTTTAGTACATTAAGATTAGTAATGTGGAATGACAAAGGAACTGGCATTCTAGGTGTGGGGAATGACAAATCATATCTATCTTCTGTAACTAGCCTTGATCACTCAAAAGAAAAACTCTGCTTAAGAGTTTCAAAAGTTGGTTTAAAACTGAGAGCACAGTTGATGCCTTAATCCACCTCAAAATCTTAACTAAACCAATAGGTGGAATTTTAATTATTTGATAATGGTTATGCACTGTGGATATGTTTGTCGGACAGCTGGTAGCAGTAAGCACATCATTGGGGGGGTAGCAAAGCTGGAGAATTTTGTGTAAGAAAAGAATGAACCCAGAAGAGTGAAGATATATGAGAGAATTTTGGGGTTATATTCATAGAAGATAACCAAGAGGTTATTATTTAAGTTAATTTGGCCATGCTAGAGCTCCCCATTCTATTTGAAAATTGCTGCGATCCATTGGTGAGGGCTAAAAGTTCATCTTTATATCTGTTGGCTCTGAGTATTGTACAAACCAGTAGCTGTAATTCTGGATACTTGTTTGCGAGACACCCTTCTCTTTAGCACTTTGTCATGAGTGCTACTGTTATGCCTTGTTATGGTATGAGCTCCATTCTTGTGCAGTGGCTGCATTGCGTTGGCATTTGCAGTTGTTAAATCTGGCTAATATGGTTCCGTTTGCTAACTTATGGGAAGTCTGATCTATCTACCTGAGGAAGTTTCGTCTATAATTTCCTTCTTCCCTCTTTTTTGGTAACAGCCAGGCTGCATATCTTCTAACTCTTAAGCTCTGGAATCTTCTTTTATATTTTAAAAGTGGCAAGGTACATCAATGCATTTAATTTTGACCATTTTTACTTGACAAATTAGGTTTCATGATTAATGAATATGCATTGTTTGTTGTCTCGGTCTCTTAGAAATTCTATGAATGATGATTTGTCTGCTTTTACTTTTTTGGATTACCTGGTATTAAAAGCACATAAGATAATTTTATTTGTATGGTAATGGTTTTTGTGGTTTTCTGTCATGCACCAACTTTATTTGTCTGGCTTATGGGCGTAGGGTGCAATGTCAAATGCTGACATTAGAGCAAATGTGATAGAAGAGTGCCATCTGGGGGAACTATCTGCTGTAGATTCAGAAGAGATTACTGACGTAGAAGATACGATTCAAACTCCTGGAAAGAAAGGAACCACTAGAAAGAAGCCTAAGAAAGAACAGGACAAGGGAGCTCTTTATTTCAGAAAGCAGAAGAATATGATGGCCCGGAAATTGTTGCCTTCGGAGGTTTTTCTCTTGTTATTCTGAGCAAGTTCCAGTTATTTTAGTTTCTTGCCTGGTTTTCTATGATTGGCATGCGTGGTATGTTTAAATCTTTTCTGATTGGGGATTTCTTCTCGTATTCTTTTTCCATCTCTCATTCAAGTAGGTTAAAAAGATTATAGAGCTGTTTTGGGAAAAAGAAGCTCAACTTTGCTCATATCTGAGTGATATTCAGCAGCAAAGATTTGGAAGTGAAAAGGCAGGATCATCAATGTTCTTCTTACAGACTATTCTGGTACCTCCAATCAAATTCCGTCCCCCAACGAAGGGAGGAGACTCTGTAAGTTATTGATTGAATTTGTGTGAATAAGGAATGAGGGAGAATTTTTGCTATATGATACTGTGATCAGCACATACATTGACTATTGTACATTGTAGGTGTTGTTTGAATTTGTTCATCATGTACATTTAGTTTTTGGCTATATTAGGGAAAGATGTTGATGGCTGTTTATTTTCTTTCTTTTTTTGTCATATTGACATTAAATCAGATATGCTGATATTTATTTTTTTTCGCTTTTCTTTTGTCTTTTCATGGTTATTAGTTAGATTGTGCATGATGCCTAAGCAAGTGACATCACCCAATCATACTTTTGTAGGCGATGGAACATCCTCAAACTGTGTTGTTGAACAAGGTTTTACAGTCGAACATATCCTTGGGAGCAGCTTATGCAAAGAAAGAACCCTCACAAATTGTTGATCGGTGGTGGGAACTTCAGCAATCAATTAATATTTTATTTGATAGCAAAACTGCCCAGGGTGGTGAGTCCACTTTTGTCTTTGCTTTGTTACCTTTCATTTCAGATGGTTTTAGTGAGTTCGTGTACCACAAGGAATAACATATGATGCTTGTTGAGGTTTGTTTTTCCAAATCTCAATGCTCAGCTCTGCTTTGGGGTTGCTAATGTTATTGTTGAATTAGACTGTTTTAGATCCCATAATTTTTGTGTATTGTGAGATCTGACCCATACTTAGCCTATAAGAATTGTATTTCACCATAAACAATAGATGTGATAGTTAAGTCTCATACTATACCAAAATGCACTGCATGAATTTGTTTGTTTGGTTGAATAATGGAAGATCTTGAGTACAAGGAAAGAAATTGGCATTAATTCAATAAGCCAAATTCTGTTTACACAGCCTGTTACGTTTGTATCCTTCTATCTTATATTTTCTCTTGCATTTTGCAAACTAGTGTGCTGGTTTGTAAATATGGACTTGCAAATGCTGGCTCTGTGAAATTTATTTCATGACATTATGGGAAGCTGTAAATCTGCTCTTACCAATGCAGAACTTATCATAGTTTTGCTTCAATGATTAGTATTGGTCGCGAGTCTGCTATTTATTTGCTCGTCATGCTATCTGCCTGTTATTTTTTGATTTTATGCTATTATCTAGTTGTTCTGTCTGCTCATTTAAAATGTGGTTGATATCACATTTTGTTAGAGCATGACTTTGCAGTGTCCTTCATATTCTTCATATATTATAGGTTCAGCACAGAAGGATGTTGCCTCTGGAATATGTCAGATACTTGAGAGAAAGGAGGGCCTGTTTCGCCAGAAAATGATGGGAAAGAGGGTTAATTATGCATGTCGGTCTGTTATTTCCCCAGATCCATATTTAGATGTTAATGAAATTGGAATTCCTCCATGTTTTGCTGTGAAGTTAACATATCCTGAGGTAAGGATTTGTGCATCAATTTGCTTTTTTACCAAAGTCCATATTTTTCTTCTGTGCTGTGCACACTTTTGCGTCAAGACTCAAGGGAATTTCTTTTCAAGTTCAATTGTTTTACTTATTTTCATTGCATTAAGAGAAGGGTGAATAATCATGTTTAGTCATGTAAGTTCTATAGCTGATACTTGCATCATGATGTATTTTTACATACAGGATGCTTCTTTTATTACCCAATCATTTCAAGATATAGATTTCTTTTCAGTATTATGAAACTCAATGGAAAGCTCCATCAGGTTTCTTAAGTGTATAATGGACATAATTTTGTGCAATTGTCTAGCATGATGTTGTTTGGGCTTCCCTTTACTTGTATTCTATCAATATGTTTGCAGAGAGTAACCCCATGGAATGCTGCTCAATTGAGAAATGCTGTTATTAATGGACCTGAAAACCACCCTGGGGCCATACAGTATGTTGATAAGATGTCTACTAATCGACTGCCTCCAAGCCGGAAAGCCCGCATTTCAATTGCAAGGAAATTACCTTCATCAAGAGGAGCTGTGACACAACCTGGGAAGAGTTCTGACTATGAATATGATGGAAAAATTGTATATCGCCACTTGAGAGATGGAGATATCGTGCTTGTCAACAGACAAGTGAGTAAATTATTTTCTGAATTTGGCTTATCTAGTGTCCTGTTACATTTGAGGTCCATAGGAATGATGCAGGATTTATTTGTTTGAGATTGATATTTGTTTATGTTCTCTGTTATCTGCCCCATTATTTGATCCAGTTTATTTTTCTTGTGTTGTATGTCTATTTTTCTGCTACTATACAACCAAGTCCTTCTTGAGGATCAGATAGGTATTTTTTGGTATTTTTGGTTGACATAAGTAGATTGAGGGAAAATTTGGACAGAGAGAGATGGGAAGGGAGATTAAAGATGAATGAGAAAGGATCAAGAGAAATTACTGTTCTTAAAAAGTGTTATTTCTGTTTATGAAGAAATAAGCTAATACTTGTTTGTAAATTAATGACAAAAAGAAAAAAAAATCTTTTTAGGAACTTTCTATCATTTTCAAATTCTCTCTTGGCTTGTCTCTTTGGTTTTGTTACTTGTAAATTCAGTAATAGAGAAAATATAGTGTGACCCTAGACTGTTGAATCATTCAGTTATTGCAACTGCCTATGGTTTTCATCAAACATCTAAGATAATCAAGACTGTCTTTTGTTTCACATCCTTATTTCGCTTCATTGCTGGATATTTGTTTTATTATCCAGTTATGGAAAATTTTATAGCTTCCTTTGGAAAGTGTGGGAGTTCCAATTGATTTGCTATTAGAGCTTATGGCAAGGTATGGTAACTTCAAGTTGAATGCTTTGGGGTTGGCATTTAGAAGACAGATAATGGTATGAAAATAATTGAAGTGTGGAATAAACATTTACAAAGGAGCTATACTCGAGCACAGAAATCCATGCAGGAACCAGTTTGTACTAGTTCTGGGTACTATCCCTTTTTTTTGTTAGACCAACAGTAATGGCTAGACCATCGTCTATCCCAAGTGTACTACACAGAGACAGATTATACTAAAAGAGATGAAAATGATACAAGTTAATTTCAACAAATGGTTTTTTGAGGAAGCGCTATGGTTATCATCTGTAGTAACATTGTGTTAATTCCTTGCAGTACTCTTTCAATTGAAGGATAATATATTACTTCCTGGAATCTCCAAGTTGATAAGTTTTGTGGAGATCACAATCACAAGCAAGTAACAATGTGCTAGATGGATTAATTAGATCAATAAACTGGAAACAATATATCCTTATAGCAGGCTTTCACCTTGCATCAAAGTGGGTGGTTCAGGGTGCGCTCTAGTGCATAGATACCAAGCAACATTTTCATTTTTAGCTTTCTCAGGGCTTCATGACAAGGATTGTTTTTGGGTTTAACCTTTCATATCTTTCTTGCTGATAATTTTCTTTTCCTCTGTATACTTCTAGTTGTATGATTGACCTTATACTGAAAAGATAAAGAATAAAATAAAAACAGTGCATGATTTGTTTTCTTGGGAATGTGTAGTGAAAAAGATGCAGAATTCCATTTTTCTAATTTATTCTTTCTGAAGTCTCTATGATGTTATCTGTATGTGTGCTTTTCATGTTCCATATATCCATAATTGCCATTGATGATCTGATATTTTCACATTTTAAATTTTTGGTCGGCAGCCTACACTTCATAAGATCAGTATGATGGCACATAGAGTTCGTGTGTTGGAGGGGGAGAAAACGCTACGCATGCACTATGCAAATTGCAGGTTGGTTAATAGGAAGTATTATATGCTTGTTCTTGCAAGATGGCCCTACTAAATCATATTTTAAAAATTTGTGCAAATTGGCTTACATTTTTTTTAAACCATCTTTCTTTAGAGTTTTTTACGTCGAGTTTTTTTTTGTTGCTATAATCTTTTAAATTCATTTTCTGTTCCAGTACTTACAATGCTGATTTCGATGGTGATGAAATGAATGTTCATTTTCCACAAGATGAAGTTTCTCGTGCGGAAGCATACAACATTGTTAATGCAAACAACCAATATGTCAAGCCATCAAATGGAGAACCAATTAGAGGCTTGATTCAGGTTCCAGTAGTTTGATTAAAGTTCATAATCCTTGCCTTTTCCCACCCTCATACTCCATTTGATAGTTCTACTATATACATGAACCTATGCCATATTTTGTTTCTGTGGATTTGCCAGGATCATATCGTTAGTGCTGCACTTCTTACAAGCATGGATAGTTTCTTAACGGTAGATCAGTTTGTTCAACTACTTCATAGTTCTGGTATATTTGGTTCTGGAAGAAATTCTCAGAGTTGCAAACCTGGCCAGAAAGTTATATTTTCACTGTCGGAAGATGATATACAGATCCCTCCACCTGCATTATCCAAACCAGTTGATCTATGGACAGGAAAACAGGTTAGCTTTATCTTGAAACAGATGGTTGATGTGGTTTGAGTGAAAATACTGAAAATCTAAAATTATTTTCCTAAAATAGTGTGCTATGTGGTAGATGGTTGATATAGTTTGAGTGATTGCCAGTAAATCCACTCATCTTTGCGACAACTATGTTCAACACTACTGTGTTATGAAGTATATGGTTCTGTTAGTTACTATTCCCTTTTAATTATATTAGTAGTGGAGATACATGCTCAGTATAGTATCTTTTAATACTAGAAATCTCTCTGAAAATACTAACTGGTTAATTCTAGAATAGAGGAAGGAGTACTGTATCAAATCATTGAATTATAACACTGTATCTAGAACCTTAATTGTAGCACTGTATCTAATCCAACAGCAATCATTCTAACACTACTTTTAATAGACACCAAGAAACCAACAATTCTAAATGAAGATTTAGGATCAGGAATAAAACCATAAGCTAGCACAGTTTACTTAAGCAAATTATCTCTCCTAATGGACCTCTGAATATTAGTCAAGATGCTACAATTTTTTTATAAGCCAAAACTATAACATAATTATGAAGTAAATAGATCAACCTCTGAAAAATTCAGAAATTATTATTTATCAGCTGCACGATTCATTCACTCAATGTCTTAAGCAATTTGGTTGGTAAACTAGTTATTAGTATGCATCTTTCACTTCCTCGGATTTCTATAAAGGATGATGTTCCTCTATATGATACATCTATTTGTAAAATATGCTTGAATTTGAAAATTCATACTGCTTATTCTTGAACAATCATAACAAAGGACTTGCTGTTGAATTTTTTTCGTCCTTATTGAATTTGATTCTGAGGTTTTTTTAACAAAGATTGGTGTTTTAGATACATGAACATCTGGGGCAATACCTCAAAGGGATGGTTTCTATGCAATTGTAACTTTCATCTTTGTAATTTTAAGTAATGATGGATCTCTCAGGGCATTTGAAGATAATCTATGCTACCACAAATTATGTGGTTATTTTCCATTTTGATCTGCTGACATCTAAATGGTTGATTTAGTGTACTACAATCTTCTGAGTGAAGATGCTTACTCTGCACATCCACAATGCTTTCATGCTGCAAGATTATAAACTGGAATTTTAGGCTTAACCTATTATCTTTTACTTTTCTCTCTAGGTCATTACCGCCTTGTTAAACCACATTACTAAGGGTCATCCACCATTTACTGTGGAGAAAGGTGCGAAGATCCCCCATGATTTTTTTAAGAGTAAAGATAATGTAAGTTGTGCAAGAAACAGTGCAACAGATGGTGGAGGCAAAGCTAGCAAGGAAACAGACCCTGTTAGAGTTAATCGACGAAAAAAATTGTCTTGTGAAGATAAGATGTTGATAAAGGGGAATTATTTGGTTCAAGGAGTCATTGATAAGGCTCAGTTTGGTGAGCATGGTCTGGTGCATACGGTACACGAACTGTACGGCTCAGATACTGCAGGCCTTTTGCTCTCTGCCCTAAGTCGACTTTTTACTGCATTCTTGCAGGTCAGAAAGCTTAATTTAATAATTGAGTTAGATTTTTATTAATGCTTTCCCTTTTTCATTAATGAAGTTTTCCTATTTCATTTCATGATTCAGATGCATGGGTTCACTTGTGGAGTGGATGATCTTTTGATAATGAAGGCCAGAGATGATGAAAGGAAATACCAGCTTGAAAGCTCTGAAAAGTGTGGTGAACTAGTTCATCGAAATTTTATTGGAATCAAGGATGAGAATATTAAAATAGGTATTTCCTTTTATCATTGATTGGTGTTGGAAGCTATTTCTGAATTTGTTTATAGTTAATTTGATGAATATGGTGAATGGACAAGAATATATTGGGTAAACATTGGTTTCTGAGAGTGCTGTAGATAACTTTGGTTTTGGCTCTCCATTTTTCATGCACTTCTTAAGAGGGACAAATTTCCAGAAGCATTTTGATTTTCAATAACTTATATCATTGAATAATTTCCAATTATCATTAGAAATCCAGAAGAGTCTAAGGGATAGAGATCTATACGGAGGAAATCCCTGAGAAGTTTTTAGACCTGGTCAACTTAATTGCAAAAATGGTGCTTGATTGCAATAATGGTGCATCTGGTTTGTATGGATTTGATCCTGAGGATTTGCTTTTGTCTCTTGAGGTTCATTGTTTGACAGGTTTATTGTCTGACATAATATAATTTTAATTAGACTCGCAATCATAGGAGGAGATGGGTTTTGACTGGCATCACAAATGATACAAAGGAAAATGTTAATGATGCGAAATGTTGTTTTGACAGCGATAACTATTGAAATAATACATCCTTGGTGTTCTACAGGCACATTGCACGGAAAATGTTCTTCTAATTTTTATGTACTATGGCAAGTTTTAACCAGTTATGAAATTAACCACACAGACAACTTTCTCAGTGAGGGTCCAAAGCTTGTGCTATTTTTGCTGTAATTGTTTCTCTTTATCTTTTGGGAGTTCTAAGTTGTGAGTTGTTTTTACGCAAACTTCTATCTGAACAATGGATATGAACTGTAACTCTAGAGGCTCTAAAGCGATATCAACTGCTAATATAGATTTATACATTAAAGTATCATTAACCCTGGCAATTGCATGTCTTTCGTGGACAATTTATGTTATCATTGATACATGAAGATTTTATTCTAACTCCACATATGATTTGAAATTAACTTTGTTAAGATTCTTTATCTTCATTTAATTTGATGTGAATTTAGTACCGAGTTTTTGTTCTTGTGTTAATATATTTCCTGTCCAGATCCTATGGCGCTGCAATTGAATATTGAAAAGACCATACGTAGTGATGGAGAATCAGCAGTGGGATATCTGGATAGGCAGATGACAAATGAAATTAATTCCAAAACAAGCTCGCGGGTCATCAATGAGCTGTTATCTGATGGTTTGCTAAAAGCCTCGGGAAAGAATTGCATCTCACTTATGACTACATCTGGTGCTAAAGGTAGCAAGGTAAGTTTCTTGCAGCTTGGTGATGCTTGATTAATCCTTCTTGAACTGAATTGTGATACTGAGGCTTGGTTGAGATTTAAATACTCCAAATATGCTTTTACGTTTTAATTTTTAGTACTGCCTTTGAGGTTTTGGTGTATACAGGTTCTAGTAAGTCCTAGATCTTGTAGTATCGGGTTGGCTTGGAAGGTGAGAACAACCCCACATCGGTTACTGAAATGTAACAGTCGTGCGGATATATACCCTTGTGCGCCCTCCCTTCTCTAGGTAGCTTTTGGAAGTGAGTTCTACCCAATGGTTGTATCAGAGAACTAAAAGGTGTCTTAATAAATCTGCTGAGTGATGTTTGTCACCTACTGAAGTGAAATTTTATAGTTGCCCTCAAAGTCATGCTGTTGCATACTAAAAAAGATTCCCCTTGTAAGATATAACGTGTGGTTAATTACAAAGAAAACAGTTTGGGTGAAAAATAAGGGTGTAAGGGAGAGGAGAAAAGTAAAAATGGCAGAGGCTGAAGAAGATTAGCAGTCTGTAACCAGATAATATATTTGTTTTTTTATCTTAAACTAAGTTCAGGTGATACCTACATGAAAACCTTGATGGTGCCAAAGATCAATAATGGTGATGTGAGATAATATCTATGAATAACAACCCCTCACTTATATCTCTATCAGATCTTGCAATCTCGTATAGAATAGTGTGTATGTGTGTTTCTTGATTAAGCATTATTTTCATTAACCAGGGTGCTTGATATAATACGGCACCACTTCCTGCTCACTATGCAAAGAATCTCAATCTTTAATGCCAACATATTCGGATCTGCAATTAACTGAAAGAATAGTGTGACTTGTTTGCTGTACGTATGAATTCATCTTATACTTCATTCTCAGTGCCGATGTTTTTAAATTTTCTATGCACTTGTTGGGCATAATTGAGTGTTTGATAGTCATTTGTTTAAATGAACGTCAGTAGCTCCAGGATAACCTTTGGCCAAAGGCTGCAGTCGCTGTGATATCTTAATTATTTTGCCTTATTGCACATGATTAGGAGATACCATGCTTTAATATTTTAGCAGGATAACCTTCTTTTTTTTTGCAGTCGCTCCAGTTGTGGGGTGCTGGCTTGGATCTTAATTTTCATGAGTCCACTTTTGTGTGCCTGGAACCTAAACTTCTTTTGATGCTATTGTTTTGCCTGAATATATACTGAATTGATAATAACATCATGACATTTACAGGTCAATTTCCAGCAGATATCTTCTTTTTTGGGACAACAAGAATTGGAAGGAAAAAGAGTACCTCGAATGGTTTCTGGGAAGACCTTACCCTGTTTTCATCCATGGGATTGGGATGCTAGAGCTGGTGGCTTTATTATTGATCGTTTCCTCACCGGCCTTCGCCCTCAAGAATATTACTTTCACTGCATGGCTGGTCGTGAAGGGTAAACTGGACTTGCAAGCTCAACTTGGTTTCTCTTTATGCTTTAAATTTTCTTCATTATATTGTGATCTGACATGCTTGCATCATCAAATAAATGAAATTCATGCATCTGGATTCAATGGTGTTAAAAGTTTTGTGCTAGTTGTGTCACAAGTAAACTAAAATATCCCTTGAATCTGAAATATTAACTTTTACTTATTATGTTCAAACTTTGAACTTGAAGCATCGATATATAGTTTGGAGTGGGATCAATGGCTCTCATTGTTTGCTAATTATGAATTTTTCTATTTTATAGGCTTGTTGATACAGCAGTAAAAACATCTCGAAGTGGATACCTTCAAAGATGTCTTATTAAAAATCTTGAGTGCCTGAAAATCAGTTATGATCATACAGTTCGTGATGTAGATGGCTCAATTGTGCAGTTTTGTTATGGGGATGATGGTGTAGATGTTCATCAAACAAGCTTCATAACAAAATTTGACACACTTACTGCGGTATTTCTTCCAACAGTTGTAATCTTCATAATATATTTTTGTCTCAGAATTATGAAATCATTTCAACGCGTTAGTTATGAGTCTTTTCTTGTGCTATAACTATTTCCAGAATCAAGAGATAATCTGCCAAAAATATGACCAGCTTGAAGCATTTGACAGCTATATTGTTGAAGCAACTGATGCTCTTAAGGAGAAAGCAAAAATATTCCTAAATTCTTCAGAAACAAATGAGAAAAAGGGGGAATTGAGAAAAAGAAGGAAGGAGCTGAATAAGTTGGTTAAACAGAAATACTTCGCTAGTCTTGCTCCGCCAGGAGAACCAGTAGGTGTGCTTGCTGCTCAGTCTGTGGGAGAACCATCCACCCAGATGACGTGAGATTCCTTGTTCTATTTCTATGTTCATTTGGTATATAATACATTTTTTAAAAACATTTTTCTATTAGTCAATTGAGGTGCATCATCTTCTTTATTGAATAGATCAAGCAATTTTCATAAAAAAGGTGACTGTATTTGACTACTATGTACATTTAATTTGAAATATACATGAGATCAAGCACAAATGTGAAAAGAGTGGTATTAGGTATTTTTTAATGAGCTAATTGAGAAGAATTTAGTCATCTGCTAGAGGCCAAGCACTTGCAATCAAATGATATTTTATTTATATATGTATATATTGATATACCAAAGAACCTGCAATTTAATATAGCTCTTTTATTTAATGTTATAAAAAAAGTAGATAATGAAACTGATGAAATTTTTCTGTGTATTACTGGTAAAAGAAAATGGATGGTGTTGTATACTGTAATTCCAAATTGGTTTTGTTTTAACAGTTGCAATTCAAAGATATTTAAAGGATGGATGAAGAACTAGAAATTATGAGAAATTTATTTTGCTTACTTTTTCATGTTTGCTATAATTTAGTTTACCTGGTTGGACGATGGAGACAGATCTACATTCTTTCTAGTTCATAGTTTTTTTTCCTCTTTTCAATTGAGAGGTTTTTGGTCCACTGGAGTCTCTAATTTTCTAAATATTTCTATTGATTTTCTTCACTTACACAATATTTTAATGACAATTTGTTCTCAGGCTAAATACTTTCCATCTTGCTGGAAGAGGTGAAATGAATGTTACACTTGGAATTCCACGTCTTCAAGAGATCTTAATGACGGCTTCTAGTGATATTAAGACACCAATTATGACATGCCCTATGAAGAGGGAAAGAACAGAGTAAGATGCTTACATTTAAGTGTACTGCACTAGATTTTACTCTCTATTCTTATGTACAGTTATTATTTGAGAACCTGCATGGGTTTAATTCTCTATTTTCTTACATATTTTATGATTAAATTTGTGTTGAACGCTCATTAATGAATCATCAGATTATTCTATATTTTATTATGTTTACATCAGTATTAGAATAAAATATGAATTTATTGTAATACTCAAATTGGGGGTAGTTTTAGTAACATTGATGTACACTAAGAGATACACAAGTAGCCGTATCAATGTATGTGGATCAGTGTATGTTCCACGGACAGTTACACTGATACTTGTTCAGTTTAAGCCGCCTGCTGATGCTGATCTACAAAACTCATGTCTACCGAATTATTTTCATGACTCAATAAGCAAATATATAGGAGATTTGTCAGGAAGGAGAAAATTGTATCTATTCTCATATTTTTAAGGTATTCCAAAAGTGAGGTGAGAGTAGGATAAGAATGTTATTTCATGTATCAATGACCATGATCAGTCAGTGAAATGCTCCTGGGCTTTGTGAGTACTTCGCAGACTTATGGGGTAGTGGGTAATGAAAGTAGTAATTCAGTTTGCCAATGCCTGGAGACTTTTTAGTTCATCATGCTATTGCTCTAGGTTTACTGTAATATTAATTGCCATGGTGATATATTCTAGCAAACACATGTATTTGCCAATGTTCACATAAGGTTACTGAGGGAGTTTGCTATTTTATGTGCTTGTTATGGGCAGGAAGGATGCCAACCGTGTTATGGACAAGTTGAAGAAGGTCACTGTTGCAGATGTGATCGAGAGTATGGAAATAAATGTTATGCCATTAGCAGTTCACAATGATGAGATTTGCAGAATTTACAAGCTAACGATGAAGCTTTACAAACCTGCACATTACCCACAGTATACGAATATATCAGTGGAAGACTGGGAAGAAACCTTAGAGGTGGTGTTCGTAAGACAGTTGGAGGATGCTATACAAAATCACATGGTTCTGCTTTCTAGGATTAGTGGCATTAAAGATTCGCTGGAAACACATTCTAGGGCTTCAAATGAGACGGAAGAGGGTGTTAGTAATATGTCGACAGGGGAAGAAAATGATGATGAGAATGATGAGATGGTTGTGGATGATATTGGTTTAGATGCAGAGAAAAGGAGGCTTCAAGCAAAAGATGAAAGGGAATATGATGATGACGATGAACAGGATGAGGACGAGGATGAATCATCTGCTCTGGAAAATGGAACTGATCATGTTGCTAGTGAAGACGAGATCAGTAAAGATGACATTATTGGCACTGGAATTTCTCATAGTTCAGGCGTAACAAACCCCAGTGAGCCAAAGTCTAGGGAAAAAGCATCAAAAAGTAAAACACAGCACAAAAATGATGCTAAGCAAGATTCAAGTGATAGTAAACTAGCAAGAGCAAAAAGAAAGAAGAGGGTCAGAGCTAAATTGATCAAGAAGGACTTTGATAGAGCAATCGTTGTTGAAGCCAAGGGTTTCGACTTCAGGATTCATTTTAAATTCACCAACGAACCGCATATTTTACTGGCTGAGGTATGCTATCATCAAATTTAATCTTATTTGTATATGCTTCTGGTCAAGTAAATTATCTTCTATAAAACATCTGCATGCGAGTCACTTTTATGTGTGCATGTTTTGTGTGTTTGTGGTGAATTAATCTCTTTGCTAAAAGAATTCCGTCCTGTGTGTTTGAAGTTCCTGGTATTCATTTGGCACTAGTAGCATTTCATTTTATTTAGGGTTTCTTTTGATGACTTGGAATTGAATGAATCTATCTCCTTTTGCTTTAATTGGTCCATGTCTGTACGTTATTGTTTTTAGAATCAACATTCTTATTGACCATTCTGTTAGAACGGTGAATATATATAAAATATTTGTTGTTGGAACTTCCTTACAGATAGCTCAGAAAACAGCCACAAAAGTTTATATCCAGAACCCTGGGAAGATTGAGCGATGTCGAGTGACCAACTGCAAAGAGAATCAAGTGATTTACTATGGCGAAGATGCAAAGAAACGTGTAGAGGTGGAGCCAGCCCAGAAAGAAAAGATTCCGGCATTGCATACTACTGGAGTGGATTTCAGTGCTTTCTGGGAAATGGAAGAACAACTTGACTTGAAATATCTATATTCCAATGATATCCACGGAATTCTAAAGACTTACGGAGTGGAAGCTGCAAGAGAGACCATCATCCGGGAGGTGAAACACGTATTCGGCTCGTATGGAATATCTGTGAATACCCGACACTTGTCTCTAATTGCCGACTTCATGACCCATACTGGTGGGTACCGCCCAATGAGCCGACTTGGGGGCATAGCGGAGTCAATATCACCGTTTTGTAAAATGTCTTTCGAGACGGCCTCCAAGTTCATCGTTAAAGCAGCTTTGCATGGGGAGAGCGACAACATGGAGGCCCCATCTGCTAGTATTTGTCTTGGGTTACCTGTGAAAATGGGTACAGGATCTTTTGGTTTGATGCAGAACCTGGAAATTTGATTTTTTTTTTTCAATATAATTTATACCCACCCCAAGGATGCGTATGGGTGGTTGTGCCTTTATTTGATTTCTCTTCTCCTTCCTTGTGTTATTATGTAGCCAACACAAATATAAAGCTAATTCAGATTCATTATACTCATTATCACTGGGATATTGGTCTTCCAATTATTTCATCATGCTTGCATGTTATATTAATTCACATCCTTTTCACTATTATACAAGTCCATAATTGGAGTTATTGACGTCATTTTTACAGGATTAATTAATTCTCATTATTTTCAGTATTATACTTGTAAATCTAAATATAAGATAATACATCAAACTTACAACCCGAACCGAATGTCGATGGTATGTTGTCATTTATCAATGTATTATTACTTTTAAATCATAATTCTTAAAAATGTAACTATAATATGTAAATATTAGGCTAAAATCTCATGCGAATAATAATATTTATTTAAAAGAAGAAAAAGATGGGGAGACCCTAGTGCATAGTCTTCAACTTAAAAACCCTTGAAACTGTGAATCCCCCCTCTCATTTTCCCTCGTTTCCTCCCTCCTTCGTTCACCCTATCTCTCCGTCTCATTCTTCCTGCCCATGGAACCCTCTTGCGTCAAGTAAGAACACTCCCACAGGGCCGAATCAGAGAAAGTGAAGCAAAAAATGCTTGCTTTCTCTCGTTTCAACAATAACCATCTACGTGCACTCCATTTCGTCTCTTCTTCTACCAACGTTCCTGGTCGTCTTCGCATGGGCTCCAAACTCCTGCTCAAACACTCCACTCCTTTTTCTCCCAATAAACACAGCCACTGTTATCACAGCCATAAACGCCCTCTTCAAGTGTTCTGCGCAAAACCCGTCTCCAAAATTCATCCGTCATTCCTTAGAACCGATGGTCTTTCATATGCTGCTACCACTGCACCGGCACCACCAGCACCACAACGTCCACGTACAGCTCCGTGTATTATTTTTATCCACTATATTCTGAGGATAAATAATTATTCACTGGTTTCATTTTGTGTTTTGTGCTAGCTAATGACGGTGTGTAATGAAAAGAATGCAAATTTAGGCTCTTAGAGTTGGATTTTCTTGTTTTCTCTTACAGTTAGTGACAAGGACCCAGAAATCAAATTGAAGTTGGAGATTCTAAGCCGTAAATTAACAGAGCTGGGTATTGAGCTTGATAAATTTGGTCCAGGGCAGTTCAATCATTTATCTTGTCCTGTGGTAAGCGTTTCTCGTCTGCTTTGTAAGTTAGGTTTTGGTTGTTTAGCATTCCTTTGCTAAAATGTTGGATGTTCGGCGGTTCAACCATTCTCTTTTGTAGGTTCAATTATGTTTTCGCAGTTTTAAATTCTCTATAAGACCTTTTAATTCCTTCTCTTCCATTAGGAGCAAGTTGTGAACGCATCTACTCTATTAGCGGCTTGTCTTTTTCTTGGGTTTAATATTGTTCCTGTGCCTTTTTTCTTTTGTTAGTGCCAAGGAGGTGCTTCAAGAGAGAAGTCTCTCTCTCTTTTCATCAGTGTAGATGGGTATGTTCTTGTTACGTAAATAAGCTGCTATTCGATTTAGTTGGTGATGGATTCTCAACTTGGAATTATCTGATGCGTAGGAGTACCGCATCCTGGATTTGTCATCGAGCAAAATGTGGGTGGAAAAGCGGAGTCACTGTAAGATGGCTGCAGATCTGACATAGATACCTTTAGTTTGTCTTACAGTTTTCTGTTAATCAACTATCAATTTTTTTTTTCCTTGCAGCCATATCCAGGCAGAAACTCTACATCAAGAAGTCCTGTCCAAATTTCCAAAGCTAAGCAGACCAGAGAAATTACCGAGGAGGAATTGGAATTGGAACCAATGTGTGACGAGGTTGTTAGTTTCTTCTTTCTCCCTCATTTTCTTTGAAATTGACACTAACTGGGACATTTTTTACTCTTTTCATACTGTAGTTGACACCGGTTATATGCACACTTGGCCATCTTCTTCTGTTCATTATTTACCTGCTAGGCACTATTTTGCAGCCGTCTGTTGGGAGCTTTTGCTCCTTAAGAGGAGCTATTTATGATACATCGTCTAACACAATATTGATTCCCGTGATGAATCATCCACAGTTTTGTGACCATGCAATGAATAGATTGACTTGCTATTAACATTATGTGTGTGATGACTCAGAGCTTTCAACATAAAGGAACACCCAAGTGTAGATGTTGCCACAATGGAAGATTGTCCTGATTCTATGTGCAGTGAACAATTTTTCCAACCATAGTTTTTGTTCAAGCTTATGATAGAGCACTATGAACTTGTTCTTCCTTGATCTTGTACTTTTTCAAGGACTCCTCAATCTTGTCATGTTTGCCTAGTGGGCTCACACTCAAGAATGTATCCATGAAATTGCAATACAATGTTAGGTTGGGTTCACTAGAAGAGCTATGAGGGTTGATTGTAGCTGGGACCTTCCTTACATCACTAAAATTCTTGCTATAAGTCTCTACAATTCTATAAAACATTGATATGGGTATTTTGTTATTTTTTTCCTATTTTTCTTCTAAATTTTGGTCAATCAATCTTTTAAACTTTTTTTCTAGCTATCTTGATATTTTCGATATTTTCCCTGTCTCCATCTATTTCCATATTTTGTCCTGTCTAGAAATGTGGTCAAAATCCTATATTGATTGGGTTAACATTCTTATGGACATTGCAATATGATTATTTTAAGCCTCCTTCTGTAGTGATAATTTTCCATACTCTCTTCTGATATGAGATTGGGATATTACTTTCCTCTTCTATACAGACTTTGTCTTCTCATTAGGGATAATACATTCTAGGTGAAAGATTGGTTGGACTGGTAGGATCAGGTTGTCTGGTGGAGCATCTGTTAGGTTTGCATATAAAAGGCACATCTGAAGTAGGAACTGAATCTTGATCTTGAAGGTCTGACCCTACGTGCAAACTGTCAGAATTGTCTGGAATCCAAGTCTTCCTTTATCTAATTTTTCTCTGGGGGAATCCAAAATTTTTTTACGTAGTGGACCCTTGTCCCACTCCATGGCCTGTGTCCTGGAGATTGGTCTGTTGCAGGCTTGTTTGGACATTATGGGGTTGCAGGCTGGGTTAGGCTTGTATGTTAGTAGACATTGTATAATCTGTCTGAGTTTGTATTCTTCATCTACTAGAGTCTGATATTCCTGTGTAACCACAAGTTACTAATCTGTTTGCTTTTCCTAATGCGGAAGAGGTGATATAATATTTTTTAGTGTTGTTTCAGCTTGTTGATTATTTTAATGAGCGGTTAATATCGGCAGAGACTCTGCGCAGGAATCATGTCATGCAAAAATGCTATGGTGATCAGGTGAATGCACTTACTGATAATTGAAGTGCTTTCTATGTTTTGGTTTATCATGTGGTTAAGATTCAGAAGCTCCTTAATAATGTGCAAAGTAGTTGGTTTTACTGTAATAGGACTTATGCAAAGCAAAAGGAGAAATGATTTCCTATTAATTTTTCCATTTCTGGTTCCATGATGCAGAAAGTGTATGAAACTTAACCCCTGTTTGCTATTTTATTCCTTAGAATGTAGAGAGTTGGCATGTCAACACCATCTAGGAATTGTTTTAAATCGAAGAAAAGTGAAAAGAAAGAAGATATATTTCAGCTAGAGTTCCCTTTGATGTTTGATTCTTGTGGATGACTTTACAACAGTCGTTTCAGTCTAATGTGAAAATGGGCTCTGTCATATTAATTAAATTTTCATTGGCAGATTGCTATTGCATTCACATATCGGCGCAACGGAAAGCTTGTAAACTGCAAGTATCGAGACAGCAACAAGAGATTTTGGCAGGTTTCTGTTACATATGTTATTTTTCATACAGAAAATTCATTGATGTTGCATCTTTGATCATTGCATCTTTGATCATTGCATCTATATTTCAATATTACGTTATATTCATGTTGACATTATAAATGTGCAATAGATCCACTGGTTCTGTACCTCTGAACCTGTTACTGAGTCTTTTTTGGAGATCTCTCCCTTGGGACATGCCTGATTGGATGATTAAAACTTTTATAATTTTGGCAAAAGAGTTGGGAAATTTATAAAAGTACCTCTCGACTTGATGACATGGATCATTTATGTCTCCATATATGGTTGAACCTTTGGATGCTGATTAGAAAATGACTTAAATTAACAATGATTGAAATGCCTTTCATTCATTCTACTGCTGATTTACATTTATGTTTCTTTCATTTCCATGTAATGGTTTGGTTCTTTATAATCCCTAAATAAATTTGTTTTGTTTCAGGAGAGGGATACAGAAAAAATATTTTATGGGTTAGATGATCTGGCAGGATCTGATGACATAATCATTGTAACTCTCCTATCCCTCGGTTGAAATTCTGCCTTTATTTCACATATTTGATAATTTATTTTTAATTGCAGGTTGAGGGAGAGATGGACAAGCTTGCAATGGAAGAAGCTGGCTACCTTAATTGCATTAGTGTCCCTGATGGCGCTCCCCCATCAGTTTCGCCAAATGAATTACCATCACAAGACCAGGTTTCTATCAACTACAAAATTTTGAATGTTGTCTGCTTGTATTGTTATTGTTATTAAATCTGACTTTGTATACTATGATTTCTGTTTCTTAACACTTAAAATGGAGACAGAGAACTGATGGGATGATCTTGTCTTTACATGGTCTTTTCTTTACATTTAATAATTTCTAGGGGCATATTCCGACTGTTTTCTGTTGGGGAGGGCATTAATCTTGATGTTTGTATAGGGGAAATGAGTTGAAGATTGGAGTGTGATGTATATGCATCTATGTGGTTCATACTCTTTAAATTTTATGGATCTATTGCTTTAAAGGCATTTGTTGTGACTATGTGATTAATGAACTTAGCCATCTAGAGTAATCAATCTAGAGAGAAACAACCTGGCCTACTTATGTAAACCTCTTATTTTTAGGAACACAATTATGATAAGACTTTTGGATTCTCGTTTGATCATCTGGCATTCTTCTAAACTAAAATGCTGTCATTGGTTGGTCTTTCTGATCTCTTTTGTGCAAGAGGAATAGACTATGGTGTTTATTCTGTATAATTAAAACTGTGTTTATTGTACCGATGTTATAATAGCACCATTATTGTTTGTATATGGGCATGTTGGGTGCTTCCAACCAACCTTTATTACCTTGTCAGTATTGAAAAAATGTTGTTCTAACTATTCACCTGTCATTGTTCATTTTATCTGGTTCTTTCATACTTCAAATTTAATTTGTGGTTCTGATTGTGCTTAACTGTACTTTGTGAAGCTAGGACACAAAATATCAGTATCTATGGAACTGTAAAGATTACTTGAAGAAGGTTTGTGGATTATGTTATTGCTTTTGGATTCACCTATCAATGTAGGCGTAAAAAAGGTTGATTTTCAAATATTGATATTAACTTCAATAGGCATCTCGAATAATACTTGCCACTGATGGAGATCCACCTGGTCAAGCATTGGCTGAAGAGCTTGCACGCCGCCTTGGAAGAGAAAGGTTTGTTGCCTATTCTTTCGTACTGGGATTTTGTATACTCCACAAAAGACAGCATCAGCAAATTTATTAGAGATATTTCCTGTTTTTTTCTTGGAGATGCAGATGTTGGAGAGTTATGTGGCCAAAGAAAAATGAACATGATCGATATAAAGATGCAAATGATGTAAGATGAATGGTTTGCTCATTTAGATTACTTGTTTGTTGTTAGCTTTAAATTCAGTTGAAATTTTTTTGTGAGAAAGATACTTAAATGTTGATTATTCAATTATAGTAATTTTTTCTTTAAAATGAACTATTTATTGTTGTATAGCCACACAATTGATCATACTTGTTTAGTAGTTTTCTTTCTCTCTTTGATGAGCTCAAGAACAGTCTGCAGAAAACCAAAAAAGCTATTGGTGAAGTTCATTTGTTCATTATATTGTTATGCTAATACCTTTGATCAATTTTGTTAGGTTCTCATGTTTTTGGGTCCAGATGCACTGAAGGAAGTAATTGAAAATGCTGAGTTATACCCTATACGTGGACTCTTTAATTTTCAAGATTACTTTGATGAAATAGATGCGTATTATCATAAGACTCTTGGATATGAACTTGGAGTCTCTACTGGATGGCGAGCTCTAGATGAATTATACAATGTAAGCATAGTTTACTTTTTCCAGAATTTCTATATTTTTGTACAGCTGATCTATCTCTTGCATGGTAAAACATATATTTGAGTTCACAAACTGATTGGTATTATGTTTTGCTAAGACGGAATTCAACGCACTAGATATCTTGGATGTTGTTAGCTCTTCAAATTAGTATATTTTCATTTAACTTTTTTCCTAAGTGTAGTATACAACAGAAGAGGAACAAGTGAGCACATAACCGATTATATATGATATCCTCTCAAAAGAAGAGTGAAAACAGATAAAGAAGTTGTCTACAGAGTAGAATGCAAGAGTTTCCTGCGTTGACTAAAAGAACACTTCTAAGGCTGACTAAAAATGCCTAATGGCTGAGAATGTATGTTTTCTGCCTAAGAACTATTTTTACCCAAAAACTAACACATTCTCAAGTAAAATATCTTGTGCTTTCTAATTTAACAAGAAGCAGGGTATGGAGACTTAAAGCATCTACTGTTTGGCCATGAAAGGCTCTGTTACAATGTAAAAGGACCACCTCGATATAAAAACTACTAGGTGAAATCTTGGGAATAACTATATGACCATGGAACTTTAGAGCTTGGGAGAAGAGAAGAATAAAGACTGATTTACAGAAACCTAGTAGTGAAATCTTCATATCAATTTAAAAATACCATCATCCAGTGATCATATCTCACATCATAAGTTTGTGAAGATTGGATAAATCAAGAGGTGTAAAGATGGAAAGGTCTACTCCCTTGTCTGTAAATTTTCTGAAAGAGAATCTGTGTGAGATGAAACCAATGATAATGAATTTGTGCGGTTTGCACTGGTCGATGGTCGTTCTATTTCGATGATTTCAGCCGTTGGCCCACAAACTGAACATCTTCTGGATAGTTTTGTTCTAAACAATTTGGTTTAAGGGGAAAGTGCCTTGAAATCTTTCCATTTACAGCCATTTTCCTTGATATCAATGAACCAAGGCCCGGCCCCTTTTTCTTGAACTTCAAATGAAAGGGAATTCTTCTTCTTAATAGTTTCCATCCAAGTGGCAACCATTTTCAAATGACAAGAAATAATAAAAGGAAACAAAGGCTGAATTTCTCTTTTAATGAAAGAATTTTTTGTTTTTGTTAGTTATGCTAGAGACATATGGTACTGCATAATTTTTTGCTAATCTTCTGGCTCTGGTAATGTTAATGTGTCCAAAATAAAAAGAAAAAAAATTTGTGCAAAATGTCACATGCATGTTTGGTTTCCGGGTAATGGTAAAATTCAGATGCTAGTTCCACTGAGTGTGAGTTTGCATTTATAATTTTTTGATGTAGAAAATAATAATCAGAAGATGTTTACTAGTTTTAAATGAATTTATTTTTAAGATTATTAAGATAAATCTAATTTCATCAATTCTTTGTACCAAATGGAAAATAAAGGTTGTAGTAAAGAATTGACTTTGATGTGTATTTGTGCGGCAATCTCAATTTGGTTCTCTATTTTTTCCACCTTTTGTATACCTTAAAATTGCGGATGTTATTATGTTCTTATTTGATGATAGGTGAATAGCTAATATATATCATATGCTTTGTTAGAAAGTAGATATTTCTGTTTCTTTGGGTTAAAGAAAAACAAAATTTAGATGATTCCTTTGGTGTGATAGACTTTTTAGATTGTCTCTCCTAAACGACAATTTCTTATTGCAATTTTTATGCTCCTCAGTAATCTTCTTTTGATGAGCAAATGAAAAATATATGTTTTGGAGGCTGATAATGGATTTTTTTGTTTTGAAATTCTTTTATTTTGATCAGGTTATGCCAGGAGAGTTGACTATAGTAACTGGCGTTCCTAATTCAGGCAAGAGCGAGTGGATTGATTCTCTTTTATGCAATCTTAATAAAAGTGTTGGTTGGAAATTTGCTGTGTGCTCCATGGAGAACAAGGTAGTGCAGCTTTATTTTCTATCCTGTATTTCACATGTTAGATGACGATAGTTCACCCTCGATGTACTTGTCTGATATGCTTTGGGTTGCTTCTGTGGATAAACTGTGGGATGACAATCCTTAACTATTGGCTTAATAGGGGACCTGAAGTGTTTTAGTGATTGATTTGTTTACATATTTATGATGCTGACACAAAAAGTATCTAAACCGTTTCAATGGTCACTGTTGAGATGCTTGAATATTGTCCTGGTTTGTTGGAGAATCTTGCATCTATGCGTAATAAGTCTGGTAAATAATAATTGAATGACAATTAAACCGCAAGATTCCTGCAAGAAAATGAACTTTCCCTTTGAAATTCTTAATTCTAAGCATGTGAGTTCTTTTGTCAAGGCCTTCACATGCTTAAATCTCAAGTTTATGCTATTCTGTTTATGCATGATGTCTTCTTGTATGTGCATTGGCCACTGATCATTTGTTGACCTCTAGGTTCGAGAGCATGCAAGGAAACTCTTGGAGAAACATTTTAAGAAGCCCTTCTTTGATACACGGTGAGTGTCGACTGAGTTGTGCATTCTTTTTTTGCACTTTTACTTGGTTGTTTCTTTATGATTTATGCTTTAACATAAGAAATAACAACTATTGCATATTCACAATGCGAGACAGCTATTGCATATTCACAATGCAAGACAACTATTGCATATTCACAATGCAAGGCAACTATTGCATATTCACAATGCGAGACAACTATTTTATATGCTTATGCATCTTGAATCGCATGACATGGAGCTTCAGTTTTCACATAGTCTTATCTTCTTGTTCTCTCTCCTTTGATCACCTTTCCTTTTGTTGCAATCCATCCTTTTTGAATGTTTTCTTATTAAGATTTGGAAGCATTTATTTTGGATTGAAGATAATACAGCTTAACACCACCTCAGTCTTTATCTTGTTTTTCCAAAACAGTTGGTGAAAATATTATGCTACCAGTTAGCTTTTTGGGTCTCTTTGGGATGTACTCCAATGCTATATATGCAGCCTTATGGGTGATGTTTATGCAATATTATCTGCAACAGAAAAGCAAAATCTTTGAGATGAATCTGTTCTGTTCATGATCTGCAGGGATTTTATTTTTTCTAGTGTTATTGGTTCTGTTCTGTTAGTTATCCTTCAAAAATAACAATTTATTATATTTACTCTATTTGTTATGTTCCTTGCCAACCATAGTTATGGAGAACCTGCTGAAAGAATAAGTGTTGAGGAGCTGGAGCTAGGAAAGAAGTGGTTGAGTGATACCTTTTATCTCATAAGGTACTAATATCTCGAGTTCTTGGCTATATAGTTCAACCAGTTAAAGTATCTATTCTGTCGGGTTGGGTAGTACAATTTGTTTTTCCTTGCAGAGGAATGGTCAAACCAATTCCTGATGATAAGGTGTGAATTCGCTCCATGTTTTATGTTGTTATTTGTTCCTTTGCATTTGGAGCAGATGTGAAAATGATGCGCTTCCACATGTGAAATGGGTTCTTAATCTTGCAAGAGCAGCAGTACTGAGGCATGGTGTGCGTGGACTGGTAATTGATCCTTACAATGAGCTTGATCATCAGCGTCCTCCTAGCATGTAAGATTTTTTGCCTTTGTACATCTTGAACTAGCAATTTTTTCTGGACGTTATTGATTTGAAATAACTAATTTGTGGGCATTTTTGTTAACAGTTATTTAATATTATAACCATGTGTAGTTATACTCCTGGTTTTATCTTATAATGTTGATTAAAGATGAGTGTAACTACATATGGTTATAATATGATATAATTGCTAGTGAAAATACCTGTATTTCCATTGGGTGTTTTTCTTGTTTATTCATTCTTTCAATTGATATGACTACCAATGAAATTAGCGGGTATTGAATGAACAAAAGTTTCAATTTCCTTGTAATAATTTCTCAAGCGCCTTAAAACTGTTGTTATCTTTTGATGTTGAATCAGTTTGATCGCTGATCTGCAGTTTTGTTTCTTTATTTTTCCTTTTTCCTTCTGTCTTGCATTATTTGTCGATATTTTTCACACTATTGGCACCTTATGCTCGCAACCTTTTCTTTTTTATGTCAATAGTGTTTTTTTTTTCTTTCACGCATTCCTTGATTTTGTCTTGCTTGGCCGAATAGACTGTCTCTTATTTGAATGTATTGGAATTAATGTTCTTATGGCTCAACTAAGCTATTCAAATTTGATATTATATTTCATGATACTAAGAAATTTCTTTAGTATAGTTTGCCAACATAACTTGCTTCATAATGCTTAGAGTATAATGCAAGACTTGTGCTGGCCTCCTCCTTGTTTCGTAACTAAAAGGGATAGAATACCGCACTTTTCTTTTGATAAATGCTTGGCAGGAAAGCAAATGATTGAAAAAAATTGCAGAAGTGCCCAAAGAAATATTGGTTGGAGAATTTTTCCTATTATAGACTGGTTGATCTTACATTCACGTTGAATATGATGGTGACAGGACTGAAACGGAGTATGTAAGTCAAATGCTTACACTAATCAAACGGTTTGCTCAGCATCACTCATGTCATGTTTGGTTTGTGGCACATCCAAGACAGGTTGGACACTGTATGACCCCCCTTGTTTTTTTTTCTAGCAACTGCGTGTTAGTAATTTTCTCCTTTTATTTTAACTGTTTTCCCTGTCTGACAGTTGCACCACTGGGCTGGGCAAGCTCCTAATCTGTATGACATAAGTGGCAGTGCGCACTTCATAAACAAATGTGATAATGGGATTGTTATTCATCGTAACAGGGACCCGAATTCAGGGCCTGTCGATCAAGTGCAGGTGGGTTGCATATTTGCCATTCTCCAAATCTGTTACGGCATAGGAGAGTAATAAATGATAAAGCAGAATACATTTGCACAGAATAATGTGTTGGCATATACCACATAGTGTAGCTACTTATGATCAGCTTAAGTTTCTTAGTGGTGTTATTATTGAAGGGATTAAATCCCGTAGTATATGTGATTCTTATTTCGAGTGGGCGATAAAAAATCCTCTACATGTAAGAATGATTGGATTCATTTCTAATAAAGATATTTTCTTCTAAAGTATGAGAGAACGTCAGCCCTAGTTAAGATAAATCCTTTCGGATTTATAATTTTGTGCCTGCATTTCTTGTAGCAATGGCATGACTATTTTTGTCAATTTCATTATCATCTTTGTCGCCAGGTAAAGATGTTTGATGAATTCCAAACTTGCAGGTTTGTGTACGGAAGGTTAGAAACAAGGTGGTAGGAACCATAGGAGATGCTTTCTTGTCCTACAACAGGTACGAAAAGCGTACGGCTTGTTAATATGGCTGCGAAATCACTCTCTGCAAGGACTTAGCTGTAGAAAAAACAGGAGGCGTTGAGCCCCTTAGTGTAGAGGCTTTTCTGTTTGTGTTTCTTTTTTGCATATTAATTCCTACCTTTGGGAGAAGATGCCGTGATCTGAAGTAGAGACCAAGTACCTATGGAATGTAGAAACAGATATAGATAACGTGATGATGAAATAGTGATTACCTTGGGGAGAGAAGATCAATTACTAATGTGATCGAATCCTAGCAAATCCTTTGGAACAAAGATCAATCACTAAGTCTTTCGACTCTTTTGACAGGGTGACTGGAGAATACCTGGACATCGATGGACACAGTAGCGCCCAAAGTTCCTGCAGAAATGGAAGTGCTGGGAGAAGATAGGAAATGATGCATGTAGGTCATCAAGAATTGTATATCAGGATATACTGATATATATATCTGAAAGAGGCAAATGCATGCATCTTTCTCCTGCTGAGGGTTTTTCATTCATGAAATATGTGTGCAGGATCATTGTATTATTATCATCAACAAAGGTTTTGGGAAAGATGCAATCAAGAATCGATTGATGTAAAATATTGTAAGGTTTATTTATCCATTTGTCTTCTGGGTGCATGCAGTAGTAGTCTTCTCTCAGTACAGTGAATTGATTTGATTTTGGAAAATCTTCTACTGCCTTACTAAATGCAAGTAAGCTAACAATGGATTTGACATATCTGTATTTGTATCTGTGAACATAAACAGTAGAACAGTAAATGATGTTAATATCGAGGAAATGATGAATATTCAATACAGTAGGTGTGACAATCTTACTGGGCGAATGAACAATTTAACCATTATTTTGCGATAACACGATGCTTCACTTAATGAAAATCATTAGCCAAGCCCTTGTTACTTTGCCTAACCATCAAGCCACAAGCATTATTACCAAAATGTACCACCCAGCTGTTACAACAATCTTGTTGAGCCTATGAAACTTGTGTATGATTCTTTATCTTGTTGAGCCTATGAAACTTGTGTATGATTCTTTTTCGGTTTCACAGGGCTTCATCCATTAGAATATTCTACGAGTCTATATGCACCTTATTTGACTTGTATCTTATTTTTTTTATTATAGTTCCTATAAGTTATTTTTTTATTAGGGTCACCTAGAATTCCTTGACGCATCCAGATCGTAACGCATGATGCAACTTTCAGATAGTATTATTGAACACTGGCCAACGGAAATGCCAACGCTTCCATCATGAATGATATGATATCTTTATGAATTTTATTCGGGAAATAACCAGGGAAAACTACATATAGACATTGAAATGACAGCGGTGTATTAACATTTTGTATGCCCCCGCAACCTACCCTCGCTCACCATGCAACCCAAAAAATAACAAAAATTGACCTTCACTCGCCATTCTCTATGCTGCCATGCCCTCCTACTCCCAACTTCAAAAGGGCATTAACGGCTTTCCCCTGTAATATCCAGCATTGCTATCCACCAGAAAAATTCTTCCATCTGCACCAAGGGGTAAATATCAAGTAAATAATCACTGGCATGCATATGTTGAGTGGTTAATAGAATATTTATCTGTGGCGCGAACTCAAGAATAAACAGACATGTGCATGATATCTGGGGGGCAGACTTGGCTTTCCCTGCCAACATGTTAAGGTCTCTGGTTAACCAAATCCAAAACCTTCACTGCCTTCATGAATAGCAAGGAGTAAGCGCTGTTGAAGCTGTTCCTTGGAGGTGTATTCAGGAAGGTCTAGCTGATTAAAGCTGGAAAGTAAATAAATAAAAAAAGGAACAGTTTTGATCTTAGATAAGCTACCCAAAAACAAAAAGTATATAAAAGGCGCAAGGATCACATTAAAAAGCTGACCATGTGTGAGCTGAGGGCAACCGCTCGGGAGCCCCATATGCCTTGTGAATCTGAAACCTTTGAGGACCAGAGATACCCTGCAATGCCTTGAATCCTTCCAAAGGGACCTAGATCACATAGGGCTTGAAAACATTAAAACTCCCAAGTAGATTGTTAACTGTCAAAACATTACAAACAACTTGAAAGGAAATAACAAATTCAGTATATATACTAGGCATTTCCACGAGCGCCAAGAAAACAAATTAAAAAATAAAATAAAGATACATATCATCTCCGCCAAAGTAATATAAAGAACAAATAACCTTGGATGTTCCGGTCACAAACTGCAGCAGTCTTGCCATGTCTTCCTTGTTAAAACTCTTAACTACCTCCCAAAACCACTGAATGGCACTAGACCCAGAGGTATAGCCAGAATATTCGGTGTTGGCTTTCAAATCATCCACTGCAAGGACAATCTAAAATTAAAACAGACCAAACAAAACATTAGAAAAATATCATCACATGAAAGAGAGCTCACAATCAATTTCAGGAAGTCCACTGATCAGTAGCTCGAGCTCTTTATCATTAAAAATGGAAATAAGCTCCCGAGGAACCAACTCATTGAAACCTTCAAGAAAAGAATTGATCTGGGGACGGATAGCATTTGTCAATATATGATCAGCAACGAGGTCTACATACTCATGCTTTGTTTCTTCAGTAACCCGTATATTTCTTCCTCCAGGTTTGAGCTCAAAATCAGTAACCTTTGTCAACCGCAACAGGAAGAAATGAGTACAGAAACAACAACTGTTATAACTCAAAGAGAATGTCAAGGTCCGAAAAGGCAGAAAGAAGATAGATACCTTCTCGTATAAAATGTGCTTTTCTTCATCAGCATCCATGCTGAATGTCAAGTCAGGTATGTCACTCACGTCATTCTGAAACAGATAAGGGAGAAAAACAGTTGTTGTTACTGTATAAATATATTAAAAAAATGTGCATGCTCATTGAAGAATCTGTGGAATAAAGTATAAAAAGAAAAGAAAGACAATCCTAACTAACCTCCAGCATCCACTTCAGATTCTTGTAATAATCAGGATCAACAGCCTCGATGTCATGGTAAGTCACCTTTACACCAAGAATGTGCTTGTAGAATGACCGAGTAAAATAAACATCTAAAAGCTGCCCATCATACAGTGCCTTTGCAACCTGCATACAGAATTTAAGCATGAATGACTCTAGCACAAAACATTAACAATTTTCAAGGAGAAAAATGAGTCAAGTATCATTACCACACGGCCAACAAACTTGAAGTAGGAAAGATGTTCTGTCTGATAGACAGAATTAGGGTTTGGCTGGAAAGTCACATTATTACCCACAGTAGTAAAGAGTAAAGCTCCCTTGTCAAATATAACCCTAGAGAGCAGCTGATACCATTCTCTTGTTAACCCGCCAGCATCAATTCCCTCTTCACCTTGAAACTGTACATTCAATCGCCCTTTGAGATCATGTGTAGGTCGCATTCTCAACTGATTATATGAATCCTCCAAAACATATGCACGCCGAACACTAATGCGCAGAGGACCAGTGAGGTGTTGATCATGCTGTTGTCTTATCCTCGAGCGAAAATATGCTCTCTTGTTATCAAAATCGATTAGCCTTGGTGCCTTAAGCATCATAGAAAGTGACTTTTCTAACAAGCTAGGATTCTGTCTAACAAAAGTATTCAAAAGCCTACGATGCTTCTCAGAAAATCTGGTAAAGGTGATAGAACCATCAAGCTTTCTCTGAGAATCTGCGCCAGATGCTGGAATCATCGAAGAACTCCCAGAAGACTCTTTGACTTCTCTGGCAGTAATGTTGGCATGATCTTGCTGCTGCATGAAGGATTGATTTGCCTGTAGCTTTTCACACAAAACAAAGAATGCCTCAATAAAAGGCAAGAGTCTCTGGGTTCCAGGAGGTAGGGGAGACGAAGAGAAGGCTCCCTGGACTTGTTGCCCTGCATTACCACTTGATACATCTGAGCCATAAGAGCTCTGACCCAGTTGTGTTTCTCTCACACTAATACATTCACTCAGTTCGTGCCACAATGGCTCAAGAGAAAGGTTCAAGTTCCACACGGTGGCTTGCTCTTGTTCCCCATCAATCTCAGAGCCAACATTTTCATCATCACTTGGTACAATGAGTGAGCTAAGTGCCTGCAGCACCCGAAGAATCGCTGCCCCAGCCATGAAACCAGCACTCAATCCAAGCATGTCTGTGCTCCTCATGGTAAGCAGCTCGCTGACAGCAGAGCTGCTCAAACAATGAGCTAATTCTGAAAGCTCTGAAGTAAAGAATTTACGATGAGGTACAGCAACTGCAGCCAACTTCTTCAGCACTTCCCCAGTCAGCATATATACCTTATCTGACAACCTGAATCGATCAAGAATGTTAAATGAGCATTGTCCTATTTCGAAAAAAAATATGAGCATTGTCCATTTCATTACAAAGAAAGAAAAAAAGAAACCAATATGAGCAATGAATAGATAAAAGAATTGGCCAAGGCAGAAACTGAAATCAAAATGAATTGATATGATCTCCAAAATGTTAAAACGGAAACGAGCATTGGAAAAGTACCCTTCACGACCAAGAAGGCTGCACAGATTCCGCAAATCAGAATGAGACAGCTGCAAGAAAATAGTTAGTGTGTCAACACTCCTATTTCCAACTGAAGTGGATGGCTGAGGTGTAGCAGATTTATCTGTTTGACTAGACTCTGAAGCTAATAACAGGGGATCTCTTTGAACATCAACTGATGCATCACTGACAGCTTGATTTTGGTTATTTGCAATTTCTGGTCCAGACTGCGCATGGTTTTCCAATTTTGATGCAGCCGAAAACACTACCACTTGAAGCAATCCCATGATCTATACACATGCATGAATCCAAATATAGGAAAACAGATCAACATTGCGGTAAAGACATATGAGGCAAACATCAAAATACATCCTGCAAAAGGTGTCCAAATTGACTAATCAAGATTAAGAAAGCAATTAATTGCAGTAGAAACCCTTAAATTTCTATACTTCTTCCAATCTACCAATTCTTTCATCTATAATTTTAAATTACTCTTTAATGACGAACGTCAATAAAAGATATCTCAGAGATGGAGTGGTAAAAAATGGATCAAGAGAAGGCATTACAATCACATGAAAAAAGAGATTGAAATTACCTGCTCAAGGTGAGCGGTACTTTGCAAGAATAGTGGTTGATTCAAGAGCTTCAAGAAAAGTTTTAAGGGAATATTATCTAGATCGTCCAAAAGAGCCAAAGAATAAATGCCATCCTCAATTTTCCCCTTGCCTTTATCCCTCTTAGTTTCCACATATTTTGGATTTGACAATTCTGTAACAGTTGAAGGATCCAAGAAGAACAGCATATTTGCAATAGGTGAATGATTTGTCGCTAGGTAAGTCAAAATTTCAAGTGTCCGGCGCAATACCAAGGGAGGGAGACCTGCTGGGAAAGAAATCAAAGATTATTCTGTTGACATATAAAGCCATGGGAATGATTCTGATTACAATAAAATGGAAGAAATACCATTAAACAACTGTGATCGACCATAGACAACATTTGGCTGACAGCCATAGAGCCTCTGAGAATTAATTTTTGCCAATCCACTAACTGATCCTTCAGCCTCAGATTTGATCATCTCAAGCAGAAGACAAACCAGAGTAGTCCTTGTAACACTATGTGCGCAAAGATTTAAGAGGAGTCGCTGCAGAAGGCCTTTTCCAAGGGGCTAATCATATGGATAAGAGAAAAAAAAATACCATGTTAGCAGAACATTTGAGTTATCTAGAAATATATCCGCTGCTAGAAAATTGGAATTTCATTTCTGCTGAAACCTAATAACAAGATTCTGCAAATTATTTAAACTTCTCAATGGACAATGATAGAGCATAAGTAAGAAGATCTACATTTTCCAATAAACCTAAGTGGCATAGATGAAAAATGTACCTGGGCCAAACGAAGGAGACGAATCAAAGCTTTCAATGCGTTTGCATCCAAAAGTGGCTCTCCTTCAAATTCCTTTACTTTCATGCTATCTGCAATAGTGGAAGCTGCCCTACGACCTATGGTAACCCCAACACCCCTGTCCATAACCGTTTGCCTATCAAACCCCAAACCATTTCTACGAGTCAGCCTGTGAGTGCTTCCAAACAGGCTACGTGCCTGATAGTGACTCATGGCCCTGTCCCTGAGCATCTGGGCTTCAGCAAGTAATGGGGAAGGTAATGCTGATATTACTGCTTCTGAAGAAGTCAAAAGCACCTGGAGTAAAAGCAAAATATAAACACATTATTACAGTTCAACAACTTTGAAAGGATGATTCAAAATGCAAACCTCTTCACGCAAATCAGCAGGAAAAGTAGCAATAATTGAAGCATTATCCATGTCAACTGGCTGTCCTTCAGCCTGGTGTGCAATTCTCTGAGCTCTTTGTTGAGCCAAAACCTCTGCTTGAATATCTGGAGGAAGAGCAGCCAGGAACTCAGGATCGATGTCATCAACAGAAGGTGGTGTATAAGTTGAAGGCTGAACAGGCTGTGTTTGCTGAGAAGCTAGAACTTCTGCCCGCAAATCTTCAGGTAATGCCTCCAAGAAGGTTGGATCGATTGCATTTGCACCAGGAGTCTCAGTATTGAAACTAGCTTGATCAGCCTGAGTAGCATCTTGAGCAACTGTTGTCCCTGACCTGGATGATGGATCCTCTACACCATGTTCAGGAGCAGGCAAGGACTCATGCGGATTTTCTTCAGCATTACCATTCATATCAACATCAACATTAACATGACCAAGATTGGATAACTCCAAACCAGACTCTTCCAATACATGATCATTAGATCCCCTGTCTATTCTTGGAGATGGGTCGCAACCAACAACATCAAGAGGCAACTCAGAGACATTTGCAGGTAATTCAGGGGTCCCTTCATGATGCGGAGCAGCACTGTACTCTGGTGGAGCAGTGCTATCACCTTCTGCAATTTCCATGTTGTCATGCCCATTCAAGGTACCCCCCTGCGAAAGTGGTTGGACTAACATAGGCTCTTGCAGCTGTGGACAGTCACTGGAATCTTCAGCTGATAATGGTGGACAGACTTGCTCATGAGAAGGAACAATTTCAACTGTTGGATTTAGCTGATGGTGTGCACCTACACTAGTGTTTTCCTGTGTCTGCACTTCAGGTTGCTGATTAGTGGTGTTATCACCTTCTAACACTACCTGACTATCATGGGATGGAGGGTCAATAGGTTGCTGATTCTCCTGTACTCCTGAATTCTGGAACTGTCTTTCAGTAGAAACACCTGCAGGTGCAACAGAGTGCAAATGAGACAGAAACTGTTCCTCTACTGCTTGAGCAATCATAGCAGCTTGGGCGTCTGCTTGTGGCTGACCATCATCACTCCACCGACCATTTCCTGGCCCTCTTCTCCCCTGTATCTGCATTGAGTCTATTCCTGCAGAATAGTCGGTCAAACGTGAAGGGGCAGCACTACCCATACGCTCACCAAAGAGAGAACTTGGTACATGATCATATGGAAGAACAGGAGCATCAAACATATAGAATTGAGCTAAATCAAAGCTCCTAGATGCAGATTCTAAATCCCTGGATGAATGTCCACCTGACCACATAGCGACCATATCTCCTGATTGGGACGGTCTTGAGAGAAGAGGATGCTGGAAACCATTTACATCTGTAACAGACTGCTCAAAAGACCTGCCTTCACGCCGGCGCTCAAAACCCAAAGGCCTGCGGAGACCAAAGAGGTCATCCACATTTACCCCTTCAAAAGGCTCAGCAGCAACATCGATTAAACCACCACCACCTTCAGGTTGACCAAGCACCTGCTGCAAGCGATCTAATGGATCTCTTTCTCTCCACCTCACCTCTATGACACGACTCTCATGATAATCATCATCCTCTTCATCAACCATGTCATCATTGTAGTCATCTCCCAAGCCAGTATCATCGCGATCCTCTACATCAGTATCGGCTAGAGACATCATACCAGGACCATCTTCAGTAATATCCTCATCCTCATCCTCATCCTCCCCATCATCATCATCTTCATCATCACCCTCACCCTCATCTCCCATCTCATCATCTTCATCCCCCATATCATCATCTGCCCTATTCTCAACTCGGAAAGCCATCTCAATTTGATCGGTATTGTGCAAGATTCCACCTTCCTCCATTTCTTCACGCATAAAATCCATCCCCATTGCTACAGGAGGATTAGGTTCTATTGTCTCTTCCACTTCTACCCTCATATCTTGTTCTGCTGCCTGATTTGATTGGCCATTGCAATTACCATCTGTTTGAGGGGCTATTTGTAGATCTCCTTCTCTGGTATCTTCAGCATTTGGCACTTCCTGGGTGCCAACACCATTCTGATTATGCTCTACAGGCTCTGCAGATAATGCAACTGTCTGACCACCAGGTCTTTCATTTGATCCGATGGTTTTCTTCTTGGCTACACCATCAGATTTAAGAATTGGCTCACTAGCATTAGCAGCCCTTGTCAGGCTCTCCAAGGCCTTGAGCAGAAGGTTAACAATCTTGGGAGCATCAGGATGGTCCAGATCAATCACCTTAAGAATGTCAGTCAGAGACTGCACCATTCCTCCATCTATCATGCTTTTAGCAATATCTGGTGAACATCCAGAACCAGGCAAGTTTGTGGAGGAGGCATTTTTTGATAGGATTGAATAGATCAAATCAGCAAAACAAAGAACCTTTTTATCTGGAACTATAACCCCTTCCACTGAATCCAAGTTGGAGAATGACGACATGGCCTTCACAAGTTCATTAATCACTCTCCTCCTTCCTTCTCCTGATCGACCACACACAACAACCAAGAACCAAGATGCCTTTTCAGACAACTTGTCTCTCCATTCATCAGGCCCTGCAGATTTATCTGAGCATAAAGGGATCAATCGACGTAATATGTGATAAACTATCCCACCATGCCCAGGACTCTCTGTTTGATTAGATACGTGTAATTGGCAAAGCTCCAAATCCCGTTTCAATATGATCCCAACCGCATGTACATACATAAGAAGAATATCACTCAACAACTTAAGGATAAAAGTAACCTTAGCCAGAACAGCAGATCTTTCAGATTCAAACTCTGCTTTCCTTGGCTCATCAACCTTGCATTTTCCTTTCACCTTGGTAGCAGGTTCATCCACCTCCATAGATGTCAAGTCACTGACACAATATTCCTGGCTTTTCCGGAGAGGAAACTTCAGAACTATGTCAAGAAGCTGATCAATTACTTGAGTAAGATTCGAAGGAATCCGTTTATGACCTTTGGCACATTTACTTGAACCATCCTGCATCTTATTGTCAGAAATCCGCAGATGCTCTTCACCACCTGATATTTTACATTTTTCCTTCGCATTTTCTTTTTCCTTAGATGACACTACAAAGGTCCTCCCTCCTGATGATTCCAACTGACAGACAGCAGTAGCAGCTCTCATAAAAACCACAGGATCTCTAGAGATAACAGGCGCCATCGATGTCAAAAATGATCGCGGAGACATACGGCCAGCATGCCGACCTCCATTTAAAGTTTGTCGTATCTCTAGTTCCATAGCCGTTTGCAGAGTTTGGGGATCTTCAAGCAGATGTCGGATGATGGCAGATGCAACTGTGTCATATCCTGGGAAAAAGCAACTTTGTGGGAGGTTAAAAAGAGTAGCTAAGCCACCATTTTCAAGAAACTGCAAAGCAAGGGCATGAGTCTTTGTCAAGTGAGCACATAACTGCAGAACAGCTTGCATGATCAAAGCTGGAACATGCTGTTTCATCAGGTCAAAAGCAAGAAGCAGTACTTTATGACTCTCTTCAATGGTAAGGTAACCTGTAGACTTCCCTAGTATGTTTTCGAATGCCATTCCAGATTCCTTCTCAGAGGCATCAGAAGCCACCTGTTCTTCTGTAACAGATGTTGGAACCAACGAGTCAGGAATACATCCTGTTTGATTGACTTCAAAATTTTCAGAAGACATTCTAGGCCTGCACTGCAACATGTTATCCAAGATAAGCAGCAAGGCACTAATGCCTTTGGAAACAAAATTGTGACCCCCTGATGAATTTACATCTTTGAAATTCATCAAGATATTTATTGCAGCAGGAACAATACCCTCCTGTGCGGCAATTTCTCGTACATACTCATCCTCGAAAAGAAGCAATGCCAAAATATGTGTTACCATACATAGCAAACTGGAATCTCCCAAAGGTTCCAACGGACAAATGTTTAGCTGCTGAACAAGAAAAGATGCCACCTTTGGCCGATCTTCTCCTTTGTTCCGATTGCAGAGGGTCACAAGCAAATCAGTCAAATAGAATGCCATTGAATCACTAGTCTGAAACAACTTAAATGATGCAGAAAGAATATCATCAGCTGGAGGCGCCTTTATTTCCTCTTCTTCTTTTAGGACATCGACTGACTTGTCTACATTATCAACTTTAGATCCCTCTGCCGAGTTTCCTAGGGACAGAGCAAGAGCCCGAGCAAGTTCATCATCCTCTTGTACTGGATCTTCAGCATGAGTAAATAGCCACTCCATGGCCATCTCAACACTATTTGTTTCCACTCTTCTCAATGCTTCCTCTGCTCTCTCCCTTGTAAAACCCATCTCAACAATAGTTGCAATAGTATTTTCATCAGGTGGTGGAGGCATGAACCTTTGATTTGTACTACCAGAAACACCACTACGACTCTTTTTTATGTCTCCAACACCAGAGTATATATGTGTAACGAGTGAAACAATGGAGGCAATGAAACCAGGACAACAATTTGGAAACATTGAGTGGTTCCATATGGGAAGTATCACATCCAGAACCTGAGACTGCAGCATGCGCACAAAGACTTCAGGATCCCTTGGAACAGGAAACAGCCCAATCGATAAGCCTACTGCAACAGGTTGAACAAGAAGCTGAGCATGGGATACAGAAGTTGTAGAGAAAAGGAAAGAGGAGTTGACAAAATACTCCAGCAAACGACAATAGTTCTGTAATGTGTCAAGTAGCCATGTGCTATGAGACAGTTTTTTTCCTTCATATGCCTTCTCATGCCCAACACTTGTCGTTGGGAAGGGGTTTGGTAGTGTCCACAATAGCTGACTCGTAGCTTCAAACGTCACAAGCAATTCCCTAAAGGTTCCATGAACATAAAAATTATTGACCATTGTAGCATAACAAGTACGTCTTCTACTATCAAATGTCAGTGCTGTCATATCATCCACAATCTTTCCAATATAACGGCACTTCACTGATAGTGATATATCGACCCCAGAAGTAGAATACCCTGAAAAATTGAGAGCCTCAAGAAACACTTTTGCTAGGGCACTTCCCACGGTTTTAGAAGCAGAACTCAATGATCCTATATCAGCTCGGCGACGATGTGGGGATGTAAACCCCTTCACCAAGGAAATGAAGAAAGAGCGCATTGTTAATGCCAGCTTGTTAAGAATGTCTTCAGGAGTTTTTCTTTTCAATTCTGGGTAAGGCCTCTCCGATACTTCTGTTGCGATTTCAGAGTCAACATTCAAAGCATCCAAATGCCGACCAGTCCTTCCACCACGTATCCGTGTCAATCCATGTCGACTACGTCTATGCAAACCTTCACCTGCGCGAAGGATAGAAAGAAATTCACGCTCTTCACCCCAAATAGACTGAGAACTGCCCCTAATAGAAGCAGGGTTTGTGTATCTCGCAGCTGGAATATTCGAATCATCATCACTCTCCCTTCCAACTGCATTAGAAGAAGATGAATCTGCTTTCTCAGTTTCTTGTTCCATGAGTTTCTCTTCCACTTTCAAGTCATTATACGAAGAAATTTGCCAAATGATTTCAATGTAGGCCTTTCCAATATCCTTCAGCACATCAGCATCTGCAGCACCCAATTCAGTGACAACAGTGCTAGAACTCTTTAACAAATAATTGCAAAGATATAGTATACCTTCCAGGCTGGAAAGATGTCTGATAACCACTTTTTGTTTAGAACATTCAACCACAGAAACTCGAGTTCCTCCGAGTGAGGCTAGGAGTTCATTTGTTGATTTCAAATGCTCTCTCAAAAATAAGCATACTGCCCGAGCCAGGGAAGTAGAATGCTGTGGCGAAAAATTCTTAAAAGCAAGAGAAATTATAGCACCAATGGGTGCTGAAGTAGGGAGCAAAGGCAAAGTAAACAACTGCAGAACAGAATCAATTCCCTTCTTTTCAACAAATATACGACATGTGTCAGCATTCTGGAGAATTGTCTCGAGAAGGCGAGAAGTGTTGGTTATACAATCAGGAAGGAACGATTCAATGTTCACTGTCGAAGCATCGGCAGACTGCTCACTGGTCTGCTCCAAACTGTCCATCTTGGTGAGTTCCCCATCATCTAATGCAACCAAACAAGTTTCTTCAGTATCAGTTTCCATTGGAACAGGAGCAGAGCAGACTAAAGGATCAACAGATGAGGAAGAAGCATAAATTCCAGAGCCAATATTTGAAATGGAATTTAGAATCTCAATCAGCATCTCCACCCCAGGACCACGCAATAATAAAGTATGACGCATTAGTTCATCCAGCGCACTGGACAGGGACCCGGTGGTCTCGCCAGCAAGAGCACGCAAATATGTCCTGGATGTGAATATTTTCACAAAGCACCTCAAAGCATTGCGCTCTTTGACAGCCTGAAGTCCGTTGACATTCAAGCACAAAGCATCCAAACATTGAGGTATGCACATTACAGCTTCCGCAGAGCAAAGAACACCATCCAGTATTGCATCCAGGAAAGAAGAAGGAAGACCAGCTGCATCCAAAATAGGAAAATATGTAGGTTCTTTGTGGATTAGATCACTCATGACTGTAGCAGCAAGTGAAAATACCCCACCACCGAAATCTTTTGCTCGCCGGAAGATTATGCATAAGCATTGAGGAAGCAAACTCTCCTCAGATCCATAAATACGAGAAGTGTTCCCAGGAGCATATGTCCCAAGAGAAATAGCACGTAGTAGAGCTTTCAAAAGTAAACGTCTATGATATGAAATTAATGCTTCAGAATATCTAGGACGCATGTTATCCAACTCAGAGGAAGTACAGGAAACTATTTGCAAACTTTTTGCCTTGGAGTCGGAATCTTCACCGAGGTGCTTTGAACTGTTCTCCACATGAGATACTTCTACCTTCAGTCGAAGGATGGTAGCATCTAAAACACCCAACTCTCTGAACAATACAGCAGGTGGATTACTATAATCCATGAAAGCTTCCAGAATATGCACAGCTGAGGCCACCAAATGCAAGTGCTGAGAATTTGTATCCTTGAGGAGAGGGAGAAGAGTAGGAATAAACCCAGCTTCACGCATGGCTGAGCAACCTGACGATGATGAGACCAGAACAGTGACAAGAGATAACAGTGCCTCTGCAAATCCTACCGACCACTTTGATGAATCATTAATAACAGAATCGATGGCTTTCTGCATAAGGCTGGATAGGATGCCACGGTGCCCACCAGATGTGACAGTAGACAAAACAGTTGGTTGACGGGAGCGATCTTGAGAAAGTGCAACCAAAGATAATAGGCATAACAGTCGGATTTTCTCAGGAATTTCATCTTCAAAACTCAACAGTGATACCAATTCACTAACAAACTCTGGCTCGGAGTTAAAGAATGCAACTAAATCGTCAGTATCACTGCTAGCTTGAACTAAAACAATGAAAGCATAGAGACGGATGCAGATATACTGCTGCCGAGAAGTCAAAGAGGTAAATGCCCTTGCAAACCTTAATCTAGTCAACAAAGAAAATCTCAAATTGTGAGGTACTTTATATTCTGCAACTAAATTGTTCAAAACCTCCAAATCTGTCTCTGAACAAGAAGTTATCCTTGGTAAATGGATAATCTGTAAACCTTGGGGTGCTTCTTTTGCCATATTACATTCTGTTGATGACTCACCCAACGCATAGAACTCAAAATGAAGGGTGCAACCCAACTCATAAGCAACAGGTTCACAAGCATTTTGAACAGCACATGCAATCAATCCCAGACCCTCCTCCTTTCCACCCCAGCCTTGTGCAAGAGAAAACAACTTTCCATTCAGAGAAGTATCTCGATTGTAATTTTTTCCAATAGTTTTCTTCAAAAGAGCAGTCAAAGTCTGCAGGCAAGCCTCAACAACCTCCGCATCAGTAGATGCAAGAAGGCATGAGAGATGCTGCAACGACAGTATAGGAAGGAATAAGTCAAACTCTTCGGAGTAAGAGCATAACAAACAAAGAAGTGCTAGAAACATAAATAAATAATAAAATTTGTTAAACAAGAAAGTATCACCACTTATTGTAAAGTAAATAGCCATTGTTCCTCGCAAGCTAAGTGATTAATAGAATTAAAATTATAAACCAAAAAGCCTAATATGTAAGAAGTACCTCATAAGAGCTGTAAAAATGCTTATTCGTGCAATTCTCTAAAATGATTCTGATAGCGCGAAGAATTTGAAGAACCGCTTCTTTTGGGAAAGGAGGATCAGATTCCAAAAAGTTGTCCTCAATTTGCAAATCTTTTCTTGGTTTTATATGCTTCTCAAAAAATAAATCAAAATGGTTAAAGAGATCAACCCAATGATGGAAATCACCCTACAAGAGCAAACAAAAAAAAATATATAAGCCAAACCAACAAATAAAATATCCACGGCAAAAAAATACATATTTCCTTGACGAAAATCACCTTATCAAACTCCCAGACAAAACCTTTCAGAGGTTCTTCTATTTGCTCAAGCGGAGTCTCTATGACACTGTTGATGAAAGATTTAATTTTGGGAGGCTGGTAAAATAACAGAAAAAAAATAGTTTCAGTTTCTTCTTGCAAAATAATGAAATAAAACATGCATACATGCATAATATGCATGCACACATCGTACAGCAGGGAAAAATTCCAGAGAATATAAGCACAAAGTACTTGCAAATCTCAATCAATCTCCGAGTCCATGCAGTGACAGCTAGATTGATTGGGAAGACCACATCAATTCTAGGCCGCCACTCATTTTGATTGGATTTACCCGACCAGCATGTTGATGTGAAAAACATGTACACTCCACACAACGAGGCGGAATAGAACATGGACTGCTAAAAAAGAAGATACAACCTAAGAGAGCTCAAAAGATATAATATGGGCACATAAATTCTAAAATGAACAGACACCCAGTATCTCCAAATAGACTCTTCCAATAGAGTAACACAAATTCAACACACATACTACATTTCTAACCACTAATGCAATGCAGAAACCTGACTATTTGCGTTGCCAGTTTGCCACATTTCATCAGCAACCAGTCACTCAAACACTTGGCTTAGAAACTAACTCACTTTTAAGCTCCATCGGTCTGGAATGTAAATATTGCCATGCTCCATAAAAATAAAAGTGCTATGTCCCAACAATTGAACAATACGTATATTATCTAAACCCAAACATGCAGGAAAGAAATGAACATAGTCAATCAACTCTAAATCTATGCACTGTCCCATGTCCCATACAGAACCCATAGATTAAGATGCTACTGGACATACATTTGCATTCAAAAACCATCATATGCAGCTCCAAGACTACAAAAAAAAAAATGCTGCGATTAAATTCAAAACTCACAAACCACGTCCATCGTTCGTTAACAAAAACATAAAATCACTTTCCGCAATCTTAATAACCATCAATCTCAACAGCACCTAAATAATTCGACAATCAAAGCCCAACTCAATTTCAAGACTATAATCGACTAGTGAAATAAGATATAACATATGCGAACGATGCATGCGCCTGGAAATAGTGAATTGAGGACCGACCACTTCTAATGACCTCCGTCGTTTAAGCTTCATGGCGGAGAAGCAGAGAGCATTTGTAGGCTGCGCAATACCGATCAAGAATCGATCAACTCCCTGAAAAAAGAGAATTGATCAACGAACAAAATAACAAGAAATGGTTACAAGTGAGATAGTAAAAAGAACCAGGGGTTTCTAGTCACTGTACAGGCTGATCGGATCAGAACTGGAATTTCTCAAAGAAAAACTATCAGAGAGAGAGAAAGAAAAGCTATGGTGAAAGTTCAAGTCTATGATCGAAAGTTAGGGTTTCTTGACAATTTACGATCAGTTATACACATAGATTTACGAGTAGAGAGAGAAATGTTTGTGTTCAGAGAGATATACGGAGAAGTATACCAATCACTAATCCTAACTGAGAAGCCAAAATGCAAACGGAGGTGCTGTATTTATACTGCAATCGGTAGATAGTGCACGGGGAAATGAAAGGAATTAACTGGAAGGTTTATAATTAATTAATTATAATTTCTTTTTTCTCATTTGTATGAAAACTGAAAAGTAAAACAAATAGAGATATTATCTTCCTTTCCGAATTCCTTATTTCAATAGAATAGCCAGACACTCTTTCATCTGTCTCTATTTTGGCGACTGGGAGGGAGTGTTTGGATGAAGATATGACAGAAAAATCGTGAAAATATGATTTTTCATGTTTGGATAACTTTCTTAGCCGTTAAGCATGATCCTAAAAAAGTTCAATCCTGCAACTGTATTCCATAAGCCCACAAGTGTATAGTTTTTGTAAATCGTGGAGAGTGGTATAGCATTGATCACGGTCGGATGTGTCAACTTTTTTTTTTTTAAAGTAAAGTTAAATTCATCCCCTTATTCTGATTTCTTAAATAGATGAAATTCTAACTTTATAAAAAGTGAGGGGAGTTGAGCTTCCAAAACATTTTGAATGACGTTAACCAAAGTAGCGATGTTTGCCACCCGATCAAACCTTATTTGTCCACATTCTTCATATTGGTACCTTCCAATTGCTATTTACCAAAATAGCACTGTTGAATCCTTTCTTTATAATAGAAGAATAATCAAACCTAATGACCTCAACCAAGTATATTATTAATAAATTACATTTTATTTATATCATTCAAATAAACATTAAATATTCAAAAAAGACTGAATATTCTTTTTTCTCTAAGCTAATCCAGTGTGAAGGGGGTTCATGAAAAGTTTCTTGGCACGGCGTCGCTGATCATCAACGGTTAATGCCAGCAAGAAAGGCTCGACAGTTCACTTATCCTCCCGGCGACGGTGATGCCGATGCAGAGAGAACTGCTCCTGTGTATCTAACAACGTCGGATGGACTCGAAACAGTGCGGTTTAGCTAAAAAAGTCCACCTCTGCCAAGCGTAGCCATTGTCACAAGGCAAAATATATACAAAACGCAGCGTTTTGATGAACAGAGCTACTTTTTAACATCGTCTCGTTACTTCACCCTTAACCCCCAAGGTTTGAACAAACCTTCCCATACATCGAGCCATGCTAACAGTATGAACAAGCGTCGCGCCGTCACTGCACTCTCACGGGTGCTTACACGCGCCTCTTCCTCCTCCTCCTCCGTTGCCACAACTGCCGCAGACACTGTCACTGCTACGCAGGCCTTCCCTCTCAAGCATGTCACTAGATCAAACTTCTCCGCAACCTTGGCCTCCCTCAAGCACCACCTACGTGTCGCAGCCTTCGTGGCTATCGACTTGGAAATGACAGGCGTGACAACCGCCCCCTGGCGCGAGTCGTTAGAGTACGACCGCTTCGATGTTCAGTACCTCAAAGTGAAAGACTCTGCCGAGAACTTCGCTGCCGTGCAGTTCGGGGTCTGCCCTTTCCTCTGGGATCCCCTCCGCCTTTCTTTCGTCGCCGTCCCACACAATTTTTTCATCTTCCCCTCTTCCGATTTTCTATGCCAAACGACGTCGCTTGATTTTCTTGCACAGCACCAGTTCGACTTCAACGCTTGCATGCGCCAAGGTCAGTTTACATTTCATTCAGCTCACTGTGAGAGTAAAATTATTAGTATGTTAATTAATTAGTAACGGTTGCTAATTGATAGCAGGGATTTCGTATTTATCAAAACAGCAAGAGGAGGAAGCATGGGAGCGATTGAAGTCGCGGCGCGAAGATCACTGTGAGGAGTTAGTTCGGGATGTGCAGATGGAGAGTGTGACAGATTTGTTGTTCAGCGAGCGAATCAAGAGCAGATTGCATAAATGGCGGGAGGGGTTGTTGAGGGGCGGAAGCGATAGTATGGATGAGCAGCAGCTGGAGACTGTTTTTTATAAAATGCGTCCGGCAGTTGCTTTGAAAGACTTCACTCCTCATCAGCTTAGGGTGATTGGATTGGTAACGAGTGCAATGCTTTCTTGGATACTGTAATAAGTTTTTGGCATGATTGGTTATGGGGATCTTAGTAGAGTGATTGGGATTGGATGGAAATTTGCAGATTACAAAGAAACATTTCAAGGATCTTGTGTATGTTCGAGAAAATGGTGAAAATTCTCCTGCTCAACAGCTGGTGGTGTATACAGAGTCAGAGAATGACAAGCTCGCACTTATGGTAAAGCTCATTCTTCTTAATTTCATAGACTAGGATGGCATGATGAATGTGAGGTTTCCCAATCCGTTTCTGATATGGAGAACCATTGGAAGCATATTACACAAATATAGGTTTAAATCTCAGAATTCTTGTTTCCCAACATACATTATTTTCTTTTGTACCAGAGATTGTAATGATTCTAAGTGTGCGGCAGTTTTAAATGCGCTGGTTATGGAGTGGGACTATCAATTCGGAGATTGATACACACCATCTTAAAGCTGATATTGGCTGTTTATTAACTATTAGTTTTACGGACTAAAGATACAAATGCCTAACTTCTTTCCCTGAGAAGCTGGGCATAAGATTCTTTCTCCTGTTTTGCATAATAATTTGCATCTTGTGCAATGCCATGGTATTGCTGATAATGGTTGGGAGAAAACAAATTTATGAACATAGAATTTATGTCTCTTTAGTGAAATTTTCTGTACCTCCTAAGGAAATAGCGCTTTCTGAATTTTCCTTTCAGAGAGAGCTTAAGGATGAGTATTATAAAGAGGCTGAAAGGAAGATAACGGATGCGATTGGATTTCGCCATGTTGTTGATCTCCTTTCCTTTGAAAAGAAGTTGATCATTGGTCACAATTGTTTCTTGGGTATGCATATCTGCTGAATATTTCATGAAATTATTTTGACTCACCATTAAGGAAAATGTTACTGTTTTGGTGGCAGATTTTGCACACATATACAACAAATTCTTTGGTCCTCTCCCTTCCAACACCGAAGAATTTGTCTCTTCAGTTAACAAGTATTTTCCATACATTATTGATACCAAAATACTCTTGAATTCCAATGGTGTCCTCCAGCAGCGGATGAAGAAAGCGAGAACATCACTCTCCTCTGCTTTTGCTACACTCTGTCCACAAATTGCTTTTGGTTCCCATAGAATATCTGGATTAACTCTCCGTACATCGATAAAAGTAGAAGTTCAAGTGGATGACATGAGGTGTGCCTTTCTTATTCGCTTTCCCGTTATTGTTTGCTGTTTGTCTTTCTGTTATCCTACTGCTAAAATCCCCCTCTATTTCCTGTTTCTGTTTGAAATGCTTTAGCATGAATATATGTTCTTCCATCATTAAGCAGGGGGTGGTTCTGGATGTTTCCTGTGAGATTGAAGCATATAATATGAAAGCTTTAATGCTGGAAAGTTTGATCTTGTAAAATCTTCTCTAATCTCAAGTACATGGGTGTTAGTCTAAAACTTTTACATGGACAAGTCTTGTGGGACAGGTTGAACCCAACATAGGTGTATTTTATATTACTGAATTTCAAACTTAGGTATTCCCTTGTCAAGCCAAAAGTGACTTGTGTCAGAATTTAGGTAAGATCGTGTCTTTGACTCATGGCAGAAGAATGAATAATTGATTGCTATCTCTGTTTGATTTCAAAGCTGGGAAGCCCTCTCAAAGGGCCTTGTTAACCTGAGATAGCATATCTGTTTTCAGGTCCTTGAACTGGATTTCTGGAGTTAAGCATGAAGCAGGATATGATGCTTTTATGACTGGATGCATATTTGCCCAGGCATGTAGTTATCTAGGAATTGAGTTCAAGCTTGATTCTACCTCCCAGACTTTGGTTCGCAATGAAAATCTTCGAAAGTACTTGAACCTTCTCTATCTCAGTTGGATTAATGGAGACATTATTGATCTGAGCTCCGGAAACAGGATTGAGTCACCAGGACCTAATAATAACCTGAAGAAAGGGCACACAAAGGTTGCGTTTGAGAAAATTGTTTTAATCTGGGGATTTCCCTGTAAGCTCAAAGCTTCTGAGATTAAAGAGTGCATATCAAAAGTATTTGGCGCAAAATCAGTTGCATCCGTATATCATGTGGATCAAACTGCGGTTTTTGTGCAGTTCAGCAAGTCAGACTCTGTATCTGATTTTCTAATTTTAAAAGAATCCTTGGAGGGAACCAATGATATGATCTCAGTTTTACACCCTCTCTCAAAACTGCTGCAAGGAGGAAATACACGTGCTGCTAGTTATGAAACATACAAACAAATCTGTAGTTCATCTATCTCCAAATTTCTCCTCGCAGATCAGGCAGAGGCAATGGGCTTCACTTGGAAGACTAAGGTAGAGGCACAAACCCAGAAGCAAGAGAGCTCTTCTGTAAATGCAGAATCTGTTTCTGTAGAAAAAAGGCAGATTGGCGAGAAACATCTAGTTCAAGAATCATCCAGCAGTCAGTCATCCTGCGATGAGGTTATCGATTCTTTTTATACGGTGGTGGGAGTTAAAAGGGCTAGAGCTACTAATTTGTGATTCTAGGTTTTACGTGTATTGTTCAAATTCAATAGAAAAGAGTCACCTGCTTTTCTATCTACCGACTTGGTGCCAAAAATGTATATGAATGGAATAGGATATGAGCTCAAACGACGTGTCGTATGCACACTGGAATTCAAACGTTAAATCCATCTGTTACGTTGGATACTTCGCTTTTAAGTGGGCCTTGACATGGACCATCCCAGTTGCCCACCAGATCAGCCCGAATGTATTCCACGTGTCGGGAAAATATTCTTCCAGTCACCGAAGCTCGTGTCGTGCGTGGCCACCGGTCAAGCTGAGGTAACCAAGAAAGAGACCGCCAGTTGGGTCCACCCACTACAGCTGGTAGCCATCCGCCCAAACATAGTCGTGAGGTTGCCTATACCATTCTTTTGTCACCTTACTCCAAAGAGTAAATGCTAAGTATTTCAGGAAATATGCTCAGTAATCTCAATATAGACCCTGTAAGGACTGATATTGTCACTTTTCAGTTGGAAGGAGAGGACAAGGAATCTGTACCTCGATCTCTTTGGAAAGAAAAAAGGAAAAAAGGGTGGGTGGTGGGTAATGGGTGATGGGTGATGGGTGGTCTCACTGGTGACCAAATCCATGCTAATAAAATGACTGTTTCAACAATCAAAAGTCACACAAGTAAGTCACTCTTTTTAGAGTTTTAGGTTTAAGGTTTTTCTTCCTTTCCACATTATCGATTCGTATGGGATGTATTTAATTAACTTTCAGCTTTCAGGTGGTGAAGAATTGATAAGGGAAATCTTACAACCTCTCGACCACCCTCTTCTGATCCATTTTCATATATTGACACAGAAATACCCTCTCCGGATTTTTCTGTGAATAAAGCATCTGTTCTCTCGATTATCATGGGTCGATCAAGTTTTAACAGCTCAACAGACAGGTAAAATACGGTATTTTTCTCTCTTTTTTAATTTTGATATAGTAGCCCATTCTGTATCCATGGATACTCAACTAGATGAAGATCATGAAATCATAAGCAATTTATTAGATAGACTGGAAAACTGTACGTAAAGAAGGGGTTTCAGGGTCCACTGTATCTTATTTAACATGTAGATGTAGCCTAGCCATGACAAGCACTTCCCTCGTATGAATCCTTGTGAACTATAATCCTTGAATGAATATTCCTTCAATTGTAGTTTATTTTTTTTCAGGTCTTTGATCAAAAAGAAAAAGGTTCGTCTTCCAAGGAGTGCTTGGTGCGCATGAGATATCATCTATGTTGACAGAAGAGAGTGAGCACAGCCCGCCATTAGCTAAAGAGTGTTTGCTTTTTGTTGGGAGTGTGCTCTCTCCTCTCCTGTCATCAATATCTTCAACGACAAATTAAACCTTCAGAACCTTCACCTTGAATAAAACCCCACACTTGTCGAGGTACGTATTTTGTCCTTTGAGGTAGAACAATACGAGCGAGCAAGTTGAATATGTTTTTTCTTATCCATATTTATTAAGATAAACATGATTTCAAAGTGATTGAATATTTAAGAGATTATTGTAATCCGTACATCCGTGTACATATAGGTAACTCATCGCAGGTGGATGCTTGATTATTTGTGAAGTTTTGTGTCTTTTTTCTTCTTGTGTGTATAATGCGAGTTTGAGATTTGTTGATGAGGAACAACAGTATATGGGAGCGGGGTACAGGTGGCTAAAGTATTTATATTTGTACATTTACGCATGAAGAGGTAGCTGAGGTATATATCTGACCAACCAGTCACGGCCTGAGAGAGGCTTCAAAAGTTGCACAACAGAGAAAGAAAGAGTTTAGAAACGCAAGTATGGCATTGGGCTGACATCGTTATCTTGTCGACCAAGGAAATAAAAATTGGAAAAAATTGTCATTTGATTGAAAAATGACAAAGATGAGATACCAATTAACGCATATAGTTCATAGTTCAAAGAATCAAACAATCAATCACAGCTGCTAGAATTTGTGGTGAGGCTGGGTTCATAGTCTACTCACCATCAGAAACTATATCTTCAAGAGTCAATGGCAAGCCAAACGAGAAAGTGAGGCTGGGTTTTTTCAGTGGCACGAAGACAGGTTCGGCTTCTCCATTAAGGATCTGTAGGACTCTTCTCATCGTAGGCCTGGCCATGCTATCGGGGTTAGTGCAACTTAAGCCCACAAGCAACAGCTTCCTCATGTCTTCCTCCTCAAACTCACCGTTCAACCTTTTATCAACTGCATCAATGATCAATCCCTCACCAAACAGTTCCCACACCCAGTCTACCAAATTCGCCAGTTTTTGGCTCTGTGTTTCCCTCTCGAAGGGCCTTCTACCACAGGCCAATTCCAGAATCACCACACCGTAGCTGAAAACATCGGTTTTCTCGGTAGCTTTTCCACAATGGAGATACTCCGGAGCTAGATATCCCATTGTCCCTGCAGTAAGTGTGGAGACTGGACTCTTATCATGGTCCATTAGTCTTGCCAATCCAAAATCTCCCAGCCTTGGATTGAAGTTCACATCCAGCATGATATTGCTTGTCTTTATGTCTCTGTGAATCACTTGCTGCTCGCATTCTTGATGCAAGTATGTCAAGGCAGAGGCCAACCCAATTGCTATGTTTTGCCTGAGAGGCCAAGTCAAAAATGTGCCTGCGCCTTGTTCAGTCTCCCGGTATAGCAAATTGTCAAGGCTCCCGTGAGGCATAAACTCATAAACAAGCAACAATTCACCTTTCTCCACGCACCAGCCTAGAAGTTGAATCAAATTTTTGTGCCTCAGCCCTGCTATGATCGACAATTCAGCAAGGAACTCAGTTTTACCTTCATGCGAACGCTTTGATCTTTTCACTGCCACAATTGTACCCTTGGAGACCGCGGCTTTATAAACATTTCCGAATGCACCCATGCCAATTATTCTGCTTGGGTGGAACCCTCTTGTGGCTGCACTCAGCTCCTTGTAACTAAATTCCCTAGGTCCCGTCACCAGCTCTGCTTTGAATGTCTTGATTGTCTTGATTTTCTGCCATTTCTTGACAGAAATATAACCGAAAATCACCAGGAACGCGCAGAAGAAGGCGGGGCCTGCAATTCCAAGACCTAAACCAAGCCGCCTCTTGTGAGGCCTGTCAATGGATTTTGATATGGGAATAACAGGTGTTGTCACTGAACTGTCTGAGACATTGTGAGAATGAGATCCTGGCCTCGCGGGAATGAACCCAAAAGTCCTGAAGCTCCAATTCTCAACCAAGTGAAGCTCAGTGCTACCTTCAGTAGAACCTGAAAACCCCACATACATAGCTTCTCTCAGATACTCGGAAAGATCAACATACACGGTTAAGACAGGGTTTGGGGGCTTAGAACTCGCGTAACTCATGAAAACTTTCAACACTCTCAAATCATGCTTGTAGTCTATCCAAGCTGTGATCAAATTCCCACTCTTCAAATCAATGCCCGCAGTCACCGGGTCGGCGGTCTTGATCGAAATGAGACTGTCAATATCCAACCCAACATGGTGGTGGTTGGGGTCGTTGAAGCGGAGATCAAGCTTGGTGTCAAACTCAATAGCTACAAACCGGTTCTTGGAGAGTTGAGATGAGTTGACAAGTCCCAAATATCCTCCCACGCCACCAAGAGTCTGGTTATCATGTGAGAGAAAAAATGATAAGCCATCACCATAAGAGGATGGACTGACGTTGCTGACCGAGAAACTGAACCTTGTTGAAAAAGACGCAGTGATATTGGATTCGGGATCATAAAATCGAACTGGGTCGTTGTAGATAATGGTGCCTGCGCTCGACGACGGGACTGTGACATCTCTGGTGAGCCCGACCACACCGTTCCGCAGATAGGAGTCCCCGAGGAGAGTGAGGTTCCTGATAGTCAAAGAAGGGAAATCGAAACTCAAATCATTGGCTAGCACGGGAAAAGGTTGGTTTTTGAAGTGGAACAGAGTGAAGAGAGCCAAGAAAACAAGAAGCTTTCTTCTTGAACGCACAGTCATTGCACAATACAAAGTTCTTGGAGATTAGAGTTTCAATAGATGAGATGGAAGGGCAGAAGGAGAGGAACAGAGAATGTGGGGTGAGGGACTGAGGCCTGTGTTGGTGGGAAAATGGGGTTTAAACGGTTGAAAGACATGGGCGCGTGGGCGGATAGGGAAAAAGAAAAGTAAGTAGAAAAATAAACAGAATGGATCAAGCTATGGAGTTTGCACCAATTATTTGCAAGTGACCGTTTTTAATATGCTTTGTTATTTGGGTAGATTTAAGGTGTTCTGGGAGCATACGTGAACAGTATGCTCCCAAGAGACATGAACAGTTTCAAACAGTGAAAATAATATTTTTTTTAATCAAAGGATAAAAACGTAAATACACAGTATACTCCCAGAGCACCTTAAAACTACCCTTGTTATTTGACATCAGTGTTCTTTCTTACTTTAACTGCATGTGTTTAAGGTATGGTTTGGACTTTGGAGCGTAAGAGTGTTTTTTAACTAACGCTTCATTGAAAGTAGTGCCTCTGCCTCTGCTAGTATCAGACAACTCTCCAAGCACTGACTACTTTATGATCTTTCATTAAAGTTTATTATTAATCATGGACGGTGCTGAAAGCCAGGTAGGTTCTGGGTGCACCTTTATTCTGTTAACCGAATAGTCTAATCACTGATTCACCCCAATAGAGCTGATGACCTTTAAGGTAGGTATAGTCTACTAGATGATCTACAATCCACTTTTTTGCACTGAAATCCAACGATGAGCAATGAACCTAAGGACAAGGATTAAAATCCGTCGAGGTCCCACGAACTATTTTTCTAAAATGGTCCCCTTAAGCATCTCTGCCCCGAAATCCTCAAGCCTATAAAATGCTGTGAATATAAGAAAAACAAAGAGGTTAAATGGCTTCCGACGTGGAAGCCAGCCGACAGATTTTCAGAAAACGAATAGTTTTGGTATGTCAGTCAAAGTCAGATCGACATATGATTTTGGAAAATTCAGCAAGGACAAGGCGAGACCATGTGGGTTTTTGTTTAGGGTCCATGTTTACTAATTCAAATGTGAAAACAATATCAATACACGTCAGCTAGCCGTTACAATGATTGAAAATGCTGCCCAATCTCGAATTGACCAGCATTCCTGAAAAAAACCAGAACCCGTAATATTTGGTTTCATAACAAAGGAATGGATTAAATCTAAGCCATGACCCATCCAGTGCAAATTGCAGGTCTGCAATCTAGGTGGCTACACAGACATGGCCGAAGACATTGCTGATCAACATCATCATGTGCTTAAAGAGAAAGCAAGCATACCTGACTTGCTTCCTGTGTAGATTTAATGCTCCTGTGGTTCTGAATTATATATGATTTCAGCCTTCATAGAGTATAATAGTAAATGAAGTACATAAACACCCGTGTTTACCTCTGCCAACTTCATGTTTAAAATGTTGCTTTGGTTGTTTAACAGACAACCATAGATTTGCGAAGTGGCAGCTAATTTGATGAGTTTGTTAGCTTTGCCGATCTACGAAGGATTGAATCTAGAAACGGTAAATGTATATACATCATTATGGAGCAATAACTTCGGAGCTGATGTGGTTGTGCAGAAATCACAAACTCCAAAACTCCCAAGTGTTTGACAGAAATCTGCCTTGCCATAACCACCTAAAAACACAGATGAGATCAATTTTACAAGTTGCAAGAATAATGCCAGGAGAAAACTTTCTGTTAATTCACAACAGCCACTCTCTCTACACTGATATCATTAGAGATCCTGAATCCAAATTTTGCACACGGTAGGAAAATGTGGATCAGTTGACATCAAAATAAGGTTTTATTTCTGTTATCTTTCACACCAGGTTCTTAGAACACACAATGTAGCAAATCCAAGTGCATATATGAACTCCGCATCTTCACACCTTTTCTCAGCATATCTAAAGAATTTACTAAATTATCCATGTGAATCAGGGGAAAATTAAAACAGTGTTTAGGAACCTTGAATGTGTCTGATCATAATTACAGGGATAATAAAATATATGCTGCACAATCTAAATGAAAAGGCCAAGGAAACATGATTCAAGAGCTATTTAGGTTGTGCACATTGTACGCCTGCAATAAGGCCAACTCATATGCCTAGCAATCAAGCCAACTTACATGGGGGCAGACAAATCAAAGAATCAAAACTCTACGCAAACTTAAATTGGAGGTCGAATGAGAAGGTTTGGCTTTATGCATGAAAAAGCTCTGCAAAAGCATTCATATAGAAATAGCAGACCTTTGCAAGAGGAAAGAAATTAAGGTTGCAAAAACTTATTATATCTTAACATCTCTCAAATATTTGGTTCCGAAGAGAGTAATATAAGAAACAAGCAGTATAACTGTAGAAACAGAATAGAACCCTACTATTGACTTAATCGCTTTCAGTTGCAATAATGACCATAAAGATAATTTATTTCATTATTACATCTAATTGCAAAGGCTCTATTGGTCATTAGCTCAAAAAAATGATCTAAGTCACCATCAAACTATATGCAGGATCTTCAGCCAAAACCCTTGCAATATGCAATGTGCAAATAGATTTTGATGATTTACCAGATGAAAGAACAAAGCAAAAGTAAAAAGGAAACAAACCTTTTGCTGCATATGAGGGCGGCTAAACCAATCAATAAAATCCATGACAATAATGCAATCCAAGTTTATTGATGTCTTTGCCAGAGAGCCCTGGGTAGGAGCACTACAAAAGATAGTATATAATTTCAGTCCAGCAATAGAAGACGGTATTCATGACACAACAATATCAGAAGAGTACCTTCAGCTATATTACAAAAACTTCCTGGAGAGAAAATTGATTTTGGATCAATTCCCTGCTGGGAAGAAACAGCCAAAGCCACATGATGCTTACTGCTGCAAAAAAGCATAAACTGATCAATGTTTCATTATTATACTTTAGATCATCTCGTCCACCATGCTCAATCCAAAAGAAAAATGGCCAAAACAAGGAAAACGTATGTGGGTTCATTGCAAAAACCACGCACAGTGTGAAAAATATGTTATGTTTCAAGTAAAAGTTTTTATTTACACACCTGGCCCAAGAGGGGATATGTTTACTATTGCGAATATCATCCTCCTCATCTTCATCTTCATCGTCTGAACTTTTATAAGGAGAAATTTCGTAAGATTGTTCTTCAAATGTGTTAGAAACAGGGTTGCGCCTCTCACTTGCGTTGCAAATGTTGCTCATTTCCTAGAATTGAAGAATAGACATATTTTTCATGCCAAGAAAAATTTCAATGATCAACAAGACCACTAGAAGTTATTTAATACAAGAAAAGAGCGATAAGATTGAATCATAATTAAGCTGATGTTTCAATCAAACCAAAGAGAATTAAAATTTCAGTTGGAAAAAAAGACCAAGAAGAATGAATTTTTGCATGTGAAGTGCGAAGAGATCATTTTAGAGTCCTCCTTAAGATCTGGATATTTAGTGATTCAAAGAAAACGCATGAATGCTAGTGTCTGTATGCCTGTCACTGATACAAAGCCTGGCACCATTTCCATTTTGACACGTAAAGAGAGATGAATTTGATCGTTGCCTATTTTGCTATCAGAATTATGTACACTAGCTTAATCTTGATAACAACAAGTAATCAAAGACACTACACTAAACTTTTTTGTAGGGATGAGACAAATAGAGATTTTTACCTTTGGAGTAACAGCATAATTATCCATAGCTCCAGAACATTCAGGAATAAAGCTCTTTCTGTGGTCTATTTCTGAAACTCTGGTAGCTTCAGCTTCAGGCTCTTTGGAAAGATTATTTACCTTGTCTACTTTTTCCATTTTCTCATAATTTTCTGAATTGTTTTTGACCTCCTTCCTCTCATGAGCTCTTCCATCCTGAAATGATGGCCAAAAAAATTTAAAATACTGCTATACTGAGAAACAACTTAAAATAACTGCATATTATACTTTTGCTAAATTCATACTTGGGCTTTTCCTTTTAACTCTTTCTCTTCTTTGTCAGCAAACTTTTCCACATATTCTAGCTGCTGCGTCCTTGCTCCCTTGATCCACTTTCGTTTTCTTTCCTTTTCATTTCTCTCTTCTTCCTCCCTCAGTCTTTTCTTGAAAGCCAGTTCAGCTTCTTTCTTCTTCTTCTGTTCTTCTTTCTTCTCCTTCTCTAGTTCCAGCTGCCTCAGATTAAGCTTCTCCATCTTAGCTCGTTCGAGTTTCAAGGCCTCCTTCCTCATCTTCCGTTCATTCTCTTTCTTTTCTGCGAGATGTTTTGCAGCCTCAGCAGCCTCCAGGGCCTTGACTTTTATGTCTCTCTTTCCTGAAAGAAACCACAATATGTTTAATGATAACAATGTTTTTGAGAATTTGCCAATGTTTAGCTATCCCATAAAGATCAAACAGAATGGTTAAAACTCACAAAGAAGTGATCATCACTGAGGAAGCTGAAGCCTCAGCAGATCAATGATATGTGATGACTACAACGTTGCAATCATACACCACTACTTTGCCTAAGATGAAAGTGCATATAAAAGAATCAATGCCATTACATATTGAGCAATGCGCGGTATTTATGAAACCCAAAATTAATATCAAGACGAATGAAACCCATTACATATCAAGCAACCCAAAATTAATTTAATGAAAAGAACATAACTGTTCAGTGATGAATTGCAAGCTATACTAGATTTTGAATTACAGCAGTTACTTGAAGCATCTACCACAACATAATGCATATTTCAAGATGAAAAAGTGGTGAATTTGAAATTTTACAATGTCATTTTCTCAAACAAGGGAAAAGGAAGACTCTTGAAAGATAGCTACTTATAGTAATATAATAGATGTAGAAGTTACCAGTGACGACTGCAGCTGCTTGTTTTTGTTGCACAAGAGGAAGAAAGGAATTAATATTTGACACAATATTGTTACATCTAGACTCCTTTTCCTTGAGACTAGGAACATTGATTTTTTCTGATAACTTGGGCTTACTGAATCTGCTGTTGCGAACTGGTTTGGGCCTTTTAGTACCAGTTGCCCCCAGAGATAGATTGTTCTCCTTTCCCTTACAATTATATGTTCTTTTATTGCTGCTTTGGTTTCCATGGTTCCATTTTGACTTTTTACAAGAGCCAGCGACGTTGAATTCCTTGTTTACAGTAGCAAGGCTACACCTATCATCAAGCACCTGAGCTTCATGTGCAGATGATTGAGCAATGTTACTGTTTGTGGTATCTTTAAGAGGCTCCATTTTGAGTGAGCAAGTCATGTCTTCCGAAAAATTGCCATTCTGAAATGTACATACCATGTCTTCGGAGTTCTCATCTTCTTCGCTGATAGACGGAAGATCTGGAATAGAACTTACTCGCCTCTCTGAACTACCAGATTTTGATAAGATTCCATGATTTCCATCCCAAAGCTTCCCAATTGGAGAGATATATGGTTTTCTATTGATCAGCACTGATTGAGACTCAGAATACAGGTGGCACTCAGGTTCATACCGTGCAATAAAGGGGCTGTTGGCTTCCTTACTCGGGGAATTGGGAATAACCTCAAGTTGCTTGCAATTGTTGCTGTTCAAATTATCCCTTCGTCCCAGCTCTATCCCATCCAATATCCCGTTTGGAAGAGACTGACTTAGACTGAAGTAGCTGGAATCAACAGCAATGCGTTTGTCAGCACTATTTACATCACATATGCTCTCCTGCAGAAACCCATCTAAACGCTCATTTGGGACAGACTGATACAAGTCCAGCTTTTTATGAAAATTGTAAGTATTTGACAACTCGGATAATGGTGTATGCAAGCTGGCAGATTTATAAAGCCTTTCCAGAATACTCACACGTTCCAATGCGGTGTTTTGAAGCTCCAAGTTGTCAATGTCAATTGCCTCACCGGCAATAAATGACTGCTCATCACTTGTTTCAATCACAAAGCGCTCGAACTCAGGTATACTTTGCTCACAAGATTTCAGTTTTGGAGATTGCTCATAAGGAGAATCAACTGAACGACTTGAGTTCTCATTAACAAGAGATTTCATTTGCTGCATAGATTTTCCGGTGTGGGTTAAGAGTTCTGAACTTCTCAGGTCATATCCGTCTACTGCTTGCTGCATGACTTGTTCCTCAGTCATGCTGTCCACTTTCTTACCAAAGATAATGCCTGTACCGTCTGGCACTTCGGCTTTCTCCGGTAAACAAACTTGAGAGATGTCTGATTTCGAAAAACTTAACGACGAATCTGCTCTTAGTTGTTCATGCATCAAAGGAAAAGCAGTGTCTGCGCTTATATCCATTTTTTCCAAGCTCGGTTGAACCTGTTAGACTAAATAATTGAGCAACTGGACCAGACAATCTTTAAGCCGATAGAACGACAGAATCAACCATAAAGTAAAATGTTTTACAAGACTAACAGAATTTTAACTAGCATCACTCCTTTTGTCAACAATCAAACAATGAGAAATCTTCCCAAAGCTATATCCTGCTTCTATTCCTTGATAAAGGAATATCATATCTCTGCTCAAACAATAAAGTTATATAGATTAATAATCACAGATGCCAGCTGCCAAAAATACTCATCTATGTCCAGAATCCTCCCACCGAGTTCTGGAAAAGAGTAGAAGCAGTTTGCACCAGAGAGGAACAAGCATTATATTATCATCTACTGTCACAATTCTCAGCGAGTGAGTAATTTAAACTGTTTATTTAACTTCAAGAGAACATCATTTCCTAGCATCAATATATTCCTGGTGATTCTACAATGCACTTTTTAAATGAAAGACAAGATCATTGTCACCATACAGCCAGCTTATGGATGGATATCATGTAATCCATTCATGAAGATGTGCAGAAGCAACAGACTGCTGGTATTCAATGTTGCATTTATCACGGACCTGACGTTCAGTAAACCATTAAGTTTACGAATTCATGAAGAATAGAATTACCTCCTCAGGTGGAAGTTTAGGAGATGAAAATTCCAGACCTCCTGTTATCTGGCGATCAACAATCTGATCAATTCTTTCTGCTAGGATCTTGCCAGCATTTGGTTCCATGGCATCAACAACCTGAGACACAGGAATTGTATCAAATTCTCAGACCAAAATTTGGTAACTTTATATGACATATATATTTCTGCTTACATGATCTGTATGAATGGGTTGAAAAGATTTTCTCACTAAATCTGGAGAAGTGGAAAGGGTGTGAGCCATCTTCATGCGCTTATGCAGAGGCCATGAACCGATGAAGTAGGAATCTGCATTTTGTTTCTGAGAAGTTTTTGAATTCGGTTTTGTCTTTCCGGATTTAATATAGTTTTCATTTGTTAAGGCACTACACACTTTCATGTGAACTTCAGATGAATCATTTCGAGATTGTTTGTCTTTGCAAGAGAATCCACTGTTCTCCAGCAAGGATATTTCAGTTGATATATTATGCTTATCTAGGCAATCTAATTTCGCCAAACTCCCTGTAGACTTTGGGAAGGTAGGAGATCGTTTATCTGATGGTGCATCTTGTTGCTTATGGTTCAAGTGATATCTATCTTCCACTTGCTGCGTAGCTTGTTTCTCAGTAGCAGTGTCCTCCCCCCTTGTATCGAGGACAATGCTAGGTGTGTCTAGCACTTCGGCTTTCTGAAATAGACATCCTTCAAAAATTACAGATTTTGTCAAACTTGATACTGAAGAAGTTTCTAATTGTTCATGTGCCAAAGTGAAAACAGTCTCTGCACCCATATCCCGCCTCTCCAAGGTAATCTGAACCCATTAATCACATACTCTGCATTAGAGAATCTTTAAACACAATAACAGCACAAATTATATATGAGGAATCTGTTTCAAATGCACAGGCATAACAAAATCTCATACGACACCAATCACTAGAAATTTTAAATATAGACAAGGTTTACAAAAGCTATATCATGAATAACAAGTTTCTGGTTTAACAATTCACGGAAAAGGCATTGCCAGCAGATTTCAGTTGCTGTAAATGCTAAATTACATCCATAATCTTCAAGGTGGGTTTTAAAAAGAGTAAAACGCACTTGCAAAAGAAAGAGAAATGAGTATTACATCTAATTATCTACTAACACAATCACTAGTGGATAAGAAATATAAAACTTACTATATGGTTATCCTAATTTTGAGATTTCAAATTTTGATCAGTTGCTTAGAATAAACGTTCATTAGAAATTTCAAAAGACATGAATTAAATGAAAGATATTACATTACTTTTACATTCTATAGCTGGCTTCTGGATAGATACCAGCTTATTTATGTTTTATTCCTCCTCGAACAGCCACGAGGGCAGTGATAGCAGTGACTCAATATTGCAATTATAGAAGACTTGACAAGAAGCAAACTAATAAATTTTGACATTCATGAAGTATATAAATACCTCCTCATCTAGTTGGTTAGATGATGAAACTTCTGGTCCTTTTATCTGGTGCTCCCTTCTCCGATCAATGTCATCAGCTACAATCTTGTCAGTATTTGATTTCACGGGATCAACCACCTGAGATATTCAAATTCTTTTCAGACTTACAGCCACAGTTATGTGATAGCCTAGTGCATTTATATTTCTCCTTACATGATCTGCACAAATCGGCTGAAAAGATCTTCTCATTAAACCTGGCAAAGCAGAAAGGGTACTAGCTATCTTCATCCGCTTCGCCTGAGGCCAGGACCCCGTAAAGTAGGAATCTGCATATTGTTTCTGAGAAACTGATGAATTTAGTTTTGCCTGCCCAGCGGTACTGTTGTTTTCTTCTCTCAAGGAATCATAGTCTATCATGTGAGCTTCAAATGGATCATTCCTAGATTTCTTTTGTTTCCAAGAAAATCCATGATCCTCTGGCAAGGACATCTCCGTTGATGATTCTTGACAACCTACTCTATCAAATATATCTGTAGAATGTGGGGATGAAGAAAGTCGATTGCCTAATGGTGCATCTTGCTGTTTATCCTCCAGTACTGGTTCAGAAGCTTCATTCAAATTGCACTCTTCTGCATCCTCAAAATCAATTTGATTGGTATCCACCAGCATGTCAGGGGATATCTTTGGAATCAACGCTTTCACGTCAGATCTTGCGCAATCTAGGTTAGGCCCAGAAGTTACAGGACTTGCTCCAACAAGCCTATCCCAGAGTACATCGGTTTCTGCTAAAACAGTCTCATCTCTTTCCTGCTCAACATTTCCATCATTTTGGCAGCATTTTACCGCTTTTTCACTATTTCGAAGCTCCAGAGCCTTTTGCCTCGACTTTGACCTCTCGAACTGTGCCAATGACTGGCAACGATCAGGGGAATTCACAAATGTTCTTGCATTTCCACAGTCATATGGGGAAGTAGCATCATGCTCAGGGGCTGCGCCTACAGTAATGCAATGAGCATGATCGTCAGGAATCTGTGTCACAACTGATAAACTATCATGGGCGCCGTTGCTTCTGTCCAAAGCATCGACTTCAGCATTTGAACCTCGTAAGCCAGGTGTCCCGTCAATTGAGTTTGACCTCTGAATGCATTCCAATGACTGCCTTTGATTAGGACCGTTTCCCGACGTCCTCCTGTGTCTACAATCATGAGATGGTGGCGCAGCATTAGCATCATCGAGCTCTGGAAGTCCACTTGAGGTACTGTGATGAGAATCATTTGAAGGAAACTGCGGGGAGACAGACAACCTGTCACGTGCACCAGCGCTTCCATCAAAGGCATCAAACTCATTGCATAAACCATCTGGCAACCCCTCATTCTGAACAGTAACAATGGGCTCGACAGTACCATGTCTAACGGAGTAAATGTTTGAAGACTCAGGGCAGCAACGAGATACGCGTCTTGGTATACTCTTCTCTGTCTTCAACCCTGTGACAATAACAGGTGCTGCGCGCACATTATTAATTAGTAAACTCCTCTAAACTGAAACTTTTGGACACCAAAACCCTGGGCTCTAGCAAGTACAGATCCACAGCAAGGATTGTGATCTGAAGTTGGGGTTAAAATGAATGGAAGAAATGTGAAATTACCAGGTGGGCGAGGAGACCAGAGGGAGGGAGGAGGGGCGATTCCGTCAAAGAGGCAAGTGGAGGCGAGGAAGTCGTCGAAGAGATCGATGCGGTACTTCACTTGCTCAATCACCGACTTCTTCCTCTCGAAGATCTGCACCATCATCTTCTCTACCGTACTCATTCTCGACAAACAATTCTCTTATTTCCTTCTACTTTTTCTTCTCTCAATCGCCGCCATCAATCGATCCGCCACCGAGTTCAAGAGTAGAGCACGGAGACGTCAAAATGAGAGCGCGCGGATTTGTATTTCAAATTATGGCCAACCGGAATAGCCTGTTATTTCTCACTCTTTCTATTTTCCTCTTTTCCATAATTTTAAATTGATTCTTGGGCCGGGTCTGATCGGGAAAGAAAGGCTGCTCCATGATACTTTTGGCCCATTACTTGCGTGACAGCAACTGCGACGTCGCTGCCCTCCGAAACCATTGTCTTCTTCTTTCGCCCTATCTCAGGTATCCATTTTTCTGGTATAGAAGCTATTCTGCATCGTTTCCCTCATGGATTTTCAACTGCCGAAAAAGAAAGTGTCTCTTCAACCAAATTCAACCAATCAGTAACTTTAACCGTTCCTTTTTCTCAATGCTCTCGGTTAATTTACTGGTGTTTACCATCCTTGCATGTGTTATATTTTGCAATCCGCTGCAGGGAATATGATCACAAGATGAACGTGGTTCTATTGGCCACCGGAAGCTTCAATCCTCCCACTTTTATGCACTTGCGCATGTTTGGTAATTTCGACAATCACTCTTCTAATCAATAGTTTGTGTGTACACGCTACCCAGCTTTTCTCACATCGATTTATGATCGCTCGCAAGCACAGAGCTGGCTAGAGACGCGTTGCAAGCGGAGGGACTCCATGTTATTGCGGGCTACATGTCACCCGTTAGTGATGCTTACAAGAAACCCGTATGTCTCCGCCCTTAAAATAGCCTATTTTGTGGTCTAACTGATGTCTTAATGAGTGTCTATTATGTTCTGCGGTTATGCATGCTGTCAGGGACTCATTTCGGGCGAGCACCGTTTGCGGATGTGCGAATTAGCTTGCGAAAGTTCGGATTTTGTTATGGTTGATCCGTGGGAGGTACTTTTTACCTGCTTCATTGTGCAATGCTTCTGGGGATTTAGTGAGTTGAGTCTACATTATTATTTTTATAGCTTGTTACAGGCAAAGCAGAGTACCTACCAGCGAACTTTAACCATTTTGAAGAGAATCAAGAGTTCTTTCAGTAATGGTGTGCAGATGTCTGGATCTAGCATTGATTTTTTTATGTGTAGTCAGTTTATAATGTGTAAGAGAGAATTGCTGAATACCTGATGGCCATGTTGCGCTACTCCCTGCAGTGACCCATCGCATCATGCTTGTTTGCGGTTCTGATTTGCTGCAATCTTTTAGCATTCCTGGATTTTGGATTCCTGAGCAGGTGTCTACCCTGTCTGATGCTGTGTTCTGTTTGCTGACAATAAACTATTATCTAACTATGCATCTTGGAGATTTCTAAGGTAGTAAGTTAGAAAATCTGTTAAAGCAACGTTCTGGCATAAAATGTGGTCAGTCACGTCCACTGACAAGTCTAGTTATGGCTATTGGAAAAAATTGTTTGTAAGCTTCTACTGATTTGGACATGGCACTGCATATAGGTGAGAGCCATATGCAGAGACTATGGCGTGGTTTGCATTCGCAGGGAAGGTCAAGATGTTGATAAGATCATATCCGACAACGAGATTTTGAATGAAAACATGGTTAGTATGAGATATAGACATGTATGCATTTTGTTTTTCTACAATCATTCATACTTGAATTACTGTTGTATTGGTCAGATGACCATAGTTCAGGGATTACTGTTGATCTCCTGCTTATCAAACCCCATTACTTGATACACTTGCAGGGTAACATCAAAGTTGTGGATGAACTTGTACCAAACATGATAAGTTCAACAAGAGTGAGGTAATAAATGCCAACTTCTTTGTCAAGGCAGGGATGGGTGCTTTACAACTAATAGATCTTGTGGGATGCCTCTTCGATTATGCCATATTTCAGGGAATGCATTTCAAGAGGGTTGTCAATCAAATATTTAACTGCAGACGGAGTGATCAAGTACATCGGAGAACACTGCCTGTACTTGACCTCAGATAAGAAATGATGTATCTTTCTTGTTCTCTTTCTGAACTCGAGTATATCAGTATCTTCCTCTCAAAGGGAAAGGAGGTTAAAGTTATATTAGTTAGTTTAAGAAAACTTTTTTAGCAAAAGTATTGATATTATGCATTTGCTTACTTGTTGGCATTAATGTTGGGAGCTATTTCCCCGCACCAAACCAATCCCTGTAATCAAAATCAAAGTGAAACCACCAGTACCTGAACGTGGAGTCGGAAAGCAAAAACAATGTCAGCTTTTAATCTGTCGTGATCGATATTCTTCTCAGGTAATGTGTTCTCCTCGTATCATGCCATGAATAGCGAGGTGATGATAGCGTTAGCAGTAGAAAACAAAAATCCACAAGCTTCCCCAGGATGGTGATTATAAGTCAGCAAGACTTACGGGACCCACTTTATGCAAAGTAGGCGATTCTACTTATCTTACGCCGGCGAGCTACATAATTCTACCGTGTGAAGTTTGTCAAAAAAAAACACTTGGTTACCGGAATACACACGGCAATGGTTTTCAATTTTAAATATTTTAATAATTAATTTTTACTAAAATATATATATTATTTAAAAATTCAAGAGAAAATATAATAAAAAGTCATTATTATTATTTTAAAATAAAATTTTTTTATTTATAATTTTAATTCAATTCTGATTCCTACAGTTTCTTAAACTAAACATAACCTACAGTTTCTTAAACTAAACATAACCTACAGTTTCTTAAACTAAACATAACCTTAAGATCCGACAAAGAAGGGAGAGATTCTGTCACTGATTTCGAATTTTCTTAAGAGTAAAATTTGAAATATCTCTTCGACTCGAAAGGGACGAGAAAGCAATTTTAGGAAGTTATCATGTTTTTTAAAAACAAAAAAAATCTTCCTCTTATTTAGCCATCATTCTTACTTATCTAGTAACTATGATTATGTGGCCACGAAAGTGCCACAAACAGTTCAGCTAGGCGGCTAGTAAAAGGCGGCCCAGCTGTCGTAATCCCTATTTCCATTGGCCCAAAACAAAAGTCGCGTGATGTCATCATTCACTACCCGCCACGGAGTAGATCGTTTCCTTGTCTAATCCATATTCCCACCCCTGGCACTACAGGGAAGGAAAGAAAAGGAAAGGAAAGAAATAAAAAAAGAAAAGAAAAAGTGGAATAAATTCCTGTCATCTACGATTCACAATCCGCAGGTAATCATTACTTGTACTAGCTCTTACTTATAGTAGTTTCTGCTAGTGATTTTGCCTGTTCTGTCTTTTGGCGATTGAGCTTGTGTTCTGTTGTTTTTTACTTGTACAGGTTTAGGAGGCTGTGATTGTGATTTGAAATCTGATAATATAGTAGGAGCAATGTCGGTTCTGGCAAATTCAGGGATAGATGTTTGCGAGAACGGAGATCATTGTGACGTAGTTAAATTACTGCCTGCGACCAACGACGATCATGGAGGCGTGATTGTGGACATGAACGAGCCTATGGATCCCGAGGCGTTTCGTTTGTCTCTCCGAGCTTCAATCTTGCTCTGGAAACAACAGGTGAATTTTTTGTTTTAAATTAAGCAGTAAATCTTCACATAGTATTTACTGACACTTTTATCACATCGCCTCTCAAGACTGAATATATCTATATTTTCACAATTGATTGCTAGCTACTTTGCTTTGAATTGAATGTGAATATCTTTCACTTTGTCTTTCAGGGGAAGAAAGGAGTTTGGGTTAAGTTGCCCATTGCACTTGTAAATCTTGTAGAAACTGCAGTGAAGGTAACTACTCGCACTTTCTGTGAAATATAATTTTTGTGGTCTAGAGAGTAACAATTGCTATGTGATCATGGGATTTAACTCTACTTGCACTTCCTTAATAAGCCTACATCTTGAAGTTTCTATGGATAAAGCATTTAGAGGTAGGAATAAAAAACTAAATGTATTAACTTGCAAATTAAATTTCAATTATTATGTTTTCTCAGATCTTCAATTTAATAATCATTATATATTCTACAACACATTGGATTGACCTGAGATATGATCTTGACCTGAGATATGATCACCAGTAAATGACATTTCGTATGATCATCAATAAATGACATTCAATAGATGTCTGTCGATCTTCTATAAATCATGCAACAGTTTTTCTCAGATAATTGCTTTTCCTGGCATCCAGCTACTTAATGGCGGGATAGACTTCATCTAAAGACCATATCTATCTTACAAATAACATGCAACTTGTGCTTAATTTTTGTGTTCTTCTGTGCATAGATAGTGCAAGAAACTTGGTGCTAACAGAGCCCTGAACTTAGATTTGATAAATTGATTAGATTTCGTTTGTGCAAACTGGCATTGTGCTGACTAATTTTTTTTCAATTCAAATTCCCTTTTGTATAAAACCATCTTTACATGAAATTGAGTTTTGTTAAGAAAAGAAGTAATATATATAGATGTACATATGAATGAAAGGGTAATACCAACGAAATATCAATGCTATTCATCGTATTTACTCAATGATTTGAAAGATTTATCATCTATGTTAGTATCTTCTACAATTACAAAATGTCAAGGGAAAAGGAAATAAGACACACAGAAGATATTGACTTCTCTCCATGCATTGTCATGCTGATGGCAGGAAGGATTTTGGTACCATCATGCTGAGCCAAATTACCTTATGCTTGTTTACTGGATTCCTGAAACTGCAAGCACCATTCCTGCAAATGCAACTCATAGAATTGGTGTTGGTGCCATTGTCATGAATGATAAAAGAGAGGTATCCTTCACTAGCACCTGAATGTTTTATATTGATTCCCCTTGTTATGACTTCTTTGGTTTCTTGGGAGTTGGGTAAGTTGATTCAAGCCACTCATTATTCAGTGTATTATAATTCCCCCCCTCTGTATTCTTAGCTGTGAAGTTTTGTGTCATCCTATCTCAGAAACCTGTGCTTGAATTCATTCCTCTATCGTCAATCATAATAATTTTATACTTAAGTGTGATGAGCGTTCTGCTTGTTTGAGTTTAGATAGAAACACAGGTTTTATTTCTCGAAGCAACAGCCAGATAGTCTGTTACTTAGGTTTTTCAAATATATTAACGAAGTACAAACTTTATGGAGTTAAAAAGAACCTGAAGGATCCGAACTTAATCATGACGAATTATTTGTCTTATTTATAATTTGATTAGCATTTTTAGGTAGCTCTACATGGTTATCTGCTAACAAAAATTTCTTTTGCTGTCTAAGGCCTGGCAGCTATGTACTCCATCTCTGTGTGTCCGATAATGTTATATCTGATATAGGATAATATATTTTATTTAATTTAGTAAGTCACATCAGTCGTTTCATTGGGTTTTCATGCAGCAGGAATGCCTTCTTTGAAACGTTCATACAAGGGCTAAATTTTTTAAAATTAACAATTGCAGTTTCTTTTCGAATGCTTAGGATTGGACAACAGGCTGTAGAAACATGCATTTTGTTAGGATTTTCTTATGGACCGGTTGCTGGAATATATCTATGAGAAAATTCCAGGAAAAAATTAATTCTTTTGGGTGGTTTTTAAGCCTCAATTCTTCATTTGGACTGTAAACCAACTTGATACGATCTTTATCTTAGTTGGGTTTTAATTGGGAATCCTCATGGTGGGCAGATACTTGTAGTCCAGGAAAAGAGTGGCAAATTTCAAGGAACAGGAGTTTGGAAGATTCCTACAGGAAGTGTTGATGAGGTACACGTCTAGAGTGATAAATCTTTTATTATAAAGCAATAGAATGCCTAAGAATCATTCACATGAGTAGTTCAAAATACAGGGTGAGGAAATCCATATGGCTGCTATAAGAGAAGTAAAAGAAGAGACTGGAGTAAGTAACAAGTTCATGTTGAATTATTGATTTGTAGCTTTGGATCTAATTTTATATGCCGTAGAAGATGTCTTTCAAGGACCACATGTTTTTATTGATCAGATTGACACGGAGTTTCTGGAAATTCTAGCATTCAGGTGTGAACTTGTTAAATGTGGTTAATTTATTCTTGATTTATATTCAAATTATGCTGGTAGAGATACCCTGTCTTTTCAATTACGGACAAAATTAATAAGCTATATGCTAGTCATCTGGAATCTCACAAATAGATTCCATGAAGATGCCTTATGAAGGAAACAGGGATGGATGATTTTTGTTTTATTTCAGCCCTTCAAAAGTAGACTTTCTCCAACGTAAGCTCTTATACAAAGTGGCATCCCAGACTTTGCTTTGACTAAATGGCCCTTGGGTGTTTAGGATTACATATGAAAACTGTAATGTCAAAACTAGAATTTGTGACACCTCTGATAGTATGATATCAATGATTGCTTGCCTCGAATTGAAGAAAGATGGTGAGATGGTTAGATGTTGAGGCGACAATTGCTTGGCAAGAATTTTGGAGAGTTGGTGTATGTTGAGGCATTGGGAGAGAAGTTCTACAATCATTGGAAATTCGACATGAAGTGATACTTCTAGAAAAATCAGTTTGTCCAAAGAAGTGTTGTGATGAAAAGGAAAACTTATGATTGTTTGACTTGCGGTACTCTGCTGTCACAAATGAAGAACTCTGCTGACCCATTTGGGTTCATTTTGTAGGATAGCTTTGTATCTACTAATCCTTTAAGTGTATTATGGGCCTATTGCTTTCTGTATTCCAGTTTAATAATTATAGGATTCTTTTGTTTCTGTGTCAATTTTATGCAATCATTAAATTGTGGTTAGTTTCCTTCTCTAAAAGAGATTTATGACCCCTTCTGGGTTATATACTCTCTAACTTGAGTTAAACCTAAATTTATGATGAAAAGAGAGAGCATATATTATGAGCAAGTTTGCATAATTTCGCTTGTGTGTTCGTAACCTGCAGGCAATGGCACAAGTCGTTCTTTGAGAAGTCAGATTTATTCTTTGTGTGCACTCTGCGTCCATTATCTTCTAACATCCAGAAGCAAGAACTAGAGATTGAAGCAGCCCAGGTAAATAAGCATACAATTGAGTGCAAACTTCATTCTGTAAATTGAGCAATTTTCTTCTGCGAAATACTCTTGAAATCAATTAATTGCTGTTTGAGGCTAGTATGGTCGGTCCAAAATGATGACATGGTTTGATCGTAATTACTTATCCAGCTTTCTGTTCCTGAAGAAGGTGGTGATGACATGTTCGATATCTTGATCGTAATTACTGATATAGCTGCCACTTTTTTTCCGTAGTGGATGCCATTCGAGGAATATGCAGCCCAGCCCATCGCCCAGAGGAATGACATTTTCAAGTATATTTCTGACTTATGCTTGGCTAAAATGGATGGGGATTGTACTGGATTTTCTCCAGTACCAATAAGGTCAGCTTTTAGTGACCAGACAAGTTACTTGTATTCAAATTCTCGGGATCTGAATTCTGCCGAACGACAACAGGGACGAGGTTGATGCCGTTGTCTTTTTGCTATTTGTAACTATTATTTCGTCTATTATTAATGTCCAAACTTTAGATCTTTTTCAAATTATTAAGAGAAAGTGCATCCCTGCCTGAACTGATTCTTTTTCAAACAAGCCATCAACCACCCTGTGTGGTGATGTAATAGCAGATCTACACCGTCAATCACAAAATATGAACCACAAACCATTAAATATCCTCTCAAAAACCAAATTAAAAAAACACACACACTTATCACACCCGCATCTAAAGAAAAAGCAAAAAAAAAATGACTGGATTTTATTTTCCCAACTGTGAGCAAATTCTAATAAAAAGAAAAAAACCTTAAAGCAGCAGAAGTCCTGAGCACAAACTCAAAACTAGACCGACAATACTTCCAATCCGAATTCTCACACCTGCACTTTCGTCAGCTGTTTGGTCCGCCTCTGCATGATCGGCAGATGCATCAGCCGGTGAATCTGATGGTGCGTCAGAGACAGGCTTCTTGGTATGCTTACTAGGCTTGGGAGAATCCGCTGCCTTCTCTGGTGCAGGAGCTGGCGCTGGTGTTGGTGTTGGTGTTGCCTTGAACAACTCCCTGGGCAACAAGACCTTATCGATGGTATATATGGAAAGTGGCGGCTCATCTATCAACGTTCCAGTTAGTTTTGCAGTGACAGTTGCTGTCTTCAATGTGACATCGTCACCATCGTTCTGAATCTCAAAGTCAAACTTGTTTGCCCCATCAGTAGCCAAAGTGTTCGTAATCCCGTTGTTGGATTTTAACGTAGACAAAGATTGGTATATCGGCACCCCAAAGAATTCAAGGAATGAGACTTTGTCTGCCGCTGTCAGGTTCTTGAATTTCGGTAGAAAGCCTTTGAATGGATCATCAAGAGGGCAGAACACAGTTAATCCCCCGTCAATGTTACCCTGAGATTAGAAACCTTCAGAATTGACCGACACAAACAGATCATAGCGCCCCTATAGCTAGCAGTGTAACCTATCTTCGTCTCACTGTTTTATCCAAAGATCAAGCAAGCACTAGAATTTTTACCCTCGAGGAAATAAAAACCATTCCAATCCATCAATTTTCCTACCCTAAAAACCATAGTGTATACAAGTTTAATAAATTAAGACAAGAGTAAAACTTGAAAGGCAAACTTTGGTTATATTATATAAGAAAAGGAAGTAAATCCAGCGTAAGTTATATGGGTTGCCTCTCTGGTTAATTTGCAAATTTACCTGATATGTTTTAGAAGCTTCCGGATTTGCCAGCAAAGTATCAGCAAACATCTTGCACCCATGTGCCGACATTGTATCCGTCAAACTCATCGCACTCGGCTCTGGTGTCGGTGCCGCCGCCACATCAGACGACAACACCTTGCTGATATGAATGACACTGATGTTGTGGGCATCGACGAATGTAACGGTGGCAGAGGCGAGGAACAGGAGGAAGAGTATGGAGGAGAGCTGCATTGCGGTTGTCGTCGTGGCGGAGCAATGAGTGGCAGTGAAGTATCTGAGAGTACATCAAGTCTTGAACCCGCTCTGCTAGTTTCTTAAGAAGCAAGGAGAAAGAAAAAAAATATTGGTAAAAAGGGCTTGGATTTGAGTTAATTTACACGGTACAGCCACTCTTATCTCACGAATTAGGCAGAGGGGTACAGGTACGTTACATCCTATCATATTAATTTATAATTTTAGATTAAATTTTCAAAAAATTGAATTTAAACGATAAAAAAAGAATGATTGTGATTATGGATTGGAATAATTTTCATCATTAAAAAAAAGATAAGGGTAGAGTGAAGTAGCAAGCTACTGCCTATTTGGAACAAACAGGTCACGTGGGTTTAGTATGACTTGGTCAGAAAGAAATCAAAGGCACCAAAGGAGAGGCCCTTATTTAAAAATGACGAAGCAAAAGACCAAATCACGTGTGGCATATATTCCGTACCTGGGCCCAGAAACAGATCATAGGAAATTATTATTCATTTCATATTTTCTTAAAATTAATGACCCACAGTTTCTCTATTTTAGAAGCTTGTATCCATGTTTATTTAGTAATCGTACTCATCACCTGATCTGTCAGATAGCTGACCATGGGATTTCACTTTTCACACAGTTAAGTTAATCTCTACCACATGCAGATACAGTTGTCCGATTTTCTTGGTTGTAAACCCTAATTGGTTTTAGTGTATTTGTGTATTGGGTATTATTGTACAGTCCATTGGGACACTCAAAAGCGAATTAAAATAGCATATTTGTGTGAATTTCTGATTTCATTAATATTTTGAATAGTAAGATCGACAATCCAACAATAAGTTAAAAAAATGACAACAAATTTCAAATTAAATAAATATAAATGATTCATTCCGAAAATAAAATTTATTTTTTCGGAACAAAGGAGAAATCCACATAAATTGAAAGAATAAAGAACTAATTTATTTCTTACAATATTTAATTAATAAAGTGTGCAAACTAATTAATTCGGTGGGAGCCAATAAAACCCTATTGAGTGACAAATTCTCTTGATATTGTATTTTTAATATTTGAATTCAAAAAAGATTAAGCAACTGACATCCCAAATCACTAAAGAAGAAGAAAATTACAAATTAAAAGAGCAAAAGGACCACAATGACGGTCAATGTCTAGCTGAAACCCACCTTCCGTTGATCCAATCGACATGTCTCCTCGCCGGTGGTATCAAAGAAAACACAATAGTTGTACGGCCCCTTCCTTCCTGTGATCCTGCCAATCCACCAGCCATCACTGTCAAAAGCATCGACAACATCACGAGAGGGAAATTCAGAAGCCAGCACCAACTGCATTGTTTGCGGCGGAACCAGGCGGAGTTCGTGGGCGTAAATCCTCTCCACTAACGGGATGGATTCGTCCGATTCTTCCACCAAGTTCTTGTACCTCACAGCGTACGAGTCAGCAGAGAATCGTTTGACCACCGGGCTAACCGGAAATCCAGAAATTTGGGCTATCGACCCAATACCAAGCCCCTTAATTCTTAGTACAAGGGCCCGACTGAACTTATTATAGGCTTACAAAATAAGAGAGCATCACCTTTAGAAGTCCAGTTTTGTATATAGAGCAATATATCTTTATTATTTTTCTTTTTATATAAAAAAGATAAGATGAATATATGATTTTGCCTATATAAATGAAATACTGGCCTAATTTGGAGAGGATCTCCATATTCCCCTTGTTTTCTCTCTTCCTATTAAACCATTCCCATCCAACGGCTATGGACCTCCGCCGCTTTGTTTTTTTTGCATCCAAAAGTTTATTATTGCTCATTACTCTGACAATAAATCGCTTTCTTAGCTATCTTTGATTCATATCTTTCCAAATTTATATGTCAAAGCTGTTACATTTGTCCTTGTCCATTTGATCTGGTTTTCGGGAAAACTAGTTGTCGTTCTCTTTCATTGATCACGATTTCTTTCCAGGGAACTAAGATTCTTTCATGTTTTATGAAAATAAATTAGATGGCACAGTACATTATCGCAGACAACGTTCGAAAATAATTATCTTATCGACCAAGTTCTTAATATTAACTAAAAATGCATCTTGGAAAACACGATTAACGATTTTGATTTTCTTACATGGTTATTTACCTTGGAATTTAGAGTGCAGTTAACAAATCAACATCTGAATTCCAGAATTATAGATAACACAACAGCATCATTAATTAACAAACGTTGATTAATACAAGAGGACATATTAGTCAAACTCGTGCACATTTAATTGCTTAACGTACACAAGAACAAACCTATCGAACTAGAGCCAGTTCTACGTGCTCCTTGCCTCACCTTCATCGATGTGATCATGGCATGGCCTATTTCATGATTAATTGATAATAATAATACTCCTTCAACATCAATCCTTAGGCTAGACTAGCTGGCCAGCTCGGCCTCACAAATCAAGGCTTCCAAAAATCCAGGCGGCCCGTGCTTCCTCTCACATACATGGGGCCATCATCGTACCCCTGTTTCGAGGGAACCTCCAACTATGGTGATTACGTAGAGCCACATCAACAAATATCCTCCTTAGATTGCTCTTTTTGCGACTCTCTGAGGGTAGTTTTGAAGTACGCTACAGCTTCAGTTATGTGTTCTACAGTATTCTGGATTTTTCACTCAAGAGGCGCAACCGAAGGAAATCCTCCTATAGAGGAATAATGTAAAAGCCTGAAAATACTGTGTGTATCATAGATGGACTTTACTGACTTCGTAAGCTTCAGTGACAGATATGTGTATACAATTTGTCCCATATTTCAGGCATTATATGCCATACATATCTTCTGTCTGCCACTTCGATGCATTTGAACCGACGGCCCGAACCTTAAAGATATTGGGCTCTTAATGCAGACTATATATAATTTGAACTAATTTGGAGGGTGCGCCAGGCCATTGCAGTAGTGCAACGCAACGGCGACGCGTGAGAGGCCCAATAGCAAGCTATTGTTATGGCTCTCCCCTTTAAAAAATTAATTTAATATCGAGTGGGCCATTGGCCCACGTATCAGATATTAAACTGATAAGAACAGATACTACACTTGATCTTAGCCAAAAGGCCGAGAAAGGTATGAGTTGTGAGATTGTATCTCTCTCATTTTATAGAATGGATTTTCAACACTTTATTGTACAGTAGCGATGTGGGATGCTTCGCAATACGTTAACACACCTATCCAATTCCTATTTTCCTACCTCTTTGGTCAACAATCGTGAGTAGTTGCCAAATCCATATGTTGATATCTTATGTTGTATTACGTTCAAATGAAATGGCTACATGACACCAAATAAGCATCAGAATCGGAATGCATAAGCTAGAGCACGTTACTTACGAGGCGAAGACCGAGACGAAAGGAAAGTCTCTGTCTGCTAGACTGCTACTGCTCATATTGCATATAAATCCCCATTATTGTTTCCTCTGAGAATAAAACAAGAGACCGTAACTATAAAAAGGAATTACTGACTCCCGCTAGATGCAGAGCCAATAGGAGGTCCTAAAAAGGCCACATGGTACCTTTGATACATATATAATACATAAATCTTCAAGTTCATCAAAGATTCATAAAATTTGTTCATCATCTTATAACATTCCTCGTCATTTCTTCATCATTTTCTCAAATTTCATCGTACCAACCGAGTTTCCAGCAACTGAGTTACAATTTTGAAATCTAGCATACTGATGCTGTTGGGATTTGTGTTACGTTTTAAAATTTTTTGTTACTTTTATTAATAGATTTATTAGATTTTATTTAAAAAATATTTATGAGATCTTGAAGGAAATTTTCTTTTTATTATTATTTATATTAATAGATTTATTTTCTCAAAACTTAATCTGTTTGATTCTATCCGAGATAAGATTATATGATAACATTTATCTTATTATGAAATCTTTAGCTCGCATATAGAAAATCTCTTAAATATATAAAATATCGATAATATAAACAAGTTTAAAAACACTTATAGATTATGTTACAATTCAAGAAAATATTAAAGTAAGTGAAAATTTTTATTCTGTTTTAACTTTGTTCAGAATTTTATCCACTTTGAATTTGAGATTTGAAAATTGTCTAATTTCTATGTATAGCTACTTTTATAATTTTTAGAAATAAAAATTTATCATCAGGTTAAAATATAACAAACTCCATAGTTAATTATAAATAAAATTTTCATAATTAATTTGAGATCATATGTTCTGTTTTATATTTGTATTTGTCGTGTTAAATAAATAATAAACACTACACATGATTTATGTTCCCTAGTTAAGCTTTATGATTAGAATAAATGTAAACCATGTAAAAAAATAAACTTTGAAGCTCATAAACCTAAGATGAAAATATTAGTAGCTTTATTTATTATGATCGTAAGAAGTTCTTAAAAGAAGGCCGACATTAAACTAGATGACATCTACTTTCGTCTTAAGTAACCTGGGTTAGAAGATCTTAATTCAAAACCAGCTGGTATCTATTCTTGTCTTAAATGACATTATTAAATTTAAATTATAATACCTTAAATATTATAAAAAACAAAGCAAGAACAGAATACTTACGCTATGATTCTAGGTTTCTCCACAACACTTCCTCACTTTGGTATTATTGTACACTGTTGCGTCCAAGCGGATAGTTTTCATTATTTCCCAGTTTTGGGCATTTTTCCTTAGACGATTGCTATTTCACCCACATAAACTCAACACTGACTATACACACAAACCAGAAATAGGCGAATTACTGTCATCAACCCAGGAATGTTCAATTAAAGGTCCAATGATCTCAAAGACAAGAACAACGAACTTTCCACCTATTGCACCATCAATTATTTCCTACCCTTAAGGTAGGCAAAGCTGAAAACTGTGTTGTGTCGTCACAAATTAAACGGGCGCTGTTATCTTATCCAGAATCCCAAAACTTGCACTCATAAATTCATAATAGAAGCACCAAAATGCACAAATGGCAATGCTTCCACAAGTGGTCAGAAGATAAGACACATAGTAGAAAACAAAACTAGCTTCATTACTCACTAACCAGTAACCAATTTAACATACATATCACATATGCGTTGTCCAATCAAATTTAATTTCCTTTAGGCAAAAACAAAAGCAGGAACTTCAAATCAAATGGTAGTCATCGTATGTGATACAATGATAAACTGAACCCCACCCCCACCCTCAAATGGCTATTTGCTATACGTTCATTCAGAGAACCTGCCTATCAGCAGCCTCCGCAACAATAGGCAATCTAGGAAGCTGACCCAACATACAAGAACCGGAACCATAAATCAGACAGACCAAGAGGTACAGGAACACAGTACTATCGAGACTCATCAACAAATCCAAACCAAACCCACCTCCTGGGTTAAAGCTCCTTTCCAACAAATCAGGGAAAATCAAGAGCACATCAAGCACTATAGCCTGCATAGCGTTGAACCTAACATATCTACTAAAGTTGGGGTTTTTAACAACAACGAAGTAAAGAGTCAAAAATACTAGAAACCCATTCAAAGGAAAGCTCTTGAAAACCCTTACAGCTGGGACCAAAGGCTGGATAAGCGTTTGGATGGGAGAGAACTGAGTTATGACGTATTTCCCACACTGGATTCCATCAAAAAATGGATAGAAGTAACATATGGCTGAGATTAACCGGTCTGTGGTGTCTGCAGAGTCGCTGCCGTCGGGTTTGGCTGAGACAATTATTCTTGTAGGTCTTCCGAGGGGTTTAATCGGGTTTGGTAGGGAGAGGAAAGACGGGGATTTCTGCGGGAACTGAAGAAGCGGTTTGCGTATGGGAGAAGGAGAGGTTGCTGGGGAGAGAAGAGTGAACATCGTGGATGGGTGGCTATAGTTTTTGTGGAGGACTCCAAAGGGTCTTTGTAGGAGGAATTGCCTCGTTTTATCTCAACGAAGGAAATTGCAACTGGAAATGAAACCGGAAAAGAAAATGAAGATATTCTGCTCAATACGACATCGTCTGTCGATTAAGACATCTCCAACAAAACATTATATGCATTATTCCATTCAATCTACGTCATATTAGCATTAAAAACTCCAATTATTGTAAAAAAAGAGAGTAATACTAACAATATGTTTTAAAAATTTAAAAATAAATGAGATAAACTCAATAGAACTCTTTCAAGATCTCTTTTATAAAAAAATTTGAATGAGTATTTATTGTTGCCATTTAACCACTCCTTGAATTTTTATTAATATCTTAGAGTCTTAAATATTGAGATGATTAGAATATTCTCTATTTAAAACATATTAACATCTTTGAATATTATTCAAAATTCAAGGCTAAGGTTAGATCCTCGTGTCTTTGGAATGGATATCTCTTTAATTTTTTAAAAATATTGATATATATATATATATATATAAGATATAAAAAATGATGAAATAGGAACCCATTGAATCATTTTTAGTTTTACTTACTGATAACTTTTGCACCGGCACAGCGATCTTGCACAACACAAGGAGACCACAATCTAATAATTACTTTGTATCTCTAACTACGTTGGACTTGTAAGGTTCACTTTTTCTTTTCCTTTTAAAGATCAGCACATCGCTGCCAATCGATCCCGCAAGTCCCAACATTGGCTGGCAATCACAACCTAACTATTGGGTGCCCCATAATATGCCTTTATGAGATGTCGTGGACTCCTTTCATCAGAACTACAAATCATCTTAGTTAGGTAAATGGTGGGTACCAGATAATCAAATAAAATAGTTATCTTGTGTCTGCAAAATCTTTTCACCAAGTCGATTTTGAAAGTGGAAAGTCAGGTAACAGGTAACACTTGGCTTGCTGGTATCTGGGTTTATCGTCCTATTCATCCAAGGGCATGGATGGCAGGTATGATACTGTGGAACCAGATTTCACGGCGTCATTTAATACACCGTTCTTAATTCAATCTCATTGGCTATACCGATGATGAATTCTTTGCTGTATTGTTCGTCTTTCCGCTTTTGGTCTCCAAGGAAATGGAAAAGGCCAATAAATATGAGTACTTTCTCTAGGTGTTTATTAAACGCCAACTAAGAATGCAAGTCCTATCGTACTCCTAGTGGAGTAATCTTGTTCAATTGATCCATTCCTTCTCCGTCCAATATGACGGCCTTTTCTTTCTGCATCATCCTTGTGATCTTACATGCCACTCTTGCTTGCTCCGAACTAACTTTCGGGATGACATCAGAAGCAATCGAGTGGTGAGTTAAAAGAGTCACTAACTAATTAAATTGTTGTCCTTTCTTGAAAATGAGGTAAGGTGGATTTCATGTTGTGGGTTTTCCTTGTTTCCAGGAGCTCAACAAGAAGGCGGCTGGACAAAGATTCTTGCAGAACTGGTAACCCAATTGACGATTGTTGGAGATGCGACTCCGAATGGGAAACCAACAGGAAAATGCTGGCAGATTGTGCAATTGGGTTCGGACGTAATGCAGTTGGAGGGCGAGACGGTGAGATTTATGTGGTCACAGATTCAGGCAATGACGACCCTGTTGACCCAGTTCCAGGGACACTTAGGTACGGTGTCATACGAGAAGAACCTCTGTGGATCATCTTTGAAGATGACATGGTCATCAGCTTGAAGGAGGAACTGGTCATGAGTTCTTACAAGACCGTAGATGGGCGAGGGCACAACATCCAGATATCAGACGGACCCTGCATAGCTATTTATAACGTGAGTAATATTATCATACATAATGTCTACATACATGACTGTATACCGGCCGGAAACTCCATAATCAGGGACTCACCGATCCATGCCGGTATGAGAGGCAAGTCAGATGGGGACGGGATTTCCATATATGGATCCAGGCATCTATGGATCGACCATTGTACTCTGGCTAGTTGCCATGACGGACTGATAGATGCTATATATGGGTCCACTTCAATAACAATCTCAAACAACTTCATGTTGAATCACAACGAAGTTATGCTTCTGGGTCATAGTGATGACTTCCTTGACGACAAGAATATGCAAGTTACCGTTGCCTTCAATTTTTTCGGAGACAATCTGGTCCAAAGAATACCAAGGTAACCCAATCCATTATCATTTCGTTAATCTATCGTAAACCCAGCAAAGATTAATCATTATTGTCGACGACGATGCAAAAAGAAGCGACACATGCACATTAGCATTCCTCATATGCTTTCCTTGAATGCCTACGCATTTGAACTGTTGCAGGTGCAGGCATGGGTATTTTCACATAGTGAACAACTTGTACACGGGTTGGGAGAAATATGCCATAGGAGGAAGTGCGAATCCCACCATCAATAGTCAGGGGAATCTTTTCATCGCAATGGATAACAATTTTACAAAGGAGGCAAGTTTCTTTATCCCAAATAGTCAGGGGATATATTTTTATCGCAAATGGATAATGATATGGTTTGCTTTTCATTCAGGTGACTAAGCGTGAGAGCGTGGATGGAAACGAGTGGAAGAGATGGAATTGGAGATCAGATGGAGATATAATGTTTAACGGTGCTTTCTTTACAGCTTCAGGGGATAAAAGTCCTCAAAGCTATGCAAAAGCATCCAGCATGGTAGCAAGACCGGCTTCAGTTCTACAAGACACCTATGCGTCCGCCGGAGTTCTCAGTTGTCAAAAGGGGCAGAGATGTTAATCAAAACAAACTCGACCACCTATGCATTCGTCGTGTGTTCTGACTAAAAAAGAACATGAATGAAGATTGCAGATTGATTCTACATATACTTTTCATAAAATTATCAATCAAAATTTAAAAAGAGATCGACTTTATAATTGCAATTATAAAGATATTCTTATAAAGTTTTAAACTATTAAAATTTATTCATAAAATACTACATTCATAAAATGTTCAGACTGATGCTTAGTAAAGTAAAATATGCTTAAGAAGAGATTAATTAAATTCTTAAAAAAAAACAAATCGGGTTAGGCTCCGGTTCGGTCCAAAGTCACCCATGAGGCTCGTGGTCATGAATTTGACAGTAAACTTGATCTAGCCAGTCATGTCCGTCCAAGTAACGGCTACTTTACCTATCGCAGCCACTCAAAAATTACCCCACCTATCCCAACGGTCACATTTCCTTTCAGGCAAAAAACCACAGACATTTTTCTTTATATATTCTTCTCCAAACGTTTGCTGCGTATTTCCCCTGCCATTTTCAGACACAGTATCGTGAAGAAACCGCAACTGTTGCAAATTCCAACAAACCAATAGAAGTAGATCACATTGTCCTCTGCCGGATTAACACAGAGGAATTAAGCGAAGATGGCGTCGAGCAAACTCTTTGTAATTGCTTTATTTTGGTTGAATTTTTCCAACACTTTCTTGGCACAAGCGGATAATGCGCCTGCACCAACACCCACAAGAGCACCACCGACAAAACCCAGACTCACAACACAACCCCCTTCTTCTTCATCATCTCCCCCGACGAGTTCTCCGCTGGCTTCACCAAGGAATTCACCGTCCACTTCCCCACCGGGTAGCCCTACAACTTCCCCTTCGAATCCCGCAGCACTTCCTCCGGCTACTCCTCCTTCCTCTTCCTCTTCGCCCAACGCAGCACCCTCACCTTCAAAATCTCAGGCATTGTCTCCGAAAACCTCTCCGGCTACTCCTCCTTCCTCTTCCTCCTCGCCCAACGCAGCACCCTCACCTTCAAAATCTCAGGCATTGTCTCCGAAAACCTCTCCGGCTACTCCTCCTTCCTCTTCCTCTTCGCCCAACGCAGCACCCTCACCTTCAAAATCTCAGGCATTGTCTCCGAAAACCTCTCCGGCTACAACACCGTCTCTCGCTCCGAAAATCACGCCGGAAGTGCCACCACCAACAGCCGACTCCCCATCGGAAATTCCAAGCCCTCCTGTTCTATCTCCGGCATCCGTGTCTGCTCCAATTGCTGCTCCGTTGACTGCTCCAACACTCTCACCAGTCGGGGCACCAACCACCTCGGAAGGTCCGGCTACCGCGGCTACCCCCGCGGCTACCCCAGAGGCATCTGCTAGCATTCCTTCCAGTTCAGCAACACCCACGGAGTCCCCAATGGTTTTCCCATCAAGTAGCACCCCGCCAAGCCCTTCCGCAATGAGTTTGCCACCAGAAACTGCAGCAAGTCCGGCTAATGATGAGTCGGGTTCCGGATCCACAGTTGACCACCGCTACGTTCTGGGTGCGTTGTTGGTAGTTGGGGCGGCATTGATTCTGGCAGTCTAGCCTGGGTTCTGTAGTTCTTCAAATTTTGTGCCCCCACGCATAGTAAATTACTCCTGTCTTCAGACGCAGTCTTTTTTAACAGGGAGGGGCCTGGATGAAGATGTAATTATGCATTAGCACTCTCAACTACTCTGTGTATCCTGCTGGGGCCATTGCAGTTGTTGTGTCTATCTACCGGACTTAATGCGTATAACTATTACTATATAGTATAATCATATTTTAATGTCCCAACCAGTTATTGTCCAGGAAAGTATTCTTATGTTTTTTTTTTTGAAGAAAGTATTCTTATGTTATAAAGCAAGCATATGGTTTTTTAATATATGAATAAAAGAGTGAGCTTTTTTCAGCATATGGTTGAAAACATTGTTTCTTTCAACTTGTGTGAAATAACCTGATTTGTCGACTCTTTTTTACTATTTTATAGTAAAACAATATCTGTTATTTGTCAAATACAATATTAATATTTTTTCAGTTGCTACGCACTGATGGCATAAGTCCATTCAACCTTTGTTTGTTAGTTAAATACTTGAATATTGTACGTGGGTACAGTAGCAAATAGTGTGTATTTATTTATCACAATTTAATTTGGTATATAAGTCTATATTTTTTTTTGCCGTGACTTGATCGGTATAAGTCCAAATTTATAAAAAAAATTATATATATATACTATATTTATTTAAAGATTAATATGTATTTTACAAATAAAGTCTACTGGTCATATCATATTTACAAATTAAATTAACATTCAAATTAAATTAACATTCAAGCTAATTCTGTCGTATAGATCAATGGGGTAATCCTCTGAAAACGGGGATGTAAACTCCGGTTTTTAATTTACTTAGGAAGGTAGCTTGCCCACGACACCTGCGAGCAGATGATGGATTGTGCCCTTCAAACTATTTTCATTCAGGAGTCAGTAATAAGTACACTGGGTACGACCGTGAAATGAACCAAATGTCTATATGATATCGTAAGTAATCCTTGGATATCGTCATTTTATTCTCATGTATCATTCACCCAAATGTCTATATGATAAATGATTGGGGTTTGATTATAAATTTCTAAATGCATTAATTTCATCAAGACTAGTATAAAATGATTTTTATAAAATATAATAAAGATGAAATGAACCAAATCAATTTAAATAGAATAAGAATAAGGTCTAAGGTCTTACATGGGGACTACCCACAACTTAAACCATAGAAGACTTCTTAAGCCAAACATAATTCTGGAAAACAAAAACCAAAACCTAATGATGTTTGATTGCAGGATTTTATTTTTCTATTTCGTGTAATTGTAGAGAGGTTTTAGTTTTACTGGTAGCATTATGTCTAACATACTCTTTGTCGTGTAATAGTTTATTCTTAAATCTATAATCCATAAACAAATTAGAATTAATTAACTATAAAATTATAATCACCACTCTTACATCTCAAATCTGGCCCACGTGTATCAACCCAACAGTTGACACGTCCTCCCTTCAGTTCCTAAGCAACACCTGGATGCTCTGTTTTACAGCCATACGATGGAGTGCGCTTGCCAACGATCTCACCATCATTCAGGATAATCATAATCCGCAATCAACTCCTATTATCCTACCCGCTTTGGGTCAACCTTTCTTGTATGGCTCAAACATCACTCAGTGATGAGTTGACTCATCATGAAACCATTACCTAGGGCCACTGCTTTTCCCCAATCCGGCACTACCTATCTGATTATAGAACCCACTACTAGAACCGTAGATGTGTCCCTGATACGCACCAAACCCATCAACACCATACCCACTCACAGTACCAGACGCGTCCTTCTCACGCACCGCAGCATTCTTCTCCCCCTCCATCTCCCTGAACCTCTGCAAGTAAACCTTCAAGGGCTCCACGTACTCCTCGAACCCTAGAGTGGTCATGGCCCACAAGAGGTCGTCACCGTTGATTGTCTTCCTCTTCTCTCTCTGGCACTTATCAGAGGCCTCTCCTGTGATGAAGCTTATGAACTCCGACACGCATTCTTGCACAGTCTCCTTTGCGTCCTTAGAGATCTTGGCGTTTGCCGGGAGGGCCTTTTTCATGATCCTGCTCACGTTGGCTATCGGCAAGAAACGGTCTTGTTCTTTAGGTGACGCCATGTCGCCGGCGTGGGAATTCGCCTGGTTCTGCGGACCTCCCGAGTCGTTGTCTGAGTCTGCCATCACTTCAGGTGCACAAGGTAAGCTGGGATAGGTTAAAAGAGGCGGGTACTTGAATTTGCTGAGGAGAATCGTTCTTTGGATTTGGTGAGTGAAAATGAATGAAAATGCAGTCTATCTTGACCGAGAAGGATTGTAATGTAACTAGCATTTAAATATACATGTGTGTGAAAATGGAAAGTTGGAGCTAGCTAAGAGGGTTATTGCAAATGTTGGTTAGCTATGTGTTAAAAGAAGAGAAACAATCATGTTTTTACACTCAGAACAAGATTAAAGCATGTAAGCTGGACTGACAGATGATCATGCAGAGTTTATATAAGGAAGGAAATGCAGTGACTACATCAGGTCTTCAACTCTTGCTCATCCTATACCTATCATGGTAGCTAGCTACTGCTTGCAGATATTTCAATGGAAGCAGCTAAGATGGGTCAACAAGCTCTTTTGGGTTGGACTGTAGGACATCCCAGAAACAAAGATTCTCTATTTTCTTCAAATTTTTGGAAGAAGAAAGAGATAGCTAAGAGGTGATAAGGAAATGGGAAGACGGGAAATGGGGGGGTGAATTAAGAGACCACAGTATGCGTTTTGTCCGTTAGATGGATGGAGTATTGGGTTAGTAAGGCCTATCTTTGAGGACAGGTGGTCACTTCTGGGGCGTTGTTTGTGGATAAGTGCGGTGGTAAAGGGTTCTAGGCCAATCGATCTGCTATGAGATGGATAATCTGGACCTTCCATGTTGTATCTGTCACGTGGGTTGAGATATGACTTTGATTTTTTTCTTTTCTTTCTGTTTATACGCAAGTTTGATTTATTTACTTCTATAACTAAATTATTCAGAAATTTTGTATTTATATAAGTCACTGTCCGACAATCTCTGTACAAAGGTTGTAACTTATATTTAATAGAACATCTTATCATAAGGATTTAACGGATATATATATAGTAAGGAAAAAAGAGAAGCGATCACGAAAGCAGGATAGTGATTAAAATTAAAATTATGTAATTAAATGTGCACTGTGTACTATACAAATTAAAAAATATAAGGGAAGACACGAAGGAGGCTTAATCAATTAAAGGCCTCGTCCCCCATTCGAATGGGTGGAGATATATAAGAGTCATAATTAAGTAGCAAGCTGTATAGCATTCTTACTCAGAAAGTTTACTTTAAGTTGCACATAATTATAATTGTATAGTCATAGGTACATACGATAATGGGCTGCCAAGCAATTATTAAAAATACATAGTAACCTGCACTGCACTTCGAACCTCATTATCAGCTCAAGTCATGCGCCGTGCCACTTAATCCTGATTAGTTTTCTTTTGTTTACGACCAATCACTTAGATAAAAGACGGTGATCTAGTGGACCATTTTGTCTTTGATCAGCTTGACTTTTTGTTTTGTTCTAGAAAGACTTGGTTCGAGAGTTGAAAATTTCTGCTACACAAGGTGAATGAGTTAATATCTGTTGGCTTCAAGTCGAGCTTCGTAGTTTTTATTAATCATTACTTAAACCTGGAATCAAAACCTTTGTATTTGGTGCGATGATGACGAAGCAGAAGCCGTGCCAGTGCCCGAACAGCAGGCATGACATGAAAATGACACTTCAGTTTCTGCACTAAACTGACAGAATTCAACCACATTAATTGGTGTCCAGCAAAGGTAAGATTGCAACGACTTGTTTTCTACGGGGCCTGTTCGTGTTCGTGTTCGCAGTTGCTTGCTTGCTTTGTTTCAACTCAAAACCACGCCCACTTCTAAATTTGGAGGTCAAGTCGCGTACCAGAACCAGATCTAGTGGTGAATCTTTAGGTCAAAAGCTACAGGGAACCTAACGCATGTGTTTTCCGTGGGAAACCTGAGGCAGACACCTCAACTTCCAAGCATTATAACTGTAGCTACCCTCACTGCTCCACCATTTAGAGTTGACCTTCAAGTGGATCAATTTGAACAGGTCACTTCTGCAGCTACTTTTGGTGAAGTTAATATTAGGTGACAACCCATTTAATATTTTTTCTTATTCGTTAAATTTATTTTTTTAAAATCTAATCCAAAACCAATATGGTACAACATTTAATTCTAAATATAAAATCATTCTCAATAAATATATTTTATATATTTAGTATAAAATCGAATCCAGGACATTAGAATTAAGATAATACAATATCCAATAAACCATTCTACCTACACAACACAATAATGATTGGTTTGGTTAAAATGATTTTCACCACCCACACCGAAATCAAAATGACATGTTAAAGACCAATTATTAAAATAATAATCACTAGAAATATCAGAAAAATTCCCATACTTGAATAAGTAATATTTACATCTAAAAGATATATAAATAATATGAAAGAAACTAAATGGCAAAGCCTACTTGAAGGCGGTTAAATTAAAGGATTGCTACAGAACATGTCATTAATGGAGTACAGAGGAAGCGTGGCCGTACACCCAGCTCCAGTATTATGCCACCCCCACTAAAGTGTTTGGTTGCGGGCCAGTAAATTATAACACATAATAAATTACGACTACTGTGCTTACAACTGGACGTCCAGTTGCTGTGCGTTCGTTCATGAGGGTGAGAACTACAAAAGGTTAAAAGGATACAGACCCAAACTACACTATTTGAGGATAACCATGCTACAGAGTGTTCAGGCTTCAACTCCTTCACCAGAAGGATGTGCTTCATCTTTCTCTGTATCACCATCTCCATCTTCATCATCCACCTCATCAGCTAGTTTGGTGAGCTCTCCCTGGATCATTAGTTTTATAGATGCCTTCCTCGTGGTGAGATCGGTATCAAATCGACGAGCTGAAAAGTAACCAGATGTCTTTCAGTACCAAAGAGTAATAATATCAAATAGATCCTTTTGTTCTCACATCAACAACCGATATTTAACAATCTCTTGGAGCAAATATAAACTCCCAGGTCATTGTCGCTCAATCACTTATCACAATAGTTTAGATGTCAGCTAATATCAATTTCTTTCATGAATCATCCGTTCCAAGTGTCATCGCCAAAAGCAAAGTCGGAAAAATGTCTGATTATTTTTTATTATCAATTCTAGTTTGATCACACGACATTCTGGGACTAGGGCAACAATATCATTCCAAATAGTTTTGCTGCAATAGGAACAAAATTTAAGAAAGTGTAAATGCATACCAAGTAACTTCAGAATGTCGGAAAATGTTGCCTGCAAATAAGAAATTAGAGCTTAAGTTAAGAAAGCCAAGGGCATTGATAATAATTGAAGAAAACCTTCTAGCAGTATAGGTAGAAGCAATTAAGAACCAAAGAACTACAGCCCAGAGACTGGAATGGCACTGTCAATATGCATATTTTGTGGGTTTTTAATTGCTGTGGTAACTTTAAAAAGTACTCATAAAAGATCTTACCGTATTGAAATCAACCTCTTTGAGAATTTCGGATATGGCATCTTGAAGTTCTTTATCACTAGGCTTCAATTTCTTCACCGATTCTTTGGCTTTTTCCTTCCTTTTTGTACCCCTTTTACCTGATGCATGCACGAGAGTTTTTTTTGGTCATATCATTAATAGTCACTATGCTAGAGTATCCCTTTTCTTCACAACAGATTCCATTCTGATATTATGTTATGGCAAGTAGATAATATGATAGAATTTAAGAACTGATAAAAAGAAAATGGAACAACAAATTAAAAACTTTCAAAAAAGATTACAGGAAGAATGACATATAATTTACAAATAAAAAAAGTAATTAACTAAAAGAATTCACCTGTTTTATCCTTGGATGCGGATTTTGTTGCATTCAATGGCTTCTCTGGTCCTTTTTCACTTCTCTTCTTCCTTGAGAAGACCTTCGGACTAGCATCACTGTCATCATCAGCCTCATTGTGTTGTGATGCATGTCCTTTTGGTGTTCTTTGACGTGGGGATCTAGATTTATTTGATGCTGAGGTTTTCTTTGGTTTAGCTTTCACAGCAGATTCTTTCTTTCTGGATGATGGTTTTGCAATTCTTTTACGCTTTTTGGCATCTTCTTCAGATTCATCCGCATATTCATTTTTCTCCTCACTTTCAGAATGCTCAGACATCTCATTGTCAGATTTCTCTGGAATACCATTCTTGTCTTCCTCTTCTACATTTTCTTCCTCCTCTCCTTGCTCGTCCTCATTTTCTTCTTCTGACACATCTGCATCGGATGTATTATTTTTTGTCGAGTTTGAAGAGTCTCCAGCCTTTTTTCTACTCTGTAAAATTTTGCAAGACAAGAAAATCAGGTGATAAAAGAAGAATAAAAGGAGAGGATACATAATTCTCCAGGAAGAGGAGAAAAACATTCTTAATCTTGCATTATAGCAAAGTCTCAGAGCAGCAAAAATAAGCTAGGATGAGACGATATGCGGCACCATATAAATGGCTGCCAAGAAGCAACAGAGCTAAAGCTAGATGGTTCCTCATTCAGACACCTGTAACATGCCAAGGAAAATGTACTCTCTAGCACTGGGTTCAAGTCCACAGGTGCAGAATATGTCTCCATCTCGAAACCAAAATCGCATAATCTTACCTATTATGCAAAGCTAATCAAAGAATAAACTATATTTTCATCACAGTGTGGAAGAAATATACCTTAGCTGAATGCTTAGTGCTCCCGGAGATAGGAGTTCTGGACGTTCTTTTGCGTTTGTTACTGGTTTTCCCCTGACAGTTAAATAATTTTTCAAACAAAAGTGTGTTATATATAAGTAGCAACAATCTCACCAAGTTCTGAAAACAAACCTTCTCATCTGAAAGTAAATCAGTAGATGTCACATGAGGGGCCACCAAAAAATCTATCAGTTTTGACACAATATCTTCCTGTGTGACCATTTCAGTCATTAAGATATCATCACCAGAGTTGAACTTGAAAACAGAAAAGATATTAAATAAAAGTCAACCTTCTTTGCATTAGCCTTGGCAGTTGGTATGTCAAGCAAATCACAAAACTCCAACAATTTCTCTTTATTGCATTTGTCAAGCTTTTCTCTTACTTTAATCTTCTGCTTTTCCTGCAATGGTAATACAGAAAGGAGAAACCAACTGATTTTATGAAGACAGATGAACAATAAAAAAAAACTACGATATTCTTTCTCTGAACTTGAGATGAACATTGATCTATTCGAAATGAGAACATTCTTATGTGAATCCGTTTTTCCCACCTCATTTCCTTGCCACACAAAACCAGAGAACCGGGAAATATTACTCTTGATTTGAATCGCCTGCAAAAAAAACAGAAGCAAATGTAATGAATGCATGACACCAGTTCCATGAAGCTATATGCTCTATGAGACTGCATCTCATAGCTAAATGTTTAGCAGTTCTGTATGAACTAGTATTTATTAGTCCTCCAAGAGCAAAATTGGAAAAGAAATAAATAAACCAGAAGCAATTGAGGAATTGAAATGTAGACCTTCCCTCGCCTTCCAAAGAGGATTGAATGAAGCAATTTGAAGGTATCATCACTCTTTTTTCTTGATAACTTGAAAGCCACTGCATGAAATCCAACGCAAAGATTACTTGCTTTACCTACTTTGCTGTGTGATAGGAGGTTATATACACACTTGAAATCAAAGATATAGAAAGAACACATATCTACATAGGGATAGAGAATATCTCAAAAAAAGAAATGCAGAACTCATGGCGCAGCTTGAAGCCAAAGGAAAATTGCATATTTTTCATAGAAAAAAAAAACTCAGGCATTGCAAAAGATTTAGCACAATACTGAATCAGATGCTGAAAAGATCATGCAACAACAACAAATAAGGGTAAAATCAATGAAGGACCACAAGTTCAACACAAAGAAATGTGATTTTATGTGAAATCGACAACTTATGCCAAGCCATTCATAATTGTAATGGAAAGCTATACATACAACAGGAATGTAAGACTCAAAACCACCAGTAGTTCCCCAAAATCTATTGCCTACATCATATATAGAGAAGAAACCTATTGTATGCATGCATGATGAATAAAAGAAGAAAAAGAACTGCCCAAAGCTTAGAGCACATGTACCTCATGTACACTGAAGCAGTCCAGTAAGAATCATTTTCTACCCTAAACAATACAGTATGGCAATGTCGAATAAAGACATCCCAAAACCATATGTTGTTTCCTTTAATCGAAAACTAAAGGTCAAGAGATAAAAACACTTAAAACTTAAATGATTTTTGAATTAACATTAATTGGTCAACATTGAAACAATAAAAATGAAAAAGGTTTCTGTTAGACTAAATGTTAGAGAAATCAGTAATGTAATCTTGAGACAAACATTTTAGTCGACAAGCTAAAATACATGAAATGATACTTAATAAGACATCAGTTAAGCAAAAAACAGTTTTCTCGCTAAATTCTAACACCAACATGCCCGTGACAATTTATAACTAGGTGAGGAATAACTAGAGTTTATAATCAACCACAAACAGAATTTTAAACGAAGATAGCAACATAGCCAGGAGAAACAAGAAAATGTAGACAATTAGATTTTAAGTTTCTCTTAGCTATAATACATAAAGGAAAAACTCAGAAGCATGAGTCACACCATTGGGTATATCTTTAAGCTGAGTACCACGACCCTGAAATATCCAAGGTAAATAACAAGTAAGTTAAATCAGTTCAACAATAAAAAAATATATAAAAAAAACAATGAGTGAGAACACACAGATGGAAGTAAAATGACAGATACCTTCTTAATCTGAAATTCCTTAGATGCATCTTTCTCTATGGATGCCACTAGCCTCTCTACTGATTTACGTTCACGCTGAGGTCTGTCAGTAGCAGGAGTCCTGGGATCTGGCTCCTTCTCGTCTGATTTCCTCATCTTTTCTACTGTCTCCCCACCACTCTTCACCCTTTGACGTTTTCTTGAACCTTTCACCTTCTCTCCAAGGTTATTCGATCCACCAACCTTCTTCTCCAGACCATCATTGATGTCCTCATTTTCTTCAGTATTTTCATCTCCATCCTTCTTTGCCTGCTCCTTGGATCCATCAGTCTTCTCGTCCATGTCCTCTGTGCTTTTCATGTCTTCTGCATCTTCACCTGCTTTCTTTTCTGCCTCCTCCTTGGAACCATCAGTCTTCTCCACGTCCTCTTTGGTTTCCTTCTTATCTACAACCACTTCTTCTGCTGTTAGCAAAGTTTCCTCTTTCATCAAGTCAGTTTTATGCTCCTCCTTTTGTTCTTTGGTTTCACCCTCTGGCACCTTCGGGTCCTCGTCTAATTTTTCAGTATCAGCTTTCTCCTCAATGTTTTTATCTTCTTCCATTTCTTTTACTTCATTATTTTCCTTGGCTTTTCCTGAAGATACAACTTCACCAGAATTTTCAGCTGTACCTTTGCCATTCGCTTCTACCTCAGAAACCTGGGCAAGTCTTTCTTTCTCACTCATTTGTTTAGCTTGCAAATGTAAAATAGCAAACAGTACAAAAATGTCTTTACAATGAACAAAAGAGGAGAAGAACCAAGCAATACCAGGAAAAACCATCTTTACGGATGACTTTAAAAATGCACTTAAGAATGGAACATATATTCTATAAACAATGTATGCAACTAACATGTAAAATTTTAAGGGAGCAAGCAACGGAAAAGCAAAATAAAGTCTGCCTGGCAACAGTGTTTACAGCTAATACAACACCAACACATAATGAATGAACAAGAACATCGGTAAATACAATACAATTATACAAAAACCGTTCAATTTTATGAAATTACCGATAAGATTTACAATAGTTCACACAGAATTATTAACAAAACAGAAAACCAAAACACGAGCTTTATAAAAATTTAAATGCAGCGTTTAATTTTTCTAAAGACAAAGCAGCAGAAAAGTTGGACTAGGCTATACACACTCTAATCACCGCAAAATCCCGCTAAAGAGCATAAAAGGGCCCGAAATTTCTACTCATTTACGGCAACTTCCCCGTAACCAAACGCATCACATAAACTCAATTCCACTAGAAAATCAACCCAAAATTTTCAAAATAAGAAAAAATTAAACATTTAAATACGAAACCTCGGAACCCTAACCACATAATAGCACACAACTTACACGCAACAATTAACCGAAACTAGCCACAATTCAGCGCAGAAAACACGAAACTGTAACTTCCTAGTAGAAACAAAAGTAAACAGTAGAGAGACAAAAGACTTACAACTGATTACCAAGCTCTAACTGGGCTGACTTGGCAGCTTTACAACATGAATCTTTAAAGCCTCGCTTCTCTACTCTGACCTTCTGGGGACATTTTCGGTTTCACGGTTCAGTTAATGACAGATTCAGGGAGAGGAAGAGTTTTATAGTCCGGAATTAAAGTCCGGTTTCAAAATCCGGTTAATTGACACGTGGGATTGGGAACTCTCATGTCTCTAATGCTTTAGCATTTTGGTAAGGGGGCTGGACGGGTGAGATTCAGTGAGTGCCGAGTAGAGAGCACCGAAGTGAGTTTGACGGCTGAGATGTGATATTCGGTGCCTTTAGGATGGGCTCACTTTACGTTTGTGCGTAGGGCCCAGGAGGGAAATCGAAGAGGCAAAAAAGGCGGATTTGTCTGATGTATGATCTACGTACTCCTTACCATAAACAATAGTACTTGTAAATAAACGGATAATACGGAGCGAAGGTAATGAATAAGACAAGAGTGGGTGAGGCAGTATGTAGTGAAAATACAAAACCCAAATAGAATGGACTTGACGCACAAATAAAATACGATATTTATATGAAAATACAAAACTAATAATAATACTAAGTTTAATTATCTTAGATTAGGTTATGATATGGATCATCAAAACCCAGATATAACTATCCTTGATTGTACAAAGAAGATTCACGGTAACTATTATACTACTACTTCGCTGTGAGAACGATTCTGGGAATTTATTCAGACCAGCCAGGATATGATTCGGTATTTGTGAATTGTTTCTAATACACTATTCCTATATGTGTATATATCTATCTAGAATGATTTGAATCGTTCAATCCTATGCTTCTTTTGATGGTTTAAGGGAAATGGATAGATATTCATCTCCTTAGCTTCATGTGTGTCAGAATGCTTGCTCAGGAATGAAATACAGAACATTAAAGGATTTTGTCATATTATTTGAACCAACTCTTCTCCACATTATGATGACATACTTCCAGGAAGGATTTTGTTAAATGATTAGCGTCAACTTCATTAGAATGTGTGATCTATATTAAAAATAATATTTATGGCACCCTAAAACAGTCGTGTTTTTCTTAATAATATACTAATTACTTTAGAGTATTCTCAATTATTTACTTACTATAAATATACAAGAAATCTCTAGAGAATTCTAATGGGATTAATTAGTTCATGCTTTCATCCCATTCAAAACCGCAATCATTTAGTGTTTACAAATTACAGTGGCATCAGTGTGACGAAATGGAACATTATTCATCTCTATCAAGTAAATCTAGAAGAAGATCCTTCCAGATTCACCCAGCCTTCTCTGATATACTGCACGCAGATCATGAGTGAATCGGAGATGTTCATGCGATTGATTTCACCATGAAGGGAAAGGCGGGGAATTTTATGGGGCGAAATGAGTAATTGAATTGGTAAGAAACGATCCTTTGGAAAAGTTAAAATTCGAACCTTCATCTACTATACTAATTCTATTGTTCTTACAAGAATGATAGCTCTTATTATAATTATAACCACATAATCGTGACTATTTTAGGTTTGTAGGGTTCTTAGAAAATGAAGCAATTGGAAAGTCAAGTCTCTCTTCAGTTGGGTATATCATTTCTTGCTTGTAACCTGAGCAATATATGAGGTTTGTTTCCGATACATGATTAGAAATGATTTTATGCCAAGGAAACTGGTTTGCATTACAAGGTATCCTTTCCTGTTAACAGTTATTTGCCATGGTGCCGTTAGTCCAACTGCTAATCATGCTTTAAACCAAACACTTCACCTACATACAACATTGGGCACTGACTGTGATGTGACATATATAGACAGTGCTTGCTAATATTGGTGAAACATGCACTTTGATTTCCCATCGATGATGAAGGTTGTAAGAAAATCCATAACTGGTTTCTGCTTTATACACTCTTGCAATCCGGATAAAGATTTACCATTCGGGTCTTTTATGTCTAAACTTTCACTCCTGTTTGCTGCCATTGCTGAACTGGGATTAGTATATAATTTCTATACTCAGAACATAATCAGTTTTGTAAGCAGTACTTGGGTTTATAGTTTGTAGTTAAGATTCCAGTTAGGTATGAAGCTTTAACTTGGTGCAGTCAGTATCAAGCAGGCCTTTATATATATATAAAGAAATGGAAATAGACAACTGTTGGAGTTGATGGTTTCCCTAATGGAACCTACCCTTTATGGAGAAGAATGGTTTGGTGGCAGTACTCTGCTGGAATGGATAGTTTGGTGGCTTCTGATGCTACCCACCCATCTGGCAGTTCAGAACCAACTTTTGTCGATTTCTTATGTTTCAAGAGATGGAACGAGACCACGATAGTGAAGTGGTAGGTCGACTGTAGATTCAACATCTGAAGAAGAATACAAAAAGTACCAGGAGACGAACACAGGCAGCCACAAGAGAGAACAGAAACGAAAGAGAAATTTCGCTTGTTGATTCTATTACGCGGGACAATTAATTAATTAACTACTACTAGTTTCTGCTGACTTTCAATTCTAATCTCTTCTTTCATCTTTCTGATGAATTCATCGAACTTCTTGTTTAACTCTTCCGTACTCAGCAACCCATTTCCCTCATCTACTTCATCTTGATCCTCATCCTCTTGCATAACTTGGACATGAGATTCGCTTTCTTCTCTTGCTTCTCCTCCTCCATTTTCTTCTACATTCAACTTGTCGGCTTCTTTAACTTTTACCTCTTCAACCTTATTCTCATCATTCTCTTTTTCTTCCTCCATAAATACCCTGTCTCGGTCGTCAGCTAATGCTTCCTGCTTCAATACTCGCAGTTCCGAATCTGATGGTTGAGAAACGACATCTTCATAGTAATCGAAGGTGATCTTATTGTAACTACTGCTACTGTGCTTGGACGAGCTGGAAGATGCTAGCAGACCGGAGTACTTTGCAACGACAACAAGGAGTCCATTGCAGACAAGGAAGATACAGTTCTTGTCAATGGCATGGCTAAACAACTTGACAGGGAATGTGGATAAGAAATAAACGTTCAAGGAATGGATGAAAGAAACCACAGAGAGGTGATGATCAGACAAGAAAAAGGAGATTAATGAAACTGAAAGCAGCAATTGGGTTATCTTCTTTAGCATGTACGATTTTGTAAACTGGCTCCGTCTTCGCAGATCTTGTGTCTCATTCTGATCCATGATTCCCTAGTTGCTCTCAACCGACGACAGTTTGCACTAGATTAACTACTGGTTGTTGGGTGTGGGTTGATGTGTCAAAAACCTTGCGAGCTCTCATGTTATATAGAGGACTTTAACCTAACGGGGTCACTATGGGCTGTAATAAAGTCACCCAAATACCCTTTCGATGATAAACATTATAGCCTCCGTTCATTAGGCAAATAGTTATGGCAACTGGGGCGGCTTCATTTCTAGCTATATGACTAAGAGGTTGGGAAGAGAAGATGACCAGACATGGCAGAGATTCGTGTGAAAGAAATATTTGAAAAGAAAATGTGTGTATTGTCTAAACATGATTAGTGATTACCTAAACCAATCAACCATCGACTACCTTATTCTAAATTTCCTGTCACCACCACTAGAGTTGACCAGTGGATATACCCCTTTCCGATGACAGGTAATATCAATAATAATACAAAATTACCTGTAATTTTCAGGGACCATTTGTCCTTACTGTTTTTTTTAAAAAAATTATCTTTAGTAATTATATTAAAGTATTTGTCAACTAGAAAAATAATCGATTAATTATGAAAAATAATTATTCAAAAAAATATTAAACCTTTGCCTTTGATTGATTAAATTATATAACGTAATATATCATTAAATAATATTATATAATCGAAAGGTAAATGGTGATGGGAACTATTTCTCTGCATAGAATCATATGTTTTTTGCTTGACGTATTATTATAATATAATGAATTGTTGGAGGGATTTTAATAAGAAATTAGGAATGAATTTGTTATACGTACGTGTCAATTAGGTTATAGTGCATGAAAGATTCACATCATCTGTACCACAGCTCTTACCGGTTCCTTAATTTCTCCTGTTCTGTTTGATGTGTCCTCGAGCAAATCAGTTTCTAATGTGTCTCTGTTTTGTTCTGTTTTCCATAATTGACTGTGTTTTTCTTTAAACATATTCTCTTTGCTCAATCATTTTTTTTTAATGTTTTGAAATATAGCATGTTCTTTTTTAATAACTGATTATTGCATAAAAATGTAAAAAATTATTTATGGTTACATAATTGTCGAAAGAAGTAGATTGAAATCAAGAATTTTTTTTTTATATATATGGTATCTTTAAATCTTTTCAATGATCTCAAATCCCAATTCATTACAGTATTTAAGATAATAAAAGTAAAGAAAGTAATGAAATTTTCTTCAAATTTACGTTTTAATGCAAGTCATTTCATACATAGACTAACCGCAACCGAAGCTTAAGATAAGATTTGTACTAGGCATCAATCATGAGAAGAGTACTGCTCAGACTTGATCAGGCCATAGGAAGGTCCCCATAGCATAAGCTCTCTTCTCATCAAGGCTACCCTTAAAACTAAGTCCATATTCATTAAAAAGCACGTCAAGCTTCCACTCTTCCATCGCCTCATAGTCCTCCTTGGTGTACCTCGGGTAGTGAAGAGGCACTTGGAATCCAATAGCAGAAGCTCCTTTCGTCGTCTTACTTTTTGTGACATCTCTATAGCTCTTGCCACATTCTTGGACCAGCAGTTGATCGCTACGATGACCACCGATGCTATCCACACGACCAAAGACTTGAGTAAATGCACAAGCACTGATTAACCATCTCAGAGCCATGTTTTCTCTTCTGTTCACCGAGACAAGTGAAAGGAAGAGGCAGGAGCAGCTAACTCTAAGCTGCAAGCTAGGAAGCAGAGTGTAGATGTGCAATATATAGAGAGGGGACGACGCAGGATACATAGGGTGATCCTCAATTAGACCTTTCATTGTCACCAAGGAAAAAAATCTATGTATTATTGAGGCTACAATTTAATGCTGCCTAGCTAAAGGGCATTGTATAGGGCTACAAGGAGTCCAGCTCAGGCCAGTGAGTTATCTGGGTAGTTGTGAGTCCCTATAGCTCTTTGAAGAATCATCTCAGACATCCACATCAACTCAGTGATTTAGATTGATGAAAGGCGGTAAAGTCACACTGAGAATGGGCTCAATCATGGACCTGGGCCTCGATTTTGTAACAAGCCTAAAAGACCAGCTTACATATAATTAACCGGGCCTACCAAGGCCCATAACTGAGTTTCCATGTGGCGGGTTGAGTTCGTTAACACCCCGAAAGGAGTCTGAAGTCTGAACATATTCAGTAGCGTTAACCGTCCCAAACCCTTCTTAACCCCTGAAACAAATAAAAATAAAGTATTTCCCAAAGCCCTAACAGCTCTGCGGCATCCACAATGCTTCGATCTCGCACTAGATTCCTGATATCCCGAATCAAGAATCCTCCATGCCGGTTCTTGAACTCAAATGCGAACAGAGAGTCTATCATTTCTTCTCAGTCCGTCACCGCTGATCAACCAGCCTCAGGGACCTCGACATCAACAGCAGCTTCTGCTGCAACCCAGGCAGGCGGTTTGGCGAGGAAACCATGGAATTTTCTGATTTACGGCCTCATCGGCACGCTAACCGGTGCTGCCGGGTTGGCCGGTTATGCGACTTATGGTTTGTTGTAGTGCGACTGGATTCGATCATTTTGATCCCCTTTTTTTCACTTATCCGGCGTTATATACAGTAAATAATTTTACGTAGTTGATTGTTTTTCCAGCGTATTCGTTGGAAGAAATGGAGGAGAAGACGAAACGCTTGCGTGAGTTCACGAGCTATACTGCTAGTGAGGATGCGTCTGCTGCTGAGGTAGTCAACACCTGCATATGGTTTTATTTTTCTGTCTGGATTTGCAAAATTATTCACAATTTTTTGTTCTTCAACTTTTTGTTGTGCAGAAATATCAGGGTTTGCTTTACTCAACTGCTATGACTGGTAAGGTTCCAGAACTTTTTGCGGTGTTTTTCTATTGTTTGTTTTGTTTTACCACAAGCCAATGCTCCATCAACTTGAATTCATTTTCATTTGTTGTCTGTTCCTTTTTACTGATTGGTGGTGTTCGTTTTGGTTGCCATTACCATTATCAGATTAATAAAATCATTTATTTCCCCGTGATTTTCAGTCCCTGCTAAAGCCGCTGAACTTTATTTAGACCTGAGGAGAACGATAGAAGAACAAGTCAAGGTGATTGTCTTAGCGGTGCGGCAATATTGTCTTCAATTTTTTTTGTCTTTTTCACTGACTTAGTAATTTCCCTTTTCTTAGGGTTACACTGAGCCAACTTCGGATCAACTTCTCCCTGACTTGCATCCTTCTGAGCAACATGTTTTTACGCTTGTCTTAGACCTTAATGAAACAATTATTTATAGTGACTGGAAGGTAAGCGCACCTTGAAACACTTTTTGTCAAATATCCATGACCATGATTAAAATTTTTCGAGATTTCTCTGGTATTGTATCACTAGAAATCAATTATATTCCTAATTTTGACTGCTTGATGAAGACATTCTTATCCCTTTTTTCCTGTGTTTATAATATATGGATTGATTGGTGCTTATCTCCTCACTCATGCACAAAAGCTTTATATCGGATATGGTTCTGAAGAAAATTTCTCTTGGTGTTGAAAGCGTGATAGGGGTTGGCGAACTTTCAAAAGACCTGGAATTGATGCATTCTTGGAGCATCTTGGAAGGTTCTATGAGATTGTGGTGTACTCTGATCAGTTGAGTATGGTAGGTTATTTTCTCCTTATCTCTGATTATGACAGGTTAACTATCATTTTTTAATCGCATCATAATTTTTTGATTTATTTCCTACGTCTTGAACAGTATGTTGATCCTGTTGTTGAAAGGTTGGATACAAACCACTTTATACGGTATAGGCTGTCAAGGAGTGCCACCAAGTATCAGGATGGCAAGCATTACAGAGTATGCTACTAGTGATCCCATTCTTCTTATGAGTTCACCATATGGAATGTTTTGCTTTCATGTTGTGAGGCCAGTAAAAATGTTTTAGGTGTAACATATTGGAAATTTTCTTCAAAATAAAGGGAAATACTAAATGGCTGCTGCTGAGCAGCCCCAAACTCTCTAAATTGTGAACTCAGGATTTAGGCTCAGTCTCTATAATTTTACTGCACCAAGTTATTTTGTGCTCAAATTCTGCTAATGACAAGATCTCTGATGTAATCAAACTTTCTAATCATGGATACCTTATTCGCTAATATATTGAAGTTTCTACTTTATTGGCTGTTAATTTTCAGAAAAAAAAAAGATTGTGCATGTTGTGAATGCAGGTTCATGTTAGCTATGCTTGCTGTAGCTCTCCCTATTTTCAATTTTATTGGGTCCAGCTTATTTTTCTTAGCAAGTGCTATCTGCTAGTTTTTAGCTCCATTGCTTTTGCAGAATGGAAAGGGGTATTAATTAAGGTTATGTCTGCAGGACCTTTCTAAGCTTAATAGAGAGCCGACCAAGATTTTGTATGTGAGTGCTCATGCATTTGAAAATAGCCTTCAACCCGAAAATTGTATTCCTATCCAGCCATTTACGATTGATGGAAAAGGCGATGCTGAACCTGATACTGCACTCTTGGATCTTATTCCTTTCTTGGAATGTAAGTGCCTATTAGAAAAACTTCTATATTTAGTTTGGATACCTAAGTTTTTGTCCTTTTGTTGCTTCAATGGAGCATGTATGGTGGCTGCCTTGAACTAACTATTGTCTCATTTGGATTAACTGCCTTGATCGGGTAGCCAAAATGCAAATAAAAGTAAAAGCTGCAAGAAAAAAAGAATGGTAACAATTACATTAATTAATGAGTTATAGCTAATTTAATGAAGTGAGATGTGCCTGTATTTGCAAGCTCTCTGGTAGTATCTTGCCTTGCCGATGGTTTACAACCTTGGCCCTTTTTATCTTGACCTTTTCTTTGGAGATGGGAAGGCAGACATTTTGTTTGGGGTAGGTTTTTTCTGGAGTCTCTTCCATTGACAAATGTGGCTAGGGCAGTAAAAACATCTTAGGAGATGTGTGCTTGGGCTTTATTCTTGATATCTTCCCTACAGGATGAGGTGCCTGAAGTGGGCTGTTCTGGAGACCCAACAAGGTGGCTTAGGTTGTGTGTGGTTGTTTTTGGATTGCCAAGTCCAAACTCTACCATTTTTGCCTCCTGTAATTTCACCCTATGCTGGTCACCAAGCTTGGCACCTGGCCTTGTGTGCCGACAGCTAACCATAGTGAGAAGAATGGAAAAGTGCCAGTATTAAGCAAATCAATGATCAATATATAAATAAAAATTGTCTATGGTTTATTCATTTTTTTACTTGAATGCGTTAAACTTTCTTTTTTCTTGTATCATGATGCATTTATCAAGAATGATAAACTGTTAATACTTTTTGGCACAGATGTTGCTCGTTATAGTCCAGCTGATATCAGATCTGTGTTAGCATCTTACGACAGAAAGGATGTTGCAAAAGAGTTTCTCGAACGGTCTAAAGAACATCAGAAGTATGATTTTATCATGTCTCAATCTATTATTCCTTTTCAACTAGCCAATGCTGGATTCAGGTTAAACTGTATCCAATGCGTGAAATTTATTTTGACTTGAATTTGTAATGATCAAATAATGTTTCAGGAGAATGCAAGAACAGAGGCAGCAAGGTCTTTTCTGGCGACGTTGAGGTTGAATTTTGTGTAGCATACATGAATTACTGGAAAACTAATGTTAATGTGAAGAGACAACTGTGGAGAGGCATCAAGCTATCTTTTTGGCAAAGTGAGCAATTTTTCTGACTAGGGATTATAAGTTTATGAATTATTATTCCGGTAGTCATCAGATGTGACAGAATCTGTTATTTTTTCCTGGTAATCATAATTTCAATCCCCATCACATGGGAAATAAAAAATTTTGGTTGTAGCGAGAGTTGGTTCTGTGCTACTGATTTTGTATAATTTCTTGTCCTGGTCAAGCAAATGTTTAACCTTCTGTACAGAATATGGAACACTGATATTTTCACAAATTGACTCCTTGTACTGCTTTAAACTGTCTGAATTGTTCTTGTTTATTAGAAAACTGATAAACTTTATAAATAATTACTCAGTTATAAATAATTTTTCTGAACAATATTTATAAAAATTATTTTCTAAAATTAGTTTGAAATAAATTTAGTTAGATTTTGATATATACTTTATAAATTAATAACGAATAAATAAATAATTTATCAAGACAAAATGAATATGATCGAAAGGATATTATTCGTCAAATTCATATGTTCATTGGTAATTGATCATCCTACTGGCTTTCTCTCTTTCTCTAATATTCTACTCATACCTGCAGCTGCATGCCCAAAACCCTGGTGTCCTGCATCATCACAACGCTTATTTACGATAATGGCCAACTATTCTTGCCTTTCTTCACTACTACATTCTTGGCTCTCTCTCTTTCTCTACTTTCTCTTACACGGCACACCTCATAGTCTACAAATGTTTCCACCTCCCTCCTGAGCCTTTCAGAACCGCCCGCCATTCACAAGGACTTGTTCCAACGTTCTAGCATCTTATAGTTCCCTCTGTCTTTTGTTTAGTCCTTTGTGTTCCGTCTTCCGTGTGCAAAACGAGTAGCTCATTTTGTATTTTCGATGATCCCTTCAGTTGACTTGGCCAAAGTCATATTTTTCGGTGCCTTCGACCTTGGATTTTGGTTTTCTTAGCTTGGTTAGTGACTTCCTGCAGATCTCTCTAGAACAGGTTTCTCTGCGTACTGGTCAGCTTTCTCTTATGCGTAGTTCTAGTTTGGTAGAATTGAATGAGTTAACTTAAGCTTCTTCCTGGGGCTTTGGGTTGAAAGCTTCTTTGAATTGTTATCAGAATATTAATCTTGAAGCGAGAGAGGTTGATTGACTTTGTGGCATTCTTATCAGTTATCACTTTTTGAACTGGTTGGTATATTTTGATGTTCTATTGGGCCTTGAATCTGCCTTTTCCCTCTTCAAGCTTTGTGTCATTTGTACCAAATTCTGTATAAAAATGCAGATAAATGCTTTTCTGCTCACCTTCTGTATCAAGTAAAATTATTATTTGGTGTTGATTTGGATAGGAATCATTTATTGGTCAGATCCCTCGGTAGCTCAGTCCTCTGATGATCGGATGTCCTTTGGGGTTCATGGATTGCGTGCTTCTTCACTGTAAGTTGATATCGTGTACCAAATTTGTTCTTTAATAGTATAAAATATGTTTTTAACTTGTTCTTTTTAGTAGCTGTTGAGACCTGAAAACTTGGGTTAGCGATATTCTGATAGCACCTTTCGTTTGGAACAGGGCTATGGTTAAATAATGGATGTTGCTCCTGAAGTGGAAGCAATCTTGCAATGAGAAAAGAACATGACAATGTACAGGGTTAACGAAAGGCGAGGTTATAGTCTAAGCCATTGGCTTCCATTTATGAATCCTGTGTTTAGGAAAGGACTTACTTCCGCCAAGTTAAAAGATTTCAACCATGGCACTCGACCTCGTTTATCTGCCCCTCTTCCCCGGCACTCAAACTCTCCGAAAACAGCAGTCCTGCATGGTTGTGAGCAGATCAGATGGTTAGTTAGTTCTTTTACGATCACCCCACATTTTCTGTATGGAAGGAAACCCTGATCCTAGAATCACATTGCATGTCAAAGGTTTAAAGTACTTTTGTCTCTCTGGGTGGCTCCAGTCGCTCCATCCTGAGGGAGTTATGATATCGTCAATGTCACAGTATGAATACACTGTTCTCGAGTAGTTCCCCCAAGCTCTTCCCAGAAGAATTTTGCCAGTTCCATTTATTTTGCAGCCAACAAAAGAGAATCCTGAATCATCCATTGGCGAATCTCTGTGGTGAGCTGCAATAGCTCCGGATCTCTTAGCTACTGAGTGGAGGACACAGTCCTGTTCAGAAATCAACAATGGTAATGCCTCATTGGATGGTCCAAATTTTCTATTTTAACCAGAAAAAAAAAAAAAACTGTTCGAACCTGGAAGATTGATCTCCCTCTACCAAATATGAAATCGACACTTCCCTGTATGTAACAGTTATAGTAATAGTGAGATCCAGTCTCATCCAGGAGTGTGTCCTGTGCCCCTGACACGTTTACTTTGTAGAAAAAGGCCTTGTCGCCGGAAACTCTCAGTGCTACTGCTTGCATTCTACGTGCTCCAGGCTCTGCTACTATTGTGTTCTGCCATCAACTCCAACAAACAATCTTACCCTTTGATCCTTCCAAAAAGAGGTAAACAATACTTGATTGGCAAACAAACATACTCGATAGTACCGTACCTGAAAAGTAATCCTGGTTGCGCAGAAGTAATCAGATTCTACGGTGACCGACGCTGATCTATATGTTCCTAGCGCCACGCCATTGCTGCCTGTATCAGATGCTTTGTTTTTCCATGAAATTACGGTAGCCGACATGTCGTTTACGCTGCTCCCGATGAGTGAGATATAGGGCTTGGTTCTTGGTATAAGCACTTTCTCTCTGTACACAACCACGTAGCTACAATTACGAGCCCACTTTTATATATATCCCCCATAAAATTAGCTTAACTGTAGAAGAGAGTTAATGGCCGAAGCCAGAGAAGCTAAGTACATTAGCTTGAAAATTAATTAGAAGCATGAGCAGGCAGACCTGTAAATCCCTGGATGGATATAGATTTTCCATCTCTCAGTGTTATATTCCGGCACCAAGTCTATTGCACCTTGAACAGTCACTGAATCCCCTCGTCCATTCTTGTCAACCACAATCACTCCGCTTCGATTGTGGTCGTCTCGATAACTGATCAGTCTCGATAAATGATCGTCCACTTTTATGTCATTCCAAGTGATAAAAATCTTCTTCGCATTTGCTTCAGACTGTGATGATGCTACGCGGAAACAGCCAACGGAAGAAGATACAAAAGCCACAAGAAAAGCACCAACCCAAGTTTTTTCCATCCTCTCTTCCTCGTTTTTTTTTTGATGAATTCCTTGTCTTGTTTATGGTAGAACTCTATGTGGTCTGTCTTTAACTCCAAGTGTTAAAATCAGGTCTCCCATCCCATGCAAAGAGTCTCTAGCTAGTCGAGAAGCATACGCCAAACCAAGGAAAGAGTATGATTCTTCAAGCTTAAACTTGTGTTATTTTGTTCTTTTTCTGTTCCAAGGTTTGGAATCCTACTTACTGGTGCTTGTGAAAGAGGTGATGGTAGTAAATAAAAGGAAGGACAAGGGACCTCACATGGGAATTTCCTTGAGCAACTCAAGTTAAGTTGCACTGCTAGCCAAAGAGTATGAGGCTGTAGTAATTAATTATAGAAGAACAAAACAGTGGAGAAAGATCCAGTTGGCTTTTGTGTGCAGAGGAAAAGAAAATTCAGACATGAAACTGTTTCTGAGATCTAAGGATAAAGAACACTGCCTCGAAAGAGGATATAAAGAAGGGAGCTTTTGTGCATGAGGTATTCAATAGTGAGTGATGAAGAGGAGTTGTACGTGTTTTGATGTTTTGGTGAAAGGTGGTTGAAACTGAAAGTGAATGAATGCTCCTTGCAATTTTCCCAACTGTCATCTCTTACACGACGCTGTCAGTTCTCTTCCCATGAAGATCTTGGGGAAGTTTAATAACTGATCTCAGTTCAAGTTCATGCCGCCCGTCAATTAAGACACGAGCCTAAAACCCAGGATCAAATCCAAACTCTTTTGAAAACCATAATAATAAGGACCTCACTTCCTTAATTTCTTGAATCATCTGATATATATATATATATTATAATCATCTTTTATTAATAGAATATATTTTAATACAATAAATAATTAACAACCAAAAAGAACCCTGATTTAGCCGGGCCCGTGGAACAGGTAGAACCCTCATACTCGTTTATATTAAAATGGGCCGGCACGGTGAGGTCCATGTGATAGAAGTGAAGCCTTACCAAAATAAATAAATGGATAATTCCGACAGTCAAGTTTCCTCAGCAACAACAATAGCAGAAGAGGAAGAAGATAGGCTTCAGAGGATGGCCGTCTCTTCGACAACATTAATTTCTTCAGTTACTGTCTCAGGATTTAATTTTCTTTCATCTAAAGCAACAATAGCAAATTTTTGTTCTTTTTCTTTGCCATCCTACTCTCTTAATAGTTCACCCAAGACCCTTAAACCCTCAGTTTCATTAAGTAGGGTTTTTGCTGCTCCGGAGGCTTTGAATTCTGACGAGAAACTTTACCCTTCTCGGGAAACTGTTGATGGACCTGACTCTGAAGCATTTGAGGTCTTCTTATATATCCTCTCTCTCTTTACTCTCCTGTCGACCTATGTTTTATTGTTGAGAAAATTTAAGTAAAAGGGGAGACAATGTGCTTCAGTTTCTTGTTTTGCTTCAATTGCATTGAATATTTGTTTGGCTTCACTTTCTTTTTCTCTATTGGGTTAAGTTTTGTATTTTTTTTGGAATTTCCTATGCCTCTCTTTTCGGCTTGTCTTCTGTTATTGCTCAGGTTGATACCATTTTTCGTTCTAATATCTTGTCTTTCACATGTTAATTGTTTTTCTGCGACAGGTTGAAAGTTCTGAGATGCCTAGTTATCCATTGCTCAGTATGGCTAATGGTGCAAACACGGTACTTATTAATCTACGACTTGTTAATTTTGAGTTTTTATTTATAATGTGAAAATGGAGATAAAAGGAGTGGCATTGTAAATGCATATGAAACTGGGGATGCAAGAATTTTCATGTACACGTACTAGTTTGGTTCATTCCAAAATCTCAAGTCTTAATCGTATTATGTCATTGAATCCTCAATAAAAACAGGATGGCAAATCCTCAGGTGTTATCGTACTCTGTCTATTCCTCACTTTAATTTGTTACACCTGAATGCTATTATTGATATTTCATGTTGACACAATTACAGTTTCTTGTCGTTTCGGACATGTCAATTTCTTCGATATTTCACGGTTTTTTGTGCCAGTTAGTGACCTTCTGACTTTCGAATAAGCCTTTTGCAGGCTGTCTATGATGTTTGGCTGGCTTGAAGTTTTTTGTTGAGATGTTAGGCACAAACTAGTATGGGTTCTATATGCTTACCGTGCAGTATCATAAATAATGATCTCTAAACTTAGTTGATCCAGGATTATAATATCTGGGAAATCTGAAGTAATATTCAACCCAAATTATTTGCCACATTAAGACCTAACTCTTGTTTGCTGAGAAAATGAAAACCTTGTTGCAGAGGTTATCTTGTTAGTAGAATTATAACTTCACCTTGTAAATTAATTCAAGAGTCAAAATATATTTTCGTAAATTGGTTCTTTATTGGTAATTCTTGTTAGCATAGCTAACTTGGATATGTCATGCTCTTATTTCCCAGTAGTGAAATAATTTTTGTTTATCACGTTTAACTATGTTGAAGCCATACTTGCACCCCTATTTTGTCAATCTCAACTCTCTTTTCTTTTCTTTGTTCTTATATTATGCAGTAGTGCTATCTTTCTTGCCTTAGTAATATTTCTGATTCTATACCTCAATGATACTTCTTTTATAGACAGCACCTAAGCAAAAGATTAGGATTAAACTAAGGTCTTACTGGGTGCCCCTGATAGAGGACTCCTGCAAGCAGATAGTTGATGCTGCTAGGACTACTAATGCAAAGACCATGGGTCCTGTTCCACTACCAGCCAAGACGAAGAAATACTGTGCTCTCAATTCTCCTCATGTATACAAGGATGCTAAATTCCATTTTGAGACCAGAACACACCAACGGTTGATAGATATTCTCTACCCAACCCGCGCAACTTTAGATTCATTGATGAAACTCAAACTTCCTGCTGGAGTGGATGTGGAGGTCAAGCTGTGAGGGAACACTGTGTTTAGGTGAACCTTTTGAAGTCATTGAGTTGATGCATGCGACAATATATGCCTATGCGCCACTTTGTTTTTCATCGATAATGCATTTCCACACATTGCTCTGCTATTAAAAGTGCATTCTGACCTTTTACTCTCGGGAAAGAAAGTATTAAGATATGTTAGGAGTCCATTCTTGAAGATTTATTAATAAAATTGATAAATCTTATAGTATAAATAAAAAAAATAGATTTACAGTTCTTGGCGACTGCAGTGAATGTTGTGGTCAGTTTGTTTGTCTTAATTTTCATGTGAATCCATATCATCAAGGATATGCATTACTATTATATGCTTGTTCATTTTGTGGAGCTCTAAATTCTTGAGATTGTTAAATGATATGTGTTATGAGTCATGAGATATGTTCCCTTTTTTTTATCAGTTATGCATGCTATAACCCTTATATTTTGTATTGTTTTTGTAATATTTTGATATTTTTTTATATGACTGATCCTGATCCTGATCCTAGTCCAGCCCTAAACACTTATTAAGACAATGTGATCCTCCTGGCCCCAAAGTCTTTAAGACAAGAAAAGATGTCATCGAGCCAACGAGTCTATTTTACCTGATATTGCCGTTGCAAAATCAGCTCCGTCTTGCATATGCATTGGCGAATAATATGTCAGCATCAAATTTTCAATGTTGTGCTATGCTTTTGCTGAAATTTTTACATTGTGCTCTGTTTGGCTTGTCTTAAGATGGTATATATTCTCGCTTGATCTCAGAAAAGACTTATTGTTCAGGCATTCTTATGACACAGGCGCTGGATTTCTTGAAAGAAAGCAAGCCGGAGGAATTGGTGGTGCAGTGAAATGCTGGTGAAAGGTACCCGCTTGAACAAAGATTTGGGAAGATGTTGTACTAGTTCAAATTGGGTTTTTCCCGTGATTTTCTACTGTAAAATCACTAAAGCTGCTACTGATTACTGAAAATAGATATATATAGTGTTTCTATATATGTAAGATATGACCTTGACGGTATCCTGGACAAGTACGATTCATGTTAGACTGGATCTACACTTTTTAACTGCTTGTAACTATAAACCACAACTGCGAAACTACCCCTGGATGGTTAATTTAGCATCGAATAGTAAGATTTATTAGAAATAATTTTTTATTTTTTATTTTGGGTATAAACCATTTCAAATTTCAGATTAGTTGACCCATTTTTGAATAGTGCGTACATGCTGTTGCTTGAGATACAACCAAAATATATTAATCATCTTTACTGCTACGCATGATTTGGCTGCTTCTCTTATGTATTAGTATATGAGGATTAAAAGATAATGGATTAAGATCCTGGCACTGTTGATACGTCATCACTGATATCACCCACTTCCGTGCTTTACCTAAACAAATCAAACCTAAATACATGATTGTTTTGCGAATTACTACGTATCTTTCTTTTTAAAAAAATGGAAAATAGAGAACAAAAAACTAAATATAACACTTTCTTCTTGAAAAGATGGAAAACAGAAAAATTGATACTCGTATACATTTAGTAGCAATAATCCATAAATTGCCAACATCACCGTACCAGAAATAAAATTAATGGTCTTGAAAAAGTACCAAAAATAGGAGAGGAAGAGTTGATGGCATTGTCTACATAAACAACTCATCATCCCACTTACCCACATATGAATCACATCAAGCTATTAAGAGTATGATAGTTAACTAAACTTGGGAGTTTTGTCTCCTCTACGTTAGCGGGAACGTGATGTTGTTGAGATGTTAAACAAGTCTAAACAACATAAATTGTGATGATGTGGTGTTTGGTATGTGGTACGTGGTTTCGTTATGTTTTTGACGAACCCGACAACTGTCCTCTCAGCGACCTCGCAAAAAATATGGTTTTAAACTGTATTTTCTGTATAAATTCTACTGTTCCGCAGCTTTGTTGTTTAAACTAATTAGCCTCCCCCCCCCAGTATTAGAGAATGAGTCCATTTAAACTAACGGCACCATCCACACATCAGGGGAGGCTACGTAGCTCCTTTCTCTATCCACACAATTACAAACACACTTCATTTCCAATGAGAGCTTTGGTTTCTGCTCCTTCTCCATAAGAAGACGACTCTTTCCTCTCTTCTTTCTATCTATAATCCTCGCTTCTGTAGGGGACCTTCTTCTCTATCTGGACAGCAAATTAGTGCATATACCATGGCTACTCAAGTCCACACTTACAGGCCTGACACCTCCCAGCGTTCTATCGATGCTAACAGGTCTCAGTCAGATGACTCTGTCTACAAGTTTGTCAAATATTACCGACCCGATTTTTCTGATCAGGTTTCTTGCATACCCTTTAGCAAGAATCGGATCAAAGCCTTACATACGCGTTCGGTACTGGAGCAGTTTGAACAGGAAAGTCGAGACTTAGAAGATGAAATATGGGACATGATGAAGGAAGAGGCAAGGATTGATGTTAACCAAGAACCCATTTTGTCCAGCTACTACTACGCCTCCATTTTGTCGCAAAGAGGTCTAGGAGGCGCGTTGGCGAATCATCTTGCGATAAAGCTAGGTAATTCAAGCCTTCCCGCTAGTACTCTTTGTGATATATTTGCAGGGGTTCTTGAAGAAAGCCCAGAAATCGTAAGAGCTATGAGGGAAGATCTACGTGCTGTGAAAGAAAGAGACCCTGCATGCATAAGCTATGTGCACTGTTTCTTGAATTTCAAAGGCTTTTTGGCTTGCCAGGCACAAAGGGTAGCGCACAAGCTATGGATTCAAGGCAGACAAGTGTTGGCTCTACTTATACAGAATAGGGTATCTGAGGTTTTTGCGGTGGATATACATCCAGGAGCAAAGATTGGGCAAGGGATATTACTTGATCATGCGACTGGGTTAGTTGTCGGAGAGACGGCTGTGATAGGTAACAATGTATCGATTTTGCATAATGTGACTTTAGGAGGTACTGGTAAGGCGAGCGGAGATAGGCACCCCAAAATTGGTGATGGGGTGTTAATTGGTGCGGGAACTTGTATACTGGGTAATATTAAGATCGGAGAAGGGGCAAAGATCGGGGCCGGTTCGGTGGTGTTGAAAGATGTGCCTCCTAGGACCACAGCGGTGGGTAACCCAGCCAAACTGATCGGAGGGAGAGAGAACCCTGTTAAGCTTGACAAGATTCCTAGTCTCACCATGGATCATACTTCACATATGGCTGAATGGTCTGATTATGTTATTTAGATGCCTCTTCCTAGCTAAGTGAATAGTATGGGTTTTGTTTATATGTAGTGAGAACCAAAGTTCTCTTCTTGGCTAACAGATGAACTGGCATTTCTAAAAAATGAACTATTATGATCAACAAGCCCATTGAAACTATTAAACTGATGCAAGTACCGTGTATGCAAGTATCATAACGTTGGTGTCGGAAGTACCATCCTATTATCTTCTCCAAAAAGAATAAGAAAAAGATAACGTCCTTGTATCAACTTATTTTTGTTTTCTAGTTTGTTGATTGTATAAAATATAGTTCCATAAGCAAAGTTGACATTATTTCGTTTTTCCAAATATGCCCACAAAATATAAAGTTGGCCTTAACAAGTGTTCAGCACATCAGAAAACATTAAACCAAGGAAAGTGAGTCACCATTATGGTTTTATCTCATCGTGGATTGGATAATATAAATAGCATCCACGTCCTATGCATCGAGTTTTAAATATTGGGGCAAGACACCCTTATCTATAAATTTAACCTGTATTCTGCATGCCAGCAGCAATTCCCTTCATAGTGAGGATGAGAGTATCCTCCAAACCAGGGGCATATTCACTTGTAGGATTCAACTTCACCAGTTCGTCAGCCGACTTACTTGATTCGGTGATTTCTCTGGAGATGTGTGGCCGCAATTTCACATTGTAGTTCGGATCTCGAATACGTTTCAGTGTGTAGGCCTGACAAACATTGAGGGTGGTGATGTATGAATCACGCAGCCTTAGCCTCTGCTTCAAGTATGGGTCTCCCTCAAGAAGATCCCTGTGCCTAGCAATCTGCATGTGAGAGAGAGCTCTTAGCTTAGCTAATCTGTTGCTATTATTATAAATACGCCTTGAACACCAAAATACAGGTCTGCAAGCAGAGAGTGATTATTTGCATAGCACACTATCGCTATTATAATAGTTAGGAAACAAGGATTTGAACACTAAAACGCAGCGAATTACAGGCGATGATTGTTAAAGTAAAAGCTGTTCATATTGTGCATGCTGGTTAGAAAACAACAATTAAACGTAAAAATGACTTTTCATTCTATTGCAGTTCCATTAACTGGCAAATTGATCTAGTCCGCCACACTTTGCCAGTACTATTAGTAAAGTGCAATTATTAACAAAATAATAGTAGGCAATATTCCAGCGTGAATCAGAGTTTTTGCAAAAATCTATCGCCTAAAATTTTTACCTGAAGGAGAAGTTTCTTGGTTTCCTCATAGTTGGTCCTCAACTTCTCACCAAATGACCAAAGCTCCGCAGAAACAAGAAGTTTGTCATACAATGCAGCAATCCCAGGATCTCCTTTTGCAAACACCATTTCAACCAGATCTATAGTGACCCTAAAGAAGGGCCATTCATTGTACATCTCTTGCAACATATGAAGATTTTTAATATTCTTCTGGATAGCATGCTTAAAAGCAGCTCCAAAACCCAACCACACAGGAAGATGGAATCTTGTTTGAGTCCAAGCAAATATCCAAGGAATCGCACGCAATGATTCAATGCCCCCACTAGGCTTTCTCTTTGATGGACGGCTTCCAATGTTCATTCTGCCATACTCCAACTCTGGTGTGGCCTACAATTAAATGCAAATTAATTATCACAAACAAACATTCAAATGCAAAAGATGACATCATTATAACAATCAGTGCATTATGCTTACAAGGCGGAAGTACTCGACAAATCGTGGCTCTTTGAAGACAATAGAACGATACTCCTCTGTAGCAACAACAGCCATTTCATCAAGCAAAGCACGCCATTCTGGTTTCGGTGAGACTGGGGGATGCATACCATGCTCAAGAGTAGCAGCCGTAAAGCGCTGGAGTGTTCTGAAGCACAAATGCTCCTCCCCAAAAGATTGCTCAATAACTTCTCCTTGAACAGTAACACGGAGTGATCCATGAATTGTGTCTGGAGGTTGAGACAATATAGCAAGGTGAGTTGGGCCACCTCCTCTTCCAACAGTCCCACCTCGACCGTGAAACATGGTTAGTTTTACACCATATTGCTTGGCCACCTTTATAAGCTCCTCCTGAGCCTTGTAAAGCTGCCAAGCTGCAGAGAGTCGCCCAGCATCTTTACCGGAATCTGAGTACCCAATCATGACTTCCTGCTTTCCATTGATGCGATCTCTATACCAGTCTATAGAGAAAAGTCTGGACAAAGCAGCAGGAGCGGCCTCCAAATCTGCAAGTTTTTCAAATAGAGGCACGACTCTTAGTGGTTGCTTCACATGGCATTCCCGCTGCAGAAGCTCAACAGCAAGCACATCTGAGGGAGCAGTTGCCATTGAGATGATGTAAGCTCCAAAGTTGTCAGCTGGAAGTTCTGCTAATACATGAAATGTGTCCAGAACATCAGCAATTTCTTCAGTCTTGGGAAGATCAGGGCCAAATAGTGGACGCTTGCCACTGAGTTCGGATAATAGCCATTCCTGCCGGCGTTCTTCTGGCCACTCCCGGAATGAACCAATTTCCAAGTGCTTGGTAATGGCATCCATGACATCAGTGTGACGATCTGACTCCTGCCTAATATCAAGCCTTACCAGAGAAAGTCCAAAGGTGGACACTTGCCTCAGGAAGTCAAGAAGGCTCCCATCAGCAATGGACCGGTCACCACAAGAGCAAAGTGACCTATAACAGAGTTCAAGAGGCTCCAAGAACTGCAAGAAATTGAAGAGCCAATATAGTGCCAAATCCATTAGCAAAGTCAATGCGCCACCATATCAGAAAATGAAGGCATTTGTATACACAAAAAAAAATACCATTTATATTTTGATAAAAAGTAATCTTGTGGCCCTAAAATGTCTAGGCAATAATTGAGGGTAAAACAATTATGATTGTGATGTAGCAAAGAGTGTTGAAAAGACAAAACTGGAGGTTACAGTAACTGATCCCAGCCATCCTCATGTCCAAAGATTGCGGAATATTATAAAACGATGCATCTGTATTGGGTTTCTTTGACTTAAGGCATGCCCAAAATAAAACTGATAACAAGAGGGAAGCTTCTGGAAAACATTACAATTGTAATCAGAAAATAAGAGGAAATTAAATTGAAGATTTAGATACCTGCTCAACATTGGTGAAAGTTGCCTCCTCCGGAATCTCCGAGATCCCATGGGACAACAACTGACGAGAGCGTTCACGTGTCTGATACAACTTATCTCTCAGCTCACCAAGAATAACACGATATGGTTCACTTGGAGGGATTTGTTTCCAGAACTCTGTAGCAGGGTAAATTTAGTAAAAACATGGCAGTGAATAAGGGTCCAGCAACAATGCAACTAGGATAAAAGCAAACCCACAAAACACCAGAAGGACTTTGCATATATTAACAAGTCCTCAGCCTTTGACTCTAATCACTCGTTAAGGCTGTGCTAGCTCTTGTTTTCTAACAGGAAAAGAAATAACAACTACGATCTAAACTCAACTGTATGTTAGCCAAAAAAAATGGAAAAAAATCACAGACCAACTTTTTACAGTCAGTGAATCAGTGAGGCAATTGCAATACTTTGAACACTAATCCACCAAGAGATCACAGACAGTACTGAGATTGGTACCTTTTTGTTACCCCAGAAAGCATACGTACATTTCTACCTAAGCAAGCCTTCTAACAATTACTTGGGAAAGCTATGAGAAGGCTTATCCAACAACAATTAACTTTCACAGGCTGTTATAAAACCAATAAGGAACATCTTATGCAAAATATCTAGGGCGGAAAAGGCACTTTTCATGACATTTTTTTGTCTGAAGCCGCAGAAAATATTTCAGACATGTTTCCCACAAAAAAAATATTATTAATGTTAATCTCAACAATTACCAATGTAATGTTTTGAATCTCTCTTTGAAAATCTGTGGAGTTCATCCGCACGAACACGAAGCTCGTCGCTGCACCGCCACATGGATAGCTGCCAATAGAACAAGAAGGAATTATAGCAAAAGTAGTGACAGTACAATAAATCAATGTTAAGGAAAAAAACCCAGAACAATGCATCTCCAAAAATAGAGTTAATGGCAGAGAATTAAAGAACCTCAAACATAAGATCCTCAATTTGTGAATAGTATAGGTTAGCAGCCATCATTCTTGCTAATAAGCAAACATCCCTAGTGACCTCAGGAGTTACTCTTGGATTGCCTGCAGTATCAATCAAGAGAATAATAAGCTGATCAAGAGAGAATAAAGAAACATTCAACTAATTTTATATTTTTTGCTGACAGACATCTTTTCAACTAGAAAATCTAAATGAAAAAGAAAATTTTCCAAGGTCAAATGAAATTGCTCTAGGCATCATACAAATAGCATACCATCACGATCTCCACCCATCCACGAAGAAAATTGAATAAGAGGAGCATTGTAAGGAACTCGTTCATTAACCCCTATGTTCTTTAAAGCAGTATCAACACGACGCAAGAACTTTGGCACACCCTTCCATATTGTCTCATGGAAGTAGCTCATCCCTGCTCTCATCTCATCCTGGGGAGTTGGAGGTGTCCTCCGAATCTCATCTGTACGGAATGCAGCTTGAATCTGCATAAAAATAAAATGGAAAAAAAAGAACAGACAAACAATTAAGCATTTACTCTTATATTAAAGATTTAAAATTTATTTTGACAGCATACACAATAATTATAGCCCAAATTTCATGTACAAAATCTTCGAAGAAATAAGACAAACTGTATTAACATCAATCTTTTGTCTTCAACCATTCAAAATCTTTGCAGAAAATAAACGGAGTACAGGAAAACATTCATGCAAAGGAAGCATGAAAGTAGATCCTGCTATATGCTAGTAATTAGGTGGTTCGAAGCAACCCTTTGTGAATTTCACAGTACTATAAAGAAATTTTATCTTCCACCGATGAGCAAAGTATTGCATCCATAGCTAAGGTAAATAATATACCACATTTTGGATTTTGCTAAAACCAAATATTGCATCCATATGTTTAAATATAATTATTCTTTCAAATTACCAAGCAAACTCCAATAGTGATTTGCTATTCAAACCATCCAACGCTAAACCTTAGAAACCAAATTTTAGAAAATAATAAAAAAAACACATTGAGGGCTCCTCATTGACACGCCTTTGACAGAACTAGATTTCCAATACATCACACAGCCGTTGACTTTCAGGAGCCTTTTCATGGGGGCTCTAAACTAAATTCTGCTGCAGCATAGTGTCTAATAAAGTCGTAATTAGATCATATAGTCAATGCAGTCATATACAATCAATAGCTGCTTATATAAAATTGCTAGAAACTAAAAAAGTATTTTTATCACAGTTTATGCAATATCCTAGTAACAACGCATGTCTCAACAGTTTACTGAGTGAAATTTAACTTTTAAAGACATAAGATCGGAAACTGAGAAGAAAATTTGTTTCAAAGCTAGAAAGTAACAGTAAGGTTGGATTGCAATAGATAATAATGAAATAAATTTGGAGGCAATATTTACCTCTCGCTGTAAAGCCTCATCAAGCTCCTGTTTATCATCAGGAGTAATGTCCTTGGCATACAGCTGGGCCAAGCAATTACGAATCCTGAAATACCAGGAAAAGAAAAAAAAAAATTACAATAATCAGAACCTTCATGCCACTATTGCAGTCTGAAATGACAACCGAGACGTTTGTCACTGATGGCATATTATGGAGTCAGCCGAAATGTCAAGCAGTAGGAATGATAGAATTAACCTTGCATGCTTCTGAAGCAAAGATCTACGGACTGATTGTGTAGGATGTGCAGTCAAGACAAGATCTACAGTTTGATTCTTCAGGGCATCGAACACTTCTTCAGGAGATTTCTTGAGATCAACGACAAGTCTTTTGAGAGTTTCTTCTATGTCAGACTCAGTGGTTGCCGAATTTTCATCAACAAAATCCCCTTTTTTTAACTTGATGCGTCGACGAAAAGCAATTTGGACTTCTTCTGCTAAGTTAGCCAAGTTAAGCATGTGGGAGAAAGACTTTGCAATGACAATCGAGTCACCAGGATCCAAACTGGTCAATACACTTCCAAGCTCCTCTAGTTTGTGAGGATCGTGCTTTCCTTCATACTCAGCAGAAAGTTCATAGCATTCTTGAACCTAAGGCAAACAGATATGATAGAAAAAACAAGTTAATGAAGAAAGAGATCGTTTGGGCTATGGCTGCAGTTAAATGGAAGCCAAATTGAAGAGTTCATTGAAAAAAAAATTGAAGAGTTATAGTCCAACTTGATGAAATGCTCATTGTTCACAGTTGGCTCTTCCTTTGAAGATAAAGAATTTTTTTTAAAAAAAAAAACTGGCTGAATGATATTCAGCCACCAAGAACAACTAAAAAGTTGTAAATAAGCAAATGAAAAACTGAAGATAAGGAACAGCGGTAATGATCGATTAATAAAGCAAGAAAAAGGACAGATGAAGATACCGTTTCCTTGAGATCCTCGCCATGCAAATCTTGGAGAATATCGAGGAAGCGATCCAAAAGAAGAGCGTCATACTCTACCAATTTGTCATCTTCACTCACTTTTCCAGGGACCAAAAGCCTTAGCTGAGCATCGATTGATGCCAGTTTCTCCAGCTTCTCCTGGTTCCTATTATTTGCCATCGTTAAATTTGCTCTCGCCCCCCTCAAACCACTCTTTTATTCTAAATAATTGATCAGCTTCTTCTTCTTCTTCTTCTCCTTCTTCTTGTTCTTATCTGCAATTTCATCCATCACAATCACATAGCAAACAGCGAAAAGGATACATTAGATTGAAATAGAGAAAAGCAATAGCAGCAAATTATTAATATACGTAACAACAATCGCGGATTGGTTCCGAAGAATAGAGAGGAAAAGACGCATTATACTAATACAGAAACAAACAGAAGGGAGGAGAAAGGGTGGCTTGGAGATCGACAGATCATGAGATGGATACCTGAATGAACGAATCTGAGAGAGAAAAGACTCGAGATCTCTTCCTAATCAGTCAGTGGGCGGAGTGTGTGTGAGATCTGAAGTGAACAACCGGTGCTGTATATATATAGAATAATCAAATATTAAACAGATAAGACATCTCCTTCCCTTTTAAATTCTAATTTTCGGATTTATTTATTTATTTATCGTTTACCCTTTTTTTTTCTATTTGTCATCGTCCATCCATACATGATCATGACCATGATCCATTCATTCATTGCGATATTATATTATTTATTTATTTATTTATAAAATGCTTTATCTATTTTATTTGCTAACTAGTCCTTACACCCCGCACCGCCCTCGCCAGTCGCCATCATATTTCATGCCACTGTGCTGCTTTCTTCGCCTTTAACGAATCCATTGACTGATATGCTCTCACGATAACTCCTCCTCTATCGTGATAAGGACTCAGCACGTATAACTTTCATTTCTGTAAAATCTATTCCCTACCCTACCCTCGGTAGTCGCTAACCCACCGAATATTCCCTGAGATATGCTCTTTGTAAAGGAAGCTGTTTCCCATTCTTTGACTTTCTATTTTTTCAATGCAAAGACCAAAACCGGATCTCAATGCCCTATCTAATCACCAAACACACGGACTTCCTATTTTTCTTCTCTCCAAGCAAAATAATTAATTATTAAGAATGGGTGAAACTAAATTCAATTCCACCCATCTTCGAAAAGTAAAGAAGAGCGTAAAGTCGCATCTAATTTAGGACAAATGGAGAAAACCATAAATTTTTGCCTTACTTTTCCTCAAATTCAACTGCCTCCATACATGCCTTTCCGCTTTGGGAGTCTTAGGGCTGTGGTAGATGATCCTCATTGAGACATCTCTGCACCATGTATTATATTATATTATAAATAATATTCGAACTCTTTTAAGTCCATTATTAATTGACATATATTTCATTTTTTAAATAATATTCACGTGTCATGCAGCATGCTTGATAGTTGACTCGTGAAAAAAAAAGGATCATCTATCACGCGTGCTTCACGGTAGCCACCGTGACTAAAAGACTACTACTTTAATTATATATTTATATAATTAGGTGTATAGATTTAAAATATTTAAAATCATGGACTGGAACATCTACAAAAGATGCCATGCCATGCCGGCTCACGGTTGGTCACAAGTTTGTCTCGTCTGGAATGTTCCTGGATCCCATTAGACGAAAACTGACTGGAGCTTTCTCGTGAGAGATGCTTAACTCTCGGGTCGCCAAGAACAGCTACGCAGCAGAGTAAATATTGGTTGGAAATATATGGAGAAATCGTTTATATCATTTAAGATTTTATGTTACTGAAAAATCATATATATTAGATATTCTGAAAAAAATTAATTTCACCTCAAAATAAAAATTTTCAAGTTATGCTTAATCCTATCGTTTCCCTATAAAAAAATCATAACCTCCATCAATTTCAATAAAATTCAATCCAAAATCAATCAGTGAAGATTGAGGCATATTTGATACCCTTGGGTATGAATTGTTTAGCTCGTGTGAAATCCTGACTTTTGGATGTTTATTTAGAAATTTATTGAGTGTGCTATGCGTATGTAAAAAGAAATGAAATATGAAGAAATAAGCATGTTAGTATGCATACTAGTATGAATAAGTGCAAGTACAGAATGGGCTCTGTTTTGAGATGAACTCGTGATGCATTGCGGAGGAGACTGATTAGTGATTATAGAGTTCAAAGGCATGATTACGGAGTTCAAAGGCAGATCAGGGTTCAGATTCAAAATTCCAAGAGAGACATTATTCAAACTCCTAAATAACCATCAAAGTTTCACCCCGCAAAATATTTCAGCAGACTCTCCATATATATATTATTTAAAGAAACAAACTTTCAAGAACCACTGATTCACTGATATATTCAAACTCCAGTTGCGATGATGCAAGAGTAGAGAGAGGAAGAGTGACAAAGCTCTCCTTACATGCAAACCATAACGTTGGACAAAGGAAATGCACTACACCCATTCTTCTTTTCTTTTCCATCACATGACATCTTTCATAATTCGCAGGGTGTACCACAAAAAGCACCGCATCACTTTTTTCCTCTCAGCTTGACACCAAGAGCCCTTTCCAGCTTGCCTATTATCTGCTGATTAGGTATGGCCTTACCGGATTCATACTCCTGTATAATTTGTGGCTTCTCATTTATCAACTGTGAACAAATAAATTATATAAGACCATCCTGCAAATAATAATAACAACACTGTAGTACTATTCATAGTAGTTGCACAGTCGCCAAAAAAACCTGAGCAACTTGAGACTGCGTCAGTTTTTTCTCCATTCGAGCCTGCATGATGGCTTTCTTCAGTTCAGTCGGTACTCTTCCATCTGATTGAGATAGACACCGTCAGGTTTACAGAATTCTCTCTTCTTCATACTAAGTTGCAACCGTACAAACAATAAAACTAGTTTTATTTATTTTAAATAAAAGAAAATGAGAAAAAACTGAAACGTAATTATATGTGAAGCTTCAAACATACAAACATATCTAAAATTCAGCTGCATGTGGCTGAAAGCAATCTCACAGCACCATATTAAGGAAAAACAGTGGCAGTTACATAATTGAAAGGAAAGACGGTGCTTCTGTAGATATGTATTAAAAATAAACAAAAAACTCACTGGATAGTGACAATGATGGGAATAGCTTTACCACATACACTCATGTGCTTGCAATTGAAGTATCAATATATACAAATTTAGCAATCACAATCCTAAAGCATCCCAAATATTTTGTTTACATGTTGACATGGTCATGATAACTACACGATGTTAAACAAGTTGGAAATGAGAGAGAGAAGCGTGGCATAACTAAACAAACTACTCTATGCAGTATCAAATAGTCTGATTTCTAAGCATGGACACCTCCTCCAGTATAAAATTGGATGCATGAGAATAATTTATGTTATTTGTAAGTATAAAGGAAGAGAATAGTTCGATTTCACATATGAAGATCAACGCACATTACTGAATCTTTCAAGTCCTGGTTCTAAGGAACTAGGGAGTTGTCAAAGCATTTCTCTTTATACATCCCAATTGCTCCATCAAATAATAAATAAGCCAGTGAAACATACATAAAGAAATAGACAATCAGTATGGTTGAACACAATAAAATAGCAGAATGGGACAATTTTCACTTAAGCAGTCACTTTTGCTGAAATGAAGAGAACGCTAAAAATTAATAACAGCCACATCAAAATCTTCCTTAAAGAAAATAATCCCACTGCAGAAGATCCAGACACACCATAGACATGAGAATCACACTAAATAGCTATGCTTTTCAAACCATTAAAAGATGCATGTGACTAGTAAAGATCTTTATCAAGTTTTGATTGTAGTTAAAAGATGAAAAACAAGAGCAACTCACGGGCCAGGTTTTCCGTCTCTTCATCAAGTTTCCTGGTGTTCAGAGAAGTGCTGCTTGAGGCAGCTTTGTTAGTACCAGCATTAGCTGCAACGCAGTTGAAACATAACCAGCGAATCAGCAACAAATTCAAATAGATAATCATACTTCCGAAATAAAACTTGGTTAAAGAGAAGCTTACTTTCTTTCTTTTTTACTATTATTAATCTCGTCTCCCTCCCCCTCTATAGCATCTAAATCTAAAATCATCAAGCAAATACCAAACTTGCAAACCTTTTAATGCGAGAAACCCTAACTGCTAGCAGAGAATCAAAACGAGAAAAAAGATTCCTATAAAAAAGAAGATGGCGGCGATAATCAAACATCTCATCCCAAACTGTTAATTCATCAAGAAACTCTTAAACATTTTAGCAAAAAGAAAAACTAAGAAATTAAAATAAAAAATAAAAAAAACTCTCCCCATAGGTGCTGATATGGTGGGACTAACAATTAAAGTAAATCTACTGACATTAAGGTGATATTAAATAGACCAGTTGAACGGAAAATCAGAGGAAAAGGAGAGAACAAAGGCAAATACACTTTTTTAGGGTTTCGATCTCAGCCCCGGCACGGCGAGCAGCATTGACGACCTTATCGTCCTTCTTGGCGGCGGCTGTAGGGGCCTTCTTGCGGATCACCACTGGCTCCCAGTCCTGCGATATCGTTCCAGACATTTTCTTAATAGCTAATACTTTCTTGTTTTTGGATAATTTCGGCTGTGTGCGTTCGTATGCTTTGGATAATCCATCTTATCGTTTTATACATACTTTCCGGTTCAGCAAATGCGTGCAGAATCGACCAAGCCAATAAAGTAACGTTATTATACCAGATGGAATTGGCCCGTTTAACCGGGTTGAATAGGAACCGATATAATCCGGTTCAAACAATCCTTAATTTCATATCAACTAAAAAAACGAATAAAATCGGTAAACAAGGTCGATCTAAGGTTGATTCTAGGTGATTCGAGAGATTCCTATATTTGTTTACAAAAAAGTATTGCTTAGCAAGCCTAATACTACATTGTGAGATAAATTCATAATGTTTCTATTCTATGTAGAATAAGTAAAAATATTTCTTGATTTTTTTATCTTTTATCTCTCCTCACATTATGTTATCTCTATCTTTCCCTGCATTATGTTATATTCTTTGTTTTTTTTCACCCGAGTCTTTCATTTACTACTTTTGTTTTGCTACCTTCTTCTTCTTGGTGCATTTCTCTTGCAGTCTTCATCTGGAGAAAAAAAAAATTGTTTTGATTTCCCCCCACTTCATTCTCTTTTCGTTGACAGCAAAGCCAAACAGTTTGTCTGTATCGAAGCCAGACTCTGACGTAGTTGAAGTATACTAATTTTATGTATAATTTTTATTTTTATAATATATTAAAAATAAAAATAAATCCAGTTATCTAAGTCATTTGTTTGATATTTCTATAATGTGATGTATTGTTTTTATTATACCGTGATATTTCTCAATCTTTATGGGAATGGTCTGTATAGCAAAAAGAGTCCTTGAATGATTTAAGTTAATATTTTTAATATTTAATATTTTAATATTATATCACAAACTTTCAGGTTCATTAAATAATAAAGAAATCTCAATATTTTTAAGATTAAAAATAACATCTACTTGTTTTTGTTAGATATGGTTTTACTGATTTTCAACGTCAGTCATAAAAAAATGAAAGAATTAATTATAACAATAAAACTTAAAAATATGTATACGTTTACACAAATGATTCTTGCTGCCATAAACAAATATTATAATCCAAAATATATCTGCAACCTCAACCTCAACCGACAATAACATCAACAATATAATTGTAACATCAAACAAAAGATCTATAACAATTATAACATAAAAAGAAGGAGGAATTTTTTTCTTTTAAGAAGAATATGCTCTCTCTTCGACCAAACTAGGTAAGGTGGAGGGGAAAAAAAGGAAAATGGTGAGGGAGAAAAGATACCCTAAAGAATGAGGAGCAACAACGCTGACATAGAACAAGAAAAAATGATCTATAGTATTTAAATTAATAATATTTTATTTTATTTTTTAATCATATAAAAATATGAATTGTTTTAAGATTCAAATAATTTTTTTAAAAATAAACATAATATTTTTTTAATTTATAAAATTTTATAATCCTAATCTGACTCCTAGTATATAATTCAACCAAACGTATAGTTAGTAACTCATTTCTTGAGTTTGAAACAATTTTATAAACTGAGTTTTTGGTTTTTACCAATTTGTTTTGGCCTTGTGTGGGACTATTTAATTAAATTATTAAAAGATTATAATTAAAAGAATAAATATTTATATTTATTGGTGATATTATTTTTAATTTTATATTTATCATTAATAATTAATATTTAATAAAAAAAGTTATTATAATTCTCTTTCATTCTAAAACTAATTTGATTCCTATAACAAGTCAATTTTTATCAGTTTCATGTCTGATTTTTAAAACCATACAAATAAACTGAAGAAGCTCAAACTACGTATCGAATACATACCAGAGTAGAGAAACCATTTGGTGCGATGAATAACATCCACAAACTGTCAAGTGAGCATCATAATTGATTTATTTCCCTTTAAAAAGGAGAGGGAATACGATACGGCACAAGAGAGACTCAGCCTATCTAGAATCCATCTCCGTTGCTTAAAAATATCAGGTAACAACAACAGATATCGTCACTGTTATTGTAAATATCTATGATCTTGTTCTTGTTCTTGTTCTTGTTCTCTTTTGGCTTTGTCGCGACATCTTTGAGAAGCCATCAATTGTTAGTTAGTATCAACAATGGCACTGCAGTTGATTCGAAATACAATTGCGGCCTCCTTGTTTCCGGTTAATAACAATTTCTCCTCTTTCTCTCCCAAATCCAAAACCCCTCCGCTTCTAACGAAGCTCAGGTCATTATCGATGGCCTCCAACTCTAACCCTCACTCGCAGTCGCACTCTAACCCTAGGCTGTTGTTTCGGCAGCTGTTTGAAAAAGAGTCTTCCACCTTTACTTATCTTCTCGCTGATGTGTATCATCCTGACAAGCCCGCTCTCGTCGGTTTTTTTCTTATAAGCATTCTCATCTTGTTCTTTATCTTTTTGTAAACAAATATACGACCGGAGGTTGTGGGTTTTATATATTTTGTCAACTTATCGCGCAGTTGATTGACCCAGTGGACAGGACTGTGGACAGAGACCTCTCTCTTGTTCGAGAGTTGGGCTTGAAGCTTATCTATGCCATCAACACTCATGTACATGCTGATCACGTTACCGGGACTGGACTCATTAAGGTTCCTTCTTCCGATTCTTTCACTTTCCCCGCAAGATGGATTGCATTTCTAGATTACAGTTTCACGCTGGATGGCGTGTCGCCTTCTGATGTATTGACGTGATTATGAATAATACTTGATTTCTTATGCCCCCAATCGCCCTCTGATTCTGATAATCACAGTAACCTCATCGCTTCATTTTGGCGTGCATGCTTGGTTTTTGAAGTATATTCAACTTCATCTGTTCCTCTTGTCATTTGAAACCATGTGATTGGCTCTTCGTAATCCACCTTTCTCTGCAGACTAAAGTTCCAGGTGTAAAGTCTATAATCTCAAAAGCAAGCGGTTCCAAAGCTGATCTTCTGATTGAATCTGGTGAAAAAGTCTATTTTGGTGACCTTTTCCTTGAGGTAGGTATCATGTTTCTTGTCTGTGATTATGATTCTTCAGATTCCTACTCTTTAGTATGTCACATAAATCAGAATTATGGAGGTGACATGAAACTGAGAAAGAATCAAAGGGAAACAAATAATAATAAGGGAAGGATGAACTATTAATCCCCAAACTTATGAAGGAAGCACCAATCTCTTCTTATTTTCTTTAGTTTTGTTGTTCAATTCTTTTGTTCTTGTTTGTTGGATTTTTCGCATATAATTGTTAAATGAAAATAAAACACTTCTTTGAAATTCAATTACATTGCACTAAATTCTGTGAGAAATTGAGGATTTCATAGCCCATCTTTGTAAGTTTCTGCATTGTGGATTATTAGATCTCTACACTCAGGCTTTGTGTCTGAGTAAAAGAAGATTGTACTTTTAGTTGGACTTAAATTGCTAAACTAAAGATCACACCTTAAAAGTGCCTGACAAGAAACTAGTTTATTAATGGATTTCATGTTATACAAAGTTTCAGTGTGCTAAAGAAATATTAAGAGAGTTACCTTGTATAACCTACATTTGTGCGCAGGTTTAAAACATGGATTTCTTCCCATGAGCTCTCTGCCTGATGAGAACGTTTATGTCCGATTACCAATATTTTATGTTTTTTGCAATATACATTTTTATGTGTGACTTTGTGGTTAATTGTTTTAGCATAGGCTTTATGGTATTTATAAATCTTTCCTGGCAGAAAAGTCAATCTATAACTACTTCTAAATCAAAGTCTACTATTAGGACTATAGCAAGCTTGTTGATTTTGCTTTTCTTTTGTTTTATGTGAGTTGTTTATTTCTATCCAAAATTGTCATATCAACACATAGAGATCTTGAATGTAGAAGAAATGTGGTGTTTCCCTCTTTGGCTGGAGGCAGTACTAAGCGGTATATTAGTTATTGAGTCTGTACCTTTATCTTTGAAAGAATTCATATTAGATTTTGGACTAATGCAATCGATAAAATTTTATGATATTATATTACATGGGCTTTGACTTGCACATTCCATATGAATTGCATGCACTTATGAAAGTGCAAATTACAAAGTGACCTTTCCTCAATGCTAATTATTACTGCAAACTCTTCTAGTATTCTGCATTATTGAAAACTTAAGATATGATTGTAATAATTCCAGGTTCGCGCCACTCCTGGTCATACGTTGGGTTGTATAACCTATGTTACTGGAGATGGACCCGATCAGCCTCAACCACGGATGGCTTTCACCGGAGATGCCCTATTAATACGTGGATGTGGGAGGACAGATTTCCAGGTATGATATTATTCAAATATCTGTTATTGAAAGGAAAAAAAAAGGCAAAGGAATAAGAAACCCCTTATGCTCTCAGCAGAATGATGTCGCTTTGGAGTGATCTTACTTTGTTATGGACTTGTGAGTTATGAGAGAAAAAAACATGATGGTTTTCCATATAGGTGTTTGAAAAACTCACGGACGCATATGTATGCCAATGCTAGTCATTTTGAGCCTTTTTGTGGATTTGGAATGAGCAAGCAATGCTAAGTTACAGATATTGTTCGTTTGTTGATTACGTGTCATCCATGATCATTTTAGTTTCCGTGCATCCTCTTATCATTAATACTGTCCATATTGATCTCTGTTGTCTTGTATATACCATGGTGAATCTTCATGAGACAAAGCTTTTTAAACCAATCATTTTCGTGCAGGGAGGAAGTTCGAAGCAGCTTTACGAGTCAGTGCAGTCACAGGCATGCTAGATTTAGTATATGTTTTTTTAGCTGAAAAAATAACTGATGTTTTGCTCAAGTGTTTTGCAGTTGCTGACTTTTGTTTTAACCAGCAGATTTTCACATTGCCCAAGGATACATTGGTCTATCCAGCTCATGACTACAGAGGATTTTCAGTAAGAAAATAGTTAGTCCTCATGTTCACAATGTATTTCAGTAGGTGCTTATAGAACTCACTCCATCATGTCCAGGTAAGCACTGTGGGAGAGGAGATGCTTTATAACCCTCGACTAACAAAGGATAAGGTAGTCTCCTAATGCTTTTTTTACTGAATTTTGAATAGAGAATAATAAAAATGGTTTGATTTAAAAACTGTTTTGATTTCTTTCCCCTTACGCAACCTTTTCTTCATGCCACAAATGAATTGAATGACTTAAATTTCATGTTTTGCAGGAAGCATTTGAAAGTATTATGGCAAGTAAGTTGCTTCTAACCTGAAATGAAAACGAATTGGTATGGCTTCATTCAATGACACCTGAATTATGACTAAACCAACTCTGCAGATCTGAACCTCCCTTATCCTAAGATGATAGACGTGGCAGTCCCTGCAAATATGGTTTGTGGTTTGCAAGATCCGACCAGTAGAGCATGACTCCAACTTTCTTCTTGAGCTCGCGGAAGGTGTCCCCGCGTGTTGCAGTTGAGTTGATTGAGTCAGGAGGGGTCCCCGCAAGAACTTTCAAGTAGAAAAGGGGTAACTGGGAAAACCGTTTCAATTATTTTCTAATAAAATCGATATAACAAAAGATATTGTCAAACAAATAATTTAGATTTAGGACATGAGAATGTTATATGGATTATTATACCATGTTATTAATGATTTTTATAACAGTATTAACAGTATTTAATAATGATCTTTAAATATGATGTCATTATGTTAAATATGTTAAATAATCTTACCGTATCGTGAAATTTAAATCAATTCCCTATCCAGTCCGGCGGGGTCGGATTCAAAATTCAAACCTCGCTAGGACTATTATGAGCACCAAGCCAACGGTCGAATATTCGCACGAAATCATTGCCAATGGTGTCCCTTTAGGCCTTTTAGTTTCAATTCAGGCCTTCTTCTTTACGCTTCTTCTTTCTTTCTTATGATATTGTCTATCTTTTTTCTGTAAGACTGATTGAATCCATGGAAGGTAACAGTGACTCTAATGATGCCAATGAATGGCACGACCCACTTCTTATTGACGTTTCGATCCAACACCACTTCTCCTCTCACTCTTCCGGTAAGATCACATGTTCCGCAAATACCACATCTCTTTCATCTTTCTCTGTTCCTTCGCTCCCCGATGATTTGGGCTTCTTCTTCTGTTTCTTTTTCTCTATTTGCCAGGCTTTGCAATTCCGACAATGACTCATGCAGGTACGTACGTTTTATTTTGGCCGAAATTTTGGTCTGCTCTCGTGGCCATTTCTTCCATCCTGATATCTCTCTTGCCTTTTTTCTTTGTTTTAGCTGGGACTACGGAACAAAACCACTGTTCGGCTACTATCAATGTGGATACGTACTCTGATTTAGACGCCAATGGATGGATCGATGGTACATGTCTTTGTCTTCCCGCAATTTGTTTTGAGAATCCATTGAGTTCCCAAGTGTTTGATTCAATTCTGTGCTTCCAACTACAGGTCGGTCCAAGTTGGGTTTCTCTTTAACGTCACCCGATCTGGTTATCTGTGCTGGTTCACCTGATGTACCCGCAGATGACTATGGAAATTCTCCTAGTCTCTCAAGTAGGAACACCGACAACTATTCCATTGAGCTGTCTTTAGAGAATGGCATCAACGGGTCTCATACTAAGGACAGCCAAAATGACTCCTCTGTCAATTTTTCTTCAATTTACCAAACATTCAACAAGGAACTGTCTCCGGAATCGTCTTTCGAGCTCCTTCCACTGCGGGAAGAGAAAGGGAAAATACCGGAAAGCAACAGCCAATGTATGGGTATTAATGCAGGATGCAGAGACGGGGCTGTGGTTTTAGGGGCCGTGCAGTTTTCCGAGGATGAATGTTACGTCGGTGGGGATACTGTAAGAACTAGTGTTACCATCGCAGCCGAGCAAGGAGGGGCTCTTTCTCTGTACCAAACAGCTCGTGTTGGCAACTTTTCCTACTGTTTTCGAGCATTGGAACAAGGGCATTATGTTGTTGGACTTCATTTTGCTGAGATTGTATTCACAAATGGGCCTCCTGGAATGAGAGTGTTCGATGTTTTTGTACAAGATAAAAAGGTGAGAATTCACCTGAGCGAGCGAAACAGGAGCTTGAATACAGCTTACTAAATGAATCCTTTGTAATTTAATCTTCAGCGTTGTTTATTCTGTCAATTTTTTTTTTGTTTTATAGGTAGTTTCCTGCCTTGACATATACGGACAAGTTGGTGCGAATAATCCTCTTGTTATATCTGACCTTAAAGCTTTTGTTAGTGGCGAGGAGGGGTTGTCCATTAGATTTGAAGGAGTAATTGGAAGCCCAGTTGTTTCTGGCATTTCTATAGCCAAAACCTCCACAGGTAAGAGTTGTTCCCTTGTTTTTTCTGTCTTCAGTCCTCTTTCTGTTCTTGCCTTATATGTTTGACATTAGCCAAGAAATTCTTCAATTCTAACCTCAGATATTGGACAATCTCAATTGCCGGAACCTATGGGAATATCTCAAGAGGTAGGATATTCCTTCCAAAAGTGATGCTTCTAGACGTAATTCATTTCATGGGAAAGGTGATTATAGAAATCATATCAACGTGGGATTTGACATCTTTTTTTATTTGTGAGACAGCAGGATAATGGTGGTTTTGGGGTAGGTGAGGATTGCCGAAACCTCCGACGTGAATTTGATTGCCAGAAAAAGGAGCTAGAAGAGATGAAAGTGGCATTGGAAGGCCTGAGGAGAGAGAACCAACTGAAGAATATGGAATGTCAAGATGCCTGGAATTCTTTAAAGGAGCTGCAAGACGAGCTTATGCGCAAGTCTATGCATGTTGGTTCCTTGGGTACGGTCTCTTTGCTTTTTCTATTTTTTTTTCCGATAATCACTTTATATATCTCTACGATTTGACTATTGATATTCTTGTCTTCGTAGCATTTGCTATCGAGGGACAAGTTAGCGAAAAAAGCAGATGGTTCTCATCCTTAAGAGACTTAATAAGAAAACTAAAGGTACTAAATTATGCATTTCGGGGTTGCTTAAACTGAGTGGAACATGACGACATCGTTCTGAGAGGTTTCATTTAACAGATAATGAAAATGGGCCAAATCAAGCTCGCAGAGGAGGCAATGGCATATAAGAAATGCCTAAAAGAAATGGATGAAATGAAGTCTAACATTGGATACGCAAGTACGTTGATGTTCTGGTTTCATCTCTTCAGAATCAATACTTTGGGATTTCTCTGATCAATTATTAATGTTGACAGTGAAGCAACAAGCAGATCTACACTGGAATCTTCAGACTAAGTTTCTTGAAGTCGCAAAGGAAAGAAAAGACCTCTACAACAAGGTTTTAGAGTTGAAAGGTAGCTCAATGTGCTCTCATCTATGGTTTCAGCAAGTTTGGCGTTTATAGTAGTCCACTGATCACTGATACTTGCAGGAAACATAAAGGTCTTTTGCCGATGTAGGCCTCTAAAACCAGAAGAAAATGAGGCAGGCGCTTCAACTGCAATTGATTTTGAATCTGCCAGGGACGGTGAGCTCACTTTAATTTCAAATGGACTACCAAAAAGGACTTTTAAGTTCGATGCTGTTTTTGGACCTCTAGCAGACCAAGGTGATTGTTTTGTGGAGCAATTATTCATCTCAAATTATCGAGTGATACGTAGTATTCTTCTGAATAATTGATAATATATTTTCTTACATATGTTTATAAAGCCGATGTGTTTGAAGACATTGCTCCATTGGCAACCTCAGTTTTGGATGGTTTCAACGTTTGCATATTTGCATATGGTCAGACTGGAACCGGAAAAACCTTTACCATGGAGGGTACTGAAGAAGCTCGTGGAGTAAATTTTAGGACTCTTGAGGAGCTTTTTCACATAATAAAGCAGCGTCAGGAGCTTTATAAATATGATGTATCTGTGAGCGTCCTGGAAGTTTATAATGAACAAATACGTGATTTGCTAGTTGGAAGCTCAGGCTCTCATCCAGGAGCAGCTGCAAAGAGGTATCAGAAATCCTTGGCCACTTTTAACTAGCTGAAAATTGAATAGACCGACATTATAGTTGCATTTATGCGTTTATCCCGTCCTCCTAAAGTTTAAACATAAAATAAGCTCAAACTTGGTTTGTAGTCTGTCCCTAATGTACCATTTCTGGTCACACATACCTTATAGAAATTGCATTTTAGAATATATTTGTCATTAAATAAAGACGGCCGTAACTGTTTTGATTATTCAATTATAAAATATGTTTGGCATCTTATAATGCTGTAGGTTGGAAATAAGACAAGTGAGTGAAGGGGTGCACCACGTACCTGGACTGGTTGAAGCTCATGTGCACAACATGAGTGAGGTCTGGGAAGTCCTACAAACTGGTAGCAATGCAAGGGCTGTAGGTTCGACGAATGCGAATGAGCATAGCAGCCGTTCCCACTGGTCCGTGCTTCATTTAGATATTTACACGATTAAACAGACTGTTCTTTTAATTTTTTTTTTCAAAACCATGCTAATGGCTAACATCTTGATTCAGCATACATTGTGTGATGGTAAAGGGTGAGAACTTATTGAACGGTACATGCTCAAGAAGCAAACTGTGGCTGGTCGACTTAGCGGGAAGTGAAAGAGTGGCAAAGACAGAAGTACAAGGAGGGCGACTCAAGGAAACTCAAAATATTAACAGATCTTTATCAGCTCTTGGTGATGTCATATCTGCTCTTGCAACTAAAAGCCCTCACATCCCTTTCAGGTTTAGCATATGCTGTATATTTTATATTATCAACAATGTACTAATCAGTGTTAATGGTTTTTTCTTTAAAAAAAAAAGAAAATTTAACTGACCCAAATATTTTGGCTCACTATCTAGGAATTCCAAGCTCACTCACCTCCTTCAAGATTCTCTAGGGGGAGATTCAAAGACGCTTATGTTTGTGCAAATCAGTCCCAATGAAAATGACCTGGGTGAGACCCTATGCTCGCTGAATTTCGCTAGCAGAGTGAGAGGTATAGAGTTGGGTCCTGCAAGAAGGCAATTGGATACTGCTGAAGTTCTTAGATACAAACAGATGGTAGGAATTATCAGATTTTATCACAATTCCCCTCCCCCCTCTTTTTTGTTGAACAGTCTCATTCTTTTTTCTGCATCCTTTCTATCTAAATTCTCTCTTCTATTAACAAGGCTGAGAAGTCGAAGCAAGAGTTGAAGAGCAAAGATGTGCAAATCAAGAAGATGGAGGAAGCAGTACAAGGATTGGACTCGAAGATAAAAGAAAAGGACCTGATGAATAAAAACTTGCAAGAAAAGGTATTTGATAGGTTATATGGAACTCGGGGGGTATTTCGAGTTTCATCACGCAATTAACTATACACTTTGGTTTTTGTTTTCTGACAATCTTGCAGGTAAAGGAGTTAGAGTCACAGCTGCTCATTGAACGGAAGCTGGCACGTCAGCATGTAGACTCGAAGATCGCAGAGATGCGGCAACTAAAGAAAGTAGCATACGATGACCAAAATAGCGTACCACCAAGGCCACCACTTGCTGGCCGACAGGCAGGGAGCAATAAGAATTTCAGTGAATCTGTTGGTAGTGGATTGAGCAAGGAGCAAGTATATATTCCCCAGCCACTAGTGGAGAAAAACAGCTATACATGTACAAGCCCACTTATGCAAATTGATTTTGCAGAAAAAGAGAACTACCCTCCGATGATAACACGAGTGCCAAGAAGAAGTGGCAGAGCCTCACTTTGTGTAGCAGCAGTAGGTATAGCAGCAGCCCAAGCTCCGAGGCGCAACTCTTTGATTCCACTCCCAAGTGCTGGTAGTTTAGTCCAATCGCCACGGCCGCCACCACCACCACCACAAAAGGAAGACGCAGGAGGATGTGAAGGCAACTGCTTCCCTCCGCAAACGCAGTGTGACAGTCCGAAAGGTATCGCGAAGGGCACCAAGAAGCTAAGCAACATATTGAGGAGAAGTCTTCAAAAGAAAATTGTGACAAAATCCCCAGTGCAACCACAGCTTCGTAGAGGTGGTATAAATGTGGGGACGGAGAGAGTTAGGATCTCACTGGGGAGCCGGGGGAGGATGGCTCACAGGGTATTGCTGGGAAGTGGAAGAAAGTCTAGGACAAACGAAACACAGCAGAAGCATCTCCAGACACGAAGGGAGAGATGGAGAGGGTGGAATGGTGGAACAGTCTAATTATTGAAAACTACTTGTGTTGGTGATGTTGAAAAGAACGTATAAAAAACTAGGATGGTTATCTTTCTCATTGCTAGAAACTAAATTTATACAATAGAATAAAACATGAAAAAATCTAAAAATACGGAATCTAACAATCTGATCTAAACAGATTAACTTATTCAAACTAAGAAACAAATCAAAATCAAATCAAATCTTCTAAAAAATAGAACAGCTCCTAAGACAACACCCACATCTCCTCCTGGATTAGGAGCTGCATATTCTCATCTCCATCCTAATGATAAATTTCTCCAACTATGTTTTTCCCCAAGGATTTGTACCAAAAGGCGGTACATAATATTTAATCTCCACTTGAACAAATGAGCAATATTTGCATATAACTCCTATTTCTTCATCCAATATAAGCTCATGCTTCCCTTGACAGCAAGGAGTAGCCGTCTGGAGGCCAGCCAAAGGTTGTGAAACTTCAGCTTCATCTGTTTTCTTTGCAGACTCAGTGGTCTCATCTTCACAGAGAGCTAAAGCCATCTCGGCCCAGAGGACATCTAATTCCTTCTCCTCTTCTGTTTTTTCTGGCGGCTTTGACTCTTTCACTCCAAAAATGAATTGTTGTCTTTTGTTGTTACCCTCTTTTGAATCAAATTTTCTTTTCCTGCTTGTCCCGCCATGAACAAACCTCTCTCCAAATTCATCATCATTGTCATCCAGCTCTTCCTTGTCTCCCTTTGCATTATCAACATGCGTCCCACTATTTTTTCCCAATTCACTTCCATTAACTTCATCATCAAGATTAGAATGTACACAAGGATTTGCTTGCTCCCACTCCAATGAAAAAATTTTCCCCTTCATCTTCACTAAGAACAATCTTTTGCCCTTAGAATCAAAAATCTCACAGGTTTTGTCTTTAAAGTTTAAAGAAAAACCATTCTCAACGAGCTGTCCAACACTCAACAGATTTTGGTTAATTTCAGGTACATATAAAACATTAGGAATCAGTTTTATACCTGAGATTGTTTCAATGCCAACATCTCCCTTGCCTTTAACATCAATACAAGCTCCATTCCCAATTCTTACTTTGGAAACGTATGATTCATCAAGCTTCTTGAATATTGACTTATCATGGGACATATGGTAGGTACACCCACTATCAATAAGCCATGCTTCACTGGAGGTATTTCCAGGAAAACAAGATGCCACAAATAAATACTCCTCCTCCTGTGACTGGTCAGCCACTTGAGCATTTTGTTCTTCTTGTCTCTTGTGTTTGCAAACCTTTTCCACATGCCCTTTCTGATTGCAAGACCTGCACACAACATTAGGCCTAAACCAGCAACGCCAAGCCTCATGTGTTGTCTTTTTACAGTGTTCACATGGCTGAAATTTTCTTTTGTCACCATCTTCACTGTTTCCACTCTTCTCCTTCTTGAACCACCCTTTCTTGTTGTTTTTGTCAGCCTGAAATGGCTTTCTAAACTTGGCTTGAAAAGCACCTTCAATCGCCGTCTCTTGCCTAAAACCTCTCCTTTGGTCTTGAGCGCTTAATGCATTCATCAACTCAGCCAAAGAAATTTGTGAAAGATTTCTCGAATCTTCCAGAGAAGATATCTTGGCTTCAAATCTTTCCGGCAAGCTTACTAGCACCTTCTCCACAATTCTGCTATCAGGCAAGTCCTCTCCAGCCAATCTGATCTTATTGACTATAGTTAAGAGTCCATCAGAGTAAACTTCTATGCTTTCTGTTTCCTTCATTCTCAAATTTTCAAACTCTCTTTTGAGATTCAAAATTTGCATCTGCCTGGTTCTTTCGCTCCCTTGATAAGTTTCCTTGAGCGTATCCCAAGCTTGTTTTGGCGTCTCACAAGTCATAATTCTTGTAAAAACTAACTCAGAAAACAGCAGCATAAATCTGAGACAAGGCTTTTGGAGCTTTTGCCTCTTCATCAGCATGTGCTCTAATTTGATTCAGAGTAGGGTTGTTGCCTAATGGAGCTATCTGTCTTTCTTCTTCAACATACTGCCATAAACCGAGACCTCTCAAATGAGCCTTCATCTTTACTGCCCATATTTGATAATTCTCTCCAAGAAAAATAGGGGGTGACAAAGAGGTGTTTGTTGAAGACATTTTGACACTGATTCACTCAACACAGGTCCTCTAAGAAAATAGCTCCGCTACCACTTTGTTGGTGATGTTGAAAAGAACGTATAAAAAACTAGGATGGTTATCTTTCTCATTGCTAGAAACTAAATTTATACAATAGAATAAAACCTGAAAAAATCTAAAAATACGGAACCTAACAATCTGATCTAAACAGATTAACTTATTCAAACTAAGAAACAAATCAAAATCAAATCAAATCTTCTAAAAAATAGAACAGCTCCTAAGACAACACCCACAGAGTGACATCATCAATGGTAGATGTTTCTTGAGCTTGGTTTGGATGTAGTACTCTAATATTGTTCTTTTTATCATCAACGAATTTGCCTTGTAATTCAATTCCATTGAATTCAAATCAAACTAAACCAAATCAAATTATATGATACTGTGGAATCTTAGTTTTTTTTTAAGAGTTCAGAAATTATCTTTTTGTTCTTAAGTATTTTTTTACTGTTTTGTTCTTCAGTGTGGAATGACTGTTCAGTCCTTACCTTCTCTAACTCAGAGAGTGGAACCCAAACTCAGAATGTAATAATAGCACAGGTAGATACAGATAATTAATCGATAAGAAAATAAAAAGTGTAAAAGAAAAGAAGAGAAAAACACAGTAAAAAGGCACCTTTACTAACTTCTCCTCCACTGGCTACTGCAGAAACAGCAGCCGACCAAAATTCCGGAAGGTTGCCCAGCCTCCTCTTCTAGTTTCATCTCAACCGTGACGGTACACCGTACCGCCGCATTACTGACGGCTCATACTGCTCTATCTATCTATTTATCCATCTATCTATCTATCATTTTCGCTTTGATTAAAAAGTGAGTTATGAGAAGATCTCGTATCTATTTCGCTTTCGCAGTAGCGATATTGTTTGCTTACACTCGGGCGTTCCATGCTCATGCTGCTCCTTCAGGTCTCTCTCTTATACATGCCAATGTCGTAGCCTTTCCTTACTGCTATTTGTTGTTTGGGTATGCTTGTTTATGGTTTACTCGATTTTCCGTATGCAACAAATGGTTTGTTTGCATTTTCTTTTGTCTGCATTGAATTGCTATCTAAGTTGTTATCATAGCTGTCCCTTTCTGCTCTTTTTTTTATTTGATTATTTACGCTTGTTTGTAGTTTACTCGATTTTTCGTATGCTGCAAATAGTTTTTTTTTTTTTTTCATTTTCTTTGTTCTGCATTGAATTGCTATCTTAGTTGCTATCGTAGCCTTTACTTTCTGCTATTTTTAATTAATTGAGTGGACTTGTTTGGTTTTACTCTATTTTACACATGCTACAAATGGTTTGTTTACATTTCTTCGTTCTGCATTGGATTGCTATCTAACTGTTCCTAGTTGCGCTTTGAACTGATTTTCCCGTGAACAATACATCATCCTTTTTTTTTCTCTATCACTTATCTCCTAACTCAAATACTTTCATAAATTGTGACTTGTTATTATTTATTCCCACTTGAGTAGTGTATACTGTGCTTTTGTGGTAATTAGCTGCTGATAGTTTAGATTATTCAGGGCTGTTAATTAAGCACGTGTCTTCCCTTCTCAAATGGGCTCCCATGTCTTCCGCGAGAGCACCCCAATCAGGTTAATTTTCAACTCTATCATACAATGTTTGCTTCTCTCTGTCCCTTTATAATTAAAAATCAAATGTTTTATCATAACTTCTTACAAACTTCCTGTTTCTACAGACGGCAGTGTTCTTCAGTTTGAGGATGGGTACTTAGTTGAGACTGTAGTGGAAGGAAATGACATTGGAGTTATTCCTTACCGAATTCGTGTCTCTGAGGATAGTGAATTATATGCTGTTGATGAAGCCAATAGCAACATTGTAAAAATTACTCCTCCAATGTCTCAGTGTACGCTTTTTCCTTCCCTTTCCTTTCATATTTTTGTCTTAAGTCTGTTGTAAACATGTCGTACTGTGTGAAGCATTTAATTCTTTTGTTTTTGTTAAGCGGTGTTGGTGCATGTTGCTAAACAGAATTGATTGTTTGATCTGAGGCAAAATAGCCTAGATTATCATATGCTGTTCTTGTTGGTTTTATCAATGGGCATAGAGATTTCATACTTATCTTTTGCCATTGCACTGGTTTAAGAGCACTTCCATGTAGTTGTGTGCAGACACAAGATTTCTTAACTTTGAGATTTGGATGGAATAATTTGGGTCTGATTCACATACTTTATGGATTTTTTTCACGTTTTAGAGACTTGAATTGTATTCTTTATTCTTTCAGATAGTAGGGCTAGATTGGTGGCTGGATCATTTCAGGGTTATACAGGGCATGTGGATGGCAAACCAAGTGAAGCACGTTTCAATCATCCCAGAGGTGTAACCATGGATGATAATGGGAACTTATACATTGCTGATACATCGAATCTTGCCATTAGAAAGATTGGAGATGCAGGTAACTATTTTTTGTGCTAGAATGAGGTTGTTGATATATATTTGTAGTTAAACCTTATTTTGTTATGTGTTTTGAGTATGATGCAATAATGCTGCTTGCAGATGTTTTAACATTTCTTGTTTACAGAGGACACTGTCAACAGATTTCCAGTATTCTCGAAATAAGTAGCCTAATATATATATATATGCAGCCATTTACCTTTTTTCAAGCCTAATTATTCAATATTATCAGAAAAGCAAACATTTTTAAACATTTTATTATGACTATTTGAGATGTTAAATATTAAAACTTTTGCAGGTGTGACAACTATTGCAGGAGGGAAATCAACTGTTGCTGGGTATAGAGATGGACCAAGCGAGGATGCTAAGTTCTCCCATGATTTTGATGTCGTATATGTTCACACCACCTGTTCCTTGCTAGTTGTTGACAGAGGAAATGCTGCTCTTCGGCAAATCTCTCTTAACAAAGAAGATTGTAATTTGCAGTCTGGTTCGATTACCATGACAGGTTTTCTTTCCTATGCTTAGTTTAATGTGTTTATTTTAAGACAAGATAACATTTCAGTCATGTGGTTGGTATTTTTGTGAAGAATGAGTGTGTCATATATATAGCATACAAGAAGGTCATGTTTGACAGCATCTGGAAGCCCGTGCTTAGTCACACCCCGGAATGGATTTTGACTTGACCAACTTAGCTCAAGTTTAAAGCAGGACCATGATTAATAGTTGGCAACTTAAATATTGTACTGTTATTGCTTGTCAAAAGTTATCTAGCATTGTAGTTGATCTTTTGGGGAACAGTTTATTTAGTGAGTCATCACGATTGCATGTTATTGACATCCAACTAATAAGATTTTTAGTGAAAAGCTGTATATCAGAGGAACACTTAGCTGAGTGGAGCAGAGTATTGGGATTGATTCATTAATTTCTTTAATCACTCACATACAAGATAAATTTTGTGACTTACAGAAAGAGGAAACAAAAGGACATCAAAGCTTCATGCATTGCCTGTGGTGCAACAGCAATTTTCAGTACAGGGAAAAAATAACGAGGAACCAGTATTTGATTTACAAAGTAGAAATAATTATGATTCAGCCTGTTAGCAGTAGACAGAATGATGCAGTAAAACCATTGTTAGTCTATACTAGGTGCAACAAACTTGCAGCTGATGTGGCAGTTGAATAAGCAGTTGCATAACTAACTCTATATAGAGCATTGACTGTATAGCAGAGCAGAGAGTTCTGTAAGTAGATAGGAGAAGGAATGTATAGGTATCTCTTCAATTTCATATCTGAGAGATTCATTCATTCTCGGCTGTTTAGCTTGCAAGGGGATTGGCCCTGTTTTCCTTGTTTCCCGGTTCCTATTATCAATACACATTGGTTTCTTTGAGTCTTGAATTCCTAACTCTATCACAGCCACTATAATTGCCAGACATTGTAATTGTTTCCATAAAGATGGGAAGAGGAGTGATATCAAGGATTTGTGTTTGTGCTGTTGAAGCTATGGCCATAATAATGCCACTTACAATCAACTGGATTCCTTTTATGGACTTTTTAGTTTCCTGATAAATCTGCAGACTAAAAGAGTGCCTACTTAGAGTTAGGTGTTCCTTGTGTTTGGCTGATAGCAAAATTTTATAGTCAACAGTCGAACCATTAATCTATAGATTATTGGCCTCTTTGTTCCGATTGAAATAAAGTGAACCAACTTTTTAGGTGTCGAAGAAAGTTCCTCTTGGCTTAGTTGTCTCAAGTGTCCGCATTATACTGTAGAGAACTAGTTGTCCAACAATTTGTTATGTATTTGCTTTTGAGGGTCTAAGAAGTAAATGTTTTTAGTATGGACACTTGTGTGGAGAACTTTGAGTTTTGATCCATACTCAAACTTGCGTTCTTTTTCCTGGTTCCAACCCAGCCAAAAACTCCCTTGTTTTCCTTTAGTGAGTCTCTTACTGTATTGTATTGTTATTGTCATCATTGTTCTGCGTGGAATATCCCTTTCTGATGGATTTTTTGAATCTTGACAGATGTCTTTATGGTGATTTTTGCTGTCATAGCGGGATATGTGACTTGCTGTCTTCAGAAGGGATTTGGATCTTCTTTCATTACAAGAATGGTACAATTCATTTTGATTTTTTCTTTTTGCTGAATGGTGAAACTATTAGCTTTATATGCTTGCAATTAATTCACCTCACTAACCATTTCAAAATATTCTTGACTTGCCGTTTTCCCTATAATACAGAAACTGAAATTGCAATGGTAAATTACTCTAGGCAACATTACCAAGTAACTCTCAAACATTATGATAATGATCATCCTTTGGGCACTGGTTTCTTGTTCTTCCTGTTGTTGTTAATTAGTTTGACTGCAATTTCTGGTTTCTTTCCCTTGTCAATTTTTATTGATCTGAAACAATATTTTTGACTGCATTTTCTGTCGTCGGTGTCTATGAGCAGCAACAGCAGCAGCAATCTACGGAGGGAAAATTGAAGAAGAGTGAGGAGCAAAGGAATAAGGAGAAACCCACTCCTATTGCAGAGAGCACCAAAGAGGAACCAAGATGGCCATCTTTTGGTCAGCTTGTAATCGATCTGTCTAAGCTTGCACTTGAAGGTTTGTGCAGTGTATTTCTATTCTGTGTCCCTTCCTGGTTCAGATCCGATGGAGGTAGGAAAGGACTCACCCCGTTGAAAGATTCCCTAATAATGCTTGAAGATGAAGGTGGGAACCCTGCGGTTCAAAGGCATACCACCACTTCTTCTCTACCTGAAACGCAGCAAATGGCTTCTAGCACAAATGATAAACATTCATATGCAAAACTTCCCAAGATGAAGTCGGCCAGCTTTAAGGATCCTTCCTTGCCAAGCAAGCACCGTTCCTCAAAGCGATATGAATATGCAGATTTCTATGCACCAGGTGATGTTCCTCCTCCTTACGTCAGGTCCAAGAGCCACAAAGAGAAACCAAGGCATCGTCAACGAGATAAAAATGCAGAGGTGGCATTTGGAGCTACTGAGACGGAGCCCAAATCTTCTGAGGTGAAGCCGATAGTTCATGATAATCAGAAGTATGATCATTACAATATCCGGAGCAAGTATGGATCTGACGGTCCCTATCGATTTTGATAGAGCCCTGCAGCCTTGTAATAGTCCCAAATTTTCTCCTCGATGTATCATTGTATCTGTGCTCAGCTGATACCATAATCAAAATTATAGGTGTGGTGAAGGGTGTCTTCCGGGTAAGAACCCTTAAGGTAGCATTACCTTTCCAAAGCTTTTCGAGATATTAGTTAAACTAAAAGAGATATTTTTCGGTGTATTGCTTATTCTTCTTTTTTTTCTGCTTAAAGTAGGACTGGACGTCTCATCGGTGGAATGAATACTCTAAATCAAAGCAAAGTTGTACTGTAAGTGGAAAGTAAGGGTATACAATACAAAAGATATCAACTTAGATAAACATTTTCATTTCAGATTACACTACAAATGTCAGTTTTCTGTTGACAACCAATGACTTGCAAGTTTGATCATTATATAGCAGCAGACACATTTACATCTTTGGCTTCTTAGAGCAAACTAGACACATTATATGAGCTGCTTCTTAAAACATAAGATAATGAGTATAAAAGAAATTACTCGCACGCAAGTTTTGTGCCAAAGCTCGTAAGGCAGATGGCAAATGCCTGAAAAGCTGATAGCGGTTGCCTGTAGTCCATGGTGAAAGTATCATCCCCTACTTTCCCAAACTGAAGGAGAACGGTATCTTCATCTCCTTTACCCCCTGGCTGGCTGTGATCAACTGTGGCAACAAGTTGAAAGTTCTTAACTGATGCAACTGTTACCCGCCCATGGAAATTCAAGCACCAGCATTGCAAATGCTCATGCCACCTTGGGAATTTATTTCGCAAAATTGTGATGCCAGAAACACTAGATTCCACTTCCTTCCTGTCGAGCTTTCTATGATGGGATGTTTCCTGTGACCCAGCACATTTAAGCGAGCAAACCATCCTTCTTGGACCTCTTGATTTTAGAATATTAAATTTGTAAGAAACCTGTCCAACCTCAAAATTCTCTGCTGAAACTTGGGGGCTAATCTGTTTGTTTGCAACTCGACGACTTGTTCTGCTGCTCGAAGGCTTTGCACCACTCTGTGGAGGCTGGCTGTCATAGATTGTAAAATTGGTGCCAAGAAAGTCCGAACTGAAAAAATTAAGCAACTTAGGTTTATTGTCTGGTAAAAGAAATAATAACGAATACATAACACAAGTCTCTTGTAGGTCACCGTGACTATTTCTAGGTGCAACACCCTCTCCCTAAGTCAAGCTAGGGACAAATACGACTCAACATGTTACTAAATTGTTAGCACCGCATAAAAACATTCCTACTAGAGTAGCCATTAATATGAATAAGAGAAAATCCGGAATCTTTTCGATGACATCTCAACCTTGTGTACGGTTCAACTTTCCAGATCAAACCAACTTTAACCTGCTTATCAAATAAACCTGGTTTTGCATTGCCTTAAGCTTCAAGTAATCGCTTAAGATTTAGGTTGGTCAATTTTGGTAGCGACTTGCCCACTATTGGCCATCCCTTTATGCTCTTTTTCAGGTCTCAACTCTTTGGTTTCTCTGAATCTGATTATGTTCCCAGCAATCTTACATCCTTTGGCTAATTTCAATAGCATTTGGCCTCCCTCATAGACTTTGTTACTCTTCCTCTAGAGTTGCCATAATTCTAAAACGACAGTTCTACTACAAAATACAATATGAAATAAATTTTAGCTTATATATAGGTAGCATTTTAAGTTTGGACTCGGTAAACTTGCAAATAAGTTCAATTTGTATCTGAGACAGTTTCGTGTCTGAAAATGGAAAAAATCAATGGGAAATAGGGAAGAAACTAATAACCTCATCCTACTCACGTTTTAGTAAGTAGCTCATTAGATAAAAGACTCACCCTCACAACTCAATGAAAATGCACATATATTATATTGATTAAAATCTCTTTGCTGGAATTTAAGATATAATAGCCTGCTTAGAGACTGAAAGAGGTTCTTCTTAAATGGGATCTTAGACTCCTATGCAGAAAAAAAAAGATCTCCTTTCTAATGAAACGACATGAGAAAGCACAGAAAAAGATTCATCCCTCTTCTGCTATTTTCCAGAAATGGAGCCAACAGAAGTACCCTTGTGAAGTTGAGCCAAAGACTATTGCAGCTTGTGTCAGTACGGCTGAAAATAACTTTAAAGAAACATTTGCAAAAGGAAACTAAATCCTCAGTCTTCCCACAAAATCAGAGCTTCAGATTTGCAACATTCTCCTTTTTCTTTTTCTACAAAGACCTTCAGCTGATTACTATCAGTTTCCCAAGGAAAGCTATCACTCAAGCCTTTTCTTTTCAAATATATTGAAATACCACTTTTTTGTCCATTTATCTAGCAAATAAGAATCATCAGGAGAAAAAAAGGCAACTAAATGGGAATATTAGATAGGAAAGAACACCAGATTCTCCTGCTGATACAAAATGCCTGCGTAAGTTGCTTGCCTAAATCAACATTCTATAGAAGGTGTTAGCTTACTCAGGCCAGTCAAGCTTCCATAGTAGTCCTACATTTTTTGAACAGAAAGGCACTGTCCAGAGGGATTCAAATGAATTGTATAAGCATTATTGTAGTAATTAAATTGTCTGCAGAGATCTCTATTCTGTAGGCTAATCAATTTTCTGATCAGTTTTAATGGGCATGCATTCTAACTGGATGAGGTATAGCATTTTTCCAAATCTCATTCATAAATGTAAAATGAGAACCAACACTCTAGAATGTTATAAGTTTATATCATCCATTACTTTCTGTAAGCTTCTAGAAATCCAGCTACAATTTGAGTAAACAATTGCCAGAAAATTTATTATTCCCAAATTGGCTTGCTCATCCAAATATCTTACCTTAATTTTCCAACATAAGCATTGCTTCCTTGGGATAGATCATTGCCATTAAGTGAGATAATATATTCAGAATGAGCACCACGCCTATATCTTCGTGCTGCTAGAAGAAACTTTTCCCTGTCCGCAAATGCTAGGGAGAAAACAAAATGTCAAAAACACAAAACTCCATACTAGAAGACAGCCACACTATAAATAAATCAACATGTTTAACCGAATGGATGATATCCCTTTCATAATGGAAGAAAATAAGGACAAGCAAAAATTTATTTAAAACGGACTAGGGTTAAAATGAAGCTGCACATTAGACTTTTTTGAATAAGTTTCTCTTTCCAACATTACGGTGCAGACAAAAAACACTCTTAACTTACATGGACTCAGTGCAAGATAGAGATAGAATGAAGAAGTCTTCTTATTCCGTTTGATGAGACATTGGTGGGAAAAGTCACGAGGACCAGGCTGCATTTACAGAAAGAAAAAAAAAGGACCAAATCAGGCTGCATTTACAGAAAGGAAAATAAAAGAACAAATCAGACTGCATTTACATAAAGAAAGAAATGACCAAATCGATGGTAGAAAAAGTAGAATTTGATTATATATGAAGAAGAAATCAACAACCTTGATATTATGTAGAAGCGCAAATTGCAAGAGAAGAGCAATTTTAACAGTAGAAGAAGAAAAAACATAAAATTGCATTGTTAAGGTTTAGGCAGGAATGATTGATAGTGCAGGAATGGACGAAAGAAAAAAGTGAAGTCATCTTTAGTAAACAGAATCAATAGGTAAATTGCTGCAGTTTGTATTCCGCCCTATGCAAATATTATTTTCAAGAGAGTCCTCATAATTATTCTCCACTGGTCAGTCAATAAATAAAAGCAGAAAAATATCAAAGAAGGCTCTCCGTCAGATCTGCAGTCACAACAAAATCAAATCAATAGGGGAAATGAAATAGGTTAACGATGTCCATGAATTACAAAGAACCACGAGGACGGATAATGAGAACAAGAATAAAAAGGTAGGGCGAAGAAGAGATATAGTTGACCAGAGACAGAAAATTAACGAAATTCAGAAATGAGGTGAGGCAAACCTGCGTAAGACAAGAAGGGAAAGTGATTTGGTGACTAACTGAACAAGAGGAAGAAGAGAAGTAGAGGACCAAATCCTTAGTAACACGTCTCCATTTCTTACATACACAGGCGCAGGCAACAACACTTTTCCTCTGGGGCCAACGATCTTCACTCCCCTCCAATCGCTTGATTATTTCCACTAGCAACTCCGGTAGCACATTGGCCCACCCATCTGCGTCAGCGTCTGCCTCTGCCTCCGCCTCTGACTCTGCTTGCGGCCGCCGACTCAACGATAGTGCCCCAGACGAAGAGAAGACCCCATCATCCTCAACCTCAACCTCACCCTGCTGCCACGATCTCCATGATTTCCGCCTCAGAATCGATCTTCTCAAGGACATGACTAGAAGAGATGACTTTCTTATTGTTACTTTTTGGGGTGAAAGTGAAACATAGAAATTTAATTTAATTTCTCTTCCTTCTTTTAAATGGGAGAATAATGTGAGAGAAGGATAACAGTCGGCTACTCGGCTGACCGCAAAACATGAGAAGGGGAGACATTATAAATTATTATTTTGATAAGAAAAAAAAAACAATTAAAGATTCCAGCTGTTATCATTGGTTTATAAATTAGATAAATTAGAGTTTATCTGATTTTTATTTCAAATTAAGTTTCAAAAATATAAAAATAAAAAATAAAAAATCTACATAAATATATTACAATTATAAAAAATTTAAAAAATAATTTACTTTATTTTTTGAAAGAAGCTTTGCTAAATATTGAATTTATATCTAAATTCTTCCATTATAATGTTTTAATCGAAATAAATATATAATATATTTACCTTTTTAATTGATAGTAAAATATAAAATTAATTATAAAAATTAATCCAACTTTATTCTAATCTAAAACTATTCTAACACTAAAGCTAATAATTTTATATACCAAAACACACTCTTAGATTATTATTATTAATTTATTTAAATAAATAATATTTTATAATAAATAATTACGAAAATTTTATTTTATTAAAAAATAAAAGATGTAAATTAACATACCAATTTTATAATGCAAATTCTAATATTATCTTTTTCTAATCTAAATTTATTCTAATAATATTTTTAATCTAACTGAATCCATAACATAAAGAGTTAAAAGAGTAGAAGAGACTAGAAAATGATAAAAATATCTAACTCAATAGCAACTTCTAGCATATTTAATTACATTCACTCCGGGAGATTTTATTTTATATCTTTTATTATTGAACATAGAAGCATAGAATAGAATCCCAAGTTTGGCGGTATCCAAGAACACGGCAAGAGTGATGACCAAACTGGAGGAAGCTCCTTCTACATTGCAAGCCCATCTTCCAATTCAAACGGTATCCATATCTCATTCACCCTGTTATCGAATTCAAAGGGAGAATTGTACTGTGCAACAGTATAAATGGTAGCAGTATCCAGTTCATGGCTTTTCTGAATGGCAGCTGCCCAAACAGTGTCAGCAAGACTGGCTTGTAAAGCAGCAGCTTCCTCTCCCACAGTTGCATCTCTCACAAACCCACCAAATTGTCTCACAGCAACGTAAATGGGCTTCCATCTCTGAACATGGAGGCCTTCTGCTGGGGGTGGATTCGGTTGATTCTCTTTGGGAACATAAAAGCTGACAGTGAATGAAGATTCGCAGAAGGGTCCATCGCTGGGTGAAACTTGAGTAAGGACTGGACCTGTCATCTCTATTTTCTGTTCATATTTGTTCTTCCCTTGAATGTAGTCAAATAGCCTGAAAGATGCAAATGGATCAATTGCAATCTTAAGTTTGTTACTTGCTTTTTTGTTTTTCTCTAGCAATCTCAATAGAGGATGATGAAAAGAAACATCAGCTTTGCTTTAAAGTATGAGAGGACGATTAACATTGATAATTAGTATATAGAACCAACAACAGCAAAGAGGACTAAACCAAAGATTTTCGATATTTAACATTGGATATGGAATATTTTAAGTTTTCCAAGAACTCAACCATAATTGATACCGGAATTACTATATAAGAATCCAGCTACCAAAAGACATGATTTTAGAAATTCATAAGTTCCAAAAGAAAATACAACGACACTAGCTATACTTGCATGAAAATTGAGAAAATCATCATACAGTGACAAAAGGGAAAGAAGAACAAAAGAAACTTACTGTAGGAATCCAGTTCTGGTGGCATCGACAAGGGAGATATCTTGGATGGGAGAGGTTGAAATCCAGACAGAGAAATTATAGCGGCGGATTTCATATCCATCCCCTACCTGAATGACATCGAACGATGGGCATTCAATGCGATTGCAAGTAGGCGGGTATACGCCGACAGTAGTCTTTCTGCTCTCATGCCAGAGACCCAAGTTTACATGGAAGAGAAGGCTCAAGAGGAGTGAATACCTCAACATTTTGGAAAGGGATGGAAGCAAGTGTTTTCAAGCGTTGCCTTGAGATACTATTAGATGTTTGGCCTTCGGTGAAGGATATAAGAAATTAAGGGAAGGAGAAAGGTCCACACACTTGTATGATATTTGTGTGGCTGATGACGGTCCTAGGAAAAGGAGAAGCCTTCAAGATAAGTCTTTAAACTTGTGGAGCCCGTATGTCCTATTTGTATATCATATTTGTTTTATATACCCTTTGTCCCGATTACCCTATTTTTCTTCTTTTTTTAAATAAAAAATATTTTGTGATTAGAATAAATAAATTTTTTATTTAATTATATTTTTCGGGATTGATTATCCTTTGGGTTCACACATAATTTATTTTTTTATTATTACCTGATTTTAATTAATATGAAATCATTCCATATCTCACCGTGACTATGAATTTACAAATCCTTTTTTTAATGATATCTTCTTACATGTAAATAATTGTATAATGATTTAATATCATTTATATATATTTTACTTCCAAAAACGCCAAACCAATTATTATTATTATATATAGCAAAAACGAAAGAAAATAAAAAATTGATCAGCATGAATCAGATCTTAATGTCAACGAAAGGCTAGATCTGCTGTACATAAACGAAAAGCTAATTAATCAAATAAATCAAAAGCAAGAAGGTGGATTCTGTCTGCCGTATGAGTTCCCAATGACATTGGCGCACAACGCCGTCGTGGAACCTCCGCCCTCAGCTTGGCTTAAGTTTATGTCCTTAAGCATAACGTCTTTGCAGGGGTATTTCTTGCTGCAGTTCAAAGTTACCGCAACCTTCTCGTCGGAGGTGCCCCATATGTGGTCGAAGGTGATGTCTTTTATCTGAATGTGAGAGGGAGTCTGCAAAGGATGTAAGAGGAAATGCAATGTAATAAATGAAAAAGAAAAAACGCAAAGTTGCGTATTTAGCTATATATATATATACAGACCGTCATATCGCAAGGAGGATTAGGGCAGTATTGTTGATCGATAATAATTGGCCTCCTAACACCAACCATCTTCACATTTTTATACACAAAGTTGGAAGCCAAACCAGCGTTGGAGGAGGACCATGTTTTGATTCTTAACCCATCCGTGGTTCCATCGAGGGTGCAGTCCTTTACCGATACACCGACGACAGTGTCTTCTTCCGGGTACCTGCCCATACTTCCGACGCTAATCCCATGGCCAGGGCCACAGTAGACGCCGGAGATGTTGATGTTTTTGCTTCCCGAGATGATGGCTATGCAATCATCGCCCGTCCCAATTCTTGAATTTGAAATCTCGACCTGCTCAGATGCTCCGATTTTGATGCCGTCGGTGTTAGGGCTGTCACCCGGCGCTGTTAGCCTCACCTTATAGATCTTCATCCTGGCGCATCCGAAGAGAGAGATATGGGCGTTTTGGCTATTCACTGATCTTATGTGATGAACCTTCCCGTTGGTGATAAATTCAAGGCTCACGGACTAGAGTACATAGATGGAGAAAGAATAACAAGAAAATCAGAATACTCTTACGTACGTGAAAGGCAATAATGGGAATGGAGGTTAGTTAATTAAACTTACTATGGAGCGGGTGTTACAATTAGGGTTCTTGTCGCAGTCCCAAACATTATAGCCTTGGCCATCAAAGGTACCGCCACCGCTTACCGTCAACTGATCCACATATCGGAAAGTAATCCACTTCTCTGTATCCTTCAACTGAGTTGTAGGCTTTAAAGTTCCTTTCATGTAAAACGCTACAGGACCTGTGCATTCCCCTTCAAATACAACCGTGTCCAACACATAAACTCCTTTCGGGATGAAAACCTGGGCCTTTCCACCCCATTGACATGCATCATTCCATGCTTTCAAGAATGCCTGGTTGGGTTTATGTGTGAAAATTTTAAAAAAATAGTTACATTGCAATCAAGAAAAGCAAAGGCAGGCTATGCAAATGCATCCCTCCAAAGCATACTAACCTGTCTGTTGTCAGTCTTTCCATCTGAGACCGCATTGTAGTTCATGACGTTGAAAACCTTGATGGGTTTTGCATTAGCAGCACCAACGAGGATGAACATCGAGGACATCACGAACAACGATCTGACAGTTGCCATTTTCATGATCAGACCTAATCAACTAACTTATCTCAACACCTGAGGGTTGGCTATATAAAATTTTTTGTTACCTACTCCATCGTGAGTATACATGGTAAGGTTTGAATTCTTTTGATTCCTTCCATTTGATGTGATTCTTTGGATTCTCTTCTCATTTTGTTGGATGAAATTATTCGGAAACTTTTTTTCTTCCTCTTCTTCCTCTGATACATAATGTGAAACCAAAATTCTCCTTGATGAGTAGAAACAAATATGGTATGAGATCCACCAATAGATTAAAATATTTCCTTTTCTTCTTTCTTTATAATGGTATACTGTTAAAAGTTCATTTACCAATTATAGTAATTAGTAAAACCTTCTAACAGTGCTCAAAACTCAAAAATATGGATTAACGTTACTCAAAACTCCTGGGGTTTGTTCTCTCTTTTCCATTATTGCGATGTCATATAGTATAGTGATGCTGGGATCATCAAATCTGATTTTTGATTCGCCAAATCATTCTGCTAGGAGATTGATATTATTAATTAATATGTATACTAAAGGAAAAATAAGGCTTTATATGTTTCTTTAGAGCTAATAATTTTTTAATATATTTCTTAATTATTTAGAAAAATGTGCACTCCAATAATCCAATTTAGATAAAGATGAAGGTGAAGAATGGGTCTTTCAAGGGCGTCTGGAAACGGCGTTGTTTCGTTCCATGCATGCTGCAGGTCGTCTATCTGTCCCGGTAACATGGTGTCGTTTAGTGTTTAGAATATTTTATTATTTTAATTTATGTATAATAATTTTAATAAATTCATTTTTTAACTTCTGAAATCCAAAAAAAAAAAGACATCATTGATCCAAAATATAAGAAATTTTTACCACAATCTGAAAAAAATAAATTTTCTACTAGCTGTAAAAAATAAATTTAAATTTGGATCAATAATTATTTTATGAAAAAATTAAATATTCATTTTACTAAGTATATTTAAACAAATATTTGACGTATCCAATAAAATGAGGATTATATGCAAACGATACTGTGCCATCAAATATCAACAACGTTCTCGCCTTGTTCTCGCCTTGCTCTCGCCTTGTTCTCGCCAAAACCAACCACACAAGCTATAAGGAAGAAAATTTTTGGCAAGAATACTCTTCAGGCTTCCCATACCAATGCCAGACAAGATATTGACCACTTCCACCACCAGTACTTTGCCCAAACAGGCAAATAACAAGCCCCCAGTATTGCCTCGTAAATTTATCAACGTGCTATACGATCGATTTGTCAGACAAACATACAAAAGGACGTGCAACAATAACACCAAGAGACTGCAAGATATTCAAGGCAAAATTCATGCAGTCAGCAATGCTGAGATGTCGGAAAACAAGCTCAAAATGGCAAATACTCCCGAAATTACCAGCTACATCCCGCGAAATCATTTCTCTTGGCTAAATGACCGAATGTGTTTGATAAGGTCTTCTTTCAATGACTCCGGTACTTGTGAAATGAAGGTGGGTTTGGCATCGGCAATCAACAAATTCCTGCATAAATAGGGAAGGAACAAAAATGAATTTGGAATTACTGTTTTTTTCCTCTCTTTTTTTGCAGATTCCGAATAATATCCAGTTAAAATAAAAATATAATCATACCAGACATTAGAAACAATTTAATCAAGGAATGATTCTCTATATGAGAAACTATTTGTTGAAATTTACAATATTGGACAGATCTACAAAAATTGAAACTTGGAGCTTTAATTCTCAATAGCAAATTTTACATTCATTAGTCTACTTCACTAAATATATGGTCATGGGTTTTTCTTTCTGTTATTATCTTTTTCCTGTCAAATGGAAGAGGGACGACTAGTTAGCTTCCAATTGGCATTAGTCTACTTCACTTTTCTGACTAACGAATGGTGCCCAAATTTTGTTTAAAGTATTGCAGGACGCCATTGCAGAACATCACCCCACCCTGAAGCTGTAATTCTCTAAAGCTTCTGCAGCCTCCGACTTACATCAAGTATCCTATGGACAGGTCAATATCTCTGTTGCAGATGTTGTTTCTTTCACCTTTTTCAGTTAGGCAAACCAGCCTATAAGTGTAAAATAAAACTTTGCTTTGGCTAACCCATGCATCCACTACACACTATAAGAGATGACTTAAAGCTCCATAACAAACTTCAGGACTTTTTCACTTTAAAAACAATGACTGACATGACATGCAGCATGCTGACAAGAAGAAGGTTTGCAAGGGAAGAAAGAAACGTCATCACAAAGATAAATGTGTATCCCAAAAATATAACTTGCTCTTCTGAATAGCTTATGCTATGCACTCGAGTTATTTTCATGAAAGGAATCATACATTCATTACATATAATTTTAACTATCAAGGGACACTATGTGCACTGGAATATGAAGATGTAATATTTCGATACTTTTTACAGAATATAAGCAAGACTTACTTTAATTCTTTAACACTGTGCACAGTCTGTACTTCTGTACGTAACCTCTTCCTTGAAGACATAAAACTGTACACCTTGTCAGTCCATCCACATGATCGCAAAAGTGAAGAAGCTTCATGCTTGAGACTGAGATCACACAAAAAACACAAAGAAATAATAAGAAGAAGAAAAAAGAAAACCCAACTACCAAGTATAGACAATCAAGACAACGTAGCAATCAACCATGCATGTGACATTTAACACAGAGCAGAAGCAATCTTTGAAAATGATCGACCAATAACTGACTCAAACAACTGTCTCAAGATGGCTATTAGTGCTAAGAACATGAAAGATACAAAAGTTCAAATGCATAGCTCTCTTTAATCAAGCTCTAACCCAAACAACTAAGGGATCTCCCTTGGGAAAATAGGATCATAAGCACAAAGATATCCACAATAACCTACCAATCAAAATGAATAATAGCACAGTTAACTTTCTTGACAGCTAATCAGTACAAGTTAAAAGGAAAGTTTAAGAAAATTATGCAACGTACGCATCCTTCATTTCTTCAACTCTAGCTTGAGATTGAGCATCTTGAGCAAGTAAAACACAAGAATCATCCTCCAACATTCTCTTGGACCTTTGAATGTCTGAGTTGAAATTCAAACCACCATTGGGAGATTTGGGGCGATCATTACTTTTTTCCATCATCTCCCGGTTTATTGAATCATGACAACCAGAGCGATGTGGCTTTGTTGAATTAGCAGTACCATTTTCAACATGACCATATGCTTTTACTACTGCAATTGTTTGGCAGCTCTTGTCATTAATAGAGCAGGCTTTTTCATAATTGTCAAATCCATCCTTGTTTGCACTGTCTTTCTCAAATTTTTCCATACAAGATGGTTCTTTTACATCCCCATTCTTCTCCATGTGACTCTTATGAGTGCCAACCTTTGCACCACCAGTTGGAAAAACCCTTTTAGAACCCGAATTCCTAAAGATAGTATCAAGCTTTACACGTAGTCTAGAAGGCTCGTTATCAACCTTTGATATGGTTGGCATGTCAATTCGAGAAGATTGTCCATATGGTTTAGCACCCATGACTTTGGATGAACCAGTAGATTTTGGACTTTCAAACCCCTCATTGCCATTAGAAAAGCATGATTCTCCTCCACGAGAAACAAAAGTGGTGCTATTCTCTCGGTTAGTGCGAGAGAAGAAAAGTATGTAGACTTTCTCTGACAAAACATCCTGTAGTGTTGAAAGTGTTACATATGAATCATTGCAGCAATACCAACGACCAATTGCATCCTGTACATGAGAAATGACTAAACACAGTTTAGCTACTTTTCCGAAACTAACATAATTGACCTAGATATATAGTAGATGACCACAAACCTTGATATATGCATAATAATGCCCAGATTCGGGTGAGCATCCTGAATGAACTATGGTACCAAAAAGATTATACTCCGGCTGAGAATCCTATCAACAATTGATGAAGCAACATATTAAAATAAAACGAAAACCATACAGATCATTTATCTAGCTAACAAGCCATAATTATGAGGCATTTAAAGGCTTTCACTAATGAAAGTGGAATCAAACATTCAAACCTTAAGTGTTACAAGCAAAGTTTGAATTGTTACTATTTTCTAGAGGTTGAGATTCAAGTTTCATGTACCAAAAAAACTAATAGGCCTGAGAACGTATAAGTATTTAGTTTCCTATTTCAAAGGAAACCTTTGTTCATATGACAAGTATCTCTTGTGGTCTAATTAGTAATAACAAATCCCTGACACCTTAAATATCAAAAACAAAATCATTTCAATTGCAGAAGTCATCTCTTGTTATCTTTATTGCTCATTATGTCAGTATGGATATCGTGAGTGTTTGCATGAGCAACAATGTGGAGATAAATATTAGAATTATTAGAAAAGTAACTAACTGAGGAAACAAAAGAAGATTGATCAAAGTTAAGTCAATCCTAAAAAAATCCCATTACCGATAAAACAATCAAGAAAACAATTAAGATCATTAGTTTCAGCATGTTATAGAAACAATAGAATTTGCAAGATATACCAGAAGACTAACAGACACTATAACTTAAAGGAACATAAATAAATTAAAGACAGATCTGGAAGAGTTTTTGGAAAATCTTAAAATTACAAAACAATCACTTTCTCACAGAACCAAATCAAAATAAACGAAATCTACTCCTTTTGCTGACAGTATTAGTATGTTCATGTCAATGGATGTTGACAGCGTGAGAATTGGAAACAGACAAATGATTATAGCACAGGCAGAGAAGAAATCATTCCGCAGCACTCGCACAAGCATGCAGCATCCAAGGATGTCATACAAGCAACGTATTCCAATAAAGAACAACATGAACACCTTCAGCACCATTGTCCCAGTGCATTCTAAAAAGGTTGATGATACTGACAATAGACAGTTCACAAACTAAAAGTCAAGGCTGTCATGTGTTTAATGAAAACTTTTATAAAGTTGACAACAGTTTGTAAACTTGCAAACAACCCCACAACCCCTCCACCGGAATTGGGAAGTAGAAAAGGCATCAATATAGGGTTAACTTTTAAAATGCTCAGAAATTAGGATTTCATAGACTAAGTCCACACTAATGATGCTTGAAAAAAACCTAGTTCTCCCCACCATGTGATCATGAGATAAAATAGCAAGAAGCAGACACCAGTGAAGTCCGAAATAGTGGCAAACTTTTTTAAACAAGAAATCTGAAATTAGAGAGCCACTGGAAACACCCATGTTTTGGTAAATATGACAGTGTAGTACAGTTCAAAGCTTAGCATGTACTTAAGATGTCTTATTTGGCTGATGTATAAAGTATTTAGTTGTATAGGATGAGCATATTAATCAAAGCTCTCCTCATAGCTTAACTAAGTGAACAGATTGCCTTGATGATAGATTCACAGGACATTTAAATAATCATGTACTCGTGAAAAAAATAATTCCTAATCAGCATCCCTCCTTCATGACCAACAATCCTCCGATCATATAATCTGAACTAGAGTCACAACCATCTCAAGATATATTGCAATTTGAAGATGTATTTCATGTACAATGGTTGTATGTTGACATATTTTATCAAATTACACACACCTGACTAGACTTGCACATGAAGCCTGAGAGTAGCAAAATTTCCTCAAATGGAATAGGTTTATCAATTTTGCCGCCAAACATGCCCTCAAACCTCTGCCCACATTGATAGAAAAAATAAAATCTCAGCAAAAGTAATGAGCATCACGATAAACTGAAGAAAACAGAAATTCAACAAAGATTTTCACCTTCAGCTGGATAACAAGAACATTTGGCGCTTGAAATATGGACATTTGCTTCCTGGCCGCAACCATTTTCTTGCAACTAAAAAGCAAAAGTCCCTGATGGGTGTAAGTACAAATAAAACGACGAGACAAGGATAAAGGTTTTTTTTAAAAGAAAAAAAGCCAATATCAGAATTACTTTTCACACTTGTACTTATTGTTGCCGTCCAAAGTCTCGGGGCGGAAGAACTTGAGCATTGCATCCTTCAGGGAAGTGGAATGCAAAACATCAAGACTAATATCCATCGTCTCATCAACCTTATTACTCTCGGAATGACAAGAGAGGCACTTGACCTGACTCTGCAAAGCACCCCCGAATATGTCCTGAACAATAGTAACTCCAGTTGCGTCAGCGCAAGAATTGGTCTTGCGGCGAAGCTTTTTAAGGCGCAAACAGGTGTTATGGCAAGCATCGATGACGTAACGCAAGAACTCGTGAGCATCCTCCTGGCGGCCGCTGCGGAAATGGTCGGCAAAGATCCTCAAGCAGCTCTGCAACTTAATGGGAGCGTCAAGAGGAAGATCGAGCCGGAGGGAACGGACTATCCGCTTCTCAAGAATGCAGAAGGGGCAGTCGCGGTCAGAATCGCAGAGAGAAGAGTGCTGGGAACGGAGGCAGAAATTAGCCAAAGGAGGGGTGTAAGTGAGGCACTGGAGGACGCTATTGAGGTAGCAGGTATTCCCCAGATTCTTTAACCCTAGAGGTGGACCCGTTTTGCGTTTGGAGCTCAGTAGACTGGGCTGCCAACTCATCTGCAAGCCGAATCCGCTCCCGCCCATTCATTCAATCCCAATTTCATTATTCCCCAGATTCTTCTGAGTAATTGTTTCTGCTTCTTCTTCTTTATCCTCGGCTATCATCTTCCGCCTGATGACCCTTCTCCATTCGCCTAGCTTCTTCTCTCGCTGTTGATTTTTTCCTTTATTATTAATTTTTAATTATATAATCGATTTTAAATTCAAAGTACAACCAATCTCCAATTTCATTTTCTATTTATTTTTTTAATTTCATTTTCTCCTCTTGCTAAATTGTTTCTCAAATTTATTTCTCTAACCCAATTTTAAAATAAAAAATTACATTAATATGATATAATAATAACAATAATAATTTATGATTAAATTAACCTGAAAATTTTTTATATCAGTACGTTCATGTGATATTAACTGAAAATTATAAAAAATTCTCTATATTATACAAAGCTGGCTTGGTAGCACGGCATGATTATTATCCGGATGAGGAAGGAAAAATAAAATAAAATAAAGTAGAGACAGCATTATTTAATATTTAAAACCCATGGAGGGAAAAGAAACCGAACCCTACCTCTGTAGAGTCTGTAGTGTTCATAATTCGTAAATTTGGTGTCTCTATCGCTAAACTCTCTTGCGAATCTTGTAGTCCTTCGTGTTGATAGAAGTGATGGCTCCAAATGAAGAAGCTCTAGGCATTCTCCAAGAGATTGAAACCCTCGTTTCTGACAAACTTCAAGTGGTAACTCTCATAACTCTCCTCTCTCTCTCTCTCTCTCTCTCGCTTAAACTGTTAATTTGCTTTATTATTGGCTCATGATCCTTTTATCTGTCCAGGAACCTGAATTTACTTGTGAGTCATCCCTTGGAATTCTTTGATTTTTCGTAATTTCCCCTTCGCTGTTCTAGGTTTTATTTTTGAGATTGTACGGGTGCATCATTTTCTGGATCCCCATCCCATTCCTCTGATGATTTCTAAGTTACCTTGAAATATATGATGATTTCTAAACATATTTATAATAACGTGCAGAGTCCAATTCTTTATCAAGTTCACCAACGCTGGCCTTTTTATGCCATTAGAAGTTAGGATTGGGATTATATGCAGAGTTCATGTTTGTTCACTGTAAAAATCATCTTTTCTTTTTGGGATTTTGGATCAGCTGGACATTTTCCGTTTCTTCTTTAAATGGCGGACCTCCCAGCCTCTTTATTCCCGTGCTGTGGGCAGCACTCCTTTCTCTAATATGCCAATTAATGGCCAAAAATATTCTTTCGCGGAATACTCTCGTCTATTTCCTAGTTTCATTTACAAAGCGTGTGATCTTTTGTTTTGGAGAGTGAGAGGCAAAGAAAGGCACCTTATATTTCATTAAATTAATGAATCCTGAAGAGAGCTCAAAGCTACCTTCAGTTTTGCTAGAAATATCTTTTATATGGCCCCCCCTCAAAACAACCTTATTTGTGGCATATAATGATACCTGCATGTTGTTTTGACATCAGCATGATAAGCTGCCTCTGTTTGTCTTGGTTTAAATGAAATATTACTGGGATCATCTCACTGTTCTTACTGTGGAATATCTTTGGATTTATTGTTCTTAAAGCCTTCAGATATGAATATCTTTGGATTTACTGTATAGGTCTCGTACAAGTGGCTAAGTCGTAACTTTCTAATGCCATCCAATGCTGCAAAGCGGTAATTTTCTGCATCTGCTTTGACTTCTTCATCATTCTCTTTAATCCTTTGCAAAGAAGTAATTTTCTCCATCAGATTTCGTTACTTTTTTCCTCCTTTCTCTTGACTCCGTTCTTGGTTACTAGGTTGCTTCAAGAATTTGTTGAGTCATGCAGAAGTGCTATCGAAGTGGTGTATACTTTGTCGGGCTGGTTGAAGAAGAATCCTTCAAGTTACCATATAAAGCTAGTTTCTGGTCGTAAGCTGGAAGGTTATACCTCTAAGTAGGATATGGTTCCAGTTAGTGTGTTGACATTGTCCATTGGGGGTGGAAAAAAATTGCAGTTAGTCCATGAACTTAATGTTGATGACTTTCATTTTACATCAACTGTAGATTACCCCTGCCTTTATATTTTCTTAGATTGCATCATGATGTCTCACATGCATGAGGTTGTCCTGCCTTGTTGTGGTCGTTTGTATGCATCACAAGATACAAACTTATGTTCTTGAAAATGTAATGGCTGTGAAATTTTCTTGAAACACCTTCTTACCCACCTTTTGCAGAGGCAAAAAATGAGTTTGACGAAAATTGCTCAGTTCAGGTCTATAGTGTGCAGGCTTGCATCCCAAAGGATCCAATCGAACTATGGAATACTGAATTTGTACAAGCTGGAGAACTCTTCAAGAAACCTTCCATTGATGATAATTGCTTGAGAAACAACAGGTGCAATTGTTAAGTCAGCTACTATGCTGCCTTCACAGTTTTTCTGTCCTGTTGTTAAATTATAGATGGTTTATGTTGTGGGATTTGGCACATATTTGACTATATTTTAAGATATTTGTCAATGAAATATCAAAGTCGGTTATAGTATCTATTTGCTACAAAGTAAAATGAATGGTTAGATAGAGTGGCTTCAGATGGATGCATTTAGGTTTCACTATGCCATAATATTATTGGTTTAGACTATTTGTTCCGAAATTTAAGTATTTACAGTATAGAAGCTGAATTTGTACCTTCAATAGTAACAGTATTTGTTTGACCTTTAATTTCTAAGCTTTTATATTGCTTGAGATTTTAAATACATTTTATGAGATTGTTTAACATAAAAGTGTAAGGTCGCAAAGTGTGTGAGGCTTCTTTGCTGTTTAGCATGAAGGTAGTACTTATTCATCTATTTTTTGTATAGTCTTATGAATTTAATCCTTCTATCAATGGTTGTTATTTCTTAATGGGATCATAAATTTTCAAATACTGATAAAGTACAGATTGCAGTAAACTCCGAAAACTGGTACAGAATTGCAGTAAACTCTGAAAACTGAGTATTTCACTCTTCACATTGATCCTGGGAAAGTTCCATACTGTTCTACGTTTGAAATTAACTGGTTATGGCATGCCATAAACTCTGAAATCTGACTATCCCGTTTCCACCGTGATCTTGGTAAAGTGACATGCTGTTGTTCTGAGTTTGAAAATAACTGGTTATGAAAACTGTCCATATGGTGAAGATTTTATGGTTTACTCAACCGTTTGGAGAAATATATGCCTGTGCCACCAACTAATGGTTTCTTCTTGATGGTTGATTTGTCTTCCACTAGGCTCTGTGGGATTTTTAACTCCCGCATCACGTGTATTGCTGTTGAAACTCCTTCAACAGCCGCATCTGCCTTGCCAAAAAGTTTAGAAGTCTCAGTGCCATCCAAAAGTAATTCAGCACATGGAGGGTCAAATGATATCAAAACTCGAAGTAGCAATACCAAGCTTCCTGAAGATAAAGATAAAGTTCGTGACCAGACTGCTAATGAAATCAAAGGCCAGATTGATAAAAGCTCTAATGTGAATAGAGGGCCATTAGTAAATCTGTGGGGTTCTGCTTCTGGAAAGTCAAAAGCACCTGCTGTTGCAGCAAAGGATAACAAGCTAATTGTAAATACTCACGGTTGGTTATTCTTTTTCTTTTCTTTAAAACTTATGGTTTCTTCATCTTCAATTCTATGTGGTGAACTTGTAGCACAGAATTTAAGCTTTGGCCAGGCATCCCTTTATAATAATCCGTTGATTTACATTCTATTAGACAGTGCCGAAGCTTCAGTTTGTATTCATGAGCCGAGTGAGAATAGAAGCAGTGATGATGAGTCTCAAGATGTCAATTTCAAGAGAGCATCTAATGGCGGTGAAGGCAACAGAAAAAGGAGAGTAGTGTTTGACTGTTCAGATGACGAGTATGAAGGTGCTGTCAGTATAGCATCGCCACATCTTCCTACGGGACAAAATTTTCTTTCTGACAACATCAATTCCTGTGCGCAAACTGAAGATAATGCCAATGTCAAGGTAAAGGGATCAACTGATGTATCATCTAATCGGCTACTATGCAAAGAATCCTCAGCTGTCACCAAAGTCAGTGATCAAGATGCTTCCTCCTTAGAGAACACGCATGGCCAATTTAATGGAGACTTTAAAAAGGATATAATTGTTAATGCTGTGCCATGTTCACCTAAAAGGAGAAAAGTATTGAAGACACAGATTGATGAACGTGGGAGAGAAGGTGCTAATTCTGCTTTACTCAATTTTTGCTAATTTGTCTTAATTCGTTGAATGACCCCATTGGGCAGAACCTCTTGGTAGCACTTTCATATTAAACTGTTTTATTTCTTCTTCTATATTGCAGTAACTAAAGTGGTCTGGGAGGGGGAGGACGCGGCGATAAATAGAGATGACAGCAATGCAATAAAGAAGTCTGGAAAAAATAGCTCCACTAGTACTGTGAACTATAGGTCAGAGAATACAATTTCATCAATATATTTCTCTCTCGTCTTCATGGTAGTCAAATTTGTTACATAATTCTTATTTTTTTACCAGGAAAGTTTTCATTTTCAATTTAGTTTGTTGTGCCAAATAAAGCAATAATTACCATACGAGAATATCATCAGTATCTGCTTGCTTAAATGCATTTGTCACTCATTTGCCTGCCTGGGAATGTCATGACATTATTTGTTGCGCTGCTAGACTTAGCAAATCAATAGTTAAAATTCTGCTGCAGATTTTAGCTTATACCTTGTAACAGTACAATTAACGGTCTGTTTACAAATTCAGGGCACCAGCAACTAAGTCATCCCCTGCATTTGGAAATGCGACTTCGACAAATCAAGGGAGCAAGACAGGGAACAAAAAGGGAGGGCATAAGGACCCCAAACAAGGCAACATTTTATCATTCTTTAAGAAGGTTTGAACCTAGTACTTTGTAGTGGTTAACTCCATCTTCTTGGTGCCGTCATATGTGGTTAAGCTTCACTCTGCCTAGTGCTCAGATTGATTTAGGGCAACTTGGTGAACATGGGTGAATGTGTTATGTCTTGGTTGACAGCAGAGGAAGACGAATCTTTATTATCCTAAATCAGAACATCTAAGGATTTGGATATTTTTGTATATGCGTTGTTGAATTACTTTCCATTCCCTATTGTAGAGTTGGTCACATCTAAGGATTTGGAATTCAACCCTGAACAACTAAACACGTTTTTGAGATTTCGAAGATGGAGGGAAGTAACATAATTGATTAATCTTGTAATTTACTAGTGATGAGGGAGCCTAAGTCTCTAAATTAGTCATATTTAGACTAACCAGTGTTGTTTTATGAAACCATATATCTGCATTAACATTTAGCAGCCACTCATCAGAATGACTAAGAGGGTTGGTTATCTGCATAATGCGGCAAGATTGACGCTCCACAGGTGACTATCACTAGTTCTTTCTCTTTTGTTAACTCAAACAACCTAAATCTATTGGACAGACTGAGCATCCTGAAGAGGCGCTGGCTGAATTTATCCTCATGAAAATTTTAAAATCTACCATCAACCGTCATAAAAATCCAATCTTTAAATCGACATCAACATATATCCTCGTGAAAATCATAAAGGCTAAGGAAGCCCTAAATGACAATGGAAATCTAACAAACCACAACCCTAAAAAACTCAAAATTTAGTTAATAAGAAAATACATAATGATTTCTAGAAATGGGTTTGAATCTTGATAATAATTATAAATTGCAGAATTAATTTAAAGTTTAATAAAATCCAAATCCTTTATAAAAATAAAATACAAAATACAGTGGCTGACAAATCGACCTCGACCGAGAAGCAAAACAAATTCGCATGTTTTGATAATAGAATAACACGGATATGCTTGCCTATAAAAACCGTTTCTCATCGTCGGCATCATCATTATCTTCTTCATCTTGATTTTTCCACGTCACCGCCATCACTTAACGTATCGTTTTCTCCTTCCATATTCCCGTTCCTCTCCCGTCACCAGCGCATGGATTAACACGCAACCACACTATATATCGAGAACGCTCCCTCCGCTTCCTTTCTGTTCTCTTTTTTTTCTTTTTTTTAATCCGACAGAATTGGCTCCAATCATTAATCATCCATGGAGAAGACGGTGACTCACCAAGAAGAAGGCAACACATCCAAATTCAGCCGCGATGATTTTCCCTCTGACGACCGCGACTACCTCTCTGGATTTGGCAATAACTTCGAATCAGAGGCCCTTACTGGTGCTCTGCCTCGCGGTCAGAACAGCCCTCTCCTGTGTCCTTATGGTCTTTACGCCGAGCAGATCTCTGGCACCTCCTTCACTTACCCTCGGAAACACAACCAACGCAGGTCTTTATTTAAACCATATCCTCACTTGGTTTGCTTTCATAGAACAGTTGATTGATTGAATTCTTTTGTAAAAGTTGACGAAAATGTTTGGGCAGTTGGCTTTATCGGATAAAACCATCGGTGACTCACGAGCCGTTCAAACCCCGCTTGCCACGGCATGATAGGCTGGTCAGTGAATTCGAAAATTCAAACTCTCACACAACGCCGACTCAGCTCCGGTGGAAGCCCGTGGATATTGATGCCACTCAAACCATCAATTTCATCGATGGCTTGTACACTATGTGCGGTTCTGGCAGCTCCTTCCTTCGCCATGGCTTCGCTATTCACATGTAATTCACTATCTGACAATGCGCCTAGTCATCCTCAAGTGTTAATGTGAATTTAGGAAATCAAAAACACAGATTGTCGTATGATTTTTTAAATCCTCATCCAATCTGAAAGAGGTAACCACAGCTATGTAGTGCTAAAATACTAGTATTATAAATCTGTTTTTTCGTTTCAGCTCGTTCTAATTCGGCGTCCAATTTCTGAAATCAGAAATATGTTGTGTCCTACACGTGTGTAGGTACGCTGCTAACACGTCTATGAGCAATTGTGCCTTCTGCAATGCAGATGGAGACTTCTTGGTTGTTCCTCAGAAGGGAAGTAAGCGCTCGATTGAATATTCGCACAATTCAATCTTCATTTGATTGTTTCTTGTCTGTTACTCGATTAATTGTGGGAAGCGCATAAAGTTCTTGCTTTAATTTTTATTTGTGAACCATAATAATTGAGATTATGTTGCTTATTACCTGTGGTGGTGGTTGTATAGGGCTGTGGATCACTACAGAATTAGGGAAGTTGGAGGTTTCTCCCGGTGAGATAGCTGTTTTACCCCAAGGCTTCCGTTTCTCTGTAGATTTACCGGATGGTTTATCACGTGGTTACGTATCCGAGGTGTTTGGCACCCATTTTCAACTTCCTGATCTCGGGCCAATAGGTAGTTTCATCTCTCCTTGAAAAGGACACAATGCAGACTTCTTCAACTAATTTTGAAAGTGTTGCAAACATTAGAATCATGTTAAACGTGGGTAATGTATAGGGGCCAATGGTCTTGCTGCTCCAAGGGATTTCCTTGTTCCCAAAGCATCCTTTGAAGACAATTCTCGTCCAGGATATACTATCATACAGAAGTTCGGTGGAGCATTGTTCACTGCCAAGCAAGATTTTTCTCCTTTCAATGTGGTTGCTTGGCATGGTAATTATGTTCCATATAAGGTTGGTGCAACTCACAGCACCTGATCCTGTTGTTATAAATATTGGATAAGAAGAGTTGTTTGACCCTCACGTCTTCTTTTCTCTGCAGTATGCTCTCAGTAAGTTTTGCCCTTATAATACCGTTTTGTTAGATCATGGCGATCCATCCATAAACACCGGTTAGTGTTGTTGTCTGTAATACGATCTTTCCCCGGGAAGGTGAACTTTGCTGATTGCTTATACATTTGCTTAATTCAATTTGAATTTGAGCTCGAATTTGTGCAATATGTTTCAGTTCTGACAGCTCCAACTGACAGACCAGGCATGGCTTTGCTTGATTTTGTTATTTTCCCACCCCGATGGTTGGTTGCTGAGCATACATTCCGCCCTCCATATTACCATCGCAACTGTATGAGTGAATTTATGGGCCTGATATATGGTGGATATGAGGTGAGCTTTTAGGTATATAAAACATGTATATTTTTTCTTGCTTATAATCACACAAGTTCTAGTACCTTAATTGGGTTCCTTGGTAAAAGAGACGTATGACAGAGTATTAGAAGTATGCTTTCCGTCATCTTTCTGTTATGTATTCATACGAGTATGAACATAAGCTTGTTATACCAACTAAAAGGAAGGGGGCCTAGGTTCATTGAGCTTTTCTTTAACTTGTTGCTGATTTTGCTTCTCATGCCAGGCGAAGGCTGATGGGTTTCTGCCAGGGGGTGCAAGTCTTCATAGCTGCATGACTCCACATGGTCCTGATACAAAGACATATGAGGTGTGTGTGTTTCTTGTTGATATTATTGAGGCTTCTTTGTCTTTGAAATGAAACACTAATGGTTTGGGAACATCTTCATATGATTCACAGGCAACCATTGCTTGTGGGAGTGATGCGTACCCATGTAAAATACGTGATACAATGGCTTTCATGTTTGAATCCTGTTTGATCCCCAAAATCTGCCCATGGGCTCTTGAGTCCCCGTTCAGGGATCATGACTATTATCATTGTTGGATTGGGCTCAAATCCCACTTCTCTTTTGAAGGGAAAGACTGTAGTGCCAATGTTGTTCAGAATGGACACAAATGCGAGGAAGAGCCGAAAGAGTGAATTTCGGAGCTTGATGTAAATATTTTTTTTTCTCATATAGAGGTTTCCGAATAATAGAATATTACACAAATCCTTGTAGATAACCTAACTCTACACTGTTATCTTGCCTAATAATGTATATCAATCGAAGTTTGGAAAATAGGGTAGAAACTGAAGGAATACATTCATATGGAGAATGCTCCTAAAGAGATTTGCTTATCCTTTTTATAAACCATATTCAGAACAAATTCTTAATTCTATCGTGGATCAAGATTGTTATTGTAATAGGGGCAAGAAACTCTTATTTGTGCTTATTGCAATTGGTGTTTCAGCTTTATTCCTCCGTTATTCTTATCCCTTCCAAGGGTTGACAAAAAATATCAAGACATAAAATTTAAGAGGTGCAGTCTTTTTTTTTTTTTTGGGTTCTTTGTAATGGGCTTCCTTTTTCTATGTTGTCGCTGAATGTACAATAGTAGAAAAATAACCAGAATGGTACCTTAAATCTAAATTACAATTCAGTTCCTCGAAATCGGTAATACTATAATACAGAATGGCATTTTCGTCATTTGACATTTTCTTCCCACGACCTACTTCACTTGCGAATAAGTTTGGGTAATTTTGCTCCATACTAGACTCAGTACCCCAAGTTTGTTCCTAAACTTAATAGATTCAGTTACGGGTTGTATTTTATAATTAAGGTTATCCTAAAGTTTTACTGGAGGGGTATCTGATAGATGAGTCCGGTTTCATATATATTATGAAATATATTATAAGTGGATTTAGAAAGATAACGGAACAAAACATGAAAAAACAGAACACAGAACACTAGATAGACAAGTTCATGGCAAAAAACAAGCTTACAAATTTAATTACCTTTTAACTCGTGACGCGTGTAACTCACCACCCTATAATCTCTCTCCAAAACAGTATACACTTGAAACTTTATAAAAAAAAAAAAAAAAAAACTCAATTGAATCTGCTTTCCCTTTCCCATAAAAAAAAACCCTAATTTTCTCCTTCCGTTATACGGCACCACAGCCCACCCAGCTCCTCAACTAAAATAACAGAAGGAAAAAAACCCTAGTCCGGTCAGTTAGGGTTTTTTGCAATCAGGGTTTCTGATTTATGAAAGCGTAACGGCGCAGTAGTTGGTGGCGGTGAAGAATCCTATCGGCACCGATATTGGTAGAAAATTAGAACTTCACACCATATACAGTAACACTCACCCACGTTACATAAGGTGGCGACCCACGATTCCTCCAGTGGCAATAACACCAATGAGATGCCCGCCGACGATGAAGACTCGTTGCTTGCATCCCCGACCGGGTACGTCAGTTATGATGATCCCTCTAAACTTGTTAGGATTAGCTTGAATTCCAGGTCAAAGGCCGAGCTGGGACTGCTCAAACGGAAACTTGTCGGCGAGCTCTATCGAGTTAGAATTCTGAAACATAAGCTTGACCAATCCCACCATAATTCCGTTCCCTCTAAGGACAACAATGATAATAGGGTCCCCACTCTTGCCAGGGCTAATTCCGAGGTTAGTTGTGTGGGCCCCAACAATTCCCGCCCCCTCGACGACGGCCTTGGTGACTCAGTGGATAGAGACAAGAAGAAGAGACCGAATTCTGCGGGGCGACAGGATCCTAAGGGCTTGGAGAGCAAGAAGAAGTTGAAACCCTGTGGTGGAGGGAGAGAAGCGGTGGGGTTTCCTAAGGACTTGGTTAGAAAGAGTCAGAATGTGCTCGGGAAGTTGATGAACCATAAGTATGGATGGGTGTTTAACAAACCTGTCGATGTCAAGAAACTTAAGTTGCATGATTATTATACAATCATCAAACATCCCATGGATTTGAGCACAGTGAACAATAGATTGAGCAAGAATAGGTACAAATCTCCCTTGGATTTCGCCGAGGATGTGAGGCTGACGTTTAATAATGCTATGAAGTACAACGAGAAAGGACAGGACGCTCATATTATGGCAGAAGTATTGTTAAAACTTTTTGAGGACAATTGGGCAGCTATTGCGGCCAAGCTTGGTACTGATGAGAGTGTTTTGTTTGCCCATGGCTCGAGTTTACCAACTTCCCCTGTAAGAAGAGTTTCAGCTGCTCCAACTCATGTTCGTACTGCTTCTAAGCCCGATTCTCTAACCACTCGTGCTACTGTGCCACCATCAGCGTCAGAGAAGAAGACTATGGATAGATCTGAGACTGAGATGATACCTGTGAATCCTAAGTCCAAGCCTGCGGAGATGGAGGCTAATAAGGATAATTTAATGGAAAAGGTTAAAACAAAGAATCATAACCCGAGGGATATGACTTACCAGGAAAAGCAGAGATTGAGTACAATTTTACAGAATTTGCCATCTGAGAAACTGGATACAGTTGTCCAAATTATTAGGAAAAGGAACCCTGGACTTTTCCAGCAAGAAGATGAGATTGAGGTCGACATTGACAGTTTTGATGCTGAAACACTTTGGGAACTCGAAAGTTTTGTTAATAATTGCCAGAAAACTTTGAGCAATAACAGTAGAAATTTTGAAGATGCTGCTCAAGGGATAGAAGCTAACCATGTTATTCAGGAGGCTGTAAGACTTAAAAGCTTTGTTTGTTTTTTCATCTGTAGCTCTAGTCTTCTATTGAAAAACATTTTGGCTGATATACCATTCATTTGCTTATCAATGCAGAATATGGCATCTGACAATGCAGGGAAACCAAAAGAAACCGAACCAGGTGAGAATCTTTAGCTGACCTTGACCGACCTGTCTTCCTTACCTTCAAATTACGGATAGGATCTTGATAGATTCTTCTTTTTCTTTAATCGAATTTTGATACGATGGTTCTTAAGTTGTTGAAAAGAACATAGCCACTCCTTCTCATGTTCCAGGACAAAAGCAAGGCGATACTGGGAGTGGATCAAGTTGTTCGAGCAGTTCCAAGAGTAACTCTGGATCCTCTTCTTCTGGTAACTTAATCATTTTGAGATATATGCAATGATGTTTTTGCTTTTATATGTTTTCTTTGCAATGGAAGAACCTGCTAAAAAATAAATGGATTTGGTTATTCACATCAATTTTTCTTTTGTAGATTCTGATTCTGGTAGTTCCTCCAGATAAGGATCAGATGCAGGTTGATGACTTAGGAGTTGTTAGATTCATTCAGGTAAGGAGCAACTGTCTTGGGTGGCTATTCATCAGCCTTTCTCTGCAGTTCTGTGGTATTATAGCGGTTTGTTATTTTGAACTTATTATAGCCTTCAAATTTTTGACATTCTAGCCTGAAACACACACTGAATTTCATTTACAAATGCCTGTTGACTTGCATCAATTTGCATGATATCTGTCATGCATGACATGTATAAAATTTCTTATTCTGAATCTAGTTAATTGTGATCGGAAATGTCCACCTCCTATAATAAAATTTTTAGTCTCACAATAGGGCTACAACTTTGCTGTAAGGATACACTGGCTTACCTAGAAGAGTGAACTGGCTGTGAGGGTTAAAATAATTAAACTTCTTTAGGTAGTTGTCATTACCTTTTTTAGACCAAAAACTTTTGTGCATGGAGCATTTTGGAACCAGCCAGTCTGATAACTGGAAACCGATAACTGTCAGCTATTATTAAGTATACTTTGGAGATATTGTTGATGTTTACTTTTTGAATTATTTATTCGCTTGTTTGCATGTTTTTCTAATAAACATTGCTCCACATGGTGGAGAAATTTTACCTCAAAGTAATTTTAGCTACAGTATAATGACCATACTTCTCATCCTTTATTTTTATGTATTCTCTCCTCTTAATTTATCACTAATTTAGTCCTGATTTTAACCTGTCAGTTGTGTTCACATTATGTCGTTTCAGATAGAAAAGTGGCTATAAATAATATATTAGATTAAAAAAGCCTCTCCTTTTCAAAGAAGGATTAATAAACTTCAGGTGCTATTGCAATATGCTGTACCGTAAATGGTAAATTAATGTAGTTAAGGGAATTCTGAAAATGACTTGAAATGTTTTATAACTGTAATCCAACTAAAAGATATTGTTGTTTATTTGTGTTGCAGCAATATTCTTAGACGTTAGATGTAAGTTGGTCTTCATGCTCTTCATATTCATTGGGTGCTGATTTTGCGTCGCTTGTCTTGCCATCTGTGAACAGTTCGAGTTGCTTCACCTTCCTTGTATGGATCTACATGTATTTCGAAAGTGAGTTCCTAGGGTTGGGTTCTTTTACAACTCTGATGGTGTATTAGACAAGGAAAAAAGATTAAATGGAATGAGCCTCTGTGGTGGCTTAAATGGGATGAAATTGTTTCAAAAGAATCAAGGATAGAAGGTGTTCTGGGATACTTTCTGCCACAATTTTATTCCTTGTTAATTATGGCCCATATGTTGAAGGAATGATGGCTGTTCTAACGTTTAATTTTTGAGTTTACTACTGCCATTGTAACTCTTGAGTGTCTTTCTATGGTGGTTAAGTATGACCAAAAACCGAGTAAGTGAGAACAATCTAAACAAGAAAGGTCTGCCTTCCCTAAACCTGAAAGTCACCTATTGGTTGCTGAATTCCACTTGTGCACATTTGTTCTGTCCAAGTGAAGTTTATGACTTTCATGTATGAACATAGTATGATGTATTTGGCCAGGCTATCATGAAGGATTGATCATACACAGAGTGGTGATCTCTTTGCCAAATGGTGCAGCTTACCACATTACAAGATTGCTTACCAACCACATTGGAAGATTGCTTACCACATTAGAAGCTGGTGTGGTGGTTAGTTGGTTAAATTTAATGCTCCCTTTAATCCTTTTAGTCTATAGCGTATCCATCTGAAGAATTTCTATTTTTTACTGCCCGCTAGCAAACCCTTCTCTTCAGGTCCTGTGAAACTTATTACCCAACATGAATGAACATTATGATATTCCTCAAAGTGGCCTGGTTAAAGAGAGCATACCAATCTTATTACAATTCAAATTACACTACTGACATGGTATTCATCTTAGATTAAATTTCTAATCCCTAAATGTAGTCTTACAAATATTGAATTTTTAATAGGAAGTAAAATTAGAAAAATATTTATATAGGAAATTTTGAAAAATTAGCACATATTTTACTGATTATATTTTCTTACCATGATAAATATTAAAAGTAGTATATAGTTATTAAGGTGTTCTCGTTATCGAATTAGGGTCCGGAAATAGATATTTTGAATCGGACATTCGATATATTTTATGTTATATCGATTTAATTAAATAAAAAATAAATTTATTACATATACAAAGAATATATGTATTAAATTAATTATTTAAATATCTAAAAATTTCAAATATGTGATTTTTAATTAAAGCAAATTTATAGAAATATTTGACTGTAATATTGCGAGTTAGAGTAAATCTATGAAAAATTCTTTATTTACATATCGCTTAACATACGGTAATGTCTTGGTATCTTACTAAAAAATATATTGAACAGCCCAATTAATAAAAATATTATATATATTATCATATAAGTAATTGTCATAATATTATTTGATAACGATCATTTCACTTTTAGTGATAGGTTTTATAATTTATAACTATACTCTAGAATAGGTGGTGATGGTGTGAGCAAAACTTTGGTGGAATTGGAATGGCAGGCCTGAGCAGAGTTCAGGGTCTGTTTCAAGATGGCGTCTCACAAGTCCCTTCCCAGTTCATCCAATCCCTAGAGGATCAACCCGGCATCCATTCTCCAATTCAACCCACCCCAAACCACCCTAATTTTCCCTGCATTGACCTCGTCGGAATCGATTCTGAGAATAGAGGCTTGGTTCGTGAAGCCATAGGGCAAGCCTGCGCCGAGTGGGGTGCCTTCCACGTCACCAACCACGGTGTCCCCGTTCAACTCCTGGACCGCATAAGGAGCCTTGGTCTCTCCTTCTTCGAAGACTGCTCTCTTCAGGAAAAGCTCAAATACGCCTGCGACCCCTGTTTGGCTGCTTCCCAAGGTTATGGCTCTAGGATGCTGGTCAACGATAGCGCCGCATTGGACTGGAGAGACTACTTCGATCACCATACCCTTCCACTATCTCGCCGCTACCCTTCTTGCTGGCCTAGCTTTCCTCCCTCTTACAGGTATGTACCACAACCAGCTGCGCCAAAGTAAAACCTCCGATTTTTTCATTGAAAAACACGAAGCCAAGATCTCACATCGTCTAGGGAGTCTTTTAAGGCTTTCAAGGGTACCACCGAGGGACGAACTCATTATTTGGGAACCCCGAATTCTTAATTCTCTTTTCGACTAATCGGTTTTGTTGCCAGAGAAACTGTGACCCAATATAGCGATGAGATGTTAGTACTTGCCCAGAAGTTGCTGGCCTTAATTTCAGAGAGCTTGGGATTGGCCCCGTCGCGGATCCAGGATGCTGTTGGGGATATCTATCAGAATATTACCGTCAGTTATTACCCTCCATGCCCTCAGCCAGAGCTTACTCTTGGCCTCCAGTCCCACTCAGACATGGGTGCCATCACTCTGTTGATTCAAGATAAAGTTGGGGGTCTCCAGGTCTTCAAAGACCCCAATTGGGTTACTGTGGACCCTCTACCCCACGCCATTGTCGTCATTCTCTGTGATCAAACTGAGGTAATGATGATTATTATGACGGCAAGGTTTAAAAGCCTTTTGACTTGTGATGCTTCGTTATTACTCACTATGTAGATGCAGTAGATTATACTTGGGAATTCTTTGGTCACAATATTGTGGTGTGTGATATGATTGCAATCTGTTGAGTTATTGTTGCTACTGGTGACTATATTATCTGAGGTTCATAAGTCTCTGCAGAAGGCATTATCATTCTGACTTTTTGTTCAGAATCCCATTTTGATTTGTTCCTACATGCTGGGCTATTTTTCTTTGCATTATCTGCATCGCCATCTTAACCCATTTTATAGACTGAACATCTTTATGGCTTAAGAAGTCTTCAGAACAGCATATAGTAATTGGTGTCCCTTTATCATTTTAAAAAATTGCACTTTGTTCTGATTATGCTAGTTTGCTCTTTCTCTGAAACATAATTTGCGAAAAATAACTGTCTTTGCTCCATATATTTTCTTGCTTCTCTGAGCATTTTCTTTTATTTAGCTTGGTAAAGGTTGTATTCATTCGGCTAACCCAAATCCTTTTCATAAAAGAGTTTTCAGAAATGGACTTCTCTAATCAGGTAATCATTTGTTTCTATCTTTTGGTGGGTCCAGATCATAACTAATGGGAAATATAGAAGTTGCCAGCATCGTGTTATTACTAATTCCTCAAGGGCACGACTCTCGGTTTCCACATTCCATGATCCAGTAAAGACCTCAACGATGCGCCCTGCTCCCGAGCTTCTCACCGCATCATCTCCCGCCAGGTATAAAGAGGTGAACTACGGGGATTACGTTGCATCCTGGTATACAAAAGGCCCTCAAGGAAAGCGAAACATCGATGCACTGCTCCTCACAAATTCTTAAAAAAGGTCCTCCCAATTCTATATCATTATTACTATTATCATTGTTTTGTTTTGCATTGAAATTGTGCTGGGACTCAACTGTGTTCTTTTTATATTTTTGAAAAAGAAAATAAATAGGCATTGTTATCATTGCCTTGTATACTTCTTGTTTATTTGATTGATTATCCAGCTACATCGAAATAAATTTTAAGTATTTTAAGTTATCAAAGAATGAAAACAAGTATGGGATGGGATACCCGACTAGAATCAGGAAGAGAAGTCAATTTCAGTGTAATATTAATTCAAGCGTCGATTACAGAAGGATGGTTATATTTGGGAAATAATATTGTTTTTGGAGATTTATATTTGGGTAGGCTGGAAACCAGATGGGTGAAATGGATATGTCTATTCCAGGTTAGATAAAATTGAATTGTGAATGGCGCTAGGGTTCACTCTAGTAATAATGCGGGTGCTGGTGGTTTGCTAAGGGATGAGAATGGGAATTGTCTGGGTGGTTTTTCCGAACATTTGGGAAATTGTTTCGTATTGGAGGCAGAAATACTTGCAGTTCATGCGGGATTAATCTTGGCTTTACAGAATAATATTCGATATCTGCAGGTAGATACAAACTCATGGGAGGCTTTTGACGTTCTCAGGATTGGGTCTCCATCACGTACTGCTTGGGGATCCTTGGGCGGTGCTGGAGCTTTCGTTCGGAGTTTTAAGAGATTCAGTTTATGCACACCTTTTGTGATGTAAATAAGTGTGCTGGTAACCTGACTAAGTGCCGGCTCAATCACTCTAATATGGTTTAGTACTTGGTCCCGTGTGTGGGATTATTATCTTTATTGAATTTGATCGATGATTGTTAGATACAACATGTCATTATTTTAATTAATGCGATTTTTTTCATAAAGAAAAAACTCAATCAAGTAATCAGACAATCATTTATTGGACTTAGTCCTCTATATTAAGGTGTTTTTGTGAGACTAATCCGGTAGGAGCAGGACATGGACTTGATTGCTGATAAATTCTCTTTTGAAGATTTAAGATTACTGCATTCTTAATATTCAAATTTAAGATTTTGATTAAGATCATCTCATTGGTATTGTTTCTATTATGTCTTACTGTGTTTATTTATTATTAAATTTATTGTGAGAACGTTCCTATGAATTTATTTGCATCAATTAATTCCTTCATCCCTACTATCTCAGGCTAGGTCGAATTAGTCTCTGAAGGTCCCCATAATTATGTTCAGGGTTGTTCTTCAGTAGGGGTTAGTTTAGGGACGTAAATGAACAACATTTATATATCCTTTTAAAGGGCATATGAGTCTTTATCTCACAAATTTTTTCCTAACTGTTAATTGACTCCAATGTTGAAATTTTAATTCTGATAATTTAACTAACGGATCCAAACTTGTTGAACGGTTAAGATTTTCATGTCTTGCCTGCACATTTGGAAAATGGAAAGCTAACTAACGGAGAAAGGGAATTGAAAAACAAAAGGGAGGACAGAGAAATGGAAGGCCGTTACCCTCGTAAAAGACTAAATGACGCCTAGGGCTCAATCCATATCAACCATCACCCGGTGAATTGGCCCGAGTTGTTCCTCCTCGATTTTCTAGTGGAATCATATTTCCTTTCTGTGGATAGCTATTACTGTGATGCAATCTGGACCCGGTTCGCCGTCGGTGTCGGTCTCATCGCCTACGGGCTCTCGACTCCGAAAGAAGCACAAAAGACTTGATGCCATATGCGAACACCTTTACAATCAAAACCACCGTGAATCTAGCGAGAGTAAAGGCGACACCGAGCTGCGACGTAGCTCACGGCTTCGGCGTCCCCCGATTTTGCTGGATGCTTCGCCCTCTTCGGCTACAAGAAGGCGACAGTTTGATAAGAACCTGAATTTTAAGAGTCTGAAGAGTTATGATGAGGCTAAGGAGGAGACTGATGTTGGTGCCCCTGGAAGCTGGCGGTCACGGCTGCGATCCAGCGGCAAGAGGAAGCTCTTTGATGATGTAGCTGGGAAGGAGGAGGAGGAGGAGGAGGAGGAGGAGGAGTTGGATGATCAGGACATGATGGTGGTGAAACTGAAGAGGCAGGGGAGTGTTGAGGTTGTTAACGGATCGGGGAATGGAGACATAGAATGTGATGATACGATGGACGACCTGAAGAATGAGTGCGAGGAGAACTTGCATTGTATAGGAGGTGAAGTGGTCAGAGGAAATGAGAGGGAACCCATGGATGGCAATGCTTCACTGTTGGAGTTGGATGAACGTGAGGAGATAGTGAGGTTAGATGACACGGACATGGAGAAGACATCTGATGGAAATCACCAAATGGATAGTGTAGAGCAGCATGACAGCGGAATATTGGAGGAGCCGGGGACCGAAACAGACGGAAAAAATGAGACTCATTTTATTGATGAGTCCTTGTCAAATATAGTGGAGGATGGTAGAAATCGTGATGGGGATGAAGGTGTTTCTGGGAAAGTCAATGAAATTTCCTTGGAGGATCCTGGAGATGCGGAGGCCGAGGCTCACGATCCCGCTAAGCTTGGCAGATCACGCGTCAAACAGGGTCGACGGTGTGGTTTGTGTGGGTGCAGCAATGATGGTAAGCCACCCAAGAGGATCGTGGAGGATTTTGGTGACAGTGCAAATGAGTTGTACGGTGGCTGTTCGGATTCAGAGGATGGCAATTATGATATATGGGATGGATTTGGTGATGAAACAGGATGGCTTGGCCGTCTCCTGGGTCCTATAAATGACCGTTATGGTATAGCTGGAATATGGGTTCATCAACACTGTGCAGTGTGGAGCCCAGAGGTGCATTCTTTTTGCTTCATCCTTGAATATTTTGTTCCTGCTGTGCATGGCTATCCCTTAACTGTGCCAATCTATGAAGGCAGTTAATAACTGTCTATAAGAGAAGTACAGATGGTATTCATGATGAGTACAAAATTTTCTACTAAAGCTCTGTAACTGACCCCCATTATTTTATTTTATGATAAAATAGCAATAAAATTCATGTGCTGTGATTTGTGGTTACAGGTTTATTTTGCTGGTTTGGGTTGCTTGAAAAACGTGAGAGCTGCGCTCTGCAGAGGACGGGCGTTAAAATGCAGCCGTTGTGGAAGGCCAGGGGCCACTATTGGCTGTCGTGTAGATCGTTGTCCAAAAACTTACCACTTGGTGGGCCATATTTTGTTTTCTGAAAATATATCCTTTTGTTCTTTGTAACCTTTTGGTTGATTCTCTCTTTCAACAGAACCAAGTCTTTTTCAAGAATAAGGAGGCCATGGAAGATGGCTGATTTTAACGTTCTTGATTTTCTGTTTTAATTGTGCTGTGCAGCCTTGTGCAAGAGCTAGTAGCTGCATCTTTGATCATCGGAAGTTTCTTATTGCGTGCACTGATCATCGGCATCTCTTTCAACCTCATGGGAATCAACTTGTAACGCAAATGAAGAAATTGAAAGCTAAAAAGATGAAATTAGACATGAGGAAACTGTCAAATGATGCTAGGCGGAAGGATGTGGAAGCAGAAGAAAGATGGCTGGAGAACTGCGGTGAGGATGAAGAGTTTTTGAAACGTGAGAGCAAGAGACTTTATCGAGATATGTTGAGAATTGCACCTGAGTACATTGGAGGCTCTGACTCTGAGTGTGGAAAACTATTTGAAGGTTGGGAATCTGTTGCGGGGCTTCAGGATGTCATCCAATGCATGAAGGAAGTAGTCATTTTGCCTCTTTTATATCCTGAGGTATTTAATAATCTTGGAATTACGCCTCCAAGGGGTCTTCTTTTGCATGGATACCCTGGAACCGGTAAAACTCTTGTAGTGCGGGCATTAATTGGTTCTTGTGCTCGAGGTGATAAAAGGATAGCTTATTTTGCTCGCAAAGGTGCTGATTGCTTGGGGAAGTATGTTGGTGATGCTGAGCGTCAGTTAAGACTTTTGTTTCAGGTTGCAGAGAGGAGTCAACCTTCTATAATATTTTTTGATGAGATAGATGGTCTGGCACCTTGTCGTTCTAGGCAGCAAGATCAGACTCACAGTTCAGTTGTATCAACACTACTTGCCTTGATGGATGGCTTAAAATCCCGAGGTTCTGTGGTGGTGATTGGTGCAACAAACCGTCCTGAAGCTGTTGATCCAGCGCTGCGTAGGCCTGGGAGATTTGACAGGGAGATTTATTTTCCTCTGCCATCAGTTAAGGATAGGGCAGCTATCATTTCACTTCACACGCGAAGATGGCCAAAACCAGTTAGTGGATCCTTGCTAAAATGGATTGCATCACGAACTGTAGGTTTTGCCGGTGCTGATCTGCAGGCACTTTGTACTCAAGCTGCCATAATTGCACTGAAGAGGAATTTCACTCTGCAACAAATTTTATCTGGTGAAAGAGAGAAACCTCTTGCAACAAAATGCAGTCCATTTGCTTTTGTGGTGGAGGATAGAGATTGGCGGAAAGCTTTAGCTTGTGCCCCTCTTCCTTGTTCTCGCAGAGAAGCAGGAATGGCTGCTTATGATGTAGCATCCTCTCCACTTTCCGTTCACCTCATTCCTTGTTTGCTGCGTCCGTTGATCATCTTGCTTGTTTCAATGCATCTTCATGAACAGCTCTGGTTGCCTCCCTCTCTTTTGGTAGCAACATTGGCTGTTAAAAATGTGATTATTTCATCATTGGGAAAGAATAACCTACCTTGTGATCATTGGTGGTCTCATATTGATAATTTGCTTAAAGACACAGAGATTGCAAAGGTAATCCACACAAAGCTTAAATTTGCTGGTATGTTGATTGGAGAGGCAATGTACTCTAGTGATGATAGTATAACTAATGAATCAGACAATGATAATGCAAAATTTGAATCTTCGGTGGTACACAGTGGAGGCATTGGCACTGGTTTACTTACAGGTGTATCTCTTACATCTAGAATGAAATCTGGATTCCGCGTCTTGATATCTGGTGGTCCTAGAGGTGGCCAGCGGCATCTTGCTGCTTGCATTCTCCATTGTTTTGTTGGGAATGTTGAAATTCAAAAGATTGATCTTGCAACAGTCTCTCAAGAAGGACGTGGTGATATGGTACAAGGATTAACCCGAATACTGAGTATGCTCTCCTCTAGTTCTAAATTTTGGCAGTTTACTCTCTTTCTCTTTCATAGTGATTCATAATGAATGTTATTATGCCTTGAACTTAATATTAACTTGATCTTGCGTGAATTTTTGAAATGATTATGTTTATAAAGAATTAAAGATCACTATATATTTGTATGCTTGATGGTAGTTTAGGGATGAATTTGAGCAGGGATAAAAGGGTATACTTTGCCAATGTAATGGAGGTTATGCTGTATTATGTTATTTTTGTGAAACTGTTTGTTCGCAGATGAATATGCAAATGTACCTCCGGTCAAACTTCATAGTTACATTTTTCTTCCCTGGCAGTGAAATGTGCTCAATTTCAGTCATGCATGATATTCATGCCAAGAATTGACTTATGGGCTGTAGAGACAGGTCATCAAATTACTGACAATAATGAATCTTCTGGTAACTATCAACTTCCTCATGAGAAACTAACCTGGTCCACCAAGAGTCAGGCCACTGAAAATGAAAGCTATTCTCCTCATTCATACCAGACTGCTGAACTTGAAGGTCATCAAGGTCCCAGTGAAAATGCTTCACATGTCTGGAGCTCATTAGTTGAGCAGATGGAATCTATCTGTGTGTCCACATCCTTGATGATTATGGTATGAATTCGTGGATCTTTAGTTAAAGTCATGGTTGGCATCCTTGCAAATGTGACATTTCATATTTTCCTCTCTTGATTATGGATAGGGTTTCTTTCTGTCTCATTCTATGTAGACATGACATTTCAGCTTCATTAACATTGGATTATTAGGATTTTTTTTTTCCTGTTGTGAAGTTATATTCTGCACTTATGGTTATTGATCAAACCTACATTTTGACATGAAAATATCTCTCATTGTTCCAATTCGTTTATATTTTTTTTCATTGGTTACCCATTGATTTCATCATTTCAATTTCACCAGTCGGCGATTATTTTTTTCAATGCCTTTTTTACTGCAATTTTCATCCAATTTAGTTTTTTTTCCCTACCATAGATTGCATAACACCTGTTTCATATGCTCCATTTAGGTTTTACATTTATTTTGTTGCTTGCGTTGCTTCAGGATGTATTTGTCCCATATTTTTTTGGTGGTTAATGCTTGAAGTTAAGGCATGAACAAAATGTAATGCTAAGGATTTTGCTTCTGTGTGATTTGAATTTAGAGGGTTGCATGTGTAGTAAGAAGTTCAAATACGTGCCTGAATAGGGCATCATAGGAACCGCTGCTAGTGTGATTCATTTCATTTGTCTTAAAACATACTTGCACTCTGCTAGATATGGTCCTATGGTGTTATTTATGCTTTTTGCTGGCAGTGCCAAAACAAATGCTGATAACAAAACTATGCCAATTGCTGAAGCACTCATGCAATAAATCCAAGCCTCTCTTACACTCATTCATGGACTCCTGAACCTAGTTTCTGGAATCCTGTCTATTCAGTATGAGATGAAAATGAAAAATTTATCACCTTTAAGCGTCCAGAACCTAGCCAGCCACCTCAACATTCTATTCATTCTTTTTTTTATTGTGTCTATATTCAAGTATTGGTAGTAAACCCCGAAACTTTTTTTTTCTTTTGCAATTTAAAGAAGAAAGAGTGCTCATTGTGCCTACGCTGAGATGTTAGAGTTTGTGTCCAGTCCTCTTTTAGGATGAAGTAAGGTTTAATATGCTGATCTACTTCAGAAAATGAAGATGATAGGCTGCTCTTTCTCGGTTTTTTAAATGGCTTGAAAAATGGAAAATTGGTTGGCTTTCATTCAACATTTGGAATCTATTTATAGGCTGAAAGGAAAGGCGGTGTGGTGAGTTAAAGGATAAGAATGAGGGTTGTGAAATGGTATATAGCTTTTGGAAGCTGTTAAAAGGCTTGAAGTTTGTCGGACCATAATTCTTCACTTCCTTTGTTTGAGATAGGATAGGGATTTATAGAAGAAAGTGCGAGTCCAAGAGTCTATAATGTTCTCGAGGCATAGATTGTTATCTAAGCAGTGAGTGATATTTGGCAATTTCCTGGTAATGGTGTAGTGGCATAAAGTTGGATACTGGTGCATCCAATGCTAATAAATTTATCTACATGTAAAATCTTTTTCCCTTTAAACTTGAGATTTAGCCTTGATGAAATTCCTCGACATTTATGATAATTATTAATCTGTAAGCTCAGTTTATATTGAAAATTTAATGGAACAAATGAATACATATAGTTAGTCAAAGGAAACTGTAAATTGAAACATTTTTGACAAAACCATAAGAAATAATCTTGAAGTAACATGTGTGACAATGAAAATGATAGTATAACAATTGATTCTGTTTAATTAATGAATACTAAATTGAAAAAAAAAAGCATAATAATTTGTCAGTCAAATTGGTAAAATTGTCTTTTTTAATGTCTGGGAATATAAAACTGGCTCTTCTACTGCAGGAATTAGTACCTTTGCAATTTCAAGGCAGTTTATATTTGGTATTAGGGTTCGAGGAAAGGTGTGAGTGTTGGCATGGTGGAGTTGGATTTCTAAGCACGGGTTTGGCAATTGAAATTAGAATTGTGTTCAATAAGATTTTTGAAGCATATAAATTCCAGTATGGGTTTCTGGTCTAGTTAGTTGTATTAATTCCTGGGTTATTTGGGTATATGTTGAGAATTTAGAGATGATGAGTGTCACCCAGTCAACCAGGAAGTAGCGGATGTTCTCATTGCATGGAGCTCGTCAAAACAGCACTTTTTGAGGAGGAAGACAGTTGCATGATAATGTGAAAGTAATTTTACTGTGAAAGTGCTGTTCACTGTTAAGAATATCTTAACAGAAACATATAGATGTGATCCTCTTTAGCGTAGTTATTTTGTTAGTAGTTGTTTGCTCAATCAGAATATTAAGACACTCGGATATTAAGCATGCAGTTGATGAAGTCTGCTATTAGTTGTCAAGTGTTGGCAAAGTCTCAACGACGTAGTTTTTTTTTATATGTAACTTATTGGCGAGAATAACATGGTGTCTTACAAAGAATATATGATGTATACATGAATTGCAGCCTTCGTTCTTTTAACTAATGCTATTTTATGTTGCAATAGGCTACCTCAGAACTACCATATCCAGAACTCCCCAGTGGAATCAGGCAATTTTTTAAAAATGATTTCTCAAATGGGGCTCAGTCAACTTGTTTGGTGGACATGCTTCCCCGATTTGCTGTAAGTATTGACCAGGATTTCAACCATGATGAAGTGCTCAGTACTTCTGCAACTGAGTTATGGAGGAATACGGTAAAATCATTTATTCAGTTGGTCCATCAAAGAGCACATATTCAAACTTCCTCATCCAAAAATTATGAAATCTGTGATATTTTTCAAGGCTACGTTGATGAAGAAGATAGAAATCGTGGTTTGATCGGTGAAAATAAGATTTGGAAGCAATGTTCTCCCGATCCTACCAAACTTCCACCCCCTTCCAGTAGTAGGAATTTTAAAGGAAAGTCAAACATATTGTTAGCAATATCTGCATTTGGCTATCAAATTCTTCGATATCCTCACTTTGCCGAACTTTGTTGGGTGACGTCAAAGCTGAAAGAAGGTCCTTGCGCAGATGTTAGTGGACCATGGAAAGGCTGGCCTTTCAATTCTTGCATTATTCGTCCCGCTAATTCATTAGATAAGCTAACTGTTTGCAGCCCAATTAGCTTAAAAGGCAGAGAAGGATCTGGTTTAGTCAGAGGGCTTATAGCTGTTGGTTTATTGTCATACAAAGGTGTTTACAGATCACTAAAGGAAGTCTCCCTAGAGGTAAGAAAAGTGCTTGAACTTTTAGTTGGACAAGTTAATGAAAAGATTCATTCCGGAAAAGATAAAAATCAGTTTGGTCAACTTTTATCCCAAGTGGCTTATTTGGAAGATGTGGTTAATTGCTGGGCGTATGCACTTCAGAGGTACAGCTGGCTATAAATCATGTTTCACAGATTTATTTCATCTGCCTGACGGTTTTCTAATCACTATTTTCTCGTTTCTGTTTTACAGTTTTGATCTTGATGATCAGACGCAGGTGGCCAATGCTAAACCAAATAATGTGGAACTTCCACATACTGACTCGTTCAGAGCTGAACCAGGTCAGAGTGAAGGCAAGGAAAATACCTGTAACGAATTATACAATGAGTCCGAGCAGTTTGAGGCAAACCCTCGAGGATTAGTCTATGAAAATCATGAAAGAGGAGAAAATGGCTTTAGTTGTTTTAATACCGAAAACGGGGCAGAAGATGGGCCTAAACAGCATCTTGCTCCCAGTGATCAGAGCAACCCTGCTCTGCATCCTTGGAATTCTATTGCAGATAATCTGTTGGCAGTCCCAAATCATGGCAATGGTACACCAACCCTGGAGCTTGGAGTGGAGGAAAATACCACACTTGGTGGTAGAAATTCCGAGTCGTTGAAACACTCAAATGGATTTTCACTGTCGGAAACTTGTGAAACTGGTCCCTCTTACCCAGAAGAATTCGGTGTTGTCAAGTTATCTGGCCCTGAGAAATCATGCAGCCAGGGCAATGGAATGACCGAGGGAGGCATGAAGTCGAATTGTAATGGGCATGGCGAAGCAATTGAATCTTGTAAAAGTGAAACTAACAGAATCTCTTGTGATCATGACGACGTTATGTTATGCTCGTATCAGTGTTGTTCTGGATGCCTCAACACCCTTCACAGTTTGATCGAGAAAATGGTGACACGTCAATTGGAGTTGAACAGAAACCGTTGGACTGTTGAAGATGTTCATGATGCTGTGGCATCCTTGTCTGTTGACATTCTTTCAGCGGTGAGAAGAATTGAGATAGCTGATGATAATACACATTATTATTCTTCATTTGACCAAGATCGGAGAGACAGACATCCTGAAAAAAGGCATAAATGCCATTTCAGAAGTGGAGGAGATACAGTAGTGTTGCCAGAGGAATGTGATTGTCACAACACCACAAATGCATCCACGAAAGCAAACCATCAGTTTTCTCATGCCGGGTCAAGTCTAAGATATGTTTTCAGGGACGGCTTCATGTTTTCTGTGGATGCCATAGAGGATGATGTCTCTTTCCATTGTAAATTTGAGGCATTGTGCCTCTGTCCGGTTATAGATTCAGTAGTAATGATGAAGCAGGCTTCTGATTAATTCCAAGTTGGCAGACTTGATCATATAATATGTGTTCTCTCATCACATTTTATAGGATAAAGGCAATTAGAAACAAATTTAAAATTTTGTTGAACCACAGTCGTGCATTTTGTTCTACGGTAGGTGGTGTGACATGGAAAGATATGAAACGTATTTTAGAAAACACCGTCATTGCAAACGATCCTCTTATCTTAAAATGATCTTAGGATTAGAAGATTCCAGATTTGATGATATTATAGATTTAGGTTATAATATCTAGCATATGGTATATATATAAAATCAACAGCGCTCCCTATTCATGACCGGTTTTGTCCCGATTTGTCGTTGGACGTGCCAATACCCGCAAAGTTTCGACTTTTCTTCTTAAGATCCTGTTGATTGTTGTGCTCGTTGTGCTCGTTGTGCTCGTTGATAGTTTTTCATTTGATATGAAATTTATTGATTTTAGACGAGTTTATACAACAAAATGAGTCAAAATGCATCTTTTAAGTCATTTAAAACAAAATGAATTGTACAAATCAATCTACAACCTCACCATATGGCCTAAACATGCATTTAAACGACACTTTTAAGTTAAATATCTCTCATTCAAAACAAATCAAGTCAATATTAATAATTAACAAACACAATGCTACAAGTATAGTTATTATTGTTTTATATAAAAAATATAGTTATTATAATTTTTTAAACCAATTCTTTATGTTGTCCTCTACAAAAATAATTTTCACCGCACACAAATAACATGACTCATTATGACTGGGCATTTGATCTAAAAAACATACATCGTGAAAAATTAAGCCATGGCCATTTGATAAAAATTAAGTATCTTTATGTCTTTATATTTTTGTGTGATTCAAAAATAATTATAGAACTTTCTATGACACCCCACCGAGATCACACTCTAGATAGAATAGTTTCTAAAATGTAAAGATGTGAGAATCTAATCGCTGAATGAAAATCCTCACCTCAGACAATGAGTTAAATTCGTGAAATTACAACCACACGACTTAATATATATTTCAAAAATATATGCTGAAAATGCATAGAAAATAAAAATATTTTCTTTAAATAGGAAAATAATACAAAGAACGCATAAAATCACTCAGCATAGTATTTGAAAAACTTCAAGAATACATATCCAAGGATAACAAAAATATTTGAAGGAATTTAAAAATATGTTTAAATATCTTTAAGGAACAATTAATATAGATACGTACTATTCAAATTTATCCACACACACTCGCATAATTTATGTTTTCTGGGTGCTGCCATCTTTATATTTTCATGAGTCATAATGTACTCTTTATACCAGACTGTATACTGGTAGTCTGTTGCTGCGTGAAGATGTAGACTTCATCATATCCCTTTCTGCAATCATTAAAAGAAAAAGAAAAAGAAAAATGAAGGCAAATCTGCAATTAGAACTGTGAACATAAAATAACAATCTAATCCTAAACGCGGCATACCCTGCCTTTCCACAATATGTCGGACTGTAATTGTAAATTAGATTGTCGAGCACTTTTTGAGCAGGAGGCCTGTTTAAGGATTTCCGTGCTTCACTGCAAAACAGACAATCATCTTGGTTTCTATTTCCTCCAATCACTGACTAGAACAATGATAATCACTGAGAAAGTCAACATAATTAACAGAATAATCCTCAGCTAAATTAAACCAAAAACCAAAGTAAAAGCAGCTGTTGATTTAATCCAGTATATAAGCAAAATGATTAAACAATATTAACCACAGTTGAGGAATGGAATGACATTTGATGACCATTGAGTGAGACCTGTTGCTCAAACACAAGTTTGAATAAGTGGAAAACTAAAGCCATATATTGGTAGTCAAATGCAATTGGCAGATAAGTCTTCAATTTCCTCTTCAGAACATATTTTCTTATAGATAAGCCAATGAAGAGATTTTGCGCACAATGAGTTCTCACCTGATAAAAAAGTTAGCAACATGTTGAGTCACTTGAATGGCATCCTCTGAGTGCGGAATCCCTGATAAGCCCCATTCAAAAGCATTTTTCTAGAATGTAAAAATTTTCACATTTCAAGCAGTCAGCTTTTATCTTTCTAATTGATACGGGAGTTCAAACTTATGCAATATGCACATACTAATCTGAAACCAATTTGTCTACATGACTGAGATTCAATAAGCTATAAACACCACAAGACACTACCTCCTTTTGTCGATGTGTGATGTTTCTTGTGAGGACCCCTTCCCTAAGAGAAACCACTCTAGGTATTGTTATACAATAATATGGGTCTCACCGGGGTAACGCCTTTTCACATGTTTGACATCCCAATCTGCAGCCTTTAGGATTCGAGTCTCCCCACACCTTTTTAATCCTCCATATAGTTTATGTCTTCTCTTAAGGGCAAGATTCCCGACGTGTCTTAGGACTAGACTACTAAATTTGTCACATTTAAAAAATCAACATATTTTTGTACTTCTAAACATGCATGTACTTCTATACATGCATTACATTATTGCATGCTTGACCATCGACATAGATACTGCTGTCCCATATGGACTATTATTATTATATTCTGAATGCAAGGATATTTATTGAGATGAATGTCTTAGACATATTTTGAAATCTAAGATGTGTGTGTACTTATTGAGCCGTGTGGCCTATTACATGTGATAATTTAAATCTTTCCCAGATTGTATATGCTACACCGTTGTGAGTTATGCACTGAGTGTAAATGAAAAAATGACATGCCCCTTTTGAAAGAAAAATATCAATTTATATGTATTTCAATAAAATATTTTGGAAAAACCTTGTAGTTCCTTTGGGAATTACACGGGCGATAATGGCATGTTTCTGAGATTGGATCATCACAAATGTCATATGGATACATCTCGTGCATGTAGATACTTAAAATATTTGTAGCCCTTTCCAAGTCTTGCATCTAGAAACCTAATACCAATACGGTATATACTATTGCCGGTAACTTAGTATATAAGATACAGATGTAATGTCTGTCTATATGTAGATAGTTAAAATGTTTGTAACCCTTTCCAAGTCTTTTATCTATAAATAAAATCCTTGTAAGGGATAGTTCCTAAAGAGTTAGCATCCACCTCACATACAATAATAAGAAAATTAACTTGCTCCAATCTCTAATAAATAAAGTGCTCAAACAAGTAATTCCAAAGTCGAACTAAATCAATGATGTCTAGATCACCTCTTGCTAATGAAATGAGTAGTTGACTGCGAACATAATAATATGTTGAGGAGAAAATCACATAAGAAGAACTCACAGATGCATATTCAGCGACGAACACTAAGTTGGTTCTAATTGGAATCCAATATATCACCATCTTATTTTGGGAAGATTTGACAAATCAGTAGTGCCACACCTAGTACCATCTCAGTTATTATATTTAACATTCAGAATCTCTAGTCGTGAAACTTGTTATATGTATAAAGGAATATAAGAAGAATTGAACAGTAAAAACAATAAGATGTAATCAAGAAAGAAAAAGAGAACGTAGACAACTATATCAAAACAATCATAATAGCATTAACAGGAAGCACATTATAGCTTATGGCAGTACCTCCGGATGCCACTGAAAGGCAGTCACAGGGTAGTTTCGAGCATGCACTGTAGAGACATAAATCTGTATTAAATACTTAACCATATTAGAAATGAAACATTGAGTCAGGGAAAACACAAGAAAACTATAAGCCTACATGTATTAGAATTAAAAAAATAGGTAGAAGCCATCATAACGAAAACAATTACTCAAATGTACCTTGTTATCTTCATCTGCGCTTGTGGTCAATACCTTAAAGAACCTAGACAGATATTCATTCTCCACAAGTCTTTCTGGTGATATGCCATACTGCATTAAGCATTTTAACAAATTATAACATAAGAAATTAGAATCTAGGATCATTACATTACTAATCTACAATAGTGTTGATTAAAGACAGCATGAATCAAAAACAAGTAGAAGAGGATAAATTCGATGAGAAGAAAATCGATATTCGGGGCATGATTTAAGAAATAGCAGAAGAGGATGTATTTAATTGGTGGAAAATGAATGGTGTACGCATGCTTTCACCACCTTTACATACCTTAGACACTACGAGGACCTTAATACATGAAAGTTAAAAAGACACCATATAAAGTTTCTACAAATAAAACCTAGAATGGACGAGTGTTGATCTAATAGACGCATGTAAGTAAGAGTTGATGCGATGGAGAGAAATTTGGGGTCTCTTGACTAGAAGATGAGTGGTGTGACAGCTAAGTTGGGTGATACTAGTCAGCAGTTGGAGGAATTCAGACATAGCCATCGCAAGCCTCTTTGTGGCTCCGGATGCAGCTCCATCTGCGTCGCAATCAGTGGCAAGACCTGTTTCTCGCCTTAATAACTTTGGATGATCTCCAGCTTTCATCCAAACGTACAGAGCTACTAACGTTCTCTGGTGTTGATCTTTTGAGCTGGGTGAGACATGCAGAGTAGTATATTCAACTGCAACACACACCTGAAGAGTTGAAAGTGACCTTGGCACTCGTCTCCACGGAGGGCCATGCATTCATTGATAACGTGGTTATGATCTCTCAAACCAATATTTTCATGGGATGATATTAAACAGGAACTTCTGGATCATTTTGCAGGAGCCTTAGCTTCAAATCTATATAAGCTATCTGTAGCAGTACACAAATCAGGATTTGTGAAGAACTATATGAAGGAGTTTGCGGCAAGATCAGCCCAAGTTCGTGAATGGCATGAGCAAGCGTTCATCGGCCAATTCCTGAATGGGTTGCGTGAGGATATCTACTCTTGTATACATTCAAAGGATAGTTTCGATTTGAATTAGACTATCAACTTAGCCCGTGAGGTGGAGATCCAAACTCGTTTTAGACCGCCACCATGGGAGCAGCAGCAAATGCCTTACAGGTAAGGTGACAAGGTGGGCTCCGTTATGGGCTTGAAGGCCTCTTCTGCAGCTTCTTCAGGACTCAATGCTGTCGCTAGCAAAATCATAGCAGCTCTCTCTTCTTCGGCCCGTCCAGCCCAATCTACAAGTTTAGTGGACTCAATCCCATCTAAACCTATTGTGCCCTCTAGAACTACACGAGGTGTTAGACAAAATTCCCAAAAGGAATACCAAGACATGCAAGTGAGATTGTTTTCACTACCAACAACCATATCATCCCTGATAAGCTTCTGACCTACCAAAAGCTTCACAATAACTAGTTATCCACAACAGTAATATCACTCGGTCAAAATATGAAAGCAAAAATCTGGGTAGATAATATTGTTGCCGAAAGGAAAAGAACAACCAGCTTTTGAGAGGCTGGAATTCTCCTTTTTCCTAGAGAAAATTGGGAAACCAATACCACAGTCCAAAATTCTAGGATATCCTCCCAGGTGTGCCCCTATATCTGTCAATGCCTGTAAAAAGACAACATTCCCTACTATACTAGAATATACTCTGGAACAAATCCCTATACTAAAATTTAATCATGACTAGTGATAAGTGTCCCCTCCACGTCACCTCTCTTTCACCTCCTTTCGTAGGCAAATTTGATTGCGGGCCTAACAATCCCTTCACCAATGTTTAGTAAATCGCTTCAGATCATCGTGTTAGATTTTGAGGATGATAATCCTGTCCGATACCTTGAATAGGTGAGTTCACTACTCCTATTCACCAATGCTCTACAACTAACCTTGTCCGCTACCTTGAATAGGTGAGTTCACTACTCCTATTCTTCTACTAACCAATTGGAATGGTCGTCAAGACCAAATAAGCTCATGAGTTGGTCTAATATTAGACCTTCTTCTCTATCACGTCCACGGGACTTGCCACATCTCCTTAACTAGACCCTTAAGGGTCGTGGGATTGTATCAACAGGTCTCACAATATACCTTTGTCAAATCGCCTCTTTACTGCACTCACTTGAACATGACTTGCCTATTATATCCTTAGGTTTCCCAACAAGGTGTTGCATTTCAAGGTTCATAGTGATGCATAGCTCATAAATATAAACAAATAACATCAACAATTGAAAGTGCTCATTTCATACTAACTGGTAATTAACCATTGTCGACAAGATTTGCGAAGATTTTCATTGCTAAATTCAGCATTTTATTACATGGTAATAACTACCCCTACCAACGATCAAGTCCCCTTACGCATTAGACTAAGTATTAAATTACCCTAAATAAGAATAAGTATCAAACTATAAAAAATACAAGATAGAACATAAAACCAAAAGAATAAATGGACTCTAGAGAGATTCAAACCTAAAAAAAGGAAAGTGTATGGGAGCATTTAAATATCAAGTAATAATATATTTAGTGCCCTCGTAAATAATATCCAAGGCAATTAAAACAGCACCAAAAAATAGATACTTAGCATTAAAAAAAAAAAGATGAGAAAATTATGTACCTTTTTTATATTTTCTGTGGAGCACACTAGGTATGTTGCATATTTTACCATAATGCTATAGCATCGAAGAAAAATTTTCAAATAAACAATAACTCTTATTGACTTTAGCATAAGGAATAAATTATTTCACATGCTGGCAAAGGAGATTTTAGAATGCAACAAGAAATGTCGCTGATATTTTAGCACTTACATGATGGTTTTGCATGACAAGGCAATCTGTGCTCAACTTCTTAAGCAAATCGGGAGAAAACCTGCCAAACAAAAAGGTGGAGTTTAATCTATAAATTTCAACATTGTTAAAAACAATTTTGTAAAGCAGGAGAAGCAGCATTAGTAAATGACATCCTTGGGCACGATTCATGAATGCCTATGACTAAGCAAGTCTCTACAATTGAGGTTTACATTAGTGAGATAGCACATGAAAAATTGCAGAAGAGTTCTACGGAGCAGGAATGGAAAAGAAATATTAAGAGGTTCGTAGCTGACTGTTTTGTGTGCCAACATAACAAAAAAAGTAAACTGTATCCAGCAGTGTTATTAATGTCCTTTCCTACTTTTACCGTTAACAGAGATGACCTGACAATCACATTATGTTGGTGGCAGTGGATCGATTAAGTATATAAATTTCATCTTGGCCATCCATTCTCGGAAAAATAAGTGACAGAAGTATTCATGGTTCATATAGTCAAACTTTATGATTTTCCAAAAACAACAATAATCGATAGGGTTAAGATTTGTATGAGCAACTTCTGAAACAAACTCTTCCATGTAAGGAAAAAGGTCAAATCACAGCTAGCCTTTACCATCCTCAGACAAATAGTCAAAGTGAAAGGCTAAACAATTGCTTAGAAACTTATTGGTGGGGTTTTATATGTAAACCCTCGATTTTCTGTGCCCCGTGTAATCATACAAGGGTAATTTAGTATTTTTTTATTTTATAATTTATGATTCAAATTGAAATTTGAATTTAGAATTACGTAATAATATTTTAGAGTAAGATTTAGAGGATTATTGGATTTGATTTGATTTTCATGATTTAAAAATATTATTTTTATACTATCCAGAATCGTATGTTATTTTTTAATTAAATATTTGTTAGTCAGAAAAATATAAATCTTGGTTCAATGGAAATTTTTTATTTTTCTAAATTTTTTGTGTAAATTTCATAATTTTTGAACTAATATATAATTTATTATGAATTTCTGAAGTTTATAAATATTTTTCATAATTAATTAATAGTAATTTAATATATTTATATATTAAACTACATCGTTTTGGTGTTGGTTAAATTTTTTTAAAAAAATAATTTAGTGGATCGATGTCATTTTGGCTTAGGGTTTAATGAAAAACCTTATCTTTCTTTCTCTTCTTATTCCTCTAGTGCTAAAATGGCGTCGTTTTAGCTTAGGATTTAATGAAAAACCCTACCTTTTTTTTTCTTTTTATTCCTCTTTTCTCTTGTATTTTTCTTTTCTCTTGTATTTTTCTTCTCTCTCCACACACTCCTTTCTCTCTCCCACGTGGAGGATGACCTCCCTACTCCGGCCACCATTCGGCTTGTCATTGATCTCTTTTTGTTCTTCTCCTCCGTAACAACTTATTGGTGTAAGTTTGGTTGAGATTGAAGCAGCAAAATGAGTTCTAGAAACTCAAAATGGGTGTAACTTTCGTCATCGAAAAATTATATTTTCCAGCCAATTCCGGTAAGCTATTAAAAAACGAATGACATGATTGAGTTTTTCTTGTTAAGAGTTTTCTTTTGATATATAGCATGTTAAAATCGTTAAATTTTGTGCAGGTGGGTTTTTTAGGTTTGTCGCCATCGCCAAACCACCACGAGCCGCCTATTTTCCGAAAAATTCAAAATTTTCCCATTAGATATTTTAGACGTTCTGAACATGATAGTATCATCTGTTTCTTGATTTGACGCACGATTTATAAATTATAAACTGATAAAGAATTTGATTAAAATATGTTTTATCATAAAAATAATAAATTACAAGATTCTAAACAATATTATCAAATTAAATGTAATTTGAGACTCAATTGATTAATCTTATGTTGCGGGTGACAGTACCTTAGCATACTTAAACAATCTGTTATATCAATTGAATGATTAATATAGTGATTGTATGCTTAGCATGTTTATGTAGGCTCCTGACTTGTGTATAAGTGATGTAGACATTTTGGTAGATCCACTCTGTTTTGCTTGCTGGTCCGAATTGTATTTTTGCTGTGATTATTTAGAAGTGAGTGGAAACCTCATATTTTACTGTTTGATTTTAAATATGCATGTTTGAGACTTGTGATTTTTTAAAGAAAATATTGATAAATCTTGTTTGATATTATGACTAGTTTATGTTGATAAATTACGACTTGGTTGGAGATCCTATTTTGTCTGGAGATGATTTTGCGCAGAGATGCAAGTTTTTAAAATGCACAGAGATGCATACTTCTTTTTGCACAAGGATGCATACTTCTTTTTGCACACAGATGCATACTTCTTTTTGCACAAGGATGCATACTTCTTTTTGCACAAGGATGCATACTTCATTTTGCAAAAGGATGCATACTTCTTTTCGCACAGGAATGCATTGAGGTTTAAACTCAGTATTTTTCTTTCAAGATTCTTATTTTAATATGATGTTTTGATTTAATTTTTTAATATATTTCTTGTGAGATATGAATAAACAGTGCACTGTTGAGTGATATATGATTAGGACTGACGGGTCTTGTGTAAGACTCTTTGGCACCACGAGAGAGGGAAAATTATGTCATTGAGTCGGATCAGCGAAAGTTGAAGTGTTGATCAGTATTGAGTATGAATGTGTTGATTTAGCCTTCGACAATACTAATGTGAGCTATATTTATAAAAAAATTATAATAATAAGAAACATACACTAGTGGGCCTAGACTACTCCCTAATCAGGAGTAGAATAGATACTTTGTTAGCCAACTTTCTAGTCCTCTTGTTAAAAAAAAACTTTATGATTCTAATTCATCATTGTTTGTGATTAAATATTGGTTTTGATATGATTTTGAGATTTACTTTATATATATGCTCATTTTTTATATTGCTTCTGAGTTAAAATTTATATTTCTATTTACGATATAATGTTCTGTTTATATTATGATTTTGTTATTTTGATCCATAAAATCATTCACCTGGATATTTAACTAACTATGTTCAGTGCCGTCCAGACTATGTTGCAGGCTCAGATTCTCAATTGTCTTCTTTACGTGACTTAGCATCCGATCCAGCCAGTCACTGATAGGTTTGATCAGACTTTTCATTTGATATATACACCGGAAAACTGAACATGTATTTTTTTTTTGTCCCTTTTGATTTATATCCTCTTGATATATAGTTTTCTGGTACTTTACCCCTTGTGAACTACATAGACTTGTTTTGAGACACTGTGATGGGTTGTACATATGGTTAGTTTTTGTTACTTTTGGAGGATGATACAGGTTTTGTTTTGGATATACGGTGAGATATATAAAACTGTTACAGGTGAAATTTATTATACAAGAATTGTGTGATTTATGGTTTAATCCTGATTAATAATCCATATTACAAAATTTTTAAAAATCTTGTTTATGATTCTGAACTTACCCTATGTTTTTGTTTTTGCTGCATGTTTATTGATTTTATTTTCAAAGTCTTACGAGATTTTGAGAATAACATAGTAATTGTTATTCTCAGAGTTTCAGGGCGGAGATGTTTTCCCCTGGAGTACTATACGAGACTAGACATTGTATGTCAATAAATCGAAGAAATATGCATGCGAGATTAGATAAACCGAGTTTTGGTACATTACATTCTATCACACAGCAAAAAACACCACTCTATTCAGGATTTCGTGGGAGGCAACCTCCCTTCTAGTAACGTATGATTCTGCTTCTCCAACAGTTAACCTTGAATTGGACAAGTTGCTGAAACATATAGACGCTGCCTGGATTAATTGCTGGAGCAATTATTGCCGACACAGGAAAGGATATAGATATGCACCAACAATCATAAGAGGGATGTAGGGTTTTAGGTAGGAGATTAAGAGTTTTAGGAAGTTGAAGCCATATGAGCAAGAATTAGAGGCCAAGGGTGTAAATGAAAGACTACTCGCTCAATACTTTGACCCTTTTGACGTCATAGAGAAAGTGGAGATGTAGCTTACAAACCCAAATTATCACCAGTATCCACATTACATCCAATCTTTAATTTTTTCAATTAAAGCAGGCTGCAGCAAGTATAATGATTGATCAACCATTACCCCGAGCCCGACTGAGACAATGAACTGGTGTGGAACAAGAACTTGTTAAGAAAGTGCGCATAGGAAAGGAAATATTGATTAAGTGGAAGAACCTACTAGAATTTGAGGCGACATGACAACCAGAAGAGACCATGCGGCACCAATTCTCAAAATTTCACCAAGTGGGCGTCAAGGAGAGTATCGCTAGGCCGCTCATTCGTCTGTTATACAAGAGAAGGAATAGGGCAGTAGGAGGCCAAATACAAGACCAAAATCAAGATGTCGTAATTCAGTAGGAGAGCAGGCAGCCATTCGGAAGTTGCCAATCAAACTGTTTTTTAAAAAAAGGGTTAAGAACATTCTTGAAATCTGGGAGTGTCTATGCTTGATATATTATTTTGAATATTGTTGAGTTGAATGTGATGGGTATCTTGGGCACATTCTTGAAATCTGGAATTATATATGAATATTGTGCGGAGTGTTAAAAAAAGTGACCGTGCTCCTTTTTAAAAAAATTAAATTTCTACATAATTTTTTGCAAGGTGTTTTAGAAAAAAGATTTAAGAGAAAAACAAGTGTGGATCGGAATGGTTAGTTGAGTAAGGCCATTGAGGACTCCGTTACCGGAAGAAGGCCTCACATTTTCAAATCCCCAACTGATTTTAACCCTCTTGCTAGTAGTACATGTAAATAGGGAGGTGAATTACGTTTTATCAAATTCAGTTTCCCATTGGATTCTGATCTACAATAAAATAATGAAGATGTGAAAAAAAAAAAAACTAGATCTGTCAAAATAAGATTTTTTCCATGCCTTTCAATGCTTATCAAATTAAAAACCAGATGAAAGCGTGTAGTGAGCAATTATTTGGTTGTCGACACGATTAGATTAGTTATGGATTTTGCACATTTTCAGTCATAATTATGTATAATTTACAATTATTTTTCAAAGAGATGGAAGCAACTACTGCTATGGTTGTCTTGCTTATTTGTTCTGTGGAGTCGCAAAATTGCAAAACTCATGAGCTTTAGTCACTATAAAGACTCTACATTTATATGCTTCATTCCTGAACTAACAATTTGCTCAAGTAGAAGCTACCGGCTTCTAGTAAGATAAGCAAATAGTTCCACATACTCAAACTCCAAAATACGGGGATGATATATCTTACTTTAAAGCAGAACCAAAAGTTTAACTTTCCACCTTTGTTTTCTGTAGATAAATATTTGTAGTAGAGTTTTACTATCAAAAAATTATAGCAAAAAAGATCGGTTAAGATTAATTTTGATATTATTTGGCACAAGCAAAATGTTTGAATTTGTATAGGTAACAAACAATAATACTGATGGAAAACAGTAAGACTGATGGGAATAAGAAATATAGGAATGCGTGAATGCTTACCTTTGAAATACTGTTCCTTCAGTACTTATGTTATTCATAAATTGAAGAGTAGAAGCCTGATCAGCTGCATTAAATGACTCCAGAATCTTTTTGTCCTATTAAGGGGAAAAAAGTTATTTTCGTCTCATCCAAGGTAAAAAAATTGATTAGGAATTGCCAAAGGATTACATGATACAGTGCAGTACACTTACAAAATGAACACAACTATGATGTTGACAGCAAAGGATGATAATGAAGCCACAATATAGTGCCAGTATAATTTATTTAACGAGTAGTAGTAGTTTTGAGTATTACCCATCTGATTTACGCAACTCATTGTAAGAATTTGTTTTCGAAGGATTCCATGAGCAAAGATTATCTTTAATAGAGGAGTCCTCTTATATGATGCACATCACTAGAACGTTGAAAGCGAAGTATGATCAAGCCACAATATACTGGCAGCATAATTTAATAAAAAAAAAGTACATAGCATTGAGTATTACCCATCTGATTCACACAACTCGTAGAAGAATTCGATATACTTCTCAAAACAACAAAGAATTAAATATTAGCCTAGAAGGAAGAGGGTGAAACGAAGTTGACAACATTGGTAAGAAAGAGAGGCACCGGCCTTAGGTTACATAGACAAGGGCATACTTGAGATTTGAGAAATAGAAAAGGATGGTAATAGGATATGTCCTGGAGACAAAAGGAAATTGTTCGAAGAGCATGCCATAATTTAAGAAACTGAATTACCTTGCTAATAATCATTGTCAGAAGCTCAAAACCTAAGCAGATGGCATACAGAGGGAAATAATATCCTGCATCGTTCTTGGCTAAAACTTTCTGCAACAGAAAAAATGCTAAAAATTAAAATTAACCCAAAAGTGCATAGCATAGATTTACCATGTCCAGAAATAAGAATATCAGTGTTAAGAGAGATATTCCATTAAGGAGGTATTCTGAAAGATTTAAAAAGCTTTAGCATCGTTTCCGTTACTAGAACCTATCCTACCTTAAAAATTTCCTGTGCGGTGTCAAAGTACAAACCGGTTTTCGCCCAACCCCCGGTGAAGAGCAGTCCATTCACAAGGTTAAGCTTCTGCAAGCAAATGCCAAATGAAAGATTGTCAAAACCATAGTGAGAAAATACAATTCGTCAATTTATGATTCATGACGCACCTCATAAAGAAGCTCGGGCGGTTCATTATAGATTAAGGGAATCACACGAGCTCCAGCCGATTCCACGAACTTGACGTAGGATGCAGCAATATAGGATGTGCTCGACGCGTTGTTCAACCTTCCAGAGGCGCCGTCACCAGGATGGGTCAGTATCCCGATCACCGGCCTGTAATTAAGCTTAGGATCAGGGGCAGGGCATCTGGGTAAAGACGAGGAGGAGGAGGAGCCGGTGACAAGGATCGGCGACTGGGGTGCTGCTGCTGCTTCGGCTGCTCTGGCCAAGCTGAGCTCTTTGGAGAAGTAGATGAAGAGAGGGACCCAGAGGTAATTCATCCTCGTGTCAGATGGAGAGGGGGAGGGAGAGGCGACAGTGTCAGTTTGGAGGTCGGAGGAACGGGAAGGAAGGGTATAAGGGGAATCAGACATCACGTGGGAGGGTATTTTGGGATTGTGAGAAGAGCCGCGAGAAAAACGAGATCAATAGATTTTGAATTTTTTAATTGTGACCGAGAAAGTCTATAACTACAAGGAAATATGGCCGAGAAAGTCCAGCACGATCCAAAAGGTCTTAGATAAATATATGTATTTTTATATTTATCAGAATAAATAAATGTATATTGATTGTTTTGACAAGTATAAATTTTAATTTGATAAAATATAACTATCAATAGATTCTCTGTATTATTCATATTCATCCTGAATTTATATATTTTATGCATTTAAGATTTTTATATACTGTCAGATCCATAATATTATTTTTTATCTGCCATATTTATTTTATTACTAAAATTACCAACATATCATATAAAACAACCGGATGGACTTAATTAATTAGTAAGAGACACTCATTATTAACTAATATAATGATCCAAAGGATGAGATGGTCAGGTTCTTTTCTAACTTAATCAAAATCTTCAGAGTTTAAATATATCTTATATTTATATTTTTAAAACATTCAAAATCATTGTCAAAGAGAAAAAGTCAATGAAATTAACTTACAAGAGGTTCCTTCTTTCTCAAAGAAGGAATATCACAGAATCAGCATGTCATTTTTTCCAAAATATCATAAAGAAACAACATCTCATCGTCTCCTAGTGAAGCAATCTTCAAAGCCCGATGATAGTAAGAGAATCAGGCGCATGTATGTTTCTTAGTTTCAGAAATACGACTTTTCTGTCAGATCATTTCAGGATCCTCGAGCCTTATTTTACTTAATAATGGAAACTTTCAAATGCAGGACTAGGGCATGCTAGCTATTTCGTTTGCTTCAATTCTGCATACGTATTAGTGAAAGTGCTTCACCAGTATGCAATTTTTTGGAAATTCGTAGGTTTCGATATTCTTCATAAGTGAAAGGCTGGTACAAACGTGGGTGGTCAGAGTCTACAAGTTCTTCAGGAGCTTCCACGGTCTCCTCCCTTGGTCCCAGAAGGAATGAAGCAATAGAAATCCGAATGCTTGCTTCCTTGCACAGAACTCGATGTTTTACAGTGCGTAACCTTCCGTTGCTCCAAGCCTTTTGTCAGGAATTAAACAAGAACATCAACCAAACAATTTCAAACCAAAGAAAGGGCCACATAAAAAATTAAGTGTAAGAATTCTACCGTGGCAATGTCTCCAAGATTTATGATGAGGGTGCCAGGTGCAGGATCAACTGGCACAAAAACACCAGAGTTATCCATTACTTCAAGACCACCTACACTTTCATCATCTTGAAGTATGGTTAAGAATCCGGAATCTGTGTGTATTTGGACTCCAGGGGAGCCTACAGTTTGACGGGTGAAATTGTACTTGTTGATCCTAAACTGGCAAATCCATTTCTCAAAGAAATCAGCCGTCAATCCCATACTTTGAGACAGCTTTCTTGCAATATCCCTGCAGAGCTCATCTATTGCTTTAGCATACACCAGTATTGTGTCTCTGTCAACAAATCCATACCAAAAACAAGTCAAATCGAAAGAAAAAACATTTTACGATGATTTTGTTAAAAGGTCAAATCGGAATTAGACCATAGACCATAGACTATAGACCATAGACCATAGACTATAGACCATAGACCATAGACCATTTGCCTTTCGTTTAGTTCAAAGAGAGACCTTGAGAAGATTAAACCATAGCTTAATCATTCCCGTATTGTTTTTTTATCTATCAAACTATCTAACACAAAAAGGGCTTTGAGAATCACCATCAAGTAAGTTAATTGTTCATCTAAAATATGACACGGAAACGCAAAGAAACAATTGATATAACTTAGTTGAAAATCGTAGAAGAAAGAAAGATACCTCTGATGGGGAGACGCGTTCAGTTGCGAACAGAAAGTCGTGACAGCTTGGGTGGAGCCAGTGTCATAGAGACCCAAGGCCTCATAAAGAGGGTTGACTTCACTTGGGGCCATGTACCCACTCCCAGCAATCACATCTGTATTTCGTTTCTTGATTTCCATGGGAAGGTCTAGCAGAGATCTGACCACCTGTTTCATCTCTGCCATGAGTTCTACGGATATTGTGTGGTTCACAACCCTGAAACAACCCCATTCCTCACATGCTTCCCTCAGCTTTCCAAGCTGCACAGGAAAATCTTGCAGATCTATCGTTGGAATACCATACTCGCCCATTCTTATGCCTTGCACACTATCCGCTCCTCCTGCACTTGGATGACATAAATAATGAGCGATCCTTTCTCTGTTGTCGCTGACCTTGGGTCATACTGGAGTTTTATGCCGACACTCTGGACAAGTGAGCCATCAGTGTTGAAAAACGAAACAACCATGTGTAGACTGCATACGCAAAGGCGAACACAATCGCTTTCTTTATTACACATCGGGTGGCTTGTATTGGTGGAAAACAGAAAAAGAATATATATGAGAGCTACAAACTTGTACGTTTTAACCTTTTGTAGCGGATCAAGGAAATTAAAACGTCAAGCTTTTACTTCTTGTCTGTCCACTTCGAGTGTACTCGATTTACAAGTTTCTCTGGGAACGAACCAACGTCTTTTTTATTTCAGATTTGCTATTTGGGATCGCATTAATTGCTGCTTATTTCAGAATTCCACCTGTTTTACGCAAGTTCTTTGAAACTGGGCCCGCACCAGTACATTTAACAGAATTTAGGCAGAATAAGATCGTATACCCAACCGGTTGATTTAAATTATTCATTCTAGCAATAGTTAAAAAATACTTTTTATTTTTTAAATTTATTTTTTTATAAATTCATATGATTTTTCATGAATTATTTATAGTAACATTTTAAAACTTTTACAAAATATTATGTATATAATAATTAATTATAAAATATTAATTCTGTTTTATAATTTACTTGGTGTTTAGTATAAATAATAAAAATTTCATACCGGATTCAAACCGAACCAGTTTGTAGATTTTGGGCAAAATAAAATTTAATTATCCATGCATGTTAAAAACTTTTGTTTATTTAATGTGGCTCGGTAATGTGTAAAAACGTCGGTATAAAATAAAAATAATACTATATTTTTTATTAAAAATTATATTTATATTTAATTAATATTTTGAAATTAAAAATAGATAAATATTATGTGATCTCAATTAATCTGATGAATTAATCTAATCGAGGTTATATGACTATGAGAGTCTCAAAACGAGTTTGGATTCGAGACCAAATTTGGATTCGGTGACAAGTCCTGACATGCAATTATCATGATTTTAAGTTGAGTTTCGAAATTGGGTTTAAATAGTTACGTGAATTGTTTAAAAAAGAGTTGTCATACCAAAGTCAATGTTTTGTGGAACAAAGGTTTTACTGTGTGTTCATTGCATCTTTTTTTCTGTATTTTAACATATTGCTTGAGTTTTCCTTTGGAATGGAAAAAGAATATCATAGTACAAAAACAATTTCCTTTCATAACAATTTTGTCATTTTGACCCATCAAATATATAAAAAATTATATTATTTAATGAAATAGATAACTAACCTAAAAGTGTATAATCATATATTTATCACAGCACATTTATGTAGTTATTATACAAATTGAGTTTGAATGTACTGACGAGGTAAATTGATGCATTTCGAAACGAGGAGGAGACTGGTAGTTTGTTGGGAATGAAAACTGAAAGCTGAAAACGGGAAACTCCTCTTTTGCAATCTTCTATCGCCATCCTAATTTCAATATTTAAACAGGCAGTAAAAAAGGCGAGCGGAAGTATTGTGCAGAATGGAAGAGTATCCGGAGGAGTTGAGGACGCCACCGGTGAGTTTGGTGGCGCTGGTGGGATGCTCAGATCACCACTCCCTGGTCTCTTCCCATCTTCACTCGGTGCAGCCGCCAATTAACACCCTCGCCTTGCCGGACTTCTCTAAGATCTCACTCCTCCTCTCCCGCAACGCCACACCCAAACATCCTCTTTCTTCTGATTCCAATCCCTCCACCGCAGGAGGAGGAATACTCAAGAGAGATTGGCTAATCAAACACCGTACCCGAGTTCCTGCAGTCGTTGCCACATTTTTTTCCTTCGATCAGGTGTCCGGCGATCCCGCTCAGTGGCTTACTGTCTGCACAGAACTTGATAACCTCAAGTGCGGCGTCTTTTGTGGTCTATATCAAGTTTTTCTATTCCTTTCTGTTTTGGTGTTTGATTGGTTGGTAATGAACTGCAGGATCATGATTCGTCCGAAGAATATTAAACTGGCAGTTATTGTCGTGCAATCATCTTCTCAGGGTAAATTATGCGTTGCTTCTCCAATTTCGCTCTCTTTGCAGTCTTTAGAGAAATTTTGAATGACAAAGAGAGTAATGAGTTTTCCCTGTGTCAATGCAGATGATATCAGTGAAGATCGGATTCTTGCTTTGCGTAAGCGTGCAGAGATTGATTCCAAATACCTCATTGTATTCAACACGACTGACGATATACAGCTTAAGCTATCCCTTGAAAGGCAAGTCGCTTGTTTTTCCACTGTATTAGTCTTGAGGATATGCTTTTGAAAATTATGTCCAGTGTTACATATGCAGGCTGGGGGGTGCATTTGCTGAATTAGCCAATACATATTACCGAGATGAAGGACGCAGGATTAGAATGCGTGTTGAAAAGAAGAGCTTCAATTCAAATGAGCTGAATGTTCGCTATTGCTTCAAGGTATGAGTCTTAATTGTATCTTTTGTGAGTTTATGTTATCATCACGGGGGACGTCTGCTCTCGGCAAATACTGAAGGCTTACCTCAGTGATGAATGACCCTCGAACTAACAATACAAATATATCCTTGGAATGGCCTAGCGTTATGTTATTACTTATATTTTGTCATTTTGATTTGTTGGTTTTTATCCGTGACCAACAACTTCTTGGTGGAAGAATGGTCTTGGCAGTTCAACTCTTATTTTTAATTTGACCTTTGAGTCTCTTCACAGTGAATATCCATGTCATGAATTCCTAGGTTGCAGTTTATGCAGAATTCCGTAGGGACTGGGCTGAAGCTTTAAGGTTTTATGAGGATGCTTATCATACATTGCGGGAGGTATACTTACATATTCATATAATTCTCCTATGCTTTTGTGTTACTTTATTACGTACTTATGCACTCATGCAATTCAATGTCAATCTGAGCATTTCTTGGTATATGAGAATCTTATTCATGTTTGCAGATGGTTGGGACATCAAACAGATTGCCAGCCATTCAACGGTTGGTTGAGATAAAAACTGTTGCAGAGCATCTGCATTTTAAGATCTCGACTTTGTTATTGCATGGAGCGAAGATAACAGAAGCAGTTACATGTTTCCGTCAGCATAATGTCTCGTATCGAAGGCTAGTAGGATTATCAGATGCTATATTTCTTCACTGGGATTGGATGAGCAGACAGTTTTTAGTGTTTGCTGAATTGCTTGAAACAAGCTCAAAAACTGCATATGGCATCACAAATCTAGCAGTAGGCACAGCAGACAACCCTTTGACGGAGTGGGAATTTCAACCTGGTTACTACTATCAGGTGAATAACCTTCCACAATGGTTTTTAAATTCTTATCCTGAGAAAAAACAATGCCTTAAGCATTTTTGACCTCTCTGCCAGAGAATATTTTATCTTCTGTGCTATGTAGTTTTGTTTTTTATGCTCTTTTAAGATCTGCATTAATCCTGAAATCTATATGGTTTTCTTGCATTTTTCATCCAATGGGACTACTTGTTAGATTTTCCAGAGGTATACTACACTTTTCATTTTGGTGGTACAAAAATCAAACCATGTAATGACCCTTCTATGTTGAGCATTTGTGCAAGTATATTGCTTATTAACTTGCCTCATCTGGCCGGTAAAGTGGCTAGAATTATTTTGGTTGTGCATCTTTCAAACTTATAATATGAGCAAGCATAATCATTCTTTTCAGCAAGGTCTTCTGTAAAGTTAGAGATACATTTGCTTATTTGCTCTTTATACTGACCTGAGTAACCACATTTTATTTCACAACAGTTTGCTGCTTACTACCTGAAGGAGAGGAGAAGTTCACTTGAAATTGCAGTGTCTATGTCAGAAATGGCAGATAAGATTGATTCTAGTACTGAATCTGTGGTGCCTTCAATCTATGTGGGTCAGTTTGTTAGATCACTTGAGGAAGATGATGCAATTTCAATGGAGCCGTAAGTTTGAATGTTTAACAGAACTCTACAGGGTAAATGCCTAAGTGTTTGCATTCATCATCTTCCTATGTCTAATTCTTGATCTTGCTTATGTTGCAGCCTTACCGATGAGGAGTACACAAAATATGCTATTGCAGAAGGAAAAAGATTTCAAGATTCCTTTGAAATTATTGCTCTTCTTAGAAAAGCTTATGAATCATTTAACACCCTGAAAGCCCAGAGTATGCTTTCTCTCTGTGGGTTTCAGATGGCCAAGGAGTACTTTTATGTTGGTGATTTTGGTAATGCAAAACAACTATTGGATGAAGTTGCCAGCTTATACAGAAAGGAGGGGTGGGTCACTATACTATGGGATGCTTTGGGTTATCTCAGAGAGTGCTCTAGGAGATGTGGCAACATTAAAGAATTTATCGAGTATTCTCTCGAATTGGCTGCATTGCCAGTAATTTTTAGTACTGGAGTCTTATGTTCGAGATCTACAGAATGTGGACCAGCTGGTCCTGCTAGTTTTCCTCAGAGAGAAGTTATACAGAAGGAGGCTTTTGGACTTGTGAGTGGAGAAAAAGGGTTTGAATCAACAGAGGAAAATAGCAATCTCAAGATAACCGCAGATAGTCCTTTGCATCTTGAGATAGATCTTGTCAGTCCACTTAGATTGGTACTTCTTGCTTCTGTTGCATTTCACGAACAGATAATTAAGCCAGGTGTACCTGCCATGATTACAGTGTCACTAATTTCACAGTTACCGCTTACTGTTGACTTAGATCAATTAGAAGTGCAGTTTAATCAACCAGAATGCAACTTCATAATTAAAAATTCCCAAAGACATCCATCAGCTGTTATGTCCAACGGGCAACAAGTTCACCGGGTTGAAAACACCTCTTCTCTGGCTTTGGTTACAAACAAGTGGCTAAGGTTGACATATGCCATCAAACCAGGTCAGTTGGTCTCTAATGCTCACTTTTGTTTCTTTATACCTTAGTCATCCATTAACACTGTGTCTCGTGAAAAAGATATAGACTAATATTTCCTTGGACAATGCCATTAACTAAAAATTAAAATCTCCTTGGATTTCGAACAAGTGAATTCATTGCATTTTTCTAAGCACCATCATAGTTTTGATACACTCTCATCCCTTGATTGGTAACATCCTATACTTTTGGAGGAGCTTTTAATAATCTAATAATATGACTCATGAATCGTTTGATATTTAATTTTATTATATAACCAAGCTCCCTCGTAAATATCTAGCTGGACAACATATTATTTTGATAGAACTTGAGAAAGATGATGTATATTTTCCATTGCATTGTTACTTCATGCGAGTATATATTCCTTTTTCTACGTAGAAGATTGATTATTTGAATGAGTGAGATGAGAATTAATTTTTTTTTTACATTACTTTTTTAGTTTGTATCACTACGTTCTCCTTTAAAAATCTCTAAGTGTGAAACTTGGTTGCATGTACGTGTCTTTCCCATATAATTAAGCATACGTCGATATTGTGTTTTCCTTGTCACTTAATAGTTCTGTAGCGTTTTCTAGCCCTCCTGTTTGTTGCATGCATGGTAAAGAGAGATATTTGTTGTGCCAACCAACAGCACATTTTTTTTTTATGGAAGTATGTTTACTTGTATATACAAAAATTGGCTACAAAGAGTTTTGCATGTGCGCGTGTTATATCAGGTGAGCATACCCTTTTTTGCCTGTTATAGAGTAGAGGCGTAATTGAATAGCAAAAGGTGAAGTCGCCAATATGAAGCATTTTCTCTAACGTATAACTGCCAGCTGTTGTAACCATTTTGGATGGATTGGAAACTATCCGGTCTTTGGTTATCTATGCATGTGCGGGATTGCATGCATATACTAGTATCATTATGTAAATCGGTAGACATTAATTTTTGTGTTAAAGTTGGCAATTCCTGAATGCTTTGGCATGAAAGAGAGAGAGAGAGGAGCATGTTGTGTGTGGTTTAATGCTCACATCAGTTATGAATTGCACTTTATGGAAATGAATGAACTTGGAAAATATCCCGTATGCATGTGAGTATTATAGTTGTTTGAAATAATTTTTTTTTTTTTGTGTGTGTGAGTATATCATTCCATATACTGTTTCCTTGTATGTTAAACAGTGATTGACTTTCAACGGTTTGATTTACCTAGAGCAAAGCGGAAAGCTAGAATGCATATACGTGGTTGCAAAAATGGGACCCCACTTCACAATCTGTTGTGGAGCTGAAAGTCCTGCATCAATGGAAGATTTACCTCTTTGGAAGTTTGAAGACCGTGTTGAGACTTTTCCCACCAAGGATCCTGCCCTTGCATTCTCCGGTCAGAAGGCTGCCCAGGTTGAAGAACTAGACCCACAAGTAGATTTGGTTTTAGATGCTAGTGGTCCTGCATTAGTTGGGGAGCGCTTTTTGATTCCTGTCACTGTAGCTTCCAAGAGTCATACTATATTCTCTGGCGAGTTGAAAATCAATTTGGTAGATGTAAAAGGAGGTGGGCTGTTTAGTCCAAGGGAGGCAGAACCATTATCCATGGACAGCCATCATGTGGAGCTTATCGGTGTCACTGGACTAGATGGAGAAGATGAATCTCAACTGGGTAATGATAAACTAAAGAAAATCCAGCAGTCTTTTGGTTTGGTTTCTGTTCCAATTCTAAAAGATGGAGAATCGTGGTCTTGTAAACTAGAAATCAAGTGGCACCGACCCAAACCAATTATGCTTTTTGTTTCACTAGGCTATTTCTTGGATAGCAATGAAGTTACTCCGCAGAAAGTCCATGTGCACAAGAGCTTGCAAATTGAAGGAAAGGATGCCATCGAAATTAGCCATCAGTTCATGCTTTCATTTCGACGAGACCCTCTACTGCTCTCAAGGACCAAGTCTTTGCCCAGATCCAGTCAGTGGACGTCCCTTCCTGTGAATGAAACCAGTATACTAATAATCAGTGCAAAGAACTGTAGTGAGGTGCCGTTGCATTTACAGTCCATGTCTATTGAAATGGATGATGACAGTGAAAGGTCATATGTATTGCAGGATGGTGGTAAAGATCTTAAATATTCTGCCCATCTTATTCCTGGAGAAGAGTTCAAGAAAGTTTTCAATATTATTCCTGAAGACGAATCCTCAAATCTCAAGTTAGGTTCTGTAGCTTTAAGGTGGAGGAGAAAATTTGAAACGGAAGATCAAAATGCCTCTACTACTACTGATGCATGGGTTTTAACTAAACACAAACTACCTGATATGCGTGTAGAATTATCGCCATTGATTGTTAGTTTGGAATGTCCTCCTTATGCCACCCTTGGCGATCCCTTCTCATATTTGATTAGGATCCAGAACCAGACACAGTTGCTTCAGGAGGTCCGATTCTCATTGGGAGATGCCCAAAATTTTCTGTTATCTGGAACTCATAGTGGTACAGCTTTTGTTCTCCCAAAATCTGACCACTTTCTCGCATACAAGATAGTCCCACTTGCTTCAGGTATGCTACAATTACCTCGTGTTACAGTTACCTCTGTACGGTATTCAGCTGGGTTCCAACCTTCTCTCGTAGCATCAAATGTTTTTGTCTTTCCATCCAAACCCCATCTAATTACAGTTGATGAGTTCAATGAACCAGTCAAGGCGGAGTAAACTGTCTTTCCTTTTTTCCTTTTTTTTTCCCTCTCTGGTGAATATTCTGCAAACAATCAGGATTTAAAAGGGATGAGATTGCTGAAGGAATTTCAGGGATATCTATTCTGGTGACCAATTCTTCTGGAAAGGCAGATTCGATTGAAAGTACTCTTGCTTTAGGATATCTATTTTGGGAACCAAAATCTTTTCTAATCATTACTTGTATTTACTGATGAGGACAATGAATGATTATGGTTTCTCGGTGGGAAGTTGTCCGTTCATTCTGTGTAAACGTGATATTGCATGTATCTTATTGGTTTTTTTTAGAATATTATTATTTTTTTGGTGGTATATTGTAGAGTTTCCATCTTCTGGATAACCTAGTCATATGGTTTCTCGTTAAAAATAAAAGAAACAGTGCTCTTACTTTTTCTTCTTTCAGGGAAACAGTAACCCTGTTAAAAATTTATTTCCTTTTTTTCATTTTTTGAAAAATATGATTAAGAGATAATGCATTGAAAAGTTCAGAAAAACTATGCTTATATTTGAACAAGTGTTGCCGCCGACACAATCCCTATGACTTTGCTGCCGGTTATGCCTGTACTTCAGAATTAGGGCTGTTCATAGTTATTCAACCTGACGGGAGATTCCCGATTTGCCCGTAATCGGATGGAAAATAGGGATGGGTTTAAAAAGGCGGGCTGGTAAAAAAATTTCGGACGTATGGAGTCGGTAAACTTTTCCTGAGTGTTGATGTATTGATATATTATGCAACCTTTGAATATGCATTAGTATTTATTTTTCTGAGTAATGTCTCGTGTGCATGTGGCTTGTTAAATGTGTTAATATAAATACATCTATATATTCAAAGTCTTGATCTCTTTCGTTTGAAAGTATTATATAGTAAATAAATTAAAAATAAATATCAGATATAAAAATAATAAAAAGAAATAAAATATATAATATAAAGATACTAGTGTATATTGGTCTGATGTATCATAGAAAAATATTATTAACAAAAAAAAACACTTATAATTTCATACAATCACTCTAAATCTCATCCTAATATTTTTTGGCAATTTAAAATTTTATAAATTATCTATGGCATTTCGCGGATATGTTTGGAGTAGTCTAACACTTGAAGCAAGGGATGTAAGAGTAAAGCTCATAAAGCTAATAAAAGCTAACGTTGGGAGGTTCGACAATCGAAGAGGAAGTAACGAGCCACATTAGTTAGAAGTAAGATCAGGGGAATGGCTTCTTCATCCACGCGACAGAGGCGGCAGCTACCGTCGTCGTCGGATTTTTCGGCACCACGAGAAAGCTACTCGAAAATGGACAAGGGCAACGGTGATTGGGACAAGAATAAAGCGGAGGAAAAGCAGGGACTGAGATGGTCACTGACAGTGGCGATGGCACTGGGAATCCTTCGCTACATGAGCGCCACCTCTAACATCATCCATGACTGCGACGAGGTGTTCAATTATTGGGAGCCTCTTCATTTTCTTCTCTACAAGACTGGTTTCCAAACATGGGAATACAGGCACGCTGATCCCTGATCCCTCCCTTCTCTAATACCCTGATCAGTTAATCCATCAATTTAATATGATATTGATAGACATACTCCTCCTGCAGCTCTCAGTTTGCACTTCGGTCCTACTTATACGTCAATCTCCATCAATTGGTTGCCATACCAGCTTCCTGGTTCTTCTCCTTGCTTGACGGCTACCACCCAAACCCTAAAGTAAGTTTGCAAGATGTTTTTTCTTATGTAATATACACATATACAATTTCTTTACTAGAGAAGTTTTATTTTCACGTAATGTGTATTGCAAATTCGCAGGTTAGAGTATTTTACGCTGTAAGGGTCTTTCTTGCAGCCATCTCGGTTATTGCTGATACCACTTTGGTTGTAGCCCTTTCCCGAAAGTATGGAAAACGTCTTGCTTCTTATGCCCTTGCCATGCTATGCTTAACTAGCGGATGTTTCTTTGCCAGCACCAGTGAGTGAGAAGTGGGCCTTTCTTTCGTTTCCTTTTTTTTTTGTTCTGCTGCTCCCTTTAATGCGCTACTAAATTTCAATTAAACAAAAAAATAGGTCCATCCATTTACTTCGTCGATATGCTTCCCAGGTTTCTTGCCTAGTTCTTTCTCCATGTACGCCATGAGTCTCTCTTCGGGATTTTTTCTCCTTGGCAAACATGCTTCAGCTGTCGCTATTGCTTCTGTTGGGGTCCTTCTTGGATGGCCATTCTCTATCTTGGCTTTTCTGCCTATGACGTTATACTCTTTGGCTACAAGGTTTAAACCTACATTCATAGCCGGGACTGTCACTTCTGCTGGTCTTTTTGTAAGTATATTTCATTATGTTTGACCATACTTCTTCATTTCAATTGCTCATCTATATCCATGGATGACTGTCAAGAGTTGCAATTATAGTTCTTTGTATTTTTTATATCCCGCCTACAACTTGATGACTATTTTTTTCCAGGGTCTTTCTCTACTTGCTGATTATCACTACTATGGACGTCTGACATCATCAATATTAAATCTCTTGCTGTATAATGTCAAAGGTGGTGGTGAGAGCCATTTGTATGGAGTTGAAGGGCCATTGTTTTATCTGAGGAACGGGTTTAACAATTTCAATGTCTGTTTCATTTTGGCCTTGCTACTCCCGCTATTTTATCCTATTGCAAGGAGAAAGTATGGCCCTGATCTTCTAATTGTGGTCTCCTCTCTTTATATATGGTTGGGATTTATGTCTTTGCAGCCACATAAAGAAGAAAGGTTTGTTTCATCTTCTTGCGGCCCTTGAATTAAATTATGTCACGTAAACTAATATTGCATGGTTTTATGATTATCAGTTTAGATATTACCCAAGATAGTTCGATCTACGTTCTTATGATCTGTCATAGTGGTTCTCAATTTTTTTCCTGCTGACTTTCTGCGGTGTTTTTTTTTTCCTTGCATTTTGCATCAAAGTTCATTTGTCAATCAAGTCGCATTTAAACATTTGGTAGGAAAGAAGAAAAGGAAGATTTTGTCTGTGACTACTTTTTGGGAGAGAAAGACCATTCTTCTTGGAGTATATTTATTGATACAGTTAAGCACATGACTATGTGGTGACATGCATAATATCTTTGCTAGCCATTTTATGGAGAAATTGTTTGTAACATCACTGTGAAATTTGGTGTACTGAATGAAGTGTAATAATCATTAGTTTGGATAAGTCTTATAGACCTCAAATATTGATTCTCATTTGCGGGGAAGCAGTTGTGGATTCAATATTAATAATCCTCTCAGGCTGCCTTGAACTCTTAATGTATTGATCAATATCAGTATCTAGTCTTTGTCATCACACAAGGGCCAGGGATGCAACAAGAGGGAGCAACTCTTACAATTACAGCAGGGGATAATTTCAGATAAGAGTAGAGGATTTACAGTTACAATTACAATTCTGACTGGGTAATCCATGTAGAATTTAAAAATGGCCATCCTTTCCACTGCACAAGAAATTTCCAATATTCCCCTTTTCTCTTGAAACAATGTGATCATCAAGAAAATTCTCTATCTCACCTTTGCTGTTGGGAGCCATGGGAAGTCAAGTAGAACCTTTTTGTGCGTTCAATTCATTTTTGTCTCTGTGATAAATTGGCAGATTGGCTGGATTGCAAATTGGAACAATCTTTATAGTGTCAGGAAGCTTCAAAAGATATGCTCTAGGACTTATTTTCTTCAAAATCTTTTATAGGCCTGCATTTGAAAATTAAGATTTTGGAACTGTCCTTCCTGATATTTCATGGTCTGATTCTCTATTATCCATGTCCCCATTCTTGAAGTTTCACAAGATGAGGAGATGCATTATATCATTTTTAGCTCGTCGCCTTTGAAATATGCTGTTGCCTATTTCTTCTGATTATCTAGGTTCTCCAGATACACAGATGCTTTAATGCATGCAACATGTGGTTCTATTTTATTGAAGCATGAACTAAATTTTGTACATTAACAATTTCGTTTTCAATTTTCGCTGCAGGTTCCTTTATCCCATATACCCTCTGGTTTGTGTTGCTGCATCAGCAGTTATTGAGAGCTTACCTTATCTGTTTCAGAACACAAATGAACCCGACAACAATTCTTTACTGGTTATGGTAGGTTGTTGCCTTATCTACGTTCCTTTATCTATTCAAAAAGCTTTTACTCATTCAGTTTGTTTGCAGATGGCAAAATTTCTTAGGCCTATGGTCCTTGGCCTAATTTTGGGTGCATCCCATGCTCGTACATTCTCTCTGGTTAATGGTTATTCTGCTCCTTTGGAGGTCTACAAAATTCTGGAGCACTATGATGATGCAGGAACAGGTGTGAGTCGTGATCCAGCAAGTGGCATGTATTCGTTCAGCATATATTTTTCTTTATTCATACATGGATATGCGAAATATAATTTTCATATGCACTTACAATATGGGAAAAAATACACAATTCTTGCATGTGCTTGTAAATGAGTCCTGGAGTTTCACATTGTACAAGTGTCCTGATTCCCACTTTAAAAACGTCTCCAAAGAATGTTGCAATCCTTCTAATGTCTCTATTTCTCGGCTGTAGTCAGCTAGCATTGATTTTCAATTAACCTTGTGTAATCTATTTCTGCATACCTCATCGTAACATCTGTATCTGTCAATTTCCATGTGAATACTTTTCATCTGTCTTGTCAAATATTCTAATGTCACGATTAACAGGGATACGTGCTGTTGTAGAAATTTTTTGCTAATTTAGTATATATTTAATTCTTCATTCTAACATTTATATTGGAGGGCATATACAATGCATACATACATGCATATATGTGTCATATCATGCACTTCATGCTTTTTCTTCAAGATGTGTAGTTGGGCGGCTTGGTGTTGGGAGACAATTATTCATAGTGTAAATCACATTATATGTGAATAATACAAAATGCAACATGATGGCTTTAGGATGCCGAAAACAAAAATCGTTCATATTTTGTTGTGCATATTTTGCAATTTGGTTGGTATTTATGGTTGACAGTGGTGGTTAACAGAACGCTTCCATTTTCTTGATTCTTTGCAATTCTTTTCGGCATTCTACTTGCTTTTCCTGCATAGAATCCTTATGTAAATATACTTTGCCCTGATATTGTGAAAAGTGTATGCAAATTATTATCTCGTGTCGCAAATTCTGTAAAAGGGAACAGTACCTTGTTTTAATTACCGTTAGTGGCAGGTTCTGTTCTCTGTGTCGGAAGTGAATGGCATCGCTTTCCTTCATCATTTTTTGTTCCGGATTATGTTGGCCAAGTCAGGTGGATTGATGATGGGTTCCAAGGTCTTCTTCCGTTTCCATTTAACTCTACATTAGGAGGGACGGCAGCAGCTCCAGCGTACTTCAATAATAAAAACAGGGCATCACATGAACAATACGTAATTTTTTCTGTCATTCTTTATGATTACCTTTTTTGTTTTGGATTAAGTCTCTTGTTCTGTGCGGATAAAGTCTCTCCAAATAAAAGAGAGGCAACAAACAGTAACCGCACTCAGAACCGGAAGACTTTAACATTAATTTTCCATTTTTTCCTGTCTTGATAAAATGATTAATGCCATGTTTAAAATACAGCTCCATGATATTGAAGCGTGTAGTTTCCTGGTGGAGCTGCAGCTTAGTCGACCATATCTTACTCGTGGAAGTGACTTGTCTACTTGGGAGGTACCACTATTCTTCTCTCTCCTCCCATTCCTTTGCACACTTTTGTCCCTTTTCCAGATTTCTAAATGCAGTGCACTTCAGCCCATTGCAGCATTGCCTTATCTTGACAGGGAGGTCTCACCTCCCTTGTATCGGTCTTTCTTCATTCCATATCTGTGGCAACAGAAGAATGTCTTTGGGTTATACAAATTGTTCAAGAGAGTATCAAGCTGATACAAGGTTATAGCAAGACTGCCCACCGAGTCCATGTAGGTCCAAATTTTGCAGCTTCATAGCTGTTTGTACTTTCGATTTTCTGTAGCTTCAAATCTCATGCAACGATTCTAAATTTTTGACTTGGTTACTCCCGTGAACCTTCTAAGCTAACTTAGTCTTCTATATCTTGGGTTTGAACCTAGTATACTTATTAGGCTCGAAACGGTGTCGTGTCATGACTAGGTCGAGTGGACATTTGGCGAATGGATTGCGAGAAAACTTCATAATATTATAAGTAATATTAAGCGTAAATCATTAAAATAACCTTTTAAGCAGGATTATGAATGTTATAACCTTTTACTTTACTAAGCGTAAATCTTCAACAAACCAAAGTCCTTAGTTTCTAGACCCAAGACGTCTCATCATTCAATCATTAAAATAATTAAAATATAAACCTATTAAAGGACACTATCAAGAAGATTTTGATATTTTTTTTTTAATTCTCATGATTGACAAGAATAGATAAATGAGGATGTATGAAGAGAAGATACATGGATAGATTCTATTTACTATTTAGGTATAATGCTTATAGTGAATATTTTCCATTTTTTATCTGAACAGATTTTAAGATTTCCTTTTATTTTTTTTTCGATTATAAAAAATAATTACCAAAAAATGGACAAAGAGTAGGAAAGAAAAAATATATATATATGATATATTTATAAAATTAATTCAACCGTCAAAGATATAATTAAGAAAAAACCACAAAAAAAGAAAAGAAAAAAGAGCAAGCTGTGACAGAATATTTCTTTTATAATAAGAAATGTCCTGAAAAATAGGTTTTAGTCTTTTTTTGATCTAATCTGACAATTGATTTGGAGGAGAAATAGGAGTTGTAGATCTTCATCTTATGATGATTATAATTTCATAAGTATAGCTTCTCCAACAGCGGAACATTTTAGCAACTTCTGCATGTCTTCAAAAATACTAAACTATAATTTGCTCAGACAGAGACATAATTTGTTCTTCCAAATACTAATAATTTTCAACACTCACACTGTGATCCATTCCAAGGGAGTTCCCCCAAAATGCAATCAATGCAATCAATGCAATCATGCACCACTTGCATATAAACGGGTCCATTCCTTCGCTGCACAGAGGTTGACAGGCAAAAAAGACCAAAAAACAAAAAGAAGAAGAAGAAGAAACATCATCAATTTCATAAAGTAAAATTATATAATCAAAGGCCACAACACACTGGGGAAATTGCACTATTTAAACTAAACTACCAGCATTTCTTTATGTACCTGTTTCAACAGCTTCAGCCTCGTTCGTTTTCCAATGCTTTGCAATGTTCTCGGAAAGCGGGTCATCAGGATTAGGAGCACTTAAGAGTGCTTGGATGCTATCATAAATCAACCACAAACGTTATCAATTTTCTCCAATAAATGATGACGGCATACACAAGCCATGCTAATTCATCTTCCCTTACAATAAATCCAAAGGTAACAGGCAATGCAAATCAGAGGCAGCTGGCTAAATAAATAGACCATTATTGAAAATATTCCAACTACAAATGCAAAATCACTACCCAGTAATACCTCAAAAGAACAGTTCTAATCTGAAGTGCGGGGCTCCATTTGTCCTTCAAGATATCAAGGCATATCCTCCCAAGCTACATCAGAAAATCATAAAATTACAGCAGAAGCCTTAATCATAAAAATACAGCAAGAGAAGGGGCCAGGAAAGGCTACCTTATCTATATTCGGATGATATATTTTTGTCAGGAATCGAACCTGTCAAGGGTAGATCAACAAATAGGAATGGATTGGAAAAAAATGGTAGCATATTGCAATAAATAAAGAGCATACTACGAGCTCATGGAACAAAAAATGCATCAAGAGGCATTTACAGATATCTGTAATAGAAACATGAAGCATTTACCAATTCCATGATCCACTAAGAAGGGAATATAATGCAACCTGTTTTTTATTTCTGGTTCAAGTCAAATGAAGCAGATGTCAAGATTATTTAAATTTTGATTTTATTGGGTAAGGGTACCTTTGTGGTGTCCAGATACCTGACGATCTATAGGACGCATCTTTGCTTTAAGTTTTAGCACTGCTAGTCCTTCAGTTAAGTAATTTATCAGATATGATTAGTTAGTTTAGAAACATATATTCTCTGTTTTCGAATATTAAGTCTGAGTGACCGCCACTAATATTTTATGAGTATTGAGTCCACAAATACTTATTTGAAGTTTTCTCATTCTTTCTAGGGTTGTGCGATGCAATTCTATCCTTCGTTATGACTCTTAAGGCACCGAGAGATGATGCTTAGGATTCTACATATTCCTTTTCACAACATCTACCTTCTATAGTGACTGAAATCACTATTCACACAACCTAACTCACACCCACACAATGCCCAAAACCTTAATTTGTCTACATATCTTCAATACGAATTGCATTCCTATCACCACATTAGTTTTGTATGAGAATAAGGTTTAATTTAAATTTTCGGTTAATTTTTCGACAATATAACTTTTTTATTCATATAGAATTCAACCTCCCTAAATCCTCAGTATGAATCTGAGAGCAATACATAAATGTCAGCAGACATGCGTGCATGCACCCATACAGGCACACCTGCACACAGCATCTCTTTCAGATTTTACATCCATGAGCTACCCTAGTAATGCAAATCCATAACAATAAGCAGAGGCAGGTCAAAGTTCATTTCCTTGGATCCAATTCGTCATTAGTCACTATATGATACTTTATGAAAAATATTCACATTAAATCACCAAGTAATACTGTTTATATTAGTCCTCCGAGCCAAAAAAGAAATGGAACATCAAAGGCACTAAAAAGTACTTGTTTGTCATATCGATTCAACAAAATAAAAGTAATTCAAAATTGTTAAAAGTTTATGGAGCACAAAATAGTTGATCGTTCATATCACCATTTGAGTAAAATTTCCAATTTCTATCATAAATTTCCACCTCTACTGAACATGCTGTCAATAATACAAAGTAATCTATATTGAAAATCCATCTAAAGAAAGCACTGACAGAGAAATTTGTATATCATACGAATACCAGTACCAAACATATAAAACAACAAGGCAAAATGTTGGATATCGAACACATGCCAGTACCAAACATCATAATTTTTCAGAAAGCATTCTTGATCAATTATAAAAACCAATACATAAAATGAAAGCAAGAGATCTGAGAGGGAGGAAACTATAAGAACAAGCGAGGCATACCTTAGGTGCAGCCATAGGATATTCTTCAGGAAGAAACAATTCCAGCTTGAAAACTCCTCCTATGCACAGATTGCGTCCAACAGAACAAATTGAATAATACATGCATTAGATAAGGAAGCAAAACAAGTAATTCTAACATAAAATCCAAACAAAATGATAGCAGAGCGGATTTGCATAGACTTAAATTACCCGAAGCAGAATCAGTATGATATAAATTAAATAAAAAGATCCTTAATTAACACTAAAATGGTATATCAAGAAATATTTGGCCTTATGCGCATGAAGCAGGCCATATTTAGGTAGAGAATATCGCTCCATCAGCTTTGTTTATACAATCAAGTCCCAACTAAGCGTTCCCTTGGATATAAGACATCTTCGTCCAGCGCATTCATCCAAAAAAGTACAAATATTCACTCATATCAAACATTTTGGCATATTTGCATTCATTCATTCTTCATTGCGTCTGCCAACAACTCTAAGGATGAGTAGGATAAGAAAGAAATAGAGGACGGCCAGTACCACCTACTTCTTTCTTTATTTCTATTTCTGAGAATGCAATGCTGTTATGCTGAAATAATAAGTTCCAGATATGGAATGTTCAAAGCCCCGAAAGTAAAATGTATGTCAGAGGAAGATTACTAACTATTAAAAGAATGTTTTCAAATAAAAAAAAGAAGAAAAAAGAAAAGAGTAGAGCAGAGTGCTTCTTGAAGCATCATCAGCTGAGTTAAGGTATAGAAAAACACCTTCATAGGGAGACTGAGTCGGGCCGAGAATCATGACGTTGAAATAGCGCATATTATCCTCGGATGGTGAAGCACTGATTCCCGGTGCTGTTTACGTAATCCATCGACAGGGGAAAAATGGAATCAATAACACTATCCACACTTGAATGAACAAGCTAACTGAATTGATGGTTAAGATTAAAATCCAAGTCCATAATTACGAATATCAACTCATCATAAGACAAGGTTTAGACAATAAAGAGAAAACTTTACAACTTCACTCGGTCGGAAACAGAGACAGATGCGCATAAACAAGTAAGAAAAAATAAACACGGAAATTTCACCAAGTGACTAAACTGTGGCACCTGGTTCACTGAGGAGACGCTGCGTTTCCTGTTAGTCAGATGAGGAACAGCAATAAGATGAACAGATTAAACAAACGAAATCAATAAAGATAAAAAAGAAAGATGGGATTGGATCAAATATTAATCTAGGGTTCGTTAACTAATGAAGGGAGAAGAAAGCAATTGATCTATCTAACGGAAGAAAAAACCTTGATGATCCGACGGGGGAGATTTGTGTTGTTGGCCATTTGTTGTTTGAAGATGTCTTCTTTCTCTCTTGTTTTATTTGGAATTTGGGGAAGGGGAGACTGGATCTTCTTTTCTGCGTACCTTAGTTTTAAAAGGAGGCTTTTTTTATTTATTTCTTTTTGCCCTTTTCTTTTTATTTTGGATTTTTTCCCACTAGTACCAATTCGCTTTTTAGTTTTTACTTTTTACATCAAAAATATATTAAACTAGTAATAATAATAATAATACTAATGTGTTTTTAGTCTATGAATTTTAATTTCATGGATAAAAAAAATATAAACTATAACTAATTTGAAGTTTTATTTTTTATTTTTATGTAAAATGATTTACCCAAAGTTTTTTAAACTCATATTCTTACAAGTACTGTACTTTTTTACATCATCGTTGGTTTTGTTTGTGTTTTTTAAGAAAATCAAGCCGTCAGGTTAACGCTGGTGGTGGTGGTGGGTAAATCAAAAAACAATTGCTTCTAGCCACTCATCACTTGGGCTTCCTCCTGTATTCTGTTTGTTCCAACTTCCAAGCCTTCCGCCCACACCCTGCTTGCTTGAATGTCATTCCTTAAGCTGTAAGTCTCTCTCTCCATTACTTGGTAATGGTTTAATTATGAACGAGAGGGGATTCAAAAGCTTGTATTGAATTGTATTGTATCGTATTGTTTCGTTCGTTCCTTACAAATTTTGATTTCACTTTTCCACTGCCAAACAGGGTATTGCATGTTCCGCATCTGCATTCCAACCACCTTGTGTTTAACACTCTTCTATGTCCAACGCTGGGTTGCGTGGCGGAACATTCTCCTTTGCATCCCAACCCATTACTCTCCGGTTGTCATACACCTGTCCACAAGTCTCCATCTCCTTCCTATACATTTGCTCCTTCCTTCCCCAGGCGTTGGGAAATTGGATCCTTTCAAATAAGCGTTGATGGCGGAGAAACAACTGGGAAGCTACCTTCCAGTCGGAATATTCAATTAGAAGAGTGCCCCAACTCTGATGAAATTCCTGTTGAACCTACGGTAAAGCCGAGAAACCGAAAGAAACATGGGAATAAAGGGAGGATCCCATGGAACAAAGGCAGAAAACATACAGCCGGTAAGATAGTTCAGTTTGCACAGAAATAGATAGTATCTTTATTGTCACGCTTCATGGGGTTGATTTCTTTCTCAAGTGTAAGTTTTCTTTTTGTAGAGACCTGTGCTCTGATAAAGCATAGAACCATCGAGGCATTAAAGGATCCCAAGGTGAAGTCATGTAAGAATTGGTTTATTTTCACGATTTTTTCAGGCAAAATCAGCTTAGTTGTCATTTTTGTTGGTTGTAAAACTTGGCATGGATTTGATCTTTGTCCATGTACATGAGCTAGCTTTCTTGTTGCTTTCTAAACAAAATACAATAATGTTCATGTCTTATGTTTTCTTTTGTTGATTATGTGTTTCTATTGTGCCAATTTTTTATCCTTTCCTCTTTTTCATGAAAGCTGTGTACTCTTTTATGGCAATTGTTTTCCTTTCGCCAAGAAGAGGATAGATGTTCTTACAGTGCACCTTTCAGGTTAGAAAGCGGATGGCAGAACATCCCCATGCTCACAGGTAATACCATCTTTACTTTTTATTCAATGGGTTAGAGTACTCTTAGAAATGTCGGAATTATTACATGAGATAAAATGGGATTGCGAAAAAAACGTGGGATTGGAAAAGTTTGTTATAATGAATGTTACAATCCTAAAACAAATTCTATTGCAGTGAGGCGAACAAGGCAAAGATAAGTTCTTCACTTAGACTAATTTGGGCCAAGCGCTTGAAATGGAAAAGGCTGGGAGAGAATTTGTTCTTTTCGTGGACAGAAAGTTTAGCAGAAGCAGCCAAGACAGGAGGATATGGAGAAGAAGAGCTGGAGTGGAATAGCTATGACAAAATAATACAAGAATTAACTATCCAACAGCTTCAGTGTACTACAGTAAGGGCAAAGTCAAAGAAGCTGCCAAAAATAAAGGTAGAGAGATGTCCACCGGTGAAAGAAAAGAAGGTTCGAATTGATCGAAGGGGTCAAGAGCGAGATAAGAAAGCTATAAAAGAAACAAGAGGGAAGAGATGTAGAAAAGAAAATAAAAATGCTGACAAGTCACTATTTCCTCCTGAACGGACACTTAAGCAGAGATTAAAAAAGGTAATTACAAGAATTAGACACTCCTCCATGTTGTGAATTTAAGCTTTATAGCTATCTGAGGCTATTGCAAATAGAACAAATGGATATAATCCGTGTTAGTAAATTGGGAGAAGGTAAAATCTTATGGGAAGTTGAGGAATTGTAGTCCCAACAAAGGACACCTTCTAATCATTTGTAATTGGTAGCTAGAGAGTATTGAAGTTAAGTTATTCAGTGGCGCCTTAATGATTCTCTCTGAAGCTCAGATTCCCTTCTTTCTTGTTTTTTTGTGTTACTGTTTTGTTTATAATAGATGCATTTTGTTATTTGAACCTATACAGTAAACCTCGATCTAGTCCTTATCCTGACCAGCTAACCATCATCTCGTTTTCTTCATGTATCCCCTTGTCCTGGATAGGGAATGTTTAAACTAATGGGTTTAACAAGACCTGATAATGGAATTGCATTTGGTTGAGAAAGCTTTCTTCTGGCTACAAAAGAACTATTTGGTTTTGTGCATCTGTCATTAATTCATGCTGATGCTATGTTGCTGTCTTATGTTTTTCCCTAACGAGGTTATGTGCTGTCTCTCTTCAGATTAGAAGAAAGGTATCCATCGGAGTAGGGGTGAATGGCAAAGCCGCATTGCCAATTTCCCATAACCCAGCTTGGAAGAAATTGGATTTAGATATCATGGAGATAGAAAATGGCCATAAAAAAGTTTCACTTGCGGATCAGATTCGAGCCGCCAAAAGCACCAGTGAAAGGGAAAATTCTGCCACTATCAATTCCTCTATTTCTGGGGATAGTACCTAAGCGCATTGTAGGCAAATTAGCAAACTTAACTGAAGGAGGCAAGTTGAACAAGTGATTTTTCCTATGAAGGAAGAAACTAGTATCAATTTTAAGATTCGGATCTCTCTCAATCACCCCTGCAGTATTTAACTCTTATGCTTACTACTTGTTTTTGTTGTGAACAACTTCTCTCTCATATTTAAACGACCCTAGAGAACAACACAGAAGATTCAGCGGCGACATCAGGAAAGGTGATACAGAACCGAGACACCTCAGTGACACAATCAGATGAAACCAACAAGGACGATGTTGTGATGAAGGAGGCAACCTTTTCCTACAAAGAGAGTCTGTTTCGAAATGATGGCGATATTATTGTGGCAGAGGATGATCAAGGACCATTCATAGCCATTTAGTACACTATTGTTGTGAAGCTCTTGAAAAGAAGTATTTCATACACAATTGATGTGTGCTAAACTGCGAGCGCTGTGGAAGTTGTCTATGAATCCAAAATTCTTAAATAAAGAGAAAGTATCTTCTTAGTCAGGTAGCGTAAATGAGGAGTTCAAAGAAGTGCCACAAGATGGCTTGTGGGTAATTCTCGGACATTATCTCGTACTATAAATATGGGCATCGGCCTTCATGACATCCTTTGATGTTATACCAAAGGAAGATAGAGAATGTTTTGAGGAAATGATTCTTTTAAAATAAATTACGAATTGGCTCAAATTTATACAAATATCTTGAGGAATTCGATGCATGTTAGTCTTTGTAATCGGAATTGCACGATACTGAAGGCAGCATATTGGGTTCGGACACTTGCAATGACACTTGGGTATTTACTATGGTCAAAAGATGAGGGAGGGACAAACACAAAGAGGTATGTGATGACAGCTTGTGGCAGGTTGTAGGTTGTAAGGATGAGGAGAGTTAGAGGCGCGGCTTCCTTTTGCATAAACAGGAGCTCCATCCATACAGAATAGAACAATCAAGTCAAATATATTATATTTTTCTTTGTCTGTCTTGAGAATTTTTAATTTTCTTTTTTTAATAGTATAGACCTTCTCTTAGCTAGTCTTGGATAAGCAAGCCCTAGGTAGTGCACAACCTTCACCAGTTGAAACCAAAGTAACAGTTGAAACCAAACTTCCGTATAAATTAGAAACTAGATACTATGTCTCCAGGCGACTCTTCTATCGTCGTTCCTTTTGTGTCAAGAACACAATAATAGACCAGTCTTGGTTTGATCCTCTTTCCTCGTCTCACCCGTCTCAGCACACAGAAATTGAAATTGAAGCCACCCGCCTCTAGCACGAACCATCAAAGTCCAGCTCCCTAGCTATGCTTGCCCTGCTTTGTTAATCTTCCTTTTCCTGCATTATTATTCTCTCTTGGTTTATGAATAGCAAGGCAAGACAACTAACCTCATGGATACAACACAGAAGATTCAAAACCAAAGAATCAAACCCAAATCACTAGCAAAAGCCCTGTCCAGCTTGAGATATACCACCCTCGGACTCCTCTCTATCTTTCTTTTAGTTTGGACTGTTTTGTGTTTTCGCTATTCCTATCACACTACTCTCCGGTATCCCTTAATGGTAAACGAAACTGCAAATGCCAAGATTGCAAAGCCACTCTGCAGATTTGGACACTCTTTCTCAGTGTACATATACCAACTGCCGTCCGAGTTCAACCTGGCGTTGCTCAATAACTGCGCCCGCCTGAATAGTAAAACAAACATGTGTCCTTACGTAGCAAACAACGGCCTTGGTCAACCGGTCGCCCACCATATGCCTACCTCCGCCTCCATCACCACCAACTCATGGTTCGCCACCCACCAGGCCGTTGCAGAGATGATCTTCCATGCTCGCCTGGAGAACCACCCGTGTCGAACGCGAGATCCGGATCGTGCTAAACTATTCTACGTTCCCTTCTACGGTGGACTCTACGCTTCAAGCAAGTTCCGGGAAGCTAACCACACAGCGCGCGACCAGCTGGCCATCCGGTTGGTGGACTATCTCCAATCACAGCCCTGGTGGCAGAGGCATCAGGGTGAGGACCACTTTATGGCGTTGGGGAGGATCGCATGGGATTTCATGAGAATGACCCGACCCGGGGCACCCGACTATGGGGCCAACACCCTCCTTAACCTGCCACCCATCCATAACATGTCCGTCCTCACCATAGAGAGAGACCCCCTGCAAGGGTTTAACCAACAGGGCATACCTTACCCTTCCTATTTTCACCCGCGCACGTGGCATGAAATGCTGGTGTGGCAGGATAGAGCGAAGCGGTCACAGCGGCCCCACCTCTTTTCCTTTATTGGCGCCCCACGTAAGAGCGTGAAGAAAGCCGCCATCAGGAACGAGTTTATCAGGCAATGCAATGTTTCGAGTGAGTGCAAGCTGGTGCTGTGCGAGCGTGGCCGGCAGCCCAGTAAGTGCAATGACCCAAAGGAGGTGCTTGGGGTTATGACTCGGTCGAGGTATTGCTTGCAGGCGCCGGGGGATTCGTACACAAGGCGATCGACCTTCGACTCGGTGCTAGCGGGTTGCATACCGGTGTTCTTCTCGCCGCACTCGGCGTACACTCAGTATAGGTGGTACCTTCCTGAGGATGGGAGTTCATATTCTGTTTATATGGAGGAGAAGATGGCAAGGGGGTACGGAAGGATAGAGAAGGAGCTATTAAAGATCTCTGTAGAGAGAGAGGAGAAAATGAGGAGTAGAGTGATAAATCTCATACCAAAATTGACTTACGTTCATCCTAATGCGAGCGATGCAGGGTTTGTGGATGCTGTGGACGTTGCACTTGAATCTCTGTTCGATCATCTACGCCCTTAAATTTTTCATACACGATCGAGGCAATCGTTCTTTGTTACAAAGCATTTTCTCTTAAGCTATAACATCCTCTCTATTCTTTTTGTTATGAATCAGCTGTAATATATTTAGTGATACTAACTAAGACCACATTAACAGATCAAAGTTTCAATGCAACCCTTTAACATTTAAGAAAGCTTCAGCCTTCATCTGAGGTATGGCCAACCTCCTCCTACCGTTCTGTAGACCTAATACATAAGGAATGAATGAATAGATTACCTTAATAGAGCAGAGCATAGCATTACAGTGCATTGCAGAGTAGCAATTGACAGAATATTTTAGAGGCCACACATTTCTTAGAGACAAGAACCAGAATGTGGAATAAAAAAAAACTATACAATGGGGTGTTAACTATAAAAATAAAATAAAATAAAAATTATAACATTAATCTTTGTGTAAGAAATCTGTAACCGACGACGCTCGTACATGAGCGAAAGCGATTTATAAAGACTAACTTGGCAACAAAGAATCAGACAACGAAATGTTTTATCCAACAAATTTGGAGCAAGACAGACACCCGTAACTCGTAGAAGATATAAATGATAAGATATTAGACAAACCAAAACCTCTTAAGTTTCCCGTATGGTAGAAACTATGAGAAGACGTATCTGGTAATAAAGGACCGAGTGGAACCACAGTACTCCACCGCAAAATGTAGCAGAAAATAGGTTCCCGAGCACCCAACCGGTTCTCAGGTTGGCTTGTTTGGCTCAAATGCAAACTTGATCAGGGACTCCTTTATAGATAGCAATTCAGGAAACTCTCGCTTCAGTTTGGATGCATCCATCTCATTGTTGCTTCTTGGAGCAACTATCACCTTGGCTTGCTCCTCCAGTGTAAAGTTAGTCCACGAAAAGCCGGGGTCGATGTAACTCTTGTACATCTCCAAAATCTCATTATGACTAACAACACCTGGGTTTGTGAAGTTCCATATTCCCCTCAAGTTTCTCTTTGCCATCTCAATCGAAATAGGTAGAAGTTCATCCAACACAGTCATGCTGTTTGGAATATTCACCACTTTATTATATCGAGAGATCTTGGTAATGAAGTTTCGTGGGTTGTTAAGATCAGATGAAATAGGCATCCTGACTCTGAGAGTACACACATTGTCATATTCTTTCAAGAGCTCTTCCACCTGAGAAAATTTCAATTTAAAATGCATTACCAATTCTATTACCGTTTATGACTAAATGTGAAAAGCAATACATGGGCAGAAAACGTACCATGGCCTTGGTCTTTGAATAGAAGGAACCAGTGAAATTAGGTTTGTCTTCCTCAGTAAATCCAATGCCAGAACCTTCCGGATGGGTAGCATCATACTCAAATATACAGCCTGTAGCAAAATTCATCATCAATAGATTATTCTCTCTGCAAACATCTGCTAAATTTAGGGTTCCAGAAACATTGGTTCGGATGGTTTCAGTCTTGTGAGATTCACACCAATCGACATTAGGTCTACCAGTCACGCCAGCAGAATTGAAAACATGGGTGGGCCTAACATTCTGAATATCTGCAACAAGTGATGTTCGATCTTCTAAACGACCCCTTCCGTACTCATAGGCAATCCCTTGCTTCTCACAAAGCTTTCCAAGAAGACCACCAATCCACCCAGTCCTACCATAGATTAAAAACTTCAGAGAATTCTTAAATGGTGAACCACTGCTGTTGCCCCTAGAAACAGGAACCACCATTCGCGTCTGATTCAAACCATTTGACACGTAAGATGCAGACTTGTTCTCTTCAGAGCCGTCAAAGTGCCTCCCACCAGGCATCATCAGCATTCTTGGATGAGGAAGCAGGGCGCCACTTACATCGCCCCACCAATCAGGATTTTGAATATACCATTCCATAGTCTTCTTCAACCCCTCCTGCCAAATAGTCCGTTCAGACCATCCCAAAACCTTTAGCTTTTCATCATCCAGAAAGTACCTCTGGTCATTAAACGGTCTGTTCTCCACGAACTTGATGCTTGTTTCCGGATCCATAGAAAAAAGATTGCATATGTCTTTTGCCACATCAATTACTCTTCTTTCCTTCTTTGTTCCAATATTATAAACATGACCTACTTCTCCCTTGTGAAGGATGACTTCAAAAGCCTCAGCAACATCCTCACAATACAAATAGCTTCTCACATTAGCCCCATCACCATGGATTGGAAGAGGCTTTCCTTGCATGGCCAAGAGGATAAACTTTGGAATCAGCTTTTCAGGAAACTGATTTGGGCCATAAACATTGTTTCCACGTGTTGTAATAACAGGTAGCCCATAGGACCTTCCATATGCCATGACAAGCATTTCAGCTCCAGCTTTTGTTGCAGAGTATGGGTTAGTGGGAAGTAATTGAGAAGCCTCATGGTTTCCTACAACAGCATCCTCATCAGTCTCCCCATAGACTTCATCAGTGCTCACGTGGATGAACCTCCGAATCTGTCCAGTAACTTTGCACGCTTCTAAAAGTACATGGGTACCATAAATATTGTTTTTGGTGAACTCAAAGCTATTGCCAAAAGAGTTGTCCACATGGGTCTGAGCAGCAAAGTGCATGATTGTGTCTATTGATTCAGTGATGAGAAGGAAGTTAACAAGGTCAGCACTCCCAATGTCTCCCTTGACAAACTTAAAGTTAGGGGATGCTTTACAAGGAAGGAGGTTTTTCAGATTTGAACAGTAGTCGAGCTTGTCAAGCACAACGATCTTGTAATCCGGGTAGTTACGAATAAGACGGTTGCAAACATGGGATGCAATAAACCCAGCGGCCCCGGTGATGAGGATGTTCTTCGGCTCATATGATGTTGCCATGCTGTAAAAATTTCTATACAGTAAAACAAACAGAGCTTAAATTCAGAATCACTAGTAAAAGGATAAAGCAACTGCAACCGACAATACATATACAGTGATTAACTTATATACAAAGACAAAGACGAGACAATCAACGAGGTAAACTTTCCAGAAAAAAAAAGAAATAAAGTTAAAGAACCCACAGAGCATTGGAAAGAGGGAAAGAGAGAAATAAACAGCAGATCTGATGGAAAGTAGCAGGAGAATGTAAATCTCCGTTAACTGCATACGCTAGGTAATTGAAATGAAACTGAATCCAACACAATCGCATCTGAATGGGGCATATGCTATTCCATAACTGGAAATTAAACAAATCTGTATCGGTCCATAATTTCAGTGTGTTTTCCAAATTATAGTTGATCAAACAAACACCAAACAGGAAGACCATTCGGAATATTAGTAACATGAAATCAGCAGATACGGAAAGAAACCTACATTCTCAAAAAGCCAAAAATAAGTGATGAAGATCAATAATGTCAATTAGCAGTTCATTAACACAGATCCAAAGCAGATTGAGCCTCAACAACGTAGATCAAGAAGGCCTAATTGGCCAGATATCCTAAACAAAGACACGCAAAGACTGCAATTTTGTAGGTTGATCTAACAAGAACGAGAAGCAGCAAATCAAAAAAGAAAACAAAAAATAAAAGGTTGAAGATCTAAACTCGATAAACATATTACACAAGTATAAAAATAACGACAGAAAGCATAAAGCACAAACATCCCAAATGGCATACCAAATGAAATGCAGATGTCGGTGAGAGCGGAAGGAGGAGTAAGAGAAGATATACAGAGAGATGGATCCAGAGGGATTGTTAAAGAGTCAGAGACTTCCACATCCACACACCATATGCATGCATTTATTATATCGTTGTATTATGCAGTAAAAAAAGGGAAGACAATTTAAAAACGGAGACAGTTAAGGAAGACCTCAATAACGAAGGTCATCTCCTTTGGGCGCCATTCAGAGCAGCAGTTTAAGGGCCGTCAATCAATAGAGGAGGGGCAGTTTTGGCATTCCAGTTCAGGTGCCTAAAACGTGAAAGGTTTAAAAGTCAAAAACAGCGGACGATCGATTTGCATAAAAACGCGTAATCAGATTTGTTAAGCTGTATCTCTACTATTATCTCTTTCCATCCTCCTATTTACTCAAATTTACTCAATTTGAAAATTCGGTCAAATTTTCCATTTTCTTTCCCTCTCCCCGTAGAGCAGATCTTCCTATTCGGTACACGCGTTATCCCGAAATCTGGCCATAAGTATGTAAAGAGATTTGGTAAATATTCTTTTGCGAAAAACAAATGCATTAACATACGTAAGGTCACGTGAAGATTTGGTAAATACTTTTAGTACAGATTTTTTTTAAAAAAATTTCATCTCCGAATTTTATTTTATTTGAAAATCCGTCAAATAATAATGTATCTAAGTTTGATTCGGTTTTGGCTTACTTTCCTTTTGTTTAACAAAATTCCTGCCTAACTTTTCTTAGTTGTAGCCCTAAAAAAATGAGAAAAACACACTAGGAGAGCAGTTTAAGAGAGAAAAAAACATACATCTTATGAGGTAACGTGTCACGTTTTTAGGACAGGTTTTTCTATGGTGCATCTTGCTTTGATGATCCTCGAAGCGTGCAGGAGGAAGTGTCCAGGATTGAAGAAATAATAAAAATAGTAAGAGTCAGCGTGGAGTGTTCCATGCTGGAATTAGAAATTTACTTTGTTGAAAAAACACAAAAAATAATAAGAAATTATTATATTAATTTTTTTAATTATTTGACATTGAATTGATTTGTTATATATTAAAATATAATATCTTCTATTTTTTAATAACGAAAACTACAATTCCTATTCCAATTCCAGGGCATCGAACACGCCCGTCGACCTTGATGTAGTGATGTTCACAAAGGAGATCCACCTAGCAAAGGTAAGAAAATAAAGCAAGGATTCACATAATACCAGAAAGTTCACGACCTTGTCTGATGCTTCCGAATGATCGGTAATCTGATTTGTTAACATCTCTTTCTCTACTAACCATATTACCAGAAAGTTCACAACCTATTGCGCCAAGTTTTCAGTTTCAGAGTAAGGATGCACAAGAACACGCTTATCAAATTGGCCAACTACGTGTCCGAAGGAAGACGAGTATAGCCTAGTTTCTTTAAGAAGGTCACAACATCATCTGAAGAGCCAAGTAGATAGCGAGCATTTGTCCGTGTTCGTCCAACGGCACATGAGAAGTAATTATCCCCTTTGAGGTCAAGGACGTTCCACGACGTCTTTTCTGGTGATGCTCGCCTCGCACTTCCACACCCGTGGTTGTGGTTGGCCGTTTTCTTGTCTGAATTCACTGAAGATCGCTGAGCCTTATCTTGAGAGGAGGATTTAGGCCCACTTCTACTAGAGGGAAGCTTCAGAGATGATCGTTTTTCCCCGGGTAATTTCGGTCCATCATTTAGTTTGGACTTGGCAACGCCCAGGCCATCACAGGGCAGTTCCGGCTCAAAGAAGGTGTAAACATCTTCATCCTGGAGAAGTAGTAACCAAAACCAAAAAAAAACAGCAAGTGGCTTTTACGTGATTGATAATTACATTACATTGCCGTGAGATTTCAGTCTCAGCAGGTTCGCATTTAATAGCAAATGTATTGCAAATTACCTTCCCAAGAAAATGCCCAATGCACAGGACATAGTCAATAGGAGTTATCATGGATTTACTGTGAACGATCTCTCCAAGTATACGGTCAATAGCAGCACCCTGAACAGCAGACATTAAGCTCTCAAATATAGAACAACCTGCTCTGAGCAAACAAAATTTGAGAAAATAACTACCTTCGTAACTCCAACAGCTCGAACCTCAACCGATCGACTACCTTGGACTACATCAACAGAGGCATTGGAAATCGGGCCTGTCCAGAGATGTTGTAGCATATCCCTTGCTTGAAGTCTACCAAATTCAACATCTATGTTCCTCCCCCCCCCAATACCGAAATGAGGATGAGAGCAAATAACGGCACAAGAAAGTAAATAGCAACTCTTCAAAGGCTTAGTATCCAAAAAAAAAAAAATTACCTGCATACTTGTAATTCCAAACAAGTGATGTCTCACGCAGTTCAAAATGTGAACGGGGTGTCCGTTCCGTGAAGTATTCAAATACATGCTGAAAAGAAGAGGAAAAACAAAATTTTAATTTTAAATACCAGAAAGTAGAACCATTAACGTATGCAACTAAAATAAAAGAGGCACCTTCACACTGTCAACCCATTCCATATTCAAGTGTTCTGGCATGGTTGTCATCCATTCTCCCTTTGTAAGGCGTAAAAACATTCCATGTTCCGCAGCCAACCACAGGTTATAGTCACCAAAGTTCTGACAAATGAAATGAAAAGTTCAAGATATTTTATTAACAGTGTTAGGGAAGAAAAAGACATTATGAATTCCGTTGCAGAAATTACTTCATCTAAGACACTTCTGTCACTCCCGCTGAGGACCACAATGGTTGTCTTTGAATCACAGCAAAGTCTAGTCAATGATTCTTTCAAATCAGGGTGGAGTTTAAGCTCCATTTCCTTAATTTGATCAGCTCTTCTCCCAGGAGTGTCCACAGGTTCGGTCAATGTTGCATTGAATCCCTGAGATTCGAATCACCAAAGTTTAGAAAGGAAAGCAATAAGAATAACTCAATTAGTAAATAAATGAAAAAAGAGCTATTTTACATCAAAACGATATGCAATGTTAAACACTATTTGTTGATGCCTGCAGCCTTAATCCCACCAATAATAGTAATCCAATGACATGTCAGAATATGCAAAGTAACAGCACATGCGATTAAAAAAAAAGGATTTTACAACTAAACCTCCACTCAAGTGTAATCCTCTATGGCCATTCAAGAATTTGGAATGTATCGAACAGATCTAAAGTTATTTTTCTAAAGGGCATAGTCATTTCACCGGAAAACATTGATTACCACAATATGCCTTTTGAAACAGATGGTAGTGATGAAGACATCCACCACCACTCTCTTTTGTCACAGTATTGGGATACACTTTTATGCAGTGCTTGGAGAATAGCAACGATCATCAGCCTTCTCACGTGAGTATAAAAAGTGTGCAATATATGATACTGTAAATTTTAACAATCATGCTTAAGACTAGTTTAAAAATTTTCAATATAAACCTAAAAATAGCAAAAAATTTAGTATATACTGTAACTCGGATTTTGATAAAAAAAAAGTTACAAAAATATTAAAGAAAAGTACCATCACCAAAAAGTATTTCAATCTTATGTTTCCGCTAAAGAGAAACAACAATAAATTTTCTTGCTATGATAAATAATGCAATTTTCTTGCACAGAAAGCCATATACTAATTCTGCCGTTAAGATGGTTACTTGACTACGGTAAGTACCTCACTGATTCATACATAAAGAACAAATTGTGAGTACATAACCAATCAAATCGTACCAGTATGAGCAATCGATTGTTAGACCGCAAATAACGTTTAATTGCATCCTCTTCTGGAAGCAAAGGTGGAACTTGCCTTGTCCTTAGCTGCGCCTCAACGACTGTATCATTTAATTCACTGAGAACCAAAATATAAAAAATTAAAATTGCATTAGCACAACAGCAGACATGCCACAACAGGGAAGTTTCACTTTAACCCATTATTGATTCCGTTTAGATTGGTCTAAAACAGAGAGCACGCAAAAAAAAAAAAAAAAGAATTGGTCAAATTTTACTATTGCATATCCTGGTACAAATAATTATTAATTTCATATATCATTTACAAGTTCTTACCATATGATTTCATATATCATCTTTCGGAACTGGTCAAATTTTGAATTATGGAAGATGACTGGAAGTTTATCATTGAACTTAGCAGCTACTTTTAAATGCCAAAAATATTTGATGTTCTGCAGTAATTGTCATGTAAAGACCAAGATTCACCTCAGGGAAATATACTCAGATGGTCAAATATGGTCATAAAACAAAATTCTGAGGCTTTAATTTTCATTAAGAGAATTAAATTTTCTATTCTGATTTATAAACAAGCAACTAAACAAAAATATTGAAGCAATATGAGCAAAATGTTTTGGCGAACATCACTAATCACACTCAACTCCTCTTCCACTCTTGAAGCTTTTAAGTTCCTATAAAAGATCAATGACACCGCCTGTGAAGGGGTGTGGTAGAACTTTGTTGTATGAGAGAAGGCAGTTTCTCGATGAAATCCAATACTTCATAAGCCAGAAGTTCAAATATGCAAATGGATGACAAGAGAGTATTCCCCGCTATTATATAAATCAAAAATAACTGGAGAAGAATCTTTGTCAACAAGGTTTGGAAAGAGCATGATTTTTATTTTTCTGAAGGCTACTGTTGCAAAGGAAGGGACTAACTTATCCATCTGTCCTGATATAAGTTTATATTATGAAGAATTGACGAAGCATGTAAAAAAGAGGCTGACTCCACTCTCATTACCAAAACGAAACATCCATCTTAAAAGACCTTACGTCATTAAAATATATTTAGATCTGCTTTTCTAGTGTCACTTTAGTTAGTTTTCACCTTAGGAAATTATGAAAAGCCAAAAACCAGATCCCTCCTCATCCATAACCCATAGTATCCATCTTCTTTGCTTTCTGTTTCCCTTTATTTTCTCAGCTACAACTGTTTTATGTTCTGTGACATAAAAAAGGTAACAGCAAGTTCCCACATTTTTAGCTCACCCTTTTTGCATCATCAACGAACAAATGGAAGAAATTATCAGCAAGGTTAAAGACCAATAAAGGGTATCACCAAAATGATGCTGCATGTCACCCCTAAATTCACATCTTTGAAACATATATTTGAGGAATCATGTCCTATTATATGTTTCATCAGATCTATAGAGTTGGGGAATATTTCTCAGGGGCAATGCAGGTATTATATTTTTCAAGATGTGCTAAATTTGGAATTTCTTAAGGTGTTATACCAATATTTCTTATGGGACATAAAGGAAGCAGCCATGGCATGTCATGTTGGTGTTGTCAGACATACCAGAGCTCCCTACAGTCATGGCAGGATTGATTGTAGCAAGATTAAAGTAATATTAATGGGGAAAGATGTTTGAGAGAAATGATTTTGAATATTGGCTGTGGTATGAGTGTATCTGTATTTCATTATTAGTTATGGCTGATACTGCCTGAAAGAATCAAAGATTACTGATAAACAGTGACTTTAAGATGAAATCTTTTATTAGGAGACAGGAGGACAATCTCCATCGGGTAAGTTCCAGCAGAGTTTCAAATGTAGTGAGCATCTCTAACATAGGGATGGCAAGGACAAAACAGAAACCGACATTATGTTTGGTATGCTGAGATATTAGAGTCGGAAATCATACCAAGATATGGAAGTTGATTAGAAATACGTAGGAAACTAGGAATGGATATGTAGAGATAAGGATGTGAAACTTTAAAATGGTTAAAAATAGAAAAATAAGACGCAAGTATATTTGTTATCTATTTCCATAGGATGTTATCATCAAACCTATAGCTATTAGAAACAACAGATGTCATTCCATTCTGTTTAATCTCTAACTCCACAGCAAAACAAACATAAGAATTCATTAACTTAAATGAAAATTTCAAGTCAACAAATTCAAGGACAACACAAAGCAAAATTATAAAATTAGGTTTCTAGGAGAAATAATTCAAGTTGATTAGTGATAAACTACAACCTAGAACAAAATTGCCACAAATCAAAATTATACTTATTTTCATTCTGTCTAAACACTATATATGATGTACCTGACAAAAGTTTCAGCCCATTCTTGAGCAGTGTGTGTTGTCACATGTGTAAAGTTATGCCGATGGCGCTTCTCTCTTTCTTCTGGTAGCATAGACAGCGCTTGACGGATTGAGTCAGCAACTTCGGTGATGTTCCAGGGGTTTACAAGGATTGCTCCAGCACCAAGTGACTGCGCAGCACCTGCAAACTACAGTATACAAATTTTAAGATACATTTCAAACAGAGAAAATTATGTTTTGAACCTAGAGAAATAAATTTGGGAAAATAAGTTTGTAGGCGTATACCCAGAAAACTAGAGAAATATATGATTTAGGATCCAAAATACTATTTTCTATGCCTACGGTAGCACACATGTCCTCTACTAATTTAAAAAGTTCAATAGATGGTTTTGATAATGGAAAATTTCCAAAAGTCAGCTGGACCTTAATTTTTCAACACACAAATTTTCCAGGAAAATATAATTTCTATTTCTAAATATACTGATGCATGAATAAGAGAAAAAAAAAAGAAAAAGCTAGTAAACATTTACCAAAATTTCATTTTCCGTTCACAATTTTGAAAAAAGAGCTTTGTATCAAAGTTAGCAGCATACGTATTTAGGAAGGTACCACAAGTGGTTTTTATGCTTAAGAAAGTCACTCTTCATTTTCTTTGAGAACCAGCATAATTGAAAAATATCAAATTCAAGCCATGAATAGCAAAAGGTTTAAACAAAAGCATGTGGTTTCAAGTAGAAGCAGTTGGAAAAGATATGATGATGAGAACATCGTGAATATATTGAGTATACAATTAATAATATCTAGTCATATAACAGATTTTTTTGGATAGCACCAAAAATATTCTGTCAGTTATCTTAGTTGGCCTACTATTAGGCGTTGTACCAAGTAATCAAAACTTGCTAGTTCATATTGAATAGCTGAAGGCCAAGTGTAACCATGAGCTTAAGTACAATAAACATACATGCATTTATGTATAATTTTCATAAAATCTAAGTAAAACATCATAAAACCCAAAATTACCAATGCTTAATCTATTTTTCAGTTACCTCACTGAGAATGAGAACACCCTTCTTTGAATCTTGGCATGCAACAAACTCATAACTGACAAGATTCATACCATCCCTCAGAGAAGTTACGAGCGCTACATCTATAGAAGGATAAAAAAATAGATGAGGGTTACACAAAGAATCAAATGTTGACACAGTTCAGATGTGATCATGAAAGTATCAATATGCAGAAACAATACAAAAGTAATCATATTTAGATATCTTTACCAACACAAATTTTGGGTGATTCAAAAGATTTTAAGAAAATCACTGTATTCCTCTATATGGCCAGTTTACAGAGTTCAAGAAAGATATTTTATTCTGGAAGTAAGAGGATTGAACCAAACTGTTAAAGACCACTATAGCCCTTGTTGGTACCACAGTATTCCCAAGTCAACAAGTACCCAATGAAAAGGTAGAAAGAAACAGAGAATATTGTGTATTTTATATTAGGTCTGCATATGAGACCAACATAGTATCAATTCCTCTACCACAATCTTGAATAAGAAGGTACCATAAGCATGTGATTCAGCAGGAAAGACAGTTGAGTAACCGTATCTGTTTATATAAGTTAAAGCCACAAACTATTAAAGTCTTCGAGTCACTTTCTAAGTCACAACTTCTGACTCAAAGAAATTTCTACAGAACCCACCTGGCAAGTACATAAATCTACATGACCATTCCACTGTTGAAAAATGAGGTCCAACAATAATGTTTGGACAGGCACTCATTTGGACCAACTGTTCTACTTCTTTCCTATGAACTAAAGCGACAATCTAGTGTGTGTAGGAGTCCTACTAGTTTATTGGTATCAGTGAAAAAAGATAACAAATTCTGTAACCAGGTTCAGATCTCTATGGATCATATTTAATAATAAAAAGATTCATCATACTAGAGAATGAAAATGCATTGCATACAAAAGGCAATTCACAACGAGTGACTTAAGAACAAAAAGGTAATAAAATGTTCTCTGCATTATTGACGTTAATTTATATAAAACACGGAAAAATTAAGAATCGCTGTGCATGGGACATGAGCACACTACTAACTGCAGCTCTCTAAATAATAATTGATCCGAAAAACTAACCATATTTAAGGATACTAATTCAACGCAAGTTATCCTATGTTGCTGTGGAAAAACTAGAAAGATATTGTTTACCTTGTAATAACTCCAGCAAAGTTATTTAAATCTTTGAAACAAAAAATGACAAGAATTATATCAGCTATGTTATCATAAACTAATAAAAAAGGTTTTTGGATTAGAATTGCAGAATAAAAAACAATAGATACAATCTTTTCGAAGGAACAAAATGATGAACCTAAAAATTTATGGGATAAAGAACAATACCTGTAACAGCATATAATGCACACAAGGCATGGAAGTCGAGAGAACGATCCTGTGCACATAGAAGAGTTTGCTTCAGGAAATTTCCAATGTCCACTTGATAACATTAATTTACAACATCAGATCAACTAGAGTAGATACTGTAAGTTTCTATTCAAGGCATCAGTTCATCAATCTAATAACTGATATATAATAAACAATTCAACATCACATATTGAAAGACATTAAAGCAGACCAGATGATGTATAGGAACGGTAGTAAGAGTTCCAAATCGTCCATTAATACGTCCAACAATTTCATGAACCTGGCTTGTGAGTTTTTGATCTGTGAATGCAATAAACAGAAATGACATTAGATTATTCATAGAAGAACAAGTATTTGATGGCAGATCAAATTTACCACATGCTTAGAATTCACACCCCAACGTAGTGGCTCTCTCACCAAGTGAAGGACTGACCACAAACTATGATGGAGGATCTACTGATAATGGTTGAACTCGAGAAGAAGACTCTATTCTTTGCCCAATAAGACTCGAACCCCTACTCTAAGAACTAGCTAATAAACAACAGTATTGGAAATTTGGAAAAAAAAAACATGGTTGGGCCTCTAAATATCACGAAACTCAAGCCTGATCTCTCAGAGCAATATCTTAACATCTGCAGCAGACACCTTTCTCTTTGTCTTAGGAACTCCTGTCCTCTGCTATGATAGAGAGTAAATTCACACTAAACGATGCTATTTATGTTCATAACATGCAACGTTCAATTACGGCCACAAACTAGCTACCATCAAATCTAAGATGTGCTCGGTACAGTGCTTTAAAATGCAATGAAATATCTCTGCATCAGTTAACTCTCAGGGGAGAACCAGTACGGCTATCCAGTTCACATGCAGCATTGTTTTAAAACATAATGAACCAGAATCAAAGCATATTATCTATATTAAGATGCGCTCAAAATAGATAAAAATACTCAATTGCCTTTAACCAATCAAGAAAACATAATAGCTCAGGAACGCTAACAAAATAGCATAGAAGACTTATCTTTGGATTTTCCAAACAACCACCACATGAAAGTAGGAATCACTGTTAAACAGTTATTATGACAATTTACATTCAACTGAAACTATGGAACATATGTGTCTCCATGCTTTATGGTAAACTTTCACTGTCCAATTCCTTGTTCAGAGATTCTAAGAGAATAGACACAAATGGTAGTTCAGAATATTTTTGAAAGATTTAAGGAAGTTTCAATTGCGAATAATAATTAATCCATATTGTTGGACAAAACGAAACTTAAAACTTTAACCAAAAAAAAATAAAATTATTGTGGTCAATATGAAAGAAGAATAAGTATTACTCTATGAGAACTACGTATTAAGAAAGTAAGGAAGCTTACACTCGGGAACATCAGTTCTTGTAGGAACTGCAATTTGCAGTAATACAACTTTATCACGCCATTGAGCGTTTTCCTCAAGAAACTTCTCAAATGCTAGTATCTTCTGTGGAATGCCTTTAATCATGTCAAGGCGGTCAACACCTAACATTACCTGTTTTTGAGAAAAAGTATAAAGTAAAATGGAGACTACAGTGAGCATGTTCTGACATGAACAGAGCATCGTATAGGTTGGTCCTTTACCAATTATTTTGTTGACCAAGAAACATAATCAAACCATGATGGATTAACATATAATATTTTTTACAAAAACCAAGACATAATAGTGATAAAAAGTAGGCCACAATTCAATAGTAACAGAGACCATACAAAACCAACTCTTGACAACACAAACTACAACTACCAGCGAAAAGTTACAAATGGAGTATTACAAAGTAAGGAACATACCTTTCGGCCAGCAAACCTATCCTTCAATTCTTTGATGTGTTCCTGAACTTTAGGGAGCTCGAGTGCTCTAATGAAACGATCTGAATCTATCCCAATAGGAAACTGAAGGATCAAGAAGGAAATGAGCAACATTTGGTGAAAGAAGGGAAAAAATAGAAAATTATTGATAGAAAAGGGGTGCTTCATTTTTTCGGCACATCAGCTAAAGTATGGAGCAACCTTGAGAGACAAGACAAGTGTAATCAGAGTATAACTTACAGCAGCTACTCGAGTCAGCCTCCCCTGATCCTCAACTCCTTCAGGTGTTCCCTCTAGTCCAAGAATACGAGTACAAGCACTAACAAAATGCCTTGCATAATCATAGGTATGAAACCTGGAGAACAAAGATAAACTGGATAAGGAGTTGTATATGTACATATAGCAAAGGTAAGCATCTTTGAAAACGTGAAACAGAACAAGAAAAGAAAGAACTAATTATTGTAATTACAAAATCCAGTTGGTGGAACTAGTTCTTTCTTAACCTTAAATATCGGTCCTTGCCTAAAGCACCCCTATACCCACAGACGGATTCTGATGAACAGAGGTATAATCATAAAAATCACGAAGGGAAAATTGAAAGATATTAATGTATCCAGCCCATTCACAATTTACTCATCCTGTAGGTTCTTCATATCTGAATCAAATTAAATGAATAAGATAGAACTGAATCTGTAGGTTCAAGCAAGCACACACATTTATGCTTCTAACAATTACCGAACAGAGGCATTGACAAATTACATCTTATGCTAGAGTGGAGTTAGTCCCAGTATTTTAAACAGATACAATGTAAATTCAGCTTAGCGTCAGGAAACCAATCCAGTAAAGGTAAAATCTACTTACCCTAAATAGAAAGGAAAAACTAATAGAATAAAACAAAAAGATAATGGCTAATTTACTACACAGGCTCTATTCAAGGCAAATTGTTTGGTGCTTTTTTAGAACAACAGGCAACGTGAATTGATGGTATAATGATGATTTACGATGCAGAAGAAAATAGGAATGCAGCTTACCCAACGAGATCGGCTGCAAGAACTGAACGTAGTAACTCTGATCTCGAAGGGAGTGTTCTGTGTATTTCGGAAGAAGGGAATGGAGTGTGGAGAAACCAGCCAACTTTCATATTACTATTGTACTCCTTAAGGCATTTAGGAAGGAACATCAAATGATAATCATGGCACCAGACAACGTCTCCCTCCTCGTAGTGCTTATTAACAACGGCAGCAAACATTTGATTAGCCTTCTTATATGCAGCGAATTGAGACTGGAAACTTCGGGTTGTGGCGAGGCGATCCTCTTGAGGAAGGCCCAGGTAATGAAAAAGAGGCCACAGTATGTTGTTGCAGTAGCCATTATAATATTGATGAACAATCTCCTCGTCTAGGAATACCGGTATGCATCTCTACATGCAACAATAAACGAAATCAGGTAGAGCATAATTTTTAAAAAAAAAAAAAGAATTTCAGGAAATCAGGTCAGCGAAAATATATAAATGTTATATAAAAACCTTCTCGGCAAGAGCTTTAGTGAGCGCCTTCTGCCCAACCTCATCGGGTACATTAACTCCTGCCCACCCAATCCATCTGGCCTCGAATTCTTTGACACCTTTTATTTGTTTAATCACACAAGAAATTACAGAAACCTCATCAGAAACAGTAACATAATAGAATAGAAAGTGAATAAATCAAAGAACCAAAACATAACTAGTATTACCAAGAAGAGCACTGACAAGGCCGCCAGCACTAATTTCCAGAGACCACGAGTTTTCACCTCTTCGAACCGCGGAGACGGGAAGACGATTGGCGACAACGAGAAGGCGTTGCCTCAAAGGCCTTTCCCCCGCCGAAGGAACGGCCTCGGACTTGTCGTCGGGGTGGAGTCCAATAGAGGCGGCGGCGGCGGCGGCTGCTGCTGCTTCCAAGTACTGGTCAAGGTTATGGCGGTCAGGACGAGGAGGTGGAGGAGGAGAAGTAGAAGGAGGAGGGGGAGGGGCGGCGCCTTCTCTGGAGGGGGAATTGACTTCACATTGGGGTTCGGGCCTGGGATTGCTGCTGTGGTTGTTGTCGGCAGTTAGCTCATTGGAATGGTTAGAAGCGGAGGATGCTTTGATGCTCTTCCTAAGCTCTCTGTCTCTCAAGAGCCGCTCTACTCTTCCTGGGTAATGGGTGGAGTTACCGTTGTACTGGTCCCCAGGCATGCGCACAAACTTGGCTTTAACCCCAACCCCTGCCCTTTTAATTCCCACCGATTTTCAGGCCTACATTTTTCGTTTTCAAACTCCAAGTTACTCTACAAAATCCACGCATCGTCGCAATGACTCAAACACACAAAATAACAATAACTCAACCCATTCTGTTCATTCAAATTACTGGTAAGGTGTGAGAAAAGTTGTCTTTTCTTTTTTCTTTTCCTTTTTTTCTCTTTTTGAAAGATATGAATATTCGGGTGAAACGAAATTTATGGCCAGTGGATTTTTATTTATTATACTAATACTACATCTACGTGCATATATAGGTAGATGACTATAACCACCACAACGCCACCGCCGTGATAACCATCTGCAGCATTCTAAAAGCTAGCTTGTCATCAAAACGGGACAAATGCAGACAATGATAACAAGGCGAATGCAAACCACAGGAAATCTTTGTTTATAAGACCCCTATACCGTCAAATCATTAAACTATATAAATAAGGATAACAAAAATAAATTAGAAAGAAAAAGCATTTTTTCAAGCACAGTCCCAGCAGCAGCAGCAGAATTCTCGTGGACGCTTTAGAAGATGATACAAAAAAAAAAAAACGTGGATAGCAAGATAAAAAAGAGATGGAAAAGCCCAAAAAGTAAAATGTGGGCTAATTTAACCTTGTAAACTAAACGTCACATGAGATGACTTGATTTGATATTTTATTATTTTGAGATGAGATGGAAATCGACTTTAAACACTATTAGTATTAACTCAACTTATTATATGTTATGATATTAAGCTTTATCATGTACTTGGATCCCTATTTTACAACCCCAGGAAACTTGACGAACTTTTGCGCATTTCTGAATTTTTTTTTGAAAGTAAAAAAAAATGTTTGCTCAAGGGGACAGTGGATGCACACTAACCTACCAAAAGGAGTATCAGACAAGGAACTAGAGTAGTATTAATAGTCCTTTCATGTTTTCTCTTTTGCACTTGAAATATTGAACTAGAAAATATTAAATCAGGATGTCAAAATATGAATACATATTTATACTTGACTGGTAAAGAAAGAAGAAATACCAGCCTGCAGTACTGGCTTTACTGTTGAAGCAGAATCACGTACTCTTCAGTGTGAACTGTGACAACAGAAACAGAAATCTATAAATATTTAATAAATGGAAGAGCAAATACCCAATTTGACTGGAAAAATTGTAGAAATGTAACCAACTTATCATTACTGGTGAGATTAGAACTCATCAAGTTGGGATTAATATTAATCGAGTGAAGCGGCGAAGATATGATCCCAAGTAAGGTAAAAGACTTGCAGTACTCGGTGATGCATGCACAAGAAGAGTTGGCAGTCTTTAACTTTTAGTTCCCTTTTTTTTCTTTTGGCACCCACTCACAAAAGTGACTACATATAAATATTCTCCTCGATCCTCTTTCCAGCGGAGGATTTTCCTAACTAAAATTCACTACCAAAAACAATCTATTTCAATTCTTATAATTTGGACAACGAAAACCATTGACTCCCACAGATTTGGCGTAGTGGAGTATATAGTTAAGGATCACCCTAACGGCCAGATTTGGGAAGGAAAAACAAAAAAAAGAGAAGTCGCAACTTGCACTACGGTTTCCAAGACTTGCACATAGCTGGCGCACGGGCGAATCATTGAATTGTCAGATTTTCGGTGTCTTGGTCAATAACAAACTGTAAGAGTTAGGAAAAAAGGAAAAAGCCAAGGGAATTGAAGTGCTTGAGAAAATAAAGAGCCGGGGGCTGAATGATTTTGAACGGACGCTTTAAATTCTCGCTACGACCTACCAAGAACGGTTACTCGACGAGTCTTGGGTCTCGCAGGGTGTATGTAGTTTTGGTAGGAAGACCTACCAACCAAGAACGGTTACTCGATGAATCTTGGTGGGAAAGAAGACAAAATAAAGCAAAAAACAAACTGTTTCACTGAATGCTTGTTCAGAATATCAAGAAAGAAAGCAATTAAAGAAAGAAGAATAACTTGATCAAAAAAAAAGAAAGAAGAATAAGAAGAAGAAAACAGAGAAGTAGATATATAGAGAGGGTGATCAGAGAGCTTACGTTGTGATATAATATTTGCCGGCAGTGTTGCTTTTTGGTTTGATTGAAGAAGGAAACGGGAAAGAGAGATGAACACTATAAAGGACGCCAGGGAGTGATCAGGAGCATATATGCTAGTGGTAGGCTACGAGTACAGAGATTTATAGAGTTAGAGTAAGACGATAAAGGGACTGGCAAAAAGCAAGATTTCCATTTTTCTACCGCTGATATGATTCCGTCAGCGATGTACTTAGAGAGAGAGGTAGAAAGGTGTGCAGAGAGTGTGTGGAAGAGCTCTTTTGTTCTCCCCTATTTAGTGCCCCAATCGTTTGGCGGGAATCTCTTCTTTTTCTTTTGATTTTTTTCACATTTTTACCTTGATACGTACACAATTATATTTTGTCATAATCTGATTCTCCCACTGTACACAGTCTCACTTTTACCTTCCACTTTTAACCAACAACCTTCCATTTAACTATTCTAAACCAAACATGGCTGGATAATTCTATGAACTCCCGTGTTTCGGTGGGCCTTAACCCACATATTAGCGCGCTACTATGGCAGCAAGGATCATCTTAAACCCTTCATGTTATATTTAGCTTCTAACTCGGATTAAGGAATTTAGGATTGTGTTTTTACAGGTATATAGAATTTTTATATTCCAAATAATATCGACGTTTTATTTATCATGGATTTTATATCTTTTTATAGTGACTTTAAATAATTTTATTCATTTAGTTTTAATATTTTTTAATCAGACCAAAATGGAGTAGAAGCTTTCATTTTGACTTATGCGGCGTCGTTTTACCATTCAATATGCGAGTCCAGCCTGTATACAGGTTTCAGTCGAATCGACGCCGTTTTGCATGGTTATGTGCTTCCGGTTGCCTTCTTTCTCACCGCTTTCCCGTTTTCTGCAAGGTGGCTTGCTGGGGTTATTCTTCTCATCAAGTAGTCTCGCTTCGTGTTTTATGCTTGGTCGTCGAATTCCAATGGTCTCCGACTTTATTTTCGGTTTCTTTGAAAAGCTCTTGCTGTGAGCTCCCTTAATTCCTTCTTGGAGTGTGTTGTTGGTGCTGGTGTTGGCTAGTCGGAAAATAACTATTAACCCACTGGGAATGCAACGGGTCACATCTCCAAATCTCTATCTACATTCATAAACAAATTGTGAAACCCCGTCTCAATCGGGTGTCCAATCAGCATAGTATTAGTGGTCCACGTGTACGTTTGACGTGTCGACCGGGACGAAAACCGAGACGGAAGAAAAAATGACTGTTTCGCCCCTATCGGACCCGGGCTTGTTTCCGGGCCTGTTACTTTACTGAGGGCCTTATAGATGCTTGTGTTTTGGTTCTAGACCCAGTAACTCACCTAAGGCCTAGCCTTGTATAAACCTCTTAAAACCTATCTGCCTACTCTATCTGTCGCCCTACACACGTTCATACAAACAGCCAGTAACCGCTTTGTTTCCTACTCTCTTTTCTCTTACACATCCTTTCCCATCTGTTGTCTGTAGCCCCTTCCTGGTTCCACATTCAGATCGTGTCCCAATCCCGTAGATTGAGGGTACGGTAAGGAGTATCTTTTGTATTGTTAATTAGGTTCATGATTCTTTTTGATTGAGGTTTGATTCAGGTGCATCTGAGTTCACGAATCGTGATAAGGGCAAAGGGATTGCCAGTTGTTCATCTGCACATCAGGTAGGAGTCTATGACTCAAAAGTCTGATCGGTGAATCCTCCTTGTTTCTAAACCCTTCTTTTAACTGGTCTTGAATGCTTTGATCATTCCCTGTTTGTGATGCCTGGTTGATTATCTTTGTTTTAATTATCAAGTCGTGTTCTCGTGATATGTGATTCGTATATTGTATTCTTGGGATTGTTGTTCTTTGCGTTATATGGGTATTCACTCTCCCTGGATCCCTTTGTTTTAGTCGTTACTCAATTAAATATGATTCTCCTGTTTGGTTGGCTCTATTGTCGTTCTCACCATCAACCGGTTCCAGTACACTCTTTCTTTGTTTTGGGACTTCCCAAGCCTTTTTCCTTGTTCCCCGCTGCGTGGAATTTCCATCCCTTACTACCTCGTCACGCGCCGTTTCGCACAGTCTTCCCAGCACCTCGACCTGTGACGCGGGCTTTCTTTCCATCCTGCCCCACCGGGCTTTTCTTCCCACTGTAACTTCTAGGTTAGAAAAGGGCAAGCCCCACTTGTTATAGCACTGAATTCATCTGCTTCCCGTTCCAGCTCTCTCCCCTGTTTTTCCCAACTCGCGAGTTGAATTACTTCCCGTCCTTCGTGCGAACCGAACTCGCACTCTGGTTCCTTGTGTTTTGTTTCTCCAGTTCCAGCGCAGTGGGTTAAGCCTTCACCAAACTCGCACTCGGCCTATCCTTCTTCCTCGGTGGTTCCGTGTCTTGGCGAGATTATTGTGCGTGTTCTCGAGTTCCTCGCTGCCGGTTCCCCAACATCACCGAAACCCAGCTACTTAGCTCTCCCTTTCCCTTACCTGTTTCCAGTGCCGAGGGCTCTTCTCCTCGGTATCCCCGATATATATCCAGTCGCTCCCTTCCCAGACGTTCCTTACTTCGTCGATCTCCCCCTCTTTGTTCGTCCCCGGTACTGAGAACATATCTTCGCCAGACTCATACGAATGGAGCTTGTGCCATCCCTCTCCTCGATTTCTCAATGGTATCTCTTGTGTTGATTTGTTGGGCCTTGTCTTGTGATTGTCTTGCTTGTTTTTCCCTTTCGTTCTAGTTCCTCCTTGTCGCAGACGTGTGCGCGAGTTCCTTAGCTCGTGCGTCCCATACCCAGCAGGCATCGGCTTTTCCCCGTTAACACTCTGCTCTTGCTCAGTTGCATGTCTCTTCCTTCTGTTGCCCTTCTGTTCCTTTTGTCGAGCTTCATTGTTGTTTCCTTGTTCTTCTCGTCAGTGTTGTGGTATACCGCCATACCCAGTCGAGGCATCTTCCTTCTTTCGCATTAGGCGGGTCGTGCCTGTTCCGTGTTCCTGCTGAAACCTATTCGACGCGTCGCTTGCTCTCCCTTCCGCAGCGACGTCGTTCCAGCTGTTATTGATGCCATAGAGTAATTGACTCCATTCAAGTAATATGCGGTAATTGGTGAGAACAGGAATATAGCCCAATTATCGTATCAACTATCTAATTAAATGTACAACCTAAATTGGGAAGAAGACTTGAAGAATCTCGTAAATATAACACACAAGACCTTACCATATGGTTAAGTGGCCGGCAATAAACAAAGATTCTGGCCGCCACTAAAGTTACTAAATAAAGCATGATGTTATGCCCTTCTTTTGTGAGCTCCTTTGTTGGCAGGATGCTAAATTACTATTTCTGATTCTATCTTCAAATTATGTTAACAAACTAATAATTAAAATTTACGTTAGTATGTAATGGGTGGGAAAGTAAGGTTTTGTCGATTTAATGAAAAAAATGATCAATGTGTGTGGAATAATTAACCAATGTTTGTATCAGTTGATAATCACAGTAAACAAACGTTCGCTTGGCCAATGCGAGGTGAGTCAACGGAATCCCAGTTACAGGGGAGAGTTGTTTACCTGTTGGGAGTCGTATGGGTGATGTTTACGTATACCTGCCACGTCTTCGCAGGTCGGTTCATATTGTGTATTGAGACAGGTATGATGTGTATGATATTTTCTCTGCCTAGTCTCGGACAACACTAGTAGTACGGGTTATGTATTTTGTATTGTTTTAAAATAAATTAACCTGCCAGTGGGCTCCCGGTTTCCCTTTAGCGGGGGTTACTAGAGGAGTGTTTTACGATGTCCACCCCGATGGTTTTTGATTAATAATGTTAATCGTGTGGTGTTATGAACCGTTGTGTGATAATCTATTGGGTTGGAATCGGGAATTAAGAAATCGAATATGCTAATTCCATATCCCTCATGTTTGTTCAGTTCACCTCAGTTTGTATCATGATCCGTTCCTTGCCCTCCTTTGTTGTATTCCAGTTTGCCCGTAGGACATATGATGCTGTGACTCCTACGGAGATTTTATAATCTCACCCGTTGTTGTTTTCCCCCCTTTCAGGAGTAGTACGAGAGCCGTAAACGGCATTTGAGGTGTGATTGCTTCCTACGACTCGCCTGGACTATCGCACCTACACGTTTTATACAGATTTCCATTTCTGGCATTTTCCGGTTTGAATCGTTTTGAATGTTTGACATACTTTACGTTTTATACATCTTTTCGTTATTTGATACATTGTTTTTACGTATCGGGCTTTAAGCCCATTTCGTGATTTTGGGCTTGAACGGTTTGAGTCCGTTTTCGTTTATGGTATTTTATTGCCAGTAATGAAAGTCTTCCGCTGTATATTTCATTTACTCCGTTTTATGCCAGATGTCAATTTTTAATTTGTCATGCTCCAATTCATAATTATTAAATGCAATTGTTGTTGGGAATCGTGTTTGAAAAGTCGCATAAGCCTTGTGGGATCCGGATTGGTCCACGTGTTGGGTCTATCCGGGTTTCACGGCGGTAAGGGCTCGGTGTTCGGGTTCGGGTCCTTACACAAATTATATGTTTAACAAAAAAAATTGAACTATATGCAATTTTTATATAACATTAGTTGTAGTACGCAAGCTTCACATATCACTTCAAATTATCTTTGTCCTTGCGTCCTGTTGTTATTGCACATGGATATAAACTGGTATAAGTATTTTACTCTTGCGGTGAATTATTACTATTATTTATTATTATATAATATAGATGGGACATGGATCCACTGTGCCTCCAACAAAGAAAAAAAATGTAAAAAGTAAAGTTGTCTCTCTCTCTCTCTCTCTATATATATATATATATACTTGAGGGTTGTTAATGTTGTGCACGGTGATGGGATCACCATGGGTTTACCTTTAATAATACAACCTCTGTATCGTATCTCACCTTTGTTTGGTTGTCGGACCCATTTCTTCTCCCTTCTCACTTCTTTTTCTTTATTCTAATAATAGTTCATATACAATTCGCTTTGCTTGTACCTTTTGTAGAAAGCATTTACTTTTGTTGTCTATTCTGGCATTAAGATGGAGAAAATAAAGTAGATCTTTAGCGACCATCGTAGGAGAAGATAGAGCTATAGATAGGGCGAGAGGCTACCTGGATGTGCTCCTCTGCGTGCCATCCACAGAAAATGTCTTTACCTTTGCCAAGCTAAAAGAATAAACTGGTATTCATTTAACATTCCATTTAATATTCGAATTAATATTAGAGTCGCAAAAATCAGAGAAAGCGTGTGGAAATTTTTCAGAGGGTTAGAAATCAGGATATTTTCGTATCTTATTTTGATTTTATTTTATATTTCTACAATCACATAAATATAAAGTTTACAAACTATAATGCTAATTTCTTTTTATTTCTAAAAGTAATTCTCGTGAATAGGGCCATGGTACTTGGGGACATAATGAGTAGTTGCTGAATCCAAAGATAGATTTTTAGTGCATGGCGGTGATTCTTACGTTTTTGATTCGTTTACCCTATAAAAAATTTTACATGCTATTGATAGGGACAATCTAGCGCATTATTGTTCTTCATGATCATCGTCATGCAAGTTGCAGGTTGTTCCGTGGCTTTGGTGAATCTACGGTACAAACTTACCTTATGCCGCTACCTCACAGTGGCACATCAGATTTCTACCCACCTACCATAATATTTTTAGTAACAAAAAATTGTCTAGAAACTTATGTAAATGATGCATATGATATTTTATATTTCATTAAAACGTACAATAACATCAGTGATTTGATCCTCAAAATTATATGTATAATATCTTAAAAATATCAGATGAGTTGGGATCAGAAATAATAATATATTGGGTTTGGATTAGGTCTGATTTTTAAAAAATCATGTATTCAAATTTTTATATTTAAATTTGAACAAAATCTAATCAAAACCCTAATGTATTTTTAATGATTAATCCTATAACAAGTCCAAAGAATTTTTGTTTACTTGCGGATTAATCTAAATATTTACTATTAATTTATTTATATTCAATATATATTATATTAAAAAATAATTAAAATAATTTAAAATATTAATTAATAATATATTAAAGTATGAAACAATATTTTTAAAAATAAAAATGATTGAAAAACCGATTATAGTCAAATTATTATTGATTACTAATTAACTAAATCATCCATAATGCATAAAACCTTATTTTTTTAAAAAAAATATAATTTTAAAAAATATTAAATTCCTTAATTTAAGTAATATATGGTTATAGTATAAAATAAGAAAAAAGAGCTATGGTAAATTAAAATTATAATATCTATTTGGCTGTTGACTAACTTAGATAATACCATATATAATGAAAAATAATTATAAATAAATATATTCTTTAAAATAATATACAGTTAAGCCTAAAATAATTTTTGAGCTAATTATAACTAACAAAACATAAAGCGAACTTCATGGTCATGTGAGCACTCTTCATGTGGAGGCCCATGGGTTTCTTGGCGCTTAGAATGTCATGAAAGTGAGTTCTTTGAACTAACTAACGAGGCCTACAACCAATTCACAATCAATAATAGCGATCACTTATTTGCTCAGCCTCCATGGGCTCATTAGCAAATTGTGGTTGTCGTCAACTGCGACAACCAACCAGAATGATTAGTGTTTCTTCTAATACTCTTTTATTTATTTATTTACTCACCATATTCCCCAATGTAATAACTAATAACCTTTTGCCTGAAAACACAAATTTGGGTCCTGCATAAAATTTTACACTAACAGTCAAAGTTACCGTTGCCAGCACAACTTCAATTTTACCACTTCTCTCACTTTACACTCACATCATATTCATCACACTAGAATCCAACCCCAGCCGCCCCGACCCCGACCCTAGCCGAGCTGTGCGGCTCCAGCTTCCTGTTCTTCCAGAAACAAGCCTCCGTCGCAAGCTGAGCCGTAGACCTCATGGGCTCCGACTTGCATCGCGTCAATTCCAACGGCTCACAACCCTTCGTCTTCGACCCCGCCAACTTTTGCTCTATCATGGTTGACATAGACTCCGTGCCGGTTCGTCGAGCCGGGGGCTTAGCCGGGTATGAACAAGATGACCGTGGGGGTTGTTGCAAGGTCGCAGTTGCTTTAAGATCAATGCTCCTCCTTTGTTTGGTCTCATCTTGACCGCTCTTCTTGTTGACCGCTGGTGGCCTTGGATGCTCGGGCAACCATCTGATGAAGTCGGTGCTACACACCCAGGTTTCCTTGGATACCTCCATCGACAGCTTCGGCTCGCACATCATCAACAACAAGCAATCTGGCAATAGGGAAGGACTGGCCTTTTTGTTTGACTTGGGGCCCGCTATAGCTGGGCTTCCTCGGGTTTTCGGGTCTTCCGATTCGGATCCCTGAAGGGTCACTTCCTCCGCCTCTTCCGCTTCTTCTCCGACACGCAACACCGTGCTGGTCTTCTCTGCCGATTCTCTCTCTTCCTCAGACTCCTCTTTTATAGCTAATAATTCTACTTCAGTCTGAGGCCCAGCTCCATCGGGTTCGGGTTTTGGTTCTGGTTCTTGGTCTTGGTCGTGTTGCAACCTTCCACCGGCGACGTCTTCCCTTTCTTCTTCTTCTTGTCCCTTGGCGGTAATCAAGGAACCGGTGGTATCCTTTATACTATCACCTCCAACGTCATCGGCTTCTTGAACTTCTTTAACTTCTTCTCCTCCTTGTTCTTCCAGACCATCTTCATTTTCTTGAAGCAGCTTCATCTCGACATCATCTTCATGATGACTGTCCGAGCTCTTCCTGGCATCTATCATTTCTTCATGTGACGAACCACACACTAGAGCTGTTCCTTGGCTCGCCTCTGCCTGATTGATGAACTCGATCCCCATTTCATTCTCTTGCCTCGTCATAGTACTGGTATCTCCTTGCATATCACAAGTATCTGTATCCACTCCGTCTTCTTTAGCCTCCTCCAAATGAACCGCACTAGCTTCAGAATCTTCAATTTGCTGCTCTTCAACGGCCTCAAAAGCAACTGTATTTTCTTGCACGAAATTCCCTTCATTATGTTCCATATCTTTCTCACCCTCCTCGTTAACGGTTTCGTCTCTGTCATCACCGTATTCTAAAAGTGCTGGTTGCCATAATTTTGCGCTCGCGGGCTCAATTTCTGTTTTCTCCTCTTCATTTTCTTCTTCATCTTCTTCTTGCGGAATGGGTGCTTCCCATAACTTGTTAGCAAGCGCAGCTATTTTCACAGGGTCAGATCTGCACTTCATCAACAATAAAGCATTCTTTGGGGGAATGCAAATACTCACTCTTGCTTCATCCTCTTGCTCCCTGCCCTCATTCCCTGCTCCAAATTTCTGGTCTATGAATTCAATCCCCTCAAAAACATGCCTCCGGCAGCTTCTCCTCCTCTCGTCATCACTGCTTTCATTCTTCTTTTCCTCTCCGACCACCAGCTCTATCTCCTTCCCCTTCCCTTCTCCCTCCTGCATCGTCACGAGCCACCGAGCAAACACTGCTCCACAAGAGCTACCGTGCCCAGATCCCGCTGTCTTGTCTTCCTTCTCTCTCTCATTCGCCGAACATGAAGACCGGCAAGGTAAAAAACAGTTAAATTCAGCCCCAAACGCTCTTAAGGCTTCACAAATCGTCAAAGATAAATGCACCCATCTCTGGTTCCGGTGCGGCAAGTCTTCCCGTTGCTGCTGCTGCTGGTGGTGATGATGATGGTTTGCTAGGCTGTAGTCTTGGATGCTGCTGCCTTGATCTACGCTGTTACTGTCGTTACTGTTACTATTTTGTTCCACCCTTCTGAAACTTATCTCACCTCTTCTCTTGGATCTCGTCCTGAGTCTCTTGCTTTGCTTCTTGGTCTTCACTCTAACTTGACCAATGCAGGTAACTTTGGGAGAAGAAGGCTCGGGGTTTTCGAAGGCGCTTTCCCGTTTCTTGCCATTGGTAGGGAACATCGGCGACGCCTGGCCACCTTTCATGCTGCCATTGCTTCTCAATCTTCTGCTGAGAGAGTTTGATAAAGAGATGTGTGAGGGTTCTCCGGCCCTGCCAGGACTCAGTATTGATTTGGAAGAGAGCTTCATGGAGGAAGAAGAGAGACGTGAAGTGAAGCAAATAAAAAGCTCGCTAGTGCTGCTGCTGCTGCTGCTACCGCTGTTGTTGCTGCTGTTGGTGCGATGGGGCCTGTCTGATATTTCCATTTTGTTGTTTTTTTGTTGTACTTACCGCAAGCATGATCTTCGGGTCATGTGTCAAAATGCAAAAACAGTAAAGAGATATGTTTGACGGGTTCAGGAAGCCAAGGGAAAAGAGAGGGGGTACTGGAGAGGGAGATGTGGAACGCAGGGGAAGAGATGAAGGAGGTGATGGAGGAAAGAGGGATAACAGCGGGTGAAGAATAATAGGTTTAATGAAGATTTACGAGATGTGCAGTTTTTGTCTTGTCTTAGGCAAAATACAGTATCCAAACGACGCTGGATTACTTTTTGACTGTTTTGACATTTGGCCATCACAAATCTGCCCCTAGTGACACCATAAAGCACGCAGATGGAAGGTAGTTTGGTGCCCATACATGTACTGTGGATGGTCAAATTTTCATACCCTTTAGCTCTTCCTGTAAAAAAGTGAACTGTAACTTTTGTATCTCCAATGTCTTTTTATGTTTTTGCTTTCTATATATCTTTTTTTTTACTGCTTCTTTTTCAACAGCGATAGCGACAGACTGGAGATAAAGATGTAGTAGTGGTGCTAGCAGTAGTATGCGTGTGATCTGAATTGTTGGCAATATCCCTTTCAATCCACAATTTCACATGGTCCGGGAAGAACGAAAACTATCTATTAAAACAATTCGTCGCTGTCCCTCGTATCGTGGCCAGCTAAGTTGGTGTAATAGCGAGAAAAAGAAAACCTGAGAGGGAAATCAATGGGAACCGATTGGCAAACGACAAAATATGTATTTGAAAGGGGAAAAAAAAGAGTCTGTTGCCTCGAGAATGTGAAAGAAAGCGTATGTATAGCTTTATTTCTTTCTTTTCTAATTTTTTACAGTCTGCATATTTTGCAGAAACCCATAGGACTGGGTGGAACATGCATGGAGGTAAAGGACAAAAGGACAGAGTTGCCTTGCATAGAGATAAAAGATGTAAGAGATGGGGCTTATCACTTAATTATGAGACTGGGATCACATGGGGGGGTGGGGGATGGATTCATTCGATTCTTGATTCAGAAGAATCCAATATTGCACGTGACCACACAGAATTAAAAGTAACCAGACGAGATGAATTTGTCTTGGTTGCCTCTTCAGCTCGAGTAAACAACCAAGATGTTGTAACATTAGTAAGTCAAAAAAATAATTTTATAAATTCCCAATTTCAAGTAGTTAGGGTAAAGGAAAAACTCAACAACTCCATACTGCCATCATCATCGGAGTAATCATCACAAACTCGGCACGCGCATAGGAAGGAGAGTAGGAATCATTTACTATTTCAAGGGAGGCCGAGGGAAAGACCTCCACCGGGGGCCAAGACAAGTTTCAGCCAGTACTGCCCATCAAAACTCGCGTATAAAGATTGAAAAGAGAGCGCAAACGCACGAATGAAGCTTTCACCCTTCACGCCAATTCATGATTTTCTTTTTTTTGTTTAAATCGATACTCCACCAGCTTTTAAGACCAAATTGAGCTTTTAATGTCATTTTAGGTCCCTCTGACTAGGTCTTTGGTATATAGAATTTTAGTTTTGATATTCTAAAATTATTAGTTTTCAAATTAATATAAATTTATTGTAATTCTATAAAACCAATAATATATCTGAGATAAAAACTATTAGTTTTGATATTTTTATAAATTAAGAATAATATCCTTTATAAAAACAATTACACGACTCATATTTTTAATAAGACCATTTAAAATATTATATATTACCGTGTTTTATATGTCCAAATATACCACTGTATTACAAAAATAACACGATCTTTAGAGAAAAATTAAAAATAATGATTATTTTTGCAATTCTTGAAATGACTAAGGGACATTTGAAAATCTTAAAATAATAGGATTTTAGAAATGCAAAACCAAAATTAAAACGTCAAAATCATTAATCATCATTTTAATTTTCAAAATTAAAACTACAAAAACCAATATAACAAATGCCAATAAATGTTTTGGATTCATTTCCTTGATCTGTGTTGTGCACCATCAGTCTTTTCCACTAACCTTTTAACTAATGCGCCAAACACTTCCCTATCCCTATCAGAGAAAACATGTGAAAAGAGGGGTAAAAGTGAAAGATGAAGGCAAGAAACAGAGTGCCGGCACATCAGATTTTTCTTGTGCTTTTTGTTTATTTATTCTTGATATATTCTTTTCTGGTTCCGCCAATTCCATCTCACCAACGACCACATAGCCATCCCCTCTTGCAATTTGTCCTTTTCAAATGCTATCGCACCACCCTTCACCTCCATCTTCCGCAACCCTCCTCCTGACAGGTGGCCGGCCTGTTTTGTACATTTCTGTACACTGAAAATGGGACCTCCATCTCCTGGTGAGCTTCTGACTTAGGCTTTATTAGGAGTCAGCTTTGCCACTTTGTGCGATTCAATGGGTCCAAATCAGTAGCCCATGTGATCACTGGTCAACTCGGCTCTTAATTTAGGACTGCACCCACATACCTGCCTCTGTCAATTTGCTTATTTCACAAAGTTTTCTCTCTTAATTAATCCCTCTCCTAGAATCCATAATGGAAACCACTATACACGGGTTCCGTTGCAAGACCACTGCACCACCAGCCTTTACTTGTCTTCCTCTTACTCTTAATGGCACCTTCCTGATCAACCAAATGATGCCCACAACTACAACGACGTCTTGCTCATATTCGAAAAGCCTAAATTATTCCCGGTTCTTGTTCGTCAGGCGTTTCCTCTTCCGGCGGCCTATCTACCTCCTCAATCTCCTCGCTCTATACAAGCTCTGATTTAACAACGCCTGCTTTATCTGTGGCAGCTCATTCTTCGCTTCCATGGAGGCCATGGAAGATACAAATGGATTACACGAACGTTCTTAATAGTTATAACAATCGGCGACCTATCCACATTTCAGCCCTCTCCCTCGTATCTCTACCGCATTTTTCAGCAGAACTGCAAAACAATTAGTGTCAAGGGCTTTCAGAGTGGGAAAAGTCCTTTTCCAAACAACAAGATGAAACGGATATCTATCATGTGGTCATCGAAGCAGACGCAACTCACAGCCATTCTTCTTTCTTTTCCATAGATATACGAGCCATTTACCTCGTGTCTCTTGTAAGTAACTCGATGGCCACAAGCCAGGATGGCTAACTTAGCAGTTAGAGTCATAGCTGGCTTGCAAAGAAGTTTGACCGAACGTTATACGTTACTCACAGACAAAACCAATTAAGAGTAGCTTATGTGTCCTGCTTTAGAGATCATTAATCACGGTAGCACGTGAAGTACTGACGTAGGGTAGCTGTCAAGTTTCAGCTATAGTCAGCCAGGGCTGTAAACAAGCCCCTTCTGAGTGTTTCAATTATGAACCCTTGTTCTGCTTCTGACATGTCAGGTAGGAACTCAAAGCCATGTTGACCAAAGTCCATACGTTCTTTTCCTAGGCTGTCTTCGAGTTTGGATTCAGAGCTAAGCTAGCCCAACGCCAATATTGGCTTGTCAGCCTAGTCTTTTTGAGGTGGCTCATTTTTGGGCTCATTGGCAGGGACAAACCCAACGGCGGCTAACATGCAAAATTCTAAAGCATCGTGTTTATATTATATTTATAATTACGAATTTATAAATATAATACATGTTAATAATATTATATAAAGCATCGTCACCAATTCAGTCTTTTCTTTTTTCAGCTGTAGGACGTTATGCCCACAAGCAACGGTGACAGCTAAATGTTACAAAATTCGAGAAGAGAAGGAAAAGAGAGGAGATGTTCACGAAGCGGAATCACAAGGCAGAAGTGGGGTGCGTGGCATGCGAGGAGCTGGGGGATGTTGGCGCCGGGAAAGAAGGTTGGTTGGTGGAAAACCCTCATCTTCTATGCGCACTAGACACCCACTCTATCGCTTTCGCCAACCGATCCCTCATTATAATTTCCGGGTGGGACGATGGACATGGGCCACGCCTCAAGATCCGACCCGATTTGTCTCCCATCGAATCCGAGTACATTAGCGCCATGGATTGGTTGGTTATTGACGACGTTCGCCTCATTACGGTGGGCACATCTCGCGGTAAGTTGCTCTTGTATGCTGTGCAGGATCCTCTGCCCCTTCTGGTCCATACGCAGATGGTATTTCCTGGGCGTATTTTGAAATTCAGGGCGCGCGGTAATAATAAGCTAGATGATGGCTCGTCAGGACATCTTTCTGTTGTTATGCCCGGCGTAATTGCTCGTTTTGATGCCTTGGATATAGGGGTACTCATTCCCATTCTTACTATGTTCTTTCAATTCTGAGTTCTTTTCTTTTTCTGATTGTTTTTCTATGTTTTTAATGGGATTTTTAGAAACTGGTTCAAGAATGGCTTCAGCAAACCAATTCCCCGTTTTGGGATGAGAAGCTGAATAAAGTTGATACGCCTGAGGCTGATTCTTCCTACAAAAAAATGCCTTATCAGTTATGGAATGTAGATAAGTATGGCTCTTCTGCTGATGCAGCAATCACGGGTGTAATGCCGCCTCCTTTGCTGGAGATTCAGGTGATTGCATCTCACTCCTTATACTGATGGGTGTTTCATGTTCATCTCACTGGTCGTGATTTCATCTGTTTTTACTTTTGGCTAGTCAGATCAACGTTACTACCGGGCAGTTGTCATCGGAGATGATGCTGTAATTTCAGCTTACAGGTTGGCCTTTTTGGTTTTGCTCCGTGACGCCGCTCCTGCCTTTTAAATTTTTGTAATGGGAATCAATTGTTTGCTCTTTTACCTAATATTTTCCTTTGTTGTGGTGTCTTTCCGGGCAAATTCGATTTCATATATGCTGAAGACTTTCTGAAGACAGGAGCAGGTCGTTAGTGGGAGCTATTCTGTCAAAATTTGTGCCTGCTACTTTCTCGACGATTGCTTCTTTCTCCAAAATGATATGGCGTAGCGAACAAACACCAGTCAAAAAAGTAGAAGGAAAGCCTCAATCATTTGCCAAAGGTTAGTATTAAAATTTAATTTGGTTACAACATTTTGGACTTGGTGAAATACATGGCCGCTGAACAAAAAGAGCCCCAAGCATACTTTCTATCAAGCAAAAACCTTATTTATGATTGAACAAGTATCATTTGGTGCTAAATGAACAATTTGTAATCAAGATACATGCCTGGAATGTTGGTTATGTTGCATTTTTTTTATTAAACCAAGTATCCAGTTATCCTCTTTCTCAAAGGTTATTGCTTGACAGATTTTGTACTGAAAAACTTCCATGTTTTTAGAATCCTAGGAGCTATGATGATTGGAGATGAGTTTCTTCTTGCTTATAGTTAAAACTTGGCAATATGTTATGCATAAAGGAATTATAGGCTTATTTTCAATCATCATGGCTCCTAGTCTTTTTTAAAAAAAAATTAAAAAGGTATTCATCATCAGTAACAATGATTAGTCCTCTCCTCTGTATGTAAGTACCAACTGAGTGTAGGTCCAACTAGACTGAAATTTTAAAGTGTCACATTCCTAAAGTCAAAATTCGAACCCTAGCCTATTAAAAGCACATATGTTTCCGGATATTTATCCAGCTAAAACTTGTAAATACGTGATATATATACAAAGAAGAACAAGAATTGCTGTTTGAATTCTTGTTACTGTTGCGTATGACTTTTTTAAGTTTCTTTTCTTTTCTACAATTTGATTTAAATGCATTTTTGGAAAGTTAACCTGCTTTTTTAAACTTATAAGTAGACGAAAATATTGTGCTAGTTGAAAGATTTCACAGTCTTTAGATGATTTGCTTCAAATAAAGGGTTACTCATAAGGCTGGTTTAAACTTTTTCACGTTACACATTTGCTACCTGTCTGTTCAGATTCCTAACTCTGGGTCTGTAAAATCAGCTGAAAGAAGTCCTCAATTTTGACCAATCAACAAACTTCAATCCCATTAGAACCAAAACCCTGATTGTAACAGCCTAAATTACTCTGAAACACTTGGTTACCCTGCATCATCTATTACATATAGCTAGAAGAAGCATAATGTCTATGTAGCTTAATTGTTACTATTTTCATGATTTAACTGCCTGTGATTGTGTAATTTCCTTCTACCCACAAATTTGATAAATTTTTTTCTAAATTGTCAATATGATTTGTTTGACAGGTTCATAAATGACTGACATATGACATAATTTACTGCAGCTTCACCTTTGACTTGTTTAAAGGATCACCCAAGGAAAGGTGAGAAGCTTACACTGTCACCCAGTGGAACATTGGCTGCAATAACAGATTCACTTGGCCGTATATTGCTCTTGGACACTCAGGCACTTGTGGTGGTCCGATTATGGAAGGTTGTATTTGATCACCATGAATTCTAAAGTTAATTGGAGGACATTGTATTTTTTCCTGAACTGGACTTCACTTTCTTCTCAGGGATATCGTGATGCTAGCTGCCTGTTTATGGAGATGTTAACTAACAGGGATGGTTCAAGGGCAACTTCTTCTTACTTTGAACCGTCGAAAAATGATTATTGCCTTTGTTTGGCCATTCATGCTCCTCGGAAACGAATTATTGAGGTACTTTTAAATATATTTCTTACACCACTGTAATAATATTCTCTTTATTACCTATGTTTGGCCATTAAAGGTTTCTGTCAGTAGGAAACTTACTTGCCTTAATCATCACATTGCTATTGTCCATACAAAATGTGTTGTAAATGTGAATTGCAACATTCCTCCACTTCCATCCATTCTGCTTTTATATTAATCTATGCCCGAGTCCATTGTCTCCTATGTCTCTATGGTGTGCTGCTTCCATCAGCGCATGAAAAATGATGCATTATGTTGCCACCAATGTTAGTCCAAATGGTAACGCAAGAAGGTGAGCTAACCATTAACTGCATATTCCGTCCTTCTTTGGTTCAATGAATTTTGTCTTCGCCATCAAGTTGTCCTTTTGATCAAATCACTCCTCAGTCTTGCAAAAACCATTGATATCTTGTCCAAAACTGTTGTGACAGGTAAAAATGATGGCATATTTTCTGTTTTAGAAGAATAAGCAATTTATAAAAAGCTGTGGTGCATTACCAGGTCCCAGTTAATTATTCCCAGACTTATAGGTTTAAAAAAGATCAAATTGTAAAGAAGCCTAGAATATAATTTACAAGAAAAAAAATGAGAAAGTTTTGAGTAATTGATGTTTACAAAGATGAGAAAATTAATCTTAGTAAATCCATGACCAAGTAAGATGATTGAGCTGAAATATATGGCTTTCACAAGCTTGGTTAAAACAAAGACAAGTGTTCCTCATCAACTCAACTCTTTTGACTACCAAATTTCCATGAATAGCCATAGAGAACTTTTGGTTTGATTTTGTAATTGATGATGAGAAAATAGTTTCCTCTTGATTTGATTTTTCAACTCTTTGCGTTTTTGTTGAAAAAGTTGTATTTCATTGATTGGTGCAAGTTCTTGATGTGTTAATTTGATAAAGGGGAATAGAAAGTTGATTTGGAAAAGCTGAGCTCCATAGGAGGGGTGAGGGTAATACTTCACAAGTTTATCAACTAACCTTAGTAGTGTGTGAGAGCCAGAGTTGAACTGGGAAGTAATTTGTTAATATTTGAGTAGTTATGGCTGGTCTGTAGGGTTTCTCTTGAAACTGTAGATTGAACTTGAGTTCTATTTTGGGTGATGGTTGCAGGTTTGGGAAATGAGAACTGGCCCTCGTCTTCTAACAATTCAGTGTGCAAAGGGCAGTAAAATACTGCAACCATCCTACAGGTTGGGATCATCATCGGACTCTCCATATGTTCCTCTGCAAGTGTTTTTGTTGGATGGAGAATCCTGTCAATTATCAGTTTTAAATCACTTTCTGAATTGAATCAAGTACTATTGTAAAGGCCATTCTTTGTGATTCTTCATTCAATTACTTAATTCTCTTATGTGCATGTATTATATGTTATGTATGTTGTGGTCAATGTTTTTATTTAAACCCCCTGTCCTTGGTCCCAATCCCATAAATTTTTTATAAAATTTATTCGTGACTAAATCAATTCCAAATTAATATTATATTAATATTATTTAGTACAAGCATTAATTAATATTATTTTTTTAAAAGAAAAAAATAAGAGAAAAAGAAACTAAAGCTATGTCCTTGTGGAGGGGTAAGAACTAGAAATGTATGTTTCAGGTAAAAATAGTCCTTATTATGAGTATTTTCTAACATAAAATTTTAAAACAAACATAATTCCAAAAGTTTTATGAAAGGAAAAAGAAAGGGATGACAGAAAGGATAGAAAAATAAATAAATAAATAATATAATGAGAGTGAGCCTAGGGAGAGAAAAAGAATGGGAATACTGATTCGCCACGCAACTCCTCAGTCTATACTCCTACACCGTCTTCCTTACCATCATCGCCCCTGCTTCACTTCTCCTCGCAATATCTTCATAAAAAACAGAGTCTCCTCCATTTCCCCTAGCGCTATGGCTTCCTCTACCCCTGCAAAGAAGGTATAACCTTAGAACAATATTTTTGTTTCTTTAAAAAGAACTGGTTTCATTTAAAGAACTGTAATTCAATCATGGTACTCACTTCACTTTGCTTTCCCGTCCTCCTAGGTTTTGGTGCCCATTGCCAACGGGACGGAGCCTATGGAGGCCATCATAACGGTCGACGTCCTACGAAGGGCTGGAGCCGACGTTACCGTTGCCTCCGTCGAGAAGCTGCTCCGCGTCCAGGCCTGTCACGGAATCCACATCATCGCCGACGCTCTCATTTCTGACTGTACCGATGCTCTTTTCGATCTCGTCGCACTCCCGGTAACCTTGCATCTCTCTTTCTCTTTTCTTTAATGCCATTAATTTTTAACAATGAACAAAGGATGATTCGTCTAAAGTTCTAACAGTTATTTGTTATTTAATCGCATCAATCTTTTTTAACTTTTGCTTGCTTGACTCATCGATGATATTTTTTCTTTTTTTTGATGAGTCTTTTGATATTGTAATGGGCATTCGTCAGTGTAATTTTCCGTACAGGGAGGCATGCCCGGTGCCACCGTTCTAAAGAACTGCGAAGCTCTAGAAAGCATGGTTAAGAAGCAAGCTTCCGATCACCGGCTTTATGCTGCAATCTGTGCTTCTCCTGCTGTGGCTCTTGCCTCATGGGGTCTGCTTAAAGGACGGAAAGTGAGCACCTACTTCATTTTCCCTTCCTCTTTATATGCTGCTTCTTTTCTCCTGTAGATATTTGTTGCCAGACCTGAGTTGCTTGCTTATTATGTTTTCTTTTGACAGGCAACTTGTTATCCTTCTTTCATGGATCAATTGCAATCCCATGGTGCCATACCTGTTGAATCAAGAGTGCAGGATGATGGCCTAGTCATCACCAGTCGTGGACCTGGTACTACCATGGAGTTTGCTCTTGCATTAGTTGAAAAATTATTCGGAAAAGAAATAACTGAACAAGTTTCTGGTCCTATGGTAACTCCTTTCATTTCCAAGATTTAATTGGATTGAATTTTTATCTTGTCTTTATTATATTCACTAAAAAGTTCAACGAGAAATGTCTTATTCAGTTGAGATGCTACTAGTGCAGTCGCTGGCCTTTGGTTCTGTCTTTTTGCAGCACTTAATGTTCCAATTCCAAGAGAGGTTGTTCATAGGATGAAGGAGAATAGTTAGCACTCTCATTATGGAATTTCTCTTCACATTTTCTATCTTTCATGACATTGCCATAGAGAGATTTATTAGAGGAAGTGGTTGTTATTTGTGTGTGTATGTGTGTGTTTTCTCCATATGGAATTAGAAAGGTATAAAGCTCTAAGTGAAAGTGTAAGGTGGTTCGATACTCTATCTGTAGTCCCCGAGTTTGCAGAATCCATGAGTGACATCCTTGCTTGTTACAATGTATCTATAGGAACAAATGTAGGAAAATATACCAAGAGATGGATAATTGGAGATTTTGTGATGAAAGTGTGGATGGAAATTCCCACATAGGAGGGAGAAAAAAAGTGAAAAATTGTACATGCAGGACAGAAACATTGTGATAGTTGCTAGCAGTACTCATTCCTTCGTGTGTTGGTGAATGTTATGGTGGTAACCGCTTAGAACAGAATTGGTCATATGCATTTGATTTGAAGGATATGGAATTTAGCTCTTAAGTGGACTTTTAGGTGCATCTATCTCTCAATTGTCTACTGTCAAAATGAAGGGAGAATGACTTCAAATTGAACTGCATATGATGAAATAGCATTGTAGTAATAATTTACAGTATAGGCTTGATTCAGTGCATGTGTTGAAATAATCAGCGAACTCTCTGGTAAATGCGGTCTATGTTGGTTTGAGACCAAAACAGGTATGGCTTTGAACATACCATTTTGGTCTTGGATAAATTTATCTAGAGGTTTTTTGACAACCTACTAGCATTTCATGAACATGATTTCTAGAAACTTTCATCCATTTCACAGGTGGCATCTGTCCATCTGATCAATATTTGTAGTCATTTACTTTCAAATCACTCATGGATTTTAATTGAAATAATATGATTACTTAAGGATCAATGACTGGAATCTTAACTAGGTCTTAAGATCGTGAAATAATTTAGTAGATTTTGCATGGTATATTCAAGTAAGCTGTCCGGGAGAGACTGCATCTCTCCTTGGTTTTGCTTTGTGATATTATTTGAGATGACACTTCTCTAATTAATGGCATCATAATTAGCACTTGATCTTATCTAGTATCCTCTATGGAACATTAGTAGTACCTGCTCAACCTATTATTAAAGAGTTCTTGTCATTACTTTTAGAAAGATGTAAATGTCCTGCATGTTATTCTATTGAACACATGATGTAAAGGTGTCAGTATTCCTTATGATTCTAACTTCATTCACTATTGTTGATCCATATTCAGGTGATGCGCACCAACCATGGCGATGAGCATACCATAAAGGAATTCAATAAAATGGTCTGGGCAGCAAACAATATTCCACAGGTCAAATTTTTAACATAGTGTTTGTTTTCCACTCTTTTGCGGTTGTCAGTCCCCTGATTCTCCTTATGGGTCTATCTCATTCTATCATATATTTTTTCAATAACCAGAAATGAGATCTTTGGCCTTTGTATTGTACTATTGATTTCGGATGGCTTCTGTAACATGCTATTGACTTGGGAGGATGTGAGAGCTTGCCACCTTAAATTCTTGATAGCCAAAAGTTGTTACTGAATAGGGAAGTTAATAGTTGATGACAATCAATTTTTTCCTTTGTGCTCGTTTGTCCTCTTGGATGCAATGACAAAAAGCTCTTGGACAAACCGTATCTACATCTTCATTGACTATTTTAGTAGCTAACTTTTGAATCAGAAACCACCCTGAACTTTTTTCTTTTAAAAAATTATCAAATTTGTGGTAAAATCTTATTTTGCTTCTGTTTTCTAACGTAAACATGCAAATGCCTAATTGCCAAACAGAACTTGTCTTGCATTAGGGCTTGACACCACACTGTACTTGGTTAGACCCTTGATCTCTTATTGTCTGAGATTATTATGTTGTTCACTTGTACATGCACTGTCTTTGTCACTCCTTGAAATGTGTTTAATCTGTCATGCATAAATTTTGTGTGGGTCCTAGATGTAGTAATAGAATATCGCCTTCTCCTGATTTTTCTGTAGGTTCTTGTTCCAATTGGTAATGGCACAGAGGAGATGGAAGCTGTTATGATCATTGATATTCTCCGGCGAGCTAAAGCCAATGTAGTTGTGGCCTCTGTTGAGGATCAGCTAGAAGTTGTAGCTTCTCGTAATGTTAAGCTGGAGGCAGACATGCTTCTTCATGAGGCTGCTAAACTTTCATATAACCTAATTGTCTTACCGGTACATATTCGTTTCCATTTTATTGTCTCATTTGTTTTGGCTATCACCAGACCCATCACTTCATTTTGCACCTTTATGCAGGGTGGGCTTGGTGGTGCCCAAGCATTTGCTCAGTCAGAAAAACTGGTAAATTTGCTCAGGAATCAGCAGGAAGCTAATGCACCATATGGAGCAGTATGTGCATCTCCAGCTTTAGTCTTGGAGCCTCATGGTTTACTCAAGGTATAATCTTTGCCAGTGCCATTTCCTATTGAAAATTGAATTGAAGATATGATCCTGTACCCGATCTAAGTTGCAGAACCTGCTTATGGAGGCAGATTGGTTTGTGTTCATTTTTCATTATCTATGCTATTGACAAGTGATTTCTGAGTAGTTATTTCAGTATAAGTTGGCTATCAACTCATCTTTATTTATTTAAATGCCTACCATTTTATTGTGTGTTTACTTGTTGAACATATTCAGTTAAGCAACAATTTTTGTTTGGCTGAACTACCTTTGCAATTTAATAATCGAATAACTGCAAATGAATTGCTGACTCACCCTGACAAGTTTTTAATTTTTCTGAGTTTGAGTGATATACCCCGTTTGGAGGAAGCCACTGCCTCTCTGGCGGCTTAATATGATCAATGTTATGTATTCCCTTATTCAACAAAGATTTTCTGGTTTTGCTACCCGAGTATGGTGGTTGGAAAACCCTTTAACCTAGAGTTGTGGGCGTTGTGAGATTGTCTGAGTCATTCAAACTTACATGATTAGGCTCCATGCACAATTGGTTGAGTCATGCTGTATACAGACATGTGATCATCCTTGAGGAGTTCCATGATTATTTCAATCATGTCTCAACCATCAGTCATGTTCGAGTTTGAGGATATGCATAGAGATTTTTTTGATAGAATCAATTGAATGTGAATGTGCATGCATAGTTTGGCATGCTATTTCATTTTAGCTTGGGAATGGATGACTTGAACTTGCAAACTAGGATGACTATCATCGGTACTACTAGTAGGTACTAAGATGCTTGTATTTATGCTGATGCCATGTTGATTTTTTTTTTCCATATATTCGGTAAACTGCCAACGTGAAATATTAGTAAACTGCCGAAGTGGAAATAAATATTATAAATAGAGCAGGGATGACAATGTCCAAACCGTGGGGACTAAGAGGTTTTGTACCAAAATCAGTTTTTGATAAGTTTAACTAGTGTTTATGTTATGTTCCTTGCTTGATATTTGGTCTTTCATGTGATTATCAAATTTTATTTTATATTTTTGACTCTAGGTTATTATTATCTGGTCCAGTTGTGTTAAGAAGTCCTTTCTTCTCCGTCCAGGGTAAAAAGGCTACGGCATTTCCTGCATTGTGCGGCAAGCTGTCAGATCAGAGTGAAACTGAAAATAGGGTTGTTGTCGATGGCAACCTCATCACTAGCAGAGGGCCTGGAACTTCAATGGAGTTTGCCTTGGGGATTGTGGAGAAGCTATTTGGAAGAGAGAAAGCTCTAGAGCTTGCGAAGATAATGGTTTTCACTCAGGATTAAGGATACTGCTGTTTCAGCTTTATTGCTGCCGGCATTGTATCTTCTTAATCTTAAGCCTTCTGTCAGGAAGTAGGTTTGAACCTTGAAATCTTGCTTCTAACATCCATAATCTCTCAGATTCGTATAAATTTTATGTAGATTATGTATGAATTTTAAGATAAAATTTCAGACAATCTTTGAATGGATTGATTATAAGTATCTTACTAGCAACACAGCTAAGTGATCGTTGAAAGACAAACAGCTAGCACACTAAAGCATCCCCCGTTATTCAGTAAACAGAAAACGACACTGCATTACTAATAGATATGCTTGGCAATAGCAAGTCTCCTCCTCACTCCTACTCGGTCACAAACTGTTTTCTGTACTCCAGCACAGAGCCATACAACTTTAGCGGGTCTTCAAGGGACTTAGACACTGACACCTTTTGCAAACACCTCCTAGCCCAAGCATACAGATTGGAACACTCGGCCTCTACCTTGAAATTGCCAAACGTCTCATATGTATGAAACCAGGAATAGAAAGGAACAAGGGCAACATCCACAAACCCCAAGTCCTCTCCCCCAAAATAAGGTTTATCTCCAAGCTCTACTTCCAGTACCTTCAGGCACTCTATGAATTCCTTTTTGGCCGTCTCTTGCTCTTCCCCTTTCATTATCCATACCTTTCTCCCCAGCTCATACACCTGCACATTTCTCAATTTAATATATTATTATTTTCTTGCTCTTTAATTTCTTGAATATTGAACCCACATAAACTCGACGACCTATCCTAAAATTTTGTCCACGGGAGTAGGAACTCAAGGTTAATAAGATACGATACAGAGGAACCCATACCTTTTTATCAACATAATCAGCCCAGAATCTGGCCTGGGCCTTCTGGTAAGGGTCAGAGGGCAATAAGGGCGACCTGTTCTTCCAAACCTCATCGATATACTGAACCGCGATGAGGGATTCACATATGGGTTCCCCTTTATGAATGAGAACCGGGATCTTCTTATGAACCGGGTTCATCTGCAACAGCAAGGCGCTCTTGTTCATTATGTCCTGCTCGATATTCTCATACTTGATGCCTTTCTCTGCCAAGGCCAGTCGCACCCTCATCGCAAAAGGGCTTCCCGAGATACCCAACAGCACCACTTCTTCGTCCATGGCAACATAAATTGGTCCAAGAAACACTCACTGAGACAAGACAACTTTTATCCTTTGGTCCTTTTGCATATATTTTCGAACCTAACTTGTGGTGATGGATGCTATGACTGACCCAAAAAAGATTACAGATGTTGTTCTTGATTGGTCCACTTGTACAACCCAACATACGAGATTTCTTTACAGTACGACTTCCTGTTCTTTCCCTCAAAAATCATATAACAAAGAAGATAAAAGAAAGTGTTATAGAATATAACAATAAGAAGAATTAAGGAGAAAAAAACAAGAGAGAAAACTAATAACAAGAGAGAAAACTAAGAACAATATAGGGAGTATAAGATCATATCAAATACTCAAAATAAGTGTGTACAAAGTGAACAATGTTACCTCCTATTTATAGGTAACATGATAGGGTACATGAAGAGACATTGGAGGATAAAGAGTTTTGTAGTTACAAAATATTCATTACACAATTGAATAGACATAATAAGTTATTTGTCTTTTCAATTGCCAAACATTTGATATTCATAACACTCCCCCTTGAATATTTTGAATTTTAAGAATGTGAGTATGAAATCAGAATACTGTCTCATTAAAAACCTTACCAAGAAAAACCCAATGGGAATAAAAACTTGGTGAAGGAAAAAAGAGTGCAGTGCATACTCCCCCTGATTTAGTCATCCCTTTAAATCTTTCAAGTGTTGCATTCCGATCTTTCGAACAAGCTTTTCAAATGTTGATGTGGGAAGAGCTTTAGTAAATAAATCAGCCAGGTTATCACTTGAGCGTATTTGTTGGACACTGATTTCCCCTTTGCTTTGAAGATCATGAGTAAAGAAGAATTTTGGTGAAATATGTTTTGTCTTGTCACCCTTTATGTAGCCTTCCTTCAATTGAGCTATACAAGCAGCATTATCTTCATACAGTGTAGTTGCAAGTTCTTTATCACTTGATAATCCACATGCTTCTCTTATGTGTTGTGACATTGATCGTAGCCAAACACATTCACGACTTGCTTCGTGAATTGCTAAAATCTCTGCATGGTTAGAAGAAGTAGCAACCAATGTTTGTTTCACCGATCGCCATGAAATGACAGTATTACCTATAGTGAATAAATAACCTGTCTGCGATCTGGCTTTATGTGGATCTGACAAATATCCTGCATCTGCATAGCCAACTAAATCAAAAGTGGATAAATTTGAATAATATAAACCCATATCCATTGTCCCTCGTAGATATCTAAAAATATGTTTAACTTCATTCCAATGTCTTCGAGTTGGGGAAGAACTATATCTTGCTAGTAAATTTACTGCAAATGATATATCAGGTCGAGTGTTATTATCAAGATATGTAAGTGCACCAATAACACTAAGGTATGGAACCTCAGGACTTAAGAGGTCTTCATTTTCTTCACGAGGTCGAAAAATATCTTTTTTCACATCAAGTGACCTCACAAGCATTGGTGTACTTAACGGATGGGCTTTATCCATATAAAATCTTTTAAGAACTTTATCCACATAATTTGATTGATGAATAAATATTCCTTCACTTAGATGCTCAATTTGAAGACCCAAACAATATCTTGGTTTTCCAAGATCTTTCATTTCAAATTCGTTTTCTAAATAGCTGATAGTTTTATCTATCTCTTTACGAGTTCCAATGATATTTAAATCATCAACATAAACAGCTATTATAACAAAACCAGATCCATATCTTTTTATAAAGACACATGGACAAATTGGATCATTCTTGAAATCAATTTTAATTAAGCATTCACGGAGGTAATTATACCACATCCGTCCAGATTGCTTCAATCCATATAGAGCTCTATTTAACTTTATTGAATAAATTTCCCGGGAATTTGATTTATTTGCATCTGGAAATTTAAATCCTTCAGGGATTTTCATATATATATCAGTATCCAACGAGCCATACAGATAGGCTGTAACTACATCCATTAGACGCATTTCAAGCTTTTCATGTACTGCCAAACAAAGTAAATATCGCAATGTTATTGCATCCACCACTGGAGAATATGTCTCATCATAATCAATACCCGGTTTTTGGGTAAAACCTTGTGCGACGAGTCTTGCTTTATATCTCACGACTTCATTTTTCTCATTTCTTTTTCGCACAAATACCCATTTATATCCCACCGGTTTTACACCTTTTGGTGTATGGACTACAGGTCCAAAAACTCCACGTTTTTCAAATGACTTTAATTCTGATTGAATTGCGTCTTTCCACATCGGTCAATCATTTCTATTTTTACATTCTTCCACAGAGGTAGGTTCAAAATCCTCATTTTCTTCCATAATATTTAGCGCTATATTATATGCAAAAATATTGTCGACAAGTATTGAGCTTCGGTTCCATCTTGTTCCTGTAGTGACATAATTAATCGAGATCTCTTCATTCTCTTGTGTTTCTTCCGGAATTTTATTAATTATGTCAACTGGATTTTCCAAAACTATATCCTCCTCATGACCATCTTGTATAGTTGCTCCTTTCTTTTTCCGAGGATTTTTATCTTTAGAACCGAATGGTCTTCCACGTTTCTAACGTGGTCTAGATTCACTAGCAACTTTAGATTGTCCTTCAGGGACATCAATTCTTATCGGAGCATTTACAGTTGGAATATGAGACCTAGTTATACTTTTAAGGTCAGTAAATGCATCTGGCAGTTGATTTGCAATCGTTTGTAAATGAATTATCTTTTGAACTTCATGTTCACATTGATTTGTTCGAGGATCAAAACTAGATAATGATAATTCATTCCAATAGATCTTATTTTCCAACTGTTTATTTTCTCCCCCAAGTGTTGGAAATATAGTCTCGTCAAAATGACAATCATCGAATCTTGCGGTAAATAAATTTCTAGTTAATGGCTCAAGATATTTAATGATAGATGGAGACTCATATCCAACATATATTCCCATCCTTCTTTGAGGACCCATTTTTGTACATTGTGGTGGAGAAATTGGAACATATACCGCACAACCAAAAATTCTTAGATGAGAAATATTTGGTTCCTGACCATGAACCAATTGCATTGGAGAGTATTCATGATAACTTGTTGGCCTAATGCGTATAATTGTTGCTGCATGTAAAATGGCATGTCCCCAAACAGAAACTGGAAGTTTGGATCTCATAAGCATAGGTCTTGCAATTAATTGTAAGCGTTTTATAAATGATTCTGCAAGACCATTTTGTGTATGAACATAAGCAACAGGATGTTCAACCTTTATTCCAATAGACATGCAATAATCTGTAAAGGCTTTTGATGTAAATTCACTAGCATTATCCAGTCGAATGGACTTTATTGGATAATCAGGAAATTGAGCTCGCAAACGAATTATTTGTGCAAGCAATCTCGCAAAAACCATATTACGAGATGATAATAAACATACATGTGACCATCTGGTTGATGCATCGATCAAAACCATAAAATATCAAAATGGTCCACATGGTGGATGTATAGGTCCACAAATATCTCCTTGAATTCTTTCTAAAAATTTTGGAGATTCAATTCCAATTTTTGCTAGTGATGGCCTTATTATTAATTTGCCTTGAGAACAAGCAGCACATGAGAATTCATTAGATTGAAAAATCTTATTCTTTTTCAATGGATGACCACAAGAATTCTCTATTATTTTTCGCATCATTGTTGAACCGGGATGGCCTAACCGGTCATGCCAAATTTTAAACACATCATTAAACTGATGGTTTATTATAGAATGAGATTCTATCATTATAATACTTGTGTAGTACAATCCGGAAGAAAAAGCGGGTAATTTTTCTAATATATACTTTTTACCCGAAATTATTGAAGTTATGCAAAGATACTCAATGCTTCCTTCGTTCATTGTCTCAATATGATATCCATTCAGACGAATATCTTTGAAACTTAACAAGTTTCTTTGAGACTTAGAAGAGTATAATGCATCTTCTATCATTATTTTGGTACCACCAGATAAAATAATATTTGCTCTTCCGGAGCCTTCAATCAATCTTGTACTACCACTTATGGTATATACATTGGTTTTTCTATTATCCAAATAAGAGAAATATCTCTTATCTCTCAATATTGTATACGTTGTGGCACTGTCAACCAAACATATTTCCTTGGCGTTCATCTTAGAGATATCCATGCCAATTTCCATTCTCTTCATTGAATAAATAAAATGAATAAGAAAATATAAAATAAATTTAAATATAAAGAAAATATAAATAAATAAAACAAAATAAATAGACTTTTATTATAATAAAACAAGAGAACATGATTGAAATTTGCATAATTATAAAATTAAAATCATTCATGATTTCTTGCACTTTCATCATTTGGATCATTAAGAAAATCAGAAACATCCAAGTGCGTTATATCCTCAAGGCCATTAGCAAATTCAGTGAAATCATCTTGGACAAAGTTTGTCTCCACATCCTTGCCTTTAGACTTCAAAGATTCTTGATATAGGTCAGCAAAATATTTTGGTGTACGACAAGTACGTTGCCAATGACCTTACATTCCACATCGATGACAGTTACTAATTGTAACTTTTTTCTTTATGTCACTCATTATTTTTCCAGGTCCTTCATCCTTTACAACTTTTGGATTTTGGAAGATAAATTTACTGGATTGACCACCACCATAATGAAATTTATTATAACCTCGTCCTCGTCCGCGGCCTCGACTACGACCACGACTATGGTTATGAGATAGCATCACATTCACTTCAGGGAATGGAGCAGAACCAGTAGGACGAGATTGATGATTTCTCATCAACAACTCATTGTTTAGTTCAGCCACCAGAAGGCATGAAATCAACTCAGAATATTTTGTGAAACTTTTTTCACGATATTGCTGTTGTAAAAGCACATTTGAAGCATGAAAAGTAGAGAATGTTTTTTCAAGCATATCAGCATCAGTGATATTTTCTCCACATAATTTTAATTGTGAGCTGATTTTAAATAATGCTGAATTATATTCACTCACAGATTTAAAATCTTGTAAACGAAGATGCATCCAATCATAACGAGCTTTTGGAAGTATCACTGTTTTCTGGTGATCATACCTTTCGTTTAAATTTTTCCAAAGATCTGCAGGATCTTTTACTGTGAGATATTCAGATTTCAATCCCTCATGGAGATGATGGCGAAGAAAAATCATAGCCTTTGCCTTATCTTGATTCGATGCTTCATTTGATGTTTTGATTGTCTCTCCAAGCCCTTTGGCATCCAAATGAATTTCAGCATCCAATATCCATGATAAATAATTTTTGCCAGTAATGTCAAGAGCTTCAAACTCAAGCTTTGCAATATTTGTCATTGTAAAACTATAAAATATTAAAAACACATAAAATTAATCACATATTAAGATAAGAAATAAAATTTTTATTTTAAACATAAGAAATAATCTATAAGAATAATAACATAAGAAATATTAATAACATGTAATGATGGTAATATTATGATTATATTAGCATCATACAAATAAAACAATTAATAACTTAAATTTCTAAAACAAATATAAGAAAATCAAATTTAAGTACATACAATATGAAACAATAATATTACAACATGATTATATCTAAATAATTATAAAAATATACTCACCCAAATATACCTTTGTAGAAACTAAGATTCTTGTTTGTTCTTTGTGAAGAACTCTTGTAAGACTCTTGATTCTCCTTTTGTTTATAAGAGTATCGTGCTGATAACGTGTTATAGAATATAACAATAAGAAGAATTAAGGAGAAAAAAACAAGAAAGAAACTAAGAACAAGAGAGAAAACTAAGAACAATATAGGGAGTATAAGATCATATCAAATACTCAAAATAAGTGTGTACAAATTGAATAATGTTACCTCCTATTTATAGATAACATGATAGGATACATGAAGATTGGAGGATAAAGAGTTTTGTAGTTACAAAATATTCATTACACAATTGAATAGACATAATAAGTTATTTGTCTTTTCAATTGTCAAAGATTTGACATTCATAACAGAAAGTAAAAATATCAGTTCTACTATAAAAAGAAGATAACGATACAACTTTGGAAGAGACACATGCAAGCGTTAATAGACAATACTAAATCCATGACAACGAGTACGTCATCAAACAGAACACAGCTAAGTGATCCCTAAGATTGACACAAGTATCACCGTTATTCAAGGTTTAAAAAAAAGAAGGAAAACGACACCGTAGAACTAATTGATACGTTTGGGAAAGTCTCCTCTCCTCACACCTACTACTCAATCCCAAACTTTTTCCTCATCTCCGCGACAAATGTATACACCTTTAGCGGGTCTTCAAGAGACTTGGACACCGACTCTTTTTGCAAACACCTCCTAGTCCATGCGTACAGCTTAGAACACTCGGCCTCCACCTTGAAGTTGCCAAATGTCTCGTAAGCAAGAAACCAGGTGTAGAACGGAACAAGGGCAACATCCACAAATCCCAAGTCCTCGCCCCCAAAATAAGGCTTATCTCCAAGCTCTCCTTCTAGCAACTTCAGGCTCTCGATGAAATCCCTCTTCGCCGTCTCTTTCTCTTGCCCTTTCGTGGTCCACACCTTTCTCCCCAGATCATACACCTGCACATTTCCCCATGTCATATACTATTATCTTCCTGGTTTTCTTTCTAGATTGAATCCATACATAAAAGAAAAGAATCTCAATCTACCCACTATTAAGGTGTATGCAGAGGAACCCGTACCTTTTTATCAACGTAATCAGCCCAGAACCTGGCTTGGGCCCTCTGGTAAGGGTCAGAGGGCAATAACGGAGACTTGTTGTTCCAAACCTCATCAATGTACTGAACGGCGATAAGGGATTCGCAGACGGGTTTCCCTTTATGAACGAGAACCGGGATCTTCTTATAAACCGGGTTCATCTGCAACAGCAATGCGCTCTTGTTCCTCAGATCCTGCTCGATGTACTCATACTTGACGCCTTTCTCTTCCAAGGCTAGTCGCACCCTCATGCCAAAAGGGCTCGCCCAGAAATCCAACAGCACCACTTCTTCGTCCATGACCGAAAATTGATCCAAGGCAAGCTAACCGACACAAATACAACTTTTATCGCTTAGGTCCTTCGCATTTATAGTCGTTATCGAGTTTGTGGTGATGGAAGCGATGACGTAAAGCAAAAATGGATAAAATAATGTTCTCCACCCCTTTTCTACTACCCAACAAATGATCTTTGGATGGATGATTCCTGAAGATTTGCGCCAGCCTTGGGTAAAAAGCCAGCACATGACCTTCTTTATTTTATTTTTTTTAATACAGTCAATACGACCCCCCATCCCACCCCATCCCACCCTGTCTACTACCCAACCTTATCCCACTCTTAATCACCTAGTCTACTAGACTCACCCCACCCCATGAGGCTAATTGTCACATGACCTTCTTTATTATGCCTGCGATAATGTAGATTTCCGAATTTTCTAGATTTTGTTTAGAATTTTCCTGATCATTATCCAATTACAATTTAGTTTCTAAAATAGAAATCATTTTGTATACAAATAAAAAATAACTCTAATTTTTATTTTTTAAAATAATTATAGTTATTTAAAAAATTTACAATATTATATATCTCCACATCTACGAACAAAGATCTCATTGTGTAGAAGTCATGATCATAATTTTCAAAAAACTGTAAACTGTTTAGGATCATCGATAAATAGTGAATCCGGGATCAGAATAAAATTATCCATCTCCTCCTCACTCCTACTCGGTCACAAGCTTTTTTCTGTACTACGTCGCAGAGGCACACACCTTCAGTGGGTCTTCAAGTGACTTAAGACACCAACTCCTTTTGCAAACACCTCATAGCCCATGCATATAGCTTAGAACACTCGGCCTCTACCTTGAAATTGCCAAATGTCTCGTATGTATGAAACCGGGAATAGAAAGGAACAAAAGCAACATCCAGGTCGCCCCCAAAATAAAGCTTATCTCCAAGTTCTCCTTCCAGTACCTTAAGGCACTCTATGAATTCCTTCTTGGCCATCTCTTGCTCGTCCCCTTTCATCATTCAGTACCTTAAGGGATTCACAGACGGGTTCCCCTTTCTGAACGAGAACCGGAATCTTCTTATGAATCGGGTTCATCTCCAACAGCAAGGCGCTCTTGTTACTTATGTCCTGCTCGATGGACTCATACTTGACGCCTTTCTCTGCCAAGGCTAGTCGCACCCTCATGCCAAAAGGGCTTGCCCAGAGATCTAACAGCACCACTTCTTCGTCCATGGCAGCCTGAACGGGTCCAAGCTACCCTCACCCAGACAACTAAAGCTTTTATCAGTTGGGTCCTTTGCAATTGTACTCGCACCGAGTTCGTGGTGAAGGATAAGATGACGGAACCAGAAAAAAGTATGACAGGTGTTATAGACTGGGTCGTTTCTACGACTCGACAAATCATCTTGAAGCAGAGAGATTTTGGCAAAGACAGCCATCCTGTATTATGGCAGTAATAGAATAATAGATACTGTAATTACATTTTTAAAATGATATCTGATATCTAATAGCTCTATGTGATGAACTGAAATTATTAAAATATAGATATATTATAATGTAAATATTGGTGATTATCATGGGGTTGTGTGAAAATGTATCGAGTTTGCTCCACAAAGAGATATTTTGCTAATTTGCTTCATGGATTTCTTCATCGATAGCGACAGAGATGTATTTATATTTATTTATTATGGTTCTTGACTTTTCAGACATACTAACATTGTTTATTTAGTAATAAATAAAAATCTCTAACCTCACAAGTACTGTCCACATGTAAGCATCATCACCGTGAATGGGATGCAATTGGTGTGTATCCACCCATCCATCCAAACTCCAAGCTCACTGTTTTATTTTAAAATAAAACGGTAACAGTAAAATAACGGATTCCCATATAGATTTTTGCCTCTCTTACCATTTCTTCTTGCTTCTTCTTGTATTTTTCAAAGATAAAACCGTAAACCCTAGCTCTAAATTTGGTGCTGCTGGTGGTTGCTGCTCTTACCTTGAAGCCCAAGGCTGAATGGCTGACTCGCTCGGTATAATTTCAGTGGGGAGGTCGCTGGAAGCGTGGGAGGAGATTCAGAGGCATGGACAGGACCTCGCCGACCGCCTCACCCAGGGCTTCACTGGTTTAATCCAATCTCACATACCTAATCCCAAGCCCTTCCATTTGGATGCTTTCAGTAGGGTTGATTTTGGGCTTCTCAATCACACTTCCGCTCCCACTCACCATCATCATCGTGCTGCTCACGCCTTCGGTGTATCGGACTTCTTCGATGTCGGCAACCGCATCGGCCAAGCCGGGGCCGATCTCGGAGCCGGCCTCAATGCTTTGGTGCAGCAATTGTTCAGGGGGTTCCCTCCGCTATTCAAGCAGGAGGAATACCTTCCTGTTGCTCAGAGTACTGTTGTGGACCAAGACTTGGGTTTGGTCACTCAGAGGTTGAAGCAGTTTGGGTTCCTGGATGATAGTAGTAACAATAATTACGATGCTCGTACTGACGATTACGGCGTTGCTGATGATCCTTCTCAGCCTCCTCCTTCTGGGTTGGACGACTATATTGGTGGCTTTGATTTGAAGTCTGTTGCCCATCTTGCTAAACCGCAGGTACTTAAACTTTCAAGTGCTCCCTTTCAAGAATTCGCCCAATGGCGATTGAAGACCGTAGGTGTTACTTTTATTCTTGCCTACAGTTTTTCCACGATTCTTGTTTTACTGGTTGCGATGCAGGGAACTATAAACATTACATCAACTTATGACAGTTCAAGACACAACATAGATAGTTCCTTGGTTGCAAGGGGGGATTTATGGAGAGTGGAGGCTTCACATGACGGCTCCTCTTCTACTAGTGAGAACTCATCTCTCTTTCTCATTCAGCTTGGTCCTGTGCTCTTTGTTCGCGATACAACACTTCTTCTTCCGGTTCATTTGTCAAAGCAACACTTGCTTTGGTATGGTTTTGATAGGAAGGTTTGTCTCATTCTATCTCTCAGTTAGCCTGTTTACGTGTAAATTACATGTGTTTTGATTTTTGCAGTTTTGCTGTTTTATTGACCCCAGTCCATCTACCACATCTTCCACTGTATATCCTTCGAACTATTTTGGTCACACAAGTTTTTTTTTTCATCATGGCAGCTATTTTGCATCATTTTAACTTACAGATTGATCTATATTTGTTTTTCATTCACGTTCTCACATACTATTTTACACTTTGCCTTTTATTTGCATCCAAGCTTGCAATATCTTGAGATGTTAGCACTCGTAGTTAGCAATTGCCGTGCCTTCTTATTTTATATCTGTTTCCTTTTGTTTCAAAGCAATGAATCCATTGATATCACTTTTCCTTGATTTGTTTAGGATCCTGAGTTTGCTGATCTTTCTGATTATTGCTTTATTGATTGCATTTTCCTTTGTTCCTTGTAATCTGTTTGTCAGAATGGAATTCATTCGTTATGTCCAGCTGTGTGGTCAAAGCATAGAAGGTGGTTGCTAATGTCCATGCTTTGTCTCAATCCCTTAGCATGTGTAAGCTATTTCTTCTTTTCAATGCAAGACTTATCACAAACAGACATGTTTCCTCTCTTCTTTGTTGTGTTTTCTTAAGATTTTAGAATTGTGGAAAGAACAACTAATTGATAATGAGTGTTGTTTCATTAAATATGTAAAACTCTGGATTTTGCCAATTTGTGTTATTTATCGCACTGTTGCATTACTCAAATATTTTTAGTATGGCATCCCTCTTCACTTAGAAAACTTAAATTGCCTAGAGAGAAGGAAGATGGACAAATGTGAACATATGAGATTAATTTACTGCTGATCTTTCTTATGTGAAAATACTAAAAACTGCTTTGCCAGGTGCATTTCCTTGGTGTTTTTTAGGTATGCTCTTGCAGTTCTACAATGAATCATCTAGTTGTCTAAACATCTGCATTGACCTATTTATTATCTTGTCTCCGTTTTTTTCTGGCTTGGAATGGGTTTGAATGTGTTTATGGATGAGTCAGCAGCATTTTCGTGCAAATCCCTTCTTATCTTTTACTTTAGCCAAAGAACGTTCTTTGGTTGTCTCCAAGAAATCTTTATACATGGCTCTCAATAAAACAGCACATTCAGTTTATTATATATTTGGAACTATTACCTGAATCTTTGCTCATATTTGTGGTTTGAGGGCCATGATAAGGGTGAAACTTTGAGAGTTGTGTTTTCTTGCTCTATAGATTTGGATATTGCTTATCTTTTTACTTTTGTGGGTAATAATGGATGGTTTTGAGGAGTTTCTGGTTTTAATCTTAATTGGAAATATACAAGTTTTGCAGTTATTAATTTTTTATTATTAACATCAGTATCATAAAAAAGGTTTTATGTTAGGTTATAAATTTTGTCATTGTCATTGATTCTTGCGTTCTCGTTATCATTTTCTTTCCTTCCTGTTCTAAAACACGTGAAAGATTATTGTTTGTTTGAGCTGGATTTTCTAACTTGGGTTCTCTCCTTTTTTATCATTTTCTTCTTTTTCCTCTCTTTTTCTCTCTCTAGTCATTTGTGGATTTGCAGTTTCCTAATGGGCAGTTGACATATGTCTCTGGTGAGGGGCTGACAACTAGTGCCTTCTTACCTGTTGGTGGAGGTCTTCTCCAAGCTCAAGGTCAATATCCTGGTGAAATGAGATTCAGCTATTCTCGAAAGGTTAGACTGTGAGCTTAACAGCTCTTTCTTGAAGATTTCTAGATAAAATTCCTCTATTTCATCTGTTGAATCATGTCCAGCCTTGTTATATTTTATCGGCGGTTTCATCTCTGTGATGACTCCCTGTTGTTCTATCTCAGAATAAATGGGGAACACGCATCACCCCAATGGTACAATGGCCGGACAAATCATTAACATTGGGGTTTGCACAAGCCTTGGCATGGCAGAGATCTGGTATTATGGTGAAGCCAACAGTTCATTTCAGGTAAATAAAAGTTTGAATTTCTATGTTATTATTTTCCATTTAGCTCACTGTTGCTATGGTTTACATTGCTTATGTTGTTCTGCTTGTTTCTTACTGTTCTTTGGATGGGCTAAGTATGTTAACCTCTCATGCTACTCCATTCGGTTTCAATCCCCTTTTAGAAATAAAATACTACCTGAGATATGTTATACTTCTGTCTTTTTTCTTTCTGACTTATTGCCAATGGCTGTAATCACTGACACGGACATTAATATTTGCAAGACAAATTAACACCATATACGCAAGACTTGTTCACACAAATTATTATTTCATTTGATCTCAATTGGGTTTTACATTTGGGTTTTGTGTCTATCTTGTTTTGTTAGCAGTTGTTTTTCTTTTCATTTTTATGTGAGGCTACTTGTACATGTTTTTACCTTATTTCAGTTTGTGCCCCACACTTGGTGGTACCAACCCTGGATTGCGCGCTGAACTTATCCATTCCGTGAATGAGCAACTGAATCTGATATGTGGCTGTGCTTTGGTGGAACACCCGTCTGCATTTGCATCAATATCTGTAAGAACTCCAATTTCATACCTGTGCCTATCATCTATATCTTCTCCTCAGATTTTCAGTTCTGTCTGTTTTTTTTTGTGAATGTTGGCGAGGAAACAAAATGTAGCCGGCTAGGCAGTTTATGCTCACCTGAATTCTTTTTAAGTTTAGGGGATGGGACAGTAAATAATCATAAAAATGTTAGGTGAAAAAGATGGAGCTTAATGCTTTGTTCACTTTGTTATTGTCCCATGTTTTCTTTTCTTCTATTGCTTTCCATTATTATGAAGTGCAAGACTTCTTATAAGACCTTCAAAGTGAGCTTGAAGGAAAACAATTTAATCTCAATTCTGCATGATGCAGTTAGATATTGCACTTTAAACAAGGAGATGACAGGTTAACCTCGATATCATCACACCAAAGTAATGAAGGCGTATGCCAATAATAATGAAGTTATAAAACTTTTGCTGCTTTTTCGATAAATGTGTTATCAATGTTATCTGCATGATTGTCATTGTATGGTAGGGTATTGTTGGAACAGGAATTCGACTTTCTTGATTAGATTGTCTATTCTAGGAAATCTCTAAAGGGAATTATATATTTAACAGAAGAATTAGATTATTGTTCTTATATTCCAAATTGCTTTCCGAGGAATAGAATTTTTTTCTACTTGGAGTTGTTGGCTACGACATATCAGATGAATTACAGAAACATATATTTAGTTTTGTTTGTCTCTGAAATATTATTAGTCTCCCCGTCGATGTCATATTGGCCCTTTTTTATTGAGTAGTCTTCAAGAATTTCCCTGTGGTTGCAAGCAGCTGATGCCCTTGTTACACTTCCACCATAATAGTCGAAGATTAAGTATCGTTTTTTCCCTTTGATTTCGGAAGGGTTGCTTGCTTTTTTGCAACATTCTCAGTCCATAAACTTCACTGTGAATGATTTTCATTGAGGTGATTTGTGAAATTGCAACACTACAGAAACATTCACAACTCATTCAGTTCATAGAATTCTAGTTCTTTGAGAGCGTTGTATACTGAATATCAGGTAGCACCACAAATTTCTCCTTTGCCATTACCCATTTACGGGCAAGATAGAGACTCAAAAAATAAATAAGGAGGCGCTCTAAAATGTGACAAGTGCTCAGATTTAGCACTAATAAAAGATGCTCTTGACTTCTGTTGTCAGGATCTACCACCAACCCCGGGCATTGAGCTATAAGCCATGTCTCTTGAGATGCCTGCACCCATTGGACTAGATGAATCTACAAATTTGCTCTCTCGTCATTTACTCATAATGTTTCATATTTACCTTTGACTGGCAAGTTCATCATTACTTATGGTTTTCATATCTTGATACTCAATAGACTGAGAAAAAGATCCGTGTAACCTGAAAGACCCAAAAGGTTCTTCTAGAACAAGGGAAAGAAACAAAGAAATATTATATTTGTTACGGTTTCACCCGTGTAACCACAATGAAGGCGATATGATCAATGGAGTTACAATGATCTACCTGGGAAAAGCTAATTTAGTATGTGGCTTGTTGTTGAAATCAAATGCTAGGATTTTGAGACAAGAAAGCACTAATCATAGTATAAATTCGGGCATTATTTATAAATTCGGGCATTATTTATAAATATGCATCAACTTCTATTTCGTTAAGATTTGAAGTCTAATGAATCCAAAAAGTGCTACCATGGTTTGAATACTTAGAAATTGTATCTATAATTGCTAATTGGGTGGTGATGAATTGTCCTTTCCTAGGATTAATGTGAAAACCTCTGAAAAATGTTTCTGTTTATTTGATTTCTCAAGACAAGCTTTTTCTGTAGTACAACTGGTTGACTTTGATTTCTCAAGGCACAGTGATTTGCCTCTTACCATATGACATGCTGAGTTGCGTTTTCAAGGATTTTTTTTTCTGTTTGCTTCTTAAAATCTTGTAAAGAACTTCTAAACTCCATTTTGTCCATGAGATTGCAGATGGGCAGGTCCAAGTGGAATGGTAATGTTGGGAGCTCAGGTATTGTTGTGAGACTTGATACTCCACTCTCTGATGTTGGTCAACCATCTTTTTCGGTTCAAATAAATAGTGGGGTTGAGTTTTGAATGTTTTACATCGTATCCCCCAACATATCTTGTAGTTAAAAAAAAATGTAAATAGTCAAGTGTCTTGAAACATTTATCTGTATACAAGTCTGATAGCCACATGTGAATATTTCTGTAGTTTTTTTCTCTGTTAATGATGCAGTTATTCCACTTTCTGCCCCGCACTCAATGTTTATCGTCTATTATTATTATTATATATTAGGTTTTTCTTTTATTAAGAGTCTGATTTACAGCTTCATTTATTTTGAAAGCTAGTGGGAAGTGATAAATGCATTGTTAGTCGACCGAGCGGAGGGCATCGTTAGTCGACTGGCTTGGCTTAATTTGGAAAATTCAAGAAAAGGAGCCAATCTGTTGTTGTATGAAGTCTTCGTATTATTTATTTTTTTTTCTGATATTTCGTTAGGGAATATAGGGGGTTGGTTACTGCAGAATTTACATGATATTTAGCCGTAGAATGTGTACCATATGATGAGCAAGTATCTCAAAGACAACCAGGATTTATAGAGTCCAAACTGAGATGCATCTTTGCTGTTCAGTTATCATTGGGTTTCTTACAACGTTTTAGAATCTATCTATACTGATCTACTGTAGTGCTTCAATAACAGAATTGCAGATTCTGGGCTTGTAACTAAAAAGCAAAATGATCCGCGCCTCCCTCTCCAAAGTAGCATACCTATGATAAATGTGAAAAGCCAAAAGTAGCATGCATATTCGTCCTTATCTTTTTCAATATATCACCTAAAAGAATGACAGCCCATCAAAGCCAAGCTACAAATTCTATATATAGTGCCAATACTATGAATTTAATTGACAAAAGAAAGAGTAACAATTAATAAAATTATATATACAGGAAAAGCAAAATAGATTAATAATTATGGTCTGGATATTCTTAAATATAAACAAAATAAAATAAAATACAAAATGTCCAAAATTATCCTTAAGGAATGTAATACCAATACTGTCCAAAACTTTCAACTCAGATGTATGTACGTGTTGTCAACAAAATGGATGGGGCTGACATCACATCATAAGATTTCCATACTCAATACTATCTATACAAGCAATAGTCATTCATTTTATTTGGTAGAAATTTGCTTTTAGAATTATTTCATTAATTTTGAAAAAAAATGTACTACCTGGTTTCGAATTTTCTGAACTAGCTGGAGCTTTATTTCCTGTTTATGGAAGAATGTATTTCAAAATTAATTAATATATTTTCTTCTCTGTATAGTTTTAGTTTTTTAACAATCATCTGTTAAAGAAAATAAAATGACAATAATTTGATCCAATTTTATATTTTTATATTTAAAACCAATTCTGCACATATGATATGATAGAGTATAAGAAGAAAAATGTCCCGGTTGATTAAGAAGAAACGTCAGCAGTACCTACCTACAGTTCTGCTGGATTGGATGTCACACGTTGGGTATTGCAAATTTAAAAAAAGAAAAAAAAAAGAGAATCTTTTAAAAAAGGGAAAAAGGGGTAAGAATCAGAAGCCATCGAGGGTGGGGATGGACTGCGCACTATAAAATGCATCGCATCTGCAACCTGCAGCCTCACACTCTACGGTCTTTTCACTGTCTGTCTATTTTGGCTGCGCAAAAACCAAGCAGCCATGTGTGGAATCCTCGCGGTCTTTGGTTGCTCGGACTGCTCTCAGGCCAAGCGCTCCCGTATCATCGAATTGTCTCGCAGGTATATTCCATTTCTTCTTCTATTACCTTCTCTTTGCTCTTTGTTAATATAAAATGTATGTTTAAGAGGAGAAAATGGAAGTTCTCATTCTTTCCGCTTCTAAGTTCAGGCTGCGGCACAGAGGCCCTGATTGGAGTGGGCTGCATTGTTACGAAGACTGCTATCTTGCTCATCAACGATTGGCTATCGTAGACCCTACCTCAGGAGATCAGCCGCTTTACAATGAAGAGAAGTCCGTCGTTGTCACGGTATTCTTTCCTTCACCTCATTCCTATATCTGTTGCTTCGTGTGTGTGTGTGTGTTTATGTATGTGTGACTACGATTTTAAGGAATTGTGTGGCGAAGTCTTTCTCGTCTTCTTATGATGTTTCTTCGTTCATTCCCTCACTCATAACTATTAACTAGTAATAAAGAGCTCAGTACCTGATACTTTCATATTTTTGCGTTGTCAACAGAAGAAATGTTTGCTAGTAAATTCAATGATTCCTCATATTAAAAATTAATTTTGTTTATAACATATATGCTGTTCCAAGGGCCTTCTTTAGTTGGTTTCTTTTAGTAAATGTAAAACTAAAATTGCAATCAGTCGCTTCGTGATTGAATGGGTAATGAAAATTTGACCTCGTTTCTTTCTATCTGTTTTCTTTAAATCAGGTCAATGGGGAGATATATAACCATAAACAATTGCGAGAAAAACTTAAGTCTCATCAGTTCCGAACCGGCAGTGATTGTGAAGTGATTGCTCATCTTGTGAGTATTGCGCAGTTTTTTTTTTTCACATTTACTTTGTGTTTTTAATTACTGGTTCCATGAAAGCCAGAGCTATGTGCCCTAGGTTTCTGTGTCAATCAATCCTGAACTAAGTTACTTAAGTTTTTTGGATGCGCATTGGAAACTATTCATCCAAATCATCCGCCTTTAATCTGTTTTGGCTCAAACTTAGCTGCATTGATTTTCTGGCGTACCATGACTGGTTTAAGTTTTCACTTATCTTTTATCTATTCTAGCAGTAGCATTTAGTGGAACTCTTGGTTTATACTTCTGGTTTCTTATATTTCTTTAAGTTTGTACTTACTAGTGGAGTTATCTTTTTTCAGTATGAAGAGTATGGTGAAAATTTTGTGAACATGCTGGACGGCATGTTCTCTTTTGTTCTTCTTGACACTCGTGATAAAAGTTTCATTGCAGCTCGTGATGCTATTGGTATTACTCCGCTTTATATGGGCTGGGGTCTTGATGGTAAATTCTAAAATCTCCTCAGTATAGTTCTTGCTTTCTATGGTGCTTACAATTAATATTTGGTTCTTCTAGTACAGTATATTGAAATTGGGATTGAAATCTCTTTATGTTCTTCAAAATCTCTATGGCCAATTCTATACCAAGATTTTTGAAAGATGTTATTTTTGAATATTCTTGAATTGGTGCTGGAGATCAGGAATGCCCTTAAGATTGTGGTTAAGATTAGTATTTTAAATTCAGAAAATTGTGAACGTAATGCAGATCTGAATTTGTGTGTGAATTGACTTGAAAATTGATGGGAATTCAGGGTGGGAACTATAAATCTTTATCGTGGGCTTTAGCTGCCTTTCATTGTGAGGAAGCCTCACAACATTAAGAAAATAGACTCAAGTCTGCATTTTCATTAGTCAATCTCATCATCCCCTCGTAGAAAAGGATTTATAGATTTTTCAAACAGGTTAGTTTTTCTTTTTGAACGGGAATAAAAATCGTCAGGACTCAAATAAGTATAAATTAAGGGCCTATTTGATGCAGGGAAATAGGGAATACTCTTTGGATTATAGCTGGTATCGCAATGTCCACAGGCAGTTATTGAATTTTGGGCTTTATTACTCTTCCTTTGGTATGCACTTGTCTATGCTAACTTAATACTGTTTTTTTTTCAGGATCAGTGTGGTTTGCTTCAGAAATGAAAGCATTAATTGATGATTGTGAAAGATTCATTTCTTTTCCGCCAGGAAATATATTTTCAAGCAAACAAGGTTGGGTTTTGTTATTTAGAATCCTAAGTAATGATGAAAGTATATTTTGTTTTATCACGACTTGATTTTGTTGAGCTGTAAATGGACTTCATTACTGTGATGCCATCACATCATGGTACTGGGCCCTTTTTATTTATTTGAAATTTTTGTGTACATCAGTGCCGTGACTATTCTAAATATATATTTTCATCCCTCTAGTTAGGCCATACTAATTTTTTCTGTTTTCTGAATGACAAAATACACAGACTATTAATTCTATCTTATGGTTTTGGTACCCCAACAAAAGTAAGCAATTAATGTAAGGGTTACAACATGCTCTGCATGTCGTTGCAAATAATAAGCTGACAATTATTGTGGAATGATAATTTTTTTGGTCAGTTCTCCTGATCATAAGTTTTCAAAGTTTTGTATTAAATTTTGTGTACATATGCTTGTAGGAACGCTGAGAAGGTGGTATAACCCCCCTTGGTATTCAGAGCAAATTCCCTTGACTCCATATGATCCCTTAACTTTGCGGGAGGCTTTTGAGAAGGCATGTTTTGGATTCTTCCTCTGCTTTTCTAATGTCTTTCATCTTTATATAACCCTTCTGGCGAGGCAGAGATGTCTTTAGATGATATGATTTTTTGTTCATTCTTGTTAATTCTTTTCTGGTAGTTCTTGGTCCATACCTGAATTATTGCTGCATGAAGTGACATTGATTTGGTCATTTTGGGACTTATTTTTGGTGAATGGATGTATTGGCACTTCCTTTTTGTTCCCTCTTTTTTTTTTTAAAGGGTGGAGCTTTGGGTTTCTCAGGTATGTGATAGTGTGCAGAGGCCTTTAGAATAGACTGTTTTTTATCCCATGGCATGACTTTGGTGCCACATTACTGGATTAGGCTATTTTTTTTCATCTGGGTTGTATTCTAAAGAAAACACAGGTGAGACATGGGTCCATACCATTTGTTGCATCATTTGTGGCTTAATTTAATCAAGTTGTAATATGCATTACTTAAGCTGTACCTCAATAATTAACCATAATATCAGGTTACACTAAAATTCTTTCTATTATTGTGTTATGCAGCTCATTTGTCCTGCACTAGTGTGTACTTATCAACAATTTTAAACTGACATGCTGTGTGAACATTAGGCGGTACAATATTCATTGAACTTACTATATCTTTTGGACTAGCAGGCCGTTCTGGTCTCTATTGTTCTAATTAAAGCTGAGTATTCCATATTTCCAGTAAAATTTTGACAAAAAAACAGTAACAGAATCATGTCCTGTAGGATTTTACATATGATAGTCTCTACGATTGGGGTTAGCCAAAATGCTATTTCTTTTTGACAATTATATCCTTCTCCGTTTTGGCATAACTACACTTGTGCTAATCGTTGGTAGTAAGGGATTTGCTTTGGGTTATTTTTCTGTGATATCTCAAGGCAATCTATCTGGTCACAGGGAGCAGTTTATGCTGGCCTTCTTTCATTAGTTTTGTGTAACACCTTTCTTGTTGTCTCCATAATGCCAATTTCTTCAGGCTGTGATTAAAAGACTTATGACCGATGTTCCATTTGGTGTACTTTTGTCTGGAGGACTTGACTCATCAATTGTGGCTGCTGTAGCATCTCGCTACTTAGCTGAAACAGAAGCTGCTCGCCAGTGGGGATCACAATTGCACACCTTCTGCGTTGGTTTGAAGGTTTCAACACTTAATTTAATACAGTTGTCTTTCATTGCACTCTTATTTCCTCTGTTTCTAAGCAAATTGTCTAGTCCGTAGCAAATGGTATCCTTTAGCTTCTACAACAGCAGTTAAGAATCAGATATGTTTTTTTCTTGACCTGTATACCATTTTCTTCATGCATACAGGATGAGGATCAGATATCATTTGTCTTGATTTTAAATCTGCATCTTCATGGTCATTTTCATAGCTTCTTAAGTGCTCATGGTTATTGATGTCTAACCTTTGTATGAGGCGCCTATGCTTTAATGTCAACAGAGATAGAATCGGCATAATCAGTTACTGATGAATATCTTAAATCCTTTCTCAACGAAGTTTTTCCTGATCGTTTGTGTAGGACCGTAATATTATCTTCCCAAATGTTTTGGTTGGTGTAACCTTCTAGATTTCCTTCCTCCTCATTTACTGGATGTATTTTTAATTTATGCATGATTTGTTATTCAGGGTTCTCCAGATCTGAATGCTGCAAGGGAAGTAGCAAACTATCTTCAAACTCGTCACCATGAATTTCACTTCACTGTCCAGGTGATGTCTGTTATGAGATGGAAAACCAGGAGGCGACATTTTTAAACGTTTGCTGTTATTATGACTTATTGTTACTTTTGATTGCTTAATTATCAGGAGGGGTTAGATGCACTTGAGGAAGTGATTTACCATATTGAAACGTATGATGTGACTACTATTAGAGCCAGCACTCCAATGTTTCTTATGTCAAGGAAAATAAAATCTTTAGGAGTAAAAATGGTCATATCTGGCGAAGGTTCTGATGAAATATTTGGGGGGTACTTGTATTTCCACAAGGCACCCAACAAGAAGGAGTTTCATGAAGAAACCTGTCGCAAGGTAGGGTTTTGATTATTATGAGGTGATGGTATAGAGATCATTTGCATTTATTTATCATTCTACCTTGACTATTGGTATATTCTTATGATTTTTCCTTTTAAAACTGAGCAGATTAAAGCGCTCCATCTTTATGACTGCTTGAGAGCCAATAAATCAACTTCAGCATGGGGTGTTGAGGCTCGTGTACCCTTTTTGGATAAAGAATTTATCAGCACTGCTATGAGCATAGATCCCGAGTGGAAAATGGTAGAATACTTATTGAATATAGTTCAATCTTATATGCTTTAATTTTTTTTTTGTCAAATATTTTATTTTACTTGCCGTGAACCTGTATGGGAAAATAGACGAAGTTCTAGTCATTGCGAGAGGAAAGTTCGAATGAAATAGGTTGCTGATATCAATTTCCATAATGACAGTTAGAACTATCTCCTACCTTTTTTCTGTATGTATGGTGAATATTTTGTTCTAAACTGCTAGTTAAACAGGCCGTTTTATCTGAGCTTGCATTCTCTCTAATATGATGTGTTTCCATGGTAGTTTGGTGAGTTTTCAAGATTGTCTAGTGCCGTGCGATAGGTTGCAGAAGTTTTCCTTGGGATGTCATCAAATGATAACAGTGATTGATCATGTTAGAACAACCAGAAATGTGAGTTACAATCACTAGCATTGCTCTTGCAGATAAGGCCTGATCTTGGAAGGATTGAGAAGTGGGTCTTGCGCAATGCATTTGATGATGAGAAGAACCCTTATCTGCCAAAGGTTTTAATTCTTGTGACATATTCCACCATCTTGTGTTTTTAAGACCTTCCAGGAAGAACTCAAATGCTCCTCTCTTTCTGTGTCGTCTCTCTCGTTGTAGCACATTTTGTACAGGCAGAAGGAACAGTTCAGCGATGGAGTTGGGTATAGTTGGATTGATGGTTTGAAGGATCATGCAAACAAACAAGTACATATGTTAATGATTTATTCTGGATGCTCGTTGCATGTTTTGTTGTGACTTTGTTTATTTTTGTTTGCAATTCTCATATAAAAATAAAAGATAGCAATCATCATCTACATATGTTTATTTGTCATTGGGCGTTTGCCAAATGTGGACAATTGACAATTTGTGTCTCAAATGGGCAGGTCAGTGATGCAATGTTGATGAATGCTAGCTTTGTTTACCCAGAAAATACACCTTCCACAAAAGAAGCGTATTATTACAGAACCATTTTTGAGAAATTCTTTCCGAAGGTGCAATAATTTCCCTCCAATCTTTGAGCTTCTGTCTACAAACGTCTGCAGTTTTAATGGAGATAGTATTTTAAGTACTGGCTTGCTGCAAGTTCTGTATGTTTCTGTATGGACCAGATTTTTCCTTTCTTTTAACTCTCAAGATGTCCTTGATGACATTTCCATTTATGTGCAGAATGCGGCAAGGTCGACAGTGCCTGGAGGTCCATCAGTGGCATGCAGTACTGCAAAAGCAGTGGAATGGGATGCTGCATGGCTGAAAAATCTTGATCCGTCGGGTCGTGCTGCTCTTGGTATTCATTCATCTGCATACGAGGGAACAGCGGGTGTGGTTAATGCTGCTGGGGAGAATGTACAAGAAGGGATTGTTGAGAAGACCGCTGCTGTTGCTTGATTCAGAAATTCTAGCGGATTCCTTAAGGTGCGTGATTCTGATATTGGAGGTACTAAAGCATTGCTTGTGAGTGTGTACAATGAAGAAAATAATTGTTCTGGTCTGAGCAATCTCTAGATTTAATTAAGAGGAACAGTAAAGTTTTGGTCATTGTTAGCAAGCAATACACTTGTGGGATGGTTAACTCTTATTAGAAAGAACCAATGAAATTGACTTGTTACATAGCTAATTCGTGTAAAACTTGTAATCCTGTGATGTTTATGAAGATGGGTACCTGCTTAATTGACTTACTGACAGATTCCCACTTGTCAAAGTATCCAAAAATGTGCTGCACTGCAAAGTGAACAGGTGCGGAATTGCAGTTTCCGTTTTTCTATATATAGCTTCTTGCTTTCAAGCATTCAGTATATGCTACCGCTTTGATCAATATTATTTTTTCTGTTAATATATAATTTATTTATTTATTTATTTTAATAAATAATATTAAAACAAATAATTTAGATAGTTATTATCCAAACAAAACTACTACTTTAATTAATGAACAAGACCAACACCATCAAATCGCTGTATCTAAATAAATAAACAAACATGTCTTACTTGTTTTGTTCAACCTATTCAGGTTATAGATAAAAGGCTCCTCTATAGAAATCCTACTACCGTAGAAACAAAATAGTGATGACTATTTATAATATACTAAAAGGAGTAGCCTTATGAGCTATAATATATTAGAAGCCTGAGATAAGTGATACAATACAAATTAATATATAGAACCATAGTTTTTAGAAAGAAAAGAAAAATAGAAAATCATATATGATGACATGATCTTCCGTACTTAATATTTCTCCTGGTCTTGGCATCATTCAATTTTCTACCCCTCATGATGGAGAGCCTCTTTGATGAATCTCTCAAAGTTGTTATAAGACGATCCTCCAACGCTGGTGGACTCAATAGCTTTCCTTTTCCATTCCACCGCCTTTTCCCTCAATTGCTTCCCTTTCTCACTTTCCATCATTTCTTTGATAATCGCCGCCACATCCTCGCGCTTCACATCATGATCCACCTCCATTCCAACGCCCCACACGGTGCGAGCATATTTGCAATTTGTCTGTTGCTCCGCGAAAAAGGGCCAACCCAGCATTGGCACTCCTCCGGACATGCTTTCCATTGTGGAATTCCACCCACAGTGGGAAAGGAAAGCGCCCACCGCCGGGTGTGCCAATACTTTCTCTTGCGGGCACCAGCTTACCAGCAATCCCCTGTCCTTGACCTCCTCATAGAATTCGTCCGGCAACACCCCCGATTCACCCATCACCACATCTGGCCTCACGATCCACAAAAATGGGTGTTTGCTCTTAGCAAGCCCCCATGCAAATTCTTGGAAGTGATGATCCGTCATGGTAGTCACGCACCCGTAATTCACGTACACAATCGAGTCTGCTTCTCGTTTGTCTAGCCATTCAAGACACTGCGTATCCTCCTTCCATAGACTAGCCCTGGACTCGGCTTTTGGCAAGATGGTTTTGTTGAGCAAGGTAAGAGGACCTATTGTGTAAATGTTGGGGAACATCTCGGCGATCGCATCCAAAGCTTCCTTCTCGAATTCATCAAAGGTGTTGATGATCATGGCAGCAGATTTGAAACACTTGCGAGCTTCTGAGCCCAAGAACTCGTACATGGTTTCCCCCTCCAGAGAGGTTATCCTGATGAAACTTGGCATGTCCCTGAGTTGGAGGCCACGTGTCCCCGGTATGAAATCCACGGGTGCAAGGAGTGTGCCATCGGTGAGGAAACTTTCATCTGTACCGCATGTAGTATTAACACCAGACGTGCATGATATATGATTTTTGACATTAATTTAAGAAAAAACACAAATACCTTTGAATGGGACGATGCCTCTTTTGAGAAGCTCATCGTCGCAATAGTATGCCAAGAACCCCACGGCCGAAGCCGTCCAGAACTGAACCTCAGGAATACCCAACTGTTGGGCAGCGTCAATAGCAAAGCACATGACTCCATCTGAGATGATGCAAGTCACGGGAGGCACATCGGAGGATGAGTTAAGCTTGTAAATTAGCTCTTTGAAGGGCTCCAGACAAGTTCTCCGCGTCGAGTGACACAATGAAGGAACATCTTGGGTGGCATCCTTATCGGTCGGAGGCAATCCGTCAGGTATGGCTTCGAATCGGAAATCCGCCTCCCCCTTCACAAAGTCCTCTCCTTTGGACCGGATTAAGCGCCTGTGGTTGTGCTCGGTGTTGACGAAAGTAATACGGAAGCCCCTAGACTGCAAGAGCTTGCCCAGCTGCATGAAGGGGTTGACATGGCCTTGAGCGGGGAATGGGACCAGAACTGCATGGGGTTTCTGATCAGCTGTGATGGATCCCATTGTTTTTCAGCTACAAAACAAATGCCTTGCTTGTGTGAGTGCTACAGCTCTGCTCAAATGGTTGTAGCTAATCTATCTATGCCTTCAGGCAGAAGTTTTATTTATATAGATATAGATATATATATATAGATATAGATATATATATAGAGAGAGAGATATATATATACATAGACGCTGCATATTCTGTATATTTAATTAATGCATTCTATTTTACATCCAAAATAGCGAAAATAATATTTGGAATTAAAAATTTACTATTTGTTTGCAATTTAGATGGTAGACCTTCCTATAGTTCAGACAAAAAAGAGTTAGTTGAGCTGTCAACTGCACTTGTGCACTGTGGTTATTATGGCATTAGAGTATTACAGATAACACAGCCTTTGTTGGTAGGTAAGAAGAAAAGAAAACTGTGCGGGAAAAGGTCCTGGTAGGTGTCTTACTCTCTTAGAGCTATTTTTCGAATAGTGCGTAGTAGTTGAAAATAATATGACATTTTTTTTCTTGAAATTTTAATGTCATGTGATACAGGTAGTTATTAACTAGAATCAAATTGCCAGGCAGAATCCAAAATCTCTGAGATGATTTCCTACTATTTTGCGATATCTTCTCTAGTAACCGTATACAGTTTATTCTGTTAGTAGTTTGTCAATTTTAATAAATACTGATTTAAGCCCGAATATAAATTAGTCACGTGATCTATATGATAATATTCCTAAATTTTTTAAGAAAAAATCATAGATTTTTATTATTTTCTTATTGAAATATTAGTTAAATAAAGTAAAATATGCAAATTGAGACTATGCTTTACCAATCATAATCATTTATAACAGAAAAAAATATTAGAAAGTTTAAAATCATGGTAATCCATAAGAATCGAATAATGAGTCCTCACCTAACAAAATCAATAATAGTTTATGAAACATATGAGTTTTGTCCTCAACTACCAATTGTACCAACCAAGGTTATATCACAATGGATGTAACCAAAATAATTAATGTTCAAAATGATCTCAACCATACAAAGGTTCATAAACTTAAGAAAATATATCATAATCATAATCATATATATGTATCATTTATTTATCCTAGCATTTCATGTAAACTCAAGCTTCGCATAGCTTTTAGAACTTATATAGTCTAACTTTCCTTCGAGTCTAAAGATCGGTAACAAAATCTAAAATTAATTAAAAATCAGTAAATATTATTTCAAATAAATAAGAAATATGTAAAGAGATGTTGAACTAGGACCCAGGGCTGAAAATACTTCCAAAATAAAATAAAAAAGGGCAACCCTAACCATTGTAAATGGTGCATTTGCCAAACTTTTTTAGAATAGGCTCATGTCAAAACCTCATTTTCATGCTAAAAAACTTATGGCAACGTGACAACCCCGCATGCTTCAATACCATGGATACAAAGTATATATACTTTAATAGTAGTATTTTTTTAAAAAATTTATAATGTTAACTATTTAAAAGAGAGTTAATTCTATCAAATTTGTATGTTTACATCTTAGTATGTTTTATGATATTTAGTGTGAAATCTGTAATAGATTGTGTTTTCAATGTAATTTTAATTAAATGCAAGAGAACGTGAGCAATGATAACTTTTGTGGGAGGAACTGTTCTTCGTTATCTTTGGTGGGGTAGTATGTCGTAGCACTGTCCAAAGCTAAACGGATAGAGAACAAAAACAGGAAAGAGTAGGTGATACAAGAGAAAGAAAGAGAAAATATGAAAGGGAAATAGGGGCAGCACAAGCTTTCGCTGATTCAAGTCTATTTTTTCGTTTATTTTCTCTTCTTTTTTTTCTTTATTTCTTAGGAAAAATTTCATATGGTAATGTCTTCATACTTTATAGGGATTTATTTATATAATACCATATATACATATTCATATGAAATTATTCTCAATAAATATACTTTACATATCCCAAAACACAAGATGCGTCCCAACACTACATTGGTGAAATGCAAATGGAATAGGGTTAAAATTGATTCTTGTGAATCCTACCTATATAATATAAACCAAATTTATGTATAATCAAATAATATAAAGAACAACGGGCATGGGATGGGACATCTCACTGGATTTATTGTGTCATTAATACCGACTAATGTTATGTGTTTTTGCCATAATACAGCAAAGCCATTTATTAACAGATCTACATCACAGGACCTGACCTGATCATCTTAGTTAATTTATCAATATCACAAACTCAGATCCATCTCATTCCCAATGATAAAACTAATATTTGATTGATTGTGTGGCCTAGGGCACGACAAATATTTATGGGGCCGGGAACCTTTGGATGTACATTCTGTGCCTCTACTTTCATTTCAGCACTCCACTACACTAGCAAGCTATTGACATTGGAAATATGGACATAGAAATAGAAACTAATACACTGCCAAGTGCTCCTAACACAATAAGCCTTCACCATAGATCCATCAACCTTGCATCGCAAGATTATAAAATAAAGTATTACATACTCTTTCTCAGAATTAAAGTGTAAGCAGATGGAAAAATGCATAATTAGCACTGCTGCAGAGAGAAGAAAACATACCATCAAACGCATCCGTTTCCTTCACCATAAACAACCAGAGCAGAGGATGGATTGTTGTCTGAAAATTTGGAGAATAGGAAATTATAGGCAGTAACAAAGGATGAACACATGCACATAATAAATCATTATTGAAGACAGTTGACAAACCTTCTAAGTCCATTCGCAACCAATCCCGTGTGCATATCAGCGCCTGTCGTGTGGCAGGACTTAGTGAGCTCTGATAACTATCAAGCACCCTTCCTCCAGCAGTGAATGTTGATTCATGCGCCATAGTCGACATGGGAGTGCCCAAAATGTCACGAGCCATCATAGACAATATAGGGTACCGTGGCGTGTGAACTTTCCACCAGTTTAGTATGTTAAAATCACAATTACGTGGAAATACTGCTTCCTCCAGATATTTGTCCAGATCACAAGTTACACTCTGAACTTGAGAAGTTTCATGGAGGAACTTGTCGAAACCCTTCAATCTGTCCCTACTATCAGTGCAAGTACTTGGTAAGCTGCTTCCGGGTAAAGCAGAACCTTGATCAACCATTGTTGAGCAAATAGAGTAAGCACTGAAAAGCTCTTTAATGCCCTCGGCAACTTCCTTGATTCTATCAAGTGCAGTACTCCCATAAATCTGAGAATAGTAGTACTCTACCAACTTCATCTTGAATCGGGGATCTAAAATAGCTGCTACTGCCAAAGCCAAATTACACTTGCTCCAATATAGATCAAACTTGGCTTTCATTTTCAGTGCCATGGAACTAAGGAAATTATCTGGGCTTTTGCACCATTCAATTAACTGGATGTGAACATCGCAAATTTCAGGAAAATATATGTTTGCTGTAGGACATTTTTCCCTGGAAAAGACATTGGTGATTTCAACAAAAAGTTTCAAATAGACAGCAGCAGAACTCAACCATTGCCACTCTGTATCAGTTAAACCCGATACGAAGGCCGGATCACGCTCTTGCAAGACACTGAAAGCATTTCTGTATTCTAATGCTGTTTCAACCATGAGACATGTTGAATTCCACTGAAGAGGGGAATCAAGAACCAACTGTTTCTGACTATCTATTCCTACTTCCTGTGCAATCCCACCAAACTTCGCTTTATTTACCTGTAAACTTTTAACATACCTAACAGATGCACGAATCTTTTGCGTCACTTCTCCCAGTGCTTCCATGACATCTTGAACAATCAAGTTTAGAACATGAGCGGCAGAGCGTATATCAAATAATTGACCGTTACTTACAATAGCCCTGCTTTGAGAAATCCGATCCTTAATTCTATGGATAATATCATCGTCAGTAGAGCAGTCATCAAATGTCACAGCAAATAGCTTACATTCAATATCCCATTCAGTCAGACAGTCGTTAATTACTTCTGAAAGCATATCTTCAGTATGAGAAGAATCCAGGGTCGTGAAATTCAAAATCTTCCTCTGTAATTGCCAATCCTCGTCAATATATTGTGCTGTCAAACACAAGTACTCAGTATTTGCAGGAGAGGACCACGTTTCAACAGCAAGGTTAATTCTGCCATGCAATCTACTCATCATCTCATGAACTTTTTGTTTCTCTTTCATATAAATTTCCATGCAAGATAGCTCAATGGAACCATTTGGAACAAAATCAAACAATGGCTGAAGATTTTTCACAAATATTTTGAATCCAACATGCTCAACCATGGACAGAGGGTAACCATGCAAAATAATCATACGAGCGAGGTCAAGCCGACTCCGCTCCTGATCAAACCTACTACTTCCAAGGCTAATAACTTCATCTTTTCTCTGCTCATGATCAAACTTTATAACCGTGGGCTTAATATACTCATCTTTTCTTTGTCCTTCCTCGTAATTGGTATTAGTGAGAGCAAGGGGAGTTTCTTTTTTCCTTCTTTTGGCTGCAAGCAATTGTGACACATCATGGTTAGATCTTTTCAGACATCGCATTAGATGATTCCTCAGATGTGTAGTTCCACTGTTACTCGATCCACTGAGTTTCTTGTTACAATGTACGCAAACAGCATAACATACATCGGCTTTTCTAATCCTTTCGAAGTGATTCCATACAACAGATGTCAATCTCTTCGGTTTCTTTACTGCCAATTCATTTGATATTTCCATTGCATAAATTGAAAGGAAGGGAGGGAGCCACACTCTGCATATACAAGAATCATACATGTTATCATCCTACACATTACCAACTACGCGGATAATGGATACAATATAACCATGATTTAACTATAGGTGGGACAGCTCCTACATCAACAGCAAGCACTGGTTTGTCTTGGCAGGTAATATCATATTACGAAAGGATCACAAGAAGTCTATTTCTAGAAGCCTGCTTTGATCAGTAAGTGAAACCGCCTGTCGTATACAGTGATAGAAAAGAAACAAACGAAACAAGGGAGGCAAAAGAAAAAACACCCAACAACAGCAGAGAGAAATAGAGGCCAACATTTAATATACTATCCTAAATTGGCGTGTTAGACCAGACAGTTTTCAATAGAACTCCAGTTCATGAAGCCAAATGGAAAAAGGGCTAGGTCTCTCCCCGCTGCGCAGCGAAACCTTCAAGAATTTGAAGTTTCGGAGTAGCCAAAATACCCACAAATCTCAAAGCAGAATCTCATTTTCCAGAAACCCTGTAACAATCTAATGAATCGCTATTTCGACCAAGAGAAAAAAAAAGAGACGCCTGTTTTAGACTTGTACACGATAACCCAATAAGAGAACGCCATTAACTAAAAAGGGAGAAAGAAAAACTGAAAAATATGAGATTCGATCATCAAGAAAGTGGTCTTGCCTGAATTTCCCAACGAAGCTTTGAGTCCTTTCGCTACCCGGAACTCCAACACCGAGTCCGATCCGAGGATCCGATAATGGTTAGAATTGTGATAAGAGCGGAAGAGAAAAGGCCTGTTGGGGAAATGGGTCAGATCCGAATCTAATGATGTTAGACCCAACTGTACCCGGGGCTATATATTTGGAGGAGCTCCAATTAGGGTTCAAGAATGTATATTAATATTTACTATTCACTGTTTACTGATAACCCGTTTTATCTGCATGGAAAGAAAAAATAAAATGGGAAGAAAAAAAAATAATAATACCCGTTTTATATCGGATACTCGATATGTGTAGATACTGTGTGTCCAATGGATTGGATCGCGGAGATCGTATGACTTCGGGTTGAGCTTACTAGGATTCGGATCATTTTAAAATGATTAGAAAATAACGGTCAAGCTAAACCCTAACTATAAAAATATTTTGGCAAGCGTGTGATTTTCATGCTATGCCAATTAACTTTTTGTGCAAATTTGTAAGGCATTTATTATTATTATTACGTCATTTCTTTTATTCTAACAAATTAACTTTATTTCTCTATTGTTTTTTAAAGCTTCCTTCTAGCCCTTTTACTCCTTTCAGTCTCAGGCGTGCGTGCAGTGCGTGCTTGCGTCGATCGAGAGACGCAGGCAGAATGGCGAGGAGAAGGATTTTGTTACTCTTAAAACCATTTGATGTTCATCCACTTGCACGGTCGAATGGTTTTCACATCACCAACCCTAAGGTTGTATCTTTATGATTCTTATTATATGCTTCAAATTGAACACCACTCTAATAAAGCACCCATTTCTTCTCGCTCTCTGTTCTTTCTTCTTGGCATTTCACTTAACAAGTGTTTGTTAAATTGTCACTGTTATCGATACGTGCTTTTATCTATATATCTACGTAATTTTCATTAGAGTTAACGTCTGGCTCTTTCAATTTCTCATTTTCCTTTGATTTTTAAACAAAGAAACTATCTAGGTTAAGCATGGTGCTGTTTGTTGATAACATCACATTTGTTTTGAAGATGCTGTATTTGACACAAATACCAACTCAAATTGAAAATGTAAAATGGTACTGTGTAATTCGAAATCTCAAGTGAAAAGAGGCTTGCTGAGAAATAAAGATTTTGTACCCATTGTTCGGAGAAAGAAAATATTCTTTGTCTTGTATGAAACTTGACGATTGATGATCGCTAGCAGTCGATTGCTAAACCATGTGGGATATTGCAGATTTCTCGTTATTTGGAGAACAGGCACAGGGTTCACAAGGATGCAGTCAACTTCTGCCAACATATTTTGCAAAAGAAATCCGTTAATTGGGAGCCCATTTTGCGGACTGAGCTACGTTTACCGATTTCTAATTTTGACTTTGTTGTTACTGTTGGTGGCGATGGTACTCTTTTGCAAGCAAGTCATTTCATGGATGACTCAATTCCAGTTCTAGGAGTGAATTCGGACCCCACACAGATTGAGGAGGTGAAACTCAAATCTTAGTTCTTTTCCTTACCTGCAATATCTGCGTTTATGTTCTAATTATTTATTAGTATATAATTAATATAGGTTAATTATGAAAGTCGCTCCCTCCGTTGGTGATTTACTGTAGGTGGAAGAATTCAGTTACGATTTTGATGCAACCAGGAGCACCGGTTATCTCTGTGCAGCAACTATCAAAAATTTTGAGCAAGTAAACAGTAAATGCCTCTACTGAACTTTTTTGATTTCCATATATGTAAAATGAAGTCATGAGAATGAAAAGGTTACCCTATTTTGTTCTATGCCTATTAGTGTCAGTTAGCTCTGCTGTCAAATTTACTTGGGTGTTTATCCAGTGACCTGAGTTTGAATCCATTTTCTGGAGACATACTTCTTGAGGTTTTCCCTCTGTTTGGTAAAACAAAGGCCCTTCAACTTCTTAATGAAGGAAAAGAGGCTTAATTGAAAATGGTTCGGGTGACTAGCTATTAGAAGGCTTCCTTCGGTTTGTCTAATACTTGACAACATCCCGCCACCCTCCATAATTTTGTTTTAGAAACAAAGGAATTTAACCAAGGGGTGCAATATTGTTTTCAAGTAGAGAACTTCTTCGCTTTCGTTGACTCTGGATTTTCCTCAGGTACTAGATGACATCCTAGAGGGTCGGAAAATGCCTTCTGAATTAACAAGATTAGCAGTAAGTATAAACTCACAACTGCTGCCAACGTATGCTCTCAACGATATACTCCTTGCACACCCTTGTCCTGCAGCAGTTTCACGATTCTCATTCAAGTGAGGCTCCGTTAGGGTTGAAATTAATTCCAATAAGTTCATATCTATGTATCTTATGTTTTAAATCTTTGACTGGCTTGTTTCTAGAATTCAGAGGGATGGCGAAACATGTACCCAGCCTGTGAACTGCCGATCAAGTGGTCTCAGAGTCTCAACTGCACCTGGATCAACTGCAGCAATGCTCTCGGCTGGTGGATTTGTAATGCCCATTTTATCTCAGGAACTGCAATATATGGTAAGAGAGCCCATTGCACCCAGAGCAGCAATGTCTAGTTTAATGCATGGGATGGTCAAGCCAGATCAGTCCATGGAGGCCACATGGTTTTCTGAGAAAGGTGCATTGTACATCGATGGTTCCCACGTGTTCCATTCGATCCAGTATGAGGATACCGTTGCAATTTCTTCCACAGCTCCTGTTTTGAAAATCTTCCTGCCTCGCCATTTATTGTCATAGAACACGAGAAGAAGTCCTTAACTGTGGTTATGCAGATTTTCTACAAAGGAAGAATGGGGCAATTGTATTCGCATCAAGAAGATTATGTGCATAAAAGTTAAGGAGCTTGCATGGGATTCTCTTAGTTCCTTTGAACTGGTGGAAGCCGAGCATTTGGCGATACTGCAGTAACAAAACCAACGGCATTAAGGGATGACGGTAGATGCTTGTCAAGATCCTTCCGACCACCAATGGGCGTGGGCGATGGCGAGGGCTAATATGTGTACCCTTTTCTTTTCTCCATGTTGACTTGTATAGTTCGAGCATGGCAATGTCGTCATGTTTGGCACGATACTTCATTTTTTTAATGAAAAAAAAAATCATGAAGGAACTTCACCCAAAAGATTCCACGCAAAGACTGTATGTTGTCAGCAGGTAATTTTAGTAGTTGGGGTATCGGCTTTGTGTTATGTTCTGTTTTCGAGATAGCGGGAGTTTTATCCGCAAAGGTGATTTTGAGTCTTGGATAGTTGTTTGAAAGGTTTCAAAGTGGGTGTAGACTGTTTTTTGGGATCCTGAATTCAGGATATATTTTTGGGGATCCACGTATGGGTTTTTGTTTTATATGATACATGAACTTTGTACCTTCAAAAACACAAAAGGAGCATTGATCCGAAATGGAGATTACCAACATAATAAGGGCTTTGAGAAGATGAAACCATTGAAAATGAGAAAATTATGGTCGGTACTTGGTCGACATAAATATGTATTGTTGCCGGTCGTGGAATGCAGATGAAGGCCTCAATATCAGGCACCAATCCATGGCGCCAGAAAAGAGCGAGCAATTAGGTTTGAAAATGGATTGATAGTCGCTGGAGAGAAATAGTGGATATGACCCTTTTACGTGATGGCAGTACATGATGAGGCCTTGTGGAGGATTTGGGGAGTTTTTTTTTTTTCCTTCTTTTTGTTCAAAGAGAACTAAACTTTGAGAAATTTCTATTTGCCCTCTTTTAAATCTAATTACCAAATATAAATGCAGCTGTGTGGTCCACCTTAGAAAGTTCATTCCTACCAATATTCAAGACTAATAACTCCTTGGGCAAAGCCAAATCTGTTAACTATCAGATGGAAGCAAATGTTAAAAATACTTTGCTGGGTTAATAGTTTCATGCTTTTTCTTCTTTGCAACAGGAGGAGGAGAAACACTATCGCATACAGACCAAAAGCGTCTGGTGCAGCAAACTGCAGTCCCCTATTTCTAGTTTAAAACCTGAAAAAAATGAAAACTAGCGGTAAGATTTTGAGACAGGTTGTACATTGAATCTAGCAGACCTAATTTATCGAATTAAGCTGGTATCCATCCCTCTAAAAGCAAAGAAAACAGAGAGAGCGCTTACTGGAACGTATGAGGGCGGACGCGGGAGAGCTGAGGTCGATTTATTGGGGAGAGAATCAAGTTCCTCAATGTCATTGAGGGGTTGCCCGTTCCACTTCCAAAAGCCGGGAGGGCACCAGCCCTTCTCTGTCCAGCATCAAGTGGAATGGCTGCTTGTTTTGCTGGGGATCCACCAGATAAGTCAAAGGGACCTCGAGAGGCAGAACTGTTTTGTCTTGCAGGCAACACATCCTCCCTGGGCCCTGGAGTCGGGGGGTCGAAAACCGACCAATCTGCAACAAATAAGTCAACTGCTTTTGGAGATGCATGATAAATTATGCAAACTAGAAAATCTCTTTCAAACGTTAGAAGCTTTGAAGAATTTGAAACCAGGGAATATGTTCATGTGGTACCCCTCTTTCAACATTTACAAAAAAGAATACGCAGCCATACATCATTGCAGACATGGAAGCAACTGCTTCTGACTTTGTTTTTCTAGCAGAAAGCAATAATTACCTTTTCGGATAGGGTCTCTGTGATCCATCAAGGTACCTGAAGGGTCTGAGAATAAATCATGCTCATTTCGTGAATAAAAGTTGGTTGCTGGTTGGATGGCTGATCTTTTCACTGACTCGTACTCGCTCCTAAGTTGATCGTACATCTCATCCAGTTTTCTCTTCTGCCTGTATTGGAATATTTTGAACTTGAGGACAGAGTAGCGAAAAGCATTGGTTAGAATCAATCATATCCACTAGCCTGGCTTTCTCAGAAAATTTTTCTTGAAGCTCTTGCTTATCTTTGGACAAGCTTTCAATCTCTTGTTCCATCATCTGACACCTCTTGGCCATTTTCTGATAGGCGGTATGAATCTGCTCAAGTTTTTCTGTGAATTTTTCTTGCATAGTCTCGCATTTCTGCCGGCACTGAGCGACAATTCTGTTCATCTTATATTGCATCTCCAGTTCCTTTTGCCCTATATAAAACATTACACTTCTGTATGCACTCTTCATCACTAACTTGGTTCAGGAAAGTTGCACATCTCGGCTAAAGTACGAGAGCAAAAGATCTCATTTATTTATGCCTTAATTCATTTAGTAGCAGAAGGGATTTCAGAGGAATTGAAGAGAGAAAATAAAGAGGCTTGAATAGTATTAACTATTTGTTAAGGATACGTATCTGAGGAGATATTCCAGCCATGACCATCTGAAACACAAAAAGGAATGGTGAATATAAACATCAAGTGAACTAGAAAAACAAGTACATCGCAATATTTCGAAGGAGGAGCGAGTGATTGAGGATGAATCGATGGAAAGAAACATCAACTTACATTGATCCATTCGTCATTGGGATTGATATCAACAGGTTTCATAAGGCTAGCAAAGTTAATTTGAATGAATTAGTAGATTACATGAGATATTTTAATTTAATTTTAATTAAAAAGAGAAAAGAACAGGTCGGTCTGTTGCAGTTGTCACCTCTTAGAGAGGACTTGATCGCATACAGGGCATGCTCCATCGTTGTTCAGGATCTTGCCCGCATCTTCAGTGCCTAATTCAATTTAATTTAAGAGCGTTAAAAAAGCGTATATTCTTGTTGTTGCCGCTGGTAAAGGAACATGAAGTCAAGATGAATCATCTCAGGGATTTACATAGAAGATGGCCGCAAGAAGTGGAGACAGCTCGCCCTTCCAATTCTCGCCAGCACGCGTTGCATCTCATTTTTTCAACACCCTAATTCCTCTTTAGGAACACATTCGCACCTTTTCTCTTCCCCATTCTTGTGTCAATCAATTGATCATTCACTCGGATAATGAACCAAAGGGAGGCTTTACGGACTCTAGCCGCAAAAACAAAAACAAAACGAAAAACGCATTTTTACACTATTTTTGAATGCGAACGCATTTTTACACTTCAAATCGGGTAATCAGCACCGCGCGGAATATAAATCCAAAGCTACTGAGTAACATTCAAGGCAGTCGCGATTATCGATTCCTACCTGTGAAGGCGGCGGAGCAGCTAAGAATTGGACGTTTGAACCGAGGAGTTATAGAGAAGTAGAGAGCTTAAGGTTTGTTGCTTCTTCTCTCTGCGTTTCGTCTTCCACGAAATGAACTCTTACTATTTTCTTCAAATTCAGCTTACCGCCATTGGCAGTCCTTTTATTTCTATTTTGAAGCCCGGGTATTAATTTTAAATTATTATTATTTACTAAAATAATTTATCAACATCTAGAATACAAATAACTCGTAAACCAAACGAGCCTTCATTCGACGGCGGCTCGAATTTGCAATTAAGAGCCGAGCAAAACAGAGGACAGATCAGAAACAGCAAAGCAAATGCGTATTGCCACGTGGAGAAGGAGAGTGGAATGGCAGCACAAATATCTGCAAAGGTTTAAATGAGTAAGCAGTCCAGCAAAGCACTTGTGGCTTCTCCTTCTTCTTGATTACAATTTTGATTTTGGTACTTTGTGGCTCTTTCTCACCCTCTCCTTTCTTTCTCTTTACAGGAAACTAAGATCTTATTTAGTTCCATCCACATCTCATGTTTCTTATGCCAAAATATTCCCAGGTAGGATAATTTATTACTTACCTTTTTTTTCTTTATTTGACAACTTGCTCTCTCTACTTCTTTCTGGATTCCATTTGTTTCTGTGGATTTTTTTCCCCTTTTCTTTAACATTTGTTTGCAAAAATAAGAGAGGAAAATAAATTAAGTGGAAGAAGGACAGAAATCAATCTAGAAACGGGGGAGGAGGAGTAGTAACTAGTCAGGCATGAAGATTCAGTGCAACGTGTGCGAGGCGGCGGAGGCCAAGGTGCTGTGTTGCGCGGATGAGGCGGCGCTTTGTTGGGAATGCGATAAGAAAGTTCATGCTGCCAACAAGCTAGCTAGCAAGCACCAGAGAGTCCCTCTCTCTATATCTTCTCCTCATTTGCCCAAGTGTGATATTTGTCAGGTTATACTGCTTTTTCCTTGCTGTTTTTATTTTTAGCTCTTTTTATTTTTTGCCTTTTTTTTCTGTTGAAATTTCTCGTCGTTTTCGGTATTCAACCTGTACTCCCTTTTTTGTTTTCTTGCCTCTTCTAATTTTCAAGATGATGTGAAGATTGCTAGAAACGCGTATGGAGATCTAGTTAGAGTTGATACTGATAAAATAATAATTATTATTATCATTATATTTCTTCCAAACTAATATTTGGGCCGTAGCTTCGTATTCGTTTACTGGTAAAACGGAAGACGAATTCAAAGAACTGAGCATATCTTTATGGTGTTTACTGTGAATATTGGGAAAATGGCGTCCTAGGCGATAGCTTCATGGGACACCGTTATTTACTTTATTTATTAGCTAGCACATGGGACAGTTATTTATAACATTGACTGATTTGACGTTCTGTTTAGCTTCTTGTTAATGGATAACTGGAGTCGCTCGTCCTCCAAAGATGACCGTACCTGCGAAATCTTGGAGATTTATGGCCACGCCCAGATTCATGAATTAGCCTTAGCTCATTGCAACCAAACTAAGTAGGTTATTGCAGTTGTAGTTTTAGGGTACTGATAGAGCATTATGATATATCTGAATAGCGAATGTTAAGAGATCTTGTGCACCAGAGTAAATTGTTATCACCTGACCGCCTTTATCGAAGTTACTTTGACTCTTTTGTTGGGAAGGACGTGGACATATTTACAAACATACCTATTATTATGAAACTCTATTTTGTTGAATTGATGTTACAAGTGTCATATTCATACTAATCTACATTGGGAGGATCTTTAATTTGCTTTGTTCCGTTATGTATTTTTAAAATTTTTTAGCAAGCATATGATGACCAGAAGAGGGTTAAAATTTGTTGTGCGGATTCGAAAAGATGTTTCATTTGTAATCTTCCCTCTACAGAAGATTGAGATGCGCCTGAATCTACTCATCGTGCTGAGCTTTTAGGAATGTGCTACGCTTAGCATGGATGCATTATTCCTCAGATAGTGGCCGTTTTCTTTTGGATCACTTAAACAATTGAAGATTGATTGAAAAGTTGGCTTAGAATACATGTATAGCAATTAGCCGTTTATGCCTGTGTCCTTTAGATTGCAAATTCAAGTGAATGTTAACAGAACCATCTGAAAGAAAAAGTTTAAGCTGGGAGGGATATAAATTGCTCTCAGTAGCTTTTGGATTTCCAGGAATTCGATGCAGGGGCTTACAATATGCATTCATTTTTCAATGCTACTTCGCATTTCCGTTTTACTGTGTGAAGAATATAATTCTTACTTGTAAATGCTATACTGTATCAGGATATATTCTTTGTAATGATTTTAGGTATGAAAATATGCTACTCTTATAGTTATTAAACAATTATTGCTTTCTGATACTTTGACTAGAACCTCCTCAAAATTATTGATATCAAATAATATTAATTTTTAATCTTGTAGATTAACTATTTATCACCTCAATCTTTTATTTCTTGCAGGAGGCAGCTGGCTTTTTCTTTTGTCTAGAAGACCGAGCTTTGCTTTGTAGAAAATGTGATGTAGCCATTCATACGGCAAACACTTATGTTTCTGCTCATCAGAGATTTCTGCTCACCGGTGTAAAAGTGGGTTTGGAACCAGCTGACCCTGGTGCATCTTCTTCCTTGGAAAAGTCTCCTGCAGGTGGGAGAACCTCACAAATTTCGGATTCTAGAAGGGGTATGTCGATGCCATCGGCTACCCCATGCAATGGCATCTTACCTGAAAATGCTAGTGGAAGTAGGAACTTTGGGTCTTCTAAGGAGCCATTTTCTGTGGGTTCTCCAGCTGACAGCATTCCACAATGGCAAATTGACGATTTTCTGGGACTGACTGACTTTAACCAAACCTATGGTTTCACGGATAATGGGTCATCTAAGGTATGCATGCACATTTTATATAACAATAACAATGTGATATTTGGCTCATTAGAAAGGGAAAATGTTTTTCATCCTTGATTCTTTCACCACATTATGAGTTATTATGAATATGATCCCTTATTTTATTTTGTTACACTTTCACTGCCCTTTTAAATTATAGTTCACGATATCTGTAGGATGGCTTACATTATGCAACAATGAATCAGAGGTGAACTCTTATTTATTTTACTAGGGTTGTTCAACGTTTATAGTAGGATATCCATGCTTTCATTGGGTTTTATCCCTTTGTTTCCAAGAAAAAAATATGGCAGTGTATGCATCTTTCTAATGGATAATTCAACTCGTAAAACCTGCAAAATTTAGTCGGTTGGGTTCTTTTCCGGTTTGTGTCTATTATTGGGTTTGGTATAGGCCATGTGCTTCTGGAAGTGGATAATGACTTGTGAGTTATCTTAACCTACAGGACAAACTATAATGTCTTTTCCTTCAATGAAAGTGATAGTATCCAGTAAAAACTAAATGAGACAAAGTAGGTCTTCAGCTTTTTGTAATGAGTTTCTTAGACTCTTCTATGGATGAAACATGAGTAGCATATTAAAGAAGTAGATGCTGCTATATCTAGTTTTGCTGGAGATAGAGTTTAAAGTAACAGCGGTTCTGTTAGGAAGTTTATCTACTTCTAGTTGATTGTAGTTTATATGAGTGAATCAAAATTAATTTTTAATCGTTCTTGTTCGTTTATTTTGTATGTGTATCAGGCAATCATTTTTTTGTTAAACATTTGAATTATTTTTTTCAATGTTAATAATTTCGATATGCATTCTATGCTCAAGGGCAGAGGATAGGTATAAAGACCTAATTTCATGTTCTTATAGGGCTACTCTAATGGTGATAATCGAAACAAAATAAAGCTAGAGGGTTGTACTGTCAAGGTAGCCCTTCAGGATGGTCGGTTCTTTCTTGTCCAATTGCAGATTCGAATGACATCCACTGTGCCAGCTGACAGTTCCTAGAGATGGTATCAGATACTACTCTGTCAAATTAGGATAGTTAGATTAAGAAGAAGCAGCAAAGCCAGCCTGCATGAGATCTCTTTCATCCCAGTCTGACCTAATAGGAAGGCTATGAAACTATAACAGTCTTAAACTCTATACTAAAATTTGGTTGCCCCTATTTAATGAGTCTCTTGACTTTGATGCTGTTATGAGTGGATTAGATTCCATAGAATCCTGAAAAAATTTTGTTTCACTTTGTTGTTCTGGGACAAGAAGTGCTTCTATCATCCACTGGAAGTTTCTAGTTTGTTTCTATATCTCTCTTTCCGTACATTAGAGATATATATATCGTATTCTATTAAGGTATTATACTAGACAAAAATGATTATAAAAGCCTGGCTGCTTTTGTGTTTTAAATGTTAACGCTTTGGGGTTGGAGCTGTCAAATAATTTGCAAGTATACCTGGATGACCCAATAGCTGAAAGGATGGTGCTGAGCTGCTGTTAATAATTCAATTGATTGTATAGCTTGCTCTGGATTTCTTCAAGTACTTATTTTTCAATGATTTGCAAATTTTGTCTTTATGTGCCAGGCTGATAGTGGCAAACGTGGAGACTCTGATAGCTCTGCGATCTTAAGGTGCGCAGAGGAGGTAGATGATCAGGAATGCCCAGGTCAGGTTCCTGACAGCTCCTGGGCAGTGCCACAAGTTCCTTCCCCGCCTACGGCATCGGGACTTCACTGGCCAAAGTTTGATAATAGATTTGACAGTTCAGTTTCTGTGCCTGATATATGTTGCTCAACCGTGCAACGTCGTCGCCGCTGTCAGCAGCATGGTACTGTCATAAAACGACGGCGACAAATCTAAACAATTCAAGACTGTTTCATTCTCAAGTGGGTGTTGAAGCATTTAACTATCAGTGGCCTGATATATACGTGGTAGCCAATTGCGAAAAAGATTTGGTTTAGGTTTGGATTTGTTTTGTGTACCCTTTGAACAAAATCTCTTGTTTTCTGTGTTTGATATCGTATAGTGCTTGTGACGTGCAAGCTTTCTGGTCTCTAGTAGGTGTCCCAGCCAAACTTGTGGTGGAGTCCTTTTGTTAACATGAGGAGGAGAGAAAGGCTGTTGTTAGATTGCTGGATACCGTGACGTGACGCTGATTGGGAATAACTCGAGACCATCCACTTCTGGAAATCATCATCAAATATGCCAAGACTAATTCATTATTAACCAGAATTATTAATCAAATCATCTTGATTTTAACATAAAATATTTTAAAATTTTCGGAAATATCATCCATCCATTACTTAAATATTATTTTATTTATACTACCAGCCAATGATGAATGCGCGTTTCCAATATTTGTAGATTATGTTTAAACTACAGTGAAGAGTAATAGAATAACATAAACGGGAAGCCACTTAATTAAACTAAAGGGTATGATAATAGGATCCACTCAAAAAAGTCACCTCTTTCGGCCTTCAGCTGGAGCCGATCCAGTTGGGCGGAAGCCGATCAGAGGACACCGGAGGCAACGTGCGCACGTTCACCTCCACTGGAAACAACCGATTTTGGATGTCAAGCTCCCTGAAAATCTTAGCCATTTCTTCCAGCAAAAGGGACCTCCTTACGAACCTCTCCCCCATATCTTGATGGTTCATTCTGTGCGTCAACCATATTGCTATCCGCACCGTGGTCAAGTCTTGCATATCCCTCAGTATAATCATTGGGGAAGGATACCAGTGCTCCTTCTTGTTCTCGATATAACTGCAAACCCAAGTCAATTTCAACATTTAGACAACTCAATTCCTCAGAATCACAAAAAAAAAACCTCATCGTTGCGAGAATTCAAGACCCCTTCTATACAACAGATTCTTATCATGGAATTCGGTAAGAAAATCCACAGCTGTAGTAACAAAGCAGATTCTTCATTCTGAGCAAATATTGAATTATGGCACTAATGTAAAAGGTAAATGATATTGCACTGACCTATTTATTCTTTGCTTCATGAGTGCAATCTTCTCCGCCGGGGTAGCAACATGGATGAGGAACTCAATTGCATCTCCCATATCGGGACTACGATAGTAATTGCTGATGGATTTGGTAGCAAGAACGCTGTTTGCGATTACAATCTTCTGGTTGTCAAATCGTAGGAAAACAGTAGTTAAGATGTTCATCTCTTCCACTATCATCTGTGATTTGTTTTCAAGTACAAACAAGTCAGGCCCCAAAACACACAAGCAAAAGGATTTTAGTAGTGATAGTAGAGGAACATGATCATGTACCTGAACTCCATCGATTTCACAGCGATCACCCACATCAAAAGGATGGATTACAAACAGAAAAATAATAGCTTCAAACACTGTCTTGCAGGTATTCCCAAATATGAACGCCACAACAACAAGCTGGGAGCTCACAAAAAGGAGAAATTTGCTTGTGGCAATTCCCAGTATAAGAAGCCAAATAACTCCAATGAGAATCCCAACAAGAATGTTCACCATGCGACGCAGTTTGTTCACAGCAGTTTTTGTGTCATTAAGTGTCAAAGCAAGCGCTCTCCGCTCTCTGAAAGCATTGACCTGAAACAATCACGTACGGAACCACCTTTGTCACGATTACATACGTTTATGCTTATGACACAACTGATCTTCACCGGAAGAGAAAGAGATTACGAGAGACATGAACAAATTAAAGCACATGAAACCAATGCCCTGGAACCAGTATAAAGAGTGCCATTTATTACTTGGCACGTATGTTGTATTCAAAAATTTTATATAATTCATTATCTTTATAGAATTTTGATATTTCATATGATTTATTATTTTTATAGCAAGCATCTGTATATGATCATCTGTGATGTAAAAATGCAATAGTAGCTCCGCATATCCAGTTTGTCAAATCAATATCCTCAAAATCTATAACCTATAATGGAAGAATATGCCCTTACCACCCAATTTTTCAGACATTTCTTGCTAATTTTCTTGGTTTCAGATGCTTCTTCAAAGAGGCTCATGGTCTTTGAAGCCTCATCGTCTCTCATGAAACGCATGATATCTTCCAAATAGATGTACCTGTAAGGAGTAACACGATATCATAGTGTTGTCAAGTGATACTGCTGTCAACACAAACATTATCTGAATCATCAGTGTTAGATTAAAAGCATAAATCCCCATATAATAATTAAATAACCAATCATTCTAACCAAACCCAAGAAAAGTTTTACATGATTATGGTTTTCTACTGAAAAAAAAAACGTAGAAAGAGCATATAGACCTAAATAAATCAATGGGACGGAAAGAAAGGACATACCGGGACCCTTGCCTAGCCACATTTTGGAATATTTTCCTTGCAGCACATTTTGCTTCATGTTCGCTTCTAATATGTGTAGCAGACTCGTCGTCATCGTCATGAGAATTCTGAATCTGTTCATCCAACGTAGAAAGAGCCCCATTTCGAATTATATTCATGAGCCTCTTCATATTCCAAGCGGACACATTCTTTGGATTCAACTTGTGCAGGTGATCTATAGTTATCCCCTCGTCTTCCTCGTTAACCTTGTTGGAAAGAGTACGAGATAGCCTGGGAGTACCGATTCGAGGATTTTTCTGGAACCTACCGCTCCCTATGACCCTTGCACCCTGCGGTGATGAGCCTGCACATGCCTTGAGGCCAGGAAGCACAGTAGCACCGGCATTCTGTAATTTGTATACCTCAGCCAGAAGCCTTTCCTCTTCCTCGTTCCTTTTCATTTCTACCAGTGGAGGCCCAGAAAGTGTCTCAATCACAAACTGATTAAACAGGGAATCCTGAATTCGGTCGAAGTACGTGCTAACATGAAAAGAAGATGCAAGCACTTTGACGATCAGAGTCTTCACCTGCCATAACAACGTACCCACAACTAAACACACCAAAACCTTGGTGACATACCTAAGTGTTCCAGTGCTCGTCTCTCTCTGGACCTTATTGTCAAACAAGTAATGCCAAGCAATCAAAACAAGCCCCAGCCACAAGCAGTTCTGCACAGCCTTCTTGATGCCGTAGACAAAATACAGAACCCGTTTTCGCAGGAGGAAATTCCTCTCGATAAAGAAGACTATAATCCTTATAACCCAACCCGACACCAGCCTCCCACATATTAAAACGAGAACCATAACATCCCATTTCCAAAGGCTGAGACCCCACAACGTCTTGGACCTCAGATAGGGTATAACAAGACTACAGACTGAAGCAGCAACGATTAGAATCAAACTCACCCATTCAAGCAGGACCCAGATGTCAAACTTATCTTTCTTGTACTCCTCAGGTAAGTCCTCTTCTAACAAAGGGTCGTCTTCTTCTTCTTCAGCAGCATTTGTTTTTCCCATCAACCCGGACTTCAACAGCTGGCCGGAGCGCCATACATTAGCACCGGAACCACCCATCCTTCCCGATTTCTCCGGAGGTGGGTCCATCAGTCTGGACTTGGTACAATCCTTGAACAGGTTGGACTTTCTCTTGTTAAAAGACGAGTTGGTGGATAAGGGCTTGTCATTCCTGGAACTGGACTTGGAAATCTCTCCTTCCGTTCTTCCTCCGCCGTCGCCCTCACTGCACTTGCTAGGAGAAGAAATAGAAGAAGTGGATTTACTATAGAGCTGTCTACGGCGTACCGAGTCGGGAGGGTTGGGATCGAAAGAGACCCGGTTTCCAGCAACCGTAGGGGACTCAGAAACGGGTGCGAGACTGCGATGAAGTGAAACCGTGGGGGCATCAGTTTGTAGCTCCGCCATTTCCAAGTCCATATCCAAAGAATATTCTCCGGAGGCCTTCTGCTTGTGCACGAACTGACCAATATGCATGGAGGGGGGATCATCCATGAATCTGGCTGTGGAGGATGTAGGTGAAGCGTCAGCCTTAGTATTCATCCGGCCATCGGGGGCAGTGTTACTTTCAGTGTTACTGCTGTTTGAAGCGTTAAAATCAAATCTGTAACTCCCGATACCATTATGGCTGTCGCTGCAGTCATCGTTATCGCGACGATGAGGTGCAGCTGCTTGGCGCCCAAGCAGGTGCTGCTGTTGCTTGGGATTCTGTGCATCACTCGAGAAATCATAGCTCGATTCTCTCCAAATCTTGCCAGCAGGGGCAGCTTCGGCGTCCATCTTCAGCACAACCTCTCGGCAGTCATCAACACCCATTATATATCCGGATATTAAATTTTGGAGTAACGACTAAGGAGTCGTTTACAGGGAAAGTGTTAGGCTGTTAGGCTATTAGACCATTAGTGAGGAAGAAACAACTAAAAAGCATACGAGAAACCAAAGAGAGAAAAAATCAAGTGAAGCAGTTAGTAGAAAAAGATGCAATGAAATATAAAAGAAACAAGGAGGAAAGTGAGCGGACGGGGTGAGGGGTGAGGGGTGGATGCTTGGACGCGTGTCTTTTAATAAAAAAGCAACAACCTTGTTTTTAGTGTTTTACCAACATAAGTGTGAATTGGAGTTTGTGGGACCGTAATCAAATCAAATGTGAATATCCGGCGCCCATGGACTTATGGTCCCATACCCACTACCAATTACCATATCCTCTTTTTCCTCTCTGAAGGAGAATGAAGGAAGCTAATGCTAGCAATAAGTATTATTTTAAGAACTTTCAGTTTTCTTGTGTTAGAAAAAATTCATGTAGCTCTCTCCTACGTTTTTTTCAAAATAATTAAAAACAAAAAACAGGCTGTTACCGTCTTTTACTCTCTATCATAACTGTTTTGTCAGACTCCAATCATTCTCTTTCTCTCTCTATATATATATCTCTATCTCCTGCACGTACTAGGAAAAAAAAGAATCAAAATGTATATTTTTTTCTTCCCAACTCTTTTAAATATTAAGTTGGCCGTCGGGGCAAGAGAGATTAAGATAACCCAATCTGGGACAATAATAACTTAGATACGGACGATGTCCATCAACGTCTTATGATGCAAAACAAAGCAAGCTATTTATAATTTGGGTTTAACGAAGCTACCTGGACATATTTGTCACATCAAGAGAAAGAATGTCGCTTCTGAGAGGATCACCTATCATAGCATATACAGGTGTACAATCAAAGGCCCTCAGGGCTAATCAATCATAACTATGGATCTGGCTTCCATATTGATGCAAGTGGGCTCATTCCATGGGTGGAATCGAGCTCACTACCAGATTTTCAAACAATAGAGATTTACGTTGCTCTCTGACTCGACACCCTTCCATTTACAGTCAGACGTAGTTGCTGCTTGGTGGCCTTTTTCGTGGCATCTGTCCAGGTAAGTCTCCCATTTCTTGCATTGTCTTTCAGTCAGCTTTTTAATACTAATTGCTGCATCAGGACAGCTGGAATGCTGCCCATGGATATGTTGATGACATTGACAACATATGGGCAAATTGATGCCCAAGAATTGGAAATCAATAAATAAAACCAGAATTTACACGACAAGTCACACTGCAGACTCACCACTCCAAATAAATCATTTGTCTGAAAACAAAACATGTTTCCTTAGGCGTACTTTAACCTGCCATCCCGAATACGATAAAAGTCCTAATCTATTGCACGACAAGTCACACTGCAGACTCACCTAATTGCTTGGGAAGAGTTGACAAGACCAAAGAACCAGGGTGGCTTAGGTCTCAGGAGCACAAAGGAAACTAACATCTCACTCATTATGAAACTGGGATGGAGGTTCCTCACCGAGGGGGACAGGCTATGGTCCAAGGTGCTACAGGCAAAATATAACTTGAAGCAGATGAATCCGAGTAATGTGATTGCTAAGCCTGGGTGCTCAAATACCTGGAGGGCTCTAGCCAGAGTCATGCCCCTGATAGCACAGGGAGTATCCTGGTCACTTGGAAATGGTGTCAATATTCGTTTCTTTAAGGATCAATGGCTACCTAATTCTGATATACTCATGAATGTGGCTTTGCAGGATATTCCTACTCCACTTCAAGATGCCACCATCAATGAGTTTATGCAGGCAAATGGAGAATGGAGTTGGGAGAAGTTTCGTCATCTTCTCCCTACCTATGCTTGTATGCAGATTGCCCAGATGTCTCCTATCCACCATAGGGAAAATGAGGACCAGCTTTTATGGACAGGCTCTGCAAGTGGAACTTTCACCATCAAATCTGCCGTGTCCATACTACAACAGGATGAAGATCAGGAGCTCAAAGCCTTATGGGGCCGTATCTGGAAATTAGAGACACCGGAGAGAGTTAAAGGTTTTCTATGGACGGTGGCCCATGATAGGATTCCGACTAAACATTTATGCTACATGAGGAAGGTCGTGCAGGATGAGAAATGTCCGAGATGCATGTGCTTAGCCGAGACCACTCTACATGCTCTACGTGATTGCAGACATTCAGCTCGTGTGTGGGGTGCCATTATCCCTGCAACCCATCGCCCTAATTTCTTCCAATTGGACCTAGAGGACTGGATTGCAGCTAATCTGTCAACCACGGGGGATACTACCTCTAGTTCCAATTCCTGGCCCCTGATGTTTGCCACGACTATTTGGTTGCTATGGCGCTGGAGGAACCAATTGGTGTTCCATGATAGTTGTCCGGCAGAAAGCAGGGAGGTACCTATTATTAAATATACTGTCATGGAATTTTTACAGTGTACTTCATCTCTTTGCAGGGCGCAGATTGGTAGATCCCCACGCCTCGGTAAGTGGGTTCGCTGGATTCCCCCCATTGATGGCAGTTTCAAGCTCAATTGTGACGGCTCCTATGACCCGACTACTGGTTTAGGCTATGCTGGTGGTGTCATTCAGGATCATAGAGGAGCTTGGGTTGCTGGCTTCACACAGAATATTGGTCCTTCATCGATTTGGGAGGCTGAGTTTGGGGCTCTTCACTCCGGCTTGGCTTTAGCAAAAGAGTTGCATCTCACTTCTCTCCAAGTTGAAACTGATTCTTGGGAGACTGTGGATACCTTACTCAACCTCTTACCATCCAAACCAGCACATCACCTAGTTCGTGAGTGCGATGTTCTGCTTAGTAGCTTTTCCTCTGTTCACTTGGAGCACATCTTCAGGGAGGCTAATGCAATAGCAGATACACTTGCCCATATGGGGCGTTTTGTTAGCACTGGAGTCCATAGATTTGCAGTGCCTCCTTCTAGTATTATTTCTTTGATGCATAAGGATTGTATTGGGTCTTACTTTTTCAGACCAGGAGATTAATATATTTTTCCTGAGCTTTCTTATCAAAAAAAAAAATATCGTGTGGAGTAATTTACTAATAATTTTTATTTTATAATTTAGGAATTAAATTTAATTTTAGATTTAGAGTGATATAATAATATTTTTGGCAAGATTTAAAAAGAAATATTGGAATGATTTGATTTTATAATTTAAAAATATTATTTTTATAGTATCCTAAATTAGTATTTTATTTGTAATTAAATATTTGTTATTTAGAAAATATAATTTTTATCTCATTGGAAAGATCTCATTTTTTTCAAATTTTTGGTTGTAAATTTCATAATTTTTAGATAAATATACTATTAATTTTAAATTTCTAAAGTTTATAAGTATTTTATAATTAATTTTATAATTAATTAATATAATTATACATTAAACGACGTCGTTTAAGGCAATTTCCAAAACAATGACGTTTTGGTGTCAAAAAAAAAAAGAAAGGATTTTGAAGAGAAACGTCAAAACGACATCGTTTTGACTTAGATTTTTTTTTAAAAAAAACAACTTTTTTTTCTTTTTCTTCTTTTTTCCTAGTTTCTTCTTCCTGCGTGTGTTTTTTCCCTCCTTTGAGTGTAGCGCTCCCTCTTCCAGCCACCAATCGTCTTATCGTTGGTCACGTTCTGTTTCTCATCTCAGCAGCAATCATTTAGTGTAGGTTTTTGTTGTCATTAAAGCTGTGAAACGAGCCGTAAAAGCTCGGAAAGAGGTGAGTTTTTGTCGTCGGAAAATTGTCTTTTCTGACCAACTCCGATGAGCTATTGAAAAACAAATGACATATTTGAGTTCCTCTCGTCGAGAGTTTTTTTTTTACATACAGCATGTTAAGATTCATTGAGTTTTCATACAGGTGGGTTTCTGAATTTGTCGTTGCCGGACTGCCATGTGTTGCTGTCGGTGGGTCCCACATTCGCAGGTGAGCCCCACACGTGTCGATTTTCTGAAAAATCCAAAAGTTACTTGTTAGGTATTTTCGACGTTCTGACCAAGATGATATCGTTAATTTTTTATCGGACATATGATTTATGAATTATAAATCTATAAATAAAATGACTAAAGATATTTTAGTCATAAAAATATTAAGTTATATAAGGCATTTGGAGGGGAAATTCTGATGCTACACCCCATCACAGATTACAGACAAGTTCCCAGTAATAATTTGTTTTTCTATTATAACAAGTGGAGCCCGGGAGCCATATTAATCAAGAACCCAATCAAAATACTGCAGAATTCTTGATCTGCAAGAGTGCTGGCCATGTCCTAATAGAATCTCAGATTGACAGAAAGAAAGAAAGAAAGAAAGATTTATGATTGATGTAGCTTGTGTGAAACTGAAACATGCATGTTATTCGATGTCAACATCTGTGCACAGCCAAGCAATACCAGACACGCGTCTCTCTGTCTGATACGGGTAAAAATCTGATTTCAACCCGACTTGCGATCGATTACGTGCAGAATATAAAAAGAACTAGATGTTAGCTCATCTTGGATCCAGGGCTGGTTCGTGAAGAAACCTAATTAATGCTTTCCTTTTAACTTAAACATCACGGCTTCTGGTGTCTCTAGCCACGGAGGGAGAAGCCTGTTGACTCTCCATTATTGGACTGCTGATGGAACGTAGGAAAGTGACAACAAGGACTACTCCGGGCAAGTTCATCAAACACCGAAACCCTCTCATCAGAAAAATGGTCCCCGGGAGGGACGACTATAAGCAGAAACTGGAAATGGGATTATTATTATTGTACGTTGCGTGGTGTTTATTTAGTTGGCAGATATCTTTCAAGAACTGGCATATGAGTACAAAGAATTTAACAACTACCCTTGAAAGCTAGGGCTCATTAGAGCTGGGGAAGGGGGGCTGATCACCAAAATTAGGGGAACCCAGTGGGTGGATCAGCCTGCATCCACGTATATGCATGCCAAATTGCTTGTTATAATCGTTGATGTAAGCTTTGGCTGGACGTGGGTCTTAAATAATTCTGCCATCTTCCCTCATGTGATAGTCATGCGTGGATTTTTCCCACAATAATTCTTCCTTTTTTCTTCCATCTTCCTTCTTGTGTCTGCTTGTGTTTGCGGGCTCTTTTCGCGTTGCGGCGCGAATTTGCAAGCTGTCATTGTAGGCAAATCTATGGATCACTCTGTCTGCCCCTTTTGGACCTAGATGCGTGACGGAATCACTCTGTCTACCACTCTTGAACCAGGATGCGTGACGGACAACTAGGGAGGGGTTAACGACTAAAGGGACCAATAGAGATTTACGTTGCTCTCTGCCTCGATACCCTTCCATTACGTCAGAGTAGTTGCTGCTTGGTGGCCTTTTTCGTGGCATCTGTCCAGGTAAGTCTCCCATTTCTTGCATTGTCTGTCAGTCAGCTTTTTAATATTAATTGCTGCATTAGGACAGCTAGAATGCTGCCCTGGATATGTTGATCACATTGACAACATCATTGCTCAGCTGCAAACAGAACAACACAAAATAAGGGCAAATTGATGCACAAGAATTGGAAATCATTAAATAAAACCAGAATTTACACGACAAGTCACACTGCAGACTCACACTCCAAATAAATCATTTGTCTGAAAACAAACATGTTTTCCTTAGGCGTACTTTAACCTGCCATCCCGAATACGATAAAAGTCCTAATCTATTGCAATTACAAGTATGATTCCCATTAATGAACCAGAATTTAACATCCTATTAAGATAAACTAACACTGCAAATCCTGGTAGGAGTTCCATTTGCGTCATTTTCTTCCTCAATATAAAACTCCAAGTCTTGAAGTGATATGTGAGTAGCCACTGTGAGAAGAACGCAACTAAAAATAATGGAAATGAAAATGCTTTTGTTGAAGACTATCTCATTCGCAAGCTAACCAGCAAAATATAGCAAGAGGCTAGAAGATAACTACTAAAGAGAAATGTCAACTTGAACTGATGGACCGAAATCCAACTCAGAAGAAAAGTTTAGGACATAATATTACGCCCCCAACCCAGATGAGAAGATGACATGAAAATATGCAAGGAAATATTACGAGTGCGAGCAAGGCAGCACATCAGCATGCACATCAATTGCAATTTTCCAAAGGATTAAAACATTCAATTTTCTGTGCCTGATATATGTTGCTCAACCGTGCAACGTCGTCGCCGCTGTCAGCAGCATGGTACTGTCATAAAACGACGGCGACAAATCTAAATAATTCAAGACTGTTTCATTCTCAAGTGGTTGTTGATGTTAGGTTGTGGAGCCTGATATTAAGTTTACTTATGGGCTGATATTTAAGTTTACTTATAGGCCTGAAAGTTAAGTTTTCTTAATGCTATATAAATACTCTCCTATGTAATTGTTTAGAGTATGTTGAAAGGCAATTCTCTAGTAAGCCTGAAATAATCAATTAAAACAGTCAAGCGCCGTGGAGGTTACCATTCTGGTGTTACCACGTATCTTTCTCTTATTCTTCATATTTCTTCATCTAGATTGAGTGTGTGAGTCGTGATCCTAACAACTGGTAGCGGAGCTAGGAGTGATTCAGCACAATCTGAAAGATGGACAGTTCGAAGATTGCAATTGAGAAGTTTGATGGATCCGATTTCAGTTTCTGGAAGATGCAGATTGAAGATTATCTGTACCAGAAAGATCTTCACGAACCCTTGACTGGAGTGAAGCCGGATTCATTGACAGAGGAGCAGTGGAAGCTCAAAGATCGTCAGGCTCTTGGGTTGATTCGATTGACTTTGTCGAGAAACGTGGCTTTTAACATCGTCAAGGAGAAGACTACGTCTGATCTCCTAAACGCGCTATCAAATATGTATGAAAAACCATCGGCAATGAACAAGGTATATTTGATGCGTAGATTGTTCAATTTACAGATGTCTGAAAGTGGATATGTTGCGGATCATATAAACGATTTCAACAAGATCGTTAGTCAACTCTGTTCTGTGCAAATTAATTTCGAAGATGAAATTAAAGCTTTGATTTTGATGTCATCTCTGCCTGAGTCTTGGGATACTGTTGTTGCTGCGATCAGCAGTTCCCGTGGATCTGAGAAACTGAAGTTTGATGAAGTCCGAGATGTTGTTCTCAGCGAAAGTATTCGCAAACGAGAAATTGGGGATTCATCGGGCAGTGCTCTCAGTGTTGACCGAAGGGGGAGAGGTAGCTTGAGGGGTCAAAACCAACGTAGCCGATCAAAATCACAGAACCGAGGAAAATCTCCAAGAGGCCAAACATAACCTGCTGGAATTGTGGAGAAAAAGGACACTATCGGACGAAGTGTCCCAAACCAAAGAAGAAGCAGCATCAGAAATCTGGAGATGATAATGATTCTGTAAATTCAACAGAAGACATTAGGGATGCTCTAATCCTCAGTGTGGACAGCCCAGTTGAATCCTGGATTTTGGATTCTGGTGCATCTTTTCATTCATCTCCTAGCAAGGAATTATTCCAAAACTTTCAATATGGAAACTTTGGAAAGGTGTTTCTTGCTGACAACAAAGCCTTGGAGATTGAAGGAAAGGGGGATGTCTGCATAAAGACTCCAGCAGGAAATCAGTGGACATTGCAGGATGTCAGATATATTCCTGGCCTCAAGAAGAATCTGATCTCTATTGGTCAGTTGGATAGCACAGGCTACGCAACAGAGTTTGGGAAAAGTTCGTGGAAGATTGTGAAGGGTGCTATGGTGGTAGCACGTGGCACAAAAGCTGGAACTTTGTACACCACTGCAGGGTGTATTAACATGACTGTTGCTGCTGAGGGTGCTTCAAGTTTGTGGCACAATAGACTTGGACACATGAGTGCTAAAGGAATGAAGATGTTGGCTGCAAAGGGAGTTTTGGAGGGTTTGAAATCTGTTGATATAGGTCTTTGTGAGAGTTGTGTTATGGGCAAACAGAAACGAGTTAGCTTCACAAAGATTGCTAGAGAGCCGAAGAAAGTACGGTTGGAAATGGTCCATACAGATGTTTGGGGGCCATCTCCTGTATCATCACTTGGTGGATCCAGGTTCTATGTCACCTTCATTGATGATTTCAGCAGGAAGGTATGGGTTTACTTCTTGAAGCACAAATCAGATGTTTTTGCAACCTTCAAGAAGTGGAAAGCTGAAGTGGAAAATCAGACTGGGTTGAAAATCAAATGCCTGAGGTCTGACAATGGAGGGGAGTACGAGAAGTCAGAATTCAAAGCATTCTGTGCAGCTAAGGGAATTAGACTAATGAGAACTGTTCCTGGGAAGGCAAGGCAGAATGGAGTTGCTGAGAGGATGAACAGAACATTGAATGAGCGTGCAAGGAGCATGAGGATACATTGTGGGCTGCCTAAGATGTTCTGGGCAGATGCTGTAAGCACAGCTGCATACTTGATCAATAGGGGGCCATCTGTTCCCTTGGGGTTCAAGATTCCAGAAGAGGTATGGGCAGAAAAAGAACTCAAATACTCACACTTGAGAACTTTTGGTTGCACTGCTTATGTTCATGTTGATCCAGAGAAAAGAGATAAGCTTGATGCTAAGGCTACGAAGTGCTACTTCATAGGCTATGGTTCTGACTTGTTTGGTTATAGGTTTTGGGATGATAAGAACAGAAAGATCCTGAGACATTGTGATGTGACTTTTGATGAGAATGTCTTGTACAAGGACAGAGAGCAGAAGGTTTCAGAGACTGCAAAGCAAGTGGGAGTTGAGGTTGAATTGCATAAGAGTACACCAAGAGAAGTTGCAATAGAAACTCAACTAATCCCAGACACTGTTGCTGAAGAACCAGAGGAGGAGCAAGTAACACCTGAGCAGGTGTTAAGAAGATCTTCCAGGACCATCAGAGCACCAGATAGATATTCACCTTCATTACACTATTTGTTGCTGACTGATGAAGGGGAACCAGAGTCTTTTGATGAGGCCCTACACGTGGAGGATTCAATCAAGTGGGAGCAAGCCATGGATGATGAGATGAGTTCACTTGAGAAGAATAACACGTGGGTGTTGACTGAGTTACCTGCAAGGAAGAGAGCCTTGTTGAACAAGTGGGTGTTCAGAATCAAAACTGAACCCGATGGCAAAAGAAGGTTCAAGGCTCGGTTAGTGGTTAAAGGTTATTCACAAAGGAAAGGTATTGATTATGCTGAAATATTTTCTCCTGTTGTGAAATTAACTACTATCCGAATTTTGTTGAGTATTGTTGCATCAGAGAATTTGCATCTGGAGCAAATGGATGTCAAAACAGCATTTTTACATGGAGATCTAGACAAAGAGATTTATATGCAACAACCAGAAGGATTTGTAGCTCCAGGAAAGGAACACATGGTGTGCAAGCTGAATAGGAGCTTGTATGGACTGAAGCAAGCACCAAGACAGTGGTACAAAAAGTTTGACTCTTTTATGAGCAAGAGTGGTTTCAAGAGGAGTGAAAAGGATCAATGTTGTTACTTCAAGAAATACACTGATTCTTATGTCTTTTACTATTGTATGTGGATGATATGCTGATTGCAGGATCCAGTATGAAGGAGATAAACAGTCTGAAGGCAAGTCTGTCTTCAGTGTTTGAGATGAAAGATTTGGGTATAGCAAAGCAAATTCTTGGGATGAGGATTTCTAGGGATAGATCTGTCGGCACTTTAAATCTATCCCAAGAGCAGTACATTGAGAAGGTATTGTCCAGATTCAGGATGAATAATGCTAAACCCAGGACTACTCCATTGGCAAATCACATAAAATTGTCAAAGGAGCAGTCACCCAAGACAGATGAGGAGCGGGCGCACATGACACTTGTTCCATATGCTTCTGCAGTTGGAAGTCTTATGTATGCTATGGTCTGCACTAGACCTGATATAGCACATGCAGTGGGAGTTGTTAGCAGGTACATGGCAAACCCAGGGAAAGAGCACTGGGAAGCTGTTAAGTGGCTTCTGAGATATCTGAGAGGTACATCCAGCACTTCACTTTGTTATGGCAATGGAAAAATGACTCTACAGGGTTTTGTGGATGCTGATCTTAGTGGAGATGTGGACTCGAGCAAGAGCACATCTGGTTATATCTACACTTTAGGCGGAACAGCAGTGAGTTGGATGTCTAAACTTCAGAAGTGTGTTGCTCTTTCATCTACTGAGGCTGAGTATGTGGCAATAGCTGAAGCTGGAAAAGAGATGATATGGCTGGCAGATTATCTGGACGAATTGGGCAGGAAACAATGCCAGAAGATTCTTTACACAGATAGCCAGAGTGCCATACAGTTGGTGAAGAACCCAATCTATCATTCAAAGACAAAGCATATCAGGAGACGGTATCATTTCACTCGCAAGGCAGTGGAAGAAGGGGATATGTGCTTGGAGAAGATAGAGGGTGCAAAGAATCCAGCAGACATGTTGACAAAATGTGTTGATATTGGAAAACTGAGGTTGTGCAAAACCTTGGTTGGCTTTCTGTAGTTGTGTTTCTACAGATGATGCGGTGTGGTGAAGATATTGATGATGAAGGGATCAATGTTTGAGAATGCAATTTTTTGGAAGACTGGATCAGTCTCCAAGTGGGAGAATTGTTAGGTTGTGGAGCCTGATATTTAAGTTTACTTATGGGCCTGATATTTAAGTTTACTTATAGGCCTGATAGTTAAGTTTTCTTAATGCTATATAAATACTCTCCTATGTAATTGTTTAGAGTATGTGAAAGGCAATTCTCTGTAAGCCTGAAATAATCAATAAAAGAGCCAAGCCGCCGTGGAGGTTACCATTCTGGTGTTACCACGTATCTTTCTCTTATTCTTCATATTTTTCATCTAGATTGAGTGTGTGAGTCGTGATCCTAACAGTTGAAGCATTTAACTATCAGTGGCCTGATATATACGTGGTAGCCAATTGCGAAAAAGATTGGTTTAGGTTTGGATTTGTTTTGTTTACCCTTTGAACAAAATCTCTTGTTTTCTGTGTTTGATATCGTATAGTGCATGTGATGTGCAAGCTTCTGGTCTCTAGTAGGTGACCCAGCTAAGCTTGTTGTGGAGTCCTTTTGTTAACATGAGGAGGAGAGAAAGGCTGTTGTTAGATTGCTGGATACCGTGACGTGACGCCGATTGGGAATAACTGGAGACCATCCACTTCTGGAAATCATCATCAAATATGCCAGGATTAATTCATTATTAACCAGAATTATTAATCAAATCATCTTGATTTTAACATAAAATATTTTAAAATTTTCGGAAATATCATCCATCCATTACTTAAATATTATTTTATTTATATTACCAGCCAATGATGAATGCGTGTTTCCAATATTTGTAGATTATGTTTAAACTACAGTGAAGAGTAATAGAATAACATAAACGGGAAGCCACTTAATTAAACTAAAGGGTATGATAATAGGATCCACTCAAAAAAATCACCTCTTTCGGCCTTCAGCTGGAGCCGTTCCAGTTGGGCGGAAGCCGATCAGAGGACACCGGAGGCAACGTGCGCACGTTCACCTCCACTGGAAACAACCGATATTGGATGTCAAGCTCCCTGAAAATCTTAGCCATCTCTTCCAGCAAAAGGGACCTCCTTACGAACCTCTCCCCCATATCTTGATGGTTCATTCTGTGCGTCAACCATATTGCTATCCGCACCGTGGTCAGGTCTTGCATATCCCTCAGTATAATCATTGGGGAAGGATACCAGTGCTCCTTCTTGTTCTCGATATAACTGCAAACCCAAGTCAATTTCAACATTTAGACCACCAAATTCCTCAGAATCACAAAAAAAAAACCTCATCGTTGCGAGAATTCAAGACCTTTTCTATACAACATATTCTTATCATGGAATTCGGTAAGAAAATCCACAGCTGTAGTAACAAAGCAGATTCTTCATTCTGAGCAAATATTGAATTATGGCACTAATGTAAAAGGTAAATGATATTGCACAGACCTATTTATTCTTTGCTTCATGAGTGCAATCTTCTCCGCCGGGGTAGCAACATGGATGAGGAACTCAATTGCATCTCCCATATCGGGACTACGATAGTAATTGCTGATGGATTTGGTAGCAAGAACGCTGTTTGTGATTACAATCTTCTGGTTGTCAAATCGTAGGAAAACAGTAGTTAAGATGTTCATCTCTTCCACTATCATCTGTGATTTGTTTTCAAGTACAAACAAGTCAGGCCCCAAAACACACAAGCAAAAGGATTTTAGTAGTGATAGTAGAGGAACATGATCATGTACCTGAACTCCATCGATTTCACAGCGATCACCCACATCAAAAGGATGGATTACAAACAGAAAAATAATAGCTTCAAACACTGTCTTGCAGGTATTCCCAAATATGAACACCACAACAACAAGCTGGGAGCTCACAAAAAGGAGAAATTTGCTTGTGGCAATTCCCAGTATAAGAAGCCAAATAACTCCAATGAGAATCCCAACAAGAATGTTCACCATGCGACGCAGTTTGTTCACAGCAGTTTTTGTGTCATTAAGTGTCAAAGCAAGCGCTCTCCGCTCTCTGAAAGCATTGACCTGAAACAATCACGTACGGAACCACCTTTGTCACGATTACATACGCTTATGCTTATGACACAACTGATCTTCACCGGAAGAGAAAGAGATAACGAGAGACATGAACAAATTAAAGCACATGAAACCAATGCCCTGGATCAGTATAAAGAGTGCCATTTATTACTTGGCACGTATGTTGTATTCAAAAATTTTATATAATTCATAATCTTTATAGAATTTTGATATTTCATATGATTTATTATTTTTATAGCAAGCATCTGTATATGATCATCTGTGATGTAAAAATGCAATAGTAGCTCCGCATATCCAGTTTGTCAAATCAATATCCTCAAAATCTATAACCTCTAATGGAAGAATATGCCCTTACCACCCAATTTTTCAGACATTTCTTGCTAATTTTTTTGGTTTCAGATGCTTCTTCAAAGAGGCTCATGGTCTTTGAAGCCTCATCGTCTCTCATGAAACGCATGATATCTTCCAAATAGATGTACCTGTAAGGAGTAACACGATATCATAGTGTTGTCAAGTGATACTGCTGTCAACACAAACATTATCTGAATCATCAGCGTTAGATTAAAAGCATAAATCCCCATATAATAATTAAATAACCAATCATTCTAACCAAACCCAAGAAAAGTTTTACATGATTATGGTTTTCTACTGAAAAAAAAACGTAGAAAGAGCATATAGACCTAAATAAATCAATGGGACGGAAAGAAAGGACATACCGGGACCCTGGCCTAGCCACATTCTGGAATATTTTCCTTGCAGCACATTTTGCTTCATGTTCACTTCTAATATGTGTAGCAGACTCGTCGTCATCGTCATGAGAATTCTGAATCTGTTCATCCAACGTAGAAAGAGCCCCATTTCGAATTATATTCATGAGCCTCTTCATATTCCAAGCGGACACATTCTTTGGATTCAACTTGTGCAGGTGATCTATAGTTATCCCCTCGTCTTCCTCGTTAACCTTGTTGGAAAGAGTACGAGAAAGCCTGGGAGTACCGATTCGAGGACTTTTCTGGAACCTACCGCTCCCTATGACCCTTGCACCCTGCGGTGATGAGCCTGCACATGCCTTGAGGCCAGGAGGCACAGTAGCACCGGCATTCTGTAATTTGTATACCTCAGCCAGAAGCCTTTCCTCTTCCTCGTTCCTTTTCATTTCTACCAGTGGAGGCCCAGAAAGTGTCTCAATCACATACTGATTAAACAGGGAATCCTGAATTCGGTCGAAGTACGTGCTAACATGAAAAGAAGATGCAAGCACTTTGACGATCAGAGTCTTCACCAGCCATAACAACGTACCCACAACTAAACACACCAAAACCTTGGTGACATACCTAAGTGTTCCAGTGCTCGTCTCTCTCTGGACCTTATTATCAAACAAGTAATGCCAAGCAATCAAAACAAGCCCCAGCCACAAGCAGTTCTGCACAGCCTTCTTGATGCCGTATACAAAATACAGAACCCGTTTTCGCAGGAAGAAATTCCTCTCGATAAAGAAGACTATAATCCTTATAACCCAACCCGACACCAGCCTCCCACATATTAAAACGAGAACCGTAACATCCCATTTCCAAAGGCTGAGACCCCACAACGTCTTGGACCTCAGATAGGGTATAACAAGACTACAGACTAAAGCAGCAACGATTAGAATCAAACTCACCCATTCAAGCAGGACCCAGATGTCAAACTTATCTTTCTTGTACTCCTCAGGTAAGTCCTCTTCTAACAAAGGGTCGTCTTCTTCTTCTTCAGCAGCATTTGTTTTTCCCATCAACCCGGACTTCAACAGCTGGCCGGAGCGCCATACATTAGCACCGGAACCACCCATCCTTCCCGATTTCTCCGGAGGTGGGTCCATCAGTCTGGACTTGGTACAATCCTTGAACAGGTTGGACTTTCTCTTGTTAAAAGACGAGTTGGTGGATAAGGGCTTGTCATTCCTGGAACTGGACTTGGAAATCTCCCCTTCCGTTCTTCCTCCGCCGTCGCCCTCACTGCACTTGCTAGGAGAAGAAATAGAAGAAGTGGATTTACTATAGAGCTGTCTACGGCGTACCGAGTCGGGAGGGTTGGGATCGAAAGAGACCCGGTTTCCAGCAACCGTAGGGGACTCAGAAACGGGTGCGAGACTGCGGTGAAGTGAAACAGTGGGGGCATCAGTTTGGAGCTCCGCCATTTCCAAGTCCATATCCAAAGAATATTCTCCGGAGGCCTTCTGCTTGTGCACGAACTGACCAATATGCATGGAGGGGGGATCATCCATGAATCTGGCTGTGGAGGATGTAGGTGAAGCGTCAGCCTTAGCATTCATCCGGCCATCGGGGGCAGTGTTACTTTCAGTGTTACTGCTGTTTGAAGCGTTAAAATCAAATCTGTAACTCCCGCTACCATTATGGCTGTCGCTGCAGTCATTGTAATCGTTATCGCGACGATGAGGTGCAGCTGCTTGGCGCTGTAGGTGCTGCTGTTGCTTGGGATTCTGTGCATCACTCGAGAAATCATAGCTCGATTCTCTCCAAATCTTGCCAGCAGGGGCAGCTCCGGCGTCCATCTTCAGCACAACCTCTCGGCGGTCATCAACACCCATTATATATCCCCGGATATTAAATTTTGGAGTAAGGACAGAGGAGTCGTTTACAGGGAAAGTGTTAGGCTGTTAGGCTATTAGACCATTAGTGAGGAAGAAACAACTAAAAAGCATACGAGAAACCAAAGAGAGAAAAAATCAAGTGAAGCAGTTAGTAGAAAAAGATGCAATGAAATATAAAAGAAACAAGGAGGAAAGTGAGCGGACGGGGTGAGGGGTGAGGGGTGGATGCTTGGACGCGTGTCTTTTAATAAAAAAGCAACAACCTTGTTTTTAGTGTTTTACCAACATAAGTGTGAATTGGAGTTTGTGGGACCGTAATCAAATCAAATGTGAATATCCGGCGCCCATGGACTTATGGTCCCATACCCACTACCAATTACCATATCCTCTTTTTCCTCTCTGAAGGAGAATGAAGGAAGCTAATGCTAGCAATAAGTATTATTTTAAGAACTTTCAGTTTTCTTGTGTTAGAAAAAATTCATGTAGCTCTCTCCTACGTTTTTTTCAAAATAATTAAAAACAAAAAACAGGCTGTTACCGTCTTTTACTCTCTATCATAACTGTTTTGTCAGACTCCAATCATTCTCTTTCTCTCTCTATATATATATCTCTATCTCCTGCACGTACTAGGAAAAAAAAGAATCAAAATGTATATTTTTTTCTTCCCAACTCTTTTAAATATTAAGTTGGCCGTCGGGGCAAGAGAGATTAAGATAACCCAATCTGGGACAATAATAACTTAGATACGGACGATGTCCATCAACGTCTTATGATGCAAAACAAAGCAAGCTATTTATAATTTGGGTTTAACGAAGCTACCTGGACATATTTGTCACATCAAGAGAAAGAATGTCGCTTCTGAGAGGATCACCTATCATAGCATATACAGGTGTACAATCAAAGGCCCTCAGGGCTAATCAATCATAACTATGGATCTGGCTTCCATATTGATGCAAGTGGGCTCATTCCATGGGTGGAATCGAGCTCACTACCAGATTTTCAAACAATAGAGATTTACGTTGCTCTCTGACTCGACACCCTTCCATTTACAGTCAGACGTAGTTGCTGCTTGGTGGCCTTTTTCGTGGCATCTGTCCAGGTAAGTCTCCCATTTCTTGCATTGTCTTTCAGTCAGCTTTTTAATACTAATTGCTGCATCAGGACAGCTGGAATGCTGCCCATGGATATGTTGATGACATTGACAACATATGGGCAAATTGATGCCCAAGAATTGGAAATCAATAAATAAAACCAGAATTTACACGACAAGTCACACTGCAGACTCACCACTCCAAATAAATCATTTGTCTGAAAACAAAACATGTTTCCTTAGGCGTACTTTAACCTGCCATCCCGAATACGATAAAAGTCCTAATCTATTGCACGACAAGTCACACTGCAGACTCACCTAATTGCTTGGGAAGAGTTGACAAGACCAAAGAACCAGGGTGGCTTAGGTCTCAGGAGCACAAAGGAAACTAACATCTCACTCATTATGAAACTGGGATGGAGGTTCCTCACCGAGGGGGACAGGCTATGGTCCAAGGTGCTACAGGCAAAATATAACTTGAAGCAGATGAATCCGAGTAATGTGATTGCTAAGCCTGGGTGCTCAAATACCTGGAGGGCTCTAGCCAGAGTCATGCCCCTGATAGCACAGGGAGTATCCTGGTCACTTGGAAATGGTGTCAATATTCGTTTCTTTAAGGATCAATGGCTACCTAATTCTGATATACTCATGAATGTGGCTTTGCAGGATATTCCTACTCCACTTCAAGATGCCACCATCAATGAGTTTATGCAGGCAAATGGAGAATGGAGTTGGGAGAAGTTTCGTCATCTTCTCCCTACCTATGCTTGTATGCAGATTGCCCAGATGTCTCCTATCCACCATAGGGAAAATGAGGACCAGCTTTTATGGACAGGCTCTGCCAGTGGAACTTTCACCATCAAATCTGCCGTGTCCATACTACAACAGGATGAAGATCAGGAGCTCAAAGCCTTATGGGGCCGTATCTGGAAATTAGAGACACCGGAGAGAGTTAAAGGTTTTCTATGGACGGTGGCCCATGATAGGATTCCGACTAAACATTTATGCTACATGAGGAAGGTCGTGCAGGATGAGAAATGTCCGAGATGCATGTGCTTAGCCGAGACCACTCTACATGCTCTACGTGATTGCAGACATTCAGCTCGTGTGTGGGGTGCCATTATCCCTGCACCCGCGCCTATTTCTTCCAATTGGACCTGGAGGACTGGATTGCAGCTAATCTGTCAACCACGGGGGATACTACCTCTAGTTCCAATTCCTGGCCCCTGATGTTTGCCACGACTATTTGGTTGCTATGGCGCTGGAGGAACCAATTGGTGTTCCATGATAGTTGTCCGGCAGAAAGCAGGGAGGTACCTATTATTAAATATACTGTCATGGAATTTTTACAGTGTACTTCATCTCTTTGCAGGGCGCAGATTGGTAGATCCCCACGCCTCGGTAAGTGGGTTCGCTGGATTCCCCCCATTGATGGCAGTTTCAAGCTCAATTGTGACGGCTCCTATGACCCGACTACTGGTTTAGGCTATGCTGGTGGTGTCATTCGGGATCATAGAGGAGCTTGGGTCGCTGGCTTCACACAGAATATTGGTCCTTCATCGATTTGGGAGGCTGAGTTTGGGGCTCTTCACTCCGGCTTGGCTTTAGCAAAAGAGTTTGCATCTCACTTCTCTCCAAGTTGAAACTGATTCTTGGGAGACTGTGGATACCTTACTCAACCTCTTACCATCCAAACCAGCACATCACCTAGTTCGTGAAGTGCGATGTTCTGCTTAGTAGCTTTCCTCTGTTCACTTGGAGCATCATCTTCAGGGAGGCTAATGCAATAGCAGATACACTTGCCCATATGGGGCGTTTTGTTAGCACTGGAGTCCATAGATTTGCAGTGCCTCCTTCTAGTATTATTTCTTTGATGCATAAGGATTGTATTGGTCTTACTTTTTCAGACCAGGAGATTAATATATTTTTCCTGAGCTTTCTTATCAAAAAAAAAAATATCGTGTGGAGTAATTTACTAATAATTTTTATTTTATAATTTAGGAATTAAATTTAATTTTAGATTTAGAGTGATATAATAATATTTTTGGCAAGATTTAAAAAGAAATATTGGAATGATTTGATTTTATAATTTAAAAATATTATTTTTATAGTATCCTAAATTAGTATTTTATTTGTAATTAAATATTTGTTATTTAGAAAAATATAATTTTTATCTCATTGGAAAGATCTCATTTTTTTCAAATTTTTGGTGTAAATTTCATAATTTTTAGATAAATATACTATTAATTTTAAATTTCTAAAGTTTATAAGTATTTTATAATTAATTTTATAATTAATTAATATAATTATACATTAAACGACGTCGTTTAAGGCAATTTCCAAAACAATGACGTTTTGGTGTCAAAAAAAAAAAGAAAGGATTTTGAAGAAACGTCAAAACGACATCGTTTTGACTTAGATTTTTTTAAAAAAAAAACAACTTTTTTTCTTTTTCTTCTTTTTTCCTAGTTTCTTCTTCCTGCGTGTGTTTTTTCCCTCCTTTGAGTGTAGCGCTCCCTCTTCCAGCCACCAATCGTCTTATCGTTGGTCACGTTCTGTTTCTCATCTCAGCAGCAATCATTTAGTGTAGGTTTTGTTGTCATTAAAGCTGTGAAACGAGCCGTAAAAGCTCGGAAAGAGGTGAGTTTTTGTCGTCGGAAAATTGTCTTTTCTGACCAACTCCGATGAGCTATTGAAAAACAAATGACATATTTGAGTTCCTCTCGTCGAGAGTTTTTTTTTTACATACAGCATGTTAAGATTCATTGAGTTTTCATACAGGTGGGTTTCTGAATTTGTCGTTGCCGGACTGCCATGTGTTGCTGTCGGTGGGTCCCACATTCGCAGGTGAGGCCCCACACGTGTCGATTTTCTGAAAAATCCAAAAGTTACTTGTTAGGTATTTTCGACGTTCTGACCAAGATGATATCGTTAATTTTTTATCGGACATATGATTTATGAATTATAAATCTATAAATAAAATGACTAAAGATATTTTAGTCATAAAAATATTAAGTTATATAAGGCATTTGGAGGGGAAATTCTGATGCTACACCCCATCACAGATTACAGACAAGTTCCCAGTAATAATTTGTTTTTCTATTATAACAAGTGGAGCCCGGGAGCCATATTAATCAAGAACCCAATCAAAATACTGCAGAATTCTTGATCTGCAAGAGTGCTGGCCATGTCCTAATAGAATCTCAGATTGACAGAAAGAAAGAAAGAAAGAAAGATTTATGATTGATGTAGCTTGTGTGAAACTGAAACATGCATGTTATTCGATGTCAACATCTGTGCACAGCCAAGCAATACCAGACACGCGTCTCTCTGTCTGATACGGGTAAAAATCTGATTTCAACCCGACTTGCGATCGATTACGTGCAGAATATAAAAAGAACTAGATGTTAGCTCATCTTGGATCCAGGGCTGGTTCGTGAAGAAACCTAATTAATGCTTTCCTTTTAACTTAAACATCACGGCTTCTGGTGTCTCTAGCCACGGAGGGAGAAGCCTGTTGACTCTCCATTATTGGACTGCTGATGGAACGTAGGAAAGTGACAACAAGGACTACTCCGGGCAAGTTCATCAAACACCGAAACCCTCTCATCAGAAAAATGGTCCCCGGGAGGGACGACTATAAGCAGAAACTGGAAATGGGATTATTATTATTGTACGTTGCGTGGTGTTTATTTAGTTGGCAGATATCTTTCAAGAACTGGCATATGAGTACAAAGAATTTAACAACTACCCTTGAAAGCTAGGGCTCATTAGAGCTGGGGGAAGGGGGGCTGATCACCAAAATTAGGGGAACCCAGTGGGTGGATCAGCCTGCATCCACGTATATGCATGCCAAATTGCTTGTTATAATCGTTGATGTAAGCTTTGGCTGGACGTGGGTCTTAAATAATTCTGCCATCTTCCCTCATGTGATAGTCATGCGTGGATTTTTCCCACAATAATTCTTCCTTTTTCTTCCATCTTCCTTCTTGTGTCTGCTTGTGTTTGCGGGCTCTTTTCGCGTTTGCGGCGCGAATTTGCAAGCTGTCATTGTAGGCAACATCTATGGATCACTCTGTCTGCCCCTTTTGGACCTAGATGCGTGACGGAATCACTCTGTCTACCACTCTTGAACCAGGATGCGTGACGGACAACTAGGGAGGGGTTAACGACTAAAGGGACCAATAGAGATTTACGTTGCTCTCTGCCTCGATACCCTTCCATTTACAGTCAGAGTAGTTGCTGCTTGGTGGCCTTTTTCGTGGCATCTGTCCAGGTAAGTCTCCCATTTCTTGCATTGTCTGTCAGTCAGCTTTTTAATATTAATTGCTGCATTAGGACAGCTAGAATGCTGCCCATGGATATGTTGATCACATTGACAACATCATTGCTCAGCTGCAAACAGAACAACCCAAAATAAGGGCAAATTGATGCACAAGAATTGGAAATCATTAAATAAAACCAGAATTTACACGACAAGTCACACTGCAGACTCACCACTCCAAATAAATCATTTGTCTGAAAACAAAACATGTTTCCTTAGGCGTACTTTAACCTGCCATCCCGAATACGATAAAAGTCCTAATCTATTGCAATTACAAGTATGATTCCCATTAATGAACCAGAATTTAACATCCTATTAAGATAAACTAACACTGCAAATCCTGGTAGGAGTTCCATTTGCGTCATTTTCTTCCTCAATATAAAACTCCAAGTCTTGAAGTGATATGTGAGTAGCCACTGTGAGAAGAACGCAACTAAAAATAATGGAAATGAAAATGCTTTTGTTGAAGACTATCTCATTCGCAAGCTAACCAGCAAAATATAGCAAGAGGCTAGAAGATAACTACTAAAGAGAAATGTCAACTTGAACTGATGGACCGAAATCCAACTCAGAAGAAAAGTTTAGGACATAATATTACGCCCCCAACCCAGATGAGAAGATGACATGAAAATATGCAAGGAAATATTACGAGTGCGAGCAAGGCAGCACATCAGCATGCACATCAATTGCAATTTTCCAAAGGATTAAAACATTCAATTTTCTGTGCCTGATATATGTTGCTCAACCGTGCAACGTCGTCGCCGCTGTCAGCAGCATGGTACTGTCATAAAACGACGGCGACAAATCTAAATAATTCAAGACTGTTTCATTCTCAAGTGGTTGTTGATGTTAGGTTGTGGAGCCTGATATTTAAGTTTACTTATGGGCCTGATATTTAAGTTTACTTATAGGCCTGACAGTTAAGTTTTCTTAATGCTATATAAATACTCTCCTATGTAATTGTTTAGAGTATGTGAAAGGCAATTCTCTGTAAGCCTGAAATAATCAATAAAACAGTCAAGCCGACCATTCTGGTGTTACCACGTATCTTTCTCTTATTCTTCATATTTTTCATCTAGATTGAGTGTGTGAGTCGTGATCCTAACAACTGGTAGCGGAGCTAGGAGTGATTCAGCACAATCTGAAAGATGGACAGTTCGAAGATTGCAATTGAGAAGTTTGATGGATCCGATTTCAGTTTCTGGAAGATGCAGATTGAAGATTATCTGTACCAGAAAGATCTTCACGAACCCTTAACTGGAGTGAAGCCGGATTCATTGACAGAGGAGCAGTGGAAGCTCAAAGATCGTCAGGCTCTTGGGTTGATTCGATTGACTTTGTCGAGAAACGTGGCTTTTAACATCGTCAAGGAGAAGACTACGTCTGATCTCCTAAACGCGCTATCAAATATGTATGAAAAACCATCGGCAATGAACAAGGTATATTTGATGCGTAGATTGTTCAATTTACAGATGTCTGAAAGTGGATATGTTGCGGATCATATAAACGATTTCAACAAGATCGTTAGTCAACTCTGTTCTGTGCAAATTAATTTCGAAGATGAAATTAAAGCTTTGATTTTGATGTCATCTCTGCCTGAGTCTTGGGATACTGTTGTTGCTGCGATCAGCAGTTCCCGTGGATCTGAGAAACTGAAGTTTGATGAAGTCCGAGATGTTGTTCTCAGCGAAAGTATTCGCAAACGAGAAATTGGGGATTCATCGGGCAGTGCTCTCAGTGTTGACCGAAGGGGGAGAGGTAGCTTGAGGGGTCAAAACCAACGTAGCCGATCAAAATCACAGAACCGAGGAAAATCTCCAAGTAGGCCAAACATAACCTGCTGGAATTGTGGAGAAAAAGGACACTATCGGACGAAGTGTCCTAAACCAAAGAAGAAGCAGCATCAAAAATCTGGAGATGATAATGATTCTGTAAATTCAACAGAAGACATTAGGGATGCTCTAATCCTCAGTGTGGACAGCCCAGTTGAATCCTGGATTTTGGATTCTGGTGCATCTTTTCATTCATCTCCTAGCAAGGAATTATTCCAAAACTTTCAATATGGAAACTTTGGAAAGGTGTTTCTTGCTGACAACAAAGCCTTGGAGATTGAAGGAAAGGGGGATGTCTGCATAAAGACTCCAGCAGGAAATCAGTGGACATTGCAGGATGTCAGATATATTCCTGGCCTCAAGAAGAATCTGATCTCTATTGGTCAGTTGGATAGCACAGGCTACGCAACAGAGTTTGGGAAAAGTTCGTGGAAGATTGTGAAGGGTGCTATGGTGGTAGCACGTGGCACAAAAGTTGGAACTTTGTACACCACTGCAGGGTGTATTAACATGACTGTTGCTGCTGAGGGTGCTTCAAGTTTGTGGCACAATAGACTTGGACACATGAGTGCTAAAGGAATGAAGATGTTGGCTGCAAAGGGAGTTTTGGAGGGTTTAAAATCTGTTGATATAGGTCTTTGTGAGAGTTGTGTTATGGGCAAACAGAAACGAGTTAGCTTCACAAAGATTGCCAGAGAGCCGAAGAAAGTACAGCTGGAAATGGTCCATACAGATGTTTGGGGGCCATCTCCTGTATCATCACTTGGTGGATCCAGGTTCTATGTCACCTTCATTGATGATTTCAGCAGGAAGGTATGGGTTTACTTCTTGAAGCACAAATCAGATGTTTTTGCAACCTTCAAGAAGTGGAAAGCTGAAGTGGAAAATCAGACTGGGTTGAAAATCAAATGCCTGAGGTCTGACAATGGAGGGGAGTATGAGAAGTCAGAATTCAAAGCATTCTGTGCAGCTAAGGGAATTAGACTAATGAGAACTATTCCTGGGAAGGCAAGGCAGAATGGAGTTGCTGAAAGGATGAACAGAACATTGAATGAGCGTGCAAGAAGCATGAGGATACATTGTGGGCTGCCTAAGATGTTCTGGGCAGATGCTGTAAGCACAGCTGCATACTTGATCAATAGGGGGCCATCTGTTCCCTTGGGGTTCAAGATTCCAGAAGAGGTATGGGCAGAAAAAGAACTCAAATACTCACACTTGAGAACTTTTGGTTGCACTGCTTATGTTCATGTTGATCCAGAGAAAAGAGATAAGCTTGATGCTAAGGCTACGAAGTGCTACTTCATAGGCTATGGTTCTGACTTGTTTGGTTATAGGTTTTGGGATGATAAGAACAGAAAGATCCTGAGACATTGTGATGTGACTTTTGATGAGAATGTCTTGTACAAGGACAGAGAGCAGAAGGCTTCAGAGACTACAAAGCAAGTGGGAGTTGAGGTTGAATTGCATAAGAGTACACCAAGAGAAGTTGCAATAGAAACTCAACTAATCCCAGACACTGTTGCTGAAGAACCAGAGGAGGAGCAAGTAACACCTGAGCAGGTGTTAAGAAGATCTTCCAGGACCATCAGAGCACCAGATAGATATTCACCTTCATTACACTATTTGTTGCTGACTGATGAAGGGGAACCAGAGTCTTTTGATGAGGCCCTACACGTGGAGGATTCAATCAAGTGGGAGCAAGCCATGGATGATGAGATGAGTTCACTTGAGAAGAATAACACGTGGGTGTTGACTGAGTTACCTACAAGAAAGAGAGCCTTGTTGAACAAGTGGGTGTTCAGAATCAAAACTGAACCCGATGGCAAAAGAAGGTTCAAGGCTCGGTTAGTGGTTAAAGGTTATTCACAAAGGAAATGTATTGATTATGCTGAAATATTTTCTCATGTTGTGAAATTAACTACTATCCGAATTTTGTTGAGTATTGTTGCATCAGAGAATTTGCATCTAGAGCAAATGGATGTCAAAACAACATTTTTACATGGAGATCTAGACAAAGAGATTTATATGCAACAACCAGAAGGATTTGTAGCTCCAGGAAAGGAACACATGGTGTGCAAGCTGAATAGGAGCTTGTATGGACTGAAGCAAGCACCAAGACAGTGGTACAAAAAGTTTGACTCTTTTATGAGCAAGAGTGGTTTCAAGAGGAGTGAAAAGGATCAATGTTGTTACTTCAAGAAATACACTGATTCTTATGTCTTTTTACTATTGTATGTGGATGATATACTGATTGCAGGATCCAGTATGAAGGAGATAAACAGTCTGAAGGCAAGTCTGTCTTCAGTGTTTGAGATGAAAGATTTGGGTATAGCAAAGCAAATTCTTGGGATGAGGATTTCTAAGGATAGATCTGTCGGCACTTTAAATCTATCCCAAGAGCAGTACATTGAGAAGGTATTGTCTAGATTCAGGATGAATAATGCTAAACCCAGGACTACTCCATTGGCAAATCACATAAAATTATCAAAGGAGCAGTCACCCAAGACAGATGAGGAGCAGGCGCACATGACACTTGTTCCATATGCTTCTGCAGTTGGAAGTCTTATGTATGTTATGGTCTGCACTAGACCTGATATAGCACATGCAGTGGGAGTTGTTAGCAGGTACATGGCAAACCCAGGGAAAGAGCACTGGGAAGCTGTTAAGTAGCTTCTGAGATATCTGAGAGGTACATCCAGCACTTCACTTTGTTATGGCAATGGAAAAATGACTCTACAGGGTTTTGTGGATGCTGATCTTAGTGGAGATGTGGACTCAAGCAAGAGCACATCTGGTTATATCTACACTTTAGGCGGAACAGCAGTGAGTTGGATGTCTAAACTTCAGAAGTGTGTTGCTCTTTCATCTACTGAGGCTGAGTATGTGGCAATAGCTGAAGCTGGAAAAGAGATGATATGGCTGGCAGATTATCTGGACGAATTGGGCAGGAAACAATGCCAGAAGATTCTTTACACAGATAGCCAGAGTGCCATACAGTTGGTGAAGAACCCAATCTATCATTCAAAGACAAAGCATATCAGGAGACGGTATCATTTCACTCGCAAGGCAGTGGAAGAAGGAGATATGTGCTTGGAGAAGATAGAGGGTGCAAAGAATCCAGCAGACATGTTGACAAAATGTGTTGATATTGGAAAACTGAGGTTGTGCAAAACCTTGGTTGGCTTTCTGTAGTTGTGTTTCTACAGATGATGCGGTGTGGTGAAGATATAGATGATGAAGGGATCAATGTTTGAGAATGCAATTTTTTGGAAGACTGGATCAGTCTCCAAGTGGGAGAATTGTTAGGTTGTGGAGCCTGATATTTAAGTTTACTTATGGGCCTGATATTTAAGTTTACTTATAGGCTTGATAGTTAAGTTTTCTTAATGCTATATAAATACTCTCCTATGTAATTGTTCAGAGTATGTGAAAGGCAATTCTCTGTAAGCCTGAAATAATCAATAAAAGAGCCAAGCCGCCGTGGAGGTTACCATTCTGGTGTTACCACGTATCTTTCTCTTATTCTTCATATTTTTCATCTAGATTGAGTGTGTGAGTCGTGATCCTAACAGTTGAAGCATTTAACTATCAGTGGCCTGATATATACGTGGTAGCCAATTGCGAAAAAGATTTGGTTTAGGTTTGGATTTGTTTTGTTTACCCTTTGAACAAAATCTCTTGTTTTCTGTGTTTGATATCGTATAGTGCATGTGATGTGCAAGCTTCTGGTCTCTAGTAGGTGACCCAGCTAAGCTTGTTGTGGAGTCCTTTTGTTAACATGAGGAGGAGAGAAAGGCTGTTGTTAGATTGCTGGATACCGTGACGTGACGCCGATTGGGAATAACTGGAGACCATCCACTTCTGGAAATCATCATCAAATATGCCAGGATTAATTCATTATTAACCAGAATTATTAATCAAATCATCTTGATTTTAACATAAAATATTTTAAAATTTTCGGAAACTATCATCCATCCATTACTTAAATATTATTTTATTTATATTACCAGCCAATGATGAATGCGTGTTTCCAATATTTGTAGATTATGTTTAAACTACAGTGAAGAGTAATAGAATAACATAAACGGGAAGCCACTTAATTAAACTAAAGGGTATGATAATAGGATCCACTCAAAAAAATCACCTCTTTCGGCCTTCAGCTGGAGCCGTTCCAGTTGGGCGGAAGCCGATCAGAGGACACCGGAGGCAACGTGCGCACGTTCACCTCCACTGGAAACAACCGATATTGGATGTCAAGCTCCCTGAAAATCTTAGCCATCTCTTCCAGCAAAAGGGACCTCCTTACGAACCTCTCCCCCATATCTTGATGGTTCATTCTGTGCGTCAACCATATTGCTATCCGCACCGTGGTCAGGTCTTGCATATCCCTCAGTATAATCATTGGGGAAGGATACCAGTGCTCCTTCTTGTTCTCGATATAACTGCAAACCCAAGTCAATTTCAACATTTAGACCACCAAATTCCTCAGAATCACAAAAAAAAAACCTCATCGTTGCGAGAATTCAAGACCTTTTCTATACAACATATTCTTATCATGGAATTCGGTAAGAAAATCCACAGCTGTAGTAACAAAGCAGATTCTTCATTCTGAGCAAATATTGAATTATGGCACTAATGTAAAAGGTAAATGATATTGCACAGACCTATTTATTCTTTGCTTCATGAGTGCAATCTTCTCCGCCGGGGTAGCAACATGGATGAGGAACTCAATTGCATCTCCCATATCGGGACTACGATAGTAATTGCTGATGGATTTGGTAGCAAGAACGCTGTTTGTGATTACAATCTTCTGGTTGTCAAATCGTAGGAAAACAGTAGTTAAGATGTTCATCTCTTCCACTATCATCTGTGATTTGTTTTCAAGTACAAACAAGTCAGGCCCCAAAACACACAAGCAAAAGGATTTTAGTAGTGATAGTAGAGGAACATGATCATGTACCTGAACTCCATCGATTTCACAGCGATCACCCACATCAAAAGGATGGATTACAAACAGAAAAATAATAGCTTCAAACACTGTCTTGCAGGTATTCCCAAATATGAACACCACAACAACAAGCTGGGAGCTCACAAAAAGGAGAAATTTGCTTGTGGCAATTCCCAGTATAAGAAGCCAAATAACTCCAATGAGAATCCCAACAAGAATGTTCACCATGCGACGCAGTTTGTTCACAGCAGTTTTTGTGTCATTAAGTGTCAAAGCAAGCGCTCTCCGCTCTCTGAAAGCATTGACCTGAAACAATCACGTACGGAACCACCTTTGTCACGATTACATACGCTTATGCTTATGACACAACTGATCTTCACCGGAAGAGAAAGAGATAACGAGAGACATGAACAAATTAAAGCACATGAAACCAATGCCCTGGATCAGTATAAAGAGTGCCATTTATTACTTGGCACGTATGTTGTATTCAAAAATTTTATATAATTCATAATCTTTATAGAATTTTGATATTTCATATGATTTATTATTTTTATAGCAAGCATCTGTATATGATCATCTGTGATGTAAAAATGCAATAGTAGCTCCGCATATCCAGTTTGTCAAATCAATATCCTCAAAATCTATAACCTCTAATGGAAGAATATGCCCTTACCACCCAATTTTTCAGACATTTCTTGCTAATTTTTTTGGTTTCAGATGCTTCTTCAAAGAGGCTCATGGTCTTTGAAGCCTCATCGTCTCTCATGAAACGCATGATATCTTCCAAATAGATGTACCTGTAAGGAGTAACACGATATCATAGTGTTGTCAAGTGATACTGCTGTCAACACAAACATTATCTGAATCATCAGCGTTAGATTAAAAGCATAAATCCCCATATAATAATTAAATAACCAATCATTCTAACCAAACCCAAGAAAAGTTTTACATGATTATGGTTTTCTACTGAAAAAAAAACGTAGAAAGAGCATATAGACCTAAATAAATCAATGGGACGGAAAGAAAGGACATACCGGGACCCTGGCCTAGCCACATTCTGGAATATTTTCCTTGCAGCACATTTTGCTTCATGTTCACTTCTAATATGTGTAGCAGACTCGTCGTCATCGTCATGAGAATTCTGAATCTGTTCATCCAACGTAGAAAGAGCCCCATTTCGAATTATATTCATGAGCCTCTTCATATTCCAAGCGGACACATTCTTTGGATTCAACTTGTGCAGGTGATCTATAGTTATCCCCTCGTCTTCCTCGTTAACCTTGTTGGAAAGAGTACGAGAAAGCCTGGGAGTACCGATTCGAGGACTTTTCTGGAACCTACCGCTCCCTATGACCCTTGCACCCTGCGGTGATGAGCCTGCACATGCCTTGAGGCCAGGAGGCACAGTAGCACCGGCATTCTGTAATTTGTATACCTCAGCCAGAAGCCTTTCCTCTTCCTCGTTCCTTTTCATTTCTACCAGTGGAGGCCCAGAAAGTGTCTCAATCACATACTGATTAAACAGGGAATCCTGAATTCGGTCGAAGTACGTGCTAACATGAAAAGAAGATGCAAGCACTTTGACGATCAGAGTCTTCACCAGCCATAACAACGTACCCACAACTAAACACACCAAAACCTTGGTGACATACCTAAGTGTTCCAGTGCTCGTCTCTCTCTGGACCTTATTATCAAACAAGTAATGCCAAGCAATCAAAACAAGCCCCAGCCACAAGCAGTTCTGCACAGCCTTCTTGATGCCGTATACAAAATACAGAACCCGTTTTCGCAGGAAGAAATTCCTCTCGATAAAGAAGACTATAATCCTTATAACCCAACCCGACACCAGCCTCCCACATATTAAAACGAGAACCGTAACATCCCATTTCCAAAGGCTGAGACCCCACAACGTCTTGGACCTCAGATAGGGTATAACAAGACTACAGACTAAAGCAGCAACGATTAGAATCAAACTCACCCATTCAAGCAGGACCCAGATGTCAAACTTATCTTTCTTGTACTCCTCAGGTAAGTCCTCTTCTAACAAAGGGTCGTCTTCTTCTTCTTCAGCAGCATTTGTTTTTCCCATCAACCCGGACTTCAACAGCTGGCCGGAGCGCCATACATTAGCACCGGAACCACCCATCCTTCCCGATTTCTCCGGAGGTGGGTCCATCAGTCTGGACTTGGTACAATCCTTGAACAGGTTGGACTTTCTCTTGTTAAAAGACGAGTTGGTGGATAAGGGCTTGTCATTCCTGGAACTGGACTTGGAAATCTCCCCTTCCGTTCTTCCTCCGCCGTCGCCCTCACTGCACTTGCTAGGAGAAGAAATAGAAGAAGTGGATTTACTATAGAGCTGTCTACGGCGTACCGAGTCGGGAGGGTTGGGATCGAAAGAGACCCGGTTTCCAGCAACCGTAGGGGACTCAGAAACGGGTGCGAGACTGCGGTGAAGTGAAACAGTGGGGGCATCAGTTTGGAGCTCCGCCATTTCCAAGTCCATATCCAAAGAATATTCTCCGGAGGCCTTCTGCTTGTGCACGAACTGACCAATATGCATGGAGGGGGGATCATCCATGAATCTGGCTGTGGAGGATGTAGGTGAAGCGTCAGCCTTAGCATTCATCCGGCCATCGGGGGCAGTGTTACTTTCAGTGTTACTGCTGTTTGAAGCGTTAAAATCAAATCTGTAACTCCCGCTACCATTATGGCTGTCGCTGCAGTCATTGTAATCGTTATCGCGACGATGAGGTGCAGCTGCTTGGCGCTGTAGGTGCTGCTGTTGCTTGGGATTCTGTGCATCACTCGAGAAATCATAGCTCGATTCTCTCCAAATCTTGCCAGCAGGGGCAGCTCCGGCGTCCATCTTCAGCACAACCTCTCGGCGGTCATCAACACCCATTATATATCCCCGGATATTAAATTTTGGAGTAAGGACAGAGGAGTCGTTTACAGGGAAAGTGTTAGGCTGTTAGGCTATTAGACCATTAGTGAGGAAGAAACAACTAAAAAGCATACGAGAAACCAAGGAGAGAAAAAATCAAGTGAAGCAGCAGTTAGTTGAAAAAGAAGCAATGAAATATAAAAAGAAACAAGGAGGAAAGTGAGCGGACATGGGTGAGGGGTGAAGGTGGATGCTTGGACGCGTGTCTTTTAATAAAAAGGCAACAACCTTTTTTTTGTTTTTACCAACATAAGAGAATTGTAGTTTGTGGACACGGGACAGACACACTCCACTTTTTAACGCTTTTAGATTTAGACAAAGATGGAGGCGGGAGGAGCTGTGACAGGTGGTGCTGTGTCTGCAAGCAGGGTTGAAGAAAGGCGGAGACTATATTAGATGAGGGAGGAGGTAGAGTTAGTCTTAGTCAGGTTATTTGTTTGTTGGTGAGGCCGGGAGAGATGCATAAAATTTCTCTCCTCCTAGTACCAATATTAGCCGTAAAGTAAAGCGACCTATCATTTAAAGGCAGCATTTGCGTCCTTTCAAGTTAATACGCATTATATTGATGATTGATTGCTGGCTAGCAAACATTCTAATCTACAATTATTTAACGAAGCTACCTGGACATACTTGTCACATCAAGACAAAGAATGTCGCTTCTGAGAGGATCACCTATCATAGCATATACAGCTGTACATCAAAAGCCCTCAGGGCTAATCAATCATAACTATGGATCTGGCTTCCATATTGATGCAAGTGGGCTCATTCCATGGGTGGAATCGAGCCCACTACCAGATCTTCAAACAGTAGAGATTTACGTTGCTCTCTGCCTCGGCACCCTTCCATTTACAGTCATACGTAGTTGCTGCTTGGTGCCCTTTTTGGTGGCATCTGTCCAGGTAAGTCTCCCATTTCTTGCATTGTCTGTCAGTCAGCTTTTTAATATTAATTGCTGCATTAGGACAGCTAGAATGCTGCCCATGGATATGTTGATCACATTGACAACATCATTGCTCAGCTGCAAACAGAACAACACAAAATAAGGGCAAATTGATGCACAAGAATTGGAAATCATTAAATAAAACCAGAATTTACACGACAAGTCACACTGCAGACTCACCACTCCAAATAAATCATTTGTCTGAAAACAAAACATGTTTCCTTAGGCGTACTTTAACCTGCCATCCCGAATACGATAAAAGTCCTAATCTATTGCAATTACAAGTATGATTCCCATTAATGAACCAGAATTTAACATCCTATTAAGATAAACTAACACTGCAAATCCTGGTAGGAGTTCCATTTGCGTCATTTTCTTCCTCAATATAAAACTCCAAGTCTTGAAGTGATATGTGAGTAGCCACTGTGAGAAGAACGCAACTAAAAATAATGGAAATGAAAATGCTTTTGTTGAAGACTATCTCATTCGCAAGCTAACCAGCAAAATATAGCAAGAGGCTAGAAGATAACTACTAAAGAGAAATGTCAACTTGAACTGATGGACCGAAATCCAACTCAGAAGAAAAGTTTAGGACATAATATTACGCCCCCAACCCAGATGAGAAGATGACATGAAAATATGCAAGGAAATATTACGAGTGCGAGCAAGGCAGCACATCAAAATGCACATCAATTGCAATTTTCCAAAGGATTAAAACATTCAATTTTCTGTGCCTGATATATGTTGCTCAACCGTGCAACGTCGTCGCCGCTGTCAGCAGCATGGTACTGTCATAAAACGACGGCGACAAATCTAAATAATTCAAGACTGTTTCATTCTCAAGTGGTTGTTGAAGCATTTAACTATCAGTGGCCTGATATATACGTGGTTGCCAATTGCGAAAAAGATTTGGTTTAGGTTTGGATTTGTTTTGTGTACCCTTTGAACAAAATCTCTTGTTTTCTGTGTTTGAAATCGTATAGTGCTTGTGATGTGCAAGCTTCTGGTCTCTAGTAGGTGTCCCAGCCAAACTTGTGGTGGAGTCCTTTTGTTAACATGAGGAGGAGAGAAAGGCTGTTGTTAGATTGCTGGATACCGTGACGTGACGCTGATTGGTAATAACTGGAGGCCATCCACTTCTGGAAATCATCATCAAATATGCCAAGACTAATTCATTATTAATCAGAATTATTAATCAAATCATCTTGATTTTAACATAAAATATTTTAAAATTTTCGGAAATATCATCCATCCATTACTTAAATATTATTTTATTTATATTACCAGCCAATGATGAATGCGCGTTTCCAATATTTGTAGATTATGTTTAAACTACAGTGAAGAGTAATAGAATAACATAAACGGGAAGCCACTTAATTAAACTAAAAGGTCTGATAATAGGATCCACTTAAAAAAATCACCTCTTTCGGCCTTCAGCTGGAGCCGCTCCAGTTGGGCGGAAGCCGATCAGAGGACACCGGAGGCAACGTGCGCACGTTCACCTCCACTGGAAACAACCGATATTGGATGTCAAGCTCCCTGAAAATCTTAGCCATCTCTTCCAGCAAAAGGGACCTCCTTACGAACCTCTCCCCCATATCTTGATGGTTCATTCTGTGCGTCAACCATATTGCTATCCGCACCGTGGTCAGGTCTTGCATATCCCTCAGTATAATCATTGGGGAAGGATACCAGTGCTCCTTCTTGTTCTCGATATAACTGCAAACCCAAGTCAATTTCAACATTTAGACAACTCAATTCCTCAGAATCACAAAAAAAAAACCTCATCGTTGCGAGAATTCAAGACCCCTTCTATACAACAGATTCTTATCATGGAATTCGGTAAGAAAATCCACAGCTGTAGTAACAAAGCAGATTCTTCATTCTGAGCAAATATTGAATTATGGCACTAATGTAAAAGGTAAATGATATTGCACTGACCTATTTATTCTTTGCTTCATGAGTGCAATCTTCTCCGCCGGGGTAGCAACATGGATGAGGAACTCAATTGCATCTCCCATATCAGGACTACGATAGTAATTGCTGATGGCTTTGGTAGCAAGAACGTTGTTTGCGATTACAATCTTCTGGTTGTCAAATCGTAGGAAAACAGTAGTTAAGATGTTCATCTCTTCCACTATCATCTGTGATTTGTTTTCAAGTACAAACAAGTTAGGCCCCAAAACACACAAGCAAAAGGATTTTAGTAGTGATAGTAGAGGAACATGATCATGTACCTGAACTCCATCGATTTCACAGCGATCACCCACATCAAAAGGATGGATTACAAACAGAAAAATAATAGCTTCAAACACTGTCTTGCAGGTATTCCCAAATATGAACGCCACAACAACAAGCTGGGAGCTCACAAAAAAGAGAAATTTGCTTGTGGCAATTCCCAGTATAAGAAGCCAAATAATTCCAATGAGAATCCCAACAAGAATGTTCACCATGCGATGCAGTTTGTTCACAGCAGTTTTTGTGTCATTAAGTGTCAAAGCAAGTGCTCTCCGCTCTCTGAAAGCATTGACCTGAAACAATCACGTACGGAACCACCTTTATCACGATTACATATGCTTATGCTTATGACACAACTGATCTTCACCGGAAGAGAAAGAGATTACGAGAGACATGAACAAATTAAAGCACATGAAACCAATGCCCTGGAACCAGTATAAAGAGTGCCATTTATTACTTGGCACGTATGTTGTATTCAAGAATTTTATATAATTCATAATCTTTATAGCATTTTGATATTTCATATGATTTATTATTTTTATAGCAAGCATCTGTATATGATCATCTGTGATGTAAAAATGAAATAGTAGCTCCGCATATCCAGTTTGTCAAATCAATATCCTCAAAATCTATAACCTATAGTGGAAGAATATGCCCTTACCACCCAATTTTTCAGACATTTCTTGCTAATTTTCTTGGTTTCAGATGCTTCTTCAAAGAGGCTCATGGTCTTTGAAGCCTCATCGTCTCTCATGAAACGCATGATATCTTCCAAATAGATGTACCTGTAAGGAGTAACACGATATCATAGTGTTGTCAAGTGATACTGCTGTCAACACAAACATTATCTGAATCATCAGTGTTAGATTAAAAGCATAAATCCCCATATAATAATTAAATAACCAATCATTCTAACCAAACCCAAGAAAAGTTTTACATGATTATGGTTTTCTACTGACAAAAAAAACGTAGAAAGAGCATATAGACCTAGATAAATCAATGGGACGGAAAAAAAGGACATACCGGGACCCTGGCCTAGCCACATTCTGGAATATTTTCCTTGCAGCACATTTTGCTTCATGTTCACTTCTAATATGTGTAGCAGACTCGTCGTCATCGTCATGAGAATTCTGAATCTGTTCATCCAACGTAGAAAGAGCCCCATTTCGAATTATATTCATGAGCCTCTTCATATTCCAAGCGGACACATTCTTTGGATTCAACTTGTGCAGGTGATCTATAGTTATCCCCTCGTCTTCCTCGTTAACCTTGTTGGAAAGAGTACGAGAAAGCCTGGGAGTACCGATTCGAGGACTTTTCTGGAACCTACCGCTCCCTATGACCCTTGCACCCTGCGGTGATGAGCCTGCACATGCCTTGAGGCCAGGAGGCACAGTAGCACCGGCATTCTGTAATTTGTATACCTCAGCCAGAAGCCTTTCCTCCTCTTCCTCGTTCCTTTTCATTTCTACCAGTGGAGGCCCAGAAAGTGTCTCAATCACATACTGATTAAACAGGGACTCCTGAATTCGGTCGAAGTACGTGCTAACATGAAAAGAAGATGCAAGCACTTTGACGATCAGAGTCTTCACCAGCCATAACAACGTACCCACAACTAAACACACCAAAACCTTGGTGACATACCTAAGTGTTCCAGTGCTCGTCTCTCTCTGGACCTTATTATCAAACAAGTAATGCCAAGCAATCAAAACAAGCCCCAGCCACAAGCAGTTCTGCACAGCCTTCTTGATGCCGTATACAAAATACAGAACCCGTTTTCGCAGGAGGAAATTCCTCTCGATAAAGAAGACTATAATCCTTATAACCCAACCCGACACCAGCCTCCCACATATTAAAACGAGAACCATAACATCCCATTTCCAAAGGCTGAGACCCCACAACGTCTTGGACCTCAGATAGGGTATAACAAGACTACAGACTAAAGCAGCAACGATTAGAATCAAACTCACCCATTCAAGCAGGACCCAGATGTCAAACTTATCTTTCTTGTACTCCTCAGGTAAGTCCTCTTCTAACAAAGGGTCGTCTTCTTCTTCTTCAGCAGCATTTGTTTTTCCCATCAACCCGGACTTCAACAGCTGGCCGGAGCGCCCTACATTAGCACCGGAACCACCCATCCTTCCCGATTTCTCCGGAGGTGGGTCCATCAGTCTGGACTTGGTACGATCCTTAAACAGGTTGGACTTTCTCTTGTTAAAAGACAAGTTGGTGGATAAGGGCTTGTCATTCCTGGAACTGGACTTGGAAATCTCCCCTTCCGTTCTTCCTCCGCCGTCGCCCTCACTGCACTTGCTGGGAGAAGAAGTAGAAGAAGTGGCTTTACTATGGAGCTGTCTACGGCGTACCGAGTCGGGAGGGTTGGGATCGAAAGAGACCCGGTTTCCAGCAACCGTAGGGGACTCAGAAACGGGTGCGAGACTGCGGTGAAGTGAAACAGTGGGGGCATCAGTTTGGAGCTCCGCCATTTCCAAGTCCATATCCAAAGAATATTCTCCGGAGGCCTTCTGCTTGTGCAAGAACTGACCAATAAGCATGGAGGGCGGATCATCCATGAATCTGGCTGTGGAGGATGTAGGTGAAGCGTCAGCCTTAGCATTCATCCGGCCATCGGGGGCAGTGTTACTGCTGTTTGAAGCGTTAAAATCAAATCTGTAACTCCCGCTACCATTATGGCTGTCGCTGCAGTCATCGTCATCGTTATCGCGACGATGAGGTGCAGCTGCTTGGCGCTGTAGGTGCTGCTGTTGCTTGGGATTCTGTGCATCACTCAAGAAATCATAGCTCGATTCTCTCCAAATCTTGCCAGCAGGGGCAGCTCCGGCGTCCATCTTCAGCACAACCTCTCGGCGGTCATCAACACCCATTATATATCCCCGGATATTAAATTTTGGAGTAAGGACTGAGGAGTCGTTTACAGGGAAAGTGTTAGGCTGTTAGGCTATTAGACCATTAGTGAGGAAGAAACATCTAAAAAGCATACGAGAAACCAAAGAGAGAAAAAATCAAGTGAAGCAGTTAGTAGAAAAAGATGCAATGAAATATAAAAAGAAACAAGGAGGAAAGTGAGCGGACAGGGGTGAAGGTGGATGCTTGGACGCGTGTCCTTTAATAAAAAAGCAACAACCCTTTTTTTAGTTTTTACCAACGTAAGTGTGAATTGTAGTTGTGGACAGTGGACAGACACACTCCACTTTTTAACGCTTTTAGATTTAGACAAAGATGGAGGCGGGAGGGGTTGTGACAGGTGGTGCTGTGTCTGCAAGCAGGATTGAAGAAAGGCGGAGACTATAATAGATGAGGGAGGAGGTAGAGTCAGTCTTAGTCACGTTATTTGCTTGTTGGTGAGGCCGGGAGAGATGCATAAAATTTCTCTCCTCCTAGTACCAATATTAGCCGTAAAGTAAAGCGATCTATCATTTAAAGGCAGCATTTGTTTCCTTTCAAGTTAATACGCATTATATTGATGATTGATTGCTGGCTAGCAAAGATTCTAATCTACAATTATTTATGTTCCCATAACTTATTTCCAATTTATTTGTCGCCCGCCAAAATTTTAGGACAAAAGTAGCAAAGGGCGATGAAATTTTTTCCATTGTTTTGCATTTGGTGTATTGATAAAACAGATGAAGATGGCAATTGGCAATTGGCAATTTGGCACATGCAATCACATTGCTGGCAATGTCACTCTGTTTTATCTGCGATCAGTATGCCTTTAGGAGGAGATTGCCACCTGAAACAATATGATTGGGTAGCCACCCCACATGGGTTCAACCCACTCCTATACAAAAAATTGTTGGGACGAATGGGATGGCAAGGTTAATTTAATTTTTCTTTTTCTTTTATGTTTAAAATTAAAATACATTGAATAATAGGAAGATAGTCAAAAATCAACGGCAGGAGATAGTATGTGATCGTCTTCTGATGTAATTTTTAAATTGTCATACCTAAAACACCACCTATCTCGGGGATCTCGGGGTTGGAACAGCATAAATGGTGGAATGTATTGGGATGCTTTATTATTAGGTGTCCAAAAATCAAAGCCGGTTTGACTGCGACTTGTTCACTTGGCGAAAGCGTGACGCCTGCGCTATTACGCGGCAACTAGGGAGGGATTAACCACTAAAGGGACCACAAAAACAGTAAACGCGAATACAATTATACAATTCCTACACAAATACAAGACAAGAAGGTACTGGAGGAGAATAGCATGTGAGGCGACCGTCAAACAAATCAAATGGTCCATTACCCACTACCAATTACCATATCCTCTTTTTCCTCTCTGAAGGAGAATGAAAGAAGCGGATGCTATCAATAAGTATTATTTTAAGAACTTTCATTTTCTTGTGTTTGAAAAAACAGAAACTAACAGATGTCTATTCCATTGTGGAAAGCCTCAAGAAGAGAGATCCAAACAGGTTCCAACATCCGTTATTCATACAAGGGAGGCAACTCTTACAACTCCTCCCTCAAATTCATTTCTCTCATGTCTACCGCGAATCCAATCAATCCGCTGATCATTTAGCTAGATTTGGCCTAACTTGTACATTGGCTTACATGATTTTCAGATTCAACCCTACTTTATGTATGATTTTGTTGAACTTCAAGTTTGGCTTGTCCTTTATGTATACAGTCATTTAATCCTGTGCTTTCAAAAAAAAAAAAAATTCATGTAGCTCTCTCCTACGTTTTTTAAAAAATAATAAAAAACAAAAAACAGGCTGTTACCGTCTTTTACTCCTTATCATAACTGTTTTGTCATCATACTAGAACGTACACGTACTCCAATCATTCTCTTTCTCTCTCTCTATGTATATATCTATCTCCTGCACGTACTACACGTACTAGGAAAAAAAAGAATCGAAATGTATATTTTTTTCTTCCCAACTCTTTTAAATATTAAGCTTGGCCGTCGGGGCAAGAGAGATTAAGAAAACGGACAATAATAACTTAGATACGGACGATGTCCATCAACGTCTTATGATGCAAAACAAAGCAAGCTATTTATAATTTGGGTTTAACGAAGCTACCTGGACATATTTGTCACATCAAGACAAAGAATGTCGCTTCTGAGAGGATCACCTATCATAGCATATACAGCTGTACAATCAAAAGCCCTCAGGGCTAATCAATCATAACTATGGATCTGGCTTCCATATTGATGCAAGTAGGCTCATTCCATGGGTGGAATCGAGCTCACTACCAGATCTTCAAACAATAGAGATTTACGTTGCTCTCTGCCCTGACACCCTTTCATTTACAGTCAGACGTAGTTGCTGCTTGGTGGCCTTTTTCGTGGCATCTGTCCAGGTAAGTCTCCCATTTCTTGCATTGTCTGTCAGTCAGCTTTTCAATATTAATTGCTGCATCAGGACAGCTAGAATGCTGCCCATGGATATGTTGATGACATTGACAACATCATTGCTCAGCTGCAAAACAGAACAACCCAAAATAAGGGCAAATTGATGCACACGAATTGGAAATCAATAAATAAAACCAGAATTTACACGACAAGTCACACTGCAGACTCACCACTCCAAATAAATCATTTGTCTGAAAACAAAACATGTTTCCTTAGGCATACTTTAACCTGCCATCCCGAATACGATAAAAGTCCTAATCTATTGCAATTAAAAGTATGATTCCCATTAATGAACCAGAATTTAACATCCTATTAAGATAGATTAGCACTGCAAATCCTGGTAGGAGTTCCATTTGCATCATTTTCTTCCTCAATATAAAACTCCGAGTCTTGAAGTGATATGTGAGTAGCCACTGTGAGAAGAACGCAACTAAAAATAATGGAAATGAAAATGCTTTTGTTGAAGACTATCTCATTCGCAAGCTAACCAGCAAAATATAGCAAGAGGCTAGAAGATAACTACTAAAGAGAAATGTCAACTTGAACTGATGGATCGAAATCCAACTCAAGAAAAGTTTAGGACATAATATTACGCCCCCAACCCAGATGAGAAGATGACATGAAAATATGCAAGGAAATATTACGAGTGCGAGCAAGGCAGCACATCAGCATGCACATCAATTGCAATTTTCCAAAGGATTAAAACATTCAATTTTCTGTCCAAGTATAGAATAGGTTGAAATCTAAAAGCAATGAAGATGTGGGGAGTGATCCAAGGCCATTACTGGTCGGAATATCCAACAAATTGGGCAGTTAGCAGTACAGGTACATAGGCACCAGGGAATATTCAAGATCAGGGAACCTCTGCAATTAGGTCTCACAAAGATATGTCTCAGTGGGCTCAATAGACTTATCCTATGTTATCTAGAATTCCATGATAGGAATAGATTGCACAATAAAGCTGATAAATTTGTTGAGTCTACCCAGAGCAACACAGAGTGACATGTTCAATATTGCAAGGCTAATGACTGATTAACAGTGTCTGTCCCTCGTCATAGCCATGTAATAATATCCATAGCTACTCAGGCTAAAAATGCTTATCTACTATAAAGAAATAAATACGCACAATAGCCAAATAATATAACTTAAAATCATATCGGAGAATCATGTGATTGTTAAAGCTTGCCTACCCATTGAAACCCTTCCTTTTCTTGGAGAGCAGCACCTATTATGCTCTCGCCAAAATTAGCAATCTGGGAAGCTATCACACATGTAGCTGCTTCAGATGTATTTACCTGATTCAAGAAAGAGACCAAAAAACAACACAGTAATTAGAATAACTTAAAAGTTTTGAGACAGTCTAAATGAAACTTGGCACGTGACAATTTCAGTGCTCCAACTCTATAGATCAAAATTTGTGCCTAAGAAGCAGCACAACTAGGTTTAGGGTTCTTGTATAAAAGAAGTTACCACCTCATCTAACTCGGAAACTTTTTAATACTAAACATTTTCCTCTCTATTCATTCTTCATATCCATTATATAAATTTATTCTTGTAAAAAATGAACAGATTTATCATAGCATGGGCTGATTACGAGCATCATAAGAAATAATACAATGGACTGATGAGGCGAGAAGCAACAATGGACTGATTTCACAGTCCCTAAAGCTGGAAAATCTGTGCTCACAACGAACTATGGAACTATATAGTCATAATTATTCACTTCATGCATCAATTTTCTTATGTGTTATTTATGGGACTATATAGTCATAATGATTTGATTAAGTAAGAAGCCCTTAGTTGGAATAATTAAGATAATTTGGGGAGTTAATGAATTAATACAATTAACAAATTATGGATAAAGTTGAAAAATAGTGTGTAACTAAGTGGCATTTTCAATGTTTACATATAGCGCAGTTACTTTTCCTTTGCTTGAGACCATAGAATGCATATTACATGGCAAACTAGTTGTCTTCTTATCTGTTGTCTTGATCCACCCTGTGGTAAAGCCCTAACCCCATGACTAAAATTAGTGCTACAGATATGGGAGATTCCGCTAATGAACTTCCCATTCTGAGTAACCCAGAGTTAGTTGTGAATCCAGACAGAATAATTTTAAGACTGCAGAAACCGATAATCAGTTTGCCTACCCTTCAGGAAAAAATGTTTCCTTCATCAAGCTCTAACTACCCAAGGAGCTAAAAAAGACACTAGTTTTCAGAAATAAAATAGTTCCTACAGTCAAAACTCACTGAATGTGAGAGGAATTCAGGGAACTTGGAAAACGAAGTAAAGATATAGTAGCACAAGTCTCAGGAAGATCAGATCATTAACTATAGCAGTTTCAGAAAAGAAAATGATAAAATACTAATAAACAAAAAGGATATAAGGAACGAATCAACCAAAACAGAAAATTAGAGAAGTAGTAGTCTGCACAATTCAAAGAATAGCACTGCTGCTTCACAAACTGGGAATTCATACAGAATAGTTTCCATGGATTACTTGATCCATAAACAAATCAATCAAAAAATTTCCACAGTATTAATCACTTGATGTATCATTTAAAACGCATTACAAAATTAAACAACTGACAGATAGTATAACCACACCTCACCCAGGAGACAACCAATAGATGCAAGAGCAATTGACGCCAAAAGTCCAGCTATTGTTCCTTCAACACTTACTGCCCCTTCTGTTCCCCTTGGAACTACCTTGAATGTAGTGACAAGGTAACTGCTCATTCCAGTAAAATGGAAACCTTAGAACTTCAATTTAGTCCACAGCCAAAATAAATGGTGAACACAGCTTCAAAACAGGGTTATAAATAAATCTAGAACTCCTATTCAGTCAAATTGGTATCTTTTATCACAGAAAAAATATCAACCACCACAACACATTATGGGTACGAGTAAGCTCCACCAACAGAGCATAATCTGGGATGTGATGACAGATTTTGTTTCTTTCTAAGAATGTTAGACTGCAAATACATCCAATCCACCGATTCACATTTATGTATTTTCTCTGTGTTTCCAGAATAACTTAACACAACCAATTTACAGATATCAAATGACAGTTTGTGAGAAGCATCGCTCAAACAATTTGCTACTAGCAATTGTCAGAATCAAATAATTACTCGAGAGACGCAACGATTACCTGGTAATTAAAACAACAAAAAGTACAAGAATCACAAGCCCAATAATCAGCAATCAGAGATGGACTACTCACGTAATTTTTCCGTATGCTTTGCCAATCTCACTAGAGACAGTGTCACTCAACTTAGTACAGAAACTGGCAACGAATCCGAGTTTGCAAAGACGAAGGAAAGAGGTTCCATCGCCGCCATAAATTGACAGAAAAGCGCATACACAACCAGCAGCACTAGAACCAATCACACTCCCGGGACCCCTTCTACCTTTCCTTTTCTCGGCCACTCCTTGCGCTTCCTTCTGAGCCATTTTCACTTTGGTAACCGCGGTACCCTAACAGTATCGCGGTCATTTCACATGTGAATGCAATATAAGAATATTAAGAAACGCATGATGACGACGAGTACTCACAATAACAAAGTAAGTGGCGACAAGAAGAAACCCAGAAGGGCCAAAGGCGCGCCAGGTAAGAGTGCCAAGTAAAAAGGCGGCGCAGATTCCGGGGAGGGAAAGTCCGCTAAGGAGGAGAGGGGAACCCACAAGGAAGATGAGCAAGTTGCTGAGAAGTGCGGAGTACCAGGTAGGAGGAGAGGCTCGGACGAGGGAGGAGACGGCCTCCAGCATCGACATGCCTCCACCTCCTTGCATTGAGATAGCAGCCATTTCAGTGACTCTGGCAACGGTGGAGGGAGCGGGAGGAGGTCTTCGGAAAAATAAAATTGGTGTCTTTCTGAGAAAGCTGGATCGGATGAAGGCAGGGGATTTGCTGGGCAGGGAGAAGGGACTTCCGCATGTGCCTGTGCCTATGGGGTTGACGTGGAGAACCGTGGAGAATGCCATTCCTTGTCCAAGTAGAGAACCGCACCGTATCTGCCCCCTTCTTTTCTTTTTCACTGGACTTTTTGGACAAAGGATTGAACGTGAAGGAGAGAATCTTATGCCAACTAATATCCTTCCCCAAATGACAAAATTGAATTTTTTTTTTCTATATTAGCTCCGTTAGATTAGATAATTATATACTAATAACTAAATCAATTATTTTCAATTTTATTTCAGAAATATCTTATAAAATAATTATAATTTAGTTCAATATATGTATTTATATAAACGGAACATATAACATGATAATATTGTAAGGACCCAAACCCGGAAAGCGGGCCCTTACCGCCGTGAAGCCCGGAGAAGCTCGACATGTGGACCAATCCGAACTCCACAAGACTATTTTGACTTTTCAAACGTAAACCCCAAAAATATAAATTTTAAATATTTATAAATTACAGTATGGCAGATAAGCACTAAAACATGGCACAATAAATAACGGAGAACATTGAAAGCAGCGGAAGTCTTTTTATAACAACACAATACAAACCAGTGAAACCATAACACACAAGCCCCAAGTATCTGAAAACGAAACCACATGTCAAATCAACAAATACATAATAGTGTGCCAATAAAACCAAATCATACTAACATGTGCAAATGCAATAGTCCCAGCGAGTAGTCCCAACGCTCACACTAACAATAGCTACTGATCACGATCTAATCCTGGGAAGAGAAAACAAAAACGAAGGGGGTGAGATTTTCGAGAATCTCAGTAGGGGACAACAAAGTGAACTTATCAAAGAAGAGGGACAACAAGGAACTTATCAAAGGAGAGGTACAATACAACAACTTATCAGATGAGAGGAAACAACAAGGAACTTATTAGAACATTACTGAACTTGTAATTTCTCAAAACTTAAACTTTACTGTTTACTTTACAAAACATTACTTACTGGACCCAACATGTACTTTCTGTTTACTTTCCAAAACGTTTACTTACTGGCCTCGAAAATGTACTTTCGCTTTCAACAAAGAACTCAACAGGTTCAATAGTAAAAACATTGGCGGATTGGAAATCACTTCCCGAGTAACCCCTGCTAAAGGGAAACCGGAAGCCCACTGGTAGGTTTTATACATATACTTTTAAAAAAATTACATACATAGCCCCTTCTACCAGTGTTGTCCGAGACTAGATTGATTAATAAAACTTTATACGTAAAAGATCAACTAGTCCCTTTCAGATCATCCTGCGAAGCAGGGAACATACAGTAACCATACTCCAACCATACGCCTCCCAACAGATAAGTGTCTCTCCGCTTACTCTCAGAGACCGAGCACTCACCACGTTTGGCCAAACGGAACACAAGTACGAGTAACATAAAAACTTACATACTTTACAAATCACAAACTGGTTTAACTTTCAATAACACTGAAATACCATACTTTACAATTAATACTCAATAATACGATATATTATCATATATCGTTACAGAAACCTTTGATTACAACCTTTTTATTACTTTACGGGCAATGATACGGAATCAGCCCAATTTACACAACAAATCAATCAAATGGACTTTGATTGATCACATGAAATTTTGGAGATACATTATGATACATTACGGGTACATACGGAAAAGTCAATGTAATTTGGACAATGGATCCATCGGATGGGCTCCGATGGATTACACAATAATTCAATGACCAAAGTACGGATTTAAAATCAAAGAATACTTAATATGAGACAAATACGATAAAGACCTCACATTATGATACTTTATAGCTACCTACGAAAGAGAACAATGAAATTTGAACAATAGACCAATCGGATGGGCTCCGATGGACTATAAAACAAATCAATCAAAACCAAGGTAAAACGGATTTTACAACAAGGAAATACTAATGATGAACCACATACAGTAAAGACCCTACCTTACGGGCTGAAGAAGAGGAAACGATACTCTTGCCTTTGTCCTCAACACTCGTCCTTCCTAAGAACACAACATTACAGTTAGACTCAACATACGGATATTAACCTTCAAATGACTATAACTCAATAACGACACATCAAATGGAAAAACAGATCGCGTCATTGCGATCACAACGTCGAAATTACCTAACGGGGAGGTTTTCACTTTTTGGTCGAAGTCAACGGTCAACGGTCGGTCAACGGTCAATGGTCAGTCAACGGGTCGGGTCGACGGGTCGACGGTTCGGGTAAACGAGTCAGGTCAACGGTCGCCGGCGGTGGCCGGAAAACTCCAACTTCATCCAAAACCGAAAATTTTTACATCAACACGAAGCTACAAACATCAGGATTATGAATCCGAAAACCAAACTTTAAAACTCGCCACAGATTGGCCGGAATCGACGATTTTCCGGTGAGAATTTCGAAACTTCCGGGCTCCGATCCGGGCGTGTCCGTGGTCCGATGAAGGTGAAACCAACAGCAGATTGATCGTGATGACGAGAGGAACACAATGGTGCAAACAGTTCGACGATCAGATGGTTAGATTTCGATACCGAATATGAAGAAGTTATATTGAAAAAGAGAGGAATTTGTCTTTTTATTTTTTTTTTCTTTGAAGTTTGTCGGCAGGGGAAGGGGAAAGGCTGGCTGGGGAATTTTATTATGTGGCTGACGTGGCAAAAATTTGCCACGTCAGTCACATGTATTACAAATACAAAGATTTACATATTATCTACTAGTGATATAGATTTATTTTATGTTTATAAAGCTAGAAAAAACAGATTATTTGATAGGTAATCTTATTTGTTTGTCAATTAGTATTAATTGTTAGTTTTTAGCAGAAAAAAATATAAGAATGAAATTAAACGAAAATGGAGCAAATGAGCCTTCGCTCAAATAATATAATCTGTGTTATTCAAAGTTTTGGATTGAAATCCATGTAACATTTTTTTTTATTTTCACCAGAAAAGAAATCCATATAAGAGCATTTAGGAGTAGGATTGACATTGTTGGGAAATAAATTACCAACATTAGTTATATTCTAGTAAGCACAAAATAATTTATCATCGCTTACAAGGATGGATGCGTGGACCTGGTTTGGGCTTAACACGATAAGAATTCTCAAATATGCACTTCCTACAGTTATGTGGGCCGAAGAAAGAAAGGCTAGTCCAAATGTGAAACGCAGTAATGGGCCGAGTCTAATGAGTTTAGAACCCATAAAACTCCAAGTCCCAAGTAAATCATATCACACGCTCCGGACCAAGCACAATCTTCACCCGAGCCTCTACAACTACAAACACTTGCTTTCTCCCAATCTTATCCGGTCACTGGGGAACGGCACACTGTATCGTCCAGCTGAAGCAGAGTAGCATGGCGCTTGTTTGTGCATCAACTTATACTTACACCGCGCCCTGTTCAACTTCTCCCAAATCCCATTTTGCTTGCAGAAGAGACAGTAGCCCCTTCGTTGTTGGGTGCTCCCTCTCATTTTCTCGATTTAATTCAAAAACGTTGTGCGTGATTGGCAATGCGAAGAAGCGCGGTGGGGTTGAGGTCCGGTGCGAGAATAAAGACAAGTACCAGTCTCGCGTTCCCCTTGATCAACGTTGGTTGTTCGAGGAGGAGGAATTGGGCGGCCCTGTAAACAAAACTACCCACTTTTCTAATTTCTGTCATTTTTTTTCTTCTAGTTCCTGCATATTTATGTATAGTATGGTAGAAGGCTGACTATTGGGTTTTTTTTTTTTTTTCATTCTGGAATTGAAATGGGGGGTTTTGGGTTTAGGACATTTGGAATAAATCTTGGTACCCCAAAGCAGCCGATCATGTGAACACGGATAAAACCTGGTATGTTGTCGACGCCACCGACAAGATTCTGGGAAGATTGGCATCCACCATTGCGATTTATATCCGCGGCAAGAACTTGCCCACCTTCACTCCCAGTGTGGACATGGGAGCCTTTGTCATTGTGGTAATGCTGTCGCTTGTTTATGTTCACAACTACTCCTTATTCCCTCTCCAATTTTCCCAGGAGAAGATTTATTTTCTCTTTAAAAAGTAAAGGATGTTGTTCCTTCCGCAGGTAAACGCGGAGAAAATCGCTGTGTCTGGGAAGAAGAGGTCCCAAAAGTTATACAGGAGGCACTCTGGAAGACCTGGCGGCATGAAAGTTGAGACATTTGACCAGCTACAACAGAGGTTACCGGAAAGAATCATTGAACATGCTGTTCGTGGTATGCTTCCTAAAGGAAGGGTGAGTGCTTTGTTCTATTACCAACACTCAATTCAATTTGGAATTACTTTTACATTTTGCTTCCTTCACTGCATGCATGGTTGAGTTTTCCCATGGGGTCTCGATTACCTTGACAAGTGATTGTGGAGTTTTCATGCTAAGATGGGATGAACAAAAAGAGAGGGTGGGGAGAAGAGGGAACTGGAATATCTCAGTTTTTTACCGGAATTACTTAGTTCATTAATACTTCTCATCAGCTTTCAATCTAGATGTAATCAGTAGCGTCTATTTCGCCATGTGATCCTACATGCTACGCTTATTTGTTGATTAGATCAAAATACTCACCATACTTACAGAAAGGTCGGAGATAGTTCCAAATGTCATTATGGAAATTGATATCAGCAACCATTTCCATTATGCAATGACTAGAACTTTTGTCTATTTTTCCCTGTGGGTTCACGGAAAGTAAAACACAATATTTTGACAAAAGAAGGAATCAAAGCATAGAACAATGAACCATATTCAGTAAGTATTCTACCATTTTCCACTCGGCATTACTTTGTTGATATATTTTCTGCGCAACTGTTGCAGCTTGGGAGAGCATTGTTCAATCACCTTAAGGTTTACAAGGGGCCACATCATCCGCATGAGGCTCAAAAGCCAATTGATCTACCCCTCAAGGACAAGAGGATACAAGTAGAGGAATAGACTTGGCGTTACAGCTCTTAGCTTCAGATATGACAATCTACCTCTTTTTTTCCCATCGATTCCTTGTCTATGTCATTTAAAGGATTTGAATATCGTGGCTGCCAGCCCAACTGAAAATTCCTTTGAGGGTTGATGTTTCTTTTTCTAGTGGAGGTAATTGATAATGGTTTTTATCTTTAGCCTTGTGTCGGTGCTGAATTTGATAGGAAATGAGGTCACCATTCTTCTGTGTTTATTTTATCTTGCCTGATACAGCTATATATTCTGAAGCTAATTTGTTGTTGCCGCTGTTGTTGTTATATTTTGTGTCTTGTAAACATTTGTTACTGCTGCTGTTGTATTTTGCTTCCTTGTAAACATTTGATGACAGATAATCCTACATCATCATGGTTGTACCTCGTAGAAGATGTGAGTTGTTACTTTTGACAGATTTTCTCCAAGGTACGTACTGGGTTTCTATGTAATCAATCCTGGGCGTACAAGTTGAGGAATTCAGATTAAGATACTCCCAACTCAATATAAAATCAAGCGTGAGTGATCAGAATAGTTGATCCCATGAATACAGGTCGGAGTCCAGTAGAAGTTGTGGATCCTGCTAAAGTTAAAGAGTTAAGACTATTTCTCCGCCAGCCACCCTCTCTCTATGCCGCCAGTTAAGATTTAGCCCTTTGTAAACAGTCTTGAACTGAACTCCGCAGCTGAGCCAAAGCAAACGCAATGAAGGTTTAGTACTAGCTCGAACTAGCTGGTACTAGTTGGTCATGAGTCATGACCATGTTATCTGCAACGTAGATTTTGGAGCGTGATTATATTTAAAATAAAAATAATTGATCATAAATCGGATTTATATTGTTTAATGCTAAAAAATAAAAATAAACATGAATGAGATTGTATTAAAAATAAAAAGGATATGTATCACATGTTTGTTAAATAAATCTGAATTGTATTGCTTATTAATTAGTCTTTGATAATTTATTAATTTCATTACATGTCCATAATCTATTATAATTTTATATTTATTAAAATATAAATTTCAAAACTATTGGTCCCTGCATAATATAATAATTTGTTGGTAGTATTTGTGTAGAAATCAACAATTAAAAATTTAAATTCTAATATTCGTTCTCACTAAATCTTATATTAAAAATTAATCAAATTTTATGATCTTAAAAAAATAGATTAATATTAAAAAAAAATATATAAGGTTATCATAGACATTACACTGTACATTCTAATGTATAATGAAACAAAAGTATGTACAACGGAAATATACTTTTAGAGAATTATAATGCCATAGGATGGGATAAGAGTAGCGATTCTTCTGAACACTCCTTGCAAAATTCTTCAGAGAGCGATGCTACTTTTTACGATAGAAACTTCAAAGTCGTTTTTTAATTATTTAATAAACTACTTGACCCGTTTTTGCCAAGGACAATGACACATCTAATAAAATTTAAAAAATAATATTAAAGTCAACTATCTCATTTCAAGTCTATATATGCTCATTATGAGACTGTCTTTTCTCTATTATTGAAATCTACTAACTGCTTCACCTAATCATCATTCATCACGTATGGTTGATTTTGTCAAAAACAAAAATTGAAAAAATCCATTTTATATTATGCTTCCATCGATAGCATAAAATAAAATATAAAAACAAAACTAAACTAATAATTTTAGTTTTTTTCCATCCTTTGCGAACTTTAATAAATATTCGGGTAGTGGATGTAAGAGCATTTTCTCACTGTGTTATAAAAAATTTGATTCCTGCAATGTCATAACATTCTAATAACAATTTTAATTTAATTCAGTTGAATTTATGTGGGAAATATAATATTAGATATTTATCAACTTGTGTGAATGCAAGCTGGAGCTGTACGGAAGATGACCATTGAATTTTCAAGTTTGAACGAATCCCAACTGTTTGCATGTACGGAGTGAAGGGAGGCCAATTAATGTTGGCGACATTATTGAACCTCAAGGAGCTAATTAACGTACATGGAGAATGCTTTGACTATGTGCTACGTAGACCCAAATTATTTTTTTTGCCTATGCTCACCGTCTTTGAGTTGTTTGTCCACTATTGGGTCTAAAAGCCCAACTTTCTTTTGTTGAGCCCAAAACCTTATTTCGGTCCAATAAACCCAAATAGCTTATATAATATGACACGTGAAATTTTCCGAGGCATTTTAACTCTCCCTTAAACCACAAAGTCTACTTTCTCTCAAATTTTTTTCCATTTTATTTTTATTTTTGAAAAATTGGCTTCATCCTTGCTTTTGCCTCGTTCATTATCAAGTGCCTTGTTTGGAGGTCGATTCTTAGCTTGAAGGTGGCAAGGGTTCTTAGTTCGATTTTTGGAGAAATTCTTGCTTTGTGGTTGGAATTGATTGACGCTTCCTGTTTCTGGATGCTTGTTAGTGTTGTTAGAGTGATCATTTAATATAATTTGAATAGATTATATGTTTAGATAATATTGAAAATATAGATTACATTGACACATAAGAAATATCAGAATTATCCTTTATGGGGGAGTACAAGGTCTCACACATTTACTCTTGTTTATGAAATCATGGGCTTTTATGTATTTATCTATTTAATTAATCATCTGTCTGTCTCCATGACTAATATGTTTGTAGAGTATGAAAGTACACATAAACGAAGCAAGCACGACATATCAAATCCGACTAACCAGTATGGTTGTCTTTTTCCTATTTCCTTTCTCCTTTTCCCATTTTCCTTTTTCCTTTTTCATTTGCTGCCTTTTGTATTCACTGGCTGTCCAGTCGCCACTCTGGACTTCTCCATCATACCATCAATCATCGACATGGCGTGTTTAACTATTTACGTGTGCATATGCCCTGAAATTTTGATTTTTATGGCATACTTTACTTTCTTGTTTTATTTATTACCAAATCGGACATTGACTTCTTCAAATAAAAACGGCAGCACATCCATAGAAAACACAGGACAAGACGACCAATCCCTGTTCTTGTGGCCATTCTCCTCGTGGCTTTTAAAACCTCCTCTTCTCCCCCGTCGTCTTCTTGTAGCCATTTTTTTCCTCCAACATCCAACCAATCTGCTTTAACTTTTCATCTCCTTGTTTTTATCACTGGGTTACTTGGCCTCGTCTTCTTCTTCTTCCGAGGATTGTACTTTCGCCTTCTCAAGTTTACCAAGAGCAAAGACCAAGCGTGGTTGTGTGTGCGCGTGTCTTGCTGTAGAGAAGAAGAAACATGGAGTTTGTGGGAGCAGTATCAAAGACTGTCTCCATTTTTGTCTTTGGATTTGTAACACTGAGTTGTTGTCTTGTGTGGTTTCCATCTCACGCTCAACTCTCGCCTCGCCTACCGCCGGAGGAAGGTTAGTACTCCATTTGATCCATACTCTATCTTTCCAACGGGTTCCTGGGTTTGGTCCCGAACAGAATTCCGATTCTTTTTAGTCAACCTATGTATCTGGGATCAAAACCTTAAGTTAATTACCTTCCGTTGCATTCATTCACCGGACATTAGTAGAAAAGGTTAGCGTTCTTGGCTATGCTTTGTAAGTTTGCTAGTCCCACTTCTTCTCCTTAAATCTACCGTGAAATTTAGATTAACTTCACTTTGGGAGAAGACACAGCCAGAACAATGTAACTGTACACCGCCGACAAGTCAGTTGATTAGCTTTTTGTCTGTCCACAACGTATCATTTATATTTTTTTCACATGGTAATATGTTACCTTTATAAGACAAAAAAGGAAGCGATGGCAGTAAGGAATTCTAAAAATAATTTGGTGCAAGATTAGATATTTTTGTTTTCCCATGAAGGATTTGAAGGGAGGAAGGGTTAAATGAGAGATGTAGATGTACGCTGGATAATCATACTACAAAGGGATGTGGGGTCACCTGAACGCTGTTCGGTGGGTGACCTCACCTTCTTGTATTAATTTAATATATATATAAGTAGAACGAAATTATCTGCTTCCAGGAAAAGTCTAGGCTGACAAAGAATCCAGTTGTTTTTAATTTAAAGATAAAATAAAATAAAAGAGGTATTAATAACAGTAGGGCCAGGTTTGCTGTCTTTTATTGGCTCCCCACTATAGAAATTTCAGCTGATGTGATGTCTTAGGCGTAGTTTGCACCCATATCGATGTGACTAGGCCTACCCCACTTTGTTGTACGATATTGATAGCGGATCCACTCCAGAAGGACTTAGTATTGACTCTAATTTTCTTCTTCTTGTTTTTTTGTGGAAACTCTAATTTTCTTTTTCTTTTTGGTAGAAACTCTAATTTTCTTTGATAAGATGGATAACTATGTAACATACGTAATTAGTGATATTAATAAATATTTAGTTATCAATAATGTGAGATTTTGTCAAGTTAGATCGTAGGTAATTAATCAGCTCATGTCATTGGAATCAAATTCATGAATACTGTAATTTCTGATAAGTCATAATATTATATGATTATGATCTAACAGAAGCAAATGGAAATGAATTAATTATTATTGTTGAGGGTAAATATCCTTTAATTTTGAATAACAGATCCATAATGTTGTATCTTTTTAAGACTTTACATAATTTGATATTTGGTCATCAGTCGGCAGGTGCTGGGTGTCTGTTCTGAGCAGAAAGATTACTCACAGCTTCCCTACACATGTACATTTTGATTGATATGTTCCTCTTTCGAACTAATTTGTTTGTGGCAGTGAAAATTCTTCAAACAATATCTGACAAACTGAACAACAAGAATTGGACCGCCATCACCCCAAGTTCTTGCGGTAGTCAACAATGGAACTGGTCCATTGACGGGAACCAAATTATGAGCAGTGTTTCATGCGACTGCTCCTACCTGGAGGGAACCCTTTGTCATGTCACCTCCTTGTAGGTGCTCATTTCTTTCAAGTAACTACAGTTTTCGGTTTATACATACATGTGTACATTTGCAATACATTTATTACTCGCGATTTTGCTACAGTATTTGTTTTACACACATTCAGTATAAAACCCTGAATTCTTTGATTCTATCTTGGTTTCGCTGTTTCACCCTTATAATAAACAGCCTTAAATAATTATCTATGCAAGAATCATAGAGCTTAGGCGTGTTAAATGCTTGCCTGAACACTGCCGCGCCTTGTTATCTTATCATTCATTTCTCTTCTTATCACTTATTCTAATGGTTCTCCATATCTTTGACAGCATGCTCAAGGGTTTTAACCTGACCGGGACTCTACCTGATGAGCTTGGAAATCTTACCTATCTACTTAATCTGTGAGTGACACATGCATAGCTCGTCCTCTAAGAGTGTTGCTTAAAAATTGAATGTTAGTTGTGCCGGTCTTTCTTTTCTTTTCAAGTTTCAGCTGCAAGATTCGTGTCATTTTCGTAGTTGTCTCCTGCCGGAAATCTTTATGTAACTGGTTCGCAGATGTGAGAGATTGACATTTTTTAAAATTTTTGTCATTATCTGTTAATTGGACAGAGATTTGTCACGTAACTACATCCATGGATCAATCCCTACAATTCTTGATCGGCTCCCTAGCCTTCGTAATATGTAAGCTATTTGTATCCTGTACTAATTGTCAGGGCCTTTCCTAATTTCTTCACGTCAGCTCGTAAGGAAGTTAACCAAGGTCAGTTTGTTTTACGATGAATCAGATCTTTTCTAGGAAATCGTCTGAATGGCTCAATTCCCGCGGAAATTGGCACTATTCTCACACTGGAAGATCTGTAAGTCATGAAACAGAGTTTAAATGCGGTGTTTAAGCGACAATTTAGTTGAAACAAACGAGGGATTACCTCTTTTTATTAAATATTTTCTACTCGCAGAGTCCTGGAGGATAACCTGCTCAGCGGAGACCTCCCCAGGAGCCTTGGGAATTTGAGAAACTTGACGAGGCTGTAGGATTCTCGACTAGAACTTCTCTTTTAGCTTGAGAAGCTTGAATAAATTGCTGAATTGTTTGTTGCTCCTGCAGTCTGCTTTCAGCAAACAATTTTACGGGGACCATTCCTGGGACATTTGTCAATTTGAAGAACTTAGCTGATATGTAAGTGCTATGATATGCCTGACCATTTTTCCCTGTTAGAATTTCTGATGAGAGCTTCATAAGCTTCTGTTTCTGCTCGCAGAAGGCTAGATGGGAGCCAACTGAAAGGGAAAATACCTAATCTTATTGGGAACTGGACCGGTCTCACTAGATTGTGAGTATATATTGCATTTCACTACGGAACGGTCAGCTCCTTTGTCCATCTGATGGTTAGATATGTCTCCTTTGCAGAGATTTGCAAGGAACATCTATGGAGGGGCCGATACCCGGTGCCATATCGCTCTTAACAAATTTAACCCATTTGTGAGTAACGGCTTCTCTGCACTCTGATTTTATCCCTTTTGCTCTGTCTTTCTTCAAAGATGAAAATCATTTATTTCATTCCATGCTATTGTTCGATAGGAGAATATCTGATTTAAAGGGCTCAAGCTCAGGTTTTCCTGATTTAAGGCAAACGAAGAAACTGGAAACACTGTGAGTCTAATATGTTTGTTCTGCTCATGCATTGCATCCGAATAGCTACACTAATTTCCGGGGATATTTTGTTTTTGGTGCTCAGGATATTGAGGAGTTGCTCAATTACCGGTTCAATTCCAGAATACATTAGAGATATGACACAGTTAAAGATTTTGTAAGTTTATCTGTTGGCTGAATTCTGAACTTGTTCTCATGTTCCTCTGAATTCTGAACTTGTCCAGCCTTGCGTAGACCAAATTGTGTTGCAGTTGATTCGTTATGAAAGACGCTTCTGCCTTTTTAGGATCCAATTAAATTGATTCAATAAGCTATTTTGTCGCAGAGATTTGAGCTCCAATAGATTGAGTGGAAGAATTCCAGATAGCCTGAGAAGTTTGGAGAAGCTAAAGTTCATGTAAGTGAACAAGTGTATGGATGATGAAATGTAAAAGTGTGGGTGAAATTATCTTACTTTTTATGTCTCGCAAGTACATTTAATCCAAGCAATGGATTTCTTGAATCTTAATGTCTGCAGGTTTTTAACTAACAACACATTGACGGATGCTGTGCCTGCTTGGATACTCGACAATACGAACAATATGTGAGTCTGCCAACAAGCTCATGGCCTTCTATGGTGTTTTAGTGGTTATACCTTATTACTGCATCCCTGCAGGCATACCATCAAATTCATATATGAGTAGCCTCAATTATGTCCGTATGCAGAAAAACGATATTACCTGTTGTGCTTTCTCCATAATCTTATTCGCTCATTCGATCTTCTACATCTGTTTTTGCTTAGTGATGTATCTTACAACAATTTCACGGGGACACCTCCGCCTAGCTGCCAGTACTTAGAAGTGTAAGCATAGTATTTTTCTATTACTTGCTGTGACATTTTACTTGTGATGCTTACTAGTTTCGACATATGACAGGAACTTAGTTTCCAGTCACATTTCTACCGGAAGAAACTCGTAAGTTCTTCTTCTTGTGGTTTCTGAAAACCTCATTCTAAATATACATATTTAGAGACACTAAGGTTTAAAACATTTTAGGTTGCCATGGTGTTTGAAGAAGGGCCTCCCTTGTTCGAGTGAACCTAAGTGTGAGTATGCATAGATAATATGTTGCAGTGATTACTCGGACTGGAACAAAAACAAGTGCTAAAGTAACTATGACTTGATCTTATGTGCAGATCATTCCTTGTTTATAAACTGTGGGGGGGAAAGGTTAGATTTTGAGAACAACGAATATGCAGAGGACTTAACAGCAGGGGGCCCTTCAAGTTTTGCTTCCGTGTTAGAGCAATGGGGTTACAGCAGTTCGGGGACTTATATGAACAATGATAAGGCTCCTTTTAGAGTAGGAAATGCTTTTGATCTAAATGTTAGCGAAATTTACAAAACAGCTCGTCTTGCTCCCTACTCTCTCAAGTACTATGGCCTGTGTATGCGGAAAGGAAGTTACAACGTAAAGCTCCATTTTGCGGAAATTATGTACTCCAATGATAAGACTTTCAGCAGTCTTGGGAGGCGAATATTTGATATATCAATTCAAGTAAGTTATTTTGTTCCAAAGTAATCCAGACAACTCCATGGGAATCAGACCTAAGCTGCACTCTCTTTCAGGAGTTCCTAATCATCTGGTTTTTGTTGCTTATATAGGGGAATGTAGTTACCGAGGATTTTAATATTATGGAGAAAGCTGGAGGAGTAGGCATAGGAACAGTACTAGAATTTGATAATGTATCCGTGAGTGATGGCACTCTCGAGATACACTTGTACTGGACTGGAAAAGGAACTACGGCCATTCCTGATCGAGGTGTCTATGGACCTTTGATATCCGCCATTGCAGTGACACCTAGTAAGTTGTGGATCTCGTATCTGTGACTTCACTTGCTTTTTCTTCCATCAGCTTGTGGTTTTAAGACTCCTTCATTGTTTGTAGACTATAAGGTTGAAACTGGTGATGGGGGATTGTCTGTTGGAGCTATTATCGGCATTGTTGCTGCTTCATGTGCAGCTGTCTTACTGATTTTACTGGTCCTCCGAGTTAAAGGTTACTTGGGTGGAAAGGATCTCGAGAATAATGGTAAGAATAGTTCACCATTATCTCTAGGGAGGATGCAGATACTGCTTTTCTTTTCTTTTCATTCTTTGCTTGTCTCGCTGTTCTTGTCAAATTAACTGGCTCGTGCGCGTTCTTCCTTGTTGCAGAACTTCGTGGGCTGGATCTCCAGACTGGATATTTCACTTTACGACAGATTAAACAAGCAACCCATAATTTCGATTCTGCAAATAAAATAGGGGAAGGAGGATTTGGGCCAGTTTACAAGGTAATATTCGATATGGCTCTACACTATGCTATAGCACCTGAAACCATGTGAAAAAGAAAAAAGAAATATTCTGCATTCGAACATTTCTGAAGCTTTTGCAAACTTTTTCCAGGGTGTTCTGTCTGATGGAAAAGTAATTGCTGTTAAGCAGCTTTCCTCCAAATCGAAGCAAGGGAACCGTGAATTTGTGAATGAGATTGGCATGATATCCGCCTTGCAGCACCCCCACCTTGTGAAGCTTTACGGCTGTTGCATCGAAGGCAACCAGTTGTTATTAGTATACGAGTACTTGGAAAACAACAGTCTTGCTCGTGCTCTTTTCGGTATTTGCCTGACCAACAAACACCCTTTTGAGGCCTTTAATTAGGTCTATAAAACGAAAAAGAAAAGAAAAGAAAAGGGGATTATGACTGAATTATGTCTTCCGTTTGTATTTGCAATATCAGGTCAGGGGGAGCAGCAGATAAAATTGAATTGGGAAACAAGGAAGAAGATACTGTTGGGTATTGCAAAGGGGTTAGCCTATCTTCATGAGGAGTCAAGGCTGAAAATTGTACACAGAGACATAAAAGCAACCAATGTACTGCTTGATAAGGATCTGAATGCTAAGATATCAGATTTTGGTTTGGCCAAACTTGATGAGGAAGAGAACACTCATATCAGTACACGAATAGCTGGAACTATGTAAGTTTGTTCTCTCTTTACTCTTCCTATTATAAAAAAATACATGCAAAATATTTTATGAATTTTACTATTATCTGATATTCCTGCAGAGGTTATATGGCTCCAGAATATGCCATGAGGGGCTACTTGACGGACAAAGCAGATGTTTACAGCTTTGGAGTAGTTGCTTTAGAGATTGTGAGTGGGAAAAGCAACACAAATTACAGGCCAAAGGAGGAGTTTGTTTATCTCCTTGATTGGGTAATATAATATATGCTTCTTTTCACTAGTTCGCATGCATGACATCATTATTCTTGTGAAAGAAGAGGTACAACAAAATTTCTGACTTGTTTGTTTGTATATTGATGTTAACTCAAGGCTTATGTCCTGCAAGAACAAGGCAACCTTCTGGAGCTTGTGGATCCAAGCCTTGGCTCAGACTACTCCAGAAAAGAGGCAATGACTATGCTTCACCTGGCACTCCTGTGCACAAATCCATCTCCTACTTTAAGGCCAACAATGTCTTCTGTGGTGAGCATGCTGGAAGGCAAAATCCCAGTGCAAGCTCCCATAATAAAGCGTGACAATATGAGCCAGGACGCAAGATTCAAAGCTTTCGAGCTACTCTCGCAGGACAGCCAGACGCACGTCTCAGCTTCATCTCAAGAAAGTCACAAACGCATATCCATGGATGGGCCGTGGATCGATTCCTCGGTTTCAGGCCAAAGTAAAGATGATTCTTCCTCAACCAGGCTGCTTAATGATCTTTATGACGTAAAGTTGGAGTGATTTAATTATTGTATCAATATAACGAAGTTGGAGGATTTTAAGTTAGTTTTGGTGAGTCCGGCATATATAATTTTATATATTTGTAGCTTATCAAACGCTGATAATTTCATATAATTATAATCAATGTACGGTTGGTTTTGATCTTTGAGTGGTTTAGTTGAGCTTCAATGATAGTGTAGTTATGTTGATGATCGTCCGGAATAGGGATAGGCTTTTGTCCGGAAACGGGGCGTGGTGGCTTCCACATCGGTGGTGGGGTCCGTTGGTGGTGGCCGAATCATTTGTTGGAACCTCGTCCTGCTCGTCCAAATGCCAACTTAGTCACGTGCACCGATGATTCGTTTTATTCCAAGTTTCATCCAAAATCCTTTTTCCTTTTTTTTTCGAAAACCGTAAACAATATTTTGCAATTTGAATTCTTCTCCTCTTTATTCTAAAATAATAAAAATCCAACATACACAATTTTATTCAAAATCTAATTAATATTTTAAAATCTGTTTTATTTTTTAACTGAAAATAAAATTCTATAAAATCTAAAACTAATTTTGTAATGTGCATATAAAAATATGCAATGAGTTGTGGGCCTGTGTCACGAAATCAGGAAAATGGCAGTAGAAGCCAAAACAAGCATCCGATGAAAGCAATGTGATCGCGGCGATGCAAGCCAGGTGAACTGGAAGCGGCGGCGGCGACGGGGACTTCTTCCGCTTTCAGCATCTAAAATATTCTAGCTGTCACTCTCACACCCATGTCCACTAGAAGAAGAACAACAACGACTTGGGACAAGTGCAGGGCTATTCTCCCTTCCTTGTTAAGCCTTCCTCCTGCCCTTAAATTGGGATCATTCTTTTTACTATGTAACTTAAGAAAACGAGAAACTTTTTCTTAATAAGATCTCTTCACTCTCTCCCTAGGAGTTGTCGGGTTTCTTCCGTTTCTAGTTCAAGCAGGTGTTTCACATGGCTAAATATGACTTGCCCACGTTGGGAAAGGGTCGTCTTCTCATCAACTCCGACCATTCCGATCAACTTTCTTACCCTCTCCCCGGCGGCCTCTTCCTCGACCATCGTCATACCTTCGATCCTTCTTTGTTTCTCTCTGAAATAATATCTAAATCAAGCAGCTCCGCTATATGCTTTACCACTGTAAAGAGTAGAACAAAAACAATTCCTGATCTTAATGTTCATGGTATAAGAGGAGGAAGAAGAGGAGCTTTGTTTTTGTCGGTGAGTTTGTCTGTAAAAGAAGAGGTAGCCGGATATGTTGGGGAATCGCAAGAAAGCCTGGGACACAATGCAGATGAATATAAGAATTGCAGAGAAGATGAGACGGTGGTGACTCCTCAAGTGGAGAGAAGGGTTTTTTCGAATACACTCAGGCATCTCAGTGCTGGCGCTATTGCCGCTGCCGTTTCTAGGTATGGCCGCTACTTCCTAATGGCCCCATTATTTTTCCTGTTCCTTTTATCCTTTTCTTGGTGTCGTTAGTGTTTATTTATGCAATCCTTGCCAGTAATCCATATTATCATTTTTGTTGTTACTGCTGCATTCTTGAACCTACAGAACATGTGTTGCTCCTTTGGAAAGACTGAAGCTGGAATACATAGTTCGCGGTGAACAGAAAAGTCTTATGGAGCTGATCAAGATGATTGCAATGACTCAAGGACTCAAAGGTTTTTGGAAAGGAAACTTTGTTAATATTCTTCGCACTGCGCCATTTAAGGCTGTCAACTTCTATGCTTATGATGCCTACCGAAACCAACTGCTCAAGTGGTCTTGCAACCAGGAATCCACCAATTTTGACAGGTTTCTTGCTGGTGCTGCAGCTGGAATTACTGCGACCCTACTATGTTTGCCAATGGATACAGTATGTTCTGTGACACTTCTGATTCTATTTCATTTCTTATCTTTGCTTCAAATTTGAAATTTTGTGCCCATTAATGCTGTATATAGATGATGCTTGTTCATAATTAATAACCAAATTGCTAAACCAATTTTAGCTGTAATTCTATGCAATTAATTTGGTGTAGTGGACACTAGAGAAAAATTCTATTGCAGCTTCCTATGCTGGTTTTTTTTGTTTATTGTGATAGTTCCTATGCTTCCTATGCTGGTTGCTTTTTGTTTATTGCGATAGTTCCTATGCTTCCTATGTTGGTTGTTTGTTGTTAGAAATGCTGCAGTTTTCCCTCTATAAATTTTGTAGCATCACAGGAAAAGGAAGGGGACTACTGCTGCCAATTTGTGCCCTTGTAGTTACTGATGATCCTCTGTTTGTTGTCTAGCTCCTGTCCAATATTCAGAGCCCAATGCTATTGAATCCACCAAAAATCTCATATTTTCTATCCTTTCTGTAAGATGCCTGGCCATCTGTATCTCTCATTAGTTTTTACCTGTCAAATTCAAATAAACGATAGGCTTTTCCTTGTAGTTGCAAGGACAAATTCTTGAGCAATTTTAGTACATTGTTCTGTCCTGGACTAAGAGTTATGAATCGCCATCTCTAGAACCTTTATTGGACTACGCTACAAGCACAAGTTAATAGTCCTTCTTATTGGGAATGGTAGTAATGATTGTGAATGATCATACTAAGTCTTTCATGCATGTAATTTCATGTTGGATGTTTTTAATGCAAATCAGTTTCAACTGACTAACAAAAGTGCAAAATTTTGTAGGTAAGGACAAAGATGGTAGCACCTGGTGGGGAAGCATTGGGTGGTATAATTGGCACTTTCCGCCACATGATCCAGACTGAAGGATTCTTTTCTCTTTATAAGGGTTTATTGCCCTCAATTGTGAGCATGGCACCTTCAGGTGCAGTTTTCTATGGTGTTTATGATATCTTAAAATCAGCTTATCTTCATTCATCAGAAGGGAGGCAAAGAATTCAGAGCTTGAAACAAGAAGGCCAAGGATTGAATGCCCTAGAACAACTGGAGTTGGGACCACTTAGGACATTGCTTTATGGGGCAATTGCTGGCTGTTGTTCTGAAGCTGCTACATATCCATTCGAAGTTGTGAGGAGACAGCTTCAAATGCAAGTGAGAGAAACAAAGATGAGTGCCTCGGCTACTTGTGTGAAGCTGATCGAACAAGGAGGTATTCCTGCTCTATATGCGGGATTAGTTCCCAGCTTGTTGCAGGTATAATAAATTCTTCTTAGACTGAAGTTGTTCCTTTCATTTTAGGAAGGTTTTGGATATAAATTCAGAATAACTCATTGCCCCAAAAGGTTTTGCTGAATGTGATGATTAATCTGAAGTGCTGTGAATCATCAAATAATTATAGTTGAGTCGGTAAATAGTATAGAATAGGCTGATTTTACAATTTCAAGACCTGTTTGATGACTTCGCATATGCATTTAAAGCAAGCTAGAAAATTGTACAGGCTAGATTACTTTTCGAATAGTACAAGGAATACAAGGTAAGGATCAACCTGCAAATAGTACAAGGAATACTAAGTTTACATACAAATCTTAGGATGTATTTGTTTAATTGAGAAGGTTCTACCAATGTGTAGCTCAGTCATATCTCAAACATTATATACTTATGGAAGAAAAAGTCAAGGTAGAAAATTTTCTGATTTTCCAGTAAACGTCTTCAGGTTATCCAGGTTGATAGACAGTGAGAGAGTATATTGGTGGTTTTGCTTTTTCAAGAGCTTTTCGCCAGCAGAATTATAATTGCAATATTTAAATGCAGTTACCATTAGCATAAAAGTGGCTGCGACTTGTGGGAAAGAAATCTTACCTCATCTCCTTGATCGCTATATGTCTCTCCATGTTGATAATCCATGTGTATGCTTGCGGGCATATCTCCATGTGCGCAAGAGTCTGCTTTTTGTACTTTATTCTCGATTATTTGTATGTTTGCGGAATTTATATCGTTATTTTTGTGAATATACAGGTTCTACCATCAGCTGGTATAAGTTACCTTGTGTACGAGTTCATGAAGATAGTGCTCGAAGTAGAATGACATTCTAATTGGATCTGTGTTGGGAGGGAGGCGATGCTTGCAAGTTATAATTTAATTTTAATGATGGATTCCCGGACTTGTTCAAGTGTCTGCATTTACTTGTATTTTTGTCCAACAAAATCGTTGTTGACAGGAAAATTGCAAGAGGTAGTAAGTGCTTCAATTCTAATCAAAAGAACATTTGTATTGATTGTTAGTGCAACTATTTAGTTATCATGGTTGGCTTATTATCGTTAATAAATTGATGATTTTATGACCTATTGCTGTTATGTACTAATAGTCTAAATCTGTCTAGTCATTCGTTGATCCTTATGTCACTATAAGGTATATAATTTGATTGTAAAATCTAAAAAATATTATTAATAACATTATTTTTAATTAAAGGGATATTCACTGTTGATAATAATAAACAATCAGTTTCATAAAAACCGACAAAACTAAGGGATTGGTGGGTTCTCTCCCCAAGAAAACAGATCTTTCTCTTGTAATCGGACTACGGAGGCTACGAGTACTGACTACCCCTCGTTGGAGGGGATCCAAAGCAATAAGATCGACCTGGAATGGAGAATACGGAGGTGAAAGCAACAGCGGAAGATGCCAGAGGCACAGAAATCAAGGGAATGGAGATTGAGAGAGGAGCCTATAGGACGGCACTAATTGGCCAACAAGCCACTAAGAACTTGGTCTAGATCTTCGGTAAATAGGAATTTCATGTTTCGGTTAAAGCATGATTCCCTTATGTTCTACTCTCAGAAAAAAAAAGAAGCACAACGATACGTCAGTTGAGGTGGAATCGTACTCATAATAAGACTATAATGTTACCGAGCCCGAGCGATTTCTCAACCGCCGAGCGTAAATACAGACTCTCATGTACATATACATGGCTCAGTTTCTTCTTATTGTGAAAAAACATAAAAGATAGTGTACTTTCACCATCCACTGTACATGGTAACAAGCCCAGGTATACATTTCCACACCCCGTATCATCATCGCCACTGGAGATATAATTGGGAACTCCGCCCGAGTTTGCAGAAATAGAAAATTAACAAAATACAAGTCATAGTCCACATAATTAGATGCCTATTAGTGAGGCCACAACTCTCCCCCTCTCAACTCTTGATATTAGCGCCAACGCTCTCATAAAACATGATGTACCCATGGTCTGTGTTACTCGAATATTCCTGAGCTGACCCAAAAAATGTCTGCACGGCAGACTCGTCAATCATCTCCACATTCTCATCATCGAAAAACAACCAGTGATTATGGCTCTTCACAAGGCTGACGTAGTGCCCATGGTTGGGTCCGCTACCAACATGAACAACTACAGCAAATAGCGAGTACTCAATCTCTGAATCTTCCACCGAATCACTTAGCTTCAGCTCAAGTGGAAAGACAACACGATAAGATAGCTTCTTGTGCCGCCCTAATTGCTCGATGTATTTAAACCTCTTCAAATGGATGACCAGGATGTTAGGGAGCTTTTTTATCTTCATTCGCTTCTGGGCTTCTTGTAAACTGCACACAAACAGATTCATCGATAGCTTCTTAAGATGGTCTGGATGCAACAAATCAAAGCTGGAAGTAATAGCAGATATCAGCTCAACAACCACCCACATGACACAAGTAAATCCCAAGTGATTCTATATGACTAACTACAGAATAGTGACATCTTATAAAAGAATAAAACATCATTACCCATCCAGCAATACTGTTTAAGAAAATGGAAATAGTTGAAATATCATTGATTCAAGACAATGTCATTGCGGTAATGATATTGCATTTTTTTTGAATTATTATGATATTAAAGATGAGCTAGTGAAAATATTTGAAGGGTGACTTTATAGTGTATCAACAACGGAAACAAAAGGTAGAATGTGGTCTCGATATGCAAATACTTAAAAGTACTGTGGAGATCACATTCGACCATTGTACTATCATCTTGGAATACCTAAATGTTTTATGGATGTAAATTTTCAAACAATTTTTTTATAAAGCATTTTTTTCTGCTCCTAGCTTGATTTCCAAAAGTAGAAAGGAACCAAAATATAAAGCTAGATGAACAACCACAAAGACTACAATATTCACCCAACACAGGATTTTAGAATATCACAGCAAAATTTCTCCAAAGACATCATCTGTGACCTTTCATTAGTTTTCACTGAGACATCTTTCATAAGCTGTCCAGTTCCTACCACCTGTAAAGTCTTTTAAATTGCACACATGATTTTCATTTCCTAATCAGTATCTAGTATACTTTAATAGCCCTCAAGAAGGGGATATTTGTTTCAAAAAAGAAATGAAAATAAAAATATTAATATTTATAAAAAGAAATCCTTATTAGCATCATGTAAAACCGTTTACTTCATTGAGAGAGACTCCCCGGCAGATATCTATCCATCTTTTCTGCCAAACTCCCTGACACCAATGGGTATTTCACCACCAAATACATCCACATAAAACCTTCGCCCATCTCTCAACTTAGATCTGCCTCTGGAATCAACTCCCCACCTGCCTGATCCCATTCGAAATACAAAATCAAACATCACAGACACCAGAATCCCCACTTAACAGGTTCAGCCCATCAAACATCGAGACCAGTAGAGCCAGAAGCTTGCAAAGCAACTACCCACTATATGGACACTGTACACAAATCAACAATGATAAATTAATCTAAAACCCCTGCATTTTGAATTTTTTACCAGGTTTCAGTTCCAGTTTTACAGGATATAAACACAGGGAGAAAGTTGTCTATATTTCAATTTAGTTTATTGGTGAATAAGGAAATTGAGGTTGGCTGTGGGCAAAGGAGTCTTTTCAACAAGAGATGTTGAATGACAATATAAGGATTAAAAAGCCAGCAGCTTATAAGGTTAACAGTCTCACTGATACATCAATGGAATGATAAGCATCAAGGAGCGGTGTGACATTGCTGGGTTCCCTAGATACAGTAATTTAAATACTGTCCAAAGTTAGGGCTGTATAAGTGTTTAAACCTACAGCAGATTACTAGTAGGATTCAGGATCACCAGAGACTATAGCGGATTGCATATGCTGAATAGACAGGTTATACATTAGCTACATCATTTAGAAAGGACGCCAAACATTTCATCATCATCTCCATCTTTCCTGGGCCCATACATCACAAGTTTGTCTACATGCTTAGCTCTAATAAGAAAAAAAGTTTGTGCATTCAAAGTATAGCCTAAGTATATTAAAAGCATTTATGACTTAACTGTAACATACCAAAAGAGAAAGAATTCTCTGTCCTATGCGTAACATAATACAATTAATAATGAGACACTTGTAAAGAACCTGGAAAACAGAGCATAAATCACCAACCTGCAGCACTTATCACAGAAAAATTTATCTTCTGCATTCAAAGTTTCTGTGGAGCTAAAATTTTTCAAACAGCTTGTTAAAGAGCTGTTCTGTTCAATATCAAGGCTCAAATCAAAGAAGGTCTCATCTCTTGCTGTTACAGTCTCACACCGCAAGCATCTTGTCTCATTAGTAAGTATCCCCTGATCAAAAGACGGGAGAGATGATGAGTTTTCCAGGTGGCAGGAGAAGGGTAAAGGAGGTATATGATCCTTCGAGTTCAATGAAGAGAATATGAAAAACCCATATATTGCTAGGAAATCCAGTACAACATATCATAGAATGCTTGCTTGGCCCAAACAGTGATGTAAAAGCAGTTATCTCAATTTAAATCTGCTACAAGTAAAATAAATTGACCCAAGAGAATCACCTGAAAATACTTGTGCACCCAGGTAACAAGAGGATCTTTTGGAACACCATTTGCTTGAGCATTTTTCATTCCATTTGCAATCTTTTCATGTGGTGAAGAAGTCAGATCACTTTTGGCAGCTTGAGCCTCCTTCTCTAATATTTCAACCAGTTCATTGAGTAAAAAGTTCAAAAATTCATGAGCATCCTGCATGAAAACAGATATATTACCTTGCTCTCCTTTAGCACAGTTTCATTAAGATAATTTTAGATTGATGTCCTTATGATCCCCAAGTTCATTACCCCTGACACATATGAACACATACCTGATGCATATAGCTGCGGAAAAGCTCATTTTGCTTTTTCAATCTTTGAACAAAACGCTTTGGAGCAATTATTCCTGTTTTCTTCTTCTGTGAACTTATCTGTTCAAGATAAAATCCAATGCATATAAAAAATGCTCCTTCTCCTCAAAATTAACTCTAAAAACTTAATAATTACTAGAGTATACATATTGCAGAGCGTATGTATCCACATCAAAGAGTGTGTGCTTTAGATGAGGTTGAACATATTGCAGATACTTTGTGATTTTGTTTCGAAAAACAATTTCACAGTAATGTCCACGACCACCATGGAATATCCAAAACACCTCAGAATACAAATCAAGTAATCAAGGCATACACTACAAGATGGGATCCTTCTACATCTAACAAGCAAAGCAAAAGGGAGGAATCATTCAAATATAATGAAATTTTTCTTGAGATAATGTAGTACATAAGAAGCTGGCAGTTTTATTAAAGAATGTACGCTCCTGCTTAGGGGACCAAAAAAAAAAAAGGCGAGTTGCAAAAGAGGCTACCGGGCAAGTTTCTCATGAATCGTAATAGAATCAACATAAACATCAGGATACAGAGTATTGAAGAGATGACCTGAGTAAATAAATCGGCCAAGCACGTCAACAGATTCTCATCAGCATCTCCTATGCTCTTGTTACTGGCAAAATATTCGAGTACATGTTCGCGAAACGGTACACAAAAGTAAAGTGCCTGAAGAAGAAGAAGTTACTTCCAGCACTGCCGAATTATGTGGATGCTAAATGAGAGAAAGAAAAATAAAAAGAAGAAACCCTAAAACTTAATATATCTGATCAAACAACAATAGATAGACGGATTGAAGAAACATTGCTAGCAGGAACGTTATAAAGCAAAAGAACAGACGAACAAGTAAAAGAGATGCATATGGAATTATAAGTAACCTGCAAAACGCTGTTACAGTAGCAAGTGTTTCCGAAATTTTCGAGGCCGAAGTATCGTTCGCCTTCCGGGAACTGGTCGCCCAGAGCTTTCTCGAGTTTGGACGCCGCACTCCCCATAGCTTACTTTTAGTGCATCGATTGTATAACCCTGCAAAATCGCCTTTTGGTTTATGTATTCTCTAGCGTGGGGTCTTAGTCAACTGTATTATTAACGGATTCCGATCGTGTTGGATGGGATGGAAATGGATGAATTGTGTTTTTTAGGGCTTCCTTCGCGGTTAAAACAAGGAAGAAGAACCGATAAGGGGCTCAAGGTCTTTTCAGATCGTACTCATAAATCGTGATGCATACATACAACAGATGGGGGTAATTTTAAGTAGGAAACTAGAAAAATAAATCTTAATATCGTTTAGGTCGTCGCAGTTGTAAAAATAATTGCCCCACCGCCACACCGGTTTAGCTAACTTCGCGTTCTGCTCTTGCCCTGTGTTATTATATTGGATACAAAATTAATTTATTATATTTTGAGAAGAGTACTAATCTTGTAATAAATTATAACAGTACTAAGATTTTGGTAGAAGATTTCTTATAAATTGTAATTATACCCAAGTATAACTCTCTTCACACCTCATCAATTTCTAAATTTGTTAAAGGCAAGGAAGGCCAAAAAGAAAACTATGTTGCTATTAGAAATATGTGTAACTGACATTAGAATCACTCAATACTGGATAGTTTTCTTAGGTATACATATTTAGAAAGAGAACAAAAATAAAAAGAAGAAAAGGAAATAAGAGAGAGAGGGTGAGGCAAAGGTAATTTAATAAAAATACCAGGCCTAGATGAATAAAAACGTCTCAACCAAACATACAAAGAGAGAAAAAGCCTTATCCCCTCAAGTACAAAACCTTTGAGCAATACAGGCGGAAGGAGACCAGAAATCCCGTAGACAACTTAAAATGTTGAGCCTGTCTGCGATTACTTTTCCACCGACGCCCTTGTCTCTCACCCCTAAATCACTCTCCGCCGTCATCCCAGTGCGGCACGCATGGCCCGTTAATCTTCGCGCCACCCAAATCCCGGCGGGCTCGTTTTCTGGTAGGCCTAGAGTTGTAATGATGGCAAAGAGAGAAGAAGAATTGAAGGAAATCAGGGCCATGACCACTGAGGAAATCAATGAAGAAGTAGTTGACCTTAAAGGTGAACTCCTTATTCTTCGACTTGAGAGATCCGCCCGTAAAGAGTTCAAGCCCAGTGAGTTTGGCCGAATGCGCAAAAGGGTAATTGTGTTATGTCCATTCTCTATTTCTGTCAATTGCTTCTCTTTCTTTGGTTTAAAGTTCGTCGGTGCTGCTACAGTGAGATTTCTCATATGGGTTAGCGTGGTGGTTGTTGCTGATGTTTTTCTTTTAAAATGTTTTCATATTTGTTTAGCAACGCACTGCCTTCTAAAACACCGGAAATTGCTATGTTTCTGGTTACTCCCACTGGAAGTGTCTTTCTCGTGAATACACATTGTGATTTAATACATAATGTGTTCTCGGATACAGTTGAATTTTTCAATATGTGAATGCAATTTTGCTGCCTGCAATTATTCAATGTAACAATTGCTTCATAATAGGAGCAGAAAGCAACATTTCTCTGGAACTATGTCATTTGGGTTACGAATTAGCATTCCCGATGAAGTATTCTATTTCAATATTGCTGAGCCTGAAAAATGTGGAGTGCTTGTAATTGCATGCTTTTTTTCTTAGTGAAAACAACAATTACTTATGATCTATGTTTGGTTAATGCATAAAAGATTTGTTCTTTTCTTCCCTTTCTCCTAAAATTAACAGTTCTTTTAAATCTCTCTATGGGTAAAAACATGTTTGCTTCAGAAGATATGGCTTGATATCATTGCTATATATTTCCTGAAACCTTTATTTCCCTCCATAGTTTCAATGCTAATCCCTTTCCAATCAGAACCCTTCATACCGATCATTTTCTACCATCAATTATGTTTACTGCTTGGGGTAAAGCTTGTAGATTAATACAGTTGAAACTTGTTTGAAAAGAAGGGTAGAGTGGTGAGACCAATGCTTTGACCTCAACCCAAAAACACATTTTTAAGTACATCAATCAGACGACATTAATCCTTTGTAATCAACTGAAGACGTGCCTCTACTGATTTGAGTAGAACCTTAGCGTGCATAATGCCTTCATTCCGTATTTCCATGCAGCTTAGGTGAAGTTGAGTTATTTGCTATCATATGTTTGTTCCTGTTTGACATTGGCTCTTTCCTTTTTCTTTTAACGAGCATTATTACCGGAGCTGGTTGTCTATAGTTTCGGTGAGGTATTTCTTAAAATATCAAAATTAACTGAGGCTTTGTATCAATACCAGATAGCTCGCATGCTTACGGTTAGACGAGAAAGAGAGATTGAGGAGGGAATCAACAAGAGATTGTCAAGGAAGCTTGATCGAAAATGGAAGAAGAGCATTGTTACCAGACCACCACCAACTTTGAGGAAGATGATGGAAGAGGAAGCTAAGGATGCTAAGGATTAGATGGAGAAACCATCTAATTCTTGATTGTTCTGTTTGTTTGTCTTGCTTTCTTTAGTGCTGTGCATCACTTGATTCATCCGTGTTTGACACATCACCTGGAAATTGGTTAGCTTCATCAATACGGTATATTCTACTGGAATGTTTCTGTCATTGGCATGTTGATATATACTTACTCTTTGACCGTTTGATGATTGGTAGGGTAGAGTTCGTTTCGTTTCAATCACATAAGTTATTATCAAATCTAACTTTATCAATGCAACTGGAAAAACCAAACCATGAAAAAAAACACTACTGGGTTCGGTTTTTAGTTAAATATTGAAAAAAAATTATTTTATCTAAAATTTATAGATAAAATATTTAGCTAAGGTATCAACTAGAACTCGCCGGTGTTATTTTCAATATATATATGATTCATTCATTACAATTGAATGAAAAAGATATGCACTCAGAAAAGGGACATCCACAACCTATATGCCATTAAATATATTTAAATAAGTGATTATTTATTAAAATAATCTATTTAAATATTAATTTATTGTAAAACTCCAGTCCAATCGAACCCGTTAATCAAATAGGGCACTCGCTCGCGCAAAGAAGCTCCGCTCGGGTATATGAAATAAGAATTACATTGAATATATAAGTGCGGGTTTATGTAAAGTCATATGTATCAATACTATATCCTTTTGGGCAACGAGAACAATAGTCCCACGTAATCCTATAATTGTAATTTCATTCACACACAATCGTATTCGGGTCTGTTGGACCGATATGTAATAGTGTCTCATAGCATCTTTTTATGGATATTAACCATACATGGCAAGTTTTAAGTTACTTATATTGATTTAGTTTGTGGACGGTATATTTTGGTAATGAGGGAGTAGTATTACATATTACATATTTGTTCAACACTAATTGAGACTCCATCAAGATTTGTGCTACATTGTTATCCTCGACAAGTTTCAGACACAATGAGATTGATTGGAGTTGCATGTATATATATGATCTTACTCCTCAATGATTAACATCCTGACTTTAGTGATTTCTTATTCTAAACAGTTAGTATTTGGTAGCTGTGATATAAGGTGATCATCTACCCTTTACGCATGTTTTCCTTGTGGTAACCAGCTGGTTCATATTGACATTATTGTTAATTTGAGAAATGTGTTTAAATGGTAATATTCATATATCTCTAATTAAAAGTCAAAGGATTCAAATTTTGACTTTAAAAATAAAATACTTTAAAATTTACGATTAGTTAGACTTATTTATAGTTGGTACTTATGATATGATAGAGAACTAGTTATCGTTATGATATGACAGAGAATTAGTTATCGTTACTGGTGGATACTATTAAAAAAATATTAACATGGTGGTTACTGTTGGTGTTTTACAACCTTGGGATATTCATTATTTTTATTTTATGGAGATTGGATGAATGATTAGTTTAGTGACATGGGGATGTTTGGTTTAATTTGGTGGTTATTATCATGTGTTTAAGAACCATATCAGCGAGGAAGAGGATAAACTATATACTATACTCGGTTCAATTAATAAAAGCTCAGATTATCATTTGTTTTTTTCACATTTTAGTCGTGGAAAATTGGATTGCTACCAATATCGTCGGATGGCATTTCTCCCTGTGAACTATATCCAAAATATGACTCACAAGTACCAAGGTTTTGCAGGAATAATAAAGGAAGAAACAGAAGGACACATCACAAGGGGCCCATATAAAAAGTAATGACTTTTGTGAGTTTCCATAGACACAATCAGATAAGCACAGTTGCATGAGGAGAGTGGAGACGAAATTCTTTATTATTTGCTTTAACACATAAACATTCCCTCCACGCGTTACTGCCTTGGCATTGTCATTGCACTGATAATTGGAAATAAGAAACACGAAGAGAGAGTGCCTTCACATCACTCCCACAACAAAAGTAAAAAAAAACCGTGCTTTTAGATATGTTATCATGCATTGATTTTAGTCTGGTTAGTATAACCTTTTTAATTTTGTCTTTTTCCTTTCATCTCTCTTGCTTTTTTGTCTGATCTCATCTATTTTTTTATCTGATCTCATCTGTTTCTTTTCTTCTTCTTTTATCCCTTAACATTTAATTATTTTTCATATCCATGGAAATTTTAGTTGGACAATTGGTTAAAAGGCAATGCCCTCATTAAATCAATGTGGTAAAAAACTATCTATTTTTACTTTTTTACTCTCATTTTTATTTTTTTTTATAAAAAAATTATTATTCCAGTACAAAAATAATAATTATTACAGACATTAACACCCAATATATCAGTGTCACTGAAAACCTTAAAAAAGATGAGGAGATATATTGATTTGGAGTGAGGATGAAATTGAGGAGATCTATTGATTTGTAGATATATTGAATTGGAGTGAGGAATAAGTTCTTTACTATTTGATCTAACACAAAAATATTCCCTCCATATTAGTGCTTTGGGGTTGTCATTGCACTGATAATTGTAAATAAGAAAAACAATGGTAGAGTGCCTTCACATCACTCCCACAATTAAAGCATATTGTAAGATATGCTGTCATATATTGATTTCGATCTGGTCCAGTGTAACCTGTTTTATTTTGTCTTCTTCCTTTCATCTCTTCTGTTTTCTTCGTCCGATCTCATCTATATTTCTGTCTGACCTCACCTGTTACTTCTGTTTTTTTTTTCCCTTAACATTCACCTATTTTTCATATCCATGGAAATTTTACTTGGGTAGGTGGCTAAAAAGCAATGCCTTCATTAATTCAATGTGGTAAAAAATTCTCTATTTTTACTTTTTACTCTCATCTTTATTTTTTATATAAAAAATTATTATTCCAATACAAAACTAATAATTATTACATACATTAATACCCAATATATCAGTGTAACTAAAAATCTTAAAAGCGATGAGGAGATATATTGATTTGGAGTGGGAACGAAATTCTTTACTATTTAATTTAACACAAAAATATTCCCTCCACATTAGATAATTGCAAATAAGAAAAACGATGGTAGACTGTCTTCACATCACTCCCACAACAAAGCATGCTATTAGATACGTTGTCATGCATTGATTTCGATCTGATCCAATGTAACCTGCTTTATTTTGTCTTCTTCCCTTCATCTCTCCTGTTTTCTTCGTCTGATCTTATTTATTTTTCTGTCTGATCTCATCTGTTTCTTCTGTTCTTTTTTTTTTCCTTAACATTCACCTATTTTTCATTTCCATGGAAATTTTACCTGGGTAGGTAGCTAAAAGGAAATGTCTTCATTAATTCAATGTGGTAAAAAGTTCTCTATTTTTATTTTTTTACTCTCATCTCTATTTTTTTATAAAAAAATTATTATTCCAATACAAAACTAATAATTATTACAGACATTAATACCCAATATATCAGTGTCACTAAAAACTTTAAAAACGATGAGGAGATATATTGATTTGGAGTGACGACAAAATTCTTTATTATTTGATTTAACACAAAAATATTCCCTCCATATTAGTGCTTTGGGCTTGTCATTGCACTGATAATTGCAAATAAGAAAAACAATGGTAGACTGCCTTCACATCAGTCTCACAACAAAAGCATATTGTTAGATACGTTGTCATGCATTGATTTCGATCTGGTCTAGTGTAACCTGTTTTATTTTGTATTCTTCCCTTCATCTATCCTGTTTTCTTCGTCTGATCTCATCTATTTTTCTGTCTGATTTCACCTGTTTCTTCTGTTCTTTTTTTTTCCCTTAACATTCACCTATTTTTCATATCCATGGAAATTTTACCTAGATAGGTGGCTAAAAAGCAATGTCTTCATTAATTCAATGTGGTAAAAAATTCTATATTTTTACTTTTTTACTCTCATCTTTATTTTTTTTATAAAAAAATTATTATTTCAATACAAAACTAATAATTATTACAGACATTAATACCCAATATATCAATGTCACTGAAAACCTTAAAAACGACGAAGAGATATATTAGTTTGGAGTGGGGACAAAATTGAGGAGATATATTGATTTGGAGTGGGGATGAAATTCTTTACTATTTGATTTAACACAAAAACATTCCCTACAAGTTAGTGCCTTGGGCTTGTCATTGCACTGATAATTGCAAATAAGAAAAACAATGGGAGTCTGTCTTCACATCACTACCACAACAAAAGCGTGTTGTTAGATACGTTGTCATGCATTGATTTCAATCTAGTCCAGTGTAACCTGTTTTATTTTGTCTTTTTCCCTTCACCTCTCCTGTTTTCTTCATCTGATCTCACGTATTTTTTTTTCTAATCTCACATGTTTCTTCTCTTCTTCTTTTTTCCCTTAACATGCACCTGTTTTTCATATCCATAGAAATTTTACCTGGGTAGGTGGCTAAAAGGCAATGCCTTTATTAATTCAATGTAGTAAAAAAGTCTATATTTTTACTTTTTTAGTCTTATCTTTTTTTGTTTAATAAAAAAATTATTATTCCAATACAAAACTAATAATTATTACAGACATTAATACCCAATATATCAGTGTCACTTAAAACCTTAAAAACAGTGAGGAGATATATTGATTTGGAGTGGGGATGAAATTGACGAGATGTATTGATTTGGAGATATATTGATTTAGAGTGGGGACAAAATTCTTTACTATTTGATTTAACACAAAAACATTCCCTATGTTAGTGCCTTGGGCTTGTCATTGCACTGATAATTGCAAATAAGAAAAACGATGGGAGAGTGCCTTCACATCACTCCCACAACAAAAGCGTGTTGTTAGATACGTTGTCATGCATTGATTTTAGTCTGATCTAGTGTAACCTATTTATTTTGTCTTCTTCCCTTCACCTCTCTTGTTTTCTTCGTCTGATCTCACCTGTTTCTTCTGTTCTTTTTTTTTTGTCCCTTAATATTCACCTATTTTCATATCCATGAAACTTGGGTAGGTGGCTAAAGGGCAATGCCTTCATTAATTCAACGTGGTAAAAAATTCTCTATTTTTACTTTTGGACGAAATTGGGGGAGACGATATTGTGAAAGCTAGCTAAGATTCTTTTGGATAATAGAATGCTTCACATTTCTTGCTCAGTCATTTTTGTGAGACCCCGATCTTCCATAGTATAGATGTTCGGGAAGTCCAGAAGCCGATACAGCTGAAATGACTATTTTTCCCTCAAAGAAGTGGATGCGTGATGGCCTAAAATGGTGGTTGTCGAATATCTCATATTTTATTTTTGATGTTTTTGTGTTAATTATCCTTAGTTTAATCTCATATTATTCGAAATATTAGATAAATCTTCCTTTTAAATAGAGTTACCATTTTAATAGAATTATTATTTTAATAGAATTATCCTTTTAATAGAATTATCTTTTAATTATCCTTTTTAACTTAAAAATAGAGAATTATCTCTTAGCTAAACCTCCTTATACACCTATAAAAAAAGAAGCCGACCTACCATGATAAATCATACCCAAAACGTCCTAAATAATTCTAGATATATACCCTCCATTCTTTCCCTCTCAAAGCCGACTTTTGTCCTTAAACCCAAAGTGCCAAAATTTGTCTCCTTCAATCAAATTCTTATGAGTGTTGGCTTGTTGGAATCCTCTTTTCATTGTGAATCTTTTCATTGTCCCTTCAATCAGATTCTTTTATTTTATTTACGTTCATTAAGCCATTTAGATGAGACCATTCTATTCCTTTATACACATAGCCTTTTGTTTTGCCTTTTAGCATAGATGTTATATTTTTTTATGAAAAATTCAGGCCTTTAAAACAAAAAGCCTGGACGAAAATTAACGTAACTAAAACTGTCCCAAGCTAAACACGTAGCCTTTTATTAACATAACTAGAATTGTCTTTATTAGCATAGTCTTTTGTAAATAACGTTATAAATATTAATTTAACGGGCTTAGTATAAATAAGTGTGATGTTTAATACACGTTTTGTATTCAATATGATATCTATCTCAATAAACGTTCGCTTGACCAATGCGAGATGAGTATACGGAATCCCAGTGTTAGGGGAGTGTTGCTTACCTGTTCAGGAGTTGTATGAGTGTTGCCTTCGTTTGCCTACCACGTCATTCACAGGTTGGTTCATATTTAGTATTGAGATGAGTACGATACGTGTGGTTTTCTCTGACTAGTCTCAGACAACCCTGGTAGTAGGGGTTGAGTATCCGTATATTTTTTTTCTTTTTTATTTTTCTTAAAATCTAAATTTACACTGCCAGTAGGCTTCCGGTTTCCCTTTAGCGGGGTTACTCGAAGAGTGATTTATTATGTCCACCCTGATAGGTTTTGTTAGGCATTATTAGCCGTGTTCTATCGTGTGTATTGAGTTATAACCTATTGTGTTGGAACTGCGTTTTACGTTACAAAATCAAATGTATAGATTCTATGCTCTTTGAGTTGCATCAGTTACGTGCTCGTTCTTATAGTAAATCGTTTCTTCTCTTCTTAGTATGTGCCTTTATGTCCTTGTAGGACATATGATGCAGTGACTCCTACTGAAATTACTATCTCACCCGTTGTTATTTCCCCCTTTTAGGAGTTGTTCGTGAGCCGTATGTAGTGTTCTGAGATGTGTGAGCTTTGTACGACTTGGCTGGACTATCACACCTGCACATTTAATATGGTTTTCTTTTTTGGCATTTCCTTTTTATACTCATTTTGATGTTTTGATTATTATTATATCCTTATACATCTAATATATTACTGGTTACGGTTTTATATATTGGGCTTTAAACCCAGTTTGTGATTTTGGGCTTGTGACTGTATGAATCCGTCTTTTGTTTTGAATTTTTATTTATTTAAATAAAGTCTTCCATTGTGGTATTTTGTTCACTTCGATGACATGCCAGATGTTTGTTTCTTATTTGACATGCTCAAATTCTTGAAATATTAAATACATTTGTTTCGGGAATCATGTTTGAAAAGTCTTTTAAGTCTTATGGGATTCGGATTGATCCACGTATTGGGCTTGTCCGGGTTTCACGACAGTAAAGACCTGATTTTCGGGTTTGAGTCCTTACACATCAGGTACTACTAGATCATTCCATGTGACAACAACCAACCTGTCTGAATATTATGTTGCATGAGGAGGAGAGTGGGGACAAAATTCTTTACTATTTAGTTACAGACATTTTTTTACTTGTAAGGTCTTGGAAATTACTTGTCTATCCCGTAGTATGATTTCAATAGACTCTTACATGACATATAGGTTAGTAGTTAATTAGGAGGGGTCAGCATTAGTTTGTGACTTCAGTTAGAGGGGGAGTTAGTTGAGGACAAAGCAACTGTAGGGACCCACGTGGTTACCATCCTGAATTGGACGTGTTATTTTGAGTATGTTAATTATTTTCTCAAGTTATGGTTTGCATTTAATATTGTTGACAGATTTATATTTTGTATAAATATTTGAGTAAAATGGTTTATCTGTTTGGGTTTTATATATTTTTAATTACGAAGCAAAGGCATTCATAAAAAAGAGTGCACGCAGGAAATTACATCTCTTCAATTGTGGTATTTCACAAGGTTAAGATGTAGAAATCAAGGCGCTTGAGGAAGTTGGTGATGTGATCAGAGGGAAGCCAGAATTTTATCACGCCTCTTTTGAAGAATATATATTCTATTACACCTAACAAGCGTGAAATATATTTTGTCATACCTACCAAAATGCGCCATGCATGTGCTGAAATATTGCCCGTCTCCCTTCCTACCTCAACTTTGTCTTTCATTATTCATTGCATGTTCCAGACTCCATCCTCTTCCCCTTAAGCCACCTCTATATATAGATTAACTCAATTGGATCAGGAGCAGGAGACATCAAGCGAGGCTAGCTAGTCTTTATTTTCTTTCCTCGTTCATTGGTCACAGGCCTGTACTTCAATTGCACTGGCTTAAGAACCATGAACGCTACCAATGCCGGAACCCTCCTCGCCACCTTCTCCTCCTCCTCATCTACCACAAACACCATTACCCTAGTCGTCACACTCTTAATCGCCGCTGTCGGTGTTTTTCAACTCCAAAGAATAGCTGCCTACAAAAAGGCTAGCAAAAACCTCCCACTTCCTCCTGGCCCAAGACCATGGCCCCTTATCGGCAATCTTCCTGAACTACTTCGATACAAGCCCACTTTCCGTTGGATGCACGGACTGATGAAAGAAATGAATACCGAAATTGCATGCATTCGTGTGGGAAATGCCCATATCATCCCAGTTGTGTGCCCCGAAATTGCCCGCGAGATATACAAAAAGCAAGATTCAATCTTCTCCACCAGGCCATTCACAATGGGCACAGGAGAGATTAGCGGAGGGTATCAAACAACAGCCTTTGTCCCATACAATGACCAATGGAAGAAGATGAAGAAGATGCTCATCTCGGAGGTGGTATCTCCTGCCAGGCTCAAGTGGCTCCACGATAAAAGAACCGAGGAGGGAGATAACCTTGTATTCTACGTGCACAATCAGTGCAAAGCCAATAAAAGTGTGGATTTGAGACTGGTTACCAGGCACTACAGCACTAATTTGGTGAGGAAGATGTTCTTTGGGAGGAGGTTCTTTGGGAAGGGAAAGCTCGATGGAGGACCTGGCCCTGAAGAAATCGACCATGTTGACGCACTTTTTGTATTTATCAAATATCTCTATGCATTCTGCGTGTCTGACTACTTTCCATTCTTGGTGGGGCTTGACCTTGATGGTCAGGAAAAGAAAGTTAAACATGCAAACCAGGTAATATGGAAGTATCAAAATCCAGTCGTTGATGAAAGGATCGAACAATGGAGATCGGGTCAAAGAAAGGAAATGGACGACATTCTTGATGTTTTCATTACTCTCAAGGATGCCAGCGGCAAACACTTTCTTACAAATGACGAGATCAGATATCAGCTTGCTGTAAGATCCTCTAACTCTTTCATTATAATATATAAGTCCCAAGCCGTGCTTATGCTAATGCCAAGTTACCTTCAAAAGAAGAATTATTTAGAAACGAAAAGATACCAAGTTCAAGTTCATTTTTTAAAAAACTAATTACTTGGCTTGGTGTATTAGTATAGCGATGGATGTACAGAAAGATCCCTAGTGGAAAATAGTAAGTGCGAGAAAGTCGATAAAAAATATTAAGGTGAAATTGAGAATATGAGAATGATTGATAACTTGGCCGCTTCCCTCCAATTATTATATGGGAACTCTAAATTCTCCGATCAATTTAAAACATGTAGGAGTATATATGGATAATAGCAGATGCATGTTTCTGGATGCAGGAACTTATGGCCGCGTCAGTAGATAACCCATCTAATGCGGTGGAATGGGCAATGGCAGAATTGATAAATCAACCTCAGCTGTTGAAAAAGGCCCAAGAGGAAATAGATAGGGTGGTCGGCAGGGACAGGCTGCTCCAGGAATCCGACATCTCAGAGCTCAACTATGTGAAAGCCATCGCACGAGAGGCCTATAGGCTCCATCCCATGTCTCCCTTCAACGTCCCCCATGTTTCCACTAAAGACACCACTGTTGCCGGCTACTTCATCCCCAAAGGGAGCCATGCGGTTGTCAGCCGCTATGGTCTTGGAAGGAACCCCAAGGTGTGGGATAATCCAACTGAATTCGACCCGGAGCGCCACATGAATGATGGAGAGATTTCCCTGCTAGAGAATGATCTCAGGTTCATATCTTTTAGCACTGGTCGGCGTGGATGCATTGCAGGTGTGCTCGGAACTTACATGACCATAATGTTGTTGGGCAGACTGGTTCAGTGCTTCGATTGGACCCCACCTGCACAGGGCATTGATCTCAGGGAGGGTGACGATGAGCTTGCTCCTGCTACCCCCTTGACTGCTTTTGCTAAGCCTCGCTTGCCTCCTCATGTCTACCCTGCTTCCAATTGATGCACTCGACCCACAAGACCAAAATAAACGTAATTTGGTTGAACACTGGGGTTATTAATACTGTAACGATATTTATGGCGAGAACTGTTATCCTATCTCCCGTTGTAACTCTTTAAATAATTCTTGGTGTGATTCTTCTTCCTCGTCCTTATTTTATATTGTAATTGGTTTGAGATTCAGCAATATCTTATTTACGTTTGTATTAAACCCTTCACTACCTGCTGTATCGCTGTACTTGATCTCAAATATAAAAGTCCTAAGTTTCAATTCTCCATTCGTGGCTAATTTAATTTTATATATTTTAGATATGGTTTATAAAAGTATGAAACTGAGGTGCGAAACCAGCCTGGGCTCTCAAGATGATTAGCGATCGAGGCCACCTGGAGTAGCTACCAACACGCCAAAGTCTATTTGTTTTCTCCTCCTCCTGTTGGGTGATAGGAAAAGAGATGAGAGTAATGCGGTTTTCAGGGAAAGAAAATCTACCAAACTCTTTATTAAATCTAAATTATCACTTAAAAATTCACAAAAAAAAATTAATATAAAAATATTTACTTTTATAAGAAGTACTTCAAAGCATCATTGAACCTCCAATTTGATACCTCCTCCCGTGATATGATTTCCTTGACAAAACAAGAACCAGTCTTAGCCCTCCATTTGTCCCAGTTGTTTTAGAGTATGGACATGTAGGTTTCACGGCACATACAACCGGGCCATAGTAGTATTGGTCACCTGAACACTCGCATACATGACAAAGGCCTTCACAACAGGTTTAGGCGAAAAGGATATTTAAATATTTTTTCTAGATTAAAGACGACACTAACTGGGGAAGGATTCATATTGTGTTTGGTTTTTGAAGAGTAAAAGCAATAGTTTGTGATTATCAAAATCTCGTATTAAATTGGTCAGATTAATACTACTGCAAATCTATTATTATATTTATTATTCAAAAAACGCGAGATAAATTTTATATTTAATATTTTGTAAGTATTAATAAAAAATTAAGAATGAAAAGGAAATTTTTTAAAAATACTATGGTTCTTATGTTATATACATAATAAAATTAATAATATTTATTGCACCTACCAGCAAAATTGATACACACCCTATTGAGTTAATAGATAGCCATCAAAGGTCCATGGCACATAGAACATTATGAAAATATCTAATCTGGCTCTACAAATAAAGCAGTCAAGGTTACGACAATATCACATAAAAGATTATAAAACCGAAAAAAATATATAAAATACAGCAAAATAATATAAAAATATTATTATTTTTATTCATAAATAACAAACTTAGTAGTATTGGAGATTACACCCATACTATCAGCCAGAAAACAAGACCACAGTACGGGCGGAGCTGAATTAAGAAAGACAAGACCAACAGGGCCACTGAGTCTATTTTTGGTACACCGTCCGTCACAGTATTTGCTTCACCAAAGATATGCATTATCTTCATATCTCCAATCTTCTTAAGCAATTATTGGCAATGTAACACTGCAGGCTTTATAACCTTCCCGTCAGCAATACGAATCTTCCTCATGGCCACGATAATATATTTTGAAAGCGAATTAGCAGTGAAGGGACGAGAGGATTTCTTCAATTAAGAAGAATCGAAGAGAGCTCAAAGTCTAAAGTCGAAGAGGTAACAACTATTATAGAGTAATGATTTACAGGTATTTAATTCATTAACAATCGTTAAGCTTTTACACTTTTGAATTGCAATGATACACTACTTGATTGGTTTGGTTTTTACCGAACCGATCCTTGATAAAATATGTAAACCGAAATTTTTTTAATGTAAAACTAAACCAACTGAACTTTTTTAAAAACATAATTTACTGAATATAACATAACCGAATTATTATATACCAAACCAATTAAAAATTCAATTGATTTATTAATTATATTTTTAATAAAAATAATTTATTTACAAATTTAAATTATTTTAAATTAAATTATATTCTCAATATAATATAAAACTAAAAAATAAAATAAAATATTTACTTCATTAAATAAAAAATAAATTTTTTTTGATTTAAAATCAAATAGATCGGTTTTTTTTACTCAAATCGATTTCAAACAAAAAATATTCGGTTTAGTAAAAAAACTAATAATATTTTTTGTATTACTCAAAACCATCGAAAACCAGCCAAAATTTTTGGTTTTGGTCGATAAAATCGATTTGAGTATTTTATTCATACCTACGTGATAATGATATTGTTTGCTCTGATGGTTTATAATCATATCATATCTTATATCTATTTAAAATATATACTAAAATATTATTAATCAATAACAATCATTAAAATTTAATTCAAGCCATAAGAATATAAAAAATTAGAAATTACTAAATTTTCTTTTAAAATCAAAATTTATTTTTATACGAGACTACATACTAAAAAACCTAACATATACACATATGATAAAGAAAACCAAGGATTTACAATACCATCATGTTAAAGGCTTTCCCGATAGGTTTTGGTAGGCATTGATAGTCATGTTGTATTATAAGTTTATGAGTTATAACCTATTGGGCTGGAATTATGTTTTACATTATAAAAACAAATGCATGAATTCTATATTCTTTGAGTTGCATCAGTTACGTCCTCGTTCCTACAGTAAACCATTTCTTATTTTCTTAGTATGTGCCTCTGTTTCCCCGTAGAACATATGATGCGATGACTCCTACTGAGATTATTATCTCACTCGTTGTTATTTCTCTTTTCAGGAGTAGTTCGTGAGTCGTAGATAGTGTTTTGAGGTGTGAGAGCTTCTTACGACTTAGTTGGACTATCGCACATGCACATTTTACATGGTTTTCGTTTCTGACATTTCCTTTTTGACTCATTTTGATGTTTTTATTATTATACCCTTATACATTTATTACCTTTCTGGCTACGGTTTTATGTACCAGACTTTAAGCCCAGTTTGTGATTTTAGGCTTGTGATTGTATGGAACTGTCTTTTGTTTTGGATATTTTGTTTACTTAAATAAAGTCTTCCGCTATGGTATTTTGTTCACCCCATTGATATGCCAGGTGTCGGTTTCTTATTTGACATACTCCAATTCTTGAAATATTAAATACGTTTGTTTTGGGAATCGTGTTTGAAAAGTCCTCTAAGCCTTGTGGGATTCGGATTGGTCCACGTGTTGGGCTTGTCCGAGTTTCATGGCGGTAAGGGCCTAGTTTTCGAGTTTGGGTCCTTACATTTACGTTGTGGGCCTAAGGCCAGAAGTTTTAGATTTTTGGGCTTGTGTGTTATGGACCCGTTCGGGTTTCGTTTTGAATTTCGTTTTATAATAAAGTCTTCTGCTGTGTTTTTGATTTATTCCAGCTATTGCTTATTGTGCAAGATGTTAATTTATGATTGAGCATGATCATATTCTAAAAATTTAATATTTTGTATTTTTTTGGAATCATATTTGTGCCAGATGTTAATTTATGATTGAGCATGCTCCTATTCTAAAAATTAAATATTTTGTATTTTTTTGGGAATCATATTTTGAAAAAACAAAAGCCTGGTGGAATTCGGATTGATCCACGTATTGGACTAGCCCGGATTTCACGACCGTAACGGTCCGGTTTCCGAATTTGGGTTGTTACAAAAAGTGCCTAATCACCTAGTTGACAACTTCCGGTTCATTTGTTTTTGCACAAGAATTGGGTCTCCTTTGTGAGGGGAACTCCAATTTCACCAGAATTCTGCATACAAAATAAGTACATAATAGACATTTTCACGTAAAGGATGCATGAAGCATTCTCATCTTCGCTTGTTCTGTGTGGGGCAAATCTACGTATATGTCGAAACATATATTTTCCATTCAAAAAAAGAGTAGATATATTGAATAGAAAAACCTGAGGCATATATTATTTGCCTCAAAGAAAGGACAGGCACCAAGCAGCGGCATGTGCTGAAACATTGCCCTTCTTACATCAATTTTTTCTTTCATCTTTTTCTTTTAGAAACGCATATTTTTATTATGGGCTTAATATGTACCAAGGATACAGAAAAATCAACAAGCACTATGAAAAAGTTACACTGCACACCTCTTAGTGCTTTTTTCCCTAACTCGGGGAGTGTTTTGTATTGTATCGAAAGCCCCCACATGACATGATAGTGATCCAGCTAAAGCACTAAAATCAACCCAACTAGCCTCTCATAGTCCTTGTTTTTCTTTCATCGTTCATCTGCATATTCTAGACTCCGTCCTATCCACACTAAGCCACCTCAATATATAGATTAACCCAACTAGTTTAGGAGCAAGCTGCAACAAGCCAGGGCTAGACATTAGTTTCCTTCCTCTCTTCCATGTCCATTTGTTCGTATATAGGCCTGTACTTCAGTTGCACTGGCTTATGAACCATGGATGCTAACAATGCCGGCACTCTCCTGGCTACCTTCTCATCCGCCTCATCTACCACAAACATCGTAGCCCTAGTCGTCAAACTCTTGATCGCTGCTATCGGTGTGTTTCAACTCCAAAGAAGAGCTGCCTACAAAAAGGCTAGCAAAAACCTCCCACTTCCTCCTGGCCCAAGACCATGGCCCCTTATCGGCAATCTTCCTGAACTACTTCGATACAAGCCCACTATCCGTTGGATGCACGGACTGATGAAAGAAATGAATACCGAAATTGCATGCATTCGTGTGGGAAATGCCCATATCATCCCAGTTGTGTGCCCCGAAATTGCCCGCGAGATATACAAAAAGCAAGATTCAATCTTCTCCACCAGGCCATTGACAGTGGGCACAGGAGAGATTAGCGGAGGGTATCAAACAACAGCCTTTGTTCCATACAATGACCAATGGAAGAAGATGAAGAAGATGCTCATCTTGGAGGTGGTAGCTCCTGCCAGGCTCAAGTGGCTCCACGATAAAAGAGCCGAGGAGGGAGATAACCTTGTATTCTACGTGCACAATCAGTGCAAAGCCAACAAAAGTGTGGATTTGAGACTGGTTACCTGGCACTACTCCGCTAATGTGGCGAGGAAGATGTTCTTTGGGAGGAGGTTCTTTGGGAAGGGAAAGCCCGATGGAGGACCTGGCCCTGAAGAAATCGAGCATGTTGACGCACTTTTTGTATTTATCAAATATCTCTATGCATTCTGCGTGTCTGACTACTTTCCATCCTTGGCGGGGCTTGACCTCGATGGTCAGGAAAATAAAGTAAAACAGGCACACCATGTAGTATTAAAGTATCAAGATCCAACATCAGCACTAAAGGATTTTATAGCTTTTCAAGTTTGGATTCTCTCTCGATTTCTCCTCGGCACCCCCTGACATCATGCACCAACCTCCTCCCATGGGGGAGGCCACTCTGCCGCCAGACATAGGCGACCCCACGGCTGCCCCTGGGACCACGCCAATAGCCTTGCCCACGCACCTCTTGATAGAAGACAAAAAGGAAAAGGACGAAATAATGGTGGAGGTGGAGCCTACAATGACCAGCGTCCCGATTGAAAATAATTCTACGTCTGAAGAAGTGGCTGGGATGTCTACAGACCCCCCTAAGGAACCATCCAATGGGATGGCTGATAGGCCATCGGTGTCTTACAAAGGTAGACTACTCGGGAAAGAGATGGACGAGGATAAGGAACCAGATTTTACAGTATCGTCTGATGACCTAGTTTTCTCAGTCGACGAGGTTGGCCAGTTCCTCACTATTTCTCAAAGATTGGAAGAGCACGCACAGCAGGCATGGAGTTTTGCGGTTGTGGTCAAACTTTTGGGAAAATCTATTGGACTTGCACTACTCAATACCAAGCTGAGAGCACTATGGGGTACAGTAGAAAGCTTCAAGGTGGTTGACATGGAAAACGGTTTTTTTGCAGTCAATTTCAGAAGTATACGTGATAAAAACTATGTTTTGACGGGAGGTCCTTGGGTCATACTGGGACATTACCTCTCAATCCAGAACTGGACTCCTACTTTCAGAGCAGCTACGGCTGAAATTTCCAAGATCATCGCATGGATTCGCTTCCCTGATTTACCACTACACAGGTATCAATACAATATTCTTCGAGCTATTGGTAGTATTGTCGGCAATATTGTGAAAGTTGATATGAACACTGCTGAATCCCAAAGGGGCCGGTTTGCAAGGGTGGCAGTCGAACTGGATCTAGCAAGCCCACTCACGTCGGCAATCAGGATCAATGGAGAATGGCAGCGTGTTGAATATGAAAATCTTCTGACAATCTGTTTTAGTTGTGGTAAAGTGGGTCACAATCTTAGCATCTGCCCTCAAGGCATTGCCGAGCCCCTCGCATCCAACCTCCAACCAGTGCCGGATTCTTCTATGGACAAACTCTCGACTCAACCTGCGGGAAAAGTGTCCGACGATCAGAGATTTGGTCCTTGGCTCCACGCTTCCAAACCCAGCAGACGTGGCAGCGGCGGACAGGACAAGGCACAACATCAGTCACAGTCAAGGAAAGATAAACAAAATCAATATAATGGTTCGAGATTTTCGGCGTTGAGTGAGGATCCTAATCTAGGTGAATCATCATCTCAACGGTTGGACATCGCATCTGACGCTTCTCCCTCTGTGAGCGCAACCTACACTTTAGCACATGCCCAAGGTCTACAGCCGCCCTCTACCACCCCTAAAGTCATAGACCCACGCTTGAAACCTAAGACCCCAAGAACAACCCAAGACAATGGAAAAAGTCAGCCCAACCAGGACAACAAACTGACCCCGTCGACCAGAAATAAACCAAGCTAGTCCATGCTTACCCAGTCCAATAATTCTGCGACCGGCCCTTCTGAGCCTAGCACCTCCTTGACCAAACCTTTGACCCACAAGCTAATTACCCAGCCCAGCACACATCAGTCTGACAAGTTAGTAACAGAACCTACTTTCTTCTTCTCCTCGAACACGTGGTTCGACCATGCCTTGAACAGGTCAAAGCTCATTGCCTTGACCAAAAATCGCAAGCGAGAAGCTCGGGCGATGGCTATCCAAAAAAGTGGTGGCCAGCAAAGAGCTCTGCGGGGGAAGAAGGAAAATTCAAAGCAAATTGTAAAGCAACCCCCCGACCCTGGACCATCTAAGAGGACAAGGCACGATCCTGTGGGAAAGGCGCCCCTTCCGGTGACCATGGCGGCGGCTAGTATGGAGGAGGAGCATGCCCACCCAACGGACAGGGAGAGCTCAGATAATCAGGAGGAAACGCCGGGAGCGTTGCTGGCTTGCCCCTCGGCGGCGTCAGTGTAACTCGTTTTCTATTGATTTTTCTTATTTGCCTTTTGCACTGAGTATTTATACTTTGGTTTTTACACGTCTTTGCCAATTTGTTTTACGAATAGTTGTTTCCTATTGTCCTTGAAGTTTTAATCCTACCTATGTCTTCTATAATAGCTTGGAACTCACAAGGAGCTGCGAGCCCCAGTTTCATAGTTCATTTTAAAGAGCTTTATCGTACTCACAAACCTTTCATCTTCATTGTGATTGAGCCCAAGATCAGTGGGGAGAGAGCTCGCAAGGTCATCAGTAAGCTAGGTTTTACTGACCACTTTGTGGATGATGCCCAAGGTTTTGCAGGTGGCATTTGGGTCCTATGGAGTGAGGGAAGTACTTCTATTCAAATTTTAGACTCTAATGCCCAGTTGGTTCATTTTAAATGGTCTCACAATGATCTTTCTGGTGTGTGTATTGCAGTTTATGCTAGCCCAAACCTGAATCGAAGAAGGGAACTCTGGAATTCTCTACGTAACATTAGTTGCTGTACTCATGAGCAATGGGCTATTCTTGGAGACTTCAATGCAACCTTGTCTCTTGAAGAAAGATCGGGAACTAGTATTTCCACTCATAGAGGCAGCAAAGATTTCCAGTCAATGGTTAATGATTGTGGTCTTCTTGATATGGGTCACAAAGGACCAAAATTTACTTGGTTCCGAGGAACTCTTCGAGTAAGGCTAGACCGTGCCATTTGCAATATAGAGTGGAAACACAAGTTCCGATCACAGGCCCATCCAATTATACGTTGAGAAACCAGGAGGTCAATGTATGAGCAATAGACCCTTCAGGTTTCAGGCTGCTTGGTTAACTCATCCCAGTTTTGAGGATTTCGTCAAGAATAACTGGAATATGCAGAATGATTGGGCATCAGAGCAGCTCGAGTTCACCAATAAACTACAGGTTTCGAATAAGAATGTGTTTAAAAACATTTTTCGCAGGAAGCAGACCCTTCTCAAGAGAATTACTGATCTTGAGCACATCATGGAAAGGAGGGAGTCAGCTACCCTCGAACAGGTATACTCGAACCTTAAATGTGATTTGGAAAATGTCCTCCTTCAAGAGGAGCTTCTTTGGTATCAAAAAGCTAGAACGAATTGGATTAGATATGGTGATAAGAATTCTAATTATTTCCATACTCAAACCATCATCAAAAGAGGTATAAACCGTATCACGGCTCTTCGTAGCCAGGAAGGTAACTGGGTAAAAGATGAGGAGAACTTGAAGATTCTGGCTATCAATTTCTTTAGTAACTTGTACAGGAATGATTCTCCTGTTTTCTCCCCCCTTACCACAGTTCATACTTTTCCTAGAATCGATACTGCTAATTATGATCTCTTACTGTCTCAGGTAACAAAGGAAGAAATAGTCAGGACCCTTAAATCTATGGGCAGCTTCAAGGCTCCGGGAAAGGACGGCTACCAACCGATCTTTATGCAGACTCAATGGAATATCGTGGGGGATTCGGTCCTCCATATGATTCGAGATTTTTGGGAAAATGGTGTCCTCGACAGGGAAGTAAACGACACCTTGCTAGTTTTGATTCCTAAAATTAAATCTCCTGAATTGATCACACATTTTAGGCCTATCAGTCTTTGTAATGTGTCATATAAAATCATTACCAAATTGATTGCTCATCGTCTCAAACCTTTGATGAACTCCTGGATTGCAGACACTCAATCGAGTTTTGTGCAAGGGAGGCAAATTACAGATAATACAATTATTGTGCAAGAGGTCATCCACTCTATGAGTAGAAAAACAGGAAGAGAAGGATGGATGGCTATCAAGATTGACCTGGAGAAAGCTTATGACCGGCTAAAATGGGAATTCATTGAGGAGACCTTAAACATGACAGGCATTCCTGATCTCCTTGTTGCTAGAATTATGAGATGCATATCTACTCCTTCTATGAGGTTATTATGGAACGGTGGTATGTCAGATATGTTCTATCCTTCAAGAGGAGTGAGGCAAGGGGATTCCTTGTCCCCCTATCTGTTTGTGTTATGTATGGAGAGGCTAGCCCATCTAATCAATGACGAGGTTACTGGTGGTGGTTGGAAGCCTATCCGTCTTGGAAGGAAAGGTCCCCCTCTCTCTCACTTATTTTTCGCAGATGATATTTTCCTGTTCTCGTCTATTTCACTGTCTCAGGCTGAAAGAATAAAGGATACTCTGGAGAGATTCTGTCAAAGCTCGGGACAGAGGATCAATAATGGAAAAACCAGGATATTCTTCTCCAGGAACACAAGTCTCATTCAGAAAAGGGAAGTGTCCGATCTTCTTGGTTTTAAAATAGCAAATAATTTGGGCAAATATCTTGGTGTTCCTCTCATTCATGGAAGGAAAACTGTCTCTCTTTTTCAGGAACTAAAGGACAAAGTGAGGAATAGACTGGCTACCTGGAAAACTAGGAATTTGGCCTTTGCGGGACGTGTGACGCTGGCAAAATCCGTCCTACAAGCCATCCCATCCCATACCATGCAATCGATGCTTCTCCCAGAACGCGTATGCAAGGAACTGGACAGACTCACAAGAGACTTCATCTGGGGGTCCAGTCCTGACAAGAGGAAGATTCACCTAATTGCTTGGGAAGAGTTGACAAGACCAAAGAACCAGGGTGGCTTAGGTCTCAGGAGCACAAAGGAAACTAACATCTCACTCATTATGAAACTGGGATGGAGGTTCCTCACCGAGGGGGACAGGCTATGGTCCAAGGTGCTACAGGCAAAATATAACTTGACGCAGATGAATCCGAGTAATGTGATTGCTAAGCCTGGGTGCTCAAATACCTGGAGAGCTCTAGCCAGAGTCATGCCCCTGATAGCACAGGGAGTATCCTGGTCACTTGGAAATGGTGCCAATATTCGTTTCTTTAAGGATCAATGGCTACCTAATTCTGATATACTCATGAATGTGGCTTTGCAGGATATTCCTACTCCACTTCAAGATGCCACCATCGATGTGTTTATGCATGCAAATGGAGAATGGAGTTGGGAGAAGTTTCGTCATCTTCTCCCTACCTATATTTGTATGCAGATTGCCCAGATGTCTCCTATCCACCATAGGGAAAATGAGGACCAGCTTTTATGGACAGGCTCTGCCAGTGGAACTTTCACCATCAAATCTGCCGTGTCCATACTACAACAGGATGAAGATCAGGAGCTCAAAGCCTTATGGGGCCGTATCTGGAAATTAGAGGCACCGGAGAGAGTTAAAGGTTTTCTATGGACGGTGGCCCATGATAGGATTCCGACTAAACATTTATGTTACACGAAGAAGGTCGTGCAGGATGAGAAATGTCCGAGATGCATGTGCTTAGCCGAGACCACTCTACATGCTCTACGTGATTGCAGACATTCAGCTCGTGTGTGGGGTGCCATTATCCCTGCAGCCCTTCGCCCTAATTTCTTCCAATTGGACCTGGAGGACTGGATTGCAGCTAATCTGTCAATCACGGGGGATACTACCTCTAGTTCCAATTCCTGGCCCCTGATGTTTGCCACGACTATTTGGTTGCTATGGCGCTGGAGGAACCAATTGGTGTTCCAGGATAGTTGTCCGGTAGAAAGCAGAGAGGTACCTATTATTAAATATACTGTCATGGAATTTTTACAGTGTACTTCATCTCTTTGCAGGGCGCAGATTGGTAGATCCCCACGCCTCGGTAAGTGGGTTCGCTGGATTCCCCCCATTGATGGCAGTTTCAAGCTCAATTGTGACGGCTCCTATGACCCGACTACTGGTTTAGGCTATGCTGGTGGTGTTATTAGGGATCATAGAGGAGCTTGGGTCGCTGGCTTCACACAGAATATTGGTCCTTCATCGATTTGGGAGGCTGAGTTTGGGGCACTTCACTCCGGCTTGGCTTTAGCAAAAGAGTTGCATCTCACTTCTCTCCAAGTTGAAACTGATTCTTGGGAGACTGTGGATACCTTACTCAACCTCTTACCATCCAAACCAGCACATCACCTAGTTCGTGAGTGCGATGTTCTGCTTAGTAGTTTTTCCTCTGTTCACTTGGAGCACATCTTCAGGGAGGCTAATGTAATAGCAGATACACTTGCCCATATATGACGTTTTGTTAGCACTGGAGTCCATAGATTTGCAGTGCCTCCTTCTAGTATTATTCTTTGATGCATAAGGATTGTATTGGGTCTTACTTTTTCAGACCAGGAGATTAATATATTTTTCCTGAGCTTTCTTATCAAAAAAAAAAAAGTATCAAGATCCAATCATAGGTGAAAGAATCGAACAGTGGAGGTCGGGTCAAAGAAAGGAAATGGACGATATTCTTGATGTTTTCATTACTCGCAAGGATCCCGGCGGCCAGCCCTTCCTTACAAATGAGGAGATCAGATATCAACTTGCTGTAAGAGCCTCTTAACTTTTTTATTATAATATATAAGCCCCAAGTCGTGCTTATGCTAATGTTACCTTCAATGTCACACTAAATTATAAATGTGAATATAAATGTCATAGTTTTCTATAACTTAATTCCAAATAATGCAAAAAGATTCCTAGTGGAAAATAATGTGTGCGAGAAATGCGATAAAAAATAGTAAGTAAGGTAAAATTGACAATATGAAAAATGATAACATAGCCATAGATGCCTTACATGGGGCCCCTAAATTCTCTGATCAATTTAAAACGTAGGAGAATATATGGATAACAACCGATGCATGTCTCTGGACGCAGGAACTTATGGCCGCGTCAGTAGATAACCCATCTAATGCGGTGGAATGGGCAATGGCAGAATTGATAAATCAACCTCAACTGTTGAAAAAGGCTCAAGAGGAAATAGATAGGGTGGTCGGCAGGGACAGGCTGCTACAGGAATCTGACATCTCAGAGCTCAACTATGTGAAAGCCATCGCAAGAGAGTCCTATAGGCAACACCCCACGTCTCCCTTCAACATCCCCCATGTTTCCACTAAAGACACCACTGTTGCCGGCTACTTCATCCCCAAAGGAAGCCATGCGGTTGTCAGCCGCTATGGTCTTGGAAGGAACCCCAAGGTGTGGGATAATCCAACTGAATTCGACCCGGAGCGCCACATGAATGATGGAGAGATTTCCCTGCTAGAGAATGATCTCAGGTTCATATCCTTTAGCACTGGTCGGCGTGGATGCATTGCAGGTGTGCTCGGAACTTACATGACCATAATGTTGTTGGGCAGACTGGTTCAGTGCTTCGATTGGACCCCACCTGCACAGGGCATTGATCTCAGGGAGGGTGACGATGAGCTTGCTCCTGCTACCCCCTTGACTGCTTTTGCTAAGCCTCGCTTGCCTCCTCATGTCTACCCTGCTTCCAATTGATGCACTCGACCCACAAGACCAAAATAAACGTAATTTGGTTGAACACTGGGGTTATTAATGCTGTAACCATATTTATGGCGAGAACTGTCATCCTATCTCCCGTTCTGTTGTAACTCTTCAAATTAAATAATTCTTGGTGTGGTTCTTCTGCCTCGTCCCTATTCTATTTTGTAATTGGTTTGAGCTTAAGCAATGTCATGTCTTATTTACGTTTGTGTTAAATTCGAAGGTTCAACTATACAAAATACATACTGGGTTTAGATTCCGAAAATATAATTTGTGGCTGAGGATTGGAAAATCAATAGCTTTTTTCTAGAGGTGTTTGGAAAGGATAAATTTGACATTGGAAAAGATGATTTATGATAAAGTACATGTCATCAAAACTAGCTAATGACAATATTATTAGCGATGAAAATCTTGCAATAAAAAAAAATTAAAAGTAACGATGTCGAAACCACCCAGATTATATTATTAGCAAATCGGGCACAAGTACTCCACATTCGAAGCTAATATTTTAACTCTTAAAATTTAATTCTGGTCTTGTAAATTTTATTGTAATTCAAAATTCTTAGAGATTGAGGAAACTATGAAGGATTTTGATTTCAATTTTTATTTTGGTTGCTTAAGAATAATAACAAAGAATTTTTTTATAAGTTTGATAATTTCTTTATCAAAAGGATGCATGTAAATAAATTAGTAATTTGGTGGATTGAAAAAATGATAACTTAGAATACCATTTATTGGTAAAGTAACTGAAAAATTATATATTTTATGCTTTGATATATTGCGCATGTCCCGTGGGGCAATGGTTTTTGTGCTGTAGGAATTAAGCCCAAGACGGTCCATATCTAAAGGTTAGTGGACTGGAGAAATGAGTTACAAAGAAGAAATAAATTTGGGTTGTGAAACAGAGGATGATGAGTGGTTTAAAGTTTTCAGTCGAGATTTTGTACACACACCAATGACAAGGCTGTAGCCGCCTAAGCCTCATCCCTTCCCCAAAGTCGCTCCCCGCGTGTGCTTCTTGCCTTCTGCCTTCTGCCTTCTGCTGCCGTGCAAAGCAGACCACTCCACTACTACGCACTGAGACCATCCCGCTCATTCTCGAATACCGACACCCAACCACGCAGGTTTTCTTTATTCCTTTACTGCCCAATAGTAATATCTCTGATTCTCTTGTTCTGTCCTAATCTCGCTGTTATTGTTGTCGTTTCATTCTTATAAATGTTTATTTTCCCATGTTTCTTTGCTGTAGATGATTTCTTAGTTCATTGCAAGCAACTAGCGTTTTTTTGTTCTTTAAGTTGTTGCTGTTGTTTTATAGGATCCCCAAACCCTAGCTTTTTTTATGGTTGTTTCTGCTGCAGTATATTGGCATGTATAATCCACCATTCTTGGTTTTCCAGATTGAAGGAGAGCGGTTAGGGATAAAATTCAAACATTTCCCGGATGGCCATTATTCCTTGTGGAAGTACGTCAGTTGCTCAATGGGGTATTCGCCCTCACCTCACGCTGCGCTACCATGCACCCACTAGGGTTGTTACCTGCCGATATAGGTACGAATATCTACTTAACTTCTTTGCTCATACCTTTTCTATTTGACCATTGATTTGCTTCTTCAATATTTTGCGATGAGCCCATCTCATTTGGGCGCTCTATGATTAATGTATACAGAGCTAGAGTTTATCTGTTTCTCTGATCAACATTATGTGCTTTTGTCAAGATCTTTCTAAATTTTTTTCAAATTGCTGAAACTCTTAGCAGTTATATTTTTCTTTTTGTTTTCTGGAGCATTCTGAAATTTTACCACTTTAGTGATACGTCGATCTCCAATTGTAATTTGTTATTGTCTTGGGTTTTGTATCAAAATGGTGTCGTTTTGTTGGTACCTTAAGGTTAATAGTTTAACATATCACATTCAAAACCATTTTGCAGTCTGAACAATAACGTGGGTTTTTTGGCGGCATCAAATTCAAGCTTTTTCTCGGGAGGTTCCATACATCACTTCTCTTATAGGCCGCAATCTCAAACTTCATGTCGCCGCAGGGGGGCGCGATTTACAGTGAGAGCTGACAGCGTGAGTGTAACTACTGTATTATTTTTTATTAATGAAGTAGTCATCGCTGTTGACTCTGCCAGTTATTAACATACTTTGTGGTTCTAACTGTTTCCTGTCTTATGAAACCAACATTTTTTGATCCAGGATTACTATTCCATCCTTGGAGTATCAAAAAATGCAAGTAAATCTGAAATTAAAAGTTGTAAGTGCTCATACATTTTTCTTTTCTTTAATCAAAATCCAATTCACCTCTAATGCTTTATTTGGAGGTTTAGTGGCCTTACAATGATTTGTAAAATTATGGTGGGGAAACAATTTCATTTTCCTTATTTTTTGTGCATTTCTTATGCTTTCTTTTCTTTGTTCCTGGGGAGATATTAGAAGAAAACTAAATAATAGCTGATGAGTGTTATTGTTTCAAGCGGTTGTATTTTTCATGTGATGTCTTTCATGTAAAAGTAACAAAGCCTAGTTAAGGATCCATTATTTTGCGTTTTATTTTGTAATCTTTTGTTTTTTATTTGGTAACCTTAAGATAATTATAGTTATGTGACCCATTATACGCCTTACAACCAGAGCTCATTTGTACTGTAAATATCACGCTAAACTTCTTATCTCTTCGCCCTCAGCAATGCTCAGCACCTTTCTGATTTGTTGGAGTAGAAGAGAACTTTATGCAAGCTACGCTGCAATTTTCACATGATTCTTTTAATTTATAGTAACAGTGCATAGTAAGAAGCTCTTTTTTCTTCACGATTGAATTCATTACGTTTATCTTATTTTGTAACCTCATGATGATTACAGTTAGATCCCTTGCAACCAAAGTTTTTGTACTTTAAATCATGCCAAACCTCTTGCCTTTCCCTCCTCTGAACAATGCTCCAGCACAAATGTGGTGCTGGAACAGCATCCTGACCGGTTTCTAAAGCTGTTTGATTGCTAATATTTCTCCAAAAGCAGCAGCTTATTTGTAAAGCTCTGGTGCATTCACAGTGCAAGTTACTTAACCAGCCAAAGCTTTAGGCCCTCTGTACATGCTAACCCATGTTAGGGCCCTTACATTTACATTGCACATTTACTCTTCAAATGTTTACTTTCTCTTATTTTCATGTTTACTGACTCAAGGCTTTACAAAATATTCCATTTCTCTTAGTGTTTCAGTAATTTTCTCAAAATGTACCAGCCACATATTTTGGTTATCTTGGTACTTCATATAATTGTTTTCCTAGCCTCCAAATGTTGCATATCTCGCCTTGGAAAGAAAGTGAAGGATGTGCTAAGAAAGCAAGAAGAAACTGGGGATACGAGTTGAAAAAGCAGAACAAAAGAGGAAGAAAAAGGAATGTCAAATAAATTCTTTCCATTGGAGTCCAGTCCTTGTTTGGTCAAATTATGGCTTCACTGGATGCTTTTCTTTTAGCAGAGATGGAAATCTTATTTTGTTTTACTTATGAGCTGTTCTTGGCATGCTTGTTATTAAACTTTTGACAGACATTCTAACTATTTTTACTTCATTGTTTTCAGCTTATCGGAAACTTGCTCGGAATTATCACCCAGATGTGAACAAGTAAGTTTCTTTATTCAATGAAAATGACTCTCCTCTTGTCTTTTTTAAATCATTGGCAGCATGCTAATCGGTGCTACATGCCTTTTTGCTTTAGAGAAATTTTGTAATATGATCTGTTACCTTAAATAAAATAAGTCCTAAGCTAGGTTGTTGCTCTCTCTATTCTCTTATTTTATGATTATCTATTTTGCTGGCATCTATATAATAGATGTCTGTGATCTAGGCCAGCCTTCAGAGTGAAGAGAAGGTTTTTCTCTCTACCCCATCGTGCACATCTACTTTGCTATCCACTCTGCATGGAAGTTAAGATGTGTTTGGCTGTTTGGTCATTTGAGAAGTGGGTTTACAATCATATGTTATAAGAGAAAGGTTGCAGTTGTAGCAGTTCTGGCAGATAATTGTTGAGGGGTTCTAAAGATAATACACTGTATGTTAGCATATTAGCTACTGAAAATGACTCAGATACATACCAGAGTGACCGAAGGGCACTTAATCAGTTGAAAAACTAACACTGTGGTCTACCTTTTTGTGCTCGAACAGAATTTAAATTAAGCCCCCAGACTCTTTAGTATCATGGGTCTCATCTACACTATAGCTTTTTTCTTCTTTCCTATGTAATATTGTTGCTTCTGTTATCACATAGGCAGCTGAACAGCACATCCATACTAATTTAGTTGGGTTAAAAAAGTTCAGGTTTCTGGATTGAAAACTTGTGAATTGGGTCTGCTAGTAGTTCAATTAGAGGCTATATTACTTCTCTGTATAGTTAGAAGCCTACCCTTAGTGTTAATTAAAAAGTTTGATGAATAGAAATTAATTAATGACATATTTATGCAAGTTGATATTACTGTCATTTATAGAGGACTAGATGGAGAAAAAAGTTAAGATTTGTTTAGGAAAGGAATAGGATTGAAATGATGGAGAATTTAGTGGCTTTGTGCCTGTTGTTTGCCTGAGTTATGGCTGTGATCAAGGGTTTCTAATAATAATATTGGAGGGGCGTCTAGCAAGTTAGATAATATTTCTGAGCATTGCATCTGGGCTTTTGGTGTTCCGCTTGAGGTTTGAATAGCACTGTAGAACACCGAAAGATAGCTGAGGACCTTACTGACAGCTGTGCATGAAATCCTGATGAGTATCATAAGAATAACTACATATTGGTTTAATTTGGCAAACTTAAACTACGATAGTAGCCGAACTAGTAAAGTTGAATATGAAGCATTTTCTCCTGTTGTTGAAGGCATTAACATGGTTCCAACACACCCATCCTTCAAATTTGGTCAACTGAAACTACGAAATTATCCGTAACTAGGTATAATTGAATATGGAACTTCTTCTCCCACTGTTAGAGAATACTGAACCTTGAATTTTGAAGTGTAACAAGAATGAAAACCATCCATATCCGGGTATGAAGTTTCTCCATTTAACTTGGCATTAGATGTTTCATAGTTGGGAAAAACAAGGAAATTAAGATTTGTTCATGTGCAAATAAATGATTGGAATTATGTGGAACGAGAAATTTGTATAATGAACTATTTTGCTTTTTCCTATTCTTATTTGGTAAACTAAAAGCTGCAGGGCCCTTCAGCTTCATCTTGTTCCTCATTAATTTACTTTTAAAGCATGTAATACGCTTTATTGTAAATTCTGCATCTTACTAAGGCCTTAGCTTTGTAAATTCTGCATATAATACTTTTATGACGCATATGGATCTAGTTTGATGATTGCTCAATAAATATGCTTTACTAGCAATTGCTTTTGACCTTAAAAACACTTGCCTTCTGCGGCTTTGCTCAGAGTTATGGCATTTGACCAAGATGTTTGTTTATATATCTTTCTTTTCATAAAGATGTATTTAATGAGAATTAATGAGCTTCAAGTCAGAGCTGGAGTACGCAAGCAATCATTTAGTTTGTATCTGTTAATCTGTGTGTCCATTGGACCTTTTTGAATAATATTCTTTCATGTGCCGCAGAGATCCTGGTGCTGAACAGAAGTTTAAGGAAATTAGTAATGCCTATGAGGTAAAGAGTTTAGTTTGTTTAATGGTTTGTGGTTCATGATTGATCTACTGTTGTTTTGCTAGCCATTGTCTAATTAATAGTCGTTTATTACCTGCAGGTCTTGTCAGATGATGAGAAACGTTCGTTATATGACAGGTACGGAGAAGCTGGATTGAAAGGTGCTGGTATGGGCATGGGGGTAAGTTAATTTTTGTAGAATAACTGCAACTGTGCTACCAGATTCTATCATCTTCCCTCATATAGATAATCTTATGCTGTCCGTGCTTTGGATCTTGTTTGCTGTTACTTTGTCAGGATTTCAGCAATCCTTTTGATTTGTTCGAGTCACTATTTGAGGGAATGGGCGGCATGGGTGGAATGGGAGGCAGAGCTTCTAGGAACAGGGCGGTCGATGGCGAGGATGAGTATTACAGTATTCTCTTAAATTTTAATGAAGCAATTTTTGGTACTGAAAAAGAGATTGAGGTAACACGACTAGAAAGCTGTGGGACTTGCAATGGTTCGGGTGCAAAGCCAGGGACGAAGCCGTCAACCTGTAGCACGTGTGGTGGGCAAGGTCAGGTTGTCTCTGCGGCTAGAACACCTTTGGGTGTATTCCAGCAGGTGATGACCTGCTCTTCTTGTGGGGGCACTGGAGAGAAGTCTACCCCATGCAACAAATGTTCTGGAGATGGAAGGGTGAGAGAGACAAAGCGAATTAGTATAAAGGTTCCAGCCGGTGTAGATAACGGCAGCCGTTTGAGGGTCCGAGCAGAAGGTAATGCTGGTAGAAGAGGTGGGTCACCTGGTGACCTCATTGTTATGGTTGAAATCATTCCAGATCCTGTTCTAAAACGCGATGACACCAACATCTTGTACACATGCAAAGTGTCTTATATAGATGCAATTTTGGGGACTACGATTAAGGTTCCAACCGTGGATGGCTCGGTTGATATGAAGATCCCAGCTGGAACACAACCGAACACCACCCTTGTCATGTCAAAGAAAGGAGTCCCCATTCTAAATAGAACTAACATGAGGGGCGATCAGTTAGTTCGAGTACAAGTTGAGATTCCAAAAAGATTGAGTGGGGAAGAGAGAAAGCTTATTGAGGAGCTTGCTGATCTAAGCAAGGGCAAAACTGTGAGCAGTCGAAGGTAGTTGCGCGTTGACCTCATACTTGTTGCTTCCGTACTGCCTGGACCTTTTTGGTGGGGCAACTTTTTGATATCTCATATCTTGTTGCATACAGTGTTGGGAACTAAAGGGTGATGTGCTGTATTGTTCGAATGATGATGTAGGGGTAGCCAGGTGTTTGTGAACTTTGTAGTTGTAGGCAAATTTGTTTTAGTAACTTTAGCCCATTGCCCCCATATGAAGAAGTATTCAGAGCGGGATACGAATTCACCTTTTCTTAATTATATATAACTTTTTGTTCCAAGTGTTACAATTTTTGATTTATTCTTTGGTTAATAAAATTAATTAATTAATTCATTCATTTATGGAGTGTCCAACTAAAATAATCCAACAGTGACGACAAATACAGCAATAAATCCTAAATCTCGGTTTGAAGCCCCCAGGGCTCATTTAGCGGAAGCTCATTGTGCTTCAAAAGCAGCCACCAGGGCAAATGCCTCGTAAGCTTCACATGTGCATCCACTACATCTGTCTTTGTCACACCCGCATTCCTCCCACTTCCTATTATTATTCCTTTTCTTCTTCTTCAGCAACCCCACACTTGATCCAACTCTGACCCTCATTGCTATTTCAACTGCTGGAGGCTTTAGCCCTTGTACAACACAGCTATTCCTAGAATCCATGGTAACCCACTCTTTTATTTCCAATTTTTGTGATTCAACAACTCTTTTCCATGAAACCTGAGCCGTTCCAAGTAGTTGTGATCCCCTTATTTTTCCAAGAATCGACTTTGCGGTTCTCAATCGGAGCTCGAGGACTAGATTTTCTTGCTTGAAGTTGTTGATGGATTCTTCAGTACCTAAAAGCTCCAAGGAGAAAGACTCATTCCAAAAGAGGCTGGAGGCGGAGGAGATTTCCTGGGTGTTTAGCTGGATTCTTTTGTTGTTTCCAGCAGAGAGATAGTACCTAACAAAGAGCTGACCGAGGGACTTGATTTCCACGTTTTTAGCTCGTAAAACCTCTATTTCGCAGCTAAGCGAAGAGACTGACCGAGAATCAGTACCCATGTCAAGAAAAGAAGCAATTGCGATCGATGGAATTTTAGCTTTGAGTTGCTTTGTTGTTTGGTGAGTGCTGAAGCTATCTTATGGAGTAGCCTACATATATATACACACGGGTTCTGCTGGCCACTTGCCTAGAAGTACACCATGCACGCACCTATATTCCGAGGAAGTGTCCTAGTGGATAATAGCATCCGCGGAACGCACTAGTTGATTTGCAAATGGATCGTTATTGCCTATATAATATAGTCTTTTGGGACTCTCGGTAATTAATAATCCACTCAATAGAAAGTGAATTGCCTGGAAAAGAATGTTTAATTGATATAAGGCCTTACGAATCATGGATGGCTGGATATTAAAAACGATCCTTACAAGTTGCGATATCCAGACTACCAGATTCACTTCTTAAAATAATAGATATACATAGATCCTAGAATCTATATTGTGACCCTTGCAATAGTATATTTAATTCACATGTGCTCTTATGAATTACCAAAGGCTGGAGATATTAAATGACCTTTGCTAGTTGCAACATGAACTAGTTTGAAGTCCTAGTGTTTCTTTATAATAATAATTATTATTATTTTAAAATAACTAGTACATGCTGCAGGATCTTGTAAATCATGGATGACAGGAGTTTCCCAATTGATCCCATTACAGGTTTCATTGGTCGTAAGATTACATGGACAAGAAAAAATACCTTTTTGTTGCTAGCTCGTATCTTCTGTTACGAGATAAGGTTAATGCCTTAATGACACCTAAGATTAATGCTGTCCAAAGCGTTTCCAAAAGCTTCATCTTCGTCATTATTAATATCAATATTTATACAATTACAAACTTGAGCTTTGCTCAGTGGTATCTCCATTGGAATAAAGATAGAACATCAAGATATCTTTCTTACGTTATGCTAACAGTAACAAAATGAAAAGTAATAAATTTGGTAAGTTGTATATTTATGAAGACTCGATTCCGAAAACAATCCTCACCTCAATGAATTCAATTCAATTCGTGAATTAATTAAAACCAGACAAGGGTAAAATTACCAAATACTTAAAAAATTAAAAAATTTCTTTTAAATAGTAACATGATAAAATTCGCTTTTGAACCTTGCCATACACGTCTTTTATTAAATAAAGAGACGCATACTAGAGGATAAAACTAAACGCCTAGCCTTGAATTACTTTTTTTTTCAATATAAGTGGCTGAATTTCCTAAAAGTAAATTGGCATTTATGTCATGTATAGCACTGCCCGATATCAGGAAATGTTTGTTGCTGATCGGTAAGGTTACATCTTACACTGGGCTTCACAACTAGGATCAAAATTCGTTCACCTAGAAAAGCACAGTAGAAGATGGAAGAACTTTCTCATTCTCCTCATTTTATTCAAATAATAACTATCCGTTCCATTCTTACAACATAATCGGGCGGGGCGGATAATCTTTAATGATACCCCCAAAAATTAATCCAAAACAATTAAGGACCCTGTACATGAAGGACGTCGCAACTCTAGCATATAACTGCGACGCTCTTGTATGGTCTAGTCTAATCATAGAGATCCTCAACCTGTTTTACCTATAGTGTTTTCAGCAAATGACATTGGTCTTACGGGCTTCTTTTCCGGACCCCGATGACTGTAAAATAATAGCAGAATCAGGCAATCAATTCTCATTTCAAGGCATTGCCAGAACATTGTGTCAAGCCACAAATACGTAAGATTTGATAGCATCAGAAGAAGGAACGCATCGAAACAATGTGCATCATTGATTTGCCCAAGCACCGTTTTTGAGGTATGATGGTGCTTACATGGTACAGATGCATTTGCCCTTGCACGCGCCAGAGTTGACTCATTGCTTGATTCGTCTAAGCTCCCAGTTACCCTCACCGTCAATAAGGCGTAATTCCACGGAATGAAATGGTATAAGGGCAGGACGCTGGCATACGTAAAAAGCCAAAATTTTAGTCCAAAAAGAGAGAGAGAGAGAAAAGATGCAGACTACTTTTGAAAATTGTTAAACAAGTGAAATCTCAAACAGACTTATTTTGAATGCATATACCATTTTAGGTTGATAGCCCAACAACCGATTACCTGTGAGGAAGTAACGACGGTAATGCCCATATCTTGTGCAAGCCTGTAAAGTTGTTCCTCAACTTCAACACTTGTCGCACTGTCAATTAACAACATGATGAAAAAAATAAAAAATAGCTCGCCGGACAAAAATTATCCTCCCAAGACTACAAAGAGCAGGGTCCAATTCACATACTTGGTGCATTCATCAAGGATGCCAAACATCGGCCGGTGAAAGAATAAGCGTGCCTAACAGAACCAAAGTAACAAATCAAAAAAGTTGAAACAAAACGGCAATATCATCATTCCAGGCATATCAAATTTGAATTTCGAATTTTTCCATAAATAGCGTCAATTACCATTCCCAATCTCTGCTGTTCTCCTAGAGATAGTACATCTTCCCAGTTCACCTTGGCATCCCAACCGCTTTTCTCCCTCTCCAATAGATAATTTAATCGAACATTCTCCAGCATAGTTTTCAAATAAGAGTCCAATATGTTTGTTGTGTCAGCAGATTTTGCCCCTGTGATTCAAACAATCACAATACCCTAGTAAAGTGCAATCTCAGAAATACAAAACAGTCAGGAATATAAGCAACTACATCTTGATATCAAAGATGCCCAAGTGTTTGAACACGACAGTTCACGGGAAAAGCCAGCCTTTTTCGGTACCAAGTAATTAGAAAGTCGAGAGTAAAACCTAAAATCTAAGATATATAATTCCATTTTGCATACATCCAATTTCACACTCAATTGCTATGAAAAAACTTGCTAGCACATTACAAAATCACCATAGTCCGAGCATCAAACTCACTACTTGAAATCTGATATAATCCTTGGGTAGAACTCACCCCAAAACCTAGATTGAGGAGAGGATGAATTGTTACAATCCTTTGTAACATTACATTTTACTAACATACCCTAGCAAAAGAAACCTGAAAATCAAGAGACAAAATAACTCCTGAAAACAGCAGAATATATCATGTTGCTAGTCGCAAAATGTATATCATTGATGCTGGAAATCTTCCCCACAAGTAAAATAAAATTAACTTTTTAAGAAATGGTCATCTTTTGAGATAATGTATCTTCTTTTAGGAAAAATTAATAAGATGATAACAATTTTTTTAACTTTCTCAATGAATAAAGCATTTTAGAATTAAGATATTGATTATGTTGTGTTGCTTTATCTCTACAAAAGGAATTTTTTTACGCGAGATATTGGCATTGATATCCTGGAAACAAACAGATTTATAAATGACAGAGCTAAAACCAAAAAGGCAGAATATTATTTGCCAACACAATTACTAACTCAATCCATTATTTCAAAATATTTTATTATTCAATTACTCAGATAATTGCTTCAATTAACACAATCTTAAGATCAACCGAACAAAAACTACGTTTCTCCAATTCATAAGTGTTAATTAGAAAAATGAAGGTTATGGAACAAATCACTATTTAATATAGATTAGTAAAATACGACAATGATAGTAGACACAAGGAAATAGAAAGTGCAAGTATTTACCTCCACCACGTAATTTCAATACCCTCCGTTCTGCTTCATCAAAAGATAGAGGATATATAATTTGATCTCTCAAGGTTCCTAAGCATGTATATGGTCGCTGAGGAACATAGTATATGCCGCAAACAGATCCAATCTCTTCACTACATTGAGATGGTTTAGCGAGTTTACCACTCACTATTGGCCAGAGACCTCTAAGGATTCTGAAAACAGAACTTTTTCCACTTCCATTTGGACCTTAACAATTTAACATGCAAAACAGGTGTAACTTTGAATATCGAGTTCATAAAAATTGCAGGCTAAATCAAGATGTAAATTAACAGAAACAAACTACTACGAACCAGTTACAAGCAAACTTTTTCCTTGTTCTATGTCACATGTCAACTTCCATGCTAACAATTTCTGAGAGGGCGTAATGACATCAACCTCAGAAATGGAAATGATATCTTCCGATGAAAGGTCATCCTCCTTGCACAGTGATGCTTTACCAGTCAAATAATCACCTGAATGGCCAATAGCTTCATTAGATAGGTACTTCGTTTCTGGTTTATTACACACAAAAAACAAGATAAATAGACTCCACAATCCATATTTTCTATGCATGTAAAACCTATAATGGGAAGTATTTGATGCCCTGAAGTTAAAATGACATTCAATGAGCATAACAGCAAAGATCAAAATAAAAAAAAAAGAGTTAAGGCTGCAACTTAAAAGAATCAAGATGAGTTTAAATGGTAGAAAATCTCAGAAATCCAGTATAAGTGAATCATTATGGAATACTACTGTTGAACTAACCTTGTTTGGTATCATGGAGTTATTGGTGTTGGTTTAGCTAAACCAACATCATCCTATATTTCTAGGTTTGTTTTACTTTAGTTTTAATTTAGTAAATCGAATGGAGTTGCAAATCATGCTACAGACGGAAATGATAATCCCGCTGGTACATTCATGAATTGTAAAACTAAGATAACTAACATGTTAGATTACATATTTATCCATCTCAAATTCACTTTTTACACAACGGAAAAAAGGTACTCACACTTATCTCTTTTTCTCTTCAAAAACAAATCTGGCTGCAATACAAGAATATAACTAGAGAATTTCTTCCCATGTCAACTCAACCTACAATCTAATTCAGACAGATTCAAGACAGTTTTTTTGGGTTTCTCCGCAAAAAAAACTTTCTAGAGTTTCACTGAAAAAATCAACACCAGATTCATAGAACAATGGGAATGAAGGAGAATCAGGACATGATATAACAGCTTTGACTTCTTCAACAGCAACTGGGAATAGACTTTTAGAATGTCAAGTCATTTTTTACTAGATTATGGAGTTAGATAAAGGTAACAAATTGTTGGAAAAAAAAAACTCAGTTTTCCAAACGGGTTTCAATTAAGGAAGAATTATTGCCGAGAGAGACTCAGTCAAATTTCTCCAAAACCATATGAAGGAACATAAATTTTATGGAATGATAGAAAAGAGATTTTCTATTAAGGGTAATATTGATATTTCATAATCAAGCTAAACCAACAATACTTAAAACCCCTACGAGGAATTAGGTTTTTAAAAACCATAATCAATTCTACCAATTTCAAAACTAAGGATTTTGAATCACCAAAACTAATAATTCTATGTTCCAAACAGAGGGTAAGTTTCTTGCCATACGATTTATCTTGCAAATAAGCAAAAGGATAAATCAGCCAACCAAATAAAGCAGCTCACAGAGCAAGTTCAGGAAAATCTAAGTGCTTTATTTACACATAGAAGTTACTCCAAAAGAATGTACACTGTTGCTTGATTATTAAAGAACATTCTCATAATAGATAGAAAGAATAAAGGATAAAAGGAAAACCCAAAGCCAATGCAGCATAATAGAGGAGCAGGAAAAAAAATAAAGACGAACAAAGTGTACAATGATGGGTTCAACACATTGGAGGAATTGGTGAAACAAAATAAGCTTTTCGAGATGGTAACATTGCTCACAAAAGAAAATTGAGATGGCGGAATCTGCAAATGGGAAAGCCTAGATTTCAAGCTAAAGAACAGGGAGCTCCATGGCGTTTGCAGATGAAGCCAGAGAAAAAACAGCAGAACCTCCAATTTTACATTTCAAAATTTCTCTAGAGAAAAACGAAAAATAATAGAAGCCAAAGAAAGAAAAAGGAAACAAATAGAAAGAGTGTAGAAAACAAAGACAAACACAAGCAAATGAACAATCCCATGTTTCCAAAGTCATTGATGAATGAGAAAATATAATTGTCTTCGTATCCTAACCACATCAGTGTTGCATAATGCAGTTTTATCAAAACCTGTGACCAATGTAAAACACCCCCAAGTAGGGCTACAAGGTAAATCACATTGATTCTTAAAAGTGAAATCAAGAAAATGCTATGTCAGGCATAAGGCTACATGAACCTGCTCCATTTTCCACATATTTTTACATGAATCATCCACTCTAAACTTCACTGCCACAGTAGTTTGAAGGCTTTTAACGTTAAGAGTAAATTTAAAAGAGGTTTCAGGAATGGCTATCTGCAGGCAACTTGATAACTAATCACTGCCTGAAGCCAAACCTGTAACTCTATTGTCATTTCAGTTTTAAATAAAATAAAAAGAGATTCCTCTATTTTCTTCCATGCTCCTTTAGTTTCTTTCATTGATACAAGAATTAATTTTATTTATGAAAGAACATCCTGATATTGTATTATAAAACAATAGAAACTAAATCAGAACGTACCACTTAGTGCAATATCCAGGTGTTCTTCAAGCTCAGATATTCTATTTAAACTGCCAGAGAGCTCAAGAAACTTCTTATGCAATTCAAGGATGTCTCCAAATGCCAAAAAGCTTTGGGAAACAACAGATGCTAAGAAACGCAATGCATGTGCCAGCTCTCCTGAAAAGAATGTAAGTGATGAGAGAAGAAGAAGAGAAAGAGAGAGATTGAACATATAGTAGTCATCAGACCTTGGGTTGAGACCACTGCTCGATCTCCCCTGTGCTCCATGGCATATAACAAGCTCAAACCCCAAGTTACATTATGAGGAAGTTGCTTTGTCACAAAATCATCCATTATTCCATATAACCATTTCTTCTTTAAAAGTACCATTGAATGGTCAAGAAGCTTCCTGAATCTTGATTCTATCATCTATTCAATAAGGAAAATGCATATATTAAGGACACACAAACCACATAATGACTGAATCACGGACAACATCTGCATCTTTGATAATTGATTTTTAAGTAATAAACTAAGACAAACATTCGAACAGAACAATCCATTTACACTCTTAGTAGAACATAGATACAGCATCCAAAAATCACAACCATAATAGACGCATAATAATGATATATAGTCACACAACCAGAATCCATCCCTTTAAAGTACCAAACTCTGAACTTATTGGCATTCACTCTCATGAATGTAACTAAACTACGCAGAAAAGACTCAATAATACACTCTTAGCAGATGTAGAATGACTGTATAAGATCAAATAATACCAGCACCGATACCACACTGATGATAAGCACATTCCAGTCATACTCGCATCACATCAGCAGTCAAGTTTCCACTATTATGAAGCAACATTTATCAGGAAAGACTTGACTCCTGTTAAGTAAATAACCATGAGGAAACTTCATCTTATACCCAGATCTTACCCTTAAGGTTATGGACCACTTCCATGGATATAAGCACCTCATCTTCTAAACTTCATATTGATGCAGGATTCCAACTCAAACAGATATTTCAACATCTTCCCAATAGCTTATGGGATCTGAAGTAAATCTCAATGCTACTCTCAGCATTGTCATTCAAATGCAGCCAGGAATTTTTCCTCGATGTTAAAACTGTTAGCTGCTCCAAATTTTTTTTCATAAAATATATTATACAAGTAATCTGGAAAAAAGAGAGAATGTGCCAGCTTTCTTAAGGATGGAGGAAGAATCTGAAATTGTCCATATATTTTTTATTTTCGCTTCCCAAAGACTCTGTGGCTTTAAAATCAATCAAATCTACTTTGGCTATAGCAAAAGCCTCTATAAGTCATTTCAGTATCTTTTCAGCCTCAGAACACCTGACATCTTAGGGACACAAACTTTCAACCAGCATACTTCTAGCTTAAAGAGTCTTTGTACTGAAAATAAATATTTAGCACTTTTTCACAGTATTATTTTACCTTGTTGGTAAGAGAAGTTTATGTATCAATATTGTGTAAAATATATATGGAAAATTAAGAATGTCTTTCAAATTCCAAATGGCAGCAGAGTACCACTGCTGATTTTCTCAAGGTAAAAAATGTCCCTCTTTGCAATATTGATGCCCGCCAGAGTTCAGTCCCATAGAGACTGTCCTGCAGGCAAGACTGTCTTTGTGGTCAGCATGTGAGACTGAGAGAACCGGACAGCCAGATGTCCTTCAACTGAGAATTGGACCTCAGTGAACCAGAAAAGCCAGATCTCATTCACTTTTTCCCAAAAAATTTTGGCAACTTTGAGCATTCAAAGAATGTTGGAAGTTAGAACCATGGCCTCTCAAATGATTCTTTGTAGCGAACTTGCCAACACAAAAGGATATAAGTGTTATATCCTTTGATAGAAATTATTTCATCAATAGGAATGTTACCTCGATACTCTGAACCTTACATTTCATCCCCACATTCATTCCATCAGGGGAGAATGTAGTAGAAATATAGTCCTTTCAATTTTTAGAAATCTATATACATTGAGGATAGCAGAATGCAAATGGAGGATGCCACTGTCTGACATTTGAATAGACCAGATTTAAAGATCTATTTTAAGAAATGAAAAGACCATTATATAGTCTGGATCTGGTCAAGAATCTTCCATATCTACTGAAAACTTTTCTGATAAATATCTCGTTCTTCTTTCATTCTAATAATGACTTAGACAAACTTATTGCTCATAGAAAAATAATGGTTACCAATAATGGTTACCAACATCCTACATCTGGATCTGTTTCATACAAGTCTTTCACGCTCTCCTAAAGAGCATTCATATTGTCAACTTCTTTACTGTCCATTTCACAGCAATGAAGAAAAGCTATCTTTCATCATAAATCAAAGGACTCGGTGTCTGAAGAAATAAATGTTTTTGTAAAAATAAAACATGGGAACTTGTTATTCCCGTTCAAGACGAAACCTATTTGGTTGCAAATGAGTACGAAATAAAACATGAAATTGATAGATCAACTGAAAGATACAATTGACAGACTGATGGCAAAAGGTTTCACACAAGCCTATGGAGTTGATTATCAAGAAACATTTATTTTCTTTTTTTTGAAAAATGAATATAATCATGATCGAACTTGCAATTCTACTTCAGGAAAAAAAAACCTATTTGGTTGCAAATGAGTACACTATGAAACACAAAACTGATGGAATAATTGAAAGATACATAACCAGACTGATGACGAAAGGGTTTACACAAACTTATGGAGTTGATTATCAAGAAACATTTTTTTGTTGAAAAAGAAATATAATCGTGATCTTCATTAGGATTTGCAACAGTTTGATGCCAAGAATGTCTTTCTCATAAAGAATTAGAAGAAGAGGTATATGTGTAAATTCCTCTAGCCTTTGTAGAATATATAGAAAAAAGTATGCAGATTAAAGAGGTACCTATCTTGCAACAGTCTCCTAGAACTTTGTCTGATAATTCAATAAAGCTAAGGCAATAGTATCCTTTGGGTATTAATAGAGTAATGCAGATCATAATCTGCTACAGAAACAGAGCAACAGTAAGACTGCACCACTCATTCATATTGATGACATCAAGGTATTTGTAGGTGCCAAAGAAGAGATGACTCAGCTATTAGAACTTATTACTCGAGAATTTGAAATCGTAGATGTAGAAAAAATTATATTATTTTCTGGAAATTGAAGTTACTAAATCAAGGGAAAAATATTTTTTTCCCAAAGGAATATATTTTAGATCTCCTTAAGAGAAACAAGGACGTTGGGTGGCAAACCTACAAAATCTCCTATTGAAAACAATCATAAACTTCAAGTAGGAGTATATGACTTGTTTGATATGGGAAAATATAAGACTACTACTAATCAGACATTACATATACAATGAATTTGATAAGTTAGTTTATTCATAATCCTCATGAATCCCATATATATGTTGTTCACACATTTTGCGGCATTTGAAATATATGCCAAAAAGAAGATCTTCTCTCCAAACATTTCCACCTTTATTACACAAACTTAAGCAGATGCAAATAGCGCAGGATCTCTAAATAAAAGGAGATCAACATCAGGCTCCAGCACATTAGAGGGTGGTAATTTAGTTACTTAGAGAAAAAGAAACAAAACGTTATTGTTTGACCTAGTGCTGAGGCAGATTATAGGGATATTGTTCTAGGATGTAAATCATTGTGGGTGCGGAAGTCATTAAAAGAACTAAAATTGCTGGCAAAAAAAAAAGTAGTCCAATCCGATTTTGTGAAATAAAGTAGTTATGAATATTACACACAATCTAGTTAAACATGATAGAACAAAACATATTGAGATCACAGATATTTCATTAAGGAAAAAATTGATGTGCTTACTCCGGGTGACATCTGACAACCAACTAACTAAAGCTTTTTAAAAGAATAACAAATAACTAACGTACTTATTAAGGACTAGAATAGTAGAACCATTCATATATTGGTATGGAAGTTGAGTATAAGGAATATCTATACACCATCTGTTGACCATCATAATTCTACCTCTGACAGTTCTGTTGTATGTAGAAAGATATTTAGGACTTCATTGGAGTTACATTTTGGCTGGTAGGTAGAAAAATAATGGAAAAGTGAGAATTTCCTCCCTCAAAATTCTTCAAAAACACACCTGATACTAGTTCTTCAGTAGTTAATCCTGGTAGGTAAATCCCTCCAAACAGAAATTTTAAAAATAAATAAAAAAGACCCCGAGCAACTTGACATAAACACTTGTAGTTCACCTTACTGAAATTCTAGAAATATAATATATGAAGTCAAACCTACTGGAACTATTATACAACTCAACTTTCTAGTATATCTAGAAAGAATTTATAAAAGAATAAGAAAGGTTAATTAAATGAAATCAGATATGATGATAGAACAAAATGTTGATTCTGTAGAAACTTTAGTATCATGCTGGCAACAGTTATTTTCATTCACAAGTTTAGCTTTAGTTTGGACAAGACAAGAAATAACAAGTCGGGCAATGCAAGAGCATAGTTCATCTCCCGTGAAAAACACTGAAAGGACAAATTTAGAACCGAGACAAAACAGAAGAACATGTTTTTTTCTATAGGAAAACACAGTACATGGGTAATCATAGAATGACCTAAAACATTTAGAGTAGAGGTTTCCCACAAAAATTAAGAAAGACACTGACGTCATGAAACTATATGATAATGTAAGTGCTCATGATCAAATGCACATGTAGAACCATATTTACTCAGTCAAGCAACTGAGCACACCATGAACATTACAATAACACTGCCTCTCCAATCAAAACATGTAACTGATTCTAATCCCATACATCTTGGTGAACTACCCGCGAAACTCTCATGTCAAAATATATGTACAGAAAGAAGGACATATATCAACCAACATTAAAATACCAGCAGTCATATGCATATATGTGAAAACAAATTGGCAAGAGACAAGTAGCTTACCACTTTTTCCCGTGTGCCACCTCCAAAGAAAGCAACAGACTCAGCATGAGTACGCAGCCTTTCATGCATAAACCTAATTAATAAATGGGAAAACAATGAAAGGAAAAATCAACATTGTTGACATTTTTACGATCTGTCATGATAGCTAAATCTCTTAGTTGCAGTCTACATTTACATAGCTAGATTCCAATTTGGTACACAATTTTTCCATGATACTATTTCCAATACATTTATCAGAAGTAACCTGTAAGACCTCAAAACCATTATCTAAGAATGTAAAACAAAAAGTATGCCAGATTTCCTTCTAAACCTAGAATTAACAATAAATAAATAAACATAGCACTCTACATAGACTACCAATGAAGTTTTTACAAGTCATTTGGGTGGGATTAAAACCGCACAGTTTCCAAGTAATAAAAATGAAAGAGATGAATCTGTATATGGCTTTCTATTGAAGGAAGAATGCTTTCTTGATGTCACTATTGGTTGCCTTCGTCAGTATCAACTACATAAATATCATTGTATCCATATTGTCACACCAAAAAGAAATGTCATGCAACGTATTTGTTCATGAAGATAAGCGATGGAAAAAATTTAATAAAAAGGGGAAAATAGTAATAAAGAAGGAAACGAGATATATTGGAGATAGAAAAGTTATCCGGCAGAGACAAGTGAGTTAAAAAATTGTTTCATATTATCCAAATTTAAGAGTATCAAAACTTGAAAACTGGTTTTATCAGATTCCTATGAGAAGCTTCAGACCTCCAAATAATAATCTTCAACTCATTTTGGTGGTTTTCTACAGATTTATAATTTTCTGTACAATTTTTCAGAAAAAGAGAAATTTTTTGAAGTACACATTGTCACGGGCTTGGAATTTCTGTGGAGCATGACAGCATGCCCTTGTCCTTTGGCCACAAGCAGGAATATGGTGGGTGATATAACATCAACTTCAACATACGGAAGGCTAAACTTAAAGCTGAAATTACCTAAAGGTTCCCTCAAGTTGCTGCTCTTGACTAACTAAATCCCCAAAGTCAGGAGTAACAGCCCTTAGAAAACCCAGTCCAAGCAGCATGTAGGCATACAAGATAGCAACCCCCCTTCGACCGGTTAAAAGCTTCATTCTCCAAGTGAACCTATAGTGAGATAGAATCATTAGTAGACGAAAGATACAGAAAGAATAGAGGTACTAATCAATATCTTGAATCATTGAGCAAAAAAAAATTAAATAAGTCTAAATATTGAATAAATAAGATGATGCTAGCAAAAGCACTCACCAGAGGATATCAACAGATGGCTTTACCATTCCAGTTACAAGTCCAGATAAGTCAGTAGTTAGCTTTTCAAGATCATGAGTTATTCTCTGATCTGCATCAATTTCTGTGCTCGACATATTAAAGACCTGCACAGGAATATAAAAGTAAACTATGAACTGAATGAAAAATATTCAGTTTAAAGCTGCTTCATGATCAGTCCATCACTTAAAATGATTCTAACAAACCCTTAATTAAAAATCAGTTAGGTATCAAATAAATGATTTTAAGGCCTGGGACCAGCTCAAGTTAGACTGCAAGTTCAGAGGGTCATTATGCAATTACCCATCGGAAATGTTACACAACTTTGACAAAAGCAATAAAAGTATGCTGAAATTAAAGCTATGGGGACATATTTATACTTGAGAAAGTTCCAACTCCTTTGCATAAAGGAAAGTACCAGCTACTGATACTACCTTATAGAATAAAGGAAATTCTGGAAAAGCTTGAAAGCCTAAAAGAAACTAAACGGACAGTGTGCAGTTGTAAACATTCACTTATAATTTTGCTACACACGAACAAGCCACAAAGAGTTAATGTTGACAACCAAATTAAAATACCTTGTAAAATGAGTTGTTTCTCAAATAGTTCTTTAGTAGATGTTGAGTCAAACGAACCCTCCATCCAAGAGCCAACCTGGCTGTCAAATGCCTGTGGAACAAAAATGTTTTATATGAAGCAAAATGAAGGGTAAAGGGTTTGTTAACCAAAGTTATAAATGATGAAAAATACTCGGCAAAAAGCAAAAGAAAATAAAAAGCTGCATCTTAATTTACCTCACATTATCTAAGAATTTCAAGTATTGGAGTATTATTCACTGCAGAAATGCATTATCGAGAGAGCATGCAAGTTGTGTGAGAGAGTTTACATAACACAGAAGCCCTGGTGTACTATTATCTAAACCCACTTGCAAGGCTATTTTATTTCCTAAGAAATAGCCATTAGAAGACTTGCAAACAGCAAAGATAACATAGCCAGAGCCTTGCGCTAAGGCAACATATGCAAAATTGCTATGATATATGTAGAGCTTGCATTTTAAGTCAAGTCAAACAAGAAGAAGATTTACCTCAAGGAAGGAGCAATAAAAGAGGACGCAGCACTTTGAAGAACACTAACCCCAATTAATCTAATAAAAGATGCTTTGTCCTGCTCCAATACATACTTCACAGTGGTACCTGTAAAATTTACACAATCAGAAAAAATATAATCCATAAAATAACAAATGATCAAAAGTATATTCATGTACCGTTCAATGAGGCAATCCTATCTGAGACCCATGTTCTTGAGACAACAAGGACAGTAACTGCAAGTAATTGTGCTCCTTGCTTGTCAAATAAAGATGGAACCTGAAACAGGGACAGCAAAACAATCATCATAGTTGAAATCCTTTCAGTTCATAGCCACTGAAATTTGAATGATGCACATGCTAGATCCAACCCCAGCAAGCAGTTCACCGAAAACAATGTGGAGCAACAAGCAATGTGGCACTACTAATTCATCTATTTCCTATTCTTTATCTGCTCAATAGTAGCTTGTACTGTTCATTGTACTCTACTAATTGCAAAGTTGAAATAAGGATTTTGTCAGATACATCAAGCAAACCAAAACAAGGCAGCTTCAGTTTAAACAATAAAAGTAAACTACTGTCAGGATTCTCAAATCCCAAAATCACAAACATAAAGGCACCATTTTCATCAAGTATAATCCTTATTTATTCACATCATCTAAAAACTCAATTCTTCCATTTAACTATAATAATCATAACTATAGAGTAAACAAATAAATAAAGTAGAGATATCATTGCATACAGAATAGAGATGAGAGAAAGCCATATTTATTGTTGCCAAGCATTATTCATATTATGTGTATGCATGATTCTTAACCAAAGCGCTCACCAATATCTTTAACATGGCAGCCACTCTCAACGGTAATGCCCTTGGAGTCCTTTGAAGTTGAGGAACAATAGGCAATGGACAACTATGATCTACAATGGGAGAAACCGCAATCACCTCAGAAATATATGATTGTCCCTTTGAATTCGAAAAGGCAGATACCTGGAAAGCAGTAACAGAAAAACAGTAAATATAATTTGCGTTTGATTTTACAAGAAACATACATCACAAACCCAATAGCTTGTTAACATAGTAGCCAACAAAACCCTTTCTGGAAAAAGTTTTGATTTAAGACGAAACACCAAATTGTTGCATTTTTGTTATTGGATCGGTACTAATTCTATTTTTTATTCTGTAACCGTTGAACAGTCAGCCAAAGACAACTTTAGTTGAAATAGGCATCATCTGGGTGTGCACTGCACCACCAGCCTACCACACTGTGCACCTGTCGATATATATAATAGTTATACCTGATCCTAGACATAAATTTCTGACAGTTCAACAGATGTTTCTCTCTTGAAGTGTCTGTGGTTTCCAAGAGAATAACACCATGAAATCCTAGTTGGACGATAGGTTTTTCTCAATACTTCTAATAATTCCACTTTTCTTCTATCCTCTCAACTGTTTAACTTTCTCAACTAATGAAATCTACAAGTAGAGGCCTTCAACCAATACAATCAATAGCAATTTTCTAGTTCTTCAAGCTGCCCTAGTCTTTGAGTTGGTAACTATTAGCACTTGAATTTGATATGTCATGCGTTGCAACAAAAATATGAGAACTCAACACAAACAAAACATGCAGCCCATACATACAAAAGAACCATGAGTAAATAAACACTTTGAAAACTGACCTTATCAACAGTGGAAAATGCTTCTTGAACAATCATTGCATCACTTCTGCGATTTGTCTCAGAAGCACTGATGACATTGGTCTCAGCTTCAGTCAGGGATGGAGATGTTTTCCTGAAGTTCTCAACAATTTCATCACCAAATTTATATATTTTACATAGAAACTCAAACCAAACAATAACTGGAGTATTAACCTTTTGTAATTAACCTGCCAACCCCCTTCTCCGTCCAAGGACAAAACCACATCATGGAATGCAACTAAAGCTGGACGATGTGAAATAGTTATACATGATGTTCCCATAGCTCGAACTTTCGCACAAAAACGTTCCTCCATGTCAGTAGTCACAGCACTAGTGCATTCATCAAGAATTGCAAACCTGGGCTTATGGTAGAACAGTCTGGCCATCCCCAACCTTTGTTGCTCTCCTAGAGACAGTTCCTCGCCCCAATTCACCTCTTTCTCAGGGGGGTAACGATCTAACAAATTCTCAAGGTCCACCTAAGAAACAGATCACAAATACTAAACAAGGTCAATTATGCCAAAAGCTTCCCATCTTAGAATCATCACGAAAAGATATAGCACAAGAGAAGAGTTATGAGACTCTTACATTTTTTAATAGCTCCAACATTCCATCACGAGAGAGTGGCTCAACTTCCTCATCAGTAGTTAGAGGATAAATTAACTGATCACGGAGTGTGCCTACAGCTGTATAAGGCCTTTGGGGCACATAAAAAATTTCCTTATTGAGATCAGAACCAACCCCTGGTTTTACTATATTCCCAGACACCAATGGCCAAAGGCCACCAAGGACTCTGAAAAGCGAGCTCTTGCCACTACCATTTGGACCTTCAGCGGAAAACAATGAATACTTTCAACAAAGCAACATTTGAAAATAATTAAACAAATACATATATATATAGTCTACACTGTCAGCGTCAGATTAAATTTTTTTTTAAGAAATACTTAGAGCTTCAGACCTTCATACACAGTAACAAGAATATTGGATTCAAATTCTAATCTGGAATCCTCCCAAGTCATACTTTAAACCAAACCACCATATCTTAGCTTAACTAAAAAGTGTACTCTTTGGAAAATCTTAAAGTAGCAACATCTGTCATGTAACATAACATTGTTCACTTGATCTGCCAATCTTCCTAAAAGATATACCCTCACCTCAAAGCCTGGATCCTTTCACAAGTAAAAATCAACATGTCCAAGGAGATATCTCATTTAAATAAAGTAGACTAGTAAAGATAATGTACCCAAGGAAACACAAATTTAAACTAGAGGGAGAAAGGAAACTGGTTTATTGTCAACATGCAGCAGATTTGAAGAGTTGTATCTGTAATATTTGGTTCGGAATTTTTCAATCAAATTTTGCTCCCCTAGAAGATGACAACACAAGGAAGAGGATTAAGAAGTTGTTTGGTAAGATATCTAAATTGAAATTTTAAAAGATTTTGATGCAAGTATAAATCAAGGGCATGAACAGTAACTATGGTTATTTTGGCAGCACAGTAAATATATATATAACAACAACCTTTGGCACCTTTGTAACTGCTAAAGGCCATCCACAAACATCTCATAATAAGCATTGAGATCATTTGCTTATATAGTTTATATGTATTTCCAAAACCAATAAGTGAGATTGACTAATAACACGAAGAGTTTACATGAAAGAATCCAAAGTCAACATTAACAACTAAGAATTAACATAAATAATGAGATGAGGACTAACAGGTGAAAAAATGAACAAAACATCTATGCTAGCACAACATGCATACGACAGAAGTGCCCACGAAAATGCTAGAAAGAAACACCAGTCATCATTCATCATTAGCATCATCGAAATGAGAAAGGAAAAATAACAATCATGCCACCATGATCAATAATCATAACTTAGTAATGCCCATGCAGCTTCAGATAAATGCAAAAACAAATGTCCAACCCAAACAGGACAGATTGGATATGTTGAACTGAAACAACACTTAAAAGACAAGCCATGAACATTTCCATTTACGCAATTATTTTTTTTCTTCGAGTATGAAAGATCCTAAACAAGAAAACTACACCTAATATATACACAACTTATGCAAAGCCAACCAAAAAGTAGCTGTCTTATCACTTGTATACCGCAATTTTTTCCCTTTTTTCGCATAAAACCATTCTTATCACAACAAAACAGAATAATCAACTGAGAAGAAAGCTGTAGAATAAAACTCAAAGAACAGAAATGGAAATCTAAAACCAACAAAGAAGCTGTCTGAAACAACATATATAGAACAACAATATTGAATTGAAATGTCATATAGCAAGTTCTACACAACACCTGTAATCAGAAGATTAGAGCCTGACTCGACTTTAAGTGTCAGATCTTCCACCAAAACATTGCCAGTTGGGGTGACAACCTGAAAGTGATGATATCATAAGAAGATGGGAAACCTACCAAAGTATAAAGACATGGCTTGCAATAAATTATACCAGTACCTTCACACCAGAAAACTCAATGTAATCTGCTTCACTAAAGTAATTTCTACTTCCATTTCTTTGGAGCGAAGATTTATCATTGTGGCTTAGCTCTCTTGATATGACAATTAATTCATGAATGCGATCAGCATAACCACTGTAACAAAACAAACATTTAATTTGAGCTCTGAAAATTCTGTTATGACGGGAGCTATATCTAGAAAATGAATGTTATGACAGAGAGAGAAAAGTAAAACTCACAAAACACCCTTGTAAAGCACAAAACAGTAATCTAATAGATACCTGAGACGATTAAGCCGTCTTGAACTTATAGAAAGCGTTCCCAGGGCCTGGAAAAGCGATATTATGACACTTGTGTGATATCTTAAGTTGCTTAACATTGTTGCTCTTCCCAATGTCGAAGCATCAGGCCTCAAATGGCCAGCAAAGAAAGGCTCGATAATCAAGATAACAGCAAAAGTAGCACCAAGATATTTCACCAGAAAGTCTTGAATCATGCCAAACCACCAATGGTCATGAAGAACAATTTTCATGTGTCGAATGAGAGCTTTAAACTTTTGCTGAATATGAAATTCTTCTCTACTTTCTCCTCCATAAAATGCTATACTTTCTGCATGGGTCCTTAAACGTGAATGAAGCTGCCTATATTCACCTTCTAATTGTTGCTCTTTGGACATTAATTTCCCAAAAGCAGGTGAGAAGTTTCTAATCATGGTTCCTGCCCCCAGTACATACCCCTAGGATCCAATACAACATGTCAAATGGAAGAACGTAATGCTTCAAGAGTCATTATTTTTTTATATGCAAATGTAATAGCGAATTTATTAAGTTCATAATATTAACATAAAAAATTCTTAGAAATAGTGAAGAGCTCTTTTGCATATAGATCATGGTTCCAAGTATTTACCAATATCCAAAAGAAATATTTAGGGCTGGCATAAGAACATAAGCGCCAAGTGTAGAGCAACCCATCCGTAACTGCAGTCAAATCATCCAATACAAGTTCACTCAACTCTGAGCAGAACCTTGGCACATCACTTGCAATTCGTTGTTCAGGGTTTGAAATCCGACCATCAACATGTGATATTTTGTAGTATGCCATGTTCTGTGCCAATGTAAAGAGTAACAAACAATTAAGAGAAACTCAAAATCAATTCATCAAGATGCATTTCAGATGAGATCTCATGTTCCCATTGAAAAGGATATCTTTTAAATCAAATAGAAGAGAAAGAATTGTTCAGATATTATACTTCACCACAAGCACCTTTCATGTTACACCACCATTTGGTCAAGAATTTCCGATGTCATAATGATTATAGATGACAGAGGAAGAAGATTTAAATAAGAATACCAGAATCATATGCATCTAGTGCAAATAAAAATTTAATAAATCCATACAGTCAGGAAACTTAAAGTTCAGAGTACCTCAAAGTAATGGGTATGGATAAGTTTCGTCAATATTTTCCTGAAAAGTAGACTTAAGGTCCCAGTTACGTACTTTGATGTAGAATGCATTGTTGACAAAAGAAAACATAGCAAAATATTTTCAGATATCAGACGGAAAAATAGTGGGACACGTCGGAGAAAGGCAGCACGGAACAGAAATCCCTGTACTTTAGCTAATCGGTTGCTCAAAGCAGTTCTCAAAACCTGTAAGGACAAAATAAACCATTATTATCAGACCATGTAAGATTTACAAAAAAGAAGTATATACAATTCAAGTATGCAGTCCATTAGTAAGTGAAGATGCAAACAATATATTTCACAACTGAGATGACAGAAATGATGAATTAAGGACTAGATAATTGTTAAGATACGAAGGTTTCTTTTACCTTTTCTCTCACTAAATGCTAGCAGAAAACTCTTTTAAAAAGTATGTACCAACATAACAAACTTCCTGACTGTCAACACCTAAAATGCCATTTTCCCTTTTCTTATTGAGGACAAAAAGTTCAACCCTTTTCTGAGTAACTACTGAATCATGTTTGACGGGAACTTACAATAGCACAAAGACATTAATGGGGCCATGCAGCCAGTACTCTACCAATGTATTCTCAACAAAAAATGTGTTCTAATTTCAAAATGAAATTGATACATGTATATTTCACATGAAGAGGAAAAATCTAAACATCTCCAACTTCTCATAGGGGGATAGAATTCTCTTTTATATAGCTAAAATCATTACCCTTGCTCCAGGTTCAAATAAATGAACATAAGCCTGCCAGTGTAAGTTATGAATCCTGATTTCAGTTTTATAGTAGCATATTTTATTCAAATTTCAACTAACAGCACCCACAAACATAAACTTTTATCTATTTATACATTCAAGACATATAGCTCATGCATTATCAATGTCATAGCAGTCTCTACATAAGGAGATAAACTGCTTGATCATTCTATAACTAACAAGAAGTCAATACAAAGGCTATTCTAGAGAAAAGAGAACACTATTGAACCCAAAATGACTTAGCGTCAATAGCTGAATCCAAGGATTGGTGATGATGAGACATGGGGGCTGCTATCCCAGAACTTGTGGATTGTAATAAAATCTATGCATTATAATCCAAAATACAAAACAAATAAACAGAGTGTCACCTTACTCGACATAGAACTAACATGACAATTTAGCATTTTTAAATTTTAGTTTACAAATTCTACCTAAAAATATCTTGTCCTTAAGTTTGAAAATATATTCAGATATAGTAAACAATAACGAGACAGGCTAAACGCTTATAACTCAGGATAAGCGATAGTATTAATCTCAATTCTATTGCTATAATATCTTCTTTACTTTATTCTAGCAAGAAGGAGTATGCAATATTTTTTTTTTGTGTAAATTTATTTATTTTTCCGAAAATGCAAGAGATCTCAAAGAAAAAGAGACTTACTGCAATCGCGACCATTGCAAAAAGGTCCCTAGCACCTCTTTTGCCCATATCAGACAAAAGAATAGCCGCCAGAAGTTGTAGAGACTTCAAGCCTCCTTTCTTTAATTTTGTCTTGTCAGCATCATTCTCATTTGAGTCCAGATTCCCTGAACTTTCTCTGTCGCCATTGAGCCCATCGTTTTGACCAAAAGAGTCTGATTTTTTTTTATAGATAAACCGTGAACTTACGAAAGCTGCAGTCCCACCAGCAGCCAAGACACCAGCAGTTAGCAGCAGAGATTTCCTGTGAGGGAGGAAACAATGAATTGTAATAGAATAAATATTAAGTTATTAAAATTTCTTTGGAACAGATACTATTTCATCATGTATTATCAGAATTGGTGGTTTACCTACATCACTAACCAACAACATTACGGGGTTCCCACTTCAATCTGACTGATACAACTATCCTTCTCGCAGTTATCTCTCATATTTTTTATTGAATCCCATGAATTTAATAGTGATATTTCTAATGTATCGTATATGCAAGTACTAAAACTATATTTAACAGCAACGGGAAAGCACTTGACAAGAGGAGCAATTTGCTAAAAGTCATACTCAGATTAAAAAATAGTATTAAAAGAAGACACAAATCAATACCTTCTTGAAGCAAGGAGTGTTCGACCATGCTCGGTTAATTGCAATAATTGAAGAGAAGGCATGGCTGAAGATTAACCTTTTCCTACGAAAAGGATTCAGCAGCACAAATGTCTTCTTTTTTAGTTAGAACCAAAAAGAACCTGGAAAATTTTTATAAAAAAATCAAAAACTACTAGAAACCAAATCAAGCAATACCACAATAGCATCAACTGTGTCAAAAATTATGCAGATCTCCAAACCAAAAGCATAAATATAGAATGTCAAGGAACAATGTTCGTCAGTACTTTTAAGTGTATATAAACTCTGGTGCAAAAAAGGTACAGCAGAAGAATCATAAACTATATTTATCAGTTTGCCAAAATAATCCAAAAATTTTAAACACTGCAGCCAAAATATGCCCATTAATCTATTTTCTGTATCAAACTAGAAAGAAGCAAATATGAAGACAAATAAATCGGCGGATGTATGATAAGACCTGAGTATGAAATGAAGCAAAAGTAATGCGGAGAACAAGATGACTGTTGCAAGCAAAATACAGCATAGTACAGTGACAACACAACTAAGGAAAAATGATTTACTGAATACACAATACACGAAACTTGTTACTGGAAACTTTCAGAGTTTGGTACCTTATGCTAACCATGCTCCATCATATTAAGCAGCCTGCAAGAATGCATATTTTGGAAAATCTTAACGTTCAAACACGAAATTCAGACCTGCATATACACCTCTATTATGTTACTTTTCATCAAACATGTTATCATATGGTTATTAAGTTATAACTATGTACAATTGCTTGCAAATAATAAAGTAATAAAAAAACTGTTACCAAGATATACAACTTGAAAAAGTAAGTTATCAAGCAAATAGAAACCGAACAAACTAGATAACACGATTCCACCAGGAAGAAGCTGTCCTTCTAACTGGATTGAGCATTCAATCAGTCACTGCCGAAAAACAGCACCAGTGAAGGACAAAAAATCCAGCGACAAATAACAACATGAGAGCAAGCAAGAGCTACCGTCAAATCAATTCATGAAGATCATGTTTCTCTGAAGAAAAGCTTGAAGAGCAACGATTGCAAGTTTCCTTGTGAAGCAATTAACGGCAGTAATTTATTGATTCAAGCACCGACACACCTCACCGGATGAAAAGTCACTCATTGAGGAGTGATTGGGAATCTATTAGCGCCGGCGGAGACGATCGTCTAGCAGTGAGAAAGAGAGGATGCGAAATAATCAAAACCCTAAGAATGATTCGAATTTAACACCGGCCCCGTCAAGTTTGGTGAGCGGAAGGCGAGAAAACGAAGCTAGACACACCTATAATTATTTGCTGTCAGAGAGAAAGAGAAATGAGGTTTCTCTATTGTGAAACGGGCGTAGCATTTGTTTCCCCGAATTTAACGATGTTTTATTTTATTTATTTTATTTATTTTATTTATTTTATTTATCAAGATGTTTCAGCTTTTTCATGTTAAACCAGAAGAAGACAAAAGATTTCCGTTTTAAGAAAAAAAAACAAAATGCTTCAATTTCATTTTCAGCTTTTTTCGATTTAGAATATTTGATAGACAAACCATCTGAATGCATCTTCTTTTTTTTATCCTTGCAACTGAAATTTCGTTTTTCCAAGTCAAAATATATAAATTTCAGAATACTAGACAAAAAGGCTTTCGACTTTCGAGGGAGGACCCACGAGAATAAAGAATAAGAAAAAATTCACAAAAATAATTTAATATTTTTACTCATTTTATTCCTAACATTAATAACATCATCAATTTTAATTGTGACTGTGAAATCCAGACCAGGTGCAAGCCCAATTGAAAGTGTAGACCCGTTATGTTGGGCTTAACCCGAAGCCCAATAGAAGTTTGAGCCCGTTAACCAGTTAAAACCTAACTATAAAAATCACGTAACAAACTCACCTGCAACTAGCCGTCATCATCTTCACCCCCCCTTATCAGTTTACTCTCTTCCTTACATTTCTGCAAGTAACTATCAGCAAGGAATTGGATTTGTACACTGTAAGAATCGCACAAACATCAGGTAGGGACTTTGATTCTTAAGCTCCCGTTTAAGTTGATTTTTGTTATCTCGATCCTTTACTTTGAATGATTTATGCTTCTTTACGTTATTCAGACTAACCTGCTTATTGATTTATTCTTATTTCACCAATTACTTTCTGTGGTTGTATTTATCTTTTTTTTTCCTGTTGAGTCTTTACCCTTCGGGTCCCGCACTACTTACTTGCCGATTTTCTCATTCCTCGGGGCCAAACTATTTTTCCACTCCCTGGTATTTCCTCCAACTTTTCCCTGTATCTCCTCATGTCACATGCGCAGGTCCCCTTCTTCCCCATCAGCTCCACCAGCCTAGACACCACCCTCTTTTCCTCCTTCCTTCAAAAGCATGAGGTTGGAGCGCAGATCCGGAAGTGTGGGACTACCTTCTCATCAGACCCGCACCCATCCAGCACCCTTCTATCACCGGATCCGCAACGACAGCTTCATCTCCCCTCTTCTATGCTTGCGAGTAGGTCGATATGCGAGGGAGAGTGAGAGAGCCATCAGGTCTAGCCCTAATTACCTTCACTCAGCTCCTGTTGTGTCTCTCCATGACTGGATCTGGAACCAGGAGAGCTTTTTCCCTTGCTTGTTTCGCCATGACTCTTGTGACCTGCGTTTATCATGTCTTCCTTTACCGAGAACTTGCTGGTTTTTCCCATTTTCTGTTTCTTTCTTGTTACAGGTGCTTCTTCTTCTTCATGTCATGGGCGCAGCTCTCTCAATCGCTGCGAGTGTCTGTCTTCCCCTCCGAAGTTCAGTACCGCACCAGTGCTGTTCTTGCCCTACTCTTGCGTGGGTTTCTAATGGGTTTCTTAGTTTGTGTGCTTCAAATCTGGTGTGTGCCGAGTCTGTGGCCTGATAGCTTGTTTGTTGAGTTTCGGTTTTTCTTCTCTTCCCCATGGCCTCGCCGAGCCTTTCCCTGTGCGATGGCTGAGTTCCATTCCTCCAGGTCTCTTTTCTGTGTGTCTTCTTCGGCTGCAACCAGTTCCTACGGGTGACGTGTAGCTCGTCCCTTCCCCTGCTGCAGCCCGTGCTTCGTGTGACGCGTAGTTCAACCCATCCTGCAACAGCGTCGTTCCATACATCAGCCGGTTCATGCGTGAGTGAGCATGTGCTTCCTGCACATGTTACAAGTGATAAATTCAAAAAAAAAATATAATAATAAATAAAAGAATAAATTAAATAAGTAAATAAAATTATATATCTTATGGGAAAGAGAGTAAGTGGCCTCGCCACTTTATTGAATAGTGGCCCCGCCACTTTATTGAATAGTGGCCCCGCCACTTTATTGAATGTGACACCCTCCACTACATATTGAATGTAGCACCCGTCATTTGGCACCCGCCATTTTTAGCTTAAATTGGTATGCACCATTTTATTCAGTCAATGCATGTGTTCCTGAGCATGTTATCAAAATACTAAATTCAAAGTATAATTAATAATAAATCTGGGTGGAGACAAGTAGTGATTTAATAATATAGAAAGATTAAAGTTGGTATGGATGGAATTCTATTGTGTTGACTGACTAATTAAGAAGTGAATTAAATATTAATGTGTGGGTGGATGGAACTTAGGTTTAATTTGATGTATGAGTGAATTGAATAAATACATGAATTTATCTGCATAATATGTTAACCTTGCCATAAAATAAAGTGGCAGACAATAAAATAAAAGCACGATCTGCCATTAAATCTAATCAATGTAGACATAAATAATAATACATAAGTTTATCTGCTACTAAGCTTATTTAATGTATGCATTAAATATTACATAAATGTATCGGGATAATGTATTAACCTTGCCGTATAAATTAGTGGCAGACAATTAAATAAAAAGCTCGGTTTGCCACTCAATTTATTTAAATAAGTATGTGATTTTAGTCTCTCTTTTTGTTTAAAAGAATATCTTTTTGGTTTAGATAAAACTAATTGTCGATGGGTGTATAACGTTTTAACCAAAATGTATATATTTAGATTCAGTTGATATTTACAGTATTATACGTTCGCTTGGCCAATGCGAGGTGAGTCAACGGAATCCCAGTGATAGGGGAGAGTTGCTCACCTGTTCGGGAGTCGTATGGGTGATGATTACGTTTACCTGCCATGTCTTCGCAGGTTGGTTCGTATTGAGACGGGTACGATGTACGTTATATTTTTCTCTGCCTAGTCTCGGACAACACTGGTGGTACGGGTTACGTATTGATTATTTATATTTTGATTTTTAAGAAAATAATAAAGTAATACTGCCAGTGGGCTCCAGGTTTTCCTTTACCGGGGATTACTCGAGGAGTGTTTTACTATGTCCACCCCGATGGTTTTGTTTGATAATGTTAGACGTTTTATCATGCAATAATGTATTGGGTTGAAATCATAAAAAGAAAGTAAATATGTAAATTCCTTGTCCCTCATACTCTTTCAGTTTCGTGTCTATCCGTATCGTAAGGTATTCCTTGCCCTCCTACACGGGAACTCCTACTGAGATTTCCATAATCTCACCCCTTGTTGTTTTATTTCCCTTTTTCAGGCGTAGATCGCGAGCCGTAGACAGTATCGAGGTGTGATTATCTTTTACGACTTGGCTGGACTGTCGCACCTGTACGTTTTATCTGGTTTATTTTTTTCCTATCACTACTGGTTCGATTTGTTTTTATATTGTGACTCTTTTGGTTATGTATTTCTATATCGGGCTTTAAGCCCAGTACGTTGATGTTGGGCTTGTGGTAGTATGAACTTGTTTTCATTTATGGTATTTCATTTCAACAACTAAAGTCTTCCGCTGTATATTTTATTTACTCCGTTTTATGCCAGATGTTAGTTTCTATTTCGTCATGCTCCAATAAATAAAATTAAATTCAATTATTTTGGGAATCGTGTTTGAAAAGTCAAATAAGCCTTGTGGGATTCGGATTTGTCCACGTGTCGGATTTATCCGGGTTTCACGGCGGTAAGGGCCCGGTTTTGGGTTCGGGTCCTTACAAGGGTGGTAGCGGAGCCAGGTTTTACAAATCGGTTTTGGGAATGTTTTCGGAAAATTTGTTTAAAACTCACTTGTACGTGCATAGTCCAGCGTCGTATCATTACATTATTTGTTGAATTTTTAGACTTACGTTTAGTTGTTATTTTGTGCTTTACGCAGTCATCATGGTTAGGACACGTAGTGTTGCCACCGTTCGAGACCGCCAGGATGGCAGTGGCGAGTCAGTTCACGGGCCAGCCGAGCCCGAGGCACAGACGGATCAGCAAGCTCCTGCACCAGTAGCCCAGGCAGCTCCAGCAGCGCCAGTGGCGCCGGTTCAGGATCCGACGTTGGATCAGATTTTAGCCTCTATGCAGGCAATGCAGGCCACCATGCAGGCCACATTACAGCAGTTCGTGGCACTACAGCCACCTGTTCCTGCTCCGGCTGCACCTGTAGTTCCGCCACAGCAGCCTGTGGCCCCAGTTCAGCAGCAGGATGCCGGGAGACTTCCAGTGGTGATTACAAGGCTGTTGAAGGAAGCCCGACAGTTGGGTTGTACGAATTTTTCCGGGACAGCTGGTGTTGCCGTAGCCCGGGAGTGGCTTGATACAGTCTGCCGAACCGCACAGGTATTACGCATTTCAGAGGAGGACAAAGTCGCCTTGGCCACTTTCCTACTGGAGAAGGAAGCTCGGTCATGGTGGACTGCAGTCAGTATGAGGTTTGAAGACCAGCAGCCATCATGGGATCAGTTCCTGAGCGAGTTCAGCAATCGGTTTTATACTCAGTTTCATCAGGATGAGAAGAGATCCGAGTTTTACAAGGTGAAGCAGGGTTCTCGATCAGTATTGGAGTTTGAGTCAGAGTTGAGGGAGTTGTCCCGTTTTGCTCCAGCTGAGGATCGGATGGAAGCGAAGTTAGCTCGTCGTTTCCAAGATGGACTGAACAGCGATATTCGCACGATTGTGGGTACAACGCCAATTTATGATCTGCAGGCGTTGGTTGTTGCTGCCACGGAGGCGGAGAAGATGATTCAGAGTCGGAGGACTCACAGTCATGGCCGTAGGGATTTTCCACCAGGTAGAGGTCCGATTCGGCATGGTATGAGACATGATTCTAGACCGAGCCATTTTACGGGGCCGTACTCCTCGAGACCTCTCCGTTCTGGCAGAGGTAGTCACGGGATCACTCAGTCACAGCCATCTGCTTCTAGCCACAGTTTGAGCCGACCGTCTATGCCGTGGTGTGCTACCTGTCGGCAGCACCATATCCCTCCCTGCCTGCACATGCGGAAGTGTTACAACTGTGATGAGGTTGGTCACATATCTCGGGATTGTCCAAAACCGAGACGTAACTTCTCACAGCCGTTCGGATCCCCGAGACCGAGCGGTAGTCAGACTGGTTCATATGCTGGTTCACATGCTTCTTCCAGGCCCCCATCTAGAGCACCGGGTAGACCCTCCGGGAGTCAGCTGTCCACTCAGTCGTCACAGCCGAGACCGACTAGACTTTTCACGTTGACTGACGCCGAGGCTGGTGCCAACCCCGACGTGGTGACAGGTACTATTACTATCTTCTCTCGTTATGCTAGAGTGCTATTAGATCCAGGAGCGAATAGGTCGTTTGTGGGTCCTAGAGTTGTAGTTGCTGCAGATCGTCTGTTGTCTTCCTTGGTTCCACCAATCACAGTTCTAACCCCGTTAGGTGAACAGTTAACCTGTAGCCATGTTTATTTAAGTTGTATTTTGAGAATGGGATCAGTTGAAATTGAGGCGGATTTGATTCCGTTGGATATCCGAGAACTGGATGTCATTTTGGGTATGGACTGCTTAGCCCGTTATCGAGCTCGGATGGAGTGTTTCACCAAGCGGGTTTGGTTCAGTCTACCCGATGGATCAGAATATTGCTTCGAAGGTGATAGGCGTGTGGTGCCTACTTGTATGATCTCTTGGCTTAGCGCGAAGAGAATGATTAGTAAGGGTTGTACAGCATTCCTAGCCCACGTCAGGGACACCTCAGTTGAATCACCAGAGCTGAGTCAAGTCCCAATTGCCAGTGAGTTTCCGGATGTATTTCCGGATGATGTAGTCGGGTTACCACCGGAGAGAGAGGTGGAATTTGGGATCGAACTGATGCCCGGAACAAACCCAATATCCATTCCGCCATATCGGATGGCTCCGGCAGAGATGAAGGAGCTGAAGACTCAGTTGGAGGATTTGGTAGATCGTGGGTTCATTAGGCCCAGTGTGTCACCTTGGGGAGCGCCAGTATTATTTGTAAAGAAGAAGGATGGCTCGTTACGATTGTGTATCGATTACCGGCAATTGAACCGGGTTACAATAAAGAACAAGTACCCACTGCCTCGAATAGATGATTTGTTCGATCAGTTGCAGGGGGCATCGGTATTTTCAAAGATCGATCTAAGATCCGGTTATCATCAATTGCGGGTTCGTGAGTCCGATATTCCGAAGACAGCTTTCAGGTCTCGTTACGGGCACTACGAGTTCCTGGTCATGCCGTTTGGGTTGACGAATGCACCAGCTGTCTTCATGGATTTGATGAACCGTGTATTCCGAGAGTATTTGGATCGGTTTGTAATTGTCTTTATTGACGACATCCTCATTTATTCAAAGTCAAAGGAAGAACATTCCGAACATTTGAGGATGGTACTGGAGATACTTAGAGCAAGGCAGTTATACGCCAAGTTCTCTAAGTGCGAGTTCTGGTTACGAGAAATCGGTTTCTTGGGACACGTGGTGTCAGCAAGTGGAGTATTGGTGGATCCCAAGAAGATTGAAGCTGTTATATCATGGGAGCCTCCACGTACAGTTTCCGAAATCCGAAGTTTTCTCGGTTTAGCAGGTTATTACCGGCGGTTTGTGGAGAACTTCTCGACGTTGGCTGGTCCATTGACTCGGTTAACGCGCAAGGGTGAACCATTTATATGGTCCGAGAAGTGTCAGCACAGTTTTGAGGAGTTGAAGTCTAGATTAGTTTCCGCTCCGGTTCTCACTTTACCGATCAGCGGTAAGGAATATGTAGTATATAGTGATGCTTCAAAGCATGGTTTGGGATGTGTGCTTATGCAAGATGGGAAGGTAGTCGCCTACGCCTCTCGACAGTTGAGGCCACATGAATGTAACTACCCGACTCACGATTTGGAGTTAGCAGCAGTGGTGTTTGCTTTGAAGATTTGGCGCCACTATCTGTATGGTGAGACTTGTAGAGTCTTTACAGACCATAAGAGTCTCAAGTACCTCCTAACTCAAAAGGAGCTTAATTTGAGACAAAGGAGATGGTTGGAGTTAATAAAGGATTATGATCTTGTAATCGAATATCATCCCGGAAAAGCCAATGTGGTCGCTGATGCTTTGAGTAGGAAGACCTCATCTTCTTTAGCTTACATCCGGGCAGAATATATGCCAATGCTTATGTGTTTGAGGGAAAACCGAGTTCAGCTCGGTGGTGATAACTCGGGGGCGTTATTAGCACGGATTGTTGTCAGGCCATCATTACTTGAGGAGATTCGAGTTAACCAATTGGAAGATTCAAGTTTGACTCAATTACGGCAGCAGTTGGAAAACGGTGATGGAGGAGATACAATCAGTGAGTACAGAATCCGAGATGATGGAATTCTGACATTCCGAGGCCGAGTCTGTGTTCCCCAAAATGAAGAGTTACGTCAGCTGATTTTAACCGAGGCACACAGTTCCACATTCTCGATTCATCCCGGTAGTACCAAGATGTATCGGGATCTAAGGGAACAATACTGGTGGTCAGGAATGAAGAGACACATTGCGGAGTTTGTTGCTCGTTGCCTCGTTTGCCAACAGGTCAAGGCCGAGCACCAAAAACCCGCGGGTATGTTGCAGCCTCTTCCAATTCCGGAGTGGAAGTGGGAGCATATCACGATGGATTTCGTCGTGGGCTTACCGAGGACTCAACGGGGTTTTGATGCGGTATGGGTAATTGTAGATAGATTGACCAAGTCGGCCCATTTTCTTCCCGTACGAGTTACCGATACCCCGGAGAAGTTAGCTTCCCGGTATATGGACGAGATTGTGAGATTGCACGGAGTTCCAGTGTCTATAGTATCCGATCGGGACCCGAGGTTCACTTCCCGATTCTGGGAGAAACTCCATCATGCCTTAGGTTCTCGGTTGAACTTCAGTACGGCGTTTCACCCGCAAACGGATGGTCAGTCCGAGAGGACAATACAGACTTTGGAAGATATGTTACGAGCATGTGCGCTTGACAGACACACTATGTGGGGTAGATGCCTTCCGTTGGCAGAATTCGCCTACAACAACAGTTTCCAAGTCAGTATCGGAATGGCACCGTATGAGGCACTATATGGTAGACGTTGTCGAACACCGATATGCTGGGATGAGGTAGGCGAGAGGCGCCTGGATAACCCCGAGTTGATTGATCAAGCAACCGAGCAGTTGGTATTAATCCGACAACGGTTGAAGACGGCTCAGGATAGACAGAAGAATTATGCGGATAACCGTCGCCGCGAACTCGAATTTGAAGTTGGGGATATGGTGTTTTTGAAGGTCGCTCCATGGAAGGGTGTACTCCGATTTCAACAGCGGGGTAAGTTAGCACCACGTTATATTGGCCCATACGAGATTACTGAGCGTATCGGGCCTGTGGCATATCGTTTGGCATTACCCTCCTCTTTGGAGAGGATCCACAATGTATTCCATATATCAATATTGCGGAAGTATGTTAGGGATCCGTCACATGTGTTGGATGCACCGCCAGTAGAGGTTGCCAACGACTTGTCATTTCCCGCTCAGCCAGTGGCTATTGTGGACGAGTCAATCAGGCAGCTTCGTAGTCGTCTAGTTCCTATGGTTCGAGTTTCCTGGCGTAGTGGTAGTTCCGAGGAGCTCTCGTGGGAAACCGAAGAGTCGATGCGGGCACGTTACCCACACTTGTTCGAGTCGTAAAGGATATACGTAAATTTCGAGGACGAAATTTTTGTAAGGAGGGGAGAATGTGAAATCCAGACCAGGTGCAAGCCCAATTGAAAGTGTAGACCCGTTATGTTGGGCTTAACCCGAAGCCCAATAGAAGTTTGAGCCCGTTAACCAGTTAAAACCTAACTATAAAAATCACGTAACAAACTCACCTGCAACTAGCCGTCATCATCTTCACTCCCCCCTTATCAGTTTACTCTCTTCCTTACATTTCTGCAAGTAACTATCAGCAAGGAATTGGATTTGTACACTGTAAGAATCGCACAAACATCAGGTAGGGACTTTGATTCTTAAGCTCCCGTTTAAGTTGATTTTTGTTATCTCGATCCTTTACTTTGAATGATTTATGCTTCTTTACGTTATTCAGACTAACCTGCTTATTGATTTATTCTTATTTCACCAATTACTTTCTGTGGTTGTATTTATCTTTTTTTTTCCTGTTGAGTCTTTACCCTTCGGGTCCCGCACTACTTACTTGCCGATTTTCTCATTCCTCGGGGCCAAACTATTTTTCCACTCCCTGGTATTTCCTCCAACTTTTCCCTGTATCTCCTCATGTCACATGCGCAGGTCCCCTTCTTCCCCATCAGCTCCACCAGCCTAGACACCACCCTCTTTTCCTCCTTCCTTCAAAAGCATGAGGTTGGAGCGCAGATCCGGAAGTGTGGGACTACCTTCTCATCAGACCCGCACCCATCCAGCACCCTTCTATCACCGGATCCGCAACGACAGCTTCATCTCCCCTCTTCTATGCTTGCGAGTAGGTCGATATGCGAGGGAGAGTGAGAGAGCCATCAGGTCTAGCCCTAATTACCTTCACTCAGCTCCTGTTGTGTCTCTCCATGACTGGATCTGGAACCAGGAGAGCTTTTTCCCTTGCTTGTTTCGCCATGACTCTTGTGACCTGCGTTTATCATGTCTTCCTTTACCGAGAACTTGCTGGTTTTTCCCATTTTCTGTTTCTTTCTTGTTACAGGTGCTTCTTCTTCTTCATGTCATGGGCGCAGCTCTCTCAATCGCTGCGAGTGTCTGTCTTCCCCTCCGAAGTTCAGTACCGCACCAGTGCTGTTCTTGCCCTACTCTTGCGTGGGTTTCTAATGGGTTTCTTAGTTTGTGTGCTTCAAATCTGGTGTGTGCCGAGTCTGTGGCCTGATAGCTTGTTTGTTGAGTTTCGGTTTTTCTTCTCTTCCCCATGGCCTCGCCGAGCCTTTCCCTGTGCGATGGCTGAGTTCCATTCCTCCAGGTCTCTTTTCTGTGTGTCTTCTTCGGCTGCAACCAGTTCCTACGGGTGACGTGTAGCTCGTCCCTTCCCCTGCTGCAGCCCGTGCTTCGTGTGACGCGTAGTTCAACCCATCCTGCAACAGCGTCGTTCCATACATCAGCCGGTTCATGCGTGAGTGAGCATGTGCTTCCTGCACATGTTACAAGTGATAAATTCAAAAAAAAAATATAATAATAAATAAAAGAATAAATTAAATAAGTAAATAAAATTATATATCTTATGGGAAAGAGAGTAAGTGGCCTCGCCACTTTATTGAATAGTGGCCCCGCCACTTTATTGAATAGTGGCCCCGCCACTTTATTGAATGTGACACCCTCCACTACATATTGAATGTAGCACCCGTCATTTGGCACCCGCCATTTTTAGCTTAAATTGGTATGCACCATTTTATTCAGTCAATGCATGTGTTCCTGAGCATGTTATCAAAATACTAAATTCAAAGTATAATTAATAATAAATCTGGGTGGAGACAAGTAGTGATTTAATAATATAGAAAGATTAAAGTTGGTATGGATGGAATTCTATTGTGTTGACTGACTAATTAAGAAGTGAATTAAATATTAATGTGTGGGTGGATGGAACTTAGGTTTAATTTGATGTATGAGTGAATTGAATAAATACATGAATTTATCTGCATAATATGTTAACCTTGCCATAAAATAAAGTGGCAGACAATAAAATAAAAGCACGATCTGCCATTAAATCTAATCAATGTAGACATAAATAATAATACATAAGTTTATCTGCTACTAAGCTTATTTAATGTATGCATTAAATATTACATAAATGTATCGGGATAATGTATTAACCTTGCCGTATAAATTAGTGGCAGACAATTAAATAAAAAGCTCGGTTTGCCACTCAATTTATTTAAATAAGTATGTGATTTTAGTCTCTCTTTTTGTTTAAAAGAATATCTTTTTGGTTTAGATAAAACTAATTGTCGATGGGTGTATAACGTTTTAACCAAAATGTATATATTTAGATTCAGTTGATATTTACAGTATTATACGTTCGCTTGGCCAATGCGAGGTGAGTCAACGGAATCCCAGTGATAGGGGAGAGTTGCTCACCTGTTCGGGAGTCGTATGGGTGATGATTACGTTTACCTGCCATGTCTTCGCAGGTTGGTTCGTATTGAGACGGGTACGATGTACGTTATATTTTTCTCTGTCCTAGTCTCGGACAACACTGGTGGTACGGGTTACGTATTGATTATTTATATTTTGATTTTTAAGAAAATAATAAAGTAATACTGCCAGTGGGCTCCAGGTTTTCCTTTACCGGGGATTACTCGAGGAGTGTTTTACTATGTCCACCCCGATGGTTTTGTTTGATAATGTTAGACGTTTTATCATGCAATAATGTATTGGGTTGAAATCATAAAAAGAAAGTAAATATGTAAATTCCTTGTCCCTCATACTCTTTCAGTTTCGTGTCTATCCGTATCGTAAGGTATTCCTTGCCCTCCTACACGGGAACTCCTACTGAGATTTCCATAATCTCACCCCTTGTTGTTTTATTTCCCTTTTTCAGGCGTAGATCGCGAGCCGTAGACAGTATCGAGGTGTGATTATCTTTTACGACTTGGCTGGACTGTCGCACCTGTACGTTTTATCTGGTTTATTTTTTTCCTATCACTACTGGTTCGATTTGTTTTTATATTGTGACTCTTTTGGTTATGTATTTCTATATCGGGCTTTAAGCCCAGTACGTTGATGTTGGGCTTGTGGTAGTATGAACTTGTTTTCATTTATGGTATTTCATTTCAACAACTAAAGTCTTCCGCTGTATATTTTATTTACTCCGTTTTATGCCAGATGTTAGTTTCTATTTCGTCATGCTCCAATAAATAAAATTAAATTCAATTGTTTTGGGAATTGTGTTTGAAAAGTCAAATAAGCCTTGTGAGATTCGGATTGGTCCACGTGTTGGATTTATCCGGGTCTCACGGCGGTAAGGGCCCCGTTTTGGGTTCGGGTCCTTACAGTGACAGTTATATACAATATCATCCTAGATCCACGACCCTATCTGGTTATTTTGTCGACCTTTAAAATTTTTCCTTATTCTGTTTAGAATGTAATAATATATCTTGCAAATGACCAGATTGTTATAACAATAAATAGTAATTGAGAAAACAGAACTAACGAGGAGTCTTCCTGCTTTGGCCTATAGAACAATAGAACAAGTCGCATTGCCCACAGCATCGGCTACTAAACCAGCGTACGCTGCAAAATTTTGATCTTCCCGAGGCAGTTCGTAGCGCATCTAATATAACCACACTGCGCATTTTGAACATAGCCAATTGACAACTAAGCCTTACAGGGTGACGGGAAACCTTGTCCTGTACCTCGGGTAGAGCCAAACCAAAGAATCATGCAATTCAATTAGCGAGCTGACCTATATACGGCAACACGGCCCGTTTTTGCTTCGTGGGCTGATGTATTCCACCCTTGTTGCCATGTCTATTTTGACTGTAGGTTTGGTGCTGATGTATAGGACTGCAAAAGGACGTGTTTTTATGATTTATTTAATATTGAATAATTTAAATTTTTTATTTCTTATATAACAATTTTATGTATTGATAATATGGGCTTGAGTTAAGTATATTGGGCTTAAATTAAATTAAAAACACGGGCTTTAGATAATTAAAATGACCTTTTTTATTCTTGGGCTGAGTTCTCTCCTCCTTGTTGCCGAGACAGGACCTGGATCTTCTTTTGAAAAATCGGAAAAACTAATTCACCTTGTTTCTTCTATTTGCAGAATACTTCAGGTGGTTATTCTAACATGAGTCTTTCGTTTTCTTTGTTGGAAATTGATGCTGCAGTGTTAGTTTAATGTGGGAATCATACCTCAAGGGTTATTTTTAGTTCTTCATTAGTATTCCTAGTTTCTATTAGTTTTCGCAAACACCATTCTCACTAAATCATTACAAGTTAATAAATTGACGCTTTTTAAAATAACGAGGATCTTTTATTTTATTTATTTGATTATTAGTACACGGAGTACATCACACATAATATACATTTGCCCAAAATCTGAGTGTTCGGAGTTGTCTGTGAGTCCCCAGAAACAAATAAACGGACAAGGTCTCCACCTGATTTTAATCCAGCAAATTGATCAACATATAATAATCTTATTCTTAATTTTTCCAACACAATTATATCATATATCTTATGATAATCTAATAAACAAAATCGGAACAGTTGATAAAAATATGCATTCGGGACCAAACAAACATAGGATGTCTAATCCACGTTTTAATTAAGATCAATTTGATAGTGATACGTTTAGGTCATCGGTCCGGTTCAATATTAAAAATAATAAGTTAAACTTAAATCCTACTGCAAGTGCCCCACCTCACCAAGCTCACACCGACATACAATAACCTATCCCAGTCATGGGTTAAAAAGGATTCTAAATGCATTTGAGTTGACATGAATCACAAGAGGAAAACTGCCTCGGACAATTTGAATAAACCCAGTGCATAATCATCCCCATTGAAGGTTATAATAAATGGGGACTTGCATCCCACTTCAGCAATGGGATAACAAACACAACAATTTTTATTAATGGTTATAAACATTGCAAAACATGCCTAGACTGAGAAAACCAGTGTTGCTCATGGAAAAATGTCGTCGCAAGAATGTGCAAATAGCGACTGCAGCAATCAAATTCAACAATGGAGAATAATTCAAAATCCCAAAAAGGGTTATATACAAAAACATCTCTCACTCAGAAATCTTTCCATCATCTGGTCGATATTTGGTTTTTAACTCAAACTCATTTTCTACAGTTGCAAACGACAAGAAATAAGGACGGGTACAAAATTAAAGAAACTAAACATTTAAAGTTGTTTCACTTCGACACAATGATCTTACATATTTGAATTAAATAAGCTCGTTTCTCCTAAGCCAGACAAGAAGACATACTTAATTGGATATGGTACAAGGGGCTGAAACAGCGCTGCTCCTGGGTCCTTTCTTTCATCGGTGCTGATATATATGTACAACATTTGAATGTACAATCAATCATCTAATTTCAAACTTCATCTTCCACCAACTGCACCTTGGACACATGCTTTATCTCTGTACCAAATGCAAGAGTTTAGTGAACTACCAATTGGGAGGATCAATAAGGACTTCATAATGCAGCATAACTACAAAAGAGTATGCAGATGGGACAGTTTGCTGGCATATGGACTGGTTTATCAGAAAAAATGAACACAAAGATTTTTGAATCAAGTGTTGCCAATTATGAGGAATTGGGAAGCCATGATACATAAAGCCATCCTCTAGTGAAGTCTATGGTTTAAAGCACTGTTACTAGGATTGAGTGCACCATGTTCGAAGTAATGCGTGCAAGATATCATATAGCGAAAATGAGGTACTCAATACTTGTTAAATAAAAAGAAAATTAGTTTGCCGCACTCATGTTTTGCGAACATTTCTCAGAAATAATGTTTTGCGTACCTCTAAAACAGATAAATATATGCACATTCAAAATAAAACCAAGAAAAGCAATTCATTTCAAATACAAGACCAAAATTCATATTAAACATAATCAAGTATCTTTAGGATATAGAACATTTTTACAAGAATAGTTTATTTTCCTTTAGGAAGTCAACTTCTAGTTATACTTACGAAGTCATGAAAGTTTACTTGGCGATCTAAAAGTATACAAAGCACCCATCCTTTTTAAATGATGCACATCTTAATTCCGAATAAGAAAGATGACTTTAATTCTTTTATTTTAAAAGCGTGGACTTGAAATGAAAAACACTTAATTGCCTTACAGATCATAAAGATGTTCACTTTAGTCTGATTTAAACCAGAGACGGATTTGAAATGAAAAAACTTACCTGAACTGCCTGTAGGCTTACAGTGGTCATAATGTGGGCACGTCAGAATACTAAGTTTGTAAATTCAGCCCGACCTAAATTCTCTTGTAATGAAAATCCCATTCGTAGCAACAGATTCACACTAGAATCTTTTTAAATATGCATATGTCATCATCTGATGAGGTCATTCAATTTCTGAACATACTGTACATAGTTTTCCGTTGACTCAAAATTCAAAAACTAATGTGAAAATGGTTTTGATGTGATCCACAAGTAGTAGTACAAGTCTAGTTTCTAAAAGATATAACATTCTGGTACCCCTATTGTTCCAAAACAGACATAAGCATATTAATATTGGCATATGTCAAAAAAACTACAAATGCAAGCAATCAACCAACTGTAGCTATATGATCTTGAAGATATTTCTTCTGAATGTGCCTTAAAAGCTATTTGGCTAATGACAAATAATTTGTTAGTATTGAATAACTTTTGCCAAAATTCTGACTTTAAAAACTTATGAAACTGAGATATCTACATGAAACGCGCAGATGAAGCAATTGACCTTGATTGCAAAAAAAAAAACGATTGTCAGTAGAAAAAAGCTACAAAACTGAGTTGAATAAGATGGCATTACATAGATTGAAACCGTGACTGTTGATTTATGAACTATCATCACTAGAGAGAGAATTTTTGAAATACTGAGGAAAAAAAAAGATCTTAGAGCACAAAGAACATTGGAGGCAAATTTATCACTCACCAACTTCCTGGTACATAAAAAGAAAAGTATTTTGTTCCTATAATTAAAAATTATTATATCCTTTAAATAAGATTTATGAAAACACGAACACGAAACTGCAGAAGAATAAGCAACTTCAATATTGTCCGGGTTGAAGATTGTTGAGCAACATGTAAAACAACAAAAAAATTAACTTTCGAAGTTTTGTGATAGGTCAACATAAACAAATTCCTTAACTTCCGGAAACAATGGCACAGAAGCTTGTTCAACAACCTCAACAAGGAAAATAAAATGTCCCAACCAATGTTATTCAAAATAGACCTGCTGGTTTAATCTGTTTAAACCAGAACTTGACTCAGTCTGGTCTAAAATTCTCTAGTTTAATTATAATTTTTTTAAGAATAATTCTTTAAAATTTAATATTTTGACTTTCAAAATTTTAACTGGGATAATCTTTTTCAAATTGCACAATTTTTCAGGATCAGTATCACAAGTAACATTTTTTAAAAAATTTACAATATGTTATACATATATATATATATATATATATATATATTTTAAAAATAAATTTATACGATTAATCTTGTTCGATCTTTCGGGTCATTAGGTTATCTATTAAAGAACTATTCAATGACCAGTCTAGTTTTGAAAACCTTAATCCCAACAAGCATGAAAGCACACAGCTTCGTAGTTTCTATGTTGCAGTTCTTAAAAAGGTTCAGAAATCTTCTAAAAAGACAATTACAAAGACTCCCTACACCATTATTACCTGTCATATCGATTTTTGAGGTGGACAAAGTAACAATGCAAAATTGGTTCCACAATTTGTTACCAACCCAACCCATTCCAACAGTAAACATAAATCTGTCTCCTTCAGATTAAAATTTAAATGATTCATTAGTGGTTGTTATCAAGGTGTTGGTGATTCCAAAATCGGTTATTAGACATAATATAATTGAATAAAATAACAATTGATAACAAAAAAGACACCAAAGCTATAAATCTCTAATAAAAAATTAAATAGACTTGAAGTATTGAGTGCTACCTTTCAATGACGACTTATCATATTTATCTTTCCTCTCCCCATCAATCTTCCATTCATTATCATCGATGTCATCACCCATTTTATCTCTTCCGTCATTTCCTATGTCACTTTCACTTGCTGTTTCCCATTCTGAATCATCAGTTTCCTGGCCATAGACATCACCCGTGTCACCCTCACAGTGCACTCCCCCATGTTTACTAGCTGCTTCTCTAAACAACCAGGCTGCACGCATTTGCTTCTTAACTAGCCGCTCAGCATAGTCAGGAACTTTATTTTGCCTCAAAGAGAGATCGGGATCATTACACTGAGAACATTCGTTAATGAATAGAATTGCATCCAATAAACTCTCTTTTGCCAAACCCAGCATATCATAAGCTTGAGCTCTTCTCCAGAGGCTTTTTGCATGACGATTGAGGGGGTTGTGAAGACACAGTGCACGTGTAGCATCACTGATAGCAGCCAATGGTTGCTGCAACAGAAGATGACACTGAGCTCTGTTACTGTACAGTACAACTCTCTCCTTCCTGGATCTCACAGGGCATAAAGATAATGCTTCCGAGTACTTTAATGCAGCTCCGGATATATTTCCTGAAGAGAAAAGAGAATTCCCTTCAAGTTTGACAACTAATGCTGCTGCCTGCTTTATATGGAGATCCTCTTTTGGCATATTCTTCTCCCATTTGAATCTTTGCTTGGAACTCAATATTTCCTCAATAGGTTCTTTTGTACGACTACTAACAGAGTTCCGGCCAGTCCCTTGAGATTGGACACACTCATGGAGAACATTAACAATGGAATCCCCAAGCTTTTTGTGATCACCCAGAGTTGTAATCTCTGCAAGGTCCACAAGAGCTGGAACTGCCTTATCAATCACCTGCATCACAGGTCAGGCGTAATCGGTAAGGACACAGCAGATTCAGCATTTGAATAACAGACACAAATAACTAGAAGTGTTTATTAGATTACGAATGTTCAATTTACCTTGTGACATGTGCTTGGATCTTGTAGCAACCAAAGAAGACAGTCTATAGCCATGTACTGCCAGTCATCCGAGGATCGAGCAATATTACAGAGAGACTCAATAATACCAGGACAACTAGCCACAGGCCCCCTGCCAAATTTATGGTGGCAAATCGTCCTTAACAAACCAATGCCAGCAGGTGAATTTTCATTAACAAGACCGCCCCACATGCCTGGCAGTTTCACCAAGAACTCTGGCTTGCATATAGTAGGAAGAAACTCAGGCTTGAAAGCAAAGCAGTTAATGAGCTGAAGCGACCAGCACTGCAACTGACTAGCCCATTCCTCTGCCTTCCTGGACTCCATTTCAACACCACCCATTCCACGTGTAAGCAAATCACAGTGATAACTAAGTCGTCTATCAACATATTGGTAAAAATGTGAGTATACTATCTCTAGGGAACTCATGGCGAGTTGGATGGAGAGCTCAAGTATTTCACCATGACTTGCCACTGCAGGGAAAGTGCTAGCATATGTAGCCAAGTGCCCCAGAGCACGAACTGCCACTCGTTGTTCAACCCATGTTAACCTTCCCCTTAAAAGTTCAACCAAGGGTGGAACTACTCCTGCATGGACGGCACTCTCTGCAAATTCTTCCATGTTCATGGTGTAGGATCCAATAATATGAGCTGCATAATATGGGATGTAAATATTCTGGTCATGAGAAAGCCAGCGACGATTTTTTAAGCCCTTCCATATAAGAGCAGACATGCATTCAAAGATACCCAACTCAATGAACTCAGGATCATTGGGATGGGCCATAGCAGTGTTCCAAAGGCCACTGATCGGGAGAACTTGGCCATCATCATCCTGGGAAGGAAGTTCTCTGAAGAATTTTAATATACTGGCTCTGCGTTTACCGGGATTTCCTTCCTTCATGACACAGAAAAAGCATCCTGGGTATGGACAGTCGGTAGATGTTTTATCCATGTGCAGACGGTGACCTCCTTGAAACTCAAAAAACAGCTAGTTCAAGTCTTCATCGACCGGGTCCACGCGTGAGTAACTTTAAAGCTGCATAAAAAATACACATAAAACACCTAAAGAAAATGAGTCAAATCAATAATAAAGCAGGAACACATTATTGTTTACTAAAAGAAAAAGAAACACATAGTTGCAGCCATCAAAACAGAGATCATCAACTCTTAAATAACAAGCCAATACAACTCTCTACTCCTTTTTGGGCACTCAGAACAAGGGAAGCAATTCTAGATCATGTTTATCCTGTAAGTCGAGACAGTACAGCAGTAGCCGAGTGTCATTCTAGGATCCTATCAGGATTCATCAGGAAATACATAAATTATTGTGTCGTTTTAAAGTTTAAGGGGAACGGAAAATGGATCTTCATCATTTGTGTTTGATAATTAGAATTCAGATTCATCTGCTCCCCGAAAAGGAACAGAAAGAGAGAGGCCGGTAGAGAAAAATGAGAAAACAAGAAAAACATTACAAGTGCGCAACGAATCAATCACGGGAGCAAAAGAGAGTGCTTCTTCACAATGCTCTAGTTCGAATCCTTTGCTTGCTCCCACACACACAGTGAACCACTGGATCTACGCGAGTCACTACCACGTACTAGCGCCAACCACCCACATCCCCACACCCTTCTTCTCCGCAAAACACTCAGGTTCTCCGCCGTCTCTCGAGGAACAGCACGCTCCTCTAGGGTTGGAGGAAGCGGAAATCAGGGGCTTCTTTATCCTCGGATCTTCGTGTATCTTTTTTTCCTTTTATTTCTTTCCTCTTTTTCCTGGTATATTCTCTCTAAAATCTAAACGTTACAACTTGGGAGCTTTCCAGTGATGTTATTTTGTCACCCTCGAGTCTAGACTCGAGTCCCTATCTCACTGGTCTTTTTAGGTTAGATTTTCGAAATGTTAAAAAAAAAAAAAGGAAAATTCCATTTCTTGTTTTTCTTCAGAATTTCAAATATTTCCAAATTTCAACACATAAGAAACGGCACCGTGTAGACGTCATTGAATCAAATTCCCCTCTCTTTCTCTCGCGAATGGACTATCTAAAATATATTTTTTTATTTAAAATTTTGTATATATTATACATATGTTATTAAGAATATTTTAATTAATTATATTATTTACATCATTAATTTACATCTGATTTTTTTCTAAACCATAACATAAATAATAATATAATTTTTTATATATATTTCATAATCCACTAATTTATAATTCCGACAATCCCAATAATAATTTTGATAATTCCAACAATTCTATCCGATCAAACAGCGTATGTAATATTGACCCATATGTCTAACATATGTTTGTGGACATTGTAACATGATTTAAGGTCTCAGCAGCACGAAAAAGCTTATTTGCTTGCGGTGACTTGTCATAATGCAGAACTACTAGTAGGGGGTGAGATCAAATGACAATTACGTATGGGACATCACTGACTGCTTAGCTTTCCGGAATTGGGAAAGTAGTGCGGATTTAATGAAATAGAATTAAATTAGGGTATATAGTGTAAAGCAGAGGTGTGTGTGAATTCAACAGTTTTGCCTATTCCCGTCCTAGGTTGTCCGAACGCATTGGCGCGAAAATCTCTTCTTAAATGTAACAGAACGAATAACCCTAAAATTATATTGGCGATTAAGGAAAAAAAATCGATATAAATTCATCATCAAACCATTGCTCGATTTTTTTTTTCTCTCCATCTAATAAACTTTTTGGTCTAGTGGGTTGTATCTTCCTTTTTCTTTCGATTAAATCACCAAAACTGATCCAATTCTTTTTCTATCTTTTTTTTTTTTTGAATTTCTTGTTTTTGAATAAACTCCTTGATGAATGATTCCAAACTCAAATATCACGATTGCAATGACAAACGCAGATAGCCCTCTGAATGGCAGCTCTGACAACTCTGTTAGAGGTGACAAGAAAAAGAGGGTATCAATTCTTATTCTTTGTTAATGTTTTTTTTTCACAGTTTTGATCCCCTTGTCTTTTTCGTCATCATCGTACCTTGTTTTCTGATCCTGCTAAGACACATGGAATATATACAGCGACGCTTATGATTTGTTCGCCATGCCCATTTTGTTGATGCAGTTTATCATGCCAAAGATTTTTAGTTCAAAGAAAAGCGATAGAGGCAGATCCTCTGACGATGATATGATTGGATCAGATGGTAATGGGGTTCTTCTTTGTAACACATAATTTATTTTGGCACGAATTTCATTCATATTGTGTATGGTTTTCTTTTTCCTCCTTTTGTTCCTCAGGGCCTTTATGCGTTTTTTTATGCATTTTTTGTCATTGTTACAAATTTCTCATTCTTGCGTTAATTTAATCTGTTGGGTGCTAGATTGGGAAGAGAGGAATGCAGAAAGGAGAAAGACTTTCATGGATGTATCTCCGATCATGAGAAAAAGTTTCTCAGGTATATCCGGAAGGTGCACCCCGTGTAGTTAGGTGCATGTATCTTACTGTTTATTTACAAGGTCTTGTTTTGTTTTGTACTATACGATGGCTCCAGTTTTTCTAGAGTCTAACCTACACCTGAAGGGCAGATAACAAATAAAATAGTTCTAAATTGGCCTTATCTCCACTTTTCACGGGTCTTGGTTGCTAACCTAACATCAATGAATTTGATCTCTTGGCCTGATATTGAAAAATACTGCGCAGAAGCTTCAGAATTTTCGTGTCCATAAATTGAATCTTCCTTACAATTGGAAAAAGGGCGATATCATACTGGAAAAAGCTAACCATGGTGTCCACGTTTTTTATGACTTGCAGAAAGACAGAGTAGCACCACAATAGATGGCCTAAACTTATCCAACTTCGAGCATTCCATGGCACCAGCAACTGAAATTAAAGAATTTCGGTAAAGATGACCTGTGATTTTTTTTCTTGCCAACATTGTTTTCTCCTATTTTCTTGATTTTATTGACCAGCTGGCTCATGTTGGGTTACAGGATGTTTGTAGCGACATGGAATGTAGGAGGGAAGCCGCCAAATGGCCTCAACCTTGAAGACTTCTTGCAGGTGGAGGGCTCTGCAGATGTATATATCTGCGGGTAAGATAAAAGGGCAATTTGGATTTATTTCATAGCCATTCATCCTCTGCATTTTTCTGAGAAGGGATAAAAGAGAATGTGCAATCTAACTGTTATCACCACTAAAGAAGATGACAATATTATTATGATGTGGTTTCGAAACTAGGACTGCATTTAAATTCTGAACCACATGACAAGTTGAGTGCATATCTAGGGCCATGGTTCACAGTTATTGAGCAAAGAAAGTTTTAACCCTTGTCGAAGGTAATTATTTGTCTCCAGCTTTCAGGAAATTGTTCCACTCAGCGCCGGGAATGTACTAGTGATTGAAGACAATGAACCGGCAGCGAAGTGGCTTGCCCTGATAAACCAAGCACTTAACAAGCCACAAGATGACCCCGGACACCATGTTTCTCAACCGGACAACGGTTCAACCAAACCCCTCAACGGAAACAACAAGAAAGACTCAAAATCGCACTTCTTCCAGAGGCCTTCACTTAAAGTCCTCAGCAAGAATTTCAGAGCAGATAGTAGCCTTCTTAAGATGTGCAACTGTCCTGTGGAACTCTCTCTTGGAGACAAGCGTAGAGCAAGAAAACTTAGTGACCCTACCAGTAAATTAGGCTGTAGTGATCTCCATCATCTGGATAGCAGTGGTGAAGACATACTTTATGCGGCTGACACGGCTTCAAATTTGTCATCACATTCCTCACATTCCTCACATTCCCGTCTGGCTTTTAGACTTATAGCAAGCAAGCAGATGGTTGGCCTATTCCTCTCAGTGTGGGTTCGAAAGGATTTGGTGCCTTACGTTGGCCATCTTAGGATCGCCTCGGTTGGAAGAGGCATCATGGGTTGCCTGGGCAACAAGGTGGGTTTCAACTCAGCCTGACGCAGCTACCCACCTGAACCCCGATATAAATATACTTGAAAAAAAGGGAAAAAAGACAAAGAAAAATCAGGAATGAGTTAAACTTAAATCATAATTAAAATATCACTAATTGCTCATTAATTGCATCATACAGGGATGCATATCGATAAGTATGTCACTGCACCAAACAAGCTTTTGCTTCGTTTGCTGTCACCTGGCTTCTGGGGAGAAGGAAGGAGATGAGTTGAAGAGGAATTCGGATGTGGCTGAGATCCTCAAAGGCATACAATTTCCCAGGGTTTGTAAGAACCCAGGTCGTCTATCCCCTGAAAGAATACTTGATCATGAGTAAGTTATTTACTTTTGCTTGACGAGCTCCATCAATTTTACAGTTTTATCCGATTTTTCTTTCATCATGCTATTCTGGTGATGTTTTGCTTAAAATTCCAGGCGTATTATTTGGCTCGGAGACTTAAATTATAGGATTTCCTTGAGTTACGAGGACACTCTTGTATTATTGGAAGAAAATAACTGGGATACTTTGCTGGTGAACGATCAGGTTTGATTATTATCGATAAACTTTATGAGTACCTTTATCCATTATTTGGTTGTCATAGGCTGAACTAATGAAATGCAGTTGAACATGGAGAGAGAAGTGGGACGAGTGTTTAATGGGTTCAAGGAAGGGCGGATCATGTTTGCGCCCACTTACAAATACTCCCAAAATTCAGACGCCTATGCTGGAGAAACCGTCAAGTCCAAGAAGAAACGTCGAACCCCAGCATGGTATTCTTGTTCTCTCTTTCTGATAAATACGAATAATCGATACACTAGTGGTTGGGCCTAACAGTATTGCAATTTCAGGTGTGATAGGATACTATGGCGTGGCTGTGGAATAGAGCAGCTATCGTATATCCGAGGAGAGTCGAGATTTTCAGACCACAGACCGGTGTGTTCGGTGTTTGCGGTAGGGGTAGAAGTAAGGAACCGACCCAACAGTGTGTTCAGGAAGGGCTACTCTTGCGCAATGGCAAGACTCAAGGAATATGACGATTGCATACCTCAAAGACATAGCTTTTACGACTGCTAACTAGTCATAACGCACCATATATATATATATACACACACATTTCATGGATTTCATAAAAGCTAATGATTAATTCTTTTCCGGAGGCAGAAAAGGCTTGCATAAGATTTGATGCCTAATACTACTACTACTGTTATGTTGCTAGCAAGGAAAAGAGTACAAAAAGAGCAGTCATCCCCCTTATTCTTTGGGTGATGGACAGTTTAATAAAATTAACTATAAGATTAAGAGTTTAGGTTCCACATTTTCAGTTCTGGCACCGGGCAAATCTTCTTTAATCTTCCAATGATAATCTTCATTCTCTATTTATCGTGGTTCTAAGTTTTTATTAATCCCCAAGCCTAGGTCAATTATTGGGTTTCTCCCTTAGTCTCCTTTATCAATTCAATTGAGATTTAAGGCTACGAGTGTGATCAAGATTGCTTTAATTTAATCGCACAAATAATTAAGAGGAAAATCGAGGGTCATGGGAAGGAATTAATTCAATAAGATTTACTAAGATCCCAATGCATCAGTTGTAAATAGATTTAGCTGCTCATAATGTAATTAAGCATAATTAAATGGAAAGATAGAGGAGTGGAATGAAAATTTATTTTCAATTAAAAATATAATAAATAGTTAAAATAAGAATACCCAAATCGTCCCACTTTTTTTTTCTTATCAATTAAAAATATAATAAATAGTTTCAATAGTGTCGCCGTTGGAGAGAGCGTTCCACTCTGCATGAAAAGTCGCGCGTACCCAAAGCCCGAGGCTCATTAACTTTTGCAGATACTTCCTCTCTCTTTTCGTGGTTTTGCCTTTTTGACTATCGTGTAATTTGCAATGAACCATTTCAGTTTTTGTTTTCTATTCGAAGAATCTTTGCAAAATCTTTCCTTTTGGTGGTACCCTCTGTTGTTAAGGTTTCCTTACTGCTGGTTTCGTTCATAAGACTCCACAACCGCTGCGCTTTTGCCTTCCTTACCACACTCTTCTGCATTTCTCCTCCTTCTGCCTTCCCTGGTGGCAGCTATTCCCTCTCTTGTTTCTCAAAAGAGGAAAAGAAAAAACAGTAATCTGTGCTACTTTCGGTACTTGCTATCTGGGTCTTGCTCAATCCTGTAATCAATGCTATACCCGTGTGGATTTCTTTCTTGGACAAACAAAAGCACTCCCGCTCTTGCGACTACGAAGGTTGTTCTGTTCTTCATCTGCTTTCACAGCGGATCGTGGGTTTGAGGAGTGATTGCCTTTGTTATGTTGTTAGCTTCGTGGGGCTTTTCGTTTTGGTGTTTCCAGGTAAACTACTTTCTTGCAGCTATGTTGATGGAGTGCTACAGGAATGCGTTTTTGTCTCATTACAGAACACATAGTGCTTGACGAAATGGAGTTCATCCGATAAACCTGGTCCTTGTAACTCTTCTGAGAATGGGTTCTACGAGCTCCAAAGCAGACAAAAGTGAAGCTTTGGTTCTGTGCGAAGCACGCAGAAGATTCATAAGGCAAGCGATGGATTCAAGGTATAGTCTTGCTGCAGCTCATCTCTCTTACTCTGACTCTCTCAAGAACATCGGCGTAGCTCTCCGCCGATTTGCCGAGGCCGAGATTTTGATTGAATCGTCTATATCAACAGCCTCAGCCAATGAGCTTGATAAGACCCCATCCCACTCATCGTATCCCTCCCCATCTCCCTCCCCGTCTCACAATGCAGAGGTCTCAGACTCCCCGTTCCAGTTACACAATGAGAGCCCCACTTCACCAGAAACGGTGAATTTGAGTTACATGAGAGCAGAAACTAATGTGAATCCTGTGACTGTTACGGTTAATCTGAGCAGCAGCGGTTTTGTGGAGGACGAGTCATTCGTAGGGATCTCAACTTTTCCGCCACCGCCACCACCTCCTTTTGGGTCTGGCGGTTCGTGGGACTATTTTGATCCTACTGATAACTATGCTAGTACATTTGTGTTGCAGAATGAGTTGCCTATTGGTGAGGATGGAAGAAGATGGAATGAATTTAAGGGGGAAAGGGTAGGTTGCCACAGGAGTACCACAGATGCTAAGGCAAAAGTTCGTCCAGGCGGAAGCTGTCCGGTGGATGAAGGAAATATACTGCCTAGGTCGAAGCAAAACGATTTTGAAATCGCCAGTTGTTCATTAGCTGAGAATTATACTCGTGATTTGGGAGTACCAGGCAATAATGAGGAAGGTGAAGGTAGTCCTCTATATATTCCCAATACCGAAGCGTGGCAGGTGGAACCAGTGAGAAACGCTAAGAGTTTGCCTCTCGGACAGTCGGGTTCAAAGAGGGAGAAAGCTGATGCACTGAATGATTTATCGACAGAGAGAGAGGATCCATCCGAGTTTATCACCCATAGAGCAAAAAATTTTTTTGCAAGCATAAAGGATATTGAAAGTCGATTCTTTAGAGCATCTGAATCAGGCAAGGAGGTCTCGAAAATGCTTGAGGCATATAATATAAGGGTGGGATTCATTGAAGCAAAAGGTATTTCCTTGACTAAATAGCAGCTTCTTTAATTGTTGTGAAAGTGCCATCTAGGCTTTTGATACTGCAAGTCTCAGACAGTTCTGATTCTTATAGGGAGGTCCTCTGCCTCAATATCTTTTGTGGCTTCCCAAGTTTGCTGCTGCGGCATGCCTGCACTTATTCCCAATGGTATCCTCTTTACCTTCAATGGCTTCGTAAGTTTTGTGTTAATTCTGTGAAAGAATTTGTAGTGGAGATTTAGACATTTCCATTGCTGTACACATTTTCATAACAGATCCATGCTGCTATGTTGGGTACAAACTGCTTAGTTGTTTCCCCAGTCGGTGCCATACGTAGAAGCAACAAAATATGTGATAACTGTTCAATATCTCGCTAAAATGTTATCTTTGATTGAGGGGACAATGATTTCGAAAACATTTGACAGACCAAAATGCCAGTTTTTGGTTACTGAATGAAATACTTTTTCTGTTCTCTTTCCAGTTATATAGTAAGCATATGCAATGTGCTATTTTTTTCCATAATTTGGTTCTCTTTTTGTTAGTAGAATCTCAAGACAATCTAATAAAGGTCATTACATGGAAGCGGACAACATCTTCAGCATCATCTTCACTGAGGAATCCACTAAACATGACAACAAAAGATTATGTGTCCGACAGTGGCAGTGATTTTGTTGAAGAGTTTTGTATGTTTGCAGGAAGTCATTCTTCCACCCTTGATAGACTGTATGCATGGGAAAGAAAACTCTATGATGAAGTGAAGGTACTTTCTCAATGCTTTTTCTGTTAGCAAGGGATTCGCATATGGTTCATATGTTTTTTCTGGTTGTTGTGATGTAAGGTGGGCTTTCTTCATTCTTTTTCATTTTCTGACAATCCATCCTTTAGGATGCCATATCAACAAAAGGCATGTTTGCATCGTGTGAAGCTTATATGATCTAGTCTCGCTGTTTGTTTTACTGAGGACCTGCGTTTTCCTAGAATGTCATATCTTTCTTGATAATTGCAATTTCAGTACTTGGTTAAGTTCCTACACTAATGCTTCTAGTATCAATTTTTCCTCTCCAGGCAATCGAGGGAATTAGGAAAATATATGATCGTCAATGTAATCAACTTAGGCATCAGTTTGCCAAGGATTGTAAAACCCAAGTCATTGACAAAACCCGGTCAGTTGTTAAAGATCTACATTCACGGATTAGAGTGGCCATTCATTCCGTTGACTCGATATCGAAACGCATTGAGAAAATGAGAGATGAAGAGTTGCAGCCACAACTGTTGGAGCTAATTCAAGGGTAAGAGCATTTGGTTCTTTGTTTATGGGAGACAAATTGAAACATCAGGAGCTTGTATAGTTGAAACCATTTTTCGGCTTTGACAACATCTGATCCTGAGATTCATGTCTGAACTTATTTGTGTTTCTCTGTTATCACTAGTAGTGATCCACGAACCCATGCAGGTTGATAAGGATGTGGAGAACCATGGTTGAATGCCACCATGCACAGTACATTAGTATCTCATTAGCATATCATACAAGGGGGACAGCTGGCACTCCACGTGCAGATATCCAGAGGATGATTATGGATCAGCTCCAGCAGGAGGTTGAACGCTTTGGCTTAACTTTTACAAACTGGGTCAACAGTCTGGCGTCCTATGTGGAATGTCTCAATGGCTGGCTTCAGAACTGCATCCTCCAACCAAGAGAGCGTTCAAAAAGCAGGAGGCCATTCTCTCCCTCTCGAGTTGTGGCTCCACCGATATTTGTTCTCTGTCGTGATTGGGCTGCAGGGATCAAAGCCTTACCATCCAAGGAACTTGTTGAGGCCATCAAATCCTTGTTATCTGAGCTGCAGCATTTAATGGACCAACATACTGAAGATTTACAGAAGAAAGAAAAACTAGGTGCAGACAATGGAGAAGCAGTGGCCATTAATACTGGTGACGAGAACGATGGGGTATCTTCGGACTTGCTGTGCTGCATACATCCAAGTCTGACCAAGGTTCTCGATGGGCTGAACAGATTCTCGGAGGCTTCACTTAAAATGTACGAGGACATCAGGCAGAAAAGCGAAGCGGCCAAGGTAAACTACTTGAAATATAAGCCGGTTAGGTGTTAGTTGCAGTGCAACCAATCTGTATATGAGAAAGTGTTGCTAATTTACTGTAGGACATGAAAATGGATGGTTTGTAATTAAAATGTTAAGAGCTCTTACAAGGAGTATCTGAAAGAAACAGGATGACTTTCCCATTTGTTCTCTCTTGTCGAAACAAAACAATTTAGTGTTCTATAATATACTCTTATTTCATTAAATGATTGGTTCCTTCTAATGTTGAGGTCCTTATTTTAGTATCCTTTCGTAAGAAACTTTTGTCACTGACATCTGTCGGAGTGTGGTGCTAATGATACAAGTAGAAGATCAAGACCAAGGATAGGAACCATTTTCTTTACACCTCGCCTGCATAACCTTCAAAAGAGTCATCCGATGACGCAAAATGAATGATGGACGAACGAACCACTGCAATGAGCTAAAATCCCTATCCACTTTTACCCCCCGGGTCAAGTTTTCAACTGTCCGCCTTTAAAAAATTAATTCAATTGTTAGTCTGTCTTCTCAGTCTTCTGCTCCTCAGAACCCAACATTTTGGGTGTAATTGGCATAAGCCTCTGTCTGCATAGCGATGGGAGCCCGTGTTACGTGATCCGGTAGATCAAATGCATTCACAAGCTCGTGGGCTATATTCCTCACTTGAAAGCAGAGATACTCTGTGAGCTTGTGGATTGCCTGCACGACAAGGAAGTAGCCGCAAAATGGTGCACATCAGGATGTTTCAATAGCGACTCCATCCTAAAACACTAAGTAAGCCTAAATTACAGTTGGTAATATGATGAGTCCAGGTTAATTGAGTACCTTGGCCTTATTTGGTGCCACATAATCGACATTTCTGTATGTTCCTATGTCTTTCCAGAGTCGATCCAAGGCATAGAGATCACACACCAGCTTCAGAGCAGCTCGTGTACTTGCATCAGGACAGCTGACACATAAAACAGATCTACCATAAGCTAGTTAACCAAAAACACACACACACACACACCAAAAAGAAAATGACATTGACTTGGACCAGTTTAAATTGTATTAGAACGTACTTTTTCACAGCTTCAATGAACTTAGCAAGGATGACAGACTCGATGTGGGATTCTGCAAGAGTAAGAAGGTGATTCAAGCATCGGTTCCAAGCACCAAAGCTGCCAAGAGCTTTAGAATGCTTGCGAAGGCGGACGGCAGCACTTTGAAGCAGTCGGGATGTTCGGTACTGCAAGGGAGAGGAAGGATTTATACAACTTACAAACATAGAAATCTACAAAATATAAGCAGGTCTGATTATTAGGCACAATATCACGCCAGCACTCACCCGGAAGGCATCCAATTGGAACTTTGGATCTCGTAAGTGTTCTTCACCTTCCCAGCGTGCAGTTACAGGATTTGGCTGAGAAAGATATGAGTTCATGGATTCTCTCAAATAGTTCCATGTAACAGCCAATGTCCCTCCTTGGAACTTCTCCTTGTACTGCTTCAAAAGATCAGCAGCCACCTGCACCGAAAGAAAAATTTTCATCTGGCTTCAAGCAGCCTTCCTCGGCAGTTGAGACCGCAGGTAAAATTTCACAACTGGTCAAAAGGAATGCCAGTGCTAAGAGGTCTCGCCCCTCAAATGACCAGCACAAAATTAATTTGATAGATGCATTTTCAAGGTTGAATGCAAGCACAATATTGGAGTGGTATGCTTACAGTTTTGGGGCAGCAAAATCTGTTTAATTGCTCTCAAGTCCCTAACATTTTTTAGGGAGATTATAGACCACCTGAAGACACACTTCAGTCAAATTTTTACAACGATAAAAGCCATGCAAATTTCATCCACTTGAGATCAGTGAAGATGACTATGTAACTACAATTCTTTTCATGAGAATGAGAGTTGTAGACTATTCTCTAATATTAAATTGTTTTACATGTCAAAATTAAAGAATAATGGCTGAAATTAAGAAATTCCCGTAACTGTAATAACTAGCAGACGCTGATAATGGCAAGTCCACTTTTTCATCAATCTAATCTTTGATATCTTAAGCAGAGGTGAAAAGGAACCATGCCAGCACACTAATCAAACATAATGAGATGTTCCTTAGATTTTCCTTCCTTCTTAACCATAATTGAGATACCAAACCTCACAAGTTTCAGTTAAAATCTCTACCATTATAATTATCCTGACAGTCGATACAAACTTCAGCTTTAAATAATAATAAAAAAGGAACATATATCATCTACTAGAGGCCACAAACTTATAATCAACAATCAAGCCATTCAAATCTGACACACTCTTATCATTCATTGAAGGCGAAAGACCATAACTGAGTTCAGTCTCATGGCAAGTAAGATCTAGGGTCAGGGTCAGGGTACTCCAGGTTCATTTCCCGATCAATCACATAATTGAGAAGCTTACAAAGCAAAGGTGAAAAAACTATACAATTTTGGCACAGAAGTGTAGAGTCAAAACAGCATTTTATGTGTTTGCATCATAATTTATCAAACAAGAACATGCAACAAGGGAAATGTGCCAACCTGTTGGAGAAGAACAGTGTTGTCCCCTTCAAATGTCTGAAAAATGTCATGATCATTCCTCAAGGTGCCAAATCGATTGACAGCAGCATACCCATGGCCTCCACAAGCTTCCCTGCAGACACTTAATGACTTTGCAGTGTATGATGTCACATAAGATTTAAGACCAGCAGACAGCGCATGGACATCCCCAACCAATTGTTCATCATGGGTCTTTTTCATCTCAGAATATTTTTCCACCAAATGCAAAGTAGCAAAATGAAATGCATAAGTTGAAGCAAGCATTGGCATAAGCTTGTGTTGCTGAGACTGATAGTCAAGAATACTGACTTCAGGCTGCTTGGGAGGGCCAAACTGCTGGCGTAATAGAGAATATCTGATTGCAATTGTACCAGCCATCTTAAGCACTCCAACAGAAGAGTATGCAAGTCCAACCCTTCCACCAACTAGCTCTCCTAGTGTAGCAGCAAACCGTTTGTTTATTGTTGGAAGGCTACTTGTGTACTTCCCATCCCGAGAGACATCTCCAAATCGATTAAGAAGATTATCAAGAGGAATTCTTACATTACTGAATCTCAATGCTCCATTATCTACACCATTCAAGCCAACCTTGTGTCCACAATCATGTATTTCAATTCCTGGGAGTGTTTGGTGGGTCTTCAAATCCCTTATTGGAACAATGAAAGCATGAACACCCATATCAGTAATCTCTTTCTCATCATGTGTAGGCAACATCAGCTTCGCAAAAACAGTGGCAAACTTCCCATGAACTGCAGCATTACCAATCCACCATTTGATGGCTCCATCATTGGGAGTGTTGATTATGAATTCACCAGTAACTGGGTCAAATGTTGCCACTGTCTGGAGACCTTGAACATTTGAACCTTTAGGCGCAAAATTGGGCAGTTAGCTCAGACATTGATAACACACATACACAATATAGGGAAATATCTCATTCGCAGAAAAGAACTCAGGAAATTCCCTAATAAAGTACAAACAAAATGCATGTGAGAAAATCTAAACTCTTCATAAGCCCATTCATCAGGGCCAGCATATAACAGGAAAAGGAAAAAACTAAAATTTAAGTGTCAATACAAACAAGAAAAATACATAATGAGCCAAAATCCAGTGCCTACAACGATCTAGTGAAATTTTAGAGACATATGGACATTTGTAAAGTTGATTGGAAGAAAAATTTCCCCTTTTTTTTTTCCCTTTCTGGCCAGTCGGAGGTGGAACAAAATTCACAGACTGCATATACTAACCGTTTCAAAAATCAAAGTTGTGCCCCCTTCTATTGAGAGATACCTTAACATATTTTCTTCACTGAAGATTTGAATTTTTTGGTCCTCTGATACCATAATCCTAGATAATACCAGAAAGGGTGTGAGCATCAGAAGGATACCCAACACACTCAAGATAATACCAACTGATTTTTCTCAAAAAAAAAAAATACCAGTTCACACACAAAAAATAAATAATGTCAATATTCCTAAAAAGTCATACAGGGCAAGTATAATCTAACACTTTATTCCGAAACGGTACACAATTGATACGCAAGAAAACATTAAGGATGGCACAGAAATAATGGAAAAAATTAGGACTGACCGAAAATCTTACCGTGATGGAGCTCTGTCATGGCAAAACAACCCGGGTATTCCAAATTGTCAATACCATCGAAATACTTATCTTTGTGCTTTTTAGTTCCTAAGTTGAGCACCGATCCACCCCAAAGACTGTGTGGGATAATTATATGAAGTAAGTTCAATGTCCAAGATAAGAAATTGGAGTAGCTGGCCGTGCGGCACACAGGTATTTAAGAAAATGAAATTATGAAGTAAAGCTCAATTGCAAGAAGAATTATCCCTATGGCCGCTCCAAACTCGACTCCCATCTTTTCAAGTAAAGCAAATAAGCACGTGAATCATGTTGCTTCCAAGCAACAATTTCTTGCAATTTCAGAAAACAAGAAGAAAAAGAGAAAAAAAAAAGGAAGAGGGAACAATAACCAGTATAGAAAAATTGACATAGAATCAATAGAATTACCTGTACTGGACCCCCATCTTGATCCCAAGCGATATGTCAATGCTACCAACAGCCTCAGCAATAGCAAAGTAACGCGCGGGATCCTCCGTCACATACCTAAAAGGCCTAATCCCAGCCTCCCTCACCAACCCCAACAACTGTCTCCAACATAACTCCCTGTGATCATCCTTGGATATCTCCACAGGCGTCTGCAACTCGGGCCTCCCGTTGAAGTACTCAAACACTTTCTCCTGTATCTCCTTGTGGTTCCCTCTCATGTATCGAGACAGCTTGTCTGTGTCGATCTCCAGCTTCCCCGCCTTGGCACATGCCGCCATCTCCACCTGGTGGAAGAGAGGGCGCGGTATGGGAGTGAGGTGCAAGGAGAGACGTTGGATGCGGCGAGACACAATCTGAGTATCATCGGCCGCCGTAGGATTGGAGTTGTTCTGTTCCATTGCAAGCTTCCGTTTTGGGTTGTTCGCTCTCCTGCTGTCTTCCCGCTTTCTTTGTGAATGGGTTCCTCTTTTTACTGTTGCATTAGATGGCGACTTCTCCTTCCTTATTTAAAATGGAGAATGGAAGGGATGCGTGACGTGGGCTCGCGTCATTTGGAAACTTGGCGGATGATTATTGGCAGAAAGCCAGGCAGTTTCGTAATGGCGCGCGTCTCGATGTGGTTTGGATTAGAAGGGGAATGGAGAAGGCGTTGTCTTCTTCTTGCAACCCCAACCTCTTCGAGATAAGATAAACTTTTTGAATTATCCAGATGGTCCAGAGTTTGATAGAGAGGCAGACAAGATAGATTTTGGGTATTAGAATCTTTAGGGATCGTTACTAAATTTTTTATATGAATTCACATAATCATAATATATATAAGTATATTGACTAACAATCAAATCTCTTGAAAGTCGTCTAGATTACCTGTACGCAACGTCGGTCGTAGTTAAAATATCCACCCTGCCGCTTTTGAAGATGATGTGAGCATTAGGGGTTTTATCTTGTCCGATTTTGTGAAATTTGTAGACCTACCCTTTCTTTCACGCAATAAATATACATGTATCAGGTTTTTACATTCAACATATGTATGACGATTTGCCCGAGACAGAACTACCAAAGTTGAGAATGCTGCAAGCATCCGTCACGTGAAACTGTCTATCTGGACGTATTTTCTTGAGTTCGGCACGCAAAAGGAAACCCTGACTGGAAGTTATTGATTAGGTGATTTCACAGTTTTTGGGCAACAATCATGAATGGGTTCATAATTAGTAATCAATATGGTAACAAATTTGGAGTACACAAGAAAGGGAAAGGAAAAGTCGAAATGTTGTTTCTTGTCAAGAATTGGACTAGTAGTTTGGAAATATGAATACGTCCAAAAGTTTGAATTACGGATTCACATGTGAAAGTTTTGACTTAAATGGGAATATATACGCCGAAATCAATATATGCGGATTGAATTGACGTTATAATCCTAATCTTCCATTTAGTTTTGGATTGAGAATAGAAAAATGGAGAGCAAATAGGTATGATGACAAAAATAAAAAAAAGTTAAATCATGAAGGGATAAGGACTGCAAAGTCAGCTGGCATGTCTTTTCAGTTTTCAGACAAGGAGCTCCACGCCAAACCTGTTATGAAGGCCTTGTCATGTACCCGGGTGTCAATGTGACCAATACTGTTATGGTCCGATTGTATGGGCCTTGAAATCTACATGTCCATACTCTAAACAACTGGGACGAATGGAAGGCCTAGACCAGTTAATGTCGAGTCCAGAACGTGCTCACAACTCCTGCGCCGTGCCAAAACGTGAGTGGGTTGCCATGCTAAATGCGCACACACCAACGTGCCTCCCTCTACCTTTTCTCAGTTTTCACCGTCAAGAAGCATAATTGGAGAACCTCTGCTAAAAATGTAGAGATCCATATTTTACACAAGAACGGGTCAAGCGGGTCCTTTTACTTATTTTCCTAAAATAATTCATACTGGAGCAACAAAACAAAACCAAAAAAGAAAAAGAAAGAAAATAGACAGAAAGTAAATGAAAATAATCAAAAGTTAATTTCCACTTGAAACGAAACAATAGAAACTGTGAGTTTGGTACATTTTATTTTCCTGAAAATCACAATACCCTCATCTCTATTCCTGTCACCAAACAGGAGGAGAAAACAAATAAGACTTAGGCGTGTTGGTGGCTACTCCAGGTGGCCTCGCTAATCATTATTGAGGGGCCAGGCTGGTTTCGCACCTCAGTTTCATACTTGTAATTCCCTCTCACAAAAACAAAGCCAGGAAAAAGCAATTGGTATGATGTATTATAGTAGGTTTTTGTCTAATTCATTTCGATAGCCATGCACAGCTCTTCGTCGTTGCTGGATTAAATCATATAAAGACTGCATTTTGCACGAGATTGGCTAAAGAGACCAGCGATGGGAGACAATTCTCCGGATAAGAGATCGGGCTGTGGCCTGCTCAATGCGGTGTTCGGTCGAAAAAGTTTTTGGCCTAGAAGATCAACGTCAACGGGTTCACTTCCCATGGGGAATGCAAACAATTTCGTGAAAACACCGAGCACTCAGAAGCGAAGAAAAAGTAGCTCGGATGACGTTGGATTTTTGGAGGATTTTCCCAACGGGGTATCAGAAAGGCAGCAAAAGCCTATCACAAACGCTCCAACTCATCCCAAGATCCCTCCGACAAGGCACCAAACCGACCATCCTCCACAACAACAAGAAGACTACGGCGGCAGGAAACATCCCGAGGAAGCAACGCGAACGTCTTTGGAAAAGAATCATGATTATCTGAATCAAAGGAGAGTTCCCAAGGAGGCAACTGGCATTTCGGGGGAGCTTGAAAGCATGATTGCCGACCATCAAAAATCCAAAGGAAGCAGCACTTTTATTCGGGCTTCGTCGGGAAATGTCATGCTGTACGGAAATCTTGGAAACCTGAGGCAACCAGGAGGAGGGGGAGGAAACACGAATTCACAGAGTGTCCTGGATTACCTCCCCAGGACCGCAAGAGAAGAAGTCCCCATGACCAACAGCAAAAACCCGAAAAGCGTGACTGGAAATGCTGCGAAGAGTCAAATTGAACAGAAACCTGCGAAAGCGACCTCACAGCAACCAGAGTCATTATGTCGTGCTCTGTCCACCAGGATGGACCCTGAGCAATTGAAGATCATGGGTAACGAAGACTACAAGAATGGGAATTTCGCAGAGGCATTGGCCTTGTATGAAGCAGCAATCTCCATCGATCCGAATAAAGCTTCTTATCGAAGTAACAAAAGCGCAGCGTTAACAGCACTAGGAAGACTTCTCGAGGCAGTCTTCGAGTGTAGAGAAGCCATAAGGATTGACCCCAACTATCACCGAGCCCATCATCGTTTAGCGAACTTGCATCTCAGGTATAATTATCCACCATTTGTAATAAGATACCCTTCATTCTGTTGATTCTTAATTTATCGTTGCGCCAACCAACGATATTCTTCATCGTTAACCTCTGATCATTGTTCAAATCTTGGTGGTTTTATACGCTCGTAGATTAGGTGAGTTGGACAAAGCTATATATCACTACAAACGTGCAGGTCCAGAGGCCGATGATGTTGACATTTCTAAAGCTAAAACTGTTCAAGCTCATCTCAACAAATGCACTGATGCCCGACGACTCAGGGACTGGAACACCCTGATAAGTGAGGCAGAGGCCGCTATATCTGCCGGTGCAGATTCCGCGCCACTAGTAAGCCAGCTCGACTCATCAGAGCATTCTACAATTTGAACGTTATAGTCGATCCTTGACTAATATTATGTTCTTCTTCCTCGTTCTTGGCTTTGCTTTTAACGAAGATATACGCTCTGAAAGCTGAGGCCTTGATGAAGCTTCGTAAGCACCAAGAGGCAAATGAAGTTTTAACTAGAGGCCCAAACTTTGACGCTGATGACTGCACCAAATTTTTTGGCCCTATTGGTTATGCAAATTTGTTGATCGTACGGTGTCAGGTCCATCTGGCCATGGGCAGGTTAGTTCAAGGCAAATTAGATGAACTAAAGCTTGCTGCACATAAAATGCGATATCATGCAAATAATGGGTTCAAATTGCTCTAATTGTGGAGGACAATGAACAGATTTGACGATGCTCTGAACGCGGCACAAAAGGCAACCAGGCTTGACTCTAATAGCAAAGAAGCTGCCAATATTACCAGAAAGGCCAGAACTGTAGCAGCAGCTCGATCAAAGGGCAATCAACTTTTCAACGCATCCAACTTCCACCAGGCGAGTTTGGCCTATGGTGGAGGACTGGAGCATGATCCTTACAATTCAGTTCTGCTCTGCAACCGAGCAGCGTGCCGATCCAAGCTAGGCCAATACGAGAAAGCAGTGGAGGACTGCAATGCTGCCCTTCAATTGCGTCCCTGCTACACCAAGGCTAGACTAAGAAGAGCAGATTGCTATGCCAAGGTATTTTTTTTTTTTCAACAACATATATTGGTTAGGTGACCATTATATTGTAAACCATCTCTGATGTTTGTGCGTTCCTTTTTGCTGGGTGGTCATGAAAAAAGTTGAAAAAATGGGAAGCTTCGGTACAAGACTACGAGATCCTGCAAAAAGAGGCTCCTGAGGATGAAGATGTGAGTCGCGGCTTGTCGGAGGGCAGGGCACAGCTCAAGAAGGAAAAAGGACTGTAAATGTAACCAGCAGCAGGAGCTACTTCCGCCAAGAAACCAAAATAAACCAAGCCTTCACTCCCTGCTGCAGATGGAACATAGATTTTTTTTTTATACTAACTAATCTATTTAGACAAAAATGATTTCTTGTACAGCTTGACGAATGCGTGAAACGTTAGAGAAGATTAGGACTACTCTCTGTTTTCAAGAATGTGAAAAGGCGAATGAAGTTATATGAAACACAAACTTATAGTGAGAAATGCACCACAACCAAATAAATAGAAGAATTTGATGTAAAAAACTCAACTTTGAGTTCTTGAAGGTTAGGCCAATTATGATTAAAAGTATGACAAGTGGTCAATGAAGTCAAAACTTCCAGCAACTGTCCATATTTACAAAAATGTAGATTTATCATTTTTTTTGTCTCGCATCTGATCTGAATATCTGATCAGTGTGAGCAGAGTTCGAGTTCTTTTATACAATTTCCAAAGTTGTATGGTCGATTGGATTGCAAAAAACATTAAATTAAAACGGTGTCTCATCACCCATCAACCAAAACCATAGCCATAGCCATGGTTGATTCCATACAACTTATTGCTGGGGTCCCACTTGCTTTGATTCCAAAACCATGTGATTCTACTACTTTCTCATCGATGTCTTCGCCCCACCGACTCGAGCTTTTAATTGACATCAATTCACAAGTGTCCGATATTTATTAATTTTCATTCTTCTTTTTATTTCTTAGCCAGTTCATTAATTCTCCATTTCTTACACCTTTTCCCCTTTCACATGTACTGCAATATTGTTATAATTCCCCAGCTTCGTCGTCGTTCAATTATGGGTGTGTTTTGCTTCAGATTCTCTTGTCCTCACCGACATTTTTGTTCCTGTTGTTGTTACCTAACAAGACCATAATTTATAATTACTGGAAACAATTCGTCATCTATGAATAGGAAAAAAAAAAGGCAGATGATTAGATGATTTTTCTCAACAGTACGTATGAATTTCGATTATTATAATTTGACCCTTATCAGTGATCTGTAACCCATTAAATGAACAAGCACCTCTTGCATATAAACCTATCCTTCCCCAGCTGGTTTGCTCCTCTTACCTCACTCAGCCACTTGCTCCCCTTCTGTCCTGAGTTCTGAATCCGAGAGATCCAGAGCTCCGTTATATCCTCGGAGATTGCTACGCCTAGATTTCACAACCATGGCTACGGGGCTTTACTTGGGTTTGCGACAGGTACTTGAGATCTTTCTTGTTTTCTTTCTGCTTACTTGCAGTCTCCATTGCGTCTGCTCAGACATTTGGCAGCATGAAAGTCAACAGTTGGTTGGTACAAGGAAGTTGTTAGAGGCTGAAGATGATGATTCGCCGCAGCAGCTGCCTAAGAAGAAAAACACCAATGTATCCACCAAGAATCATACCAAATTGAGCAAACCCAGCGCCTCATCCAGCGACCTGCCTAAGATCAGCCCATCCAGTAAGAATCAAACCAAACTCGCAAAATCCACAAACTCAACTAAAACAGTGCAGGGGCTAACGAAGCTCAATTCCACCACCCAGTACAAAAAGTTCAATTCCACTACGAAAGCCTCTAACTCTACCAAACTCCACAAGGCCACCGATAAAGGAACGTTAGATCTGCTCAAACTAGCTGATAAATCCTCAAACAAAACAAGCAAAACCACTTCCACGAAGGCCAAGCAAACCCAAATCTTAGCGAGCAAAAATCCGGAATCCCAAAAGGAAGATAAGGATAAGAAGAAGACCCCCGTGAAAAAGACAGCATCTCAGGCGAAAAAACAACCAAGTTGGCTGGAACAAGAAGAAGATGATGATGATTTGATCTCCGAGTTCAGAGATCTACCGTCCAGGTTCCAACAAACATTATTACCAGACTTGGAGAAGATTTCAATGACCTCAAAAAAGTACTTGACCAAGGCCAGCAATGAAATGACAAGAGGGTTCAAACCCATAGTTGGCAACAGATATGCATCCACCACTGCCTCCGTAGTGTCTTTCGCATTCATCCTAATCCCTCTGCTCGTAGTCTCTCTAATCGTTAACCGTATCAAAGCCTATTTCTCTCTACAGAAGGTCTTGATCTTCATCCAAGCTTATCTCTCAATCTACTTCTCCATTCTCTGCATCTCTTCAGTGGTCACCGGGCTGGAGCCCCTCAAATTTTTCTACGCCACTTCCCAGTCCACCTACATCTGTTTGATGGTTCTACAAACGCTGGGGTATGTACTGTATCTGCTTCTGCTCCTCATGTACCTGATTTTGGTGTTCTCCACCGACTGCACCATGGTCACGAAGCTTCTGGGCCTGGGTCAGAACTTTGTGGGCTATGCTGTTGGGCTGCATTTCTATGTTGCCGTATTCCATAGGGTCGTGTTGCACCAAGCCCCGAAGACGAATTGGAAGATTCATGGGGTTTATGCCACGTGCTTCCTTGTTATTTGTCTGTTTGCTGCAGCCGACAGGAGGAAAAAGGCTTACTTGGAGGAGGGCGGCGAAGAGGGCAAGAAGAACTAAGACAATCGAACTTCTGGCAAAAAATGCAGGAAGGGGCAATACATTTTTTTTTGGGTTACTTTTGATTTACTTTGTTTTGGTGATGTGGAAAAATATGGGACAGAAAACAATTGTCTATTTCCGACAGACGTTACCTCATGAAGCAGCTACGGCTACGGCTACGGCTACGGCTACGGCTACTACGGGGTACAGTGTTAATACTCTTAAAATGGAGAATAGACTAGGAAAGTTTTGCAAGTGTAACTTAATGTCACGTAGTCCATGCATGTATGTATGCATGTGTGTGTTTGAAGATTAAAGATTAGAGGAAGAAAAATGTGCACAATATATTTTTCTAAAATAATACAATTGCAAGTTTATTGATCTATTCCATTGGGGGTACGTATTTGATTAAGTTGACCTCACCGACATGCTTTGATGAGTTGTTATGATTTGAGGTGTCGGTGGCTTCTAATTAGCGCAAGCGAATACTCATGAAAGAAGACACAGATATTGAAAGCCTTGTAGTGTGATGATTTATATTACATGTACTTTACTGTGTAAGAAGCGTGGCATAAGGACTTTAGGTGTGGGAGTGAAGGAGAGTTTTGACATCAGTTATAGGTGAGTGTGAGATAGCATTGAATAGTGAGCAGAGATTGAGAAAAAAAAGAAGAGAATTTATGACTTCAACAGTTCCAGTTTGGTCTTTTAGAGCGGCATGGTGTGTACGTAAATAGTATTAATCTTGGAATATAATAATATTAAATTCTCAAGGGAAAATTTATTATCTAGACAAGGTCCGTTAGCATGACTGCTTGATTCATTAATTGCTTAAGATAAAAGGAATGCAAAATTCTTAATTTTTTTTGTTTCCGACAGATAAACTGCGGGTTTCTGACTTTACTTCTGCAAGAAAAATAGTATTATACGATTTTAAAATAGATTGCTATGTTTTGCACCCGAAAAAAAATTGTTCTCTTAACATATCATTGATAATAAATAATTGATTATGTAAACACATATTTTTTTTAACAATGAATATTTGGGAAGAGCATAGGGCTCTTTTTGTTTTTGTTGTTCATTTTTATATATTATACCATAATTCTTTCATACTGATTTTTTCTGGAAAGTGGTAAGCCTGGATATGGACATGCATCTGTTCAATTGGAGTTTTGAAGAACAGCCCAATTGAAATTTGACTAATGGGTCTCTGATCTGGTACCAACAGTCCGGTCCTGGTTGGGAATGGCAGGCCCACCATAGATTGGCAAGCACTGACCAAGACACAGTTTTGGGTTTGAAACATTAGAATCAATAAAGAAGAAGAAGAAGAAAACAGTAACAGAAATGTGTGACCATCTACCCTCAAAGATTCCAATTAGTTCCGAAACATTTTAGATTGGGCGGTTGTAGTCTTGTCGAGGGACCATTACATTTACCCCGTAAGGGCGTTGTCCTATATCCAGGCATTGATGTAATGCACCATCTTTTGGAAGTTAGGAGTGCATGGGCCTCGGTAACATGTATCAATTACAAAAGACCAAGAGCTTCCCACATGCGATGGCACCAAACTCTGATGAAAAGGAGGTCCACTGCTGGAAAATGTACTTTTAATTACCCTTTTTCTATTATCCTTGAAACAAAGCAAAGAAGCACTGTCAATTGCTCAATAATTGAATGCAGCTCTCCTCCAAATTTGACGATTATAGTACTTTGCCTGCAAAACTCTTTTTGGAAAACGACATTCAAGTTCCAACACAATAATTCGATCACATGCCTGTCACCCATCGCATTCTTAGTCGTCTCGAGTATTTCTCAACCATCCAGTTGTGTTCTTCCAATTAGACTGATGGATATGGTACGACTGTTGGGACTCCTAATGACCATATGTTTCAACTATGATGAACATAAAATCCGCCTTGCCTTGGCTTCTCTGCTAGAGAAGTCTGTTGCCAGCCACTCTCCCCTTTTTCTTTTTAGTCTGAAAGCCATCCCGTCGGCCATAGTTTTGGTTAGGACAGGAAATCATAATGACATTGGGTTTGAGCAACAAGAAGTCATTTACCGAAATGAGACTGAACGTAATTTACAGAAAATTTAAGATTATGAACTATTTCCACATGAAAAGAGTCGCCCGGTCATTAAGAGCCAGAGCAAAGGGGCTAAACCTACTACATGAGCACCATGAAAAATGGAAATATCCAGATGATAGAGAACTAATATGCCTATTAATGGCATATATCAGACAAATACCAAATTTTTAGAAGGCAATAACATTGGATTGAAAGGAAAAAAAAGAAGAAACATTGATAGTTTCTACAGCTTATGAACGGGTCTGCTCCCCATCACTGGTTATGGTTCTTAATGCTTCACTTGTATTCCAAAATCATGTTATTCTCGGGAGCCAATCCAATACAAGCTCTTAATATGTTCTCCAGCATTGCACGCTGCTTTGAAAGTGCATTCACCACTGGTGTCCCTGGCGGAACCTGTTTTGACACCGGATGATGTTCTTAGTTAGAAACAGCAAAGCGTGGTAACTCTTGTTTCCTTAACATTCTAGCAAGGTAATGAATCAATTGTGTCATGAATTTAGAAGGTGGTCCATGAAAGATAGATCAAGTTCTCAAATGCACTTCAAATATTTGGCAGCTTAACTTACCAGAGGAGCTTTTGTGAGGTAACTGAGGATGGTAGCCACCGGGTGGAAGGAGTGAAACTTTCCCTGGATAAGTAAATTTACGCTTTTTAAATCCAAAAGACCCAACAAATAGGGAATATAATAGCAAGATGCAAAAAAGATAGATCATAGCTTACCTCTCCTTCGGCTTTGAGCTGGATCCTGGTACTGAGCTCAGCGAGAAGGACCAAGTCCAGGATGATGGGAGCAGCCAGCAGGGAGTCTTCACACGTATTATGTAGCACTATAGTGCTCTTTCCACCCATGAATATCTCCGAGGTGTACTCATCCATAGCCCTCTTGCTATCCCCTACGTATGGCACATACTGTCCGAAACTATGTTAGACCAACTCTAGTATGGTGCTATGCAGCGGAAATACATGACAAAGAGAGTAGTACCTTAATGACCACAACGTGGTCAGGATGTTCACCAGGTTCATAGAGTATTCCATTGCTGGAGACCATGTCGTCTACAACATTGCTCTTGGAGATTTCCTTGGAACGGAAAGTTTGCGGCGCTGACAGATTCATGCCGTCATTGTTGCCCAGATGATTGTAGCTAACTATTGACGTTGGCTGCCAGATAATTGAAACATAAGTTTAACGCCAACGCTAATTGTTTAAGACATATATAATGTCGTTGACACATGTGCCTTTAGCCAACCCAAGCATCCAACTTTGATACCGTTGATATAGTTGAGTACCTTGATTCCAGCACCAACAAGGAAATCCACCAGCACGGACTTCATTTTGGTCTGACCACTCTTAAAGTCATCCCCACCAATCAAACTGTTCCTCATGATAGCCAGATCAACCAACCCTGCAGTTGTGATTAACAAAACAAAGTTTAAAATTTTGAAGATTCATTGTTCTTTGTAAAAGGAACGAAAAGTGCCCAAAAACAAAGCTTCAAGTGTTGACTCCAAGGTTTAAAAGACCTGGAACAAAGGTGTTCTGCGGGCTTCCGTTCACAAAAGGAACATTTTCCATAACACAGGCCAAAGCAAACAAAGTTGATGGAGATATCTCTGATTCATTCCGCTCCACTGCTGCCAGGAGGTTCTCCATGGTGTCATTTAGCCCCACGACGACATTGCTGTACCTCTCTGTGTTGGCGGTCCACAGCACAACCACCTTGTCTACCTTGTTTTTTTCCTTAAACTCCCTAGTCAATTAGAAAGAAAAATCTCAGTTACCAAAATATAATTTTTTACCTTACGATTAACAGGTTCAGTTCCATTTTTAATAACAAGTAGTAATAGCTGCTGATTTATTGCAGACCTAATGTCTTTGATAACTTGCTGCACTTGTTCTTTCTTGGTGCCTTTGATCACATTGTTGGCACGTGACCCTTGATTGGCTGCAATGAAATCATGGTCATATATGCCGGGTAGTGGGATCATGGATTCCATGTAGGGCCTGAGTTGTTTCTGCAGATCAATGTCCAAGACTTTAGCCCTGGCCATGGCATCGGCCAAGTTCATATCACTTATGTCCCAGCCCCCTAAAACAACGTCATCCGGGTTCACCTGTAGTATTAAACTTAAAAGTCTTACTATTGATTGTCATATCAACAAGGCATCCAAAAAGTTCCAACCAAATAAAAGATTTTGGCTGTTGTAAACAAAAGAAAACTACAAAAAAATAAAGTTTGTCACTTTGGTAGCCGCAAGTGAGCTATGGTACCATGGGGAGCAGGCTTTTGAATGGGGCATAAATCTCCTCCCCATTGAAAGACCCAACTCGGATTGTTGAAGCCTGGGTTAGCGAGCCAAAATAGTTGGCTTGCTGCACCTTGTCCTTGGTTGCCCAGGAGATTCCTCTGAAAGATATCCACACCCAACATATTATTAATGATGGCAGATTGCAGTCCAAAAATGAAAAAAAACTAGAAAAAAAAAATATAGGAAAGATTCTGATGCCATCAAAATTGGCATAAATAATAAGGCCAGATAGAGACACAAATTCCAGCACCCCTAAAACTGATTTTGCAAACATAGAAGGTAATGATCTACAAGCCAAGCACGTGAGGATGGCTGCGAAGAGCGAAAAAGAAACTCACTCTCTGTTGGCAATGATTCCGCCGGTGAGGGTCGATCCATTGTTTCCTCCCCACCCCACAAGCATAACCCTGGACACATTATTAGTAAGGTTAAGAAACAACCCAGAAGACTTAATCCTGGAACTGGTCCAAATACAAAGTCAGGGTTAGATAACGCAAACCCAAGTTTGGGGACATGAATGCCGGTCTTGAATTCGTATTTGACAGATTTGGGTTTGACAATCCACTGATAGGTACCATTCCTGTTCTCATGAACAAGCTCGGTGGTCTCATAGTTGTACACCGACTGAATCTCATCCTCTGTGTACTTAACGTTAGGACTCTCAACCTTAAAAGTGTCGATGAACATTTTGTTTTTGTTTTTGTTTTTGTTTTTGTTTGCAAGAAGGGGTGTGAGGACTGAGGAGGGCGGATTCAAAGGAGCCCAAAAAGCCCAATGCCAAACAGAAAAGAGGACCTAATCTGCTCAAGGAAATCTCCGAACCCTTGTGTGGTTGTGTTAGTGTATCACAAAGAGCTCTCAATGTGGTGTATAAATAGAGGAAACAAGAGGAGAACTCGATAACGTGGCATTCAGTGAGTGGATGTGGACCCCAGGGTCATCTTTTTTGTTATTGTCATAATTAAATATTAACATTTGAGGCATAGCGGAGGGCGGAGGAGGGTTGGTGGCCATGGAAGCGTGAACGGCGGCCCCATGGCAACAGAGCCACAAGGGAGGGATGGGAAGAAGGGAGTGATTGGACCGCGCGTATGATGTGACACGTGTGAGGAGGAATAGGAACAAGTGGCATCACTTTGAACGTGGCGAGAGGGTGATCCCGCTGGGGCCCGCTCCGATTCCCCATCTCAAGAACTTGCTGGAAAAGCGTAATAATAAAAGTTTGGCGGAGGATGGGATGGGACCCGTGAAAATTCTTGCCGAGTGTGATGCCAGATGGGGTGGTGATTTTGCAGTTTTACTGGGAATCTCATCCTAGCACAGGCAATTGCATTTCTTGGGTAATATTCAGGTGCAACCGAATTTACCATGCTTGCACCTGAATTCTAGCCGCACTTCTTATCTCTGAACGGGAGATCACTTTTACTGTTCGTTCACACGTGCTTCTAGTTTGCTCATACTCAATTGTCGTGGTTTATGGTTTCTATATTCCGAGGAAGTTACTATATGTTTTCTGTTATTACAAATATTTGGGATTGGCTTTGAGATTAGGTTTTAGATTAGATTGTGTTTTCCAAAACTCTAGTTTGTTATTATCTGGGATTAGGTTGCTAACTTTTTGTAAAATTACAAAATTATTCTTAATAATTTTGTTACTTGTATTTGTTTAATCAGAACTCGTGTATTTCATAAAAAATCAAAAAATTAACATTAATTTTAGTTTTTGAAAGATTTAGATTTTTCACCTGAAAAAAATATATTTTGAAATAATTTGAGAATGAAAGATTTTGAGAGAAAAAATAGATTTTTTTAAAAAAAAATTATAATCGATTCTGTCCAAATATATAAAAAAAAGGAGTTAACGAGGGATATTTTTGTAAAAATATAAATTCAAATGAGCTTATAGAGCGAAAAAGGTTTTTCCTACATTAAGAAATTATTTTACAGTATGCGGATAAGATTTGAGAAAAGAGTGATCTATCTAATCCCGATGATTTGTACAAAACAAACATAAAATTCTATCTCTTCAAATGGAAATTTATGCCCTGATGAGTCAGTCTAATCTGTTTGTAAGAAAGTCATTTTACAATCTGTCTTTTCAAGTGGATATTTATGCCTAATTAATCTAATCTGTTTTCCTTAAGTTTACTTAAGAGAAAACGTTTTATAGTATAGATAAGATTTAAGAATAGAGTGATCTATCTAATCCTAATAATTTATACAAAACAAACATAGCAATCTGTCTTTTCAAGTGGATATTTACGCTTAATCAATCTAATCTATCTAAACCAAACGTGCTGCTATATTAGAGCCGTTAACCAACGTCATTTGCAGTTGGACGCATAATTTAGTTAATTAATCACTGCTTAATGGCGCATCTGTCAGTCAGGCGAGTAGTAGCAGTATCCTTATCCTTGTTTAACTGTTTTCCCCATCCGTATCCTTCATACTATTTAATATAATTCGACATTAATTATTAATGCATATATTTTTAATAAAAAAATAAAATTCGTTTTGAATCTTTCTCCCAACATATATTGGGGGGTTTGATATTTATTTTTTGGTTACGCATCTTTTTTATTTTATTATGTATCATTAAAGCCACAAATAGAGTACATATAGTGGGCACTAGATGTTTTTTGTCACTGGGCGCGCGAGCGCTTTCTTACATTCATATTCACATGCTCGTATCATGTTTTATGTACATTTGGACAAAGTTTGCAGGTGCGGTATTCATAATCCTTCTCCGCATTCCTAAACAGAGGCAGGGGGATACAATTATTAATGTGGTGGCTCTCGATCGCGACAAGAAACGACAGCAAGTTGTGGTAATGTATACATATAGCAGTGTTTGTCAGAACAAAAATTGGCATAATTAATTTAATGTTGATGCAAAACAATATAAGCAGTAAAAAAAGGAGTTTACGGCGATTCATGCATGGGTCTTGGACTCTTGTGACATCTAAAGAGAAAGAGTAGTCCATCGAAATCATTGAGACATTGACCACAATATTGGTTTGTGGCTGATGGAAGTTTTGGAGCTACGAGTGGCTGTTCTTAGTTCTGGGCAGAAACAGAAACGTATGTAGAAAGACTAGGTTAGGTGCTCAGTGCCGTGCCCCACCGCACGTCTCCAAGATTCCATTGCTTTTTTTTCTCTTTTTCTTGGATAGGTCTACGATGTTCTAGGTTTGTGTTTCGAAGATCATAATTATTTTTTAAGGTTTTGCTATTTTTACTCCATCCTTGAGAGCCCAGCAGAAGAAGGGCTGGGCTTCCTGCTCTTTTTCTCATCTGTCAACTTGCTCCCGATTTCAATAATTTATATAACTCTTTCTCGCGATTCAAGGTAATAATCAATTGGATTGATACCAGTCGCTAGATAACAAACAATATCATGATTGTACTGGAGGTGGTTTATTTAATGAGAAGAAAAACTTGAAAAAAAGGATAGATGCCAATTAAACTTAATCTTGAAAAGACATTAAGACGTGATAAACTTGGTTGCGATTTTATTATTGTACTTTACGCCTAACTAATCTTGACGAAGTATTTTGTAGAGAGTGGCTACATGCATTCCTTCTCCTTCCATGAATATACTTTGGAATAGAAGTATGACAGAAGAATTCACTCCTTGATGAGGGATCAGATAAGGTGACTCTCTTTCTCTCAAGCCTTTTGTACTCTGTATGGATCATCTTACGCTTCTTATAAATAATGCCTTGGAAATGAATTATTAGAGATCAGTACATTTAGGAACGGGAGGACCAATACTATACCACCAGTGTGCTCTGTGCTGACGATTTGTTTATTTTTGCAGAGATTTCCGATGATCAAACTAAACTCATTATTAATATTCTTGAAAATTTTTGTGCAATATCGGGTCAGAAGGTGATTAAGAGGAAATCTACAAATTTTTTTTCAGCCAGTGAATTGGTAGAGAAGGTTGGCCCATTAATTGATAATAGTCCCACTAAAAAATGCATTTCTATGAGTTTTTTGGCCGCTACTCCAAATTGTAACTATAAGTTAGTCAGGGAAGAAAAATTAAACTTCTAAAAGCAGTTTTTGGATCAGGGTCACTGAATGTGTGAATATATATATATAAGGTAGCATCAGAAATACTTATCTTCTTATCTCGAAATGCCCTTTTCTTGGTTGATCCATGTTCATTCTTCCTATACAAGAAACAACTACCGACAACAGAGACAATACCAAGATTTTGCTGCTTTCCTGAACAGAATATTGAGGTAGATTAGATCCCCGACAGTTATCCTGGCAGTATTGGTGGTGGAACACAGGACAACAGGAACAGACAAAGTCTAGAACACACAAGCCAAAATGTTAAAACAAAACAATTCAATCTAAAGTCTCGCAAATTGATAGTATTGAAACCAAGGATCGTCTAGAAGACATGAAGTTGTAAGGGACAAAGATCGAGCACAACTACTGCAATTTCAAAAGTAAAATTCAAAAGTCTATAATCATCCAAAAGAATCCAAAGAAGAAAAGAAAATGAACTAGTTAAAATTTTGCAATTAGACAAAAACCTACGATGGTCTTAAAGCATATAAAATATCCAAAAAATGAGATGAACAAATGAAGAAGGGGTAGTATACTTCTTTGAGCTACAGCTAATAATAACATGTTGGAGGCCAGAAGAACTACCTCAAATCCTGGTGCAGGAGGAATCAAAGTCATCGGGAGCAACACGAGCAATCCAATTACTGAGTGTGCGCTTAATATCGGAATGATTGACATAAGCCAACTCATACATGCTACACAAATTCACCACCAGCGTTTCATCCAATGCAACTGTGGGCACTCTCTCTAGAGAATTCTCCAGAACCTTGATTGAATCAGAAAGATCCCTTAAGTACATCAAGCAAAGTGCTTTGTTGTTGATAGCCACAACATCCATGGGATCCCTTTCAATGCATTCATCATACTCTCTCACAGCCGAAATATAATCCTTACCCACCAAGTACACCAGGGCCTTGTTCCTGTTCACCAAATTCCTAGACTCGACCTCGCCATTCCCCTCAATCACTAATTTCTCTGCGTGGTCAAAAGACCTTTTGGCTCCCTCCAAATCCCCAATCTGCATCTGTATGTACCCTAATTTGGAGAAGGAAACCGGATCTAGACCATTACCGCGTGAGATCAAGTCGTTGATCAAGCTCAAACACACACCGAACTCTTTGTTGGTCAAATGCAGGCTAATGATGGCATTTACGACAAAGACCTCTCTTCTTCTCCAGACACTAGCAGAAACTTCATTGCCCGTGGGCTGATTCGTCTTTCGACGAACGAAATCGAGGAGCAGGTAAAAGCGGTCCAAGCCTTCCTGGTGGCGATCTAACTTGGTGGGGATGAGGGCGTGGAGGAAGCGGAGACAGAAAGGAACCATGGAACCGATGCGGTTGGGGTAGATCTTAGGGTAGGTTTCATAGCGGTACTGGTGAGAGTCGAGATCATCGCTGGAGTCTAGTTCGGTGGAGGCATCGGCGAAGCGGCGCAGTTTGGTGAGTGCTACGACGTTGTAGGCCAGATAGGTGAGGTGGTCGTGAGGGGTTGCGAGTAGGGATGAAGAACGGGCATGGTCGACCTTGTCGAGGATAGAGCGCCAGGAGCCCCGGTTGGCCAGGTCTTGTAGAGAGGCGAGGTCCAGGGCCAGGTCATTCAACAATGCGAATTTGTTGGAGAGGGGGTCTGATTCCATCACAGGCGACAGCGACGGTGGCTAGGAATCGGCCGACGATTTATGTTCTGTAAGAAATGATTATTTCTTAACCTTTTAGTTATAGCAAATCTGGATATGAATGCCACCATACTGCACGCATATGCTAGATTCTACTTTCGTGTTTGTATGGTTCTTTTTTTCTTAATAGTTATCGGTGGAAAACGTATATCCTTACCTAAATAAAACAATATATAGATATTAATCTTATTTTGTTATGAATATCAAATGTTTGGCAATTGAAAAGACAAATAACTTATTATGTCTATTCAATTGTGTAATGAATATTTTGTAAATACAAAACTCTTTATCCTCCAATGTCTCTTCATGTACCCTATCATGTTACCTATAAATATGAGGTAATATTGTTCACTTTGTACACACTTGTTTTGAGTACTTGATATGATCTTATACTCCCTATATTATTCTTAGTTTTCTCTCTTGTTCTTAGTTTTATCTCTTATTCTTTTCTCCTTAATTCTTCTTATTGTTATATTCTATAACACGTTATCAGCACGACACTCTTATAAACAAAAGGAGAATCAAGAGTCTTACAAGAATTCTTCACAAAGAACAAACAAGAATCTTAGTTTCTACAAAGGTATATTTGGGTGAGTATATTTTTATAATTATTTATAATCATGTTGTAATATTATTGCTATGCTTCAAATGTGCTTTTACAACAGCAATATCGTGAAAAAAAATTTTACAAAATATTCTGATTTGATTTCATGCCTTATGGTGGCTGAACAAAACAATGAGCTGTTGATGAGAAATTATGAATTTCGTCCTACTGGTTCTGCTCCATTCCCTGAAGTGAATGTGATGTTATCTCATAACCATAGTTGTGGTCGTATTAGAGGCCGCGGACGAGGACGAGGACGAGGACGAGGTTATAATAAATTTCGTCATGGTGGTGGTAAATCAAGTAAATTTATCTCCAAAATCAGAAAGTTGTAAATGATGAAGGACCTGGAAAAATAATGAGTGACATAAAGTAAAAAGTTACAATTAGTAACTGCCATTGATGTGGAATGCAAGGTCATTGGTAATGTACCTGTCGTACACCAAATATTTTGCCGACTTATATCAAGAATCTTTAAAGTCTATTTATTTTGTTTTATTTATTCATATATTTTTTTTATATTTTAATTTATTTTATATCTTCTTATTAATTTTATTTATTCAATGAAGAGAATGGATATTGGCATGAATATCTCTAAGATGAACGCCAAGGAAATATGTTTGGTTGACAATGCCACAACGCATACAATATTGAGAGATTAGAGATATTTCTCTTATTTGGATAATAAAAAAACCAATGTATATATCATAAGTGGTAGTACAAGATTGATTGAAGGCTCCGGTAAAACAAATATTATTCTATCTGGTGGTACCAAAATAATGATAGAAGATGCATTATATTCTTCTAAGTCTCAAAGAAACTTGTTAAGTTTCAAAGATATTCGTCTGAATGGATATCATATTGAGACAATGAACGAAGGAAGCATTGAGTATCTTTGCATAATTTCAATAATTTCTGGTAAAAAGTATATATTAGAAAAATTACCCGCTTTTTCTTCCGGATTGTACTACACAAGTATTACAATGATAGAATCTCATTCTATAATAAACCATCAGTTTAATAATGTGTTTAAAATTTGGCATGACCGGTTAGGTCATCCCGGTTCAACAATGATGCGAAAAATAATAGAGAATTCTTGTGGTCATCCATTGAAAAAGAATAAGATTTTTCAATCTAATGAATTCTCATGTGCTGCTTGTTCTCAAGGCAAATTAATAATAAGGCCATCACTAGCAAAAATTGGAATTGAATCTCCAGAATTTTTAAAAAGAATTCAAGGAGATATTTGTGGACCTATACATCCACCATGTGGACCATTTCGATATTTTATGGTTTTGATCGATACATCAACCAGATGGTCACATGTATGTTTATTATCATCTCGTAATATGGCATTTGCGAGATTGCTTGCACAAATAATTCGTTTGCGAGCTCAATTTCCTGATTATCCGATAAAGTCCATTCGAATGGATAATGCTAGTGAATTTACATCAAAAGCCTTTATAGATTATTGCATGTCTATTGGAATAAAGGTTGAACATCCTGTTGCTTATGTTCATACACAAAATGGTCTTGCAGAATCATTGATAAAACGCTTACAATTAATTGCAAGACCTATGCTTATGAGATCCAAACTTCCAGTTTATGTTTGGGGACATGCCATTTTACATGCAGCAACAATTATACGCATTAGGCCAACAAGTTATCATGAATACTCCCCGACGCAATTTGTTCATGGTCAGGAATCAAATATTTCCCATTTAAGAATTTTTTGTTATGCTATATATGTTCCAATTTCTCCACCACAACGTACAAAAATGGGTCCTCAAAGAAGGATAGGAATATATGTTGGATATGAGTCTCCATCTATCATTAAATATCTTGAGCCATTAAACTGGAAATTTATTTACCGCAAGATTCGATGATTGTCATTTTGACGAGACTATATTTCCAACACTTGGGGGAGAAAATAAACAGTTGGAAAATAAGATCTATTGGAATGAATTATCATTATCTAGTTTTGATCCTCGAACAAATCAATGTGAACATGAAGTTCAACAGATAATTCATTTACAAACGATTGCAAATCAACTGCCAGATGCATTTACTGACCTTAAAAGAATAACTAGGTCTCATATTCCAGCTGTAAATGCTTCGATAAAAATTGATGTCCCTGAAGGACAATCTAAAGTTGCTAGTGAATCTAGACCACGTCAGAAATGTGAAAGACCATTCGGTTCTAAAGATAAAAATCCTCCGAAAAAGAAAGGAGCAACTATACAAGATGGTCATGAGGAGGATATAGTTTTTGAAAATCCAGTTGACATCATTAATAAAATTCCAGAAGAAACACAAAAGAATGAAGAGATCTCGAGTAATTATGTCACTACAGGAACAAGATGGAACTGAAGCTCAATACTTGTCGACAATATTTTTGCATATAATATAGCACTGAATATTATGGAAGAAAATGAGGATTTTGAACCTACCTCTGTGGAGGAATGTAAAAATAGAAATGATTGGCCAATGTGGAAAGACGCAATTCAATCAGAATTAAAGTCATTTGAAAAACGTGGAGTTTTTGGACCTGTAGTCCATACACCAAAAGGTGTAAAACCGGTGGGATATAAATGAGTATTTGTGCGAAAAAGAAATGAGAAAAATGAAGTCGTGAGATATAAAGCAAGACTCGTCGCACAAGGTTTTACCCAAAAACCGGGTATTGATTATGATGAGACAAATTCTCCAGTGATGGATGCAATAACATTGCGATATTTACTTTGTTTGGCAGTACATGAAAAGCTTGAAATGCGTCTAATGGATGTTGTTACAACCTATCTGTATGGCTCGTTGGATACTGATATATATATGAAAATCCCTGAAGGATTTAAATTTCCAGATGCAAATAAATCAAATTCTGAGGAAATTTATTCAATAAAATTAAATAGAGTTCTATATGGATTGAAGCAATCTGGACGGATGTGGTATAATTGCCTCCGTGAATGCTTAATTAAAATTGATTTCAAGAATGATCCAATTTGTCCATGTGTCTTTATAAAAAGATATGGATATGGTTTTGTTATAATAGCTGTTTATGTTGATGATTTAAATATCATTGGAACTCGTGAAGAGATAGATAAAACTATCAGCTATTTAAAAAACGAATTTGAAATGAAAGATCTTGGAAAAACAAGATATTGTTTGGGTCTTCAAATTGAGCATCTAAGTGAAGGAATATTTATTCATCAATCAAATTATGTGGATAAAGTCCCTAAAAGATTTATATGGATAAAACTCATTCATTAAGTACACCAATGATTGTGAGGTCACTTGATGTGAAAAAAGATATTTTTCGACCTCGTGAAGAAAATGAAGACCTTTTAAGTCCTGAGGTTCCATACCTTAGTGCTATTGGTGCACTTACATATCTTGCTAATAACACTCGACCTGATATATCATTTGCAGTAAATTTACTAGCAAGATATAGTTCTTCCCCAACTCGAAGACATTGGAATGGAGTTAAACATATTTTTAGATATCTACGAGGGACAATGGATATGGGTTTATATTATTCAAATTTATCCACTTTTGATTTAGTTGGCTATGCAGATGCAAGATATTTGTCAGATCCACATAAAGCCAGATCGCAGACAGGTTATTTATTCACTATAGGTAATACTGCCATTTCATGGCGATCGGTGAAACAAACTTTGGTTGCTACTTCTTCTAACCATGCAGAGATTTTAGCAATTCACGAAGCAAGTCGTGAATGTGTTTGGCTACGATCAATGTCACAACACATAAGAGAAGCATGTGGATTATCAAGTGATAAAGAACTTGCAACTACACTGTATGAAGACAATGCTGCTTGTATAGCTCAATTGAAGGAAGGCTACATAAAGGGTGACAAGACAAAACATATTTCACCAAAATTCTTCTTTACTCATGATCTTCAAAGCAAAGGGGAAATCAGTGTCCAACAAATACGCTCAAGTGATAACCTGGCTGATTTATTTACTAAAGCTCTTCCCACATCAACATTTGAAAAGCTTGTTCGAAAGATCGGAATGCAACGCTTGAAAGATTTAAAGGGATGACTAAATCAGGGGGAGTATGCACTGCACTCTTTTTTTTCCTTCACCAAGTTTTTATTCCCATTGGGTTTTTCTTGGTGAGGTTTTTAATGAGGCAGTATTCTGATTTCATACTCACATTCTTAAAATTCAAAATATTCAAGGGGGAGTGTTATGAATATCAAATGTTTGGCAATTGAAAAGACAAATAACTTATTATGTCTATTCAATTGTGTAATGAATATTTTGTAACTACAAAACTCTTTATCCTTCAATGTCTCTTCATGTACCCTATCATGTTACCTATAAATAGGAGGTAACATTGTTCACTTTGTACACACTTGTTTTGAGTACTTGATATGATCTTATACTCCCTATATTGTTCTTAGTTTTCTCTCTTGTTCTTAGTTTTCTCTCTTATTCTTTTCTCCTTAATTCTTCTTATTGTTATATTTTATAACATATTTAAATATATTGATTAATTGTCTTAATCTAGTATTTGGTTGAAATATATTAGTATTAATTTATATATTTAGTTTGGACATCTGTAATTTATTACTTGTATATTTAAAAAATAAAAATAAATTAGCAATATATAGGATTTATTTATATAATCATATAATTTTACTAAATGTTAGAGGTATATAAAATAGATGCTTAATTTAGTAAACTTAAAATAAATAAAAATATTATCGTTAAAATAAAAATAACAAGATTTCTAGATAAATAATCCAATATGTATAAAGTATTTGGGTCTTAATTACCTTCGAAACATATTCAAGTATATTACCCCTAAATTATTAATTTAAATATTTATATAAAAATTAAGAAAATACACAATACAATAGGTTACATTACCAACCATTAGAACATTTTTATAATTTCTTGTACGGAAATATATTTTAACGTTTTTCTGGAAATAATATTACTGTTAAACATCTATCACTAATTTCATATCAGTACTATACTATGAAATTTATCGTTTTTTAATAAAAAATTTACTCCAATCCCAATCAAAATAACAAACAAAAAAAACCATTTAACTTTTTTTTTTAGTGATTCTCTGTTGTCCATTGACTTCGATAATTAATTAATCCAGTTTTCAACAACTAATTAATCCAGTATAAACAAAATATTGAATACACCTAATTAATTCAGTATAAACAAAATAGAATCTTTTTTATAATAAACTTTATTTCAAAATAAAAGTTGAAAATTTTTCTTCTGTTTCTGGTAGTGTGGGGTTTTGGGCGAAAGCCTTTAGGCCCTGTTTGGTTTATGGTGGATATGTAGTTTGATATGTAATTGGAGTGGCCCAAAGTCCAAACCCAACAGTGATTGGAGTTGATTGCTATATCACATGTTTGGGCTAACTGTTGAAGTCTGATTTGTCCACAGTCTTAATGTCCATTTGATGGTCGCAATTACATTTATCTCCCCCAAAGTGAGATGCATCGGGCGGGATAAGTTGGCCCAAATTTCATTTCCCGCTTTGTGTCGCGATGATGCCACGTCGACTGTTGGCACGGATCGACCTGCAGATATTGACAACTGTATACTTTGTACTGATGTTCTCTCTTTTGCCCCTGTGCCCTGTAAAAGCAACAAACCATCCCTTCGCGAAAATCGCCCTTGTTCTCTGTCTTACCATTATTCGCGAAATTTGTCTGTGCCCTATTCCCTACTCCATTTCTTGTCGACACAGCTCCTTCTCACACTGTCCAAACCCCGCCATGGTGTCCATTTCGTCGTCGTCTTCCGCTAGCGGTAAGATATGCTTCCGTTGATGTCTCATGTTTTTATTCTTTCTATGCTCGTACTGTGTAAGGCCTATCTATTTACGATTAACGCCGACATCTTTTTTGTGTAGTTGGAGATCTCAATCTGTCACCCACTCCTTCTCCGACTTCCCCGTTCAATTCATCACCCATGACTTCACCCACACCTTCACCGGAACGTCCTGTTTTGCCCTCAGCCACGCCCTCCCCCGTGCCATCACCGATGGACTATGGTAAGCTGATTTGGGTTGTCGGTGAATCATGTTAATGATTTGTGTCTACTACTGAATTGCTTCACATGCCTTTTCTGTCATTGTTACAATCTTATGTGAACATACTTCATTGGGCTACTGTTAGTATACTTTATTTTGCTATGTAACCTTCTACAGATAATCCCATGCCTGAGGGGATACCCATCAATATTACCCCACATCCCAGTAGGAGTAAACGTAGCTGGTCGGACGAGGAGGACAAGATGCTAATACAGATATTGCTGGAGCTAACTGCAACCGGTAGATACAGAGCAGACAGGGGTTTCAAACCGGGATTGTACACTGCAGTCGAGCGGGAGCTTCAGCAACGCATGCCACAATCCGGGATTCGGGCTGAACCCCACATCTATTCCCGCATGAAGACTTTGAAGACTCACTTCGGAATAGTCCATGACATGCTGTATGTCAACACCAGTGGATTCGGCTGGGATCCAGTGTTGAAGTGTGTGACGACCGAGGATGATGTCTGGACTTCATATCTGCAGGTATAGTAAGCTCTATATTTGATGGTTGGTTGTTATTAACTGTTATGGTGTGATGCTGACACGTCACGACTTGTTATCATGTATGATAGACACACAAGTCGGCTGCGCAATTCCGGGGAAAAACTTTCAAATTTTATGATGAATTGGCTCTCATCTTCGGCTTAGATCGGGCAAATGGAAGTGGGGCGATTGACCATGGGAACGCTGGTACACATGGCGGTGGGGACCCAACAGCAGATGAAGTGTTGCATATATCGTCAGGTGATTCTTCGGCGGATGACAGCTCACGGGAGGGCCAGAGGCTTGGAAAGAAACGGAAGGTGAACCGGGAAGAGGAATTCATAGGCGTCGTGAAGGAGAACACCCGGCTTATTGTGGCGGCTATTGATGGGGCTGCTTCGAAATTGGCCTCATCCATTATAAGGTCTGACATCCAAACCAAGAGGACTCTATTATGGGAAAAACTGAATGAGATTGAACACTTCACACCTCAGGAGCGGATTAATGCTCATCGCACCATCGGTTATGACCGTGAGCTACTAGACTGCTTCTTTGCAGTGGATGACCGTTGGCTTGAGGTATGGGTGAAAGAGGTGTTGGATTAGAGACTGTACATATTGCTTGATGGTAGCTAGTATTTTGTTTTTCCCTTTAGAAAGGGGTAATACCCATTTTTTTGTTTTTTGGACAGTGGGTTATTTCATGCACATATTTAGCATGACTTGTATGGATGTATTAGCTTTGCTTTTGTATATGGTAGGATTATTTGACAGCTTGCTAATATTAGAAGTTAGTAAGATGGACACCCAAAGCATGTATATGGGTATGTTGTCCACCCAAAGTAAGTTGTACACCATGTAATCGGATATGTTCAGTACAATTTTAGATTAACATATCATGATTTCATCATTGATATTAACGATTTGTTGGCTAGGTCCTTTTGCATATAAAACATTCCGTGAATATTACATATGGTACTTAAATTATTATAATTGGTATTATAATAAAAAGTGCTTTACCGAAAACCCAAAGGAATGCATGTTACACATTACTTGTCAAATATATGAAGCATTACAGGAACAGTGAAATACAAATAAGATTTTTACATGTCTGACTTGTACATATAAAATATGATGGCAACCAATATAAGTAACACAAGATTAGCCACATGCATATGCCATTTAACCATTTGTATTTCTTTCCTAACGCAACTAAGCTCTAACTTAAGATTGTCTGTATCAGAAGGTGTCACATTCGCAGTGGCACACCTATTTATTGAGCTGCTACACCTTTGACATAGTACATTTCCTTCGTCTACTTCATGCGCCCATTTGAAGTAGTTGCATCCACCACCACTCCTTGTGTAATATGGACACGCAAAGAATTTTTTGCCACAATTTCGGCTAGTGCGAGCTGTGCGTAACTGAGCTTCAACCCCGCAGTGACAAAGTTGAATAAGGACACCCTCAAGCGTATGAGTCGCACTACTATCATGAGCCACTTCCATATGCCTCTTCAGACCGCAGCCAGAACTGCTACTAATGCCATCCATACCTGTGACCCTGAAACGAAAGTGGTCATTAGTGATGAGTCAAATATGAAGCACATACTACTCTTGCACACATGCAGCAAATATAATGGCGTATACAAAGCAAATGACGAAAGTAATCCAAACCATTCCAAACAACACATACGAAGTCATGATGTGACAAATTTTGATGGTGTGCACAAAGAAGAACCAATGCATAGGCAATAATCATATTCTGATAATTAACTGAATATTGCATCATTAACAAATAAAATTAACTTAGAATGCCACACCAACCAACTAGGATATAACAACTTCATGTTGACGGTCCGGATCCCATCATATCAGCGTACATAAGTTCTGCCAATTCATCTCGGAACTCATTCCACTGTGGTATTGAGTCGATTGTGGCTATCGTAGGTGTCTCTTCAATATTTTCCATATCTATAGAACCTTCATTCCCCGATGACTCATTCATCGTAGACTTTATCAAATTGTGCAAGAGACAACATGCAAGTATAATCTTCGTTTGAATGTCTATCGGAAAAAAACTGGGGCTACGTAAAATTGCCCACCGAGCCTTCAACTGGCCAAAACAACGCTCAATCACATTCCGAGCTGATGCGTGACGATAATTGAATATCTCCCGTGGAGTTTTCGGCATCTGTCCACCACGCCATTCCTGAAGATGGTAGCGTTCTCCTCGGTAAGGTGCAAGAAAGCCTGGAGCATTTGCGAATCCCGCGTCTACCAAATAATACTTTCCTGTCATAAATTCTCACAATGAGTACGATGCTTCGATGGGAGAGTGCCACATGCATATGAATTACGTAATTGAACAATCCAAATTATTAAATGTGAGTATACCTGACGGTACTTTTAGGCCCGCCGGCCTACTGAGTGCATCCCGTAAAATTCTGCTATCAGCAGCGGACCCCTCCCAGCCGGCAAGAACATATGTAAACTTCTCATCCCATGAACATGCTGCTAATACATTCTGAGCTATATCTCCTTTTCGAGTTCTATATCGGGTTCTGTCTGTGCTCGGAACAGTGACTTTAATGTAAGTTCCATCGATTGCTCCGACACAATTCTGTTCAACATGCATTACCTAAGTAAGTGATGTACTATTCATGTATGTCGAACATAAATGGAAAAAATTTATGTGATATAACTGACCTTAAAGTTCTTCAAACGTTGAGTCGCACAGCTGACATCAATTTCATAGGGCTTCTCTAACAAAACCGAATGCAATCTCAAGACGGCGCTCAATACACGTCTGAAATGCCTACTAATGGTTTCTCCCGATCTCCGAAATTTAAACTTAACGACTCTATTTTTGACATGGTGTGCTAAGATATGCAAAAACATTGCAATTTGTTCATCAATTTCCATATGTTGTGTGTCTTGTAGACCACCATCTCTTCGGACTAGCTTACACAAGGTTCGAAAGGTGCACCTATCCATTCGAAGTTGCTCTATACAAATTGCATCGTTTCGATATACTAACTCATGCATATGTAGACTACGGAATGACATCTTGTGTAACGACCGAACTACGTGAGGACTGTCTAAAAAGTATTTTCCGAATATGAACAATTGTGAATCTAGAGACTGCAAAGCTAATTGGACACAATTTAACCAGAAATTATTGATGAGGATGATGTCATTTTTGTCGTCTTCCTCCATCTTATTCATATCCCTCTGAGTCGACATTCCCTAAAATACAGTCAAACAAGAAAGGACAAGTGCTATCTCAATACAGTGTAAATGAGATATGTGCCAACATAATATACCCCTAATAACAGCTTAATATATGTATCTATGAACACACTTATCCTACGGATCTTCTAAACATAAAGAGTAATTGTATGTTTTTTCATATGCAGCGTATGATGTATGGGTGCGATTGCAGACATTATCTCATACAATGAAATAAATTTGACAATGAAATTAAGTCGCATACAATGAAATTAATTTGACAAAAACAAATCCCCACAAAGGAAGGGAAACATGTTATATCAGAATCAGTAAACCTGGAGGCTATTGAGGGGGTTACAAGAACATACTTTGAGTGGGATGTGATATGCTCGGCCGCCCCAACTCTGTAAAACGGTAACAAACAACATTAGACTTGCAGCATATCAATATAGTGGGTTATGCGCATAGGTTAATTCCGACACACCCAACTTACTTTTTTGCTTTCAAGACTGCACCTTCATCCTATTTGCCGCTAGCAAAACTGATATTAGAATAGGGGAAATCACACATCTACTATTGTATATCTAGTTATCGGAGGTTTGATATAAAAAAAATTGACTAACCTTGAACATGGGCTTGCTTGGAGTCTGCAACTCTTCAACTCCTGAGGCCTTGCTCGTAGAAGAACACGAGGAGAATAGGCAAGTGCAAGCGCTGCAAAAATGGTTGCGGTTGGTTGTGCTTGTCTCTAGGGCAATTATAAAGTAATTGCCAAAATGGGTATTAAAGTCAATTGACAAATTTTAAAACGGGGTATTAAAGTAATTATGCCACAGAGTTTTTCAAAGTCGTCTGTGCCCATTTCCCAGAGAGTTTTGACGTCGGAATCAATATATAAATAAAGGTGTTTACCAAACTCTGGATATGGAGTTAAACGCGCACAATCGGAAACCAACACGACTGTTTACGACATAACAAACGGGGCCTTATGATTACATGTAACAGAATTATTATACCATAATTCTATGAGGCTCCAGGAATAGAACTGTTCTTGTGTACTCCCAAACACAGTGTAATGACAATTTTGGACATTATAAAAAATAATTTTATGTCCCATCATCATTACAATGTTTGTGGGGACACGGAGAAACAGTGATAGTGATGTTCCCCCCGTAGTTTTTTCCAAAAGTTCTTGGATTATTCCTCGGGCAAACAAGGAAATTTCTGTTAGTTTATTATAAAATCTTATTTACATAACAATTTTTTTTTTAAAAAAGAGAAGCTAAAGTTAGATTTAAATATTTAAAAGGATCTACCCTAATACATCAAATTAGTTCAAAATTAAATTTAAACAATTCAGCGCTGAGTTGGTTAATGAAAACCAAAAAAAAAAATTTGTTTCGACGGTGGAGTGTTTCTCTTCATCTTTTACATTTTGTGGACCGATGCCAAAAGCTACATACCATTAAGCTTTTCTTCTTTTTGTTTCATTAAAGCCATCTTGGACCACGAAGCAATTTCTGGGCAGATGTGAATTATCATATTTTAATCAGGTCAATTTAATATAAACATTCAATTTTAACTCTGATTTGCTGTAAAGGTGAGTCCTACAGTATGACAAAAGCGAACAAACCCCAGAAGCACATGATTATAAACCAATTGTCAACGAACTGTGAAGAAGTCAATTTAATATAGCAGCTGAAATTGAAAAATCAAAAGTGTATAAGTTAAGATTCAATTTCCTAATAAAAGTGACCGGGTTAAAGCTGACGTGTACACGTGATCGTAGGAAAATGTTCGCCACTAAACACATTGACCAAGTTCTGGATTTATGCCTAAGATAAATCACATGCAAGCCAAGCAATATCATGTTTCCTTTTTCAATTAATCCAATCCATATATTAATTGAGATTATACAATTTCAATTCTCAACATATCACACAAATGTTATGAAGTTACGAACTACAAAGTCATGACACGAAGTTTGAAAGTTCCAGGTAATTTATTATTTTCGTAATCTTTGTCCTATTACATTAAATCCACTTGAACTGTTCATCAATAAATAAAAGATTTCAGTGGACAAGGGGTAGATCCGAAAGCAAGAAATAATAAAACTGTATGTTTTCTCCTTCCTGATCTGCACACGGTACGGTCTCTTTCCTTGAAATCGCGCTTTCATACAACTTGCCTAGTTTCCATCCCCGAAGGTTCCTCATTTGCCTTTTTATTCGGTCCAACCTGTCTTTAAACTTCCAGTAGACCTTTGTAAAAGAAGACTTGGACTTGTTCTTGGTCTTAACGTATAATCTCCTCTGTTCAGTGGTCCGCGACTTGGACTTGTCAACCCCGTGATATCCTCCATTGTATATATATGCATGGCATAAATGCACTTCCTTCAGAACAAAATCAAGAAATAGTTGCTATAGCATTGGCCTCTGCAGGTTTGATTTGAAAAGCCATGAGTCAGCTTTCGCGATGCTTTAGTAGCATTACCTCAAAACTGCTGGCTCTTTGTCTCTTTGTTACTCTGGTAAGCAACAGCCTCCCGGTTGCTGAGGCTAGAATTCGTCATTACAAATGGGATGTCAGGTACGAGTTTAAGTCCCCTGATTGCTACAACAAGCTGGTTATCACAATTAACGGAAGAACTCCGGGACCGTCAATCGTGGCCCAGCAAAATGACACCATCATTGTTGAAGTGAAAAACAGTTTGTTGACGGAGAACTTGGCTATTCACTGGCATGGGATCCGACAGGTGCAAAACTCTCACTACCCTTTTAACAGTATCATTCTATACTCCCATTTCCCATGAATTTTGTTGACGTGTTTACTTGTATCGCTCACAGATCGGTACACCCTGGTTTGATGGCACAGAGGGGGTGACACAGTGTCCAGTTCTGCCTGGAGACACCTTCACATATCGGTTCGTGGTTGACAGAGTAAGCCCTCCAAGTCTGATCTTGATCATATCCACTTTGAAGGATTAGTTCTCAATATCTGTAATGAAAATGAATAACAAGATAAAGCTACTTTCAATCCTATGCAGCCCGGGACATATATGTACCATGCTCATTACGGGATGCAAAGAGAAGCAGGGCTATATGGATCCATTCGGGTAGCACTCCCCGACGGACAATCCGAACCCTTTTCTTATGATTATGATCGAAGCATCATCCTCAATGATTGGTACCATAAGAGCACTTATGAACAAGCAGCTGGATTATCCTCCAAAAACTTTGGTTGGGTTGGAGAGCCTCAGTCGCTACTGATACAAGGAAAGGGAAGATTCAACTGCTCGATACCAGGAACAGATGCAGGTAGTTGCAATGCTACGAATCCTGAGTGTGCTCCATATTCCATGACAGTGGTCCGTGGAAAAATATATCGTCTGAGGATCACTAGCGTAACAGCTTTATCGGCTCTCAGCTTCCAAATAGAGGTAAACTCAAACTCAGCCTCATCTGATCATGGCAGAAATTTATGGTTTAGTCATGTAATCAAAGACAAGACATAATCTTCTTGGTTTAATGCAGGGTCACAACATGACTGTTGTTGAAGCAGACGGTCACTACGTTGAGCCATTTGTGGTACAGAACTTGTTCATTTATTCCGGGGAGACATATTCCGTGCTTGTGAAAACTGACCAAGACCCATCCAGGAATTACTGGGCAACTACGAATGTGGTGAGCAGAAATGCCACTACTCCACCAGGCCTGGCCATCTTCAATTACTACCCAAACCATCCCCGTAGATCCCCTCCTACAATTCCTCCATCGGGGCCTTACTGGGGAGATGTTGAACCGCGGTTCAATCAGAGTCTCGCTATCAAGGCTCGCCGAGGATTCGTTTCCCCCCCTCCCTCTGTCCCGGATAGGGTTATCACATTCTTGAACACTCAAAATGACGTCAACGGCTACCGCCGTTGGTCTGTGAATAAAGTCTCTTTCAATCTTTCCGATACACCTTACCTGATTTCTCTCAAGGAGAATTTGCTTCATACCTTCAACCAAACTACGCCCCCTGAGGGATACGACTACATGAATCAAGACATATACACCCAACCTACAGCAAGCAACAGCAGCGGCACAACCAGCAACGGCATTTATCGGCTTCAGTTCGAAAGCACAGTGGATATAATTTTGCAGAACACCAACTCGATGGTTCTCAACAACAGCGAGACACATCCATGGCATCTCCATGGACATGATTTCTGGGTATTAGGCTATGGAAAAGGCAAGTTTGACCCTATGAATGACCCCAAGAAATACAATTTGGTGGATCCAATATTGAAGAATACGGTGCCTCTGCACCCTTACAGTTGGACTGCTCTCAGATTCAAAGCTGATAATCCTGGGGCTTGGTTATTCCATTGCCATATCGAGGCACATTTCTTTATGGGGATGGGAGTGGTGTTCGCGGAAGGAATAGATAGGATCGGAGAACTGCCCTCCTCTATAATGGGTTGCGGAGAAGCTAAGCATATACCCACACCATAATTGTTCGTTCAGAACGGATATATGGGGCATGTTCGATTGTCATTCATTCATTCATACTATCAAATTGGCTTGGATACATGTGCATATAAATTCTATAAAATGTCTTATATGGATGTTTATTAATGAAGATATTGGCTTTTGAGCATTTTAACGGGATAAAGAACATATCTTTCACATCCATCCAAACCAGAGATTACCCACAATTACATCATGTAGCCTTATCCATATTCCAACGATTACCCACATTTCAAAACCATTCGGTCCCTCCCTAGAAGCACACTATCTTTTGTAGATAGCAAGAGGCATCGCCATGGCGCTCTCTGCTCTAACCATCAATCACGCAACTCCAACGCACACCCTCCGCATCCACAGTCCCTGCTCTTCTCCCGTATATGTTCCTCGTATTTCCTGCTCACTCCCGCAACCCACTAAAAGCGCAAACAACCTCGTTTTGAATTCGGTTTCTAAAACCAGTAAGCGTATAATCGGTGTGGGTTTTGGACTTTTAGCGGCTTCGGTTCTCGCTTTGTCGCCATTCGATGCTGAAGCCACCAGGATTGAATACTACGCCACTGTGGGGGATCCTTTATGTGACTTCAACTTTGCTCGCTCGGGCCTCGGCTTTTGTGATGTTTCCGTTGGGTCCGGCAAAGAGGTGCCCTTTGCTGAGCTCATCAATGTAAGCATATTTTCTATACGTCAGCAGTTCTTTTGATTAATCTTTTTTGCATTCTCAATTGTCATGTAGATTAACATAAGTTCGAAACCAAAGAACAAACAAGTAGAATACAAAATTATTTCCAGTTATAAGGAAAGGATTAGTATTTGATGGATATCTATTGGGTAAACTTTATATAGATCCATTACACGGCTAGATTTGCTGATGGTAGGATCTTCGACAGCAGCTATAAGAGAGGTAGACCGCTCACCATGCGCCTTGGTGTTGGCAAGGTAAGCAATTTATTAGTCATCGTTTTATTATTTTTATGAGTTGTGGGGCTGGGAAGCATATATACTGTTACTCCCAATCCACATCTAGTCTTGCTTAAAGCTTGTTGACTAGGATTAAAGAAATTGCTTTTATATCCGGACTTGGAAAAAATATGTTAATACAAGGCTTGTGCACTGAATCTTGACTCTCGATGGCCTATGTTTTTTATTTATTAGATTATGAATTTTTCCTTGAATTCATACCGTTCTTTTAGAAGATTGTCAAGAACATCTTGGAGTGAAAAGGGCAACTATCAGTTCACGAATTGGATAGCATTCATGACAAGAGGAGACGGAATATGATGATTGATCTGGGCTTCCATTTTTGTTCCGCAAAAATACTGATCTTGCTATGTCTGACTGGATTCTCCTGCATTTGAAATGAGAGTGTGGAGGAAAAAAAGACAAGCTATCACAATTTGAAAAACCTAATTAATTCCTTCAGCTTAGGATGAAGATAAATAGAAAAAATAAGAATAATAATGATGGAGTTGAATATAGTGACGCAGAGCAAAAAGTTACTCCCTTCAATGATTTGAAGTCTTTTATTATGATAAAGTACTACTTCTAATTGTCTAGGGAGAAATAAATGGGGATGGCGAACATACTGGACAATTTTTGCATATAATTTCCTGTTATCCACTTTTTGCTTGTCTGCATACGGCCAGGTCATTAAGGGATTGGATCAAGGGATTCTAGGAGGAGAAGGAGTGCCGCCGATGCAAGTTGGTATGATACTATAGGCAGAAACATGAACTTTTGTATCTCTTGCTCTTCTGTATTTATTCAGGTTTTGCCGACACTGTGCTCTTTTTCTCACAGGTGGGAAACGTAAGCTTCAGATTCCTCCACATTTAGCATATGGGCCAGAACCAGCTGGATGCTTTTCAGGTGATGTTTCAGTATAATTTATATCCTATAAGTAGTTTATTAGGCTTATTTCAAGTCCAAAACAGCTTTAAATGTTCCGTCATATTGAGCTGTAAGCGTTATATTTAGCAAATGGCGTTAGTCTTGCTGAAACTTTGACCACACCAGAATGACTGCAGATGCATTTGATAATGCACAGCATGCCTGTTTAGACATCATTTTATAAAAGGTATATAGCTAATGTTGTTTTTTATAAGAGAAATGACATTTTATCTCCTGTAATAGTAATTTTCGTCTCCACTGTTAATTTTTGTGATGATGCTGTAATGTTAGCGTAGCATGAGACTTGGTGTTATAAGTTTTGAGGAAGTTTAATTGTTCATTACAACAAGAATGAAAGATGCAAATCAACGTATGCTGTTGCTGATTACAAAATTTGCTGCTAACAACCGAAACATTATTTATGCAGGTGACTGCAATATTCCCGCCAATGCAACTCTTGTCTATGATATCAATTTTGTTGGCATCTATTCCGGAAACAGAAGTAAATAAAAACCAGGAGCAACAAAGTAAACAAGGATCCAGAGCCAATCAAGTGAGTCTCCTGAACACATTGGAAATGACATTATGTTTTTGGTAGATATTTTGGCATGAATCCGAGCACTACCTGGAATTCCCATTAGCATTTTTCTTTATATAACTTGAATCAAAATTAAAATAGAAAAAGAAATATATCAAAAGGTGAAGGGTTTGATTCTTGAACGAAACATTCATCGTTGTTATCATTTCCATTGACCCTTTTTTTAGGTAGTGGCATATGTGTGGAGGAGAGAGTATTCCACTGATTGATGTGTTTTCTTTCCTGGGGTTAGGTGGATTTAGGTGAAAAGGAGTTGCTAGCGATGGTTTCGACTAAGATAGCAAATTTTTTACGAAGTACAGATCAAATTATAAGGAACATGCATGTTTAATGGCTTCCTTTACTTCAAGGGACAATAATACTTGCGGCTGGCTATCTCAGACTGCTTGCTTGAAGCAGGAAATTCTTTCATATGGTGTGAATAGTTAAATATCTTTACTGTTCAAGTCCTGGGTCCCTACATTTTACATATATGTAAGACGATACTAATTTGGTTGCCTTATATTTAATGATAGTAATATGTATATGAATCATTCTCCATTTGCTACGGTCTGAATCCAGTTCTAATTGCATTATTAGTAAATTTTATTCTTTTAAATGCGGAGTTGTAGAGTTAAATGAGCGTAGTGCTATTCCCTTACAGCAAATTAGTAGTGAGAAGAGACAACAACGGTGAAACTCTGACAGAGCATTTGGTTTCTGGGTATGCAAAGTCAGAAGAAGACAACAGTCCCAACTAGTACAAAACTTCAGTGGTAAGCAACTTTAGGACACCTCCCCTATCTTTGGGCATGTTCCAGATCGTAAAGTCGTGATTTCACCAATAAACCTTTGCATGTGAAAGAGAATTCACATGCATTTACTGTACCTCAAAAGCTACAATATGCTCCCAGAGCATTCAGACGCCATCCTCTTTAATGCTTGATATGTTACCCAGAGGTCCTCACCGAATAAATCCAAATTGATGCAAGATTCTGATGAATGGTTTTGTGGATTCGATTATCTTAACTACAATAAAATGGTATACGTAAATGGATGAAAGAAACAAAATGTTGGGCACTAATCTAAAGTTGATTCGCACGTCCATGTACCTTTTTTTTCTTTTAAACTGGAGAACGCGGAATAAGAAAACAAGGAATTCCTCGCTTGCTGAACTTTAGTGTGGGAAAAAGGGGTTGTGGTTTGCCTTTGCTGGAAATTTCTTTTTCTTTTTCTTGCCCTTTGCTTTCTGCTGAAGTCTGGACCAGCTAAATGCTAGCTAGTGCTATTGTTTTTTAGTTCTTGCCATCCCCAAAGACAGGTATCCAATACAGGTAACCGTTTTATTTTCCGGAAAATAAAACAAAATAAAAAAAATAATATATATATATATATATATATACAATGAATCTTTTTTTATCAGGATAAATATTCCAGAATAGACTGTAGTATTCCAAGATATTTTAGGAAAAACTCATTCTGGATCCTCTTCCCCATGGTTTTAGATATCTCTTTTATTTATAAGTTTTGTATGTTTGATTACTTCAGTATTTTACTTAATAATGATTTATATATACGGTAATAATAAATAATCCCCAAATCTGTAATTTTTTTGAGTATTTTATATTCAAAATAAGAAATGCCAACTCTTAATTTTTGTTAAAAATAAATAAGGTTTATACTCAATCATCATCTAGAATGGTTTGGCAAAATTAATTACCGGCAATATTACAAAGTATGAGCGGAAAAATTCAGCCGGTCGACCAACCGTTTTGCTCGTAATCTTACATAATTAATTAGAAGGTCTCCAACCAGAAGCCGAGATGGCTTAAGCTTATTAATGCTACATGATAGAGCAGGCATTTGGGTTGTCATCACTGAACATTGAGGTGTAGGGGTCCTCATATGTGGTGGCAGTGCCGGTGGAGGCGACGCTTTCCACGTTCCTGACATAACCAGGAGGTGCCTTCTTGTCATAAGCTTGTTTCGCGTAAGGCTGAGACACCAAGTGGTAAGGTACATAGGGCCATAACTCAGCCTTTTTCCCTGTTGACTTCGCCTTCTTCAAGACCTTGTTTGAATCAACATAACCAGTTACAGTCACCTTGTGCTGCTTCCTGTTTATATCCACATTCTTTACTCCTGCATATATATATATATATATATATATGACGACAAAATAAGCATATCCAAGTTAATTTGGGGTAGTGCATTGGCATATCCTCGAGATTTCGACCAAACAAATATAGGGGAGGAGGTAGCTAGAGAAAATTCGTGCAACATACCGCTTAATGAAGAAAGAGCGTTCTTGACCTTAAGCTCACACCCATCACAGTCCATTCTCACCTTCAGTTCAACTGTCTGCAACTGCTTTTTTTTCCTCTGTTTATGGCCGTTGTTTCCCATCAGATCAGATATGTACTCCAAAGTACCTCCCACTCCCATCTTTCAAAGTAATGTTTTTCCTAAATGGAAATGAGCTTCCGGAGAATTTGTCAGTACTTGTTGTGATTAACGAAACGAAAGTCTCTAAGCAAGTGTAACCAAAGCTAGCTATAATCTTCCCACACCCCAAAGCTTTCTGTATGAAACCAAGGTCTGAGAAGACACGACGACTCAGTGAAGAGGATACGGTATGAAGAAGGAAACCTGCTTGGAAGTTCTTATACCAACAAAACCTCTCCAAAGCCTTATACCAAAAGAAACTATACGAAGCTTCCTCGCAAACAAACTTTAATCTAAAGGCTGCTTTCGTTGCCTCTTCACTTGCTTTGAGATTTTTCCTTATGTGTATATATAGGCATTTTCATCTGATTCAAACAGAAAAGAAAAGAAAAGAAGGCGGTGGTTTCCAAAACCGCGTTAAACAAAAGCTTGAGATATTTGGGCTTGCTAGCTGTTATGTTTAACGTAAAATTATCCTTTGTATTAAGATATGATTTGTAAATGATTGTGGTTGGCTTGTCCGTTGGAAGAAGGTTGGACGGACCTCAAGCCTTTTTTCTTTTGAGACCACCCGAAAGAACAAAGAAAGTTGTCACTAATAGTGTTGACAATGTGGACGCATGGCGGTGGGGGAGCACAGGCTGTATGGAGAACGGTGGATGGAGCGGACTTGACAAAAGAGAAAAGAAAAGAAGCTGCCACGTCCGGACGATGGACCACGCCGCACGTTTTCTTACGTTCTTACACATGGCTTGTTTAGATTCGATAATGTTTTTACAAAACAAAAAAAAGGTTTTGTTCAGGGGTTGGATTGCATTTTTTTTTTATTGACATTTTTGTTGTGTCTCTGTTCGTGTCTTTTTCTATTATTGTTCAGTGGGTTCCAACCCCGACGCTTGATAGAGGCGCGTGAGGTTAGACTGATTTGGAAGGCTTAAACAGCTCCGGCCGAAACAATCAAATCAAATAAAGACAGACGTAAGCCGGTTGGTTAAGGGCTTCTCTGTTTTGGAACGGAATCCGACAAGAATCAAAATTAAACCCGAAGGCTCCTTGTGGGGCCCAGAGGAAGGACTCCAGGAATCAAGTCCCGATCGCTAATCGCGGTCCTTTCCCAGTCATAGCTATTGTGGACAGAGAAAATTCAAAACTTTTAATCTTAACATTAAGAAAAAAATTAATTAAAGATAAAAGTGAATACATATTGATTTTTCATAGCACCGTTAAAGTAAGAAAATATTTTACTAATCTAATCATCTAATCATTTTTATTTTTCAGGCCACTGCTTTATTTTAAAGTCCAAGAACATAGAAAAAGACATGGCCCAAGCTGCCCCAATTCTGCACCCAATGTTTACCAGAACAACGTTATTACTATGCTCTCGGATCGATCATCACAACAAAAATTACAAAGAAATCTTCAATTGTTCGTTTACATGAGATTCATTCCAACTTCCAAGGAAACAAATATAATAATAACAGTAACAGGTTACAAAAGAATGCATTTAACAAATGGCTAATATCACGACTTATGGTAAGTACCTACAAAGGCAAAGATCCTGACAAACTATTTACACGGACACTGAATTGGACAATAACCAAAAAAAAACAACTCTGTATAGGAAGACATTTTCTCCTTTAAATCCCAATTCGCTGCTCAACATCTGTGTGTCTTTATTACTTGTTAGACCACTGGAATTCTATTTCCAAATTCCTTGACGGCCCACTTTTGCTTTGTGGTAGGAGAGTGTATTCCCCTGCAACTGCTCCTAGCATTACAACTCGATCTATCTGGATTGTTACTTTCCCAAAAGAACTCTGTTATCAGGCAAAAAAAAGATACATGAGTCTAGCACATTTGAAAACAATTCTCAGATAGAGCGAAATGAAAATCCATGTTCTGATCAGAGTAAATGCACGTTGCTTCTGTTACCTTGCCCATTTTACTCTTATTTTTGCAGGAGATATGAAGTTTCTGGCCTTTTGGAGGACTTTCAAATGACCAAGCGAAGCTCTCGTCCCACTCTGGATTCGGACCGGTTGATACAACCTGCAATTGCCCACATGCAATTCGACTTTGTGGAGTTCCATCTTTCAAAAAATGTACCTAGCGTGTTAAGTGCATAGAACGTTGGGAGATCTTACCTGTGTTTGCCTGGGTGGAGTATTCCCAAGAGTAAGCTTGCAGAAGACACTTGGATTTCCCACAGACTGCTTCATATTATTTCCACGCTTGATAATAACGACTAAAGTCCCTGGCAAACATTGAAGAACAAATTCGGCTTTCTCCTGAAATCGTGGGGGACCAGACTGTATCAAGTATTGTAACAAGGGGATCGCATCTGCCGCAGCAATTGACTGAGCTCTTGAAACTTCGGCTGGGCAAGCAGACCAAGCTTGCCTAAGAAGAAACAAGGAATCCAAAGCAGCTTCTTGAGTTGCTTCTGAGCCTGTCTTGAGAGATGTAACAAGATGAGGTATACTAAGTGTTGCAGGCTCGGTGGCTCTTAAGCGTGGGAAGTTGCTGAATAGAGAATTCAGAGCTTTGAGATATTCCTCGTTCACAGTGCCAGTGGCCCATAAATCCTTTTCAATAGCAGCTGCAAGACCAACAGAAAGTCAGAGAGCAATTAACAAATAATCAAAGGTAAAATGATGGGTGAGAATTTCATCCAAGCTACAACTAATCGAAAAATGAAACCATCATGTCTCAAATGCCTTCAACATATCAAACAGCCAAAAGATTCGTGTTCATGTGTATCATGGCGAGTTATGATTCATCTTTAGTTCACATTGCCTAGATTCATATAGGCAATACAAATTTTTAAATTTTTTTGCAAATTATTGAGAAGCATTACAAGATGCTTATCAAAAAAAAAAAAAGCAACAAAATACTGCAAGCAAATCTGCATTATCACTATAGAAGCATCACAAGATGCTTATGCAAGTCTGAGAAGTTATGTCACATCAATTAACTGTTTGATGATATAACTCCGCATCTAACTTATGAAACACCTTTATGTGATGCTGGGCTTAATCAGACCTCAATAACTATGCACATCATCAAGCTTAATATACACATTTTCCCTGACTATTGTTTCATGGATTGGTGGGAAAAATAATATAGAGACTAATCTAAAACATCTTAGTACATATTACAAGCTCTGGAAAAAGTCCTAACTTCAAAATGCAGTGAAGGATAAAAGACAACAGTATTATATCTTCATACTACTTGCACCAAAAATTAGAACTTACCAGTAATAGCTCTAACTGTTTCACTAGAAGCATACTCTTGAATAGTGTGGTTGGAGAAGAGAGCCTTGACAAATGTTGCAGCCTGGACAGATGTATCCGGGTCACTTGAACTGATCAAATCCAGTACAACCTGAACACCGCCAGCTTCTGCAACTGCTCTTTTATTGGACCTGCTATACATTACAAGGTTTTGCAAAGCACATATAGCAACAACTTTCATTTCTTCTGTAGGTTGCTCTTCAAGCACATTGACAAGAGCACGGCATGCTGACACAGCATCAGCACTTCGAGCCAAGCCCTCATTCTGGAATAAATCACCAAGAGCTAAGGTTGCCAGCAGTCTAGCTTGTTGGGCTTGGGTTTGCGGATCCAAGAGATATTGAGACAATGGCAAAATTGCAGATTTGGTCGCTTTAGATTCTCTGATTTTCACATTATTGAGTAATACCTCGAGAAGCCTTGCAGCTGTTTCCTCACACTGGTGGCATCTAAGTAGCTCCAGAAGAGCCTCTATGGCACCACTTTCAGCCATTGCTTCAGCACTGGTTCCATCATCACTTTCTAACACCAAAAGAGCATTCAATGCACCAACCACCGTGCCCTCAATGCCAGACCGGAGCAATCTTACCAGCACAGCAACTGGAACCTCCAGATAATATTCAGAACTAAATTGTAGAATGCTAGCTAAAACAGCAGCAGAAGATTCCCACAGAGCAACAGGAAGAGAAGGATCAGCTTGCAATATGACTTTAGACAGCTCGGTTACACCACCTTCTTTAGCAATTTCATTTGGCCATGTTGATGCAATGCTAACAAGAGCCTTCACAGCTCTCTGCTGCAAGATGGGTATGTTAGAACCAAGAGCTCGTACAAGGGGACCAATAATTTGTTGTGTCACTGGATCCTTTTGCAGATGTTCTTCCAGGAGTAGATGAGACAGAAGCTCAGCAGCCAATTGTTGCACTGCTGGAGCAGGAGAATCAAGCAATGGGATAAGTGGTTCAATGGCTTGGTGAGAAGTGAGGGTATAGTCAGCACGACACTGAGGATGCTCAAGAATATTAACGAGAACCTGCAATGAACTGTGCTGCCCATCAGGCCCAAATTCTGGTTTGGTCAGCAGTAGGAAAAGTGGTTCAACCACTTTTGCAGCTGAGGGCCCCTTAGCAATGCTAGCATTGTTGGTCAATATTCTAAGTAATTCAGCAAATGCAGCACACAGAAAATCTGGAGCATCATGGAGGATATCAAGTATGCTTTCAATCACTCCAGCTTTTACCATTTCCATTTTACAAGCAGGCCTGTCTTTCCCCAGCTTCACTAGTGCTCTGGAAATAGCCTCATGAAGCATGTAATTCTTACCATAGAGAAGGCCGACAAGAGGAATAACAGCACCATGTGCAGCAACTAGTTCTGCCAGTTGTTCATCATCTGCAAGTTTATCCAGGGCACATACAACTGAATGCTGAGCAGGACTGAACTCGTTTACGAGAAGAGACACCAAAGGCTCAACGCACCGTGCTGCAGCTATTGTGGATCTAATTCTAGTATTTCCAAAAAGAACACCACAAAGCTCTGCAGCATCCCCCTTTAGCTCCATTGAACAATTTGAAGATAGGATCCTGCAGAGGACATCAACTGCATTCATCTCAATGTCTGCAACTGCAAGGGCTCTTGAGGGGTTTTCACTCAATAATCTAACCAGTGCAGCAATCGCAGCATGCTGTTCTTTCTCAAGGCCAGTATTAAGAATCTCCACCAGTGGTTGCACAGCTTGTCTCGCAGGGTCTGCATTCCTTATGTGGTCAGCAGAGAATAGGCTTTCTAATGCTCTAGCAGCACTATACCTTGCACCTCTTCCACCCAAACGCAATACAGCTACAAGTTGACTGACAGCACCAAAAGCAGAATCATGTCTTCGAATTTCAGGACTGCTGAATAGAGTCCCCAGTAAATCAGTTGCAGCTTCCTCAGTAGCATCTTGTGGACCAAGAGATAAATACTTAGTCAGCGCTTCCAAGGCCCCTGATTCTACCATCACAGTGTTATTTGGAGGACAGTCTTTTGCAAGCTGGTTCAAGAGCCCCAATGCCAAAAATGGTGCACCGGGACGATCTGGAATTGGTTTGAGCAGATCAACAAGAGCAGGTATTGCTTTGCGAGAAGTAGCACCAACCCTGATATCTTCAACTCTGAATAACCTCTCGAGAGCAACTTGGTCTGGATAACGAACTAAACCAAACTCCTCAGACAATTCTAGAAGTTCAGATATGTCAACATCAGCACAGCCTAATAAAGAGATTAGACCACCAGCAGCCCCAGAATTTGCAACAGACAGTAGAGTTCCCCTGCTGCCATTACAAACTAGACTTGCTATGGCCTGTGCACCAAAATATCTGTTTGCAGACTCCTCTGACTTCACCAAATTTGCGAGTACTGGAATGGATTTCATTGTGGCATGAGCGCGTATAATATCTCTGTCTTGAAACAAAATTGCAAGCAATAAAGCACATATCCATATGCTGCTATCCTCGTTAAAATCACTCTGCAAAAATAAACAGTGAGAAAGAAAATGGAAATAAGACTACAGGAAAAATTCCATTGTAAAATATACATGTAGTTATGTAATTTATGCAAACCACTATCGAAATTACAACTGAACTACCAACATTTAAACATGTCAAGGATTTTAATTAGGAAAACAAGGCACATGGGACAACAATAAATAGAATACTTTAGCAAGAGCAATCGATCTGTGGCGATCTTGAGTACCTGACTACAATGCATAATTCTGTCAGTGAGGGCTTCCACTGCCCCAGCATCCATAATGACAGTTTTACTTTTCTCATCATGACAGGCAAGAACTGAAAGTAGCCAGATAGCTAAGTTATAACCAAAAATTACAGTTGTTCCCGTCACGGAGACACTTTCTGTCTCTCCCTCAAAACGTCTGTTTATGCAAATGACCTCCTTGTCATGATCGTCCTGGTTTCCAAAACTAGCACTTTCTGTTGAAGTAAGCATTTCAACAAGTGATTTAATAAGAAGCACATATGAATTTGATAGATTAAGGTCTTCCACCACCCTCTGGAGACTAACTTTTGCAGCACAAATGAGTAGTGCAGCTCCCCCAACATTGACCTTTGGGTTTGCAGAATCAACCACCCTTCTAGAAACAGATGATATGCATTCAGAAGCACTGGCAACTGCTTCTCCTAAAACAACAGGCTGATCTCGACAAAGTCTTGACAATACTTCAATAGCTTTATCCTGCAATAATGGTGTTGCATCTGGAATTGACAGCACTATTGGTTTTATACTTTTAGGGAATTCAGCTAAAACTGACCATGCAGGTTTGATGTGCTCACTAGTCCATTCAGATCTTGATATAGTAGCAAGGGCATGGAGCGCCTCTGATGAGGCAACTGATCTACCAGTAGCTAATTCAAGGAAAGAAACTAGAGCAAGAGCTGTTCCAGAATGATTAAGGCATTCAGTTACAGCATCATCAATTTTCCGAGGATGGAGCAGACGAGCAATTGCTGCCGCAGCATGGGTCTGTCCAGAAACAGTGCCTTCACGCAAAATCCTAGTAGCAGGCAGAATAATCTCTTCAGGAAATGCTTTCTCTGAGGCTTCAGCATCCAAAATGAGATTCGCCAGAGCACATATTCCCTGCTCTGCCACTTCCAAAACTGAAGAGTTAGCAAGTCTGACCAAGGGAGAGAATGCATCACGAGCAACAGCAGCCACATCACGGTTCTCTTTTATGGAAAGAAATATTGCAGCAAGGCAACGACATGACTCAACCAAGATGCTTTCAGATTCAACATTTAGCAACTTCATCATGGAGCAAACAGTTTTTACAGAAACACTACTCTCACGCAAGTCCTTCCTGGCTTCGAAAATTCCTGCCAATGCTGAGGCAGACTTGGCCTGAGTCTCCTCTTTAGTAGAGCTCAATATTTTGATCATTGTCTCAATAGCATCATTTGCAGCAGTGCCTTCCCTTAGTATATCACTCAAGGGAACAACAGAGAGCATACTTCTCAGAGCATCCAGAACATACATTTTTGATTCAGGTAGATCACTGGTTAGAAGTGCAGTGAGTTGACTAATAGTTGCAGTGTCTGATTTATGTATCAGATGATTCAAAGTCTTTGCTGCAATTTCTTTCCCATTTGGGCTCCCATTTTTCAGTAGCCACAGTAAAGCAGGAACAGCATCAGCACTTTCAACACATGCACGGATATCTTCACTATGATTGCATAGATTTCTAAGGATTGTTGCTGAATCCTCTTTGGCTTTAACGGAGCCAGTCTCAAGAATTTGAACGAGAGGAGGTATACCACCAGCAGCAGTAATGGCCCACTTACTTTCATCATTTTCATGAGACAGAAGACACAACAATGCAACTGCACATTCCTGCTGTTGTTCTGATGAAAGCCCCAGAAGAGATATCAATAGCTGAATGCCCTCACGACCTTGAAGTGCACGCCACAGGCTGCCTTCATTATTGCAAAGTTTTAGAAGAGCTCTAACAAGCTCATCCTGAACTTCGTTGGTTGCCATAGTGACCAAACCAACAAGCAACCGTTTTGCTTCAGAATTTGCAAGCTTAATTGAGAGAGTGGCATTTCCATATAAACTGGCTAAAGCTTCTATTGTACGTTCCTGCACAAGAAACTCCACATGAGACTTGAACTGCTTAATCAAAGTCTGTTCAATAACCACAGGATCCGATGCCCTCATAGATTCAGCTTTGCTATCATATATCATCAGAGCAGAAGCTAAGGCCCCTAATGTGTCAGCAGTCTGGGCAGGAGAAGAGCATGACTCAAGGCTTTGACCAAGGCTTGATATGACATATGACAAACCACCAGAAATGTTTGCAAGAGCACACATTGCATTCTCTTGTAATGCCTGGGCATACTCACCCTGCATGAATTCTTTTGAGGGAGCAATGGTGGCATTTATCAAGGCAGGAATGCCATTAGAATTAGCTACCTCTCGTCTTGCATCTTTGCACTGAGCAGAAAGGGACTTAAGAGCTCCTGCAGCTTCAGCTCTAACAGAGGCTTCATTACCAGGTCCTATTAACTTTAGCAGTTGTTTAGTAGCCGCTGCAGCCAATACCTTGGAACAAATTGATGCATCCTCCATCATCATGCACCCAAGAAGAAAGCAGACATTAGCTTGTGTGCCTGACTGTCCAGTTGCAAGCAACTTCACAAGTATATCCACACCTCCAGCTTGTATTGTTGCAGACCAAAATCCTTCAGTGCTGATAGCAAGATTCTTCAGAGCCCCAGTTAATAAGTTATCTACCAGGTTGCCAGTCTTAAGTCCACTCTGAAGCAACTCCCAGAGCACTGGAACAACTCCTTCAGTCGAAAAAATTTTTGATCCAACATGATCCTTAACCCCACCTTGAGAAACAGCATATATTGTCTTTGCTGCTGCAATTTGACCATCAGCGGAGCTTGACTTAAGGAGACTAAGCAATGGTGGAATACAACCTCCAAGTAAAACTTTTATCCTTAGTTCATTCTCCTTGCACAGAGAACCTAAAACAGTAGCTGCTTGTATCTTCACTCCAAGGGATCCTGATCGAAGAAGAGAAACAAGAACTGGAACTGCTTGAGAATGGGAGCCTACAGCACTAAAAGCACTATCACGTGTTTCAACAAGTTCCCGCAACTGCCTCAAGGAATATTCTTTCTCCTGTACAGATGATGAACTCTGTCGCAACTGCTCAATACACTGGGCAACACTTGCTAATGTGCCATCTGGATCCTCCATGCTGCTACTTCGGTCTCTGTAAATGGTGCAAGACATGTCATTTTTCAATATTTGAAATAAAGTTACCCAGGTTGAAATCATTTTAAGTCAACAGTATTTCTAGCATAGAATTTCAAGAATCCATAGATGATTCTCTTTTAGAGAGAAGAGAAGCACAAAATGCAAAAGCAACTGACTGCAGAAACAGAGTAGGGCATAATTAAGGTTAAAAGACGGGCAAAAACCATCAGAATGCAGAAAGGGAACAAAATGCGTGAATGGAAGATTGGAAACCAGTCAATAAGTGCATAACTGCAATAGATTATAGTGATTTTCAGAAAGATGGCAATAACCTTCTGTGGCATTTATACAGTACAACATAGTATAGTACAAATCAACTGCCCAACATAAAAAAGAAGGAACTTCACATTTTCAATTCGGATGTCAGGAGGCAGAGAAAATAGCTGCATTCATCATATAGTTTTTTACATTTCTATTGTTTTATGGATCATGATCAATTGGAAACATAAGAAACAGATCTAAAGATGGGCGAAAGATGGGCGAGCATACGACACCAGTGGCGGAACTGAATCAGAAAACAAAAGCAAGAGATGTTGGTATTTAGAGATGCTTCAAATGGTGAAAGATGGAATCATGTGGTTGATCGCAACAAGACTGGCTTCAAGGTTAAGGCAAGTCGAGTTGTGAGACTATTTTGTGTATGATTGAGGACAGGTAGGAAGCAAATAACAAAATACAGCAGCAGAATGCCCTTAAGAGCTCTCATGCAATCCGCATAAACAAAGAAAATGGAATTACTGGGAATAACTCAAAAAATAAAAAGTAAGTATGCCATCAAACCAAGGAAATTACAGATACCAGCACTAGAAGACAGTAACTATCACTGTCTATCAGATAGTAACAGGAAATTGGCTCGTAGACAAGCAGAAAGAAGCCTGAACTCTACCTCAAACCCATCTTGATAACAGAATTTGGAGTCGGAGGCTCCGAATCTTGATGTCTGACATCACCATTTTTGTCCTGCAATAATGAACAGAAAAATGGCATTATTGCAGACACCAAAAGGATCCAATTCACTAGAAACCACGCATGGAAGAAACAACAAAGAAACTGTCCAGCCAGTATTGGATCTTTCGGACTGGATGGCGTGACTCGGTTAAAAGCTATGTATCGGTCATATAATGGAAATGGAAAGAAAACAGAGAGAGAGAGATTACCAAATCATTGCTGCCGAGACTGCTGCCGTTGGTGGCAGCCAACCTCCAAGCTAGCGTAGTAGCCATTTTTGCTTTCGCTTCACTCTCTCAGATGAATATCTCGCTGTCTTTCTCCAGATCTACCTTTCTGTAGACAGAATAAAAGCGTTAAATTAAACAGTTGAAATTGGATCACGCGAATTCCATATCACTCCTAACTACTAACGATACCAAAAATTGAGAGACTGAACTGTTAAATCTAAGCCGTTTCAAACATGGAGATATATCAAATCACCCCGCATTCTCCAAAAAACAACAGATGTGGATGTGGATCGAGTAAAAGTCAATTGAATTCAAGTGTCGGTATCAATGAAAAAGGAAATGAAAAGCAACTAAGGAAAAGAATCCCAGTGAAACTGCATACCGAACCTCAAGAAGATCAGAAACGGCAAAACCTCATCAATGCAACGCAATGCAACAATCGAAGAAGAACAACATCAACACAACACAGAGTGAGAGGAAGAAGAGCAAGGATGGCGGTGCTTCTGTTGTCTCTCCTCTCTCTCTCTCTCTCTACAGCTGTCGTAGAAGAGAAGGGAACATGGACATGGAGAAGTTCTAAAGTAGCCGATATAATAATGAGCCAATTCCTTGCAGTCCGTCCACACTTGATTACTGTCGACTACTTGATATAGATAGAGAGTGTGAGAGAGATTCTTCCCTCCGAGATTTTTCTATTCCTTTTTTTTGTTAATTTAAAAATAAAAAGGTTGCTGTTTGTTTCCTTCTTTTGTTTGTTGGGAGAGAATAACGTTTTGTATTTAGATATGCCGAAATAGCCAAGAGAGAGAAAGAGAGAGGGAGGAGTCAATGTGATGCTGTGCCGTGCTTTCTTGCTTTTGCTTGGTTTTCAGTTGGCTTGTGAATATCACCACCGACACCTCTACGGAGGATGAGTTTTGATTTTATTTTTTTTATTTTAACCCTTCGACTCAATATTATTATTATATTGTTTTCCTACATATCACTACTATTACTCAAGTAACCGCCAACTATACCGGTGGGTTGAAAAGTTATTGGCTGTTATTACTCTAGCTACCAAAAATGTTTATTTCATTTATTTTTTGTAATAAAGTAAACAACCCCAATGTATTAATTTTATATAGTACATGAATAATATCTAACTTATGCTTTATTACAATCTGGTTTTCAAAAAAATAAAGCAACTCGGATAAGAATAAGAAAACTGTCCGAACAGAAAGCCACGTCATAAGCCTCTGATATGCGTGGGACTGGGGATCTTTACTTGAACTTGAAACAACTTGTCGAATCAGATTTAAGAATGAAAGGTTGCGATTGAAAAAGAAGCCTAAACTTGGTAGTCGTAGCGTGTAGCCGAAGGCCGAAGCCTGAAAACTGTCAAAATCATCTCTTAGTTGGCAAAAGCTAATGTCAATTAGCCCGAAAACATACACCTAATATGTATGATTTTGATTGTATAACCAAACCAATTATTGCTAAACAAAACAAAGTAAAGCCATAGGGATTCGACCAGCGTATAACTGCAGTTAGTAAACTCATATAAAAGTCGATCATAATACTTTTTTAGTACCCAACCCAAGTCTTTCAATAATAAAAGAAACAAGAGGGATATTGATTCCCGGCAATGATTAATATAAAAAAAAAGATATATAAACAGAATTTGATATCCTTTAGATTTGTGGGTTATATGCGTCATGTGTGAGATGGTTACGTAGCTTCACATGCTCGCCAGTTCCCTATTAGAATTTTGATTTTTTCGAGCATGTTAATTGTTGAAGAACATGTAGATCATGTTCCCAAATTTTGTTTCCACATCGAGTTATTGGCACTGAATAGAATTTCTTTCCCCATTCTGGTCATGATAATTTTGCGGGTAGCACATGTAGATCATGTTCTCAATTATTGATGTGTATATGTCGAGCGTCTAGATATAAATTTCATAAAAGGCATCGTTTAGAAAAAGTATCCTAGACCTTCTGGAACGTGAATAGCCATGTGGACAACCACGTACGAGTGTTTATCTCTGAAAATGCATGCTCTCGACTAGAAAATAGATTAGAGCACAAATATAATTCTGCTATATGGATCTATCCCCTGAAATAGGACGAACAGGAGAGAGGTGAGTATAGAATGTTGAATGTGTAAAACTTGGTTTGTCGTCTTTTCAATTCTCTATATTATATTTTATTATTCAAAGAAATTCTTTCTCTATATTGATCGCGGCTTGGGTTTAGTTTTTGTTTGTTTTCTATATTGTTACATCCTTCCTTGCAGCCCATTACGACGAGCCCAAACAGCATGGAAGGGGATCAGTGTCCGGATCCGGATTTACCAGGAAGACACTGTTTGGACATGATTCAATTATAATTCAATTAAAATTTTCAATACCGGTAAAATTATAATTTAAATGAAATTTCCATCGGGTAATGAAATAATATTATTATTTATAAACTAACTTCTGAAACAAGTATGTCATTTTATTATTTTTATAGCTTTACTAATTCTACATCAACTTCATATTAATACTTTCTTAAACTACATACGAAATGAAAATTAGAATACAAATTGATATAATCATTTATTACCATAAGTGGGTGAAAGGCGAAAGAACATCACCGAATAGATCAACAGAGAAATATAATATATAAACATATAATGAACATTTATTTCATATATTTTTTTATTTGAGTGATGATTAGAAATTTTAGGTTTAAAATATAATTTAAATGTAATAATATATTAAAAATTTCATGATGTATGACTATGAGATGGTATCCGTTGCCACGTCTCACTCGTATTTCAAAATGTAGTGTGAGCGTACCGCAACAAAATTATAGACGGCCCAAAATGAGGGACGCGTAGCGTACGCTGAAGGGCATTTTAGGTATTCCAATGACAGCAAATCAGTATTTCAAGCCAGGAATACACCCTCTTCCTTCGGATTGCTTTATCAACATCGACATCGATAGTCCACAAGCTCGTAACAAAACACCAAAACCCTAAAATTACTTTTCCCTCTCTCTCTCTCAATTCGAGCCACTGTCAATCGAAAACGTTTTCCTTTCGGTTTTAATTTTCGCGTTCCCCAAAATTTCTTTAGGATATTTCTCCTCCTCGCATTCCATTTTCACTAGCTTAGTTTGTCTTTTCATTTCCTCTGCTCTTCAGGAATTAGTTTTTTTTTTTGTTTCTTTTAAGGCGCAGCTGTGATTATTTGTCGTTCTGGAGTTATCGTTTTTCTGATCTTTATTATATCTGATTGGGTTTTCTGTTGTGAAAAATTTAGGGTTTCACACATACTCGCCTTTCTGGGTTCCCGTGAGCGGCGCTACAAAATTTGCTGTGAGTTGCCTCTCAATTTTCGCTTTGAATTCATTGGATCCATTTCAATTCTTAGCATGCAGTTCGGACTAGGCTCCAAGTCTCTGTAGTCCTGCATTCTGTTTTTGCATCCTGTTTTTGAGTGTTTTGTTTGACTTGAGTCGCACAATTTCCTCTTTCATACTCGTTGTGCTAACGTCTGAGGAGCCTTACTCGGTAAGTAGTTTTTTCCTTCATGCATGTGCAAATGTTGAACTGGATGTGTTTTGTGGGACTTTGGTCCCTTGTTTGTTGAATGAATTAGTTATAATCCGGGAGTCGAGCTTTTGAATTTCCAAGAAAGTTTTCTTCCTCGTTTCTCGCGTATGTAGTCTTATATTTTCTTCACCATTTCCTCCATTGTTATTTGTTTGTTTGGTTGTTCCTTTGGATTTTTCTTCCGTGTTTACATGGCTGTGGGATTTTTTTTCCAGTGGTTAACTGGGTGTTGATGTAATGTTTTACTTGGTACTGCAAAGGTTGCTTTTGTTGGAGAAGATGTCTTCTCAATACCCTATCCTTGATAATCGACCTATAGACCAGTGGAAGGTGACTGAGTTGAAAGAAGAGCTCAAAAGGAGGAAATTGCCACTCAAGGGTCTAAAAGATGACTTGATAAAACGCTTGAATGAAGCACTTCGTGTTGAGAGGGAAAATGCTGTTATGGCGGTGTCAGATCCCCAGCCTGCTGTAGAGGTTAAAATTGCCGAGGCTGTTAGTGGATCAGCCACTCTCATGGGTGCCGCTACTGACAAGAATGACACAGATAGCATTAAGTTTCTGGTTGATGTTAATAAGAGTGTCGGTGACATAGAACAAGAACAAGATCGTGGATTCTTAGTGGATGGTGTCAATTCTTCGAAGGTTGAAGGGGAAATCAATGTTCATGCGCGTACTCTGAAGGCCAGCATTAAACAGGCAGCGGATGCTTCATTCAAGGCACCATTGATTGGACAAGATGCTCAAGATTCTGGAATACAAGGGGATAAAGGGGCTTCTAACATCCAGATGGAACATGGGGATTCAAAGACAAAGGTGAGCTGTGGGGATTCAAAGTCCCGTATGGCTTATGATGGTTCAAATGCCCAGACGGACAATGAGGATTCTGTGACCCATCTAGACAACAAGGATCCAAAAACCAATGTCCAGTTGGACAGTGAGGATGCAAAAACTCATGTCCAGCTTGACAATGAGGATCCAACCCTGATCCAGATAAACAATGAGGATCCAAAAACCCAGGCCCAGATGGTTAATGAGGATTCAAAAACCCAGCTGGTCAGTGACGACTCAAATAACGGGCAAGGAAATGAGGGTTTGAAGCCACTGCAGGAGAAGGAGGACGGTTTGAAGTCTCTGCATGAGGATGTCATTGATTCTTCTGCCCCGGCCAACCAGGTATCTGAGGTCAGCCCTAACTTAGGGTTTGAAATAATCTCTGATTCTATTTCTACTGATTCTGTGTCAAATAATGAAAAGATTGAACTAAAGGATAATGTAATTACTGATACTGTCAAATTAGAGGTAGATGATATTAAGACAGAGATGGTGGAACCATCATCCAGTAATGTTGTCGCAGTTGGTGGCAAATCGCATCCAATGGATGTTGAAGAGCCACTGGAGAAAGCATCTGGAGAAGAGGAAGATGAGAGCAATGCTACAATTGCAGATGTGAGCAAAAACAATGATAGCTTAGATGGAGGGTACTCAGAAAAGTTAAATTTAGATAGGAGTTCTGGTGATGAATCTATGGAGGAAGATGTTCTGGACATTAAGCAAGTTGATTCCAAATATAATTCTAATGAAAAGGGTGACGCGAGTGAGAAAAGTAGAGTACCTGATCTGAAGCAGGAAAATATTGAAGATGTTATTGGGAGTGACTTGCCTATGGATCAGAAAGAGGTGCATGTTGAGAATAAGATGCATGCCCATACTTCTTTACCTGCTGAGAAAAGGAAGCTTACTGGTTAGCTTTTCTCCTTGTTTTTTCTACCTGTCCTCATTTTGTAATTTTGACTGAATATGTAGTCTGATTGATGCTCTTTTATATGTTTCCTTGCCAAGATTTTGTTACAGCTGCATGAATTGTACATTTGTTATCTGCTTGCTGTTGCATGCATTAGCTATTTGCGAAGGGGAAATCATGCATTTTGCTTGTTTTGTCTGCATGTGACTTTTCTGTGGCTCTAATAGTCATGGGCTCTCTTCTGAAGAATCTTAGCATACCACATGATTTAGTATGGACGTAGATCCATGAGTGTTCATACCGGATAATTAGTTCTGGTCGTTATATCATATTCATTGTCATGCAGTGGATGATTTAATGTCACTTTTGTATTGCCAACAGTCAATTATTTGATATTTATTTTACAGTAGCTTCTGGCAATACTAAAAGCCAGCATGAGAAAAATAAGTTGTACTTCCTATGTATTCAATTTCTTACTCAAAAACACATAGTTTTATGGTTAGTGGAAGTAAACAACTGCAAGAACTGAACTCATTTTCTATGTTTGTAACAGTTTTTTTGGTGTGTGATCCTCATTTTTACTGAGTTTTTGGTCAAATCTAGATTTTCATGGATTGGAACCTTCTTAAAATATGCTTAAGTAGAAAATAGGCAAAATAAATAAGTGTGCAAAACTAATGTACTTGAGTTTAGAAAATGAATTTGAAAATATTTCCCTTTTAATAGTAGAACTTGGTTTCTTGCTTGCTTAATGAACTCTGACAGTAACTAAATGCAGTGGTTGTTTTATGAATAGCTGAATGTTAGAGTTAGTTCATTAGATAATTACGTAATGAGATTTTGTTGTCCCTGTGTATTGAGTTTCTTTTAGTCAAGTTGAACTATATGTTTTATGTGGGAACTATTATCATTTTTTTCATAGAATGAAAAGAAATTCATTATTAAAATGTAGATCATGGTTTCGAATTTTGAACACTTATTGAGTACAAAATTTTATCTGTAAAAACAAAGTAATGAGTCTAATCTAAAATTATATATTAAGAATTACCTCATGTAAATCGTTCAAGTCACACATTTTCTAATATATTTCTTTATAAATTAATTATTATGGACGAAAAGATGCAGATATTGAACAAAAAATTGATAAAGGCTTATTTTGTAGACGAAATCGAAATTGTAAATATTGATAATATATACAAAACAGGAAAATGCTGAGGGGCCAAGGCTTGTGTTTGAGTTCTACCTTGACCGTATTTCTTATCTTTCAGCTGTACTGACTAAAGCTTGTACACCTGAAAATTTTGGTCTTCACCTAATATTCAGTGCTTGTTTTCACTGATCTCCTCAAAGGTAAGTTCACAAATTATCCGCCAGGGGTTATGCTATAACACTGTGCTATTAGTTATTTATTTTTTCAGTCCCATTGTTGTTGAAGTAAGTTGGAGATGTTGCATTTTGGGAAAATGTATAATGAACATTATCTAGACTACCAGAAGCTTTCAGACAAATGTTTAGAATCAGAAAGAATGGGATGAAATCATGCATTCTCAGAGTTTGAAGACTGGATATAAATGTCATACTTCTGATTGGGAAAATAAATGTCATGAGAATTTCTGCCTAGAAGCTTTTGGGTGAGTTTACGGTAAAGCATGAGGTTTGAGTCACCTAAAGGAGGTGATGCTCTTAAACACTGCTATGCATGAGACTGGTGATTTTCGATTCACAAACGCAAGATTATCCAGAATGAAAATTTTTTGTATGAGAAATATACTTCCAAGATTGTTCTTCGATTTTATACAGGATACCTAGTTTATTCTAGTTCAGTCATCAGTGAAAAACAAATATCAATGACCTGAAGCTGAAGGTTTGATGAAAAGACGAGATGGAAATGTTGACTGAGGAATATACTTTCAAGATTGTTTTTTGATTTTATTTAATCTAGAACGGTCATCAATGAAAAACGAAGTATCTATATTCTGAAGCTGAAGGTTAAAAGAAAAGGCCACATGGAGATGTTTGAGAGTGAATATGAACGATTTACGTGTCATATGATTGGTGAACCTTGATTTAATAATCTCAGGTTTAGATGCATTTGAAACATAAGAAAAGCGTCAGTACTACCTTGAGAAGATACTCTAGATTCATGAGAAGCTGAAGATGGTGGGCTAGTGTCGGTTAGAGTATTCTTGAGCAGATTTCATTTTTTCCAAAACTCACTTTACTTTGTAACCTTCTAGATAACCTTGTTTTTTTTAGGAAACTTCAGTTGTATTATGGTTGTGTCCGCGAAAATGATACTTAGGTTGTTAAGTCCACTGGCACCTGATTAGAGGTGCTCTTTGGGACAGCTGGAGCTGAAGGCGCAGAATTGGTTTCTACACCCATGATAATCTGTTGACTTAGTAAAGGAGAGGTATATCTAAAATGTGATCAAGACCTATGTCAAATATGCATTCTCTATTCCAAGCAACATACTTCCCTTGTTACACAATATCAGTGGCTCAGGTCATTTGATTGGATTTTTTATCAATTGATTCAATGAAAATGTATTTTAACTCATTATAGTGTTTTGTGAGAAGTCGGCCATCCTGATAGTTGAAAGGACTACTTCATGAGTGCATGAACCTGAGATGAGTTAGAGACTTCAAAATTGTACCTCCCGACCTCACATCTGACCTCTCTAACTGTTCCACACTGTGCAAAGTTTAACGAGCTATCAGATACAAAACTAGTGAGCCAAAAACTGTACAATGCATCTTTAGCTTCCTGTTCATAAATAAAGACACCTTTTGCAGTTTCAGTCTTATTTCCTAGATATAACCCATCTCCTTTTGCCAGTAATCAGTGTCTTCAATATCTTTGACCAAATACGATGGTTAGTACCATCCATGTTAAACATGGTTCGGTGAAGAGGCTTCATAAATTGTCATAGTGAAGACTGTTTATGTCAGAATCTCATTTTTACTCTTGGTAGTCAAAGATTGTGTCTGTATGGTGGCTAGGTTTTTCCTTTTTTTTTCTTTTCTTATAAATGGCATCTTGGGTTTTGGAGAAAAGAGCGAGAACTAGGATAAACTTTTTATATATGCTCTGTTACTGAGTTGTTAGGTGGTTGAATTCTATGTTTCATATAGATCTCAAGGTAGTTATGCAAAATATAAACATCTATTCAAGGTTGTAAACAGTCAACTGGTAATCTCTCTTAAAATTACACATCTACTAGAAACAGGAGAAAAACCATAGTTGGGATTTCTTTTCCTATGGTCAAGTAGGTTTCTCTATTTTGGAATTTGCAAATAATTTAGTGCTTGGATGTTTATTATGTGTGGAAGTCTTAGTGTGGAATTTTATTTTCAATGGATGGAGTAACCCTGTTAGCCAGGGGTGCATTTGGGTGGTTATATGACATGGCAGAAACTGTTACTGGTGTATACCAGGTGAAGGATTGCCAAGGACCACAACCGAAATGTGCAGCACTAGAACATGAGCAATAACTAACTGGATGCAAAATGAGTATGAACACCCCCCAGTCAAAGCCGTCAAAATTACTAAAACATGGCATTGAAGAAAATTTTTCCTCTCTTTCTCAATATATATATTCATTCCAGTTATTGCCCAACTTTTTGTACTGCACAATTCTGTTGTGGTCCTTGGCCAAGTCATTGTTCTGTCTCTTTCTCCTAGTATACACCAGTAACCGTTTCTGTCCTGTCATATTACCACCCAAATGCACCCCTGGGCTAACAAATTAAGCCATTCTGTCTAGATTTTTTGAGTTGGTTGTTTCTCTCTGCTGTGACATTTGGGTTATTTATTGATGAGATTTTAATTGTGTTGATTTGTGTCGAGGTTCTATTATTCTATGAAAATAGAAAAATCATACTGCTTTTATAGCGACTGGATGTACGATTATAGCTTCAGACAGACTTCTTTAAGTGGCTTGAATTATATCCGCATGCAAATTTTTGGGTCCAATGGAACTGATGCTAGAAAAAACTATGTTCAAAGCTTTCAAAGAATGCCCTAATAGAAATGTGACAGCAACTGTATTGGTGAGGTTTGAAAATGTTGCGGACTGCACAAGTTTGTTACCTCCCTGTTTCATCCTGTCTCTGTTAGCATGACTACTCATTGAGAATTTGAAATAACTAAGTTTTTGATATTGCTTCATTTTGATGGCTGGTACACAGATCAAGAAGCACATGGAAACCCTGAGCCTGTAAAAAGGCAACGCAGATGGAATTCTGAAAACATCAAGATTTCTGAGCAGCAGAACCCTGTGCTTACATCTTCAACCACACCGAAGAAGGCATTGCAGCCAATTCCTTCAGGCCGAAACTTCTCTCGATCGGACTCTTCAGTTAGTGAGGAAGCACCCAAGGAACGAGTTGGTGAGTTGATAGATAGTTTGCACACAAGTATGCCAAACAGATGTTTTGATACCTGATGAATTGTCGCCTGTGTTTTATATTTGGCAGTTCCACCATCACAAAAGCCTCCAACTAATTCCCTCAGAATAGATCATTTCTTGCGTCCATTTACTTTGAAAGCTGTTCAAGATCTTCTTGGAAAAACTGGGACTGTCACCAGTTTCTGGATGGATCACATCAAAACGCATTGCTATGTAACTGTAAGATTTCTTTCCTTTTCTTCTATGACCTTTCTGTTTCCTCAATTTTTGGCTCACTGATTCTCACAGGTGATGAAGAAATTTTTGTTGGGCTCAGCAAGATATGTTAAAGTATGTTTCTGTTGGACTTAGAATTAATAAGTCCGAGATATCTTATTTTTGCAGTACTCATCGGTGGAAGAAGCCGTACAGACACGGAATGCTGTGTACAATCTACAGTGGCCTGCAAATGGGGGACGACTTCTAGTGGCTGAGTTTGTTGATCCGCAGGAGGTCCTGGTGCGGGTCGAGGCTCCTGCTGCATCTCCAGCTGCACCTGTCACTCCTAGTGCTACTGCACCTGCTCCGCCTACTATGCAGCCACAGCCTGTCCCCCGGCAACAGGTTTCTAGGCAGCAGGCTCCTCCTTCCCTTCCACCACCTCCTCCGACACAATCTAAACCCACCACAATGAGGGAATGGCCTGCTCATCCTTTGCCGCCACCGCCAACACAAGAGAGACATGATCCCCCCATTGTCACTCTGGATGACCTCTTTAGAAAGACCAAGACAACCCCCCGGATCTACTATCTACCATTGTCAGACGAACAAGTTGCAGCAAAACTTGCAGATAGGGGCAAAACCAAGCTGCAGCTGGGATAATGTTAATCTGTTGACCTCAGCCATGTGCTTTAGGATTTTCTGTGTTAGTGTTATCATATCAGATGATGGCAAGGCAGTATGACATGATTGCATATTTGAGCTTGTCGGATATTCTGAACGAGAGGGGCTTGGTTTGCTGATACATTTCGGCTATCATCCAAAGGCTGCCTTGTGTCAAGGCTTTAAGCGTTTTAGCATCTTTAGAAACTTTTGAACTGCTCGAGCTCTTGTATTCTTACCGGACCGATCTTTCGCCATCTGAAGGTGAACCCAAGTTTTTAGTTAAACAGAACTCTTATTTGGTGAATATGCATTTGTTGCGTGTGTTTTTTCTTAGTCAAACTGTCAAACGTGAACCACCGATAAATGTCTGCCCCGGGAAGCAAAAAAGCCAGGTTGGATAAGTGTTTTGTATCAAAACTGTCTGCCATAGGTTGTCTATACTGGATATATTGAGAGAAAAATTTATAATATTATAATTATTAGATCAAGCTGAAGTGAAATTACTAAATTAGTCCGAGGATATTTTTTATTACAAAAAGTTAAATAAGTTAATTAGTGAGGATTCGGATCAAGATCCCCCTTTTTCTTTTCCTTAGAAGCCGCCTCTTTACCACGTTCTAGTTACTTAATTAGCCTTGTAAAAAGTTACGCTGGTTAGCTTGAAACGCCGCCGTCGTCGTTATATTGTATTGCTCTTGGCCTTTCTCCAAAATATAATCGAGGGTTTTCAGTGTCTAGAGAGTAATAGGAATTGGCAAGGGCAATTGTTTTCCTCCGCCTCTGTCTGGAATTGAATCCCAATCTGGAGTGAAGAGCGACTAGGATTTGGTTGTTTTGGTGGACACGGGGTTAGGGAAGAGGGGAGACGTAGGGATATGAATAGTGTGTTCAGCGAACAGATACTTGAAGACAAACTATCTAAACTCAACAGCACCCAACAGTGTATAGAAAGTATAATCCTTCGGTTCTTCTTCTATTTTATCTGTCTTTTTTGTTAGTTCAAATTTGCATGTTTTGTTCAAGATTGGTCTCCAATTTATGTAGCTCTGTCACATTGGTGCATATTCCATCGGAGCAAAGCAGAACAAGTGGTTTCTACATGGGATAAGCAGTTTCACAACTCTGAGATGATACATAAAGTCCCTCTCCTCTATCTTGCTAATGACATCCTCCAGAACAGCAAGCGTAAAGGCAACGAATTCGTCTCCCACTTCTGGAAGGTTCTTCCCGCCGCGCTCAAGGATGTTGTTGACAAAGGCGATGAGCGTGGCAAGAATGTGGTTTCCAGATTGGTATTTCACTTCAATTTAAACTCCCGTCCTTTTTAATTTTTTTTTTTATGAAACTGAATTGCAGTTGCTAGATTTATTACGCTAATGCTCAACTATTTTTTTCAGATAAATATTTGGGAAGATAGGAAGGTATTTGGATCACGTGCACAGAGCCTCAAAGATTTAATGTTCAGTGAAGATACACCTCCTCCATTAGAGTTTGGCAAGAAACGTTCACGCTCGGTCAAGATTGTGAAACGGGATTCACGGTCTATTAGAACGGTTTGAACAAAATCATTGTTTTTCATACCTTTTTTTCCCAATTTTTTTTGGCATCTATCCTGCAATCGTTTTGTGCTCATGAAATTATACTCTGTCAAACCCATGTTTCTTCTTTCTTACATACATTACTCTTCCCAAAAGAAACCATTATGTTTGCCATTTTTTCTTTTATTTTCCCCCTTGAAATATACCAATTGTTACATAAGTCCTATGGAATATCAGAAACTGTCCATTGGAGGTGCTGCTGAAAAAATTGTGTCGGCATTTCATATGGTGATCAGTGAACAACCCAAAGAAGAGGCAGAGATAACTAATTGCAAGTCTGCAGCTAATCGAGTGAGTACAATGGAGAGAGATGTTGAGAGTGCCTGTTCTAATGGTAAGCCTTGCAAGAGCGGATGTCCATGTATAAGTGAAGATTAAAATGATTATTTGGAAATATATTTCAGCTTTCCATGTTTAGATCTTTTTCCCAAGGCCTTTTGAATTCGTGCTTTGACTATGAAAATTATTTTTGGTCTCTAATACATTATTTATTCACTTTTTAGGAAAAGATTCAGAGCAAAAATCTCTCGCCAAAGAGCTAGAGGATGAAGAAAATAATTTAAAAGACTGTATTGAGAAACTTAAATCAGTTGAAGCAAGTAGAGTAGCACTCGTGTCTCAGTTGAAAGAAGCTCTTAATGACCAGGTATCTAGTCGTTATCTATCTTCAAAAATCTCCACTTGTCTGGATTCGTTTCTTGTTGATTTCTGAAGGAGATAACTGATTTGTGGAATTCTATGGATTTACATTTTTATTAATATAAAATTTTCTCCCTTCCTAGGAATCTGAACTCAAGAATGTTCGAACCCAGATGCAGGTTAGCTTCTGTTCATTCCTATACCTCAATTTCCTGTTGTTACTTGTTCTATGCTAGGTTTTATCAAACACTGACCATGCATTTAGCATGCAAGAATTACATAAACAATTCCATTCTTGGAGTTCAGAGTAATGGCAATTGCTTCTTGGGGTACTGGTTTTTTGAGGCGGTTTCAGGCTAATGGAAAGTTAAAAGGGGTACAATAAACAAGGCACTTGCTTCTCTAATAACAAGGATTATAACACCTTGGAGGTAGCAAATAACCCACTAACTCTATGCATGATTGACGAAAGAGTATAGAAAAACCACATAAAAAGGAGATACTTAACTGAAATCAGACATAAAAGAGATACAAAATTGAAAAGGAAATAGTAGAAGACTTGCCTCAATTGATGAATTGCATGATATGGCTTAGTAAAAATCTCCCAAGCCAATAATTCTAATTCATAATTTTTAATGGCATTGACCATGTACGTCTCAGCCCAATAGGCCCGGATGCGAGTGTGTATGTGTGGAATCACATGTGTAATATTATGTTGATCTTTTGTTTTTATTGTCAAAAAGATATCTTAATGTACATGATTTTACAATTCTACACCTATAAGTCCAAGATCACTCATTCCTTTTAATGTGGGATCGAATTCTCACAATCTCTCTTCTTTAAGACCTCGTGTTCTCACAAGTAAAGTCCAAATGACAAACTAAGTCGTATCATCTCTTGAGATGCTAGCCTAAATTTAAAGACTCAAGTCTATACATGGAAGAGTGAGATTGACTTCTTGCTTCCATATACGAAAGAGGAGTTAGTTTGTTAGTTTGGGCTCTCTTTGTGAGGACACGAAATATTAAAGGAGAAGAGATTGTGAGAACCCAATTCCACATAAAAAAGGAATAGGAATGGTATTGAGCATTTAAGTGTGAGCTTGTAGAATCATGTGCACCAAGATATCTTTTGGTCGGTGAAGTCAGAAGCTCAACATAGTATTATACTTGTGATTCCATACGCACACATTCGCATCTGGATCCGTTAGACTGGGACGTTACAATGATTTTCCATGCATAGTGATATAGATTACAGCAATGGATGATCCGATAATGTTTTAGCTGCCATTTACATGTTAGTTTTTGTTTAAAAGCATGTTCTTGCCCGTATATTTGTATATTTGTTAATATATATTCAGCTGCAGTCATTGTTAGGAGCGGTTGGTTTTGGAAGCTTAGAAGCTCTTAAGTTTTAGCAAAGAATGAACAACTATACTATAAGCTTCTAAATATTGCAAGGATACATGAAGTTGGATGCTGTCCTTTCTCTGAAGCATTCTTGTGATTGTGGGAGACATCATTTTTTTTCTTGAACTCATAGAGGGAGTGCGTATTGAAAGTAATCTTTTTTTTAAAAAAAAAAACTAGAGAAATTGAGGACTTCCTTCCATTACTTCTTGCGATAAGTTGCTTTTTTATTTCAATTCGGCTAGATTTTAGAATATTGGCTTCTTAGAGGTTTCAATTTCGTTTGCAATTTTCCGTGATCATCTCTTAAGCCTTGAAGGTTTGGGGTTGTCCAAAATTTATCTGGAAAGATATTGCCTATAGAAGTTGATGCTTTGTTTGTCCATTGGAAGAAGACTTAGTGTCCCTGTGTTTATTAATTGCTCGCAAGTATATAGGTTAACAAGTAATATAGTACTCTTAAAATTACGAGTATCGATCTTACGGGGAATTGGTTAGAGTCACAGGTTTAATATTTTTTTTCTAGTTAAATTAGATGAATCACTTGATTAATGATTTGGAAATAGAAAAGTGAATAAGACGATTTTTCTAAGAATAATTAAGGCCCAGGGTATGGTATTTTCCTACTTAGGCTATTCCTCGTCTATTTATTTTAGGTTCTCACAAGTTGTTTAGGCATTCTACAGTTCTTTTTAGAATAACCTAGAAATATCAATCACAATTATCCTATAATATTCCTATGCATGAATTAAAAGAGAATGATGACAAAAAACTAATTCGTATTACTGCTAGAATCATAAGATATATACCTATCACTGTGGTTTTTAATGGTTCAATTAACATTCACCTATTTATGATTCATTATTTTTTTATGGATTTGATTATGACAAGATGATCATGCTTGTTTATCGTTTCTCTCGTAATAGAAGTATCCAATAGAAATAGAATAATTCAGTAACTCAAAATCTTATCACACCACCAAAAAGAGTGGTCAAATAAAATTAACATAAACTTAAATATCTCTCTGAATTAGACACTAAACCATACTTTGTATCTGAAACTTGTTACTAATTTGCGATCCTAGTCTATCTATTTATATTCGCTTAGCCAGGACCTGTCCTACACTTATGTTTGACTATATAGGATTTATGGTTAAACCATAATTCTGATCTTGTGCACCTGATTGGTGAGTCCATTTACTCGACCGGTCAGAAAAGCTCTTAGTAACCGGTCATGTCTCACATAACCTGTCTTCAAATCCTCTAGCTTTGTGGTCCGATTGGTCTTTTCAATGCCCGATAGGTCGTGTAATCCTTTCGGCATAAGCCGTTTATTTTCCCAATCGAGCTTCACTTTTTCCAATTCTTGCTTTTTAGTCAACTGGTCATCCCTTGTAAGATCGGTCGGGTACTCAATCTTTCACCTAATTTGGTCGATTTCTTATAAAAATCCTGCAACATATCTAAACAACCAAATCATCATAAATATAGCTTAATAGCACAGAGTTAACATACAAGTATCCTAAAATCACTAAGTAGACTCTTAAAATTACTAAATAACTCTATATTAGATAACTCTGTATTTCATAGAGTTATCACTTAGGATCTGTTACACGTGAGGATTTGTTTCAAGTGAGGAGGCTTTGGAAGGCTGTGCAGGTGCCTTATTTAATGTGCTCCAGTAGTTGGAACTCTTGGTCATCTAGTCACGTTCTCCATTGAAGTGGGTTGCTAAGAAATGAACTTTTCTCAATCAGGGTGAGATGGTCCTTGCTGATTTTGTAGAGATTCCACCCTTTCTCCTCATATTTTGATATTTTTTTCTTATATTGAAAAAAAATTTAAAAGATGAACCTGCATGATGGCAGTTGTGAAATCTTGATGTCAAATGATACCCATTTAACACCATTTTATAGCATATCATTGAAAAAAACCTAAGCAATTACTGCCTTAACACTGACCAAAGAAACATGTTTCTCCTCCGCAGCTTGCAATGGCACAGCAGCTATTCTTTTAAAGACAACTAAGCCCCTGATGGCTACAGGATAAATGAGAAGCCAGCTACCCCTAGCGACAGCTCTCCATATGTTCTATGAGAGAAATGAAACCTTGCTGTTCCTTGGTTTCTATTATACTTGAATTTTTAAAGCTGTATTCCCATGAATTTTTGAAGCTGTATCCCCACACAAACACATGCCTCTCCTCCTAGCCCTTGCTTAACTCAAAACTGATAATAAATTAAATAAAGCTGTATGCATTGATTAATTACTTGTGTCATGGTTAGTTTTTGGTGAAAGCACTTGAAATTTTTGGTGAAAGCACTTGAAATTTTTGGTGATGAAATGTTTTGTTGGGAAATTTGATTCTGGTTGCGGCTAGTTTGTTTGATGATTGTAGATGAGACTGCTATAGATTAGCTAGAGAAACATGCAACTCTTCATGTCCGTTTGCAGCAAAGCAACATATGAATCATGTCGAGGGAGATTTACAAGTTGCCAACTCTACATTTTCTTGTTGAGTTGGTAATTGTTGTAGGATAGTTGCTGTTACATACTAATTTTTGTTAAAATTTTATCTGACAGATTTTAGGGTTTATAAATCTTCTATTATTTTAGTGAAGTAACTTCGGGATTGCATATTATCTATAACATTTTTTAGTGGAAGCAATGAATGTCATCTGCAGACATTGCAAGTAATCATGGGTTGATAATGGTGATGTGTGATAAATGGTTGTCACACTGGATGGCTGAGCTACAAGTAAGATGAAATGGAAACGGTGTTAGTACCAGATGGTGAATTCATGATACTGGTTTTCTTTTTTATAAGTTGAATTTCATAGAAACAAGAAACTGTACTATCTGTAAAGGATTGTGGGATTGTTTTCTTTCCCCTCGGGGGTTGAGGTCTAAGATTGCATTCCCTGTATACAAAACAATGTACAAGGCAGCAGACTCACGATGCTTGTTATCCATTACATCTTTAATTTTTAGATCAGTCCAGCTGTCCATATGGCTTTGATTTGCATCGGATGCTATTATACCTAACGGGGATGCCAATTGATCAAACTTGTCATGCACATTTTGTGCAAGCTCCAAGAATGTTAAAGAATAATGTTTATGTGTGCCTAAACAGAAAACATGAGAAGCGCTGGTGATTTAGGGTTGTTTAACACTTCTTTGTTGTCTCTAGACTATGCAATTCTATAATTAGTGAGAACCTCTCTCTTAATGTTCCGGTTTATGGGGTAGAATTATTTTCTTCTCTTCTTATTTCCTTTGGAATTTCTTTCTTGAATATATGGCGCAGCCTAGGGGAGTTGGTTAAGCTTTCTGCACTACGTTTCTTTACTTACGCAGGCTACTGCATTCAGAGGTATTTCTGTTACTTTTAAAAGTACTAAATTTTCCAACCTTTTGGACATTTTCAATAGAAAAAGTATATAGCAAGTTTATTTTATTTTGATTTGTCTTGAAATAATTGGTTTCTAGCTTGATGGGTAGGCATATAGTCCTTTTCTAAAAGGAGCCTAAAACCTATTCTTCTTTGGAATTTTTTTTTTTTGAATTGATCTTCTTTGGAATTAGATTAAGGTTTATAAATAAGCATGTATTCTGGAAAATTGGAGGATAAGTTATTTGGTCTGGCTTGCTTAAAGATTGTTTTCCGTTGTTCTAGGCTAGTATTCTCTGTTCAAGTTTCCATCATTTGCCACCTAAAATTTACTCAAAATTGCATATGAACGCTGTATTTGAATAACATGTACTGGATATCGCCTTCAATTTTTACATCAACAATTTGGATATATATTGGATGTAGTAAGAACATCTAGCCTACTATCTGTAATTGGGAAACAGGCACCCGTAAATTCTGTTTCTCAACTCCTAGTAGTCCCCATAGGATCAATCTTTTGTTTATTATTTATATGTAGCTGAGCAGGATGTTCCTAGGCTGCTTGACGACTTCTGTCCTTAGAAAACTACTTTATTTGGTTATATATACTAGTATAATTCAAGCTTTATGGTTTGATATCACGAGAAATCTTATCATCTTTTGTCCCTAGTTATTGTTGCCACTGATTTATGATGCTTAGGTGCCATTATTATAATCCTGAAATATTTGCTGCAATTACCTCTTAAAGCTTTCATATATCCATTCTGCTTGTGCTATACTTGAATCTCCAAGGATGAGATGGCATTTTGTAATCTATCATATTATTATGTTCAACCAGGTGGCAGAGGCAAGGATAGAGGAAGCCAACCATATGAGAAAGCGGCTTAATGGTGAAGAATATGTAAGCAAAGCATCTACTGCTGCAATGCCATCAGTTGATGCGAATGCTAAAGCTGGGCAAACACCTAAGAGGACTGCTGCAGCCATTGCTGCTGAGGTTGCAGATAAGCTTGCAGCTTCCTCCTCTTCCCAAATGATCATGCACTCAGTTCTTTCTACATTTGCCGCAGAAGAGGCCAAGAGTGCTGGTTTAGCCAAGGCTCCTACACCATCGCATTCTTTGGCCACAACATCAACTAATTCAGCCAATGATTCCTTGTCCAACTCTGAAAAGTCTTTGCCCATACCTGATCCTGATGTCTTTGTTTCAGCGCAACCACTTGTTCCTCCAAAGAATTCATATCAGTCAATCTTGATGCCTCAGCCTACCGTTCAGAACCAGACTTCTAGCTCCCAAGCTCAATTTCACATGCTTCCCAACCCACCCTCCCAGCAATATTTGCTGCCATCAGGAGGCATTATGACTCCATATGCTTATGGTAGTATTTCCCCCATGCCTCCTGGACCCCCTCTACCCTTGCGATACATGGGAAATCCAATTGTGCCTTTGGTCCAGCAACCTTCACAGATAACTCAGCCACAGTCACAGCCACAGCCACAGCCACAGCCACAGCCACAGCCACAGCCACAGCCACAGCCACAGCCACAGCCACAGCCACAGCCACAGCCACAGCCACAGCCACAGCCACAGCCACAGCCACAGCCACAGCTACAGCCACTCTCGTTATCCCAGCAGCAGGCTTCTCTAACGCAGCAGCAGCCACTACCTTTAACTCAGCAGCCTTCCGGTGCCCCTAGTTTCCGGCCTCTTCAACCACCTGGAATGGTGTACTATGGTCACCCTCCCCACTCTTAGTGCTAACAATCATAGGTAGATGGTAAATTAATTGTATCTCGTCTTTGACTGTGCTTAAAATTTTTGCTTTTTGTACGAATTGCCTTTATTAGACGGTGACATACTAACATATGTGACGACAATGAAATGGGATACTTTCTGGACAGCAACTGAGCGTATTAATCAGTGAGAGGCAATGATAAGTTCAATCAGAGATCAAGAGCATGCCAGACACTGCAGCCATGGTCTTGTAGATGGCAGCTTTGTTGGGAGTTGAATTTCCTCGAAGAAACTGCCATGCTTCCCTTATAAAAGAGCTGTCATTTGATGCCAAGATCCAATGAGGTGAGATGAGACCATATATATATATATATATATTGATAGATATCACTACTGAACTTATTTGCTGAATATACAAATCGGTACAAAGAATCCATTGCAGAAGAAAAAACTGCTATCATAGGGTGCAGGGGAGCCGGATGTGGACCAATGCATTGGTTATGGCTTATGAGAATTGAGAAGAGAAGAGAACGTGGAATGTCACTGAGAATTGAGAGGCTATATGTAATGGTTAACTATGCTCGAAAGCATTCGCTCAAAAGGATCCAGGGTGATGCATTAGGTGAAGGAAAGAGGCGTCGGTGCTCTACCCATGCAAAAGATGAGACTCCTAATGGTTGTACAATCTATTTATATAATGAAATTATCTTTATACAGCGGCGATGGTACATGATACCGGAGAATTGGCCACCGAGAAAACCATACAGTAGTTTTACTGCGGTCTTTGTTTATTTGTTTTTAGTTTTTTATTATTAATTAGTGAAACAAAATACAAGAAGGTAAACCAACTAGCATAGCAAGGGATAGAAATCAAATGGTTGGATTCCTTGTGCTATCCAAATATGGTCTATTAATCATATGAAATGTGCATGTCTGGTTGGAACAAGATGTGGTTGTATGATGTTCTGTAGTTTTAGGATGGTTGTAATATTTGTACACTTTTAATAGGTTATATGCTTTTGTTTCAAAGATTATGTCAATGGAGTGAATATCCTTAAATATAAAAAATTAAATTCTTAATGGTAATAGAAAGGATTTAAAAAAGGTTTATTTGATGAAAATATACGCTAGAATCCATCCTAATCAACAATTTTTTCGCATAACCTAGCCCAAAGAAAACAAAAAGACCTTGGAGATTTGGCAAGAATGAGAAAAGGAAAGGACAAAGTCTTGAACAATGATCGATGAACTTAGGAGTTAGGAATGATTATTTGCATAGTCTTGGTGTTGGAGTAACTATCCATCTAATTTAATGGTGCAGGATCAAGCCACGCATAATTATTAATTTATTTAAGAAACTGCAAGCTCTGTTATGATTTTCAAACTCAACATATCAGTAATTAAAATAGTTGATATTGGTAATAAAATATAATTATTATATTAATTTTATAGTGATAAATTTTAATCTAATTGAAAATAAATTAGAATTAAAAAATAATATTTTACATTTAAAAAAAAATTAAATTCTAAAACCAATTCGAATACCGGATTTACCAGACTCTAGGACATCAGAGATAAAACTAATAGGACAAGGATGGACTTCTAAACCGTAATTATATTAGTTTGAAAGACAAGAAAAGTGAATTCCCCTACTTGAAAGTTATGATGGTGATGCCAGTCTATAGATTTCATGCAACGTTAACAAAAAAAGACAAAGAGAAAAAGACAATTCTGCAAGTAGACACCCGTACCCACTTCACCGTATTATTTCATACAAATCCCTGACTAGTTACACTTTGTGAACACAAATCAAACGAAGACCTACTTCACAAATTCCACACCAACATAATAATATATAACAAGTGATACTGATAACGGGGCGGGTGCAAGAACTTACTGTTTCATACAATTTTCTATACTGTACGTATACTACTAAGCTACATTATCGCACCCTTCTCCTTCTTTCCCTTGAGAGATCATGGAAGCCACTGGAACAGTGCCTGGATGGATCTTCTTATTCTTTTTAGTCGCACAACTCACAGTTTCTCCTTTTCTAGCCGCCTCCTCCACCATTCTCGCCTTCAGTTTCTCTTCTTGCCTTTTTTGCATCACATGAACACGAGCACTAGCAGCACCAATGGAAGACATTTCTCAGAGCTCAAAGAAAACCCAACTGAAAATGCCGTATGTCTAGTATGTAGGTATGTATGTTAACGTTTGTTCGCTGTGCGATAGGAGTGATCGTGAGGGGTATATTTATAGGGAGTTCATCATGACTTGGTGAGGAAGCATTACCAAGTTAGAATAAGAGGAAGAGGAATGTTCAAGATTAAATAACTAATTTTTTGTCGCCCATCCAACAATTTATTAGACTATTGGATCTAGTTGGTTGGTTCTCTCTTGTAACCAATTGTTTGGACGTTACAGTTTGGACATCTAGTTAGTTCAAAGGCCCCATTTGATTTTTGTAAGGAATATTGACCAATCGATGAGTGAAGACATTATTATATATAATGTTACAGGACGGTCTTGGAACACAGATAGATAGATCAGGAAACTTGTGGCACTCACTCCCCATCCACCCGGAAATTTCCCATCTTAGTTAATATGGGAAAGAGTGGATGTTCACATACGGTGGTTTTGCTTTTGGAGTGGTTCCCTCATTGGCCTAAGTTATATATATTTATTAACCCAACAAAAAGGCTCTGAGTCAGCGCTAGCTAAGAGAGCATGGTGGGTGCATTGTTGGAAGTCGATGGGATGGGGGTGAATTGTCAGTCCACAAACCGACCTAAGACGAATTGGAGGGCCGACTATGGTTTTAATATATTTGGGGTTATATATATACTTGCCCCATGGTTGCTGCAGACTATAGCATGGAGAAAAGAAGCACTGGTTTGATTTATTTAGAGATGATAGTAACATCCTGTTAGCCTAAAAAGATAGTTAAAGACGAAAACTTAATAAAACAAACGGTATAGAGTTCTGCCGACTGCAAAATGATAATGTAAAAAGGAGTCTTCTATTCTGTGTATTTGAAGATAGAATGATTAGAAATGCATAATCCTGTAATTCGAATTTCATCTAATAAAGATTATTACAAGTTAGATGGGAATTCCAATCCAATCTATATTCGTTGAAAATGCACCATTAATTCTCAGTTTGGATTGCAACCATCCATATATACAACTACATCAGAAGCAACACTCGATACACTTAACCTTCCTAATTAAGGGTTTCTGATAGCGACCATAGGTACGGTATTAGTGTGTTTTTCTTTATATATAGTGTACATGCCAGTAAGTTAAATATATATATTTAGTGTTGATGGTGCCATGAACAGTGCGATATATATAGTGATCATTGCAAAACCTCAACTTCTGCTAATGGCCCTCCAACAAGTTGAGATTAATTTCTTTATTGATTAGTGGTGGAGAAAACACCTGCTGCTGAAGATGCCTTTTTATTAATTAAATCTTAACAGGAGGTCTGCATGGATGGATAATAGCCAATTACGAGGCTCCTGGCCGTACAGAAATTTTGCTACTCCTGTCAACCTTCTGTACACTGTCATAGGATCCAAACTTGTCTTAATATTTAACCACCCAATTAACTACCACCAACCCATATATAAAATAAGCCAATATATGAAGACATATGAATGCAAATATAATATAAAGTGTTCACTACTCGGCTTACCAAAATGGGTTGCCAATTAATTTAATGGTGTAGTTGTTTCATCCTTCGTTCGCAGTACTAACAGCTTTTGGACCCAATGTGTGATAGCCATTATAACAAGTTTGAGTGATGTGATTAAATAATTGAGTGGGTGCGATTATTATAATTAAGATCAGTTGAGTGGCCTTAATTATAATGATGCACTACGAGCCATTGAGAGCTGTCTTATCGTAACTTATGGCCGCTGTTCTCTAAGCGGCTGGTTTATGCCCATTAAATGATAATTAAGGTGCTGGAAAAAGAAAGATGCATCATCAGTCATCATACATAAAAAAAGCAGCAGCATTCACAAACTTAATTCTACTGCCAATCCAACTACTTAACTATATTAAACATAAAAATTTTAAATGACTATAGACATCCATCATGATCTTCTTTTACTCTCTCTTAATTAAGCATACTTGTTTGACCAAACATGCATCGATCACATCAAAGTTTCGTGGAATTATTATAACTTTGAACAATCTCGATAATAACTTGTTCCTAATTCATTGAAGATTAAGTTGGGTAGAAGAGTTATGGCTAATATATTATGAATTCAATTCACACATCAAATACCTCCAGCCCAAGGATTATTTTTTTCAGAGGACGAGCCAAACCCATTATGTGAGCCGGCCCAAACAATTGCATTATTTAGGCCCAAAAAAGTTGACAATTCTCAGTTGCAATTTTAAGCGATTTGGGGTGGATGATGAATAAAAAAAAAGATTTTCCATAATTTTTTCATATTATTGATTGATTAATGGCAGAGTTGGCTTCAAAACCAGCACAGCACGCCACATGGTAACGTGGAATTGTCGACTGATCGGCCTAAACGAACGATTCATCAATTGACAGGACAGGGCAGGGCAGGGAAGGGTGACGCTAACACGTGTAAGCCAAGCGTGCACGACAAACAAAACAAAACTAAGAGAAGGGCAAAGCAAAGCGTGATAATGGGCACATATAAAATCAGCGTAAAACAAAAATTAGGTTGAAAAAAGTGGTTTTTTTTTCAGAAATAAAATTACTATTTGCGTTGTCGTGTCGTGTCGTGTCGGCCAGGCGAAGTGCAGACCAAACTCATGATGCTGAGATGGCCCCGGCATGTTCGGTTATTCGTTTTTGCTAGTAAATGAAATTATAAAATAAAAGAGAAGATAAATTCAATGGCCCAAAGCCGCAAAGGTATGTCTTATCCTAAATGAATAACCTTTTTGTATCCCCTACCTGTCAAACTTATCCGTTTCCACTTCATTCACCTCCACCCAACTGCATAGCACAGCACTATAGCTATTACCAAAAAAAAAAAAATACCTTAAAAATTGAATACTGAAAATAGTCCCACAGTCCTCGAAAGTTATGTATGAAAATTTCATTTCTCTTCCGCACTGCCACAGAACTGAACTGGTTACTGGTAGCCGCCAAAAGGGAAAACAACCGCAAGATATTTTACTTGGTAGACGTTTCTTGTGTTAAAGTTCAGTGTAAGGACAGCAAATAATTAATTATTTCTTTATTAAAATAATAAATCCTCAAATTAAGACAAGGTGTCCATTTTGAAAGCCTTTCTATACTTAAATACAAGTCCAAGCGTGTGAATATCCCAAATTCTAATGTTATATAAGGGAGTATATTTAGATTGGAACATACTTTGTGATCCATCGGCAGCCATGGCACCTCTCCCAGATCTCTTCTCTCACGTCCTCACCATGGCCTTAGCCTTCTTTGGTCTCCTCCTCCTCAAAGTGGCGGCTATAATCCAAGCAGCCATCGGATCCACCACAGCTCCTGATCAGCCAACACTTAGCACCTCAGAGTTTCTGAATATCGTCGAGAAGAGGAGCCCCACGGTGAAGTACAGTGGGAGGAATAGGCATCAATCAAAGGAATGCGGGGTTTGTCTGTTAGAATTGTCGCAAGGCGAATTGGTACGAAAACTCAAATGCAGGCACGGCTTCCACAAGGATTGCCTGGACCAGTGGTTGGAAAGAGGGTACCAGGCCACCTGCCCGCTTTGCAGGGCCAAGGTTTTGCCGGACGAGATTGTAGCCAAATACCAGCGCCACAAACAGAGTGAGTGTGAACGGAACGATGAGGAGCTTCTTTTCATGTTGTCTGCTGTAAACGGAGATGGTTTACAAGTACAAGGAGAATCCTAATTTCATATTCTTTTTTTCTTTCCAGAAAACAATTATCAAGTTTGTAATGGTATGATGTGCCAAGCATTTCTGAAGCATAGATTAATGGTCTTGTTAATATTGGATCTGTTCTCCTTTCCGGTTCATGTATGACAATGATGGTTGTGGGTAAGGTTCGGCGACTAGTTGGTGGCGGTAGACCCCTAAGGATAAGTTCGGCCGTGTTCATTTAGTCCGGAAAACAAAAAACAGAAATAAAAATTAATAATTAATAATTTTATAATAAAAAGTTTTAATTAATTTAAATTTAAATTAATATTTTTAATATTAAAATATAATATTTTATGTCTTTTTATAAAACGTTTTCCGTTTAGGGACGAAATGGACAGAGCCCAAGACTTTTACGCCTTGTTGGTCCAGACTTAAGCCTCCATAGTTGACGTCAACACCTGCTTTCCGGAAACTGACAAACCATAGTGGAAAGTGTAAAAGAATATAGTTTGGCTACAAGTTGTTGGTCTCCATGATTGGACTTCATCCTAGCTGAGTTCGATAAGGTTGAGTAGAAGTTTAAAATACTCTTTTTGGTATATCGATTAACGCGTTATTATGATATCTATTCAAAATATTCATCATCATGTTTACATTTAACTAAAATACAAAAGAGATGAGCAAAATGTACATGAGTTATCAGCAGCGAGAACGCACGGATTAGATCAGAGAAGACTTATGTCTTTGGCCAAACTACATTTGGGAAACTGGAAGCCACAGTTTTCTCACCAGCACCAAAACTGTTTACCTATTGCAGTTTGTTTTAACTCGCAAGAATTTTTTTTTTCTTCAAAACATTTGCTTCATTCATTCATTAATTTACAAAAAAACAACCATTTTATAACAGTTCTTAATGTAAACAAAATAGCATACATGTACTGCTTTATTTACACTAGTAGTGGGCTGCATTTCCAAAAATTATCATTACATTCCAGATAATTCTACATCTCTTAGTGGAGATTTCTTTCATTAAAAAATATTATAACATACTAGAAGCATTTAGAGATTGATCCTTAGCATCATTCATATACCAGAAGCATCTGGATCATTTCTAACAAAAAACCAAAACATTAGCTGAACAGCTCGTTACAGTTTTGGTGCAGTGCAAGTGAGGACTGAGCAGAGTACTATTCTTATGATCCTATCACCACCAAGTTTGCAGCATGATTATGAATGCTTCACCCGGCAGCTTTACAATATTCACACTTAGTGCAACAGGGAAGAAAATCCTTTTGTAACACGAAACGGATTCATCTTCGCTCTTGACTGTCACTTCCTCTATGCATGGTATATTAGTTATGGGCAACTTCTGCTCTCTTTGGATCATGGATCAAGGATCAAGGATCAAGGATCAAGCAAATTATCTACACCAAGAAACACAACGAATAGGGAAAGGCACACAGCTTCTTCGTACTTTAACACAATCATACCATCTTAATACCTTATTCCACAGGCTTTGACAGCAAAGCTTTACGAAATAATTTTCTCCTCCTCAACTTTTTGGTCTTCTTTTTCCTCATAAGCTTAACCATATTCTTCTTCTTTTCCTCTCTCTCTTTCCCACCATCTATGTAAGCTTGAATAGCCTTTTCTCTTATGTCATCAGACAATAAGGCCAGTTTTGCAAATTTTTTCGGTCTTACATATCCAAGTTTTTCAGTTATCTCTTTAAATGCAGGAACCAGGCCACGTCTTATCAAGCATCCTTCAATAAGCTGCATCGAGTTCAATTTAGGAAGAGATGGTGCATCTTTTAATTCAAGATCCAAGCAGAAAGGAGAATCTTTTAACCACATTCTGAGGGAATGAGCCTTAGCTACAAAGAGACCACTCCGAGTTCGACAAGGAAAAAATGGGGATCCCATCTCCCAAAGGCATGCCTTCAATGTGCTATTAAGCGAAACCATATTGTATTCGGACACCCCACTTACTAGAGCAACAGACTTTGGAGCCAATGGATAACCCTCCAGAGAAGCGTCCTGCAAGATTTTTAACCAGTATTAAATTCAATTTAGAAGAAAAGGAAATAATTGTCCTTGCTTGCAAGGCACTCATTGAACATTCATATGAAGAATATAGAAAGCCGTGCAATTCAGGGACTATCAAACATGGATCTTTGTCTTTTACAGATCATGGTTAATTGACAAACTCACATGTACGTTCATATCTTTCTTTCACATGAAAAGAACTTTGAAACAAGTACTCGGCATGTACAAATGCCGAACATCAATATGGAGTCTATGCATAAAAAATGGAATCTAGAATTGCTAAATAAAATACATGATTGTTATGATGATTGGAATTTCTTGAGGTGTAGAGCAGGTGATCAATGTATTTTATGCCGAGTGTAGCGTACATGCAATCTAGAACTCACTGGGTTTCAAATAGCAGATGGGTAAAGAATTTCAAGGAAATTTTAGGCTATTATAGGAGCCACAGATGGTACCAAGGTTACAGTATGAAAGAAAGAAATATAACTGAGAATTTTTTTTTCTTCTACTGCATTATCTCAGCTAAACTTCTCTCAACTTCATTCGTGTTCCTTTGCCCTCATTTTTCAGGCACTCCTATCTTTGCCTCTTTATAAGCTCTCTCTTTGCATTAAATCTAGATATCCAGTACAAAACCACTGGCAGAACATTCTAACAACATTTGAATTTGAGCACCTAGAAATCAGCCTAAACTCACAGTCACTGAGCTCTTGGCCGTTCATTCATCTAGTGAGGTAGGCCTTGATTTGGGAGATGGATTGCACAGGCTGAGAGCTCAACATCTATGAAGACTCATAATGGCTTCTCAAGACGAGATTTTGGCAGAGTTGTTTGAATGCAGCAGCTTTGGAAGTGTTTCCACTTTGTTGTTAATGGCAAGCAACACTTATACGCCCATTGCTACTCTTACTTCCCCAATTACCACTATTCCAAGTTTTTAAGCTGGTTGCTCTTTTCTGGAATTATTTTTTTTCATCAATACGTTTGTAGTCTGAATATAGTGAAGATTTACTCAATGTCTTCACGATATCAGAAAGATCAGGGAGGGAATGCACGATTGTTGGTCTGGTCCAAGAGAATGAATTGCATTTGGAATAATTTTATATAAAAAAGAGAAACTGTCAATCTACTTGTTGCCTTTTCTCCCGAATTCCATATATTCTTCTGCATATTCATTGAAACAGTTTCTATGAAGCATTTGCTTACTTTAAGGTCATAAAGGACTGAAGTTTCTGTAATGTCCTATTGGAAACAACACCTAAAATATTTGGTTACTTTGCTCGGTACTATATCTATCAAAAGAGATCATGCACGAAAACAAATAAGATATCTTGCCTGCATGTAGTCAAGCCATAATGTGAGGCCAACAAGTGCTGCACCACCAGATAACTTTCTAAAATCAGCTCCCCAATCATTGTCAGCCACTCTACCACAAAATCAAAAAGTAAGAACACTCTAGTGTAGAGACCAAATAATTTTGATAGAAATTTATCTTATATTATATTTGATGTATGCAAGGTCTCAACCACTGAAAAAATAACTTTGATACAAGACAATTCACCTGAATACATCATGGCGATAGATTTTCCTCTTGATTGCCAACTGGAAAATCCATGAAGCAGTAGCTCGGAGTTCAAATACCCATAACAGATCTTCTAATGCATTAACAAAGTTCAATGCCGCATCATCTTCCTCGGTTTCTAGCATCTCCAGACAATGATCCACATCTGAAACGAGTGACTCAGATTTTTCCGTTAGAAGCCTGCAAAGAATAGATGATCCACATGCTCAATTGAACAATCAAAATAATCAGGTGGATAAAATTTACTTTGAAAACAAAAGGCCTTGCCACATTTTCAGCCATTGAATACCTGATAGGAAGGTTAAATCCCACATCTTGGAGAGCATTTAAAAGGGAAAATGCTTCACTTGAATGCTGACATAAACTTGCACCCCTTATAAAGCATGTCCATATTATATGATTCAGCACCACACCCTCTCTCTTCATTTCTATAAGCTTCTGAATGCCAGCTTCATAATCTCCATTTCTTAGATACGCATCAATGACTGAACCATATAGTAGTCCACTGCTCTTTAAACAACTTGCTTTAAAATTTGAAAGCACCTTCTCAGCTTCCTGAGGCTGTCCAGAGCTTCCATAGGAAACCATAAGGATGTGCGCTGTTGCAGCATTTGGTTCAAGTCCTGCGTGTTTCATCATGCTTAACAGATTTTCAGCTTTCAAATAGTTTCCAGAACTCCTAAACATTTTCATCATTATGTGATAAAAGGAGCGATCCAACTTGCATCCTTTTGATAATAGTTCTTCAAAAAGTTGCTCTGCTTGCTCCACTAATTGCTGTTTCGCAAATGCTGAAATTAAGCTTTTATAAGTATCCAATTTAGGCTCCAACCCTGCCCTTCTCATTTCAAGCATCATGGACATGCCTTCCTCTGGTCTATAATCGTTGCAGTACATTAATATTATAGTGTTATAAGTGTCCTCGTCTGCTTCTAGTCCATCTTCTTTTATCTGGTGGTAAACTTGAGTTGTCTTCCTAAAATCATTAATTCCATAATACATTCTTAGCATAGAATTCCGTATGGATATATCAGGCTTGAATCCTGCTTCTTCCATCTCAGAAACCATGGCTTCAACATCCCTTACTTGTTTTCCTCTGCTTAGCAATCCTATAACCACCCTATAAAGATGCATGGTAGGAAAATATCCGGCAGCCTTCATTCCATGATACAGTTTCTTCACTTCAAATATGTCTCCCTTCCGTGCAAATGCCTCTATCATCAAAATAATAGAACATTTGCTTATTTTAAAACCCATATCTTGTAACTCTTGGATTACTACATAAAGCTCATCCAGTCTTTTATCTGCAATCAAAGCCTGTAATAGACCATTAACAGAATCTACAGTCGGTGGAGGGCCGGTTCTCATCATCGTATTAAAAACAGCCCTAGCTCTCTCATAACAGCCACTTGCAGCATAAGCCTTTATCAGAGCATTCCAAACTTTCCGATCGAGAGTTACATGCATTTGTCTGAGATCACCCACCATATCTTCAGCTTTCTTCCATATTTTCAGTTTTCCATAGGTCTCGATGACATCAACTAAAACGGACACATCATTCAAAAATATACCTTCTGTCCTCGCCAGATCAATTAAATGGTGAGCTGTTTCAGGAAAACTCATTTTACAGAACATGAGAACCATGCTCCGGTAGACAAATTCAGAAGGTTTGATGCCATAGAATCTCATGTCAGAAAAAACCTGAGAAGCTTCAGTGACAAGTTCATCTCTCTCACAGCCTTGGATCAGCGATTCAAACATGGAACAACAACTCCCGCTGAAACCAAAGTCCCGAATATTAATGTATTCCTTTAATGCAGCGTCTAGCTGATGAGTCTTGCAAAGCACGGTAACCAAAAATTCATTCATAAGTTGATTGGATCCCGAAGCATGTTGTTTCAAGAACTGAAGCAGATCAAACGCCTCAGAGTACCTTCCTGATGAACTATATGAACTCAGAATGGGTAACAAATCCTTGTTTTCAATTCCGCAGCAGTTTCCTATGGTTTTTCTCAGGATTTTTGAAGCCGCATCATAACATTCTACCTTGACAAGACTAGAACAAATAGCTTCTAGCTTCATGCCACATAATTCTTCCATGTCTCTGACCACTCTGTCTATATCCTCCACTTTGTTTTCCCTACCAAGTGCCCGAAGAATCGCCTCATAAACTCCAATATCTGGTGTCATGCCATCACGAACCATTTCTCTGCACAGAACCATTGCATTGTCCGTCTCATTTCCTTTCAACAATACGTCCACCATTAGAGAGTACGCTATTTTGTCGGGTCTGATTCCAGACTTACGCATGCAATCAAAAATCTCTTGTGCCTGGACTGTTTTCCCAGCCTTAGAATACCCACGAATCAAAGCACTATAGGTCCTCAAATTAGGTTTAACTCCCGCAGCCAACATGTCTGACATGACAGCAGCAGCCTCGACCATCTTATTTGCTTTCCCAAGGGAATCAATCAGAACAGTATAAGTGACTGTATCAGGATTACGACCACAGGATGATTTCATGTCCCTGTATAGCTGCAATGCAAGGGTGTACTGTCCTTTTTTCCCATACATGTGGATGATTGTGTTGTAAGTCATCTCATCTTTGGCAAACCCCATTCTGACCATCCTATCGCCAATCTCTTTCACCTTCTCCACATTTCCTTGCCTTGCAAAAGCATATAATAAAGAGTTGTAGGTGACAGCATCCGGAAAGAACCCCTTAGCCTCCAGTTGATGGAAAAGCTGCTCCGCCTTGGTTGACAGCCCGCATCTTGCACACACCGAAATCATGGTATTATAAGTCCAAAGATCAGGTTCACATCGACACGCCTCCAAGTCATTAAAAACTCTAATGGCCTCCTCCAAATTGGAGTCGCGAGAACATGCACTAAGAAGAGTGTTATATGTGATAATATCGGGTCTAAGTCCAGACTTCCTTACTTCATCAAGAAGCTGCACTGTCAAATTAGGCGAGATCCCATCGGCCTTAAGGCGAGCATGTATGACGGTGTTGAAGCTAACAAGGTCCGGCTCGCACCTTCTCTCTCGCATTAAATCAAACACATTTTGTAACTTGAAAAAGTTGCCGCTGCGTGCGTACACACCCATCATGGCATTGAAGACTTGCACCGTGGTCGCAGCATCACCATCAGCATTGTCCAGGGTGCCCCTAGAGAAGATTTCAGCCGCCAGGGCCTCCTGCCCGGCCTTTCCGAGGATGGCCAAGATGGTCGCGAGCATGCGAGGATTGGGCGAATACCAGCGGCGCAAATTCAACCACTCATAGACCTCAAGAGCGCGTTGCCAATTTTCTTGTCCAATCCGCTTCACCGCAAAGCAGTAATCAGTGGGCGTCATCTGCATTCCGACGGGGTCGTCCAACACATCCCCCACAAAAGCGTCTTCCCCCAACCCCAGAATTTTGTCAACCACCGACTGCACCCTCAACCGCCAATTCCGCGCCCTTTTCATCGCCAGTTTGTTCATTTTCTTCATCCTAATCCGACTCGGCTTCTCCAGTCTCCGACCAGACTCCTCTTCCGGGTCAGTCCCCCGCTCCATTTCCTCTCCGGCATCGGCGACACGCGAAGAGCTAGTCGCAGTGAATGAGCCAAAGTCGATGTCCCCGTCGTCGCGTCGAGGAGAGGAAGGAAGGCCACTGTCGGAGATTTTAAGGTGGGGCCATCTAACCGAAGGCGAAGCTCTGCTATATCTAAAATTCTGTACGACCTTTGGGTTTGATTGGGCCTGTGGTTGTTGCTCATGACTAATACTATAACCTGTGCTACCTGTAGAAGTAGCGGAAGCGGAAGAAGAAAACGAAGAAGAATGTGGTGATTTTGTAGTTCTGCTTTTGCTGTGTAGCTTTGAAGTGGAAGGCGTGGATGTCAAAACCAAGGCAGTTGCCAGTGTAATCACTCCGCTCCCTCCGCTCCCTCCGCCACCACCCATGTCTGTTAGATTCCTGTGGTTCACACGGGAATGCAAAATTCTATTACCAACATCGCACCCTATCAGAGCAGCAGAGTAGCAGTACAGTCAAGTAGGAATCTTAATCTATGAGAGGAGATTTTTGTGTCTTACTCATATCAGATTTAATTTGTATTTCATGAAGATAGAAATTAGATATTTTGAAGGATGATAGACTTTATGAAGTTGTAAATTTTTGAAATTTTAATATTAAGTAGGAAGAATGTAATATTTGGTCTCCTAGGTAGTTTTCGCCATATGCGGAATTCAAGCCTCAATTGTTTTTCCCCGTACCAATCTTTTTGAGCGTACGGGAATTTTAGGGAACAGAATTTTCACTGAAAAACACAAATTTTGAATTAAGAAGAAGAAAACAAAATTTATACAAATTGAGAGAAAAACAGAATATGGGATTTGGGATCTATGCAAAGAGAATCAACAACTTTTTTTTTCAAGTCTCTCTCGCTAAGCAGAGAAGAAGCCATTAGACGCTGCAAGACTGATCTGGCTCCTGGGCTCAAGAATCTTATAGAGAGGTTCCACACTGGGGGGGTTGATCTTAGTCTTGATGGCCCCAGTTATGACAAAGACGGGAGAAAAGTTGGTCTCAATTACTCCACCCGCACCCGTTTTGCCTTGATTCTTGACCATCCTTTCATACTCCTCTGCAACTAAAATAGCGATTTCGGCCATGTTTCTCTCTCTCCTTCTCTATGTACGAACCCACGTCACCTCACTGATTACAAACTGAGGGAAATATACTAGCATGGAAGCTACTTATAGGCAGAGTTCTTATAATAAACTATCACAGATTTGGATAAGACTTGCCTTGGACAGCCAAATACCCTTTTTTTGTTTGTTCATGCACCATGCCCGGCTTAGATTCCCATGGGCGCCTCACAGTTAAAAAAAAACCATGGTTCGTAACTTTCCGCAATCCACCTCACAAACCCACCAAACAAACTAGCTGTATAAGTAAAACAAGCTCCCGTCGTCAGATTATATGACCCCAGAGTCGATGCCAGATGCTTCTTTGTCAGTATCCACGGATTTTGATTAAACTATAAAAAATTTCTTATTATCTAGACGAATTCTTGATATATCTCAGCTACCACCATTAGCCAACGCAAGTCAATCATATTGTTCTTTTGTTACACAATTTGTCAAAGCTCACAAGCATGTCATAGTTTCATTTTTCTGCAGTGATAGACCGGATCTACTGTTATCAATACAGGTAACTTCTTTCACAATTTACCAATTGCAACTCTATAAAAGAGCCTCACATTTTTTCTAATCTAATAGCTGCATCAGACTTCTTTTGCTTTTTGGTTTAACAGCAAGGCAGGGAGTTGCGGTCAAACACAAGAGAGCCACCCCATCTCTACCGTTTGTTGTTCATGAGATGAATCATCGATTGCCCTCCGACTCATAGCAAGCCCAGATTTTTCAGTTGGTGTACATGCTCAGGTGGGAGAGGAGGAGGAGTCCAATCAGATCCTGTCATTTCACCATCCACATCCTCCACAACATACTCCTACATAACCACATTAAGGGCATCATACAAAACAACAAAATCAGTTCAAAATATTTTGTCAAGGAGAATACAAGCACCAAACCATGAATGTGGATGCAGCAGGACTCGATCATACTTGCATGGCAATGAATGAACTAAATGTCAGATTTAGCCGCCTCTCTTAAAAAAGACTATTTTACTTTAACATAAAACAACACCTTAACAATTTTAACAGAGTAGAAATTTCTCGGGACATAATCAGATGGTGCAGGATGTTGCTATAACAACCTAAAAGGCAAGATTATGCATGATAGGCACACTATGTTACTGCTCATAGAATGATGCTGAAGCATTTGGAATTCAAAGGGAACAGAGGATAGGTTACCACACTCACTTTTGTTAGCATCCTTTTAGCAAGTATATGATAGTGTCGCTGCCATACACGCTGTACAACCATGGTGGCCACTAAGACACTGTAGAAAATGCCTATTACGGTAAATAATCCCAGCACAATCAAAACCATTATGAACAATAGAGGTAGCCCTGCTTCACCGGCGGCTCCTAAGCAACCACATTCACTGGTTGCACTTGCACAAGTTTCGAAGCATGTAGTGCAGTCAGTCCACAAACAAAGAGTGCCTGGCAAGTGACAGTCTGCACACATTCTGTAAGAATGAGAAAGAAACACAGTTATCTAACCTTTATGAATTGATTAGGTGAATCAAACGTCAACAGGAATCACCATAACGCCTTTTTTAAAAAAAAAAAGAAAGAAGCAAGCTATTGATGGGAAAAATGACATAAGGCATCACCAGGATGCAATATTCATCAGGTGTTTGATTTGAATGACATAAAATAAGGGTATAAATCTAATGCCTAGAGTTCTGAACCAATACTCAAAATTCATGGCAGCTAAATACTGACATTATGTGACTAAAGTATTCTCACACAAACAGATATTGTCCCAGTGCACACTAACTACTAATGCCCGTTAACCTATAGCATAATGAAGTACAAGAGCGAGCATGACATTGCATCACTAACATTCAGGCTAGCTATTCGCAACACAACAAAAGCATTTTAAAGCGTGTTGCTTTTATGTATAGGAATATATATTACAGTTCACATTACAAAAGAAAATATGGAAAATCTACGTAAAGCACATCATTTGAATCATAGTTTCCCAGGATGGAACAAATAAAAGAAGAGTGCAATTATTATACAGATGATAAATGTTACTACCGTTATTTTGTTTAGGGTAACTTTCCCTGGAATAACACGATTGGCACAGAAACCAACTATGCAGGATGTTAGGTAAAATCTATTTAGTAACAGCAAGAGTATTGACTTGCAAGTTGAATGGTTAGAGAGTAGAGGTTTAACTGGACTAAGTGTTTCTAAAGGTCTGAGTTAGCTTGATGGGACCAAAACGATAAGATAGCCAGAGCACTAAGCTGCACACATCACTGAGATTGCAAGACCTTTTTTCCAGTAATAATTTCTCGAAAGAACTACCCCATTCAATCAACCCAGGCCGCCTACCAGCACATTCCAGGCTCTATTTTTAAATGAATTCTACCACACTGGACCTTGTCTTGTGCATTCTCATTCCTTCTAACTTTTAAATGAGCGGTTCATGAACAAAGCCACTTAAGGTCTTACTTTTGAGTACAAACTCTCTCAGATAAGTTTTAAGAGCATGTCATATCATTGATGCACAAAAGAAGATTACGAGTTCTTAACAAAAATGTATTTTGACTATATTTTTTACTGAAGATTATGTCAGCATGTATACAATTCAAAGGAATTGAAAGGAAACAACGAATCTACTTCCACCAACACTGACAGCTATCATAAAGATTAAAGCAAAAATGCAAACTAGCAGTAATTACTGTCTCTTATGCATCAGATTTGAAAAAGAAAACATATATCATAGTTATACCCGGGCTGGCAGCAACAAAGACATAATTCTCGACAAGGCTGGGCCAAGTCATTGCGTACTCGTCGATCATAACAAGTAATAAAGCACCCCGACAACCCCAGCAAAGCAAAAAATAATAGTGCTCCTGCAATAGAACATTTCTAAGTAAGATTTCACCCTGTTATCCTAATGGTATTTAAACAATATATGATAGCAGGACTCTCTAAAGAAATTTTCTCATGCCATCAATATTTGTGCAGCTGAAAATGATCACTGAAACATCAAAGGCTATTTCCATAAAAAAAAAATCAAATAACTGAAAATGGCAATTGTAAGACCAACTTCCAAGCAACCAGTAAAAAAAAACCAAAGTTTATTTCTGATTCTAGCAGCAAACTCAAAAGTGTGCCAGGGAAATTTGTTCAAGATATATAGAGACTGAAGGACATCTCAAAATTATAAACCTTTCATGAAGTTAGTTTTTAAAAATGAAACGCAAAAAATCATCTTTTCATGAAAGCTGCAGACAACAAATTGAGTACCGTATCCAAAAAAGTACCTCACAACTAACAGGGCTATTAAGCAGCACAATAGTTATGAATTACGTCAAAAGCTTACATTGAGAATCACAGCATTAATATTACTTCAGGCTATTGGAGACTTTACCACATATGTAGTAGAAACTAAGCTCATTATCAAAGCCCCACGCAATGCGGAGCCACGACTTCTGATAACTATCAATCAAATAAACCAAATATCCCAGTGAAGCAATGACCTGCACCGATGAGTATAATGAATAGAAGGAATATACAAAAATAAAATGTTAAGAAACAACTGACAACCTACCAGTTGAACAGCCATAAAGATAAAAGCAATATCTCTGGTCACAAAGAATCGAAACTTGAGAGTCCGCCATTTCCTATCAGCAGCAACATGAACTCTCAAATGGTAAGGAGCCTTACAGGTAGTGCAATGAGCAAATGCAAATCCTTCCTGCAAAATACTAATAGAAACAATCAAAGAGGAAAAAAAAGAAGCAATGTACCAGTAACTCCGGGGAACATGGGGATGTTTGTCTATTTAACAGCATGGCGAAACCCAAAATCTATGTAAAGAGCATGGACTTTGATTCCATAACCATTTCATGCTAATATATCAAGAAGACAGAAGTGAAACACTTCACGCATCTGCCTGAAACATACTAATAACAACCTACAGGCCTTAGATTTGAAGGCACAAACGAAGTTTTGAAACACAAATAAATGGCCAGTGGTTTATCAGTGTGAAATGACAACCATACATATATCACCGAGGCGGTGAATACGGTTTAAAATATAATGACTTGACAAAATAATAAATGTGCAGCGGCACAGCAACAATGCAATGCACAGATTTCAGAAATCTACCGCTGTTCTAGTGCATACTGTGCATTGCATTTATGCCGATCTGTAGTCCAAGAAAAGCCAAACGGCCGGTAGCCGTGGAGTTCGAGTGTTGCATCAAACATGCATTGCTAATTTGCCAAAGCAGAGAAAGAGAGAGAATCTTACCTTGACAGCTCGCCACTGGTCCAAGCACTCCCGATGGACATACTTGGCCGTTCCTTTACACTTGCAAGGTACAATAAAATCCCGACCTGCAAAAAACCAGACCAGAAGTGACCTCAAGGACCAAAGTACAAATACCGAAGCTGAACCGTTTGTGAAAGAAAGAAATAAAAATTGAGAGAAGCGGAACATAAAATGAAGAAAAAGAAGGGACAACCGTCGGTCTCGAGGCAAATTCGACACTGAATTTGTTCCCCTGGGCCTGCTTCGAGGTCGATCTCGCTGTGCTCGGTGATCGGAAACGGGGGAACTAGCGGCGACGAGTCCGCATGATCGGCCATCGACGATTCACAACAATAAAAAAGAAAGAAAAATAAAAAAGAGAAAAAGAAAAGAAAGAGGAAGATTGTATGAAACAGGTAGACAGGATTTAACTAAACAACAAGACTAGAATGATTACAATATTACATTGAGGAGAACAGAAAAAAAATCAAAACATAAACCGCGACGTTAGCGTATTTGTATGTTGTAATGGATATTTTGTAAGAATAACAAAATATATTCTTGTTTGCGAAGAGCTAAAGTTAATCGAATCAGCAAAAGGTTATACATCATTATAAATGATTTGTCGGCAATTATTTAAAACTTGTAATTATAATTCTTTTATGGCGTTGTAAAATAAGATAATATAAAGAAAATAAGAAGAAAATTAAAAAATATATAATTTAATATACAGAGGTACGAGATTACAACGACATACAAAATATTCAGCGGTAATAAATTTAAACTAAAGTAAAATTGCAGACAAAACATTTTGTTCGATCATATTTTTTTTATTTTTAGTAATTTGAGGATTAAATGATTCAGAATTTAAAAATTAATGATATAATTAATTTATATTATAACATTTCATATTTAAATAAACAATTCCAAAATTAAACCTAGGTAAAATTGAAGAGTAATCATGATATGGCAGGAATTAAAGAGGAAGAGAAATGTGTAAATAAGCTTATATGGAAACCTTTAGGTCTACATTCGATCGGTGCCTCTCAACCTTGCTTAAAGCTACTACATATGGCATCTTAACCCTACATATATTTTAGTCCTAACCACCTCAGCCCAACTTTATGGTGCCTCAAATCCTCATTTGGTCATTTTCTCGAAACTTCTAGAAGCCTTTTCTGCCACTACAGTAACCTAACATTCCTTGATTACTAGGCCGAAACTTCTCCGAAACCCAAATGTCACTAATACATGATCAGTATCAACATTCAACTTGGTTATACAGAACCTAATTCAATCACCAATATAGTATTGGTGTAGTTATTTACCGCTATTCCTTTAATCCAAAATCCCGGATTCTTTCCTCATGGTTCAGGATTAGATTTTGTAAAACTAAATTTGAGCGGACACTTTTTTGGGTATTCCTTAATCCTGTACTTTATATTATTCAAGGATTTTATGTAATATGATAAAGAATAGTTTGCTTTTTTCTTTCGGTTATTTATCTTCATTATTGCACTAATAATATTGATATTATTCAAAGATTATAATTTGACTATTTTTTATTATAATTATTATAGGATATACATGACATCTTTAATACAAACTCAACCTATAAGGATCCTAAATGATGTCACTGTTGGTAATAATAAAGGATTTGTATACAAGCTAATTTTTGATAAAATCTTATAAGTCTAAAAAATATCTTATTATATATAATTTCATAAATTCACATTTATATATTACATTCACTCGTTATACCACAACAATATGAATTCTATCTTATTAACTATATTAGCCATACATATATTACTATATATTCATATTGGTTGTCACTATTTGAAATCATTAGCAATGGCTTAATCCTTACGCACACCAATAAGACTAGAGTCAAAGTCCAAGTCATGCTTGTTCGTATTTCCCCAGATGTACATGTATATGTATTTTCACACAAAAATCATTCACCTTATATATATATATATATTTACTATTATGTAGTAAGGCCATTTTGATTAGATTCTCGTCGTCGCCATTCCTTTGAACGAGGAGGAGTTTTAATGGCATTCCCCTTGTTGCCAGTATGGAGGCACGTACAATTAATAGCTAAAAGCCATTTGATGATCTTTTACATGTTGTACTATCTAATTAAATTATAAAATCAATAAGCTTCTCACGCTTTTTCTTCCCAGTTTTCAGATTGTACGTGCCATGCACGAATCATAAGGAAACCTTTTCGGTTGTCTCGGCCGACCAAACAAAAGCTCAACTTGTTTGGTATGAAATAGTAAAATAATAGAAAAGTCACCACTGTTAGGAGCACATCCATATACCATGGATGATTTACAACTTGTGAAAATCCATAAATTGTGAGTGATAGCGCAGGCCATTCTTAGTGGCAATATACTTTAGATTGCACTCGAGGATAAGACAACAACTACAGGAGAAAAAAATTTGAAGAAAGTATTTGCGTGACGTTTCGATTTCTTATTCAAAACCAAATACATATAATATAGAATAGAAGAAAGGAATAAGCCAAGCAAGTAGGAGGGCACCACCACCAACTTAGTTCCAACTTTACGCGCATCATTACCACCTTGACCTAATTATACAATAATGGAAACTTATCCATCCACTTTCTTTTTCTTTTCTATGACTAGACAAACCATGCTCGCTCTATGTACACGTATGTATATATCAAACTAGTTCATTTTGTTTGCGAACATGTCTTGCTTTGTTGCATTGGCCGACGAGCTTACGAATTTTCTCTTTCTTTTTTTTTTTTTTGCTTTCTTAAAGAAAATGAAGAAAAATTCTCTCTCTTGATTCCTTTTTAAGCAACTAGCTAGGTTACCAATATAAAGGATCCTGCATTTTTTTACAAGTAATGCGTTACATGTGACGTGCACATGTAGTCTTACAAGTGTTGGGAAAGATGATCACCTCCTTGACCACACAATACGACACAACGAGCTGTTTCAAAAATGAACAAAGATTTGAGCCTACGCTTGCTAGACTTTGTGAGGACACATCGTAATTGAAAAATGGGATACTTGAACTTCTTGCACTATGAAATGAGAAATTAAAACTAGACAACCCATATAAAGAAATATATCAATCATATTCTCGTGTATTTATTATTTTTAATAATGAATCGGTAACTAAGTTAATATCTCGATTATCAAATTTATTTTTTTAATTCTAACTTAAAATCATAAAATCGATAAAATATAAATAAAATATAAGATCATTCTCAATAAATATATTTTTCATATATTTTTAAAAATCAAATTTGGCATTATCTAATTGTTAATCTTATTTACACTTTAACTTTAATCTCATTATTGAAATATTATAATACATACTATTTTTAAAAAAAGCTGTGATAAGTAAACCTCTTTAAACGATATTGATGGATTTAATTATTTTTTATGGATTGAAATTTCTAATATAGAAGAAACATTATTAATATATTTATATTGATGTTGTAAAAAAATGTGGTCAACTTATAAAATCAGAAAAGAAAAATATATTTATTCTTAGTTCAGACAATAATAGTTAACAGTAGTTCCCTCAAAATATAAATAGATAGAACATGCAACAATTTATGATACCATTGACTTCAATAAGAATCTTACATAAGTCTATAAGCGAGTTTCTTTAATTTGTAATCATATGCTCGAATCTTCCGATACAATTTCTTTCAAGATCAAAATATATTACAAATATCATAATAGTGCCAACAATTTTTTAGAATAAAGCAAATAAAAAAATTATACTGGAGACAACGAATCTCTAAAAATAAAATACGATCGGTCGATATAATTTATTCATAATAAAATACATAATCATGTTCATATTTTGTGATTTATGCACAACAGTCTAATGTATTTAATGGAAAGATTCCATATGGGTCGAATATAATTGAGCAAGGATTAATCTCCGACAGTGGATGATTAAGTGGAAAACATAGTCAGTCGGACATTGATGTTCCATTTCCTAGGAAATAATGTAGTTATTCCAAAATTTATCCTCACCTTGGGTAAAATAAAATGCATAATTCTTTGTATGTCCTCAAAATAGAAACACCCAATCTATCATTACCCGTATTTAGTTTTCCAACCATTTTCTTCATTAAAGTCATGCGTGAAGATTTGTTGGCAATATTTTTTTTTTCTTGAGCACTTTATGTTGACATCATTCGCATGGAACCCACGCAACTTGACAAAAAAAAAACACATGTTACCTATTATTTATTAATATGATGGTGCTTACAGGTTTTCAGATCTCGCAGAAGATCTAAGCGATAAGGATGAAGAGAATTAGGATTTCAATGGAAAAAGGAACGTGAACTAACATATCTTGTTATTAAAATCTTCTTTAAAGATGCTTAATGAAATAAAAGTCAAAAGTGAACAGTAGTTTCTGGCAGCGGATCGATGCATTTCCCAGCAGATTAAAGAAACAGAAAAAAGAAGCTAATCTAGGGATGGATGGAACAAGAAAAGGGAGAAGGTCGAGAGAACATGTTTCCATGTCGGTTTGACAATTTTGAGTGATCTTATTATTTGCAAGGACAGATTTGACCGTTACGGAGTTGGAAGCAAATCTTGTGGTTTTCTTTTTCGTTATCCAAATCTTTCTGATACAATTTTGAATTTTCACAATAACCATCCATTGAAGTGTTGTCGTCCTTCCTTCGATTGAATGCTCCACAACACAAGCTTTGATTCAGCTTTGGTCATGTGATCCCAATCTGTGGTGCACATATATGCCAATAATGGGGTTGGAGGGATGTTATTTATAATCTACAGTTGCCTTGCCCATCAGTGGACAACAGGCGAGGAATTATATGAATATGTTAGAATAAGCAACAAGGAGCATGCTGAGTTCGCTAGTTCTTGCCCTCATTCCACTTTGGCCAAACCAAAAAAATATTAAAAAAAGAGAGAAGAAAAGATGAGCGGTGTGCTTACTCCCGTCCCTGTATGATACGAAGAGGCAAAAGCTAGCTAGCTTAGCTACTGGATGAACTGGTTAGACAGGATGACAACCTTATTATAATCTCCGACTTTGGGGATATAGTTGTTTAGAAGCCAAGTTACAAACAGTAGCGTGGTTTTAGATTTTTTATTTTTTTGTAAACTCGATCGTATTAGAACTTGGAAAATGAGGAGCATAATGGAGATCGTAGCATTTCCCACTAATTAATTTATTGACTAAATTAAAACCAATGAGGAAACGTAAAAGGGGTTATAAAGATGTGGAAGAAGAAACTGATGATGGGATATGGGGGCAAAATAGATTCAGGAAGGAAGAAATTGCCAAATGGGGAACCCAATCAATCAAACAGGTATGACGACATTGAGAGAGAGAGAGAGAGAGAGAGAGAGAGAGAGATGTGTTTTGCAGAAGAGCATATTTTAAATTCTTGGGTGCTGATAGTGATGGATGCTGTGGTGCGCACATTAGAGAGATAGTGGAAGCGTATGTGTAGGGTTTGACTCTCTGTACCTCACGATAAGCAAAAGGCCAACTAATAATCCACACCATAAATTGCTAAATATATTCATTAATATTACTCCAATTTTAATTTCAATAGCATCAAATAAATAAAGAAAGAAACTGTTGGGGGGTTTGAAGGAAGAGCCTTTTAAGGTGGCGTGTGGGGTGACCAGATTCCAGAATGGTTGCCAATGATAATGGGACTAGTGGGTTTGAGGGAATTACTGCAGCAGATTCCATCACAGCAATACCAGCAACAAGAACAAGTTGTCCTAGTGCATAGGCAGGAGAGTTTCTTGTTTTTCGTCTGGTGTTTTGTGCTGCTCTTTCTGGACGCGGGAAACTTTCTTCCTTGTTGCTTTGATTTCAAAACACCAGGACACGCAGGTTTGCCTTCCTTTTTCCATTTTGATCTTCGTCTATTTGTCTTTCTCCTACCAGCTGCACAGGTGTTGCTGGGACTAGTTTAGTGGCTATTCTCGCATACCTGTCGATCAAGTTGTATCAACATACATATGCATGTTCTGACATATCTGCTATTCTTAATTTTCCTTCTTGTAGTTCTACGAGTGTTCTGTTTCATTTGGTCTATCTGTGTGATGGCTCCCTGTTGACTTTGTGTGATCTTGATGATGGAAAGTCAAAAATTAACAAAATATTGATTCTTTTGAAAGGACTTGTTCTTTACATCGAGGACTGTCAGCTTTACTGAGCACATGTTAGCAGAATTTTGATGAAAAGAAAAAAGAATGAATTCCAAAGTCGATCGCTATTGCTTTTAAGCCTATATGAGCTCTTTCACTTTCCGGCCTCGGCTTGCCGGAGATGTGGGGTTCCAGTCAAGGAGTGTAAACATCATTGGCGAAGTATAAATCTTCCGCCATTTGCCCTCTTTCTTTAGCTTTTCCTAATGCTTCTCTATCATTTATCCGTCTCTTCTCTCTTTGGTTTTCCGTTGGATCAACAAGGACAGCTGATTGTACCTTCATATTCCATAAATTCTGCAGCAGTACTTGTATTCTGCTTTTTCAATGACATTAATGAGTTCAATCTGGAAGTAATCCATCTGTCGCCAAACAATTTTTATCTAAAACTACAGTATCTAACGTGATGGCCTATTGACTTGTTTTTTGGAGAGTGCTTTTACTTGTGATAATCGCTTACCATGTTTAGCTTGGAATATTTTCCACTAGGTGATGCCATATTGTGGTGTTGCCTTTATGTTTTTCTCCACCTTGCCATTTTTTCTGGACATCCATTGTTCTAGTGTGCTGCTTTCTGAATTTTGAAACTGGAGCCAAGCTGCTACTTGTTAAATTTTTTCTGTTTCTAAGATCTTGGGTTCAAAAATCTGTCATCTATGAAGTTGAGCATGTTTTTGTATATTCATCATGCATCTGTTTTTGCAACAAAAGCTGATTGACCTTAATCCGTCAGAAGCAGAGAGTGCATGAATTCGTCTGCACAGTTTGTCACCTCTGGGAGAATGGGCCTTTATCAGGTTATCGACCAGATTGGTATGTGGGGAGAAAATTTTATAAACAATGGAAATCCAGATACACCTGCATCAATGTTTCTTGCTGGCAATTCACATACATCTGCATCAGTTCTTATACCGGAAGATGTAAAGCTAGACAATCAGGTGCCAGTTATACAAGTTCAAACTTTATTTCTGATACTTTCAGCCATATTTTTCTGATGCACAAGCTGAAGCCTGTATGCCATGTGTTGTCTCTAGTCAGAGGACACTTCCCGGGGTTCTCTAGGACCTCCTAACAGGTATGAGCAAGAAGCCACAAAACCTACAGATAAGGTAAATCCTGATACTCTAAGCAAGCTGTCATCTGTGTCTTCTTTCCCTTTGGTCTCCAAGTCCTAGTTGTTCATCGCGGTCTAAATTCAATCTGCTTCAATCTTAGTCACCCTTACATTGAGGCTCACAGCTCTACATATTAATGCTGACAGATACAAAGACGTCTTGCACAAAATCGAGAGGCTGCTCGAAAGAGCCGTTTACGGAAAAAAGTCAGTTGGATCCGCATTAAAACTATCAGTAGACTTGTTGTAAATGCTTAATGTCAATTCATCTTTATCATCTCTTTTCCAGGCATATGTTCAGCAGCTAGAATCAAGCCGCCTAAAGCTGGTTCAGCTGGAGCATGAGTTAGATAGGCATAGACAGCAGGTATGGAGAAGATCCCTTTTTCTTTATTACCATACTAATGCCTAAACAAATTACTGATCTCTTTTTTATCGAAGCAAATAATAATCCAATAATATACTGCAGGGTTTGTTTATTGGAGGTGGATTGGAATCTGGTAATCTAGGATTTGGTGAAGCTATAAATTCAGGTTTGTTTTGTTTAAGCTATAGCAAAATGCTGTGCATGAGGAAAAAATCACATTAAGGACTCTCTTAGCTGTTATTCTTTCATGTTTCTGCATTATGCTGCTGTTGGCTGAAATTGGGAATCCTGCAGGGATTGCTACTTTTGAGATGGAGTATGGACACTGGTTGGAAGAGCAAAATAGGCATACTTGCAATCTTAGAACTGCTTTGAATGCTCATATAAGTGATGTAGAGCTTCGGATACTTGTAGAAAATGGGATGAGTCACTATTTTGAACTTTTCAAGTTGAAAGCAACTGCTGCCAAAGCTGATGTTTTCTATATGATATCTGGTATGTGGAAATCATCAGCAGAGCGGTTCTTCTTATGGATAGGGGGCTTTCGCCCTTCCGAGCTTCTTAAGGTAATGCAGAGCTCCTTCACAACACCTTGATTAATGCTACCAGTGATGGATGCTTTATTTCTGTATTTGCAAGTCCAAACGGATTCTCATTCTGAGACTTTGTGATCATACTTTGATATCCAATCTCAGGTTCTGGTTCCCCATATTGAGCCCTTGTCAGACCAACAGCATGTGGATGTCTCCAACCTTAGACAATCATGCCAGCAAGCGGAAGATGCTCTTTCACAAGGTATGGAGAAACTCCAGCAAACTCTAGCCGAGACGGTAGCGACAGGTCAGTTGTGTGAAGCTAGTTGCATGCCGCAGATGGAAACTGCCATCGATAAACTGGAAACTCTGGTACGCTTTGTACAACAGGTAAGATGGTGACTCTTCTCATTTTTGTTTCTCTCTGAACTCCGTGAGAAACAAAATCTATACTCTCTGTTTACACAGGCTGACCACCTACGCCAAGAAACTCTACAACAGATGTCCCGGATCTTGACAACTCGACAGGCAGCTCGAGGCCTGCTTGCCTTGGGGGAATACTTCCAACGATTGAGGGCTTTGAGTTCACTTTGGGTGACCCGTCCTCGAGAACCGGCCTAGGGGTGCACCTGGGAAAGAAAAAGGATGGCATAAACGTTGCATAAGGAAATCTGAAAGAGCACCCTGGCAGCCAAAGGCCAAAGATGTTGCGATGTTATACAGACATAGTTCAAGCTGATAATTTTTGAAGCAGCCGCTCACAGTCGCAATTGAGTTGTAAATATAAGCAAGAGTAAGCTTCCAGTGGAAGGGATTGCAAGCAGGTTGTAGATTGTAATTGTATTGCCTTGAAAAGGCTATATAGTTTGGTTTTTGAAGTCTAAATATGAATGAATGATCAAACTTTGCTTGATTTGCAGATGCTCCTACAATGTATTTTTGAATTTGTCAGATGCAAACAAGTGATAATTGGTTGTTTTGATAGAATCTGTCATACAAAAAACTAGAAATTTCAATAAAAAATGCATCACAAGTTTCCATTTATAATAAGACTAGAAGGCAATAAACATCATCTATCATCTATCATCCAGCAACAGCGACAAACATCCATCAGGTGCATTATCCTTGCCAATGTCCATTTCCCGTACTTTCTTAGTAGCTTTCTAGATGATGACCCTCCATCCTTCCTTCTTTGGAGATGATGTACATCTCACAGCTTCGACAGAGAATAGTCCAAAGCATCAACAAGAAAATCTGCATAAACAACACCCACAACACTTCTATCATCAACTCTGCCGGAAAGTAAGCATACCAACCATATATTAGCAACAATGATAAATGCAGACTCCTCGGCATGTTCTTCCGGTGGTCGCAGCAGCTTGATCATTCCCTTTCCATGGCAATCTTGTTTTTGTTTTCTCACATCTTATCAGGAGGGTGTCATTTAAAATGTTTCAGGAACCTGAAAGATTGATTACCTGCATCATCTTTGGTGAAACACATAGGTGGTTTTATTCTAAACACGTTCCCGTGTATTCCACCTTTCCCAACTAGGATACCGAATTCTGCACCAGAAATGGTATATCAGCAAAATTATTGTAAAATTTTATACCAAAACCATTTTCATTGGTCAATGTCTATTTTCTTTTCATTTCCCTGTTTTTGGGTGTGGCTTGTTACCTCTAAGCTTCTCAAACAAGATTGCTGTTTCTGCTTTTGCTGGTGTCTTCTCCTTCCTGTCAGTCACGAGCTCAATGCCCACCATCAGACCCCTTCCTCTTACATCTCCAATGACTGAAATGAATTGCCACATGTAAAAACCACTTCAACACATCACATTAGAAAGAAAGACATAAAAGTTAGAAACTAAACTGTAAACGCACAAAAATCACTGAACCACTAGATGTCCAGAGCAAGTGTTTGATAAATTTCAAGTTGCTACAGTGATATATCCACATGACACAGTTAAAATAAACTTAGCTATGTTCTTCTGCATGAACTCTTAAGCAGCGCAACTTGCATTGATACATTCCAGGCACTGTAGAAGCTAGAAACGCATGCATAAAATCCCCAGTGCACCACCAGTAACTGGTACAAAATGCAAACTCTTTTCTACATCTTAAGCTAGGGAAGGAAAAACTTTTATGCAAGATTATTTGTCTATGAAATCAAACAAGAAGTAGCTTATGAGAACTCTGGGAAAATTAAATAATCATGTATACGATCAAGTCCATTGATTATTCCTAGTTTACTTCATAAGAAATACTCTAAGAAGAAAAGAAACTGGAAGTTAGAAAAAAAACTATTAAATTATTATCAGTCTGAGGAGACAGGTGCAAAAGAGAAGCATTACGGTCATTTCGTTCCTGCAGAGCTTTCAAACGTCTGATCAAGTGTGACCCAACTTCAGCACAATGTTCCTGACGCTTCTCTTTGTCAATAACTCTCAGAACTTCAAGTCCACCAGCAGAACAAACAGGGTTTCCTCCATACGTGTTAAACTGAATCTTTTGAGCCATGACATTTGCTATTTCTGGTGTTGTCACTACTGCACCTAATGGTAAACCATTTCCAATTCCCTGTCAAATGAGAGCTGTTATGTTGTAGGACAACACTCAATGAGATCACGAGAGAGTAAAACACAAACCTATATACTAATGCACTTCAGCGAAAAAATTATACATGCAAAATGTAGCAATGTAAGAGATGATCATCTTAAATACCTTTGCCATTGTGACAATGTCAGGAATGACACCTTGTGTCTCAAAACCCCAATAATGGCTTCCTGTGCGACCAAACCCAGTTTGCACTTCATCAGCAATGCAGACACCTCCAGCCTTGTGCACAATGTCATAAACCAATCCCAAGTATCCAGGGGCTAATTCAACTGCTCCTCCAACCCCCTAGAGCCAGCCAAAATTTTCAAGAATCCAGTGTTTCCTTAAATAACCAAATATACAAAATAATCATCACAGTTTAGTTGCCAACCTGAATTGTTTCAGATATAAATCCAGCAACTTTTCCTGAAGTGCCATAATCAATGTGGTCCTGTACATCTTTTGCATAACCTGTGGGATCAGAGCCGAATATTCCTCGGTATGGGTCTGGGTTAATAACATGATGAATTTCACCCTGCAGCAAACCATGGTTACATTCATTGGCATGTTCCTCCAAGTGCATGTCTTATATTGCCAAATCAAAATTTGTTGATGGCTACGTTGTATATTGCTGGGATTCTACAATGATGATCCTTGATGCACGTATGCATGCAGTCAAACTGTAAATATTGAAGGCTAGCACAATATTGTTCGCAGTTGGCAAAATAAGAAAGAAGAACAACGAAGCTGAAGTTGGTAGACAAAACCTGTGGGATAGAGTACTTCCATGTGTTTAAGGCCGTTAGTCCAATTGTACCCGAACTTCCTCCATGGTAAGCATTTCTCAAGGAAATCATTTCAAGATTACCAGTATATAGTCTAGCCATCAACATTGCTAGTTCATTTGCTTCTGATCCTGAATTTACAAAATATACAACCTGCAAGGAGTTTAGACGGTTTAGATGTTGATGCCTAAATAGTTTAACCAGCAGCCGAAATTTGTTTAAAATATATCCAAACCAGCTAAGAAAAAGTTGATGTACTCTAACCAATATTTAAAAATTAAAATCCTGTTGCATTCCCTTGACGAGTATAAACACCATAAAATGCAATAAATTCATGACATTAACCAGTTCAGTTTAAGCAGCAACCCATGACCCGGGCTAGTTAAAAGTCAAAACCTTGAGATTTCCCGGCATCTTTTCAGCCAGAGCCTCAGCATAATCAGCAATCGCATGATGCAAGTAAATTGTGGTAGCATGTTGGAGAAGATCGCTTTGCTCCTTGATTGCATTCAAAACTTGAGGGTGGCAATGCCCACATGACACGGTCACTATCCCAGCAAAGGCATCCAAATATCTCCTCCCATTTTCATCAAACAAATATTGCATCTTCCCCTCAACGATATTCAACTGATACCCATCATGAGAAAAACCAAGAAAGATCAAATCTTCTATCTCACCCAATTATTCATGCATTCAAAGATCAAAACTTTTTAAGGGTATGGGTCGTAGCTGCTTACTGGCTTCTGATAGTAGTAGAAAAGAGAGGGACCCAAAAACCTTTTGCGCTTACAGAGGATCTCATCGGCTGATGGTCCAGTGTACGGCTTTGGATGATAATCGAACCGGGGGAGTTGAGGTGGAGTATCAGCAGAATCAGCAGGAGCTGTAGAGAAAGAACTGCATAGGGTGGTCCTGACAGAGCCGGTATTATTACAGTAAGAGAACTTGGCTTTGGTTTCTTGCAGGCTTCTTCTCAAGATTTGTTTTGATAAAGCCATGAATGAATCGAAGAGACAAAGACAGAGTTTACAAAAGCAAAATGACCTTCGCCAGACAGTGAGATAGAGGACTGAAAGAAACCTGTTTTATAGGGCAGTGGGCCTTAGTAACGGTGACGTGGGATTTGTGCCTTTTTCATGATTATCTTTTGGAAGTTTGGGCGTTACACATGGAGATGACTCAGTAGACAAGTACAATCCGACGACCTTCTAAAGTAGTTTACTTATTCTTGTTTGTATTTGTTAATGATGTAATGGAGATTCCCAGTCCAGCGCATATCTCGTCTCGACTCAGGACAAGCATCCAATCACATGATGTTCCGGCAGGAAAATCAATCCACGCCCATATTATCAAATTAAGCCTCAACTTCAGCGTAATTCTGATGAACAATCTCGTTAACTTATACGCAAAGACTGGGTTCTCCGCAGATGCTCACAATGTACTCGACGAAATGCCTGTGAAGACTACCTTCTCATGGAACACAGTTCTCTCGGGGTACGCCAAACAAGGTAAAATGGAGAAAGCACATTACTTGCTTCAAGAAATACCTGACCGTGATTCTGTTTCGTGGACAACGATGATTGTTGGTTATACCCGAATAGGTGATATTGACAATGCATTGAAGACGTTTGCGGAGATGGTGAAAGACAAAGTTTTGCCTACTCAGTTCACGCTTACGAATCTTCTTGCTTCTGCTGCTGCTATAGGGTCGCTCAGTATAGGTAGAAAGGTTCATTCTTTTGTTGTTAAATTAGGGCTTAGTGGGTGCACTCCTGTGGCCAACTCGCTTCTCAATATGTATGCGAAGAAGGGGGACTTAGGCATGGCGAAGGTTATATTTAATAGGATGCAAATGAGAGACACGTCAAGCTGGAATCATATGATTTCGTTACACATGCATTCTGGCAGAGTTGATCTTGCTCGTTCTCAGTTTGAGCAGATGAGTGAACGAGATATAGTTACTTGGAATTCAATGATAGCAGGCTGCTGTCAACTTGGTTTTGAGGAGGAAGCAATAAGATTCTTCTCCTGCATGCTGAAGGATTCTTCCTTGAGACCAGATAGGTTCACCTTAGCCAGTGCTTTATCAGCTTGTTCCAATCTTGGAAAGCTGAACTTTGGGAAGCAAGTTCATGGCCACATCGTGCGGACAGAGTTAGATGCTTCTGTGGTGGTGCAAAATGCTTTGATCTCAATGTATGCCAAGTGTGGAGTCGTTGAAATGGCCCGAAGAATTGTTGAACAGAGTAGAACTTTAGAGCTTGGTATTATAGCTTCCACAGCCTTACTGGATGGATATATCAAGTTTGGTGATATGACCCCAGCCAGACAGATTTTCAACTCATTGAGAGACCTTGATGTCGTTGCATGGACGGCCATGATTGTAGGTTATGTGCAGCATGGTTTATATAGCGATGCTATCGAGCTATTCAGAAGAATGGTTAGTGAGGGACCTCAACCAAACAGTTATACTCTAGCAGCCATGTTGAGTGGCATGACAGTTGTGGCTTCTTTGAATCATGGCAAAGAGATTCATGCCAGTGCCATAAGAACAGTAGAACCTTTGACACTTTCAGTGGGAAATGCTTTGATCACTATGTATGCTAAAGCTGGAAGCATAAATGGAGCACGTAAAGTATTCAATCTCATTCGCTCCAAGAGAGATACCGTCTCATGGACTTCAATGATTATAGGTTTTGCTCAACATGGTCATGGAGAAGAAGCCATAGAGCTGTTTGAAGAGATGTTGGCACTTGGTATCAATCCTGATGAAATAACTTTTGTGGGTGTGCTCTCTGCCTGTACGCATGTAGGATTGGTGGAGAAAGGACGAAACTATTATGATTTAATGATAATCCAACACAAAATTGAGCCCACTTTGAGCCTCTATGCGTGTATGGTGGATCTGTTTGGGCGTGCTGGCTTGTTGCAAGAAGCATATGATTTTATTGGAAAAATGGCCATTGAACCTGATGCGATAGCTTGGGGTTCCCTTTTATCTTCTTGCAAGATATATAAAAATGTCGAACTGGCAGAAGTTGCAGCTGATAGATTGCTTAGCATCGACCCTGAGAACAGTGGCGCATACTCTGCTCTTGCTAATGTTTACTCTGCTTGTGGAAAATGGGAGAAGGCCGCTAAAGTTAGGAAGTTGATGAAAGATAGAGGAGTGAAAAAAGACCAAGGATTCAGTTGGCTTCAGATCCAGAACAAAGTTCATGTATTCAGAGCAGAGGATGGGCGTCACCCACAAAAGGCTGAAATCTACAAGAAGATGGACCAGATTTGGAAAGAGATAAAAGAGATGGGTTTTGTTCCAGATGCTACATCAGTATTGCATAACCTGGAGATAGAGGTGAAGGATCAGATTCTGAGATACCACAGCGAAAAGCTGGCTATTGCATTCGGTCTGTTGAGTACTCCAGAGAACTCTACATTGAGGATTATGAAGAACCTCAGAGTCTGTAATGACTGTCACACTGCAATCAAATTCATCTCCAAGCTTGTGGGAAGGGAAATAATTGTGAGAGATGCTACTCGTTTTCACCATTTCAAGGATGGCTCTTGTTCCTGTCGGGGGTATTGGTAGGCATAAGAATGAGAATTCATGGAAGTAGTTGCTTGCTTGGTAGCTACTGGTCCATACCAGCACCACCAAGAATCATTCTCTTCTGATGGCTGTCACTGCAAGGAAGACGCCTCTTCAAATCAAGATCAATCATAGAAAAAGATAGATTCTTGGCCTTCGTGCATCTTGCGACCAACTGATACTGAAGTGTCCAAAATCTTGTAAATTATATACTAATGGAATATTTTTAAACTAAACACTCATCTTTAAAAGAACATCTACTTTTGTAAGTTCTGTTCAAAAATGAACTTAAGTGTCGAACTCAAGAGTCAAGATTCAAACCCTTAGGTAATAGGTTCTCGTTCGAAAATTAGATCCTCTAACATTAGGATTTCATTCCATGGGCGGACCGACTGATTGATTCTGGCGATTGTGCAGGCACTATCACAATGCCCAGACGGGGTGTTAAAAAGACTGTTAAAGAGAAGCAGCCCATTGTCGGTGGTGACCAGCGAAAGCCGCAAGCCTCGTCGATAGACCAAGAAGGTAAATGCTCGATCGTTTTTATGTAACGCAACAGGTTCATTCGTCGTTTGCTCGTTGAATGTTATCTTCTCAGGTTGTGAGATTTCTAGGTAGGTAGACAGTCCGGTTAGTCGGTTAAGAGTTGTTTTCTTCTCCTTTTCTCCCTGTAGTCGAGCGTCAGAGCGAAGCAATTAGGTCTTTACGGGATCTGGAGATTGAGCATGCGCTCATCGGATTGCGGTCGCTCCGAACCTATTTTAGCCAGCATTTGCACACCCCTGTTCTTCAATTTTTTGAAGAGAACCTACCCAACTTATCAGTTGTAAAAAATGGCGAGAACGGTAATTTTGAAGTGCAGTGGAAGGATGCAAATGACGACAATTTGGCTACTGCTGCTGGAGTAGAGGACTTGCACGCTTCTCTTCTGCACCGTTTGTCCATATCGTATCCTGATTGTTCCCACCTCCAATCTTTCGCTGGATTTGGATTGTCTAGTGATACTGGTAATAATTGACGATTCTTTAGTCATTTGGAGTTGTTATTATAGTTGAAGTCCCTTATTAAATTTCTTGTTTGGTGACTGTGAATACAGGTTTCTTAGGTGCTGATAATCTACAGACGTCAGACTCTGTAAGTACACAACAATTTCCTGTCTCTATAATTTATGTTTTTCAGAAAATGGGATGAAAATTTAGCGTTTTAGGAGCTTAATCGAAGCCTTAAAAAAAGTCATATATTATAAAGAGCAATTGTTTTGGACTTGCAAGATATTGAAATTAGCTTTCTTCATGCTATTGCTTTTATTGAAATGCAGAGCAATTTTTCCTTTGGCTAAATCATGTTTTTCATGTTTCGTAGGTTTTTGAAGGGCCATCAGATTCTCAGATGTTTGGAATGTCAGGCGGTCTTCAAACTCCTGGGGTTTGTAGTTCTCATCATCATCATCTTCTGAGTTGTACAACTATGATATAGATGCTGACATCAATCTTACTGCAGGAATAATCCCTTTTTGTTTTCTATGATTTACTGAAGCATATTATTAAATGCATCTGTCTATTGACTAGTTTTGCATGATGCGCTGGAGAAATCCCGAAGCCATTTGCTTAAAGTTTTTGTTGTTGTTGTTGTTTTTGTTCTTATGAATAGCTTCATTTGTAGCACTGTTGCAGATATTTGGTATATCTGAAAATTTTGAGCTCTTTTTTCAAGTGTCTGACTAAATACTGCATAATGAGAGGATAAGCAGTGTTTTTCTACCCTTTATATCTTGGGTTTGGGGTCTCCTGATTCACTATAGCTGTTAAATATACTGGCTTGGTGTCATTTCTTGAGATGTCTGAACTAAAAAGGATACATCTAATTCCGAGACAGGTAAGCCGCCAGAGGCTGTCAATTGGGATGACACCAAAGACTTTGAGGCTGCCAAAGCCTGGTGAGATGCTTCTATCTGTACATGGCTCACCCCTCGGTGTCTACAAGGAAGATAACATGGAAGCTATACATGGTATGTTTCCGACATTGAGATAAAGTAGTCAATGGTTTACTATTGAGCGATCCAGTTGAGGCCATTGTTTTTATTGGTGGTTGGTTGCACGATTTTACATCGTCTTACAATTTTCCTTTTGTCTTGCTTTGATTGCAGAGTCAGAAGAGGTTTAACAGGCTTTCATATAATTCTTCAATTAGTCATGGGGCAATAGTTTGATTATTTTCCTGAGCAAGGCAGGTTTTGCATCCAAGACAATTTGGATGGTAGAGGACAAGCGTTGTTTCGTAATGGAGGACTGAATAGGAGTTAAAGGTTATACCATGTTCATGTTCTTACCATGGATAGTGTATTTCGCACGTTTGGGAAATCCAAAATAAATATATTTTCTTTTTTTTTCCAAAACCAAAATTCTCCACCAAACACCAACGGTGAAATTCTTGCAAATACTAAATGCGTCGTCCGAAACAAGGCAGGTCCTGCAAAAATTATACCGATTCACATAAGTGCATTTTTTGCACAAAATACAGGCCTACGAAGATATCCACGGTGAGCAAAGCATTTGTAGTTCACAATATCCTGAAATACACACACATCGTTAGAAGCAAAGGAATGTCCAGGCAGCCTGAGCATAAGATGTTACTGGAACAAGGGAGTATTGTTTGATAGAAAGGGGAAAACTACAAGATTTCAGAGACCATTCCACCACTGGATGCTTCCTCACATTGTCAGCTAACAAATTGTTAGATGAAATGCAGTGGTCATGATTGGTTGAATTGGTCATTTCTTCCTCTGGATCAAATGTCCTGTTTATCCACGAATGCGTTAATTGAGATTTTGGTGGTAGATAAATTAGAACACAAGGAAAAATTGAAGAACCATGCGAAAGAATCCAAGTAACATGCCATGAAGACAAAATCATTTCTTCGCAAACAAATAAAGCAATGACACAAGCACAGATGTAATGAGAAGACTAATAAAGATCATGCAATGCATCCCTTACGATTTGTGCCTGAAATATACTGATGAGAGCAGCAGTTAGGTGCTAAACTAGCCATTGGCTTTTTGTAGAATATTGGCTCCTGCTTACAGAAAGCTCGGGTGGAGACACAAGAGAATCGGCCAGTCATTCAGCTAAGTTTTGGCATTATTCTGCGGACTTTTGGAACTAAATGTGGAATTCTTAGAATCTGAATCTTGTCGTAATGATCTAGGTGATCCCAAAGCATCAATAAAGAACTTCTTGTTGGGGATAATACCATCACTGTCCATGTGCTTGAGCAACTTTAGTACAAGTTCCTTCATATTAGCTCTAGTGTAGGCCCTGTAAAGAAGCTTGTATGTTGAAAACCCAGGTCGCATACGAATGCTACGGGCATATTCCAATGTACCATCTGCTTCCATATACAAACCATTCATGCAGTAAACATCAAGAATAGCATTCAAGCTTGAAACTTTAACCTCATTCTCCGATTGAACCATCGTTTCAAATATATCTCTAGCCTTTGAAACACAATCACAAAACCCATAGACCATGATGAGACTCTCATAAGTGACAGAGCTTGGCGTGTATTTCATTGCGATCATCTTCTGGAAAACACTCTCTGCACGGTCTCTCAGCCGTGCTTTACCATAATTGGTTATCATAGAGTGAAACGTTGGCAAAGTCGGTTTCTCCTTGGACTGCAGCAGGCTTTTAAACACTTGCTCCATCTTATCAAATTGCTGCTTCCTCCCATACGAATCAATCAACAAATTGAAAGTAATAATATCGGGCTTGCACCCAATAAGCTTCATTCGAGAGAGTACAGATTCCATTTCTTTAATCATTCCGTTCTTCCCATAGGCATCCATCACACCGTTATATGTATAGACATCAGGAGAAATGACACTCTCATCAAGATCTTTGAACAAGGCATTCACCTGATCTATGTTTCTAGCTTGCGCGAAGGCTCTCAAAAGGATATTGTAAGTGACAACATTGGGTTTGCAGCGCTCGGTACCTTTCATCTTGTCAAAGTAGGCAAGAGCTTTAACCAAAGCCCTGGCTTTATCCTTGCCGTGGAGGTGGGCTGCGATGAGGGAATTGTAGACAGAAGTATCTGGGCGGCAACCACTGTTCCTCATTTCGGAGAAGAGCCACATCGCCATCCGGGTCTGGCCTTTCTTGCCCATAACCGATATCAGCTTGGAATAACAACCATTATCAGCAATGTACCATCGCTGTTTCTGCATCCACCTGAACACCTAAATCAGAGGAAAAAAAAATTGTAACACAATTAACAACAGAACGCAATCGATATTTTTTGATGGATCAATAAGAAAGAGGAGGAGGAATGAGAGAAGAACCTCAAGGCAGCGAAGCCAATCGTCGGTCTTGGCGAGCTCTTCAAAGAGCATGAAACAGTGTTCGGTCCGGACAACCTTGACGTACTTGTCCAGTGTCTGGACCAGAGGCTGTGGTTTGACTCTGTCCCTGGAAGTCCACAACAATAAGCGGACCAGCTCTAGCGCCTGGGATTTGTCGTCGAGTGGAGAGGGTTTTTTCTTTCTGGGTCGGGTTGAAACACGGAAGACTGGGGGAGGTGTGTGGTTTTTCTGAGGGTGGTGGCATTTGGTAAATTGAGGGGATCCTAAGGCAAAGGGGGGAGGAGAAAGGAATGACGAGAGGTGCAGCAGAGAGGAGGATGATGCCGATGCCACCATGACCCTTTTGATGCTTTGCTAGTTAGTATACTTTCTTTGATAGACAAAAGCCTCTGCTTTGATATTCAAAGAGATATGGTCACTTTCACCTAGCTGCTACGACTTTGATTTCCAAGATGTTTTGGTAATCCCTTTTATGAAAACCAAATAAAAAGAATTGTAGAAGATTAAAGTTTATATCAACACTATAAAGCCAAGAAGAATAGAAAAATCAAACTGAGATGATAATGAAAAAAAGGTAATATTTCACAGGATTTTCTCAGATTGGGTAAAAGGTATGCTTCCAGGGAAATAAGCAAACAATCAAATCAAGATAAGTAATTTTCCAAAAGTTTCTGCCTTGAAGGTGGCAATGAAGTGAGAATAGATTCCCAGGTACAGGATGGCAGCCGCGTCCTCGAGTCCTTCAACAGCTCAATCACCCTTCTCACAGTTTCCTTCGTTGATAGGTAAGTTTCACCCCACAGAATCTACATAAATAGGAATGCTTTATGCTTATGAAACAATCTATAACTATAGACATAACTAAACCACATGATGACTACAACCTCCGACAAGGTAGTAACAATTCTTCCAAGATTGGCTTCATCTTGACAAATAGAACGCTCATTCAACCTGAAATAATACACAAACAAATGCAAAGTAAGCATAAAGTGGGAGAAGATGTTATGATTGCAATGAAGAAAAAACCAGCTCACTTTGACACTAATGAACAAAACATGTCATGAGTAACTTTGGCTTCCTCTAGATTGTTCTTTACAGGCAAAAGGCCGAGCAATAAATCTAAAGCCTGCACACATTTACTAAAATCTGCATCAGCTGCACAACACAAGATATAGGTTTTAAATATTAGGATGGGATATCATATCTAAATGTTGCATGTCACCTCACTGGCAATTACACAGTCAAGTTGGAACAGACACATTTTTACAATGGCTGAAACTGCAGCATCAGATGCCTTGCGATATCCCCGTAATTCCTCCAAATCGATGTCTTTATGATCCTAACAATGATTGCATTCAATTAGACATTTGCACTGCTGGAGAGATGCAATCACCATTGCCAAGAAGTAGAAATAAACCTCACGATTTGCACAAGTACTTAAAATAGCAGATACACCTTCAGTAGCCGCTGCCAGAACAAGAAAAAGACACGTGTATAGTCTTCACCCTTCCTTCAAAGTTCAAAAATGAACATAAGCAAATGACATGAGTAATATCTTCTGGAAGATAGATGCCACCTTTAAAATAGCGTACAAATATATCGCCACCAAACTCTGCACAATAACCCATTGCTTGTGCAGCAACCTGCGATGGCGATTAATGAATTAGAAATCTCAACGGCTGCTGAGGTTCAATGACCATAAGCTAGAATTGGTTTAGAGTAATAAACCTGTAGAACTTCTGAGTTCTGATCTTTGCAAGCTTCAAATAGAGCTGGAAGCTTACATTCAAAATACCTGTTTTCTAAAGATTACATTCAATCACATTCAAATAAAATGCTTAAACAAAATCAACAAGTGTCCTTACTCAATAGCTTCTCCTTGGAATTGCTTGGCAATGCCATTGAACATTTGCAATGGGATTTTTCGCTCTATCACTGTATTGTCTCTACCCTGCCAATGTCAATAATTTTAAGGACCAAGCTTCAAACGCATTAGTTGCTGACCAAACATAAGTCGTCAATTACTAATTACGTTTTTTCCTTGAAAAAAAATTAAAATTTAGTAAATGAAGGAACCTACCCACATCAGTGATATTAATTCTTGAAGGTAGTCAAAGAATAGTGAGGAGAAAGCCTTATGTGTTTTAATGATGGTGATGAAGCTGTGTCCCAACTGCATAGAAAACACACTAAAGTGAAGTTTCCTCGAGCCCGAATACAATTTAAAATCTACAATTGCAACTTTCTCGGTGCGTACACTCTCTGAAGCTCTCTTCCCTCGATCGATGAACTCTTTACTTCCTGAAATTGATGCGGTGGCATTAAGAAACACCAGTGTTACATCCAAGAAGTGCCGAATCTGATCCGCGTTCAGAATAGGTCCAGCCATCTGAAAAAGAGAGGAGCAATTATTTTCTTTTCCTACATTTTGTATGGCAACAGAATAATTCTTTCCCATCGAGGGGATATTTGGGCTCTTTCGCCTTATTCCTTGAACCCTAAATTTTATCATTAGAGGAGAAATAAAAGAAAAGAACAGAAAAGAAAAGAAGAGACTACCAACCTCGAAACATTCCTCCAACAAATTCAAATAACGCAGATAGAATTCAAATGAGAGCTGTTAAGAGAAAGTATCAATTAGAAAATGCACAGATGAGCAGAGAATTAATTTTGTTCATGCTTACCTTATCAAGATCTCGCAACAAAACTGATGCGATGTTAGAACAGAGGTTTTTGAGAGATGATTGTTTGAGTTGGTCTTTATCAACCATCGCTTTATGCAATTTCAATATTGCATGCATACCTAGTAATATAGCATAAGGTTCTACATTTATGATTTTCAATCAAGGCACAAAAAGTACAGGAAACACCAGAACGTGAATACCTGATATATATTTAAAACCAAGAAGAGGGACTACAGCTTCTGCGACCTGTAAAAATATCAAGCACCCTCATTTCCATAATACTGTTCAGAGCCCCAAAATAAAGAATACAGATTCTACCTCGACAACCCATAAATCAAAGCCATCTTTTAACTCATCAACACAGACGCATAGCACATTACAAGCCAAGGCTTTCTCCGCCACGATCTTTTCGTTGACACTAAATTAAGACAGACTTCAGTGAGCAGCAAATAGAAATTTTAATTAGAATGTTTTGTACTACTAGCCTTGGACTAGAATGTTCATCCAATGAGACATATTCCTCAAGACGAGCAGATTGAAGCAAACGAGGAATGGCCACACTCATGAAACGGAGGAAATCTTGGCCCAAGCATTTGCAGAGTGTTCCCCATGCCTGCATTGAAATTTGAAAGTTAGATTGCAGAGTGCACTAATTTCCTATTTTATAAGAAGAAACTTCGGCCTGCGGGACATACAAGCAACACTTGCTCTCTCATTGGGTGGCCCCACTCCAGTTTTGATCCGTCTAAAGAGATAAGTGCGTCCACAACCTTGTATTACACAAAATGAACTGTTAACAACACCCAGTTTTGGATATGATGCGCCGTCACCCAGAAAAATTTAAGCTTATGCTAGAATTACCAGATTAATATCATTCCCGATCTTGTCTTTTCCAATCGCCGTCCAAATAGTAGTGATGCAGTAAATGGTTATAGCTAAAAGATGGTAATTTTGTTCAGCAGTGGCTTTCGTCCTTAAAACTTTCAGATAAGGGATAACAGTTCCATAAAATTTTTGCATCTGAATCTGGGAAATCACAATCAAAAGTTTTTAAAACAAAAGCAATTGGATAAACCATGCCCCTTGAGTCTAGTAATACCTTCAACGTAATGGCTACTGTTGCCAGAGCACATAAAGTTTGTGCAGTAATTGCTTCCTTGTCATCCTGAAAATGCAGGTAATGCAATAATAATTTGTAAGAATTAAATTTTAAACTGTGTTATATCTGAAAGAGCATTATACCTCTAGGCATTTTAGCAGTTGACTGATGATTTGATTCATGTATGGTGCTAAGACATCTGACGAACACATAGTAGAAAAAGAGGTCATCGCTGCGATAGCGATCACCTTCAGCCACACCCGAACAATAGGTCAGTAACACACATAGAAGAAAACAAAAGCGCAAACAGAATAAAGCTGAAGTACGAGCTCAGCCATGGACGAACATTCAGTAGGACTCCTAAACTATAATAAGAAACTGGATTTTGCCGTGAATTTGAATAAATATTAATTCTTTCAATTAATAAGATGGGTACGTGGTTTGGGAAACAGAAGATGCCTATACTTGTTTTTACATGTCTAGGTAGATGGCTATAAGAAGATCTTAGAAACACACACCCGATTTTCAAGATTTTCGAAATCAGTCATAGCTTTTGTTAAAACAGGCAGCACTTTGCCGTGATACCGATGCTGAAATTCAGGCCCCAGAAGGCCAGAAAACCAGCGCATGGCAAGTATGGCTGCCTCTCGCACTTTAGGGTGGTCATCACCGGTAGCTTTCAGAACTGGTTCAGCAACGAGATCCAATTTTTGTTTCAGTTCCTGCGTAAACAACGACAAGAAAGGTGCTTCTTTTTACAATTCATATTTCTCAGGAGCTTAAAAATTCTTTAAACAGACATGATATGATTGAGTTTACTTGGGAGTTGTTTTTGGCAAGGAGGGATAAGGAAGTGACAGCAGCAAAACGGCTTTTCCATTGCGTGGAAGTAACAGCGGCAAAGGTCTCGGGAAAGGTTTGAAGAAGGTATACGGCACCAAGAGAAGAAAGACGAGTAAAATACTCTGCCGCACGATCAACCATGACACCTTTCGCATTCTCATTGATGGGTTCAAGCATGATCAGAAATTGCTTAAGCGTACTCTCTATAAACTTACTCTCTACTCTTCGCAAAACAGACTGCCCAATCCCCGATCCTTCTTCGGCCAGAGTGACCACAAATTCCTGCGCAAGAAACTTGGTCCTCTCTTGGTAAAGAGGACTATCCAAGATTTCAGACACCAAGCGAATCACTCGGTGGATCTGTTCCTTCAAGAACCTGGGTTTCATGCGGGCCAACCCAATCAATTCCTCCAGAACCGCCTCCCCAAGCCACTCCGATCGCCATTGGGAGTTTATCCCATCCTCGAAGAAGGTCGTACTCGTCACGTGACTCAACAGATCTTGTAATTGTTGACCATAATCAGGATTAGGAGGATACAGCATGAAGCCAAAAGAGGCCTTAAGAGCCGCTTCTTTCACTTCGAATTCCGAAGACGGCTCAAGGAAACCCTTCAGATCGATAATCCAAGGCAAAAACGTAGACTGAAACGTCCCATGAGCACCACCTCGAACCATACCATCAACTGCCAAGAGCACACCTCGCCGAAGCCGTTTGTTCTCAAGCCAAACTTGTAGGCGGAGAACGAAGTTGGACCAGTCCCTTTCATAAATCTTATCGGGGGTGAGCTTGGACAAAAACTCGCAGAAGTTGGTCATGGATTTTCTGTTTTTTTCACTACGGCGTTGATGGCGGAGACGCGAGGTTATATCCTCGAAAGAAAATTTAGATTTTGCTGCTGCCGCTGTTGTTGTTGTCCTCGGTGGCCGTGGCGGTGGCGGTGGCGGTGGCGGTGTTAGTGTTAGTGAAGATGAGGCCATTCTGAACTGTGGTTAAAGCAAATGAATGATCGATAGAGATTTTTTAACTCTGTGAATCTTGAATATTTTTATGAAGAAAGCAAAAATTCTTCACGACGGGAAATTTTGTTATGCGTGAGAAGCTTAAGGAGGTTTTAGTTTCCACCATCAAAAGCGAAGAGTAACGGCAGTTGGAATTAGCGGGAAAAGAAAGGATAGTGACACCAAATGGAATGGCTTCTGTTTCAACTTTCAACAAATTCAATTTTATTTATAGAGATGAATTCGTACCAATCGGTTACTGTATTTTATCATATAACTTTATTAACACAAGATGTCATGACTCCTAGAGAGTTTCGCAAGAGAACTACCGTATTTTTTAAAAGAGGACGCTTCTCACTAATAGAATGTGGCCCGGATAAGACTCGCTGATGATTCCTCGAGGTCCTCGCACAAAGCTTCTAAACAATAGACCGCAATCGCTATTTTTGATGGATAGAACAATAGAAAATGGAGGAAGGAGAGAAGAACCTCAAGGCAGCGACGCCAATCGTCGGTCATGGCGATCTATTCGAAGAGCATGAAACAGTGTTCGGTCCGAACAACTTTGACGTACTTGTCCAGTGTCTTGACCAGAGGCTGTGGTTTGACTCTGTCTCTGGAAGTCCTCAACAAGAAGCGGACCAGCTCTGGCGCCTGGGATTTGTCGTCGAGCGCGGAGGGTTCTTCATTCTGGGTTGGTTGAAACTCGGAAAGTGGGAGGAGAAAGGACTGGCGAGACGTAATGCATATGATCACATACACGTACGACTAGTCACTACGACTTTAATTTCCAAGATGTTTCAGTAATTCCGTTTATAAAAACCAAATAAAAAAATTGTGGAAAATTAAAGTTGATATCAACACTATGAAGCCAAGAAGAATAGAAAAATCAAACTAAGGATATAATGAAAAAATGGTAACCTTTCACAGAATTTTCGCAGATTGGGTAAAAGGTATTCTTACAGGGAAATAAGCAAGCAATCAAATCAAGATAAGTAATTTTCCAAAAGTTTCTGCCTTGAAGGTGGCAATGAAGAGAGAATAGATTCCCAGGTACTGGATGGTAGCCGCCTCCTCAAGTCCTTCAACAGCTCAATCACCCTTCTCACAGTTTCCTTCGTTGCTAGGTAAGCTTCACCCCACAGAATCTGCATGTATAGTAATGCTTTATGCTTATGAAAACAATCTATAACTATAGACATAACTAAACCACATGATGACGACAACCTCCGACAAGGTAGTAACAATTCTGCCAAGATTGGCTTCATCTTGACAGATAGAACGCTCATTCAACCTGAAATAATACACAAACAAATGCAAAGTAAGCATAAAGTGGGAGAAGATGTTATGATTGCAATGAAGAAAAACCAGCTCACTTTGACACTAACGAACAAAACATGTCATGAGTAACTTTGGCCTCCTCTAGATTGTTCGTTATAGGCAAAAGGCCGAGCAATAAATCTAAAGCCTGCACACATTTATTAAAATCTTCATCAGCTGCACAACACAAGATATAGGTTTTAAATATTAGGATGGGATACCATATCTAAATGTTCCATGTCTACCTCACTGGCAATTATACTGTCAAGTTGGAACAGACACATTTTTATAATGGCTGAAACTGCAGCATCATATGCCTTGCGATATCCCCGTAATTCCTCCAGATCGATGTCTTTATGATCCTAACAATGATTGCATTCAATTAGACATTTGCACTGCTGGAGAGATGCAATCATCATTGCCAAGAAGTAGAAATAAACCTCACGATTTGCACAAGTACTAAAAATAGCAGATACACCTTCAATAGCTACTGCCAGAACAAGAAAAAGACACGTGTCTTCACCCTTCCTTCAAAGTTCAAAAATGAACATAAGCAAATGACATAAGTAATATCTGCTGGAAGAAAGATGCCACCTTTAAAATAGCGTACGAATATATCGCCACCAAACTCTGCACAATAACCTATTGCTTGTGCAGCAACCTGCGATGGGAATTGGTGAATTAGAAATCTCAATACCTGCTGAGGTTCAATGACCATAAGCTAGAATTGGTTTAGAGTAATAAACCTGTAGAACTTCTGAGTTCTGATCTTTGCAAGCTTTAAATAGCACTGGAAGATTCAATTCAAAATGCCTGTTTTCAAAAGCTTTGTGAAAACACATTCAAATAAAATGCTTTTAACAAAATCAACAAGTGTCCTTACTCAATGGCTTTTCCTTGGAATTGCTCGGCAATGCCACTGAACATTTGCAACGAGATTTTTCGGACTGTCACTTTATTGTCGCTATCCTGGCAATGTCAATAATTTTGAGGACCAAGCTTCAAACACATCAGTTGCTCGTCAAACATAAGTCGTCAATAACTAATTACATTTTTTCCTTGGGGAAAAAGAAAAATTAGTTAATGAAGAAACGTACCCACATATGTGATATTAATTCTTGAAGATTGTGAAAGAACAGTGTGGAGAAAGCTTTATGTGTTTTAACGATGGTGATGAAGCTGTCTCTCAACTGCATAGAGAACAAACTACAGTGAAGTTTCCTCGAGCTTGAAAAAAATTTAAAATCTACAATTGGAACTTTCTCGGTGCGTACTTTCTCTGAAGCTCTCTTCGCTTGATCGATGAACTCTTTACTTCCTGAGACTGATGCAGCGTTACTAAGAAACACCACTGTTGGAGTCAAAAATTTCCGAATCTGATCCGGGTTCAGAATAGGCCCAGCCATCTGAAAAAGAGAGTAGGAATTCTTTTGTTTTCCTACATTTGGTATGGAAACAAAATAATTCTTTCCCATCGGGGGGATATTTGAGCTCTTTCACCTTATTCCTTAAACCGTAAATTTTATCTTTAGAGGAGAAAGAAAAGAACAGAAAAGAAAAGAATAGACTACCCACCTCCACACATTCCTCCAACAAATCCAAATAAAACGGATAGCATTCAATTGAGAACTGTTAAAGAGAAAGTATCAATTAGCAAATGCAAAGATGAGCGGAGAAATAATTTTGTGCAGGATTACCTTATCAAGATCTCGCAACAAAATTGATGCGATGTTAGAACAGAGATTTTCGAGAGTTGATTGTTTGAGTTGATTTCTATCAACCATCGCTTTATGCAATTTCAATATTGCCAGCAAACCTAGTAATATAGCATAGGGTTCTACAATTATGATTTTCAATCAAAGCACAGACAGTTCAGGAAACACAAGAACGTGAATACCTGATATATATGGAGTTCGAATTCCATGAGATTTATCAAGAAGAGGAACTACAGCTTCTGCGACCTGTAAAAACATCAAGCACTCACATTTCCATAATACTGTATAGAGCCCCCAAAAAACAGATAACAGATTCTACCTCGACAACCCATAAATCAAAGCCATCTTTTAACTCATCAACACAGACGCATAGCACATTACAAGCCAAGGCTTTCTCCTCCACGATCTTTTCGTTGACACTAAATTAAGACAAGACTTTCAGTGAGCAGCAAATAGAATGTTTAATTAGAATGTTTTGTAATACTAGCCTTGGACTAGAATGTTCATCCACTGAGACATATTCCTCAAGACGAGCAGATTGAAGCAAACGAGGAATGGCCACACTCATGTAACGGAGAAAATCTTGGCCCAAGCATTTACAGAGTGTTCCCCATGCCTGCATTGAAATTTAGAATGCAGTATGCAGAGGAAATCTTTTTTGTTGTAACACTTATTTTCTATTTTATAAGAAGAAACTTCTGCCTGCGGGACATACAAGCAATACTTGCGCTCTCGTTGGGTGGTCCCACTCCAGTTTTGATCCGTCTAAAGAGATAAGTGCGTCCACAACCTTGTATTACACAAAATGAACTGTTAACAACACCAAGTTTTGGATAAATTTAAGCTTATGCTAGAATTACCAGATTAATATCATTCCCGATCATGTCTTTTCCAATCGCCAACCAAATAGTAGTGATACAGTGTATGGTTGCACCTAAAAGCCCGTGATTTTCTTCAGCAGTGGCTTGCATCCTTAAAACTTTCAGATAAGGGATAACAGTCCCATAAAATTCTTGCATCTGATTCTGGGAGATCACAATCAAAAGTTTTTAAAACAAAAGCAAATGGATAAACCAAGCCCCATGAGTCAAGAAATACCTTCAACAAAGTGGCTATATCTGCCAGAGCGTATAAAACTTCTCCAGTAATTACTTCTCCGTCATCCTGAAAGTGCAGGTAATGCAGTACTAATTTGTGAGAATCAAATTTTAAACTGTTATATCAGCAAGAACATTATACCTCTAGACATTTTAGCAGTTGACTGATGATTTGATCCATGTATGGTTTTAATACATCTGAGGAACACGTCTTAGAAAAAGAGGCCATCGCTTCGACAGCCACCACCTTCAGCCACAACCAAACATTAGGTCAGTAACACACGGAAGAAAACAAAAGCACAATCATAATGCACCTTTAGTTCTATGAATAAACATTCATTTTTTTAATTAATTAGATGGGTAGGTGGCTTGGGAAAACGAAGATGCCTATATTTGTTTTTACATCATAAAAAGATCTTAGAGACACATACCCGAGTATCAAGATTTTCGAAATCAGTCATAGCTTTTGTTAAAACAGGCAGCACTTTGCCGTGATACCGATGCTGAAATTCAGGCCCCAGAAGACCCGAAAACACGCCCATGGCTATTATGGCTGCCTCTCGCACTCTAGGGTGGTCATCACCGGTAGCTTTCAGAGCTGGTTCGGCGACAAGTTCCAAATTTTGTTTCAGTTCCTGCGTAAACGACGACGAGAAAGATGCTTCTTTTTACATTTCATATTTCTCAGGAGCTTAAAAATTCTTTAAACAGACATGATATGATTGAGTTTACTTGGGAGTTTTTTTTGGCAAGGAGGGATAAGGAAGTGACAGCAGCAAAACGGCTTTTCCATTGCGTGGAAGTAACAGCGGCAAAGGTCTCGGGAAAGGTTTGAAGAAGGTATACGGCACCAAGAGAAGAAAGACTAGTAAAATACTCTCCCGCACGATCAACCATGACAACTTTCGAATTCTCATTGATGGGTTCAAGCATGATCAGAAATTGCTTAAGCGTACTCTCAATAAACTTACTCTCTACACTTCGCAAAGTAGACTGCCCAAGCCCCGATCCTTCTTCGGCCAGAGTGACCACAAATTCCTGCGCAAGAAACTTGGCCCTCTCTTGGTAAAGAGGATTTTCAAAGATTTCAGACACCAAGCGAAACACTCTGTGGATCTGTTCCTTCAAGAATTCAGGTTTCATGCCGGCCAACCCAATCAATCCCTCCAGGACCGCCTCCCCAAGCCACTCTGAGCGCCCCTGGGAGTTTATCCCATCCTCGAAGAAGGTCGTGCTCGTCACATGACTCAACAGATCTTGTAATTGTTGACCATAATCAGGATTAGGCGGATACATCATGAAGCCAAAAGAGGCCTTAAGAGCCGCTTCTTTGACTTCGAATTCCGAAGACGGCTCAAGGAAACCCTTCAGGTCGATAATCCAAGGCAAAAACGTAGACTGAAACGTCCCATGAGCACCACCTCGAACCATACCATCAACTGCCAAGAGCACACCTCGCCGAAGCCGTTTGTTCTCAAGCCAAACTTGTAGGCGGAGAACGAAGTTGGACCAGTCCCTTTCATAAATCTTATCGGGGGTGAGCTTGGACAAAAACTCGCAGAAGTTGGTCATGGATTTTTTGTTTTTTTGTCTACGGCGTTCACGGCGGTGGCGCGCGGTTATATCCTCGAGAGAAAATATAGATGTTGCTGCTGCCTCGGTTGTTGTTGGTGGTGGCGGTGGTGCTGGTAGTGAAGATGAGGCCATTCTGTACTGTGGCTAAAGCAAATGAATGATCGAGAGAAGCCATACATATATATAGAAAAAAAAGCAAAAATTCTTCGTTACTGGAGATATTGGTACTCGTGAGAGTTAAGGGAGGTTTTAGTTTCCACCGTCAAAAGCGGAGGGTAACGGCAGTTGGAATTAGCGGGAAAAGGAGGGATAGATTTCACCAAATGGAATAGATTCTGTTTCAAGTTTCAACAAATTCCAATTTATCTTTTCAAAGTGGAATTTCTTAGGTTAATAAGCATAGAGATGACTAATATATATCTATATTAACACTTTGTTACTGTATTACTATATTTTATTATATTACTATGTTTCTTTTATTATAACAATATGTTTCAATATATTATAATTCATAATTTATTTTAAAGTTTATATAATATTTAATAAATACTGTATATTTATTATAATTTTTTAAAAATAATATTTTTTTTTCATTCCTAAAATCAATATAATGTGGTTATCCTAAAATTATTTAATAATGATTCTTAATATTTACCGATTCTATATTCCATCTTATTTTAAAAATCTTATCTCTGTAAGTGTGGTCAGGGAACCACACCACGTTCGAGCATTTCCGGTGCCACCGCGGGTTTTAGAAATAGTCAATGACCATAATTACACAAACAAATTAGGAGACCCTAAAAATGTTGATGGATAGTCCAGGCGAGGAACAAAGCGGCGAGCATTATAAATACAGGATCGGGAACAGAACAATTCAATCGTCGTTCACAGTGCACAGTTTAACCAGCAGCTTCAGGTTAAATTTGTGCACTCTTCCTTTTTCTTTTCATTTTTTTGTCCTTTGGAGTGGAGAAAGTTGCACACTTTGAAAACAGACATAACAGAAAGATGGCAAAGATAATCTATGCTTCTGCTCTTTTGATGGTGCTTTTTCTCTCACTCCCCTCTGCCCTGAACGCTGAGGAGAGTCCGGTGGGTAGCCCTGCTGGAAGCGTGTTTATATCTGAAGGGAAAACCGCTCAACCTGAAGAGGAGGCCACATGGTTCAACTGGTTCCTGCAATCGGCGGGGTAAGTGCGGTTCTGTGTTTAGTATTTCTTTTCTTCCTGCAGTCTCTTAATTATTGGGTGTTGTCTTGTTAATTTCAGGGCGGCCAATTCAGCACCGGCACCATCATCAGTTGCAGCAGAGGCACAAGGAGGAGCAGCACCCGCATTGGCACCAGCACCATCGGCTCAAAGCAAGAGCCTGAGATACATGTTCCTTTGGTGAATGGTTAAGAGCGGCAGAGATTAACACATTTGGTCTCCATGATAAAAGCTGTATTGTACGTCTACCATCTTTCCGAAGATGTCACGAACGACATTTGATTCTTTTGTATTAAATCAACAACCCATGTTGGTTGATTTATCGCATTTTGTCCACTTCTGTTTCTCCTTTTTTTGCTATGTAACGACGACGTTTCGTCCCTCAACAACTAAAAATATTATTCTTCTATTTTTTCTAAAGCGAGAAGCTTATATGTATATATATATATATATTACTGAAGCCAATAACAAAGGAAAGTGACTGTTAATTACCTGTTATATCCGTTTAAACATAGATGTGGTATCAACAAAAATCTCAAATTGAGATTTTTTTTTATGCCTAATCTTCCAACAAAATACAAGGTTATTATTCACTCTAAACATAAACATAACACTAAGTCGCATAATTTATTTTTCTAACAACACATGACAACACCAAAATATTGCACGGTTATATACATATGTTAAAGCTTGACATCCAAAAATACTGAATCTCACAGTCTATATTTATATAATAATTATATATACTATCCTTAAATAAAAATGTAACCAAAATAATTTTATTAATTTTAGATTTTAAGCATCGCATGAGTTTTTTTTTAATGTGCAAGACTCAAAAGGCCAATAAAAATAATTTTATATAAAGATTATGATCTCCAAGTCAATATAAAAATAAATGTTAGAATGCAATTACAGAATGAACTCACTACGCGTTTTAGACTTGAAAGATCTAAATAATCTACAGGTGTTAAAAACGCAACAAGATCTATGGAGCAGTTGCGGTTATGCTTCGGCTTTAGTTTTTAGTTATTATTATTTTGGTGTTTTAATATTCACATATATTATTTTTTTGTTGTGTGTGGCTTCAAAATTTTGATTGTTCCATCTATCTTGCTAATTCTATGGTGTTCACACACACAAAAACAGTATAATAATAATTTTAGATATCATAAAATTTATTGTTTTAGAACACGTGATGCAACTTACGGCTTATTTGGTTTCAGGAAAGGGGTGGGATCTGTTTCTAATTTCACTCGTTCCCAATTTGTTTTTAGATATATAACTAAAGATATAATAAAATATAATAATAATAATAATTTTGAAAACTAAACAATGTCATTCATTGGTTAGGGAACCAAGCCACGTTCAATCATTTCCGGTGCCACCGCGGGCTTTAGAAATAGTCAATGACCATAATTACACAAACAAATTAGGAGACCCTAAAAATGGTGATGGAGAGTTGAAGATGAGGAACAAAGAGGCGAGCATTATAAATACAGGATAGGATCGGGAACAGAACAATGCAATCGTCGTTCACAGTGCACAGTTTAACCAGCAGCTTCGGGTTAAATTTGTGCACTCTTCCTTGTATTTTCTTTTTTTTTTTCCTTTGGAGTGGAAAAAGTCGCACACTTTGAAGACAGACTTAAAAGGAAAGATGGCAAAGATAATCTATGCTTCTGCTCTTTTGATGGTGCTTTTTCTCTCACTTCCCTCTGCCCTGAACGCTGAGGAGAGTCCGGTGGGTAGCCCTGCTGGAAGCGTGTTTGTCTCTGAAGGGAAAATCGCTCAACTTGAAGAGGAGGCCACATGGTTCAACTGGTTCTTGCAATCAGCGGGGTAAGTGCGGTTCTGTGTTTATTATTTCTTTTCTTCCTGCAGTCTCTTAATTATTGGGTGTTGTCTTGTTAATTTCAGTGCGGCCAATTCAGCACCAGCGCCATCATCAGCTGCATCAGAGCCACAAGGAGAAGCAGCGCCCGCATTGGCACCAGCACCGTCGACCCAAAGCAAGAGCCTGAGATACATATTTCTTTGGTGAAAGGTTAAGACCAGCATAGATGTAAAACGTCCTAACTAATGGAGGAACATGTATTGTACGTCTGCCATCTTTCCAAAGATGTCACGAACGACATATCATTCTTTTGCATTAAATCAACCACCCATGTTGGTTGATTTATCTCATATTTTCCACTTCGCTTTTCCCTCAAAAACTAAAAACATTATTCTTTTATTTTTTCTGAAGCGAGAAACATATTATATTATTGAAGCCAAGGGCAAAGGAAAATGATTCGTGATTACTTAATACTCGATCAATGGGCCGTTCAATTAGCAATTAAGACGGCAAATAATGTTCCAAAAGGTTCTGGCGAGAAGGCTGCAAGGAAGAGAGAACAGATGCCCAAGTACTGGATGGCCACAGCGTCTTGATGTCCTTCAACACCTTAATCACTCTTCTCACTGTTTCTTTCGTTGCCAGGTACTCCTCACTCCATAGGATCTGCAAAAGCAATCTATAACACATCTTGGCATAAAATAGATGAGAAAATGGGCAAGGAATCAACCTCTGAAAAGACAGCAATAGTTTTGCCAAGACTAGATTCATCTTGGCCATCAGATCTCTCATTCAACCTGTGAAGCCAAAATGGAAGGAAGACCAGTTAGACATTTAAATTTATGAATAACAGCAAATTAAAAATAAAGCATATCTCACTTTGACACTAATGAGCAAAACAGATCATGAACAACTTTGGCCTCATCTAGAGTGTCCTTTATCGGTAAATGGCTGAACAATAACTTCAAATCCTGCATGTATCAAGTTCATGAGATCTATTCTTACATACAAATTGTGTTTATTTCGATGCCCTACCTCAGTGGCATTGATATTGTCAAGATGGAACAAGCATGTTTTCACAAACGCTGAAACTGCAGCATCATGTGCCGAGTGATATCTCCGTAATACGTCGAATAGATCCTATTAATGATTACAGTGAATTAGATATTAGCACTGCTGGACATTTGCAATCACCAGTAGGTTTTCATCTACCGTCAGTGTTTCATGTACCATAGATTTTCCTTTTGATTCCTCGGGACTGCGTAGGATGAAAATTAGACCATCAAGAGCCTCTGCCACAACAAGAGAAACAAAAATGTATGGCAGCAATGTTTATAGCAGCAGATGGCATAGCCATCGAAGAGATAAGTACAAAATCCGCTGGAGGAGAAATGCCACCTCTAACATGATGGGCGAATATAGAGCCACCAAATTCTGCACAAAAACCAATTGTTTGTGCAGCAACCTGTGATCATTTATGAACTAAACGTTTGAACAGCTGGTTAGATGCAATCATCGTTAGGTAAAATGAGGATGAGAGATAAACCTGACGAACTTCTGGGTTCTCTTGAGTGCAGGCTTCAAATAGCAAAGGAAGACTACTTTCAAAGTACCTGTTTTCTCAAGTTGTCTCATAGCGCATTCAAATAAACTGCTTAAACCAAATAAAAATGGTATCCTTACCTGATAGCTTCTTCTCGGAATTGCTTAGGGATGCCATTTAAAATAACCAGTGCAATCTTTCGGTCAATCAGTGTTTTGTCTTTATCCTTGCAATGTCAATATTTAAAGAGAAAATACTGCTCTTCAGTAACGATTCTCAATGTACAAAACACCATTCAAACAGTGGTGAATTACCCAGTTGCCTTCTTTCCTGGAATAAACTTACCCACATCTGTGACATACATGATTGAAGCTGGTCGAAGATTTGTGAGGAGAAAGCGTTGTGTGATTTCATGACGGAGAGCAAGCTGTTTTCAAACTGCAGAGAGAACAAACTTTAGAGAAGTTTTTTCTGCAAAATATAATTTCTGCAATTGTATTTACATACTCTCTCTGAAATTTCCTTCTCTTCCCATCCGGAGGTGGAATAATTGAAGGCGGCCTTAACAAACTTTATTGCAACATCCAAAAAGTGCAGAATCTGGTCCGCGGTCAGAGTAGGTCCGGACATCTGAAACAGAGAAATCATTGTTTTCTTTCCCTCCTGCTTATGATTTATTGGAACAATACAATTCTTGGGAATATTTTCTTCCATCTTGTGGGCTGGGGAAAATAAGCAAACATGCTACAAACCTCCATGCATTCCTCTAGTAAATCAAAACTTGATGCGTGGATTTCAATTAAGAGTTCCTACAAGCAAGTATCAGTTAGAAATGGTTCATTATGGTTCATTAGGAGATGCACAAGGAGAAGATGATCCGAACCAATTATTTATTGGCAGGATTACCTTGTCAAGAGCCTGTAACAAAGTTGATACGATGTCAGAACACATCTTTTCAAAAGGTTGTCGACTATATCGCTCTTTGTCTACTGCCGTTTTATATGATCTCAATACTGCTGACATTCCTAGTGAGAGCACGGAGGTTTGCATTTGCGATTTTCATGGATGTACGGAAAGTACAGGAGAACTATAGAACGTGAGTACCTGAAATAGTTCCAATCCCTACTCCATGAAATTCAGAACCTACATGTGGGACTAAAGTTTCTGCCACCTGTAAATAATCAAACACTCTGAATACCATGATATCCCTTTTTTGGAGAACACCATATGTAGATTCTACCACTTATACTACCTTGTGAATCCATAAATCAAAACCATCTTGTAACTCTGCAACACAGCTGCACAGCACATCGCAAGCCATGGCTTTCTCCTGCAGGACACTAGATTAAGTAGCTATTTGAGCAGCAAGTAGAAGCTTTTAATGTTCTAAATACATTTATCTGACCGTAACATTTAAGAATTTGATCCTCCGAAAACCTTAATTCATATCTTCTCATATCATCCTATGATTAAGCAAGAGGAAAAGTATTAAACTGACTGTAATACTAATGTACCTTGGATCAGAATGTTCTTCCAATGAGACTGATTCCTCAAGTCGAGCAGAGTGAAGCAATCGAGGAATGGCCACTCTCATGTAACGATTGAAATCTTCGCCCAGGTATTTACAGAGTGTTCCCCATGCCTGCAATACAATTTCAGGTAGCACTGGAAGTGTGAGGCAACAATGTAGAACGCAATGCTTCAAAGTAAATCTTTGATATACTAACAACACACTTGCAAAACTTGAAATCTCATCGGGTGGCCCCACATCAGGTTCGATCCATCTGAAGAGATAAGTGTTTCCACAACCTTGTAGTATAAAATGATCTGTTAACAAGGTTATGCTATCCCAACTACAGCACCCAAAAAGTCAGGTCAATTTAGAATTACCAGATCAATATCATTCAAGATCGTTTCTTTTCCAACTGCCATCCATGCACTAGAAATGCTGTGTATGGTTGCAGCCAAAAGACACTGATCATGTTCAGCTGTGGCTCTCATCTTTATAACTTCCAGGTGAGAGATAACAGTTCCATAATGTTCTCGCATCTGATTCTGGGAGGTCACAGTCAAGAGCTTTAAAAGCATAACAGACACAATCATAGCCCCAAGTAGTACGTAGTAGTACCTTTGATGAAGTGAATATTGACGCCAGAAGCTGCAAAGCTTCTCCTATAATTGCCTCCTTCCCATCCTAATTAATGTAAATGTAGCTACCGGTTTAAGACAGCAATCTTCCTTTTAGAAATATTTGCAAAACATTTTACCTGTAGACATTTAAGCAGTTGACTGACGATTTGATCCATGTAGGGTGTTAATACATCTGAAGTACAGTTGTCGCCATAGTAATTCATCGCCACCACCTTCCCGTAAGCACAAACATTCAATCATGCCTTGAGATAACAATAAAAATGCAAAAACTACAGATAGTACCTGACTAATGGGATTCTGGAAATCATTCATAGCTTTTGTTAAAACAGGCAGCACTTTCCCGAGATACTGTTGCGTAAATTCCGGCCCCAAAAGGCGGGAAAACTCTTTGATTGCATTTATGGCTGCCCATCGCACCAGAGGGTGGTCATCATCTGTAGCAGTCAAAGCTGGCTCAGCGACGAGATCCAATCTAAGTTTCAGTTCCTGCGTCGACAATTTTCAAAGGAAGAAAGGTACCAGTTGAGAATCAAACTCATATTTATCACTAATTAGCAATGATGAACAGTTTATTAAACAGAATTGAAGTAATTGAGTTTACTTCTGAGTTCCTTATTGCAAGGACGGATAAGGAAGTAACAGCAGCATAGCGTTTTTTCCATGCTGTAGAACAAAGCCGCGATTCAAAGATTTGGGAGAAGGTTTCCAGAAGATATTTTGCTCCAAGAGCAGAAAACCGAGTCAACTTATCCATAGCATGATTAAACATGTCACTTGGGGCCTCAAAAATATTATTGTCATAATTGATTCCTTCAAGCATTGTCAATAGTTGCGAGAGCATCCTCCCCACAAAATCACTCTCCACATCAAGCAAAACACAGTGCCCAGGCGTCGCTCTTTCCTGGGCTAGAGTGACCACAAATTCCTGCCCAAGAAACTTCGTCTTTTCTCCGCACAGAGGGTTCTCCATGATTTGGAATGCGAAGTGAATCACCTTACGGATCGGTTTCCTTAAGAAGTGCGGTTTCACTCTGGCCAACCCAATCAATTCCTTAAAGACTGCCTGGGAAAACCACTCTTGATCCTCGTGGGACTTCATCCCGTCCTGGAAGTATACCGTGCTGATTACATGACTCAACAGATCTTGTAATGCATGACCATGATCAGGATTTTCAAAAGACAACATAAAGCCGAAAGAAGCCTTGAGAGCCGCTCCTTTCACTTCCAATTCCAAAGACTCTTCAAGAACAAATGTCAATGGGATAATCCAAGATGAAACACTATGGAATCTGGCATGAGCGCCACCCCGAATCATATTATCAAGTGCCAAGAGAGCACTTGACCGAAGTCTTTCGTCATCCAGACATTTCTTGAGGTTGGGAATGAAGTTGCGCCACTCATTTCCAGAAATTTGATCTGGGGTGAGCCGGCACAAGAACTCCCGGAAATCGGGCATAGATGTGGCCACTTCTTGATTCCGGAGATCAAGCTGGCGACGCTTGAGTATAGCCCGGTATGGAGGTGTTGTTAGTGGTGCTGAATATGACGCCATGCCGTGGTGGCCAAAGCAAAGGACTAATCGAGAGAGTTCTTTGCTTAGCTATGAATCCTGTAGAGGAAAAGATGAAAATTTCTTGAACAAGTACCCCCGAGGATTTCTTGAGGCTCTGTTCCGTTAGAATTAGAGGAGAAAGAGCGTAGTGGCGCCTAAACAAAATATATCAAATATAAAATATAAACGGTTACCATTTCTCCTCTTTAAACTTTGTAATAGGAGAACTTAATTCACATCTCAACATCAGGCCCTTAAGTACATGGCCCAAATTAGAAGGCCCAATCTAACAAAGTCGCCTTATGGGCCGCCAGATCAATTTTGGATCCTAAACCTGTTCACAGTACCAAGACAAGCCTATCATAATTCTTGTGGCTGCTGTCCAAAGATTCCTCGCATACTTTGAGAAGTCAGATGATTCTGTTTCTGTCATCACGGAACGTTGTTCAAGAAGACTGCCATGATATGCCTTATCCAACTCCTTTTGTTTGTTGATTACAAATATGATAAACGAAAAACGAAATCCTCACAACATAGATTCCTTAATCGCTTTTATCCAAACAAGACAAGGGAAGAAAATTCATAGACATTACCATCATCCACGCATGTGCATGTCTATATCAATTGATATATATGTGTGTGTCATCTACCATCTTTACAACTAGAACAGAGCAATCAGTGTAGCTATGGTTCACTTGGTAGACTTGCACAATATGCCCTTTTCTGCCACTCTAACCTTTATCTCGCTTGCCATTTTCCTCCTGGCTTGGCTTTGGGTTAGACAACAAAGGAAAATCAAGAGATTACCTCCAGGTCCCACAGGTTTGCCGATTATTGGCAACCTCCATATGTTAGGGAAGTTTCCTCACCAAGATTTGCATAAACTAGCGACAAAATATGGTTCCATCATGTACATGCGCTTAGGCTTGGTACCAGCCGTTGTGGTATCGTCACCCGAAGCTGCCAAATTGTTTCTCAAAACGCATGATCTTGTTTTCGCCAGTCGGGGCCCTAACGAGGCTGCAAAGTATGTCTCCTACCAGAGAAAGAACTTGTCGTTTGCAGAATATGGCCCTTACTGGCGAAACATACGCAAGATGTGCACACTTGAGTTGCTTACCAGCCATAAGATAAAAAGTTTCAAGAGCATGAGGAAAGAAGAAGTTGACCTGATGGTTCAGAAATTAAAAGAGGCTGCCTATGAGCGTGTTGATGTAGATCTTAGCGTCATCATCTCATCTCTCAACTTTGATATGAGTTGTAGGATGGTCATGGGGAGGAAATACATGGACGAGGAGTTTGATGGGAGGGGGTTTAAGGCTGTGATTCAAGATGGAATGCACGTAGCAGCAAGTTTTAACTTGGGTGACTACATTCCTCCACTTGCGCCTCTTGACCTTCAGGGTCTTACAAAGCGCATGAAGGCTATCAGCCAGGCTTTTGATGATTTCTTTGAGAAAATCATTGACGAGCACATCCGCTCTAAGGACGAAAACAGAACCAAAGACTTTGTTGATGTCATGTTGGGATTTATGGGATCTGAAGAAACAGAGTATAACATTGGTCGAGACAATATGAAAGCCATAATGTTGGTAAGAAAGTATCCAAAATTCTGATACATAACAGATTAGTTGGATATGTATCAGCCATAATACTGATCAGAAACAACAATTTTCCATGCAGGACATGCTTGCTGGTGCGTCGGACACTTCAGCAACAGCAATCGAATGGGCAATCTCCGAACTCATCAAGAACCCACGAGTAATGAGAAAAGTCCAAAAGGAGTTGGAGGAAAAGGTAGGATTGGATAGAATGGTGGAAGAATCAGACTTGGAGAGCTTGGAATACTTAGACATGGTGATAAAGGAATCTCTCAGGCTCCATCCTGTGGCACCATTTCTCATCCCTCATGAATCAATGGAAGACTGTACGATCAATGGTTTCCTCATACCTAAGCAGACACGCATTCTTATAAATACATGGGCCATCGGGAGGGATCCAAGTGCATGGACTGAGCCAGAGAAGTTCTTCCCCGAGAGGTTTGTAGGGACTAACATAGATCTTCGTGGACATGATTTCCAGCTGCTCCCATTTGGGTCAGGGCGAAGAGGGTGCCCTGGAATGCAGTTAGGACTGACTGTGGTCCGGTTGGTGGTGGCACAGCTCGTTCATTGCTTTGTCTGGGACCTCCCACATGACATGTTGCCAACTCAGTTAGACATGACTGAATTCTTCGGTCTCACAACTCCCAGGGCCACTCACCTGCTTGCAGTTCCTACTTGTCGGCTTCAAATATGAATCTGTCCAGTTGAATGTTGTTTGTGTTTGTATATTAATCCTTTTTTTTTATTTAAAAATTTCTTTTTCGGGCTGTTAAGGATTAATTTACCACCAAATTTTAAGCATGAATGATAAAAGAAAGTAATTAAGCAACAGTTTCATAATTTTTAGTTCATTATCTAACTGGCATCAAAATTTACAAAATTAGTTTTACTTTGTGGGCTAAATTAATCTATTTATCTATATATATATATTTCTGTGGCCTTTATCCAATGATTCCTGATGATAAAGATGCTTCGAGAATTCTGAGGTTTGTTTGTCGTCAGAGGTTGTTCCAATGCACTGCAACATCAGTTGATTGTTTTATATTAGTTGAGACAAGAAAAAATAAATAAATAAATAAATGCATAGGAATGGCCACCATCCCCATATCTGTATATCTTACAGCAATATATATCTGTGCTCCATCTTCTCAGTACAATTAGAACAGAGTTATCAGTCCAGCTATGGTTCACTCTATAGACTTGCCCGCTTCATCATCCGAAGCTGGAACTACCAATTTTCAAGAAGAAACAAAAGCACTGCTGACCCAAAATCTGCCTCCCACGCTAGCCTTTATCTTGCTTGCCTTTTCCTTACCAGCGTTGCTTTGGGTTAGAGCAAGGAAAATGAAGAGATTACCTCCTGGTCCCACAGGATTTCCAATTTTTGGTACTCTCCATATGTTAGGAAAGTTCCCTCACCAGGATTTGCATAAACTAGCAACGAAGTACGGCCCCATCATGTATATGCGCATAGGCTTGGTACCAACTGTTGTGGTATCGTCGGCCGAAGCTGCCAAATTGTTTCTCAAGACTCATGATCTTGTTTTTTCCAGTAGACCTCCTAACGAGGCATCAAAGTACATCTCCTACGGGCAAAAGAACTTGACCTTCGCACAATATGGCCCTTACTGGCGCAACATCCGCAAGATGTGCACACTCGAGTTGCTTACCAGTCATAAGGTAAACAGTTTCAAGAGCATGAGGAAAGAAGAGCTCGACCTATTGATTCAGATATTAAAAAAGTCCGCCCGTGAAGGTATTGCTGTTGATCTTAGCGCAAAAATCTCTTCTCTCACCGCTGATATGAGTTGTAGGATGGTTCTGGGGAAGAAATACAAGGACAGGGAGTTTGATGAGAGGGGGTTCAAGGCTGTGATTCAAGATGGAACGCATCTGGCGGCAAGTTTTAACTTGGGGGACTACATTCCTCCGATTGCGTCACTTGATCTTCAGGGTCTTACGAAGCGCATGAAGGCTATCAGTAAGACATTCGATGATTTCTTTGAGAAAATCATTGACGAACACATTCGATCCAAAGACGAGAACAGAACCAAAGACTTCGTTGATGTCATGTTGGGACTTATTGGATCTCAAGAAGCAGAGTACAACATCGGTCGAGACAATATAAAAGCCGTCATGCTGGTAAGAAAGCATCCAAATTTTACCAAACCGGTACTACAAACTTCTCGTACATATGTTGGCTTAGCTTAATGGTTCTGCCAGAAGATGGTATGGATACTTTTCTAAGAAATATTTGGATATAATAATACACAACTTTTTAGCCAATGAGCCTGAAAATGATGGGAAAGTTTTGGGATCTATATCCAAATCCAACTAATCTCGTACTACTATGAATGAGAAACAACGAGAATAAACTATTTTCCTTGCAGGACATGCTTGCGGCTTCAATGGACACATCAGCGACAGCAATCGAATGGGCCCTCGCCGAACTCATCAAGCACCCTCGAGTGTTGAGAAAAGTTCAACAGGAATTGGAAGAAAAGGTAGGTTTGGATAGAATGGTTGAAGAATCAGACCTGGAGAGCTTGGAATACTTAGACATGGTGATAAAGGAATCTCTCAGGCTCCATCCTGTGGCACCCTTTCTCATCCCCCATGAATCAGTCGAAGACTGCACCGTCAACGGTTTCCTCATACCTCAGAAGACACGCATTATTGTAAATGCTTGGGCCATTGGGAGGGATCCGAGTGCATGGACTGAACCAGAGAAGTTCTTCCCTGAGAGGTTTGTGGGGACTAACATAGATCTTCGGGGTCAGGATTTCCAGCTGATCCCATTTGGGTCAGGGCGAAGGGGTTGCCCTGGAATGCAGTTAGGACTGACTACGATTCGGCTGGTTTTGGCACAGCTGGTTCATTGCTTTGTTTGGGACCTTCCAAATGACATGCTCCCAAGTCAGTTGGACATGACTGAATTCTTCGGTCTGACAACTCCCAGGGCCAGTCATCTGCATGCCATTCCTACTTATCGGCTTTATTTATGAATCTGTCCAGAAGAATGTCTTGATTTCAGCGTTTCAAATAAGAATGTCTTGAAGAATGTCATTCCTCGTGTCTGTACTGTGTTTTCTTTTACTAATGTTTCTGATGTTTAACGAATCTTCTAACATCATCTAATCTCTCACAGTATGATAAGAAACAACAAAGATCAAGGATTTAGTATTTTACCTCAAAAATCGCTTTTTTTTTCCCTCGACTTCGAGAATAGAGATTTTGATACCAAAAATTATATTTCTAGTTGTGTAGATTCGTGCTTACGGATAAAGGGAGCGGGTGGAGTGTTTTTGGGCGAAAAAAAAAGAAAATAAAAATATAAAATGAGAGGGGAGTCTCTGTCCACGGGGAACAAAGGGGAGAGACAAGTGGTCGCCAAGAATTCTATTTTGGACTTCCCAGGCCCAAAACGAATAACAAGCCCATGATAACAAAAAATTTGAAAGTTAAAAAGTAATATTTTCATAAAAATTCTAAAACAGCCAAAAAAGAATAAACCATAGGAAAATAAAAAACCCACCAACTGATTGCTTGTCAGAACCTGAGTGTTGCGAGATTAAAATCAACCCATAAAAGTTGACAGTGACAAATGCACGGTTTTTTAATGGCATGCCATAACTACATTTATAACTCACTCATATATGTATATGCTGACGTTGACCTTCCATTAATTGTTGATATGATTTATGGACTTGATTTTATTTCTTCCAAGGACTGCAAGAAGAATTTAGACCTGCAATGTAGAGGAACCATAAATCATATACAAATACACGGGGTCTTCTCCACTTTCCAGCGCAATCGCCACAAGTAACCGTATGTAAAACAAGTCCGGACAGTTGCCGGATATTCCCTTCCGCGTCCTGGGCCGCAAAGAGACAGAAACCTCCGTCATCGTCACTATTTTTCGATAATTACATACATAATATACCAGTCCCGACCCGATTATAAAATATACCGTACCCTAGCCCGTAGGGAAAAGGGAGGACGAAAGAAAATCAACGGTTGACTCGGCGGTGATTGTATTGTAGGAGTGATCAGTGATGGTAACGGAGTTGCCAATTTTATTATAAAATTGACAGCCAATCCAAACCAATTCAATCCAACTTTACCACAAAGTCTACACCACACCACACGCAGAATCCTGATAATGAGTTGGACTAAAGATACCAAAGGGAGATATTGATTGGATCCCGGACCCGGAAATCTCTCCGCCTGTTCTATCACCATCAACAGGAAGATGCCTCAAGTCATTTTAAGGCTAAGGACGTTATTATCGAAGTCAAATATTCGTCTGTATCCGAAGACGGTTTATGTGCATATACGTTATACATACAGTATATATATATTACACAGTATCATGTTTGGATTATTACCATGTGCGTGCGTGGGTGGATCGTGGATGCGGGTCTCCGTCGTCCGAGCAGGGTGAGAGGGTGAGTCACTGGCAATTACCGCATTGTCTTTTATTTATTTAATTAATACGCGTCCGTATTATAATTTAAACTTATGCAAGTAGAGACTAAAGCGAGCAAAGACAGGCAGCGGAGCACAAAAAGGAATCACAGTCACAGCTTCTTGTAGTTGGTGCTGTCCTTTACAGTCTGTAGTTACTCCACTCTGGCTCTCGCCCCCAACCCACCAACCAACACTTCACACCTCACCAATTTCCATTTTCAGCATCACGACACAATCTGTAGCCCTAACCCTAATCCCTACCCAGACTTTCTTCACTCCAGCTACATACTTGCATTTCCCTGCTCCTATTTTACTTCTTTCTTTTACCAATGCTGCTGCTTCTTCTTTGTTCCGCTAAATGACTGTCCCTGTTCTTCTCCCCTTTTCCTCCCGGTTCCGGTTCCGGTTCCTCTCCCTCTTCTTCTTCCTTTTAGTCTTCTTTTTCTTTTCTATCGCCGCCGCATCGGAGCTCCGATCCTTGCTTGAGTTCAAAAAAGGTATCCAGTCCGACCCGCTCGATAAAATTCTTCCTCACTGGGACCCTTCTTCCCTCCCCGACCCCAATGCCTGCCCCATTTCCTGGCCCGGAGTCATCTGTGACCAGCCCAATGGTTCCGTCACCGCCATCGCCCTTGACCGCCTCGGCCTTACCGGGGACCTCAAGTTCTCCACCTTGCTTGGCCTCAAGTCGCTGCAGAATCTCACTCTTTCCGGAAACGGCTTCACGGGTCGGATAGTGCCTGCATTGGGGACAATGAACTCTCTCCAGCACTTGGATCTGTCTGACAATAATTTTATGGGCCCTATCCCGGGACGGATCGCTGAGCTGTGGAATTTGAAATCCCTCAATTTGTCAAAGAACAGTTTCGAGGGCGGGTTTCCTGTGGGTTTCCGGAATTTGCAGCAGTTGAGGGTTCTGGATTTGCATTCTAATCGGTTTTGGGGGGTTGCAAGTAAGGTCTTCAGTGAATTGATCAATATGGAATATCTGGATTTGAGTAATAATCGGTTTTTCGGTCAGTTTAACGAGCTTAGCGTCGAGAACGTGTCGGGTCTGGCTAACACAGTGCGTGTTGTGAATTTGAGCGGGAATGGATTCATTGGTGGGTTCTTTAAAGGAGAAGTTATTAGCCTGTTTAGGAATTTGGAGGTTTTGAATTTGGCTAACACTGGGATCAATGGGGAACTACCCTCATTTGGTTCTTTGCCGAATTTGAGGGTCTTGAAATTGGGGAATAATTCCCTCTTTGGAAGGATCCCGGAGGAATTGTTGAACGGGTCCATTTCTATCCAAGAATTGGATCTAAGTGCCAATGGATTTACTGGTACGAACATTGACTTTTGTGTGCGTGTTTATTGGTTAGATGGGTGCAGTTTTTGTTATGTCTGTTGAATCTAGTCAACCCTAGTAGTTCATATCCTAGCATTTAGCTATCATGAGTGAATCAATGGTTGTTAGTGACTAACTGGCATTAATGATCTAATTGATGTTGAGAAATTTGAATTTACCCAATTTTTTCAGAATTTAGGTTTTACTTATTTATTGTAAAAAATTCAGACAACATTCTCCGGCTAACCTCATAGTAAGTTGTGGAATACAACCGACTAAAACTGAGTTGGAACAAGCATCAGTGGGCATTTGTATCGTTGATTTTCATCTGCCCATGTTAATTTGCAAAGTTAATATAAATTCTAAGTAAAATGGTTACAATAGCTTTTGTGGTCAAACATTTGAAGAGTGACTGTCACACCCTTGAGATGTTTTGGCGTGGGAAAACAAGATATTCCTCCACCTCAAGCTGCATACCATCTGAATTTAGAGAATATAGCGGTTGCATAGTTATGCCTCTGATACCTCCAAGTCTTTTCTGTGCAGGTACCATTGCAGAGGCTAAATTTACAACAATTAATGTCTTGAACCTTTCATCAAATAGCTTATCAGGGACTCTGCCCTCTTCTCTTGACAGATGTACAGTTTTGGATTTGAGTAGTAATATGATATCTGGTGACCTGTCTGCGATCCAGCACTGGGGAACTGCACTTAAAGTTATTGATTTAAGTTCGAACAACTTGTCAGGAAGTTTGCCAAGCTTGACTTCTCAGTTTGGAAAATTGGGTAAGCTTAATCTTGGAAATAATTCACTAGAAGGTGACTTGCCTCCACAATTGGGAGCCAGCTCAGAATTGTTTGTGCTTGACCTAAGCATGAATAAACTCAGTGGGCCTCTTCCGACTGACCTGTTTGCTTCATCAATGTTGACAAATCTTAATTTATCAAGAAATCAGTTTATGGGGCCAATCCCTCTTCGTGGTTCACGGGCGGGTGAATTGGCACAAATGCCATCTTTCTCAAAGATGGAGTCCCTTGATCTGTCTCACAACTTGTTGACAGGTTCATTATCTTCAGACATAGGCAATGTGGCAAGTCTGCAATTGCTGAATGTTTCAAACAATAACTTATCTGGAGACATACCTGTTGAATTGAGCAAGCTTACATTCTTGCAGTACCTTGACTTGTCTGGAAACAAATTTCATGGTAAAATCCCTGACATGCTCCCTTCCAGCTTGATTGGATTCAATGTATCCTACAATGATCTCTCTGGAAATGTTCCTGATAATCTGAGAAACAAGTTCAATAGTTCTTCATTTCGCCCTGGAAATCCATTGTTGATTATAACTCCTGGGTCAGGATCTAATTCTGTTCCAGATCATATTTCTGATCAGGGAAAGCGTCATAGCTCAAAGAGTCATATCTTGATTGCAATAATCGTTGCTGCAGTAGGAGCTGCTGCAATGATAGGTTTTGTGTTGCTGGCATATCAACGGGCACAGCAAAAAGAATTTCGTGGGATAGGTGTATTTGGTGCCCGAACTGCAGGGGAAGATGCTAAGCTAGGAAGATACTCAGGAAATTCTCTCTTTAATTTCCACTCAAATGTTCATCGTCCAGCATCATCTTTGAGTTTCTCAAATGACCACTTGCTTACTCAAAATTCAAGGTCTCTTTCTGGTCAGACGGAATTTGCATCTGAAATTGTTGAGCATGGTTTACCAGAGGGAGTGGCGTCTAGTTCTGCAAATCTTAATCTTATTGATGATTACCCCACAACATCTAGAAGTAAATCCCCTGTGGGGTCTCCTTTGTCTTCACCTCGTTTTGCTGAGGCTCGCGAACAAGCCACAAAGCTAGATGTCTGCTCTCCTGACCGGTTGGCTGGAGAGCTATTCTTCCTTGATTCTTCACTTGCATTTACTGCAGAGGAGTTATCTAGAGCTCCAGCTGAAGTTCTTGGCAGAAGCAGTCATGGAACTTTATACAAAGCTACTCTAGATGGTGGGCATATGTTGGCTGTGAAGTGGTTACGGGTGGGACTTGTCAAGCATAAGAAAGATTTTGCAAAGGAAATAAAAAAGATAGGCTCTATAAGACATCCCAGTATTGTTCCACTTCGAGCATATTATTGGGGACCCAGGGAGCAGGAGCGGCTTCTTCTAGCAGATTATATCCATGGAGATAGCCTGGCTTTGCATCTACATGGTAATACTATTCTTCCTTGCAAACTTGTGTAATTCTGTTGTATTATTTTTACTGTGCTAAAATTATCATTGTTTTTTATGGTTAGAATAATTGGTGCTTAGATTCGCTGGTTGTCTTTTATTTTTTTAGCCCCTCCATCCATTCATAATTTTGAGGTTTGGTTATACATTTGTTCATGCTGCTAAAGGCAAGTAATTCGCCAATGCTCTAAGTGGGTCCAAGGCAGGCTATCTTAGAAAGGTGCCTGCTGGGCAGAGCTCTCAGTGGAAGGCGCAGGAACTACATATGCAAGCACCTAATTATTATTATTTTTGACCTTTTGTGACAGCTCTTATAGTAAATTAAATTTCAGCTTTGGTGGTTTAACATTCTTCTGCTTAAAATAATTTTTAGGATTTTTTTGTCTAACTTTTGACAGAAGATATTGTTGACAATTATTTGGAAATAGGGCTTCTATATGTGTGTGTGTAGATTCGAACAGAAATACTTAAAAGTATTTTAAGCAGAATTATGGTAAACTTTGAAATATTTATATTATATAAAAAATGCATGTAAGATATTTGTTTAGGACATATATCCTTTTCAGTGTTAAACATGTAAAAAAAAGTACTAATTTACACGCAAGTACTAAAGTATGCATCCTTATATCTATGCATATCTGTGTACATATCTTAAGCTTTATTACGTGTTTATAATCCTGAGATCTGATACACTCATGTGTAGTTCAGATCTCTGAACCTAATTTGCTACTCATGAGTTTGGTAAACAATGTATGGTAGTTCATTTATATATGCTCATGGAAATGTAATAGCCATGGTGAATTGCTTTGCGATTCATTATCAATCATGGCTCCTAGTAGTATAATCGGTATCTTACCTTTCATCAAGATTCAATAACCTGGAATGAATGCAGCATCGCTAATTGTACTGTTGATATTTTCCTGCCAGTGTCTTGATAGGTTGTCTATGTTAAGCCCTCGTTCAGACAGTGGTGCTTTGCAATTCTTGGTGTTGCTAAGGGGACTCAAACTTAGGAAGGATGGTTTAAATGAATATAGAGTTAATGTCATACCCTTTGATTGTTGAATTCGTCTAGGATGTTTTACATAAGAAGGTTCCTGTTTCTTCTGGTTTCAATGAAGATGCATTACGGTTTGTTAATTTACAAAATAGATGTCAGCTCAAGCTGTTAATGGAGAGTATAAGAGTTAGGCTAGACCTAGGTTGTGTTTTTTCTTTTATACTGGTTTGGGTTGATTGAAAATTCTCTTATTTTTGGGGAGCATTTATGTGGACCTGAGATATTTATATGCAGAAACCCTTTGCATAGGTTCATGCCTTGAACATCTCAAGCGCAGTTTTCCATTATGATTTGTTTCTCAGATATGATGTAACAAGTCAGTAATAGTGGATATGTATGATTTACTTGACTAGGCATCATTAAATGATAGATTGTATCTTTTTCACCAGCCTGTGTCGACATCAAACTGTTTTAAGTGGAAAAGTTGGGAGTATAACGGATATCATGATTGACTGAATTTGACCTTGTGGATGCAGGACTAACTGGACCTTAGGTTCGAGTGTCTAGTGGTTATAGGATAACTGCGTATTTCAATTCCGGAGCATGATATTGTTCAAATATGAACAGGTTTTATTGTGGTTGTGTCTGATTGGTACTTAATATCATCAGTTTGCTTCAATTTATGAGCTGGTTCAACAAGGGTTTGGGTCCCTCTTAAGATGATTCATAGTATGACCACTATTACTTGCTTCACTGTTTGGGAAGCTTTTTCTTTTTAGTTCTTGAAAGGTTGCAGTTAGCTACACTCTCGTTGTCTTAATGCTTCTTCAATTTATGTGATGCAGAGACTACACCTAGGCGGTATTCTCTATTATCGTTCAGTCAGAGATTTAGAGTCGCTGTTGATGTTGCTCGGTGTCTGCTGTACCTTCACGAAAGGGGACTTCTCCATGGGAACCTCAAGCCAACAAATATCATATTGGAAGGTCCAGAGTATAACACTCGCCTGACTGATTATGGTCTTCACCGCTTGATGACACCTGCTGGCATTGCCGAACAGATACTAAATCTGGGAGCTCTTGGATACCGCGCACCGGAACTTGATAATGCAGCTAAGCCTACTCCTTCATTGAAGGCTGATGTGTATGCATTTGGAGTCATATTGATGGAGTTGTTGACCAGAAGAAGTGCGGGTGACATAATGTCAGGACAATCAGGGGCTGTTGATCTTATGGATTGGGTAAGAGTGTGTGATCAAGAAGGAAGACGAATGGACTGTATTGACAGGGATATTGCGGGCGGAGAAGAACCCACCAAAGCGATGGACGATTTACTTGCTGTATCGCTTAGGTGTATTCTTCCTGTAAATGAGAGGCCTAACATAAGACAAGTCCTGGGGGATCTCTGTTCTATATCTGTTTGAGTCATTGTACATGCGTCTTGGAATTAATTTTTGTCGTTCCTCGACCCAATTGTCTATTTTTCCTCATTTTTTTTCCATTTATTGTTTAGCCTTGTGATTTTGGGCGAATCGTCTCCTGTCCTTTTTTTCTTTTGCCTGGAAATTTTGATGTAAAGCAAAAACCCACGATTGATTATTTAAACAGTGTTTTCCAGATTGATCGTCAAGAGTAAAGAATGACAATTCTTTGTGTTCTCAATCACGTTTGCCTGCTTCCATCTTCAGAGGATCCGACCGGCCGAATTTATTGAAATTATAGCTTATTCCCTGCCTGAATTCTCAAATGCGCTCCTCCCAGAAACTTACAGATGTCCTCGGTCCCCCAACTTCACAGAACTCTTTCAATGGGGTCGCCCTTACATATGTGGAACTCTCAAATCCGACAATCCGTATATCAGAACAGCCCCCATCAAGCCCTCTTCCTCTTCCGCCGAATGAAATTTAATGGCCTACAGCCCGACAACTTTACTTTTCCCTTCCTTCTCAAAGCCTGTGCCGAGCTCTCCCATCTCAGCTACTCCCAAGCAGTCCACACCCATGTCCTCAAGTCGTGGTTTTACACTAACGTCTTTGTACAAACTGCTTTAGTTGACATGTACTTCAAGTGTGGCCAGCCACGCTTCGCCGCAGATGTGTTCGCGAGAATGCCTCAGAGGGATGTTGCTTCATGGAATGCGATGCTTGTGGGTTTCGCTCAAGTGGGATTTCGGGATAAAGCAATGGGTACATTTCGAGAGATGAGGCTAGCAGGTGTTTTACTAGATGCTGTTACGATTATGGTAGTGAGCAAGATTGTTGAGAAATTGAATTGGGCAAAGGCGGTTCAATCGTTAGGTATTCGAATAGGGGTCGACGCTGATGTTTCCGTCGCGAACACGTGGATTTCCGTGTATTCTCAGTGTGGTGATCTGAATTTGGCTGTGTCGGTATTTTCCGGGATCCAACCTGAGTTAAGGACTCTCGTTTCTTGGAATTCTATGGTTGCGGGGTATGCGTGTTTTGAGAAATGTTCTGATGCTTTGTATTTTTACAAATGGATGCTGCAGGAAGAATTTAGGCCTGACTTAGGTACTATCGTAAGCCTGCTTTCTTCCTGTGCGCATCCTCGGGCAATATTTCAGGGCATGCTGATTCATTCGCTAGGAATCAGAGTTGGTTTTGGTTCAGATTACCGTGTAGTCAATACCCTAATCTCCATGTATTGCAAGTGTGGGGATCTTGAAGCTGCAAGATTTCTATTCGATCACATGCACGAAAGAACCTGCGTTTCATGGACGGCCATAATCAGTGGGTATGCTGTAAAAGGGGATATGGATGAAGCATTAACTTTGTTTAATGCTATGGAATCAACCGGTCAGAAACCTGATATGGTTACCGTGCTTGCTATGATTAAGGGTTGTGGTCAAGCTGGAATTCTTGAAGTTGGAAAGCAAATGGATGTTTATGCCAGCTATAATGGTTTAAAACGTTGTACGGTTGTCTGTAATGCACTGATAGACATGTATGCAAAATGTGGAAGTGTAGATGATGCCCGACAGCTGTTTGACACCATGGAGGATAGAACTGTTGTTTCTTGGACGGCCATCATTTCAGGATGTGCTTTGAATGGATTATTTGAGGAAGCTCTTGAGCTTTTCAGTCAGATGAATGAGTTGGGTTCGAAACCAAACCATGTAACTTTTCTTGCTGTCCTTCAGGCATGTACCCACGCCGGTTTCCTAGAGAAAGGATTGGAGTGCTTCAAGATGATGACTGAATCATACAAAATAAATCCTGGATTAGACCACTACTCCTGTGTGGTGGATCTTCTAGGACGCAAAGGGAAGCTAAAACAAGCATTGGAATTTATCCAAGATATGCCTATTAAACCTGACATTGCTATATGGAGTGCTTTGCTTGCTGCTTGCAAGATTCACAATAACGTTGAAATGGGGGAATATGCAGCTCGTCATCTTCTTGAATTGGAGCCACATATGGCTGTTCCTTACGTTGAGATGGCTAACTTGTATGCATCAAAGGGGAGGTGGGGCGAAGTTGCAAGGATAAGAACATTGATGAAATCTAACATGGTGAAGAAATCTCCTGGACAAAGTCTCGTGGAAGTTAACGGGAAGACTCATGCTTTTACTGCTGACGACCGGAAACATTATGAAGAGGAGTCGATATATGCTGCTTTGGACAGTCTGTTTTTGCAGTCAAAGTATGAAAATTTCCCAAGATATTCAAGTGAAATTTGGGAACTTGAGTGGGAATCAAGTGCTATCTTTAATAGCTGAAGGCCTTTTACTTCTCCAGACCTTTATCCAGACACAAGAAATTCAATGGGTAAAATTGGTCACCACCATTAACTGATAATGTGCATAGACCATTAAGTCTAGAAAGTAGAAACCGAAAAGAAATTGCATTAAAGACGGCAACCCACATCTCAATGATGTCCCCAAGGTTACATCATTATACACAGAATTTCAACTTGTTTCCTTGACAAATTATGTTGGGAGTTCAGGCATGCTGATACTAATTGTACAAATGTTACATTGATAACATCTAAACCCAAGCTTCAACAGTTAAATATGGCAGGCAGCAAGGAAAAACTACGCTGATGAAAACCCCAAAATTCAGCTGGCTTCACTTTGTTAAAATATCATAAACCTCCAACCAATAAAGAAGGTTCTTCGTGAGCTTGGGGGAGAACATAGCCATATACAAATATATATATATCACCTGTCAACATGTTGGCAGCATCGGGTCTGAATAGCATATGAGCAATGAATGACATCAAACTTCATTTCGGAATGGGTTCAAGTTAATTTTGAATGGAGTGCTTCAGCGAAGAAAGAGCAGAATCGCATTCTTTATACACTGATGTCGCTGTATACATCTGCTTCAATCTCACTGAAACTAACAAGAGCAAGATTTAGTCTAAAGTATATTTCTTCTAACGAGTCGGTTTATAATAACGGAAAGTATCTGTTACAGTCAGAACCTGTTCATATGCAATCAAATATATAATTGATAAATAGGAGTGTGAGCCCGCTTGAACTTCTGATACAGAAAAATGAGTGCATTACTGAGAATCTACGAGCAGAGTGGAACCTACTACTGCTATACCTATAGAATTTTTAAGGTTTAATTAGGCTCTTTCGATTCTAATGCGAAGTGATTAATCAAACACAGATGGAAAAGAAAAATGCGGCAACCATAAATAGCACACCATCACCTCCTTAAAAACAAACACGGCCAAAGAGGAATAACGTATAAAATTAATGTTTAGAATTTAGTGATTTGTAAATAAAAAATACTCAAATCCTTTGGCCTTGAAGCAATTGCATGCACACCATAAGAAACTAGAATCAGTATCTTCAAAACCAGACTGAAGCCAATCCAGTTTAGTAGTCGATTGAAATCTATATTATAATAATATTGGATAACCCTTTATTTAAGGCTAGTCAAAATTATCCGGTTATGACTACAGTTCAACCAATAATATTATGGTTATAACTAATACGATTGGATAACCACTTATTTAAGCCCACTACGTTTAAAAGTCACCATATTAAACCACAAATCTTTCAGCCTGTTATAAACAAAATTATTGATATGAATTTCCAAGCAAAGGCCAAAAAAATGTATAAATAAACAAAACTTACCAAATTTTCAAGCAGTTCCAGTTATCAGCTTTTCCCGTTGATCAATTTTTTTCACCTTTATAACACCAATGAGAACTTGAAGGCTAAAGAATGCACAAAAGGTATATGCTGCAATGGCTGGTACCTGAATGGATAATCACTTATTTCTTAATAGAAAATCAGGGAAAGGACTCAAGATGATGCAAGAACATGAGAATTGCAACAAATAGCTTACTCGAATGGAATTGAGATACAATATTGTCGCAAGGTTTATTAAGCTTCCAGCAGCTACAGCCTGTTGATTATAGAAGATGACAGAATGAGGGAGTTAACACCCAGCTCCAACAAAATCCATTAAACTTTACTTCTTCTATATGCCATACAGCTGAAAGACAAAAATTATGTATATAAAATCACAATTCAACATTACATTACACTCCATGAACATCAACTCTTCTCTTATTCTTTCTCTGGACACAAGTGATTCTTCTTTTTTTAGGTATTATAAGGAGAATTGAACCCGAACTTTATAGTTGCCATGAACAAGCATTAAGTACAGGAGCTATGTCGCTGGTTTGGTGACTATTCTTAGCATTAAAGATACAAGATTTAAACACAAATGGAATGCCACAAGTCATAAAGCATGCTAGGTTCAAATTTTATGTCATAAAAGGTAAGAGAACTCAATCAAATCCCCACCAAGTTATAAGACATACAAACTTACACTCCCTACTGTCTTCTGAACGGCTGCAACACGCTGGAAAGCCCTTTCAGCCTCCAGAGTTCGAACTCGAAGCTTCAAATCACCTTGCTCCTGAAAATGAGTAAGTTGAAAGAAAGTATTATAATATTGTAAACTTGTTCAGATTAAAAATAAAGCCTGAACTCATGAATCTTACCAGTCGTTGAATGGTTTCGGCAAGCTTTGAAACTCTATCAGCCTGTCTAAATAAGTTGTAGAATGCCCGGGACTGTCTGTCCCATCTATTCCTTAAGTCCTGAAATATGAATGAAATTGACAAAGAAAAAGATTAAATATGACCAGAATCCTTCAATGAGAACAGAATAAAACTGCCGTACCTTCAAGAGAACTTCAACCCCAGCTTCACGAAACTTTAGCAACTCAAGTGCATAGCTACAAGACAAGGCATGAGGAATTTTTCAAGGATAATAAAATAGATAGCCAACAAAATTTGAGATTAAATAAATTTGACAAAATTTTAGCTGCCAAATGTCACTCACGGTTTGGCAATCTCTGTAATATCAAACCGAGGATCAAGACCCTTTCCAATGCCATCCAAAACTGCAGGAAAGAGATGTTGATGCCCTGAGATTAATGTTGCATATAGTAGCATAACCCAATAAGCCACCAGATTCTATTACTAAACCTGAAAATGCTCTGACTACAAATGTAAATGTCGCAGGAAAACGGAAAGGTTGATCTGCTGCAATGGCCAATAGATCTTCTCCTGTAAGGACATTGAAACAGCTATTAGTTACAGTCATCTTGATGTTCACGTGGACTGCCAGAAACATTCTTTGTTTTATGTTGTTTAAAGTAAGAAAGTAGCACAACCAACTTATATAAACTATGAAGTGGGACATGGTCGCGGCTTATGCATAGCCCCACGCCGCAAGCTCCATTATATAAAATTTTGAAGAAAATCAAAGCTCAGATAATTGAATAAAAAGAAAAAGAATCAAGAAGTCCATGTGACTAATAGAAACTCATTTGACATATATACATATATCGATATATAAGATATGTATGTTTGTTCACAACCTCCAACTGCAAGCCAAATAAAAAATAATGATGAGATGCGCTCACCTGTTATTGTAACCTTTAGAGAAAAAGTTGGTTGCTAACACATGCAAACATAATAAATTGGTATATTTCAAGAATTCATACAAAGTGCTTGAAAATCTTATTCATGCGTATAGTTAAGATGAAAATTACCAATGGCAGCTAGTCGTTGCTTCTTTTTCTCTACCTTTTCCTCCTTACTCAAAGGCTTTTTAAATCCAAGTTCTGCTGTTGCCATCTCTCTTTCTTTTCTTTGTGCTGCAAGACGCTCTTCAAAACTGTAAAATGAGGGTAGTATGTCATGGTCGCTAGCAAATGAAGCATCAATGATTATTATGTTTAATAAATACTGAGTTTTGTCCATTTCAACTTTGCAACATTTTAGAGTAAGAAATGCAGAAGAAAAGTCAATTCTTTTATCCTTCCAATTTTGATGTGTTTTTTGGAATGAAAACTAGAAGGCAGGCTTCAAACCATCTATTCAACAAAGTTTATACAGTTGGATCTGGTAAGATAAAGCATAATTCATAATAAACGAAACTATGATGTGATGCAAGCAAAACATCAGCATATCCAGACAAAAATTCAAATGGCTTCTACAATAACTGTCTTCCAGAAGGCAGATACAAGTAGAAAAACTAATCTTAAACTTCCCTTTCCAGCTTTCAACTGACCCAGTTGCCATCCAAATCATCATCTTAAGACATTAATCTTGCTAATTTCTTTATGTTAAAATGTAAACAAATAACATGAAAAGAAGGAAAGGCTATCTGTTTATATTATGTTCCCTTAGAGCACCTATTGAGGAAAAATTGTGCAGTTCGCCTGACCGCAGTCATATCTCCAGTAGGTACAAGTACCCCCATTTGGAACATAGCCTGGAGGACCTGCATCACCATAGAAGCACAGATAAATAACTATACCAGAGCGTGCAAAGAACAGCATTGGAAATTTGAACCACAGGATGTCTGCAGTAGACCACTGTTAGATGTGTACTTTATCTGGATCCTTCTCATAAATTCCATAGAAAGCTTCCAGCAACCCTTCTCTGATGTTTTGACTGATACTGAAACATATCAGGAACAATAACCATTGGAACTCAGAAAGAGACTTCATCGAGATGCTAGTTTCACACGGCCTATGTAGTCAGAAAATACCTTCCCATCATCCCAAAGTCATAAAAAATTAATCTTCCACCATTGACATCATCAACAGCAATATTTCCTGGATGCTTCAGGAAGAAAATAAGAAAGAATAAATCCAGTTTACTTTATCGCTAAAAATCTTTAAATCACACTAAGTAATTATGCAACACAAGTTCAGCATCTTTGTTATCCCATCACATAAAAGCACTGTGAGCAAGACTATAAAGATGGAACCCAGACAATGAGCCCTTCATAGAGACCATTAAATAGGACAAACAATAAAAAGCAGTGTGAAAAAACCAGAAAAATACAGAATTAATTTTTACGTTTTCCAGAAATGCCATTGTGCATAATTTCCAAGTCTATTGGAATGTAACTCGAATTAGTTCAAAAGAAAATAATTTTTTAGTATTTTCAACCAGAGAGATTACATGAAAAAAAAACAAAGAAAGAAATGAAGCAACATAATTACTTCAGAAATAGCCTATAAACTCAATCATATACTTAAAAGAGTATAAATTTATTTTTTCTTCATCTAGACCTGACTTGAGCTTTGATGATGCTTACCTGTGTAAATCCCCTAAGAACAGAGTGCTTTGTGCACTTCAAGAAACCTTTCAGTTCCATAAGCCAATTATATTGAAAGTTCTTGACAAAATCAGTTGTGCGGCCTTTTCCTAGTTAACTGGTAGGGTTCTAGAAGTGGTTTACTTGATTAATTAGAGAAAAATTGAAAATAGTAATGTTCATTATGTTAATTAAAAGAGAAAGCGTAAACAGAAGACTTGAGGATCTATCACTGAACTCCCTCAGACATGAAGGAACCTATTCATGAAAAATGAGGTTAAAAGAATGAAACGATGAAAAATATGTTATTTTCACTTCATGATTTAGCTGAAGCATAGAATGCAAAAAAAATAAATAAATAAAATTAAGAGAGTATGGTTGAATTTCAAACATCTCCTGAGGAGTTTTACAATTCATAAGAGCATTAATTATAAATCAATGGCATAACTGATAATCCACATATCAGGACATGATACACATTGAGTAATGTATTCGCTTGAAATCACTATGCCATAGATTTATTGCATGTCTAGCGTGACTGTGAGTCCATAAATTAATTTCCCATCGAAAATTTAGGGCAAATAACATAAATTAATAGGGCAAGGAACCTACAGGGTCAGCATGGAAAAAACCATGAGATAGAATTTGCTCCAAGTAAGACTCGACAGCATATCGACCCAGCCTGAAGAGATGGAAAAATACAAAATTCATTTTGGATAACTACTGAGAGCATAGAGAATGAGATGCCCATGTTAACATACTTTCACACAAGGAAATTCACAAGAATATGCTAACCTTTTACGATCAACGCCCAACTGATCTAAGGCCTGTATTTTGTTTATTTTGATTCCTGGGACATATTCCATAGTAAGAATCTGCATTTAGATAGCAAAAAAAATCAAATATAAATCAGGAAAAATCTAAAATCAGAATTGTATTACCGAAATATCATTCGTATGTTTATTTTACAAATTATTAGTAATAAAACCTGTGGCGTGGTATACTCCCAATAAATTTTCGGGACTTTCACATAGTCCAAATCCTTGAAATTACTCGCAAATAGTTCTGCATTGGCAGCTTCCTTGTTGTAATCAATCTCCTGAATAAAAGATCAAAGAAAAAAGTATCGCTATGACTACTGTGAAGTGGCAAAGGAAGAAAGCGTTTGAATAATTTTTCTTTTTTCTTTCCTCCTCTTTTTTTTTTTTTCTGCAAAGGTAGATTTAACTAGAAAATCAGAAGCACTGTGACCTGCAATAAAATGAATATCATCGCTGATAAAAGTTTAGCATAGACTTCAGATCTATTCTACTTCTTTAAACTCTAATGTTAGGTGGAAAGAATCATGCTAGATAGACTAAGAGATGTTAACTAAATAGTTTTGTCAGTTATATGTATCACAACAATATATAAATGTAATATGAGAAGTCAAATTTCCAGAAATGATGACCACGAAGTGATGTCCAGCACTGTTGAACATAGAAAGCAGTCAAACTCTGCAAGAAGCCTCTTTTAGTGCCAATCAACTTAAAATATTTGATGTGATTAGTTGCTATTCTTTTCCTTCTTCTTCAGACAAATTACGGTTATTGGTTGGCTTCCGGTATCTCACCAAAGTAATTTATAATGCATAGTGCTAACTCTTCAGCAGCTACGCTACCCTGTCACCCTTTTCATCATTTGGTACAACCAATAATCTTTAATCAGAAGCTCAAGGAACATTTCTCATAACGTTTCCCAGAGATCCAACTGAAACCTCTAGTTCCAGATGCACAATATATATTGGAAAAGTGGTTTCTGCAAGCATGGGAAGCCTATGGCACATTTCATCACTCACTTGCATAATGAAATTACATCAAGCACAAATGAGTTCACCTCACAACATAAACTTCAATGAAGATTAACAATGATAGCCATAATATTCTCAGCGTCAAAATCTAGGTACTTGGGGCAGTATCACTCAAAGCAATTACAATTACAATTTTTAAAATGAAACTAATGATACCTGATACAAAACATTAGCACATTCATCATAGATGGCAACCCAGTCCCTTTTTGCACCATCAGACTTGGGATCAATCTTTTGAAGATACTCTGATATTACCTGGAAACAACAGTAACAGGTCCATAGATCTCAGTAGTTTCTAAGCCATCAGTAAGAACAGAACTTTGGAGTCATTCAACATGTTAATAGAACTAACCCTCAAATTTTTTAGATCAATATCAAAAAGATCTTTGAGACCAGGCCTTTGCACTTTAACCACAACTTCCTCTCCCTTTAGTCGTGCACGGTGAACCTGACCTGAATTAGGAAACAAGGGGATGTGAATAGTTAGATATTCATTTCATATCAATTGCTTTGTAAAAGAAATCCTGAATAGGTTACTTAAAAAAAACACAAAGAAAAAGTAAAGAGCGTTAAGAAAAGAACTAGATTACCAAGACTTGCAGCAGCTATGGGTTCATGGTCAAACCAATCAAATACATCATCCAACGGGCTTCCAAGCTCCTCTTCAACAATAGATACAGCTGTTTCTGATGGGAAAGGAGGAACTTGATCCTGCGAAAATGCATTATTTAGCAGTCCCTTCAAAAGTCACGAATTCATGGAAAAGGAAAAACTAGACAATACAGCGAATTAAACCAGTAAATAAAACGTACAAATTATATTAAAAAAAAGACTTGCCGGAGAACAATAATTGAGTGGAAACTACCTTTTGTCTATTAAATACAACAGAAAGATAATCATAATGATAGCAAGACCCTTTTTATGAAACTAAAGGGGAAAAAATATAGACCTGAAGTTCAGACAACTGATCAACATATTCCTGTGGAAGAATATCCACTCTAGTAGAGAACTGCTGGCCAATTTTGATGAATGTGGGCCCTAATCTCAATATATTGTCCTTCAACCATTTGGCCAAAGCCTTGCGCTTTGCAACCTTTTTCTCCTCCGTCATTCCTCCTGCGCAAAAGCCAGATCAGACAGGTTCACTGTATCCAGGAATCACGAAGCATATGTAGTCACGTAAAACAAGCAACGAGACCAAGGATCGAACCATGTTAAAAGACAAGCAATGGAATTTCGCGCCAGGAATTGAAATACAAACCTCTATAGGCAAATTTCTGGTTGTTGAACCAAGCCTTGAAAATAAAAGTGAAAACAAATCCCCATATCTCCAAAGTTCTCTGTATTGTCGAGTAGGTCTTGAACCTACTCCACCGGCCCCCTGGCGCAATAGAAACCTGCAAGCAAGCAGTTATAATGATGGGTTCATAACGGTTTGTTCAAAAGCAATCAACAGAACATCACGAAGCAGCAACACTGGTATTACATTTCATCGATACCTCTACTTTCTGCTGCTGTTGTTGTTCAGCTTGCTTGAACCAGGCATCTTCTCTGCCAATATCCTCTATCCTCTTCTTTCGACCAGCCTCATCTTTCAATACCTTACTCGTCTCATCTTTCAATACCTTACCCGCCTCATCTCCCTTGTCAACAACCTGCACCACTGCTGAAGAGGCATTTCCGTTGACGTACTTCACCAAACTCTCATTGCTCAGGCCTTTCTCACTCTCCCGTACGGCACCGTTTCCATTAGTTCCATAACCGTTATCCGAGCCGCGGGAAGAAGTAGAAGCGGCACCGTTTCCGTTTGCGGTCAGCTGTTTGAGCAATAAGCTCTCTCTATCCTCGATCACGGCGGCGCCTTCTTCTCTGGAAGAAGCTCGTATAGGGAGGCAGTTGAACCTGGACAATCTCTTGCCGCTGGTGGAAGGACACACAAGAAGTCTAGAGAGGGTGCGTTTAGAGAGAGAAAGCCGGTGCCTAGGAGTAGTGTTGATTGTTTGAGAAGGGAGAAAGGCGAGGTCCGATACTGACAGAGAATAGGAGCATGAAGCCATTGTAGCTGATTCAATATTTTATGACTTCAAACTAAAACCCCCAATTTCCATTCTGAGCGGAGGGAGTTAGTGAGAGTGAAGATGAGAGCCTAAACAGAAGAGTTAAAGGGAAAGAAAGGGGTGGCGATGCGGTTGACACGTGGAGTGCGAGTAGATGAGTTGTTTGGGGATTACGGGGTTCTCATTGGGCAAGAGAACGTTGGAGTTGTTCGGTTGATTTTTAGCCACAGATAATTTTGTCCTCGTCGGATTTTCTTTGACGCTCTGATGCCTACGTGGCATTCTCAAATTTAGAGAATGATTTAATATATGGCTGGTGGTGAATGGGATAGTCGTTGAGGCACATGCGCAGGCCGTAGCATATTTAAAAAATATATTTATTTCCTAAATCCATTGTTTATCTCTTGTAAAATCGTATACATAATGTTTAATATTATATTATAATCATTAATTAATAATATAGAAAAAATATATTATTTTAAAAAAATTAATTAGAAAATATAATCATTTATTTACTACAAAAATTATTGTTAATATCTAAATTATGTAAAAACATATTTACATCTGTTATTTATGTAGATCTATTTTATTGTTATCTTTGTGTTGCCATCATATGTAAAATGTTGGTAATGAGTTTCTCATTATTATTTTTTTTCTTCATTTTCTTTCCTATATTAACAAGTGGTACCACATGAAACAAAACAAAATATTACTTTTAATAAAAACAAAACAAAACAAAACAAAACAAAACAAAATGTTAAAAATGAGTTTTGTGTTTTTCCTTCACATACAATTTAAATTTGACACGACTTGTGAAAAAAAAATTAATGTAGACATTATCTTACATGTAATTTTCTGTCTTTTAATTATTATTTTGTATTTTATAACGAAACCTTTTGAGTATTGAATCTATGATTGTTTTTTTGGAGTTTCAATCCACCTTCACCAATTGAAACAATTAAAAATTTTAATTATTTTTACATATGTTTAAAACTTTAATTATAAATATTTAACAACATTTTATTAATAATACCCTTAAAATAAAATACCAAAAAATAAATTTTATTTAAATTCCATCTCCATAGGTATAGTCAAAGTTTTATTCCAAAAATCTTATTCACATAAGATAAAATAACTCTTTTAATTCGAAGAAAAGCCTATCGGATGATGACACCTGCAAGAATAGTACAACCTTCACAGACGAAATATTGCGATAAGAGCATATCGTCTTCCATCTCCTGGTCAGCACGGAAAAGAGAGAGGGGATGGGCACAGCAATACATAATACGCCTCTCAACAATAGTCTTCAGCCGTGCCACAGTTAACGTTTCCCGCACACTGAAATCTTCAGAATCATTAATATGAGCCGGTAAGTTTTCCACCGTTATCGTGAAACATGGGTTTCCAGGCAAAGGGGACATAAAAAGTTCAAATTCATAAGCCAATTCATCATCTACCGTAGGTGTCTCGCTAATGCCAAACAGGTAACGTCCCAGGGTGACGTCATCTTCCAAGTCAACGCCGGCACAGACCAGAGTTTGCCTTGCCACCGGAAGATCCAAGATTTCTCTAATTCTCTCTTTCAAGTCAAGAACTGTTGCAGTTGATAGCATTTGTATTTCAAGTGTGATCAAAGCTAAAGAACCTTCATTAACCTCTAAGCTAAGTAGCGACATAATGATAATTCCAACGAAGTGAACTTCTGTGGTTGTTGCTTCGGTTAAATAGAAGAAGTCCATGAGAAAGAAACGTTCATCTTTGAGTCTGTGTAGGTGAAACATAACAAACCCTAGCTGTAACCATTTTATATATACACATAATTTGCATTTCAAAAGAGAAAAAAGAAAAGAAAAGTTAAGGAACTTGTTGTTAAGTCTGAGAAGGTGAAATGCATGATGATCATATGACAAATCCCTCCTCCTACCCTACAGTGCTATTCTGGGAATAGGGTTTGTGTAAGATAAAATGGTTACACAAAAAAATCATCAGACTATGAGTACGAGTCATCTCGGACCAGACAATTCTACAGCATGCAGGTTGTCGGAGGAGTCGAGGAGCCATTCTGAGTTCTGGGAAGGGGCAAAATCATCATGGCGGATCACCTCTATCTTCTGCCACGCCTCCCATCTTTCTGCCAATCCATCCCCTTCAAGCATCCTCACGACCTCCATCATCTTTGGCCGCTCCATTGGGGAACTTTGGGTGCAAAGCAACGCCACTTGGATCAGCTGTTCTACCTCAGCTTCCACAAAGTTGTTCTGTAGATCAGGATCCACAAGCATTTCCAACTTCTTCTCTTTTAGAAGTGCTTTTACCTGCGAGGTCAAGCAGATAAGGAAACTAGGGGGAAATATGTGATAGAATGCAAGAAGCATTTGGAAATGATGCAAGTAAGTTACCCAATCAAGTAACATAACATCATCATCATTTGCAAGCCTTGCAAGATCGAATGCCCTCTGTCCAGTTATTAGTTCTAGGAGCATGATGCCATATCCAAAAACATCAGTCTTCTCGGATGACTTTCCTGTGGAAAGATACTCAGGTGCTATGTGGCCGATAGTCCCTCGGACTGCAGTCGTAACATGAGTATCTTTGTAGTCCATGAGTTTAGCCAAACCAAAGTCACCAACAATAGCCTCAAACTCCTCATCCAACAATATATTTGCAGCTTTCACATCTCGATGGATGATCTTTGGGTCGCAGTGATCATGTAAATAACAAAGACCCCTTGCAGATCCCAATGCAACTCTTTTCCTAGTTGGCCAATCAAGGGGGGGTTCTGATGCTGGACGCTCTGTACAAGAATAAATCGAAATGATTATCAGTTTTCCAGTTTCGTAGACCCTAAAAAATAGTAAGATAATCACTATCCAGCATTGTCTGACAATTAACAAAGTAAAGGCATAAAAACACTAGGATCTCCTAAAGCATTTAATGTAAAATTCAGAGAAAAGAGAGGCCTATGAGGCTTCACACGACCAATGCAAAAGTGAAACAACCTCTCAGACACGATGCAACGCTTCCATTAGCCATGTATGGATAAACAAGCAGCCGTTCAGTTGGTGTCATGCAAAACCCACGCAGTCGCAGGAGGTTCCTGTGCACAGCCATGCTGATCATCTCTACTTCAGTTTGAAACTGCAACTCCCCTCCAGGTGTCCTTTCCTCTTTCAGTCTCTTGACTGCCACTAGTGTGCCATCGGCTAGGCGTCCCTTGTACACCTTCCCAAATCCACCTCTGCCCAAAATGTTCTTGTTGCTAAAGCCATCTGTTGCAACTATGAGTTCTTGAAGGGAAAACCGTTTGAGCTGGCCCAAGTGCAACTCTGGATCTTCCTCAGCTGAAAGGAGAGAACAAGAGTAAAAAAAGCACATTCTATATGAAAAAAGAAAAAAAAAAAAACTTTCGGACCAAGAAACACAAACCAGGTACATCAAAGAAAAGTTCTGGGGGTCTCCTTCGCCGCCAATATGCAAACCAGATAGCTGGGGCAGCAAACAGTAATGCAGCACCAGCAGCCACTCCCCCAGCTATCGCTCCAGTGGGGTTGCTTTCTCCTGGAGTGATTATTTATTTCAACCCTCTTGCACATATTAAACTTATAGAACTCATCCCGCCATTTATTTGGAAATAATAAAACAGTCACTATTTCAAGAATAGTTTTTCCTCCCCAACATTAAATGATAGTATACTGTGATAGAAACAAATGTACCCAGCTGCAGTCTCTTAAAATTTTTGGAAACTTTAGTAATCAGTACAAGATAAATAGACAACTAGAAAAATATATATCCGAAATGTATGAGTTGTTCTATATCAGAGGTACCTCCAAGGTAAAGTTCGTTATGACAAAGTTTTTAAAGGATTTTATTGACACTCTATCAGAGGTTACCAGGATAAGCAATAGTTGATGGTGGAATAAAAGGAGGTGGTGGAGAAAATGGAGGAGATCCAGGGCAAGCCCTCCCAACAACTAGACCACACAAGTCCAGGTTATTTGCAAAGCTGCAAATGACACACCAGTAATTAGCTACTTGGTCCATAAGTCAATCAAGATATATAGACGTCAATAGTAAGCAAGGAGACCTGATTGGGGTAAAAAGTGAAAATGAGCCACTGTCCGGTACAGGTCCTGATAAATTGTTGTTTGATAGGTCCCTACAATCAGTTTTGCCAAATGCTTATTTGGCATGGCTACAAACAAGACTACATTGATAGAGGAAAAGAGAAAGTAGTGGCTGAACTAAGATAAGCACTTACAGGACTTGCAGGGCAGTGATATTGGTCAAGGACATAGGTATTGGACCTGACAGGCTGTTATTGTTCAGACGACTATCCTTGCATAGACATAAACATGGTAAGTTCATTTTCATCAAGTCAGTGCATGTCTGTAATCAAGTAGCAACCCTTAAACACAAAAAAAGGGTGAAAAAGGTATGTCCCATAAACACAAAAGACACAGGAAAAAAAGCATTCCATATACTGGATGTTTACTGAAGAAAAATGTGTGATTCAGTTTATCAACAATTTTCCATATAACAAGTTGAATTCAGCAAGTAATAAAGCAAAGATATCATCAGTCCAACAGAGGGAGTTGATACACTACAAGTAATCCATCTCACACAAATAAAGTCACATTGAATCAAGTAAAAGGATGCTTATTCATACAGGAAACGCAGCTTTGTCAGCCTACCCAACGTCTCTGGGATGCGACCAATGAAACTGTTTAAGTAAAGGTCCAAGCTAACCAAGTTGGTTAGATTCCCAATATCACCTGGAATTGAACCACTTATGTTGTTACCATATAGTTCCCTGTTACATGGAGATAAGTATTATAAAACATGATTTACAAAAAAAAATAATGTTTGCTGACAAAATGGCTTAGAGAAATACAGAAAAGACAGACAGTAAGATCAGCCAGATAAATACACAAATGTTTGTGCAAATAAACTTTTTTTCCACATTTCCACTCAGTTATTTGGTTGTTCTCGTAAATAAATGCCCGTACAAACATAAGTGCAATATTTTCATCTGGAGTAAATGCAGGTGAACGCACAACATGCACAAAATGATAGCTTCTCGGCAAATGATTGGAGGAGCCAATTCAGTAAGCTCAAATCTGAAAGTAGTTATCATCAGTGTGCCAACAACTTGATTTAAGTTACGGGCCTCTTTATAACCTTAGTATCATCAATTAGCTATTTATAAAACAATAAAATAAATATGTTTGCTTTGATGATAAATGATTCATACTGAAGTTCTCAAATGCAAAGTTGCATTTCATCACTACATGAAAGTTTTGGTGAAGGTTTTCCAGCTTGATGGACTTTTGAATAAGTCAAGAACAATATGTTTAGTATGAAGATGGCTGTCTACCAAAGATGAACAGAGAATTTTTCCCAAAACAAGGCAACAACTCCAAGATTGCAGTAACTACTGTGATCAAACAGAGAATAGATAATTTCTAAACATGAGAAAGGAACACTTTTACTGACAACAAAAATGTTTAGATAGAGAATTCAATATTCCTACAGGCAGGTCAACTGATTTGTAACTTGCAAAAGATTAATTTATTTCTGAAACTGTAAGGTACTCTAGTTGTATATGGAGACATCTACGTACAATATCATTGCATGGAACTCCATTTCACAACCAAATCTCCATCTAACCAGATTATACTGGAAGCAAATATATCTATTTATTCAAGGTTCTTTGCATTAGCCTTCTAATCTACTCATCAAGAAAAATATAACTTCATTAATGTAACCAGAAAATTTTTGAAGCACTACCAGGCATATATTACATGAAATGTAACTGATTATGGACAACGAAACATACAAATTTCAAAGCAAAAGATGGCTGAAACAGTGAAACCTAAATTTTGAGTACAGATAGACTTTTAGACTTTCTATTGGAAATCATTGAGAAAAAACAACAACAACAATGACAAGTGCTTACAAGTATTGCAAATTCCTCAGCTGGCCAAGCTGTGGAACTAATTGACCAGATAATGCTGCATTTCCAAGGTCACTGGAGGAGACAAGAAATAATATATCATTTATAAGATTTCCAAACTCAACTGGATATGTGAAACAACCTAGAATTTCATGTCCTTACACTCTGATAACACTATTGTCATTGTTACATGTAACATGAAACCATGTACAGGGATTAACAAGGGTAGGATCCCAGCTCTGGAGGACACCATAAGGATCTTGTAAATTAGTATGAAGCTTATGCAGCGCATCACCTGCTCACAGTCGCAAACAATGTCAATCAAAATTATATAATGGAAATCAGTCGAACAGGCAAATAAAAAAAAGACGAAATGCAGCGTAGTTACTGCATAGAACCAATCACAATGTTGTCTAATAAACCTCAATCTACAGATATCTATTTAGCCATGCTCGTAAATTAAACAATCCTAATTTGAATTTTATATCCACAGATTATTTAGTAGCCTGCCAGAGTGTGCAGAAATCATATACTCACTCAAGTCTCAAAAAAAAAGCAGTCTGAAACAATTTTTACATACTAAAGATATAAATTACTTCCTGATTCTACTATCGTCAAACCTCTATAAGAAAAATTATGTAATCCCATCCCGCACCAAAAATTTGCCACGCCAACAACTTGAATACCAGATCCACTCAGAGAAAATGGAGTTAACATCTTCCACTCTGAGAAAAATATGCTAGTAATTGTAATTGAACTGAACAAATCTTTTTCATCTGTTTAGAGAAACGGCCAGTTTTGTTGTTATTATTATTATTTGTTTGCAACAGACAGAAAGCCAAATTAATAAACATATCAATGAAACACAAAAACTACGTCACTTAGATAGTCCAAATCAGTTTGAGAAACACGATAATAGTGAAGTATAAACCCCAGTGGTGCATAGCAGGGGACATCAAAGCAATAAGCAAGAAATCCCTACGAGTCACTACGACAGTTTAAAGAATTAACCCATAAAGAAACCAGCAGTAACCTTCTATATTCGCTGAAAGCCTAGAAACCGAGAGCCCTGCCAGGATCATCCATAGCAAGACCCAAGCCCCAGTCTTTCCCTCCATTCACTCAAACAAACCGGCATCACGAAAAAGCTGCAACCTTTGTACGTCATTTAAACACATAACCCGAAACTTTGACACTCATGATTGATAATTGTCACACAACATCATTACCAACGATGACCAATGAAAGCCAAACGGGTCATGTTTTTCAAAACTTGAGTCTCATATGAAAAAGATCAATAAAAAAAGTAGCTTGATATAAGATGGATTTATGAGAGAGAGGAGAATAATCTTGAAATCCTTCTTTCAATGCCAAACTTTTTTACTTTTTGGAATGAAATAGGATTTGGGTTACTGATTAGTGCATCTTTTTCCAAAGGCGGAGAAGGTGGCGTGCAGTGGAGCAGTGCCGGCATGGGCCCCAGTCAAAGCATGCAAAGGGAGAGCTAATGAATAAAGTGAACTTTGGTTTGAAGTCAAAGAAGGAATGGCCGGTCACTTTCCCTTTAGAGTGAATGGGCTTAAGCTTAGGCTAATCCACCATAAGCTGCGGCGATATGATGGTATGTACAAATTGCCATCTCAACGCATCCAACGACAGCGACATCCAACGATCTGGCTCGTCCATTCCAGGTATGCAGATCAAACGAAGCAGGAAGAAGACTATCTCTTTGGTGCAGATAGACGCACGTGGAACCTGTGCAACCAGGGTGACAGTCCGTTGATCTCTTAGTCAACAAATCAATGAACAGAAACGAACGAGATCTACACCATTTATTAAAAGTAGGCGGATTGGATGGACAGGAGCGCAAGCGCTCGAATTCAGTGTGGAGTCTTCAAGGCTGATTTTTGGGTGCATGCACCCAGTAAATATGCGTAATATTTTATTATATATATATATAATTAAAAAAATAAAAAAATACCATTTTGTGCGTATATTATTCACAGATATACATGATGCACCACCCGAAAATGAAGCCCGACCAGGGTTGCTCATTTCCTACAACGTCATCGCTAAAGCTGTAATGATCTGAGATTGTCTTAGGTGATCGGTATCTTTTGTTTAGATGCTTTTGTTCACCAATATTCTATTACTTTTGGGCTCAGCAATTAATATATTTATTAGCATTACAGCTCCCACGATACGTACTTGAGCAAAGATTAGTTAAGTCAACCCCACTTTGTAAAATCACTAATTTAAGAGTAAATTAAACATGGTTGTCGTTTAGACTATTGGTTTCACAAAACCTACAAGTACCACCGGATTCAACCAGCTTGGACTTTAGTTTCTAATTTGCTAAGGAGACACAAGGAAGAGACAGTCCGAGGTGTTATTAAAATCCTCATCTTTAAAGGAGACATTTGTCATGATTTGGCTAGATTTTGCTTTGAGGGGATGCACTAGTCGGTAATGATTAATAAATCAGCTCAGATTAATGAACAAATTAATATATAAATCATGCACTGGCGGAACCATTTGGAAATTAATTAACAATAGATTTTGGTTCATATGGCTTTACTACTGGATATGTAGGTGTCGTGACCCTTCAAACTTAACTTGTACTTCCTCCCCATCTCGACCGGCCATTATGAATTCATGAGATAAATAGAGTACTAGTTACTTTCAGAGATGGGATGACTCCTCATATTAGAGTAGGCAAACGATTATGGATTCGAAATCGAAATATAATACATCGAATTCAAGATTTTAAAGTTAAGAAAATATATTATGTGGTAGACCTGTATCAATACCATATTACTCAAAAACGCTGTAAATATTGGGTTCACATGATCTTTTAATTTCTTAAAGTTTGTGAGTGTTACATGTTTTCTTCAAGATTTGCCAGTAGTTGTAGTTTGGGAAAGAGATGCGCTAGCTGTTCTCTATTCCTTTGCACCGCTGTTGTTCTTTCATGTTAAGGAAAGGAAAGAAAATCCAGAGAAATTAGAGAAAAAAGAAAGGGAAAAATATTGTTGTCTGAATATGTGCCAATCTATCTATATCCATGAGATATTTGTGGCATACATGAAAGTGGTAAAAGAGAATCTTGTAGAAACATGTAACAAGCACGGAAGAGTAAAAAAGTGAGGCATATGTGCTAGTGCCACCAGATCTTTTCACAAGCTCTACAAAGATACCTTGTCCAATCACAACAACTGAAGGCTAGCATTGCTTCAAAAAAAAGGCTTCAACATCTGCGTCAGGACGGGAATGTGGGATTTTTACTTGCTTCCATGGACGTCCAATCCATAATCTGGATTTATTCTTGTATTGCTCATTAGGTCCTAGCTAGGTGCTATTTTGCTCATTATTATCTTCTTCTTTTCTTGATAATAATGACTAATTGACTAATCTAATTCGTTGTATGGTAAGTGGCCAGTAAGGTGAATTTTATGCTTTTCTTTACAACTTTGCTTGCAGGTGCAGCTTTTCTTATGTTTTAAGTTAACAAGCAAACGATAAAAGAGAATCCCTATCTATAAGAGGAGATAAAGAATAACCCTTCTAAAGTAAGAAGGAAGAGCTTCCAGTACTATGCGCATTGTTCTGTAGGAGTTATTCTCTTAATCATATAGTTGTCCATTTACGACAGATAAAAGAGTCTGATATATATATGATGGTAAATCATACAAAAAGAAAAATGTGTAAAGGCTACCAGAAAAGTTCCTACAGGAGTAGGGGAGGTGAGGAAACAAGCACCACCTCTTACCTTGCTCTTGAGATTATTCCACACATCAAGAGCCAACCAAATTGTTGGTTAATCTTAAGCAAGTGGTAGTGTTTACTAAACTTTTCTGTCTATGTCCTGTCCGCCTCTCCACTCTTTTTAAGTTTTTGGTCTTTTTTTTTAGTTTTACCTTGTCCTCTGCGAGCACAGAAGACCAACTCCTGTGTAGACAGATTCCGTAGCAGAGGCCTATAAAAGCTTTCCCTGTCCACCCTCCTATTGCCCTGTCTCCTCCTCTCTGTAGTTTTTACTGGTGTTTCTCCTCTCATTCTCTAGCGTTCAGTTTGCTGCTTTTGGTAGTAGAATGACGGGAAAAAGGAACCAAAGCAGCCCAGTTGGGAGCCCCTTGTCCGGGAACGTCTCGGACCCCTCTTCAAAAGAGCTAGACCGATTCCTCCCCATCGCTAACGTGAGCCGGATCATGAAAAAATCCCTCCCCGCAAATGCTAAGATATCAAAAGAAGCCAAAGAAACGGTCCAGGAATGCGTCTCTGAGTTCATCAGCTTCATCACCGGCGAAGCATCCGATAAGTGCCAGCGAGAGAAGAGGAAAACCATAAACGGCGATGATCTTCTGTGGGCCATGACCACTCTTGGCTTCGAGAATTATGTTGGACCCTTGAAGGATTATCTCAACAGGTACAGAGAGACTGAAGGAGAGAAGAATTCGATGATGAGGCAAGAAGATCATCCGTCTCCCAACAACCATGGTTCCTGTATTACTGCCTCTTCCGAAATCAGCCAAGTCAAGGGTTCTCTATCAACTGACGCCATAGATCATTTATACGCTTTTAATGGCGGCGTCCACGCTCTCGGTGCACAAGTAAATGCCAAGAGCTACGGAGAGAACTCAAATTTCGTTGGTTATCCCGAGAATCTGGTGTGTCTGGGTGCGTCTTTCAGCAGAATTAACAATGGAGATAGGAATGGCAATGGAGTTGTGGCAGCCCAGCTTCATCATGGGATTGAGTGGTAGTAGCTAGCTAGAGTTTGGAAGAAGATACAAATCTGGCACATAAAGCCTAGCATATCTAGTTATATAACAATCTTGGCCGGAGTGGGGAGACAACATACATACGCTACCGTTTGTTCCAGTTATTCTTTCTCTCGAAAGCAATTAATTTTGGTTTTTCTTTTCAGATGTGTCCGATTTGTTCATGTCTTATGTATGCATTTTAATTCCCCAGATGGTTTTACCACTCAGATATCCAAACTGCTGTATGTGTTCTTCTCACTTCCCAACTAACTAGTTGTTATAAGAGTTTCATCTATAAAGGTTGCAATAATTGTTAAAGCTTTACTTTTTTAAATTTAAGTTTTGTTATGAAAATATTATGTTGCGTGATTTTATTTTTTAAAAAGTCTATGTTGTTGCCCAATCTACATTTAACAAAATATTTCAATTAGCATATTAAGAGTAATAATATAATATTTTTTTAAAAAAATTATTTTGGATATAACAAAACAATGACCATTGTTTTTTTTAAAAATAAAAATAAAAAATTAAATTATTTGGTTGATTAGAATGATTTATACTTCAGTTTTGAAGACATCCAAAACCAAAGCTAATTCCAGAAGACAGAAACCAGTTGATAGATGTTAGAGATGAGTTGAAGTCAAATCATTGGTAAATTCCTACTTTGACTGAATGGTCATAAATATTATAAATTTTTGATTTTATTTTTAAAAACATTTTACCTCCAACTAATATTGAACCGGCATGTGAACGGCTCCGTTCATTTGCAATACGAAATTAATGAGTCACCCTTCCCCCTCACCCGTATTCCATGGACAACCCTCCGCACCCTTCGTCAACCGACGACGCTGCCTGTCACCCATACCCGACGGCGGAGACCCATCCTCCGTCTTCATCACCCAAGTGCGTTGTTAATGATGCTCCAAATCCCGTTAAAAAGAGGAAGAAAAAATCAATCTTTAGAAGTGGTGGAATCGCAGTTGCATCGTCTTCTGCTTCTGTGAGTTCTTCGCGGGCTCCGCTCAGACGAAGGAGCTCGAAGTTAGTAATTGCTCCTCTCCAGCGATGCGGCGGCGGGGGTGGAGGACGAGGCGGCGATGGCGGGGATGGCATTGGGGTTAGAGCCTTGGAAGCCATTGCTCTCCCTCTTGGAATGTCATTTGCTGCGGTTGTTGCTCAGGTTCGTTAGTGTTTTGGGTTTATGGTATCTTTGGCGCATTAAAGTTCGGTTCTTTATTAAGCTCAGAATCTTTCTTTACTTCAATTTATTGCAAGAAATAATCTTTGGGAACGAAGTGTTAATGTTCTGTGCTGAAAGCATCTGACTTGTTTCAATAGAGTCGCAAATTCTTGAAATATTGGTTTTAGTTCATCTGGTGAAGATCTTGACCGCCAGAATGAGTGAGTGCAATTATTCTTTAACAAAAGCCACCTATTAAAATTTATTGTTTCATATCGATCGTTGAGGGTGTACCAACCCAGAGAAATAGACATTTTAAATCATATTTTTCTTGGATTCAAATTGTTAGTTAATACTGTACATGTCAATTTATATTATAGGTTCTGGAGAAGAAACACGCAGCAGGTGAAAGGTTGCCAGTTGATCATCTTTCAATGGTAAGTTTTTGTTCTTTAAAATTAACTCTCCTTATCATTTCCTTTTTCTTTGAAGTTAATGAGATTCCTTGCTTCATGACTGAATTTGATTCATATAGCATATTACCGTCATTCTTTGAAGGAGAAGTAAATTGGAATCACAGTCATCAGAATAGTGCATTATTCTATTGTTTAGAATGGGAAAAGAAAATTTAGGACACTGAAACGCACGTTATCTCGTGGAAGGAAACCAAACACTTTAGATTATGTCTTCAACTTGGTCAACAATTAAACATGTTTCCTGGTTTTAAGTTGTACAATTAAGTGATCATAGTTTCTCTACGTGTTTGCAGATTTGCACTTCCGCCGTCAGAGAATCTTTAGCCAATGTAAGCTAGATCTTAATCGCTGATCCCTGTTCAACACTATTCTTGTGAGCTGAATTTCTTGTGCATCTTATTGTCATCATAATTCATGTCCAAGAGTCTAACTTTAATCCATTCCCTTAAACTGCAATGCCATGACAGATCTTTGGTGATAAATTTGATTTTTTCGCAAGAAATTTTGAGAGGTCATTCGGCAGCACATTGAGTACTCTTAGATTGATTAATGAATCATCTGTCAGCAGGGAAGATTATAACTCAGGCCACCAAAATACAGATGGTTGTGGTTCTGACATGACATTGAGCAAAGAAGTTGCCAATAATGGCTCTGGTACCATTGACTGTCACTCAGACCCAGACTTGCCCAATACTTCAATTCAGAATCAAATGTGTATGCCTGAACAGGTAGAAGAGAGTGTGTCGACACATTGCCCTAATCAAGACCTTGCAGTGCGTGGTCAGATAACCCAACGGACTTCTGCTTCTGTTAACTCATTCGATTGTGTTATTAACCAGCTCAGCATGGAGCAAGCTCGTTCCAATGACCTAAAGACAGTAGAAATTGGTCTTAACTTGAGAAAATTGAAGCTGAAAGAGGCACAGCTGGCTCTCAGTTTTGAATCAAATCATCTTGAAAGATCAAAATTAGACCTGAATAGATCAAAGACATCATTTAAAGTTGAAAAATTTAAGACTCAATTAGGAGACACAAGGCAGGCGGAGCTGCTTAAAAGTTGCATGGACTGCCTCATTGCTAGTTTGTTCATTATGTCAGCATCCCTGTTGTATGGTGCTTATATGTTCTCACACAAAAGGATCTCTGAAGCTACTGCATCCTGTTATCCTTCGGATGAGGCAAGGACCCTGTATTCAGTTGTTTTATTCAGTTTATAATATCCCAAGGTTTTTAAGTTTGTTACGGTTTTTCTTTCATTCATCTCTGATGAAATATCTAATGTTTCTTAACTGTTTCCAGGAACCCAAATCTTGGTGGATCCCGAGGCCGATTTCATCCATCAACTCAGAGCTACACACCCTTAGGTGTCAAGCTCAAGTTATAAGCCGAATGCTGTTTGGCATCTTAATGATTCTTGCAGTTGCATACTTGCTTCTTCAGCGATCAGGCTCGTCCCAACAGGCAAGTCCAATAACTTTCATACTTATGCTATTGGGGGTTGCATGTGGTTTTGCTGGCAAACTTTGCGTTGACACTCTTGGAGGTAGTGGAGCACATTGGCTGTTGTATTGGGAAACTTTGTGCTTGCTACATTTCCTGTCAAATTTCTGGATATCGAGCTGCTTCCGTATACTTTACGGACCTTTTTCCATAACCGATGGGATAAAGCGCAATACTGTATTTCCGTATTGGCTGCGAAGATGTCTTTTCTATGCCACAATGCTCCTGTTTTTGCCTTTGTGCTGTGGTCTCATGCCGTTTGCTAATGCTGCTGAATGGAAAGACCATTTTTGGCTGGTTGCTACTGATTTCGTGTTCAATAGAGATGATTGAAGCCATTTTTCTCTCGTTGGAAGCGTCAAAGCTGGAGAAACTTGAGAACCTGTACCATGTGCAAGCTGCCAGTGTGTAATCCTTCTGAATAATAAATAATGTGGGTAGCTGTGTTTATTACCTCGCCAGAGACTTGGTCACCATTCTTTGTAATTATAGACAGTCTCTGCTAAAATTTGGGTTTTTTTTCTTTTATTTTTAGCAATTATAAGGGAACTGTCACTCGGAAGCAATTGTGGGATTGCTATACCATATTTGAAAAATCAGTGGGGTTGTGTATTAATCTATTTTAAATTGTGGGCTGATATAATTTTGTAATGGTATGGATGGTTCCATAGTGATGAAATATGATTTTGGCTTCTCTTCACATTAACTTGTAAATTTTATCTCTCCAGCAGTTATTCAGACACCTGCCTCAGAGGCTCCCTCCAACACAGACCATGATTTAGTTTCATCAAGTAAGATTAACTGCACAACTTAGAGGTCACGCAAGTACAATGACAAAATCTGTATTCTCGTCGTACAAACATGAGCAGCAGGGATTTACGTCTCCTACAGCCCAACAATGATCTATTTTTCTCCCCTAAAAAATTCTCAACAGTATATTTTACAAATTCCTCTCATGCTCATTACGAAACAAAATCTGCCTCATTAATTTGTCTGAATATTCTCCAACTTCTTCACCTGAGATGTCTACAGCATACGTAGACCAATCAGGTCTGTGTTCTTCATTCTTAGCATGTTCTGATCATTTGCTGCCAAAATCACAAGATTGGCACCTCTAATACAGATCATAGCACCTCGTTAGCTTTGCCATAGTACCTATTTATGAATGGAGACTGCACACAAAATCACAGAGCGTAGTTCAGTTTAGCATGCACGAGCCATGCAATTAAATTAGCAACTAGGTGAGGGTGCGTCCCGCAGAGAGGAGGCAAATCCCAGAGCAACAAGTTGTAAAAATTGACAAGAGAAAGGCAAGTACGATCTTATTGATAAGTTCACCTCTGTTCAAATGGCACGCTCATTCTCTAGAGGTTATAATTGAAATATTGTGGTTTCAGTGGCTCTTCAAGTGGAACGACTAAAAGAGAAAAGTAAAGGAAATGACTATTCAATTGATGTCACAAGAGAGATTGGGAGGAATAGGCAACAATCAGTGACTTATCATTAGCTCTTATCCCTTGTTAACAGCTACTACATTTCTATCCACTTCTTCCTTCTAATTTCTTCAACCTTCATTCTCTTAAACAGGTAGCTTTAGTTTATCAATTGAATCCTAATGTCTAACTGCTATATTTTGAACACCGAGATCCCAAAGTTTATACACTACTTTTGCATTAATGTCATATCCTCTGTTCTATTCAAACAAAAAATGGCCTATATAATAGGTTTGTTTTGACAATATACTGGGTCAGAGAACACAAAAGCATGCAGCAATGCACCAAAATTCAGGCTTCTAAAGTTACCCCCAAAGCCTACATGAGACGACACAAACACAATTTTAGAGAATTTTCCAAGCAGAATTGTTAACACTTTTTAACAAGAGAAGCAAAGTATGTATGCTGCATTTTACCTTAACCTGCGATATATCAGGAGTATCTGGTGTTTGCACTGGATAGAACTTGTAGAATTTCATATTCTCAAATGCTTGTTTAGTCTCTTCACTCATCTCTGCCAAAGTCTTTTTCCTGGCTTCCCTGGCCTATAAAAAAAATGTACAACAAAGCTAGTAACACATCCTACTATCACTCTCAAGCATAACAAAACATAATACCTCTCGATTGGCTTTCTTTGCCTCTCGCACTTTCTCCTTGACAAACTCCTGCAGAAGCAGAAGAATAACTTTCAAGTAGAGATAAAACTTAGTAAAACTACAATGATGTGATTTTTGACTAAATCTCACCTTAAAAGCATCTTTTTGATCTTCTGATAACTCCTCCTCCTCAATTAGCTTATCTGTGAACTCCTACACATAGATAACATGAATCTTCAGGAAAATATGCACTCACACACACTGGCAGAAGTATGCTAAGTTTACTGAAACTTAGTTTCACATTCAAATTAAAGAGCATGAAATAGACCTCCAAATGAGAACACAAGTGGGTGGGTTTGGTAGGTGGGAATTGGTCCACCGACTTAAGTATGTTTAATATATTTCAATACTGTTTAAAAAATAAATAAAAAGATAAAATAATATTATATTTTCTAATAATTAAAAATAAAATATTTAAATTTAACTTTATTATTTATCTTTTATACAGGTCTTACAAATACCAAACCTGACCACAAGGTATTTAAGATACAAAGGACACGGTTGATCTTATACCTCAAGTTCATCCAGCTCCCAGTCAAATTCACAGAAAACCTGAAGAACACGTGCAAATGTGGTTGTTAACTAAGAAAACCATGCATTAAATATGTCATAATCATCCCAATAGAATAAGAAAGGTAGCCAGGTCAACTAGCTACAATCTCTATGCCAAACTCAAATCAAATAATCCACCAAAAGAAAAAAAAAATGGATTTCCAATAAATATCTTGTTCTTAACTTACAGGTTTTGGTTCTGCTGGATAAATTATTTGAACCTCGGTGCTTTGTTCAAGCTCATCTTCCTTAAATGGCTGATAAAAATCTGTAAAAGGTCACCAGTAACATATACATTAAATCAGGTGGCCTAGCAAAAAAGATCAAACGCTAAGAATATGCACTAGCCATCTCATTCTAATCCTTATAACCAAACCAAGCAACCAGACTTGATTGGGCCAAATTTAAGGTAGTCAGCAAAAAAAACATTCATAACAGATGTAGCAATTTAGAGCCAACACATTCAAATGATCCAAACTCACAAGGTAGGCAGTACTCAAACTTTTTAACTCGATCTATCTTCAAATGTTTCAGAGCAGCCCTGCAAGCAATATACATGTATTAGGTTATGTGATACAAACACATCCCTACTCGTACATATACAGCACTATAACATTGCAAACACCCACACACATCACCAAAACAAAGCATATATAAAATCCAAACACCATTAGCAAAATAGAAAAAGTAACAAGAGTTAATCATAACAGATGCATGGGATGCTGATATATTAAGATAGGGCCTGATCTAATATCAACCTGTACCAAAATGAGTAGAATAAAGAAGAAAACAGGGGATCTCCAAAACAATGATTCAGTTTCTTATTTAGAATACCAGAGACATACATAATGTATCTCCTCTGTCCAAGCTACAGTGAGTGAGTATATTCTCTCAAGGAAAATTGTAATGTCTCCCGTATACCTTTTCATGCTACTCTGTCCTATTGATACCAGAAACAGTTGCTGCAAATTGCCCAGCTGCCCTATAGGGCAACAGCCCCAAAGTTAGTTTTTCTTTCTTCTACCATACACTACAAGTGGTTTCCGCTTCAAGCCCCTCTAGGTAATGCCATCAGATATCAGTTTCAGTCCTTCACATTCACATGATTTCACATCTACTCCATCTAAAATGAAGCTCAGATACAAATGGCCATGTTCCTTTGCAAGGGAACATGTTTACAAATTCCTAAAAGAATTCTTAAAAGTATTTCTCAGAACGTGATTTTCAGGTAAATACTGTAAACAGTACAGTATTCACAAACTGAACAACATACGACATAGGAACAAAATATAAAATGTTATGAATGTGAAAAAAAAGAATCAGTCACCGTTTGGGTACCATAATTGTTAATTCAATATTCCAAAAAAAATATTATTAAGAGCCAGAAAAGGAGTGAACAAGAAAAGTCTATGTCAATGCATGTGTTGTATGATGAGAGAAAGAAAGACCGATACCTTCTCTGGGTGCATCCTAGAATAAATATTTGAGATTTCAGTCTGTCAACTTGACTATCTCTGAAGGATTTGATCATAAAAATAAATAAAAATTAAGGACGATCCATAGAAACCAGCCAAGACTAAAAGCACAAAGATCAATGTTTGATACCTATTCTCTAGAGGAACATATGGAATCCAATCCATCTTCATCTGTTTCATAGGAATTATTTCTTCTGCCTCCCTCTGAACTGAGTTGATTCCAATCTTATCAGAAGGAGGAAAAGGAGAAACAATCTACAAAATAAGGAATAATGAAGTTAGAGAAAAAAAAACCAAAAATAGGCATATGCATTTAACATTATGGAAGATATATTTGGATAAAACAGTGTTGCATAAACTAAGAAGCAGGATAGCAACTACGTTTCAAAATTTTGAGAAAATAAATGGTTTGTAGAACTCAAAGAGGTAATGTACAATGCAACTCTGGATAAGAATAGTTGAACAGACAACACTTCCTCCAGAAACACACTATGCCTCTGTTGATCATGGAATGCTATCTGCTCAACATTGAAACTATAGACAACATAAAAGTAGAAATTGATAAGTAACTTGGGAAAAGTCAAGTTACCAAGCCTCCCTTCTTCATTTAAAAAAAAGAACTAAAATAAGAAATCAAGTGCCAACAAAGTCATAACCCTAGTGATATCATAAAATAAATAAACTGAAAAAAAAAGCATCCTGGAACAAGCAAGATAGTTCAAATTTATTCATGGTTTCAGATCCATGTGCAGAAGGAACGACTGCAACAACTCACCGCCACCACAACAGGGATTACAGTTAATTTATTCTCGCCATTCAATGGAACCAATTGAGCTGCAGCAACACAAGGCAAAAGTAAATGCGTATTAGGAATGGAAAGGCCAGTAAAGTGAGGAGATAAACCAATGTAAGTAGCTAACAGCAAATAGGCTTGATATTTAAATAGAACACAAAGCTAATTTGAAGGTGAGTAAGTTGTATAAACCAACTAAACATGAGTAGCTAGTTACTTACGCTCTGTACAGCCAAACAAGTAAACTTTCTTGTCATGTAGAACTCCACCCTCTTCAAATGCGTTCTGAATACGTAATATTTTTAGTGTTAACTCTGATTTAAAAGAATCAATTCAAGGCACATTATCTGAAATAGCACCAAGGAGGTGAACTTAAAAAGTATTTGCATTGGAGATCTTCCAACTCACTTCTAGATTAGAGAAGTTCCAGTTGTATTTATATACCGCATCCAGTTGGTCCCACTGCAAAAAGAAACGAAGCACGTTTATCAGAACAGCTCACGAGTTTAATCCTGGAAAACCAAACTAAACAATTGTCATAGACCAAAGCAGAAGCGCATAATTTAAAAGATAAACGAAAAACGAGCAAAATAGCCGCAACAGGATACAAGGGAATCAAAAGTTCACAATCTAACCTCTGTTCCGATTGGGGCTGCCACCTTCCATAAGTCTTCCTGAATAACATAATACAACAATTACCGTCAGCCGACAACAAAAATTGCTTCCAAATAATAAAGCAATGAGAAATCTTTGTCCAGTATCAAGCTTTTAACAAATAATCTTGTTTAACAATGACACTATCAAAAAGACAAAATACCCAAACAAACACAAGTCTCGGGCATAATTAAACTTTCAAGGCCTAATAAAAGAGCGAAATAGCCGCTCAAGTCAGCGGAACGAATCCAATAGCAGCCAATAATCATAGCATTTTGTATTTCTCCTCCACTGGAACGATCGAAGGATAATAATAACGGAAACAAAAGAAACGAACTAACGACTCCAACCTAAGTTCATTCCGATAGGAAGAATAGGGAGAAAAAATGTCAACGTAGAGTACCAAGTTTCGCTGGTCATCGAAGTACTCGGGCTCGGGTTTCGGCTTTGGTTTGGAATCAGGCTTGGAGGCCTTCCTGTTTTGCTTAACCTTGGAAGGCTGTGGTTTGGCGGTTCCCCGCTTCTGCTCCTCTACGGCATCTTCAGTATCTTTGTCTTTCTGGCTTCTCTTTCTCTTCGCTCCCTTCCTCATGTTTGTATCCTTTTTTGCTTCGTGTCGACAGAAAGTGAGAGAGAGAGAGAGAGAACAGAAGAGCGAAAATAGCGCTTAGTCCTGGGGGCTGTCGATCGCCAATGGCGGTGGATCCGGATTTTGAAAATTGAGAGAGAGAGAGAAAGAGAGATGATAGGCAGCAGCTGAGGAAAGATGAAGCGGATGGGTTTAAATTTGCTTACAGTGGACGCGGGGGAGGCTGGCAGGTGTCGGCTTAATAAGATATATAGAATGTGCATCGACGTGTAAACTAGGTTATATATATGCTTCAGCCATTTAGCCTTTTAGCCTTTTAGGTTAAACCTTCAAAGGTTCTAGAGAATTTAGGGAGAGAGAGAGATAGAGACAGGCGCAAAAAGATTTGAAACGTTGGTGGTTTGCTGGCTTACTGGTTTTCAGATGGGACAAAATCATGTGGGCCTTTTGGGTTTTGGTCTGCTGGGCTTTCTGTTTAGTAAATGTCTATGTTCATGTCCTGTCTGGCTCAATCTTTTCCAATCCGGGTTTGGTCCGCTGGCCTGCTTGTACATCGTAATTGTCGAGTTGAGATTTTTAATTTGTTTATTATATTAATCATATATTTCATATATCTATCTATAGGAGATTCTATAAATAAAATTTATATTTACTAATTTAGTTTTATTTTTAGAGAATATAAATAATACATAATTAATACTCGTATATTTCCCAAAATAAATCAAACAATAGAAATACTATTAATATAATTTTAATTGACATCTTAAAAAATAAAATTATGATATTATTAATTTTTAATTTACCTCATATTAAAAATAATTAGAAATAAATTAGTTGGGTTATGTGATCGTTTTGAAAACCAAAAGATAAACAATCCAATTCAAATGATATTTGAAATATATATTTTAAAAAACTGATTAAACTCTATTGATTCTATAGTTTTCTGAGCATTAGACATAAATCATTCTAATTCATTTAATATCCATAATTCTTATAAAAAATAACAAGATAAGATTCAAATTAAGGTAAAACCATCAATAAATAAGAAATACGCACATATTGATGTTATTTATATTTGAATATAATAAGAAAAGATATATAACTTATAATTTATTTGAAAATTTAAAAAATAAATATATTTAGTAAAAAATTATGAAAATTTTAACAAATTATAAAATTAAATAAATACAAAATATTCAGTTTTAATTGTTAAATTATACATTATAAATTTATAATTGTATAATTTTAAAATTTATTTTATTTCTTGATATTGTTATATAAAATTTTATGTTTATTAATTTAATTAATATTTGATAAATACTAATATAAACTAAGTATTACTGTTTTTTTTTATTTTCATAAAATAAAAATAAAATTGACTAACTTGTTTTTTTCCTGTATAATCTGATCGTGTCTAAAACCCTGAACCCTTGCCGATCATCTTGTGGTTTTTGCCCTCTGCTGCGCTGCCTGTACTCATCCGGTGAAGACCCAGATTATCAGCTCTGGAATCCATTGGGGCATTGGCGACATTGGTGGCCTGTATATATCTCACTCCAACGCAATCTAGCGCCTTAAATAACCTGTAACTTTCCTTTCCTTTTTCCGAAAATAGCTTATTCACACTGCTACATCAGTAGGGTAGCGTTGATTTTTCATGTTGGATTGAAATTTCCGGGTATTGTGAACTGGGAATCTTACAGGACGACCTAAGCTCTATGGAATTGATATGATGACTTAAAATCTGTGTTGTTCTTCTATAAATTTTAAATTTTGGGTTGCGTGTTTTTCTTTAGCAGGGTTGTTCGTTCGGTGATTATACGAGATGCATCACAAGCAAAAAGCAGAAGACATGGTCTTCACTAAACAACCCTACCTGGAAGATGTGGGTCCACGCAGAATGTCGGTTTTTCCTTCTATGTTTGCTTCCTTTTTCACGTCGCTACATATTAATGGTTTTTTTGGTCATTGCCTTTTGTTTGTTATCTTCATCTGTTCAATGCTTGATATCTATTCGTTCTGTCCTTGTCTTTAATTCAGTAAAAGCATCCAGTTCTCCATGATGTCTGGACCTGAGATCATGAGAGCGGCCGAATGCCAAGTGCATTTAGGCCAGTATTATGATTCCAATGGAAAACCTATTCAGGGGGGCTTGTTGGATACTAGAATGGTATAAATGCATTTGCTGTTTCCATCCGTATGTTTTAGCCATTGCTTTGTGATTTTCTATCTCAACTACATTTGTGGCTTTCAGGGTCCGGTAAATAAGAATGGCTCCTGTGACACATGCGGTGCATCTTTCCAAGACTGTCCTGGCCATTTCGGATACTTGAGTCTTGTTGCACCTGTTTTCAATGTTGGGTATTTGAGTAATATTGTGGACATTTTGAAGTGTATTTGTAAGGTAATAATGACGTGTGCTTGTATTCTTGTGATTGGTTTCCCTTCAACTTGAGAAACATTTGGTTATTGCTTTGATTATTTCCTGTTGCTTTTCTCTCAAGTGAAGCCCTTTGGTTATTTCTATAAGTTTATACTTGTTTTCCTGCGCTTGGTTCTCCCCAGTGATGTCTTTTTAGAGAGTGTTTATTCCATTTGTGTCAAAAATTTTTTTTGCTTCTCGTTGCTTATTATGCTGGTTATATTGGCTCTGATCGGTCGACATCTCTTCCTAGTCTTGTTCTCATTTTCTTTTGGATGAGAAATTATGCAAAGATTACTTGAAAAAGATGAGAAGCCCCAAGATCGAGTCTTTGAAGAAGGTTGAGATTATGAAGATGATTGTGAAAAAATGTAGTAGCATGGCAAGCAGTAAAGCTGTGAAGTGCCTGAGATGCGGATATCTGAATGGTTTGACTCCTGTATCTTCTCACATTTCATGAATTTAATTATAATTGGTATATCTATTGTTTTTCTTTTTGTTGAGAACATTAGTGATGGCTGTTGTTTCTAGAGCTAGCATCTGTATACTGTTGTTGCTTTAATCATTAATATTGTATCTGCAGGTTCATGCTAATTTGCAATATTTTCATTTTTTTATGACATGGAAGCTGGGTTGATTAGTTTGGCATGCTGTTTTCAGGTATGGTGAAGAAGGCTGCTGCCGGCCAGGGTATAATTCATGATCGTTCAAAATTAGGTGATGGGCATTTGGAAGAATTTAAATCTGCTATAGCACACACTAGAGGACATGCAGCAACAAATGTTGTGGCAATTTACCTTCTTGATCCTGTCAGGGTGATATTTCTTTTCAAAAGGATGAGAGAAGAGGTATATTTCCTTGTTTGCCTATGATTGGTTAAAATCCTCTTTTGGATTGGTTTGCTTCTGATTAGCACTGTAGAATTATTTATTCTCTTGCAGGATTGTGAACTGCTTTACCTACGTGATAGACCTGAGAAGCTGATTATAACAACCATAGCTGTACCTCCTATACCTATACGGCCGTCCGTGATCATGGATGGATCAAGAAGGTGTTTCAAAGTACTATGTTTAAATTCTTTTTTTGTGCTGCTATTGCTGCAGCATTGTAATTTTTCTTTAAACATAACCCATCTCTCTATTGCAGCAACGAGAATGATATAACTGCGAGGTTAACTCAAATTATTAACAATAATGCTGCTCTTCGTTTAGAAATGATGGAAGGAAGAAAGACTGGAAACAAATATCTGGTACAGTATAGATTGTTACTGTTTTTAAAATCTTTGATGAGTTATGGTGCTTAAAATGCATATGCATTTATAATTTGTCCATTATTATTTATAAATTGTCTTGTTGATGTTTTGCAGTTGTATTTTTTTTTCATAACCCTAGTTAACTTGCTAAATATTGTTTGATCTGATTCTCTAATTGAATTTGGTAGAGTTAGGATCTGGTGAGAATTGAAATGACAGATATGAAATGACCATGATGGTATTCAGATTGAAAAGGGGAAGATTGTTATTCAAGAGGGAAACCCAGCAGACCATGAAAGTCTATTGTTCAAGCTATAGCCAAGAGTATTCACAATGAACCCAAAAGGATAATCCGACATTCTTGCCGAACAACCTTTATGGTCCCCTAGTTAGTTTTTTTTTTAAATATTAAAAGATATCCATCATCGACAACATTGACTGATCCCTTCCACTATATCATTAGCACCAACTAAGTGTAGGTCCAGCTGCCCCGTAATTTTATGATGCTCTATACCCAAAACCTAGGTTTGAATCTTTGATTTTTGGTTAAGGATGATGGACAATTAGTTACTGTCCGTCCTGTCCAAAGTTGTCACTGAGATGCTGTTCTCTTCCTATGGCTATATATTAAGAGACGCTGCACTGTATCATTCTGTGCCAACACCTCCTGATTGCTAATAGAATTCTTCAAATTATCTGTCCCAAAAAACTTTACTATTAAACCTCTTATGGCACCAAGAGTTCTGGAAGGAACCTTCTTATTATATTATTACCAATTTGTATAATTATTCAAAATCCATAGCTTAGGAGTGTTAAGACTTCTATCATTTTATAGTTCTTCACTTCTTTTAACCCTCACTATTTTATGTTCTTTGAAGGTCTAAATTATTGTTTTACTTCTCCATGCCATTATATTTGTACCATGCTTATGGTGTACATGTTGTAGGATGAAACAGTTATGGAAACAGTTTTGACTATGCTCAATGTTAAATTTGACAAACTTAAGCATGCATCTTAACTGACATTTTCTTCTAATATAGGTTAATTGGGAAAAACTTCAAGCTGAAGTTTCGCTATATGTAAATAGTGATGCCCGTGTTCCGAATGTAATTGATCAGCATCCTTATGCTGGTTTTGTTCAGAGGCTCAAAGGAAAGCATGGAAGGTTTCGTGGAAATTTATCTGGAAAACGTGTTGAATTCACTGGCAGGACTGTCATATCACCAGACCCTAATTTGAAAATTACTGAAGTAGGTGTCGCTTTAACACTTGAAGGACTTGCTGGCAATTATTTTCAGTTTGTTTTATCTAAATCTCAATGTGTCAATGGACATAGGTAGCAGTTCCCATTCATATGGCACGTATTTTATCATATCCTGAACGTGTTACCAGTCAAAATTTAGAGAAGTTGAGGTTGTGTGTCAGCAATGGCTCCCATAAGTACCCTGGTGCAAAGATGATCAAATATTCTGACGGCTCACAACAGTTTGTACTATTATTTTGCGGCTATTAATGTGTATATTATTTTGTTTAATGATGTAGAGCTGAACATTTTATTCTGCAGTATGTTGTCGGGTAACTACCGAAAACGCATCGCTGAGGAGCTCAAACTTGGTTCTATAGTTTACCGCCATTTGGAAGATGGGGATGTTGTTCTTTTTAATAGACAACCAAGCCTGCATCGAATGTCTATCATGTCCCACAGGGTGATTGCTATCAATTTTAAGCTGAGTAAATGGCAACTTATTTTCCATTGTCAAATTTTGACTTTTCCACTTTGTGCTTACAGGCAAGAATAATGCCTTGGAGAACATTGAGGTTTAACGAGTCTGTTTGTAACCCATATAATGCTGATTTTGATGGTGATGAGATGAATATGCATGTACCACAGACAGAAGAGGCTCGGACGGAGGCTCTCATGTTGATGGGAGTAAGTTCTAGCGAATATTACCCTTATAATTCTTCAAACTTGGGTGAGGCCAGGCCAGATTGACCCTGTTCTATTAGAACAGGTGCCTGGTCCTGTCAGAAGGACCCTCATAATATGTATAGAAGCTATTCAGGCCTATTGAACTGGTTGATCCAGGTTTGAGATTGAGTATACCTTCAAAAGAGCATGTTTTGATGACCGGAACTTTGTATAGAGTGATTCATTTTTTTTTAAAATTACATAACTTTTGAGAACTAGGCCATGATAAGTTGTGAAATATGGTTGTCCATTTATTTTTGCCAGAGAAAGTCTTATTTATTCCTAATGTTGGATTTTATTTTCTTGAAACAGACTATGAGCAATGCGTTTAAAGTCTTATTTATCTGTATTTGCACTTGCTTTTGTTGTTTTCCATTTTACTTGGTCAGTAATTGGGTCCTACCATTATAATTTTTAATTTTTAGAATTTTTGGTCAGTGCTTATGTGATATAGATTTATTTTATTCAGTCATTGATATGCATTGTACTGTTAGTTTTTTGCTATTTGGTATGTTATTTCAGTTTTATTTGACATTACTTGTTCAATTTGTTATTAGTCTGATTCAGTATCTAGATGAGAAACCTGTCTGATCTGATTATCCCTGATATTGCTGGTTGACTGCCTTGACCAGTTCGATGGCTTGTTAGGATTCATAACCTTGCTTTTAAAATGTTGTCATCCTGTAGACACCCGCATCCTTTAAGATAAATTTACACATTTCATTTTTTTCCATTATTCTGTCATAACCTTGCTTTTATATGTTGTTATTCTGTAGACACTTGCATCCATTATGATGGAATTTGCGCATTTTATTTTGTTTCCATTTCTTACTTCATTTCTGTGGATGATGTGATTGGTGCATCACATTGAAACATTAAAGTGGGTGACTAATGTTAGTAAAGGCTAATCTTTTAAAGTACATTGAAGTGGTCAAACTTCTGCTAGAGATGGAGTTTTAGGCATTAAGGAGTGCATTGGTTGATGCAACTCTTTATAAGTGGTTATGGAGATTCACCAAGTTTGGATAGTAGCCTTTCGGGGAACGCTATTGATTTTAAAAAGAGGTGGTCCGTAGGTAATATATTTTTCGGTTTAGGGCCTGTATTAAGCATGGATTTTGGTATTTCCTAGAGCTGTTCAGGAGAATATTTTATTGGGTTTTGGTTTGTGATTTGTGCTCTTATCTTAATCTTTTATGATGACGCTGATATTTTTCTATATCTATTAATGAAACTTCCTTGCTAATGTCTTGTTTGCTTTTATCAGGAGAGCACTTTCTCGTTGATCTCAAACATTTTTATATGTATTCTGGTCATAATTTTTTTTTTAATGAAGACGATGGGGATATATATTATTCTGGTCATAACTTGAAGATGTTGAAACAGCAATAGGAATTGCCCCTGGGTTTGCCAGGGATATAGCCAATTAGGGTAGAGATTGATGGTTGAAGGAGGGGTGCTACTTTGTCGGGAATAAAATATTAGGGGGTTATTTTGCTTAAGCTATTCTTATGTCTTATGGAGAGGAGAAAAAAGCTTGAGGGAGAACCTTAGCTTACCTCTTTGCAGGACAGGTGGGCTATATGCATAGATTACTGATAAGATTGAGTATAAATAAGGTGTGCAGCCTGATTTTTGACTTCTGACATTTCTTTTGAAATGACTCAACACTCAGGCTTGCTTACTTTTGTTTGCCCCTTTTTCTACTGCACTTTATCTCGTATGCCCGTTTTGTGCAGATGCAATCTGGATTTTCTTCGAGGGGGGTGTAAAATTAATCCACTGTGAAGAGAATAATGAAAACAGGACCTAGGTTGAAGTTTAGAAAATAAAATCAAATGGAGAAAAACTAATGCTAGAGACCTTGATTGCGAAGGTGTTAAACAATGCAGATATATTTAGTTATGCCAACATCTTAAAAATGTAAAATGAGAAAGAAAATAAAGGTTATTGGTAACTGTCAAACCTGCTGCTTTCTACCCTGTCAATGCCTGTCTCTATACATGCATGTTAATTGAGGTCAGATGATGCTTATTATTTGTCGCATGCATATCTTGAATCTGGCTTTTTGCTTTTGTATGTTCTTTTAAAGGTGATCTTCCACAGGTACAAAATAATTTATGCACGCCTAAAAATGGGGAGATCTTGGTTGCTTCTACACAAGATTTTCTGACATCATCATTTCTCATCACAAGAAAGGACACTCTTTATGACCGTTCAACTTTCTCACTTATGTGCTCTTACATGGATGATGGTATGGATCCAGTGGATTTACCAACTCCTGCTATACTGAAGGTTAGCTTTGTTAGCTTTCATTATAAGTTGTATTTTCTGCCACCAGTGATGTACAAAGAAGTCATGGTTCCTGCTATGTTTGGCGCATGTATAGGCTTTTAACCTTTTGTTTAAACCCTTTATTCTGCAATGTTTTGTGTGTTTCTGATCATTGCTTTACTCAGAAGGGGTGAGACTATGCGGTTCTCATCTTGAGCCTATTGTATCTTTTCAAGACAATATTTGCTGATCTTATTGTGATGTCTGTGAATTTAATTCATTTAAATTCAAAAGTCAATATTCTTCATTATTTTATACCTGATGTGTCCATGTTGACCTTATTGTTTGTGCATTAAAGTTAATTTGACATGTACTGAAATAGGGTGTCTCAATTGACGTCTCATTCCTTTTCTGCTGATTCTATTATTGTTGTTATTTTTTGCTGGCTCTGTTATATCATTATAATTTTTTTACTGTATAGATGATACTGCAGTCTCTGTTATGCAGCCCATTGAGCTTTGGACTGGTAAGCAATTATTCAGTATTCTACTGCGCCCAAATGCAAATACAAAGGTCTATCTGAATTTTACTGTCAAGGAAAAGACCTACTCCAAGCCTAAGAAAGGTGAAAAGGAGAGAGAAACAATGTGTCCGAATGATGGTTTTGTTTATTTTCGTAATAGCGAGCTAATATCTGGACAACTCGGAAAGGCTACACTCGGTAAGATGTTTCTTATAATTAATAGTTCTACGTGCTTTGTAGTATAATTTCTTCTTTATTGTTATATAGACTGCACTCAAAATGAAGTACCTTTAAAAAGAATATAACTCACTTGAGTCTGATGCTGAATAGAAGATTGATAGCCTCTTTCTAAATCTAAGCTTGGTTTCAAGAGTTTAAATTTTAGAATCAGCAATTTTGGGAAGCTACTTTTTATCTCTTAATATAAGAGAAAATAGTTGGAAGAAAAACAAGAATAATGTGTCAAATCATTAGAAGCATGCTGTATCCAACCTGTTACAAATTGAATTTTACCATCCTCAATGATGAAAAGAGAAGAACATCACAAGGAAGAAACTGATGCTAAAAATTTGTATTTTTTCTTTATTTAAATCATCAGATTATAGGTATGCAAAAGAACGCTTCTACAACAAATTGAAAAACAAAAATTAGTTGAGATTCATCCTGGCCCCTTTTAGAACTTAAACAATAGTTCTCTTATAAATGGAGTCACCCAAGAAGATTTGTGTGGTTTGCAGCAAAGGAAATTATCATCAAGTTCTTAGATGTATTTCGCTCCCTGCTGAAGCTTTCAAATGGAGTGGATCTTCATTATGCTATTCATAACCAATTGTCTATAGTTTAAAACTAGAGGCCTCCATTCTTTATATTTTCTGCACAATGGATTGAGCTTGTGTTAGAATTCTAAGGACAGGGAAAAAAACTACATAAGGGGAAGAACATCTAGAATTTTATGTGGTCCTGGGAGTCATAATTAAAGCCTTTTCTGATGGGGGAAAATGTTTTGCTCGTTTTTTAGTATTTTTTTTGCCCTTATATGCACTCTGTTCTTCACCAGTACGAAGCTGTATTTCTCATGAATTACTAATATTGATTTTCACTAACTGTAGGTAGTAACTAATTTGTAAATTTTTTCCCTGAGTGGACTCTGTCAACTGTTATGCTTTCTAAGATTGTCTATTTAGACATCTTTTTTGGTCTTTAACTACATGCACAATTTTAGTTATGGATATAATATTTTTTTAGCCCTCCTTCCAAACATAAATGAGAGACTCAGTTTGAGATGTATGTGGAAAAACTGTCTGGGCTAGTATGCAATTTATTTCTAGTTGCATGCCCTTAAATTGGAAATTTAATTGCAGGAAATGGCAATAAGGATGGATTGTATCCTGTTCTTGTTAGTGACTACAATTCATATGCTGCTGCAGCATGCATGAATCGGCTAGCAAAATTGAGGTATCTATCATAAACTCTCTGACTAGTTTTCTTGATTTTGGTCATGTTAAGTATATGTCATACTTCCTGGTTGATTATTTCCCTTTTATAGTTTTCATATTCATGATGGTAGTCAGCCTTGAGGTTGGTATTTTTTTGTCCTTTTAGGAAGGAATTAGATCAACTTCTTCGGAAGCTAGTTTTTTAAGTAGTATTATTTGGATCATATTTGCTTTGGACTGTCTTATTATATAGCCTCATAAATTTCAATTACATGATATTGTTTGAAGTATCTCCAAAGACTTGGGATGATAGGAGGGAGTATCCTTTAAGATAAGTTGGTACCTGGTGGGTACTTGTAACCACCTTTTAGTGATTTTTTTTTTTTGCATGATTTGGGTGCGGTTGGATTGAAAATAGTGCCAGCTAGTGGTATAGGTGGTATTGGGATGACAGTCTCTGGGCACATGCATCCCACTACCTGGTAAATTAGTTATTATTCTGTTATTGAGTAACTTTAACTATATTTACTCATTTCTTTCCTAGTGCAGTGCCCGTTGGATTGGGAATCATGGCTTCTCTATTGGGATTGATGATGTCCAACCAGGGAAAACATTAACTGACAAGAAAAAAGGGATTATCTTAAGTGGTTCTCGGCAATGCGATAAACATATAGAAGAATACAATAAAGGAAAGCTTGCAATTAAACCGGGTCTTGATGCTACTCAAACATTGGAAGCTGAAATAACTGGGAAATTAAATAAGCTTCGTGATGAAGCTGCTGAAGTAAGAATCCCCTTGGCCTCAATTTTTATTCATATGAACACATGCTCATACATCCTTGCATATTTTATTCATATTTTGCTTTTATAATGATATTGTTTTAAGATTGTGTTGTTATTGTGTTTTTGAAGTCAACTCTTTCATATGGGAAATAGATCCTTTTTTTTTGTTGTTTTGTGAAAATACCCTGGGAAGGTAACTTAAATTTGCTCAATCAGGTGTGCATGAAAGAATTACATTGGAGAAACAGTCCGCTTATCATGTCACAGTGTGGCTCCAAGGGTTCTCCTATCAATATAAGCCAGATGATTGCTTGTGTTGGTCAGCAGTCAGTTGGAGGCCATCGTGCTCCTGATGGATTCATAGATCGCAGCCTCCCTCATTTCCCAAGAAAAGACAAAACCCCTGCTGTAAGTCCAGTGCCACTTTTCTGGCTTTTCACAGCATGTGGAAACTTAATAAATGGATAGATAGAGGCATCTTGCACCTTCTCACCAGAATAATTCTAGGTGAACAATTGGTATGGCAAATGTTTCTTCAGTGATGGTGGCTTGTGCCAAAGTGACAGCCTCATTATTTTGCATGACTATTTTGTACATGATAGCATTGCTCCAGTTATAGTGTAGTGGCTTTTCATTCATTACTGCTGTTATTTTTCTCAACTGCATAGTTACTATATCCATATTATTTTATTTGAAATATTGGATGGAAATTTGTTCCTTTTGCAGGCTAAAGGGTTTGTTGCTAATTCATTCTATACTGGCTTGACTCCAACTGAATTTTTCTTTCACACAATGGGTGGCAGAGAAGGTCTTGTGGATACTGCGGTACAGATGGCTTGTTTGCTTTAACTGTTAAATTGGAATTTTTTTTTACTTTTGTGTCCTCCGATGAGGAAGAAAGGAATAACTATTCATGATAGAATGACCTATAACAAAATCAGATGTAGGATCAATAGGTCTATTGATAAAGATAGAAAGTAAGATTTTCAAGTGTATTCTCAGCGAAAGAGAAACTAGAAAATTTATTTCCTTATGCACATTAGGATTGTTAATCATAGAAAAGAACTGAGGTGAAAAAAAAGTTGCTTTGGCTTAATGAAGTTAGTAGCTTAAGTTAAAGTTCTGTGGCACATATATGTATAGAGAGAAAAATAAACTGCGTAATGCGCACAGTTGCTCACATGTCACTATGGTCTTTTTATTTGGAACAAAATCTGATGAGGTGTATTGGTCCAATAACAACTGTTCAATTTTTGAATAGTCATCTTATTTCTTATGTTGCAAGGGGTTGCTTTGTAGCACAGACACATGGTTCTTGCTTTAGCTTTTACTGCAACAAAACCCTGAGTTTCTGTTTCAATTGTAAAACCGTACCTTGCTTTCTTTTTTGGAATGAAAATGGATTTACATGATAAAAAATGATATTAGTTTGTGTTTTTTAGAATTAACTTTACTTTCTGTAATAAATCAAATGCAGAAGACAATTGATTTGTTTGAATCTTTGTTTTTAGCAATTTTTATTTTGTAGAATTAATTCAGAACATGTGATATGGAAGATATTGGATTAAATGGATAATGGCTCCTTAACCAGTTTTCCCAATTCATTCATTGCAGAATCTCTGATTAGTTAAGATAGAATTAACCCTTTCAAAAATCTTTTATTTCATATTTGTCCAATCTCAGACACAGAAGACTGCAACATAAGTTCATCTAGATTTCCCAGTAACTGCAGAAAGTTGTAGTTTTCCTACTGAAGGCAATATAAACATTAAAGGGTTGTTCTCAAGCTCCTTTTCTTAGCTTAACTTAACATTGTGATATTTTCTCTTTATTTTCACTCAAGTTCTTCATCTGAGTTATGCATTCGCTTAATTGGCTGTGGTGATGAAGGAATGTTGTGCTCACTGCATAAAATCTGGAAGAATTTTAAATATTGCCAAAGAAATTAATTCAACAATTGGACTCAAAACAGTATAAATGATTTGCTGGTTCTATCCTGATAATGTGAGTGCTAGTAGCTTAATTGTGGGATTATTATTTTCTTATAGTTAAGCTTAGATTGCTATTCGTTCAATAAGTTTTTGTTTTGTGCTTCCTTTTTTTGTCTGTTTATGTCCAATAGAGGTGTTAACTGCCTGCAGAAAAAGGATAGGAGTTCGCAAAAAGTTTCAACATTGTGCTTTTAAAAGGAAACATTATCAACATATATTTTCTTTCTTTTTATAAAAGTTCATGAAAAGCTTCTATTGATTGAGCTAGTAAATAAATCAATTAAGTAGCAGTTTCCCATGTGAACCTGCTTTATATGATAACGTGGAACATTAGGCTTCATAATTGCACAGTGATACAGACGTGGTTTGTCCATGGATGGGCTATTTGGTCTCTGTTTATTTGAAATATTGAATTATCTTAAGATTTTTACCACATTGTTATCCTGCCTTAGGTCAAAACAGCAGACACTGGGTACTTGGCTCGTCGACTAATGAAAGGATTGGAGGACTTGTCTGTTCAATATGATAACACTGTGCAAGCTGCTAATGGATTTATAGTTCAATTTCTTTATGGAGATGATAGCTTGGACCCCGCAAAAATGGAAGGGAAGGGTGGAGTTCCATTGAATTTGGATAGATTGTTAAAGAAAGTCAAGGTTTTTAGCTCTGTATTTTTCGTTTGTATGTGACTTTTGCAAAATTGCTTTCTGAACTGCTACGAAAACGAATAGTTACTGGTTAATGCTTACTCACAGGCCACTTGTGCTGTTGGAAAAGACAAGTACTTATCTTCTTCAGATATCCCTGAATTTGTAGAAAAATTTGTTGAAACTCGCAACAATGACTTTGATGGCCTTGGTTCTGATGCCTTCAAAAAAAGTCTAAAAAATTTCCTCCAAGATCAAGCTAAAAGATTGCATGACATGACAGAATTGGTTGGTAGCCATGATGGTAAAACTTCAGGCAAAACTGAAGAACTTGAAGGCACCGCTGGAAATGATTTGAATAGAAAAGAAATTGCTTGTAAAATATCTGGGATCACAGTGAAGCAGCTTCAAGTAAGTTTTTCTTTTCCTAAAAGATTATCAGTAGTCTTTTGCGCTAGTGTTTAATTTACTAAATTTGGTACAAATGTTGAGTACTGCTTTAGAGCTTACATGCAATCTTTTTTTGTTAGATTGTGAAATTTATCGCACAATATAAGATTAAAATGAGCTAGAGAACTTTAGAAAGGCTTTCAGAGATTAAATTTTGAGTTTTTAAAGGTGTCTTTTGTCTTGTTGGTCCACTAATGTAAAATATCTGGTGAATAGAAACTAACCAGTTATATGAACCTAATGAATGGGATGTAAGCTAAGGTAAAAGATGGATGAATAACTCAAATGGCCATGTGCATGTGCCCAGTGATTATGGGAGGTCCAGAACCAGGGCTCTTGCACCAAATAATTGGAAGAAGAGATTGCAAAACATTCGGATGATTTGGAAGTTAGGATGTTAGATGGTACCGTACAAAGAAAACTCTCTCTTCTCCATGTTTTCGAGAAATAAGGTGAATAAAATAAATTGAAGTGCTAATGTTTTTAGTGGTCAATAGTAGAAACAGTAATCATCATCTAATATTTTAGTGGATTAAGATGAAGGATGAAATGCATGTTGCTAGATATTTATAAATGAAATATAGACAACCATTTTGTTCATGGATCACGTGAAAGAGTGGATGAGTCTCAAAGTTGCACGAGATAATTGGCACTGTAAAAGACTTGTATTCAATTCTTTCTGTTTGCAGTTTAAGAATGTTGATGTTAAGAGTTCAATCTATATGGATCGAGTCTTATAGCTTGAACACTGTAGTTTGAGTGGTAACAGTGAGGGGAGTGTACGAATTTTTAGGTTTTATTTCTGCAATTTAAAAATGGAATTTGTATTGGTCATAATTTAGGTGGATAAGCTACATCTGCAAAGCATAAAAAAACTGATGGAGAGTATGGAGAACCATTCTCACCCTTTGCACTCTTTTATTGTTTCTCCTATATTATCTAATTATCTTGATCCAATATGACTGTTATTTTCTAATAAAATATGTAGGTTTTCCTGAACACCTGTATTGATCGTTATCTTTGGAAAAGAATTGAGCCTGGAACATCAATTGGAGCAATTGGGGCTCAGAGCATTGCAGAGCCTGGGACGCAGATGACATTGAAGACCTTTCACTTTGCTGGAGTGGCCAGCATGAGTATCCTTATTTCATTTGTTTAACTTAACAGTGATCCTCATTAAATTTGTTCTAATCTATCTGGCTGTTTAGAGGTTTCAGTTTGGTTTCTTAGCATTGTACTAGATATAACACAAGGAGTGCCTCGCATCAAGGAGATAATAAATGGAGCCAAAAAGATAAGCACACCTGTCATCACTGCAGAACTTGAGAACAACAGTAATGTGAATGCTGCTCGAATTGTCAAAGGTCGCATTCAGAAAACTGTTTTAGGCCAGGTGCGCAGTTCGGCAGACATGTAGTCTGCATTCAAGTATCCTGTTAACTTCTGCATGCATGACAAGTCTGATATTTGTAAAAAAAAATAAAATTATTTGTTTCTATAGTTAAAATGTCTGTCATCCAGAGCCAAACTGAATGGAACTTTAGAGACATTGATAATGGTTGTTAGAGAAAGGAATGGGTCCAGTGTCCTGGTCAACATTCAATGGATATAATTTAAAAGTACATGTATTTTTATTTGCACCCAATGTGACTGATGGAAATCAAAATTTTATTTCACCCCTGGCACCCCACCCCTGCAAAAAGCAAAAAACGAAGGAAAATTATTTTTCTCTGCTTAGTTCCAGAATATATTTTTTGGTAAAATTTGTCATGCATGGATGATGGTCAACTCCTGTACTTGTTTTTAAAATACTTATAGTCTCATGAATGGTCAACATTTATTTCAGGAAAAACTCAAAACTGCCCCATAATTATTGCATGTTCTTAATTGCGATAATCAGCTATTATTCTTCTAAACAGATTTCAATTTGTTCAAGTAGAAGCTTCAGTGATAATAGTGCATTTGCTGTTATTGCCCTTTAAATTGTTTTCTTTGCACAGTAATCATCTACATCAGTAGTATTTAAATGGACTTACAACTTCTATCAACCTGCTGTGCTCTGTTACATGGGCATAAATATCATGATTGCTAAATACATCCAGAAGCCCTATTTGGAATCAATTCACAATTAACAAAAATCTGAGTGGCAACATTAATAGTTTGAAGACAATTGAGAAAGAAGCAATAGTTTGACTTAATCACTAAAATCTGCACTCTACTTTGGTTACTATTGCTGCAGATTTGTACTTTCTATTTATCAGCTCTTCAAAGAGCTCCCAAGCCCATTCTATGACATCATTGAACTTCTCTTTTTCTTCTTAATTTCTTCAATTCAGTAACGTCTCGTAACCAAGTTGAATTTTATTTTCCATCTGACATTCCCATTATGTTGCAGGTTGCTGAGAGTATAACAATGGTGATGAATTCAAGATCAGCATCTCTAGTTGTCACGCTTAACATGGAGAAAATTCAAGAGGCACAGTTATCTGTGAATGCTAACATTGTCAAAGAAGCAATTGAGCAAACAAAAATCAAACTAAAGCTGAAGGTAAGAAAAAAGTTGTAATTTTGGTTATTTTGATTTTCAAGACTGAAATCCTGAAATAAACCATTTGACTGCTAATTTTTGGTAGATCAATGTGTTGGATATTGACATGTTGGAGGTAGTTCCACTGGGAGACAGGATGAAACTTCATTTTGAACTTCATTCTCTGGCAAATATACTTCCAAATGTTGTAGTAAAGGTGAAACTTCTGTAAAATTTTGCTATGGTCTTTGAGAATGGTATTCTCTTTGGGAGCAATTTTTATGAATGAGTTTTCTTTGAATTGTAGGGCATAAAAACTATTGAACGTATTGTTATTGCCGAAAAGAAAAGTGAAGATAATGTGAAACATCGAGGCCCTACCTACAATATGATGGTAGAAGGGTTAGTTTTCTGTGACTTGATGCATGCTTTTGTACCTGTTCTATGATTCTTTACATTTTTTGTCTGATTATGCAAATTTCAGTGCCTTACTTTTAAGTATGTCTATTTTTTTCAGCTATCTGTTTTACTTGTTTAATTTTGCTCTTAGTCTTTGGATTTCTATTTCCCATCTTTTTCAATGCCATTGTTGAAAATAGTAGCGCTCATTTCTTTACTAACTTGATTGAGTCTCTTAGTGTTTTGACACACAGTCCTTGACAAGCTTATTTATCACGCACATTGACATGCATGGATGTGAGAATATGTGTTTTACATGTCCTTGTAGAGCAGTTTCTTCAAGGTCAGTGGACTGCATATTTTAGTCTAAATAGTATAAAATATGTAGGGATCATGGTAATCAGTGAAGGGATTTTCTCCCTGAAGAAACCTTGGCATTTAGTGTGGAAGGACAATATCTTCGGATTCATACTGTGTACCAACTTTATTTCTGTTGTAAAATGTCTGGGGTTAAAAGCTGAATCTGAGAGCCTTGATATATTTAGATTGCATGCTATCAAGGGCATAGGATCATAAAAAGTATGACTAGTAATCTATTGCAATACTAAAAAGATGAAACTCACAGATGAGGCCTGAAAGTATTTTATATTTTATTGCCACTCTGTATTCCATTTATTGAAGAACAATTTGCATTGTGAGCTTTGACGGATATTAGGATTAATCATAGTTATGATTAGGTTAATTTATGTCTTTATTGAATAATTATCATTGTGAATTTTGACAGATTTGTTATATTAATTTTGTCAGATATTTTATCATACTAAGCTCTGTTTGCATGCATCTTTTAGCACCGGTCTTCTAGCTGTCATGGGGACCGAAGGAGTAGATGCCAGCAATACAAAAAGTAATCACATCATGGAAGTTCATCAAACTCTTGGAGTTGAGGCAGCAAGGAAATGCATTATTGATGAGATAAGGTCGACCATGGAAAGTCATGGTATGAGCATTGACATACGTCATATGATGCTTTTAGCTGAAGTAATGACGTCAAAGGTTAGCTCTACTGTTCTGATTTAAAATTGTACCGGATTTATATGAAATGCAATCATCAATAAGGTTAATACCAGTCATTAGTGTGACATTATGCCAATGGGTATTGCAACAGGGTGACGTTCTTGGCATCACAAGATTTGGCATTCAAAAGATGGACAAAAGTGTGTTGATGTTGGCTTCATTTGAAAAAACATCTGATCACCTTTTTGCTGCTTCTTTACACGGCAAGAATGACAGGGTCGAGGGAGTAAGTGAATGCATTATAATGGGCATCCCAATGCCTATGGGCACTGGAATACTCAAAGTTCAGCAAAGGTAATATCATCAGAAATTTGGAGTTTCGTCTGCTAATTCCACTATTTATTTGCATGCATATATTGTATGCAGCATTGGATGTGTCTTGGTTCTAAATTGTTGCATATGATATAATTGTCGGATACCCTTCTGCCACTTGCAATCAAAGTTTTCTTTAGAGTCTTGATCCCCCTATTTCTAGCCATCAACAGTTACCTCTTAACTTACCGTTAGAAGAATGTTTCAGTGGACAATGAATTGTTGAGTTTGTTAAGAAAAAAGTTTACCGTGACATAGGCTTAAAATAATTTATGTTGCTAGGTTTTCCCTAGGTAAGCTTAGCATTTGAGCTGTTTAGAATTGGCAGAAATATTGGCTGCTGCTTTCGCAATATCGATTGATTGAGCCCGGTAGTGATCCCACTTTCTGGTTCTGTCCTCAGTGAAGACAGATAATGAAGAACACTCATCAGCCCTTAACAACTTAGGTTTTTTCTTAAACCAAAAGAAAAAAGAAAGAAATTATAAGGGTTTTGCTAATTCTTCTCATCTCATCTCTGCAGAGTTGATCCCCTCCCACTGCTCAATTATGGCCCAGATCCCATGATCTCTTGAAAATTCTCAACACTGCAAAGGTGGTGAAGCCGGATGGATAGAGCTTGGTGGTTGGCATGAACTGGAGTTAGATGGCAAAAAATGGATTCCCTATGTTCTCTTAGCATGCCCAGATAGTATCTGTATCAAGCACTGATTGTTGCCCCTTACCTACAAAATCTACATACTATTTTGTTACTAACAGGGGAAGGAATAGAAGAAATGCCATTGATTCACTTGAAATGTTAAATCTAACAACTTCCAGGATGTATTGCATATACTGAGCTATGCACCTTTTGTCATATTAACCTGTTTTGACTGTCCATCTTTAGGGACAAACTCAATCTTTGAAGACTAACAAAATTGTGAATTTTAGTAACTTTATACATTTTCGAATAATATATTGTTTAATGCCAATTTAAAACTCAAATAATAATACGTTGTTTAATGCCATCTCCCATCATAATAATACCGATCTGATTTCAGATTTCAGATTTCCGGTCCCATGTCAGTATGCCATTGACTCATTCAGAACCAAGAATAGTGAGAATCAAAGTCGTCTATCAACAAACGATGGCCTCTAACTCTCTATTATGAAATTTCGAAATGGCGACACTGTTTAATCTCTGTAGCTCACGGGCGTAAGATAGCATAAGCCGCCACGTGACAACTCCGAAAAGCCGTCAGGATATGCACACGTGCCAGTTGACCAACGGAAATCCGATTTCTTCTTTTATTTTAGAATAATCCACCAAAATAAAATGATTAGTTTTTTCGTTTAATAATTTCTTATATTTTCAAGTGATATTCTGGGGTTCGTCGATCATTTCGCCTAGCCTAGTGGAATAATGGTATAAGAAGTAAAATAAAAAATAATAAAAAGAAAAAGAAATGTAATTCCTTCATCCAGCAGGTCTCCGGTTCATCACAGTAGGTTACTCTGTGGCTTTAAAAAATTGTTTTGTGGGAGAGGCAAGAGGTGGAAGGAACTAAATAAAGCAAAAAAATTAAAAAAAAAAAATACAGGAAGAAGAAGGGAAGCTCTGCTCTAGTCCATCACGACTCTTCGTGTTTCGGTGTCTTCGAATGGCATCATTCATCATTATCAGGAATCAGAAACCCTAAAGGAGGCTAGCCGTCTTTGCTAGTTCCAGCAGCAGAAACTTAACCACGTTGGCTTTGTGTAAGTTCCTTCAGTCATTTCCGGATTCCTTGATTATTAGACACTTGGCGGCCACGCGAATTTCCTGCGCATAAACATCTTCTTTCTTGCTTTTCTGTTTATTGAAAAACTCGTAGCCGTATTATTTCATTCTGCTGTTTTGCGGGTGAAATTGAGGTTAGGAGGAGGAAATATACGGAATTGTGGGAAAGGAACCAATGATGAGGTAAGGTAGATTGGGAGTTCAATCGGTGTAGAATCGGGTGTTTCCATACTTTTGGGACATGTGGTGTACTCAATGTGCAATGAAATGATTGTTTGTGGAATTTTCCGTTAGTGGTCAACTTCCAGGGATGGCAGATGGCTAGCATTTGCTCGTCTTTGTTCGGTAAGGATCCGTATTTCTGAAACAAGAATTTGCGTTTCCTAGTTTTGAAAAGAATTATTATTATCTAAGGTTTTACTGGGTCTCGCAAGTCGGCGGTAGTTTTTCCTTTTTTGGTTGTCACCGAATGGCAGAAGACAGGGCACGGCTTGGTGGGATCTCCTCCGGCTTGGCTGTGGTATTGAGTGGCGAGGGTGGGAAGGACAACTCGTCCAAAATTCGACTTGTTTCATCTTGTGATGATATTGATAATCATCCTGTGGAGCGAGCGCTTGAATATATTTTTGGTTTCCCAAGCAAATCACTTGGCACTCTGACAGCTCCGGTGGACAACAAACTCATCCGCTCTATGGTTAACAGTGAGTTCTTGAAATTACAGAACAGTAATGGTAGTTGGGCAGGTGATAGAGATGGAATTTGTTTTGTTGATAATGGAACTGGACCCTGCATTGTTGGACTTGACCAAGCAAGCATTTGTGGTGATATTCGTGTAATTAAGCCTCCCCTGCTTGTGGAGAGCCTCGCAATGTTCAGTAGTGCCAGGGCTAATGCTTTTGTTTGGAAAGGGAAATGGATGTATGAAGTTCTGTTGGAAAGTTCTGGTGTGCAGCAACTTGGATGGGCAACTCTTTCTTGCCCATTTACTGATAATAAAGGTGTAGGTGATGCAGATGACTCATATGCTTTTGATGGGAAAAGGGTTAGCAAGTGGAATAAGGATCCTGAGCCGTATGGTCAGTCATGGGTTGTCGGTGATGTTATTGGATGCTGCATTGATCTGGACTGTGATGAGATATCATTCTATAGGAATGGTGTATCACTAGGAGTGGCCTTCCATGGTATTCGCAAAATGGATTGTGGATTTGGATACTACCCTGCAATCTCTATTTCTCAGGGTGAACGTTGTGAATTAAACTTTGGGGCTCGTCCATTTAAATATCCTGTTAAAGGATTTATTCCTCTACAGGCTCCTCCCTTGGTAGAACTTTCTGCTACCCAGTTGCTTCAATGCTTATCAAGGCTGTCAGGTATGTGCAGCGTGGAGCGAGGTGAGAATTCTGTAGCTGGGAAATTGAGGAGATTGAAGTGGTCTGTGTCATTTGAAGAACTTTTTAGTCCAGTATGCTACGGCATATGTGAGGAATTCTTCTCTTTACTTGAAGCAGATGCAGGGGGTGCAGAGTACATGGCTTGGGGTTCTCTTCTTTCATTCATGATGGAGGTCTTTAGAGTGCAGGCACCCCATGACTATACAACCTTGAATAGGTTTATTGATGTTTTTCTAGAGTTCAAGCAATCGCATGTGATGTTTGAACATATCTTCAATGCCCTTTCCTGTGCCTGCAAAAGTGCACTGTTGGTTTTGACAGAATGTCCATACTCTGGTTCATATCCTTATCTTGCATTGGCATGTCATATCTTAAGACGAGAGGAAGTGATGGTGCTGTGGTGGAAGCTGCCAGATTTTGAATGGTTGCTTGAAGGCTTTCTATCACAAAAGAGTCCAAACAAGCAGGACATTGAGTGCATGATTCCTTCTGTTTGGTGGCCTGGTTCGTGTGAGGATATCTCCTACGAAAGTAGCATGATGTTGACAACTTCAGCTTTATCTGAAGCAGTAAATAAGGTATGGTTTTGCTGGGTTATGAACATCTGCAATCAAATTTGATTTGAGTGCTTTCTTATTATGGATTGAGAGTTCTGCTTTAATTGAATTTTAAAAATTTAAGACCTCAGTGTTCTTGGTACAGCTTGTCAGTATACATTGTTATTGCTGAAACCTTGTGGGGAATGATCTGTCCACTGAAGAATTAACTATGCACTGAGCCTTTTGAATGGTTGTCGATTGATTTTTTATTTTCTAGTACTACACTCTGATACTTGCAATTAGAAAGAGCTCTACCTCCCACTTTTCTTTATGACATAATAACGTTTTGGTACTTCTAAATAATGAACTGAACATTTATCTGTATATGACCTCTTGAGGAAATATTGGTTTCATTGAAAATTCCTTAGTTTGATCTCACATCAGCATTTCTACTTGTTTTGTGTAAACTGGATGAATAATTGATTCAAGGTTCATGAATATAGACATATAGGCTCTCTGTGTGTTGTATTCTTGCTTGAATAGGTCATGAAACATTCATAAGTCTCTATATCGCTGCCAAAGTGGATGGTGCAATGCATGTGTGAGAATCTAACACTTGGCTAAGCAGTTGGTATTGTTGGGATTTTTTTTTGGTTAGCCTTCCTTCTATGTCACTAAATGTGGATGCTTCCTCGTCACCCATGCTCACACCATCTGTCCATATTGTGAACTTGAGCGATGAAATTTGTATTTCAGCTCCATGATGCAGGAAGCAGCTGAGGAGCAATCTAGTTAGAATGTGAAGTGATTTCCATGAAAAAACCATTTAGGGAAAAACTCATTACCATGAATATCACAGGGTGATGCAATCAAGTTAGAATGTAAAGTGATCTCCATGAAAAATCATTTAGGGAAAAAGTCATCATGCATGTGTATTACAGGTGGATGCAAGTCTTCATTATGTATAAATACCACATTGTTTAATCAAAACAATGCTCTGCTCCAAGATTCCTTGAAGAATTGTTCTTTTATTGGAAACTTTTTTTACCCTAATTTGATGTCCATATATCAAACAATATGCCTTAAAATCATATGCACCTGCAGATTGAGGAGAAGCATAGGGATCTCTGTCTATTGATCATACAGTTTGTGCCACCTTCCACACCTCCTCAACTGCCTGGTTCAGTGTTCAGAACATTCTTACAGAATCTTTTATTGAAGAATCGGGGAGCAGATCGCAACATGCCACCTCCTGGAGTGTCAAGCAACTCAGTTCTTGTTTCTTTATACACACTCGTACTGTATTTTCTATCTGAAAGGTTTGCTCTTGGGAATATTTGTGGCTGGTTAAAGAGCTGCGAAATTGATGGTCATGATGTTGGATTTCTTCACAGAGGTGGTGAGCAAAGTTTTCCAATCGATATATTTATTAAAAGTGATCCTCACCGCAATGAAATTCCCAGGCTTGGGGGATCATTTAGTCATCTTTTGAAGTCTCATCCTGTGTATGATCAAGAAGTTATCCAGTGGGAGGAAGGTTGTATGGATGATGAAGAGCACAGAGTAACGCATAGAACCACACAGAAACCTTGCTGTTGTACGAGTTATGATGTCGAAGTGTCAAAAATCTCTAAGCATTCAAGTAGACATAGGGCTAAAGGTTCTGGTGTCCACTGTAACCCTCTTCCGGAGAGATCTGCTCATGTTGCTTCAGAATGCAGTGCAGGAAGTCTGAATGATGAGATGGTAGATAAACCTAGTACCAGTGAGCATTCTGAATCTGACTTTGGTTATCGGCAGGTTCGGGATATTAGGATTGTGCCTAGCGAGAGTAATTTTTCTGCAGCAGCTTTGAGAGAAGAGGAACTTCTTGATACTTTACTGTTGTTGTATCACATTGGTATTGCACCAAACTTTAAGCAGGTATTTTCAGAGTACCAATTCTTGCTTACTAAACCTGGCATTTTGTTTTTATTCATTCTCTTTTTCTGTTGGAAATCTGGTCAGTGGTTTCTGCTTCAAATATGCCAATCATCAACTGAAATGAATTGATTCTTTTCTGCCTTATAGATTTTGAAAAGAAATACAATATTAAATTTTGGTAGCCATGATACGTATCTGTCTGCTATACTCTTACTTTTCTGGTGGCCAATGGAGGTTCAAATTCTTTTGTTTTACTTTTGGTTGATAAATTTGAGGTTTGTAGAATATAGTTACATTTATATGGATTTGGGGAACTTTCTATTGTTTGTTAACACCTAATCTAAAAATATTTTTCTCATTAATGATCTTTCCCCCAAAACACTACATTTCAAACTGACGTCAAAAGAATAAAGTTGGGTTGGTGGATAGATTTAAAACAATGTGTTTTAAGTCCTTGTGTCTACTTCTTTGACTAGTTTATTCTTCATCCAAGACATGGCAAGTGGCATTAATTTTTGTAACTCATATTATGATGTCTAAGTTTCATGTTTTACAAGGTTAAGATGCCTCCCTTATCTTAGCCCTCTCATTTTGACCATGTGAACTATCAAATGGTTGAGTAAGTACTGCTGGCTTTCAGCTGCTCATATTTGGGTTCTCTTTAGCGGCTGATTGAGACCCATTTAGTGGGGAGACTTTGACCTTCACACATTACATGGTCCATAGTCTTTGAATAAATGCACCTAATTAGTTTTTCAGGTGATGAAGGGAATAAACACTTGGCTGTTTTTATTTTTCTTTTCAAACATCCTATATCCCCTGAGTTGACACAAAGGGGAGATGGGAAAAAGATTAGAAGGTTTTGTTTTTCTAAAACTTAAGAAAAACCGAAATAAATTTTTTCTGTTTCTTAGTGTTTCCATTTGATGATCTGCCTTTACCAGAGAGTAGAGTTACTTTTGCATGAAAATTGTGTTCTTGTAGCAGTATTCTCTGAAATTTTCGGAGTATGTGACAGTTGCTGTAATTGTAGGCATCATATTATGTGTCTCATCAGTCACAGTCAATGTCTCTCCTTGAAGAAACTGACAAACAAATGAGAGAAGGCTCTTCTGGTGAGCAATATAGACGTTTGAAAGATGCTCGTAATGAATATCGAGAAGAGGTGATCAATTGTGTCAGACATTGTGCATGGTATGATTATTATTTCTTGACATGTTGTTTGTGTCCATTTTCTTGTTAAATCTGTATGGTATATTTGAACCTATTGAGACTGTTGAAATTTTTACTATTTCTTTTCTAACCTTAAGGAAGAAAAGACAGCTAGGTGTTGAATTTATACAAAATATGAATAACGATACAGTTTCACTAATTTGATTACTTGCGACTTTTATGAACTTGCTTGTTATCTTTATGCCTTTTTTTCCAATTAGTTATTTGTTGATACTCTATCAGTCCAAGATTATATCATCAGGGTGATGTGTTTATGAAGAAATTAGGGCTCAGCAGGAAAATAAAAATCGAACTATTGCATTGAAAACTTTTTACTTGTCTGTGTACTTTCTGTTATGGTCAGTCATTTTGTCTTATTTTACAGGTACCGGATCTCACTTTTTTCTCGATGGAAGCAAAGAGGAATGTATGCTACATCTATGTGGACTGTCCAACTTCTTCTGGCTCTTAGCAAAGTAGATTCCTTATTTGTTTATGTTCCTGAATTTTACCTTGAGACTCTGGTAAATGGTCTTTTCCTTCAAGCATTATAAAGATTACTTTGTATGGCATTTTCAAGTTATTTTGTTGTTAATGACATGTCTTTAGATGCCTTTCTAAGGCAGTAACATCACTTCAGCTTGCTATTAGTTACTACTCAATGTGACTATGCCTTCCCAAGCCAGTCAGGGTTTCTGATACAATACCTAGGCAGAACTCACCCCCAAAAGCTAGCTTAAGAGGGGAGGGTGCCCGGGGGTTGGTTACTGAATGTAACCAATGTGGGATTGTATCAGTTTCCTGCACAGATCTTTTTCATTTAGCTCCAGCATAGAGTAAATTATGCATAGTTGTTGTGACTTGTTGGTTTCTGTCAACATTCCGGTGGAGGCTGAATAAATCACATGACTTTTCACTCTGCGTTTTCATGATCATGGAAATTCTTTTAGATACTAGTTCTGGGCCATGAATTTCCCAATGTAACTGTTCTTTAGTAATGAGTGTAGGCTATTTGTTTAAAAATTTATCTGCTTTGATGTGATAATTTCTTTCAGTTTTAACATGAAACATAAAGTTTGTCTTGCTTTTGGTGTATGCATAATTCATGATGTTTGTCTAGCTGTGGTATTGAGTTTTTGGCCCTGCAGGATGTATTCACAATTGTCAAGTAGTTTTCTGTGTGTGGACTAATTTCATGGACGTGACTGCTTCATTTTGCAAGTTATGTTAACACTGTTTCATTGTTGTCTCAGGTTGACTGCTTTCATGTATTACGCAAGAGTGATCCACCTTTTGTACCATCTACAATATTTATTAAACAAGGACTTGCATCATTTGTAAGTTTCGCCTGCTAGTTTCAATTTCCTCGTTGTGCTACAAGTGAATTTTTGTTTCATTCAGATGTAGATTTGTTGCTCAATTTTGACAACCTTAGTTGGTTTGGTTGTGTTTACTCATTCATGATTTCTTTATTAACAATGCGTTATTTGTTGTGTTGTGGGTTTCTCCTGAGGTAGCGTTTGGTAGGAAATATTTAGTGCCATGCAAACAATATGATAACAAGTGTCATGCTTGGCTGCTCCTTTAATTATCCATAACAAATATTTAGTTACATATCTTTTAGTTGTTTTGTAGTTACAAATATTTAGAGAAAATGCAAACTATCCATGTAAAAATGTGTGATGTATGCTCCAAAGTTTACTAGTAATTGGTTAATTTAATCTGTTGAATAACGGGTTTGATTGTTGTTGTTAAAAGAGGTGCTATAGAGAGCACTTTAGAAGTGTTAACTAACATGTTAGAACAAGACAGTTATATGAAGAAACTAAAATTGGTTGCTACTATGTATTATGAAGGAAAATTATTTCATTCTAGGGATATTATCTTGCTTTAAATGGAAAGGAATCGACCAAATATTATTGTGTTCAGAACTTAAACAATTGATGTATATTACATTTTGCTTCTCATTAAGAATAATGCATATAAGAGAGACTAAAACATAAAATACTAAAGATCTGTATGGCAAACTACGCCATTAACCCATTGTTCTGACACAGCACCTTTTATTTTTTATCCTCATAATTCAGAAAATTAGTTATAGTTGTGGAAATGTTTGACATGCATACATCACAATGTGGATTATCTTGAGTTCAGATTGCATGTGGGTAAATTGAAGCTACATACTGTTTTTGCTCTTTGTCAGGTCACATTTGTTGTTACCCACTTCAATGATCCAAGGATATTGAGTGCAGATCTGAGGGATCTACTTCTTCAATCTATTTCGGTTTTAGTACAGTGTAAGGAATATTTGGCAGCTTTTGAGTGCAATAAAGCAGCCACAGAAAGAATGCCAAAAGCATTGTTGTCGGCATTTGATAACAGGTCTTGGATTCCTGTGACCAACATTCTTTTGAGGCTGTGCAAGGGTTCTGGATTTGGCTCTTCAAAGCATGGAGAACCATCATCGTCATCTGGTGTTTTCCAGGTGAAATGATGAATCTTGTTAACTTAAATGTACTATGCCTTTCATGGAATAATTTGTCCTCTCAGATTTGGTTTTGTTGTTCCTTCTAATTTATATAGAGTTTGCTACGAGAAGCTTGCACCTGTGATGAAGAACTATTCTCAGCATTTCTAAATCGCCTGTTTAATACTCTGAGCTGGACAGTGACTGAGTTCTCTGTTTCCATTCGGGAAATGCAAGAAAAATATCAGGTATAAATTTGCAGAAATTATTAGTTAGATTATGGTACAATTGGGTTTAAAATATTTCTAGGATTTTTATGTTTACACTTTCACTGTTGGAAATGTCTCTTATCACTATTTTCTTGTTTTTCTATTAATCTAATCTAACAACTTTGTGTGAGAATCACGCAAGTGGGTTGCATGTGGCATGATAATTTTAGTTTCCCTTTGTTGTCTAAAAACTTTTTGAAGTAGTATAAATTAGCATGAACCTTCTACAGTTTTTTTTTTCTTTCCTCCTCTATGGAAGTAATAATGGAAATCTAAAGTGAATGCTTTCTGACTCCTTATAAAAGCTGGACTCTGAAAAAGACATGTAAATGTTGCTACCTTAACAAGAAAAGATGAGTGACTATATTGTGAAAATGACAAGCTCTATCATAGTAATAAGTGCAAGATTCATGCATAGGAAAATGAGATAAACTACAGTTCCTGTCTTTGTGAAAATAAGTCACCCAATGCTGTTATATGCTGTTAAACAAAAAGATGTTTTGGTTGATGTAGCTTTTTAACCAAGTTAGCCTGTCAAAGAGGATATATTTGCTAGCAAGTTATGGTTTCTCTGTCACTCATGCCATTGTTGTTGCACATTTTTCAGGTACTGGAGTTTCAACAAAAGAAATGCTGTGTCATATTTGATCTCTCTTGTAATCTTACAAGAGTATTGGAGTTTTGTACTCGGGAAATCCCTCAAGTGTTCCTATCAGGAACTGATACAAACCTTCGGAGGCTGACAGAGTTGCTTGTATTTATTCTTAGTCATATGACTTCAGCTGCAGATGCTGAGTTTTTTGACCTGTGAGTTTCCAGCTCTTGCTTTGAACTAATGATTCTCTTTCCATCACCGAGTGCCTGTTAAAAAAAAACTTATCCCCCAGATACTTTGAAAGCTGGATGCTATTTGAGACATAATATTACACGGGATATGCTACAGACAAGTTGCATATAAATGATCTCATGTACTATAAATTATTGAATCCTCACCTGTGCATGCGTATGATGAAATTCATTATGATATTGATTTTGGTTCCTCTGTAATTACTTCTAGTGAAAGTGAAATAGATTATAGAAGATCACATAGTCTTGAGGCATTTTCTGAATGTTTTTGGACATTTGAATGTTGCTCCCTCTTTCTTTATGTTTTGTATTTTGATTCTATATAAATTATCAATTTCAACCTTAGATCGCCTCCTTGCACATCTGGTTCCATGACAAGTGTCAAAAGGCAACATTCAGAGTAAGAGGTTGCTGCCCAAGCATGTGAATTTGACATTTTATATATTCAGCTCTAAGCATGCCATGAATTATTTTAAGAGGCAAATGTTGTCTGCTACAATTAAAATATTATAACCTTGACCTCTCCTCATTTTACGGGAATCTTTTTGCAGGTCACTTAGACGGCATGGTCAATCTCTGGAGAAAGTAACCCGAGGCATGATATTAGCACCTCTTGTTGGGATCATTCTTAATTTGTTGGATGCTAGTGAGGAGACAGAAAGCAGAGGTCAGAATGATGTTGTGGGTATATTTGCAAGCATGGATTGCCCTGACACTGTGCACTGTGGCTTCCAGTATCTCTTGGAGTATAATTGGGTTAGTCTGCCTGTCACAACCTTTCTGTCTCTGTATAAGTGTGAACTTAATTTACATTGTGGCAAATTCATCCTTATGGTTTATAGAGTTAGAACACTGTCTCAAGTTGGACATAATCAGGATAGGGATTTTTACGCACATATAAGGTTTAAAATTGTACCATGATTTTAAAAACTATTGGTAGTGGGCACACACTTGTGGGTTTCAGGATGAGGAAGATGACTTTGACTGGAAGAGCCAGGTCTCGAGAACTTACTAATATTTAGTTTTTGAGGAGAATCGTTCAATGGGCTTTCCCTTTTATCCACTGGCTGACACTATCCTCTTTGGAACCAAAAATTATTCATCCTTGATTGTCATCCTTCGTGTTTTTTTTTTTTTGGGGTTTTGACAGGCTGGATCTGTTAGAGGCGATGCTGATATTGGAAAACTAGTGCAGCTTGAGAATTTCTTGAGTCATCTGATTTGGCGCATTGAGTTGCAACAGGTAGAAAGATTGACGTGTAACGGAGGAGGGGGGGATGCGGATGACAATACCTGCTGTATTTGTTATGATTGTGAAGCAGATGCGCAGTTTGCCCCTTGTTCCCACAAGTCCTGCTATGGTTGCATAACCAGACATCTTTTAAACTGCCACAGATGTTTCTTTTGTAATGCAACAGTCTTGGATGTTGCCAGAATTGGTGAAAAGAGAGAATAAGATTCTCCATCATTTGTTACCCATCTTGCTCCTGCTCGTTGATAGTCGCTTGGGTATACAATTAGTCAAAACGGAACTGGAAAGGGAGAAGAAAATAGGTGATGATTTTAATTGTTTCTGCAAGCCTAAGTAAATATATATATATTATATATATATATTTGGTAGGGTAAAGGCTGGGAAGGTGAATACTTCTATAGCGTTGGGTAAGAATTTTGTAGGGAAAATCGAGGGTATTATTATGTAGATATGAGATGTACATTGGCATGGCAATGAAAATCATTTGTCCTTTCTTTGTTTAATATAATCTTTTTTTAACATTATAATAATATATGCGAATGTTTGAACATTTAGTATATATTTATCGAATCATAAGTTGTCTTGTCTGCCAAATTACATTGGTCACCTTTGTAAACTATAACGAGTTCTTAAAAATTAGTAATTGTTATTATTTGATAATATATTTAATATTCTCCCTGGTAGATTGCTTTTAAGTTACAGGTTTTTGAGGGAGGAGAGGAGAGGAGAGGGGACGAAACGAGAGGAGAAATGTTGAATGATTTGAAATTGGGGAAGTTGAACAGTCCATCAACCGGAATCAACTGCAACAACCATTCCGCTTCTTCCCTATCTCTGTCCCGATGCTGCTCTCTAAATCTCCGCCGTCGGACCTCGCGTTTCGTCACTCTAACGCTTCCATCTCATACCGATTCCACGATCCATTACACCGCCACCGTCGGATCTCCGTCGTCCTCTCCTATGCTTCCGCCATCGCACTGGAACCTTACCCTCCGCCACCTCCTCGTTCTCAAAGTCATCGCCTGCGCTGTAAATTCCGTCTCACTACTAACTCCACTTTGAGCTTTGTTTATTTAGTTATTGTCGACTACAAAGTAATTATTCGGCAATTTGTCGTAGACTGCGGTTTCTGCAACCTGGCTGTTCTTCTCGGCGATCCCCACGATCCTTGTATGTATTTCTCGGATTGCTTTTACATTATTCACTTTTTCCCTTATTCTTCGTTAATTATTAACGAGATTCAGTTACATTGTCATTGGTGTTGTTTATGTATGCTTCTTTCCTAACACTTCAATTTTTTTGGATGGACTTATCCCTGAACCTTCGCTACTTGAAGGCTTTCAAAAGAGCGGCGGAGTCCTTGGAGAAGTTGATGGATACCACCAGGGAAGAGCTTCCTGACACAATGGCAGCCATTCGGTTATCTGGAATGGAAATCAGCGACCTCACCATGGAGCTCAGTGATTTAGGGTCGTCTACGCTCACAGTCGCGAAATTCTATTGTCTTCTTCTCGGCTAATTTGGTCACATTCTCATCATCTTTTCTTGGCCTTTGTTCTGCAGCCAGGAAATTACGCAAGGTGTTAGGAGCTCCACTAGAGCTGTTCGTGTAGCTGGGGAGAGATTGAGCAGCTTCACTAACATGCCTTCAACAGGTTTCACTACATTCTCTTTAGCTCTTTTTCCACCAGTCTATGTCCAAGCTTCTTATGCGTCTGGGTTCAAGTAATGAATTTTTCTCTATCTTTACTTGCTTAGCTTCGTTGCAGACGGTAGCCAGCCCACAAACTGAAACCAGAGGACCAGCAGTGGCTAGCACCGCACGGGGAATCAAGGAGGGTATTGTGAAAGGTCGCTCCACCTTGCGAATGCTTTCCACGCTTGTCGGCTTTTCCAAGACGGCGTTCAACTATTTTGGCAAGCGAGTTAACGGTAGAGTCCCGGACACGAAGTTACGGTGAGAAGATTAAAATTTTGGCATTAATGTGAGCCCCAGCTTTAGATTTCTTAGCAGGTTAGGCTATATGGTGAACTACTTGTGCTCAGGATACAGAATGTAGTTTTGGGTTTCCTCATTTTTTCATGTTTGATAAAGTTATGCATACGCTATGGTATCATATAGAACCCGAAATCTTTCTTTGCCCACCCTTGCATATGCATGAAGTGACGTTTATGCCTTGATAAAAGTTTATAGTCTGGTCCCGGGTTAGACTTGAAGAAATAAGACTGGGTGGTTGAGTCACAAGAAGAGATTAGTTTGGTTATTGACTGGTACACTCTTCTATATAAAAAAGAAAAAAAAAGAAGAGGCTTATTTTTAGGTTAGTTCATTGAGTTTGTATTAACAAACTGGCTTTGGTCTATAGTAGGAAAAGAAACAGAATGATTTAACAGCTGGGGAACCAACTTGGGCAGTAACCCGTAGCTGAGATCAATCTAGCATGACTTTCATAGGCAAAACTGGACATTATGGAGATTGATTGTTTGTTCATATGATATGAAAGATTAACATTTTCCTTTTAAGGGGACCAGATTGGAAAAATTTTACCGAAATGGCCTGGCAATGAGTCCGGTTTTACTAATGCCAATACTAGTTAGACCCATATTTCGTATCTCTCTGTAGAATTTTCTTCCGTTCTAGTTTCAGCCATTGAAGAGTGAATATCAAACATCTCTCTTTTGCTAGAGTTTTCTACGGTAAGAATGAACTAAAAGTGAAAAAGAAGTACCAAACCATGAGACTCTACTACACATAAACTCCTTTGAAAGACATCTGTGTAAGAAGATCATGTGGAAGCTTAGAACACGCAGCCCGTTGATAAATCATTGTAAATCGGTGTCTACACGCTTCCATAATCTATTATTTAATCAGCTAAAATCCATAGTTTTTACATTATAGATCACGCAATCGATAATCTGTAGGATTCCCAGGATATCTTGGAAGGAGTCAATTGGCATTATAAAGGTGCAAGTTGGTTCACCATTTAACACATTTAACACAGCCTTGCAGATATTAAGGCTCAAAAATTGTCTTCTCTACACTTTGGTTTCTTTTTCCAAGTCTTTATAGATCCGATAACACTATGTAATATATCTTGACGTAATACTAGATGGAACAGCATAATAACATTCACAAAAAAGAAAAGGACAAGTGAGAGAGGAAGCAATCACATCACCGACAGGTTAAAAAACAAGATTGTAAGCTGTAATATGCATATTGGTGAAACTACTGCAGTGCCGTTAATTGAGGTTAAAAAACAAGATTGTAAGCTGTAATATGCATATTGGTGAAACTACTGCAGTGCCGTTAATTGATTTGACCTCCTCCGCCAGAGCTTACTGGTGGTATTGTTCTCGTCCTTGCAACTCTTCTTGACCTTGTGGACGGTACTGATACTCTTTCCTGTGTAATCAAATGTTGGTAAACAAACTGTTAATGGCATGGAGTGTGCAAGTGTGATTTGATAAAAGTGGTAAAGATAGGTAGAAAAGAAGAGGGTTACATCAATTTTTGTCGCTCTTGGTGCTTCTAAAGGAAGATGTTTCGGTTGTTCCTCTGTTGTTGAGTCATAGCCCAAGCACTTGAGGAACAACCTGACGAACCTCTCACACAAGCACCACGGACTGCATGGACAGCAATACTTTTCTTCTCTTTTTCTCTGCTTCTCTTTTGAGGTTCCCATCTCCATCTGTTGCTTTTTCTTTTTAGTCTACCAAGCGGTGAATACCAACACTTGCCCCACAGTTTAGCCTATAGAGCTTCGAGACACACGCACTTGTATTTAAGAGCTTGGAGACTGGGCCATCAGAAGGACAAGACTAAACTTACAAAAGTTAACTTGGACAAGACTGAGCTCCAACTCCAACCATCCACATCGGCCAGTTACCCCCACTTAAAGGATAAGTTAATCGAAACTGATGTCGGTCTTTGAAGAACTGGACTTAATCGATCCGTCTTTGGAAATGCTAGGACATGAGCTGGGACTGGTTAATTAGGGTAGATTAATTAGGTGGTTAGGATCATACCCTCCTTATCTCGTCTAGTTAATCTATTCGGTAGAGTTGATTGGTTGCACTTTATACCCCCAATACTCGTCCCTTTGCAACTCTAGTCAGGAAACCTCTTACCACATCCTTCTAACCTACTTAATTACTACATAAGCTATAAGTGATTAACTTAACAAAGGATAATATTGAGAAAATAATATATTGAAAAATAATTGTACAATTAGTCCAATTAGTCCTGAAGAGGAGTTTGTCGCAATATCTATATTGTGACGATAGATATTTTTTAAATTTAAAAATAAAAAAATTAACAAGATGACTAGCAGTTAACATAATGCATATGTACAAACAAAAATTCCAAACGACCAAACCATACATTGCCACCGCCAAGCGCATATGGCTTGTGAGCAGCAGCGCTATGTTTGGACCCTGGACGATGGCTGCTTCCGCTATTCAGAATCTCTTACCATACTTCTCTCACTTCTAATCATTCAGTCTTATCTCTTTGAAAAAGTTGGACTAGTTTCATGATTTACGGATCCATCAGAATTTTCCATGACCACCCTCAAACTATTGGCTAAACATTCGGACAGAAATTTATTGTAAAAATAAAGAATGACGAGAAAGTGAAATGATGAATATTTACATGGTCACATAGATTTACGGCTTACGGCACTCTTGTGCACTAAATGTACAACAACTCCGATTCATGGAGAATAATTAGCCAAAAATTTACTTGGCCACTCAAACTACAAGTAGTGCTGTAATAAATCCCGACAACCACAGTGGTATATTGTATTACCACCGCTCCTGCCACTGCTTGGAACTTGACTAGGTAGCCTCAGATTTCTCCCCGCCGTATCCTTAATTTACTGTGGAAAACCCAATCTCCAATCTCTCGATCATATTCCTCAAGAAGGCTTGCAATCGTAGCATAAAATTGGCCGTACGTACGTTTAGGTAAATAAGCAAGTATTATCTGTCTTTTCTAGGCTCCGAGCTTGAAGCATTCCGATGAGACAAGAAATCCAATCCAAAACACTTGAGAAATGCAAGCTTTGCAAGCCTAAAATAGTCGCAAGGATGGTGATCCAAATAGTCTACATCCTCCTGGGAAATAGAGCATTCAGTCTCTGTATCGTCTTCTGTGACAGTGCCTCCTCCATCTGTGCTCGCCGCCTCCTCTATCTCCACTTTTATACTAAGGTTCTTCTCCCCTCCCTGCAACCATTCATTCAGAACCTCTTCAATCAAAGCCATTCAATAAAAAAACGTGAGAAACGGACAGGAAACAAGGACAAAATAAAGCAAAGTGTCAAAACTGTGGCCTTAGATGCCTCGAACCAGCCTTTACTGACCCCCAAAGGACAAACATGCACAGCTGGAGTTGAATTATATATATATATTTATGCAGTAGTACATTTTATTTTACCAAATAGCGCCACCTCCTTTGGTTGACAACAAGAAAACACGCATAAGCTGGCACTTGTTTTTTTCCTCAAAAACATTATAAAAGAATTCAGTCACCGACTCACCCACAGAACCGAGAGAGATGAACAGAGCACAGCCTCTTCACCTCATCTCTGTTTGCTTTTCTTCGTCCTTTCCCTTTTTTATTATGAGATGGCACATCCCTATTCCCTATTCCCTACTTTATATATATATATTCCTAAATAAAAGGCTTGCATGCCTTGAACGAGAGTACGTATCAGCCAGATGTCGGTCCCAATCTGGCCATTTGTCGATCCATCAACTTTAATATATTGCCATTATTCACTGTATGATGATCCAATCCAATTCATCTAAACTAGTGCTACCTTTTGAATAGTTAAATCAAATCAATATTTAGTATAAACAGTAAAGTTTCTGAGTTTTCGTTTTCCACCAAAAAAAACTATATCATATATTTTCATAGAAAAAAAAAGAAACAAAAATGCTAAAAACTATCATTATTTTTTTGCTTTTACAAACATTAGACGAATAATTTGTGAGTGTAAATATCCAACTAATTAATAGCTAATAATTTCATTTCCATGTAATAACTTTAAGCAAACAAATAATTGTTACATAAACTTTTTTCGGTTTATACTTAGTTCAATATAATATATGCCTAAATATGCATATACAATTAATACCGTTAGTTGGGTAAACCCCTATATCATTTATTTCCTTTCAATATAAAAACGGAAAATTGAATTCCTAATTTAAGGGGTCATCGGTGATCGGTAATCGTGTGTGAAAATGAAAACAAGTGATTCAAAAAACACTGCACACCTTTCTAGAAGAGCAACCTAGGGTTGTGAGAGCCCGGAGGGCCTGTTCCATTAGTAAGATCCGAGGAGCAACCAAGCAGTTTGGTATAACTTAGAAGGAGCCACCAATAATGTATCCATTATTTGGTATTCCGGCCAGTCATCAAGGTAAATGCACAAAGGATGACGGTGAGCGTAAAAAATTTCAAAGGTGTTGACTATTAGAATTTAGAACACACAGGCAATCCAACACCGGTGGAAGAGAAAAGCACATATTGTAGAAAACGGTGCGTACCTGGCTTGATTGCAACCGGTTAGTGATGGTTTTGGAACTGTGATGCTGGAGTACTGGCCTGGCTAGAGTACTGCTCGATGTGGAAGCTGAAGAAAGGGAGGAGCTGGCATAGTTGATGGTGGTGATGTTGTTGTCTGAGAGATCTGATGTTAAACAAAAAAAGAGAAATACGAGGAGGCATAAGATCGCTAACTGGATCCAAATAAGCCATGGGATTCTGTAACTTTCTATTGTAAGCTCGTCCCCAAAATCGAACATGTGGTTTGGCTATGGCGTTATGGCGTCAGCCCGGAGAGTTGTACAAGAAAGGCTTCTCCGTTGCTTGTTTTCCACAGAGAATGAGGAAGAAGAGAGTGGTAGCTTGGTAGGTGTGGGCGTTGACGTGCGTGTGGAGGGAAGAAAGGGAAATATTTTTGAGAAGAACTATAGCAGAGAAGTTGAAGGAATAGATTATGGGTTAAGGAAAGGGGGTTTCCGTTTTTTTTTTTTTGAGATTAGAAAGCTCAATTCCTTGATGTTGGTTAAATATTAAAATTGACACCTGACATATTTACTTCACGTTTTGTCAAACTGTTCCCTTCCTCCATATGCTATGCTGTTGTTTATCTATTTTTAAAAAATGAAAAATGTATCCATGATTAATATTAAGATAGATCCGGTCTACAATTTTAAAAATATTCTATATTATTTTTCTAATTGTCTGACTATTTTGAAATATCATTTTCTTGAAGTTTATTTTTTAAAATATTGAACAATTTTTTTTAAGGATAAAGAGAAACACGGCAACAGATATTATCCAGATGATATTTTGCTTTTCGTTAGATGATGGGCAACGAGTGGTGGATTTGAAACCAGAAAAAACATTTAAGAAAAATAAAATATTAAAAAAAATAAAGGTTATTAGTGAATATAAGGGAGGAAAGGTACACCATATTGATGAGGTGGAATATAATTTTATTAATGATATAATTGTCAGAAACTCCAACATGTTTGGTCAGTTTAGTTGAGTTGTGAAAGAAAGGGTTATGTGTTAGAATCTTTTCTTTCTGCTACTATTGTATAGTGTATATGACATATAGAGAATATTATAGATGACAAAGAGGTTGTAACATGTAACATCATTAATCTTCCTTCCAAGGAAATAAATCTTCCAATGTTTGTTCCATTCAAGAAACATGGCCAGTGGTTGTTGAAGTAACTTTGACCGCAACACAAGCAACCTTGCGGACGAATCTCTAGTAAGGTATTGTTATTATTTGTGGGGATAGAACGATTTAACCTTAAAACTGTTAGCTTCCACGATGACAAAAGAGTGTGAAGTGTGTAAAATCTTTTATTTAGGAAGAATCCAAAAGAGGAAAAAGGTTTTACTAAAATAATATGCCTATTTTAAACATTTTTATCACATCTGACATGTCAAAGCATAGTACCTCACATATATAGCCAAAAACATGGGATCATCAACCACAATCTTAGGCACCCTAACCTTGCAACTGCCACAAACCCGAGCGGTCATCCGACTCATCCCCTTCCATCTTCCTCTATCCCATGGCAATCTGCTCTTCAACATTAATGGGAGAGCCAAAGTCTCAACTTACCACCAGTGCCTCCAAAAATGGCTCATCGGAAGAACACAACGTGCCATCGCCGCCGCCACTACCAACAAAGTCGGCTCCCAAAGCCTCATCCCTCGTCCAACCAACCCAGAAGAACAAGAAGCATAAAGCAAAAGTTTTTCGCGTGCTACGCTCGGTTTTCCAGTCCTTCCCGATCATCTCCCCGGCGTGCAAGCTTCCGAACCTCCCTGGAGGTATACCTGATATGAGCCGGAGCCCTTCGAGTGCGAGGATTACGGGAACTTTATTCGGCTATCGCAAAGGCAGGGTAAGTCTGTCCATACAAGAAGCCCCCAAGTGTCTCCCCTCGTTGGTTCTCGAGCTAGCCATGCAAACCATCGTCCTACAAAAGGAAATGGGCTCGGGTATGGTAAGGATAGCTCTAGAATGCGAAAAAAGAGCCGATCAAAAAGACAAAACCAGACTGCTTGAAGAGCCATTGTGGACAATGTATTTCAATGGCAAGAAATGCGGATATGGGGTGAAAAGGGATGCCTCGGATGAGGATTTGGAGATCATGGAGCTCCTCAGCGCAGTGTCGATGGGAGCCGGAGTCCTCCCTGGGAATTCCGAGGTAGAGGGTCCTGAAGGGGAGATGGCCTACATGAGAGCCCATTTCGAACGAGTCGTAGGCTCTAAGGATTCTGAAACACTTTATATGTTGGGCCCAGATGCGGATCATGGACCGGAATTAACTATTTTCTTTGTGAGAATTTGATATCAGATTGCTTGGGAACGAGATCACATCATCCTCTTGATCCTTGTAAAGCGTAAGATAAATAGTGATTTGTAGAGTTAGCGTGTAGACCAAGGGGAAGTAGAAAATCCAATCAGTCCTCAAGGATTGATTAGGATATCCATGCGTGTACTCTGTAGCATTATAGAAAACATCAGAAATGCATATTGTCTATTTTTTTAATGAGTGTTAGACTCCCATTCTAAGCTTTTGAAAATTTAACGTTACTCTCTGATCAGTATTATCAATTTCTTTTTGCTAACGCAATATTTGGTATGTTTGTTTGTTTTTTTCCCTCTGGTCATTCTAACTTTCCTACTACCGGCCCACATTGGCACTGCTTATCTAAAAACCAGTGGCAATGGAGCCCTGCAATCCTTCCATCCAAAGCAATGGATTGCTTAGGCCCTTCTTGGGTACTAAAATACTATTTGTTGCCTTAAAAGATATTCTGGAGCACATGTACTCGCTCAGGCCGTTGAAGAAAGTGCTGCTTCTGCTTTATAAAGGTGATCATATTCATGAACGAAAGCTTGTATATGTAATTAGACCAGCAAAACAACTTTTAAAATGGAAAAATTGGCTCAATATCTGAAGAGGGGATGTCTCAATCTAATTGAATCTATCAAGGGTTTCGGCAGTTCTAGAGGTAAGGGTGCCATGTTTTCATATCTTTACACTACCTGGAAGATAACAGTATTGAACCTGCAAGGCCGTTTCTTAATTTCATATCCAGGAAAGGAGGACGAGGAAGCGGCAAACTTGGGATCCATGGAGGTATTTTCCTTCTTTCACATCCGCTTATGATAGAATTTCTGGGTTTTAGTATCATAGAGGAGGGTAATACTACTTACTGTATGCATTTGCAGAAAGCCAGTGCGCAAGAAAGAGCTACTATCATGAGTACTGCAAGAGGACCAACACGTCCCCGTCTCCCCAAAGGTCCTCCTCCTCAGACGGCGTGAGGACAGAGTCTGATATTTGGTTGGAATCAATATCTGCTCAAAGCTGTGCCTTGTTTTGGCTTTTTACTGAGGAAATAATTTCTGGACTTGCATTACTTTCGCTTGGTTGGAATCGTAGCTTTTGATCGTTTGTACCTTTCTCTCTCTATATATGCTTTTACAAAATATCATTAGTGGGGCTCGATTCAAAGACATTTCTTCTTTTTTTAAAAGAAAATAAATTAATTAACATACATAGCCTGTGAAAGTCTAGTTTGTTTCTGGATGGTTCTGACCTCCTCATGGTTGGTTGACTGGATTGGGTAGGTGGGGCTTGGGCTTGTATTTGGAGAATTGATTTCTCGGTAGAAAATGTTGTTATTTGTTGATGATATATTATTTTCATAAATTCGTATTTTTAGTAGACAATCCGACATTTTTTAATGTATACCTCTAGAAATGAACTTTGGAATAGAATTGGAATATTTAAACGTAAATTTGGCATAGATTTTGTGTATAATTGACTCTTGATATATTTTTATATGGGAATTATTAATTCAATAGTCTTTTTTTAATTATTTCATTTATAAAATAAAATAAAAATTATTTTTGTTTGATTAAATCAATATAACATTAAATATTAAAAACTTAGATTTAGGGTATACACCAAATCCAATAGATGCTTATTTTAATGCATAATAGTTCAGGTAATGATAGTCAAATTTAAACAAAGATAATATGTACATGCCATATGTGTCTTATTAGAAGAAAAATTATTTTATTATGAATTTATATCAATTACTTTGTATCCATTTACAACGATACATGGAAAAAAATAAGGCATATTGTGATACCCAGTCCGGAGGGGGGTGGTTACCCAATCCCACATCGGAAAGGAACGGGGGAGATCTTGAGCTTATATGTGTTGTGTGATGGTATCATTTGTAACAAGATGCATTTTTTGGGCCATGTGGTTATTAGTCCAACTGAGCGTTGCAGTTGTGATCTATCACGCGCACATACACGTCCAGGCCCGCTGGGCCAAGGGTCCGGGGGCCGAGTCGTGACAAATGGTAGCGGAGTCAATCTCGTTCCCTCTTCCGGGTGGGCTTGGGCCGTGTTGTGTATTCACGTTTGGGCCCGTGAGTTTGGGCCCATGTCAGTTTCGTCCTTACGAGGGGAGATTGTGAGACCCAGCCCGTAGGGGGGTCAGGTTACCCAATCCCACATCGGGAAAGGAGCGAGGGAGGTCTTGGGCTTATAGAAGTCCAACTGAGCGTTGCAGTTGTGATCCATCACGCGCACATACACGTCCAGGCCCGCTGGTCAAAGGGTTCGGGGGCCGGGTCGTGACTAATGGTAGCTGAGCCGATCTCGTTCCCTCTTCCGGGTGGGCTTGGGCCTTGCTGTGTGTTTACGTTTGGGCCCGTGAGTTTGGGCCCACGTCAGTTAAGTTTGGCTCCCCTCGTGAGGACACGAGGTCTATAAGGAGGGGAGATTGTGAGACCCAGCCCGTAGGAGAGTCAGGTTACCCAATCCCACATTGGAAAGGAGCGGGGGAGGTCTTGGGCTTATATGTGTTGTGTGATGGTATCATTTGTAACAATATGCATCTTTTGGGCCCTGTGGTTAAAAGCTCAACTGAACGTTGCAGTTGTGATTCATTACGCACACATATATGCCCGGGCCCGCTGGGCCGAGGGTCCGGGGGGTCGGGTCGTGACAAATGGTAGCGGAGCCGATCTCGCTCCCTCTTCCGAGTGGGCTTGGGCCATGTTGTGTGTTCATGTTTGGGCCCGTGAGTTTGGGCCCAAGGCAGTTATGTTTGGCTCTCCTCGTGAGGACACAAGGTCTATAAGAAGAAGAGATTGTGAGACCCAGCCCGTAGGGAGTGGTTACCCAATCCCACATCGGAAAGGAACGGGGGAGGTCTTGGGCTTATATGTGTTGTGTGATGGTATCATTTGTAACAAGATGCATCTTTTGGGCCATGTGGTTAGAAGTCCAACTGAGCGTTGCAATTGTGATCCATCACGGCACATATACGTCCAGATCCGCTGGGCTAAGGGTTCGGGGGCCGGGTCGTGACACATATCATATATATACGAAGGAAAAATAACTTATATTTTCAAATTTAATATATTTTCACTCACGAATTCATTTGATAAATGAATCTATGAGTTACCGATAATTTAATATTCTTAGAATATTCTCACCTTACACCATCATCTTATATAGAATATATGAAAAATGCCAGTCAAAATTTGGACAAGCATGATATATATGTCAGTCTAACCTTGCAAATCTTTAACGTAAAATTTACGAAAAAATAAGTAAGTTAGAAACAAAAAAACGCGTATCTGAGCCACCTAACCTTATGTGGTTCTATTTCATTAATACTCCTTTAATCTTCCTTCCTTAGCAATTTATATGGCTACCAATTTCATTTAGTAATTTATTCTTGACCAGAAAATTTATCAGAGGTAGGTGAGCCCGTGAGGGAAGTGTTTCTTGTAACCGGAAGCATTAATTAGTCACGAGGAAACTATTCTCTAAAAATTTGACGGTGCATATCTCTCGTTTTTGTCATGTGATATATCCTCCAATCGGCCACCGAACCTTACTGACCAATCTACCACCCGTCGCTTAAATCGACAAGGCATTTGCTAACGAATTGAAGTAACATTTCCGTACTATTTACACCATTTGAATAAATTAATGAACAATATTTTAACATATATTTTGATTTTTGTAGCTTTTCATTATACATAGCTCTCTAAAAATAAAGGTACGGATCCGGTAAAGGACAAAAAAAATTATTTTTACATAAAAAAAATGTAAAGGATAATCCTGAAGGTTTAGCCCTCCTGCAGCCACGTAAGTAGCTGTACAAGCAAATGTTCCCTCAGTCTTTTATGACGAAGGCGACAGATCGTAGCACAAAATTAGTTTTTATTTGTTTATTTATTTGGTATAAACAAAATTAGTTTTTAAATTCAGCGTTTCATCTATTTGAAAACGGATAGTTTTAAGGTTCACCGGATTGCATCGTCTCATATATTACTGTAGACATGTCACTGTACACAGCTACAGTATATAATAATATGTGTGATGGTGCACCGTGCTCCCGGTGCACCTTAAAGCTATCCTTTGAAAACAACGTCTCCGAAGGAAAAGGCATCCGCGTCATCACTCGGGAAAATAATAGACAAAAGCAGTAGAGGACTTCAGGGACGTGTCGTGTACCACTAAGATTCTTGGAATCCATCAAACACTCTGACCCTGCTTCCGTTTGTCCGTGCCAGAGGTAATGGCCAGGGTTACGCGTGCAATCGTTTGCGAGCTCCGAGGACCAAGGTCTTCCGGTGTTGTGAAGAACGATCCGGCGGTTCCTGTTCAGGTGTCGATTCGGCCTCCGAAGACTAAAAGCGGGGAGGCAGAGAGCACGGCGAAGATCCTGTTGCAGCCGAGGCTTTGTACGCTGAGATCGTACGGAGAGGATCCGTTTTTGGTGGTGAAAAGCGGCAGCAGGAAGGAGAGCGGAGATGAGGTGTCGCGGTTCTTTGAGACGTTGTCGGATTATATCGAGAGCTCAAAGAAGAGCCATGATTTCGAGATCATCTCTGGCCGACTCGCTATGGTTAGTATTACATACTCTCTTTTTTTCTTCTATTTAATTAGGTTGAGTATTGAGTTGCTCGTGTTGATTTAGATGACTAGGAATTAACACGGGCTTAAGTATCAATATTTGAATCCTTGTTTTGGATAACATTGGTGATTGGTTGCAGATCATGTTTGCAGCGACTGTGACAAGTGAGTCCTTGACTGGCAATTCTGTGTTCAGCAAGATGGATCTGCAAGCACTAGCGGAAGCTCTTGGAGTGTGCTTTGGCGCGGTTGCTTGTGCTGCTATTTTCGCCTGGTTCTCTAGTGCTCGGAACAGAGTGGGACGCATGTTCATCCTTGGCTGCAACACGTTTATTGATTCACTAATTGATGAGATTGTGGATGGCCTCTTCTACGAAAGCGAGCTTAATGACTGGTCCGATGACAAGTGAGACCAGCGGGCTTCTCTGTGGCATCAAAGCAAGCACAAAGGAATCATATTCATAACATCCAAGCATGCCGATGTCACATTTTGCAGGATGGACTATCACTTTACATACAAATATATACAAATATACATATAAAAGAAAATTTTGATTGCATTTCAGATTTATCACTTATGCATGGATCGCCACTGGTGATATTATAAATGATATTACTATATGATTGATCCACAGTGAGATGCATAAGTGAGGCATATGTGGATTGTATTTGTATGTAGATATATTTATATTTTGATATGCATGATGTGTAGCTTTGCTAGTATTATGAGAATCCTCGTGCTTCTCTCTCTATATAAATAAGAAATAATTTAATTATTTAGGTGAACTGACATTTTCTTTTATTTTATAATAATTATAACCATGATAACAGTAACTTTATTCTATATCTAAAATGGTTGATTGCAAAAAAAATAAAGTGGGAATTGATCACATGCAGTCACGTTCTGCTAGCTAACTTGGTGCATATCTTGCTTGCCCCCGAAACCCGGAAACTGCAGTCTCCAGAGATAAATCTCTCTGTCAGTGTGAGCTCAATTTGCTGTTGCAGCTAATTCCATGGCAGTTCTTAACTCACTCTCTCACAGTTCCTACTCCCTTTTATTCTCTAAACGCAGTCACTCCACCTCTTCTTGTCTTCCCTCATCCTCTTTATCCTTCCCTCGCTCTTTCAAATGCTCCGCCTTCTCTGCCGGCGAAGACCTGCCGGCCGATTATGGAGAGTGGTTCCCCAAACCGGATCCAACTAAGCGACGGCGAGCCGGCATTTTGCTCCATCCGACATCGTTCCGGGGACCCTACGGGATCGGAGATCTAGGCGACGAGGCTTTCCGGTTCATCGATTGGCTCCACGAAACTGGTTGCTCTGTTTGGCAGGTCCATCTAAAATGCGGAGCTTGTAATTTACTTTGCTTACTACTTCTGTCGCCATGCTTATGTTGCAGTGGCGAATTCATGTGTACAGGTTCTGCCCCTTGTTCCTCCCGGAAGGAAGGCGAATGAAGAAGGATCCCCATACTCGGGACAGGTGAGTGATTAGACCTTAAGATGAGACAATGCATTGGATATTTAAATTAATGGCGAATTTGTGTCTTTTGCAGGACGCTAATTGTGGTAACACCCTCTTGATTTCACTGGAAGAGCTCGTTAATGATGGTTTGTTGACAAAAGACGAGCTTCCCAATCCAATGTGAGTGTGAGCTCCTTTTCTTATTTTTCTTTGCATTTTCAACTGCTTATGATATTTACTTTTTCGCACTTTATCGTTTTCATTCGTGTAGAGATGCTGAACTTGTGAACTTCTCTCGTGTTGCGGAAATCAAGGATCCGTTGGTAGCTAAGGTGAATTCTCTAGTCATGGAACTGCTAGCTTTTTCATGAACTCTGCCTTGTAACTTTTTTCTCTATTTATTTTTTCTGTGGTTAAGATTTCATTAAAAATTGAACAGGGAAAAAGCCTACCATTTCTTGCCTAGGCCCAAAGAATTCTAGGAAACTATAAATCTGATGTTGCAGTTTCCTGTAAATGATAGTTGGAAATGTTCGTAGATGAATTTTTATTTGAGAAGTTCCTGGTAGCAGCAAATGAAATGATCAAACTCCTAGAATCGTTATTGTTTCTTTGTTTCTTACTATCTGCTTTGCTCGATAAATTGAGCCTAATGTAAGCAAAACTGCAAGTGAAGAGTACTTTATTCCTTAATTCGTTTCCTTGAGTGCACAAAGCAAACTGATCTCTTCTGTCTTCACTTGTCTACCCTTTGTTGAAGTTTGTTAAAAATTAGTCAAGCAATAAAGCTTTGTTTCACTTATATTTCAGACTGGCTTCTCTCTGCTTGTTACTTATTATTTCTTCCTGAACCTGTTTGTTCCCTGATATACTTTTTTCTTATTGATAGGGAATCACCAAGGCACGTAGGATAAATATTATAAAATTGTGAATAAGCTTCTGGCCTAAATAGTATCTTTATCAAACTGTTAAAAATTATTAGAATGATGACTGCACTATAAGAGTTTTTGCTCTGGAAGAAATGCAGTCCCAACTCCGATCCGGAATTATAGTTGCAGCTTTAGTTTGTACTTGAATATAAAGATCATTTAGGGTTCTAGATCCATAGCACTACAGCAATGGTAGCAATGGATGCTGGTAAGTGCACCAAACATATCTTTGCAGGAGAAAAAGATTAAAAAATTATAATCTGTGATAACTACATCCATTCCTGGTATAACTTCTACTGAGTTTATGGCATAGAAGACATTAATTATATAATTAAAAAATTTGTATTCGTGATATTAAAAGTACCTCCTTGGATAAGGTTGTGATTGAATAAATCTAAAATTCAGCATTTAATACTTCTAATCCAAACAGAAGCTAGCTACGCATTGTTTTTTACCCTCCAAAAGTTGGAAACCATGAAATGGTTTTTCGGAAGGAATTTTCTAATATTTATTGACTAGTGAGCAAAATGTCTTTTTTTTTGGAAAGACTTTTGTTTTTATATTTATTGACCGTTGGATGGAATTTCATAACCAGATCATTTTTCTCATAGATTCTGCTGCAGCTGTTTCTTCATTTTGTTATAACATTTTGGTTTTAGGCCCAAGTTTATCTTACCACGGTTCCATCTTAGGCTGCAAAGAGGCTAATTCAGAGCAAAGGTGAACTTAAACGTGAGCTTGATGATTTTTGCAAAGATCCTGACATATCTAGTAAGAATCTATCATTTATCTTGTGTTGCTAATTTGCTTAATATGCTTCAACTGGAGTTCATGATTCGATAGATGGATTAATAAATTCAGCTTTGCTTGAGGATTTGGTCATAAAAGAAGAAATTCGGTGACAAAGTACAACAATCAGATACAATAAATAAAAATACAAATTGAAACATCTAAAATTAGTGCTGCTAGCTAGAGTTTGGTGTGTTGCTGATATCCTTCCCTGAAATATCTATCTCAAGCGGCTTCCGGATGCTTTCCTTTATAATTTTTCTGCATCTATAGTTTGCTTTATTTGTATTATATGGGTGTCGAAGTTATATAGTGTGCAAGGAATCCTATCTGCTTATTTTTCTATACTGAAGCATTACTAAGTTATTACAGGATTAAAAATCTTGAATTCAAATCCGTTCTGCTCCCTTTTGTTTTCATGGAACACACATAAATATTGTTTGGATGTCAAATCACCTCTAAAGTTCTGTCATCTGTGTGCAGCAACCCTACTTGAAACTTTTAAATTGAATTAATTAAAATAGATTCTTAATTCCTACTTTAATGCTTTTTGTTCATAAATTTTTAGGTTGGCTTGAAGACGCAGCATATTTTGCTGCTATTGATGATTCACTGAACACATTCAACTGGTATGATTGGCCTGAACCATTAAAAAATCGCCATCTTGCAGCCTTGGAGCACATTTACCAAAGCAAAAAGGATTTTGTAAGATCATGGTGTCTATTGTTTCTTCTTTTATGTTAACTCCATTTAGCTTCCTCTTCTTCTCACCATCTTTAGTTGATAACTAAGTTCTTGTAATTACTTGCGCTGTTTTCAAAATCACAGATAGACATATTCATAGCACAGCAGTTCTTATTCCAAAGGCAGTGGAAGAAAGTTCGCAACTATGCAAGGGAAAAGGGAATTGGCATAATGGGCGACATGCCCATTTATGTAGGCTACCACAGTGCTGATGTTTGGGCAAACAGGAAACATTTTTTCCTGGTAATTACTGGGCACTTTCTTTATAGATTTGGAGTAGATGTTGCTTATTTAACTATTGTTGAGCTGTCTTATCATACATGTAAGTTAAGAGCTGAACCAAATTTGTATACTTGTTTCAGGATAAGAAAGGTTTTCCACTTCTAGTCAGCGGTGTTCCTCCTGATGCCTTCAGTGAAACTGGTCAGCTATGGGGCAGGTTTGTACTAAACCAGACATAACCATGAATCACATCTCATATCTTGAAAGAACAATATCTTTTGAGTGAGTGTTCTCTCATTTGACCTCTGCAAAGTTTTGTAGCTGTCCATTTTTTGGTGAATAGAAGGGAGGAGGGACAAGAGTTGACCGTTACCCATATTTAGGGTGACTTATTATTGGAGGGGTGGAGGAATGGTATTAACTTTGAATACTGCTAGCCTCAAATTCAAATTTCATAAAGAATTTTTTATATATATTCTCCTTTAATTTTCAATTACTGTTTCTTCTCCTACTTTGACTAAACACCGGAAAAAGGTGATTCTCATTCCCTTGAGGTATGGTTCAGTCAAGGTCAACCATGCTTTTCTTTGGAAGTATATTTGTTCCTTTGTGCAATATAAATGGAGTTAAGAACCTGGGTAGTAACAATACACCACAAAGAAAGAAAACTCTCATTAGTAAGAGAGGTGTGTGAGCTCCTCCCTTGTTAGATTTATTAATGACTGAAACCTAAATGTAAGAGAACGTTTGATTCTCCTGTCTAAGCTGTAAACCAAATATAAGAAAATGTTTCTGTCAGAAAGATACTCTCCATGACACCCAGTCCTACCTCTATATAGGCTAATTTGTTACTCCCTTTAACTATCCCATAAACATTCCTATCTGTCTTTTTTTACTTGCTATATACTAGTAACTGTTTTCCTTCATTATCACAGGAAGTAGTGCAATCATTACTCTCTACGAATCTTGTCCACAAGGTTTACATGTAGAAACTGTTAAAAAAAATCTAAACAAAATGATCTAGGTCGCTTCTTCTGGGTTCTTTCCTTATCATATCCCTGCCCAACAGATTTGTAAGAGACTGAATATTTGTGAAATCACATGTGTAATGCCTTATTGGATTATTGTTTTGCGACCCAAAAAGATAAATATCCTTATCACACATGACTCTACAAAATCATACTTATAATCCAAGATTTTCCTTATCTTCTTTTAATGAAAGATGTGAGTATCTCATAGTGTTTCCTTCTTAGAGACCTTGTCTTATCATGAGGAGAGTCCAAATCAAATTCAATGGTCCTAACCACCACGAAGGAAGGAGTGCAAGCAGCTTCGCTATCATTTACTATGCTTCGGTCCAATGGTTTGGACATGAGTGTGTGTACGTGGAATCAATATGCAACGTCTTGTTTGGTTATATAGTCCTTGTGGCCCAACAAGGATATATCCTTTTGTGCCGCAATGATGATAGTGCAATTTGACGTTATATTTGTGATTCTACATTTGCACACTGGCATCTGGAACCGTCAAGCTGGAACGTAACAATTTAACACCAGATGACATGGTTCTGCATTATCCTCTTGAAACCTGGAATTCAGTATCTCACTAGCTGATGAATTTGTAAATGTTATGAGATTTATTCAACGACATTTGTGGGTAAGAAAATTATATTTTGGGTTCATCAAGGGTGGGGCGAATTGCAAATTATCCTCGCTTATTATGTTATTGTAATCTTTTCTCTTCTCTTCTAGTCAGGTTTTGTTCAATATTTTCCGCGAATGCTATTTGGTAGCTTTCACATCCGATCTTTTTAGTATCAAGGGAAATATGATGAGAGTGCTTCACTACAGTTTTGATTAACTTAGTTGGCACCTCAACTGATGGAAATTAAATAATCCTTATCATGCATATCTCTTATAGGTGTACACTACAATTTAACAATTGTAAGACTTCTTTTCTCTCTGTCATTTTTTCATCTTTCGGACATTGGATACATATCTTATGCAATATGATTTTTATGAAGGCCAATTTTATCAATTGACTTTATCTTTGATTGACTTGAAGTCCTCTATATGATTGGAAAGCTATGGAGAAAGATGGATATTCATGGTGGATACGACGCATACAACGGGCTGTTGACCTGTATGATGAATTCAGAATAGATCATTTTAGAGGTTTTGCTGGCTATTGGGCTGTTCCTTCTGGTGAGACATTATGCAAATAGACAGATTGACTTGGTTTCCTGCAGAATATTTTCGTCATGTTGACTTTCGGTTACTATGCAGAAGCTAAAGTTGCAACGGTCGGAAACTGGAAGGTCCGGTTCAGCATTCAGTAATTCACATCTAGCAATATTATGTTGGGGTATCTGTTATTGACTCCAGATTTATTTTGATGCCAGTAGGCAGGACCTGGAAAATCTCTGTTTGATGCCATCTCAGGATCTATTGGAAAAATCAACATAATTGCAGAAGATTTGGTATGTTTCATGAGATAAGATTGTTCCCTTTCTATCATACTAATGGAAAAAGCCATCTCAGATGGAAATTTTTATATTACTTGCGAAATGACCTAATTATTAAATTTGGATGCATCTTCAATCGAATTTATTGGTCAATGATTTTGTGGTGTTCTTCTAACTAAAGTAAAATAACTTGGTTATCAAAACAGATCACTTGCTGATTGTTAAAAGCAAAAAAAAAAACAACTAGTCTTTTTTAGTGCTATTTGGAACATAAAATATGTACTTGTTTATTCTGTTTCATCGTTCTCCTAGCAGATGCCCTTTTGATGTCAAATAGACAATTGGTGTACTGTTTCAAATAACCGGAATTCATGGCTTCTTTATGGTTGATGGTTATAAATGCAGAATTTTGAGACTTGCATTTGCCATGTCTCATTCTATTATTTGGGTTCTACAACATTCATCATTTTAGTTGCTTGCCCTTTTACCACTCTCTGTGAATGTGACAAATGGAAAATGCGAATGAACTGTTGTGGATTCAAATTGAGGGCACCATTTCCAATCATCCTCATAGTATGGAGTTGTTTATGATTTACATGCTCACTGTATGTCAACCGTATTTTAGTTTTATTCCTTCTAAAACCGGGCCTGCTGTAAACAGCTCATATTTTCTTGTGTTGGGTTCAAAGTCAAATGATTGTTCAGATAGGTAGCTATTTTGGTGGCAACAGAAAATCTTTGAATATAAATGATTTTAGAATTTTTTTTTAAATTAGAGAGGTATCCACCATCAGTAACAATGATTAATACCCTCCGTTGTATCGCAAGAACCACTATGGGTGGGTCCAACCAATCCAAATTAATAGCAGAATTATGCGAGAAATTTCTTTTTCAATGTCTAATTATTCACTTCTCTTGATATACGGGTATCTTTAATGTTGCCTTTCAGGGAGTTATCACTGAAGATGTTATTCAACTAAGGAAATCCATTGGAGCACCTGGAATGGCTGTCCTGCAGTTTGGTAATATGTTGTCAATGATACAAATATAATATGTTGGGGACCTGTTTGGTTCAAAGTGATTTAGTTGATGTTTCTTTTCTCTGTGCTCTATTTATGTTCTCTAATTTCTTGATCCAGGTTTTGGAAGTGATGCAGACAATCCTCATTTGCCTCACAATCATGAGTCCAATCAAGTTGTATACACCGGAACACATGATAATGACACGGTAAAATATAGCTAAACCTCTTTGACAATCTGATATTCTGATTTAAAATTTTTTGTCTACCAAGTTTCATGATGTTGACTCAAAAGTTATATTATCAGATATTTAAGTATAGTGTGTGCTTATGCTTTCCGTAATGATATTATAAATCGTAACAGATTCAAGGCTGGTGGGATGTTTTGAAGCAAGAAGAGAAGTTGCATGTGAGTGTTTTGTTCTTGACAGTACTGTTCAATAACACGTGAAATCTGTCGTGGAGTTACTGGTGGGATGTATTACAGTGTGCAATTAGATTTTATTTATCAGTGGATGCAAATACAGGTACTGAGATATCTGTCAATTACCAAAGAAGAAGATATCCCCTGGACACTCATCCAAGCTGCACTTTCATCTGTTGCCCAGACTGCAATCATACCTATGCAAGATGTTCTTAGACTGGGAAGTGATGCCAGGATGAACATTCCTGCAACTCAGGTATATCTTACTGGGAAAGTTCTGTAAATTTGTTGGATGCTTTTGTTCTTTTTAATGTTTCCACCAAGAGTCTAACATATGCGTCAAATCTGAAGTACTCTGGTATCATTTCATTTACCGTAAAAATATGGTTTTTCTTCTACCTTGTGGTAATGCTAATTTGCGTTTCATTATTTCATTTTTTTTTTCTCCAAGAGACATCCTTTACTAATTTTTGAAGGATCTATATTTGTGTCCATTTTCTTTTGTGTTGTTCAAATGTATAATTGCGTGATGGAATAACAATTAAGAGTTTTGCCGGAATTCATTAAAATGTGTAGTGGTGAAGCAATCACTATGCAGCAGTAAGAAAAAGAGATCCTTCTGATAGTTTGTTTGTGACGTGCCTTTTCAATTGTGCAGTTTGGAAACTGGAGTTGGAGGGTTCCTGGTTCTATGAACTTTGATCGCTTGGACAAAGAAGCAATGAAACTAAAAGATTTACTTGCTTTTTATGGGCGACCGTAGGTGGAAAAAGCAACGATCCTCGTGGAGGCTAAGTAGTAATTGCAAACCACGGTTGCTCGCTAGATTGAATAAGATGTCTAGTAATTTATTTACTCGTGAATAAAAAATTATGCTTTTCCTGTTCTCATGCATTTATGAACTAATAAGATATCTCTTCCTTTCTGTTTTGTGTCTATTACCAGTGATTAACCTCTGTTGATTCCAATTACTTGACTCGCAGTTTCAGCCAGGTTTCAGTATACGTTAGAAGCTTCTGATTTCGATTCCAAGAACCAGAAACTCCTTATTTATCACTGACTTAGGCGAGCAAATAGGCTTCCACAAGAGAAATCAGAAACGACGGAAGGACAAAAAATGAAAAAAGAAAATTAACATTGATATATAACTTATTTATTACCCCTTTCAAATACGATTAAATACGTGTGAAGATGAACCGTCCGCCTAACGGGAACCTTATCTCCTCCTCTTCATATTCTAATTCCCCAACACGAGCAGTAGGTCTTGGAGAGAAGGTAGAACGACACAATGCTGGCTTTGATTACTTCTTCTGTTTCAAATCCGTCACCGTATGTTAAATACTCCGCATTTCACTGCCATCCACGTCATTTCTATCATCACAGAATGAGCATCAGGGCATCCTCTGCTGCGCCCGGTACTGTTGATCTCAAGACCCTGGAATCCGCACTTGCTCAGGTTTTCTATTTTTTTTGGCATGTTCTCATTATTCTTTTCTTCATGAATTGAACTGAACTAATGGGTTGTACTGACTTCACATGTGAAACTTCCTCACGTTGGTTATGAAGATTTTGGGAAATTATTAATTACCCAGACATTGAGGTTTGTTTTGTTTACTAACTTGTATGAACGAGAATTATCAGCAGATATTCGATATAGAGATTATGTAGATATCACAAAGTGTTTTTGTTTTTCAATCTCTCTGGAATTTCTTGCTTGGCGGATTTTCATTCTTAACTTCTTGAATTTGGTTGTTCCAAGTTAGAATATCTTTTTTAGATTCTTGGCGACTATGTTATCTTCTGAGATGATAGATTCCCGTCACTGGCAAACTCTTACAAGACATTAAGTCGATTACACTATTGTTATGTAGATTCTCGCGAGGACTTTGTAAGGGGTGGGTGAATATGATCAATTACCTTTTCTCTCTGATATGGGTTTTATACATTTTTTTGGAGCTTGAAGCTTCAAAGCACAGTTTTATGTGCTCTTTATGGGAAAATGTTGATTATATTTCTTGTTCGCAAAACTAGAGGGGGCTCTGACAAGTGCTTTTAGCAAAGAATTTAGTAATAAGTTAACCCGGATTTTGATTAATTTCGATGGCAATGATTAGTTAAAGTGTATTTATGGCAATGCAAGTCAAAATTAATAGATATGCGTATTGTATTTATGGTATTCCAGACAGGTTCAATAAAGCTTATATCTGAATTGTGGTAAATTGCCCATAGATTCAAAAATTTGTATTGCTTGTGATTTCAGACCATTTTATTGTTGCCAAAGTCAAATTCTATATATTTTTACTTGCCGCAGAAAGACAGTGAGGCTGTTAAAGAAGCTCTTAATCAACTAAGTGATGCTGGCTGGGCCAAGAGATGGAACTCTCAGCCATATGTCTCTCGTCGTACGGTCAGTTTATGTCATTGCCATTAAGTTCTGGGAAAGTGCAACTCATATAATTAGCCACTTCTGTAATCCCATGTATACAGATACATGAGTTATGTACATATTCCAGAATAGCATTTTTTTTTCCTTTCTTTATTCGTTACAAAATAGTGCACCAATTTGACTCCGAAATTTCATGTCTCAGACATCTCTCCGGGAGCTAACTACCCTTGGCATTAAAAACGCCGAAAACCTGGCGATTCCAAGTGTTAGAAATGATGTAAGTACTATTTGTATTATTACTACAAGGGAATTTAGCAGGCACAAGCGTACTAAAATTTTTTGCAACAGCTAAATTGGAAAAGAATATGGAAATTTCTTTTCTAACCAGGTTCAGAAGCTTCTATATTCAAACTCAGGCATTTAAAATCCTTAACCTTAGCTTAACTAGGACAGAGACAAAACTGACATAATTCGTGAAAGCTTCTGACGCAGTTAGCTGAGGTATGGATAGATGTTATAAACTTATTGTGCCTTCTCATTTCTAAACGTTATCAATTCGGTTTTTCTCTAATGACAATCATAACATACATGTGAATAAGAATTCTTGATCACCAGATCTATATCTTCTGTCTAATGGCTTTTTTATCCATCATATCTTGATATCGATTGGGGAGTATCGTTCACTTACATGACATCTTTCAGTAATACAGGCAGCTTTTCTTTTCACAGTGGTGGGAACAACAGGATTTTTGGGAGTCCTTGCCGGGCAGCTTCCTGGGGTAAATTTCAAGCATTTCAGCTTGCTCCTCTAATTATATCTTCTACATTATTCTCAAGCATCTCAGGTCTGCTAATGTAATGGTTTCAAGTGGCCTGCATCATCGTTTCTAAAGAAAGCATGGTGATTCTTACTCATTGGATTCTGAGTTTGATGTACTTGATACAACCGGAAAAAAAATGTTTGTTATCTCTTTATGGTTCTACGGTGATTCTCAGCCTTAAACAAGTTACGTGGAGTGATTCTTGTTGTGAATTTGAACGTTTGCTATCATCTCCAAAGTATTTTATTAGTCCTTTGGTTTTTGTTAACGAAATTTTTTTTTGCGGTGCCTAGTTTGCAACCATTTACTTGTCCTGTACCCCAAGCTGGAAATTCTTATAGGAACTAGGACAGCCACATGCATTTATATATTATGTACAAGGAAGCTGCTGAAGTTCTTGCTTATACTGACGTTTAATCTTAAACCTTTCCAATAGGATTGGGGCTTCTTCGTTCCGTATTTGATTGGGAGCATTTCTCTTATAGTATTGGCTGTAGGTAGCATTTCACCAGGGTAAGAGCCTATATGGTATAATTTCACTTCTTAGCTCTAAAAATTATTCTTGTCTCAAAATTACGGCTTGTCTTTCTGGTAGGTTAGGGAAAAGCTAGCAAGGATCTGATCTAGGCTTGAAATAGAACTGCCATTGATGCTCTTGACTGCTATATATTGCAGGGTTCTTCAGGCGGCTATTACTGGCTTTTCATCATTTTTTCCCGATTATCAGGAGAGAATATCAAGACACGAAGCAGCTCACTTTTTGAGTATCGTCTCTTTATTTTATACCTATACTATACAGTAATATGCGATACAGAATTGCTGCTTGATGACGTAATTTTAATGCTTTCTCAGCTTCATATCTTCTGGGCCTTCCAATCCTTGACTACTCATTGGATATTGGGAAAGAGCATGTCAATCTCGTTGATGATAGATTGGAAAAGCTGATATACAGTGGGCAGCTAGATACCAAAGAACTAGACAGGTATCCGTTTTATAGCCTCAAACTTCTTAAAACAGGATTAATTAGTTTACATGTTCTCCTGTGTGTCTTCAGCTACAATACCATGGAGGACGGTACTGCTGAAGCTTGATCTTTACTTTAGATAACCTGTGCTGCTAGTCACTTCATAAGCCTAGAGTGGAGCAGTAAATTGCATTTGTGGGTCATTTTTCTGTTTCCGAATTTTAGATTGACATAAAACGAAAAAACCAAAAGCTAAAATAATCGGTCAGTTGGTATATTCATGGTCTTTTTTTTCTTTTTATTCCTTAAGTTGTTTGTTCGATGAATAAAACCTTCACCCTAAAAATCTTGGTGTTGGTGCAGTCATAAATTGATGACTTGGAATCAATAGTTTCAGGATTATCCCCTATCCCTGCATCATAATGGGGAGACAATAACTAGGTAAAGTGTTCTAGGTGCCATACTCCTACTCTATAACGATCGAAGCCTTTTGAATCCTTGACGTTTCCATATTTCTTAATTCATTCTTTTAAGCACGTAACTCAGATATCATTTTATCGTAAAACATTTCCGAATAAAATCCTATAAACCATCACTGGAAATGGAATGGGGATGGGGATTGGCCCTAATCTTAAATTTAGAAGTTGGCTGCTGCATCAGTGCATAATCCTAATTAATCACATACCGCAAGCACAGAGAGGTTGTTAAGCTGCAATCATTGTTTCAGGTTAGCAGTTGTAGCAATGGCTGGACTTGCTGCTGAAGGATTACAATATGACAAAGTGGTTGGTCAATCGGCTGACCTTTTCACTCTTCAGGTCTGTAACTACACTATGTGGCTTTAAATCTTCAATCTTTTCGCCTTTAAGTCAATGTGGATTATGTGTTTTAATGCAGAGATTTATAAATAGGAGCAAACCTCAACTTAGTAAAGACCAGCAACAAAACCTTACCAGATGGGCTGTAAGTATATGAGTTACATGAAATGACATCGTTTTCTTTCCAACTTTTCTTCCCCTTCGCCTCCCTTTGTCCGCATGGGCAAAGGCACGAAGAAAGCATGCATAACAGCACATATCTAATATTGGTAACTAAAGAATGCGACTAATGGGAAAAAGGAATGCAGGTTCTGTTTTCTGCATCCCTCATTAAAAACAACAGTGCACTCCATGAAGCTTTAGCGAAAGCAATGTCAAATAAGGAGACTGTTGTAGATTGCATCAAGGTGATTGAGCAAGCCTCTTAATTGTAATATAAAACAACCCTTTACCACAGAGTCAACATTTTACTTCAGATTACACTATCATTCTTTACTGTGAATATAGAAATTATGTGATTATTAATTACCCTGCAATTCATGTTGAAAGTTATGTTTTCTGGAGTCAGCCTGCGCAGACCGAGATCGATCTCCATTATTAATTGACTTTGGTAGCTCATTTGGTAAGAGATTTGATAAAACTTATGCCCTGAGATTGAAATCCTTAGGCTTAAGCATATATCAAAGGGTTTGCGATTAGGGGGACCTCCCTGCAGTTCGTTTTCATAAAACTAACAATAGTAAATCCTTCCCTTTTCCATCATTTAGTTTTATTATACTCTTCCTTAATAGAATATTGAGTTTTTTATTTTAGAAAGATCAGTTAAAAATAAACATATATGATTACATGGATATACAACTACTATGATATGTATCCACACTCACTCAAAGTCATTTAGTGAAGAAACTATGAGCTTATGAGAGTCTCATTCAGATTTCATAGAAATAATATATATTTACGTTGGTCTTGTCTTATATGTTCGTAAGTGAAGGTTTCCGAATATGATGATAAATAAAAATGACACTTTCCAAATATGGTATATGACTCTATTGGATATTCTATAAGATGTACAAAATTATAAACAGATTAAATAATTTGTGACACAATGCATCCCTCACCTCACGGATATGAATGTTCCACCGCCTTTACAAAAAATGCTGTCTGTTTATTATGTCTCGAAAAGGACCCATGGATTCAACTCTGATCCAATGAATTCTGTGAGTACTGAACTCGTAGCACAAAAGTCGAAGGGAACCGATATCTGAAGAGATACATATCTAAGCCAGCCAGGTGCATGCATGCATGCATCTTATTCTAAGATCAGGGTGGATCCGAATGCCATCTTTACACTACTTAATTAATCTTCCCGCATTCAAATAATCCAGACATGAATTAATGCATAGGTCCCGTATATGGACTCGTCAGAGACGTGCTTCCGGATCATCATCGCGTACGTACAGAATCATAAGTATGAATGCCCGTCCAGGTGTGGTCAAATTCTGGGTGCACCGACTTGTTCTAGACTGTTCTTTTATGCCCCTCTTGCGCTTCTAGATAGCTTACCAGACAAGGAAAAAGACTTTAAAAAGTTTTTCTGTTTTGCTATTTTCTAATTTTAATGCAAGAAACGGTCAGGTTCGGTCCAAGCTGCACAACTTTTAGTTCGTCGTCCATGTGAGATTTTAGTTTGCAGCATGAGAACAAAGGAGTCCCCTGACATACTATAGCTAACCCATACGTAACCAGCAATTCTCCTGCGAAGCTGTACCCAGAAACTTTTGTGGTGAGAAAGCAGAGGCTACGTTTGGTAGACCTGAATTAGTGGAATTGGTGTGACAACTCTAGCTGATTTTGATTTGTGATTTGATTGCTTACTGCTTTTGGAACCAAATCGGTGCTGGTTTTGTCTTCTCTATTTGGTATTATATTTCTTGAACAGAACCGAATTATATATTCTTAAACGTGGTCTTAATTCAAATCCCTTTACCATGTTACCACGGAATATGCAGAATTTTAAACTATTTACTGTTTACGGAAAGGAGAAGGTGTGAAACAGAAACCCAAAACCCGAAAAAGGAAAATTCCAAACTTGATTTACGCGTCTCGGTGGAATTGCAAATCCCAATCCAATCGCTTTTAATGACCCTGGCAATCGCAACAACAGCAGAGCAGCTCTGCCACCGGCATTGACCAATGGAAAAACTGCAAGCGCGAAGCTCTGACTGCCCACTGGCGCCGCTAACCTAAGCCTTTGGCAATGGCACACACTTCATCTCACTCATCCATTTGTGGTCCTTTCTTTCAACCAAATTTTTTCAGTTTCAGGAGCCAGAGCGTCTTTTATAGGTCCCTACTCATCTAGTCATAGACAAAATCCAGTAGAATCCACGCCAAATAGTACTCTGCAACAACCAATGAATGAACTTGGCAGTGCTCCATGCACAGCCACTGCTCTACCCTAAAGCAAACTGTGTGTGGTCGTGTACTCGTGTCCTTCAATTTCAAATTGGCGAGTCTGCAGATTTTACATATAAACTGTGTACATATTTTGAGAAATTGGGTTTTTCTGTTTCATGGTTATACCCCAAGAAGACGACAATATTGTTGTACTTACTGCAGTAGAAAGTGAGACGGTGAGGTAGCTGAGTCACCCTATAGGTTATCTTTTGGTACAGGTGGAATCGTACGGTTGTTGTAGACGAATCTGCTGTTCAGACTAACAACTGGACTGTACTTGTTTACTAGTTGTGTTTGTAATTTCATGACTGACGAGTTTATACATATGTGTGCGGATAGATATGGAGAAAGGCATCTTTTTGGTTGGAGAGCGAGCCATGCCATTCACGCACTTGTTGCTACTTGTCGTTTTCCTGTTTCTTATTATCACTCGTAAGCGAAATTATATAGATTATAATTTTTTAAAACTACTGTATTATAAGTAGGATCTCAGTTTAATCCAAAATTTAAAATGATCTATATCTAGAATCAAGATTTAATTAAGGATGTATAAATTTTTAATTCTGAATATTTCGGCAAAAATTATAGATATCATCATTGTTTACTATTTGATATTGGATTGGGTTTTGCTAGTTAAGATTTATATTTCAGTAAATTATAAAGATATTTGTACGATGTAACTACTAATTAAGAGAATAGAATTCGATTGCTTGGTTTTGTTTATACCTCTTTAGGATCCGTTTACATTTTTTGAGCAGCTTTTAATTATTATATCTGTTGTGTTTATCCTTGTAGAAAAAGGGTATATGACACACTTCACATTTCAGGCAGATAGACATTCATGTGGGTGTCTTTTATTCTTTGTTTTATAATCATGTAATAGGTGGAAAAAATGGGATATGGCACTTTGTCGGATAGATGAATGTCTTATATTCCAGCCTTACAGTTTAGAGATAACAGATAAACGATACATAGCACATAGCTGTCTCTATTTATGATGTGACCCAATCAATTCTGCAGGTAGTGTGTGTTTGCATGTGGCACGGTGGGGTTCTGCCCTTTTCCCATCATTCCGTGCAAGATAGGATGGCCTAAAAGAAGACAAGGGAAGAAATGGAATTTGATGTATTAATTTATTTTTTTTATAAATCTTATTAAAAATCTTAAAATTTATTAAAATTTATTAAAATTTGAAAATCTTATTGAAAATCTTATTTTTTTTATAAATCTTATTGAAAATCTTAAGAGATCTTTTTGGTAGTTTTATAGTTTTCTCCACTTGAGTATCAATATGTACATGATTTATAAAAAGAGTATATTAGTAGCAGTTTGTTGCTAGATACTCACTTGTCAGCAAGTCAAAACTCTGAGAGATGTGTGATTTAATGATAGCCTTAAGATTTTTATCTATCATTATATGATGAAGTTCTTTGTGTCATAAGAATTCCCCACAACATCATATATACTGAATTTGTTTTCAATATAATATATTTAATTTATAACTTTTTATTAGATTTAATACAAACTAATTAAAATTCTAGAGATATAATTAAATGATGCTATTTATCTATTTTCGAACTTTAATTTTGGTATAAAATATTTTTAAATTTTAGACTGATTTGATTTATTTATAATAAAACTGAATAAATTATTATTGTTGTGGATGGACGGATATCGGATATCGATTAATTAAAATGATGAATTCGTACTATTCTGAACATTCTTGTAACATCTTAATTATTCTTAAACTTGCTGGATGACAATCTTTCGATTTAAAATTTTTTCTTTTAATGATAATGAAAACACATGGATAAATCTTTTTCTTTTCCATCTAAAATATTTTCTGGCTTGATTTAGTTAATTAAACTTAAAAAGACTGTTATTGACCGCAGTCGTACATGCATGACGATGGGAATCAAATTTGCTGCAGCAAATAATTGTGATTTTCACGTGATTCTGTTCCTCTATCGAATGCCGAGCTATAAGACTCGGTTCCTTTCGCTTCTGTTGTCGGAAGCAATGATTGTACGGAGCATGTTAAATATATGAAATTCTATGCTCTATAGTTGTGATTTTTTTGGTACAGACAATATTATACGGTGGACTCTTACCAAATCAGTGTATATGTAATGGTTGTTTTTGTAATTTTAGCCGACGAATTTGTAATTGGTATCGACGCCAACCAGAAGCAGCACCTGTTTACTTTGGATACCGAGCCAAAACTGACCAGAAGAACGTAGTTGGCCTATTATCTTAGCACTGTGTCTTCTGGTTTCACCCGGTTTGGTCCTGACTAGGATACTTGGTAGTATAGTTATGACTTGGTACTATGCAATATTTATAGTAACCAGAATATATACCAGCCAGATAGAAACAGAGAAAGCTATCTCTGTCAGCTCTGTTCGTCGTCATGGGCTCTATTCAGTTTGGACATAAAACAAAAAAGAAGTCATGATAATCTAGGGGAGGAACATTGTCGTTATTATTGCACTTTCAGGACACCAAAAGCTAACCAGCTTTTTATTCTCCCTTTAAAATATATCATTTTAATTATTTATTATTTTAATGGGTGTACTATTCCTCCTCGTAACAGCAGGCATCATGTCGTCTATTTACTTGCAATCTAAAATCGATTTTATATACTTAATAATCTTATATGGTCCGAACTTCCATTTTAATATAGTCTTTTGCACCATGACCTATCTCCGTAATAGCCTTCTGATTTTTTTAGATAAGGTAGGTTTATTGAAAATTACATCCATTTTAATTGTAAAATCTATTATCTTTTGATCTGTGCATATCGCATATCCTAAAAATATATATTTTTGTAGCCTCATCTCTAACTTAGTATCGTTTCTTGAGTAATCAACATGTGATATAAACTCTATATCATTGGGTCTTGGCATCAATAGCTTTGGATGACAATTTTTTCATCAAATAAAAAACAAATTTCATTGTTTTAGTCCCAAAACAATTATTTAATTTAGAGCTGGCAGATACCATACTTGGTGTTCTATCATGTTAGGATGTTCTAGTACACTTTTAGTGCCTCATGATATCTTCTTTGTTACACAATTTATTGAAGTTATTATTAAAAAAATATTTTTATATATGCGCATGAGATATGTGAGTATATATTTTATTATAAAGGTTAAATTGATAATTTATCATTGATACATGGTTTGTGAATTTAATTGAATTTTTGTGATTGATGTTGTTATGATATAATATGATTTTTTATATTTTAAAATAATTTGAAATTCATTTACAGTGTTTATCATGGTTTATTCAAAGTTTAAAACTATACATACGTGTCACTTGCCTGGGTGGATCCAAGGGAGCCACCGCTGGATGCTCCCAGATCGGCGCTTGGAAGTTTGATTTTTCTTCCAGCGGAAATCTTCCTTTTCCGGCCACACTGACTGATCAATTTGGTGTACCTTCATGTCCTAATCTTGGACATATAAACATGGTCTTACCGAATTATAATCTTTTGCTCGTGAATACAAAAATCCAAAACAGGATTGCACCTTCACGCCCATACTCTCACAGAGATATATGAGATTTAATTATACACAAACATACACGTGCATTTAAGACACATGCTGAAGTTTGGGTCCGAACAAGCACTTCAAATAATTCCATATAATTTATTCGAGCTTTAAAGTCACAAGAAATTTGAAAAGAACAAATCAAGCTTATGTGTTTTTCATGTTTACATTGAAAAACGAAGCCAAAGATAGGTTTTTCTATTTACCCCTAGATACGATGAAAACATGGATGGATATGGTCAAGGAGCTTCTGAAAAGGTTATTTCCTGTATTGGAGATTTGTAGTGTCAGAAAGATACTAAGATACTACACGAATACTAGGAGTGATTCAAACAATTATGTGCCAATAATTCACAATATCGTATATTTATAAAGGTATATTTCCAAGGAGCTCCCAATTTTTAAAATCAAGGTGGGGGTTTTGATCGATATCATGGCTGGAAATTCTCCGCAGTTCATATTCAAGAGAGAATCCCAATATAGAAAGGTTAACGAGGTTAACGTGACCGACCAAGGGAATAAAATTATTTTTCTTGATCGTACAGGTGCACAAACCTTGTGGAATTTGTGCAGGAGCTCCAAGCCTTCAAAATGATTATGATGGACAAGTTAATGCAATAGGAGGGTTTAAACCAACAACTCATCGAAGGGATGATCCCTCCTCTTAGTTTTAGTCTGGGATATCATTCTAATTTTAGTTTTGGATAGAAACACAATAAACTTTGACCCTATCAACACTAGCAGAATAGACCATACCAGCCTAGACTACAACAGCAATATTTTTAATTGAAAAGAAATCATCTACTAATATATTATAAATTACATACTGATATTTAATATTTCAACTCTAGTTTTGGATAGAAACATGGGAAGTTTCGACTCTATTAGCCATAGCATATATACTAAACCCAATTAATCAAGTATCAGAAATTAAAGTTCTTCAAAACCCAAAGACAAGTATGTGTACGGATACCTTACTAGAAAGAGACTAACGTGATCTATTCAAAGCCAACTAGTCACTAATTAATCTTTCTCTTGCCCGTAGACGTATCTGAGCTTTTGGAGAAGACCTTTCTTGACTTTGTACAGGGGAAGTGATGGAGACGTTCTTACTTTGCTTGTCCTGTCAAGTTTCGTTGGCCGCTTTAGTGTTAGGTGTTTACCATGATGGGGCCTCTGTTGGGTCCTTTCCCCGTCTTTTTTGGAAGAACTGTTTATTCAATTAATTTGGGTTGTTAATTAGGAATCATGCTTGCTGTATCATGTGATGTGTTCTTGCTTGCATCGATATCACACCGTCGAGGGCTTTCCGATGTGGGACTAACTAATAGTTAATTCGTCAACAATTGCATTTGGCAGCACTTCCTTTTCAATGGGGTTACGCCCTTTTTAATGTATGGCATTACGCTGGTGGTTTATCTATCGGCAAGGTTGTTCTATCAGGGAGATCATTGGTGGGGCATTGGGGGATCGTTGTGGAAAGATTTTGTGTTTTTCAAGCCCTTCAGGTGTGGGGGGAGCCAAGGCAAGACACCACCGCCAACCAACCTTATACTTTTCAACGGTTGTTAAATTACCAGACTCAAAGAAGAGTAAGGGTACAAAAACATTCATATAGGGACAAACGGTCATGCTAATATAAATATTTAACAACAAAAAAGCTAAGTGAAACTAAGCCTTTCTTACACAGCTAAATATCTCCCCCTATGATTCGACAAAAATCAAAAGGACTCCTTACTATGGAAAAACAAAATGGAAGCCCTTCTAACACTTACCATCCATAACCTAATCACGTCCCAATACCGAATAAGCATTTAACCAACAAGAATAGAAAAATAAAGAAAGAAATCCCAACGAGAATTAGTATATAACTATCCGCTACAACGAACTAATTTGTCACAACTAAACTCCGGACCAAAACCCTAGAGAAAAGTAGAGCGCGAGGTGATCAGTTCAGTTCCTTCGCAAGGCTACGGCATGCAGGGGGTACTTCATCTCGCACGACAACTTCAAGACCTCGCTGAGATCAACTGGGTGAGGCACATCCTGAACCCACTTGAAATGTTGCACCAGTTTTGCCACCCACAGGGTGACGGTGACCAACCCCAGGCTCTTCCCTGGACAGACCCTGCGCCCAGCCCCAAAAGGCGCAAGTCTCAGGTCACTGCCTCTCACGTCGACGTCAGTGTCTATGAACCTCTCTGGCCTGAACTCGAGTGGGTCCTTCCAGACTAGCGGGTCATGCGTGATGGCCCACATGTTGACCATAGCAGTAGTGTTGGCAGGGATGAGCATTCCGTTGCTGAGCTGGACATCTGATGTGGACAATCTGGCCCATGAAAGGAGTGGACCGGGTGGATGGACTCTAAAAGCCTCTTTGACCACAGCCTGCAGGTATGGTAATTTTGCCATGTCAGAATCCGTTAAGTCTCCACCTTTGGCAGCCGCGTCCAGCTCCTGTTGAAGCTTTTCTTGAGCCTCCGGATGCAGAACCAACTCCGCCATGACCCACTCGGTTAAGAGAGCAGTAGTATCAGTCCCTCTGAATATCATCTCCTGTGAACGCATCAAAGTAATCAACTCACATCAACACCATAAAATACTACATATAATATCCATAAGATCACATATATATTTAATCGCTTTACAAGACAATATCAAATGAGTATATGCGAGTCAGTCAGCATACCCACAAGACAGCGATCATGTCGTCTTCATGGAGTTTCTCTTCACCATCCAATGATAGCAAGACGTCCACAAAATCACCTTTATCTGTAGATTCTTTCCCTGACTCTGCCAACCGGTGCTCCTCAATGATGCCTCCAACAAACTTCCTGACTCGAGGAACCAGTTTGGAGCATCGCTGTTGAATTCGAAAAGGGTCATAGACGTAGCTTAGCCATGCCAGATGGTCACTCCAGTTAAAAGAGCCCAAGAGCTCAAACCCTTCCCTAACCATGTCTCTGAGCTCATGAAGCTCTTCGCTGTTGCATGAAGGGTCGTATCTCTTGCCAAATACACTGGCCATAATATTATTTAGAGACGCAAACTGAAGGTGTTGCCTCAACGCGACGGAACCCTGGCGGTTCTGCTCGTTCGATATGTTTCGCAGCATAGCTGAACATTCTAACTGGCGAAGGCTCTCATGAGCAGAGATGCGCCGGGGTGCAAACAAGTGAGTGGCTGCGATTCTCCTGAGGAGCCTCCAGTAGGTTCCGTTAGGCGCGAAGCCAATGGCACGGGCGAACATGAGACTCCTAGCCGATTGTTTGATCGGACGGTCAGCAAAATGGGGAGAGGTCAATATTTCCCGAGCAGTGTGAGGATCAGAAGCCACGACAACAGGAGTGGAGCCTAGACTGAAAGCCATAAGCTGAGTATTGGCTCGGGTCCAGGCCAAGGAAGCCAAAGAGCGGTGAGCCAAGCCGCGGCTCATAGTGAAAAGACTACCAAAGACGGGCAAGCCTCGAGGGCCGGGGATTGAGCACCGGCCTCGTTGGTTTCTTCCGTTTCTCCATGCAGTGCCACCAGGGGCAAAAACCCATGAGAGAATGGCAAGTGCCATAAAGGCTATAAGAAGCGGAAATAGAACGTCTGGCTTCAAGAGATTTTCGGATCCAAGGAACGCTGGCAGAGTAACCATCCACCAGCACGCATCCTGTGAGACCAAATTATGGGACGACTCCATTATCAAGATAAGATGTGTCGAGATAAAAAGACAGAGTAGAGTAGAGTGTATGCAAATGCAAGAATGGCGTATAACTGCGAGAGGAGCAGATGCGTATATATATAGTGGGAAGATTTCCTGTAGGTAAAGGTAATCGAAACTAAGGAAGTCGGTAGGACACAAGTATTTTGTTTGTTAGTTTTCCGTTTGCATAATACAGAGTAGTGAGAATAATTAATGGGAGGTAGGGGGGTGGATTCACGTGGGGAGAAGGAGAGAGAATGATATTGATTTGCGAGAAGAGTATGTGGTGGGGGAGAGGGAGAGGGAGAGGGAGAGCGGGAGGTGGGAAGGCAGGCGGGTGCGGGTGCGGGTGCGGGTGCGTGTGCGTAGCGATCTTTGCATGTTCAAGGGTATTGGACGATTGAGAGGGAGGTGAGAGAAAGGGATTAAATGAGACCATAGATTTGGAGGCTGGAAACGGCAAGTTATTGTGAGACAGGGTGCTAGCTTATGGTAACTCTTCACTGCATTAATTAGCTTTGAATTTATTATCTGCTCTCTACCTGACACAGATGACGGTAAGGTACACTGTTGCATATTATTATTTTTATTTCAAATTATATGCTATAATCTCCTGCATTTTCTATAAATACTAGTTGTCTATAATCTACGTGACCAGCCTATAGAAGGTACACAGCATCTGCCAGCTTTTTATAAATGATCATACGGAGGGTCTGATTAACCTTTTTGGGGGCAGTAAAAAACTAAAGATTCACGGTTTTACCCGGAGGATTTTGTATAATTGTATGACCTTCAATAACAGCGTCTTTCTCTCTTCTTTCTGAAGTAAATACGACATAAAATATTTGTGATTCTTTTTCCCCATAACAAAAGTAGAAGGAACTATAGATACAGACTGATCTCCTGATTACACAATATGGTTACTTTAGACAGTTTGCCTAATTTATCATCCATTTTGTTAGCTAATAATTAGGGAAATGAAAGATTTAATGGAATTTAAACATGTGATTTTATATCGAGATTTGCTGATTCATGTGCTTTGGTTTTTTTGGCTTCGAGTTTATATCCATTTTTTCTTCTGGATCTATAGTTTCTATTTTTCTTTTCTGCGACAAAAAGATTGTTTTTGATATTGGATTTATAGTTTACCGTGGTTATAATTTTGATTCTCTTATATTGCTTATTATGGTCTCTTAATTTTCTCATATTAATTTTCTAATGTGATAGTATTATGCAGTTATTCTAGATTTTACATATATTTTAAATTTTTTTTTTTTTTATTTTATGGATATTTTTTTATATTTGGATTGATGAGGTTTTATTGCAAATGTTTGATTGAGGTATATAAGTTGAGATTTATTGATATAATCAATGAGAATATTGCTGGGATATTGATATTGTTTGAGATATTTACTATTGAATTTTAATAGATATGATTGGTTATTAATTGATATTGTAATTCTTTTTTAAAAAGTAATTTTGATTTAAAATACCTTATACTTTTTATTTTACTTCTACAAAAATTTTCACTATCTTATTTTAAATTTTTTAAAAATTATTAAAATAATAGAATGCTTGTTATTTTAGGAATCTAGGAATGCCACCCTTCCTAAGATATGTACAAATACCCAAAAGATCATGTCAGTAAATGAATTGGGTTCAAAAATTTTAATATTTGAGTAGTATCCCAATTGAGGGGTCCAATTTGAGATCGATCAAACCTGTGCCGTTTAAGCTTAAGGAAACATAATAGGTGATAGAGATAGTAAAATAATCCAATATGTAGAGTCAATGTAATAAAACATAAATAAATAAATAAATAGAAACAATTAGATAGAAACCGAATCTGTTTAAAAAATTTGGAAGCATCACAATTAGTACCTATAAAGAGAGGAAAAAAAACAAGAAACATTTGACGCTAAGATAAATGATTATGAAAAATCACGTCCTAAGTTGTAGAATCCAGTGATGAAATAGAATAAATTATATCATAAGATCGATTAAAAATATACTTTGAAGTAATATGATCGTTCATTTAAAATCTATATTCATATGTTCTTTTCTTTACCCCTGAAACGTAACGTTTGTATAAGAATTATAGTTCTGAAATAGTCGCCCCCTGAAAAAACAAAAATCATTACTTTTTTTTCGTTCTATTAAGCACGAGATTTATCAATATATGCTTGCGACGCTTTTGTTTTATCAATATATGCTAGCGACGTTTTTGTTTTCGAATGCCAATTTTTTGTCCTTGGGCCGGACCATTGGGTCGCTTGCTTGAATATAGAAGTAAACATCTCATCGCCAATTGGACGGTGCCTAGTCATTTAAACAAACAGTTTATAAGCAACTCAATGAACTGGGGATACCCATTACCCACCAGGCAGAGCCATTTCCAGGCACGCATATACCTGATGATTACCTACAACTTGTTTCATGTCCATGCAGATGATCCTTGATGAACAGCAAAGAATCTCTTCCAATAATCAAATAAGATACATTGCAACCAAGTCTTTCTGGATGGATAAAAATATCAGATAAAAATGGTGCAAAAATCTGTTTGGACATAGAAACCAAACAGAGTTGAAGTTGCAGTTCTGTCTGCTATGTGGTGTCAAACACCTCTAACTCATACGAGATTTATTGCAGCCAAACTTTATTCGGTTGTGGGCACAAATACATGCACTCTATACAATGTCACAATAGATACAATACAATGCAGCAACTTAAAAAAAAGGTCAGAAACCACAAGAATCAAAGAACAAACCACTGCAGCTATGCTTCCCTTGTCCTAAGAAGACTCTCGATTTGTTCAAGTGCCTGGGAGATGTTCAAGTTCAATCAGTGAAGTTTGCATACAGCAGGTTGACTGAAGGAGTGTTTAAACAGTTTGCAATACAACAACATCTGAGTGTATGAGAAAATGTAAAAGAGGTGAAGAATGGAAATGCAACCTCAATCGCGATCCTAACCGGGGTGATACTAGAAACATCTTCATGTCCAAGTTTGGTTGCGATATCTGCACAATGACAGTAAGTTAACTTCAAAAATCTTCAGAATCTGTGGTAGCATCAAAACCCAAGAAGATGGTTCACATCTGATACCAAGTCAAGCACACATACTTTCTAAGGAAACAGTGGTGCTGGCCTTTTCATAATATTTATGTCTCACTTTGTATAGAGCAGACAATCGTTTGAAAGCCTGTAAAGAAACCTCAAGTGTCAAAATAAAACATTCTGCGTATAGTTACAATTCTTATGTATCACTATAAAACAAGACACAAAAGACTGTAGTGTATTATATTATCATTGCTACCAGTGTGTACGGGTCACCCGACTCCTGATGCAAGAGGGGACGAGAACCAGTTCCCACAGCTGCAATCCTATGCGCCAATTCTTGCAAAGGTACATCTATCCACACACTAACCCCCCTATTCATGCATATCCTGATATATGAAAGGATGTTCAGCTTATATAAAACAAATACAAAAACAAAAACAAAAACAAATAAACAAACAAACAAACAAACAAACAAACTCAAAGAAAAAATGTACACAATTTTAACATAGTATGTTTTACTTGATACTGTACCAGTTTTTATCTTGTGTAACAGCACCTCCTCCAGTAGAAACTACATGTCGATGTCTTAAGGACAGCCTTTCCAAGGCCTCACTCTAAAAGGCAAGATTATAAACATTAAGCATTGGTGCTACAAGCAAAGCTATACAATCACAAAAGTTATATGCACTAATGAGTTTAGTGTAGACAAACATACTCAAAACAGAGCAATTGGGGGAAACAATGAACGTTTCTGAAAGTTAACACCATCATTCCTCTATGGATATAAACAATATATCCAAGTATATGATGGGTAAATGTGATGATAGAAGTGGAAGATGAAGATAACAATGGTAATTGCAAAACAACCTCTTTAAGCCTGAAGTAAGCTTCTCCAAAACGTTCAAATATATTGGTAACAGAGTGTCCTGGGACTTGTTCCTCCACCAATGCATCACTGGAGAATCCTCCAATTACAAAAGATCCAAAATTAATATCTTTCATAAACGAGATGTATAATCTGAACTGAATAAAATTCAAGGTCTCAGCAAACAATGTGATAAGCAATCACATGCACCAACCTGTCACAAAACAAATAATCAAGTGCTTGAGCTAGGACCTTTCCCACAGTTGTTTTCCCTGAACCCATCATTCCTACAGGTTTTTACACCCCCATCAGATCCATAATCTCCAACAAATCTTAATTAAAACATTTTCTAACGAAAGAAAAACAAATATCTGGACGGAGATACTAACCAACAAGATATATATTGCGTCCCCTCAGATAATGCTCGACCTTCTCCTTCTTTTTCTGCATGTTACATTGGCCTCTATTAAGACAAAAAGTCAGGGAAGAAAATGGAAGGAACAATATTCCATTTGGGATTGATAAAATAGGGACAAGACATCATCTCATACCATCAAAATCAATGACTCATCTTCAAATGGAGCATAAAAACTTTCGGATTCCAGTATCGGAGCTAAACAATAAATAGAATGAATGAATTAGTCAAAGTTACCAGTTACAAAGGGTTTCTTACTTTAAATTTTCATTCTTTTCCGTCTAACAAGTTCAACTACCTGGATGGATGTTACAGGGACATGAAATCTCCAAACCAACCGATCTGCGGCGATTCTGACTCCTGATAGGTTGAAAAACAGAAGAAACAAGCACTTGCCCGGTCTTCCCCCGCTTCGGCCCGGGGTTAATCGGCAACAAACCGTTCGATTTTCCGGTAAAACTGACCGAGTCCATCTGCGTTGCCGGTAATTGCACCGGACATGCAATCTTCGCAGCCATATTGGACGTGGGTTCGTTTCTGTTCCCGGCACTTCTCTAATACAAAGCTTTGATTTCTATAAAACACAAGAGATGGGAACTGAAATACATAAAAAAGCCCGTGTTTAGTTGGGGATGAGTTTGGTAAGAAAAGATTGCGGAGCTTTTGTTTAATATTAAAAGTCTCGACAGCCATCCATTCTGATTAATGACCCCTATTATCTTTATTAATAGTTCATACAGTAAAAGATTATTAAAATTTCTTAATAAAACAATTTGGTTACTTTGGTAGAATACAGAACTCCAAAATGCGCTTCTTTCTTTTTCTCCAATGGCTCTTTATCCAGAAATATGTCTGGTCTGGTTCTGCTATCGACAAACGCAGCGTCCGGATTGCATCGACTACTCGCTGCAAAAATAACCGTCAGTATAGTAAAATATAAAAAAGATATAAACAAATCTGGTGCTGTGTGCATATATATGCCTTTTTGTTGAATTTTTTAAAAAGAGGGGAAGAATTAAGAAAGTTGGCGTGGGTGTACCTACCATACGTGTGTTTATATTTGGGGGTAGGTGAGCATAAAGTTGTGGGGTTGGTTGGTACGGGCCCAAATAAGACAGAAAATACAACTTGGAAGGATACGTGTCTAAATATAAATATAAATTTCAAAATATAATGGGGCAAAAAAAGTAAATTGCTTCTGGAGTGAAAGGTAGGTGAAAATTTTTAATTATTATAAAGAATTGTTTTATGTATCATAAATATAAACATTAATATATTATAATTTTTAATAATTCTGTTTGAAAAATTAGTTCTTAAATTAGAATAATTGGGTCCACCATCTTTAGAGAGTTTGAATCGACCAGTAGGCAATTTCCAGTTAATTAAGTTATCCATTTGGTCTAAATTTTAATGATGCTGGTTAGTGACTTAGTCCATACTCGTTTATGATCCATTTCGGTGACGAGTTTGTCCTGGAAGCCCAGATCTCGATGGGCTTCAAAAGCAGTTTAGGCCTGAGAAGTGTGGAAGAAATGGACCATTTAGTGATCCAATACTAAACCCCTGTTCGGCTTCCTCTCTAGCACCTTATTCCGCTCTCCGCTTCGTTATTCCTCTCAAAATTGTCTCCGTCGAAGCGCCACAGAACACCGTACAGAAAAGTGTGGCTCGTCTCCCCGTCACTGACTAATCGCGGCAGTATCCTGAGCTTACACGGTAAAAATGTCGACAGTGATGCAGAAAATCAAAGATATCGAAGATGAGGTGATTTTTAAATATTTTTATTTCTTCTAAATGTTGATTTGGAGATGGCTCTCATGATTATCATTAGGTTAGGTTAAGTTGTGTTTGAAACGATTGTCATTTCTTCTTTTGTGGTATTGTGTTCCGTAGATGGCGAGGACTCAAAAAAACAAGGCTACTGCTCATCATCTCGGTTTGCTCAAGGTATGAGTCACTTCTGCTCTTTTCGGTTCAATCTGTCATGTTAGATTAGTAAGTGCTTTTTTCTTCCGTGTCCGTAATCACAACCGTAATTTTTTGTTCCATATTGCCAGGGAAACTGGTTTGGGGAGCATAAGTTCCTATGAATTCGTCCTCTTTGTTGCTATAGATTTCTTTCCTTTCCTTTATTTCTTTAACTGCAGGAGAAGTGTGCATTTTATTCATTTTGGAAGTTTGGTATTAGTTAAACAGGAATTAATATGTCTCTTCGTTCTTTAAATTCTTTATTTGTTGGTTTTTGTTTGACTTGCAGTGGTGAAGGAAAATGATTGCTTGATTGTGGAGCTTTTTGTGCTTCATTCGTTAATATTTGATTATGTCTTCTGCTTGATAATGCTTTTATGGACGCATTCTTATTTGGTTGATGTTTGGTGTTAGGCTAAACTTGCAAAGCTACGTAGGGAACTTCTTGAGCCTTCGGCTAAAGGAGGTGGCCCTGCTGGTCAAGGGTTTGATGTTACGAAAAGTGGTGATGCCAGAGTTGGTCTTGTGGGTTTTCCTTCTGTTGGGAAATCTACCCTTCTGAACAAATTGACAGGGACGTTTTCAGAGGTATGGCGCTGCTAGTTGTGTCCTCTTACAAGTCAGCTCTTCTGCATAACCTACAAACAAAAATGAACTGAATATTATTTTAGGCCATAAACATAGACAATTGTCAGTAAATTTAAGTGACAAATTTCATTTCAAAAGATTGAATTTTTCTAAGCTTAAATAAAAGTTAAATGGAAGCGGGAACATGTGGGTGAGTGTCATTAATATTGCTCATAGTGAAAATCCTGTCTACATCCCACATTGATTTCTTCTTTGTCTTTAGATGGAGCCAGGACTGCAGATGAGGTGAACTATTTGCTTAATCAGACCCTTCTACTTGAAATTTCATGCTTAACCCCAAAAAGTCTTATTTCTTCTTGTCTCTTCTGCTCCAGGTTGCTTCCTATGAATTTACCACCTTGACTTGCATCCCAGGTGTTATCACATACAGAGGAGCTAAAATTCAGGTAATACTATTGTCAAAGTTTAACTTCTGGGGTGACAGTTATCCACAAGTTAGAATCTAACATCTGAGCATAACTGGAATCTACATCTCATTCCACTGAATCAACTCATTATTCTTTGATATCTGACTTGAAATTTTTCCTAGATTGTCTGCAAACAAACTACAAAGTAGCATCAGACCATCATAAGGGTCTATGTTTTGATGTCTCTGAATCAATTAGCTGATGTTTAAAAGGATGATGATTGATGTTTTTCCTTGGTTCGATGCAGCAATTCTGCTAGCTGCTTCTTTGATAAACTAGTTCATTTAGAAATGTGTGGTTAACTTTTGGATGTCAGAAGATATGCTGATAATTCTTCTTCTATCATGCTTTGCAGTTATTGGACCTTCCTGGTATTATTGAGGGTGCTAAGGATGGGAAGGGTAGAGGTCGACAGGTGAAATGTCTTTTTGTGAAGTACAGCTTGTAACTTTTTGTATTTCCAGTTCATTATTTATTTTCTGGTGAAAGAATTGTTCATTAGTTTGGCTTTTTTTAGAATGAAAGTGAGTAAGATTCATCATCAGTAAAATTGGTTATTTGGGCAATTTTCTTGTGCTGATTTGTCTTCATCCTGTTTGAAACTTCCTGTGCCTGTTCTAGATAATTCTTTACTTTGTAAATGCATCTGTTATGTAGTTAATAATTACTTTTGTCTCATTATTTTTTTCCTCTTTAAATGAATGATGACTGATATTATAAACACTTCATTTCTGATTAAATATGGGTAAGGCAAAGCAACTAGATGAGCTGGATGGTTTATTGAAAAGTTGGTAAGAATTATCTTGCCAACTTGGGTTTTACTGCTTTATTATGTTATTTAGAAAAATCATGAACATCAAAATTTTTTTACGGGTGGCTGGCTGCCATCAATCTATCAGCTTTATGAAGAACAGGCTTACAACCACGTGGCTGAGGATTATTGCATCATCTCATGGAGAGACTGATAGTTAGATCTTATTGGATTTATATGGTCCTGGTGGATGAAAAGACCTGAAATGGCGTGGGAGTTAGTTTTTGGGTTTATTTGTAGCATGATGGTCTTTTGAAGAAGAACAAATTATATCTCTTGTTAGTCATCTAATTCTGATTAATTTCTTAAGCTCTATACACACTTCATGTTTGTGCGAAATAATACTTGCATATTTAATTGTGTGATCCCAAATGAACAGACTGTTCAAATAGGCTTTTATTTTTGGCATGGTGCATTGTAGCTTGTATATGAGTTTTGACTTGGTGAGGTTGATGAAATGAAATGCCAGACTAGACTGTTGCTGTGAATGCAATTCTGAATTTGATCCAGTAGGTTTATGAATCTGTTACTTCCCCCCAGAAAAAGCAAGAAAAAGTTGGTGTATGCCTCTATTGGGTGCACTGTGAACTCATAAGACTTAATTCCTTGAGTTAGGAATTATGTTTGGAAAGAAGTTATATTGTATTTACAGCTGGTGTGTGGGGGGAACATTGTTGTCTGGGCTGACTCAATGATGTTGATAGCCCTCACATAGATGGGAGGTCTTCTAATTTGCTTGTCATGATTCGTAATTTCAAATTTTTGTGCACAATTCCTTTGACATCCACTTGCTTCTGGATGCTTATTAATTTTGTAAATTTTACACTCGCTGTAACATCTGTATGTGCATACTTAAGGTTCTGTTATCATTATTCAGGTGATCAGTACTGCTAGGACGTGCAATTGCATCTTAATTGTTCTTGATGCAATAAAGCCTATAACTCACAAACGACTGATAGAGAAGGAGCTTGAAGGATTTGGCATAAGGTATTATCTGAGAATCTAAATTTCATCTTTACTGTCTGGCTTATCATTTGCTTTGAAAAGGATATGCCATCCCATTGCTTCTTCCATAACAGCTCTCTCGCCATCTTGGACTATAAGATCCATTAAGTTATTTGGTGAACCTTTTTTAAAATATTACTTTGTTCTCATTTTGCCTTACAATCTTTTTCGCTCCATTACCTTTAATTTCCGTTAAGATTGGTCTTGTAGCTTCTGCGAGGCACTTGTGTCCAGCATTGCAGCTAACTGATAGGTTGATTAGTGAGGAATGTATTCTTGGAAAAAGCATCTCCTCTAAATATTGCTTTTAGAATGTTGACAATCTTCTGGATCTAAAGTATGCATATATTTTTTCCTTCATTGAGAAATGCAATTGCATGAAGAAGTCCATGCTTATTTAGTTGGAACTTTTATATGTTAATGGTGTGTGTCAATTCGAGAATTTTAGGTTAATTAGTAATCCAGCCAACATCTGTCTTATGATGTCACTAACCTTTAATTACTTGCAATGAAGGCAAGTTCTATTGGAAAAATATAGTTTTGTTTATTGCTTGTTTCTTTATCATATTTTCTTGATGATGGAGTGTTAGAATGAGTGTTTAAGAGACTTGTAATATCATTTTCTTGGTGGAAAGATGCCCGTCTTGTATATCTTCGGCTTACTGATAAAGGCTTCTAACAAAATTTTCAAAACTGAACCAATAGATGACTCTGCATGGATAAGGGTTTAAAGGGTAACTGGAATAATCAAAAGATTGAACCGACGCATTATAAATTTTTTATTTATAAAAGATGATATAATTTTTTTAAAAAAATATTACTATCATGTAGATCTTATTAAGTTATGTAATTTGAAAAAAACACAGTTGGAATTTTAGAAGTCAAGATGTATGATTTTAATGATGTCTTTAAAAAATTATGATTAATACCAGAGAGTTTATGGTTGGACTGGACTAATGAACTGACTGGTCTGGTCCAGTTTTGATAACCTTTGTTTTTAAAGATGATCTATCCTGGAACCTCTTTGAGAAATTTAGGCTCTTCTAAATCTCATAAATATGATCTTAAAAAAAAAAAAACCTTTGGCCACTGGTTGTGAAAGATAGTATGTTCAAGAAGCTTAGAGATGCACGGGCTTCTAGATATCTTATAAATATAGGATTTTAAAAGGACCGTAATCTTATGTGCTTTCTTTAATAATAAGATTTTAAAAGGATTTGTAATCTTATAAAAATAAGGTCATCGAGATATAATAAGAGGATTATTGTAGTATGATTTACTTGAAAAGATTTGTCTGTTTATTGCTATGAGGTGTACAAATCATCTTTGGATCATCTATGTTTAGGTTTAGAAGTTGCTCTTTTAACAATGAATGGTATTATTTATCCGGGGTTCTTCACATAATATTTATTAAAGTCCTGGTGGTGGCAATTTCCGTATGCTCTCACATTTATCATGTACTACAACTTTATCAGTTTTGCATAATTTGCGAAGACAATTATGTTGATCTCAACTGGATGTAACATAATTGAGTCTAGTTCTCCTAAAAACTCAGACAATTCTCACCATTTTTCTGTTTGCTGGAAATAGGTTAAATAAGGAACCCCCAAATCTGACATTCAGGAAGAAAGATAAGGGTGGCATTAACTTCACTTCAACAGTTGCGAACAATAATCTTGATCTTGACACTGTAAAGGCAATATGTAGTGAATACAGAATTCACAATGCTGATATCACACTGCGTTATGATGCAACTGCTGATGACCTCATAGATGTCATTGAAGGAAGTAGAATATATACGCCCTGCATCTATGTAGTGAACAAGATCGACCAGATTACTCTTGAAGAGCTGGAGATTTTGGATAAACTTCCTCATTACTGCCCAGTCAGGTGATTGTGTTGTTTTGGTTTTATAAGGTGCATTGCCATTGTATTCTACTTCTTCTGGACTTTGTAGTGTCATGCTCAGATATAAAATTCTGGATATTAGATGAAAATTACTTGATTTACTTTACTGACATTTTTGTCTTTAATAATAAGAGGAATTAACAAAAATATTAATCTGGTTTCCCCATTCTTTTCAAGCCATTTTCCCCCTGCTTTTCAGGTTCAATGATTGGTAGACTTCTTTTAAGCATACTTATGTCCACTTCAATTCATTAAGAATTTCTTTTTTTCGCTTGTTTCCTAACCCATGTGTTAGCCGTGGAATGTCATAAAATATTGACTCCCTTGATTGTTCAACATTTTACTTATTGGTAGTTTTATTAGGTTGCTTTGCGTTAATTGAATGTCTCCTAAGTTGGAGGATTCAAACAATTCAAGGTTTTTGAATGAAATTTTCTGTTTGTATCTATTTCATGAAGCATATGATATAACTTGACTTCTTAGTTTCATGCATAGGAATTTTGAACTGTCTATCGCTGTCAGTTGCTTCTTTGGTTGCATTAGATGACCTTATGCATACTGCTTTGCCCATCAAATTTATCTTTGCTCACAGATTTAATTTCTCTACGGGTTTCATTTTGTTTGTTTCTTAGGCGTAATGGTACATTGCGATGTTTATCTTGCAGTGCTCATCTGGAATGGAATCTTGATGGTTTGCTTGAGAAGATATGGGAGTATCTAAATTTAACTCGCATATACACAAAGCCAAAAGGGATGAATCCAGACTATGAAGACCCTGTAATTTTGTCATCTAAGAAGCGTACAGTTGAAGACTTCTGTACCAGAATCCACAAAGATATGTTTAAACAATTTAAGTAGTGAGTATATCTTCTATGCCGAATAACATATCGTGAACCTATACATTGTCATGGTTCTTCACATAATTCTATATGCATGGCAGCTGGCCTCACAAGTTGCTTAAAAGCTGTTTGATTTATTTTCTCTAATCCTGAATATGGCCAGAAGTTTTAACATGTGAAGGAAAGAAATGCTAAGAATCTGGTTGACATTGATCACACAGCGCATTATTGGGACCTTTGTTCCAATTGCTTTCCAACGCTTAATGTTTCTGTCTTTTGGTTTCTCTGGAGCAGTGGATGTGTAGTTCCTTGGCTTTTAATATCTAATTGCATCTGAGTACAAATAAATCATGGCAGCATTTGCATAGAAGTGGGGATTATTGGTTTGTCGCTGTTCAATTTGCATACATGACAACAAGTGTTACTGCTGTTGCCTTTTTCTCTACTTGATATTTGTTGTTCCCCTTGGTTAATTGTTTGTTGGCCGATTTACACAGCGCTCTGGTCTGGGGATCAAGCGCAAAACACAAGCCTCAAAGAGTTGGCAAGGTTCCGTTCTCTATCTGACTTTTACCATCGTATTCAGTGTTTTCCATTCATCGTACATCGTCTATGTCGTGGTTTTTGTTTTCCACTTGGTATTCTTGTTTCATGTTTCTTACTTTAAACATTTGACCGAGTCAGGAGCATGAACTTGAAGACGAAGACGTTGTGCAGATCATCAAAAAGGTGTGATGTCTCAGATCCAAGAGTTTCAAGAGGTCTTGGCATTGTGGTGCAGTTCTTATGAGGCTGCATCGCATCGTGTGCATTAGGAAAGTCGATCAGGTGAAAAGACGCTGACAGATAGCTATGTCACTTCTTACAAGGTAGTCGAGGCTTGTGTTACATGTTCAGTTTTGGATGGCATCGGTTGCACCTGAATTTAAATTCAACAGTTGAGAGTTTATAGTTTAATGTTATGCGCAACAAATTTCATTTGGTCGACATTTGTGGCTTGACAAGAACTGTTGTTACCTTGTTGAGATGGGTTCAAAGTTTATTGATTATCGTATTTGAGAGCCTTGTGTAACAAAGATTATTGAGAATTTTATATGAAAGTAATAATTTGAAAAGAAAATCAAAAGAGATAAAAATAGAGTGGAAGGGTTGCGCATATAAAAGGGGGTTCTGGGGAGAAAAACAGGTAAGAATTTCTTTAAGTAGTTTACTAAGATAATAATTTAAGTATAATGCTAGTAAAATGGTGCAACAGCTTTTGTTCTCATCATGGAATTATTATTAGTATCTGGCTTACATAATTAATTGCTTTATGGTAAGAATTAAGTAAATCTTATCTAATTATACAGAAAATAAATCTGGTGAATGTGAAATTCAAGAGTAATCAATTATTGGGTCCCCCAATGGCCTCGCACCACCTTGTATTGCTCGTTTCACGAAGCAGATCTTCCAGGCCAAGATAATGGATGGCCACAATATAAGAACCTTTAACCACAACTTGAATTGAGGATCACCAAGCCTATGCCCCGTGCACAACATCCATCATATTCAACATGGTCGTGGCCTACATTTTCGAATCTTGGCTTTGTACATGAAATATTTCAAAAATTTCGGACTAAGAAGATCCAAGATTAATCATTGTTACCGAGTTGTTGGATATTTTTTTTAAAATTAAAAAAAAGATGACCTCCTTTTATCAGTCTCTATTGGTTTCAATTGCACAATTTTGAAAGCATCCACATAAAAGTGGTAATCCAGTCATATAAATGCTTGCCCAGAGAAGAGAAAGGAGAATTACAGGCATCACCAACTTATAAAGAATCATATCAACGTTTCACCCAAAATAAACAACCAACGGAGCGAAACAAAATCATTACCGAATCGAAAGACGAAGAAGAAGAAAAGAAAACGTACTACCGAGTCACTACCACTACAACATTATGATTACATGGTCACATGCACGCATGCACGCCGAACGAATCCGCATTTGCACCTCAGGCTTTCATGCAACAGTTGAAGTAGCTCAAAAAGCTCCTCCTGGCCTGCTTTAAGAAATTCACCCGCCACAAGATGGAAATAAGATATCAGCCAAGTCACACTTTTAAATATATTTCTTTGAACATCCGAAGGAGAAGATGTTCTGTGGGAGGAAGCGTACTTCAAAATGCACGTACATATGATGTATTAGATCAGAATCATATGACAGATTTGTTTGTTAAATAACCTGGTATATATGCCAGTTTCCACAGGTGGTAGTTGTTCTAGCTAGTGGAGGATGAAGCCATACTAGATTTAAAGACCATCTTGGGCCCTTATTTAATAGCTTAAAGCTTCTATTGCATGTGCGCCACTAAAAAATGGCGTGTAAAGGAGGTACCTATTACCATCATCCTCCCTTCTTCCTGTGGGCTCACACTTTTATAATTGCATAAAAAAGTAAAACTTGCCAGAACTTCCATCATACTAAATATAGTTAACAACCAGTTAGATCCTACGTCTCACATTTTGATCACATGAGGGTGACTAAGCAGCCATAAGAATGATCACCCTCTCACTTGCTACGTGAATTTCCGAGTCCAGTTTCAGTATCACATAAGAAAGCCAAAGAATCTTTAAGAAGGGTTTTAAGTAAAGAGAAGCTTACAGTGGGCGAATGTTGGTTGCCCTGATGATGGTAATGGTTGTGGTGATCATTCTCGACGGTTTTTACATTGGTGGTGGCTGTTGGGTTAATGAAGTCTTCTTCATTTCCCAAACTGGCTCTTGATGCATCCCTCTTGTTCTGCTTCCTCATCTCCCTGATCTTTGTGAAATCCATCGAGTAGTCTGGCAATTCACCCTTCTGATCCCAGTCCCCAAACTGTGGTACTGATAACCACGGAGCAGTTTTCTTCACAATAATAAATGAAAAAAAATTATATACTAATCAATCTCCAGAGTTACAACCAATGATAAATGAAACTACCAACCTTACTAAATACTGCAACTTAATTAGAAATCACAATGAAATCGTTTTCTTTGCTTGATTCAACATGCTTTTAATGACATTCAATCCAATTATTATTACTTTCCATCGTTTTCTTACTACTCCACTGTCTTTGTTTTATTACTATTATTCTTTGTGAGTACTTGTGTGGATAAAACGCGGAATCACAGAATTCAAAGTAAAACAGTGTGGTCTTTCTTGACGCTTTCACTTTTCGTCATACCACTTGATAAGACTGGAAGAAGCATGGAAACAAAAACAAAGTGAGATTACTACTTTTCCCTTGAGATTGAGAATTTTCAAATTTCAAAACAAAAACTTTGACTGTTTTTTAGCTTTGAAAAGAAAAGGATAATGATTACTACTCTGTCCATGATTATGAGGGGGTTAAAAATAAGAAGAGAAAAAAAAAAAGACCCAGAAAGAAGAGAATCCAATATCAATGTATCCGAGATCTCGCACATAATTTACAAAATCTGATCAAAGCCCAAGAAAAATTCTCTGTTCAGCATGCATCAGATTAATTATTTAAAAAAATGCAAACTGAACTAATCCCACAGTAAGCCCTAATTAATGGGAATGAAAACGAGAAAACTTTGGGCTCAGATCAAATTAATCAATTCTTGAGTAAATGGCATCAATCCAATACCAACCGTGGGGAAGGAAGACGAAGACCCTGACAGCTTACAAAGACAGAGAAGTATAAACCAGGCATGATTAGGCGTGCATCTTGATAGTGGAAGCAGAAATCAAACACAGAAAAAAGAAGTAAAACCTTGTGCCATTTGTGTTAGTTGCAGAAACTGCAGTAATTCCTTATTCTCATTCTCGCCTTGGTCTCACTTTGTAAACAAAAAAAAATACAAAACCAAACCAAAAACAAAATCCATCAACTGAATTTGCCATCTCTTTTCTTCTCCTCAACTTTTCCCAGAAAACCAACATCAAAACTCAGTAAAACCCAACGATTCAGACTGGCACGAATATATTTACAGAGAGAGAGAAGGTTGAGGGAGAATACCTCTTTGCGGTTCTCCATGAAGATAATTCAGAGCAGTAACCAACTCGGATAAGCTTCAATTAATTCAGGGCAACAATAACTTGTCGAAGTGGAGAAATGGAGACTGTAGAGGAGGAGGCAGAGGAAGAGGAAGCAAAGCTGCCTACTTAAAAGTAGAAAACAATACTTTGATGACGCAAGAGGGGAAGTGAGACCAGAAATGAGATGCCAAAGGCCAGCTCTGTGCTGTCCTTGGGGGGTGACATATATCTATATAGCATCAGAACGCCACTACTTTTCCATAGTTTTGTAAAGTTGACTATTACAGCCACGTGACAGCACAACTTCCGGTTCTGCCCTATTTCAAATGCATGGCACTGTAATTAGCCAAATTACTTGATCATTTTCTCTATGATTGCTTTTAGTCCGTGATCCAGTGAAAAATAATTCTTTCTCCTTTCCTGTCTTCGATCGATCCAATCGATCCAGTTAGTCTAAAATTTAAAAATAAACACGCTAGGCTCAAAATCGTACATGATTTTGAAAATAACAGATGTGGTTCGATAAAATTGTGTCAAAATTATGAAAATCCTTAAAACTAATTTAATTATGATAAATTATATGAATTTTGTAGCAAATGGCTTTTTTCACATTAGGACAAACTGTCAGTTTTCTTTTTCTTCCCATTTCCTTGTTCGTCAGTTGGCCTGAGATTGAGGCAGTACAGAAGTCAGTAAGTACTTTTACGCGTAAGCCACGTATTGGACACTCTTTTGACACTTGTAAATGCTTCATTACTTTTGTCGTAACTCCTTCGTCCTGCGTTTCCCTGTCTAGTTTATGTATTGCATGGATTCTTCTTACATTTACTATTTACTATTTAGTTTTTTCCTTTCGGTCTTTAGCTTAGCTGTCTTCTTCAAGTTACAGACATGAGCACAGAGTTTATGTAACGCGCTTTTCTTCCCGCCCTACGGCTTCTACGTGGAAGATAGTGAACGGTTAAATTTCTCGCTATCGTATGATGATATTATTCCATCTCTTGGTAGTTTCGAGGGGACCCATGCTTCTCGTGTGTCTCTCTCCATATTAGTAAAGAGACTTTAAATCCATCCGTCCACTTGATAACTGCTAATTAATGCTGATCTGTCATTATTGGTCTTTGTATTAAATTAATTTTGATATTAACTGTTTTTTAATAAAAAATATGATAAATATTTCAAGCACTTAAGAATGTTTTGACGATATTAACTTATTATCAATAATAGTGCACTAAAGTATTATCAAGTTATAAGGATATAAGGACATTCGATAACTATTTTTTCTGAAATTTGAAAAATACATATTTCACTATAGAATTGACACAAAACCCTCGACTTAAACCTCCAGTATTCAGATTGCCGTTCTTTCCTCACAGAAAGTTCCTTGAATCACAAAAGAGAACAGCGTTTCTGGGGTTGGGACTTGGGATCGGGATTGGGATTGGGATTGGGATTGGCTGGTTAGAGCTTTTGGAGGTAATCGAGAAAAGTGAAGTGATGGCTTTTCTGGGAATGCCCGGACCATGGGCCGATGACAATCGCGAGCCTTCCGATGTTTACACTAGCAAAATTGGCGGACTTCCTGTCTGTTATTACTATCTCTTTCATTCCTTGTCTTTTTTTTTCCTATCCCTTGAAGCAATTGTTGTTAACTTCATTAGGTCTTGATTCTGACAGGACTTTCCTTTTCCCGGCAACACTTTGGCGCCTACTAATTTGCTTAACTGTGCTACTTGTGGAAGTAAACTCTGTCTCGTTGCTCAGGTTTCAACGTTCTTTGGTTTTTGTCTGTCTCCTGTGACACTTTAAGCTCACCTTTCTCTATCCTTCTTCCTCGGCTTCTTACTATTTTAGTATCTATCTAGGTTTATGCTCCAGTTTCGACTGCAGATGTGAAGATAGAAGATCGTGCTCTTTTCGTCTTTGGATGTTTAGTGCCAGAATGTGGAAACAACCCGCATAGGTTTTTCATTTTTTTATCAATGGTATTTTTCTATCTTTTAAAATTATTTTCCACCAGTAGGCAAAGTGATTGGTTTTATATGTTATGAATTGCAGTTGGCGGGCACTTCGTGTGCAGAGAGTGGAGAGTGTTACGGAATTTTGTAGTGTTCCTGCAGAATCTGTCCCTTCGGATGCTCCTTCCGTTTCGGGTTCGAAACCTGATTGGCTGGATGATGAAAGCGACGATGAAAATATGGACCTTGAGGCTTTGGGTCTAGCACTTCTCCAAGCTGGAAGCCTTGCGTCTCAACCCCAGAAACAAGATACAAACCGTCAATCTGATACTTCGTTAAAGGCTCTCCCTCCGAAAGAATTGTCGAGAGAGGTTGACATGGACACACCAGGTATACTAATCTTGCCTTGTTCAGGAAATACAGGATGTTTTTTTGTCATGCCTATCTTATATATTGTCCGTCGATCAAATATTTCCTTATCTGCGATGTGATGTTTAAACTATTGACCTTGTTTTTTGGCTAGTTCAACCCACTGCAACTCTGTTACATGCATGTAAAAAGTAAAAATTCTCTGATTATTGAAGTGTAATATGACCAAGAAGTAAGATGTTATTTTTTGAGGCAGCAGATCCAGGTTGAAGTCTTTCCCACGATCCATCTCTCTATTATGTATCAGTCTATTATTATACATGTAATTCCCCATGTGATATTTTTCCTTCGATATTCCATTCTGTGATTAAATAAAATATTGGTCTCGAGTTTGGCTATTGAAGAAATGATATTGCAGAATTGTTGCGATTTTTGTCTCTTTCTTGAATAATGTTTTCATGTCATCTTCAAGTTTGGGTCCTTCAGACCTTCGTTCAAGATCAGTCAGTCTAAAATTGCTGCATTAATAACGATTTACATATTGTTCTTTCATATCAATCCTCATTCAGTCAGACGTTTGGTCCTTCTACAACATTTTCAAGTATAATGTAGTGAATTAACATATTATGTTCTGTCAGAGATGCAGTGTGCCGTATAGCTAAATAAGTTTCGTGCTTGACATGGATGTTTTATTCTTTCTTGTGCACAACAAAAATAGAGGGTTGCTATTTGACTCTTAATTTTATTAGCAGCGTTATTTAAAGTTAACTGATACTGTAGTTTTGCAGTAGCTTCTTAAGGGTTGAACTTCGCTTCTTCATATTCTACAAAGTTTGGCTAATTTTAGTAAATTTTTTCTTTTATTGCGAGGAGAAGCATTTAGAGGCTTTGCCAGTGTAAATGGGATGTTTTATCTTTCTTTTCTATAGTCTTTATTATCGCAATAATTAATCCTTCAATGAAATTTTTAGATGTTTATTATCTTAAATCATTGTTTTACGGTAAAGGTACTAATCTGCTTGTTTCCCAGCCTATTTTTTGCTGTTTGATTGTTTTCTGTTTTTTCTTTTCTTCCCACTCAATCAGGAAGTCGGTCTACACATTGTCATGCTCAAGTTAAATGTTGTGGTCTGTTGAGTTGTGGTTTAACCATTGCCTTATGATCACTTGCTTCACAATCACACAAATAGACAATCCGTGACATGTATATTTATATGCATAGTGTTTGATAATTGCAGTTGTTCCTTGCTTTTATATCTATACCATGGAGCAACCTAACTGCAAGGATGTTACCTCTATATGTGCAAATTACTCTGCACTTACCATTCATCAGAAACAGAATGAGAATACTGGTGATCAGGAAAAAGAAGAATCCTGGGAAGGAGAAGTTTATGAGTATGATAAAGCTCTAACTGCTGATAGGACATACCTCAAGTTCAAGAAACAGTTGGATGCAAACCCAGAGCAATGCTTCAGGTACTGATCCTTTGATGAATGGTTCCCTTGTGTGAATCATCATTATGTGCTGTATTAACTGTCAACCATTTAATAGTTTCGTTCTGGTCTGACACCATACTGCACCAGAGGAGCCTAAGGCGTTTGATAGAGCAAAACTAAGAAACATAAACCTGCCTAACCTAAGCTTTTGACAGGCTTTTGAGCATGCTGGTAGTTTTAGAGAGGCTACCGGCTCTCCTTCCCCATCTATGGTGTTCTTTGGCATCTCGCCTTTTATATCAGCCTGATTGACAGTTTTTCCTTTTCTAATTTCTCTTGTACATTAACCAGATTTGGGGTTTGCAGATTGAATCCTGAAAACAAATAATAAAATTCTTTCAGGCTTTATAAAAAAGACGTCTTTAGTTGTTAGTTTTGCTTTCCTTTCATATTTTTAAAAATTCTGATATTAGTGTTCCAAAATGATTACTTACTGAACCTACTTGGCCTTGAGCTTTTACTTTGGTGAGGAATTTGAGTAGAATCACATTAACATTATCCTTGACATTAATGTAGAAACCACTACTTGGTACGTCTGCTTGGAGTTGAACATTTTCTTTGCTGTGTAAATTAAATGCAATTAATGAATTAATCAGGTTCTTGAAAAGGGGGTTTTCTCCGAAGCTATTCTGCTTTATCATAATCTGGATTGATAACCACTTCTCGCTCTTTAGGTACTGCTATGGTGGCAAGTCACTTCATGCTACAGCAGATACAGAGGATCGAGGGCCATGTAATCTTTGTGGGAGTTCGAGGCTATATGAGATGCAGCTGATGCCACCTTTGATATATTTTCTACAAGAAGCAGCCGATGATTGTCAAAAACATTTACTACGAGATTGGAACTGGATGACACTTCTCGTCTACACTTGCTCTAGGGTGAGTTTCAAAAATGGAACTACATCACTGATGATTTTCTTTTCTTATATGTGAGTGCAGTATTGTTTAAATACTTGCTGCAATCCAGAGGGCGCAACCTGTGAATTGGGTTTTCTAGTTATGTCTTGAGGGTATAAAACCAGAGTAAGGTTGGAATACCATTTGGTCGACACAAAATAGCTAATTATCTATTACTCAGGTGCTGAATTTGATTTATCTAGTTAAGCTTGGAGGGTGTAAAAAGGAGTAGGGTTAGAAGACTATTATAACAGGTCAATGTGAATAACTGATTTTCTATTGCACTGATGAAGTGATAGATTCCAACTCAGCAGAACCTTGAAGAAAGGAAAGATAAGTGATCAGCTGTCAGTCCATCTCATTTACTGGAAAACTAAAGGGTCTTCATCATTTAGCTGATTGGTATTTGGAATACTTCTCTTTCTATCAGGGTTGAGTGAGGATGTACTTTTCAAATGAAACTATTTTGTTTTTATCTTATCTGGAGCTCAATTTTTGTGGCAATGATAGTTAGTATTTGAAGTGGCTTTATATTTGTATGACCAGGGAGTTAGAATGTTAAAATTAATGTTGTCATCCTTAATTTTAATTTTCCAGAGTTGTTCCAGCACATTTGACGAAGAAAAAAAATCCACCGTAGGTGATTGGGCTGTGGCAGAGGAGGCTATTATAGTACAATTTGAAAAACCCCTGCACGAGTCTGCCCAACTAAGCTATTTCTTGTGATTTCAAAAGAAGAAATCAAAGAGATACTATCAGAAATTTCATTGTAATTGATTTTTTTTCTTTAGTATCTTAGGGCTTTCCGCTTCCATCTTGGTGTGGTGGTCTTGGTTTTATCATAATTTTAAAGAAAAGGGATAAGAATACATGGCATGGCATTGATTTTTGAAGAGAGACCTAAATTTTTTGAGCTTTCTCAATTTAACGGAAGAACTGTATTTTATGGGGATTTTATCACTACATGCATGGATTTTCTAATTAGATGGGGTAGAAGATTGCTGGGCACTATCAAACTCAGATTTTTAATCAATTTTCTAGTTAGGTTGTCATGAAAGAGATTAGGAAGGAGCCCTTTTTACGTTGATACTTGTATAATATTAAGGTTCCATTTAATTTTATGTCTTCCTCCCGTTCTGGAATGATCAATAGCCTCACCCATCCAGCATGGTTAAAGAAATCCCCCGGCAACATGACAGGTTCTGTTTCTTCGCGGTTTCTGGTTACTGTCGTGCGGGCGGTAGGAAAGCAGTTTGCTTGACTACCGACGCCGAGAAGTTAAGATAAGGTAAGTTCTCTCTCCTTGACATCTTACCTATTTTAATAAAATTCTAACATACAGCTTTATACTATACGACTGGATTGTTACGTCATTATAGGATAGGATACCGGACATGACACTGGATAATGTTGTTACGTCATTATAAGTTATTATATTTCATATTTTTCGAGATAAGTCTATTAATTACGGTAGTAAATATGATACTTATACAGTTCACCTAAATCCTTCCCCAACCAACAAGTTGGCAGGTTGGGGTCCGAAAGTATTAAGAAGACTTAGTCATTTATGTGACTTTGTCTCCTCAAGGACTGTCATTCACCCAGTTATGAAATGACAAGTCATTCTACGTCAATATCAATTGTGCCAATTGTAATGAGACAACAAAATTTATCACGAGAACGGTCGGTCTTTGCAGCAAACTCTGTTATAAATAACACAGATGGTACTACTGAATCATGACACACTTATGGGAAAGGCCACAGGAGCATGATTATGCGGAGGCTTAGAGTAACCCAGATCAAGGAATACACGTTGGATGGATGATTATACACTGTCAGCGTTAGCTGTGGCAACAGAAAACTAAATAGAAGAATGGAGAATATTACAGTTAGGAACAGATTTTGCAAAAAAGGTTTATATATTCATATTATTTGTCGAGAAAAAAAGTCAGAAAATATTTTCCTATTGTGCTACGGGCTATCCTGAAGCCAATTCTCGTAATATATTTTCAGTGCAAACTCATAGCATTAAGGACAGCAGATTAAATAAATGAAGGAAGACGTAAAAATAAAGGTGGAATTATATAAAGCAGGAAGAAGTGAATTTTAATTCTAATATAGAATAATATCTTATTGATGAAATATAACTATTGAATTATGTATAAATGGCAGGAGATGCTAATTAAAGAGTAAATGCTAAGAGTTGTCTGAGAGGGTTTTCCAGAACAGCGATCCGCCGTTTCTTTACTTGGACTCGACTTTTTAAGTTCTAACCTGCAGGAAACCTTCCCTAGACTTCACACAACAGAACCCAATACTTATTTTGTAGAATCACGTAACAAATTCACTATTATGATGGTTTGAAAATCCAAAATATACCGTCAAATAGTAGTACTGACCATGAACGGAAATCATTCAAGAATCACGTCGAAACCATCCACATTAGAAGGACAGTAAAGGAAGAAAACGATGCCATCTGAGCTAAGAGAATGCTGTAAACTGCACCAACATATTGTTGATAATTAGCTACAAACATCAAATAGTATTATATATATATATTTTTTTTAATACAGTCGATACTATCCCACCTCAATCATATTATATATATATATTTTTTTTAATACAATCGATACTATCCCACTTTTTAATCACCTAAAATCACTTACCGGGGATTTGAACCCAGAATCTCCTCCAACCCCATAAGGGTCATGCCATCTGAGCTAAGGCTCATTGGCATTATGTTTTATATATTAAAAGAACATTACCATTAAAATATATTTATTTGAAGATTATGATGTTTCTCTAACACACTGAAAAACAAAGAAATCATTTATGAGGTGAAAATCTGTCTGTGATATATAAGGAAATTGATAGAAAGTTAAGGAACACATATGGGACCAGAAATTCCCCAAGTTTCGAGTACGTTCTCCTCATGTTCCAAATTGTATATATTTATTAGCTTTGAGGAAATCCAGTTGGATCATATCTCCCCGGGGAGTAAATTTGAGATTTTTGTTATTTTATAACATAGTTAATTAAAAGTGATTGTTTCATATAATATTCAAGGTCAATTATAAACGAAATTATATTAGAAAAAAAACTATTGTCTTGTGATGCGATGAAAAATATTTCTGGAAAATGCAATCCGCTGCTAGATACTTTTATAAACAAAATGATATTTTGTTTAATTTCTATGCCACACAATCTCCTGAACCGATAACTTTTACTGTGAACCTAACCTGATGAGAGTTAAACATCCTAATTGATTCGTCTTGAAGCTCTATAAATCTGACTTTTCTTCCCTTTTCACAGTAATCCATGTACTCACCAATGGCATCAATAGGCCTCCCAGAAATCATCCTTGCAATCGTCTGCTTCTTTCTCTTTCTCCCTATCTTCAGAAATTACAAACCTGGTCTTCCCATGCACTGGCCAGCCGTTGGAATGCTGCCTGCTATTCTCTACAATGTCCACCGAATTCATGATTGGGTCACAGACATTCTAGAGAAAAGCCGCTGCACTTTCCTTTTCACAGGCTCTTGGTTCGTAAACATGGAATGGTTGGTCACAGTTGACCCATCCAACATACACTACATAATGAGCTCTAATTTCTCCAACTTCCCAAAAGGGTCTGAATTCAAAGAAATTTTTGATATTTTGGGAGATGGGATTTTTAATGCTGATTCGGATTTGTGGAAAACCCAGAGAAAGCTTACCCGGGAATTGATGAACCATCGAGTTTTCTATAATTTCCTGGTCAAGGTTTGCCAGGACAAGGTAGAAAAAGGGCTGCTTCCTGTTGTCGACCATTTTTCTGATCAGGGCATGGTTGTGGATTTGCAGGATTTATTCCAGAGATTCACTTTTGATGCAACATGTTTACTGGTTACTGGCCATGACCCAGGATGCCTATCCATTAGACTCCCTGAGGTTGCTTTCTCCAAGGCTTTGGACGATGCTGAGGAAGCAATATTTTATCGACATGTTGTGCCTTGCAGCTTCTGGAAGCTGCAGAGACTGATGAACATCGGGGAGGAGAAGAAGCTCAGAAAGGCATGGGAAACACTGGATCGGATTTCGAGTGGGATTATATCGGCCAAGAAAGAAAAATTAGGCAAGGAAGATACAGAGTGCAATGACCTCTTAGCATCTTTTATCTTGAAAGAAGATGGTGTCACAGGATCGAAACGGTCCAACAAGTTTATGCGGGACGCCATTATAAACCTTTTGCTGGCTGGCCGAGACACAACGAGTTCAGCTCTCTCCTGGTTCTTCTGGCTGGTGTCAAGGAATCCACAAGTGGAAAGAAAGATTAGGGAAGAGCTAGAAGCAACCCTGCCCGCAGCTGCAGAAACAGGAGTTCAGAAACGGCGGTTGTTTGAGATGGAAGCGCTCAAGGGATTGGCTTATCTTCATGGAGCACTCTGCGAATCACTTAGGCTCTACCCGCCGGTTCCATTCGAGCACAAGACTCCCTTAAAACCAGACATTCTTCCCACCGGTCACCATGTAAACCCCAATATGAGAATCCTTCTCTCATTGTATGCAATGGGAAGGATGAGCTCTATATGGGGAGATGATTGCATGGAATTCAAGCCTGAAAGATGGATCACGGATCGAGGAGGGATCAAGCACGAACCATCATACAAGTTTCTGGCTTTCAATGCGGGACCGAGGTCGTGTCTCGGTAAGGAGACGGCCTTTATTCAGATGAAGTCTGTGGCTGCGGCCGTTATTTACAACTACGACATTCAAGTGTCGTCAGGACAGACAGTTACTCCTAGTATTTCCATTATCCTTCACATGAAGCATGGGATGAAGGTGAAGCTTTTCAAGAGATGGGGATAAACCTATCTATGGGTGCCTCATGCCTCTTTCTTATGTAAGGACTAAGCAAAGATATTGCCTGTGCTCGGCTTAGCATCTATTGCTATTTTACAAATAAAACCATCATGTCTTATGAGATCTCTTGCCACTCACCCTTCTTCAATTCCACATAATTTAAAATAATAATCATAAAAAATAATGAATACATCCCGTAATTTCTTCGCAAATCAAAAGTAATAAACCTAACAAAATTACCTTCCAGGTAAATCTCATATCAGCCAGTATTGCAAAATAAAAAAATTAAAGAAAAAACATGTTACACAGGGTCACTTGGCCGAAAGCTTTCTCCAAGTAGTGAAAGACTAGATACTTAGCACTTATCTAAGCTTCCAATTTTAAGAACATAAAAGAGGACAAACTGATATAGCTCCAAAGAACATAAAAGGCAGGTTTTTCATTTTATTTTTCTTTTGTTTGGAGGAGAGGGGTATTCCAGTATACAGTTTGAGAGAAGTTGAAGTATCAGTTTCCAGGTAGAAAACATTAGATGATTATTTATATAATTGCGGAAGAACATAAAATGCCAATCACAAAAAGACAGTATCCGTCTTCATTGAACCAATATGATACAATCAGATGTCAGCTTGGTGTTTTCTCTCTGTAGGTGAATTGACATGCACCAGTATAACACTTGGCTGTGGTGCAGGATGAATAATCAACCAATACACAGCCTGTAGCCAAATTATACCACAAAGATCCCTCACAGCAAAGCTAGCACACGGCTAAAAAAAGAATCAACGAATCAGTTCTTCAAGCAATGGAGGAAGAAGAATGTAGCAAGTAAAGGATACCCTTCTGTAGAGGTGCAGTTTTAATTTCCTCCAGTGGCAAGAATCATGAAAGGTCCTCCTCAGACATTAATATCAGTTCGCTTCGATCTGACAGTGCTGTTCATTTCTTGCGAACTAGTTGGAGGAAATCTTGGGAAGTTGTAACTCGATGTGACTGAAACTGGTTGCTGAGGGTAAAGTGTTGGAGGTGGTGTAAGATTGCGCTGCGCTGGCAGAGGAGGAAGCTTGTTGTATTTGTGAGGATCATCCGTTAAACTGTGATCAACAAAAAGGACTTTAGACAAATTTTTTTCAGGATGAAAAAACCTTTCGATATAAAGTATGTAAAAAAAATGAAGAATTACAGAATATCAAGGATCATAATCAGGTACATGTAGAATGGTAAGATACAATATACAAAATGACAAAAACAAATAAAGCCTACGAACTTATACCATTGAAGTACAAGCGCAAGGATTAAATTCAAATGGAACCAGGAACCAAGTGAAAAATTATCAAAATTGTTTCTTCTATTTTAAGAATCACCTGCACAGCCTGCCAACCCTTCCCCTCCTTATCTCAAAAGAAGTAGCAAAAACACATCTATTGTCCAGGACAAGTACATACAGAATGAAAATAGAACAAACAATCTCTTTTTTTCCTTGGCAGACTGAAGAGCAGTAGAAACATACCTACTACGCCTGTAAAACTGATCATCATCACTTGAAGTTTCATCTAAACGCTGGATTGATTTCTGAGCTGGTGAGACAGACCATGATTTAGCCACAGATAACTCGTCAGAAAAATATCTTCTCCTGATCAACTGAAATAAATAGGGACAGGCTAAGTAGTACAAAACTCTTGTAAGAATAAACTAACGAGAAAGGATGTATGAAACAACATTACTGACCATATGAAAAAATTTTACTACAGTTTCCTTGTCGTATCTTGCCTCTTTTGCAGCCTGTCCAAGTTTATCAAACATAACTATTGCGTCAGAACGAATATGATATTAAAAAGAAAATGAATTTGAAATTTAAAGTTCTAACTTGCATGCACAGTATAAAAAGATGCTACTGATCAAATCTCACTTGCTTCATGTGTCAAATTAAAATCAGGGCAAACAATTAAGTGACAGTTCTAATTGAATATAAGCTAGGCATGAAGCTATTCACAAACAGCTGGACCATACTTTTGCAAGGACGGTTAATTGAATATAAGCTAGTCTCTTGATTAAAAGGACAGTTAATAGACAGGAGACAAGAAACAATTTCATATATCTTAAAAGGAGAGCAAATGAAGAATTAACATGAAAGCAGATAAGAAAAAGACACAAGAATTGTAGGACAAAACAGATGTTTTTTGTTTTACTAATAGTCCATGAAATCTATTTTAAAGAATTTAAATACCCACGTATAAAAATCAAAGCACACAATTTCTTTCCACATAAATGAAAACAAAGCAAGTGGATACTTACTGCAATTAGACCTCCACTGCCAGGAAAAGACTCTGTCAACGGAAGTTCCTCACTGGAAGGAAGTAAACCCTGCTTCTCAACCCACTGCCGAGCCGCATCAACAAGATTGCCACTGCTTCCTTTTGTGCCTTCTTTTGCAGCAACATCAGCTTTATTACCAATAACAATATAAGGAACAGGAAGACCACCAGGACCTCCAGAACCTAGTGGAGCCGAGAAAGTCCCTGTGGAAGCAATCTCTGATGCCCATTTCTGCAAGCTTGTTTTAGTCCTTCTCTGGGAGAGATCATGAACAAATATAACCCCTACAAAATATAAAGCAAGTACCATAAATAGAAGCCAAGACGGAATATCTTGCAAGTTCAAACAAGTGCATGGGAACACCAGACGCTGATCAAAAAGAAAATGAAATATGGGTCCAAACAACTATCAACATTTTTCCTTATGTTTATCCATCTTGTATCATCTGTTGTACTATGGAATATCACATCATGTGTACTGACCAAATCTGCCTCTAGATTACAACTGCAACCCCAATCCATGCATATACCAAATAAAGAATGAAAAGAGTTTTCTAAACAATTTTCTAAATCTACCACGGAGCATCGTTCACAGCCATGGTTGAAAACACAATTATAAAGTTCACGAACACTCCTTTCTTCCTGCTGCACTGGCTCACAGACAGTAGATTTGACACCTAGAAGCAATGATGGTACTGCATAGGACAATATATTATATGTCCATAGAGGACATGCAACCAGTTCCAAAACATATGACTTTATAAAAATCAACAAGCAATTTAACAAAGCCAAAAATGAAATCCTGGAGAGAAAAGCCATTATTAGCAAAGAATTTAAGCATGGAAGTGTAAGGCAGATCTTAAGTCCAATATCAGGATTAAAGATTATAGCGAAACCTTTGAGGCTATCCTGTAAATATGATTAGCCACCAAAAATGTGGCACTCACCATTAATCTGAGAATAGAATAGAGATCGGCAGTCTTTGTATCTTTCATGTCCCGACACATCCCAGAGTTCAACAAAAAAGTCTCTCTCATTATCACCTTTAATGCTATTTGAAGAGCTACCAGAATAACCATAAGTAATGTGCTGATAAGAAACGATGGAGGGCAATCAGTGGAATGTTGAAATCCAAAGTATACCGATTACCAACAAGAAACACAGAGATAGTAACATTACCTTCACACCTACTGTACATCCAACTGTTTGAGGCGGGCGAGCAATAGAAGAACCTCTGATGATAAGATGAACAAGGGAGCTTTTCCCCACACCTAAAAGATTAGATTTGGAAAATGAATTTATCTTGCCTTTGCAGGATCTAGCACCTAACACAGGTCAACATACTTTGGAGCTTATCCCTGGTCCCTGAAGGATCAGGGAGCAGGGATATAACTAGCATGAAAGATATAAATCCATCAATCCGGCTTAGTCCCATTTCTCTTTTTACCCATAATATTGTGTAAAGAGAACATACAAAAAATATAACACTTGAATACAGCTGTTCATCATCAAGTAAAAGGTTGATCTACAAGTGACATAAGAAGGATCTAACTCTTCAGTTTAATTGCTTCCGGGCCTTCCGGCAGTGACAATGAATCAGTTATTAGTCCACTGTAGGTGCACTAGCATCTGTCTACAAAGGAAATTGTAATTCATAATAAATTCGAGTTCTCCATTCATCGTTATCCATGTCATCGAACAACTACAACGTCTAACCACGGATTACAAACTCATAATGGGAAGACAATGAATCATGGATAGATTATACAAGCCCAAAAGAAGAAAAACAAAACAATACCTGAGTCACCAACAACAAGAACACGGACCTGACCGCAAGGGGGGCCACCGTTTTGATAATCTTTGATCTCCCTTTCACGGTCCCTCCAAAACATGTTTGGTTTTCCTCCAATAATCGCTTCCAAAGTCGACGCGAACCTTAGCAAATGACAATGCGCAATCAAAAGAGTCCTCTCTATCCCAATACCGAATGAGAATCAAGTTCCATCAAAGACACTTGATCTCGATGAGAGACTGCAAATTCTCCCACCAAGTATTTCCAAATCCAGTCCAACCACCATACTACCTTGGCGCCAAGCTAATGATCTAACCTCACCATGAGCTTACCCAAACCCTAAAGATCCTCTTTTAGTTTCAATAGTTCCCACCTGATGCAATCAACACGCAGAGGATGGATCCACAAATCCCAAGATGAGATCTATCGGAATTCTACTCTAATATTTTTAACGAACAATATGTGAATCTCTATCGTTTGAAAGGAACTTTCCTTTTAATTTTACATTTTTTCTTTTTTTTAGTTTTTTATTTAGACATTTACTGAGACTTGGGGGAGTGATCAATTTTAACAGTTGAGTAGTTTTTTTTCAGAAAACGGGAAGGGCATTGACTAATTGCTAGTTTGTTTTTTTCATTCTTGAAATTTCAAACATAATATTTATATAATCGCTGAATGTGTCGTTTTCTAATCAGCTGAAATAATAATATTTCAATTTAACAAAAATTAAATAGTATTTGTATTTTTTTGTAAAACTATTGTATCGTGTAAAATACTATTAATAAAATATCTCAATTCTTATAATAATAAATATCATCAATTATAAATACATTATGGGAATATTATTATATAATTTGACTAAGTTTTAGATAGATTGTATTCTAAATATAATGCTCCATATTGTAATGCATTGCTTTTGCAATGTTTTTTGATTTTGTTGCATTAAATTAGTTTGTTAGTAGTAGTCTTATATAGTATAGATAATGTTACAAGTAAAACAAATAGTGCAAATTTTGGATAATTTAGAGAAAAAAATAGGAAAAATATTGTGATAGGTTTCAAAAGAGTTTTTATGATTTTTAGATAATATTAAAGTCTCTAGGGATTTATTTTATTATATTTTATGATTTATCTGTATAAATTCTAATTCGTGAAGTATAAATACCGGGACGGATTCAAATGGATAGGACCTCAGTTATGTGAGTGGACCATTTTCTAATATGATTATGTGATTTTTTTATGATTAAAATTTTATGTACTAAATAAATTTATTTTATTAATTGATTCTATTTGATTTATTAGATCGAATCTATAAAATGTGTATATTGAATGATTTGTATTGTTTATGTATTATTTAAATTTTTTTTATGTGAATAGATTATCCAAGCTCATTTCCTTAAAACTTAAACTCCAATCCCCACCATATCAACCTGGTTCAGCTCCACAGGTATCTTTCATTTTAGACACTATTCTCTCTGGATATCTAAAATAGTAACCTGAAGTTCTGCCACTAATTATCACAAAAATTTCTCAGTAGTAAACCAACTCTAAATGTGTATGTTTTAAACAATATAAAGTTTAAATTATTCTTTGTACGTTGTCACGTCTCCAGAACCCAACTCAGACAGCCTCGTACGTTGAATGTCCAAATAAGACTCCTCTAAAATTGTCTTAAAGAGAAATGATTATCATCGACGCTTATCCATGTTGAAATGGATCAAACAGTTGGCAGCACACAAACCAGGTATTCTCCGCCTATCAAAAGCGAACACATATATAGCAGATATAACCACAAAATTACAAAATATTATTTTAAATATAAATAAATTCTATATTTAATTTGTAAGAATCTTGGAAACCATCACAATTAGCTTGCTGTAGTGATTTTGGATTTTGTAATGAAACTTGATAAAAAGGCTTTCGTTTATCTGGAAGTGGAAGGAAAAGACCACAAATAATTCATCTAGCTACCAGACAAATACTGTGGACGCAAACCCAAGGCATACCCGAGTGACGTCACCAGGCTGACTTCACCATGACCATCCTCTCCAATGAAGCACTTTCGTTGAATCTCGCAGGGAAGGTGGCTAGGAAAGAGCAGTTCAGAGTAAACATGGTCAATATTTTACCTATTTGGATTAGATTTATATATATATAATATTGGAAGCATGCCTACCATTTTATATCCCGCCCCTCCCTCCCTCTCTCTCTCTCTCTCTCTCTCTCCCTCTCTCTCTCCCTCTCTCCCTCTCTCCCTCTCTCCCTCTCTCTCTCTCTCTCTCTCTCTCTCTCTCTCTCTCTCATTACTTGTGCTTCCAGCTAAGTGTCTTGAGGGCAGTATCAATGGATTACTCTTCATATGCTAACACAGCTCATCTGGTAAGTGGAGAAGCTATGGATCCATTTGCAGGGTTCCAATTATCAGACTATTTGGTCTGCGGTGATGGTTTTGACTTGGTTGACCATTCATCTTCGCAAAGTAGTATGATATCGCCGGAGGTGGCAATCGGTGGCCCTTCAGCTAGATATACCAGCAGTGCAATACCAAGACATGCTATTATGTAAAAGTCATCGTCCTCATTTGCTGTCTAAAAAGAATACTGTGCCAATACCAGATTTAGATAATTTGTCTGATTGATTGCGATCCAGGAAAAGTAAACGTGGAGTGAAAAAGACGAAACCGGAAGCCGGGCATAGAGTTGCATTCAGAACAAAATCAGAGCTGGAGATCATGGATGATGGATTCAAATGGAGAAAGTATGGAAAGAAGTCGGTAAAGAACAGCCCAAATCCAAGGTATACGTCACTATAAATTAGTATACGAATCGACCTTAATTAAGGATATAATGTAACCCTTGTTTTGTGATCTTGATATTGCTTTAAAGAAAACATACATGACAGGTTCTTTGTTTATCCATTTAATTCACACCCTCCACAACTCTGGCTAGATCCCTCATATGTGCCGGATCGTAATTGGACTTGGGTCTTTTTATAATTGCATTTACGATTGGGATATTTATGTGCGCCCCACGTACCCCCTCACTTCATAGTAAGGTCACTTTACATATCCGTATAGCCCCACGTTTAACATTAGAAACCCACAGGCCTAAACTTTATCAAGTATATGCAGAATGCAGTGGGGTTATTTGCACTTTTTATATCGAAAAGTTATGGTCGTGGTATCATTATCTATTAGAAAATGTTTGAAATTTCCTAATTATGCAATCAAAATCCGAATTAATCTGCATGCTCCGTTATTAATAGAATGCCTATCATAATAATTAGTGATCGAATTGAAAGAAAATTTAATTTTGTAATCTATAAAATCATTGTTCTGATAAGAACATGAAGCATGTTTATCTTGAGAGAAGTAAAAGCATCCTCTGTCATTCATTATCTAAGCTCAATAACTGGTTGCTTTGTGTCTGTACTTTTTCTTTTATTTCAATAAATTTCAATTTTCATTAAAAAAAATTCATTATCTAATTTAAATTATTTTTAATTAGTCAAATTTATGCTTTCTTGTGTTACCAAACTCTTTTCCTGGATTGTACTAAGGTAATTATAGTTAAAAAAACCTAAAAAAATATTATCAGTAAGCACCTACAGATTTGCTCCTAGCTAGTAACTGATGGGGGTGTAAGAACAACAAGGATGGCACTTACCTTCTTGTCCTTCAGGAATTACTACAAATGTTCAATTGGAGGATGCTACGTGAAGAAGAGAGTCGAAAGGGACAGAGAAGACTCAAGATATGTGATAACAACCTACGATGGAGTACACAACCATCAAATGTCATTTGCAATACCCAACAACCAAATCACTTTCGAGGTTTCTAATGATCAATGGGAGTTGCAAGCTTCTTCTCCTCATGACTATTCCTATTCATAGGAACTATTTTAGAGTAAATGCTTTGTTGCTGATGGCCACCTTGTGTATATATAGTAAGCATCTTTGAATAAAACGCTCCACTGGACAGCAAGCCTGAGGTGAGAGACTATCATAAGAAGATATGTGCTATTTAATCCAAATCCGTCTATTTTTGTTTGGTTGGTTGGTTTTTAATACGTTATTAGGTTGATCGTTTATGATTCTAGATTTACAATTATTTTAAAAGATACGTTTAGTATATACCATATGGAGTTATTACTTAATAGAATAGAATTATAGAAAAATTAAAATATTTTATTATAAATATATAATTATTTTACATTTTATTTAAAATAATATCAATTTTTATTTTAAATAATGAATTAGTGAGATCTGATAACGATTCCATCAATTCCCTGTTACCTACCAAAATGTTTACCCTAAATTTAGTGGAAATAATTGACAATAATATTTAAAAATAAATAAAATATATTAATTTAATTATATCATAATAAAATTTATATAATTTTACAATAAATTGACCAAAAATAATAAAAAAATATTATTTTTTATATAAAAATGTAAAATTATCATTACCATATCCACATACAAAGATTCAGTTAGAATGTAAACTTCAGAATTAAGACTCAATTAATGCGATGCCAATTCCGCCGATTCCCTCTTGTCTGGACTCCAATAAATATCCTTCAACTTTACCGCTAAAGTTGGTACAAAAATAAAGCAACTTATGAAATAACTTCAAAACTAAAAAAAATAAATTGAAATTTAAAAATTGAAGTTGCTATATAACATGTAAAGAATTATTATAAATTCTAGCATGATCAAATTGACCATCGATAATACGAACATTTTATTTGATAAACAGTAAGATATGTTCTAGTATATCATTTGTTATAAATTAATTGACTCCCACCATTTGGAGGATATTTGAGTTTAATGCGCATTACAAGAATGAGTGAATGACGGATATTTATCTGCATTATTCATATATATGAATATGACGATATTGGCCGTCGACTTCTCCTCTATATATATCAGGTCATGGAGAGTAATAGAGAAAAGAAAAAGGAAAAAGAAGAAAAAGATTTGATAGGTAGACAAGAAAGACTTGCTGCGATCACATCCAGGAGATGGAACCTAAACTTCCGCCACCGGTTGTTTACCTTTAAACACGTTCTTTTATTTATTTTTTCTTGTTAGTAATATATTTTGTTGGAAGCTGCATATAGACTTCATCATAGTTTCGGATAGTGGGAGAGCTAAGCGTAAAAGAATCATTTTCTTTCATTCCGGAAGTGGGATTTTGGTCCTGCCTCCTTCCTTACACTGTGAGAAGGGAGAATGAGAGTATGCGTAGAAAATTCCCAGAAAACAAATCCCACAATAAAAAGGAAAAAAATATAAAAAAGTAGCGATTGGATTGAAAAGGGTTACGTGGAGATGTGAGTTAGGTTTGCCTGAGTGCTTCGAGAAAGAGAAAAGAAAACGTCTACTGGTGGGGTGTTGGAATAATTACGTTTTTGTCGTTGAGTTACTGTAAGTTAAGATGGGTTATATAACTTATAGATCTTGAACATATTACACACTTTTTTTTTTTAAGTTAAAGAGTATTTTTATCCACCGCATGATTGTTCTTCTCGGGGTTTGATATTAAGATTATTCTCTTCACATTTAACGAAAAAAAGGAACCATTGAACTGAAGAAATTCTATATTTGATGGTTTGACATGAAGTTGGACCCCCACAAGCTCTGGAGTTTACAGAGAGCTAACCCACCAGTAAAAATTTATGCAAGAGCATTCATCAGAAGAAAAGAAGAAAGAAAGAAAGATGATTCTTACAAAGCAGTAATTAAGCAGTCAGTAATAAGACAGCCACAAATGTTTTGAAATGAAGCAGTACTGGCTAGTTCAGTTTCTTAAGAAACAATACATGGTGGCAACCATCCAAAAAGTGGGACGACATGATGAGAAGTTTAGTTGATACTAGAATTAGTCAACGTCTCAACTAGACAAAACTGTACCAATAATTGCGGATAATAAAGAAAGAAATTAAGAGTATTTGTAACAGTATCACCTGTTCCAGCTCCATTACCTATTTGAAAAAGAAATCAGCTTCGCTGGCGCTTACTTTGCTTTCTGGTTGGCAAGGGCTCACATGGTTCTCACCTGAGTCATTTAATCAAGATAACGCAAAAGCAATCGATGCACACCCCCACTCTTTAATCGAAGCAAGGAGAAGGATCACGAGTCATCACATGCACCTAAATATGGAATCGCCTTTTCTTTGAACCTCCGTTTTTGCTGGATTGTGGTTGTTCTGTTTCCCAAAAGTTTCATCCACTTTCTTCCAGCTTGGTTCTTATTTAGCGTCGACAGCACCTAGCAGAATTAGTATATTAATATTCTTACCTTTTCTTTTCCTTTTGCTAACTACTGGACATGTCTACAAATAGAAGAGCTCTTCTTAAGGTGATCGTCCTCGGCGATAGTGGGTAAGTCATACTTGTCTTTCTTAAGGTGATTGTCTGTTGTTTACCGTTGGACGTTTTGTAATGATTCTTTGTATAGCTACATACCTCATTTTCTTCTCCCTTGTGTCATGGTTTTGTTTTTTTTTTTTGGTTTTTCCTTTGCTTGTGATTTCAGGGTGGGAAAGACATCTCTGATGAATCAGTATCCTTGCTATATATGGTGACATCTGAAAAAGACTATGGTTTTGATAACACCCGTTTCCCATTCTTAATTAGCTTAACAACTCTTCACTGATTCCACTTTGATCTATTTAACGTCGGACATATGTCTGGCCTGAAAAAGGAAAATGCAGGTGCGTCCGTTGGAAATGTGAAGGGTGAAAAATAAGCTCCTCGTGGGATGTGTAAGAATCTGGCAATGGTGTCTTCTGGGTCAAACACTGTCTACTTACTTTCCTGTTCATTTCATTTTTCCTCCTTTTGTTGGCCAGAATGGTTCTTCTTTAACTAACACCTTCTTCAGATATGTATATAACAAATTCAGTCAACAGTACAAGGCTACAATTGGTGCTGACTTCGTCACCAAAGAACTTCAGATCGATGACAAGCTGGTGACTTTGCAAGTGGGTAATCAGGAAAAATTAGCATAGTCATGTGTTTATCCAGATTAATACATGTTTTTGCTTACTTGTTTGAATTGCTGATGATACACATATGCCTAACATGCATGCCAATGGTAGTAGCTATGGGACACAGCAGGGCAAGAGAGGTTTCAGAGTTTAGGGGCGGCATTTTACAGAGGAGCAGATTGTTGTGTTCTTGTATATGATGTAAATACACTAAGATCATTTGAAACACTCAACAATTGGCGCGACGAGTTTCTCAAACAGGTATATGTTAAACACTGATTCCTCTGTGGATTTAATCTCTGGATTCTAACAGTACACTTTTCTGTCTAAACGTTGAAGCAAGTATGCAATTGTTGTTGGAGGCTCCATAGTAAGATCTTCTGAAGAAAATGACTAATGCCAATTCCCATCTTCACTATGGCAGGCGGATCCCGTTGACCCTGGTCTATTCCCCTTCATATTACTGGGAAACAAGGTGGATGTGGATGGCGGAAGCAGCCGAATGGTATGTGTTTCCCCAAAGTGGATTTTCATTCTCATAGAGTGTACTTGGTAAGCGAATAGACTAAGTGAATCGTCCCTTCTTTTTCAAGTGCAGGTACCGGAGAAGAAAGCCAGAGACTGGTGTGGCTCAAGGGGTGACATACCCTATTTTGAGACCTCAGCCAAAGAGAATTACAATATCGATGAGGCATTTCTTTGTGTCGCAAAGACTGCTCTTGCCAGTGAACAAGAACATGAACATGACTTGTAAGTTTACTTCCGACTTTTTCTGATTCTGACATTATGATTTTGTTTCAACAGATAAGCTTAAGCTAAAGGATGAGACACAGTAATGGTTTAAGAACCCTGTTCGTTTTGCAGTTACTTCCAGGGTATATCAGAAACTGTATCAGAAGCTGAGCAGGGAGGAGGAGGCTGCGCTTGCTAGAGATGGCCGTAAAAGCCGATGAAGAGATTTATTTATTTTTTTGTTATTTGTTATTCTTTATTAACACTATTTTGTTGAGGTTTGCGAGTTCTTCTGGGAGTGCTTAGCTGTGGCAACTGTCAAATTTGGAGGAATTATATGATAAGATGTTCTTCCATGTGCCAAGATAGATTGTTTAATCGTCCCAAGTGTTGATACATATGACTCAAATCATTATTTTATTATAAGATTTTTTTCTAAGAAAATTATTGTGAAATTTGATATTCTTTTTAAAAAATTATTTGAATCAATTATAAATAATTAAAAATGATAAAAATATTGAGTTTGAATCCTAAAAATATGATTTTATATTATTTTATTGTAAACATTTTTATCTAAATGCCCACACATTATCTTCGAGTATTATAACATTTAAAATAAATATTCTTAATAATTATGGACATAACACTTATGATTATTTGGTTTGATTTACTAACCTTAATCTTAATTTTTAAATATTTATCTAGTTGAAATATCCTTCTCCAATAAGGACATATTATATTTCATTATTTTTTCAAACAAGAAAGAAAAACAAGTGTTTCTGTCAAGAAGATGACGGCGTAAACAGATAACGGAGTTGAAGATAAGGAAGAAGTAGCAAACATCATTTGAATTGTCGTCTGATTCCTTACAAGGACAAAAGACCTTGCCCCCCCTGTCCCAGTAGTAACTTCAATACGTGTCTTTGAAACTAAATATTTTTTGTGGAGACCTTAGTTTCCAAATCAATTTACAAATTATACTTTTTAAGAATTATTTGTTTTTAAAAAATATCTAGAATTTAGACACGACTCTCGTCTTGGTTTATTTGTCCGGCATACGATGAATCCTATTGAAATAAAGAAATAACAAATTATTTTCGAAAATAAATTCGCTAAAAACCAAAGAAACGTTGGAGTCTAAATAAGAAGCTAGTGAACGAAAGACAGCATTTTCGTAGGGCAGCAATGGCGTTCTCTGCCACAATCACACCACCGGCCGGCGTGTCTCTTCTTCGGTCACGCAATCACCCCACGGAACAACAATCGTTCGCTTCGCCTCGGAATTCTCTATCATTCAGTTCTTCGCGATGGAATCCCGCCCGTTCCAAATCACTCTCCTTTCGATCATTTTCTCTCCCCGCAGGTACGCTTTTTTGGTGCTTTCTTCTGTTAATTTTTTTCTTGAGTTTTGTTAGAACTTGGGATTCAGTTGGAGTTGTCTTGTTATGCGATTCTTTTTTTTTTCTTGAAGCAGCCGCCGTGCCTCCCGTGGAGGGAGTCGCGCCGGCCATATCTGTAACGGAGAAGGCGTTGAATCACTTGCGGAATATGAGGAGCGAGCGCAATGAAGATTTGTGCTTAAGGATTGGGGTTAAACAAGGCGGATGCTCCGGCATGTCTTACGCTATGGACTTTGAGAACAGAGCCAATGTTAGATCCGATGATTCCATCATCGAATACAACGGTTTTGATATCGGTACGCCCTTTTTGTGTTTTGTGTGTTTATTTAAATTCATATGCAAGATTATGAATGTTCTGTGATGGAAAGATTGGGATTCATGTACGTGCTGTCTTTGTTACTGAATCCTCCATCTGTTCAAAAGACTTTTGTTCTGAGCATAGCTATAAATATTTCCCATCTCGCAGAGTCAAGCAATCGGTATAGTTGGTATGTTAGTCCTCAATTTAACATAATTGAATCAATCCCATACTACTGGTGATTGGCTCCATGTGTCTATAGTTTTCATTTCCCCGTCCCTTACTCGCATCAATTTTGGTACATCCCTTCCAATTTCTCATCTAAGATATCTTGTGCTGATCAGATCTATGGATAGTGCTATTGTTGGATATGCATCGATCATCTTTTAACCTTGTGTAGCATATACCCATCACCAGATTCTTCATATCCTCTACGTTTGGTGTGCCTTCTGTATGCTCTTTTCCCGACACATCTATGGAGTTGTAGACCTAATGGATTTCTTGTAGATCTTACCTTCATCGTGCAACTCTGGAATCACATAAGATCCCAGATTACTTGTCCCTTTTTATTGTTATGCTATACTCCGTATCTTCTTCGATGTCTTATCATATCTATTTAAAGTAGCCACGATTTATGACCTCAATAGCATCTGTAAATGTTTCTCCTACTATCCCTAACTCTACTGAAATCATTATTAGCCTTGACCTTTGCCTTCCAAAAGTACTCCGTCAGGACTCTTAATGTTTTGCTTAAACTATTTTCTGTCTTGTTTGTCAAACAATTTTAAGTTTGTTTTGACATGGATGGGCCCACTATTACTGGGTTTTAATTAATTTCATCTTTCTATTTTTTGTTAATGTAACTATAGTCCTATACTTTTTTGGTCCATCGAATTCATTTATTATTATTACAAGGACAGAAACTTGTTAGCTTCACCTCTCATAGTCCTCAGACTTTTCATTGCCAATTCATACACATACTATATCACATCTTTGTACTGTTTGGAATACATTTACTCTACCAAACACAATATTTGATCTTTCTTGGTATCTTGCCATGAATATTTTCCTGATCAATGTAAACGTACTATGTCTTTCTTCTTTCTCTCTGCTTATCCAGTAATCTTTCTTTCAATGAGAATAATAACTTACAGAGGGGATCGATTACTCATATAGCAAGATCCAACTAACTGTAGTATATACCAGGAAATCCATTCACATGCTTCATATTAAGCTTCACAATCTTAATGCTTGAAATATTTTACAATCTTGACTAGCCATTTACCTCCGAGTTGTATTTTAATTGGATGGAAGGACGATGGAGTTTAAAAGAATTGACGTTCATTCCCTCTAGTTTTGGGTATATATATGTATCTAATGTGATTTTGTCTGTGTGGGGCAACCACTGCAATTATTTATGGCTAATCTTTCATCGAAACAGGTTGCCTTTGTCAAACCGACCTAGGGCAGTTATTTCAAATCCTACTGAAGTCTTTTAGTTACTGAAATTTCTTGTTAAAAAATTCAACTTTTTTGTCTGAATGTAAAATGAGACTGCTGTTGACAATTAATGGTGTTTTATACATAGAATCTGTACATGGTATTGCCAATCAAGTTAACTGCAGAATAAGTCATTGTGTCATAGACATGCATTTAGTGTGGGGAATCAAGGGAATTAATCTAAGCTGCTATGGAGAAATTAGTCATAGGTGTTTGGAGATTGAGGATCAGTAGAAAAAATCCAATCATGATCTTGTGAGAAGAACACGAGATCTTTCTCGATGAACCCCCTTGCCTTGTGTTGTTTCTGAATGGCATCATAGCTACACGTTACTTATAAAGCCAAGGGCTGAAGGTATAGCTCTGGAAAATGTGGGGAAATTGAGTGAGTTATATGAACGTCAATTTTTCGTTGACATCCAAAATTTCAAGAAGCTAGAAAAAAGCTCAAATACTGTTTCCAAATAACTCTTCAAGGGAGCAAATTTCTTGAGTAGTTGAGATCTCTGGAATGCAATGATATGTAATTCAGTCATACTGAACACTTACAACCACAATGTAGTCGATATATCCAGCTTCCTCTTTGAGGATTTCAAAGTATGCATTTCCTTAAAATCTTTAATTTGTTTCATATGGACATTGATATTAGACGTAAATTTATTTGAGAAAACCAGAATATCTTCTCACAGTTAATATTGTTTTGTACTTTGCGTATTTCATTGTTGTAATGCCATTACCGATCTTACTTGCATACTCTTATTGATTTTTGCAGTTTGTGATCCAAAAAGCCTTCTTTTTCTGTTTGGAATGCAACTGGATTATAGCGATGCTCTCATTGGTGGAGGTTTCTCTTTCAAGAACCCCAATGCTACACAGACATGCGGCTGCGGTAAATCCTTCAATGCAGAAATGTGAAAAATGCATTAAATAAATATTCAACAGAATTGTTAAATTATGTTGACAACTCTGACAGTGTATTCAACTAAATTGTCAGGTAGTACATAGCCTACATGTAATTATAGTTAATTAACCCTTTTGTCAAATTGGCTTTTAGTTTATGTGCATCTTCATATTTCCTGGATTCCTGCATTTTACAAGGCTCGTTACTTTTTCTAAATGATGGGATGGTTAAGTGATCTTGCTTATTGTTTGCTTACCTGCCATACTATTTTCAAAAATTGTCTTAGCCACCTGGTGATTGATGCCATTATTTCGTCAAATTCGTTCCTGCTTATCAGTCATCAACTTTAATTACCAAGAACACGGGTGATTGTGATATGAGGTTAGATCCATTTTCTTTATTTATTAATGGTGGAAAATGCCCGTTCAACTCAACTCACTTGGATTAATCATTCATCCTTGAAGCAAAAGCTACCAGTGTAAGCACAAAATGCAGTTTAGTTGTTGGCCAGACACCTGGATTGATTTGTCCTGAGCACAAATTGTAAAAGCTTATTTTTTTTATACTTTTAGATGTAGTGATATATTATTTTAAAAAATTATATAAACATTTTTTATATAAATTACTATATATTATTGAATCATGACATATCAAGAATGTTAGACATAATATATATATATTTTGACATAATATTGTGCTTATTGACTCTCCATATCCAGTGTTTTAGTAATGTTGCTGTACCCCCCGTATATTCTGCTTATTAGTGTTATTAATTGTCATTATTATCCTAATTAAATTTAAGATATAGTTAAAAGTATATAATATAAAACTAGATAAAAAGTATAACAATCAAATTTTAAATACTGCTGGCTGTGGGGTTCGAACCCACGCGTGCTTAAAACACAGATATTATAAAAACTTGGGAAACCAGCAAGTTTTGTTAAAATTTGGGAAAAAAATTTCTGTTTTAAAAACTATTTATTTCTATTTTTATAGATATTATAAAGATTTATTGATAGATATTATAAAGATTTAAAGATATTATAAAGATATATAAATTGTATCATGAATAACAAGATTTGTAGATAAAGAAAAAAATCAATCATCGTAGAATCAATATGAAATTCAAATTTAATACAATAACTACTGTTAAATCTTCTAGATGATACAAATTGTTATAAATAAAGAAATAGAAAAATTAATTACTTTTTGGATATTTAACATAGTTAGGATTATATAAAATTCAAATGTATTAAGTATTGCAAATATTTTTCGCACTATATACTAAAGCTAACAATCTTAATATTTAAAAGTAGACTTAAGTTAAAAAGTATTGTATCAAATTAATTAACATTAGCTCACATTCAAACATAAAAAATAAGTATTTGCATAAAAAATAATATTATATTTTTGCCTATATAATCATTAGTATTACTTCTTTATCTTGTAATTTAATGATACTTTATTTAAGAAATAATTTACAGGATGATTTCGTTAGAATTAATTTTACAAAAAAATTGAAAAAAAAAATATTTAAAGAAATATTTGATTTTTAAAAAATATTATTTAATTTTTTATTTTGGTAATATGATATCTATTAAGTAATAACAATACAAAACCGGTTGGGGAGAAACCAGCGCTCACCCTCATTACCTCTGGAGACCGGAAGTGTGGAAGCTGAAACTGTTACTCCGCAGGAATGCTAATAAACTAAACTCAAACATCGCAACTGAACAACGAGCTGCTGTCTACTAAGTATGATTTCAAAGGCTTTCTCAGTTAAATCACAGCCAAGGTATGCGCCTTCTGGATTTCCATTCCTGAGTTTTTACTCAACTTCCCAAAATGATACTCAAGTAGAGGTCGTTTACCGTATTATAACCACCTCAAATTCCGCTCAGAACCTCAAAGAATCCCTCAAAGCAAGTGGAGTTTTTCTATCCAACGACTTAATCGACCAAGTGCTCAAAAGGGCTCGCTTTGGTCATGCAAACCCATTGCAAGCGCTTGATTTCTTTTACTTCACTGCCGATAGAAGAGGGTTTTATCACTCTTCCTTTTCGTTGGACACCATGTTGTATCTATTGGGCAGGGGCCGTAAATTTGATCATATTTGGGATGTTTTGAGTGAGATTAAGAGGAAAGACAGGTCTTTGATATCGCCCAGAACCATGCAAGTGGTCCTGGCTAGGGTTGCTAAGGTTTGCTCCGTTAGGCAGACTGTGGAGACGTTTCGGAAGTTCAAGAAGTTTGTTCCTGTTTTCGATACAGCTTGTTTTAATGCGTTGCTCAGGACTTTGTGTCAGGAGAAGAGTATGACCGATGCTAGGAATGTCTATCATGGGTTGAAAAAAGACTTCCGACCCAATCTGCAGACTTTGAACATACTCCTGTCAGGGTGGAAGTCCTCTGTGGAAGCCGAGGCATTCTTTGAAGAAATGAAGGGACTGGGTGTTATGCCGGATATCGTTTCATATAATTCGTTGGTTGATGTGTACTGCAAGGGTAGAGAGATGGATAAGGCATATAAAGTAGTTGACAAGATGTCGGAGGAGGGTATTTCTCCGGATGTGATCACATTCACTAGCATCATTGGAGGGTTGGGATTGGTTGGTCAGCCTGACAAAGCTAGGGGCATATTGACAGAAATGAAAGAGTATGGATGTGAGCCGGATGTTGCAGCATACAATGCTGCAATTAGAAATTTTTGTATTGCCAAGAGGCTTGGTGATGCTTATGGTTTGATGGATGAGATGGTTGGTAAGGGCATGAAACCAAATGCAACCACTTATAATCTTTTCTTTCGGGTTCTCTTTTGGGCCAACGACTTACACAGGTCTTGGACTTTGTATGGGAGGATGATTGATGCTGATTGCCTGCCAAATACACAGTCATGTATGTTTTTGGTCCGGTTATTCAGGAGGCATGAAAAGATTGAGATGGCACTAAAGCTCTGGAACGACATGGTGGAGAAAGGTTTTGGGTCTTACATTTTAGTGTCTGATGTGTTGTTTGATTTGCTCTGTGATCTGGGAAAGTGGGCAGAAGCTGAGATGTGTTTCCTGCAGATGGTAGAGAAAGGGCATAAGCCAAGCAATGTTTCTTTCAGGAGGATAAAGGTGCTCATGGAATTGGCAAACGAAAAAGATGCCCTTAAGAACTTGTCAGAGAAAATGGCAATCTTCGGATCTTCAATTCAAATTCCTGAATCTGTAAACCACCATTCTGAGACTTCATATTTAGACTTGCTTCCTGTCCAGTCTGTACGCATGTAATGCATGTGCTCCTATGCCAACACCTCCAAGGAATAGCATGGCATTTTCTTCAGTAAACTCATAAAGTTTTCGTGCATGTGCTCCTAGGCCAACACCTCCAAGGAATAGGATGACAATTTCTTTAGTGAACTCTGAAGATTTCGTGCTCTGGTGAACATACCTCCAAGAAAGCAATGACCAACCCTACATAAATTCTTCATCTCTCGGCGTGTGCAAGTATATATACACGCAAAACATTGAAAGAATATTTATAAAGGTCTACTCTGCATCGTTGAGCCCAGAAATGAGCACTGCTCTAATATAGTTCTCTAGTATTTGGGCCCCAAAGAGTTTGATTCTAGGTTGGTCTGAAGCTGAAACAAGACATGAACCTTGGAGCCAAGCTTGGGGAAGGATGGGAACACTTCTGATATTAAATCTTGAGTCCAAAAGAAGTGCTTTTACCATCCATCTCCATGCTTGTTATTGATATGCATTCTTCAGTTCACTTAGTTAAGGATCGGATCACTTCAAAGGGCCAGAAAATTGTTTTAGTCATGTGTTAAACTGGAAATGCATTCAATGCTCAAAACAGGCAAAGAAGTTGGCCAGTGCAGGATATGGTCATGAGTCCATCTTTTCTTTGCGTAGATGGACAGAATATGAGGCATGCTTCAATCCTTTCTGGCTCTGATAGAAAGGATCTTTTAATTTGAATAACAAATGTGGGAGCTAAGTATTTGCTATGCTTGTTCTGTGCCAAAACATCTTCATTTGCAGGAGGTAACTGGAAAATGGAAAAGAAAATTGTGATTGCTATTGCTTCGCAAACCTTAATGTGGCGAGTTTCTTGGCTGCAGATTATCTGTCTCCCCTCCTGCCTGTGTAACCCATCTTGTAATGTCTTGCATATGCTTTCACGCTGCTCGCTCTGTTCCTACTTTTTTTCTCTCCTTTATTTCAACAGCTATGACTGAGAAGATTTTATGATCAATATTTTCACATCCTTACCGAGCATTCCCTCAGGTCCCAAAAAAGCAGCCTTCCCAACAGGAAAATGATAATCTAGTTCAAGCTGGCATGTTAACAGAACAAAGTTTCACGCCCACCCAGATAGATTCTAGGGGTTGCATAAAACAGACTCGGGTGTCGAGAGAGGCGTAATTGCAAGGGTTCCGTTCTTTATGAAATGGGTTTTTTTGCTTTCCCCTATTAACACATTTCAAAGTCCTGAAAGGTAGGAGCAACAGTAGTCACTAGTCAAAGAAGATTAAGTTTTTATAGTGAAAACTGAAAAAGACAAGGTATTAGAATAAAACATAATTTATCTCTCTAATTGTATGGTTCCACTCCTAATTATCTAGAATTTGGACGGATAATTATTATCACTCATGAGAGCTATCGTGTTTTACTGTGCTAAACCCCAACCAGGACAGGGTTTTGGCTTCTGTTGGGATCGCCAAATCGTCCCGGCACTACAGAAGCGTATCTTTGGATTCCTTTCATCTTATCGAAAAATGGGTTCAACGAGTACGTCTTGTTTCTATTCTCAAATTCACTACCCAAAATTCTCAAACCGAAACCCCTCTTATTCACTCTCTGTAAATCATACCATCCGAAGACATTCTCAATTCTCATGTCATCACCAAACCAAGCTCCAAATCCGTTCTTGCTTCTCTATCTCTCCACTTCCTGAGACACCCATTTGCTGGTCCTCCAGAATAAGCAGCTTTTTTACAGCATTTCTGTCCGAGAAAGTGCTGGTTTCGCTTATCGGGTCGTTTATATTTTTGGGTTCTTATGGTTTTAATGTTAGGTCAAGTTTGGCACTTCCTTCCCTAGTTAGTGATGTCGATGGTTTGGGAGGAAATGAGACTGCCCAGATGGAGAAAAGCGAGGATGAGGAAATGTATGAGAAGATTTTGGAGAAGGAGCCTCGGAATTTGGAGGCATTGAAGGTGGTTGTGCATGAGAAGATGAGGAGGGGAAACAGTAAGGAGGCTGTCATGTATGTGGAGAGATTGATTGCTTTGGAGCCGCAGGAAGTGGAGTGGAGGCTCTTGGAGGCACTTTGTTATGAGATGATGGGGCAATTCACTACTGCCAGAAGACTGTTCAAAGAAATCTTAAAGAAGAGGCCTCTTTTGCTCCGGGCGTTGCATGTATGTCTTTTGACTTTGTAGTTAACTCGGGCATTCATTTAGCTTTAGCTCTTGAATTGATGTAGAGTAGATTTGCGTCTCTAGATAGTTACTTTACTTTCGTTGTATCTATATGTTAATCAATAGAAGCATTGCAAAGGGATTAAACTAGCAAAATGAGTTCAAAGCGTCTCAGCATCATTCGCATTCTTTTTCTGCTGCTCCTGCTGGGGAAATTTGAGCTCATGATTTGGATTATTGGCTTAAAATTTCCAACTTTTGGTACAGGAACCAATGCTTTGAAAATGAGTTTGTTGTTGTTGTTGTTTTCGCATATTTCCTGTAAATGGAAATTTACCGTGTTTGTAGGTCTTACTCTATTGGGGTCGTCATTGCTACCCTTGAAAATTTTCTATCTATATTTACTGGTAAAAGTTGATCTGATAAAGTTTGGTGGAATTTCTTTCTCCATTGTTTTTTGGCCATTTATCGTGTAATAATTTATCATCTCCGCAAATAATATGTATAGGTACTTGTTAATGGAAAATAGTGTCGACTTTACTAGATCTTGGTATTTCTCTAAAGTATTTCACCAAGGTCATTCAGTTGCTCTAATTTTTGCGGTTGAATTATTTTCTGCATGGTAGCAATATAAGGCTCTCGCCCTTTTTGGCCAATTTTGCTTGCTCGAGGATAAATTTGTCAGTGTGTTTTTTGGAACAGGGTCTGGCACTAGCTATGCACAAAAACCATGAAGGTCCAGCTGTCTTTGAGATGTTGAACAAGGCCCTAAAAGTTTCTATTCGTGAAAATAGAGTCACTGAGGAGAGAAACATCAAAATTCTAATTGCACAAATGCATGTTGTAAATGTAAATCCTATCTCTGATTCTGGTTCTGGTGGAAATATACTGCAGTGTTTTGTCTTTGCTCAAAATTTTTCTTGAGTTTTGCTACACCTAAAGATAAAATTAAAGCAGGAAAAGGAGCTCACAAGTGAACAATCGGATGTAGGCCAATATTTTTCGCAAACCTCAGAACATATTCCATTTTTTTGACATATGATTTGCAAACCTTTCAGGGAGAACTAGAGGAGGGCTTAAAGAAATTTCAAGATCTGATTGATGAGAATCCACGAGATTTTCGACCTTATCTTTGCCAGGTCCGTTCTTTGTACTGTATGCATTATACTTTTAACTTCCAACTGGTGATATCAACACAAAACATGTGCAAGGTTCCATTAACACATGGTCACAGGATTTGGTGTATATGACTGTATCCAAGATTCCTATAATTCACTGATAACTATAAATGGCGCCTCCTTCAGTTTATTTTGGGTGTGTCATATGGTTTTCTGCAGTATGATATCACTGTAGAGTACATGAAGAAACTCATTATGCTTAATGCTAATATTAAGATTGTCCTACATTTCAGTCCAAGGTGAAAAACACTTGTTAAAAGTATAAAAAATGGAATTTGCATGCATATAATTTGGAGTGTCTCTAAAACAAAATGGAGGTCCTGCCTGTTTTGCAGAACTTGACTATCCTATTGAAAATGTTTTCTGGGAAATACTTTTCCTATAGTTGGGACCTATGTTACAATTTAACCTGCAGCTGGCTTATTTCAAACCTAATACTATGTGTCTGTCTTGCAAAACCATAATTTTCTGGCAGAAGATACCAGGTAGCTTCTGGTGCTTCTCCATTTGGTTTGAGGAATTCCATGCATTTAGGGAACTGGCTAATTTTATGGGAACTCTAGGTGCAAACAATCTGTCTGATGCTATAAGCCAACAATCCTTGAACGCAAAACTGCCTTTCATGTTGTATTTGAATTCTTTGCCTATATTGGTTGTCGGTCTCAGCATGTTCCATTTTGTGAAATTGGATTCTGCTTGGGATGTTATCAAATTAGTTTCATTCCGTGCACTAAAGAAATGGTTTCATATGATTGAGCTTTTCGGAAGATTCAATATCTAATAAAAACATCAAGATGGCTTCATGGCGATCATTGTAGCCAAGTGAATCGACAAACACTTTGGTCTTTTGCCTTTTGACACTAGCTAGGCTCCACAGTTCACGAAGAAGGCATACTCTTTGGCTTTTGGCTTTTGGCTTTTGTTAGTCTCAGTAATACACCACAAGGCTCAGAGAACTACGCGTAGTCTCCTGACTATTTATCTGTTATACATGCCCCCTCTTCTTCATGACACTGGTTGTAAGCACCATCTTGCAAATTGTCAATTAGCTTATCGTCAATGAAATTGGCTGTGACTTTTTCAAAAAAAAAATAAATCTGAATGACCATGCAGCAGAGAAAAAAAAGAGACTTTTGAGGGTGTCTCTATTCAGTAACCGATTATGTGAACTTGTGACAGGGTATTATTTACAGTCTGCTGGATAGAAAAGAAGAAGCTGCAGAACGGTTTGAGATATATCAAACTCTTGTTCCTGAGGAATTTCCACAAAGAGGATTTCTTGATGATGTTGTTTTGGAAGCAAAATCCAAGTCTCGAGAGCGGCTTCAGAAGGAATTTGAAGCTGAATTCTCGTACAAGGGTTAATCGGATTTGTCTTATCTAGTTTTTTCGCGGACAGCTATTTGAGGGAAAGGTTGGTTCTGTTCTAAAGTGCAGTAAATTGATAAGAGTAGTTATATGCTTTTGCCATGTTTGTTACCATGGAGTTGTGTCTCCTACTGACTTACACAACTTGTACATGTTTCTGTGGTTTGATTTTGGAAAATGAAATAGGTTTAGGATCACATATCACCACTTGAAATCGTTCCCTTCTCCTTTGACACGGAGATTTTGGAATTACAGTACTTACAGGGCATTAATTAGGTATAGACATACCCTAATATCCAATAATAAAACGCCCAATTTCAACCACGCGTCAGCATCTTCCCTACTGATTTGTGCGTATTGTATTCGAGACTTCATTTGCATGACCAATCCGTACCTATTGGACACACGAATTTTTTATCCTGAAAAAGGACAGGAAATTATAAATATTTCCAAGCATGCAGCCCGTTAGACGTAAAGTTTCTAGGATACTATCGTCTAGTCCAAAGTCTTGGGGCTAGGAAAAATCTTGGATTCTAACCTGGAATAGTGTGTTAATAAATATATTTAGGGGTGAGTTGTGAAGATGATAAACAGTATACAAAAAATATAGTAAGAAAGATAGTTTTCATTGTTTCGTGATGGTTTGTTATTTTTTATTTATTTTATAATATTTTAATAATAATTCTTACTTAAGAACAAAAAAAAATAATCTGAATTAAATATTTGTCCGTAGAGGTTTTTCTCTTTTTTTAAAAGTAATTTTTTTAAAAAAGTTTTTTGGTGGGTATACTGACCGTTAGGTCCAAAAGAGTCCATTGGAAAGAGATAAAATCCTACTGTTGCCAATGAGCTATTGCGGCATTTCCATCTTGAAGGGTTCCTCCTTCAAACAAACCGTAGCTTCGTATTTCTCTAGTAACACAAAAGAGGAAAATTCTTTGCGGAAATTCCGATAAGAACGTATTCAACCCTGAAAAAAGTACCCTTCTCTCGTCTTCGCTGATTTCCTTTGTTTAGTAGGGTTATTTGGACCGAAATCAACAGAATGGGTCCTCTTACGTTGGCTGTGGACACAAAAACCTCTTCAAAACCCTCTTTAGGTGGTAAACCCTTGTTAATGTGGCATCTTGATTTCAATTTCTGGGTCAAATGCCGAAACTTCATGACGCAGATGTTGGGTTAACCTAATTTCTTGGGTGCAGATATTGGCAACAAGAAAATGCAAAGCTCTCAGTCTCGGCTGCAAATAAGAAAGCCATTTGCATCAATCAGTGCGCGAGAAGAGAAACCATTGGATTTTCTGCGCATATTGTGGGGTATATGTTCTGAAAAATTTGTCGGGTTGTTTTCGAAATTTCATTTGTGTATGAATATCGTGTTAAAAAGTCCTTACTCTATCATTCTTATTTGAGGCTTTGTATATAAATTTTTCAAAAAATCTGTGCTCTATTGAATTGGTAATGCAACGACTTCTTAACTCTACAAAGAGAATTTGGATAAAATTTTCAAGTAGTGAAATTGGGTACACTCCCCCTCGCTATTTGATTGCTTCTGTTTTGGTGCTTGATCTTTTCTCTCTATTCACTATGATAAGTTGGTCATGCATTCCTTGGCATCTGCGCATCCAATGCCATCTTATTAGTATTTTTTTTTTTCATCTAAAAGTTGAGTGACTTAGTATATGTGTTTGGCCAGTGCCAAAACATTTTGAACAAGTCCATGTCCAATTCTGGTATGTAAGAGTGCCAAATGATTAGCTCTTATTTATCATTCTCTGTTAAACTTAATTTCATTTCTTACTTTCTGGAGTTGGATGACATATTCAAAGGTTTAGGAGTTTAGTGTTTTTATTCCTGAGATCCTAATTTCATTGCATAGTTTTGTGTTCTTTAGTTTTTCTGAATGGTAGACTGTTGGATATTTTATGTGCAGAGGGAGTTATAGCTGGAGGTGCTGCTGGCGTTGTTGTTGAAACAGCATTATATCCTATTGATACGATAAAGACAAGGCTGCAGGTCTGTTAAGCATTTGGTGCTTCATTTTGTTCTTATTGATGCCTGTATGATTTCTAATGTTAAGCTATTCTACTGGTTTGAGATTGACAGGCACTATGACGTAGGTTTATTAGGAGAATTTTTTTTTTCTCATTTTATAATTTTGTTCTTCAAATTGTAGACTTAACGTGGTCTTAGCATTTGCATGATATGTAAGGTATCCTTAAATATAATTTAATGGTAAAAGTTTAGATACATACATCCAGACATGTAAAGTTGGCTAAAACCCTCAATGAGACCATAGAGGTTCTTAATCTTTTTTCCCCTTATTTTTGCTGTTTTCCGGATATAACTGACTGGAGCACAATGAAATTTACTACTCAATTATTCTGCAGGCAGCTCATGGGGGTGGCAAGATAAATTTGAAAGGTCTTTATTCTGGACTAGGAGGAAATATTGCCGGTGTGTTACCGTAAGTATTTTCTATGCTGAGTAACATTCCAATTTCTATTGGTTTGTGGATTGTTGTATCATTTACATATTTTATTGACATGCTAATGATATACGAAGCCCAATTTATTGTTTTATCATGGTGTGGATCATATCATACGCTTGGAGAACTAGTGGTATATCTGAACCCACCACCGGCAGAGATCTTTGAAGCTCACAGAAATTGGATGTCCTAGCCTAACATTATACCTTACCAAAATTTCATTACAAGAATTCAGTATATGTAGTTTAACAAAAAATTGCAGTTAAGAAGTCTGATTAATTAATCTTGCTCACTCATTTATGTTGCTGTTTGTCTGAATATATGCCTATACAACTTTTTGTCTGTGCATTTTGTTCTTGGAAAGTAGAACATGTGTTGTTACACGTTAAATATCATGAGTCTGACTTCACCAAAGCCACCAATCTTCTTCCTCATAAATCTGTAGTTGCTACGTGGTTTTCAAGTGGTTGTTAATGTTTTTTTTTTTTTTTTTACATTTTCCTTTCTTTTTGATGCAGGGCATCTGCATTATTTCTTGGAGTATATGAACCTGCAAAGCAGAAATTATTGAAGAGCCTACCGGAAAATCTTAGTGCCATAGCTCATCTTGTATGATTACTGTCTTTTCCTCTTATTCTTAGTGCCATAGCTCATCTTGCTTTCATCCTTCCCATTTTATCTGTCTTTGCTTCAAGCCTATAGTGTAGAACTATTTCCCCTTTCAGCAAGGTTCCCATGTCCTACCAAAGCTCCAAAGCCGGGCCTGGAATCACGTTATTTGTTGTATTCTCTTCTCCATTAATAAAAATCCAACTGATTTTACACTAAGGAAGCCACAACTAGTGGCATCTTACAAGTACTAAAACCAGTCCATATTCTGCTCAAGTCAAAACTAGAGTGGGGAATTTGTTTTGTTAAATTTCGCAAATAAAAGTGATGCCATTGTGGCATCCTTGTGATTTCAACATGTTTTGCTAAGAGTGATGTTACTTATTCCTTTCTTTTTGGTAGACCTTTTAATATCCTTATTGGTAACATATTCTTTTTCGATGGATAAATTTCATCCAATTTTTATTAATTAGAATCACACCCATTCCTTTGGTATGGATGGAGGGGGCAGTGGGGTGAGGGTGTGGGGTTTGATAGATAATTTCCTTTAACAGGATATAAGGTAGTTGACCATTGTACAGACTGCAGGTGCCATCGGAGGGGTTGCTGCTTCTTTAATTCGTGTTCCGACTGAGGTAAATTTACTGGCATGCATTTCAATAATAATTTGCTTTATATGAGCTAGTAAACTATTAATGTCATTTCAAATTCTTTACATTAGGTTGTTAAGCAAAGGATGCAGACTGGCCAATTTAAAACGGCCCCTGGTGCTGTTCGAGCCATTCTCTCTCAAGAAGGTTTCAAGGGTTTTTATGCAGTATGTGATGTCCCCTTCTTGAAACCCAGAGTTTCATATTTGTATCTAATCTGAGCTCTATGTCATTTCTCAGAATTTAATTGATTTATTCTCTAGTTGTTATTCAGTAATGGTAAACTATAAAAAATTTACTTTTGGATCAAAGATATCTTTCCGTTATCCTCATATTTTACTATATGTCACAAATTCTTGTATTTTGAACTTGTCTTTGACTTTTGGGACTGTAGGGATATGGATCCTTTTTGTTGCGAGATTTGCCATTTGATGCAATTCAATTCTGCATCTATGAGCAGCTACGGATTGGTTATAAAGTGGCGGTATGCTTTTTACCATGCACCAAAAGAAAAATGTGATTTTTGATGCTTGACATTTTTTATTCCTCTTGGATCAGTCTTCTTTTTATAAGCTGAATTGCATAAAATTTTATTCCTTGAGGTTTCTGCTTCAGATCTATTATTTGGGGAAAAATACAACTTATTTTTATGTTATTTAACTGTCATTTATTCTAAAAAAGATCATATTGACCTGGTAAAATCTTAAAATCACATTTCGAGGTAGGCATTTTGAGTCGATGAATAATGGCAACTACTTGATTTATACCTAGCTTGCATTGTTTTGTGCCTAAAAGCAAAATGAGATATCAAAAGTACTTTTTGTTCTTAATAGGCACAAAGAGAGTTGAATGACCCTGAGAATGCCATTATTGGTGCTTTTGCTGGTGAGTTGGTTACTTCTGGCAGTTCGTACACTTGTCATCCCTGTATTCCATTGTTATTTTGAGCTATATTTGAACAATTGATTTTCCTTTCTTCAATGTTACAATTGAGTTTGGTTATCAGCACTGAAGATTTTGTCAAGGAAAGTGGTTATAGGTCCACCAAAACATTGGATATAAAGTGAAGTGCTAACTAAGCCATGACACAACATATTATTTTTACTGTTACTTTTGCTAATGTGATCTGATGGAAGTTTTATTCTTGCTGTAAATTTTTGTTTGCAATTTTTTCTTTAATCGTTGAAGATGAATCCCAAGATTAACCCAATTTTCCGTTTCACTTGTTCTTGTTGTCGTTCTCGACAATTCTGAGATTCATAGTGAAGCGCTCTTCCCACATACAGGTCACACACTCCTATAATAATTACTTGATGGTTTAACATTCGAAGATGATGTGGCATGTACTCTGTTCCCACCACACATTATCTTGTTTTAGCATTTTTATACAAGATAAAAATATTTCTTGCATGTAGGTGCACTAACCGGAGCTATAACCACACCCCTTGACGTTATCAAGACAAGGCTAATGGTTCAGGTATGCCTGAATTCTGATCTTCCATCTGTTTTATATATATTTGAATCATTTTATTTAGTTTCTGTTGTTTTGTTGTTCTCTACAGGGATCGGCTATCCAATACAACGGAATTTTTGATTGTGTCCAAACTATAGTTAGAGACGAAGGACCTGCTGCTCTATTGAAGGTGTGAATCTCTCATGTTAATTTAAGAACCTTAAAACTGAATCTCTATTCTATTCTTATTAGGGAATCCGTGTGTAATGCTAAAGCTTCAATGCTATTGATTGCAATTCAGCCACAAGGAAAGAATGGGATTAAGACAATAAGCTTGAGAGCATATTCTTTTGCAGAAGTTAAAGAGATCGGAAGTAGTGTGGGGTTCTAGAGCCCAAGCATCCTCTAGCTCAGAGAAGTTTGCTACAAGTGGCTGATAATTAAAATGGAGTTGTTGTTTTCATGACCTTAATATAATATTTTCAAGCACATATATCAAACAAGCTGCTTGATTTGATAAGGTGATATGAAGAAGGAAAGAAAAGGTTACAGTTTGTTGAGATTAGGAGATACTAATTGTTTGATGTCTGTGCACACGTTGTCACCTTTTTCATTTTATGGATCTCCCTGCAGGGCATAGGGCCGAGGGTATTGTGGGTTGGCATCGGTGGATCCATCTTTTTTGGCGTATTGGAAAGCACAAAGCGGATTCTTGAGCAAAGACGGCCGACACCAACCCTGCCTTCAAACACAAAGGGGGATTAATATCATAGGAATTAGAGTGGCTTCTGCCGATTAGCATTGCGTTCCAGCATTTTCCTTGCTAATGCTTTCAATTAAATTAGACAGAAATGTTTTTTGTGCATTAACCAATCCCCTCCCAATACGTATTGGTCATCCAAGTGGTTCCTTTCGGTGGGGGAATGAAGTCTGGTTTCCTCAAAATAAATTTAGTCCAATGATTGTCGCTTGGCTCAAAGGAGTCTGCGTTTTTAGAGGAAGCTTTCGATTAGGAGTTTCGATACTTTTGTTATTCTTTCTTGACTAAGAGAAGCGACACTGCTCCCAAAGAAATGCGTAGTATCTTTTTACATTCAGATTTATTATCTGAAACATCTCCAAAATAGTAACAATTGCGTGGAGTTATTTCGTGCAGAAACACTTAATCGAAGAAATTCTAAGTAAAATGTTTAAAGAATATATGAATATTGTTAGGTTACTAGTAGAATTAAGAAAAAAACAGAAGGAATAACCCAGTGTCAGTTCCCATCAAAATAAAATCATTAGTTTGTAGGCTGGTGAGACCTAAAAAGGGTCGTATATATAAAATGTTTGTGCAAAAGAACCTTGTATTTAACTCAGACAAATAACACTAAAACATTATTGTACATCTCTTACAAAATTGAACTTGACCCTCTTCTCATCGCACCAACAATGAAGAAACTGCCCCCCGCATCCTAAACCAAAAAAGTAAAAGAATTAAACAATTTACAAATTTTCATCTGCACAAACTAATGGACCTATACCATCCTATGTGTATCTCTTCATGCCCTGCCAGTGTCGCATCCTATACATGTCCAATAACAGTCGCAAAATATTAAAATAAACAAATAACAAAACTTTCCCAGCCTTTCCAACAAATTTACAATGGAGTCAACTATCTTAAACCATTCGAGGATTTAGCAGCATTGTATCACCACCTACAGTCACCACCCAACACCAATCCAATATTTTAGCCGCAATTTGCTCATAAGCAAAATTTTCACATGAGCGGTAGGTAAGCACCGCCATGCCCTTTCCTAAGCACAAGAGGTCCAGCATTCTCAGGAACCTTATCTAGCGCCTTTGAACACTCATCACTGACGTCGCTAAAACCAGTTGCTATTATGGCCAGCTGCAATCTCAGTCTCAAATCCCTCGTCCTATTCAACAAGCATCTAAATGATCTCTCTAAATATTTAGCCCATTCCGCAGGCAATCCTCCTCCAGTCAGCCAAACAGAGAATTGGGATTGGTCACCGCGGGCTGCCACCTCAGCCCTGTAGAATCTTGCTAGTTCAACAAGCATTGAAGGCTGGAGTGGAAGCACACCAACAAATTCAGCCACAAACTCTTCCGTTAATTCTGGTTTTAGCATCTGATTCCAGAGCACTAATGCCCACTCACTTGGCTGATTGAGACCATAGGCTTCGGCAACAATCATAGCCTCTTGGAAACGAGATTGCTCAACTAATAATCTTCTGGCATTGGTCTCAGACAGATTGAGCCACTTGGAATCTGGCATTCGAATTTGAAGGGAAACAAGTGATGCCTGAGCACAAGCTCTGCGAGTTTTATTACCAGCATCAACAGATGAGTGAACTTCAGCAGCTTCAATGAAGTACCGCATGGAATCAAGTAGGTCTTCATTCTGGTCCTTGTCATATCTGTGAAACCACTGGGCAGATGATTGCCATGCTCGTGACTCTAATAAAGCAGCTGTTTCATGCTTCATGTCGAAGTGCTTATAAACCTGAAAAAAAAACATGTTGCTAATCCATAAAGCCAACAATCAACTTCGCCCTTATGCAGATGTAAATCATCAGTTATGTCGTCAAGCATGGAAGTTGCTATTTCTAAGTAGTCTACAATTGTAGCTGTTTGGAGTACATGCTTGCACATGGTTGACTGAGACGCCAATAATGCCAGAAAATGGCATTCCTATTTATTTTGACCGAAGAAAACTTAAATAATAGTGAACAAAACAAAATGCATTACAAAGATGAGAACAGAATCCTTGAAAACAGCAAACGAATAAACAGACAGAACTCAACCGTAAAAGACAGTTCCTAACAGGCAGAACACTAAAGGGCACCAAAATAATCTCCTATCTCACAATAACTAGATAATAAATGATTCATTTTAGAATATCTGTATAGCTTGCTTTGAATTTCTTCCCCTTCCGTAGCCCATCTATTATCATGATCTTAGGAAGTAGCACTTTAATTCATGAAGCCATGTCAACCTCACCACTTCTCTAAACTTGCCACACCATATGTGCTGAAATCTCAAAAACACTATTTATAACTTATGCATGAGTGGAAATATATGCCCCCACAATTTTGTTTCTGGGTGCAATTCATAAAAATGGAAAAATATGGTAGATTTGATTTTTTTTTTTTATGGATTATACCAATAGGCAGAAGAGATGTATCGAACATTTTCACAGTAAAATCGAATCCAAAAGCTAATGTTATTAACACATGGTCTGATATTAATGTAAAATTACTAATATTGTAAAGGATTCATAATCTTTTCTGCATATTTATATTAGCAGTCATACTCGTACAAACTTCATGCACGGGGTTAACCTTTCTTGCTTAATTTAATGCATAAAGCTTCTTTACGTATGACCATGACTTTTACCAAGATAACATGAAGCCAATCCATTCATATTCCTTTTGCAACCCTCAAATTATAAAGCCTTAATTGCTAAACCTTTTTAGTAATCATTAATGTTTTAAGGCCTAGGTTTAATGTAATCACCATTATTCATACTACAATTGTATTTGCAATAATCTAACATTTGGTTCTATGCAAAAAGCAATCCAATAGACACATGGTAGAGCCTCTCTCACCAATGAGACAAAGTTAACACAACACTCTCACTAGCACTTCTGTTATGCTATAGTACATAGATATATCAATTATTTTCATTACGCATTATAATTTATATATAATTTCTTCTATCTTTATTTGAGCCCTACCCTTTTACTGGACTAACTATTCTTCATAACAGTTCATATGGAGTAGAACAATAGCTTTTAGTTCTTTCCAACGTTGGCAATTACATCAATAGGATGACTTTCTGTTTCAAGGCATTTAGGTAATTAAACAAGAAATACTCCACCATACTTTGGTGGACATGCATCTCCCAAAACCCTATAGAGATCAAAGAGCATTCTACATAACCCAAGAAAATGGTTCTGCATTACAGATATGAAAGTGTTTTTATGCAAGAATGCATTATGACATGCCATTCAATTTTAGGCCGGAAATAAAGTATGCAGTTAATGGCAAAACCATATGGCACCAACGACATTCCTCCATGTAAACTGTCCTTGTTCTAGATACCCATAAATGACAAGACATAACCCATAAAAGATGAGTAACCTAAGAGCCAATGCAAAGGAATTGGCATTACTTAGAATTGATAATTAGTCAGAATCCTTGTCACTGTTTCCCTTTATCCTACCATCTAATATCATATTCTCCATGGCTTTGAAACCTAATCATCTTTCTTCAATTCAATCTAACCCTACCAATTTATGCTTTCATTAGTACATTCAATGGTAATCACATTCTTGTAGCAGTATTTCCTCGACTAGTAAAGTTCACAATAAGTATGCTCCAGAAACAATAACATAATGCATACAAACCGTAGCAAAGGCATCATAATCTTTGGGGTTGAAATGCTTCAGTGCTGTGATAACAGACATTCGGAATCCTCTGATAGCCTCAGCAGTTCCAGCATTTATATCTACAGCAGCTGAATACTTCTGAAGAAGAAGATTGAGCTGCCCATTTTCTATGAGAATGCCAAGAATAAAATTTAGAGCATGGAAGTTTCCAACTCCTGTTATTAGCCGAGCTAAACATGGAAAATCACCCTCAGAAACATAAGCTTCCACCCTGGTTGCTGCCAGGGCTACAAGTACATCAACTCCATCAAGGCAGGCTGATGATTTATAGAAGTGGTGCGACAAAATAAGAAGCTCAACCTGAACAAGATTTTCTGTTAATTGTAAAGTTCCAAAAGCATTCATTTTTCAGAAAAAAAAAAAGAACAAGAAAAGCATCCGAAACATAACCATAGATCTGCCATTGTTATCTTTGTCATCTTTTTTCTCATTAGCAGAACATAAATTTAGATTATTTCTGCTAGTAAGTTTATACCAGTGACTAGTGGTATTGGATGATGCAAGTATGAAGTAGACAATCAAAGATGCACACGCAATATTGCAAATCATTCCTTAATATGTGTAATACTGCAGATAAAAAAGAAACTATCGTTTAAGGAAACTAGGTTCCATGTTTTTATTTTCACATGTCTATAAACAAACTTCAGTAAACTTTCATGTAGAAAGTGAAGAAATCATGTTTGGTAATGAAGAGGACAACAATCTTGTTAAAGTAAGAGCGATACCATCTTTCAAGAAAAAAGGTATTGATAATTTTATATAAAAATATCATAAAGTGATTGTTGTACAAAAAGTGAGTATTAGAGTTAAATAAAAGAAAACGGTCCAAGGATTTAGGAGAAAGAAAATAATGCTCAAAATTCAAGGACAAATCAGAACGTTTATTAATTTCTGTTTCTCTACACGGAATCATACAGAAAACATAAGATGCCAAAAAAAGTTTTATACTGTGTCGTTAACATGTTTTTTTTTTCTGGGAAACAGAAAAGTTTTCCAAATTAAAGAGACTCCAAGAATATCTGACTAGCTTGTACTTACAGCTACAATAAAAATGATGCGAATATCAATCATTCAACAAGTTATGACATGTCACATCTGCTATAGTAAGAAACACTTCACTGCTATTCACCAGCACTATATTTATATTTAGTTATCAAGGAAATTTTTCTCCAAAATTAGAAAATTACTAAGACATTTACAATGCAATTCTGTAAAAGTAATCCATCTTCTGATTCTCTATTTTTCAGGGAATTTTAAGAAATTCTCAGGGAAAAAGAAAAACCTAGATAATGCAACAAACAACTGCTGGTAATATTTCCGGTAGTATCACATGGTACTAAAATATGTGGCTCCAAAAACTATAACCATTCAAAGAATCCATGAATATGATTAACCAGTCACTAACTATGACAGTACCTCACAGGCATGTGGTATCTCTTGTCCAGTTATCACCAAACGCATCAATGCGTGACCAATTTCAGGTTCAGAAGGACAAAGCTCTGCCCACTTTAAGAAATCAGAAAATCTCCACAATAGAGGAGATGGTCCTTCTTCCTTCTGGGATTCTATATATCCCCCTCGATGTGCTGCCAACAAGCCCTGGAACACACACATAATATATGCAGATTACTAAATCATTACAGGAAAGAAATATTTAATTATCGATACATTTGCTGAATCACATGTAGGTTTTGGCATGTGTGAACAATTACAGCACATAACTGCAACGACCAAAATTTTAAAACAGTAAAATTAAATTCCATTTGTTCTAAACTTATTTGTCAAGTCAAATTCCTTATACAACCTACATGGGCCCGACAAGTAGGAATAATCGTCCCCTCTACCTACTATTATTTGTGGATCCTATTCATTAACAAACCCAACAACCCTTATTAAAAATGTGCAAGAAACAGTATTTTCAGATCAAGATGCAGGTGCAGAAAAACAGATATATCAAACCTTGAGAAAGGATTCTGCAAGAATTTGAGCAATACTAGAAGCTGGCATGGAATGAGTTTGCACCAAGAAACATGCTTCTTCAAATGACTCTTGTGCTTTCAGAGAAAGCAGCTGAAGCAATTCAATGGGCTGCTTATCAAATGCCTCCGAAAATGAAAGTCCCAACACATTTGCAGCTTTCACAACAGCTATAATTCTCTTACATAATCCACGTCCATTGCCCTCGGTAAAATTGGTTGTTAAATTCTCCAAGACCTACATTCACATAATTGAAATTCACCATGCCAAAAAGAAAAACTCTGACATATACTGTAGAAGGACAAATTCCACTCAGAAGAAAAATACTAAATAAGCAATAAACACTGCAAAAAGAAGAAATCTAGACAATAACCTGCAGTGGCTCCACCATATGCTGTTCGGTGAATGCATTACAGGTCTCAACAACAGAACACACTTCTTCATCAAGTATAGACTTGGAAACTTTGACACTAGGAGTTGACAAAGATGCAAGCTTTATTGCAGCATCAACAAGTACAAATTCTGGAGGCCTCTGTGATGGAGAGAGCTTCTGCTGGAGTTGCTTAGCAGCTGAAATTTGTCCAAACTCTAGTAATGAAAGAACAGCTCTTTCCAAGTCAGCAAATCCAACCCTTTCTTCCCACTTGGACAGAGACATTTCCATCTGAAAGTTTTCATCTTGCAATTGAAAGTCATTTTGAGAAATGAGGGACGCAGATCCATCATCAGGATCAATGCTTTTGTCCACTGAGTCCATCAATGGCTGCCTTGAGGGCACATAGCCTTTAGTCCTCCTTTTTGCTTTTGTTGGAATGGTGGAGTCAGATATTTGGTTTCTATGATGTGAAAAGTTGTTCTCCCTAGCATCATGCTTTTCAGCAGATTTATTTCCCATAGAATTTATATGATTGTCCATTTTCATAATTAAACTAGCTGTCCTATCAATGATATTAGAAGAACTTCCGACCGCATTATCCCGACTGGAACTAGTAGAAGTGAAGTCTCCATCACTTTTTATCTGAGTTTCTGATTCTACAGCCAATAGCCATACTCTAGTCTCAATTTCTCGAAGCAGGTGAACGGGGTAAACTCTGATAAAGATAATCACACAGGTATAAACAAGCGGCTGATGTGATAAGTGAGATGTAAATTGCATGAGATAAAGAACTTACGGGCTGGTTATGGTGATCATCCCACTAAACCACTGAAGAGAAAGCAGGAGCAATTCTTGAAGCTCTCTTGCTGGAAGATCTTTCTCAACAGCTTCAGCATGTTTAAGAAAAAATAATCCAGCCTGTAAACCAAGTGGAAGAATTGGTCTCAACACATTAAAATAGGATTGCCAAAAACTGAACCTTAATGATAATAACCATTAATCCTAAAGAAATACACCTGCAAAGGAGGGAATGAATATCTTATAAAAAGTGTCTGACAATGACCCCACAATGCAACTCGCTCTTCAGGGACATCCCAAAGGAATTCCTTCCACTCAGCTACCATGGATTCAGCCTGAAAGACAGGGGAGTTGATGAAAGAATGATTTTCAGAAAATATGGCAGGTAAAAGATTAATACTTCAATGCTACATATTTTGAAAACTTTCCAACATTTTGACAAAAAGGTAGAGTGCCCACACAAAGCAAGCTGACAGGAGGAATGAAGTCAAGTGACTGACAGTTCAAAAATGCATCTTAAGTTCAACTAATAACTATTTCTACAAAAACAATCAGCAGACTGTTGATAATTGAATTGAGCTGATATATATCATCTGCAATGTACTTGCAAGTTCAGGATGAAATTCCCATCAATTAAAAAAATTAGCCACGTTCACTTTAGTAAAAGATGCCACTTGTATGGCTTGGCAGTATATATCATCTGCAATGCACTTGCAAGTTCTGGAGGAACTTCCCATCAAAGAGAATTAGTCACATTCTCTTCAGAAAAAAAAAAGGCCACTTATATATTGGCAAGCCAAATTGCAAGGGAATCTTGTATTCCCATCATGCAGACACGTCCAGTACAACCAATAGAAAAGAAACATAGTTGAATTCCCTTTCTGGTGAGTTTAATTCTTGCAGATAGTAACTGATGCAATAAAAAAGGTGGAAGAGAAAACATACCCAGCCATACAACCATCTATTCATTCAGTTCAAGTGATATGCAACTATTGCACAATTAAACTACCAACGTTCCCAAGAAGGATATGCTAACTACACAGTTAGCTAAGACAAGCTTTAAATCAAACCCTGTGTCCTCTCTTTTTCTTCCACTTGACGCTAATTTATCACAACAGCCAAAAAAAAAAGTTTGAACATAATCTCTAGCAACAAAAAGGAACATTAATACCTGAGTTTCAGTAACATGGTGAACTGCAGATTTCCAGGGGCCACCAGTGGCTTCCAACTGCTTGGCCCAGTTGCGTGCTTGCTCCCAGTGTCTATTCTTTTCTAACTCCTTCAAAAGCGAAGAATCATCTAAAACCTCATTCCCAAGATGTAGACCTACATCATTGCGCAGCAGGGGTTCTGCTAAATTTATTTTCCAATAAAGCCGACGATAATGTGATGCAGCAGAGCCTCCATCACCAAAGTCAGTAGCAGAAAGAAGTTGTAGCAAGCATCTCTTCTCATAAGGTGATGGACAAGTTGTAAGCATTGCATTGGCAGCTTTTATAGCCATAGAGCTAATCCAGGTAGTTCCAATCTGCCCTTCTCTTCCAACATTTGATGGAAAACTAGACAGTTCATCCTTAATCCTAGAGGAAAAGGAACCCAAATGTGCTGCAGATTCGGATAGACGCATTTGAGAAAATGCCTGAAATGTAAATTTATAGAAATAAGTAAAAGAATCAGATTCTAATAGTATTGTTCATAATTTGATCAAGGTTTCAATTTTCTCACCACCAAAAAGATAAGGAAAAGTAATGATAGATGATGCAGTAAATCAACAAAATGTGTACCGCAAAATATCTGACTATCATTAGTCAGGTTATTTTCTTCTATTCCACAACATTTTATTCAATCACATACAGAAACAAATCAAACAGTTCCAAGTCCATATAAAAACTTCAGTGCAATGTAAGACAACCAATATTATGGAAAATCAGCTCTAATAAATAACCTCAACATAAATAGATCAAGGTTTATGCTTCACCAAGAATACTACATTTAGAAGCATCAAAGCAAAAAACTAAATCTTACTCAGAGTGCAACAACACAACTAAAATGCTACCAAGAGATAAAGATCAAAACGCACTAAATAACTAAGGAAAACTAGGTGACCATGCAATATTCCAAATCTCCTTGAGCCCAGCTTACAGATCACAAAATAAAGATTGGTATATAACACACAAATGATATTACACACATTACTTTCTGATACCAAATTTAAAGCTTATAACTCAGATTCAACTTGAAATTAACTGGTTACTCATGCATGTGAACATTGTGGGAGAATTAAGTACTCCAAAGAAAATGCGCTCGTCAAACATTGAAACACTTCAAGCAAACTGTCGATACATGCTTGCTGATTGCCCTACAAACATCAACTAGGTAGTTCAGAGTTTAAATTATCTTCAAGAAAACCAGAACCTTATTCCTTGGAATGCACCCTTTAACCAAGTATTCTCTAGATAAATCAAATTACCAAGCAATTAATATTACCTATTAATCTGAGAGCCCAAAGTTAATTGTGGAATTGGAGATAACATTTTAGCAGCCCAACTTACATAGCATCAGGACTAGCCACTAATTTGACCGAGTACATCAAACGTGAAGCAAAGGATGACCAACTTGTAAATCCAAAGCAGTCAAGAACTAGAACTAGTCACGAAATAAATCAAAGATATCATGCAGAAAAATGGTCCTAAGCTTTCTCACAGACCTGAAGAGCACGGATGAAAGGCAACAAAGAACTTGAAGGAAGGAACATCTCAAAAGCCCTTAGCAATGGAAGAAACAAGTGTTGCTCACTAAGTACTGCCACCATCTTGGTGAGAGACATGAACCCTCCATCTGAATCAATTGGATCGTTAACATATTCAAAAACTCCTAATTTTCTTTCTGCTCTGGCCATTACACCTTCAGTAATAGGTGTTCTTGCAACACTATTAATAGTTGATACATCAACAGTCACATTCGAAGAATCCATTACCAAGGGCTCCATGAGCCGCCTACGCTTAGGGTTCTGTCGGTTGTAATGAAATGTTAGGCCTCTACCAGCTGCAAGCTGGGAATTAGTAGCTTCCACAGCTGCTCCAACATTATCTGCAATCTGGGAAGCAATGTCATTGACCTTAATAGATGAAGTTTCCCTGTACAAACAAATATGAGCAATAAGAGACTAACACTTGAAAGTACAAAATAAAAAGGATGATCAATTACAATTGCAACTCTTCCATGAAATGCTTCAAACATCTCAAAAGTAGGGATAGAGACACAAGCACAATCTAGTTATCATTTTTTTCGGAGAAGTTTGCATTAACCTTGCTGCTGTAATTTCCAGCCAAACTGTTAGGCAAGATAAAGGTGAGACATCAGGAAAGCATGAGCCAATCATTGCCAGAATTGACCAGGACATCTCCTTTGCTTTCTTCAATAGGGACTCCCCAGGTTTTTTCTGCTTCTCACAATCAGCCAAGATTCTGAAGAGTTCAGCAGGAATTAGAATGTTATCCTGTGTGCAGGAAGGTTCATTCCCTTTTTCCGCATTGTCCACAAATGCTGGTAGACCAGCTTTTTTCCTTGATTGCATGTCCTTCAAGACTGTTAATATATGAATTCTAAGGCGTGGATCAGTGAACTCCTTAGTTGCCTGCATCGTAGCAATTCCAATTAACAAAGTTTCAACTAATTGTATTTTAGGATAATCAAAATTTGAAATCATTGAAACAAACTTACTACTTGGACAACTGAGTCATAAGGGTACCCTCCAATCTGAGCTTCAGATAAAAATCCGACCTTACAAAAGAAAATGGTGCCAAATATCAGAAACTGAGTCATTAAAAATCAAAATTAAGAGCCACCACTGAAAAATTCCCAATTTCAAATTCAACACCAGATGTTTGAATGACGAGAAAGAGATACCCAATCATTATCTCTTGCCAGCGCAGCAAGATACTTAGTGCTCAAAGGAAGCTGATGCATCAAGCAGAAAACTGTAACTAAATTCCAGTGCTGACTTGCAGCTTTTTGTTGAGATCTCAATTCAGCTCCATCACCAACACCAGTCAATAGCCAAGATCCACAAGTCTTTCCACCCATCATTGGAAGACTAGCTTTCTCCAAATGCTGTAGGATTAGCATCAGAGCTCGTGAGAACTGCTTGCTAGTAGTTGAATTTGAAACCACCTTCAACTTTAAGTTGCTCATGCTATTTTTATGTAGATATTCATCCGCCAGTGATCTCGCTAGAGAGACTACCATATCACTTTCATGGGGAACCATGTGAAGTGAAGAACCTTTGGGTGAAATTTGGTTGAGTTTCTCATTAGTTTCACTATATTTGTAAAAAGAAGATATCCTTGTCAAGACAGCAACATCTACGCGAAGAATACTAGCAGACAGACCACAGAGCTCCAAGAGAAAAGCACATGAAGCCACCAATACAGAATCTTCAAAATGTGTAATCGCAAGTGGAATTACCTGAAAAAAAAATAAAAGTGCCACGCAACATTTTCAAAGCACAGTTCTGGTCAGATAACCAAACTAGCCGAACCAGGAAGACTGTTTACACACATGAACATATAAAGTAAACAAATCAATTAAATTGCTTCATTATCTAAGTGGATAGGGATCCATTAGTGTTAAGTTTCTTTGAACCTAAAAGTACTTAAGATTATAAATTCCCAGTCATCTAGATGACAATGATGACAACTAAATCACTGATTTCTCTTGTTACTTCGAACTAACAGGGAATCATTTTCACATTGTTTTTCATATTCGTCAGTTATGACAAAGATATCATTAATCAGTTATTCACCTACTGATTAAGCAACCTAGAAGAAAAATAAATAAATAAAAACAACCCTGATTTAGTTGTTTCTTTCTGGAGCATCTAAATTCAGGACTTGAATCTGTAACCTTCAATTGAAGCCGCAATATTTCTAATATTTCACCAAAGAGTAGCCCCCTTTAGTCGGCGGCATATAGAAAACATTATTTCAACATAAATTCCTTCATTCCCTAGTATGCTGAAAATAACCAGTCCTTACAGAATCCTTACCGATGAAATAAGAGTCACTTCACTCTGTGTTAAAGGTGCAAGAAGTGTCTGTACATCTGACTGAGAATTTGATTGACCATTTGTTAAAGAAATAGAATGATCTTCCAGTTTCAGCTTTTGAACTCTCACTCCAAGAATGTGACTAAAAGCTGCAAGTGCACGTCCCCGGTGTAAATGATGATCAATCCCAAGTTCAGTTTCCTAAAATCATAACATTCATCAACAGAAGTCATTGTCAATAAATAGCACTCAGAGATGGAGAGAAAGTAAATTAAGGGCAGAAACAGTTTATCCGGAAACAGTCCACAAATCGAAACCAACTGTTTCCGTACATAATTTGAAGTCAGCAAAATGAACTAGTAATGCTCAACCCACTCACTCGGAAACATTGATAACAAATTCCAGATCATTTACCTTTGAATAATTGGAGCATAACTGAAACAAAACAAGGTGAGGAAAAAGGTGACGCTCGCAAGAACAAGTATTGTTTGAGCAGATATGTTAGAAAACCAGAATGCAAAAGCTATGCCCAAAAGCAAAATGACTGACGGTGTTACAAAACTCCAGAAAGACACATCAGTGAACTTTCATACCATAAAGATAGTAGCAACACAAAAACATAAGTGAACTTTAGCTTCTTCCAAATATATAGAACCCTATGCAGTGAACTAATGATTAAAAAGTTTAGAAGCATATCTCTGGAAAGTAGCCCATCATAATAAAGATTGGTTCTCACATCAAGTTCACCCCCACATTCATCATGGTTGGAAATAAGGAGTTTCATTGTCAAGTACACACCAGTTCAACTGCAACTGGTATCATAATCCCGCAACATGGAAAACTTTTGGAAGGAACAGAACTTAAAGATCTGCAATAATATCACCTAGAAAAGAAGGTGAACTAAGATTTTAGGACAAAGGAATGCTCCTGTACCTCAAGTGAAGAATCATAGAGTTCCTCTTGAACATGCTTTTGAATTGTTGCTTCCCAAAAGACAGCATTAATGTCAGTGTGTTCATCAGCATGTATGTACAAGTCAAGATCTCTATGCAACAAAGAGTCACCAATTGGCAGAGCAGGAAGTGATTGCCATCCGAGAGGACCCTTCAGTATCATATGAACATTATCACCATTTAAGTAATACGCAAAACAAATGCAAGATTCATCAGATCATCAATATGATATGACACAATTGAGAAATGTGTTATAAGCTCCACTATGCTAATAGTAGATTTTAGTCTGCCACCTGATGGGCATATTAGCACTCAGTTCATTTGAACAGATTAGAATGCAGCCCATTTTTTTTATGCATGGATTCTTTCTCATTCAGAGAACAAATACCTCAGGACACTATAACATCTTAAAGAAAATGCAAACGATACTTGTTGTATCATAACAAATAGATAATTCTCTTTATAATCATGAATTTATGACATTCATGGAGCACCTTGAGTATTCTATATTGTTCTTGGTCTTCCCTATAATTGATGACAATTACTGATATGCAATACTATTCACTAGGGGCACTTTCCGTCATTGCAAATCATGAAGTCAGAGCGAAAGAAGGTAATGATCAAGCTCATGGGAAAATAAACAAGTAATTCCAAGAGATTGACAACAGCAGTATGCATTTTTTGTTTTCCCAATAAGAGAAAAAAGAGGCTATGATACATGAATCATGAGCATGATAGAAAAAAAAAAACCACTATATCTGTTGTCTATAAAGCCCAGAACAAAAACTACAAAAGCAGAGGTAAATAAAGATTAAGAAATATGTGATGAGAACCAACAATAACCTGAATATAAAGCTGAATCAGCCTCCGCACAGTCTTCGGGAACCAGCATGGAAGCATTTGGAGAAGTGAAGTATCACGTGAAGTGGAGAAGAAGATATTGTCACGCCAATTCAGATACAAGGCTAAAGCTGAACATCCAATTAAAAAGATAGAAGCAATTAGAAAAACAAGCTACTAGGATCATATTGTATCTGTGGATTAATGAATCAAGAAATAAACAATGGCAGAACCAACCATCATTTGACTTGGAGGAAAAGAAATTTGAAGTTATATCTTTTCCAGAACTTGCTGCCACAAGCGTATGCCATAAAGTAGGAAATCTTTGTAAAGTGGGTTTAAGGTTTTCCAAAGTGCATTGACATGAGGAGCTACTGTGCCTGCTTATACTACCGCTATTCAGGCAATCTTGAATTGGGTCAGAGGCATACATTAGAGTTGCCAAAGCAGCCATTTCACCCCCTCCTTCAGCAATATCATCAACAGTGTGAATTATCTCTTCAATCTCTGGAACACTTAAATGGCTATCTGGAATTGTATTGGCTGACATTATTGCCCGAGCATTAGAAAATGATGCATCATATTCACACCCCTTAATCCTAGAGAAAAGTAACCATCTTGCCCATTGACAATCTCCCTGGAAAAGAATATCAAATAGAATAGGAAAATGGTAACAGTGAGCACATATATGCTTAAGAAAAATCTTACAACATAAAAGCTGAAATTGAAACAGTATCCAGAATAATCCAACACAACCGCAACAAGAATAAGGACAACGATGTACACAGTTTGTGTAGATGTTTTAATAGTTTGTGTACATCATTTTTCTCCAAGTCCTCTCTTCAGAAAGAGATTCCTATGATGGAAGAAAACAACTATGAATCTTTGGCGTCCCTTGAAACACTCTATCTTCCTCACCTTCAAGCCCAGATTGTTGAAACTTAGTCTTCTTCTGATCCAATCATATCATCTGAGTCACCAATAGATTCAGCTCTTGAACCCAAGTAATTTCACTAACCATCCAGTGTCGCTCATAACTTCCCAAGGTTTTCTCCAAATTGTTCAAGGCAAAAGGCCATTCCAGAACTGACACAAGTTTAGAATCTAACGTAGACTCAGATGAATGAAATCATGGTAAATCCTAACCTTTCTACAGAAACTATTGAAACATCTATTGATCTTGATCTTCCCATTTCCAATAAGAAAGGCAGCAGAGAATGCACTAAGCAATCACTATGTCTTTCTTAAGCGTATGTCACCAGCCCACAAAAGAACCATTGTAACTTTAAACTCCATTGAAATTCCTAACATTTTGTTTGAGGTTTTTCAAGAAGGGAAAGGAGGGATGTTGATAAAGGAGGAAATGAGAGCATTATAGCAGAATAAACATGGAAAATAGAAGAGAAACCAAAAGGAATGAACATTGTTGGTTTCAAGTGGATCTTTACAATGAAGTAGAAGTCATGGTTCCTTGAGAGATACAAAACTACATCGGTAGCAAAGTGTTACACTGAGTTATGGTGTTGACAATCAGGAGACTTTTGCCACAGTTGCTAAATATAATTCTAATAACATTGGCTGCCCATTTCAACTGACAACTTTTATATTATGATGTTAAGAACACATTTCTACTTAGGACTTTGATGAAGAGACTTACATAAGCATCCCCAACAGGAGTTTGAAGAGAATACAAATACCAAGTGGTGCAACTGAAGAAGTCGTTATGGGTTAAAACATTCTCCTGGAGTTGATTTGGGAGATTTAGAAAGGTTATGAAAGAGTTTGGGTCAACCACAGCCAAGATGATCACACTGTCTTCATCTCAGCCACAGTGAGAGTTAGAGCTCTACTAGTCCATAAAAATTGACATTGTAGTAAGTAGAAATGATGAGAGCAAAAAGGATGAATTGAGGCAAGCAACCGGAAAAAAGAACGAATTTGAGACAAAGGAGTTAGAAAAACTAAAGTACTTCCTCAGCATTAAGGTGGCATATTCTACACAAGGGATATTCATATCTCAACAAAAATATCTGAGTGATCTTTTACCAGAAATAGGAAAGATTGGATGTAAGCCATTTACTCCAATGGATCCACACCATAAGCTGGAAGAAGCTAAAGAACCAGTTGTTGACAAAAATATGTACTAAAGATTGGTTGACAGGCAACTGTATCTTGCTCACACAAGGTTGGTCATAGCTTACTTGGTGAGTGTAATCAATGAATTCATGCATGATCCAAGAGAACCACATTTCCAAACAGCTTACCGGATGATACTATGCTACTTGAAAGGGAATCTGGGAAAAGGGATATTGTTTAGAATGAACAATACTCTTACCCTGATGCAGACTATGCCGGTTCTCTAATGTACATAAGATCAACAACCAGATACTTAACTTTCCTTGGAGGAAACTTCCTAACATGGAGGAGCATGAAGTAAAATGTGGTGGTAAGATCATTTGTTGAATCTGAATTTAAACATTTTATTCAAGGATTGTGCGAATTTCTTAGGCTAAAAATCATTCTAGACAATTTTAGAATCAAATTGGAACGTCCTATCAAAATCTACAGTGATAATAAATCAGCCATCAATATTGTTCATAATCCTATTCATTATAGAACAAAAGCATATTGAAATTGATATACATGTTACTAAGTAAAAGATAGAAAAAACGATAATGAGCATGATATATGTTCCAGCCGAAGTCCAACTGGTTGGTTTTCTAATCAAAGGGCTGAACAGTTTGAGTTTCCATAACTATATAAGCAAGCTAGGAGTAAAAGACATCTATTCCTCAACTTGAGGAGTGTCGTGAGGTGCAGAAAATACATTGATTTGAAATCCTTTTAATTGAGGGATTTAGCTAGTATAATTTCTAATAGGATCAAGTTAATCTCCTATTTTCTCTCCTAGCTAGTAATTAATCTCTCTATTTTCTTGTAATATCCTCTACAACATGTATCTCCAATATGAAAAATGAGAAATTTAGTATTCTTTTCTTCAATAATTTGTCACACAAAAAAAAAGAATAATTCCATCTTAGCAATTAATGACAATCTAGACAGATTCAATGTATAACAAATTCAAGAGGACCACCACAAATTTATTCTACTGCAGAGGTCTATCCTTCTATTAATCATTCAGTGTAGTTGATAGAGCACGATAACACAACCAACTGGTTTTAGGATAAACAAGGAGATGCCTAATTGGGCTGCCTGGAATGACTCTACACTAGGAAGATTGCTCCCTAATACAATTCAAAAACACTAAGAGAAAAGATTTAATTTGCTAATCCTCCAACAACATTAAGTTGCAAGCAACCCCGCATATTCTCAGCCCTGTTGCTCTTCACCTCCCTAGGACAACCTGTCATATTCCCCTTCATATATCCCTACTTTCTCCAAATTCTTGCTATTCATTCATATGCACTAACGCTGCCTGTAGCCAGCCTAACCAATCTTCATGAAGTGTGTGTGAATCTTCAGGGAGTTGGAAAATATACTATTCAGTAGGCAAAGTCAAGACAACTTAATGGCAGCTTTGAAAAGTGATCCTTCAAATATGCCGGCCATAAGGAAATTTCTCCATTATCTAATAAGTTACATGAATTATTACTGAAGCCATTAAAACTTCAATATCCTTAAAGTAAAAATTGCTTGCTGGCAAACACAATGAAGCAAAACTAAGGAGAAGTCAGCAGAATCATAAGTGACACTGACTCCGAAAAGGAACGGCCAATAGGACATCATTTGAGAAAAGATCCCACAATAATAGATCTGAACACAGGTTGCATTTATCACAGCACTAACAGAACTGAAGAGGAAAAGAAAATGAGGAAAGAGTAAAAATGGCTGACATAAAATACATTGTCATTATCATATTGAGGGAAACAGATAAGAAATAACACAGGCTGAGAAAGAAAAAATAAAATGCTCTATAGAAAATAAAAGGAAAACTTAAAGTTCGTGTCATTACCACTTTGAGGAAATCAGATCAGAAATAAACAGGCTGTGAATGAAGAAATAAAATGTTCTATAGAAAAATAAAGGAAAACTTAAAGATCGCATATTTCCATCCACGAGGGAGCTAGTTGATTCTGTCACTCAGAATCCAAACTTGATGCCCAACTTAAGATGTAGTTTCCACCCATTACAATAATGATCAAGTGACAACAAACGCAAGAGGAAAGAAAAACTCTTGCTTTAGTCAAGCACATTCCTTAACTGTAACCAAACGCCTCTGAGGATTATGAAGCCATTTGTGCATCAGTTTTACACATTATGAGCATCCATCTTATCTACATTAGCGACAATCATGAGAAAAAAAAAATACTACAGACAACTCTGATGTACACTTATTCTCTTTTGTTGCAACTATACATAGTTGAGAAGATATACAGACAAACAACAGAAGATTTGGGAATAAATTTAATTTGCTTCAGCGACAGCTTCTTCCCATAACTTTTATTCACCAAATAGGCCAAGGGTATCATCAATATGGTGGAAAGAAATAGTAGATAGAATCTTACATGCAAGAATAGTAAAAGGAGCTAAAATCTAATATGGATAATTGAATTATTAAATCATGAGCAGAAAAACACCAAAGCACAATCAAAGGAAACACCAGACAACAAACAGGAAAATCTATAGTGCAAGGAAACTTACTGCAGCTTCAAGCAAAGAGCAGAGAGAATCATTATCCAGAACCAACTTGTGATGGTCAAGATAAACATCCAAAAGGTATGGCAAGTTGTACTGCACAGAGTGGTGAATGATTAACTTATGGAAAGCATCCGTCATATTTGAGTTGGATCTTTCACGATCTGAAACATGCAAATTGGACAAGAAGTTGATAGAATAATCCTTCAATGTCTCATTGCATCTGCCTGTTATGAAGCCTGAACGAGCCAGTACTGCCACAATCTCCCCAGTGGCTTCCCAGCGTTCCTTCAAGAATATATTTTTTTTTGCAAGCTCTTGCTCCATGAGTGTCTTTAACCATGTCGAGCATGTTAAATTGACCGAAAACCTGATAATTTTAACAGTAGGAACTTCCATGCACACAGCATCCAATTCTTCAATAGAGCAAATATAATTGTCATACTCAGTAAACTTGTTAAAGCATCCAATGGCAGGTGAATGCTGCAAACCATCCATAGTAATTTGTAGGCTTTCTTCTGATAGAACAGATGCAGGAATTTGGTCCAGGAGTTTAAAAACTTCCACCCAGTTATTGTGGAGTAAATGATACTCCAATTGAGATTCCCATAACACATTAACACCCATCTGATAAGGTTGATCCAGAACTATCTGTGTAGAGAGAAAGTCAATCAGGAGAAAGAACAAAATCAAGTTCCAGTTGCCTCAAAAACAAAAAGATAAATATATGTCCATTCAAGAAAAACCTATAAAGGGCATTCATGTCCACCAAAACATGTTTAATCTGCAGATGAAATTTTAAATGCAGAGGGATGATTCACAGCACTGTCCTTCTATAGGCTGTCCCTATGTGAAGGTACAAGCAAAGCAACATGAGGTGAAAGCTCATAATGCAAGAATTGGAGAAACATTGTTGTGGAGCTGGCATACTAGAAAACATCAGAGCCAATACAGTGATGTGCAAGAGTTCAGTTGGGCATGCCACAGGAGCCGATAACTAATGGTTTCAACTACATTTTCGGCAATCTGAACCATTAACCAATTAGCTGATTATTGTTTAAGTGGCATACACCGTCTGAATATAGCTGCACTAAAAAATTTTAAAAAAAACTAATAGCTACAACAATAACCAAATTTGCATTGCATAAATTGCACATTTAACATTAACACCAAACAATTTAGTTTAAAGGATTATACATTATAAGTTTTCAGTTTCAGAAGTTCAGTTTGCACAAGTTTCAGCCATCATGGAAATTGAATTTGCGAAGAAGACAAAACTGGCTTCTTTAAAAAAGCAAACACATTACTAGCCTGTCCTATCATGCTCATTGAAAGGAAAATCATGAAATCATTATGTAGCTTTGTAGAAACTGTTATAAAAGGATGAAAACTGTCATTGCACAAAAAAAAAGAGATAAATGGGAAAAACTAGTCAGGCTTGCATTGCCATTGTACTGCATTTTCCTTCAATCTCCGTAAAGGCAGTCCATCACTCTCTTCCAAGAAATATAGAATATTAGATTAGACAAAGTATCTCACACGATCGATGGTTCTCTGATCCCATTCACTGGACCATATTGCAGCAGCCGCCCAATATCCAGCAGAAGCGGTATTTTCATCAATCCCAGGATCAGGAAAGCTCTCATTGATACTTGTCCATGAACCTAAAACAACTCCGTCAATCTCACCACATTCAATAGAAAAGTCACTCTGATGTGAATGTTGACATAGCAGTTGCAGCTTCATTGGTCCTGGTGAACTTGAAGTTAATTTGCCAGTCTGTAATGCCTTCTGCCGGCCAATAAAAGTTCTCCAGAAACTACTGCTAGGATACAGCCTCTTCCCAACAAAAAAGAAAGACAAAGCCTCGTCACAAAAATTAATTTCAAAATCAAAATGCACAAAACCTATGAACTAAAAGTATAAAGACAAATATAAAATTTCAAGTACCTCAATAAGTAATATCTTCTCCAGAGTCTTCCTCTCATACGGCCCCAGGTAACCATATCTGCTGCTCTCATCCGCAACTTGAATTCGAAGTGAGCTTCTCACTGTCCCAAACAATAACTGTTTGAGACAAGTCTCAATATCCTCTCCAAGCCTTTGCAAAGTTGCAACTGCAACTCCAGTTTCTCCCTGAATATCATCCATTGTTAATTCAGGGATATAAATTACATTGGTGGAGAAAATCACCAACAAACTACCTTTAAGAATAGATCATAAGCAATGGCTCTTCCAATGTCACGGACTTCAGTGAATGAGTCAAGAGATTCTTTTTCTGGGTCCAAATCTCCTGCATGATATAGATGTATTTGCAAAACAGCTAAAGGGAGACGACCAGAGAGTAGAGCATCTTGAACCACAGTTTTAAGGTCTAAATTATCTGATCTCCATCGTAAAATCATTTCCTTCGGATTTTCAAGGGGAAAAAATTTTTCCCCAATATTGCTATCATGCGGCACAAGGGCAAATGATTCACTGCGATCTTCCATATCCTGATGGGATTTAAGATCCAAGGAATCCCCACTAATCAACGTATGTGCCTCATTCATTGAGACCGCAGAAGATGCAGGAATGGAAAGTTCATGTTGGTTCAGTATCTCTGACGAAACATTTGCTGAAAGAGTTGAGAGATGGGATTCATCCTCCGATAAATTTCCATCAATCAAACCTAAGGACTCACCACCAACCACCTATGACATTGAGAACAAGTGAGATGTGATGAACAATGGATAAGATGAGAGCAGTTTAAAACATTTTAAAAAAAACAAGTACCACTCCCAGGCTTCGCTTTTTTAATTTTATAGCAAGTCGATGCTGAAGGTTCCGAATGACCTCCAAAAACTTAGCCATATCACGGAGACCTCTTGAGTCCCCCATTTCATTTTGTACTTCATCTGGAACAACTGGTGGAAGAGATAGCAAATGAGTCCTCCGAAGACCATGTAGTTCATAAGACAATTTCTTGTGCTGCAGAAACCCATAATTCCGAATTACTTTGGTAGCAAAGCAGGAAGCTAAGTTGAGAAGCCTGAAACAAAAAACCAAGATAAGAAAAAAATAGAAAGAGGAAGAAGAATTGACCAGCACAATAGTCAAGTCAAACTAACGAAAAATAACACATGGGTGAAATGCAAATGATTTGCAGAAATCAGAAAAAAGGAACTACACATGAAGGCAATATCCAACCACAGATGCAATGTTTAGGGATTCCAAGCCCCCAAATCCTCCTACAGAATAGAATACTGCAACATCTGAGCAAGGCTCAGTGCATATTTGTCCATGTATGATATAAAGAATAAAATTACAAAATCCATGTCATTGTATAAATACATAAATACACACACACACATATTTATTTATATTTTTTGATAGAAGTCTTTATTCAGAAGATGGATAGTGATGCTTCGGTCACAATCTCAAGCTACTCCAAAGATCACGTTTTGTTTCGTTTTTTTGCTAAAAGATTGATACGTGAATTTTATGGTGTTACTGTGTGTTCATCAGAAAGATGCTGTCGATTGACCAATTGCTTTAGTATTACAAGTAAATATAAAAGTAAAAGTACATGCAAACTAGGAACCAGCGGTTGTATAGTCTAGTGAAGAAGAACCATGGACTTGGACAGGTAAAATGTACATGAAATAAACTTTATTGCTTTTAGCCCTCCTACTATTTTTGGTCACTATGAAGAAAATAATAAAGGGACCTTGGGGGCAAGATGATGCATCTATCTTTTTGGATATTGAGTTTAAAATACTAATAGTCATTGTTACACCATTTCTGGCCATACAGAAAATAATATTCTCATAAAAATTTTGTGATCATAGATATTTAAGATTTGCCTCCCCTAAGAAACTTCAATATTGGACCTTTCCTATTGGAACAGAAGACAATATTTTCAAGAGAATACTGCAAACCAGTCCTTGAAGACAATGTTTCCAAAGGGAAATCCAGAAAAGTGAAGCTGAAGCAGACAAACACCAATTATCTAAAGCATAAAACGTAACTTATGGTGTGATCTGCTTCTCAAATGGCCAGAACACATTACCTTGATGCAGCAGAAGCATCGCTATCGTTGCCATTTGTTTGAAACATTAGATAAACAGCAGCAAATAGCAGCCTTAAAATGCCTTCTTCAGCAAGATTGACACCCACAAGCATTTGCAGAGATCTGTTTAGCAATCAAAACAGTCATTTGTTATTTGATGATTCCCCTTAAACATCCTGCTGTTCACAGAAAAGGCATACTTTGATAATTATGGACACAGCTTTGAAGTAATGTGCTAGTCTATATAATGCAAAAGCATGTCTAAAAGTTTGGACAAGAAATTCGCAAAGTTAGGAGATTTATAAACCAAACCCCCAAAGGAATAACTTAATTACATTAAATTCAACTACAGTTAGTAAAATGGAAAAATTTTAGCTTCTAAAAATGCCTGCTGATTATTCTATAACTTGCAGAGCAGTCCTTGATCAATATCACAAAAAATATATAGTGAATCAAAAGAAAAAGGAAACAGCATGAAACTACAATTTAATAAACCTTAATCCCTCTGGAAACAGAAGGCAGAGACTTAAGAGTGTCACAACAAAACTGAAGAATCCTTCAGAAAAGAGATGATAATTTCATTACATATTGATTTCTTTAAAAATTGAGAATAGCCTATAAAATGAAAAATAAAAACATATAGCAGCCGCTTTAGCATATGGTATTCCTGCACTATCATCTGCAAATCTACTGTCAATCATACAACAAAATTCAATTTAATCAAATATAATAATTCCAGAAAGTGAAACTTTTAATTACAAGGAAAGAAGAAAAGAGAAAAGCACATCCCAGGTATATCAGAGATGAATAACATGAGAACTTGATTCACTAAATCCACCAAAGCGAATCCACCAAAGCGATGTCGATTTAAATCTAAAACTCTTTTTAATCTAAAATGTCGTTATTCAAGTTCAAAGTAATTCTCCAGGTGAGAAAATCTTCTAATTCGCAAGTTTCTTCACATGCCTTAAAGCAAACATGATAAACTTCACATGCAACAAAGATGTCATTATATAAGTGCACATGAGGATATATATATATATACAGGAGTTATTGGCTTCTGTGTGGTTTGCAAGTTCCTTTACAGGTCCTAAAAATAACACAACAACCTCCATCAACACCAGAGATGTATTTGCAAATGAGGCATAATTAAGTACATATTACTGTACATGTAGGGTTGCATTGGCTTACACATCATTCCAAAATTACAGATGTGAAAATTTACAAGTCACCACATACATGTCAACATAAACCCAAAGAGGTTACACACTTCAAACAAAAATTAGACAGTAAATACCAGGAAACAAGTTAAGGGAATAACAAAAGTCCAAACAGCACTTATGGAATCTCACTTTTCTATTTCATCAAACATCATGAAGTGCAATGCCATCTGTAGCCGTCGCAGCTTAGAGATTTTCAAGTCCCACCCTGAAATGATAGCAATTCATAAGGTGTAAGTACACTTGGAAGTCTCAAATGACCATAAACTAAGACAACGCAAAGTTGCAACAGAAACAGAAATCAATTACTATAACAGTTTGGAAGAAGTAAACTCCTGTCCAAACACATAAGCAAGGTTTTAAATCTAGCAACTGTTACAGTTCTGTCTGCAAGTTCTATTACTTCATCCAATGATTGCCACTGAGAGACTTCCATCCACAAATCAGGTGGATGATGCTTATGTGCAGGCTAACAACACAAACAAGTATGCACTTATTTAAGCATGTATACCTTGTATGAATCCTTGTGCAATTACCATTATTGGCAATATTTGCACTGAAGAACCCTAAAACCATCTGCTTCACAATTTTTTCATTCTTTGATTTTATATACAGAGAACTGAAAGGTATAGTGATCAATTAAGAAAACAATAATGTCATAGTTTTGCATGCCCGTAAAATAGAAGAATGGGAAACCAGAGCTCGATGATGCTTATAGTGGATAAAACTGGCATTCGGTGGCTGCTAGTGGTGAAGTTGTGTTGTTTTATACCAGCTGACAAAAGTATCTTTTACATAATCAGGACATAGTAAGCACATTATAGCATGATAGGGAGACGATTTTTCCAATGATTACTGCCACTAGTTTGTGATTACAAAGCTCAAAGGTGAAATATATCTGTAAATAATAGGGCATTAATCAGAGAGCCAATCACATAAATTTCAGATAAACATAGATACACTCAGCAAGGCGTTCAATCGAAACACCTCTTTCCATAGCCAGGGAACCAGGCTAGGTGCTAAGTGCGCACAACAAGTTGTCTTGCCATGAAAAAATCATAGCCTCAAAGTCTTGTACCAAAACACCAAGGTCAATGCACGATTATGAGTACAACAAATGTATTAATTAAAGATTAGAGATATCAACATAGCCAGCAAGAACAAGTATTTGACATACAGAATTTGGACATCCTTCTCCAAAAACAAATATATCTTATAGCCATTATTTACCATTGACCACAATTATCACTCCCTGTACCTTCCACTAATCTGGCAAAGCTAGAACTTATAACATATTCACAAGAACAAATTAATTAGTAAATATTTGGTAAATTGTAAGACATAGCATCTAGAACGCCAATTGCAACCAGGCACAAATAGCAAACTGCAGTGATAAACCTCAGAAAAAATGTAGAAAGAAACTGCCTCAGGTTAAACCATCTGTAATCATATGTAAATGACCAAGAAGATTTAATGAAAAAATTTATGGAAAAAGCAATCACAAAGAGATACAAATTCTAAATCATTAGTGATATACGAAATGAATAATGCATCATGGCAGGCTGTGAATTCCTCAGCTTTAGAATTACTCACCATTTTTCAAACATAACTGGGCTGCCTCTTCGGGGCCCTCATACAAAAGAACTCTATCCAATACTTCAACTTTCCAAGGCGAAAAGATCTCCCCGGTTTCTTTTATTTCCAAAGTTCTCTTTGTTTTCCCATTGGCACCCATATTAGTATAGTTCCTATATCCAATGGCTTCAACAGGAAGGAATTCTGATAAAACAGAAAGAGAAGGAAGTACCACTGAAACACCAACTTCAGTCACCAAATACAAACATCCTTGGAATGTGCAACCAACCGCTTCACCTACCACAGTATCTTTCATCCCTTGGGGATAAAACATCATGCTCCCAGAACTCAAGATTCTGTCATCAAAAACTGCTGAATCAATGTGCAGATTAAAATGAACAATCCGAGAACGACTTTTTTCAGTAATGTCGTGCTTCTTAATGAGCCGAGTGATTCCCATAGTTGAAAAACAGATGTAATCATCCTCATGAGATCTCTCAATAGGGAGATAGACTTTCCGAATAGGGAGGGAATGTGCCCCGGATTCACTTAACAAATAAGAACCTATTCCTGATGTAGCAGAAAATCCACTCAGCAACATGTCACACCTGTCCTTTTCAGTGTGAAGATTACAGTGTCGGGTAGTCTGAAGGATTTTATTTCCAGCGTAACTAGGAGACACCAAGTTTCCATTCCTCGAGGAAGAAATATTAGAATATTCTCTTCGACACGCAATATCAGAACCACCAACCTCCCAACCATCCAAAATTCCCTGTCCTAAATATGGAAGATTCGGAAACAACTCCTCACTAGTATTGTAATCCAAGAAATAACCACCAGCAGACACAACATATATAACTCCATATTCATCCACTGCAGCTAACAAGGATGTATGTGATGCAATGAGCAACTTTCTGAACTTTCTTATACCCAAAAAATCACCACCTTGAGGAGTTGACTCAATATCAACTTCATCAATCCTTTTGATTCTTGAACCAATCACTACAGATAATAATTCATCCTTCAATAGATTTGTTTGAGGGTTTAAACTACAATAATGTAAAACATCAATACAAGCAACAAACTCTCCAGACATAGCTTTGTAAAAATAGACTAACCCAATGGAATTTAGACAGAGAAGAAGCTTATCAGAAAAACAAAAGTCTGCCCACTCAGATATGGGATCTGTATTTATATCTTTCACAAGTTTCACTAAAGAGACCCATTGAATTCCTGAATTATCTAACCTAGCCACAAGTAGTATATTTTTTTCCCTGTTTGTTTCTCCCTTGGCTCCAGTAGCATTAGAAACTGAATCCACCAATGCTAAAGCAAATCCAATCAGGTGAAATGAATTGCTAGAAAACACCCGGAAACATTTATATGAAGTGGCAACCGAACCATCAGAACTATTTACAACTGCATTATCCTGATTATTAAAAGCAGTTCCATGCAGGCCCTCCACATTTTCATCCAGTTTTCCTGGGGGAAGAAAGTCTTTAAGCGAAAATTCACTATCAAAAATTCTAAATGAAACAACCTCTGCAGAAGAAGGAAATGATGATTTCTTTGGGAACTTGGTCCACATGCTACCATCACATTCTGTGGTTTCAACATCAGTTAAAAAAGAACACAGCCATCTCTTTGAAGCAACAGCACCAGACAACTCATCAGCCACAGTCTCCTTGCATATATCTGGTTCACTTTGTATTTCTCTATTGGTATTGCCACCACCAAAAAAAGTAGTACTGGTTGCTTTAGAACTCAAACTAAAATCTTGCCCTTTAAAATTGAAAGGTAACATAGAAGGGCCCCAATCCACCCATCTCCCTCGCAATAACTCACCATGAGGTCTGGTTGTTTCATTGGTATCACCAGATCGACAGAAAGCATGCACCACAACACCATAGCTACTACACACAAATAGAACCTCTCTAAATAAGATCTCCTTGTGCTGATTATATGTATCACCGAGTCCACCCCAAGCCAAAGAGTTTACCTCGGAAATAAAAGGATAACTATCATATCTTGAAAATTTATGTCGACAAGAAAAATCATCATTATCCACAACTGAAGAAGTGCATGGAACATCATCCTTCAAGTCTGACTCAAACGGTTCCGTGGATGACTGAAAGCAAAAACCACCAGAAGGTTGACTTTGAAACCTTTCATCAGAACAATTATTCAAAATCTTGTCATTCCTCGGGTCCACTGCCAAGACAAGAGAAAAGAAAAAGCATCCACAGGTCAAAATGTGTCTTACCCCAGATGGAAACACAAGCAGGGTGCAATATGATGCTATACAATGAGAAGTTCAAAGCACAACACAAACATATACAAGACAGAGAAATAAATATCTATCGCAGACAACGTTTGGATGGAAAAGAAGAGCGTAGTAAAAATAAAAATTGTCCACCTGTAAGCAGCGGAAGTAGCAAGGCTTCACGTTGATGAGAGAGTAGCAACATCAGCTCTCTGGTAGGGGACATAAAAGCTTCCCGATATTCAGAGAGGTTGAATTTGAAGCGAGAGGAGTCCCATCTGTGCAACTGCAGTACAGCAGGGGCTTCGCCGTCGTCACCAACCAAGCAACCCATCCTAACCCTACACGCGGGATAACCAATAACGACTTAATTAGAGCAAATATATATTTGTAGATAAGCAAATTTGCAAATGCTATACAGTAAAGACAATCGATGCAGGGGATGCTCGATCCTCAATAATCATAATCTTGAGCATCACGAAGTTCCTCCAAGGACTCGTGAGCTCAGTAGGAATCCTGGCCGATACATAATACTGAAACTGGAGAAGGGATTGAGAAGAGGAAGTCGGAAGACTGTGTTATGTTCATGATATCATAAATTGGTAATGAGAAATGAAGAAACAGAGCTTACGGATGGTTCGGATAGGGTTTTCGGATTCTGTAGTTTGATCTAGAAGAAACGGTTACTGGAGACTGTCTCTGACGATACAGAGGAAAAGAGGGTGGTCATAGAATTTTGCAATATTGATGGTTAATTCGGGGAGCAAATTTCACGAAACTGAGAAACTCCCACACGGAAAATGCAGACAGCAGGCTGTGTTGGAAGATTGAAAATAGGAGAAATTTTGAGGGTAATATAGTAATTAACCCCTAATATTGCATTCTTCCAAATAAACGATGAAGAGATCACAGATGCATATAGAATAAATAAATAAAGAAGAAAGGAGCTGGTCCTGATATTTACGAGCAATAAATCGCTAAAGTTTGAGGAGTATTTAAGTCTCGGGTAAAAAAATAAAAATATGTAAATGACTGTTCGGTCGTATTTTTTTGGGGAGATTACAATTCAAAATCGAGGTTGAAATTAGTTATAAAAATAAAAAAATAAAGTTTAGGAAAAAATAGTATAAATAATATACAAATCTTAAATGTAATAATAAATTGAAAACTTATGATTTTTAATTAAAAGGTACTAAATCCAAACGTCTAACTAATTAGTATTAGGCACCCAAACATCAGGTATTAAATCCAACTTGTTAAAAGAATTCCAATAATAGTTTTGGTGATTATTGGTTAATTTAGCTAGTTTAACAATATAATAAGTGTGGAGACAATTGTATAAACAACTAACCAATCTTATAAGATTAGCTATTATTAAAATTGATTAATTTGTTTTGGGCTATGATTATGATGGACCTCATCCTCTTGTTTTACCTTTTAACCATTCAGCTCCTTTTTTCTGGGCTTCAACAGCAGAAGGACTCGTCCATATTCTGGACTTGAAGCCCAAATAAGTTTAAACAAAATACAAAAGCATCTGTTCCGTTGAGCTTGAGTTGCAAAGGTCCAGCCAATCAAACCGTCCCCAATACAAAAACAACGGCTGTATTAAGGATAAATAAGGTCATTTAATATATTCCAAAACCATAGTATAGTATAGTATATTGTTAATTCCCGTTCGTTTATTCCTCAATCAAATTTCAGTTGGTCTTCAAAAGAAATACACTACAATTTTTTGAATAAGGTGAGTATTCCAGTAATTAAAGCAATTTAAATAATTCATGATCAAAATATAAAATTAAAAAAATAAATATATTTCAACCCTCCTCCAGACTGCTTGAGCGATCTTTTTGACTTACCGTCATTGAAAATGTACGCAAAACTGAGATCATAAAGGTCAACGGATTAGATTGTTGAAATATGTGTGGCGGAATTGGACAAATAAACACCACAGTAAGGAATTAAAGAACTACAAGGAACACATGTAAATGAAGCTTTGTCACGAAATAATATGCTGTTGGATTCATGTGTCAATGTCAATCCCTACAATAGTCCCAATATGATTACCCTGTTAGAAAACTTAAATGTAGTAAGTTGTAATGGCAAACATAGGTAATAATGACAGAGACTTTTATGGCTATAGATCCTCCTCTCTATATTTCTTTACGGGTAGGCCCAAAAATCAAATTACCGCAATTATGGCCACAACCCCCCAAAAGGGGTAGAGGTTGATTTTGTTGTTGTCTCCAATCATTTGCTAGCCTCCAATTTGGCCACCCAAGGTTGTGACTTTCGATTGGTAGGTAATTACTTAGAGATATAAGCGTATTTACAAAAATGAAAGGAAAAAGAAGAAGAAAGAGGGCATCTTTATTGAAGAACTTTAACCCCACCAAGTTCAAATAGGAGTTTCATAACACCACATTACTCAATCACCCAACTCCTCAAACCCAAAAGTACACTCATGATCCCTTGAAATGGCACCCTAACCAACATGGCCCGAGGGAAAGATTAAACCCTCATGACTCATGTTGATTAAACATGCAAAATTCATCATAACATTACCAGGCATACCCACGTTACCTCAACCGGCCGGTAGAACCATAATTGTACAATAATAATAATAATATCTTGCATATTAATCCTTGACTTGTAATAAATGACAATTTTCTTTTTTTTTTTTTGAGGTTTAAGAACAATAAAAAACAGCAACAGAGTTTCAAGGTCTGAAGCAAACCGTCAACCCTTCTGCCAGGGATTCAGACGCATGACTGAAGCAGATATCCTGTGATCAGACCAAAGCCCATAAAAGACAGAAAGGAGTCGTGAAAGGCTCAGGCGACGCCTGTGGCACAAGGAGGATGGTAAAATTGTGTGCTTGGGGCGAGTGGTGCAGGCCTGCATGTGTCAGCTTCTAATACACTCACTCACTTACTGACACATCCACCATTCAATGCCCAACGCATTATCCTTCTTCCTTCCCTTTCAAACTCGAACCTCTTTTTTCTCTTTTTAAGGCTTCTTTTTGTACTAACAACATATTAACTGCCACTATTCTTTGATGTGATCCTAACGTAGATTCTTTACTAATTATGCCGTTTGTGCTGTGATTTTCAAAGGTTTGCATTGCACATTCTCTGACACAACAACAATTCAGATTGCAATTATAAAAACACGAATTGTTGTTTTTTTACCTTGAGAATTCTGAGAAATTCCAGATATTTACCTCCACTGTCCGGCCAGATATTCAGGGTTCAATTTTTCCTCAATAAAGAGAAAGAGCATCATTCCAACTTGTATACATGGCATGACACAGTATATACTGGCCCCCAGCCCCCTAAGATAATGATCATAACTAGTGTAAAATAAAGGTGTATTGGTGTACAACTCGATCCCCTCCACAAAAGGACGGAGGGAGGAGCTGAGAGTGTCATGTCAGACAGCTTGCTGGGTGGTAGCCGTGGGATAATTCTGCAAAGACAGGATCTAGCATCTATCAAACGATTGGCATTGCCAGCAGAATTTTTTGGCTCTCCCCCAGGATCTCTTTCTACTAGCGTCTGGACAAACGATTAACCATGCAGGGGGAGAGAGAAAAGGTAAAACGAGCGTGAAGTAATCATTCATTCCATGGAAATGGAGATGATTGATAACCTGAACACCGACCTTTCACTATGAAAATTGCCCATGTTCCTTGTTTGTTACCACCAATTCCAGCAGATTGAAAGGCCTGCATATGATTTGCTATGTCATTAACAATGACAAAAAAAAAGGAATTTGTTCAGATTTTTGTCATTAGTGTATGCGTTATCTAGAAATTAAAAATATGTATATCAATTCATCATAATATATTAAATTAAAAATAAAACAGGATATGTCTACAGGTATATCTTACATATATATATGGTGTATCATGCGATAAAAACAACCGAATATCATTGGTGTTCATCCATAACTATTCATGAATAGTGATTATTGTTGGTCACGACATTGACAATGACATTTTTAATAAAAAAAATATGAAATTATTTAAATTAATAGATATTGATTTAAAAATTAAAATAGAATAATTATATCAAAATATAATTCTTATATTTTTTAAAAATATCATGCTAATGAATTGTGTAAACTACACAATTCCCTGTAGAATATGGATAAATTTAAGTACTGAAAACGGATCAAGGGTACAATCCGAAACTACTTTATAATGATCCTTTCCACAGGAATGGGGAGACTTTAAAATAGAATCGATGGTTAAACAACCTCAGGGAAGAATTACCTTTCCAAGAACTGAGAATAAAAATATGATCCTTTGACATAATTAACTTGCTTTACAACTAAGAATAAAAGTATGATTTCTGTTGTACTGTTTTCACATAAAATTATATTAATTCGATATTAATATGGCTTCCACACATTTGATATTATCACATAGTAGTCCCATATTTTTGTGGCATTCTTGTATTCATGTTTTTTGTAATGTACACGTCGTTCAACATACTGAGCGGGAACGATCGTAAGGTTGAAGCATCGTGCAAAGAAACTTCCCGATGCCCATTTACCACCATTGATTTAGCGTCCAATTTTCTTCGTTCGTAAGTTAATTTTTTGTAATTATTAACTTGATGGTTTCATATTCAAATTTTATACTCAATATGTGTAAATAACTATTCATAATTCTGGCTAGCTAGTTTTAATTATAAGTTTTAATTTTATTTTTCAAAAAAAAAAGACTGAAATTTTAAACTGACAACATTTAAAATGAAGAGAAATGGAGAATGGAAATTTTAGAAATAAAATTGCTTTTATTATGGGATATTTGGCCAATATTTCAGAATATCATAACGAATCATCTCGCTTATAGAATTAAATGGAACAATCTGACCTTATCACAAGGTTAAATGCGGTCGAAGCTGATTTCTGTATTTTTACTATTTTCTATTTTAAAATATTTTCTGCCTATTTTCTACTAAAATTGAAATTAATAGTTTGTAATTTTTTTCACTTATAAGTTTGTTTTTAACTATACTTATTTTGAAATTTTATTTAGATTTATCATAATAATTCTATTTTTACTATTAATGGCGAGGTCTTATTTATATACTTTTTATAAAAAATAATATTTTCTCTACTATTCAGCAGCTAGTATCCACTGTACCTTAGTTTGTTTGTTTAATCTCTCAGACTTCCAGGTAATCAACCTTTAGCAAATCTCTTTGTTTTCAGGTAATCCAACTAAAATCTGCTTTTAAAAGAAATTATAAAAAGGAAAGAACAAAAAGCAGATTGTTTTTTAAAAACTAAAAAGGAGAGACGTGGAAAGCTGGAAAATAAAAAAGAAAAAAACAAGAACGAATCAGTGGCATAATGGCCACCTATAAGCAGAGACAAAAAGAAATGATGTCGTTTGCCACACCATTCCCCATCTCCAATCAAGGGCCCAAAAGTAGTGAGAGAACCATTAATAAATAACTTTAAACCCCAAAAAGTATATATATATATGAATTCAAGTTATTATTACCGATGGTACGTAGTAATGTGACATCATGGCCACGTTATATCCACGCAAGCCAAAACGTAACATACAGTAATCCCTTCAACTTACGTTAATTTAATTACATTGGTTTCCTAATTGCTAGAAAACATATATTTTCCGTACTTAGTGAGAATTCGAAACACTTCTTCCCCCTTGGTTTTCTTCGGGCATCGCCCAAAGCCTATCTTATTTTTAACATTGAAAAAGAAAAAAGAGAACAACTGATATAACATGATTTATGACAAGAGATTGTTTTCTTACATATTTTTAAGTGGTTATGTCATGATAGAATTAAAAAATAATATCCTAGTTTGTAGCATGTCACTTCAACAAGAAAAAAAGATAGAACTGGAATCATGTCTGATTCTGTAGCTTTTCTTTTTGTCTGAATCCGAATATATGAGGTTCTGGGTCTACGTATTATTTTCTGTAGACCGATGGATAAACTCAAAACAAATCCTAATAGTGATTAGTGAATAACTGTATCCAATTGCTAAATTACACTCCGCTCCAATTAGCATCGTTCTCTGAATTTCTACACATCAAAAAACATTCTCATATTCTATTTTAAGATTCTTTAGTTAATAAACATTATTAAATCACTAACTTGGTTTATAAATTTAATTGAAAATAGAATATAATTATTAGTGCAGTATATCTGTGCCTGCACTGCCCGTTCACATATATAAGTATAAATATAAATATTCATGAATTAAATCTGAATATCCTATGTACAGTTAGCTTTCTTGGTTAATTAAATACAGTATATTACTCCTCACACTTTCACGAACAATATCATCTTTTTTATATTTGTATAAACGCAATAATATCAACTTCAAAGAAATCAATGCTTAAAATTAGCCAATGAGGTAAAACTAAAAAAAATTATTTTTTACGTAATGAAATTGTATTCATAAAAGAAAAACAGGGTGAGATGATACCAGTGGCTTTACAATCTTTACAGATTGCCACACACGTGCATATATATTGACGTATTTATGTTCTTGTATACGCGCCAGTAATGGAAAAATGAGTTTTATTATCTTGATATGCGTGTCATTATCACATAAGGCGAGTAAGTAATTCTTTATGTCCGGAGTAGTGTTATGTCTGCAAATGCTAAGGATGAGTAGAGAAAATAATTTATCACAGTCAATCTTAATCAACCAATCATATATATAAATCTTCTTGTATGTTATTTTAAGCAAAACCAGACAATATGTATTTCAAAATACAAACAAACACATAATTGATTAATTAACATAGGAAAACAAAATTGATTCTGACAATTTTACTATATTAAACACACTATTAGAGCTTAAATTTGAAATCATTGAGTGGTGTATACGGAGAGCTTGCATATATACCTTTTCTAATACTTTTCATGGTTGTTTTCCAGACATATGCATTCAATTATCAATTGGATATGAACGAAAGATGTAGAGTTGCTTGAGGATGCATGCATGATATTGATTATTGAGATTGGTTACTGACATTGACTGTGATGGAATCTTTAGAGGATGCATGCATTCCTTCATTTTTTAATAATTATGATTCAAATTGTTCTACCTTATACGCAATTTCGTGTGAGAAAGAATAACATTGATAAAATTTAGGAGAGATTGTCATCTATCAGAATTATTTTCTCCATCATTTATGCTAACCTATCACTTTCCTTGAGGCCAAATTTCGATATGATGAAGAAAGTCCGGCCAACTTCTAAACTTGGTAACAATCATTGGATTGCTTTCTATATTATTAATGCATCAAATCTAATTTTAATTTCGGAACTCAAATCGATCAAATAAAGTTAATGACTTATTAAGGCAAAATCTCATTGGGCCAAGTGAAGGATAATTGGTTCCCCGTAGAGTTTTAGGCCAAGAAAATAAAAGAGTATTATGCTTAGAAAAAGAAGAGATGATAACAGCATTATGGGATGCTTTTGGATTTTGGTTTTGGAATTTGAGAAATGGTGGGTAGACGTGGGGCGTCTAGACACTCGAACAGTGATATCACAGAAGGCATAATGAGAAAGGTGATAACCTTTTTTTATCTGCAAAGGTCAAATTGGGCCTCCCTCATCAATCATAATGATATCTTCACCGTCGATTCAGAAGGAGATTTGCCCCCAAGATTCATCATCATTGCTTCTGATAGTTCTTTTAGGCGCTCAAAAGAAACCCTAAAAAGTATGATATAAAACAAGCTCTAGACAGCGAGTGATAGATAGATATATATCAAATGTTTTTTGAACAGTATTGATATATCATTCATGTATCATCTTTCTCTGTTCTGTTCTGTTCTCTTTTTCCTTTTCACTCTCTGAAACACTATGGTGAAAGTTAACTTTCACTTGGGTGCACTAACAAAACAGAGTCCAGTTTTCGTGTATGCTGTGCAGACTTTATGTTCCATCTTTTTATTCTTTGATGGTAAAGGGCATGGGATTTTTTTCATGCAAATCCGTATAAAGAAACTGTTCAACCCTTTGTCGCCTATTGTTGACCTCACGATTCGAGTAAATTACACTAATCTTTTTCCAGATACGAAAATTTTCATGCTTTTGAGGTCTAGATCAGTACATTTGCCGCAGAATATCATTTAAAAAGTTGAAACTTGCTAGCTTCAGTTTTTAAAAGGTACTGCACTTTTAGTGTGTTATCAAAATAGACAGTGTCTTTTCTGTAGCCTCCCAATTGCTCTTTTCCTACAACTTCAAACTAGTGGTGCCAAAAAAATACGACTGCTATGGAAATATAAAAGAGGAAGTGGTTGGTCATATTTGTTGGTAACGTTTCGTTGGGATATTACAATCTTAGGCTCCTACCGATTTTCTAACCTTCCTGGAAATCTCTTATCTGAGAAAGACTTTCTTTATGGGTTCTTTATTCATCTACACCTACCTAGGTTTGTGAATGTCCAGAGATCACCACTCGTCCTAGAGATTTCCCCTACATATAAAACAAGAAGCCAAAATCACGACTTCCATCTCCAGTTGGTCTACCTTTTTCAGGATAGAGGTAGAGAAAGATGGCAGCAACCTCTCAAGTTCCCCCAAATCTGGGCTTGTTTGAGGAACAAGAGATGCCTGCTCAAACAGGTTTCTTTTCTTTTCCACCACTCTTGACCTTCTCTCAGCTGGGTAGCGGCCACCAGTCGGTAAAAGGCTTCATCCTACCTCCTCCGCTTGCCTCTGATCCTTCTACTGCAAATCTCACCGAAACCCTACTCCCATCTGCCGCTCACAAGCAAAGAGAAGACCTCACTTCTTGTTTGGGAGGAACCCATCTCCTTTCCCTGCAAAGATCTAGTGCAAATCTCTGGTAAAACGATCACAACATTTAAGAACATAATCATGCAAGAGCTCCTTTAGTTTTTATCAGTCTGTCTAACCTTTTCCTTTTTAGTTTTAACATCTTCATCTGTGAAAAAAGCAAAGCTTGAGGATATTCACGTACAAGATGATCGCTTGACCTTCTTGTTTTCTAGATGAGAGGGTATTGCATGAGATAATTTAACAAGATCATCCTCTGATCCTCGTGTTTACTAGATGGGACGATGTAGCATTAGAGAAAGATATCAATAAAGTTTGCGAATTACAAACAATTCAGTAGTAACATGGTTATCGTAAATCTGGGTCTCTTCGTTCAACGCAACGAAGGTAGTTTGCATCTATATATACTAAAAATGCTCAAAATGGATGTTCATCATTAGAAAGATGGTCCTTGGTTTATAAAAATTTATTTGATGGAGAAAACGCAATCATTTTCAGCGTCCCCATTCCCCCCCCTCTCTCTTCCTCAGCCATGATGAAGCGAGTCGTCTGTCTTGCAATTGTTTTTCAGGTCATGGGGAGAGGTAAATGAGTGCTTGAGGAGCAAACGAAGCGAGGGAGATGATCATCTCGGGGTTTCTGCGATGAAGATGAAAAAGATTAAAGCAAGGAGGAAGGTGAGGGAACCTAGATTTTGCTTCAAGACTCTAAGTGATGTGGATGTGCTGGATGATGGTTACAAATGGAGGAAGTACGGGCAGAAAGTGGTAAAGAACACTCAGCATCCCAGGTTAGACATTTGATTGCAGCGAGTACACCAATTATCTTGCAGTAAAGTTCATGTCATATCACGTTGGATTAAAAATCTTGCTCCCCTTCCCTCTCCTTCTCTCTCTCTCATTATCATTGTCATATTATTTTTCTGATTATACTCTCATTAATATTGCTATTGCTATTGCTTCTTGCTGCTATCATTATAAACATATTTTAGGGAGAACAGAATTGGCGAGGGGTTTTTGATTGATAAAATTTGGAGGCATTGATCATCATTGTCATAATTTATATTTTAGGGATAAAAAATAGTAATTATTACCTTTTCAATGAAGAAATCTTACTGAAAAGAGGCAAAATCTGTTCAAACATTTTCTAATTATGATGCTAGCTACATAGAAAGAAATGTTGTACAACACTATGAGAACTTGGGGCAAACATTTTCATGATCAGACACTGATTATGTTCTCACGCCATCAATTTTAAAAGATGGGAAAGCAATAAGGAGATTTTCCCTCCCTCCCTCTCTACTGTTTGAAATGCATGGGGATCATCAAAATCACTAATTAACGTGCATAGCTAATTAATCATCCGTAATGGGCATATATATCTTCCAGGGAGAGGTCGATAACGATGGCAAGTCTATAGAATCTGTTACTGTGATTCTTGCCTCCCCACTACAAGTCTGTGTGACTGCTAAGCAGATATTCTAGCCGCAATGTGGAATTTTGTGTCTCTTGTGGTTTCTTTTGGGAGAGGTGATAGGGAGGCGGAACCAGACACAAAATTTGACTTGTTGTTTCTTGGCAAATATAGCTACAGTTTTCTACTATACCTTCACCCACCAAAAGAATATTGATATTTATGGCATTTCTAGAAAGTTTTGGTGGTGTTTGTTTGCGGGATTGATTGGGTTAACCATATAGAATATCGTAGAAACTGTGGTTAAGTTCAGGCTTCTTAGATGGTCTAGTTATTCTATAATAATGGCCTTCTCTCCAGTATGGGTAAAGATAAACAGCCTGACCCTAAGTGCTAGTGTCTTTCATTAGAGGGGCCCTTCTTCATGTGTGTCCAAAAGTTCAATCCTTGACAATAAGGGACAGCCAGCGCAGTTTCTTCCTCAAGGATACAGCACAACAGTCTCAAAAAGTGCCTGCCAATCACATGTTACTTTATACGATATTCTATATTATTGTTTCGAGCCCGTCTCCTTTTAAATTCAAAACAAAGGCACAGCCACTTTTTAATTACATTGCTGGTTTCTTTTTGTAACTTAATTACCTCTCTCAAAAGTAATGGGTTTTATCTACAGTAGTAGTCAGTCGCAGAAGTAAGAACCCCTGCTCATGGGGATCTCATCGATCAAAACTTAGAATTGAAAACCTTTTCATTTGAAAATCCCATGCAGAGCTGACAAGGTTAACTGATGTGAAATGAAACGCATGCAGGAGCTACTATCGTTGCACACAAGATAGCTGTAGAGTCAAGAAACGCGTGGAGAGATTAGCCGAGGACCCCAGGATGGTGATCACAACCTACGAAGGAAGACATGCGCATTCCCCGTCGCATGACCTTGAAGACTCGCAGACTCCATCTTCGCAGCTTAACAATTTCTTTTTCTAAGAATAATGGATAGCTAGTGGGTCTCTGTCTCTGCCATAGTCTTCGTCGTCCATGGGGGTGTATGAGCTTTCTTTCCCATATAGTAAATAGCGTAAAAGAAGAGAAATAAAAGAATGATGTGAGTAAATGGCTTTGCTTCCTTTTTTTTTAGAAACTATATATTATGCGGATCAAGTTCCCTCTGGATGTCATGGACCAAATCGATGATATAATCATATACGAATTTAAGCTGGTCATGTCCTTGTGATAATTAGTAATTTAGTCTATTTACATCGTTATCATTATGTCATCGGTTTGGTTCATTAAATATGCTCTGTGTAACTTTTTTATATATTTGGTTTCTTAAACTTTGAAAATTCTCTCTAGTTGTAATTTCCCCAATCCACATGTATGATATGCTTATATATATTGGTACCATTTATCTCTCTCAATTTGCCTGCCTATTTTTGGAATATCATGCAAGGAGGATCCAATACTGGAGAATTAGAATTGGTCGTACAATACCATAATTAATTGATAATTATGTATATCAATAATCAAAATATGTGGATCTATAATAGAAAGTATTAATAATTGATTGATGATTATATGTATATATAACCAAAATATATGAATTTGTATAATTAAATAGAAAAAGTATTATTAATTAGATGATACTATCAAAAATCTTTTAAACAATAACAGCCCAACAAAATTTGAAAATATTAAAATCAACCAAATTATCAAATTATGACCAGCTACCCCAAAGTTCTTTTGTTTATTGAGTTGAAAATATTAAAATCAGCTAAATTATCAAAAACCCATCAAAGAATCTACTGACCATCCGCGGCCGTCCTCTGGTTTAACAGGTAACTCTCTCGGTTGTTTTTTTTCATCTAGGAGTATCTGTTTGGCTAAATAAAAGAGGGGACAAAGCAGTGTGTTTGCTTGCTTCTTGCTTTTTCTCTCTTTTCATTTTCGTGTTTTGGGGAATTGTCTTCTCTTCGATAGAGTTGGTGGCCATCTGGAAAAATACTGACTTGTCTGTGGATGATTAAGGTAAGAGATGGTTAAGCACAACAATGCCGTGCCAGGTGCGCACTTTAAGGTGGGTTCCTTCTCCTAACTGTTAGCTTGTTTGTATGGTTAAGCACAACGGTGGGTTCCCGCTCCTAACTGTTAGCTTCAGAGATTTATTTTGTACGAGTTTTCCTTATTGCTGTTTCCAGGTTCTGAGTATATCTAATTGCGCAGCTGAGGTCTCTTGGGCCGTAATACTTGACGAGAAGACAGTTACCTTGGCTACATTATGCCATAAGCATAAGATACATTGGCTAAGGGTCTTAATGTCCAACTTTTATTTTCAGGGACGGTTTTTGTCCTCACTCAGTACAAAATCACCTGCCCTAAATACAGTTTGCTGAAGGTCTTTTTTAATCTTATTCTGATTATGTTGCAAAATTTCCGCATATATCTGGCTATTTGCTCGTTGCTAAAACATATCTTATTTCCTCTGCAAATTTCAGCAATATACACGGACTGGTTGCTGGTGGAGGAGAAGATGGTGCTGTTGAATGTTTTGACATGAGGATGAAATCTTCTATTGGCAGAATTGCTGCTGTTGCACCTGCTGGTGATGCAGACGAGGTAACTCACCTGTCCTTGTGCTAAGATGCATTTGAATTGTGAGCTAAAATGCATTTGAATTGCAGCAAATGAGATGGGAGGGTAGTTTCTTCTAGTTTATCATTATATTTTTAATATCAAGGTAGATACTTGAGTCATTTGTCTGTTGCATGCTTCTTGAATTGATACTGCCGAGTGGGGGAAATAAAGAGTTTAGGATGAACCTGTTGAACCAGTTGTGAATAATGTTATTTATACCTTTTGTTCTTGCACTAATATGATCCGGCTGACATCCAGTTGTACTGTGTACCCGTTTATCTCATCAGAAGTTTATTCATTTTTTTCATACAATAATGGAATAATTCATCTTATGTCTGTGTTTCTGTCTTACTTCTCTATTACTTTGTTTGATGGAGATGGGGGTTTTTTGATGGCTGTTGGTAGTAGCAGAGGCAAGGTATTATCTATATTATGGCTATGAGTAGTCAAAAGAATCATATTTTTTGCCTGATGTCATTTATTATATATTGATTTAACTTGTGGTATACTCTATACATTAATTATGCTTCTTGTGCAGTAGACTTGAATGATCCATACAAATAAATATTTTGAACTGTTATCGTCTCTTTGTGAAGGCTGTAGACTATTATGTTATAAAGATATAATAGGCAGTAGGATTACCAAAACCAGCTTTTCCACCTATCCAAATATGGTGTTCATAGCCAGGAGAAAATTTAGAGATCTTTAGTTTATAAGCCTTTTCAAATATTAAACAAAATCTTAATCTTCCATAGATTCCTCAATGAATTTGGTCACAAGTATTTCATTAATAATCTTGTCCAATCTCAAAATCAAAAATGTCTTTGCACACTAGTGGTAATGATTCATACTCTATAGGGTGAAATCCTTGTCAAACGCAATGCACTTGGTGCCTGCCTGGCATAAATTGTTTAGTTGCCATAACTCTTTTCTGCTGCTCATTTACTTTCAGTATAGTTATTAAAGCATACTGTATATTATGTTAATAATGCAGGTGCTGCTTTATCATCTGAGATCTTCCCATCCTATACATGTTAAGGATCATATGTAAGCCTACCATGTATAACCTAGATATATTTTTGTGAATAGCTTTGATGGAGCTTGGTGATTTGGGTGTTCTTTGTTTTGTTTTGCAGGTACGGAAGTCTTATTTTGGACATTAAGTGGCATCATTCTCTCAAATCTGAGAGGCGAAAGATTATTTCTGCAGATAATCATGTTGTCAGAATATGGGATCCTGAGATGGTAAGGACTGTCCTATTGAAATTTGTGGTTTGAATGAGTTTTTGATACACTTAAATCATCCAGCATATTCCCTGAAAAGAAATATGCTTCTTATTTTCCTATCAAGGAAGATGGTTCTTTTTATGGACAATTTATTTATTGAAGGCGCAGAAAATTAAATTGTATTCACAATGTCCTCTCTCCGATAGCTTTAGTTTTTTCATCAATGTCTTTTAGAGCTACCTGGATCTATTTGTCATTTATCTTCATTGCTAGTCATATATGGGAAATTCCTATCTCCATTTTAGATCAATCAACTAATTTTTAGCCAGCAATTGTTTGAAAGTTCTTTAACCGGATATGGTGCGAGAGTTGAGTAGTCTGAGATAGTACACTTCAAATTCTTGTATATATCTGTCTTTGCTATTACATATTATTCTTTCTTTACCAGGGAGATGGCTTGACAAGCATTGAACCTATACCAGGAAAAATAAATGATGTATGTGTCATCAATGACAATGGTTTGCTATTCTTGGCATTGGACTGTGGCCAGATACCTTCTTATTTCTTATCTTCATTTGGGCCTGCTCCTAATTGGGTTCCTGACCTTGAAATTTGACGGTATGGTTTCATAGTCATTGACCTTGTTTGTTTCATGCTTGGGTTTACCCCGGATGGGTTTTATTTAATGCTGTTATGCCAATAATTTGCAGGAGGAAATGGAGGAGGGTGCGCAAACTATCATATATGATAATTATAAGTTTTTGACGAAAGAAGATCTTGAGCGTTTGAACTTGACGCAATACATTGGCACCAATGCTCTCAAAGCATAAATGCATGGATTCTTTATTCATAATGCTTTGTACAAAAAGGTAAGACCTTCTGGCACTGATGATTATGCTTTTATGTAAAACTGTTGTTTCAAGAAACTCCACCTGTTGAATTGTTATTATAAAAGAAACTTGGTTTTTGTTGGCCTCGACATTGCGAGTGTAAGAAAAAGATGAAGGCATTTTTCTGTTGCGTGTTCCCTTGCTGTATTTTGAACTTCATTGCTTGCTTCTTCTTTTTTCTTTTACCTTTGGATTCCCTTGTTTCCTTTTGCCTGCTGAATGGCATCGATAAGGTAAAGGAGTCTAGAAGAGATTGGGAAAGGATAACTATTGAATATGAATGGTGGGAAAATGTTGGTAGAAGTTTTTAGTGATATCCTATTCAAAATTGATTTTCTTTTTTATGGTTATTTAACTTTTCTGCTTTGCGAGTCAATTGGTTGATGTAATTTATTGTTTCTAGTTGCCCCTTTTTCTAGTTTGAGTTTTCTTTTTGAAGCAAGTACTCTGAAACTTGCTGTTTCTTCTTACTCTAATTACAGCTTCCAGTTTGCATTTTACAACTAACGGTTGTGGACATTAGCTTCCCGTTTATGTTTTCTGTCATCTATCCACGTGGACCTGTATGCTGCAGGTTAAAGCAGAAGTTGATCCTGTTGGATATGAGAAATATATAGAGCAGTGGAAACAAGAGAAACTGGAAAACGAGAGTCGTGACAGAATTACGGTCCGCTTTTCTCTCTATCTTTTTCCCTTAAAGATGAGTTATGAGACTAAGAAGTAGGTTCTCATATTGGATACTGGGCATCATTTTTTGGGTTTCTTTTTTGAGATTACAATTGCATTATTTGATCTTCATAGTGTATGTATGCATAATTTGATCTTGCTTTGTGGTAAAAAGGATCTATCTATGTAAGCCTGCCTTTGTTAATATACTCCTTTTTAGCTATGGCAATGGCAAGAGAGATGCCGATGATAAAGAAACGAAGAAAGCCTCCAAGAAAAAGAACCAAAATGTTTAAAAACAAGTTGCCGTTCACCCAACGGATTTGATGGTTCTACTGCAAAGTTTGTGCTTTTATATATATTCGTGTTGATCAAGTTGCACAGTAACGACTGTTGATAGCTCAGTAAATTAAATTAGGAAATGAAAATGTGATAAGTTCTTGTGTTTTTTATGTGTAGGACTACGAAATTGATGAGTCAGAGCCAGAATATCTTGCTTTGCATCCTCTGGCGTCGCAGAAGCAGCAAAGCTCTTTGGTGGAGGAGCATTTCGAGCCCATAGTGGAAGGGAGTCCTCCTCGGTAAGGGATGCATCATTCCAAAATGCCTCTGCATGTCTCTCATCCTTGACTTCATATAACCATAAGCATAAATTTATAGAGAAGACAGAGAGGATGGAGAAGAAGCAAGGAGGAAAAGAGGTGTGCAAATTATTTTTTTTGATTTTTTATAATGAAGAATATCCCACTAGACAATCAGACTAATTTCTTTCCGGGACTCTGACCACCCATCTCACTTCGCAATCATTTAGCCTGCAGTTATAAGTGGGGGTACAGCATTCACCTTTGGTGGAGACCATTACCAATAATGTACTTTCTATAACCTGTAATTTTTTCAGACCGAACCCGGTACCTTGAGTTAAGGAGACGCAGTATGTTGTAGTGTGCAATCTTTAGGGCTGAAGTCGTTGTTGGGGCTTAGAGGCCGAGGCCGTGGCCGTGGAAGAAGAGGGGGCCACACTAGCCGAACAGGTGGAAGGTGAATGTGAATAAGAAATGCATTCTCCTATCAATTCTTTTCTTTCCCTTCTTCAAGAAGAGGGAGCCACGCCTTCGGGATTTCTAACGGTTAGTTGTTCAAAAATATATTTCTATGTTCATTCGGCCAATCGAACTCTTTTTAAATATAGGAAAAGTCCTTGACATTTTGAAAATCTCTATGTTGGTTAATTAACTTTCTTTTTCTTTCTATATAATTTTTATTTTTTATCCATACATCATCACTAGATTCATTTCTTAGGCCCATCGAGCCTATCAGACTAGCCCAGACATAGTACAGCTTTCTTATTCCGATAAGGATTAAATCATTGCTGTAATGAAACTTGCTATGATCTGCCCAATTTTCAATGCACGGATGGTCCAATCTTGATGTGACCCCTAGTAGGGAAAAGCTGTTTCAAAGGGGCAAGGGACGTACAGCATTTCACACCTTTTTACCAGAAAACAGAGCATGAATAAACGACTTGTCCTGCTCGACTACAAGCATCGAACCATTCCAAGGTATTCAGGCCAGATTAAACGCTTTGTCAGCTAAGGTATCAACCGGTTTAACACAGCAGAGTATAATCTAGACAAAGCTACGGCTACGATTACTGAAATTGGGAGTACAAAAGTTGGAAGCAGAGGATGAGAACAAATCAGGCATCTTGAAGAAAGGGCCAAAAAGAGGCCCCAAGTTGGTCACTGTCACTGCACCACGCCACACCAGCGGTTCTTTTGAGACTTTATGCCATTAAATAAAACTAGAAAGAGCAGAGCCCAAGTAGCATAAAAATAAAAACATCTGAGACTGAGAGTGCCATATTTACACATCTGTAACAGGTTAAACTTTTATACGTATAAAACAACAGAGTTTGGCAAGAGAGGCGCATCTTACACGACGGCATCAAATGGTAGTGAAACAAGCTAGGCCAGTTTTATGGCATAGTGTGTCCACTTTCAAATGGCAAAGATTTGGGAAAATTTTTTTTGTTGAAGCCGCCGAAATGAATCTTCACCGGTTCACCACCTTGTTCATTCCAAGAATTCACCCTAGATCTGTGATCAAAACTTCTTCCGTCTACTGCTTGTCTAGTTCAGGGCCTTCTTTTATGGTCTCTACCATTTCAACCGAGCCAAAACCTCCATCTTTGGTGGAGATGGTGGATTGCGTGTCCATACCAGACCCAGCTTGTATTTCTTTGAACATTGCCATAACTTGAATCATAGTGGGTCTCCTCCATGGCCGATCGTCTAGACACGCACAGGCCACCTTTAAATGCTGCAAGAGCTCCATCTCAAGGCTGGGATCCTCTTTCAAGAGAGCGGGGTCAAAAACATCGCTTATTCTCAATTTGGCATGCTGCTTCACCCACCCGACAAGATTGTTGTCACCGAAATCTGCAGAATCAGTTGGCCTTTTCCCTGTGAGCAGCTCAAGCAAAACTACCCCATAACTGTAGACATCCCCTTTGATGCTACATCTAAAGCTCTGGTAGTACTCTGGAGGCACATAGCCAGGGGTGCCTGCTAATGTGCTCACACTCAAATGAGTATCCATCGTATTCATAAACCTTGCCATTCCAAAATCAGAGACCCTGGCTTCCAAGTTCTCGTCAAGTAAGACATTGCTTGATTTCATATCCCTATGGATAATTACTGGTATGCAATTATGGTGAAGATATGTCAAACCCCTGGCTGCACCAATTGCAATCTTTCTCCTAGCAGCCCAGTTCAGCTTAATCCCAGTCTTCTTTTGGTTGTGCAGAACATCTTCTAAACTTCCATACTTCATGTACTCGTAAACCAGTAGCCGCTCTTCTCCAACCTTGCAATACCCAAGAAGTGGAACGAGATTCCGATGCTTGATTTTCCCAATGGTCTCCATTTCGGCGGTGAATTCTCGATCGCCCTGCCCGCTTATGTGAATCAGTTTCTTGATGGCTACGACACTTCCATCTTTCAGCTGGGCCTTGTACACGTCACCAAAGCCTCCAGAGCCTATGAGGCTGTCATCATGGAAGCCATTTGTAGCTTCAAGAAGATCCGCAAAAGTGAGCTTTCGCAGGGGCTTTGAGTCAAATGTGGCGAGGCCGATGCTTAATGCTTCACGCGTACCAGTTAGCTTCCAGGCAGTGTTGGCTGTGCCCGAGTGCGAACGGCTGTCGATATATACATCCAGGGCTGACTCTTTCTTCCTCCGTTTCTTCAATTCCACGGCAACTATAATCAGACCAATGATGCAGAATAATGAGAACAACAATCCCATTGCAACAGTTCCTACTAAAGATGCCTGTCTCCTGTGAGACCTTTGATGCTGAGAATTTGAGCCGCCTGACCCACATGGCGAAAGAGGTATCCCGCAAAGGCCAGAGTTGTTGAGGAAACTGCGATTTGAAAATGTTTCGAACTGACCCATTTCAGGAATCATCCCTGTGAGAAGATTGTTAGACAAGTCGATATCGGTGAGCCATGACAGTCCGGTCATGGACGGAGGAATAGACCCTTGAAGCCTGTTATTAGATAGGTCAAGAATATTGAGACCTGTCAACTTTCCAATCTCCTGCGGGATATTTCCAGAAAGACTGTTATGTCCCAGATTCAAGATATAAAGATATGACATGCTCCCAATCTCCTTGGGAATATTCCCGGATAACACATTGTATGAAAGATCGAGGAATATCATCGACCCATTATCATTAAACGTGGGCTGGGTATAATCTCCATATACTCTCGTGGAGTTGCAGGGATGCCTGGTGGAGATTCTATTAAGCTGCTTTGATCTAATTCCGGCGAACTCGAGCAAATCTCCCTCTCCATGGCATTTTTCACTCTTGTCATTCTTCAAGTACACGTACCTCTTCCCGGCAATGAAGTTGACGGCAATGTTTCCAGACTGTTTGAACAGTTCAGGGGGGATTGTCCCGTTGAAGAAATTGGTGTTGAGATCCAACCAAATCAGGCTACGACAATCTCCAAGCTCAGGCGGGATACTACCGTAGAGCGAATTATTGCTTAGTTTGAGAATGGCAAGACTCGAAAGCTGTCCAATCGAGGATGGAATCTGACCCGTGAGCTTATTGTTGGACAATGAGATCCAGTTCAGGTTGGTGCAGTTGCTTATACCAGAAGGAATAACTCCGGTCAACTCATTGAAGTCTAGAATCAAGGTCTCCAGTGTACGTATGTTCCAAATCTCTGGTGGGATGTCTCCGTAAAGCTGATTGAACCAAAGATTCAAATCACGGAGTTTATAGAGTGATCCCAAGCTCGAAGGAATTTTTCCGGTGAGGTAATTGAAGCTCAAGTGGAGTGCCGTAAGCTGAGAACAGTTACTAAGACTGGCAGGAATAGATCCGATAAACATGTTGTTTTGAAGATACAACTCCTTTAAGTTGTTACTCGGATCTTGACACAAACCAGTAGGGATAGTTCCAGTTAAATTATTGGAGCTCAGATCTAAGGTCTCCATCGTGGGGTGCTTAAACAAAGAAACGGGCAACTCACCAGCGAAACCATTATAAGCCAAATCAAGCTTCTTCAAGCTACTCATTTTCAAGAAAGTATCAACAGGTAACTCAGCAGAAAAATTGTTGGTAGATATATCAAAAGTTTCCAACAAAGTACAAGAGGCAAAACCAGTAGGGATAGTACCAGTAAGATTATTTGAGGAAAGATCAAGCATGACAAGACCTGGACAGGAATCCAAAAGATACAAAGGAATCTCCCCTTGGAAACTGTTGCCGCCGAGATAAAGGTATTGCAAGCTCCCAGTGGGAAGCACTGGAACGAGACCGGAGAACTTGTTCGTGGAGACATTTAGGAAGTTGAGGTTGACACAAGCAGCAGTTGCATGAGCAAGATCACCAAAGAACTTATTCGCAGAGATATCCAGATGCTCTAAAGCTAAGCAATCACCCAAAGCAGGCACACTTGCTGAGAAGTTGTTTGAAGAGATATCAAAATACTGCAGATTCTTGCACCTGGACACATCAGCATCCCCGCTAACTTTATTCCCTTTCAAAATCAATTGTTTCAACTTATTGCAACCTCCGGATAAAACAAAAGGCAACACGTTTGAACCCGTAATCTTGTTGTAAGAAAGATCAAGAGACTCCAGGCCAAGCTTTAACCCACTTGACTTATCTTTCACTGAGAACCCAACAAGGCCGTTGCTTGACAGGTTCAAAGACTTTAAGGCTGAACACGAACCCAAGGAGACTATATCAGAGATGGGACTTGAAAGAGCATTATGAGATAGATCTAAGCTGCTCAAGGCTGAGCTGCACTGAGATCCAGAGGGTAGAGAAATGAAGCCAGAAATGTTAGTAGATTTCAAGGAAAGGGTATCAAGATGTTCTAGGCTCAGAAGGAATGTAGCCACAGGGTGAAAATCGATGCTCAGAAGAATGGAAGTGAGGTCTATGGAAGAGACTCTGTTCGTTTCTTGGCATTTAACTCCAGAGAAAGTGCACGGGTTCTGGTTAGGGAGCCAGTTCTGGAGGAGACCTGGGTTGGAGAGGGTGGTTTTGAAGTTGATAAGGTTCTGGGTGTCTTTGTTTGCTGAGGTAAAAGGTGGTGAAAAGGCTTGGAGAGAGAGAACGGAGAGAGAGAGGAGAAGAGTAAAGAAGAGGATTTTCATTTTGCTGGATGACATACAGAGAGAAAGAGAAGCGCTGTATGTCTAGGGTTTGAGAGCTGCCATTAGAGACAGAGTTCCGAAGGTTTCTGGTTTTAGAGAGGGAGATGAAGAGAAAACAGGGTGGTAAAGAGAGAGAGAGAAGGGAAGGGACAGTTTTATTTTGGTGTTTCTTTGAAGGCTGGTTTTAGAGAGAAAGGTGAGTCAAAAGATGGAGCAAGGAAGGTGAGGCGGGTATTTATCAGGTTGGAGAGTGGACACAGCTGTTCCTCACATGCCATGTGCCCCCTCCCTCCTCCCCTCTTAAACTTCTTTGTTTAAGCCTTTAAGCTCACTTCCTCTCTCCTTTAATCCTCTATTCTTTAACATTGTTCCGTGTCTCTACTACCTCTCCCTTTTTCATGATTTTCTAATCTTCTCTGAAAATTATCTGTTTGTCTCCCCCAAAAAGAGTGTTTAAGAGTACGTGAAAATTTTAATAATGCCTTCCCTCTGATCAGTTCATCTTCCTGTTCCAACTCCAAAGCTGTCCCTCTAATTTCTTCCCTTAAACAAAACCACCTTTGTCTCTCTAGCTTTCCCCTTTTTCTCTATTCTATCCCCCCCCCCCTCCCCGACTAGTGTGTACGTGAGATCGACGATTGAACCATCACTGTCAATTAATGATAGGATTCCATCTCTTAATTTTTAATACTTAAGCGTCCTTTTTGTTCACGAGGATTAATCTAGTCCATTTTGGCATTTATACAATACCCATCTTTTTGAGAGACGGACGCAGAGAGAAAAAGAGAGAGAGAGAGAGAGACTGAGGCAGGCAAGCACTCCTTTTTTTTTTTTTGGTAAGAAAGCACAGGATTAAGCGCCTGGACGCATAAAGGACAAGCCAAGCTTGTCAAGTTCAACAAAATCATACATAAAGTAGGGCTGAACCTGAAAATCATGTAAGCCAATGTTACAAGTTAGGCCAAATTTAGCTAAATGATCAGCGGATTGATTGGATTCGCGGTAGACATGAGAGAGATGAGCTTGAGGGAGGAGTTGTAAGAGTTGCCGCCCTTGTATGAATAACGGGTGTTGGAACCTGTTTGGATCTCTGTTTTTGAGGCCTTCCACAATGGAATAAGCACTCCTTTCGTTGCATTGGGGGAATGGAATTGAAGGAGGTAAAGTTTTATGGGAGGAAGCAAAGCCCCCATGTGCGCAACCCACGTATTCTTCTCCAAGATATGCTTCTTCTTTCTTTTTTCATTAATGAGTTTGGTTCTAGTCACCTTGTTATGATGATATAATATATGATGGTTTAATATCCTCAGGGTCCTACCATAATAATATTAACTTTAAATGTAACTGTTTCAGACTACACGTGTGGCTTCAATTTTTTCCCCTACAATAAAAAGTTGGGTGAAAATCACTTCATTGACCTAAAGCGCATGCAAAGGCATTTAAACCATATATTGCTTTTCCGGTCGTTGATTTTTTAGTGCTCATCCAATCAAGGAGAGCCTTGATATCTTCTTCACACTGTGCTAATACAGTGAGAAACACCGCAGATGAGGTTGGACCTCTGATAACGATGCCGTTTTTGGACTCTTTTAGGTGTTAAAATAATTCACCCATAGCTTGCGACTTTGGAGTATGGTTCTGCAAGAATTACCTAAATATTCCTGTGTTGATATACATGTATGCAATGCCAGAAATTCTCTCGCAATCCCACAATTTTTGCTAACCATTATCTTGTATAATTATTGATATCTTGTCTCTATCGGTATTCGTCACCCCACCAAAGTTCCAACCCGAAATTGGAGTTCAGCCATTGTTCTTGATAATCGGGATTCAATTCCGAGGATTCTAACGGTGCGAAAGCAAAATATGGTCTTACGTTTCTATAGTTAGCTTCTAATAGAGCTATGTTGGATGGGTCTAAGAGAAAAGGTTAATTCTGATTATGGACCGAATCTATACTTAAAACAGAAACAATCAAAGATCTCTGTGGTTTACGCGAGACCATGAGAGTGTGATTCTGGTGTAAGCGCTCGTGTAAACTGGGAAAGGCTGCTCCATTTATCACTTTCAGCCTCTCCACTTCTCCCTAAGCGCGTGCGCGGCTTCATTGACAAACCCATCCGATTTCCAAGTTCTGGACCCATTTGGGTCACGAAGGAGGAGTAAAAATAAAAATAGAAAAAACCCAAGGCACAAATGAGTAATACTTTGGAAAATGAAATTATGTAAAATTTAAAACTAATTTTGAAGTTCAAGCTACGGTTTCTTCTACAATAATTGCGAAAGGGTTTTAGGGAAATTAATATCTAATTATGTAAAGTTTATAAATTCAATCCCATCCTAAAAGAGCACATACTGTTTTTTTTTTCATAATAAGACAGACTTATTGCTGACACATCCATGGCATGTAAAGGGAAATCAGTGAGTACGCACCCACGCAATAAAATAGCATCTCAAGCATGGCCTGCTCCTTGGAGGCTGACGTAATTGTAGCCTGCAATAAAAAGATGAAAAGAGGGGAAATTCAAAACAAGACAATGCAGATCACGTTCTTTTTTATCTTGCTTTTTCTCAGACACGTATTCTAAGACTTTGATTTACGAACCCGATTTTATATATTTCGCCAAGTTACTGATTTCAAGGATGTTTAATAATTATATTTTTTATTGAACAATGTATCTAATTCCAATACTGTCACAGCGCGGTTTTTCGTCACCTCTACCATCTCCATCTAACCGCTAATCATGGATCTCACAATTTTCATCACTCCTATGTACACAGTTACTAGTCAATATATTCTCTACCCTCTTTACCATCCTCGAATGAGAATCCAATTTCATAATCAGAAAATATAAGAATGGTCTTGCATCTCATAAATCATATATTTAAAAATGATAAATGTAGTAATTTAACATAATATTATTTGAAAAATATCCCTCCAGTTATAATAAATAAATATATTTGACAATTTCGGTGGAATTAAATTAATGATGAAATATTTGATTGTTTTCCTTATTCTACTACTTACGGTTCTTTTGGTAATGGATAACTTACAGGAATTACTACAAACCCCCCGAGAAACATGTGAGCGATGCTTAGCTGGAACTCATCATCATCGCACACGCCATCTGTCAAATTTTACCAAACGATATGTCATCCTACCATCCCCTCAAAATTGCCTTGTCTGTCTGCGTTCTGATCGCAAGTATCGGCAACTAAATTATGTTCATGTATGTTCCCCAGCAAAACCTACATTTTTTATAAGTTTTAAGACTTTGACTAAGATTCGTATTCAATATCTCAAGTGCAAAAGATGGCTACAATAATATCTTAAAAAATTTTAGATATAAAATTGCATACCATGTTGCAACTTGTAAAATTATTACGTGACCTAAACAATATATAATAAGATCACTAATTCCAAACCACACTCAATCTTTTTTTTTGATAAAAAAAAAAGTATTGATTGCCGATTGGGTTCTGGCGGTCATGGATTCATGATATCGTAGCTGAAGCAAAGACTGACCTTACTGTACATTGTTCTTTTCCTTTTACGTTGTTAGGTGTGAGTTATTGTACTTTGTTGGGGACCAATACAGAGAACTTGTTTGTCTCATGATATCTAGCAGTAAATCTATGAACTCCTAAACTAAATTACATAGACGTCCTCTAATGGATGGGCGCTTCTTGTCGGGGCTAGATGACGCTTATTGGTCTAACTTCTTTCGTGTGCTCTTGTTGATGACGTGGAGGATAGAACTGGCTCTGCGGTAATGGCTAATTAGTTATAATCTGTTAGCTTATTTGGCACATATAAAAAATTAGGATTAGCAAATTCGATTCAGAATTATTGATGTAATCCCTCAGGCATTATCAAATGATGATTCAATAATATAAATTTTCCATTAATCACTAACTATAATTAGCGAGTCTAAAAACTTTTTGTATTTAGTTTGACAAAAAAAGCGTGTGTATATAGTATAATATAATAATATATAGAGATGAACAGAAGATGACGTGACTGTCAGTCTGTCACCATCTGGGTAATATGGGACCCAATTGCAAGCTATCATTTCCCAAAAGCCGGGACCCACTTTCCTTCTGATTAGTAACTCTATCTGATATTCATGTTTTACTTGAACAGAATGGGCACTGAAAATTGAGGGATTGGTAGGGTTGGGATGTTCTTTTTTACTTGTGGGTTTTCTGCAGAACTGAAGCTAAAAGAAAAAAAAAACGAAAAGGAACGGAAGATGGAAAAGAGATTACTGATTATTTTTCTTTTTGGTTTATTTCAATGAATGAATGAAAGATGATGATGAAGATGATGCTGTTGCTATTGTTGTTGTTCCGGATGGACCCCAGTGGGCAGCAATCAACACGTGCCCGTGTCTGCCTCCTCTGCTTACGTGGACCGGTTATTTCGGAGCGAGCCACCGAGGGGGTATTTGGGCCATTTCCTCGCGACGATGCAACCATCAATCGCTTTGACCACTTGGATCACCGACAGCTTGGCCAGCCTGTCACTGTTGCCCTTAGCTGCATTTGTTTTCATTTACTGCCCTCCCCACACTCGCTTGTCCATTTCCTGAGAGTAAGACTTCAGTGTGCAATTATAAAATATATCATCTCCAAATATGGCACGTTATTTAATTATTAATTCAATTTATTTTAAAAAGTAATAACCCGGGCCCCATAAAAGGAAACTTATTGTGATTAGAGAGTGATTAAAGGATTATGGTAGATCCTTGAGATTATTCGGGATAATTACCATTTACTAGGTAGGACGCGGTAAATATACAAATAAGGAAGGTAGCTTCAAATGGAATAGTGGATGTATAAGGAAATGTAACGAATTGAAGAATATACCAATAATGCATTAAATATTTGCTAGGAAAACGAAATTTATTTTCACCCAAACCAGCTCCAAGTGTTTAGAAAAAGGAAACAAACTAATAAAAGAAGAAAAAAAACACCACACGTGCAAAAACACGCGCACACGAATTATTGAAGGGTCCACTTTCAACAATGAAAGGGGGTTTGATTTGATATTTAGAATCAGCCAAGCCAGATGCTATCGACAATCTCAATTATCGCCTGGTCTTCTGGCCATACACAATAATACTAATGAATAAGATGCATCATTTTACTTTGACTACTTGCCATGCAATTTTGCAGAAAGAAAAAAGAATTTACATATTTTTCTTTTATATAGTTTTAATACAAGTAGCAAATAGGACTTGAGGCTCTTTATTATTGAATGCAAAACCGGTTGGCCTGTCATCCTGTCCTTCGCCACCAAGGGTGGGAGTGCGGAGGGCGAGATGCAGATAATTTAAGGGCGGGCATTAATGAGAGAGTCGATGATTAAGGGTACGAGTAACGTTGGGTTGGAGGAATGGAGGGGGCATGGCACTATGGGTGTGGGACACACACTCCTTTTCTTTTGGTCTTTCTTTGCATCAAATGGAAAGTACGAAAGGAAGCCGAGAATGAAAAATGAATGCCACACGGGAGAGATGGTGACATTTAGAAAGGAGGGACCCTACCAACATTATTTCTGTATGAGTGTGTGAGAGAGATTAGTCATGGAAGATGGGATCTATCCTTTATCCGGTAACATTATAAGAGAAATGAGTGGAACAATATCCCGCATGTATTTGAGTGCGTTTCCAACATTATATTATACATTTTTTTCTATGCTTTACATCATCTTTTCGAACTTGAATCTAATATACAATTCCACACCGGTGCCGCGAGGCCCAGAAATAAGAAACTATGGGCTTTCTCTATTTGAATTATTTTGGTCCCAGTCGTATCAGTCTCATCAGAAAAAAAAGCCCATAACAACTTTTGTACGGGATATCAAATTATATAATAGATTATTGGGTTTACATTGAAGCAACAGACTATGACGATGACGTATGGCCAACATGCATGCATGATCAATCTCCAATAGGATCAACGGTGGGATGCATGCAATGAGATGGCCATGATGATTAACTCGATGGTCACCGAAAAGTTGTATTTTTATCAAAAAGAGGCTTCTCCTTTGTATTGATGACGGATATTGTTTGTGCGTGAACATAGGAAGGCTTTGGTAGTTGTGTCAAGGTCCATGGTGGACAAAAGCACTTGGATTTGTCCTTTTCCTCATTAATGGCATAGGCTAATGAACAAAAAAACTTGCTTGTTTTACAAAGACTAATGATGAGAGGTTGGTAGCATCTCAAATCCTTAATAATGAGACTGTGAGGAGTGATAGAGGTGAAAGATAGTTGTCATCAGCTTGGGATTATGTATCAATTTTCGTGCGATACTCGCACAAATCTCGTTAATTGGCCGAATTACCTTATCATATTGATTAGGATGGTCATCTGACCTATTAAATTTTTGCAATATTGAACAAAAAATCTTAATTATGCACAGTTTAGCATCAAAATCAAACGATGAGCTTAAGTTCACAAAATTTAGGAAGGAAATATTAAAAGCTTCTGTCCAAGTGACAAGGTTAGAGCAACTTGCATCCATTCAATTATCTTATGACCAACTCGACAGCATTAAAAATAATTTATCATATTATATTAAAAAAATAATAATAATCAAACATTTGAGCGATAGTACGACATAGCAGATGAGTTGTGATTCATGGTATCAGCATATCTATTTCTTTTTTACTTTTTTCGGTCATCTAATTCGTTTTTCATATTTTCTTATCCAATGTTAGCTGAACTCTACACTTTACCATCCTCCTCTGTGGATTCTGATAATAATGCGTCATGCTTTTCCGTTTTGCTGCCGTTCATGGAAAGAGATCGACGCTCCTTCCCCCCTGGCTTGGATGAGGCATTCCCGTACCAGACCATTCCCGCCACTGCAACGATCATTCCTAAAACCACTTGAAGATTAAGACCTTCTTTTCCAAAGAAAATAAATCCCAATACCAGGACAAGAATTGTCTTCATATGACCGAGCACTTGGAATGACACGGCAGTAAACCTGCCGATGCAGATGAACTGGCTCAGGTTTGTCCCAACTGCAATGCTACAGGACAAGATTACGAACATCTGCATATTAGGAAAAGAACCATAAAATTAGTACAACTAAACGGCACTATCGTTAATATCTAGTCAACCAGTCAGACATGTTTCAACATTTGATAAACAGTTAAGATCACCTTATTAGGAGGACAATTATGATTCTTTACTGTCAAAAGAAAATAATTTACGAACAGTAATAGAAAATATTATTTTAAAAAAAGATTTGGTTATGGGCTTCAGCAAATATCGTTCGTTCTCAAACCCCACTTTATGTTGACCCATTTGCAAGCCAATCTACTTAAACATGGATGTACGTTAGTGTGACACATGCTGCTGTTTTTCTTTTTCTAAGGAAAAGGTGGTGATGAAATGGCCGATGGAAAAACAAATGAATCAGATAACAGCCATATTTCACAATAGATTTGCTTACCACAGATGCAAATGTATAGGCATATGTGTCGAATCTTTTATTAGTCAACCAATAGTCCAAAAATGGTCCGACAGCCAGTAGAGATGCTGCTTGTAGTGGAGCAGTGTGACCCAGTAGGTTGAAAGATCCCAGAGAATACTTTCGCTGAAGGTAATGTACATACTGCATGACAAGAAAAAATTGTCTAGAAATTCAGATGCATAAAGAGATTATATATAGATGGATTTGATAAAGACATCTTCAGAAAGTCGACAATGACAGGAATTACTCTAAATACATTCCAAACCGACGGGTTTTGTGCAAAATAATATATTTTTATTTTGTAGAGTTACTTACATACTGCTGCAGTGCAGTGCTCCAAACTGCCACAGCTGCAGCTATAAATCCTTGGGCATTGACACTCATATCAGTAACAGTGCATACACCAACACCAAGGAGGACTACTGCAATGCTAAGCTTTGTGTTCCTTGAATACTGCACGTTGTCTAAGACAACTTCCAGAAAACAAGATACCGGGATCATACTCAGCTTTGCAATCTGGCAATAAGTTTAAAAGGAACAGAATAAGTTATTACAGCCGGAACTTACACAGAAAAGAGAGAACAAACAATTGGCAGTTTACAGAACTTACCTGATAAAATCCAACCGAGTTCCACATCAAACTCACATTCATTCCAACAATAGAGAAGTTTGCAAATAAAACAAACTTTAGACGCTCAGGTAGAGGTAGATGAGAGGACTGGATATATCCCAGCCACCGGAGAACAAGAGTTAGCAATGTTGTTGTGGCAAAATGCAGCCCCGTTAACGTGGTTGCTGCCCAAAAAATATGACTGAAAAGTCAGGGGCAATCAGAAGAGCTTCTTCAATAAATTAATAAGCAATGAGCAACAGATTTCATGATTAGACAACTTAAGTACCTACCTGCTCACTTCGTGGTGAAGCTGATCATTGAGTTCTTATAGTATAATAAAACTCATAGGATTTGTTTGTTTCTCAAAAATGGAATTGCAGGATGAAGAATCCAAAAAAAAAGAGTTGAATCATAAGAATGGTTTTCTCAATGATGCGTGACTCGAGCATTTTCAAAACTACTAAGCTATGGGAAGTAGGAGCATGAATAAAGTACCTCATTTAGAAAATAAACTGAATCATACAACTGAAGATAATAATGCTTTTTGGCATTACTGTCAAAGAGTTATCCGATTAGTACCATATTTGTGAAGTCATAAACAAGCAAGAGAAGGAATGAATACAGCAAAAGTGTACGGAATATATCATATATTTTCACAATTGAACCACATTATTTATGTCAGGTTATATTTTGTTCCTTATTTTGATCCAATCTTTGGGTACTCATATTCATTGATATAGTAATGTTTTAAAATGGGATTGAATATGCATCCAATTTGTTCTAAGAGATGGTAAACAGAGTTTAGAACTGCAGATGTAAAAACGGCTAAGAATCAAGCGTGCCACTTTTTCAATTCCAAAGCATTTGACAAGCAAAATCAACTCCATCATGTCTAGTCATGTCATCAACCAGTTCTTAACCTTAAAATCTGCACAAACTATTCCAAAAGTTTCAAGGTGCCTAGCCTCCGGAAGTTACTTAAGGTCTAACATCATCTTGTAAGCCACAAATTATAGACCTGTTTTCTAGTGGCTCAACAAAGGATGATCTGGCAAAGGCTCCTCTAGGGGGAACTGAATGTGTTAACTAGATTTTGAAGATCAAAACAGAAAATAAACTACAATGTTAGATCTGAAGAGCCCTTTTCTATTGGTAGAGTTCTATGTGAAAAGGGAAAAAAGCTTGAATCTAAATGGTTTTTGTTGAATGCTTAATAAATATTATAGTAGTGTATTAAAACTTAAGAGTTCATGCATTCTTCCGCTATAACCAACAAAGAAAGATCTTGCCCACATAAGGAAAGCAGAATAGCATAAGAAGAGAATACAAGCAATCAGTGAGGTAATGCCAACAAATTTTTAGAGGAACCAGGTAGAGAACATACCAAAGCTAAAGCCATAAGTAGCCATCAAGGCTTTATTGACAAGTATTATTCCGACAGAAGTGACAACATTGAACAGCCACGAGGCTGTATCAAGGACAGCCTTCTTGTCGGACTTGGTAGCAGACATTTTTCCAGCTATAACAACTCGCACTAATGATTCCCGTCAGAATCTTCACAGCTCGTTGCTAGCTCTCATCAGATTCAATTTATGGTTTGGTAGTGAGTAGTAGTCAGTTCTAAAGCATCCGCTTTCATACGCAACCTGCGAAAAGGCAGATAGTTAAGGAACCAGATTACAGCTTTAAGATGTCAAAGCACATGCGCGTTCCAAATTCATGCGCCGCAATAAAGGGAACTAGCAGTTCAAAATCGCATTGGCTAGCCTAGAGGCATGAATATCTCAAGTTAAACCTTGAAGATAACGTCAACATCAGAAAAAGAAGCAAAAAGATAAATCCAAAATTCCATTAGCAAATAAAACCTCTCCTCACAAAATCTACGCAGCAAGACGAAAAGCAGATTAGAGATCAAACGCGGCAGTAATCAAAGTTCTACACAGAGAAAACTGAATTGTACCTGAAAGAGAAAAAAAAAGTTTCCTTCTGTTACTTTATTTTCCCAGGGAAACAAGGGAGTTTTCCCTCGAACAAACAGAAGAATAAAAAACAACAAAACGTTGAAGAAAGAAGAAAAAAATGCAGTAATGTTGATGTACAGCGAAATGGTAGGATGACGATATATATATATAAAGGGGAATTAGAGAAGATGGCGTAGTTAAAATGGCACTTACGTTTTGGCAATTCATGAGTTTCTTTCCGTAGCATTTATACTCCAAATGTCGCTCTTTATAGAGAGAATATAGATTATGACTAAATATATATTACATTAATTATTGTATTATTATTAATTATTTAGTCTTAAATTTCTCATCATTCTCCTTCTACCAAATGGACCGTTCGATAATTCTGAAACATAAATATAATTTTAACAGACGACCTAAAAGGAAAATGCAATTCCTATTAGAATTGGAATACAAAGATGGGCCCAGTGGTGTCCTTTTCTTACATGGATTAGATATTAAATCTTAATTGTGATGCCATTGCCATACCATAGAAAGTTCCCTTTTCTTTTTCAGTAGTTTTCGGTTGTTGTTCACATGGTTAGTTTTATTTCTAATCTGGAGATCAATATTTAAGGGAAAAGCTATTCCGGACATGGCAATTGTACCTTCATGGATGCTTCATCGATTTTTATGCAGATTAGAGCGAATTATGCTTATAATTTATTGTATAAATTATTGTTTTCGGTTCGCTTTGACCTAAACTGTTGACCAAAGAAAAGTAAAACAACTAGAAACGGGTCAGGTCAATAACCAGATTCAGCGTATGGTTTGATTAGTATCTGAATCTGAATCTGCATTTAGTTTGAATTCCAATAATGATCAGATCTGGATTTGGTTCGGTCAATTTGATATTACGATCTTATTTAGTTCCGATAAACACTCTAATTGAGAGACAATTTAGGTTAATTTTATAAAAATAAAAAAGAGTTAACAACAAATAAAGAGACAAGACCATCGATGGGTGGTTGCCGGCATTTATCTGCATCACAGGACAAGGAAGACAGCCACGTTCCCATGTGCTCTTCTTTGTCTGGACAACTCCGGCACGTCAAGGCTATTGTGCGGAGTTGTATCGTTTCTGAATTTATTTACTATTTAGACATCCGATAGGGTCACACGGAAATGATTTGGGTGATTATAGGGCATGTGCGATTCTACCTGGCAGATAGGCATATACTCGTGTGGGAATTTAATAGTGATTGCAGGACGGTAATGCTGTTCTCATTGTTAACCTAACCAAGCTTAGTTAGGCTTTCCTGTTGAAAAGGCTGGACAGAGGGAATAGCAAACATCAAATTGTCGCCTGCTCAGTTACCAACACAAACGGGAAGGTTTTCCTGGCAATCGTCTTATATGGGTTAGGTACAGCTTGCCCTGTTTGCCATCTTGGAACCACTTGTTAGTTGATTATCGGACAACATTCGGGGTGAACGCACAAAAGTTACAACCTTCTTTCATATAAATATTTTTTAAAAAATATTAAAATTATTTTTTTATTATTTTTAAATAAAAATTATAATATTTCTATCAAAAGACCAATTTTTTCAAGTTATGTTGTACCCTAAAACTGCCCGTTGATTACCCAAGACATATAGCGACAGAGTTGTGAGGTTGTGTCTATTATTTATTTTGGGTCATGAGAATTTTAAGAGACCCTGTAAATTTGTCCGTTACGATTCTTTACCTTATGTCTTCTTCTTCTTTTCCTTGTCTTGCTTGCACAACACAATTGTTACTTTTTATGTGACATAGACATAGTTCACAATGCTAAAATTCTGACCTAGGCTTGGTGCTTTGCTTTGTTAAAAATAATAAACGTTGGAGTTCTAACCAATCTCCGAGAGCTGTAAGTATATAATTTCCTGAAAGCGGAAAAAATGTTGGAACACAGAACAAACATCCAATCCTACGATTTTTTTCTACCATGATAAAGAAAAACAAGCGGGACCGTTACAAAAAACAAACATGCTAAGAACTGAATCCAAAAAGTAGATCTGAAATGATATTTATACATCAAAACAAAAAAGATTTCCTTAATGTCCGTCTTAAAGACATCTGTATCACAAAGTGTCAATTTGTGGTCTGTTATAATTGTGGATGTGTTACATGAAAAAAAAAAGGGGCTATCCAGAAGTAACATCTGAATCATTCCACTTACAAATTACAATTCAGGCGCTTAAACATTGAAGACTTTTTTTTGAGCATTTAGGATGAATTCTAGGGAGGGATTTTAGCCATCTTGAGAAGCAAACAAATTAACAATGAACGGATATTATTCTGACAAAACTATTTGATGCTACATGAGCAAGGAAATAGATTCTTTTTTTAAAAAAAAATTCCGATGCCGCATGTTTCACAACTTCACCTTTTTCAACCCTACACGATTAACTTCGTCCAGTGGGAAAAACTGCAACTTGATCTTTTGAGAGAGTTTAAGTTTATATTCTGGATGGTGCTCTAGACTATAGATACAGCACAAGTCAGCAGACTAAGCAGAAACTTGCAGAATGTCGGAGAAGAGGAAGAAAATGTTTGATAGGCAGAATGTCTGGAGAAGAGTAAGAAAATGCCGGGCGGTGAGCTCAAGATTGGAGAAGGTAAGACTGTATACCAAGTTACCATACCCTTTAACTAACTACAACATTGAAGATAAACTGTTGCTCATTAGCTATTTAAGATGATGGGTTTGTTGTTTATCTTGACAGAGTTTTTGAAAGCCAAGTGTTTGATGAATTGCAAAGTGTTAGAATATGCAGTTAGAAAATTAAATTAATTATATTAACATCTTTTAATTAGGGTAGATTTGATTTGATTTTATTATATTAGATTTGTTTAGATTTTATTATATTATTTAGTTAATAAATTAGGATATTATCTATATTTTTTTATAAAAATAAGACATGAATAAAAGTGACATTGGGGGATTCGCCATATGAATTTCTGTAGCTCTCAAAGTTCAGTATTTTCTCTTTTCAATTTACATATTTTTACATAGTTTTTTGAATAACTCATATACTCCTCCTAAAATCCAAAACCCAACACAAAATGATTGTAATTGGCAGTAATTCTTGAACACAAGTATCAGCAACTTCAGCAGATGTCTGATGATCCGATGAATAAGTCTCTTTGTGAGTAGTAGACAATGAGTCATCTGTTTTCATTGCATTTTCTTCCTTGTTAAGCATCGAGCATCTTTGGTTTACGGGTGTTCGAGAAGTTACTGCAGTATGTGAAACGCTTCAGCAGCTATAAAAATCCTGATGCTGTCAAACTAGTTAAAGAGTATCCTTGACCTCAACTGGTAGAGTTGAACAATTTTTAGAAAATACATTTGTTCTTCAGATAAAATAGTCTTCCTAAAAATATCTGATATAGTACTTTAATGTTTGGTAACCAGTGCTCATAAACTTCTGTGGAAGGAAATAGGTACCTGTTTACGGTTTTTATACTTATTTGCGTCATAGTTTGTCTTCAAACTTTTTGTGGCATCAACAGTGTGAAATGCTTAACTGACTGTCAGAATTCTATAAGAATTCAAATGCTCGTATAGATCTAGTAGCTGTGCAAGTATTATATTACACTTTTTTTCAATTTCTCTGCATACTGTTGACCGGCCAAACTAGACCAAACTTGTGTAAAAATAAATAAGTTTGACATATTCACATCTAAAAAATTGTTTTTTAGTATGGGTAGATACACGCAAGTCCTGAAGACTGTCTTATTTCTCTCGGTTTTCGAGTTTCCTTTACATTTCACAATCTTCTTACCTCAAGAATATCATATCACACATTGCAATCAGGCTGGCTAGCTAACAATTTCGCCCTTGCTTAAACTGTCTCCAGTAAGACCCTTTCTAGAAGAGGATAGGCCTAGGTCAAATGGTCCGCGTGAATCAGTCTGCATCAAAGCAATAGTGGATAAACTCAGCCACTTGTAACATCTGTATAGAGAATGAATAAGAATATTTCGTATATATATCCATGTACCCATTTGATTCCTGAAAGGCCAAGGCTGTTTTCATCATCATTGACACCAGTACGAATATACAGGTTTGTTTCTGGTTTCTGACAACCCAAACCTTGTGTAAAGCCAGGTTGCATGTCGACCTGTGAACAATTGGGAATTAAAAAAATAATAATTATAATATCAACACTCAGGTTTGATTAATAATCTATTTGGATTCTTGACAAGTATCTAGTACGATATCAGTCTTAAATATCAGAAACTGGTGGTATGATCAAAGACCAAAGAATATGGCCATGAACTGATGTCTTCACAAAAAGATCTTTCACATTTTTTTAGTCATAACTCTTATACTTCAACTTTTCAGAAATCAACCCACATTAACAATGAATAATGGATGCCATGCAAGCAGCACCTACAGAAGTCTTACTATGGCTAATGACTACAAAATTAAGCTGCACCAAAATACTCAATGAAACCAGTATCAGTCATTCAAATCTGAGTTACGATAGAAAGACAGTAAATAAAGCATACCATGGTTGTATTCGGAAGTTTAAAGGGCATAGGGCCAACATCCTGACAGCAAGTCGCAGAACATGAATGTCCTCCCAACTTTTCAGCATTTTTTCCTGATACAGAGAACTTTTGAATGGGAAATGCATGGCATGTGTCATCAGCATCCAAGATAGATGACCTAGATCCCTGAGCAGGTGGATTTGGAGCATGGGAACCATTTATTTGGGTAGCAATAAAGGCATCGAGGGAATCTGAGACTATATGGGACCGAGATTGCTGCAGGAAAGTATCACATCTAGTTGATTTTGGATTACTGTCACTGAACCTCGCCTGCATGGATGCTTCAGACAAAAGGCCTCCAACACTTATGCTATTTAAATTGTCATCCCAAAGTGTCAATGACTTCCCAGTTCCATCATCAATTCTCACCTCATTGCCCTATTTAAACACAAAATAGAGACGCCTCAGGAAGACTGGAAAGACATAACTAGCCTTTGTATGAGCAAAATACAAGATATCATCAGTTTAAGCTTCAGACACCAGGGGAAAGCATTCCTTATCACAAAAAGAAATTAATAAGTGGAAGTTAAAATACAGTACCAGCGGTGTAACCAATCTGCTGGAAGCTATTTTATCATCCACAGCTAGATCTGTTCCTCCAGTTAAGGTGCTTGGTTTCAAGTCTTCTCCTATTAGCAAAATATTATTCCCTTCTTTGTATCTGCTTGCTGCATCAATATCATGAAATTTCTGTATATCTTCAGGGTGTGGGCATGTCCCAGAGAGAGTAGATGTTGAAGGTAACCCATTAGAAATAAATTTGGAACCAGATAGCCACCCATACCTTGTAAAAAATATCAAATAAGAAAATCAAACTACTAGAACTAAATGCCAAAACTGAAAGAAATTCATCACGACAATCACCATAAGCGAAAAACAGGAGGGCTTCCTATAGCGGTGTAGACATCTCCTGCATTGACATTTGTGTCACTAAGTGTCCATCTGTGGCCTGTTATGCATGTATTACATGGAAGAAGAACAGGCTCCCTAGAAGCAACACTTGAACCACCCCACTTGCAATTCAGCCGCTTCAGCACAGAAGATATTTTTTTTCGAGCATTTAGAGTTAGTTCTAAATAGGGATTGTAGCCATCCTGAGGAGCAAACAAACATACAATGAATGGATATTTCCCTGACAAATCTCTTTGATGATTCATGAGCAAGAAAATTAACAAGTAAATAGACATTTCTCCAAAATAAATCTCTGATGCCACATATTTTCTAACTTTACCTTTTCCAATCCTGCACGCGTGATTTCATCCATTGGAAAAAGCTGCAACTTGATTTTTCCAGAGGGTTGAGGTTGTTTACATTCTGAATGATGCTTAAAATTAGATAAAATTTCACTATTTTTGCATGAAATTGACTGTTATCTACAAGATCTGAAAATAATGCTTCTGCAGTCCTAAATGCATTCTCCTTTTCAAAAATAAAATCATCTTTTTCTCTGGTGAAAATTTTTTAAAGAGAAAAGATAGACAAGGGAAAGCAAGGTCAGCAGACAAAGCAGAACCCCAAGAATTCAAGAAAGGAAAAACAAGAAATGGATAAGCATGCTAATATTTGCATTCAACAATTAAGTTATGCTTAAAAGATAAACGTAACAAGCTAAATAAATTGCAAGATAAAACCAGAAACCTGGTAGTTCGGGATGCGACTCTTGTGTACAATCACTCCCCATCCTAGGCCTTTTGGGAGCTTTGAAAGCCTTTGCAGTGCGCTTTTTAGTGGTTTGCATGGAAACTCAGCTTTCCTGTGAATCAAACCATGAATCAAAATGAGTGAAACAATGGATCAGAACTGTTAATATCCTCCTAACAAAGATCGTCCTCTTTTCCTGACATTAATGATATTGGAGTAAAGAGAAATCTAACATAGTTTCTGTACATGACAGATCTCACCAACATTGGTTCTTAGATGTAAATCTATTCACAGAGTCAAAAATTTGGTTGCACTCTATTCCCTGCGATTCAGAACACTTCTTTTGAACCCATAAAAACACGTTTAAGGAAAATTGTTTTCTCATTTTAAACGAACACACAAAATGACCAAGAGCAAGCTAAAAAGAAAGCAAAGAAATCATTTACCTAAAATCTAAAAGCCTCTCTAACCTAATTTTAAGTGCTAAAAAATATAACAACTAAAAATTACAACAAAAGAAAATTTTCAATTCTTAAATCACGACTAGGAGTTAAGTTAAAAATGAAAAAACTAAACTAGGGTTTTCTACCCAACAGAACACTAATTAGAAATCGGATTGCAAATCGACAATTACGGGAACAAGAAAACAGCATGTAAATCAATAACGTTCAAACATAAAGAGCTTCTAATTAATGAAAATCGCGTACCTGATCCAAAGCCGACGTAAATTGGAAAAGAAAAAGAAAAAGAAAACAGGGGGAGATGGTGAAGTCGCGAGATAGAAAATGGTGGAGGGAGATAAATCTTTGAAGGTTAGGAAATGGGATAGTAAAATTTTTAATTAAACCATCAAATTGTTGGCGGGAACAATACATGTACACTTTATATTTTCCTCCGAGTTTGATTTCTTTAACAAAAGTATAAAAAATCCTAAATTATTATTGGATCCGGCTGTGATGAGCTTATCCAAGCTCATTTGAAAGCCCATTCACATATCGTACGCGTGCAACATTGTTACTAAAAATAAATAAATAATTGCATTTTTATTAGTTATGGATAATGAAAATAAAAAAATAAATTTATCTGTAATTTAAGACACATTATCATGTGTACTTATTCTAAATATTCTATTTACAATATTATCACGTTTTATATGACAGCCAAATTAGTAAATAAAAAGACAAATCTATATAAAAATTGCATATTTATACTATTTGGATTTGGTTTTATTAAAAGCTTGATTTAAGTGTTATTTAGCTAAATAATTTTGAAATATCGGTTTTAATTTGTTCCACAAAAGATTTGCATTTGTCAATGGTTTTATTAAAATCTTGTATTGAATATTGTTTAACAAAATATTACAATTGTACATGTAAACTAAAATGATGTTTTGAAAGGTTAATATTTTCTGATAAATTATAAATTATTTAATAAATTTTGACAATGTTGACCTAAGGATCAAGGCAAGAAGTGAGACATACTACCCTAGACTCTTTTTTTTTTAGAAAAAAATATAATTTTGAACAAACATAACCATAAGACGGAACAAACTCAACCAATGTTAAACTAGTAGGAGTTCGTATGGGAAATATCTCTAAGTCAGTTGCATCCGTGATTGGTGAGTGTTAATCTGAATAATTACTAAAGTAAATATTTTATCCAAACATGAACATATACGTTAATCCCTTAAAACTCATGAAACACAATTAACAAATCATTTCATCACAATTCCATTCAAATATATGTATATATAAAGCAAAATTTAGATTTGTATCCTAGATCTATACACGATTCAGTATTGAAGAATACACAAATACATCAGTTACATACCATTGAGTTTCCATCTAAATAAAATTCAAAAATACAAACTTTTTTCAAAAAAAAATCTTTAACCCAGCAAGCACTTTCGACAGCAAAACAAAATGAAGATTGTGTGAAGATATGGAAGAAGCTCAAATCATCATACAAAAGAAGAGAAAGGACAAATGATAAAGGGATAGTTTCATCTTATTTGGACAATAAATGTTCCAATAAACATGCCAACGAATAGAGATTCATTACAAGCTTTTGATAAAAGAGAAAAACGCTCCTCAAGATTTGTTTCAATGTATCAGATTCAAGTGATCATCCATTGGAGAAACGTACATTGACAGTACAATTATTTTATTACTACCATCGGAGAAACGTATTCCATATTAGACTACAAACAAACCATACTCCAATTCGCAGTAATAAAACATTCTTTAAAAGGTTATAATATACCCTCAGCCATTCGCCACCACAAGACATCAGGACATTGGCTGCATTTCACAACGCCGAAGACGGTAGCAGCCTACTCAAACTTTTTTATCAATGACAGATCGTTCAACATTTTCTCAATCGCCTCATCGTCGTGAGCCCGCCCTTTTGTCTGGCATAAAAATGGCGTTATGTCAGTTAGCACCGTAGTAAGAATTGCTTGCAGCAAAAGAAACAATTTTTCTATTCCAAATGTCCTTAAATGAGTCATCGATTCATTGTTTTGGTCAGAAATAAAAGATTGTTTCCTCGTTTTCTTCATCAAATTTGGCGGATGGATATCTTGTTTGATCCTCCAATAGTTTATTCTTACATAACAGCACATCAAAGACCAAAAAGAGTTAGCAGGAGTTCAAATATTTGAATATACCATACCTTGATAGAAGGTACCATGGCAATAGCCTCCTCTACAGTTTCAGGGCAAAGGTTGCCAAGAACACAAAGCTGCACCAGAAGGAATAAGAATTAATGGTTTTTCACTGGACCGGGTATTTCAGATTTTCATTCCCAGGGTTTGACTCTTACCTCGAATTCTGCTAGTTGGTATCTACTCAGAATTCTGACAGTCAGTTAAGCATTTCACACTGTTGATGCCACAAAAAGTTTGAAGAAAAACTATGACGCAAATAAGTATAAAAACCATAAACAGGTACCTATTTCCTTCCACAAAAGTTTATGAACACTAGTTTCCAAACATTAAAGTACTAGATCAGATATTTTTAAGAAGACACTATTTTATCTGAAGAACAAATGTTTTTCTAAAAGGTGTTCAACTCTACCAGTTGAGGTCAAGGATACTCTCTAACTTGTTTGACAGCATCAGGATTTTTATAGCGGCTGAAGCGTTTCACATACTGCAGTGACTTCTCGAACACCCTGCAAACCAAAGATGCTCGATGCTTAACAAGGAAGAAAAGGCAGTGAAAACAGATGACTTACTGTCTACTACTCACTGAGAGACTTGGTTCATCGGATCATCAGACATCTGCTGAAGCTGCTGATACTTGTGTTCAAGAATTAATGCCACTTCACAATTCATCAAACACTTGGCTTTCAAAAACTCTGTCAAGATAAACAACACACCCATCATCTTAAATTGCTAATGAGCAACAGTTTATCTTCAATATTGTAGTTAGTTCTTAATAAAGGGTAAGTATAACATAGTAAATTGGTATACAGTCTTACCTTCTCCAATTTTGAGCTCAGCGGCATTTTCTTCCTCTTCTCCAGACATTCTGCCAATCAAAAATTAATGAGATTGCAACTAACTATAATCACATAAAAGTAAGTACTTGATGTGCCAATGCCAAAGCACCTGCGAAATTTCGGATAGTCTACTCTGTACGAAGCCCTAATCCAGAAAACTGGATTGAATTAACAGAAACCTAATTAGAAAGAGTAACCATTACAGCCAAACCATAACTCAGTCCATGCATCGATCATAAAGTTTCATTCCCAAATTGATAATCTTAATAAATCCCAATAGTAACAAAATGAACCATAGGAATGCACTCGAGAACCAATAAGTCCCTCATCCACAAACCCAATGACAAAACAAAATGTGCGAGCATATTAATCAAGAGTGGTCAAAATATCAAGACCTAATTGTCGCGATATTGCCAGCAAGGCTTAAATTCAGAACTAATGCAAGGGAGAATTCCTAACTGGAGTCTGAAATTCAATCACATAGTTCTAATAACCCGAGCATGCAATCCCCACGACAAGTAAAAGCAATAGCAAATAGCTCATGAGACGCGAAATACCCACCTACAGGTGCGAGATAATACCCCGTGTGATGTTGCTTCGGACTGCGATTGTGGGAGAGATGAAGTGGCAAAACGCAAAACAAAAAAACATCTATTGGGCTTATTTCATGTGGGCTTTCACAATTTGTATGGTATGGATGCTACAATATAGGTTTATGGGCTTTCAAATAATGTACTTCAATTTAGAGTTTCTAACAACTTTAGAGTTTTAAAAAACAAAATTGAAATTTTAAAAACCTAAAATAAATCCACTTGTAATCCTGCAGAACACCGCTTTCGTAAACAGAAGAAGTCACGTTATGTTTATCTATATTTGGAATTGTAATTTGATTTTGTTTATAAAGACATAAAATATTATATTTAAATATTAAATAAATTAAAATTTATTGTTATAAAATTATTTAATAAATTTTTATTATTTTATTTTCAATTCTGGATTTAATAAAAAATTATAATACTAACGGGTGTAGGTGCAGCCGACGACGATTGGATTTCATGAGGCCCGAAGAGAACCAAACAATGCATTTGTTCTCCTCCGCCATTTCTAAATCGCTTTGATTCAGAGACTAGAAGCCAATTTGGACCCAACTGAAGATAATAAAGAGTAGATTAACAATTGAAAAAGGACAAAAGGAAATCAGCCCATGGCCATGGCTGCCAGGCAGCCAGGCAGCCAGGCAGCCAGGCTTCTCTGACTTTGTCCACATCAAGCTGCGTGAAGATGAGCAACACGGACACGTGATCTTGCACCCCTATTCCTCTCATACTATGAAGACAATTACCAGTTCACATTTACGTGCAGAAGCCTAAGGCTGGTGGTGAAAACGAAGGCAAAAGAAGTAGTAGGCACTGCCTATATGCCATCGCCACCCGGATAACGTTGCCCCTACCCGTGGCACGTGATAGACCTCGGTCTCCACCACGCTGCCCATGCCAGACCATTAATGTAATTACAAGCAGTAGCCTTCTGAAAACATCGTTTTCCAGGTCCGAAAGTGGGTCATTAGGGTCTAATCCTGTCGGCAATGCCGACTGTTTCGGGGCCGGGGATGGGGCGCTACCACTTCCTCTGGCTAAGAAGCTAGGGGAGAGTGGTCACAAACTTTCCACCCGACTCTTCCCATGAGTGTGGTCGTGGATTTGGATTACAGGCAGCCCCCATTGTCAATTATGATGTCTCCTATGACAAACCGAGCTGTTGATTGATTGAAGCATGATTCGTGAACAAGAAAACTGGTGCTAATGGTTGGCCAGTCAACAAGTGAAGGGACCTTTTTTTTAAAATACAAATAACTGTTGGCAGGCACATGTAATAATTATAATGGAATTTCTCTAAATATATATCTCATTATGAAAATAAATTTTTCATGTTTTTATCTATAAAATAAAGGCTATATGGTTTTTAAATATCTAATCAATAACCACATTAGAATTAATAGTGGACCACATACATAATATATAGTTTTGCGAAATATTAATTGTTGAAATTTATTAAAACAACTTTAGTCTCTTAAATGATTATCGATGTCTCTGGTAGGTATATTATCGTTATATGTGGTCTATATGCCCACATCGTGGACCAATACCATGTTTGTTTGCCGATTATTTGTGTAATTTTAGATATATAACGAATATTTACAATAAGTTTTGAACCCTCGATATTAAAACATATTTCCAAATTTAATTTTGTAGCCAATATATTATTCTAATTTTTATTAATATAACAAATTACATAATTATAAATTTTATGTTATCCATAGCATTTGAAGAATATCATAGAGAATTAGTATAGAGACGGCTTATTTTTTAATTATTTTTACTTAAGTTATCGTGTTCGTATATGCAAATATATAGGAATATATAGTACTCATGTGCAAAGAATAATTAGGGAGGATGTTGGACAACGATCTTTTAGTTGCAAACGATATTTGGGGTGTTAATTGGTGTGCTTCCCTTTGGATTGATAAGTTTTTATTTTTTCGGAAATTTCTATATATTATCATGCACCAAAACAATGAATAACACCTCCTATATATCATGACTTTCTAATTATATAGCAAACATGACATCTTTGGTGATTGGTGAAGTAGGTAGATATGACATTATAGTTTCCTTGTACGGATTCATATTAAAAATAACTTCTTTATTTTTTTTTCTGTTTGTTGGATTTTTTCAGTACAAATATGATACACCTAACCCCTGTATCAGAATAAAATGAGAGAAGTATTTGTAATATAAATTTAGATTTTTAGTGTCATATATAATAAAATTATATTTTTTATGCCATAAGGATAACAAGTCTAAGTCTATTGTACACATGATTCCATATACACAAACTGTACTTGTTGGGTTAAGACATGACAAAAGATAACTGAGTTAATCTCACACTCCACTTCTCTAAAAGTTTAGACTTTTGTGTTTTTGGACTTATATATATATATTAAGTGATCTATTATGATTTGGGTTATATATATACGAATAATTCAACACAGTATTATATTTATAATTCCACGCACATATGCTTATATCATGATCCATTGGGTTGAAGCATGACCACAGAGATAGAGGGATGAGTTTTATGAATTCATATGCCATAAGAATTTTGAATGAATTATTCGTATGCTCTAAGAGGATATATAATAACAAAACCATCTTAAACATAAGCATATTGAGGTGCTTGAATCATGTGACATTGAAGTGGTAGAGTAAAACTTTACCACTTCTTCTCTTTCATTTTCGCAACAAAACCATCTTTATTTTCCAGCACATATAATTCAATCATTATAACAAGCAGTTAGACCTATTCTTTCATCTAATTCATGATGTCTTTTCTTTTCCTTCCCTGTCATTTGTTCTCTTGCAGCTAAATTAGCATCCCCACCTCAAGCCTTAATGAGCCCCATTAATCATTTTTAATATACGCTCCTTTTTTGGACAGGAAGGGCCCATATAGTAAGCCCCCTATGCATTTCACGTGATTTTTTGCACATAACGTTGTTGATCGGCTTATCTTTAAATGATCCGAACCTCCGTCCATGTCTGCTTTTCCCCCTCCATTACTTATTGTTTGGTTCTGTTTTTTGTCCCCTTATGCAAAGGTCTTACTCAATTAAAATTAAATTTTTCATGCGTTACCTCGGTTTTTCCAACAAAAAATATATCGTATCCTCCGTATATATTAAAAAACGAACCCTGCAACTGCTTGAATTAACCATATGCATCATCACTAATTTGATATGTTCCCCTCTAATATAAGCTTCCCAATGAATAATCCAAGTAAAATAGGATAAATAGAATTATTGCGTATACTTGCTTTTAAATGAATGTCACTTAGTATACATAAAGTGAAACAAGAAATATCTACTATGACGCAACCAATTATTGGGTGATGAACGGCTGCTGGGAAATTTTGATTAGCTATTTATACCTTTTAGCTATCTGCGTACTACATAGCTGGTTCCTCTGTGAAGAGTTTGAGCATCATAATCCTGGATGCTAGTAGGAAGTGGGGTAGCTTTGCTGCCATAATTTTATGCAGCTAAAATGATATTTTTTTAAAAAAGAAAACCCTTCTGATATTCTACTTTGGATGAGGAAATTAATTACAGGCCACACATCTGTAGAGTTGTCTCATTAGAGCTTGCTTTCTCCTTGGCTTACGAAGATTTCCCCTTATCAGCTAGGTGTTAACATAGTATTAGAAGGATATAACTAATAATTATCGGCTAATTAAATTCATAAGAAGCGTATAGAAGTGAAGAGGGGGTGGCCCTATTAGTCAGATTGCAGAACTTGCATATTTTCTGGCATTTGATGTGGGAAGGTGCTGTATAAGAAATCTTTTCATGCGCAGACAGCAATGAGACAGTGACATTGACACTTTATATAAGGCCGCAATTGCTCACGTAGAATTACTACAAAAATTTTAGGTCTCAGTAGATTGCAACACATGTCAATTGTGTAGACTTGTAATAGCTCTTTTCTATATAAGAGCCCTATCCGAAGAGGCTAGACATAGATTTATACCTGATTCTATTCACCCAAAAGGGAAGGGAGAGAAGAAAAGAGAAGCGAAACAAAGGAAACGAGATTAGTCTCAGACTCATACTGTGTAAGAAGGGTTTTGAGATCGATGGCGAATTTATCATGCAAGCATCTGATTCTTGTAACTCTTTTCTTGCTTTTCTTTGTCTCCGTCAGTGTTGAAGGTAAATAGTTCACTTCTCTTAAACCATGTACTCATATATAGAGATTGATGAAGAGCTATCGCATCATTATTTCTGTTGTTCTGTCGCAGCAAGAACTTTACGGGAGGCCAACAAAGATGTGGTAGCTAAGGACAACAACGATTTCCCGACAAAGGGAACTGATGAAGAGGTGCCGGATGTGAATGAACTAGTGGGGATGGACTACTCGCCGGCAAGAAAGAAGCCTCCAATCCATAATTAATAGCAGCTAGAAAGTTTTGTTTAGCAATTTTAAGTTTTCCTTTTATTGGATATGCGACTACGAGTTTAGGTAGTCTGTTCTTATACTTTTCCATCGCCTGGAGGTACATATATAGTAGTTGAAGAGGGAAAAGAAAGGGAAAATATATATTCTATATATAGTAGTGTAACTTGGAAAGGTGTTGCAGTAGTGTCTTAGCTAGCCCGTATGGAACCTTCTGTAAATTAGTGACGTTTATAGATCAACGCAACTGACAGGAATATCATATACAGAAGTATTGGCTTGTAATACTTATAGAGGTAAGGAATCCAACAGAAAATTTTAGTTTGTTTCTCAAACAAGTGTTGGTCGTCTGATTACTGATATATATATACTCTCTTGATGTTGAAGTATTAACATCTTAGAGTATGATTGACACTTCATATAAATCTGGCAAATTTTCACCAAGGCAACGAGAAGACTTAGGCGATGTTAACAGCAAATTAAGGAAGCAGCTGCAATGGTCTTGTAAGGGAATAGGGATTATAGGTGTGTTCAGTTTGGTTTCACAACTAGCTAGACAGGAAGCTTTTCCTTTCGGTCCCTTTACCAGTTTAGTATTCATGCTGATAATGCTGCGACTTAATTTGTTTCTTCCTGTTATGCCGATGAGCAGAGAAGAACTCAAACCTGGATCAGTCAAACTAAATGTACGTCAATACTAGGTGAAAACCAATGCAGTAAAGCATGTTTAGGGTACGTAAGAGTTCTTCCACAGCGGTTGGATGCTTTGGAACAACCAATAAATGATAAGATATTAAGGCATAATCAATGGTTTTATTAACATGTTCACAGCGAAAAATTCCCTAACCTCGATGTGTGCCACTCAGGAATTCTGCGTCGTCAATGAAGATAATGGGATTACTTAAAAACATTGGGTTATAAAATATATGAACGGTCATTAGCCCACTTTCATAATGATTATGCAAATCTTGAGTGAGTTAATTAGGGATGCTCTTTAATTCCGTAATGGAAGCATGCACTAAAACTTTATTGAAAGTGAACTTGTAAAATTCTTCCCAAATACAAAGGAGAATATCTCGAATCAATGATGGACAGGGTGCTTGTGGCAGACCGTCTTCGAAGGACTTGGCGGGCCTGAAAAAGAGCCACCCACAATCTGCTCAAAAATCAATTTATTAGCTGCTTGTGTGTATTGACTGATATTTGCAAGCTTTGCCAACTAATATTTGTTTGCCTGCTTATGGAAAAAAAAATTGTTTGCCATGAACATTAATCTTTGCTCCATGTATATATGTTTATTATATATATATATAGAGAGAGAGATAGATTCAGTCAATTTCCGCTCAAACCAACCTTGTTGGTAAATAATGTCAACATGGACAGTTCCTTAATCGAGCTGACCACCTTCTTCAACCCTCCACTGAAATGTTTAGCCACTTAATTCAGCCCAATCCATCTCATTAATGTGATCCATGAAATAAGGTAGATAACCGAATGGACTTGTGTTGTGATTTGTGAGTCCAAAAGTTTCTTCCTCCGTGATACTGTTCAAAGTCAAGTTCAGGATCCCGTCCCAGGCATTTGTACTGATAACTCAAACATATATAATAAGAGTATCGTTAAGCTCAAACCAAATTATATCTTTTGCAAAATCTATAAAATAAGAAAGGATTAGTTATATGTGATTCTATACTAAAAAAGAAAGGAAGGGTTTGTTTAACTCAGAGGAATAAAAGGAACAATAGTTAATAATTCAAGGTTCCTTTCAGTGTTCATTAAGAAACACTTGATCTGCTAACTACATCAGAAAAAACACAAGCATGGTATAACAATTGAAGAGAAATGAATTCATTTTCTCCATTCAAATTTCATATTATAGTATTAGAAACATAAAATACAATCAACCACTTTCCTTCAAAGTACCAACAGCAAAGACATATACAAACACATGCGACCTAAGGTGTCCCAGGTCAACTTCCAACATCAACGTTTAGAATATTGTGGAGCCTTACGAGCTTTCTTGAGGCCAGCCTTCTTCCTCTCGACTATCCTAGCGTCCCTAGTCAAAAGCCCTTCCTCTCTCAGAGGTGGTCTATTGATCTCATTTATCTTTACCAGTGCACGAGCAACGCCTAGGGAGATTGCTTGAGCCTGACCAGAAAGGCCTCCTCCATGAGCTTTTACGAATATGTCGTAGCTATCCTCATATCCTAGAACTGCCAACGGGAATTTCACATGTTGAAGCCACAATGGATTTCCTTGCAGGTACTCCTGTACAATATTAAATAACCCCATCACGAGAAAAACAAACAAAAGACCTGCCTGGGCCTGAGATTAACCACGAATACAGTAGTAAATAGCAAATTTACACCAGCATTATAAATACGAAAAGCAATACACAACCTACTAGGAGGCATTGGGTAGTCCATTCAAGGGAGCTGGGGATTCCAAGCACAAAGAACAAATTCGAATCTTGAGAGCAGTTAAATGAAGCACAAACAATGCAAAAGCAAAATGCAAGAGCACACTCATCTCTAGATTCTCTCCTTTGAAGACGTACTAACTTCAATGGGATTATGGATGGGAAATTGTTAGAGAATAAAATTGCTTGCCCAGTGGGTTCGGAGAGAATCGATCAGTTGCAACAGGAATCCATCAGTTTTATATCCAAATTAGGGAAGTCATCAAAGCATTTGCATCACTAAAACCACAAAATTGAAATTTAAAGAAGGCGAGTAAGAATGAAGAAGGCACCTTGGCGTCGCGGAAATTGATGTAGACTTTTCCGGTGCCATCCTGGAGGACAACACGAGCAATGGAGTTCTTGCGTCGGCCGGTGCCGGTGATGGTTTGTGCGGCAAATCCTCCAGGGAGCCTGGACTTCACCAATTTCTTAATGTCTTCCGCCTGGGCTTCTTCCGGGGAGGCGACGGTAGCGTGAACGCGGAAAGTAGGGGAGGGTTTGGGGGAGGAGAGCGTGAGAAATAAGGGTTTGGAACGGGGTAAGGAGACGGTGACTGGGTTGGGGAAGATTTGAGAGGAGAATGAGAGTGAAGAGAGGGATGTAGCGAGAGAAGAAATCGAGACTGACATTTTTAATGGAATCTAGAATTTACGGAGCTTTTCCTTCTGCGGAACAGGGAATGACAGTAGAAGGAGGAGGAGGTGGTGGTGGTGGTGGCTTTGAGCGGGTAGAAGAAATAGTGCGGATAACGTTTTTGGCGAGACGGGAATACAGAAACACACTGAAAGTGCTACTGTGTCGTTCGGTTCCAACGTCATCTCACGATGGAGAAAGGGGATGGCTGTTGGAGTTCAGAAGACGACGTGTCGCTCGTTATAAACTGAGGAAAACAAAAGTCATACATAAATGACGATATTTATATTTTATTTCATATAGAATGAACTCATAATAAATCGATCAGAAAATCATTATTTAAAATTATTTAAAATTATTTAATTCATTCTGTTTATTTTTTTATTTTAATTTTGACAGCTCTTCAATTTTAATAATAAATTTATCTCTAAGAGAGAAATATGTGTTTGTAAGCAAGCAATAAATGGTGTGACGTATAAAAATTTACATGATTTTTCATAGCACGGGTTTTAATAATTGAAGAAATTGAATCATATAATTTTTTTTATTAGCATAAAAGTAGGAAGTAGTACATTATAATCTCAGGCTTTTTAGAAGTCACAGCTGATACAATAGTATCTTATCCTGCAGTGGAGATCGTCTCTGTACATTTTGATGCATATACAAGCCCAAATTTGCACATGCGTCAGGCCTCCTGTGGCCCGTGGGTGGGGGGGATTGGATTACTGTGTTTAATACCCTTTTTTTCTAAGATCGTTTAAGTCCGTACTCGTCCTCAAAATCATCATTTGTGCTTTGAAGAGGCCACATACTACAACACACCATGAAAAGAAAAGAAAAGGAAAGGAATAAATGCAATCTGAGTATTTGATTTAATAAAAACACTAAATTTAACAAAATTGTACAGACATGTAATTATATGTCTTTCTCAGCACAATAACAAATAACAACATCTAAAATACGCGAAATAGGGCAACTGAAAATTAAGATTCTGTGAATCAATGTTCATAAAAATAACATTACATTAATTTAAGTCAAATATTTGAATAATAAGGCATAAAGTAAAAATCCAAAATTCAAGCTAAGTTAGGTCTCATAATAATAGAGACTAGTTTACTTCAAATAAAAAAGAGAGACTAGTTTACTTCAAATAAAAAAGAGAGACTAGTTTGCATTGTTACAAATAAAATTACACCTATTATTACCATGAATTTATGTATTAATTGTGAAAGTAAATGTTTGTGTTCATATATTGCTTGCCAACCTAATTCCACATTAGAATAAATTGTTTGAAACCTTTGACATATAATTATTGATTTGTAAAATATAATTAAGATATTTTTCAAATATCTGTCTTAGTTGATTGCCATAACTTGTGAGAGCTTAATGAATATACAAATATTCTGAAATGCTCAGTATAACGTTTACTTAAAAATTGTTTTCCAATTCTGATTGATTATTTCAGATGAAAAATAATTAAACATATATATGAACAAAAAAATTAAAATAAAAATAGATACTAAATTATTCAATATTTTAATTATATTCGAACATCGAACTCAGAATTGAAACTAAATTATTCAACATTACAATATATAACGTCAAACTCAATTGACACAAAATTATTCAGCATATAATATTGTTTCTCATACATACGGTCTAAATACATATTATCTACCTTCTGCTCCCTACGAACAAATCGGTTAGTCACACCCTGATCCCTCTTCAGAAAAAATCAGTCAGTAAATCGAGACCTGGATATAGAACTTGCTTCATATTAACAAGAGCCGATACATGGGTATGCCTGACATTATCGTCTTCCTTCCCAGCTGGAGGATGGCAAATAAAAAGCTCTCACAGAAAATACAATGACAATCACCATAAAACAAGTCAAACCGTGCAAGCATCTGATAGCCATGTCAAAAGAAAAAAGAGCGAAACATAAACACACACACACATACATATATACATGCAGGTTAACCTGCTACGAATACAATGTTTCAGACATCCAAGGAAGGATTATAGCAGCACAAGCTCTCAAGCCTGGCGAAGGCGAAAGCTCTTAGGCGGCAACTGCGAATGTTCATGAGAAACAAGCCTTAGGAACTATCATCATCAACAATATAACACAAAAATTCAAAACAGTTTCATTTCACACAAAAATCGGAAGATCAAACAACAAAAAATATGACAAATATTTCAGACATCCAAGGAAGGATTAGAGCAGCATAAGCTCTCAAGCCTGGCGAAGGCGAAAGCTCTTAGGCGGCAACTGCGAATGTTCTTGAGAAACAAGCCTTATAAAATGTCATCATCAACAATATTAGACCCAACTTCAAATGGGTTTCACTATACAAACAAAAATTGGAGATGAAATACCTTAAAAAAAAATCGACAAAAATTTCAGACATCCAAGGAAGGATTATAGCAGCACAAACTCTCAAGCCTGGCGAAGGCGAAAGCTCTTAGGCGGCAACTGCGAATGTTCTTGAGAAACAAGCCTTTAGGAATTGTCATCATCAACAATATTTTAAATACAGAAAATAATTTCGTACAATCTCATTACACAAACAGTAATTTTGTTTTTTGAAACGTTGTAAATTCTTCATAGTGATCAAAATTTTCAGACATCCAAGGAAGGATTAGAACAGCACAAACTCTCAAGCCTGGCGAAGGCGAAAGTTCTTAGGCGGCAACTGCGAATGTTCTTGAGAAACAAGCCTTAGAAGTTGTCATCATCAACAGTCATCTAACAACGAAACAATAGTAACAAGTTGGAATCAATATAACAAAAACTTGATTCGTCTGTAAAATAAGATTTCAATCATTGAATTAACGAAACGGGGAAGAACTCAGACATCCAAGGAAGGATTGGAAACAGCAGAAGCTCTCAAGCCTGGCGAAGGCGAAAGCTCTCAGGCGGCCACTGCGAATGTCTCTGAGAAACAAGCCTTTGAAGATATCATCATCGCGCTTCCCTCAATTACAACACATCCAAATACATCAACTAACAAACGATAAGTGCATATTCCATCATTTAATGATCAGCAATATACCAAAAAAAGAAGATTACTGACAAAGTGATAAAGATGGATGGAGATTTCATCTGAGGGACACATTCATCCCTATAGCAACCCGATCTACTGCTATAAAGGCAGACGTTTAGTCCCCCGCCACAACAGTAACAAGCACACAGAAAGATTTCAAAATTGTACCAAGTAAAATGTAATGATAATAGTTTATGCGGATAAGAAGCAAAGAACAGAACCGACGATTGATAAATACACTTTAGCGCAGTAGATTGCTAATCCACCTTCGCCATCACAAATGGAACGGCGTACATTTGGGGGAGGCAGGAAACTAATTTTATAGGGTGCGTTGGGCTTTTAGGGTTTCCGGACAACGGAAAAATATGGCTGATGGACGGCTTCGATTTGTTCAAAATGGAACAATCTGGACGCCTCAGCGTTATTCTTAAAACTGAGGTTCGCCTTCTGTTATAACCAAAAGACAGTTAATTTCACCATATTGGGCCGGGCTTCAGACCAGGGCCATTTGGGCTCCCGGTACTTATTTACATTCTGGGCCCTTTTAATCTGTGTTTTAGTTGTAATCTCTCCTTCTCTCCGTCTCCTCTACATAACGTTGTAGGGTTTAAGCCATAGAAAGGTTTAGTCTCGGCGTCGAGGGTTATTCTTCCCAAACCGCAGGTCCATAAGTCAGAGCAGACACAATGAAAGTTAAAGTAATTTCGCGCTCGGAAGATGAATTCACTCGAGAGCGAAGCCAAGATCTTCAAGTATTTATTTTTACTTTTTCTATCGGAGCTTGAAGTTAGCTGTTTTTTTTTTTTTCACAATTTGATTCTGAAAATTCTTCCTTAATTTCATTAGAGGGTGTTTCATAACTTCGACCCTAACCTTCGTACACAAGAAAAAGCCGTCGAGTATGTTCGGGCACTGAACGCTGCCAAATTGGAGAAGGTATTGTCTGAGTTTTGAATATTGTTTTTAATGTGATGGTTTGGCGTTTAAAAAATTTCTTAATTAGTTGAACTAATTTTGGGTGTTTTGGTTTTATGTGTTGATATTAGATATTTGCAAAGCCGTTTATTGGTGCAATGGACGGGCACGTTGATGCTGTTACGTGTATGGCCAAGAACCCCAGTTATCTGAAGGGCATATTTTCGGGTTCTATGGATGGAGGTATTTGGAATTTTCAGTATTTTGCTTGTATGAAAAATGTACTTTATATTAGTTTCTGGAAACTAGGTAGCTTTTGGTTTAAATTGTCTGTACCAATCAGTCTGAGATTACTGCCTAATGATATCTTTCGATCAAACATTGTGATGTTTGCAGATATTCGCCTTTGGGATATAGCTTCCAGGTAAATACATGCTGACTGATGTTTTGTTTCATGAATTCATTGCGGTCCTCATTGAGTTTGCTTGTGTCATTAACTAGTCTTTATCAATAGGCGCACAGTTTGTCGGTTTCCAGGACACCAAGGTGCGGTGCGAGGTTTGGTGGCATCTACAGATGGAAGCACTCTAGTATCTTGTGGAACTGATTGCACGTAAGTGAACAGTGCGCTTATGGGGTTAAGCTTTTAAATTAATGTTTATGCCATCTCACATTACTGTTTCAAACTAGAATTATGCTTGTTGTTCTCCAATTACGATTTTCTTGAACGTGGATCTTGTTTATTCAGTGTCAGGCTGTGGAATATCCCCGTAGCTAGCATCATGGACTCAGACCATACTGTTGATAATACGTTGGAGGTAGTGTTTTTTGTTATAATAATGCATTATGAGTTGAATGTTTTCTTCTGGTACCCTCACTTCTTGATGCTTGAATTTGCAGCCACGAGCAATTTTTGTAGGGAACAATGCATTTTGGTAAAGATCTCATTTTTTTCATGAAATATGCATTGACTAATGATATTTCCTATTGTGCTAAAAAATGTTACAGTATTGTATTGAAATCATAAATTGTTATTTCCAGGGCTGTGGATCACCAATGGAATGGTGATCTATTTGCAACTGCTGGGGCTCGTGTAGATATTTGGAATCATAACAGGTTTTGATCTCAACATAGAATCATTTCTTTCACTTTTGAGTTCGGCAGTTCCTTCATCTATCTTTTAATAAATGCCTGATGTAACCAGGTCTCAGCCAGTCAACAGTTTTGAGTGGGGGACAGATTCGGTTATATCTGTTCGATTTAATCCTGGGGAACCTAACTTCTTGGCAACCTCAGGAAGGTATGCATGGACAAATGACTTTGTTGTTGATTATTGAGGCTAAATCGCACACATGCATGCTCTTTGTCATGCTTTTGACTTTTTAAGATTCATATATGTACTATTATGAAACAGAAGATTAGCAAGCCCCTCATTTCTAGGGTCAGATCCAACAAGATATGTGATCGCAGACAGTTTATACCAATTAGGGGACACTAGTACTACATGTCTGCTGTTGTAAAGCATTTAACATTTACATGTGTATACATTTTGTGGCGAAGGTTCTTGTTCTTTTTTACCCTCTTTTAGCATAAACAGTTTCCTTCATGGAAGACGCACCTTCAAACTATTTTGGATGTTTGTTTATCTCGCAGAAAAGTCGCAGTCAGTGTTCCATCTAATTGTGTCTATTAAGATCTCAAGACACATCTAACTAAGCATGTGCCTTATTTGTATTAAGTTTCCCTTTTCTTTTGCAGTGATCGCAGCATAACATTATATGACTTGCGGATGTCATCTCCAACTAGGAAAGTTATCATGAGGGTACATTATCTATAAATCTGAATAAGTCTTTTTGTTTATTAGTGTTATCTCCTGTTTCAGTTCAATTCATTCCCTGGATAATGTCATGCTTTGTGTTAATATTTTGAAGTTTACATCCATGTCTGTTGTGCCTGCAGACAAGAACTAATTCTATTGCTTGGAACCCAATGGAGCCAATGAACTTCACAGCTGTAAGCGCACCATGCAAGCTTACTTTTGAAAATGAATTTTTATGTGCTTTTATTTGGAGTTCTTTAGAATTGTACATGGATACTTGGAAATTGATCAGTTTGATCAAATTTTGACATGATTGTGAATATGTTGACTCGTATCCTTGCAGGCAAATGAGGATTGCAACTGCTATAGTTATGATGCTAGAAAATTAGCTGAAGCCAAGTGTGTGCACAAAGATCATGTTTCTGCTGTGTAAGATAGCTGGCTTTAGCTCCTAGTTGCTTTATTCAGGCTAACTGTTGGTATTCAAACTATTTTTGTTAACAATACTTGTTCCTTTGCAGGATGGATATTGATTACTCACCAACTGGTCGGGAATTTGTTACTGGATCTTATGATAGAACTGTGAGCACCATTTAGCATTTTTGTGTTTAGCCATTGTTTTTATTGAAGGTTTCCTATTGCATTTGTTTATCGAGAACTTGTGCTGCAGGTCAGAATTTTCCAATATAATGGTGGTCATAGTCGGGAAATCTATCATACAAAGAGAATGCAAAGGTTTGATTTGGTTTTATGAATCTTTTCACAGTTTGTTGATCTTATGGCACAGATCAGTGCTAGCATTCTGATGAAATCTACTAATATATATATATATGATGATGCAGCCTTGTGCATGCTAAACTGAGCATCTTTTTTAAGGTGTCTTAATGGAATTCTATTAGGCTGTTTCCTAACTGGAATTTTTTCCATGTAGGGTATTTTGTGTTAAATTCAGCTGCGATGCATCCTATGTGATTTCAGGGAGCGATGATTTCAACCTTAGGCTTTGGAAAGCCAAAGCCTCAGAACAATTAGGAGTTGTAAGTTTTTCTGCCCCATAGGCTGTGCTTTTGCTGTAATTTTTGCTTACTACACTGCCTTTTTTGTTTGCTCTATATGTTGGATGTTATATGCCTATGAATCATATTTTTGTAAGCTGTTTAACATGCACCAATTTTTTAAGGACTTCTAATGGTTATGAGCCATCTTACCATATCTGGGGTGTAATGAAACCTCCCACATCCAATAATCAGCCAACACCTTCTTGTTTCTGCTTGCAAAAGGTTATTTTGTTTGTCGACCACTGTCTAGTCAGTTATATGTATTCATACCGCACTTGTTAGTTGGTTTTTTGAACCTTTGACAAAGTCTGATGGTGTTTCGAAGACACATAATAGCGTTATGCAATGCTTTATTGGCTGTATTCTCTGCTAGATATGAACCTGGTCGAGGCCAATATTTCTAACCTAAACCTGCCATCCTGCAGCTTCTTCCTAGGGAGAAGAAAAAACAAGAATATGATGAAGCTGTAAAGAATCGTTACAAGCACCTTCCTGAGGTCAAGCGTATTGTAAGGTAAGTACATTGAGGCTCTCAAAAGAGATCTGGCAATTGAAACCTTGAAATGACTAGATCGATGTTTTATGCACAACCAAGCAAAAACCAATGGCAGGCTCTCGATAAGCATTAATGCACTTGCTTATTTTCTTTGATGATGATTGCAGGCATAGGCATTTGCCAAAGCCCATATACAAGGCTGCTAACCTGAGGCGCACTATGACGGAGGCAGAAAGAAGGAAAGAAGAGAGGAGGAGAGCTCATAGTGCTCCGGGAAGCATGGTACCTGAACCCTTAAGAAAAAGGAGGATCATCAAAGAGGTTGATTGAAATTGCGGATTCAGATCAGGTTATTATTACATGGCTGGCATTGTTTATGGTGCTCTTTTGGTGGTTCTTCAAGATTCTCCGGTTGGTGACTTCCATATAAATTCAACATGTAACTGCGGGAGTGAAATATAAAACTCGAGGGATCAACATGTGAGCTCCTTTATAATCACAAAAATGCGTAATTCCCTTGTATTTACAGAGCTCCTTTTTTTCTCCCTCCTGATTTGTTGAAGATGCATTTTTTTTTGTACCTTGTCTACGTTCGTCAGGTAGTACAATTCCAAGGTTGTGAAATCTTATGATGTTTCAATGTTACCTGCAGGGTTCCCGAATGTGCTACTATCCTAGTCTGTAGAAGAGGCGGAATGGCTATTTAACTATATGTACGTTTATTGGGGGTCATTATATATTACAACATTTAAATGGTAGGCATCCTCGTTATAATGCAGTGTCTTTGTTTTTTTCATATTAAATAATAAAATAAATTATTTAAAATTTTATAACAATAAATTTTAATTCAATTCAATATTTTAAAGGTTAGTAAATAAATAATCCAATATTAGACCATGTAGAATAGCGTGAGCAAAAATTTAGTTGGCACCCGTAATCCGTCTACGTAAATCTGTCTTAAATTAAATACAGAATAACAAGGAAGCCCTGCGCAACCTTCGAATATGTCAAGTTAGGCAAGCATTACAGAATAACAGGGAAGCACTTGTTCTGCTAAAACTAATCCGGCAAAACCATTCTTATAAAATACAGAACTATTTTGGTAGTCCGCACTCCATTCGACGCAATCCACCAATCCAGAGTAGTTAGAGATAGACAAATTAAAGAACTACAGATTGCACAGCTTGGTGGTCAGAAATCATCAACGTGATTCCTTGGCAGAATAGTGCCGCCGAAAAAAATTTGAGGTTCAATTAAGGCCGCCTTCTCCTATCATCCTCCTCTTCTTCATCTGAGTTTCCACTCTCACGAAACCGTGGATTCTTCTCCTGTTGCATCAAAAGAGCAATTACTGTAACAGAATGAAAATGAAGAGTAAAAGAGGACCATCATGGAAATTATGTACATATGTTCTCAACAATCATCACTGTGATTGCCGAAACACAATCAGAATCTCTTCTATATTTAGATCTGCAAACGGTCAAATAAGAGACAGACTACATGTAGAGATGGAAATAATGCTTGGAGGAAGACTATGAATCATGTAATTGTTACCGGTCGGGAGTCTGGATCAGAGTTTCTCCTGGAGTCAGAATCAGAAGCTCGTTTTGAAGGCTCACGTGCATGGCGGTCTTCATCTCGGTATCTTTTCCGGGGATAGTCTGTTTCCAACAGACAATTCAGGAAATCATTCTTCATGACCATTTCACGACTCACATAGTTGAAGATACTAAACAAAAAATTCAAAGGATATGGAAGACAAGATGGACTCCTTGAAAAAAAAAGGGAAATACCACGACCCTGTCGACGAGAACCACCATGACTATTGCCTCCACCGTGTCTACCATCTGTAGGTTCAAAGTGTTAAAAACTACCGCAAGCAGAAGTTTGGACAAGACATACTAAACACTATACAGTATACTTGAAGTTAAAGCAAAGATTAGGAACTGATACTGGAAAGACCCTTTTAAATTTTCCATACGTCTCAAGCTCTCCTTATAGCGTTCAACATAGAATTTTGGGCTAATGCAGCAAGAAGCTTGACAGAGCACCTCTCTTTCTCCAAGTACAGGTTCATGGCTGAAATGCTTATCATACAAGATAATTTGTAGAAGTTCTCATCCAACAACTTTTATATTTTCTTGTCTGGATTATACCTTGCAGAACTAATTATGCAAAACTTTTTTATTTTGTACAACACCATAACAGGCCCAAAAATGACTCCATTTATATACTGTTTGAACATGGTTGAAGTTAGATTGTCAAGTATTGGCTGGACTGCTGTGACAAAACATTGTCCATGCTTGTTTCTGTGCATTTCAAGAAAGTTTTGCAGATTGTCTCCATATTAAACAGGAAACAAATAGAATAAAGGAGCGATTGCATCAAAGAAACAGAAAGATGGTTGATATTATATCTCTTAAAAACTTACATTGAGGCTGGATAACGGGAGGGAAAGAAGCCAATGATCCAGTACCATAATCTACAAGTTCTCTTTGTGCTTCCAACTCTCGCTGAACTAATTTTCCATAACCGCCTCTGCGTATAACATGTTAAGGAACTCCAAGAAGATATTACCATCACCTCATTCACCAATAAATCATGAAGAGCATAAAATTATCACTAGATTGTTGCACCTGTCAAAAGCATTAAATCTTCAAACACCAGAAAAATGACAGACAATGCAACAAAGCAGAAACTAGAAAGCTAAGCATCAAACCAACTGACATCAAGAGTAACAAGTAGCAAGGTTGTTACAAGAAACTGTGCATTAATTATAGAAGTTACTATGTGCCTAATTCAGTAAGAATCAATAGCAAACACTAATACAAACTGGTAAGCCAACAATCACAGAAATGAAGTGGCTAAAAAAATCTTAATATTATAGAAATAATTTACTTTAACCTTTCACTACATTGAATGAAATGCGAACTCAGATAGAATAAAACCAAAAGGATATCAGGATCATAATCCGTACGATATTCATCTCGAACCTGCAACAGTATGACAAGCAAGAATTAGAAACAACATGAAGATCAACATAGCCAAGATCTCTGGAAAATAGATACCACCTGCCCACCACTTCGACCACGCCCCCATTGCCTGCCTTCCTGGAATCCCCAATCAAAATCAACTCGAATTGGACGGTCATCAAGAATTGTCCCACTGATATATTTTACTGCATCTTCAGTATCTTCTCTAGAGTAGTATCTGATTGATGTGTATGCAGAACCATTAGTCAAGAGCTTGACAGTTTCAACGACTGCGGTAGAGAGAAGAAGACATGTGCTAAATATGCACTTTGATAGGGATGGAAATGAACTTTCTCATACAATATGAAAGGATAACAAATCCAAGTACTCTAGGTTTCAAAAGAAAAGCAGAGAGCGTGGGGATATAGCATCAAAAGAAATGAAAGCAAAAGCTTAACAAAACTTTGCGACCACATATATATAGACAGTAGTTAGCAATTTTCATAAGAACAAACATAGAGAAGATAGAGACATACAAGACAAAGCAGAAACCACAAGGTGTTTTGGTGTTCTTATCTAATCCCATAATTATCTTCTTAATTTCTCCGGCTCGAGAGAACAGCTCGTAAACTTGCTCTTCTGTAGTGTAGAAGGACATGTTGCCAATATAAACTGTTGATGACGTCTGAAGAACCAGCTCAAACTCTTCCTGCGTTCCTGGAAACCTTCTATCTCGGTATGCGGACAGCTTCGTCAGATCCTATCGCCGGGAAAGGGACAGTACAGAGACGAAAATTGTTAGAAATAGGCAAACTGCAACTGAAAACCCGTCAAATTAAAAAGTCCGACATTGCTCCTTTATCTCTAAACCATGTTTATCAGTAGCAGGAAAACAACCACACAAGGATATCCGAGGGCCAATTATACTGAAAGTGCTGCGAGTATACCTTAAAGAGAGACGCCATTGAGCTATTCTTCAAGATAAAAGATCAGGTTCACACCAAATTGTGTCTTTGACTGCAACGGAACCGCTAATTTTCGTCTTAGCTGACGTCTATTGGATGCAGCCAAGTATAATTGCTAAACCCTAACCAAAGGAGAGGGAGTCACCGATAGAGAGACAGCACCTGGGATTTTCTTTTTTCTTAATAAAATAAAAGGCTGGAAGTGGGAGGTGTTTGGTTGTGTGTTGGCAGGTAAACCCGGAGTCCCTGGTGTTTGGCTATGGGGTTAGATCGATCATCAAAAGACAATATTATTTTCCCTTTTTTTTTCTTTATTTATTTCAAGCAATGATCTTCTTCCTAGGGGTGTTCAAAAAGTCGGGTCGGGAATTCTCGTTCCCGAATTTTTCAAAAAAAATTTCCCAATGGAAAATTTTTCCCGATCATAATTTTCCCGATTTTTTCCCGACAAGAATTTTTCCCGTTTCCCGTCCGTCCGAAATACGGGTCGGGACGGGAAAGCCATTTCCCGTTTCCCGATTTTTTAGACAGTTATCACAAAAATCAATCATATATGAGCACATAGTTCCTCTTTGATCTCATCATCAGTTCACGAATTTCTACCCAATTCAATTGTTTCTATTACAAATGCAGCAATTATGGTAAAGATATAAGCAGCAATTCCTCTTTAAGCAACATAATCTATTAAATAAGCACAAGATCAATACTCATTGAGTGCCCAACGCAACTAGCATTTGGATTTGAAATTCATATTGGGTCTAATGAATTAAAGAATTTAGTTACCTTACAATAAAGAATGTCATTATTAGCATGAGTTCAAACTTCAATCGGATTTTCCAAATCCAAGTCTGCAATATCTGTAAATACAACAATAAAGAATAAAAAAATAAACCTAATTAGTATGATCAATCACAACAAACGCTATAATCAAAAAATATATCATTAATATATCATTAGAAAACTAAATTACTAACCAGTCTCGAGCATTTATATATCAGCAGGAGTTTCCTCCATGGTGATACAATGTGACACTCCTGGTAACCAATCTGCAGTGCAAATAAGAACTTGCACCAACTTAGGAGACAAAGAGCTCCTATATGGATCTAGTATTCTCCCACCGGTACTAAATGCAGACTCTGAAGCCACAGTTGAAATTGGGACAGCTAGTACATCACGAGCCATGGAGGATAATATAGGAAATCTAGCTGCATTCACCTTCCACCAATTAAGGATATCAAATTTGGGAACATCCTCCTCAACATCCTCAGTCATATACTTATCCAATTCCGACTTGCTTTCACCGAAGCTGCTTTCACCATGCTTAAGTCTTTTATACAAATTTTTCATCTCCTTTCTTTTTATCATTCTCCGTCTGTCATCATCATCCCATACATCTTCCATTGTTAAATCAATAGGAGAGGTTTCTTCACTACATTCGGAGGCTTTTTGGTTGGAGGCAGAGGATTGAGGGAACATGGCATCACTGTAACCTTTGAACAACTCAAAAATTGCATTCTTAATTTGCATCCAAATATGCTCTCCTACTATCTCACCATATGCTTGCTTCAATGAAAACTCAACAAAACCAAACTTATTCCTAGGATCAAGAATTGCAGCCACAAAGGTAAGAATATTGCATTTATCTATATCTCCCCAATACTTATCAAATTTAAGTTTCATGTTTTGTGCCATTATACTGAAATCTTGATCCGAACTAGAAATCCACTGATTCAATAATGTGAAAACATTAAGGATTTCATCCAAATATGCATTGCATGTCACATAAGATGTGCCAGACACAAACTTAGTTAAGGCAGTGAAATTACTTAGACAATGACATAACTTCCTAGCTGCTGTCCAATCCCCCGCTTCCGGTACACCAAGCCAATCATCTTCAGCATTCCGATCTCTATCAAATGTTTCCATATCAAGTCTGAAGTTGTCATCAACCTCACTGAACCTCTCAAAAACAGACTCAAATTTAGAAGCTGCTTTTAGCATCATGTAGGTGGAATTCCATCGAGTTGGTACATCCAAGGTCAACAATGCCTTGGTTGAAAGTCCTTCTGCCTGTACACATTCTTTAAATCTCTCCAACCTTGCTGGGGATTGCCTTACATATCTTACTGCCCTTCTGATCCTGTAAACTGCTTTTCCACTGAATTTAAGTCCATCATTGACAATCAAATTCACAATGTGGGCAATACATCTCACATGCAAGTATTTACAACCCAATATGCTACCTTTCCACCTGCATAATTTTTTCTTCAATGAAGATACTGCAACATCATTAGCAGAAGCATTATCCATTGTGATAGTAAAGACCCCATTGATTCCCCACTCTAATAAGCATTTTTCTATAGCAGATGCTATCTTTTCCCCTTTGTGACTCCCTATAGGACAAAAATTAAGAATCGCTTTCCGCAATATCCATTCATCATCAATGAAATGGGCAGTGAGGCTCATATAGTTCGTTCGCTGGTTGGAAGTCCAAGTGTCAGTTGTTAGACAAACCCTCTGACAATTGGTGCTCAAATACTTCTTTAACTTCTTCTTCTCTTCAATGTATATCTGAACACAATCTCTTGTTACAGTAGACCTAGAAGGACATCGAAACCTGGGACATGATGCTTTCATTACATTCCTGAAACCTGTTGCCTCAACAAATCTGAAAGGCAACTCATCAGTGATTATGATTTCTGCAATTGCCTTTCTAATTGCCTCATTATCAAACCTGAATGTAGTAACAATTGTCTTTCCACCCTCAAAACCATCAGCAAAAACAAAGTCGATCTGTGATTGATTCTTCAAGGCATTCTTCTTAAGACAGTTATTACTGTGATATATTATGCCAGAAGTCCCGTGCCTCTTTGGATCAGCCTTAATCTCCTTGCTGCACTGAATACACCGAGCTATAACCTCGCCCGATGGTTGCACTATCTTGGTAAAACTCTCCCAATCTATTGACGACTTACTCTTATTCTTTCCTTGATTCAATACAATATGATCCATACCACTGTTGCTCTCTGCACTATTACGATCATTATCTCTCATTTCTTGGATCTCAGGTAGTTGTATTCTTTCCATAAACGGTGAAGGGACGGTTGATAATATAGGAATATCATCATTGACAGCTTCCTCAACTATAGGAGTAGATGCAGATGCAGCTGAACTCCCCATAATTGATTGAGAATGTGAAGAATGTGATGAACCATCCACGACGATTTTGTTAAACATCATTGACAACTTAACTGAAATTAAGAAATATAGTATATACAGTTAAAAATAAAAATTTTAAAAAATCAGATCTTGCGAAATATTCACATAAAAAAAATAAATACAAATACTTATCTCGATGCTCATAAACTATAAAATATTAAGTGTTAACACTGGCTAATACTGATTTTAGAAAATGGAGACAGTTGGCATATTAGGAACAGTTGAGGGAGACAGTTGTTATAATATATTGATAGAAAAATGGACAGTTGGCAAAGAGAAAACGTCGTTTGCACACAGCAGAATAATGAGGAAGACGAAACGTGTGAGATAAGAAGAGGAAGACGAAGAAGCAGAAAACAGGAATAATGAGCAAAATTACCTTGTTAGAACTGTACAGTCAGAATGCAAGAGGAGAGGCACTTCTCAGCTTCTCGTTTACGCGGTGGTTGGCAGGCTTCAATTCCTTGGAGAGAAAATTGATGAGAGGAGACAAGGGCTGTTGTCGGGAGAGAAAATTGAGGGGAGAAAATTTAGGTCAGATTGAACATAATAAAAAAATAAAAAAGGGGAAAGTTTGTTCACTGTTGTCGGGTCGGGAAAAGTCGGTAAATTTCCCGACCCGACAATATCGGTAAATTTTTACCGAATTAAAATTCGGGAAAAATTTTTCCCTTCCGATTTTCGGGAAAACCTTGTATTTCCCGACCGATTTCGGACGGGTCGGGAAGGGAAATGGTGGACACCCCTGCTTCTTCCTCGACGGCACAAACAATATAGTCAGTCACACTCCTAAATTATGAACATAAACATATTGGAGTTCAAACCTAAGTGTCTTTGACTAAAACCCTCCCCTTTTTGTACCTCTATATATTAAAAATTGTTTGCAATGAGTCTCACCCTGTATCTAAGAGATAAACGGAGGTAAAAAAGGTCAATCATCTAAAATCCAATGAAAAATTATGATACGTCGATATTTCTCTTTTAGGATTTAGTTTCTGCCTAATAAATTAAGGGATTTGTAGGCTTTTTTGAAAATTAAATTTCTACTCCTTCTCATGTCCCAAAAAAACACATTAACCTATAGCATCCAGTGGCGTTTGTAGCCATCAAAATCTTTCACTAAATCTCAAGCATATATTTTTTTTGGTCTTAAAAACACCAAGGGATATTGAGTTTAAGGCATAATGTGAGATAAGAAATTGTTGAGAGGTAACTCATATGTACTAAGGCTCGGAATAGAATTACCAATAATTCTTTTTTTAAAAAAAGGTATTTATGCAATGTTAAATCAATATTATTAAGTTTTTTTTTTAAACTAAAGGATATTATCTGTAAATAATGGCTAATCCATATACGTTTATTCACACCTTTCCATTTTTTTCTTAAGAAAAGCGGTATAGGATTAATACTAGCATGAGATCCAAACATCCGAGGAAACATAAGGGTTTAAGGTTTAACTTTCAATCCCAAAACCCCTCGGTACAATCTAACTCTTCCACGATCGACAATTCTTATCCAAGAATATGGCGTCGTTCTGCGCTGCCAGATCCATTTTCCGTTCATCTCCTGCTCGAAACGTCGCTGCGCGCCTTGCTTCCGTACCCAAATCGAAGCCCAAAGCTTCTCCCTTTCGTGCTCCAGCTGGCAAACCTCTGCCTCATCCCGTTTTCAGGTCACCGTCATGAATATAACCACCCTTTTTTCCTCCACTGATGGTTGATGGAGAGCAAGTGTTAAAAGTTTGGTTTTTTAATTACCATTATGTTTTGTGTCTCATGAAGGCGCTATCCCGTACAAGTGAGCTATGCCGTGGAATCAATGATGCCGTTTCACTCAGTGACTTCTTCTGCTTTGATGACTTCGATGCTGTCCATCTCCAGAGGCAGTTGTGGTTGGTTTCTCGAAGGTGATTTTTCCATCGTTTCCTTTTAAACAATGGAATTGAATCCGTCAGTTTCTAACATTTTGGGTTGTCGATGCGATTTATTATTAGGATTGTCGAGTGACTTCGGATTGCATTTTCTATTCCTGTGGGGATCAGAACCTGATAATTGCGCTCTTTTATTGTTGAATTAGGTAGCTAGCAACGTTTTATAACCCACTTGACGTTCTTTCTTCGTTTTGATTTTCTGGTAAGTTGGTCTTTGCTAGATTCAAGTAATAAGGTTTAATAACTCGTGTGCCTGACTGTATGAATCCTGGAACTAATAATTGTAGATTGATGTTGCTAGCATGACCCAGATTCTGTTTGTTTGTTTAACATCACAGTTAGAGAATAGGAAAATGCATTGTTTCCTCTAAAGCTACTGGGTCTGTCATCACCTGTTCTAGTTGGACCTATTGGCATTCATGAAGTAACTTCAAACACAGTGCAACACCGATAGTATTTAAGGAATGGCTGCTTGATATCGTTTCCAAGGTGCTTAGTTCAAGAGTAAATGCGGATATATCTGTACTTTTTTATATGTATTTTCGTTTGTAATATAATTATTTCTATTTAACTTATATATGTCAGGATGTCATCATAATGTTATTACTTTTCACGTTGATTCTTTCAATGTTCTTGATATAACTAGTATTAGTGCATTTCAAAATTATTCTTGCAAATTTAGACTCTGACTTACCATAAGATAGCATACTGATTTAGTTTTATTCAATCAGCTTGCAATGATGATGTGTGATGATTGTTCAGAGGGCTGAAGCAAGTTTAGAATTCTGCTTTTAGAAGTTGTTTATGTGAGCTGCTGAAGCAACAAGTTGGATTTTGTCACATCTAAACATAAGTCAATTAGGGGAATTTCATTTTCGTTCCAAAGTTACTTCCTTTTTTGGCCTTATGTGTGATGCTTATATTGTATTTGTTTTATGCAATGCATCAACTGATAAGATGTACTACAGATTGTTGAACATAGTAATAGTTTGATCCTTTTTTTTTCGTTATGAAGCTGTTTTACTGTTAATGTTAAAGGAGCACTTATGCTTCTACTGATATCTCATCTTCGATCAGCTAGCTGCGATGATGCATGACGAATGTCCTAATGGGTTTGGAGAAGTTTTGTTCGAAATTTCTTGCAATCTAGAGAATGATGCCTGCTGTTTGGAAGTGTTAAATTAGCCGGCAATTGGAATCTGTACCATAAGAAATTCTCTTTTTATTTTACTGTTGTGATCTTTATTAGCAAGACTGCTTCTATCAGAAAATAGAAACCACAATCTGATATATTCCTGCTGATAAGAATTAAGTGATTTTCAAAACCTGGTGCTTGTATCCTATATATCTATGTTGAATCAGCAGTTAGCTTGTCTGCTTGGGTTACCTGTTTCTAAGCTCATAGAAACCACTTACAGTATTTCATGCCTGTAATACGTTAGTTTCGGAGAGGTGATGAGCCTATCTTTGGTGGTTGGTTTAGCATTGCACAACTTGGAACGCCTTTGCTTACTTCCCTGATCCCATGGTTTATTTGTATAGGACTGTAACCCGTCGCTGGCAGTGCTGGTCTGGAGGATATATTCACTATTTCTCCGTTATTCATATATTGGAGAGCCCAAGTGTTTGTAATACGTCTAGAAGTTTCACTGTGTCTGGAGGAGGGCACTTCTATAATTGCATCGAATTTGAAAGCACTCCGTTTTTTTTTAAATTGTACTTTTTTTAATACTACATTTTATAATACTCATAAATATGTATTACAATTTATAATGGAATAAAAGCTATTTCCAAAGGTTATGGGCAAAGAGATGCCTATTTAACTCACTTGTATTACGTCATATCGAATGCATAATTTTGGTCAAATAACAGCTATTTTACCGATAACATTTTCAAGCACTGAGATCACTTGTATCATACAATATGTTCAGATATTGTGCTAAATATATTACTGGTCCTACATGAAGAATATAGACGATGGGATTGGATATTGTTAAACTAAGACTCAATGAATATAAGATTAAACAATAAAGAACCCACTTTTTTAGACTCAAGGATTCATGTGAACTTCTTCACAGAAAAGGCTCACGCGGGTTCGCCAAGTTATTTCAAAATGCGGAAAGGAACAATCTCAAGTAGAAACACCGCAATTAGTATCTTCATAATATTTCAAAGTGAAAATAGAAAACCAAATTGACATATATAAGAATCCTAGAAAATACTCTTGATTATATGGCTGAACACCACAAAAAACAAAAATCTTTTGTAAATTCAATAGGAAGATGATAACTCCACATTTCTCACACCAGAATAAAATCTCACGAAATAACAGGTCTAGCTCATAAAAGAGGTGGGGGGAGTGATGGAAGTCGAATTTAAGAATAGAAAAGGGTTTTCGCTTGGTTCAAAATCTATACCGACAAGATTGGGAGTCAAATTTAGAATAGGAATCCTACCCATATTGGAAAACCAATTACAGGCATTTAATCCTAACTCAAATCAAACAAATAATGCTAATATCATATTCTCAAACAACAGTTCAGCCTAAAAATAAAAATGACAATTCCTTAACAGATTCTTCACACCTAAAAGTAGAAGTTCATAATGCACAGTGAACATTCCTTTGGGCACACAATACCAAAAGCATAATCTTGGGACAATACCGAAAGCATAATCTTGGCACACTACCAAAAGCTTAAGCGCATTGGATAATGAAAGCCAAAGTAATCACAATGGAACGGAGAACATCCAGGGAATTTGATAGTCTGGAAAGAAATATAGAGTAGCAACTTCTAACCCACAACATAAAACGGAAAACAACACCATTTCCACACTGCCCTTCTCAAGCCACCCTAATGAAACACATGAGCTTTTGGAATTCAAGGAGAAATGTCGAAGGTTAGAATTACATCCTAACCAAAAACTTGTTATACCATAGTTAAAGAGAGAAAAGCATCCAATGCATAATCAACATCCCCACCAACTTTCGCACAATCCACAAGGAAAATCAAATTGCTCCCACCGCTATCACTACTACTAGTATATACTACTAGCAAATAGATGAAAAAAATCCATCCACCTCCTCCGGATAAGATCAAAATAAAAAACCACTAGGAGTCAATAGCCATAATAATAATCACAATATTTCTAACAACAATCAAGCCTGAACAGTAACTAGCTCATACTCCACCAAGGAAAGATTATTGTCCTCGTTAACCGTAAAGTTGGCGTCTTCGGTGACTTCAACGCGACCCCATTTATCCACCGCCAGTCTCATCGTGGACTTGAACATGTCAATCTTGGCGTTCCGAAGAATCACCGTAGCGCCAGGCTTCATGACATCGACTAACACAGAGACAAAACCCAACAAATAAAACAACCAAAAAATTGTAAATCCAAACGAGAAACGGAAAAAATATAACAGATCATATCGGGAATCGGAGGAGAGTACAAGAAGAAGAGTATACCCTGTTCGTTGCGAGCGGTGAAGATGATGGAAGCAGTTTCGTCGCCGATGAGGCACTCGGCGATGCGTGAGGGGCCGGAGGGACGGCGGGATAGGGACATGGGAGGGCGGCGGGGCTTGTTGTTATTGTTGTTGTTGGGGCTGATAGGCTTTGACGACACGACCTTGACGACGACGTTGTGACCCTTGGTCCCGGGCTTCAGTTCCTCAACCTTGATGAAGGTGGGCTTACGCTTCTCGGCTGTAGCCGCGGGTGCTTGTGCTTGTGCTTGTGCTTGTGCTGTTGCCATTCTCGAGATCTGGAGATGAACAAGAAAGGGTTCAATTTGTTGTTAGTGTTGCTTTTTGCCCTGACCAGCAGCCGTTCACGAAACAGACTGTGACCTTTTAGGGATGGGGGATTTGGGTTTTCCTTCTTTTCTTCTCTTCTTTTCGGGGAATTTGTTCCGGTGGGGCAGGGTTTTAATTCTGCTACCATGAGGCTTGTGCACGTGGCCCATTTTTATTGGATTAAAATTAACCATGTTTATTATCAACATTCACCCGTCGTCTGCAGGGAAAACTTGAAAATTAAAACCTTAATATACCATAATTTATTACCTAACCAAACCGACAAGTCGTATGTGCGTCGGATTGTAAATCATAGAGAAGCAACACTTCATTTGGACAGATAGAGATCCATGGAAGGATATCATCAGTTTATGTTTCACAAACTGCTAATCCATGGAAGGAACTACAAGAAGCAACATTAACAAACAGGCACAGATGATGATGCCTTGTTACAAACTGTTCTAATCCCTTTTTGTTACTATATTATTTTTTGGGAGGCTGCTTCTGCATCCATTACCACCACCAACGCTTGCCGCTGCTGCTGCTGCTGTAGATCTTTTTCCCCGGCTTCTTCTACTTCCTTTTCTTCCTGATTAGGCACTAGATGTTGGCGGCAGCATCTTAATATTACCAAAGATATAAATGCTGAAAAATAAAAAAAAGGTTCAATGAGAAATGATTTAAAAGACCGAAAAAATCCATCCATCCATATAAAAATGCTGTTCTTGCCATCTTATTACCAGTAAGAATACGTGTTTTGAGGCCAAATATATTCCAAAAGGCCGTAACTGCGGATGCTGCGACAATCTTCTTGTGAGAACAGGCTCCCCATGCTTCCAACAACCAGCATTTTGTGTTCTCCACTGGCGACGTCCCCAAATCCAATCAGAAATACGGATGGAAAGGTGGGGATATTTATTTGATTTTACTAAATGAATAAGACAGTATAAAAGTACCTCTTTGGTTTATCTGAGTAGAGTAGCACGCATATAGTTTCGGGACTGTGAAGCTGCTGAAAAAACCTGAACAATATCCACAAACCACCAAACTTTAAGAGCTGAAAAAAATCATTAGGATTCGGAAGTAAATGGCTGTCAATAGCATAAGCGTTGTAGAGAGATTGTACCAATAGCACAGAGCCTCCACAGAGTTAAAAGGTGTCCATATTCAGCACCGAGAAGCAAGAACGGAATTACCTATGACAAGATGGAAGGGTCCTTACATGTACTCATTCTAACAAAAGAAAGAATTTCCAACATTATTTAACGAAATTTGGTAATTACTTTGAGGGTCATGCATGGCTCCCCTGAGAAAAGCTCTCTCGTCATGTAAATTGCAAGATTCGCAGCTGGAAGAATCAATTTACCCACTCGGACAATGTCCCCTTCTTTCAGCTTAAACTCACTCCTATTTTCAAGATTATTTCTGTGATAAAAGTATTCAAATGTTAATGCTAAGATACAGGTAGCTTCCGCTAGTACACAGAGCATCTAAGGGAGAGATGTAGGAATTGTACCTTTGACATATGGAAGTCGAGAAGAATGATGCACCCAGAAATAGAAGCCCGAGTTGGGAAATCGCTGAAAAAATGCTTGAAAACGTCGAAACGAAGAGAATCAAACAATGTGAGGAAAATTTTTATGAATATCAAACGCCAAGACGCAGAAAGAAACAATAAGAATAGGAGAGAAGCCCATACCTGAAATTGATCCCTTGGGCAAAGCAGGAAGATAAGAAACATAGGCACCCAATGCCAAACCAAAGGCTCGATCTTGCCACATCGTTCCACATTATCATGTCATAAAGCATCACCCCAATTCGATCCAAATTACCTCCATTACTATCTTCAGTTTCTGAGCCACAGAATCCGTCAGATTGTAAACAATAAAAGAAAAACGAGCATCAAATACCATTAAGTGAAATGAGTATGCAGCAGAAAAAAATAGAAGCCGGTAAAACATACTTGGGGAGGAAGTTGAAGAAGGTAATGAGGGGACCAAAGAGAGCTTCTCCTTCTTGGTCCTGCCACTATGCCTCCTCTTTCTGGCTTTGGCATTGTCGTCCACCAAGCCAACCAAATCCCTCTCCTCTCTAATTTCAGCCTCGGATCTTTTCCTCGACCTTCTGTTATTCCTCGGGGAAGCACATCCCAAAGCCCCCGACTGAGATCCTCTGTTTCTGTGTCTTCTTCGAGACCCGGCTGGCTCCCCAGCATCCTCTGCCATATCAAGCCGATCTGTGAGACGGGTTCTTGATCTTTTGGAAGGAGAGGGTGATAAGAGGAGTAGCTCGTGAAGAGGGAGAGAATTAAAGGAGGATTTGAGAGAGAGAGCTGAAGGTGCAGTCGGGGTTTTCTTTGGAGACGACGAGAGGACAAGGTCAAGGGATTGACGAGGTAGTTCGAGGTCTTCAACGGCGTAGGTGATTCTTGACAAGCGGGAGGCTGATTTAGATTGAGAGTTGGGGTTTGATCTGTGGGTAAGTGGCGTAGATGGATCCATTTAAGTCGGATATATCTGCTCTGCAATGCTAGAATCTGAGAGATTGAGTGACTAATTAAATGCGAGGATCCGTTTAAGGTCTGATTGGGAGGTGATGAGGAGATCGAGAAGAAGAGGGTTTTCTAGTTATGACTGAGATGGAAGGAGCCGTTAGGGGAGAGGGTTTTCTTGTTCTTTATGTTATGTTCGAATTTCGGTGGTGGGAAGAATTCGGACAACTAGTTGCTTGCAACGGTCATGAAGGGATGGGACCTGCCTTGGGTAAAAAAGAAAAATGGTGGGGAGATGTCCCTTTTGTCTGTATATATGTGCCGGTTAAGAGTATATCTACTGTATTTATAATATCATATATTAAAAATTTATCATTTTTGATATTGTTAAGTGATTGAATATCTTCCTCATTAATCATCTTCATTCTTTATGGTCATAAGTAGTCTTGAGTAGGAATAAGTGATTCTATTACTCTAGGAAAAAATGAATTCCTAAAAGGATCCATGGTCATGTGTACTAGTACTAAGTGTAAATTTGAATAAATTGAAAAAACTAGAACAACTAAACATCATAAATCAATTTTGAAAATATGAGAAATTTTGGAACATATGTTTTTCATCTTTCAAAACTATCATAATTCTATGTTTTTTGCATTAATAGGGATTTTACCAAAATAGTACTCTAATTCTTGATATATTCTTAGTAACATACAATATCTCTATGTTCGATCTGAGACCCAACAAGAACTTGATGATCATCGCCTCCTCCCCGAGTCATGTATTTATCATAAACAGGAGTACTCTTATTTTACTTAACTGACTAGTAGCAAATCTAATAATCCTGGAACACGACATTGCAGTACGAACTGAGAATAATCTGGAGAAATTAACATGTAATGTGATCCTCATTACAATCTGAGCAACCTCATTGATCCAAGTGCTCGATTTTCTTAAATATTGATTGCTTCTTCGCATGCCTTTCGCGATAGGCTTTAATCCTCTCAAGGCCAACTTCAAGAGCTGCAGGCTCCATGGCAAAAGTTATGCGAAGCCAATTCTTCATCCCCACAACTAAACCTGCGATTGGAAGGAATATGAGCAATTGATTTTATTTTTTTTTAACAGAAATGTCCATACTATAAGTTGACTGAGTAAACTATAAATTGCAAACATCAAAGATAAGGCTTTCTACTGAAACCCTGTTACTAACAGCAGATAACATCCACAAGGTATTTGATGATCGAGAATATCTTCCTAGCATTCCCGTGATTCTACTGGTCTAACTATGTTTCCTAGGGTTTAGCATGTTTCTTTGCACGTCTTACCTGGCAGAAGGAAAGTGGATTCCTCTTTAACCAGCTTGAGACAGAAGTCCATATCATCGTTAATGTCTTCTAGAAGCGACAAATTTATCTTCACCTGGAAATAGTATCACATTTTCAAGTTTACAATGGTTTGCTCCATTTCTTTTAAGAAATATTGAGAAAATCTATCCTGTTGGCGATTACGGCCTTACCAGTACAAACATAGAGCCTTCTGGTTTTGTGGGGCAAGTAAGACAAGGGATATCTTGAATTTTTTCATAAAACAAGTCGGCTGCGTCTGTCAGCATATTAAGAATTCTTGAAAAGAAAGCTTCTTCCTTGTTTTGCAAGATTTGGGGTAATGCAGCCTGATGCATAGAAAAGCCCAGTTACAAACATAATGCCTAATGTGTGTCAAAGGGTGCTTATGAGTACGTCGGACGTCAGTTTTTCTGCCTGCTTTCTCAATTAAAATCCATCTGCTTTAGAAGTCTAAAACTTTCCTGAACTATTAATATTTGCAGTACAGGAAAACGAGGTAGATAACCTAGCACCATGATGTTATTTCACAGCAAAACCTTCAAAGCCTTGGCCCCACTAATATTGCTGCATTTCTTTTAATTTAATGTCGATGCTACGCTACCAAGAGAAGGAAAAACAGAAGACGGATGGAGGGATATCGAGTAACCAACCTGAATAACAGTTGTTGGATCAGGCGAGACATTGAGATAATCGTTGATCGACTCAACTACCTAATAAGAACCAAACGAAAAGGTGAGACCCATCGATTCTTCACTATTTTTCACTATATTTATAGATTCTCTAATTAGGAAGTGTGAAAAGGGAGTAAAGATATAAAAACTTGAACGATGATGGTGGCATTATTTATTGAGCAAATAAGAAAAGGCCAACCCCAGAGTCTCGCAGAAGGCCACTTGTATCATTAGTGACGAGCCATCCAATCCACCACTTTGAAATCGACCCAAGTGTAAGAACGGGAACGAGGGATCCAAAAACTCCCATTGGCACAAATGGGGTACTACCAAATGCGAGGTAATCATACACTTCGTCAGCAATCACCAAAATTCCCAGCTTTCTCGCCGTCTCTGCAATCTAATGATATTAACTAGTAAATAAGCAATTTATCAAAAAAAAAATAGTAAATAAGCAACCACTACTTAACGAATAGATCAAAACTGCAAAAGCTCACAAAAGGAAACTGCAAAATATCAAAAGAAGTAGAAAGAAAACACAAAAGGGAATCCATTCTAACCCACTTTCTTTAAATGTTCATAGCTATAGACATTTCCACAAGGATTCCCAGAGTTTATGACAACAATGGCCACAGTGTTCTCATCTGCCAGAGCTTCGACAGCCTCAACATCAACTTCCCGGCCCTCTTCTGGGAGAAGATCAAAACGGCGAATTTCGAGACCGTTCCTTTCAGCGCCAAGTTCATAGAACGGGAAACGTGGTCTTGGAAGCAATATGTTGCCGCCGGGTCGAGCTAGGACAGCAAGGCTGAGTTCAATTGCTTGGTTGCATCCAAGAGTAAGATACACGTCGTCTGGTGATAACTTGTATGGAAGATCCTTAGATAATCAGCCACAGCCCCTTCATAGTTTTAAAAGAATTCCCGTCAAATATTTTTAAATGAAAAATACAATAAATAATACAAACGTCGGGCTGAGCATTTGGATTTACTGAATATATATTTCCATTTTAAATTAAATCTTATAGAATACTAAATCAAACTAAAATTTCTATATTTCAAATCAAAATTTTAAATCGAAATATATTTAAATTATTCGGGATTTGGTCTGAATTTTTTTATTTATCAAATATTTTAAATAAAATATTTTTATCTTGTTGAACAAACATAATGTATTCTTATAAATTAAAGTATATATAAAAACACTATAAATTCTACTATATAAAAAAATTATAAAATATAAGTTTATCAAAATATAAAAACCGTCGACTATATTATATTTACATAATCTAATAATTAAGATTGATAAAAGAATGCATTATATCAAATTATTTTGGATATCGAAATTTTTAGGACATATTTGTTGAGTTGGAAATGGTAAAATCGATTTTAACAATTTCATAATCAATTTTTTTTAATATATTTATGAAATATAAATTAAAATATAAAATAATTACATAATTTTTTTTAAAAAAAATAAATTATAAAATTATATTTTATTTAATTTTGATAATTCTGGTGCTACACCAAACACGTAGTCAAAAGAAAGAAAACAAAGCTTGACGACTATCTATATGTCATAGAGATTCTATCTATCACCAAAATTATTCCTAGGATAGACAAAATTAATTAATGGATGAGATTTTATTCCGATTCCTTCTTATGTCAACTTATATAATATAGCTGTATGAGCCGCTGTTCAAAATTGTCGCAGGTTTTTTAATAAATAATTCGATTTCTTAACAAATTAAATAATTTATTACTAAAAAGTAATTTACTATATTTATTTATTTATTTTATTTATGATATACTTAATGAAAGCGAATGATAAGCCTAGCCATCTAAAAATAAACACACAAAGGCTGGCATACGCTAACCAACCAAATGATAAGCACTAAACTTGATTTTCCATAGAGTTGGAAATTTTGGTCATGAATTTTTTTCATACTATCTGAGTATCGACTTAAATGCCGTCACGAAAACATAAAGTTGATGACTATATATCACCTTCTAGCGGGAAGGAGCCCAGAAGTTGATGAGTAATGGTTGTACTTGGCGGATTTTATGGCTTCAACGAGGGCATCTTCGGCTGCAGAGGCTGTGCAGAAGCATGAAAAAGTGGAAGGGTCACCGTTGCCCAGAGGAATCACAACTCTTTCATCTTCTTGGTTGAGATTAGCTTTTAGGGTGTTGAGAACACCGCGGACTATGATTGCTGGTGCAGTGTTCGGCGCCTGGAAACTCCATTTCTTGGATCCATTCTCCATTATAATCTTTTTCTTGTGCATACAAGGATTGTTGTTTGGTTTTTTTATAAGTAACTTCGATAAATTGACAGTTTGGGATGATAAATTCGATAAAGATTATAAATATTATTTATAAAATTTTATATAAAATTTACCATCCTACCCCCGCCCTGTTAGACATTATTGTTGTCCTGTTAATTGGCCAATTTCGCGGATGCTCAATGGTTATCTTATGACTGTTTCTGTGAAAAAGATGTTTTTGTAAGATTTGTTAGGTAGCTGCGGACTTTGAACATGTGTTGAACATGGGGGTATTGGACGAGTTGTTAACCATGGATTTGAAGATCAGGATAATCAGTGGGATATGAAAACCAAATAGCCGCCAGAGGATAGAATTATCCTTGCCTATAGTTCTCACAATTTTTTGGCATGGCCAATCTATACCTAAGTAAGCGTGTCGAGTCCAATTTTTGTCATGGCCCCATCAAGCCTACTAATAAGCTTTCCCTACATGGCCGACCCGCCAGAGCCTGTAATGCGTTAGCAGAAGTGGGTTACTATAATTTGGATGCAAGTAACTTTTATTTTTGTCAGTTTAGACACCGAGACCAATCCTCTTGTTGGTAACTGTTTGAACTGGTTAAAGTGAAGTTGAGTAGTTTGATACAGTGATTTATTGTTCGAATGTTCTTCTAGGAAGTTGGGATGCATGCTTGTGTCGTCACCAGGAGTATGGAGAAAGAAAAAGTTATCTAAATTCAAAAAACTTATCCTACTCTACCAGAGAACTTGCCAAAATAACATAACTGATGTTGTTATAACAACGTAACCTGTTAGGGAAGGGGACTGTGTATAAATACACCATATGAAACCCCTCTCCAATTCATCCCTGGGAAGCCCTCAAACCTGCAAGCTCAAAAGATCATCTAAGTCTAGCAGCTCATATATATATATATACGTACTGTGAGATCTGCAACTGACTAGTAAACCCCTCCCGGTGAGTTTATTTCTTTCCCCTCCCACTTTTATTTTTTTTATTTTATTTTTATTTTTCCTCCAATTTCTTCAATTACCTCTAGTATCAAAACCAACCGTCCGATTTTCAAACTGTTTGCACCATTGCATTCCTCTCAGTGTCACGATCAACCTGCCGTTAGTTTCACCTTCATCGGACCACGGACGCACCCAGATCGGAGCTCGGAAGTTCCGAATTTCTCACAGGAAAATCTTAGATCCCGGCCGATTGGAGGTGAGTCTTCAAATTTAGTTTTCGGATTTTTAGTCCTGGTGTTTGTAGCTTCGTATTGATGTAAAAATTTTTGGTTTTGGATGAAGTTGGAGTTTTCCGGCCACCGCCGGCGACCGACCGTTGACCGTTGACTTTGACCAAAAAGTGAAAACCTCCCCGTTAGGTAATTTCGACATTCTGATCGCAATGGCGCGATCCGTTTTTCCATTTGATGTCTCGTTATTGAGTTATAGTCATTTGAAAGTTAATATCCGTATGTTGAGTCTAACCGTAATGTTGTGTTCTTAGGAAGAGCGAGTGTTGAGGACAAAGGCAAGAGTATCGTTTCCTCTTTTCTTCAGCCCGTAAGGTAGGGTCTTTACCGTATGTGTTCAATCATAAGTATAATCCATCGGAGTCCATCCGATGGATCCATGTCCAAGTTACTTTGTCTTTTATCGTATATTTTTGTAAGGTATGGTCTTTATCGTATGTGGTTCATCATTAGTAATCCCTTGTTGTAAAATCCGTTTTACCTTGGTTTTGATTGATTCGTTGTATAGTCCATCGGAGCCCATCCGATTGGTCCATTGTTCAAAATTTCATTGTTCTCTTTCGTAAGTAGCTATAAAGTATCATAATGTGAGGTCTTTACCGTATTTGTACTTTGGTCATTGAATTGTTGTGTAATCCATCGGAGCCCATCCGATGGATCCATTGTCCAAATTACATTGACTTTTCCGTATGTACCCGTAATGTATCATAATGTATCTCCAAAATTTCATGTGTTCAATCAAAGTCCATTTGATTGATTTGTTGTGTAAATTGGGCTGATTCCGTATCATTGCCCGTAAAGTAATAAAAAGGTTGTAATCAAAGGTTTCTGTAACGATATATGATAATATATCGTATTATTGAGTATTAATTGTAAAGTATGGTATTTCAGTGTTATTGAAAGTTAAACCAGTTTGTGATTTGTAAAGTATGTAAGTTTTTATGTTACTCGTACTTGTGTTCCGTTTGGCCAAACGTGGTGAGTGCTCGGTCTCTGAGAGTAAGCGGAGAGACACTCATCTGTTGGGAGGTGTATGGTTGGAGTATGGTTACTGTATGGTTACTGTATGTTCCCTGCTTTGCAGGATGATCTGAAAGGGACTAGTTGATCTTTTCCGTATAAAGTTTTATTAATCACTCTAGTCTCGGACAACACTGGTAGAAGGGGCTGTGTATGTAATTGTTTTAAAAGTATATGTATAAAACCTATCAGTGGGCTTCCGGTTTCCCTTTAGCGGGGGTTACTCGGGAAGTGATTTCCAGTCCGCCCATGTTTTTACTATTGACCCTGTTGAGTTCTTTGTTGAAAACGAAAGTACATTTTCGAGACCAGTAAGTAAACGTTTTGTAAAGTAAACATAAAGTACGTGTTGGGTCCAGTAAGTAATGTTTTGTAAAGTAAACAGTAAAGTTTAAGTTTTGAGAAATTACAAGTTCAGTAATGTTCTAATAAATTCCTTGTTGTTTCCTCTCATCAGATAAGTGATTGTATTGTACCTCTCCTTTGATAAGTTCCTTGTTGTCCCTCTTCATTGAAAAGTCCGCTTTGTTGTTCCCTACTGAGATTCTCGAAAATCTCACCCCCTTCGTGTTTGTTTTTCCCTCCCAGGACTAGATCGTGGTCAGTAGCTGTGTTCAGTGTGAGCGTCGGGACTACTCGCTGGGACTATTGCATCTGTACATGTATGGTTTTATTTGGCACACTGTTGACTATTTATTGTTTGGATGTTTGGTTTCATTTTCAGATACTTGGGGCTTGTGTGTTATGGTTTCACTGGTTTGTATTGTATTGTTATAAAAAGACTTCCGCTGTTTGAATATTACTCCGTAATTTATTGTGCCACGTATTTAGTACTTATCAGCCATGCTGTAATTTGCAAATGTTTTAAATTTTTATTTTGGGGATTTGCGTTTGAAAAGTCAAATAGCCTTGTGGAGTTCGGATTGGTCCACGTGTCGGGCTTCTCCGGGCTTCACGGCGGTAAGGGCCCGCTTTCCGGGTTTGGGTCCTTACAGGAGTGGTAGCGGAGCCCCAGGTTTTTACAAACAAAGTTTTGAAAGTGTTTTCATAATATTTTTAAAGTATGATTTCCAACTCACTACATTGCACGTGCATAGTCCAGCGTTGTATCGTATTAATTGTCCCTTTTAGCCTTTAGACTAATTAGGATGTCCTTGTCAGTTAGGCACAATTCGAGATCTGACCGTCGACCGAGTCGTTCAGTAGTACAGTATTTCCCGAGGTCGTCTCATTTACGAGGCGATAGTCACACACCTTCCCAGTCACAGTCGATAGCTTCCAGTCGAAGTATAGGTAGACTCATGTCGTGGTGCGACAGATGTCAGAGACGTCGCATTCCGCCGTGTCCATAGAGCAGACAGTGTTACAACTGCTCAGAGTTTGGTCATATGGCGAGGGACTGCCCGAAGTCGAGATCACAGTCCTTTAGTGCTTCGAAACCTAGTGGCAGTCGCATACCTTCTCAGAGTTCTATCAGGCCACCGTCTAGAGCACCAGGCAGACCTTCTGGTAGTCAGACACATGGTCAGCAGTCCAGTCAGCCAGCACAGATGAGACAGACCCGCCTCTTTGCTTTGACTGATGCTGAGGCCTATGTTAGCCCCGATGTGGTGACAAGTACTATTACTGTATTTTCTGTTCTTGCTCGAGTTTTGTTAGATCCAGGAGCAAATAGATCTTTTGTCGGTCCTAGAATTTCAACTAGTGCAGATTGCCCGTTGTCCCCGTTGACTCCACCTATTGAGGTTATGACCCCATTAGGTGAGCTTTTGACATGCAGTCAGGTGTATATAGGTTGTGTTCTGAGGTTGAGTACAGTTGTGTTAGAGGCAGATTTGATTCCGCTTGACATCCGGGAGTTTGATGTTATATTGGGTATGGATTGCTTAGCCCGGTATCGTGCCCGAATGGAGTGTTTCACCAAGCGAGTTTGGTTTACTCTACCCGATAGTTCGGAGTACTGCTTCGAGGGAGATAGGCGTATTGTGCCTACTTGTATGATCTCATGGCTTAGTGCGAAGAAGATGATCAGTAAAGGCTGTACAACGTTTCTGGCTCATGTCAGAGACACCTCAGCCGAGTCGCAGGAGTTGAATCAAGTTCCGGTTGCCAGTGAGTTCCCAGATGTATTTCCAGATGACGTAGTCGGGTTACCTCCAGAGAGAGAGGTGGAGTTCGGGATCGAGTTGATTCCGGGGACAAACCCGATATCCATCCCGCCGTATAGGATGGCTCCAGCTGAAATGAAGGAGCTGAAGGCTCAATTGGAGGATCTGGTAGATCGTGGTTTCATCCGACCCAGTGTTTCTTCATGGGGAGCGCCAGTATTGTTCGTAAAGAAGAAGGATGGTTCACTACGGTTGTGCATTGATTACCGGCAGTTGAACCGTGTTACCGTTAAGAACAAGTACCCACTGCCCCTTATAGATGATTTGTTCGACCAACTTCAGGGAGCATCGATGTTCTCAAAGATTGATTTGAGATCGGGTTATCATCAGTTGTGAGTCCGTGAGTCGGATGTTTCGAAGACAGCTTTCAGGTCTCGGTATGGACACTACGAGTTCCTGGTCATGCCCTTCGGGTTGACGAATGCACCTGCCGTCTTCATGGATCTGATGAACCGAGTATTCCGGGAGTAACTTGATCGGTTCGTGATTGTCTTTATCGATGACATCCTCATTTATTCAAGTCGGAGGAGGAGCATTCCGAGCATTTGAGGATGGTATTGGAGATACTTGGAGCTCGATAGTTATACTCCAAGTTCTCCAAGTGTGAGTTCTGGTTGCGAGAAGTCGGTTTCTTGGGACATGTTGTGTCGACTAGAGGAGTATTGGTGGATCCCAAGAAGATCGAGGTCGTTGTATCATGGGAACCTCCCCGTAATGTGTTGGAGATACGAAATTTTCTAGGTTTAGCCGGTTAGTGGAGAACTTCTCGACGTTAGCAGGACCGTTGACTTGTTTGATGCGTAAAGGTGAACCGTTTGTGTGGTCCGATAAATGTCAACAGAGTTTTGAGGAGTTGAAGTCTAGATTGGTTTCCGCTCATGTTCTTACTTTACCAGTCAGCGATAAGGAGTATGTGGTGTATAGTGATGCATCAAAGCATGGTTTGGGGTGTGTACTTATGCAGGATGGGAAGGTAGTCGCCTATGCCTCTCGACAGTTGAGGCCACACGAATGCAACTACCTGACCCATGATTTGGAGTTAGCAGCTGTAGTGTTTGCATTGAAGATTTGGCGCCACTATCTGTATGGCGAGACTTGCAGAGTCTTTACAGACCATAAGAGTCTCAAGTATCTCTTAACCCAAAAGGAGCTTAACTTGAGACAAAGGAGATGGCTTGAGTTGATAAAGGATTACGATCTTGTAATCGATTATCATCCCGGGAAAGCCAATGTGGTTGCCGATGCCTTGAGTAGGAAGACCTCATCTTCCTTGGCTTACGTTCGGGCAGAATACATGCCAATGCTGATGTGTTTGAGGGCAAACCGTGTCCAGCTTGACAGTGATGGTTCTGGAGCATTGTTGGCTCAGGTTGTTGCCAGACCCACTTTACTTGAGGAAATCCGAGTCAAGTAGTTAGAGGATTCAGTGTTGGTTCAGTTGAGATAGTAGTTGGATAGTGTTACTAATGGTGATACAGTCAATGAGTATAGGGTTCGAGATGATGGTATTTTGACGTTCCGAGGTAGAATTTGTATCTCTCGAGATGAGGAGTTGCGTTAGTTGATTTTGACCGAGGCGCACAGTTCTATGTTCTCTATCCATCCCGGCAACACCAAGATGTATCGGGACTTGCGAGAGCAGTATTGGTGGTCGGGGATGAAGAGACTCATCGCTGAGTTTTTAGCTCGTTGCTTAGTTTGCCAGCAGGTCAAGGCCGAGCATTAGAAACCCGCCGGTCTGCTCCAATCGCTTCCGATTCCTGAATGGAAGTGGGAGCATATCACGATGGACTTTGTTGTAGGTTTACCGAGGACTCAATGAGGTTTAGACGCAGTATAAGTGATCGTAGACAGTACGAGTTACCGATACACCGGAGAAGTTAGCTCACCGGTATATTGATAAGATCGTCAGACTTCATAGAGTTCCAGTCTGTATTGTTTCAGATCGAGACCCGAGATTTACTTCTCGTTTCTGGGAAAAGTTTCAGGTTGGTGACAAAGTATTCCTGAAGGATGCACCGTGGAAAGGAGTACTTCAGTTTCAACAGCGAGGCAAGTTAGTGTCGCGTTTTATTGGACCATATGAGATCACCGAGCGAGTTGGGCCAGTAGCATACCGTCTTGCTTTGCCACCGTCCTTGGAGAGGATCCATAGTGTCTTCCATATTTCCATGCTACAGAAGTACGTTCGGGATTCGTCACATGTGTTGGATGCACCGCTGGTAGAGGTTGCCAGTGACTTGTCGTTACCAGTTCAGCCAGTGGCTATTGTTGACGAGTCGATTAGACAGCTTCGCAGTCGTTTGGTACCTATGGTTCGAGTTTCTTGGCGTAGTGGTAGTTCCGAGGAGCTCTCTTGGAAGACTGAGGAGTCTATGCGGGAATATTACCTTTATCTCTTCCAGTAGTACGGTACGTAAATTTCGGGGACGAAATTTTTGTAAGGGGGGTAGGTTGTGAGATCTGCAACTGACTAGTAAACCCCTCCCGGTGAGTTTATTTCTTCCCCCTCCCATTTTTATTTTTTTTATTTTATTTTTATTTTTCTTCCCATTTATTCAATTACCTCTAGTATCAAAACCAACCGTCCGATTTTCAAATTGTTTGCACCATTGCATTCCTCTCAGCGTCACGATCAACTTGTCGTTAGTTTCACCTTCATCGGACCACGGACGCACCCAGATCGGAGCTCGGAAGTTCCGAATTTCTCACAGGAAAATCTTAGATCCCGGCCGATTGGAGGTGAGTCTTCAAATTTAGTTTTCGGATTTTTAGTCCTGATGTTTGTAGCTTCGTGTTGATATAAAAATTTTTGGTTTTGGATGAAGTTGGAGTTTTCCGGCGACCGTTGACCGTTGACTTTGACCAAAAGTCAAACCTTCCCCGTTAGGTAATTTCGACGTTCTGATCGCAATGGCGCGATCCGTTTTTCCATTTGATGTGTGGTTATTGAGTTATAGTGATTTAAAGGTTAATATTCGTATGATGAGTCTAACCTTCAGGTTGTGTGCTTAGGACGGGCGTGTGTTGAGGACAAAGGCAAGAGTATCGTTTCCTCTTCTTCAGCCCGTAAGGTAGGGTCCTTACCCTATGTGTTCAATCATAAGTATAATCCATCGGAGTCCATCCGATGGATCCATGTCCAAGTTACTTTGTCTTTTATCTTATGTTCTTGTAAGGTAGGGTCCTTACCGTATGTGGTTCATCATTAGTATTCCCTTGTTGTAAAATCCGTTTTACCTTGGTTTTGATTGATTCGTTGTATAGTCCATCGGAGCCCATCCGATTGGTCCATTGTTCAAAATTTCATTGTTCTCTTTCGTAAGTAGCTATAAAGTATCATAATGTGAGGTCTTTACCGTATTTGTACTTTGGTCATTGAATTGTTGTGTAATCCATCGGAGCCCATCCGATGGATCCATTGTCCAAATTACATTGACTTTTCCGTATGTACCCGTAATGTATCATAATGTATCTCCAAAATTTCATGTGTTCAATCAAAGTCCATTTGATTGATTTGTTGTGTAAATTGGGCTGATTCCGTATCATTGCCCGTAAAGTAATAAAAAGGTTGTAATCAAAGGTTTCTGTAACGATATATGATAATATATCGTATTATTGAGTATTAATTGTAAAGTATGGTATTTCAGTGTTATTGAAAGTTAAACCAGTTTGTGATTTGTAAAGTATGTAAGTTTTTATGTTACTCGTACTTGTGTTCCGTTTGGCCAAACGTGGTGAGTGCTCGGTCTCTGAGAGTAAGCGGAGAGACACTCATCTGTTGGGAGGTGTATGGTTGGAGTATGGTTACTGTATGGTTACTGTATGTTCCCTGCTTTGCAGGATGATCTGAAAGGGACTAGTTGATCTTTTCCGTATAAAGTTTTATTAATCACTCTAGTCTCGGACAACACTGGTAGAAGGGGCTGTGTATGTAATTGTTTTAAAAGTATATGTATAAAACCTACCAGTGGGCTTCCGGTTTCCCTTTAGCGGGGGTTACTCGGGAAGTGATTTCCAGTCCGCCCATGTTTTTACTATTGACCCTGTTGAGTTCTTTGTTGAAAGCGAAAGTACATTTTCGAGACCAGTAAGTAAACGTTTTGTAAAGTAAACATAAAGTACGTGTTGGGTCCAGTAAGTAATGTTTTGTAAAGTAAACAGTAAAGTTTAAGTTTTGAGAAATTACAAGTTCAGTAATGTTCTAATAAGTTCCTTGTTGTTTCCTCTCATCTGATAAGTTGTTGTATTGTACCTCTCCTTTGATAAGTTCCTTGTTGTCCCTCTTCTTTGAAAAGTCCGCTTTGTTGTCCCCTACTGAGATTCTCGAAAATCTCACCCCCTTCGTGTTTGTTTTTCCCTCCCAGGACTAGATCGTGGTCAGTAGCTGTTTTCAGTGTGAGCGTCGGGACTACTCGCTGGGACTATTGCATCTGCACATGTATGGTTTTATTTGGCACACTGTTGAATATTTATTGTTTGGATTTTTGGTTTCATTTTCAGATACTTGGGGCTTGTGTGTTATGGTTTCACTGGTTTGTATTGTATTGTTATAAAAAGACTTCCGCTGTTTGAATATTACTCCGTAATTTATTGTGCCACGTATTTAGTACTTATCAGCCATGCTGTAATTTGCAAGCGTTTTAAATTTTTATTTTTGGGATTTGCGTTTGAAAAGTCAAATAGCCTTGTGGAGTTCGGATTGGTCCACGTGTCGGGCTTCTCCGGGCTTCACGGCGGTAAGGGCCCGCTTTCCGGGTTTGGGTCCTTACAGGAGTGGTAGCGGAGCCCCAGGTTTTTACAAACAAAGTTTTGAAAGTGTTTTCATAATATTTTTAAAGTATGATTTCCAACTCACTACATTGCACGTGCATAGTCCAGCGTTGTATCGTATTAATTGTCCCTTTTAGCCTTTAGACTAATTAGGATGTCCTTGTCAGTTAGGCACAATTCGAGATCTGACCGTCGACCGAGTCGTTCAGTAGTACAGTATTTCCCGAGGTCGTCTCATTTACGAGGCGATAGTCACACACCTTCCCAGTCACAGTCGATAGCTTCCAGTCGAAGTATAGGTAGACTCATGTCGTGGTGCGACAGATGTCAGAGACGTCGCATTCCGCCGTGTCCATAGAGCAGACAGTGTTACAACTGCTCAGAGTTTGGTCATATGGCGAGGGACTGCCCGAAGTCGAGATCACAGTCCTTTAGTGCTTCGAAACCTAGTGGCAGTCGCATACCTTCTCAGAGTTCTATCAGGCCACCGTCTAGAGCACCAGGCAGACCTTCTGGTAGTCAGACACATGGTCAGCAGTCCAGTCAGCCAGCACAGATGAGACAGACCCGCCTCTTTGCTTTGACTGATGCTGAGGCCTATGTTAGCCCCGATGTGGTGACAAGTACTATTACTGTATTTTCTGTTCTTGCTCGAGTTTTGTTAGATCCAGGAGCAAATAGATCTTTTGTCGGTCCTAGAATTTCAACTAGTGCAGATTGCCCGTTGTCCCCGTTGACTCCACCTATTGAGGTTATGACCCCATTAGGTGAGCTTTTGACATGCAGTCAGGTGTATATAGGTTGTGTTCTGAGGTTGAGTACAGTTGTGTTAGAGGCAGATTTGATTCCGCTTGACATCCGGGAGTTTGATGTTATATTGGGTATGGATTGCTTAGCCCGGTATCGTGCCCGAATGGAGTGTTTCACCAAGCGAGTTTGGTTTACTCTACCCGATAGTTCGGAGTACTGCTTCGAGGGAGATAGGCGTATTGTGCCTACTTGTATGATCTCATGGCTTAGTGCGAAGAAGATGATCAGTAAAGGCTGTACAACGTTTCTGGCTCATGTCAGAGACACCTCAGCCGAGTCGCAGGAGTTGAATCAAGTTCCGGTTGCCAGTGAGTTCCCAGATGTATTTCCAGATGACGTAGTCGGGTTACCTCCAGAGAGAGAGGTGGAGTTCGGGATCGAGTTGATTCCGGGGACAAACCCGATATCCATCCCGCCGTATAGGATGGCTCCAGCTGAAATGAAGGAGCTGAAGGCTCAATTGGAGGATCTGGTAGATCGTGGTTTCATCCGACCCAGTGTTTCTTCATGGGGAGCGCCAGTATTGTTCGTAAAGAAGAAGGATGGTTCACTACGGTTGTGCATTGATTACCGGCAGTTGAACCGTGTTACCGTTAAGAACAAGTACCCACTGCCCCTTATAGATGATTTGTTCGACCAACTTCAGGGAGCATCGATGTTCTCAAAGATTGATTTGAGATCGGGTTATCATCAGTTGTGAGTCCGTGAGTCGGATGTTTCGAAGACAGCTTTCAGGTCTCGGTATGGACACTACGAGTTCCTGGTCATGCCCTTCGGGTTGACGAATGCACCTGCCGTCTTCATGGATCTGATGAACCGAGTATTCCGGGAGTAACTTGATCGGTTCGTGATTGTCTTTATCGATGACATCCTCATTTATTCAAGTCGGAGGAGGAGCATTCCGAGCATTTGAGGATGGTATTGGAGATACTTGGAGCTCGATAGTTATACTCCAAGTTCTCCAAGTGTGAGTTCTGGTTGCGAGAAGTCGGTTTCTTGGGACATGTTGTGTCGACTAGAGGAGTATTGGTGGATCCCAAGAAGATCGAGGTCGTTGTATCATGGGAACCTCCCCGTAATGTGTTGGAGATACGAAATTTTCTAGGTTTAGCCGGTTAGTGGAGAACTTCTCGACGTTAGCAGGACCGTTGACTTGTTTGATGCGTAAAGGTGAACCGTTTGTGTGGTCCGATAAATGTCAACAGAGTTTTGAGGAGTTGAAGTCTAGATTGGTTTCCGCTCATGTTCTTACTTTACCAGTCAGCGATAAGGAGTATGTGGTGTATAGTGATGCATCAAAGCATGGTTTGGGGTGTGTACTTATGCAGGATGGGAAGGTAGTCGCCTATGCCTCTCGACAGTTGAGGCCACACGAATGCAACTACCTGACCCATGATTTGGAGTTAGCAGCTGTAGTGTTTGCATTGAAGATTTGGCGCCACTATCTGTATGGCGAGACTTGCAGAGTCTTTACAGACCATAAGAGTCTCAAGTATCTCTTAACCCAAAAGGAGCTTAACTTGAGACAAAGGAGATGGCTTGAGTTGATAAAGGATTACGATCTTGTAATCGATTATCATCCCGGGAAAGCCAATGTGGTTGCCGATGCCTTGAGTAGGAAGACCTCATCTTCCTTGGCTTACGTTCGGGCAGAATACATGCCAATGCTGATGTGTTTGAGGGCAAACCGTGTCCAGCTTGACAGTGATGGTTCTGGAGCGTTGTTAGCTCAGGTTGTTGCCAGACCCACTTTACTTGAGGAAATCCGAGTCAAGTAGTTAGAGGATTCAGTGTTGGTTCAGTTGAGATAGTAGTTGGATAGTGTTACTAATGGTGATACAGTCAGTGAGTATAGGGTTCGAGATGATGGTATTTTGACGTTCCGAGGTAGAATTTGTATCTCTCGAGATGAGGAGTTGCGTTAGTTGATTTTGACCGAGGCGCACAGTTCTATGTTCTCTATCCATCCCGGCAACACCAAGATGTATCGGGACTTGCGAGAGCAGTATTGGTGGTCGGGGATGAAGAGACTCATCGCTGAGTTTTTAGCTCGTTGCTTAGTTTGCCAGCAGGTCAAGGCCGAGCATTAGAAACCCGCCGGTCTGCTCCAATCGCTTCCGATTCCTGAATGGAAGTGGGAGCATATCACGATGGACTTTGTTGTAGGTTTACCGAGGACTCAATGAGGTTTAGACGCAGTATAAGTGATCGTAGACAGTACGAGTTACCGATACACCGGAGAAGTTAGCTCACCGGTATATTGATAAGATCGTCAGACTTCATAGAGTTCCAGTCTGTATTGTTTCAGATCGAGACCCGAGATTTACTTCTCGTTTCTGGGAAAAGTTTCAGGTTGGTGACAAAGTATTCCTGAAGGATGCACCGTGGAAAGGAGTACTTCAGTTTCAACAGCGAGGCAAGTTAGTGTCGCGTTTTATTGGACCATATGAGATCACCGAGCGAGTTGGGCCAGTAGCATACCGTCTTGCTTTGCCACCGTCCTTGGAGAGGATCCATAGTGTCTTCCATATTTCCATGCTACAGAAGTACGTTCGGGATTCGTCACATGTGTTGGATGCACCGCTGGTAGAGGTTGCCAGTGACTTGTCGTTACCAGTTCAGCCAGTGGCTATTGTTGACGAGTCGATTAGACAGCTTCGCAGTCGTTTGGTACCTATGGTTCGAGTTTCTTGGCGTAGTGGTAGTTCCGAGGAGCTCTCTTGGAAGACTGAGGAGTCTATGCGGGAATATTACCTTTATCTCTTCCAGTAGTACGGTACGTAAATTTCGGGGACGAAATTTTTGTAAGGGGGGTAGGTTGTGAGATCTGCAACTGACTAGTAAACCCCTCCCGGTGAGTTTATTTCTTCCCCCTCCCATTTTTATTTTTTTTATTTTATTTTTATTTTTCTTCCCATTTATTCAATTACCTCTAGTATCAAAACCAACCGTCCGATTTTCAAATTGTTTGCACCATTGCATTCCTCTCAGCGTCACGATCAACTTGTCGTTAGTTTCACCTTCATCGGACCACGGACGCACCCAGATCGGAGCTCGGAAGTTCCGAATTTCTCACAGGAAAATCTTAGATCCCGGCCGATTGGAGGTGAGTCTTCAAATTTAGTTTTCGGATTTTTAGTCCTGATGTTTGTAGCTTCGTGTTGATATAAAAATTTTTGGTTTTGGATGAAGTTGGAGTTTTCCGGCGACCGTTGACCGTTGACTTTGAACAAAAAAAAGTGAAAACCTCCCCGTTAGGTAATTTCGACGTTCTGATCGCAATGGCGCGATCCATTTTTCCATTTGATGTGTCGTTATTGAGTTATAGTCATTTGAAAGTTAATATCCGTATGTTGAGTCTAACCGTAATGTTGTGTTCTTAGGAAGAGCGAGTGTTGAGGACAAAGGCAAGAGTATCGTTTCCTCTTCTTCAGCCCGTAAGGTAGGGTCTTTACCGTATGTGTTCAATCATAAGTATAATCCATCGGAGTCCATCCGATGGATCCATGTCCAAGTTACTTTGTCTTTTATCGTATATTTTTGTAAGGTATGGTCTTTATCGTATGTGGTTCATCATTAGTAATCCCTTGTTGTAAAATCCGTTTTACCTTGGTTTTGATTGATTCGTTGTATAGTCCATCGGAGCCCATCCGATTGGTCCATTGTTCAAAATTTCATTGTTCTCTTTCGTAAGTAGCTATAAAGTATCATAATGTGAGGTCTTTACCGTATTTGTACTTTGGTCATTGAATTGTTGTGTAATCCATCGGAGCCCATCCGATGGATCCATTGTCCAAATTACATTGACTTTTCCGTATGTACCCGTAATGTATCATAATGTATCTCCAAAATTTCATGTGTTCAATCAAAGTCCATTTGATTGATTTGTTGTGTAAATTGGGCTGATTCCGTATCATTGCCCGTAAAGTAATAAAAAGGTTGTAATCAAAGGTTTCTGTAACGATATATGATAATATATCGTATTATTGAGTATTAATTGTAAAGTATGGTATTTCAGTGTTATTGAAAGTTAAACCAGTTTGTGATTTGTAAAGTATGTAAGTTTTTATGTTACTCGTACTTGTGTTCCGTTTGGCCAAACGTGGTGAGTGCTCGGTCTCTGAGAGTAAGCGGAGAGACACTCATCTGTTGGGAGGTGTATGGTTGGAGTATGGTTACTGTATGGTTACTGTATGTTCCCTGCTTTGCAGGATGATCTGAAAGGGACTAGTTGATCTTTTCCGTATAAAGTTTTATTAATCACTCTAGTCTCGGACAACACTGGTAGAAGGGGCTGTGTATGTAATTGTTTTAAAAGTATATGTATAAAACCTACCAGTGGGCTTCCGGTTTCCCTTTAGCGGGGGTTACTCGGGAAGTGATTTCCAGTCCGCCCATGTTTTTACTATTGACCCTGTTGAGTTCTTTGTTGAAAGCGAAAGTACATTTTCGAGACCAGTAAGTAAACGTTTTGTAAAGTAAACATAAAGTACGTGTTGGGTCCAGTAAGTAATGTTTTGTAAAGTAAACAGTAAAGTTTAAGTTTTGAGAAATTACAAGTTCAGTAATGTTCTAATAAATTCCTTGTTGTTTCCTCTCATCAGATAAGTGATTGTATTGTACCTCTCCTTTGATAAGTTCCTTGTTGTCCCTCTTCTTTGAAAAGTCCGCTTTGTTGTTCCCTACTGAGATTCTCGAAAATCTCACCCCCTTCGTGTTTGTTTTTCCCTCCCAGGACTAGATCGTGGTCAGTAGCTGTTTTCAGTGTGAGCGTCGGGACTACTCGCTGGGACTATTGCATCTGCACATGTATGGTTTTATTTGGCACACTGTTGAATATTTATTGTTTGGATTTTTGGTTTCATTTTCAGATACTTGGGGCTTGTGTGTTATGGTTTCACTGGTTTGTATTGTATTGTTATAAAAAGACTTCCGCTGTTTGAATATTACTCCGTAATTTATTGTGCCACGTATTTAGTACTTATCAGCCATGCTGTAATTTGCAAATGTTTTAAATTTTTATTTTGGGGATTTGCGTTTGAAAAGTCAAATAGCCTTGTGGAGTTCGGATTGGTCCACGTGTCGGGCTTCTCCGGGCTTCACGGCGGTAAGGGCCCGCTTTCCGGGTTTGGGTCCTTACACGTACATTAGCAAAGAATGAAGGGACTAGTCATATCAGTGTTTGTTGTTCTTGCTGCGGCTCAATTCATGGCCCAGCCAGGAGAGGCCATCACTTGTGGCGATGTGAACTCTTATCTGGCTTCTTGTCTCCCGTACCTTACAGGTCAAGGCACTACTCCTCCGGGATCATGCTGTGCAGGAGTGACCAAATTGAAAGAAAGCGCAACAACTACTGCTGACAGACAAGCAGCTTGTAGTTGTGTTAAAGCGGCAGCTACAGGTCTTCCAAACATAAAGGAAGACGCTGCCTCCTCTCTTCCAGCAAAGTGCAATGTTCAGATCGGTATTCCCATCTCCAAGAACGTCAACTGCAACAAGTAAGTTCCTCCTGTCTTGCTTTTTTTCCTGTTTTACTTTTACTGTCTATGTACCTTGTCATCCCACTTAATCATTATCAAGTACTAACTGATGTTTTCTCCACTCAATTTCTTGGTCCAGCATTAACTAAAATGGAGGCTACTACGAGGAATAAAGCTATGGGGAGCTAGATGGATGACAGCATTCCATATACATATATAAGATCATGTAAAACTTTGATACTCAAGATATTTTGTGGATTTGTTTCCAATAATGGCAATGTGTTTCTCCTGGATCAAACAATAATAATAATAATAATGACAATTTCTCAGATAGATAAAAAGACTTTACATCTGAATAACCCAATATACATATCCTTTCACTCTTCTTTTCGGCTAGCTAGAAGCACCACGAACCATAACAGCTCGATTTTGAGTGATATGTTACGTATAATGTATGTATGGATTCATACTCTACTTCATCACAGTTTGGACAGGTTGGAAATTCGATATCAACACAATAATATTCTTGTCAATCACCTCTCATGCTTTCTTCAAGAGAAAAAATTAAAACCATCTAGCCAAAGACTTTGTTACTCTCACAATCCCATGCAGCCATCTTTCATATATCTCCTTTGCCTTTTTTTTTGTTTGAAAAGAGGGAAGGAGATGGTGAAATATGACTGGCATTCTCCTCTACTTCCTCAAAAACATCCTTACCAATTGTCCATTTAGAATGAAAAATTATTGAAAATAGACCAAACAAGAAACAACCAAATAAAAAAGACACACAAAAAGATCAAAGAAAAAACCAAAAAAAAAGGACAAAAAGAGATGTGCGAGAGCTAAAGATCGAGCAAATAAGCCAAAACTTCTACTGTCTGGCTTAAATACATGTTATTAAATATCTTACACACAAGTCTTAGATTTTAGAGTTTGATCTGAGACCCAACAAGAAGTTGATGTCCACCGCCTCCTCTCCCTGTCATGTATTTTATCATAAACAGGAGTCCTCTTATTTTACATAGCTGACTAGTACCAAATCTAATGATCCAACTGGAAACCGACATTGCAGTTCGAACTGAGAATAATCTGGAGCTATTAATTCCGAGTTGCATGCACTCGGGCAGGAGAATTAACATGTAATGTGATCCCCATTACAACCAGAGCAACCTCATTGATCCAAGTGCTTCATTTTCTGTTAAATATTTATTGCTTCTTCGCATGCCTTTCGCAAAAGGCTTTTATCCTCTCAAGGCCAACTTCAAGAGCTGCAGGCTCAATGGCAAAAGTTATGCGAAGCCAATTCTTCATCCCCACAGCTAAACCTGCGATTGGAAGGAATATGAGCAAAGAACTGCTAAGACTTAATTTTCCAACAGCCCTGCAATTAATTTTATTTTTTTTAACAGAAATGTCCATACAATAAGTTGACTGAGTAAACTATATATTGCAAACATCAAAGGTCAAGGCTTTCAACTGAAAACCTTGTTACTAACAGCAGATAACATCCACAAAACCCGGGGGGTGTGGTGGAGTGGTAAGATTCCTCCTCCCTTAACCATAAGGTTAGGAGTTCGAATCCTGCCTTTGGGTATGAAACGTTTTAAAATTTCAGGTCCTTAGCCGGTGCTTACGAGGCAGCGTAGGAGATTAGTCACTGTGATCGATGGTGGATACCCCAAAAAAACAAAAAAAAACATCCACAAAATCTATCTGATATCCAAGAACATCTTCTTTGAATTCTTGTTCTACTTGTCTAGATAATTAAGTTGTTTCTTAGCTTGTTATTAACAACAGCTAACTTCCACAAGGTATTTGATATTTAAAAATACCTTGCATTCTCGTAATTCTACTGGTCTAACTGTTTCCGAGGGTTTTAGCAAGTTTCTTTGCAAGTCTTACCTGGCATAAGGAAAGTGGATTCCTCTTTAACCAGCTTGAGACAGAAGTCCATATCATCTTTAATGTCTTCTAAAAGCGACAAATTCATCTTCACCTGGAAACAATATCACATTTTCAAGTTTACAATTGTTTGCACCATTTTGCGAAGAAATATTGAGAAAATCTATCCTGTAGGCGATTCGCTTACCATTACAAACATAGAGCCTTCTGGTTTTGTGGGGCAAATAAGACAAGGGATATCTTGAATTTTTTCATGAAACAAATCGGCTGCATCTCTCAGTACGTTAAGAATTCTTGAAAAGAAAGCTTCTTCCGTGTTATGCAAGATTTGGGGTAATGCAGCCTGATGCATAGAAAAGCTGGTTACAAATATTCTGCCTGCTTATGAGTACGTAAAAAACCAGATAGCTAAAAGTGCCTAATGCGTGTCAAAGAGTACTATTTGAGTACGTCGGATGTCAGCTTTTCTGCCTGCTTTCTCAATAATATCCATCTGCGTCAGAAGTCTAAAAATGTCCTCAACCAATAACATTTGCAGTACAGGAAAACGAGGTAAATAACTGTGCACTATGATTTTATTTCACAGTAAACCTTCAAAGCATGCTTGGCCCCCTTATTATTGCAGCATTCCATTCTTTTTAATGTCGATGTTACGCTACCAAGAGCAGGAAAAACAGAACACGAACAAGTGGAGTATATCACAGTCAGCATTTGCTTTGAGGGGATATCGAGTAACCAACCTGAATAAAAGTTGCTGGATCAGGTGAGACATTGAGATGGTCGTTGATCGACTCAACCACCTAATAAGAACACGAAAAGGTGAGGCCCATGGAATCATCACTATTTTTCACTATATTTGTAGATTCTCTAAAAACTTAAACGATGAAGACATCATCTACTGAGCAAATTAGGAAAGGCCAACCCCAGAATTTCGCAGAAGACCATTTGTATCATTAGTGACGAGCCATCCAATCCGCCAGCCAGGAACAATCCACCTCTTTGAAATCGACCCTAGTGTAATAACGGGAACGAGGGATCCAAAAACTCCCATTGGCACAAATGGGGTACTACCAAATGCGAGGTATGCATACACTTCATCAGCAATCACCAAAATTCCTAGCTTTCTCGCCGTCTCTGCAATCTAATTATATCAAGTAGTAAATAAGCAACCACTACTTAAACTATAGATTAAAACTACAAAAGCTCACTAAAGGAAACTGCAAAATATCAAAAGAAGTAGAAAGAAAACACAAAAGGGAATCCATTCTAACCCACTTTCTTTAAATGTTCATAGCTATAGACATTTCCACAAGGATTCCCAGGGTTTATGACAACAATGGCTACAGTGTTCTCATCTGCCAGAGCTTCAACAGCTTCAATATCAACTGCCCAACCCTCTTCCGGGAGAAGATCAAAATAGCGAATTTCGATACCATTCCTTAAAGCGCCAAGTTCATAGTACGGGAAACCTGGCCTCGGAAGCAATATGTTGCCGCCGGGTCGAGCTAGGACAGCAAGGCTGAGTTCAATTGCTTGGTTGCATCCAAGAGTAAGATACACGTCGTCTGGTGATAACTTGTTTGGAAGATCCTTACTCAGATAATCAGCCACAGCCCTTCCATAGTTGTAAAAGAATTGTAAGTTGACTAGAAGTAATTTATTATTTTTGTTTATTTTATTTATGATGTAACGTACGTATGAAAGCGATTGATAAGTCTAGCCATTTAAAAATGAAAAAAGTGGGACACACTGTCAAAAAAAATAAACACACAAAGGCCGGCATACTCTAACCAAGCAAATGATTACCAATTAAACTTGATTTTCTATTTGTTAATATAAGAATGATATATTGATAAATTAGTGTGAATGTGGCTAATCCCATATTGATAGTTTATAAGGGGGAGAGATTTTCTTTACCTATAAAAATAACCACTCATCATCCTAATAGATTATACCAATAAACATTAGTCTTCTTTCATAATTTGTTCTTACTCTCTTATTTTTATAATATTTCTACTAAAAAAATTAGTCAGTAATATCCGACAATGTCCGACATAAACCAAATTAGCTGAACCTCGTAAATTTTTTAGTGTTCTATTCTAAGTAATAGTATTTTTTGTTATGATATAGTAACTGTGATTATTTTACTAATTATTTTTTTTAGAAGAATATCTAGTTGCTCAGTTAATATTGAGTGGAAACTTTGGTCATGAACTTTTTTTATACTATCGTTTATCGACTTAAATGCCGTCACGAAAACATTAAAAAGAAAGAAAGAAGGCTACAATGGAGTAAAAAGAATATCACCTTCTAGCGGGGAGAAGGCCAGAAGTTGGGCTGTAATGGTTGTACTTGGCGGATTTTATGGCATCGATAAGGGCGTCGTCGGCTGCAGAGGCTGTGCGGAAGCAAGAAAAAATGGAAGGGTCACCGTGGCCCAGAGGAATCACAGCTCTTTCATCTTCTTGGTTGAGATTTGCTCTTAGGATGTCGAGAACCCCACGGACTGTGATTGCTGATGCAGCAGTGCTCGGGGCCTTGTTCGGCGCCTGGAAATTCCATTTCTTGGACCCATTCTCCATTGTTATCTTTTTCTTGTCCAGACAAGGAGTATTGTTTGGTAGCGGAGGAGGGGAGAGAGAGTTTCTTTTGCACTGCTCTGCTCAGCACTGCAATGCATGTATATATAATAAAGCCAGAAATGTAAACGTCAACCCTTACATTTCATATATTTTAAAACTGCTAGCTCGAATCTCTCATTAATACGAATTATTACAAAACTCATCCTTCCCAAATACCGAATTTATTCATATTTTTCTTAAAAATTGAAATAGGAATATAAGTATTTTTTTTACTGAAATTATTCTGATCGTTCTCAACATTAATATGTTGAGATTATATTTGATATTATTTTTTTATTCTCTTAAATTATCATTTAAACAATTATTTTAGAATATAATATCAATATGATATAGAAACCAACTTATCAGATATTCTGGCAGCCAAGACTTGAAACTTGAAACTTCGTTATATGTTTATATTTATTTTAGATAAATATTATCTATTTCTTAATGTGATGGTGCAAATAAGAAGCAGTTTGTAAATTTCAAGATTTTTTAATTTTTTACACACGTGGCAGTTATGTAGATTAAAAATTAATTTAGATTTAAATAAGACAAATGCGACGTGCAAGGAGCCAATATTCATGTTGTTTTGAGATCTGGCGTTGTTATTTGCGGTGCTGTAGATATCCAAAGCTGCAGATGAAATCTGACTCATGGAAGTGTGGTTCAACATATGCGAGAAGAGCGCAACAAAGTCTTGTGTGTGCTGTCCGCAATAAAAAAAATTATAAATTTTTGATAAATATATTACCATATTAAACATGTTTGATATTTTTTTTACAAAATAGATTCGATAAATTAAGAATTTTGAAATGATAAATTCCATAAACATAACAAATAATATTATAACATTTTGATAATAAATTTACCATCCCATTCCCCGACCTGTTACAGATTGTCTTCTGGTAAATTTGTGGCTGCTCAATGGTCTTATGAATGTTTTCGGGAAAATTTAGTTTTTGTAAGAATTATTTGGTTGCTGCGAACTCTGACCATTTGTTGATACACACACTAGATATGCACGATTTGTCTAAGTGGCAAATTGGTGGAATGTCGTCGGATTTGGAGATAAGGATAGTCGATGGGATGGTTAGGTTGTTGGTGAATGAAAAACATGGTTGGTATATGAAAACCAAATAGCCAAGAGAGGATAAGATTATCTTTGCCTACAGTCCTAACAGTTTTTTGGCATGGGCCATCTATCCCCTTAAGTAAGAGTTTTGAGTCCAATTTTTGTCATGGCCCATCAAGCCTACTAATAAGCGCTTCCCTACACAGCCGGTCCCTCTCCCCTCCTCCTCCTGAGCCTATAACCCGTTAGCAGAAGTGAGCCCCTAGCCTGTAACCCGTTAGCAGAAGTGGGCTATTTACAATTTGGATGCAAACAACTTTAATTTTTCTCAGTTTAGACACAGACCAATCCTGTTGTTGGTAACTGCTTGAACTGGTTAAAGTGAAGTTGCGTCGTTTGATACCTGCGAATGTCCATCTGGACAGTTGGGATGCGTACTTGTGTCGTCACCAGGAGTATGGAGAAAGAAAAAGTTACCTAAATTCAAGAAACTTATCCTACTCTATAAGAGAACTTGCCAAAATAACATAACTGATGTTGTTATAATAACGTAACATAGGTTGGGGAAGGGGACTGTGTGTACTATATATACACCATATGAAACCCCTCTCCGATTCATCCCTGCGAAGCCCTTAAACCTGCAAGCTCAAAATACATATACGTACATCAGCAAAGAATGAAAGGACTGGTCATATCAGTGTTTGTTGTTCTTGCTGTGGCTCAAATCATGGCCCAGCCAGGAGAGGCCATCACTTGTGGCGATGTGAACTCTTACCTGGCTTCTTGTCTCCCATACCTTACAGGTCAAGGCACTACTCCTCCAGGATCATGCTGTGCAGGAGTGACCAAATTGAAAGAAAGCGCAACAACTACTGCTGATAGACAAGCAGCTTGTAATTGTGTTAAAGCAGCAGCTACAGGTCTTCCAAACATTAAGGAAGACGCTGCCTCCTCTCTTCCAGCAAAGTGCAATGTTCAGATTGGTATTCCCATCTCCAAGAACGTCAACTGCAACAAGTAAGTTCCTCCTGCCTTGCTTTTTTTCCTGTTTTACTTTTACTGCCCATGAACCTTGTTTTCCCACTGAATCATTGTCAAGTACTGACTGTTGTTTTCTCCACTCAATTTCATGGTCCAGCATTAACTAAATTGGAGGCTACTGCGAGGAATAAAGCTATGAGGAGATGGATGAAATCATTCCATATACAAATGATCATGTAAAACTTTGATAATAAAATTTCGTTGTGTAAGGATCTAGGTGATGTGTAAACCTAAGATTCTTGTAACGATTTATCCGAGAGAAGAAAACTATCATGAACACATTGAACTTCTCATCATGGTTTGTAGATTTGTTTCCAATAATGGCAATGTGTTTAGCAAATTATTTCCAATAGCAAATTGTTCTAACAACTAATAAATGTGTCATGAAACAAAAAACCCTTTCACGAAAAACTATAATGTAGAAAATTAAATCACTAGGTAGTGAGATCTCGTTGAACATCAGTTAGGCAACTGTCACCAGCACACAGTTAGCAAACAAGGTCGACGGCTTACCTTTATCACTGTCATCATAAGCTGATACTAACTATGGTTTATAGCTGTTTCCCACTCGGAGCATATCCCGCCTTGATGCTTTTCTTATTGTCACATAGCATCAATACTATTTCTCTTAATGTTGATGCTTCTGGTTCGATTTAAACCCAAATGCTAACTTCAAGAGGAAATCTACGGTATGGTACTCTACTAAAGATCTAAAAGCCTGATATCTATTTCTTTAAAACATTATATCTGATATAAAATATGAAGATTGAATTAAGCCCGCCTACTCACCCAGACCGGACCGAACGGTGCACACATATGTTGGTATAATTGGCCCAAAAAACGTGTCCGTAGTAATACTCGAGGCGAGGAAAAGTTCAGTTTTCTCACCAATGTTGGACAATGCTCAAAGAGAGGAAAAAGTAAATGCAAAAAGCAAGGATAAGCTTGTCTTTATATAGATGAATAAATTTTGTAAGTTCATGTAAAAAATGCGAAGTCAGTTACGAATATACCCACGTAACTTGCCTAGATCAAAAGGTCACCACAAGCGGCCTTTCATTTCTAGATGATCTGACATAATCATTACTAGTTTGTGTTCCAATTCCATCTTAGAGTTGGGTGAACCTTCCCTCACAAGCTTTAATAATCCCAAGAAATAGATTTTCTCAAACATAGAAAGGCGACTGCGGTTTCGTTCAAGACTCAAGTAAATCTTAAAAGAGAAAAACCGACAAGGAAGAAGGCCACGAGGGAAACTAACACCGTGTCGTGTGGCGTATATCAGAAAAATGAAATGTATCAAGCCTATCAAGTATCAACTTCCATGCACCACAGTCCAGATTCCACGGCGCTGCTTTACTAGTAGGTGGAGTGCGGACTTTCGCACACGCCTTTACTTGGAGCGTGGAGACGATTTCAAAGGTGTCCCACTCGGATTTCATTTAAAGGACTTTTGATATGATGATGACACAAACGCGGCAGATTTGCTGCTGGTCTTTGTATTTTTCTTTTTTGGTTTTTTTCCTAGTGTCGATATTGACGACGCGTCACGCGGAAGCCAGGTACGCGTGTCCTTATGTGTATGGCACCTCTTTACTCCCCACTGAACTGACGGTCTAACGAACCGTTCAAAAAAGAGGGTCTGCATTAGAGATCATGAGCGAGACGGCGATGGATCAACTCTTAAGTTGGTTTAATTAGAGATTAATATTTGTTTTTTATTAATTTGCATGCTTTACGTATTAATTTACTGGTCAATCTAATTTAAGTTTCCGCGAACATTAAATCCCCAATAATTAGAAAGCTAACACTTGGCGGTTGGATACAGCAGAACAACCGCATAACACCGAAGTCAAGCCGAGATGACGGCACCGTTAGGCAAAAGCCGAGAAGCTAGACATCGGTAGCTTGTCTAGCAATCCCGCGTGCCACGTAACCCGGGCAACATTTATCAGTTTTGTCTCCATTTTAGTAGGTTGGGCGGCGCCCCTTGGTCAAACAGACGTTGACTGCAGCCACGCTGTTCCTTTCTCTACGCTCGCTTCTCTATAAATAACGCCCACCCTTGCATTTCCTTCCATGTCTACCACAAAACCATCACATATACATACAATATACACAAGTACCGATACCATAGGCACCACAGACGCATACACTGTTAGCATTGCTTCTTGCTAATGGCGCCCAGAGAAAGAGACAACAGCAAAAACAGCGGCTTTAAGAAAACGGGGACGATGAGTGGCCTCCATGATAAGAAAGAGATGCATTACAGAGGGGTCAGGAAGAGGCCGTGGGGCCGCTACGCCGCCGAGATACGCGATCCAGGCAAGAAGACACGTGTCTGGCTGGGCACTTTCGACACGGCGGAGGAAGCCGCCAGGGCCTACGACAAGGCGGCGCGTGAGTTCCGCGGTGCCAAGGCCAAGACCAACTTCCCCTTGCCTGGCGATGATGTGGCCTCACCAATAATTAGCACAAAACTCGTTAGTACCACTGACAGTAACCAGAGTCGTAGCCGGAGTAGTACTGTGGATTCATCAAGTTCCGCTGCGGCATCTGCGGCTGCAGCGCGAGAGCCCAGTCGTGGGGTTGTGGAAGGTATGAGTGGGATCATGGGCAGGTTCCCGTTTGTGTATCAGCAGCAGAGCGTTGTGGGTCCGGTTTGGGTTGTAGATGGGGTTAGTGTTGTGAGGCCGGAGTATGTGACCCGGCCATTTCCAATCCGGTTTGGTCCGGTGGATCTGCAACTGAGCGTTGGGCATGGAGGTGGGGCACAGAGTGAGTCGGATTCTTGTTCTATCGTTGATTGCAAACCAACAAGAGGTCTTGATCTTGACCTTAACCTTCCTGCTCTGGTGGACGCCTGATTTCATTTTACGTCTTCAGGGGAAGAATTAACCGTTAGCCTTTATTACAGCGCAATTTCAAATTTTTGAGAGTTAGAAATAGGGAAAATTTGTGAAAAAAAAAAACGGTGGTCACTTGTCTTTGCTGTAAATAAATTAGGATGATGTTGTTTTTGCAACTGAGAGACAAGTCGATTTCCTCTCAGCTTGTTATTATTGTAACCTCTCAATTTAATTATTAATTCATATTCTAATTTCCTGGGTAGCCAATCTATTGTTTTCCTGAAGTTTTGTGGTTTGATCCATCGAATTCTCTATGGGCCATCCCCAGCGGCCACTGATATTCACTGAATTAGGGTCAGAATATATAACGTAATTGCGCTTATGAAATCCGTGGAGGACTCCACAAATTCTTTATCTTGTGTCAATATCCAAAAAGTAAAAATCGCTCCTGCAGGTTAGAAAGATCTGAGTTGATATTTCATCTTCCGTCGTATCGTCTTTTGGCTTGCAGATGAAGATATCATATCATTTTGAAAGAAACTTAATAATTCATGTTAAAAGATTTTTAATAATTAAAATGAGTCTTCTTATTAATTTGTAAAATGATTATGTACCACCGTGTAACTTTTTACCGTTAATTTCTATATTGAATTTTTATTTTATATTTATATATTAACATTATTGGATTTTAAATTTTATTGATTGGAAAAAAAAATATAGATTTTTGTTTAGAAAATAAAATTGCAAGTACTATCCAAATGTAAAGGAATGAAACTGTTTCGTAAATATTATGAATGGGTACGACGAAAGAAACACAAATGAGTTTTGTCCCAAGATATTCTCATTTAAAATTAATGAAGATAATCTTCGTTAAAAAAGGGAAAAAAAGACAAAATTATGATTACAATTTATTAATTTATGAATACCAAAATCCGCAATTAGGTTGAAAAAAATACGCAGTTAGAGTGGAAACATGATAGCTATATTGCAAGGGATTAATTAGAATTTCCTATTCTATTGCTTGTTAGACAAATATCGAATTTCACTCAGAGATCTGAGCAACAACCCTTTTTCCTTATCTCATCTTGTTATCAACACCTGTTCGATTTAAAATCACAAGCAGATACCGTTTTTGGGTTATCATACTCCAAATTTGTAACACCTGGAATTTGGAATCAAGTCAATTGGATAAGATCAGAGGATAAAAATGGAGAGATACGTGTAATAATTGTCGTACAGTTAGGTAGATAATACCCAAGGCGAATAAACCTTGTGGTAGATTAACAGAAGCAAGGTAGGGCCCGGATTCCGCGTTGACGGAGCACACATGTCTTAGCCGGGTGCAGACGGCAGGTGTACTGCTGTAGCCCTTTTTTTAAACGAAAAAATTATTAAATAACTCCCTACCATTGATCTTCTTAAAGAAACTCGGGTGTTGGGTTGGGTCTGCATGAACTTGAATTTTCGTGGCATGGGGCAGGAAACGTAGAGGAGGGTAGCGGCCGACAGGGTTTCGGTGCGGCGGGACCCACGAAGAAATTTTTTTGATTTCGGGAGGTGGGGAAGTCCGTTGCTGCCGCCTCTGCCACTTTCGGTGGGGCCATTGTCTGTTCCAACGATATCCGCCTAATGATGCATGCATCTCCTGACTAATAAAAGCGTCACACATATACTATGCCTTTTGGACTGTACGCCATTTTGTGACTGAATGATTGATCGGGACGGGATAGAATCGCCCAACACGCCAACCACGCGCATGCTCCTCCGCACTTGTCCGCCCATTTGATCTTTCATTCTTTTGGTCTCTCTTTTATTCTTTTTACAGGTAACCTCCATACTACTATTTACCTAAAAAAAGAAGTTTACCATTTCTCCGGAACATGATATTGCGCACGGAAAAGGTATATACAACGCTATTTTATATGATGATATATTTGTCGAATGGATATTGATCTTTTAATGATAATAATAAATATCAAGTTTGGTACAATATCGGTGTCTGAAATATTAACTAATGTTATTATATTTGAAGTATTAAGAAATTATTTCAAATGTTGAAAGACTAGATAAATAAAAAGTATAAACGAGTTAAATTCTAATATTTTGGTATATTCTTCATTGAAATAGGATCTATTAGTACTTTACTAAAATAGTTTATAATCAAAATTTTATATTTATATTTTTACAGCTATTTAATCTGATTCTAATTTGTTATTAAATTTTATGAGTAGAAAAAAACACGAGATATTATTCATTACCTTTATTTTATTATAAATATTTAATAATACCATTATTAGTTGGAAAATAATGATCTATTGTGTGGTCTTCAATCGTTAAACATATATTAAGTATATGATAAGTTACGGATAATATATTATCAAATATAATCTCATATGACCGGTAGTACTAACATATCATAGCTAGTTAATATTAATTTATGAAACTAAAAATAAATTGTTATTATTAAAATCATATATGTCAACCTTAACTTTTAATATTAATTTTTTTTAAAAAAATGCTGTTGAGCAATTTAAGATGGACGGGAAATGACACGCCTTTTTAAATAGTATCAATAAATGGTTAAAATCTCCGTAACCGAGCAATGCAGAAATGGACGCTACACGTTGCGTGTGGGCAAGTGAAATTTCAGGTGAGGGTGGTGGGGACAGCAGGAAAGTGGTGACAGCACGTGAAGTGGCGAGTGGTACGTACGGTGCAAAAATGGAGAGAGTGAAAAAATGTTACGTGTCCGAAATTGCTGCTACAGAGAGCTAACGCCGCCACATCCATGGCGTTTGATTTATTATTTTGGGACCCACAACCACCACCACCACCTAATACACATCTTTCCACCACGTGTCCTTCATTATCTCTTTGAAGGCAACCACGGGAAGGGGTTTTTGACTCTGCGGTCTTTGTCGCTTTCGTTCAACTACACCGCCAAATCAATATTGAGCTTGACTCAAAAGTCCAAAATCGCCTTTTGTTATTTAACAACTCTACCAGTATTTGACGAGCGTATTACCGTACATTTTCTATTGCTTTAGGAGGTGTTAGCCCCTCTCTTGTTCATCCGGCTATACGAATACGAATCCCTGTTCTGCTGTTTTTAGGGGCCCATTTTCTTCTCTTTTTGGCTGCTAGTTCTTCCAAGACGAAAGCGCATCCGTTACCAACTCGTAATGGTTGGTCAAAGAAAAGGAAAATGCCTGGTTGGTGTGTATGATAGCCAGCTATCAATGGTAATATTGATATATTGGTGTATTGTTCAAAATGTACTTTTAATTTTTAATTTTGAAGTTCTGGATAGAAATAAAATATAAAAAATATAGTGATACCATACTTATACTTGGAGGGAATAGAATTAGAGGAACTGAATCTGATTATTTTTTGTTATTCAAAACAAAAAAGTATGATAGCGAGATGGATAGTATACGGTATTTCCAAATTTATGATTAATTTTTTTTAATTTTGGACTTATATTAGACTTTTATTGAATTTTTAAAAATTATATATCTTATATAAAATAAATATTTTATAATTGTTTAATCGAAATAATATATTTTTAATGTTAGTGAAATGACTAATGAGTCTTTTTATGTTTATTTACATATGTTGTTTAGCCCTTGATAGGACGACATCATTTTGTAGTCAGTTAAATGACTACTGTATTGAGAACTAACAACGCAGAGTATTTGGATACTTGTCACATCTCTTGTAGCTGGCTTTGGGTTTGGATAACCCGAATTTTATAATTTTGTGGGCCGACTTAAATTTATTTGGTCTCTGACCATCCAACGGACACCTGTCGATCTCCCACCACACGAGGGAGATTTGTTGTTCAAACAACTCCTAACTACAAAGATTATCTACAGAGATTTACTTTTGAATGTAGTCTAATCTATCTGTAATATCAATTTTCCCTAAATCACCTATTCTGGATTTGAATTCGTTACTTTTCCTATTCAGAAACCTTAAGAGTTAGGTAGATATCATTTGAATAAAGATTCTTGCTAATCTAGAAATATTAAAAGATCCTCACCACTTAAGGAAGAGTACTATCTAGTAAATTGATGCATTGGACCTTAAACGAAAATTTATTGGCTCTTAACTAGGCTAAAAGCTTATGCTTAATAAAGAAGTGACGACCCCAAAAACTCGGTATCATGTTCCCTCAATCATCCTTGAGGTCGAACCAGTTTCTCACGGGTTAACATTGTAAACGACAAAGAACTAATGCATAGGAGAAACATTTGATTCCATGACACATTTTATTATAAGGAATTGAGTTCAATATTTAGTAATATTAATGATTTAAATTATAATACTAATAGACTTGATTGGTAATGACTAAATAGACTCAATTAATAATAATTAATTTATTCTGTTATATTATATTATAAATATTAATTATGAATAAATTCAGTGAGACCACAACTTACGTGGAGTAGCTACATTGGCCTCCACCTAGGCCGCTGCGTGTTTGCCTTGGATCTTCATGAAAGGGTATTTGCGGTTGGGCTTTAAGTCCCGAAAGCAATGAGGATAAGAGTGTCTTTTTCAGGATTTTTGTGCCTCGTGATTTGGACCGTACTCAGAGAGATGAAGCCCATACTATGGAAATCATCAGGGCGCTTAATAGGAGGGGACGAAGCGGTTTGCCGATTAATGCATATCAATAAATTTGTGAGATTACATAAGATTTGGTCTGTGATTTTGATAATCTGAAAGTTGGAATTTCGACATTTGCTTTAATAGATAAAAAAAGTAGATCAATCAGTTTTTAAAATTCGTTAACCCAATAAAACCAAGATTTTTTCAATTAAAATACAAAAAAGTCAAAATAAAATAAAATAAAATAAAGTTATTGGCCCCCATTTTTCTCCAAACCGTAGAATGTTTTTAGCCCCGACATGAAATTTCTCCACTGATTCTATGCTAAAGGAAGTGAATAATTCATTTATTACAATAGTTCCAAACAAGTAAGTGGGAGAATGTATTCGATTTGTCCTATATATGTGGCGTATAAAATCATCTTCAATATTTTATCTACCAGGCTTCTCAAAGTGTTTGACCAAATGATCTAAAAAAATCAGAAACCAAGTAAATAAAAAGGAATCCTTTTCAAAGGCATTTGTTTTAGTGAGATGAGACCTTTTAATGGGATGTCTAAACAAAAGGGTTTGGGAACAAGTCGAAGATAATGGAATTGGAAATGCATACCCATTGTAAATAGAGATGTTTACAACTATAATATTGCAACTCTCAATCAAATTATTTACTATCATATGCTAAGATATTTTGAGCGTAATTTTCTTCCAAGCTCTCATAAAAATAATAAATATTCAATTAAATAAATTATGCGTTGAAGATACTCACCATCATAGAAAAAAATAGAAAAAAAGCTAGAATAAATGTCGCCAATAAAAGTCAATATTTAATTTAAAAAATTCTATTTTTTTTCTTGTTTTTTTCTTTGAAAAATAATCTGCAACTGAGCTCGTGTATTTTTAGAAAAGATATATAATTTATTTAATGGAAGAATTCCCATTTTCGTAACTTTCAAAACAAAATTTCCCAAGAGAATATTCTTGTGTCAACGAACTTTGCGTAGGAAGTTAATCTAATCAGTCTCGTTTCCTGACCTTAACGGCCCAGATAGGTCGGTCTAGACGACATGGCGAAATCAGGACCGCTCCTTTTCGACCTTTGGAACCTCAAAAAGGAAATTTCGGGCCCTATGGGCAACTAATATGTTTTTCCAAGTCCACCCGTGCTAACGAATGCAAAAGAACCAAACGTCACATTTTTTTCCTTTTCTCTGAACGCTAGAGAAGAGGGGAGACCGGAAACCAACAGAATCCGTTCAAACGAAACAAAAACCAAAAGGTACGATTTATTCTGCTCTCCAGAATTCGTGACAATCTGGTTTGAATTTTCAGCTGTAATAGAGAAAAATTATGAGTATCATAACAATCATTTCCATGATGTTCTTTGAACATTGGATTCAAGTGAAAGCTATTTCAAATTCTGTAATGTTCATGTCGAGAATTTATCATCCTGTTTACATGATTAGGAAATGTAAATCTTATGGCTAGATTTGTTCGTATATTTATTTTCATCCAGAGCGTTTGAATTTCATTTTCAGAGTTTGATTCGAGCAACGAATCGGTAAATTTGTTTATTATTGGTCCGTTTTCCTGGTTCTGTGCAATGCGCATTGCATCTCTTTGAGCTGGAGCTACTCCTTGGGCAGATAATATGAAACGAGGTTCTGGTTCTGGGGCTTTTTGGAGCTATTAATTGCTTTGATGAACTGCGGAGCGATGCGTTGATTGGATAAATAACTGGCTTCTATGTCAACTAAAATGAAGCGTTATGTATATATTAACGACGATGAATCACCGACGCGGGATCTTTACTGTGATAATCGTATTTCGAACAGGAAATATACTCTGTTCAACTTTCTCCCCAAGAATCTATTGGAACAGTTCAGGTAGGCATTTTTCCAATCTCATTCTCTTTTTTGCTGAGTGTGAATGAGATGTTTCTGATTTGTCTTTGATGAGCTATGATGTCTGCTTCGTTTGACGAGTCTAATTTATGTATTTATTTTTGTGTTTTCAGCCGGTTCATGAATCAGTATTTCTTACTGATTGCTTGCCTTCAGCTGTGGTCACTGATTACTCCAGTGAATCCTGCCAGTACTTGGGGTCCGCTTATTTTTATATTTGCAGTATCGGCAACAAAAGAAGCATGGGATGATTACAATAGATATCTGTCTGACAAGAAGGCGAATGAGAAAGAAGTCTGGGTTGTTAGGCAGGGCATCAAAAACCATGTATGCAGATTATCAGATTCTTCTATTTAGTCACGAAAATAAAGGACTGGAAGTATCTATATGCTTTTATATTTGTTTTCCAAATTAGCTTCTTCGTTCATGAGCATTTATTTGGTGATCTTTTATGTTTTCTATTACTAAAGAAACCAGATTTTTTACATTTTGCAGCATCATTCTAGTATTTGTTGATTTGTCTTATGATCCAATGTATTAGTTGTTATTTCTATTGTACTTCACAAACCTTCTTTTTGCTTTTCCTCTCTTCATTAATTTTCACACCATCTTGCTATGCATCAGATTCGAGCACAGGATATCTGTGTTGGCAATATCATTTGGCTTCGCGAAAATGATGAGGTGCCATGTGATCTTGTTTTACTTGGTACCTCAGATCCTCAAGGCATATGCTATGTAGAGGTATGCTTATGATTCTGTTAGCCAGTGTAGAAGTCTCACTTTTAGCTATTTACTTATTAAATCTTTCTGGCTATATTTTGTGGCTTGGAGTGAAGAATAAAGTCTAAGCATGTTTTGATTATTGGCATGATGGGTAAAATAAAAAGAGCTAACAAAACCTTATATTACGTCACGAACTCATTCACTGCAGAACTATGGTTTAGAGTCTATTGCTTCTTTGAAATATTCAGGATCCTGATAAAATAGAATACTTTGCAGACAGCAGCCCTGGATGGTGAAACTGATCTGAAAACAAGGTTGATACCCTCTGCTTGCATGGGGATTGATTCTGGCTTACTGCATAAAATCAAGGCAGGAAGAATGTTTCGTTAAACTTCAACAATTACATTCTGTTTGGTTTTACCATTTTGTGCTTGATGCTGGGCATTCATTGTTTATGTCTTATCCTTAGGGTGTCATTGAATGCCCCAATCCAGATAGAGACATCAGAAGATTCGATGCGAATCTACGTCTATTTCCTCCATTCATTGATAATGATGTTTGCCCTTTGACCATAAAAAACACTGTTCTTCAGTCATGCTACCTGCGAAATACAGAGTGGGCTTGTGGAGCAGCTGTTTACACAGGCAAGTTTATTTTATGGTCCATTATTGTTACTGTTATTTCATGCTACCAGATTACTTACACGTGCTAGATTTTGTGTCTGGTGCTTGGATTTCTTGAAACTTATGCATGTAAGATTCTCATGAGAACTGTTGTATCATGAATTGTCGATGTTTGTAAATTTTTTTCTCCCTTTAAAGCTGTATATTGTAGTGTAGTAACATTTGTTAGATACATTATATATCTTGGATTTTGGTTATTTTGAGCTTGTCATTCTATTCTCAGGTGAAATTTTAATTTTTGGACATGAAGGTGCATTATATAAGATATTTTGTTGGTTAAAAACCGAATAAGAACCTTTTGTTCAGCATTGTCATGTGGACGCACAAATATACTCATCATATTCATTTGTTTGTGGTGTAAATGGATTTTATAAGGCAATTCGGAAGGTTCTGTTCAGGAAGAATTCTACACTAATGAAGCCCATTATTTAGGTATGGTCCTATGAAGTGAGGTCCCAAGAAATGTAATTTCAAGACAATATTTTCATGAAATAGTCAAGACCAAAATGTCTACCCTTGTGTTTGGAGTCGCAAAATTTTCCAATTTCCTCATGCAATGTTGTCTTCAGCATCCCAGAAAACTCTGTAAATAGCATATACAGCTGAGGCAAGTGATGATGCAGTTAGCAAGTCCTTTTGGTTTTTATTTGTGTTTGCATGAGTTTGGGCTGTTCTTTCTAATGTCCAAAGCATTCACCAGAAGTAGCAAATGCAGTTAAAGCAAGTGAGGGTTTCTGGAAAGTTATTTGACCTGGTATTTGTATTGGTATAGATGCAGGAAGTCTTCTACATATCACTTTTAAGGTTTAACATGCTCTGGTTTCGCTATGCCTTTGGATTATTACCGTATTCCTATGCATATTACTAGGTGTGCACATCAAAGGTAAGAGTTGTGACCGATTATCTTACCTTTGAGGATATTAGCTTCATGTGTCTTCAAACTCTCCTATTTAACTTATGAGCTAAATAAATCTTCATCAATGGTACCTGCACTTGTGGTTTCTGCACGTTCAATAATTCATCATAACCTGTGCATAGCAAAATGAAAAGTTCTTTACTTGTGCATGAGAAATGATCACCTCTTCTCTCTCTCTCTCTCTTTCCGAATCATAGTAAGTTTGATATTGTAAAGCTCTTTCTTGGATTATTTATTTATTCAGGTTTTATTTGGAGATTTTCATTTTGTTCCATGTTTAAGTTTAAAGAACCTTTGTCAGGAGGGACTGCTTCTTTTTCAAAAACTCTCTGAATTTCATATTTGTTTGTCCCAGGCAATGAAACGAAGCTTGGTATGAGCAGTGGCATACCCGAACCTAAGCTTACAGCTGTGGATGCCATGATCGACAAGTTGACAGGAGCTATATTTGTTTTCCAAATAGTTGTTGTTATTGTTCTGGGAATAGCTGGGAATGTCTGGAAGGACACAGAAGCCAGAAAGGTTTTATAATACTTGCCAAATTATCATCTGTTTTCATAATATATATTATGTTACCTTTAAATTTGTATTTCTTTTGCTGTTTTATCGAGTTTATTCCATTTTGTGAAGGTTTTTTTTCACCTCATAATTGTCTTGGTTGGCATCACAGAATTCAATAATTGGCTTCTTCTAATGAAGCTCAACATTGTGTCTCTACATTTCTTGTGTTTTGTGACTTTGAATGTTTGCTATATTAAGTCATTCTCTCTCAATTTGCTTCTCTGCAGCAATGGTATGTGCTCTATCCAAATGAAGGCCCTTGGTATGAATTATTGGTAATCCCTCTAAGGTTCGAGCTTCTTTGTTCAATCATGATACCCATATCTATTAAGGTAAGTTCTAATAATAGGTCAACCTATTTGCGTTGCTGTTTTTCTCCTTTTAATTTATTAATCATTGATAATACTGGGATTCATAAACTGTATGATGCTTGTTGTTTTCTTAATAGAAGCAACTTTAACTTCACAAGTAATACTGTTAGATTTTCTGTATGTTCTTCCTCATAGATTCTCTGCTGTTTATTGTTAGTGGCTGTTTATTTATCTTGCTAAGGCAACAATCAGCAATACAACACTTTGTGTTCAGATACATAGTAACTTATCTTATAAGGCTTGAACAAAAAGTAATCATATTTTTATATGATGGAAACAGAAAATGACGTCTTATATAGTTGATCCTCAGTGAACTGGTGACAAATTTCTGAAGGCAGAGAGTTGCTCATGTTTTCCTCTCAATAAATGAAGAGGCATACGAAGTGCCTAAAGCATAATTCCTTCTATTTACTGTATTTTAGATCTATCTAATTTAAGCTATTGATATTGCCAATAATTGGATCTCCATAATAAAAATTGAAGAATTTAAATTGATATTAGTAAATACTTGCTACTCTTTCGCTTGTTAGGTGTCTCTGGATCTTGTGAAGAGTTTATATGCAAAGTTCATTGATTGGGATGCTGAGATGATTGACCAAGAGATGAATATTCCATCCCATGCAACAAAGTAAGTTACAACTAGGACAAAAACAAATGTTATGTATTTGAATTTGGCTTGAGAAGCAAGGGATTTTGAAAACCTATTGAAGCAGCAACTTTAACATGGCAGCACGGCAATAAGTGAGGACCTGGGACAAGTTGAGTACATTTTGACTGACAAAACCGGTACCCTTACTGAGAATAAAATGGTTTTTCAAAGATGCTGTATTAGTGGAGTTTTCTATGGCAATGATAGTGGGGATGCACTTAAAGGTTTCCCTTCCTCTCTCTCTTCATATTATGATATTTAATTTTATCCCACATGACTGCTCATTGTCTTTTGTCTATTCCATTTTAGTTCTTTGAATGTCTGCCCCTCTTCTGAATTTATATCTTGAGTGTATTGAGAGTGTAATGTAATCACATTATGTAAGCTACAAAATCAACCTTTGCCAATCTTTTATTCTGTGAAAGCTTCTACTGGTAAACTTCCTGAGATGTGTGCATGGCTTGTATTTTCCAATCAAGAATAGATATGCTTATTTATACACACATTTAGGGACGATTGTGCATCTCTTGGCATGAACGTGAGGCCTCATGTTTCCTTACATATGTTTAACTTGCACCTGCACAATATGAAGTTGAAAACATGGTAGGTACAGGAATGAAATATCACCATCATGTCATTATTCAAATTGCCCTTGTTGTTTGCCAATATTCAATTTGGTCTTACTGGTTTAGTAAGCTATAAGTTATGAAAGTTCCAAGCATTGCAGAATCATAGTGAATGAGCATTAGCTACTATTACAGATATCAGATTTAAATTGAATAGATGATTGTCTGATTTATAACTTCTACAAATGATTGGAAGTCTTATTGGTTGTTCATCTTTAGATCTACATATATTCTATACGCTGAAAAGGTAGTGGATAGTTTTTAAATTATATTGATAAGTGATTCTCCCCTTGTTACACAGATGTGCAGCTGCTGAATGCTATTTCCAGTGGATCTCCAGATGTTATCCGGTTTCTTACTATCATGGCAATATGCAATACTGTTGTACCAGTGAAAAGGTGGCTGGCTGTTTCAATTAAAAATATTTTAACCTCTAATTCTGTTTTGGACTCCTTGCATTTAGGCTTCAATCACTCTTCTGATCATTAATATATTACATGAGGTTACTATGCCTTTTTCTGCTGTCTATAGCAAAGCTGGGAATATTGTTTACAAGGCACAATCTCAAGATGAGGATGCCCTTGTTAATGCTGCTGCTAAGTTGCACATGGTGTTTTTCAATAAAAGTGGGAATATTCTGGGTAAAGTCTTTTTCCTTGGTCACCTTTTTGGCTTTCATATTTACAATCTGACAATGGTTTCATTTTTTGTGTGTTTTGCAGAGATCAGATTTAATGCGTCAGTAGTTCAGTACGAAATATTGGACACTCTTGAGTTTACTTCTGATAGGAAAAGAATGTCAATAGTTTTGAAAGATTGCAAGAATGGGAAGATCTTCCTTTTGTCTAAGGGAGCAGATGAAGCAATACTTCCCCATGCCTCTGCTGGTAATCTATTAATTTCAGCTTTTTGTTGCCTGTCCAAATAATTGCAAGAGAAAATGCTAAAAGGTTTTGATAGGAATCGTAGATTACTTGTTTACAAGTTTTTTGTGTAGAATTAATTTTTTTACCAGAAGAGAGTGATGCTTTAGTATTTGAATGAGAGAATCATATTGACAAACTGATGAAAAACATTCTATATCAATTTATCGTAGTCTCCTCAATTCAGCAATGCCTTAGTCTGTGAGATGTTGTGGCTCCAAATTTTAGAATCTCCCAATTATAAAATTTGTTGTGTAGCATTGTGGATGTAGCCCTCAATGATGTTGAAGTTGGCAATGTTCAGATGTGCGAAGCATTAATGATTTTGGGTGCCCTGTGGGGGTGCTATGATATTATAATAGTAGCGGTTGGTGATTTTATTATGCACTAACAGTTAGGCTGGAGTGTTATGCCGCATCTTTCTGGATTAGAAATATATTATGCGTAATGTGGTCTAAAAGAATAAATTTCTGTTATATTGCTTCAATGTTCATTTTCATTTGGTAACATACAAATTGACTTCAGGTCAGCAGACAAAGATATTTAGTGAAGCTGTTGAACAGTATGCCCAATTGGGACTTCGCACACTATGCTTGGCTTGGAGGGAATTAAATGATGATGAATATAGGGAGTGGTTTTTGATGTTTAGAGAGGCCAACAGTACATTGGTTGATAGGGAGGTGAATGACACATCAGAAATACTGTCTATCTTTATCCCCTAGTCTTTTCATTTATCCCCGTTACATTATTACTAACTTGAGTAACTATTGTTTCTGTCCTTTAGTGGAGAATAGCGGAGGTGTGTGAAAGATTAGAGCATGATCTTGAAGTTCTAGGAGTTACTGCAATTGAGGATCGTTTACAGGTGAGTGTTTCATAGTTAGGTCATTGACATCAATTTAGCCTGCAAGTACCAATATTTGCCAGCTTTTTGTTTGAAATAACATTGCAGGATGGTGTCCCAGAAACAATCGAGACACTTAGAAAGGCGGGAATAAACTTTTGGATGCTAACCGGTGACAAGCAAAATACTGCCATACAAATTGCTCTTTCATGCAATTTTATTTCACCAGGTTAATTGATATTGCTTTCAGTCATTTCCTTGACATTTGGCTCGCACATTCTGGCATCATCTACATGCATTTAAGCAAAATACTGCCATACAAATTGCTCTTTCATGCAATTTTATTTCACCAGGTTAATTGATATTGCTTTCAGTTATTTCCTTGACATTTGGCTCGCACATTCTGGCATCATCTACATGCATTTCTGTTCAGTTCTAGGCTGCCTTACATTATGATTATGATGCATTGGGACTTTATTGAATATTCTGATGCTTCATGCTAATATATGCTGAATCTACTTGACCTTTCGTTTTCCTTGTTCAAATTTACTATAGTTCTGAGACTACATTTCCATTTATATATACTTGACAGAGCCTAAAGGTCAGCTTCTTTTAATTGATGGGAAAACTGAAGAAGAAGTTTACAGAAGTTTAGAGAGGGTTCTACTTACAATGAGGATAACAACATCAGAGCCAAAGGTTCTGTTTTCTACCATTTTCAAATTCATATTGTACCTTTACACTGTCCAATTATTGTCTGCTTAAGTTAAGCAAACCTTAATTCATCAGCGTGCTATTTTTGTTTACAAGTATTTTCACATGACATGGGTTGTTTTGTCAATCTTAATGTTGTTCCTGGAGTACTAGATTAAAGAGCAGTTGCCATATCAATGGCGACTGGAAAATTTCGATTGTTATACTGCCACAAACTTCATTCAAATTGACATATAAAGTAGGTGTGTGATTGATATAATGCTTGAAGATCTATGTTGGTTTGCTTTGGATGGTTGATAATGGTTATATTACGTTCATTTTTGGGAACCAGCCGTTGGATTTCAATTTCATATTTTGCTTAGAGAGTATAGTGCAAAATTGCATGCTGCAAGTTTCAGTTACATGAAGGCTAATATTATCTTTTCAATTGTTTGAGCATATATAGCATGTGTATGTATCTATGTGTATGCATTTGATTCTTGAAAAAAAATGTGTACCTTTGAATAAGATTGTTTCTTTTCTTTGCAGGATGTGGCATTTGTTGTTGATGGTTGGGCTCTCGAAATTGCATTGAAGCATTACTGGGCAGCTTTTACTGAATTAGCAATATTAACCAGGACTGCTATATGCTGTCGTGTGACGCCATCACAAAAGGCACAGGTTGTCCATGGCAGGTTTTAATTGTGTAACTGTTCAAGTATCATTTGTGTTTAATTTGGTTGATGTTAAAACTCTTGGAATCAAGGGCACTCAATAGGTTTTTTATTGTAAGAACTAGGTCATCAGCTGCCAGTGCTCAGTACATAGAGCATGTGCATTTGAATCATCCAAACAATTTTTATTAGACAAAACTCACTCATTTTTTTCATATATTTAACCAGAATCATGATGATGAAAGTTATCATTTTTTTTTTAATATTTTTCAAGATTAGTGCTTAAGAAAAAAGAAAATCATGATTTCAAGTTTATAAAATCACTTTTTTTTGCAGCTTGTAGAGCTCTTAAAATCATGCGACTATAGAACACTGGCAATTGGGGATGGCGGCAACGATGTGAGAATGATACAACAAGCTGATATTGGAGTTGGCATCAGTGGGAGAGAAGGACTGCAGGCAGCTAGGGCAGCTGACTATAGTATTGGAAGTAAGTGATTTTAATATATTTGTTGTGTTTATGAGCTTCAGATTTGTGTTTTTGTTAATTTAAGCTGAAGTGTCTTTTTTAGAAAGATCAATTTTAGTGTGGTATTCGTTACTTCTAATTTACTATGTTTCAGGATTATTCCTCTAACATATTATTTAAGAATATAAACTGGAATCATTCTGCTAACTAGCAGTTTCCTTTTATGTCCATTTTAGGTTATTGAGCATGGTCGTTTTGCAAACTAACAGTTTCTGTTCTTGGCATTGATCTTTTTGAAAATAAGACTATGTTCTCCTGACACATGTTAATTGTTTGATAGAGAGGAGAAAGAGGGTTTCTAATTCTGATTATAAAACTGTCTTTAAATCTCAGTACTTGGCACTTTTATTGCTAACTACCCCACTGATGTAACTAATAAATATGACTTTTGATGACTGTAGGATTAATGGTTTTTTATTATGACGATGATAATTCCTTTCTAAGTTAACTGGGTATTCGTTCAAAAGCCTGAAAATGCAATAATACCTAAACTACAAACATTGACTTGAAAGATAAACCTAACAAATATAATTGGGCTATTTATTAAAGTCCTGCAATAATTCCTAAACTAAAAACGTTGACTTGAAAGACAAACCAAACAAATATCATTGGGCTGTTTTTTAAAGCACTACAATAATTCCCAAATTTAAAGCATTGGCTTGAAAGATAAACCAAACAAACATAATTTGGCTGTTCTGTTCTATGAGTCCAACATCAACAAAACTACCCAAAAATATATTAGAATGTTTTGTGTAATTTTGCAGATATGCATTATTTTCTATCAATATCTTTACATGTAAATTCAGGCTTCCAAATTCATGTGTATCAAGATCTTTACACGTGAATTCAGGTTTTGAAGTTTTACCTGCTTTTTTTTTTACTACGTGAAGAATTCAGGTTTCTGAAAAGATTGATACTTGTCCATGGAAGATATTCATATAACCGGACTGCATTTCTCTCCCAGTACTCCTTCTATAAATCCCTGTTGATATGTTTCATTCAAATCTTGTGAGTTTCCATTTGCGCTCCTTGACTTGTTTCTCTTTTTCAACATGGCAATCTCCATTTGCTGTGCTTTAAGATCTCTTTTCCCGTACTAACGTGTGCTACTCTTTCAGTTTTTCTTTTATTTCAGGCGTCTCTGGAACCAGTCTTTTCAACTCTGTAAGCCTGATGGCTTATAATGTTTTCTACACTAGTGTGCCTGTTCTGGTAAGTGTGCTTGATAAGGATCTCAGTGAAGAAACTGTGATGCATCATCCTCAGATTCTGTTTTACTGCCAAGCTGGAAGGTAGCCTTTTCTCTTCTGTTACAATCTTTTCAAGTTTAAACAAGGGATTTGAGGATTTTGGCTAGCTCGACATCGGGTCCTTATGCTACCATTGTTTATGCCATTGGTCATTAAGCTGATGCCTGTCTAATTTGCATAGGCTTCTTAATCCAAGCACATTTGCCGGATGGTTTGGTCGGTCTCTGTTTCATGTAAGAGCTGTCTTTTCTATTTTGTTTTATATTCTATTATATATGTCATATATTCCTCTACTTAATATTTTGGCAAGAATTTCTTAGCGAGAGAATAAAAGGAACTGTCAGTAATGGAAAGATAATGATTTTGAAGCAAAATATAAGTCAGTGAATTCTTACAAATAGTGTAGGCATCAATTCACTTTCAGATGCCTTTCAGTTTATGAGCTTAGAAAAACCCCACCCCCATGGCTTGTGGATCTGCTTGGTTGCTTTTGAACCATTTGGACGTTGGGATGGTATGCAGGCAATTGTTGTATTTGTGATCAGCATACATGCTTATGCCTATGAAAAAAGTGAAATGGAGGAGGTTGCAATGGTGGCCTTGTCTGGATGTATATGGTTGCAGGCGTTTGTTGTAGCTCTGGAGACCAAGTAAGCGTCTTTCTCTTCCATTTTATAAGTGGAACTTTTGAACAGTTGTATTAAGTTAGAAAAGTCTGGAGGCCTCATAACATGAACAACGGTGTCTGTACCTGATCTTCAAGCGTTGTGATGTAAACATTTTCTTACTGCATTGATATATTGTTCTTTCGTTGCAGTTCCTTCACTGTACTGCAACATCTTGCCATATGGGGAAATTTAATTGCGTTCTATGTCATCAACTGGATTGTCAGTGCAATTCCATCAACCGGGATGTACACGATCATGTTCCGGTTGTGTCGACAACCTTCTTATTGGAGTACAGTATTTGTAAGTGTCTCCTATGCCCCTTTTTTAAAGATTAATCCAATAGTTGGCGCATTTTCCCTTAGGATAGGATAGGATAGTGAGATATAGAACACAGTTGGCCCTTTTTTTGAGCCAATAGAACCCCAAATCCATGCGAAAGTGTTCCTAAAATGCCTATACGAGCAACAAACCTGTGATTTCACTGCTAAACTCTAGTTCACACCTCTGAATTTATTTATGGCAACCCATTCCACATGATCGCTCCGTTTACTACCAACGGCACTTTTACTGGGGTGAAACACTACTGCAGGGTATATTACCTTGCAGCCAGTTCTACCGTTTACAATAGAAACTTTGTGCAAGTTTTTCTATTTTGCATTCAGAAACTTGTTATATTCCAGTTTTACATCCTACAAGTCCCGCTGGAGATGTCATCTTTTGCTACTCATGTAGTTTCATCTGGTCATTGCCTAAAGGTTGCAGTGTGGCTTTTCTTATCGGTCGGTGGGGATAAACGCAGATCTATCCTGCTGTAACTGAAAGCGGAGAAACCCTTAAACTGCTCCCCCATGGCTGAAAACTGACTCATTAATTTCTTTGCAGCTCATTGTTGCCGCGGGGATGGGCCCTATTATGGCTATAAAGTACTTCCGTTTTACGTACAGACCTAGTAAAATCAACGCACTCCAACAAGCAGAACGATTAGGCGGGCCAATATTGTCTCTAGGCAATATAGAGCCACAACCCAGATCGGTGGAGAAAGATATTTCTTTGTCAATAACTCAGCCAAAGAACAGAAATTCGGTGTATGAACCTCTGCTGTCAGATTCTCCCAACACTAGAAGGTCTTTCGGATCAGGTACACCATTTGATTTTTTCCAATCACAGTCTAGGCTATCCACAAGCTACTCAAGAAACAAAGACAACTGAAGTCTACTGCTTGGCCGGTGAGATTTGAACTATTTGTGTTTGTAAAGTCTTCTTTTGGGGATGTAGAAGCAACCGTGTTGTAACTCTCTAGGTTGTAAAGCATACATCCCCATTGGCCTTTGTACATGCCAAGTAAATGATTTGACACCGGCCTCCATACAAATTTTGCATATTTTAACAAAAATATATTTGAGAGAAACAAACCATCTGTAAACTTGAGATTCTCAAGAATGTTACAAATTAATTTTACCTGTACATGAATCACCATTTCTATATCTTTATATTTATCTTTACCCATTGGATATCACTTGCCTTGTCTGGCGTGGAAGACAGATTGCATGATGGAAGGCATTCGTGTGTGTATCAAATAGAAGGCATTCGATTCTTACTCTCTATGCATGCGAATATCGCGTAGTATTTTGCTGCAATCGTTAAATCATGTCCTCTTTGCTTATTAATTTCTCTGGATGTAGCCAATTGTGGAAATTTCGGGCAGCATCGTCATTCTCAAATCATGCTAGCCTATATACAGTATATGTAAATATTGGTAGTATAATTTATTTTTTTGACGAAAAACTATATAATTTATTATATTAAATTTAGTAAACTATATATTTTCTTTCGAGACATGTCATAAATTGTTAGTAGACTATATAATTACACTGTATTTAATTCAAGGCAAAGTAATGATAGAACTAGACCAGGGAGGTAATTAAGCGGAAACCGGGAGCATAAATGGGGAACACTAATGAGACAGGCGTCAGCCATACCGTAGGCAAGAGGGATGAGGTCACAGGCATTATAAAGCATGGGCCTATTGTCCCACAGAATAGTTTTCAATTTAGACGATAAATGAACCAAGGCTCGGTGACATCAAATGTCAAGGCAGCTGGGGGACCCCGGACACTATCAACACTAATCTTAGCATGGGCTGCTGCTCCCGACTCCCCACACCATTTCTTGTGAGCTCTTATAACCATCGCCACCTAACCCCAAACATCGCACCGGGACAAGTAGTCCTACCCAAAGGGGTGACTCATCCCAAATCACTCGCTCCCTAATGGTCCCACCTTACCTCCACAGCTGTCTTTCAGATCGGGTATACCCCTCCTAGGAAACAAGACACAAATAATGTCCATTTTACAGTCCAAAGAAACACAATTTCTCTCCACTCTCATTATAAAGTATTACAGATAGGTCCCATCGGTATCGATTGGCATGGCAGATAATCAATTCTGGGTACTGAAAGGTTTACAGTACTGTTATGATGATCTTAATTAATTACCTGTTGCTTGGTTGCATTTTATAGGCAGCAAAAGAATCAGAACCCGCAATACATAAGGAGGGAGAAATAGTAGTAGACGTCTAGGAACAAGCCAAGAATATCTGACAGGTCTGAAGGAGATAACTCCAGAAATCAGAATATCCTACCCGACCTCTCTCGTGCATGATCGCCACGTAATTGTATCATTAACTTGTGGTGCCACCTAAGCTCAGGAGAACAACATACCACGTAAGCTTAATCAAGTCTATATATATTATTACTTTAAACATAAGATCAAACAAACAAATTTAACAAAAGAAATAATTCTTGCAAGAAAAAGATAAAGATAAGATCCGTGGATTTCATTAGTGAAAGCAGCTTATAACATTCAATACATTGAACCAAATAAGAAAAATATATAATATAATAATGAAAATCCTCTACTTGTAGAGGACTTCAAAACACATACTCGAAGCTTAATTAACAAACTTAATTCACAATAAGATTGAACAAGTGGGATCAACATCTTTGGAAATTAGAACAATAGTAACAGCAATTTACACCGCCGGTGAGGGACATTATGTACACCTCCGATCGTTCTCCTCCTCTTCCGATCATTCTCACATCAACAGCTCATTAACCCATCCGAGATCGGGATCGGGACAAGGCAATTCACTCCTATTATTACCACTGCCCATGTTGTCATCGACGAATCCCCTGTTTGAACAATCTCCTTTGAAAAAATTTCCAGAAGTGCAAGGGTTTGGAGTTGAAGGTGAAAGAATGAATTGTGTCTGGTTATCGCCGGTGAAGGAGGCATCGATCCATGTACTGTTAGCGTTTCTGTTTTTGGGGGATATTGTCACGGGTGAACAGGCAGCTTCATTTAAGTTCACTGCCTCCAGAGAGCTCATAAGCTCATTAAGTACTTCTTTGTAGCTAATAATTCCGGACTTGAACTTCATTACACAATCAGCGTATCGAGAAGCCGGCGAAATCCCAGCCAAAGACCTCTGCTTTATCGGTGATATGGGTGGTGACAGTGGCGGAGACAATGGCGGTGACAGATGCGATACACCGAGTAGTGTAGAAGTAGGGGAGTGAGTCATAGAATGACAAACCAAGCAACAGCAATGACCACGAGACTGATCGAGTGAGGAGCAAGGTGAAACCAAGCAGCTCTTATCATACTTGATTGCCTCGGAGGGAACCTCAGGCAAAATACGTAGTTGGCGAGGAGAGTGAGCGAAGAAGCACACCTTACGCTTGCAATTTTTCCCGTCCTTGCAAGCCTCGGTTCTGTAGCGAGATGGATGCAACCAGCACTCGAAAACTCCATGAGCCATCTCACAACTGTCTCCACGGCTGCATCCTCCACGCCTAAACTCGGGACACACGGCCCCCGAGTAGTGATACCTCCGAGGATCTCTCCGGCGGGCTTTTTCACCCGGGTGGGCGAAAGGGCAATCTGTCCAGTCGTGGCTACGACTGCGGGTGCAGCGGCGGACCTTAAACTCGTACATCCGAAAATGGTCCGATGAGTAGGGATCCAGCTCATCGTCTACATCTTTTTCGCACTTATTGTCGCTGTTGTAGTCATTGCAAGGCAAGAATTTGTGGAGGTTGCTCTCGAACGAGGACATATCTAGGGTTTCTTGGTGGGTCTTCTTGTTGAGGAGTTTCCTCGGAGGGATTTCCAGGTCCTCGAAGGATTTCTTGTGCAAAAAAAGTTGGTGAGAAGGGAAGAGTTTGTGCTGCTCAGCGCAAATGGTGCTCATCTTTGGAGGGTAAAAGAATATAAACCCTAGCTAGCTATAAAAATAAACACAAAACACACCAGGTATTGTGGCTATCGGTGACCAAGCTAGATCAGAGACTGGGAATGAGTATGTTCAGACGAGGGCGAACATAAAGTTGCTGATGAGGGAAGGGGAACCACATGGTAGGGCTCCATTTATAGGTAGTTACTGGTTAGATAAGGAAGGAAGAGTATCTGAGAGAGAAAAAAAGGGTCTTCAAGGATGACAAGGATAGAAGAAAGGTATGGGTACACAAATGCGTGGCTGCATCGTATTTGGGATGTTCATGCAAAAAAGTGTAGGTGGCGACCTCTCGCAATTCCTAGCACGCAATTGCTTGCTATGGGTACGCTATAGGATTTGCTAACTAATGTCCCTAACCCTTCTCTGGTTAATTAGAATCAAAGTAACTGGACTAGATTCCAAAATGATGAACATACGTGTTATGGCCCATGGAGAAGACCAATAAATAAAATCCTCCAGACGAGGAGTTGGTTTATTACAACTTATGTGGGTATATAATTGACCGATTGCGGTGGAGAGGTGCTGATGGGCTAAATGGGGACCAAATTGTGTGTTTTATTATATACCTACTTCTTGATGCTAATTAAGGTAACCTTTTCCTCTCCTCTATTATTTTTCCCATCTCATCGTCAAGCAAGTAAAGTAATTATGATTTACCACCGACAATATTAATGAATTATGTAAAGGAAGCATTCAACAATTAAAGCAGTGGTTGACCCAATAAAAGATATAGAAATTTATTGATTAAAGAACATTACTATGAGCAGAGCATTTGGTTCATAAACTCTTTTTTGTCTTAAATGAAATCTTGAATTTAATAACTAATAATATTATTGATTTAAATTATATTATCTCGTATATTATACATAAAACAAAAACCTTGCCGTGACAAGCACTAGATTGACCTGACCCTCATCTTCGTTTCGTTAATTTTCTTTGATCAAGAAGAAAGCGGGGAAATAATTTGGGAATAAATCATGATAGTAAAAAAAGATCAAATGAAACGGCAATAACGGGATAGCGACAAACTAGTCACCTGAAATAAAGGGAACGTGGACGCTTTTGGCTACCGGACGACTACCGCTCAAAGCAATTTGTATGGCGGTAAACTTCATTCTTAAGGGAAGATGGGAACAAAGTTTTACGAAACTCTAGCACACAAGTGTCGTGCAGAGGGGACAGTGATTGAGAATTTTGTCAATACGTACGGCCTACGTATGACAGGATAAGATGATCCTCAAAAGTTGTCGCTTGTGACACCAACCTTCATTTTACATCAATTAGATACTAGTGCCAAACTATATAAATCTAACACTTAGAGATGTATATAGTTTTATCAAAAAATTAGACTAAAAAAATAAATTTTATTATAAAAAACATTAAAATATCAATATTACATTTTTAACGGAACTTTATATTTCAACAATCGCCCTTTAAAAATAATTTATTGTACAATTTGATTCAATTTGACTTTAGGATTGTTGGGTTGACATATGAATTTGATTCACCCTGAATTGTTAGCTACTTCTAAATGTCCATTATTACAAAGTAGCGATGTGCTTTCTAATGTGGAATTTTGCTAGCTACTACTTGATTGTTCTGACAGTTTATTTTGATGCTACGATTTGCAGCCGCTGTATTTTGATGGATAGAATCTTTGCAATATGATCTCCTATTTAAAATTGGCTATTTATTTATGAAACTAGCTGTGAAAATTGTTTAATTTTGATACACATATTTGTTTAAAAATTAATATGCATCTGAATTACATCAGTTTACTATCGTTTGATTTTATGATAAAAATTATGAACCATACTAAATTGAAAGTTACATGTTTCTTACAAACACAAAGTGGTACATTTAAAGGGCTTCAAAAAATATTAAGAATATAAGTAACATGAAGGTAACTCACAACTTCACTCATTTGTATTTTTTACACGAGAAAAAATTATATTTAAAATAAAAAATATATAATTTATTTACAAAATAAGTAATTGTAACTCATAATTTTAAGTCAATAGGTAAATTGATTTTTCCAGAGTTACATCATCCATACACAACAAATCGTTCATACAAATTTTAAATAAACGCGGATTCTCATTTTCGTAGTCCATGGAAATTCAAGCAATGGTAGTAGTAATTGGTGGATAGACGATCCACCAGGCCCAAACAACAAGATCCAGCTAACAAGTGGACTAGTCAAGGGAAGGTTTGGGTCCGAGGAGCGAAACGGCATCGTAGCAACAGGAATACAGACCGTGAGATATGACCGTTGGAGAAGCGTGAAGCACCAGTAGGCAACTATAACCGTTGGGGTGGAATTCAAAAATTCCGACCGTTAAGGAGATCAATCCCCCTTAATTCTTCTAGTTTCTGCTAGTTGGCCGATACCCCTCACCTAACCCAACCCGCTGCCTTTCTCTCTCTGGAAATCAGTTCAGTTATAATTTCTGCTGTTGGTTGTCTTAAAATTCACGACGGAATGGCTGTGGCCGAGGAACCAAACAACGGAATGAATGCGATGGTGCTTATAGACGAAACATACGAGTTCTCGGCTCCTCGGTTCTTTGACTTCACAATAGAAGAATCAGAGGAAGAATCTCGTAAAGCTGAGCTCTGGTTCCGTTCCGCCCTAACCTACGCCCCATCTCGTATGTGTTTTCCTCTGCTTCAATTCTCTCTTTCTCCTCTTATTCTACAATTCAGGTGTCAGTTTCGGCCAAAGTTGGAAATCAATTCCTTTTTCTGGTAAAATCTAGGTTTTAGTGAAATCTGATTTCCTGGATTGCTGATTACGCGATTCAGATAATTATTAGAACGGTTCCTTATTTCTTTTGTCTCGTTCTCTGCATCCTTCAAGAAATAGAAGGGGTCTGTGATTGGCGCAGATTAGGGATTTTCTCTATTCAGTTTTTTTTTCTTACTTGATTTAGACTGCATAATCTGGGTCTTGTAATATTTGAAGTTCAAGGGTGTTTGATGTGCTTTTCTCTACGTGCAGCATTCATGCCAAGAATAAGGACTGGTAGATCTTTCAAGGTTGAGGCCATGTGTGATTTCAGCGAGGCTGATCAAGTTCAAAAGGTGATGAAACATTGTTCTCATTATTGTATTATGAATCTACTAATCAGTCCATGGCTTACCTTTTTAACTTCGCCGTTATTTTTTACATGTTCAGGTCTCAGAATCATCAGATTCTTCCGCTGTTCAAAGCTCCCCAGAGAATGAGTTTCAATCAGAGGTCAGGCCACCCACTGAAACAAGGGTGGAAGAAGAAAAAACTCCTAATGATGCCAGCGTGGTAAGTCGGTCGCCAGTAGCTGTAATTTTTCCTTAGTAAAGTAGTCCTTTTCTGCTGTCTTCTCGTCTTATAGAGTACCTTTCAGGCTTCTTCCGCTATTAAGGATGTTGCCGACGAAGATAACAAAGATATCTCCACTCTCAAGGAGGAGTCTAAAGAAATTAGGTCTGCTCTTTCATTGCTGAACTCTCTTAAATTTTTCAGGATAAAAGTAAAACAGTTAGTTTGTGAAATGACGATATGGACGCGGTCATGGTTTCGGTACAACTTAAAAGTACCCTTTTTTTTAACATATCTCGTCTTTGCATTTCTTTCTCTTGACTGAAGTTTTGCCGTCAAAATAACTTCATCTTCACTGAAAACGGAAACCGCCAACGGTAAAGAGAAAAGCAAGGTGGAGATTTACAGTACTCCAAAGCCACCGGCTTCTTCTGGGAACGGAGGAGGCCCATTGACGAATTCCAAAAAGCACCAATCAGCAAGGCATATTGCAAGTTTGCTTAGGAATCCGTCGGCACTGAAACCAAAGAGTCAATCTCAGTCATCTCATATTAAAGGCACCAAGCCAGAAAGTGTGAAAAATGCTGTTGGCTCACCAAATTTAGCTCAGGAGAACCAGGCCATTAAGAGGCAGAAGCTAGAAGGAGGGAAGACTAGACAAGTGCGTCTGTTGAATATATGCCTTTACTCTCAATCATGCCTCCCTGGCATTCGTTTTATCTAACAAAATTTTTCCCTTCACATATTTTAGATTCTTAATGTCAAACCCCCGCAAGCACTGCTGCACAAGTCCAAACTGGGTCTCAGTGGTGGCAGTTATGGCTTCTGCTCTAATGCCAATAATCTGCAGAAAGAGGGGAGGAAGGTTTGTTGTCATATAATTCTTTTTTCTGCCTGCGTTTATTTTAAGAAGCCCTGACCTGATGAACATTTACCGTTAAAGGTTTATGTTAGAGAGCCGGCAGCGTCAGCTTCTTTTATTTCCACGGCTGAAATGATGAAAAAATTCCAGTCAAACACTAGAGACTTGCCGTTGCCGACCCTTAACAGTACCTTCTCTCATGTAAGAAACAAGATCCCAGATTTTCCTTCGTTTGCTTTCTCTCCTTTTTTTTTATTCTTTTCCTACCTTTTTTTCCCCTTCCAATCTCCTTTCATTAACATAGTTAGATGCTACTTTTTCTTTCCAGAGGAAGCCTAAACTCACATTAACTAGGCCCAAGGAGCCTGATTTTGAAACTGCTCAACGTGCTCGCTCAGTCAAAATAAAGAGTACTGCTGAGCTCGAAGAAGAAATGATGGCCAAAATTCCCAAGTTCAAAGCTAGACCGTTGAACAAGAAGGTATCTTCTAGTTTTTATGTTAGTCGTTCCATTCTATTGAGATTTCTCAACATGGCCAACGGCGGTGGAGGGGGTGCTTATTTATATATGTTCTGCGCGTGTTGCAGATATTTGAGGCTCCAACATTACCTCCATTGCCGAGATCAACACCGCAGCTACCGGAATTCCAGGTAAAAATCCATGGAATAATTGGAAGTAATAACAAAGTTTATATTAAAGAACATGAGAACCAATAATGAGGAAATCATTATTTTCCATTTTCTTCAGGAATTTCATTTTGAGACGACAGCGAGGGCAAATCAGAATGTAGAATCAGCTTCAATTGCTTCAACAGAGGCGTCTCATCAGGTTTTTTGGAGCATTTTTTAAAAATCTTGTTCCTGGGAAAACTGGCTATTCTTGTACTCACTATTGTTTTCTTGTGATGTCACGATAGAGTAATCAGTGGAAGTTTCATCTTACTGAACCCAAGAGCCCCGTCCTTCATACGTCACTTAGGTTCCGTCCACCTAACGTGAAAAGTTCTAGCGAACTAGAAAAAGAAGAGCTTGAAAAGATCCCGAAATTCAAGGCGAGGCCTCTGAATAAAAAGGTGAAACACATTTCTAATTGCAGTGTAAGCCAATTCGGCGATCAAGATTCCACATAGAAATTTATAAACTTTAATTGTTCAGATATTCGAGAGTAAAGGAGAGCTGGGAGTTTTCTGCAATGCAAAAAGACAGATTACCGTACCTCAGGAATTCCATTTTGCTACGGATGAGAGGATACCACCACCAGCTGCTGTCGCTGATTTGTTCGACAAGGTAATATTTCATCTATCTATTTTTTCTTGTTTCTTTTGATTCATCATAGAAACCAAAAATATTATCATGGTATCTTTACAATAATTTGCTTGGTTTCTTGTAGCTGTCCATAAAATCAGAATCCCGTAATGATGCATATCCGAGAAACACAACACCTAATCCGTTCCGTCTCCAGACAGAGGTATTCTAAAGAACAATTATGGTTATTAAATACAAAAAGTTTCTATCATCCTCGTTCATTTTTTGTCTCTTTGCTTCCAACGTCAGGAACGAGGGCTTTCAAAAGAGAGGAAATTAGTGACAGAACTTATAGAGAAGAAAATGGATGAGGAAAATGCTAGAGTTCCTAGAGCCAATCCATATCCATATACAACCGATTTTCCAGTGGTATGGAATCTTCTCTAACGGAACAGTTGGCCAAGTCATATACCTTGTTTGACTAACAAGGATTACATATTTTATATGTAGATTCCACCAAAACCAGAGCCTAAACCCTGCACAAGGCCAGAACCCTTTCAACTGGAGAGTTTAGTGAGGCATGAGGAGGAAAAAAGAAGGGAACTGGAAGAAAGACAAAGGATGGAAAAAGAAGAAGCCGAGAGGAGAATCTTCAAGGCCCAGCCTATCCTTAAAGAGTACGTGCGACAAACTGAACTTTCTACTCTTCCTTTTTCACAAAAAAAAAAAAGAACTCAAATACTGCTGCTATCGTCTGCAGGGACCCAATCCCAGTGCCAAAGAAAGTGAGGACACCTCTCACACAAGTTCAACAATTTAACCTGCAAGTAGATCACAGGGCTGTGGACAGAGCAGAATTTGATCATAAGGTAAGTTATCATCGGTTAGGCTTTTTACGAGGTTATATTTTGACATTACTTTTCACATTATGGGGAAAACTATGCTTATTGTTATATTTGGTTGAAAAAAAGTATGTACCAGAATATAACTGTGTTGAGGTTTTCAGGTGAAGGAGAAAGAACAATTATACAAGAGATACAGAGAGGAGAGTGAAGCTGCAAGGATGGTATTTTTTATTTGCTGGATGCTTTTTTTTTTTTACAAGCTAGCATTGGCAATTCACTAATCTCATATCTCAAAATGTAGTTGGAGGACGAGAAGGCATTGAAACAGATGAGAAGAGAAATGGTTCCTCACGCAAGGCCGGTGCCAAATTTTGCCCGTCCCTTCTGCCCTCAAAAGTAAGAAAAGATAACCAATAACAGGCTAAATTTTTAAACCCAAATGGATCCATTATTAACGTGTTTTTTGAACTTGCACGTACAACAGATCTTCCAAAGAAATCACAAAAGCAAAGTCACCAAAACTTCGGGTGCTCCAGAGGAAGGAGAGACGGATATTGATGCATGCTGTTTCCAGCCCTGCCTCTGGCATGAGGTGAAGTAGGTCAGGGCGGTATGGGGTTCAAGATATATAAGACATGTTCAAGAACTCTTGAACCGTTTATTCTTAGGCAACTTGTCATTGTAACAACACATTGTCAAAATTACAAATTGTGTATGTAGTAATAGTGTGTAGTGTGCCATCAATGCAATTAGTTTTGAAAACGCCATTTGCTCCCAACCGAAAGTGAACACAAATCATGCAAGCATATGCCCAATTCAAATTCAAGATTAACAGTTGAAGTTCTCTGCTATTATGGTACGGCAATTTTATTTACAGATCAACATACGTATGAGATAAACATGAGGAATGAATAATAAATTAATTAATTTGTCGATAAATAAAGCCATACTATTGACGTTCAAATTAATTCTGTGACGGTCTCGGCCAAATGGATCCAGATGCAAGTGTTTGAGCGTAGAACCAATATTCGTGGACGTGTCCTGTCTCGAGTACTCCTTCGTGGGCCTTGCATCACAATAGTTGTTGCCTCTGTTTGTGGGCTGGTCTTGGAATTATTATCATTCACAACATTTTCTCCTCTCCTTTTTCAATCGATTCCGTCACCTTACCGTGCAAAACCACATCCAATTTATTCCTGTAAAGCTACATTTTTTCCCTCTCAGCTCAAAAATGCCTCTTCCTTTCCTAGAGTACAAGGCAAAAATCCAATCATTTTTGCATCGAAATCCTGGGTCAAAATCTATTATGTCATCCAATATTAATAAAAAATATTTAAATTTAAATTTAAAACCCGCACTATGCCTCGAGTATAGTTATAATAAACCCAAAAAAAAATTATTAAATTCCTAAATATAATTTTCAAAATTCAATTTTCGATAACCTGAAAGTCTATGTTTCACATATATCTACTATTATTATATAGAAAAGTTTTGAAATGTATTGCAGAAACAAAATATCAAAGATGTATGCAAGATATGTCATAAAGATGTTGGAATGGTCAAACGTGGAGAAGATTAGCGATCGCAAACCAAAAGTTGATGTCAAAAGGAATAGGATACGGATAGAAGATCGGAGAAGATGTTCGTAGACTTCTCAAGAGAAAGAAGCCTTTGTATGCAATCAACCTAACGTTAGCTTTCAGTAATCCACCCCCCGACTGCCGGAAAAACATGTTGAAGAAGATGAAAAGCTTCTTTGAAGAAGAGTCAAGGTTTCAGAAGTACGTACTTGAGAAAATTATATAAAGTATGCCGAATGGACCACAACCTTCAGTCGTGAAATGACAAAAAAAGAAGTCGAGGACAAAATGTAATATCAAGCTGAAATTACAAGGAAGGATTCGCATATTCTCACTCAAAAGGAAAATATACAAAAATCCATCACAGTGATCTAATAATATTAAAAAAAATCAAGTCTCAGGACTGTATATAAAACTAAAGCTCGAGTTTGGATGTTAGTGATATATTTTTTTTTTTGTTACTGAGATGTTAGTGATATCATAATAAAAGCAAAGAATACATGCAGGAAAAAAAATTGCGTGAGACCATTAAACCATTGTGATTTAACAATGTAGAATAGTTCTTTCATCAGGTGAAGAAAAGGAAAATAAATTTAAATAACTTTCTATACAAAAAGAAAAATATATCTAAAAGATTTTCACTTATCATCTTTCCTACGTCAAAAAAAAAAAACATTTCTAGCAGAAACAGCTTCCTCGTATTTTTTAGTTAAATTAAACAATATTCTCCTTATGTCGATAGGCTAGAATCTGCAATGGCCAAGGAAACTTTATCAGAAGCCAGAAATTAGCACCCAGGATATTTTGTTTCTATTTTTGCACTCACCAAGTGGTCTCTACTGGAAGCGGAAATGGATTTTACTCCTCCCAAGGTTTCTTGCGCCTGTAAAATTTGCAGCTCATCCATTGTGGGGAGGTTGTTATCCGGGTTGTAGTCTCCATTAACTAACAATATTTCTACTTGTTCAGCTTGCAAGGGTGTATGGTGAGCAACATACTGCACATATTACATGCAGAATCAGATAAGATTAGAATAGCATCGGAAAACTTCAAAAGCCATTATTATAATACGAAGAAAAGCCAGAGAAAATAATATCTACGGAATAGTTTATGAGGCTCAAATCAGATTCATTCTATATTATCACACAAATAAAGTGCAGCTTAAAAATTTCCTGGTGTGTGCCAAACCATGCTCCTCAAGTAAAAGAAGCATGCATTTCCAAGTGATTGTGGACTAAACTGCATGCTTGAGGGGTTCTAAAATATATATATATAAAGAAAAACACAGACAACTCATGCGTATCCTGAATTAGGTAAAATCAATACCCAAATATCTTTTCTTTTCCTTTTTTTTTTGTTTACACAAAAGCCAATAAGTATGATATGCAAGCTCCATCAATACATTCTATCGTCGTAATCAAGTTTGCTTTCCCAGGAAAACTCATTCCAAGAACCAAGGATGGGAAAAGAAATCTCACTTCATGTAGATGCTTAACCAACAAACTGGGTCGGCAACAAAGGTAGGGTTGCTGCATCGTTGGTGTAGTTTCTTTGTCGAAACAAACTAGCATGAGATGAACATCTAACTGCAGAAAGGAAACCAGATATGCAATTGGTATAGGAAACAAAGAGATAAAGGATCGCATTAAAATCAAGACCATTACATGCCAGGTAAAAGCGAAAGGCTGAACAGGTAAATAATTGCACGACTTTTTGAAAACTCATTTACCAAAGCGAGAACACAGTTTTTGTTACCTTTAAGCTTTGACTCTCACTAGAAGAACTGCTTTCTTCATCACAGGACCTTAAAGTCCAGTATTGCTATACATATTTTCCTTTAAAATACATTAGCGGTCGGCCAGCACTAATTTTCAGTTCTGTGCTATCCTATGACCCGTGGCAGCACTCAGATGCCATTAAGTATTACTATTTGCATTTGCATGATCAAGCTTCAGGTCTTCAGTGAGTTCTCAAACTCATAGCTCAGTTCCCAGTTTACTACCAAGTCCCATGTCAACATAATCTTTGTGTTTCTTAGAGAACTTTATAGTATAACTATACTGAATTCAATTTGTATTCAAGTGTATGCATGCCTAGCATTTGATACTCTCATTTATGTATGATTTTTTTTTTTACATGAAATTCTCCAACTTCCATCCCCCCTCCAGTTTTTGTCGATATGGATCCTAATATTGCTGCTCAAAGAAAATGGACAGCCTTTTCAATCTATCTTGCTTTTACTCAATAACATACCTCATCATTAAGCTTAAACACGCAAAACATATTACTTGTCCTGTCAAAATAACTGACCCATTTGAGCAGTTCTTCCAAATCCTTATTACATGCGAGCAATCAATTCACCAAGTTTTGTCAAATTTGACCTTCCTTAATAAATCAATCATAAGGAAATTCACATGTTATTAAAACTACAGCCTCAAAAGCCATCTTTACAAAGCCCATCCTCAGGATCCCACTGCCATATGCCAGCTCAAGAAGAATGGTAACTCAAATTTATTGAGCAATTGCAAGCAATAGAAAGTCGTGTGGTCTAATAATGACTATCTAACCACACCACACACAAAAAGATCGTTAACATTTTACATACCTCATCTTTCTTTTCCTCTAAGCCCCTGAGATATTCAACCAGCTTAGATAGGCGGGAGTTACGAGAAATTTTGCTGTTGCAACCATTAGAATTACCATGTCGTGTATGACTCCGAGTACCACCTCTTCCCCAAGCAAGTTTTTCAGCATTCCACACAAGGCCAGGAGATATGCCCCTGTTTTCTCGGCTCAATTCCAGATCATTTTCAGCACCCTCTGGATTTCCTGCCGATGAAGTCTGCGAAGCCCGACGTCTCTTGCGCCTTCTTTGCCTTACTTCCGTTGAGCGCTCATCAGTGGAAGATGAATCCTTGCCTCCAATATCATCACTTTCATCCTCATTGTCTTCTGATCCTTGAAATTCAGAGCCTCGGCTGTTTCGTCGTTTCCTTGAATGAAGTGTGCGATTATTACGTTGTGGTCTTGTCATGAGTAAACCTGTTGATTCTTTTCCCATTGTGCGTCTTTTAACTAGTGCTTCTGACTGGCGTTGAAAAATTTGTGCAATCGAAGCTTGAATCTGCGCAACAAACTTTTGTATTAACATTCCAGAAAAATAAATAATGCCTGTAATGAGCTATCCACAATTAAAACGATAGGAATTTATAGTAAAATTCAATCCCAAGAAATAAAAAGGTTTGGCAAACATTGCAGAATTCAATACTTTTAGCATAAAAGCATAAATCTCAAAAATCATGGACAGTTAAAAATGACAGAGTTCAAAATGGTGAATGAACCAATACATAGTGACACACAACAAAAGTAACATGTTGGCCAAGGCTTTAATCAGAATGCATAATAAACAGTCCAATGAACAGACTATTTGTCTTTAAGTTATCATTAACCTGAAATTGGAGGTTTAAACATAAATTTATACCTGCTTGTTTCGATTCCTTTCCTCTTCATGAAAAGCCAATTCCTACAGAGAAACAATCGTTCAGCAGAGAAGTGTTTGACTTGTGGAGAGAAAATTTATAAAAAGTCTATAACAAGTAAATAAGCCTAATTGTTTATACCTCCTCCTCATACTTATCAATATCTGGATATACAGCTGCAATAAGGGCATCATAGTTTGGATCATCCCTCAAGGAACGTCGACTTGCGCAATGTGTGCGACAAGCAGGGCACTCATTATTCCTGCATGCATAACATTCAAGTACTACTTATCAGGGCACAAGCATACAGAATTAAATTACACGCTTAACCATAACAAGGCAAAGACAGAAGAATCAGGAAGTCAACATGACAAAAAAAGAATGAAAAGTAGATGGGAGATGCTTCATACACACCCCAGTCTCATTGATTTGTCAATGCATTCCCTGCAAAAGCGATGGAGGCATTCCATTACAGTTCGTGTTTTCTTTATGATCCCTGAATAAGCATGAGACAAATAAGTGTTAATTTCTGGAGCACCCTTACAGTCATAAAGAGACATACAATAACCAACTAAAAGAAGCAGCTACTCCACTGTGCATTTCAATCTCATAAAAAATAACAAGCTAGCAAACAAAAATATGCAGCAGATATAACTTGAAATTGAGCAGTAATACAACTGAAGATGACCCTGCATTTGCAGCAAAAAGTATCACTAGAAAATGAATGGAAAGTTATTAGTAGACATTTGGTGATAAATTCAGAAGATTTATGGTCTCACTCAAAAAGTTAACCCTTGCTACCTTCAACTCAGAAAAGTCTTCAACCTTAGCAAGAATTTACCAAAGAAAGGGAGCCTTGAGTATAACACTATGAATCATTTTCTCATTATGTGTCTGGTAGACAGCTATCAGATAGAAATCAAAATCTACTTCTATGAAATTAAGTTCTCAGTTCTGGAATATGAATGCAGGTTTATTCTGAATAATGGAATATCCAGAATAGATGTTAACCAGTCAATTAAATATCAACCAAAAGATACCAGATTGTGTGCGTGCCAACGCAGTTAACTAGCGTTGACAGTAACTATTCCTAATACTTGAAGCTGAACGAAAGAATATGCAGATATTGAGAATTAGTTATGAAGAAGCGGGTACATTGGGTTGCCTCCAATTGACACTACATTTGCATATTTTAAGAATGGAAAACAGTGCATTTGACATATTAAAGTCTAGTTCTGGCAGAGAAACAAAACATTTTAACATGAAGGAAATATGGCAACATGTTCTAAGAAAAGATTAACTGGAAAATGAAAATCTAAGCCAAAAGTACCCAAACATATTGGACATTGAACATCTTTACGAATGTCAAGCAGTTCTACGTAAACAAATCTGCAAAACAAACAAAATCATGAGCGTCACTTCAAACCCAAAATTATGACGAAAGAAAATCCAGACTACATGCGTAACATAGCAGCCAGAAAAAACATGCACAGTCATCACGAAAGAAAACGATAATTCTGTTTCGTCAGTAATTGTAGATGTGATTTCTTCTTTTGAACAGTAAACTCTGGAGCGATCTTCATCTCCTTTACCCTATATTGCGTCCTCTAGAAGGGGAGTTGACCGTTTCTACAATATTGGAAAGTTCCTCTTGCGGTCAACTATCCATGGAGGACACTGAGCCATCACTAGATGTAAAGTTGAGAACTGAATTATAGGCATTCTACTATCATGGTAAAGTTCCTTCATCAAGGGCCATGTCGTCTTAGAACTAGAACAAGCATTACAAGTACAGAGCAGAAGGTAAGTCAAGGAGAAACCAGGTGATGAATTAGCAAAACTGCTTCATTGTCGAAAGTGAAGATGCTCCATATACAGATCGAAGCATGTAACTATATCTCATCACAATAGTGAAAACAGAATTACAATCGTAACATCTAAAGGAAGAAAAATTGATGTAAATAAGAATCCATCTTAAGAAAATATAAAGAAAAGAATCAGAAGATTGGAAGAAGATGGAAAAGGACGAGGAGAAGAAGAGTACTCAGGCAGTTCGGCATCATTTTGGGAGCTTGAGGAAGACGACTGGGAGACTCCCTCCTCAAAATCTGAGTAAACGAAAGCGAACAATCGGCCGGAATTTATAAGGAAGCGAAGGCATTGAAATCGAAGTATCTACGTATCAGATGTGTGAGGATGTACCTTCTCCTTGCTGTTTTTGCTCCTTTCCTTCCTCCTCCTCTCCTTCTTCTTCTTCCCGTCCTTCTCCATCTTCTTCTTCCTCATCCTCTTCGTGGTGGTGTTGTCGTTTGTCTTCAGCTTCTTCTTCCTCTTCTAGTTTGGGGCATGGTTCTTCTGGCGGTTGTTGCTGGTGCTGCTGGTGGGCATGGCCGCTTTGTAGAGGTGGAGAGTGGTTGTTTGTTTGGTCGTCATTCTCCTTTTCTTCTTCTACTTCGTCGTCGTTGTCGCCTTGTTCTTCTTCTTCATCGAGTTTTTCGTGTTTTGGCTGAACATCGTCGTAGAGGTGGAAATTGTGCGGCGAAGTACGCTTGTGGGCAGGCATTGATGCGGTGGAGACTGGACACAGATTCAGAGAGACTGCGTCGTCTTTGTATGGGTTAGCAAGCAAACTCGAGCAATCCAAGGATGGAAAACAGCAGGAATTTTATTTTTATGAGATGCACTTAGCCTTCTTTACCCTCTTCTTATTTTTATTTTTCTTTTTCGTTTTTCCATTCTTTTCCCTATTCTCTTTTTTATTGACATGGAAATTAAAATTGCACCCTAATATTTTATACAAGGTTAAACTAAAATTTGCTAATATAAGGGCGTACAAAATCCTTTACTATAAAAATCTTCCAAAATAAGTAACCAAGCGACTGATTAAAGCTTGAGAAAACCTTATAAAAATTGGGAGTTTTAAATTTATGGGTTAATTTGGCCATATTTTGCTGTGTATATTATTATTTATTTTACCTATTTTTATATAATTTTAATAACAAATTTGATTCGGTTATGCTAGTAACTGAAAACTTCACCAATTCAGTTACCTTTTTTACAATAAAAACTTCAAAACTTGTTTTATGTTATAAATGAAGGAGTAAAGAAAGAAATAAGAAGATAGATATACACAGATATAGAGAGAGAATAAAAATATATCTTATTCATAGATATTCAGGATACTGAAGGATATGTCAAATGACGGTATGACATATATATTTATAAGTATTAAAGGGTATCATTTACATCTTTTGGAAAAAATATATCGGCTGGTAAAGATACATCTTTTGGAAGGAATATATCCGTCGACAAAGATACAATTTTTTAGAAGAGTTCAATGGATATTCACCAAGCATTTTATTCACAACACTCCCCCTTGAATATCCATTGCATTAAAAGTAACACTTCCCCTTTGGAAGTTTATTCATTATATGACTAAATCCCCCGTTAAAACTTTACTAGGAAAAGATCTTAATAAAGAAAAAAGAGTACATCATTCTTTAACTTGAGAATATATATTATTAGAATACTGTCTCTTTAAAAACCTTGTCAAGAAAAAGCCAATAGGAAAAATCTTAATGAAGAAAAAAAGAGTGCAATGCATATTTTATACTCCCCCTGATAATATCATCCTTTTGAAATCACCCAACACCTTAAATATTATCATTCGATATGTAATATAGTCACATATATATAATATTTTGTCAAACTTAAGTCTTAATTATATTTTTTATCGAGATTTATATATGATATCACAATAGGATAATTTTGATGGATAAATTTTATCCCTAAATTTTCATAGCACTTTTATCAAACATTACTAATTTATAAATGCTCAAATAAAATAGTCTTTATATAATCCATAGCTTTTGATTACTCAATAAGAGTTTCAATAATTTCATCTTTTTATGATGATTAACAACCATACCAAATTTAAATCGGATCTTTTTATAAAAACACATATATCATAATTGCTTTGATAAATATAAGCTTCATTTAGCTTGATATAATATAACTTTCCAGGAAATTCAATCATATATTTATTCATTGTCAGATTTATCATATATTGCAACATTATTCATCCACTATTGTAATGAGATATTTTTCTTCAAAATAATCATTTGTGTGAAAACTTGTGCGATAAGCCGTTGTCATTATAATATGATTTATCTCATTTTCACACAACTATCAATTTATATGTTATCATTTTCACACAAATTAGTATATGGACCATATATGTTGCAAATTAATCATAAATATTTTTTTAGATTGATCAATTATTTATAGTTTATACTCCTCCATAAAGTTTAATCAAGATCCTTATATGGACCTTATAATTTAGAACTCTAAATTATATATAAGGATATTTTATCTCAGTTTTTTTTTTCATATTGACATAATTTATCGAGATCTCTTTATTTTTTTCTGAATATATTTTATAAATTAATAATGTCAATGAAATATTTTAAATTTATTCTCTTTTAAACCATCATAAATATTTGCTTCTTTTATGAGAATTTAATATCTTTAGAATCGATTGGTAACTTATATTCTAAATCTGTACCAAATTCATATATAATATTGTCCCTTACAATATTATCTTACATTGGAGCAATATAACTGAAAATTACTATAAGATCTGTAAATTCATATGATAATGATATTTATCAATGAGTTATCTTATAAACTTTAAGTTTATAAATTATAATGAGGATCGTAATAATGATAACTAATCATGATATTTCTTCTTCAGTTATTTATCTTTTCTCTCTCAATGTTATAACATTGTCTAATTTATATATTTCTTTAATGATCCATCTTTGTGCGGTATGGTGGATAATAATATTATCTATTGTATGTATAAATTTCATAGATGGTTTTACTTAGTTCCTGATCACAAACTAATTTATGAGGAGATACGAATGATTGTATATTGGCATGATGTGAATAAACTTGTTGCATGAAAAATACATTATAATAAGCATATGATATCTCACAAAGGTCTATAATATAAATATACTCACAATATATATTCATATTGTTTGTATCAAATTATCAGGATGTATACGCTGACTAGCATTTTTTTTTTCACAAGTTGTTTTACCAATTCTACTTGCGTTGTAACTATATTTATATATGTGAACATTTTGCTTGATATATCATCAAAACCAAATATATATAATTCACATCTTCATCCTGATTTGATATCAAATTGAGCAAAAAGAGATCTTGTGCTTAATATGCATTTGCACAACAACATTCGAAAGCTTATGTACTATGGAACAATTTATAGTTTTCCAATCATAATCGATATAGTTTATCGATGTATATATAACACATCAATTTTCAACCGGGATGGTCCCGCCGGTGATGCCATCTTTTTATAATTGTACTATCTAATATTTTGTAACCTTATTAAAGGTTTAACATTTTATTCATGTCCTTAATCATGGATATTGTACTTCAGGGAATGATGCTTAATTTTTATGATGAGATATATATGATCGTTACACGATTATTATATTTTACCATTCACTACAAAGTATGGACCATGATAATTATAGATAATATTGTATTACAATAAAAAATAAAAAAAATAAAAAAATAATCTTATAATGTCTACAATATCATATATTTTGTATAGTATTAACCTTCCAAATATAATTATGGTGCACTACTAACATGCTTTGTGCAAGCAATAATATTGCATATAAACTTATTTTAATTAATGACTGAATTATGACATGATATGTTCCTAATTAAGAATTATCATTTATGTTATATTATATATGAAATTACATACGTAATTTTATTGACCAAAAATAATTAAGCACAATCCTAATTTAGATTTGTATAATATGAAAAATCTTGTCTTAATACCAATTAATTTCATATGCATATGTATACATAACATGTATACTAAGTATTAATGTAATTGATTATTATTATGTATAAAAAAATTAAAAATAAATTTATTAAATAAAAGAAAACTTATATCTTTTTTTTAAACTATATGGTAACTTCTCCAACATGAGATTTGATAATTCCTCATCAGATATATAAGCTTTAACAATATCTTCCAGGATTGCATCAATAAACTATCTTAGACTTTCATGTAGCTCTCTGAGAGGGTGAAATGCCGGATATGATTTTTGCTAGAGAATTGTGCTAGTAGAGAAAGAAATAAGGAGATAGATACATACAGAATGTGTTGTAAATGAAGGAGGAGAGAAAAAAAATAATGAGATAGATATACATAGATATAAGGAGAGAATAAAGAGATATTTTATTCATAGATATTCAGGATACTGGAGAATATATCAAATGACGGTATGACATACATATTTAAAGATACTAAAATGTATCATTTACATCTTTTGGAAATGATATATCGGTTGGTAACGATACATCTCTTGGAAGGGATACATTCGTCGGTAAAAATACAATTCGTGAGAAGAGTTCAATGTATATTCACCAAACATTTTACTTACAATATTTTATATTTATTAAATAGTAAGATTTAAGATGAAACCATTATATTTATATTATTGATGTTTATAAGATAAAATAAATTATTAATAAGCTTTGGCTTTGATGGCATGATTCTTTATGAGAACACGAGAGGATTTGGATTCAAAATCCAATAATATAAATTTAAGAATATAAGATATGATGAGGATAGAATTGATTATATAAAAAAATTAATTTTTTATAATAAATTATTTAATAAATATGTAAATTTTTTTATTCAATAGTCATTATTTCTAGAATTATGTAATGTCTGGTATTTTTCTATTATATTATATAATCGCCACAAATCATAATATATCTATAACTAGATTAGAACAGGCAAGTTAAAAACTGAACATATACAATATAACAAATATATGATAATAAAATCATAAAATATAAACATTAATACATAAAAAATAGAAGTTTATGATTGTGTAGTTGTAAATACAAACAGGTAATTTTTTTTTAAAAATCAAAATAAAGATACAATCACAATCAACATTGCAAAATACCATCTTTATGATGATTTATAATATTCATAAGTAATCTGTAAATTATTGTTCTTTCAAATTGAGAATTTTTGGATTGAAATGAGAGTATGTATGTATATGGGCTAGATTTGAGCCCATTCTTTGTGAGTTAGAGGTCTTTTTAGATCGATCCTATGTTTTGTATCCATACAGAACTATTGTATGTTTCCTTTAACTAGTAACTAAGCTGGATTTCCATGTACTGTATTGCGTAGACGACATATGAAGGGAGAATTTAGTTGACTTGCCCATGTTCACTAATATCCGACACCGATCCCATGACTTTCGCTTTCGTATTTGACCTGAGATCATCACACAGTAAGATTTAGATGATTAATCACGATTAATTATCAATGACACAAGATCTTAGCATAAAACAAATTATTTAAAAGGATAAACCAAAATCATCTTCCATCCCCTCTTTATTTCACTCTTCCCATGTATAGATATTTTCCCTTTACAGTATACAGTACCGTTACCGAGGATGTTGCACTTGTTGTTCCACCAGAATGTTACACATCGACTTGTCGTCCTTCCGAATTAGGACACGAGTGAGGGACATGACATGCTTACTTTCTTACAAATTAATAAATAGAAGATTTATTTTTGAAAAAAGTTTTATAAAACCCTAAAATGTGGAAAAGAATTCTTAGATTTTGAAAACTAAAGCTACATTTATTTAACACGAGATAATTATAAGTAACCAAACCCTGCACGGTCTGATTGTTCACCACACAGAATAGTTCACAAGTGCAAGACAACCAGCAGCAATACTAGGCCCAGATAAATTAAACTAGAACTGGATGACAGAAGAGAGGGAGCATTCGCATTCTTAACAGCAATCTTTTTTATCTGATCTCGAAATGTTTGTAAGTAGCATCTTTCTGGATGGTAATCTTGATTCTTCCCCGATCGTTAATTTGCCCACACACCATATCCTTCAACTGAGCATCTGTGCCTCGGCGGCTTGACCCTTCCGCGGCGGATTCACATGCCACTTTCCTCCTCCGCTCATTATGTCCGGCCAAACGCCTGCGGCAGCTTCTTTTGGTCTCGTCAAATTCTGATAGCTCATGGAACCTGCACAGAAAAATCAACCCTATTAATGCTTATTACTCCTCAGTAATTCATGAAACTGAAAATGTGCGTATGCACATGGTTAATTAGTACTGTTTCCTGGAATCTGTAGAAGAAAAAAACCTTTATCTGTCACGGTCACCTTTAACATAGAAAAAAGCAAGCTTCAAGAACCCGCAAGATCAATATGATTTGGGTTCAAGTCTCATTATTTTGTTCTGATAGTTGTATTCTCCTAACATTTGCTTCCAACAAAAACCCACCGTGGAAAAGTTGTATACAGTAGCTTGATGTAAAATAAGAAGCCTGAAATTTTTGCATAACCGATAAACCAATTTGCTATACCCACCTTGACAAAGCCAAATAGCTTCATTGTTTATTTTTTAACAAAATCTTAGTTAGCCAAATTCACAGCAGTTCTAAGTGTTAAATTAGTAATTTAGTTCTCTGACAGCTTAGAGTAGAAATAGAAACAGTGTTGGCAAGCAAAAAGTTTCTGACTATAATGGACCACGATTACTGAAACACGGAAAATATTTTCCACATATTACGGAGTTGCAACGAGAAGAGAGAAAAGGGCTCATTCATTTCCAACCTGCTGCATTGCTGGCAAAAACGCTGCCTTATACCACTTACAAGCACAACCTGGGCTTTTGCATGATTCTCGCAAACTCTGTGCCTCTTATGGTACGGCTTTGAATCACTCAGATCAGCCATGCACTTCTCAGCTTGACAACACTTTGTCGTTCCTCCTCCAGTACTCTCCCCCACACTTCCGGCAGACCCTCTCCTCAAACTAACACCAGTTGTGGCAGCAGTAGTATCTTCCCCTTTCTTTTGCTTGTTACCCTGATCAGCAGCATCGTCGACAGGACCCATCTCATAAGCACCACCATCATCTGATGAGTCCCCTCTAATCTCGGTTTCCTTCTTTACCACCCTCCCCATCAAGATTCTAACTTGTTTCCCTTTCTCATCCATTTATTGTGGGAAGCGAAAAAAGTTTCAGAAAGAAAAAACGACTGTGTCCAAAAAGTGAGGCGGTGAGGAGCGAATGGAGACGTGAAGTAAACACCACATTTGAGGTGGGAATTATATCGAAGAGAAAAGAGAAAGGAAGTCAGGACCACAGAGGGCTTTCGAGGGTTCCCTACCGGGGTCTGTTTCTTTTGGTTGTACCCGGGCCAGGCTAGGAGGTAAGAATGTTTTAAACATAGCTAAAGATTTTACAAAATGAAAGAAGAGAGAAAGATGTAAAGACACTTTAGAACAAACTTACTTTATTTTCCATGGAGAGGAGGAAGGCAGGGAAGATGGCATCTGATTTCTTCTCGTGAGTGGTGGCCCCATCCGTAGTTATAATCTTGTACACAGTGTTTCAATCGAGCAAAGTGAAGCAGCTAGCGTTTGTAAATGGCTTTGCAATGCTTACCCTTTTTGAACGAGACAGTTCTATACCATGATAGCCCATCCGCTACCCCAAACTGGCTAACAGCCATTGATACGCAACCCCACACGCCAAATAACTTTTCTCGCCACTGTGATTGCATGGCGCTACTCGGTCGACCCATCCATCTCCTCTTTGTATGCGTGTGGGGTTAAAATGATTCTCATGCCAGGAGGGAAGGGATACCATAAGTGGCTTACTTTGTTAGTGCCATGGGGACGGAGATCTGATTGGCTGATAAAGGGGCTGCTGTTGAAGTACTATACGGAGGTTCGCTTGATTTACAAGAGCAGAGCCAGTAAAAAGTCGAAACGTGGTGGAGTACGTGTGATATGGTGGTTCTGACTGGTAGCATGAAAGGAATTGGTACTGGGTGTCCTATCAATGGTTATTAATAGTTGTGGGGACGGCATCCTGTGGCGCTTCTCACTCAGGGAACGATCCATTGGTTCTTGAGAAGGGTGGCAGATGATCAGTAAAGATTCCGTTTACGGAGTGTACTGTGACGGATTGGTGGGTGGGGTATGTTGTATCACTATCATTTCCTAGTTTTGCTGGTAGTTTATAAATAAATTGAGATAAATATTTTTACTGTTTGGTTCTATGTAAAACAAAATTGGGGTTTAAGTATTTTAGAAATTTTAAATTAGCTGGGCATGATTATGATATACAATAAGATAATAATTATTGTTATCAATAACATATTTAAGACATAACTTAGTAATTATTAGGACAGATTACTTGAAGTTTCTGCTCATTTTACTGGCCCAAAATTTATTAGTTTGTGAATGACACCGAAATATTTTAACCCAGAGACCAAATTATTTGGGCTTGGTTGGGTCGAAGTGAACCAAACCCAATTTTTTCATTTTATTTTAAAATAAAAAATTATATTATATTATATATAAAATCTATAAATTTATTTAAGATATGTAATATTTTTTTGATAGAAAAAATATGTAATTTTATTTGAAATAAATTATTTATTAAATTTGGACCACTTAAAAAATTAGTTCGCCTGCTCACGCCAAACTGAAATTTGAAAAAGAAAACAAATATAATAGTGACGTAGAAATAATATATTTCGGTACAATATTTTAAATTTTAGAGTTGTTTGGGTTTTCTTAACTTGATTTTGGCTTTGTGCCACCTTTTAAATAAAAAAAAGAATTGTTTGGGTTTGATGATCACTCTAAAACAGATATAAATAGATATTTAAAATTATTCTATATATTTAAAAAATAATGTAAATATTAATAATTCTATATATTATAATATTAAAGTATGATATCAAAAATGTTTATTGACGAAAAATTGCTCCAAATTGAATTGATTGATTTCAAGAGGACTTTAGATAAAAATATACGTTTTTAAGTTTTCAAAACCATCGACCCCGTTGGTTTTTTGAAAATGAACGAGTTGCCCGCTCCTTTTCGCCCTTGCTCTCGCGGTGCCATTAACCAGTGTCATTTCAGTTAACCCATCAAGCACAAGCAAGCAGGCGCATGGCCACCGATTTCGCAGCCACCAACCAGGCCTTCTCCGCTCCTGATCCTCTACTCCCATGGCTTAGGTTCACTGATTTTGAAATGTCTAAATGCGGTCTCCTCAAGATCTACAAATCATCTGACAGAACTGCGTTCTGATGTTAGGTCCATCAAGATGGCGTTAAACAGCAAATCTGACCTTGAAGATCTCGATAGGCTTCTGTTGACCTGCGTCGCCACTTTCAAGCACAATTCCCAGTACCAGAACGACCCCAGATTCCTCAAGATTTGGCTTCTCCATGTAATTCGAACACTTAGTTTTGGTGTGCATTTTTTTCTCCTCGGAGTTGTTTTTGCTGGGTCGTTATGCTTCTTAGGCTAGTCTAAGTTGGCGTATAAGATTGATGAAGAAATTCGGAGGTCCCTTTGTTTTCTCGCTCACTGTATGGGGAATTCGATGGCTTAATCTGGTTTTGTTGGCTTTTGTAGTTGGAAGCTAGAGATGACTTCGAGAATGTTTTCAAAGAATTGGAGGAAAGCAAGATATGGGGTGATCAATCTTTGCTTTATGAGCTCTACGCCGCACTCCTTGAAGCAAAAGAGAATTGGGAGCAAGCTCAAATGGTTTATCAGATTGGTATTTTAAGGTTCTGCTTCTGGGCTAACTCTTTATATGTGTTTTGGCTTGGTTCCAGATAATATACCTTTTGTATGCTAATATTTCTGTATGATCATTGCGTTGATATAACAGGGAAGCCAAACCCCTTGAGAGGTTGAAGCAGGCACAATATTTATTTCTTGATAGAGTGTCTTGCAGGTTCAATGCTTGTTCACCTCAAAAGGTATTCAAACTGGATCTTTTTTGGGTCTCAAAGGGCTTCCTTCCATTCACCATGAAATAGGTCAGGCAAAATGATGCGGAGGTCTTCTGATTTTTCCTACGGTGCAGGATTTTCTTGGTCTATAAAACAGACCCAAATTCTTTCCTGAATTATCTGCGACTCTTTCTATTTTGAAAAGATAATATTTAGAATGAGGTACTGGCCATTTTGAATTATCTGATGGAAGAATATCTTTCTGTGTTCATCTTCCTCAGATCAACGCCCCTGAATCATTCGACTTGGGAAGTGATTGTGTTAATCCATGGTCTCCCTCTACTATGAATGAGCTTTTGAACAAAATTCATCGTAAAATTGTTAAATATGATGTGAGTCATTTAATTATTATTTTATTTATATTCTTCACTGATCAGTTTCTTAATGATTGGTATAACATTAAGCCTTCTCCGTACTTGCTTCAGGGATACCATTCAAACAATAAAGCTTACTCTGGAGAGTTGAGCTTATCTTCCCTGCGGAATTCATCAAGAAATAAAATTGTCAAAATAGGTCAGTATCCCTGTTCTATCCGCAAGGACATCCAGGATTTCTTTGAATGTTCTTTCATAATTGGGATCTTCATGGCTGGCACACTCATAAGTTTTTGAAAGATGTTTGCTTTACGGGACCTAGACAAACTGCTAACTGATGCTGTAATACCGCCAATAATTTTTACTGTGGTGCTTCAAGGTGGAAAGAAGTATCAAATCAAGGGTTGTGCTGGTCGGGGTGGTTTTGCTCAAGTGTTTAAAGCATATGTAGATTGTAATTCTGATGATATTGTGGCTATGAAGGTATTATTCCCATCATCTTTGCTAATGTGCATTCCCACTGTATGAAAATGTAATTTTTCCTGTGTCTCGCAGATACAAAAGCCTCCCTTTCCTTGGGAATTCTACATGTATCGTCAGCTAGACGACCGGATCTCAGACAATGAAGTATGCATTCTTCTTGTTTTGGCTTCCTTCTACCTTTGTTAATTATATAAAGTAGCACTTACTTTTGTTATTGGATTTTCAGAGGTCAAACTTTGGATTTGCCCATAGAATACACCTCTACTCTGATTATAGCATACTTGTCTGTGACTACCTGTCCAATGGGACACTTCATGTAGGTTTACTTAATTCTGGATATCGGTTCATTTCAGAAAGCTCTCATGTAATGCCGGTGCTCACTTGTGAACTTCTTCTGTAGGATGCTATAAATTCTTATGCGGTGACTGGCAAGCCCATGGAAGAAGTATTATGCATGTATTACACCATCGAGATGCTCTATATGCTGGAAACTTTACATGGTGTCGGTATAATTCATGGTGACTTCAAGCCTGATAACCTGCTCGTTCGCTATCCCAAGTAAAACTTGTCTTTTTTCAGGGCAAATTTTCGTGCTTCTCTTGCCTGCCTGTGATATCATTTAAAATTGTTGGCGATCTGAATGTTCGTTGGGTAAATTTCATATGCAGATGGTATGCTATGGTGTATCTGAACTACTAACATTAGGAATCCGTCTTTTGGCAGGGAGGACCTTCCTGAAGACGGGTTTCGTGAACGAACTGGCCCTTGGAGTGATCAGGTTAATGGTTGTAAAATTTTAATGTTCGTTCGAATTGTTTATGGTTATACCTAAAATTTTCTGATGCAGGGTCTTTGCCTTGTTGACTGGGGAAAGGGAATAGACCTGCAATTATTTCCTGATAACATAAAATTTACCGGAGATTGCCGTACTTCTGGCTTTCGTTGTGCTGAAATGCAAGAAAAGAGGCAGTGGAAATTTCAGGCCGGTGTTTAGCTTACAGATGAGTCCAAAGTTAAGTTACTGTTTCTGTCACTGTTAACTTATGATGTGTCTATGGCTGTTATTTGCCATCTGGCAGGTTGACACATATGGTCTCTGTGTCATTGTCCATATGATGCTGCATAATTCTTACATGGAGATTGAAAAGAACGTTACATCTGATGGAGGCTACATTTATCGGCCAAAAGCACCTTTCAAACGGTATGTTTTCTTTAATCTATACGTTTCATTTGGTAAGCGGAACTACCATAATTATATTTATCACATTGATCTTGAAATTGAATTAAACTGATAACTAAATGGTTTTTCTTAATTGTTAGTATATTATTTCTAAAGTATTATATATCGTATTGTTTCATATCTCTAATTATTTTTCAATTACAAATCAAATTGTGTAGAATTTATATGGCTAATTTCACCCTTCCCTCCCTAAACATGCTCATGATGTAGCTAGCAAAACTTAGTTACATCTAGTGGAAGAATGAGTACTAAAAATCTTTAACTTAATAGAGGATGACACCATATGTTCTTTTGGGTCTTTGGCTTAATATTTTCAGTTACTGGAATGAGCTATGGAAGAAGTTGTTCACACAGCTGCTCAACAGTGGCCCTGGCAATGACAAGCAGAAGTTGCAGAACTTACGGGAGTGCTTCCAGGATCACTTGTGCTCTGACCCTAAACTCTTGAAAAAACTGAAGGACATGCTTACAAAGCAAAGGCTTTCTATGTGTTCTGCTTAATGCGTAAAAGAATGTCCAGCTGAGAAATATGTTCAACCTAGTGTCCATGGCACATTGTATCATATGCCTATAAATGGTATTGTTTCAACGCTACCAACTTGGTAGTAAATTATGGAGGTAAACAACTTATCACCCCAGTGATTTCATTCTTTGTTTTTATTTACAAATCTTTAGAATGAGCCCAAATTCAAATCATCCAAACCCACATACTCAATCTTATCAGCTAAATAGATCTCATGAATATGAGAATATAACCCATCAAGTATTATCTACTATTAAAAAAGAAACCCAAATTATATAATAGTATCCACAAGACTCAGTCTAACCTAACCTAACCATATGATAAGGAGAAGGGGCGAGTCGTTAGGCGTTTGGACCCCCCCGACCACCATGCCCCTGACCAACACAAAGTATCGCCTTCTGAGACTGTCAGGAGTTGACCAACAAAAACCTTCAAGTTGGTGACAGGATCAAGTTTATATAACGAGAAACCAACACACTGGGGCTCGTACTTTCAGGATTCGAGCACAGAAACAAATCAAGATATTTGGTGCAACACTCGGCTATGCTCCCATCCGTCAGGTAGCAACACTCGGCTACGCTCCACCACTGCTTAATTGCCCAAAACAACCTATTACGGTGTCTTTTACTTTATAGTTGTCGATTGGTAAACAGAGTGGCAACATCGGTTGGGTGGCAACAGCCGCTGCTTCACCGGATGATTGCCACCCATTAATATTACCGATCTACTCGATAATATTAGTCTTAGTGGGTAAAGACACTGAAATTGGTTGTTTTAGTCCTTGCTACTTTGGGGTTTCCAATAATTATATTTTATAGCCACATTTCACGACAGCATGTCTCAAGCTACTACAAATCTGCTTGAAGAGTACTGTCACTGTTCACTGTATGTCTTTTATCCGTTGTATCAGTTTTTCAGGGGCTGTCAAATCTGCTTGAAGAGTACTCTTTCATGACAGGGGTTCGAGTCTCAGTGACTGTACCCAGGGGATCGAATACTCATGGGCCAGAGTTGCCGGCTTTTGGGCCGAGAACTCCTGATTGCCTGGTTGCCGGCCAGTGGGCCGAGGGCCAGAGGGCCAGACAATATCTTGGAAGGGATTCCCTGGTGGGTTCCTCACAGTTCTTCTTCAAAGAAAATATCTACAAACATAACCTCGCAACAAGGCCGTGACTAATTTTTAAGAGTTTTGCGTTCTATCAATGCTAATTTTAGGCCGTGATTCGGTTTATTTATATGTTCTCTAATCACTTCACCGTTGCTGTTGGCGGGAATCTTTGTACATGCTTTAATTTGTCCAGAGAGAGAAGAATTAGATGATCATTCGTTCGCCTGAACCCCAAGTTAAAATTTTGATAGATAAGATCCTGTCAAAACTTTTTTGGAGAAAAAGGCCAGACCCAGCCATTTCTCAAGAACATTAACTAATTAAGGACTTGCGGTAATGATGGAAACTCCAAGTATTCATGGCAGAGGGATTATATATATATGTTGGAACTGAGTTTGATGAAAATGTAGTGAGTCGATCGGTTTAAACAGCAGTGCTGTTTATCGGTTACCCGCATCGTAGTGAATATTTTCAGTAATACAATGAGGTGCCGTGGCATAAAAACAAATTCCTTTTTGCTTCTGGAACTCGGAAGAAGTGACTTGGCTGAACCTCATTGACGTGACTTGAGATATGGACCCACAACGTCTAGCCGACATGCTTCATCTAGCCCCCCCCGAAAATGACCTCAACCAAATTCGCCTCATTTTTAAGAATTATTCATGTCCGATTTTTTTCTTATTTTTTCTTATTCGTTTTCTTAAAGAAACATAGAAATATTTACAGTGTTTGTTTTTTATAAAGGGACAAAACAGCAGTGCTTCCCCGCCTACAGCTGTGAGGTTCTAACTTAAATCCCTGCCGCTTTCCGTTAATTCCCAATCTCTGGTTGAGGTGTCCTTCAGATATTTGTGATGTTAAAGGACACTGACCTTGTCTCGACTGGGAAAGTTTTTTAAGGTAATATATTTCTATTAATTTAGTTAAACAGTATTTTTTCAATAAAAGAAAGATTTCTTCTTTTTTTTCATTATGAAAGGAAGGAAAAATCCTTAAGCAGATGATCCCGGACATGCCCCGGGAAACATAGTGCCAACATTATCGGAAAGTAGATAGTTGTTCAATTCTTGCTGTGGGGTCTGAAGAATGTGGCCACCCGGTTGATGGCGACGTGCCGAGTTAGCGAGCTGGTCAGCACACATATTGTTTTCACGGTAAACATGTTGAATGGTTACTGACCAATTTCGGGAGAGGAGAGATTTTATGGCATGAACTAATCTCTCCAAATGTGCTGGGATACCGACTTGTCTTTGCATGAGAGAGATGGAAACTTGATTCTCAGTTAAACTAACTTTGTGGAAGCTACAATCCCAACAAAGAGATAATCTTTGCCAGATGCCAAGTAACTCCATGTGAAGGGCTGATGTGGCAAGAGTATGCTTGAACATAAAACCTCCACACCAACGCCCTCCACTGTCTCTAACCAAGCCTCCTGCACTAGCATTTGTAGCACTGATGAAAGAGCCATCCGTGTTAAGGGAGACCCAACTCTCTCTTGGTCTTACCAAGCCCACTAATGTAGTGGACTTTCAAATTTTCTATCCAAGTAGTGCCGAATTTGCTGCAGCTTTAATAATGTCCGCATAGGCTTTGACTTTCTCAGCAGACCAGCTTGCTTTCCTCCTATCACCTAGCACGAAATTATTTCTGTTGTTCTACAAGGACCAGCAACCTACTCCAAAAATTGTGCTCCAAGGAATATCTCCCACCTTATCCACAAAACAGTTTAAGTTAGTAGACAACCATAGAGACAAAGATTGAGACCAAAAGAAAGCATCAAAGGAGTTAGGGATAAGAGACTTCCATAGGTTCTTTGAAAAACTACAATCTCGTAGGATATGCAATGTATCTTCTACCCCCATACTGCATAATTCGCACTCTGCAGAATCAGCTAGATGTCTTCGACATCTCTTATGATTTGTAAGCATTTTTTCGTGGAAAGCTAGCCACAAAAAGTGTTTTATCCTTTCTGGACCGTTCCAATTCCATATTGCTCGCCAATCCTTACATGAAGAAGCCATTGAGGAGCCTGAAATTAAGCTGTAAGCTGAACTGACACTAAAATCTCCTGATAAGGAATCACCCCAGAACGCTTGATCTTTGATATTATTATCACCGAGAGCTATATGTAGTTCGATGGTGAAAACTAAGTCTTGAGGTAGGTACTCTCTCCATGCACTATTGTGTGGAGCTGTCAGTTGTTCCCGTACAGTTAATGCCTTCCACTCTAGTGGAACATCACGGGTGGCATAATGGATTAACGGTTTAGAGAAATTCAGCCATAAATCGAACCAGAATTTACACTTCTGTCCATCTCCAAGATTCCATTTGACCCCTGTCAGCATTTTCTCCCAGACTTTAGATATGCCACGCCAAAGTGAAGAATCCCCTCGCTTACTTTTCACTTCTTTCCCCCTTCTAGCTGTTAGATATCTGCTTGTCAACAATTGGATCCATAAAGTATCCTCTTCTTTGAAGATTTTCCAAGCTAATTTCATCCTTAAGGCCTCGCTCTGACAATTCATTTTACGTAGACCCAAGCCTCCCTCTTCTTTTGGCATGCAAACTGTATCCCATTTAACAAGAGGAATACGGTTGACTCCATGCGAAGATCCCCACAGGAAATTCCTACAAATCTTGTCCATTTCATTACTAGTTTTCTTCAGTAAATCCGAGATTTGCATGGTGTACGTGGGGATAGCTTGCAAGACCGACTGGATCAATACTCTCCTGCCTGCCAGTGAAAGATGCGCAACATCCCAATCCAAGACCCTCTTCTTCATCGATTCTAGAACGGGGTTGAGATCAAACTTTAGAGATTTTCCTCCCTTGAAGTTGAACCCAAGATACCTTTCCATGTCAATTGTGCATTGATAGCCGAGTATACCGGTTTACATGCGAAGCACCCAAGTTAGATGAGAACATAATTTTTGTTTTTGCAAGATTTACCATCAACCCTGAAGACAAGCTGAATTCCTCAAGGACCCCTTTGATCAAGCATGCCTGCTGGGTCGAGGCCTTGGCAAAAATTAACATATCGTCTGCAAAAAATAGGTGAGAAATTTTAGGTGCATCACGATTAATTTGCCAAGGTACCAAAGAGTTAATAGTTTGCGCTAATCGTTCCATGTATAAAACAAAACTATATGGAGAAATAGGATCTCCCTGTTTAACTCCACGAGAGGGCGAGAATGTGCTGGAGGGCTTGCCATTCTATAAGATCCGTGCTTTGGTACCTGTAAGACTTTTAAGAACAACGCTAATCATAAACGATGGCAAACCAGCATCCATTAAGGTGTCTTTAATAAAATCCCAACTTATACAGTTATAGGCTTTCTCTAAGTCAACTTTGATAACCATCCACCCCATAGCCCCTCTGTTCTTGGCATAGGAATGAATAGCTTCCGAGGCTATAATCACATTGTCTGTAATAAGTCTTCCGGGAATGAAACTAGACTGAAGAGGCCCAACCAATTTGCTCATTACCCAAGAAATGCGATTCACCAGGACTTTAGTGATAATCTTGTAAGTAACGTTACAGAGACTTATAGTCCTTAACTGATCAAGTTGTGTGGGATTATTAACCTTCGGAATAAGCACAATATGTGTTTCCCACAAGGAAGAATCAAATTTCAATCCATTCAATGCCTTTTTAACCATGCGGCAGAGAGACGGCCCCACTGTAGCCCATTGATTTTGGTAGAACAAGGCTGGCACTCCATCAAGACCAGGGGCTTTCAAAGGAGCCATATGGAACAGTGCTTCATTGATCTCCGCATCGGATACAATACGCGCCAGAGATGACAAGTCCTCGTTGCTTAGCATAAAAAACGCTCTTCTCATCGGGTAAAGGGGGCGACAACCAGAAAATTTTTCGGCATAAATATCATTGAAATAGGCCACCACTTCATTCTCGAGAACAAAAGGGTCTATACACCAGGAATCATTAATCTTCAATGTCACAATTCTTGCTCTCCTCTTTGGTTCAAAGTCACCAAGGGATATTTATCAAGCCAACTATTGTTGCATAAGGCACGGTCCAATCGTTCTAGAAGAGTACCCCGCCTCCAAGTAAATTTTGGACCCTGAAACCCCAAATCAATCATGTTTTTCTGCTGAGACAATCCCAGAAAATGTTGACAGCCTGTAGAACGATTAAGAGCTCCTCCTTTCCTTTCCGAACCATGCATAATGGCATTAAAGTCGCCAGTAAGCAGCCAAGGAAAATTAGCATCTTTGTTCAACCACGATAAAGCTGACCATAGTTTCTGACGAAGTACTCTATTGGGTGAGCCATAGACCGCCGTGAAGAGGAATTCAAAATTATTTGGGACGGAAATGACGCCATGAATAAATTGCCGATGATTTGCTATAATCTTGATGGAAACATAATCTTTCCACAGTATCCAGATTCCACCAGAAAAACCAGATGCTTCAATTCTGTGAGATCTTTCAAACGATAATTTTTTGATGATATTATCTGCTGTGACTCCACTAACCCTCGGCTCCAATATGATTTAAACACTCGGATGATGGATTGACACCAATGTATTGAGCGTATGGAGTAGCGGTTCTTTTGTTGCTCCCTATACATTCCAAATAAAAATATTATTATTTTTGTAACTCATCATAAAAATAATAAATAATAAAAAAAGAATTAAGAGAAGAAAGTTTCTGGAGGGAAGGAAAAAATCTTCGTTGATTGGATGCTTAGATCTTGGTCCTCAGAAATCTCCATTGTTTCTGTTGTGTCCAAAAAAGTTAAGTTGTGTCGTGAGTGACTTTCTCCATTCACACTTTTTTTACCAACTTTCTTTTTTTTGATCCCCAAATAGATACTGCAGATTTACTAGCGGATGGCTTGTTGGCATTTTCTGTCCTGTTTAATAGTGGGACCGAATCAGCAGCGATTGCTTGTTGACCTTGTGATCGTAATACAAATATGACATTAGCTACAAGATCTAAGGTAGAATCTATGGGTATCATATCTTTAAGGATAATGGAATCTACAGTAGTATCCATCTCTGAATTTCCTGGATTTGTCTGCATGATTTGTGCATGTGAAGAATCGCCAATATCCTGCTCCATATCTGGTCATTAATTATCATAAGGCTCGCCACCTCACCCTCCTTATTACTCGTTATAACCTCATTTCTTCCTTCCTTTTCTCTTTCCATACTCGATCCCTGCACATCTCCAGTATACGCAACACACCTCTGTTGTAGTAGTGAAGTGGAAGTCCAGGAAAACGAATCCATGCCATTACCGATCGGATCCGCTCGTCATCAGCATTAAACGATGGAGACCATGACTGGACTGACAGGTAGCTTCCCATCATTGTCCATGGTCCATTCACTAACGCATTCATGTAGTCCCTATCCTGATCTAACATGACCATGAAAAAACCATTGTTGAGATCAATGATTTTCATATCTCCACGAGGCTTCCAAAGACTTTGTAACCTAGTCGTCAATGCTTTGTAACCCGGTATATGCCCAATCAGCTTGACGATCATCGTAAACTTGAAGGGCTCTTGCAATTTCTTTTGTGCGTTATCCGAGAAATTGATCACTGGCAAGCCATTGGCAATGAACTGATGAACATCTTTTTCAGATGGCACATATTCCTCTATCGTGATTATTGGTGTGGATTCTTGATCCGTAATATTATTCACCAGCACTTCCTTATATGAACAAACGGTCGACCTCCCTCTTCTCATTAGCTCCTTCCGTTGCAATTGGTTCTTGGCCGCCGGAGGGATCCTCCGACGGAAGGCTGGTGTTGCTCATACGTGTTTCAGAGAATAGCTTTTTTTAAAGAAAGATTTCTTCTAAGAAAAACGAAAATAAGACCACAAATAATTTCTATTTCCGTTATATAAATCCGAGAAATTTTATTTGAGGGATCCTGGACTATTTTACATTCTATAAATTATAAAACCAAGTTAAAACATAACGGATTGTCTTGCTGACTAGACTTATTTTATTCAAAAATTAATGATTAAACTCTTATATTTTTAATTTGGTTTCATTATTTATAGAATGCAGAATAGTCAAGGGGTTCCTCAAATAAAATTTCTCGTTGTATTACTTTTATAATAATAATTTCAACCAAGTAAATATGGTAAGTTAATATTGTAATTCCTATGATATTTTTCACCGATATAACACTATATTAAAAACAGCAAATGGTGAACACTATATTCGGGATATTAATTTATGATACAAATTGTAAATATTATTAAAAGCTTAAATCTCGATCATTAAAAGATATTGTAACTCATGATCAAAAGTATTGGTAGATATTTTTTAAAAAATAAATAGTATTCTCGGACCTAATTCGGAAGCAATATGGTGTACATATTTCATTAAAAACATTTGTTGTTTCACATCCGTTGGGATTCAAATCCTGTAATTATTTTTATTGTTAACAACTTTGATATAAAATTATTCGCTTATAATATATATTTTCCTGCATAATATAATGTGAATTTTGAAGGAAATTTGAATTGAAGAAAGAGTACAAAGAAGGCACACTGGAATTTCAGCTGAGGCTGACAATAATACATATAAAGACACCCAAGGCAAATTAATTTAACCCAAAAATAACACATTCTATAATTTTTTTCAGAAATCTAAATTGGATAACATTAACAAAATGATATGCAGACCCACCATCCTACTTTGTCCGATGCTCGCCGGACTAGCTAGAAGTCATCAAAGCTGCCTAAACCATCATCCTCACAGGGTGACCAGGTAAATGGCGGCCAGTGTTGTGGCACCCAAGACCAACCACGCTGGAACAATTATACCCATCGAACTCGATTTGGATGGAGGCGAGACTGTCTCACCTGAATTTGGTAATGGACCGCCTACTGGAGAAGAACTGCTTGGTGGCGTTGGAGAGTTGGGTGGGGCTGCAGTAGGGGAGGGAGACTGTGGAGCAGAAGGTGGAGTTTTGTGCCGAACAGCCAAGACAATGACGATCAACTTCTGGCCTTTGTTGCAGTTATCAGCGCTGCCACTGATGAAGAAGAACGGACCAGAACGATCAAACTTGAAGGTAGAGTCACCGTCTGTTAAGGATTGTATAGGGTTTGTAGTATTGCAGGAGTAATAATCTTCTTTGCTCACGATCAAGACCGATTCAGATCCTTTCTTATACTTAAAAACTGCAGGAAGAGAGGAAAAAAATAAGACTAGAGAAGGTGAAGTATACTGCATAAACCAATAAATGAGTTAAGAGAAAAAGAAAATGAGAGGAGATATCGAATATTATTTACAGAGAGTGTCATTGACTTGAAATCTGTTCCTTTCAGCCCAATGGTTATAATTCTCAAAAGGGTTCAAAACCCAGCCATCTTTGCCACCAACATGGAATTTATAAGCCTGAGATGAACCAAACACGGATACTATAACCACAACAGCAAACAAAGACTCAAAAATGGTGTGCGATCCCATTCTTAGATCAACAGAGAGAGAACCCAGCGGTCGGTAGGTTTAGGTTTGGCCAAAAAAACTTTAGCTGCAGAAAGAGAGATGTAGAGGACAAGCCAGGGAGAAGAAGTGAGGAGAAGGTAGGGCGAACAGCGTGCATAAATAGGGAGATTATCGTGATGAGTTTACCGTTGCAGGCATTAGAAACGGCCGGTGGGAGTAAATTACTTGGCAATTAGCATTGCCTAGCTGGGTTATGAATACGTGTTATAACAGTAATAGGCCATTGAAGGAGGAGGGAATCATTTCTTAGCCCTGGAGTAATTAAACGTGGCGTCATGCATTAGACTTAACGGTCATGAGATGAGACTGAGGTTCCTTTCCTTTTGTTTTTAGCATTTAGGTGTAATTTGGACAACGTTTTGCTTGCTTATTCTTACATCATCTGCAGACTGAACGAACTTGTGGCGGAACTATTCAAAAGGATGGACTAATTTATTTAATTCTAATAATTATTTCTTTGTGGTTATTGTTGGTGATATATCACTTAGGATTGTATATAGTTGTATATTTTAATTCTCTTCCTCCCCGTTAGGATGACAGGAAGGATCAATCCGAGGAAAGACTTTAGAAATCATAAATGATGTTTTTTAATCGAGATTCGATATTTAATTTCAGTATAAAACAATCAGATTATTCATAATGAATGATTACCATATAACAAACAAAATTAATTATTATTATTATTAATAAGAAAATTATTTTTTTATTATAATTTACAGATAAAAAAAAATTTCTTATGCCCTGATAGAAGAAAAGTACCGCAGCAGAATATTGTCAAATACTAAAATAAAGATATTAAAAATAATTCATAAAATATTAAAATCACTAATAATCAATTTTATATTTATTTAATAGGTAATAAATTTATATATACAAATAAATCAAATCTAATAAAACTAAAATTATCATTTTAAAAATACAACACCAATAACTCATAACTCTCTCTATGTATGTATCAGACAGGAATTAAGGATTAAATGGGAAATTAACATTTTTATGCTTATGAGATTTGAATTCAAAATTTTAGTTAAACTATAAAGATAATAATAGTTTTATATCATAAATGAATGTTATTTTTATATCATAATAGTTATATTATGAAGATCATGACATAGTTGTTTTTTGGTAGTCTATCCCATACTATTTTTCCTTCATTCAACACCCGGTTGGATTTACGCTCCAATGTTTTTAGTTTGTCAACAATAATAAACATATCCGACGTCGCATTACGATGTTGCTACGGTGGCCGAACTACTGGACCGCCGCGAGCAGCCTGATCAAAAGTTGGAGGGCGACTTATGTTATCCATTTTTTGGCAGGAACAGTTATATTTTTCGGAGATGAGGAGACGAGCACAGAAATCGAAAGTCCCAGTTCGCTAACATTTGTTGGAACTACAAGATTTTACTGCTTTGAATTTACTCGTCAATGACCCATATGTCGCAGTTCACCACTTTCAAAGCCTTGAAAGCAATCCTGAAGCCCTGTACATCAAATCTATCTTCATCAACAACAGCACCTTCTTTCCCACTTTCGTCATCTCAAGAGCCTGAGCCCACTACAATCCCCAGAAAGCCTCCAAAATCGTCTATTTCTCGGCAGCTTCAACGCCTCGGGGACGCCTTTCCGCTGCCACAGCAGTCTTTGTCTCAGAAGCGTAATACCCAACAACCAAAACATTCAGAGAGCCTTGAAAATCGAGATCAAGTTGGAAAGTCTCGAGATGTGAAAGTGCGAGAAGAAGGAACAGAAGACGAAACGAAAGAGGACCGCGAGTTTGAGGATTTCGGGAGACCTAAATTGGGCCTGTTTCATTTTGATCATACTGGACCCTTTGAGCCATTGGTTCTATCATTGCCCGAAGAGCTCCCTGTTGTACAGGTGATTTTGCAATTGTACTTTCTGCTCCAATTTATTTACTTTCGTCTTGTACATGGGTGGAAAAATGTATGTAAATTGTTGCGTGGAATAGTAAGTTTGATTCTACAGGTTAGTTGTTTCTTATCCTTGTGGTGTGCAGCTGTCGAGCATATGTCTTCAGTTTGAAGGGTAAAACACCACTTAAAATGATTTGGACAACTAAGGTTAAACAAAACGCGATTTTTTTCTTTGTTGGAAACTATGCTACATCGTAATTTCAGAAGGATCTGTTAAGCATCATCATATTTCCTTTTTGATTGCAGGTTCCTGCATCGATCAACTGTAGGTTGCTTGAACATCAAAGGGAAGGGGTAAAATTCTTGTATAAGCTGTACAAGAACAACCATGGAGGCGTGCTTGGTGATGACATGTAAGTATGGACTTGATTGGATCATTTACAATGTCCATTTCTTCTGCACCTTTATTTCACGGGTGTCTGCTTGCACCTTTGATGGCTAATATAGCTTGTATTTGTAACATACGAAAAAGGGGACTTGGAAAGACCATTCAGACAATTGCGTTCCTGGCTGCTGTCTTTGAAAAAGATGGAGAATCTGGTGGCTTCACAGGAAGTCAGGTAGGAAGAAAAGGACCCGTACTTGTAATTTGTCCATCTTCTGTCATCCACAACTGGGAAAGTGAATTTTCTAGGTGGTCGACCTTTACTGTTTCTCTATACCATGGTCCAAACCGCGACTTGATTCTTGAGAAACTAGAAGCAGGTGGAGTGGAGATATTAATTACCAGTTTTGACACTTATAGAATTCAAGGTAACATTTTGTCGGAGGTCAAATGGGAGATTGTCATTGTTGATGAGGCTCACAAGCTTAAGAATGAGAAATCCAAACTCTATGGAGCGTGTTTGGAAATTAAAACGAAGAAGCGCTTTGGCCTCACTGGAACCATAATGCAGAATAAAATTATGGAATTGTTTATTCTCTTTGACTGGGTAGCACCGGGATCTTTGGGTTCACGAGAACATTTCAAAGAGTTTTATGATGAACCTCTCAAACATGGGCAGAGGTCTAGTGCACCTGAAAGATTTGTTCGGGTTGCGGATGAGCGCAAAGAGCACTTAGCAAAAATTCTTCGTAAGTACTTGCTCAGAAGGACAAAGGAGGAAACTATTGGGCATCTCATGATGGGCAAGGAAGACAATGTTGTATTCTGTGCTATGAGTGAGCTCCAAAAACGTGTTTATAAGCGAATGCTACAACTACCAGATGTCCAATGTCTTATAAATAAGGACCTCCCGTGTAGCTGCGGTAGCCCACTCAAACAAGTGGAATGCTGCAAAAGGATTGTGCCAGATGGAATCATCTGGCCCTATCTTCATAGGGATAACCCAGAAGGCTGTGATTCATGCCCCTTTTGCCTTGTCCTTCCATGCCTTGTCAAACTTCAACAGGTGAATAAGTTTTGTCACAATCAGTTTGTTAATGTCATTGTCACTTGTATACATATCTAGAGCTTCATTTACCAGGACCACATGAATTTACTGCAGTTTTCTGGAAAATAATGTTTTTTTCTCATTGAAGGAATATATTTGTTCTTTAATAGTAATTGGAATAACAGATAAGCAATCACCTGGAGCTGATTAAGCCAAACTCCAGGGATGAACCAGATAAACAGAAGAAGGATACTGAATTTGCCTCTGCTGTATTTGGTCCTGATATAGACGTGGTAGGTGGAGATGCACAGAATGAGAGTTTTATGGGCCTGAGTGATGTTAAAGATTGCGGAAAAATGCGAGCATTGGAAAAGTTAATGTTCTCTTGGGCTTCACGAGGTGACAAAATTCTTCTCTTCAGCTACTCTGTCAGGTAATGCTCCATGAAGCACATTATCTGCAACTAATATGTTATTTGTTTGTTTGTCGTTGTCAATAAATGAACGTCACTATGATGCTATGTGGATGTATTGAAGAATGAATGTGATTACTTACAGTGGGGACACAGTGATAGGGGGTTATAAGTAGTAATTGGGTGCACACAGGATGTAAAATCCACTAGAGTTGCTTTTATTTTTTCGGGCATGATATCTTTTATTATCATGAATTAAAGGTTTTCTTCTGTTAACTTTAGTTCATGGAACTATTTAATGAGATTCATTTTCTATTATGTGCATCTGTGTCGTTCTCCCCGTACCACTGCTGAAATTTCAATTACTTTGATCTAGGATGCTGGACATACTGGAAAAATTTCTCATACGCCGAGGTTATAGTTTCTCACGACTTGATGGTTCTACTCCCACTAATATGCGGCAGACACTAGTTGATGACTTCAACTCAAGTCTAAGCAAACAGGTATTTTAATTCACAAGTTTGATTGTGAGTTTTGTACTTCAAATTTCATCCATGCTTCATTGCCTTACCATAGGTGTTCCTTATATCAACTCGAGCTGGTGGGCTTGGATTGAATCTTGTGAGTGCAAATCGGGTGGTTATATTTGATCCAAACTGGAATCCTGCACAAGACTTGCAAGCACAAGATAGGTCGTTCCGTTTTGGGCAGAAGCGGCATGTTGTGGTTTTCCGCCTTCTTGCTGCCGGTTCCTTCGAGGAACTAATTTATTCTCGTCAAGTGTACAAACAGCAACTATCCAATATTGCTGTTTCTGGAAAAATGGAGAACCGGTATTTTGAAGGTGTCCAGGTGACACTTTCTACCCCCCTTTTGATAGTATTCATTCAGTTTTTTCAACATGTGTTCAAATTGTTGTGTCTATCGTCTCATAGTGTTGACTACTTTTCAGGATTGTAAAGCATTCCAAGGTGAGCTTTTTGGAATCAGTAATTTGTTCAGAGATCTCTCTGATAAGCTTTTTACCAGTGAAATCATTGAATTACACGAGAAACATGGAAAAGATGATGCATGTTGCTCTACTTCAACACAGACCTTATCCGAGCTGGGGACCTATTTTCCCCCTCAGATACGAGAAAGTGAAACAATTTCAGCTAGATCGCAAAGCAACAGGTCTAGTGATCAGGAGAGGGCTACAACCAGCAAACCTTTGCTTGAAGATTTAGGTTGGTTATTTCATTCTTGGTTTTCCTCTTCTCCATTACTACAGTTTGCTCCGTTTTCATGCACATCTGGAAGTTGCTTTCTTGTCCTTTGGTGGTTCCTACCTTTTATAGAAGGGTTGTGTAGCCGCCACCTCCACAATTTTTCCTTCACTATAGCTGAGAGATTTTCTGGTGTAGTAGTGTTTCTTTCTGAGCCTGCTAATTCCAATTTGTTTTCAGGTATCTTATATGCCCATCGAAACGAGGATATTGTCAATTGTCAACCTGTCAATAGAAAGAAAATCGATGAGGATATCCCCCAGAATGTAAGCCATGCCGGCTCCACTAAGCGGAGGAAGAGACTAGATGACGTTAGCCTGAATGAGAACGGTAGCCTGTCGCTCGGTGATCGGAAAAAGATTCGGTTTGGTCTCCTTGCTAACTTCAAGGGAATGGGAGAGATGGAATTTAGCAAGTGGGTTCTTTCGGCAACTAATTCCGAGAGAGAGAACTTGCTTCGAGACTACAAGAAGAGAAAGAAGACACCTCATGACTGAAGGATACAGATAGGCTTGTTAATAGATGCATAGCATTCCAGCGAAGTCCATACCATACCAAGAAACAGAACAGTAGGCATACACCGTACCAACCTGGTTGCAATGGTCTTTTGCCATGTAAATTTGGCTTAGGCATTGCCAATCTCAACAACTGAATGTGACAGTTCTACTTTTGTACAAACTCAAACAACAAAACAAGGTTGTTCCAACATTTTCAAGTCTCAAGTTATCTCTTGCTTTTGGAAGAGTTGAAGTAGATTCAAATAAAGAAGAAAAAAACTAAATTCTACTTTTTTCCTTTTTTTTAAATATCGTATAATTGTAAAAAAGAATTTTGCACGCCTGACATAAGCATCTTAGGGCATTTTATTTTTTTGTTATGACTTATGTATGTCCAAAAAGTAATCTCTTAGATCGAAATAAAAAATGAACATAAATTTCAAAATAAGATATTCTCAATAATATCACTATAATAAATATTAACAAAAATAATATATGATGAACAAAAACATATTCATCTAAAAGTTTTAATTATATTTCTGAATAATTCGTTACTCTTTAATTAGAGCATAATAATGTATTATAAATAAAATAAATAAATAGAAGAGAAGATACAGATATTGTCAAATACATAGAAGTAAATATAGGAGAAAGTATAATTTTATTGAAATCCCCATATATATTACTTACAGACATAAAAAAAATATTATACTTATCTATTGGATTATATCATTTTGCGGTAAAAGATTGTTTCCGTTCGTTAGATTTGAAATATTATGTTAAATGGACATTTATCATAACATCCATAACATATTCCATCTTCTTTTTAAAAAACAGCCACGCTATTCTCTCTTTCTTTCTTGATCGATTTCTTGCAGTGATTTGAGATTGTTTATTTTCCAGCTTTAATGGGTTTTACTCTACCCTGAACAAACAAACAGGGTGTCTATTTGACAGACACTGCTGATTCTCGAGATAGATAGACTGAGAGAGAGGGAGAGAGAGGGAAATAAAAAAGAGAAAAGAAAAACCATTTCAATTGATCAATTAATCGTATTCGATCACGTATAGCAGAAGAATATATAAATAAACTGTAATGATTGTGCCCATCTGGTTCGAAGCTCTTGTGGTGAAGGTGGGAAGTCAGTTGGGTGGCTTTGGGCTTTGCTTCTACCAAAAATTGAGTTGAATTGAAAACAATTAGTCGCCCAATTTCAATTGGGTCGTTGTTGTTGTTGTTGCTGTTGTTCTTGTTCAGCTCTCGTTTTCTGGTGTGGTTGTTAGTTCCTCCTTGTTTTGACTCAACTGGAAGCAACCTCTTTCTCCTCGTCTCCTACTACACCCTCGACTAAAAGAATAACCTCATCTCTCGCTTTCATGTCTGCTGCTGTATTGTCGTCTACTCTTCCAATCCGAGGACCGCTCTTGTTGCAGTTCAATCGGAGTTGATTATTCTTGTTTTTTGACTTTTTCTTTGTGAGAGAGGCGAGGGTTTTGATATGGTGGCCTCTGAGAGTTCCATAGTTCTGCGCTTTCAGAGGGGGAGGAGGAGGAGGTGTGGGCTAGGGTTTGTCTTGCGGGTTATTTTTGCGTTGTGGTTCGGGTGTGCTGTTCTACGCCCGGTGGTGGGGCTCCGACCATTGAGAGAAAGGGCTCAGTCGTGGGGGGATGAGGTAAGAACTCCATATCAGCTTCTAGTTTTGACTTCTTTGCCTTTTCTCCTCTCTTTCCGTTCTGAAATTTGTAGGGAAGTTTCTGAATTTGGACGGAGAAGAATGTGGGTGTGATTGTTTGACCTGATCGTATATCCTATCAATTTTCAAATTTTCTTTTTTGGGTTTGAGTCTGATCTTTATTTTTTCTTCTCAAATTTAGTCTAGTTTAGCTTGGTCTCTTCTGGGCGGAAGCTCATTCCCTCTGCAATTTTCCCATATTGGACGAAAATTTTTCTCTTTAGATATCAATACTATATATTTACCCTTATATTTCCCTAAAACTATTTTCGATCAGACACAGCACCTTGGATTTTCACTAATGAAAGCCTTGCAGGACTAATAGTCAGAGAATATTATATCATTGCCACTGAGTAGAATTTTTTAGTTCAACTGACTTCAATCTCCATTAATATACCCAGAAAGCCCCCCTCCACTCCACCCCCCCCACAAAATGAAGAGAATACTTCTGAGCAGAGTTTTTTTTTTTTTCAAAACTTTTCAATTAATTCCCGCACTAAAGTTGTCATAGAGGGAAAATATTAGACTCAAGCTGACTTCGCAGCTTCCAATGGAATAGTTGTTTTCTTTCAATCTGTTGTGTCATTTTCGGAGGATTTTGGGCAAGTGCTCTCTTTCAGTTGGCTGTCGCAGTTAAAGGATAAGCTTTAGTATTTTCTATGTAACATTGCTTTCTTCTGTGTCAACAAAATAGAAGACGTGTTTCAAATTTAGTGGTTGAACTGCACGTTAGTGTCACCCTAACTTTTGTGCATACTTGATATTGTTGCTTGCAGTGGCTATCTATCAAAAAGGGTGAGAGTGACTTGGGTCCATTTTCTCCATGGAACATAACAGGAACTTACAAAGGTTTGTTGTTTGTGACTGAAAATTTTAGCTGACTAGTTTCAAATATGTCAGTCAAAGTAGTTAACTTTCTGCTTTATTGCATTTCATTCGATTTGCTGCAAGTTTTCTATGCTTATCATCTCACATGCACTCTGGATATGTATAACAGGGATGTGGCAGTTTCTGGATTCTGCGAATAGATCTTCTCGGTTTCCAGATTTTAGGAAGTCCAATGGTGATTCTGTCATTGAGTTAGTCAGCACCCCAACAAAGATAACTGGTGTGCATTATGTGCAGGTGAGTTTCACTCATTGCACATTTATAGTTAACTCGTATTCAGATAGAACTTATCCTGTTTCTTACTTGTATATAGTTTTTGTATTTGAACCTTCAATAGCAAGCTCTACCCCTCATATTCTTATGTTATCCTGTATTAGCCCAAATTTCTCTCTTCTTAAATAGTACATGAAATTGCTACCTATGTATTTCTCAGTTCTTGCTGGCGGTAGTTCACTGGATCTGCTTTAATCTTGTTGCACTAATTTACCACTTTTTTGCTGGGTTCCCTGCTGGTGACAATTTGGCAAAGAGAACGCAGAATATGTACCTTTATGGAAAAATATGTGAATTGTTGTGCGATAAACTAGAGTTAATTTTTCATTTTTTATAGTCTATAAGAAACTGACATATTTCTTGATTTTACTTCCGCAAACAGGGTGTAATCATTTTTCATGATGTTTTCGACAATGAACATAATGTTGGTGGTGCTCAAATCAGAGTGGAGGGTGTCTACATATGGCCTTTTAGACAACTTCGAATGGTTGCTAACAGGTAAGTTTCTCTAGTGTGATTAGTATCTTGGCTGCTCCTAGTAACTAACTTTTAAGTACATTTTGGGCCCTAGTTCATCCTTAAAATGATTCTCCACCTTGCATGCATAATGTGGATCTTCCTGTGTCTAGATTATGGGAATATGAAAATGAACATTTGGCTTTCCTTTTAGTCGTCTTTATATATTGAGAGGACATTTCATCGCCTTGTGCTTTGATCCAACCTATACAAGGAAGCCAAGTGGGTGGATAACTTCTTCACTTTGCGTAACTTTTTTTTTCCTATGCTACATGTGAATGTGATCTGACTAGCTAAAGCTTTTTCTATTCATGCATGATTTCTCCAATTGTTTTGACTTACAGGGTCTAGATTTTAACTGCATTTCATTGTTATTATTCATTTGTCATGCCAGTGGAAAGGAAGGGGAGTTGAGCCAGGAAGAAGATTATATTCTATCTGATCCATACCATTTGGTAACACTTGCTACTCAACTTGTTATTATTGTTTGATTGAATAATATATGCCATTTCTGTGCATGATCTCACCACTTAGGTACAACTTAAGCCTCTACTAGCTATGCCTGTTTTCTCTGCTGTCATGGACCTTAATGTAATTATCATGTACTGTGGCTGGCTTGATTACCTTCTGGAGGGAAGAATTTTAGGTTAACTTTGGGGACCTTGTAGTTTTGCGTGCCTAGCTTTTTTGCTGTTTGGATCCTCTCAGCCTCTGCCTTGTTAACAAATCTCCAGTTTAGATGATGCCTGCACCGACCAAAGTTACAATTTACCATTCTAAATACTTTTCTTTTCGCAAAGGGAATCCTAACCCCTAACTTGCAGCCTCCATCTTTGTACTTTGTTGTACAGCTTGGCGTTTTTTCATCTCAGGTATTCCAAGAATCTCCACGAGATAAGATATGGAGAAGAAAAAATTGTAATTTTCTTGTATTTTGAGTTCATCTTTTAATTGCATCACTAAGCAAACTTGAAAGGTTAAGCAACATTGTCATTGATTTTGTTTTGCTCCTGTTGTCACAGCACCAATATATGAGATGGAGAAACATTGTAATATTGAAATAGCAGCCCAAATTACACGCTCGTCATCTACTCAAAATGGTACTTTCATGCTCAGAGTTTTGCTTTTTATGTCGTTTTTTTTTCTGATCAACATCAACCTTTGAATCTGAATGAAACTTCAGTCCAATTAGCCTAGAGTGGCTACATGGATCCATCTCTTTAATGTAGATATGATATGAAGTAGTTTGTCTTAAAGTTGCTTCAACCTTTTTATAAAGTTATTGTTTGATAGTGGCCAAGAAAAGTTATATGTAATTTTATTCCTACATAAGTCTCTTGCCTTTTTACTTCAGATGGAGATCGTGATCGTTATCACATGGAAGGATTAATGGAGAGTCCTGCCGTGGATGATGAAGGGGATTGCTTCTCACCTTTACTACTAAATACCACTTCTGTCAACATTGAAGTATACTATAATAAAGCAGTGAACTACACCTTGATGGTTACTTTTGTATCCTTTTATATGGTATCTAGTTTTATTGCCATTACTGTGTTTCATTTTATGGGTTCTGGTGGGCGTTCCTTAACAATTTGCATAAGGTATCGTTCCTTCAAATCCTTTTGTTAATTAGACAAATGGAACACGGTAACACACAATCGGTAAGTTTCAACTCTCTACTATTTTTTAATTTAGTTTCATTGATACAGTAATTGGAGTTCATTTTCTGTCGGTGACTCCATTTTTTCTATCTCAAATTAGTGGTAGTTATTATCACTTACCTGTTTCAGGGGGCTGCCAAAGTTTCAATTTTAATGATTGGGCAACAGGCTATCATGGATGCGTATCTTTGCCTCTTACATCTGACTGCAGGAATACTAGTTGGTAATGTCAACATCACTCACACTCTCTGGTCATAAAAGCTGCCAATATTTATTCCTTTTGTAAATTCATATATATTGCTGGTGCTAGTGGTTGTACTTCAAAAAAAGACATTTCTTGTGTCTCTCATTACTATCTGAAGTTTTAATCTGAAATGATCCCTTATGATGTGAGATACCATCAGTTGTCTTTAAACTGAATGTAAAATGATAAGTTGGGAGTGAAAAATTGGTTTATATTTGTTGCATTCACTCCATTGAAGCCATCCCAATGGTGGGGATCCATGTATACTTGAACAGAAGGAAACAACCACTTGTTAATTTACATTCTATGCTACTATTACATCTCAAACTAGTGCAGCGCTAAAATGGATATTGGCTATGAAGGGTTCTTGAATGCACACTAGCTATTTCACTTCTTAAGGTATTAGCTGTGTCAATGCTTCTGCATATTCTTATCGGTGCTATATTGGCATGTTTACTTGATTGGCACATTTACCTTTTTCTCTAATACGCTCATCACTAGATTTTCCTGGTTTTGGCATGAATTGTCTTATCATCTATTTATACTGACTAGATAACTTTGAAATTTTTTACACAGAATCCTTATTCAATGCTTTTGCAACTGCCGCTTTTTTCAAGTTTGTTGTCTTCTCAATTTTTGAGATGAGGTACCTTCTTGCCATATGGAAGGCTAGCAGACCTATGAATAGTGGAGAAGGTTGGGAGTCGATGAGGCGGGAGCTATCGGTTCTCTATAGTCGTTTCTGTGAGTACTCTTATGGCACTGTTACTTGTAAATTACTACAGTGGTCAGTTTGATTATTGATCCTCAAAGTCGATGCATGCTCATATGTACCTAAGATCCTTGAAGTTATCTGTTTGATATTCAGATCTTGAAATGCCACCTCTGTTGCATGGTCTTTAATTCTAAAGTATGCCTTTCTGATAACCTTGTCTATTCAACCCCAAATAAATGAGCATCCTTATCTGTGCTGATGATGGTGATATTTGCAGGTTTTTCCATACATTCAGTTTCAAGCTTAGTGGAAGAAATTTGTCTTCGAATCTTGTCTAATACATAGTTTTTTTTTTTGCAGATGGAATCCTTTTGGGAGGCATTCTGGTCATGTATGAGTTCCACGACTTTTTGAGACCCATTCTTCTCCTAATGTACTCCTTTTGGATACCTCAGATAATCACCAATGTTATTCGTGATTCAAGGAAGCCTTTGCATCCTCATTACATCATAGGCATGACAATTACTCGGCTAGCAGTCCCTTTATATATTTTTGGATGTCCTAACAACTTCATGCGCATTGAACCTGACAAGAGTTGGTGCATTTGTTTGGCTGTATTCATGGGACTTCAAGCTTCAGTTCTTCTTCTCCAGCACTATCTTGGGTCCCGATGGTTCATTCCTCGCCAGGTTGGGTTAATGTCTTTCCTTGGTTTTTATAAAAGCTTCGCTTCTGGTTAAAGTATTCATTTTTTGGACACAGATCTGTAAATTTCGTTATTTTACTTGTGGTTTGCAGATCTTACCTGAGAAATATAGCTACTATAGAAGGTTTGATCATGGTCATGTCGTGGACTGTGTAATTTGCATGACTGCAATCGAAATCACACAGCGGTCTAACGATTGCATGGTAGCCCTCTAGCTATTTTGCCTTTCCACATTTTATGGTTGCTGCTTGAGTTGCTTATTTAATTGCAAATTTTCTAATAGGTAACACCATGTGATCATTTCTTTCACTCCGGATGTTTACAAAGGTGGATGGACATAAAGATGGAATGTCCGACATGTCGGCGTCCTTTACCACCAGCCTAGCGAGTTTATCTCACTTTTGTTCATATCGTATAGATTGGTTGACATTGCCCAACTGGCTGATTTATGGTAATGACCTGAATAACATTTTTCTGGTAATCTTAGTTCTTGTAACCCGACTGCCGTTCCTCTTCCCTCTTTCCATTGCCTCTATATGAATACCTCCCAAACCATATGTTGTATGATTTCAATATCCTTCAGCTCAGAGTCTGAATGTGTTTGAGTCTTGCATCTCTTCAATTTCAGGATGGGGAAAGAACCCATGTTTTGCTTGGATACAATACAACTTCCAGAAGATAGCTGAGATAGAGGCATAAGCAAGAATTGAACTGATGCTGCATCTGTTTGTACCTTTCATACGTCCTTTAACAATTGTATGATGTATATCTTTTGCTACTATCACGAAAGAAATTCACAAATGCAAATTTCTTCTCATTCCAGTGTGGCCATTACTCTCTCTCTCTCTCTCTCTCCCTCTCTTTTTCTTTGTTAATCTTTTGTTCTGAAATAAACTAGCTAAGCTGGTCGACAGTGAACCTTTACTTGATGAACCTTGATGATATTCAGATTGTGCGCAAGCTTTACCAATAGAACTATGTGTACAATTATTATATTCTGAAACTGGATTTAGATTCTGAATTTATTATCTACAATTTTTTTTATTTTACTAAATATATATCTTATTATGATATTCTGATTCTGTTACTTTTATATTTGACGGATTGATCACCGGAGATGAGAAGGTTATTTTATATACTCATTAAATTATTTATTCCTCAATCTATCTCTCTTGGTCATGGTAGTGCTCAGATAAATCTTATAGTTTAATTTTTTTTCTAAAAGTATAACAATAGGTAGGAACATGATTGAGAGATAAGATCTAATTAATTAATTAATTAATATTATCTCTTTAATTTAAAAAAATACTGACAACTATTTTATTTTCAACATTATTCATGTTTTGTGAGGGTGCCTTGAAAGGGAAGGGGTGGGGCCATTGGGAGACCATAGCTCGCTCAGGACGAGTAGTACATGTTATGATGGTTTCGAAGGTCGTCACTCGTGAGTGCACCAGCAGAAAGATTGGGTCCACAGCTCTCGTCAAACCTAATCTGATAAGCCTTGCTTCAGCTTTCCAAGATTTTCAGGTTGAGAAGATGCATCTTTGTAAAAAAGTTACAAGCGTACATTTACAGGATTTGTGCTGATGATGATGATGATGACGGAGTAAAATTAAGTACTTACAGACCAAAGCTTTATTATTGTGTTACTGTGATTTTGTGATATAAAGTTACACGCCTAATTACAGGTTGCTGGGAGCAGGTGAAGGTGATAACAGAGGTGTCGCAGCCGGAGAGGGTGGAGAAGACACAGGAGCTGCACTACCCAAAACACGACTTCCATTACCTTGAACGCATTCTTCGAGGAAGCAGTCCACTGGATGCTCGAGCACCGCATTGCATTCTTCTTTGCTTCTTTGACGTGGCTTGTCCGGCAGGCAGTTTCGTCGATCATCATACTTTGTGCCTTTAGACGTCAGGTTCATGCAAACACCATCCTCCTCGCAGAAATAGTTGTAAGAGAACGTGAAATTGGCCAAATTTGGGAGTATGCACACCCCTTGAGGCACCAAACCAGTTAGCCTATTATGAGCCAAGTTTAACAGCTCCAAGTGAGCCAATCCTGAGAGGCTGTAAGGTATAGGACCAAGAATATTATTATTGCTGACATCCAGTACCCTCAGCTTATAGAGATACCCAACTTCTGGTGGCAAACACCCCGTCATATTGGTGTTAATTATGAGCAACTCCTCTAGACTGTCGGCGAAGCTGGCTATACTCGGCGGCAGGCAGCCTTGAAAGTTATTGTTAGCGATCACCAGCACAGAAGCCGTGCTTCCATTCAAAACCGCTGGAAACACAGTAGTGAAACGGTTGTTGTTAACAAAGATAGCGTCGAGATTCGCCTGGAAAAGCTGAGGAGGTAATGCCCCTTCAAACTCATTGTACCGAATGTCAAGATACCGCAGTTTTGGAAGAGAGAGCACAACAGAAGGAAAAGGCCCCACAAATCTGTTGTTACTGAGATCAAGCTCGTAGAGAAGCGAAAGATTCGCTATAGTTTGTGGGATAACGCCGCAGAACCTGTTGCTGTTCAAATGGATGAGCGCCAGGTGCGTGAGCAGGCCGAATTCATCCGGCAGGAAACCAGCGATATCACCGGCGTTGAGATCAATTCCGGCAACAACCTGACTGTGGGGGTCATCAGGAAGAGGTGAACAATATAGTCCTCGATAGCTGCATACGTCGGGACCTACCCAATTGGTGGTGTAGTTGAAAGGGTCGGAGTAGATTACCCGCTTCCATGCCTGAAGAGCAATATAAGCTTGGCGGAGGCTTGTGTTTGACGAGGGCGAGTGATTTTTGGATCGGTGGTGATGATAGGAAGAGTGGCCGTGCTTCGCTGCCAGATTGTTAGAAAAGAAAGACAGGTGAAGGAGTGACAGGACCAAGACATAAGCAGCAGCACTATTTGGAAGCAAAGAAGAAGCCATTGTTTTGTGTGTGCGGGTTTAATTCAGCGAAGCAGGCTGTTTATGTAGGGAGGCGGGGCTTTCCTTGTCAAAAGAAATGCTCAGGTCTTGCTTTTAATCATGTCATTCATGTCCACTGAAAAAATATTGATTTCTTCTCTGGACAAGAGAGTTCGCTCAGAAATGCTACAACGACCTCCAAACTGACAGTTAACCGTTGAAGATGACCTGGGTCTGGATAAGCATGGTTCATGGTTTCAAACCCAATACTGCCGCGTCGCGATCCAAGCGGCTTTGGAGGGTGGAATAGTGAAGAAAAATAGGTGGTGATGGTTATCTTTTCTGCTTGAAGAATTTCTCTGCCCATTTGAACAGCGGACAGTTTGAAAAAACAGAGGAAACAGAGGACGATGCGCACGATAGGGACTTGGCTCCTTCCGTGTAAATTTTCGCAGTTTGTTTCAAGTGGAGGTGGAGAAAGACAATATCTCATAGACCGGGAAAAGGAGAAGAATTCCTTCAAACCGAAGGGAAAAATATCCTAAATGGCTCCACTAAATTAGGATGATATATTAATGACAGCATCTTTAGCGAATGCTAATCTTAATCTTGAAGCGATCTCAGTATGTTAATCTTAATCAGGTAGGTTAATTAGAATTAAGGTCATTAAGTAAATACATATCTGTAGGGTTTTAGACACCAGCTCGGTCATTCTGGAACCGTGGAGGTTTTGAGCTGATGGCATTAACAAAATTGCTGTGGTTTTCTCTTGTCCAACCAATTTCTAGCAATTCTCGTCATACCCCAATGGATCCCACACTTGACAGAATCCTTTAGAGGGTCTGCAAGATCAATAATGAACGGTAAGTATATACTTTTTCATTTGGTTGAAATCTTTATAAGAGACATCTAGTTTGGGATTTCCACTCTATGGATTAACTAAGAGATGTCCCTATAGATGCTCCTGCACTAATAACGTATAGCATGGTAGTCATTGTGAAAAATCCTCTGCAATATTCATGTGTTTGTCTCTAGGGCCTGGATCCAAAAAATATTGTGAAGAACAGGGAAAAAAAAATTATGGTTAATAAGCACAAGTCTCAGCACGAGCAGTATAGAAACGAAAGGCAATCTAACAAAATGTGACAGACACACAATGGAAAGCGCATACACTGTTGTCTGGGCTGAAATACCGATTACAGTACTCAGAACTGAAACTGTTTAGCCTACCATATCTTTTAAGACCAAGTCATTAACATGAAGAAAATAGCTAAGCAGTGTCATTCCTTCAAAAATTTATTCAAACTTGAGAAGCAAACCCACACAAACATAATCCTTTATCGTCGTCATATCCCTAGAACTCTTATTGCATTAGCCACCACCGCCAGATCCATATTTCTTTCCAAGTACAATGACCTGTAGCTTGTCATAGCCAGCAAGCACACCAGCACCAGCCACAGCACGGAGAATGTTTGCACCAGCACCCTTAAAGAGTGATTTGGTCCCTTCCTTCTGGACAATCTGTCTAAATGCATCTAAGGAACTATTGTACTTCACAGCTTCCCCAGAGGTCATCATCATTCTTCTGCGTACTGTATCAATGGGATAAGAGGCCAATCCAGCACCAATTGTGATCCCCCATCCCAACAAGAAACTAGCCAAAAAACTATCCTGCAAGGACCAATCGAACAATGGTTAAGTATGCACCTGCACTCGGTACAGAAGTTGAAGAAAAACTCTAGCCCATACTCCATCCACTGGCACGTTTTTCTTGGGGTCTAACAACAGCAATATCAGGAAATTGTTTGTGGGTACCATATTAAGGACAAAGGATAACAATCCCACATAACAAGCTACATCCTATACATCCATTTAGGAATTGATGGTCTAACTTTGATTATAAACCACCTAAAGGCCAAGGACAGTCCTTGGCTTTCCAGGAAAAGCAAATGACTTAAAAACATAAAAAGGAAAGAGAGGAACAATTGCAAAATGAAGCAGTAAGGGATACAACGATACATACCTGCAAACCACCAACCAGAACCACAGGCTTGAGTGAGTCATACATTCCAAAGTATAAACCTCGATACACGATAATTCCAACACAAGATATGCTAAATCCTCGATAAAGTCCAGCAATACCATCACTTTTGATGGTCTTCCTATAAACATCAACCATACCATTGAACTGCCTTTCGCCACCCTTTTTAGCTGACTTTGCATCATTAGCTAAACGAGTTCGAGCATAATCCAATGAGTAAACAAAAAGAAGAGATGAAGCACCAGCAGCTCCACCCGATGCCAAGTTCCCAGCAAACCACTTCCAGTACCCATCTCTGTCTTTCTTAAAGTTAAACAATCTCTTGAAATAATCTTTGAATGCAAAATTAAGGGCCTGTCAAGCATATAGAGATTTCGAAAAGATAATTCACAATATGCAAACATGAACAATAAAGAATAACAGAGTAGCAAAGCCATGAAACTGGGAAGATGAAAGAGTCAGGTGACCAGACCTGAGTAGGGAAGTATCTGATAACATTAGCAGTGTTGCCTCTCCAAAGGGCGAGGAGACCCTCGTCCTTAATAGTTCTGCCAAAGCAGTCCGAAATTCCCTTATAAGGTTCAGACAGTCTCCCGGCCTTGATCATCTCGTCCTGGTTCTGAATCAACAGCTTAACTCGCTCAATGGGAGCAGCTGCAGTCTTGGAAACAGCAGCAGACACACCTCCCATGAGGAAATCCACCATGAAGCCACTTAAACCTTTCTCAGCCGGTGCCTGGACAAACACCGACGAGTTGAAGGAGTGAGGCATCTGTAGTGGCACACCCATTCCCTCTAGTGCCGGATGCAAAGACCTTCCCGGGATCTCACCGGCACAAGCAGCTGCGCGACCAGACACATTATAATTCCTGGCGTGCAAGTTTGGGGAAAGCCTGGACATAAGTGAGGACTGCCCGTAAATCTTTTGAGACACCGATGGGTGCCATGCTGATCCATCCGCCATGATTGCAACTCAGAAGGGTGACCTAGCACCAGTACACATAACAACTATTCACAATCATAAAACACACCCATTGACTATTCAGCAACATAGATCTCTACTAAAGTAATCGCTATCCCCAAGACCTACTGAACACATACCAGTCTAGCTAATCGAATCTCACATTAAATAAGAAAGATCAAACAAAGAAACCCAAAATCCTTTTACTCTACAGAGTGATATAGCAGTTATTTGGGCAAAGCAAATTACACAAGAATATCAGTTGTAATGAAGCTAACCCGAATGAGGTCGTCGCGTTCTCCTTCCTGCTATGTAGGAGAAATGTGTTCTAATTCCATGAAACCTCTGTAATCTTATAGGACCGAGTTTCCAGGGCATATCTTTCTGTTCTGACATTGACCATTTTGCCCTTGTCAATCTTCACTTAACTCTATAATAATACACTATATGCTCAACTTACTGTGCCGGTGGAGTAGCCTCTAGCACTTTTTAGCTAGCTTTCTAGGCTTTATTTAAAATAATTTATACGTATATAACATATGTATACCTGTATATGTATTGATTAAAATAAATATATAGTATTGATTTCCCACTTAATGTATTCTTATGTTAAGATAATATATAAATATTGGATAAAATCATATTTTAAAAAGAGATGCTTGAGTAAAATTATAATTAATAATTAATTTCAAATAAATATTTACAACGATTTAAAATCTTTTAGATTAGTTGAATCCATCTATAATATTTGAACTTAATCATTATTATTACAATAGATATTCTCTTACTTACAAAAGAAATATTTTTAGTGGTATATACAATATAGTAAAACCATCTGAAAAGTCAAGTTAGATTATTAGAATAGAGAATAGTCAGGCCTTTGGTTGTCGTTTTAAGAATGGGGTTTGAACAGAGAGAATTGAATTGATTTTCGTCGAGCATCAAATCGTAAGAATTGTTTTGAACAGAGAAAATTCATGGCTACACAACAAAGAATAGTCACTCATTTGTGACGAAAGACGAAACCAACCATCTGTTACGCATTCTTTCAGTTTGTCTCTTAAGATGCTTCCCTCGAGGACTTGAGAATGCTTTCGAAGGCTTTCTGCATGGATGAGTTGAACTTTTCAGGGTCAATGAAACCTTTCTCTGCTCCTACTGCAATTCTTAGCTTTCCCGTATAACTCACCATTGTTATGGTAAGGCTCTGCACTCGCAGTATAGATCTCAAGGGGTTAGAGAATTCTTATACACAGGATAAGAACTGGGTTTCTAATCAACTAGGAAAAAAAAAAGATACCTGGGGAACTCCCACCACCATGAAGTATAATCCTTTTACTGGATGCTTAGCCAAAACCATTTGCTCAAGTGGGCCGACCACGTTTGAGATTGTCATGCTTGAATTCTTCAACGTTTTATGGATGTACTTGGCTGTCACCTGCAATATTTATAAAACAGAACATATTAAAACGTGCATTACGAAAAATCGTACAAATTAACAACATATAATGTATATTTACATACCTCGGGCCCTCTAAATTTCCTCAGCACTTCCAGGAGCTTTCCAGTGAGGTTAACAGCAAGCGAGTTTCTTTTCCTCTTGATAATTTCGTGCGCATTCTCCACAAACTCGAGCGGGCTACAGATATTTGCTTCGGTTAATTGTGGTACTGATACGTGCAGGAAACCAAACTGGTTCCCCCATGGCGACTCTGCATCAACCTTCACCATTTCCTTCACTGACTTATAGCCACCAATACTCCTTGTATTGAGCAGCACCAATGCTGTGGGATTTGTATCCACTGATTTATCATCCACTTCTTGCATGTATAGTCGAGTTCCATAGAAGATAATCCCGGCAATCACATCATTTATGGTCTGTCAGTTTAACACGTAAAACACGAGTAGTTCAAACTCTAAATTGTGATTCGATGAATATACAGTTTGTCATAAGCGTACAAGTGGATGACTTGATGCCAGTTCTTCAATAAACCCACCAAAAGCCAGCACCTAGGTGCATTCTTAATGATTCAACAGTCCCAACTACTTCCTGTACTCACTCATGCAACTTCAGACGAGTTAATTGTAGTATCTGCTTTTGTACTAGTGTCCGCTGCAAGACGCCATGTTCTATGACTGGAGCTTGATCACATCCCAAGTAGGGTCGATACTTCTCAAAAAGACTAAAGTAGACATAATTATCGGACACATCCGCTAGTGCCTTACCTCAGGTTGTAAGGTTTTTGACATAAATTAAGTAACGCTATCAGAATGAAACACTCAATATAATCCTATAATTGCATTTTTTTTTCATTTTCCGATGAACAATTCTTTTAGACTCTAGATTGGACATGGGCACTTGCTACCCAACAAGATAAAGGTGACTAAGCTTAGAAGAATGTAAAGCAACTCCGTACATCTCTTAAATAAGTTGATGACGATGTTCGATGTCATATATAAAGGCCGCTATCGATACCAATTACTGCTACTGAAGATCACATGAGTAGACATGGACATCCTCTTACTTATAAAGACTATGGGACACACTTTAATGTGGTTGATAGCACACTGACAAAAATATCTGTTTTATGTTTTAAGGCATTAATTTGTTTCAGGCCAACAAATCAGGACTTGGAGGAAACAAATCAGTCAATGTGAGTGTTATCAATTGTTCATGAATGAGCAATTAGTAGTAAAGTTTGTTCAAAATGGAGTAATGAACCTGAAAAACAACGTGTGGCGGAAGCTTATAGAAGATGAGAAAGCAAGAATGGCTTCTACTTACCACCCCAAGTCCGGTCTTGATTTCTTTGATGGAATCAAGAGAGAAAGTCAATGTTGTTAAGGTGATTGGCTTAAACTGCACCGCTGCATCCCCAGATCGTATTGGTGATTGAACATCTTCAACCAACCCACTCTTGACTAGGCTCCAACCGAAATCTGACATTGTATTAAACATTGAGAAAAAGGTTGTAGGCCACCCACTGTTGTTACAGTTGTCGTCAGGTCTTGAGGGATACTGAAGAGCAGGAAATGTCAAGGGTAGCAAGGGATTGTCAGCTCTTTGTAGACATGAAAGGAGAGCTCCCATAAGAGAAAATCCATCACCAAGCGCATGGTGAAGCTTGAAAATCACATTCCCGGCTGCACTGCTTGTAGGGTATTTGAATATATGAATCTCCCATAAAGGTTGGCTTTGTGGAAGAGGGCGCTCTGCTATTCTTGATACGTAGTCGTTGAAATATTTGTCATAAGATTCTTGTGACAATCCTTGAGGGAAATGAGGAACATTGACATGGTTTTGAAGCTTCACCTCAACTCTCTTCCATTGTATTGCTCCGTTTTCATCTTCAACCTGTTTCCATAGTATAACACTAAACTGTGATTACAAGTTCATATTATATATACATTATAGCAAATGAGATTGCAGTGAATAACCTATTAGTTTATACCAGTTAATGGACCTATAGATTTGCCATTGTGCTGGAGTAGCGGGTGTTAATTCATGAGTATGAAGTGGACTTGGATCCAACAAGGGGAAGCACTTGTCTCCCTGACTCTCAAAATTTCCCTTTCCCGTTTCGGGGAGAAGGGGGAATTCCCAGTACAGTGAAGATCGACCATTTAAGAAACGTACCCAGAAAAGTACAGAATGTTTCGATCGGGAGAAAAATAAAGTACGTGCAAAGAACAGGAGATGGGAAAAAGAAGGCCTACATACCATAACGGAGGAAAAACGAGGATTGATGGGGAGAAACACATCTTTGAGCAGGGTCATGGTGAGCGAGTCATCAAGAGGAATTTCTGATTCTAAAACAGCGAGAATAGACACAGACATCACGGAGCTGTTGAAGTATTGTCCAGTAGGACTCACTGGCTCCTGGACTTCTTCTCCCATCTCCATGTACACGCATTCTGTGGCTTCACTTCCCATCTGCTATACTTTTTGTATAAATCCTATCTTCAGATGCTATCTAGACTGCGAGTACCAATATGTAGAGCTAGGTGGTCGGTGGAAGACAATGCAAGTTGGAACAATTAATAAGCAGGAGAAATATTACGACAAGGTTAAATGGGAAACAACTTCACCACCCAAGTATTTTCTTTCTTGCTTGCTTTGTCCTTCTCTTCACGGGAAGGCCAAGAATGATGGCATGGTTTTAAACTTTTACTCTTATTATCGATACATCATGAAGCAACTTGTACAGGCCATTACAAAGCATTATTTAGATGGATGGCTGGCTGGATGTGTTCGGTGCATAAATGCATTAATTGAGCCCACCTTCTTAAGGAGATCTAAATTCGTAACTAAATTCACCATATCTCTCGTGAAAATAGAAAAAAAAGACACATCAATCCACTACAGCTGGTACAATCCATTACAGCAAACCATCAATCGGATAGGATAGCTGAGCAACTGCATGCATTGATTAAACCCAGCATTCACCTTAACCCTCGTGGAAATGCAAAAGTTTCTTTGTTCTCGAATCGTCTTGGTTTAGCCAATAAATGATGTCTGCACATGTCTCTAGCTACAGTTGCCGGCCGCTGCCATTTAAAGCATAAGGAGTTAGGCGTGCGTACAGCTCACTCAAACTGATTCAGACGATTCATTGGCTGTACGCATTCAGTGTAGCAAAACATGTTACAGGATTCAGATTCAACACAAACAAAATGGTGATGACATTATATTATGCACAAAGCGTGTAATAGATCTGCAGTGAAATGAATTTGATGTTTAACTGCGGCCCCAAGGAACATTTTCTTCAAGATGGGAATGCCGGTAGAGAAGGACTGATCCGATATCTTCCGTATATGTATTTTCCTAAATTTTGATATTTAATTAATTATTAAATAAAAAATATTTCCTAATAATCGCGAGTTTATATACCATCCTTCCGATACTTTCATAAACATCACCCTGCATACTCATTTTACTCACTTAAAATGTTTTATTATTCACTAGTATAGTTCATTATTTCAAATTGCACAATCGAATACTTAATAAAATCATGCAGCAAAAGATTAAATGAAAGATGATGTGGTATATTGGGCTTTATGGCCTAAAAAATAATGGGCCAAGGGTTTTGGGACCCAAAAATATAAATATGGGCTATAATATATAAAATATATATGTATGGGATTTGATAATATTCGTTATCTTTGGCCGTCAATTATTTTTCTCTTTTTTCAGGAAAAATTCGTTATCTTTGGCCGTCAATTACTTGGGAGTTTCTTAATCGTCCTGCTAATTTTTTCTTTGAACGGGTATTAAAAATCACTTTCCCTCCTTCAAAATACCCGTTTACGACGATACTTTTTAATTTTATTATCTTCATGTTTACAACAACAAAAATAGAAAAGGCTATATTGTAGCATAATATTTTATAGTTATATAATTTTTGACATTAAATGTTAATTTTAATTATTATTTCTGTATCCAAACAAATATATCATCTAGTAATATATTTTTAAAAATATAAGATAAACAGTGATAATTCCGTACGCCAGATTTAAGTCCAGACCCAACTTGATGGAGAGTAGGTCATCATGCAGATAGTACAAAGTTGAGAAAATATATGGTATTAAATGCGTAATATATCGACTGCATTCACTAGATTCCAAGCAATACTTACAAAATTATAATGTCATTTTCTGGCTATTTTACAAATGTTACATCTCTTAAGACCCGTTAAATAAAAAAAATATTTCGATTATTATATAATATAATTAGTTCTTAAAACATTATTTGATTAAGTTAAAGAATTTAATTGAATGATCAAATTAATTCATATTTTACTAAAAATCTAAGATTTGAATATTAATGTTAAGTTTGAAATATTTTAAAATTTTCGATTTAATTATAGTCACTCTAACTTGGTGATTAGATATAAGACCAAGGCTATCCAATAGGATATTCCATGAGAATGAATAACCCTATGATCATGATGATCATGTGAATTGGGACTTTATTATTGACATTTTGAGATTGGTCAATTTTGATGTGGTCTTTATCAATCGAGTTGGCACATGTGAGAGTGCCATGACATAGAGATTGAGAATTTTCAGCCTACTTGAGGACTCCGATAGAGGGATTCAATTTGACCTTACTTCTTGTTTGGCCTTTTATATAGAAAGTTAACTCATTTGATTACTGGATGCCCGGGCTAAAAAGGAGTGGAAACCAATGAGGGCCAGGGAGAAGTGGACTGCATTTTTTTTCATTTATTTTTTATAAATATATATTTTTTTACTGAAGCATCTTTGGAGCAAGTGATATGTTGAGAATTTTCAGCCTAACTCCGATAGAGAGATTCAGTTTCCCCTTACTTATTGTTTGTCCTTTATATGGAAAGTTAACCTCATTTGATTCTGAATGCCTGGGCTAGAAAAGAGCGGAAATCAATGGACCGGATTTATCTCATTTATTTTTTATAAATAATATCTTTCTCTGAAACATCTTTGGAGCAATTGGCATTTATCCGCACACCACTGGATACAGTCCGTTTAATTAGTTGAAGCCAGAAAATTAGCTCGACTAAATCAAATGTTTTCTTTTCGGGAAATGTGGCTAAGTCTGGCGACCGAATGCTAAATGGCGTAAACGGAGGGTGTTTGCTAGTGGTGAACCACTATCATATGATTTATATGATTTATGTGGATATCGTAATGTTTAAAGTAAAAAAGTTTTTTTTTTTAAAAAAAAATGGTTAGTTAGTTCGAAAATTTTAAAAATATTTTATATTTAAAATTAAGTTTCAAATTTTATATCTTTAATACGAGTCTTTATCATTAAATCATAATGAATTTTATTTTACTCAAAAAAGCACTTGCCAATTAATGAATTTCAAAAAGCATAAAGTGGATAGACGGGTTTGTTGGACATCTGGTTATAAAAAGGTCATAAAGTGAACTGTGATGGTATTTATTCACATATTATTGGTGATATTCTGTTTTAATCTTTGTTTTTTTTACATGTACCTCAAATATATTTTATGTTATTAAACGACGTGCTTAAGCTCGAACACAGACGATATAAAAAGAGAAACAAAAAGAGCATAAAGAAAAAGAATTAATATAGAAAAAGATACATCAATATAACAGTAACGGTGTGTTTAAAAATAAAAACATTAAAACTAAATATATACTTCAAATCTTTATACATCAGTATAGTTATACTTACGTAGTTCTAATTAAAAATTATATATATATATAAAAATTTATACTTAAGTGAAACCAACACCATCTATAAAGTCCTATATATTTTTGTAAGTGGAACTGAAAAAGGATATTATTTAAATGCTATATTTAAACGATAATAAAGTAAAACCGTATTTTTAAGAAAAGGAAAATGAGGGTTTAAAAAATGGTAATGTAAGTGCTTCTTATTTCTGTGGTATCCAGCGAACAGATCAACAAATAGTGTATTTGTGGGAAGTAAGTTGCTGCTGTGGAAATTTTTCCACGTCGCCAGCTGAGTAAAATGATTTTTAATTTGTTTTTATCATTTTATGGATTACTATTTGGATATCCCATGGCTACCCATTATTCATAAAAAAAAAAAAAAAAATTATCTTGTGTACCGCTGTATTTATGATTGTCCCAACAGTTTCCTGCCGACAAAAAACATGTGGTTTAAAAATCATAATGTAAGTGCTCTTTCTTTCCTGCCTACGTGGTGCCCATCGAAACAGATCCAACAAATTGTGTTCTTGTTTTCCACTGCAATTATGATTGTCGTCCCAACCCACTGTTTTCTGACGCTAAATTACTAAACCCAATCCTAATTTACAAGGCCAAACTGCAAGTGGCGGTGACGGTGACGGTGCCCGATACGACTAACCGTTTACTATTACTATGGGTACACGTGGCTTTGATATCATGGATAACTTGTATAAACTGTTGCCGTCCTATTAAATGTTTTCATCTGACATTAAGTATGACGTTCTTTTTTTCTTTATATTGAAGTCTTGCATGATAGATAAGGACTTCTGTCAAATTATTATGGACGGATAACGATTATTGGGAGATCACAGAAAGTGCTCTATAAGTTTAATTTATATTACAAAATCAACTATTGCGATATTGAGAGAGCATAGCAGAAAACTCTGTTTGTGGGGAGGTATATTTATTGTTGAAAATAATAACTAATACTTCTTGTATTGTGACCCAGCAATCTTTTGTTTGTCTAGATAAGAATGAAAATAATTTATTAAAAATATGATTTAATATTAAATAAGTTATTTTTACTATAAATAATCAAAAATTAATGTTAAAACTTTATTTAATTTTTTAAATTATTTAATTTTCCATTCTGACACTAATCTAAATTTTGCTTTTTTACGACGTTCATGAGACCATGCAAGCTCCTTTTTTTCCTTTTTTTTATGAATAAAGCCCGCATTCTTAGACTTAACACTGGGGATTGGCTGGTTGTTTAGTGGTCCTCCGCCTCTGTTTCTGATTCTGATACTTGAGAAACGGAAAGTTTTCAGGTGCACAAACTACCCTTTCCAGACAGAGATGTCTTTTGACTTACCACCTCCGCGCGAAAGAGATGTCTTTAATTATATAAAAAAAGGGACGCCTTAGCATATTTTAGCCATGCACTTCAGCATAAAGAGTTACTACTTAGAAGTGATCAGGAATCGGATTTTAGAGAAGAAACGAAGAACACCAAAGATAACAAACCAACTGATGGAGAGTGAAGAAGGGGAGATGCTTGATTCTGTGAGCCCAGGTGGAGACTACGTGAGCACCTCAGTTCTATCAATGTCTATTATTTCTGTGCTGGAATCGGAAGTGCCTGTAGATGATTCCCAGGCTATGTCACTTCTCAGGGATGTCTTCCTGCCTATCAATCCACGTTTCTCTTCAATTATGGTAAAACCCTGTATGTGCTTCTTTTTCTTTTTCTGGAATCATGCATAATGTACATAATACTTAACAGTAGTATACAAGGTAAAAGAATATAATAGAGTCTTACGATTATGCAGTTTGCCCGTATTTTGTAGAAGATGACCTCCTAGTTTCTTTATAACTAGGAACCGGCTTGGGTGGTCAATAAAATATACTCAGGATTGAGATTTAGAAAACTTAAGAGAGTTTGCGAATTTGATTATGATATGTGAGTTATAAGTATTGTAAAAATTTTGTTTTTTTCTTAAAACGATAAATAGAAATGGCCAACTTCTTTATCAATTTGTGTCGTACGATTAAGCAAAACTTTAATTTTGAATGTCGAGTAATAAAATTCTATTTAAATTATGTATTTTGTCGTCTTTTGTGGAAGACAACCTCCTATTTTCTTTCTTTTCTTTATAAATAGAAGACGGCTTGATCGATGTAATTCGGGATTGAGGGTTAGAGAGCTTGAGAGAGTTTAACTCTGGTATGTGGGTTATAAATGTTGTAAACACTTTGTATTTTTCTTAAAAAGATTTGCAGTCCAGAGCCGTAGTCAGAACTAGCCAAACTTCTTCCCCATCATGGAGCACTTTCAATCCAATATAAAATTTTCTTATACAATTTAAGCATATTGAAACAGGTCACCGGTAGAAATGGAGACAAACGATGGAAGAAGGTTCCTGTGAGGCTACAAGACCATGTACGTGTCCCAGACTTCCCCGCAGGAATGTCAACCAAATTTTACGACGATCTTTTTTATGATTATCTATCAAAAATAGCATTGGAACCTTTACCACAAAGCCAACCCTTGTGGGAAATTCACATACTCAAGTATCCCACTAGCAATGCAGCCGGTAATTTAATATTTAAGCTCCACCACTCGCTTGGCGATGGCTTTTCTCTGATGGGAGCTCTTCTTTCTTGCCTTCAACGAGCCGATGACCCTTCTCTTCCCCCGACATTTCCTTCTTTTAAGCTGCACAACGTGACAGACGTCGATGGCGGAAATCATAGCTTGTACAAGAAAATTGCCGGAATTTTTCATTCATTGTTAAATACTATATCAGATTTCAGTTCAAGCATGGCTAAGAGCGTTATATTCAAGGATGATAAGTCTCCCATACGCTCTGGACATCCTGGGGTGGAATTTCTTCCTGTTGCCATAGCAACAATGAGTTTCTCTCTAGATCACATCAGACAAATCAAGGCCAAGCTTGGGGTGGTACGTGACAACTTTTCAACTGTAGTTTTGGCGGTTTTCTATACTGTACTGATCTTTTTTTGTACCTATTACGAGAATATGTTATCTCCATCCTACTAACAACCATTGAATTCGATATTCTTCATATTTCTCGTGGCAGACAGTAAACGACGTTATTTCTGGAATAATATTCTTGGGAATGCGATTGTATATGGAAAGAATGAGCCCAGGATCTGGAAATGCACTTACCACATCTTTGGTGCTCTTAAACACAAGAATGTTTGGAGGTTACAAGTCAATCAAAGACATGGTTAAACCCGACGCTGAGTTGCCTTGGGGTAATCATTTTGCCTTCTTGTCTGCACCACTACCCAAGTTAACTGATTCAGCGGCTGCAGATCCTCTTCGCTTTGTTTTTGAAGCGAGGAAAATCATCCAGAGGAGGAGGCGCTCTTTGGCCGTTTACATGACCGGTAGATACCTTGAGCTTGTGAAGAAATTTAGAGGTGCAGAGGTGTGTTTGAGTTTCCTCTTTCAAATTAATTTTGGTTGAAAAGTACAGTTCACGTGGCCCAGATTTGGATTAATACGGAATGCACTCCTATGTTATTGCAGGCTGCATCCAGGTATATCTATGGCACATTGGAGAATACAAGCATGGGAATCACTAATATTATGGGGCCAATGGAAAAGATGGCCATAGCTAATCATCCAATTAAAGGCTTTTACTTCGTGGTCACTGGAGCACCTCATGTATGTCTGTCTTCTTTGTCATTCGATTCTCTCCGTGATCATCACTAGTTAGCTGGTACAAAGTTGTGTCGTTCTGAGATGTACTCAACCTTTTTCGGTTTTATAACAAGTTCTTTGGTGGAACTGCAGAGCATTATGGCAGGAGTCATGAGTTATGCGGGAATGCTTAGACTTGCTTTGCTGGTGGAGAAGGATTTTATTGATGCAAAAGAGCTCAAGTTACACATAGAGAAAGCCTTCCTTTTGACCTTCGAAGCGGCATGCAAGGCTCCTCCTTGAGTGAAACTTGAAGACTTTTCTTGAAACAAGATTATCTCTACACTAAATAAGTCATTTAATACTTGGCGTCACATATGACATCAATCATTCTAATTGACTGGATTATATTACGACACATCAGAGGATGTCATTTAATCTTTGTATTATATGGTGTACGTATGTCCAAATATAAACAGAGCTGCAATATTTCTATAATCGTAGAGCTACATTTGTAGTAATATAATACAGTTAAAATTAATGAAATGATTTGTATTGTAGAAAAGAATTTGTATCTATTGTTTGATTAAGCAACGAAAAAAACTATCTGAAAAGAGATGTGAGTTCTTTCGGCAGCTACATACGAGTACTGATCCGATACTTCATTCTTCTTTCTTTTCTTGCGGCACCTGCCACCTTCCACCTTCACTATGTTCACGGGAGGAAAGATTGTCCTTTGATAAGAGGGGTGGGTCCCAGATGAAGGAATCATACACAGCGTGTTTAATATGAAACCTAATAAAGTGTCGGGCCCCCATGATATTCCTTTTTTTTCCTTATCAAAATAAGTGGAACAATTGTTGGCCTATTGATGAGAATATTTTATTGGGTTAGATAATTGATCCTCTTTTTAATAATATTCCAAGTATTATAATCTAATAATACCTTCAGGTTTTTTTAAACCAACAATGCTATTAGGATTTGAACTTAAGATCTAGTAACCCTACAGGTATTCTTAATAATACTAATGTTCTTTCCTTTTTTTTTCTATTGTTAAACATTTGAAGATATTATATCAATCTCAGTGTATCCGTCTCTGTAAGATATTATTTCAATTTATATTCTTGAGTAAATTTTCAGAATGGTTTGAGATTTACTTTTGGCTTAAAACTTTTTTATTTTAAATTTTTGAAAAATAATATTTAATTAAATATTTACTGTTCATAATAAAAATATATTCTTAATCTGGCACAGTTTACATGCACGTTTTCTGCTTTTATGTGGGAGCCACAGAAAACGTTTTGAATAACGTGCACTCCCCCCCACATCTTAATTCCAATAAACTATATGATGTGCATGTGACCATCAATGCCAACTGCCAGATAGGGAATTGTGAAGAGTATTTTTTATTCAAAAAACATTTAAATTCTTAAATGCCAACCCTATTAAATGCTTAAATACTTGTTAGCGTTAATATCAACGTTTTTTAATACGACCGCGGAAGCCAACTCATATAAATAAACAAATTGGAGTTTAAATGTAACTGAAATAATCAAATGCTTGAAATGTAATGATTCTATTTTAATTTCAAAAAATTATAAAAGTTTTATTATAATATTAATGTTCAAAATTATATAAAAATTTATAAAACTCAAGATATGTAATTTTAATTTTTTTTTTAATAAATTATAATTAAATCTTATGGTAAGAGTTTGATTAGAGATATTCTCAATAATAAAACAAATTAATAAAATAAAGTATTTTCGTTATGTAATTTATTTGAACTCAAAACAAAAAATTAATTTTTTAAAAACAATTATGAGTCTCCCAACTGTTATATTCTAAATAACTACACCAATCCTCCCTGACAAGATTGGCTGCAGGCGGTAGTGCTCCGTCCCACGCTCATTCATCAGAATTAATAACGCCATGCTCTGATGCTAGCTGCTTGCGGGGATGGAGGAAGATCTGAGATCAGAAACCCTGAACAATGAAATGTCATAGCTATCCTCCAGTTTGATTTGTTTTGACAGGAGATACCCTTGCATGTACTATACAAGCCTGTTCCTTCGTTATAAAAGGGATACTAAGACAGCAATCACTTTTTACTTCTAATGAAAACCAAATTAAACCGTATCTGATGGAGGCTGTCGAGGGAGAGGTACTTGAACCTCTGAGTCCTGGCGCAGAGTACGTGAGCACCTCAGTTCTATCACTTGCCATTATTTCTGTGTTGGAAATACAAGTGTGCTTTGATGATTCCCAGGCAATGACATTACTGAGTGATATGTTCCTGCCGATCAATCCGCGTTTCTCTTCCATCATGGTAGTACCCCGTTCAAAGTTTTGTGCATTTTGAACTTTAGAATCGGCTTTGCTTAAGTTTTTGTTCGGAAACTTTTCTCGATTCATAACTTTTTTATGCTCATCAGTAAAAGAAAATTTTTTCAACACATTCCAATATGGAAGATAAACCTTGATTAACGAGTAAATAATAAGAAATGGATGTTAATACTGTTTCAATCCAAAGCAGACTTTTATACAATTTGAAAATTTTGAAACAGGTCACGGACAGAAACGGAAACAAGCAATGGAAGAAGGTTCAGGTGAGGCTGCAGGACCACATCCATATCCCAGACTTCACCCCAGGAATGCCGACGAAATTTTATGACGATTGCCTTGATCGCTATTTATCAAAGATAGCAATAGAACCGTTGCCACAAAACCAACCCTTGTGGGAAATTCACATTGTGAAGTATTCTACCAGCAATGCAGCCAGTAATATAATATTCAAGCTTCACCACTCCCTTGGTGATGGCTTTTCCCTGATGGGAGCCCTTTTTTCTTGCCTACAACGAGCCGACAATCCTTCTATTCCCTTGACATTTCCTTCTACGCAGCAGCACGCCATGAAGAACGATGGTAAAAATCATAGCAAGTCCAGGAAAGCTCCTGGACTTTTCTCTTCCTTGTTAAACACAGTGTCAGATTTTTCTTCAAACATTGCAAAGAACGTTATGTTTAAGGATGATAAATCCCCAATACGATCCGGACATCCTGGAGTGGAATTTCTTCCCGTTGCCATAACTACTCTGGCTTTCTCTATGGATCACATCAGACTAATCAAAACCAAGCTCGGAGTGGTACGTCAACAACTTTTCACTTGTAACATTAGCTCCTTCCCACCTGATATATATGTCCGTATGTTGTAAGCACATGTAAATGTTGCATAAAATATAATACAGCAACTAATAATTACATACCTTGGATTCCATGTTCCTTCATATTTCTCGGTGGCAGACAGTGAACGACGTTATTTCCGGAGTGATATTCTTGGGAACGCGATTGTACATGGAAAAAGTGAACCCAGGGTTAGGAAATGCGCGAACCACATCTTTGGTGCTATTAAACACCAGAATGTTTGGAGGGTACAAGTCAATCAAAGACATGGTTAAACCCGACGCTGAGTTGCCTTGGGGTAACCATTTTGCGTTCTTGTCTATACCATTACCCGTGTTTAATGATGCAAACGCAGTAGATCCTCTCCAATTTATTCTCGAGGCGCATAAGATTATCCAGAAGAAGAGACGCTCTTTGGCCGTTTTCATGACCGCTAGATACCTTCAACTTGTGAAGAAATTTAGAGGTGCAGAGGTATATATGCTTAGTTCGTTTTCCATAATTTACTTTGATCGATGATGCAACGAACGTCCAGTGCATATGAAGAAATATCCAGTTGATGCGTACCGCATATTCTCACATGCTCTTGCAGGTAGCATCCAAGTGTATCTATGACACATTGGAGAACACAAGCATTGCACTCACTAATGTGATCGGGCCAATGGAAAAGATGGCTTTAGCCAGTCATCCAATTAAGGGTTTTTACTTCGTGGTTACTGGAGCACCTCAGGTATGTCTTTTTTGTCATCGTGACCGAACCTCGAAGTGGTATGATTGTTTGCTGGAATTGCAGAGCATGATGGCTGGAATTACAAGTTATATGGGAATGCTGAGGGTTGCATTGCAAGTGGAGAAGGACTTCATTGACGCAAAAGCGATCAAGTCACACGTAGAGTGTGCATTTGATTTGATATTCAAGGCGGCATGCACGCAGACGACTCCTTAACTTCTACATTTTTGTTCTCGAAGTAGACATTCCTAATAACAGGAATATATAATTGTTGAAGGAAATAAGATTTGTATGGGTGGTAAAATGTCGGATTTCTCCGGATATTTTACAATTTGTTCAAAACAATCATTTGAAGTGTTCATGGTTTTGTGAATTCTATTTCTCATGGGGATATCTTATTCTTTTTTTTCAAATATTTATTTTACAAATTTATCTTTTTATTAATGATAGTGGTAGAAAGAGGTTCGAGAACTAATGAAAAACAATACATAATAATGAAAATTAAAATTATACACGTTTTAACAAATGGTAATGTCATCAATTTGTGCATATTAATAAATACTTTAGTCTTTTCTTTTTTATTTTAATGTTATTATTTTGAGATGACTCCCGTTCGACTGGGACGCATTCTACCAAAGAAATGTTATTATTTTGAGATGAATGTGATATCATGGGAATTGACTTAGAATTAAAAAAATGAAATTGAGAGATTGAACTATAGTAAGAGATTATTCTATCTAATAATAAATAAATAAATAATATATAGTATCATGAAATTGTGATATCATGGGATAAATACTTTAATATTTTCCTTTAATGTTAATTAAATATATAGTATCTCCAGAGAACTGGTAATAAATTCTTCTCGGCCTCCAACTTTATATTTTTGTGCTATGCGTGGCAAATCGGTGTACTTTTCTTGTCATAGTAAGGACCCTTTCGGAAAATTAAAGTTAATCATGTACCAAAATGGTACATAAGAATAGGAATTAAAATGGGCCTAAGCACTAAAATTCATAGTCCATTACTAATTGCAGAACTGGTCCACACTAAATTATTTGGGCCATCTTAATGTCCAGTATTAAGTTTTCCATGTCATAGTCTTTCCTACGAATGATATCATGTTCTCGCTAGTCGCTCCCTTCCCTCGCCTAATCCTTCAGCTCTTGGCCACCTTAAACTTCATCCCCCCGTTTGCTGCTTCTGCTATTCCTTCTTTTCCTTTGGGCCATCTCTGTTGTTCCTTTCTACTTTGTCTTTTTTCTGTTCCGATTGATGAATGGGATATGAAGATGAGGGAATTAATAGAAACTCCCGTACACTCGGAAGGCATCATCTTCGAACTTCATGATACACTGGAGACCATAACATTGTGAGGAGAAAATGCATTTGTGATCAGTAGCCACTGACACATGTAAAAGAAAAGAACAAAACGATGACTGATAAGTATTTATTATATTTAAAAACCTAAGATCCAATCAGTCCTTTAAAATATATATAAAAAAAATAAATTAGCCAGCAAAAACGTGTCTATCATAAACAATGTTTATGTGCCCATCAAGCGAATAAATATTCCCTGTTTTCAGCTTTATCTGAAGCACCTCTCTTCTGTATTTATGTACCAAGTTGAAGAAATACGAGAAATCGGAAATTATTCCATGATTCTATCTCAGCAACCATGAAGAGTTTGAAATCCTCGGGAGGAAAGGTTTCTCATCATCAAGCAAAGAAAAAAGAAATTATATCCATGAAATAATACAATTATTGAGGGTATATTTTTTAAAATAAAACAAATTCAATAATAATATAAATAATTATGATTCTTCCAACTGTTGTTATGGATAACTGCATCGAATTCTACCGGCAATATTAGGCTACAAGCGGCAGCGCTCATTTATCATAATTAATATCGCCAACTTAGTTATGACAGTTGTTTGCGGGAATGGTGGAAGATCTGATGGCATCAGAACCCCGTACAAGTAAACGTTTTTTAGATTTTTCATAACTTAAATCTCCCTACTTGACTTGCTTGTTTGTTTTATTCTAAAATGTTTAAGTATAATACTATATTTTAATATTAAAATATTTTAAAAATTAAATTAAAATTTATTTAAATTTATTTATAATTTTTAAATCAAAATATCAACACCAGTTACAACATCAAGGAAAAACAAACACGATGTCATGAAAGGAGATGGCATCACTATAGCCATAATAAATCTCTCTGAGACTTGGGAGTTTCTGCGGCCACACAGTTTTATTAGTTTTTCTTTCTCGCATACAATAATATTAATATCAGATTTTATTTTATTTTTTATCAAAAATGACAGGCACAATACAAAAGGCAGAGCCAAACGAATATCAGATTTTCATTAATTAGTAGGTTAGATGTACGAGAATGACATTCTTTTAAAAGGGCTGAAAAAGTAATGACCTCAACCCCCGTGTAACACATAACATGTACCCGTTTGGTGATGAATAATTGTAATGAATTGGAATTGTTATAATTACATTAAATATTAAATATTGCCACATTAAAAATATTTTTAATTCTGTTTTAAGATAATATTAACATAATATTATTTAAGTTTTTAAATAATATAAAAAAAATAAAATCAATTAATGATCAATTCTACCAATTCTACAAATAGACAGGCCCTAGTATAGTGCCAATTATCTATAGTACTAATAATGGTATTTATTAGTTTTCACATGCTATCCCCTCCAGTTTGCTTATAGACAGGCGACTCCTTTGGATGTACAAGCCAATTCCTTCGTTATAAAGGGCTTAGTCATAGAAAAAAAGAGGGAAACATAGAAAACGAAAACCAATTAACCATATATAGCTAATGGAGGTTGTTGAGGGCGAGATACTTGAACCTCTGAGTCCTGGTGCAGAATACATGAGCAGCTCAGTTCTATCACTTGCTGTTATTTCTGTGTTGGAAATGGAAACAGAAGTGTCCTTTGACGTTTCCCAGGTAATGACAATACTGGGGGATAGGTTTCTGTCCATCAATCCACATTTCTCTTCCATCATGGTACGCGGTTCCTATTTTAAGTCTTCAGCATATTTTAAATTTTGGAGGCGGCTTTCCTTCAGTTTCTTTCTCTCAATAATTCAATATACAATTGACCAAAAAAATAAATAAAAAATCAATAAAGACATTTTACACACAATTCGAAAAGTTTCGAAACAGGTCACAGACAGAAATGGAGACAAGCAGTGCAAGAGGGTTCAGGTGAGGCTGCGAGACCACATCCATGTGCCAGACTTCCCTCCAGGAATGCCGACGATATTTTATGACGAATCCCTTGATCACTATTTATCAAAACTAGCCGTAGAGCCGTTGCCACAAAACCAACCTCTGTGGGAAATTCACATAGTGAAGTATCCCTCCAGCAATGCAGCTGGTAACGTAATATTAAAGCTTCACCACTCTCTTGGCGATGGTTTTTCCCTGATGAGAGCTCTTCTTTATTTTATGCAACGAGCCGATAACCCTTCTCTTCCATTGACTTTTCCTTCTTTGCCGCTGAACACCAGGAAAGTTCCTGGACTTTTCTCTTACTTGTTAAACACTGTCAGATTTTTCTTCAAACATTGCAAAGAACGTTATGTTTAAGGATGATAAACGCCGCTATTTCCGGAGTGATATTCTTGGGAACGCGATTGTACATGGAAAAAGTGAGCCCAGGGTCAGGAAGTGAGCGAACCACATCTTTGGTGCTATTAAACACCAGAATGTTTGGAGGGTACAAGTAAATCAAAGACATGGTTAAACCCGACGCTGAGTTGCCTTGGGGTAACCGTTTTGCGCTATTGTCTATACCATTACCCGTGTTTAATGATGCAGCTGCTGCAGATCCTCTCCAATTTATTCTCGAGGCGCATAAAATTATCCAGAGAAGAGACACTCCTTGGCCGTTTACATGACCGCTAGATACCATCAACTTGTGAAGAAATTTAGAGGTGCAGAGGTGTGCTTAAGTTCGTTTTCGAGAATTTACTTTGATCGATCGATCGGTAATGCAACGAACGTCCAGTGCATACGAAGAAATATCCAATTGATGTGTACTGCACATTCTCACATGCTCTTGCAGGTAGCATCCAAGTGTATCTATGACACGCTTGAGAACACAAGCATTGTCCTCACTAATGTGATCGGGCCAATGGAAAAGATGGCTTTAGCCAGTCATCCAATTAAGGGTTTTTACTTCGTTGTTGCTGGATCACCTCAGGTATGTCCTTTTTGTCATCATGACCGAAGCTCGAGATGTACAAATGATGCATGAGAGGGTATGCATATTCACGATTTCTTGAGACTCTCACAGTGGTGATATAACAAGTTGTTTGATGAAATTGCAGAGCATATTCGCTGGAATTACAAGTTATATGGGAATGCTTAGAGTTGCATTGCAAGTGGAGAAGGACTTCATTGACGCAAAAGAGCTCAACTCACACGCACAGCGTGCATTTGATTTGATGTTCAATGCTGCATGCATGCAGACTCCTCCTTAACTTCTACATTTTTGTCCTCGAATTGGACATTCCTATAACAGAAATATATAATTGTTGAAGAAAATAAGATTTGTATGGGTGTGTTAGTTGAACCGAAATTGTGATGTTTTACAAATTTACTTTTTGTAAGTGATAGTGGTAGTGAGTGCTTGTAGAACTAATGAAAAATAATATATATTAATAAAAAATTAAAATCAATTTTTAACTATTGGTATTCTCATCAATTTGTATATCTTGATTAGTCCTTTAACTTTTTCCTGTATGTTATTTAATTATAAAGTATCTCTAGAGAACTGGTGTCTAGTTATAAATACTACTCGGCATCCAACTTTATACTTGTGTTGAGCGTGGCAAATCGGTGTAATTCTCTTGTCATTGTAAGGACCCTTCCGGAAAATTAAAGTTAATCATGTACCATGTTGTTACAGAAGAATAAGAATTAAATTGGGCCTATACTCTAAAGTCAATAGTCCGTTACTGTACTTCTTGCAGAATTGGGCCACATTAAATTATTTGGGCCATCTTAATATCCAGTATTAAGTTTCCAAGTCATAGTCTTTCTTATGAATGATATCCTGTTCTCGCTAGTCGCTCCCGTCCGTCGCCTAATCCTTCAGCTCTCGGCCACCATACTCTTCATCCATCCGCTGCTTATGCTATTCCTTTGTTTCTTCGCATTTCGTCTTCTGAATGTCGTCTCTGTTGCTCTTTTCTATTTTTTCTTTCTTCTCGGTTTTTTTCTTTCTTCATCCAATATTGTCGTACTCAATTTGATTGAATGGTAAAAAGGATTATTTCTCCGTAAAAATTGAAAAAATCCGATCGTATTGATCATATACAAAATAAAATAGAGAGACTTGGAAATAGTTTTAAGAAATAATACATATTGAGTATATATTTTTTTAAAAAAAAACAAATTAAATAATAGTATAAATAATTATGATTCTTCTAGCTGTTACCGACAACTGCAATGAATGCTACAGACAATATTGGCCCAAGACGGCGGTGCCCATTTATGGATTGATGATCAATCCTGCAAATAAACAGGCTATAGTGCCAAGTACCTAGTACCCAAAGGTCTGTGTAATAGAAAAAAAGAAATCTACCCAAATACACACCCAATGGGCTATGTGGACGGCATTTATTAGTTTTCACATGCTATCCTCCGATTTGCTTATATAGACAAGAGACGGAGACCCCTCGGATGCACACGCCAATTCCTTCATTTATAAAGGATAAGTCAGCAATACGCTTCATTTGCAAAAAAGAAAAAAGTGCGGAAGATAAAACGAAAACCAATTAGCCATAGCCAATGGAGGCTGTCGAGGGGGAGGTAGTTGAACCTCTGAGTCCTGGTGCAGAGTTGGTGAGCACCTCAGTTCTATCGCTTGCTGTTATTTCTGTGCTCGAAAGTGAAACAGAACTGTCCATTGATGATTCCCAGGCAATGACATTACTGAGGGATGTGTTCCTGCCGATCAATCCACGTTTCTCTTCCATCATGGTAGTACCTATTTTAAATGTTTAGCATATTTTAAACTTAGAAGCGGCTTTCCTTCAGTTTCTTTCTCTCAATTAATAATTGAATACAGAATTTACCAAAAAAGGAAAATAATAACAATTCAGTACAGACTTTTTACGCACAATTCGAAAATTTCGAAACAGGTCACAGACAGATATGGAAACAAGCTGTGGAAGAGGGTTCAGGTGAGGATACAAGACCATATCCATGTCCCAGACTTCTCCCCAGGAATGCCGACGAAATTTTATGACGATTCTTTTGATCACTATTTATCGAAGGTAGCGGCTGAGCCGTTTCCACAAAACCAACCTTTGTGGGAATTTCACATAGTGAAGTATCCCACCAGCAAGGCAGCCGGTAACATAATATTAAAGCTTCACCACTCTCTTGGCGATGGTTTTTCCCTGATGGGAGCTATTTTTTATTGTCTCCGACGAGCCGATAACCCTTCTCTTCCCTTGACATTTCCGTCTTTGCCGCTGAACACCAGGAAAGTTTCTGGACTTTTCTCTACCTTGTTAAACACAGTGTCAGATTGTTTTTCAAACATTGCAAAGAGCGTTATGATGTTTAAGGATGATAAATCCCCAATACGACCTAGGCATCCTGGAGTGGAATTTCTTCCCGTTGCCATAACTACTCTGGCTTTCTCTATGGATCACATCAGACTAATCAAAACCAAGCTCGGAGTGGTATGCAACTACTTTTCACTTGTAACTTTAGTTACTTTCCACCTCATCTAATTGTGTTTCGTAAGATACATTATCTCCGTTGTAAGCACATGTTATTACAACCCTCAGATTCGATGTTCCTTTGTATTTCTGGGTGACAGTCAGTAAACGACGTTATTTCTGGAGTAATATTCTTGGGAGCGCGATTTTACATGCAAAAAATGAGCCCAGGATCAGGAAATGCACGAAGCACATCTCTGGTGCTATTGAACACCAGAATGTTTGGAGGCTACAACTCAGTCAAAGACTTGGTTACACCAAACCCTGAGTTGCCTTGGGGTAACCATTTTGCCTTCTTATATATACCATTACCCCTGTTTAATGAGGCTGATGCTACAGATCCTCTCCAATTTATTCTCGAGACGCATAAAATTATCCAGAAGAAAAGAAGCTCCTTGGCCGTCTTCGCGACAGCTAGATACCTTCAACTTTTGAAGAAATTTAGAGGTCCAGAGGTAAGCTTAAGTTCGTTTTCTACATTTTACTTTGATTGCACTGATTTTCCAGTGCATTATGGAGTAATATCCAATTGATGTGTACTGCCTTTTGTCATTTGTCATGCCCCGCTCCAATGGAAGCGTGTGGACAGTAAAATCATTTGTTGGGTTTCTGTATATATCGATTCAAAAAATATTTTAATATACATAATTTTACAAATTCACAAAATCCAAGGCTATCCTCACACCTTTACTCGCTCTCGCAGGCAGCATCCAAGCGCACCTATGACGAATTGGAGAACACAAGCATTGCAATCAGTAACGTGATGGGGCCAACAGAAAAAATGGCTTTAGCTAATCATCCAATTAAGGGATTTTACTTCGCTGTTACTGGAACTCCTCAGGTATATCCTTTTTGTCGTCATGATCGAACCCCGAGATGTAAAATGATGCATGAGTTCTTGAGTCTCTCGAGTGATTATAAAACAAGTTTGTTGAAATTGCAGAGCATTTTCGTGGGAATTACAAGTTATATGGGAATGCTTAGAGTTGCATTGCAAGTGAAGAAGGATTTCATTGACGTAAAAGAGCTCAACTCACACATCGATAATGCATTTGATTTCACATTCAAGGCGGCATGCAGGGCTCCTCCTCCCGCAACTTCAAGAACTTTTACCTGGGCTTAGACATTGCCTCTATATATATAGGAAATTAAATTGGGCCTAAAGTCATTAGTCCAATACTTCCTTCTGTAACAGGGCTGTAGTAATTTGTTTGGGCCATCTCGACCCGATGCTTCTGAATGTCTTGTCATTAGGGTTTCCATGTCATAGTCTTCCTTATAAATAAGATAATGTTATCACTAAATGTTCCTCATTTCAAATCAAATAATTCGGCCCTCGGCCATCACTTGCTGTTTCTGCCTTTCCTTTGTTTTTCTTTTTTTTGTTTTTCACGTATCGTCCTCTGAAGGTTGTCGGCGTGCTGCTTCCGATCTCTTTATGTTGGGATTAATGGATGGGATATGAAGATGATGAAAGTTATGAATGGGTGATGATCGTTTTCATCTGATCAAAAAAAACATCTATTCGCTACGTTCTTTCTGATTCATATTATACGCTGCCGCATTGCGTAGCTTCCCATCAAGCTGCTCTTCTTCTTCTTCTTCTTCATGCCTTTTGCTTCTCTCTCTTAATCTATAATCGTTTGTCCGTTCTCTCTCATCAGTCACAGTTTTTTTCGTTGCGATTTGAAATAGTTTTATATTATATTTTTCGAATTTATTTTTATCTTAAAAAATATAAATTATATAATCAGATGAAAACGAAAGGAACAAAAACATATAAACAAATTATGACAAAAATCAGTTAATTAATTTTTTTATTATCTTAATTGAATATAAATAATTTGTGATATCAGAAATATTCACTTAAAACAATACTCAAATTCTAACAATAAAAATAAACAAAAAGGTATTTATAGAGTTGTTTGGTAAATTTGATGGAATATTGAGCTTTTACAAAGGTATTTATACAAACTCTAAAATCAGTTAATATACGTAATCGCACGTGCAAAAAAAACTTTCCTATTCCACACAAGTCCACTAACCTTCTAAGTGAAATAGTAAGTGGTCACAACTCCCGGTTACAGAAACCTAATCCCTAAAGCTGAAGAAACTGTCACGCTCACCAGCACCAACTGATTCTATTTTTCTTTCAAAAATTTACTCTTATTACACTGACTACGGAGGCTTTTAGATCTGATCGAGACCGGAGTGATCAGATAGTGAGGAAGTTCATTTTGAGACACCTACTCATTCTTCTGAGTTATCAAGGAAAGTTAGGTTAGAATGTGTAAAGATTATTTGTATAGATGATGGATTTATCCTAATTAATAAATGATATTTTAGGAGAGTAACTTACTAAAGATCTTTCTCTCTTTTTTTTGTAACGTATTATAGGTTTGTTGTACTGTCTGTTATAAATTATTATTAAAATCCAATCACTGGACGACGGGTTGTTGTCTCGATGTCTTACTTAACGCGTAGTCCTAAACCTGCTGTGTGCTTTTTTATTGGAACCCGCTGACGACCCGTTTGAAAAATTGCCTGAATCGATTACACCGTCCTCGATATGAAAAATTGCCTGACTCGATTAAAAGCCTCCTCAGCGGACAAGCCAGTTAAAAAGAGTTCGCATCTATTGGAAAAGCTTGCGAATAAAAATGATAAAGAATTGGGTTCTGCCATCGAAAGTTTGTGCCTCTGCTCCACTTACCAGATGCTGAAGTGTTTCTGATTATATAATCTTTCTTCTCACCTTATCTTTTTACCTCAGTTTTTGCTGAATGCAGGCACTTCAATTATCAACGCCAAATATTGAAGGGTTGAAGAAGCGTTGCGAGTTTAAGTGTAAAGCATCAAAGATGGAGCTAACTCTCACCCGCCCTGATGACTGGCATCTTCACCTTCGCGACGGCGATCTTCTTCAGGCTGTTGTGCATCACAGGTTAGCGTCTCTTTTCTCTTTTTTTCTTGTATCTCAGTTTAAGAGGTTATATGTTTTTTTTTGGGTTAATATTTCGTGCTTTTGGGTGGTTCTGGCAGTGCGAGCCATTTTGGAAGGGCAATTGTGATGCCCAATTTGAAGCCTCCGATTACCACGACTGCGGCTGCCGTGGCATACCGAGAAGCTATCCTAAAAGCACTGCCTTCCAATACGGATTTCAGCCCGTTAATGACACTTTATTTGACGGATACCACTAGTCCAGATGAGATTAAGCTTGCTAGTGAGTCGAGCTTTAGACTATTTTTTTTCTTGCAAAATGTGACTTTTTTAAATGACAATACTGAGTGTGCTGGCAGGAAAAAGTGGTGTTGTTTTTGCGGTGAAGCTGTACCCTGCTGGTGCCACAACCAATTCTCAGGATGGCGTTACTGATCTTTTTGGAAAATGTCTACCTGTGCTCGAGGAGATGGTTGAGCAGAATATGCCACTGCTGGTAAAATCATCCCATATCATGTTCTATTGTTATATCGGCAGGTTCTCTTGTACTACCTGTTGTATAACCTTTCCTGTCTGGCTAATTTCATATGAGTATGTGTTCAAATTTTCGGCTGATTCTTTTGTTTTTGGGCTCCAGAGCGCATGGTCACTAGATGGCATGTGCTTCTGAAACACAACCTTTCTAGCTAATACCAGCTAATTGCTGTAATCTCTTATATGATTTCGATGTGCTTGTACCAAATATCCTTACAGGTTCACGGGGAGGTGACGGATCTAAATGTTGATGTGTTTGATCGTGAAAGGGTCTTCATTGACACTGTTCTACAACCTTTAATTCAAAGGCTTCCGCGGTTAAAGGTTGTTATGGAGCATATCACTACAGCAGACGCCACTAGGTTTGTTGAGTCTTGTAAAGAGGGTGAGCGACATCACCTTGAATTTTCATAGATCAGTTTTCTCCATTCAGCTTTTTGGTTGTTCGTTTCTCCATATTTAGATATATACTCCTGTAAATTTTTTATGTGTCGTAGGACTTGTGGCAGCAACTGTTACTCCACAGCATCTTCTGCTCAACAGAAATGCCCTATTCCAGGGTGGATTGCAGCCGCATAATTACTGCCTTCCTATTCTTAAAAGAGAAAGCCACAGTATGTCTCAGTTACTATCACTATATGCTTCTGTCATATTAAACACTTAGGATAATCACCTTTTCTTAATTCTGTAAATTTTGCGTTTGTGGTATGATAGGATATCCCACTATTTTGATTTAACCTTATTTTTCCTTTGGATCATTGCTAAGCAAGCTAAAATGTTAACTTCTCTTATAGGACATGCTATTTATTCTGCCGTGACAAGTGGAAGTAAAAGATTCTTCCTTGGAACTGATAGTGCTCCACATGATAGAAGGAGAAAAGAATGTCCCTGCGGTTGTGCTGGAATTTACAATGCCCCTGTTGCCTTATCACTGTACGCCAAAGTTTTTGAAGAGGTAACTTTTTTCTGTTACCCATCCAACTTTAAAAAGATGTTACCACGCTTCTTATGGAAGGATCTGTTATTGTTAAAATTCTTTTCCTTGTATGGAACTGTGGCTCCAATATAATCAAATTAACCAGCTGTTAGTTCCAACCTTTATTTTTCTGAGTTGTTTGTTTCCCTCTCATTTTCATGGTTCCGAATTTTACAAGAAAGGAATGATAGAGTTAGGAATCAATTAAGAAGAAAAGTTTCTTTATTGAAAGAATTCCAGAAGAACGCTAGTTCCTCTCCCAAGCTAACACTTGCAATTCTCATGTAAAGCACAAGATACCTTCTTAGGTAGTTCATTGTTCTATTTATGTCACTGCTACTTAGTAACAAACTAACTGCTTAACTAATCCAGCCAATTACAAGCCTTCTTCCTACGAGTGCAGACTAATAAGAGATGATGTGTCTTCTGCTGTGCATCTCCTGTAGTTAGTGCCCTCGGCATATCTCCTCTGTTAACAAGGAACATGGACTTATACTAGATCAGGCTATGTGATTTGATTTTGATGTTCAATTAAAAACATAACATGGCACATGGCTTGCTGATGCAGAAGTAAGGTGTCTACTACAAGGCAGTTGCTTGGGTGTTTGTTTTATTACCCTTTAGATTAAAAAAAAAGCATGTTCTCTTAATTCTGATCACTTGCAGGACTTGTTTGTGCTCCATTGTTTGAAGCTTTATATGCTTCTGTAATAATGCAACGCTTTGATCTAATATGAGAAGGAAGGTGGTTTCTCCAAATTTTGTTAGACTGTTAAGCTATGCCATTTTGATGTCTGCATTTGTGTTGTGTCCTAAAAGTGATTCTACCTGAATCCATGTGTTGCTTATTCCAGGCTGGTGCTCTTGATAAGCTAGAGGCTTTCACTAGCTTCAATGGACCAGACTTCTATGGACTTCCTAGGAATACATCAAAGATCAAACTAACGAAGAATCCATGGAAAGTGCCTGATTCCTTTTCGTTTTCATCCGGAGATATCATTCCAATGTTTGCTGGAGAAACGCTGGACTGGCAGCCATCTTCCATTTGATCTACTGTCACGCTGCTTTTTCTTGTTCCAGCAATAGGAATTGGACCGATTTTGATCTCCATTAGACTGCCGCCTCTTGACTCTATATATGGATTATGACTGTTTTCATCGTTTAAGGAAAGCAGTTGCCAATCCATTTCCTCTTCGGCTAAAGCATCAAATGTGCATATTAGTATTTTTTAATGAATGAAATTATAAAATGAGGACTGGAAACATGAAATATAATACAGCGTATAAAATAAATTTTAAAAATAAATATGAAATAAAAAAATTATAACTATCCAAATATAATCCAGTGTAATCATAGTCAGCGTAAGGTATATATGCTACTAGATTCGATATGAGAACTAAGATAGTAGTTTTTAATTATGAAACAGCAGGTTGCCAATTAGGCTGTTCCCTCACAACTAGGGGATTAGCTGGATAGATGCCCTCTAATTTTGGTTAAAAAGTAAACAGGCATAGGAAAAAGAACCTATTTAATTAACAAATGCAGAGCCAGACGCCCACGTGTTGGTTCTCCGTTTCTCCAATCCAATGACAGAGATTAAGAAAACACCAAAACCGAACCGCGTTATACTGCACGAAATCAACCCAAACAACTATCAGACCAACCAACCAGAAAAAACAGAAAAAGAAAAAAAAAGGAAAAAGACGCATGCATTATAAATTATTTTAAAAAAAAACTCTTTTAAAAGGATGAAGATCACACATAGACTCCAAAAGCACCCCTGCTGATACAGTTCAAGGAGAAACAGAAACAGCCTTGGATCTGTTTGACCAAACGACGCAGTTTAGCCGAGAAGCAGCACGACTTGAGATATGGACGGAGGAGGCGGCGCAGCGCAGCCTGCGGATACCGAGATGACGGACGCGGGGGCGCCACAGCAGCAACCTGTTGTGGGAGGCGGAGGGATCGAGAATATACCGGCCACGTTGAGCCACGGGGGCAGGTTCATTCAGTATAACATCTTCGGTAACATATTCGAGGTCACAGCTAAGTACAAGCCTCCTATTATGCCCATCGGAAAAGGTGCCTACGGCATCGTTTGGTAAGCTATCTCCTCTCAATCTCAATTAACCGAGGGTGAGCTTGGTTTCGGTCGACAATGAAATCTTGGATTTTTTTTTGTGTCTGACTTGTTTTGTTGTTGCTTGCTGTAATTCCATAGTTCTGCGCTCAACTCTGACACCGGCGAGCATGTGGCGATAAAGAAGATAGCTAATGCCTTCGATAACAAAATAGACGCTAAGAGGACGCTTCGCGAAATCAAGTTGCTTCGCCATATGGATCATGAAAACGTCAGTGAGTGATTTTCTTTGTTTTGTTATTTCGTTTCCTTTAGCTAGATTTCGGGCTGGTCTCTTTCTCCTTATTTTGATTTGCTGCCGCTGCTAAATACTTTTCCGAGTTCACTCCACTGGAAGTAATTTCCCGGGAAAGTATCCTAAATAACATTTCTTGGATAGCTACGCTTCGTCATAAATTATATGCATATTCATTTTTAAGGTTATGCAGAGCTTCTATCTTTACACGGCATCTTTTGAATGTTTTTGGATTTTACGAGTGAACGTAGACAGATATCCCCAAGATTATGATGTGTGATCGGATGATTGAGAAAAGCTCATTATTGAAACTTGGGCTTTGGTCTGTTAACTTAGGTCTATAATTGAATTAAGTCTGATCCTGGAGTCAATGAGGTGATAGCAACTTATACTGTTTTTGAGTTCCATTAAGGAGCATCTGATTTTGACGGCCTTCACAGTTTGCTTTAGATATCCCACTTGTATAATTTTATTATATTGCTTTTGAGCACACAATTTACATTTCAAGTTAATGAAGTTTCCAAGTCGATTACTTCAACATAAGTGTTATAAATGTAACCAATCTGGTCAATTGGAAGTTAGCCATGAAGGATTAGTAAACTGCACATGAATTTTTCAAGCTGAACCAGATAGGCAAAGCCCTATGCACAATCAATGACCACTGCAGTATTATGTATTATACTGCGGCTACCATTTGAGTGCTTACAAGCACATAAAATCATATATCATCACTTGGGACTTCTCTAGAGGGGACTTGTGTGCCGGTTCCTTGATCACAGCAGTAATAATGTTACCGATATGACCTTATCTGTGATTACCAGTCCCTATGATTACTCGTCCCTATGACTTGGGTACACAGCAATCTTCGTAGCTTCCAAAAATAATTCTGGATTTGGCATCAGATTGGCAGAAAAGATAGTTAATGAGCGTTCATAGATTATTCACTTCTTTATGTTTTTCTTCTGCGTTTGCTTATAATTTTCACCTAAACTGCAGTTCTTATCCTTCATTGTGCCTCTGAATGTTTATTTTGCTTAGTTGAGAGAGTGAGAGTGTGTTTTAACATGCAGGTTGTGGCAATCAGAGATATAATACCGCCACCACAGAGGGAATCATTCAATGATGTTTATATTGCATATGAACTGATGGATACTGACCTGCATCAGATTATTCGTTCTAACCAAGCATTATCAGAGGAGCACTGCCAGGTTTTCATCAAAATATGAACTCAATGCTCTCTAAGTCTCTATTATTGTTATTTATCATTGGTAGTATTCAGTTTCGCTCTGTCCATGTGGTTGATTTGAGAGGCATCATTGCTTAATTGTTTCCTTTATTTGTAACTGTTACCTTATAGTATTCAGCTTTGGGTCAGTTATAAGCGAATCTAACTTTCTCTTTCTGGGTTATTGTTTTTTCAGTCAAACATGGTTTGGTTAGTTCAACTTGAATGGAATATGCATCTCATGTAGTTGATATATATATTCTTGTCCCAGTTCTTTTCATTCACTGTTGTTACTGTACCAAGAAACTAATTAATTACTTTTTTCCTGTAGTATTTCCTTTATCAGATCCTCCGTGGATTGAAATATATACACTCTGCAAATGTTCTGCACCGGGATTTGAAACCTAGCAATCTTCTCCTGAATGCTAATTGTGACCTGAAGATATGTGATTTTGGTCTAGCTCGTGTGACCTCAGAAACTGATTTCATGACAGAATATGTTGTTACAAGATGGTATCGTGCACCAGAGCTTCTGTTGAATTCTTCAGACTACACTGCTGCAATTGATGTCTGGTCAGTGGGCTGTATTTTTATGGAGTTGATGGACCGAAGGCCACTATTTCCTGGCAGAGATCATGTTCATCAGCTTCGTTTGCTTATGGAGGTAGTTTCCATTATTGCCATGTCATTTGTTTGCGATACTATTTAGAAGCTATACAAATACTTTTGAGGGTTTAACTTAGACGACTTAAATCAAATCTCATCCATCATTTTCTAAAGCACACTAGAATGGTTTCAACTTTTATATTTTGAGAAAAATCTAATTCGTTAAACAGTGGATCTTCTAGATACATCAATATAAAATATTATTTGGTTTCAAGTTTTGAATCGAAAACTGGATGCTTGCGGCTTTAAATTGTTTTTCACTGTGGCTTTAACATTGTTATGATGTAGAAAACGTTAAAGCAAGAAAGGATCACATTTGCAGGCAATATGCTAGTGGGTTAGATACTCCTGATGATATGCAGTTCAATCTCATACGTACATGTCTTCATAATATATACTGTAGCATTTCATCTCTTGCAAACATGTTTTCTTTTTGCAATTTATTGATGTATCGTCCAACATTAAATTGGAGCTGAACATTGACAGCTTATTGGGACCCCATCAGAGGCTGAGTTGGGGTTTCTGAATGAAAATGCGAAGAAATACATTCGGCAACTTCCACTTTATCGTCGTCAGTCATTCACCGAGAAGTTTCCAAATGTTCACCCACTAGCCATTGATCTTGTTGAAAGGATGTTAACCTTTGATCCCAGATTGAGGCTCACAGGTGAGCTTTTCCTTACAAATATTTTCTTCATGTCAACCAAAATTGAATTATTCATAGTAGCAAATTTCAGCTTTTTATCGTCTTAGCATTTCATTCATTTCTTTACACACAAAATTGTGTTATATGTTGCAGTATTAATTTCTTTGATTATGATCTCTAACAGAGACCTACTCGTTATTTTATGTTTCCAACTACATGCATCTCTATTTATCAATGTTTAAAATCTTTGAATTAAGGTAGTTTTTGTTTTCACGGCAAATTGTTCATTTTGCTTCATTGACGAAAGTTATAGCGACAGATTGTATTTGATTTAGAGTGTGTGATTTAGAACATGTTGTAAGCGCCTAGTGAAGTGACATACAGTTTACATGGACCCCCTGTGCCGACTGCAATTGAAGAAACAAGCAAAAATGGGCATAAGAAACGATTGTCTTTTGTGCCTGTGTGTTCCTAGCATCATGCAATTAATCATCTTCAGTGGTTAATATGCATTAGCACAATCCAATGATATCCAGATTCTTTTTTTTGAAGCATTAATAGCGATTGATTTTGATGGTGCAGTTGAGGACGCACTTGCTCATCCATACTTAGCATCACTTCATGATATTAGTGATGAGCCAGTCTGCATGACTCCCTTTAGCTTTGACTTTGAGCAGCACGCACTGACTGAAGAACAAATGAAAGAGCTGATTTACCGAGAGTCTATTGCCTTCAACCCCGAGTACCAGAACCAGTGATAACTGGTTATACGTTAATCGGGGCCTTGCTTAGTGTGGTTTCCATGGTTCATCTGGCTCTCAGTGGCTTATTTCGTCGTGTACATATGTTCCATCCAAAACCGGGTGGTTCTTGAATTAAAATATTTAATTATGGTCAGAACTGAGGGTCAGAAACGATTAAATTAAATGGTGTTTGTATTGGCTGTTCTGCTTCCTAGTGTTGATCACTTTGTTAAATGGACTTCTTCTCTTGTCCACATTATGAATTGAATGAAAACCGATGCTTGTAGTTGAAACAGGTTGAGAGTATTATCTGTAAGTTGCATTAGATGAGAACGCATCTACTGTTCTTTATATATTCCGAATTGATTATAATTGTTTTCGGTCTACTCTTTGAGTTCGCCCTTGATTGAGTGACACGATTCAGCTCCATTTCCCTGCTTTTGACCTTTGGGTAGTACCAAATTGGTGCATCGGGGAGATACAATGTATTCCAAGTGACTTTACCAGCCAAACCATCTGTGTCAACCCGAAGACAGTGACAAGACTGGTTGGAGAAGCTCCGCAAGTTCTAATACCAAGTCTTATCGCGCTAAAATCTGGTTTATGCTGCTGCCATATTCCACATTTCATCATGCATTTTAGCACGATTTCTGAGTGAGAACTTAGAAATGGATGGCTCATTTCCCTTTCTATTCTGTCCCACGATTAATCCGCAAATACGAGTTCCCCATAAATGAATTCTTCCCGTACTAACTCTGAAAATAGTGTTAGAGTGCAGACTCCCTATTATGTTTCATAGGCCATCCAATACAGTAAACTAGTGTATGGTCATCCACATATTTTTCTGAGCTTTAGCCATGTAATATATTTGTGTCAATTGAGTTTTGAATTAAGTTGTACTTCAAATATCTAAGCCAAGAATCGAAAATTTGAATTTTAGGTCTCTATCTTGGGAAACGTGCGTGTACTTTTATCATGTTATACCGGCCCATTGACTTATATATGGACTCACTAGGTCCAACAATCGAATCATAAAATGCTTTCGATATCATCAAATTTATATATGGATTATCATGACTTACTAAAATTTTTAAGGTGACTACCAAAATGATATCACTTACAAGATATTAAAATTCCATAAAACTTATAAAATAAATATGTATTTTTTCTCAAAATTTTCATAATTATTCTTGAAATTTTTAATCTCTTTTTTGAAAATGAGGAAATTAAGAATTTTTCGTATGAGGAATAACTTAATAAATTTTTATTTAAAAGGATATCAAAATAATAATAAATATATTTTTATTATAGCATTGGTCCGAAAACCACATAAAATTTATAAAAATAATTTTAAACTTTTTTACATTCAATAAAGTAAAAGGAAACCGAAATCTTCATTCAATAATTAAATCTAATATTATTAATCTTTGTCTGAAATCTACTTCTTAACAACTTGGAACCAAATGTAAAAAGTAAAACCTGTTGCTTTAAACAATTTAATGCCAATCATTGCTTTTTTAGAATCGATTGGGTAGCTGGGGACTTAAAGTAAGTCGGTGACGTGTTGAATGAGAATTAATTTTGTGGGGAAGATAAGATTATTGGAAAATAAGTAAATGACAAGACAGGACATGATACGATTTGGAAGCATATAATACGCAATGAATAAATAACTTTTATCTTTCAGGTTACATCAAAAACAAAAAGATGCCATTATTTCATTTGTTTAAAAAACAATCATATAAGAAAAATTACTTCATGTTGATTTTAGTAATAAATTTGATGCAATAATTTATCATATCATATATTTAATGAATTAAAATATTTTAAATATATTATTTACTGTAAAAATTAGTCAGTTTGGCACTACAAAATTCATTCATCCCTAATAGTAAGATAAAAATAATAAAATAAATAATTTTCAAAATCGTTTTATTCTGAATCCATGGTCAATCTTTCAAACCTGTCAGTTTGAAATGGACCTCGCTGCTGCCTTTACGCTGACGGAAAATGATGATTCCGTCCTACCAAGTAGTCTGCTTCACAACCGCCCATCAGTTTTTTTTTCTGGGAGCGATATGATTTCCAGATTCCAACCCAAAAGATCAAATAACCAATTGCTTAAATCTGCACGTAATCTACTCTGTAATGCTTCGTTTTAGTCAAGAAATAATCAATTTATAATCATAATCATAATCATAATCATAATCACAATAATTTAAATTCAGACGAATTCACTAGTCATTTTGTATAGCCGGAGAATCTTGAGTGAATACCCTAAAATTAACGTGTGCATCTTCTTTACAATCGGACCGTATCCCTCCCATATTTCTTTAATTAATGGCCGCATTTATCGATTCAAATACCCATAAATAGTTGCTCTCTTCGTGAGCCCAAAGTATTGATGTTTGTCTCTACATGAGATAAAGCTAACTATACAAGGTTCTTGGTTTGCCATCCTTGGGGTTTCCATAAACGACAGGGAGCTTTGGAAAACGTTAGTCATCGGTCTGCGCAAACTTTTGATCCAAAATACAACCAACTTTGAAGGGCACCGCACGCGCTCTGAATCCGTACATGTAAATGTATATTTATTTCTATTTTGCCAACCATCTTTGCCTTCCATAGCTTCGACCATATATATATAGGACCTTCTTCTGCCTGGCTATTGGTTATTATATGTAGCCGCAAACTCAAGCTATTGGCTTCAAATAAAAACTTTGAAAAACCAAATATTGATATTTATAATTTTTTAAAAACGTAGAGAAAGATAAAAGAAGGGTCCACATCTTTAATCGAGATCTGGGAATATCCAAGACAAATCAGAATCCACTGGCTCAGATTCAAAGTAGAGAGAGAGAGAGAGGGGTCGTGTATTAGGCTTTTGTAGCTATAGCTGTATCTTTGAATTTCTTGGGGGGTCCTCTTTTATGTAAAAGAAAATGAGAAAAAGGTTGATTCTTTATATAAAAAGTAAAAGAAAACAAATGCACCTGTAAAAATATTGTTTTTTTTAACCTTTTAGACTTCACCTAAAAGAAAAAAGGTAATGGCATTCTCTCCTCTTTTTTGCCGCTGGAGAGTGGGGGTGGTATCTATAATTAAAGCATCAAATCCGTTGGGGACAAAAGAAGTTGAATTTGGATTTGGGATTTGAATATCATACATTCCCCTGCAATCTGTTTATGATAATTCCATCCTTTTCACTTGTTAAATCAACGGAATTTCTGCATCCATGTTTGAGATATGTGCCCGTTATGCCACAAAATGCCAAAGGCCACCATAGATTCGAAAATAGCCTTTTGTTCCCTCTCTTGCAATCTTGCGAACCAGCTTTATATGCACACCACCTTTTTGCAAATATTCTTTGCCTTTCTTTCTCTCCATCTTCCGCCACCCCGTGTATTAAAATAATAATAGTCAAGGCAAGGCTTGGTAATATGTTTTCATCTCATCTTTTAAGAGATATAATTAAATGTTAAAATTTATTTATCGTTAATAAACAATTAAGATTTAAAATTTCAGATCAGCTATTAAATAATTAAAAGAAGTAAACTTTTCAGTGTGACCTAATTTGTAAGCCTGCCATGCGTCGACAACGACGGAGCACTCAGGTCTGCGAGGATCACGGGTTTACTATTCCTGTCAGTGTTGTGATTATTGTCGTTCCTTGCTATATATCGGCCAGCCATCGGGACTCATTATTGCCGTTCTTTTAATTTTACTCCATCGATCTTCGTGTCGTGACAATTTGTTTGTCACTTAGTTACGACAGCTTTTTAACTTTTAGTCACCGACGGTCGCAGGGTGGCCTTCTTGCAAGTATTTTAACATTCCTTTAAATTATGTAAAAGACTGATCCAAAGCCATGCATTATATCTGTGTATGTGAGCATTTTCACAACCCATTTGCAATCGGATTCCATCATCAGCCACTTTATACCTTTCTCCCAGCGAATTTTTAGAATTTAGACCATGCCAAACTTTCTTGAGTTTTGTCTTGGTAACTGTCAAATTGTTTTGAAAACTTTTTATTACACTTTCCGATAACCAGTGTAAATCAAAGATTGTTAAATAAAAGATTTTTCAAGAAATGTGGTGAGAACAAAATTGGTACTGTCTTTTTGTTAACATCATAATTTTCTATTATATAAAGAAAAAGAAAAAATAATATTTGCATACGTATATAAACATTGAAAACAAAATTGGAAGTTGAAAAAGTATGACCGAAACGTCAAGGAGGTGAAAATGACCCGAAACATGCTCTGGAGAGATCAGCTTATAAAAAATGAATACTAGGAGGGGTGGGTGGGTCCGACGCTATTGCCTGGCCGGTAGCGACGTCCTTGATTCTCACATGGATCAAAAGCTCTCGGCTCAAGGATCACATAATTGAGTGGTACTGTTGACTAACTCGCCACCGTTTGACAAAATATTGCTCAAAAATCACAAAGGGAATTGACCGGTCTAGTTATTTCCGACAACGGCTCCACATGAGACTGGTCAGGTTTGATTTGCCTTATTGCGGCAAAATTAATACAGAAGGAGGCCGAGTACTGCAACCGGCCAACCGCAATGGTTTAATGTCTGGAGCTTGCATATGCTGTTTGAGTTCATTCCACAGCAATGAAGGATAAGACTGGTCGCTGGGTCGATATCGAATTCATTGTTCAAGCAATGTGATCCCTGGAAGATTTGATGATTTATTACAAGCAATGATAAGACGAATTTGTTTCTGCCTCTCAACTTAAATGTGATTAATAAAGGAAGTAGAAAAATACCCTCACATTTACGAAAATAAAAATTAAAACTTGAGAAGGAATATGCACACATCTCCTTCTGTCCTACGGGCTAAAGGCTGTGTTGCAAGGAGAAATCTTGAAAGTTGCACACAGTGTTTGGATGTGTATGTTCAAAAGAGTTACTGAAGAGTCTGGATTCTCGAGCCAAATTTCCAAGGAGAAGCCAAAAGTCACCGCTTTTTCATCAAGAAAGGGTGTGAAGGGTGAAAGCGTGGCTTTCTTGTATAGCTGTTTATGAATGGGATTTTCGCTTTAATCTTCAGATTCTTCACTGTCCTACTGTGCAAACAGTGTGCTATCGTAAAACTGTCAGAAGAGAATCTGACACAACTGGACCTTTGACGGAACCAAACTTGAAACCAAATCCCAATTATGAAAAACAATTTTTTTGTGTCAGCCATTTTATCCTCTTGTGCCATCTTTCCCTGGGTCTCCCTGAAAATGTGTACCGTTCGGCTATTTTCCCTCTGTTTTCTCAGTTTTTTACCTTCCCTCTCGGTAATCAGTACAGGTCAATAATATCACCATCGCCAGAGCTGTTTGTAGCTTCAATACAGGTGTTCCCATTCCTAACCATTCATCTCTTTCCCAAGGAGGCTAGCATTGTGTCACTGACCCAATGGGGTTGCTGTGTAAAAAGCCTAAACTACCATTCTCTTGTTTCTACTGGTTCTCCGTCACCTACCCATGTAGATGTAGTTGAGCAGACACCAGCGGTAGGTTTTCTTTGTTTGTGTCTATGGGAGTGAGGACCAGAGGGACGCTTGCTCCGTTTCTTTACTATTCCTTCTCTGCAACAAACACTTCAATCTCCATGTTAGCATTCACTAGAGTTTATCTCTGAAATTCTTTTCTATACACTGTAATGTCCTGTCCAGACAAGAACTCTTCTCGCTGCTGTCTCTTCGTCTAATCTCAGTACTGGCAGCAAGTCGAGTGTTGAAATTTCTACTTCTACTCATGTACAGTACATGGTAGATAGAACCTAAGTGCTTCTCTCTCTTACTTCTTCATGTCCCACCAGCAACATTGCGTTCTTTCTTCAACTTCTAATCTCTGGATCCTGATAGACGAAGACATATTTAGTTTTGGAGAGAAGTGAATGAAATAGAAACAGGGATAGAGACATAGTACGTGTCTTTGTACTTTGAAAAGCACACGATGTCCAGCACCACCGCCACCGCCGGCAACCTTCTACTCCTCTTTTCTGTTCTCTTTACGGCCACCACTGCCAGCCACCACCACTATAACAGACACCTTCTCCACCAACCCTTCTTCCCCCAGACCACCACCGTCCCTCCAATACAACCACCCTCGCTGTCCCCACAATCCCAACCCAAATACCCATTTTCCTCCATCCCTAACAAGCCACGAAAACCCTTCTTCCCCACTCTTACTTCTCCTCCTCCACCCCCTACTGCCACTCCTACCCTCGCCACTTTTCCGGCCAATATCTCCTCCATCCTCTTCCCCCATCATTCCTCTTCCTCCCACCGAACTCTCGTCCTGACGGTCTCCATTTCCCTTTCCGTCCTCTTTGTCGCAGTCCTCGCCTCTTTATCAGCCTTCTTAATCTACTCCCGTCGCAGCCAACACTACAACGCTTCCACATCCTACAAAGCACCTCTTTCCGACAGCCTCCGTTTTTCTCCCTCAAACGCCGTCCCTTCCGACAGCTGTCCTCCCAAACCTCCCAAAATCCCTCCTCGTCCTGGAGTCCCCAACACCAGTTCTGAGTTCCTCTACCTGGGTACATTGGTAAACTCTCGCAATGGCATTGATGATACCGGTAAGGTCGCCACTTTAAGAAATACTGGAGTCAGGTTTGGTGTGCAGTCACCACCCTATCAGAAACTGGGCTCACCAGAATTGAGACCACTGCCACCATTGCCTAGGCATAATTACACGCCAAGTTACAGGAGCGGCGAGGTATTGCTTCGTCCTGACGGCAATAATGGAGCTGACTCTGACACAGAGGAGGAGGAATTCTTTTCTCCGAGAGAATCTTCCGCGAGGAAAGACGCTCAAGAACAAAGTGCATTGAATGTTGAATCCAGCTCCCGAAGAGATAATTTTGGATCAAGAAGTTTCAATTCAAGAACTGCTTCTTACCCGTACTCAAATTCATACTCTCCCACAAATTCTGTGTCGTCTACTTCATCTCCGGCGTCCCATCCGAGCTCATCAAGCAAAAAATCCAAGTCTTCAGATACTATTCCTGCTCCAGTTCAATGCTTGAAGCGACCAACACCCTCTCTGACTCCATCATCATCAAGGGGAGATTTTTCAGGAACTGTCCTGAGTTCTCCCGAGCAAAATCTGCATTCTTTGGAGAGGAACAAGCAGCCGTTGGCGAGAATGGAGGCAATTCCCCCACATTTTCTTCCTATAAATCTGCCACCTCCGGCCCCGCCGCTGCCACCACCACGGTTCTGGGAGATGCCGGTAGAGACAAGGATGGTTCAAGAGGTGAATTTGGGGCCAGGGAGTTCAGGACCCCCAGTTCTACTGGCACCGTCCGGGCCGGTATTGGTTCAAAGTCACGCAATACCCTTCTTGGCCAATGAGCAATCGATACTGAACGGAAGTATGGAGAAGGGTGAGGAAACAACGAAACCAAAGTTGAAGCCTTTACACTGGGATAAAGTTAGAGCCAGCTCTAACCGAGCTATGGTGTGGGATCATCTTCAATCAAGCTCTTTTCAGTAAGATACTATAATCATGATCCCTTTATTTTCCCCCTTTTGTTCTCATTCTTTTCTGTGCTGCTGGAGTTTGCTCGCCGACTAACTGGTTGTTCAGTAAATCTGGATGGTTCCAAAGGTTGTGATTTTTTAAAAATTTTATTTTACTTTTGCAGGTTGAATGAGGAAATGATTGAGACACTCTTTATGGTCAACAATTCTAATGCAAATGCCATGGACAGCAATGCCCGGCGTCAATCTCTTACTTTGTTAAACCGAGAGAATCGTGTGCTTGATCCTAAGAAATCTCAAAATATTGCAATCTTGTTAAAGGCACTCAATGTCACCATTGATGAAGTCTGTGAAGCTCTTTGGGAAGGTGATTTCTCGCCCATATTTATCCATGCTTTTGGTTGGTGCATTGATGCGTTGCAGTTGCTATCTATATACGTGTCTCTTTACGTCATTCTCTGGTAATAACAGGCAATTCAGATAATCTGGGGACAGAGCTTCTCGAAAGTCTATTAAAGATGGCTCCAACCAAAGAAGAAGAGCAGAAACTAAAGGACTTCAAAGATGAATCGCCATTTAAACTTGGTCCTGCCGAGAAGTTTCTCAAGGCCGTTCTTGACGTACCTTTCGCCTTCAAGAGGATCGATGCAATGCTCTATATATCTAATTTTGATTCAGAGATTGAATACCTTAGAAGGTGTTTTCAAACTCTGCAGGTAAATATTGCCTTTCTGTTGGCTTTCATATTGTTATACTTCTTTGGATATGCTCATGTCAAGACGTTTATTTTTACCAATGGGTTGGGACCGAAGGCTCTCGACTTGCGTATGGAAATCACAAACTGAAAGTGTACTCTCGCTTGTGCCTTCTTTAAGCCAACCATTTCGCCTTGTCTCGTTAGTAGCATTTCGTGTTTTGCATAGTTATATTTCCATAAACGTTCACCACTGGTTGCAGTGATAGAGAGGACATTAATAGCATCTTCTTGTTCTGCAGTTAGCGGTAGCCGATTATCATCTCATATGTCAAAGAGTTGCGTGTCTTTTAGTTACTGTCGTCATTAAATCTGTCTGCTTCTCACATCTCTTCATTGGTTTCACAGGCAGCATGTGAAGAGTTAAGAAACAGCAGAATATTCCTAAGGCTTCTCGAGGCAGTGCTCAAGACTGGGAATCGCATGAATGTTGGCACCAATCGTGGTGATGCCCAGGCGTTCAAGCTTGATACGCTCCTTAAGCTTGTTGATGTGAAGGGCACCGATGGGAAAACAACTCTCTTGCATTTTGTTGTGCAAGAAATCATCAGATCAGAGGGTTCTCGCCTTTCTGGTGGATACCAAAATCAAGGAGAGGGTAAAATTCATCAGATTACTTCGCAGGATGATGTTGAGTTTAGGAAGCTTGGCCTGCAAGTTGTTTCAGGTTTGAGTGGAGAGCTCAATAATGTTAAGAAAGCTGCCGCCATGGAGTCGGATGTGCTTACTGGTGAAGTTGCAAAACTTGCCTCGGGAATTACAAAAATCCATCAAGTTTTGAAATTGAACAATGAAATTTCTCTGAAGGAGATTAGCTGGAAATTCTCGGAGTCCATGAATATGTTTCAGAAGAAGGCGGAAGAAGAAATTGCAAGGATTCAGGCTCAAGAGAAAGTTGCTCATTCTATAGTTAAGGAAACAACCGAGTATTTCCATGGGAACTCAGCCAAGGAAGAAGCTCGTCCATTTCGGATATTTATGGTGGTGAGGGATTTCCTTTCGATTCTTGATCATGTGTGCAGAGAAGTTGGGAAGATCAATGAGAGGACCATATACATTTCAGTCCGCCCTATGCCCCTGAATCCATCCCTTGGACCTATTTTTCCTGGACTCGGTGGAAGACAAAATACTGGTTCCTCGGATGATGAATGTTAGTTCGCAACTTAGTCTTCATTTACATCCAGACCTGATTCCGCAGAAACTCTCTACCATCATTTGGGAAACAGGCCATTGGTGTTTTATTCTGAAGTTGACATCATCAAAAGCTTCTTGCCCGGCAGCTCCATCGTTCCCTTTTGGCTGCCATCCTCTTCTGTACCTATAAATATATATGTTTATCAACAAGTTGAAGATAGATTTTCCATGTTTGTTTTTCATTTTATGTCTAATACAATGAGGGGAACTACGTCGGAGCATAAGAAAGTGGCCATGGCATTATAGTTGGACCCAAGCATGATTGTATTGGAAGCTAAATCTCACTCTAAGGCTGACGTGTATTATTCTAAACACTGGGATACTCTTTTATTCTGAAGAAAAATAAACCTGAAAGGGTGATGGAAATTAGCGGATAATCGGTAGAACCAATGGCAATCATTAATTCTTTTATTTTTCAGGAAAAAAAGAGGGGCTTATTTTACATCCTGACTGCATACCGGTGTGATACCAATCCAGATTGAGACCTTATCAGGGAAGAGCCATCCATCCGTTGTACATTGAGAAATAACCACTCTCGGCCTATTATGTTATGCACTTCTGAAGCTCTAGTATTTTATGATTTTGCGACCTGGGAGCTCTCAGCATCCATACGTTCAAGCACTCGACGTGCTTCTTCTTCTGTAGCAGGGACAACATTCCGAATCCTCAATCCATCTCTAATGGCCTCTGGACGCACAGTAAATGTGAAATAGAACTTGTTCGATACCTGTTAAAATTGTATAGGTAAGATAAAACGATGCAAATGAACTCAAATGTTTTTTGATAGAGGAGATAACAACCCACCTCCATTTTATTTTTGGGTTAAGAATTTAGCATATGTTTTTCCTTTACAATATTTACCTTTTGGGTTTCAGATTTTTCTTTTATAGAAAGATACATGGTAAGAACACAAAAACAAACTAAACTTTCAGCCTACAAAAACCTGGGAACAAACACAGCACTGCCGAGATACATTTAACTAGGAATGACATTATCCCATATCTATCCAGAAACAGAACTTTCTTACTTATTTCTTTATGAGAGTATGAATATAAATTGCTACAAATAATAATCCTTCAAGCATGAATTGTTAAGCAGTTTGTTGAATGCTAGTATTTGTTTAGAAATTCCACTAGTTCACATCTATGCAGGATTAGATGCTCACCTCACTTAATCTAAGCTCTGGACTTGTAACATGAGCTACAACTTCAATGTTTATCATTGGTTTGGCAGGGTTCTCAAGTTCTGTGTACAAAACACAAGACTTCAGGCGAAGGAAATTTCCAACATCCACCTGCATAAACATCATGACAAGTATCCTCATAAAATTCCATTTGTAATGCGTCACAGAAAATCAAATTTCCAATTCTGTTTATTTGTGAGTTTTGATTTTAATTGAAATACAATATTCAGTCATTGACGACGTCTTACAAATCAAGTATTGTCTGCCGAAATGAGGTAGACAATGCTGAACCAACAATTTCGTGAAGGAGTTCCAACATCTGCTTTTCTACATCATTTACTCTAAGGAGCTCCTATGTCTAGCTTCTACTCATTATTTGTGCAACCAGAATCAACAACGTTTTTGTTTCTAATACCATTTCCTATCCAGCTAGAAGCCGTGAAATATTAAATTTCTATAAGAAAGAACCAGGGATATTCAATTTGAAACCTATTCTCACACATGCTCTCATGATTACTCCTGCAAAATGTGCAACGAGATGAAAAGAAGAAAGAGTTCAGCTTACAGGTTTAACAAAATCAACATGATCAACTTCAACAAAGCGAGGTGCTGCACCAGCAAATGCATAAGCAGTTGAGAAGGCCAGTTCAAATGCCTTGCGCATCAAAAATCCTCCAAAAATGCGACCGTGACTGTTCCTTTGCTGGGGTTGACACATCAAAGAGTTCCCATGGCAGGTATCCATTAAAAGAATGCTGTCTCTGTCTGCCAGTGCCGGCATGTCACAGAAGATACGTCCTTCGGCCAACAATGCATTGAGCCTCTCCATGTCTTCATTAACTGTTTTTCTTTTATTTTCTTCTCTCTTCTTTTTTCTCATCTTGTTCCTTTCTTCTGCTTCTTCCCAAAGCAGTTTTTCCTTTTGAGTTTCAGGTGAAATCTGGTTAACAAAAGCTGATTTTCCTGTCTTGGAGTCACGGGCCACGAATGTAAAATTTGCAACAAGAGAAAGTGAGTCTGATGGACAGGAGGCCCCTGCCAAAAAAAAGAAGAAAAAGATAAGGAAAATGTTTGAATGCTGGAACAAGGAAAAAATAATTGATTAGGGCATCTTGCCTATGCAATTTGACACTAAACCCCACACAGAACGTAGTGAGAACAATTTCAAGATAACAAGCGTATGATTCCTCTCATGTGATGGACCTTCATGCAATAATTACAGTTAGCAATTCATATATTTCTAGCAATTTCCCTAGTAAACTGCACATTTTCCATATAAAGTTCTCCAATAACTTTGCTTTGCTAAGAAGGTAAACGATCTGGATTTCATGTTTTATCACCTATCACGAACTTAACAGAAGGTGAGTTACAAAACTTCCTACCTGTCAATATATGAGGTATCAATATACTAGATAACAATTTAAGTTCATGCCTAGAAGTTAACAATCTAACAAAGAAACAAAATGAGAAAGACTTTTCAATACGTTGAGGTACCTTCAGTGGACTGAGTCACTTCCAGTTGGATCTCCATGGATGACCGACCAACCCATGTGACAGCACCAACTATTTTGAGATCAGTATCAACAGGGATTGGCTTGTTAAGGACGATTCGGTCAACAGAAGCTGTGACCAGCAACAAAGGCCTTGTTGAGCCATCATCACTGCAGCAGTGCTGCTCAACAAGTGAAATAACAATCAACATAGTGGGAATGTTTAAGTAGATAAAGTTCAAGACTAAGGCAGCTTACCATAACTATATCACACAGGGGTTTACCAAATACTAACTGCTACCTAACTAGCTAAAAGAAAGTTGACCAGAACGCAATGCAATAATCAAAGGCATACCATATAGTTAATAAAAACACAGAGAGCAAACAGCTCTGACCTTGTAGGAAATGGTTCCAGCAAGAGCATCAAGATCTTCAACTAACTTTCCCATCCTAACCTCGTTCCAGGGATTCCTATACTGCTCCCTAAGAATATAATCAGAAGAGAATTTATAAAGAATGCTGGTCCTGCTTTTTGAGGGAGGTTTAGCAACCAATTCATCCTGTAAAGAGACGTCATCAAGAGGCTTCTCGAACATGCTTGTTCTGGCTTCCCATAAAGCATTCGATACCGGTGAATGGTACATTCCGGGCCATAGACTGATTGGTTTTCTAATGGAAGAACCTGCATCAATTGGTGGCGAGCTTTCGAGCAGCGAACTAAAATTTGGAGTACCATCTTCGGGGTTTGAATTTTCACTAGAAAATGACCTTCTTCCGATGAACTTGCCTAACACCGGATAGCAAACCAAATTTCTGGAAGCAGGTTTTAGTTGTTCAGACGAGTTGCACAAATATGCATTGAAGATCGATGCATTGCGAAGATGAGGCCTAGACAAGGAACTGGACGAACTTGAATATGCTCGAGCGAAGCCGTGGTTGACTGGACTAGGACAATCGATGGCTTTTGTTCCTTTTGAGAAATTTGTCACCAGGGAACCGATGGGTTCATTATTTAAGTGATGATTTGGCAGGGAAAAATCTGAACTTGCAGCCAAAGATGATTTGATGTTGATAAATTTGGATGAAATTGGATCGCGGAATGCAGAATAGCGGATGGGTGGAAAGGAGCTCGCGGAGGCCGTGTGGAAGGGAGGTTTCAGTAATGCCTGTATCGGGGATGGGTCGAGAGTGAGACCGAACAGGGAAGCAGGGAACTGCCGGAATGACCATGATCTGGGGTTGGGTGAGAGAATGTTGAGGGAATGTACTTTTCCGCTAAGCAATTTCATGGTTTAGCTCTGACCAAAAAAAAAGAAATAAGATCAGCGTATTTATTTCAATAAATAAATATTCCGAGCTCAGAATGTCCCAATGCGTTCTTCGCGCGGATAACGCAGCGTGTTTATTTCGATTTATTTATTTTTCAACAGCTTAATTTCTTCTCTTTTATCAAAATTGTAATGTTTGCGTGTATTCCTATATATTTTTTCGTTGATATTATTGTTATTATAAAAAATTATTATTATTGTTTTTGTTGTTTTTGTTATTTTGAATTTTTAATCTTATCTTCATATTTTTTAGTAAAATAATATTCTGTCTAATAATATAATTAAACTCTTAGTCAATAGGATGAATTTATATTTGTTGGACTTAAAGATTTATTTATGACCTATATTTGAAATTTCACAATCAAGCCATAGATATTTGATGACCTATGTTCTATAAGATAAGACCAATTGAACATAACGATTGAATTTAGCACATATCTCAATAGCCAACAGAAAGATATACTGATACTTTGGACAAGAGATTTAACATATAGGATATTAATATTTGGTTATTTTGCTATTATAGTGATGGTGCCCTTAAACTCGTCAATTAAGGAGGCGGAGCTGGTGACATTATAAGAGACTCTAAGGGTCTATTTGATTTAATAGGAATGAGTTATTGAAATGAAAATATAATCTATTTTAGGTCTTTATATCCCAATTTCTATCTTTGATTTACACATAAACAATTCTCGATACTTTACGAAATGAGTTTAAAATAGTTAAGAGTTAAAATAACATAATCATGATGTGTGATGTACCGCTGTTAAAAAAGTATATGACAACAGCTGGAAACGGCTGCTAATGCTCCGTAGGCTGAGGAGCAAAAGGAACAATCCGCCTAAGGAGCGGCTTGCGTCTGATTAGCTTGTTGGTGAGGTAATAGGTTACCAAGGCGACAAGCAGTAGCTGGTCCGACAGGATGATCAGCCACATTGGGACTGAGACACGGCCTTGTGTCCCATGCGCATATAATATTTGGAAAAAATAATGATATTTCATAAATATTTTTAAAAAAATTTGTACCCGAATAACATAAAAGAAATTTATTAGATTTGTTGACAATTGTTATAATCTGTAGAGAAAATAAAATTTAGAGAAGAAAAAATATCAATAACAAAATTATCAAAAGATATAATCGTAACTTCATTCATATACACAAAGCATAACAAATGAAATCCAATCAGACTATTTTTATTTTTTCTAGAATTGCACAAGAACATAGGATTGAGACCATTTCTATTTATATTTCAGTATCTTAATCCCAATAAATCAAATAAGCCCTAAGGATGATAGGATATTTGGATTTACCGTGAATAATATTTTTTTTCTAAAATGATGTTTTATAAAATATATTTTTGGATATTTTAAATATTTTTTTAAAATATTACAAATATTAAAACTAAGATATTTTTAGAATAAAATTGATTAAATTTAATACTTTTCTAAAATGATCTTTTATAAAACTAAGATGTTTTATAAAATTATTGTTATGGTGTGTTAGTCTGGATAAAATTAAAAATAATAATTAATTTTATAATCGTTTAGATAAAATCTGAAAGAATAGAATTTCAAAAATCTATAATTTATCAAAATTAAAATTGAAAAGCCAGAAACAACAAAACTATCATTTTAGTTTTAGTTTTTTAAAACTAAAACTAATAGAGCGAGGATATCCCGTTAATAGAAAAAGAAACAGATGTCCAGATTTCTCGGCCACATATGTCTCATCTCATTGACACGGAACCCCCGATTTAGTCAGCTGTTGACTGATGATTTCGTTTTCCCGACGTATGTCTTTGTAATTGGCTTTGGATCTTTGGTGATCCATCTTTTTAATAAACAACAGAAGATAAGTCATGTTTGAAAGGTACATTATTGTTTTGATGTCTAAACTGGATTATTTATCATCGATGTGTGGCTGGAATCTCATCCTCTATTTACAAAGTTATTGATAATGAAACACACACGTTTCTCTGAAACAAGCTAGCCGGAGAGTCCAAGGATGGAAGAGACAGGCAAAAAGCACGTGCTATTAGTTCCATACCCAGGCCAGGGCCATGTAAACCCAATGATGCAGTTCTCCAGGCGTTTGGTTTCCAAAGGACTAAAAGCCACGCTGGTGACCTCTGTCTTCATAGCCAAGGACATGCAGTTGGGCACATCTGTCGGCCAGGTGCAGTTGGATGTCATCTCCGACGGCTATGATGAGCATGGAGTGGCTGGATCCTCCTCGCCGGAGGAATATCTTGCACGGTTGGAGGCTGAGGGCTCTAAAACACTGGCAGCCCTGTTTGTGAAATATCAAAGCACACCCACTCCCATCGACTGTGTTATATACGAGCCTTTCTTGGCCTGGGTGTTGGACGTTACCAAAGAGTTTGGTTTGATGGGAGCAACCTTTTTCACTCAGCCTTGCGCGGTTGATTATATTTACTACAACATCCAGCACAAGCTGCTCAACCTGCCAATTTCTTCCACACCAGTGTCGATTCCTGGTTTGCCCCTTCTTGAGCTTCGAGACATGCCATCATTTATCGGAGTTCCCAACTCTTATCCTGCTTACTTGCTCATGCTGGTGAATCAGTTCTCTAACACCGACAAAGCTGATTTTATCTTTATAAACACATTCTACAAACTCGAGTCTGAGGTAATGTTTATTTATCAGTTACGATAACTGCTCTCTCATTAGTTACTTCTTCTTTTTTTTCTTTTTTTTTACTCGTTCGAAGCATAAACTAAAAATTGTTAATATGGTAGTATTTGAGGTTAATCACATCCTGGTTGCTGTCCACTAGATTTTGAATCCAATATTTCTTAAATCTTTGAATCTTTTAAGACGAGAAATATTATTAACTCGTTGGCTGCTGTGCGTATATGATAATGTGATGGATACCAACCTTGGGGAAAAAATACATAAAAGGGTTTTGTATTAACATCCCTGTGTGATGAGAAATGTGACTATAAATTGTGGATAACTACTGAGATCTACACTAATGACCCAAAATAAAACAAAATCCCTATAAAATCATTTGTCTATTACAAGTACAGTAAGATGTTGACGTTGATATTTTTCCACGACAGTATCTTAGGGCTTATCACAAAACGGAGAATATTTTTATAAAAAGATTCTGTTGGTTTTTTTCTTAAAAAATTTATTTTTAAAACATTTTATTTGCTGGTTTAAGCTTTCTTTTTTCTTTTTCTTTTTATTTTTTAAATACTTTGTCATAGCATATTTAACTTTTTTAATGAAAATATTTCGTTAACTGGTTTAAGCTTTCTTTTTTTCTTAAACCACTGCAAACTTTTGTGACCGCATGGTTTAAGAAAAAAAAGGAAATTTAAATGAGTTGGCAAAATGCTTTTATAAAAAATTATATATATATATTTTAAATATATTAGCGCTTTCATATAAAAATCTCTCCGTATTGTGAGAAACAAAATGTTTTCTTAAAAAAAAAGTCTGCTTCTGTGTGAGAAACCACAAGATACTGACGTGGAAAAATTTTCACGTTATCATCTTACTATATTTTAACAGGTAAATGATTTTATAAAAATTTTGTGTGTTATGAGTCTATAATGGATATCTATCTTATAACTCAGGGTTCTACTTGTGATTATCATAAAACAGAAAAAACTCACAACTCATGATAAAATTTCTCCTGTGTGGTTGGATAAATTCTTCTGCCATATTTGGTCTCAACAGGCAGTGGATACCATGTCAAAAGTTTGCCCAGTATTGACAATTGGACCAACAATTCCGTCACTGTACTTAGATCGGCGTCTTCAGAACGACGAGGATTATGACATCGATTTGTTTAGACTGGATAGGCTTTCGATCAAATGGCTGGACAAAAAGCCAGCGAGGTCAGTTGTGTACGTGGCTTTTGGTAGCATCTCCGATCTGAGCGACAAGCAGACGGAGGAGCTTGCGTGGGGATTAATGAGAAGCAATTTCTATTTTCTGTGGGCAGTAAGAGCCACGGAGCAACCAAAGCTACCCAAAGCGTTTATACAAGATTTGGGTGACCGGGGATGCTTGACAAGTTGGAGCCCTCAAGTGAAGGTGCTAGCCAACCAGGCTGTGGGATGCTTTCTCACACACTGTGGTTGGAACTCGACAATTGAGGCATTGAGCCTTGGTGTGCCCATGGTAGCAATGCCACAATGGACTGACCAGCCGCCAAATGCCAAGCTTGTGGAGGATGTTTGGAGGGCTGGAATCAGAGTTAGGGTCGGTGAGGATGGAATAGTTTCTAGAGAAGAGATAGAATATTGCGTAAGGGAAGTGATGGAAGGAGAGCAAGGGAAAGACATGAGAAGAAATGCTGAGAAGTGGCGGGAGTTGGCCATAGAGGCTGTCTGCCCAGGAGGCACTTCTGATGAGAACATTGACAAATTTGTTGGGAAGGTGATGGGCGGTGGGAGTTGAACAATATTTCCCTCTAATCTATTTATTGGGTGCATAATTTTACTCATATTTTTTGTACTGTACTAATAAATAACTCTGCTTGTTAAGACACAGTTTTACATTTTGAGGTTTACAATTTCCAAAATTTGAAAATTGCCCCATTCATAGCCAAATATTCATAAAGTATATCAAAAATTTTTCTGTTACTAATGTGAACGCCACGAGTGCAGTGAGTTGGCGGTAACTGCAAATATATATATTAGAGGGAGTTGTAATCTGCGCTCGAAAATTTCCCCTTAAGTTAGTACCACTTTCAAACTAAAGCTTTATGTCCTTGAAACGGGGTTGAAAAGAAAATTGTAGTTACTACAGTGACTTTTTTGATAGAACAGAACACCGAATAATTGTTAATTTTCATCCCCAAGTTCTTCATATTTGTGCATCTAACTGCCAAACTTTAAAATTAAAGCTCTCGCACGCATTATTCCATACAGGAGGAGCTGTTCCAGCCCGACAGAACAAAAAGGGGAAAAATATTCATTTTTGATTTCGGATACCATTCCACCTCTGCATCTCAAAGTTTAATTCTCCTCAGTCATAGTCAGGGTAGTGTAAAAAGGTCCCCCAAAACGATCATGTCCTTGGAAATTTCTCCAACTTCGTCCACTTTCCGAACTTGTCCCTTCTCATTAACTGAGTCCTCATTTTATAGCCTGTTAGAAATCCCACCAGGTTACTGAGTTATATATACCACAGGAAAAATTGCAAGTTTGCAAATTTACACGATAAGCTTGTATGTTTTATGGCAGTGATTATACCAAGGAAGCTTTAAAGTGTCTTTCCACCCTCCCTGTTTAGAACACTGGAGGCAAATTTTGTCCAATCGCACAATAATCTCACAGAAGGTTGGCCTAGCCGTAGGGTCTGGATGCCAACATTCATCAATCAACCTGCGAGAACATCAGCATTGAGTCCCAAGCAATTAGATCTTTAGTTCACCTGGAACGATCCTCACCACAAACCATCAGTGATTTCACCCAAGTGATCTGTTTGGAATGTCTAAAAAATGTCTTCCTAAGATATCATATTCCTATTCTTTATTGGGAGGCAAGCATAGATGACCATCCAGTTATACAAAGGAATTTAACCAGCAATGCAAATCACACATGAAGGATGTAGCAGTATTAGCATGGCATTGGATCTCAACAGAAAAAACTTACTCTTTTAGGCCTGGAGGATAATTTCGTGATTTGGACTTGAATGGTGGTTTCTTTTTCTCTATACACATCATTTTCACAGCCTCTTCAGGTGCCTTGGGATGAAAAGGGTACGCTCCTTCAATCATCTAAAGACAAAATGAAGTAAACGCAAGAATGTACTGTTTAACACTTGGTTACAAGTATAATTTGTTCACCTAATGCCAAAATTAAAAACGTTAACTATTAAAAGAGAAACCACACCACCAACAACACTGGCTCATCCATGCCAAACATTCCTCAAAACAGATCAGCACTATATTCTTGTGACAGATAGAAGAAGACAAAAGGCAAAGTCGAATTAAAATAAATGATGTTTTCACAGGAAGCTGAATGAATGATTGAATAACTGATGGGTCAAAACACGATGTGTGATTCAAAAGAAATATGAGCCCATGTATAAAAACCTAAGAAATAAAGTTACAGTTTTAAGAGATTCGTGATTTTTCAATTACTCTTAACTCATAAAGAAATTTTGAGAGAATACCTCATACAGGATAACACCAAAAGAGTATACGTCCACGCTTCTATCAAAAATGTCATTCTTATAAATCTCAGGTGCCATGTATACGTCTGCAAAAATGTACAAACTGCACAATTACTTGAATTCGAGTCTGACATATATACTATACCTACTAGTAATCACACTGTATCTTTTCAGTTTAGCAGCCGCATACTTGAGAGACAAGATCAGTGGGTTTCCCAATGAAAAGATTCAAAAAAATATTATAGCTTAAGTTCGCATATCATCGTCGCTCCATTATTTTCTAGAAAAATGTGTTACAGCTTAAGTTTCTACAAGTGAAATCTACTAAAACAGAAACTTACTTGAAGGGTCAATAGGAGTCCCTGGTGCTAATCTAGCTTTATCAGGGGAAATGTTGGACAATCTAATCAAACCAAATCCAGATATCTTCAACAGACCACCATTATCCAGCAAAATATTTCTGGCACCTTACCAAAATTTCCGACATTAAAAAAGAGTACATCCCAAAGAGTTTCAAGGAGAAAATCAACGAGATTACAGATCAGATTAACTTCAGTCCTCTGTTGTCTTACTTTGGCTTTAGATCGCAGTGGATGATAGGATCTGGTTTACATTCATGAAGGTAATTCATACCCCTGAATACAATAGATCAATCAACATATCGTAAAAGACAACAACGTACATACAGATATGTAAAGGTTTCTTCTTCTTTTCCCTTTTTTTGTTAGTGTCGTAGCTATGACAAATAGTTTAAATGAGCGAAAGAATTCTCAAAGCAGAAAAATTGCTCTTGCCTGGCAATATCAAGAGCGAATCTCAATGTTTTAGAAGGAGAAAGGCGACCTTTCTTTAGAAGATAACTGGCCAAGTCACCCTGAGATCAAAGATGCTTTAGTTAATCTGTAGAACAGGGCATGCCAACAGGTGCGCGCTATTGCAAAGAGACAGATGCTTACTTTTGAATGGTACTCGATAACAATCATCATGGGTATGTTTTGGGTAACAGCTCCAACAAACTGGACTACATTAGGATGCCTAACCTTTTCTAGCAGAGTTAGCTCGTGCTTAAAAGCGTTTCTGTCAAAGAGTTTCGTAACAAGAAGAAAAAATTAAGTCCGCATTTATAGATAGTATGAACTGAAAAGCATATTGATGGAAAGAACTACAGGATCAACTACGAAGGAACTGGTGCAGCAGCCATCAAACGGAAGCAAAATGGGAAAAAAGAGGAAGAACAATCACGCACATGCACTCAGGGTCCGAGTAGCAGTCCTTGTCAAGTATCTTAACTGCAACCTTTGTACCATTCCATTTAGCCACTTGATATGTACCCTGTTAGGGAAGCAGCCAATATTACTAAGGGCACGTTTGGTACTCGGGGTTGGAATTAAAGTATGCTTAGTTAATGATTGACAAGGGAACGACTTGGGTAGGCTGCGTTAGTTACCTTAGTGATGCCGTCAGATTTGCGAACCTGAAGCTCAAGGGGATTAAGCTCGTATTCTGGAACTTCGCGAGGGTTCGCAACAGTCATGGGTGTCTTCCTGGTTTTCTAGAATAAAATCTAATTACATGTTAATCAAAAGTCAAATAACACACTCTGCAAAAGTGACAAGCTGAGAAAGAAAGTAGGCAATTTTTGTTTGGGTAGAAAGTAAGCAATTAATTATAAAGAATGCTCTACCGGAGCTTTGGCTCCTCGCGCCTTCAAAATATTGTAAACCTCCACATTTCCATAGTATTTGGCGTCGGCACAGGCCTGTGTAAAGCAAATGAAAACGATATGGAACGAATTTTTTTTTTAAAAGTAAGGAATTGAATGCTGAAAAGGCAGAGACGAAGAAGAATAAATTAGATAAGATTACCGTGCTGCCCCAACGATCACGAGCATCGATGTTGGCATTTCGACTGAGAAGGATGCGAACGACCCCAACGTGTCCTTCGCAAGCGGCGATGTGGAGGGCAGTGCGTCCGTCCAAATCAATGCTGTTGACGTCAATCCCCTGGTTAAGCAAATCCTCAACTCCCAAGACGTCCCCCCTGCATGCCAGGAATAGCAGCTGCATGGTGGAGTCCAGATTCTCGGGCACCGTGAGAACATCTTCTTGGACGTGTTTCCGGCGGATTGGATCCAGCGACGACTGCCTTCCGAAGCTGAAGCGTGGGTTATTCCGCCTCGGATCAAGGGAAGACTGCCGCGAGAACTGCCGGCTGAAGCTCTTCCTCAGAGATCCTGTGGAGAATTGGCGCGAGATCCCCCGCTTAAGTTGCGACGCGATGGCTTCCATAGTCCTCCTCTTTAATTCCTAGTGCTCTCTTCCTCTTTAATATGAATGCGATTTGTTTCTTTCAATGTTTCTATAGACGTTTAAAATATTGACATTATTCGGCTGGGACGGGATGAGTTCACTCGATGGATCAAGAGCTTGGGGAGGGAAAATGGCGCTCTCGATATCGAGTGGGACGAAGCGGGAGAGGAGAAAATCAAGAGGCAAATATTAGAAATCGATCATCAAATATCAATCTTTAAGGTTTCCCGGCCCCCAACCGAAACGCAAGGGTCGGAGGTGGGAAGTGCGAGCGCGAGGGCGAAGGCGAGGGCGCGGGAGAAGGAGCCTTCCCTTTTCTGCGGATTGAGTCAAAACTGTACGGATAGAGAGAGGGTGGCAAACCCAAATGTAAAGAACAAAAAAAAAGAGAGAAAAAACCGTTAACCCAACAACACGCAGGATTGCATTATTGTGCGTTCCGTCGTGTCAAAATAGCTTTTTCGATAGCGGAACGGGCCTTGTGAAACGTGGCAAGTGGCGAGGTTTTTATACAGAGAAGACGTTGAGACAAATTAGCTTTTTCGATAGCGGAACGAGTCGTATGAAACGTGGCAAGTTGCGAGGTTTTTAAACAGAGAAGACGTTAAGACAAATTAATAAACATTACAAGAACAAGAACAAAAAAATGGTTGTCGGCCAGTAGTTGGTGGCTAAGAATAATGGTGCATGGGCATCCTGGGCTGGTGACTGTCGTCGACCGATTGACTTTGGAATTGAGTTGGGGTACAGTTTTTTGACAGTTCAGAGATAGGGTCTCTTCCACTCAATTCCAGTTCAGAAACGCGTCATGCCTGTGCTTGCTTTTTCCCAAGACTATAACAGACTTGGAACATGTGAATTCCTGATTTGCCCACTCCCTATCGCCACTTGTTTATTGCCGACAAAGGAAAGCAAGTTTATCTTTTCTGTATATTTACTAAAAGATACAAGTTGGATGCGCGCTGCCTTGCAATAATTGGTTTTTTATAGTTAGGGTATTTTATTTTATTTTTGTTTAAAATATGTTGTCACATCCAATTCTTGGATTAGTGACACTTGACCTGACAAGTCCATTCACATGATAAGTTAGGATGCGTGGTCATTGAATCACCAGTTTCTATATAATATTATTTTCTAAGGAAATCAATTAATATTCCCATTGCTTCCTACCATTATAAAGAAAATGAAGTGAGGTAAATTAAATGGAATAATTTTTTTAAAACTATGCCAATTAACTATTATAAAAAATCTTGGATAGATCTAATGATTGGTCGTTTTCACATAGAAGTAAGCCGTATAATTAATTTAATAAAGTTCTTTACCTCTATAATTACAAAAATAGCACTCCTACCAAAACGTCTTTCTTCTGTCATTAACCAAATTCTTCTCGCTAATTGGGAGATCTATTCTAAAATTCTACCTCACTATCTATTTACCGTTGATCCTGATACGAAAGTATAACTCGAATGACTAAAAGGGACTTTTGCTATTTTTATTATAATTATTATCAATCAGATTACACATACATAAATGATAGTGGTTTCAAAGTCTTTGGAGTTCGAACTCTATTTTGTCGGAGTCCTATAGAGGAAGTGAAGTCTGCCATTCGTACGAAAAACAGACAAAGGCAGATGATTATTACTGCATAACCTTATTTAGAGGACATAGCCACACAAATCTTGCTGAATTAAGGTCACCTATACACATGATACAATATCAATCACGAGAAACCACAAACAACTTTTTTCCAACATTTCGGTCAGTGAATATCCCTATTAGAGATGCCGGACCATTCTCGAGGCCTTCAGCTACATCCTCTACGTACAAAATCTTTTCCTCTTTGATCTGAGGTGTAATCATTTCCAGAAATTTCGGGTAGAGGTTGAAGAAATCACTTGCAATAAATCCTTCCATTCGAAGACGTCTGTCCGTCACGGATGACAGGTTAAAAACACCATCAGGCTTTTCCAGGTTATACTGAGAGATCATCCCACAGACCGCGATACGACCATGGATCCTCATGTTCATCATCACAGCGTCGAGCATTTTCCCACCAACATTTTCAAAGTAAATGTCAATGCCTTAGGAAAATATCTGCGTGGGCAACAGTAAAGTTCTGAACTAGACATTCATCAAAATCCTTAAAAAAGTGATCCAGCTAATTAACACCATAACATCACTATCAAATTTTTTGCGTGCATCCTCGCTGACCTTTTAAGTGCAGCATTCAAGTCTGGTTCTTCCTTGTAATTGAAAGCCTCGTCGAAGCCAAACTTGTCCTTAAGCATATCGACCTAAAACAATTAAAAAAGGAAGAATATGGTTCATCAATTCAGGATCATACTTTAATTTAATTATCGGTTGATTATAATGATGAATGACAAGTTTAGGACTTTTAGCATCACAAATTGACTCCCAATTTAACGTACATCATAAATGAGCTGAAGAAGATGAATTTGGTTCGCAGAATACGATGTTCACCTTCTCTTTGGAGCCTGCGCTTCCAACAACATAGCATCCTGAAACCTTTGCTAATTCCCCGACAATCTGGCCCACCGCCCCAGATGCTGCTGACACATAGACATACTCTCCTTTCTTGGGCGAGCAGATCTCGTAAAAACCAGCATCAGCCGTCAGGCCGGGCATACCTGATCAGGGCGAGAGAGAAAACCAATTTAACATAGCTCTTCTACTCTTTCTGATACTCTAGACTGAATAGAGATTTCCTTTCAAAAACTTTCAGGAACCCATATACAATCGATGATGATGTAATTAGAATCCTCAATACAAACATCTTGGGTTAAATATGAAGACTGTAGAAAAGAGTTAGAGAATTTCATAAATGACGGACCTTTCCCGGCTTAAATGCAGCGAAAATGGCGCTGGGATCATCCTCAGACATGAGCAAACGCATATAAGGATCGCAGGGCAGGTAGAGATTCTTGACTAGAACGGCATCCTTTGTTCCTTCTGGCACCATGAGTATGATGGTGAAGGTAATGATTTGCATGTCAGACTCCTTTGGAAACCCGGTCACATAGTTCTTCAATGTCACCTGCTTGTTGCTGACCTCCTCTGCCATATATAACCACTATGGTTTTCTAATTCCCTGCAGTTCTGGAAGCGAATACTGCAATAACTCACTGCTGTGCAAAATCTAAGGATTTCGTGACCCGCTACTTGGAATAGAACAAATTATACGAGGAAATAGATAGCGGCTGCCCATGATGGGATAATAACCTACTAAATCAATTTGCTCAGGCTGCCTTCACCTTTTCATTTCACCTTACTACCGTATACGTGGCCTCCAACTATTTTGTCTCTATAGGAACCATGAGTCACGTGACATTTAGTCTACACAACTTGCTCTAGGTAAGTTTATGACTATTCTACGGCACTGAGACACCCAAATTTAGATGGTTGGTGGAAGTCTAGAGAAGGAAATATTTTATGTTCGGACGTATCTATGTAACCGTTATGTTAGGAAATATCTTTTGTTTTGTCCCAAAAAAATTCTAATAAAATGAGGAACTTAAAATTTTGTAAGGATGAATAAACCGGCTTATATAAAGAAAAGGCTATAAATATTCCAAAAAAAGCTACACTGATTGAAAAAGCTGCCTTTGTTACAAATTCATAAAAATCCGCAGAATTGTTTGCATTCTGATGCAAAAGGTTTAAAGATGGACTTAACAGTTTAGATAATATATCTAAATCCGTACCTGCGAAGAAGGGCAGTAGGGGGTGGGTCTTGCCAAAAAAGGGCGCTTTTTAGTTTTGGGGGAGGGGATCCTCTGTGTGTTTGTGCAGTCAGACATGATGCACATGCCTTAGGGGAGGACTGGATTTGCTATGGTTGAGACCACAACACGAAAGATACAACTGCATAGGGTGTTCTGTTGTAGCCGAGTTCATGGAAGGATTGTGCAACCACGATGTGAATACTCTGTTTTTTTCCCTTTAATTTTTATACTCTGTTATTTATCTGGCTTATTTGTATTTGTACCTATTTTGAGATGTTTTCATTCTTGACGTGAGAGTGATGCTGAATTTGAGTAATTTTCAGAGATTTGTTTTCAATATAAATATTTTAACAAATTACTTTTTTTGTTTTACATATAGGCCTTCCAGAGAGAGAACCATTCTCCCCTTGAAACAAAAAATTAGTGGTCACAACCATCAACAAACGCCACACGGGGAGGAAGAGGACCTCCTGACGAAACCATGATTACCGGCGTCGTCGTGGCTGTTGGCTGAGGAAAATGTAGACCCAGTTTTTCCAGTCAACATTTGAGGAATGAATTTTGTTTAATGTGTCATTGAAACCACCACGGCCTATTCTGTCAATCTCTATGGTCGATGCAAATAGCGCAAATATGAAGCTTTTTGCAAGCACTCACGCTGACCATAAAAGATGTGTAGGTCATTTACCGCCACTAAAAGTGAATATGAAAAAGATCTCGCTCAAGGCTATCGACCATGCAAATACCACCCATCATATATGTTAAACGGTAGGATGGTTATCCACCCATCATTGTCGGTCGTATGTGTCATTATACCACCACCCTCGATGTTCAAATTATTATTACAGAACCTTATTTAGAGGAAAATATGCACACAAATCCTGCTGAATAAAGGACACACATCTGTCTGATACAATATCAATCACGAGCAACCACAACCAACTGTTTTCCAACATTTCGGCCAGTGAATATCCCTATCAGGGATGCCGGACCATTCTCGAGACCTTCAGCTACATCCTCTACGTACACAATCTTTCGCTCTCTGATGTGAGGTGTGACCATTTCCAGAAATTTCGGGTAGAGGTCGAAGAAATCACTTGCAATAAGCCCTTCCATGCGAAGACGTTTGCCAATCATGGATGACAGGTTATGCACACCATCAGGCTTTTCCAGATTATACTGAGAGATCATCCCACAGACAGCGATACGACCACGGATCCTCATGTTCAGTAGCACGGCGTCCAGCATTTTCCCACCAACATTTTCAAAGTAAATGTCAATGCCTTGAGGAAAATACCTGAACAGGGAACAGTAAATAAAGCTCTGAAGCTCAGAGTTCTGAACTATATATATTCATCAAAACCCTTAAAAAGTGATCTAGCAAAGACCATAACATCAATATCAAACTTTTCGCGAGCTTCCGCCTTAACCTTTTAAGTGCAGCATTCAAGTCTGGTTCTTCCTTGTAATTGAAAGCCTCGTCGAAGCCAAACTTGTTCTTAAGCAGATCGACCTATATGGTGGGTGAAAATAATTAATAATGGAAGAAGATGGTTTATCAATTCAGGACCCTACTTTAATTATCGGTTTAGCTTTCAGAGCCTTGTTTAATTATTATGAAGAATGAAAAAATTTAGACTTGAAGAAGATGAATTTGCTTCGCAGATATGATGTTCACCTTCTCTTTGGAGCCAGCGCTTCCAACAACATAGCAGCCTAAAACCTTCGCAAATTGCCCCACAAGCTGGCCAACTGCCCCAGATGCTGCTGATACATAGACATACTCTCCTTTCTTGGGCGAGCAGATCTCGTAAAAACCACCATATGCAGTCATGCCAGGCATTCCTGATGATCAGGGGCAAGATAAAGCCAATTTAATATAGCTCTTTTACTCGTTCTGATACTCTAGATTACACAGAGAATGCCTCTCATAAAAAATATTTAGTCTCTTGAATGTTTAAACATCGTCCAGGTTTAAGTGGCAAAGATAATTAAAGCTGCTTGGCTGAATCCGAAATAAGCCAACCTAGAATTCCTGTGTAGTAGGAAAGTGGCAAATCAGAATTCTCGAATTTAATCAAGACTTGAGGTGATACAACAAGACTATATTCCTCCCATCCGGTAAAACCCCAAGCCAAGTCTCCTTTCTGGTAGTTTGGATGGGTAGAGTCCACAACTTTGACCACTCCATATCCAGTTAGCGCCTGAACAGTATGGAGACACATTTATAAGCAACTAATTCAATTGGGTTGAATATGAAGATGGCAGAAAAGAGTTAAAGAATTGCATAATTGACAGACCTCTCCAGGCTTATATGCAGGGAAATTGGAGCTGGGATCATCTCCAGACATGCGCCATCGCATATAAGGATCGCATGACAAGTAGAGATTCTTGACTAGAACGGCATCCTTGGTTCCTTCTGGCACCTTGAGATTGATAGTGGAGGTAATGATTTGCATGTCAGACTCTTTTGGAAACCCGGTCACATAATTCTTCAATGTCACCTGCTTGTTGCTGACCTCCTCTGCCATGTATAACCTCTATGGTTTTCTAATTCCCTGCAGTTCTGGAAGCGAGCACTTACAGATTTCCAGTGATATATATATAACCCACCGCTCTGCGAAATCTCTTTAAACAAGGATTTCGTTTCCTACTATTAGACAGATCAAATTATATGAGGGGAAGAGGTAGAGGATGATGCTTATGACAATATAGCTAGATATTTTTGTGTTGAAAGCTGCCCATGATGGAATAAGGACTACTAAATCTTTATGCTCAAGCTGTCTTCACCTTTTTATTTCACCTTACTACCCTATGCGGGCCTCCAATTAGTTTGTTTATTTCAAAAAAAGGAACGTGAGCCACGTGACATTTAGTCTATGGAACTTGTATATTATCAATGATGAACATTATGCCATGTCATCATGAGCCAAGGGCACTCAATCATATCCAAAAATTTCAGTTGTCCACTATTTTTATTTTAATCCCATTATCCTTAAAACTCTTGGTCCTCAATTTTCATTAATCTTACTTAAAAGTACCCATAGTATAGTTTACGCAGGTATGTTTATAAAATACTTGAAAAACACCAACCCCTGTTTTGCTTGTTTTGGCTAGCAAAACAGATTGATTTCTACAGCAAATTTATTCCAGGACAAAGCTGGATCAGTCTCGCAAATCTACCGAACAAGAAGCTCTACAGTACAGGTTTTACTCTTCATTTCTTATTCGTTTCGGAACCGGATTATGCAGGCTAGGAACCAATGCTCATTTCAATGTCTCTCTACTAGACAAGCAAAGGGGGATTGTCATTCTTTAGCAACAGCCACCACTTGCTTTCCTACATTACGGCCAGTGAAGAGTCCAACCAAAGCTGCGGGTCCATTTTCTAGTCCTTCAGCGATGTCTTCCGCGTATGCAATATTGCCTGCCTTAATCTTCGGCAAAATCATCTCTAGATATTTGGGATAAAGGTCATTATAATCTGTAACCACAAATCCTTCCAGACGGACTCGTTTCAGAATGAGAAACATCAAGTTTTGCACCCCTTCATACTGCCCAAGATTGTACTGTGAAATCATTCCACACACAGCTATTCGTCCGTGGAGCCTCATGTTGAGTAGCGCAGCGTCAAGCATCTTTCCACCAACGTTTTCAAAGTAAATGTCAATACCTTGAGGAAAATACCTGCATCAAACAATACAGGCATGACATTAGTTTGTAACACTGGTATCCGCGCAAGTCTTGAATATTAGACCATAGCTCGAAATTCAGCTAATCAACAGTGGCCTGCATTAATCAACGCTATCAACCACAATAACCATAACTAACCGCTTCAAGGCTGCATTCAAGTCTGGCTCATCTTTGTAATTGAAGGCCTCATCGTACCCGAACTTATTCTTCAGCAAGTCAATCTTCAACATGAAGCAATTGATGAATGTACAAAAAAAGCAAACACAAAAAGAGAGTTGTCAAATTTCCACTATGGACTAACTGGGTTTTAAGCAAACTCAGTACCAACAACGATTAGATAATTAACTTCAGATACCGAATCAGAATCAGTCACTACGGGTGAGGGTAACTTACTTTCTCTTCACTTCCAGCACTTCCAACAACATAGCAACCTGACAACTTTGCAAACTGGCCAACAAGCTGACCGACTGCACCAGAAGCAGCAGAAACAAAGACATACTCCCCTTTTTTGGGGGAACAAATCTCATAGAAACCAACATAAGCAGTCAAACCAGACATCCCTGAAAATCACAGAAGCACAACAATCAGATAAACTTTGACTGTAAGGCAAAATAGATCGTCGCCAGATAGGAGAAACCATTAATAGTTAAAAAATCAATGGTAATGTCTCGCATTAAATAAGAATATCAAGAAAGTTATGCTAAATCTTGAAGCATTCAATGTCCAACCAAGCTAACAGTAACAAAATACATACCAAGAATTCCGGTGTAGTAGGAAAGAGGCACATCCGTGTCTTGAACCTTGAACTGTTCTTGCGGTGAATTAATGAGAGTATACTCTTCCCACCCGGTGATTCCCCACACAAGGTCACCCTTCTTGAATTCTGGATGTCTTGAATCTAAAACCTTAGCAACTCCATATCCATAAAGAGGCTACATCATCCATAATTTACAGTGAGTGAACGTCTTTTAAAGACACCAAGAATTTCAACTTCATCAAACACACTGAAAAACGGAAGAAAATCACAATGAGAGAGTCGACTGACCGAACCAGGCACGAATGAGTCGGAATATGAACCGGGGAGCGCGGGTGTCATCCTGATTCTCATGTACGGCTCGCAAGACAAGAAAAGATTCTTAACAAGGATACAATTATTGCATTCTTCTGGGACCTTGACTAGGATGGAACTAGTAGTAACTTGCAGGTCGGATTCTTTCGGTAAACCTGTCACATAATCTCTGAATATCACCTGCTTGCTACTAACCTTACTATCGCTGGACATGTTCTCTTCTTTCCTCGTATACTTGTGGGTTTTGACGACGCTCGTAAGGCTGGTCACTTGCTTCTGCTTCTTGTCAGATAGATCGAGATAGTCTTGTGCTGGTTTTCGCTCTGTTTTGTCTTCGATTGTATCAATGCCTCTGAAAATGGTGAATTTAAGGTGCTCGCCGGGACTAATTATGAAACCCCATCCTGGTTATATATGGAGTCAGTTTTTTTAGTGCTCTATTGTATATACAAAATCGAAGTATTAGAAAATTATTGTTTTGATCATATCAGATCTGAATTCAAATTCAGTTTATACCTTAAGGTCTTATTCGTATCTTTTTAAGTCTAATTGGGTATATTTGGGTCGAGTTTGTTAATTGGTTATATAAACCTTCTTTAAGCTTCTTTCTTTTCCACTACTCAATAAAACTTAATGACTTCGTTGGTTTTATAAATCAAAGGAACAATATGATTCTTCTTTTCTGCATTTTAAATCTGATTTGCAATTTCATATTCTAATATTGATTTGATTCAGGTGGTTCTGAATTTGGATCATGCAATAAAGATATGGAGTTGACACCAATTCTTATGCATGTAAAATAGGAAACTATACCTTATATATTTGATGAGGAATTTTTTTTTTGTACTCTTTTTTGGATAGCCAAGTTTCCCTCCTTTTTTTTAAGGTTAATAGGATTGATAAAAATCTATGATAATTATATTTTATTTTCATTGCACCTGATTGTTTTGCTGCTAGTACCTATGCTTCAATTTCCTTGTTACTCATTCCCTTAAAAGCATACTTGTTTCCTTTTTAATTTGTCTTATTGTAGGGAATCGCCTTAAAAGTCTTCGTTTCACCTTATTTTGTCATCTTCTTACTTCCTTGTCTACTTTCGTCTCTTTTGTTGACTTATGATGCGCAGCCTTTTTCCTTTTGTTCATCTTCGTTTTTACGCAGATTTTCTTCTTGCAATCATATGTAACCTTTTTTTTCTTTTTTTTTTATTTTTTATTTCTAAATCAAATCTTGCCTTTCGATGTTTAGAAATTGGGTATAGGGTTTTTCATTATGCTATTTAACTTACCAAATATATTTATCATTTAAAAATAAATATTTATTAAACCCGTTTTAGAGGTGGAGTCTAATCTAAAACAAGAGGAGGATCACCATATGCGAGATTACTATCTTCGTGAGATTATCTCAAAAGATAGGCCCTTTCTTTATGTTAGTCTAATATAGCTGACAAATGTCACAAATATTTTTTTTTGTTGGCTGTCTAGTCTCGGACAACACTGACAATAGAGGTTACATGTATATTTATTATTTTTTAAAAAATATAAATTAACGCTGCTAGTGGGTTTCCGATTTCTCTTTAGCGAGGTTTACTCGATGAGTGATTTATTATATCTATCCCGATAGGTTTTGGTAAGCATTGATAGTCGTGTTGTATTATGAGTTTATATTATGAATTTATGAGTTATAATCTATTGGGTTGGAACTATGTTTTATATTATAAAAACAAATGCATGAATTATATATTCTTTGGATTGCATCAGTTACGTACTCATTCTTATAGTAAACCATTTTTTCTCTTCTTAGTATGTCCCTCTGTTTCCCGTAGAACATATGATGTGGTGACTCCTACTGAGATTATTATCTCACCCATTGTTATTTCCCTCGTTCATGAATAGTTCTTGAGTTGAGGCAGTGTTTTGAGGTGTGTGAGCTTCATACGACTTGACTGGACTATTGCACCTGCACATTTTATATGATTTTCTTTTCTGGCATTTTCTTTTTGACTCATTTTGATGTTTTTATTATTATATCCTTATGCATTTATTACGTTTCTGGCTACGGTTTTATGTACCGGGCTTTAAGCCCAGTTTGTGATTGTATGGACCCCTCTTTTGTTTTGGATATTTTGTTTATTTAAATAAAGTTTTCTGCTGTGGTATTTTGTTCACTCCATTGATATGCTAGATGTCGGTTTCTTATTTGACATGCTTCAATTCTTATAAATATGTTTTCTTTTTTCATAATATTTTTTCATATATTGTAAGTATTTTATATTTCCAAAATACCTTTAGTATTTTAAAACTTATTATTTGAACACTTGTGTGATTTATTATTTTTTAAAAATTTTATATGATTTTTAGAAAATAAAATATTTAAAGATCTTTTTTATTTAGTAAGGCATGTGTTAGGTCATTCGAGACAAAAGTAAAAAGGTGTTATTTGGTCTTGGATAAAACGATGTTGAAAGAATATGAGAGGTTTAAATTATTATTTGGTTTTGAAAATTATTTAAATGATTATCCTTTAGACTAATCAATGGTATTTCGGTGAATCTAAACTGTAGAATATGAGAGGTTTCTTGATTGAAAGCATGAAAGAAAGTGTCGCGATTGGGAGCCCAACCGGATCGCAACAATTGTCATCTAGCTTCAAATAAAATAAAATTAGGAATTATTTTTTTTATAAAAAAAATTGGTATAACCTTGGCACGGACTATGCTAGAAGATTATCCTTACACAAAAAACTTGTATATAAAACCTAAGTATTAAGACATGGATTAAGAAAAATATTTTTTACAAATGAAAAATAATACTACCAGTACTCAATGTAAAATGTCAACTAGTAATTGTAAGGAATGAAACATCTCGGTGGAAATCAAAACATTCTAAAATTCAAAAGGAAAGTAAAAACATACGAAAGATCACCAGATTACATGAAATCACAATGGAAGGACAAACATATCCATAACAAGATAAAATTTCATAATAGGAATCATGAGCCCAATACTAACGTTTACCATCCATATTGATTGTTCTTTTAAAGATTCACTTGTATTCAATAGGACAAGTTTTTTGGTAAATAAACAAAAGTCTAAACTTGGTTAGTTGACAACTAAGGATTTCGGATTTCATAACTTCTTGATATTTTCTTGAATCTGGATTCATAACTGCTTCTTTGTAGTTATTAGGTTCATCTTAGCCCAATAAATCCTTTGCTCTTTCTCCTTTTACCTGTAACGTTAGATTGGGTCATAATGTCTAGTGTATATATTGTTGTTTGTCGAGGAGGTTGCTGATTAACTTATTGTGCTGGGTGCCGTTTTAGAGATTTTTGTGTGTATTTTACTCTGTTGTTTTCTTGTGTGTTGTGGGAGTTGAGTATAATAAATTTTTTTTATCTATAAGATTCTTTCGATTTTTTTTTTCAAAGAAAAAAAAAACTAATATTACGAGTTTGATTTCAGTATACCGACTATTACCATTTATTTTTTTTCTACAGAGATGCACAAACAATGATCAGGTATAAAAAATAAATAAGGAAAATAAAATTATATTATGATATTTTCATTGACTTCAAGAATGATATGCGAAGATTAATGATGTATAATCATACATATATGAACAAGTCGGGCTTCCTCTGGAAAGTACCACGGCCTCGTGTGAAAGGAATTAAATAAAATTAACGGTAAAATACTATATATCACTAACGTATCTAGCAAACACATTTATGATCGTGACACAGATCTCGATTGAAGGTCTTCTATATATATAACTCACCGCAGGCAGTTGTTGGGCTGAACAACACCTGTAGTGGTTCCATCTGCATTAATACAGGATGCGCCGGCTGCTTGGTTCTTGTAAGTGAGTTTGACGTCCTCCAGCTTGATGCCGGTGCAGGGGTTCTTCTTGCTGCAGTCGAATTTCAGGGCAACTTCGGTTGCTGATGTTCCGTGGATGTCTTGGTAGGTGACATCACTGATTTTAATACCTGATTCCTGCTCATGTTGGGTTTATAAAAAAAAGTCACAATTAATTTTGTAAATTAAAGATGTTGATTATAATTAACTGCAAATTGTAATGAATGATTGTTGCTAATTCTCATCATAAAATAATAATAATCTACGTACCTGACCAGGGCAGTTTTTGTTGTCGGGGCAGTAATTCTGGTCGATAATAATGGGATTCTGAACATTGGTCATGACAGCATCTTGGAAAAGGATGTGCCTCGCAAAACCATTACTGGGTCTTCCCCAGCTCTTGATTCTCAATCCATTTTGGGTGCCAACGAAGGTAACACTTTTAACGGTTACATTTTGTACCCCAGGCTCGTCAAAGTCCTTGCCCAAACTCCCAATGCTGCACCAACAATTAATGTTATATAGATTAATTCATAAGGTTGACCCATAATTAATTACACATAATTAATTAATTACTATAGCATCATCGGTGTGTACGTGTATATATATATACAGACACTGTCAGTAACACAGATAAAGCACTAGCTAGCATCGATCATTTACCTGATTCCATGGCCAGGGCCACACACCACCCGTTCAATCCACAGGTTGTTGGTGCCAGGGCCGATGGAGACGCAATCGTCACCGGTTCCGATCTTGGAGTTCAATATTGTGACGCTGCTTGATAGCTGTACATGGATTCCGTCGGTGTTGGGGCTAGTTCCGGAGGCGGAGACCCTGACGCCTTCGACTTTGACATTGCTGCAGCGATTGATAACAATGTGGAACATTTGGCTATTTAGTGAAGTCAATCCGCTGAGGACTATGTTTTTGGAGTTGGAGAAGCCCAGAGTCTGCATCAACACCCAACAAGAATATACATAACAAATCATTAATATAGAAGTTTCTATGTGGTACTTTGAGTAGGTGAAGGATCGGGTTGACCTTGACCTTCAACATTCTTAAGCTAACGAACGCTCCGCTGTTACCCTAATTAAGGGTGACGGGACTTTTTTTTGCGGTTTTCAAGTATAAAAAGGATCGACACGTTACTTTGTTTTGGCTAAAGAGTTTAACATGATAATATGTGATTCGATTAAAACGCACCGTGGCTCCGGTGGGGCAATTCTTTCCTGAAGCCTTGCATGCCCACAAATTAGCACCACGTCCATCAAGCGTTCCACCGGAAACAGTAACACCGTCGACGTTCTTAAAAAAGAGCCAGTTGCCGGCGTCGCCAATGACCCGATAATCTGAAGGAGCCAGAAGTGTCCCATCGATGCGGAAAAGGATGGCACGGTTCTTGCATGGACCATTAAATGCCACATTTCGGAGTAAGAAGCGACCCGGTGGCACGTAGATGGTGGCGGCCCCTGAAAACCCGCATGCCAGAGTCCAAGCTTTGAGGAAGGCTTTGGTGGAGTCAGTTTTGGCATCAGATTTGGCACCGTAACTTACAACGTTGTACCGAGGCTGAGCTGCAGTTGCCAGAGATGAGGCAAGAAGCAGTGCAAGAAGATGAACAAGGATATTGGAGTGTGCCATGTCTTTGTGACTGAGGGATCAGCTAGGATTAGTAGGTACGTAGGGTGTGTTAATTTGTGCAGGTGGATGGTGAAGGAATGTGGATATGAAAGGGTGTATTTATAGAGTTGGATTGGATGGATAACGAGAAATAAAAGCAAAGGTATGCCGAAATTCGAGTGTTTTATTAGATTGGATGGATTGACAAGATGTATTAGCTTACATTTTACACGTGTGTACTCGGACAATATTTCAAGTCAAGCCCATGTTATCCAATAGGACTCAAACTGTTGGAGTTAGTTATGCCTGATTGCTTTACGGTGTCTGCATTGAAACCCAACTAGGTGAGCAGTAGAAAATGGGATGCGTGTGTATGTGATATGGTGTAAAAGTCGCAGTAACATGCATGGGATGGGAGGCTGGGTGGCTGCTGATGCTGATAACTTCTATTATTCACATTATGCATGCACGTACCCTTGCTTTTTTTCTTTTCCCACAATTTCTATGACTTAGTTATATATTTTGTAGTCTATTTAACTCCTACTGCACGTAACACAAGTAGATTCAGGATTGAATACAAATGTGGGTACGTGGGTTGGTTGTTAGTTAAGTAGATCAAGTAAGACAAGCAACGTCTCACAGCAATCTCGCCGCCACATTTTCATTTTCTTATTTCCGGGGCGAAAGATTAGCCATACATCTGCTTGCTTTAAGCGCAAGTACAGCCCCGCTCCTCAACCTTTTTCCATTGTTAATATTATTTGTTTTCCAACAACAAAAAAGCAATGGTTCGTGCACGTTATTTATGGACTGTTTTCAAGTTTTCTTGGCCAATTCCCTTATTGGACCCAACTGCATATATATATATATATACTCCTACAGTACTGCATACTACCGTTTCAAACGTTAAAGTATGGTCACTGATCAATTATAATTAATAAAATGACTTCTAGCTAGAATATATTATCAGCAGTAGCGTTAGAGAATACCATGAGCACGGGTTTTGCGAAAAATCTGATGGTTGCAATATGAACAATAAGCACTCAAACGGCTAAAATGTGCCTCGTTGTGTAGGTGCTATATTCATGAATTTCGGCTGCCATGTTACGGGGCAGTGGGGACCCCTGTTTTAGGTAACTTTTGTTTCTGCATGTGATTTTCATTTTTTTTTTATCAGTATGCTATCTTTATTCAAGTCTTTTGCCAAAACAAATGACCGTACACTATAAATTTTAACTTATTTTGCTTCTGCCAATTCAGTAGTAAAAGTATTTTTTTACAATAGTAAAAATAATTTTTTACAATAGCAAAAAGTTGAGTGGTTAATTGCATTAAAGTAGTTAGAAATGAGTCCCCAATATGAATCGTGGACTATCCAAAACAAAAAATTATTTAAATTTGGTTCTTCATCAAATTTAAAATTTAAATTTCAGTTGTATTTGGACAGATCTAAATTTTTTTGGTTGGGTTTTGGTATTGAACTATAAATAATAAACTGAATTTATTAATGAAATATTTTTTTTAAAAAAATGAAAAGATTCTGAGAGTCTTAGTAAAAAAATAATTTTTTTCTTGTTTTATTATACCGTATCCGCCGTATAATTTAAAAAATAAATATTTCTTAAAAATTATATTATATTTTTAAAATTTTTTATTTTTACTAAAAAATTAAGATAATAACATTTTATTTTATTTATTCAGACAGACCCAACCAAATAAAATTTATTTTAGAAAATTTCAGATTACATATGAAAATAATCCGGTTTGATCTAAATTTTATAAATATTGATCAATGAAAAAACAAAACAAAATAAATTTGGTATGATCCAAAAACACAAATAATCACATCTAAAAGTAATTATACAGTAGCAGATAAATTGCTACCGCTAGGTGTTCTCTAGTAAATAAATTGGAACTATCGAGATAATAAAATATATTTAAAAATATTTATATCTAGATTTTGATTATTCTCATAATTTTAGATTTAATAATTATTAAATATCATCAACATTTGGTTTTTATATATTTCTAAATTTAAACTTTTAATATTATATAATCATTATTTTAATATATTAATATTTTAAAATATTATACTGACTTTTTATTTTAATAATGAAATTATATATTTTTAAATTTGTTACCAACAGAGAAAATGTTAAATTATATATTAAAATACAATATCACAATTTTATTACATTATCAGAATAATATATACAGTCTCAAACAAAAAAATAATAAAATTTCCAAAAACGCTTCGTTCTTCTCTTCAGTCCACCAACGGCAACGCCTCGTTCCTCCCTTCAGTCCACCGACGCCTCGGTGACTTCAACAATTTTGTCGAAAACAAAAAGGAAAATAAACACTATGAGGTGATCACTTTGGAAAGAAAACACTCTTGTAAAACCAAAAAGGATACCCTCCAACTTTACTTCATTTTTTTTATGAAATACGATTACGTATATTATTATAAACAAGAAATTACAAAAATTCTGTGGCATCTGACTCCTCCCATAGACGGAAAGAATAGCGATGAAACGTTAAAATAAAGCCTTTCAAGCTGAAAAACCTGTAGCTTAACTTTTCACCTCAGACAATATAACAGTAAGGAACAGAGCTCGTCTACAGGAAATAACTCCCGAATGGTTAAAGTCTATCCCTTCAGATTTGCCTAAGCCCACGCCAAGCTATGATCTATTCCTTAATTCCGCGCAAATTTCAGCAGACCCTTTGGCTTCCCGATGAAAGACTTTGACATTTCTATTAAACCAGAGCGACAAAGTAATGAAGTACAGGATGATATACCAGATGGTGGACTGATTTTTAGACAGAGCAGCATCTGAAGGAAAGTACATAAACAATGATGTTATTATGACCAACTTAGTAAGTTTTATATGAATAACTTGCATCCTAAATATAAACAAAAACATTACATATCTCTCTTCAAGTCAAGCCAACCCCAGATTCCCTAAGCTAATCAATCTCTTCTTCTTCTCTGGTAGAAACTTCTGAAGTGATTAAATATTTCTTTCTTGAATTCAGTCCGCTCCGAGTCATCCAAATATATGTTAATAGGATTTTGTATGCAATGAAATAAGTTACGATTTTTATAAAAAAAAATTGAAATAAGTTACGTTTTACTTGACCCTCAGGTGATTATTTCCATCTTAATATAGAAATTCAACGGTGCATGTGCATAAGTGCATCACCACCGTACATATACATCTACACCTGCATGCTGAGGTAGTATTATTGGTTTGGCTTTGCATTGATGATTTAATGTAGATAATTTGCTTTTGTTTGAATTTTGTTTTTGAAAATAGAGTATTTTAAAATTTAGAGTTAGTTAAATCTATTTATATTTAGTGTTTACGATATAGTAGTAGAGATTAATAACTTTTGCTAATGATAAATACCTAACCCCTTTAATTTTTTTTTAAAACCAGTCAGTTTGGATAAACTAATGTTAGCAAGGAAGATAGAGTCGGTTCAGAAACTTCTAGTAGTTTTGTTAATTACGGTGCTTGGATTTGGCAAAAGAGTTGAATAAAGATAGCACAATGATAAGAAAAATCAAAATCACATGCAAAAACAAAAGTTACCTAAAACAGGGGTGCCCACTGCCCCGTAACATGGCAGCCGGAATTCATGAATTTAGCACCCATATGACGCGGCACATATTTGCCGTTTGAGTGCTTCTTGTTCAAACTGCAACTATCAGATTTTTTGCTGTGACCGTGTCCATTGTGGTATCATCTTATGATACTGCTGGTAATATATTCTAGCTAGAAGTCGTGTCAGGTGCTTGACACAAAAAGACAACAAAGCAAGATGAATATCTAAATTTGTTACTATTACTATAATAAGATAAACAAAGTTGTAACAGAAATTGATTAGTTGATTATCAATATAATACTTTAATGTTTAATACGGTAGTATGCAGTACTGTAGGAGTATATATATATATATATATGCAGTTGGGTCCAATAAGGGAATTGGCCAAGAAAACTTGAAAACAGTCCATAAATAACGTGCACGAACCATTGCCTTTTTGTTGTTGGAAAAAAATAATATTAACAATGGAAAAAGGTTGAGGAGCGGGGCTGTACTTGCGCTTAAAGCAAGCAGATGTATGGCTAATCTTTCGCCCCGGAAATAAGAAAATGAAAATGTGGCGGCGAGATTGCTGTGAGACGTTGCTTGTCTTACTTGATCTACTTAACTAACAACCAACCCACGTACCCACATTTGTATTCAATCCTGAATCTACTTGTGTTACGTGCAGTAGGAGTTAAATAGACTACAAAATATATAACTAAGTCATAGAAATTGTGGGAAAAGAAAAAAAGCAAGGGTACGTGCATGCATAATGTGAATAATAGAAGTTATCAGCATCAGCAGCCACCCAGCCTCCCATCCCATGCATGTTACTGCGACTTTTACACCATATCACATACACACGCATCCCATTTTCTACTGCTCACCTAGTTGGGTTTCAATGCAGACACCGTAAAGCAATCAGGCATAACTAACTCCAACAGTTTGAGTCCTATTGGATAACATGGGCTTGACTTGAAATATTGTCCGAGTACACACGTGTAAAATGTAAGCTAATACATCTTGTCAATCCATCCAATCTAATAAAACACTCGAATTTCGGCATACCTTTGCTTTTATTTCTCGTTATCCATCCAATCCAACTCTATAAATACACCCTTTCATATCCACATTCCTTCACCATCCACCTGCACAAATTAACACACCCTACGTACCTACTAATCCTAGCTGATCCCTCAGTCACAAAGACATGGCACACTCCAATATCCTTGTTCATCTTCTTGCACTGCTTCTTGCCTCATCTCTGGCAACTGCAGCTCAGCCTCGGTACAACGTTGTAAGTTACGGTGCCAAATCTGATGCCAAAACTGACTCCACCAAAGCCTTCCTCAAAGCTTGGACTCTGGCATGCGGGTTTTCAGGGGCCGCCACCATCTACGTGCCACCGGGTCGCTTCTTACTCCGAAATGTGGCATTTAATGGTCCATGCAAGAACCGTGCCATCCTTTTCCGCATCGATGGGACACTTCTGGCTCCTTCAGATTATCGGGTCATTGGCGACGCCGGCAACTGGCTCTTTTTTAAGAACGTCGACGGTGTTACTGTTTCCGGTGGAACGCTTGATGGACGTGGTGCTAATTTGTGGGCATGCAAGGCTTCAGGAAAGAATTGCCCCACCGGAGCCACGGTGCGTTTTAATCAAATCACATTAGTTATCATGTTAAACTCTTTAGCCAAAACAAAGTAACGTGTCGATCCTTTTTATACTTGAAAACCAAAAAAAAGTCCCGTCACCCTTAATTAGGGTGACAGCGAAGCGATCGTTAGCTTAAGAATGTTGAAGGTCAAGGTCAACCCGATCCTTCACCTAGTCAAAGTACCACCTAGAAACTTTTATATTAATGATTTGTTATGTATATTCTTCTTGGGTGTTGATGCAGACTCTGGGCTTCTCCAACTCCAAAAACATAGTCCTCAGCGGATTGACTTCACTAAATAGCCAAATGTTCCACATTGTTATCAATCGCTGCAGCAATGTCAAAGTCGAAGGCGTCAGCGTCTCCGCCTCCGGAACTAGCCCCAACACCGACGGAATCCATGTACAGCTATCAAGCAGCGTCACAATATTGAACTCCAAGATCGGAACCGGTGACGATTGCGTCTCCATCGGCCCTGGCACCAACAACCTGTGGATTGAACGGGTGGTGTGTGGCCCTGGCCATGGAATCAGGTAAATGATCGTTGCTAGCTAGTGCTTTATCTGTGTGACTGACAGTGTCTGTATATATATATATACACGTACACACCGATGATGCTATAGTAATTAATTAATTATGTGTAATTAATTATGGGTCAACCTTATGAATTAATCTATATAACATTAATTGTTGGTGCAGCATTGGGAGTTTGGGCAAGGACTTTGACGAGCCTGGGGTACAAAATGTAACCGTTAAAAGTGTTACCTTCGTTGGCACCCAAAATGGATTGAGAATCAAGAGCTGGGGAAGACCCAGTAATGGTTTTGCGAGGCACATCCTTTTCCAAGATGCTGTCATGACCAATGTTCAGAATCCCATTATTATCGACCAGAATTACTGCCCCGACAACAAAAACTGCCCTGGTCAGGTACGTAGATTATTATTTTTTTATGATGAGAATTAGCAACAACCATTCATTACAATTTGAAGTTAATTATAATCAACATCTTTAATTTACAAAATTAATTGTGACTTTTTTTTATAAACCCGACATGAGCAGGAATCAGGTATTAAAATCAGTGATGTCACCTACCAAGACATCCACGGAACATCAGCAACCGAAGTTGCCCTGAAATTCGACTGCAGCAAGAAGAACCCCTGCACCGGCATCAAGCTGGAGGACGTTAAACTCACTTACAAGAACCAAGCAGCCGACGCATCTTGTATCAATGCCGATGGAACCACTACAGGTGTTGTTCAGCCCAACCACTGCCTGCGGTGATATATATATAAAAGACCTTCAATCGAGATCTGTGTCCGATCATAAATGTGTTTGCTAGATACCTTAGTGATATATAGTATTTTACCGTTAATTTTATTTAATTCCTTTCACACGAGGCCGTGGTACTTTCCAGAGGAAGCCCGACTTGTTCATATATGTATGATTATACATCATTAATCTTCCCATATCATTCTTGAAGTCAATGAAAATATCATAATACAATATTATTTTCCCTCTTTATTTTTTATACCTGATCATTGTTTGTGCATTTGTCGGGAAAAAAGAAACAAACGGTAATATAAAATGGTCAGTATACTGAAATTCAAACTTGTAATATTAGTTAAAAAAATCCGTTACACTAAAGCCTCCAACCATAAAAAACTCACCAAAACGGCACGCGTTAATAAATTGACTAACAACCTCGACAAATAACAGTACACGCACTAGATATTATGACCCAGTCCAACTTTACTAGTAAAGTTCCAAGGTCTAAATGGATGGGGTTTTGCAAAAATTTCTTTTATTGATAAAAGGAGAAAGAACTAAAGCTTTACTGTGACTAATACATTCAGTGTATGTGACCCAATGAACAAACAATGTCGAGGTGAATATTCTTGTTTTATAAATCTCACTGACGGATTAAGCTGATTTTGGTATGTACAACCTTCCACTCAGAACACCATAATATAATGATAATAAAGAATAAATACCAAAATTCCTCTAAAAATCTGAAATTTACTCATAATTGGATCAACTGAGTGAAAAAGGAAAACCAAGTAGATGTAACTGTTTGTCTCCGAACACACCAAATCCATTGCCCAAACTATTATAAAATCAAACCTTGTGTATAAACACCCTCATCGTATCCATACGCTTCCATGTGTGTCTACAATATCAGAATTCATAAAAGAAAAGTAAAACTTGGAAAATGATTGATCTCTCGAATAAAATGAAAGGATTATAAAATTTATAGCTAGTAAAAAATATGTGTCAAACGCTGAGGTCATCTTGCTTGTAAAATTTGTTGAATACACTGTTCGATATTATTTAGTTTTATAGACCTATGAGTTATATCTTTCTTGTTAAAGTTAGCTTCCTTAAAAAAAAATTATTCTCCTATTTTATTTTTGTTAATATTAGCGTTAAGGAGTATATATTGATATTTTAGAGATTGAGTGAGATCTCTCATGTTATATACAACTCACAGTGATACATTAGATTCCTCTTTTTTTGTGTGTGTTTTTATATATGCTTCACGTCTTAAGATGATACGTGTATCACACTTTGAATATATGGTTCACTTATATTTCTATCTTCATATCTTTTATTTGAAATCATTATCATACATGGGATATATTAGGTGGATTGTTATGCATATGATCTACAACATTGATGATAATAATTCCTAGCGTGGTACTGTTTCCTTAGACAATTCATAGTTGTGAAGCATTGGCCAAACTTCATGGGATTCACGTGCTGTTGAATATTTTTGGATACACAAGATGTTTGCGTGCTCGGAGGGCGATCTATGACATGATAAAATATATTAATTTATTCATTGTGGTTGGATATATGTGGGTGAGTAAATAATTAGCGGTTCTTGTAAAGAGTACATAGGTAAACTAATTATGGTTTAATAATTGATATGAACCAAGTCTTGGGACCCACGGAATAAAATTGCCCAGCCCTCCGATCATATATATTATGGTCAACTTCATCACATGCAACCATTAGAAACAAAGTTGGCCTAAAAATTGGGGAAAGCCCTGAAACAAGGGATTAGTATATACGTGACTGCCGCGCGGAATTTATTGCAGGAATGGATGCGGTTTGGCAATAGCACAAGTAAAACCTGGAAATATATATGTATGCTTTGCTTATTGCCTGTATATATTGTCTGTGAATCGTGAAAAATCCTTAACTTTACCGCGTTGACCTCAAGGAATTAAATGCAGGGAAATCTTTTTCAATTTTCGGCACGCTACGCTAGTTATGAAAGCATTCGTACGTCCATAAGAAAAACCAGCATTCTAGCTATGTACATCTGCATTTGCATGCTGATTTTGGAAGAAACCTTGACTATTATCTTTCATGGCACCTACCTAGCTAAAATCGGAATGATTGGCATGTGTACGATAGGTACTAATAGGATCTACTTCCATTAATATTCCAAGAAAGAATATAGCTTATTTCCATTTCCATGATAAGCTAGCTGGGCTTTACAGTTGTTTTAATGCATTAATTGACCACTATCTATATCAAAATATCTAGACTTGTATATTTTATTATTATTATTTTATATTAGAAGGTGGATATCTTATGAAAGATGCAAGTTTTATTGATATCTTCTCCTTAGGAAATATTTATATTATATTTTGTTTAATATACTTTTATGGATAATTGGATTGAAAAAGACCAAACGATTAATCATGGTGTTCCATAAATAGGTGGAGCAAGCATCTTTTTCTCTAGGATATCTTTTTAACCATGAATTTATTTTTTTTACAAAATAAAATATTTTTATCTATTATCATTTATTTATTTATTTATTTAAGGAAGTAATATATTATAATAACAATTTTGTATTTTATATTATAAATTTTACAATATATATTTTATTTTTTATCAAATAATCTGAAGTATAAAAATAATATATTTTAAAAATTACGAGAAAGATAACAGAACCGATATAGTAATTATACTATTGTATTTATGATTCCGCAACCTCCCTATCATGAATAGTAGCATCTAGAGTTCATTATCATCACCACCACCGCCGCTGCCATCACAACTGTTCGCAACATTGCAAAAGTGGTTAGGCAATTCTAGAAATCTGTCCATCGGAAAGCCAAACAAACTAGTTAAAGAGAACGTGCAACGATAATGGGATGACCAGATCAGTCAAGATGTGGTAAAGGATTAGAGGCCTTCTCTTGGGAGAATAAAAAGAACCCGCCGATTTCTTCTCCGTCCTTTGCTCCCTGGGTCACGTTCTAACCCACGTTGCCACATATGTACTCCTCCTCCCCTGTTTACGTCAAATTAGATGAACATAAGAGGTTTCATGGTCTGAAACGGATCAACCTCTTTTCTGGTATTGTTTGTCGGCCAAGCAACACAATTCCTAGGTCATCATATTCGCTTAGCATTTGCTGTAATATTGGCAGTAAATGCTACATTTTAGAAAGATATATACATTTAATTTTAGGATTCCATAGTTAAGAGTTAAGACCATATATATGCAATGTAATGCATGCTATCTTAGTATATCATGCACCCACATACATAAATAGGAAACGGAGAACCCTATAAATACCATCCTACAACCGTCTAAACTTCCCACCACTCCACAAACATAAAAGTCGATCACTTTTCTCCTTCAAATATTTTCCCTTCCAGTATAGCATAAACTAGCAAGAGTAAGATGGCCAGTCTCTTGAACCCTCTTCTTCTGGCAATTGTGTTCCTCTGCTTCCACTCGGGTTTAGCCACAGCTGTGAAATATAGTGTAGAGAGTTATGGAGCCAAACCCGATGGGAAAACTGACTCAACAAAGGCCTTTCTGGCTGCTTGGAGGCAAGCCTGTGCGTCTCCAAAGGCAGCCACGGTTTATGTTCCTAGAGGAAGCTTCTTAGTTGGACAAGTGAGAATTCAGGGTCCCTGCAGAAACAATGATGTCATGATACACATAGACGGTTCCCTTGTTGCTCCCTCCGATTACCGGGTAATCGGAAATGCTGAGAGTTGGTTGTCCTTTACACATGTTGACGGGGTAACTGTTTCTGGAGGGGTTCTTGACGGACAAGGTGCTGGACTGTGGTCCTGCAAATCCTCCGGAAAGAGTTGTCCTACTGGTGCCACGGTACGTAAACCTGCGTTTGTCTATTATAACGCCAAAGCATATATTTATAACTCATATCCATTGCCCAAGCTAAGTCTTTCAGTGCCTGGCTCGCTATAGCAGCAAAGGCATGAGATCTTTTGTTTGCAATAACCCCGCAAAATAATACTGACGTACTTGTACATAATACACTAGTGTAGATGATTGATCAAGCATTAAAAATATAGGACGACGACTATATGTAGCATGCATGTGAGTTTGCCTTTTTTCTTGCCTTTGATTCGAATTAAAAAGCTCTTGCCCTCACATTGTGCATATGAAAATGACTTTGATGGAGACTTTTAATTTATTATTCTTATTCCTACATTCTGCAGACGCTGGAATTTTCCAATTCAAACAACATCATCATCAACGGGGTGTCCTCACTTAACAGCCAATTGTTCCATATAGTCATCAACGCCTGCCAAAACGTCAAAGTGCTAGGGGTGAAAGTCTCTGCCTCTGGGAATAGCCCCAACACGGATGGCATACACGTTCAATCATCCACCGGTGTTACCATCTTGAATTCCAAGATTGGGACAGGAGACGACTGTGTCTCTATCGGCCCTGGTAGCAAAAACCTGTGGATCCAAAATGTGGCATGTGGACCCGGCCATGGAATCAGGTACGTACAATATTTCGTAATGAACACCTCCATGCTTTTTGTATTATATATATTTGATGTGTGACTCGGGAATTAATTCGTACATCTTCTGCAGCATTGGAAGTTTGGGCAAGGATCCTCAGGAAGATGGAGTGCAGAATGTCACAGTTACGACCTCCACATTTACTGGCACCCAAAATGGAGTTAGAATCAAGACATGGGGAAGACCTAGTACTGGTTTTGCTCGGAACATTCTGTTCCAACATGTGGTCATGAACAATGTTCAGAATCCAATTTTCATCGACCAAAACTATTGCCCCGATAACAAAAACTGCCCTGGCCAGGTATCCTACTCTAACGAAGCATTTCACTTACTTGATTTCCCTTTTTAAAACCTTAGAAGACCATGTCCATTTATTCTGCCTCTTCCTTCGTCTGAAAACAGGTTTCTGGTGTAAAAATCAGTAATGTGATCTACCAAGACATTCATGGATCATCGGCAACTGAAGTCGCAGTGAAATTCGATTGCAGTAAAAAGTACCCTTGTACTGGGATTAAATTGGAAGACGTCAAGCTAACTTACAAGAACCATCCAGCTACAGCATCTTGCAGCAATGCAGGTGGAACTGTCACCGGCTCCGTCCAACCCACCAGTTGTCTCTAAAGAGTACGCAGAAAACACGTCGTATACAGACATAAGAAATGTCCGATAGGCTTAGTTCATATATACAAAACAACTAGCAGGATACTATCCTATGAATGATAGTACAGACAGATAAATAGGATTACAGAGATACAGTAGACTGTATCTTTGAACTGAAGATTCGTGGTTTGGAGGAGGCGGCGCTGCGGCTCATTAAGCCTGTAAAGAGCCCGGCCTCTCAAGCTTGTTAATTGGCAGCTAGAGAAGTGAGATTTCAAATCTATCTACGGATTAGAATATACATATATTATCTATGAATTCTTCAGCTAAACACACTTGTGTCGTTACGTTATTATTTAGAACTGTGTCTGCGAAAGTTGTCCTTGCCTGTTAAGGGCTCCTGGGCCAACGAAACTGGATCAGGGCTTTGACCGCTATAAGTAGTGTACCATCTCATGTGATGGGCAGAGGAGAGTATCTAGAAAACTTATACATACTTTAATAATTGAACAAACTTGGCCTGGCTCAGCTAAACCCATTTCCAGGTCTAAATCCTCTCTCGTATGAAGTGAAAAAGGAATATCTGTCTACTAGCCTCCTAATGTAGAAGTAACTGTTACTCTTTCGCTTAATTTACAAGTTATATCCTTGTGTGGGAGTGTTGATGGTTACGTTTGATCGTTACAGAGATACTACCCACGTCCCTCGATCGACCCATGACCTGCCCATCATCAAACTCAGATTCAGCCTATTATGCCGCTACACATCACATGCCTCGAGATAGTTAGTGTTTTGTCTTCTTTTTTATTTTTCTTCAGGCATGTCAGTCCTCTGTTTGCAAATGATTGGAACCCTTCTTCCCCTACATTTGAAGTTTTAAACCTATGCTCTTTTTTACAAGTACGAGGACTGGTAACTTTTATAAAGTTTTTTTATGTGACTTCAAATTGATAAAATTTATTTTTTAAAATTAAATATTTTATTTTAGATTGTGTCAAGGATTACATACCAAAGTTCTCTCATTGATTTTGGTTGTCTCCAACACTTAGATTATCCTCCCCCGTACTAGTCAGGATTTTCCATATTTCAAGACAATATGGTCAGAGACTTGGGTAGGGATTGCATGTGGAATCATTTTGGATTACCATTCACATTCCATTGTGTCTAAGCCTACCTTGAAATTTGTATTTTATGATTTATGCTATGTTTTAGGATCTTGACCTAATTTTAGGGCTACTTACGTTTCATTGCATCTGGTTATTGTGGGGCCTATATGGCCTGTTTTCCCCTATCTGTGTGGTACTATCCCAGTCTACGGCTTTTGGTGACACTTATATGATTTTTGGATCCTGAATAGATTATATGAGCCCTTCTAGATGTCAGTAGAGTCGTAGACTGGCGGTGGAGTATATTCTTTACAAAACTAACTGAATCAATTCAACTACAATGGGCTAGATTTTTTTTTATCTTCAATTTTAGTGAAAGCTAGATTTTAGAGCATGGGCTAAATAGAGATCTATTGGATTAATCTGCCTACTCAGGATCCAAAAAATAATGCTTTGTTCCGAAAGATCATATATATAGGAAATCTAATCTTTGGGTCTGGAATTAGAGGTTAATATTTTTCTTAAACCCATGAATGGTGAGCTGGAATTTAAGGTGCCACGGTTAAGAATTTTTCGTCTGTTAGTCTGTCTTCCAAGGGTTTGGAAGATTTTTAGCCGGTTAGTATTCATAAAAATAAAAAAGCTAACCTCGCTCGTTAGGTATAGTTTTGTCTCTAACTAGGTTTTTGAACTCTTTAAACCAGTGAGTTGGTTCTGACTTGTCGTTGTAAGGCTATCCATAGCTTGTGCCTTGAGAGTTAGGAGCGAGTCCTAACTGGCGGCTATTTGTCGAAGAAATCGATAAATCCGACGCGACTGTGGTTGCACACCAAGTTGATATACATGTTTTTAAAGAGATGATATTTGAAGTAAGCCGGCCCATTATTTCCATTTGAGGTACGGCAGCCTTGGTCAAATGGGGAAGTGGACCTTTATTCCCTCTAAGTTTGACAACACGTGCGGATTTAAGATTTCACACATTTGAACAGAAGCTTCCTTTTGACCAGCCTTTTCCACATGGAAATCGCTTACTTTTAACTTCTTGTAATTTGAAAGTAGTGACAAGTTCTGATTTGCTTTCTCGTTCGTATTCTTTATGTCATTTCAATCGGACCGAAACAGACCAACTTAACCAAATTAAATAAAAACTAGTACTTAGTACTGAAAATGGAGAGGATGGGAAAGCTGAATTCTAGATAATTTTTTCAAATGGAGCAAACAATCATACGACATAATTTTTATTTTAAAACCATAATCGGATTAATTTTAATTCTCAATTTTTATCAGTTTGAACGGTCTGATTTTCAAAACCCAAATACATGAGATTTACTATAGAGGATACAAGTTTATTTTCCTTGGTTCTTAAGTTCCACGATGCAACACTACTTGAGCTTCAACAGTTGTTGACATGGCCAGTCAGATTGACGTCGAGATTGTTTTGTAGTTTGAAGGCTGAGTTTGATAATCTTTGACTGCACCGTATTTTATTTTAGATGAAAATTATGTTTTCGGACAGGAGTCAACAACTTCATCAGTTTGAATGATGATCTCCAATGCAATATACTATAATCTAAGCAACCCAACGAGTGGTATTTGCTTGGTGTTTGGTCCCAAGTCTCAACACTCCCGAACTTCGAGTCGCCCGCAATGCTATATCAAAAGCCAAAATCACGGAACAAGGAACTACGAGTCGTATTAGGCACATACTCTTCTAGTTCTATTAGCATCATCCATGTGGGGCGGCATCATCCTCCCCACTTGACCTTTCCTTGTGTTTGGATTCTTCTGTGCCTTTTCAATTTAGTTTTTTTTCAGTTTATTGTATTTTATTTTTTCCCTATAGCCCTTTAGAAAAGATCCTTTCTCCACATAGTGGTGCGGTCCGGGTCCCACCTTCGATCATTGCATGTGCCACTCCTATTGGTGTAGTATCGCACAGATACAGACAAGGGCGGCGGCCAAATATGGGGACGATGCGAAATTTGTTGTTTTTGTAAGGGCCGTGAAAGAAAAAACATGGGAAGTTGATGAGACTGTTGTTTTGATTTGTGTAGGAGAAGCGTGCTTCACCAAAACGTGTTCTATAGTTTGATGTCATCTCGTAAAGGAAATACTGAACAGAAACAGAGAACCCCCATGAGAAATGGGTTGTTCTACGCTCAGTTTTGGGTTGTCTAGCCAACAACCTCAGCCACTCGCACATGAAACGTAATTGGATTTAGGATGAGACAAAGTACTAAGCAGTGACTCTGTTTTACAAGATTACAATAGAGCATCACTGACAAGGCTTTTGCGTTTAATTCTAATTAACTTGAAGCCTCTCGTGAGCTTGTCCCCTGCTTGTAAATGGCTTTTTAGTTAAAAAAATTAAGAGGGAAACCAAAAAAAGATGGAGAGAGACTTTCCTTACCTGCCCTATCTAAAGAATTACGTTACTAACAGTGAAAAGCTTCAATCTTGATTGTGTTTTACTTCTCTTTAGATGAATGGGTAAAGAAAGAGCAACTATGGTTCTGTCTGTTTGGGACTTTTCCCTTGTCTGTTGAGCTCCACACCAGGGATAACACCGTTAAATAGGTTGGTTTATTACATTCATCTGTCATTTCTGTGCTGTAGACTTATCTTCAGCGCTAGTCTACAGTTGCTTGTCCGTCTATTATTGATTATGATTGTTTGGTTGTCATCCAAGTTAAAAATTATTCAGCTTTGTGGGTAATCACATTTCGTGGAGTCCATCTCTGTCTGAGTTTAGTGTCGGGTTTGCTACAAAAGCAATAGTTAACGAAGCTGCTTCTCTAAATCTGGAGTTTATATGATGCAGGGCTTCTTGATATTGCGACTTCAATCGTGAATCCCAGGTTCGGTCTACAAGTCAAAAGCCAAACCATTCGCTGGAATCGACATCCTCTGTGTCTGGGTTCTGGGTAGGGAGCGAGTTCTTGGAGTTCATCAAACTTTGGGGATTTTGTTTCACTTTCCTATAGAACTATTCGTTTGTCGGCGATCATGCAGAAACAGTCCAGCTTTAAGGGACGCACCCTGGAAAAGCACCCTAGTTTTCAAGGAGTGGCGATGGATAAGGAGAAAGAAATTGTGAAGCAACCCAGTACTCGTGAAGCCTCGGAAAACCAGTCCGGTTCTCGTGGACCGTTGGAGAAACACCCAAGCTTCCGCGGATTGCTGGATAAACAGAAGAGTTTTCGTGGGTTTGTGGAGAAACAGAAAAATTTTCGCACAATTATGGAGAGGCAACTTAGTTTCATGGGTGGTGGAGAGAGGAAAAAGAATAAGGAGTCGCCCGGTAAACGAGGCGACTCGCAGCTTCATTCGGCTGCCAGAGCAGGGAATTTGAGTAGAGTCCGAGAGATCCTTCAGAGCTGTGATGGTAACGAGTCTAATGTTCTGTTGTCTATGCAGAATCAAGAAGGAGAAACTCCTCTTTATGCAGCGGCAGAGAATGGTCATGTCCCTGTGGTTGCAGAGCTATTGGAGCATATGGACCTGCAGACCGCTTCTATTGCATCCAGGAACGGATATGATCCTTTTCATGTAGCGGCAAAGCAAGGTCATCTTGGTAAGAACTGGATTCTGTTTGCATTTTCAGGAAAAGACCCAAACCATCTCTATTTACTCTATTTCCTCAGCCTAAAAGTGCCATTCTTGATGAAATGGCAGCATCTGCTAGAAATTTCTGATAACGTTATCCTTTGAATTAATTTTATTGTATTGCTTCAGCCGTTTAAAGATTGATTTCAAAGTTTTTGTTTTCAATAGTTTCAAGGCTGCTAGATTTTGGAGTGATTGGAAAGTCAATTGAAAACATTTGATAGGCAGACTTGATTGCCTTTGTGTTTCTGCAGCAAGTGATAACTATTTTGATATGTCAATCTTGGGTTTTCCTTTCGTTCATAATCTCTGACCTTTTTACCTTATCTGGATTTTGCAGAGGTGTTGAAGGAACTCTTGCATATGTTTCCTAATTTGGTCATGACCACTGATTTATCATGCACAACCGCCCTACACACAGCTGCCACCCAAGGACATATTGATGTTGTTGACCTTCTCCTGGACACAGATTCAAATCTCGTTAAGATCGCCAAGAACAATGGTAAGACTGTCCTTCACTCTGCTGCAAGGATGGGGCACTTGGAAGTTCTTAGGTCCCTACTAAGCAAGGATCCGAGCATTAGTTTTCGGGCAGATAAAAAAGGACAAACTGCTTTGCATATGGCTGTAAAAGGGCAAAATGAAGAAATTGTGCTGGAGTTGCTAAAACCTGATCCATCTGTTGCAAATGTGAAAGATAACAAGGGAAACATTGCATTGCATATTGCAACGAAGAAAGGCCGCGCTCATGTATGTTCTCCAATCTTTACATTTAATCCATCTCATTTAGCTTGTGATGTATGACGGGAATCATATTGCTTGGGGATATTTCTTGTGCTGAAACCATTCTCAAACATTCTGAATTTTGGTAAAGGTCATAAATCAGTTTTGTCTCTTGAATGGTTCCACTCAAATCAATTTCCTGCAAGCCTTTAACAATGTTGGAGTTGAAACTTTGATGTACCCTATTTTTTAAACATTGCATATTGCTTATTGCATAGAAGGATTTGGTTTTGGAAAGCAGTTCTCTATTCTTCAAACTTGGTTCTTCAATGTAAAACTTAAAAGGTGGGTCATCCAATAGGGTATGGATGAGATGACTCTAGGGGATTACCACATCAAAGTAAGATAACTTTTGATAGAGAAAAGAACTATTTCTGAATTTTCACATCACATATTGGGATTCATCCTAAAATAAGAAAATTTTGAATTGGGAGAATTTGAATAATGTCTAATCTTAGTTAAGATTTGATTTCATTTAATTGCAGAACGTACGTTCATTGCTATCAATTGAGGGTGTTGACATCAATGCTACAAACAAGGCTGGAGAGACCCCACTCGACATTGCAGAAAAAATGGGGAATCCAGAACTCGTCACCATTTTGAAGGAAGCAGGAGCTACCAATTCTAAAGACCACGGAAAAACCCCAAATCCAGCAAAGCAACTTAAGCAGACTGTAAGTGACATAAAACATGATGTCAAGTCCCAGCTCCAGCAGACACGTCAAACTGGTGCCAAGGTTCAGAAGATTGCCAAAAAGCTGCAAAAGCTCCACATTAGTGGCCTTAATAATGCTATAAACTCAGCGACGGTCGTTGCTGTTCTCATTGCCACTGTTGCTTTTGCAGCTATTTTCACTGTGCCAGGCCAGTATGTTGAAGAAAAGACAGAAGGGGAATCGCTGGGGCAAGCCCATATAGCAAGTAATCCAGCTTTCTTGGTTTTTACCGTGTTTGACAGCCTCGCGTTATTCATTTCTCTGGCAGTTGTTGTAGTCCAGACATCTGTTGTGGTGATTGAACACAAGGCAAAGAAGCAGCTTGTGTTTGTTATCAACAAGCTCATGTGGCTGGCCTGCCTCTTCATTTCGGCTGCCTTTATATCTCTTGCTTATGTGGTGGTGGGTAAGAAATCCCGGTGGCTTGCTATCTATGCCACAGTCATCGGTAGCACAATCATGCTCACCACAATTGGGTCTATGTGCTACTGTGTGGTTTTGCATAGGATAGAGGAGACGAAATTGAGGAATATACGGAAAGCCGAGAGCCGGTCCCGTTCTTATTCGATGTCGATGATGCCGTCTGAGGACGAGATTCTGAACAGCGAATACAAAAAGCGAATGTATGCTCTCTGAAGGAAATGGAAAGTAAGGAAATTACCTTATGGTCTGTTGCTCCTGACTAATACTATGATGCAGCACCCATAAGGATGACGCTCTCATTTGATTTTCCGAGGAATCTAACATGAGAAGTGGATATCGAGATAGTTACTACTCTCTCTAAACTGGAGCATTGGAAAGGTCATCGTTCTGGCATCCTGTTGCATTTGTCTACAGCATAGATTGGTCGGGCTGTTCTGCTACTGTAGGCTAATGCACATTGCATTAAGATATATCTGAAGCTGATATGAACGAACGGTCAAGAGCTGTAGAGATGTGACCCCGTCACTAAAGCAAGCAGAACGGTGTTGACCAGTCATTTGTATTCATATAGTTATACAGCTGCTTAATATAATATTATGATTAGTTGAATAACCTGGCGTCATGGCACTGATTATCTCCCTGATGGATGAGTTTTTGGTTGATTAAATCGAGTCTGTCTGTCTATTGTCCCGAAGTTAAAGAGTTTTACGGAGTTAAATTCTCGACCTTTAGACTATCTCATAATTAAACCAGTAAAAGTGAAAACCCAGTGTGATTGGGCCACGAGTAAAAACTTTGTACATACAACCAATCACCATCTTGCGTGAAGGGTGTCGACAAATTGATAGGCAGGGATAAATAACATAGAGCAACTTAATCTGAACTGCATTCTATCAGTGACAATCCCATCATTATCAACCTTTCGACGAACAGGTATGTAATTGTAATCTAATATTACAACGGGGAAAACCCAGATCCAGATAAGCGAAAGGAGAAGCTACATGTTTGAAGAATACAAACCAAACTATATATCCCATCTCTTTTTCACACGGAACATCAGTGCTGATGATTTAATGTCATCTTGTGGAACTTGAAGCATCAATTGGACTTTCGTCTTCATAGGGGCTGTCTTTGCTTTGCCATTTTCATTTCCAACCTAGATATCGAAAAGTTCAATGCCATGCCTTGCCGTAAAATCGGTGAACAGAAAGAACCCAGAAGGCCAAGGAAAATTAGCCAGTAAGAATACTCACCCAAATAGATGCCCAACCAAGTCGCACCTCAGAATCATAACCAGCTTTGAATTTGAAATCCTTGCCATATGTATGCTTATATGCCGTGCTCCAGTTGTTGGAATCAAAATTGTACCAGTAGCTGAGTCATGTTAATGTTAACAAATCATAAAATGTTACAAGATTGTACCAGTTTCTAAATCATGTTAGCTAATAATAAAGAAACAAACCAACAAACAAACTTAAGATATCCAGCAGCGAAAAATAGAGAATAATACAAAATTATGATGAACAGCATCCGTATTTCCGTGCAGTTTCTTCAAAATAACAACACATTTGTAAGTTTTCGTAGAAAGCACCGAAGTTGAAGTAGGTCGGCAAAGTAATATTTCTTCTTTCATTGCCTTGTGGCCATACATAAGGTGTTTTTTGCTTCAATTAAATATCACAAGAGCACAGTAATGATGAAAACGGAATGTATGAGTGTAAGTTACAAGAGGATGAGAGGTAGTGTTCCAACCTTAGCTTGTTAGAAGCATTGAAGCGACGCTTGAATGCCAATGACACAGCATTTGAAGGCAATGAAACGCTAGGGATAAATGAAAGTGCATCATCCTGCAATCAGTGAAGAAATATCAACAGCAAATCATTTATAAGATGAATCCAAACAACCCATTAAGTACAGATCACCAACCCAACCCAGCATTGCAAGAAATAAAACAGGCGGAACACAAGCAAAAATTACTTTTAACGAAAGATTATGCAGAAGGGGAACCACCTTATATGCGTACGTGAGCTTCAAGTCTTCATCACTAAATTGAGCAATGCAATGGCCATTTTGTAACGGCTTTTTGACTACGCCGCTGACTGACAGTGATCTTCTCACCTCTTCCTCTTCTTTCTCCTCCAAGGAGACCTCACCAATGGGAAACTTTAGGGTTGCTTTTGGCTGCAACGGGAAGGGCACGGTCATAGATGTGATGAGCAAAAGATCCCCCAAAATGATTTTATTTTAAAAAAAACTAATTTCCACAATGATGAGCTCAGACCCTTAATAACAGTACATGAAAAAGAGGGGAAACCAAATATTGGATGCCAAAATAAAACTGCAGGATTGGAAAACGCGCACCTACCATAGCAATAACAGGAAGAGGAGAAGAGAGTTCGACAGCATAGCCAGGATCAGTAAGTTTGGCAACCATTGTTACCTCTCCTTGTTGTGCCTAAGACCAAAGAGACAAAAGTCAAATGAGTGACTTAACGACAAAGAAGAACTCCAATTGACAGCCCAGAGAAAGATAAGATGGGAGAAGCGAAGAGGGGGAAAGGAAGGACCTTGACATCATGGGCAGCCTTGAAGTGCAAGCTTGGACCGACATCGAAGGAGGTTTTGAGGAGGGCATTGTGGTCTTCGAGGTCATAATGGAGGGAGAGGAGCTTGGAAGATAAAGCAATCTGAGGGAGGAAGATTTGGCCATTGGTGTTGTTCTGGAAGGAGAGCTTGAGCTTGGCGAAACGGTCGAAGAATTTGCAGGAGAGCTTGTGGAAGAACAAAGAGGAGTCGCTGTCAAACTCGGAGGTGAGTCGAAGAGGGGGTCTCTTGGAGAACATGGAGAGGTAATTAAGATTGGAAGATATCGGTTGGGGATCATTATCAGTGAGGCTAGGGTTCGGAGGAGAAGGGGAGGATGCTACTTTTGCTGATTCCATCATTGCTTTGCTTTGCTTCTTCCTTGAATTTTTGGGGAGTAGATGAGCAGAGTACAGTAACAAGAGCAAGAACAGCGGTGGATTTTGAATGGTTGTGGTTTAACTTGGGCGGAAATTTTGATGGTAGTATTGTTGTCGCCTATTGCCTATTGTGTTGTCCGAGTTTCAATTTCTCGAGTGGGAGAAAAGTTTATTTAAAAAGTCATAATTTTGGCCCACTTTAATCTAAAGGAATTGGAGAAAATTGAAAAAAAAGAGAATCCATATTTCAACCCCGATCCAGGTTTGGGAAATGAGATTTGAAATAAAGTTGAATGGCTATTTTCCAGGAAGGAGAGGGAGAGGAAGGAGAGGAAGGAGAGGAAGGAGAGAAGGAGAAGAAGGAGATCACCCCTTCAATTACTCTGCACCATATTATATTCGTCAAAAAAGAAGCAAAGAGTCAAAAACACAGAAAGGGCAAAGACGTAGGGTAAAGCAATAAGAATTAGCAGTCTTATTGATACTTCATAAGTTGAACTTCACGTTTATCTATTACATTAGCAACTCTCCCCGCAAGGGGTTCCATTTCCTTCTAATTCATCCCTGTATTGTACAACCTAGGATAGGATGATCAAAAGTGACCAATAAAGACATCTGTTTCTGCACCACTCGCATCCAATAAAACAACATCCAAACCATGTACCTACTAAATTGACCCCGTAACACTGCAGATGGACACTCTTCCAAACCAGCTCTGCCATCAACATCTTCCTTCACCAATTCTACACACTTATGTCCCCAACCCTAAATCATGCCGCTCATGATACAACACATGCAAGCTGTATGCGACCAGGTCATGCATTATTAACAGCAATCGGCTTCCCACGACCCATAGCAAATCCTCTGGTTCCGTCAGGCATGCGAGGACCAGGAGGTTGCTTGGCAATCATTGGTTGCTCCCCAATAACTGGATTATTTGAAGGGGGAGTCCCTACATGATTCATGCGATTATTGTGATGGTACTGAGTCCGTCCACGCCCCTTTCCCCGACTCCTGTTTCGCCCTTTCCTCTGTGTACCATCTTTGTCATTGGCGTGATCCTCTCCCTGTCCATGCCATATGTCAACAACCAAAAATCAATCTCATTTTGAGGAAGGAGACAATATACGCAAACACAAAGTGAATGCCCGATTTCAAACCAGCCAACTTTCATGAAACAGAAAATTACAAGCATTGAATAGGACAATAGGTACTTGATGGGTATAGCATAACATTCGTTCTGTATGTCATTGTTCTAAACAGCTAGATTGATACGAAAGCTTTCAAACCAGTATTCTAAAAAAACGTGTTTTTCCACCTTTTCTCTTTTATGATATAAACTTTTTATCCATCAGTAATCCATCTTAGTCAATTGCATATAAAAAGTAAGCATGCTCTAGTGTAAAATTAACAGATGTAATTTATCAAGCCTTCAAGGTTCCACCATACAAGCTTGAACTTGCCATGCCAAACAATATTTCCAGCATATATACAAAGGTATAGGTTTCTCGCACTTACGAACTGGTCATATGAATGGAGTTCAAGCTGTTGGGACTGATCTTCCAACTGTTTATCATGTGACAACTGCTCAGATGTAGAAACCTCCTCTTCATCAGAATGTGCTTGTCCATCAGGTCCTTTCTTTCCTCGGGCATGAGTAGGCTTTGACTAACACCCAAAAAAAATAAAATTAAAGGCCTAATATCAAAGGAAAAAGAACAAAAAACCATTAACTTGATAATTATTACAAGCTATCAGCTGTCACTTAACAGTGCTACTTCCTCAAACATGGATTTAAGGAGAATTCTCTTTCATCCACTTCTTATATATTCCCAAAACAAATGTATGAATAAATTTTGCATAAGACAGTGGCGAGTTCAGCTTACCAATGTAAAATAATTGATTCGGTAAAAGATAGTGATCGACTAAGTTGGATTAAATGAGCACAGGACAATAATTAAAATAATTTATTTTTGGTACATACTGTGAGTTTAAGCATTAATCGGACCCTCAACCCACTCCTCCAGTTCCCTTCATCATTTAGCTCAGCCACCTGGAATATAGAGCATGCAAGATAAGTGAAAAAAAAAGTGTACGATTGCTAGCCATAGATAAAGTTAAGGCAGGGCACTTACTGCTTTCTCAGCTATCTCAACAGACTCGTACTCTACAAATGCATGCAACTGCATATGATACAAATATTTTACCTTCAAAAACACATACGAACAAAAAAATTTGCAAATAATTTCTGGATGGGGACATTAATAAACTAAACTCAACCCAAAAAAAAATCATAAGAGATGAATATTTGTTACCCCTGTTGGCTACTTCCACCTTGGAACAATTATTATCTCATTTTCTCATTATGTTAATATTTTTCCAGAGATAAAAGGAGTAACACAGGAACGGAATAGAAACCAAAGATAGACCTTACAGAGATAAAATATATAAAAAAATTAATTAAAGCTGATGTAATAACTTACCTTGTTACTGAAATGCATTCCATCAGCTTTTGCAGATCTAGATGCTGAACCAGAGCCACCACCATTAGTTTGAGGTGGACAAGTACGAATAGTCTTCACACTGCAGAACTCAATGGCATTAGATTTCCAAAATGTATGTGTCATGTTCCACAGACAAATGAATGTATCCATGAACTAAGAGCAAGATATAGAAGCAATACCTTCCTATGGATGAGAAGATCTTCATAAGATTCTGGTGGCAGTGATCTTCAGGTAAATTTTCAGCAACAACTATGCGAGACTGCGGATAAAGAGCATTATCAGAAAAAGAAGAAAATAACTGTGTCAGGTAGACCTTGAATTCCACCTCGGAATAATAGCATAACAAACAAAAAAGAGGCAAAAAAATAATAATGAAAAAAGTCAGTACATCAAAAAAAAAGCAAAAGAACCTTACTTGCAACTCTTCCACATCTGATTCAGTAAGGGGATACAGGCGTCTTACTCTCTTTCCATCTTCACTTACTTCCTGTAAATAAGTAACCAAATGGATTTCCTCAACAGGCAACAAACTTGCATTACAGCAGTTCCAAAAAATATTCAATAGTAAGTAAAAACTCGTTACAACAGTTCAGAAACACCCAACGGTGCCAAAGTTATAGCAAGAAAAGAGAATACAAAAGAGCTTACAAGTTTAGATGAGCAGCGCAGAATGGTAGCAAGCTGAGAATTGCTGTTTATAGCAGCTTTAATCTTCTTGAATGATGCAACAACAGATATCGGCACTAGATTGAAACAAAGAAGATAACAGAATGGACTTCAGACATTTAAACACAATAGTCGATAAACATGCCTATATGATCACACTAAATCTACCAATATATTGCATAATAAAACTCAACAAGTATTACATAAATCCGGAAGGACACTTGAATTGCCTTTGAAAGAATAAATGCCAGATAAACGCTGATAATTATGATGGATGAGAAATCCAACAACCAATCAAAAGCATATGGTCTTTCTAACTGCTGTTAAGCTTGACAGTAAAGCAAGAGAACTGCAACATAAAACATTAAAAAAATAAAAGGAAGGAAAACGTAGAACAATGTGTACCGTATCCTTGCGGATCCTTGTGAATAAACCGAATGAGGTGATCAGTAGTGGCCAAGTTTAAATCACTGAAGTAGTACTCCACCTACAAATAGCACATGGGACAGTAGAGTTAATGGATAGTTGCTTCTTATTTACCATTTTTTCTATTAAGCTGGAACTCTCAGTGTTCTATTTGATTGATTAAGTAAAGAAGGATTTAGGATATGGAAGTATACGGATCATAACCATCTATGTCAAAAAACGAGAAAGAAATAGTATAGTTAAAAGAAAAAGGTGATTTGACCTGATTCAAGAGCTTGTTAGCAGCTTCGTCGGTGAGAGCACTGCCGTCAGCTCTGGCAGAGGGATCGGAGGGACTTAAATCGTACGAGTCGTCTTCGAGTAGCGTCTTTTTGGGAGGAGGATTATGGTGGTGATTGCTGTGGCTATTTCCATGATGCTGCAAGGCCGCATAGTGATGACTATTGTTTTGGTTGTGATGGCGATGATGATGATTAGTGTTGTTCTGCTGACTCCGAGCCCCAACATATTGGGTGTGAGGGTGAGGGTGAGGATGATGAACCGGGATCATGTGGGGGACATGGAAGGGGGAAGGTGGATACAAGGACATCATAGCGGGAGGTGGCGGATTGGGGATCACAGTCAATCGAGGAGGGGGAGGAGGAGCGGCTGCAAGCTGGGGTCGCGTGGGGACAAACTCAGGAGCTCGTGCGTTGAGCTTACTAAAAGATACATTACGGGAAAGCGACGGATCTGAAGATTGGGATTGATCAGGCATCTCTTCATCACTGCTTCCTACTACCACCACCTGTTCAGCTTCTTCTTGTGCCATTCTCGTTAAGCGATGGATGAAGCCTGGGTTTTGGTTGTTTTCACTTTATAATTTTCTTTTTTCTAGGGTTTTTCTTCTTTGTCCTTCTCGTTCCTTTTCTCTCTTTTTTTTCCTTTTTCAATTACTGGGATAGGAAGCAAATAGCCAGTAGTAGGAGGAGGAGGCAAGAGCCAAGGGGATAACAGTAAGGAAGAGAAGGGCAGAGGCAGTGGCCCGCAGGGTAGAGTGGGTAAATGGAAGAGCAAGGTGCTTACAGGCAATGGAGAGGGTATCTCGGATTTCCACGCAGCTTCCCTTGCTCCCTATATATACTACCCCGACTCAATTTAGACCCCGCAAACACTGTAGATTAGGTTATATGACTTCTCTTCTGAATTGATGAGTTATGACTGAGACAAGTGGCAAGTCCAACATATGTCATATATCGGCGTCGGCCCCCTTTGTTATCTTTAATTCTTTGTCCATAGGTCTTTTATATATAATAAAATAATATTTATATCCGATTAATTCTTTACAAACCTTGTTTAATATTTATTAAATAATTATTTATATACCGTTTAAATAAGATGATAAAAACTCTTTTTTTTACATATCCAATATTTTGCTCTTAACTTAATGCCCAATGTTCTAAATCATGTCCTGACATTCAACAGCGACAATCTATAATGTCAACGATCATTCACAATGAAGCATAGAGTGCTTCATGTTCAAGCCGAGCAAATACTCTATTATTCATTTCATTGTAGTTGGGGTGTAATTTACATATAAAGGATTTGTTTTGATGTGAGATCAGAATGATAAACATAACAGACAGACACGGCATTTAACGGCTAGTGACAGCTCCCTTCTGCAGGTTTAAAGCGATACGTCAAGGATGCATACAAAGCACCGATCTTCATGAAGTCTCTTTCACGTTTTATTCAGGCAGCTTTCCAGTTATTCTCTTTGGTAAGATGATCTTATTCATGGGTAAAAAGAACACGACTCCGAAGCTTTTGTTTTCTTTCTCTTTTTCATGTCTGATTTCTTGCTTCGAACTTGTGTCTGATCGCGTCCCAAAATGCAGGTATCGCAATATCATCAGGAACTTCCTTGAAAGATGGCAGATAGTTAACATCCACAATGACATGATCATGGGTCCCCTCCTGAATCTGGATTTTTTGCAGCGGACAACAAGATAATGTTAATTAAAACAATGGATACGGATACTGAATCTTTAAATTTTAAGAAACAAATCAGTTGCTCCAAGCTTTATTCCTTGTAGCTGGAGGTCAGAAAAAGGCTGAGAAAAGTATTTATACAGAACCAAATTAGTAAGATATACGACTCCGTCGGACAAGGCATGTAACTGAGAAAATGTTTATCATAATTTTCTCCTACCAGCAATAATGCAACAATATTTTGGTGACTTTTTTTCCTTAATATCCAAAAAGGTGAAAAACTTAATCAAGTCTTTAAGAGAATTTTCATCCGCTGGAAAATGCATTTCAATGGAATTATGAAAATGAAAGCATACTTACAACAACATCAAAGCCAAATATGGTAAGGTCAAGCTTTTTTGCAAGCCAGTTGGCGGCATCAGTGACCAGCTCAAGATCAAAATGGTTGCTACTCGAGTCGATGGAAGTGTTGTCTTTAGTAGCAGTAGGTAGAGATTTCAAGCTGTGAAAGACAGACACAACTCTCAAATTCTAACAGAGAAAAAAAGTTTAAAAAGGGAAAAACAAGAAAAAGTTAAGGCTCGAATTACCTGTCAAAAAGCAATGGTCTAAGTCCATTGCCTTCAGATAGTTTTGTCAAGATACTAGCATTTGGTGTAGACCTCTTCACTGCATATAAAACTTTTCCACCCAAGACATAAATCTTGAACAAAATGGCCGAGTGGTCTACATATTCCTGCAACGGCAGTCACTATCTACCAGATAAATGCTTAAACTACAAAAAATAAATGCCAGTCCTGATCCTTTACAACACAATCTTCTACTTAACTCCTTCAGTGAACTTCAATTAGAGATTGAACCATGTTTCAGAGCTTATTATATATTATATGTAGCTTTGTGGAACCAGTGTGGTGCACTTTACAGTTACGACAGAGCTAGTGATCCACACAGACTTATGCTCCATTATTAAGTTAACACCAAACTGCATCAATAATAAACTATATATTTTTTCATATTTCCATCATTTAAATCAACAAGCCAAAACAGAGAAGGAATCATCTCGGCGAACATATAGGATCAAACATTGGAAATAATCAGTGCTTTTAGGCTCACCTGAACAACTGCTGGAACAGGAACACTTAAATCCTTGAAATCTTCAACTCTAAAGACAATTGCCTGTTATAAAAAGGTTAATACTTCATATAACGAAACCAAAATAAAGTTAAGAAACTAGAAAGAATAAAGCCTTCATCCACAAGTGTGAAAATATGTGTGTGTTCAAGCAGCCATCCTACATTAAGCTGCTAAGAATGTCCAGAACATCAGTCTTTGCAGTAATACACCCTGATATACCAGGAATGGATGGCATGCATGGTTCTTTTCCAACAATGAATGCATACCATGCTGTGAGCATCAGCCACACCACAGGCAACTTGAGGTTTCACTATACTGGGAAGGGATAGTCCAGCTTCAGACAGCTTTTGTACAAGATCAGGTTCGTCAAACCCATTAGCCTGCATCCAGATGCAACAGATTTGATGAGGAAAAGTCACGATATCAAGGCCAATAACCATGGCCAACTTGAATCTTGATGTGAATCATAAGAGCAAGCATCCACATGAAAATCACCAATCAGGACAACTGATAAAAGAAAACTTCTTTATGTATAAACTCCCACAAAAATAAAGAAGGAAATTGTTGCACATAATACCCATTTATTTTGTGAGATTATTTTATTTTAAAAATTGATTCAGATTTGGTCACTATACTTTAAGAAAACGAGGTCCTCTGATTGTGCAGTGTCCTCCTTTGTTGAAGTCCTCCAGCCCAAGCAGAATTTGTTGGATTTTCAATCGATCTAATACAGGATATATATTATCAATTGGATCAATTGCAAAGGCATCAGGGTGGCGCTCCATATAGCTGTAAGAGGATATACTCTAGTCAGAAAGGACTGCAGAGATGATGATACTAACCCGACTATGTTTTTGAGTGTATACACATACTCACTATGTGTGACAATGTACAAAGCTGACTTGAGAAATTACCTTCTCAGTTCTTGCATGCCTTTGGTGTAAGTAATCCTGTTTGAAGATTCTGAAGACCCACCTAATTCAACAGAGATGATTTCATCAGTAGCTTTGTGCAGAACTATGTCAACTTGTTGCAATTGGGGTAGCAGAGGAAGATCAAATTTGAGAGGCAGAAACATCAATCCATTTGAAGTAGGATAAATGGGGAAGGCACCCCTCTACAGCATTAAGAACAAGGAATAAGCTCAAAATCTAGACAAAAGTTACTGAAATAATTCATAATGGGACAAACATAAACAGCTAAGCATACGAGTTTAGAACAAACATAAATAGCAGTTCAAACACAAATATTTGGAATCTGACCGTATCCCACTTTAAAACTTCTCAATTAACAATATCTGACAGTTTAGAACTAATTCAAATCAAGAGATAACCTTTATAAATAAAAAAAAGGAAAGAAAACCGGTTTCCCTGAAATCAGTGAACTGAACACACTATGAATTTGTAGGTTCACCTTAGCAAAGTCATCTTCACGGGAAGACTTCATGACGTAACCAACTGTCAGAAGATTTTCAGCACTCGCCTGTTTGGAAAATATTTAAAAAGAGAGGAAATGAAGGAGTTGTCAGATTCTGTTTTCCCTAGAAGGTAAAACTCAGAACACGAGTACACTGATGAAAAAACAAAGCATAATCATCACGGTAAAACAGTCCAGGGAGAAGGCACAAGGAGAGAGTACAGTGAAAGATTTAGAAACCTTTTTATTGGAGGAGGAAATAATGAAGAGCAATTCTTGCAGTGAGCTTATACGGAGCACGCCTGGATCGTGAGGGACAGTAGCAGCAGATTGAACATCTGCCAAGACATGAGAATTCAAGTTGAGGGGAAGTAAGTTGTGTGCGTATCTCTATAAGAGAGATGCATTACAGAGATGGTAAAACATAACAGACCCACAAAAACGAGGAGCCATCCCAAATTGATGAGTTGATGGACAGTGTGGGGGCTGATGCTGTTCGAAGCAGCAAGATACAAAAGTGTACTGGTGCATGCAATGTCACCCCAGGTCTGAGTTATGCGATTCATGGAAGCATCAATAGAGGAATCAGCGTCGAGGATAAAGGATTCGCAGGAGTATTCGGTTGCCAGACTTTCCAGTGCAGTGACCTACAGTGACAAAACAATCAAACATCAATAGCAGACAAAGCGGCCGCTGACCAAAGTTACAGATTGACTAAAGAACAGTAAATAACAGAAAAGTAAATAACCTTGGGACGAGGAAGGGCCTCCGAATAAGAAATTGCCTGCCGAGAAGATTATCATCTACATTATTCCCCAAAAAATAAAAGGAAAAGGAGAAGAGCGGAGAGATTGGGAGAGGGCCTACAAGGCGAAGATTGGAATGGCGGAGTGTGCGGAGGAGAGACTGAGCAGACGGGTGGAAGGAGAGGGTACCATTGTCATCCACCCCATAGTCTTCTGTTACGGGTCGCAGAGCTGACTCATCCAAAATAACTCCTCCTACCAGTTTCGCCGCGTCCATCTCCTTTTCCCGTCCTCTCTCAATTAATGAATACGTCTGAGAGGATTTTAGGGTTTATCAATAGAAATTGACAACAATAATTAGAAAAACGGAAGCAGAAAAAGAGAAGAAAGGAAAGGTGGTGGCTGCACAGAATAAGTGCCTTGAGTTGCGTGTTTTGCTTTCTCCAGGCACATTGTCTTATTTTTTAACTTTCCCTATCACTTGCCTCTCGACATCTCCGCATTGCGATTTAATTCGAACAAGATTGGCTACAGAACGGTCGTGTTTAGACTAAACTCGTCTGTCTACAGTCATATTGTCTGTAGCTATAGTACATATTGACTTTGATGTTCAGAGCGGGTACTGATCAACTGAAATGCGATTAAAAAAATGTTTCATTAGAGTGCTGTCGGAAGTTACAACTACCTTCCACCTTATTGTCATCAATCCTTGCGCATGCTAAATTAGGTTAACAACAGAAAGAATACAGTCACTTGTCCCAATACCCAACGAGAATATGATACAATCAATTTACACAGTTGAAATTCCTGAAATATCTACAGCACCAGCACACCCAGTAAACGGGTCAAACAATGAGATCTCCATTTCAGTATCGGGAGGGAACAAGCAGCGGGCCTCAGTCCCCACGGTGTTTGTAATGGAAGTTTTATGAATCGATCAGGCGATCCATGAGCAATTTGACAACTGCATGAGCATCAACCGTGACAGCCACCTTCACTGATGGTTTATCAGTCCACTCGGTCAATTCACCAAACCTGGTTTACATTTTGGTTTTTCCAAAACAAAGCAAATTCATCAATGTCGTCATCATTATTACTATAGCTAGGAGGAGTCCAATTCTACAGCCTATTTGCATTTCTTACGATATTTTTGGTTAAGAACTGTCTGTTGTTTTCATAAGACTTCAAGTGACCTCTAGTGCTTATAAACCGCCCTCATGAGAATGAATTTTTTGTGAATCTTTGGACCTTTTGACACAAAATTTTATCACATTACGAAATAAGGTCTATAATTTTAGTTTTCCAATCTATGAGCTGAAAGTCATAATTATCTCCATCTCAATATAGTCCCAGGATCGCCCTACCTCTTCTGCTTATTATATAAAATGGTCAGTCCTCTTGTGATGCCGCTGGTCTGGACTCTAACAACACCCTCTGTGTAAGTGAGAAGTGAAGGATTAACAGCAGCCAGAAGTGCTGTTGGATCGTGAAGATAGACACCTGCATCGTGAACAAAACTTAGCCTTGCTAAAACAGACCAATGAGCTGCTACCAGCGTAGTTGTAAAAGGATATCAACCAGGAGTTTAGGTTCACTTCAGGTCCTACATTGAACACGTACTTTAACATAAAAAAACACATTGGCTTTGCATAAAATATCAAGATTCTTGGTCTACTAATCCATTAACTTTATCAATACAATTCAGGAAACAAACCTGTCATGTTGTATGCATCAAGATGATAAGCGACATACACATCTAAAATTTTGGACAGGTACTGAGCATATTTTCCTTTTGAGTCCGCCAGTTTCTGTTGATCAGCATCTAGAGAATATGAAAAATAGAGCATTAATCAATCAATGAACAAAAACAATAATTTGAGCTATTGAATAAATTAGAGGGTTAGTAGGACTTAAATTGACTTACAATCAATTATCAGTAAGGAAAAGAACATAATTATCAATACTCCACTTACAGATTACAATTACCTAAAACCTCTGGTTGCAGAGAACGAAAATAATGCACATGCATAGAATGTGCTGGAGCACATTCAGCTTATCCAAAATGTTATAATTCACAACCAACATAATAGTATGCAGCACATAATAACAGAATGGGCATACTTATGACTTGTGTAATCCTTAAACTTTAATATTTGTTTTAAGGCAATTCGACTTTCATTTAAAAAAAAAAAGTATGAGCAGCATAAGCAACGCCGAAGTAACACCACACCTGTCAGAACAACTTGATGGGTAACATTTATCCCCACCGTCAGAATGTCAGCTCCACTGGTAAAAACTATGTCGGCGGCATCTGGATCACCAAAAATCTGGTCATCCACTTCGGGGTTAGATACAAATGGGATGAAAACACATTAAGAAAATAGGAAGAATAGGCTATGGAACAATATAGCAGTAAGGAAAAACAAACATAAACAAGGTGATAAGAAACAAAACAACCAAATGAATAAGTTTGGGAGCAAACACTGCCAGGTATAGACAGAAAAATTCCTCAACAAACAAAAAAGTGAATAATAAAGAATAAAGGCTGAGAGGACTGTAAAGTGCCAGAAAAATAGTAAGATGAAAGGTTCAATATAAGAAAACTGTTTGAAGGGATTGGCTAAATGTACGTTTGCCTCGGCAGCCGGATTGACATTCCCATTTACCGCAAATGCACCACCGAGAATGACGATTTGCCCAATATTCTTGGGAAATGCTGGATCTAACTCGATAGCCTGTGCAAAATGAATCATGGTCTGTGAGAAGAAATACAAGTGCAAAAATGATGGGTACATGGACAAAGGAGATAGCAATGAGCAAAGAATTAGACCAGTGCTAGATTCGTAAGGGGGCCCAGCGCCACCACGGTGACTTGTCCAGGGTGAAGCTTTGCTTGCTCCACCATAAATTCAGCACCTGACAGCTCAATTGGATTCCCTTGAGGCGGTGCAAAATTTTGGTTGCCAAGTCCATCGGAACCGTGGACAAAATCAGCAATGCGAAGTTTCGTAGCTTTCTTTATGCATGAAAACAAAGAATGAAATTTGGCGTAGGTATAAGGTAGTTCACATAAAAACTAAGAAATTGTATAGCCAATAATCAACAGAATATTACAGAGGGGCTGCTGAGAGTAGTTGTGGTTCAGACTTACAGTAAAGATGTAAAGGCATAACAGTACTAAAAGAAATATAGAATCGTAGGAGTAAGCACATACGGTTATGGTGATATGAGATCCTTCGGCCACGGGGATATCTGTCCTGCCAGCAATCTCCAACTAATCGGTTGAACAGGCGAGTTAGATTCAATCACTCACGATATGAACACAATTTTTCCAATTCTTTTAGCGATAAAATAAAAACGGAAAGTACCAAATGCAAGGCGTTCCTGGTGGCAAGAGAAGTATAAACGTTGCCGTATATGGTAGTTAGTCCGATCACCTCCACTTCCGGTGATCGCAACGCAAGAAGTATGGCCATGGCATCATCTTCAAAATCAAGGCCATCATTATTATTACAAATATTGCATTGGAACTTGATAAAAACCAGATTCGTATTGTCCCAACACATTCGAACAAAAGAAAGCCCAAACGACAGTCTTTACAGCAAATCACGACGGGGCAGATCCAACAATTAAGGATACAAGAGTGAACACCAAAAGAAAAACCCATAAGCATGCTCCATAAATAACGCACAGGAAGAGAGTTCTAACCAACGCCGGGATCAGTGTCGATGATGATCTTTTTGGGCTGGGCTTCCATGACAGGAGTGGTGGTTCAGGCGCCTGCTGCCACAGAGAGGGGCGACGACGATTGATTGATTCGGAAATCTGATTGCGTGCTGGTTTGTCAACCTTACCGAGGAATAGAAAGAGAGAGACAATGAAGGAGTGCAGCTGAATATGAGCTTCAATGAGATAAAATATTTTCTCCATAGCCATGATTGAAAATGCCTTGCCTTTTCTAGACGTCGATTCCGCGAATTTGCACATGCCAGCGCGACTAAATATTCTAATCATCACATGTTTGATGTACCGATTAAAAATTTTAAACTAACATGGTTGGTTGGGTTCGGTGAGTCGAAACCCAAATTATCCCAAATAATCAAACTTTATAAAATGGTTTAAATTTAGATTTTAATTAAAATTCAAATTTCAGTTTATAATTTATAAAATATTTTTAAAAAAAATAATAAAACTTTTCTTATTAACAATCCGTATATTCTAAAAATAAAATTAAAAAATCTTCTTATTTTGCTATATTACACCTATTTCAAAACATAAAAAAAATTAATTCTTTTTATTTTTATTAATTTTTTTAAAAAATAATATTATGTTTGATCGATGAACTGAATCAAAAAAATTATCAAAAGAATTCATGTTACATAAAAATAATCTAATTTAATCTAAATTTTTATAGATTCGGTCTATTAAAAATCAAACAAAATAAATAAATGTATTTGATAAAAAACTAAAAAAATGTTAGTTTCTCTTTATCTAATCATCTGATTTCTTTTTCGTGCAACATTCCGATCGCTATATATTATAGTTTCAATGAGATCGTTGAATTATATTGTAATACCTCAGTTTTTATTAAAAAATAATTGTCCTGCTTTTCTGATTCGGCAATGGCATATTCCCAATCCGAATCCAATCATCAACCAAATATTGTCACGTAAATTGAATTGCAGAAGAAGGATTACAAATAGCTTTACATTCGTTCTTGATGCTGTTCTACTGTTGAACCAGAAACCAAGAAAAGGCATGCTGGACTGGAATGAGGTAAGTAATGGTGGACATCCTTATTCTGTACACATGGAGACTGCAAAGTTGACCTCTTTCTGGCACGCAGATTACAAACGCAAGACTAACCACGAACCCTTATTTCAGATGGCATGATTCCCTGCAAGGATAGAAGAAAATCTGAATTCACTATCGAAAGAATACGACAAATTCGAATTCTTAATCTTTAGTCAAGAATGGATGAATCTAACCGCTTGATCAAATTCTTGGATTGCAGCGAACTTCACAATTAAAGAACAGAATATGTTTATTTTGACACTGCAATTGCACCCGTCAAACACGACAGCATTCTTTGGCTCTTGTTCCTTCGCCTTCGATGACTGGTAGCAGCAGTTGATTTTTTTCTGATGAATGTGGTAGCAGCAGTTGTTGGATACTCTGCCTTAGAAAGTAAAAGCCCAGCTGAGAAATCCTGAACAGACAAGTTTTTCCTGCGACCCTTCTTGCTCTCTGTATTGTTGTACTTGTCGACGGCAGATTTGAAGAATCGCTCCGGACGTGTATGGTTACTGTCATAGAAATCTGCAAGGTTATAACTCGGAAAAGCACCAGAAGAAATACATTCGTATTGCCTGCGAGTTCTTGTCCTCTTGATTGCCTTGTAAACCATTGGGATGAGACCCTCCATTGATCCAAGCTATGTCGGTTTCTTCTTTCCCTTTTTTTACTCTACCTCCCCTCTATTTAACCAGGCTGGCTTACAGGTCAACTGCGTCAAAGCAAAGCTGACTAACTGAATATGGGTATCCTTTTAGATCCTGTTTGTTTGTCCAAAACAAATATATATATATAAAAAGACATAAAATATTATATTTAATTTAAAATGATTAATTTATAATAAATTAGTCAAAATTTATTATTATATATTTTTTTCTATTTCCGGATGAAACAAAATGATACCCTGGGTATCAGAATATGACTGAAGCTTATAACGAGGTTTAAAAATTAATTTAAATTTTTATTAATTTAGTTTAAAATTATTATTAATACAATGATATTTTATTCTTATTCTTATTTTTTATTAATATATAATTTTTTAATTTATGATGTTGGTAGAATTGAAAACAGCACAACCAACATGTCATAAATAATATTCTCCGTAGAAAATCATATATGTTTACATTATTTTATCATATAATAAGATATTTTTACAATATAGTATTTAATTATCTTTGGCAGTAAACTTTATGTTTAAAAATCTAATAATTATAAAATTGATTTTGAAAAAAATAACTAAATACCCAAGGGATATCACTATAAAGTATTAGTGATCTTCGACAATTTTAGATCTTAAAACAATTCATGAATTGTAGATCAGACTCATACTATAAACTTAGCCTATATAATGGATGCGACAATGATTTACGCATTCATGTTCCTTCACGAGACTGCTTTTTTAATTAAAATAAATAAATGATCAAATCAAAATTAATTTGTTGTCACTTATTACAGTATAAAACCTAGCCATCTAATTATTATAAGAAATAATCATCCATAAATAAAATAATTTTATTCAGATTTTGTGGCTTTCAAACGATCAATTTACGAAATTGATAGTTATTAATTATAAATAGATCATAAGCTACTTTATTCTTATTTTTTTTATAAGAAGGACAATGAGGGTAGCACTTGGAGTTAAAAGAGGATTAATCCTACTCTTTATTTTGGATAGATATATCTTTATATTCATCTAACTGTCAACTTTAGACGTTAGTTTTTCTTTATTATCATCTTGATTTGTGATATTTAAATTAATTATGTAGATCCAATCAGATAGATGTTCCAAATGTCATATGGTATAAGAGTGTAATAAGGATAGGTTCATCATATCAAGTAAGAAGAAGTCTATATTATGACATATAGGCTTTAAGAATTAAATATGCTATTTTTTAAAAATAAACGTAGTGGGAAGGTAGATTGTTGGTTTTATTATATCATTTTTATTTTTAAAATTTTTAATTTTTTAGCATATGCTGCCGAAGCTGATCGAGCCAATTCCACTTAAAATCAGATCTTTATTTTTACATTAAAGAAAAAAACTTAAAGAACTGATGCGATATCATATATCTTGCGTCCATGACCGGGTTTCTCATGGTGATGTGCACCCCAGAACTGTTCTACTAATACCAAGTCATCGAACAGGAGTTGGATCATTAAAAGGTCAACATCTGATTATAGCTTGATTTTCGGAAATTATAATACTGTAATGATTTCTGTAGTTTGACTTCGTTTTTGAACAGTGATGTGCAGTGTAATCTGGGTTTAACTGGTGAGGAAAGGTCTAAGAAATGGAAATGGTGTATTTCTCTATCTGTTTACTTTTCTTGTTAAAGTCAGATATCAAAACTAACGTGTCAGATTATAATTCCTCCATCTAGAAAATGCTAGTGGACAGTGCATATCTCCCACCAAACCCAGTAAGCAACTAGTCCGAAACTCTACAACTTGGTTCATATATTCAAACCCTTCATGTTTCGTTTCAGACTGGAGAAACAGAGGAGAGGTAGAGTCAAAGAAGGGAAAGAAGAAACTTGGATAGCTTGGATTAATGGAGGGTCTCATCCCAATGGTTTACAAGGCAATCAAGAGGACAAGAACTCGCAGGCAATACGAGTGTATTTCTTCTGGTGCTTCTGCAAGTTATAACCTTGCAGACTTCTATGTCGGTAACGATACACGCCCGGAGCTATCCTTCAAATCTGCCGTTGACAAGTACAACAATACAGAGAGCAAGAAGGGTCACAGGAAAAACATGTCTGTTCAGGATTTCTCACCTGGGTTTTCACTTTCTGACACAGAGGATCGAACAACTGCTGCTTCCAGTCATCGAAGGCAACTTGTGAGGTTCAGGAGCCAAAGAATGCTGTCGTGTTTGACGGGTGCCTAATTTATATGAATTCCGGTGTCAAAATAACCCTGTTCTTCTTTAATTGTGACGGTGTCTTGCTTTTGTAATCTGCGTGCCGGAATGAGGTCAACTTTTCAGTTTCCATGTGTACAGAATAAGGGTGTCCACCATTGGCATCCTCATTCCGGTCCAGCATGCCTTTTCTTGGTTTCAGGTTCAACAGGAGAACAGCATCAAGAACAATTATAAAGCTGTATGTAATCCTTCTTCTGGAATTCAATTAATGTGACGCTTTTTTATTGATGATTGGATGCTAATTGAGAACATGCCATCACTGAATCAGGAAAGTAGGTCAATTTTAAAGTTCCCATTTCATTTAATTAGACATAATTATGTAGCTCTTGTCTTCCAAAAGTATCGATGATGCCCAAGCAATTCGACGAACTGCAGAATGATGAACTGACAAGAAATCAGATGGTTGGATAGAGAGAAGCAACCCGACCATGTTCCTCTTCCACCTAATATCTTCCCCCAGGCCTAAACTGATAAGAAAACAAACATTCTGTCTCTCTTAACAACAGCACTCTCATTGTCACGCTTTGTTTACCCAGAAAGGAGCTGGTCAAAATTCTTTCAAATTCATAACTAAAATGAATGTTGATTTCACGGGATTCAGATGTTTTTTACCCTCCTGTTATTTCTCCAACAACCCCATCGATAGTCTCTCTCCATGTATGGTTCGGAATTTCAAAGGATCCTCTGATGACTTAATTCTCTTTTAGATAACGGTGTGAGCCGCCAAGGAATAAAGCCTGGTCATTTTCTATCCGTGTCAATGTACAAAGAAAATAGAAGAACGCCTCGTTTTCTTGGGATGGGAGAACAGAGGTACAGATTGGCAATGAAGATGATGAAACAGGGCGGATTCACGTTCTGACAAACTGAGTTTTAAAAGAGAAACAAACATATCATCTTTCAATATACTTCAAAATGCATAATTGAACAGACAAACACATTTTTCCAAAAAAAAAACAGACAAACACATATTACGGTCGATTTGGGATTATCTTCAAAGCATAAGACCTCCAGCGTTTCCGTCTGGCCCCAAGGATAGCTACAACCACAAGAAGGTGGACAGCCATATATAACAACATCCTACAGTTAATAACAGCAATTATAGAAGGTGATTCTTGGTTTCCAGAGAGTTTTTGGAATAAAGAGTACTACCCCTTGCCAGATCCATGTCCAAACTTCCAATGTTTTAGTTTCCTCGGACCCAAAAGTTTGAATAAAGAACACTCCTTTCTCGTAACAAAGTGCAAAGACCAAAAAGGAAAAACCCTTGTGAAGGAGTTCCGAGGATATCACTACACAAAAACTGGAATTAAGAGCAGGAGCAAACCTTCTCTGCAAGAACAAAGCTAGCTAGTTGACACTCACCAATTACCATCTATACCAGGCCAAAGTAAGGGGGAAAAATGCCATATCATGGAAGTGTTCGTTGATGGTCATCTAACCATAATGTACATATTTCACCAAACAAGGCAAATTTTTTACCAAGAAAATGATGAGATGACCATCAACAAATATATCCATGGATGCAAAATCCTTCCAAGATCTGAAGCTTTAATTTGTAAGAAAGAAAAGAAGAATAAAAGAAGCGGGGAATGGCTTTTCTGTGGAAGAGGAACAAACTAAGGATATTCTTGGTATTTATCTCCCTTGAGCGTAAACAACCGAGCGTGTGGGCGTCTCATACTCATCGGTTGGTAGATAGTTACAGTCAGTCACTCTGATAATCTGAGATAGGCCTTAACAAGTGATCGTGGCTTGTCTGTTGTTATGGATAATAAATATTTTAAATATCCAATAAAATAATTCCTATTATGATTTATGAAAAAAAAAATTAGTTCAAATATATATTTCATAATAATAACATTTTACTATCTCATATCTCTCCCATAATTTATTTTTAATAATTACATTCACGCTATTACATTTCGAAACTGGTGGAAGAGAAAAAAAATTCAATAAACTCTAATATTATAAGATTAATAGGAAACAGAGATTTCATCCAACATGCTTTAATAAAAAGAAAACATACTTTAATTCATGCAAAATAATTCAACCGAGTCAATAAATTTATTATTTTTAGTATAATTCAGAAAATTTTAATTTGATTTATGATGTTGGTAAGTAATTCAGATCGTAGTAATAAATTTAAATATTAAAAAAATAATCTTATTATTTTTTCAATCAAAATTGCTAGTGAATTTTTAAAGAATTTTTCTAGAAAAATAATTAAAATTTTAAATTTCGAGCCAATTATATTCATCGTTATTTACAATATACAGAATAAATTACTCATCGGATATCTTTGACTTCTTTTAAAAAACAATATTGGCTTCTTCATTGTTTAATTAACATAGAATGTGAAGCCTCGATCCTTTTGATTAGTAGAGAGCTGAGATTTATGTTATTTAGCAAATCAAGAACAAGAGACAAGGGAAGGTATGTTTAATAAACCAAACAGCTCAAACGGAGCCAGAATCCTGGAAATAACTCTTTCACGAAGAACAGACAACAACCTTGTTCCTGTTATTGTACAAGTTTGTCGCCAGTTGCCAGATGCCAGAAAGGATCAACAAGTAACATGGGATAAAACCAAAGCAAGTTGATACAATCGAGGACCGGACCCGGAGGCTGTATATAACCATTACATTCTCGGCTTTGGAAAGTCCAGCCGAAGCCCATTACTGAGGAGATTGTAAACCATGGCTGGAATTAGATTCAGTGTCTTTCTCTGCCTGCTCCTCCTGGGGCTGGGGATGAGCCATTATTGCAGTGGACATCGCCTGAAAAGTGAGAAGCTTTGCAGCCAGTGCTCGAGATGTGACTCAAAAGGTTGTCCTGCAAGTGATGCATACCCTCACATGACAGCATTTGACGACTCTCTAATTGCCGGTGCTTTGCAGTCGGATTACGTGAATGCAAGTGACAGAGGTGTTTACTCTGTACCATATTTCAAAGGTGGCACTTCCAAATACAATGATTACTTTGGCTGGCAATCAACCTCTGGCTCAGCTTCTGGTTGTCATAGGTAAAAGGAAATGTTAGTACCATTTTTCAATCACTAATTATGCGCTGACGCTTGGTTGTTGAGGTAAGAAACTCTTTGTTCCGATGCATTACAGGTTTAGCAACTACATGGACAAATGCTCTGGTGGTCAAACGTATCTTACCGTGGACAAGCATGGAAAGGTGAGCCTTCGCTCATTGAAATCATTGGAAAGTTTAGCTGAAGCTGATTGGACATCTATCAACCCTCCGAAGAAGCTGAACCACCGAGGATTCCGGTTCTGGCAGTCACATAGCACAGGAAAATGTCTCACAGTGTTTGGAGGTAAGGGAGCGAAAAGAACAGTTGGTGTAGCTGACTGCAAGTTTGATGGCTCCAATCCTTCACAACTTTTCGCATTCCGCTTCCATTACCACCAAGCTTTCTGCTGCTGCGGTGTTCACAACGAGTGATAATATATTGTGTGCAAACATATATTCGGGTTCCTAATAATTGGTGCATTAGTTAGTGTATCAATTAAGGATGAAAATCTTGCATATGCTGTATGTGGGAATAAAAGACAACACCACTCGGGCCATCAACCCGGAAGTTTTTTCTTCAAGAGATTTCATGAATAACTTATCTGGTATAAATTTAAGTCTTTTCTTTTTAGATTAAAAGGGTATCCATGCGGATCCAAAACCAAAGTTAGTGAGCATCTTTTCTTGTCAATTAACCACATTCTCGAGAGATTGTTAATTTTTAGATTCTACCTTACTAGACAAACTAAAACGAGTTAGTGGACATATGAGTTTGGGGCTTATTCTCTGGGCTTCATCATGGTGCTTTTCATCCAAATTTGGACTTTAATTTCTTGATTTTTGGGCTACGTGTAAAGAATCCAAAGCTAGTCCTTGTATTTTGCCTTCCATCCCAGGAGTTCCCTCCTTTGCGATGTTCAAGAGAAGGAAAATTTTGATAATGACGGTGAAGACAATTGTGTCAGTTTCCAACAAAACCACATATAATAAAATAATACAAGGGATTGTAAAAGAAACGCCTAACTATAGGAAGTCCTGAGAAACGACAGAATGGTTCATTGAACGATAGTCAAGAAAGAGTGAGGAAGGATATATATATATTCTTAAATTTGTACAATCGTCCCTCCACTCTGCCTTACCTGGACCGTGCACGTGACCGTGCCCATCTCCATGTGAGTTTTGTAGGACCGATTCATTACTTGTGTCTCCACGAGTACAACGTGGACGGTGTGTTACGTGGCAAGCAAACGTCGGTTGACCATTTGATGCTTATCAGCCTGATATAGCTAGCTACTTCTCTGCCTCTTTAACTCCTCCATCTGCCAGACGAGAAAACAGAATCATTGTTTCAGTATCAGGTAAACTTCAATGTCTGTTTCTTTTCCTTTTTATCTCAATGTATTTGGTCCATTTTGAGACTGTGGTCGCATCTGGATCGTTGATGTGGTTTCATTTCTTCGTGTATGCTCGCATTTCTTCGTTCACTCTCTTAATTGCTTCAAGTTTCGGTGACTGATGTTTGGATTTACTACTGGCTTTCATATTGAAGATCAACTATTTCAATTTCTTCAGATCGGATATGATCCGATTTAAAAGACTGCATACTGTCCTTTTTTTGTTGGGTTCTTTCTGAGGTTATTCATCTCTATTGCTTTTTTGCTTCTAAAAGCAATGTGAATGTGAGTTTCAAGTGGGTTCTGGTTTCTGATTCTGAAATGCCCATATGGTAGAATAGCTAGTTGTTTTATCCATGTTTGCAATGTAGCGCATTCGCCGGGTGGCGTTAATATCTGGTGGCAATAGAGTATTGTGGTATGATTTTACGTTGTCCTTTTCTGCACCTGATGAGATGACAAATGGGCTTGCTGATCATGAGTTCTTTTATTATTTTTTGTAAAATTTCTTTTGAAATCAGTTGTTTATTTTGCTTCTTAGACATGTCTTCTTCTGAAAGCCCAAAAGTAGTTGATAGAGATCCCAAGCACGGAGATCGCAAGGAGGACGACAAAGATGAAGAGAAGGGTGGATTTCTTGACAAGGTGAAAGATTTCATTCATGATGTTGGTGAAAAGATTGAGGGGGCTATTGGATTTGGCAAGCCTACTGCAGATGTGACGGGGATTCATATCCCTTCCATCAATCTGGAGAAGGCAGAGATTGTTGTTGATGTGCTTATTAAAAATCCTAACCCTATTCCCATCCCTCTAGTTGACATAAACTACCTAGTGGAAAGTGATGGAAGGAAATTGGTTTCTGGTTTGATCCCAGATGCTGGAACGGTTCATGCACACGGCGAGGAGACTGTCAAAATACCAGTTACCTTGATTTATGATGACATTAAGAAAACTTACGGTGATATTAAGCCAGGAAGCATCATTCCTTACAGAGTTAAGGTAGACCTGATAGTAGATGTGCCAGTTCTTGGAAGGCTCACTCTACCACTCGAGAAAACTGGAGAGATTCCCATTCCTTACAAGCCTGACATTGATATTGAGAAAATACACTTTGAGAGATTCTCCTTTGAAGAAACCGTTGCAGTGCTTCATTTGAAGCTAGAAAACATGAATGATTTTGACTTGGGTCTTAATGCATTGGATTATGAAGTCTGGCTATCTGAAGTGAACATCGGAGGTGCTGAACTGTCCAAATCTACTAAGATTGCCAAAAAGGGAATCAGTAACATTGATGTTCCTATCACCTTCAGGCCTAAAGATTTTGGTTCTGCACTCTGGGACATGATTCGAGGAAAAGGCACAGGTTACACTATCAAAGGACATATCAATGTGGATACTCCCTTTGGACCGATGAAATTGCCTATCAGCAAGGAGGGTGGTACAACCCGTCTCAAAAAGAATAAAGAAGATGGTGGAGATGACGATGACGATGACGATGAGGTATGCTGACTCTGTTCCTTTATTAGCCTCAACTCCGTATATCTGGGCTCCTATTCTTCATCCCATACTTTATGTTTTGACCATTGAATTGCTTGTGTGTGTTACTCTCTGCAGTAGTAGATCTTGGAGTGATGAAGCATATGATTGTGTAGCTGCTCTTCTCCGGTTCTAGAGGGAGGTCTGCTAATGGTTTTACAAAAGAATCAATTTTTATGTTTCTTATGATGTGGTTTGTATTATGTTTCTGCTCTGGCCTTTAAGCTTCAGAGCCACTTTATATATGGATATCTGGACCGGTGGTTGGCTTTCAATGTTCTCTTCTGATTGGTGTTCTGATAACTCGTTTCGATTCCGGGTATAACTTATTTCTTTGGTTAATTATCGTGTTTCATTGTTTTGAGTTCTTCATCTCTGTTTGTGCTTGTCGGAAACAGGAGTTGTATAAATCATTCTAATCCCAACTGTACCAAACTTAACAAAGATAACACTTATTCTATTTGTTACAAAACGTTATGACAATCATACTCTAATACAATCTTAATAATAATTTTAGTTTTGTTAATTTTATATACTTAACATAATACCGGATTAACAAAATTAATGTTTGCAATTTTGTAAGTGTTACTATTGGAATATATTAAAATTCTGAGTGAGTTTAATTTTTTTTTATTGACTATTACAATTAAACAAAAAAATTTAATTAGTATGATGGATAATAAATGGTAATAAATAAAATATGCGAGATGTGCGCAATTTAGCTAACTTATCCACCGGTAAATTGGACTCAGGAAAGACATGATCAATTTTCAGTCCCATATATTAAGCAAGAAAAACAATTTCCTCCTTACCTACTACGCACTAGCTTTTCATTGTTCCATATATTAAAATTTTCAATTTATCCTTATTGTTTATACCCACGACATAGTATTGTGGATAACTTTATAAATTAGGTACTTAATTTTTTATAATTATTATAAAATTACCAAATTTCTTCCACATTGTCAAATATATTATTTGGATAACAAAATCCCCATCATTTTCTAATAAAATATATTTCTAATTATAATCTAATAATTTAGTGTACCAAACTGTTTCTTTGTTTCCAATTCCGGGAGATGACTCAAATAAAGTTCCCTTTGCAGAGAACTGAATTAGAAATCGATTCCAATAGGTAAATTTTTTTATATTACTTTGCAGAAAGCTACAACATTAACTAATATACGAGTCCTCCTTTTGCTTAGCGCACACTTTGCTGTCCGTACTTGACTGGATCGGCATATGTTACCGTACATATTGTCAATAATCTAACAGGATCTAATTTGTTTCATTTCATAGCACGGGCACGGGATTGTTTGCAAGACCTCGGAAGTTTCCTTCTGTCCTTGGAATGGACAACGAAGCTAATTTGTTTTAGCTCCTTTGCCCCGTTGCGCATCCCCAGAATCAATACCCACGAAATTACCAAGGAGCTTTCCCGGCCTTTGTACTTTTAGGTATGAAATGGCATGTCCAATGTCAACGCCCACGCCCAAGACAAATTCGGTGCGCTATCAAAGCTGCCGATGGAATTACTTTTCAGCTAATACTGAAAAGATGGGAAAAAGAACAATGCATTTGACAACTCCCCGAGTCAATGGCTGTGGTCGGTCTGTTGGGCCTCCCCGGCGAGGTTCTACTGCTGGGAATTAGTATCGGTGTAAAAGAAAATAAAGATGTTTCGACAATTACTGGCGTCCACATGATTGAAGATTGGCCCACCATCATTTGGTTATGGGGTATGATCCATTCATTTGGTTTCTGAGCGGAATCATTCTTAATAATGGTCTTCTCTGCTACTTCCGTGTAGTCTTTCTTCCAAAAGCTGACACCATACTTGAAACTTGTATGTGCTTAATTCATAGCACTGGATGGTTCTTGGAATCCAACCAAAGCAAAGGAGAGTCCAGGTCTGTCTTATTGGAACAGTGGAAATGACTACATTCATGTTATTTTCAAAAAGAAGACAGTTTGATCATTCAAGGTTGATGTTTTTGAACGATAGAATATGTCCTAAAACACGCACATTCTTAGTCATTCGAAGAGGAGAAACCCGGAGAGGGGGAAAGTGCACCGAATTAATGCAGCATATGACGAAAATGTCAATTGACAAAGTCGGTACGAGGAAGGATTTGGGGCAGATAGCATAAAAAGAATATGCATATTCATTGAATTGAATAGGGATGGAGTTCCGGCCCACATGGTTTGCCCATCTTTGCGCATCCGATCAGAACATCTCCCCCTTTGTCGCATAGATCATGATTTTGACAATTCCAACTTGGTCCACTTGACGTCTATATCCATTCCCATGGGGACTGCGTAATGCCAGCCTTTTGGTCATGGCGGATTCGCAGCAGGTTTTATAGAGTCTAAACCAGGCACCTAAAATACCGCCACTGCCCATCATGGGCATACTGTGGTGTTGTTTTTCCTTTAAGCGAATCCCAACCTGTTCGGGTTCTTAAGACACGATGGGATTTGATGTGAAGCAGCGGACGGGGTCCAAAACGGGGCCCATGGGCGACAAAGAAATTAAGGAAATATGACATAACGTCAGATGACAAGTGTGACTTGCAAGTTATACGGTTGGTGGCGATGGTAGTGGTGGTGGCTTTAGGGCGTGAGAAAGGCAGAAGGACAAATAGGGAAGAAGGGAGAGAAAGAGAGAGAAAGAGAGAGAAAGAGATAATATTAAATTTGCCTAGTAAACAATGAGTCCAGGGGTGGTGAACCTTGGGAGACACATAATCTTTTATTTCCAACTTTCCAAAAACATCAACTTGTGCTTGTCAGCAATGTCACTTGATGGCTTGAACAATAGAATTCACTGAACCCGACCTCTCTTTCTCTCTCTTTGTGCACATCTCGTAATCAATCAAAATAATGCCTCTTGTAGCAATGAGAATGCAAATACATTGTAAGAAGCCAAAAACCATTAAAGTAAAAAAAAAGTGTTGGAATTTAAAGGCTATTTCTTCCCCTTTTTTTCACCCTCCCATCCTTTTCTTTCCTTCCCTTGCTTTCCTCTTCTTTATTTTCTTCTTGGATCTTGGATTTTGAGTTGGAGAAAAAGGGAAGACATCTAATCCGTCCATCTGCATGCCATGAGTAATCAGAATTAGATACGGAGAGAATTGGAAGGCTGAACAGACAGATAGAGAGAGACAGCTTGAGATGCAAAAAGCTTTTGCTATTACTTGCTTTCTCTGTCTGTTTATTTCCCCTGTTGCCTAATTTGGAAACTCTCCCATCGCCACTACAATCAGAAGCAGAAACTTAAGGTTTTTTACCTTTTTCCTCTGTTCTGTTCTCTTCTGGTTTTTAAGTATTATTCAGCTCTTGATCTTTCGCCGGCAACCCGTTCCCTTCTGTTCTGAGATAGAGAACCTAATTCCTCTATAGAATTGGGTATCCTTCTAGTTTTCCAGTCTCTTGTTTGTCCTACAATGATCTCTGTTTTCTGTTCTCTCTTTGGGTTTTTAAATTTGGCTAGTCTGTCTTATGAGTACACGATACTTCACATGTTTCTGGTAGCATGTTTGTAGTTCAGGTATGAATGTCTGAATCTATTGGTCATAATCTCTTATTATTTATGTATGTCAAGTAGCTAAAGGAGATCCCGTCCCTCGAATTCTTGCATCACTTGCAATCTCTGCAGCCTCTGTTCTCTTCTGTTCTGTGTTTAGATTTCACTTTTTGCTTTTAATTACGATATTTATATTCTACCATTATCTTTCGCTTGAATCGGTTCTTGTTAATTTCTGGTGAAATGATCAAATCTTTTCTCTCTTTATTTCATGTCAGTAGTTTGTTAGGGACGACGTTTCCAGGAAGCTACGTTCATTTTCAAGGCAGCGCAAAGCTGAATTCCTTGGAATCCTGAAGAAAAAATAACGCGGAGAGAGAGTGGTCAAAAAGTGTTCAAGGCATCTTTCTTCTAAGCTTCTAGCTGTCTTTACCCATTGAAGGTTTTGAATTTGTAAGGATCAACACCACCAGGGCCGAAACGAGCTATTATTACTGCTTCAATTTTGTTGTTTGCGAAGATAAATTCATCTAGGCTACGCCATTTCATCATCAGGGTGGTGGAGGCAACCGATCATCCGTCCGTTCGATTTATTTCCAGAAGCCAAAAACCAAGAGATCTTAACTTGTTCTTCCGGGCAGGGGATTTTGCTACCAATATTACTTTAAATGAGTTATCACCACCCTGAAACAGATACAAGACTGACAAGAGGTATAATCAATTTGCAAGATCGTTGTGCTGCCAGCATTATGGATGCGAGGACAAGAAAAAACCCGGCCACTACTGCCACAACTAATCCCCTTCCTACCACTTCTCGTAGAGTGGAGTATCATCGTTCGTTGTCACAGGGAAACGGTAGAAGGTTGTTCACTACTAGCCATTTTAGCTTGGTATCCTTGCTCTTGCTCATATTTCTCACCGTCTCGCTGCTGATTCTTCCTTTGATTCTACCACCATTGCCTCCTCCACCTCTCATGTTGCTTATGCTCCCAATACTAATCTTAGCACTGCTAATGATCCTTGCCTTCATGCCTTCTAATGCCAGGGATATAACTTATACGAACGCGTAAATTCTGTTCATGAAAGAGTAAAAAATAACGAAACAAACACAGATTTGTAGTTTTTTTTTTTGCGTTTATTCCCGTAAACTTGTAAGCAAAAAGAGTTTTTTTATGTATCTTATTTTATTTCTTAATGTTATTATTTCCTTTGATTTTGGATGTTATTGCATTGTTGATTGTCATTCCTCGTAGCAACCATGTTTGTGTCGTGTCTTTGTTTATCTGCACCGATCATATGTATATTGTATGAGCTTCAGACTATTTTGTTTATTGTTGCAGTTTTCTTTGTTCTCTCCTTCGGACAAATGTCTTCAAGCATTGCCTTTGACAAGACATGCATTTCAGAATTGAAATTTAATTTCGTTTTGAAACCTGAAAATATAATTTAATTTGATCATAAATTTTCAAATAACTTAATTCTGGCTTTGAACTATAAATCCTAATTTGATTTCGAGATTAAATATATAGAATTTTTTTGACTTAATTTTGAAAGAAAAAAAAGCTGTCTCAAATATAAAAAAGGTAGGTTGTTCGTGCGCATTAGTACATTAAACAAATTGTAACTACATGTATTAACAATATAATAAAAGTTAATGGTTTCAAGAATCTGGCAAAAGCACATGATGCCTGGGGTGACGAAATGTCTTGCATTGTCTTGATTGATTCGAAAGTGTACTACGCAACGTTTGACCATAGCTTAATATATTCTTTGTCAGAGCTTGTTGATAGATCCACTTGCCCCCTAATTAAAACAGTATTGCATTGCAAAGCGATGCTATCGTGAGTGATTTTGCAGATCTAAGCTCACTTACCATTTCATGAATTAACATGCTTGGCTGCCGGTCAATTTGCCATGTGTTGAGTACTGTTTTGGTTCTAGTTTTACAACGGGACTTGCCTGATTCTGTCTTCTGTCTCTGTATAATCAAACTTGCACCTCAGCAGAGGCAAGTGATGTTCCAGAATAGCCAAAAGCTCTCTTCTCTGGCAACTTGGCTGCCGGAAATGGGAGCTGTAAGGCAGAGAAGAGATCCATGTGACAACCTATTTTTCTGGAACACGTACAACTGCAGAACATGCATACAACCTCTTTCAGCTGCCGAGGTCAGAGGTCCTAAGAAAGCCATGATGTTTCCTTCTTCCACCTGCAGACACTGCATATTTATATGTAGCGAGGCCATATAAGCATCAATCCTCAGGTCGTTTCTTTGTGATATCTGGATAGATAAAGCCGTGTCTTTGCAAGAAAAAATTGATACACAGAAAATATCAGGACACAGTTGAAGTCTCCGACGCCAGACCGACACTATCCTCCGTTACTCTCAAATACAAATTCCGAGATGCACCCGGACACATCGTGGACATACTTTAAGTATAGGAGTTTATTATCGCGGGACAAAATGGTCAACAGATAAATATGTCGGAACATTTATATGTAAACCTGGGCACATTTGAGGTATGGATCAGTCGAGCAAGCCAAACGGATATAAGGCAGACTGCACCAGTTTACTTGCAGGAACACAGATTAGCGATATATATAGCTCGAGATTATATCGAAAATTCTTGGCGCTTTGTATATAGTTCGAGAGGCTTCAAGGAAACACTGCTTCATGTTGTCTCTGCACCTTCAACAAGACAACAACCACTATACGCAGTATTTTTTAATTAATTAAGCTGATATCGATACCAGCAGGGATAGAATGAGTGGTATATAAGTCCTTCATGAAATCCTTGCCTCTTATACTATGGTTGATATTCTATGAGTTCAGAAAATATCATATACATTCTTTAATAATATTTTTGACTACACTCATCTAGATATATACTACGTTAAAGACTATCGTGGACACTACGGAACACAGGCTATTCAAAAATAAAGATTACTAGTGTCTTCAACTTCAAAGACATTGAAATCAATATCCCTTCTGTGTAAAAACTATGGAGAAGACTATGCCCAATATTAATTTACATGGACTATATCTTACGGGTCGAAGCAGATCTAGTTTTGTTTTATAAGCCCATATATCACATATCATTTATTTACTTCCTCAAAGAACTGTAAGAGAATATTTCCTATATAGTGGATTTGACTGTTCAATGAAGTAAGAACAACAGAAGAAGATAGTGAAAATAAAGCTCTGAATTTCTCTTGTTCAAACTCTAATGAATTTTACTTTTTTTTTTAAAAAAATCCACAGTAAATAGAGCTATGAATTCATCAAATTTCCAATATATTTAATTAAATAATCTCATTCTTACTTACTTCTTCATCTTTTCTTCTTTTTTTTCCCATCAAGTTACTTTAAACATCCAAATGCTACAATGCAAGGGAAGGCAAGAACAAAACGACACGTCGACATGCATTTCTTCCTTTATCCAGAAAAAGGTAAAATCATCAAAGGGTGCAATGGTAGTATCAATAATTTATAATATGGGTATATGAATACAATGAGATGCATAAAATAAAATTATCCATTTTTAATCGAAAAAAGAGGAAAATGACAGATATTATAATTGACAAACTTATGTGATTCTATATAAATTTTTTTAAAAAGGAGTTGTTATTATTAATCATAATAGGTGCTTGGACTGGGGAGGTTTTTAAAAATTAATAATTAAAGCGAAGAATAGCGTATGCTTTGGTTTGCCCCATCTAAAAAACAAAGCATCTCTCATTTGCTTATAGCTTGCTTCATCTTCCGTCCAGTCGAAAAGCAGACAAACCCTAAGAAGCCAGAGAGCAGCTTTCTCTACTGATCGGACCATTTCCGTCAATCAAATCTTAAGATAAACCACACCAACCGACCAATCAATCATGGATGAAGAGTACGACGTGATTGTGTTGGGTACAGGTCTGAAAGAATGCATCCTCAGTGGTCTCCTCTCGGTTGATGGTCTCAAGGTCCACTTCTCTCTATGTTAAGATCTCTGTCGGCTAGTAGCTTTTTGCTGCGTTGTATTCATTTTTTGGTTTTGATTGTGAAATCGTTATTGTTGTTTCACTCAACGGAATATATGGATGCAGCTGTGGAGGATGGGTCTACTGCCCTTGAATCGTGATAGGTGTCCAATCTTGATGGCTCATGGATCTCTTCCTTCTAGCTAGACAGATGATTAGAATTAGTAGTTTATTCCTTTACTGACTCCGCGACTCGTTTGTCTGCCAGCGATCTACCTGCCTTTGGCTTCCTCATACTCGCCAATTCCATCAAGCCGCTTATGTCTCCCAATTTAGTCAACTCCGGGGCTTAATTATGTACTTTTGCATCTACTTTAGCTGAAGCTAGCAGTAGTTACGGAACTGCCTGCGATAGCCAGTTTGGGGATCCTGATATTGTTGATTGTCGATGTTACGTGGGGTCCTTTTATTTTTGAGATTGGATCTGTTATGGGTGTCTCAGTCGCCTTTTATTTGTATAGTTGTAATCATCCCTAGTCTTTCTTTTCTTATTCAGTTGGACGATCGTCTCCTATCCATTCAGTCTTCAAACTTTGAAGTCTCTCGTTTAACGAGATTTAATTGATAACGATACAATTATTGCTCCTCTCTTACTTTTTTTATTTTGCTTCAATTAATCAAATGCTCTGCCGACCCAGGTCCTGCATATGGATAGAAATGACTACTATGGAGGAGAGTCTGCATCCCTTAACCTCATTCAGGTCCCAATCTATTTCCATTCTTCATATCTTTGCTAGTTTTCTGCAATTCTTGTACTTAATTGGACCGATCATCTTATTTTCAGCTGTGGAAGAGGTTCAGGGGAAGTGACACTCCTCCTGCACATTTGGGATCGAGTAGAGATTACAATGTGGACATGATTCCCAAGGTGGTTTATCCTCTCCATCTTCCAAATCTTGCTTCACTTGGTGATAACTTGTGGTGTTCTTGCAATTACTTTTATTCATTGATATCTTTTCTTTGTTGGCTAGTTTATGATGGCAAATGGGAATCTTGTTCGAGTTCTCATTCATACTGATGTGACTAAGTATTTATACTTCAAAGCTGTGGATGGCAGTTTTGTCTTTAACAAAGGGAAGGTATGTCTCTCTGTGAGCTTATTAAGAGTTGTTTATGGTTGAGCTTTTGTGTATCTTGGTCTTAAGTTGTTTAACCTTTAATTTTCATATACAAGATGCTTTTAACGCAAATGCAGTTGGCTTTAAACATGTTGAAATTGTGATAGGTTCACAAGGTGCCTGCAACTGACATGGAGGCACTCAAATCTCCATTGATGGGCATTTTTGAAAAGCGCCGTGCTCGGAAATTTTTCATATATGTCCAAGATTACAATGAAACTGATCCTAAAACACATGAGGGGATGGACTTGACTAGAGTTACTACCAGGGAACTGATCTCGTATGCACTTCCTATTCATCTTTGTTACAAATGTCTGTCTTTCAACTTTTTTCATTCTTGCATCTATCAGTATGTGTAAGTTGGAGTCATATTTTCAGAAATTTATTTAGCTTGATGCAACGTATTATATAAAATTTGGGAATCAGGGAAAAGATGGATTTTCCAGATAAGGTAAAAAGTTAGGAGTTGGACCACGTGGTGTTATGTTTGAAGTAATGTTTGTTTGCTGGTATACATATGATGTGGTTGATTGATCTTTTATTTGTATTTTCACCTTTTCGACATAGTATGTCTGCTCTCTTTTTCCTCATTAGAGTTTACCCTTCAACAGAAAATATGGTCTCGATGATAACACTGTGGATTTCATTGGTCATGCATTGGCGCTTCATAGAGATGATCGCTATCTTAATGAACCTGCATTGGATACTGTGAAGAGAATGAAGGTACTCTTCTGTTACAGTGCATCATATTCTCATCTATAGTTGTTCCTGCCCAAAAATGTGCTTAATAAGTAATTTCTTCCTGATTTTTGTAGCTGTATGCAGAATCTCTTGCACGTTTTCAAGGAGGATCACCTTATATTTATCCTTTATATGGTTTAGGAGAGCTTCCCCAGGTCTTCTCTTTTCTTCCCCTCTCTACAAACACTTTGCTTTTCTGAAACTCTGCAATTTCGGTGATGGCTTTATGTATTTGATAGTTTCTTAATTTTTATTTTAATTCCACTAGGCATTTGCTCGGCTTAGTGCTGTTTATGGAGGCACATATATGTTGAATAAACCTGAATGCAAGGTACGTTATTTTATTTTTGCAATTTGGCATACATTACCTCATATCAGACATGGGGAAGATCATATGGTTCAAATTGATTTTGGTGCATGTAGGATTTAATTGTGGAAATTTCTCTAATTTCTAGGTAGAATTTGATGAGGAAGGAAAAGTTGTTGGTGTCACATCAGAAGGGGAAACTGCTCGATGCAAAAAGGTTGTGTGTGACCCTTCCTACCTACCTGGCAAGGTATTGCATTCAGGACCATGTTTTTTTTTAATAAAAGTGTGAATAACCCAAATAATGTTGTTATCGAGGTCAGATGATCATGCTTCTTCCAGTTATATGCTCAAATTATGAGTCATGAGGTTTTTTTGTTTTTCTCTGAAAATTTTGTATATATTTGAACAGGTTAGGAAGGTAGGTAAGGTTGCAAGGGCTATTGCCATTATGAGCCACCCGATCCCTAGCACCAATGATTCTCATTCAGTGCAGGTTATTCTACCACAAAAACAGTTGGGTCGCAGATCAGACATGTACAGACTGCTTTCCTATATCTTTATTTTTTTTTTCTTCATATGATTTTACTTGTTAATATTCCCTGATGCAGTTTTACCATCATTCAAAATCTGTAACCATCAAAGTCTTTTGATTTCCGGTATCAAATAGTTATAAGTTTATTTCAGGAATCGATGAAAGATTTGTAGGCCAATCTTTTGTTAAGGATTCTCATTGATTTTTCTTACCGGTTATTGTTGTATCATATTTATCAAACAAAGAAAGCAGCAAATAGGGAAAAAATGTTAGCACTTAAAGTTGCTTCTGCTATAAGGTGACTTTTTACTTAATTTATAAAGTCAAATTTATATGATTATACTGCAAACTCTTAATGTTTTGGTACTAACATAAACTATAGGTCACTAGACTATAGCTTGATAAATGTGGTCGCAGGCATCATACTAACATGGAAAATGAACAGTCATTTCCTTTACAAAATTAGGTAGATGCAAGGAGGATACATATATGTTTGACTTAGGCACATACCGGATTCTTACTCCCCATCCTTGGCCCTTATGTACTGTATCTTCTTAATTTTTCTGCTCTGCTCCTATGTTGAGCAGGTACCTCTTTTGCTGTTCTTACTCTCACAATGTTGCTCCCAAGGGCAAATTCATTGCATTCGTATCAACAGAGGCAGAAACTGATCATCCTGAGTCTGAGTTGAAACCAGGAATTGACCTGCTAGGTCCTGTGGATGAGATCTTCTTTGACATGTATGATAGATATGAACCAGTGAACGAGCCTTCCTTGGACAACTGCTTTGTTTCAACAGTCAGTGCACATAACTCTCTTAATACTTGCTTTGTTGTAACTGTCTATGTTAACCTTTAAGAATGTGCTGTAACTTGATGCCTTGTGATCATGAACAGAGTTATGATCCCACAACACATTTTGAGTCAACCGTTACTGACGTTCTGAATATGTATACCTTAATCACTGGGAAGGTAAGATTTCATTTCTCCTGTTGTCGAATTTCCTCTCTCTAGGCCACTAGGTTTTGTTCATACATTTGCTTTTTTTACAATCCAGAAGAAAACCCATAACTTTTATCCTAGACCTATTTCTTTCTGGAAACTTCTATTTTCTGTTACTGAACTGGTTTCATGAGGCGAAAGTTATTTTTTTTCCTGTCCAAGTATTCAGGAATTAATTCGACCGTGTTTTTAATTCTCTCCGTCTACTGCTGGTTTCATGTCATGTGTCTCAAAACTTCGTCCACAGAGCTTATAAATCATAGTTAATGTTGAAGCAGCTGGAGAAGTTCTTTAAATGCTGGGGCAGTATGAAACCTGAAAATAATGGATGCAAATGGGGCTAGAAGTTAGTTATCAATGCAATGAGAAAACTAGTTTACATACAAGGCATTGTATAAATGTTGATAGATTAATAATAAGACCATTAATTAAAGACGAAATTGTAACCACATAGTGTGTAGGATCTTGGAGGAGATTTTCCCCTCCATCATAAGCATGAAAAGATGTTAGGTTGATCGCAATAATTTACAAGGTGGATTTTATGATTCTAGATGTTCGTTTGGGCATTCAGTTTGGAAGTACTCATCATGAATCTTTTTTGGGTTTTATTTTGTTGTAGGCTCTTGACCTGAGTGTGGATTTAAGTGCTGCCAGTGCTGCAGAAGAATGATGAAAGCTGCAATTGTGTCCTCGTGTTGTCGCGTCAAGTTCCAAGTGTCTGTGATCTTTAGTCTTATTGTTTCACTCTTCCTTTCTGAATCACTCAAAATAATATTATGATTTAATTGGCCTTTTATCTCTGTATGTTCCAAAACTTTGATATGACCGTCCAGCCAAGTTACAGTTTCTGCATCTTTGGGTATTCTTTTGTCTGGCTATGAGTTATATGGTGCAAATTTAGTGACTGTTATGTTTAGTGAGTGATGACTGCTGCGTGGTGCAATGGACTTGTCTTGGAGCATATGCTTTTCCTTTGCAATAAGCTACATTCCCGGGACTGGAAGCTTACGTTACAGACCATCAGTAATTACTTACATTTTACACTTCACTTTTTACACTCGTTCACGTCTGAGTGATCAAACTATGAAGGTGAATCGACCATATTGGCCAAACTACTAAAGGGGTTTTGCTATTCATTACAAAGGTGTGATGGCTTGACCGTTTACGTTTCTTGGACTGTTTCTGACTGACTTTTGTGTATGCATATTACCTCACACCGTATTTACTAACCGCACCGTTTTGAAAACTATAATTTCCTCAATTGATCTCCATAGGATTATAGGAGAAGTACTTGTTACTTTTTGTTCTCCACTCGATCAAGATTTCATCCATTCAAATTGATTATATCAGTACTCAATAGAAAAGTTGACATGTCTGTCTACAGATAAATCCACAGACTAAAACATCGTCGCGATAAAAGGGCACATGTTTTTCCACTGACAAGATAATACCCATGAAAACTGAGGTTATTGGACAAAACTATCCAGCAGAAGAGAACTTCAGCAACTTCGACAATACCATCCCATCTTCTAGTAGTAAGGCATGTATCGCATCGACCGCCTGAACCTTGGCACTTTCCTGCACCCATTAGGAAGGCAAAATTTAGAACTAACAGGGAAAAGAAAATTTACCAAATTTGGCGTATACATGGAAAAAAAGTAACAAACCCATATCCGTATGGGGAGTAGTAGGGAGGCACGTAAGGCCTCCTAAAGCGGTGCCCCATGTAAGGGTTGAATCGTCTTGGACGATACTGTTTCATCCCCGGTACATTGGTTCTTTTGGGCAAGACCTGACAATGTGCAACACCACCAACATCCAGAATCTTAGTGGAATTGATCTCAAATACAGTCAATTTTAACCATTAAAGTTATGTAGTTCTTATTCAAGTTCAACCATTTGAACCATTTTAAGCTTCATTCATTTCTGTAACAAAAGCATGATAAATTTACCTTCAACTGACGACCATGGAGTTCAGATTCGTTTAGAGCTAAAGCCTCTTGAATGGCTTCAGCTTCCACGAATTCTACATAAGCAAAACCTTTAGGCTGGCCAAACTTGTCTGTCAGAATGGTAACCCTGTTTACTGTACCGCAGGATTGAAAATGCTGCTGCACTTCTTCTGGCGTACATGCATAATCAACCTGCACAACAAAGTCCAACACGACCTTTTCAGCATGTTGAGCCAGTAGAGAATCACAAAGCAGATAAACCAAATCTTAAATAAAGTATAATTCCATTCAAAAAATATTTTTGTGCAAGTAATAAACCATTCAAACAGTAAAAAGATTCATATCGCCTGCATTAGAACAATTACTGGTTCTAACTAAAACACTATTTTTTTCCTTTCCATGCAGACTAAAGCAAGAATGTAGGGCAATCTGCAATATTAGACTCTAGAATTAAAAATGGACCTACTCCATGTCGTTTAAAACTCTCAAATGGCCTTCATCAAATTAGACTTCAATGAACTCTGAAGTTCGCAGATAAAAGAAAACATACTTTTCCACCAATTAGTATGAGCAAACGGGAAAAAAAAGTATTATAACCACAAAAGAAGCAACACTCTTGCAACCTTCACACCATCTGCCAAATGACCACATATTGTAGAAGCACCAATAACCACCACCAGCTGTGAAGAGGCTCTGCAACTTTAGATGCATGACCAGAGTTGCCTCCATTCTTTGAAATAAACTCTCCCATGCTCACATGCTACGGATAAGAGCATATATAGTTACATCCTCATATCATCCATTCGGCAACATTGTGCAAGCTAGCCTCTCCTCTTTCATTCCAATAGATTTCTCATATGTCCAATTTTTTTTCATTCTCCATCTTTCAAACGCTTCACCTCTTTTCCTCCACTCATAATCATCTTTTTTCCTTTCTTTTATGACTTTTCCTCTCTCTTTACATCCTTCTTTGATTTTTTTTCATCTTACATTTTTTTCTTCTCTATTTTCACATTTTTCACGTCAAAAGTACATACTTTTCTCTCACTCTTAAGAGAATATTATTGCCATTTTTTTTACTTTTTCCCAATATTAGAGTATGCTTTTTCCTTTTTTGCAATCTCACTCATACAACAATAATATTTAAATATAAATAGCCCATCCATAAAATACAGGTATCTATTCCAGCGCTAACATACAGAGAACTTGAAGAATTGGAAGAACCCTGCGATTATGTGAGACACGAAGTCAAACCATGATTTTGATTATAGTGCTGAGAACCACATGAATCGCAGAGATAGAAATTAACAGAAGAAAATTTTCAAGCAAAAGAGAAAACGTAAATTGCACAAAAACCACAAGGAACACTGAAAAATTGTTTAAAAACATACAGCCCATCCTTAAGCAAATAGAAAGTGAAAGCACTTACAACTGAAAACCAATCAACCAAAAGACTTTTCAACTATATTTCTTTGGCTTAATGCAAGGGATGTAGGACAAAAGAGAGAAGATTCTTTAGAATAAAAGTAGGTTTAGGTTTCTTGAAGAATTTACAAAGATGTTGTTCAGTTCTGAACCTAAAGTGGCTTCAGATATGGTGGAAATTGATAAGGGTAAGGATGGAAACAACTAGCCTCACACTAGTCGGATTGAGGAATCACGTCCTGGAAAAATGCCTTGCCTTCCCAGGACAAATAGACATGAGGCTGTAACTATTTCATGAACAAAATCTCTCTGTCGATATTGAAGGTTCCCTATCTTACTTATAAACCCTGTACTGAATCCTCATTCAAAACTTGTTCTTAGCAAACAAGGAAAACACATTATATACACATTGGCAATTTCCCAACAAAACTGGAGAATTATAAAACATTCTGACCTTAAAATTACAGTAATATCCTTAATAGCACAACATTCAGTCGTCGAGTTGACACATAGGATTGGAACATGTCGCAACATATTTCCCCACTACATGTCATCGAGCACCCTTGATTTTTTCTTATGAGGTAGGGAAAGACCACATTGCATCCTATGTGACTGCAAACTACTAATACACAGGCTAGAAGATGAAAGAAATATCACTAACTCTAAAACACTGGGCTGTCACTATTCAGCCACCAAGAACAAAGATTGGGAGAAAACCACGATCAACAAAGAGCATCTATCAGTAAGCCTATGACCAATATAAAAAAAAAAGAAAGAGAAAAACTTACATTGCCAACAAAAACAGAGCGAGAGTCTGTTTCCTCCCGGTTGGCTTGACTGGACGCTGCACTGGTCGGATCTGTGTAGCAATAACGATTTCAAGCGTTCCATAAAAAGGAAAGTTTGGATTCAATAGATCGAAAAATCTACAGGACAAAAGAGACGGAAAGAGGAAACAAAAAAAAAAAAAAAACCTTGAACAGCACCCATTTCCTTCTCGACCTTAGCTTGCATCTCCCTAAGAGCTGCCGCTTCCTCCTCCATCTCCTTGAGCCTCTTCTTCATCTCATCCAGCTCCTAATTGGAGTATCAATTTAATAATTAATCCAACGAATTATTTTACCAAATAGAACAGGAAAGAAAAATCGCTAGGTTTTTTCGTAACAAAAAATGGAAAGAAAGGACAAACCTTAACAGCGTCGTCCTCAGCGGCGGACATGTCGACGTCCCCATTGTGAGGGTCTAGATCGCCCTCCACATCTGGAATCTCGCCTCCATAAACCTCATGCTCTTCTTCCTCCATCGCAACTATTTTTCTTTCGTCTTCGTATATTTCGCTGCGCTATGTAGTTCGAAAGAGGAGACGAGGAAACCAAATCTCAAAAAAGCCCCTATTCAATGTCTAATTCTACTATATCAACCAGATCGAGACCTACGGGATTGTGAGTTAATTATTATATATATTATTATAATTTATAATAATATTTTCTATAATTCTCTACTTAACTGGATATAATTTTTTTTTCTATTTTAAAAATAATTAAACTGAATATATTTTTATACAATTTTTTTATTAAATTATCTAAAAATATAAAAATAATGTATTTCATACAATCTTTTATATATAATAGAAAATTCTATTTTTTATAATAATCAAGATTAGTTACAATTTAAATTAATAATATATTTTGTTTATTCATGGCACTCAATTTTGAATTTAGAGTATCTCGATCTTTAAATTACTTAAGATAATAAAAATAACATCAATATTTAACTATTTTCTTTAATTCAATCATTTTAATTTCACTTTAAACTTATTTTTATTATTATTTTTATGTTTCTATAAAAAGTCATATGAGATTTTTCAATAATTCATTAAAAACATGTTTGATATACGGATAACAATTAAATTAACCATAAAATATATATTTTATTATTTAAATCAAATGAATTAATTATCAATTAATAATAATTTAATAAAAATCTGAATGTTTAATATATAATTTAAATAAAATTATTAATAAATATGAATTTATGCAATCATTGAGATCTTTAAAAAATTATTAATTATTAAGGTTATTAAATTATCCGTAAATTCAAAATCGGGACTGATCATACAGTATTATAAGAGTTACTAATTTAGTTATAGAATAATCTTTCTAATAAATATGTTTGTGATATACTTTATAACTAAAAGAAAGAGCAGGGACATTCGGTGTCATGCTTATATCTCTCTCCCTCTAGTAATATAATCGTTTATCCTTTCTCTCGCAAAGGCCTCGCACTACCGATTTAAAAATTATTGTCACTTTATCGATATTTTTTGTCACGACCACTCTTTACATGCCTTTTTCTTCTCGGCCTGGTGAGCTTTTGAGTCTTGACTTAATGCATTTCATCCGCGATCGCCGGGATTGTGCCCTGTCGGATGCTTTGTTGTTTAATGCCACAGAATCGCAAAGATAAGACGGCTATTACCCTGGTCGCTTTGGGAGACTAATTTGGTTCCTTTTATCGCAAATTTATTTCCCGTCTGTAACATAAATAGTTAAATAAATATTTTTGTATATAAAAAAGAGATTTTGTAGATATTATATTCATAAGTTTGAAGGAAATACCAAAAGAACCTTAAATTAAGTCTATTTCGATAAAACACTCTTGATTTATTATTTGTATACCAGTACCCAGCACATGCCAGATCATTCCCAATCAATGACCCGAAACGTGGCAGCCCCGAACATCTGATCAAACAAACGACGTCGCGGAGAATTGAGACTGTTCCGTGATAGACTGACCAACTTGTCATGGATCAAACCAGGGTCACAGTCAAAGACGACTGAAGGTGAGCCCTCTAAAAATATTATTGTTCTAAATACGAGACCAGAGGGGTTTAGCTGTTACAGGAGAGGAAGGGGACAGCCTAATAGGGAGACGAAGGTGATTAGGACAAATTATTGCAGAGAACAACATGAGTGGATACGGAGATGCGACCGGGAAGATAGACTACGTGTTCAAGGTGGTGTTGATAGGGGACTCGGCGGTGGGGAAATCGCAGATACTGGCCCGATTTGCCCGAAATGAGTTCAGCCTCGACTCCAAAGCCACCATTGGCGTCGAGTTCCAGACGCGGACTCTCCTTATTGATCACAAGAGCATCAAGGCCCAGATCTGGGACACTGCTGGTCAAGAAAGGTATTTGTTTTCCTTTTTCTTTTAATTCTACGCAATAGCATCTGCCTTTTCTATTTTATTTTTGGCGGTTATTTGGAGATTTAGCTGGTTTATTTGTTACTGTTTTCAGTTAATCCGGTCGTCAGTTATTCTTTCCTTTTTATGATCCGAATTTATGAGAATCCGTTGCATCCAACGGCTATTAGTGTGAGATTTTCTCTAAAGAAAAAGGATCTGCTCGGTTTTGCAAATATTCCTTCTTTCTTTCTTTTTTTTAGCATTGCTTCACGAAATCTATTTACGGTTTGTTATTTCTAGACTCTAGTCAATACATATTTGTGGCGAACTTACGAACGGACAAAAGAATTTGAATAAGAAGAACATCTAATCGACATTGCAGAACAGTGTTGTTGTTCTGGATGTTAGATTTTTAACATCAAGCATCCTTTTGGTTTTGCCATTGAATTTTGATATTCCTGTTGTTGGTGGATTCAATCTTTGATGTTGCAATCTGAAGTGGATGATGGATCTGGAGAAATTCTAACTCTGACCCCAGTCAATTTGTACGTCCATGATACGTTCTGTTCTTTGGTGGATGAAACCCAAGTCCATGTTTATGTCCACGACACATCCTCTTTGATATGGTGGAATGAATCCAAGTACATGTGTCTGTCCTTGATACGTTCTGATTTGGAGGGATGACCAAGAAACTTATCCCCATGATTTGTTCAATCCCTGAGCACTCTGCCAGAGTGGGATGACCGAGAATCTGGTCCCCATAAATTTTTCGCTCGCGTCCTCTGGCAGAGTCAGTATGAGCTTGTCCAAGATGGAGTATTCGTTTTTTCTTTTTCTTTTCTCTTATGGCAGTCCACAACTAGGCCTGGGTTCTTGCAATTCCAGCCCTGAGATTTACATAGATGAAATGGCAACGAGTCATACTTTTGAGTGATTTTTTGAAAGCTTCTAGTTTCAGTCTAGAAATTCAAGGCCTTATTATTACTCATCATTTTCACTCAAACAGACCCGAAAGGACCCCAATTTAGATTTGAATTTCGTTTGCAAATTTGCATTCGTTCTGTAAATCCTAGCCGTACCTATGATCTAAAGAGTTATTCCCATTCTCCTCCATGGTTTAATCTTTATTTACCGTTGTAGGTTTGAAGCATGCATACTCAAAATATTTGTTTCGTTATCCTGGCGCTTGAGCTGGAGGGTAGTCTATCACTGTATCCATCTCCCTAACATTTACAATTTTTTGATGTTATCACTAGAATTCACAATGGGTTTATTTAGTGCATCCTCTATGTAAAATCCATTTTTCCCGTTGTCATTCATCAAGGAGTTTTGCCTACGTTTACTCTATTATGGATCATTCAAGTGTCTACTTCCAGAAAATGGATTCTATTTCCTTATTTGCTAATGATATTCTGTTGCCTGTAGGACCTAAATATCATTTTCCGTGAAGAACATTTTAAAAGTTGAATTGTAAACAAATAACCAGAAAAGCTGATCCTAAATGACAATAACTCACAAATTAGAGGAGTGCAAAGTTGAGTTTGGTCTTTCTGTAATACGCTTTTTGGGGCTTATGTACACTGTAAATCTGCCAAGTGAATGTAATAAAGCGAGAGAAATCTACCAACTTATGGTTACCATAGGAGTAAAAGAATAGCACGAACAGGATCAAATTGAACATTATGGGCCCATTAATGAGAATTAAATTTTTTAATTGTTTCAAGTGAAGAATGAAAGATATATTTCATTTTCCTGAGTATACTAGTATCAATTGATGATTGTTTCTACCTGGTGGTTCACGGAGCAGATACAGAGCTGTCACAAGTGCATACTACCGTGGTGCTGTTGGGGCAATGCTGGTGTATGACATAACCAAACGTCAAACCTTTGATCACATACCCCGCTGGTTGGAAGAGCTTCGTAACCATGCAGACAAGAACATAGTTATCATTCTGATTGGAAATAAATGTGATCTTGAGGACCAGCGGGCAGTGCCCTTGGAAGATGCCAAAGAATTTGCTGAAAAGGAAGGATTATTCTTTTTAGAGACTTCTGCTCTAGAAGCAACTAATGTTGAGACTGCCTTTATGACGGTGTTGACTGAGATTTTCAATATTGTGAACAAGAAGAACCTGGTTGCTGGTGAAAATCAAGACAATGGCAACCCTGCTTCCCTTTCTGGCAAGAAGATTATTGTCCCAGGTCCAGGACAGGAAATTCCTGCCTCTAGGAGCAAGATGTGTTGTGCTTCATCATGATCTGAGCAGATTTGGACTTTGGATGTGTTGTTTCTATCAGCTAATTGCAGTTGATTCGACAGGTGTGTTTTGTATTACATTGTAAATTCTGTATCACCATTGCATGCTGGAGCAGCTGGTTAATTGAATGACTTTAGATGAAGCCGGTTTCATAGCATCTACATCATGTTGTCTTTGTATCACTATTAGTTCGCAGGAGCAGCTGTTTAATTGCGTTACCTGAGATGAAGCTGATTGTATAGCCTCTCGTCATTTTGCTGTCCTGAAATTTGAATTCTCAATTAATGTTCCATTGAGTTGTAATCCTTGGTAACCGGTGAGTTGGAGCTTTAGATGACTTTTCTTGCAGTACAACTCATATAAATTGTTTCTTCACTGTTTGGCTATGGAAATTGATGTGTGGAAGTTCTTTGATCTTAGGTTTTTTCGACTTTTAACAGTTTATATTTTAAATTCCCTTTGGATGGTAAGCAAGCGAAAAGATTATGTTGGACGGGTTATTTTTAGTTGTACTGTTGTGGACTGGGGTTTCCCGAGTCTGATAGCTGTTGGACAGGGTTAGAAACCGGAAGGTAAAATTAATTCATATATTAAGTAGATAGTGAACATGTACTGATTCTTTTTTTGAAATCTACGATCCCGATTATAGTTACTTTGATGGAATGCATAAAAAAAAAAAAAAAAACTTGAAGTGGTTGGTGTTTGTGTGAAATTGCGGAGTGGCCATATGTGGCGGTTGTAAGGGAGTTATGGATATTGCTTGAATTTAAAGGTGTATCTGATGTTGCTTGAATCAATGGATACCCAGCACCGGAATATGCAGTGCAGGGACAGTTATCAGAAAAGGTTGATACCTAAATTAGCGGAAGAAAGGGCAGTGAGTTGCTAAATTATCCAGACTCTGAATTCCTGCTCAAACTTTAGAGTCCTGATATGTATTCTGATTGGCCTTCGAAGCATTTCTTGCTATTTCACCCACCGATGCCTTCGCTTTGTCTCTATTCAACTGGTTTTTTACGGTTCTAGTCTCATTAAGATGCTTTATTTTGTATGAATCAAATGATCTGACAGGCATGGAAGAATGGTATGCACCTTGAGTTGGTGGATGAAAGCTTAGACCCCAATGAATATGAGCGGAGGAAGTTTAGAAAATCATCGAGATTACTTTGACGTGCACTCAATCGTCGCCTACTCTAAGGCCACCGATGATTGAAGTAGTCTTGTGTTGAAAAGCAAAGGTATTGTGGAGCAAGCCATCACAACTAGACCTCCCTTTATTCATATTGAACAACGGGCTCATCCCCATAATGTTTCTACAATTGAGATGTCAGGTCGTATTTTTTTATGATGATTCTACCTCAACCTATCCTTGAATTTTTGTTTTAACTCTTTTGAATGATTTTGAATCCAACATCTCCTACCCCAAAGTCCTAAAGACAAGAAATGTTAAATCACATCTTTGTTAACCGTTATCAGGTCGTTGATGCGCAAAGTGTTGAGAAAAATATCTGTCTAATTTTTTTATTTTAAATATTAAATATCTTATAAATTTAAAACTATATAAATTTATTATTTTAATTTTATAAAAAAATACTCAGTTTGTTGGTGTGGTGATCGCGGACGAGTCAGGAGTAGCTAAGAGGGTTAGAATTAGGGGGTCTCATACGAATTCCTTCTGATTAGGGCTGATAATAAGGGAGACATCTTAGCTCGAACGACTGTTTTTAGATACTGTATTAGGTGAAGATGATTCGGCAAGGTCTGCGCGTCGACCAAATTTGGTTTTTTACCAAATTAAGGCAGCATGGCCAAGATGAGGCAAGAGTTGCATTATTGACGCACCTTTTTTGAGTCAGCTTGACGTCTTTCCCAATTCCCACAGCAAGTTGCTTAGCCTTGCCTCCCCCTAGCAAAACCCAGAAACAACCTTTTGCTTCTTTACCCAGCACAATACACTTGCTCCTATACAGGACCGGGATAAGAACCCATGTTCTTGCAAAAGCAACGAAGAAAGAAACATCTGGTAGCTTCCTTTTTAAAACGTTCGTAAGTATGAGTCCCAAGAGTTTATAAAGTATTTTTCTGTCACAGACATCAACTAGTAGTGTCCACAAAAGGTGAAAAATGTATCCTCTTCTTGTTGCGTTTCTCGTGTGCTCTACCGTGGCTTCTGCAGCACCTCTCCGGCGGGGATTCTACTCCGATCTGTGCCCGGGTGCGGAATCGATAGTCAGGGATGTGATGAGGAAATCCATGATCAGAGAAACACGAAGCGTTGCCTCAGTCATGCGTTTTCAGTTCCATGATTGCTTTGTTAATGTAAAGATAGTGTATAGCCTAATCATTCTGTTCCAGTTTTAATACATATGTTTCTGATGTCTTGAGTTGGGTTCCTAAGGCACGAATCTCTTCTTAAAATAGGGTTGTGATGCATCTCTACTGCTGGACGATACACCAAACATGCTGGGCGAAAAGCTTTCGCTTTCTAACATAAATTCTCTAAGGTCTTACGAAGTAATCGATGAGGTGAAGGCAGAGTTGGAGAAGGTTTGTCCTGGAGTCGTTTCTTGTGCTGATGTAGTTATCATGGCAGCTAGAGATGCTGTTGCTCTGGTAAGTAATTGCATTTATCCTTCCTTGTTTGCCCGTTTGGTCTGTCTGTCCTTGATATAACTACAAAATTGTGTTATGGTATCCACTTGGGTACCCAGTTGACTATCTGCTAAATGGTCCATTCTGCCAATTATTGCTCTAATGCAATCTGCTTTAGTTTGAAAAAATGTTATTGAGATGCTACTCTCTCTGTACGTACGTGCGTATCAATTATTGTTTCTGTAGAGTGGAGGACCGGACTGGGACGTGAAGCTAGGCAGAGAGGACAGCCTAACAGCTAGCCAAGAAGACGCGGACAATATCATGCCAAGTCCAAGAGCTAATGCCAGCTATCTCATTGACTTGTTTGCCAAATTCAATCTTTCAGTTAAGGATCTTGTAGCCCTTTCAGGTTCACACTCAATTGGGCAAGGCAGGTGCTTTTCTATTGTCGTTAGGCTCTACAACCAATCTGGCAGTGGCAGACCTGATCCGGCGATTGAACCAAAGTTCAGAGAAAAGCTGGACAACCTTTGTCCGCCTGGAGGAGATGGAAATGTGACTGGAGACCTTGATGCAACCCCTGCTTTATTCGACAATCAATATTTCAAGGACTTGGTAGCAGGGAGAGGGTTTCTTAATTCTGATGAAACACTGTATACTTTCCCTCTAACAAGACATTTCGTTAGCATATTCAGCAAAGACGAAGCTGCATTTTTCAAAGCATTTGTTCAGGGAATGATAAAGATGGGTGACTTGCAGTCCGGGCGGCCTGGAGAGGTTAGAAGGAACTGCAGGGTGGCCAATAGCCGGTCGGACAATTCGCTGCTGGAGTCTTCAGTATGAACTTATCAGAGACATGCGTTTTGAGGATGAACCCACACTAGTCATGGAATACTAGTTTATATAGATATAAAAATGCCAATATCTTTATTCATCCTCATACTCGAATATGCTTACTATCATCTTCGTCCTTTCTATATAAGATCCTCAGGAACAGGACTCCCTTAAACTTTTTAACTGAATATCAAGTAATCTCCTTAGTATGCTGTCACAAGTTTGAGATTTATGAACCAAATATCCATATGCTAATTAGACAATTCTCGCTAATTAATCGAGTTGGCCCTTCTGTGGAAGTAACAATGTGGTAAGAAGATTGACACCTATATTTGAGCTTGAAGCAAAGGTCTCAGTCTCAACAAGTCTGGCTTATAAAAAGGGAGCATATTCACAATATTCACATGATATAGTATACAGAGAGACAAAAACAAATGGATGGATAGAATAATCTACAAAAAATATATATATATATATAGCAAAATCAAAAATTATGCTTGTTCGCTGCCACCAGATGAGGATGATGGTTCCTTCGATGGTTCCTTTTTGTGATCTTGATCGCCACCAAGTGATTGATCCCCTGAATGAGTACTTTTTCTTCGAACTAGAATGTCTCCGAATCTCCGCAACAATGCCTTCTTTTTTCTGCAATTTCTTTCACTGTCCAAATCATCAACATGAGCCCCCTCCAGGTGTTCGTAATCTTCTAGATTCACTGCTTCTCCGCTGCTATCCGTGAATAAGCCGGACCACGACTTCTTCCGCTGGTGAACTACAGCCGCCACGGGTGATGATTCTGCGGTTGGATCAAAAATCGACCCTTTTAGTGGGTCAGAGTTTTCAGTATCTTCCTCATTCTTCTCCTCGTTGGTTTTAGAATCTGAAGTTTTGTGATCTTTTTCTGTGTCTTTGTGTTTGTGGGGTGTTATAAGGTCCTTTAGATTAAAGCTGAAACCACTACCGTGTAGTCTCTTGCTGCCATCCTTGTAGTGCTCTTTCTCCACCGAACTATGTGGTTTATGTTTATTGTGGTGATCCTTATCCTCACCTTTGCCTTCCTTGTCTGTGGCTTCCACCAACAATCGCTTCAATTCTTTTATATTTTCCATAGCCGAGGCCTCATTGATCCTCAGGTTTTCATTCTCTCGAGTAATAAAAATCAAAGCATCATCTTTCTCAGCTAAGATATCCTTTAGCTGGGAGTTCTCAGTCTGCGCAATCCTCGCAGCTTCTCTTGCGACATTAGCTTCGTTCAGGGCTTGTTTAAGTATATCCCGTACTTGTTGATTCTCTTGCTTAGAGGTCTTGGTCATATTCTCGGCGGCTGCCAGCAATTCAAGGAGTCTACTGTTCTCTTGTGTCGCTGCATGTTTTTCCTCTTCAGCCCTTTTGATACACTCAACGAACCCCGTCTCCTTGCCATTCCATGCCAGAACTGACTCCTCGGCCTCCATCGTCAACCTCTCAGCCGTGTTCCTATAGCGATCACATTCTTTTCTCATTTCATCCAATTCGATTCTATGTCTTTCCTCTGTGCTCTTCAGCTTGGCGTTCAGTTCTTTTGCCTCCTTTTCCAAGTTTTCCAGCTCTTCTTGGGTCGATGCGAGTTTTTCTTTAGCTTGTTGGGCTTCCGTTGCCACTTCCATCAGTGCTAATGCCAAGTCATCCATTGCTTTCTTGCTGTTCTCCTCTGCTTTTGTTGCTAGCTTCAGTTCATGCCTTAGCAATTCAATCTCCTCAGGTAGGCTCTTCCACTGCAACTCGGAATGCTTCTCCCCGGCTGGGGCACGATCCACGAGACTTTCTGATTTGTTCTGCAACCCAGATGAAGCCTCCATTCCCGCTGTTGTCTCACGAAGTAACTGGATTGTTAGCTTTGATTCTTCCAGCAATATCTCCGTTTGCTCTAGCTGCTTCGTCTGAGTTTTAAACGAATCCAACATGCTTTTCTCCATCTCCTTCCCCCTGCCTACCTCTGCTTCGAGCTCCTCTATCCTTTTCTTGCATTCTGATAATAAATGTAATGCACTGACCTCAGAGAATTTGACGTTGCTCAATTCCTTCTTCAATTCTTCAAACGACACATCTTTCTCTATTAACCTATCCTCCATCTCTTCCACCTTTCCGTTTCCACCTTCCCAAGACACCATCCCAGCCATCTCTTTGATCTTCAAGCCTTGATTCGATTGACTCACTGCACCAAGTTCCGCTACAGTCTCTGCAACGCTTCCGTTGGACACCGTGTCGGTCTCCTTGTTCGGACTATCAACGCGTGCTCCGCCTCTTTCGTCCTCACCTTCCTTACACCCTCCCTTCACATCCGTCAACTCGCTTTCGTCTTTCCCCTCATTTTGCTGCATCTTCCCGCCTCTTATCTTCGGTTTCAACAAACAGACTGACGGTTTCAAAATCCACCAGACTACTTTTAACGCCTTCAACAAATTGGTCTGTTCAGAAAATATGAGAAATCAAAAACAATAACAATTCTAATTTCGATGATTCTGCGTAGCGGAATGGATAGAATAGCAAAAAGATGGCGAGCCGGGGAATCATAATCCAGTGCATGGGAGGAAAAAGAAGACAAAATTTTGGTGTTACCTGATTCTGGTTCTGGTTCTGGGCTAATTCTGAACCTCCGAGGTTCGTTGGAGACACTCTGTTCAATGGATTTCAATTCTGTCGTCGTCCTGCAGCCTTTGCATCATAATCAGAAGCTTTTAAGGAAAAGCAAAGCACCCACAAAGAGATATGGCATGACGTGGAACTTTGCAAAGGAATTCACGATTTGATACTCTAAGAGGAACCGGAAAGGTAATATGTAAACAAGCAAGATGGGTTTGGAAGACAGACTTGTTTTAGATTTACTATCCTTCTCTTGTGTTCATTCTATCCCTGGAAATTGGAGAAAGAGAGAGAAGGAGAGAGACTGGAAGAAGGGTTTGGCTGGTTTTGTTTACAAGGGAAAAATCCAAAGTTCCGAAGTTGGCGGGTTCTCCACCAAGACAAACACGAAACAAGGGGTTGAATTCAATTCAACTGTTTGAACTAAAACAAGGTAGCACATTCCTGACTTTGTAATAAACTAAATAACAATGATTCTGTGATGCATTTCGATTGGACGATAGCGTTTAGACGGTTGTGATCAATGTAACAACCCATGTCATTGTCCATTTTGTTTTGTTCTTAGGTTGACCGAGGGATGCTCTCGGCCGGCTCGCCCATGGGAGATCAGTTTTTAAATTTAGATAAGCCCACCAAATTGATCAGTTATAATGGGTGTACGGTAATTCGGTTTTTGGCATGAAATATTTTATAAATTTCAGTCTAATAATGGGATAAAAAAAATTAGTTATAATGGGTGTTACTATCCAAATGTATGAATGAATAACAAAATACAAATGATAACATAGGAGTAGTTGTTTTGGTACGTAATGTATGAGAGCTTCGATCTATTTTGAATTATAATATCTTGAATATTATTAAAACACACAAATGATACTAACATAATTTAAACATCATGGTACAAGATTTCTAGAAGTACCGATCATTATCCTCCATTCAAATGAGGGGTGAGAATTTGGACTTTTCTGTTTCAGTCTAACTTTATTTTGTGATTGTACGAAATAGACCAGATCTGAAGAAAAATATAAACCCAACCGAGTTTTCAGTTGCACTTTCTACGAGTTTGCTTAGTTGGATTATTTGCTAATGGTCCAAATATCTTTTGACACGGTTTCACACTGATAAATAAAAAATTTGTTATTTTCTTTCAAACATGTGGAACATTTGTGGATATGACAACTTGATATCAATATGTCTAAAATGTCTTAAGAGATTCGGTTATTCTTATTTTGAACATGCAAGCATGCATAATATTTGTAACATACAAACATCCATAAACTTTTTAAGTATTAAACATACAAGAGAAAGTAATGAGTAATTTGTGTTAATAGAAAATATTGAAGGAAAATATTTTTTTAATATGGCTTTAATGTTATGACAACTATATGATCGTTCAAATTATTGGTTGTTCATCAGTGTCAAAAGAACAATTTGTGCAGGCAACCCGATCCATTGGACAGGTTCCAACCGTATGACAATCGACTGAAAAGTGGCCAGGGCATTATTCGTCTTAAGGCGAGGTCAAGAATTAAACAATATAATCATTTAGTTAGCTAAAAATAAAATGAACAAGGGCCCATGTTACTTCCGTGAATTAGTATTATTATAATATAGTGGAAAGAGAAACCAACACAAAGGATTTTGGTTGGGTCATTTATTTAGCTTGTCTGGTTTGATTATAAGGTGGATGTATTGCTCAAGAAATACAGTTTGGAGTTCAGTTCAAGCAATCTGAACTTGTTCTACATTTTGGCAAAGCGGTAGCCTAGTTGCAAAACTTGTCCAGCCCACTATTTCCTCCCGAGGAAAACAATGTTGGCAAATTGTTAACCTCCCTTGTGTTTTTTGTTAAAGGTCGCTGAGCTATTTTGTTAATAAAGTATTATCCTCAATCCTTCCGGCAAAATAATATTTCCTATCCTCACTAGTCACAACCCATCAGAAATCGAACTACAAAACCAGTAATTAGCTCAATTTTGTTCTAATCGATTAATTCACACCATCTACCATCATATGCGCCAAACTCTGGACTCCATCCAACTGAACTCAACCAACATCGTAGATCTAGGGCACAGACGAAAGAACATATATATGGTACAGACCCAGGTACATGTTATGTTACACGGTAACCGATCTAGACGTCCTTCTGTATATACATATATATGCACAAATGGCGCCGGTAACAAGAAATTGCCAATCGATGAGAGAGCTAACACGCCAATAACATTCATTATTCAGAAGTCAAATCCAATGAATGTATATATCCCAGCGGGTGGAGATGAAATGGAGCCAAACAGGTTCAAGCGGCGTACTTGAAAAGACGAGTGTCACGTCAACAACATCGAATGCTAATTATATAGAAATGCCCAACGAAACAGATTAACACAAATTCAGTCACCAAACATCACCGACTAGCCAACCCATAAGCGTCTACCTATTTGCCTAAACTATTGGACAGAAATAACACAAGATCGAAGACAAATAAAATAAAATGACAATATAGCACATCAACTGGCAGCGTGAAAGAGGAGCTGGTTGCATTGCTCAAGCGCGCTCACCCCTGATCCTTCTGGCCAGCTGAATATCCTTGGGCATTATAGTAACACGCTTGGCATGGATGGCACAGAGGTTAGTGTCCTCGAACAAACCCACCAAGTATGCCTCGGCAGCCTCCTGAAGTGCCAACACAGCATGGCTCTGGAAACGCAAATCAGTCTGCAGAGAACGACGCCATCATTAATCAACTCAAGAGTTCACGAAGCAACGAATTAGATAACTGGCTCATAAGTCATACCTTGAAATCCTGCGCAATCTCACGAACAAGCCTCTGGAATGGAAGTTTGCGGATCAACAGCTCGGTACTCTTCTGATACTTGCGGATTTCACTGAACACAAGCCCCGGCGTCAAAATTAAGATTATGATGATTCAAAAACGACAACATTTGAATAAACGATGTACTAACTATAGGCAAAACACCAAAACTGACTCACCGAAGAGCAACAGTTCCAGGGCGGTAACGGTGAGGCTTCTTTACACCTCCTGTTGTAGGAGCAGACTTACGGGCAGCCTATCAAACGAGAAAAGAAACACATTAATTTCTCATGACGAAGCATAGCATGAATAGCACTAGTAGCAAGTCAGCAAGAAAACAATTCACTCAAAAAAGAGAAAAAAAACCTTTGTAGCGAGCTGCTTCCTTGGCGCCTTCCCTCCAGTAGACTTGCGAGCAGTTTGCTTGGTACGGGCCATCTGTTCAAAAAATATATCAAGTCCATTGTTAATTTCACTGGAATAGACAAGTACCGGTAGATCTTTAAAAGCCAATAACAAGCTACATGCAAACATCAAGTGATAAACAAAAACCAAATCAAAACTTATAGACGCCAATGAAATCCGTTAAAGAACATCGACAAGAAAACAATTGGATCAAAAGCCATTATAATTTGTACGCTACCTTCAAAACAAAGTAACAGATGAGCGGGAAACAAACAGATCCCTAAAACGATGACCTAATCGAGAAAAAAAAAAGATTCAAAATAGCGCACCTCAACGTTTCTTCAGGAATCTCTCTCCCTCCCCTATCTGTCTATCTCTAAGCGCTAATTCCTCTCTCAAAAGTTCAAATTTTTGGCCTCGAGGCATATTTATAGAAAATCTAAAGAGAGTCTGTGATGGGATTCAACGGGTAGGATTGGATAATCATGTGTTTTTTCTTAACCGAATCTGACGGTTCAAACATACTTTTATTGTGTTTTCTCCTTCCCCGTGGACGGCTCGGATGAGGATCTGAGAGATGAGCCACGGATCCGGAACTCTTCATTCTCGATTCCTATTGGTCGTACGCCAACTATTCTCATATTTTGTTTCACCAAACCTTCCGCAATATGCTAAACTTTTAAGTTTAGTCGCATTCCGTCACGTACGGAATCACTTTTACACGTTGAAAACATCAAGGTGTAGAGATAAAAATTGGGCCGCTCCGAACCATGTTTAAGGTGTTACCTCATGATGCTATTTTCCAAGGATGATGAATACGGTCATTAATGGAAATTCTTAATAAAAATGAAATTAAGAAATCAATTAGAAGTACTAAAAAATCTAAAAGTTCAATACTATTTTGCCATCTAATTCATATATCTCATTATTGAGAGAAAAAAACTTCTTCTTAAAAGTATAAAATTGAATACTTTTGTAGACAACGATAGAAAACAGAAATCGCAAGCATTACCCAATCAGACCTTTCTTAATAACACAAGTTACAGCGAAATATCATTTACAGTCTGAATATCCGCAGTATTAATTATTCAGAGAAATAAAAAGACAACGATACGAGATATTACAAGCTCAAATCAAAGAAAAATAACCCAAGCCGCGCCCAACTTGTAACAAGATCGAAAACCTTGGAGGCATTTCCCAGATTTCAGAGGTAATTTACACCTGCCAAATCAGGCAGCTTCTACCAAGTACAAAGTATGCCTAACTATAATTACTCGATCTAGAAAAAGAAAAAACACAATACTATCTCAATTTTCCTTTACAAAGCCACCGAACAAAAAGGCTACTGCTGCAGAGTAAACATTAAAACAGCTCTAACAAAAGCATAAAAGCAATTGCCATCATACACCATTAAACACCTCACTATAACGCAAGCTATACCCAATGCACGAGATCAATAACCAAGAATCATCCTAACCAAACAGCAAACAACCGAAAAGGTTTATGGACCAAATCATCTGCAGGATTGCATGTCATAAAATGAGGCAGAAGCAACCTTGCTATACCATTTTCACTGTTCCAATTCAAGTCCCATCACCTATTTTATTTTCTTCTGAAGCACTCTCGAAGCCTCCTGGTGGGAAGGCCAGAGATATTCGTCCATAAACAAAATGGAACTTGAAAGCCACAACTCTGCAACTCTATGTAACTGGATTTTTCACCAATTTGCACTCCTGATTAGTTGTCGGTATGAAAACAATCGGCAATCTTCAGGTGATTAGCAAGACCGAGAACAGCTGACTGCACAACTGTAGACCTGGCAGAAACAGAACTAGGAAGCTCCGGTAGACAAACAGGAAGATATTGCTCACCATCTTCCAAAGGACAGAAAGCAGAGAGAACTGATCGACAGAATATGAATCTGAAGATATGTTCCACAAAAGTAATTGGTAGATTAGAAAAACAATCTAATGGTATAGGTGATAATTATTATGTTACTGATCTCAGAAAAGGAAAAAAAAACAGAGATATGTTTTCATCAACGAAAGTATCATGATAGTCTTGCAATAATCGGGTCAATTTCAAGTACCAGCCCAGATTCCATATCATATAATGAGTGCAAATTGTCAAGGTTAGAACTAATTAAGTTGAGAGATGCATACCTAAGAATAAGCCGCCGCAAGAAAGGATCAGACAAAACCTGGGCCCATACAAGATCAAGGTTCTTTGATGTAGAAAGAATCACCTCCCATTCAGAGAAGGCTGTAGAGAGTATTTCCTCAGCGTCATTCCGCACATCCTAAGTTCAGGGTTGTATTAGATATACGAACAACGAAGATCATGAAGGTAATTTGCATTGATTAATGAAGATTATAATAAAAATCGGAGCCGAGGAAATCTACTCACTGTGTCGGTATCAGGTGAGGATATTCCAACCATCTGACAGAGTGCCTGTAGTGGAGCAGTTAAGAAAAAGGTAAACTGGCTCCCATTACGTGTTAAATCAACAGTGGATGAATTTCTAAATGCCGGTCTTAGAGGTGAAAAAAGTAAGGCAGCTGGCTCTCCTCTTTCAGCACCATGCAGGACCTAAAAAACGACCCACGATTCACATATAAACAACATCGCAGAACACAATAACTTGACAGAATGAAGAGTAAATAGCAAAAATCTATAGTTAGAAAGGAAAACATGTAATCCACGTTTGGACGATTGACATAGACAAAACATAGCAGAAAACAATAACTTGAATGAAGTATGGAGTTAATATCAAAAGCCCTTAGCTACAAAAAGGAAAACATGTATTACAGGTTTGCCGACAGCCCTTTGATTGTTACAAACACGTATCCATGTCTTAAAAGAAACACAAAGCATTCCCTCTAATTATATACTGGAAAAAGCTTTCCAAAACATATCATTTGTAAAATTTTAAAGTTTTAACTCTTTTATGCTATTAGGCGATGTTACAATATTTTAAGAGCAAATAATTATGTGATGGCAGGACACACTTTTTAAGTCTGGATGTACATATCAGGGCACATACAAAGATATCGAAATGACAACATAATCTAGCCTGTTCAGTATGCATTTTCCTTCTTAAAAAGAAGAGAGATCACCCTGCAGATGTTGCACATTGATGCCAGCACTTTTTTTCATATTTTTTAACTGCCAACAGAACAAGACACAAAACACACTAGAAATAGAAGAGGGGGAGAATTATAAGTGGCCAAATAAATGTAATATTCAGATCCCAATCTTCCTGTTCAAAAGTCACAAACCATCTCGTTCTTCTCTTTATAGGTTTCACTGCTCAGCCATCATGTTCAAACCACCCAAATTATGGCAGCGGGAAATGTGATCAAAATATTGCCAGATCATGGTCACAATCTTTTAGCAAGGGTAGCTCATGAGATGTTGACAACTAGAAGTCTGCCAAAGTTTAACTTTTCTAGGCTGCAACACGGTCAACCAAACAAGGGACAGAATAAATGTTGATGAATTCTTAAGGTAGATCACGGTCACAATCTTTTAGCTAGAGTAGCTCATGAGATGTTGACAACTAGAAGTCTGCCAAAGTTTAACTTTTCTAGACTGCAACACGTTCAACCAAACAAGGCACAGAATAAATATTGATGTATTCTAAGGCATGTGAAGGAGGCTCCCTGCTAATTCAATGCATGGTTTCCACTATGAAGTTATGGAAGTTTATCACACACTATGAGGGCAGTTTGTTGCCTGGTAAAGAATGAGTGACAGTATAATTGAAATTTTCTTCCCTTTTACATTAAAAACGAGACATTTGCGGAGTAAAACTTTATCCAGTATTTACATGATCAATAAACAAAATCATACACCTTAACAGAACAAATCACAAGTTGCAAAAACAAGATATTTGCGGAGTAAAAACTTATCCAGTATTTACATGATCAACAAACAAAATCATACACCTTACTAGAACAAATCACAAGTTGCAAAAGACCTACACATAAGTTATGACAAACCTGCCTTGAATGCATGGCTGCTGTCACTATCGATGATCAAGAAAATAGGTCTTCGAGTAAAAGGAATTATATCACCAGGATAAAGAACATGTGAACCTGAATAAAAATAAGTAAAGCTATGAGAGACAGTTCGTTGCAGGAGACTTAGAAAAATGAATGCAATTTAGGTGGAAATCATTTGTGCACAAATATGTATTATAATTACTGGATCAGATAGAAAAAGAGATGTGATCACCCACCATCACTTCCCTTGGGACCTAAAACTAGATAGTCATCATAATAATCACTTGATTCCTTCTTGCCATTACTATGGTTCCCTGCCACAATGCTTTGCTGCTCCCTTGATATCCCAGAAAGAATTTTGCTTTTTGAATATTTTTTTGATCCTCCAGAACTTTCCGCTTGGGAAATATTGTTTCGACCAGTCTTCCCTGTATGATTTTGTTCACTGAGGCTTTTTTAGTCCATGAAAATAAAGCAGTTCAAATTTGGTAGCAATGGAGGAAAAATGAACCTGAAGCTGATAGATATATTAACATAATGCTCTCTGAAGGGAGCTCCTCACATAGGGTCGCCATGACCTAGCAAGCAATAATTAGTCAAAAGTAAGCAAAATCTAAAGACAGGGACTAATGTTAAACACCTGCTAAAATGAATGGTGCAATTAATGATAAGCGTTTCTCACAAAAAGTATGAAAACCAACCACGAGTTTACTACACTGAATGAGGTAAATGCCCGATAAGACTAACATAAATCAATTGTAGCTTGCATGTCGCATTCAGAGAAGGACCACATTTATTTACAGAAACAATTTTATTATCATACAAAGCCCAGTCATCAGAATGCTAATAATACAGTTACAAAAGCTACCAAGAATGGGAAAAGCTATTTCAATGTGAAAGCAGAGCAGCAACCCAACTTTCTTCATAGAACAGAGCAAGTAAATCACAGAGAATCAGCTGCAAAACTAACCGCTAACAATTGTGTTGCAGAAGGACGATAAAGAACAGCTTTCCTAGGATTTGGTGGTAGATTTGGGTCAGTCCATTCTGCAGCCAAGTTCATATCTATTAGTCCAGAAGCTCCAGAATGATCAATTGCACTGCCATTCTCATTTGAATCAGCCAGGCGTTTTTGGTTGATTGATTCAACCAGATGCTTTTGGTAGAAAGATCCACTTGGTTCCCATTCCAAACATTGCAGCATCCTGTAAGTGTCCAAAGTAAGCTCTGCAAATTTAACCTGAAATTGCAAATGCAGTAAACTGGTAAGAAAAACTATCTTTATGTGGAAACCTTTCAATTGCACTTCAAGAGGTCTTTGCAAACGGATAGTTATGTAAAAATGGAAAACTACAAACCTCATGCCGGTGATAGCTTGTCAAGATTGCACCTTTAAATTTTAGAACCTTCTTTGCATGGAAACGAGCCAGGTAAGGACGTGAAGCTTGATGTGAATCAAAGAGAGTACAGTATCGCAAAGGCCTGACATTTGCAGATGTTGTATCTGCTTCCATAAAGCGACCAATTTCTTGCACCACTAACTTCCACTCTTTAAAGTTTGTTTCCTGAGATATAATTATACAGTTCGTAATCATGTATGTACCAGCAGAAAGTTGTATTGAATAACTTCGTATTCCATGAAACAAGATCGAATTAGAAATTTAAGAAACACTTTCTTATATGTATAAATTCTATGAATCTAGGTAAGGGATATATTATTATTTCACATGAATAGATAAGTTAAAAATTAACAATTGCATATTAATATACACAAATTTTCATCCTGAAAAGACATCAACTATCAGTAAAATGCTCACAAGCGAAAGACATGAACTTGTTTCCTAATGAGTGGTAAGAGAAAGCAAGTCTTAAATGTGCAAATTATAGACACTGATCATCTCATAGAGTAAACTGCAGTATTGTATTCTACCTCTGGCCTTTTATATCCAAAACTCAATTGAACTTCAAAAAGAGAATGCATGGCTTGAATAATAATATAAAAAGATAAGTGACAACAAGAGATTCTGGACAGAAAGAATGCATGGCTTCCTTCCAAAACAATATAGATTATTGGCTATGAAATTTGGGACAAGTTGGAAACTGATTCTAACCCCTCAAAACATCTATATAGTATTTTTAACAGCTAAAGAGAAGGTGAAGAGAGTTAGAGAAATCTAAGAGCCGAGGCAACAAACAACCTCAATCTTTTGGCTCTGGGCAATTTCTCCAACGTCCAAAACCAACTCCATGGATTAAGAAGAAAGCCTTAGTTCAAGGGCCCATCTCAGTAAAATTTTCCAACTTAGGAAAAGGAGGAAGACTAGCTGATAAAGCAAGCAATCAAATTTACCACATTTCCCCTCAATTTGGTGTTCTCCAAAGGCAACCACTGACTCACTTTTTTTTTTGAAATGCATTCATAGACTCACTTGTATCAGGGACATCATAGTAGGGAGAGTAAAAGGTCTGCAGGGCTAATATATATATACATAAAAAGGTCTCCGGGGTTTGGTTTCATCACAGGATGAGTCGGATCAGAAAGCATCCTAGTGAGAAGTCTTTTTGAAAAATTGGTTCTAATATGTAAGAAATCTTAGTTCTTTTTCTCTCTTGCGTTTTCGTACAATTAGGCTTTCAGACTTGCCAGCGAGTCCTGCAATTTAAAGTATGTTGCACCATGTCTAACCTTTTTATCGACTAAACATAGAGATTATCTGAAATCACAAAAGAGTAGACAGCTAAGTGCAACCTAATCTTGAATGGAATTGGAACTGCTTTTTTTCCTTTTCTTTCTAAGCTTTAATACTTTTCTATCTCTTTTCAAAGAATGAAATCCAAAACTCTTTACACAGAGACAGATATCACTGCCAGTCCTTCCTTTACTACGAAGCATGAACTTCTGGCCGCAAGATTTTCAAAAAGAGAATAATACACCAGACAACATATGGACATCGGATTTACTTGTGTAAGGCAGCTGATTGAATACGCCAAGGCCAGACCCAACCGACCGGGAAAAGACATAAAATGGGGAAAAAATAAATCCACCAATTCTAAATCTTTGTTTCTATTAACTTAGCTGTCACTGTAGTGATAGGGCCACATTAATATACTAAGTATTTTTAGTAGTAGAAAAACTACTACTAAAACTAATCACCTAAAAGTATTATGACTTGCTTTTTTTTTCAGCATCTTGATGAAAGATCTAACTCGGCAAGATTTCCAGCAAAACAAGCCTGTGGTTAGAAAAGACGCATATGAACACAAGAATTCAGGTATGTTAATCGAGTAAGCAAAGACGAAAATTCAATCCTGTTAATAGACTAAGAAAATAAGAAAAGGGGGGAAATGGAGATAATAATAGTAGTAATTACCGGGAAAGAGGAAATGCTATCTTGCACTAGAGCGCGGAAGCTCTCAGCCAGAAGGCGAACGGTGTGGATGCGGTTCAAAATCAAAGAAACCAGCAAGAAACGTGCGTGGAAGCGAAGCTTCTTAAAGCGAAGGGCGAGATCTCGCATGTGGTCGAAATAATTGCGGTTAAGAACAGCCTCGTAGAAAACGTATGCCGCGAGGAGAAAGCGGGGCTGGCTGGTGCGCATGTACTGGTTGAAGTAGAGCTGAGCGATCCGGCTGGCGATGTCCCCGATCTCCCAGCGGTTGAGGCCGGCGTTGACAAGGGTGGAGCGGTTCTCCTGCTGATACTTCCACAGCCTCATGTAGGCCTTGAATACCTTCCCAAAGTAATAGTGCCCCTGCGGTGGTCCCCCATACAGGGGCAGCTCCCGCGCCCGCGCAAACTTCTTCTCCGCGCTCTCCGCCAGAGCATGGAACGTCCGCCACACCACGTCGTTGCTGCTGTTCTCTTCTCCCCGTGCCATGTTTTCACCCAACTCACAGCCCTGCCTCTGCCTGTCTGTTGACGGTAGTTATCATCGGGAATCGCGCCTATTCTTTTATGCTTATTCTATTACCACGTATTCGCATAATATGAATCCAACCTCAACAAACAAAACCTTCACTGGAAGATAAATGTTCCTCTCTGCTCCGCTGGCTTGGATTTTTATGGTTATTAATTGTGTTTGCGTTTTTATTTTCTTTTTTCTCCTCAGGCCTCTGATTAACTAGAGCTGGTAAAAGTAGCAGTACTAGCAAGAACTAGTTACAGTGGCGGCGTGAAGGAGGGGAGAAGAGTGACGGAGAAATGGAAGGTTTTGACTAATTTCGGGGTAATTGCCAGCAGCAGGTAGGAGGCGAACAAAGCGTGTATACGCTTTAAGAGAGGACTGTGGTGGCTTATCTGGAGTCGTTGGATGGGATTTTGAAGGCTACTTACTACTGGATAATGGGCAGGTATCCACTGCATCTGAGACGAGAAAACAAGAACCAATGACCTCGGATTATGATCCTTTTGGAATTTTGGAAATTTTTTTATGAATATAATTTTATTGATTTTTCGGAATTTAATTTAAAAAAATTAAGAAAGAATCCTAATGGATCTACACCTCCTAGTATGTGATTAATCATTATTTATATTTTAATATATGGTAGCCCTAACCCTCATGCCATATATTAGGTTGTACATTTTTGTTTCCGAGTGATTTAAGAAATTCATCCAACAATAAAATAATGCATTTTCGAGCCATGAAATTGTATATATATACACCTGGAATTCAGGAACAATGGAATAAAAAGGAGCAGTTAACGTCAGAGAATAAGTTATGTGCATGATATTTGGATATGGGATGTGAATAATTGTGGCCTTGCTCGCACTTGAAAAGAATGTTTTTTTTAATATATATATAAATGACACCCAAAATGTTGGATATATCGAACATGAGGCCAAATGCATCTTAATCATGGATTCATCATCGCCAGGGATATCCTGCGCCCACCTCTTCCATCTCAGTGACATGCATATCGCACGTAAATTATCTCCTCTGAGCCTCTGAGCTGGCATATTTTTTTCTTCATTTATTTACGATATAGTATATTAAAATATCATATTTTCATATTTACTATATAATTGCCGGGTGAAAATCTTTTGTTGTATTAAACTATATAATAATCAAGGGAAAAAAATCACTTTGACAATATATGAAACCATTGGTAATTAATCAAGGGAATTCAGTAGTAATACAAGTTTGGAAAAAAATTATTGTTATGCGTCACAAAATCTCCTCCAAACCCGACACTTAAAGGAGTGAAGTGTTCGTGCAAACTAGTTGTCACGAAGCCTTTAATCATTTCAGCTTTTATCAATCATGCATGTGTGTTTCCAGGGGTTGACCTTATGAGAGATAGAAGAATCCTGATGCGTGCTATGGTTTTCTGCATAGTCATGAAGTAAGCCAGATGACATTACATACAATATTAATGCGAAATAATTGGCTAATTAATTTATTATTTCACGTTGATATGGATTAACACAATTATAATTCAATAGATGAAACGATAGTGGTCTAATTTTTATCATTTATACATGTTTGAACATATTTTTAAGTTGAAAAATTATTATTCTCTCCGTATTTTTCGGGGTCAACCCTTTATTCTTTCACATTCATCTTTCAAGTGATTCAATATAGGTACCAATATGATGGAGAACGACCTAAGGTCTACAATACTTCTTGATGACCTACTCGCAATCGCAGGGCCAACAGGAGCGTCCATCCATACGAGCACATGCAAATAGAGAAGTGGTAACCGCGCATCAGTGTTTATAAAAGTGAAGGTTATATTTAGTTTGATAAAAAAGTATTACCAAGACGAAATATCCTCACAATGTTATCTTTAACACTCGATTTTTTTCATTATGAGTGTTTGTACGTTTTAATTGTTTTATTTTATTCATAAACATTTTGGGATTTGATGTAATGGATGTTGATTAATTACAGAATCTGATATGTTTGATTTTGATAGAATATGTGGTTTTTAAGACTATTTGATTTGTTCTAACTTATATCATACTTCTATCCTTCCCAAATATGCTATAACGACTAACTATGCTTGCATAGAGAGCAATGATAAATCTATACTATCAACCACGCCACCCTAGTGGGAGTCAACTAAAAATGCTGCACTTATCTCTTTTTGGTCTGCAGGGGCTGATCGCACCAAGTGAAGGACAATGGTGGGACTCTTGGGCGGAGTAGGTAGATATTATTGTTACATTACTGACACAAGTCATAATACATTTGGTTCGACTTCTTGCATATTTTAAGTTAAAACTCAAAAGTTGTTACATCTTCGGTCCTTGTCTTCTTGTCGTGTTGCGATGGCTTCTATCTTTTTCCTTTTTTTGGTTATGAGATCTATCTCTCATTTGTAAATTTCAACGGAAGTCCTTTTCCTAAGGCTTTATTAGGTAGGAGCATTGATGAAGGGACAGGCTGAAGTAACTAAGGTAGTATACATTTTAGCCATATTTTATAGTGATCTTAAACACATAAATTTTAATACCTAAACAAATAAATGGTGGGCTATTATTAATTTTTACATATTTATTTTCTGCTAGTTTATTTTTAATAATAAGCAAGACACATGTTCAGCTATAAAAATACGTTTGGAATAAATTACCACTAATTAAGAAAACATCTCATTCTTTCCAAATGATTCTTAAAAGGGTCAAAACATGGGATTTAATTAAATTAAATATTCTAATAAAAAATCATCCGTGAACAGGATTGGTGTGAAAGATTGCAATTAAAAAGATTAAACCCAACGACCAGGATTGGTGTGAAAGGTTGCAATTAAATAGATTATTCTTCTCCTTCCTCTGGATCGCAGGCTTTGAATTTTCAATAAAGTACTGCAATGGAGCGAGGCCATCCTTTCTTCGTTGACCTACTAGTAATTTCATATAAAAGAGGAAAAAAGTGGAACCATATATTATATCTTAACATCAAATGACAAGACGAATTGTAGCTCCTTGTTTTTTTTTTTTGAAATATTTGTAGCTCCTTGTTCAAAAGATGATTCTAGATTATAATTGGTAGACACACCATGCGTGGCATCCCATTGTATGCGATCACAAAATTGAGACAACTGTTTAGGCAAATCGAGCATTATTGGCTTTGGAAAAGAGACTAAAGCTAAAATTGGTCACCCATGTCACAGAAAGCAACAAAAATCACCCCGGCGGGCTACAAAAGGAAGTGCAGCTAAAGCACTGGAATCTTCTAAAGCGTCACCCATTATAGGGTCAAAAGAGAAAGGTAATGATATAATGGACGGAAATTCATAACGTGCGGGGCTTATCCACGATCTCCACTACAAAATTCAACCGTATGGGTAAAGTAAGCCAAGCTTTCTCCCTGAAATTTTAATGACCCAGGCTAAAAGTAGTGCCAGGCCCAACCAAGGAACATGACCAAGTCACCGGAAGTGCAGCTTGGCCTTTTCGTCACCTGCGCTACATGTCACACGATATCATAGGAACTGAGAAACGGCATGGCGAAATAGATCTCAAGCCCGCGAGCGACAGGCAGCACAGCGACAGAGCGTTGGGTGCTAGCGTAGAAAAAATTTGTATAAGGTCAATGTTTTGCATTTCCAGAGACGGGATCCGCTTGATCGACATTTTCCGTTTACAATAAGGGGGCGGTAGAAGGGGAAGCAGAAGAGATCAAGGAGAAGGAAGGGATTAATAAGATTAGAGGATGTGGGTGTTTTATTTGATCTCGCTGCCTCTAACCCTAGGCATGGTCATATTGACGCTAAGGTACTTCGCCGGGCCGGGGGTCCCTCGCTATGTTCTCTTCACTGTCGGATACACCTGGTTCTGTTCTCTTTCCATCATCATCCTCGTCCCTGCCGATATCTACGCCGTAACGCTCTCTTGTTCCTCGCGTTTTATATTTATTATTTTCAATAACTGATCTGCTTCTTGAATAATTAGATGATATGGTGCTTGCTTATTCTTTGCTATAGCTTTTCCATTTTTTTGTTTTAATTTTTTTTTATTCTAAGCCTTTCTATTCTTCTGTCGATTGCCTTTCGTATGATCAGACCAAATTTGATCTCCAACGTGATGGCATTTCGTTCTTTTGGAGTTGGTCTTACTGGAGCACATTTCTACTCACCTGGTAATCTACCTCCAAGTTTGTACTTGAAATGTTTATTTGCTTCTTCTTGTTCTTGTTCTTCTGCTTCTGCATAATTTTTAAATATGAAATACTTTTTCTAGTATAATTCGGAGATACTTGTGAATCGGTGGTGTTGTGTTGGTTTGTTGATGCACCATTCGCTCATAATTTCGTTTTTCTTTCCTGAATCGTGTCATCTCTAAGCAGGGCTGTGGTGCCCCTTATTCAGGGTTTTGAAGATGCTGGAGACTTCACTATTGTAGAAAGATTAAAGACTAGTGTGCGTGCTAATTTAGTCTTCTATTTGATTGTTGGATCCATTGGCCTTTTTGGTCTTATTCTCCTCATTATGATGCACAAGATAAGGTTTGATTTTCATCCTGACCATCAAATCTCTTTCCTACCCTAAAAGTAAATCACAAATTGTTAATATGCTACAAATTCACTTCCCAGTTCTTAATTTTAGATTTTAATATTACATTTTGGAAACATGACAATGTTTCCAAAAACAGGAGGGGAGGCGTCCTAGGCTTTGCCATGGCCTGCTCAAACACATTTGGACTTGTTACTGGTGCATTCCTTCTTGGTTTTGGTTTGAGTGAAATTCCCAAGAGCCTCTGGAGAAATGCAGATTGGACCATTCGCCAAAAACTTCTTTCCCATAAAGTTGCAAAAATGGCCGTGAAACTTGATGATGCTCATCAAGAACTTTCTAATGCTATTGTAGTGAGTGCTGAATTTTTTAAGTAATTTTTAAAAATATTTAGGTTTTTTTTTGAACATCAGTGTTGCATTTATTTATTTTTTTTATGAGGGAAATTAACATCTGTAATAATATTTGGTTACAAGATTGCAATGCTGTCTGTTTTATTGAAGGGAAAAATATTAGTCAATATCTTTTTTTTGGCTCTATGAATTAATTTTTTTTGCTCTTATATGTTGTTGCTTCTGATCTGGTCATCTATTACCTTATTGTGTTCTTCCTATTTAATAATTAGAACTTGATTGAACAGGTTGCTCAAGCAACATCAAATCAGATGTCCAGGCGTGATCCTTTGAGGCCATACATGGATGTTATTGATAATATGCTTGCTCAAATCGTATTTATTCTTCATTTATCTCCTCTTTTTGGTTCCATTGAACTATTTTCTTGCATCATTTTAACAAAATGGTCCCTCCTTTTGTAGTTTAAGGAAGACCCATCATTCAAGCCACAAGGTGGCCGACTAGGGGAAAACGATATGGACTATGATACAGATGAGAAATCAATGGCAACACTTAGGCGTCATCTTCGAGGTGCTCGGGAGGAATATTATCGTTGTAGAAGGTAAGTGAATTGTTTCATTGTACATATATACAATTTAAAATGAAAAATATTTTATGATATTTGTGGTATTTCAGCTCCTTTATTAATAAGTTGCTTAGCAATGATAAGTTTTTTTGTTCTTCTCCCTTATTTTTGTCTTCCCTCGTCCATGGTCACGGCATCAATGTTTTTCGTAGGTGAGACATGAATTCTTGTAGAATCAGTTTTCATCAGCTAGGTTTCAGTGGTGAATCCCTATTAAGACTCTTTAATCCTGTCATTGCTCTGTTTTTATGCTGTTGATCAGGGGCTTCTTGTTTTTGTTTTATTCACTCTCTTTCTGGGAGTTGAGGCTTCTGTCTCTCTGTCTGCAAGGGCTTACTTTATGTCTATATGTCTATGTTGTAGCTTGGTCTGAGCATTAGTTGAGCAGGCCTATTTACGGATCCAATACTATGACTCTTCTTGTTTTTTCAAGTGTTCTTTGTTACAAGTGGTAATTAATTTTCTTCTTATGTGAGGATTTGTCTTGTTGAGTTCTGTTTACCACTCTTTTTTTATGAGTTATTGTCATCTTTTGGTGCTTTGGGTTTATGCTTTTCTGTCTCTTTTATTCATGGAAGTAATCTACTTAAATGCTGGTTTATGGTTATCATGTCACACACTTGGCTTATATACATTAAAATGATGTACTGTGTAAAGTTTTTTTTTTTCCTGCCTCAATTGGTTGGTTATCTAGTTTTCAATCAGCTGAGAATTATGCATTTGGTTGTCTTATTCTATGCTTATCTCATTAACTTGAATTCTTGCAGTGAGTATATGACGTGTGTCTTGAAAGCCCTTGAGCTGGAAGATACCGTTAAAAACTGTGAACGGGGCCATTCATTAGGATGGTTTGATTCTAGTTATATCTCCATTTTTGTTTTCATTATATTTCTTCACATTTCCAACATACAAGTTCCCTCCTGACCCTAGATGTTTCTCATGCCAGGAGATATGTTTCAAGCTTCAGACCTGCTCGAACTGGCAAGTTGGGCATTGTGTTTGACACAGTGGGTAAGCATTGGCAAATATTATTTTTTTTTATTGCATTATAGTGATTGACTTTAGTTTTTCAGTTTCCATTTTACATAGTCTTTTTGTTTTTGTATAATTTGAAATTTCATGCTGTATACTATATTACCCTTTCCCCTTCGCTTAGGGCCAAAGAAATTATTACATATTAAGTCTTAGAACCCTTGAAACCACGTTGGCTTCTTGCAGAATTCTTTTGGAGATGCTTTCTAAAAAGACAGCTTGAGAAACTGCTGGCTATCATACTTGGTACCATGTCCGGTGCAATTCTTTTAGCAGAGGCAACTCTGCTACCTACCGGAGTTGATCTCTCTCTTTTTTCAATCCTCATAAACTCCGTAGGAAAACAAGAGGTTTTTCTGCAGGTAAATGCTTATCTCTTGCAGACAATTTATTTTGCTGTATTTTTTTTAGTATTTATTTCAGTCATTCTTGTCGCTTATGTGTGCCATGCTTTCTTCTGCTGTTTTTCCTTTTCTGTTGATCCTTTCCCAGGTGTTGGCTTTTGTGCCTTTGATGTATATGTGTGTCTGCACTTACTACTCCTTGTTCAAGGTTGGAATGTTGATGTTTTACTCATTAACACCCAGGCAGACAAGCTCAGTCAGCTTGCTTATGATATGCTCGTAAGTCATCCCCCCTACCATATTGGCATGAATTCTTCCCCACTTTAAGAAAATAATCAATGACTTATCTGTATGTTTGTTAGTATGATTGCTCGATATGCTCCACCAATTTCATACAACTTTCTCAACCTCATCAGTCTGGATCCGAAAAAAACTATTTTTGAGAAGGTAATTCTCCTCTCCTCTTATTTATGTGTATAATAACTTTTCTAAGGAAATTGGAATTGTCAGGAAATTTATGTACCAAGATCTTTTATTATGATAAAAAGGAATTGTTGCATGACCGGCATTTCAGGTATAAGGTAAAGATTGATGTAACTGGAGGAAAAAGTCAAAGGAATTTATCTACCTAAAGTTTTGGAATTATGTTTTAAGTTTCTGTAATATTGTTGCCAGAATCTTAATTAATATTTTTTTTCAATTCTTAAAAATATTAATGTAAAAAAGGATTTGGGTTCTACGTGTTTGAAATTTTATTCTTTTTTGACGTTTTCGTCATACACCATGAGCATTGTCTCTAGGTAGACCAGTTCTTCCAAGGAATCACAAGATTGGCTTTGTAATCTATCTTTTGTTTAATTTTGAATCAAAAGGTAGCAGTGCAGTGATTTGTTTCTCTATGGTGCCTAAACTTGTTCATATCTTTGGCTTCAATTGAGCTTATTAAACTACAAATTCCTTTCAATACGCGTAGTTTTGCTTTATGAGGGAATCTTGCTTCTGTTTTAGGATCTGCCTTGTTGGTAATGGAAACAGTTGCCATAGAAGAAAGTACTTCATTACTCGTTTTGTCTAATCAATTTCCCTGGACCTGGTACTAACTTATAGTCCTATGTAACTTTGCCTATTTATTAATAAAACTGAATATACTAGTCTTTGTTATGTACGCTTCCACATTGACAAAACTTTTTAAGTTCATTTGATATAGCTATTTGATAAGAGGTTTACTATTCTGGGGCAGGATTTATCAGCTTAGGTTGCATAAGCATAATGGCTTGAGATCAGTTTGATGTGGATGTTTTTAGAGTCACTATCTTACCTGAATTCAGTGAAAGCAACTAAATTACTTGCATGAAAATGTCCAGTCTGTGAACCAAGGCAACTGGGTGGAATTTGCCATGCAAGTAGCTATTTTTATTCAAGTTTCATTCAGATCTTTATAATAGTATTAAAAAAACTTTGGATTAGGCCAGGGCTTGAAGCCAATGCATTATTGGGCTTTAGGTTGGATTGCAATATGGTTTAATGAGTTCTGTTTTAGAATATTCCCTGTATAATCTGTTATTTCTTATTTTCACAAAAAATTGTAACGTTTCTCGTGATTGCAGAGGATGGGAAAAATTGATGATGCTGTCTCTTTCTTTGGAGACAATTTTAACAGAATCTATCCTCTCATCATGGTTATATACACTGTCCTGGTTGCGAGCAATTTTTTTGACCGTGTAATTGGTTTCTTTGGGAGCTGGAAGAGATTTACATTTCAAACTGAGGCAGAGGATGCTGATGGATTTGATCCATCAGGATTAATTATACTACAAAAAGGTAATGACCATTTATCTCTCTTAGTTTTTTGTTTGTCTAAATGCAGAGTGTTTGTTTATATAGCATTCTGGAAACATGCATACCAAATTTTAGTGATTGATGGTGTCCATGGTTTCAATAATTCCTCAATACTTCAAAAATAAATGAAAAATTCCTCAATACTTTCCAGAGCGATTATGGCTGGAGCAAGGAGAAAATGTTGGTGAGCATGTCATCCCGCTGGCCAGAAATTTTAATGGTGTGGATATAGAGTCTAGCGGCAATGATATGGTACGTGCACACTGTTTAAATGATGATGATTTTCCCCACATTGTAAGAGAATTCCCATTTACATATGTAGTCAAGTCTTCTTAATAATTCTATTCCTGCAGCCAATATTTATGCATCGTTTTTACTTATTGAGATGGTGATTACTTTTATTGTGTTTCTGACTTGGAACTGTAATGGTCAGGGGAGGAGTGCTGTTGAATTGAAGGGAACTAGCAATTTAGTTACACATAACGGCAAGGGTGGTTCCTCACAATCTTCGGAGGAAGAGGGCCATAGGCATCCCACAAGCAAAGAAGCCATCGGCAACAAGTATGCTCTCATAAGAAAGCAGGGTAGAGATGCTGATTTGGGGCCAGTGAAGAATAATATTGCCTCTGCTAAGGTATCCTTGCTTGATACAGACAACTCTAACTCTGATGCAACAGGAGGACCATCTTCTGGCTTGGCGTTGAAATGGGAACATATGAAGAATGGTTTTCAAAGTTTTAAGGCTAACATTGGGACCAAAAAGTTTCTTCCCCTACGCCAAACTCAGCAATCAACATTGGTAACTAGTGATCCGTCATCAGAGTCCCTGGATGAGATATTCCAGAGATTGAAAAGGCCATCTGTACAACATGGCGGTCATGTTGATGATATGAATTAGATGGAAATCAAATTTTTTAGGCCTTCCATATAGTGTAGATTTGTCTAAAATGCAAACCTTATTGCTGTTGTAGAGGAGGGGACTGATGTACAGATGAAAGTGTGTCCATCTCATGCTACATTTTCTCACTGAAGCCTGGGAGGATGCTCTCATACAAATACAGCGTTCTTATATCCGTGATTGGAAAGCACAGGTGACACGGTGGCAAAATTGGAGTCGGTGTGGGGAATTATGGAGCCACCTGTATTGTAATGTGTAGCAAAAATTAGAGTTTTTGCCATTTGAATGTCTAACGTTTAAAATGCTGCCATTTTTCAGGTTAAAGAAAAACAATGGCAATTGCTTTCCCTGCCAGGCGATGTAGAAAATTATTTTAAATGCTTTATTATTTTCATAAAAATATTCGTAAGAACCATCAAAGAAAAAAGCTAGTATTTTAAGGCTATACAGATCGGAAATTGCATTTGGTGATGCGACATCGTTTTAGACAAATGCTTTAAGATTTGTTTTCTCCTGTGGATTCGGTATTCAATATGGGATGAAGCTCAGGCTTAGACCACCTTTATTATTTGTCACCGTCTTAAGGAGAAAGATAGAGAGCATGGACCGCATGGTTCATCAAATATTTTTCGCAACAACCAAAACAGCGACTTCAACAATAATTCGTCCATTGTGGATGTTAACTTATTTCCCTCATTCATTCTCTCGAGCAGAGATATCACTTTGCTCATCTGACGTTCCTTCTCTAAACAAACCAGTTTGCTACGCGTGTCGGAATGTTTTGAGTAAGAATAGAAAAATATTTTCGTTGAAATACTTATTTTCGTATTAGTTTTTGGGTTTCCAAATTACGAGAGTTCGTTGGTGCCGAGCCTTCCTGTCTGTCTATCGGGTGGTGGTAAATTCTCACTCTCAAATAAATGAGTTTTGCTTCAAACATGAAACTATTACGGAAAATCAAATTCATCTCTGGCTTACACGATGATAGAGTAATTGGCAGTTGGAACTAGTAAAGGCAAGCTTTCATTAATTAAACCCCGTTCCTTGTATGAAGTAATTGAAATGGCAAAACTAGTTGAGTAAGGAAAAAGCATCTCAATTGATCGTGTGAGTACCCAATCCAAAATATTGTCCCCATCGTTATGCAGCTTTTTAATTAACCCAAACTAGTGAATTATCGAAAGCATACTAGGTTTTTATTTTTTAAAAGCTTCCAAACATATTTGAAAATATATATAAATTTGATAAGCGTGGAATTTATTTTGGAGAGAAATAATAAACACGTGCAGATTAGAAATAAGAAAAAATATAACGGAAAAATAGAAATATATTTATCATATAACCACAGTTATAATGTAGACCTGAGTAATCAAGAAGAAATCCTATGAGAACCGTTCCTTAGCATAAAAACAAAATATATATGTCTCTATATGCACGTGGTTGATATTGAACACGATTCTTCAAAGTCAAAATTCGCCAGCTTCAACTTCTGAATATAAAATCGTTAGCGTCTCTATATAAAATTCTTAAAACAACAGAGTTTAGACATCCAAGTTTGAATACGATTTTGTTAGAATATGAAAATATTTTCACATATATGTTTGTATACAATTAGACGATTTAGGCCATAACGTATACACCGTCGTTCTTCGTTCGTTTTTTTTCAAAAAAAAGAATTCCTTGTAACGGTAAATAAAGGTAAATGAAAAAAGCAAAACAAAAAACTCAAAATTCATACTTCTAACTTCTGTACAAAGATGACAGTAATAACTTCAAGATTATGAAGCAAAACAATCTGTGACGAAGAAGAAAACAAAATCAATACACCTTTGCCTTGATATTCACCGAATGCATCAAACGGTCTTGTTTCCCCTTTAAATGAAGCAACTTTGACCAAAACCCCCTTTTCTTCTTCCCGTTATTCTTCCCCAGAAAAGAAATCGATTTGCTCTTCTTCAAATCATTGCCTGCAGCAGTACTGCAAACTCTGAAGGACAACGAACCCAGGACATCTGAAGAGTTTCGTAGATGGCGGCGAGAGGAATACATAGCATGGTTTCTCGTGCGGGAAGAGCGAAGAGGAGAAGCGCTACCCGACACCGACGATGAAGAGCCACAGGAAGCTTTGATGGCCTTTGCAGCATTCTGGGTGGCGGCACTGTAAGAATTTATATCAGAAATCTGTGACAGTTTCTCTCTAAGACATGATGGGCAAACCCCTTGCTTCTGTTGATGACACGGATGCCTCTTGCACCCTGCCCCAGCCTCTGAGCCTCCCATAGGAATTATCTTGTCGACGACGATCATATTCAAAGCAAACCCGGGATTTCCTTGTGAACCACCACGACCGATCTCCATATCTTTTATTTCTGCTTAACTTGCCGAATAGATTCCCACTGTGTATGACAGATATACACGAACATCGTGGCTTATGGCCATATATATATAGATGTAGAATTAATTGTAGACGCCGTACGAGTATATCTGTTTCCACGAAGGTTCCTTGAAGCTGAAAACCCAAATATAATTTTCACATTTGGTTTGGTTAACTTTGCCTGTCGACTTGAGATTTCTGACTTGTTTTATTCGCATGCACACGTGGCCTTGTTGGGGAATAGCTACGAAAGCTTAAAGCAATTAGTCACAGGTAATTAATTATGTGGATGTCCAGCAAAGCAAATAATTCAATGCATGGCCAAGATTCAAGAGAGAGTATGGGGCCACTAAACTAGGAGATGTGAAATCAAATTAAAATGTACATATTTTTATAAATGTGTGCATTTCATGGCTGATTTGCAGGGAAACACTCCAAGAAGACCTTTCCGCGTTGTAGACCTTTGATATTATCCCCGTGGAAAGGATGTTAATTTAAAGCCCCGTGTGGAGCAAAAAGTCAGCCGCACGAGGCTTCTTGGACGTCGTTCCGGATACGTCTATTATACTTTTATGTACCTTCTAATTGATTGTTATTTTGGCTTTTTTATCACATAGGCATAAAATAGTAATATAAGAAAAATGTATTGTACTATCTCATATAGTACTCCGGAAACTGCGGTTGTCAAATAAACGATCTTTACTAAGTTCATTGTACGTATATGTTGTTGATTTGGTATGCATTGAATGACGCAACCAATCAAATATTTTGATTTTGACCATTATACTATAACATAAGGGATTAATCAGGATGATGAAAATAATATTTTGATTTTTTAAAATAAATTGAAATTTATTTTATTATTATGGACAAGGTGCAAGGAACGTTCATCTTCATCACAGTCTGGCTAGTGGAAAGTGTAATACGGAAACTGTACGTGGGAATAAAAGCATATAATCGGCGTCCAAATATTTTAATAATAATGCCTAGATTGAGCGTCAATTATTTGTGGAATTTGGTTTAAGATGGAAAGAGAACAAAGAGATCCATTCTAACCCTGCGATCTATGTGTACGTGTTCCATCTAATGACGATCGTCGTAGCCTGCCTATTGCCTAGCTACCCACATGGGATGTAAGCTAAACAGACCACATAATCACTGGGATTGGTGAGATAGGTCAATCGGGGTTCCATCTCATAAATTGCGCATTATCTTTGTCTAGGGATGAGAAACTTAAGGCTAGATGAGCTATCCGGAAAATCCTCTTAAAGATTGTACAAAAAGAAGTTCAGGGCAAGATGGATTGAAAAGATTTGCCTTCTTGATTATAAGAACAGTGAAAGATATAAAAAGTACTGTGATGTCCTTTTTTTTTTTATTGAATAACGCACGTCCTAAAAATTAGAATCCTGGTCGATACATAGAAACTCCAGAGAAATCATAAAACAAGAGTTGTTGCAACGACAAAGGTGAACTATAATGTATATGCATGCCAAAAGGAAGTGAAGTAGCTAAACGAGTAAGGCTGTCAGCTACTTGGTTGGCTTCACCGAAGATATGTTCCATGTTGACCTCATGGAAACGATTCAGCAGACTTCTGCATTGAAGTAAGAGGGGACTCCAAGGAGGTTTCAGTTCTCTGAGTTTCAGTGCCTGTATAGCATCCCACGAATCACTTTCTAAATGTAATCTGACCACTCCTGCTGATAGGGCCATGGACAATCCTGTGAGAATAGCTTTAACCTCTGTTTCCCATACTGAACAACGATCAAAGGAATGAGAAAAGCCAATAATCCATGTGCCTATAGAGTTTCGAAGAACTCCCCCTGCAAGTGAGAAATTTGAAATAGGATCATGACCTCCATCACAATTTAACTTGATCCAGCCTGGAAGGGGGGTATCCATCTCACCCACTTATTCATACGACCAACAGGATTGGGGTTGATCTTGTTCACAACTTTCATTGACAAGAAGAATTCTGTAGTACGTTCAATTACTTGTACTGCTGGGTTTGGGCCTATATTAATTTTTCCTTCAAAAATTAACTCATCTCTCCACCTCCACAACAACCATAAACATGTTCCAAAAACCACATACCAACTTAAATTGCCGCAATTGCCACTGCTTTTTAGATTAACAATAAGCCAATCCTCCATAATAGAAGAGAAAAAACCTGATTTTAGAGATTCGGGAACCAGCTGAACCCAAATATGGCGTGAGAAAAAATAATCTCGCAGCACATGTAGGGAGGATTCTGATTGAGACCTGCAGTGTGGACATTCATCAGATTGTGTGATGTGTCTGCGCAAGCAGAGCTGTCTCGTGGGCAGTCTACCATGTACTAATAACCAAAGGAATGACTGGATTCGTTGAGGGCTAGGCCATCTCCAGATTAATTTCCAAATACCATTTGCAGAACTAAAAGCACCATCTCTTAAGAGAGATCTAGCCGAATGTGGGCTAAACTGACCATTCATAGTAGCACTCCATCTCAAGGTGTGAGGCTCCTCAGAGAATACTGGAGGGTGAACCTGGGCAAGCAGAATACAAGCAAATGCCGGTAAATACCTTTGAAAAAGGCTCCAGTTCCAGGTGCCTTGATCCGAGATAAACTAATTTATTGTTCTTCCCCATAGCTCCTCTGGTACTTGTTCATGGGTGACACAAATAAGAGGGCCAACCTGATCAAGCCAAGAGTCTTCCCAAAATCTAATCAAGTTACCATTGCCGAGATGCTAAGAACCAATTTTAGAGAGGTACGGCCATGCACTATGAAGGGCTTTCCAAAGTGGTGAACAACCAGACTTCAAAGTGTGTTCATCAAGGATACAAATATTTGGAGCACTATTCCAGCCATATTTCGCAACGAGAACCTTTGCCCAGAGACTCTCCTGATTAGTCAAGAAACGCCAACCTAATTTAAGAATCAGTGCTTTGTTGGTTTCAGCTGTAGAATACAAACCCAAGCCACCTTCCTCTTTAGGATTACATAACCTCTCCCAGTTTAGCAAGTGCAATTTTCGTTTAGTAGCAGTGGATCCCCGTACAAAATTTCGTGTGATTTGGTCAATCTCCTTTGACACTCCTGCTGGAAATAAGGTTGTTTGCATCAAGTAAGAAGGGATAGCCTGGAGAACAGATTTCGCCAAAGTGATTCGACCAGCAAAAGAGAGAGAACTTGCTTTCCAGCTTGAAAGACGACTCTGAATTTTATCTATCGACCTGGAAAAATAATTCCTTGTAAATCTTCCATGCAATATTGGCACCCCCAGGTAAATACCTAAGTCGTTTGTGATGGAAAAATCCACTAACTGACTGATATCTCTTTGAGTAGAAGCTGTTGTATTCTTTGAGAAGAACAATTTGGATTTGATACGGCTTACTTTTTGACCAGATGATTGGCAAAATCTGCTGATAATGTGTTGTATCATGCGTCCTTGATTTTTAGTTGCTGTAGAAAATAAGAAGAGATCATCAGTGAAAATAAATGGGAGATTTTCGGGCCAGAAATACCTAACTGGATAGGCTGCCACGACCCCTCCTCAACAGCCTGGTCAATTATATGTCCAAGCCTCTCCATGCACAGAACAAATAAGTATGGGGACAAAGGATCACCCTGTATGATACCCCTGGATGGAATAAATGAATCCGTGACTGCACCATTCCAAAGTACTCGCATGGATACCGTTGAAACACATGTCATGATTCTGTCAATCAAGACCCGAGGTAAGCCTGCAAAGATAAGAGTTTCTTCAATGAAAGACCATTTTAAGCGATCATAGGCCTTCTCAAGATCTATCTTTAGTGCCATCCAGCCTTTTTTTTCAGATTTTCTCCTCATAGAGTGTATAATTTCCTGCACAATGATGACATTATCAGTAATTTGGCGTCCTTGGATAAAACCAGATTGTGTCTCCTTGACTAATTTTGCCATCAACGGCTACAGCCTATTCGCAATTAGCTTAGTAATGATCTTATAAGAAAAATTGCAAAGGCTAATTGGACGAAGCTATCCTAAATTAATAGGATTAGGAATCTTGGGGATCAAGACAATGAGGGTCTCATTAATCCCACTATTCAGTCGACCATCTCTCAAAAAACGGCGAACAAATTCGCAAATAGCATCACCAACAACCGTCCACTGAGATTGAAAAAATATAGGGGAAAAACCATCCACCCCTGGCGATTTGAAGCTACCAAATCTTTTAACAATCCTGTGAATTTCCTCATTAGTTGGAAGAGATAGGAACTGCATATCAGAAAAATCTTGTATAAACGAAAAATTAGCTTGAAGAACAGGGTAAGGATGGCTGCAGCCCTCATCAATACATAACCTTTGGAAGAATTGCATTATCATTTCCTTTAATTCATTCTCATAAGAAATCTATTCCCCAGCTGAATTTTGTAGGAGAGATATTATTTCGTCGACGTCTCACTAAGGTCGTGGAATGGAAGAAAGAAGTATTTCTGTCACCAAAAGTCACCCAATTACTTCTTGACTTCTGATACCATAATAATTCCTCTTGTATGAGGGAAGCATCATATTCTTTTTTGAGGTTATCTAACACATCCCGCAACTTATCAGAATCTTGCATGCTTAATGTCTTCTCCACTCCCTTAATGCGTTGAAATAGTCAGTTTTTTCACTGAAAAATATTACCAAAGACCTTAAAGTCCCACTCCTTTAGGTCTTCAATAAGATGAGGATATGAAGAATCTCAATCACCAGAAGATAACCAAGAGTTCCTCACAAAGTCTCCAAAGCTAGGGTGAGTTAACCAAGCTGCTTGGAAACGAAAAGGCCGCTGAATAGCTGCACTTCCCTGATCATCAAAATAGTGAAGTAAAATAGGCCTATGGTCCGACTTGATTCGCGGCAAGTGAACCAAAAAACCATCCGGGACGGTCTGGCGCCAAATACTACTACATAAAGCTCTGTCGAGTCTCTCACTAAGGTCCCTCCTAAACCATATGTATTTAGGCCCTTAAAACCCAACATCCATTAGTGCACAGTCATTGATCATATTGGCAAACGATCTACTAGCAGCATGATTAAAACAAACTCCTCCCCTCTTATCTTCAGGACTTAATAGAGCATTAAAATCTCCAATTAAACACCCAGGAGCCCGAATAGAAATCATCAATCTTCTCAAATCGTTCATAAATCATTACGTTTAATAGGAACTGGATTTCCATAGAGAGTCGTGCATTCCCCCATAGATGAAGAGATAAACCATTCAAAATGAATGAATTGTCTCGTATATACCTTAATGTCCACAGAAACAACAGTTTTATGCCACAATAACCATATTCCTCCAGAAAAACCAACGGCCTCCACGCAAAAATAACCATCAAAACCCAGTTTTTGGATGATCTTCTCAGCTTTCTGTCCACTGATTATGGGTTCTAGAATAACACAAATACTCGGACGGAATCTCCTTAGCAGCCCCATAGCAATTCCAAGAAAAAATTGACATAATAACTTATGATAAGTTTGTAGGAAGCATCAGAGTCCTACTCCCTCCATCACTGGACCAACATTAACCTCAGCTTGTTGCTGGTCACAGGAACCCATCAGAAGAGAAGAAGAGATATCTTCCATGAGAATGGTGGGTCACCATTATTGGGTGCGGAACCTTCAACTATCAAAGCAGGAGAGTTTGCTGACCCCATCTTTGATCGTTTAATAAGACTGCCCCCAGCATGTAGATGAAAATTGAAAGCTGTTTGAAGCCTTTCTAAAGCCACGGGATCCTGTGTCTCAGATTGGAAAAGAAGCTTTTCCTTCATACGTTTTTTTGAGTTGGCCCCCTTAAAGCCTTGGTTTATCATATGGGCTTTGCTTGGTTTTAGATGAGAAGGCTTTGAAATGGGCTTTGTATCAAATAGAAAGCTTTGGCTTTTAGTAACCTGTTGAAGTTGGGTCTCATCGGTGGATATAAATGGTATGGGACCAGCTTCTTTGTGACCATTATCTCTTCCTTTAATAGCTGTAGGATTTTTAGATGAAGATTGCTGAATCAAAGAAGGAAATCCACCAAAATCACTGCGACCCTTAGTAATTAGCTCATTGACCTTTTTCTTCCCCGTGGTCTTCGAGTTTGTTGCCAATTTAGTAGTTGGTAAATTTTTCTGAGGAGATTCCTCTTTCCTTGCATTATCCACAATAGGAGACTTTCCGTTATCAACCGGTAAATCAGAAGAATCCTCTTCTGATAGTGTTGCAAATCTCGAGCCTGAAACTTCCTTCTGGGTGATGTTTCCTTTCATAGTCTGATTATCGGCCGTTGGCTTGTTCCTATTATCATTCCGGCGAACACGAGTGGGTGCATGAAGCCATGGACCAAAATGATCAGAAGCTTGCAATGACGTGTTCTTATCAATCTTATCAATTTCCGCTCTACTGGAATTGGGAGAATCAACTTTTGCAGGAACATACGTTTGTTGATTGCATTGGGGTGCAGATTGACATACAGAGAATGCACACGTCGATTGGTTGTGTCCAATACGACCACATCCAAAACAAATCAAGGGAAGGTTCTCGTATTCAATTCTTAGCCATTCACCATTGATTCTCAGTCTTGGCAACAGAGGTTTTGATAAGTCCAAGTCCACTGTTAATCTTGCGAATTTTCCGCGTTGAGCTCCAAAGGAATTCTTGTCAATTTTAACCATTCTGCCTGCCAGATTACCAACCTTAACGAGAATCTTCTCGTGGTAATACTCTAAGGGAAGATCCGGTATACGTAACCAAGCCACCACTCGTGTATCATTCGCCGAGCTCGCTCGAAAACCAGGTTGCCATCGTTGAATCGTGAGACAATGATCAAGAATAATCCACGGACCACCCAACAAAGCACCATGCACGTCCTCTTCACTAGACAATTGGACAAGAAAGAAACCATTGTCTAAATCAATGATTTTCGATTCCGTAGGAAGCTTCCACATTTGTCGCAGCTTAGAGACCATCAATGCAAAACCAATGGTTTTTCCTAATAATTTGACTACCACCGAAAACTTTCAGGATTCCTGTAACTGTAAGTGAGCTTTGTCCGATATTGAAATGAAGGAACCATCTGCATCTTCGGACACAATAATATCTTCATCACTCACCTCCACATCTTCAATCGGAGTAGACTGTTTACCAATCAAGGATTCTCTGTAGGATTTAGGAGATTCTGACATCTCCGTATCCGATGAAGGCTTGTCATCAGGAGGGCGAGATATTACCCTCCCCTCTGTTGCAAAATCCTCTTTTGTTGCATTATTTTCAAACGAGAGCATTTTCGCTGTGGATTGTACTGTATTGTCTTTCTACGAGATTGGCCAGCCTTGTAAATTGTAATCTCCATATTAATTGCCTAGTAATAGTATTGGTGTTAGTGTAGTGCAGTGAATCCCTCTAATACATTTGGAATTGTAAATTGGTTGACCAATAGATTTTATTTTTCATTAACTATAAGTATTTTTTTAATTAATTTGGTTTTGGACAAGACTAAAGCGAAATATGTTTGTTTTGATGGAGTGGTTTCAGGGAGAGAGATTTTGTAAGAAAATATTCAAAATTGGTTAGAATGTTTGATAAATATTTGAGTACAAATATTCTGTATTTTATCTCATCTGTAAATATTTTTATGTAAATGCTATCCGAGTTTCTGATGTCATATTTTCTGCTTATCCACCTTCCAATCTTGTCGGACGGCATTTAACTAGTTTAGTTTGTGTTACAGGTTTTAAGGATCCAAATCCAGTTACCGGCCCAGCTAGGATTTTGGTATGAACATCGTGGCTTTTGGGGGTCGGTGCACGAGGTAGGCTTCGATGTCCCTCTATTTGCCCAACGCTTCCCATTCTGCTATACTTGTTTCTGGTCAAATGGTAGTATGAACTTTAAGGGTTTATGATAATCCATATTTGATATATCACTAATTTAAACAATACCACAAAACTGAAAAATAATTATAAACATATATTTTTTATATTTTAATAATACACAATTAAGCTTCAAAAGATCTTTTGTATTCTCTGAGTAAGATATTGGAAGATAGGAGGGGATTAGAAAAATATGAGATAAAATTAATTAACCAGAGAAAATAAACTTTTTTTATGAATTCTTTTTATTTATAGATATAATGTATTTTTATTTTCTATCGTAGCATTACCAAAGGAATTTCTTCCCATATTCATACCTTTCTCTTTTTGTAGATTTTTATTTTTTACCATAAAGACTCAACAGAACTGAAAACCTGACGTTGGGGGAGAAGGTTTTCCATCTGTTTGCATATAAAAACTCAATTACAAATTTTTCTGGCATTTTTCAATTCCAACATTACGAAGGAACCCATCCTTTTAATAAATTAGGGAAATCAACACCAGCGATTCTCTTCGTGCTATAGACATTTTGAGAAAATTTGAATTAATATATTAACAACTCCAGTATATATTGAATATAGACAATAGTCAAAGTCTAGAGACTCTAGGTAACTTGCAAGCTGTAATGCAGTTCTTGCAAAAGAAGCTTTACTTTCACAGGATATTTAATACTCTTTTTAAAAATCTAAATTACAAATAGCAGTATCAGTCATACCGTCTGATATTAGGAGCAACTAGGCCCAACAGAAACCTAGTTTATGAAAAGCCCACCCAGTAGCCATATTATACAAAAGCATAAAACCTCCGTATCAAACCTTTGTATGCATAAATATATTGGAGAAATATATGATTTGCGAGGAGATAAAATTGTTTCTTCAGTATTATCAACCATAAAATTTCTATATTTATGAATGACATAAAATTTTTAAAACAATTACTATTATAATATAATCGTTTATTAAATATTATTATTGTCGGTTTCCCTCTTTAAAATAAATCGTGTTCCAGAGTAACTGGACGTAGTAGTCAGTCCCACGCACGAGTAGTAAGACGTCACTCTACGGGAAGAAGTTGTTTGGTTGATAAGCGGCTGGCTAGGGAGTGAAGCCGCTGGAGCATTTCCCCGGTTCAGAAGATGCCAAAGGAAGGGGGGCCCAACCCAACCCCAAGTTGTTGAACCCCATAACCCGAACAATTGAGCACAGAAATGTAGGGGTACCCTTAGATGCGAAGATGCTGCTTTTTCTAGGGATCTGCGTACGCAAAAAGAGAAAGCCGAGTTTTTTTAATAATATAATAGTGATAGCGAGATGGTGGTGGGATTCTGTGGGAATTGAGGAGTTGCCAGTGGAGTCAAACATTGCTGACGGAAGACTACAAAAGCGGGTCCCACTTCCCGACACCACAAAGACTTCAAAAATAGACATGATGCTTTTCAAGGGCCCTACCCTACCTCTCTTCTCACCCCTTCCCTTGCTACTTGCATGAATTTCGTTCAGACATCCACGCAATGCCAGTAATTCCTATATGTTACATTTTATTCTTTATTTTATAAACAAGAATATTAAATAGGTCAGTAAGTTAATCCAATACGTTAACTGATTTTATTATAATTCTACTATAGATTACTATGTACAATTTAAAAATTCGTGTCTAATAGGAATATTATTTTTGAAATATTGTAATTTATTTCGTGTGAGTGGAGCTAAATTTGGTATAATATTAATTTTAATTCATTCACAGGTTAAATTTTTATTATTGTATAATTAAAAATTATTGGAAATAAAATAAATTTTGAATATGCCTTAGAAATTTCCTTAACTTACTGAAGATTTTGAAGGATTAAATATCTAACCATAAATATTAATTATTTAAATATACTTAAAATTTTATATTAAACATGAGGAAATTAATATTTTAAATTTTCAATAATTTAAGTTTGGATTTTTATGATAGTCATCGTAGTAAATATATGGCTAAATGTGGAAATTTATGTAAAACCATGAAATCCTATTTACTTTAGATATGATTAGTAAATTTAAATATTATTATCATAATCAATTAATGTACAACAAACTATATAAATTAATGACAGCAACAAACAGAGATAATGACAACAGCACTGATGATGACAATAGCGATGAAAATTCAGGATAATAATGATGACAACTACAATACTAAAGATGAAAACAACAACAGTATTGGTTTCATAGTAATAATTCTAAGGTTATTATATTACATTACTATATGATAAGTTTTAAAAAATTCTTAATATTCTCTCCTCGATCAGAACATATGTATGTTATTTCATAATCTATTTTTATTTGATACATTAGAGTTTTATATATTCAATAATCTTTGTTATTGAGCTAGCATACAAGATTTATAAAATTTTCATTATGCAGTGACTATTAAAGAAAAATTCGTCTAAACCTAGTGGGTTGGGATTCCTTCGATGTAATGTAAATATAACTTGCTCGTCATTTTAACGAAAAGGAGAAGCATAGGAGCGAGAGAAGTGGAGAGTGCTTTCGCCTTTTTGGCGTATTTGCATTGAAGCATTCAAAAGCCGAATCCCCCGTTTTTTTCTACTTTCTAAATGTTTTTTCTTTTCTCTCTCTCTGCTGTCGTTCTTTTTCTCTCTATTCGACTGGCGCTTTGCGAGGCCACTTTGATTGATGTGACTTGATACGTGTGGTGGTGGGTCTACCTATTCAAACCAATCACTGTAGTGGGTCCCTCCTGATTTTTTTTAAAATCCTCCCTTACGCGCCTGTCTCAAGTGTCTTTTGTGTAAATAAGGTGAAAATCAGCGCATTAATTAAAAATACAAGGCACAATTACCAATATGATTGTATATTATCTCTCTCTTTATCTTATCTATCTCTAAATGATCTTCTAAGTATAAGATTTAGGATAATGTCATTTAAATTAAGTTTCATTGACAACAAATTTAATTTTAAATTATTTAACATAAACCAATCAAGAAAAAATATGATATTTTACAAAGCAAGAAATAAAAATTAATTTGTGACATTTTACAAGGCTGAAATCATATATCCGTTCTTCATAACTTGGGATTGCAATTTCAGCCGCTTTAAAATTTTGTTGCTTGTCTTGAAAATTGGTTAGCCTTCGGTTGTTGCGAAAAGTTGAAATTGACATTTTTGTTTATACTTCCAAATCATCCAAATGATGCTCTAAGACAATCAGTTCAGTAGGGACAAACTTGAACCATTTTGTAAAACCTGGGTTTTTATAAAAAATTAATTTTAAATAATTTTTATTAAAAATTTATATTTTGATTATAATTATAATTTAGTTTAACATATATATATATATTAAAAATTAAAAATTTAATCAGACTTGATGTCAAGCTCAGTTGATAAAAAATTCTTTATATATAGTATTTTTATGGTAAGATAACTCGATAAATATAATTAACTGATAAAACTTATTCATCCATAATAAAAAATCTATATTTATATTTATATATAAATATTTATTTTTTTTAAAAAATATAATATTATAGATTTAATATATCTAATTCAATTAAATTCCGAATTTATATCAAATTATATTTATTTTAAATCAGTTTATCATGTTATATTTAATATATAAACTTATAAAAATTAAATTAATATTGAAATTAAACTAGATTATACTGATTTCAATTGGTTTTTATTTTCCAGTGTTATATTTGGTATAAAATGAGCACACATTAGTATTTTTGATAAACTTCGAATTATAAATTTATTTTACAATATTTAAAAAATTAAAAAATATTTTTATTAAATTTTTAAAAATAAAAACAATATTTTTATTAAATTTTTGATAACTCGTATAATATCTTAGCATTAGATAATTAAATTTTTAAAATTTGTTAATGATATGAAACTATATTAACATATAAGTAATCGTGTCGAGAAAAAAAGAACTAAATATTAAAATATTATGATAAAAAATAAGTTAAATATTTGCATAAATTATTTAAATTAAAATAAAAAATGACATAAATAAACAATACTTGATTCAACTATCTCTCAGTATAAAATGATTTGAAGGTTTATTTTAAAATTAAATACAAACTTACAGAAAAAGATAAATTTGTACTTTACCCATAAGCTTAAAAGCTGGTTAATCTTTCAACGAAGAACTAAAAAAACACATGAGGAAACCGATGCTGACAAAATCGGCAAACCGATTATTTCATCAAGCAAGTGGCGCTCCTATGCAAACTGACGCCCTGCCTTTCAATATCCAACTCTCTGCCATTTGAAATTCGCCATTCGCCCTGTCTGACTCAGACCCGCAAGCAAATATATACCAGAACACCAAGTTACCCCCTGTTTGTCACTACCTTAATCGCCCGGCTGCCAGCCGACGTCTCCATTGCATAATTCGTATGGAAAATTATAAATTGTATTTAGAAATGAAATTAATTAAATATATTAAATAAATTATACATATCAATTGATTTAATAGTAAATTAGTAAAATAAACTAATAAAAATATTTGTAAATTTATTATTTATTTTATCCCCAACGGCTCACGCCCTAGGCTAACCAGGGTGTTGCCTTGGCCGTCACCAGCGTGAGGCAGCGCCACCAATGTATGTCCGCTCACAACTGCAAGACTTGATGCCGCGACCAAGTCTTTCTGCCGCCCTGCCCCAGTCTTCGTCCCACCTCTGATCATTATCTAACCGGTTCTTCGTCGTGCTGACGATTTTCCATCAAGCCACCTTCGATCGGTCGGACTTGCTAAGCGCCCAGCCGTTTCATAATGGCCTGATCGTGAACCGCAGAGAAGGACCCTTCGCATCATTGTCTGACCGTGGCTGCCGTCGCAACGTACGCCAATTCGTCTCCTCGTTGTGCGATTCAGACCGTCTGGCAAAGGTGAAGCAGCACGCGGGGGCAGAACTGGTCTTTGCAAGTTCAGGCTTATTTTCGTTAATATTCATTATAAAATAAATAACGAGTAATTTAAAAATTAAATCTGATTATTCTTCAAAAAATTCCTGAATAATTTTTAATTTTAAAATTGGTAATTTTTGTTTTGAATTTTGGTTATTTAGTTAGATACATAAATCTGGATTGAAATTGTATAATATTATATAGAATATGGAATTCAGTTGAGACATTTTTGTAAATTATCTGCTAATATCTTTAGTATAATTTTGTGTGAACATTAATAATTCATGCTAGTCTTTAAGTCAATATATTGTTTAGAGTAGACATTTCTTTATAGAGCTTGCGTGCATTATGCTTTATGTTAAAAGGAAAGAGAGACTGATCATGACCAATTACATACGTTTTTATCCATTTTTTTCCTATATGTAAGCTATATCTGTGACGCGCTAGGGAATTGCGGATTGCATTTTCTAGAGGGCCCTGTCGACCGTTGATTCACCAGGCATTTTTTGTCCCGTCTATGCGGAGGTGGCCCGCCAGATCCCACCAAGAAACTGACATGATAACGCTGCCCCATTAAAAAGTGTTTCCAACTTGTAAGCTGAACTAGTTGTACGTACAATATATAGCAACTGCACTCTCGCCGCTCACGCATTCGTTCAAATGCCTGGCGTAGAATGGGTAGAGCCATCTGAGAAATGTAAGCTGAAAACTTTACATGGAAAATTAATGTCATCTTCTCTAAAATCACTGTAAATGGAAGTTTATAAGATAAAAATTTATAAAAAGAGTACACTGTACACTTTTTGTTAGTGTCTAAGCACGTGTAGATTATATCAATCTCACTAGGAACTTGATTAGATTAATTCTTTATGGAATCTCAATATTTTATTAGATGTTAACCAGTTCTAACCGTAAAAATCTATGTATACTAAACCATGTTACAAACGAGTGTATGCGGTAAAATAAGACATATGTCATGCATTCTCAAGTATCATTGGGTTTGTGCTGGAATTTTCCATATCAAAAGGCAGTGAGGCGCATATCTCGTGAAGGATGCGAAGGATGCGAAGGATGCGAAGGATGCGAAGGATGCGAAGGATGCGAAGGATCCCGTCATCCTACAACAAACATAATCATGAAAACAGCTTGTCGGATCCCCAAGAGCCCAAGAGAAGTAAAAAGCTGCAGGCCATCCATGTGAATTAGGTACAGTATGTACGTTACCCCAGCAGGAACGGGAAATGCGCTGCTTCTCCAGGACTGCACCGCACATGGTGACGAGAAACAAGACTGATGCAATTGGATGCCCTGCACGCACTATTGTGTTGATGCTGTATAGTTTTTTCATCAACTGTTTATTTCCTGTTTAAGATTAAAAATTATCTTCTGTATCTCTGACTAATCCGTTTCATCAAATTATAGGCACTAATTGGTTCCAAATTTTTCTTCTGCTATGTTATAAATGGTATATGCTTTATACTTTAAAATCAAAAACTTAAATTATTGGTTAAAAATAAATACATTTTATTATTCAATTTAATGTTTAATTGTTGATATATATAAAATAAAATAATAAATTTAAGTTTACCATATATATTGAACGGGTTTAAGTCTAGCACAATCCCTTCGACTTGGTCATGAAACTACATGTTTTACAAGTCATGCGGCACATGACAACTACACATACAATGAAAAATGAAAAAGTTATATTGCATGACGATAAAATTATAAACTTTTAAATAATTCTTCAATTCAATGGAATACTATTTTTCTAAAAAACAATAATTTTTTTTTCAAATATTCTAAAATATGATATAAAAATAAAATCATATTATTTATTTTATTATAATATTTTAATTGGTGGATCTCCAAGAATTCTACAGTTAAACAAATTATAGTGAAAATAATTTTCAGGATGGGTGATTTTGGAAGTTTTTGTGAGATAAAACTACGTTCATTTTCGGAAGGACAAAATCTTAAGACTACTCTTATAGCTAATTAGTATGTCTTACTTTAATCAATAGGATTAAATGAGATTTTGAAAAATCCTCTAACTAAAAAATTTTCCCAAAATCACACACTTACAAAACTATCTAACATTAGCTAATGACTTGTCCTGGTTCGAATTCTCTAATTATCTCTAAGCGTGTTGTTAGGTTTTAGCTATAGCATGCGCAACGAATTTTTAAGTTTTATGATGATGCTATGATGCCACAAATATTTACACACTAGCATAATGTTAAGATAAAAATATCTCTTATAAACCTTTAACCTCGGTGGGTAATTGAAGGATTTGTAGATTCCACAGTATTAGAGAAAGAATTTGTAGATTCCAACCCGATGGAGAAATGATTTATAGCTTTCACACTGATGGATAGGGGGGACTGAGGAATCCGATTTATCGGAAATAAAACCAATAATGAATTGAAATTGTTTAAATTTTGGTCTTAATCAAGTTTAAAATTTAAATTTAAATTAAATAAATATTTTTTTGTACACTGATTATAAATAATTTATTTCTATATAAATATAAATTCAATTGAATTTTTTTTTTCAAAACTAATTTTTTAAAAATAATTCTGTAAAAATTATTTTTTATTTTTTACTATTAATGGTTGAAATTTTATATTATTATTTATATCTTATTATTTTTAAATGAATTTTGGAGTTTCTGGCATGAAATTTTGCTATATTTTATTTTCCTTGTTATGTTTTTTGAACAATATTTTTATTTTTATGTTATTCACTACGATTATTTTTTTACTAAAAAATGCTTATATTTTTAAATATTATGTATTTTATATATTTTTAATTTTTATTAAGAATAAGTTCTTCAGTATAATAATAATAAATTTTGATGAATAATATTGGGATTAGATATAATAATTAAGTTTTGTCTAAATTTGCATAAATTCAGTTTTTTTTACCTATAGATGGAGAAACCTTCTTTTAATTCTTTTTTTAAAAAATGGTCTAAGAAAGAAAAAAAGAGTTAACGTATAATTCATGACAACTAAAAGGAAAAAAAGAAGAAAGAATGATATTTCAAGACTTTCACACACTGAAAAGTATACTTGATATAACTGGGACAGAACTTATAAAAAAAAATAAAGGGGATTTGTCTCTATTTATGAACCTAAAGATTTTTTATCTCATTTCCTTTAGATATTCGTATACCAATCAAATACTTGTAAACTTACTCAGAAAATGTGCCAATCCAACGACTGAAGCATTGTAATTCAGACAGACCGTAGAAGACTTCGCGAGGTTAGCTTGTACATAGCTACATGGACCTGGTAACTTTTTAGCGTTAACTTTTATGAAGTCGAAAACAGTATTGCACAGAAGCTCGCAAGTATGTGAAGAGACTTAAAAAGAAAAAAGACAAAAATAATAGAAATATATTTTTCCCACAAGAGGAAAATGGCTTTTGCGAATCAATAGAAGGGAGTAGTTCAATTCAGAAAAGAAGCAGAAGCTATCATTTTTCGCCCATTACATAGCATTGTTCTCTCCGTGTACTTTTGCTTCCAACCTTTTTTCCCTTCTCCACTCAACACCAAATCATTCCCCAACAGTTCAATATAGGCAGATTAATTGTGAGAGGAGTGTACTACCAATGCCTTGGTCTACCCAAGACCCACGTGTGAACTCAGCCTCTCCCCCCCTTTTGATCTCCAACGTCAGCACACTGTGCTGTGCTGCTTTATATATTACAGCTAACTCTTTCTACCTTTTTTTTTCTACCATCTACTGTTCTAGTCCCCCGTTGTCCTCTATGTTTCTTGCATCTTTTGCACGAGAGAGAGAGATCAAAGTAAGATTTTAAAGATTTTAATTCCATAGAGTTCGCTTGTTCACTTCCCTTCTCGAAGAACTCTTGATTGGATACATGTGCGATATGCTCACCACCAAACCTCGCTTCCCATCTAGTTCATTATTTGTTTATTTGATTCTCAGTTTCATGATCTCATCCCCTCCTTATTCCCCTGATTGGCACACTACCATTGAAGAGTGGGAGCTTGCTGGTCAGAGAAGAAATTGCAGGCCTCCTCCTCGCTGCAGAAGAAGTTGGGCTCTTCCGTCTTCACGAACTGGATTTGATAGGGAGTGGCTTCTGGGAATTGGATGCAGCTCACGGACGCGGATGATGGTGAAGAAGACGAGGTCGAGCTGTTGAATTTGAGCGATGTCGATGGCGGAGGAGATGTCACCAGATCATGGTGGTCGGGTGCCCCAGATGATGAAATAGCTGGATTGGGACTGTTATCGTCGTTCAAGATCGCACTCGAGTCGCTGTCTGATAACCCTTCTTTCCATCCGCTATGGCTGTGCTTGTAGTTGAAGCAGCTCTCGTAGTCCAAGAGTTCTTTTGTTTCGGATGCGGCAATAGAACCAATAATCGGCGAATCTACCCCAACTTTGTGATCTGTTTCCGGCAAAATTTGCTCTTCTTTTATGGAAACATTGCTCTCTGTATTATCTTCGTTCAGCTTTGCTTTCAGTTCTCTTATCTGCAAAAACACAAAACAAGAAGAAACAAACTGAATAAATTGACCTGAAGAAGGAGAAACTTGAATCTAGAAATTTAACTTCTTAGCTGTTACTTCCGTCAGACCAAGAAAATATTTAATAAAAGATGCATAGTGAACTCTCTCTATATATACCTGTTTAAGTAGAGCTTCATTGTCATGTCGGAGGACATCGTAATTGTGCTCAAGAGATTCATAATTGGCTTTGAGAACGCCGTAATCTCTCTCCAACTGCTTGGTTTTCCACCTTGCCCGGCGGTTTTGAAACCACACAGCTACCTGTCTAGGTTGCAGCCCAAGTTCTTGGGCTAGCTTCACTTTTCTCTCCGGTTCAAGCTTGTTTTCCACCTCGAAATTTTTTTCCAAGGCTTTGACTTGATTTACGCTTAATCTTCGTTTCTTTTCGCTAACTGCATGAACTGATTCATCTATGCAACCTTCCTCATCTAAGCCATCCAGCATGGACTGCAATTCCCTCCCATAAACATGGTGGTTGTTCCTTGGACTGTGTTCATCTGAAACAACATAAAAAGAAACACTTTATATCACAGAAATGAAGAGCTAGGGAATTTTTCTTTGAAAAAGAACATCAGATGGGCATCATTGAATTTTGGAGAAGAAGCATTAAAGAGAAAAATGAAATGATTGGGGCTAGGCAAAATGTAGGAACCTGTGCTTGTTGGGCAGATGGATATCAAAGCACCAAAAGAGTCAGAGCTGTTAAGCCTCTTCATGACTGAAAAGAGACTAAAAAAGAACTCTGAGACAGATCTTTGTTAGGATCGGGTTCTTATTCCTTTTTCAAGTTGGCGAGAAGCCTCTCTCGCTTAAAGAGCTTAAGAAGAGTCGGTCAATAAGGGCTCAGGAGCGTGTCCCTTTGGAGAGGTAGCACAAAATCAGTCTTAACTTGGTACTAAAAATTTTCATGAATATAGCTGGACCAACTCGGACAGTACTGCTGTATGCAACTATGCCACCACTGCTCTTTCTTGCCTCTACAACCTTTCCCCTTTTTCAATAGCACCGCTCCTCCTACTCCTTCTGTACCCATCCAGAAGAAACCACAGGAATTTATAGCCGGTCCCAACCCAACCCAACACAACACACAGAAGAAGTTATCAGACAAGAAAAGAAACCCTTTTCTCACACCCAAATGTTAAAAAGAAAAAAATCAGATTTAACTCGGGAGAGTAAAACTTAGTGTTGTGCGCACCCAAATATTCATCTACAGAAAATATTTCAGACCCCAGAGAAAGATGCAAAAGGAAGCAAGATAGACGAAGAGTGAAGTAGTCCACCACCAGCTAGCCTCCCATAATCTTTCCCTCTTTAAATAAACCCGCATGGGCAGACTCGGGGTTACAAACTGACTCGGGTTAAGTACCCTTCAATTGCAGTTTCCCAAAATAAAATGAAATGAAACTAAAATTCGCTCGAAATGAAATTTAAGTTTACCGGTTATACCCGGTATGTTGACCGTTTTGCTTGGTTTTTCTTATCTAATTGTTCGTTCAAAGGCAGAGAGAAAGGGGGTGGAATATTAAAGGTGTATTGGCTGTCGGCTCGGCTTCCATCAGACGGCGCAACTTCTCAGTAGGATTTAGCCGAGAAGTGAACTGGTTTGGCGTCAGCGTATTACATTGGGTAACTCGGCGATTAATTGCACCGACCATGCCGTACCCAATGGGCACACGGCACACGCTCTACAAACGTAATATAATTATAATACCACCAAAAATAAATTATTAATATTAGTGTTTTGATATGTCTTACGTGGCAAGAGGGAAAAAAATTAAATATTATGTTTGATTTAATGGAAATCTTAAATTGATGTTATATTTCAAGCTGATAAGATAAAGTTTTCTTTGAGTATTAATAATATTTAAATTTTAATAGGGGAAAAAATAAATAATTAAGTTATATTTTCTTATTCTATCTAACTTCTTTGTTTTCTCATTTTATTCAAAACAATCTGAGCGATATGTCACAGTGCAAAATGCAATATTGTAGCATTGTTGTAACATCACCATAGCAATTATTTAGTATGTTGTGCCAATGTAAAATAAATAAGAACATCATGTGACATGAAAAACAGGACAAAAGGGATTTTTGAGGTTTATAGATATTTGGATTTGACAGAAAATGAATAGAATCTCTCCCTTTTATTTTAGCTAGCATGCTCACATTTTACACTCATTGGTTTCTTAGTTTTGGTTGTCGGATAACGATAGCCTTCGTTGGTATTTTAGGAAACCCAGCATTTGACCAGTTGACACAAAAACAAGTACAACCTTACAGTTCAGACTGATTTTAATATAACTTTATCTGACTCTAAAGGTATTCCAAAGTGATCAAACATCCTTTGAGACGTTTTACGACACACGATCAACTACAGCAATCAAATAGAGAACTCTGAAATATCACAATCATACATCAAAGATATTCACATAATCACAAGTTAAAAAATAAAAAATGCATACTTTCAAGCCATAAAACGAATTTAAAACAAGCCAGTTTCATAACCTGCTAAAAAAATACATAGTGTTCACATAATCATATGTTAAAATATTCTTTAACCAATTAAAATCTCCTTAAGATGCACACTTCTTGATTGAAATCTGCATCTTTAATTTATATACATGATTAATTTTTTTTAAGAAGATGTCAAATGAATCAAAATCATTGTATTTCATTGTATTTTGACACTAAAAAATTACAAATAATACCCAAATACCACTACGAATTATCTAAATCCTATCCACCTCAATCTCCAAATCAAACTCTAATCCTCCAAGAAAGCAACAAAATTTCCTTTCAATGAGTAAAGCAAGGAACATGAATTAAGCAAGGATCAAGATACAAAAATTGAAAAATCAAAGCGAAAAAGGTGAAATTTGAGAGAAAAATGGTTTGTGAGTACTTTGGAAAATTTTGGAAGTGTTTAGGCTTTGGCTAAAAGGATTTTGTGCCTTTAAAGGTCTAGAGGGTAGAAAGAGAGAATTGTGCTTTTTTGGATTCAAATATGAATTTTGGGCCTATGGGCCCGATCAAAGTGATTTTGGGCTTTTAAGCCCAATAGTGAACAAAGTCCCTCAATGCTCAAACCATAAAATGCAAGTCCAAAAAATATCTGGGTTTACGTAACATAAAACAGGCCTCAGGGAAGTGAAATCGGATTCTGTTTCCATTGACATTCAAAACGGCGCAAAAGCATACAAGAGATTCACTAATAATTTGTGGATTATTAGGAATTTAGAAGCACCACATGAACACTCTTTTGGTATAAAACCCGTTGCTTCCCTTATTAAACTATGCTGCATTTTGGATTCAGGAGATGCCCGAATCACAAAGGTAGTTTTATGTCGTCATGACGCCTCGTGTTTTTGCTGCTTAATGGATTTTGTTTGGATCCAATCTTTATATCTTTCCCTGTTCTAGATTCGTGTGGAAAAGATTCTTACCGTGGAGATATGTTAAGAAAACAGGGGTGGCCATGTTCCCCACATCTTCAAAGCCCCTTCTAAGTCTTCAAGAAGGTCATCTCACGGGCCCTTGTACGAGGGCATCAGAGAGCAGCTTACAGGGAGGGCCTCTGCTCTTAACAGCCAATCCCCCAGTAGAAGGGACTATAAGTGACATAAAAGTGGGATTTGCCTTTTGTATTGTCCTAATATAAGCCTCTTGTATGTTCCAGACAAAGAATCGCCCGAGAAAGATTGCATTTCGTGATGTCTCCTTGGAGCTTTCTGAGGCAGCTGTATCCTCAGGACAGGTTATGGTTGGTTATTCATTTCTTGTTCTCTCAAAGGAGCTTGTGTCCGTTTTTGGATGCTAGAAGTCTCGGCGAATTGCTCTACGTGGGCAATTTATGGATGTACTCAATTCTCTCTGTGAAGCCGGTAACCTTTTTTGGATGGTAAAAGTCTCAGTTACTTCCTTTGTAATTAATTATAAAACGCGTCTAGTTCTTCCGGCAGAGCTCCTTGGCAAAGAGTGTTCAATTGGCCCGTGGGTAAGGACTACGCTCATGAAGACTGAACGCTCATGAAGACTGAAGTTTGTTAAAATTAATAAAAACAATGACAGACACTGTTATCAATTATTTAATTTTAAATAAAAATCTGAAAAGTTATTGTCACCCGTCAATAATCAATAAAAGGTTCAAATAAATATCTAAAATTTTGGATTTTTTTTATGTGAAGCCCTCACCCAGTCTTGGTCTGACTCAATAATTTATTGACTAAACAATATATAAAAAGGTAAAATATAATACAAGTATGCAAATTGACATGATTAACCAGGTAAGTTTCGCATATGGAACTGTTGCGATTAAAATCATCGAGATATATTTTTTAAAAATAACTATTATTAAATTATTTTGAAATAACTATAAATATAGCATTATTCTATTCTATTTTTATTTTTATCTTTTAAAACGATGAAAAATATTAGTAAATTATATTATATAAAATTAACTTGTCAATTGCACTGATTTCCTTTTACGAATTGAACATCTACGTAAATGGGATCACTCGCAAGCCACAGAACAATAAACAAAAACAGAAAGACATGGCTGGTCAGGCTCCTGTAATAAAGGTGTAGAGGCTTCTGACCTGAACAGCCATGTCTCTCGGTTCGATGCTATATATATCATTCCACAGTCAAATATCATTTATAGTAAGAGACCAATGCTCTCAATCTATTATTCTGAACATGTTCAACAATCATGGAATTAGAGTACAAAATACACCTGAAAGCCATGCTGCCACGAAACATAGCAAAAGAAAGTGACTTAAAACTTGATTTCAACAATTCCACGGTAAAAAGTTACAGGTAGACGTAGGCACTAATTAGCCCACATATGCTCACGTTGAGCGAAAAAAGAAAATACTAAGCTCCTGACCAATGCTTCCATTTGGGTCTATCAGGTGAAAAGATGTAGCTTCTTGTGACCCAGAAAATCTCTCAAATCTTGCTCTAAGGTACATGAGATCGTCGTCATGGCGGTCAAGCTCCTTTCCACTTATAATTCCAGCTCCTGTGGCGACTGAACTTATTAGCCTCAGAGCGTTCATGTCACCATCTGATGGCCCGCGCTTAACAGCATACCCAACGCTCCTTCCATTACAATACATGGACCACACCGGCGTGGATAAAAGAGAGTTGGAATAAGAGCTTTCACCATATCCGCTTTTTGTGCTTTCCAGTGCTATTCGTACAACCCCACCTTGCATTTCTTTGGCTAATATAGTTGTCGAGACAGCAAGTTCGAGTAGGATAACTGTGTTGTTGGATTTGGAGTGGTTTTGGATACAGAGGTTAACTTTTCCTCGGCGAAAACCGAAGATAGTTCCTGTGACGACTGTGCTTGAAGTATTAAGGGTGGGGTTGGAACGATACCTGTGGTAGGTTAGAAGGGTGGTGTCGTCTTGCTTGGTTTCTTGTTCTTGAACGAAGGTGCAATGGCAACATGGAATTAGGAGCTCCATCAGGGAACGAAGAAGGCTCCAAGAGCGAACTTGTTTATGGCAGTCCACAGAGGCTATACCACTAGTTATCTTGGTGGCGCCTAGTGTGTGATAGGACATGATGCCTTTAGCTATGAATTGGAGGCTTCTACTATTATTGAAGGTGGATGAAAGTTTAAATAGACAATGGTGAATATATTTATTTTGTATAAATAAATGAAGAAATTACAGTTGTCTTCGCCTACAAACTCTTTCTAGCAAAATAATATTCCATGAACTCGTGGGTCTATCTTAAAAAAGAAATATAATAATGGAATATAATTGTCAAACTCAGAGAGTCCAAAATTTTCTATTTAATTATGAAAGTTGTTAGGGAATAAATATATACACACTAATCATCTGAGAAAAAGCTAAATTGAATGTATTCCTTTTCAACCCTATCAATCCCTTTTTTTTTTTTCTTAAAATAATGGAAGCAGGATTAGGAGAATATAATTGTATTGATGACACATGCTACATGATAAGTGACCAGTTCTTTCATAGTAATCGAAGTAATGATATTTTTCAAGGATCAATGCTCAAATTCGAACAGAACACGTGAATCACGAAAAGAACATCTCCAATGGGTACTGGACAGCGACCTATAATTACCCGAGATTACGGCAAAAGGTGTATATTAGGACTCGCAGAGATACTGCATCGGATCAATGGGACATTGATGACGACGTTTTATTTATTTCTACTGAACACTTGTGATGGAGGAGAAAATGGTGAAGGGATGAATCACTCTTGTGTTTGACCAACAGAATGAATGCTTTATGTGCATTGAATGGTTATCTTCATTTAGTTTTTAAAAGATCTAGAGGAAGGGAAGGGGGAAAAAAACCATGTACTCTAATCAATTGACTGATGATAATTTTGTTTATTTATTAGAAAGTGGTGGGCACGCAAGCAATGAAGAAAATTCATCATAATTAATTACGGATTCTCCCATCATTTAATCATTGGATCCCTCCCTGGACATTGAGCATCACACAACCTGTTCAGATTCTATTTAAGCAAAAGATTACGAAATAGAAAGTTTTGTCCAACTTCGAGAACCCTGCTCACTAATAATGTTGGACTTGGTAAAGGGATCCGTCATACCAAAACTAAATGTTTTATTATTTTCCTGTCTTTTTTTTTTTGCATATGGTGGCATCAGAGACAGAGATGATGTCCTTTTCCGCAGACAAGAAGGCAAAAAGTACATAATGTCAGCAAATGAATGGTTTCTTATTGCCTTTATAGCCTGTTTTCTCCACTCATGTCCATTGCCTTTTTCTCTCCATGTGCATCTCAAGGGCAAAATGACTCGAGGGAGAGTTGGGCTTAATTTTTCAACTTCTTAAAACTAGGGATTTCTCGATCCTTCATATTGCTTTTCGATAGGTGTCAGATTATACATATTCAAACAGTAATTCCAGGATATTTTGTTTGAGATTTTATTTGAAATTGATAATCTTGATACGGGTAACTTTTTACTATGTACGTATTTGACTCGACACCTCTTCTTATATAGACATTGTTGATTTTGATTATAATGTTATATATATATATAAAAGGTATATAAGGTATGTATATTCATTTGAATTTCCTAACCGATAAGCCCCCCAAATTTATTATTGAATTTTCTCAAAAAAAGTTGAATAAAAAGGTAATATACAGTACACCCAATATTATTTATCTACTATTTACTGAGCTCACCAGGACTTATTTGTCCTATTTGAAAAGAAAAAAATCAAAGTTCACCATAACGAAATCTAATCTGGGTCCCTAATAGTAAGTCCAAAAGATCTGAACCACTTACGGATCAAATAATCACTAGAGTCCGCACTCGGTAGTGCCCTCATTTAGGCATTTTGTGCACTTGCAGTTTTAGGGATGAGTCCCTGAGCAAGCACAGCTACAAAACAAAACGCACTTACCCTTCATATGTTTTACTTTTCGCTAATATTAAGGTTGCATATGAAGCAAGTATCTGTTGTTCGTAAAATAATATCCATAAAACAACTCACTCGGCTGAAATCAGACATCCTAAGTTTACACGAGGCCAAGCAATGCCAATAATCACCATCACCGTCAGGCAATTTTATCATACAAACAAACCACAAGAAGAAAATCCTTGTACATATCGGTAAGCCGGCGGTGACTCGTTCCCTAAACTTCACCTCCTTCCCGATGATTTGACAACAATTCCTCAAGCAGATCTTCCTAGAAACGTCAACCTTGCTTTGCTTCCCTTCTCAGAACCTGGATCGGAGATCAGTTCAAATAATTCAAAGGGTACTTTATGTAGCTCGGAGATCATTTCCTAAATGATCTCACATGTACAGCACTACTTGTTTGCTGGAATCAGTCAGTTTCCTTCAACATGTTGTTCTCAACAACAATGACATGGGGAAGTATGCATTTCACTCAATAAATAAAAAGCATCAGACAGAGGTCCCTCAAAAGCCAGCAAATGAATGAATGCCTTGCATTAAATCTCCATTCTATTAAGCAATATTGGGAGTTGAACAATTTATAGATTGATAATCCGGAAATTTACTTAGTTTTAGAATTTAACTAGCCTAGTGATTCCAATTGTGTGGGATCATTATACTTTTTCTGTTTTTCATGAACCTCAGATACTTGGAATGTGAATGCACTGAATTGAAAACTTCAGAGGTTCAACCAAAATAATATAACTAGGGCGCTGCAGTGAAGGATCAATATTAGCTGGGAATACAGTTTTTAGTTCGAGTCCATAAACTTTATGGCTTGTATTCACAGTTTTTAGTGTTTACCTCCTCTGCAAATTTTATTAAAATGGTCGTCCGAGGTCGTTGCTGACCCTCCATGGGTACAAAATGCGCTGTTACTACAGCTGGAAAACCAGCATTATCCAAAACACCCTACAAAAGAGGAGATGATCGTTTAAGATATCATCAATCACAAGATTTATCAGCAGGCACAAATACATTGCAACTTTTACCCTCACTATTCCAGCAACAAATGCCCCACAGTTGAATGTCCCCATATCCTTGGGAATCGAAATAAACCTGAAAAAAATCAGTGGGATTACAATCTACAAGACAGCTCCAAATAGCAGCAAACCTGGATAAACAGTAACATTTATGACAACAACTATCATATATCATACCATCAATGATGAAAATCAAGGAGATAGTAAGCACCTGTTTACAAGAAGTTCTTTCTCACTGATCATATATTCATCTTCATGTTCAGTGCCTTTCTCGAGGGAGTCAGCAACCTGGTACAAGAAACTTCAATGCATCTAAAGCATAAGGATAAAAAGAGGCAGGAAAGTTGATGCTCGGCATTCAGCTAGAATAGTCAACCATCTTTTGATCAAAATGAAGAAGGAGCTGCAGCACGAAATTTTCTTACTCTACACATGTGACTATCCATCATACATCAGCCATGTGATGTCATGGTAAACATCCAACATCGTGCAATGTACCATTCATTGTTAAAAATCCACCAAACAAATACTGTAGGGAAAGTTCCACCCTCTGAGGAAGGACTAAATACAGTAGGGATCATAACAGCATAAGACATAGTTCAAATAAGAAAATTACTTTTCCAAATAAAACCTTCCACACTGTGCTGTGTACAAACGATAAAATTCCCAACAATTTTATTTCCCTTCTATTTCCCTGCAACACATCAAACAACAAAGACCATGTCAATTATAGAACCTTTGCAACGAATATGCAAACAAAAATATCCACGATAAGAAGAAACGGGATTGTAAGGAAAGAAAGCAAAATAAATTAGAAAATCTGATCTCTGAACAAATGTGAAGCCAAAAATTAGCCTAACCAAACGACAATAATGAGATATGCATGCGATCAATTAAAAATATAACATGCAATCTATATTCAGCTATTCTAAAACGAGTCAGAAGCATACCTTGTCCCGGTGACAAAGAAGCTCGAGAACCCTAGCCCCAACAGCATAGCCAGCATCCTCAAGCCTGAATCAATCCATTGACAAAACCAAAATAAGACCATGACCCCCTTTTATTTTTTTTTGAAGAAAAAAGGGAATATTTGAAGAAACAGAAGAAAATAAGTCAATGGTTAAAGGAGATGATTCAACACCTTCTTTCTAATTCAGCGATATTGTCAACCTGCGTTTGGTTATACTGTACAAGCTCGGAGAAGAGGAACGCAAATGCACTCAAACTCACCTAAAATCACATAAAACAGCAAATCCCTGACAGCGAAATTAGAACCGATCTGGCCAAACAATACCATCTCATGTAACTAATCGATCCAGAAAACGGATATATAATAATGACCACAGAAGGAAGAAAATCAGGAAAACAGGGATTGAGAAAAAAAAAGTACCTCTTGTTTGCCTTTGCTGAGGGGCTTGTCGAGGACATTAGAGTACTGCTTCATCTTGGCGGATCCTACGCTGATCATATTTGTCCCGCTGCTTTCTTCGACCAGCACAACTGAAGGTAGCGGTAACAGAGTAAAGGTTTAGACAGGTGAGAAGCCTTGAACCTTTAACAGTTTAACTGACCTTGTGCGTTTCTGGATCTACGAGGAGATAGCATTACAGTTTATTGTCTCCCAGTTCCAGGCCCATGGGCCATGTGTGGCTTCCTTCCCAACTTGTGGTGGTGGCTCTACCTCTCCAAACCAATCACTGTAATGGGTTACCAATAATAAACCCAAAAAATTTGGACCTCCATTAGATCAAATAATCACATGAACCCATCTCTTTTTAATTTCTGGATCATTATAATTTTGTCGCTCGTAGATTTTGACAAGTGGAGCACAACTGAGACAAAATGAGGTGTGCCATCTCATCGATATTCGCGGCACCAGCTGCCATATGATATGACATCTCTTGTCGCTTTGAAAAATGAAAGAAAAAACACATCATTTCTCAAAAGCAAAAGCAAAAGCCCATTGATAGTACTGTGGAAATAAGGTGGAGTGAGAGCAAGGACAAAACATTCAGAAAGCCGCATAGATCCAAACAGAATCGATAAAACAAAGACCAATGGAAGATGCAAGTAAACTAGGGAAATCTAGCCGTGTGCAAGAGCTACAACACCCTGATGCAGCGAAAGAGTGGGTGTGAAAATTGAATATCTGGATTATTGATCCACTCAAGTATTGGGTTTAATGTTGGGCACTATTTGCTGTGGACAACGATGTGATATTGGGCCGAGTACAATTAACGTTTAAAGTTTATGTCTTCTTCCTTGTATTCGTGTCAAGGTAGAACAAGGACAAAGCAAAAAAAGGCGTTTGATCATCAGTCTGAAGAAGATTTATTATAACTCCACCGGAGCATCGCAAATTAAGTCGGCGAGACTAAGATGTGGAAATTCTAGGAAAAATACAAATAAAAATTGAAAATCCCCTAATCTAAGCCCTCTCGCCTCGGATCCTCCTGGCCAGCTGAATGTCCTTGGGCATAATGGTGACCCTCTTGGCATGGATGGCGCACAAATTGGTATCCTCGAACAACCCGACAAGGTATGCTTCGGCAGCTTCCTGAAGAGCCGCAACAGCGCTGCTTTGGAACCTCAAATCGGTCTTGAAATCCTGCGCAATTTCTCTGACCAGCCTCTGAAACGGCAACTTCCTGATGAGCAGCTCCGTGCTTTTCTGGTACTTTCTGATTTCTCTCAGCGCCACAGTTCCAGGCCTGAACCTGTGGGGCTTCTTCACTCCACCGGTGGCTGGAGCTGATTTCCTGGCAGCCTTGGTGGCTAGTTGCTTCCTGGGAGCCTTACCTCCAGTAGACTTACGAGCGGTTTGCTTCGTGCGGGCCATTCTTCACGTAGAACAGAAAAGGTCGTTGATGATTATTCAATATTAGCAACTACTTGGATTAAAGTGATGGGCATTAGGGTGTTAACTTATAGGCAGAGAAGGGAGGGACGGGAGGCGGGATGGCAAATTTTGCAAACATTGGGGAGAGGTAATCGGGCTCTTCTACTTTGGTTTTGGATGGGAATGATTGGGAGGCAATGAAATTATTTAGTAATTTCGTTTTGAATTTCACTTCTGCCGCCATTTGCCGCCTCCCTCCTCTTCTTCAAATTTGCAGGTTGATGGACAAGAAGACAACTGTTTTATGACCCAATAATACGGAGACGCTTATCTTATGGACCTGTATTCTGGGCTTCTCTTGTAGGTGATGGGCTTTCTTTATTGGAATTTCACTTTATGGACTTTTTTTTTAGGAAACATTTTCACTTTTGTTTACAAAATTTAGAACGCCTGGTCGGTTATTCCTCCACTAAATTGGCTTAAGCTTAATATTGATTATTTTTCAGGATAATGGCTTTTGAGATATTGCATATCTTTCTTTAGGGTGAAAACACTTATGGAGTCATATGGTAGATTAATATCAGATCAAATTACATAGTATATAGGATAGAGCTTTCAAAAAAAATTTCTTAAATATTTTTGAAAGGTTCCATATTTTATTTGTTGATTTATTTTGTAAGTATTCGTAACATGACACGAGTATTTATTGGATTTTCATTAACTCAATTAATCTTGTCAGGTTTTGGTTAATAGGGTGGGTCTTCTCATGATTTGCCATGACAATTGGGATGTGTCTCTTCGCAAAAATGTTTGTGTGGTTTTGCAGTTAGGTCTCTACATTTTTCTGTCTTATTAGGTATCTTGCTCATAGGCCATAGCTATCTCTGTGTGTCCCGGTGATAAGAGTAGGAATCCTTGGGGCCGGCAACAATTTTAGGTATCGTTTTCTTACTAGTATTTTCCTTTTCTTTGAGCTTCATTTTCACTGGCTACTTTCTGCATGACACGCGTCACCCTTTTGGTAGGCAACTTTTGAGCTCTCATTCATCATTGCCTTGTGAGCTTCTCTATGTACCGAAACTTTTTGTACTGTGATACGTAGCTTTTGTCTTTTCTATTACTTTTCCGCCACTGCATTCCTCACCTCCAGAGGAAAATATATCTATTAAGAAACAATAAGAACACTGCCAACATGGGAAGGGTATCTAAGGGATATCGCTGTCAATCCTCTCGTTGTTCTCTTCATCGGGACAATAAATGAAACAAAAGACTTAAATACTCTGGCAATTTCTTTAAAACAAAATTACAGTTACAACATGTTCACTTAGAACTGGTACTATCATTAATAATATTGATGGGTTATCCAAAGATTTGTCACTTCACTTCTGACCACTTTCGTACATGGATGGAAGCTTTCTCCGCCTGCGAATTCCGACCAAATCACAACAAATCAATCAATATGGATGTGCTAGAAAAATAGACCACCCAATTGCTTTACTTACCTCTTTATCCCAGTCGCATCGAATGGTGATGATGGCTAATATCAAGGTTTGAACTGCTGTCCCTCCAAATATCATTCCAGCCCAAATCCCCTGTTTTTGTCAATTTTACGGACAAACTAGTCTGTCAGTCACAATCATTTAGAAGGTGTTAAAATGTTAAGTCTATCTAGTATTGCTACTTTTCTGCAAAGCTCATGATGATTAACTATGATTTGAAATCAGATAAAACGCTACCCTTTTTGAAGTTAAATCAACTCCACCACATAAATTGTGCAGTGCAGTAAACCTTATCTATAAAGACACAATTCATGACAGACATGCAGTTTCCGCTCAGAAGGAAATCTTATCTAATGGAGCTCTGCAGAAACACCTAGAAATTGCTTCCGTAAGCAAAACCTTGGCTAATTTGAGACCCAAGATAACGTATGGACACAAAAAAATGGAGCTGATCGGCATCTAGCAGGAAATATTGACTACTGACATCTCAGATCAGCAGGGCTGTATAGAACGTGACCTTACAGTTTTTTGCTATTTTCTTTTTAACTTTAATAAACAGTAGAAATGACTCACCATAACACCTTGATGAAAGACCCATCCCATCAAAAATCCAAGTGGAACCCCAATCAAGTAGTAGGAACCCAAATTTATGTAAGCCACGTACTTTTGCCATCCCGATCCCACAGCCACCCCTGCAAGGCGATAAAAAAAAAGGGCGTCGAATGTAAGTATCCTCACTTTTCAAAAGTTTCAGCTGATCAGAACTCGATTATGAGAGGAAAAACGAAGATTAAATGAGTACGTACCAGAGAGTATGGGCTGAACACTGTTGAGCAAAACGGTGAAAGCCAGGAGGATAGAGAGGCGGTTCACCGCTTCGGTGACAGCCTCGCTTGAAGAGAATATCCATGCCAGTTTGTCATGGAAGCATAATATAAGCACCCAAAAAACAAGGCCAATCACAACTGATGTCATCACCGACACGATTGTTGCAAACTTGGCCCCCTTACCATTACCAGCTCCAAGCTCATTTGCAACCCGTACTCTGCATATCATCATCATAGGTGATCATCGAGTTATTTTAATATAATAGATGTTAAGCTAATTATATATGTATTGTATACAAGTTATTTTATGTTTTTCAATAATTTCTGATATTTGTATTGTAATTGAAGTTTGTCTAGTTCAATTTAATTCGGTGAGACTATATATTTTTTCAATTTAATTATGACTTTTCAAAGATATATCTATCACAAACTCGTCCACAATTAGTGATAGTAACAATAAATAGCCGCAAGCTAACTGATGCGGAATAACAAAATCGTGAGTAAGCAAGACTAAAAGGACAAGAAAAATTAGAAAAAGAAAGATAAGAAATCGACAAACACAAATATTCGGCTTTCGAACATTGTCTATCATCAAAGTCCATTTTATATTTGAAGTTTAGAAAAAGACAAACTAGACCATTCTATCAATGGTCTGATTTTCTATTGCCACATCCATCACCACATAAAAAGAAAGGTTTTCTGGTCTTCGTCTAGGCTCTACCCCAATAGTAATTGGCCCACACAACCCCGATGAAAATAAAAAATCATGACCAGAGACACACGATAAAATAATGACTAGATTATTTTGAGAATGACTGGAATTATTTGAATTATCAAATAATGTCACAGGTCATAGTCAGTCTGATCATGAAACAGCCTGACACCACTATTCACTGGATGGACAAGAATGGTAAGTCTAAAAAAAGGAAAAAGATCTTGGTATTATTGGAAAATATATTGTGTCCGTGGAATTATCTAAATAAAAATATTTTAAAAACTTAGGCATTGGGTAATAACTTAATATAAAAATTATTAGAAGTTTGTAGTACAAAGTGGCCAATTGCTGGCCACATAGGCTCCCACGTAGAAACAAACATATATGAAGGAGGCAAAAGCGAAAATGGAAACGAGAAATACCCGGTAGCTGCAAAAAATGCAAACGGAATCATCAGCTCCCAGCCATTTATTGTCATGCTGGCAAGCAAAACAAAGCCTATCAGTCAAAATGAAAGATCATTCAATAATTATAACAGGACAACAACAGAAAGTGACCCTTTAGAATACTTTAAGACAAGAATCGTGCACGAATTATCCAACGGCTTCTCAATCTTAACAGACGAATTTTACTCAGGGAGGCCAACAATATTTGATGAATGGTGGTGGATTGTTCCTTATGATTTCGAATAACAAAAAATAATCTTAAAGCGTTTTAATGATAAACATTTCGACCATATGGAAAAGCATACCATATAGACAAAGCATCCACGGCAATCTCTGCATTCTGCAGGTTCCCGGTCATTAAGATGAGTATTCGATAATACCAATTCTCCAGGCTTTGATCACCGCAACGAGAAGCATAAAGGAAGAAAACACAGTTGTTATGGAAGATTGAAGTAGTAGCAAGTCAAAAGAAATGAAGTCGAATGAACCAAAGAGAGAGAGGGGAATACCAAAGCATGACCCCGGAAGAAGCAGAGAGTTTGGTGAATTCCCAAAGACCAGAGAAGGCTTCCATGGAGAAACCAGTCCATGTAAGAGGGCATCCTCCACATATGGTATAAGCCAGAAGCCCGAACACCAAGACCCACCACGAAAAGTTCAAAGTCATGGCGGTTCCAGTCACTCCCAGTTGAAGCTTGTACACAAACAGCCAACTCACGATCGCATGGACAATGAGGGCTACCAAAGACACCCAAGCGATGATCATATTCTTAAGCTGGCTCTGCAAGAATCTTTGCAAAGGAAACTGAAAAGCAAAACTGAAGTGAAGCGGTAGCATCCACACAGACACCATCCCTGACATGTCGGACAAATCGTCAGGTTGTCCTACCAGCTTCAAGAACGGAGTGGCATATAGATACAGAGGCAAGAGCAGAACACAACACAAGAACAACACAATCCAAGAACGCTGCATGTATACACCCAACATGTAGTACTTCTTTGCACCATAAGCTTGTCCACACAGAGTTTCTAATGCACTCGCCATCCCCAGCTAATCATAAAGAAAGCCGGCGTGTGTATATACATATATGATAGGAAATAATTAGGAGAGGGTTTTTTCCTCTTGAACAACGAGGGAAGAGAAAAACCATCAAATAAGAGAAAAGCAGTACATACCAGAAGCCCAAAATCGAAACCAATAATGACGTTATTAACAATGGAGATAGCGCCAAGCTCAAGGTCTCCCAAATGACCAGCAAAGGCTTGAGTGATAACAAGCATCGAGTAGGAGGTAAGGCGGCTGAAGATTGCTGGCCCAACTATGTGCCAAAGCTTCTTTGATTCAACCAACACCCTCTTTGCAAGTCTTTCTTCTCCACCATCATCTTGTTGAATGTTGCCCTCTAAATTATGTTGTTGTAGCAAAGGAATTTTTGCTTCTCTATCAATTGCACCGTTTCTCGACATCCCTCTTCTTCTCTGAAACAGAAACTACTGCACAGAGGGAGGAGAGAGATCGTGTGCCGACAAATAACCTTGTTTCGGAATTGTCCGAGGGCAGAATTTTTTTGGTACTAAGATTTGAACACCTATGGCAATAATATAAACGATTTTGTTGCAAGGATGTTAAATCACGTCTCTGTATGTCATAATAGAGTGACGACATCCTCCTATCTCTATTCTGCGGTTACCCTTAGCCCTTAGGTTACTCCTTGTACTATAAATTGCCCAAACAAATGATCAGAAGCTATCATGATTTGTGGTGGCCCCGCTTCGCAAATAAAAAATTATCGGTGTCCTATCAAACTTCTGCTTGAATATGGTGATTTATGAGCCAATCTTACCTTGATCTTAAAGAGGCGATTGCTACCGGTGGGTTGGATCGACGCTGTTGGATCAGTTCCTTTGCAATTGGGGAAGCTCTTTTACCTTCGACTTCTTCGTATCATGTTTTTCATTTTGTTCACTTCTTGCACTTAAGCAATCACCCAAATCAGATGTAGATCGAAACAGCTGTCGTATCCATATTGATTTTGTGCAACCACTCCACAGTTACCAATAATGAAGTTGTATACAGATTTATGAGGTGATGGAATTCGCAAATAGAAATATAGGAATAACACAACTCTACGCTTCTAATGGAATTAATTACAATAAATCAGTAATAGAATAAACTGACGTATACCATTTTTCTTAAAATTGTAAAAAATAAGGTTATCGGTTTCGTCCACTAGGGTGACATGTTACAGTTTTAATTTTGGAGATTAGAGAGGAGTACATAGGTTTTATGGACACATTGGGAGTGATAGATGGTAATAAACTTCAGTTACTGTATGGACCATCTGATGCCACAGCTCCAAAAACTGTATGGATCCTACCTGCACTGACTTACTCTATCCCCTTGGCACTGATCTAAACTAAAGAACCAACAACAAAAGGAGTCTACAGAGACAAGAGAGTATAAAAGGTATTGCATTACACTGCATTGGTCGATGAAGAATCTCAGCAAATCCAGTCACTAATTGGGGTTTCCAGAAATGACTTAGCACCCATCGGGATTTGACATTATTACAAATATTTGAAATGTTTGGATTTCGTACTGAGTTTTTTTATATTTTTAAAAATAAAGAAATATTTATCATAAATATCAATTATAAATAACTATCAAGTGAAATGAATTATTATCGAATTGAGTAGTTGTTGGCATTAACAGAATTTTCTGATTGGAGGTTTACTGACTATAAGAAAGAAGTCATAAATTTATTCTATAGCTCCATGAACTGGAACGACTTTATGGGAAAGATTCAGAAAAATAAAATAGTAGATTTGAGATGAGATCACTTGCAGAAAAGCATAACCTTAATTTTACGAAACTTTTTTTATAATCTGACAAGGTCATGCGGTCACTGCACACGATACCTATAAGATGGAATGACGAATCTGCCCTACCTTCACGATAGTTATATCCCAGTCCGAGATAGTGACCGTTCGTATGACCAATGGAAAAAAAGGTACAGGGAGACGGTTAATGTTGTTTGATGCAATAATGTGGAGTTTCTTTCAATCAATTGTCGACTCCAGGCTGGAAAAAGTACAAAAAGAATAATGATTTTATTTATTTAAATTATCAACTATAGTAACTATATATCTATAACTTAAACGTAAAAGATTTTGGTTACGCTAAAGCAGCTCCTTACTAGTTTATCCTTATATTCGATATACAAAGTTTCATTTACGTATATAAAGACAGATAGATACTATATCGATTGAACAAATTTGATTCAATTTTTTTAACGTTCATTTAATTCCAATCTTTCTATACTAATACTAATATTAAAGGGTTGACACTAGTCGCTCTCATATAGACATCTCTGTCCCCTCATCAGTAATTCAAAATCAGTGTCACGTATATTCATCTCCCTTAAATGACTTATAGAATTGGTCGTAACCATAATAGAGTCCAACACCAAGTGAGACAAACGAATTTGTGTCTTGTACCTAGTAGGGACAAACGTGGTCTGCACTCCAAGTTTTGATGTGCATTTTCCACTATTCGATCGACTATTTTGACAAAAAACAAAGTGGCCTAGCTGGAAACGATGACCTGTGTCGACCTGACTAAATTTTACTAATCCAACAAAAGCTTTATGGGCAGACTAAACTTTACTAGTGTACAAAGATTTGATGATTTATTTTATGCACCAAATACAAGTTTAGAAGGTAATTTACAAATCAAACAGTAGTATTGCTTCACTCCAGCATTATTGCTTTTTTAATAGATTGGTCTCTCTTCTATCCTGGAACACTTGTGGATTTGGTTTTTACTTATTGACGTTTGAAGATTAGACCATGTTAATCTATGTATCCAATAATTATTTTTTTCCATTTAAGATATATTTGTTGTATTCTTAGTTGATAAAATCGCAACGGTTGGAATTAAAAATAAATTATTATTCTTTATTAATTTAATTTAAATATATATTCAATCAAATTTTATTCATAAATAAAAATTTTAGAATTATTTTAATCGGAAGAATCGGAAATGGCCAACAAGTATAGTATTTTATACGTATATTTAAATCCGAATCATTATCTTAACTATGTTCTAAAGTAAAATGATTTCAAATATACGACTTTTTTACCAATTTCTTAAATTTGAGAGACAAAAGGCCACCAAAAGTATAGTACACTCAATAAGTCTTCGGCATTTTCTGAAGAGGTAGTAATTAAAACGTTTTTGCTATTAAATTAAGGATAATAATGAGAACAAGATGATTTTTAGTGTGGATATTGTGGGTTGGTTTTTGTTTGTTTTAGGCGGAAAAGGCGTGAGGGTAAGGTGGAATTGGGCTTGGTTGAGAGAAGAGAATGATTTGCGGTGCACGACACATGGCCAGCTCATTGTTCATTTCTTTTCCTTGTCCCTGTAGTTTGGCCATGAGACGGAAAAGGAAAAAAATTAATTCATTAAAATAATAATATGATTTTATGAACACGTAAATTTATAATAAATAATATTTTTCTATTATGTCCTCAACCAACAGTCTGCTATAAATAACCGTCACGTGTCGATAAATAAGAACTAAAAATATAGATAAAAAAAAGTGCATACTGGGATCAATCCCAGTCATTGTCTTGGATAATAAATATCCTGTTTAATTTAAAAAATTATGTTATTTCTTTTCGAATTAATATGATACCTAATAATCATACTATAACTAGCTCTTGATATATATCTCGAATTCTCGATCCTACAGCTTTTTTCTTGATATGGATATGTGTTATTCTAGTGATTCATTATAGAACACATAAATAAAACATCAAGCCACCTATTAGGTGCAGTTAGAGATATTAAATGCATACGTATATAATGAGGCATTTCGAGGTTGCACTGAAAACCACAGGCTGTTTGATTTTTCAAAATTAATGGAGTACCGACATTAATAATTATTATTTTTAAAAAATGATATATATTATTAGAAATTAAAATTATATTTCTAATTCTGATTTTGACAATTTCACAAATCAAACGGAAATTTTTTTTCAAGTATACTATTTAAAATAAACAAAAAATAAGTACAACAGGGTTGACAAATTAGTCGCTCTCATACAAACATATTCTTCATCAGTAATTCAAAATTCATCTCACCTTTGTTTTCTACCTAAAATGGCATAAGAGAATTGGTGGTTAGCATAAACCTGGCTTGCACTCCAAGTTTGAATGTGCATTTACAATTTTTGATTGACTCGTTTTAGAGACCGGAATGAAGTTTCACTCCCTCTCAGGCAGAAGGACCAGGAGCTGGGGGGCGGCGTCTGATTGACTTGGTCATCTGTAGTGAGCAAGGAATTTTTTTTGTGACGAGGTGGGCCCTGATCACCTCATATATCCTTTATGAGCCTCCAAGATACATTTTATACCATGAGCAATGCTCCAATTAGTCCTATATATACGACCGGTTATTAGAAAAAAAATTACAATAATTAAATAATGATGTGCAACATCCGTCAATCATAGACAAATTAAATAAAAGATTTTTTAGCCAACGGGCGGGTGGCATTTTTAATTAGGAGTCAAAGGTTATCTTATTACGTTAATAATTTTTCATCCTCGCTGAAGCAAAACCCGCTTCGAGGAGTGAAGTGAAAAGAAAGGTATGGGATTTGGGACAGAAAGCGAATGATCCAACTGATGAATCTCAATCTCAATCTAAACTAGCCCACTTGGAAATGCTGACTAATTTCAGCTTGATTAAATTTGACTAATTACCAAAAGCTTTGTGGGCTGACTAAATTTGACTAATATACACAACTTAAATGATTTTTTATTATGTACCAAATACGAGTTTTTGAGATAAATGGAATATGTGATTGAATAGTAAAAAATTTTAATTTTTTAATTTTTAACCAAACATAAAACAATTATTTATTTATGACGTAATCAAATAGATTGATTATTGTTTAGAACCACAGTATTGCTTCCCACTAGGATTGAGGTATGAGTGACAATAGGCCAATTCATTGATGAGATGGGTTGGTTGGTTTTTAATGAAGTTTTCTTTTCCATGTTCCTCGTAGTTTGGGGTGTGGGCTGCTAGAAAGAGCTCTGGGCCTTTGCTTATGGTTGAGCCAGGAAAATGACTAACCAAACCTTTACACCAAATGGGTTATTTTGAGCCCAAAACCTTATTTAAAGGCTAATTTCTCCCCCTTTATGTTGAAATTAAGCCCAAACCAAAGATGTCATAACATATGAACCTATTGGCCACAAAACTTTAAAAACGTTACTAGTCCATATCTATAGGCTCATTGAGCCTTAAAACACCAAATCCAGAAGAATCGCATTTTCCTATAATGTAAAAGGAGGGTTTACAGTTCACTGGTTGTGACCAACCTGATCTAATCATGCCAGCATCTCTCGTATCTGTCTTCAGTAAGCATCTAACTTCTATCACAAAGCTGGATCTTAATCTAGCCCTTCTGAATAGACCTCATTTAAAGCGCATAGTGGTAAAATATACATATTATCGATAGAGTAAATTTTATTCGCAAATTTTGAAGATTTAAATCTTGAATAAATACTTACATTAACTTTATAATTCCCTGTTATTTTGAAAAATGACTGCAAAATTTTTTACTTTTTTAGATAACTTCTTATTATTGGTTGAGGGTGTTTGAGAAATTTTTTTATCGACCGTAATTGGTCTCATTAGATAAAATTGACAATCTTTTAATCATTTAATAAGGATTAATAGATAACTTCATATATGCTTATAATAAATTAATATTCTTCCATTCTAAAAAAATGATTTTTTTCTTAAAATTATTATTTATTTATTTTTTGTAAATTTTTTAATTATATATTTAATCATGGTTAAAAAATCTTCCGATGAGGCACGATTTGCTCAGGGCATGCTCCAAGATTAACGAATGAAATTGGCAAAGGAAACAAAATAATAGCAAACTGTTCCATTCAATTATTTATTTGATGTACAATAAATCCCGTTTCTACAATCATACGTCCACCTTCCGATCATCAGATGACACACGTGTCAAGATCATACCTTTTCTCTCCATCCAAATAATGCCGAGCTAGAATCAACAATCACAAAAGGAAAAGGGAAAAAGAATCAAACGCGAAACAGAGTATGGAAAAGGAAAAGAAGTGAACCAGCAAATACGAAAACAGATTTCAACGCTCTAAGAGGATGAAACATCTAAATTAAGCAGATGACGAAGACCGTTGAATTCTCCCTTAAGCCAAAGCAAAGGCCAAATAAGTTCCTGCAAGTGCTGTTCCTGCGATCGTGACTCTGTCAACCCAGCTAGCAGCAAAGGAACCACTTGGAGCAGGTGGACCTTCAGGTGCAGTACCAGGCGTGTCAGCACCGGGTGCAGGACTAGATGGTGGGGGAGCAGGAGGAGAAGAGGTGGGGGAAAAAGGTGCAGGAGAGACTGGTCCAGGAGCAGGGGCTGGAGTTGGACTCGATGTGGCTGGTGCTGGAGCTGGAGTAGGAGTATTCGTGGGTGTTGGTGCTGGTTTAGGGGTTGCTGTTGGTGATGGGGTTGGTGCCGCTTTAGGGGCAGGTGTTGGTGGTGCTGTCGTGGGTGGCAATGTAGGTGCAGCCCCAGGTGCCTGTGCCATACAAGAACAGGCCAAAAGACCCAAGATCAAGAACACTTTGAACATTGAAGAACTCATGTTCCCTATCTCTCTCTGGGCACACAAACTTTCCGAGGAAACACTGAGAGCTCGTGAATTAAACAGAGAGAGATTGAGAGCGAGGAGACTGAAATGGAGGAGTGCGATATAAAAAGGACAAGATAAAATGGAGAGGCTAGAGGGACAGAGCTTAATCCAATAATGTATATGATAGAAGATTCCTCCAATCACCTAATTAAAAAATATTTCTCATTAGTGGTGCGTCGTCTTTTGTATATGATGCATTCACGTATATTGCACAACTGTGAGGAAAATTGACTGGGTAACATGGCTTAGCCAAGTCAGTTAACGACCGTTTCAATTATTGATTCTCTTCTGCTGATATTAATTGTTCTTCCAACACTATTCAAACTCAGATTATCTGTAGACGACACAAGATATATCGAATAAGGCAGAAGCCTTCGAGCACCGAACTGTTCATGCCATGACCGACAGTTGTCCGGATGGTGGTGCCCTCCCACTAATAATTGGATAAAGCTTAGTGAAATGTTATCAGCTTCAATCTCATTCTATGATATGTCCAGATAGACATAAAGAGTTTATAGGGAATATAATAATTATGGTACCCCAATTAAGTCTCCAGGCCTTCTTCATCGTCTCAATATCACCATACCAGAGAATAACATGTTCTTATGCAAACTTACAGTTTGGTTTTGTAAGATCAAGGACCCCAGCTATTCAGATATGTGTCAGCTGTAAGGATATCCAAGGAATGACTTCTATTAGGGAATGCAGGATGGTGGCAAGTAACCGCCAAACATACCTGTAGAAGCCAATCCATGTGAAGACTAGCTTGCTGATGATGTTTTTAGTACTATTTTCTTTGAACATCATGGTCTTTTTTTATCTGTAATAGGTTTCTTTATTCCTTCAAACAGAAAAAAGGAAGCACAAGCGACACCTAACAAAACAAAAACAAGCCAGCTGTTTACAGCTTTTTAGATTAGGGTTCATGCAAGCATTAGAATTTGGTTTTGGATCAAATTATCGTTCACACCACTCAGTTTAGGCATGTGTCTGTGGATAAGCCAGCGAGAGGTCTCTATCTATATTATCAGCATGCATTTAATTAGACAAATATAGAATTGGCGTTTGAACCTCCCCCTCTCGTTCCATCACAAACAACAGTGAACAGTTCGCTCTCCGCGTTAACCTTACCTATTTTTTCTGACAAAGTCCAGCCTGGGTTTCCTTTCTTAAGAAATAACGGCAAGTTTCCCTTGTATTTGTTGAAAGGTTCAAAAGCTAAGAGTACCGCAAATGATAAAGAAAAAGAAATGGGTAAACGGCAAGTACCCCTTTGTTTCTCATTTGGAGACGGTGGTGACTTGGTCTGAAGTTGGTGATCCATTCCCGTATTAAACCCCTTTTGTTTTATATGCAAGTAGCTTCAAGCTATTATTAGTATCTTATTGCAGGCTGGCTTTAGCTTTCCGCGTTGGGTTATTTTTTAAAATATTTTGGCTTACGACAACTGACAGAGAGAGATTGCCCAAAATATGCTGTTGCCGTAGAATGCGGATGTTTTCCTTGTCGTGACTTAACCGTGGTAGATGAAAAGTAATCCCGTATGCAGTATCTTGGCTTGAAAGAGATATTGGAGTTAGATGTTTGTTGGACACATGGGCGTCTGGGTATTGGCTTCTTCGGGAATTATAATCAAGGGAATTAGATTATAGAGGAATCACAGGATTTTGTGAAATAATATTGCGATTATTTTTTTTGTGCTAAGTTTATTAAAATTATTAATAGGAGCTGGCAAGAGCTGGCAAGAGCTGGCAAACATTAGGCTATGATCATAGAATGAGAAGGTGGGTCATGCCAAGGATACCCTTCTTATTTTATTTTTTATTTATAGTCATTGTCATTTGTCAGAACGTGAAAAACTTAATAGCTTACTGAAATTATTTTATATTACAATAGGTTATCATATCAAAATCCAAAGCCGTACTATCCAACTGTAGCATTGTGTGGCAAGATTATTTTTTAAAAATAGAAGTGTATCCTTCCAAGTTATATAACTAATATTTCTCTAATCAATAAACAATATCTAATTTTTAATAATAGAATAAGTTTTATTTATATTCAAATATTACTAAATTTTACGTAACTCCAAGTTTTTTCTAAGTTATTAAAAACAATAAGTGACAAAAATTTAAGTGAGATTTTGAGTTTTTATATGTAAGGAATAGTTCAAAAATCTTATGTGAAAAAGATTACCAGGTTGTGTATGAGATACATATCATATAACTTTTTGTAGTGGTAGAGTGGAAGCCCAATTGATAATGATTTTATAAAAGATTTTAGAATAAGTTTATTGTACAACCAATTACGAGTGTTGTCTTTGATTTTTAGCCCATTTGATCTAGATTGAGTCCTATGCAATTTTGAATCTATTAGTATTTTGAATACTGTATAATTCTTGAAATATGCTTAGTGTTTTCCTTGAATGTATTTGTTTCGCATGTAGTTTGGTAGGTAGTTTCATATTTGCTAATTTTCTTTTGGATCTTTTGGCAGATAATCTTTCAATACGAACTGTTTGTAAGGCCTTACTTTTTTAAAAGAGGAATTTTGCCCATTTGGGCTCAGGAACAAATGGTAACAAAATTGAAAAGCAATATATTTTAGTGTTGTAATTATTGTTTTTCATCTGTATCAAGATAATAAAATGATGTTTTGTTATCTTGCTTTGTGTGATTCTGATGTTCTAACTTTTATATTTATTTCAACATTGAATTTGAATTTATTGATTTCTTCATTTTTTTTATGGTTGCATTTTCTGCAGTTGCTATCTAATTCATTTATTTTTTTAAATTCTTTTTCATAGAGGGTAGTATTATTTTTAAAAAATTTGGAAGGAAATATTCTACCGATATCACCCCTAATGAGAAACAAAATATTATTATTAATTTGTTTTAATGGTGATTGTATTTTCTTATTTTAGGATGATGTATAAAAAATTATTGTTATTTATTTAAATATCACAACTTACCCACCTAATTGTATCCCGCTCTGTAAACTATTATTCCGTACTCTTTTTTCTACTACATCATAGATATATACGACCCGCAAGCTCTCCCATAAAATATTTAACGTAACTATACTGCTGGTCATTTCTAATACAACTGTAGCGGTATCGGTCTTCGATCCTTGTATTAGTTTTCTTATTATTCAAAAACTCAGGATTTAAAACAAGAAAAGATTTACAAAAATCTGAAGCGTAAAAAGGAATGCTTCCAGCGATACAATGTGGAGCCGATGGCATAAATACAAATTCTTCGCGCATGACTTGTTCCCAATGAGGCTAAACTGTCCGCCACCTTGTTTGCTTCGCGGAAGATGTGGATTAACTGAAATTCTTGTAATTGAAGCATCATGTGACGACTTTTAACAATGATAGGACTCCACAGGTCTCCTAAGTCCGTTGATTGTAGAACTCTGATGATATTAAGTGAATCTGACTCTACCTGGAATGTGCAAACTAGGGCCAATTGAAGACCAGTCAAAATCGTCATAGCTTCGGATCCTCATGTTAGTTGAATATCCGTCCCTGATGCTCGTACTGATCACATGGTTGAATATCCGTCCCCCGATCCTCGTCCTGATCACATGGTTGAATATCCGTGCCCGATTCTATTACAACTGTACCGGATTTGGTGACCATTAGCGTTTTACTCAAGTGGGTGTAGAAACTATTTATCATCCCTCCATCCACGCAATTCAATTAGCCCATAATTTGGGAACTTCTTGTTATTGTGGACAGGGATTGGAATCTCTAACGATCAATTTTTTCTCACTGTGTCATAACTCTTGAGATACTGTTGTTTTGACCATACCTATTTGTCATCATGAGGGCATGTTCAAGATTGCCAACAGCTCCTTCTCGTCCTGTTGTGCCCATCGGTCAATCCAGCAGAACATTATCCTCTAAAATAGAGGCGGAAGAAGTGAAACCTAGTAAAACGCCAGCCCGACTGGCGCCAGAAAATCTTGTGCAAAAGAAACCCAGAATTCTATGCCTCCATGGATTCAGGGCAAGTGCTGCAATTCTTAAACAATTGATTGGGAGATGGCCTCAAACCGTGCTGGAAAAGCTGGATTTTGACTTTCTTGATGCTCCTTCTCTTGCCCAAGGAAAATCGGCCGCTGAAGGCATCTTTGATCCTCCCTATTATGAATGGTTTTGGACGAATGAGGTTTGATTTTGATTTCGTAGAAAGAAAAATAAACTGCCCAAATGTCTGATATCTCAAATGAACTGATTGGTTTATAAAGGAGAACTTAATAAAGATGCATGAGATAAAGGTTGTCCAAACCCAAGCATGACCATTTTCTTATTTTAGGATTTCACAGAATACGTAAACTTTGAAGAAAGCTGTCATATATTGAAGAATACATGATAAATCACGGTCCCTTCGACGGTCTTCTGGGTTTCTCCCAGGTTTGATTTTTACTTCTCTCATAAACTTTTCTTTCGTTTTTAGACTGGTCCAATTTTCTCGAGTTCTTCCCGAGATAATCAATGTCATTATTAAGCCTGATGAATGAATATTAGGGAGCATGGATATCAGCTGCCGTGCCTGGCATGCAAGCTCAGGTACACAGATCAACCTTTGTCTTACATTTGCATATGATTCTGGAACTCTTTACTTCAAATTATGCGCTGTGCTAGAGAACATTTGACAACTATGTATTAACATTGTGATCAACGAAGGGGCACGGCCTTTACGAAGGTGCCTAGGATAAAATTTCTGATACTGATGTCGGCAAGTAACTTTGGAGGATACAAGCTTGCACAGCCTATTCTGGTTGCAAATGCATACTCATCGAATACCAACTGCCCTTCTCTCCATATCATTGGTAACTCGTTAAATTTTTTCTAACTTGGGAGTTAGATTGGTAATAAACGAGCATTGCTATCTGTGTGGTCGTCGATATATCCAATGATAGATACTAATTTTGATATTTTCTCTTGAGATACTCTCCCCGTGATATGCCGCAGGAGAAAACGACTTTCTGAAACCAGGAGGAATTGCTTTACTAGAGTCATTTGTGGACCCGGTTGTCATTCATCATTCCAAGGGCCACATTGTTCCAAGCCTTGGTTAGTAATTGCACCTCATAAATAATCCATTCAATTGGTTTTTGCTTATAAAAAAGGATTCCTAGTTATCCATGCAGTATGATTGTAATGCATTGGTGCTCTGTTTTATGGTCTACCATTGTCGCAGATGAGCAAGGCCACGAAGCGACTATGGTTGCCTTCATCGACGAAATTCAAAGGATGCTGTTACACAAACAGACCAGCCCAGTACCTCAAGCCCATCAGAACCAGAAGTCCAGGATGTGAACACACTGGAGGATAAGGGGACCAGCTCTCAGAAATCGGTAACAAGCCGCAGTTTCATCTTTTGTGCTTTTTTTAGTTTTTACAGGAATATACTATTCTCTAATACTTCTTTTACTTTTTAAATGTAATTTTTTTACTCAATAATTATATATATATATATATATATATATATATATATAATAGACGGAGGAGGGGAGGATTCCAGTTAGATTTGGACATTCATTTATTTCCTCTCTTAACAATTGCTTTGGCTCCTCTATAATAACTACTGTGCTGGATATTTAAGGCTCATCAATAGTGATAATGTCTAGTTGCTATCGTTCATCCGTAGCATTAAATAGCTAATATAATACAACAACGGCACTCAATCAGTGAAAACCGTGCATTGCAACTTTAACACAAACAAAATGGAAATTGAAATCAAGAAGAAACCCAGAGTTCTATGCCTTCACGGATTCAGAACAAGCGCAGCAATCCTCAAGAAATTAGTTGAGAGATGGCCTGAATCCGTTCTACAAAAGCTGGATCTCGTCTTCCTCGATGCTCCGTTCCTTGCTCAAGGAAAATCCGGTGTTGAAGGCATATTTGATCCTCCATACTATGAGTGGTTCCAGTCCAACCAGGTCGGTCTTTATACTTGATTTAGCTCCTAGCAAATGAGATTCGAACTATTTAATTGGGAGGGGAATACCTCTAAAATTTTCATGTAGGATTTTAGCGAGTTCGTAAATTTTCAAGAATGTGTGACGTACATTGAAGATTACATGATTAAGAACGGACCTTTCCATGGTATGCTCGGTTTCTCTCAGGTGAGTGGTCTACTTTATCTCCAGAATCTTTGGATATACACAATATTGAATTCTTTAAGACACTTTGTTTCGGTTCTGAAAATGTTTTTCGGTGAGGGGGCTTTCCTTAAATGTTCCAGGGAGCGATTTTATCGGCTGCCTCGCCAGGAATACAGAAGGATGGTTTGGGTCTCACAAAGGTTCCAGAGATAAAGTTTTTGATAATAATATCTGGAGCCAAATTTGGTGGATCCAAGCTTGGCCTACCTAAACTTGCTGCCAAAGCATTTTCATCTCCGATTGAATGCCCTTCTCTCCACTTTGTAGGCAAGTAAATGCTAACATTTCTCCTAATTTTGTTGAATTAAAACCATCTAAGAAATAGGCGATTATAACTTTTTTCCAAATTTTATTGAGGCAATGTATTCTGCAGTGGACTGGTACAAAAGCTAACTCAGACACATAGTTGCAACAGACAGCAGAGCAAGCATATGACCGATAGTAATGTCATGCCCGGATCAAATCTTTGGGTTGCAATGTTCTAGCAAATAGTTTATAATTTATGGGAGATAAAGCATCATTCTTAAGCGTAGTTTCTACTACAGGGGAGATGGATATCATGAAGGAAGAGGGAAATGCTCTTTTGGAATCTTTCGTTGATCCAGTTGTGATTCGTCATGGCGAGGGACACACAGTGCCAAGACTTGGTTAGTTGTCAACACAAACAAATTGCTCATGTTACCCTCTTTAAAGATGCTGTTAATTTTTTGATGTTGGAGATGTTGAATCTGCAGACATTTATACTGCAGATATAAAGCTTCTTAATCTTTCTTATTAAATCGACGCAGAAGGTGAAAACACCGAGATAATGCTTGGTTTCATCGAGAACATTCAGAATTCAGTCACTTCACTTGGACCTTTGCATGAGTAGATAGTTTAATTCAGTCACAGTGGCTTCCCGTGCCAAATTTTCTCTGCAATTCCACCTACTTTTCGACAGTCGACCCAAGAACAATGAAGTCAAGGCTGTGTCATTCTTGTATATACAGACATGTATGGTGTTTGATGAGAAGCATGTGTCTAGGTGCTTTCGCTGACCGTTGAAAACTATTATAAATAAGGTTTTATTTAGGATATAATAAAAAAATGTATCCCGCTTTGTAGACTATTACTCACTATTTTTATATTACATCGTAGGCATCCAGCCCACATGCTCTCTCATTTTGATATATTCTAATATCACTGTAGGTCATCAGTCCCCGATTCTCGTCTTGACCACATGGTTGAATATCAATGGGCGAACCAGATCTGGTTGGTGGCCATTGATTATTGCATGAATCGGTGTACTAACAACATTTCTTTGGCTCATCCGTCCATCCACGCCATCCAATGAGCCCGGAATTTGGGAACTACTTGTTATTGGAGAGGGATTGGAATCTCTAACTTATTTCTTCTCACACTGTGTCATTACTGTTGTAAGATACTTTTTGTTTTGACTACACCTCTTTGTCATGAGGGCACGTTTAAGATTGCCACCAGTTTCTTCTCGTCCTGTTGTACCCATCGGTCAATCCAGCAGAACAATATCCTCTAAAATAGTGGCGGAAGAAGGGAAACCAAGTAAAACGCCAGCCCGACTGGCGGCAGGAAATCTTGTGCAGAAGAAACCCAGAATTCTATGCCTCCATGGATTCAGGACAAGTGCTGCAATCCTTAGACAGTTGATCGAGAGATGGCCTCAAAGCGTGCTGGAAAAGCTGGATCTTGACTTTCTTGACGGTCCTTCTCTTGCACATGGAAAATCGGCGGTTGAAGGCATCTTTGATCCTCCCTATTATGAATGGTATCGGAGCAATGAGGTTAGGTTTTGATTTCGTCGACTTTTAAGTTTTGACGAAAGAAAAATAATCTGCCCAAATGTCTGATATTTATCTATGAGGTTAGGTTTGCGTTAATATTTTTTCCCCTCGAGACAGTCCTCAAAATCTGCAGCTTAGTGATTATAAATGAACTGATTGGCTTACAAAGGAGAACTTAAGAAGGATATATGAGATAAAAGTTGTCCAAACTCAAGCATGCCCATTTTCTTATTTTAGGATTACACAGAATACAAAAACTTTGACGAAAGCTTGTCGTATATCGAAGAACACATGATAAATCATGGTCCTTTTGACGGTCTTCTGGGTTTCTCCCAGGTAAGGTGGCTTGATTCACTTTTCTCTTAAATCTTAACTTTTCTCTCGTTTTTTGGACTGGTCCAATTTTCTCGAATTCTTCCCGAGATTATCAATATCTTTATTAAGCCTGATGAATGAATGTTAGGGAGCATTGCTTTCAGCTGCCGTGCCTGGCATGCAAGCACAGGTGCACCGATCAACCTTAGCCTTACAATTGCATTTGATTCTGGAACACTTTATTTCAATTATGTGCATTTGACAATTATGAATTAACATGGTGATCAATGAAGGGCACGGCCTTGACGAAGGTGCCAAGGATAAAATTTGTGATACTGATATCGGCAGGTAAGTTTGGTGGATACAAGCTTGGACAGCCTAGGCTGGCTGCTAATGCATACTCATCGAATATCACCTGCCCTTCTCTCCATATCATAGGTAACTTGTACAAGTTTTTCTGACTTGGTAGTTAAATTGGTATTAACCGAGCATTGCTATCTGTGTGGTTGTATATATCCAACGAAAGATACTACTTTTGATATTTTCTCTTGGTATACTCTCCCTGTGATATGCCGCAGGAGAAAAGGACTTTCTGAAACCAAAAGGAATTGCGTTACTGGAGTCATTTGTAGACCCAGTTGTCATTCATCATTCCAAGGGCCACACTGTTCCAAGGCTTGGTTAGAAATTGCACCTCATTAATAATCCATTCAATTGGTTTTTGCTTTTAAAAAAAGGATTCCTAGTTATCCATGGAATATGATTATAATGCATTAGTGCTCTGTATTATGTCCTCCTTGTCGCAGATGAGCCAGGCCACGAAGCGACTATGGTTGCCTTCATTGACAAAATTCAGAGGATGCTATCAGAAAGCTGGTAGACAATCTTGAATGAGAAGCATGTACGCCAGTTAAGGATTGCCCCCTTTAGCTAAAATGTGTTGGCTGGGACATTCGTCTCTCTGAAAGCGTGATCAAACCGAATGCAATAAAATCTCCTTATGAGGTGTCTAAATTGAAGTAATAAAGAACTAGCTCTTCGATTTGTAGCTGGCCCTAAAAGGATATAATAATTGAACAAATGCTACTGTTCTATGTGAATCGAGAACCCAATTCCTTCAACAGTCTCTTGAAGGTAGAATTCATTCATCTATCTATTTTTGTTGGTAGTTTTTCTTTTCAATTCGGTTTTTCTTTTTTCTAAATTCTAAGCCTGATTGGATTATATTTTTGACAAATATTCATTTTCTCTAAGAATTAATATTAGATTAATGCACATAAATTATTATTTTTAACCACCTTATTACTGCCCTATATTCTCATTGGTTGGATTCTTTTCACTCGACACATTTACCATGTGCTATTCACTTGATGTACTTTCCCATATTTTATCTATACCTTATCGTATTTCATTATTATTTTACTACAAACTAAACATACATTTTACATAAACCAAATTTGAAAGCCATGTTGTACCATTTTTACACTAACCATACACTTACCTTTCAACCAATCAATACTTACAATTAAAAAGAAACTAATGCTTCAGTAAAAGGAAAGGCATTTGCTTTCTTTAAATAAAAAAAATCAATTATAAATGAATAGGAGAATAAATGGAATTGTTAGAATTTAAAATAAAATATTAAGAATACAAAAGAAATTTATCCTACAACTCATATGCTTTCAGTAAAGAAAATAATATGTTACTAGACTCTTATGCAAAAAATATTTTCATGAGAAAAACATATAAACCTAGGTAAAACATTATATTGGTCATGTGCAATTTATGGATAGAACTTAATAAAACACTTAAATAAGTAAGAAATTATAAATATTTAAATAAAATTTTACTAGGAACTGTTATATTTCTAGAATTTCATATAAAATAAGAATGTTGACCGCTTTCTGAATTGTCGAAATGAGGCACATTCCTGGTGAATGCATCTACACGGTTGTTCCAAACCCAAGGCTACAAGCCCAGATCACCCGAAAAATTATATATAAAAAGGTTCAAATTCAAGGCCACCCAAAAATTCTTAGAATCACTCGCGTCCAAAGCACCACCGTTCCGTGATCAATCCTTCTAGAACATGGAGCAACAACCCAAGGCCGAGACGGAGGCCAAAACGGACTCCCATCCTAATCCTAATCCCAAGCCAAACTCCGCGTCCTACTCAATATCCGGAGAGGATCATCCGCGGAGTTCACCAAACGAAGAGCCGAGCAAGGGAAGCTTGCAGAAGGGATCCGACTCCGAGAACCGGCCTGGATCCACCAAGAAAGCGGTTCACTGGAGTCCTGATTTGGTGTCTGAATCTCATGCTTCTAGTAACAAAAGTGATCATAGCCAAAACGTTCGTTTTGACGGATCGAATCCTTACATTTCGTCTTCTCCAGCGCCACCTGCCTCCACCCCTGCCTTCTCTCTTAAAGGCAAATTTTATTACGATACGTATGCGTCTGTAAAATTGTTTGCTGTCTTCCATATTAACATATCGCATTTGTGTGTTTGAAGCAGAGACAATGGGGAGCGTGAGGGACGTGTTAGGGCGTTGGGGAAAGAAAGTGGGAGAAGCATCCCGGAAAGCTGAGGATCTTGCCGGAAATACGTGGCAACACTGTCAGTTTTCTTCTTCTCCTCCTTTTTATTAAAAAAAATTCAAGTTAGCCGTTCTGTTAGTCCGAAATTATTAATTTGACATGGTGCACATTTTCTCTGAGACGAAACAGTAAAGTCTATTGGATTTGACTCCCATTGCGGTTATGGATTTGTCGAGCGATTACGATAGAGAGGCTTTTATTAACTCGTTCAGAATGTTGTGATGCTAGTTGATCACAGTTTTTTCTCATGTAAGTTAGATTTTAAGTACATTTTCGACTGATAGAAACACTTCCGGGAGACATTGATGGTTATTTTTCTTCATATAAATAGAATGAAGACAATAACTGTTAAGAAAATGACTGCTAATATCTAAATGCTTGTGGTGACATTCGTATAAGCATCTTTTTATCTGAGGGTGAAGGTGAATCTGGAATTAAGATTGAGTTTAGCATTGGACGCTAAAGTGCTCAATTGAGGACAGCTTTTCCCATCAGTCATCCTTAGGGGTTGACCTGTCACATCCCAATCATCGAAAATCTATCACTCACCACGTTTGCTTCAGTTATTCCAAGCTAGATCTAGACATGAATGTTTTTCATATTTTTTGAAATCTGAAGATTTGAACTCTTGGCGTTTACAATGAATTAATACACTGTGAGGAGGGTAATGTTGATGATGTTCTGACTACAAAGAAGGAGGATTTTTGAGAATTAATTTGAGGGTTTTGAACAGCATAGGTCTGACAATTTTGGTGTCTGAGTTCCTTAAGGTTCTCAGATTGCTTTTTCTACGCTTGTGAATGTTAGAATACCTGACACATGTAACTTTCTGCTTTTATCTGCTTGTTCCCACATAAGATCACAATTTTATCAGCAAAGAGGCTTAAAAAATTTCTTCGTATAAAAGCAGAATGTGAGTAAATCTCCGGATTGGGTAAAATAATCATTGCCTTCCTTTATTCTTATTTTCTTTCTTAGATAGTTTACCTTCAAAAATTTTCTTGAAAAAAAAAGGAAAAGAGTAAACATGTTTAGATGATGGTGAATGTATGGCCCTAATCATATTCTTGTTCTTTTATGTGTCCTTTTCTTAATGACAAAAACCTCCTTTTCAAGCACCAACTTGGATTGGACTTGACTTTTATGAGTTTTACTGATACATTCTAACTTCTAACAATTAATTAGATGACAATCCATGCATGAAAGAAACTTTTAAACTGATCACACTAATTTTTTCTTCATATTCTGTTTTTCTTGAAATAGGTAGAACAAATTATTGGAGAAAATAAAAAAGTACATCATAATTAAGAAGCATAAACTCCACATGGATATAATGCTTCAGAAGAAAAGAAAGATGGTACATCTCAACTCAATTTCTACTGAAATGGTAAAATGAGGCAATTAGTGTCTTTTAATTTGGATATTAGTAGTGATGAACATTGTTGTATTTGTCATATGAATTAGGTTTTGCATAACAGTTTTCTTTCACTCATTTTAGTATTAATGGTGATAGATGTCATTTAATTATTATGAATTTTTCTGATCTAGTTGGTTTAGCAATAATCTGTTCTTTGCTTGGTTCTATGATGTGTAAATATATTTTCCTTTTTTTTCTTTAAATTTTTGTTAATTTGATAGATTTCCAAAATTTGACAAGTCGTTTTTCTTCTCAAATTAGTGAAAACTGGCCCTAGTTTCACTGATGCCGCCCTTGGAAGAATTGCCCAAGGAACAAAGGTTCTAGCAGAAGGTGGTTATGAGAAAATTTTTCGGCAGACATTTGAGACAGTTCCTGAGGAAGAACTACTGAATTCGTATGCTTGTTACTTGTCGACATCTGCTGGTCCAGTGATGGGAATATTGTATTTTTCAACAGCAAAGCTTGCATTTTGTAGTGACAATCCGCTTTCTTATAAATCTGGTAGCCAAACTGAATGGAGCTATTATAAGGTATGTCCAAAGACTGCATTAATATATTGTTGCCAAAGTGTTACATCTATATCTTTGCTTTTAGTTTGAACATAATAGGACGACTGATTTTTCTTCAGTATTTGTAACATCTTGACTAATTAATTTCATCAGCTGCAGACATGTTTGGCAAGTTCTTTTATCTGATACTTATTTCCACTGATGTACCTTGTACTAAATCCTATTGCAGGAGATTTAATCTGAGACTTGACAATTGACATTTAATGCACTTTCCTTCTAAGTTTATTTGCTGCACATTGACATTTTTTGGTATAAGATAAGAATCTTTTACAGATGATGGTGGTTAATTAATCTTAATAAGAATGATTCATTCAGTGGTTGCTTCCCTCCTGTTTTACATTTTTGCAGAGCAATATTGCAGGATAATATTTTTAGATGAGGATGTAGCTTCTTTCTGGATCTGGGCTGTGGTGGGGTTTGGTTGAATCTTGGGTTTGTCTATTAGATGGAAAATACAGCGTGAGAAGTTAGAGGGCTAAAGGAGCTTGTTGGTAATTTTTTGAGGCAACCACATAGCCTGACCAGCTGTCTCTAGCTTCTGAAGAGATTTAGTCTACTTCCCCATTTGACTGTAAATACAGGTTCTTCATCAGTATCTAAAATTAAGAATGACTTTTTAGAAGAGGAGATGTCTAGTTTTCCAATGCTCCAAGAGAAATTTAGTTGGATGCTAGTTAGATAATTGGCAAGAGAACACCTTTTGATTGCTTTTTCGAATGCCATTATATATTGGACTTTGTCTGTGAAACTGGGGACAACTAACAGAGCTATGGTATGGTAGGGTTGATATTGTGCGACCTGAATTTTAAGAGGTTCAAGTCGAGCAAACAACTGTTTTGCTACAAGCAGGGGCAAGCTTGTATGTGGCTGTCAACTCTTTGGACCATACTTGTTTAATTGGTAGCCTTATGCACTGGGAGCACCCCTTTTGTGACCCTAGATACTTCCGAAACTGGTTTATTGTGACTAAAAGTTTTTGCTGATGTTTACATAATTTTATGAAATGATAAGTTGCTACTACCCAAGCTTGTGTTTGTTTGACTCATGCAAGTTTGAAGTTATTCTTCCCCAGATATGTGTTTTTTCCCACTACCCCTTTCTACTTTGTTGTATCCTTTCCGTTAAGAAATGAGTCGTCTAATCTTCTTGTGGTTCTTTTAACTTGTTCTATCATTTTATTTTGTTTCCTACTCGATCATTGTGTTAAATATATGAGATTCTGAAACTTTTATTGTGATGGAGTACTTAAGTTGGCATGGTATCAGATGGACCGTTTTCCATTCCTTGAGGATGAGAAACATGCTTTTGCTTGAAAAAAAAAAGGTCAAATGAAGAAACAAGCTCTACCAGTTAGACCTGTCTATTATATGAAGAAAATGTTGTAAATTGGGTGTGTATTGTGTGTTTGCTAAAGAAAATACTCATAAAAGGAAATTGTAGATTGCATGCATGTTTGCAAATCTTTTCCTTTTTCATTGTAGAAATTTTGGGACCTAGATATATATTTATGATGCTTTTACCCACAGTTAATGCTTTATTTCTCGTCTACTACGTGAAAATTATTGTAAAAATGATGTTCATTTTCATGAAGATTAGTAGGAATCTGCTCAATGAATCTAAAGTACCACTTCTGGTACTTAATCGTCGGAGCTGATAATTGTTCTTCCTCATACAGGCCAAACTATTCATTCTTGAGTCTCTTTGCTGTTGGTTGAAGTAATACATTTTTCTTTGTGTCACGTGCTTACTTTTATCTTTTTGATTATATTACTGTGTCAGAATTTTTTTTGACTATTTATACATGTATATTTACTCGCCTATTGCAAATTCGTAATCCATAATGCCTACACAAATACTTGGAAACCATGAGGATTGAGCTTTGAATTACCGTTGATTTTAATGTAATATTCAGTGCAACTTGCTTCCCGTGTTGAATCTTGAATTGATTTATTAATTATGGTTTATTCTTTCTCCACATGATTGGGTTTAATTTGTATGTTGATCTTCTGCGAAGCCTTAGCCCTTGTCCAACAAGTCTTTTTGAATTTTTTTATATTTACTGAGAAGCGTAGTCTGAGGAACTGAATTTAAGTACAGGTTCATGAACTGTATCTAAACTTTTCTCTTGGTTAGAATTGGATAAATTCCTTTCTTTGTTACTGGATAAACCGACAAATATAGCTATCAATTAAAACAAGCATTTGCACTATTTCTGTTGATTCTTTGATTGAGGGGGAAATGTTTGGTGTACTTGACAGTATCCTGTCCTCTCACTCAGTATTCGATCATGAGTTTTTTACCTTTCTGTGTTGTGTTTTCTGAACTAGGTGGTCATTCCTCTACATCAACTCAAAGCCATCAATCCTTCACTAAGCAGAACCAATCCTGCTGAGAAATACATCCAGGTTATCTCTGTGGATAATCATGAATTCTGGTTCATGGGATTCCTCAATTACAACGGTGCAGTGACAGATCTACAGGATGCCTTGCGAGCCCGTGATTTACATGCTCCGTGATGTTGCTTGCCATCGTGGCTCAGATTCTGTTTGTGATATTTTGCCTTGTAGTTGAGTTGTTTCCAGCCGCACAACCAAGGATGGTGCATTCTACAATTTTTTGGGAAATTTTAATTATTCGCGGAACTGAAACTAGGAGGCCACAGAGGTAATGAATATTTTTGGAAGTCAAGTTAGATATATATTAACACTGTATTCTGTTTCTTTAACCCAGATGGATGTAATTTTGCATGGTACAACTCTTATGGAATGTGATAATGCATCATCTAACTATTTATAATGTTTGTATGCCTTTCTATTGGATATAATATATAATGTCACCAATATTACCAATATGATGTTGCCTGGTAATTAATAATTATTTAATTTTTTTAAAAAATTATCTTAAAAAAAAAGAATAAATTTATACTAAGAAAAAGATGGTGATATGAAATGGTAAGAATAAGAAAATTATTGATCAATGTGGGCATTTGAGCAAGATAAATAAATAGTTGTAAAATTAAAATTTTAATTTTGTAGATTTTATATATGTATATATATATATTATTAAACTTGTCCTGCGTAGCTTCATATATTAAGAACTAACTTGGTGGAGCGGCGTAAGTGCTCAATGCTTTAGTGAAAATAGAATTTTGTGTCGTCAATGGAGTGACAAATGCTTTCTTTGCGGTTCATGTTTGCTAAAGCTTTGTGTATTTATTTATTTTTCCTGTTTGTTCCTGTTGTTAATCATGCTCTCCTGTCGTAAAGCATCAGTTGGTTTTGAGAGCCACGCCGAGTATGCAAAACAACTGTTGCAATTTGTTTGGGTGGCCTTTTGCTCTGTTCCCTGTCCATTTAGTTTTAGAAAAGATCGATTTGGAGTTAGCCGACCGATATAACCAGAGGAACTGGTATTTTCATTTTATATTTAATTTTACGATTTTTCATAAATAAATAAAAAAAATTCGAACACGGCATGCATCTAAATGCGTATTCGTCACTCCAGATAACTCAAACTGTTGAATAATAATTGTATCTTGCAACGTGTCCAACACGTGATTTGACCCCTTTTTCCATTGCTTTAAAACAAAATGCTGTATCTAGAGTCACTGCCCGGCTCGTAAAAACTATCGCTTTTATCTATTGGAGGAAAGCCCCAGAACTCATTCACCTTTGCCCATTTGACAAGAAGTATACAACTGCATCATATAACATTGAAAACTTTAACCGTGCTCATTGACGGATGACCACGCTTACAAATTCATTATGGAACCAAAGTCTTGACGAGGAAACTACACCAAACCAGACCCGAACCAACTCCGTACGCAAATCGTTGCCAGTCCAGCAGTATAACTGTTTCCCAAAGGCCCGAGTTCTGTTTCTTATTGGCCCACCGAGAAGGTGAAGGAGTCTTTTTCTTGTACAACACATGATGGCAAAATCAACAAATGAGAACAAAATTGATATGCTCTAGTTAAGGACTCAGACATTACTACTCTTTTATTACATTTTTTGGTTTTTATTCGGAGACTGTAGGGATGTCGTGCACCTGTGATGAAAAAGTTGCCCCCAGTATGATCATTATGCATCAGGAAGGGATGGGACAAGGGTTTTCGATTGCACGCAAGAACTTGCGAAGGGGCTCTATCTAAAAGAGAATATCTTCCATTTAGGTGCTAGCTGGATTCTAGTGGAGGATGCATTTTGTTCTGTCAGGCCAAATATTGCAGCTGTTTGATTTCTCAGCCCTAGCTTTAACCCTAACCCAAAAAAGAAAATACACTTCGCTGATGGCTCCAAATCAATCCCCTTTATCACACAACAATAATTACCTAGCTACCTTTGTGGAGTATGATGCAACACCAAGATAAAATGCGTTTTAAATGAAACTTTAAATTCAAATATTAATAAAATCTAATCACAATCCAAAATTGGAATCATAATTAAATATGCTTGGAAAACCAAAGCTTCTTATTCAATAAACGAGATTATATTACATAACACCTTTGTGGTTCAGGTAGAGTAACTGTACCAACAGATGCATATGATAGTTACCAAAAGAAACGGAGTACCTTTATCTACAGATATCAAATGTCAACTAAACCATTGGTGGTGGTGGAGGATGGAAATGTCAGCAGCCACTCTATCTCTCTCTGCCTGTGTTGTTTTGTACAGCCACAACTGTTTTTCTTTTAATGTACTTCTATAGTGGTCCTAATTATTAACATTGATCTACACATTTGACCATTTTGTGACGGTTGATTATGTCTCACATTTTTTTTACTTTTTATTTCCAAAGGAGGGGGTCCATGATATGTGTTGTGTGGCCCGCGGGTGGAAGAGAGGCAAAGACGAATTACAAGGTTGACAATATCTATGGCCTTTTCTTTTTGCTGTTTCTCCGAAAACCCAACTCATGCAATTCAAATGATGGATGGAAACGAAATCGATGCGTAAAGAAATCGGATACTATGTTGGCTTGTCTCTTGTTTCTCTCCCAGATGGATGATGGGTGTAAAATCCTAAGAGAAAAGGTGCAAGAGAAAGGACGAACAAGAATATTTAAGAAGCAAAAGAAAACAAAAGGAAACGGGCTTTTATTACCTACACATATACACATAGAATATATACTGGCAAATGATGTTTATGACGGTCTTTCTAGGTTTTGGTGGTGGATACAGCACATGCTTTGGTGCAACAACTAACAAGCAAAGCAAAGAGGCAAAATCTGGGGCCACTGTTTCTCAATCTGAAGGGCAAGAGCATGGCAAAAGCAAAAGGAAAAGGCTGCAAAAGAATATAGAAATGGAAATCAAGGTCGTCCCACTCTTTTCTCGTCTTGTCACCATCCATTCCCCTTTTTCCCGCAACTCTCTCTCTCTTCATATTACAACAATATACAGTAGTAGTACATTACTAGCTACCACTCACTCCTCCCACACTCACGCACCATTGGCCCTTCCTGCACTTCTGTACATTACTGTAATTTTGGCAAGTGTACCTGTACCAGTTCCTCCCCTTTGTATATATACACGTCATGTCAGCTGAGGATTAGTTACCCCGTGAAATTGCACCAAAACAACACCGAACGGGGAGACATAAAAATAACGTTACGTGTTGAGCGTAGATTCATGTGTGTGTGTCGTATAGTTAAATGTAAGTGTAAGAGTGGTGAGCTGCGACTAGTAGTGAACAATGAACAGTGAGCAGTGAGTGATATATGGCAGCAATTGCCGGTTTCACGCCAGCTTATAGCGATGATGTAGACTAGAGAGATAGAGAGATAGAGAGATAGAGAGATAGAGAGATAGAAAGAGTGGAATTGATTGGTTAGGCATTCTCTGACCTCCCTGCATGTCAGCCTGCCCCCCTCTGAACTGACCATCTGGTTGGCTGTTTTGGGTTCAACGTATAAATAAAAAATAAATAAATTTTAAAAGTGTAATTTAATTAAATAGTTGTGATTAACTTTAATAAGTGTTTAGTGTGGCGGAGAGCATTATCCAACACCTGAAGGACGATTGTCCATCCATTTTGTGAGCAAGTGCCCCACAGTGTAGGTGTGGATTTAGTGGCTAAGATCTTTAAAACCCATAGACAGGTTCGCGGGAAGGACGAATATATACCTGTACACTTATTTGGCCCATTATGTATTTGTGTTTTTTAGAGTTTGATGTGATTAGACCCCATCTCCAGTTATAGGAATAGTTTGTGACTTTCTGCAGACATAGATAAGATGTTTGATCTAAAAGTTTTATTGGGACTCGAAAACTTGTCTTCTTAATTTTTTTTTATATTATATAATGTAGCGCTGAATTTCAGAATCGATCCGGTGATTTAAAGACAGATTAATTCTACCTCAAAAATGGAATTATTAATGAAGACGAACTAGTTCTTCGGACATTGTACTCAGTACGTGTATCGAGTTAAGATGACGTCCATATATACCAGATCCTCCACTTAATGTTTTTAGTAAGCTTAAGACTGATAAGTCCGGTTTATTTGTATTTCGGCCAGGCTTTTGATTGTTAAGCCTGAGTGTTTTTTATAATATATATATATATTTCAGCTTTAAAATTGAGGTCAATAAGCTTATAGGATAAATATTAGTCAACGTTATTATTATTATTATTTTGTTTCATAAGACCAATCGAACTAAGAATGAGTCCTAAAATAGTGGAGGAATGGGAACCCTATATTGACATCTGTAACACACCGATAAACCTTGAGGTGGAACCACCAAGAAAGGATTCTTTGAGGATACTAGAACATAAATAATTCTAACGGAATTAAGTAGTAAAATTAATCCATCAAAAGTTTAATTTTTGTTTTTAAAATTAAAATTTTCAGATTAGATAGATTCATTGATAATTAGTTAATTAACTACAATTACCAATGATAGGGATATTTTAATTTTTTTTAAATAGTATCTTCTCATTTGTTTATTCACCACCGTAGAGATGATTGTTTGCTCTGAATATCATTTTATAGCTGTAGCCTAAATAAATATTATTCATATAACATCCTATTTCAAATTTTTAGCATAATTTAAAACATAATATAAGGATGCAAATGCACTGAACTTGAATCGCATCATCAAATATATCGCTCAAATGGTAAAGTACATCAAATATCAGATAATGCAAACAAGGAATTCTCTTCCCATTGTCTTCAGTAGAGAGACCTGGGGTGGAGAACCACCGGGAAACATGGCGTTGATGTACTTGTGGAGCCACAGGTTGGCTGTCCCTTGGAATCGAGCCATGTCCCTTTAGGCCCTTTACCTATCGCATAATACAAAAAAATCACAACATATCACATAATATAATCCTTAAAGATATATCAGGAATACATTTATACAAAAAAATTCAACAAAAGTCCAGCCACAAAATATAAATAAAAAATTACTAAAATTTCCTTTATAAGAAAAAATATACATTCACCTTGCTTGTACACACGGGCTCTAAAAATCAGATATTTACATACTTTAAAAAAAAAATACAATGTAACGATGGCTTATCTAGTATGCTCGAGTTTGACAAAATAAATCTATTATAGTTTTTGTTTATCTGTGTACGTGATTAAAATAATAATATAAATGTAACATAGTTTTTATATGTGGCTTTTAACTTCTCTAAAGGCATAACTTGATAATGCTAATATGTTTTTGTCTAAAAAAAGAAAGTCTGTTAAAATTAATAGGGACTATGGTGACAACAAAAGAAATATATGATGTAAGTGACAATGGAATATTCTGTATTCATGTGGAAAGCCTGAAAGAAAATCACATTTCTTAGACAAGAAAAATGAAATAAAGACATCCTTGTAGTGTCTTCAACCAACGTGTCTTGAGTCGACATGAAAACCACCGGAGAAGAGAAGCAAGAACATTGGATACGGTGGCGAGTGGGAATTGGATGTGTATGCAGACTGTACCACCCGCATCACCCCACTTCATGAAACAGTAGCGAAATTAACTTCTTCCTGTGTCTGAAGAACAGTTAAACCACATTTTCTTACCGCTCAGTAAAGACTAAAGAGGGGTGAGAATTACGGGGTATTGCCCTATTAAGTGGAGTGGTTTCGAGAGCGAGAAAAGTATATCAAGAAAGCCTTCTGAAGGGTAAGACCATCTCTCATCTATTGCGCAGAGAGTGGAAAAAATTCATGTCCACATTCTCTCTACCCTTCTTATCTCCTTAATTTGCTCACAACAAGAATTAGTCCATTAAAACACACCTACCAACTTGATTTTCCTTTCTTCTTTTTTTTTTTCTTCTGTGTTCTGGAAAAGAAGATTTCAAATTCTTTTCTTGAGCACCCTTTTTCTGAGAGATTTATGGACTTTGAGGATCAAGAAGAGCATGAGGAGGCGGAGGAGATGGGGCTGCCGACGAGTTATGACTCGCTGGGTAACAACAGTAACCGGGTGAAGATGGCTGCTAACTCTGTCGCTGACCAAGCTGGGGCAGTGACCGGGCACCAGCAACTCCTGAAACCGAGATACCGGGAGTGTTTGAAGAACCACGCCGTGGGAATTGGAGGGCACGCAGTGGATGGCTGCGGTGAGTTCATGGCAGCTGGTGCTGAAGGCACGCTTGACGCACTTAAATGCGCTGCCTGTAACTGCCATAGGAACTTCCACCGGAAAGAAGCAAATGATTCATCAGCAGCGGCACCGCCAGTAGCAGCCGGAGGAGGAGTTGGAGAGATATTTTTCCACGGAGGACATCATCCTCATAACCAACACCACCATCCTCACCAGGTTCCACCATTTGCTCCCTACTACAGGACCCCAGCTGGGTATCTTCTGCCTTCTCCTCCGCAGCAAAGACCACTGGCATTGCCTTCTACTTCCGACAGAGAAGATCAAGAGGATATCTCCAACCCAAACGGCACTAGCGCGAGGAAGAGGTACAGAACTAAGTTCACTCAAGACCAAAAGGATAGAATGCTGGAGCTGGCCGAGAGTTTGGGGTGGAGGATTCAAAAGCATGATGAGGCTGTGGTGCAGCAGTTCTGCAATGATACTGGAGTCAAACGCCATGTACTTAAGGTTTGGATGCATAACAACAAGCACACTCTCGGTAAGAAACCCTAGGTACACAATTTGGAGAAGATTTGCATCTTAAAGCGAGGAGGAAACATGAATGCGCTAGAGGAAGTAGTCTATAATTCTTCCGTATTTGGTGAGAATTATATGTTGTTGTTACATCTCAGGATTAATTAATTAGTTTTAGGTAATTGCTTTAGGGTTTCTGTTTGTTTCCCTTAGCTATCTCTTTCTATGTTTCTGTGTGGGTGAGGTGGATGCTATGCCTGGTGGAATTGGACTATCGTACTTCACAGAAGATTCAATGTCGATGGTGGGTAGCTAGCTATATATATATATATATATATATGTTCAGTTTTTATTTCAGTGCACTTGAGTTTTTCTTTTGCTTCCCGTTTCGGAGAGGTTGTTATGCTTTGTTTTCAGCACCGGAAGCGATCTTCCGGGTACTGAATAATACATTGTGGGTGGGTTTATGAGTCTAGCTCTCTCTTCTTCTTTCGCCTTCCCTTCACCTGCAATGTATCATTCTACCTCTCAACTCAGAGAAATCACGACACGGTTTAAGCTACAAAAGCATGGCCTTCTTGGATGCTCGACACTTCAGCTTGTGCGTGGAAGTCAGCTAATTTTCAGTTTCGTGCACCCACAAGTGGCAAACTGCATTTGCTTACGTGTAAATCTCTTCATGGCTTTGTGTTCTAGTAGCTTCCCTTGTTGCTCGAGTCCACATATCTTTTTCGATGTAGCTTGAGTCCAAACAACTTGCCTGAATTTTCCTGGAAAGTTGATCATCGAGATAAAGAAAGTGAAGGTTTCACTTGGAAACTTTATGGATAATATAAATGGTGCACTTTAATTTCTTCTTTTTTTCCCCTTTTTCTCCTCTCCCTTCCTGGTTTATACATACATTTGGTAGCTTCCAATTCCTTCTTCTTCTTTTCTCTTCTTTTTTTTTTTCATTTGTTCGTATGCCTAAGGTACTTTAAACTTTAATGCCCAACCAACCAAGCTTCATCATGGGGCCTCTACTGCTCTGTTTCTGCTGCAAGCCAAGTCTTGTGCGCTCTTTGCGCTGCATTCACTTTTGCAGGCGTTCAGATACTAAATCTTGGCATCTTGCAATCTTCTTTATCTTTCCCCTCACCAATAATGTCTTCTTTCTTTACCTCACCTTATCACTAATTAATTAACTTATTTCTCAAGTAATACGTTGATTTCCATTGAATTATGGATTCTTTTACAGACTGCACAGTCACATGCATGATCGGTTTCAGTTTCAGGTAGAGAAGGTAGAACTCAGATGTTCGATCCCTCGTGGGTCATCTTGGGAAAGAAAGATGTCTAACCAATGCTATATTTCTGCTAATATAATAATACTGCTACATCTCATGCTCATCTACATTAATTTGGGGAGGAAAATGTGGAACAGCAAGGAGGAAGGGCTAGCATGCTCTGATGGAAAGTCGACTAGTTTTGTCAGGTTCACGTTCGGGAAAGTTGATGGATCGAAAGATTGATCCAAATTGACTTCTTGATTTTTTTTTTCCCTTTATAATTGTAGCTTACATGAGAGGGAACATGTGGGGGCTCTCTACCATGTCCTGGATTTACTTGCAAAATAAATAAATTGGACAAAACTGCTTTTCCGTTACATAAAAAAAAATAATGACAAAACTGCTTTTGTCTTCAATCTTTTTAAACTCAAATCAAAACTCAAATTGAGTTGAGATCATTAAACTCGGACAATCTTTTCTTTCTTCTTATTTTCAATTATCCATACCCATAACAAGGAGATTTGGTTGTTATTACTATTATTATTATTATTATTATTGTCTTAAAAGTCATTAATTAGATGTTCAGATTGGAGAACAGATATATGCCAGTAGCAGAGGATCCTGATTGCTTATATAGAGTAAGGTTTAGAAGACACGAATCTGTTGGGTTGTTTACTAGTTCTATATATGGCGTGTTGATGTTTCAAGTTTGCCAGCAATATGATACTATGGTTGCCAGTTTGCTTGTTCCGGTGTCCAAACTTAACCATTTCCTTTTAATGTATGCATTCGTCAGGATACTTTGCTTGATTCAGGTCACTAAACTCCAGAATCAATTAAAGCTGCTTACTGGATATGTGGTCCTGTTGCGTATGGGAATCTGGGTCAAAGTTAACCTGGATCGGGATAGTGATTGATCATTGTATACGCACCAACACAAAAATAAACACAGATACGTTTACTATGTTTTTTCTTCTCTGGAAAATGGGTGAATTATCAACTAATAAAGTTAAATATTTGTACCGCAGCCACCATAGGCATTTAGAGCTGACTCACATACGAGGTGGGGTTTGAAAGGTTTAAAAAATCCAAGTACTAGAGCTCAATACCCAAGTCCGAACCAGTTTAATTAAAGCTGGCGTAAAATTCTTTTTTTCTCGCAGTGAAATCACCCTCAAGGATTTGCTTCAGGCTTTTCGGAGTTGTATGTACATGGCTGTCTTTTGCAAGGCGAAATATGCTCGTTCAACATTATTGAACGTCGATCACTGACTCATAATCACTACTGAATCACATCCTCGTACAGTTGACAATAAGGCATATATAAGAAGAGGCACAGTGGTACGAATTTTGAAGAACAGTGCTTCATTCAAAGAGCAAATGCAAAGGCCGGCTTAATTAGAACAGTGCTTCATTAACAGATTGGATCCCAAAATCTTTTAAGAGTACCCCCACTACTTGTGGAGTATAGTTTTGCGTACATGGTGTCACTACTTAACCCTATCTTGAAAGATTCGGCACCAATTATTATAAGCAAATCTTGCCAAGGTGCCTTTTGCGCAAAGAGGGAAGGGTAGCTAGCTAGACGGACATGTAAGGCAAAGAGGGCAGGGCCTCATCAGATTCCATTTGATTGTCAACTTTTTGAAAGCAAACTCGAGAACTACAAGCAAAAAGTTTGAAACAAGAACATAGAGATGCCTTTCTCGGTGCCTAATGAGGACCTGTAACGTTTCATACCACACACTTGTACACGCCATCAGGATTATTAAACCTGGGAATTGCAAACTCTCCTCTTTAGTCGTCCTCTACCAGGCACAAGTCTATACAAAATAAAACTTCCCAGCCTAAGTTGGTTGGTCTCTGTCAACTCATAAGTTGACTAGCATCACAATTGTGCACCGACAAAGGTCAGAAGTCTTGTACGGATATATTCCTTGCATGTTTTCCTATACTCGCAGGTCATAAAGGACATTGACTGGGTAATGTGAACGATAGAGCTTAAATGCTTAATTGTCTTAATTTTGGGACCGTGGACCGTATCTACCCATTTCCTATGGTATTGCAAATGTAGGTCCCGCTGTCCGTGTCCGAACATTATATGGTAGGGGAACCAACCTTTTGTCAGGCTAGGCTCACATGGCTTGGAAGGCTTGTTATCCATTAACTCCTACCTGGGCCTTTACTTTAGTTTGGGCTTATTGGGCCTAATTGAGATCGCAAAATAATTGCCAATAGATTGTAACGGTGACTATACGACTCAATCAAGAATATGTCCATCAATACCACCCTTCGAATGCCAAGGTGTCTAAGGGCCTATCGAGACCTCTAGGGACCCTGAAATTAGTTACGGACGATTGTTACAGATGTCGTTGAGCTATCCCGAGATTAATAATGTATATTGAGATTTGTCATGATCTCAAATCTTATAGTAAATTATATATAAATGTAAAAATTATAAAAAAATTCATAAAAAATCTAGAATAATCGGATTTAGCAAATTATGAATATAAGATTTAAAATTTTTTAAATAATATCTATAAAAGTAACTACTAAAATATTTCAAACAAATTCTGAAATTTTTTAAAAAGAAGAAGCTAGAACTCATCTCTAAAAATTAAATTTCAAAATTTCAAAACCAGTAATAATTTTTTCATAACTTTAGAAATCACCATGCACATCGATATTTATGCATTTCATCTCTCGCGTGAATCCGAAAATACACTTGAGTTAGCAAAAGTACTCAAAAGTTGGTTGATTCATCATTAATATGATTATTAATAGTCAAAATCTTTCAATTTGAAATTCGAAGAAAAAAAAAGATTTAGTCAAGTTTCAAATCTAACGGTTATCTTTGAAATGGCTTTATTAAGATGATACGGAAGGTTCGGTCACAGGGTCAAAATTGGACTTCTAGCTCCTCTGAAGTCTGAACTCACTCCTCCTCCTACATATTTTCCCATTTATTTTTTTAACTTACGAATATTTTATGATTCAAATACGAGGGTAGTTAAGGGAGATCACTGTGAGAGGGGAGTTAGATAAAAACAATTGCTAGTCTAAAAGGAAGGGAAGTGGTTTTGTCTTTTTAATCATTGGGAAGCTGGATGAAAAAAGGTGGCCGTTCTCTTCGATGGCTTCAACTACCAAACTACCAAACAACACAGGTCTAATAACGCCCAAAACACCTGCCGTTTCACCTTTTCTTTTGTCCAATTTTTCTCTTTCCCTCCCTCGTAGTCTTCGCTCTGTCACTGCCTACTAAGCTAACTACCACCCATTTTTCTTTCCTAACACAAACACGAACACACTAAGGACTATAGAGACGTGGAGATTACTTCAACTTTGATGGGCTCTCTCGCCCATGCAGCGATCACTGCCGCTCCCGTTTCTCGCCCGAGCATCAAAACCGCCGCTGCCACTGTTCCTCGTCGCAATGCCTTCTCCAACTGCTACACGTGCTCCTCCTTTTCGCGATCGAATTCCGGTGGTCGCTGGGTAAGATTCGCGGCCAAGAGGAGGGTTGTCACACAGGCTCAGTATCGAGAAGATATCGATTTCTGTGATCCTAACTGGAAAGTCAAGTACCAGGCTGATTTTGCGGAGTGCTTCAACATCGCTCACATCACTGACATCTTCCCGGACTCCAGTCCCATCCCTTCTACTTTTTGTCTTAGGATGAGGAGCCCCGTAACCGAAGACTTCGCCGGCGGCTATCCCTCTGACGACGAGTGGCATGGGTACATCAATAATAATGACAGAGTGCTCCTAAAGGTGTATATTATTGCTATTTTCATATTTGTTCTTCTGTTTCATTTTTTTTTCCTTTAAGGCTTGTTTTGGCATACTCTGTTTCCCTATGCATGTCTCTTAAAAGATCTGATTCCTTTTTTATTTTATTTTTTTGGAAATTATCTGTCAGACTATAAAATACTCGTCGCCGACCTCTGCGGGAGCTGAGTGCATTGATCCCGATTGTACTTGGGTGGAACAATGGTAAGTTTATTCCGTTTCTCATATCTTTCCCGTACAGATAGTGCAATTCTACTTCGGCCCAAGTTTGATATGTCTTTCACTTTCTGTTCTGCTCTTGCGATTCGTGATATTGTATGTCCGTCGTATGTTACATCTATATATTACCCAATCTTCACAGGGTTCATCGTGCGGGGCCTCGGGAGAAAATTTACTTCAAACCAGAGGAAGTGAAGGCCGCAATTGTTACCTGTGGTGGTCTGTGCCCTGGTCTCAACGATGTCATTAGGCATGTACGTCTCATTCAAATCTTGACCTCCGTTTGTTTTATATTGCGCTATGGCCTATTCAAACTCCCTAGAAATTAGGCGCAAATTATGTTTAGCACCTGACCCACTTACTGTAGACGAAGACAGCATTCTACAAGGAAATCTGTGTTTTATTTCAAAGATTGATCAGACTTCCATTTGCTTGCTCAGTTTATTCATTATTTCAAATATTTGAACATTCTTCCTTGTGTCGACATATAAAAGAAATTTCTCTAATCTTGGGTCAGATTGTCATCACACTCGAGATATATGGTGTCAGACAGATAGTTGGGATTCCTTTTGGTTATCGAGGTTTCTCTGATGGAGAATTAAATGAAATACCGGTAATTCTGCTCTTTCCCTAAGTAATGATTTGTTAGCTTTCCAGTATGTTGTAGGGTTATGTTATTATGTCACTTATGTGACCAGCGTGGAATTCTCCTCATTATTACGTCTGGCTTCCCGCATTTTTATCATTTGAAACTGGTCTGCACACATTTGCTTTTATTCAGCTGTCAAGGAAGGTTGTTCAGAATATCCATCTGTCTGGAGGAAGCTTATTAGGAGTTTCTCGTGGAGGACCTGATGTGAGTGATATTGTTGACAGTTTGCAGGTACCCTGGTAGTCTCTTTTAATGGGCCACTCATTTTCTTAGTCTTAATTTTTTCTGATTTCAAAATTTCTAGTCTAGGAGTTCTGATATTATTTTGTTTGGCAATCCCAGGAAAGAGGAATCAACATGCTCTTTGTGATAGGTGGAAATGGTACACATGCCGGTGCCAATGCGATTCATGATGAGGTTGTTAGTGCCGCAGCTCTGTGCTGCCTTACTGCTGTTGTTATGCTCTGTAATTTTCTATGTAACTCATAAAATGGTGTTTCCTGAGGAAATTTCTAATGGAATATCTTATGCTGGACATGTATAACAACGTTAACCTATTACTGTTATTCTATCATTTTCAAATGTTTTGCTGAAGAATCATCTCTGTTGATCAATTGAAGAAAGGACATCCTGGTAAACAATTGTATCAACGATATTACCAGGGATCTTACTGGATTTCCTTTCTGAAGACACACATCCAACTCTGTTCACAGGAATTCTGAATTTCTACTCTGCTCCTTTTGTTTTCTGATTACCTATCTCTTCTGAACTTCTGGTTTCAGTGCCGTAAACGAAGGCTCAAAGTGGCTGTAGTTGGTGTGCCAAAAACTATTGACAATGATATTCTACTCATGGACAAAACTTTTGGTTTTGATACTGCTGTTGAAGAAGCACAACGAGCAATAAATTCTGCATACATTGAGGTAAATTTTGGATTTATTTATTTGTAATTTGCATCATATATCCGCTTTTATGCATTGTAGTATCTATTTTCCATTCTTTATATGTATACGCATTATATGCCCCTGACAGAGTTCTTTTTTCGCACCATGAAAATTTGTAATAGGCTCATAGTGCTTATCACGGTATTGGCATTGTGAAACTGATGGGTCGTAACAGTGGATTTATAGCAATGCATGCATCCCTAGCTAGTGGACAAATTGACATATGCTTGATTCCAGAGGTATTTTTCTTGGTAACCTTTCAATGTCCACTACTGAGAGTTGAGTCTATATTGATTTAACCGGTATGCACTTTCAAAGGTACCTTTTCATTTACATGGGCCTCATGGTGTCTTGAGGCATCTGAAATACCTGATTGAGACAAAGGGATCAGCTGTGGTATGTGTTGCGGAGGGAGCTGGACAGGTATATTGCATCTAAATTCCTTCACTATTTTAATTCATTTTGGTATCAAATTCTTCAAATCGGTCACAAAAAGATGAGCTGCTTCATTTTTTTTATCCAGCAATTCTACTTCTAGTAAGAAATCAAGCTATTTTGAGAAAGTAAAGCATTATGATCTTGCCTTCTAATGCAGAATTATCTGAAGAAAACTAATGCTAAGGATCAATCAGGAAACATTGTACTTGGAGACATTGGTGTGCATATTCAACAGGAGGTTAGTAACTGCAAGCATATGTGAATATAATCGTCTAACAATCAAAGTATATTTGTAATTATAAATAACCTGTTGATAGAGAAACTTTCTACTGTTCTACTTGTATTTTTCCTGAACTGGAAAACCACTATGGCTTGTATTAGGATTCTGGAGTGCGGCATGGATCTTCATTATGCTTTTGATAGCTGTGCTACTTTACAATATTTGTTGCTGTCTACCCCTTCACTTGGGGGAAACAAAACTCCTAGTTGTCAGTAGCAACAGGTTCTTTTACTATGGTTGTCCTGTTGCTCAAGGATAGTTAATGTTACTCATTAAGCATTGGAATGTGCTTATGTTTTTTGTTTCTTTCTTTCATTTTCGCTTTCCCGATTTCCTTGTGGGTTTTTTTTTCTTCCGGAACATTTGACACACTGATACGAGCTACTCACTTGGATTTTATTTTCATTTTGGGTTCATTTTTTAAGATTGCAACTGTATATGACACTGCAATGTTGATCGTCTCTTTCAGACAAAACAATCCTTCAAGGAGATTGGGCTTCATGCTGATGTTAAATATATTGATCCAACATATATGATCCGCGCATGCCGTGCAAATGCCTCGGATGGGATTTTATGTACTGTTCTTGGACAAAATGCTGTAAGTCTGCTCCTTCTCGCTACACGATATTAAGTGACGCTCTGCTGCTAGCTAAAGTCAAATAATTTTTTTATAGTTTTAGTGTAATCAAAGCAAACTTGTAATAATGCAAAATCTGGTTTAGTATCATTCTGGTGTCAAGTAAATTGCTTGATTTATCTGCCGTTTGGTCCTAAGATATACCTCCCCCCCCGTGAGTCAAACCGTGCTGCCAATGAATAGTTATCTCCTGTTAGATTAACATATCGTCTGGCAGTCCTACAGTACATATCCATTGTTGCTAATCAAGCGCTTATAACTTGAGATGTGAAGAAGGGTTTTATACTGTTGAAATTTGTTCACGGAAAGAAGCTTTTCACTTGTGTCCAATACGTTGGACACCTGTGTCTTGATGTGAACATAACTTCCTGAGCTTAATCCATCTCCTCCCAGAGTTGGTGTAGAAAGTAGTCAAATCATTTATTACTCGAATCAGGCATTTCATAATATTGGAAAGGAACCATCCAATCTCATCGTTTCTGATGACAATGTGGATTGTTAGACTGACGATTTTCTATTATGGTAGATTGCAGACAAAATGGAATATATGTTCTATGCACAAATGTGGAGGCTGTTTTGCTGTTTCAAGTTGTATGTGTAATATGACCAATGGTTTTGGCAGGTTCATGGTGCATTTGCTGGTTATAGCGGAATTACTGTTGGCCTATGCAACACTCACTATGTTTATTTTCCCATTCCTGAAGTCATTGCTTACCCCAGAGCTGTAGATCCCAACAGCCGAATGTGGCATCGGTGCTTAACTTCGACAGGCCAGCCTGACTTTGTCTGAGCATTCAAATCATGCTAAATAGCTGAGAAACTATCCACAGGTACATTAAAATAATAAAATGGTTAAAGCTTCAGAAGATTTCACAGTAGGAAACTGGAATGATAGAGATTCCAGCTGAGATAAGCTATTTAACGGGTTAGAGTTTTTTATTTCTGCGCCGGTTTTCGCCAGCACGGGCGCATAGCAATAAAATTTGATTGCAAGTACCAAGCAAACTGTCCTTGCTGTCTTGTTCGCTACCTAATATTTTTGTGTTTATGAGATCGCAATAAACTGAATTGTGGATACCGCATTGGTTGGCTCATAGATAGAAACGTTATCATTCGAGGAGTTACACAGAGTTCAGGGAAAGAAAAAAATCCTTTATTCATATGGAGAGATTCTTCTCTTTTGTTAGTACTCATTGGTATTTTATTTAGATTTTATTTAAGAAAATCACAAATGTGCAGTTAAGTACTCAAATTATGATTTTTTATTAATTTATTTTCGAATTTTTTTATTAATTTATATTACAATTAAATTCGGGATGATAAATTTCGCAATATGCTTAAGTGGATCCTTCGTGGAGCCCTGTAGAGAATTGAGCCCAATCCAGCAGCACCATCGAGGGGAAACCCTAGCATCCAATCGTGACGTCTTTGTTTCTGCATAAAAGGAGCACAGGTAACCCCATTTCTGCAGGGCCGCAACACTTCACCCATTTTCCACCCTACGTAGATGCTTCGTTAAGCTACGTATCCTCTTCCCAGATAAGCTGTTGTTACTTGTGGCTGAGCGAACCCTCGCAAATGGAGCTTTGTTCGACGGCAGCAACCTCCAATGCCACCATCCGCAGCTTACTGTGTCTCCCTAAAATTTTCCCCACGAATTCTGCATCCTCGTTCCGTGCTAAACGCAAAGTTGCTCTCAGGCAAAGCGTATGCTTTCGTATGTTCCTCCTCGTGTGCTCCCCTCTGTATCTTCTGACTAATACAACGTTATTGATCTTGCTTTTTCTTTTTCTATTTCTGTCACTTTCAGGTTCTCTGCTGTCTATGAAATTGAACTTGATCCCCCGAGCCTATTCACCTGACGACAACTCGGTCGGTACAAATCCATACGCAGCTGAGGATAACCGCAGTGCGGTGAGAACAGTAGAAAAAGACAGTCCGGAGTTGGAAAAGAACAATCGAATCGACGAAGCGCCTGGAGAACAATCTTCCTTGGATGACCAGGCAAACGGTTTCTTGAATGACCTCAATATTAAGGTCCCTAACCTGTAGTTTTTGGCTCTATTCTCCTATTGATATTGCATTGGTTATTTGAAATATCGATTGCAATGATGATATATCTATTTACTGGAGAGGATCTTATTGTTTCTCTGTGAAACGTCGACAACCATGTCGATCTGAGCGGTTACCTGAGCAATCGTAACTTCTTGATGCAAGTAATCTTAGAGACTATTTGTTGCTTTGGACGATGATGATTAATATATGGTTCGCTCGACATAATGGCTGTACTGCCTTGCCGATCCTTCAATAATCTGAGTCCACCTTTTGCTATCATTTTTTTTTCGTTTACCGCACAATGGCTGCCATGACTATATACTTTTAAGTTGCAAAAGCTTGTGTTAATACTTGATCAAACTTTTTCCTGATCAGTTACTAATCATCGTTTCTGCCTACTTAAATTTATCATGTTTCTGTTTCAATTTCGCTCTGATGTTTGGATTTCTCTGGTGATTTTCAACTTATAAACATTTGAATTGTTTTCTTTGTGCAATTATAAGATGATTGCTAGTCAGTTGCTTTGATGAGTAACTGGAAGTAATCAGATAAGGTATTGCAATACCTTGATGAACTTCAATCCTGAGCGGTTACCTGAGCAACATGGAGTCCATAAAATGAGTATTTGCTCATCTTCCTAAGCACATGGTTTATTTTATGATGTTTGTGGTTGTTTGGTGATCATTTTCTGATAAATTAATGAAATTGTTGGAAAATTTGCAGTTCGACTCTGAAGACTCTTATTCTATCCTTTTATATGGTGGTGGTGCCGTAGCCGTGCTTTGGTTGGCATCAGCTGTTGTTAGTGCTGTCGATTCCATTCCATTGGTATGTATGATCTATTGGATATTTTCGCGTTTGCACATTATGACTATACCGGTCTTAATTTTTTATTAATGTTTGTTTGAAACAATAATTCAGTTTCCAAAGTTGCTGGAAGTCGTGGGTCTGGGCTACACCCTCTGGTTCACCACCCGGTATTTGCTATTTAAGGTACTTGAAAATGGGTCAGGCTCCAAACCTGGTTTTTCATAGTCCAATCCAAAATCAAAATTGATTGGTTGTTTGCGTCTCGAATGCAGGAAAATAGGGATGAGTTGAGGACTAAATTTGAAGAGCTTAAGCAACAGGTCCTTGGCTCCAATGACGACTGAGGTGATGGACTCTTGCGATGTCATTCTCTCCATAGCAATACTGTTATATGCAGAGTTAGTTATGCATGTTCTTGTGGACTTTTTAGGATTGTCTATACAGATTAATGTGAATAAGGAAGGACTGGTTATTGGAACAACGTGGTTTCAATCACCGAGACTATTCAATTTTTTAGTGCATTCTTCTTTTTATGAATTGCAGAGGTGCAAAATGGTATGTTTTGCATGACTTTCATCTACCAAAGAACATACCATTTTGCACCAATGAAACTCGTAACATCAAGAAACAATCGGTTCGCCAAGACCAAACTCATATCACTAGAGACTGACCATGCTATATGTATATCACTCATCCCAAATATGGAGTTAACAGAGACAACGTGGCAATATCAACCACAAACTCTAGGGAGTTGTAGAAATTAGGATTATTGGATGTAATTAAATATATATGTATATATATTATTATTTTATTTTAAATGATATTACTAATTTTGCAAAAAAAAATCTTTAGGTATCAAATTAGATTCTAATTCTGCATCCATTTTTACAGAAACAAAAGTGTTGTTTATGTAAAACTCTCGAGAGCTTATATCATACAATTAGCAATTATTTATATATGGATGCGTAAGGTTATGCCAAAAGAATAACAATCTACTTATATGTCTCGCAATACATCTAGCCTACAGATGAAGGGGTGAACAAAAGTACCGAATAAAAATACTATTACAAAGTACCATACACAAATCACTAATTTAAGACACTCTGCGTGTAGAAAAGGAGAGGATAACGGGGAGTTTCTTATGTTTTAGAGTTTCACGGATGATTCAAAATAGCTAGCGGGATTGATCACAACTTTCACAGCCATTGACGTGTCCAATTTTAAGGGAAAGAAGGTTCAAAGATAATATAGTAATTTTGTTTGTAATAACACAAAAATATTAATGTGCAAATCACTAATTTTGGTTTTTATTTCAAGAATGACGTGGCAAATGATAAAATAATCTTATAACTAATATATTATATATGTCTTACCATTTCCGGAAACCGTACAAGCTGCAACAGTTTCTCCCAAGAGCAGCACGCTGAATCCAGCTTTCCGTCTATATAGATCCATGTCTTCTCCATATGGTATTTTCTGATATGCTGCCATCCCATACGAAAAGATCTTTCATCATCAAAAACATTTTTAAGTGGACCAACATTTGTCCATATCATCATGATTTTATTCGAGTATAATAATAATAATCTCCACACGAACCATTAATGGAATTATGGAAGAAAAATATAAATCAGATTATAAGTAATTAATTACATTGTCGACATTTTATCCCCCCGTCAATCAATGCAGAAATTACCATCACGCGGTCCAAAATCCAAATTGTTGTCTTAAAATGGTACATGGGAATGCGTTGGTGATGGGGATGAAAAAAGAAGAAGCATGTGCTGATGGCTGATGATGATGGTCTTGTCGGTGACTGCCACTTAGACCCAATCTCTTCATTACTATTTTATAGCGTCTTTCTTTCACCTTTTGGGGAGGTGGACGCCTGGACGGTGATGTTGTTATCGCTTTCTCTAATAAATTATTCCACGATTTGTCTAAGTCGTTCGAAAAATAAACGAAGAAGAAAGCTTAACCTGTTGGGTAGGACTGGCCGACTAGGAGAGGACAGAGGAGCCATCTTTTCCTTAAGAGCTAAGCACTGAGGCTCAAGGATCAAATGCGTCCCACATGCAACTTACTGCTTTCGGGGATACAGCTTTCTACCAGCAAGGATTGATTGGTAATTTAATTGAAAATATTCAAGACTATCAATATTCAACATCCCATATTTTGGGTCCTCTTTGATGGTTACTAAATTATTATCCCTCCTAATTATATAATTATAAGGAAGAGACTGAGTGCAGAAACAGACAATAACAGAACAGAACTGAAGTGGGGAAGAAGTAAACACCAAACAGAAACAGTCGACCGTTAAAGAAAAGGGCGCGTTCTTACCGGTCAAGCCAGCTCCAGATGTTAATGACGCGGCTTTTACGTTAATGTCCCCAGAGAGTTACTAGGTTTTTTTCTGTTTTCTTTTTGGGTTTCTTTCTAATCATGAAAGAAAGGCAAGCTGGCAAGGGCAGTCTCAGAGTCACGCCAATGGACTCGCTTTGCTTTACCTTTTCCGATTCTTTATTAAACGAGAAATTTACTTCTTAATTTTATTACTGTAATTAAGGGAAATGGAAATCTACATTTCATAGCGAAACAAATGCATGTGAAAACAGAACGGTAAGGGCGGAGAATCATGAAACGTCAACAGAGCGAAGTCATTCTTCTTCCTTCTTCTTCTTTATGTACTTCTCTTCTGTCGCTCTCTCTCACTCTACTAGTTTAAGTGGTTAGCACTTAGTATATTCGTCGTAATGCACTTAGTATTTTGTTTCTGTATATTTGAGGCCAGAGAATTATGTAATGCACTCTTTGGTTAAATATTCTCTTGGGTCTCCTGTATTCTAGTCTTTGTTCAGATTTTCTCGTTGTTTAAGTGTTGTGAATTTTTATGTAGTTTTTGTTCTTACTAGTTTCGCTCGAGTCTAAGAAGGGTCGTTTCCACTGTCTACATTCGGTCATCACTCGCGACACAAGGCAGTGAGACATACTGGTGTTGTCCGGGAAGATCTTTGGTCGTTTGATGGGTTTTCTTCCTTTTTGGTACTTGCATACACCATCCAATAATGTCTGTTCTTTATTGAGTTCTTATTTAAGATAATGTATCTAGGGAATTGAATTGTTTTCTCTGTGATTCAGTTGAAGAAGAAAGCTTAAGACAATGTATGCAGATAGATGGATTCGAGAGGTAAGCCAACATGGAATTTCAGTCTTCCTCTGTTGCTTCTTAAAGATTCATGATTTTCAACTTTGGTGGTCCAATATTCTGTTGCTTTATGGGTATCCTTAGTCAAGGTTTCCGAAATTTTTACCAGGATGTTTGTACCAAGAGAAAAAATGCTTTGAGTTCAGTTTCATCCAACGGTTATGACTCGATTTCTAGTTCAAAAAATGTGGGCCTTGGCTTTGTGTTGTCTTCTCAAGCCAAATTACAGAATGGGCACTTGGCATCAGGTTCAATAGCCATATCAGTGCGCGGAAACAATTGTCCGTCAGGGTCGGACATGGATGTATCCTCTGACTCCGAGGATGACATCTATGGGGGACGCTACTCACTTGATACATCTCCTCAAGATGATAAGTTACCCAACAGAATGGGTGCGGGATATGATGCTCCATTTCAACCAGATGGGAATTATGGTAATCGCAGAAATGTGCAGAATGTAAATGTTTTCAGGGAGCCATTTTGGCAGAAGAAAGGAAATTATGGTGGGAGATTCCAAAGTGGCATCGGAGAGCAGGTACTCTCCAGACCTGCTACAAGGATTTATGCTACGTGTATAATATGCTCATGGATTCCTGCCAACTGCAAGTTGAACATTACTTAGCAGCATGAAACGCAGAGAACTTTCATGAGTGCTTTATGGATATTAAAGAAGTATCGGGAGTTTAGAGTGAGATAGACAATCTCAGAGAACTTCTCAGCAGGCCAATTATATGATACTACCCTAATCAAATCATATCAAATTTGCTTGTGTGTGTCCCTTTGTTCTTGGCAGTCATAATTTTCATATAAATGCACAGGAAGAGTTGAAATGGAATCTCATTCATCATTTTCTGTATTATGTATCTTAACTGTTTGCTTGAAGTGCTGATTGTTTGGATATGGACAATATTAAAGATCATCTTGTAGTGCTTTGCCTGGGTTATGTTCATTTGGTGGATTTTGCATGCAGGATACAAAGATACACCATGAACAGATGTCTAGTGCGCCTCCTTTTTGTTCTAATGTAATGATGGAACCAATAGTTGACAAATCAAAAGCTCCGAAACAGACATATTATAGCAACACTAAGCTGCATGAATCTGGCAATGCGATCAAAGATCCATCGGAAAGGTTTGTTTAGATGCCTTGAAATCTGTGTTTTCACTTTACATAATTAAAAAACCCAGGAAATATCTGCTGTGTTTTCCAGGGTTGGAAAAGATGTCAATGCCTCTATGAGTTCTTTACCTGCCCGGCTTCCCACATTTCACGCAAGGTTAGTTTAGTCAGCTGAATCCATGATGGCCATTTATTGGCTATTCATTTTTAGTTCTACTTCCTGTGATCAATTTTTTTTCTCTTGAATCTTCAAAGATGCAATAACTGTCATTGTAATCACTATGTTACTCATCCATCGTCAATTAAATGGATCATTCTGATGTCGATTGCCATTTGGATTCAGTGCTCAAGGTCCATGGTGTGCTGTGATTGCTTACGAGGCCTGTGCTCGATTATGTCTTCACTCCCAGGACAAGTGTCATGAAGAAGATGCTAGATACTTCTTGAATAATGAATGTACTTTGATGCGCAATGCATTTGGGTGGGTGCATATTTTTCCCCTTTACATTTGGCTCTTTTTGTTGTTTATTTTCATATTTTTTTTATATTCTCTTTATGGTTAGTATATGGATACTTCCATATTATACATCGAGAATTTGAAAATGGATTAATCAACCAAAAAGTTGTATTAGGTTGAATTTTTTTGCTGTTGTAAACTGCTAGCCGCACTTCTTCTGCAATGGATTGAGAAGAAATTAGTAATGCTAGCAATGAGCAATGGAAGAAAATACTGTGTGCTCATTTAAACTTGAATCATGGGATTCTTGGAGAGATGTTCCTCAGTGTTGTGATTACCATATAAAAGAATGGTCTGTTGATAAACTTTAAGAAGGGTGCATTCTTTCTATTCAATGTTGTTGTCTTTGCAAAGAGATGCTGCTGATACAGAATGAACAAATGGGCTAAAGCCGTTCCTATAATCTAAAAAATGCAGTTATTCAAACTTTTTCTGACATGCTAAATTAGATATTCTTTGCAAAACACCAGTTTTCTAATTATTCTTTTTGTAAAATAACAGTTTACAGCAAGTATTGTTGCAACCAGAGGAAGAACTTTTGTCAAAGAGATCTTCAGAGTTAGTAGGTGTGACAGTGGCTCCAAAATCGAAAAAAACCATTGGCAAAATGAAAGTGCAAGGTACCATCACTTCTCCTTGCTTATATTTTCTACGGAGTTTACTTTTCAATTAACTTAACCATATGTCTAAACATTTCATTGCTGCGCAGTGCGCAAAGTGAAGATGGGTCTAGACCCTCCTCCTGGCTGCAATTTTTCATCACTGAACTCAGCTGTGATCAAACTCGAACCACTTCATCAACACTTCTCAAATCTAAATTCATCTTTACATGCTGGATGGAGAGCAGCCCGGAGTGTTCGTGTAACTCCTCATGTTCCTCAGGCTGCATCTTTATCTAAACAAAGCTTGGCATATATGCGTGCTAGCGTTCAGTACATGAAACAGTTCTCTGCGAATTTTAGAAATGGGATGACTACTATGCACAACAGTCCCTCTTCATACGAAGTGGTGCAAGGTTTGTAAACCTATATATAATGTATACCTCAGTAATATTGAACTGGAACTAGGGTTATACTAGAGTTTTCTGATCAAACATTGTTTCTGCATACAGCGATCATCAATTAACAGACCGGTATTAAATGTCATAACTGAGTGCTCAGATATAATCATGATTCTTATCAGATATATTACATTGACAAGGTTGAGAGCTGTACTTTCAGGCCATTTCCCTGTCCATGTGATAAAAAAAATCTGGAACTAGATTTAATGTTTTCTCTGTTAGACAAGTACTGTATGAAACAAAAAACCTTTGGTCAAGGAAGTTATTGGGAAGAGAAGACTGAGGGTTTCTTCTTTCTTTTTTTATTTGAAGAAGTATTTTTACTTTTAGTGTGCAGCAATACAGTGATGCATAGTTTCGTCAAATGATATTGCTCAATAATTTATTTCATTAAAAGGGATCATCCCTTTTCTTTGTTCCTTAGTTGTTTATTCCATCTCTGATTGGTTCCAGAGTAGAGGAGGGTGACGACAACCTAGAATAACAGTGTTTATTTCTTGGTTCTTTTCCAATTGTTTGACCAACAAGGGAAATGCATGCCTGTTAATTATTAATATGGGTTGAGTGTGTAGAGAGATTTTAAAAGTATAGGTTGTAGTCTTCTTCGTTCTCTTAGTCTTTTTACTCTGATCTTATTTAAAATTTTTCTTCTGAATGATTGAAATGACATGCGGTGATTAGAAACACATACCTGCTCTCTGAGGTTGAAAAGTTCACTGGAAGAAGATTTAGTTCGACTGCAACCAGGATCTGGCGAAACTCATGTGTTGTATGTAGATTCTTAAAATTTTCAGTTGTAATTTGGTGGCTGCTTTTTTTCAATCAAAATACCTATTGTTCCTCTTATGTCATTGGAACACAGCTTTCCTGACAATCATGGTGATGATTTGATCATTGAAGTTCAAGACTCAAAGGGACGTAATTGTGGTCGTGTTCTAGTTCAAGTAGTCTCTATAGCTGATGACCTGGTAATCTTTATTTTTAGATTTACTATCAGTATTGGGTGTTAAGAAGACAGATAGAATGCTGGAAGTTAAAATACAAGTTGAATGCAGAATGACAAGATTCGATGGTGGCCCATCTACCATGAGCCAGAACATGAACTTGTTGGTAGGCTACAGTTGTACATAAACTATTCAACCAATCCAGATGAGAATAATCAGCTGAAGGTACTTTTGTATCCTGTTTACAGTATTTTTTGGTTCTTATGGAATCCTATTAGAAGTATGTCTGTTTTAGCTGTTTCCATCTGTTTAAACTTTTACATAAGGAATCAGTTAAACCTGGTCATTTAGTTGATGTCCTCCTTGTTTCCAGTGTGGTTCTGTTGCAGAGACTGTTGCGTATGACTTTGTTTTGGAAGTTGCAATGAAAGTTCAGCATTTTCAGCAAAGAAGTTTACTGCTTCATGGGCCATGGAAATGGTTAGTGACAGAATTTGCATCTTACTATGGAGTGTCCGAGGCATACACCAAATTAAGGTATTTTTTTAGTTTCATAAAAAAAGTATGTTTTTAGCCTTTGTTTATTTTTCATTTTTCTCTTATGATGCATAAACTTGTCCTAGAAAATGAAAGTTTAATTTGCAAATCTATTTTGTAATTTCTGATGGCGCTTGCAGATATCTTTGCTACATCATGGATGTTGCAACACCAACTAAAGACTGTCTTGATTTAGTGTATGAGTTGCTACTACCTGTAGTCAGGAAAGGCAACAGGAAGAACGTATTGAGTTATCAAGAGGTATGGTTTATGCGAGGCTACTTTCCTAAGCAAGACATTTGCAAACATTTCTCTGAACTTCTGTTTTTTGTTTTGGTATTATTGGGGCCAGGGAAATTTTCAATCAATCCTCGTTGGCTTGTTTAATTTTGATCATAAAACCATAATCTGGTCAGGAATTGTTGAAACAAGTAGATAAGGTGTTTCAACTTAAAACTACATTCGTTTCTAGAGCAAGGATGAGTCCAACGAAGTTTTTAAGGTGCTGCATACCCAAAGCCAATCATCGAATCCTTGAAGTTTGGTTAAAGAGGGATAATTCTTACCACTCAACCATAGGGTTACTACGTTTGTTTTATTCTTTTATATTTGGCTCATCCAATTGTGTGTATCAGCATCTCAGTTTTCTGATTTATTAATTTCTAAATGACCCTCAAAATGTTCTGGTATGGTTTCTTTTTATTGGAATAAAGTATTACATATCTTGCTTGCTTTATTGACAATCTGCTTAATAATGATACTTTATTATTGTAACCTTTTGAGGAATAAATGTGTTGCAGTGCTAATAGACAACGAAAGTGAATATTTTCCCTTTTTATTAGCGCTATTTATGGAGATAACTTTAACTGATCTGGAATAGTTAAAAGGTACTAACTTCTGCAGCTAATTGCATTTTAAACAGAATCGCCTCCTTGGAGATGTTGAGGATCAGATTCAGCAAGTTCTGACTCTGACTTTTGAGAATTACAAGTCACTGGATGAATCAGAATCTTCTGGTGTGGTGGATGTGTTTGTTCCTGCTGCTGGATTGGCTGCTCCTGCTTTGGGACCTGCTGTTAAGCTGTTTGCTCTTTTGCATGATGTGTTACTGCCTGAGGTCCAATTGAAATTCAGCAAATATTTTCAGGTACCTAATACCTTTTTGAATTATAACATTTATATGCACACCTTTTTTAACTTTCATGCTAAGAACAAATAAACTTATTAGGCTGCTGCAAGAAAGAGGTCAAAATGGCATATGGCAGAGACTGATGATATCATAAACAGTAATGAGGGAATGCTGGCAGATCCCGCGGCACTCGTAACCTCTTATCAAAAAATGAAGTCCTTAATTTTGGGAATCAGAAATGAAATTAGTGCTGACATCAAAATCCACAACGAAAACATACTTCCCAGGTAATTGCAGCCAACATTTTCCTGACTCTTTTTTTGCTTATAACATGATTGGTTGTACTTAACATTTTCTTCTACTATTCTCCATTGCAATAACGTATATTGTTTTGATGTTGTCAGCAGTTTTATAGACCTCCCAAACCTTTGTGCATGTTTGTATAATGTTGATCTCTCAAGTAGATTGCGTGCGTTTCTCATTACCTGCCCGCCTCCTGGACCCTCTCCTCCTGTCTCAGAACTTGTAATTGCTACAGCAGACTTTCAGAAGGACATTGCTTCATGGAATATTAAGTAATTTATTTTCCTCATTAGCTTTTGCTGATCATTTTCTAATGATGCACTTGTGACATACATTCCTCCCGTTTTTTTGCAGTCCGGTTAAAGGTAGTGTTAATGCAAAAGAGTTGTTTGACTCATACATTACACTTTGGATCCAGGACAAGCGCTTAAGCTTACTTGAGCTCTGTAAACAAGATAAGGTGTGATTTCCCAACCTTGCTACTGTTGTTCGTCATAGATCCAGTTTCTTTCCTCCATGGAGACGTCCCTTTTTTTTTAAGTGAGATGTAGGAAAAAACACAGAGTCCTCATTTTCCCTCATGAACACTTGTTTAAGGATTAAACTGTGATCTGAATTAATACTACTCAATTGGCATCACGCCTTGTTTTTAGGCTAGATCCAGTAAGAAACTATTAACTTTAGTATAGCTACTCAATAGCATGTCTAAGTTGTAAATGTAGTCTGTTATGTGTGTGCTGAAAGAAGCAGCGATTCTAGGATGATACAGATGGTAATCCTCTAATCTCTGGTCCATAATTGGCATGTGAGAATTTTAAGAGTTTATGCTTAAGGAATTGAAAATTTTGCTCTCTTTGCACTTTGTGTCTTCTTGCGACAGAAGAGAAGCAAGTTAGCTATTGAATTACTGAATGGATGGTGGGTGATTCAACCTAGTGATATGAAACAGCAAAAAGAATTAGAACAGTGAATGTTCAATTAGTAACTATTGACAAAATAGTGAGGATATCACATCTGATGTGGATAATTTTTTCTATATTCTTTTGTTTCTCATTTTGACTATTTATCCTCTATTGGTTGCTTTTAGGTGAAGTTACCAGCTGTGAAGACGCAAAATTCTACAACTCCTTTTGTTGATGAAATGTATAGGAAGTTGAAGGAGGCATTAGATGAATATGAAGTCATAATTTCTCGCTGGCCAGAGTATCTTGCTGCCTTGGAGAAAGTTAGTGCCATTATCGTTTGGTTTTCCTTTGCTTGCTTGTTTTTTGGATTGTCTCAACGAATGATGACTTGCTAAAGTTATATCTTTATCCCTCACAAGGCCATTGCACATGTTGAGAAGGCTATCATTGAGTCTTTAGACAGACAATTTGCGGATGTTTTGTCACCTCTCTTAGCATCCAAGATTTTTGGTCTCAAGTATATTCAGAAAATCGGGAAACGGACAATGGAGACTTACTCGGTTCCTGATGAGGTGGGAATTTCTCTATTTTTTTATGTGCACACTACATAATAGTGCTCTATGTTAAATATTCGCTGGCCTGACATTTATATTTATGTTCAGCTGGGGATTCTTCTCAATTCCATGAAGAGGATGCTTGATATGCTACGTCCAGTAATTGAAACTCAGTTAAAGTCATGGGGTTCCTGCATCCCTCATGATGCAAGTACACCTGCAGGAGAATCTCTTAGTGAAGTTACAGTGATGCTGAGATCCAAATTCCGAAGCTACCTTCGGGCTGTTGTTGATAAGTTACTGGAGAATGTGAGTAATTTTGTATGATTAAGTTGATTGTTGAAATCCATATGCTTGAATTGAACACATAGGAGTGCACAAATGAATCTGAATAGTCTGCTTAGCTTCACTGTTCCATCTACATTTATGAGATTGATGTCATTTAGTTGTCTATTCTTGCAGGCTAATATGCAGAATGCAACAAAACTGAAGAAGATAATTCAAGATTCAAAAGATTCCATGGTAGAGTCGGATATAAGAAATAAAATGCAGCCTTTGAAGGATCTATTGATCAAGACAATAGATCATCTGCAAACAGTCGTTGAACCTTATGTGTTCGTAGCTATTTGCCGTGGCTTCTGGGACCGGTTGGGAGAGGTGAACTGCTTTTTCGATCTGTCAGTTTCTGACTTCACTAGGTTTAGATCAACTTTTTGTTGTTCATGCAGTCTTGTTGATTTCAGGAAATATCTCGTGCTCTACAAGATAGGAGAGAGAATGGTTCTTGGTATAAAGGGTCACGAATTGCAGTTTCTGTAAGTTGCACAAGAACCTCTGAATTTTGTTTCTGGAAATCACTTCCCAATTGAAATCATCTTCATCGATCAGGGGCTATTGACTATGTGTTTAAGACAATGTTAAGAAAAGAATGCCATGAACAGCTTGGAATACCTCTTTCAGCTTCATGATGAACCATGTCTTCCATCTCAGGTTGATCACTGGTTTTTGCCTCTTGCAGATTTTGGATGACACATTTGCTTCCCAAATGCAACAACTTCTCGGAAATGCACTCCATGAAAAAGACTTGGAGCCACCAAAAGCAATAATGGAATTGCATTCAATGCTATGTAAAGATTCTGTCAACAACCAGGACAACAATTACTATCGTTAGGGACACTCATTACTGTGCATGCAACCCACAGACGCTCTCATCCAAGCATATCAGAGAAACTACACAAGCCTGCAGAAATAGGTCAGGGATGAGGAGCCCCCACGAAATTCAACAATTTTGTAAAGGTTTCCCACTATGGCCTCTACCCGGCCATACTGCCGTTTCCCATAGTTAGATATCTATTATTTAGTTAGCTTTAATAATAAATTTTTGTCACAAAAGAAAAGGAAAGTATCTGCCCCAACAATGAACAAAGAAAACATGACGGCAAAGCAAAGTAAAGCACCGCAAGAACCCTTAAATGAAGGTATTAAGCACCGAACGTGACTTACAGATGACTAGATGAGGAACAACCAAATATGGTAGCATAATATAGGGAAAAGCATGACATAAACACACCACCTACCATACGCACTTACCAATGAAGAAAAAGACAGGCAACGGTCCACACTACAGCTCCCGTTGTGATTCAACAGTTCAGGATTTAATCCGGGATTATGAACTGAAATAGTATCCTTTTCATCTCTAAAAATGAAATCGAACCCAGAATTTTAGAGTTAAGGGAATAAAATATGCGGTGGTCTTGCGTTTATCCTGCTCATGAACAATGTGAAAAACTATACTAACCATATGGGTTGTGAGGAAGGTACGAAGTGAAGTCTAAAAAATTTTATTTAGATTTTAAGGATACATTAATCTCGAATTATTATGAGAAAAGCCTGAAGCTAATCTAAAAGTCCTTAAGCAGCTTCCTGACTTGTTCGAGGGTCACAAACAGCACAATCGTGAAAGGCCCTTGCCTTGATATTGTCGGGATGAACCCTTTGTAAAGCGCCATAGGTCCCTCCGCCTTCACCGTCTTCACCGCACAATCCAGCGGTCCCTTGTATGGAGGCTCCTGCCCTGCCTCCACCTTCATGTTCATCACCCTTGTCTTAATCACGTCCACCGGGTTTGACGACACTGCCGCCACGAACCCCGCCCCGAAGCTTGCAGTCACGTGGGTCCCCAGCCCGTCACGCATTATGCCGCGTTCCAATAACGTCTCTTTGAACTGATCGTAGGAAGCCAGCTGCGATGCGGTGACCAACATCGCGCGGTATACCGTCAGCGAGGAGCCGCGCCACAGGCTGGTGACGCCTTCCTGTTTGACCATGCAAGAGATGGCGTCCACCACGCTCTTGTAGTTGCGGCGTTGCGAAGGAGGGAGGCGGCCATCGGCCTGCATTCTGACCATTGACAGATCGGCGGGATTGCCGACGACTGCACCAATGCCGCCGGCTATGAGACCAGCCGTGATCTTGCGCGAAAGAGGCATGCCCTTGGTTTCAGGTTTGGTCCATTTCTTTTTCAATATATCATAGAGACCCATTCGGGTGGTGGAGTAGAGAGTCTGCCGGAGCATTGTGGCGGAGACGCCTGAGAAGAGCGCAGCCACCCCTTCCTGCTGAACTATTCGGACACCAACAGTGATTGGACCCACACGGGGCGGTTGTGATGGCTTCGGAGGCACGTGGACGGTAGAGTTGGCGCCGGGTTGAAAAGCAAGCGATGGACGGAGAGTCTGGACGTTGGGCATCTTTGAGGAGTGAGACTCACCCTGGAGCTGCATCCGAACCTTGATCAGATCAAGAGGGTGGGTGCTGCACCCAGCAACAATTGAAGCTATGCCTCCTTCAACAAAACCTTTCAAGCCCATGTTGATCAGTTTCGTTTTCTTACTGGTCTATGATTGGTCAAGGCTTGTACAAAAGACAACTTATGACCAATAAAAGAATCTGTACTTCGTTCGGCTATTCTGTCTCTTTCGTCGGAGAAGAGCAACAATTATATGAATGGAACTGTGATTTCTCCTTTTGTCTCGATTTAACGGGAAACCAGGAGATGGGAGTGGAGGCGAAAGGCTATCAAAGAAGAACGAGGAACATTATTAGGCATAGAGCACTTGGAGGAGCCATCTGTGGCATAAACTCGGCAATATATCGCAGAGAATTGAAACAGTTGGTGGGCCCAAGTCCATGTTACTAATAGAACCGTAGCTTCCATTCTGGGTCAATGCAGTTATCCAAAGTTAAAGCTGTAACATTATTATCTATGAATAAAAGGTACGTACAAAGACCAATAATAACAGTCCAGCTAGAGGCAATCATGTACGCAGCTCGCGACGGTGGTGGAGAAAGGGCCAAGGGGACAGTTTTCTGCATCGATCATGGCCTGTCCTTTGGGGGTTGGTTATCCATGCGTTATGGTCAAATGTTGATCTGGTTTTTTTGGGTTTGCTTTGCAAAGTTCAAGTTGGCCTCTTGACTCCTCCGATTGGCCTCTATAAAGTTATAGTATTTCGAAAGATGCTTAGAGGGTACTGCCCGTTTCGACAGTTTTCTACAGATCGATAATGTCAAAGGTTACATACAGTTGGTCGTTTTTTATGATGAAATATGGTTGAAACGGTCCTTGATCTAGCAGGGTAAAGAAGATGAGTTAGTTATATAAAACCCATGGATCTTAGGACTTGTGGGCTATGAACCACTATCAAAACCTCAACTGGAAAAGAATGGGCTTAAGTTTAGCCCAAAGATAAATTATACGATGACTATGGATCTCGTAATCAACTACTTATTCCCCAAAAATATAATTCATAGCAGGCCAATAAAATAATTAAATTATTACCATGAATTTAATTATTTGGACCTATTGAGTTTCTCTTAAAAATGTGTTATACTTGATAAATATATCATATAGTTTATGTAAATATGATTTTGTGCCCAATTGAATCTAGTTAAATAAAAATCGAGGGATTAATAATATAATATAGGAGTTCCGTGTAACACTCGGACAGGACAGCTAAATCCAAACTTCATCTCTAACACGACAGGAAACGGCACTATGTTCCAGGACAAAAAGCGAATACATTTAACTCACACACAGAATCAATCTAAGTTTATGCTCCAATCAACCTTAGTGGCTATCACCTCCAACACCGGATAAAGCCCCAATTCTCACGCGCCGTGCTGTTCCACCGCCAGCTCCCGCCCAGCATATTCATGTACAGCAAACTCACTATAATAGGGTTTCTCTGCTCTGGTCTCATTTTGGGGGCCGGATAGCGTGTTTGTACGTGTTCGAGTTGGTGTCTCTGTGAGTGTTCCCGTGCTTCGTTAGTCTTAAATGCTGGTTCCAGGGGCTCTAGGGTTCCAGGTCCTCCTCTTTCTCTTGCCCGTTCTGTTTTTCTTCTGGCTGCAAAACAAGTGGCGAAATGAGGCCGAGAGGAAGGAGGAGATCAAACGACTCGTCGAAACGGTGTCCAAAGAGTCTGCCATGGCCGAGTGCGACGCCGTTTATGAGTATAACGCCTTGCCCAGGCCTTCTCTCTGTGCCATCTGCTTCTGCCCCACCATCACTCGCTGTTCCCGCTGCAAATCAGTTCGCTATTGGTATGCTTCCTCTCTTTGTATTCCAATATTTCACTACTGGTACCATTTCTTGGGGATATATATGACGTTAGATGGTGCTGACGGTCTTTACCAAAGGTGCATTTTTTACAATTCTATGAGGAAGTTGGTGTTTTTGTTAGATTATGGTGCTTCTAAATGTTATTGTTTATGGGGTGTGGAGAGGATGGGAGTGATGGATTTTTCAGGGGCAAGGGCTACATACTTAACATGGTTGATTGAGTGGTGCGAGATATGTGAATGAAGGAAAAAAGAGCTGGTGTTGCAGTCTCTAAATCTTGCCAATCGGTTGGTTGGACTGCTCGTCGAGATTTCTCCTTTAGAGTAGGGAAAGAGAATTATTTCTGTAACCTGTTTTGGATGGTGACCGCATTGTGTCCTATTGTTAATTAGTGATGTTAATTTCAGTCACACGAGTTAGTTTTGTGAATATTGTGCAGGGATTCTGCTTCTCATTGTCTGTTATGCCGTAATTATATTTAACTTGTCATTTTAATACTTCAAAAGATTCCGCTTAAGCCCTTGTCTTTCAGCTATCATCTTATAATTGAGTATGCTTACTTAAAGTCCATATATACATTTAGATACTCATAATTGCCACTGCTATGTGATTCTCTGATGTGGTAACTACAGAATTTGCTTATTCTTGCAGTTCTGGTAGGTGTCAAATAATTCATTGGAGACAAGGTCATAAGGATGAATGCGAGCCTCTAACTACTAGAATGCATTTGAAACAGGGAAGTGATTCATTTGAAAGAACAAAATCAAAAAAGACATTTGAAGTAAGTGATGTGGGTATTCAACCATTGGTTGATGCTTTTGACAATGATAAACATGATTTGGGTGGTGTTGGCAAACCAGAAAAACTTTCTCAAAATATTTCGCCTGATTTTCCTCCCACTCAGACGAGCTCAAAAATAATGCTTAAAGATAAACTGCCTAATCGAAAGCCAAATGATTCGGTCACTGGTAGCGATGATTCTCATGTGATCAAATTAAACAAGGGGATGACAAAACAGGTTGATGAAAGATCTGATTTCAACTCTCGGCTTCAAAGTGGCAAGATAGTTAGTTCTGATGATGCACAGTCATCAAAACTTAGCTATAAGAAGCCCATGAGAAAAGCTGCTTCATCAGAAATGTTAGTTACTGATGGTTCGAAGAGCATCCCCTCCTCTAGTTTTTCACGGTTGAATTCTTTCCATAGTGAAGAGGAGAATGAGTATCAAATATCTATTGGTAAAGAAGTCAGATCTTTTTCTTCTGGTGGATCCAGTGATCACAAACATGATGTCCGTAATGGGTTGAAAAAATCAGTATGGACAAAAGTTCAGCAGTGTAGAGCTCCAAAAGAATCTCAAATTGACAAGGTTTGTTTTGTATGTATAATTCTTGAAGTATGCTTAGTGTTTTCCTTGAATGTATTTGTTTAACATATATTTTGGTATTTGCTAACCTTTTTTTTATCTTTTGGCAGATAATCTTTCCATACGAACTGTTTGTAAAGCTTTACTTTTGTAATGAGGAACTTTGCCCATTTGGGCTCAGGAATTCTGGCAATAGGTAACAAAATTGGAAAACAATATAGCATAGTAAAGTGGTTTTTGTTTTTCCTCTATATTTGGATAATAAAATGATGTTCTGCTTGTGCGATTCTGATATTCTAATTTTTGTATTTATTTAAACATTTGATCTGAGTTTATTGATTTCTTTATATTTATATTTTTATGGTTGCATTTTCTGCAGTTGCTATGCTAATGCAGTGCTTCAGTGCCTGGCATTTACAAGGCCTCTGACATCCTACCTTGTTAGGCGCCTCCATTCAAATGCATGCAAGTTTGCTTTCATTATTCCTTCTTGAATTCACATCTAGCTAACTGGTCCAATATATTTAATATTTTTCTTATTTATATTTTTTTTTCCTCCTGTCCAGGCCGAAAAAAGGGTTGGTGTTTCATATGTGAATTTGAATATTTGATTTCGAGGGCCAAGGAAGGGGAGTCCCCTTTGTCTCCCAGTGGGATTTTGTCCAAGATACAAAAATTTGGAAGTCATCTTAGTCATGGGAGTGAAGAAGATGCCCATGAATTTTTGAGGTGCACTGGTTACTACTTTTAGTAATTTGAATGATTCTGTCTCCGTTCTCTCATACGTGTATGATAGCTATAGTTGATGTCTGACAGGTATGCTGTAGACGCAATGCAGTCTGTCTGCCTCAAGGAAGCTGGAGCTGTAGGCCCATTAGCAGAAGAAACAACTCTCATGGGCCTGACGTTTGGTGGTTACCTTCGTTCTAAGGTTGTTAGTCTCTTTGATGGAACTCTAATGATCACACTCTCATTGTTGATTGTTATTTCACTGAAGAGTAAAACATTTCAATTTGAATTTTACTACTCCTCACATTGGATAATTTTTCTTAGATAAAGTGCATGAGATGCCGGGCAAAATCTGAAAGGTTTGAACGGATTATGGATTTAACTGTTGAGATAGATGGAGACATTGGGACCCTTGAAGAAGCTATTGCACAATTTACAGCTGACGAAATATTGGATGGCGAGAATAAGTACAATTGCAGTAGGTCTGTTCACTTGACCTTTTCTTTTTTAAGTTAAGGTTGTCAAAAATGTTTGGAAAACCCATTTATGTGCCTTTTACTACATTTAGAAAGTTTCTGAAGTCATATTGAGCTTTTGGGTGCTAGAGACTCCAAAGGATGTCTACACACCATTATTTACCTCTTGCTCATTCCCTTCTCTCTCCTCATTTTATTTCTTTTCATCATTTTCTAGAATCTGATTCATTATTCTCTTTGAACGAAAGTAATATAAAAGTCCTTTCCTGGGAAAGAGCGCATATAATAATATCCTCAATTTATCTTACTGTCAATCAAATTAGAACGAGCAATTCAAGGATTTGAGCATTATCTCTATTTTTCAGGTGTAAATCTTATGTGAAAGCTAAAAAGAGGTTGACTATATCAGAAGCACCAAATATCCTCACTATTGTGTTGAAGCGCTTCCAGGTTTTTTGGATATCAGTTTTAGTTTTGAGATTTGATTTTTTGCCACAAAATGATGGTAAATAGGTGATGTAAGCTCAAAAAATCTTTCTTGCTCTATCTTCTGTCTGGCAGTCTGGTAATCTTCAGAAGCTGAACAAGTCTGTCCGGTTCCCTGAAGTCCTTGACTTGAGTGCATATATGTATGGAAAGAGTGATAAATCTCCTCGTTACAGTCTTTATGCAGTTGTTGTTCACAGGGATACGATGAATTCAACTTCCACAGGTCATTATGTCTGTTACATTAAGAATCTCTGTGGCGCATGGTTTGGTATTAATGACAGCACGGTATGTAACTTCATTCTGCCTTTTTGCTTCAGCATTATTTGTTAGTTATAGCTTTTATCTTTTTGGTTGCTATAAAATTATGTGTGTTTTTTATATCTGAATTCCTTTATTTTGTTTCAGTATTGAGCATTATCTGGATTCTTTCTCTTATTTCTCCAATTAAAATATTCTTTTTTATAGCAATGATTTTCAGTAAATTATCTAAGTCATCTGTTTTTTTATTCTGTCATAGAGGGTTGTACTAATTTTAAGACTTTGGAAGGAGTTATTCTGTCTGTCAACTCGGATGAAAAAATAATTATTATCATTGAAGAAATATTTTAGTGGTGTGAAGTAGCGCAATTGATGTATTTACTCAAAGATGTTCTGGGGGGAGAGGGGCATAAGGTTCTAAATGGTTTATTAGCCAACCAAAACATATTCTAACTAGTCTGCACCTAACTTTTCAAGTACCAATGCAATCCGAATTCAACTATTAGAAATTTGAGGAATTCGGAGGAGAAGAACAAGATGGTAGAGTGGACTAGGACGGATAAGGAGAATAATGAGATTGCTAATACTCATGTTGAATTTGAAGTGCAAGATGCTACACTATCTGTTACTAACATCTCTTTAAGCATTACAAGTTACCAACTAAAACTAACAACTAACTGGATCAATATTTGGTCGTCCAAAATTCATTTGACATAGTAATGACACATCTGTACTATATCCTCAAGGTTCTATGGGGAATGTGAAAGATCAGCTGCTCCTTTTAATTTTTATCACCTTTCCTTTCCAGAACCAGCAGTTGGTATTGAGGAAAAGTATTAGCAGAACTAGTTCCAGGTGATTGTCTATCAGAAGGAGCTCCATGAACTGCCTTTGAGTTAATCATGAAAAACGGAGTCACTGATAAATAAAGCTTGCAGGCATCCAAGACCATCCTATCATGGCAGCAATGTCATGAAGACCCCATGTATGTCTCGAACACTAACCAGCCACCTTGATAACATCTAAAGATACTGTTTAAGAAATGCTCTCTTCATACTCACTGTGCTGGAACTTAGATAAAAGCCTGTGTTCCTTATAAAAGAAAATCATAATCTCAAGAGAACTAGAATTCCTGAGGATTTATTCTCGTGTCTTGAGGCTTTGCATACTTTAAATCATCTCATACCAACATCAAAGACAAGTATTTAAGCACTCCATGGAAAATAATCTCTTGAGAAACCTGCACAGTGCCATTGGCATCAATGATGAGCACTGGAGCTTTTGAAATTAGGTGAAAACCATCTTAACTGCAGACTGCTGTCAGAACAGTCATTGTCTCTGTCTGAACTTGAATGTCCAGCCCTCAGTTTGATAGGCTGCATGGGCTATATTGTTAACTAAAGCCAATTGGTCAACTGTACACAGGGCGATTGGTTGACATAGTAGTTGGCTAGTTTAGACTGAACAAAGTTTCCGTGAACGCTCAACCTTAAACGATGCATCCTTCACTGAACTAAATACGTTACTTTGGTTAGAGTAAATGGGTGAAATGACCTGACATCCGGTTGCAGATCTATTAGTTATCCACCTAAAACTAAGCACATCTGCCTTGGAAATCATTTTCTGTTCCTTTTAATATATGATCCCTCACCTGCCACTTGCCTTACATTTTTATTTGCTCCCAAGGGTCATCATACAACAAGCCAAAAAATTTTTCCTGTTTAAGGTTGTTCTGTATTTATAGATACAGCTGCAGTTGCAGTGATATAATGGTTGATGCCATTCAAATGCACTGCATCAAGATGCATGGAAGCCAGATGAACCTTAAGACTGTCAGGACTGGTGTAAAAGTTGAAAGATAAGTTGTATGCTATAACCCCGTTGTAATCTTTTCTCCAGAAAATCTTGGTAAATCAAACATGATTTTCTTATATTTATTAGAATGTGATGGCAAATGACAATTTTTCAGAAGCTTTCATTGTGTGCAATGGCAGAAGGAATATGCCTAGACAGGAAGACTGGTAGCCAAGATTTGGACCATTAGCTGCCATTATGCAAGCTAAATTTTTCCTTTGAGGCAGATAGGCGTTGCTTGATACCTTAATCAAATCCTGCACCAGCATTGAACAAATTGAAAATCTTATACCTTGAGACCCAGTTTCTGGGGCAGGTATTATACCCTAGCTTGATGATTTAGGATTCAATATAGGTGTTGATTGTAACAACATTGGAGAAGGGCATCAACTGAACCCCAAATTGTAGTATCATGGGTCACTGGTAACTGCTGGTGGTAGAATAGTTGATGGGGGAGATTGAAAACTAGGGTTTGAAGTGACATGCTTGTAATGTTTCTAGATGCCTATGAATTAAATATTTGCAAAAGCTGGTGAAGCTATATTTCAGGATTTATGCCATCTTGTTCTCAATGCAATTCTATGCTTGGGTGTGACTCTTCAGACCCTCAGTGCGATGTTTATTTTTCACCAGACATTGTAACTACATTCTCTGAACTACCATTCAAGATGGAATCTTAAATTACTTTGCCATCATTTCTCTCAAAATTCATATCCATTTTTTTCCTGCATCAGAAGGCCTCCCCAGAGAATGTTTCCTGTCACTACATGCATTCTCTTCCAGAATCAGTGAATTCTTTAAATTTTCAATGGCTAAACTCTTATCTAGATGATTTTCAATGGCTTAACCTTACCAAACAACCTTTGGATCTCCAGTTGTTCAATCCTCACAACGAATACAGTATCTTCAACTAGTAACTTTAAAGAGAAGGTCAATGGTAGCTTCTCAAAGAGCAAATGTAAAAGATGAAACTCTATCTTTAGCATCTAAATCCACAGTGAATAGGAATATAACTAAATATCCTTATTCCTTTCTCTTAAAAGGTTCTATGATTTGCACAGCAACTACAGATTTTATGTCAGACTTCAGCTTTATTTTTAGAGGGTTCCTGTGGCAAGCTTGAAGAAGATAACTATATATTTTCAAAAGGTTGAGTGATTAGGTAAGCAAAACCTCACACACATGAAGAACCTAGGAACTGAAGGTTTAAATGCTAAGTGGAATATTGCTTTTTGTAAGAATGATCTGTAAAGCAGAAGAACTGATTTTTCACCCCTCATTGGTTCGTAATCGATGCAAAGACTGCGGGAAATCATGCTGGTGCAAAAGGTATTGGACTGAGCTAAAGGACAATAAGAATACACCGGAACTTGGAATATAGAAGAGATAAGTATAATGCTATAATTATAGGACATGAGATGTGGGTAGTAGATGTGGTTGAGATCCTGCAAGAGGAGTTTTAATATTCAGAGCAATCTTGGGGTCCTATTTCCCCTCAAATGATACATATCAAATTTGCATATCCATTCTTGTTACGGAATTTTTATAGTCAGTATGATGCTGGAGATGTACTTCAAAGGACTTACTAAACAAAATAAAATTGTTGTGCTCTAGTAGGAATTCAATATTTTTAAAGCTTATTTGGAGAGTTTTTTCTTTAATATGGATTGTTAATAATAGTAGTTAATACTTTACCTTGACGACTTTGGCCATCAATTGGCGCAAGTTGCTATTGTTTACTTTACTAAAGACTCATTACTTTGAAAAATCTCTTATCAAACTCTTATCAGTATTTAAGCTTACATTACAACCAAAAACTTTAATTCTTTCTAATTTCATCAAACTTTCATCAGATTTAGGGAAAAAAACGGACATCTTTGTCCTAAAATGTTGAAGCACTGGTTACGTCATTTGCCATTTCTTCTCAGCTTTTGGTGTCTCATTTCATCCGTTATATTGGTCAAAAGAGATATGATAGGATCTGTAGTGTGGAACTATTGTTCTAGGTTTCGCTTTCCATGCGGGGTTATGTGTTGTAATTGCCATTTTGTTTGGTTTTGCTATGAAGTTTCATATGCACTTTTACAATAATGCTAAATCTAATCGGTGAAGGCTGATTTTGTGTAGGTAATACCTGTGGAAACGGAGAGGGTGTTGCTAGAAGGGGCATATATGCTCCTTTATGCGAGGTAAATACTGTGTACGCATCTGAACATAGTAAAAAAGCTTTTTATGTTTATGTTTGTTCCCATCGATTCACTTGCTTACAGGCATTCTCCTCGAGGACCTTCTCAAAGCAACAATTTGGCATCCCAAGGTGTGAAGCTCAAGAAGAGAAACTTGGAAACAGTGTCTGGCAGTAATACTTTGAAGTCAAAGTCCAGCTACCACGCCCTGAGCACAGAACCATCTAAAGCGCATCAAAAACACCATTCCCCATTGACTGTGGACGACTCAACCAACAACAAATCTCGTGATCTGGATGATTGGAGATTCCATCCCATGCAGAGAGTTCCTCACTTTGACACGTCTAGTGAGAGTTCTTCCATTTTTAGCAGCTCTGATGCAAGTTCTTGTAGTACAAGTACCAAAGGTTCTGTGAGAAGTGACGACCTATCTGATTTTTTATTTGGCGGGCTGGAACCTGGTTGGTATAGCCATTGTGGTATGCCATCACACACTGTTGCCCCTCCTTTATGTCGAATTCCAAATGGAGACGCGCAGAGAAAAAAGGATGAATGGAGGCAAATACATTCTGAGACTGACTGGAGATAGCATTTAGAACTGAACTGAACTGAACTGAACTGAAACCTCCCATTCTTTGTATACTTATGCAACAAGAACAGTTATGTCGAAAGCTAACCACCCAATTTTGGTAGTGGCCAATTGTAAGTAAACTGATGATGCTGTAGCAGTTAGTCTAGGCTAACAGATCAACTCAAACATTTTGTTTGAGGTTTGGGTTGAGACAAAATTGAGCATCCGTGTAGTATAAATATAACCCATCTATTTGTCTTGTTTCCACTTGTACAACGAATGATGTCCCCTGTCCTGGTTGATGAGTGTCCGAAATTGGTGTAAAATATTTAAAAAATTTTGTATCAATTAAATTTGTTTTAGTTGGTATTTATGAGAGAATAAAAATAATAATTCATTGATTAATAATAAAAATATTATGATGATGGTCGGCTCAATTGTAGTCGGTAGTTAACAGTCGTATTACAGTTGAAGATGTTCCAAACTTACAGTGCGATCTCCCTTTTCTTATTGCTCGTCCTAGTGGCCCTTGATCTGCTTTTGCTTCATGCCATGTTAATGTCGGACTCTGTGTGTGTGTGTTTTTTTAAATAAAAAATAATATCTAAAGTTAGAATCTTAATTTTCTGATAAAAGATAAATAAGTCTTAATCAAAACCAAACATGTTTTTGAGCCTAGTTAAAAAGTGCGTCCACTGCTCCACCAGTTCAGCCATTGACTTAGGTAAATTCCAAGAGCAGCCCCTAGACCACACATGTGACGACCCACGATAATTCAAAAGGATATGATCACTATCATGGAGTTTAATAAAAGCTTATGCAATGTAGTTTTCCTTGTCCATTATCCAGGCCTTTCGATATAAATAACGACCAAGGGGGTAACAGTAGAGCACCCTGGTCAGGAAGGAATCGACTAATCAATCCAACATCAATATTCAGACCATGAAAACAAGTTGTGTTTCTCATTCATTCCGCCTTTTCTTGTTGCTGGTCCTAGTGATACTTCACTGCTTTTGTTTCCATGCCATTACTGATCCGGGGTCTTAAACACTACTGGGACACCTCCTGTAAACCTTCCCTATATATCTTAGTATGGATATACTTTAAAACTCTCGACCTAATTCGTCAGTCATGGTTAAATATAGGCAGTCGTTAAGGTGGAAGATCAGATCAAACAATTTTCAACAGTTCGTGACAACATCACAGCAAAGACATCCCTATTGATGATGTCTCAGGCGCTGTTTGTTTTGAGCTGTGGTGTCAACGACATGATCGTCTACTTTAAAAATCTTTCAACCACTACTCATCGGAGTTCATTGCCAGTTTCGTTTCGTATTATCAAAAACATTTACAGGTTAGAAAACGCCATTAAGTACTTGTGGAAGCTATATAGCATGCATATGTATGTATGCATGATGAGGTCTTTTTGATTTATCAGAATTTGTAGCTCTATTGATTTTCAATTCTACAGAGATCCTCCTGCAGAATTTGGCCTCTGAATTACAAGATATGAACTATTCAATTGGAAATCCATATGACTTAACTTTTGATATCATAAAAGACCTGTCTTCATTTGGTAATTCTTTTTTCTTTTTTCTCGGCAGACCATGAAAATGAAATTAACTCTTTTTTGCCATATGTATTGAGGAGGTGTGGGGTATTAATTAGGACTTTCAACTCCATTTTCCAAATGACTTTCTCAGGTTTTGCAAATGTGAAAGAGGCATGCTGTGAAGGTTCCTGTAATCTGACTTCCAAACTCTGTCCTGATCGTAGCGACCACTTGTTCTGGGACGAGGGGCACCCAACCCAGAGAGCTGCGAAATTGGAGATAATAAATACGTTCGACCCATAAATTTTAGATAGTTGGCTTTCATCAACATGTAACCCATCAGTCCTATCCAAATAAATTCAATAGTTGAAGGTCCGGTAGCTTTACTTTTCATTTTCTAGTCTACTATACCACGTAGGGAGATTAGAGCTACAAACCCTAATTCAGGGATAGTTTTATGGTGCACCACTTAGTTTAAAAAATAATTTCCATTGGACTTACACATGGAAAATTTGGAGGGTATTAAAATACTTTTTGATAATTTCTTTTATCAATATCAATAATTAACCATTCCATGATATACGTTTTGGTATTTAAATTAAGTTCGTTATGAAATTTATGGGTATTAAAAAATTTGAATCGACAAAAGAATTAAAAATTTTAAATTTCGGTTTGCACATCCTTCTTCTGGAGCGCATGTCTCATCAAGCTTCCTTCCAAAGTCCTTCTGGCTGCCACAGCAGTTAACTCATGTTATCTTCCTCTTTATGATTCGACTTTTGTTTTCCGTTTTATTTAATGCAATCTCGATTTTCATTAAAAAATATTCTGATTCTCACTATATGCAGGAAGTTTTCATAGCAGGGTTTGATTTTCTGGAGGGTAATGAGCAAGTGACCATGTTGGTAATAAGAAACAAGCTGTGGTATATTCTTAACATAGCTAGAAGACAAAATGCAGTACAAGCTAAAATGAAACAACCAAGCATTGAAAGAAGCCATTTATTGATAGTTCCTCAATTATGTTTTTAATTTGAGCTGGAAAAAAGATGTTAATAATGGATGTAAAATTCCTTCTCTTAGAGAAACAATAGAGCAATATATTTCTGATTCACTTATAAGATATTGTTTAAGGAAAAAATATAAATTGATAAGATATTCAATTTTTGGCCAGTTCTTATTAAGATTTGAATTATCATTTACTGAATTCATAAAAAATTTACTTATAAAAATAATAAAAAATAAATAATAGTTCAAATTTTTATAACAAGATTGAATATGTTCTATTTGGTTTTAAATCGGAAATATATATTTTTCTTTCAGAAATGAAATGAGATTCTCACAATGAACATTTTTATAGATACAGAAAAAAAAAATCATATGTTGTTCAGAGGTTGATAAGATATAAATAGGAAAGCCAACTGGTTGTTTCAACATTCATGACTTTCGGAACGCATATTTCAATTCCAGAATAGCTCAACAGAGCAACCTATCTAGATAAGGCTGTCAAAGCATCCTTTGGCGATAAAATAAATAGCAAACTTATATTATAATAAAATTGACGTAATACTATTTATTATCAGCCAATTAATTATCCTATTAACTTTTCAGGAACTAGAAGAAAAGAAAACTAATGGCGTAATCGAAAACAGAGCAAGAAAGCAAACCTTGAAAATGTTGAAGCATCCTGTGATTCCGCGGCGTCAATTTACAGCTCGGGTTTGAAGCAAATCGAGGGCTATCCATTTCTTCTCTAACAATAAAATGAGATAACAATAAACCTCAGAGCAGGTATAAAATTAAATAGAATCCCACCAATGGAAAGAGGGGCGAACACTTATCCGATCTTTTTTTTTTCTTTAACCAGGGATTAAGTATTATATAATTTTATATCGGAAATAATTGAAGGATATCTTTTTGTGATAGGATCATTTATAACAATATATATTTTTTTAAGTATATAATTAGAAGATTAACAGAATATTACAGTTGCACTTATCTATCAGACACATCTGGATCATGACAAGTGTTTTTATTTACTTTTATTTGTCAGAAACTGACATTAACTTGGCAGGGTTTATGATAGACGTGTGAATAAGGGATCACTAGATTATCAAAACTTTTTAGAGGAATGACTTTGATGCATGCATCCCTTCTCTTATTTGGGATCGATGCTTATCATCAAACTAGCTAGCGTTTAACACGAGTGGACAGCAGTTCCTTGTCTTCAATGAAATAAGACAACAATAAACCTCAGAGCAGGTATACAATTAAATAGAATCCCACCAATGGAAAGAGGCGTGAAGACTCATCCAATCTTTCTGTTTTCTCTGCAGCCCGCTGTACTCTTAGCAGTTCCTACTATTAGGCAAGTTAATTTAAGGTAGCTGAAACTGACCACTCCTGCCTTCATGTATTGTCATCTTGCAGAACCTGACATTAAGTTGGCAGCTGATATGATAAACGTGCGCGGATAAGGGACCACTAGATTATAAAAATTTCTTTACCAAAAAAAATGAAAAGATTATTAATTTTTTTCATAGGAATGACTCTGATGCATGAATGTCCCTTCTCTTATTTGGGGTCGATGCTTATCATCAAACTATCTAGCGTTTAACACGAGTGGACAACAGTTCCTTGTCCATTATCCAGGCCTTTTGGTATAAATAACGACCAAAAGGGGGTAACAGTATAGAGCACCCTGATCAGGAAGGAGATCGACTAGTGAATCTAGCTTCAATATTTCGACCATGAAAACAAGATGTGTCTCTTATTCACTATGCCTTTTCTTATTGCTGGTCCTAGTGTCCCTTCACCCTGCTTTTGCTTCCATGCCATTACTGTTCATATTTGGTGACTCCACCGTGGATGTGGGCACTAACAAGTTCTTACCAGGTGGGATGGAAGGACTTCAAAACTTCCCGCATTATGGGATGGATTATCCTAATTCAGTGCCCACAGGGAGGTTCTGCAATGGTTACAACGGCGCTGACGGTCTCGGTATAGGAACAGTAGTACTGTATATATATTTGCATGCATGTGATATAAAATGACATCATAAATTCATTCATTTCGTGGCAAAATTAAGATGATAGATAATTAATTAACAAAGCAGATGAGATCATATAAAGATGTTTATTTTATAGAATTAACATGATCGATCGATGTTTGGTTTCGTGCAGCGCAATTGATAGGCTACGAAGAGAGTCCACCTTCTTTTCTCTCACTCCTCAATGACAGTGTGAGCAACATCCCCAGCATAACGTCGACGCGCGGGGCGAACTTTGCATCGGGAGGATCTGGGGTCTTAAGCACTACTGCGACATCTAATGTAAGTTTTCCTAATTATTTATCTTAGTATGGATATACTGTATATATATAATAAACTTTAAAACCCTCGCCCTAATTAATTCGTCAATCATGGTTGAATATAGGTGCTCGTTACGTTGGAAGATCAGATCCAACAATTTTCAACAGTTCGTGACAACATCACAGCAAATCTTGGCACACAAAGTACATCCCTATTGCTTTCTAAGGCGCTGTTTGTTTTGAGCAGTGGTGGCAACGACATAGCCGCCTACCTTCTAAACCCTTCAACCACTCTAGCAGAGTTCAATGACAGTTTCGTTTCGCACTATCAAACACATTTACAGGTTAGGAAACGCCATTAAGTTCTGAAGCTATCTAGCGTACATATGTATATATAATGAGTTCTTTTTGATATATATATGCCAGAAATTGTATGAATTGGGAGCTCGAAAATTCGGCATCCTAAGCGTCGGGCCAGTGGGGTGTACTCCACTTATTCGTTCCATATATGGGGGCAACTGCAACGATAGTATCAATGACCTGGCTCGATTGGTTTTAGATTCCACGGACAAACTCCTGCAGACTTTGGCCTCCGAATCACAAGAAATGAAATATTCAATTGGAAATCTGTATGACATAACTTATGATATGATTAAAAACCCATCTTCATATGGTAAGTCTTCCTTTTTTTAGTCTTCTTCTTCAGTTCTCGGATTGATGTGTGGGTTATTATTTAGTATTTTAAACTTTATCTTCCTAATGACTTTCTCAGATTTTGCAAATGTGGAAAAGGCATGCTGTGAAGGACCTAATAATTCCTGTACTTCCAATATCTGCCCTAACCGTAGTGACCACTTGTTCTGGGACGGGGGGCACCCAACCCAGAGAGCTGCGAAATTGGAGACAATGACAATCTACGATGAAGATAATAATAAATACGTCCGACCCATAAATTTTAGAGAGTTGGCCGCCATCAACATGTAATCCACCCACCAATCAACATGTAATAATCTGTTGTGCACTGATACTGCGATGTCTTACTGCAATCCTTTATTATAACTAAATGAATTGCAGTTTGAGTGCTTTATTATTATTTTCTATATTTTTTTTCAAGATGGCAATCTATGTTGGAGATAGTATATTACATTCGACCCAGAAATTTTAGACAGTTGGCTTTCACACTAATCCTATCCAAATAAATTCAGAACAAAGTAATAATCTGCTGTGCACTACCAGACTGTCTAAAATCTATAGCTTTTCAGATAGCTGCTCGTATTGGAATAGTTGCTTACCGTGTGGAATTGCCTCATACAAAAATCTACAGTGTCCTCCACGTTTTTCTACTCCTCAAACCTTGCAAAGGAGCCCCACAACTGGACAACTGCCATTACTAGATTTGTTTTTAGCTGGAAACCCATGCCCTTTTCCTGAGCTATCGGGAAACGTGAAATATTAGGAGCTGGAGCATTTATTCCACAATTATTAATTCAGTGAAAAGGACAACAACAAGATGAGGCCACTTGGGACACATTCAACTTTGAGGACAAAGGTTACCACAAGCCAAGAATTTTACCACACAAACGACTACGGCAAGGACAGTAGAAAGACAACAAACTGTCTTTATCTAAGAAAGTTGTAAGCGCTATATGCTGTAGGTTATTTAATGAAAGGAAAGGGACTAAAGAAGGCATTCAGAATCAAAACTGCTCTTCACTTCCCCTCTCTTTTCTCTCTTGGCATGTAACAGTGGGTTTCGTCTCCTTCATTTGTATATGTGGTTTTCATTTCTTCTTCTTTGTTTGTTTGTGGGTTTCCTCTTCTTCTGTCAGTTTGACAATTTTTTTTTAATCAATATCGGATAATTAACCATTCCAAAATAATATAATTTTGTTATTCATATGTTCGTTATTAAATATATCAGTATTAAAATTTAAATCGATAAACAAATTTAAAAATTAATTTTAAACTGTGGTATATTCTTAGTATAGCTAGAAGAAAAAATGCAGTACAAGCCAAAATGATAGAAAGATAGCTGATGTCAGACTCCATAGTAGACAAAGATAAGCACACGCATGAAACCATAAGAAAGGGTGAGGTTCTGAGCCATAACCATCCGCGGTAGGAGATGTAATACTGAAACTCAGAATCTTTAGCACTAGTTACAAATCTACTTTGATGGGGGTGGGGAAAGGAAAGGAATGGTAGGAATTGTTGACGTTATATTTGGAAGCGAAGGGATAACAGGAATAGTCGGGAGCGGGTTTGATGGCAATGGAGGTAATATGGGCTTTGGGAGAGATGGTTGAGTGGGGATTGTAGGTAATGGGGTTGAAGGCAGTGTTGGAAGGGCAGGCAATGGTGGTAATGAGGCCTTTGGAAGAGGAGGCAACGGAGCAGTAGGCAAAGGCAATGCCGGAGGTGGAGCTGCTAGAGGTGTGTCCAGAAGGTGTCGAGAAGCCATGCTTATATTGACCCCTGCCAATGCAACAATCAAAGAAACAACGAAGCAGAACTTGAAAGAAGCCATTTCTCGATAGATCCTCAATTCTGTTTTTGATTTGAGTTGGAAGAAAGATGTTAATGATGGGTACTTTTATAGGGACAGAGGAGCGTAGTTACATGTTACTCGAGTTTGATGAGATATAGGTAGGAAGGTACGGAAAAGAACTGGTTCGTTCAACGTTCATGACTTGAAAGCCATATTTCAGTTCCAGGGATAGCTCAACAAAGCAACCTATCCAGATAAGGCTCGCAAAGCATCCTTTGGCGATAAAATAAATAGCAAACATATATTATTATAAAATTGACGAAATACTATTTATTATCAGCCAATTAATCATCCTATTGACTTTTAAGGAACTAGAAGAAAAAAACAAAGAGCGTAATCGAAAAAGGAGCAAGAAAGCAAAACCTTGAAAATGTTGAAGCATCCTGTGATGCTGCTGCGTCAATTTACAGCTCAGGTTTGAAGCAAATTGAGAGCTACGAAAAAAGCCGTCACTCCGTTGATCGATTCTCTTCGAAACCTTGGGCAGCAGAGTTAGTCCAAAATGGCGAGGAAAAATTGTTAAAATATTACATGAAAAATACACATCAATATCAATAAACAGCACTAATTTCTCTTACTGAGTGATATAATACACAATAATTGTGCAATCTGTTTTACGGAGTACATGTGATAATACAAGATATTCTTTGCGCAAACAAAAGCATTGAATTACCAACCCAATTTGCTTCAACCAAAAACCTCCTCCGAATTAGCCCTTTCCTGCCTGAAAATAGAATCAGCACACGGCCATGAACAAGACGTTATGGTATACAAGGCATGTGATGATCTGCAAAACAGGATGGCATTTTTTCACTTCACATCTTTCAGCACTCCCCCCTTCTCAAGCTCGCCGACTAGGTCCCTTAATGATGGAACTTTCATTGCTAAAGTTCTGTAAAGTCTAGAATACCGTGCTCGGGTTCCATCTGCAGTCCTTGCCAGGGCAAGCAAGCTTAGAGCCTCAGGAAGTTGGGAGAATACGTGTTTCATGTCCTCCAAGCTCATGTTTTCCAAAACAGATGGTCTGGGAACAACCCTAATAATTTCACCACCTTTAGGTTCTTGAACCTTTGCATCTGCTTTAATAACCAATTCAGAATTTGAATTTGCTCCGCACTTGATGATGAACGGGTTTGTGGCGCCTGTATTAAATTGCAGAACGTTCCACTGAGCCACATCAGTTTCCACAGCAGAACCCAAATCACTAGGGGATTTTGCAGCACGGGCTATTTCTACGCTGTCATCTTCCTCGGGAACCAACTGCAGTCACATAGATGGATTGCGAATTAGCAGGCGAGGGAATGTAAAATGTATTAAAATACGACTGCTTTTGAACAATCCACATGTCATTCAAACCATGAAGTAATTGTAACGTTATGCCACTTCTGAAGATCATCTTCTATCTCAAAACCAAACAGAAATATTTTACATCAATGATGGAGCATTTGATAGCAAAACCCATGACAGAATTTAAAAGCAACTTTGCTGAAATGTTCAAGCAATGAGCTTGTAACTTATTTCTTCAACCAAGGCTACATAAGGACATGGGAGACCAGTTCATTGTTAACCATGTTTTAGTTACCAATGGAATTACAACGTAATAATTACTAACTTGAAAATAACAAGAAAAGACAAGCTTTCCTAAGTTTATTTTCTTTTGTTCTTATAGCCCACTGAAAATTACCTTCAACGATAATTTCAAAGAGAAAATGAACAGAAACATAGATCTCAATTCTAACAGGATAACAACAGAATAGAGCATAAAATGTCCATGTGAACACACAAAAAAAATTAAAGGTTGAAATTATTTGAAAAAAAAAATCTGAATCAGAGCAACACAAGCCACATAGTATACTGCATAGTTTAACATTTTGCATGATTCTCAGCCCCGAAAAGGTTGAAATATATGATAAAGAAAAAGAAAAAAAACAAATATTATCACAATGCAGATACACACCTCAACGGCACGGCGGGCATCTACAATTTGTCTCTGGGCACATGGATGATCAATATTAAGAAGGGAAGGCATTCGCTCCCCCAGTTCATCTAGAGAAGCTAGCATTGCTTTCTTCTTAGTTTTACTCAAGGCATTTACAGAGGACTGCCTCATTATATCCTGTTTGAAATGTAAAAGCACCATTGCTTATTAATTATCCTCTATCAACTCAAACATTAGTTAAAAAGACAAAAACAACAACCTTGACTTGCTTCAATAAACCATCAAGAGATATTAGAGATGCTAATCGTGCATCTTCAATAGCCGTAGAAGGGTTCTGAATAGGCGAACTACCATCTTCCAGGGTTAGCAAGGCTACATCGCTTCTCAATTGTTGCAAAATCTAGTAGCAGCAAAGTAACAACATGAGCAGATACAGTTTAATCCGCAGAAACAAAATATGGAAAGATAACATGAGTTGACATAAACCATGTAAAATGAGTTGGGTACTTGACCATTCAGGGAACATATCCACATAGGAAAAGCAGCTCAATGTCAACTATGTTATATATCTATGGATTAATTTTTAAATTGAATGCATTATCCAGTAATCTTAGGGACAATCTCCTTTCCACTTTTTTTTTGAAGGATCTCCTTTCCACTTGGTGCAAACAAATTTTAGTAATGTAGAGAGATAAACATAACAAGTAGTGGTCAAAGAATAACTGTCAAAATGGTTGATCAAAATAGTTTGGTCTGGTCACATCCAGACATGCAGATGGAGCAGAGACCAGTGGGGTGACATACTGATATGAGAAGTTTCATTTTAGGTGAATAGGAAGGATGATGAAGGCGAAATTGACATGGATCATGTCAGTAAGGATATAGAGTCACAAACATTGATGGAAATCTAGTCCATGGTTCAAATGAATGCCAAAAAGGGCTTGACTAGCCAAGATCAACTAGCTTTCGGGTAAGTGCTCGTTAAATTTAGTTGGGTCACATAAATGGCAGTCAAACAAAGCTAACAGATACAGATAAAACTATGCAACTCTAGCAGCTAAATTGATTTTGTGTGGAAAAAAAACAGCTAAAATGAATAAGAATTCAAACAGTCACTCAAAATGAGATAATCATGGATAGAGACAAAGCATGCTGTTAAAATAAAAATGATTACCTTTCTTCTTTTGTGATCAACAGACTCGAGAGCTGAACGTAGTTTTGCTACATGTGTAGGATCTTCAGCTTCTTCTGTTGCCAAAGTACCAGCAATATCCTGATGAGGAACAGAGACATTAGGAAGACATCCAATGACACTCACAAACATAGAGAAGACCCCATGAGAACACAACTAGAAACTGTTTTAAATGTTTTATATGGGAAGGAACAAAAGAGCTAATCAATTTTTTCTTTTAAACAGACAACATAAAGACAACGCAGGAAAATCCTAGCATAATATAACAGAATAATGGCCAAAATGGAAAACTGCACCTTTGTAGCCTACTTTTGATGCAAGCAGTAAAATACCTTCAATTATTAAGTGGAATTCCTTTTTGAAAAAGATCCCAAAAAATATCAGCTCAAAAGACAGAAACATTGAAAAGAAGAAAAAAACCAAGAAAAGAAAAGATGCACTGTTCCTTAGGAGCTAAACACACGAATCAGGCAACGATAAGATTTGGATGATTTATACAGAAATTCTTAGCAAGATGGAGCAAGACATATGAAAGAAATTTCCAGAAAATGAAGGTCTAAACACTTCCAGAACACTAAATATTAGGTAGGAAGATAATCGTGGCAGCAATAAACCCATATAACAAGTACAATCATCTATCAATTTCAAAGGTTAATCCAAATGAAGGGAGAAATTATATCCCAACCATCTCGATCAAAATTATATCTGAGCATTTTTTTTTCAATAATTGGGATGTTGGAAGAATCGACATTTGTAAAGAGCACACTCTTATTATCATTCGACACGAGTGTATATGGACTGCATAAGGGAAAACATTATTAACATATGAGGTCTGCATTCACTGTGTTGGACATGATTCGAGGGAAAAAGGGAGCCGTGCATTTAGGACACAATGCACACAACATTTCCTCTGATAATGGATTCATGTTTAGTGGGTTCAAGGAACAGATGCCACATGGAAATAGTCATAAAACACGCAGAGCCACACATTTCTCTAGTGCAACATAGTATCTGATTTCCATCTTTTACTAGAATATTTTTGCCCAAATGAAATATAAAGAAGTAGCGTGTTGAGGGTACTGTGACCAAGTAGTCAGGAGTTCAATTCTCCAAAGCCCTCATTCTGCTAGTTATTCTCACTGCTGTTGTTATTCTCTCTTTGTGCCTGTGCAAGTTTCAAGCCCAATGGAATTTAACTTGAAGGGGCATGTTGGAACTCATAACCACTTACGGGATATTTGGAACAGTCCTTTCTCAACACTACATGTTTGGTGATGATTAGTGTCGGTTTATAAAACAAATAGTGTTTAATATCAGAAATAAGCTGAAATAGAATTCTTTTACTGTGTAAACGGAAATATAAATTAGTTGGTCCGCTGGTAATTAATTTTTGTTTTATCCCTTAATCATCCAACAGTTTTTGCATTAAATGTTTAATATAGTTTTATCAAAAAAAAATGCTTAATATAGGTTAAAAAGAAAATTTCATTCACAACCCAAATCCTTTTTTGTTTTTTTTATAAAAGCAAAAATTGTGTTCATTAAACCAACTGACTCAATACCAGTACCAACACTAATCAAGCCACCATACCGAATACCTCATTAGGACTTCACCAAACAGCTTAAGCTTTTCGATTGAGATTGTTCCTTGCACAAATAAAATTAAAAGTAAAATTTTGGTTACAAAAGCAGATGGTTTTAGTCCTCGTGTACTAAACAATCGACCTTTAGCAATTCAAGGAATTGCTGGCCCGTTGTTAAAGGAGAAGCTTCTTCAAACATATTCCAATGTGCCTCCCTAAACCCTGCAGAAGGGATTCTAAATTTTTAACCCTTGGGCTTTTGGAATCCCTTTGAATCTGTCCAGACATGATTTTTATCATTGGATCTGCCCCAGTATGCTAATTTATACAAAATATCATACTATAAATTTTGATCAATGTAAAGGCATACCTTTAAGTGTTGCAATTGAGAAGTATATACTCGCTTTGCATACTCGGACAGAAGCTGGCCAAGAGCATCTGTGTTGGGAGGTAATGCAGCACCAAGACCAGCCATCCAACCATCCATAATTGCAGTAGAAAGAAGTTCTAGTTGACCAGTTATACCACCTGATGCATCGTCTCCAATAACAGAAAGGAAATCAAAATTTATTGCTAGCCAGGACCTTATTTGCCGTTGCAGCTCACCAGCTGGAGTATGAACAAAAAGAGCAGCAAGAGCCTTATTTCCCGTTGCAAAACTTTTTGCTTCCTCTTGTATTTCCCTTAGTTTCCCACCAGTAACCTGCTGCCTCCAGATGTCCTATAAATGATAAGAGTTACAGTAAGACTCTATGTGGCATAAAATATATAGCAATAGATAATTCATATAAATTCTAAGAGTTGACAGTTTATTTGAGAAGAAGATATCCTGCCCTGGAATTAACGCCCCCAGTCAAACAGTATGTCTTGAAGCCCAATATTCTTCACAGAAAACTAGCATTTCATTCTCTCCTTTTCCTTCTAATTTTAACTGGTCCTAACTAGCTTTCTCTCAATATGTCCTATATGCAAATACTTTATCTGAAACTACCTGATCAATTCCTCGCATTCTTAAGACAACTGATGATAACTTGGACTTCTTTTCCGGCTTTATATTCACTTTAAATCCCTGGATTTGCTCTTCCATGTAGCGGACAGGGGACCGGCCAGGACTGCTACCCCGACTGGAGCTTCTACTTCGTCCAGTACCAGTCTTTTCCAGAAAGCACTCAATAGGAGAAACCTACAACATGAAGGACAAAGCCAGAAATGCAGTGAGCATCTTGCAAATGCTTAGTGAGAGAACCAAGTGTTTAGCCATCAACACAGAAATTGTTACCTTGATGGACTGCAGCTCAGGAGATCTAGCAAGCAAAGATCGTATGTACAGAATTCTGACACGGGAAACAAGCATGGTATCCATCACCCTTTTTGGTTCCATTTTACGGATGAAAGAGAAAACAGCATCCCTTATTTCTGCAAGTATTTCATGCTCCCTAGAGGCACCAGCTTTAATGACTGCAGCCAGAACCTGCAATTTTGGCAGTTAGCATATGGGATTTCTTTGGGCCAACTCTGAACTTCCATTTCAATAAACTAGGAAGGTCACCAACAAAAACTTTTCAGCCAGAGAGACATAAATGTCCAAGGAAGAAATATTTTAAATTTTTACCAGCATCAAGAGCTTGTTTGCTCCATCTGATATGGCAGCAAGGCTGTCATACTGGTCAGGATCAAAGTCATTAAGAGCAGCTGTAAGATATTCTCCTGCCGGGGTGGTTTTAAATTTTTCAGAACCTGATTTGGCCAAAGCAACTGTGCCATCAGTCTTATCTGATGCCAAAGATGAAGGAAAGGTATCCACAGAACCTCCTCTACTACTGTGATCATTCCTGACACAAATGTTTCAAAAAAATAAAAAAAAGAGTTGCATATTATAGCTATGAAATTGTTAATGCCAGAAAAAACACTGAGTAAATCTAACACCTGCCAACATCCCGAGACTGTACGTTAGTAGCTCCTCTGGGTGATGGACTAGAAAGCTGGAATGGAAAAATAACACAAAGTTAGACATCTGGAAGCATGTCTATGGCCAATAGAAAAATCTGTCACCCAAAATAAACCCATGATATTATGCAAGACATGTTAGCTTGCAAGGTCATAGAGAAATCCATAAATTAGAAGCTGAAACAAACCAAGAACAAACTAGATTCCAACTATACTACTATGAAAAACATAGGTACGCTTTAAGAAAATCTGTCATGTTGCCATCTAAAACGAGAAATCTTCAGTGTCAACATGAAGCTGCTGTTTCAAACTTAATTATCAACATGGTTTCAAAAGTCCATGGCTTAATAGACAGCGAGTTATTAGAGCCATATAAAAAACCATTTATTCCCATTCTACACATTATTAGATATATTGAACCCAGTTAATCAAACCTTTGAGTGAGAGAATTCAGTTGGCACCTTCAATATTCAAGGATCAAATAGCATAAGAGAAAACAGCCATTGCACGCAAGACCTTTCTAATAATTGATCAGAATTAACACCCAAAAAAAGTTGTGAAACCACTCTTGCAGCAAACAAGGAAAATAAACAGGTGGAGAAAAACTACCTGGGATGATGCACCTAAAGATGCTTTCTCAGTCAATCTATCAAACAATTTCTCATTTTCTTCATGCAACCTCTGCACAAACAGTTAATAGTTTGTTAACAAAAAATGCATTAACAAAGCTGTTGAAGTCGGCATTTAATTAACAGATATATCAAAAAGTCGTTCTCTCTTTTTATTGATTTCCATTTTTCCATTAATCAATCAAATAGGACCAGACAGTCATACTTCCCATATGAATAGATGGCACTTTCAATTTTTTGCAGTTAAAAAGCACACTCAATTATGAAAAGTGAGTTTAAACAAATAAATTTGCATTTTTCAAAAGATTTATGTAATTGATAAAAGTTCCATATGTTGATTTCAAGGTGTATCAAACCTCAATCAGTGCATCGCGTTTTTTGAGTTCCTCTTCAAGTTTCTTGGTTACTGCAGAAGAGTCCATGCTATCCATATTTGTCTTGGGACCAGGTACTGATTCGGTATTAAGAGTCGACTTAGAGTCACTAGAACTAAGAGCCTCATTGAGTTGCAACTCCATGCTTTTAATTTTGGCCTTCATATGCAACAAAAGTTAATTATGGTAAGAATATAAGAAACAAGTATTCAAATGTATCTTATAAATGGTAAGCATGACATTCTTATCCCAAGTGGATGTGTAACTTCTACAAGTCCATAAATAGTTATAGCTTCACATATAACCTAGCACATCTACCTCTTACAAAAATAAAAAGCTTCAAGTGTTTCACCTCAAGCATGATTAGAAGAAGTAACACATTGAGCATGTACAAAAGCTGATACTACATAGAATACTTAAAGATAAAATGGCAAGAACCATAAAAAGAACAGATAAAATGGCAGGAGCCATAAAAAGAACAGACAACAATGTTGAAGTGTCATAGCTAAAAGCCTATCCCTCTTGCACCAGAGCATAACAAAATAACCTGAACAAGAGCTTCATGTCGCTGGATAACAAAATATCAGTATGCAGAGATGTATAGTTACAGAGTTAACATGGAACCAACTTGCAATGTTTGGATCGTAGAATCTTGCTGTTGCATCGCCATTTTCTGTTCCTGCTCCACCTGTAACATTTGAGCCATTTGATTTCTAAGCTGAGCATTCTGTTCTTTCTCTATCTTGTACTTGTCCGCAAGCATCATATTCTCAGACTGCATCATACATTAATTTTGCAACAGCTTAGCTTCATATGCACCATCTCAACTGAAATTTTCAATAAAAAAATAAAATTTGAAAGATGTGGCTTGCATGCATGCAAGCTGAACACAAAAAAATCAAGTGGTTAACAAGGCATAATTCATGCATCCATCAACATTCAGTACATTATAAAAGCAGAAAACCAAACTCAAAGAAAAGTATGTATGCCACCCTATAATAAAAATTCAGGAAATGCAATAAAAAAAGGCTTGTAACTGAAAAGGAAGTTTCAAATATTTAATTCTAAGGGCTAATATTAGAGCCAGAAATACTTAATACTTCATATAATGGGAAAACACTCTAAAGTCTAGAAATTACAGAACCTTCAAATCCGATTGCAAGGTGGAAGATACTTTCCATGCCTTCTGAACTTCGTTGAACAGCAGGATACACTGATCATTAGCATCTTTAAGAGACAGTTTTAATCCCAAAACCTCTTGTTTCAGATCTTGGATTTCCTTTTCCTTCTCACCTAACTCTTTTCTTGCATCATTTGCCTAAAAAATCATCCCAAAGTACAAAATTAGCAAAAATTGCAAACCAAAGCTATCAACTACAAGCTCAGAAGTTTTCATTTAGAGTAAGCTGAAATTATTATGTTCCAATGATACATAAAACTATATTGACAAAAGCTGAAGTATAAAAGGGTGGAAGAAAAACATATAATCAAGATTTTTCACTCTATTATTTCGAATTAACAACAAAATCCGCTTCTTGTATTTTCATGAAAATATTTCCCTGCCAGTTGTGATCAGCCCTTCAGTTCTGGCACCGCAATAGGACCCATTAATTAGCTGACCTAGTAGCAGAATGCACAATTTGATAAAAGCTAAACATAAGACAGATGGCAAAGGTAGAAGTACAACGGTTGTTATTAAGACGCAACAATAGGAAACTCACAACATCTCTCCACTTCTTAATAGTATCACGATTTCCAAGGCTTAGCATAGAATTTCGAGCTCTGGCACAGAAACTAAGAGCAGATATTGTCTTGGACAAGTTTGCAACATTTGGACATAAATTGAGTATCACCAATATTTTAGAGCTTCCTCCTACAGAAAAAAAAAATTATTATTAGAATCAACCAAAAGTAGTTACAATTGCTATGTATTGCAGTAACAAGGATATCCAATTACTATGCAAAAGTCAATTTCCCAAACCAACCACCAATAAATGTTTAGGGGACAGTCTGGACCACTAGTACGCCTTGTATGGAAAGCAGATAATTTCAGTATTTAGATTCCATCCTATTTATTAATATTCCACAAGAACCAGCTATTATAAGACCAAAAAAAAAAAAATGTATAGATCTTATAAAGTCTGTCTTCATCAAAATGATACAACCCTTGGGTAGAACTAATTCCAAAAAGCTAACTTATGAGAGGAGGGTGTCCAATACATAAACCTACATTGGTTATTAAATTTTACCAAGATAGTATAGTAACAGTACACCCTATTTACCAGTTACTATCCACGGTAACTTTACAGATCTTGACTTTCAAGTAGCAACCCTCCCAACAACAGGACTGTTAAGGATTGCTCTGGCTACCAATTGATACGATCCTTTCATAGAACTTGGCTCAAAAACTATTTTAAGAGAGGAGAGAGTGTCCAAGTGTGCGTAAACCCACATTGGTCACTAAATTTTACTGATGTGGGATTATGACACAAAATCATCATCTATCAGTGACCTCTCCACTTAATTTGCCAATCAACAACATTATTCATCACATTGATTGTCCAATGGACCCGCATCAGCTAAGTGACAACCATAAACTTGAAACTAAAGAATTTTTAAACCGAATCCATCATCAAACTGGTAAAGAACAAGATTCATGAGTTTTGAGAATAACTGAATAAACCAATTTTAGAATCGGAAATTAAGAAAATACTATAACAAATGTTATAAACTCTATTTCTTTGTTAGATAATTCATAATAATAATAAATACTTTATAATAGTCAAATTTTATCAATTAATATTTGATAATTATAACATAAAACTTCAAATGATATCACCTAACAAACAAACAAAAAATCAATGTTACATATTATAAATTTATAATGCTAATAGAAATATACTTTAATAAATAAAACAAATTATCTTATATTGGTTAATTTTTTTGGGTTACATGCTGATTTATACCATATATCTAAAGTCTAAAGAAAATTACAAGATATATGTTATCGCAAATAAGGCAATAAAATATAATTATTTGAGTAAATAACAAATAGGACAAACAATGCCAATAGCTGTTAAGCAAAAAAGAAAATATATTCTCACTAACTATAGAATATTCATGTTACCTACAAATTGAATATCTAAACATTTTTATGGATGCTAACTTGCAATTACATAGTTGTCATCAAGTGATTTTTTTAATCTAAAAAATTAAGAATTCTTGAATATTTATGAAAATAGAGAGCACATGTTGTCTTAGAAAATTCTCGTAAACAAAAAAAAAGAACAAAATTGTAAATATATATAGAGAGAATGTTTAAAAGATATATGACCCCTTATTAGGGTAGGTCATGATAATTCTTTGATGGATTCCAATTTTGAAGGATTAAAAGAAAAATATAATAACTAAATGTTTTTTTTCATTATCACTGAAAGTGTAGATAAACTGCACGAGATTGTTCTAGCTTAATTAAGTCTTCAAGTATTGCGTATATGGTTACGTTGAATATTTTGTGGGACAGTTTTGTCAACCTTGTGGTCCTTTCCAGTTCAAATCCAAATTAATTGAAAAGATCAGTAGAAAACATAAAAGCAACTCAAAAAAAGGAAAATACACAATGAAAGAAATAAACAGATGGTATCTATTAAAAGTTAAAAATTCAAAAACCAAAGAACAAGATTATTGCTAGAGGTATCAAATTGAAATAAAAGTTCTTTATTTTTGAAAAAAAAATCCAACTAATCTATTCTGTCTTTTAGCTTTATGGTTCAAAATGTAAAAAGGTGTTAAATTTTATTTATAACTAAAATATAGGTAATTGTTTTGTTTTATTCCAAATATAAATAAAATTGAAAACCGGTTCAGATTGGTTGACCGTGTCTTGTTCATTCAGTTCCTAACATACCAATCAGATCAACCGAAGTGACTAATTTTTTAATTATTCTATATTTAAGAGTTATTCAAATCATATCAGACAACAATTCTGATTTAACCCAGTTGAACCGAACAGTCCAACCCGGTTTTGATATCATTACTAAAAACAAATAAGATAGATAACCATGAAATGCATGAAGAGAAAAACCACAACAACAACAAGAATGATACCTAGTGAGTCCGAAAGTACTTTAGTGAGCACTGAATTCTCATAAGAAATCACATCTTTTTTTGAAGTCAGACAAGACAATACATCTCCAAACCTGCAAGGGAAGATAAAGATAAATTGTGACAGCAATTAAAAAAGTATCAAGTGCTTCCATCAAAAAAGGTAAACTGAATGTTTCAACAGTTGACAAGTCCTTTCAGTGTGTTTGAGCTTTTTCCTACATATCTGATGACGAAATGCCATAACAGAGAGCAGAGGATAGGTCCAATCCAAGTTTACAAAAACTAACCTTATAAATAAAAGAGAGAAAATACAAACTGAAGACAGAAAAAACATTATGCCAAGGGCTATAAAACTTTCACCAGTGTAAATCCTGAGACTGTCTAATTCTTTTAGAACTCAAGAAGACGTTCAAGAAAGCATATGCATCTTCAGAAGGAAAAAAAACAAGATTCCAGTTTGCCTTAACATGCATAAAGGTCTGGTTGTTTAGCCATAATGTCAAGATAAATAATTAATAGCTGATTAAGTGAGCAAATATAACATACGCTGAAAGTGATTGCATCACATGCAGCAAGTCTGTGACATGCTCCCCACTATCATCTTCAGTAATTACATCATCACTTCCAGCTAGGTCAACTAGAGAGAGCTTGCTATACAAATTTTCTCCACTGATTATATTGTTATAATGTATGTGTATTGTCAGAACCCTGCCATATGCAAAGGAAAGAATCCATATAACTGAAAAGATACCTCAAGTATTACAACTATACAATTGCATGACATAACAGAAATGAAGCACAAAAATTTAAGTTTTAAATGCATGGCAGAAAATTATGGTATGGTTTCAGCATTTAGATTGTAGCAGAAAATCATATTGATTTTTGAATAATAAAGTATTGACCATCATAACTGAGGTCTAAGGTCTAAAGATTTTCCACAAAGATGGGAATCAGGTTATCTCCTGTCCAGGAATTTTCAAAATGCGATGTATATCTGCCTTTGAAAAAAAAGTTAAAAAAAGCAATGGATGTATATCTTCGAGGTCTGTGAACATCAATATTCAAAATATTGCCTAGGTACTACCTGAACCAGACTCAATATTGAATGGGTAGAGTGGAAGTGATAAATTCTAGCAACAGGCATACTGGTATTGCCTGACTTTGACTTGGTTTCCATAGTCAGAAAAGTAAACCAGTTCAAAATTTAACCAAATCAACATGCAAAAAGAGATATTTTACCTAACGAGACCTTGACAAGGTAAGCCTTAAACTTGGCTGTTCAATTTCAATACAAATTCATCATTGTTTGAATCCTTACCTAATGCAAATACTTACTACTAATGGAAGATCTTTCAACCACCTCAACAAAGCCTAAAATGGATCACTACCATCCTACCTCAATTCAGGAAAATTACTGAAAGCCTCCAAATTGTTCAATATCACGAACTTTTTATCATTAGAAAACATTTTAGACTTGTAAAGGAAATAAAGCAAAACTATTGTAGTGAAGATAAAGAACAAAATTTTCGACAAGACATGCAGTTCAAAAAGTATTGACACATCAGTGTGGAGAACTTTATTTGGGGATAGAAAGCTTGAGCTGCAGCTGCAGTAGCCAAAATCATGACAATACTCTTATGCCAGACTATAACATAAGAGCATTAATGTTTTTGAAGTACATGCAGGACATACAAATGAGAAACATTGAACTTTGATGTGTCATTCCCACGGCTTTGACATGCAGCTTTCAAGACTCGTGAGAAGTCCAGTGGGTTATCCACTTTTTCCTGTGTAAGCTCAATAAAAGATTCTGGAGATCCCATCCGAATCTTTGGCAAATTGCTCTCAGATGCCAGCAAATCCCTCATCTATGTGACCATTAAAGGAATCTATGTCAGAACATTGCGAAGATGTTATGCTCACACAATTTTCTCTTCCTTCCCACAGAAAAAACACCATTAAACAAAACAATATAGCATTGTTATAGGCTGTTATTGGTACCTGTTCATTGTATAGCTCAAAAACCGTGATGGAAAAATCAAAACGTGCAGTAGATGTTGAATCTGAGTTAGCTAAATCAAACAGCTCCTCAAAACAGCGAGCATATAAGCCACGGTCATTGCTAGATCCTTCCTGAGAAAAGCAAAATCATGCTTAAATTACAAACCATGCCAACAAAATTTTAGAATAAAATGGTAACCATGGTTAAAGGCCATTAACATGATCAAGATGTGTTCGAAAGGCACTGAGCAAAGTATAAACCTAAGTGTAGTAAGGATAGACATGAAATGAAAAGTAAAACAAAAATAAAGAAACTTTGGCATGCATATAGGGATTATATACAACTAACTAATCAAAAGAGTTTCTTTTGGTAAAGTAGAAAGTTTTGATTTCCAAAACTAGAAATCAAATGTAAGAATTGACATCCGGGCTGAAACCAAAACAAAAAACTAGAGACAGAAACAGCATATTCCCAATATTATCTGCCTTCATCCAACTGCGAATTGGAATAGTTACTTGGTCTCCGGCCACAAGCAGATAGCAGCTGGGTTCTGAAAGCAATAAGAGGAAGCATCTCCATTTCTTGCGTGGTTGTCTTACACAAAAGGTTTTAAGAGATAGAATCCCTTGCTTGCCCCAGGGTATGGAATGAAATAGAAAATCTCAAGGTTCTACAGAGAGCCAAGAATCATTATAATCATTCACACATAAGCTTTGACATCACTCTCCACCATTCTGGGATGGGCACTAAAACCTAATGCATCAAAAAATTGCCAATCCAGTGTATCACCACTTTGTGTTGGTTCCTGCTTCCAGTTCCCTTGGGTGGCTCAACAAGCATATTCTCCACAGAGCCAATAATGGCTGTTTGTTCCCTTGTTACTATCTTCAAATTTATCAGTCTAGTTTACTCCCTAGTCATGTTATGTTCCCAAGAACATCTTCGAATATGTACGGGAATAATAGTTACAGTTGAACACTCAAAACTAGGAAAATCTTCAAAGTTTAGCATATAGAATACTTAAAAAGAAAAAGAAAGAAGCATGCAGAGTATTGCGTTCAGAGTATTGCGTGCAGAGTATTGCGTGCAGAGTATTGCGTTCAGAGTATTGCGTGCAGAGTATTGCGTGCAGAGTATTGCGTGCAGAGTATTGCGTGCATATGCAAGGAAAAAAATTCAATTGTGACAATTATCAAACACTAATGCTGCAAATGATGTGTGTGAGCATAGAAAGATATAGAGAGACCATGGTGTGAGTCTTTCCAGAACGAGTTTGCCCATAAGCAAATACTGACACATTATGTCCATCCAAAGCTGACTGCACAAATGGTTGAACATCACCAAACAGTTCAGCTGCAAAAAAAAACATTTAAGCTACAACATTTAGAGCAAAATACCATGAGGTTGAACTCTATTATGAACAAATAAATAAATCCATGATGAGCAGCATATCATCTTTCAATCTTTTTACATATTTTTTTATAATTAACTGAAAGAGAGAAAGAATAAGAACGGGAAGATAATAAAAAAATGGAAAAACAAACCTTGTCCAACATGAGGTCCAAAAACTCTGTCAAATTCAAAATCTTTTTTTGGGTTTGAGATGGTATCATCACCAGTGTTGACACGGATTGTGCAATTATCAGGGAAATCGACAACAGAAGGGCCTTCGTCTTCAAACAATGGTCTAGCGCGACAAAACACCTTCACATTTCCTGATATTAAAAAAAATCAAAAGATTTGAATGCATAAGACTTGTTTACAGAAAAAGAAACCTATTTATAACAAACATGAGAACAATAATCAAATGGTGTAGTGACCATGTGCAAGAAATAAGAAGTGTCTGGAAAGAGAAAGGTTATAGTATATCCATGCCTTTGGCTGTTAATAATTCATCGAACAACCTCTTCTTCTCATTGATGAGTGGAGACATTCTGGCCTCGGCTTCAAGGGAAGCTTGATCTGGCATTTATAGATAGACACCGTTTAAATCCGTCAACAGAATCTACCAACAAAACCATGATGAATAAAAGCAGTAGAACGGTATGATGGTACAAGCCATTTAATAAAACCTTATATATATAATGTTTATAGATCCTATATGTATAATGTTCATATATCCACTATCTCAGAGGTGCACATGGTCTCCACAGCTACAGCTTTTTCCTTATAGGAGTCGCCAGAACTCTTTCTACTAGGACATCAATTATCATACGCATGCCATATCATTGTAATATAAACTTACAAAAAGAAGGGGAAAACACTCTACATCAACATCGGAGGCATCAAATTAATTTCTCAAAGCCAAAATCAATATTAACCTCCACAAGGGAACAAAAAATTGTGTAGAACTCTTGAATGAAAGGTATGTAGCTAATTGAAGTTCATTCCTTACCAAGCTTCTGAGTTTTATCAGCAAGAACACCCAGATAGCGTGTAACTCTATCAAGTTTTGCATTTGAATATTCTTGCAGATCGCTTGCTTCTTGTCTCAACTCCAAGTAATCTGCTTTAGCAAGCTGCTCAAAATATTGAATACAGATGTCGTAAAATACATTAATCATGACCACATTATGAAAATGTCAATATTATGCTAAAAAAATTAAATCTCTTGAGTTACTACAAGCCACTAGTCTGAAGAACAGTACAAGGGTTGAATTTCTAGGAGATAGAATCATACAACCTGTTGCAATTTTAATATATTGCTATAGTTTTGAGATAGAATACCAAATCATTAAAACTCTAATGCTCTATGTTTCTTCCACTCTGAAAAGGCTGCTGAAAGGAGTTGAACTTTCAAAGGTGTGAAGATGCCTTTGCCTTGTGCGAGATGTAATGACAAGCTTCTAAGCTAGGTGAAAGAACTTCGTGTATAGCCTATCAATGACAAAAATTTCTTTGAGTCTTTTAGACAAGAAATTATTATAGTTATGAAGCTACTTCTCGATGTTCAGCTCTAAGACTCATGAACAATAGATTTGATAATGAGACCAGTAAATAATGCAGAGATTGAAAACAAAGGAGCACTAATAATTCTTTTTCCTACGCGAATAACGACAGGTTTAAGACAAAAGGAGCACTAATACTTTGGCCACATTGTTTCTTAGCCCTGGCAAACCCGATAGCAAGATTTCTAATGATTTGTTTATCATCTATGTAACAACGGTGATGCGGCTAGTTAGAGTTAGCAAATCAGTAATTGAATCCATAAACCACAAGTTACCTCAAACATAATTATGACCTTTCAAACTATAAAATCAACAAAAGTCACCGAAGCAAATCCAAGAAAAAGGAGAGAGAAGAATTTCGGGATAACTGGACCTATATAAGATATAATGGAGTTGAGGAGATTAGTCGCTAACGGTGGATATCTTTTAATTTAAAAAAAAAATCCAACAAATAAAAGGGGACAGAGAGAGAAATATTGACGAGAGCAATTTTCCCTCTGAAGCAGATAAAAAAGAGAAAACACGACAAGCTAATCTCCTGACTAGTGGTGGGAAGATGTGATAATTGGAGCCATTAACAAAATGGCATAGTCTACCAAGCCATGCAGCACAACAGAAGCCCTGGAAACCAGTCTAAAAAACGGAAGCACAAAAGGGTGTGTAAACGGGATTCTCAAGCCTAAAGTGAGAGATGCCTCGCCAGATTCACCATAACGAATTTGAATGATCCCAGTGTTGTAAAAAAAAATCATCCTACAAAATGTCAAGGCAATATCCAAGCAACTGGAATCAGGTCTAAAAGGTCGCATGCCTGGCCTTGGCTGGAAAATTCATTTGCCTCCAAAGTTTGCTAGATTTTATAATTTATCATCCAAATAATAAAACAAAAGCGAAGTTTCACACTTTCAGCCAGGAGAGACAAAGAAACAAAGCAGAAATGGACTAGAATGAAGTGTTAATGTTTATAAATGAGAATATCATTACTAAAATTTCTCGCATTGCCACTAAAATCCACTCACAACTCCAACTCAACCACCGATCAACTCAAAGCAAACCAGAAAGGAGGAGCTAGAATGAACTCAGAGCAAAAGATAAAAAAAAGGAACAAAATTACCTTAACTTTGTCCTTCAACCGCTGAACTTTGGAAGCCAGATGATGCTTGGAGACTTCCGAATTCTCCCTAGGAAAAACCGATGCCGTAGTAGAGATCGAATACCTCCGCACAAGCGGCGTCGGTAAGCTGTGCTCCTCCGGGTCCACCAACGGCGTAGCCAATGGCTTCCTAGGCTCGAAGCCAGAGACCTCCCAGTTCCACCTGTTCCTCTGTTCCGCCATTGATGCCAAACCTAACAAAATGACAATACCGGAAGGGGAATAGAGAAAAGAGAGCTCAATCTTATCCGTGAACTCTCCGGAGAAGAAGAGATCATCAAATTTTGAATTCAAATGAATTCTTCTGTTCTTAGTTCGGTGATTTTTAATTTTCTTTTTTATATATAATTTCCTTTTTGCCTTTTGAGTTTTCTTTTTGGCATGAGTAGCTGGCTTGTGGCTTATTTTATTTTGGTTTTCTATTTCCCTCTACTGCGATTTCAATGGTGGGGAAACAAAGGCAGGGGATGAAATGATGATGCCCTTAGTGTTTGGGAAATAGAACGGCGGCGTTTTGACATGATCAGTAACCTACGTAATGGCGTTTCGAGACACAAACAGTTTTTGCGCTCGTTATTTGCTCACGTTTCGCTCTCAGGAACCGTCGTTTGGAATCTGGGTAGATAAGGCCTCTGGGCTCTAGCCTCCGTGTGGTCCACGTGCGTCTCCAGAGGACGACGAGGATTGTGTACTGTGTGTAGATTATTATCTTTTTTACGCTTTTGCCCTCCGTTCATTCTATAGCCTCTGTTTTGGGTTTCAGCTCTACATGTTAATCGTGGTATGTTGGGTTGGCGGGCCATATCTTGAGCCCATCCATTTAACGTCTCATTAAGAATTTGAATTTATAAAATAAATAAATACTTAAATAGTTATTATATCAATTTTATAATAATGGCAGTGGAAATTCGAGTTATGATCTTTAATCTTAAATTACAGTACATACGATGTAATTATGTATGATTAAATGGAATAACGCATTTTATACTTAAGTTTTTACTTTCATTTTTTGCTAGGAACGCCCATGAATTATGATAAATAATTCTGAGTTAAAAGTTTACATTAAGAAATATTGAGAATCACTCCCGGATATTTTTAGATAATTTTTAAAAATACAAATTTTAAAATTTTCTACAATATTTTTATGTTTATCTTGAGATTTGGATCTCATGTCTGAGTGACTAAAAATACTTGAACCAAGAACAATCATGTGGCTTGTTTATCAAATTTTTTGGATGTATTTTATATGAAAATAAAATATTTTAAATATACTTTCTTCTTCTTCCTTTTTTGTACTTTGGAATTGATGAACAAACTTCCTTGCATAAGACTCGTGCTTTAAAAAAATATCAAAATATGAGTTGAATAATTAGTTTGTGAAGATCATAATTAAATATTAACCATAATTATCTACTAAAATTTGAAGCATTTTAAAAATATGAGTACTCTTTAAATTATTATTTTACACGACATAATCAATTCTTTAGGGGTTCAAGACGATAAAATTGGAGTTGTGGCTGGCCTCTCAACATATGAAAACTCTCATAATATTAGTCAATCATAATAGTTTTTGAACCCAAAGAAATAATAAATCTCTTCCGCATTTGTTCCACTACTCTTGCAATATAATGACCTTAATATTTGTTAGTTTTATTAACGTGAGCTTAAGCCTTTTTTTTTTGTATGCATGTGACATCTCTGTGGTCATGCGAGAAATTTTGAGCTCGTCGTGGTGTGAAAAAGTATTTCGTCAAAGTCTTAAGGTTTTGATGTTTGGATATAGACTCGGCTCTATCTCACAGTGAGAGTTAATATCCTATAATGTGTTTTTAAGGTATTCAAAGTGAAAAAAAATTCTTTGATTGAAAGAATTGACTACTAAAGACATTCTTTAATGAGCAGATGGGGCATTCTCTTACATTATGACAAATAATCTATAATCATTCTGACTATTGGGTTATTAGTACACTTGATGTCAACTTGAAATGATGATCTTTAAAAATAAAATTCTAGAGTAAAATTGTCTGGAGATCATTTTTTATATACATTTCATTGAGGTAAAGTCAATATTTTCAATTTTCAAGGTTATTACTGAAACATGTTTGACCAAAAGATAGATTTTTTAAATGCCTTTATTGTTAATATAAAATCCAACTAATTCCTATAATAAAGAAACATGCTACCAATTTTAGTAGATAATTATTGTTACTATTTAACATTGAATTAATAAATGGAAATTAATAATATTTTTATATTTACCAAATTATCACAGCCAGCCGGATATCATTAGTACGCGAAAAAAATTGTAGGACAACATGCGTTGGCTGTAATAAAAAATAATATTTTATTTTCATAATCTTAGCCATATCTGTGCTCTCTGATTGGTGGCTTTGCATTATCTATTTATTTTAGGAGACTGCTGCATTTCCGACAAACACAAACATCTAACTACTCCCAAACTGAGAAAGTGATGCTAAGTAACTGAAAGACTACTGTACACATAACCATTATTTTCGACCAATCCCTATCACTGTTTGCCTTCTTCTCTCTCCCTTTCCTTAACCTGCAAGTGGTGGGATTTTCCTGTTCTGTTCTGTTCTGTTCTTTTTCTTCTTTTTTTTTCCGTTGTCATTTTGGATCTGAAGAAGACCAGATATTATTACTAGGGTTTGTCCCGTATTAATTCCTCTCTAAATTTGGCAAAATGCAGCCATTCTCGATTCATCCTTGTCTCCCTTTTTTCTTTTTATAGAAACCCTGGACCATGTATCGTTCCTTTACATACTGGTTTATTCTCTGTGTCAAAAGCGGGAGATAGGGTTAGGGAAGACGTAAGCTGCTTCGATTCTGTGGTTATCATTTTTCTTTTTTTTGCTAGTTTTAGTGGCAGCAAAAAGAATGGCCAGAGAGAAGATTCAGATCAGGAAGATCGACAACACCACGGCCCGGCAGGTTACCTTTTCGAAACGGCGAAGAGGAATTTTCAAAAAGGCTGAGGAGCTTTCAGTTCTTTGTGATGCCGATGTTGCTCTCATCATTTTCTCCTCAACTGGCAAGCTATTTGAATACTCCAGCTCAAGGTTTGTTAATTCTTCTAAACCCTCTCTCTCCTCTTCCCCCCTTCTCTCTCTCTCTCCGTCTCAGGTTATCTGCTACTAGTTCTTACTTCGAAGGGATGATCGTAATATCATGTGGAAGTGTGTGTCTTTTGAGAAATGGAGAGTTTCTATGCTGTTTGTTCCCTATAGCCTATGGAAGACTAACCAAACCAACCACTTGATTTGGCCTGTTGAACTTTGTCTCTTTTTTTGTGTTTATGTGGGTGTTCAGTTAAGGGTGCACGATATATTATTATAATAATACCAAGCGAAAGTGATGGGTTTGAGTTATGAAAGGAGTCTGGCTTCGTGAATTTTTGAGGAATAATTTGTGCCACATATGCTATGGTGATTCTCATACTGTTCGCGAGAGAATTGACTCTCACCTAAAATCTGTGTATTTTCAATTACTACATCCTTGCTTCAGTCTAGTTTTTTTCGTTTCTCTTATCTCACATTGAGCTTTTGCACCGTTTCATGGTAATGATCATGAACATCTGTCCGCCCGCGGCTGCTACATCTTGCTTTCAAGAAGTTTGTGATTCTCTCATGAAATTACATGATTTTGCTGTGTGCTCCTAATGGATTCCATTTACTTCTTCTACTTTTCTAATCTTCTATCCCTTCACATATCACCTGCACAATATGTGCTCCTGAGAGGGAAGATATTGGGTTTGTTTCTCAGACAGCTCTTTGTAGGATAAGATCGATAAGGATTAGAATGACTCTCATGCATCGGAAAACACCTATATAAAGACAAAAGAAGGTTACGTTGAGAGGAGGAGATGAGTAGGTATATCAGGAGAATGTATAGACCATATACTGAAGGCGACAATCAATACTACAAAGGACTAATATATATATTTTGTTAGGATTAAAGTACACTTGTTAGTACTCGCTTACGGAATGATCAAAGCATTGGGAATTTATGAATAGCAAGTTTTGTGCAAGCTAGGTTCCCTTATTATTCCATGCATGCGCCGATAATTGAACTATGTGATAAATCAAACAAGTTGGAATTCTCAGTGGTAGCAACCTGCAGAATAACTGTATCTTTCTTTAGTTCTGTGGTTCAAAAGTTGCCTAGGACAAAGTGTGGAAGTATTTGAACATATCAAACTAGAAAAATTTACATGTCAAGGATAAATCCATTGACTGGGAAGTTGCTCTCCCATTGCTACTGCAATAACACAAGACATACTCGACTACCCACATTGGAATGCTCGTTTAAACTTGCCAATGGTAGATGGGAGCTATTCCCTTGTGGATACAAAATTAATGTTCTGTCACTCTAACGTAACAAATATAAGATTACAAATTGGTTAAATGTAATTATCAAGCTAGAAATTGGTGGAATGGATGACAAAAAATTTATGTTCTATCACTCTAAAGCAAGATATATGGGACCAAAAATTGGTGAACTGTAATTATGAGCGGCTAGACTACAGTCCTCTAAAGATTCTATATTTTGTACAGCTAGACTAGTTAGCATGTGTAGAAGTATGTTTGTTTTGTAATGGCTTACTTTGCCTTTTAGACATGCTTTCATGTTAGTATTTTTTGAATAGTTAGAACAATTAACAGACTGATAAGATGTAATTACTTTCCTTTTAGGGTTCCTACAAGATATATTTTGCATATTTTTGCATTAAGTACTGCCTTGTCAGCCTCTTGGGAAACAAGTAGTCCCTCTATTTGGTTCATTTCTGTAAATTAATTACCAAAATCAGATGAAGAAATTCTCTGAACTAGTGCCTGTGTTTTTTTTTTTCTCATTGAAGCATGAAGGAAATACTAGAAAGGCACAGTTTGCACTCGAAGAATCTTCAAAAGTTAGAACAACCTTCTCTTGAGTTGCAGGTCAGTTGTTTCCTTTGCAATCTGTCTCCATTGTTATTTTAATAATTCTCTGAAAGAAAGCCATTGTAGTACTGAGACAGGATCCAACATTCTGCAAAAAATATAAGACACAAAGAACTGCGGGCAGCTCCAGGTACAGCAAGTATAAGATTAATTGTAGAAACTGAAATTTAAATGTCAAATGGTGTAGATAAGAGAGTTATAGTAAACAATTATATATCTGGAATACAGCATTAGAGGAATAAAATTTTTGAAGGAAAATTTTGCTGTCTCTCTCGCCAAGTATGGTGTAGAATAATCATTTCTTCTTGAATAAAAGAATAGGCCATTGGAATTCATGCAGTAGCATGCTACTAATAGATTCTAACATGATTAGGAATAACCCTTCCATTCAAAAGCTGAATAAAGACATTCAGTAAATACGATCCCTACAATAAATTTCATGAAATGAAATTAGTTGCAATATTCCACTGATGGAGTCTGGCTTTAGTTGCAAATCGGTTCAATATCACTGACTAAGCAATGAAGAGAACTTGGAAGAATTAGGAACTATTGCTCCTATATAATAGACTTCTGGACAAAAGTTAAAACAAGCAGTTGGGCCAGTTCCAATGACCATTAATGATAAAATAATTCACTTTTGCTCCATCAAAATGTTCGAAACTTTTAGCTCCCCATAATGCATGGAGGGTTACACCAGGACAAATTTCTGAAACTTAATTAGATGGATCTAGAGGGACTTTTAGCCTGGAGGTACTGTTTCTTTAGCAAAGAGGAACAAACTCCAGTCTAGATTTTAAAACACACCGTATTTTCCTAACAACAAAAGCAATATTCCGTTAGAAAATCTTTCTAATCTTATGTTATCACCACGGTTTGGGAGACATAAGTTCTTTTAAGGTTACTTTTGGCCTTCTTCCCTCCATTTGATTATTTAGATAAATAACACAATAAAAGGATTTTGTGAAATGTCCGAAGCTGAGAAAGAAGAAGCGCTAAGCATATAGAAGAAATTTTTGTCACTTTACTTGGCACTTATAGTAGCTCGAATAGTGAAGTTATAGAGGAAGTTTTTACCGAATTCTAACTACAGGTAAGACTCATGGATCTTAGATTCTAGTGTCGTATTCTATACATGTCCCTATTAGGGATGACAACACCTTTAGAATACCTACATCTAAGAATGTTCGATAATGTCATCAAAAGTATTGAGTACTGATTTATTTCTTGAATGTAAAGAAACTTGATTTTTCTCTGAATATTGGATAAACATTGATATAGATACCATTTAAATGTAGGTATTTAAAGGTGTATGAGGAAACCATGCTATTAATGAACAATTAACAGAGAGAAGATAAATCAAACCATACAAGAGATGATTTAAATTTTGTTGATGGTAATGTATTGGGATATGCAAATCTTGTAGCTTTTGCATTGTTAGTTGGAGAAATCATTGATGTGTAGGAACTTAGTGACTATAAGAGACTATTTTCAGCACTAATGCAAATAAATAGATATGTGTTCCTAGAGTAGAGACTGAGTTTCTTCGTAAGAATCAATCGTGGAAGTTAGTTTCACTAGAGACAGTAACTGAAATAGAATCGGGTGTTAGACCAGATTGAACAAGAACTTCAAACTATATCTGATCAACTCATGGAGGAATTAAGAAAGCAGAGAATGTAGAAACCCAGATGAAAGAAGAATGCACTTGAACAGCTTTAAATCCTATAGCATAGCAATTGACTGAGAGATGAGGCAAATTAGCTTATCTAAAGAACATAAGATGGTGAGATTATAGTGATATTTTGGATTGCTTTTTTTAGTTGGTAGAGAACAGCAACTTCACCAGGATGAGCAAGGAAGTTTCAGAGAAAAGCCATCAGCTCAGGTATAATTCAGATTTAGTTTTCTTTCCTTATATTAGTTGTGCTCGTACTTTGGTAGATAAAATAGCCTCTTAAACAGGCATATGCGCGGAGAAGAGCTCCAGGATTTAAGCCTAGAACAATTACAGCAGCTAGAGAAGTCCCTTGAAGTTGGGTTGAGCCGTGTAATTGAAAAGAAGGTTGACAGTTCGTTTTGTGAAGTAGATCCTGTGGTCAAAGTCCTGCGTATGATGCTAATAGTGTATAATCTGTTCATTACAGGGGGAGAAAATCATGAAAGAGATCGGCGACCTCCATAGAAAGGTAAGCCACGTACTACACTTGACAACAGTTTATGAGCATGGAATTTTATAAAGTTTATCTAATCATTGTTTCTTCAACCTGTTCTATCAGCTAATCTCTTTGGTTTCTACTTCACAATAGGGAATGCAGCTGATGGAAGAGAATGAGCGACTGAAACAGCAAGTATTTTCTCGCTCTCATATTGCACTTATACAACTGCACACAAACAAGTGGCTGTATCTTCCTGAGATTTTATTATACGTTGGCTGAAATGAATCTGATTTGCCAAAATGAGAAAAATGGTGACAATCAAAATGAAATGAGCTAACAATCTTGATGAGTTGGTACTGTACCTTATACTTGTTTGAAGGTGGTGGAAATCTGCAATCTGCGAAGGCAAGCTGGTACTGATTCTGATAATTTGGCTTGCGAGGAAGGGCAGTCATCAGAGTCCATGACCAATGCCTGCAACTCTAATGGTCCTCCTCATGACAACGAAAGCTCCGACACATCTCTTAAATTGGGGTTAGTTTAGCTCATGATTTTCTTTCACGTCCCATGCTTCCCAGTTACGTTCATGAAGTCAGGTGACAGGGTTCATTATGCTTGAGCAACCTTCAGCTGTTACTTTCTTTTCGCAGGTTACCGTATTCTGGCTGAACGGGAGGTAACGGTAGTGGATTGTTCGCCATCGAATCATGATGCGCAGAATTATTGTTTATGATTCACCAAATGGATGGTTTATGGATGGGATATATGTATGAGATGCGACATGTTATACTGGAATTATTCATTTGTATGGAGGTTCCTGTAAACTATGGTTTATGGGAAGTAGCTAATGTGCTGACCTTGCTAATGTAACTTTTTTTAAGGCACATGTTTTCAAGTGCCTGCTAAATCATCTCAGTAGAGTTGCCATTCCCCTTGTGTCGATCTGCTATTTTTCGCTCAAAAAGTGTAAATGAAGCCAGCCTACATAGTTTAAGGAGGGTTGAGGGTGGAGTTTTCGGATCTCACACACCTGGGGATTCCACTCTTTAATAGCTCGACTGTTAGGGAGGAGGTAAGAATAATCTGCCGATCAATAATGTTTAGGAATGATTCTACAACACAGGGACTTGTTTAGATTGTGAAGTGCAAGCTTCGTAAAAAATATTGATAAGAATTTTTTGGAAAAAAGAAAAGAAAGAAAAACACACTTTCCGATACAAGCTAAAAACCCTTCCCTGCCACACTGGGAACAGAATGGCAAGCCACCAATACAGCAGTTTGCTGCCATTCTACTCCCTTTTTGATTTTGAGAGAGATCTCTTCCTTTGCCCCAGCATATAGGTGTACATGTGAGGACTGCCTGTGATATAGTATAAACAGTAGAAACAAGCGATAATTAGCAATCAACTGACAAAAAGAACCCAGCAGAAAAGAAAAATGAATAGATTTTGCCAAAAGGAGTTTGAGAGGTTTGTGCCTGGGACATAGACTCCAAGGGTTATAACAGCGAGGTAAAAGCTATCAAGAGAGAAGTTCCATTTATTTGGCATCCTTATGCAATTCCTATCCGATTCCTGCATACAAACCCAACTTATAACATATCCATGCTTCAAACAAAAGTACTCTGTGTTTAATATGCAAAATTCTGAACGCAGGATAAGGTGTAACAAGCAATCAGCAAAAAACTGACAGGATAAATATTCAGCAAATGCCGCAGGCTTAAGGAGTTGGAAAATTTTCTTCCTTTTTCTGATTTTGGTTCATTCATACTTGTCTATCGACAATTGCAACAAAAAAGTAAACCGTGCATGCTCGACATCTCATTCATGATAAAAGGAGATTTCATATTTTCACAAATGTCTAAAGCAAAACAGCAGTGCTTTTAAGGAAAAGGTTTTTCATGTTCCAACAATTCTGCAAACTTCCATCAGACAAGTTTAATCCTTAAAGCAAGTAGAAAACATATAGATTTTTATCCTTTTCAAGATCTCCAGAAATGTTACCTTCATGTGAGGCAGTGCAACATATATTAGACCAACTTCACTACTGATACCGGTTGGATACAACAACATAAAGGCGCTATACCTGCACATCGATACATTAAAGTGAAGCCACACATAACTTAACCATCTCCAATACCATCCAATGAGTGGAAGTGATATCCATAATACCTGAGCCACATAAGCCATGAAGGTGCAAAACCCAATATCTCCTTCGTGCCAAAAAATGAATATCTAATGATCTACAAATGCAAAAAAGAAAAAAGCAATAAACGATTAGACAAAAACAGAATACATGGGATTATTACATGAAACTGTAGCATACATCAAAGACACATTGTAACTTGATCAGCGGACCTGTTTTCATGCATTAATTTAATATTTACAGGTAAAAGTTTATAATGACAAGAGGTAGATTGATGGATATATTTTGACACACAAAGCTTTGGTTCCATTAAAGTACTATGTTTTGGATAAATCAAAACTAGTTATTTCAGCAACTTACTTTGCATAGTTCATGGTGACATTGACATTCAAATGTTCAAGCAAATACAGTTAATATAACAGTATCAACAGTTCACCCAGAACAGGAATTTCCTTGGAATAAAATATACCACTATGTCCCCACTAGAAGGGACAAATGCAGCCAATGCAATGAACTCTTAACAAATAATTCATGAAAACTTCTATCATCCAACAGCTTAGTCATGTTCGACAAGCACAAATGAAAAAACAGGGATGTAGATCTCTTCAGTGGCTACTTTATGGATTCATAATAAAAAAGATATTTGGGGCTCTTATTACAGCCATTTTGTCATATAATCGATGCTGCTCGGTTACATTGAAGGATATCATTCACATAACTTCATTGCCGTCTATATCTTTTAGTATCTTATCTTCCAGTAGAAAGACAATGAAAGTAGGAGACAACATAAATTAATAAATACGAAAATGAGAAAACCCATGTTAAATACAATTTGGCACAGAACTTGCCTCGGCAATTGACCAGCTGATGACCAAAGAACTAACGAGAAAATGCGTTTGAACCTGCCAATTATTCCAAAGCTATCACTTTGTTAGATCAAATGCCTGTCGGATAGGAGGAAATTAGCACAGTCAGGAACAGAGAGAGAAGAAGTGACCTCAGGGTAAGCATACAAGACAAGCCATGTAAGATACAATCTCGAACTAATCTGTGGCAATGTGGCTGATATTGGAGATCTCACCAATCCTTTTCATTATACATACCAGTACACAAAAGTTCAAAACATTAACAAGATTTCATCTCCTTGAAATCATTTATGATAAGAAACGGATTACATCGAGAGAGAGGTAGAGTGAACTACGTACCCACCAGACCATGAAAAATCTGCTTCCGCACACGATTGAAAAGCATGGCAGAAAGCCGAAGAGGTGAAACGAGACAAGAGGATTAACGCGAGGAAACATTTTCCATGGAACCAAACAGAAACGGAAATTCTTGGCATGCGTCTTACCTCCAGAACAGCAGCGGTTTGAGCAAGCTGGAGAGGCTTCTCGACAGCATTATAGACATGCTGGTGGCCCGATTCTCTCAGAGTTTTAATAGCAAGGAACAAAACCTGAGACCTGAAACAAATAACAGAGAGATCAAATTTCAAGCCACTGGCTTACAAACACAAATGAAAACTAGTAACTGAAACTGGGTTTCGGAGAAAGAAAGGTAATTTCCACTAAAAAAAGAGAACTTGCCAGCCATAGAAGACGACCCAGTTATACAAACCAAGGTAGAAGCGCTTGAGAAGCGACGCAACTCCAGCCATGCGATAAACAATAAACCTCAAGACTAAAGCCAAAAAACAGAGAGAGATGAATGGATAATCGGAGATATGAAGGAACCAAATGAGGATTTCCACTAAATGAATCCAACAAAGACGGAGAATTTAAGAGACGTAGGTGAGACTGGTGAACTACTGCAGCTCGCTCAACCAATTGTTAATCATTTATTTGGATCTGCATCTGCCCACTTGATGCTCCACACCGGTGCAAATTTATTATGAAACAGAGTGCAGAAATGTGTAGCTATACATACATCTTTCTTCATTTTGATTGAGCTGATTGTTCTTTTTCCTTAATTTGGTTCTCAGATTTCCATCAAACACTAACACAATCTAATACCTTTTAACTACCCATCCAGGCATTTGATTTTTTTGTTTAAAAAAAAAGAAAAATAAAAAATGTTTCATCCACTGTACGACTAATTTAAATTAGTAGGTGGGCCTCGTGTTATTTGGGTTATGGGCAAGCTATCTTTGTGATTGGGCTTTGATGAGAGGCTAGGGTTTCAACAATATGGGATAATGAGTGCTTATATATATATATATATATATATGATAGTTTATGGGCATTGATGATAGGCTTGGGTTTCAGCATGTAATCTGGGCTATGACTTTCATATATTCCACTTTTATATATTCTATATTTGAAATCAGTGAAATTATAATTGAAATTAAAAATAAAATAAATAAAAATTATTAAAATAATTTTATAATAAAAAATTTTAATTTAGGAATTAAAATAAGAAAATATAAATATTTCATTTTTATATAACGAAATGCCATGATTAATACTCCCATTCATGCAACACCGACGTAAACAAAAAGAAAAATAAAAATATCACAACCACCATACGTCCTTATCAATCAGAAATAAAACCACTACCCCAGTCACCACCAAGCGATTATATCAGGACGTGTTTGATTTTTCCGTTTCACGGAAATATGAAATAAAATAATTTTGTAATATTAACTATTGATTAATTTAATAATCAATTGATATTTTAATTATTAAATATAATATTTCATATTTTTCTATAATATTTTTATTTTTATTTTTTATTTTATTTTTGTTTTCGTTTCGAAAAAATCAAACGAGATCTTATGATGATTCTCCCCGCAGGTTCTCGTCCTTTGGACATTGGACCAGCTGATATGATAGGCCCATCTGGGTGGTTCAGCCTTCAGCAATGGTGCTGGTGCTCTTTAAATCCTGCTAATATTTGTGGGACCAAAAATCTCGAAATGGCCTTACCATTTCCCATCACAACGCACCTATCCACGCTGACACCCATATGAATCCATAGCCAGTCGCCAGTGCACAGTGCCAGCTTGAGTGGCTGCTCCTACTATTCAATACCATTCAATGTCCTCCACTACCCAAGTGTCGGTGCCCGCTGTTGATTCACAGAAAGCAAATGCCAGGTGCCCGGTTTACGTGGCTCCCCCATTTTTAATGGTACGATAAAGTGCGAGGTGTCAATGATCACCTCAAAAGGTGGGAAACCCTTCAACGGTCCAGTCTTTGGTTAGCTTTTTTAATCTATTTAAAGAACGTAGAAATCCTCATCAAAGAGACACCCGTACAACAAGAAAATGGTAAATGCTGGAGTAAGTCGATTGTCATTATCTTTTGATTCCATATCAAAGCAACAACAAAAATATGCAATGGAAGCAGCCAATGGCAGAATTTAGACTCTTAAGAAGAAAGGAAAAGGATGAAAAGAACAGTCATTCTATTTTATCCTTCTGTTCTGTCTGGGCCCTTGGAAAAGGACACCACCCTCATAATGAAAGCCAAAGTTCACTTTGTGTAGGTGTCCATGTGAGTTGCCTTAACTCACTCTTTCCCTGTCTTTTACGGCCATAGATAAAAGCAAAAAAAAGGGAGAGAAAAGAGTGTGGGGAGGGCATGGAACAGAATCCTATACATATGTGTATATGTGCATCCGTGTTTGTCATCTTTCTAAGGTTGATGCTTGCTTCTAGTTTTATTATACTCCCGTAGGCTTTCAGAATCTCCATAATCATTTGGTTCACCGTCACGGACTGAAGAAAGCAAGACTCCGAGTTCACACTTCTTGAGAAATCTGGGTGGTTATCTTTTGAAACTGGAGTCATGAAGCTGCAGATAAGAGGAGCTCTTGCTGGGTTCCTGGTGTTGGTTCTGCCTGTTCTTTTGCCTGCTTTGTTTGGTCCTTCATGCTATGCCTCGCCTTCTGGATCCTCGGTGTGTTCTTGCAGCGTCTAGATTGAAATTCTTCTTTTTATTGATTTAACTTCTTTTTTTGGCTTTCCATTCCTCCGTTATGGTTCCACTCGCACACCAGTAGGCTTTGTAGCGAGGAAGCATTCTGTTTATTCAGCCCACTTGACTTCTGTTCGGTTTGCTTCACATTGTCTGAGTTTCTTGTTGCCGTTTATGGTCTAATCCCGTGGAAAAAAGGGGTCTACCATTTGATATATTTCTTGGAAATAGAAGCTATAGTTACCAAAAATACAATTTGGGTTGGGTGTTTGATTGGCTCTTTGTGGGAAATTAGGACCAACTTAGGATCAGTTGGATTACGTTCTAACCAACCTGTAAGTCTTGACTAGATATTGCATAGTTTCCGGACTTCAATTATTGATTTTACACGAACGGGGTGTTTAAAAACCTATGGCGGCCACGGCTTCTGTTTTAAAACGGATTTCAGGTTGGACTGCGGGTAGATTTTATTTCATCTAAATTTTTGCTGATATTTTGTTCCGTTTTAGTAATAGATGGTTTTTAACTGATTCTTACGAATCGATAGAAGAGGGAAGAGAACAAAAGATGAAGGAAAACGAGTGATTGGTGTAAATCTCAGATGTAATAACATATAGTAGCTGGGTCATCAGGCCTGTAACTTGTTACCCATAGTTGACACAGCTGCTCATCTGGGTTTTCAGTGAATTAAACTTCATCAAGATGGCACTCCTGCGTCGAGGGTTTGGAGCAAAATTTTATAGTATATGCTTCAGTATTAGCATTGCGAACCATTGCGAATTAAACTAGAAATTCACATGCTCTGACGGAAATACTCTGCCTGCACATATGCTTGTTCTTGGTTATATATGAAATTTGCTGTCCCTCAATTAGTATTCTGGATATAGAATTCTCTGATATGTGATTTTTGAGTATGATGTTAATATGTATTTTGATGCATCCTCTATCTAGGTTGATTTAGTTTGACACATTATCTCTAAGGTCTGGATTTCACATGGGAATGACTCCGTTGGCTCTTGCAGGAATATAATGCTCTGAAGCCTAGGCACTTGAATCTATTGAAGAGTGCTCTACAACTTCAAACTGTAAGTAAAAGGTACTTACAAACTCTGTAATTTTCAGTTCTAGTGCTAACTGGTCATTCACCTATTTTACAGTCAAATGAAGAACAGTCTGATTTGTGGACACCTTTGGCTGATCAAGGATGGAGACCATGTGTCAACTCTGCTAATGCACCCTGTAAGTTATAAGATATACTTAAAATTTCAGTATTCTTTACTCTTTCTGTGGATCGAACCACGTTCTGCACTAGAAAATGTGATTAGATATATTTCTTTTGTGCTATAAATAGTTCTGAGACATGTTCTGTCAACTGGACCATTCCTTTGTGCAGCATTACCAGAGAAATCTGAGGGTTATCTTCAGGTATTCCTTGATGGTGGGTTGAACCAGCAGAGAATGGGGGTAAGTTTTCGAAGGTTTTCAAACATATCTAAGTTGTTAGGTGATAAGAAGACTACATATTGAGTAACAATTTCTTTTCTAATTATTCTTGCCTTTTAAAGAAAAAGGAAAACAAATTTAGTCTCTGTCGTAATGTGTTGTTTATCAATAGATCTGTGATGCTGTCGCTGTTGCTAAAATATTGAATGCAACGCTTGTCATCCCATACTTTGAAGTAAATCCTGTTTGGCAAGATTCAAGGTACTTTTCACAAATGCAGCTGCACAATATTTTCTATACTCCATGGATCAATAGCATCATTCTGAAGCTGCATACCTTTCCTTGCAGCTCTTTCATGGATATATTTGATGTGGATCACTTCATAGATGTACTGAAGGATGACATTTCTATTGTAAAAGAGCTGCCCGATGAATATTCCTGGAGTACAAGAGAGTATTATGCCCAAGCTATTCGAGCTACTAGAGTCAAAACAGCACCTGTTCATGCTTCAGCTAACTGGTATCTAGAGAATGTCTCTCCTGTGCTTCAGAGGTCAGTGTGTACTTGCACCCTCTTTTACTGTTAAATTGCAAAATTTAGAGGCTGTCTCTTGTCAAATATTACATCTTTAACAACGACTGTCAAACCTTGTTTGTGGTTTGTTTAGAGTGCATATAAACAATTTGATATGTTTGTATTAACACGAAGGCACTGCTCTATCTAGAACTTCTATTTAGCTCAATTCGATATGTTTAGAGTGAATATAAATGGTTGTTTCATATTCTCCAAGTTGTCCATGATTTCCTTCTCTTTTTACAATTTCTGCATCTTGTAATTCTTTGTGTATGTTACAGTTACGGGATTGCTGCTATTGCTCCATTTTCCCACCGGTTGACTTTTGATACCTTGCCTATGGATATACAACGATTGCGTTGCAAAGTCAATTTTGAAGCTCTAGTTTTTGTTTCACACATTAGAGAACTTGGAGATGCTCTTGTGAATCGCCTTCTGTATCCTTCCACAGAAACTGAAGAATTTGGCAATGATCTCCTAAGGGAAACCACTAATGTTGCAGGCATCAAACAAAGTGCGATGAAGTTTGTCGTCGTTCACCTTCGTTTTGATAAGGCAAGGCCCTATTGCTATACTTGGAGAGTCCAAGCATCTTTTGGGTTTTCCCACTTATCTGTTTGAAATGTGATGGACAGTTGCATCTTAGCAAATATGAATCTATTATTAATATTTTCAACTTGCATGTCGAAGGGCTCCTTTTTTTGTGTCACTCACTGCCTCACCTTAAATTTTGCAGGATATGGCTGCCCATTCAGCCTGTGATTTTGGTGGTGGAAAAGCTGAAAAACTAGCACTGGCCAAGTACCGGCAATCGATTTGGCAGGGAAGAGTACTTAACTCTCAATTTACAGATGAAGAGTTAAGAAGTCAAGGGCGTTGTCCATTGACTCCTGAGGAGATTGGGTTACTGCTAGCAGCTATGGGCTTTGACAACAGTACCCGTCTATATCTTGCTTCCCACAAGGTACAATATTCTATCTGAATCAAGTATGATAATACAGATTCATAATTTGCTTATGCTTCTGGATTACGAATATTAATTCATACTTGGCCTTGGTATCTCAGGTTTATGGTGGGGAAGCCAGGATTTCAATGTTGCGGAAGTTGTTTCCCCTGATGGAAAATAAAAAGAGTCTTGCCTCATCAGAGGAACGAGCTCGGATAAAGGGAAAAGCTTCTTTGTTAGCTGCAGTTGATTATTACGTCGCCATGCACAGTGATATATTTGTCTCTGCTTCCCCAGGAAATATGCATAATGCTTTGGTAAGTACTCCCCTGTTCTAATACAATTTAACGGGTAGCACTACACTTTTGAAAATTGAATTGAGGTATAGAGATGCTGTGCTTTGCACCAATTGCCTTTAAAAAGAGAACCAAATTGTGTAAAAGTAGAGGCACCATAATCCTGGAGCACCTCATATACAAGAAAAGTTTCTCCACAACATCTTCGCATTAAGAATCTACATGATTTTATGGGAAGTAACACATTTGTGATGCCAACAGGTAGGACATCGAACTTTTGAGAATCTGAAGACTATAAGACCTCACATGGCATTGTTAGGGCAGCTATTCCTGAACAAAAACATCAGTTGGTCGGACTTCCGACAGTCCGTGGTTGAAGGTCACGAAAACCGGCAAGGGCAGCTAAGACTCAGAAAACCAAAGCAATCCATATACACATATCCTGCTCCAGATTGCATGTGCCACGGATAAGGTGTGTGCTATCTGAGTCTCGGCCATGAGGCCACCATATGTGTTCCACTGATGGGTGCCGCAAGAATATATTTTGTGGCTTCCCATATTTATATGTTACAAAAATAAACAGGAATTTCCTCCTTTCTTTTTTGCCCATTCAAAGTTGTTGTATTCCAAATATAGAAGTACCCATATAACGTTTCATACAAAGAGGAGTAGGCTCTTGGGAGGAAATTTGTGTACTAATTCTGGGTTCCATCTGGTTTATTGACCAAATTCTGTATCAAAGTTATATTGAAGACTGTCAGTAGTGATTAATACATATAGTGCACAGTTGTATTTCTACCTCTTACCCTTAGTTTGGGGATCATTTGATTATGCATTTGTGGGCACTGCTGTGTTGGGATTCCTGTGATGTGATCTCAAATGGAACAAGCCTGAAGAGATATCTATATCTATATATATCTATAAGTATACATATAACAGAAAGATTTATGATTGGACCTTTCAATTGTTCTAAAGATCGACACGTCAAGGGGCTTTTGTACGAATCGAACTCTTGTTCTTTAATTAATAAATTTTTATTATTCAAATACATTCCTCACCATTGGCCGGCGACAGATACTTACCTGTAAAAGGAAAGGTATACAAAGGTTATATTTTGAAGGAAGATGGAGTAGGTGTACACCCTGGAAAGGGCACAAATGAGCATCCATATCTATTTTATTGTTTAGTTTACTACAACCTTTATGCACTCCTCAGGTTTCAACAGTGAATGGAGGCGAAAAATGCTCCCCTCCATCATCTCATAATTAGTGAGTCCTAACATAAACACACACGCATGCATGCACATTCCCTATTAAGTAGCACGTTCCTCGTCAGGTCTTTTGTCTTCCTTTCTTTCTTTCACAGACCCTTGTTGTTCTTTTTTTTTTTACTTTATGGGGTGTTATGTTCCTTGTAGTCTGGTGAAAAGAGACGGAAGAGTTTGTGGTGTTTCTTTCTCCGGAGGGAAGGAATATTAAAGAGGGCTGCATGTAGATGTGTTTAACATAGTCAGGAAAAGAAGAAGAAAAGCCTGGAGTGAAAAAATGTTGCAGAGAGCTGCAAGCAATGCCTATTCATGGTGGTGGGCAAGCCATATCCGAACAAAGCAATCAAAATGGCTGGAGCAAAACCTTCAAGGTAATTAATATATATCTTCTGACATCCTTCATCATGAAGATCATCTCCTGCAATTATGCAATATAATGGAAGGTTCTCATGTTTCAATCAGATTGTTCTTTTCTGAATCAATAATGGCAGAACTATTGTAGATTCAATATGCTAATTGCTCTCTACAGAAATGGTGCCAATTGAGTTTCAAGTAAATTTTGATGATAGAACAAATACAATACGTAATTCGGTTTATGTCAATGATGGGAAAAACAAACTCTGGTCGATGAAAATCCTAATCCATAAATCAAAACTGGTTTTTCAAATTCTCAGAATGGAAATGTTTCTATGACAGATATGGGCGAGAAGGTCCAGAATGTATTAAAGCTCATCGAAGAAGATGGGGATTCCTTCCGGATGAAGGCAGAAATGTATTACAAAAAGAGGCCAGAACTGATACACTTCGTGGAGGAATCTTACAGAGCGTATCGAGCATTAGCTGAACGGTATGACCACATATCAACAGAACTCCAAAACGCCAACAACACCATTGCATATGTTTTCCCAGAACAAGTCCAGTTCGCTATGGAAGACGATGAAGATGAAGCTCATTCAAGATTCCCTAAGAAGACTACCACAGAAAGCTCGAAAGTTGGCATTCCGAAGGTCCCCAAGGTTCCAAAAGATTTGAAGGGTCTATTTTCATCAGCTACAAAGAAAATGCAGGCCAAGAATAAGAAAGCGGAGGAAACTGCAGCTAAGGCTGCAGCTGCTAAGTCTGGTTTAAGCAAATCTGAGGCACGTCGAGAGATGAACGTGATTCAGAAACAAATTCTGGGTCTACAAACAGAGAAAGAGTTTGCGAGGAGCTCTTATGAGGGTGGACTGGCAAAGTATTGGGAAATCGAAAATCAGATAAGGGAAATGCAGGACAAGGTTTGTAGATTGGAAACCGAGTTTGGTGCAGGTGAAGTAATCGAAGATGATGAAGCCCGCACTTTAATGGCTTCAGCAGCTTTAAAATCATGCCAGGAGACATTGTCTCAGTTGGAGGAGAAACAAGAGAGATCTGCAGAGGAAGCAGCTGTGGAGAGCAACAGGATCAATGATGTACGGCAGAAGTTGGCGTCCCTCAAGGACGAGTTTTCAAATGGTCAGGTCAATCAAGAAAAGCCAAAAGCCAGAGATGGATCCTCGGAAGTTGTGAAAGAGCCGAAAAGATCAAATCAAGAAGCATCAGGCGAGACACAATTGAGACAGGACTTGGAGTCAGTACGTAAGAAGATTAAAGGTGAGGTCGGATCTAATGCATCTGTCACTGTGGCACAACTTGTGGAGAAGATTGATGCCTTGGTTGTCAATGTAATCGGCTTAGGATCTTCAGTTTCCTCACAAACAGCTCTTGTACAGAGATTAAGAGCAGAGACAGACGAGCTTCAGGCTCAAATTCGATCTCTGGAAGAAGATAAGGCCGCGTTGATTCAAGATAAGAAGGATATGAGCAAAAGGCTCAAGGAGATGGAGGAAAAATTGCATGGAATTCAGCTTCTGAACCAGAACGTTCAGGACCAGAATAACAATATTCACAGTAATTTTAAGGAAGCCCGTGGTAATCTTGATCACCTCTCCCGTAAGCTCCACGCCGTGAAGTCGGATGAAGAACTGGAGGATATACCGCAAACAACAGAATCCGTAGCTGAACCTGAATCACAAGAAGAGTTCAAAGGAGGAAAAGATTCCATGAATTCTGAAATTAGCCAAAATAGAATGCAGAATGCCAAGGTAGAGGAGATGGAGGTTTCAGGTAGTCGGAGTGACGATGCTCAGAAAGGAGCACAGAACGTCAAGCCAAAGGAGAAGCCTCAGGTTTCAGGTGGTTGCAAGGAAATGGAAAATGTCATCAAGCCAGAGGAGGAGCTCAAGGTTTCAGGTAGTGATAATGGTCACATTGAAGTGCAGAATGTCAAGGTAGAGGAGGAACACCAAGTTTCTGTTAGTGCTGATAGTCACGCAGAACTAGAGACTGTCAAGCCAGAGATGAAGGAGGAGGAGATCAAGGTTTCAGGTTGCGATGATGGTCGCTCTGAGGTGCAGAATGCCAAACAAGACGTGAAAGAGGAGGAGCTCAAAGTGTCAGGTAGTAAGGATGGTCAAAAGGAAGTGCATAATGCCAAGCCAGACGTGAAAGAGGAGGAGTTCAAAGTGTCAGGTAGTGAGGTTGGTCAAAAGGAAATGCAGAATGTCAAGCCAAAGGAGGAGCTCCAGGGTTCAGGCAGTCTGCGTAATAATGAAGGTTCCAAGGAACAGCAGAATGTGAAACCATCGGAGCAGATCAAGGAGACAGATTCTTTACATGGAGAACAGGGATCACTTTCTGAATTTAGTCTTTCAACACAGTTGAAAGAACAGGAAGGAAATGATTCCAAAAGTTTTGAGAAGGCTACAGAGGAAACAACTGAAGCAGGGACAAAAGAACAAGATGTCAGATCCTCCGACAAAAATCAAGTTGACGATGCTAGTCTAATTCAGACGTGTAGGGACACAGATAATTCTACAGAAATAGAGGAAAGATTTGATAAGAATACTTCTTTTAGGAAATTGGATGATTATCTCAGAGAAACGTTAGAGCAGGAAACTGAGGGAGATGATGAGCCGGACTGGAAGCAGTTGTTCCTGAAAGGCATGGAGAATAGAGAACAGACTCTAGTTGCAGAATACACTATAGTTCTTAGAAAGTTCAAGAAAGTGAAGAAGAAACTTGCAGAAGCAGAGAAGAAAAGTGGAGATAGCCTCTTTGATGTAATGGTTCAGCTAAAAGAACTGAAGAGTACAAACGAGAAGAAGGACAAACAGATCCAGCTCCTATATCAGAGGTTGAACCTTCTCCAAGCAGGCCTGGGTGAAGATAATGAATCAAACAAAACAACAATGGCGGAATTTCCAACAGCAACAGAGGAAGACGTGGCAAAAGAAATCAAGGAACTCCTAATGGAACATCCAGAAAATATGTCCGAGGTTGAAAAGAAGTTCAGGATGAGCATTGATGAAGTCCTGGAGGAAAACTTGGATTTCTGGTTAAGGTTCAGCAATACATTCCAACAAATACAGAAGTTTGACACTGAAGTCCAAGATTTACAGTCTGAAGTGATCAAACTGGAGGGAAAACGAAAGCAAGAAGGAAGCGGCTCTTCAAAATATTATCTGAAATCAGATGCAAGGCCCTTATACAGGCATCTTAGGGAGATAAACACTGAACTAACAGTCTGGTTAGAGAAAGGCATGTTGCTGAAAGATGAGATGAAAAGCAGATTCGCGTCCTTGTGTGCAATTCAAGAAGAAATAACTACTGCTCTGAAGGACAGTGCTGAAGATGATGACTTCAAGTTTACAAGCTATCAAGCTGCAAAGTTTCAAGGAGAGATTTTGAATATGAAACAAGAGAATAGCAAGGTTGCAGATGAGCTGCAGGCAGGCCTAGATCACATAACAACCCTCCAACTAGATGCTGAAAAGAGTCTGACAAAGTTGGATGAAGACTTCAAACTTTCTGAACCGAAAACACAACCAAACATACAGCTGGAACGGTCAGAGAGCCGATCAGGAGTTCCTCTGCGGTCATTTATCTTCGGCATCAAACAAAAGAAGCAAAAGCATTCAATCCTCTCGTGCGTGCATCCTATGCTTCAAAAGAAATATAATGGTTTCAGAGCAGGGATGCATCTGTAGATTTCCTGTATCTATTGGTTTGTTTGCCTTTTTACTTTTTGAACTATATTTTTTTTTCTTTATCTCTTTCCCTGTATCTACAGAAACAAAAGCTGCTGCTTTTATACTTCGTTTCTGACCAAGCTTTTCTTTCTGTGTAAGTTAGATGCTTAGTGAATAATGACAGATGTCTATGAAAACGTTACAAACACTTAAATAGGGTTTCATCTATGCTTATCCCAGAATGAAGAAATCTGAACTCTCAAAAACAAGTAAGTTCCACCAGGTACTCTACTCATCCGGTTGCCGAGTCTTACTTTCCTATCTGCATTGTGAGGAATCCATTGAGAAAGCTCCTCTGCAACGATCTCAGATTGATAATGGCGTAAGCAAGCTTTGAGAAACGGAGAATATGTAAAGTCTTTTAGCCCTAAGTAATGTGAATGAATGGTAAGACTCGTCAATCTTTAATCAAACATAAAAAGCTTGATCCTTGATTTAAAATATAAAACACATTAAAACTTCGGATCAACGGATCGTAGACATTTAAATTGGACAGCGATCCATCAAGGGTGACATTGTTTTTCATCCATGCAACTGGATCGACCAACACAGATGCGGATTTTCAGGCAAAGAGAGCTGCTCAAGGCTCCTCTCACTTGTAAGAACAAGCTTGCGTACAGTAATAAATGCAGGTCTTAGCTTTATTGTAAATTGCAGTTACAGAACAAGATTGTGTTTCAGTCAGTTTACTGAAAAGTATAATCTTTACAGAGAATCATTCCTCCGTAATGACCTAAGAACATGCGGGCTGCAATGAAGTAAACAACACCTCTGATGCCACCTTCGCTCCCCTTCCCTTGGCCACGTAAAGTCCTATGTGATGCATTAACTCCTGAAGCAGAGGACAATGAGACAATATTGGAAAAGATTCTCTACTTTTGCTGATGCGCAAGTAATTCGAAAAGATTATGTATGCACAACCTTCAGTATCACAATAGGCAAAAAAACAAATCACTGGCTTCATCTTCTCGGAAGTGGATGTGATTAAAATGAGACATAAACTCCATATGACAGAAAATGGAGGAGAAAACATAAAGAATTTCGACAAGAAAAGAATACACTTTCTGCAAAATTCACTGACCAGAGAATAATCTATAAGTAAATTCTTCATCAATTTGTCATTCCATAGGTATTGCCCGAGAAATATGACCTTTCCAAGACCAACAATTTGTGCAACTCCTTGGTATCACATCTATCCATTATTCTTCCTTTCCACCCTCTTAGTGTCCTTCTCATTGAATTAAAATTGATAAAACAACTCCAGATTTAGATATTAGCGTAAGACCGTACTAGTCAACGACAGCTGAGTAATCCAACAAGGGGAAAACCTGGTTACCGTTTTTCTAAAGCTAAGTGCGCAAAAAAAATAAAATTTCATTATCCTGAATATGCTTTTAAATAATTCCACTTTCGGTGTAAATATATGAACTTGAATCTAAGCGCTGAGCCTACTCAACTCTATAAGATTGGAGATTCAGTTGTTTCTTCTCCTAGAATTTTTTCTAATTCTTGCCTAATCCGCACATTGTAGGACAAGGAGGGTCAACTTGGAAAAATCATATCTATGTTTAAAAGAAATATTCTCGCAGTTGGATTCAGAAGAACAGCACAGTGTTGTTCAGAGATTCATTCAAGATATATGCAATCCTTATTTCTAATTCCCACTTTGCCAAAGAAAACCAAAATTAAATGATTATGGATCGGTACAAGACAGCATTAGCGCCAGACAACGGTAAAGCAGGTTTCAGAAAATTTCAATTTATCCACCACCTAAGAAAGTAGACACATTTATATGGTCAAACTTCTGTTCTTCTATGTTACTGACAGATTCATAGCAGACACAGCTTTGCGACGAGATCCGTTGAAGCAGAAAACAGTTCCAAAACAGTCTTTTGACTGCAAGGAACAAATTTTTATGCTTCTAAATGATTGTGCACACAAATCTGTCAGAGGTACCTGAGGATGCGCCGTGACACCTTTGACAGCTCTAGCAACATGAACTGGAACATCATAGGTTGCACAGCCACCAGAATATACAACCACATCCTCCAAAGAAGCAAGAAAACCACGATTTCTTGCAGATAAAGCAGAGCAAACAAAATCCATCACGCATATGTCCGTGCATATCCCTACAACCAATATCTTCAAATACCCCCAACAAGAAAAAAAAATGTAAAAATTAGAAGGGTTTAGAAAAAGAGCAATCATCTGTGTCTTGAATAGAAGTGGAAAATACTCACAACTTTGATCTGATTGCTTTTGACCCAATCAACGAAAGCATTGGAACCGTCTTTCTCAACTGAACCAATGAACCCGTCAATACAATCCTTACGTCTAAGGGTAGCACAAGGCTCATTTTCTAGCCATTGTAGGTCTGCACGCATGGAGCCAAAAGAAAGAAGGCCACACATGATTAGGTAAAAAGCAGCCGAGTCTCAACCTGCATAACTATTGAGCTAATTATAGCAGAAGAGCACCTGGAACAAGTTCTGCTTCATCGGTTCCCGCAATACAATGAGGAGGGTAGGGGGGCTCAGGGATATCAGGGTGGTGAGCGTCAAGGAATGCAAAAACAGGCCATTTCTTCTCACAGAATGCTCTAGCGAGCCTCACTGTTTCCTTTACCATCTCAGCTATTTGCTTGTTAGGCTCTCTCGGTGCCTGCGACAGCAAGAGAACATCACTTGCCAGCCAAATACAAAACCAAACGCAATTCCAAACATTCCTGAAAAGAGGATACAGGGAACGCAGAATAACAAAAGCGAGAGAGACGGGTACCAAATTGCCAGCCCCGACGGTGCAAAAGCCGTTAACAACGTCGACGACAACCAAGCCGGTCGTAACATCACCGTTGAGGACAAAGGATTCTTGTTCAACCGGAATCTCGTCCTTCAACAAATCGATCGTATTTGGACCCATATCTTCTTCACTCGCCCACTTAGCTCTCTTGCCAAACCAAAAAGGGAGAATGGGATTGATTGATTGCTGTTTAGGTCATGCAAAGGAAAACCACTGCATCAGCAAAAGGAAGGAGACCAGACCTCCTCTTACACAATTTTAGTTTACGTTAATCTTTGGTCGTGAAAGCATGAAAATAAATAAAATAAATGTGTGAAACGATGGAAAAGGTTGACTGGACGCCAAAAGGCCAGGTGACAAAAAGGACTATGCAAGTGGGTTTCCAGGTTTTTTACACGAAAAACACAATCTGAGCAAGTGGACAGTGGAAGATTAGTGGTTAGTGGTACTATTTTTAGTAATTATTTTAAAAATAATACATTACTAAAATAAAATATGATATTTTATTTTATATTATATTTTTATTTCAATTATGATATGCTCTTAAATTCTTAAGAGATGTGATAATGTGATATATTCTCTATTGAGATATGAACCTAATTATTTATTATAATCATTTTTTTAATAAAACAACGATCATTGTTATTTCCAATCATTGACTTTCCCTCTATTTGACCTCAATTTGTCCTAAGTGGTTAACGATCAAACCCAATTAATTATATAATAATAAATCTATGAGATCTCCTCTAGAACTTGTAAAGTTATGGTGACATTATCTCCCCTTATGCCCTTATCTCCTTGTCTCATAAACAGAGATTCAATGTTGCCTCAATATCAAAAACAAGTTTACGCAATAATTATAACTAATCTATCGAAGGTTAGTCTTAATAGATAAAAGGTCAATATTTTTAAAAATATTCATTTTAGTAATTGTTAATTGAAGGTTTTTAAAAATTATTTCCCTTTTTCGTAGAATGTAAATTCTATAGAAATAAAAAAAATGTTTTTATTTTCTATTTGAAATATGTGGTACAAAATCTATATGGATGAAATGAGAAGATAGACTTGGGTAGTACAAAACAAAATATCCAAGACATTAATTGTTTTGGTCCTTTTGTGAATATTGAAATTTTAGAAAGGGTATAATGGTCATGCTAAATAAAAATTGATAACGTATATATACATATAAACTATAAATAATTCAATTTCAGATGATATATCCAAATATAATATATAAACGTTAACTTTTTTTAGTAGTCATATAAGCTAAAAAATGATCATACGAGAGGTCTATTTGATTTTTTCGAGCTTAGATAATTTTAGTACGTATTTAGTATTGGTTTTTGGAAATGTAAAAGTGATTAATATTAGTATTATAATAAAATAATGGAATTTAATTCTAAAACCTAAGAGATTGTTTTCCTATATCATACGAAAATATCAATATAACTTATTTATATATTTCCCAAAATAATATTATTATCATAAATATAAAAAATTTAGATATTGAAAAACAAAAACTCATTTATAATTTTTTTTTAATTTTTTTTTATTATTTTATTTCTCATAATACTATTGATTTTGTTGACTATTTAAGAGTTGAGAAATATAGTGTTTTTTTTCCTTCAAAAAATTTATTTATATTTTTAACTCATCTCCACATCCTCTTCTTACAAATTTGTCAAGTATCATTGTAAGAATATACATTATCGGTCTAGCAGATCCGAATTTGATAATTAAATCAGTAAGTTTCGAAGCATATAAATTTATCAAATATAGTCTTAATAAATTGTGATTTTAATATTTTATTTTTAAAAAATAAAATCAACAATATCATTAAATTTTAGACCTAATATCTTTCAACTCCAGGTTACTCAAGACAATAAAAAGATATCATCCAACTAAATACGTTTTTGTTTTTATTTACTGAAAATTTTAAAGATTTTAATTTTTTATGAACGAGACAATAAATCCAATGGTCCTGACTGGCCACCGATTATTTAATTTAGTTGGCTGCGATCAACGATCAACAATCAACTATTATGTCGGGCGAAGGAAGAAATTCTTAATTTACATTTCACGCATAGACTGTGACGTGTTTCAAGCCGTCTACTTACTATCAAAGAAACAACATTTATACAACTAAGAATTTAGGTTGAATTAATCAGATCATGTGTTACGGTCACCACCGCTCCTTGTCCCGCGACGACCTTATCCCCTCGCGGAACCGCCCACCCCTCAACGACGACGAAACCGTCGTTCAAGATCTGCGCGGCCGTCTAGCCGACACAGAGGCTCGGCTCCAGCGCGCCAGGGCTCGAGAGGCTGAGCTCAGCCGCCGCCTAGAGGAGATGAAGCGCTTCGTCTCCGTCATGGAGATCCTCGAGTCTTACCTCAAGCGCCGATTTCGTGAGCAGCAGCAACATGTGGCTCGGCTATTCTCCCCCATACCACCCAAGTAGGGTGTTACTTCTTGGTGATTTTAACTGTGCATCGTCTATACATATATCTGGTCTTTTCGTTTTTCCTGTCCTTGTTTGGTGGAATATTGGGTTTGCTTGCTTTGTATTTCTGGCGTAGTTTTTGTATTTGTTTGTTATGATACAAGCAAGTAAAGGTCATCAATTATATCAAAGCTTCACAAAATGTTTCGTTCCTGTCTCATGATTGATTGGTGTTATCTCTATTACTATACTACAAAATTCCCTATGCTTCTTGCTCATACCATGGAAGAGGGAAATGTTACCAATGCCGACCGCAATTGTTGTTTGTCTGATAGCATCGAGTGTTTGGGTAAGACTATTTGGAAAAGGAAAAAAAAACTAAGAGCAGGAAGAATTCACTGCTGTCTAATATTTGCTATAATTTTATATTTGTCTTTAACTTGCCTTCATTAGTGCACGAAAATGATTGTGCGATGAAGGGTTGACACCCTGGCTAAATGTTTCATAGTGGTTTGACTTTCATATTTTATTAGTAGATTGCATCATTACTGGATCTTTATATCCGTTGGGGCTTCTTGATGATTGATGATGCTCATCAAGTTTGCTGTCTTCGTTATTGTATGTAGTATTGCAGTGTATGTTTCTTCTTCTCAAGATGACTGGCATACATACTAATAGCTTATGTAATTTGTCAACCGGACATGACTGGTAGTTCGACCGCTGCTCTGTCGATGTGCAACGCCATCGAAAGTATAAGACTAGCTATTTTACTACAACTTATAGAGGATTGCAGAAAATAGGTGTTGGTGTAGGATGTGTGGCTTTACTTGAATTTAGGCAGTGGACTGTAAGAATGCATATAGACTGGTTGTGGATAGAAATTCAGGTTCTCGGGCTCTGAAACTCTTATGATTCCACAGATGGGTGTTATGAGGAATAGTGTTGCTGGTGAGAAATGCTCTTGTGTATGCTTCGTATTCTAAGAGAGCATGAACTTGTTTGCTTTTCAATGCCTAGTCAATCAATAACAAAATCAACTCTGAATACTCTGTATGAAGGGAGTGATTTTCAATTCGGAAGGCTGTTAGAATGGAATTTTGTACCATTACTTGCATTTTGTGCTGGTATATTTGGCAATTGAGCATATTATACCAGGTAAATATTTTTCTGGGTTCATATGAAACATAAGAAATCATTAATGGTATATCGACAAGTTTATTAGTGGATCCGCCGCCATCTATTTCTTGTACTGTCATTCCCCATGCAATTTCATTTAAATCTTTTTTCTTTTGAAGCTTTTTTTTTCATGATATAGTACATCTGCTGGAGGAAGCTAATTGGGATGCGAGCATTAGCTCCATTTCATACAGAATTGGGACATAAATTGGTCGATTCATGAGATAAACAAGGGCTTTTGTTTGATTTCATAGTGGCAGTTGCATTATTGGGTGAACCCCTGGAATGCCTGTTTATTCAGATCTGGTGTATAGTTGTAATTTAGATTAGATGTCTGTTTTCCAAAAAAAAAAAAGAAGAAAAAAGATGAGATGCCTGTATCACAAGATGTCTTCCGGTGTACTGCCCTGGATAATATGCCAATTGAGACTTTGCTACTTTGTAGATATTGCACTTTTTGGAGGCCTTGCGTACGTTCTTTTAGATCCATCGCAAAAATTGGGAAAACAACCCCATACTGGGTAATACGATATGTATGGGGAAAATGAACTCGGGCCATATTCTCTGCTTGTTTATGAATATTTGAGTATCAATATTTAATCAAATGTTTTCATGAATGATTATCATTTAATCTTAATAATTAAATTTTTTAGATTATTTAGTGCAGTAAATTAGTAATGGGTAATCTGGTTGGCTGTTATATTACAATGTTAAAAGACAAATCATCCATATCAAGCCTTGAATATGCTTATTTTTTAAAAAAATAGAGGGGTATTCATCTTAGGTCAAGATTTATATCATTGACTTTTAATTAAGAATTTTTTATTTTTGATTAAAGATAAATAAATTTTGTAATTCAAATAACCCTCCGGATTTTATATTTTCCATTTATGGTGGATAAAGCTTTTATGCATCTTTATTTAAAAATTGTATTAAACTTAGTGATAGGATGATAGGATTAGTGAATTTGGTATATTCTTTGTCATAATCTCATGTAAAGATTTTTTTTAACCCAATGATTAATCAGGTAGGGCCAAGTAATACGTGGGTATTTCATTTGCATGCGTCTTTGTCCAACTCAAAAGTTGTAAGACTAAGCACGCGAATATTTTTGTCCTAATCTTCTTTTTGCCATGAAATTATATCCGTAAAACATTACTTTGAAAAATGCTCCATGCGTAAGAGATTATTTAATTTTATTATAATTTTCTAGTTCTCGCATTTCTTACTATATTATATATCTATCGGTTTTTAAATTTGATTCCAATCTAGAAAGTACTAACATTCTAGGGCTTATTAGGGTTTTCTTTGACTGATATAAAGTCCTTTTATATCCAGGAATCCACAACTACTAGCTTAGCTCTTTATCTGCATAGCAGCCTAGCAGGTTGCAGAAAGCTGCAGAACCTGAAGAAAGTATGCTTCTTATTCTTGTTCTTGTCCTTGCAGTGTGAAATAGCCTATCCATCCGCACATTGTCATAAATACATTTTCTAGTTTTTCTATTCGTCCCCAAGCTAAAAAGGTCAAACCGGTGGGACAGAATTAATTAATGATGGCTTCCAACGCTTGTTTACCAAATAATTAGAGTTATATGGACCCATTCTCAACGGAGTTGGCAATTTCTATCCTTTTATCATTGTATCATTACTGTTCATAGCTACCACTGGCCACTCCTCCATCTCGTTTCTCTCTCAAAATGGCTAGCCTCAAGTCCAACTACAGCCTGGTTCAAATCTCACTCACTCAAGCTGCCAAACTTCAAGTTGAAGCAACACCTTTTCGCCTGTCTTTTTTTCTTCTATTTTATAATTACCTGTTACTGTTAAATAAAAAGCTCTTTGCATTGCAAAAAAGGCCCTCAAATAATGAGAAGAAGAAGACGACGATATGAGTGTTTTCAGATTAAAAAACAGGGCTTACTGATGGCAAAGAGCTAGTATGAGGAGTAATGAATATTCAGAGGAGAGAGATGCCCATTAATTATCATTTACCTCACACTAGAAAGCTTAAAGCTCAATCACTGTAAAAACACGACTATGATTATGATACATAGTGGTCTCTTTTCTTACTCTCTTCACTGACACCTCTCTTTTACCAACCATTTGCAACCACCACCACTGTCTTTTGCTTAGATTTTAGTCGAGCTTCCCTTCACTTGATTTTCTCTCGGTTATACTAGCAGTTTCATTTGGTCCCCTGGTTACCATTGTCGGAAAAACTTTAAGCTGCAATGGAAACTGGGTCCAGTTCTGGTGCACTGAACAAGCAGGAGACACTAAGAGAAAGAACTACGAACACTAGAAGCGGGGCAACGAAGCTTCGCTATCTCTTTCCCAAGATCGATCCTTTTGTGCCAAGAACAGATCACAACCCAAGAGAGTTGAGAACTTGGGCTAAAAGAACCGGTTTTGTCTCTACTTTTTCCAGTGAAACCACTGCAAGCAGCGCAAATTATGACGACAAGTTTGATGGCGCTGCTGGCTCTGACTTGGAGAGGGGTGGTGGAGCTGCTGGTGCTGACCGCAATCAAACCGGTGGGTCTTCTCCAAAAATCGAAATCGATCCCGTCCTTGGTCGGACTAAGCCTGATAGAGGAAGTGAGATTCAGCTGGATCCTGGTACTGGTACTGCCTCTGGTTCAGCTACAGGAAATGGGTTTAGGGACGATGGGAATAGGAGGAGGACAGCGGGAGAAGAAATTGCTTTGGGAGCTAAAGATGAGGAAAAGAAAGTTGGACTCAACGGAAACGGATTAAGAATTGGCAATGGAAAGGCAAATAAAATCCATGACGGGAATGGGAATGGGAATGAAATCCCAGTCACTAGTCCTGCATTGGACCAAAAAGGAGAAGAAAGAAATGATGGAGGGAACGTGGGAATAGATGTATATCCGGGTGGAGAAGAACCGGAAGCTAGAGGGTGGCACCGACAGACTGTAATGAGACTTGGGTTGATAGATAATCCTGGTTTTGGTTAGTGCACTTCAATTCCAGTTTTTGGCTGTTACATTGTTATTATTTTGCCTTTGTGTAAACCAATTCATTCTAATCTAATAATTCCAGTCTCTTAGTTCAGCATCGCAGGAATTATAAAAACTGCAGCAGTTAAATATGGGGTGTAGTTGTGCTAATATAACTAGCTCTGCAAGACATATGAGAAAGCTATTAGATGATGAGAGCAGATGGTAGATTATGAATATTCCCACTGGAAACAAACCTCAAGGAAATATTTATTCCGGGTGTAATTTTAAGTGTTCGCCTAGACTGAATCAAATTAAGAGATTAAACGCATCTTATAGTTTAATCTGTTTCACTTGACCTCACTTTTACCCTAAATTCTGGAAAATTTTAATAAGTTGACGATTCTTAAAATTCTAACATGCATAAGTCATGTTGGATGAAAGTTCAGATGAGATGATTATGATCTGAAAGTTTCAATTGTGATATTCGTTTCTAGTTTTATATCTTGAATCTTGTAGTGAATGCTGATGATTCCTGAATGCTCTTACCCTTTACACAAATTTATTTATCTTTTTTGGAACTACAGTTCCATTGATGTATTACAGCCTGCAGCACTATTTGTCACTGGCTGGTTCACTGATTTTCATTCCCTTGATCATGGTTCCTTCCATGGGTGGAACAGATGTAAGATTTATTTTTCATGGATAGCTTGATGTCTTTGATTCTTTTCCGGAGTGAAGAGAACATTTATATTGACATCTTTACATATACGATGACAGAAAGACACTGGTACAGTAATTTCCACAATGCTCCTAGTTTCTGGCATTACAACAATACTGCACTCCTACTTTGGTACTCGTCTTCCATTGGTTCAAGGAAGTTCTTTTGTATATTTGGCTCCAGCATTAGTTATCATAAATGCCCGTGAGTATCGAAATCTCACAGAACATGTAAGTTTTGCATGGGGACTATGTCAAGTGGTTGTGTATAAATCTTTTTTCTTGTCACTTCTGCCTCCAAGCGCATTTATAACATCCTGATGAACCATTTACATTTCAATGTTTCTTTTTTTTCTTCCTTTTTTTTCACATAGAAACTGAATGCTATACCATAACCTGCAATTTAAAACCAATGCTTGTTTCAACCGCAGAAATTCAGACACATAATGAGGGAACTCCAAGGAGCTATAATTGTTGGCTCAATATTCCAGGCAGTATTAGGGTTCACTGGTTTGATGTCCTTTCTTCTAAGGTAAATTCAAAGGTTTTTTGAATTTTGTTGTGCAGTTATCAAGAAATTTCTTTTTAACTTATATATCTCCTCTCAGATGCTGCACCTGTGCTCTTCTATCTTCATGCTAGAGTCAATTACTGCTTAAATTAGTTATAGTAGAGAACTAAACAATGAAATAATTTCCTTAGAACAGATCTAGTAAGAATTAAGAACATTCATCCATGTATGCTATTTTTGCTCCTTGAAATCTTGTTAGTTGTCAATCAATCTCATAATTTTCTCAGATGTGGCTGAATGTCTAGCCATCAAAAGTATTAATGATTTAGGACAAGCTGTTCTATCTGTTGAAATAAGTTTTAAGACTTGTGTTATTGTGTTTCAGATTGATTAATCCAGTCGTGGTTGCACCAACTGTTGCTGCTGTTGGTTTGGCATTTTTCAGCTATGGTTTTCCACAAGCTGGAAGTTGTGTGGAGATTAGCATTCCTCTAATATTTTTGGTTCTCATATTCACTCTTGTAAGTGTTCTTCCTTGTTGATTAGTTATCCAATTCTTGGTGGGGACATGCCTATGGGCTTAGTATAGTCTAAAGTCTTCTTAGTTCAAGTAATTGCTCTAATAAATTCTTCAACATACCTAACTGTTATGTTTATGTTATTCTTTTAGTACCTCCGAGGAATATCAGTCTTTGGACACCACTTGTTCCGAATCTATGCGGTAATGTCTTGTCTGTGCATCCATGTGAAGTTTCTTGAACAAGTTACACCTTATTTATCCTCCAACACACAAGGCAAACTGTAATGTCAAATGTGATTTCTTGTTATTGACTATTCTTGTGTGAATTCTATGTCAAAGCAGGTCCCTTTGAGTGTCGTAATTATATGGATATATGCATTCTTTCTGACAGCTGGTGGAGCATATAATTACAAAGGTTGCAGCTCTGACATACCAAGTTCAAACATCTTGGTGGATGCATGTAGAAGGCATGCATATACAATGCAGCATTGCAGGACTGATGTTTCTAATGCATGGAGAACTGCTGAATGGGTCAGAATTCCCTACCCTTTCCAGTGGGGTTTCCCCATCTTCCACTTAAGGACCTCCCTGATTATGATATTTGTATCACTGGTCGCTTCAGTGGATTCGGTGAGTATAGCCACCAGCTTGCTGAGATTCACTTCTTCTATGGTTTAACTCATAGGAATAATATTTTATTTAACTTAATGATAGTGGCTCAAGGTATTAACAACTGCAAGTGCGTCAATGACTCTCTAGGTTGGAACATATCATTCTGCATCTATGCTGGTTAACTCAAAGCCTCCAACTCCTGGAATAGTCAGCAGAGGAATTGCATTGGAGGGCTTCTGCAGTATATTGGCAGGACTTTTTGGCTCGGGTACTGGTTCAAGTACATTAACAGAAAACGTGCATACTATCAATATAACCAAGGTAGCAAGCCGAAAGGTGGTGGAACTTGGAGCAGTTTTCTTGATCATCTTCTCATTTGTAGGTAAAGAACATGATTTTTTTCATAATATTCTTATAAATTTGTTGGTTGGAACCTAATCTGTAAATAGGTTAGTCTATAATATTTTCAAATTGCTGTGCTCAATATGATAATGAAGATGAATTTCACGATTGGTGATGTGAATTTAAATTCTTTCTGCCGCGAAGAGAAATTATATGTTGGGTTTCTCAGGCCATATACTGCTGATATATATTTTTGCTTGTCTTGACAGGAAAAGTGGGTGCTATTCTTGCATCCATACCACAGGCCTTGGCTGCTTCCACACTGTGCTTCATTTGGGGCCTTACCGTAGCATTGGGTCTCTCCACTTTGCAGTACAGTCAAACTGCAAGTTTCAGGAACATCACCATAGTCGGTGTCTCGCTGTTCCTCGGGTTATCAATCCCCGCCTATATTCAGCAATATCAACCTGAAACTATCTTGATGCTGCCAAGTTATTTAGTTCCTTACGCTGCAGCATCGGATGGACCAGCACACAGTGGCAACCATCAAGTAAGCCCCCTACTTGTTTCTATTCTACGTTTTTCTTCTTCTTTCCATCATCCCCACCATGAACGATATCAAAAGGAGTTGATGCATTGTTTCCTTTGTTTCTGTGATAGTTCGATTTTGCGGTAAATGCACTTCTATCCCTGAACTCGATAGTGACACTGCTGGTGGCGTTTGTGCTGGACAACACCGTCCCCGGTAGCCGACAAGAGAGAGGGGTATATGCATGGTCACAAGCTGAAGAAATGGGCGGTGATCCATCCTTGCAGGCCGCTTATAGCTTGCCAAATAAGGTTTCTAGTTTCTTGTGTTGCTCAAGATGCTTGCGTGCATGATTGTTATTGTTATTGGTATTGTTATTCCCATCTCATTCTATAGATTGGAGGTAGTGCAAAAGGTTAAACAAGGGAAAGGATGGTAAGCAGTTGCCTACAGGGTTTGCTTCTTTTGTAATTAGAAGGTACAGATTATGTATATTGAAAGTTGAAACAGAAACATTCTTTTCATCAAGATTTCCTTTTATGCATAAACAGTCACGAGGACTCTGCAGATTTCCTTTTATGCCAATCCTGAATTAGAGAACGAAGTGTGAGATTGGGTGTAAGTAGTTGATGCTTTAGCCTCAAGTTTGTCATAGGCGAAGTGTCCCTTCCCATCTTCAGCCATTCCTCAATGGCTTCCAGCTCGTATGAAAATCCATCCGCTGCAATGTATGGATTTTTCATTATGTCCTGCCACAAAAATCCCCATCAATAACCCAATGCATACTAATAATTACTATCTCAAGTCCCATCGGTGGCCGTGAGCCTTTCGAAAGCTAACCTGAAAGATTGGGCAGAGAAAAACGCCGGGAATTTCCTCCCTTGGCACCACTCCACCACCATCTTTCCCTGCACATCCTCCTTTTGCAACGATGCCATCAGCATTTTTTCTAATTCTTTCGATTTCTTCTCTCACTTTTGCCAGGCTCAATTCGGGACTGGGTCCACGGCCAGGCATGGCGGACAAACAATTCACTGCTACCCCAACAAGTTCCTCGGCCAAGTCCAACGGCCATTCCCCTGCCGTTTCATCCAAATGCCTAACCAGAGCCGTCCTATCCGTGGTCTTCCCCTCCTCCTCCTTTCCAGCCCAGTCTCTCCCGGTCAAAAGATGAAGCAGTAAATACCCAAAGGCTCGAATATCGGGGCATTGATCATGCTCTTCACCGTGAGTGGTAGCATATTTGATATGGTCGCACCCACTGATTTTAGCAACCATGTTACAATCTAGCAGGACATTGGATGCGGTCAGGTTGCCGTGCACGATGGGCCACGGCTTGGCTGAGTGGAGGAAACTGAGGCCAGAGCACACCTCGTGGGCTACCCGAATCCGGTCGTGCCACCGGAGAACCCTGTTTCTTTTCTCACGTCTTCTTTGAGATGTTGAGGACAATACACCCATTAAGCTACCGTTGTCCATGTATTCGAGAACCATGCATCGCAGCTCTGAGCAGAAACCCATGATGGCAACCAAATGGGGATGCCTCATGTTGCTTAGCAACTTAACCTACAAAACCAAAATTTCTCTTGGGTCAGTTCTCAATCCATTGACAATAATTTCCTCAAATAAAACCCACACGGGGACTAGCTCATCTGCACAGATTACTCATTACCTTAGTTAGAAACCCTTCCGGGGACAATCTACCACCAGGATTGAGCATTTTGATGGCAACAGTTGAGTGATTGATACGTCCCCGATATACATTCGTCCCATCGCCGCCGGGTTTCAATCTCAAGTTCTCAGAAAAATCATCAGTGGCCAGCCTGATATCCTCCGCATGGTACTCCCTGTAACCACAACTTGATTCACTCATCCTGGTTACCATCCCTATCGCATCCTTTTCTTTACAAAATTCTATTCTGCGACGAAGAACATCTCTTTGTCGCCGTAACTCCTCAATCTCCCTAACCATTTCTGCTCTGGATACAACTGCTGTCTCCAATTGAGCCTCCACATGCGATCTTGCCAACGTTGACGTCTGAAGTTTGGCAGAGAGCTCTGATTGGAGTTCGACGAGTGAACTTAGCCTGTTCTGGCTTTCCTGAACATCACTCTTGAGTTCTTGAACCTGTTCTCTATCAAAATTTAGATTCTTTGACATTTCTGTACGATTTCTAACTTCCTCTTGTATGTTGCATTCTAGTTCTTCTACCTGTACAACATGAATATTTTCCTTTTTCTCTGTAGGGTACCAACCAGTTTAACTAGTAAGAAAACCAGGAAATTCGATATGTATATTACCCTCGAATTGCATAAGCTTATAGCCCATTCTGCTTTTGCGCATCTTTCTGCATTGGCCTTCACCTCCGCCCTCTTTAACAGGATCAAACTTTGAGCTTCCTCTATTCTCTTTCTTACAGATTCCATTTTAGCTGCAGCCCCCTGTTTTTGTGCAGTATTCTGGCATTAGTTGCAAGATCAGCTTAGTGGGAAAAACTTATACGCATTTTGCATACAAGGAAAACGATACCGCCAAGTATTCCTGAGATTGTGACCAGACTTCGTAGGATAAGGAAAAAGGATTAATTTTTGTCGTGGATTTAACAGAACTATCATGTGAACATGTCGATATTTGTTCAGACATCACTATCATAAGTCTGAAATTCAAAGTTATCCTAAAATACTACACTGTTTAAAAATAATACGGTGACAAATATGATTGATCCTTTCGGACAAGTTCACAAAAGTGGAGTAGTTGAACTCTTCGCCCTAGGGTCAAACGTTGCATCAGTTGAGGAGGGGAGAAACAAAGGATAGTGGGGTGGTTGAAAATTTTTCCAGCTAAACAAGACTGATTAGCCAATTATATGTACTGCCTTGTAGGAAAGAATTGAAGCCACATATGGTGAGAAATTCCTTGGTTATATGCTTACCGAGGTAGAATCATACGGTTCTCGCACATCCGGCTCGGTTGGGTCTCTCTGCAATTCTTCCTCACAGGTTTCTTCATCCAAATACAAGGATAACATATGCTCAAAGTAATTATCAATCTCTTCCACATTATTTTCCCAATAAAGCCTTTGTGGGTTGGACGAAGCAGCATCGTCTGATGGGGTGGGTAAGAGAGGAGAGTTTTTCTCCGGCGAGCCATGAGAATGCTCGAACATCTTCCCAAGCCAACTCTTAAAATTGGTTTTCCTGGGAGTGCCAACCGTGAGTCCTTGATCATCTTCCGTGTTTGCTTCTTCATTTTCTCCTTTGAGAGACACCAACTTCCCTCCACACACGATATAGAACTCGCAGAAATCAGGCTTTCGCTGATGTATGTAGAACGATCCACTGATTGCTGTCCTTGATTTCCTATTAAAAGCAAGAAACAAAATGAGTATTTGAAGGATATGTTTCTCAAATTACTTTCACAAGTTGAACAGACCAAGATGAAAGAATTCCATACCGTGAAGAAGACTTCATGAATGTCATTCCCATAACCAATTTGGATATCCTGTATCTGGAGATTAAATCTACTATGCTCTTATGAACAGGCTCATCTGATTTCTCAACCTTGAGGATCTCAGCCTTTATCTATAACCATGGAGGAAAAGCTTGATTAATATGACCATCGATCGACCAAAGGAAAGAAACTTGGCTTCAAAAATCATCAAAAGAAGCAAAGAAACCGAACCTTTCCACAGAATGCTATATACTTGGAGAGTAACTTATCCAACTTTTCTTGCTCGTACTTTTTAAGGACTTGTAGCTTCTCGTCACTCACAGCGCTAACAGGGAGCTTCCCAACTGGAAACAGAAGACGCAACATGATAAAAAATTTCATCATCTTGACTCCTACAATATGGGAGAACCAAAAGCGTGAATTTATAAGGTGAATAACTTACATGGGGTGTACACAAAATCTTTGGAGATACTGCAAGTCATATGTAGAATGACTATAGAAAGTGGGATGGATTTCCATTTCTTGAGCGTCCAATCCAAAGTCTTGATCCCATCTTGTATATCATTACCAAGAGCGACGTAGACCTTCTCAACTTGTGTACCCATTGTTTAACTCTAATCACCTGATGAGCTTCACTAGCTGCAATATTAGTGCTACTAATTCAAGGAGAATCACTTTAATTGTGTCTTTCGAGATAAGCAACCGTGAGAGAGAGGAGAGTTCTTTCCAAAGCAACCCTTTTCTGGTTGGACTATTGAGCTTTGTTTTTACATGAGGCAGGATAGGACGGCAGACCAAAAGAAAGAAGAATGAGGATAACAGGATGGCAGATGTTGACTTTTTTGTATTACCTTGGGCAATGTTTCTTCGCCCCGTCGTCTCCTTCATCCCCTTTAATGTTCATTAATATTGACGTGGATTTCTGGGTTTGAATTGTTGGGTAAATTTCTTGAATCCTTCTCGGATGCTTCCAGGTATTAGAAACAGAACAAGAGATATACGACAAACAATGCCAGTTTATTAATTATTAGTATAATTAGTTGATTTTTCTTCGTAATTGCCATGGTCTGCATTTTGGACCGTTTTCCGGAGCCTTCAACTATAATTTGGACAAGGATGTTATACAGAACCTCGGATCTTGCGGATCCGTAATGAAGTAAGAACGAATATTTGCTTTAATCGTGGAGAGTAGAAGCAATAGACATCAGAAATGAATGAGTTAATTTTTTATTTTTTTTATTTCCTTCCTTGAGGAGACCATTGCATTTGGTTCAACATTATTACAATTTTTTTTCTTTATTGTTCTGCATTGAAGGGCTACCTTACTGCAAATAAAAGGCAAAGAATGATACAACAGAAGCCCCAATGAAGGACCCAACAATTGGCACGAGTGAGGAGGCTGCGGAGGCTGCGGCGGTGGACGGGCCAGGAGCAGGACTGGAGACCTCTTCGGCAGCCAAGGCCGCGCTCATGGAGGCGGCAGCAATGAGGGCAGCGCAGGAGATATTCTTGAATTCCATGTTAACAAAAAAAATTGGAGCAAGTTTTTTCTAGTATTTTTTTTTTTGGTTTTTTGTTTTTCTCCTTCCTGCAGACCTGAAAAATATGAGACGTTGTTGCTTACTATTTATAAGCAATTACTTGCTATTTTTAGATTTGCATACCCTTTTTTTAGAAGTGTATACACCATTTTTAGATATGTATACACTATTTTAGATATGCATATACCAGTTTTCTTTACCATTTAATAATTTAGATAAATCTATTTAATTAATATAATCAAAAACAAATTAATACAGCCAGAACAAGGGGGTGTAGCTCATATGGTAGAGCGCTCGCTTCGCATGCGAGAGGCACGGGGTTCGATTCCCCGCACCTCCATTTTCTTCCATTTTTAAAGAAGCTCGAAAACAAATCACGGGCCTCACAGACCCATCAAACCTTGGTGCTTTTGGGCCACATTATCTATATGCAATTATGTAATGGTTTTCGTGATTCATAATAAATATATGAAGGTGACTCGTTTCAATTTAAAAACAACCTAGTCTATCATATTATCCCCAATTATGTAGAAATCCATCCATCCATCCATTCATCCATTCATCCATTCATCCATTCATCCATTCATCCATCCATCCATCCATCCATTCATCCATTCATCCATCCATCCATTCATCCATTCATCCATTCATCCATTCATCCATTCATCCATCCATCCATCCATCCATCCACGCTTGACTGTTTTGGGCCAATCTTATTATACAAAAGATATTGCCTTGTATGGTACTCTTCAGATGGCGATTCGTACTATTAACTAATGACACGTGATGTATGGAAATTATTGACTTTTGGGGAGCCGTGTTATACAAATAAAGTTTGTAGTTTTATACTAGAACCACGAGATCTTATTGTATTTTCTGTGCTATTGCTCCTGGTCTGCTTAAGGAAAGGGCTCTTACAGGGTTAGGTTTTCGGCCAACACATGAGCGGTTGATAAAGTATTGATGAGGAGGCGTGGCATTTCAATATTGTGCATGACCAAGTGGTATCATACTAACATTCCAAAGAAAAAATAAAAAGGAGAAAAGGGGTAATATTTAAGAAATGATTATACGTGTAATTCATGTCGGGACAAGGAGCGCACGTGCATCACCGAAATCGCCGAGGGATATTTCCCCGAATCCAGAAGATGCAGCGCACGTGGCCACCGGTCAAAGGTCAAAAGCAGTGATTATGCGAGTCTCTTGGACCTTTAAATCAATATTATTATTATTATTATTATTATTTGCTTTTGTAGGGATCTGATCTTTGCTCTTTAAACCCATGGCCATTTGGCCACTTTTCCACAGGGCTAGTAGCTACGTATTGATAAGAGGCTTAAGCCTACTTAATTTAGGTGATGATGATATACTACAATAATTTGTTTTCATATCCTGACAGGTGTAGTTAACGTGGCTTATCCCCCATCCTTTGACTAAGGCTGGCTTCGATGCCTTTTTTTTCCTGATCATAATCTAACAAGGGGATTCTCAAGTTTCATTTTTCTTATTGGAGACAACCATAGAAAAAAAACTGTGAGATTATGGGTTTGATACCATAAAGTATATTTATTACTAGTGATATCACAGATAAATACAATATCATATAAATTAAATTATATAGGTTTGGATAAAATTTCAAAAAAATAAGCCTCCATACAAATTTATAATTTCAAATTAATTTTTTAAAAATAAATTTAGATCGATTGAATCACGAAAAATAATTAATAAGAATCAAAATATACTTGTATTATAATTATATTGTAATTTTATTTTTAAAATATAACTTAATTATAACATTAATATTGAATGACAAAATTACATTCCTAATATAGTCACATAATAGCATCTATTGTTTTATCTAAATATTAAATATAATAATAATTTAAAATGATAATTAAATAACCTTTTTATTTTATTAAAAAGAAGTCTAAAGCGTTTTTCCATAGAATTTCTTTAACCATACGAGATGGGTTTGCATTATATACCTTATCAGAGTTTAGCCTTCATTTTAGGCGTAACCTTTATTGTAAAGTAGGTTACATCTCTCGAATTTATTAAACTCACGAGAAGGGAATAAAACGAATACAGGGATCCTATGGTTAACTTCCATGAGCCTGCCATTATCATCTAAAAATTTAACCAAAGTTGTGCTATACGTTCAACACAACATATATAATCTTTTATCTCATAACATTGTGAAAAGAATATACTTAGGAATGAAAAAAAAAATCAAATAGCATGCATATACAAAATCTAAAATTTGTTTAAATATGCATTATATTAAGTAAAATCTCAAAACATATATACACCACTAACAATCCCAATCGTTTTGCACCTGATGATTTTGATCGATTCCTTGCCTCACCAGCCTTACCATAAAAAGCTCCGTTTGACAGTACAAGATCCGTCCATCTTCTAAAATAGTAGATGCATGTATATAAAAGGCCTCTTATGTATCGAAAGATATTTAGATAAAATGGTAAAGACCTTTCTCTAATTTAATTACTGGATTAATACTGAAGAGTGAATACTAAAAAACCTCTTCTGTTATTAATTACTGACATGCTTATTCCTCTATATATAGCAATGATGATTCAGTGATCTTATCTACAATCTGCACAAAATAAAGTAAAAACCAATTTAGAAATACGATTAAGAGATCTCAATTTGACACAAATTCCCCCACAAATCATTAATCAACGTAAAATCTCAGTCAAAAAGCTGAAGAAAGAAAAGAACACTCTGCGCTCTGCAAATCACAACAGTTACCCCTTGGATCCCATGCAAAAATATATAGGATCGAGTGGCGGGCGTAGGTTTGTTGGTCTGGGAGTGGAAGCAAAACGAGGGTGCTAGGGATACACTACTGGACAGTTTTTCATTCTCTTCTCTTTTTACTTCTTTTTCTAAAGATAACCCAATTTCTTGACGTTGCTTTTTTGTTCTAATCTGCAAACCACACTCACCTCAAAAGAAGGAATGTCCCCAATCCTTAGAGAAGAGGCGGGCCTCACGATCGGGCTCGCTGTTTCCGGTAATCTCGCTTTCCCGTCGCGCCTTTCTATTTAACAGTGTCCCCAAAATAAATGACCCGGATTTTGCCCTCGCCTTGCGCGTTTGACGAACGACGCACTGTTCAGACAAGTAGAGGGCTTTTTAGACTTTTGATTGGCTGTTACAAACTATACACCGAATTTAACTTCTGCTTTGACGTTGGATAAAACCTTAATTTATTACCTCCAAATAAGGGAGAAGGATAATATTTGGATTTGAAAATTCAATTACGGTGCCCGGCTCCGAATCCGACCCGCTAACCATGAAAAGTGGGAAGCTGCATGAGGGACAAGTGGACAACTATAGGTAGATAAGACAAAATCCAAGGCGTAGTTAAAAAAGAGAAAAGAAATTAATACAAAAAGGGATAGAAAACGGTAAGGCCATTTCAGTAAAATCATCAGGCAACCCTATAGAAGGGTACAGAGCCCTACACAGATCCTATAATTTCCAACCATTTTAATCCCGTATCTTTCGCGATGTTGTTTGTAATTCAGACAAATTTTCTTAAACCTTGGACAAAAAAATATCTTCTCATCTCTCGTTTCTCTTTTACATTATTATTATTACCATTACCTTTTTTTATTGTTTTTTTCTTACATACATAAAATGAAACAGACCCCTAATGAAGCTCTCTGGTTTTACGCCGGTTGGCAGCTGAAACCGCTCGGCTCTCCCATTATATATCTACACATCTCTCCTTCTTCACCCCTCTCTCTCTTTGACTGTCTATATAAATATTTCCTCCGAAGAACCTTTCACAGTCTTAACTCAAGTTGTAGCTTGAAATCCCAAGTCAGTTTGCATGGATTGTCTGTGTAGGAACTTACCTTGTCTTTGTCTTTCATGGCTCTTAAGCGTCTAGCCTTAGCCCGTCTATCTCACTGAGCTCTTTCGGGTTGTTTTTGTTCTCTTTCTTGCCTGCTTCCTTACTTGCTTAACTTCGTGATTTTCGTCATGGTGGGGTGCTTAGAGTAACGGCTTAAGGTGAAAAAATTTCAGTTTTGCTTTCTTGCTGGGAAAAGTTGTTGACTGGGGTTTGTTCTTTTGTTTGTTTGACAGTTTGGAAGGATTTGTTTTATTTTCTCCTCCTGTTTTTTTTTAACAGGGAGTCTCTTGATTGTTTCTGTTAAGGCTCTTTTTATAGAGTTAGTAAGGGAAGGAAATAAGAATGGCACCAGCTACGACTAATTGGCTCTCGTTCTCACTCTCTCCAATGGAGATGTTGAGGTCATCATCTGAATCTCAGTTTATGTCGTACGAGACCTCCTCCACTCCATCTCCTCACTACTTGATCGATAGCTTCTATACTAATGGTAAGCCCAGCTTATCACGCACTTATCCTTCTTCTGCTTCCCTGTATTTTGTGGCTGTACTTGATCAAGTGGGTTCTTCATGGTCTATCTTGGTAGCCTTCAATATGTGCTTGGTATTGGGTACCTGATCTTGGGCATAGAAGCTTCGTCTCATCATTCGATTCTGCGTTTGTTTGGAATCTCTGGGTGCTTGGTTCTTGAATATACGGTGGTTTTAGCTTCCTTTTGCACCCTTTATGAACAGAAATAACCCACTCATACCTCCCTTGAACACGCAAAAAATTTTAACAATCTTCTTTATTCTTCTGGGTTCCTGGCGAAAAGTGACGGTACCAGATATGAAGAAAGCATGCATTTTTTAGTTGCTATAGTTCCGACAGTCTGATGCTATCTATCATAGCTGCATACGCCGTTGTTGCACCAAACTTCGCTAGAACTACACCTTGTCGATAGTAAATCTATGCTTTACTGAAATGGGTTCATCTGATAAGTTAATGACTTAATTTGCACGGCATTTTGTTGCAGGTTGGGAGACCTCCAAAGATGCCCAGGCAGTAACAACGGCAACGACAACAATGGCCGAGACATCTCTTCTCACAGGCCTTATTGGCCCCGAAACCCAACACCAACAAGCACCAAAACTGGAGGACTTTTTGGGGGATTCATCATCGATGGTACGATACTCGGATAATAGCCAAACAGAAACCCAAGACTCGTCACTAACTCACATCTATGACCAGAGTTCCGCTTCCTACTTCAACGAGCAGCAAGATCTCAAGGCTATTGCTGGTTTCCAAGCCTTTTCTACCAACTCGGGCTCGGAGGTTGATGACTCGCCGTCGATCGCCCGGACACAGCTTCGAGGCAGCGAGTTTGTGGGTCATTCTATTGACTCGGTAGGGAATGAGCTGGGGTTCTCGAATAACGCAAATAATGCTTTGTCTATTGGGGTTAATAGTGAAAGGAATAAGAATAATCGGGAGGCTTCTGCAGAGAAAACAATTGTTTCCGTTGAACAGTCTGCTGATTGTAACAAAAAGATTGTTGATACCTTCGGGCAGCGAACTTCAATCTACAGAGGCGTTACCAGGTAGACAATCGTGTTACACAGTCCCTTGTCTGGTGCTTGTTTTCTGGGTGCCCTTTTTCTTGTTTATTTATTTATTGAGCTACTGTTCTTCATTGTGGGTTTGATTAAGTTGAGATTCAGAATTTGCTGTGCCTGCTTCGTCAATGTCTGCTTGGTGGATCCAAATAGTACACCATCTTGGCTTTTATTATGGTTAAAACTTTGAAAACAGAGACATTTCCATGTGTAAATCTATGAGTGTAAATCTATGACAACAAGTCTCTCCGCTTTTTCCTTTACCCCTGCTGTGCATATGGACGCAGACATAGATGGACGGGTAGATACGAAGCGCATCTATGGGATAACAGCTGTAGAAGAGAGGGTCAGGCCAGAAAAGGGCGTCAAGGTCCTCTCTTTATCTCTCCCTCTCTCTGTTCACCTTGTAGAATAGTATCACGCATACATACTGTGGATAAAATTCCTTTTTCATATCAACAAGTGTTTAGAGCAATAGATATGCAAGATGTGCCACTTTTGTGTTAGTATGCTGCAGCGCTGCAGTACTGAAAAGAAACTTGCATAGTTGCATGCATTCAAAACTTCCAAGTGCATTAAATATTTAGAGGTGGAAGGCCTGTACATCTCTCACTTGTTTTTGTTAAAGATACCATCAGACTTTTGTGATGATTGATGGACTGATAGAATGCTTTCTCTATCCATCTATCCCTCTATCTGCTGTTTAATTAAAAAATTGGAACTGTTACTTTTGTTTGTTTCTTTCAATCCTTGTGATTGATTTGATCAGATGTGCCGCCATTTTGTTCCATTTCTCGCTTTCTCTTTCTTCTCTCACCTGGGTCCCGTACCCCCAAGCATTGCTAGGTTTGTTTGACGTGACCCACGTCCACACCAGCCACCATGCCTCAGACGTTACGGACGTCAATGAATTCATCTGTTTTTTTTCTTTCTTTCTCCTCTCCTCAGCTGCCTTTTACTTTTTACTTTACCTTTCAGCAACCTGCAGTGCAGTGGGTGTCTAGGTTTGACTGAAGCACCACCTATATTCAACCTGCAAAGTAAATAAAAGTTGTTCTTTAAAAGTATCCACCACTATCACTGCCGAAACATGCAACGACATGGAGGTGGTGACCTTTTGGAGTTGTGAACTAAATTGATCATCCGTTCACACAGTAGCCTTCTTTTCTAGTACAACCATTCACACTGTATCTCAGAGGGTTATTACCTGTTTGCTCTGTTGTCATTACTATGATTCCAAAGTGGTGAAAGTTTGAAAATAAGTCCATATATCACAACATTATACTAATTTTATAGTTTTGAAATACATACTTCGTTCTTAGATATTTGATGAAACATGGAAGCACTATGTTCATTAAACTATAACCATAGTAGATGTTTGTATTCTTTCTACATGTTGATAGATCTTGGTATTGCTTCCGTTGGTTGTCGCATTTAAATCCCTGGATCTGTTTTTTTATTATTATTTAGGGATTGAAGGAATTTAATTCAAGCTGAGATTTTTGACTGCTCTTGTTTCCAACACTGAAAATTGTATTTTATATACTTTGCATGAAACGCGGAATTGTGGTTTCTGGCTGTCACTCATTTTGTGGATCATGTGCTGCAGTATACTTGGGTAAGCCAGATTTTTCTGGTTTTTTTCTTTGCTTTCTTAATTTCCATACTTAAATTACTGTCAAAAAGATTTATTAATCTACGGGTTATACCGTAGCTGAATCTCATTTCATGAATTTATGCAGGTGGATATGACAAGGAAGAGAAGGCAGCTAGGGCTTATGATTTGGCAGCTTTGAAGTACTGGGGACCCAATGCAACCACTAATTTCCCGGTAGTCTATTCACTATTCTAATTAAACGTTTCACTTTGTTTCCCTTTGGGCTACTGATGGACTTGCTAGGTAGGTTGCATACGCACGGCACGAGCTTGCGAATGAAAGAGTGACTTTGTTTTTCTTCCCAGGTGGCAAATTATACCAAGGAACTAGAGGAGATGAAGTACGTGTGCAAGCAAGAATTCATTGCATCGCTGAGAAGGTATGATGCTAAAACTGTGGTCTGGTTTCTTCCTTTTTTTTCTGTTTTTATCTGCTTTTAATGTGGTATCCTACATTTGACAGGAAGAGCAGTGGTTTTTCAAGGGGGGCGTCTATATATCGAGGAGTCACAAGGTTCCTATGTTCTTATCTTATTTAAGCCCATTGCCAATCTAACAGTTGCATATGAGCCAGAGCTGATGTTTGCATGTATGTCATCTTAAATTTGCAGGCATCATCAACAGGGACGTTGGCAAGCAAGGATAGGTCGTGTAGCTGGAAATAAAGACCTATATCTCGGTACATTTGGTAAGCAATTAATTCCCCTGGGTCTTCAATGATGTCATTATTTCGATATAATATTTTATATACACCGATTTGGTTGGCATTTCTCGGGAGAGTTGGACCCTGGATCCGTGTGATTGTTCTACTCCTTTTTATTGATCTCATTTGATTCGTCATGCATGTTAGAATGTTTAATAGCCCCGTAACTCCTGCGCAACAAACTATGTCGCCATTGGAATAGTTGCTGATTAAATTTTGTAAATGGCGACAGCTACCGAAGAGGAAGCGGCGGAGGCTTATGATATTGCTGCCATAAAGTTCAGGGGTATGAACGCAGTGACCAATTTTGAGATGAGTCGGTACGATGTGGAGGCCATCTTGAAGAGTGCTCTTCCCGTTGGTGGGGCGGCAAAGCGACTGAAGCTCTCACTGGACTCGGAGCAGAAACTGGCTCCAACCCATGATAACCAGCAAATCCAATGCAGCAGCGGCAATGGTAGCAGTAGCAGCATCAGCAACAACATCAGCTTTGCAGCCATTCAGCCAGCTTCCAACATCCCTTGCGCCATCCCTTTCGATAACCCGGCACCACCACTATACCATCACAACCTCTTCCACCACCAAATCCAACAGCCTAGTAACTTCGGTGCAACAGATCCCGGTCTCTCATCTTCCATGGTCTCTCCTATGGCGCTAATGCCTCAGACAGCTGAGTTTTTTATCTGGCCACACCAATCTTACTGACCCAGAAAGCAGTTTTGACTTGAGAATGCAGCTAACAGTAGTAAAGAAAAGAACTGGCATTGTTTTGGTTCCAAATCTTCTAGTTGACAGACATTGCTGACACCCCCCCCCCCCACATCACTATCAAGTATTACTGTGGGAAAAGTCACAGAAGTTTCTCCCTTCGTTTTTTCTTTCTCTGTTTCTCTTTTTGGTTGGTGGCTGAAATGTTAAAGCCATAGAAGGATGCTAAATTTTGTAACTTGTCTTAAACCAATGGCTTAGAAGAGACCTGTGAAATGATGGGAAGCATCCATTTATTCGCGGAAACATTCTTTGAATCTCTTTACATATAAGCTTGCTCGTTCCTCAGAACAAAGCACTTTTATAACCCTGACGCATAGACTCACAAGATAGGGAGTTGCTTTACCCATGTAAAAATCATGAAGTGGCTGTTCAAGATGGCTCACGAAAACTGGACCAGTAAATAGTTCTCCTCATGAGCCCAATCTGTTCAGCCCTTGTCGAGCTGCAGTAGAGTGGGGCTGAATCTGCAAGGCCTCTTCAAAAGCGCACTTGGCCTGATCTATCATCCCTTTGGACTCGTAGCACTGACCCATCAAACAAAACACGTGTGTCATATCGCCTTCCCCGACATTGGCCGCGGTGCCACTCCTCGACAGCTCCACCGCTTCGTTCAAGTCCTCAATAGCCGAGTCAACCCTACGTTTTCGATTGATCGCCACCTTCAACTCGGCTCGCTTCACCAGCGCGTCTGCACGGTCTTTCTGAGAGAGTGACTTCGCGCGAGGCGGAGAAAGAGCTAAATCTACGGCCTTCAACGCGGATGCAGTGTGGCCGAGCATATCGAGAGCGAGGGCTCTGAGGAGGAGAGGGCCGGGATCCTTCGGAGAGAGGGAGATGGCGGTTTCGGCCTCGGAGAGTGCCGCTTTGGCAAGAGAAGTATGGGATCGGGAGCCCCATAGGGCTTTGGCTCGGGAGAGAAGATGGGTCCCTTGGACGAGGTGGCGATTGGCCTGGAGAGCGGTACGGTCCTTGGATCGGTGCTGAGCTATGGGATTTTTTACAAGGTAATGAATTGCAAAATACATGGCGAGGGTTAGTAGCAGGATGGCGGCTTGTATTACGATATCCGGACTTGGTGATGCCATAGTGCTAGAATATCGGTGTTTTGCAACAAAGAATAGGAATAAAGACGCATGACATTGATATTTTCTAATAAATAATTTTATATGCTGAATTGATAAGCTGGAATAGCTCAGTTGGTTAGAGCGTGTGGCTGTTAACCACAAGGTCGGAGGTTCAAGCCCTCCTTCTAGCGAAGTATGATTTATTTTTTGTTAGCTCGATTACCGAGCAGAACCAAGTAGTTAGCGATAGGTACACGAGCGGACTAGACATAGCTGGAAAATGCAAGTGTTGGATTCGCAAAATTACTCTAATTACAGACCAATTAGCTATATGCATGCCTTGGGCTGCGTCATCAGAAAAGCAGTATTACCGGTGTACAGTAGTTCTATTGCGAAGAACCATATTTTCTGTGAGATCTTGACGAACACCATTTAATATGAGATCATGCAAGGAACTCCATACAAAGACATACGAGGGTGAAACTTTGTCGGTTTCCCCCATCACCATGAACTTGTGCTTTTCACATAGACCAGGAAGAGGAACCAGGAGCTCCCATCAAAAAACAGCAATAGCTTGTAGGTTTTCTGAACAAACATGTGCTACTCCATCACAAGCTGCATATGACGGTTTAGGTCATTGAGATAGTTGGCACAGCTATAATCTTGCAAATCACAGGCATCCAGAATGACTGCCCTCCCTGAATTTGTCTTTTGCGTCAACTCCGATGGTATCTCTTCACCCTTCAATAGCTTCACCACCTGAATTCCATAATGGTTTTTACCTTTTAGCAGTATAACTTTTAGCTTCTTTTGAGTAGGAAAATGGTCGAGATGAGAATGTGTTTCCATACCCGATTCATGTGTGGACGCATATTGGGTAGGTGATGAATGCACATTGAAGCAGTCAACATTGCACGCTTCATTTCAGTACTGTCGTAAGTGGCTCCTAGTAAGGGATCGGCCAATTCTTTGATGCTGTTCGTCTCCAACAGGGGTTTTGCCTGTCCACAGCAAAAGATTATAACTCGTAAACCCTTTTTTCAAGGTTTGGTTTTATCTGTAATCCATATAAACAGAGCGCATGACTTTGTCATGGTACCTATAAAATGTGTCAGCATTGAACACTATTAGTATTCTATGAATCTTACGATCAAATCTTACCCACATTGCGAGGCTTTGTCTACTCGAATCAACGGCATGACGACCTGTTATAATCTCTAGCAGCAAAACCCCGAAAGCGAACACATCGGTCTTCTCGTCAGCAATCCCGTGCATAAAATATTCCGGAGCCAGATATCTGCAATGCTTTCAAGGTTCAATAAAACCAATATCTTCGAGTAGTTTAGTTAAACCAGAGATTCTAATACTGATTACAGAAGTAGGATGCTTCACCCGAATGTGCCCTCAATAGGAAAGACTATATGGTGGAGCCAATTTTCTGGAAGCCACTTTGCCAGTCCAAAATCAGAAATCTGCAAGGGAAGAAACCAAATGAAAGTTACTGCCAATGCAGCTAAGAAATAGAAACGATGAAGTTCAATAACTGGTCACTTGAATAATCAATCACCTGAGCCTCAAAATCTTCAGTGAGCAATATGTTGGAGGCCTTGATGTCTCTGTGGATGATGCGCCTTGGGCAATCATGATGAAGATACTGCAATCCTTCCGCTATCCCTAGAGCTACCTTAAACCTTTTCTTCCATTCCAGACAATACACTCCACCTGAAACAAAGCAAGGCTGCCCTGTAATTATTATACTTGTATAATACATCTCAAAGAGACGAATAAATACAGAGTCAGCGAGGCACAGCACCGTGAAGTTTAGAAGCAAGGCTGCCCTGTGGTAAAAATTCAAGAACAAGATGCAAACCACCATCAATGCTGAACCCGAGTAATTTCGCTGCGTTGGGATGGGTGATATGAGCAATAATCCCCAGCTCTGATAAGAAATCTCCAACTCTCTCTTCTCGCTCCTTGTCATCATTTATTAGCTGCTTGACAGCTACTACTTGACCATCAGATAAACACCCCTTGTACACCTTTGCATGGCCGCCTTTGCCGATCAAGTTCTCTGCAAAAATACCACGGTCAAAATCCAAGCTTGCCAATATTGACAAATCCTCTGGCATAATACCTGCAAATATTAAATGATCTATAGTTCACATGATTCGATGACAAACTGTGCCGAAACAGAAATTTGATTGACGACCATGTTAAAGATATTAATTATAGAACCGATGATAGCGTTAAAGTCCTGCTAAACAAAATTTCTAGTACCACACATTAGTTCACAAGTAAACCGGTCTGAAGCAAGGCCTTAGCACCAGATATGGATGATGTGTACAAGAACAAGTCAGCTAACCAAAGACCTATCTAAAATTTTTGAGGATGAATGGTAACCACCGAACCAGATAAGTATTGAAGGGCCGTCAGTCATATAATAATCATGTAAAACTCTCTCAGGATGGCACGCCATTAATAACAAAACTCTCAAGTGTCTCACTTTCATGCCGAATTGTCAAAGCAGATTGGCCCCACCTTTCACTTTCCCAAGCTCCAAGTTTAATTAGTCAAAAACAGTCTACTCCACAATTCAGGTAAGGTCTCATCAGAGGTCGGTTGATGACTATGGAGGGCATTTCTTTGGAAATGTCAAATGCAGTTGGTGGCTTCGGTAAGCCACATGTCTGAAACAAATTTGTTCAGTCTGCCAAACTTGGATGAAAAAAAGAGAGGATAAAATAGAAAGCGATTACCAGATAACAACACTATACCGTTCAGCTGGGAATATAAATAGCATTAAATTCTAACCATGAAAACCAAGTGCAAGAGAGACAGAGCCAAGCAATTCCATGGCCTACTAAACTGACAAGACAACTACCCCAACATCTGATGGGTCAAAACAATCCGTCTAAAGGTAATATGTTTTTTCATTGGGTTATTGTGATAAACTGAGTTATCTGTTTCCTGTGTTGGGATCGTCCAGGAGCTGCAAAAGCCTTCACTATAATATATCGATGCTTCCGCTTTATTCAAAAGTAGATGAAGAAAGAGAATATATTTCCATAAAGTAATGCATACGAACAAAAAGGGGTAGAGATAGAATCATAGAAGCACAAACTCGAATACCTACCGGGACTGAAATTATCAGTAGCCGCTGCAAGCTCTTCATAATCAAAGTTTCTCCATGAAGGCTTAGGCACAAATATACCGTCAAAGTTGATCAAATCATCCGCTGAGTTTTGAATTTTTGCTAACTTCTTCCTCATATTCTTCTTAGCAATCGTCTCATAGGTAGAAAGCAATGGAATCACGGAAAACCTCCTCACTGATTTCTTCTTAATTGAACCCAACATCTGTTTCCATTGTGTCCCAAGGAGGCAAGTCTCCTGATCAATCACCGCTCTTTTAGCCTCTACTTTTTCTAGAGAACCTACGCTGCTGCATGGGCTTATAATGCCGCTGCTACTACTACTGCGATCGGAGTCTGAACATGAAATAGGACTCTCCAGTACACCTCTTGGTGAAGGATCTTCGAGGATGAAATCTGTCGGTGTTCCCACTTCTGGACTCTCTTGCGCTTCTTTGCCTGTCTCTTCATGAACAAAAAAACAGCAATTCATTTTTCAGCAACCATATAACCGTCAAGCCTTTTCTTTTGGTGGCATTACCAAAACAGGGGAATAACTTTTACAGAGGAAGATGGAGTCTGAGCATCGGCCCAGAGATTATGGAAACAATATCATCTTGGATATTGGAAATTTCGAAAAAATATTGTACGATATATCCAAAACATCTACCATGCATGTGGCAAAAGCTGAATTAAGACGAAACCTCATCCCTAAACAGGGCCAAGTGGCTTGTGCCAGACAAATTTAAGAAACCTCATTTGAGAGAGAAAACCAAATGTCACTTCATGATTAACATGCAGTTCGTTTGCAGTTTCCTGAACTAACCTTCCACTCGCGAAGCAAGAAGATTAGATAATCCGAAACAGGGGTAAAATCTTACCTTGCATAGCCATTTTCCTTATTTCTGGATGTCTCGCTAAACGATAAACCAACCGATGTTAAAAAAGGACCCTTCAATCAATTTCTAACGACAACCAGAAACGAGGAACCTGACTATCAAAGTACAGGCAACCTTGTTTGCATTCCCCGGTTGTTGCAACCAAGAGATAAAATAACAGAACAAAGAAAGCCAGATAGGTGGTACACAGACAGAGAGAAGAGGGAGAGAGAAATAAACGCCTGTAAAGAATGGACGGTATATATTTGGGGTTTGGTTATTCTTGGAAAGAGAAGCTGAAGAGTAAAAGAAGCGGAAGAGAGAGGGCGGGAAGGCGGAAGCTGAAAATAAGCCAGTGGATTATGGGAACGTACGCCATATTTATGCAACTTCTGTCAGTCTCTTTCAAATTTATTGAAAACCAACCAAGTATTTTAGAATTTTATAGCAATAAGCTCAAATCCAGGGCAGTGATACTTTGCCGCCTGTTATTTAATCGCCATCTCTGGCGAAACTGCCGCTTGAAAAGTATAAAGGGGAAGCCAATATACTATAGCCATTCCACAAAAATATCAATGCAAAAGCTATACTTTTCGGCTACCAAACTATAAATTACAACCGCGAAACCAACTACATATATGGATTTTGGTGAATTAAATTCTTATTAGTTCATCATTTGAGTCAGTTCAAACCAAAGAAAGGCTAGCAATCAGATATATACATAAAAGGAGAAGGTAAAAATTGCAAACTACTTAAGGCTGCAACTGCATGCGACAACTATATCAATAATGGGTCTGTAGCTGCACTAACTTGCAGTCCCCTAATTAAGATGGTCCACATTGTTGAGTCTTTTCCAGACCCCAAATGATTCATGCCACAAACACATGCCATGTCTGTTACCGACATGAGAAGCTCGTCAATCTATGTCCGAATCGAACTATACGATGCAGTGATGCTGATGCATGAAAATTAACATTTTTATCTTTTCATACAGAGTGCATTCCAATTGGGATGGGTAGAGTTTGACCGATTAAAACCCAACTTTGCCTAAAGCCATCAAAATCATACTTTTCAAATAAAGCCATCGTCTGCAAATATATCTTAAGATGTTATTCTGGTAAGAGACAAACAAGTTGATATCAAGGTAAACCAGCTGATAAGTTGTTTTAGACCTCTAATAAACAAAGAGCGAACCTAGTATCGTATTCGTATAATCCCTTCCCACGTCGAATTTGTACTTTTGACAAAAAAAAAAAAAGCAGAAAAGGGTTGGCCACCATGGTCGCCTAATATTTTAGGCACGGGGACCGAATCTGTCTCTATCCAAGGTTCACAAAACCTGAACGATGCCCAAAATACCGATGACATTTCTACTTGTTTCTTTCTTTTCAACCCTTTTACGTCTATGTCTAACTTATTATATGGTACATAGTGTAATTTTGTAACCAGATTGACCCTGGATGGCAGATAAAGATTTTACTAGAAAATGAAGGTAGGCCATCTCGTTATACATCAACTAAACAAAAGATTAAAAAGAGAAGGGTAAAATAACAGAATGATTGTGACGATACGAAATGGGCCATCTAATAAAACATGGCAAATAACGGATGATGTCATGATTTAGTGGGTGAACTAATCCAAGTTAATGCAACCTCGAAACTCTAGTTTAGATCAACATAAGATCACAAAACCCACCGCATCAGTCCAACAACCTCAACAATGTCAAATCAGTTAGAGAAGGTGCGTTTAACTGAATTCTCTGACGGCCTTAACTACTCCATACATTAAAAAACAACATCTATGTATAAATTAAAAAGATAAGCCAATACGGGACCAAGGCGTGCCTATTTGAGCTCCTTTTTTGTTGACTAAATCCATTTATTGTTCAGTGAGAGAGTGACATCTTTATCTGAAGAAACCCTTCCCCAGAACTTTAAGACCTTTTCCACACTATGACGATATTTTGTAGACCTTTACTGGTTTGGTACTCTACTACTGCAGCTTATTCAAGGGAAGGGCAACAACCAGGCAACCATGTGCAACAGAGAAGCGGATGGAGAGGCGTTAAAGAATTACAATACTTAGCAAGCAACCTAGATCCTGATTTTCAGATTGGGGTGCTGGTTGGTTTAAAATATGTTGTAAGAATTCCAGTCATTTAGGTTGTTGATCAATAGGTTGTGTGTTTGACCATCCATGAATTCAAAAATAAAGGATGGAGATAAGTCTTAAAGATATTAGTGTGTTAATAATAGCTATCATAAACAAAAGCGCTTGTAGCTCAGTGGATAGAGCGTCTGTTTCCTAAGCAGAAGGCCGAAGGTTCGACCCCTTCCTGGCGCGGGTTTTTATTATGACGTTATTTTGTTTGGGTCAGTTCCTGGGCCTGATCCCTTACATTTTGGCGTATGGACCCCGAAAATGAGTTATGTTTTTACTTCACGCGACACCTTGACGCTCCGCGCTGCTCTTGCAGATGATTGTGGCAGCAACACCTTATTCCTTTCCTCGGTCGTCTCCGGCAGTTCAATCATCTGTTGCAGTATTCACGGCGGCGGCGCGGGCTTTTATTATGAGGTTATTTTGTTTGGGTCAGTTCCTGGGCCTGATCCCTTACATTTTGGCGTGTGGACCCCGAAAATGAGTTATGTTTTTACTTCACGCGACACCTTGACGCTCCGCGCTGCTCCTGCGGATGATTGTGGCAGCAACACCTTATTCCTTTCCTCGGTCGTCGCCGGCAGTTCCATCATCTGTTGCAGTATTCACGGCGGGTGGATCATCAGCTCTACTCTGACATTCTTGTCTTGCTCTTTTGACCAATAAGGCGATCAGATATTCCTAAAATATATCCTCGCACCGGAGCGCTAACAATACGCAGCCACAGTGGTCTCCTGCTTGAGCGAAATTTATTTATTTTTTCTCCGAGTTTGAAAGACTGAGCTCCGCCAACGCGCACCGACATCCTGGAATTAAATTCCTCCAAGTTCACGAACGTAGGCTATATAGTGTTAGGTTTACTGGCCGCGTCAGCGTTTTTATTTCTCCTATTATAATCAAAATCTGGATTGTGATCTAATTTGAGGCTTAACACTAGCTATTTAGTTTCTCACATTTAGGGTTGCCCTTATCTTTGGTCCTGGTCGGAACTGGTGGAGCATGTCTCTTCTGGGTGACGATGGTCGAGGGTACGATCTAGCAGTAAAGCTGGAAGCGTTAGGGGTGTGGCGCCAGTGGCTGGGTGACTCTCTCTACCCCACATTCCATCACTGCCTTTCGTCTCCGGCATCCTGGGACTCCTTTCTGCGGGCTGATCCCTCCAAGTCCAAGACCCAGATCCACCTTCAACTCCGTGCTCGTGCTCTCCTTTTTGACAAGGCCATTCTATCACTTTTCCTCCCCCCTTTCCCTCCCTCTTCGTCACTTGCTGTCCTTTCCAAAGTTAATCCAAATTGTCAGTGCTCTTCAGCCTTTTTCACTTTGAAGTTTTAAGTCTCTCCATTTCTATCTCCTTACATTCTCTCTGAAACTCTTTGATTTTTAGGTTTACAGTTGCACGGCGATGATGTGTACTATACGCTAGATGATGGTGATCAGCGGCGAGAAGGACTGGCTAAGGTCTTATCATCAATCCTCTTTCTCTCTTTGGTCTTCGTCTAATATTGATTTGGGTTAATTTTCTTTAAGTGCTGACATTAATGGACTATCTAAGTGAGATAGACATTGAATAATGAATTGCATTTTTCTTGAACTGTGCATATAAAAAGGGATAATGTTCAATGCCTGTGAATTGTTGAATTTTGTGATGATACAATTGATTAGCCATTCAATGGGACCAGTGGACTGAACATCTCATCCCAGCTTTATTACAGTGCAGTGCAGGAGCTTAGAATGTTATGCATGGGCTTCCTTTGGAGCTACGTTCTCTATCACTTTTTGTGCTCAATTTTTTGACCCCTCTTTTCTTTTAGCATTTAGTTTGCGTTTTGTGTTTGAGGTTAAGGCATCCTAAATCTTATAGTCTCGGATCAAAATATGGTGAATCTTAAAAGTCTACCTTGTTTTATGTCAATATGCAGAGTCATCCTAAATCTAGTCTCGGATCAAGATATGGTGAATCTGAAAATGACAACATACCTCAAAGATTCAGAAACGAAGACTTACCAGAAACATGGTACAATCTGTTTATTGAAAAGCATAAGATTGTTAAACCATATCGGATATCACTGGGGGATAAAGAGTCTGACAAACGTTCACCTGAGGAAATGTCTACCTATCTTGGAATTGCTAAGAAGCATAAGAGAAGGCGTCTTGTATTGCAGCCTGATGAATGCTTGGGCTATGGAAGCTCAGCTGCAGAAAGTACATCAAACATGGATTCTGCTCCTCGTTTAGATAACTGCAACTCAGCAGATCCCGATATTTCTTTTCTTCCAGAAATAATGTTTATGCTAAACTGTGTACCTGAAACTGCACTACCACCCAGAATTAGAGCAAATAACAGTCAGAAAATTGAATGCCGTGGAGTTCTTGATTCACTACCTCAGACCAGGAGCTCTGTGGTTATAGAAAGGCTTGGTATTAGCATGGAACATGGAGGCAGTTTGCATCGTGGGAAAGCTGGATTAGAAGGTAACAGGAAGCTTCTTGGTCAAGAGCAGGCATCCCATATGTCACAAAAGGTAGTAGCACGGATGTTGACACAAGCAGGTTTTGACAGCGCAGCAGAAGTTCCAGTTGAAGTTTTATCCCAATTGTTTAAATGTCATATCTGTAAGCTAGGTCGTACACTAAAAGTTCTTGCTGATAGCTACCGAACGCAGTGCTCTGCAGTTGATCTAGTCAAGATGTTTCTTCAAACTGTTGGATATGGGTAAATTCAGAATCTTTTTTGACATTATTTTGCTTTAGTGAATTTTCTTTTAAGTCTATGTTCTTCAACCAAGAAGATGACTAACATAATTTCCTGGAACTAGGATGTCCTACGTAGATGCTTTTGTAAATTTCTGTTCGAATACTCTATGAACTCTTAACTTTGAGAATTTCTTATGTTTGTATAATCTTATGACAATGTTAAGTCAAATTAGGCATCGTTACATTATTGTTGCACCATGATGTTCTTATGTTTCCATGTTAATTATGGTCTGCGGCATTATTTGTTTGTTAATTTTTTGTAATTCGGTATTTCATAATTCCCATCATCTGTCAATTCTTTCTTTCAACTATGTGGCACTTTGGATTGTTGTTTTTTTTTTCCTTTATCGAACTCCAATTCTTGCCATACAAATTGCTGTTGTGTCCGATATCTAACGGGTAGCTTCTTTCCTTACCAGCAATCTTATGTCTTTGATGGAACTTGTTAAGGATGGCACTAGGAATGTCACACAACCCACTCCACAGCATGTACATGGAATTCAGTCACAGCTGCAATCTCCGCACCAAGCTTCCCTTCGGCTACCTCAACAAGTATGCAGAAAGTGTTGATTTTTTACATGAACTCTGCTTGTCCTTTTGATCTTTTTTTTTTGTCTCACAATGTGTAACGTTTATTTGGTTCCATCAAACTGGTTCTGAAACATTTTGGACCCTTTTTTTGTGGCTTGAATCGAATATCCAGTGGTTGCTTAGCATGCTTAGAAAAAGTATTCTCTTTTTGCTCTGAAAGCGTCTTCTGACTTCTTATGTGAGAAACCCTTTTTGCTCTGGTGTATCTGTAATTGAGATGTATGAAATTTTATGCAGTGGTCGTCTTTTGGTTTCTTCTTAGTTACATTTAGTTGTAGGTTAATTGAGTATTCAGATTGCTTTGTGTCGGGTAAGGTGTTGAAGTTTATATCTTTTTTCTCTTACAGTTTTTGCATTGTATTTGGGTTAGTCAGGCTGCTATATTATGAAAAGAAGCTTTTAATCTAGGCATTACCTTGTTTTGGTGGAATGATGATTCAGCTGCTATCTTGTTGAAACTGCAGATACCAAGACAAATGCATCCTCAAATGCAGCAGATGGTTCATCCTCAAAATTTGGCTTTTCAGCAGCAACAGCAGCAGTTGGAGAGAACACGTAGACGGCAACCATCTACTCCTCGTCCTGGTATTGATATTGTTGACAAGGACAGATCACTTGTGCAAGTGAAGGTTGAAGCCCCATCAGAACTAGATGTCAATTCCTTCAATCCAATCCACTCTAGACATCCACAGATGCAGTTTCGGCAGCAACAACTTGCTGCCATGGCAAATCTTCATACTCAATCTAACAATCAGCTTCGGCAATTGACTTCCCTGCAGGTTCCTCAAATGCAGCAGACACCGTAAGTAAAAGATCCGTGAAGCTACTAATTTTGTCTGAGGGGCACGAGTGTGCTTGCAGAACTTGATAAACCTTGGTTTTTAACTGCAGGAACATGGGACTTGTTAGGGCTCCACCTGTGAAGGTTGAAGGTTTTCAGGAATTGATGGGTGGGGATGCCTCAATGAAACATGACACGGAGGAAAATAAACTAACCTCTCCTTCCAGTAAATAACTGTCTAGACTAATAACTGATCCTTGTAAGAGATATTTGCATTCTTATTTTCTCCATAATTCTATTAAGCTTCTGTTTTCTAAGGAATCCCCTTGTTGTATAAGTTTCAATCAAACTTTGCTTCATGTAAGATTTGTACATTTTTTTCATATAAATATCACCTAAAAACTCTCAGAAATAAGTCTTGGATCCAAAGCTAATCACTTCCCAGAAATTCCGAAAATAGTCCATTTACGGGAGAATAATCAAAAATATTAAATATTTATAAAGTATGAATGTCACCTTTGAAGCAACATGTTGCCTGTTACCTATGACAAAAACAGAAGGACTACTCTTACAAGAAGAATCCTGAGACCTCGACCACTAAGTCCAGAAACTATATGATTGCTAGAATCTATGAGGTCATGCGTCTTGATAAAAAATATATATTAAATCAAAAAAAAAATCTGTCTGCTCACAAAATTACATTTAAATAATTTTTTATTTCTGCTAATTTTTTCTACTACCGACTGATAATTTCATCCACATAATTTGATGTCAGTAGACAACTAGATATCTTATTTATTGAACCACATGGTGGGCACCAACACAATATTACCTTTTTATATACATTTATAAATACATTTATAGAAAATACTTGTAATTATATCAATAATATAATCAATATTATTTTTTAGCAGTAAGTTTTAATTTATTATAGAGATTTGAATTTTTTAGCAGTAAATTTAATTTATTATAGAGATTTGACAGATAAATACATAAAAAAATAGATTTCATTCTATTATATCATATCTCTCTATTTGTATCTTTAAACATGAAAATGTAAGTTACATTTGCATGTGGCCCAACACAATTACTCACAATTAAGGCATCTCATCTCTTCAGCATTAATTATATCCAATCTTGCTAATTTATTTAAATATCACTTTATTTAGGTACACTAACTAAATTAAAAGTTTTATATTTGGTAGTATTTATATAATTTACTTAAATAATCTGTCGAGACAAATCTATTGGATCTTGCTTTATTGTGATTATTTCAATATTTTTTCTTTATCCAACAACATCTTCCTTTCAATTACAAAGAGTAAACTCAGGCAGAGATTCACATAGCTTCATGACATGAATGTTCTTTCCACTCTCATAAACTCCTTCCCCATTACCCCACCCACTTGTTAATAGCATAATGAAAAAAGTAGAGAGAAAGCCAACTAAAGAGAGATCATAAGTCCAGAATTATAATTAATCTCCATCTTAAATTGAATATAATACAATGAACTGTATTTATCTCTGTATTTGTGCAAGAGATAATCTCCTTAATTAAGTTAGATCTACTTTGTTGGGTAGATAAAAAACTTGTTATTAAAGAAATGCGATAACTCATAAAAAACGAAAAGGTTTTTCCCTGTCTCCAGCGGCTTCGTTAAGAAGTTTTTGCAGCGATTGCACCGGTGACTTTGTGAAAAGTCTTCTATGTCGGTGACTCTTTTATAAATCTAGAGAGTTATAAGTCAGACTAGATGACTAACTAGATAAAAATATATTGATTAGAATTAAAATATTATATTTTTAATTTGGTTTCATTATTTATAGAATAGGGTCCCTCAAATAAAATATCTCTAATGAGCAGTGTCCATCTACAACCAGGTTGATAGATTCGTCCACATGGGTGTTTTAGTGATTCTTCAAATCAGCTAGCTCTTTCAGTACGAAAGCCTAAATAATATCTCTGCCATTCAATAGCTAGCTACCCCTCCAGTTCAATGATTGTACCCGCAAAACAATATTTTTTCCAAAATCATTCAGAAATATTTCTGTCCATGATAAAACCATTTCAACTGAAGAGAAAGAACAGAAGCTGAATCCTGAATTATCAAAGAAATGGCGGATGACTCCAAGCTCCATATTGCCCTGTTCCCATGGCTAGCCTTTGGTCACATCATCCCCTACTTGGAGCTCGCCAAACTCATAGCTCAAAAAGGTCACAAGATCTCCTTCATCTCCACTCCTAGAAACATCGATCGCCTTCCGAATCCTCCCCCACGCATAGCTCCTCTCGTAAATTTCGTTAAGCTTCCACTGCCTCGGGTGGACAACCTCCTAGAAGGTGCGGAGGCCACACTTGACGTCCCGTACGACAAAGTAGTGTGCCTCAAACAAGCCTACGATGGTCTCAAAGAACCAATCACTTTGTTTCTTGAAACCTCTCGTCCAGATTGGATTCTTCACGATTTTGTATCTTATTGGGTACCCGAGATAGCCAATAACCTTGGCATTTCAAACGCTTATTTCAGCATATTCAGTACTCCAGTGCTCACTTCTCTCAAACCGCATCACATGGTTGATGATCGCACCAGACCGGAAGACTATACTGTTCCACCAAATTGGGTTCCGTACTCTAAAATTGTTGCCTTTCGGTTGTTTGAGATCTCGAAGATGTTTGATCAATCTTTTTCCAAAAGTAAGGAAGACTATGTTTCCGATGCTGCTCGTTTTGAAATGGTGTTTAGGGACTGTGACATGATAGCTGTGAGAGGCTGCAACGAATTCGAATCAGAGTGGATAAACCTGTTGCAGAAGCTGCATGGAAAACCGGTAATCCCTGTTGGTTTACTCCCCACGACTGAACACGACAGCTGGGAAGAAACTGACTATTGGAGATCCACAAAACAGTGGCTAAACAATCATGCAAAAGGGAGTGTTGTGTACGTGGCATTTGGCAGTGAAATGAAACCGAGTCAAGATGAGATTACCGAGATAGCTCTGGGGTTGGAGTTATCTGGATTCCCATTCTTTTGGGTGTTGAGAAGCAGCCGTGGCTTAGATGATACAGAGTTTATCAAGTTGCCAGAGGGGTTTGAGGAGCGAACCAAGGGGCGAGGAATTGTGTGCTCTAGCTGGGCGCCTCAACTCAAGATTCTGGCTCACGACTCGGTTGGTGGGTTTTTGACTCACGCCGGGTTGAGCTCTGTGGTGGAGGCACTGATGAACCAGAGAGCTCTTATACTCTTGCCATTCTTGGCAGACCACGGGGTCAGTGCTAGGGTTTTGGAGGAGAAGAAAATTGGATATTCCATACCGATGAATGAGTTGGATGGATCATTCACGAGGGAATCAGTAGCCGAGTCATTGAGATTGGTGATGGTGGATGAAGAGGGAAAGATCTTCAGAGACAAAGCCAAGGAGATGAGCAACATGTTTGGAGACAGGGATTTACAAGACCGCTACGTGGATAGCTTGCTTGGCTACCTCGAAAGCCATAAACGACAAATGTCTTAATTAAGGTGTTGTGTTGTGTTGACTTGAGTTGAGTTGAGTTGAGTTGAGTTGATAAATGTCTGTTCATCACTTATAATACTTTAATGGCTTCCACTTTACTTGCGGGGGAATTGGGTTGGAAACTAACTAAATTTTACAAAAATAAAAGTTAATTCAATTTGATAATAAATTAATTAATTTAAAATGAAAAAATATTTTTTAATATTTATCTCCTACATATAAATATAATGTTGTAACTTTATTAGTACGTATTTAAATTATTTTCGCTGCAATAAAGGATATTATTTGTAGCAATTGGTACGTTCATTAGAATAGGGCCTAATTTTAAATTTTTAATAGCCTTATATATGAAAGTAGGATGCCATGATTCACGAAAGATTATACGGATCAAGTCATACAGAAAGGTGATCGCAGCTAAGGATCAAACCCTATTTGGGGGCGTCTCCTATGTACAAACCCCCCAAAATCTGACTCTTCTTGCACGCGCAATACGCCAAAACACCGTCTTCCCTAAGAAATCTCCGACCTTACATATCGTCAATTTCTTTCACCCAATTACCCCATAAATCATCGATTGTGCCATATCGTGAATCCCCCACTCTTCTTTTCTGATTTTCTTCTACTCCCAAACAGAGGCTGAACGGATCTCTTTTGCTCTCCCGGTATTTTTCCTCATTCTTCGCTCTATTTTGTTCGCCTAGGGTTTTTATTTCCTAACTGGTCGTTATTTGTGACTGCTCTTATCGATGTGTTTTTTTCTTTGCTGTGAGAGAAATAAGTGTTTTAATAGCGAGATTAAGTTTCCAAACTCATCTCAGTTAGGCCACCCAAAGTGAGTATGATGGTTTTGGATGCCTTGTTCTTTCTGAGCTTTTGCTTCTTATCTCAATCTCTTTTTGCCCCCATCTTCACTTTTGGTTCATCCTGTACAATTTTTGTTGATTTGCTTGCGTTTTCAATGTCATTGCGGTGTTCTTGACTACGAAAATTAAACCCTATTGCTTGTTATTTTTGCTGCAAGTGGGAGTTGGTTACAATAATTGCTGTCTCAAGCATGGTTCTTCCACACAGAAATGCTTATTGATGTTTGTTCGTTTGCCGCTTTCTTGGGCGTGTGATTAGATGAGACAATGTCACCAAGAACATCAGTCCTAAAGTCTACTACTTTCCCCCTTTCACTTGCATGAAACCAGCATCTGAGTCCAAAAACATTACCCTAAAGTTTCTCCAATCTAGTGTCAGTAGAAGAATAGGAGCAATAAGATCGGTGGCTTCACTCATGTTAACAGGAGAAGGAAGATTCTCCACTTAAATCAACCTTATTAGTATTTTTCTATGCAATTATATGTAAGAAACATGCTTAATTTTACCTAAAAAAGCATATCTAATCTATATGATTCTAATCATTATCGAATGCACAATGTTATGAACATATAAAATCAGCCACCAATTTTATTTGACAATTTACTTACCAAATTTATTTTCTCCTTCACTGTGTTTTTTTTGTGTTCTGTTATAATCGTATTCAGCGTTTGTTTGATGATGTTAAAAAAAGAGTATTCTGTATTAAAGATAGCACCTGAGGTAACTAAGAATTAGCAGCTTTTCGTTGGCACACCCTCTGTAGTGTTGACATCTTTAAATGTCAGAGTTACTTTCTTTGGGTCTATGTTTGTGCATCTAGATATTTCTTAGTTCATGTTAAAGATCTGAACTGAACCAATTCATTTTACTCATTTTGCAGTTTGTTTGCTATTTGATTTCCGCAGAAGGGTTGTTATTTTGCTACTTGCTATGGTATGTTTATCTTTTCTCTTCTGCTTTTATTGTTGTAGATTTATTTCTCGTTTTCAGTTGGGCCTTTTTTTGTTCTAATTCTATGGATTTTTTTTATTTCTTGTTCTTTCAAATGAATTGGTTTTAGCGGATGAAATATTTTATCTTTGTTGCCAGAGATTTCTGTTGAAAAACTAAAGTTTGATAGCATAACCTATCTTTATCAGGTTTAGTTTCGTGGAATTCAGGGGTTTGTTTTTAGCTCATTGTGGAATATACTTTTTACTTCGAGTTCATTAGATTTCTGGCATTTAATTAATTGGAATTCAAAGTTACTTGCATAATGTCTTATACTGATGCAAATCTGTATTCGATTAATTTCAATGCGACTGTTTTGTCAATTTTCCCAGGCAGGGAAAATTCTTGCCAACTTAATTGTAATGGGAACTACCATACTGGGGAGGGCTTTTTTTCAAGCCTATCGCCAAGCACTTGCAAGTAAGTGTTGTTTACTTTACTATCTATTTGTTTGGCATTTTCTGCGCTACGCTCTCAAGATATAACTGCTAAAAGACTGATAAACTAGTAACAATAACTTGGACGTCATTCTGCTTGTGCGACATTTTTATCTTTTCTTTTTTCGTTACTATCAACCTTATGGTTATGCAGAACCATGACTTGTTAAACCCTCTGTGCCTATCTGTGCTCGTACTTCAAAGCTCTTGTTGTTTGAAAAAATTTCCTTCCAAAATATGCAACTAAAATATGGGTCCGTTAAGTGCATCTTTCGCTATGGTTTTTATCATCATAGGAGTATTTCCTATTGTACGCTTGATATTTCTTCACTTATTGCACTTATTTATACATTTTTTTTCCCTTGATTCGACTTGTACTAAGATGAACATCATTTGGTGCAATAATAATGGATGTTTTCAGTTTGTGACCTCTCCCTTCACCCCCAGAAAAGAATACCCCAACAGAAGCAGAGACTCTGTATAGTGTCTTTTCTCTGTTTCATTTACTGATTAATGAATTAATGCAGATGCATCAAAATCTGGTGTTGCTCAAGAGACCATTGAAAACACAATTCGTAGAGGAGCTAAAGCCATGACAGAGCAGGAGGCTCGGCAGATTCTTGGTGTATCAGAGGGGAGCAGTTGGGAAGAGATATTGAAGGTCAGTGTTCATCGGATAAGCATTTACTGCGACTAGTTTCCTTAAGGATCATGAAATATGTTTGTTCAACCTGTGCAGAAGTATGATATTTTATTTGAGAGGAATGCGAAGAATGGGAGCTTTTACATTCAGTCAAAGGTTCACAGGGCCAAAGAATGTTTAGAGGCTACCTCTCTTGGAAAAGGTGAGGGCAATGCCAGTTGAGGATCTAGTTTATATTTTTGCTTTCAGGCATATGTTTGCTTGTACGAATGTTTATGTATTTTATATCTAAAAATTCTATTTTTGTAAAATTATCAATCTATAGCAATTGATTGCTTGATCAAGTATTCTTTCCCTCCCAAGTAAACAAAATAAAAGTATCTTATGCACAATCTCAGCTAACTCTTGAAGAGAAAGAAAGGGTGACTTCTTGTTTCATTTAAGAAACTGAGGGCATGCTATCAGAGCGATGCCAGTACAGACTGAACGAAACAAGTGCGTTTCACCTTCTCCTCAGCAGTAGCTCGCTGACAAGGCTTCCGTCTAGTAGAATACGGTGACTGGCTAAATTCGATTACCAGGTTTCTTAAGACATAACTTGGATTACTGTTAACAGTATTTTACAAAGGCAGTGGGTCCATCCTTCCAGGTAAGGTTATCCATTTCATTGTCGCTATTCTGCAGAGAATTATTCCTCATGAAATACGTCACTTCACCTTCATTCTTCTACGGGTCTTGGATGATATGTTGACTGTCCCAAGTCATTCCATGTGACTAGTCTTAATTAACATGATTACCATTTCCTCTAGGTTCCACTCTCTCAGGCTGGAGAATGAAAAAATAAAAAACTTACCACTTGTTGCTAGAATTGAAGACAAAACTCAAATTTAAAGCAAAGCTCCTAAGACAAACTCTTTCATCAAGGAAACTTAATTTATGAAAACTGGTCTTCCGTAAATCACAACAGTCAGTCACTGATTTTAATGACAGAGATTTGGAAAAAAACAAAACGTCTAATAACAGACACTGTATCACATTGTCTGTAATGATACCTCTTATTTGTCATGATGACCTGACAATGTGTTTGGATATCTGGAAATCCTGATGTTGGTTGCTGTTTAATTATAAATATATTGTCAATATATTGTTTATTTTTAAGATTTGTCTGGAATTGATTTTTTAGATAAATTGATATAATATTATAAATTGTATTTTTAAATTTGATGTACAAACATAATTACTTTTATACTCTATTTATTTTATTAAAATTAAACTTGCGCCTTTGATAAGGTTTTCTCTTTATACTCTCCCAACCTTTATACTTGCGCTGTAATTTTTCAATTTTGAATAAAAAAAAAACGACCAATTGCAGTCCAGGTTAGATATGTAAATAGCTGTGTTTTATATATTGAAAAATATATATTTTCAATGCTTTTTTAATAAACCAGAGACAACCAAACTTGATATGCACTAAAAGTTACCCCACAACCAAACTTCACAAGTTGCTGTACTGTCCTTCCCTGCCAAGCATCAAACAAGTTGCACATAATAAAACCAAGCACATTAAAGCAATCCACTAAATAAAGAATCGACATATATAAATATTCGATATTCACACCAATCTCTAGAGTGTGGTGTATTTTTCAAAACCACCAATGAACAGTTGACGCACAAACATATTTTAAAAAGGGAAAGATACCAGACAATGAATTTCCAACCACTACAATAAATATTGCCAGATGTTAAATCGAATTGATTACAAAATATGATAATGTGAGATGAATATAGAAAGGAGGAATACACTACAAAAAATCATATCAGACGCCGCATGCCGGCATATATGCAGCATGGCAGTTATCATCAAGAGTTAGACCAGAAGCTTGAATCCTGAATCATCAGAGAGATGGCGGATGACTCCAAGCTCCATATTGCCATGTTCCCATGGCTAGCCTTTGGTCACATCATTCCCTACTTGGCGCTCGCCAAACTCATAGCTCGAAGAGGTCACAAGGTCTCCTTCATCTCCGCTCCTAGAAACATTGATCGCCTTCCGAATCTTCCCCCACACATAGCGCTCCTCTCGTAAATTTCGTCAAACTTCCATTACCTCGGGTGGACAACCTTCTAGAAGGTGTGGAGGCCACTAGTGACGTTCCATACGACAAGGTCGTATACCTCAAACAAGCCTATGATGGTCTCAAAGAGCCAATCACTGTGTTTCTTGAAAACTCTCGTCCAGATTGGATGCTTCATGATTTTGCACCTTATTGGGTACCCGAGATAGCCAATTGCCTGGGCATCTCAAACGCTTATTTCAGCATATTCATAGCTTCAATGCTCAGTTTTGTCAAACCGCCTCACATGGTTGATGATCGAACCAGACCGGAAGAATATACTGTCCCACCTAAGTGGGTTCCCTTTCCCACAACTGTTGCCTTTCGGTTGTTTGAGATCATGAAGGTCTTTGAACAATCTTTCTCGACAGATGTTGAACACTATGTGTGAGGACCCGAACCCGGTAATTGGGCTCCTCACCGCCGTGCAGTCCCAATTGGCCCAACTCGTGGCCCAATTGAAACCACACAAGGCTTATCCTCAAATCAAACTCGTAAAATAAATAAAATTACATATAAATTTGAACCTTCTAAATTTTCTTTAAAATGGAGCATGCATTTAACCGGAAACCTCGACACAACCAAATCAAACACAGAGTGCAATCACAAACAGCGGAAGACTTAATTTCACACACAACAGGCCACACGGCCCCAAACATGCTTTATCAAAATAAGTCCAATAACATGCATCAACCCAAACCCAATAAGGGATCACAGTTTCAATAAACAAGCATACACAAATCCAAAATAATAATGATAGTGTCGAGTTCTCAAACGTGTCATATGCAGTAGTCCAGCCCTAAGACAAACCAGAAATCTCGACCTCACAAATAAGTCAGCTACACTGGCTCTCGACCTAGTCCTGAAAAATATCAACAAGAGGGGGATGAGATCTCAAGGACCTCAGTGAAAGTCACAGCGTCATAAACAATTCCGGTGGAATAGAGGCACATACGAAAACAAGTATAAACAATATAATGCTTAATAATAAAATCACATTTAATCCATGATGCTAATCGTGCAACGAACTCATATAAATAAAATCGATTACGTATGAATGAGTTTGAAATCATAAACCAATATGTCGAGCACAAGCCCAAATATTACAAAATCTCAAAGTCTCAAAACACGTGGCTACTATGCCAAAATCTCTCGGGGAGGACCACTAAAACCGCTTCGCCTGATAACCCCGGCCAAAGGGAAATCGGAAGCCCACTGGTGGCTAATTTAAATACACATTTTCAAATAAATATAAATCCCCTGCAACCAGTGTTGTCCTAGGGAAATGTGGAGAAAACGCACTATCACACAAATCCCAACTCACGCACAACTCGCAAAGCCCGAAGGCATATCATGTATAGCCTGATACTCACACCGTCACAAGGCCTATACTCACCACCTTATACTCCTAGGCAAGGGAATACCCTTCTATCTAAGGGTGCTCATCCACTTACCTCCGCATTGGCCAAGCGTTGTTATCGTCAATTCCAAGATCAAATCCTAGAAATCGTATATGAATATACGTACTTCGCAATTGTGAAAAAGATCTCAAATCATATCATAATTCAAATCGATTATGATGCAATCCAAAAACAATTCAAAAGCTCGCATAAAAGTCCCACATTTTAAGAAATCAATATAAATCAATTAATTCTCGCAAAGTATCTCAATCACGTCACAAGCATGCATATAGGTCCATAAAAATATTTTATGCATCATAAACATGTCACACGCATAATGAACCTAATATGCAAAGTCATGCATCAATGCACATATTGCCTCTATTCAAAAACAAGCATATATCCGATTTTAATTAATAAAACCCAAAACATTTCCGTGCATGTAAATGAAACATAGTCTCCCACCTCTTGACGCGCAGACGACTCGACGGCTAAGCCTTTGCCCTTATCGATCGCTGAAATACCACCTAAACAATCATACACACAAAATCGTACTAAGAACAAACCCAAAAATAATAAACTCAAAAAATGACCAGAAATAAAAATAACCTACGAGACTTCTTAAACACTCACTCTAAGTCCCAAATTATTCAATTCAACCTCTAGAAACTCAAACCACTCAATTCCTTAAAAAAAATAACAAATTCCCTCACATACGCAATTGATCCTAAATTTAATTTCCAATTCCAAGCTCCACCAACATCAAAATTGGTTTCCTAATTCGACCAACCTTCTCTACAACACATAAACAATCTAACTCAAGCAATAGCATCATCCAATTTCAACCAATTTCATCCAATTTCACAAAATCATTCAAATCCCGAAATTACCAAAATGCCATTGATACCTAAAATGATCAATCATGGATCAAATGATGTTTTCAAGCAATCTAGACTATCAGACTATGTTAAGGGACATCTAATCTTGCTAATTCAACCACAAATCAAAAGAGGAATTGAAGAAATCAAGTAAAATTTCATAAAATCCGAAAATACAAAATAATACCTAAATAAATGAAAAACTACTATAACCAATCACCATACCTGAGAAAATACAAGGAAGAGGGTTAGGTTTAGGTTCTGGAACAAGACCCACTCCTTAATTTGAAGAGAAAATGAAGATTGGAGGTTTGGGAGGTTTAGGAAATTTGAGAGCTTTGTAAACTTTGGAGTTTTGGCAACAAAGGGGGGAAATGGGTTCTTTTCTGCACATTCCCGTGCAGAAAAGTGAAGGGAAAGGGGCAGGGGCGTTTTTGAGAATCTGCTCCTTTTTTTTTTTTTTTACTATTTGACCGTTGACTTTGACTTTGACTTTGACTTATTAATAACTGAGGTAAAATAAAAATTAAAAACTCAAAATATTGAAATCGGGCTTCTAAAACGTAATTGGGCTCGAGAAACCGAAATCGGGCCCACGAACGCAAAAAATCCCCAAAGGCCTGCGGCCACTCAAAACGGGCCTCCAAAAATCTTTATACGGGTCAAAAGAGTAGATTGGGCTATATCCTCAGGACTCAAACCTCAAACAATGCATCAATCGACTAATTAATCTAATGCACATTAAATCTCCAAAACGACACGTCGTGCAAATTATCGACATACCACCAACGACATGACGTTCTAAACATTCTAAACCTGACACCTAGGCTCTATGACTATGTCCACGTCACTCGGTCAAAAGGTCAGCTATGACGGTCAAAGGGTCAACTCACTCAAATCGACCAATCCGAATAATCTAACTAAATTCGGATGCTGACTAGACTATCAAAAAGACGGGGTCTCACACTATGTTCCCGATGTTGCTCGCCTTGAGAAACAGTTCAGAGGCTGTGACATGATAGCTGTGAGAGGCTGCAACGAATTCGAATCAGAGTGGATAAACCTGTTGCAGCAGCTGCATGGAAAACCGGTTATCCCTGTTGGTTTCCTCCCCACGACCGAATACGACAGGGGGGAAGAAACTGACAGCTGGAGATCGATAAAAGAGTGGCTAAACCATCAAGCAAGAGGCAGTGTTGTGTATGTGGCGTTTGGCAGTGAAGCGAAACCGAGTCAAGATGAGATTACTGAGATAGCTTTGGGGTTGGAGTCATCTGGGCTCCCGTTCTTTTGGGTGTTGAGGATGCGCCGTGGCTCAGATGATACGGAGTATATCAAGTTGCCAGATGGGTTTGAGGAGCGAACCAAGGGGCGGGGAATTGTGTGCTCTACTTGGGCACCTCAGCTCAAGATTCTGGCTCACGACTCGGTTGGTGGGTTTTTGACTCACGCTGGGTGGAGCTCTGTGGTAGAGGCACTGATGAACCAGAGAGCTCTTATACTCTTGACATTCTTGGCAGACCAAGGGATCAATGCTCGGGTTTTGGAGGAGAAGAACATTGGATACTCCATACCACGGAACCATTTGGATGGATCATTCACGAGGGAATCAGTAGCCGAGTCATTGAGGTTGGTGCTGGTAGAAGAAGAAGGAAAGATATTCAGAGACAAAGCCAAGGAGATGAGTCATTTGTTTGGAGACAAGGATTTACAGGACCGGTACGTGGATAGCTTGCTAGGCTATCTCAAAAGCCATAAACGGCAAAGGGCTTGAGATGATCACCAGATAGTTGCCGTTTACGGCCATTGCCTGAACTTTCAATAATGTACTCTTTTGGCATGTAGTTCATTTGTACTTTTTGGGCCAAAAATAATATCTGGGTTCCACTTTTGGGTTGGAAATTTGATAAATAAAATTTATCAAATTATTTTCATTACCCATAAGTTTATTTGTCTTGAGTCTGACCCAATTCGACTGGATTATATTTGGTTGGGTGTTGGGTCATCTGAAACCTGACCCATCAAACAACCGTACACTCCATTTACGAACAAGGGAAAGTACTCGGGCTATAGAGGTACCATGTGAGCTGGGCTAGGTTGGGCCAACCTTCTCGAATCACATTTTGGCATTTCACTCTTCATAACTAATTCTACATCTTAATGTTATGAAACAAAAGTCTACTACTTTCCCCCTTTCACTTGCATGAAACCAACATCTGAGTCCAAGAACATACCCCTAAAGTTTCTCCAATCTAGTGTCAGTAGAAGAATAGGAGCAATAGGATCGGTGGCTTCACTCATATTAACAGGAAAGGAAGATACTCCACTTAAATGAACGTTTTTAGTATATTTCTATGCAATTATATGAAGAAACATGCTTAATTTTGCCTAAAAAAGCATGGCTAATTTATATAATTCTAACCATTATCTAATGCGCTATGGTATGAACATATAAAATCAGCCACCAATTTTATTTGACAATTTACTTACCAATTTATTTTCTCCTTCACTGTGTTTTTTTGTGTTCTGTTATACTCGTATTCAGCGTTTGTTTGATGATGTTAAAAAATGAGAATTTTGTATTAAAGATGGCACCTGAGGTAACTAAGAATTAGCAGTTTTTCGTTGGCACACCCTCTGTAGTGCATGTAGATAATTCTTAGTTCATGTTACAGATCTGAACTGAACCAATTCATTTTACTCCTTTTGCAGTTTGTTTGCTATTTGATTTCCGCATGTTGAATAGTTGCCAGCTGCTGCAACCGTATCAGATCTTTCTGTTTTCTAGCATTTGATTTTCTCTGTCTTTTAAATTTTGAATATTTGTTATTGACTACATAGACTCTGCAGTTTATAGAATCCTCAACAACAGCTTAGTTCTTGGGATTGTTCTGTTGAACTCTCCTCTATATAAAGAGAGTATCAGTTCATCAATAAAAAATTGGTTTTTCACCCTTTATCTCTTCTGTTGGTTATTACTTTCCTTCTAGCTTTCTTAAAGGAGGTATTGTCGGTCCTTTCAAATTGGTAGCGGAGCATTTCTTCTTAAGGGACCTGTAGTTGCAAAACAGCAATTTTTGTTTTTTTTGCTATGGATTCTGAAATTCCTTTTACTACACTTGCACCACCTGTCTTCGATGGTGAGGGCTATCATGTATGGGCAGCAAGGATGCAGGCACATCTGGAGGCAAATGATCTCTGGGAAGCTGTTGAGGAGGACTACGAAGTTCCTGCTTTGCCTGCCAATCCAACTCTAGCGCAGATAAAGAATCAAAAGCAGAAGAAGATAAGAAAGTCGAAGGCTAGAGCTACGTTGTTTGCTGCTGTCTCATCAGAAATTTTTGTCAGAATTATGACAATGAAATCAGCATTTGAAGTCTGGAATTTCTTGAAGAAAGAGTATGAGGGAGATGAAAGAATCAAGGGAATGAGGATTCTAAACTTGATTAGAGAGTTTGAACTTCAGAGAATGAAGGATTCAGAAACCGTCAAAGAGTATGTCGATAAACTACTCCATATCGCCAATAAAGTAAGATTACTTGGCTCTGAATTTTCTGATTCTAGACTCGTGCAAAAAATTCTTGTAACAGTTCCTGAGAAATTCGAAGCAACTATTTCTTCGTTGGAAAATACTAAAGATTTGTCAAGAATTAGTTTGGCAGAATTATTGAGTGCTTTGCAAGCACAAGAGCAGAGACGTCTTTTAAGATCTGAAGGGTCTGTTGAGGGTGCATTGGCTGCAAAAGTTCAGTCCAACCACCGAGATAGAGATAAGAAGTACAACAAATACAAGAAAGCAAATTCAGATTCTCATTCTCTTAAAAACAATGGGAGAAGTAAAATCTGATTTTCCGCCTTGCAAGCATTGTGGGAGGAAAAGGTCATCCTCCATTTAGATGTTGGAGAAGGCCGGATCAACAATGCCATAAATGTCAAAAGATGGGGCATCATCAAAAGGTTTGCAGAGACAACACTCAGTACAAGAATATTGCACAGGCAGCCGACGAAGTAGCTGATCAGGAAGAGGTAGAACAACTCTTTGTTGCAAGTTGTTTTACAACCAGTAGCTCTAGTGACAAATGGCTTATTGATAGTGGGTGCACAAACCACATGACATTTGATCGTGATCTGTTTAAGGAGCTTGACTCTTCGATCAGTTCTACGGTACAAATTGGCAATGGGGATCATATTGATGTTAAAGGAAAAGGCACTGTGGCAATTATAACTTCTACAGGTACAAAGTTAATTAAAGATGTCTATTTTGTACCTTGTATTAATCAGAATTTATTGAGTGTTGGTCAGTTGTTGGAGAATGGTTTCAAAGTTATCTTTGAGACCAATTTTTGCCAAATCAAGGATGCCCAAGACAGAGATGTTTTTAAAGTATTGATGAAGGGAAAAAGCTTTGCACTTGATCCTTTAGAGCATGAGCAAAAGGCCTATTCTATAACCACGAATGACTCTGAAGTTTGGCACAAAAGGCTCGGACATTTCAATCATGTTGCTGTAGTAAATATGAAGAAGAATGATCTTGTTCGAGGGTTGCCACATCTAGTAGCCGATATACCAAAATGCAAAACTTGTCATTTCGGAAAACAAGCAAGGCTTCCTTTAAAAAAAAACAACTTGGAGAGCTACTGAAAAGTTGAAATTAATCCACACCGATGTTGCTGGTCCTCACAGAACTCCATCGCTTAAAGGAAGTAAGTATTATATCGTCTTCATTGATGATTATACAAGAATGTGCTGGATTTATTTCTTAAAATTCAAGTCAGAGGTTGCTGGTGTATTCTTCAAATTCAAGAGGTGGATTGAAACTCAATGTGGTTCAAAAATTCAAGCTTTGAGATCAGATAATGGCAAGGAATATACATCAGATCAATTTAATGCATTTTGTGAAGAAGGTGGGATTGAACATCAACTCACTGCTCCATATACTCCACAGCAAAATGGAGTTAGTGAGAGGAAGAATCGCACCATAATGGAGATGGCCAGATGTCTGATGCATGAGAAAAGCTTGCCAAAAGAATATTGGGCAGAAGCTGCGCACACTGCAGTCTTTCTACTCAACAGACTTCCAACAAAAGCAGTGGATGGAAAGACACCATTTGAGGTCTGGTATGGCTATAAACCTTCAATAAAAAATCTGAAAGTGTTTGGATGCTTGTGTTTTGTTTATGTGCCACAGGCCAAGAGAGACAAGCTTGATAAAAGAGCAGAAGCTGGAATTTTTGTGGGTTATAGCACTATTTCTAAAGCTTATAGAGTTTTCCAGCCTCTTTCAAGGAAAATTCTGATAAGTAGAGATGTGCACTTCATGGAGGAGGAAGCATGGAATTGGAAAGAAGAACAACCAATGTCAATCCAAAATCAGATTACAAAGCTTCAGCTGGAAGAAAATGAATTGGTGGATCACGTTCCCATAAGAGGCACAAGATCTCTGTCTGATATCTACGAGAGATGTAATGTGGCCATTTTTGAGCCCGGAAACTTTTGGGAAGCTGAAAGTGATCCAAAGTGGAGAGCTGCAATGGAAAAAGAACTGGCTATGATTGAGAAAAATCAGACATGGTTACTTGTGAAAAGACCCGAAAACAGAAAAATTATTGGAGTAAAGTGGGTTTTTCGAACCAAGCTGAATGCAGATGGCTCAGTCAACAACTACAAAGCCAGGCTGGTTGTTAAAGGGTATGCTCAAATTTTTGGTGTTGATTTTTCTGATACATTTGCTCCTGTTGCTAGACTAGAAACCATAAGGTTATTGTTGGCTATAGCAGCACAAAAAGGCTGGAAAGTCTTTCAGCTTGACGTTAAGTCAGCATTCTTAAATGGTTTTCTTGAGGAGGAGATTTTTATTGAGCAACCTGAAGGATTTACAGTCAAAGGACATGAAGATGATGTCTACCAGCTTAAAAAAGCATTGTATGGGCTAAAACAAGCACCTAGAGCTTGGTACAGCCGAATTGATGAGCATTTGATGCATTTGGGTTTCAGAAAAAGTTCCAGTGAGGCCACTCTCTACATAAAAGGTGATGAAAACACTTTTGTTATTGTCTCTTTATATGTAGATGATTTGTTGGTTACTGGAAATAATAGTAAACTTGTTGAGAAGTTTAAAGAAGATATGCAGGATGTTTTTGAGATGACAGATTTGGGAGAAATGGCTTATTTTCTTGGTATAGAAATTAAGCAGAAAGGAAGAGAAGTGTTTGTTTGTCAAACGAAATATGCAAGAGAGGTTTTGAAGAAGTTCAAAATGGAGAATTGCAAGTTCATGTCTACTCCAATGTGTCAAAAGGAGAAGTTTAGCAAGAATGATGAAGCTGAAAAGGCAGATGAAAATCTTTACAGAAGCATGGTTGGTTGTCTCATGTATCTTACAGCAACTAGACCAGACATTTTACATGCTTGTAAGTCTTCTGTCAAGATATACTAGCTGTGCAACTAACACTCATTTTAGAGCAGCTAAAAGAGTGATGAGGTATGTTAAAGGAACACTGCATTTTGGGATCAAGTTTTATGCAAGTAAGAATTGCATGTTGTTGGGATATTCTGATAGTGATTGGGCTGGTTGTCGTGATGATATGAAGAGCACTTTTGGTTATTGTTTTAATCTTGGTTCTGGAGTATTTTCTTGGTGTTCTAAAAAACAGGAAATTGTTGCACAGTCTACAGCCGAAGCTGAATTTGTTGCAGCAACAGCTGCTGCAAATCAGGCTTTGTGGCTTAGAAAAATTTTGCTTGACTTGAACTTGAAACAAGAAGAGCGTACACAAGTATTGGTGGATAATCAAGCAGCTATTGCTACTTCGAAGAATCCTGTTTTTCATGGAAAAACTAAACATTTCAACATCAAATTGTACTTTCTCAGAGATGTGCAGAAGGAAGGATTTGTTGAACTACAATACTGCAAAACTGAGTTTCAGCTAGCAGATATATTCACCAAAGCTCTGCCAAAGAGTAAATTTGAGTTTCTGAGAGAGAGACTTGGAGTTTGCAGCAACTGAAGCAAGGAGGAGTGTTGAATAGTTGCCAGCTGCTGCAACCGTATCAGATCTTTCTGTTTTCTAGCATTTGATTTTCTCTGTCTTTTAAATTTTGAATATTTGTTATTGACTACATAGACTCTGCAGTTTATAGAATCCTCAACAACAGCTTAGTTCTTGGGATTGTTCTGTTGAACTCTCCTCTATATAAAGAGAGTATCAGTCCATCAATAAAATTGGTTTTTTCACCCTTTATCTCTTCTGTTGGTTATTACCTTCCTTCTAGCTTTCTTAAAGGAGGTATTGTCAGTCCTTTCACCGCAGAAGGGTTGTTATTTTGCTACTTGCTATGGTACGTTTATCTTTTCTCTTCTCCTTTTATTGTTGTAGATTTATTTATTGTTTGATTTCCGCATATGGGATTTAAATTTACTTGCTTAATGTCTTATACTGACATAAATCTGTATTCGATTAATTTCAATGCGACTGTTTTGTCAATTTTCCCATGCGGGGAAAGTTCTTGCCTACTTAATTGTAATGGGAACTACCATACTGGGGAGGGCTTTTTTTCAAGCCTATCGCCAAGCACTTGCAAGTAAGTGTTGTTTACTTTACTATCTATTTGTTTGGCATTTTCTGCTCCATGTTCCTAATATATAAGATGCTAAAAGACTGATAAACTAGTAACAATAACTTGGACGTCATTCTGCTTGTGCGACATTTTTATCTTTTCTTTTTTCGTTACTATCAACCTTATGGTTATTGCAGAACCAAGACTTGTTAAACCCTCTGTGCCTATCTGTGCTTGTACTTCAATGCTCTTGTTGTTTGAAAAAATTTCCTTCCAAAATATGCCGCTAAAATATGGGTCCGTTAAGTGCATCTCTCGCTGTGGTTTTTATCATCATAGGAGTATTTCCTATTGTACGCTTGATATTTTCACTTATTGCACTTACTTATACATTCTTATTCCCTTGATTCGACTTGTACTAAGATGAAACATCATTTGGTGCACTAATAATGGATGTTTTCATCTTGTGACCTCTCCCTTCACCCCCAGAAAAGAATACCCCAACAGAAGCAGAGACTCTGTATAGTGTCTTTTCTCTGTTTCATTTGCTGATTAATGAATTAATGCAGATGCACCAAATTCTGTTGTTGCTCAAGAGACTATTCAAAACACAATTCGTAGAGGAGCTAAAGCCATGACAGAGCAGGAGGCTCGGCAGATTCTTGGTGTATCAGAGGGGAGCAGTTGGGAAGAGATATTGAAGGTCAGTGTTCATCGGATAAGCATTTACTGCGACTAGTTTCCTTAAGGATCATGAAATATGTTTGTTCAACCTGTGCAGAAGTATGATATTTTATTTGAGAGGAATGCGAAGAATGGGAGCTTTTACATTCAGTCAAAGGTTCACAGGGCCAAAGAATGTTTAGAGGCTACCTCTCTTGGAAAAGGTGAGGGCAATGCCAGTTGAGGATCTAGTTTGTATTTTTGCTTTCAGGCATATATTTTGCTTGTATGAATGTTTATGTATTTTATATCTAAAAATTCTATTTTTGTAAAATTATCAATCTATAGCAATTGATTGCTTGATCAAGTATTCTTTCCCTCCCAAGTAAACAAAATAAAAGTATCTTATGCACAATCTCAGCTAACTCTTGAAGAGAAAGAAAGGGTGACTTCTTGTTTCATTTAAGAAGCTGAGGGCATGCTATCACAGCGATGCCAGTACAGACTGAACGAAACAAGATGGTTTCACCTTCTCCTCAGCAGTAGCTCGCTGACAAGGCTTCCGTCTAGTAGAATACGGTGACTGCCTAAATTCGATCACCAGGTTTCTTAAGCCATAACTTGGATTACTGTTTACAGGATTTCACTAAGGGGGTGGATCCATCCTCCCTGTCAATGCTATCCATTTCCTCATCGCTATTCTGCAGAGAATTGTGAGAACATTCCTCACTTCACTTTCATTCTTCTCCTTCTCCTTGTATTCTCTGTAATAGGATTTTGACTCTCTCAACTTTTAAACTTGTGCGGTAAGTTTTCCATTTTGAGTAAAAAAAATACCACCAATTGCAGTCAGCTAATTATATAGGGGGAAGGTTGGATATGTAAAATGCTATGTGTATATATTGAAAAATATATATTTTCAATGTTTTTTTAATAAACCGAGACACAGCCAAACTTGATATTGGGAATTGGATGCCAGTAAAAGTTACACCTAATCCAATTCTAAAAACTAGATCATCCAATTAAACTGTAAGATTGTATTGTCCTTTGCATCTCGTGAACTTTTTTATTGTCAGCATGCACACAAGTTGCTGTACTGTCCTTTCCTGCCAAGCATCAAACAAGTTGCACATAATAAAAACAAGCACATTAAAGCAATCCATTAAAAAAATAATCGACATTCGCAAAGATTTGTACCACACTACCACCTACCACCTACCACCAACACGTTGAAAAGTCAAAATTCTTCGTGAATATCATTTCTTTAATTCATAAATGTTAAATCAACAATAAACCCACCTTTCAGTTTTTCTTAATTGGCTATAAATTCCAAGCAACAAAAACAAAACATATAACAATCAAATCTAAAATGATAACTAGTAATGATTTTCAATTACTTTTGATTATATTGTGAGGGTAAAAACATATATTGTGAGAGGGGTTTGTGATATATCGGAAAGAAATGGTGGAGATATTGGGTTTATATATGTTGTGTGATGGATCATTTGTAGTAAGATGTATTTTTTGGGTTATGTGGTTAGAATCCCGACTCAACATTGTAGTTGTGATACATCACGCACACATACACGTCCGGGCCTGCTGACTTGTGGATCCGGGGGTCAGGTCGTGACATATATAAACTTTTTGGGCCTCGCATTGTAGTTGTGATCCATCATGCGCACATACATGTCTGGGCCAAGAGTCTGGGGGCCGGGTCATGACATATATAAATGATCTCGCCCCCTCTTCTGGGTGGGCTTAGGTCGTGTTGTGTATTTATGTTTTGGCTCAAGTCAATTACGTTTGGACTCCTGGTAGCGGAGACGATTTCGCTCTCTCTTTCGGGTGGGCTTGGGTCGTGTTGAGGGAGAGAGGAAAAGAGATTGGACCCATGATTATTTGTAACAAGATACATCTTTTGGGTCATGTCGTTAGAAGTCCGACTCAACAATGCAGTCGTGTGCCATGTGGTTAAAAACCCGACTCAACGTTATAATTGTGATACATCACACGCATATACATATCCAGGCCTGTTGGGCCAAGATTAATGGGGTCCAGCTCAACGCATATATACATATTCGAAATTCACACCAGAGTGTTGTATTTTTCAAAACCATCAATGCACAACAAATATATTTTAAAAAGGGAAAGATACCAGACAATGAATTTCCAACCACTACAATAAATATTGCCAGATGTTAAATCGAATTCAATAAAAAATTCTAATTGATTACAAGATGTGATAATGTCAGATGAATATAGAAAGGAGGAATACACTACAAAAAATCATATCCAAGTAGTCATATCAGACTCCGCCAGCCGGCATATATGCAGCATTGTCGGGGCTGTCCATGTGATGGCATAGCGGATATGGGCTGCCGAGTTCGCCTTGTACCTTCCGGTATCATCAAGAGTTAAACCAGAAGCTTGAATCCTGAATCATCATAGAGATGGCGGATGACTCCAAGCTCCATATTGCCATGTTCCCATGGCTAGCCTTTGGTCACATCATTCCTTACTTGGAGCTCGCCAAACTCATAGCTCGAAGAGGTCACAAGGTCTCCTTCATCTCCGCTCCTAGAAACATTGATCGCCTTCCGAATCTTCCCCCACACATAGCTCCTCTCGTAAATTTCGTCAAGCTTCCATTACCTCGGGTGGACAACCTTCTAGAAGGTGTGGAAGCTACTAGTGACGTTCCATACGACAAGGTCGTATACCTCAAACAAGCCTATGATGGTCTCAAAGAGCCAATCACTGTGTTTCTTGAAAACTCTCGTCCAGATTGGATGCTTCACGATTTTGTCCCTTATTGGGTACCCGAGATAGCCAATAGCCTGGGCATCTCAAACGCTTATTTCAGCATATTCATAGCTCCAGCGCTCAGTTTTGTCAAACCGCCTCACATGGTTGATGATCGAACCAGACCGGAAGAATATACTGTCCCACCTAAGTGGGTTCCCTTCCCCACAACTGTTGCCTTTCGGTTGTTTGAGATCTCGAAGATCTTTGAACAATCTTTCTCGACAGATGTTGAACACTATGTTCCCGATGTTGCTCGCGTTGAGAAACAGTTTAGAGGCTGTGACATGATAGCTGTGAGAGGCTGCAACGAATTCGAATCAGAGTGGATAAACCTGTTGCAGCAGCTGCATGGAAAACCGGTTATCCCTGTTGGTTTCCTCCCCACGACCGAATACGACAGCGGGGAAGAAAGTGACAGCTGGAGATCGATAAAGGAGTGGCTAAACCATCAAGCAAGAGGCAGTGTTGTGTATGTGGCGTTTGGCAGTGAAGCGAAACCGAGTCAAGATGAGATTACTGAGATAGCTTTGGGGTTGGAGTCATCTGGGCTCCCGTTCTTTTGGGTGTTGAGGATGCGCCGTGGCTCAGATGATACGGAGTTTATCAAGTTGCCAGATGGGTTTGAGGAGCGAACCAAGGGGCGGGGAATTGTGTGCTCTACTTGGGCACCTCAGCTCAAGATTCTGGCTCACGACTCGGTTGGTGGGTTTTTGACTCACGCTGGGTGGAGCTCTGTGGTAGAGGCACTGATGAACCAGAGAGCTCTTATACTCTTGACATTCTTGGCAGACCAAGGGATCAATGCTCGGGTTTTGGAGGAGAAGAACATTGGATACTCCATACCACGGAACCATTTGGATGGATCATTCACGAGGGAATCAGTAGCCGAGTCATTGAGGTTGGTGATGGTAGAAGAAGAAGGAAAGATATTCAGAGACAAAGCCAAGGAGATGAGTCATTTGTTTGGAGACAAGTATTTACAGGACCGGTACGTGGATAGCTTGCTAGGCTATCTCAAAAGCCATAAACGGCAAAGGGCTTGAGATGATCACCAGAGAGTTGCCGTTTTCGGCCATTGCCTGAACTTTCAATAATGTACTCTTTTGGCATGTAGTTCATTTGTACTTTTTGGGCCAAAAATAATATCTTGGTTCCACTTTTGGGTTGGAAATTTGATAAATAAAATTTATCAAATTATTTTCATTACCCATAAATTTATTTGTCTTGAGTCTGACCCAATTCGAGTGGATTATATTTGGTTGGGTGTTGGGTCATCTGAAACCTGACTCATCAAACAACCGCACACTCCATTTACGAACAAGGGAAAGTACTTGTGCTAGAGAGGTACCATGTGGGCTGGGCTAGGTTGGGCCAACCTTCTCGAATCACATTTTTACATTTCACTCTTCATAACTAATTCTACGTCTTAATGTTCCATGATTTCAAGTTGTTTGATGAAATGCCGAAGAAGCGAAATTGCTCACTTTCGTAACTTTGATATAGAAGGATATATCGCTTTCACATGAGATTTGTGTCGGATGTGAAAATAATTTGTGGAAATGCGTAGTAGAGCTTTCCTCGTTTGAAGGCTTATTAGTTGTCTTTCCGGGGCGGGGAGATTATATTAATTTCTGTTTTCTACTCTTCATTTATAGGTTCCTCATGATGCGTAGCCCTTTCTACTATCAAATTATTCACATGTGCACTGAGAATTGATTCCTCAATTATCCACCAGGTCTCGTGGATGTGAGCGAACCTCTGCCACAAGCTGCCGCATCGAAGGCTGTTATCAGTTCTAAGTTCTTATCCTCCGTTCTTGCTTTGTCACTGGAGATTTCTGGGTATACTTGTATAGGTTTCATCCGCTTAATCCTTGAAGTCGGTAATGCCAATCTAACTTCCAGACTTGTGGTACAGTATTTCACTTCTTAACCCCTTAATTTCCAAAATTAATTTTGCATAAAATAGACAGTTGCATCGTCAATCTTTTTGTTTTTTGGTATCTGTATGAACCATAGCCCATTAGATGTGAGGCGATTTAGTTGATAGAGGTGCGATCGTAGTTCATTGACTTGGAGATGGGACAACCATGAAAATGATTGATGGTTTTCTAATTTATTCTTCATTGGCTTCTCTATTTTCAGTATGCATTGACTACAAGCTTTGTGGGGGATTTGTTCATACGCATATATGCTTCTGTTCTTCGGAATTGCAATCTTAATATATTTGAACTACATTCACTTGGAATGCTAAAACCCGATGAGGGCAAAACATTATGACACTGAATCTTTGAAGATAATTTGATTTTTGGGTTGCCATGTTTGTTATATGCTGATCGATCACAGAAGAATTACACAAGTCCTTTCTGTGATATTTTTGAACCATACGAGTTCCCTGAAGCCAACAAAGCGTTGAAATCCCGGACGGTGGTCAAAACAAGTCTTCAATCTTGACTCCACTATACAAAGGTGCCCGTATGTTTAAGTGTGTCACCCTCTCAGGCTTGTCCTGATTCCTGTCGGACTAGTGGAGCTGAAAAGCTTCTTTCGACTTTCCCAGCAGAGATAAGACCGTCGCAGCAATATGTTTCGTGGACAGCCCAGCTGCTTGAAGCTGATCTTGAGCTGATCCATGGTCAATGTATCTATCAGGAAGAACCATTGATCTCAACTGCAGAGAAATCTCTGGATAATTAGAACGATCATATTTTTAAAGGAAGAAAACAAGTATTTGAAAGAAGCTTGACATGAGAGGAAAACCACCTTGAGGGATCCATCCAGGATACCAGTTAAACTCAAAAATTGAGCAACATGAGAGCCAAAGCCTCCAATGGAGCCCTCTTCCACGGTGATCAGGATCTCATGCTCCTCGGTCAGCTGTCTGATAAGCACTGTATCCAAAGGTTTGCAGAATCTTGCATCGGCTACTGTCACAAAGATATCTAGGGTTCTGAGCAAGCTTGCTGCTTCTAGACATTGTTGAACCATCGAGCCATATCCCAAAATTGCGATTCTGTTGCCTTCGACCATCACTCTTCCTTTTCCAATCTATTCAATTACCAGGGAAAAGAAAAATGAAACAATCTTCAATTTGTCCTTTGTTTAAGAATGCAATTTTGCAATATCAGATTTGACTGCTAACCTCAAGCGGGACTCCTTTATTATTAGGAGGAAGAACTGCTCCAATTCCATTGCCCCTTGGGAACCTGAAACAGCTGGGTCTGTCATCTATGGCTGCTGCTGTGGCAACCATGTGCATAAGCTCAGCTTCATCCGATGGAGCCATGACCACCATGTTTGGCAGAGAAGCCATGTACGTGATATCAAATGCTCCACAATGTGTTGGCCCATCCGCACCAACCAAACCAGCTCTGTCCACAGCAAAGCGAACAGGCAACTTTTGGAGGTCTACATCGTGTACCACCTAGTTTCAAATTCGAAAGTTAGCACAGAACCGGCTTTTTTTTAACTAAAGTTGGTTTACCAGATACTCTTCTTGTCATTCACTCCTGCTGGTTTACCTGATCATATCCTCGTTGGAGGAATGTTGAGTAAATAGCACAAAATGGCTTCAGCCCCTCCGTGGCCATACCGGCTGCAAATGTGACAGCGTGTTGCTCAGCAATGCCAACATCAAAGCAACGATCTGGAAACTTCTTCTGGAAATAATTGAGACCAGTGCCACCGCCCATTGCAGCATGAATTGCTACAATCTTATCGTCTGTCTCCGCTTCTTTAATCAGAGATTCAGCAAAATATTGAGTATTGGATAGTGTAGAAGATTTTGACTTGAATTGTTTTCCAGTTTCAACGTCAAACTTGACAACTCCTGAGAAAAATTGAATAAGTATCTTCGGAAGAGAATCTAGCAGGTGTTGTGGGCTAATCAAGTTGTGGTCTTACCATGCATCTTATCAGCTGCTGCCTCTGCTGGTGGATACCCCTTCCCTTTCTCTGTTACAATATGGATCAGAACTGGCCCTGGGGCTGGCATTTCTTTGACTTTTCGAAATATGTTAACTAAATCTTCAATGTTATGCCCGTCAACTGGACCTATATAATACACCCCTAGCTCCTCAAAAAGAGTGGACCCAGAAGCACTAATCATTCCTCTAGCATACTCATCTACCTTCGCAGCAACTTGATGTGTTTTCCCTCCAATTTGCTTTGTGATGCTCTGCACCGATTAAATGTTAGATATCTTTTGGTTCCGAGACATATGGTGAAGTCTGAAACTTTCAGGAATGAACAAATGCAAATAACATTACTTTTGCTGCTTCACGCAGTTTGCGGAACTTGGTGCTCGCTTGTAGCTTCGCTAAAGCACTACTAAGGGCTCCAACAGGCGTTGCAGGGCCATCAAGAGTAGCAGTGGGCAAAGAGACTTGCTTATTGTCATTTAGAATAATAATTAAATTAGAATCTAGATATCCTGCATTATTCATGGCCTCATATGCTTGTCCTGCTGTCATGGCACCATCTCCAATTACCGAAATGACATTGTTGTTCTTTCCTAAGAGATCTCTTGCAACTGCCATACCTGCATAGTTGATTTGGAGACAATTTATCGACTTTAACCACAACATTTACAGCTACCTCTCATACGCATATGATAGTGTCATCAGTAACCTACTCTATGATTTCTTGTTCAGTTTCACAGATACAAAACTTTTGGAAAACACAAAAAATGAAAAGATTTTCACAATGAGAGCAAAACATACCAAGACCAGCAGAGATACTTGTAGAGCTATGCCCTGCGCCAAAGGCATCGTAGATGCTCTCATCCCTCTTAGGAAAGCCAGCGAGCCCTGAAGTTTGTCTTACTGTGTGCATACGAGATCTTCTTCCGGTCAAAATTTTATGCGGGTAGGACTACATAGTATAGATTTTTGTTATCAATAAACATCACAGTAAACAAGTTATTGCATTTCAAGTGGACCAGAAACAGTGTCTTCACCTGATGGCCAACATCCCAAATGATTTTGTCCTCAGGGGTATTAAAAACGTGATGCAGAGCAACCGACAACTCTACTACCCCTAAGCTTGAACTAAGATGCCCTCCTGTGCTTGAAACGCTGTATACAATATCCGCTCTGAGTTCTGTGGCAAGTTGTTCAAGATCCTGATGAACGTTGACAGCAACATCAGATGAGCAAATAGTCAAACACCTGTTCTTATACAGCAAATGCTAAAATTCCTTTCAAGTAATTACGCTTCTGCTAGCAGGTTGAAGAAACAGAAGGACAAAAATAACAGAATCAAAAGAAAAAAAAATTCACAAATAAACAAACAGAAGGCCAAGATGACAAAAACGACCGAATTTTCCAGCTAGGTAAACCCACTAAATGACAAAGTAGATGATTCACATGTTCCCGTGAAGATTTCTAAATCACCTGCGTTGATAGGTTCTTCATGTGAACGGGGTAATTGACGGTGTCCAACAATGGCGTGGCTGGTTTGTCTTTGGAGAAATCAATTATCCTGAGTTGTTTCTCTTTGTTTATCATCAGTTCCCCTTCCTCATCGTCAAATGTGTCGGCAGATGCTCGTACACAGAACTAAAACACATGCCAGCCACAGTTAAGAGTCCCGTAAACATTACCGTGACAGAAAGAAAATCCGTCACATGATCGAAGACCAAAAGAGCAAGAGCATATCGAAGCCTCATACATACAAGGAAAACAAACACTTGAAAAGAGCAATCGCTAAGGTGTGAATGCCATAACCGAAAGTTTTTTTTAAAAAAAGCAGATTAAAAGGCTTAAAATGATCAGCAATAGCTGGAGATTCCACTTGGTAGGTACCTTTTTCTCGGAGCAAAAATTTGATCCTGGGGATCTTGCTTTAAAAAATGGAGCGAGGATTTTGCTACCGGTAAAGAAGGAAGCGGAAACAGCCATGGCAACTGAAATCCAATCAAGGGAGTGACAAAGGGAGAGACGAAGACTGTGCAGTATATATATTCTCCGTTCTGTTGTGAGTGCGTGAGGAATATGGAAGTAAGGAAGACCCTTTGAATGACCCAGTCTTATAGGCAGGAGGGAGGGAACAGACACAGAAAGTTTGCTCTCGTGTAATGAAATGTTAAGACTTGTCAATTTCTCACGAGATGAAGGGAAACTGCCGAATTTTCTCCTCAAACGGACACCGCACGAGATGGTTCTATCATTATCAATTTTCCTCCCCATAGGATAACAAGACAGACGGTAGGTAAATCCTGGTAGTTGGTCCTAGGATTTTGTGGAAAATAAATAATATTTCTTTTTATAACCTTTTTCCTTATATACTATTCTGATATATTTTATGATAAAAATATTTTCTTTTTTCTTGTCTAGTCGATCTGGGTAAGCAGTATACCCACAAATAATCCAACATTCACCGTTGCGTGTATATGCATATCTATTGATTAGGGTCCACCCAATTTTTGTTGCTAATTGAGTTGGTTTTTCCTGTTCTGGCATCCTTTTTGTGCCGGGATTGATACAAATTAAAACAAAATTAATTTTGTAGTATTTAATTTTCCTTTTCAACCATATTGTAGAGAGTGTATTTGATAAACAGCAAGAATCTGAACCTGTTTCAGGCAACCAGCCAAGTATCAACGACGGATCGTCTAAGAAGAGAGGAATGAACATTGAATTATTTTTATTATTTCTTTTGCTTTTTAATAAATACTACCTATTTAATAATTGAATGGTTCCCATATGTAGGGGATGCACATCCGCGTGATTCACGACTCCAATGAAAAAAACGCTATCGTCGTGGTCTCAAGAATCCTCCTCCCGATCTCTATCAATTACATTTTGAACACGTTTTCTTCATTTTTCTAATGATCAACATTCATGAATGATGAGATATATACTATATTGGTCGCAATCTCTCATGCTTTGATGGATATTCTGAATTGTTATATTTGTATTTTCAGATATTCATAGATTTGGCAACTTAGGTACACAAAAACCACATGTGAGACCCAGCCCGTAGGGGGGGTCAGGTTACCCAATCCCACATTGGAAAGGAACGGGGGAGGTTTTGGGCTTATATGTGATGGTATTATTTGTAACAAGATGCATTTTTTGGGCCCTGTGGTTATAAGTCCAACCGAGCATTGCAGTTATGATCCATCACGCGCACATACACGTCCGGGCCCGCTGGGCCGAGGGTCCGGGGGACCAGGTAGTGACAGATGGTAGCAGAGCCAATCTCGTTCCCTCTTCCGGGTGGGCTTGGGCCGTGTTGTGTGTTCACGTTTAGGGCCGTAAGTTTGGGCCAAAGTCAGTTACGTTTGGGCTCTCCTCGTGAGGACACGATGTCTATAAGGAGGGGAGATTGTGAGACCCAACCCGTAGGGGGGTCAGGTTACCCAATCCCATATCGGTAAGGAACGAGGGAGGCCTTGGGCTTATATATGATGGTATTATTTGTAACAAGATGCATCTTTTGGGCCCTGTGGTTATAAGCTCAACTGAGCGTTACAGTTGTGATACATCACGCGCACATACATATCCAGGCCCGGGTCCGGGGGCTAGGTCGTGAATTCCTTATTAAGCTGCTTTATTGAATTCGTGCTTATCCTTATCACTAAACATTTTATGAAACTTATTCGTTGGGTATTAAAATCACATATTTTTTCCTATAAAACCTTACAAAATACTGAAATTCTAGATTCTTGTATAAGATGGGACACTTAATGTAATGAATGTAAAATTTTCAGTGATAAGGCCTCTGCATTTCTATTTCATGACATCATAAAATAACCACGAAAGCAAGAGTGTGTGATACAAAAACAGTATTTTTTAAATATTGACCCACAAAAAAGGAAAAAAGTATAAAATGAAGGGTTGGGTAATATTGTTTCTTAAAAAATATTTATATAATGGAGGACACTTAGTGCACACATTCTGTGGTTGGGGCCGTTTACTTCATATTGGAATCAACCGTTAAACTTTATTCCCACTAGTAATTATTTAATTCCACCAATAATTCACAAATTGAAGCGTGTCTCTCTCTCATCAAAATAAACGGCGGTTGTTTAATTATCAGTTATCCACTACTTACATCATCAAATCAATCACTCCCTTCCTAGTACACGATGACGTGGATATATTAGTAGGCCACCGTTAATGATGACCTGGCTATATCAGTGAAGAGTCTATTTTTTTTAAAAAAATATACAAAGAGTAAAATATCTATATTTATTCCCCATACCATTATTTCAAAATATCTGGTGAATATAATCAAATCTAATAACTAATATCTCAAGTTTTTATGCAAATATATATTTGATGGTCACTTAAATATACGTATATTATTAAAAAATTTAATTTATATATACAGTATATATGATTTTACTATTTATAAGTAAAATATTTTATATGATTTAGCAAAATTATTTTAAATATCTTTCCATAAATATTTCGGAAATGGTTTATACGATTTTAAATGAACTTTAAAAATTATTTCATTTTTAAATTTTTATTTAAATACTCGTTTTCTTTCAAAATTTTTGGAGGTTTGTACAATTTTATATGAATTTATAACGTTGGTGTGATTTTTTAAAAAAATAATTTTTTTTTCTGGAAATCTATTATTAACTTTTAGCTGAAATATATATATATTTACATATTAAGCTGCTCTCAAACTATAAACCAAGGTTTTAAAAACCGGATCGGTCTTCGAACCGGTGAAGTTAAGGGGTTTTAGAGGTAACCGGAAATAACCGGTTTAAGAACCGAAAAATTGAACCGGTAATTAATATATTAAAAAATATTATAATATTAATTTTCAAAAATTAATATATCAAACTACATATTAAAAAATTAATATTCTTAATTTTTATCTTTTTAAATTTTTTTATCCGTTTAATTTTTATTAAAAATTATTTTTTTTAAGTTTTCGAACCGATTGATCCGTAACCGGTTCAATCGGTTTTCAAAACCGAATCATGTACCGGGTCCGGTTGAACCGGCTGGTCCGGTCCGGTTTTCAAAACATTGCTATAAACCAATCTTTTTAATTTCTGATCAATTTCGCACTTTAATACCAATTCAAGCTCCAATAATTTTACATACTAAACACAATATAAGAATATATTCATAATCCATAATAAGATTTTAACAAATTCTTAAAAAATAATCAATTAAATAAAAATAATATAATTTAATAAGTTAAAGTTAAAAAAAAAATAGTATAAGGACATCACCATTGAATAAAGTATTGACTGTCATCATCACTGGAAGTTTTTAATAAATTACGATTATTTTTTATATTTTAAATTTCTCATTGAAATTTACTAATTCTGATATATAGCTATATATATATATACATATATGTTAGTTCGTTTATACCAGACATGGATGCATACATGAGCTGAAAACAATCCCGACAAGGAGAAGGATTCGATGGAACTCAAGTGTGCTCGTTACAGATAGGGATTCGGACTAGACTGCTGTCTTTATTATCTAATCCGGCCAATGGTTTCAGATGAGATGCCTGCAATCCAAGAGAAGACAAAAGTAGATGCCTTTCCATCACATCAAACGCAATATGCCAATATAGGATAAACCCTGGAAGGCACATCCCAATTCATGAGGAACTTCAGGTTTGTATCCTTTCCAAAACAAGATGACGAACAGGGATGGCTGATGCCTAGTTTCGGGCTTGCTGCTATAGATGTAGGTTATGGGAAGGATTCTCGGTTTGTCTTTTATCTAACAAATAAGATAAATTCAAGACTAGGATGGGATGGCATCTCTGACAGCTACAGTTTTCAAGATACACAGCTGAAATCGACAAAGTTAAGCTAACAAGATATTTCAATTTCGCAGGTGGAACCTGCCAAACCATATAAAAATTTGATTAAAAGAAAGATTAAATTATTATCTCTTTCATACATTCTTTCGATTAAAATATTATCTAACGATAGTCTATAGCCTAATGGAATTTTGTAATTGTTGAATAGGTTGTTTGAGTTTAGAAATTAAATGTTCATAGCCCGGGTCCTAGTTAAACCCCAAAAGCCCAAATATGCAGGCATTAGTCATGGCTCAATGAACTCAAATATGCAGGCTTGTGTCATGACCCCGTAGGGCCGACAAGCACATAATCAAAAAAGAAAAGCACCACAAGAAAATAATATATTGGCAGCAACTTCCGTATTTGCTGGTTTACAGCAAAACTTGTCTAGAAATTCCTTCGAGTGAGGCAAAACGCTTTTATAACAGGAAGTAACAGGGAGGCTCAAAAGATGTGCAATACTAGACTTGCATCATGATAACAAGAAATCAAGGTTCATATCTACATGAAACGGAAGAAAGGCTCAAGCATTGAACCAACGAAAAAATGAGAAAGATTACTCAAGATGATATACAAGCTTTGTCCTGTTACCTGTTAGCAAGAAAACTTTGGCGGTACAATGGGAATGATGTGACAGTAACGCCTATTATCTAGTATCTGATAACATGGCGGCGCGACCAGAGCTCGTACATGACCATGTGAAACGCATCATATTTGACAGGAGGAGAATTCCATTGGAAATGCTTTTGCACCTGGTAAACACAGTAACGTTAAGTTCTCATTATAAACAGAAAATCATGTTGAGGAATTCAACTTAATTCTTTGATGGGTGATTATCTCCATAGAAAAAAAACAACAGCTTAACACAAAATAGGGTTCAGAATGGCTTCTACCTTAACTAAATTGTTGTGAAGTACAATAAACTCATTCTCAGATATGCCTTTGAGAATTTGCTTAAGATTGTAGACATCACGTTCTTTCAGAATGATGGAAAATTTTTGCCAATCAAGTATCTCATTGAAAGGCAGGTCATAATAGTTCGATAGGATTACTGCAAGAAAGGTAACAAAACAGGTTAGAAAAAAACTTTACAACAACTCTCTACTGATGAATAATTAATTGTCATAAGTTCTTTAGTTCATGCTCTAAAAGAATAGCCAGGCACCCCTGCAATTGTGATAATATAGGACCAAGCAACCTACAAATATAATCTATGCTTAAAGACCAGTGAGAATAATTAGGCATCCTGAGAATATCAACAAGATCAGAAATCTCCAGGCAGATTTCTTTTTCTTCTTTTTTTTCCAAGCCTTACGTCAATCTCCAGGGATTAGGTTCAAAAGGAGTTGATGATAAGGGACTTTAAAAATTTTCAAAATTTCATCTTTTCAGTAGCGAAACTGTGGAAAGCTATTGGTCTTATCCTTGGACATTCATCAAAGTGGTAAAGAATTACATGCTTACCAGGAACACACCCATAATGAATCGAGTCAGTGATGCGAGCACTATTGACCTGAGAGCCACCTGGACATATACAGAATTTGGTCCTGTAGAATCTCTTTTGGTACACCAACTCTCCAGTAGCTCTACTTATTCTGTTGTTTGAAATATCAAGTTCAGTATCATTCTCCCACACACGGGCCAAAATAACTCTAATTTTTGAGTTTCTATGGCCAGCCCAGAAACCAAGCCTCGTCCTGCATAGCATGCATCTTGTCAAACAACAAATTTAAGGCTAGACTCTCTGGTGTTAAAAATAAACATCATATTTTGCAAGTAAGATGACATCTTACCAAATAAGAACTATACATTCCGCAAGAATAACTTCATGGCATGTTAAACACAGCAGTAAGTATAACCATTCCAGACACGGCATAAGTATAACCATTCTGACACAGCACAACTATAACCATTCCGACACAGCAGTAAGTATAACCATTCCGATCATGTTCAAGAATCCAGACATGATCATCCATTAGTCTAGAATTGATAAAAAGATCAGGGACAAAAAGAGGGGAGCCTGGGAAGTGTCACCTAGGGGCGCAACATCATATGAAAAGCTGTGATTACCTGTTCTCCACATCGTTCCCTCCAGCTGGAAGGGCAAATGGTTGCAGCACCTGAGGAAGAGCTACATCTTTGTGGGGAATGAATCCAACATCATAACTCGGGGAGCAAACCACTCGAATTGCATTCTTTACAAGAAAAGGTACTCCTTCAGTTGCTCTTACACCAACATCATGGCAGGTGACAAAAAAGTGATCCGCGCCTAGTGTTCTGTTCCAGTATGGATACTTGGCTATCAAGCTGTCCACATAATTCTGAACTATAACGGTCATATTTTCGTAAGAAGTACCCTGTAACAACAAGTAAAACTTAATGCAACCAGTAATATAATGCTCCCATCCATAGTAGGCAATGCCTGTAAACAAAGGGTGAGAAAAACAAGAATAGTAGGATGAGAAGATAATACCTTGCCTCGCATCTTGTGGCAAGATATGGGGATGAAAAAAAGGTGGGCCTGATCAGGATCTAGGGTTCGAAACCGGCTATCCCGAATGTTCTGAAAAAAATAGCCCTCGCTGGCGTACTTGCCTGTAAGTTTCCGCGGAGTCTGATAAAAAGTATTGGGATCTCCATCTGGATAAATGTACACCTTGAAGTTTCTCTCCATTTCCCTGTAATTCAGCCTGAAAACCTCCGGTGTATGGTACAGATCCGTCAACTCGCCATCGGCACCGCCTGACTGATATGATTCGTCGAATAAGGGGGCAGAGAGACGGGTAGATGCAGTGGCGGCAGCCGCGGAAGAGGCTGAGGAACGGAGGGAGTTCAAGGAGAGGTAGGTGAAGGAGATCAGGGTCAGGATTGCGAGGGAGAGGAGAGAACCTTTGAGTGAGCACATGTGTTGCGATGCTACCAGCTGCTGCTGCTGTAGCAATTTTCCAGCACTCATTCGCGGCGGTTTTCGGTCGATCCCGCCGAATGAAATAGTGGTGGTGGTGTCGGAGGAGTGCAGATGCAGGAAGGTATGAGAATCTTTGAGAGAGCCAAGAGAGGACACTAATCTCTGTGTTTCGGTTTTTACTTTTTTTTTCTTATTGAATTTATTACAAATTCATTTCTTAAAATACAAAGTGTATTTTGTATCTTCTAAACGGATATAAAAGTATATATGGTTGAGGGTTTATCTTGTTTTAATAGTGTGACATCATTCGTATAAAATTACGTCGTTGGGTAAGAATAAAACAACATCAATTTGAGCAAAATTGGGTCATGCTAATAACAGGTTTGCATCGTATAGGCTACGAACAAAACGATATCGTTTTAGTGTCGTTAAAAATGGCGTTTTGGACAAAACAACATGGTTCTGGAAGCCCATAACAACATCGTGGTGACTGGTGAGTTGCCATCTTTGTGGCGTATGACTCGCCATTCCAAGCATTTCTCCTCCCGTCTTTTTGGTGCTACTTTGTTCCTTACTTTGTGGTAGGTATTTTAGTGTTAATTGTGTCTATTTTGGTCGGAAAGGTTGTGCTTGTTAGGTGGATAAGTGGCCTAAAAACGACACTTGATGGAGGTGCTTGGTTATTCCGTATGGAATAAGAATTTGTTAGTTCAAGAAGAGAGAAAACAAGAAAAAAATAAAAAAATATATTTTGAATGAATAATATTAAGATAATAAATTTTATTTTATTTTAAATGAATTAATTTTTTTTATTAAATAAATATAAATAAATAAATATTTACTTCCACATAGAATCACAGAAGGTTCGCAGATTGCAGAACAACTCCGGAGTTGAACGCTGTTATTTCTTCTCAAAGATTAGCATTGAAAGGGGTGGATGATTCCTAAAGTTAAGAAACATGAGGTTACCGAAAGTGAAATTTTTTGTTCCTTTCCTTGGTCTGAATAAGAACATCACTGCAGCTTCTTATAGCTCTTACATCGAATCTCATAGACAGCCACCTCTCGCCCAGAAAACCTTTTTTAAATCCGACGCCAAAGAAAAGGACGCTCTTATAAATCGGCTGTGTAATGAGGAGAGGTTCAGCGAGGCTATGCGCATTTTATGCGACCATAAACGGCTGAAAGAAGCAACGCAACTGCTCTATCAGATTCAAAAACCTTCTGCCTTTATTTATTCTAATTTAATTCGATCTTGCCTTCAGAATCGAGCTCTCCATCACGGAGAAAAGGTCCATCAACACATTAAACAATCTGGGTTTACACCTGGTTTATTTATATCCAATAGTCTACTGGAGATGTATGCCAAATGCGATAGTTTGCTCAAGGCACAGAAGCTGTTCGATGAAATGGCTGAAAGAGACTTATGCTCATGGAATGTTTTGATTTCTGGGTATGCGAGGGTGGGGTTTCTTGAGGAGTCGAGAAAACTGTTCGATGAGATGCCTGAGAGGGATAACTTTTCTTGGAACGCTATGATTTCTGCTTATGTGCGTCATGATAGACCGTATGAGGCCTTAGAGTTGTATAGAATGATGAAGAGGTCGTGGAACTCGGTGTCCAATAAGTTTACGGTTTCTAGTGTTCTTGCTGCCGCGGCATCTATTCCGTGTTCAAGAACTGGGAGAGAAATTCATGGTCACATAATGAGGACTGGATTGGATTCCGATGAGGTGGTTTGGAGTGCTTTATCTGACATGTACGGCAAATGTGGGAGTATAGAAGAAGCAAGGCACATTTTTGACAAGATGGTGGATAGAGATGTTGTTACTTGGACGGCCATGATTGATAGGTACTTTGGGGATGGTAGGAAAAAGGAGGGATTTGATTTATTTGTGGATTTGTTGAGATCAGGAACCAGGCCTAACGAGTATACATTTGCTGGGGTATTAAATGCTTGTGCTGATTCCACTTCAGAGGAGTTTGGTAGGAAGGTTCATGGCTGCATGACCAGAATTGGTTTTGACCCGTTCTCTTTCGCAGCAAGTGCGCTTGTTCATATGTATTCTAAGTGTGGGAACATGTTTAGTGCAGAGCGGGTATTCAAAGGGATGGACAGGCCTCACTTGGTTTCATGGACGTCCTTGATTGCAGGGTATGCTCAGAATGGTCAACCTGATGAGGCTATCCGGTACTTTGAAATGCTACTGGAGTCAGGGACACGACCTGATCATGTAACTTTTGTTGGCGTTCTATCTGCTTGTGTCCATGCTGGATTAGTAGATAAAGGGCTTGAATATTTTCACTCAATAGACAAGGAATATGGGCTAACTCATACTTCGGATCATTATGCTTGTATAGTTGATTTACTGTCTCGATGCGGTCGATTTGATGAAGCCAAGCGTATCATTGATGAAATGCCCATGAAGCCTGATAAATATCTGTGGGCTTCTTTGCTTGGTGGCTGTAGAATTCATGGAAATCTTGAACTAGCAAAGAGGGCAGCAGAAGCATTATTTGAGATAGAACCGGAGAATCCCGCCACATATGTCACAATGGCCAACATTTATGCCTCTGCTGGAATGTGGAGTGAAGTTGCAAATATCAGAAAAACTATGGATGACCGAGGAGTGGTGAAAAAACCAGGATTAAGCTGGATTGAGATTAAACGAAAGGCACACGTGTTTTTAGTGGGAGATGCTTCCCACCCAAAATCCAAGGAAATTCACCAATTTTTGAGGAAACTTTCAAAAATAATGAAGGAAGAAGGTTTCATTCCTAACACGAATTTTGTGTTGCATGATGTGGAGGAGGAACAGAAGGAGGAAAACCTCTCTTACCACAGTGAGAAGCTTGCAGTTGCTTTTGGAATTATTTCAACTCCAGAAGGGGCACAGCTTAAAGTGTTCAAGAATTTAAGAACTTGTGTAGACTGCCATAATGCGATCAAATTCATCTCGAAGATAACTAACAGAAAAATAATTGTTAGGGATTCAAGTCGATTCCATTGTTTCGAGGACGGGCGCTGCTCTTGTGGAGACTATTGGTAATACAAACCACCTTCATATCCACAACAGAATGTGAATAGTTATCAACTGAGACCAAGACTTGGCAAGGGCATTTCTCTAGGCTTCTCGCTACTTTTAACAGGAGCTTTTGATTGCTCGAGTTCCAATTGAAGGTGTCCGCCATCTTCAATCTCATCTAGAAAGAGATCAATGTCAAATCAAGGTAGAGGATGAGCTGACGGTTTCTGGATTTTGTATTGGCGAGTGTATTTTATGAAGAAAGCATAATGGAATCTGCTGAGAGTACCCAAAACAAGCCAAATAAAGGTACTTTCAATTAGAAACCTGTAGTTTCGGGATATTGTATCATCCTTTTTACATTATCTATTAGTCATCTTGACAAGAGTTTTGTTGGCCATAAGATTGTAGACAGATTATACCAATATTTGTTGACTGATTAGAAAAATATTATATATGATAGCATAACGCAATCATTAATTCTAACATCATACATGTCCCCTCCCAAGGTAAAACAAAATATAAAAAATCATTAAACACAAAATATGGAGAAATCCTTTAAAAATAGGAAATTATTCCTATAAAAATCACGGTAATAATAAAATCTTATTCATCAATTAAATATAGCACATAAATTTTTAAATAAATCAAATAAAATAATTTAGCACGAATAAAATATAACGTTGTACCCATTGTAAACATTTGAAGATATTCATCTAATTCTTAAGGTTTTAAGACAAGAGGAAACATTTTTGAGTCACATGTTTGGTTGGCTGATATTTTATGTATTATATAATAATATTACATTTTTTTTTTATCTTGTCTTTTGGTTTTAATTCTTTTGTCCCATAGTTGTTTTCCTTTAATAGTGAATTTTTTAATACATTAATTCTGCAAATCCACAGTTTAACTTTTTATATTTTTGAAACGGATGGATAATGAAAAAGCGAGAGTACATATATCACGTGCAGCCCGCCTCAGAATTGGGATCGTTGTACGGGATCCGCATGTAAACCTTGAGAAGTGAAACAGACCGGACCATCCTCGTCATTATTAATCCCTTGTCTCTTTCATTTTTATAAAGCTAAATTCACAAAAATTAAAGGGCAAACACTCAAGAAGGTAAAGCGTAATAACGGTCGAGCTTAACCAACGGTCACCGAATTCAAATTTGAAAGCACTACAGCTAACAGAGTAAACACAGACACTGCAATCACTTAAGGCAAGAAACCCGAAATTTACTCTCTTTGCACTTCTGACCCTAAAAGCATTTTTTGATCTTGAACTGTAGAAAAAAACTCTTACTTTGTCTTCTTCTTCGTTCCTTCTTCAAGATTAAGCCGATAAAGCAGCCCTGATTTCCATGGAGGAAGTTCCCTTCGCCACTTTCCAGCGAGATTCAGAAACCCGATCCTCGAATTTCGCAGTTCCGGTTTTTGAGTGGGAGAAAGATGTTAAGTTGGACCAAGAAAACAAAGATCCTCTTGTGGATGAACAAGATGAGGATTCTCTGGTTGATTCCATGCTCTGTGACTCCAATTCAAGACTCATTCCATCTGGGTTTACAGCACCTCATTCTACTGGTCTGTATTTCTGTTTTAGCTACGTATATCTTCCTTTGTTTCCTCGAATTGGATTGATTGATAAGTAAATAGTGAAATTTAAAGCAGTTCTGCACAGTGCCTTTGATTTTTTGTTTCTTTGGCTGTCGAGAATCGAGAAACTTTCATTTTGTTGATTTCATTTGTCATATCATCTCTCGGAATCTAAGAATTGCATTGTCTTAGCCTATCATCACTCATAATATCTTCCAATATTAAAACTGATGTATGTATTTTTTAATCTCAAGAGTGTGCAACCAAGGAGTCTCTTTTGTTCTTTCTGATATATTCATCCAACATGAACGGTTTGCCTTCGCCTTCCAGTCTAGCATTTTCCCTTTATTGTTTTTTTAGATAAAGTTTGTTCACCATGGCGTGGGCGCTTAATTTGTAAATATAATAGAGGCTAATGAACATAACTATTCAAATTTTTCCAACGCTTTCTGTAACCAGATGAACTTGTGATGTTTGTAAATGCTGGCTCCGAGGCTTCAATTGAAGCAGAATCCAATGTCAAATTCCTGGGCGACACCAATTATGAAGGTGGAAATGTTCTACGAACAAACGAGCCTATAATGAATGCTGGGGATTACCCATTCATCTATCAGTCTGCACGACTGGGAAGCTTTACTTATAGGTTTAATAACCTTCCTCCTGGATGCTATTATGTTGACCTTCATTTCGCGGAGATTGTAAACACTAATGGGCCCAAAGGGATGAGAGTATTTGATGCATTCATGCAGGGAGAAAAGGCAAGCAATGAAGCATTATTCCCCTAAATTGAATATGTATTCAAAATTCTCTTGAGAAACATGATGTAGAATAGTTCACTGAGGCGTTTCTATTGTTTGACAATGGCAGGTCTTGTCGGAATTTGATATATTTTCTATTGTTGGAGCCAACAAGCCGTTGCAGTTAGTTGATTCAAAGGTCTGGATCAAGGAGGATGGGGTACTTGTGATTAGATTTGAAGAGATTAATGGAAGTCCAGCTGTCAGTGGCATTTGCATAAGAAAAGCACCGAATGTGTCAGGTATTTATGTTTTCATTATTTTACAACAAATTCTCCTTTTTTGTGTTCTAACTCAATTCACTTGTGGGAGATACAGTGGCCCGGCCATCACCAGAGCATCTTAAATGTAAACATTGTGAAGCTGAGATAGAGGTTTCTCCGGATCAGGTTGGTGTGTAGTTTATACAAAAGGTTCAGCGTTAAAACTTTTGAGTCCTACTTACTCCTACTTCTACTTTGGGGCTAGCAGAAGAAACGCATGCGAACAAAATCCACAGAGAAATATGAGAAGAAGATACAGGAGCTAACTACAGAGTGCCAGCGTAAGACAAATGAGTGCCATGAGGCTTGGATGTCCTTGACCTCGGCAAATGAACAGTTGGAGAAGGTTAGGATGGAACTTGACAACAAGACCTTTCAGACACGTTCCCTGGGTAATTTTGAGACCGAAAAAAGCATTTTTCGTGTTCCTTTTTGGCAAAATTAATAATGATATGAGTATGTATTTTTTTATTTCGTGGCAAAATATGTTGGGATCTGGTTTGTTGAAAGAATTAGATAGGAATGTTTCTGTTAGGAGGAAAAAATGATCTAAGGTTTTTTAACTTTTATCAAGTACATGGCAAGCTTCATGTAATGGACATGTTCATTACAGGAAGAAGAGTAACATCTAATTGGCTGATTTGATTGCATCCCAGCTGTCTTCTGCCAAGGGCTTACTATATCAGTAATCCCGGATGGATTCTCCCTCTCTTGCTAATTTGGATTTTAGCTTCTTTCACTGATATCTCAAATAATGGGGAAGCAAGCTCAAATTTGAGAAATATTACCTGCACGAATGATTTGATTGCATCCAGGCTGATTTTTGCCAAGAGCTTGCATTTCAGTTATTTCAGATTATTTTCCTTTCTTGCTTATTTGGAATTTAGCAACTTTTCCTGATAGATCAAACTGTGGGGAAACAAACTGAGAGTTTGAGGATTATTACTAACAAGTATGATCGTGATAAAAGTCACTGGGAAGCAGCAGTTAAGAGTCTACAAGAGAAGATCAAGGCAAGTGGTCAAATTATTTTACAAATGACATAGTTCCATAAGTTCTTCAGTTTCCTATTTTGTTGTTATGTCTGGTGATAAATTTTTCCATCTCATGTGTTTACAGATGATGAAAGAGGAACATTCTTTGCTCTCTCTCCAGGCACATGACTGCGCTGATTCAATACCCGAGTTGAACAAAATGGTTCTAGGAGTTCAGGCACTGGGTAGGTTTGTAAACGACATTGTAGTTTGCTGGTTTAGTCTCCTAGCTGAATCGTGCATCTACATAAACTTAAATGAATAATTTTTGTAGTTGCACAGTGTGAGGATCTCAAGGTGAAGTACAGTGAAGAGCAAGCAAAGCGGAAGGAGTTGTATAACCAAATTCAGGAGACCAAAGGCATGCATTTTCTACTCCTAAATTTTACTATGATCTGGATTTCATTGCAGGGAATTCCGACTAAGGGTTACCGCATGCCTGTGTCTGTCAAATAACAGGTAACATTAGAGTTTTCTGCCGTTGTCGGCCATTGAGCAAGGAGGAAACATCAGCAGGATGTGCAACCGTTGCCGATTTTGATGCAGCGAAGGATGGAGATCTTATAATTCTGACTGGTAGTGGTGCCACCACAAGAAAGAATTTTAAATTTGACCGTGTTTACACACCAAGAGATAATCAAGGTAATTTCATGCAGTCCTAACATTTATTTGATGCTTTAGTCAAAAAATTTTCTTCCAAAAGCTTATTGGAAACATTGGTTCTCCCTGTGACAGTTGATGTATTTGCGGATGCTGCGCCAATGGTGGTTTCGGTGTTAGATGGATACAATGTTTGTATCTTTGCGTATGGGCAAACCGGAACAGGAAAAACATACACAATGGAGGGTACTGAAAGGGACAGGGGAGTCAATTACCGGACTCTTGATCTATTGTTTAAGATTGCTAAGGAAAGGAGTGAAACTTTTGCGTATGACATATCTGTTAGTGTGCTTGAAGTCTATAATGAACAAATCAGAGACTTGTTATCTACCTCGCCAATATCAAAGAAGTAAGATAATATTTGTGTAGATGCACATCTTATTTCAAAAGTAAAGCCGCATGACCTCAACTCTGCCCAGTGATGAGTTACTTAGAAATTGAAGTGAAGAGAATATTTTATTTATTTGATACTGTATGTTTGCTAGGTTGGAGATAAAGCAGTCATCTGAAGGGCTGCATCATGTTCCGGGGATAGTAGAAGCTAAAGTTGATAATATCAAGGACGTCTGGAATGTCCTGCAGGCTGGGAGTAATTCTAGAGCTGTTGGATCTAATAATGTTAACGAACACAGCAGCAGATCTCACTGGTATGAAGCTCTTCTTTCTCCTCTTCCTTGTGTATTGATCTATAAAAGCTTGTTTTATTTGGTTTTGACTAGAAATTTCATTTTCAGCATGCTTTCTATAATGGTAAGAGCAAAGAACTTGATGAATGGCGAGAGTACCAAGAGCAAGCTTTGGCTTGTGGATTTGGCAGGCAGCGAGAGGCTGGCAAAAACCGAGGTGCAAGGTGAACGACTGAAGGAAGCTCAAAACATCAATAGATCCCTCTCTGCACTTGGAGACGTTATCTATGCTTTAGCAACTAAAAATAGTCATATTCCATACAGGTCAAACTCCATAAGCTTTCTTATGATTCCTCTTCTCCATCAGAGTTCAGAGTTAGTTTTAACAGTACGATATTCAATCTCAGGAACTCGAAGCTGACACATTTACTGCAAGATTCATTAGGTAATGCAGCATTTTACAATGTTAATTTTTCTGTAAGTAACAGCTTGACTTATCATCTGAAAATTATGTCCTCCCAGGGGGTGACTCCAAGACTCTCATGTTTGTGCAAATTAGTCCTTCGGAGCAGGACTTGAGTGAGACACTAAGTTCATTGAATTTTGCAACCCGAGTTCGTGGCATTGAGTTGGGCCTTGCGAGAAGGCAAATTGATACCAGTGAGCTCCAAAAGTTGAAAGCAATGGTAGGGTCTGTATAATGATCCTTAATTTTTCGTGTTTTGGTATCCTTTTCCTTTTCCTTTCATACCAGTGATAGTAGATATGTGATTTATGCATTGCTTTTCTTTTGATAGCTTGAGAAAGCACGGCAGGAATCTAGATCCAAAGATGAATCATTGAGGAGGTTGGAAGAGAACATACAAAACCTGGAGTGTAAGACCAAAGCAAAAGACCATGTTTGCAAAATCCATCTAGAGAAGATGAAAGAACTTGAAGGACAGCTTGAATTAAAGTCGTCATTGCATAGCCAATCAGAGAAGCAAGTCTGGCAACTTGCAGATAAGTTAAAGGGGAGGGAGGATATGTGCAGTGGGCTCCAACAGAAGGTTGTTTTTTGCACTGACTTAAACTGATGATTCTGTTTTCTTTTCCGCCATAACCAGAATTTTACTGTATGGTAAAGGTCAAAGAACTGGAGAGCAAGCTCAGAGAGCGACAACAGTTGGAGTCTTCATCATTTCAACAGAAGGCGGCCCATGTACGTTAATCGAACATCTCTGGTCTGTCTAGTTTTTGACCATCTTGCTTACACAAATGCTCCTGCTTGACGTTCCTAAGATCAACTCCAGCTTCCCATTTCTTCTACCGGTCTAGCCTTATCTCAATCTCTATTCTGTTGCTTTTGAACCCCCCAGGTTAAGGAACTTGAGAACAAGCTGAGAGAGCAAGTCCAAGATTCCGAGCATCATTTGCTTGTCCTTCAGCAGAAGGTTGTGAAATGCTTGCATCTTTCTGAACATTAATTGAAAAGACACAAATACCAAGTATGTTCCTGTTGTTTTCCAGGTGAAGGAGCTTGAAACGAAGCTGAAAGAGCAGGAACAAAACTCAGAAACTGATACACTTCATAGGAAGGTCAGTTTTTTCTGTCTCAGTGAACTTGTTAATTCCTTTGCAACTTTCCTTTTTGGTTTTATTGCAACATACAATATAATGTGACTCAGATTAAGGAGCTGGAGGACAAGATAAGAGATCAAGAGAAACAGTCAGAGGGTATGCAAGTGTATGATTTTGCCGAAGCCATAAGAGCTACTCCAAATGAAGGGAAAACATGTATAATGGATGATAAGCTCATGATTGACGTTGAACAACATAGCATTCTGGGTAGTTCCAACTCAAACAGGCGTCCATTAAGCCACGGGCATGCATTGCCCAGAAGAAATTATATTGAGCAGCATGAGCCCAGGAACAAAAGACAATCCAGAAGTGGGGAAACAGAGAATGTCATTCCAGCTTCTTCTTTCAACGATAAGAGGAGCCGGAAATCAGACCCACCTAAGATTACTAGGGTCATGAGAACAGCAAGGCCTGTCCCAGCTGCTCCAGGGCCCTTGACCCACAAGAGAATAGAAAGAGATCAGGTACAAGGAATTAAGGAGAGGGATACGAAGAAAAAGATTTGGTCTAGATAGAATTACGTACCCGTTTCAAAAAATTATACGCCCTATAAATAAATCAATATTGTTCAGCTATATATATATGTATCCCATGCGTCATTCATCTTCACGGTTAGCCAGCTACTTATCTGGCATGTCGAAGACCCTAACACACTTCGAGCATGCATCACCTTCAAAGTACGACTCTCCAGATAGTTCTTCTTTATTGGTCTCCGGTTGAATCTCTTGTATATCTTGGGTCCTATGACTATTATCTAAGATTTAGGTACGTTAGATTTGAAGATTTTTACTTACTCACAAAACTAACTAGAATGTTAAGCTTAGAACACAACCAAAAGATAAAGGTATACAAGAAAATTCTAAACTCTCAATATTGCAAGAATTGTTGGATGATTACAAATGAGGGGAGACACCCCTTGTATAGCCAATGCAACTCCCCAATGAATGGTGGAGATCGAGTCAACTGATCTAACAGTGTCTATAAAAAGATATACAAAGCAAGCACTAATGCCTGATGTCTCATCTATGGTAATCTTTGATTACATTGATTACCTTGATTTCCCAAATCGGGTCTCTTATATGGCAGGAACGGATTCCCATTGAATTCCCTGATTGTCTCTGATTGATCCTCCATTAATGTGACGATTCTCCTTGATTGAGGTTCTCGATTTGAGGGACGGGTCACACACGAAACCGAATGACGCGTAGTCTGAGTTTCGGTCGTGACATTCTCCCCCACCACACTTGACAATGTCCTAATTGTGTGCTGCCTCAAGAATTCATGATCTCGTTTCGATGTTGCCAAAGATCAGATTCACTCTCCCAACTAGTCTCACTAGGAGGGTCATCTTTCTAATGAACCAGATATTCTGCATGGTTCATGTGCTTCCCACTCACCCGTCTTGATAAAATCTCATCAAGGTGCTTGTCATGAGTCTTAATGGTTGCAAGCTCGGCCCTTCTACTGAGAGCATCCGTCACCAAGTTCGTCTTCCTCGACTTATACTCAAGTATGTAATTGAATTCTGCCAAAAAATCTTGCCACCTTGCTTGCTTCGGTGATAGCTTCTTCTGCGAAAGGAAGTAGCTTGTGGCAATGTTGTCAGTCTTGACAACGAACTTGCTCCCCAGCAAGTAATTTCTCCAAACTCGCAAGCAATGTACCACAACTGTCATCTCCTTCTCTTGCATCGTGTACCGCCTCTCGGTATCATTCAGCTTGCGACTCTCATAGGCAATTGGGTGGACTTCTTGCATCAAGACACCACTAATTACAAAATTTGAGGCATCCATCTGTACCTCGTATGGAAGTAGGTGGTTAGGCAAGGCTAACACCGGCTCCTCCACAATGGCTACCTTCAAAAAATCAAATGCCTCTTGGCATCCACTCGACCAATCTCATGCCTTGTTCTTCTTGAATAACTCTATCAAGGATAAGGCAATGGAAGAGTACCCTCGTATGAACCGCCGATAGTAATTGGCCAACCCCAAGAAGGAACGAAGATCCGTGACCCTCTTTGGTGGTTGCCAATCCTTGATAGCTTGAATTTTGGCGTCACCCATCTTGATCCTTCCTCCGCCTCCGCCCACTATGTGACCAAGAAAAGTCACATCTTGTTTGGCAAATGCACACTTTTTCCGCTTGACATATAACTCATTGTCCCTCAAAGCTTGAAACATCATCCTTATATGTTGGATGTGCTCCTAAAGTGTGTGACTGTATATCACTATGTTATCCAAATACACAACAAAAAAGTGGTCCAAAAACTTGTGGAGTACTTTGTTCATTAGTGTGCAAAAGGTAGCAGGTGCATTTGTTAAACCAAATGACATGACCAAGAATTCATAAGAACCATACCGTGTGACACATACGGTCTTGGCCTCATCTCCCTTTGTTATGCGGACTTGATAGTAGCCCGATCTCAGATCCAACTTGGTGAACCATCTCGCATCCCCAAGTTGATGGAACAAGTCAGCAATGAGAGGAATGGGGTACTTGTTCTTCACAGTTATCTTATTCAAGGCCCGGTAGTCGATGCACAATCTCAGCAACCCATCTTGCTTCTTTTGGAAAAGCATCAGTACTCCACAAGATGCTTTAGATGGTTGGATGAAGCCCGTATCTAACAACTCCTTCAACTGCCTTTATAATTCACCTAACTCCGGAGGTGCCATTCGATAAGGGACTCTCGTAGGTGGTTTGGCCCCGACTTCTAATTCAATGGCATGGTCTACCTCCCGTATGGGTGGTAACTTGTTTGGGAGTTCCTTGGGCATCACATCGGCAAACTCCCCAAGAACTTTCATAATTTGGATGGGCACATCGTCATCAACAGTTGTGCCTTCATCCATCACCAAGGTAGCTAAAAATGTGGGTTCTAGCTTCCTTACTCCCTTCTTCAGTTACATGGCTGAAAGCATTTTTGCCTTCAATTCCTTCTCTTGAGCAACATGCACCACGCAACACTAGCTTTCTTTCGAAAGTATGAGGGTGTTTGTGCAAGACATAGGGACTGCTCTCGTCTGATCCAAGAATTGCATCCTTAACACAATCGAAAAATCATCCATATGAACAATGGAGAAGTCAAGTTTACCTTTCCATTCTCCCATTTGTAGCTCGACCCCTCGGGCTACTCTAAAGATTGGCTGGGTTGTAGTGTTCACCGTCTTCAGCCAGCTTTTCTCCTCTTGGAACTTGATGTCAAGTAGTTGTGCTCCCTCCTTCTTCATGAAGTTGTGAGTAGCACCAGTATCGATCAATGCACGGGACTCCCTCCCTTGCACGATGGTTATAACAAATATTCTCCTCGCTTGCTCCACCTTAGCATCTTTGGTTGAGGCTTTAACGACACTCAACAATTGCATGGAACTCATCTTTGGTGCTTCCATCTCTTCAGCCTCCATGGCAATGGCTGCCAGCTTGTTCCTCATCGAGCAATCCATAGCTTTATACGACCCCTTGCATAGAAAGCGTGAGAGCTTGGGTCTCTCGTCCTTGCCTCGATTTTCACCTCCCCCTTGTGTGGGTTTGGCTAGATGGAAGGACTTGAAAGGCTTCTCCTTCCCTTCCTTAGCTTCGTGGACTGCTCCCCCACCTTTAACCTTGTAGTTGCGAAAACTCTTAGGCTTAGGTGGGCAAGAACCCTCGGGCTTCCTCTAGAATTCTGCCAAGGATTCAGCCTCGGTAATCACATCGTTGAGCTCATTGACATTGCGTCGATGTACCTCCATCTTGGCCCAACTTTGTAGGCCTCCCAGAAACACGTACATGGCCTCCGTCTCTTGCTTGTCTGGGATCTCCAACAAGACTTCTGTGAACTCCCTTACATAGTCTCCAATGTCACCTTTGTGAGACAAATTGCAAAGTTTCTCCCTCGCTTCTAGCTCCACATTTTTCGGTGAGAATTATGCTCTCAGGAGCCTTTTGAAATCTGCCCATGTCTCCAACTTTAAGGTGTCATGCTCGATTTGAGCATGCTTCATCCTTCACCAGGTTGTGGCACTGTCGGTTAGATACAGTAGGGTTTGGGAAAGTCGAACTCCATCGTTTTCCATGCTCACCCCTTGAAAATATTGCTCAAGGGTGAAAATGAAGTTTTCCACCTTTTGGCATTCCTCGTCCCGCCAAATGACTTCGGCTTTGGGACATCCAGCTTCACCTTAGGCTTGGCAATTCCTTGCACTACGCCCTTCTTGCATTTGGACCTGATTTCCACCAAATCATCCTTGAACAAAGTGATTTCAGCAAGAAGATTTACCTTGAAATCATCTAACTCTTGCCTCCAAGAGTTGATAGCAATGAGGGCGTCTTGCATCTCCTCACGAAGCTCATTCATGTCTCCTGACTCGAGCTCGTCTATGAGTTGTTCATATTCCTCAAGCTTATCATTGTCGTCAACAACCTTCATCTTCATCCGAATGATCCTTGCCTCCAATGACGACAGATGATCTACAGTCTTCATTCTCTTCTTACTTGGTTCGGGAGCACGTTGGGGTAGTCTTCCTACACAGACCTCATCCACCTCCTCAACAACAGGGATGTTGGCATCAGTAGGCACCTCCATTTCTCTCTAACAAAGAATTGAGCCTTAGCTCCGCTACCAACTGTCGCGGGACTAGAGTTTTGCGGAATAGAAACTCTCCGTGTGGCCTTAGACTATCGCACTCGCAATATGCTAAGTCAGCCTTCCTCACAAAGCTAGCTAGAATGCTAAACTTAGAACACAACCAAAAGAGCAAAAGAGAGAGACACAAGAGAATAGAGAGAAAACTCTAAATATTGCAAGAATTGTTGGATGATTACAAATGAGGGGAGGCATCTCTTATATAGCCAATACAGCTCCCCAATGAATGGTGGAGATCGAGTCAACCGATCTAATGGTGTCTATACAAAGATATACAATATAAGCACTAATGGCTGATTTCCCATCTATGGAAATCTTTGATTACATTGATTACCTTGATTCCCCAAATCAGGTCTCCATTGAATTCCTATTGAATTCCTTGATTGCCTCTGATTGATCCTCCATTAATGTGTCGATTCTCTTTGATTGAGGTTCTCGATTTGAGGGACAGGTCACACACGAAGCAGAATGACGTGTAATCTGAGTTTAGGTCATGACACGTGGCATGTTGAAGACTTTTGGTTAGAGATGTTTTATCATTTGACCATCATTTTCATCCTTGAAAAATGTAAAATGATCAAACATTAATTTAAAAAAGGTCAAAAATAGCATTGGTTTCACTCGCAAATATATGGAAATAGTCATTTTTGGAAGAACTAGTTTCAGGTTAAACAAATGTATTATTACAAAACTAAATTTTAAGATTTTAAAAAGTGTATAGTCTTCACGTAAAAATTTCAATTATCTGCATCAGTTCATGATGTTTTGATCACCTTAATTTCTATGTTTTAGACTAGTGGTCACATCCAATAGAGCACTAAATCCCACACTTTAGGATGTTAAATATTTTAAAGTAGGTTGGTTGCCTTGTGGTTATTTTAGTACTTTCTATATGTGTTTTATGCCATGGAGACGAGCTACTCTTCCCGTACTTTCTACTATAGTCAGTCATCATGTTGAGGCGAGTTTGGTCATGGTTCTCTAAGGATTGTATGACTACGCCACCATAGACGATTTACTACATTCTTGTACAGTTGATGTTACCAGCCAGGAGGATGGTCCGATGGAGTTTTAAATGGGTTTTCGAGGAAATTATATGACAACTTGTCCAGCCACCAAATGGGTTTCACTGCGTCACATTATGAGACAGTTAAGGAAGTATACAAAAACCAGTTAAGTTACTTCTTCATTTAGAGTACTTAGAATAAAAAAAATTAGATTTGCCTTCTCCTTTTTTGTGCATCTATTAAGAAGGCAATCTAGCTGGAATTGATTTGCCTCCAAATTCCACTAGGAAAATTTATATTATTAATTTTTTAATATTTTCTGTAAGAGTAGATTTGGCGTTTTGTGTGTCTCTACTGTTAAAGGTGTTGTTATCATTGTTCTTGATTTGTCCAGTATCGGTTTGGCTTTCTTTTGTCCGTTGTTATGATTCTACGTATACTAGGATTCATCCTGGTTTTATCATTACGAATTTCACTTTTTTATAATTTATAATTTATTTTTTCTATCGGATCAAAGAATAGGGGTATACATCTTTCCCCTTTTTATCTCATATGCCACACAAACGCAACCTAAACCATGATTCTGTGGCCACAATTTCATGCGTTCCCCCACATCAATTAATGAAGACACGGCATGAAGGTTGTTGGCAAGTGGGGCCAAGGATTGGGTCATAAGATAGGTTTCTAGGTTGTCGAGCATGAGGGGCACCATATAGATTCTCGATGGGTCATGAGCTTCTCGCAGTTTATAAGTTATAAAATGACAGTTAACACACGACAAGACACACAACCAGTCCCAAACAAAAAGCTTCTCTCCCTCTGCTCTCCTTCACGCTACTCACGCAGTTTCATGTTCCTTCAGTTTCTTACTCTCCGTGTCTCCTCCTCTCTTTTCTCTACACAAGGATTATTCGCTAATTAAATACACTGCCTCCTTCTAATTATCCATTACATTATCGCTAATAATCTCTGATTAATCGGACAAGCAGAGTTTCGTGATTACCAATAAAGCTACAACAGAAGGGAATGATTGCTTGTAGCTTTTGGATGTTTTTTTTTTTTGCTTATATATGTTCGTCTTTCCTAGAGAGAGAGAGTCGGCAAGAAAAAGCAATAGCAGGATTTTTGTAGATGTGGGTGTTGGCTTTTTGCAAGTTACAAAGTTAGTATCTATACAATAATGGCTTTCCGTTGCTTCATATGAACGAATTAAGCCTACGTAGTGAATATATACATACATACCAGGTCTAGAAACTACAATGCGGCCAAAAGAACGGTCATACAAGAAAAGCCTAAAGCAGAATGTAATTGCTCCCTTGCGCAGAATATTGGCTTTGTGAGGTGATGTTGGCAAAAGAAAGTTTAAAGGCAGCGCAGTAGATCGGTCGGCTTTTGTCTCTACAAAAGTACGTTGAACATGTTATGCTTTGAGAGGAGAGGTAGGGTGCATATGTAACCGATGATCTCTAGCTAGCTTGTAACCTAATTAGATAATAATGCAGGGTGAGTGGATTATTAGATAGCCACGAGATAGATTATGATGATCGATAGTGCCAGCTTTCTCTCTCAATGACGAATAACTGAAAAGAGGAAAGGTAATGGAGGAAAGTTAGGATTGACTGCACTTTTTGTTCTAAGTGAAGCTCCAAGCAATATGCAGGAATCTGAGAAACCTCTATTCAGGAAATTCAGGAAATTAAAGAATCTATTCAGGCACACGTACTTGGAAAATAAAAGGAAACCAAATGCTTTAATTAGCTTAGCATATAGGGTTCGTACCATACTTTTTTCAAACCAGTGGAGACAGTTTTTTTTTTTTCAGTATGTACACTAGAGGATAAAGATGCGAAGGCAATCAAGGAAAAAGGGGAAGCTTTCTTTCTGCTTCCCTTAATCAGTAGAAGTAGAATTACAAGGAGCGTTCAGAACTAACAATTAGCAGAGAGAGGCTCAGTCCCCAATACCCAAAAAGTTAAAGCAAACATTTTTGAAATAAAAAAAAAAAAGAACCCTAAGCTTTTAGATGACATCTCATTGTTTTTCTACCATCTTTCTATCCCATTCATTCATTCATTCAAATATTGACAGTCTTTCATTCAATACGCTTTCAAACCAACCCTTTTTTCAGACACCACCAAATCACACCGCACTGCGACTAATTATTACGTGGAGCCCGAGGCATTGTGAGGAAGAGAAAGAGAAGGATGGATCATCAGAGGGCGCAAGCAGTAGTAGTAGCTAGCTAGGGCTTGTATTGCCAGGCTAGGGAGTACTGGACAGAGAAGAGGTTACCCAAGCTACTGAATACTGATACTGCTGTTTCACATATTGACATTGTTAGTTCAGTAGCTGGGAAGCCTGAGACTCAGTTCCCTGATAGAGAAGAGAGAGACGTACGCATACATACTGAGACAGTGATAGTTCTGGACAATGACTGAACATAAAACAAATCAAAGATATGGCATTAAGTCCCATTTAAGAACACTCCAAAATCCGTCACAGATCCCAAATAGATTGATAAGGTAGAGAGGGGTAGGATCACGTCCTTAGCAAGATATATTGTGAGAGATACATGTTCACCGAAGAACAAAAGCTTGGTCTATAGACTGCAAGTGCCACAGATCGACACTACTGTATCTCTCTCCCTCTCTCTCATTGAAGGACATACTGTGGATTTTGTTTGGCAATATTTAAGAGTACACAGGGTACAGGTCTAAGAGAAAGAAACACATAGCATATGCTGCTCTCATTCTAATCTATTGCTAGCCTTTTATTGCTACCTTAAATGGTGTATTAGCCCTGGATATTCCATTCCTTGCCTTGATATGCGAAAGAAGCATGATACTAAACAGATACTTTATCATCACTAAAACTGTTAATTGTTCATCATCTTACTTAAACAAAAGTACAAATGATAAAAGTACAAAAGATACCGTTTCGCTCCCCTACTTTTTTTTTTTTTCTTTCCAAATTTTACAAAAGCTGATCTGCAACCAACAAAATCAAATAAAAGATATACGTAACTGCGTTCGGATAATTAATATGTCTTACATTTTTTCATTACTGTTTTCTGTCCAGGTCTAGGATGCTCATCATCTTCTAGGGCAAAGCATTGTACTGATGCAAATCACCCCATGCTTGCACCTCGTTCCAGTTGGTTGTGCTACCATTTCCATTTCCGTTATTGTTGCTCGGTGGGGCTGCAGACACTTGACCGTAAGAATTCCCGAAAAACCATTCGGTTGCTATGTCACTCCCGCTTGCACCCCCTTTCCTTGAATTACCAGCATCGAATGCTCCGGATTTCGAGATTTCAAGATTTTGAAACAAAATGGGTTGAACTCTTTGGGCCTGGCTTTCAAAGGGAGTCGAAGAAACGTTATTGTCTTTCTGATTGTCTCCACCTAAAAGCATAGCTAACCTTTGCTGCTGCAACTTCCAGTGCAAATCTTGGTTTATAGAACTCAAAGACTCAATTGAAGATACAAGAGTAGTGTTAGCGTTCACTGATGCGCCACCCTTCTCCTGAACTACACCACCAAACCCACTAGTAACGGAAGGGAATGGACAATTGAACCCCAGTACCGAACCATCTGAACTTCCAGATGGATCAAGACTGAAACGAGGACTGGTGACACCGACAGGAGCTGTAGAAGAGGCGGAAAGGTCACCAAAAGAAGAAAGCTGGTTATATATACCGCCTGGTGGAAGGTTCAGCCTAGAGTACGATAGCCCACCGAGATTAAAATCCATAGCCGGAGAGATACCATGAAAGAACTTGAAGCCACCCATGTCCGAGGATCCACTAGAGTCTTTGGAGTCACCAGAAAGCCTTGAAGATGACTTTATCTTCCTGTTTTTCCTACAGCCACCGCCTATTGGAACGTTACGCAAGGCTCCTCCTTTAGTCCAGTACCTTCTACAGGTTTTGCAGAAGTGCCTGGGCTGTGTGAGACTGTAGTTGTTGTAGTAGCAGAATTTGGTGTTGGATGAGTCACATCTTGGGCACTTGAGCGGTTGCTCTTGAGGCCTTGCTGGTGCCGCTTTTTTGTTACTGGAGCCCTGGTTCTCTTCTTTGGTGGCTTGTTTTGGGAGAAGATTACTAGGAGGCATCATGGAGGAAGGAGAATATGCGAGAGGGAGGTGTAGAAAAAGAAGAGAAGGTGAAGTTGGTTTTGTTTGAGCTGGCAGGTTCCTTCCCGCAGAGGAAAAGAGGCTCAATTGAATGGTGTCATGCAATAACAGGAAGATGCAAGAGGAGATGTTGATTGAGTCTTGTGATATTCATCAAGACAGCATAGTTCTGGTAAATGGAAAAATAGGTTTATAAGCAGCTGGGTTTATAGAGGTTGGATCTGTGGAGAAAATAAAGCTATATGCCTGAGAAAGAGGGATGACAGATCTCACTAGAAAAAGGGGTCGGTACATATATATACACCCAGATACAGGTATGGGAGGCAGGGTAGAGGGAAGAGAATAGCGTTCCAGTGAAGACAAAGAAGCCAGATGATCAGAAACTGACCTGGCAGAATAGAAGCGAGGCCCATCAATGGAACGTAAAACAAAGAAAATGTACCACGATAAAATGTTATATTGAATTTTCCCCAATCTTGATGGTCCAAAAACGGAAAGTGACTGAATCAACGTTAAAAGATGTTGGAAAGACTACCAAAGTTCCGAATCATAATATTTTGTATTGTACATAAGCCGATGAGAGACAGTTATAAATCTACAGTTTATATGCATGAAAATTAATAAATTTAATGTTGTCCGGTCTCCTAGTTTGCGAGTCAACCAGACTCCTTAACCAATCGGTCAACCCGAACCACCAGCCGGACCCAAGGAATCCAGGTTCGTCTACTTCTCTTCATGCTCGATCCCGGCCACTTCATCCCACGGCTAAAATGGGCTGTCACCTTTCGCAGTAGTTAGCCACTAACCAGCCATGGCCCAATGGGTACCAAATGAGATGTCTCGGTGAATCAATTGATTTGATGGGGTACGGAGGGGCTAACCCACTGAGAAAGTTTATGGTTGTGTGCTTCCATATCTCAATATTATCATAACCGACTTCGAATAAATATTTGGCTCACCTCTTGAACTTGAGTTGACCACCAATTTGTTTAATAATAACATGAAAACGTATGTGAAACATATAATCATAAGTCATTTCATGCATAAACCAACTACTTACATCTTATCACTAATATAAGGTCTAAATAAGTGATAAAATCCTATCATAGCGAAAACGACTCAGGGGTAAAAACTGTCATTTTGCTGGACAATGATAAGATGATCAATACAATTCCAAACTGACACGTAGTACCTAACGAAGATCGCATAGATAGATAAAGTGTTGCATAAAAGTATGCTTGTTTTAATATTTTCATTTTTCTACCGGATATGGATAATATTTTTTATATTTATAAATTGAAGAATTATATAATTATATAGAGTTGTTATTATATTAACATAAAAATATACATCTATTTCCTTTTCTTTATTTTTTTCTGCTTATTCTTCATTACTATTATATTATTATTTCATTACATTAGGTTGTTTCAGTAGGAATCCCAATATAAGGTGCCAAAATCTAAGAGCAAGACATAATGGTTCTTCCAACGTCAATGACAAAACGGTATCTAACATCGGACTTCAGTATACGCTCCATAGCAGTGTTAACACAGTCCACAGGAATAAGCTCAATGTCTGCTTTGATACTGTGTTTGCTTGCAAAATCAATCATCTCTTGTGTCTCTTTCATTCCTCCAATGCAACTTCCTCCAACTATCTTTCTTCCTGTTCAATCCACAAACAAAACACAGTAAGCTGCCAGACAAATCGAGTTTCCAATTTCTTTATGAATCCGTACGTCCTCCAACGTTATTACAAGATTGAGGATAGGGTGTTCAAATGAGCTTACCAATGATCAAAGGAAAGGCGGGTAGCTCAAGCGGCTTCTCTGGAGCACCCACCATAACTAGCTTACCGTGGCTCTTTAACAGAGCTATCAAAGGTAAGATGGGATGCAGTGCAGATATGGTATCAATTATTCCATCAAATGTGCTCATTGCAGCCTACACAACAAAGGATTCGAGCTGACAAGCTAAAGCTCAAAAAGAACCCAAATAAACTCCCAGAAGATAGTAGGAATGTCTGTATATAGTATACCTTCAGCTCATCTTGGTCAGAGCTAACTATGAACGCGTCAGCGCCAAGATGTTCAAGGGCCTCCTGCCTCTTTTTAGGAGAAGAGCTGATCACTGTCACCTTGACCCCCATAGCCTTTGCGAATTTCACAGCAACATGGCCTAGCCCACCCAGGCCTACCACACCCACGTGTTGGCCAGGTTTGTCCAGCCCATAATATTTCAAGGGACTATACACTGAAATTCCAGCACATAGGAGAGGAGCACTTGCATCAAGAGGCATGTCATCTGGAATACGAACAATGAAATGTTCATCGGCAACCATGATATCGGAGAAGCCGCCATAGGTGGTGGTGCCGTCGTAGTACTGGCCACCGTAAGTTCCTATCATTTTCGGGCAGTAATTCTCTAGGTTGTTGCTGCAGTTATCGCAAGCGTGACAGGATCCAAGCATGCAACCCACACCCACTCTGTCCCCACCCTTGAACTTTTCGACCTTGCTTCCTACCTCCGTGACTACTCCCACAATCTCATGCCTGCAAAGGTAAAGATTTGGACTCGAGACCTCATTTTATAACTCAAAACAAAATCTTTTACTCCCAATTAATCCTAAGTTCAAAGTCTTCAAATGGTGTACAGTCAGAAAACAATGGTATGGAAGTAAGAGCAGAATTACCCAGGAACAAGAGGGTACTGAGAAGAGCCCCATTCATTCTTCACCATGTGAAGATCCGAATGGCATATTCCACAGTACAGCACTTTGAATTGCACGTCCTTCTCTCCAGTTTCCCTGGATCGCAAAATTAAAAAAAAAAAAAACAGATCAATATCTTGTTTTACGCTACAGCATAATTTATATAAATTTTGCAACCCAAAAAGGGTTCGTGCACAGTCTGTCAGTCGATGAAATCTTCAATAAGTTAAGCCATAGAAAAGGAAGACTGCATAGAACGGGAAAAAGGGTCATAGGCGAAGAAAGAAAGATTGGATTATCATAAAGAACCTCCTGGAAAATTTGAAGGGAGAAAGAACGCCAGATTGATCTCTTGCAGCCCATCCCATGGCCTTGATGGGATGCTCTTCCTCTGGCAATTTAGCAACCATTTTTTTCTCAACAAATATGAAGCAAATTCCAAGGGTAGTGGGGAAGAAAACGCTAATGATGTTCTGATAAGAGTGGAGCACTCATCTAATATATATATGGGAACAGAAGTTCATTGTGATTGCCGGCTGACGTACTTCGTGACATAATACCCGCTTCTACAGTTAATTTTCAGGTGGACATTGTATACCACGTCATATTTATACAACCACATACACATACATTAAAAAATGATTTTTTCTCACCTCCGTATTTATATACCGACTCAGTATGTCCAAAAAAAATTTCGTTTACCCTTAAATGTCTTTTCCACTTTCCCTCCCAATGTGAAAAATATTTTTCACTTGAATTTTGAAAATAAATCTGTCCAGTCACTTTAATCTGCATACTTTAATTTGTCTAGTCACTGTGTTCTCTGCTACATTCGTTCAAGATAATTTGGGTTGTTCGGTACAAAACTGATGTGGAGTGTCACTTGGTGAAGATGCCGGAAAGGGAGAAGCAAGAGGCGAAGTTGTTGGCCAAGTGTGAGGATTTGAAGAGGAAAGGATTGGAGTTTGATTTGTTGAAGGAAGTGGACGCACTTTGTAGAGCCAAAAGTTTGAAGGTGAAAACCAGAAAGATGAAAAATGGTTTGAAAGGGATTTTGTGACTCTGTTTTTCTGCACTGTATCGTGTTTGATTCTTGGGTTGATTAGGACTATTTTGTGTAACGGTTTACTACAAATTTTAATTAGTTTTATTTTGATAAATTATTGATTTTTTATCAAACAATCAAATGTTCCTTATCCTTATTTCTATTTTTTTGTAGGATTTGATTGTATATTTGATTTTTCTGTATATTTTTTTAATCTTTTAATAAAATTATCAATTTTTAAAAATATCTTACAGAAATATTATAATATGATATAAGATATGTAATGCAATTAATGATACGTTATGAGTTGTTGTTGTGACTTTTCATTGCTCTCAACGACTCTGTATGTTTATAACTACGAGACTACTCTCTAGGTCTGTGAAGTTAATTCTTTGATTCTTTATAACGAATTTGAACAAAAAATACAAATAATATGACAAATGCCAATTTTTTTATTATTTTTTGATGTATATTGATTGTGCAGGATATAGAGAACACAATGTCACGGGACTAGAATTTTGCGGAATAGAAACTTTCCGTGTTGACTTAGATTATCGTTCTCGCAATAGACTAACTAGAATGCTAAACTTAGAGCACAACTAAAAAGGAAAACAAAAAAACGAGGAGAAAACTCTAAATTTTCAATATTGCAAGAATTATTGGATGATTACAAAGATATACAAGACAAACACTAATAGCTAATTTCTCATTTATAATAATCTTTCATTACATTAATTAACTTGATTTCCCAAATCGGGTCTCTTATATAGCAAGAAAAGATTCCTTGATTGTCTCTTATTGATTCTCCGTTAATGTGCCAATTCTCCTAAATTGAGGGACGTGTCACACACGAAGCCGAATGATATATAATTTGATTTTGGGTCGTGACAATATCCACTTAAGATTAAATTTACATGAGTCATATACTTTATGTTATTTTGTTCGAAAACACATTAAAATGAACATGAGTTATGAGACAAATTGTGTTAATGAAAACTTGTATATGTCATATAACAATATTTACAGATCATATGAAACTATAAAAGCCTTTAATGCATAACATGTACGATAGGATACAACATATTCTAACACGCATACCAAAAACGATTTTAGCCTTAAAATACCACCTCGTGTATTTGGACTTGATTAAACTCTTATCATGCCTTGGGGTCTGCTTGTTGCTGGAAATCCACCCCAGCTAGAATTTGAAGAACGGGAACTAGACCTAAAAAACATCACATCTTAGTCAAGCTCGTGATCATACCCTGATTTCCTACCAAATTCTGGCAATACTACGAATATTTTCAAAGGTGATCTTCAAATTGTTGAACGTCTTGTGGATCTTCCAACCATGCGGCAAGGCTGCACGCCACGCCCCACTCTCCTAAGGCTCCGATTCCCCGCTATTGTTTCTCTTCTGTGCCATGAAGCTCTCTTGCCCCATTCTCCCACGCGCCTGTTATAATTATTAAAGCTTAGTGACTTTAAGAGAGAAACAAAAGGATCCATCCAGGCACTCTCTCCTTAAATTTGGCTCGGATTGATTTTCAAAATTCAAATGAAAATCTGTTAGGAGGGAGAGTGAAATGACATCTAAGGGTAGACGAAATTTTTACAGTACAAGGCCCATTCAGTATACGAGCATGGAGGTAAGAGAAATTTATTTTTTATTAATTGTGTCTGTGGTGTACAAATATAACGGACCTAATGAATATCTGAAAATTATCACGCTTCTACCATCATAGCGGTCATTGTGATTGTCAGCTGCCCCGTTTTCAATTTTTAATATATATATAATGTGTAATAAAATTATTTATTATAATAAAAATCTAACTAAATATTATATATATATATATGATCTCATCCATACACATCTTCGCTTCGACCACATTAAACGGCCACGCTTTCTTCCTCGAAGAAAAGTTTTCATATCCACTTCCATGCTTCTTGCTATGCGTACAAATCGGTGGGTTAGAAATGACTGACAATTAGTATGTAAATCATTACTGTATTTGTCCGTCGTTGAATTAAAATATTAGACTATTCGCTAGGCCAGTCCACCAAAGCTTATACTAGTATTATTTGCTTAGAATGTTGGGTCATAACCATCGAAATTCACGAGCGCGAAGGACTGGTCTAATCACTGACCGTTGACGACTTCACTGATCAAGAGTGATCAAGGGGCACATATGATGGCGGAATTGATGTAATTGACATTTTATCAAAAATAAAATAATTCGAACAAGTATGTAGTTTCAAATTTCCGGAAACCAAACTAACATGCGGATTATAATATTTCCGCATCTTAAAGCTAAACAGGCGTTTGGTATAGGGGTACATCTGATGGTAGAATCGATGTAATTGACATTTTATTAAAATAAATAATTTTTTTAAAAGAAATATTATAGTTGCAATTTTTATACATAAGATTAGAACTTAAAAAATTATTTAAATTAATTTTAAAATAATAAAAACATTTATGTAGTTTCAAATTTCTGGAAACCAAACTGACTTGCCGATTATGATATTTCTGCATCTTAAATCTCATCACTAAGTTATGCATGTCCAGTATATTTTGAGTGGACTGTAGACTTCTTTTTTGTCGTATTGTGTACAGTTTCGCGCTGCACGGAGAGTGTGCACAAACGTTTTTCACATATGGAGCATGAGAGACAGAAGTTTCCCGAAGCATACTCGTGAAACGGGAAACTTGTACGTGCGAAATGGTGAGCAATAAATCTTGACACGACATGAGAATCCTAGTACGTCCCACCATATTCCAGATACAGCTAGTATGCTTTACCAAAACAATACAGCTAATATGAATTTTTTTTTCCGAAAAGTAGAATGCAAACATGTCATACATAAGCCTGAGACGTTCACAAAGAATGTATGAACAGGGGACTACCACCTCATACATCAGCCTATGCTGACCGTAAATTACCTCACTAAGTACGTCAGCCGGCAATCACTTACATAAACTCCTTTCCCGCTCTATATATATGCATGCCTCGACACTTGGATGCTCACCCGCCTCCCCGAAGATTCTGAGCGTTTCCTTTCTTAGTATCATTGTAATTTTGCTTCGTCTTTCCAAAGAGAAAATGGTTGCCAACTTGCCAGAGGAAGAGCACCCCATCAAGGCCTTGGGATGGGCTGCTAGAGATCAGTCTGGTGTTCTCTTTTTTTTTTTTTTTTTGGGACGATTTATTGAAAAATTAACAACAATACAGAAACTTATACTACAACTTTCCAAATCAATGCCCGTGCGTAGTTTCCTTCAAAGCCAGGAAACTAAACAGGGCATCAATCCTAGAACAACTCAGACCAGTTAACTACAGGCAAAACCGCAACTTCGCGGGGAATGGCACTATCTATATTCACCCTTGCCCAAAAAATGCCATGTAACAGACCAGTCTGGTGTTCTTTCTCCCTTCAAATTCTCCAGGAGGTTCTCTACGATAACCGCATCTTTGTTTCCTTCCGCCCATGCTTCTGTTTCCTGTTTCATTCTATCTTCCTTTTTTCTTGCTAAACTTAATTAAGATCCCATCGACACACAAATTATCTATAAACCCTTATAGTGTTGCAAATCCTTTACGCATGTATCTTTTCTATGTTTGAAAAAATATGTTGATTTATTGTAATTATGTCGGCAGGGAAACTGGAGAGAAGGATGTTCAGTTCAAAGTTTTGTATTGTGGGATGTGCCATTCGGATCTTGAATGGGGCGCTTCTCAATACCCTCTTGTTCCTGGGTATGTCCACTCTTACTTAGTCCTTGTTTTCTGACTGTACTGCTCCATTTCAAGACTCGCCAACTAAGGATTGAGCGAAAATATTAAATTGGCTCGAGATTTAAAAGGTTTGTGTTGAAATCCTTACTGTTGCAGACATGAGATAGTGGGAGTCGTCACAGAGTTAGGAAGCAAGGTTGGAAAATTCAAGGTTGGAGACAGAGTGGGTGTGGGTTGCATGGTTGGATCGTGTCACGCTTGCGATAACTGCAACAACAATCTTGAGAACTACTGCCCAAAAATGATACTTACCTACGGTGCCCAGTACTACGATTGCACCACCACCTACGGCGGCTACTCTGACATCATGGTTGCCGATGAGCATTTCATAGTTCGTATTCCAGATGAGATGCCCCTTGATGCTGGTGCCCCTCTCCTATGTGCCGGAATTACAGTATATAGCCCCTTGAAATATTTTGAACTGGACAAACCTGGTCAACATGTGGGTGTGGTAGGACTCGGTGGGCTAGGCCACGTCGCAGTGAAATTCGCGAAGGCCATGGGGGTGAAGGTGACGGTGATAAGCACAAGTCACAAAAAGAGGCAGGAGGCTATCGAACATCTTGGTGCCGACTCATTTTTGGTTAGCACCGACCAAGAGGAGTTGAAGGTATATTATTCAAAAATGCACTATCTTTTATGGTTTGAATCGGATTGGGTTCTTTCTTTTCTAGCGACAGCCTCTAACCTTTGATCGTTGAGGGTGTAGGCTGCAATGGGCACTCTTGATGGAATAATCGACACAGTATCTGCACCTCATCCTCTCTTAACTTTGATTGGTCTATTGAAGAGTCACGGGAAGCTAATAATGGTTGGTGCTCCCGAGAAGCCGCTTGAGCTACCTGTCTTTCCTTTGCTTTCGGGTACGTATGCTCATTTCCATCACATCATTTACTATTTAGGGATGGTTGGTGGGGGAAACGATTATAATTTATAGATAAAGAAATAGGGACCTTGTTCTGTGTGCAAGCTTATGACATGTGTCTCGTGATGTGGACTGAACAGGGAGAAAGATAATTGGAGGAAGCTGCATTGGAGGAATGAAAGAGACACAGGAGATGATTGATTTCGCAAGCAAACACAATATCCAAGCGGACATTGAGCTGATTCCTGTGGACTATGTTAACACTGCCATGGAACGTATGCTGAAGTCGGATGTTAGATACCGTTTTGTCATTGATGTCGGGAAGACCATCAAGTCTTCCTCTTAAATTTTTCGAAGCCGTTTATTGGTAGAACTAAATGATGCATCATTAATAATGGTTCGTAGGCGTCCTAAGTCTTGCGAGTTTCGGTACTATTGTAATAAGTAATTGCATGTTCTGTTTTATTTTGAGCGGAATGTTGGCGTACTATTAGTTATGTACCAATTTTGTGTGAAGAATTATTTTTTATAATCGAATTTTATTATTAAAAAATTAATATAATAATAATAATAGTATAGTTATTTAAATTCTAATTTTAATTATGAGTACATGATTTTAAGTTATTCGACAACAGACATCTACAACCTGTACTGTGGTGGACAATTAGCTTGACAGCTTCGGGTGTTGTAGCGAAATTTATTGCAAAAGAGGAAAAATCAGTCACATTAAAACTATTTTTTGGGGAGAATCGTTTAATATCCAAAAACTGCCTAACAACAGTCGGACAAGTAGGGAATATCGGGTGAAACCGAAAAGTTTGGATAGAAAAAAACCCGCAATCCCTAGGGTTGGGAAAGAAAAAGAAAGTAGAAAAAAGGAAGAAAAATAATGATAATTTGATTCTTAGAAAATCTCTTTTTTTTCTTTTAAAAAAATTGAAAAAATTCACAGTGATAGATTCCTTAAAGAAAACCTTATGTGACAAACCATTTACCAACACAGTTAAAAACAAACAATTGATAATAAAGATGATTATCTTTAGATGGAATATACTTGAATGTCCCCATCTTAAAGAAATAAGCTAAAATATATTTTAAAAAAAATTTCAGTATAAAAAACACTAAACCATACAAATTATAGAATATAAATTAAGTTATATATATATATATATACACACATTACGTTTTAATAATTTTCTAACGTATACCATCATAAATAACTTTACCTTGCTTAGCCATCTAAACCAACACCATGGAGCTAGCTCCTGCAACACCCACCAAAAATCCAACCATCTTAGTTTTCAGGATGACCACTCCAATTATCAAATTCGATTTACATAGTAAGACTAAAATCTAGCTCCTCAAAATAGAGTTGATAAATATTCAGTTGATAACAAAACTTCCACCAACCTCTTGATAGATAAGTCACTTATAAGGGGGCGATTTACTTATTTGATTCCATTCCAAGTTTTTCTTTTCTTTTTCTTTTTTTTAGGGTTGTTTTATCCTGCTCTTGGGCTGGAATCCAAGACCTCCCATCCTAGAACTTTTAAGAACGCAACCTCTTCTTGCTTGAGTTTTTCCTATAATGGTATACTCGCTTGTTAGAAGTTTTTTTTCTTTTTGGATTTCAATCTATTCTTACTAAAATATATATTCCATCAACAATATAATAAATTCCATTTGTATTTATAGAATACTTGAGAGATTTAATTTTACATTTTTAAATTACGTAAGTATTTATTATTAATAATAATGATTAATTTATTCTGTTATATCATAATTTGAATGAATCTAACTAATTTAAAAATATTCTATATCTAAAATCAATAATTAAATAAATATTATCACTCTTCTTCTTCTTAGAATTTAAAATAATCTATGTTGATTATTATTGATTATTGCTTCATATTTTTAAGAAGGTAACCATTTGTTTTTGTCGAATTCGCCTATTACAGGACATCTTGCTTGTAAATCGGTCTTTATCATCCTTCTCGACAAGGATATGACAACTTCAGAGCATGTCTGAACTGCCCAGATTCTAACTTGTGAAAGAGCATATCACACATGGCTCTTAGAAAAAGTGACACAAATCTTTAGACCTTTTATACCTTTATATTAACCACATAGGCTTAAAAGAGATAATTTTTTCTTCATGTTACCAAAACATTTTTTTTATAAACCCAAAACACATTTCTTAAATTGGTACATCGAATTAACACATGTAAATATTTGCATTTCAACCAAGGAAAAACAAAAATTTCATATTCGGTTTCCAAGCTTACCTTTTTCTTTATCCATCGTCAACAGGCGACTAAATTATTGATAGGAAGATTATTTATTAGTCAGAACTGAAAAGTAAACATCTTTTTTTCTCCTAGACTGAAACTACACGATATACTGAGAAGATATCCGGGATTATGACTTGTGATTGATTAAGTCAATTTTCTTATAGAACAACTCCATGTGTCTTCACCCAATGTTAAATTTAATAAGCAAGTGCATACGTTTGGCCAACAATATTAAAATATGCAAGTTAATGGACCAGACAGTGCATACAAATAGCGCACATCGCACATTTGCAAATAGAACATTATTCTGATCTGAATATGTCGGGGGATTGGGACACTTCCTTCGGTCAAAGACGATGAGCTCTTCGTTGTAATAACTGTTCATATATAGAAATACTATGATAGAAAGGGTATGTAGTAAGTTTGAAAGCCAAGTACAAACTCTCAGTTATTCAATAGATTATATATTTTTTAAGAAGAAAAAAGACTGATAGTATAGCTCTTAGGGCTTGGTAGCAGCCAGGGTGTTTCCAATGTCAATGACAAATCGGTATCTGACATCTGCTTTAGCCAAACGCTCCATAGCGGTGTTCAGATAATCCATGGAAATGACCTCAATGTCTGCTGTGATGTTGTGTTTAGCAGCAAAATCAATCATCTCTTGCGTCTCTTTTAGTCCTCCGATTCCACTCCCAGAGATTGACTTCCTCCCTGTGTTTTCAGGTATCTTGTTAGCTATTCTAATCAATAAATCGAGCAATAAGATACATAGGTGTAGGTTTTTCTGAGTGGTACCGAAAATCAAAGGAAAAGTAAACAGCTCCAAAGGTTTTTCCGGTGCCCCGACCGTAACAATCTTCCCATTGGTCTTTAGTAAGCCGATCAACGGAATAATAGGATGGGTAGCAGAGACTGTGTCAATGATGCCATCTAATGAACCTAAGGCAGCCTACACAAAAAATTTGCAGTTGAAAACGCAAAAGCCACGACACACCCAGGAGGAACGAATCCAATAGGTACTAAAGTTGAACTGATTGACAAAGATCAAATTGTTACCTGCATTTCATCTTCATCACGACTCACCAAAAACGAGTCAGCACCAAGGTGTTTCAAAGCCTCATCCTTCTTGGCTGGGGAGGTACTAATTACCGTCACTCTAGCCCCAAGAGCCTTGGCAAATTTGACAGCCACATGGCCAAGTCCACCGAGGCCAACCACGCCTATATGCTTACCAGGTTCACCTAATCCAAAATATTTCAGAGGACTATAAACTGTGATCCCAGCACAAAGGAGAGGTGCACCGGCATCAAGTGGCATGTTATCGGGGAATCGAATTATGTAGTGCTCATTGGCGATCATATGATCTGAGTAGCCTCCGTAAGTGACCGTTCCATCATGGTCGACGGAATTGTAGGTTTGGATCATCTTAGGACAGTAATTCTCAAGATCATTCTCACAATTCTCACATGAGTGACACGCACCAACCAAGCATCCTACCCCAACTTTGTCCCCCACCTTAACCTTCTTCACCTTTTTTCCAATCTCTGTTACTTCCCCGACAATTTCATGCCTGCAAGAAGATCAAGGGTTATCATAAATGCATTTGGAAAATATAAAACCCAGCGGTGGTAAGAAACACCATATTTCAAATCAAGGACTATACGCGACTGACCCGACGTTTTAAAAGAGATGGAAAAGACAGTCAAATAAGCATCCGTAGTGGGTCAACATGTCGACAGGCATTATTGCAATCTTTTTGTACAGATGGTAATGTGGACAATATATGCGGAACTCTTGTGTTTGTGGTGGGAAAACATTTATTGGGTTAGCCGTTTGGTGTCGGTTCATGGATATTTTTGACCTTTCCATTTTGTTTCTCTTTTTGATAATTACCCTCCGTTTTGATATTCTGTAGCAGAACGCTTTGAATAAATGCTTTTGGTTCTTTCTCCCTATCCCTATATTTAGCAGAGTTCTTTTCTTTGATATTAACGTTTTTTCTACATTGACTATGGATGCATAAGCGCAGCTTTAAGTGAAAAACTCCTGGAAATTCCCCACACAAAAGAGAGTACACTTGCCATAGGAGGAAAAGCGAGAGAGAGAGAGTATTCTATTTGTGAGACAAAGTCATAGCATGATTATTTTAAAAAGACTGTATAAGTATTTTATAAATAAAATTAATATAGTGATCATATGAGAATTAAAGAACAAAAAAAACAATAATTTGAGAGTGTCAGAAACCATAAGAAACTGCAAAGGAAACAACATCGGTATCAAGAAACGTTGGGAAGACTGTTGATTAATTGCTTTCCAGTTTTGATCTATGTACCCTCCCTCCATAAGAAATAACTTAAGCGGCAAAAACAATTGATATGTCTTTATTTTAGCTAATTTAGCCTGACAGAAATTAGATCAATAGGAAAAAGCAAATAGATTCTCACCCAGGAACGATTGGGTACGTTGAGTTGCCCCACTCATTCTTTACAGAATGGAGGTCAGAATGGCATATCCCACAGTATAGCACCTTAAACCTCACGTCCTCCTCACCAGTAGCCCTGTCAATAGAGAACATATGAAATGGTTCATGGAGTCAAGCATCATCTTAGCCAGAACCAGTACAACCCGATCGAGATATAATTATGAGGAAAGGAAACCGACCTTCTGGAGAAGTTGAAAGGAGAAAGATGGCCGGATTTATCTCTAGCTGCCCACCCAAAGGCCTTCACTGGGTGTTGCTCTTCTGGTGACTTGGGCATACTGTTTTTAACGGAAGGTACGATTAGCTACAGCTGTTTAATCAGAGAGGAGGATGCTCGTCAGTGAGGCGGATGTTGCGTGTGTTTATTGATGAGTAGGTGTATATATAAGACGAAATTGAGGGAGGGCAAACCTTCAGGTGACATCATTGGTGAGGGAAACTACTACGGTGACATCATTGGTGAGGTTGAGGTTATAATTATGTGTTCGTGAGGCGGCTTGGCAGATGGTCATTTCCTGGTGATTAAGATAAATTCGAATATATTTTAAGCTAAAGTCACAATAGTTGTTCTCCCAATAGCCAGGAATGCCCACGAATCTGAATATTTATTAAAAAAAATTCATTACATCATATAAAATTGATATTTATGAAATGTGATATAAAAAAAGGAAAATAAATAAAGTCAGGAAAAAAAAGAAATAATGCTGTTTTAAAGTTAGAATTGATGACTTTGACATTCAAAAAGCTAAAACAAGACTGATAACTTCATGAACCTCATGACAGCGTGTTTGATTGGTTGAGTTGATTTCAATTTTATCAATTTTAATAATTAATTTTTAAAAAATTAATATTATTAAGATTATAATAAAATTATCATATTACGTAATATAATATAATTATTTTTTACAAATAATTTATAAGAAAAATAAATTATATTTTAGTTTCGAACATACATAATTTTGCTAGCCAAACAAATTGTGAATATTAATAGAATTGGGTGCGTGCTTGCGAAGTTATGTATAGTATCTAGAAATAGTTACACGTTACCAAATGATATGTACGAGTCTGGACAACGCGTTTCTATTTCGAGGTTATCGCTCTGTTATCACGTTGTCCACATGAATGTGTTTGCCTCGGATCATGTCATCAAACACCTTTAAAGTTACTGGTTGAAGCCAGAACCTATAAATGATACCAAAAGGTAGCATTGTTTGGTTAGCTGGAATCTGTATTTCGATTCCATCAATTTCAATAATTAAAAAAATAACTAAAAGTATATATAATATAAAAATATAAAAAATATTTTATCAATTTTTTTTACATAAAATAATAAAAAATGAAAACAATTTTATTTTGATAATCTTTATTTTAGTAATTCCAATAAAACAAATAGATTAGATAACAAAACAAGAAAAAAATTAGAGTGATAAAAAAAACAAAAATTGAAATATATTTTGTTAAATCTTGATTTTTAATAACTGATGTTAATTTTGATAACTGTTAATATATAATATCTAGTATCGACGAAAAATTATTTCTGTGAATAAAATCTAACATTTATATTTACCGTATTAAAAATCTATGGATGTAGATAATTTTTTTGACAAAAGAGATAAAGGTCACTAGATATTTCCGTCAGTTACAACGTCCCCAACGCGGCTGATCTTCATGAGACTCTAATGCTGAGGCCCTCGGTTCTTGCAAGAAGTTCTTTATGAGTGCGCCTCCCCCCCACCAGGACCCACCTCCGTCTGTCATATTGGCTGAACCCCGTGGAGTTCACACTCGAGTTCTGTTGTAAGGATGAGTCAAACTGTCTTTTAAGAACAGACACTCAAAGCTGAACCACCACACCGGGCATCAGACCAGAATGGGATCCTACTGTCATCCCCCAACCTCCATCGCAGACAAGCCCCTAGAGTTCTGCCAACCACATTGTCTGTATTTAAGACATCTGCTGATATCGTCCTTGAGAGACAGTGGAAGATTATTAAAAGAGACCCCAGCATTACCTGATTTAGGGTTATAAATATCATCAGAGCATACTGAAGTGCACATCATATGCTTCGAATTATAAATTTCCACTAGCATCACTTCTTTTACATATCAAATTATGCTTTTCAAATCATGCGGTTGAATTAGGAGGAGGACGATGATCGAATATGGCAGTGACACTTAACAGCAGAGAAAGCAGTCAGTGTAGGATCTAGGTGGACCTATCAACAAGATTTGGGTTGCCCACGTACTAATGTACTCTACCTATAGAGCATATGTACAAAAAATAATGAAATATAAGATTACAATGTAAAAATTGCTATTTATATTTAAAATTATTGACTGATTTTATTAAAATTTTTGCATTACTGATCATTATTTTCTATATAAAAATAGTGACAGGAATTCATTTGTCTGTCAAAATATTATGTATGCGGTGTTCCTGATACAGCTCAGAAGGTTGTATCATGCATTGTTGTGATTGCGTGAAAGGGTCGCTGTTGTTAACTTCATCGTTTGACAGACCCAATAACACAAAAACTTAAAACAATGAGAACAGGATTGTGCGAGATGGACAGCAACAACGCTGTCACATAGTTGATGCCGCCGTGCCGACTGGTCGTTTTAAGTTTCTTTTTTCTTTCTTTCAAACATCAACTCCATTAATATTCCAGAGGAAGAATAAAACAAGAAAACAGCTGTAAGAGCTTGTCATTTTTTACTTTTTCATATCTCTTACATTGCTGTACCAATGAATATCATTTCTTGGTTCAATTTTCTAGATAAATTAAGCAAACATTCCGTATATATAACTAACCATCAACATTCTGACATACAAACAGAATCATAGTTTTGGAAAGAGTAAGTAGGAAAAGCAAGTACAAACTCAAACACTCTAACTGACTATTTGTTGTTTAAGGAAAAGCTGATCGCATAGCTCTCAGGCCTTGGTAGCAGCCAGGGTGTTTCCAATGTCAATGACAAATCGGTATCTGACATCCCCTTTCGCCAAACGCTCCATAGCGGTGTTCACGTAATCCATAGAAATGACCTCAATGTCCGCTGTGATGTTGTGTTTAGCGGCAAAATCAATCATCTCTTGCGTCTCTTTGAGTCCCCCAATTCCACTCCCAGCTATTATCTTCCTCCCTGTTTTTTTCAGGTATGTTTTTAGCTAGCTATTCTAATTAATAAAACTAATCTAGTAATAGGATGCACAGATGTAACTTGGGTACCTAAAATCAATGGAAAAGTGGGCAACTCTAGAGGTTTTTCGGGTGCCCCCACCATAACAAGCTTCCCATTGGTCTTCAGCAAGCCGATCAATGGAAGAAGAGGATGGATAGCAGAGACTGTATCAATGATGCCATCTAATGAACCTGTGGCAGCCTACACAAACAAAATTTACAATGAAAAAAAAGAAGAAGCAAAATGTACGATATTGAGGAACGAATCCAACGCATCTTGGAGTAAAATTCCCAACTAGCGCAGGAAACAGATTGGCAAGGATAAAAATCGTTACCTGCAATTCATCTTGATCACGACTCACCAGAAACGAGTCAGCGCCAAGGTTTTTCAAAGCCTCATCCTTCTTGGCTGGGGAGGTACTAATTACTGTTACTCTAGCCCCAAGAGCCTTGGCGAATTTGACAGCCACATGGCCAAGTCCACCGAGGCCAACCACTCCTATATGTTTACCAGGTTCGCCTAATCCGAAATATTTTAAAGGACTATAAACTGTGATCCCAGCGCAAAGGAGAGGTGCACCAGTATCAAGTGGCATGTTATCGGGGAATCGAATTATGTAACGCTCGGTGGCGATCATATGATCTGAGTAGCCTCCGTAAGTGACAGTTCCATCATGGTAGATTGTATTATAGGTGAGGATCATCTTAGGACAGTAATTCTCAAGATCATTCTCACAATTCTCACATGAGTGACACGCACCAACCAAGCATCCTACCCCAACTTTGTCCCCCACCTTAACCTTCTTCACTTTTTTTCCAATCTCTGTTACTTCCCCAACAACTTCATGCCTGAAAGCCAGTATCTCATTGTTATATATTGTTTGATAAAATTGAAGGGTTACTATTGATAAATGCTTATGACAAATTTAAAATCAAGTAATCTGGTTGGCGTTTTCACATTTAGATGTCCATCATTTTTTTAGTCTATATATTAAATCTCCTTTCATTGATTTAGACAAAAGTCAGGATAAATGAATAAAGAGTATTTTCGCACCCAGGAACTGCTGGGGACGTTGAAAATTAATTCATAGGCTAAATTAATGACAAGCAATTAATTCAGGGTATAAGATTTTAATCTATTGGTTTCAATTTAAGCTAATTAGCCTGATGGTAGTTAAATTCAGTGGAGAAAGCCAAGAGATTCTCACCCAGGGACAATTGGGTACGTTGAGATGCCCCACTCATTCTTTACAGAATGGAGGTCAGAATGGCATATCCCACAGTATAGCACCCTAAACCTCACTTCCTCCTCACCTGTAGCCCTGTCAATAAATATATGTAACGGTTCATGGAGTCCAAGCAACAGCTAGCTAGAACCAGTATAACCGATATGAAATTATGAGTTACGAGGAAAGTGAACCGACCTTCTGGAGAAGTTGAATGGAGAAAGATGACCGGATTGATCCCTAGCTGCCCACCCAAATGCCTTCACAGGGTGTAGCTCTTCTGGTGACTTGGACATGCTGTTTTTCAACGGAATGCACGATAGCTACCACTGGTTAAACAGAGAGGAGGACGCTAATATAGTGAGGCAGGTGTAGCTTGTGTCTATTTGGAGAGAGCAGGTGTATATATAACGCGACATTATTGGAGGGCAAACCTGAAGGTGATGTCACTGCTGGGGGAAAATATTACGGTGACATCATTGGTGAGGTTAGTCGTGAGGCGGCCAGGGGATTAACTAATCTATCTGAATATTTATTAACGAAAACAAAAGCAGCCTCTGAATGGAGGAAAATAAGATATTGATAACTTTCACGTCACTCTTTTGGTTAGAGCACTCTTATAGTGTGTTGAATCACTATTAAATGTTATTTAATATTTACAAAGTTGTAGAAATTTTGTTAGAAAAATCAAAAGTTATTTTACGAACAGTATTCCGTCAAACCAATAGGAGGGAAACTAGCCAGATTAATTAGCTCATTAGATTAGATCTTATTAACATAGATTATCATATAATATGGAGGATATAATTGAATAATAAGATTTATTTATTTTTAACTGAAAGTTAAGTGTTGTTGGAACAAGAAAATCAAGCCAGGGAGATTCTGCTGTGAGAGTACAAATATTTTAGATTTGAGATTCATATGATAATTTAAATTTTTAACCAGATGTGAAAAAAATTATCCACATGTCAATAAACTTTAACTCTGTATAAATATAAAAGGCCCTGTTTTTATCATTTTGTGGGATACCCAATAGTAACCCACTAATCATACTAAAATTTCTCATGAATGTATATCTTAAATTGTGTTTTGGTCTCTCCTCCAAAATTATTACATTTATCCTGATAAACAATTTAAATATTGAACCATAGTTTACATCATCATAGCGACTTGTTGATTTAGTTCTTGTTCTTAATTACCTACTATAATTATTTTTTTAAAATGATAATTCCAAACAATAGCGATAAGTTAGTGTATTCATTAATAGTTATTTAATCAGAACGGTGAAGATCAGAAGTTGATATTTATAGATTGATAAAATATTCAATTTACAAAAATTGTTCTATACTATATTACTAAATAATATGTTTTGTTCTTATATGAAAAACAAACATCATTGTATTTAGTCTGTCTTTGAGCAGCAATCGATAAATTTGATATAAAAGTTGTGAGTTCTCGTATATGATTTAGTCCAGGTGTGTTTAAGGTGCGTATAGATACACATAAATTTTATAAAATTCTTATTTTCCGTAACAAAGATAAAACTACAGAAACAAGTTAGTTAATGAATCTGAATATTTATTCAATAAATTATAAAATAAAATTTTAAAACGATTTAAGAATTATAAATTGCCCGTGGCGGAAAGCACGCGCATTGTACACTTCCCCTCATATGCTTTTAATTTTAAAAATTCCCACTAACATCAATCATATGCAAAATTTATCTCTCAAAATGATTCAATGTTGACCTTTTGTCCTATCGTGCATTTGAAAGCATAGGGACACTAGTACACCATTGACGGAATAAGTTGGAGACCTATGATGGAATATGCCACTGAGAGCTGCTAAAGCAATAAATATAGGATATAATATTTATTCCTTCTGTAGACCAAATCTAAATCTTTATTATGATATTTAATCAGCATCACATAAGCATCTTAAGAGTATAAGTTTTTTTTTTTTTGAAATTGAAGAGGTATCCGTAAGCACCAACTATGGGTGGGTCCAGCTGGCCCGAAATTTTAAAGTGTTCCATTTCCAACGGCAAGGTTCGAACCCTTGACTTGTTTGTTAAGGATGAATGAGTCTTACCACTCAACCACACCCCTCGGGTTTCTTAAGAGTATAAGTTGAAAAGCCAAGTACAGACGACTCAGACATTCGGCTAATTATTTGTGGTTTAAGAATAGTTTAGATGATCTTAGGGCTTGGTAGCACCCAAGGTGTTTGCAATGTCAATGACAAATCGATATCTGACATCTGCTTTTGCCAAACGCTCCATAGCGGTGTTCACATAATCCATGGAAATGACCTCAATGTCCGCTGTGATGTTGTGTTTAGCAGCAAAATCAATCATCTCTTGCGTCTCTTTCAGTCCTCCGATATTACTTCCACCTATTATCTTCCTCCCTGTGTTTTTATTCATGTGGCTTGTAAGCTGGTATTCTAATCAATAAAATAAGACAAATATGAAGCATAGATGTAACTCATTGCAGAGGGTTACCTAAAATCAAAGGAAAAGTAGGAAACTCTAGAGGTTTTTCCGGTACCCCCACCATAACAAGCTTCCCATTGGTCTTTAGCAAGCCAATCAATGGAAGAAGAGGATGGACAGCAGAGACTGTATCAATAATGCCATCTAATAAACCTGTGGCAGCCTACAGAATGCAAAAATTGTAGTAAAAAATGCAAAATCCGATTAGCGCAGCAAACAGATTGACAAGGATAAAAATTGTTACCTGCATTTCATCTTGATCACGACTCACCAAAAACGAGTCAGCTCCTAGTTTTTTCAAAGCTTCCTCTTTCTTGGCTGGGGAAGTACTAATTACTGTCACTCTAGCCCCAAGAGCCTTGGCGAATTTGACAGTCACATGGCCAAGTCCACCGAGGCCAACCACGCCTACATGCTTACCAGGTTCACCTAATCCAAAATATTTCAGAGGACTATAAACTGTGATCCCTGCACAAAGGAGAGGTGCACCAGCATCAAGTGGCATGTTATCGGGGAACCGAATTATGTAGTGCTCATTGGCGATCATGTGATCTGAGTAGCCTCCGTAAGCGACAGTTCCGTCATGATAGATGGCATTGTAGGTGAGGATCAACTTAGGACAGTAATTCTCAAGATCATTCTCACAACTCACACATGAGTGACATGCACCAACCAAGCATCCTACCCCAACTTTGTCCCCCACCTTAACCTTCTTTACTTTTTCTCCAATTTCCGTTACTTCCCCGACAATTTCATGTCTGCAAACCAGTATCTCAATGTTATATACTGTTCGGTAAAATTGAAGATAATAATGAGTAATTATAAATGCATTTGGCAAATTTCAAATCAAGTGGTGGCAAGAATAGATGCCTTAGGTTTTAGTTTAGGCTAATTTAGCCTGATGGTAATTAGATCCAGAGGAGAAAGCCAAGAGATTCTCACCCAGGAACAATTGGGTACGTTGAGACGCCCCACTCATTCTTTACAAAATGGAGGTCAGAATGGCATACCCCACAGTAGAGCACCTTAAACCTCACATCCTCCTCACCAGTAGCCCTGTCAATGGAGAGAATATGTAACGGTGCATCGAGTGCATCATGTGGGACTGAGATATAAGCAAGAGGAAAGCAAAACCAACCTTCTGGAGAAGTTGAAAGGAGAAAGATGACCGGATTGATCCCTAGCTGCCCACCCAAATGCCTTCACTGGGTGTTGCTCTTCTGGTGACTTGGACATAGCTGTTTTTTAACGGAAGGTACGATCGCGGCTACTATTTAAACAGAAAGGAGGACACTACTATAGTGAGTGAGGCAGATATAGCCTGTGTCTAATGGAGATGGGTGTATATATAACCCAAGATTAGGGGAAGGCAAACCTTTAGGTGAATCATCGGTGACGGGAAATAATACGGTGACATAATTTCTGAGGTTACTGCAACGAGGGGGTTCGTGAGGCGGCTTAGGGGAGATGGTCAGGTCGTTCACTAATCTGAATATTTATTCCAAAAGAAAAAGCAGACTAACTATGACCATAGGAAAAATAAGAGGTGACCCATTTGTAGTTCTCGAGAAATGAACTATGTGTATTTGAAAAAGATGAGTCTGGATCCTTTAAAATTTAAACGGGTGGGTTGACTGGATATTATTAAAAAAGTTTTATTTTTGAAGGTTATAACCACGATGTATTTATATTTTCTGGAGATAATTTTTTTAACAATATCCATTAAAAGTCACAAAAGGCATAATTATGAATAATTATAATTTTAAAATTTTTAGGAATAATTTTGTCTCGAGACTTTTTCTCCGAATAATGTTATCTCTAGAAAATGTAAATACACTATTACTCCACTCTCTTTTTTTAAAGCACTAATGATTTGAAGGATGAGTTTAAATATTTGAAAAAAAAGTGCATTGAATCACCAATAAAAATATGACACGTGGGTCCATGGTTTATAAAGTTGTAAAAAAATTATTAGAAAAATGTTACTTAAAAACAATATTCCGTCAAACAAATCGGATGCAGACTGCTCGTCTTAATAAGCTCTTTAGATGAAATGTGATCAACATAGTCTATCATGTACTTTATAACCAACGCCTCACCAGAGAAAACATTTATCTTAAATATTTAATTAGAATTCAATAATCTTTGAGAATATAAATAAAATATTATATATATATATATATACATGCAAATAGAATAAAATTGAATATGTGATTGACGAATTATTTTAAAAAATAATTTAAGAAAATTAAAAATTTTGAAAATAATAACTGTATAAAATGGTTTCTGTAAGCAATTACTTGCAGAGCAAGCAGCACGCATATGTTAAAAAAGAGATAGTACAGTTTCTCACTTTATATGTTCATCCTATAACTTTTGTGTCGTTCAAAATAAAAATAAAAAATCATGTTGTTTTGATTTATAAATCCTTATATTTCCGATTTTATATTTTTATTATTCAGCTGAGGAAATAACAATTACTCACTCTTATTCAATGAAATCAATAAATTTTGCATGTCATTTTTTAATAAGAGATAAAAAAACATTTAATTATAAAATCAAAACTAAAATTTATTTTTTAAACTTTTTTAACCTTAGAGCTTTAGAATATCAAAACATCCGTATTTGCACAAAGTTCAGTTACTGTCCTTTTCAAAGCATGAGGGACACTCCTATCATTGATTTGAAGAAGGTGGAGGACGACGATGTAATATGCCTCTGACAACAGAGAAAGCAATAGATATAGGATCACTACTACAACAACAAAAAAGCACAGAATAATTTAGTGACTTTTGTATTAATAGTCAGCAAAAATTATCTGTACTCATGACCTTTTGGACTTGTAATACCAGCATCTCAAGGCGGAGCGCAACTGCTCGCGTAGCGGAGAAGATTCCGAATGCAGCTGGAGATGACATGGGGCAGTGATTGGAATGGCTGTCGGGCATCTTGGATGTTTGGGCTCGTCTTATATGGCCGTAGAGGTTGTCTCTGTGAATATATGGGCCGAGATTGAAACTGGAGTAGGTGGAAGAGTAGCAGATGTGTTAGCTGAGATCTGCCAAGTGGCGAAATGCAATCTAACTGTTTGATTAATTGTTTGAAAGACTGAGTCAGCAAAGAGCCAAAGACCGAAATAGTAATATTCTTCTCGCATTTATCTGGATTAAGTTCAAGTCTTTTCAATAAATGCCCTAAAGTTTTCACTAATCATTCATTGAACCATTATTTATGAAATACTTTGTGTCGTGTGTCAGCTAAATGCAGTCCCGGTGTGTGCTTGAATCGGTTCTGAACTAGTTATTACAATAATGATGTGGAATTTTTTGTCTGTTAAAGCCGTGGGATATGATAAGCATATTTTTTAAAATATGATTTTACCCATGGTGGTTTTTAGCCTTTTAGGTATACAATAGTGAATGAAATAGGAGAGAATTTTCGGGGAACCCTGGAGAATAAAATGGGCGAGAAAGGGAATATAATCCAAAAAGGGTAATAGTTAATATATGTAATAAAATCATAAGTGGCTCAATAGTTAAATTTAGCTAGTGATTTCGAGGACAGAGTTATATGCTAGGTCATACCAAAGAAGATTTCTAATTATTATTATGCAAATGATGTATTTATTAAGTAATTATAATCTTTACATTTTTAAACTATTTATTTTTAGTTCTAATTCCAGTCTCAATATTTCCAATTTTATTTATTTCTAATTTTATTCATATAAATGATTGATATTAATAATAAAAACGAAAAAATGAAACTTATTATTTTTTCCCGGGACTAAATAAGAATTCTCAGTGTTTAATAAAAATGATATTAGTAGATTTTTTGTGTTGATTCTATATGTAATCAATTTAATATATTTGAGGCATAATTAAAAAAATATTAAACTACCAGTTAATGACATATTTAAGTATAATAACAATTTAATTTGTATTAAGTTTAACAATCGTAAGAATTCTTCATGTAAGAAGCTTAGAAATGTTAATCCAGATCGGTTTAAACTTTAAAGCCCGTGATTTGTTTGTTTGATTGTTTCTCTTTGATGCGACTAAAACCGACTTTCTACCTCATAAGCAAAACTTTGGACATGGTTGCTTCGCCAGAGGATTTTGTGTTCAAAATTAGGGTTTATAATTCTGTTCTTTTCCCTCGATTCGAGTAGTCTTCTACCTAAAGCCCCCGCACGCGCCACATCGCGGCCACCCCAAAGCACAGAATATACTCGTTGGTGGTCCGCCTCCAGTCGCGCGCCTATTGCCTACCTTTCAGCCCCAAGCTTCTGCTCTCCACCACTACAAGGACGTAGGCGACAGTCATTCACATTGCTTTTGGCATATTGGAGTTGGCTCGCTGGTCCCCTAAAATAGCAAGCGTGAATCCTCTCATGGACTGATTAGTTAATATCCACAATTCCAAAATCCTGGGATTCCCTAATTAGTCGTATCAAATCGGTGGAGACAGGAAGAAGTAGAAGGGTTGACCTTGAGCATCGTCTTCTTCGTGGGGGCGAAGGCGGTGGAAATTTTCTCTTGATGGCATCATCCTCTTCTCAGCATCGCTGCGTTTTTGGTAATTCCTCTGCTATTTCTTCTATGCATTTGGATTTGTTGGATATTTGTTGCATTTTCGATATTGAGAATGGTGTGAGATGTGCTCACTTGTAAAATTTTGGTTTCAGTTGGGAATATACCGTATGATGCTACTGAGGAGCAACTCATTGATATATGCAGAGAGGTTGGCCCTGTTGTGTCTTTCAGGTCATTTCTTTTCCTATCTTTCCGCTCTTTCAAATTTAAAACTCCAGAATTTGATTTTTCTAATTAATTGTTTTGAAATGAATATGATCTGTTCAACATGAATTGCACTCTAATAAATGAACCAACGAGTGCGAGAGATGAATTTGTTGATCTCCTGATGCATTATTTATGATTATATTTTCTAGGATGATCGAATTATTTTGATTCTCTATTTGACACAGATTGGGAACACCTCCAGGACCTGTACTGTAATTTTCCTCACAATTATGTTCTCTTTTTCTATGAATCCTTCATTATTTGTCAACCTCGAGCTATCTAACTGAACTCTCTTTGTCTTTCATTCTTAAAATTGGATTTTTATGCCTAGTATTTTTTTCTCCTTTACTTCAATTTTTATGTAAGAGGTAGGTGCTATATGTTTTTATCAATGCTTGTTTGTTGCAGATTAGTTATTGATAGAGAAACTGGAAAACCAAAAGGATATGGGTTCTGTGAGTATAAGGATGAAGAAACAGCACTTAGTGCTCGTCGTAATCTCCAAGGCTATGAAATCAATGGACGACAACTACGGGTAGATTTTGCGGAAAATGACAAAAATTCTGAGAGAAGTCGGGAACAGGTAGACAAGATCTTTTTAATCCTTAGCTTCGCACTGGCCATTCAGTTGATTCTTTAGTTCATGCGTTGGCATGTTCCTAGTAAGAAGTGTCTCATCAGTGTTTGAAAGATATAAGATCTTAGTGTTTAATGTTTGATTATATTTAAGTTGTTCTGTCTATAATTTTTGGTGTCATACTCGTGTCTGTGGCTGCCAAGTAGGATTTTTACTGTGCATCGTTTTGCAGATATTATTATGTCAAGTTCCTATACTGCTTGTGGTTTCTTCATTGAGATATTGCCTTGCGATACTCATTTATGTCCATGGTATAGTAACGTGAGTGTTTCTGAAATGGATGTTGATGCATGTGCTGTATTTACTTCCAGAATTGATCTAGGTTGGTTTGCTTGCAATTGGGATGTCTGCATGCTCATTTCTTTCACTTGTCAGGGTTTGCAGCATAAACAACTTACCTTTACTTATTTGCAGGGTCGTGGAGGGCCTGGATTACCTCCAATTGCTGGTTTGCCTTTCTTTATCCAATCTTGCACGCTTTGAGTTGTCATTTTGCAAGAATAAATCCTGACATAATCTCTTTGCGTGTTTATACTGCTTAGATGCCAAGAAACAAGTAGGTGGTCCAGCAGCCTTTGTGGAATCTTCTCAGCATCATCCTATTGGTCTCCATATAGCTATAACTGCTGCAAATACCATGGCAGGGGCTTTAGGTGGTGCTCAGGGGTTGCAGTCAAATCCAAATGGATTATCAGGGCAATCAGTATTGGCCAGTGATCCCTTAACTCTCCATCTTGCAAAAATGTCCAGGAGTCAATTGATCGAGATTATGTCTGAGATGAAAGTATGTATTCGAGAAGCCCTGGTGTTCTAAGTATGTATGAGAGTAGCCCTGATATTATATTCATTTTGTTGTTTTGTTTAATACATGTCCTGCTAACAGCTAATGGCAACACAAAATAGGGAAGCAGCTCACCAGCTTTTGCTTCGGAGACCACAGTTAACAAAAGCTCTATTTCAGGTACTTACCATACCTCGGTGCTCTCTAGTAGAGTGACAATCATATGCATTTTCTTTCGGGAAAAGACTAAATTACTGTTGACTGAGCACCTTGTGGTGTAGTACATGTTCTACAGCTTGTAAAACGCTATAAAATATGCGTTTTGCGCAATTGTTTTTTTAACTTGTAAAACCATAATACATATGAGTCTCAATCTTAACAGTCATAGCAGTTGTATTAATGTGATGTTTTAGCAGAATGAATGTGATATCTTCAAAACTATGTCATCTATATTTTTTAATTAATGTAAATCTTACAGAAATGTATGTGGTCTTAGAAATTCTTCAACTGCTATGAGAAATAAGATTAGCAAATATGAACAATTTTATGGATTCAATGAGAAAATTCTTTGCTATGAATGCAGTAGTTTGGGAGGGAGTTTGTTGTTTATTTGTTACCTTTCAGTTCTATATTCTGAGATTAACTCTTGATTGTATAATATAAAGGTGTTATGCCTACTTCTTTCGACCAATTTTTGTCCGGCACATACTTTATCCTGAATTTAGGTGATAGTCTCTTTATCACTCATTAGAATAGAAAACTAGGTTAGCGTTCTCATCAAACTGTTTATTTCCCTTGAAATTTTGATTCAGGGATGAATTTTTACCCTTTGTAATGTCATTTACTAGTTTTTTTCTTGTGTTTTTCTGTATTAAATGTACCCTTAACAGAATTAATTTTCATTGTCACTCTATATTATTGCGTTACCATTTTCTCATCTATAGCTGGCCTCGTAATTGGTTGAACATTTGTTACAGGCACAGATAATGCTAGAAATGGTGACTCCTAAAGTGGTTTGTTCATCACCTTAATGTTTAATTAATTGGTCATTACTTCTTAGTTATTATGCCTCCTGATGTGTGTTTTTGAATGATGCAGTTGCAGATGCCAAATCTTCGACAGCCTCCTGGTCAATCTGCATCGCTGCCATTACAAGATGCAAAGCTTGGTCATCAGCTTCCAGGCCAAGTTACTCCTGGATTAGCCCCTCATTCTCAGAGAATGTACTCTGGCATGGTGCCCAAAATGCAAGAAGGTCAATTATCTGCCATGCCTCAAAGTTCGTCTCTCAACCAATTTTCAATGCCGCCACAGCCTCTGGGTCCTCAAACTCTTCTTCCACAACATACCAAAACCCATGTTACTCAACAGTCCACATTGTTGGGGCAGGCTAGAGCCCCTCCACTGCATCCTTCGCTTCACTCAGTTATGCCAACTCAGGTGTCAGAAGTGTCAAGTGTGAACCCAAAACTTCCTTCTTCACTGTTACAACTCCCAGGACAAGTTGCAACCTCAAATGCTCGTCATCACTCTCAGATTGTTCTTCCAAATAGAGCTACACAGTCTAAAGCTGTGCCTCGTTCTTTTACTCCGGATTCCACCTTTCAGGTATGAGATTTTGATTCTAGTATCTGTTATAAGTCTAGGCTTGTTGGCTTTATTTTCTTAAATCTCTTTTACATGTTGATTCATAGTTGTTATATAAATGTTTAGGAGATGCGGTTTTACATAAAAATCAGCAACGAAAATTCAGTTAATTGTAATGATTATAAGCATGCAATTAACATTGATTATGAGATTGTTTATTCATAAAAAATCAATAATATTTATTAACTTATGTTGATGAGAATTATTCATAGTGTTCAATTAACCTCATAATAGCATTTAATAACATAATACTAAGTGTAAGAGGCATACGCTTAGCAACATAGGCATTTAATGAAATGTTGGCTCTGCAAGCTCACAAATCCAGCCATGTATGTCTCAGTTTACTTCATGTTGTTGTGTAGAGTTACGCAGTTATAATTCAGTGGATGTCTAACTCATTTTTTAGTGACAGCCTGGCCAGCAAATACCATCAGGCATTTCAGATGTTTCTAGCAAGGATGTTGCGAGGTCTACTACAGTTCCTCAAGATACAACTTGGCCCAAGAGAAAGGATGATTATTTGAATAAGCAAACAAGCTTAATTCATGATTCTAATGAACCCATGAATCGCCCTTCAAAGAAGCTAAGACCAGACGATGGAAGCAGTAAGCCTTTCTCAACTGGGGATACTAATGTGTCCATCAGCACCGGTTCACACCTATCCCAGAACTTGTCACTCAATTCTGTGCCCCCAAATCCGCTTCCTAAGACTGATGCTTCTCAGGTATGTTGTTTCATTTCGGTTGTATTGTTCTGCATGTTTCAACCACTTTGGTGCTATATGGCCACTGGCTTTCTCTTTCATATATTCAATTTTAGTTGTTATAGGTGTCATGTATTACTTTGGTGCAAAATCATACATTTCTAAATGTTCAAATGCTGGTCTGTTTTGTGTAAGATCTTAGGAATACGTTCCTGAACTAAACTGTTAAAAGTTATCAGTATTTTGCTTTGTTTTTATAATTGTGTAAGATCTCAGGAATACGATGCTGAACTAAACTGTTTAAAGTTATCAGGATTTTGCTTTGTTTTTATAATTGTGTCAGATCTCAGGAATACGATGCTGAACTAAACTGTTTAAAGTTATCACGATTTTGCTTTGTTTTTATAATTGTGTCAGATCTCAGGAATACGATGCTGAACTAAACTGTTTAAATTTATCAGGATTTTGCTTTGTTTTTATAATTGTGTCAGATCTCAGGAATACGATGCTGAACTAAACTGTTTAAAGTTATCACGATTTTGCTTTGTTTTTCTATTTGCCATTCCTTCTCAAATGAAACTTGGACAAAACTACACTCATAATTGATGCTTTCCTGTTGCTATTGTTTGCATATCTGAGGGCATATGTGAGATAGCAAATTCTTTTATGAGATGAAATATGAAGCTAGGGTGGTGAATTGTAAAATTTGGTGTTGACTAGCAACATGGTCCCATTTTGTTCACAACTTACAGTCATGGTGTGCCATGTCATGCTGTTTTTGTTCACAACTCGGTACTTACTATCTTGCTACTGCGTCAGAGAAGTGCTCATGCATTGTCATCATTTGTGCATCCTCTTTGTGATCTCACATCGTTTCCCTCTTATACAGCTTCCGCCTGATGAATCCGCGTTATTGCTGCAAGTATTGAACCTGACGGCAGAGCAGCTTAGTTCCTTGCCGCCAGACCAGCAACGACAGGTTATTCAGCTGCAACAAGCCCTCCGGTTAGGGCAGATGCAGCAATCATAGGATGCAATATAACACTTGAGTTGGGAAGATGCCGTAATCGGATCAGCCAAATATTACACTTGTGCAAGCATCCAATAAACTTGTATTATTTTGCAGGCTCCCTTGTCCTTGGTTGGATCATAAAGCCTGCTTTCGTTTATGCCTGTAAAGTTATAATTTGCAAAGGATCTAGCAGAAGGTCCTGTAACGGAATCCGAAATGCATGAGCAAGTAATCCCTGTAACGTGTACAAGCTTGTTTCGATATATGTAAAAGAATCAAAGAGGAAAATGGAAAAGAAGTTTTGCTTATGTTGCCTTTTTTCGATTTGCTCATTTCGTACGCGTATTTACGCCTTCTGTTTGTGTTCTCTGTTGTTCCCCTGCTCCGAAGACTTGACAGACAGAATAATCTGAGAATTTTGCTATGCAATAAAGCGCTGGAGTTGCGTGCAGTTGGTTGATGTTTGTTTCATAACCATTTTAGCTGCGAAATTGTTGAGGACTAACTGGGGAGCAAGATCACTTCTGTTGTTCATTTCCTTTGCCAAATTTTGTACCTAAAATCCTTACTAGGTTTATACTAAAAACATTTTCCTGTTTGCTTTGGGTGAAATCAGTATTGGTAGGACAGTTCTTCATGATTCCTTTCATACAGATAACCTCTATACTAAAAGCTAAGAAGAAGACGAAGAAAATTATTAATATTCTTCAATTAATCCAAATATTATACTGTTGATTGACTACAAAGTTTTCAGGAGTCTCTGCCACTTGTTCAGGTAGGACTGGCATCAAACGCTGGTGTGGTAAATACTTTTGTTGATCATGAAAGAAATATAAAACATGGATAGAGGTATTAGAATTGCATGGCCATAATACTGATTACCCAGACATACACTTAACGAGCTACTTCAATGCTATGGCTGATCTTTTCTGAAGGTTCCTCGGAACTTGTCGACATTTCGAGCACACGGAACACGGGAACAGGCATCTTAACAGGCAGATCCGGCAACGGGGCTTCAAAATTTAAAACATGGATAGCTTGTCTTATCGATGGCCTAATGCTGTGATCAGGATGTGCACACCATAATCCCACAATCATCAAACACTCTATTTGTCTCGCATCATAATCTTTCTCAAGTTTACTGTCAACAGCCAGAGGAAGATTTCCACATCCATAAAGATCCCAAATCCACTCCACTAAGCTGACTTCAGATTTCTCTTCAAATGTATCGCTTGCTTTTCTCCCGGTGGCAATTTCTAAGGCAACCACTCCGAAGCTATATACATCAGATTCTTTACTTGCCCTTCCTGTGCGCACGTATTCTGGAGCCAGGTAACCAAAAGTTCCGGCCAACCCTGTTGTTTTGGGACCAAGTTCATGGTCCATAAGCCGGGCTAATCCGAAGTCACCAAGCTTGACATTAAAACTCGAGTCTAACATCACGTTGCTTGATTTGACATCACGATGCACAACGCATTGCTCCCACTCTTCATGAAGATAGAGCAAGGCTGAGGCCAATCCAACTGATATCTTATACCTCAAAACCCAAGAGAGAGGAGTTTTCTCTCCAAATAGGTGATAATCAAGGCTACCATTTGGCATGAACTCGTATACGAGCATGAACACGGCCTTCTCATGACACCAACCAATGAGTTGCACAAGATTTCGATGCCTCAACTGGCTAATGGTTTTCACCTCAGTGATGTACTCTTTCTTACCTTGTCTAGATCCTCTTGAAATTTTCTTTACAGCAACTTCCACGTTCGTATCTTTCAGATGTCCCTTGTAGACAGCACCGAACCCTCCTTCCCCGAGCTTCCTCTCTTCTGAGAAATTGTTGGTAGCAGAAACAAGATCGTTGTAAGAAAACTTTCTTGGCCCTGCTCCCCACTCAAGATCCTCATTTATTGAAGTCAGAGTCATTCTCGCGTCTTTTCTTTTCCCCTGAGTGCTTTTCCTTCTACGCAGTATCACGCAAGCGGCAATGACTCCAGCTACCAGAGCGCAAGAAGGAATTGTAACGCCAATTATAATACCTGTTTTCTTTGAATTCTTCTTTGACGTGTTTCCGCCTGTTTCCTTGGCGTCCAAACTGGAACTGAACTCCCAATACTGCACTGTATGCCGTTCCGTAAGGGAACCTGTAGCAGCTGAAAAGCCAATAGTGATCCATTCTGGTAAGACCTTGCTCAGATCAATTATATGAGATAGACTTGTGTTCTCTCCGGCAGCTGAGCTTGAATGGTAAGTCCAAGACACACTCAAATTTTTAGTACTGGAGTTGTAGGTGATTCGAACATCGATGTTATCACTGTTGTGAATACTTACGTTCCAAGGTGTGTACACAGCTGACGAAATGTTATTGTTGATCCCCACGTGCTGAACAGAAGGATCCCATCCTTCTATAACATTTGGGTAAGTGTCAAACTCCACCATAACAACAGGGTTTGGGGACATGTACATGGTGGTTGTGTTAAACAGGCCTAGAAAGCCACCAGCAGAATTTGGCGGAATTTCAAATCCAACAGGAGCTAGGAAGAACGCAAGACCATTGCCATAGTTAGGACGACCTTGCGTGTCAAGGGAGAAGGTGTAACGAGTTGCAAAGTCAGAAAGCTTCCCTGTACTGGAATCCCACAGCAATACTCTTTCAGTATAAGTTGCCCAACCAACACGGTTTATATAATTCACTTTGTTCATTTCGATAATACCATCGGAAGGAACAGCATCGCCCTGATAAAGCATGTTGGTTGCATTAAAATTAGATATCTGAAAAGAAAGCGAATAGCCATTGGGAATAGCAAGAAACAGAAGGAGGATGAGGAAGCAGAAGAAGATAAGTAAACGATTCATTGCTCAGGGTGCAAACAGAAAGCAGATGACAACTATAGCGCATAAGCTTTGCTCCGAAACTAATATATTGACGAGGTAGCCGGCAATGGGAGGTGCCTTGATGATCAAGCCTTGACTCATTAATCTCTTACTTGTTTTAAGTCGCTGCCAAAAGAGGATCATCTCTTAGATAATTCAATTAAAGTTGACTTTGTTTTCGATGATAAATGTGAAAGAATCACTGGAAGATGAGGGACTTGCTGTCCTCCAGGCTATTAAGGTTTGACCATCACAACAATCACAGGTTGTTTGTTTTTTAGAAGATGGGACGGAGAGAGCCAAGGGATAAGGACAACAGACAACATAGTCCACCTTCATAAATAATTTTCTGGACTGACAAGTTATCAGATGGCAACTTCCACCCCTCTTCCATCTGATTGATGATTCGTTTTTCTTTTTTTAATTCTTTTAGTTTATTTGATGGTAATGACTTTCGGCTTTGTCTTTTTATGTACTTGCTTTTCCTTGAGTAGAAATTCCGTCATTTAATTATTATTTTTATTCTTAAATAGATGGGATGACATTGACTTTCTTGATAAAACGCCACGTATTTTTTATAATATAGGAACATCCTCCCACGCCTTGTTACACAGTACCCGATGATCGGACATACTTTATTGCTAATCCTATATTACAATTGAAGGTTAAACGATAGATGCAGCAACTGGTTGATCCATGAACAACCGTCTGATGGACACCTAAAAGTTAAATTGATGCTTATAATTGAAGATGTGCTCTCAATTATCCGAAATTTTAATTTAAAATAAATAAATCTTATCATTTAGTCACATATTTTTAATTCAAATTTTATCTACTTCTATATTAATCAATAAGGTTAGAAAGAATAACCTAGAAATTACGAAACTTGGAGTGTTATGGACATCTTCATCTAGCTGATACTATAATTCCTTTAACATCACATTTCATGTCCTGTTATATGAAGGTTTGCTCAAATTAACGGGCGAAGGGATAAATTAATATTAATTTCAGTGACTATGCTAACAATGGAGCTTTGATTTTTCAATTTATCAATTAACTACTAATTTAGCAAAATTACCAAATTAGTAGCTTTGAATATTTCCAACAACTAAAGAAAAAAGAAAGACTCAAGTTTTTCTTAGTCAACAAGTAGAGCAGTAAGGCTCGTGGGTCTCGCTGATATCAACTTAGAGGAAATCACAACATATCCAAACCTTTCAATGCTGGCTGCTCTTACCTCCCCTAATCAGTTATTGGCTTGGAGTGTATTATTTTTGTAATAATATTTTGGAAAAGATGTTAGAAAAAGTATAGTGTATGACCGTACAACAAGAGAAGAGACTGTTCGGGTTTTTCAGGGCCAAGTCCTCAGAATTCCTCCTGGCCAATCATCACCTTTGAATGCACATAAATGAGCGACTGATCAGCTCGTGACTTCCAGACTTCGTGCGTCGCCGCATCAGACAACCAAACTACATGTCACCCAGAATATAAAATTGAATGGTTCAAATGAGTTTGGGCCAAGTTATTGGAGCACCATGTCCAGGGCCGCCAAACAAATTCTACATTTGGCCCAGCAACAAGTTGTCCATTTCTTCGCCGGTGTCAGTCTGTCTCCCTAAGGTGTCGTGTCAAATATGTCTTCTTTCAGTCGTCCACTACTTCGGTTTTGTCAATAAATATGTTCCTGGAGATTCTCATCCATTACCCATAAGAGTTCAGTCTGATTCAAGATATCTAAAATGGCAGGTTTGTACGACAGGCAGGCGGCGGTGTACTTGGATGCCCGGCCAAATTATCCAACGGAGTGGTTTTCAATGTTGGCCGCTCTCACACCTGATCATTCTTTGGCCTGGGATGCTGGAACTGGCAATGGTCAAGCAGCTATTTCTGTAATTAAGTTCTTTCCCATCCTCTTCAATTGCTCCTACTCATACTGCGTTATCCGATCTATAACATTCATATGCGAGAACCCTGTCTTAAGCAGTCCGTTTATCTCTGAGTTTAAGGAATCCTTTTGGCTCATTGCTCTTGTGTGATTGCGTTTCTAGGAAATGATGTTTCATGGAAGATTTTATTAATTTAAAAAAGTTATTTCAGGTTGCACAGCATTATAAGCAAGTGATTGCAACTGATGTGAGTGAGGAGCAGATAAAGCACGGTATATCACATCCTCAGGTTAGATACCTACACACCCCATTAACAATGACTGATGATGAGGTTGTGGATCTATTTGGGGGTGAAAATTCGGTTGATCTGGTGATTGTGGCGACGGCGATACATTGGTTTGATCTGGAAAAGTTCTACCCCCTTGTTAAGCGCCTGCTAAAGAAGCCAGGAGGAATAATTGCTGTTTGGACCTACAACATCATGCAAGTTAGCCCAGATGTTGATCCTCTTGTGAAGAAATTTTTTGAGGCAACTTTTAAGTTTCAAAATCCAAAGGTAAAGTATGCATTTGATTGCTACAAAACTCTTCCGTTTCCTTTCAAAAGTGTGGGTTTAGGTGAAGAGGGCCAGCCGCTGGAGTTAGATATGCCAAAGGAGACAACCTTTGAGGGACTTTTGAAGCAGCTGAGTACAGGGTCAGCTGTGAATACAGCCAAGGCACAGGGGGTGGATTTGTTGCCTGAGGAGTTTATCAAGGAGTTGGAGAGTGCTTGGGGTGGACCTGAATTGGTGAGGACTGTGAATCATAAGACATACATGCTCGCTGGCAGAGTAAAGCTGTGAACTTTTCACTCACTTTGCTTATGTTTGTTTTTGATCTTTCTGGTGTGCCAATTCTTGGGTTTTCAAGTTTCCACTCCAATGTTGTACAATTCGTAGCGGTGGCTTTTGCTTACGATTGTAAACTGCCATTCGTGGAGGTTGTATTTAGCAGTAATAAGCATCATATAGAAACTGTACTGAAGCATGTGGTGACCCTTTATATCTATACCCCGCATTCCATTTTTTCCAAATTGAAATTTTGAAAATAAAATGAAATAAACATGTGAAAAAAAAAAGAAACAAAGCACCTAAACACTGAAATTTGCAAATCTGAGAGTCTTAGGAATTTTTTACAGCATGGATTGATCCTAACGGAAAGTATATTTACATAAATGGAAATGATCTACCTTAATACGTATAAAAGGAACTTAGTCATCGAAATAGGAGATACATCGGTTCTAAACGATGACAATAAAATTGATGAAAATTATAAAATTATTATTCACAATAAAATTAACAAAAAGTGCAATAGATTTTGTTCTGTGCCGTCAATTCATCATCCTTTTATACTTTTGACGTAAAAAAAAAAACCCATCTCCAATAAAATTGATGAAAAAAATTGAAAAGACTCTGATAATAACGAAATAAAAGATGGTAAAAATTATTTTTGTATTTTTTTCTGTATCCTATATTTTTGTATCTTATCCTCCAAATTTATATATGTTAGTTTATCTTAACCAATCATTATAATTCATATTATTTTTACTTTTTCTTTCACTGGTAATTATTTTCTAAATCTCATGTTTCGCTAATTTTTGTTTTTCAATAATCATTAATTTCCTTGTCTATTGTTTAGTTATAGTTTTGACTTTAACTTTTACGAATGGACTTTAATATCTCTATTCTCACCGTTGGTAATATGTCAATGCCCGATTATAATTTTTTATATATTTTATGTGTGTTAATTATTTGTTAATATTTTTTCTTTTTAACCATATCATTTATGATATTTTTATAATTTTTTAGTAAATAGAAATAGTTACCAAATGATGATACGAAATTTATTTGATCATTGATAAAAATATACTATTATTTTCAAAGAATAATTATTATTTAATATAATTTAAAATTTGATATTATATATAAAATTCATACTCAATTCTTATTTATTATTTTTATTTCGGATGTTGACCCAAAATCAACCTAAATCCAATCAATTCAGACTATATCTAAAATAATGGGGTAAAAATTCGGACTAATACCCGTAAATTTGATTTAAATTGTCATTCTTACGCACCAATAATGAAAATTTCCTGTAAAAATGCCAATCTTTTCTACCAAAGAGGTTTCCGTGTCTGACTTAATATCTTTCGTGATCGTGACTCGTTATTGATAAAGACTGATCATAGTCTTATCTTTTCAGAATAAACAATACAGGTTTGGAAGACGTTAAATATCACTTCATGAACCATAATATATATTTTTATAATATCGATATCAAATGTAAATAAACTATAAAAAATATTTACTTACATATATTAATGCTCATTATAAAAACCCTAACAACATTTGCTATATTAATATTTCCAGCAAGTACTCCCGGCATTAAAGTCTGTCTCCTTTTTTTTCTTCCTGTTGGAGAAAGTTTGAGGGTCATGATAAATGTCATGTGCTTCTCCCTTTGGATAATCTTTAATTTTCTTCGCCCCGAAAAGCAATATTTTCAAAGTACGATCACTCCTCAAATAGACACTTCCATTATCGGGATGCTAAATTTGGGAAAGAAACACTTGTTTTGGCCTACGTGCATCCATGATTTGGGATGATCGACACTTGGCCAACCCCATATCTGGTGCCTATCGTGAACATTAAAATATTATTAACTAAAGCATTCTATAATTTGGGATTACGAAAGAATCTCATTGGTGCTTCAAACATATTCACGTGGGCATTGGCCAATTGAAACTCTTATCAGGTGGGGCTTCAGACATCTACATGGTTAAATATCTATCTGGTTTCCTTAAATTAATATGTTTGTCAGTGAAGTGCTTATCACTCTCTGTTTCAATTAGTATTTAAAGATAATTTCAAGAAAAGTTCGCTTATTTTAACCAACTGACAGGTGAATAAGACATTCGAGACATTATCCTTACTGAAGAACTCAACAAGAATGGCATGCTGCTATTACTATAAACTAATATTTTAACTAAAATTAATAGGGTATAGTCTAATTTTTTGTATTTTATTCTAAGAATTCAGCTAAAACGGCGGAATTCATGAAGGTAGGTAGGAATTTTGTGTCGTATGCTTCGTCCAGAGACATGTTTCTTTATCGTATATATTTGACGAAATTGAGCCTTGAATTTCTGAAAAAAAAAAAAGGAAAGAAAAGGAAAAGAAAGCAACCAAGGATATTGCAATACGGCAGTGTATCCATGTCCATTTGGTACCTTTTGTAAGAATAAAAAATAAATCCCAGTTGCTGTTTGAAAATATTTTTTTCTGGAAAAGATGTAAAAGAGGGGATGCGAGGGATATAACTGGTGTGGAAAGGTGCGTACGTATGGGACAGAATGCGTTGGGAAGTACGGTCCACCAACCGGAAGAAGGGTAAGGTGCTCTTCAACCAATGAAGAGCGTCATTAGGTTTCTCTTCTTATCTTGTTTAGAACATCTAATGAAACCACATTGACCCGCCGCTTTGTTGCTATTTCTTCTGCCTGCACCTAACGTTTCTAACGTATAAACATGCTCAAAGTTCTTAGTTGCACTGCCCAATCTTACATTCACCAATCTTGGATTTCAACAAACTGTTTGAGGTTTTTCCTTCAGATAATTAAGAAGGGAAGGCCTCTTATTCCAAGGTTTGATACGGGGAAAACTCAGCAGGCTATATAGATCTGACCATCTCAAATTACTCAATAATTCTTAGGTATTTTCATTTTTTTTATATATTTCTGTTATATTCCTTTTACCTTGCACTAATAATATTCTTTTTCGTAAATTTATCGAGCCAAGCAGGAGAACATTTACAATTAACTTAGAAAGAAGAGAGAAGTATCAATAACTGACTCGACCTTGGGATGTTTTAGCTTCATGAAATGGGATCGTAATTATATACTACTAAATCCTATATTGTAAGTAATTCATAATAATAAAGAATGACGAATTATTATTCACATAATTACATATTCCTACGTGTCATTGACCTATACGACCGACAGTGGCCATTAAAATTCAAAGTATGATGGATGCTCATATGTGGAGGCATTGTTAGTCTACAAAAAATTATTTTTTTAATATAGTTGTTGAAGAACAGTAGTATATCGTATATTCCAATGAGAAGTTTCACTTTCACATCAAAGTTAACTTCCTTCTTTTTCTTTTCCTATGTAAGAATCTGTTGTGCATCCTTTGAAGATTGGTCGAAGGTCACTTTTGACTCTTCTTAGTTACCTCTCATCAAATCTCAGTTTTCTTGAGAAAAAAAATTTGAATTCGTTCGTTTTTTTGAAAAATTATTCTGTACATTAAGATCTCTTTCTTGTTACTCTTTGAAATTGCAGAAAACCCTAGCTAATACAGTGGTGAAGAGATGGGGAGAGGAAAGATTGTGATTCGAAAGATCGATAACGCTGCGAGCAGGCAGGTAACTTTCTCAAAACGAAGAAAGGGACTGATTAAAAAGGCAAAAGAGCTGGCCATTCTTTGTGATGCAGATGTTGGACTTGTCATCTTCTCCAGCACAGGAAAACTCTATGAATATGCTAACACCAGGTATGATATTATGCATTCTACTTTCACAACTACTTTCTGCAAGTTTCCTCTTTATTGTCAATGTTTCAACTGTCTTGTGTCATCAAAACTGGTTGAGAATGACTCATATTCTAAGCTGTGCTTTTCATCATTATTTATTCAAATCATATATAGGAGTGGTCTGATGTAGGAATGATCCAGAAAATGCTATGACCATGAAAAATTAGGGAAGAGGAACAAGGACCCTGGCTCTTCTTGTTTTCCATTTGGTTGAAATATGCGTCTTGGCCATTGCATGAAATAACCTAATCAGCTCAACTAGAACTAATTTTATTTACTAGATGAAGTAGTATATATAGCGTAGCCAATAAATTATCTGCTTTTGCTTTATGATGGATGCAAAGAGAACAAAGGCATAGAAAAGGCTTGGATAATAGTTGCTCAAAATACGGAGTGTGGCATTATATAGTAATTAATTCTCTCACTGAGTAAAGGTTTGAGTCTAGACTCTCTCTCTTTTTTTTTTAATAATTATCAATATCTTCAAATATTTTTAGAAAAAGAGTATGGACTGTTATGGGAAACTGATATTAATTTGACTGTCACTGGTGCTCTCAGTAGCTATGGTTAAGGTAAAGACCTAGTTATAATGGAAATCCCTATATTCTCCATGTTTTAAGAGAGAAGGAACACAACCGTGTGGTTAGCATTTGAAAGATTAATGTAGTAAGGCTCTTCACTTAAACTTCTGTTTGGGCAGTTTGGTTTCAATAAGGCATATGATGGTTCTTTTAGTGACTCTAGTTCCTATCGGGCATCTGGCAAATGAAAAATAACCTGGGTTCTGTGTAGATGTTGAGAGTGAGCGGAAAGTGACAAATTAGCTTCATCTTCTGACTTCTCCCTTTATAAAGAAGAGAACTGCATGGTTATCCAAACTATCGAGCTAATAGCAAAAGACAAGAATACTAATTGAGGAAGTTGAGTAACCAAATTGTTTCTTTTTTGGTATGATAAGCACATTTATATCCTAGTTTTATGGAAGTTTTATCTAGAATGGCATTAAGGAAGCCATATTATCTTGCCTAAAATAATAGGAAATCAAAATTTTCCGTGTTCCGAATAATATTTTCAGAGTTTATTTAAGACAAAAAAAAAATTTCAATCAACATTTAAGAACATTAATAGATAGCAATGTCTTGCGTTGTATTTAAGATAATAGGAATCTGTTTTTAATAATAGGAATCTCTTTCAGTCACATGAATTTGTCAGCGCTCAAACTACGCTGGAATCTTTGTTTTATTTAAGATTGCATTTTATTCTGTCAATAGATAGCAATGTCTTGCGTTTGGTGTAGTGGAAACCCTTAGATGCAGTATTTAACAAAGCATGCAGTTCTTGACATATTATTTGGAAGAAAGGTCGATTTTCATTAATTTAAAACAGGAATAAGTTAAATTTTTCTAAAAAGAAGGCACAGTAGTAATTTTTTGTTAGGGTTTTGAAGCTAAGATCTCTTAGATTTCAAACTTTGAAGACAAAAAGATATGTAACTAAGCCATATTTTCATTGATATGAAGTAGCAATATATTAAAAACAGTAGGAAGTTTGAACATCTTTCACGACTGAGTGAATGAAAGTTTCTAAAATTCTATATATTTTGTATTTTCTTTTAGAAAACGTGTCTAGTATTTTTGTTCTTTGAAAGAAAAAGGAAGGCTTAGGACGCTATGCGTAAAATCCTTGTCAGGAAACAAAATTGATGACATTGTCTAACAAATCTGGGTCTAACAAAAAGTTGTGCGAAAACCTGAATTTTTTTTTCACTAGTATTAAATCCGTAGTGGAACGATACAACAAAATAAAGGAGGAGCATCAGCAACTGCCAGATCCAACATCTGAAATTAAGGTACATTATATCACTTCTCTAAGAACTGCCAGTTTTGTGAAGATTCTGTAGCTTTATTTTTTAATCTGGATTGATTAAGATTTGCTGCACACAAATAAAAGAGTATTAGCCTTGAAGTGAATTTCTTAGGCTGCATTTCGCAGAATTGGCAAGAGGAGGTAGCTATACTAAGGCAACAGCTACACAACCTTCAGGAGAACCGAAGGTACGATTTTGCTGTACCTATACAAACTAATTTCCTCTTCCTTTTTTCCCAACTTTGTTCTCTATCTCTTCTCTCTATAATCATCTGTCCTTCCCATTCTATATACTATGCTCTTCTGTTTCCTTCTCAGCTCTTTAGATGTGGAGCCAACAAGATGGCTATATGTATATCTATATATCTATATTCATTAATGACATATAGCATATGGATCGATGCTGTATTGTCCATCTAACATTTCTTAATCGTTGCATATATGTAAATATTCTGATAAAACAGGCAGTTGATGGGAGAACGACTTCATGGTTTGAGTGTTAAAGATCTACAAAACTTAGAGAGTAAATTAGAAATGAGCTTGCAGGGCATTCGCTCCAAAAAGGTAAAGAAGTACTCACTAGATCTGGGACATCCATGCATAGCATACAATCCCTTGGAATTGCTATATCACATGCATAACATGTAGTTTTCCGCAGGAACAAATATTAACCGATGAAATACAAGAACTATACAGAAAGGTTTGGATACCAAAACCTGTCTCCTAAATATTTTTTGTGGAAAACATTTCAGTTCTAATAACAGTTTTCGGCTAATTCATGATCATGACAGGTAAACGTTAGCCATCAAGAAAATATAGAACTTCACAGGAAGGCAAACCTCATACAGAAAGAAAACATGGAATTGTACATGAAGGTAAGGTATAGTTTGTTCTTTTGCAGACTGCGATTATTCACATAAATGCTACTAACAAGCTATGCCATGAAACTAAAACGGGATTGAAACAAACAATTGAGGCTTCCTTGTTTTCAGGTTTATGGCACAAGGGATGCAAATACAAGAACTGGAAATTCGTTGATCACCTCAAATATCAATAGTGACAAGCGCTACGAGATGCCTGTCCATCTTCAACTATGCCAACCCGACCAGCAAAACCATGAGACACAGCAGAAAGCACCGATGTAATTAAAGGTAAGAAAACAATTTTTTGTTATTGTAAAAGTGAACCTATATGAAGAATCTATTTACTGAAGAATTGATCAATGCAATAATATCTGATTCAGCAGCGGTGGACAGCAACTATGTTGATAAAACCAGCATATCAACATTCTTCCTTTATGGCATTACCTAATGAATTGGCTTGAAGCCGATATTATTTTAAAGCTGAATATATATGAAAACTTAATGACATTACTCTAGATTTTTTAAGTCATGCATAAAATCTATATATATTATATTATTCACAACGTCTACAATCCCGTACCCTTAATATGTCTAACGTCCGTGTTTGATATTAAGATATTATGGTATTCGAATTTGTGATTTCAGGCCCAAGATTTATAGATTATGATAAATCATTTTGGTTTTAATCATCTGTGCGACAAATCTAAATTTGAATTTTATTGAAATCTATTATGAAAGGATTTGGATATTTGCTGCCAATGAATAAATGTTCTTCATTTAATATATATAAAAATTGTGATATATCTAGAAAAAATATTTTTAAAAATATTTTATACTATAACTTGTTTTAAAAAATATTTTATTTTGATCACATCTAACACTACCACATTTTGATTATTGAAAAATATTTAACGGCACCAAGCTAACGAAGCTTAGGAAGCAATCAGACGGGAACCAAATGACCGTATGACTAGCGTTTTCGTGGGCCCAATAGTCGGTGGGCCATGAAATTACAAACATATCCTGCTAGCTTCTCGACAAAGCACATGGCATGTTTCTGCATAGTAATTGTCGGAAATCGTGAGTTAGGGGTTTCTTAAAGCAATGTCTTTAGTTTAGCCCTTTATTCATAAATGAAGGCTGTATAGTGGTTTGTAACTCTTTAAGTTATCCAGTATTCGACGACACCAATCAGATTTTTTTTCCTTTTAGTATATATTTTCAAAAATCTTACTTCACTTTGAATATCGGTATCACCAAAATAGTGGTTTTCAAAAATTGTAATTTTCACCAAAAAATAAAAAAGAGAGACGAAACTAGAGGGCTTAAAAAGATTGCCCTCGTAATCGGTCAAGGTGAGTCAGCTCTCACATCAACACCGACTGAAAAGAAAATCAATACTAAAATTATAAAACACACATCGAATTGGGTGAAACAACCTCAGATTGATGGCTGAATGTACACTGAACCCTTTCGCTACTTTATGAGACTGCTTGGAAGATCGACACTTAAACCTAAACTCAAGATCTTGATCCTGCAAAACCCACATGCATATGTCCTGGTTTCTGCAATTCTATTATCTACCACGTTATCCTTTCTCTGGATGTTGCTGAGACTAAATGTGAACGCATGCTAGACTTATCGACACCTATCATCATATTCTATTGCAATCTGACATGATCGGTCCCAGCATTTATTGCAAAGAATCTATTTAGCATTTACACATTCTTTTGCTGTGGGTTTTGCTGCTGCCCTGCTAGCTGCTTTTCCCACCGCAGAACAACAGTTTAATTATAATTTGCGTAAAGAAGGAGATCCCCCTAAAGAGGGGGAATAGAATAAAGATTAGTTTAGCCAGACACAACAACCTACTATAGTGTTTCTTCAAACCCTCATTCTGTCTGGATATCTTAAGGAAGATAGGCAATTATGGGTTACAGATTTGAAATTAATCGGCTGTGGAATTCAATTTATATCAGATGAAATAACACTTTGCTTTCCTGAAATCTGCAGGCTCAGCATGAACCAAACTAACCGATATTAGCATGGAAAATTTTGCATAGACAGCTAGAATTTATATTATTATACAACAGGGAAGCAAATCACAGCAAAGGATGAGGATCCGGGAGTGAATTGAACCCAAAACAAAAAAATAATGAAAACCCAACAGATCTCTTCACTTAGTCGTCACTACTAATTAACAACCATAATCTAATTCATCTCGTAAAACACACTAGAGATAACAACATTGATGTCACTCACGTAAATCCCATCTAACATGACCTGGAAACACTTTTGGACAATGGCGGGACTCTTCTTGATGACATCCTTCGTCAAAATTCTGTAAATAACTCGCAACATCATAGTGGAAAGACAAAGGCTTTGATCCATATATGCTGCTTTTACTGTCCTTCACTAGCCTCCTTATAAAGTTTATCCATCTTCGGCTTCTCTTGTTGTGGTTGCCGCCAGCACAGCAGTGGATACGCGAGTACTCCATTTCCTCGTGTATTGGGAAGCAAGAAGGGAACGTCGTGCAGCCGGATAGATGTGAAGATCGCCGGAAAGTGGTAGTAGCATCAGTCTCCATTTGGAAACAGCTTTCTCTCTGAGTGGGTCTACTGTTTGAAGCAGAGGCCTTGGTCCAGCCTTCTTAAATAATAAATATGTGCCTCTAATGTGCAATCCACCTTAAAAAAAGAATGCGAGTGACAGTTTATCGATGTTCTAGGCTCGTATCTCGTTGTCATCCAAATTTTCAACTATTCTTCTGTTAAACACCTGATTGGCTTGTCGTTTTCTCCTTTATTTCTTCAGTATATTAAACATTTCTAAGAATTTGTATTCTATTTGTTCATTAGCCCTAATATACCAATAGGGTTGATCATATTTCTTTTTTAAAATTAAAAGAACATTTCTTTTTATTTTTAGAATTAAAATCTTCTCAGGATTTTGATAAACAAATAAGCACTATTTCAATAATACAATTTTGATTTATATTTTCAAATTTCAAATTATAATTAAATGCTAAAAAAATCAGAAATTTTATCAATTAAGATCAATCAATATTGGTGGGTTGATCGCATAATTAAAAAATTGCTTTACGATGTGAAGTAATTAATCTGTACTTTTCGCTTATTCCCCACTATGATCATCATGGTAAATAGTCAATGACTTGTTCAAGCTCCATTATTTTAGCATGTGGTCCCTTTTAGTTCAGAACTTGGAACAACTAAAAAAAATAAGAAACTTTGCAGTTCAAAAGAAAGGAAAGAGAACCCATAAAAGCTTTAAAAATGCTGCAAATTAGACCAGGTTTGACTTAAAACGGTGAAGAATTTTATGCATGAGCTGATACAAAACCTGGGACAACGAGTCATGTGGCTTTTGAGCCTAGCTTGGAATATATATTAACATCAACCACTCGAAAGTCAGAAAGTGTCAATCGATTAAGCATTATTCTGGGTGAATGAATGCTTGACGGTGCAATCAAATTCATAATATAAGTTTGTTGGTTAAAGGGATATTTGCACATCTGTAATCTGTCATGCCCACTTCAATATCAAATGTCATTCATTTTGGGTTCCATCAATTTTTTATTTTCATTCGCCTTTTCAAATTAATTTCATGGATTAAATGTTAAATTCGTATTATATATTATATATTATATATATTCCCTCTGACTTCAGACCGAAGTTACTAAGAATCTGTCCAATAATTAGGTTGGGCCTTTTTGTTGGCGGTAATAATTAGTTTGGTTTGATTGAATGGGAAGTTGTTATCATTACATTATTCGTTTAAAGAATAATGGTAGTTGTGAAAGGAATTTCTTTACACAACCTTAATATATAATGTCGTCTTCGTCGCGTAATGCTGATTCACTTTTTGTCTAACGAACAAAAGATATAGCCAAACATGGGAAAATTGTCAGAAAATAGGCATTAAAAAAGAAATTAAATAATATTATTCATCCAACTACACCATGGCTATGGGTATGGGCTTGATGTAGGGTTGCAAAAAGATATGAACTAGAGTCATGTGGAAAGCATATGCATGGGAGCATGTGTAGGATTTGGCTTTATGCTTCGTTGATCTATCATTAAGAATTTAGCATTGCACAAATTTATAGATATAGTTATGACTCCTTTAGTTTTTCCTTTCAGAAAAAAAAATTATAAATTGTATTAGTTTGGTTTTTCATGAAGGAAATTAGCTAACATATTGGGGTCTCACTTTGGTTTTTCAATTTTCACTGAGAAAATGACTCTACATTCACAGATGGGGCATCCTATATAATGTACAATGACAAGTTTGACTGCTGCTCTGATAAAGGAAGCTTTTGAATAATGTCCAGCAACTTTTGGAGGGGAAAGGAAACGAAGACACAAAAGAAGGAACTAGACGGAAATGAAATTTCTATTTTCGGACTTATTCCATCGAATGGGAATTCAAACGACTGGCAAAGCTAGATTAGAACAGTGCCATAGAGGAATGGGAAAGAGGGGAGGATGTCTAGCTAGTTGATGTTTGTCAATTATGGTACAACCAAACCTTCTGTCTGCCATACCCAGCGAAACTTGTGGGGACTTGAATTTTTGTCGTGTTTTTTCTTAATTATTTTGTGCGAGGAGATAAAGATTACAGTACACTGTAACACTGTCATATGAAAACAATTGCAATCCTCGACTCTAAGATTCTGTGTCCCCATGTCCCTTTATTGTTTATCGTGTTATGTGTGGCTCTCCTTGGATTCCTTTCTCAGGCTCATATTTGTTTGTGACCCTAAGCTGCAAGATCGATGCGCATCAAAGTTACACCCTAGTTATTTCTTTTTCTTCAGAAAGTGGATGAAAAGGAGTACAACAAACAAAAGAAAAAAGCAAAATATGTACGTTTATTATTCCCTTCTCGACACCATGTGGTAGAAGAAGCCTTAAGAGAACTCATGATGACAGACGACGACGATGATGGTAGCATCATTCTGGATCCTTTTTTCAGCTTTCGAAAGGATAAAGCAAATTAGATTTTGCATATATAGATGTGAGAGACACCGCATATGAAATCTGTGGGCGAATGAAAAGTTTAACAAGTAGTGGATCTTGATGCGTTTGGAATACTTTAGTGGGTTTCATCACATGCAAGGATGAGCAGCACAAATCTGACCAATGGAGAGTCCCAAAGTCACTGTCTTTGTGTCTAATTGAAGCGGTTAAACAAAAATATATTTATAACACCTCCTATTGTTTTACATAACTTGAGATTAGAAGGTTCTGAGTTCGATGTAATAACAATATTGATTTAGATTATAATTCTTTATATATATATAAATGAATAATAAATGTTTATTGTAAGTATTATTCAAAAAAAAGAAAAAGTATTACTGTCGCGCTGGTCCTTGAAGAGAACCTCTTGAAAAGAACTAGTTAGCAGTAACCCAGTCAGGCGTTTGGGCCTTGATAGTTATGAGATGTGAGCCCATTACACTAGAAGTGATGCAATCCGAAATCCAAATAGAAACGAGTTAAGTTAAAATTTTATTAAATTTGTTAAATCTTATTAGAATACATATTATGATGTTTTCAACTGTTTGATATAAATTTTATACGCTCGAAAGCTTTTTTTTTTCTCTATAATTTCAGTCTCAACCCTTTATATTTTCGTAGGGTGTTCTTTTTCTGTTTTCAGTTTATATCTATTTTATGAATTATAATCTAATTAAAATTTTCAGATAAATTTACTTTTCTTTATAGTATTTTAGTTTGGTATGTATGTTACTATGTTAGACAAGAGAATCGGAAGTGAAAGTAACGGAGCTGCAGTCCAGCCCTGACATGTATCCGAATGACAAGTCCTATGCCATAGGTCGTTAGAGAGAACAAATGTATAACGGAGAGGCGATAACGAATATCGAAGACGAAGACACAACCAGAAACTCACAACTTCACTCACAGCCACCAATTGCTCATCTCCCACGTAATCCACACAATCAATGCAAACAAAACTATAACGTTTTCTTATTTCATGGGAGCAACGAAAACACACGTTCTGGGTAAAAAACCCAACTAGACAAACCCCACCAAACATACACAGAGTGAAGCTATGGCGATGGCATTGGCTCTTCGCAGGCTCTCCTCTTCCATCGACAAGCCCGTTCGCCCTCTCTTCAATGCCACCTCCATCTACCACAAGGTTCTGTTCCCTTCCCTCCCGATTCATCTCTGTTTGTTAACATGCATGAACCTGTTAACTCCGTTTGGAAAAAAAACTCTTCTCTCTCGCTTGGCGGAGAGAAAACCCAAAACAGAGCAAGTGGGAATAGAGGAACCCTCTGTGCTTTCTCATTAAAAGATTTGCTTCTCTTTATAAAGTTTGGGTTTTCATTTTGATAATCAGTGGTTGTGTTTTTCTTTCAGTCGTCGTTGCCTGATGAAGCTGTGTACGAGAAAGAGAAAACTCGTGTCTCTGTAAGTGCTGAAAAGCCTCTGTTTTTCATCCTTGTATCAGATTCCATCATTCTGGCGTAACGACTATTCTACTTCAAATCTTGACGATGATTCTTTATCTGAATCCTACTTTACAGTGGCCAAAGCAACTTAATGCACCTTTGGAGGTTGTGGATCCAGAGATTGCTGATATTATTGAGCACGAAAAAACGCGCCAATGGAAGGTATATCTAGACTCGTTTTGAGCCATCTTTCTGCGCATACGGTTTTACCTGATAAGGCCCTGGAACTGTTTTCATTGATGAGAGTGATTTGGTTTAGTGTGCTATAGTGTACTTTTAGTCTACCTTTGAAAGTTTTCTAAGTGGCTAGCTTATCTACTTGTTTTTTATACGTTTCAGTGACTATATTTGGGAATTACTTGAAACTACGATTTTCTTGTTGCTTTTTGCTATTCCAATTGATATCTCATAATCTGAGTGTCTTGGGTGTCAAGGGGCTTGAACTCATACCCTCCGAGAACTTCACTTCTGTATCTGTGATGCAAGCTGTTGGGTCCGTTATGACCAACAAGTACAGTGAAGGATATCCTGGCGCCAGATACTATGGAGGAAATGAGTAAGTCAAGCATTTTGAATCCTTTTTTCGGACTAGTAATAATTTTGAAACACTAACCAGCTACCTAGGGGATTTTGATTAGCATAATCTTCCCTAATAGAGCTCTAATTCGCATGTGTGAAATTAATAGAGCTTTATTTTCTCAGATATATCGATATGGCAGAGTCCTTGTGCCAGAAGCGTGCATTAGAGGCATTTCGGTTGGATCCTGAAAAATGGGGAGGTTGGTTTGCGTGATATAAATCTTGCATGAGAGGCTTTAGATGAACTTCCTCTTTGTTCTTTACCCTCGTAATAAAAAATTATTGATGGTAGATGTTATAGAAATTGCTAGATATGCTGTTGTGAGCTGATTTTGGTTAGTATGTTTTAAGAAGCTTTTCTGAATCTATTTTATGTTTTATGGTTCAGTAAATGTGCAGTCTCTATCTGGCTCTCCGGCTAACTTTCAAGTCTATACTGCATTACTAAAACCTCATGAAAGAATCATGGCACTTGATCTTCCTCATGGTGGACATCTTTCTCATGGCTACCAGGTGCTTGCAACTCTTTGCCTACATACTTTTCTTAAGAATATTTGGAGGATAGTCTTGTGCTTCATAGTCTTTTTATTAGCAAAACATCATTTACTGATCTTTTCCCTTGTGGACTCTGTTAACAATCAAATAGGAAAACAGAAAAAGGATAAATATACAGAATTCATCATTTCCATGCCATTCAGTGTGCTATTTATGAGAAACAACAAGAGTATAATCATGTTCTTTGTGCTTAACGCCTTCTGGCCTTCCTTTTAACTTGTTTGATGTGCTTCTGTAGATATCTTACTGAAATTATGCGAAGATGTATGAGTGGATATCTGTGCTCAAGCTTTTAAAGAAAACAGTATCATTTTCCCTTTTCTTACATTGTGCAGACAGACACCAAAAAGATATCTGCAGTTTCAATTTTCTTTGAGACAATGCCATACAGATTGAATGAGAGCACTGGCTACATTGACTATGATCAGGTAGTTTAGTTTTTTTAGTTATTTTCTTAGTACTTGCAATATGAAGAAGATTTGTGTTTATTAAAATATGAGAGTAAGAGATGCAGTAACAAAGTACTGAGAATGTGTAACTTGAATGTAACAAATTGCAGCTAGAGAAAAGTGCTACACTTTTCAGACCAAAGTTGATAGTGGCTGGTGCTAGTGCCTATGCTCGACTATATGATTATGCACGTATCCGCAAGGTAACTACAGAACTCTTTTCGTAGCCCCCTGTCAATGGTTGGGCAGTAAGGGTCTGAGAATGTGTTAAGAAGTTTTTTTTTGGGTATTTTGAGCTCATTTGTGGTCTATTTTTACAGGTTTGTGACAAACAAAAGGCTATTCTGCTGGCTGATATGGCACACATAAGCGGGCTGGTTGCAGCTGGAGTCATCCCATCACCTTTTGATTATGCTGATGTTGTTACCACCACAACCCACAAGTCACTTCGTGGGCCGCGTGGAGCCATGATTTTCTACAGAAAGGGGTTGAAAGAGATCAACAAGCAAGGCAAAGAGGTATATGCTGCTAGAAGTGTGATGCAGCCACTTACAAATACATATTGATCATTCTATTCTTCTTTCTTCTTTTCCTTTAAATTCTGACTTCTTCCCTGAAGGTGCTGTATGACTATGAGGACAAAATCAATCAAGCTGTCTTCCCTGGACTTCAAGGTGGCCCGCACAATCACACAATCACTGGCTTAGCAGTTGCATTGAAGCAGGTCAGTGTGCTTATACAATTTCATCATCCACATCGTTATACAAAATCATTATTCACATGTTACACAAATTTCAAACTTTCAGGCTACAACTCAGGAATACAAAGCCTATCAAGAGCAAGTTCTCTTCAATTCCTCTAGATTTGCCGAGGTATCACATTAGACTAGATAGAGAAGGATAATACTTTGGAGGCATAACAGGACTTGAATGATTAATTTATCTATCCACTCGTACAAAAGCAGGGTTTCACAAAAGCAAGTTCTCTTAAAAGTTTTGATTTGCTAATGTTTCAGTCACTGGTTAAGAGAGGATATGAACTTGTCTCTGGCGGGACAGAGAACCATTTGGTTTTGGTGAATTTGAAGACCAAGGTAGGAGTAGTTAATTATTCCTTCCCTTGTCTTTTAATTGCTGTCTTATGATAGTTAAGCTCTAATTGTGAAGCCAAGGGGCTGCTCATTTGTCTTTCATTCCTCCTTTTCACTTTCTATGCACAGGGTATTGACGGGTCCAGGGTTGAAAAGGTTCTGGAAGCTGTTCACATTGCTGCAAACAAGAACACTGTTCCTGGAGATGTGTCTGCCATGGTTCCTGGCGGAATCAGAATGGGTAATGACCTTTGCTTCATGGCTTAGTATCTCTTTGGCTTCACTTGTAGCGAGTTTTCTCTGATGAAACCACTTGCATCCAGGAACCCCGGCTCTTACATCAAGGGGATTTGTAGAGGAGGACTTTGAGAAGGTAGCAGAATACTTTGATGCTGCTGCGACGTTGGCAGTAAAGATAAAGGCTGAAACCAAAGGTTGATGAATCCAATGTCTTTTTCTATATTCTTGTTATCCATCCTCGTAATCAGTCATGGATATCTGAGTTTTTAAATCTTATACACGAGCTTTGCTTTGTGTTAATGATGTGGATCAGGGACAAAATTGAAGGACTTCGTGGCCACATTGCAGTCACCTAATTTCCAATCCGAGATAGCAAATCTCCGGAACCATGTTGAAGAGTATGCGAAGCAATTCCCAACAATTGGATTTGAGAAAGAAACCATGAAGTACAAGAACTGAGAAGAGGAGGTGAAGCTAAATGAGGTAGATGGTGACCTTAGCACCAGGATCGGGATCCGAATCCTATGCTTTTTAGAAAAAGATGAAAGCAATGCAGCACAGAGAAACCTGCTATAGTAATATATGGATAAGATGTTTCTTCTGTTAATGCCCTCTATTCTGCTGTCAGGACACTTTATATGGTGGTGCCTGCTGCTCAATCTTCCTCATGAGATTGTATCCATATAAGCCTAATGTACATACGCTCAAGTTGAAAATATGAAAATTTCCAAGTACTTTTTGTTTAAATTAAAAAATATTCACCGTTTCTGAATCGAATTTTGAAGTTTGACGAATGAGTTTTAACATGTAATTCGCTAAGTATCAATTGAGAATAGGTTAATAATTCGATAATTAATTTTTTAGTGAAATATCAATTGAGAATAGATTTAGATATTGTGTTTAGGAAATAATAACTTTGTAAAAAATATTATAGTGCATGTGAGCATAAGTCATAAGTGACATACAAATTATTTTACAATGTTTAAATTAAATAATAATTATTTAATGGAAAAAAAATTATTAACGCTATTTTATATTTATAAAAAAGCAAATATCCGTGGTAGTCATAATGAAGGCTTGCCTTGAAAGGAAAACAACCTCTTGGTTTCCAATCGATTTCATGGGTCAAAAGAAAAGTCAACAACTGAGCAACCAATCCTAGTAAAGAAGAGATTTCTGTGCTCATTTCAATCCCCATCTCCAAACTAATTACTCCTTACTCTATTGGTTCTGGAGCAGAATCAATCAATCAAGAAGGGGAAGGCGGAGAGGAACGAAAATGGCTAGAGCAGGAGGGATAACTAACGCCGTGAACGTAGGAATCGCGGTGCAGGCAGATTGGGAGAATCGTGAGTTCATTTCCCACATCTCACTCAACGTTCGTCGCCTCTTCGATTTCCTCATCCAATTTGGTACTTTTTTTCTCTTATTTCTTCTTCTTTGAAACAAACACTTGTTTCCCAGTACCAAATGATACCATTACTGTTCTCTCAACCCAGAGGCCACCACCAAGTCCAAGCTGGCCAGCCTCAACCAGAAGCTGGACTCGCTGGAGCGTCGTTTGGAGGTGCTGGAAGTCCAAGTGGGTACTGCCACTGCCAACCCTTCTCTTTTTACTGCTGCCACTGTTCCCAACTCTTGATCTATTCCGACATCTGTTCTCTCTGTAATGAATTTCTTAATCAAACAATATTTTCTTCTGTCTACCTCTCATTGTATCATTCTCCTTAATTTTCCCTTATCTTTGTGTTCTATCTGGCGTTCTTGTTATCGTGTTTGCTATACTGCTCGTTGAAATATAGTTTGCATTGTCGATTTGCCTATCGGAATTTGTTGGACTTGATTGTTTGCCTGTAACGGCTATAGAGCTTAGGCTTGTAGTCCAGGTCTTTAAGGTCTCCAATTGCTGCACAACCTGAAAACCGCGTACCATGATATTGATTTGCGTCATTTCGATACATGCCGAGTTACAGAACCATTAGCCTTTTGGTCATTTACTACACAAGCCTTCTGGTTCTGTTCCTCAGCCAGAGTTGAAAATTTTCCAAAGCTGCAACAAGTGTCATATCTAGGAAGACGTGGGAGCAATGGTTGACGCTTTATTTAACTGGTATTCCCTAGAACAACCTCAACATCACTTAGCTCTCACGAATCCTCTCCATCTAAAGGCGTCCAATATTTTTAAATGCCGCCTGATTTCTCTAGTAAATTAGTATCCATATGTTCTTGGAATTAAACTGTGCAATAGACTGGTGAGATTCCTGAGCAACGTGTCTTCCAAATTTGAATGCTATTCTTACCCTTCTAATTTTCATCGCACTGTGTTCTCGTCAACAGAGTGTCTTTAGCAACTTATTATCGCTCCTATCATGATATACATAATTTCCTGTCAACATGGATGTCTCGTTGTTGTTCATTAAGGTTTTGCTGGCACACTCATTCACTTTTTTTCTTTCTAGTTATGCTTCTTCATCACGCAAGCAAATTTAGCAAAACTGCCTGCATTCCAGTCTCAACTTTATTCCATTGTTGGGAAAAAATCACTCTCCTCTGTTTTTTTCTTTTCTTTTTAAAAAAGTCCCTCAAATGTAATAGTTAATCTCCACTCAGGTCATATCTATAGGTTTGTGCTCCTCATGTTGACTTGACAAATAGCTGTCATTTCAAGGTACAAATTGGAGCAAAGAATATTAAAATAGAAACCTATTAATTCCTGTTGTTTAGAGTTCCTAACGTGTCTAATAAACCAAAGGTATATTTCTTTCTAAAAGATACGCAATGGTATATGTGGCACTTAAGTCTAAAAGCTCCTGACCGGACTTTCTTCTACTCTTTCTAAATAGTAATTTTGCTGTTTAGTTACCTAGGATCATGACTGTTTGCTTGATAGCTTGAATGGTTGGAACACTCTGTGAGAGATTCGTATTACTTCTATCAGTAGCATTTTCACAGAAGCTAAATCTTTTAACTTGAATGTTTCTAAAAATATTTCAAAAAATTCATGTTAATAGAATGAAAAACTAGGTACATCATCTATTGAAAAAAACAGCATTGAGGAAAGTATTCTTCCTGTCTCTTTTAGAGATTGATCTATGATATGAATGAACTGATTTGGGATCTTATCACTCATTCTACTATCTTGGTTCTGGAAAAGCCAGGGCTTCCATAGTGATGGGTGATGGTTCTGTTGGGGTTGGAGTTGTTGGTGGTAAAGAGATCTTCTTGTCCATGACAATTGAGAAACGATTGGATCCTCCCATGCTATACAGGCTGTCTATGGACTTCATGTATTCAGATGCATTGTTCTCTATGATCAAAGCATCCTCCAGCTCCCGGACAATGTCGGCCATGCATGGTCGATAAACGGAGAAGGGTTCAATGCATGCTAAAGCCACCTCCACCACCCTCCACATTGCCTCTGCATGGTACCCTCCTTTTATGCCAGGATCAACAATTTCATCAATTTTTGACTCTCTTATGTACGGCTTTGCCTGCGCCACGACATTTTAGTCAGCCCACAAGGTCATGCAGATCTCCAACAGCCACAAAAGTGAGGAAAAAATAGAGACTGCACTATTTAGCCAATGATCTTAGTTATATGAGTAGTAGTTAAAATGATTTTGTGAATGATGAGAGGAAAGCATGACTAGAAACATACCCATTCAACCAAGCTCCACTCATTCCGTGGCCGGCGAACGTTGAGAGGTTCTCGGCCACTTACAATTTCAAGTAGAACCACCCCAAAGCTAAACACGTCACTCTTTGTAGAGAGGTGCTGCGTTGAATAGTACCTATGAGAGAGATATATATGGTAGTGTTCAGTACTTCTGTATTTTGAGATTGTAGTTTAGTAGCTGTAGAAACTGTTACAAACATGAAAACAGCTCAGCATTAAAAGTTTCATAGCCACCGTAGTTTTCGCAGTGTATTTCTTTCTGTGGGAGCAGGACTAATAATCTTATCTTGGAGTTAGATGCTTATTGTCACGTCCCAAAATAACTCCCCCCGTGACATTATGCACACATTCAGGGATTTGAATTTAAAATCAAGATTGACCTGTAAAGTTAAGTACTTACTCTGGATCCAAGTATCCAGCTGTGCCTCTTACTTCCAAAGAAGCACCACTGTCCCCTTCTTGAGGAGCATACTTTGAAAACCCAAAATCTGCTACTTTGGCGTTCATGCTGTGATCTAGAAGTATGTTGCTTGATTTTACATCTCTATGTATAACACAACGCCCAGCTGATGTGTGAAGATGGGTCAACCCTGAATAACAAGAATGCCTTTTAAACAATCAAGTGTGGTCAAATATTAAAAAGAAAAAAAAAGAAGGCTACAAAGGAAAATTTATCCTGAAAACCAAAACAGCATTAGTAAATCAGTTGATGATTTTGATGTTGTTAGTATGACAAAATTTTCTTCAACATGTCATTGGAATGCTCTTCTGACAGACTATAGCCAATCACAGAACATTATTTTGATTAGGCATCTACATTTACTTTTACCTTGATAGTAATAATATTTACGGGTGGCTTGAGTAATTTTCCTTTTCCATTGAAGGAAATTTAGTCTCTCATATTCCATTCCTGCCTCCTCTGTACTTACTTGGAAGGAAGTTTTCTTTGTGGATGTATTATTAATCCAGAATTGGGGTAATGACCTACAGATTCAAATTAGAATAAACTTAATGTGCAGTAGCTGGAACCAGTTTCTGTGTAGAACCAGTTTTGAGTAGTAACCAAGTTACTGGATGCTGCTGTCTGAAAGCCAGATGGTTTACCTCTAGGCAATGCACTGATCTTATATGGCAACACTGCTTTCATCATTGCGAAAAGTTATCCCTATATTTACCTTATTTACTCTCTTCTCCCTACTTGCTTCCTGTCTAGCTTTTTTGTAATTGACATTCATCAACCTAGATCCCACTTAGGTTTCGTAAACTTTATTATTTAGTTTTAGGTTCTTACAAGGCATGGGCATGAGAAAGCATGCATTTGGTTTTATGAGCTTCATTCTTAAGGGGTGTGCATCGGTCATTACAATGCATCTTCTGTTAGTTGCTGCTCCAAGGGAGAAAAATGGGCTACCCATAGATATTGTCTTCCTCTGTAAAATTGATTCATGGTTCTGAATTCTGAAGCTTTTCTTAGACCTCTTTAAAGTTTGAGAACTGTTTTCTAAAATGAGATCTCTATGAGCATGGAGTATGGTCAAAAGCTACCGGGAAAATTTTCAATAGCTAAGCCGTGTTTCGGTGTCAGTATCATAACGCATAAATGAATTGATGACTTTTCAGGAAGTTGTGACTAAAAGTATTATGAAAATGAAAATTAGATTAATTTACAAAAATAATATCTTCATGGCAATATGCATCTCATTAGCTGGGTTCTCTAATCATTATTCAAATCTCTTCTTGCTTTGCATGTTTAGAACTCCAAAGTGATGTTCATACATGAGTATCACTTACATTGCATCATCTAGAAAGCAGCCTAAATTCAGCGAGTTAATATTATGTGTGTATGTGTGTGTGTGTCTCTCTCCATACACACATGTTCCCCTCTTTATCATAGGTTAAGATCCAGAGATGGAATTTTACTGCTTATGTTTTGTTTTGAATATTTTAATGGGGTATGTATTTTCCTCATGCATGTAATCCTTAGTTTCTACATCACAAGTAAGCCTATTCTAGCATTCAAGAAAAGAGGGATTTGGAATAAACAGAAAATGAATCTTGTACTGCAACTTTTACTTGCCTCGGGCAGCACCAAGAGCGATTGAAAGCCTGGTTGGCCAGTCCAGAGTTTTTCTTTTGGCTGCTTCTCCTGTTAATGAGCTCGTCGTTAGAGAGGATGAATCTCCAAACATAAGCAGTAAAGATTATGACGAGAAGTACCATAGAGACGATCTTGTAGAGAGCCATTTGACATGAATGGGTAAACAAGAATTTGTTGATCATTTTCGCAACAATAACCAAGCAGAGGCACTAGATTCTCGTGCCGAATGGATGAAAGCAGGTTTAGCTGCAACAGATGTTGATTATGATGATCACTTCACAAGTATCTAGGATTGGTCAAAGTCTAATGCAGTATCGGTACTCAAAATGGATCATTTATATTCCATGAAAGTGCATGAACTTCAAGATTATTCTGGAGGGATGCTATTCCATTAAATCAGGACTATAAAGCAATTATTTCAAGATGCAAAGCAAGAAACGAAGGATTGGATGGTGAAGGAACAGGATAATACTTGGCATGAATACGAGCCAAGCATGAGGTAGGGTAGATGTTAGTTGCAATTTGAACAACAAATATCAAATTGATTAATCATGCTGGAAGCAAGTAATCTATTGAAGTGCTTTGTGTACCTCATTTTCAAATTCTCGAGTCCCCTGAGCTGAAGTCGCCGATCTGACCTTTACTGCCACTTCTTGGCCATCAGTTAGTGTGCCACGATAAACAGATCCAAAGCCACCTTCGCCTATTAAGGTCCTGTAGTTCTGTGTGGAACTTTCTATATTTTCCAGAGTAAACATTTGAATAGCTATGGACCTGAAACCCACGTCTGTGCTGGGTACAGAGAAAACTGCATCTGCATTTCGTTTTTGGAAGTTGTGTTATTCTTTCAAAACCACAATACTGGAATTGCATTGATTACAACTATGGGACACTTTTGACTGAGAAAGCGATTAAACGCTAATGCAGTTGCTCCAAAAAATGAAAAATTGAAATCATTCAATTTCAAATCTGAAACTTAGGCCTGAAACTGTTATTCGAAACTGAGAAACGAGGGTATCTATGATTTGCTCAAGGGTATCAGAAGTTACTGGTCATTCACATCCTCGGCTGTATATGCTCAAGGTAGGAGTGGGGAAGGAAAGATTTGCTCACTCTTTGTCATTGGGTGTCGCAATTTTCTTCCTTTCATTTGCTTTTTTCTGTAGAGGTGAAAGAGAACGAGTCCAACGGCCAAAGTGATTAGGAAGGATCCACATGCAATGCCCGCTATGACAACTCCCTGAGTTTTCCGCCTTGATCCTTGTCCAACACATAACCCAGAGCTGAAATTCAAACTCATAGTGTTAGAATTCTCTTTCTTGAACACTGTATTTTGGATGGGTATCAACACATAGTTAATGGCTTTTCATACTCTGTGACAAGTTTTGAGCTGTTGAAGCCGGGAGGAAGGTTTTTACTGATACGGGGATTGCATCCGAAATATCTGTCGAAAAGCAGGGAGTAAAAAATTTTGTTGCTCTTCCTATGACAAGGGGAAACAAAAGAAGAAAAAAAAAACTATTGCTTGTGACTTACAATGTCGTCAAGAGTGGAAGTGATGAAAAATTATCTGGTATAGCTCCTCTAAGATCGTTGTGTCTTAGATCCCTGGTGATTGAACGTTGAGATATTATTATATTTATTAGCAGGAAAAAGAAAAAGATTACCGCAGGATGTGTTGCAAATACAACGGCACTAAAGAAGCAATACTTCGATGATCAAAGGTTCAAAGCAAGAAAATTACTCGGATGTCAACGCTGAGGATTCGGGGAATGGTGGGATCTGCCCCGTGAAACCATTGTAGCTCAAGTTTCTGCATGAAGGAAAACGACATATAGTTCTGGTTTTTGTATGTCAAGGTAAATAACATTTATACTAGGGATATCAGAGTAGAATCATACAATTCCACCAGGTTCCTCAGCCCAGTAATGCTGCCTGGAATCGGTCCATAAAGTTGTCTTGAAGAAAGATTCCTGAAAAAAAGGTACAGCCTTCAGTTGTTGCAGACTGTAATTATGTTGCGTGAACGAATTGGGAATGAAAAAAGTAAATTGAAACTTCTCTTGCTAATTGATTTTTTTTTTAAATAACTCTTGCTAATTGATTATGGTGTATCTTTCCACATTTTGATTGATAGGAAATCGATATGGCTAAGAGAAGAAAAAACGAACTTACAGCTCGGTGATGGAAATGGACCCACTACTGTTACTGCATGCAAGACCTTCCCAGGGATTAGGAAGACACGGGTCTCCGGACCAACTTTGTAAGAATTGATCTTTCTTGTTATACAGTTGCAGTTCATATCTCACCTTCCCTGCGACATCGACTATAGAAAGAGATAGTTCAAGGAGTCACTAATCAACATGGAAAACTTCATCGAGTTGTATTATCAACCAGTGAAAATGAAGTTTGTGATGTGTTAAATCATCTGACTGCTAAACTTACCATCTTGTTGGTTAGATCCTGGCACCACTTGATTCACTTGTAGTATTTCGTAGGCATTTAAAATGGGTCCAAGGTCAGAGCCACTTGTGATCTTGACCAGGGTCAAATTTAAAGAACCATTTGCTGTACAATTCAGAGATACTTCCACATAGTGTGACCCATTATCATTGGCTAGTATGTCAAAATTCTCTTTCCGCTTTTCATTGTTTACATAAATGTCAAACACCCTTTGCCCGGTTTTTACTGTGTCATTGAGTTCGAGAAAGTAGAGGATCACCGTGTAGTTGTGATCCACTGTATCGAGGTCATTGTGCCAGAACTCCAACCTGTTGTTATGAGTCAATGCTGTTTGGAGAACTTTAAGAGGCACTGTGGTGATAGCATCATAGACAGAAGAATTGGAGCTTGTGGGTGCTGAACTTGAAACGGTTTTATTTTCAGGACTTCTCCAAATTCTGTCATATGGGTCAGCTGGAAACCTGTAATTTAGAGAGTACAAAAGAGTAGTATGAGTGCAAAATGATCATAGAAAGCCACGATAGCCCCAATCAGAGTGTTGTCATCTATTAAGTACTTCTCCATTTCAAGCTTAGCAATTAATTCTATGAGGTTAACCCTGAAATTAATTTTGCTGTTTTGCTTTTGAGTTTGGTGTTAATCTATTCCCATTTTTCTGCATAAAAGAAGAGATAACGTACCTGATGTCCCCTACTCTGTTTCCTACATCAACCCTGCTGACCAAGTTCATAACATCAGAAGCCTTTCTTTCTAAATAAGTTGAATTGCCCAGGAGCCTCAATTCAAGCTGTGAAATAAGCGGCTGTCCTACATGATGCACCAGGCAAAAATCTATATACTGTTTCGTAGCTCTAAAAATGCCCTCGATTTCCACCTTTTTGGACAGTTTAACTTCACCGATTGGTGTGGCTCCAATCAGAACATTAAAAGCAGTATCTACAGTTCCTGCTGAATCGCCAGAAAAGAATGTACCCCTTACGAGATACTCTTGGTTCTCAGTTGTTGATAAATTGTAACATCTTTTCCCTGAATCAATGTTGAATACTCGAACCCTATTGTGGCCTGTATAGTCTGCACCCTTTATATCATGGCAACTTGCTTTGTCAGGGAACCATATGTAATCCTGTGTCCAGTTTATAGATGTATTATCCGTGTAGGTAGATTCTGCACAGCATGCTATGCTTAAAAATCCTGAAAAAAAAAAATGTAAAGATTGCATATTTATGTTGTGATTAATCTATAATTGTGTTTCCAAAAAAACCCAAAAAATCAGAAAAGAAGATTTTCAATGTGATGTCATATTAGTCATTATTCTCATTCGGTATTCAGATCATCCCAAGAAATGCAGATATGTTAAGATCAGGCGTGAGGAGCTCAAAACACACTGCTAGTTACTTCTAGTCAGGAATTAATTGATTCTATCCTAACTGACTGGATACAAATGTTGATTTGTAGAATTTCTTCTTTACTGGTCAAAGTTGAATACTATGAAGCTAGAGCATATACATTCCTGTAAAGCCTAGTTGCTGTATTCAGAAATATAACAGGTAGCCAGATCCTGAAGAGGCAAGCACAAAATCATGCAATCAGTCTATAGTATGAACCTCCACCTACAATTTGTAGAAAAGTGATCTCTATTCATGTACTGTAATATCTTTTTAGATCCAAGGCTTCTGCTGTTTATCCCTCAACAGGAACAACCACCTGCATCTCATCAAGTTATCAAAAAGTCCTAAATGTATTGAAAAAGATCTTTCCTATAGAAACTATTCTTGGACAATACAATTCATTACAAGTAATGGCATTCAGTGATGATGGCAAAGGTAAACCATGGATGGTACTAACCAATTTGTGCAGAAACTGATGGAATAAGTATGAGCAGGCAAATAATTGAACATTGAACAGTTCTCAGCGTCCAAGTGTGCAACCCTTCCATCATCTTCTCATCTTAAACGGAGGGCGCCCCATTGAGGTAGAAAATCATAATCAAGCCAGCTAATAATCTCTACTGAGGGATTCTGCAGCACTTCTCAAACCAAACATGTTCCGATAGATGGTTTCTGCACTTGATCGAGGTGAGCAATTAGCTGCCTCTGATATTCCAAAGTTGAGAGCTGGTACAAACAGAAAACACCATGACAGCTTGCCACTTTAACATGCTATAGACTAACCCTTTAATATTCGTATCCCTGAGAAAAAGTATCAGAACAACAACAGGGCCGAAAGAGCATCAGAAGAAAACAGGGTTTGGAAGAAAATGGTGTTGATAACATTGGTTTGGTTTGACTTCAATTGGTAGGAGTTGAGAGGAAAACATAGGTTGGAAAGAATTGATGAAGCTTGAATTATAATAATCCGAAATTTGATAACCACTTGTATTATAGAATATTTGTATTTGATTAGTACTTACAAAGTTGATTTGGTGGTGGGGGTCTATTTGTCTGTATTTTATTAGTCAGGTTTATACTAATAGGGCGGAGCAACCCTTTCAATTCCTGTCTCTCTCCTTGTCTGTTACCATGACTTCAACATCATGCAAACTAATAGGGGTCTGGCTTTCTCTGTGTAAAACCCCGTCTTCTAAGGGTGAAGAAAACTATCATTTGCATATTTCTCTTGAAGGAAAATGACTCATGTTTGGCACAACTTTCTCTCTTGCAGGTCAAGCGAGGTGAAATATTTTACACTAACCAAATTGGCTGAGGGGATGACCAAAGAGGCAAAGAGTTCAGGTTTTAGTCTTGCAGTCTTCAGGACCGAGAACCATAGATACCCCAAAAATGATATAAGATTCTTTTTTTTTTTTTTGAAATAGACAAGTCTGTCTACAGACCACCCCATCCTCCTATCCACCTAAATGGGATTTGAACCCAGGATCTCTCTTATCCCTGTAAGGGATCATGTCATTTGAGCTAAGGTTCATTGGCAAATGGCAATATAAGATTCTTTTGACCCAAAAATATGTGAGATCTTAACAAGAAAGAACTCCACTTAGTTTCTGACATTCAACTTTTCTCTTTCTTCGTCCAAGATTAATGTCCCATGAACCCTTTTAAGAAAGCTGTATTAATTTCAATTCAAATCTTACAACATTCTCTGACAAGAATGGCTTAACTCGTTATTCAATAGTTTCAGAAGTCAAACGCTGTTCAGACATTCTCTGAGAGTATTAATCCGTAAAGACAGATTCAATTAATCAGTATTAATCCCATTGGAACTCCAGATCTCTTATGCAGCAATCAGTTTCTCCTAGAATTGGATAGATAAAGCAAGTTGGTTTGATATGTTTCCAATATTTTCTGTAGAATCTGAAAATTGAGCGGCCAGAAGCATTCGGGTATGATCTATTTTTCAAGTTTATGGAGGAGAGATCAGAAAGGTTTCTGAACCCAAAACTAGGCAGTGGATATGATTGAGGTCAGTAAGTTGGAAGACAATTTTGAAGAGACAGAGGAAAGAGGATTTGAACTGTTCAGAATCACAAGAGCAGTACTGTTTCTTTCCTGCAGGTGCAAGGCATGATTCTTGAGGAATCGTGTATTACAGTAATCCTCTTTCAACCACGTCGACCTGGACTTGTGTCTTTGGAAAACCGGCAGTTCGTTGTTGTGTAAATTATAAAATATTTTATTTTTTATTAATTTTGAAATATTTTTAATATAATATTGTTTGTGGACTTGCTAATTAACTTTCTGCATAATTAATATGAAAAATCAGTCTACCCTAATTGATAGCTTCCCTAGGCTACAGTTACTTAATTTGGTCAAATTAAAAATATGTAAGCTAATCTTAATTAATAGCTAATCTTACACGGACTTAATCGCGGTCAAATTTTCTGCATAATTAATAGCTTCCCAAAGTTAGTTAGCCTGTGCAACTTTTGGTGTTCTGGATGCTTATCTTGGAATACAGGCATATTCCAAGCACAAAACTTTTGTCAGTTTCTCCATTTTTTCTTTTCCCCTCCTAACCTTCCTCGAAGGTGTATCAATTTTAGTGCTATTATCTATTTTTTTAATTAAAAAACACGCATCATCATTTTTAGCGCATAATAGTGATTATTTTTCAATTGACTATTTATTTCCAACGTAAACATCAATTTATTAATAGATTTAGTTGGTCTGAAATTTCAAAATACTATATACCCAAAATCAGAATTAAACTGTTAATGTGTAATTAAAGATTGGTTCTAAAGCTGATATGACATCTCTCCCATGAATGATATATTTGTTTTCCATTAATGAAGGGCCAACTCATTTTGTAGCTCATATTGTCTCTAAACTTAGATGCAGGCTAAAAAGTGATATTTGCTTAACAAGATTGTGGAGTTTATTTTGTTGGTAAATGGAGTTGTTTTGTTTTTAGAATATTAATCTTAATATGTGTTGAGATTTGTTTTTAAATCGATTAAGATAAGAAAAGTATAATTCTTTCTCTCTTTTATTTTTCTCAAACTATAAAATTATAATCAAACAAATTTTAGCTGATTGATTACAAGAAATCATATGTCAAATGCTACCACTTTTTTCATACTTTATAATTGTCTCTTCTGCCACTGTTATTTTTTGTCAGTACCGACTTTATGCAGATTTAAGCATTTAAGCTTTTGCAGGCAAATCCAAGTTCAATCCATCTCCTCTTCCTCCTCTTCCTCCTCTTCCTCCTCTTCCTCCTCCTCATCTATGACCTCTTATTCTTGGAAAAGAAACGTAGTACTATGTAAAACAGAATCCTGTATAGGACGGCCATACCCAACATCACAAGCACATTCTTCCACTTATTCCATTCATGGGTGTCAATGTGGAGGGAGTCTAAGATATTGGTGCCGACAATGATTGGATTCCCTGAAGAATCATAGGCAAACACATCTCCTGTCTGGTACTGGTTCATCAAAAGTGATTCGTATGAGTATGTCATTGTAGAGATCTTGTTCATCCACTTCCAATATGAGGGAATATCATGGCTGTTCACGAAGTAGCCACAGAACAAGAAAAAGAGAGCTGTAAATGCAATGACTGCTGCATAACCCAGAATATAGTTTGGCACAATTGAACTCACAAAAATCACAAACGAATTGGTGGAAATGAGGGACATGTAGAGGACAAGCAAGAAGTAATAGAAGGGTCCGCGGAGCTTCAAGGCAAACCAAACAATAACAGCATAAACAACAGATTGTAGGAAAAGAAAGGGAAGGTAGGTGACAAGGCCAGCTATTGTGTAGGAAGAAGCTCTGTAGGCATTATGGGAAGTTTCACGGATGAAAATGAAGCGTTCCTGAATGAAGGCAGGAACAGCATCATTGGAAGAGAAGAAGAAAAGACAGACAGTGAAGATGAAAAAGCTAAGGCGGTTAGTGATTCCTTGAAGGTTGGCTTTAGGATTCTTGAACATGGTGGCCATCATTATGCCCATAATTGTTAAGACCATGAGCCTTGAGAGGAAGAGTTCAGGGGTGCGCAAGATGTTGGTGAAGTTGCGACGCATAAGAATCATGGTCTCTGAGAAAAATGAATTAGCGAATTTCGGACCAAGATTCTCTGTGCCGTCTGTCGTAACATATGGTGTCAGGTAGTCATTTTCGTTCACTGTGTAGTCGCTACTGTGAGGCGTTGGAGTGCCTGGAAGCACCTCACTTGAGGATGTATAGTAGCCCGGAGATGCACTGCGCAGAAAATCATCCACATAACAAAAGCTTAGGAAGGTTATGGTATTAGATCAAATTAATTTGTAGGATCAAAGCTACAGAGTCACAAGAAGGAAAAGAATTTCTTAGTCCTCTCCTCACCTCAATGAAATTTGCATTATCATGTCATTTCTCTGGCGAGAAGGTGTAAACCTGAGTGGCGGCACTATTCCAATGTGACTACCACTCCATGACCTCGATGTGTTATTGTAAGGGCTCCTCAAACTGTGATCAAATGCATTAGTTTCATGAGTACTTGTCTGTAAATGAAGACGCCTATTGTCATTCTTCCGGCCATCCCTCCTGTCATCCGGCTCTGTCTGATGGTAGCCCTGACGAGAAGGTAGTGGTGTTGGTGCGGCGGTGGATACCGACATATCTTTGCTGGACAATGGAGGCGGTCTCATTCCTGTGCAAGCAAATTCAGCCATTACCTCCACTCCATGCTCGGACTGATCATATTCTTGTACCACGTCGATTAGGTACTCTATTGCACTTTCCCCTTTGGGGATTTTTCGCCCCATCCGACCAAGATGGAGTATAACATCTTTTGGTGCACCTTGAAACATGAGTTTCCCCCTTGCTAGGATAATGAGATGATCAAGGAGCAGCTGGATCCTGGATGATGGTTGATGAATAGTGAGGATGACAGTGCTACCTGACCTGGCGATATGGTGCACTTTTTCAATCACACTATGAGCACTGGTTGAATCAAGACCTGAGGTTGGCTCGTCGAGGAAGAGTAAGGATGGTCCATGAATTATATCCACACCAATTGAGACTCTACGACGCTCACCACCTGACACTCCCCTGGTACCTTCATCACCTATATAGGTGTTGCGAGACGACTGCCATAGGAAACCATTGAGAGGAGAGAATAACAAGTGGATTCATGTGAAAGAAAAAACAGTGTTAAAGCACTCACTCCTAGGCCAAGCTGCTCGATAAGCTTCTCAACCCGCTGTATCTTCTCCTCTCTTGAAATCTGTCCAAGCCTAAAATCAGCAGCAAACATCAATGTCTCATAAACAGTTAGCATAGGAAACAGCCTATCATCCTGCATGATATAGGCTGAAGTCCTCTTGATCAAGCTTGGACTCATATCCATACCATCCATCGACATCCTACCCTGAAGGCTTCCACTCGCTATACGACCCGCCAATCCATCCAACAATGTAGATTTTCCGGCACCACTAGGACCCATGACTGCAGTAATGCAACCTTTTGGTGCATACCCTGTAATCCTGTGCAATAAGTCCACTTCTTGCTTCAACAGTTTCCCCTCCACTTTAAGCTTTTTAGTCACGGTATACGTAAGATCACAAAACTCCAGACCTCCTGTAGAAGTTACTGGCTTCCCTATGTCAACCATAGCTTCGTGAAAATGACCGTTAACTTTTCGTGCCATGCTTGTATTCGGTTTAGGTTGTGTTAATCTAAGCAATGTTGGAACTTTCAGAGAACTAAGATAAACGGGCCGGGAGACAATAATTGCCCCCCTAACTAGTTAATTTTGAGGGGACCTGAAAGACTGGAGTACGGTAGGAAGAACTTTATACATGAAAAAGGTTGATTGAGGAGGTGGATCCAAAGCTGATGTGCAATTGTCTTCATAGAGGTGTCCGTTTGAAGCTGTTATGAACGGACATAAGACAAAGACCTTGTTTTCTTCATCCTCCACATTTAACTTTAGCACATGCAATTTACGATGAATTTTCCACTTCTATACCTTTTGCTTTCCATCGTCTGCATGAAAATCATACAACACTATCCTGCCATAGGAAGTGCAGGCAGTAATTTTTGCAAAAACCCATATATTTCATTTTCATATGAAAATGACAGCACACATGGGCGCAGCTGTGGCATGAGAACTGGCTTCAGCTGCAAGATATTTTGTTTTCAGTTTGGCTTTAGCTGATGTTCTTCCTATTGGTCAGGGGAAACTGGATTAGCCGGTAATAATATTCAGTATATTGGTATATCGCTTTGTACCAATTTTGTCCATTGGGAAACTGAGGATAAAAAGACGTCAAATCTGAACGGAGCTTTCCTTGCATGAGTTATATATAAACTGCATGTCTATTTTCATTCTATCACTTAATTTTTGTGTACAAGGCTTGGTTGTCCTGATCCAAAACTTCTAAAACTTCCATTAGAATATCCTTTCAATATATTGTCCAAATTGAAGGTGTAGGACCGGTCTTATTCATCATCTTAGATTACTATGCTTTGCCCTTTTCCTTGGGTGAATTTGAATTAACTCTTGCAAACTGCAATAAACTTTTAGTTAGTTAACTTTTTGAAATGGTTTGTTCTGATTTCACTTGATATAAGAATAAAGTCCGTTAATTTTTTTGTTTAGGCAAGCAAAGTATAAAAGCATGAAATGGATTGCGGGCTTGTTCCTCCCATAGAGAGGACAAAGTGTGCGCAGAAAGCATGACTTAGAATTAATGCATGTATTTGCGTTGCACTAACGTTCACTTTCCTCCTACTCAGTGCTCACTCACTCGCTCAGCATGACTTGGTCCTGCGCATCTATCTATCTATTCTATGGTATAGTAATAATAATTGAAAGTTTCGTCGAAGAAGAAAACGTCACTAATTTAAGACGTGCATCACTCCTTCCTAGTTCACGCTTTTGTTGGGTATTATAACTGCTTTGAAATGCCACCAGACCTTGCGATAAGGGCATTTGCCAAACAGGAACAGGTTTAATTTGTTAAAAGAATTATAATAAAATATATATTATAAAATTGTATTTAGTATGATAATTTACATACTAATTATAAGTATTATTTGACCATAAAATACTAATTTATAATAATAGAAAAAATTATTTTCAATTTTTATTATAAAATATTAAAAATTTCAATATTTTTATTAAATAAAAAATTATAACCATGAATAAGCATACGTTTTCACTTAAAACTTAATAATTTTATGCAGAATAGCTCTGTCTAATTCAACAGTTTTTTTTAAAAAAAATGTAATCTCTGCTAATTAATGCAAGAAATCGTTTCTTGATAGGTACTCGGCATCATAATTTTGTTTAAAATTTTCTTTTTTGAAAAAAAAAAATATGAGAGGAGGTCTCTGCTATGGAGCACAGCATTTGCATTTTCATGATTCCAAGGATACTTTGATGACTTGAGCTTTTCTGGGCCAACTATAAATATGGGTCTTTTAATGCTGATTTCTCCATGTAAACGGTACTGATCTTTCCTGCAACAATTTCATTCTGTCTCAAATCTAGCAACACTTAAACCGCTTGCCGGGAAGTTCCTGATAAGTCCCCAAGCTCTCTTGGGTGGAAGAAAAACCCTGAAGATCACTTCATTCTGGTATTCTTTCTTGCATGCTTGTTTTTAGCTCAAATCCTACTGTCGATTTCTGCGAAACTGCCAACTGTATGGATTGTCTCTAGTGGCTTGAATGTATGGTCTGCAACTGGTTACGCGTATTAGTTGATTCGGAGTGTTGGAGATTTATCAGTCTGTTTTGAAGATTGGGCTCTTCATCTTCCAGAACCATGTGTAACATAGATTGTTGTTCTTCAAAAAAAACATAGATTGTTGTTTGCATTTAATCGATAGAAAGGGTTATAGTTAATAATGTTAATTGAAACAGGGGCGGGGTGTTCCATTTGGTTGTGGTGGTTACTAACTGTTCCGCTGTTTAATTTGGATAGAATTGAGAGATGGAGGCCGAGAAGGAGATGCAACAGGAGATTGAGTGGCTTGAAGCTCAAAAAATTATCATAGGTGTGGACCTTTTGACTGCTGCCAAACAACAACTCAAGTTCCTTGCAGCCGTTGATAAGAATCGATGGCTTTATGAAGGTCCTGCCCTTGAAAAAGCCATTTACCGGTAAGATATGTTTGACCAAGTTATCAACACAAAAATTCGTGAGCTATTTCAGCTCGTTGTTGAATGTATTGAAAGTGATAGGAGTCTTTCTCTTCAGTCATCTTCTCTTCTATACTTTTGTCTCATATATGTCGATTTCAGGTACAACGCTTGTTGGCTTCCCCTGCTCGCGAAACATTCTGTTTCGCCACTTTCTGAAGGACCTCTTGTTGTTCCTCTTGACTGTGAATGGGTTTGGCACTGTCACAGGCTCAATCCAGTATGCTTCTCTACAGATATATACATGGCATCAACCCTTTTAACCTCAGTTTCCTATATAGAGTCGATAATCCCTGTTTGTTGATCTCGTGATTCAGATACGGTACAAATTTGACTGCGAGAAGCTTTACGGGAAAATCCTTGACAATTCTGATGTAATGTCTTCTATTCATGGAGATTGTAAAAGGCAAAGTGAAGAGATCTGGAATAGACTTTATCCAGATGAGCCTTACGATTTTGACTCAACAAGAGCTAATGCTGAGGCTGCCTGTAAAAAATTGTCAACTCCTGAGAAATGTACAACTTATGATTTGGTATCAGCTGTTAAAAGGCAGACTCCTTTCTTTTATCAGGTTTGGAAGCATGATCTTAGTTCCTATCTCTCAGAACTATTATGAAATCTAGGATGTGAACCAGACAGAGAGATGCATCTAAATGCTTGTTTTACTGTGATAGGTTTCCAGGTCCCACATGGACAAAGATATTTTTCTTGAAGAAGCTGTTGCCAGATACAAGGGGTTTTTGCATCTCATTAAGAGAAACAAGGAAAGGTCCATAAGATGCTTCTGTGTTCCAACTTATGACATTGATCTTATCTGGCATACCCACCAGTTGCACCCTGTTTCATACTGTAAGGATTTGAAGCGAGAAATTGGCCATATATTGGAGCATGATGACATGGACTCAGACAGAAGTGAAGGGAATAAACTAAATGTTGGATTTTCTGGAACAACCAAGAGATGGGAAGAGACATTTGGTAACAGGTATTGGAAATCAGGTGCAATGTATGCGGGGAGTTCTCCATCTCCTATCACAACAATTCCATTCTCCTCAAGTACTTTAAAAAGAGAAACGGGAGAATTGAACAAGTTTCAGAAGATGATTCAACTTCCGGATTTAAAGATGGTCCAAGTAAAGTCTCATTTTTCTTGGTTTTTCTTCCATCTGTCAGACGTCCTTGTTACCTAATATAGAATCGCCTTTCTAATGCCAGTTTTGCTTTTGCTTCAGGTCCTCTTGGAAATCGTGGGAGTTAAAAACTTACCAGAGGGATACGAAGGAAGCTTCTTTCTCTCGTTTAGCAAAAAACAACCTGATGTCTTCTTTAATGATAAGCGGAAACTGACTATATCATCGGATGCTAAAGAGAAACAGGTTGCTCTGTTCCAGTGCGAACCCAAGGGAGAGCTATTTTTTGAACTCATGTTGAATTCGCATTCCGACCCAAATCTGATAAATGAGTTTGAATCAATGGGTAAAAGTTCACTCTCTCTGCAAAAAATTTTTAATCCAGTTTCAAAACTTTCCTTGGAAAGATGGGTAGAATTTCTTCCTACATCTGGGAATGCCAGCTCCAACCCAATCTACCTACGGATTGCTGTCTCCTTCACTGTCCCCGTGCAAGCACCACATACATTTCTCATCATTCCTTCTCGTTCACTGTCAAAAACTTCTTGCCCTCTTCCTAATTCTGGAAACATTGAAAATGCTGAGAGCTGGACTATCATCATCGATGGAAATCCTGCGCAAATTATGAACTTAGAAATGAGGTACACCTGAAGCACAACCTAATGCTAAGAAATAAGATTGGTCTCTCATTTTTGGCTTAATTAAAGTAATTAGCTTTTATGCATGCTGCGTTCATATTGGTGGAGGTCATGCTAATGCAGTTGGTTTCCTAGTGCACGTTCTTATTTTATTGTTCATCTTTCCATTGGCAACTGAACCCCTATTATCATAATTTACTGGCTTTCATTGTATTCCAGGGACAAAAATGAGAAGCAAGTGATTGGATTTACGAATTCTGGAGAGCCGAGCATACTTGCAGAGCTTTTGGGAGCCCAGTGGTATTTGATGAACTGTCAGTGGTGTCTTCAGTCTAGGAAGAAATCTGTTGAACAGAATCATCTGTTTGAGCTTTTGGGCAGTGGGATGGTAAGCCCCAATCCACTTTCTTTCCGTTTTGACACTATATGGAACTATTGTCTGTAATTGATATAGAAAGACTGACTCCTCAATGGCGTATGGAGCTCTAAGATGTTATTTATCTGAGCACAAACTCACGAGGGAATAAAAAATCATCCATTCAATCTGTCATCTTGGCGCAGATTAAATTTTTCCAGGGCAGAAAGCTGGATTTTGAGCCCGAACACTGGGGACATCAGAGAGATGAACAAGATTTCCTGACTGCAGTTGAATTTTCCGCAGAAGATCCATATGGGAAAGCCTTGGCAGTAATCGACTTAAAATCTGTATTTGTCATGGTACATTCATTATTCTCCCTTGTAGAATGGATTAAAATATCGGGTTATAATGCCTATCAACCTTTCTTTTCCTTTCTTGTATATTTAGGTGAAGGAAGAGTGGTTCGTTCTTCCCGGAATAATTTCGGCTTTCATTCTCTCCGGCATTTGGAACAAGGAAAGCTATGACGGCTTCGCTGTTGGAAGAGAAAATTTGAAAGAGGTGGATGGTGGGGTTGGAAGTAAATTCAAAGCGATGATTATTGGAACCCGTGGTTTCGGTTGTTACGACGCTCTTGTCAAGGGGAACATGGTCAGCAGTGGCAGAGGCGCCTGTTTTAGTGGTAATGGTTGTGCTAGTAGTTGTGCTGGTAGATGCCATATCAGTTATTTCGGTACTGACGGAAATATGGTCAGCAATGGTAGATGTGGTAGTGGTTGTGGTGGTGGTGGTGGTGGTTGCGGTAGTGGCTGTGGAGGCCTTTGTTGCGGAAGAGGTGGTTGCAGCGGTAGTTGTAGTGGTGGTTGTGGTGGTCGATGCCATTCCAGTTATTTCGGCAGTGATGGAAGCGAAACCGTTGTCAGTAGTTGTGGAGGCACTTTATGCGGTACAGTTGCGCATTGATCGGCGGCGATAGTCTTCTTATATGACTATTATGATAATGAAAAGCATATACTCTATTATGATAACGAAGACATATATATATATATATATATATATATAATCTTAAATAAGGTCTTATAATCATGAAATATGGTAATCCTTACAAATGACCTACCAATAAATATGTAACGGGCAGATGAATATTTAACTTAATAAAATCTTTTCTTGTCTTTATTGGAATATATTGGATTTAAAATCCAATAATATCAATGGATAATTTGTATTTTAAAAAATAATAAAAAATATTCTAGTCAACAATTTATATTTTTTTTTGGATCTCGATAAATAATGTATACTGTTGATTTAGATTATAATTAATTGTTAATATTATATAAAAAATAAATATATAATGAGTATATTTCAGGATTATGTTTATTATATATATTTCAACAATAAATCATCAAGAGATAAACGATCAATGGTCTGAGATGAGATGACAATGATCTATAATATTATCGGGTGTCCATTATCCACTAATCTTCGGGCTCATTGTCCTTTGACTCATTTCACCAAAGAAACACTCCTTTTGATCCAACTTGATGATTTAGGTTATAGTTGGATTTCATTAACTTCATAATATTATTCAGTTTGCAGGATTTAAGTCTTGGTTAGAGAATAGCGTCAATATTCCTGACATATCTGTTATCATATCTATTATGACTTTTAATAATAGTATTGTAGGGATATGTTCGTCTTTTGATATTTATTTTATTTCCATTGTATATGTTTTACTTTTACTTATTTGTTTGTAGTTTGTACGTATGTAAGAATGCGTTCTCGTTGGTTGTGGTTACCTTAACCTTGGGAGGCCGAGGGTTTCCTGTGACTGACAAGATTTCCCAAAGAAATCTCACGACGACTATACGGTGGTCGTTGATGGGTTTCCAGTGGTGTCTCCAGTCTAAGAAGAAATCTGTAAAAGTGGGCTTGACCCCACAGAAATCTCATTACTGCGAAACCCGTGTACAAATCCAGTTTAGATCCACCACCTAACGCTTTTAATCCTTGAGAATAGATTAGATATGCAAGTCCGGTAAGAGAGAGAATATAGAGAAAAGAAGTAAAAAGCATAGAGCAGATGACAGTAACTTGTGTGTGGCAATGTCATAATGTGGCTGCCGCTGCTTCCCCAATTTCATGCTAAGGACAAGCGTAACAGTTATTACGTGAATCAGAGGTGGGACCAAAGTCATACTAAAGCACGATTTGCCGAATCATTGCCAGGAAAGTAAACCCAGTTTTGAGATCACTTGGGGTAATGAACGGACGAGACCTGCAGATTTTCACAGATTAGAAGTCGTTCTGTTGTTATTTTCTTATTGGCCCAGTAAGATATATCTTAACTATATACAATTTTATAAAACCCACATTTACTGAACCGTAATCACTCTTTTCACCTCATTTTTTTAATTATGGAATAGAGATCTCACATTTGCTGGGCCCTGGGATAGCATCACCGTTTGGAAAGCAATTCAATTTTCCCGTACCTCATGTATTTTAATCCCTTTGATAAGACAGGAGCAAAACAATCATCAACTCATCACACGGAGAACTCAAGTAGGAGAATTCCGGGAATATTTTGTTCACAGGCCTACAGCTTCCCATGGGAAGATGAAGCCATTTAGCAGCCGAGGCGAAAAAGCAGACGGAATCATGGGACCCAAGGTTTTGCATTTATTTTTCCCATATATGAACGAGAGATGAGCGCATGATTTCTGTTGATGGATTGGTAGTATTCTCCCGAGGGTTACTAAAACCAACACAGCACCTGACAGTCTGTAATGCTTACTCCATCTTTTTCGTTTCAGACAGGTTTGTGGGTCAAAGCTTTCAACGAATGGGGGAAGATTAATTATCAAATATTGATAACATTGGTGAAAAAGGCATAAGTAGTTCACCATGGACAAAGAGCAAGGCAGGGAGAGAGGAGAAAAAGCAGATTCCATTCCCATCTTAGGCCCAATAGGCAGTTGGTTATGCTTACTGTAATACATGCCATGATTCTTTTATCGATCGTACTACAAAGTAATATTTTTAAAGAATAAATTGCCATTTTTTTAACAATGCATGGATAAATAAAGAAACAGTCATTTTTATATCTGTTTATATATTCCTTCCAACTTGGTGCAACCTGATGTTTTCTGCCAGCCTTTTTGGACTGGTTACCTACATCAGTCTTGAAACCTTTTCAGAGAGCTAGAGAGGGAAATTAATGGAGCTCCCACAACCTGGTTTCTTGGAGGAGTTACTACAGGCTCCAAGAAGAGAGAGTTGGTCGGCAGCTTTTGCTACTGGAAATGAGGAGTTCTTTTCTCAAGGGTGGAACTTTGATTCTTTTGATGAGAACATAAATTTGGTCACACCAAGTTCTACGTTTGCAGGATATTCTGCATCAATAGATCCTGGCTTGGAATGCCCTTTCAGTGTTGACCAAACTTACTCTTTTGTTGATGACCCCGCAGTGCCAGAGATTGATGGATCGTACAATGGAGCTTCAGTGTTCCCAGGTCGTCTAGGGGATTACCCATCAATGGCTGAGGACGAGGACCTTGGTCTTGTTAGCTACGACAGTTTTAAGGAAAGAAATAACGGCTGCAAGATAGAGATGGAATTAGCAAGCAGCGTCCAGGCTTTTAACATGAGCTCATTGGGAGAGAAAAAGAGTAAGAATAAGAAGTTGGAGGGACAGCCCTCAAAGAATTTAATGGCAGAAAGGAGGAGAAGGAAGCGTTTGAATGACCGCCTGTCAATGCTAAGATCAATAGTCCCTAAGATCAGCAAGGTTCTTTGTCGATTCTTTCCCTCTTCTTTTAATCCTTAACTTGTGACAGTAGTAGAAATTGATTCTTTTACGTGCCTTCGTTTGAAGTTACGTTGTTGTGACTCTTTTTGTCTTGCATTGTTGACCGTAGAATGTATATTAGCAGATGGACAGAACATCAATACTCGGGGATACAATAGATTACATGAAAGAGCTTATTGAAAGGATCAATAAGTTGCGAGAAGAAGAAAGTGAAGATGGCACAAACGAAGTGAACTTTGCTAACTTCTTGAATGAGCTGAAGCCAAATGCAGCATCAGCGAGGAATTCGCCCAAGGTATACATGTTCTGTTTGCAGGAACCACAAGATCGCACCGACATCTCACAACTTTAAACTATAACCAGGCAAGTACTGTACAATTTTTCAGTTTCAGGTGGAGCGGCAAGTGATAGATACAAGAGTTGACATTTGCTGTTCAAGCCGGCCAAGATTGTTGCTATCAACAGTGAACACTCTAGAAGCACTTGGCGTTGAGATTCAGCAGTGTGTTATAAGTTGTTTCAATGATTTCTCAATGCAAGCTTCTTGTTCAGAGGTATGCACTGCACTGCACATATGGATCTTTTGCATTAATTCTTAAGCCAAAAACAATCTTGTTCGTCACGTCAGTTGAGCAGAATGCATCTACTAGATTAATAATCCTGTAGACATGCTTGGACATGTTGTTGCTGTTGTCACATAGGTTGCTGAGAACAGAACACTGATTACTCCTGAAGATATAAAGCAAGCATTGTTGAGAACAGCTGGTTATGGAGGAAGATGCCTTTAATTAGAAGGTCAAAGAAATTTGAATGTGTTCATTCTCACTGGGCCTGAGGAGATGATGGAGCTTTGAAAATTTCTTCTTTTTTTTTTTCTGGAAATTTTGCTTGCAAGGAGCTGTAATAAGTACTTTTCTATATTGTTTAATCAATAAACTTCCAGCTCATAAATTGTTCTGTACTTGGTGAGGTCATGAAGTTATTTATATATATGGGATCTGTTCCTTCTGCAGGAATAAAAAAACTTGAGATGTACGACTAGAATATTAGAAAAGAATATTTCTTTGTCTAGATCTGTAGCAGATCAGGTATGTGATCCGAATAAGATTGGAGAATGAGGAATAACTTTGTTTTTTATAAAGCTTCCAACGAATAATTCCTGGACGGATGTCTTATGAATGTTAACCATAGCAATAATTCATTTTTACGATATAATATCGATGACAGCGACCATTATTTGTCCTGGAATCTACAAACCCAGAAAACGCAGATTTAGATAGCAGCTCCTTTTTTCCCCTTCATGATCCTGATCTTAGTTTTCTGCTCATGTCTGTCCTAATACCTCCAAGCGTGGATTGCTGGGTTTCATTTACCAAATATTTGTTTGTGGTTCTTTGACATGCAATGCAAAAATCAGAGAATATAGTTAAATAGTAAGTTTAGAGGTTATCGACAACAAATATTTTTTAATTTTAAAAAAAGAATCATGCAATGAAAGAATGATGAACTTGAACTTATTAGCTGATACCCACACCCATAATCATGTAGAATGATTCGGTCATGGGACAAACCTGTCTGAAAAAGTGGAGACATTTAGAGTTCCGATGACTTTCTTATTATGTAGTAAAAGAGTTTCTTATCACGGTACAGTTGAAATCATAGGACATGAAGGGTTACTATTCAGTCTGTGACCTTTCCTATCACGGACGTTTGGCGGAAGAATCAAGGGAACAGTAACTTAAGAGTTTAAGCTCAATCTGAAATGTTAGAATTTGGTCCAAAAATTTGGATTTATTTAATGTGAATTTATATAAGTACATTTGGGTTTGTGGATGAATAAAAGTGTAGTAATAATTATTTAAATTTGCTAATCAACATTTGTCGATCTAACTTAATAACGGATTAATTATATTGGATGAAGTCGTCATCTTGAAATTAATTATATTTACCATGGCTTGTTAAGGCTGCAAGAGATACCAGAACCCCGTGCGACAGTAAAATCCGTTGTGTTACAAGCCACGAAAGGCTATAAGCGGGCGTTCAGATGGTGAGGAAAGAACCAAATCGATGGATTTCATTCGAAATGGGCCAGATAAATTATTTGGGTTAAAACAATTTGTTCGGGTCTAACTTTTTTGGGTTACACCATAAGTTTCGGCCTCAAATTTTGGGCCGTAAGGAATTTTATAGCACAAAAGTTTTGGGCCCTTGGAATTTTGTGGTCTGATTTTTAATGGGTCTTTGATTAATTATGAATTTTCAACACATATATGTCGTTACTTTCAAAAAGGATATTTAATTGATTTTGAATAAGTTTTGAACTATTCAAATATGAAATAAAGTGTATTTGAGAAATTTATGATATGCTAGTACTATTTACTATATACAATATGCATTGTATGGTTATAGGCTTTTCATGTAAGTATTGGTGAACATGTGATATGATTGATACGATATGTTAAGATAATTTTTTTATCAAAATTTTTAAAAATATCCATTAATCACCTCTGTTGTATTGTTAAGATGAGTCTTGAGATGTTCATATTAGCTTAACATTACATGCACATTATATGTATTGGACTCGATCTTAAAGCAGATATACTAATATTTGGTTATAAAAATATTACCTCCTGTAGACAAAAATTTGACTTGATGTTCGTAAGTGATACCAAGATTATAAAATTCTGACTCAAATCACAGTATATCATTGATCTAGATTTAAATTGTAATACTTTCGTATATTATATAAAATAATATTGCCCACTAGTGCCATGTGTTATTGCGCCCTTCGCCTAACTAGAAGTCCAAGACGTGGGACTGGGACTGGCCATGCCCTGCCATTTCATGTTCAATTGTCCACCCACGAATCCGCCTTATATCACTCTCCCGAACCGGAATGATTGTGCAAGTGTAATCCATAATTTAATATATTAATCAGAATCATAGTTACGTTTTAGTAGATTCCACTATTGATAATGACAGATGATGTCATATATTGCGTATTAGTGAGAGGATGACCCATATCAGCATAGACTTTAACTTAAAACGAAGTCTAATAATACTATTCGTTAGTTTTATATTATATTTTCAATATTTTACTTTATTAGTTGTTTAATGTATTATAAAAAGGACAAATCACGTATTAGTATTTAGTTTTTTAAACTATAATATCCGCCCTCCTAACATTGAGCACTTTGGGTGGTCCGAAAAACATTTATGTGGGCAACCAATTCTTAGCTGAACCACAATTGGACAAGGAGGGCCCAATAAAGAATACGGTAAAGAAGATAATAAAAAATAATTAAAAAAGTTATACCAATTATGAATGTATTATCCTTCACACAGATCAGAAACCTCAATTAATTATCAGATTTGTCGGGATTCATTTTGTTTTATGCTTCAATTATATATATCCACTGCATAGTTTATTGTCGTTTATACCAAATGATCAAACATCTGGTTAAGATGGTAATCTTTGTTTCAATAAAATAATGATATGGGTACTTAAGAAACTAATATATTTGCTTGTTACATCATCATCATCATCTGCTCCTGTTGGGATAAGAGCACTAAGCAACCCACTAGCACTTGTCCTTGGAAGGATACCATTCCCATGTGATTTTTGCTCACTGTACAAATTGCTGAGGCCTCATCTGTCATTAGGAGAAAACAAAAGCTATGGTTGGGAAGACAAGAATATGGTTTCTTTTATCATGAGTCATAGATTCGATGGATCATTCTTGTGATCATGTGATTCTATTTAGATTTTGGGGTTGTTAGTTGGGATTCTTGTGATCATGTGATTGATAGATTTACATCTGTTAATGGAACCAATTAAACACAGGAGTTAATTCAATATAATAAAAACCATAAACATATATTGTATGCGCAGGGGATGTATTCTTGAAAGCGTACATACTTGAAGCTTAATACTTTTCACGGTTTAATACTGTGGACGACCCAAATGAATCTAATTTATTATGTTCCATTTGAAATTTCAAAAAATCTGCAAAATTTTCCAATTTGGGCACACTTTCTTGCAGACACTGCAGTTTATTCAGTGGTGAGACTGAAAGTATTCTTTGGAATTATTGTAGGGGGGAGAAAGAGGAAATGGAAGAGCTAATGAGTTCTGGTGGCCATTAGAGCACTTAAACGTATAAAATTGACAAAGTGATAGCAACTTCCTTTCTGCTGACGACTTTGTTTAGGTTTTTCAATTTTTTGTGATTTTAAACAAATAAGGAGTTGGTTATTAAACACTTATATAGTTTATAATATAATTAAATTTAAGCATTAACTCTAATTGTATTAGTTCCACATACCTAATGTTATGATAGGGTTATATAAGGTACCCTTCGGATGGACGTAAAATTTTACAAAACTTTTAAAAAAATTTATGGGTTTTTTTTTAAATGTTAAAATATCAAAAGATTTGTAATAAACTTGATTTATTTTTTATTTTTTTATTTTTTTAAAAATGTAGAATATATCATAATTTTTTAAAAGTAATATATAATATCACAGTTAAAATTTCAAAACTTAATTATATAATTTTTTTCTGAAATTATGATTGAATTAAAAAATTATTTTAGAGCGAATTAAAATCCCAACTAAACAGACTGATAACAACAGTTGTTTGTGGCTGTATGAATGGTGGTTTCTGTCCTAATCGAAGAGGTGCTTGTCGTCCGTACGTTTCCAAAATCTGTTTTTTTTTTTTTTAATGTCGTTTTGAGCATGGTGGAAACAATATGGGCCATGGCGTATCCCCTTGTTGCTCAGCAGTATTAGACGCCATACCGGATGAACAGATAGTTCATCATTCTTAGGCAAAATGTACATGAAGATAGTAAGTGACAGTCTTTTTCTGTTTTTTTCATCTTCTTAATCGGAAAGAGATATTATTCGATTGGGCTCCTTGATACCACGAAGCGATGACGACAGGGGTCTGTCCCTTCGTGTCTGCACAAAGGAGTGCCCATTAGCTGTTTGAAAAAAGGACAGCCAAATCACATCAGAGTGAAGCGGAAAGAGAGGGAAAGCAAAATAGAAAAGAAACCTATACCTTGTAGGATCAGAAAACGACAATGGACTAACATCATCATACAATGGAACGCGGGGATGCAATCATGGGAGGCACCTTAGCTACAGTGAAATTAGGTCATGAAAGTGTCGTGCTCTTTTACTATGAATATTGTGATTTTGTGGTACCCCTTTGCATACGTTAAGTGAATCAATCATGTTCGAGCCTTTCTTATTCTCTCTTCCATTCTACAGTTTGCTAACTTTCAATTTATTGAAATTAATGAAACGTCATCAGTATTTGCTTCATGGGATGGCAATATCAATAGATATTATTTCAGCTCCAAACCCTTGAACTACTGTGTCATGCCAGTGGAAATGGTTATGCATCCACCATCTGCCTCCCCTGTCAATAGTTGTAAGTTGTCAATGTTGTTTGACATGAAGAAATCCTGATGTGAAGAGATCCATCTGTATCTTGTTTGTCTTTTTCTTATTACTTGGTACATATTTTAAATTCCTCCAAATTGTCATTGTTAGGCGCTAGGCGGCACCAAGGTTTTCAACTTTGACTTGTTTTACATGCTATCACCTTAAATTGATCACTGCCTCCCACTCTATCATAATGCAAATTTGATACGATCACTTCATATTTCACATCGTTTATAGTAAATAATCCGAATACTATATAGTAAATTTGAGAAAGGGATACATCTATTAATTTTAAATATAAAATATCTTAAATTTTATGATCAATTTAGTTGATGTTCGTAAGTACCAATTATGGGGTATTCTATATCTAAAATTAAGATTTAAACTTTTGGTCTTTGATTAAAGATCCCTTAGATTATTTAAGGCACTAATTAATCACCAATAACATAACATGACCGAAATAACCATGGCTTTGAACTTCCAAAATTTATCTACAATTCCATAAGCATTTAGTGTTAAGTTAATCATCACTACGACATTAACATACACACCAAACTTAGTGACTTCAAACTTCTGACTTTAGTGTTTCAGTTAATCATTGTCATTAACATAGTGCTCCACCTGGGGGGAGTACATAGTTTAAGATACTTATTTCAGTCGAAGAAAGACATTGGTTATTTCTTTTTTTATCTGAAAAAAAATTGTGAAACAGGTTTATCTTTGAAGAAAAAACTTACAATTATATGACATTTTGCACTTTTCATTATTTTATGTTGATCTGTAATATACTTAAGTGAGAATGGCACAATTAACAACTTCTTCCATAGAATTACAAATCCAATAAAAAAAATTTCATTGTTTTATGATAAGACAAAACCTAATTCTGTAACTATTGAGTTGAATGTTTTTGTAATGTTTAGAAAATCAGAAAATGGGCTCTTCGCAAGCAATCAAACAAAACCCCGTGGAGACACATTCAGAGTAGACCACCTTAAACACCTTAAACACGGTCAAAAGTAAAAAGTGGTCACTGCGATGGTTAGAACAGGGCTGAAACTGAAACTGTATACATGGAAACAGCACAGATCCAAATAGATTTTCATTGGCAGTCAGAGGCCGGACAGCATTTTTTCAATCATAAACAGAGGAGGAAATCCACAGCTGAGAAAACTGATACCTTGAATTAATGAACAAACAAATCAAAGCAACCATGGCAATGCCAATCCCGGCTTCTACCAGCTGCAACCCCCTTCTTCTTCTTCTTCTTCTTTTTTGTGTTTTCCACTTCTATACAAGATACATCATATTCTCAGAAAATGGATTTGCTCTAAAAATCCTAAAGAGCAGGAGCTAACATGCCAGGCCTGCCTTTTTTTCTTGATGAGTACTGGAACTCACAATCAAATTTGTAATTCTGATTGTTAATTGCCCATTTATGTACATAATTAAGTACTCTGTTGGCGCTACCACAAGGGCACCGGTAGCATAGGTGGCTTAGGCGGCTTCTGCACATTCACAACCACCTTCTCTTCGCGCGGTGGTTCACATGGACATGGCAATGCTATAAACTTTGGAATGAGATCTCCGGGCATCAATACTGGCATGCTCTGGTTTTGCTTCAAATCCTTTGGAAAGAAATAAGATCGTCAGCATAATTACAACTAATTTAGAGTACAACGAAAACTGGTCTGGTACTAAAACATTCATAAGATGGAGTTTGTACCGTGTTTCCTGGCTTAGATTTGGACGGTGAGGCTTCAATGTCTGTCTCGGGATCGGGGTCCTCGGAGAAAGACTGGCGGAATGATCGGAGCTTGTCCCAGTGATAGCAACATGAGAAAATCCCACTCAGGCTGAATATGACGATCAAGAGCAAGGCAGTTCCAAGAGGAAACCCCAGGGACGGCCGAGATGCGTCCGCATGGGGTGGCGAAAAATCCTGACTCTCCATAGCAAACTGTAGTTCCCGAAGACGAAGATGACGATGAAGAACAAGAAGGAGAACTAGGTCCTGCTCTCATGTGTTGTTGGGAATTGGAGAAAATGGAAAGATGGCTAAAGAGAATGTTGGCCACACTACTAGAAAGATGCGTTTTTTGGCTTCAGGTGCGTATGGGGGAATGCAGGGAGAGGCGGAGAGGGGAATTTAAAAAGAAAGAGAGGAGTACGTGTAAAGGTACACCTAATCGTCCGAGCCATGGTACGGAAGAGGGTGTCCCATTGCTTTAGGTGCGGAGCAAGCATCAAAGTAATTGATAGCGGTCTTATGCTTTTTTATGTGTTTATTGCTGGGGAATACGAAAACACAAAAGTTGCCTCAAAGTGTGTAAAAATGTGAAAGCAGAACGGAAAATTTGGAATATGTTGATACTGGCTCTTAGCTGGGCACATCTACGGATGGCAATGCCTTGTGCTTTTCTTGTTTCTTTCTTTAAAAGCTTTGCTGTCAGTACACAGTTATGCGGTTCTGCTGGCAATTTATACCTAGCGTAAGTGATGTTCCAATCTTGAGACGTTGTTTTTGGTTTGCTTTGATACAGAATTGCTACCCAAATTTGGTTCTATTATCAGCCCCACTGTGAAGGGTGTTTTACTTGTATAGTTTCTCTTCCGGTTTATACACAACAATTGATTTTTTTTTCCGGTGGAGGTGATATCGGAACTTGAGAATTGGATTTCGTGCCGACTGGGGATCTGTGGGTAATCAATGAATAACCGTTGTCTTTCCGGTGACGGGACGCAAGATTTGATCTATGATTTATGCCTCTCTTGGGTATTATCATGGAGATTTTGCAAGATTACACAAAAACTAATAAAGGCATATATGAACTGGGCAAAGCGTGTACGTGATGTGAGAGAGTAAATGCGTCTCGGTTATTGAGAATGGGAAGGAAAACGATATAGCCATTTGGTTCAAAGTGGCTCCGCTAGATGACAAAAACAAAACAAGAGATGCATCCATAACCATCAATGTCCCTGGATTTCTCACTAGGCAAGTGGGATCTCTAATCGAGTAACTTGGCCTTTTCAGCTCTTAAAGGACAACATGCGGTAAGGAGAAGAACAGGCCAGAGAATCCGGACATGGACTCTGGCCATTACTCGAAAAGTCAGCTTAGTGTTCTGGGAGTGAACTGTAGTGTGTGCTTAAACAGAAAGCCATCGAAAGGCATCAACGATCAGGAACACCAAATATGCGAGTCCAATCCCTTGTTAGTCAATATTTGGTGATCGATAGCTACAGCAAGACTGCTATCTTGGAAGATTTGCAGAGAAGAACTCAAACAAGAAACGGTAGTGAAAGAATTCACATGTATTTTTTGACAAAAACCCCTGCTCCTCCAAGAAATATACGAAAACTAAGATATTTCCTAGTCCTTTCCATCTCGATCAAGTCTGCGAATCAAAACTCAATCTTGCGCATGGATCACGATGGTTCTCCTCGATTTCAATCAGAGGCCGCCGAATCCAACTACATAAGTCAATTGGGTGGCGTACCGAGGACTCGAACCTAAAGCGACAAATATGTAGAATGCAAATTGGATGAACTAAAAATTTCAGTTTCGCTTCGTTACGAGTGGACCAAGTATCTTTTATCCGCACAAACTGCAAATCAGCAAAACATATGACAGGCTTTGGCCAGATTTAGTTCCCCTTTTCCTAGTGATAAGCTAAACCCACGTCAGTCCTAGCTGTGGCTGTCACCTATCACGTGCTAGTCACTGTCACATCCGTAGATTCTTCAAGAGCTTCATCCTTTGGAGCTAGTAAAGTTGGCCTTGCTTTCATTACTAGGGTAACTGCAGATATATGTGCTTCGCTTTTGTTAGGAAGTCCACAAGAAGCATCTAAGCTCTTTCATCGTAGTTCCTCTTTGATCTTATCCATTTTTTCCAGGAAATTTCGTAAGCAGGAACCATTAACGAGTTGGTACAACATCTGTTTTTAAAGGGTTTGCTCGATTTTCTGCTGGATATTGTTTCTTCTTACAGGACAGTGTCGTGGATGGTACGTTTTACCTGTTGTGGAATTAACCACACCGTGATAAAGAACACTAAAAGAAAAGCAGAAGAAATAGAGAAAGGAAAAACAAATAGCCAGTTGTAGATCGTCGCTTATCCAAATCTCCTGCATAGTCAGAATCACAATATCCAGCCATACATAAACCAAGTGGTTCTCCTTTTTCAAATACCAAACCAATGTCTACAGTACTTTGAATATATCGTAGAACCCATTTTACAGCTTTCCAGTGACCCTTGTCTGGGTTATGCATATACCTGCTCACAATACTAACAGCTTGTGAAATATCTGGTCTCGTACACACCATAGCATACATCAGACTTCCAACTGCATTTGCATAAGGAATTTTTGCCATGTATTCTCGCTCTTCATCTGTTGTTGGAGATAACTGACTACTAAGTTTCAACTGAGGAGCAAGTGGGGTACTTACAGGTTTAGTATTTTCATGCATACCAAAACGTTGTAGTACCTTTTCCAAATATTGCTTTTGTTTCAGCCAAAGCTTGCCTCTCCCTCTGCCTTTGTAGATCTCCATGCCGAGAATCTTTTTAGCTTCTCCAAGATCCTTCATCTCAAACTCCTTACTCAATTGAGCCTTTATTTTGTCAATATCAGATTGGCTCTTTGCTGCTATCAGCATATCATCCACATATAAGAGTAAGTAGATGTAGGATTCATCTTGAAGTCTCTTCAGATAAACACAATGATCATATTTGCTACTTATGTACTTTTGGCTTCTCATAAACTTATCAAATCGTTTGTACCACTGCCTTGGAGATTGCTTCAGTCCATACAAAGATTTGTTTAATTTACAAACCAAATTTTCCTTACCAGCACTTTTAAAACCTTCTGGTTGAACCATGTAGATTTCCTCATCCAAGTTACCGTGTAGAAATGTGGTCTTCACATCAAGTTGAGCTAACTCCAAATTCAACTGTGCTACCAAGGCCAATAAAATTCTGATAGAGGAATGTTTAACGACTGGAGAAAATACCTCATTATAGTCAATTCCTTCCTTCTGAGCGTAGCCTTTAGCCACTAATCTTGCCTTGTAGCGTGGATCTTCTTTGTCAGGAAATCCTTCTTTCTTAGCATATACCCATTTGCATCCAATTGCCTTCTTGCCTTTGGGTAGTTGTGTCAGCTTCCACGTCTTATTCTTCTCAAGTGACTGCATTTCTTCCTCCATTGCACTTGCCCATCTTTCGCTATCTGTAGCTCGGATTGCTTCTGAGTAAGTGGATGGAACATCATCATGAACTGGAAGTGCATAAGCCACCATATCTGCAAAACGAGCAGGTTTGTGAATCTCTCTTCTTTCTCGTCTGATGGCAATTGGCTCTGATTGCTGTTGAGCTTCATCTTCTGACTCCTCCTGTGCCATCGAAGAATCAGTCATAATACTGCTGGCTGGAAATGTTTGCTCGAAATCCACTTGCTTTGGTGTATGCTCCACCTGCTGCTGAGTACTATCAGTCTCTTCTGAATTTACCTTCTTCAACATGGAAGATTCATCAAATGTTACATCTCTACTGATAATCGTCTTCTTTGACTCCAAACACCACAAACGGTATCCTTTGACGCCAGTAGTAAAGCCCATGAAAAGAGCTTTCTTTGCTCGTGGATCTAACTTTGATTCATTCACATGATAATATGCAGTAGAGCCGAAAACATGTAAAGTGTCATAATCAGTAGCATGTTTTCCAGACCATACCTCCAAAGGAGTTTTGCCATTAAGAGCAGATGATGGCAAACGATTTACAATGTGTTGTGCGTATGTCACAGCCTCAGCCCAAAATCTTCTGTCCAACCCAGCATTAGACAGCATACAACGAACTTTCTCCACTAGTGTTCGGTTCATACGCTCGGACACCCCGTTCTGCTGAGGTGTTTTTCTGACTGTAAAGTGGCGGACTATCCCACTTTCTTGGCATACCTCCTGGAATGGATCACTCTTGTATTCTCCTCCATTGTCTGTTCGGAGAACTTTGATCTTTCTTCCTGTTTGATTTTCAACTTGAGCTTTCCACTTCAGAAAAATCTCCAGCACCTCATCCTTGCTCTTCATCGTGAATACCCAAACTCTCCTGGAAAAATCATCAACAAAAGTGACAAAATAATGCCTACCTCCAAGTGATGGAGTCTTGGCAGGTCCCCATACATCAGAATGCACATAATCCAAAATACCTTTAGTATTATGAATAGCAGTGCCAAATTTCACTCTTCGTTGTTTTCCCAGTACACAATGTTCACATAATTCTAACTTACAGGTCTTCGTACCTTTCAATAATCCTTGCTTGGACAGAATTTGCAAGGATTTTTCTCCAGCATGTGCCAATCGCATATGCCACAACTTTGTCATCTCAGCATCCTTCTTGCTACTTGAAGTTACTGTCGCCACGGTCCCAACTACTGTACTACCTTGGAAGTAATACATATTGTTTTTTCTGATTCCTCTCAGCATCACAAGTGCTCCAGAAGTTGCTTTGAGAACTCCATCTCGTAATGTCACCACTAGGCCTTTTGATTCTAAAGCCCCCAATGAGATCAGATTCTTCTTTAACTTTGGCACGTATCGAACATCCTTCAGAATTCTGGTGGATCCGTCATGATTCTGTAGCTTGATTGAACCTATCCCAGTTGTTTTACATGAGTTGTTATTTCCCATGTAAACAACTCCGCCATCGAGTTCCTGAAATTCAAAGAACCACTCCCGAATGGGACACATATGATAGGTACATCCAGAATCTAATATCCACTCATCTGGGTGTGTTTCTGAAGATGAAATCACCAAGGAGATATCTGACTCTCCATCACTTCTACATTCTGCGACATTTGCATCACGTGGAGCTATGCTTTTCTTATTCAGCTTCGGACAATTTTTCTTCCAGTGTCCCTTCTCGTGACAGAATGCACATTCATCTTTAGCAATTCTGCTCTTTGATTTGGACCTCCCTCTTCTCCCTGTTGATTTATTTTGTTGACGTCCTCGTGCCACCAATGCTTCTTCGGATGTCAATGATTTGACTTTCATTTTGTCCTGCTTTCTCAATTCATGACTATATAAAGCAGAACGAACAGCATCTAGAGATACGTGCTCTTTACCATGAAGTAAAGTAGTCTCCAAATGTTCAAATTCATCAGGGAGAGATGATAATAACATCAAAGCTAAATCTTCATCTTCAAATTTCACATCTAAATTCAGTAGATCTGCAACTAATCGATCAAAAACAGTGATGTGTTCATTCATAGTGGTACCTGGTCGGTAATTAAACCGAAAGAGTCTTTTCTTCAAGAGGAGTTTATTCTGACCACTCTTCTTCAGAAATTTATCCTCCAATGCCTTCCATAGTTTGTGTGCAGAAGTTTCTCTTGAGAATGCATACTTCTGCTCCTTGGACAAGCATGATCGAATCGTACCACACGCCAATCGATTTATGGTGATCCAATCTCTATCTTCAATGTCTTCTGGTTTCTTTTCATCAATGGCAATATCAAGGCCTTGTTGGAAAAGAGAGTCCAAGACTTCCCCTTGCCACATACCGAAATGACCAGTACCATCAAATATATCCACTACCAGTTTCAAACTGGGTTGTGGGATCCTTGACCATGATGACCTGGTTGTCATACTTGATGTCGCTATAGCCTCCACTTTAGCTGCCATTAGTACCAATAGTATTCAATATCACGCACAAACAAATCTCTGGCTCCTCAAATGGGACTCCACCGCCAAGGATGGGTCTTTGCCTCCAAAGATGAACCTTCGCCTCCAAGAATGAGCCTTCGCCTCCAATACGGAACAATGAGCCAAAAAAGGAACTTTTCTGATGTGGCAGATCAGATAAAACTGCAACCACAGAGCATACTCAGTGTAACTTGGCTCCTATCAATGCAGAACAATGAGAACAATGAGCCCGAAGACTTTTCTGATGTGGAAGATCAGATAAAACTGCAACCACAGAGTATACTCAGTATAACCTTCGGCTCCGCTACCACTTAAGGAAATATTACAAAATTACCACTTAGTAATTTACCTCAATGGTATATTACTTAAGGAAAAAGAAGGCTCCACTTTAGGAAACCTACGATTTGTAGATGTGTGGCCACAATCCCACATCGTAGGTTTCCTAAAGTGGAGCCTTCTTTTTCCTTATAAAAGGAATGCTCCACTTCTCCATTTAATACACCAAAAATAACAACTTATGTAATATACCCTTTGAGGTAAATTTACAAAGTTGTATTTTGTAATATTTTCTTTGTGAAATATTAAGTAGTAGTGTCCGAAGACGTAGGCTACATTGGCCGAACCTTGTTAAATTCTGAGTGTTTTCCTTTCTCTATTTCTTCTGCTTTTCTTTCAGTATTTTTTATCACGGTGTGGTTAATTCCACAACATTACCTTCGTGTTCCGTAAATACCAATTGTACGTGGGGTCAGTTTAATTCTTCAGTTATAAGAATTTCTGGCTGGGACCATTTGTTATCCGTCTATTTTATGCTCTAAATATAGAATGTTCAATATCGGCAAGTTGAGGAATTTGGATTCAGATTTTTATAGAATTACTTGTGTCAGTTGTCATCTTACTTGTACATCCACTACTACTAACCTTCATGAACTTGTCCTGACCTTGAAATTCAAAAGGAAAAATCTAGGTAGGAGATAGAGTGACCAAGGAATGTTACAAGCTACCTTTAGCAGTTTATCAGAACACACAAAGTACACTGGTAATAATATCTGAATTTTTGTCAAGGAAAGCGCTGCTTTTCTTTTTCTGCTCCGAAAAAAGTGCTATGCAGCCATGATCATCTGTCGCGGCAACGTTTCTTTTATCTGTAAGCTAGTGCAATTCCAATAAATCTCCCCAAAAGTGACGCTCAATGATTATATTCTCCTCCATTTTAGGAACCTAATCGCACATCTGTTTGGGAATCGCCAAAAGTAATATCATCCATCCCACTTGCGCCCATTGCTTTGTTTTTACAATGAGCGGATCCTGAGTTATATTGTTTCTGACCCAGTCGATTTGACTAAAAGCAAAGGATCTTACAAAACTTTCTCATAACAAAATAATGTGGATTATTCAAAAAAAAAAAAAAGGAAAAAACGAATGTAAGATAAATTCATCCGTAGTATTTGTGTGTTAACTAAAATCAGCATCTACTATTACTACCTAGAGCCACCAAGTGCAAGGATTAAATTTGTGGGAGACAATAATGGTGATCAGCTTCTAATATTACCGGAAACTGAAGTCCATATCAGAGGGGAAGAGGTAACATTCAATCCCCTGATTTGCAGTTTCTGGAAAGTGGAACTGGATGCTCTAAAATTAATGGCTATGCTGCCGGTAAAGGGTGGTAAGAGTTAAAGTGCACCAGGAACTGCATTTTCAGAAATGCGTACTAGCAGGAAAAGATGATTGACTGATGCCTATATGTGTGGTGATTATTATGCCTGTGGAGTGATGTAGTCAGACCAAGCACTGCAAATGCAAAGTGAGGTTATTCCAAATGTTCTTGTTCTTAATGCGACATAAAGGCTGCTTCCCACTGGATCCTTGAAAACTGATTGATTTGACTTGGACGGAAATTATAGCGAATGATTCAGAGATACTTTAGGGGGACTAGAAATCTACCTCCTGTTGTTATTTTATCTATTCTTATCATCATTCAAATGCATTTGCCCTTTTTCTGTGACTAAGTCCCGATTGTGTGTGCCTTCATTTCACGGTCACATCCCAAATGTTCCTTTTGTATTTAGTGGATATTTCAGAATCAAAATTATCTACCCTACCCCGACTAGCTTACACATCCTAGCAAACCTGGAGAACCAAAGTATCACGTACTGTTTAAGAAAGTAGTTTCTCTCTCATTTATTTTTTATATTAAAATATATACATCATTCATAATAATGATTATATCTATTTTATTATACCATAATTATCTATTAAAGATAAATTCAGTTTATTCAAAAATTTTAAGATATTTTATATCCAAAAATTATATTATATTTATGCAAATAAATTATCTTACAATGTGGACAACCTGAAATGCCCCTCTTATGAAAAAACTAAATTTCATCGCCCAAATAGAATATGGGGAAAATAAGGATATATACTTCCAAGCTTTTTTATATATATTAAAGAATATTACCATCTGTACAATAACTAATATATTTTATTGTATAGTATATACCATCACCCTTGATAAGCTCTTCCCCTTTGATTAGCTGTGAAAGTTAGGAGGTCAGCTGATTTCTTATTTTTTCTGGCCCAATAAAGAGGGTTTCAGCCTTGAAGATGATGCTTTTTGTTCATATAACTTGGAAAGTTGTTGGGTCATTAGCATCGGATTTTCAAGAGACTTTCTTTAAGCCTTGTTTCCCATTTGTTTCATCACTGGCCCAAACCATCTACCAGAAACTAATGTGCTATAATAGATAAAAATAATTTAGATTTATGCCAATAAAAGGACTATAGTATTTTTAATAAACGAAACATTTTGATTATTTAGAATATTAAAGAAAAAATTTCAAATACGAAATCTTTTAATCTAGAAAATATACCTCAAATGCATATTTGATATACGGAATTCATATATTATTGTATATTCAACATTTATCAAAATACCCCTACCCTGTTACTAGTTTTCCAATAGCATCAAATTCCTTGTAAAAGGTTACAATGTCCTATTTTCAACGACATGCCACTTTTCCCCATCGGATAGTGCTTGGATATAGTGCGGACCAGAGTTGTGATGTGGAACGTGGAGCCATCGACTGGATGACAAAAGAAATTGAAAAAACAAGAAAGGGAAAGGATCTCCTGTGTCTTTCAGCTAGGGCCCAGTGTTGAGTCACAAACGGGCATAATTAGTGTAGTGGATGCCAACCCAAGTTTTCCTCTTGTAGTATCATATCGTAATCCATGTGGGTCCGTACTCCAACCCCTGTTCCGCGCGGAGCTAGACTATCTCCAAATTCCTGGACAGGATAACTTAAAACCCCTTTCTTGAGCATCCATTCTCAAGCTCCTTTTATCCATTTATTAGTCCTTGCCTCCGAGAAATCTCCAGTTCAAACCCGTGAGTTGAGTTGCCATAAACCTCCAAGTCCGACAACTGCTTTTGTCTCATAATTCAAAAGCTCTTCATCTCACAACTTTCCTTTACAATTTTTTTTTCATAAAAGTCGAGATATATTGATAAAAAAAAAAATTATAGAGAGGCCAATAAGAAAATGGCAAAAGATTTGCAAATTACTAATTACAAATCTAAAATCAATAATTTAAAGCCTCTGATACTAAGAAATTTATTCTAAAATATACCGAAACGCTCAAATTATGTTTTGCTCACCGAAAAAAAAAAGAGTAATTTTGAGCCTGGGTACAAACTTCTTGTGGAGGGATTCTGGAATTATGAAAAATATCCTAAGATTCTGTGATTGGGTAAAGTTATTTTAATCTTGTTCCAGCACCTAGAGCAATTGAAAAGGCTAAGATCAAGAAATAGTCAGACAGCTTGGATATTTACAAAGTGAGAAACTCAGTTGGAAAGATTACAGGGAGAAATTAAAAGAAACTACAGGCAACAAGATCGTCGGCTTCTGTGTGGATGGAATTTTGTGTCCGATACCTCTTTTGGGTTTTGGTAATCAGACTTGATTGATAAGATTTGAAAGCCTTTTAATGAATAAGCCATGAAGTCTGTGGGCCGAGTCCATATATTCAATTAGGGAATGGTTACAGTTTTTCTTGCTCAAGGCTCAACTCTTTATGAAATTGTCAAATATACTCAAAATTACTGCCACATTCATTAATAACAAATAAACAAAAGATCTCGCTATTATATTTTGAAAATATAATGTTGTGCTGATTGACGATAGATATCTTTTCTTATGAAAATAATAATAATAATGTTGTTCCGGACTGTAAATCACCGGATGAAAATCAATCACATATCAGATAAAAATAGCACTTGAGAAGGCGGGGATTTTATTTTTTTGAAATATTGAGAAGGCGGGATTTTCTTTTTTGAAATATTGACAAGGCGGGTTTTGCGTTTTTGCCATTGGATGAGAGGCAAAATTTGCAGGCTTTAAGAACCGATCTGCCATCAATCTGTCTTTGTCGTCAGATTCTGCCTGGAAGCGCTTCAGCTGATCCTGGAAAAGTGGATGCGGGAGATACCGCAGCGGGACTTGGTATCCTTGACAATCTTCAAGAATTGATCAAAGAACTGTGTGGAGTACGGAATCTTGATGCGGCTTTCGATGTTGTCATCAGGATCCATCTGGATTCTCTTCAGCAGTTGTTCGAACGCTGGATGCGAGAGATACTGCATTGGGATTAGGTATCTTTTCTCCTCCTCACCCACGCACATTAGGATACACCCCTTCTCTCGAGCCTTTTCAACATCTTCCATCCAAACAAATTCGTACGAAGCTTTTGCGTCTTTATTCACCCCAAGAAGCTCGTACGCAGTCACAGAGTCACGGCGGCGCAACTTCTTGACTAGAGAACTGTATTTCTTGGCGATCGTCATCCCTTGGAAAGACTGATTGTGGTCTAAGCTTGATTTTTGAACTTTCTTGTTTGTTGATCGATAGGTTTTTCTAGGTTTGCGAGATTAGACTGACTAAGATTTGATATGGTTGTGTTTAACTGTTTTATTATTAAGGGTCTATATATATAGTCCTGAAGCTTCTGTTTTTTAGGAATTGCTTTGAAGAGATAAGCCCAGCCCGATCTAAGCATGACTCAGAGCCGAAAGAAGTAACCAAAAACTGAGGCCCAATATGGATGCAAGCCATTCACTCCATGGGAAAGGATCCTATCTAATTTACTAATGCATGGATGCAATATTGTTTCAAGAAAGAGACATTTTTCAAACAACGGCCAATTAAGAAGTAGGAAACAACTCCAACATGACTTCATTAATGCGGCTCTTTCAATAGTAGGGTTACTGGCTCTCTCCCCAACATTTTTTTTCCTGATTTTACTGCAACTCTTTGATTTTTTTTTTTTTGGTACGGGTAGTCACTCCCTTCTTGTGACACTTACTCTTGGAGAGATGACTAATTATTGGCATTCGTCTTTCCGACAATATTCACTTCTGTGCCTTGTGTTGCCACATCGATCGAATTCGTTTATGATTCAAAAGGACACCAAACCAACGATCATTGTACCGAACTAGAGTTGCTGGGTCACGTTGTCTGGGCTCGTCAGCCGGTCTTCACCTTAAATGTCCTTTCGTATTCTTCCCCGAGAACTCCACGCGTTCCTATCACCTCCTTGTTTTCAGGTCCCAGAACAACAGTTGAACGATTTGCTGCTGTTGATTGTTCTTCGGTAGCTGTAATCATATGGCAAAATGGGTTACATCAGAAATCTGGCAAAATGGGCCCTTTTCTTTTATTTCAGAGTTTGGGTGGACAAGGGGATGGTGTATATAAACACGAGTACGCGTAATGGTGACGGTGAAATATGCACTGTAGTAACTTAATGTGGAAACTGATTCATCGAATGTTGTTCTATGATTGCTAATGAAATACTATATATAATAATGTCGTGGAATTGAAAGAAATTTCAAACCACTGCAATCGAGTTCCAGCTATAGCAGCACGTGGAATTCTGGGGTTATGATCCGCAACCACCGTAATGTTTAGCAAGAGATAGGCTAGTTTAAACTCTCGAAAACCTCACGAGTTACGTATATCTAGTTAAAGTAAATATACAATGTGTAAACTTATATGACACTAAAAGTGACTATATAAAGCCTAGCTAGCTCTCATGTGAACATGTGAGGATGACCTAAGTTGCTTTCCCACCAAAAATAACAAAAATAATTATTATGTTTGATCATAATGATAATTAAAGTTAGAATTGACTCGATTATTTGTGGGGTTTGTTCCATAAGGAATAAAATCTGTTCAAGGCTTGATAAAATTAATACTAGAGCTAGTTGAATAAAAGATTGAGTACGTATAAATATGAAGGTATATGAAGGTTCAAAAATGGAATGCCGAAGTGAGTTGACGGCATGTGCCCCGATAATGGCAACCACTCAACTACAAGGCAAGACCAAATCCAAATCTTTTCAATCTCTATGACTGTTTTAAGTATTAATTAGTCATTAAAAGTATTTATATTAATATGTGGGATTTATCAACTCCCTCTTCATGTTGCTTATCCATGTGACTTCACCTAATTTTAATGTTAAGTTTGTGCGAATCTCCATGAAACCTACTTCTAATCATGCACCAAAACTAAAAACAATATCAATCTTCTGTTTGGAGATGTGAGGCTGAGGCCAAACAGTTTGGTTAGCTCTTATCATTGGTTTCTGTCGTTATGGGAAGATTCATAGTTTGATGCTCTCTGGTTAGAGGTTTAGGAATGTTTTATTCTGCGCAAAAGCTGATGATACGTACCTTAATCACTAAAGAGTTGGCAATTGGGCACAAGCTGTTCCATAAAGAACAATTTTTGATAGCACTAAGGTTTGCTTACCTTAATTTACTCGAGTATATAAGCTTTTCAATACCTGCACTTCAGTAACAAAACAAAAGCAATCAAACCTCCTTATATTTTTATTGGTGGATGGTCACTTAGTGAACGGCATATACGTGTACTTGTAATTTATAGTATTTCTGAGATTTGCATAATCTCCAACATCCTTACGCTTGTGTGTTCATTGGTTTGATGTTGAAGCCAAACTCTTTCGTGTGGAGTCCTTTTAACTTTTTCCGTGGTTTAGTGCTCTGAAACCAATTAATAAACATCCTTAGGGGATAAGATTTGATGATTTTTTGCAAGATTTTAATTAGGTATAAAGATAGTGATAATATTTAATTTGGAGCCAGTGTCTTAGTTATGTTGATAGACTAAGCCATCCCTGTGCATTCGTGGTGACCATCTTTATCATTTATTGCAAAAGCTGTACAAACTCATGCCCGTCTTATAAAATTCGAGACCAAGTTACTAGGATAATTGGCAGGTGACCTACTGCCTGATGAATGGTCAAAATGCATAAAATGCATGGTTGGGTTCTTACTCGGCAAATCACGTGCCTCATGGGATATTATTGATTTGTCCAAGCCGGTTGCCGGTAAGATTACAGAAACAGAGTTGATGGCGAGTAGGAACATGAAAATTAAGGAATCGGGATATATCTATACTGGTTTCTGTGCACAATCAACGAGGTTAAATCCAATTTATTAGTGGACAATTAATTTTAGTGTGGCCATTGCTGAACGCGGTACACCTTTTCAGTTTCTTATTTTTGTGGTTGAATTAAAAACCTAAATTAGGTTTAGGTCTCTTAAACCGGATTTTCTGTGAGAATTCCAACAAAAAAACCCTGAATTTAACATTTAAATTAAATAATTTCTTACGACTTGGCTCATCGCAGTTAGTTTCGTGGGCCTATTCAACATTGTCTGCCATTTTTGGCGAGGATTAGCTTAGTTTGCTCGTGATGATAAAGAAGATGCTTCTCGTGGTTGAATTGATCTATTCAGTTCGTCTTTTTACATTAAATGGAAGTACCCATCAAAGTCCTCCGTCTTGAATTCTCAAGCTGGATCTGACAATGTGTTGTCCGCATCCTCAGTTACTACTCTGCTTTCTCGTTGCCTAGGGATTGCTGTGCATAAATGAAGAACATTATTTCACATTAACTGCTTAACAACGCTAATCAATCACCATACCTAAAAAGCAACCTTGTTGGGCATCCCATCACCTATTGAAGATTCCACTCATTCAATTCTGTCATATAATCCGTCAAAAGGACAAGATCGAAGGGCTTAACGGGAGTTTACAGAGCAACCCGCAAGTGCAAGACGAATTTTCTATAATCCAGTGTAAATTTGTATGCTAGAAAGTCTTATTACCGTTTGTAAATTTTGAGGAATTCGTAACAGTTCGCGGAGAGGTCGGTGAAGTAGAAGAAAAAAAACAGATACCAAACAAAACAAAGCTGGCACGTTGACTTGTTACTGTAGTAGGTAGCCACCTACATTTGCCCGTTTATCAATTGCAAATCCCGATACCCACTTTTGCTTGGAAAATGTAATTCCTTTCTCCTCCTTGTAAAAAGCCTACCATTATGCTGAAACACTATTGCATACATGATACTACATTATGACCTGTCCCGTAGCTTGAGAAAGAGCTAGGAAAAGGGGTTTAAAAATTTTGAAAGCAAAAGCGATATCTTTTCGATTCAGTGATCCATTAAAAGGGGCTTCCAAACAGAAATGTGGAAAGTTCAGATCAGCAGCACAAGCTACCTACGAGGAGAGAATAGAAATAGCATACAGAAGTAACAAGAAACAGAACTATCTGCATCCCCACTTGGTTTGTCCTCTCTTTGATCACTCACTTTCTGCATATGCACAATCCTTTTCCTCTCACCGAGCTCACTGATCAAATCCTACCCTGAGCGACCTGTCAAAGCATTTGACAAGCACACGCTCACGCGCACGCTCACGCGCACGCAGCAAGAGAAGGAAGACAGGAAGGATTGAGAATTTTGACAATGGTGGCTGGGTGGAGAAGGGCGTTTTGCACATCAATCCCAAAAGAGAGAGAAGCCGTAGATCAGCAACAACAGCATTGCAAGAACAACACTCATAGCCCAAGAATAAGCTCAAAGTTTGGATTTTTCTCCAATCCATCCACACCTCGTTTGCAATCCCAGCCAGTTTCAAGCTCAAGCCTCCGGTGCCGAACCTTTGCAACCACCCCGACCACTCCATCTTCTTCAGTACCCACCAGCCCAAAGCTAGTATGCAAAACCACCACTCATAAACAATCCAACCCTTCCTCCCCTAAATCACCTTCCACCTTCACCTTTCTCGTAAACAGCCTCCGTTTCTCCAAGGTAATTCAGTGCTAAATGACAGAACCAACCCATTAAATCTCCAATTTTTTCGCAGCGTTATATAATCCTATCAAGGAATCAATAAGAACTCTCCACTTTGCAATGGATACTAATTCATTTTTCTTTTTCCTTTCTCTTTCTTTGCAGAATAGATGCGGAATCTGTGCCCAGAGTGTGAGGAGCGGACAGGGAACCGCGATTTTCACGGCGGAATGCAACCACGTGTTCCATTTCCCCTGCGTGGCAGCGCAGCTAAAAAAGCAATCCCCTTTAATCTGCCCTGTTTGCACCGCCACCTGGAAAGAGCTCCCTTTACTTTCCTTGAGCAGTGCCAGTTCCAGTTCAGCGGAAACAGTTGTTTTTAGCACAACCACCAGCAGCAACGCAGACAGCACCAAGCACCTCAAACTGAGAGTGTACAACGATGATGAGCCTTTGATGTCTCCTTCACCCGGTTCCCTCTTCAACCCCATCCCCGAGCTTGAAGAAAACGACGCCGAAGACGACCAAGAGTTTCAAGGCTTTTTCGCGAATCCGTCTTCTTCAAAACTAACTAATCAAGTGCTTCCTAACGAAAGAGAGATGGAGTTCAACTTGTTACCAGACTCCGCAGTGCTGGCAGCGGGGAAACGTCACGAAACCCACGTGGTGGTATTGAGGGTGAGAGCTCCTCTGTCTCTGGCGACGCGTCGCCGAGCTCCGATTGATTTAGTTACGGTGCTAGATGTCAGTGAGAGGATGTGCGGCGTGAGAATTCAGATGGTGAAGCGCGCGATGCGGCTTGTGCTGTCATCGTTAAATTCAACCGACCGCTTATCTATTTTGGCATTTTCCGGTTGCTCGAAGCGGTTGTTGTCGTTACGCAGAATGACACCAAGTGGACGGAGATCCACGCGTCGGATTGTAGACGCCATTGGGAGTACTAACAGCCAAGGAATGATGAGTGTAAACGACGCGCTTAAAAAGGCGGCGAAAGTGATAGAAGATCGTCGCGAGAAGAATCCGGTCGCGACCATATTGGTTCTCTCCAGCGGTCAGGATTACCAGTCTCACTGGACCTCGGTGGTCAAGCAATCGTCGCCGATCGTGTCCATCATGCGCCACTCCCATCTGGAAATTCCAGTCCACTCGATAGGGTTTGGCGAGATAAGCGCGTACAATCACGCGCAGGCTGAAGACATGTTTGCCAAGTGCTTGGGTGGGGTCCTTAACGTTGTGGTTCAGGATGTGAACGTACAACTTGGGGTCGTTTCCGGTTCGACTTCAGCGGAAGTAACGGCGGTTTATTCATCATCGAGCCGGCCTGTAGTGTTTGGTCCCGGGTCGGTCCGAGTCGGGGATCTCTATGCCGGGGAAGAGAGAGAGTTTCTGGTGGAGCTGAAAATACCAAACCCTTCTGTTGGGTCCCGCCACCTGTTATCCGTACGGTCGTCGTTGAGAGACCCCTCGTCGCAGGAACTTCTCTCGTCAAAAGAGCAGACTCTACTGTTACCTCGAGCTCAGCATGTTCGATCTTCGGTTCCTATCATCCGACGCTTGAGGGACATCCACGTCTGCACACGGGCTGTGGCAGAGTCGAGGAGATTGGCCGAGCACGGCGATTTATCGGGAGCTTATCACCTGTTGTCCTCGGCTCGATCCTTGTTAGTTCAGTCGAGCGGTGATGGCTGGGTTGGTGAGCATATTCGCAGCCTGGAAGCAGAGCTGGGGGAGATGCATCGGCGCAGGCAGCATGCGATGGCGCAACAGTGTCAACAAAGACAAAGAAGGAACGGACATCAAATAGAGGAGAAGCCGGAGCCGCTCACGCCGACATCGGCTTGGCGAGCCGCGGAGAGGTTGGCTAAAGTGGCGATTATGAGAAAGCACATGAACAGGGTCAGCGATTTGCACGGCTTTGAGAATGCTAGATTTTGACTGTGAATGAATTCCATTTTTATTTAAAATTTCATTTCCTTTTTAATTCACCTCTGATGTCTAGTTCTTGTAATACAAAGAAGCACAAGGAAGTTATTTAATATAAATAAATTCGGATAAAAACAGAAGGAAAAAAGAATGATGGAGTGGACCCTCTACATTAAAACGACAAGCAGTACCGGACGGCTTGGCCCTTTCTGCAGAGAAAGGAACAGATGGTGGTAATATGAAAGCTGAACCCCACACGATATTTTTGATGAGTGCAGCGATGCACTTTGCTTTGTCTCTATTATCTAATTTGTGTTGCTTTTGTTTAACGCAAAAGCAATTATTAAAAAATCTCTAATTTTGTAGGTAAACAATGATGATTAGTGGTTTTAGTGCTTTAACGCCTAGTGGTTGGTTGGAGAAAGGAACACAATGGATTTCAATATGGGCTGATTGGTACTGATAATCCTGGTATTAAAGGTAAGAATATGATATAAATTTTGTTCTTGATAAGATGGAATGTGATGGAATGGAATGGAATTTTTGTGTATCTGATTGCGTTTTGACAAAATGGCGATGCACATTTGATTCTTTGTGTCCTTCAACATTGTACAATGTACTCAAGAGAATGATTGCTCCCCTTTTCTTTTGGCCTCTCAAATGTGGCGCACTAGCGAGGATTTTTGGCCTTGTTAGGTGCCAAATGTTATTGGTCAATGTACAAATTAATGTAAAAACAACGCCAAATGAACGAATTTGAGCCCCACTTATCTTAAAAGTTTTGGACGCAATAGTGATTTGGATAGATCCACTACCAAAAGAAAGCATAAGTGCGGGAAAGATTCATGCATATTCATCAATTACAAATCTGGTTTGTTTCTAATGTTTTGGTTCCCATCGTGTGTGGACATTATTATGTCAGTCCTCCTAAATGCTAAATAAAGGACATGCGCCAACCAAAAAGAAACCTCAGGCGCTATACTTCCTACAAGGCGAAAAAACAATTGTAATAATGGCGATGAAAAAAGGGAACCCGTCAGGACTTGCCTGGCTAGCTGTCACATGAGTGAGTAAATTATTGTGTGCATCCTTCCGCCCATCCAGCTCTTCACTCAATAATATTTCACCAAACGACCTTACTTGTCTGTCTGTACTCCCAATTTTATCAAAATGGTGTGAATGGATGTGCTCTTTCGTGCCAATTCCAAACTGCCCATATCTGTGAAAACAAAAAATGGGTCGAGATAAATCATGAAAACATGCTCAGTCTGAGGGGAGGCGAGGGGTGAATCATCACTAATTATGAGTTGTTAAGCAAAGCGTTGCCTTAATCCCATTCCCATCAGGTAGCTCGCTCATAGGACCACATTTATTTATGAAGTTAGCAGCCCTTCCCATCCCTTGTTTTGAATGATGGGTTAAAAGCCTTTTGAAGGCTGGATGTGAATGAGATAGATGAAATAAGAGATCGGTGAAATTAATTAACATGGGCTTGAAAAGGGTCATGTCCTCTTTCTGAGCTTTGTACCATCACTTTCTAGATACTGGTTACTTCCTTAATTTGCGCAACTTTAAGCTTTTTTATGTCCTGAAAAAACCTTTTGTACTGCCTACTAAATGTACATCCTGAACAAAACACAGCATGATGGTCTTACTATCCAAATTCCGATGAGTTCCCATGCATCTTTGCTAAAGAAGAAGAAGGAAGAAGAAAACAAAACTATCCCTTTTCCAGCTGTTCAGCCCTTGGATACATGGGATGGGAGGGAGACCATTGCTTTCTTTATCTCATTCTTTGAATTCTTGTTGGTGCAAATTGAATTCATATCACGTGAAAGGGAAAAGAAATGTGTACTATTTTTGGAAAGACGAATAACTTTATTGGACAAAAGAAGGAAAGTTTTGTACTTTTGACACTGAAGCCACCCACTTCCTTCTGGGACGTTGCGTAAATCATAGTGGGCTTTATAGGAGAACGGATGTGCCGCCCAATCACAAGCACGTTTTAATTAGAGGAAGTAAAAGAGGTCCAAACCTCTAACGTGTGGGATTTGTTGCTCCATGTGGCACGTCATAGCAGTCCAGATAATTCCTTTGCTCATTGGCATCATATTCTATGGTCACTTGGGAGTACTGAGAATCATTCACATTGGGCTAGAAGGGCTGTTTCCATGGATTTTTCATGAAAGAAGAAATAGAAGATTTGAAGTACATTGGCGAAAGGGATTAATGATGGTGATAGGTTTTTCCATGTGGACAGATAATAGTTGTGAAATCCTCATCACCAAGCCACATTTGATACTCTAGGTTTGAAATATATAGTTTTTAATAATTAAAATGCTTATGAACCCGAAGACGAGTATAAAATATAAGAGTCTTTTTTTTTAATGTGGAATTGGAAGAAAATTAATCCTCAAAATAATGTGAAGCAGCTGAAAACATTTTTGTAAGTTATAATCGATATCTTCCATTGGAATTTTTATATGGAACGGCGCAACTTTTTCAATTTTTTATTAAATGAATAGGGGTACAAAAACCAGAACTAAAGCAGGATATTACGTGGCTGACCACATCCTAATGTTCTCGCTCCCTTGATATTATTCCAGTTCTTATAGTTTTGTGCACTAAAAATTTCCGATTAGAGTTAATTCTTATGATAATTAATAATATAAACACATAATCATATCAAACCCTAGTGACTAAAATGAAAAGTCCCAGCCTGGAGGGCGGTTTGACAAGTCCCACCCGAGTACCGCTGCGGCATCTCTCGCATCCACCTTTCCAAGATCTGCTGAAGAGCTTCCAGGATGACACTGACGATGAAGAACCAAACTACGTGTCTGATTGCAGAAATCATCTTCGGCATTGATAGCGCATTTTGATCTGTTTTCTTTCTTTTTAATCATTATGCTTGTTCTGCCACAGTTTCCATAAAGAAGTATAACCCTAGCTCTCAATTTATTCATTCTATTTGTCAGAACAATAAAAGGAGATCTGATCATCTTGCTCATGCTGTTCGCATTTACACTAACTGCAAAATAATTGGAAATTTAAGCTGAAAAGTACCCAGGGTTGTGTTCCCACAATCTTCTACCTAATTTCATAGCTATCCCATGAATTAATGTTTCAAGAGAAAGGAACAAACAGAATAAGAGACAAATACGCATTGTTTCATTGTTCATCGGCAAATATTGATGTCTAAGTAGACTAAATAAAGTCAAAGTGGTACTGATCGCATGCATACTATTCCCACTTTTTTATGTATATATTTCTCTAATGCTAACAAGTGAAGCGGAAGAAATTGCCTAGGATTGAAAAGGTGGGGCATACATAGCAATTCTTACAGCCAAGCAACCCACTTACACCCAGAACACTGCAACAGCTAGGAAACAAGACTCCACACATGACTCATTACTTCATCATTGACAAAGGGGCGTAAAGACCACATCAGGCAATAGCTGTCTAATTCTCCCGGCGAAGTCTTGAGATTCAATGAATTAATAATTTTTTCCTGCAATAGATTAACCATGTTTGTCAGAAAGACTAGCAAAATATATATTCAACGACTCAAAATCTTAAAGGAAAGTGGAAAGCTCATTACCTGCATCATGTAGTCTTGCTTTATCATTCTGTAAATAGCCGCCATCAATGAGGCGTGATGCATCATCCAATCTTCATTAAGTTGAGATGATGATTTTTCCTTCTTCAGAATAAAAATTAACTTTCAAATTTACAAGACAGTAGCAATATCAAATAGCATCATTCGCACAAAAGGAAGATGATGACATGAACCAAAAAGACAACACTGGAGTACCACTGTTGCATATATTGGAGTTCCCATCTTAATCACATTCTTCTTGTCTGAAACATTTATTGCATGCATTTAATCATATGAGCATATGTTAATCTACAAATTCATACGAAAGTTGCAACCACATTTCCGCAAGTGCGGACAAACCAGAAAAGATATTGACATTGCAGCCAATTGGGTAGGGTTGGTCAGAAAGAAAACAACTCCGATTCAAGAGCAAAATGGACTTAATTTTCACAATATGAAGCAAAAGGGATTTGCCAGATGCAATAGTTAACATTCAATCTGATTGATCTTTGGAAAAAATTCGAGAACTGTCCTCTAGTCATAAGTTAGGAACCCATCTTGAAAACTACAATTATTGCTAAAGTTTCATTATAGTTTTCATGCTAAAATGACTTAATGAAAAGATATTACGCAACACATCAGATATAGACTAAAGAAAATGCATGACTGGATATCCAATGACTTGACAATTTGACACTGATCGGGGCCAGTCAGCAACATAGCATTCTACAAATTAGGAAACATCCTTGGCAACAACAGCAGGAAAATAATCAACAGTTTCAAGACTAACAAAGAAATGCTTAATTTTATAGATCAGAAAGTAGTAGATAATAAAAGAAAATATATGCATAAACTCTTAATAGATGGAGTATACAATGAACATGCTACCAACCTGTTCTATTGTTTCTAGATCAAACAAGAGGACAACAGCTTCTTCAACCTCATGATGTGATAAACATTGATTGGCAGTTTGAATTACACCAGTTAAGGCATTTAGCAGATGTTCAAGTTCATTTAGTATGCTTTTGGCTGCATTAACAGATATATCAAACAATCAGTCTCGGTGCAAGCAGAACATATGAGCTGAAAGATGAAAAAAATGTAATGTACCTAAGCAATAAAAAAAACGAGCAAACTGGAAGAGGTAAAAGTTAAATTAAATTACAATTGCACTCAAAGACATATAGACACACCTTATCCTTATAAAACTAGTACGGGGATGAAACTTAGCTAAATCTAGTCTACTAACTGGAGTCACAAGCATTATACAAGAACAAGATTTAGGAGAGAGAAAATCATCGATATAACAGTGGACCATGTGGCCTTCTGATTCAAACATTACCAAATTTGTTCAAATGTTGATTTAATGATCAGCCCAGTCGATCAGGTTAGTCTCTGAAATTTCGTCTACTTAATCATGATCAGAATGTTCACAACAAAGCAGTACAAGGCTTTCCCACAATACTTTAATACTGTTATAAGTTCACCCAGAGATTAGAGCATAAAATTCAATATTTAGCCCAGGTATAAACAGTAGTTTGTGTTTCTAAAGGAGTTATAGAATACAGTGAAGACTAAAGCATGAAGGATAGACAGTTTAAACCATCAAGTAAGACAGCAAACATCATTACTCAAGTACCACATATAGGGTACAAAATCATATGCCCTTCTGTTAATGATGGGTTAATGATGAGGTTGAGGTTGAGTTACCTTTATTCAAGTGGTCATGAAGTCCAAGCAAGCACTTACGTACTTCTACAAAGGAGTTTTGAAATTAGATTAAGACTTGTAACCGAATCACAGAAAAAAGGAACCAGATTTTAAATAAAAAAAAGATGATTCTATCGTAAATAAATTCATTGATGCAACTACACACAGATAAAGATGTCAATTATTAATGTATAATATCTGATTTCAGAATTAAGTTATATTACGCATACACTTGCTCATGTTTTCCACAATGTCGAGGCTGTTGTTGCAGCCAGCTTCAATGTATGATTTGAGCCTTCTCGTTTCATTGGCTTCTATGATGTTTTCTATTAACTTAGAAGACTTGTGTATTGGAGGCTTGCGAAGAAATTCTATAAACCACAAAAGGAAACGAATCCTATCAAAAGGTGAAACAAAACCCAATCAATGGAAGAAAAATATCTAATCTGGGAGGACCAACCAAGACTTTGCTGATATCCCGCGAGCAATCTACCCCCAGGAATCCCAATTTCTTCTAGCATTGCGACCCTATATCAAAGGCTATAGCTTTCAACAACTTGTTTTTCTCAATAAAATTGTCTTTATGTTGATAATTATTACCTTGCTAAAAAATCTTTGATAATCTGGTCGTAATGTGTCGGCGGCGCGTGTGCGGTCGATGACCGGGATGTGCAAACCTTAACCAAAAACTATGTCATTGAAAAGCTCTCTTCATCAGCAGCAAAGATATGTAGGTTTTGTTCAAGGGATCCTTACCATTCGGCCACAATCTACGTCGGAAGGTGGGTATTTTCGTAACTCCGATCTCCCTTCTCCGGCGACGGCACAACGCGAGTTAAACCAGGTTCTGCTCGCCTCGGGAAGATGAAGGCAGAGAGGGTGGCGACGCTGGGGATGGTAGCCGAGAGAAGTGACGGCAACGGGAGGAAGTGTGCCAGCTTCTCTTCCGTTTTCCACGTGCGGCCAGCGGCGGTTGCGGGAGAGGAAGGTGGCTGCGTCCACACGAGATGGCGGATTTCTCGTCGGGTCGGTGAAATGTGCTGGTGGCCGGCCGTGCTATCACGAAAATCAAGGTCTGGTGAACGAGGTTGTTAGTTCGCAGGAGGGAAAGAGGAATTGAGAGAGAGCCTTGGCGCTTCAGCAATCAATTTAGAAATTTAGAAATTTAGAAATTGACAATTTTATTCCGAACCAATGTCAAATCCATCTATATTTTAAAAAAATAAAATTATGATTATAATTTATTATATTTTATATTTTATATTTTAAGATTAAAAAAAAATACGATGAGTGATATTATTTAGTTTGTAATTAACATAAAATATTATAAAGAAAACGTCTATCGGTTCCGTAAACACTTATAAAGATCTGGAGGATAGGTTTCACGGACGAACAAGAACGGGCACTAGTCGTGTTGCCCGCCAAGGAGTCTCCTCCTCCCCGAAGCAGCACTTGCACTCTCCTGCTGCCATTAGTGATCACGCATTACCGCCAAAGTGTACTCTTTTTAACAACAAAACCAAAAAGTAAGCAAGCTAAAAGATGTCCAATGCAGTAGACTCCAGTCGATCCTACACGCCTTATACCCATACCCAAACCCTAACCGGCCACAAAGCTCCAATTTCCGCCGTGAAGTTCTCCTCCGACGGGCGCCTCCTCGCTTCCTCCTCAGCCGACAAGACCCTCAAGACTTATTCCTTCTCACCATCAAATCCCCCTTCCTCCCCTTTCACCCCTCTCCACGACTTTCATGGCCACGACCACGGCGTCTCTGACCTCGCCTTCTCCTCCGACTCCCGGTTCATCGCCTCCGCCTCCGACGACAAGACCGTCCGCCTCTGGGACGTCACCACGGGCTCCCTCATTAAGACCTTCTCGGGCCACACCAACTATGTCTTCTGCGTCAACTTCAACCCCCAGTCGAATATGATCGTTTCGGGTTCTTTTGATGAAACCGTCCGTCTCTGGGATGTGAAGAACGGCAAGTGCCTAAAGGTGCTTCCTGCCCATTCCGACCCCGTGACCGCAGTTGATTTCAACCGGGACGGTTCCCTCATTGTGTCCAGCAGTTATGATGGGCTGTGCCGGATTTGGGATGCGGGCACCGGCCATTGTATGAGGACCTTGATTGATGATGAGAACCCTCCAGTCTCTTTCGTCAAGTTCTCGCCCAATGGCAAGTTTATTCTAATTGGCACCCTCGATAACACTTTGGTAATCTTTCCCATATCACATTTGTTTTTCTCTTTTGCAAAGAGTGACAATTACTGTGAATCAAAATATATATATTTTTTTGGGGGTTTAGCGACTTGACCTGTTAAAGAAGAGTTATTTGAAAGTACTGAGATGTCTAAGCTTCTTAGTACATGATTGTTGAGGTTATCAATTTTAAAAAGGGCGATTATGAGGACGACCGAGGAGTGTGATATCTGACTATGCTCAAATTTTCTTTGCTCTTAAATTGATGGCTTTTGCTGAGTTTGTCAAGTTCCGCTACTTTTTTTTCTTTTACTTCGTCTTTCTCGTGATTGACAAACGATGTTTTACAGAACATCATCGCTGTTTTTAGGTGTTATTTGGATTCCAAAGTTGATATGTAGAGGCATTAAGTTTCTATATAGTGTTGTGTATCACTCGGATTCATTTATGGGATTCTGAAATTTACAAGTGTTTATTGAAATAGTGCTTTTTTACTCTGGCAAAGACGGAACTTTCTTCATTTATTCCGGGTGCTAGGATTGTAAAAATCAGTTGATCTTTTTGGTGAAACATTTTTTCCGGGAAGCTTTTCCCGTTTCTACCTTTCCATCTGCTATCCTACATGACAGGATACTGGTAATTTAAGCAATTTCCCTGACAATCTTTTTTATCGACTCTCTATCTTGAGTTATTGCTTCTGCATTGGTAGGTTAATGACTTGTAATGCTACCATGTCTGTTTGTTAACCAATATAATAAGTTGAGGATTCTTCGAGGTTTATATATTTTTGGCTTTCTTTTAGCTTTTGTAGCATTTTTAATGAGGCATATGCGTGATTTTATAACTATAAATTTCTTGTTTCCATTTGCATGATTTCGTTGTTCTTTATAGAATCTGATTCAAGTAGCTAGGAAAATGAAAGTTTTCTGGCTGGTTTGGGCCCATAGTATATCCGTTTTGTGGCTTGTAATTCGTTTTTTGCTCTTTCTCAATTTGTGATCTCATCTGGGGTTTGATTATATTACTTATGCAGAGACTTTGGAATTTTGAACAAGAGAAATTTTCGAAGACATACACTGGGCACACCAATGCAAAGTATTGCCTGTCTTCCACTTTTTCTATAACAAATGGAAAATACGTCGTTAGTGGTTCAGAGGATCATTGCATATATCTGTGGGAGCTTCAAAGCAGGAAAGTAGCTCAGAAACTAGAAGGGCATACTGACACTGTTATATCTGTAGCATGTCATCCTTTGCAGAATATAATAGCTTCTGGTGCACTTGGCAATGACAAGACTGTGCGGATCTGGACTCAGGAATCAAGATGAATGCTTTTGGTTGCATTAGTGTAAGATTGCTGTTGCACATGTAACCGTAATTTGTTAGAGATTCTGTTGCATTTGGTTGTAGTTCCTTTATTTTTCCAGTTCTTAGCACTTTGCTGCTAGAGCATCCGCTTGGGGTGATAAATTTATCCATCTACCCTTCTTTTTCTAATGTAACCGAGAACTTGAGGATTTTAATGTCCTTGGTGCCAAAAGCTGCAAATATTTAGTCAATTATAGATCTCTTGACTGGTGCCCTTTGTCCTTTCGTACTCTTGTGACTCTTTCTTGTTGCCCTGTGCAGTTTATGTTGTCCCAAATTCTAAAAGTTATGGTTGGGGGGAGATTATTCTGCTGGTGTTATAAGCTCGTAATCTGGCCTCTACTGCTCTTGTTCTGTGTAATGGTATCCTAAGGAATCCTTGGCTTATTGAATACTTAGTGGTCTGACCTCTAATTGAGAAGGGGTTGAGTGCCAAGCTTCCGAGATCTGGTGCCCTCTTTTGGTAAGCACTAGATGATACTCTCAAGAAAATTTAGGCATCCAAAAGATAAAATAATTATGGTGTGTTCAATTTTGTTTTTATTGAAATAAGTACGACAGTAATTTGTTTTTATTGGTTTAACAAAGCCATGATAATCTTTCACACAGGCATGGTATGACCCTGATTGTTTCACCTAGAAAAAGAGGTGGAGATCAAAGGTACGTTATGTCTCACCTAGAAATGATATGAACAAAAACACTGTAAGTAACCTAGTGGTTGTGATAGAAATCAAATAAACCCTTTTTGGGGATCTCTGTATTTTTTCTTGTGGGTGGGCAAAAGACCACTGCTTGCGTAATATGATAGTACATTCATGATTCCATATTCTTCGCCGAATTTTTGGATAGGCATAAGGACTTTTAAGCCCAATAAATACGAAAATAAATGCAATGTTATTATATTACAGGCTCTATGTGAGGTGGCCAGGTGGGTAGTGGGTACCATAGCTATGCTGCAACTAAGTAACTTTATGAGCGCCACTCTTCTTGAGAAAAGGCAAGTCACCATCAATTTGCTCATAACTTTCTGGATATTATTTCAATATGAAGTATATAATATATTAGTAATATTGTGACTTGTGCAACAAGATGACCCCTGTTCCCATATAACCTGATTATTGTCAATTATTGCATGTAAAGAAAGACTAACGGTCATCCAGGCGATTTTTTATATATCTCTCTTTGTATTTTTTATTTATTTTTAGAATTCCTTATATTGTTGTAAAGTCTGTCATCTATCTCTTCTCTTTTTTTATTCTTGTGTAGATCTTCTTTAATACTTTGATATTTAGGTAAAGCACTAAAAAAATCCCCAAGCATCTTGAATTTTTCCATGGCTTAGTGGGGAGTGAATTGGTTTTGGTATGTAAACCATTTCAGAACTTTTCACGCAATGAGCAAGGTGGAATTATCGAAGGAAAATATTTTTGAAGAGGTGGATATCCTTAGGTACGACCCTCTTTAAATTTTCGGGTTAACTGAAATTATTTTTACTTATGCATATGATGAAAAAAATAATTAATAAAATAATTAATGTTGTGGATGGTGACTTTCAGAAAGGAATTGTCTGTATTTATGTTTTGCGTTTTCGGTTAATTTTTTTATTCAACATTTTAATAATTTATACATCAATTACTGATATAAATTATAATAGCTTTAATTCTAGACATTCTAGAACGTCGTTCATTAGAGTTGGGTGACTTTTCAACCCTATTGGCTTAAACAAAACATTGATGTCTCCTCTATTATTAAATAACATAAAAAAGGTTTTATTTGAACACACGGATGACACAGTACTAATAGCCAGACATTACATTGTAATATTAGTATAGGAACCAATGTGAATACATACATGTCTGTTGATAGTTGACTAAAAGCCTTTGGGACATCAACAATGCGACCTATTTGCCAAATCTGAAGGAATGTAATGCTATCTTTAATTGAGCATTATTATCAGATATTCAAAAAATAATAATAGTGTATATGCTAGTATGTAAGTTGATTGATGAGATTTAATGTTTAGACAAACTACATAATGCTAGTGAACAAAATACTAAACCATTATTACAAGCTATTCTCATTGCGATGATGACATAGGTAGTCACCGAATATAAGATCACCATATTTTTTTGTATGCATAATTATATAATGATTTATAAGGAACAATAAGAGTGATTTTTTTTTTTGGATTTAGATTCGAATTTATTAATATATAACAAAATCTATTTATATTCTAAAGATTCGAACCTTGTTAATATTTTAACAATTCTTTTAAAAAATTTCTATTGAGAATAGCTTTTAGTTGGTCTATTTTTTATATTCTATTAAGTTATGTAAACAAAAAATGATAATAAATGTATGTCTATTTTGATTACGGATTAGGTAATATCAATCGGATATTTACTAAAATACTTAGTATCTTGTGGATTCCATATATATTTCGTATTCATCATCATTAATAAAAAATTAAAAATTAAAAATTTTAGATTTAATGTTTGATAATCAGAGGAGAGGAGTGTGGATGATTAGCCAGACTCATTTATAAAACCCAAGTTTTAATTTTTAATATAAAATATCTTGATTAGTCACTGTAATGACCAGTATTTTTTGCGTCACGCCTCAACTGGCTCCCATTTCAAAGGCCGTGTACGCTAGAGTTGAGCTGTCTTCTTTTGTAGACTCTCTGCTAAACTCATAACAGTGTGAACATATTCTTATCCTACATATCCTCAAACATTTATCCATATAATTAAATATCTCTACTTAAATTTTGATGAAGTGACTTTTTGTGCACATTCACAACGAGGCACAATCTTGATAAGCAGGAATTGTTTGGGCGTGGAGAATTTTTTTGCTTTGTCTTTTTCTGTGTTTTGATTATTTTTCGTTTTAGTTCTGGCCACGTTGATGTTGGCCTCTTCTTTATATCCTCAAATCAATATTACTTCTCGGCTTTCAAGACAAAATGTTTTTTTAATATATAATCTCTTGTACGCTACATATATTTGGGCATGCTCTCATATAGAATACGATGAACAAATGGTGAACTGGAAATCATACTAGCTACTCCCGCAAATTGCAATAGAAAAGAAATATTGGGAGGCAAGTTCATGATTATTATAGGGTTTCACATTTTCTTTTCTTTGAAGAATATACCTTGTACCTTTGCTTTGAATGCGCTTAAAAACAACAGGGGGAAGTAATAAAAAGACAAATTGATGGTCTAGACTTGTATTTTATTTATTTTCTACTTATCTTATTAATCACGTATCATTTGACGTTCTCGGTTCTTTCCTGGCTTGGGAATATAGAACCCTGCGGGTATGGATACTCTACAACCCCACGGAAAGGACCCCAAATTGAGGTCATTGCATTACTAAGACACCTAGCTAACTGGTTAAAATAGTAAGAAAATTCACAATCAGGTGACATTCGTGGATTCAGCTGGAGACGAGAGAACTTTTGCCTCCAAGTCCTATATCTACCATGATCCAGGTTGTCTTAAATAGTACTATCCTAACCAGCTTATCGGACCAACACGAGACAACGTTTTATTATGGCCTGCTTAGTGCTCCATTCGTGGGAATTAATTGGCACCAACGGATCCGATGCCACCCCAAAAATCTTATTATTATACTAGATATCAAAGATAGGAATCCAAAACATAATCTTAGTTATATCTGATGCACCTATCAAGGGAATTTGCAAGTATATTAGCGAGCTGGAAGATAGGGCCCTCGCACCAGGAATCAGGGGTCTCCTTGTCTATGCTTATGTTTTATTTTCTCATCTTCAGCAAATCCCTATGACCAGTCCTCTCAATCCACAATGGATGGATAACCGAAACAATCGGGATCGTAAGAATGCAAACCTAGCATGACTTGTGAAGTAATTTATGAACATGGGAGGAATACCATATTCTTAGGGAATTAAGAGGTGTCCTATGTTCTCTTATCATAAACTTACTAGGGTATTAAATTACTACCATAAAGAAAGCAATGAATCATACGTAGCCAGCAAATCCCTTCTTTTGATAATATTCCATATCTCCATTTAATCACGAATCTCACGAGTATCGAAATTGTCTCGTATAATATTGCTTAATGTAAGTTCTAGATCAAATATAAACCACTGCTTGTCAATCAAATTGTTTTGTTTTTAAAAGATTAGGGATGTTCTCAATGCAAAGTAGATGTACGAGCCCAAATGCCTGCCGTATTTAAAGACATTGCTTTGCGTTCAAACTACTTAAGCTATAACCCAAAATTGTTTTAATTATGCTAGAGCAGTACCTATCCGCAAAGTATGGATCTACGCCAGCAATGATGATTTAAACCAATGTGAAAAATATTTATTAGTTAGGGAAAATTCGGTCGAGGTTGGTGGTAAAATATTTATTGTGATCTCCAGTGGCTAGTGATATCTCCTTTATAAATTTAATAAGGTGGTGAGTGGTGATTATTTCTTTTATTTTCTTCTTTTGTTCTCTTCTTGTACCAAATCCTATAATGTTACTTGATGATTGTTATTTTCTAACAGCTTAATTTGACTGGTTCTTGTCCTAGAATTTGGGTTGTCGTTTATGCATACAGTTTGACCGTCAAGATGTAAGCATTGATTTTATCAGAATTTAAAAAATAGTTGAAGATAGTCGGAGAATAATGTTAGCAAGAGATTATAATTTATAAGGCAACCACTAGTCAGTTCTTTCATGATACAGCCAAAACGAAGATGCTCAGCTACAACCTAAAGTAATTCGCAGAAGACAACAAGAGACTTATGTTTCTCAAACTTGATGAACACAAACCATGCCGAACACAAACCATGCCGAACACAAACCATGCCACCCACAAAGACACGTAAATTTTAGGTGTAAATTAAAGCAAAACACAGCACTAGCACATGTATTAAGAGTTTAACGCGCAAAATAACAAATGTTAGTAGTTAGTAATACTATGGTCCTATTTTGTGGGAGTTATATCGTTGTAGGTTGACGAAAGAGAAAGCAAGTTCAAATCCCAAAAAATGGGACAACTTGCTTGTAATAAGAACTCACCCCGTGCATATTACTCATGCCAGTTATCTAGAATGTGCTACCCGGGTTATATGGTCATAACTTCACTTCTCAAAATAGAGTTTTATAATATTTTTATTTTTAAAAAAAAATTATTTAAAAAATAATCCATGACAAAACGAGGAAAAGTAAGAGTGTTAAGATGAGCACTGAGTTAAGTAATAAGATATCGATTTAGTACAAAAAATTGCAATCTAAATATTATTGAGTCTAAAATATTTCATATCTCTTCAAATCAAAATTAGAAATTTATGAAAAGAATTAAATATATATATTACGTAGTATTTAATATAACTCTTTTAAATCAAATTACACAAATTTAAGTAATTTAATGATATTTAAATTCAGTATATCATATACAAATCCGACATCGTAGCATAATCATCGCATTTCAAATTATGGTGACTCTGCATTTTTAAACAAATATCAAAGCATACTATTATGAAAAAAGGGCTCAAACTATAAAATACAAAGTTGTGCAAAAAACGTGGAGTCCGAATGTAATTCGGTAAGGAAGAGTTATGGTCCATAAAAGCTCGAAAGCTCGGTAGTTGGATGCATATAAAGCTCTTCAAAATCCAATTAGCTTGATGTCTAATAAAAATTTTGAGAAATGAATATTCTACTATCTAGGCCGACCAATTCTCCTTCCCATTACTTACCTTATGTGTCTATATTTGTATCGATAGCTTGTAACGAAAGACAATATTTTTTATAAAAGATTATTTGATTATTTAGCATTGTTAGTATATTCTCTTATATTAAGTGATTTTAGGTTTTTGAAATTTTGGATTTAAGACTCACTGATATTTTTATTTTTTTAAAAATATAAACATGTCTCATTAGAACGCATTGATTATGATTGAGAAGTTTGTCATTTATACCAATAAATTAGGGTGTCTCACAACTAATTAGTTGACTATATACACAGAAGAAATTGATCTTGATGGCAAAATAAATATTATAGCAATTAATGCGGGCATGGATGCTTATATCGGTGACGAGTGGACAAATACAGTAGTTTTAATTCCAGTTTTGGGTTGGCAGACTATGACAGAAAATATATTCTTTCTTTTATAATTTATACGGATACGATATCTCGAACAAATATCAAGTAAACATCAAGTAGGTCTTTGTTTACTTCAAATGTCCATGATGCCAAATTTATTGAACAAATAATAATGAGAGAGATAGACAGCCTACATTGCCAGCATGCTGGAGGGAGGATAAGGACAAAGTTGTCGCACGTGGCGAGAAGAGGAATTGCTGGATCATTCACAATTATAAGAGGGCAGTTGCCTGCTTCTCTTTTTGGTACTTGAAACATGTCTGGCTGCTTAGGCATCTTCTTACAGTAAGGTAGTTTTCGAACTCCCGGTTCCTACATTTCTTGGTGCTCTTGTGCTTGCTTTCTCTTTACTAGTATATATGCTTTTGATCATGTCAATTTTCTTGGAGCCGGAGGAGGGTTTGTGAATAACTTGATTTATGGAAAGTAATGATTAATTACTTCATTTTACAGGGTTCTACGATTTTTTGCTGTACAAGATTCAAAGAAGTTCATTCTCTTGAGCCCTTTTAAGGATCATCAACAAGTTCGTACCCTTGAACGTATATACTCAAAGATTCTTGCCCTTATGGATATGTCATCTGCAAAATGGTTTACCGAACTGGTATGTCAATCGAGCGATTGCATGACTTTTGAAAGGTTTATGTTTGAGCCTTGAACTGGATATCAATCGACTGTCTCTTCATGCAGGGTGTGGAGGATTATGAATTCATCCATCATTGCAATATCAATTCTCTAGCTGAGTTGATTGACACACAAAACATGGCAATTGCACCTGGTGAAAACTCCCTGCGATTTCCCTCTGCCGATAGCTATTCTTCTAATCCTAACTTCAGCGCCAAGAAAACCACGGCCACTACTTTCAGGGGGTCTTCCAATGGAAACTTTCAAATCAGCTCCAAGAGACCAGTCAAACTGCAAAAGACCAATAGCTGGGGCTCGGGCATCACCACGGGGCAAATATCGCCTAAAACTTCTTCCCCTACCTCTCAAATTCTGTCTTTCGAGACTTCAGTTTCACAATTTACCAATTCCCATCAGTTGTACGGGAATCTAGGCAACGTCGTGAAACCTAAAGATGAGGTTGTATCTCCTCGAGAAATGAACTTTCAACCTTTGACTCCAAAAGACGCACCAAAGGCCGAACAAGGAACCAAGAGGCCGTATACAGCTCTGACCAGAAGTCCATCTCATGCTCAAGACCACATAATCGCCGAGAGAAAGCGCAGAGAAAAGCTTACCCAGAGGTTCATAGCTCTCTCCGCAATTGTTCCAGGCTTAAAGAAGGTAGATGTGCTAGATATATGGTGGTGCAATATAGTAAATTTTTTAATTAATTTCCTTTTGGTAAACTAAATTTTATCGATTCCTCAACCAAAACTGAAAACTTTGTGATCTTAATTTCACTATAGATGGATAAAGCTTCTGTTCTTGGAGATGCTATCAAGCATGTAAAAGAACTTCAAGAACGCGTGAAAGTACTCGAGGAACAAAGCAAGAAGAAAACCGTGGAGTCTGTGGTTCTCGTGAAGAAGTCTCAACTCTCCGCTGATGAGGAGTCTTCGTCATGCGAAGGCAACTCCGACGGTCCCTCTGATTCATCACTCCCAGAGATCGAAGCAAGAACTTCAGATAAGGATGTCCTAATTCGAATCCACTGCGATAAACAACAAGGAGTTGTGGCGAAAATACTAAGCGAGATAGAGAATCTTCATCTATCCATACTGAATAGCAGCGCCATGCCTTTCGGAAATTCTACCCTAGACATAACCATAATTGCTAAGGTAATTAATTATTTATCTTACATGCCATGTGCCATCTCCATTCCTTCCTTGACGAGAGATCATCCTGGCAAATGTCAACTAATATAATAACCTGCACTTGTAACGAAACGAAGTTGGCTCTGATTTCGAAAAAAACTAAAGGATAAGGTTCTCAAAAGCGTCTACCATCACAGTATTGATACCATCATCAAAAACTAAATTCTGATCTGTCATCATTTTCTTTTTTGCAGATGGACGCAGAGTTCACAATGACAGTGAAGGATCTTGTCAAAAACCTAAGACGGGCTTTCTTGAAGTTCATGTAACTTGCAATAAATATTACTCCATTTTTTAAGACCAATCTAAGTTATTGAGAGCTTGTTTTGCCATGAGATGTTCAATTCGCTCGTAAGGTTTTTCTCCTCTTGTTTTTTTCGTGCTTGTCACGTTGAGCTGACCATGCTGCGAAACGATCTCCATGGCTGTTGTAAATTTCTTAGATTTTTGTTTTTGGGTTCCACCACAATTCCACCTCTCTCGATCTGTGATTCGCGAAATTGGTCCGTCCCAATTGGCTTTTTCTGTATGAAAGAACTGTGTAGCTTGTTTCAATTTTGATCCTTTTTTGGGCTTGGAGGAGTTGATTGCTTGGGCTTTTGTCGTTAATTTTTCCTTGCTGTTTAGCTCGTACTGAAATCAGTTGGCTTGCCTGATTTATTTCTCCACGTATTTTATTATTTTAAGAAGGTATTACAGGCTATAATTTTTGAATTAATATCATATAACGATCGTTTTAATTCGATACGACTCAAGAAATTCGTTTAATATAAAAAAATGTAAAATCAATAAAGAGATTCGCTTGACTTTTAAAATAAAACGTTAATGAAGTGTGACTGACCAGCTATAATGAGGCCAATTGAGCCCAAAAACTAAAAAGACAAAATCCTAGCTCCCTACTGAATTTTCAGTTCTTACATCATAACGAATACGAGTTGTTCAGCCCAAGTTGTCTTCTTGCTCCACCTGGGCCAGACGGTAAACTTAATCCAATAAATTTCAAACTAGGAACCTAGTAACAGTTTTTAGGTCTTCGATACAACTTGTCCCTATTGGTGTCCAAATATCTTCTCTTTTTTTTCGATGACATCACCCTCTTAATTCCAAGATGTCAAGGGACATGAAATAGATTTTTGTGGTTTTTATTGTTTAATAAAAATTTTAAATATATATTTTTTTAAAAAAATTAAAAATTATATATGGCCTATGCAGGTCTCGAACCTGCGACCTTCGCGTTATTAGCACGACGCTCTAACCAACTGAGCTAATAGGCCTAGTTTTGTTTTTAATATTTACTGTAAAATATTTATAGATACAAAGTGTTTGCAACACCTCTCCCCTTCCCAAGGGAATACCCTCCTACGGGGAATACATTATCTCTTAGAGCACCTATCCAAAATTTTCTCAGTGGGTTCATATACGATTTAACAGTTATCATGTTTCAGTTTTTTATAATGAATTTGACAACTAGTTTGTAAAAATTATTTTTAAAATTCTCTATTTTTTCTATTTATTATTTATTTTTAATGCTCATCAATAGATAGAATTTGCTCTCCTAAACTTAGGATTAAATTTTGCTAAATTTTGACAAATATGTTATTTATTATACATTTTTTTAGAGATATTCTGAAAAAATAATAAATAATAAATAATTTTGTATGTTTTGACGAAATATATAGTTAATAACTAGACGGGTATTCCTCCTACCACCAGCCGCACAGTATGACATACAAAACAAACTTTGTTTAACGCGTTAAGTTTTTAAAAGGTACATATTCTTTTTCTCTTCTCGTGTTTTATTGTACGAAGTAAAGGTAATTTGGATTTAATCATGATAACTAAAATCAGTAATCAAACTTAGAGTTGATTATCATGAACCAAGGAATAAACAAAACTCCTCTAACCTCAACAGATTTTTCTCAAACTACATAAAAAATCTGTAAACATGAAACAAATATAATTGAAGAATACAAGTGTTTATCGATTATATTTTGAAATCTACGTCGTAACAGAGCAAAAGAATTTTCATTATTTAGAAAAGAATATAAACTATCATTATGTTTTTATAATATGTTCTACTAGATTAAGACTAAATTCTGTTTTAGATTGTTATATTAAAAATCATCCAACATATTTAATTGCTTAATTTTTTTAATTAAGATGTTTTTATATTTTTTTTATTGAAATCGAAATGCATTAAAGGTCCAATACAAAAATGGTACTTCACGATATGTTAGTAAAATTATAAGTTAAATACGCCTTTAGACCCAGAAATTCACTGCCCGAACATTTTGAAATACTTTAGGTTGTGTTTTGCCCACCAAAATAAATGTTGAAGTACTTTGACGAAGATTTAGCATTATCTCTATCATTCCAAATCATTCTAATTTTCCAGGATTAATATGGTCAGAACTCAGAATCTTTTATCTTGAATAAACATCTTGAATCTTTTATATGTAAGTGGAATTTTTCTGATCAAGTGATAAGCAAATTCAATTCTCAACTGTTACTAATTATTGTCTTCAAGTTTCTATTTTTTTAAGTCTTATTTTACTAATCATTCCCTCTAATAGATTTTTTTATAATTGTAACTATCACATGCCGCTTTTTATTTTTCTCTTTAAATTTGGTGAAAATTTTCCGTCAGTATCGTACATTGATTTGAGATGACCAAATCTATGGCTACATCTTGTAATCCGAAACAAAAGGTAATACATTATCTCATTATGGCTCTGTTTTTAACTTTTTTTGTGGTCAAGTCAAAAAATGCTTGCTATCGATCTTGATTATCCAAAAAAAATATGAAACAATTGATAAAAGGGTTAGCTGGCAGTTCTATATTTTATAATAACAACTACGGATATTCTATTAAATAATATCGAGGATGATGTTAGATAATCAAGAATCCGATTAGATTAGGAGAAGCACTCTCATCTAGATCAGATCTTTCTTTTTTCTTTTTTTCTATAATTCAGAAAGATACAAGAATATGGGTTCAGCCAAGGCTTATCAGTGATCTATTTCTCCACTGGGAATTATTTTGCACTGGCCGGACTCAAAAGAAAATTTGGTATGCCATCCTCTTCTCCATGGTGTGGGGTCTATGGACTAATCGGAACGCCATAATATTCCACCACACCTACAAATGCCCAGCAGAAATTTGTTTTGCCAGTCTGATTCATGGCCTAGATTAGGCTAAAGCTAACATCGGTACTCTAGATTTTAGTGGCGTCTCCCGCCGATTGAAGATTTACATAGGATTCTGAGATGATAGGCTTTGATGGACTGTGATACACTGACATACTAGAAGTGTCTTACAGTCAATCAATGCCTTAGAATACAGCCATGTATATTCAACCATATTTGGAGCTACTTCTGTACATTCTTATATAATGTATTCTACGACTAACTTTCAAAAAAAAAAAAAAGATACAAGAATAATTGGACGAAGGATAGAACAAAATGCCTAAAGCATCCACATAAAAATTTGTCGTGGCCCGCCTGGTAGTGGGTGACATCAGTCAGTTGTTGGATTCCCAACCCAGTGAGAAAAGCCATGTTACTGAAGCAACGCATATATTGTTGGCGCTCCTGAATAATCGGAAATGCTCCACGATCTGTCCTAAGAGTTGGATTCCATATAAAGCTTTTGGACAGTCAGCACAATATTACAATCGTCATGATATGTGCTGTATAGCAATTTGAAGTAACGATCTTGGTCTTGGGAAAAAATTGAGTTGACTACAAAGCGTTGCAACCCAAATGACAGAAATGTCGAAATCTCAAATATTTTCAAGAGCACCTAAGCTTTCATTATGCTCCAAAAGAAAACATTCTGTGTTTTGTGTTATAAAATTGGAAATATAATCAGACAATTAACAAATTAGGAGGCAAAGCATATTTGATTATATAGATATTCAATTATTCATATGTTCTTCAAACTATTGATGATATATTAAGACATAAATTTTCAATACGGATCTTGAATAAATAAAATATTAAAAATATAAATAAATACACTAAATATAGTATAATATATCTAATATGAAATACAATATGATATTATAGTAAAATTAGTATTTATGTCTGTGAGATGCATCTCTTTCGGTGGGTTAAGAAGAGGTTTGAGTTCGAATCTCAAATAAATGTTTAGTAAAATTGGATGGAACAGGATAGAATTGACAATATAATAGGGTGAAAAGGAATCTATTGTTTAAATTTGGTATGCACCTCAAATATCAAATTAGCAATAGTGATTTAGATTAAATAGGAATTTTTAATTAAAATTAAAATAAAATTCTAAAGTCTAGCAATATACACACATGACAAGCAGACCAGATTATGAAATCTGAAATTATTTCTTTAATTCCTATGATCTTCAAAATTCAGCCGGAATTATTTTTTAAAAAATAATAGGATAACCAAAAGAAACCCTAAATACTATTTCTGAAGATGAAAGAATAGAAAAAAAAACCCAAATCTATAGTGACTTACTGCACATAACTCATACGTAGTGTTTTAATGTTTTTAACTTTCTATTTTTACGATAATTTAATTTCTATTTCAATCCATTATACAAATAAAAATAAAAATTATCGATCATTACATATGAAAATAACTCATCATACAAGATATATTAAAAGCCCAAGAATATGGAATTGCTATAAAAAGTAAATTTTGTATAATACTATTTCTGATATATCCTGTTATTATTTTTAAGATGATTATGGTCAAGAAAAAAAAAAGAATTATTCTCAAAGTGCCACCACATAAGTGATTTAAATGACTAAAGCTCAATAATAGAGTCTAAGTTTTTATATTACTCGATATTGAAAACAGTTTTGACGTCGCTGTCATAATGGCCGACCTTTTTATTCGTTAGATGTTATTAAGTATTATGCGTGAGATCAACGAATTATGACTTGGTAACAAAGACAGGTAGGATTAATTTGTCTTTTTGCTAAAATAAATGGGATGAAGCATTCCTGCAAATTAAAAAGACAGAAGTATGAAATGCACGTCACCCCTGCACTGTATAGTTGTATGCAATATCATTATTCAGTTTTATGGAAGGGTCGGACAAATGAAGTCCCAGAAAAGACAAAACAGATGGAGATCAGAAGCAGCGTTGCAACCATATATGCACATCTTATTTTCACGTTGTTGATGCGGAGGAGACAGTGGGGTTGGGGGAAATGGTCAATTTATGTATATAGGACTCAAAAGTTTTTTTAATAATAATAATAAAGATAAAAAAACGTACAAAGGATTCCATTCCAGTTGTAAGGAGAATGGTTAAGCCGCTTATACATGTAGAAAATGCCAATTACAATAGTTTATGCTGCACTATACTCCAGTGAATCTTGTCAAGTATGGAGTCAGACAATGAGAAACTGGGGTTATCAGTGGTTTATACTGGTACCAATAGACAAATTTTTGTTTTGAAGAAAAATAGACAAGTTTTATGGGAGTTAGCCTTGGTTTATTTTCCAGTGTCACATGTGTTGGTAGATTTCTACAGAGCATTTTAAATTTATGGTCAATTTTTTTTATAAAGACGATATAATATGCATTAAAAAGAACAATTACATGTAAAAGAAAGAAGGCTGAGAGTAATCATATAGAATATGAAGTCTTCAAAAGCCAAGCAAAAAGAGGAAGAGTATATAGATGTGGTGCTTTGAGATCACTTTAGAGTAAATAATCTCAAGAACCACAAGTCTATCAAAGAAACAAATAGATGAAGAAGCAGAACATTTCAAAATAGACAAAAACAGTACTAAAGTAGAGCAACGAAGACATTGTTAATAGCAGGAGCTGATCACCAAGATAAGGGAATCTGGAGAGAGTTCTTAACCACCAAACAGAATAGTGAAATCTTTCTCATGAAAAATCAGTTTATTCCTGAGACATCAAATATTCCAGAAGGCAAAATGAAGAATTAGCATCAAAATCTTTTTGTGTTTTGTTAAAATGGAAATAGCCCCAACTTTCAAAAAGAGAGTTATCAGAAGTAAGAGAACACCACTGGAATCCCCACCAATTCATAATCTTGTATCAAAGTTTGGAAGCCACAGTACAATAGAGGAAGAGATGATTGCCAATTTATGGGTCAGTTGAACTCACTTTTGGTTTGTTTGTGCTTATGATATAATAAAAGATTTTGTATCAATAAGACTCATTTTTTAGTATTTACGAAAAAGTTATTGTTGGCGGATACTATTTTTTTTTAAATGGACATACAGGACCTCTAAAATTTTTGCAGTAAGGATTATATCGGGCTATGCGGTGGATTAAAAACAATGGATATATCACGGAAGTGACCTTCTTCTTTAACAAGTTTTTTAGTGGTTAGTTTTAGTTAGTCATTTTGTTCTCTGTAAGGGAGCTTTAAATTTGTAATATCTGCACTTAAGAATTCTCTTGTATATTATGTCTCCTTAATACTTTTGTTTTTGTTAAAAATATAGAAAATGATAGAAGAGCACGGTATTTAAGCATCCTTCTTGTAATCTTTAAAATATGCTCAAATTTAAGAAATGTGCTTCAATGAACTTTTCATCACGTGGTAGGAAATAGAGTCACTGTGCAGTTTCTATATGCAGTTAAGGATACTATTTTGGTGGATACTATTCTTCAATGAATACTATTCTTCAATGAGCCACTGTATCATTTTTTTCTATGAGCATACTTTATTTATAGACATATTGTCACGCCCTGTATCTTCAAACATTCGGTCACAGACTTTAAGAATAATAATTATCACGTTTTTCTTAAAATTACGAATAAAATTTGAAAATAAAATAATAAAATATATCGTTGCCGAAGTAAAATACATCCACGCCTATTACTGTCGATCTTTTTTGCTTTGTGCTTAACAATGCATTTATTAGTGTCTTCAAGTTCCAATCTAAGTAACATGTTTAATATAATAAAAAATTAATAAAATATCTTGATATTGTACTTTATATTTATACAAGTAAAATTTCCCGTTTGATCTGTACTTTGTCTCGGGTTATGTTGAACAAATTATTGTACTCTACCTGTTTGCAATAATAGATATAGATCGAGAATAAACTTTGTATCACATCATTCACGTTCAGATGGACAAGGCGTCTGTTCTAGGAGACGCTCAAGTGTCTTCAATACCGAGTAAAGGCATAGGAGAAGCAAGTGGCCGAGAAAACCGTGGAATCAGTGGTTTTCGTGAAGAAGACTCAAGTACCATGCGGTGAAGATGAATCATTTTCCACTGATGACAACACAGATGATCGCTACATTGAGCAACCGCTCTCGCTCTCTGGAATTGATACAATTAGAGTTTCCAACAAGGATGTGCTTGTTAGAGTTCATTGCGAGAACCAAAAAGGATGCCTAACAAAGATACCAAGCGAAATTGAAAAGTTGCAGCTGAAAGTAATTAACACCAGTGTGCTGCCCTTTGGAATTTCTACACTTGATGTCACTGTTGTAGGAAATGACATAGTTTTTGTTTGAATAATTGTACATATTGAATATAAATTATTCAAAGATTAAAACTGAAAAAATAAAAGCTGAAATGTTAATTCTAATTAACAGTTTTTATTTCTTTGTTTTGTAACCACCCATTAACTCTTTTAATTATATTTATCAGCTTTTATTATTTTAGTTTTTGTAACCTTCATGCTCAAGACTATATATATATCTTGTTTGTTCATTTGTAAAAACACAACTTTCTTACACTACTCTCTTATTTTTACATTCCAGATTTTCTTTGAGCTTAGCAAATTCTGGGCAATTGTTGTAGTCATTTAATTCTAAGTGCACTTTCCACTAGTGCAAGTGAGATGTGTGCTACTGTGTTAACCTTGGAAAGCAACGACCTTTAGATTGCATCAAGGTCTAGTCGAATTTTGCTTTCAAGACAATAGATTTAACTCACGGCATAATTTTTCTTAAAAAATCTTATTCGCTATTTTATATATATATTTTCTTTCTTCACAACTATGGCTAGGGTAAAAGTTTGGCTTTTTTGTATTCCAATCGAACGAAGAGATTTTAGAATGATTGCATTTTGTTTTTTTGCTGCGATCGTTTTTGAATGCTTCGATTTGCTGCAGATGGACGCTGAATTCTCGATCTTGTGAGAAACCTGCGACAGGCTTTACAAGGCTTTACAACAAAGTGAATAATCACCAACTTTTTGAAATTGGAAAAGAAGGAAAATAGTCACCAGCTTTCTCATTTTGTTTACCATTTTCAGCTCTCTTTTCCTTCCTTTGTTTTTTTTTCCCTCCTGGTTTGGCATTCTTCAAGAATTCTTTGGGAGGGAGGAGCAACCTTGCCTTTGTCTACATTTTTATTAATTACTAATTTTCCCACACCGGCATAGGGCAGCGGAGGCCCTCATGACCTTCCATTTACAGCGATGTTTTCAATATTAAAAAGAGCGTTATTCTATTGAGTCATCGATTCTTGCGGAACTTATCCATTGACCGTGTTTATCACCACGTGCTGAATATGCATGCCCTTTTTCCGTTCCCAATAATACGAGAGAAGGCTAGCTTCTCGCGAGGACGTTGGCGTGTGATTTTGCCAATGACTTTTAATAATCTTACTTTTGATGTCTTTTTATTAATTATATTTTTTTTTTCAGTTTCCTAAATTGTTATAACAAGGAGGAAGACTGGCCTTTGTGACTCTTTTAAAAAAAAATTAAAGAGGTATAATTACACCTAATTCCTTTAGTTAGTAGAAATGGTCATTTTTGTTGTATATGAAGGTGTAGAATGGGAGTCACTACTTCTTGGTGACTAATTTTTCTGTGTAATTTTAGCAAAATCAATCTATTATCGAATATTTCTTCAAAAGAAAAAATTGATATAGTTGTTCATCGATCTCAATCACATACATAAAATAGTTATAAAATAATTAATAGACAATAAATATTGAAGAGGAGAAATAAATGGACGTGTCATTATTAGGGAAATGAACATCTTCTTACCAGATTACAAATCGTTCTTACAGACAGTCACAGCTTTGAAGTCATCAGCGTAGGACAGTTGCAAGTACAGCGCCATATACGTCTCATATGGTTTTATCCATAGCGTATGTAGCAGAATTTTAAATTTTAATCATGCTATCTAACCCTAAGAATATATGGTACGCATATGCATAATATCAAGACCATAACACATCTCTTTGGAGAATTTTTTAGTCTGATGGGTGAGTGTAAAACTTTTATATTCCAATTTTTGTGATAATATCAGAAATAAATAAGGTGATTTTGGGTATAAATATGAACTTGTGAAATCTTAAGACCACCTTTAATCCCAATCAAACAATAAAATAATTTTTACATTGAAATCTTTCAATGTAGGCCATCGTTATACATGTGGGTTGCCAATTATCCCTTATAAATTTCGGCATATCTTTGTAGTATGATAAGTATTAATTATTCTTTATCATACTAAAATAATATATTAATTAATCAATCAATTATCTGTACATAATTTAGAGTACTTTGTGTGTGACTTAAAAATTATATGGTTAAATTTGTAATGAAATAATACTTACTATTATAGTGGAAACTAACAAACCATTATATAAACCTAGATACATAAATTTATGGTAAGTCTATTTTACATATTTTAATAACCAACCTTTGATTAAATTTATTTGGCTAAACTTATCCTAGAAAGAAAAATAACCTCTCTCTCTATGTATACATGTGTAAGTAATCCAAGGGATGGATTCATCTTTTCATTCCTGTAGATATAGCGGCCATACCCTTGAGCCTTTGAAAGTCAAAGTTTCTAGAATACAAAAGGAAGCGATGACATACAAAGCACATCTGGTGTCTTATTCCAAGCATCCAGTCAGCTTCCACCTTTCATAAGAAAACAGCAAAAATGCCCTAGGTGTCCCTGGGGTCAACAAACACCAATTATCAGAAACAGCCAAACAGCCACCAAATGTGAAAAGACCCCATAAGTATACATTGCTCACCTTTTTACGCACGTGGGAATAAAGGATATGGGGGACTATGTATTTATGGGTCTTAACTTATGAACCGCGTAAGGTCCTTCCTTGCCCTTTAAAGGGACCCAAAATTCCTTGTTTCCTGGAGAGTATCGGAAAAGGAAAGCTATTGTAACTGGTCTTCGTCAAAGGTGAGCTTTCAACTATCCGCTGCCAATGAAACTCCATTCTTACAGATCCTAAAGCGTGGTTTATAGCCAGTAGATCTTCTTGTTTTATGCTCCCTTAGGCTTCAACTATACGAATCTGAACTTCGTGGTTTTCATTTTCTTAGTAACACTTCTGTTTCTGGAAAGAAATAAGCCTCAATTTTCTTCTTCTCCTGTATGGGACTCCCTTCAATCTTAAAACCCTATTCTATACGGTACCATAAGGCCCTTATTTTGAGTTATGTAACTACCACCCTTTTTCTTTGTTTTTTTTTTAAAAAAAAAACTTAAGAAGAGTGGTATCGGAATCTTTGGGATCTAGCCCACATTTGGTTGTTTAGTTGCAAACTTTCCGAATGATAAAGTTTTGAAATCTGCGGTGCTGGACTCAAATCCAAGTTACAGCCGTGTCTTGTTTTCCTCTACCTGTTTTTTTTTTTCTTTCAAATCTGTGGTGCTGGCCTCAAATCTAAGTTACAGGCTTTCCTTGTTCACCTCTTCCAGGTTTTGAGTCTCTTCGAAGAATAAGAAAAACAGAAATCAAGCTTCTGTGATGGATATCTCATCGACCGAATGGTTATCTGAACTGGTAAGTAGATTTCAAGTTTCACAAGTTGTTGCATAGATGAGTTAGATTATTCTGTCTGTTCCTTTCTCTTTTCTTGTTCTTAATTGTTCATAGATTTCTATTGCGCGAGTTCCACAAGTTTTAATCTGGTTATAATTCACAGGTGATGGAAGATCAAACTCAGAACGATAACGAGTATCCAATGAGCCTTCTATATAATCCGATTGACGATATAGATTTCGTCTCCTTTCTTCCCAAGAGCTACACAGTGAACGAACAAGGTGACAATCTTCAGGCTCCGCAAAAATTTGCCCATGTATCCATTGATACATCTCTAACCAGCTTCGACAGGCCAGCCAAACAACCAAAGACTGAGAGTTGGAACCCTTGCACTACCAGTCACCAGATAAATCCAAAGCCTTCTTCTTCTCCCTCATCCCGCATTATCTCTTTCCAAACTCATGATTCAGCTCCAGCTACTTCTCAGCAGCTCTATGGCCTTGGCTCTTCCGAAAAGATAAAGAGTGAGATGTGGTCAAATGGAAGTATGAACCTCAGTACTTCTTTCCTTTCCCAGAGTTCCTCTAAGGACCCGTATGGTGCAAAGTATAAAGTACAGGACTCTAATAGAGTTGGGGCATCGAGTAGATCTCCTCTGCATTCGCAAGATCATGTAACAGCTGAAAGAAAACGCCGGGAGAGGATCAGCCAGCGACTCATAGCTCTTTCAGCAGTTGTTCCTGGCCTAAAGAAGGTACAAGCAAAAAAATATGGATGACTTCTTATTTTCCAATGGATCGCTTTTTCTTTCTTTTTTTTCTTCTTATTATTCGATGAAAATTGTCGATATACTGTCAATCTTTTTTGCTTTGTGCTGATGAACAATGCATTTATTACTGTCTTCAAGTTCCAATCTAAGTAATATGTTTGATCTATATTTTCTCTCGGGTTTTGTCAAACATTTATTGCACTCTACCTATTTGGAATAATGGAATTAGAAAGAGTTTTGAAACGGTTGTAAGGACTAAACTTTGGATCATATCTTTTTCATTCAGATGGACAAGGCGTCTGTTCTTGGGGACGCTGTCAACTACCTCAAGTATCTTCAAGACCGAGTAAAGACATTGGAGGAGCAAGTGGCCGAGAAAACCGTGGAATCAGCAGTTTTCGTGAAGAAGTCTCAAGTGCCATGCGGTGAAGATGAATCATTTTCCACTGATGACAACACAGACGATTGCTGCATTGAGCAACCGCTCCCTGGAATTGAAACAAGAGTTTCCAACAAGGATGTGCTTGTTAGAGTTCACTGCGAGAACCAAAAGGGATGCCTAACAAAGATACTAAGCGAAATTGAAAAGTTGCAGCTGAATGTAATCAACACGAGTGTGTTGCCCTTCGGAAGTTCTACACTTGATGTCACTGTTATTGCTCAGGTAAAAGTTTGGCTTTGTTGTATTCCAATTGAGTGAAGAGGTTTTAGGACGGTTGCATTTTGTCTTTTGCTGCTATTGTTTTTGAATGCTTCAATTTGCTGCAGATGGACGCTGAATTCTCCTTTACAATGAAAGATCTTGTGAGAAACCTGCGACAGGCTTTACAACAAAGTGAATAAACACCAACTTTCACCTCTCTTTTCCTTCCTTTCTTTGTTTTTGTTATTTTTCCTGGGTTGGCTTTCTTCAAGAATTCTTAGGATCGAGCAATCTTGCCTTTCACTAATTACCCCACTCCGGCATAGGGCAGCGGAGGCTCTGGTCATAACCTCACATTTCCTGCGATGTTTTCAATATTTAAAAGAGGGTTATTCTATTGAGCTCTCGGTTCTTGCGCGATTGATCCATTGGACGTGTTTATCCCACGTGCTGAACACGGAAACATGTTCTTTAATGGGTTTTCTTGGCAGAGGTCTCGACAATTCAAAATTCAAATTGGAACCCTGCATTACCTTTTCAGTTTTCCGTTTCCCAATATTGCGTGATAAAGCTAGCTTCTCGCGAGTTCTTGGGTTTGTGTTTTTTTCTAATGACTTGTAATGCCATAACATATGTTGTAATAATCTCACTCTTTATGACATTTTGTTATTTATATCTATCTTTTTGCAATTTCTTAAATTATTATAACAATGAGGAAGAGTTTGTCTTAGTGACATTCTTTATCTAAATTCCTTTCCTTAAGGACTGGTTTTACTAGGTGTTAATAAAATCGGATCTCACCATCTGGTTTTAAGTGGAATCCAATCTAATCATAAAACATAAGGTTTATTTATATTTTTTTAAAAAATAAATCGATAAAATTATGTATCTTTATTTTCAAAATCGATCTAATCATAAACTATATAGTTTTATTTTTAAAAAAATATTTATTTAAATTTATATATCTTTATTTCTAAAATTTCAATTATAATGATTTTTTTAAAAAAATACAGATCTGATGTTATTTTTTAAAAAAAACTTATGATATATTTTGTAATTTTAAAAAATAGCGTCCACACCGTTTTATTGACGAGCTCCGTTTTTACTTATTTGGAGAACACACTATGAATCAGTTACTAATAACAGCGTAACTTAACTAACTAATTGCTATTTTTTATAACTAAAATATATAAAGTGGTGAACAATTAACAATGGTTGTCGAAAATAATGAAGGCAGTCGAAAATAATGCTATGGCAAGCTTCATACATATTATAACGAGTCATGTGTTCAATTTTTGGATATATGTCAGTTTAACAAGTTCAAATAATATAGGTATTTTTTTTAATAATAAAAATATCTTAATCAATAACTTCTTTTTTTTATTTAACTGTCAAAACTCCCTTTCACTTTCAGTTATGCCGATTACATCAGTATTTTCGGTACAAAAAAACCTTTTAAGGCTACTGTAATTCCAAAATAAAAAAAGGAGAAACAAATATACAAGCTAGTAATGAAGTCATTAGGGGAATGAACTTCCTCTTACCAGATTACGTATTGTTCTTACAAACAAATACAACTTTGAAGTCGACCATATCATATAGAGGACAGTTGCAAGTACAGAGCCATATACATAAATGGTCCTCACAACGATTGCCTAATGTTTAGAGTAAATCATCACAGCATAATATGGAGTTTCACAAAATCGGAGTGCTGCCGAAAGATAAAATAATAACTTCTTGACTTCAATCCTTAAAATCCAAGGTGTTTAAAAAAAATAGAGGATTTTCGTCCTATTAATCTTGTCAACAATAAGTTGTTGACAAAAGAGACACAAGAAGGTTATTGCCCCTATTATCTTACCTAACCAGTCTGAATTTATGGAAAGAAAGCAGGAGGATAATGAATTCTATTATATTGGCTTTTGAAGTTATATATTGTCTAAAAAAAAATCATCATAGGATAAAGTAAAATTCTTCGATTATTAAAAAAAAAAGCGTAAAATTCTTCAAATTCTGTCTCCTCCATTTAACGGCCTTTGTAAGAACTTCGAAGATGAAATTATCAAGTCCGTGGTGGCTTCAACTTTGAACGTCGAATTGCTTCAGAAACTTAGTTATTTGAATAATGGGTCGCCGTCACGAGGTAAGCCTATGTATTAGTCTGTTGATGCTCCAGCAACGATACATAGAACAATATTTATGTGTTATTTGGAGATTTGGAAAAAATAACCAAGCACCATTGACGAGTTTTGTTAAATAGGAATTCCATATATTATTTTAAAAAAATAGTATTTCCATATATCTCATGATTTTGAGTTAGGAGATCGCGAATTCAACAAGTTAATAACCTTTAATTTCAAAGGAAAAAAAAGAAGAAGGAATGAAGATAAGAATATAGCATATAAAGAGAATTATATCTCAGCCAATATACCCAATAGGACGATGAGGCAATCCTAGCCTTTCTTTCCTCTTATTTCCTGGAAGATATTTTAACAATATCAGGCCAGGGTGTGATGTTAATTTAATGTTTGCTTTCCTTTTCGTTTACCTGAAAGAAATAATAAATCTCTTTAAGTGAAGAGTACTTTTCCAGACAACTAAAGATGTGGTCACATAGTCAGGAAGACCAAATATAAACTAACTTATCTTTGAGATTTATTTTATTACCCGAAAGATCTGTATATAAGTTTTCTGTCGCCAGTTTATTAAATTAGTTGGAAATCGTGTTTCACGCCAGCTATAAAAATTATAAATATAATTAATTATGTTGTTTATATTAAAAATTTAATCAATTTTAAATTTTATTTGATTGCTTAATCTTTTGAGTGAAGATGGTTTTTTATATGTTAGTGGAAATTTTCTGATAAGTCATTACCAAATTCAATTCTCGACGGTTGATTTGACATGCGCCCACTTTTTTCTAGCTTGTCTAAAATAAATTTGTGAAAATTTTCCATCAAGCATCACACATAGATTTGAGATGACCAAATCTATTGCCACATCATGTAATCGGGTACAGAAGGTTATAGATCATGTAATTGGCTACAGACGTTTGATGTTCTATTAAATAAATTCGGGGATAATTATTATAAAAAAAACAAACTGGGGATGATGCTCGATGATCTTGACGCCCGACTAGATTAGGAAAAGCTATCTCGGGTTGTTTTAAGGTGTTCCGGGAACATACGTGAACATTATGTTCCCAAGAGACATGAACAGTGTCAAACAGTGAAAATAACTGTGTATTTACGTTTTTATCCTTTGATTGAAAAATATTATTTTCATTGTTTGGAACTGTTCATGTCTCTTGGAAGCATACTGTTCACGTATGTTCCCGGAGCACCTTAAAACTACCCAGCTATCTCATCAACTATATCTAAGATCGCATCTTCCAAGACCACCTAAAATATAGGTATAGAGCAATCTTTACCTACAACACAATTCCCATGTTAGGTTTGATAATGCCTCCTTGGCTCTTTCCCATTATCAACTATCAACTTCCATATAAACAAGGAGAATAATAACCTTCGTAAACGGGTTTGGTGACAAACAGAATAGTTTACATTCTTCCAAATTACATAGCATTTATTTCCACCAAAAAAAATCAAAAGTTTCAAAAATCCTGTATCATCAATTCCTTTCTAGAATATATTTCTGTCCTAATCATTTCGCTTTTTCCTCTTTCTAAAAAATCTCCCATATATATACATAATATTTAAGTTAACCACATAAGAAATCTTAAAGTATTTCTCACAAAATTTTGTGGACTACTATAGTATAAACTGACATTAAGCTATATAAGAATAATATAAAATCTTATAGAGAATATAATTGACTTGGAAGCACATATATTTTTTATTTGTAGTTTAAATGCTAATGGTTAAATTACTAATAACTAACCGAGAGGTGACTAGATGAGATGATAAGGATTCTCTTCAAATTTAGTCAATATTTTGAGTTCGAATTTTAAGAATACAGTAACGTTAAATCTCGGAAAAAACAAGATTACATTAAAATGTCTGAAGATTATGACCTACAATCTATGTAGGTTATGCGCGAGAGAAGTCCAAAAAGGAAATTCAAATTAAACTAACTTTACAAAAAAGAAAAAGAAAAATAAACGTTGGTATGGAAGGAAAATTTTATTACTGACAGGTAAAAGCTCTTTCTTATAAAATCTACCTTTAGCTAGCCTTCTCTAAAATATCCTGTCCAATAATCCATGTTTAGAGAAATGCTGAAACTATCCTATAACCCGATGTTTCTTTTAGGATACCGATAAATATAAGAAAAAAATAATAAAGTAAACGGGACTTCAGTCATAGTAGAAAGACCGTAATAGCACGATACTGGATCTCTAAAAGCCTAAATATTTTTTTATTAACAAAATAGATGTAATTTTTTTTGGAGGAGCAATTTCTTTGAATGAAATTCATAATCTTAACTACAAATCAACCTATAAAAAACATTTTTTACTTTCCCTCATCTATTTGTTGCAATTAAAAAGATATCATAAGATTATGAAAGAGAAGAACTATTTGGCTTTATATGTAAAGAAGTATAGCGTCGCTGGTTTTCAGCCATGTCCATTTGGACCTTTTGGGCTTTTTTGTAATTCCACTCTAAATAAATCAATAATCTCTTTAAAAAAAATAAAGAATTATGGTGAATGGAAGGTAAGTTTGTTTCGTTTGATAATTGAGAAAACCCAACTTGTTTTTTTTACCTAAAGGCTTTCTCTTTTTTTTGGTCTACAAAGGCTTTCTGCATATTGATGGAGAACAAACATATAAAAGTTCCTGACAAAGAGGTTTGGGACGTCGAGATATTGGATGACGTCACAAATGGAAAAGTGATCTGTTTGTTTTAGGAGGAGAGTCTGGTCCTCAAACTTGTTGAGATGTTTGGAGGCTCATAAACGAGGGATAAGATGAAGTGACAGTTTTTTATGATAAAAGATGAAGTGGCAGTTGATTTGGTAAGAAGATGACATCAAAGGCTTATCTATTACCTCCATATTACAACTTTGGCATCTTTGAAGTGTGGTGAGCCCGCTGAATTGTTTTGTGGGATGCTTGCAGTTCCATTGTTCTTCCTTGAGTTTGATTTCTGGTAGCCAGCGTAGGTCTTGTACCATGAAGATAAAGTCTTCCGTACCCAGATGGCCTGAGATGGACCCAAGATCAAAAGAGAGGATCTGTGCTTACGCCAGTGGCAAATTCCCACAGATAAAGTCAACCATTGATGCAGAAATATGCGCGGTCATGGAAGCCCTTCAAAGTTTCAAAATCTATTACCTGGACCGAAAGGAAGTAACGATTCGCACCGACTGCCAAGCCATCATAAGCTTCCATAACAAGAGTAATCAACATAAACCATCCAGAGTCCGATGGATTGGCTTCACTGATTTCATCAACGGTTCCGGCATAACCGTCCACTTTGAACACATTGACGGCAAACAAAATCTTTTGGCTGACACCTTGTCACGACTAACCTGTCTACTTTTTCAGGAATGGATGCCCGAGGAAGAGGAAGGCGAATGCCCTTCTACCCCAGAACAAGCCTCTCCATCAACCATCGAGGAAGCTTGGAACGAGCACATCGATGGGAACAAATACGGGCCAGACAAATGGAATTGGCAGGAGAAAATTGGGGCCACCTAGCCCATTTCCGCACCTTTGAGGAAGACATTTCCGAACTATACTTCAGCACTCAACGACGAAGCCTGGAACAGGCCATTAGGCTTCTGCGATCTACAAATCGACGAATCAACAACCAACTACACTACACCATGGCGCAACTGGCCATCTACATGGGCATGCTCGAGCAAAGAGAGCACTCCCTCCAACGACGTACCTCCAGCAGACCGGGCACAGAACTTCATTGCCTTAGTCAAACATCTCTCACAGAAGCACAAGAGGCATATCGTTGCCTTGAAAACATCGAGAGGGAAAGTCGAGATCTTGCTGAAACTGAGGCGGCCGAGGAATTCGCTCAGGTCCATCCCATCACCGACCGACATTCAGCCACCCGCTCTTCCACTCACCGGGAACCTTCCCCATACTATCGTCGCGAGCCCTATCTCTTTCGAGACATTCCCACCAACACTTCCTCCTCCAGCGACGATTTCAATAGCGAGGAACCCATTCGACGCCACTGACAGCGGAGTGCTAGCTAAGCGTGGTGGGGACCTCTGAGAACCACAACACCGCACGAATCTCTATCTACCACCATCTGTATAATTCTACCTGTATTGTACTGTATTTGTATTGTAATGTATGTTCATACGGTCTTGTAAGTAGACGATAAGATGCGCATCTTATCTCTACAGTACTTTGTCTGCCACGATAAGCAGGAATCTTATCTGACAGCAAAGTAGTTTGTCCTCTACGTAAAAGATAAGATAGGAAATCTTATCTTCTACAGGACTTTGCCTGCCACGATAAGATAAGGAATCTTATCCTGACAGCACAGTCACCCGATAAGATAAGAAATCCTATCAGCCAGTCTATAGTATACACCTGGCAGTTTGTAAGCCGTAGGCACAGGGCTATAGCTGTCGATGGGGCCCACATGCAGCACCCGGGCTATCATCCTCCTGCCTATATAAACTCCTCATGTACTCAGAGCACAAACAGGCTTCTAAGCTCTCACTCCATCTCACTCTATCACTCTCTCTCTTAATATCAGTGTGTTTATTCTCCAATCTGTACCTGTTGTTTTCATACTCTCTGAAGTTTAAAAACAAGATCAAGAAAAAGGGAAATTTTTGCGGTGTCTATGGTTAAGAATTCTTCCAAGTAATCATCAAGGAGTAACAAGTGTCATCTTTATAATATATACTCATTTTCTTGAAAAAAAAAAGTAACTATTGTATGGAATAATTTGGCTCCACCAAAAGTGAATCTTTTTGCGTGAATGACATTTTTGGAAAGGTTAATTATAAAGTTTTGTAGCGTGATATAAATTTTTTGTTATCTGTAATGTCTTGTGCTCTTATTTTATCTTTGAGAGGTTTAGGGTAATAGGATATTTTGAATAAATTTGGAATTTTTGGTTTTTTAAAACTTTTGGGTATTTAGAAAATTAAAACCATCATATTTCTTGAAGTTTTTTTTTGAAAGGGAGTCGTAGATTAGATTATATAAGAATGTACAAAAGGAGCGCCAAAACATGGCTGTATATACATGGTTGTATGCTAAGGCATTGATTGACTGTAAGACACTTGAAGGATGCAAGTGTATCCCAGTCCATCAGAGCCTATTATCTCAAAATCCTATGTAGATATGCAATCGGCAGGAGGTCCACGCCATTAAAAGTTAGAGTACATATGTTAGCTTTTGCCCAGCCTACTCCATGAATCAGACTCTCAAAGCAGATTTCCGTTGGGCATTTGTAAGTGTGCTGGAATAATTTGTTGTTCCTACTAGTCCACAATCCCCACACCATTGAGAAGAGGATGGCGTACCAAATTTTCCGTTGCGTCCGACCAATGCAAAATACCTCCCAGTGGAGAAACAGATCAGTGATACATCGAGGCTGGACCCATTGATAGCCCCATTTGCGGAACAGTATAGACCAGCAAAGCCAGGCCGATCTACACAACAGCAGGATATGATTAGCATCACTTTCAACCTCCATACAGCTAGGACAGGTGATCTCTGAGTACGGGAGAATCCCTAGCTTCACGAGAAGTGCCTTGGAGCAGAGTTTGTTCAAACAGGCAAGCCACATCAGGAATTGATGTTTGGGAGCACCAGATCTGTTCCAGACATTGGGGATGGACGGTGACGAATGTGATCTGCATATCTCTTCCAAGAAGAGATACCCATCCTTTACCCGGTATTCCGCACAATTCTGCCCCCAGCCAAAGGTATCATCTAGCGATTCTGTGGGTAGAAAACCTTGTAGATATTGGAGCAAGGAAGTCGCCGTCTATTTTTCCCATTCAAAAAGGGTTCGCCGCCAAGATAAGCACAAAATCCAGCTAGTGTCTTCAAAATGTCCTACCTGGGATATAAGTAGATTTTGTTGGGTGGATAAAGCAAATAATCTCAGATATTTAGCGGATAGTGGTTGGTCCGCACACCAGAGATCTTTCCAGAATTGGATGTTGTTACCATTCCCTACTTTCCATCGCAGGTTGAGACGACAACGTCTGGCCAATATAGTGTCAGCATTGATACAAGCTGAGATACTACGCCATATTGGGGAGAGCTGGTGATTTGCGAAAGAGATCCCGGCAGTTGTGAGACAAGGGTGGTAACGATCAAAAATAATACGTCTCTAAATTTGTTCGTCGACGTGAATAATTTACAGCACCATTTAATCAATAAAGCAGTATTCCTCAACTCAATAGAACCCACGCCTGCACCCCCATATTTCTTGTTGAGACAAGTTTGCTTCTAGTTAACCTTGTTCAAACAGCGTTTGTCAATCCTGCTCTTCCATAGGAATTGCCGAAAGATCCGATCAAGATCCTTCCGTATACCTTGTGGCATTCTATAAATCGACATGGTGTAGATAGGAATGCTATTCAGGGTGGAGCGAATCAGAGTCAGTCTACCACCCATGGATAAATAGGACCCCTTCCATCCGGATAATCTCTTTCGAACACGTGTCACAATTCCCCTCCAGGGGTTGAGAGACTTAGGATTGCATCCAAGAGATATGCCCAAGTATGTAACCGGCAGGGATTGCGGCGAACAATGGAGGAATCGGGCATTGAGCTCAACATCCTGAGGCGGATAGGTAATACCAAGCAATGAGCTTTTGTTGAAGTTGATCTGTAATCCAGTGAGTAGTTCAAAAGCACGGAGAACACGTTGCATATTCCTTAGATCAGTCGAAGTCTCTTCACAGAATAACAGCATGTTATCAACGTATTGTAGGTGAGTGAGAGAGAAATTACCTAGTTGGAAGCCTCGGAACAGATCTCGGTCAGCCGCTCTATCCATTAGGCGAGATAGAATTTCGACCACCATGCTAAATAGCAAAGGGGAGAGAGGATCTCCTTGGCGTAATCCACATTCGGTTGGGAATTCCGCAGTCGGAGAGCCATTGATAAGGACCGCCATCCTAGATTTAGAGATGCATTGACTGATCCATTGAATCCATTTGCACCCGAATCCCATACGCTGCATGACACCAAGAAGGACTCTCCATTCCACCATATCAAAAGTCTTCTGGAATTCCAGTTTGAGAAGCCATCCCTTACGCCTACATATTTCTTGAAGTTGATGATACAGAATAGGAAGAGATGTGGATAAATGCTTCTAAGAGAATCTATTTATGACTATGAGCCGTAGATTTTGGTTATCTAAATTCAAACATACTAATGCATGTATATGTATATTATCAGAAGAATATATGTGTAGAATAACTTATAGGTGTAGTTGAGTAATAATACTTTTACATCTTAACCAAAAATCATTTAGAATGTGAATATTCTTTAAATTGAAAAAGTATTATCATTTTAATTTTTATATATGTAGATATAGCGGTCATCCATACCGTTAAGTCTTAAGTTTCTAGAAAGCAAAAGGAAGCAATGATATACAAATCACATGTGTCTTAATATTGCAAGCATCCCAATCAGCTTTGACCTTTTTCACAAGAAAGCAGCAAATGCCCTAGGAGTCCCTGGGGTCAACAAACACCAATTATCGGAAACAGCTACCAAACGAGAAAATACCTCGAATGTATAGATGACTAAACCTTTTTCACACGTGGGAGTAAACGTTATGGGGGACTACGTATTTATTGGGTCTAACTTATGAACCGCGTAAGCTCCACCTCCGCTGCCGCTATAAAGGGACCCAAAATTCCTCGTTTCCTGGAGTGTGTATCGGAAAAGGAAAGCTACTGTAGCAGGTCTTCACCAACGGTGAGCTTTCAACTCCGTTGCCAATGAAACGCCATTGTTGTCACCATATAATAGCTCAGCTCTTACAGATGACCTAATTCGTGGTTTATAGCTAGAAACGTATTCTTGTTGGATCTCCCTGTGGCATCAAATTTTCGAATCTGAACTTTGTGGTTTACATTTTATCTGTAAACACTACTGTTTCAGGAAAGAAGTAAGCCTTTATAATCTTCTTCTCCTGTATGCGGCTACCTTCAAGCTTAAAACCCTATTCTATACCTTCAGACCCTAATTTTGAGTTATCTAATTGACCACCTTTTTTCTTCTTCTTTTTTACTTGAAAAGAGTGGTCGAAACCTATGAGATCTGGCCCCTCATTTGACTTCTCAGTTGTTTCACTTCAGTAGCAAACAATTCTGATGAAATAGTTTTGAAACCTGTGGTGCTGGTGTCATGTTTACCTCTTCCAGGTTTTTTTTTCTTGACAGCTGTGGTTCTGGCCTCAAATCTGAGTTACAGGCGTGTCTTGTTTGCCTCTTCCAGGTTTTAAGTCTCTCTTTCGAAAAAGGAATAGAAGCCTCTGTGATGGATATCTCATCGGCCGAATGGTTATCTGAATTGGTAAGTAGATTAAAGTTTCACTAGTTGTTAGGTAGATGAGTTACATTATTCTTCCTTTTTCTCTTTCTTTTCGTGTTTCATTTGGATCCATACTATAAAAGTTTTGAACCGGTCACTAATTCACAGGCGATAGAAGATCAAACTCTTAACGATAATGAGTACCCCCTGAGCCCTCTATATTATCCGATTGATGATATAGATTTTGTTTCCTTTCCTTCCAAGAGCTACACAGTCAACGAACAAGGTGCCAATTATCTTCAGGCTCCGCAAAAACTTGGCCATGTATCCATTGATACATCTCTAACCAGCTTCGACAGGCCTGCAAAACAACCAAAGTCCGAGAGTTGGAACCTTTGCACTACCAGTCACCAGATAAATCCAAAACCGCCTTCTTCTCACTCCTCCCGCATTATCTCTTTCCAAACTCATGATTCAGCTCCCGCTACTTCTCAGCAGCTCTATGGCATTGGCTCTTCCGTAAAGATAAAGAGTGAGATGGGGCCAAATGGAAGTACGAACCTCTCCTCTTTCATTTCCCAGAGTTCCTCCAAGGACCCATATGGCGCAAAGTATAACGTAGAGGACTCTAATAGAGCTGGGGTAACGAGTAGACCTCCTCTACATTCGCAATATCATGTAATTGCTGAAAGAAAACGCCGGGAGAAGATCAGCCAGCGATTCATAGCTCTTTCGGCAGTTGTTCCTGGCCTAAAGAAGGTACAGGCAAAAGATATGGATGGCTTTTATTTTCCAAAAGGGATCGCTTCTTTTTTATCTTACTATTAGATGAAACTTGTGGATATTACTGTCGATCTTTTTTGCTTTAAGCTGAACAACACAAGGATAGGTTTATCTTGTTGTCTTCAACTAGTAATTACAAGTTATTCTCTATTGTTTGATCTATACTTCCTCTCGGGTTTTGTGGAACAACTAATGGATCTCATTAGCGTAAACTGAATCTCAGATTAACGTAGAGTTTTTAAACTGTTGAAGGGTTTAATTTGCTCAATAAATAAATTCATCCTAGCTAGGAAGTAGGAAGTACAGTAGTGGGTTAGTGTTCTCACCGCAAGGACTAAACTTTGGATCAAATCACTTGCATACAGATGGACAAGTCGTCAGTTCTAGGAGACGCTGTTAACTATCTCAAGTATCTTCAAGAGCGCGTAAAGACATTGGAGGAACAAGTGGCCGAGAAAGCCATGGAATCAGTAGTTTTTGTGAAGAAGTCTCAAGTACTGTGGGGTGAAGATGAATCATTCTCCACCGCTGATAACTCAGACGATTGCTGCATTGAGCAACCACTCCCTGGAATTGAAACAAGAGTTTCCAACAAGGATGTGCTTGTTAGAGTTCACTGCGAGAACCAAAAGGGATGCCTAACAAAGATACTAAGCGAAATTGAAAAGTTGCAGCTGAATGTAATCAACACCAGTGTGTTGCCCTTCGGAAGTTCTATCCTTGATGTCACTGTTATTGCTCAGGTAAAAAAGTTTGGCTTGATTGTATTAATCCTGATATATCTTAATTCCATCAAATGAAGAGACTTGGAATTATATTTCTTCGCTGCGGGTATCTTGTAAATTACTTTGTTTTAGCTATATCCAATCAGAGAACATTTTAATTTGCTGCAGATGGACGCTGAATTCTCCTTGACAGTTAAGGATATTGTGAGGAACTTGAGACGGGCTCTAATACAAAGTGATCAACGCTTCTGATGATAAGCACATTCTGAGAATGGAAAAGAAGGAAAACAGTCGTCAGCTTTCTCTTTTGGTTTACCATTTTCAGCACTCTCTGTCCATTTCATTCCCTTTTTTCTTGTTTGACGTTTTCAAGAATTCTTGGGAGGAAGAAACCATGGCCTTGTCTTCATTTTCCCTAGTACACCACACCGGCAAAGCCGTATAGGGGAGCGGAGGCCCTGATCTGCTCCCATGACCTCACCTTTGTAGCGAGGTTCCCAATGTTGAAAGAGGATTGTTCTGTTGAGCTCTCGATTTTTGCGCGGTTGATCCATTGACCGCGTTTATCACCACGTGCTGAATAATGGGACCCCTGCATCCATTCTTTAATGGATTTTTTTTTAGAGGTCTTGACTATTCAAATTGGAACTCTTCTGCATCACCTTTTCCTCTTCCCAAGACAAAGCTAACTTGTCGCGAGTTATTTGGTCGGTGTTTTTTTGCCAGTGGCTTTTAATGTCAAATGTTGTAATAATATTCGGTTAGATTTACATAACTTCATATGAGTTAGTCTATCTTTACTCTTACGACTTTCTATTAACTACTTTTTTTTTCAATTTCTTAAATTGTCATAAAGATTTGTTGTACTCAATCATTTTTATAAATTTTTGATCATATGATTATTCAAATTATTTTTTATCCACACCATTTCGTAAGGTTTTGAAAATGTTGATTATATTAGATTAAGTGTTACTTATTTGGCGAGCATACTATCAATCTTATTAGTAATGGCATCCAACTTAACCAATTAATTTAGTGTTTTCCATTAATAAAATATATACAGTGAGTAAATAATTAACAATGCTTGCTTAGTTGGATATACAGTCAGTTAACCATTTTTTATTACACAAACGACAAACTTGCAATTTCTTTTAATCAATTAACAAAGAAACAGAAGAAGGTAGATGAAAATAATATTGTGGCAAGCTTAACTCATGTGTTTACTTTTAAAAGATGGAACCTGTGGGGCATAATTTAGAGAGAATATTCTTAATTAGGGAGACAAATTAGTCCCCACAAAGATTACAGGATATACGTTTTTCATTGATTGTTTGGCATTTTTTGTGCTTCTCCTCAAATTTTGACATGTTCTAGACAAATCTCATAAATAGAATATATGAGATACCGAACAAGACAGTGCTAGCTTTAAGGTTGTTCCATAGATTAATTCACGCTCTTAGGCGACCATACCAGTAGCAGCCAGCTAGAAAACACATAAATATAGAGGATTATTAAAGCACTTATTTCCTGTTATTTGTGTAAATATTATTTTTGGCTGCCATAGTGAGCATATATAAATAGTTGTATTAATTGTACAATTTTATGGGGAAATAATAATAAATATACCATATTCTATTACCAGATCCATAAAAGAGGTACTGCTAAGCATTATTCCTAGTTTGCTAAATCAAATATTTAAAAGAGTGGCAAGAATTCTTGTCTTGTTCCATCTTTTATGTATCTTACAATACAGTGGGCAATGGTTAATTTACATAATAAACAACACACTTGCACATCCCCATCACCGACCTTGGAAAAGCTATAATATAGGTACGTAGCTGGACAAAGCCAGGCCTTGTATTTGAATTTGCCCCAAGTTACAGGAGCGTATCGTCATGCCTTACCCATATAATAGCCAGCAAACGGCCACTCTGCCTCAAGTTCTATCATGCTGTTTTTTTTCCCTCTTTTTAGCGACAGACTAGTCTTGCTCTTGTCTGAAGATGATCGAACTTGCTTTTGCCCATCCACCTTCGGGGTGTATGTAGTAGTCAAAGTGGGTGTGCTTAGCTGTAATAATGTTCTTTGTCTCACCTTTACCCTTTTTTTCTTACTTAGCGAATAAAAATCAAAAAGTTACAGACCAGATCACTGCGTGGTCAATTAAAAGTTACAAAGCATTTGTAAAATTTATTCTTGGTTCACACCTACCCACTATGACGAATTGTCACCAAATGAATAGATTATACAGTATGATTATATCTTTTAAAATTCAATCAAATTGCAACATTAATTAACATCTTTTTTCGGGTGGGACCTTAAGATATGGTGGGTTAAACAATGATCATAAGATGACTAATTCAGCCAAAATGGACTTTAGAAAATTTGGTCTGAACAGGAAGCAGCAGACTTCTTCTTAATTAACAAGAACTGCGTGCTGATATTTCTTGGCAATGGTTGCAGGCCAAGAGATGGGTTGGATATAAATGGAAAAAAGCTAAGAGGATCGTGGAGTCGTTAGTATGGGACCAAAATTTTGAATTGTTTCGACCTCTGATTTGACAAAATTAAGGTTTGATGGTGTGCTAATATGTCGTTGCCCCCATGACAATGGTGGTTGCATTAATTAATAATTTTTTTATTTTTATTTTTATTTTTATTTTTATATTATCTTATTTTATTTTAATACCAATAATTTGGATTCTGGCAACCGGCACAGCAAATATACCCTAATTCTCTGATAAACAAGTACCAAGTAACAGGAGCAGAAACATGAAGAGAAATTATTTATTACTCGTAAAAGTTTTTTCAAGTATTTATTACATAAATATCCACCGTGGTGAAGAACCAGGCCTCCACCCCCGATCCCACACTTTCTTCAATGAGCTTCCACTGTATTCACTTTTGAGCTAATTCCACAACAATTATTCCCCTGGATTTGCATCTCGACGGAACACGCTATAAAGCAAGAGCAGGCAGATAAATAACGTCAACGACCTGTCACGGTAGAGGACTCACTTCCTGATGAAGGAAATCCCCTTCTGAATGCTTGCTGCTAACTCTTTCTTTGCTTTCTCCAATCCAGCCCTGTTTATGAACAATGCCATTAGATGTATCTTCATTTTATATTTTAAATGAAAATTAAAAATAAATATTTGATGAAACAAACTTGTACATGAAATGGTTCAGACCTTTCGTACTCATTAAGTGGGCCAAGTGGATATATTTCTTCAATGCCATTGCGGCCAAGTCGAACCTTGGATGCGAAGAAAGGAAGTTCAGTTACCTACAAAGAGCACCGAGAAAGAATTATACAAGCCACTACCAAAGAATTTAGAAGATGCCATGTGCAAAATAGACTCCTGTAATGCACCTCTGAAGCTACATAGGCACATCGGACAATGTTGGCATCTCCTCTCAAAGCATGTAGGCATGCATCTGCAAATTTAACAGCAGCAAATGCCTGCAAATATTCGAGTACATCTTTTGGTTTAGTTAGTTCAATCAATCTAGAAAAGGTCAAGCAAAGGTGAAAATAAAAGGGATATAATGGGACAAAAGGAGTTTTAAAATGTTAATACCATTGATAGTGTTGCAGAACCAGCTCCAGCTTTTGCCTGTAACATGCACCAAACGTTGTCTCAAATATAGGCCGAGTATCAAAGAGCAATATTACCTAGAAATTGTATATCAACTATTGTCAGAAGAATCTTATTTCTCCTCAAAGTTTGAGGAATAATTATTAAGCCAAGAATCTCAACAGGAATCTCTAATAGGGGAATATCCTTGAAAAGAAAAAAGGCAAAGGCAAATCGTACATTAAAAAGAATAGTTTTGAGAGAAAATCACTTTGGATATTCAAGAGAGCAATAGATAATGTTTAGCACTAGATTGCTGCCTCTAAGTTATGGGATTCACCATGTGCTGGATCTCTAGGGAGTTGATAGAACCTTATGGTGTCAAAGTGAGGAGTATTGAAGGATTCCATTTCAATTTTCCCCCGCAGCTATTAAGAAGATGGTGGAACCCCTAAGGTTGCTTTTCTTTTTTCTTTTTCCTAAAGAGACAATGACGAAGAATATCTATTGATATTCTGCAAGAAAGGAGGGTAGTTTTTGTTAATTGGGTTTCCTTTGTAAAATTGTATTGCTTGATGCTTGTTGAACAAAACCCAACTGATGAACATGCCCTTTCTCGTCAAGGTTTGTGAAGTACAGATTTCCAAGCACATACAGATTGGTAAAACAGCAGTGAATCTTTTGAGGAAGAGGCATTGGACCACTCTTGGCTTATGTATCACTTGGTATACACAACTCTTATTTTTGGCTTAGAAAGCAGTATTTGGAAGATTCTCTTTCATATTGACTGTTCTCATGTAAATAATTTTGGTATCTAAGTTCTCTTTAGCTTACATTTGAACAAAAAAATAATAGTATGAGCAATTGATAATTTAGCCTACTGACTTCTGTTACGTGAAAACCTACAACAGGCACTGGTATTAGATGCTGTTTCCAATGACTTCAGCGTAAGGAGTACGTGTAAATCAAAGAAATGAACTATGCACATACTAAAAGGATTTGTAAGAAAAAACTAAGGTTTTTTCCCCAACTCTTCCAAGTTGTAAGTTAGTTGACCCTGACCTTGAGATCATCAATTAAGTCACCCTAACCTGCACACCTTCTCCTCCTACTCTCTCCAATTCATTGAGAAACATATATAACTGATTGAAATAGCCAATAGCCAATATCCAAAAACAAAAAAACATCTATATCAAACTAAGCAAATTATCAATCTAGAACAATAGGATGCTAGGATTGTGGAACAATCCAAACAAGCCCATAAATGAACATGGACTGGGAAAAAGGCATTTTACCTCAACAACTTCTGTTCCACCATTCTGAATACGATCTGTCAAATGGTCAATCTCTTTCTGGGTAAACGAGTATGGCGGTTGAACCTACAAAATGGGAAAAAAATAGTAAGTAAATGCACATCCAGCAGGAACTTGTAGGCAAACAAGTCTCCAATTGTAAATTCAACGTGAATTTTCCCAACCTGGGAGAGAAGAGGTAAAATAGTAATTCCTGCATGACCTCCAACAACTGGAACATCGACTTCCCTTGGATCAAGACCCAAAACTTCAGCCTACATTGAAATAAAAGTCAGAAAAGTAACAATATATAAATTAGGAGGTGCGTTATACTGAATCCTCTATCATAGAATAAATAATAAACGGTATCAATCATCATCAACAAGAGCATCTCACTTTCCATTTTCTTTTATATTAGAAGAGTAACTCCGTCAGTCGTAGGACTAATCTCTTCCCGTGCTTTTATCAGCACAGTTGACAGTGGTTCCGAATGATTTTTAACTAATGAAAAATTTAATCTCAACACCTGACAGCTTAGGTGGCATTGGAATATGGTACCACAATGTATCTCAATAATGTAGAGAGAACTATTTCTTGCAAAAGTAATTAACGCCCGACTGCATCACTGAAGAAGATATTGCTCAGTCAAAGCGAAGAAAAATATTTTTGCTCACTCTAAAATGTATGAAGTAACAGAAGTAAGATCCATGCAATCTTATTCTAATCAAAAGGTTATGTCACAACAGCCTTACAGTTGCAAGTTAAAATAATAGAAAAATCAATCGGGGGCAATATGAATCTAGCTATCTGTCACTTGTTAGCACATACAAAAAAATTATATGTTGTTATTATCAATAAATAAAAGTAAATGGCAGTTGCCTTCTTAAAACCAACACCAATATCAGTAGTTCTTACCACAAAAGTATTAGCTCTGACCACATCAAGCATAGTTACACCCAACACTCGTTTTGGATCAAAAGTTCCAGCTTTCTTGAAAACTTCTACAGCAATAGGAACTGTAGAGTTAACAGGATTGCTGATTATGTTCACGATAGCTTTTGGGCAGCACTTGGCGATTCCCTCACAAAGTGTCTTGACAATTCCAGCATTGATGTTAAAAAGATCATCCCTCGTCATTCCTGGCTTTCTAGGAACACCAGCAGGGATGATCACAAGATCCATCCCTGTAAGAGCATCCTCCAGTTGTTGCTGGCCCAAGAAACCACGTACCTAGAAACCCAACAGAGTAGAACAACTGTTCAATTTTATCCCAAAACATTACTAAGGACTGGGGAAATATATTTTCCATAAATATTCACCATTATTATTTATAAGAAAAAGGGAAGCTCATACAAACATAAATTTTGGGAGACAGTGAGCTTCATTTACCTTCCTCCACTGCCTTAGCATTCTAAAATAAGAGAAACATTCAAAAAATACTTGCTAACTAACAACAAGTAGTACGCGTCATCATAACATATCAGCAACTTAAATCATCGCACCACAAGTCCATGAATCTTAACTTATAGTCTGCATCTTGAACAGAGCACAAGTAGACACAGAATGACCGGAGCAGTGAGCAATGGTAATTACACAGATCCAGTAATAGTACAGCGTACGAATTTATTAGACCACGACAGCATAGCATGGGTATTAAGACTACATGACCATGGCCCAACTGGCATGAGGCATAGGCTCTCCTGAGTTGATTTCAATCACATGAAATCCAGTACGCTTCAAGGCACATATAATTATAAATTCAGACACCAGAGAGAGCATTTGAACTCAAACAATAAAAACAGTGGTTACTAAAATATCAACATCTCAAATCATATAAAGTGAGGTGGTAAGGGAACTAAAATTCAGTAGCAACTCTCGTTCTTTGGCATTGCGAGCCTGACATTAGTCAAAAGCCAGCCCAATAAAAAATCCGGCTTAAATTATACCCAACCTCAAAGGCCAATCATAAATTAATTCAAAAAAAAAGAACAAAAACCAACAAAAAACTGAAAAAAAAATGAAAAATTCAAAAAGCATCATCAGTTAAGGTTCTTATAAAATTACCACGGCAGAAGTGTCCATGTGACTAATATCAGCAGTGACACCGGGTGTATTAACCACATCATACAAGTGGAGAACCGAAACCAAAGGGTTCATCTTCATCAACAAGGCTAGTGGCTGGCCTATCCCACCAGCAGCTCCCAGAATAGCCACCTTGAACCCAGGTGACCCGCCTTTCGCCCGGCAATTCACCCTGTTTAAACCCGAACCCTCCTCCATCTACAGAATCACAAAACCCATCTTGTAGTCAGACTGAAAGGTGATCTTCATTCAATCTGAAAAAAATAAACAAATAAAAAGCAGGAGGAAGATGAAATTTTTCAAAAGCTACCTGAAGATTCGGAGGATTAAGGTGAGCAGCTATTCTAGCAATTCGCCGATGATGCATAGTTCCTAGTATTCTCCCTGTTTTCCGGGTTTCCAGGTTTCCAGGTTTCCAGGTTTCCAGAAGTTGCTTGTGCTGGTTCTCTCTTCTTTAAAGGGCCAAGCAAAGGAGGATGGTAATCACGAAGGAAACTGTGTCGGGATTTGAAAAGTGATTGGGAAGCGTGAACTTCTCTCCTTATCAATTATAATCTTATCCTAAACTCCAAAACTTGCTGCTTTTTTTTTTTCTATTTGCCTCAGTCTTTAAATGGTTGCTATTCAGGCTTATTTAAAATTCTGTGATTATTCTAACCCTACTCGCACATCACCCATCTCACCAATAATAGATAGTAAGAGGAATATTATAAACAATGATAATAGAACTGAAGTACATAAATTATCTAATTATGAAATATTCTATGTTAATATTTTTAAGCATCCCATGTGATTTATCGGCGTCGTTAGCTATTGGAATAGGAGGGGTTGCGCTTGAAAAAGAAATTAAATATTTTCTTAAACAAAAATAATTTAAATGATTATTATTTAGATATGTTTATTGTATTTTTAATAATTTTTATAATTTATTAAAATAAAAAAATATAATCCAATTCTAGCCATAATAAGTTCTCACTGTAAGAGATAGTGGGTAATCTAATGGAATATTGGTGTATCAAGATATTTATCCATATTTTATACTGACATGTTGTTTTTGTTTCTGATATAATATTACTTTCATATTTTTTGTACATCCATGTTTAAGATATATAATTAATTCATGAGATATTTAAAATGCGTATGTTTTCATTTTTGAAGTCTTTATCCACAAATAGTACGATTATATGATGTTTTGAATATTAAAATAAAACTTATTAATAATCTATTCATTTTGATAGTCGAACTAAAAAATGGCAAAATTTGTTATAGATTTACAATAAATATAATAAAATATTAAAAATAACTTTATTACTTAAAATGTATAATTAATTATACGATCTTATCATCACCCGGCACTCCAACCCAGGTTTTGATTTATGCTCATTGGCAACGCTTTCTAACTGTTTTATTTTACATGTGTAATCCACCGCATTGTGTGCCCTCTTCTTACTGGGTCCCTGAAGGATTAATATGTTAGAAATAAAATCCTTCCTCTTTAATTTCATAAGTATTAGACTTCACGGTCGGCTCAACTATCTGTATTTGCATACAACACTTAACAACTGTCTCACAACAGACTAAATCAATATTTCTTCCTCGTATATCAAGTTTTAAAACTAAAAAAAAGAAAGAATATATTGAAAGGATAGAGTGACTCAATTTTTTGATTATATCTTAACCGTTTAGAATCCATCTGAATTACACAGTAAGGGTGTATGATCCAATATTTAATACTTATGGCTGTAATGGCCGGAACATTTCTAACAAAGAGTCCTTTTCAAACTGGGTTTTCCAATGCTGGTTACAGATCGAACATGTATAAATTAGATAAAAGCTCCGCCAGCAGTACGTGTTAGATCTTGCTGCAGGCCAAGTCGGTCACATTTTAAATGTTTTTTCAGTGTTATTTACTATATAGTTTTTGGAAGATACAAAACCAACTCAGGGTAAATTCACCACGGAATCATTAGAAGATAGAACCCCCTATGTACAGTATTCTGATGAAGGGAAAGCTCCTAAAAGCATCTCAGTATATAAATAAGAAACTTTTCGGATTTTGGATTGGCAATAACTTTGTTTTTGTTTGTTTAACTAATTAGGAATTTGGAAACCACACAGAATCGATTGGCAGGTGCATCTGTTTGGTCTTTTGCTAGATAAACGCCCAAAAGAACATAAAAATCGGACCATGAAAACGAAATTTTTGTGTCTCACCAAGAAAAGAAACCAAAAGGTAAGTCGAAAAGGGCTTTTCACCGGCCAATTTAAAAACATATGCCAACCAAATGCAGTGCTTTTAAAATACAATAGCCCTTTAAATCTTCTTATCCTCTGGAGGGGCCCTCTTTTTATAAACCCTCCAGGCCTTTTTCTTCTCTTCTCAAATGTCTCCGCGCTATAGTCGTTTCTCTCCAGTGATGCTTCATGTGATTGGTGTGAAGGGGAAAACGGAGGGAAGCGGTTGTTGGTATGGTTCTGCGGGAGGAAGAACAATCAGAGAACGGCTCCAGAGGACAAACACTCGCCATGTTTTCTCCACCACCCATCCGGTCAAACGGGGCCATTTCCCTCATTCAAAGAGCGATCATCAAAGCATCCTCGGGAACATATACCGGAAAGCAAACTTTTTCTGAAATTAACTGGTAGGTTGTAGTGCAAATGCGATACAAGTGAAGGTCAGTACAACCCACGTAGTTTCTCTCATTCTCTTACTTTTTATATATGAATAAAACAGGCAGACAGAATGGAGCCAGGCAATTGTAGCTGAGCACTAGTTATTAATATCATCGAATCATTAACCAGTTGAAAAATGTTAACTGATCCTGCTGGTATTATTACACAATGATGTGTGTAATGATGTAAAAGGAGTGAGGTTTCTAACTTCATCAATCCTCTTCCAAACTTAACCTTATCAATGTGTATTGTTCGTTGTTAGTCTTAATTTCCGTAGCAATAAAAGATTTTAATTTTATGAATTTTAGAGTACCACTTCGTCAAAGCAGCGGATTTAGGTTTGTCAAACATGTGCCAATAAAGTCTACGCTTAGCTCACAAAATTCTTGTCTTTCCCCACAAAGTCGATGCGATTGGCATCTTGTCTTTACATATTCACTTGACAACTTGGGACATGGTAGCATAAAAATCAAACCAAAAGGCAACCTCTAAAAGAGAAGATGATGGCGACATTGCCATTTTCAAAAACTACCCAGATTCTCTGGCCACTACCGTGCCATATTGTCTTCGACTCTGTTTGGTGGTCAAGATTCCAGAAACCCAATGCACCCATCAATTCCGGCTGGTAAGAGCAATTAGCATCAAAATTCTTCATAGTAACCGATAAAATTTGAATCTATTTAATTCTTCTTATGTAGTAACATAAATGAGAAGTACTTCAATTTCATATATAAGTCTAGACTATATCATACTATTTAAATTTTTAAAGAATGAAATAGATTTGATGAAAGATGAGTAATTAAAACAACGAAGTAACAAAAGTTCATACATAAATAATTTAATTAAATGAGGTTTATTGTAAGATTTAAATATAACTCTTTGGTAATATAAACTTCCTATAAATGATTGTTTTCAAAGTCACTCTATAATCCTCGATTTGAGTTTGAAACTGGGATACACGGGGTCGTAACCATGGCGGATTGAGGTACGCGCCCGGAAAGACTGATTTTTAATTTATTTTAACCAAAAAAATATAATTTTATTTAATTGTTTGTTTTTTTTATCACGGGTTTTTATTTTCTTATCTTTCTCTAATAAACTATATAAAGCAATTAATATTTTGCTGCATACGTATTACGTACGGCTGGAACATGCCACGTTCGTCTTACATTTATCTCTCGGAAAATTGCCATTATCATAAATTTTTTAAAATAAATCAGAATTCCCATAAATAACGAAACTTCTGATTTATGCCAATTCAAATGCCACAAGCGTTACCATTTCCTACTCTGCATCAAAGATGTCTAGTGGATTCTTCTTTATGGCAACACGTCCTCATGTATGACACGTCAACGATTGAGGTCTCCAAAACGTAAACGTAGTCAAAACTAGCTGTCCATAACCAATTGCGATTTGCGGATCTTAGCTTAGTCAATGCTTCTTAGACTTGTTCCTTCCCAACTATTCCCTTCCCCTTCTGGCTTCTGCCATGCCTTGCTCCACCAAACCCGTTCTTCTCTGTAACCTAACCAATTACCATATTTTCCCAAATCAGTACTTATTATATCTTGATTCCTTATGTACTCTTTTCTCCCAAAAGATCAAACCGCAATGACACCTACTATAAGAAAAGCGAAGCCTCCAGAACCTGTCTCTACTACCGGCACCTCAAGGCTGGTATGTTTCTCCTTCGCTGCCTTTGCCAAAACCTTGATAGATCATCTCCACTCCCTAAACATCCCAATCCTCCCTGGTCTCACTGACTCTGAATTCACCTTCATAGAATCCAGTCTCCACTTCTCTTTCCCTCCTGACCTCCGCTCCATCCTTCAGGCAGGCGTCCCCGTGGGGACTTACTTTCCTAACTGGCGCTCTTCCTCTTTACAACAACTCCAACTCCTCTTAAACCTCCCTTTCCTGAAACTCTCCAGGAACATTTCTCAAAACAACTTCTGGGTCGATTCTTGGGGCCACAAGAGTGACGGTGATGGCAAACAAGCATTGACTAGAGCCAAGGCGTTTCTTGACAAAGCACCGGTCCTTGTGCCTGTATATACGAATTGCTATATCCCTTCTACTCCAAACGTGGCTGGGAATCCGGTTTTTTTCATTGACGATAAGAGTGTCCGTGTTTTGAGCTTTGACGTCACAAGGTTTTTCCAAGAAGTCGAGTTCCTGCCAATGGGGTTTGATCATCATGTTTGGGGTCCTCTTGTGAGTTTTACGAGAAGAGAGGATGCCTCTATTAACATACCAGCCTGGGCGGCCAAAACAGCGAGGGAGATAGAATTTTGGACGGAGGTAGCAAATAACGGAAGGAGAGTGGTGCCGCGAGAGGACGTCCGCGGTTGGTGGAGTTGTGGTGGTAAAGGGAAGGCGGATAGCTGGAAGCTAAGAGAACGCTTGGGAGAGGTCTTTTGGAGACTGAGAGACGGAGGGTGGATAGAGGAAGAGGTGAGGGACATGATGATGATAGACGGCTGTGATCATGGGACTAGTATGAAAGCCAGTGGGAGGGATAAGTTAGGCAAAGAGGATGTGGAGGTGCACGTGAGGATGTTATCACTAGTTTTGTTACGTGCGGGATGGAGCAGGGAAGACGTAATGTACTCGCTAGACCTCCATGAATGGGAGTGTGAGGATGGCGATGGGACAAAAACTGGCAGCGAGAGAGCCTTTGTAGAATCACAACTGGGAAACAGCTGTGGCAGAGAGGATGATGAAGGTCGTCATCCAATTGACAGAACGGTCAACCCAGAAATTTCTTAAGGTGTGATGGCCCCAAGGCCACATTAGCCATTTGCTATATAATTCAATTTTTGGTTGTTGGTTCGGGATAGTTTCGAGGCTATAGATAGTCATAACTCATAATATAATGTCAATCTCATGATCAAAATATGTAGAGAAGTGAAAATTGATTAAATCATTTGTAAGTATTTTATATTTCCTTTATGAGGAGCAAACCTTACTATTTATCCTCAGTCCCATTTTTTTACTGTTTTCCATGTGGTTTATATGTTTTACCAAATATCACCTGAATCAAAGGTATATTTTTTCAGTAAAAATATCATTTTTAGAAATATGATAAAAATAGATTTTCTAGAATACAAAATATAAAGAATTATATTTACTAAGTTTCCTTAATAACATAAGGACATAATGATTGAAAATATTCTTGGTTATCTAGGGAATGAGATTTGTTAAGAGAGACAAAAAAATATGTAGAATCCGTATAAGATTAAACGATAAGTATACTTATTAATGCAGATGTGATAGGCTTACCAATCAGGAATATTTTTCAAATTTCATTACAAGTAAAAAGGTGGAAATTGCGGAAATTTGAAAAAAGAGTTTGCGGGTAGAAACTAGATAAGGTTCTTAGTACTTAGTTTTATATGTTCAATAAAATTAGATTCCTTTAAAAAGAGACTCCAATTTAAATTGATAAAAACAGCTTCCATTATTTTTCTATCCATGGAAAAATCGGATCAGCATTTTGCAGTAGATTTCCATCAGTTTATCACAAATAGATATTCTAAATCGTTTATTATCAGGAAGACCAAATGAAAAACAACTAGGAAATTGACCCTAGTATATTATTTTTGCTTTTCACCATATGGCTAGTTATTACAAATACGTGAATTATTACTGCATTATAAAAAAATTGATGAAAAAATCCACTACCTAATCATGTTTTCTTCGTCTTTCCCACCCCTTCCATACACATATTATGAACTTTTTCCCGCTTAAGTCTTCTAACCTTCAATGTATGGCCTACTCTAAAATATACCATTTTGTCAATTGATTTCTGCACTGTAAAAAAATTATGACAAAAATGGGACTTATTTTTATTGTTTATTACTTTATTTTGCTTCATGTTTTTGGTGTCTATAAAGTATTAGTGCGTTGTATAGTCGTTTTAGATGTTATGTTCCGATGGTTGGTTTAGAATGGTGACATAATTAATATTAACAAAAATGACAAAACATATCTTAAAAAAGCATGGATAATCTTTTGATTCACCATTGACCAAGTTTGGATGATATGACAGGATGAAAAGAATTATGATTATATCTTTTAGCATCACTACTCTAATTAGTATATTAAACACTGTTATAATTGGTATAGAAAAATGAAAATTTAATCCTGAAAACAACATAACACAGTACCTTACAATATCATTACGCCATCAAGGTAGTCCATATTTATTTTCTGCAATGTTCGCATTTTTTTAGATACTCGTCGCCCATCTGGCACGTGCACTTCAGCTATTCCCACGTGCCAGACCCCAGCAATCTTTTTTATTTCTCGTTCGTGAAACGAGTAGCAGTAAGGATACAGAGAAACCCAAAGGAAAAAAGGAAGCAAAAGGAAAAATGGCGATGACGATGATACGATCTGGTGGCCGCCTCCGAAACGCTCTCCGCGGCGCATCCAAGCCATCCGCTCCTGCGAAGCGCGGCTTTTCTTCTTCTTCTTCTCAGCAACATGATGCTGGTAAGCCATCTGTTTTTATAGTTTATTCTTCTAGTTTTACGAATCTTACTCTGATCTGATTGGTCGTTAACTATTGTTAATCTCTCGCCTTGAGATTCTGATCAGTCTGTGAATCGGATTCATGGGTTTCCATTCCTTTCTCGGATTTCCCCTTTCCTCTTATGTGCTTTAGGTTTTCTTCTGCTTAGAAATTTTTTGTAACTGCAGATTTGGTTTCAATTTTTTTATCTTAATTTTTCGTCTTGTTGTGTTATTAATTTTTCGCTGTGTTTTTTGGGATGCATAAAATTTGACTAGCCGAGGCGGCCAAGTGGGAGAAGATAACGTATTTGGGGATCGCTACTTGCACTGTGTTAGCTATTGTTAACCTATCCAAGGGTCACGCTCACAGTGAAGAACCTCCAGTGAGCTGCATTTCCACTCAACTTACTATTTCTTTTTCCGTATTACTCTTAGTTATGTATTTACTCGGATTCTCCTCTCATTATCTGCTTATTCATACAGCCGTACCCGTATTTGCATATCCGCAACAAGGAGTTCCCATGGGGTATGCATTTTGATTGCATTATCTTCTCAGAAATAGGTTTATTATTTATGTTGGCGAATTTAGTTTCCTTAAGCTTTGTCTTTTTGTGTTATATGCTACTGGTTGTTGCTTAGTTTTGTGGATATGTGACTTAGTTTTGGACATCCTTTGATTCCAAAGGTGAAAACATGTACTTTATCAATCCACCATTGTCTTGTAGACTAGGAGAGTTGGGAGCCTCAGACATTTCTAATTCTCTGAAACAAAGGTTTAAATTCTCCAACTAAGATTAATGATTTCTATATGATTGCATTTCTGCGACTTCAAGAAGGCCAAATTTGATTAGGACTAGCTGCGACAGGGAAAATTTTGATGCTTGTTTCACAGGGGATAAATATTCAATTGGCCTAAGTGACATATGCCTGTGAAATTATCCTTCTTCGCGGCCTGGAGAGTTTATGCTGCTTCTGTTTGTAAGCACGTAAGTATAATCCTGATTGGCAAAGAACAGCAACGTGTTTGTGGGAATTTGTCCATCTCCACGCCAGTGTTGATGAAAGTTGTATAAAGTAACAGGTCCAATGAATTTGATGCTGCTTGATGTGGCAGATCTGCAATTGGTTCACTTGTACATCAATCATGCATCTGCCCCTGGGTGTTATATTGGAACAATCAATTTGTAATTTGCAACGGCTTCTATAATTCATTTTGCAAAGAATGTTTCTAATGAAATTAGAAATGTCTGGTTTACAGACAGTTATTTGATCAGTTTGGTTGTCTATACGTTAAAAATTTGAAGTTTGTGTTCATATGCAATTTGATGTTGTTATGCTTTGTATTTAAGCATATTTTAAGGGAAAACAACATGGCTTGGGATTATCGGAACACAATGCACTCTTGAGTGTCATCCAACATGATATTTACTTCTACTTGTACTTGCTTATTGAAATTCTAAACTGAAGATGTGCTAGCATATGGATTCTGGCTGGTGGTCTTTACCTGCAGCATATTTATCCTCAATATGGTCTTTTTGAATCTTTGCATAAAACGCCTCTTAAATCCAACTTGTTCTTTCTTGTTTTATCTTATTTTTTCAGATTTTAGAGCATACTGTGATATCTCATTGTTCTTTTCTTGAATGATTTGCAGGACCCGATGGGCTCTTTGAGGTCAAGCACCACCACTAAGCAGTACCATATTGCATGGTCATTTATAAACTGATTTTATTTGTCACATTCCTCTCTTTGGTCGGAAGATCAATTAGAGAGCCCTGGGTTTTACTGTTTTCTGCCATTTCCTTTCTTAGTTTGGTTTGTCTTGTAGTTTTTCATTTGGCGCAATGTTAAGTCTGCCCTCTGTTGCTACCTTGTGTGGTTGAGTTAAATAAGAAAAGGAAGCGAAATATTCTCTTTACAGAAAGGATAATCCATTTTCTTGATTCGAATGTGCATGCTTTTCTTTTTCTATACATACTTGAAAAGAAGCTCCAACTGTCTCATTGAATAAGATTCTTGTTCATTACTGGTAGCAGACATTAGTGTATATTTCTAGTTAGTGGACTCTACGACCAAGTGAAAAACTCGTGGCAAGACTCAAATAGCTCGTATAACTTGAGAAGCTCGGGCCCTGACATTGAATCAGACCCTGAGTTTTTCATCCGTGCAAGTGGTTAACAGCTTCACTGTCTGTCGTACTGTGTAAACTTCTTAACACTTGATACATTTGGTAAAGGTAATTTACTTGCAAGGTCTCTCAACTTGAAATGATGACTTTATAGATAAATTTGGAAGGTGGGATGGTGACACTGTGATATGGACTCTGACATAGAGAAGACCTGGAGTGTGAATATGACATGGTATAAGATCTTTTAACGTCTGCAAAATGTAAGGCTGCATCAAAAGGACCAACTCATGTGGATACCAGACCCCTCATTGTACAGGCCTGTTATCAAATTGTAACCAGACATATAACCCTGTAGGCTCTAATTCCATTCTAGCCAATTTTTATTTTTTTTATATTAGTCATTCTATTCTCATCTTATTTCACCCTACCTGAGATTTGAATCCAAAAAACTCTTCCTAATCCCACAAAAAAAAGATGCTACCTGGGCTTAGACTCAGTGACCCTATTGTAGCCCGTTGAACCTTAAAATCCTCTCAATCGTTACAATTTTAATTTTTTTGGGACAGAAACACCAACATTCAAGCATTTGCTTACTATGCAATACAGACATGAAAACAGTTAATTATTTGTTGATTGTCAAAAAAATAAAAAAGGTTGATTATTTGTTGCTGAACTACAGGATCACATGGCGTGCTTGGTTAGATGGCTGTAATGCAAATGAACTTTTTAGGAATGGACACATACACAATGAGATAAGCTTAGAACCAGGTCTAGGATGCAAATTTTGATCCCCACAGCGTGGAATATAGGGAATAAAAGAAACAAAAGTAATTTATTGTTCAAAAGAATTATTTTTTTATTAAATTAGTTAAGTATCTCTATCGATCATAAAATTAATCTTTTTTGAAATTTTGATCGACATCTGTTAAGATAAATATCATATCAATATAATCTTTATCCACATCTAAAAAATTCAAACTTGATTAAATGTTTAAAGATCACAAGTCCTTCGCTAAGACTAATTGGTGATAAAAAAAAAAGAAAAAAGCTTTTGCTACTCTATGGTTCAAAACCTCTCTCATCCATCATTCCTATCCTATGTTATGTTAATGATCTCTTTATGAAATCCAACACTTACGCATAATTATGAGCAAAAACTAAGTTTGACCTCGACAAGAAGGAAATGATCAATTTTAACCTCTGCTTAACTAATAATCATTCTGACAACGAAGCATAGTAATATTAACTTCATCCGTAATCTTTATTCTTCTGCAACTATGTGATTGAAACTTAATTAACACCTCACAAAATAGGGGCAAATAACAATCATATTACTTTTGTAATTTTTTTTTGAACTTAAAGGATTACTTTTGTAATTATGTTCTTAATAATATATTTTGCTTGGGCTTATCAAAAATAAATATTTTTTGAGAATTGCAGTTGAATCCCGACGACCATCTCTCAGGATCTTGCTTCATTCACTTTCCTGGCAAGCTACAATGTTCCAGAGCGACATCGACGAGAAAACCAACCACATGTTACATCCATTTCTTGTTCAGTTTCCTTCCCGGTGCAGCTTATAAGCCCCAACGGCTGGAAGTTGGGTTGTCACATCAAGGTTTAGGTGAGTAAATGTTGGAAGTAGCTATGCAAAATTTAATAATAATTCTCATGCACTCCAGGATAACTGGGAAATCTAATTACACCATCGTTTTTCAGACTCCTCAAACGCAGGACGTAAGCATTCCCTTAACACGAAACTGCAATAACCATTGTCTCAGACCGTGGAAGAAAACGGAATTTTAATCACGTGGTAAGTGTAAACAAAACTATATCTCACTAGAAGCTTCATTCTGCTGCTGCATCCCCACCGTTACTGCTGTCTTTTGATTCTGGCAAAGTTCCCAAATCTGTGCGAGCATCTTTTTCTTCTTGAGAAACTGCTGAGTGGGAAGAATCGTCAGGGTTATTCTGGCTGACGTCGGTACTGATCTTCCTGCTTTGTGTCTGCGTTGCCATTTGTGTCGCTGTGAACATGATCATTGCCTTCATTCCGGCCAGTATCATTTGTGTCGGCTCGTCCCTTTTGGTCTGCGTTACTTCTGTCCTTTGCCTCGTTATCGTTTTCCTTGTTGGGATTGGTGGAACTATCGTTCACGTTGTTGCCGGCATCAGCATTGTTGTTGTTTACGCTTGAGCTCGAGGACATGTCTGTCTCTTGGGAGTTTGAGGAGCCGTCATTCTCTTGAGGGTTCGATGGATTAACTTGCTGGTTTTGGCCAGCATCAGAATTATCGACTGTGTTAGCGGATGCATCTTTCTCTTGTGGCTTCCAAGAATCAACTTGTTTCTCTTGCTCTCCGCTTCCACTCTCATTTGTGTTCGATGACGAAACTTGATTCCCCTCTCCTCCAGAACTACCATTTGAGTCATCGCTCTGTAGAGCACCATCATTATGGTGGACGGATGAGCGTGTGCTCGACTCCCCAGCCTGTCCATTTGTCACGACAGATTCATAATTTCCAGAATCTTTGGATTCTTGATTGGCTGAAACTCCATCCTGAGCCACAGTGGAAGGTGTTACATTCGAATCTGATTGCTGATTGGTGTTTGAATCTGACTGTTGAGTGCTAGCATCTGAGTCGGTTTTCTCAGCTTGCTCTAGAACAACATCCTTTGTCACTGATGAGTCTTCTTTGGCAACAGTACTATCTGATGAATCCTTATTTTCTGCAATCACAGAAATAGAGCCAGGATTCACTTCTTGTTGTTTGTCCGGTTCTGTACTGGTAGGAGTATCCTCAGATTCCTGCTTGGTGTTTCCATCACCACCCTCTTCACCAGGTTTTACATTTGCGGAATCATTGTTCTTTTCAGATGGTTCAGCAACTTCCACAATTTTATCTGCATTTTTGTTGCCATCGGGTACCTCACTGCTAGTTGCGTTAGAGTCAGGTTTAACCTCATTCCTTTCTTCGTTTCCTACCTGGTCTCCTTCCTTGGACTTCTGAAGATTGGCCTGCTCCTCCCCATTTTGAGTTTCATGGACTACAGCACTGGAAGCATCATCTCCCTTATAATGTTCCTCTCTTGCCTCTTCAGTATGCTTGCCATCTTCATCATGAACCACATCATCTTTTGAAATCTTATCTTCATTCTCTTCTGTCTTCATTTCGATATTTTCCACCCCCTTGCTTTCTTCCACGACCTCTTTGATTTCATTCTCTTTCTTCTCCAAGTTTTCCTTTTCTTCACTTGCATTCTCGCTCTGACCAGCCTCCTTGTTTGCACTTTCATTTTCATTGCTCTGTTCATTTTGCATCTCTTTAACTTCCATATTCTCCTTGTCTTCACTATCTCCAGTTTCCTTGGTTTGACCAGAGGTTTTGATATCTTCCTTCTCTGTCTCTTCATTGACGTTATCCATAGTATCTTTCACCCCAGTTTCTTCATCAGAATTCTCCTTGCCGCCTTCAGTCTCTTTCTCACTATCAACGGAACCTTCCTTATGATCAGCAATTTCTTCTTTCTGACCTTCGCCGTCCTTCACTCCATCAATGGATTCTTCCCTACGATCAGCACCTTCTTCAGTCTTATCCTGGAAATGCTCTTGACTTTCATCAGTCTCTCCCTCTGTTCCTCTGCTACTATCAGACTTCTCTTCCTCATTCTTGCTTTCTTCCTCTTCTTCTTCAACCTTCCCAGAATCTGTGGTTACAGATTCACCAACTTTAGGAAGGAGATCCTTTCTCCCTAGCTTTATGATACCATTCCCTGTTCTCACAGTTTCTTCATAAGCTGACTTCTTATCATGAGAGTGCCTAACTTGGTAAAGCAGCCAAATGCAAACACCAACAAGTAGACATATCTGTAGAGCATGCTTCACTTTAAAACCCTTCGATCTCTGGCTCCTACGAGGTGATGACCGGAACATGATGAGTTTGTATCCACCTTTGTCACTGTTGCTCCCTCAGTAACCTACTGAGCATGGATACCAACTCCCACATGTTAAAATATTAGCAAACGTAAAAAAAACAAATGACATAGTTCAAAAGTGAAGCATTTCTGTCCACCATGGTAAACTAAAAGCACAATGATCTGGAACTAGAAATTTCTTGATTTCTACAGTAATGTGCTAACATTTAGAAAGACGAAACTGATAACCATCTCCTTATTGGGAAATCAACTCAAGGAGCACTGTTATAACCGCATCAGCTAGCAAAAGATACAAGTCCTCGGTGGAACAGAGAGACCATTAATAACAAAACAAAAAAGAAGAGAAGGAATCTGAACAGGAGAAAGACGGTATTCCAGTAAATAAACGAAAAATAAAATTGGAAATGCAAAGGGAACTGCCAGGAAATCTTCATACACAACTTTCATTAGTACGCCCACTTACTTGTCGGTGATCATGGGCGAGCAACAGCAAGAGAAAAGAACAGACTTGCAGACACAAACAATGATAAACTCGCAAGCAATAGAAAAACGAAACCCAACAAGATCACTCAATAACATTGAACCCCAGATGACGATCTACGCCATTTCATTTCCCCAAGAAAGGAAATTAGCGCCGATATAAAATCTGATCCGAGATCAAACCCACCAAAGATTTCTAAAGCCAACCCACATCACAAATTTGACAAACAGAATAAAAAGAAACAGAGCATATCGACACGCAGTGAAATATTCTGTCGGATCTACATTCGTGGTAGGACAGCTAAACATCATAGGCACTTACATAACATGGAAAAAAATCAGAAAAAAACTCCGAAAGGAAGGATGCTTACCCAGCTAAAACAGAGCAATGGGAGTCAGTCGGTCTAATTAGTGTTGGTAGAAGATCGTTCGCAGTTGGAGAGAGTAGGAGTAACAAGTGATGTAGCCCAGAATAAATGAGCAAGCTACTGGGAAAATAACTATGTCTCATATATATATCAATAAAAGCAACAGTTCACACGGAAGATTGGATCTGGGAAATATGGAAATCAAATACTTGAAAACCTCACAAACTTTCCCATAAATTAAATATAAATATATAAAGGAACAGAGCACACACTGATTTTTATTGCACCGTCGGTTACAACGTTTAAAACCGCGTTTCTCCGTCTTGTCCCTGACGATAATCGAAACCATTGATTTGCTTTGTTAGGACTCCAAAACAGTTCACCTGTCCGACCACAAATCCGCCACGTTAACACTTTGTCCTTGTCGGTCCGCTTGCCTGGTGTAACGTCACTTCGGTGTCTACGACAAATTGGGACAAACCATTCGCTTCACCCAAGTATAATTACAACTTTTTTGGGTTGAAGTTATTTGTGTTTGGTAAATGATTTAATTGGTTGGTTTTTATACATTATTGATTTTATTTTTGTTTGTTATAATTAAAAATATATATGAGAGGTTGTAGAATTAAAATTAATTTATATATAAAATAATAATTTTTTTCTTATGAGGATTAATCTATTGAAATAATATTGTATATTAATAATTTTGTTTATATTGTGAATGCTACTGCAAATTTAATATATATTTATCTTTAGTTTTATGTTTTTGTGGATATCTTATAATTTTTATTAAAAAAAACACTGTTCATTAACATAGTTTGGAGTTTATGTAGAATGCTGATTTTGTACTTAGATAATCATCTATAATAAGATAATTGCGCATTAAAAATCGATATTCAACTAGAATTTTGGTTATAATAATATAATGTACGCTTTTATTTGGAATCTCATTTAGTTTTTAAAAAATTACAGAATTTCCGAATTATAGGTGAGAAAAATCAAAAACATATTCATATTTAAAAAAAATAGGTAAAACGGTTGGGTCGGGCTCATCCCAAATCAGCTGGATCATTCATTATGATGCCCCGAACCCAACTAACCCAACTGTATTCTTTCAGTCTCTACATTTAGAAAAAGCAAATGTAAGGCCGATGAACGAGTCGAATGGAAAGAAGAGAGTGAATCCCATTTATTTTATTAAAATGGTCGGGATTAGAATATTCAAAATAAAATAAATAAAAATTTATTAAAATTATTTTTAATAAATTTTGATTTAATTTAATATGAAATTGACTTATTTGATAATAAAATTAAAATCAATGTCAACTTCAAACTCCAATTCCGAGTTTGATTTGCTCAAACTGTATTGTATAGATAAACCATTAACGCTCAATAGACCCACGATGAATTATTCCATTTGATGATGTGGATCTGCGAGATGAAGTTGGGTGAAGGGATAAGAAGAGAAGCCAAGCAAGCCAAGCAAGCCAAGCCTGCCATCTCCAAAGTTCCATCAATGAGATAACCGACACTTACTGTGCGCAACTATAACCAACACAAGTGCATCTCTCGTGTATGCATCCACGTTTGGATTGACGTTGACACCATACCAGATGTCGGAGTTATCTGCAAACACAGAATGGAATGGGCTTGTTCTTGTCAATTGTAGTAGTGCTTTAGACGGCCACTTGACTTTTCCGTGGAACAGTAGAGGACAGTATTCAGCGAGCTAAAGGTCAAGTTCATGGTAGAGGAAGAAAGGGTTAAGTCTTTCCATGTAATTAAGAACCCAGAAAAGTGGCTTTGATTTTAATTAGCACGGTTGGGATGAAGCGTTGTCGTATTTAATGTTCATTGAAGGCATTCAAAAGGTTGAAATTTACAAATGTGAATGGCCATTATCATGACAATAATTATGAGGATCAACGGTCACTGCTGAACAACTTCTCTTGAAAATTAATTATTATACAAGTCTTCCGGGGTAGATTTATTTATTTTTAATTGAAGATGTAGTAAAAAAAAAGTAATCCTTATTAATTGTAGTAATATATAAAAATTAATTAAATATTTTTTTCTATTCTGAATAAATTAATTAATCAAATTTATAGTGAATTTTGTGTGATTTAAGGTTAATACTCTTAGATTTGAAGGGTTGATAAGACATAAAAGAAGGTTATATCAAAAAAATAAATACTTATCATAAACAGCAAATAGATAAGGGTCTCTCATCAGTATTGATGTACTATTGGCATTCCACCTGTGCATTGATTGACAAGCCTAGCAATATTGTTTTGGGTCTGAGGTATAATACCCTCACAAGCATTTGGTTGCATGGATTCTTTCCATTTCAGCCATGCAGAATTGCAGAAGTGATATTTCTGCCCCTTCGCAAGCCAATCAGCCTTATATTTTTTTACATCATTTGCTGTGTGCACATTTTTTTCTCCCTCTTCCTATTAGTCAAGGTTTCCACATTCTTATTTACCAGCAGAACCAAGAACCTAAAATGACAGGTCCAGAAGAATCCAAGCCTAGCTATGTTATAGGTTGTTCAATTTTCAATGTCAATCGCAGTCTCTAAGCTGTCCTCAGACATAAAACCAGAATGATAATACAGAATCTTTGGCTCCTGTACCTATGTTCAATCAACATAACGCATGGTCCTGCTGCACTCAAACTAAAACCATAACTTGACTTCAACACCAGAGATGATATATCTAAACTCAATGCTTAGTTTAGATGCATTTCCAAATTATCCTTGTTTTTTCAACTTTTAAAATTTTACTTTCTAATTCATAATTGATTAATTTTTTTATAATATCTATTGTACTCCATTGTATTCACACTCTTAAATTGCAATCTTTGTTAGGCATATGCTTCTGTAGCTATTACTCGATTTACATCAACTGCTGCAGAAGAATAATGTTCGATAACAGCCTAAGGTTGGGCATAAAAGAGAACAAGCGTGAAGCAAAATAACTTCACAGTTGGGTAGTAGGACCTAACGACGGCTTGCCATTAGCTGGATTTGAAAGCAAAACTGCGATGTTGCTTTCCATTTTAATGCTGCATGTCAACATCGTTTCCATCTCCTAAACCACTTACCAATGTCTGTGTATGTATATATACGTACACAGGTAGAGCGCAAAACCACTTTATATCACACTCCTAATAGTCTTCTCTCTCTGTATTGAAATATTCTCTCGTGCATAATCTTTATACCATTCATAAGCATGATCAAGTGCCATTATCTCTCCCTAGGCAGTGCAAGTGCGTTCCTTTTCTTTTACACACTAGCTTTCTCTCTTTGTGTATCCGCCCGGCCAGCAACTTTCCTCCAAGACTTTAAAGTCACATGGTCTGATTCCCATATCAGGCAAATCGATGGTGGAAGGGCTATCCAACTCGTTCTAGACCAAAATTCAGGTCACTTTTTTTCCTTGGGGGCACTTATTTCTAGTTGTTTCAAGTGATGTTTCTCTATAATTAGAATGTCACCTTATTGGGATTCCCTCGGTTATGGACGCTATCTTACACTTAATTGGGTGCATTGCAGGATGTGGGTTTGCTTCCAAATCCAAGTACTTGTTTGGTCGTTTCAGTATGAAGATCAAGCTCATCCCCGGAGACTCTGCCGGAACGGTCACCGCATTCTATGTGTGTGGCTAATATACCTGAAAGAACCTTAACAAATTTCTTTGTTTCGATTGGCACATCTAATCAACTCATTTACTTCCACTCTGTTTTAGATGAATTCTGACACCGACACTATACGAGATGAGATGGACTTCGAATTCTTGGGGAATAGGACTGGGCAGCCTTACACGGTCCAAACAAATATATATGTTCAAGGAAAGGGCAACAGAGAACAAAGGGTAAACCTGTGGTTTGATCCAGCTGCAGGATTCCACACCTACTCAATCATCTGGAACCATAACCAGACTGTGTAAGAAATCATTTTTTGTCAAAATTAATGAAGTCGTTTACTAATATCTTTGTGCTATTACGTCATATTGCTAGATATATCCTGTGTGTGTCTTCTTCCACAAATATTGGGTCAGGTTATTGCTTTCTCTCATCTTCGTTAATTGACTGTGTCAACCTCGAACATGACCTGCATATAGACATTTAGTCAGTAAGGAGGCTAGCTAATTAATTATGCAGCCTGTGTAGTAGTTGGGACGGTGTGAGAAATAATCATAATCGTGTGTGTTGCTGGTGGGATGCAGGTTCTATGTAGATGAGGTGCCTATCAGGGTGTTCAAGAACAATGAAGCAAGAGGAATCCCATATCCCAAGTCCCAGGCTATGGGGGTGTATTCAACATTATGGGAAGCTGATGACTGGGCAACTAGAGGTGGCCTTGAAAAAATAGATTGGAGTAAAGCCCCCTTCTTCACATACTATAAGGATTTTGATATTGAGGGATGTCCTATGCCAGGACCAGCAAACTGTGTCTCAAACCCTGCTAATTGGTGGGAGGGTGCTAACTATAAAGCTCTCAGTGCCATTGAAGCTAGAAGATACAGGTGGGTTCGCTTGAACCACATGATCTATGACTACTGCACCGACAAATCAAGGTTCCCGGTGACCCCACCGGAGTGCTTGGCAGGCGTCTAAGCTAAAAGAAGAAAAACGAGACATCAAGACTACAATAATTGGATATATCGAAAACTGTCTTTCTTATATACTCCTACGTAAATGCCCTCTGTACACTATTCCATTTTCAGAAGCCAATCAACTTAGGAGTTAAAAGATGAAGAATAAAAAGACACTTGCGTGCATACGTGGATCGAGTAGAATTGTGGTTTAGGGAATGGATAAGAGTTAAATTATTGTGTACCTACATGCATATGTGTGTATATATTGTGCACAGTATTTTGTGCTGAATAAAATCTAGTGCATGATTGCCAAAACAGATATCAACCAGTCTACTTTTCACCAGTTTTCAGACGTGAAGACAAAGACTCAACTTTAGCTGCTAAAATAGGAACAACTGATTGGGCCATCAGATGGTCCATGCTTCATGCCAATTGCTGACAAAAGAACAAAAGGATACGGCCAAAACTGACTGGATATACTGTTCATGAGCATTTTTTTGTGGCTCTAACTACTTCACTGTTGAAGTAGTTGATCCCTGTACTATGCTTATCCCTGCTGGTTCAATTGCCTGAAAAGTTATGATCCCTGTGGTCCCTGAGTTCATGAAACGTGAGCAGATGTTATGCACCAATTATATGGCACAAAAACACGAGGCTCGATATGTGGTTTGCATCTGGGTTGCAAAACATCCAGCCTTTGGTCTCATATACCACTGGGACTGGTTTCGTGATAGTCGGAACCCGCCCTTATATTTCAGAATCATGGCTGAATCTTTAAACTTTTATGCAGGAATGGATGAGGTAACATGAGATACATGATAGCGAACCTTCTTCAAAATGGATTTTCTTGACTTACCAATGCTAAGCATAACTTGAAAGTACGATTAACAAGAAGTGGAAGCCGGGTTGCAATGAATGCTTTGGACCAGCATTTGGTTAGTTCATTATTGCATAAAACGTGGGTAGCTTCATCCCCTTAAGAATTATGACTAGACCACAGAGTCTCACCTGTCAGTGTCGAGAGAAAATTGCAGGAAGTGGGCATATATTCGTAGATAGAGAAAATGTAAAATCATCAATCAGCCACTAGAAATCAACAAATCAGCAAGTAAATGAAAACTAAACCTGTTTAGTAAGTATGAAAAATGTAATCAAGTCTGCAGGCCATTGGATAATGTTAAAACAGGAAATATCGGATGCTGATTGACGTTGATGCTCTTCACATTTCTGGAGTTCTATTTTTTTCTTTCTTTGTTATCCTGTTATGCAGAAGATCAAGCCTGTAGTCTGATAATTTCAAATGCGTGTTTAACCATCCCTTGAGAATACAGCAACCAACAAGTTCATGCAACCACTGGGAGGATTGTCACCTTACCAGTTCACGACAACAGGTTCAAATGAAGTCCTGCAGTAGAGGTCAATATATGCTCAAGTAAGCAAGTGAACAACTAGATGAGTTGGGATCTACCTAGTGGAAAAAAGTTTCGGACTTTGCAGTAGCGTGAAACGAAGGATATTGATATTCTGTTTCAAGTTTGACAGATTGATGGGCCCGTATCATCAATGATGGGCCTAAGAAACAGAAAGCAATTGAACAAAGAAAGTAGTGAACATTTAGATCCCAAGCTTCTTAACATTGTTGATTTTGACCGCAACTGGATCACAACAGTAAGGGCAGTTCCCAAACAACACATCAAAAGACCTGCAGAGTTGAATTCAAGAAGCCACAGTTAAGTATATCTCAGGAAAGCAGAATCCATGCGTCATCTCAGCAACTTCTGTCAGAAGAAATTCCAACAGCAAGAGTTTAATGAATTCATTTGTTGATTGAGAAGGTGAAAGTGTGGAAAAGAACACCAATAAAGGCGGATATGGACATTTAAACTGACATGTGACTTTTTTCCAGAGCCCTAGAAAATGTTCCTACTTCCTAAATATAAACCGAGCACGACAAAGAAATTAAGGGTGAAAAGACACGAATTGAATGATGCTCTGCATATGGCAAGCAAATACAAACGGGAGTGCAATATACTCAGCAGCAGACTACATGAATGTTCTCTAACAAATTATTAATACAATAAGGTTAATATTTGGCATCTAAATTATTCATTTTTACAAAGAGTTTACTTAAAGTTTCAGTATTTAACCAAACAATAACCCTAGATTCTGACCAATCATTTATTAGGCTTCACAATATTTTGTTCTAAGAAAAGTAGCACTAAATCGGACTATTAGTCATTTGGAAGAAAATCAAACAGAAGTGACGGTGATTCTTTGTTAAATTTGAAATTCTAAGAGGCTGATTCCTGAATATGTCTTGTATTTATTTGGAAAGAAAATGCCAACTTACAACTAACTTGGGTTAGCCCAACTTTTGATCCAGGCATTTATCCGATTGCATACCTTTTTTTGGTTTTAACACTTTCTAGGATTTTATTTAACATAAAATAATTTTCATTTTACACTAGAAAGCAAACTTGCTTAGTCTATAGCAGTGAGTATTATACCAAAAAGAAAATAAAAAAGGAAATGCTATCCATGTGCAAAATCACATTTTATAAGGGATAGTAATAATATGTGATTTGAGCGGAAGAGAAAGCTATAAGGAATCCAACATACTGTCTAGTTGTTGTGATGGAGCGCAACCAGTCCCACAGGCAAACGCTATGGAAAGCCCTACCACAATTGGCATTCTCACAGGTGTAATCAGTTCCAGTACCACTCGTTGGTCCAAGCTCCTCATCTATATGAATATTTTGAAGTCAATGAGAGAGATAGGAAATTGGAAATAGACACAGCTACATGCATATGTGTATCTCAACTAATGAGTGTTATATAGAGCATCACCAGTGGGAAGGCGTTGAGCATAACAAATACCACATTCAACTAGCTGATCACTCTCCTGTACTTCTTTGGGCTGTGGAAGTTGAGTTTCCAGAATGGTTGCTAGATTATCCAGAAAGGTTTTGTTATTAATCCTACAAAAGCATGCAAATTGTATGGCCAAAAAATGCACATAAAACTATCGGCAGGCTTCATTACAAAAGCATTAGAAAACAGAATGCATATAATGATCTAAAAAATGCTTAAACTTGTACCATTTGTTGCCATTTCTTAGCCATAATTTTCTCAGAGAGTTAACAGTTGGAGCCGAGCCCATAAAGCGGCACCTGTGGAAACGTGAGATTTATTACTGAATGTGAATGGGCAATTGGAGACTAGCTATACCATTAACATAAATATGAGATGAGAAGTTACTCTGGCAAAGATCTAGGATATTTGGCATTTACAAACAACATTATGGTACAGTCGTTACCTAATGGGAAAGAATACAAAGTTCACGTAAGATAGGTTTTACCAAGTCAGGACAGCTACAGAAAGTCATTTGAAACATGCACAAGATAAGCATTTACCTATATCAATCAAACGATAAGATGTAGAATGAGTTGGCTGTTTCATTCCTACGACAGAGAGAGAATTATCAATGTCATCCAAGGTAGACCAAAATTCCTGAAGCTTCTCCAAGTGCTGGTATAGTTACAAACAAATCAATGCATCACAAGTCATGTAAGGATCCGAGTTCACAGACAACAGAAAAATCATGCTCAAAATAGTCAACTTAATCCTGTAATCTTTATAATTGAAAAATGTAAAATATATGTGCAACAAAATTGAAGCAATATACCACTCTGAATGTTTGGACCAAGTCTTTCAATCTTGAGTTGATCGACCATTTGACATTGAAAATGTAAGGCACATCCTGGACGAAATAAAAAAACATATTCAGACTTCAAGCGTGAATTAAAAAAAGGAAAATGTTATTGACTACCGACCGCAGAAATTGAAGGGGGATATTTTGGATAGGTCTTTTCCAAGTGAATTTCCATGAAATGCATTCTTCCCTTTGTGTCTCTGTAAATCAAACCCAAAACAGTTTTTACTAATAACATTAACAATGCACATAAAAGTAGCTTTGATGTACAATGGGTCAAAAACTACTAATAGCTATAACAGCCACAATAAAGGTAAGAAAGATACTCTACCAATGCCAGAGGTGGCTTTCAAAACTTTTGCTTATGTATAGGGACAATATCCAATGACACTGCATCCCAAAAATACTATCTAAACCGAAAATGCATCTCATTCTTACAATTCTGCTATCTCTTTTTTCCTGTTAGGAAAAAAATTGGCTCGTATTACAAGTGTTAAAGAGTGCACATAGATCAGTTTTTCCGCCCACATAAAAGTTCTTGTTGGTCCGAAGGTTTAAAGTAGTAAATGTCCCTAGACACTATTTTTGGACAAAATATATATTCACAATCAGAAACGAGCACAATAAGTGGACAAGCAATGTCAAAAACTGCAAGATTACCGATTACTTGATTTTGGTAGCACTGCATCAGAGTTTAAATACTATTTTGCTCGCTACATGACAGTGATTCGTTTACAAGAAATGCACAATATGAATCACAAGAAAACATTGACAATCAGTCATATGACAAATAAAATTCAAACATTTTAATTCTTCACGTCAAACTAGGAAAACAGTTTCTTCTTTTTTTCTTCTTTTATTTCTAATTGTCAGATTAATAAAACTTTTTTATGGTACTCTTTGTAACAAGAATGTATCACTGACTGCATTGGTTGAAGAGGAACTCTTACAGAATGCGAAAGGTAATAGACGTCAGATCTGCTGACAAACTGACCAGATGTTCCCATCCAATCTCTTCTATCTGTACATATAATGAACGAAAAGTATATATTCATTAAATCAAGAAACTGCAAAAGCAAGCTAAGACGTGGAACAAAAGCCAACCCCATTCATTGTACTAAGGAATTTTCAAGTAGCAACAAAGGTCCTTTGTGCTTCACAAATTATAAAACTTAGTATTAAATTCAGTTCTAGAGTTTCTCTATGTAATTGTGTACCTTTTCACAATTATTTCCTTTTGTACAAACCCATAACTGTTTTGCCAATTTTCAGATGGTAAAACGCTAAAAAGTAATTTTGCAAGAATAGCAAGAAAATTGAGAACAGACTAACAGAAAAATTTGTTTAAGATAAACGCGCGCATTTGAGGCAAACAGAAAAGGGAATGAGTGGGCAGATGACAAGGCCTAAATAAATTGTTGCGCTCACCTCTGAGTACACCATGCGGGAAAATGAAGACGAGTTCTCCAAGTCTCTGCAGCTTGTCTGTACAGCGAAGTAAATTGTAAGAATTGGCCAAGTCAGTTGGAAATTTTATCTAACAGTTGGTGAGCCTTGCTTACTTAACAACAGGGAAAAATTAATAACAAACTTATGATCACAGAAAAAAATAGCATTCAAGAGAGAATGAATTCACCATATTCGATTTGGTAAAGAGGACTGGAAATGATCCGTAAGAGTAGATTAGTTGAAATTATTACTGATCGTTGTTTTAGAAACACCTGATCATAGCAATCACTAACCAACCAGATCGGTTCTTCTTGTTAGCCGTCTTTTTTTCTTTTTCAGCAAAAGTCTTGTCGTCTTGTGGATACATGGCATTCCACTTAAAAGAGGCAAACGGAACCTATTTTGATATAGACGCCATGTCGCCAAAAATCCATTAAATCGGAGGCATAGGCGAGTCACCCTCACCTATTATGAGGGAAATGCTTCGTATATAAATTTTTTTATAAATAATATTGTATCTTAATCGGCCTAATGGGCTTTCTATTTAGGCCTTTCGACTTAAAGCCTATAAAATTGGCTTCCCTCGGTCCTGTCCCAGTCAAAAAAAATATTTTCCTATAACAGACCCACAAGTAGGACAATATATTTAGAAATAGCCTGAATTTATGCGTATGAAATAGTATTTGTTATTAGTGTTTACACTATAGTGAAATAGACTAGTTACTGGTATTCTTTAATTTAAAAAATATATATTTTACCATTTAAACTAAGTAGTCTATAACATAAATCAATATGAACATAGCTAATTATCATGTAGATTTTCCCTAACCTCCTTCTGGAGTATAGTTCGATTTGGATAAATGACACTGTTTGTGATCATCCCTTGATTTGTTTTTTTCCAAGGATTGGCCCTTGAGTTCTAGACAGGACATGTCGACATGAACATGATACCCAAAATTACGGGATACCAGTAATGTCTTGTCGATTCCTGTGTTTGGTAATGTCTTAACACGAGCTTGGGTTGTCCATACACTATTATTTGGGTTACTTGCCTTCATTTGTCCCCACCAATTAATTTGGGCTCGCTTGAGCGTTAATTGACACTGTCTATATTCGTAGGTCCACACAACTCTTCATTGTTAATGTTTATTAATTAGATTAATATATATTGAGTCTACACTAATATTATAAAATAATAACAGATAAATATTTAGTTCGATAATATTTTTTAAAAACAATAGAAGGATTAGAATATTTAAAATATTGTCACAGAATAATAATATTGTCGAGAGGCGTTCGAGAATTGTGTGTATAATGATGATGTGCAAGAGATAAGCATACAAAAGTAGAGCATAAAGCTGAAAAAGAAAAGGAATCACTAGATATATTTATTACGTGCCTGACCAATATTGCACATGGAGATTTCCATTACCTTAATAGTGTAAACCAAGAACTACAGAGACAACCTTGCTTACATCTCTCTTTTGTTTCGTACACAAACTAGCTTGCCCGAAATCATAGATTGTAACATTTCGAAACTTTTGCGTCAGACCTGGATACATAGGTTAGTAAGTGGATGTGTTTGCCGACAAAGGTTCTTGCTTTTGTTACTGTTAGTTAGATGTGGCTTTTCAAAAGAGAATTCTAGTGTCTTATCGAGAGGCTACAGGAGCACGTGGTTGTGATATCCTCTGCTTTGCTGAGTCAGTTGCAGTGTGTTGGATATCTAGATCTCCCTTAGTTAGGACATTATTGTTGAAGCAACGAGGACCCGTTGGAACGTGGTTCTTGACTTCTTTTATGTGGATATTATTATATATCTATTCGAGATGGGTCAATTTCTGCTCAATTATGTGTACGTGTAGTGATCAACTTCTAGGTCATGCTTCCCTATTTAGAAACGCCAAATCCAGTCCATTATTTGTGTGCAACCGAGGAAAAGCCTTGCTATAGTCTATTCATGATTGGACTCCACTCTGTACACCTGGCTACACCTGCTAACGAATCTGTTTCTAGTTATTTGTATCCTCCACAAGGAGCTCGGTAGCCCCATCCAAGTACCCCCTTATGTCTAAATATCATTGTACCGTAGAGATTTCAAATGGGTTGCCACTTGCAGCTTCACTATCAATCGAAAAGAAGGAGAAAATAATGTAGTTCAGTTGCTTTCGGACTTATCTGACGAAGGTAGATAGAAGATTAAATTTAATAATGCGACCATCTGATCCATAACATCCTGTCCATGTTTATGTTGCAAAAATCGACAGGCCGACAATTCAGCCTGCGGAAGACACGTGTCCTTTCCCGTTCTTAAAAAAAACAATTACATGTGTGCTTACGTAAATCGACACTATTCTACAGTAGTCCATAGACTCCATCTTTTATTTTATTATTTAAAAGGCATTTCCAACTTTGTCACCGTGGCTTCACTAATCTCCCACAGATCTCTACTTGGTTTCCTAATAAAGTGTATCCCTAATTCTCCCCCTTTCAGAGCAAAGACAAGACAACAACTCTCTTCGAATTGGTAAAAAGGCACAAGTGGTGAAGAGAAGTGACCACAAATATTAATGTTTTAATATGTTGCGCGTGCGCCAGTTGGTGCACATGCCGTCGAGAGTGTGATGCAATGCATTTGAGGGCAAATGATAAACTTTGTCCATCCTCTGCTGTCTAATTGGCCTAACTTGCTTTTCGAAAAACTTTCAATTCAACAATAATTGCTCGTTGAAGTTGAGAGGTGGGCTTCCCAAGATTTCATACAAAATCCCAATTATGATGATAAAAAGAAATGGTATTGATGGTGGATCAAGGTATGGCCAGTGAGTTTCCCTGGAAAGCCACCACTTTCTTTTTCCTGGAAAGTCACCTCATCATTTATTAGTACATGCTTATAATTCCAGCGCGTCAGTGTATTGATGCGTCGACTATTTATCCCTTTTTAAGAATTTTCTCGTCAATCTCTAAGCTTATTTAATGTATGAAAAATAATTTTTTTGCCAATTATGTCGCCTGGCTCTAAAAGCTTACATCTATTAGATTTATACTACAAAATTTTATGGAATTTATTATATAATTAATTGATTCTCAATTTTCCTCTAATATTTTTTAAAGATAAATATAAAAAAATAAATTTACCAAGGCTCAATTATCGGATAAGAATTTTTTATTATTGTAGGTAGAGACTGTCATTCCAAGTTCTGTTAATCTGGGCCGTCCATAGACATATCACGTGGCATATTAAGAATCGATTCCGGGATCATAAAAAGGCCATGGCAATATTTCTTCTCTTACCTCTCAATAAGAAAACCTCAATCTTAAATCTCAATTCTAGCAAGCAAGAAAGCACCACTTCTTTGTAATACTTAATGCCTACACCTCTATTCTCCACTCTTTCTTTGGACAATCAACCTAAATATATATGTAGACTAAACTTTTTCAAGATTAAAATGATTGGTCGAGTGTCGAATGACCTCAACATAATGTAGAAGCAACCTATTTTCTATGTTTTTATCCAAAACAGGACAAGCAACTCCATAGGATTTTCGATTTTTTTCAGATTTCTGTTCATCCGACGAGATGATATTGGTTAAACACCGTGAGAATTAGGATACACGAAAGTAAGTTTCATTATTCTGTAGTATGATCTAAAAAATAGGTAAGCCACCTCTATTATCGAGGTAATCCAAAAGATACGCATATAAACTGGCAATAAAGGCCCAATCGAATATTTCAAAATTTTCATTAACGATAATATTAAATTGATGGTGTTTGATTTTATTTTAATCAATTGTCTATTTAGTAATCTAAACTTTTATTTTAAAAAATATAAGTGTATTTATGATAATTTAGCGTACTAAAAATTAATAGAAAATCCGTAACAACAATGAGTAGTCAATTTTTTTGTTACCTCTTTGGCTTATTTCATTTCTTCATCTCGTTTGCTACTCCTCTCAATGGAAAAAACATCACGTGACATATGGCCTACCAGTTCCCCAAAAGAGACAGCACCACACGACACTTTTACACTTCCATTTTCTTATTTTTTGTTGTATTTATTTATTGGAACAAAATGAAGGATTAAGAAACTATGAAACCCAATATTAATCAGTACGTATATAATGATAAGCTATGTGGTAATTTTTTTATAAAAATTATTACATATTGACAATCCGAACAGGATTAGGTGGGAGCAAAGAATTCTAGGAACCGAAGATTGTTTGTCTCCCTCTTGTCGTCAAGTGAATCATCCATTTCATTCCTTTCTTTGTCCACACGCCTCTCACCACCCATTACTTTATTGACTCCATTGAACCTTTCTCACTTTGTAAACTCAACTGTATATATTAGGGACAGGTACACGTGAGCTAACCGCCCACACCTCCACCGCTCCCATCTCCATTTAAGCCTCTTTTCCCCTTTTTTTCTCTCTCTCACTTATTCATCACCTTCAACTGAAATATCATTATCTCTTGGAATTTAATCTTCCCATTTTTACTTTTTTCTCAGACATACACGACAAAGAGACCAGCAAACTACTCCCCATGGGAAGAAGAGCTCAAATTAGGCATGACTCGTTGGCGGTCTCGAATTGGAATACTAATTGTCATTTAATAGGGAATGAAGTGTGGGGAGAATTGTTAACGTTCTAACAGTAAAATCATCGTATAGGATGTTGTTTTACTTGTAATAAAAGCTTAGTTAAAAAAGAAGAAGAAGAAATGCTTCGTCAGTAATCATATCCACGTTTATAGTCCTTTTCGTTCGGTAATAATGTAATGTTTAAGTCTTCTAATGAAATCATTATTGTTTTGAGTTATCAACAAAGTTGGCCTCAAAGCATAAGACATGTGATTATTTGAAAAGATAAAATTAAATGGGTGTTCATTTTTAATAGGATTGATGGAGAGAAATATTATTACAACTTTTTTTAAATATTACTTTCAATTTTGGGCTATGCTTCATGTAAGAAAAAATGAAGTTCTTATGAAGAGATAGGCGTAAAACTGTGGACATAGTCGATGCAAATCCAAGTTCAGTACCGTTGTATTTCAATGACAAAGGTTGAAAGAAAGGAATACTAAGAAAGCTGAAAACAGAGAAACATAGACGCAAAAGATGCTTACATAGCTAGTCAGGGGAGGATACGATGTATAAGATCCAGAAATAAATAATCTCATCCCTTCATATATATATATATATATATGTATTCTAACATTTACAAGCATTAAAAAAATAGCTATTATAATTATCAGCAAATTTCCATTTTTCTACAAAATAACTAAGTACTATACTATACCACTACAAGCCCTTAACCAAAAATCGAGGGTTGTGAGAGCGTCTTAGTATAATCTATTAACTTCCTCTGTATTCTGACACTTCTAACATGCTGCGGAAGGATTAGTGAAGGGATTATAGAAGTGGGTCTTTGGTGCCATGGAAAATGGGCTCTTCGAAGCACCATCACCAACTCCACCAATTCTTTCACAAGATGGGCACATGGTGAGAGTAGCTGCAGGCATATGCATGTAAAAGGGTTGTGCTAATTTTAGAGCCTTCAGTTCTTGTAGCTCCTTTTGTAACCTCCTGTTTTCATCGGTTAATGTCTCGCAGCACTTCTTCAAGAACTCACAGTCTACTTCAGTTTGCTTCAGTTTTGTCCTGCAAACGATGATAACTCTTGATTATGAGACTTAATCATGAAGAGGAAATTTGCAGATAATCTTTTCGTAGCATTTTATTTTGCATCATGGATATTTTCCGGATGGGTTAAACATTGTTTACCTGGCCCTCCTGTTCTGAAACCATACTTCAACTTGTCTTGGCCTTAAATTCAACTGTCTAGCCAAAGCTTGCTTTTGCTTCTGCAAATGGAAAAGCCAATTAAATGAAACTTCTAACTAGCAATTTTAGAACAGTTCCATACTAATATTCAGAGTGGGAGAGAAATTAAGAGATTGATCGTACTGGATTGAGAGTGCTGTGTTGCTTGAAGCTTTCCTCTAAAAGGGCAGATTGTTCTTTGGTCAGCCTAAGTTTCTTTCTTGCGTTACTACCATCTTCATCTTCATCGCTAACTCTAGAAGATACTCTCTCTGCCGCATCTATCTCTTCACCGCTGAGTTCTCTTTCCCTCTTAATCCTACCACTAGAGAAGGATGAAACAGCACTGTGAGGAGAAGCTGGGCGATACAAATCTGCAACAGAAGCAACAACAGACTCCTCGCAGCGTTTCTTTACATCTATCTTTCCACTAGAATCATGGTGATGAAGAAAGGTCTGATGACCCCCAGCGAGGCCCAAACTAAGCGAAGGTTCGTCAAGGCTGTTAGACATCGCCATATGGTCAAACTTGAGACATGGCTGAACAAACTGGGGCCTCTGGCTCTGAGTGTTGTTAGTACTATCAGGCTTCCCTGAGGTAATTTCCAGATTTGTTCCCGTGGAACCTAACCCTAAAACAAGATCATCCTCAAGACAACTCATCACTTATGTTGTGGACTCCAAAGAGAGAGAGGTTCTTTGAAGGTGGAAGAGAAGAAGAAGAAAGGAAGAATGAATTATGGACTAGTGAGAAATGGGGAGCAGAGGTGGTCTTAATAAGAGGGCGGAGCTAGACGGACAAGGTATTAGACTTTTTTTATTTTTATTTTGGTGTGTGTGTGAGAGGGAGGAGAGTTGGGTGGGTAGGTGGCTATGATTATTAATCAGAGGAATGAATTGAGTTGAAAAAAGAATCCTGAGGCATGAAAATTATGAGAAAACAAAATCTCTCTCCATACAAAGGTTGACCATTTGAACCCCACCCCGCTACTATTATGCCCTCCTTATTATCGTGATAAACGAACCAAGGAAATTGCAGATGCACTATCCCTCTCCTACCTCTAACTCTCCATCTTTTCCTCCTTTTCAATGTCCATAATTATCATTAAATATCACATGCCAGTGGGCGAACACATCAAGAGAATGATTCGCCTTGACCCAGCTATCGTCTCCTGTTGCTACACCAAACTTGACTATTGCTAGCCTAATAATCATCTCAGTGCTTGCATAGTTTTACTGTACATGTATCCTCTTTGATATTTTACCTTTCTACCACTCTTTTTGTTTCCTTTATCTTCTGGCAACTTTCCAAGTAATTAATTATGGTCATCCAAAGATTGCTTCAGAACTGGCAAAGGAGGCATAAATTAAACAGCTATATATATTACATAGTCGGCTAATTAATTTAGTGAATTTAATTTGTAAGCCATTAGTATTGGATGATATCATTAGCTATATAGGTTCACTTCCAAAAGAGATCACATGAACTGTCTCCCACCTCGTGCCTTGTTTTAACACTAGCCATTCCAGGGATGGGTATTCTGTCACATTGCTTACTAAGCAAGCATTCTTTATTGTTATAATGAAGATGAACGGTGAGTGCTTTATCCGCCCATGTAATGAATTCGGAAGACTAGATAGGGATGTCCACTACACACGATCTAGCGTCCTACGAAGCCTGGCCTCCTCTGTTTAGTTCATATATATTTGTTTATATATATACAAAGTGCAAATTCTTATTATATATTTCTTTTTTCTAATGTAAAAACATAAAGTAGGTTTCACAGAATGCCAAATTGTGGTTTCAAAGGGTTATAATGGTTGCCGAATATGATTCATAACAAGAATCCGGATCTTTGCTTAACTAGAAAGTTGACGTGGATTGTGAGGACCCATTAGCTTTTCTTACATGGACAAGCACTTCCAATAATGCTTTGTCGGCTATATAAGAAGTTAGGTTACCCACAGAAACTATATACCACAACGGCAATACATAGTACTAAGCAATAAGTGTTATAGTTAGAATGACAATTCATGATGAGATTATTATCATTATCATTATCATTATTATTATTTTGATCCCTCTAGCTATAGTAGCGGCATATGATGGTTCCCGAACCAATAGTCTATCAGAATGGTGTGGTTACAATTTCATGTCCACGTATTGGAGATTATAAATTGTATAGGTTGTACGTACGTTCATGTTTTTTAACTTAAGTAAATCATTTTAGGAATAGGAATGCTGCCTAACATAGGCAATTAATCACCCCGCCAGCTGTGATAATCTCTCGAATTAGGCTTATGCGCATACTTTAATTTAGTGGTTATATGGTATGACGCATTAGGAAAATGTGGCTTCAGAACTTTTGTTTGTTTCATACCTCATCTTTATGAAAACGTCATTCACTAGCTACAAGAAAGCAAATGATAAGGTTGCCTGAGACTGAGAGTTTTTTTTCTTTTTTCTTTTTAAATGAAAAAACCGGTGATTGCAATTCGAGTAGTATTCTAATGATGATGGATTAATAAAGCTTATACTATGTTGTTTGACATGTATATATATTTAATAATGTTTATTACGTACCATCGTGGAATTAAAACTCAATGATTATTACATGTTAGAGAACAGCTAGATCGAGCATGATATGATAATTAAATGATATTGTGTTAGAAGACAAAATCATTGGTGCGCCACGCAAACAAAACAAATATTATTAGATATTAAACCAAAGAAGATAAGCATTCGTAAAGAGAACGATTATCCAAAGCTTTTTTCAGCAAGTGGCTATAAACAAAAAAGCAAGTAGATTAGCCAATTAGTATATAGACATTGACTTTAACACACCCGATAAATATTCAAATATACAAATCCAAAGCAGCAAAGGCGTTCAAAAAATATGTGTACAATCTTTCCCTAACTTTGATTTCTTTTGGAGAGATGGATGATTGGGAATAATTACAAACATCATTAAATTAATCATACCTTTTTCCCAAATCTATAGACTATAATGAATGGCAGTACCCTAGTCTCATCATCTCATGTTATCGGCGCGCTCGTTACGTCTCCAAAATTTAAGAACAAAAAGGAGAATGGATTTGATATGATAAAGTTAGGCCACGTGTCGTGCGGAGAGACTGTCATGTGACAGACATAAAAGGCCCACCAATGATTTGGGATGATGGGCATTCGATTCCGTGGGGGTTTGATGAGTATGGAGCGTAGAATTTGGCAGTCAGATGATGGTGGATAAATAGAATTTAGGATAAGGTGTTTGTGATATTGTTTCGTTTCATACGGGCTTTATCGCTGGCCGACCATGTTGCTTGCTTAAATGTTGGATTGTTTGTTTCTCGTAATAATTGCGTTATTATTGGTGGGTTATAAATGAATGATGTTGAATTTTATTAGTGTCTTATTTATTGGCATCACAGAATAAATTCGTTAAATTTGCCTTTTTATTTAGTGATAAGGAATTTTGGTTGGACACGTATGGAATTTTGGAGAATTATTTTTATTTTTTTTGAGATTTTTTTTAGGAAAAAGAAAAAAGATCTGGGTGTAGCTTTCCTTGAGATTCTCTCAACATAATTATTTTCCAATTATCAAAAGTGTATATATTCCGGCGGATTCATACTAAGGTTTTGTCTGTTTATTTTTCTTATGATTTTGTTAAAAAATTAAAATAAAATAAAATAAAATAATCAAAGTACTGAATATCATAAAAATAAAATTTAAAATAATTTAATTGAAAAAATAGATATTATTCTAAAAGATCATGTAACTCTTTTATATAGTAAAAAATTTATCATTAAAATTTTTTTAACATAAATACTGTAATCATTAAAATTATGAAACTTCTTTTATCTTAACCAATATCTCGAATTTAAAATAGTCAACATTTAAATTCCCAAAAAGAATTTATTATCCGAAATATCTATCTCATTTGTACCAAATTAATCTATTATCAAAAGTGTGTGGAATTGTCAACACTAAAAAAATTACTGTATTTTTTATTATTTATATATTAATTATATCGTCTAAGTTTTTTCAAACGGCTCCTATACACAGTATCTCCATGTTTAATTGCAAAGAAATATGAAATTAATGGATCAGTGGTGCCAATGTACTTTGAAGGCTGAAGTTTCCACTCAATCGGCCCAGACGTCGTACTACTAGTCTACAAACCGCAGGGCTGGCACTAATGGACCGCTATTATGGTAATAATGGCAGCTTAAGCCGGAAGAAGACAATAGCAAGTATCAATTACTAATAATTATTTCCAAATTATATAACGTTCGTAATCACAGCAAAATTCTAAGTTTAAATTTTTATATAAATTCATTGAGGTTGTTAGCCATATAACTTTTAACAAAAGTTTCAGAAAATATTCTACCTCGATGACATCAACAATTGTGGGCCACCTATAGGAAAACTAGGGATAGTGCATAGACAACTAGTGTAGGCAAAGCTCTGGCATATTTGTAGGGACATGATTCAAATAGTTCACATGCCTAATTATTTTGCTACGAATTATTAACTGGGCAAGCTTAGTACAAAGCTTGATCGGTAGGTTTACCAATAATGAATTTGGGTAAGTTGAGCACTGAAATTTATCATGCATAAGAGTCAATTTCGTAAATAAAGAAAAGGTGGTAAATCATTAATGCTACCGGACAAGAAATCTAGTCAGAAAGTAACAACAACACTTGTATTTATGATCAACCTAGTCAGATTTTTACTTAGAAGCAACCGACGACAGTTCACCTCCGAATCATAAAGTAAAATACTTTAGTAGTAGCTAGTCCTCCTGTTGGACTCTTTCTTCTACAGGACTTGTTGGATGTGGACAATTTCCGACAGGGCATCATTGGCCCCGTTTAAAAGAATAGGCCCATCTCATCCCCACTAATGGCGACTTATCTTGTAACACCTCTAATGGGACCACGTCCCGCTATGTATTAGGGAGGCTTCTTGGAGATGTTAAACATGGTCTAGAATCGACTAGGTGGTTGGGGGCAAGGGCAGAAAGAGATGGGGATTGCCTCCTGTGCAGTGACACAAAGTTAAGGCAACAGGGTCCCATTAGGTGCACACAAAAGTTATGTGTTGGGCCTTTTTGGGACTTTATGGGTAGATCCACCAGTTATACAGAGTCAGGCCGGGTTTCAAATTAATGGATTTACCAAGCCCATTTAAAACGCGTGTAAGCTCACGCGGTTCTGGGCTTGTTTCCTGTCTATTTGATAAAAAAATCGGATATTAGGATCTCAAATCCAAATTAAGAAACAATCTTGGTATTGATTGAAGACGTGGAAAAGTAACTGCCATTTTCTCTGGCTTGCTTCCAATCAAAATTTGAAATTACTTAGCCGCTAAACATAAAAAGTTAAAAGACCTAATAGGCTAAAACGCGCAAAACAAAAGAAAATCCCAGTTTCAACTTGACTAAGTGGACGACTCCTCAAGAAACGGCGCCGCCTCGCCCATGTCTACGCTCGCGGACTAGGCTCCTGACCAAACAACTATTACTGGTATTGTTCCTCGCAGCTACACCAATACTTAGTGCACTAGAAACAATCCTACCCACATCGACTCGGTGAATTGGCCCCTCACTCACTTCCTCCCCTTTACCCTAAAAAGGTAGTGAGAAAAAGCGGAGGGGAAAAAAAAGTAAGTGCGAGAAAAGGCAAAAGGAAAGGTGTGTTTAGCTAGAAATTCATCAAGATAACCGGTGGTAGCCAAACAGTTCTGGATCGGTGAACTACTGAGTTTCTGTTTTTGACGAAATGGCGAGCCCGATCACGCCGAGCAACGGAAGGGCTCTGTCCTTGACTCCCGGTGCTAGGGTTTTGCGGAGCCCTCTCAGCGACGAGACGATCTGGAAACAGCTTAAAGAGGCGGGGTTTGATGAGGAGTCTATTAAGAGGAGAGACAAAGCAGCTCTCATTGCATATATAGCCAAACTTGAAGCCGAGGTTCGTTTTTGTTTTCATTCCATTTTGATTTTTTGTGGCTCTCTTTAGTTTGTAGGCTGTGTTGCTTTTGCCATTATGTTTTCATTTGGGCATCGCCTATAAGAAATAGTTCATTTTTTGGTGTGTTATACTTGTTTTTTTGTTTATTTCTTCTTTAGATGAAAGCAAGTACCCGATTAGAGTAGCACTAGAAAGAAGGAAGACTGCTCATTTTATTGGAGTTGTTTTCTGGGTGTCTTTGTAGTTGGGAATCTTCTACCTAGTTAGAATAATTGTGAAATGATATTTTTGGGTTGCCTGCTAACGAGAATGGGATAAGCGAAGGACTATTGCACTTTGAAGTAATGTGGAGCATCGGCAGCAATTTCCACATTACTTTTGTGGAATTGAATTTATAGTAAATGAAAATGTTTTGCTGTCATGAAATATATCATTTGTTTTTAATGAACTATTGGTTATTTGTTTGAATTGTTCCACTTAGTTTCTGGTTATAGAACATATTTAAATTCTTATATTGATGGAGATATATATGCTAGGTTTGGATGGTATTGGCCTTTTGTTTTATGGTTTACCTTGGAAATCTGTTTCAGATATTTGATCTTCAACATCACATGGGTCTTCTCCTATTAGAAAGGAAGGAATTAACGACAAAACATGATGATATAAAAGCTTTGGCTGACGCAGCTGAGCTAGCGCACAGACGTGATCAAGCTGCACTCATGTCTTCTTTAGCAGAGGCACATAAACGAGAAGACAGCTTGAAAAAGGCATTGGGAGTTGAGAAAGAATGCATTGCCAGTGTAAGGATTTTATTTAATGTTTGACTTCCCTTTTTCGACCCCCTTACTATTCACAAGTGTTGTGATGACTGTCTATAGATGGAGAAAGCCTTGCATGAGATACGTGCAGAATCTGCTGAAACCAAGGTTGCAGCTGACTTACGGTTGACTGCAGCACGCAGCATGATGGAAGATGCGCAAGCAAAATTCTTAGTTGCAGAGTCAAAATTACATGCTTCTGAAGCTTTACAGGCAGAAGCTAGCCGGTATCACCGTGCTGCAGAAAGAAAGCTCCAAGAAGTTGAAGCACGTGAAGACGATATTAGAAGGCGTATTAGTGCTTTCAAAACAGAGTACAGATTTTTTTCATCCTCTTGTTCTCAGTCTAAATTAATGAATGAACATTGAATGGATCACGTTGAAATGATCTAATTGCATAAATAGGTCTTCATCAATTAATTATCATATGCTGTTCTAGTTTCATGGCTTTCTTTTGTGGTTTCAATTTTTTAGAAAAAGTTAAATGAAATTATTTATTTATTTGTTACTTCATGTTGTTTCAAAACTGGGAAATTATTTGATGAGTTAAACATTCTTTAATTCTGATTTTGGGCAAAATGAAATGCATAAGCACTAGAAGTTCTATTAGAATAGTGCAAATCTTGCAATGTAAAATTGCTACAAGCTGCTTTCAACTTGTGAGAATGTTTGATTTGCGAGTTTATTAATTTATGTTTACATGTGTCTTAGTTGTGATTCAAAAGAGAAGGAGATTTCCATTGAGAGACAATACTTGAGTGATAGACGGAAGGCTTTGGAGCAAGAGCAGGAACGATTACTCGATGGGCAAGCTTTGTTGAACCAGCGGGAGGATGTTGTTGCCAGTAAATCTCAAGAGCTAAGTCAACTAGAAATGAAGTTGGAAACTTCCAAAGCAGACATTGAGAAAAAACTTAGAGCCTTAAATTCTGAGAAATCTGAACTGAAACTGACAATGGCTTCCTTATCTCAAAGAGAGGAGGTTAATATTTTTGATATTGTTATTCTAGTGTAACTGTTCATTATGCTAGATTTTGTGAATTTATCTTATTGTTTCTATTTATTGGATCCAGTCTGTTACTGAGAAGGAAGCTTTATTAGACAAGAGAGAGCAAGAACTACTGGTTATACAAGAAAAACATGCTAGCAAAAAATCTGTAAGTTCTTAAAAATGCCAAGACTGTCATTGCAAAACCATATACCTCATTCTCCCTTTATTCTCAATCTTATGACGTGTGGGTGTATAATACAGGTTGAAATTCAAAAAGTTATTGCCAATCAAGAATCTCTTCTACGAACTAGGAAGTCAGAATTTGAAAGTGAGATGCAGTTGAATCGCAAGTTGGTAGAAGATGAAATTGAGGCCAAAAGACGGGCTTGGGAATTGAGGGAGGTTGATCTAAAGCAACGGGAGGAACTATTACAAGAGAAGGAACATGAACTGGAGGTTCGGTCAAGGACATTGGTAGACAAGGAAAAGGATGCAACAGAAAGAATGGTTGTTCTTGATGATCAAGAAAGATGTTTAAGTGCTTCCCTAAAAGACATTGAGATTAAAACAGGGATATTGCAGCAAGAGAGAGAAGAGATTTCTAGATTGAAGTTAGACCTTCAAAGGTCCTTGGATTCCTTGGAAGATGAAAAGAAGCAGGTTGATTGTGCAAAGGAAAATCTAGAGACCATGAAAAGTGAAACAAATGAATTGTCAGTTCTAGAGATGAAACTCAAAGAAGAAGTTGATTTTATCAGGACCCAAAAAGTGGAACTTTTGGTTGAGGAAGAAAGGTTGAAAGCCGAGAAAGCCAAGTTTGAATCTGAATGGGAGTCAATTGATGAGAAAAGAGAAGAATTAAGGAGGGAAGCTGATTGCTTATCTCGGGATAGGCAAGCTTTTACTACATTTCTCAAGGAGGAACGTGATAACCTTAGACGAGAGAAGGAGGCAATGAGAGATCAGCATAAACATGATGTTGAATCACTCCATCGTGAAAGGGAGGAGTTCACGAATAAGATGGAGCAAGAGCGTTTGGAGTGGTTTAATAGGCTTCAAGCAGAACAGGCCAACATTTTGTTGGGCATTGAGATGCAGAAGGGGGAGCTAGAGAGCAGTGTTGAGAAAAGGCGTGAAGAGGTAGAAGGTTACCTTAGGGATAAGGAGAAAGCCTTTGAGTTAGAGAAGAGTAAAGAACTTCAGGATATTAACTCTCTTAGGGAAAAAGCAGTGGAAGAGATGGAGCAGGTTGCTTTAGAAATGAAGAAACTTGAGGCTGAGAGAAAGGAAATAAATTTGGATCGCAAGCAAAGAGAGGGTGATCAGGTGGCTCTGAATAGATCGATTGAGGAATTGAAGGTTCAAACACAGAACTTAGAGAAACAAAGGGAATTATTGCATGCAGAGAGAAAAGAAATTTCTATTCAGCTTGAGCACCTAAACAAATTGACAGATTTGAGACTTGCATTGGAAACTAAGGAAGTGCTTGAAATGCAAAATTCCAATATGGAGGCTAGCCTGCAAAAGATTTCAGCAAGAAGACATTTGAAGCAACAAACAAGTTTTCAAGATGACAAATTGGTATCCCCTGATCTGGTTGATTCTACCAGAAGAGGAAATGGGCTGGACGTACCTTTGGTAAAAGCAGATACTGCTTCACCGCATAACATTTCTCCTTTCTCTTGGCTTAAACGCTGCACCGAGTTGGTGTTCAAAAATTCTGCTGTGAATTCCATGACTGATGGTAGAGAAAAGTCTGCAGTATCTGACTACAGGGATACAAAGTTGACATCTGCCGGTAAATTAGATTCTTCTTATGGATATCATGGACAAAATTTGAAGTCAAGAGAAGGTTTTGGCAAGAGAAAGAGTATGATATCTGCATTTGATGAACCAAAGGTGATACTTGAAGTTCCCCATGGAGGTGAACCTACTGTTAGATCTTCTAGTTTAGAATCCGACTCTAAAATTAAGGAAGATGATGATGAAAGAATGTCAAAATCAATTTCTGAATCCCAAAAACTACTTCAGGCCGGGATAAAGAGACATGCCGAGACCTCACTTATGGATGAGTCTGTTGATTCATTGGCAGAACAAAGGCAGTACTACAAGAGAAGAAAGCAAGGTTCTATCACCTGCTGGTACTACTCTTATCCTCTGATACTAACACCTTGCTGCCTTTTCCTGTGGTATTGATAGTTTCTTTTATTTTTGTGGCTAATATTTCATATTATTTACATTCAGTGATACGTCAACCCAGGCAAATGCTCCTGATGAGCAGCTTTCAACTTATGGAGTTGCAGAAGATACTGCTTTGTTAACTGTAGACAAGATCATAAAAGTTTCAGAAGTGACTGTGGACATAACTGATGTCGATAATTTTATCAATCCAGAAAAAGAATTGCAGGAACCAGATTCTGATCTAACATTGAAGAAAACCGTGGTCGAAGATCCGACAAATGGTCGCATAAATTCAACAGATGTGAAGAATAGTGTGTTGCCCAGTGGCTCAGAGGTGCCAGAAATGTCAAGTGAGGGGCACAGCACTGAGCCAAGTCAGGTAACTATATTGTTTCAAGTCATTTATGTTCTTGCTTTGGAATAAGAACTGATTCTGCATGTTTTGTGATTTTCTTTAAAGTCTGCATTTAAAATCATGTTCTGGTTGTTGGTTTGGTTTAACCTTGCCCCACTTTATGACGGGTTGCCCCATTATTCTAAGTTATCCATTATATTTTCCATTATCATTCCCAAATGTTTCCAAGATCTGAGTAAAATATAAACTTTGTTTATACGTTGGAAATAAAGGCTTTCTTCTCATATGTTTAACCATAGTTTGGAGCAAAAGAGGATTAAAATTATATTGTATTGTTGTGGGAAAGAAAATAGTATCAAACTCTTTAGCATGGAGATTCTTGCTGTGTTCTGTCATATCCCATGTGCTTTCTCTCTCTGGTGTCCATTGTCTACCCTGATACAATATATTTGTGTGTTTTGGTAATCTGTGATGTTGGCGAGTTAGACAAATGGGTAATCAGAATTTACCATGATCTTTTACGTTATCTAATCTTACTTTTACATGTTATAGAAGTGTGTATGCCATGCTACATCCTAATTGTCATAACCTTTTTTTCATGTGTATGCTTTAGCTTTGACTTGTGGTTTGGTTAGTTTTGACAGATCAATTACTGGTTTGCATTGCCTTTTGCTTTTAGTTTTATCCTGTTTTCCTTTGGTGTCTAGTTTATGTTATTGCATAATGTAATATGCTATTCGTTGTCTGATTTGCATCATTTCTTTCATGGTAGCCTAAGAATTCAAGGCTTTATCTGTTTTGTAGATTCAAGAAGGTGCGTCCAAACAAGCTGTTCCCGTTGAAACTACTGGGAGAAGGACGAGGTCGAAACAGAAGCTGTAGAAGTCACTCTGTTTCTTTTTTTTTTTTGTACTTAATCTTTAGTTTTTTTGGTTGCATAGATCATCGATGGTGTTTCTCCGATGATGGTTCTGTATATCTGACCGGCGCTTGTATAAAAACTAACAGCTTACATCTATTTCCATGGGGTAAAATTGTTCATATCTTGTCATCTAAGAATGTTTCCATGGGGTGAAATTGTTCATATCTTGTCATCTAAGAATGTTTCCATGGGGTGAAATTGTCGTTCCGACCAGTGGAAGAACATTTTGTGGATCCTGGTACAGCTTTTGCATGTTATATCTTCCTTCTCTTCGAACATGAATTCTTTGTTAGCATTTGCAGCACATATATTATTTTCATAAATAATCAAAGTGGCTATAGAGAATTGAAATAGCAACGATGAACTCTGGTCGAGTTGGCCGGGCCAAAAAAGATGGATGTTGTCATCTAGTGTGTATGTGGTGGGTGGAATCGTAAGAAAGTTGACATTTTACGAAGCTCCTTGACAGCTTCTTGCAATGGAAATAGTACCACTTGAGTGAATCTTTAATTAGTAATTCAAGGAAGTTGCTTTTGTTTTTGATCCAGTCTTTGCCGATTGGGCCGCTCTTTGTATTATCAGTTCTCCCGATCGTTCTTTGGTATAGGCTCTTTTCAACTCCGACCAGACTCCAGAGGAAGAACATTTTGTGGATCCTGGTACAGTTTTTACATATATCTTTCCTTTTCTTCAAACATGAGTTCTTTAAACTTGCCTTTTCTTTTTTTTTATGTTGAAGAGAAAACTTGTGTATTTAGAGGTAAGTGAATAGATAGGTGACCGGTCCAATCAAAATTTTGTGCTTATGTCACCAACCGATCTTTTCCTCTGGTCTGAAATAATCCTTCCTCCAAGAAACTGTCATTCAACTAGCGGATGCCCTGTCTTAGTTCCTTTGACGAGGCACCCAGAAGCTGTAAAAGAATGAAAGCCTCATTCTGTTGATAGTTGATGTCCTATGTAAAACAATTCTTACAGTTGCAGCTTGTTTTTTAACATTAAGCGTACGCTTTTTAAATGGCTACTGCAGATTCCATGGAAGCAGAGCAGCCCTCCTCTTCCATCTCTCCATGTGTTCTTCAGTATGACGTCTTCTTGAGTTTCAGGGGTCCAGACACTCGACATGCTTTCATTGGCCACCTTTATAATGCGTTGCACATGAATGAGTATCGAATATTTAGAGATGATAAAAATATTCCATATGGGAAGAGCATTCCATTACAACTACCGAAAGTAATTGGAGAGTCAAGTCATCCATAGTTGTGTTTTCCAAAGATTACGCTTCCTCGGACTCTTGCTTGGATGAGCTTGTGGCGATCATGGAACATCACAGAAAAGTTGCACATCATGTTCTTCCTGTTTTCTATCATGTAGATCCATCTGATGTGAGCAATCAGAAGGGAAGCTTTGCTGAATCCTTTAATCGCCATGAAAAGGACTACAATGAAGATAAGAACAGAGTAGAAACGTGGAGAAGTGCATTAAGCGAAGTCACCAACCTGAGAGGAATACATATAAAAGGAGGGTATGTGTATATGCAGACAACTGCTTACTATCTTGAAAATGACAATATGCAATATGTGAAAGTGCCTTAGCCTCTTGCCTTTACCTGTTTTGCTCTCCTTATTATGTACAGGTACGAAGATGAGATAATTCAAGATATAGTTATAGCTGTCGGAGAAATGATCGGTAAGAAAACAGGTATGTTGTTTTAAATCCTAATAAAATGCAGCATCTTTAATGTAGTCTTTGTTCTCATTTAGTATTTTCATGACCATTTTACTTTTGAATTTATGAAAACAGGGCCAAAGGCAAAGAGGAGGAAAAGTATGGTTAGACCATTGTACGCAACAGAGCTAGTTGGTCAAGGGTTTACAGCAGCCAAGGAGAAGATGTGGTCTTTACTAAAGAATGATGAAGTTGTGAGAATTGGAGTTTATGGGACTGGGGGAGTAGGGAAAACAGAATTAATGAAGCATATTCACAATGAGCTCTCGCAATCAACTCATTTTTCTCATGTTTATTGGATTACAGTATCACAGGGTAGTAGCATAAATAGATTACAAAATCTGATCGCTAAGCGTATTGATTTAGAGCTTTCAGATGATGAAGAAGAAGATGGGACTAAGATAGGAGCGAAATTATGCGAGTTATCGAAAAAAAGGAAAATTTGTCTTTATCTTAGATGATTTGTGGGATTACTTTGATAAAAAAGGTGGGAGTTCCTGAAAGTCTGGATGGGTGTAAGTTGATTCTTACAACTCTATCACTTGATGTGTGTAGGAAGATGGCTTGCCAGAAAGACAATTTAATTAAGGTGAATCCTCTTTCTGAGAAGGAAGGTTGGAGCTTGTTCAAGAGGAAACTAGGAAACTACGACGTCAAAGTGAAACTAGAAGCCAAAGCTGTTGCCAAGGAATGCAGAGGTTTGCCACTCGGGATTATAACGATGGCAAGAAGCATGAGAGGAGTAGATGATATGAGCAGGAGGTGTTCCCTATATTGAGAAAGAGTTACGAGCGCTTAAACGACCCATCTTTGCAACAATGTTTCCTGTATTGCTTATTATTTCCAGAAGATTTTAAGATCAGCAGGAAGCACTTGATAAATCACTTGATTGCTCAGGGGATAGTGGAAGAAAAAGCATGCAGAAGGGGAGAAGTTGACAAGGGCCATACCATGGTTAATAAACTCGTTAACCTTTGCTTACTCGAAGATTGCATGGATTTCAGGACTAACAGTATATGCGTGAAGATGCATGACTTGATTAGGGATATGGCTCTTCAAATATTGAGAGAAATCTCATCAGTCATGGTTGAATCTGGAAAGCAGTTAAAGGAATTGCCAGATGCAGATAGATGGAGAGAGGATCTTGTTATGGTCTCATTGATGGATAACAAGATAGAGAAAGTTCCTTCTAGCCATTCACCTAGCTGTCCCATTCTATCAACAATGTTATTGTGCTACAACAGCAAATTAGTAAGGATTGCAGGTTCCTTTTTTCTCAAATTTGACAGTCTCATGGTTCTTGATCTTTCAAGAACTTCTATTCGGAAACTGCCAGGTTCCATTTCTGATCTCCAAAATCTCACTGCCTCGTTGCTTAGCAAGTGTGACAAGTTGAGGTATGTATCATCCCTCGCCAAACTTAAAGCATTGAAGATGTTGGATCTGAATGGTAGTGGACTTGAAGAAATACCTGACGGCATTGAGTTGCTGCACAGCCTCAAATATCTAGATCTTCAAATTGGTGACATGATGGTTTCGAAGGGGCATTTGAAATTACAAAATCTCCCCCATCTACAGTTTCTCAAACTTAGCAAAGGTTTATCAGTTAGAGGGAAGGAGATGCGGCGCTTGAGGAAGTTGGAAGAGTTGGAATGTGATTTCTGCGATCTAATTGACTTCAGAGACTATCTTCAACATCAGAATCTATCGGACCCACTTGATAGATTCCATATCACTGTGAATTCAAATGGTTTCACCAGTTTTTTTACAGGGTGAAGGAGAGTTCACCAGAAGCGTTGAGCTGTGGTACTGTGATATCAGTGGCATACAAGAACTGCTTACGCTCCCAAAAGGAATTGAACAGCTGTTGTTGGAGGGTTGCAAGGGTGCAATAAGCTTAAGCGACTTTTGTGGTTTAAATAATGCAGATGAACTGAAGTGCATCAGTATCAATGGCTGCAATGGACTTCAGTATCTGGAATCATGGTCTAGATTGTCTGCTGGTCGTCTATGCAAGAAACTTGAAACTTTAAGACTGTCTAATCTAGAGAGTTTACAAGTGCTTATTAGCAATGAAGATGGCGTTCCGCAAGTCATACCATCTAACGCTACCTTTGCTCTTCTTAAAGTATTTCAGATAACAGGGTGTCACGGATTGAAGAGGCTGTTCCCTGCAAGGCTGCTGCCAAACTTCCACAACCTGGAACAGATTCGAGTCACAGATTGCACTGCGATGGAAGAGATTATACATCAGGAAAACAGCAGAAACGCCGAGAGTTACTTGTCCAGTTCAGTGTTCTGGGCATTCAGTCTCCTGAAATCTACAGATGATGACACAAATTTCGTCAGTCTCCCCAAACTAAGTATTCTAACACTATCCAATCTGCCACAGCTCAACAGCATTTGCAGCGGGAAGCTGACTTGTGATTCTCTACAAGTAATATTAATTGAAGATTGTGAGAGGCTAAGAAGGATACCTTTATCTCTTCCTCTCGCATCTCTTCAACACATCAACCTCGATTCAAGAGAATGGTGGGAACAGTTGGAGTGGGACCGTCTCGATGCAAAGGATACGCTCGAGCCTTACTGTTTCTTTGCCTCCGATTTGTTAGGATTCAAATTCTGAGGTATTTTGAAATTTATCCATTTATAATTGAATAAACTGCTTTAAATCCGGACAGAATAAGAGTTTTTTTATGACAGATTCTTTATAAATTTCAAATTTTTTTTCATACTGTACTTATTTCACACCGCAAACCACTTATTTGAGAAGAAACACGGGTGAGTGTAGAACGAGAGTGTCTGAAATGATGCAAATCTGCCGGATTCAGATGCTAATCTTGTCTTATTCCCACACCGCAGATTATTCAATTGACAACAAATTATTTGTATTATGTTACGTGTGTTGAAAATCTAACTATGTTGTTTATGTAATAACAGATTCTAATATTGATATTATGTGTCTCGTTAAAAATTGTATGAGACCTAACAGCCAGTGCTTTTTGACATAAGATCCAAAATGAAACCTAATCTAATCCTAACCAATTACATTAATTTATTATCAGTTATCGCATTCACAAACTCACATAGATTCGCAAACCAAAAATAACATAATTGCATCCGTTCTCATATCTAGAAGAATTCAATATGGCATTGATCGAAAATAGACAACCACCACCATCAAAAGAAAATGATTTAGGCACAAGACTACCGAAAGTGATGCTCATAAAGTGACATTGGAGCAATATTATGTTCTTACTTCAAAAATATAAACCTAATTATACGGTTTTAATGAATGATATAATTGCTGGATTCTTTCCTTCATTTCTCCCCAATAATTTTAATTTTGAATAGGATATAATTTTCATACTGAAATTGCACCTATATACGTTGCTCTTTCCTATTGAACCTAGCAAAAGGTCACAATAAGTAGTGCCTGTCTACTCCCACCGCATCATAATCCACAGGCAGGCATCTCCCCCACGACAACTCTTTCTTCGCTTGTTGATCATTTAAATGTTGAAACAGACATTGCGTGAGGAGAGAGACTATTTCAATCCCGTGGAAGGATTTCATTGTGCCACCCACCACATTATTGTCTTCTTCATTTGATTTCCTTTTGCCTTGTTCCTCGGAATGTCGATGGGATAGAAACATGGAAGGCTAAACTAACTACTCCTCTTAGAGAGACGAAGGAAGACAAACAGGAAAAGAAAAAACGTCACGGCACACCAACCGTATATCGGATCTGGTACGGGAAATCTATAATTTGTGTTCTCGATTTAAAGATGACGAATTAAGATATGGGAAAATGCCAATTAAAAATTAGATACATAAAAGGAACTCAACTACCGTGAACCAACCTACCATGTACTTGTCTTTTGCATATCGTCTATCTTTGCCCGAGGCCTCGATGTCAGATCAAATCCTCAATAAGTAATTTAATATTAAAAAATTGACAATAATATTTTAAAATAAATAAAATTTGATCATTTGAAAATTGATAATAAACTAATTTTTAAAATAATAGAATATTTTTTTTATGAAAAATTTACTATTATTATATCGGCGTGCCTGGCGTACAGAGGAGTACTGAACAGTGGTAAAGGAAATATACTTCCTCGTGTAAGGTGAAGCGCCAAATTATCACACGTGTTACTTGGTCAAGTGTATGTGAGTTTAGTATGACTAAGAAAGTGTTGTATCAGCCACCGGATTCAATGGTGTAACTATTCTATAAATATATATTAACTTTTATTTGTAAGATTCAGCAGATTAAAATAATAAAGCTGGGTAAGTAGAACTGTAGGACAAAATCGATCAGTCAATTTTAGCTTTAACAACAAAAAACAAATCGATGGATGCAATTTAAGAGGCCGAGATTCGCACACACGGGGACGTCCCAAACACTTCACTTGCGCGCTCGCAATACAAAACGAAACCAAACGCCCCAGCCACCAAAGAAAAAAGTGCAGAAAGTGGGCGACTCTGAGAAAAACGAGAGAAGGAGAGAGCAATGGATAGCAGCGCCGTACTCGGAGGTTTGCAGTCAAATTACCTTCTTTCATCATCCCGTAACGCTTCATCTCTGATCCTCCCTCCCTCTGGCCACAGGCTCCATCAATTGTCTCATTCTCCTTTCGTTCCTTCTCTCAAGGTGATAAAATGCTTCTACATTTCTTTCTTTGACCTAATCCGTTTTCAGCGAGTGTTTTTGTTATAGGTGTTAAGATCGTTTGCTTGTGGACATTGTTGTTGATTTGTAGTTACAGAAGAAGGCTATTCTTCCGCAAGCTGTTTCTCCTTTCAGCCGTGACGCCATTTTGTCCGATACTATCAGGTCTTTTTGGTTTTGCTGTCGTCATTATGTGTCCTTCCTATTGCATTATTTTATGCCAAATGTAGCTTTTCCTCTGGAGCGAAGACTATTCTGGATCCGAAAAAGGATACAGTACGGGAGTAGCAGCACGTGATACCTGAAATTTGAGCAATGTTCGTTGACGATTATATTGTTAACAATCGTGGTCGATGCTTCTCTAGGAGATATTATTTTGCGAGTTATCCAATTAAATTATTAGATCGAAAGAGGCTATTTTCGTGATTTATGTGTAGTTAAGTCTATTCGTTGACATTGAGTTGGAGTAATTTTTCTTCTTTTCGGCAAAGATGCATGGTTTGTGTTTCTGTTTGATCATGGCGTCAAATATTAAGATAAAATATAATTTCACGTGGACGGAAAATGTATTTGTTGCTTGATTAGACATGTCGTTTGTTAAAGGATACCGCAAAAGGGAAAATGATGTTTTCTTTGCTTTAGTAGGTTTACATATTTTGCTTGTTTATCTGTTTATTTTCTGATCATGTATTACTGTATTTGTTGAATTTCGTAGTGACACTGCAGAATTAGCTGATATAGACTGGGACAATCTCGGGTTTGCCTATATTCCCACTGATTATATGTATGTTATGAAATGCAACCGAGATGGAAATTTTTCTAAAGGTGAATTGCAGCGATTTGGGAACATTGAATTGAGCCCTTCAGCTGGAGTCTTAAATTATGGCCAGGTTAAACATTTGTTATTGCATTATGTCTTTCCATTTAATTTGATATGTATTTCATTTTGAGTTAGGCCATGACTTAGGGGCTGCAAAACTGTATCTTTTTTTTATAAAAAAATCATGTTTTCTTTTCCCAAGTTTCTTGTAAGTATTGCATTGTTTTGGACGCAATTGGTTATTTAAAAGTTCTTTTATTTTATTATTATTTATTCTTTTGCTTTCTGTGTTTGTTTTGCAATAGCGCGGGTGTTGTTTTAACTTGCGAGGTGGTGATTGTTTTGCCAGTCAATGAACACTTGAGTATCATCACCAGCATAGGATGGCTGGTTCTTGAATTTGGATTCTTTTGACTTTTCTCTTCCTCTTTCGTTCTACAGTTAAATTTAAATGGCTTTCTGATGAAAACAATGTTTTGGTTATCCTTCTGACAGTAAGGGTGGTTTGAAAATTTTATTCAAAATTGGTTTGAATAATTTTGAAGTTTTCTTTATTTATAAATCTTTTTGATATTTCCATCACAAGTCTTATATCCAAAAGTTATTAGAGAACCAAATAAGACATATGTTTTATTTCTTTTGATTCTAAGGAGGTCAAGTAAAAAAATAAAAGAGTTTCCTTAGTTAGAAGATCAACCAAGTTACGGAGGTTTCTTTTGATTGATAATTAAAGTAGTGCCTCATTTTTTAAGCTTAGTTACCTGTGCTAGCCTGTTGGCTTATTTTAACGAACATTTTGTGTGTGGCCACTAATAAAAGCTGTTTTTGGCTTTTTTGATTCATTCATGTTTTACTAGCTAATCTCCATGTTGACTACCATATGGATCATATCTCTTACTATTGTTTGTATACAGGGATTATTTGAGGGTCTAAAAGCATACAGGAAAGAAGATGACAAGATTCTCCTGTTTCGCCCTGAGGAAAATGCATTGCGGATGAGAATGGGTGCAGAGAGGATGTGCATGCCAGCACCAACAGTTGAACAGTTTGTCGAAGCTGTAAAAGCAACTGTTTTAGCAAACAGACGTTGGGTAAACTAAAATTATATTGAATTGCAGAGGTTCGTATTACTCTTGGATGTTTAATGAAGATAATAAATTGTTTGTCTCATTTCAGGTCCCCCCTCAAGGTAAAGGTGCACTCTATATCAGGCCATTGCTAATGGGAAGTGGAGCTGTTCTTGGACTTGCACCTGCTCCAGAGTACACCCTTTTGATTTATGCTGCACCTGTTGGGAATTATTTCAAGGTTTGTTTAATTCTTCTTGCCTTTCTCTGATTGAGCAATGATTGCAACTTGCAAAATTTGAATTTTTGGGATTTTTCCTGTTGTTTCAGTTTGTTTTTCAAATATATATCTTCTTGTTTGAATGTAGTAGTAGTTTTGGATAACTGTGGCATATCACAGTATACTTTTTGTCTTGTATGGAAATTCTTGTCTTAAACTGTTACTGGTTTTATTTTTTGTGCCTAGTACTTCACATGTCATGTTGAAATTTGAACTAAATCAGTTCATTCAGGAGAGTTGTTATAAATTATAGATGATTTCTAGGTAATGAGCCAACAGGGTGTTAGCATACTGTAAATTTTAATTTTTTGAACTTTTGGTTTTCTAACTGCAAAGTTCATTGAACTACACTCAACATGGCCATATGGAAAGAGGGAATCTGTTTATTTGTTAGTTTAGTCCGTTTGAATCTTTGAGGCTTAGCAAACTATGTTGAAGCCTTAAAGAATTTCAAATGCATCAAGTTATCAATTTATCCCTTTCTGCTATGGATTTTGGAGGTATCTCTGCTAATTGCCAAAGCTTTTTGGTTTCCATGCTTGTGCACATCATTGAATGTGTAAAATCTAGATTTATTGTTACTTTGGAGCTCATCCTGTGCATATATCCTTTCTTATTCCTTGGTTGATGGTTGGGACGATTCATCGATCATAGTTATTTAATTTTTCATTTTAATTTTCATCGTGCAGGAAGGTATATCACCAATTAACTTGATTATTGAGCATGAACTGCATCGTGCTACCCCTGGTGGCACTGGAGGTGTGAAAACTATAGGGAATTATGCTTCAGTAAGTGAAAGCTTTTTAGTTCATGTTAACTGTGATTTTTTTTCTCCTGAGCTTCTTGTTTATTTGATGGTTTTATCTTTTTTGATTTCTATACTTATGCACCACAACAATGATATAGGTTCACAACTGTGCCCATGAGTGAAATGTTCACTTAGTCGCAAATTCGCTTTATTTTATATTTGCAATTTTGTTTGTGGGAAGCTTCTTGAGGAAGAGATTACTTACACTCAGGACCAGTTTGTAGGATCTGAAACAGAATATTATATTTGATGGTTGTTTCTCTCAGGTTCTCAAGGCACAAACTGTTGCAAAATCCAATGGATATACTGACGTCCTGTATCTTGATTGTGTTCATAAAAATTACCTGGAGGAGGTTTCTTCTTGCAACATCTTTGTTGTGAAGGTATTTTGGAAAGAGATTTGATTGTATTTTAATGCAACATTGTTGTGTTTAAGGGATATATCATTATGATTTGTGAAAACAGAAATCATTAACCATTAGTCTTGATTTTGCAAATATGTGTATCCTTCTTATGTTGTCATGTGGGGATGCTGGCGTTCTGGTTCCTAGAGAATCGGTTGTGATGCCACTGAAGTTGTGTTAAATCATTTACAAGCACATGAAATATTTTTTACTGACTACACCTGAATCATCACCTTATCTTTTGTGTGCAAGTGGTAATGATCCCTTGCTCTTCCTCTGTAGCGGGGGAATACTAGCACCATAATATCCCAATTCTACCGAAATAGAGTTGACATCAGCTTATCTGTTTATGAAATTTACTATTGACAGCTAATGCTGCAACTGTATTAGAAGCACCAATATTGTTTTTTTTAGTGATGCTTATCTTTGAGAAACCTTCCTTTTGGGCTTCAACTGTCTCATTATAACTGTTGCATTTGTCCCCTTTTCCGACAGAGCTAGATATGTATCATTTACATGAACATCTTGTAATCTAACCAGTATATCGATTTTGTTCTTTTATGTTCATGTCATGTTTTAATTGTATGCATCACATTGCTTTGTCTTATGCTTTTTGGTTTCTCGGTTACAGTTCAATTTTTGCTGTTGACTTTTTTTATTTATTTCAATCATCAAATGAGACCTGTGGAGGATAAGCCATGTCACATGCAGCATGTTATTGATATTGGAACTAATACATGCACACCCACCCGCATGCAGGGTAACAATATATCTACTCCTGCAATACAAGGAACAATCCTTCCTGGCATTACTAGGAAGAGTATGATTGATGTTGCTCGAAGCCAAGGATTCCTGGTATGTTCTTTGATATCTGTTATCTTGCCTTCGACATTGGTTGCCATGAAATGTGGTTTTTCATTTGCAAGCATTTGAGTATCTGTTCATAAAGTATTCTACTTATTTCATCTGACATATGAAGGTTGAGGAACGTCCTGTGACAGTGGATGAGTTGCTTGCTGCTGATGAAGTTTTTTGTACTGGGACAGCTGTGGTTGTATCTCCTGTGGGGAGTATCACATTCAAGGGTAAAAGGTATCAAGTCTCGTTCTTGAGCATGCGAACATGTTGAAATTAGATTTTTTGACAATCATTTGTGAATGAACTGTAAAGGAAAAAATGGGGAAAATCTCTTGATTGCTACTTGGTTGGGGGTAAGTGTGCGTTTAACAGTTGGAAATTCTATTTCCCTGTCTTCACTTTGAATAGTTGCCCATTTGTGCATAAAGATGTAAGCTTGTGTATATAGAGATATCTCAAGTATACGTAAAAGTACCTTATATGCTGAATGATACCATCTCTAGCGTTTTTTATATCAAGATATTTTTGAATTGTAATGAAAGTCAAGGTGTTAGTGTAAAGCTTGCCTTCATATTAAAACAGAGCAAAAAGCTTGTCTCAGTTCCATAGATATCCACATAAAACTTCTGCAGTGTAATCATTCCCTTTCTGTTTATGTTTTTTTGTTTGCTAAACCTGAATGCCACTTTTAGAAAGATGGTTCTGTGGTGGTTTTGTTGGTGCAAGCAATCTTAGCAAAAGTTCACAGTGGTCTTTTGCTTTTGGCCTTGTCTACGAACCCCATATAAGCTTTCTTCCGTGCATCTGGCAACAAGGATTAGTAGTTGAAGTATATTTTCCTCCTATTCAGGGTAACTTACGGAAATGGGGGTGTTGGTGCCATCTCACGGCAACTGTATGGTCTACTTACCAGCTTGCAGATGGGCGTCATTGAAGACACAATGAATTGGACCGTCGAGCTGAGTTAGATATTTACATGATAAATTCAAGCTTCTTGGTGTAGAGTTAGCACAAACTGTCAGTTTTATGGCAGTTAAGAGCTGTGCACTTAGTTTACTTTCGTTTCGGTATTGTATATTTGTTTCTCGGTTGCTGTTTTATACTGTTAGCAAACTGCAGTTTTCCATAAGGAATTGTGTTAAATGATTTCGCATGTTCCAATATTTAGTTGACAATCTTATGTCATAGGTTATTAGAGGAAAGCTTCTGCCGGCAGTTTATCAAATCTGAGATGATTTGTTCCAGAAGTAAGGGCGGTGGCGGATATTCTTTTGTTATCTCGCCCATCTGATAAATCCATACATTCGGGGAACGTGATTTCCTTTTCTTGTGTGGAGCTTTGTTAAATTAAGCTCTTAATATACAAAAATAAGAAAGCAATAAGGAAAGATGTAGGAAATCTGGGATGTTTATTGGTGAATCTATACTTATAATTATAATGAAAGAAACTTGGTGTGGTTGAGTGTTAAGATTTATTCATTTTTAACCAAAGATTTAAGGATTCTATAGGACACCGATAATTAGTTTTTATGATACAACAAAAAGTGATTAGTCATTGGTATTGAATCATATATACCTGATCTTATACTATGTCAATCAAAGAAGATATTGTCAATTTGATCGCCACATCTAATGGGACCAATACGTCAGATCCGACAATCGTACAGCTGTAAGAAAAATGAAAATTATACTGATCAACAAAACAGAATTGTTGAACAAGAACCCTAAATAATCTATTGCATAAAATTCTTTGGGGTAAACATTTTTGAAATAACGCAGCAGCGACGCTTTGTTGCTAAAACAAAATAAAGAAAAAAAGAAGAAGAAAAAGGTTCCAATATGATAGAGAGGGAGAGAGAGAAATATGAGCTACAAAATCAAATATAAGATGGTCAATGGCTGTACTGGAAAAGGTGGTTGCAAGATTTGGGTTTTCCTTTTCATTATGCATCTCACTATTTGCTTTCACTTTTCACGAAATTGATCTTGAAATACACAAAATAATAGTAAGAAACTAAAAGCAGGAGATGTTATCAACCCCTCCCAAAAATAAAGAAAGAAACAGTCTTCATGGTAGGCCACCATCTCCATTTCACACTCTTATTAGACTTTGAAAGAGTCTTCTGTAGGATGTCTTCTCGAGGTATTTTAGCAGCGTCGTTTCAGTTTGACAATTTGACCATCCAATGCAAAGGTATGTTGTTTGTATTGACCAATTTTGGAGTGTTCAAATGAAAAGTGTCAAATCACAACATGATTCAGTATTGCTTTTGTTTTGAAGTGGAGCAAGTCACATCTGCTGCCAACTTGCCATTGTTGATCACGAAATAAGCTTTCGTCTGTTTGGCAAGTGCGAGTAACAAAACCAAAATTGATAAGATTAGAGTTTTGGATAATTTTTTCATTAATTATATAGTTCCCAAATCGTTCTGGACACGAAGTTGTGTCATATTTGTTACCAATCATTGGTGTTGGTTTATTATTATTTTAATTGGTATTTTCTTGTTTGCAATTTTTTAAATTTTAAATAATGTAAAGATGATGGGTGAAAGAAGTTAATACGAGGAAGACAAAAAAAATTCTAACCCCATCATAATAAAGTAAAAAACAAATATCTTGTCTATACGCTTATCTTTAATTCGTCTAGCACCACATTCCAGTAATGGCATTCTTCTATATTTTTGTTCGCTCTATATAAAAAAAAGTTAAAACTTTTATTAATTAAACTTGTATCTTGGTTTCTATAATTTATTATTTTTATTAATTAATTTATATTTTCGTCGCGATATCTCAATCATACATAATGTATACTTTGGAGGCATTGTAGAATGTGTCTCCGCTTAACAGTTGATCTGTTGACTTTCGCCATCGATAGTTGATTTGCTCAGATGCACGTGCCTATTCAGGTCTTGTGCATACTAGATTATTCAAAATTCAGATTTTTTTTCTATTTCTAGTTATATGAGTATTTCACAACTAGGTATTTTGGATGTTTTCATTGAGAAACTTATCCAATGAGAGCAAAACCTCTTAATTTATGTCATCATTCCAACCATTATTGGCTGGAATTTCTCTCAAAATTAAAATCCACACGAATCGGATCAAATAAAAAATTTGAATAATCGGACAATTCAATTAAATGATTCAAAAGCGTCTAAAAATATTTACTAGATGTTATCAAGAAAAGTTAAAATAAAATAAAAGAAGATCGATTACCTATATTTTGAATCCGTATCGAGTGTCCTACTTTTTGCACATCTGAAAGAAACCTTTTTCTGATGATGGACGATGTAGGTGTTATGTCAGGATGCTGATTTGGGTAGAGAAGGCGGTTGGAAAGAAATAAATCGTTCTTACAAAAGGAGAGTTTATAACCTGCCTAGAAGCCTTTTCTTTCCTTTTTTGGGAAACGCGGTGGCCGAGCTACGTGTCGTGTGCTCTCCTCGCATATCTCCCTCTTAAAATGGTGTATTTTTATTTTTATTAATTCAATTATATTATATGTATATATTCAGAAATCTATTTTATCCTCTAAAACTCATAGTAATTGGTATACTGATCTATATATTTTAAAATTTTAACCATAAATCTGTAAAATTCTGCTTGGTGAAGTTTGAATAAAAATTATATTTTTATTTTATTTTTTACAAAATGATCAGCCATTTAACAAGTATGAGCTGTACATGTATGGGCTTACAAATAGAAGAGATTGGGCTTTGGTTCATAGAATCAGAAATTATTAATTATTTTTAGTTATACTTAAAAATAAATGAAATAAAAAAATTTAACGAGGTTTGACTCTCGTATGAGTCTGTGTGTGAGAGAGAATCCACTCTGAAAATAGCTTACAAGATCCTAAATTTACAATGCTAACCTGAAGATTTCTAGCAATGAATTTTTCAGCTTTTTTGGTTTAAGTTGTCTTCGATTTGTTTGAATCAGTTCAAGTCTTCTAAAGAAAAAAAGAAAGTAGAAGATTTGGTTTATTACCGTAAATCATTGAAAAGTCAGTCGCTGCCAATCTTTACCTACTCGACTCACTTTGGTATGAAGGTGGTGACATAATGTTATATGATCAGACGAGAAATAAGCGTTCCGGCAATTGACTGTGCGAGCTAAAAACTCCTTTGAAGAAGAAATTGGGGATGGAATCCTTTTCAATTGCTCAACTTTTTACACTCCATAAAAGGCCAAAGTCAACAAACGCGTTTTCATGCTTTTTTGTGATGCATTTTTTAGTTTAAAGCTAGTAGAAAGAAGAAAGGAAGGCACACAGGTCAAAAGGACTGGCATCAGATTGAACTCCCAGTCCCAGGTAAACCTATGTGGGAATGGCCTTCTGATCTTTGCCTGTGCGTAAATGGGTTTCTTACTTCTCGATGATGGTGGGTTTCATTGGAATTTTGAAGGACCGTTTCTACACGCTGGTGCCGTTTCTGTGCGTCACACTCTGTTGCTTCACTGCTGTTTCCTAGAAGATTACTTGCAAATACGGAAGAGTGTGATTAAATAATAAAATTACCTATCCGATATGATTAAGAGTTTGATTTATGAAGTATTTTAAAATTTTCAGATCAAATATTACGATAAAATTAAAAAAAATTAATTGTACGGTGTCAATTGAATGAAATATAGTTTTAATATAAAAAAGGGAAGGTGCCACTTTGGAACTGGTCAATTTGATGCCTGATATATATGTATGATAGGTCATGCATGTAGCCGAGTCCCCAAATTGCACGGTCATGATGGTATGTAATACAATCTGGGAAAACAGGAGCATGCTTTTGTGTTAGGAGGTGAGAGCAGGGATGGTGGCTAAGAGGGTATATCTGTTTACAGATTCTAGACGAAGAAGAATGACAAATTAGAAAATCCCGTCTACTGTGTTTCTGCCATTTTAAATTCCGGCTGCATTATTCTATTCCCAAAATTTCTTCCTTTTTCTCCGTTTGCCTTTTGGAAATCCTTCTGAGTCTCCGTGTTTCTTCTTCTCCAGCTATTATTCACTTTCCTCTTTCACTTTCTTTATACCTCACTGACTTATATATAGCATTATCATTGTTTATCATTGTTATCAACCGATATTAAAGAGAATTAGGCACCTATAAGCTCTTATCTTTTCTGCAGAGAAAGAACACCAGATAAGAAAGATGGGAAGAGCTCCTTGCTGTGACAAAGCCAACGTGAAGAGAGGCCCGTGGTCACCTGAGGAAGATGCCAAACTAAAGGTTTTCATCGAGCAACACGGCACCGGCGGCAACTGGATAGCCTTGCCTCAGAAAATAGGTATGGGTAAAACTTGTGCGCGCGTTCTATATATAATCTCTTCAAATTCACCGTATGCCTTGTAATTAACCGAGGAAGAAGTTGGTTTTCACCTACATAGAATGTTGTGATTTATATTTTAGGACTTAAGAGATGTGGAAAGAGCTGTCGGCTTAGATGGTTGAATTATCTACGGCCAAACATTAAGCACGGAGGGTTTTCAGAAGAGGAAGATAATATCATTTGCAGTCTCTATATAAGCATCGGAAGCAGGTAAATAAACAGTATACTCGCGTCTAATCTTCTTCACATCTCGAGTCACATTTTCTTAGTAGGTAAGCTACATATATATCATGCCTGACAAAAATTGTTTATCGATGAATAGGTGGTCAATTATTGCTGCTCAATTACCAGGAAGAACTGACAATGATATCAAGAACTATTGGAATACAAGGCTTAAGAAGAAGCTATTAGGCAAGCAGCGCAAAGAACAAGCAACGCGGCGTGCACGTGGTAGCCTCAAGCAAGAGATGAAGAAAGATACTGACAGTTTCAGGTTCCCTGGAGCCATAAATGCACAAGCCCCTTACTGGCCAGAGTTACCAGCAATCCAGCCAGAGATGAATCAAAACGAACAGAATTGTTTCATGGATCAAGAATCCATTAAGGATTTGTTGATTAAACTTGGCGGGAGATTTTCTAATGATAATGAAGGATCGAGCATCATCAGTGCCGCCGCCAGTTACCCTCTTGTCAGTTCATGCAGTCAAGACCAAGTACATGCAAATTCCTTAAACATGATGTATTCTTCGGAACCTATTAACTCCATTGACAGCGCTGATTCCCGGTTTCCTGAAACCACCTACAACGTAAATGGGGCGGGTCCATACACGTTTCAAGGACTCGAATGTTTCCAGACCTCGCTGGATGAATTGGTCTATGGCAACCCACAACATTTAGAAGCTTCGGAGAAATTTTACGGAGTGGACATAGCGAGTGGCAGTTCTGGGACCAGTTCTCTGGAAAGCACTGGTTGGAGGAACATAAACTCTCTTTCTTATCCTCGCCTTGTTCCTGATTTTGAACCCTCCCTGCAAAGCATGCCTCAAGAATCATTCCTCGAAGATTTGAGGTATTTGGGCCACATTAATTAGCATTGTTTTATATGGGGTTGTAAAATTGGTTTATTAACTTAAATTCAGAGATCCCCGATGAGTTTAATCCCTAGATTTGTTTGTTCTCCATCTCCCATTATTTCTCCTCTTTGATTTCACTTTATGATAACTTTATCTATGGATATCTGATTTATACTATTTGGACTGATTTGTTTTCCTAATTCAATAACAAGAAGAGGAAATGATGGGACACTTGGATAAAATGGCATTATTCAACAGAACTAGATTCCAATTGTCTTGCACTTCGAGTGGAGCCTTGTTCTTAACGCTGGCCAAGGATCTCCAGGATCAACAATATTGTTTAAAGGAAATGTATAATCTATTACTTAATTGAAAATGCTAAAAGGTACTGTCATTTTACTCTAACAACTAGGTAGAATTGCACTTGTCAGAAAAGTTGCTTTGACGTTTTGGCCATGACTTGCTCGGCTCTAGCTAGTAGGGCATTCAAAATTGGCTGCATTCCTTTATTCCTATCTTCATGTTTCCAATACAAAACAAGAGCTCTGGGATGGCACAAATATGAAGTTCCAGCTAGCGCATACCCCCAGCTGCCATAGGCCTCACCCTTCTCTTCTTCTTTTTCTTCTTCCCTTTTTTTTAATAAAATCCAATAGCTACTTAATCCATTGGTATGTATCGATCAAAGTTATTACATTTAGCATTTTTGAGGAATCAATTCCACCCTTCACTTGAATTTCTAATATATTACATTTTCTTGAGGAATCAACACTTGCGAAAACATGATGCTTAACAATGTCAAGTGGTACATCATTTATTATTATTATTATTATTCGTTGATAAATATTAATGAAATACAGCTTAAAAGATGAGCAACTGGAGGACATATGGTCGAAATCGGGAATAAAAAATATTAAACTTTATAAATATTCTCAAAATGAAAAAATAATATACAAGAAAATAACTATTTAGAAGGCCGTATATATATATAAAGGAAAAGTGGTACTGGTAGCCACCAGGCACAAATCCAAATTGCACTGGGTAATATAATTCTTGATCTAAGCTCATCCTCGTCCAATCATTAATCAGAGCACTGATTAGACTTCTGACCACTGATTCTTACGAATGTTAAACAGTGAGAGGCAAATAATTGAAGGATAGACGAGATAAATAAGATTGAGGACCAGCTGGTACACTCACGCTTTAGGTACCACACTCACTTCATTTCTTCAATCGACATCTAATTTCTCAATCAACACGTACGTAGGAGCAGCAGAAAACAGAGTCCCTGATTTTGTAAATGGTAAGTTGTGACAAAATCGTTGCGATTTGGGTGTCATCACCATTGATCACATGACTTCGTCTTGTATAAATCGTGATGTCATGAAACCTCTCCTGTGGTAATTTTGCACGTCAAGACTGTTTCGGAGTAGGTGACATCCGTTGCATGCCAAACATACATGAAGGGGTGATAGATTTTTGGGGTTATTTATGTGGCACCATAGTGTAGCCACCGTCACTATATGAAACGACATGAGTCACATGACTGTTGCGTGGGTCTTAAGGTCTCCTCTATTCTTGCATGTTTGATCTCATCTATAATAATGCACAAATTCTTTTGCAGTTTTTGTTTTTTAAATCCTCTCTGGTTGGATGATGAAACAACATGGTTTCATGCAAATGGTATAGATGTGGTTGGGATGGAAACTACTTCTGTCAAAACGAACCCACCAAACAGCATCGTTTCATACGGTCATGGGCACCAATAAGGGCATTTTTTGTGAAGATCGAATGATTGATTATCTTTAATATTGTGCAGGCCATCCAAAATTTTAAAAAAATTAATCCAGATCAATAAATAATAATACAATGTATATATAAGCATCATCATCAAAGGGCGAGTATTGAAAAATTACGGTGGAAACAAACAACAAATTGACTCATTATTTGAAGTCACTCTCAAGGACACATTCTGTCAACGACGTGACAATATTATTATTATTATTATACCCAATTCGTAAACACCAAATACAACCTTGATTGATGCCTTAAAGTCAGCCAGGCTGCGACAAATATTTCATGCTTTTCATTTTTATATTTGCAAGTGCAATCCAATAATTTAATCCAACCCTTCCTTTTTTTATTGCCGACACTGACACTCACTAACATGCATGTATAGTCTCATTTGTCGTCATTTCTAAAGGTGGCAAACTTGTTTAATTTACTAAATTAAACAATATTAATCTTTCCTTGTGAGATTATATGTCTGATAGTGATTCCATTTCCAGGAAGAAGAAGTTAGCCTCTGTTTGTCATCGATTCTCAGGTGTCTATGAAGCATAAAAGGATACAATTTGAGGCCCGAGTTATGGGCTACAATTTGAGTCTGAAACCTGGGCTTGGAAACCCTTGTTTCAGAATGTTTTTGTGGATAAGTGCAGTGTCCAATAAAAAGCCGACGAAAAAGTCCAACCATACCCAATCAATGCAAAAGAGAATCCCACATTTGTTTCCAGACCCATTCCCCTCTCTACTTATCTTTGATCTTTCTTATTTGTCAAAGCCCAATTTAGTAGTGGACCACAGCCCATTAAACTGTAGGAAACTTTTATCCCAAACTGATTTGAAATTGAAAAGAGGAGCGTGATCAAACAAAATGTATTGTGTATGAAAGCAATAGTAGTGTTAAAGGGAATTTGATCAGCCCGTTATACCACCAACTTTGAAATTTCGATCGGCAGAAGATTACACGTGAAACAGTAGCTGTGTGTTTCTCATGCAAATCCTTGTAAACGTACCGCATAAACTTTCCGAAAACGTTTAATTAGTTGGACATATAATCCACATAACTCGATGGTTTTTAAGTTGGTTCAGATTTATCAAACACATCTGTGTTTTACGCGGTAAGATATTTGTCAGATCGTCATAATTGTGAAACGAAGAAAATCGATGAATCACTCTGATTTTACGCGCATTTTCTGGGTATCCCTATTTAGCACAAACACTAACGTCTTGCAGATGCCTAACTCAGGCAGTCTTTCCTTTGCTTTGACTTTGCTCTCCAAAACTGCTGTCACTGCAAGTCCAGCTGCCCAGCACGTTCCCCCCCTCTTTTTTTTTTTACAAATGACATTTATCCAACTCCTTAGCAAGAAAAATAAGGGGAGTTGAAGTCTGAAGAAGATCATCTACCGCATGCATAAATTAATAATCTATCTGACACCCAACCAAGAGATTCAAACAAAATCTTCAAGAGTTTGAACTTTTCAATTTGACCTCAGATCTATCTCCAAGTTAATGATGGTTAAAAGCTTGACAGCGGGAGTAAATTGTGGAATCTGTCTTCCGCTTTTGTGTAGGTTTTACTGACCGTATGCGCCTGCTTAAAGCACATGAACAACATCTTGGGTTTTCTTATGCTATCTAGAAATTCTTAATCAAAATATATACTAAAAAATACCCTAAATAGAGTATAATCATAACAAAACACATTATATAGATGAATACAGAGACGGGTCAATTTAAAAGTTATAGCTTACTTTTTCAAAAACACTTGGATGCAGCAAATTTTGAAACATAACATTATTCAAATAACGACTGTCTTTGGTTGCTAATGTACATTTTTGTATTTTTTTTTTGTTAATGGTATTTATTAATCAATATTTTATAAAAGTAATATAAAATATTAACAGTAATTTTTCGTTTTTCAACAGAGATGGTAAAACTTTTCAAAGCTTTCACGAAGGCACCATGTGTAAATGGCCCGCAATTAATTAGCTAAGATTTAGGGGCAAGTGGGTAAGTTGACAGTAGTGAAGAGGTTGAATAACAGATCAAAGTCACATCATGAGCACGTGCTAATCCAGGACAATAACAGTCTTTAGCCTTTCGTTACTTTCATAGATAGCTAGACATTATAAAATTATTGCCGAAAACTAACCTGTGGACCCTTGCACTTAGACAGCCGACAAGATGACTTGGAAACGATTTTCGGCTAGCCCACTTAATGTTATATGTACCACAAATTATTGGTTTTCTTTATTAAAATATGGTTCCATAACTATTTAATGAAAATTAGTGAATTACCATGGAATTTTTATGATTCCTGATTTTATCTTTTCCTAATGATCATGATCAGTGTGAAAAATATTTTTGTTTTTTTATAAAAAAAAAATTAACAGTTTCGACTGGTACTTAAGATATAGTTGAAATATATCTTTAATTTAAAAAATTACAAGGACGACATTATGATGAACGTATCAAGGGAAAATAAGATTTTATTCTGTGTGATATTTAATAATATGGGTTCGTTCGTTGACAATTCTGCATACAACAAAATACAATTATATTTGGCGTCAATATACATACATCAAGGAATCCTAAAGATAGCGTAAACTATTTCTTTTATTTTATTTATTTTCTTTCCTTACCATACCATATCTCTAGACAAAGACAAATAAAAGAAATCATAGTCTACGTTTTCACAATCATTCTCAAAAAAATTTCAAGCACAACAACAATCTATGTCTGGACCCTACAATATGGGACCCAACTTAGATACTATAGATTTCATTCGGATTGGAGATTGGGTAAGGGAGTATTACTCCAGGCAGGCAATAAGCCATGTTCAGATGGCCCCGATTTGTCTCCTTGAATGCGAGCATCACCCGAGGGGATGCATACCAGTTTGCTCCTAGAATATGCGAAGAGAAGGGATCAGAGGTAAAGGAAAAAAAAAAAAGTTAAAAGAAGAGAAAAGGAAGCACCTACATACCCTACTCCTTTCCTGCTTTCAAAAGTTTTTAAGCAGGTGTTCTATGTTCCCTTGCATGTTGTAGGCTGGGTCTCTGTTCATGTGAAACCCACATGAAACCCATACCTACGTAGTCAAAGTGTCAGACGTCATACCTTTAACTGGGAAAGCGACTTCTATCTAATGGCTCCATACATGAATCAGTTAGTATAATCATCTCAATTTTAGTGACCATCACTGTGTATTAAGGGTGTCCAATAATACAATTGTGATAATTGATTGTTTTGGGTAAAACAAAATGGCAAGCCTTTCTTTTCACTGTCCTTGTGTTATTAGCAGTGTGGACATTAAGCTTTGGTTTATGTCCGTAATGATGTGATCTTCCCAGTCACTGTGGTCACATAATTTCTTATTCGGTTCTTTTCATGTTTCATTAGTTGTAGTGTTGGCATGTAAAGCTGGATTACTTGGAAGTTTTTGTTTCCTCATTCTTCTTAATAGATTCGCCAAGGGTGGGCCCAGCTCTCTTTTTTCAATATAGTAGGAACAAAAAAAATATTTCAGCAAACTTATAAATGTCCGGCAAGATATCTGTTTTGAAAGCTTGATTTATGAAATATGATGGGCAAAAATCAATCTCAGAAATGCTGATTTCAACGCTATGCAGCTGATGGCGGTAGATAATCTGTATAGAATTCTGAGATGATAGACAACGATAAACAAAGATATATTTGTTAGTCTTATTGTATTCGAGTCAATCATTGACCTTGCATAGGCCTTATATGTGACTGTGATGTACATTCCCACTTAATCTATTTATCGATCCTTTTCAAAAAAATTAAGTATTAATTAAGATCTAAATCTTTAATTAGACTCGGAATTCATTCATATGGGCATAACATATCATAGTTCAACTAGCTAGTAACAAGTAAGGCTAAGTTCCAACACAAAAAAAAGCTAGCCCTACATCGTAGACACCTATATATAGGTCAGGACATTAAGAAATCAAGTTATAGAGGCCTCAATAATATGTTTGAATGGCGGGGGGAAACAAAAATCAGGCAGTACTTTTCATAAATCCAATACCATCAATTGTTGAAGTATTTGATAATACCGATCTGATTTTATATTGTTATTACTTGATTTGACTAATCCATCAACAGTCCATAGTCTTAGGCTCGATGATTGACTCTAATTTAACTGGAACCTTGTTCACATTTGATCGATCACAAATTATAAATTAAAGAACACTACATAAACCAAGTTTCTCCCTTTGTTATATTGCTTAATCCGCAATACAAGCAACAAAGCCGAGGTTATATTAATTTATGGCACATGCATAAAGCATAAAGTCCACAAGAACATGGAAATGGACCAAAATTCTGATTTTATTTAAAAATTGATTAAAATTTAAATATTTCTACTGGTCCCCAACAATAGAGGTATCAAACTTGAAATCACATGAAAGGATCATGGGTAGTTTAGACACGTATTCGCCGACGTATCAAGGAAAACAAAAATAAATAAATAAATAACCAGTCAAATTAACCAATTAATATAACACTAATATGGGTTAAACAAAGTATCATCCATCGAAGAGATATTTTGACTCTTCCAACTCGCACATGGAACGGCCTTGCCCAACTCAGTAAAGTATAGTATAGTCTTGCTTCCTCTTGTTAGGAATTCCATTTCTTTTTATTGCGTACTCTTGCTCAGTTATCAATATGGGTTAATAAATCAAGATTTATAACTTTAGATTATATGTCAATTGTTACTGCTTAACTAATATTCTAATGATCTCTAATAATGCAGTATCGATACTTTGATTATTTGTCATTCTTTACGGCTTTAGTTTTATGTCAATGCAATATAATACTTTAATTATAAGTCATTGTTTACGGCTTTCATCATAAACTCACCCTCTATGGCTAAACTAATATTTAAACATACTAATAATTCAATACTAGAATGGACCCACAACGAATTATATGATTAATTAAGTTGGTGGAGATTTAACGATTTTGGTAATCTCTACAATCAATCAGCAATTTGGACTCCCAGTTTTTATATCAAGGTAAAATCCAAGAAAATGTGCTTCCTCATTAATTATGATCGAGGACTAACATGTGAAAAAATAACGTCATGTAGGTAGTAGCTACTTATTCTATGCTTTCCCTTAACTGAAAGAATAGAATAAGAATTAGTTCTTCTGCTTATTATAGGTAGGTAGGTACATCTTTTTTTTTACTATAGAATAAAGCTATAATCTATTAAATTAAATCGTTTGAAGTTGTGATATGCCGCACCAATCTAATAGAAAATTTTGATTAATGCTTATCCGTATAATATATTAGTAGTACTTCATAACTTTATTATTGTTTTTATTATTGGTGTATAGATTGATGGCTAACTGACATATAAAGGGGGATTCTAACGGAAGAAGTCCTCTAATAATTCAGCATATGATAGCATTATTATCCAAAAAATATAATGAAAAAATCTTCAACGATGAAAATGTTGTGATCTCATGACTTGAAGGTCATATCTCAGTGACCATATATAATTTCCTTTAAAAGTTAACCTCATAAATCAATATAAAATACGTGTTAATCAACCCAAAAGATGCAATTGGATTATAAAATATACTTATTTATTTTTAATAAAAAATAAAAGATTTCGATCTCTAATTTTGAATATCGAATTAACCAAAAAATTAATTACTATTATCATACTTTAATTAAAAAAAAAGAGAGAGTTAATCATCGCAAACGCTGCTGAACGAAGGGTGGGTTAAATCCTTTTAAAAGAAATGAAAGAACGAGAACCCAACTGAACAAATCCATCTGGAGTATTTGAAGCTCGCAGCTACCTAATTAACTGATGGTTCTCTCTCTATTGGGTGATTGGGTGAAGTCATGCGAATCTATATATAAAATATTTTATTATAATAAAAAGACATGCAATATATAAATCATGTATTATGATTCTTTTGACTCTTTCTCTCCCTATATATATGCATTGTTCCTTTGCAGTTTTTTATGTAACTAGCAATGTGATGTTTTATTTGAATAATATTCGTATCCATAAAAATAGAAAATATTAATTGGGTGAGACTCTGATCCCTATTCTCCGGGGACTTGAACAACGTATAATGATAGGATTAGGTCGGTTGAGACCCAATTAATGGGCTGCCGACGACACCCATGCCTCACTACGCGACATACGTCACCATCCCAAGCGGTATAATAGTTGGTAACACTGTAAGCAATTTGCATGACAATATAAAGCAATTGGATTGGAACAGACAAGTTGTTTTGACTCATAATGCGAACTCAACAAATCATAATTTATATTTAATTCCTTAATTTCAATAAATAGATTAATCATACCCAAGGGTTACAAAGCAGAGCTAATAGCCACTTCTAGTCCACGTGACGGGACAGAGCGCACTTGAATTCCTAAATTCTAGAATTTGAAAAAAAAGATGATCATCCAAAAAATATTTTGGAAGAAAAAAGAAAGAAGAAAGACCGAACAAATGGTGTATGGCGTGTTTTGTTTTTTCAAACTAGCACACACGCCGGCCGGACTATCGTTCTTCGGGCTCGCGGTCGTGAAACGAAAGTCGGAAAACCCACTTGGACAGAGACTTCGTCTTTCTGGAGTTTTTCATCATCTGGTGACTGGTTTGGTTGGTTGTCAGGGAGTCTACAAAGGATTTGAGTCTTTTCATAGCCAGGTCTAGTGTGTCTTCTGACATGTTGGCAAAGCATACGCGAAACCACCCTGGCTCGGTGCAATGGCAGGAGGAGCCTGGTGAGATATTCAACTTTACGTCGTAAACAATCTTCTTCCATAGCTCCATTTCTGCCTCGAAGGTGTTGGAGCTCAAAAGGGGCTTCATGTTAACCCAGGAAAATAGACCAGCATTGCTCTTCAAGCAACTGATACCTGCCTTCTCCAGGCCTTTGACGATCATTTTATGGCGTTGTTTCAGCCTTTTTTGATTCTCTGAAATGTAGTTCCTCGTGAACTTTTTGTCGGACAGAAGAGCAGAGAGGAGGTACTGGGTTTGAGAAGAAACCAAGCCAAAGCTTGACATTTTTGTTGCTGCGGATACAACCATCTCATCGTTGGAGTAAATTGCACCAACTCGGAAGCCGGGGAGACCAAGATCCTTTGAAAGACTGTATACAATGTGAACTCTGTTCCAAACTTCTGTGTTCTCGCACTTCCTATCCTTCAAAATTTCCATTATGCTCACAAAGCCTGGTGAGTTAAAAACGGTCCCGGAGTAAATTTCGTCGCTGATGAGATGAATGCTTTTCTCAGTTATGAAGTTTACAAGAAGATTTAATTCGTTGGGGCTCATCGTAGTGCCCAGAGGATTTGAAGGGTTCGTGACCAAGACACCCTTAACCTTCAAGTTGCGCTTTTGCGCCTCTAGATAAGCTTGCTCAAGAGCTGGTGCGGTGATCTGAAAGCCATTGGAGCTTGTGCAATGAATTGGCACAATCTCAACCTCAGTTCTCCACTTGAGATCCCTATCAAATCTGCAACAAGTTAAAAAATAAGATAAGAGAGACGTACATTTCATGCATATGATACTATAAATATTAACTTGTTAATTTTGGGATCATCTATCACATAGCTTGTTATTTCAGCGACAGGAAAAGTGTACGGCAAGATACACACATACCCAGGGTAATATGGTGTCGGAAGAAGGAAAGCCTCGCCGGGTTCAGCAAGGCAAAACATGAGGGTTTCGTTGGCGGAAGTTGCACCAGCTGTGAGGACTATCTTGCTTTGGTCAAAAGTCACCTTATTTCCCCTTATCTCCGCCATGAAGTCCACTAATGCCTGAACACAAAATAATTCAAACAAGAGTTAGCTAACTGAATTATATGAATCGTTATAGCTCATCATGAAGGATGAATTCGAATGTTTACTGTGACTCACTTTCTTGAATGCAGGGAGGCCATGATAATCCTGAAAAAGAGCTAGTTCTCTAAATATGGATTGCCCATCTTTCTTGAAGCCAGCTGCATCTTGATTATCAGCAAGCCATGACTCGAGCAGATCAAAGGATAACTGCATGGTAAATAAGATGGATATATGCCATTAGAAAGCCATGTTACAAAGGAAAATGACAGCTCTAATCGAGTACATATATATTTAGCTTTTGGTGCAAAACGAAAAAAAAAGAGCACAGTTTTGTTTTTTTGTTGTTTTCGCTGGGTGATATATATATATGCACCATAAAAAAAAAAATTGCTGCGGATTTCTAACCTGATTCTCTGCAAGACCCATTTGGATGATCCCTGTTGGGTTCTTGATTTCATCGTATGGGTTCTTCTCATATTCTTGCCAACCTAGGAAGTATGAGGAGTCTTGCCCATGAGTGTTGCACATGGCTTTTCTAGACAACAGCCTCATTTTGTTGTTTTGTCTATATTCGAAGGGTAGCTTCCCAGCTGAAATGGGTAGGAGCTCTAGCTATAACTCACCAAACGAAAGTTGGAGAAGCAAACAGAAAGGACTGGAAAGGTTGAGATAATGGGTTTCTCTTTTTGGGTAGAGAGCTGAGAAGAAGGCTACCTGAATTGGAGTTTAGAAGGGAGAATTAAGAAGATAATGTGTTTTGAGTAGTGTGGGAGGTCTCTAGCTATATCCAACATATATATAGTTGTTGTCATACGAGTGAAATAAAACAATGACACATTTAGAATGACAAAACTGGGCTTGGGGAGCATGTTCATGTTTTCTTTTGTGTATCTTAATAATTAGTAGTTTTGACAAAGAAATGTTAATTCTACGCGCTTTCTGCACCGTCCCACCAACATCACATATTTCCATGCTGATATTGGGTCAAGACACATAAGCCACTCATGGAGCATGCTCATACCATGCCTTCAAGTGATGGAAATGTGTGCTCCACCAACTAGCAAGTCGCGTGAGGTTACCAGAATTTATCCTCTAAATATTTCTTTATTAGATATCCGAATCATGTTAAAAGCGGAAACAAAATTAAGGGGTCGATGGGAATGGGAATTGAAACAGTGCTTAGGAGCCAAAGAGCGACAGCAAATCTTGTATAGAAAATGGCTATAAGGAGTGACCCACAAAAGTCCCACGGTAACTCGGAACTCTAGACTGCGTCACTACTGGGGGTCCATATGTTTCCTGGCTTTATTATCCCATATCAAGCCCATGTCGGCCACATTCTCCCTCTTTAACCTTCACTGGCCCTCATCATCTGCCTAATTTTTGTTCAGTTCTGGGAAGTAAAGACAGCCTTTTTTAAGGGGTTTGAAGTCAAACATTTCCTTCGTTTAGTCTATGCAAAATTGTAATATATTATTCCTAACCTTGACACAGTAGGCCTGGAAAATATATTAATGTTTTTCAGTTCTATTATTAGGAGTTTTATGTTAAAAAAAATTAAAGATAGAATTCTTAATTTTTTAAGGATAAATTAGCCGCGAACAAAGAGGCAGGTAAATTATCATGAGGAGGAACTAAGAAACGGCAACCTTTAGTCAATATTTGAAGGCTTAAGGAGTCATCATTTTTGTTGAATTTTGTTTTTTATTTTTTATAAAGCATAAGGATTTCAGTATTAGAATAAACCAGGGTTTCACACGCAATAAATAAGCCCTCGAGTTTATAATCTAACGGTAATCCATCTGAGGAAGATTTTTAGTATTCCTCATATATCGTTGGGTTACTATCAATTGCATAAATTCTCACGGACCGAAGCATGGAATCTTTGTCCATTTCAATACTGCATCTCCAATCCCAATCTTTTGTATTGTTTAAAATGAATATTACCTGGATATAGTCAATATCAATATTTGAATCTATCTGTTGTCATTGACATGGCAGCACAAAATGAAATTCAGCTTGTGAGTGATGAGTCATGTAAGCCAAAGATTCGATAAATATACGAACCGAGCAGTATGTTAATAACCACTAGCTAACTCAACCTGGTTGGACGGCAAGGCAAGGAGAGGTTAGGCGTTAACCCGTGAATTCACCTAATTAGCAGCATTTACGTGTTGATTGAATGGATTTGAGCCAATGAAAATTATATCAACTCAGAACGTCTCCAGGCAAATTCAAGCCGTATAGAACAAATCTTCTCCTCTCTTTTTTTTTTTTTAATTTTTTCTTTCCACGGTATTAGCAGTTGATTGACTAAGTTTGAGAAAAAAGGGCTATTCGAGGTAGTTGAAGTGGTAAGTTATACGGGGAAATCCACTTCAAGATTAAAAAGAGCTTTTTTACTCGCTTTATGGGAGGCCAATTGCTGTTTCCTTTTAGCGAATTTGGTTGCTCAATATCATTTTACCTTGCCTCTCTTCCTATCGGGTTTTAGCTGTTGTGTGTACAACTGATCATTCTCTTGCAATCACTGGGAACTTATATATCATTACATGTATAGTAGGAGTTCGCTGTCTCACAACTTAGATTGTTAAATATATAATAATTTACGCACTATTAAGACATCAGGGTTCCTTATGCCATATATAACAATTCCATGCTATATAATGGTTCAATCCAAATTATGCCAAATAGGGTCTTCCTTCTCCTTTTTTTTTTTTTTTTCTGTTGATAAGAAATGTCTTCCAGTAATCCAATTCTAAACACGCAGGTCTCCTATGTGGTTAGAAGGATATGATTGATGCAATCAGTGTACGATAGGCTTGAAAAACACAGGCATGTCGACGGGACGACATGCAATGACAATTACAAACGATGTGATCCTTCATTGGGAGTAAATTAAATGGACTGTTTGTGTTTCGCAAGGATCAAAAGCCTGCTTCCGGGGGCAGGAAATTATTGGTTTGTCAATGGATGACCCGAACTAGGTACAGCTTGGTGCATACATTGTCATTAACATTTTGGCCTTATTTAGAGCATGTATGGGATTATATGTTACGTACTTATATGGGCAAAAAGACCGATTGGATTAAGTATGATTAAGGGATATTTAGGTCTTAACTAGAAGGGGAAACTTGAGAAATGGGTTTTTGTATAATTGAAGTGCCACGTGGTTTGTAGCAGAAGAAGGGTTATTATGGCATGTGAAACCCTTGTTTTTTTGCCCCCACCACAGCCCACTTAGACTCATATGTAGGAAGAATGTAGGCTCGGGGACCATTTTGAAGACCTTAGCCCAATGGTGACAACTAACATGATGCTCACGTTAGTCCATTCCTCACACACTTCCTAGGAGACACTGTCGTGGTCCATTTGCCTCCTCCATTGAAACAACGTAGGCCCCATGCCCATCCTCGCCATAAATCCTCTCTTGGCTTCTACCCAAATCTCCTGTGAAATTGTGCTGAAATGTTACGTTATATGTCCAGTTAAAACACTAGAAGGTCAACGAGAAGCTATGCTTGCCAACAACTGAAGCTACCGTGATTGCTAGTAAATGTACATCACCCTTGTTAATGCGAAGCTTCTCTACAAACAATGGAGATAGCTCGATCCCTTGACTTTTGCAAGCATTGACTTAAATAAAATTCAACTGCCCGAAATTCGACGTACGTACGTTTGATGTTAATGTATCGATAGAGTCAGAGTCCAATGAATTGGAGCAATCAGTAGTTATTACGCTTACAGATGAAGTAAGGCAACAAGGGGTTGAATGTGGTGCTTTCTATGGTTGAATGCCTTGGTCAAAGCCCTAGCTAGCTGGGTGATGTGGTGATTGCGTGGTTCCTATCTGATTAATTTCCTGAATGCATGGGATGCGCGCTGTATGTATGTAGTTTAGATAAACACAAGCGTAATTTCTTAATGGTTTTCAATGGCCTTATCAAAGGTCCTACCCCAATTTGGTACAGGCTTTAAGGATAAGATGTGGATGGCTAGCTGCTATTGAGAACTTTGATGCGACCGATTGAATGAGTCTATTTCTCCCGGCGTTTGATCTTGAAGCTACATATGGTAGACTCCTTCTCCATCTTAGAAACGCAAATTGAGACTGGTTAAATTAATACATTAATGTCCATGAATTAATGAGCATACTATATACCTACATATGGTGGGTGATGTATGATATTTCCCGGAGCATGCAATCGTTTTACTTCAAATACAACAAGGAGAGGACCATTCCATTCAAACATAAGAAACCAAGCTGCTCTCTCGACGTCAAATTCAGACTGCGAAGCTTTAAATTTCAGGACCATGTAAAGCCACACCAGTCTTGCATGATTATATACGTCAAACAAGCTACATTTTGTCATTTTGTAACCAAGTGGGTCATTACGAGCAACAATCAAGCATGGAGTGTACACTCCATTCCACATCGAGGGGTCTTAGTTATTAAAGCTTCTTTCCAATTATTTGCAGCAGTTTTCCATATCAACAACAGTCCTAACAAAGCCATGCAGCTTTGACATGTTCCTCCATTGATGGTGACTCCATCCAACCTAGCCTGAAAGTGATTTCGCTACTCTTAGCGGGCCTTCGTTGCACCGTTTGCTTGCTCCTATGGTGAGCCTTCAATGGTGCATTTGTTGAGTGGAGCAAAGTAGTACTGTTCCTGACTCACTCACTGACTCTTGCCCCGCGACATGTGGGCTGTGATATAGTGTCATTTATAAACGCATCCATCTTTAATTTGGACTATAGTTTGTTCGTAATCCTTGTTCATTTATATTACATATTGATAGCATTTAATAAGATTTGGAATATATGCTGATCGTATTTGAATACAAGACTCATTCATTTTTAATTAACGGTCAAAATAAATTGCTGTATAAATGTTATTTAATATAAAAAACATACATACAACGGACAAAATGGTGGGCTCTTGAATTCAAGTTAAGACCCAACATATTCAAGTGGGTAAATGAATGCTTTTTATACGGGCTGACATGACAAATGGACCACTGGTAATGCTGGCAACAAATAAATGTCGTTGACCCATATCGCTTTAAGAAATGGGCCCTTTGTTCATGCGTTAGCCCACAAGTTGAGACTCAGACTATTTACAATGGTCTTGTTGCTCAAAAGAAAAAGCCGATGTTGCACTTTAAATCCTGAAAATTATTTTATTATTTTATTATTAATTTCTAATAAATTAATCAAAATTTAGTGTTATATAATTAATTTAATATATTTTATTTATTTATTTTTAACTATCATCAACAGTTCTACCCATTAAACGTGGAGTAATATGGAATAGAGAATGGGCTGGTGTATCTCATCGTCCATAACCATGGGATCCTTTCAAAAAAGCGACGAGTGATCGCAGAAAAAAAAAATCCATGTAAACTAAGATACAAGGAAGATACCATTATAAAGCGGCCGGAGCTCCTCAAGTCTTGAGGGGAGTTAGATGACACAAGTCTCATGCACTCTTCGTATATTTCGCCAACTTTTGAAATCCTGCATAGCCACCCAAGACATCTTAACCGGCAAAACCCTCCATGCGCGCTATATCAAATCGCTGATCCCACACTCAACGTATCTGTCCAACCATTTTATCCTCCTTTACTCTAAATGCAACCGTCTATCTGCAGCCCACCTCGCTTTCAAGCAAACCCATGAGCCCAACATCTTCTCATTCAACGTTCTTCTCGCTGCCTACGCCAAAGAGTCATTCACTCACCTTGCACAGAGACTGTTTGATCAAATTCCCCAACCAGACGTTGTCTCTTATAACACTCTCATTTCTTCTTATGCGGATTGCGGCAACGTCTCACAAGCGTTAAGCTTGTTTGGGGAAATGAGAAAGATGAATGTGGATATGGATGGATTCACTATATCGGGAGTGATGAATGCTTGTTGTGATGATATGGGTTTGATTTGGCAGTTGCATTCTATGGCCATTTCTAGTGGGCTTGATTCTTATGTTTCAGTAAATAATTCGCTGATTACATATTATAGTAAAAATGGGTTCCTGGAGGATGCGAGAAAGGTGTTTTCTGGGATGGGAGAGGAGGTTAAAGATGAGGTTTCGTGGAATTCTATGATTGTGGCATGTGCAAAGAACCGGGAAGGGCTTGAATCGCTGGTGCTATTTCAAGAAAGAGTTCGTAGGGGGTTTGAAGTAGATGTGCTTACTTTGGCGAGTGTTTTGACGGCTTTTACGTGTATGGAGGATTTGTATGGAGGACTTCAGTTCCATGCTAAGTTGATCAAAGATGGGTTTCGTCGCCATTGTCATGTCGGGAGTGGTTTAATTGACATGTATGTCAAGTGTGGAGGTGGTATTTTGGAGTGTAGGAAAGTATTCCAAGAGATTAATGGACAAGATTTAGTTCTTTGGAACACGATGATTTCTGGTTATTCACAAGATGAAGACCTCTCTGAGGAGGCTCTTAATTGTTTTATACAGATGCAACTTGCTGGATTTAAACCAGATGACTGTAGTTTCGTGTGTGCGATTAGTGCATGCTCTAATTTGTCATCTCCCTTTCAAGGAAAACAGTTTCATGCGTTGGCTATTAAATCAGATATCCCTTCAAATCAAATTTCAGTCAATAATGCACTTGTTGCAATGTACTCCAAGTGTGGAAGCCTTCAGGATGCAAGAAGGCTATTCGATAGGATGCCAGAGCATAACTCCGTGTCACTGAATTCTATGATTGCAGCCTATGCACAACATGGGATTGGACTGGAATCATTATGCCTTTTCGAGAAGATGCTTGAGGCTGGTTTTACCCCAACAAGTATAACCTTTGTGTCTGTCCTTTCAGCTTGTGCACATACTGGAAAAATTAGGGAGGGATGGAGGTATTTTAAAATAATGGAAGAAAGGTTTGAGCTTCAACCGGAGGAAGAGCATTATGCGTGCATGATTGATCTCTTGGGTCGAGCTGGAAAGCTTAGTGACGCTGAGAGGTTAATTGAAACACTGCCATCTTATTCTGGATCCATAGGCTGGACTACATTACTTGGTGCATGTAGGATACATGGAAATGTTGAGCTAGCAGAAAAGGTGGCTAACCAACTTTTCTCACTGGAACCGACAAACCCTGTACCTTATGTAATGCTTTCAAATATTTATTCCGCCGTTGGAAAATGGGAAAAGGTGGCTAGACTAAGAAAGCTTATGCGAGATCGGGGGGTAAAGAAAAAACCAGGCTGCAGTTGGATTGAATTAAACAGAAGAATACATGTCTTTGTAGCTGAAGATAATTCACATCCGATGATAGAAGAAATTTACAGGTTCTTGGAGGAACTGATAATGAAGATGAAGCAAGCAGGATATGTGCCTGATGTGAAATGGGCTCTGGTTGGAGATGATCAAACGGGAGCAGGATATAAAGAAATTAGCTTAGCACATCACAGTGAAAAATTGGCAGTTGCATTCGGACTGCTTTCCACGAAAGATGGAGTGCCTATACTTGTGGTGAAAAACCTAAGGATTTGTGGGGATTGCCACAATGCTATGAAAATTATCTCTGTTATCAGTGGTCGAAAAATCACAATCAGAGACACCCGTAGATTCCATTGCTTCGAGGAAGGGCAGTGTTCTTGTGGGGATTATTGGTAATAATGGATACCAGCCTCACTATCAGTTAACTGGCTGCTCAAACTACCATTTGAAGTCCAAACGTTTGTGGAGTTGAGCAGGAAACTCCCTTTGCATTTGAAGGGGGATTGAGTTATACTCATCTTTCTTTCATATCGGCAGCCTATATGAAGGATTAGGTGGTTTTGAATCATTTCTGGAAACATAATGCCATGGACAAGAAATCAAGAACCTTTTGTCTTGAAGTTGCTTGCTGGAACCTGAAGAAGCAGCAAAACGGTATAATCTGCACGAGTTGTTAATATTGGCTATGAAATTTTAGCTAGATGGAAAGTGGTTACTGGATCACATGATTTTTGTTGAGAATCAAAACTTTTGGGATGATCGATAGCTGGAGCCATAAGAAGCTACTGACAGGATACTTCAGCACATCAAGAGGTAAAACAAACATGGCTTACATTATCTTCCCTCCAATTCAATTAATAAAATATTGACTGCGTATTTTCGATACATAACAAAGTATCTTGGATTCTCTTTACCGAAATGAGCTTCTACTAAGGTCTTTTCTCTTGAAGGTTGACTTAGATTTGGGGATAAATAAAAAAAAAACATTTATCTTATCTTTATCACATCCTCATATGTTACTGGTATGGCTTCAGGTGGAACACTTGACATGCTGGTTTGTATGATTTCTTGGTTGCTGCCTGCTCAAACTTCTTGAAAGCAGCTTCATTTTCTTCTAAGCTTGTCTGGACAAAATAACGAATCCACCAAGACGTGCTCCTCATTTTGGCCTGCAAAGCAAAAGAATTTATAACAGCAGCTCTCAAATGCATGACACCACTAGGTTGATGAGGCAAACGACTAGTATAATGTACACTACGAACCTTTCTTTGTAAGAAAATAAATAAATTGTTTAAAGCAATTAAGGATCTGGTCAGTTATGTCAGCTTGTCTGGACAATATTACTTCTACTAAACTGCATTTATGTCAGCATTAGATTTATCGATTTCACTTAACAATAAAGGAGGACTGCAGGAGATAAACAAACAAAAACTTCAAAAAGAAAATTTACTTAAAAAAGATTTTTATGTATTATCACGTAGTCAGATGAAATATAAGTGATATTAAAATCAGTTTTTACTTTGCATAAATAGAGGATGCTGTAAACATAGAAGCCAGTACTTACTGGCCGTCCAAACTTGGATAATTCAGCAACCTTGGCTCGTTGTTGACCTGGATAACCTAAACATGTAATGTAAACAATATTGAATAATATGCAAAAAAAGAATACAAGCAGTTAATCATTCAATCTGCGGATGAAACATACGGTTGGACATCAGAAATAAAGCATCTACAACCTGGGAGAAAAGACCTACCAAGAGAACTTATATCTAATATATCAGATGTAAATAAAATGCTCAGTACACTAGCGCTTATTCTTTACACTTAAATGATTCATTAGGACAGAGCAACTTTGCTTAGCATCTGCCAAGGGTACCTACTTTGCAGATGTTGCCACAGGCATATTTTCCCAGCAACCACACCAAGTGCCACTAAGGGAGCTGGAAACGTTTCAACTGCTAAACAGAAAGGAATCTAGAGGTTCTGGAGGTCATGATCAAAGGTGTGGTTAGTGAGTGTGTGGTTCATTGGAATTCTCCAGGATTGATGCAGGTATTGTGTAGTTAGATATTTAACAGTTACCTGCAAAAATTACAAGTCCATCAGCAGCTACCCTCGCAAATTCTGGAAGAGTCTTGTTCAGGTATTTAGGTGAGAGGTAATCCAGTGCATCTGAGACAATAACAAGAGAAAAAGACTTGGCCCTGTATGGGAGAGGGAACTTGATATCTGCAACTCGAACAATGCCTTTGCGAACAAAACTCTTGCAATTGGCATTTGCATCCTCTACATCATACGGTTCCACACCCCAAGCTTCAGTTTCTTCTTCTTTCAATAGGTCAGAGACAATCGAACAACTGTCAGGACCCACATGTAAAACCTTATGCATGCTGTCACCATATGCTTTCTTTAGAAGTGGTATAGCTTTTTGAACTTCTGATGTGCATGTAAAGTCACCTAAACATCAAACATATCACGTTGCCGTTAGAACTGACTGAAAATATGATTAGATGACAACATATGGTGTTTATCAAAAGCCCTGACAAACTAGATTCTGTTTAACGATGAAAACAAGAATAAGAAACAAGCAAAGTGGCATCAGCTACAAAACATCTGCAAATTGTGAAAAGCCTGGACGAAAAAATCCAAGGATCTTTACTGTTACTATCTCTGACTTATTACTTAGCAGGGTTGTCGGTGGTAGAAGGTGAAAACTCTATAAGAAGTTTCATAGAACTATCAACATCTAACAAACAAGCACTTACAAAATGTCAATTGTTTAAACAGAGTTATTCAGCTGACGCTATGTGTACATCGGATTCCAGAAATGCCAGTACTGAGATCCGTTTTATTAAAACATTGCCTCATATAAGGAACAGGAATTAAGGATAGGAGTTATTCGGGAATACGGCAACCAGAAAAGCGTTGTTAAATAAGACTGGTCTCGAGTGCAAGCATCGAACATTGCAAGACGGGTAATCTTTCTTCTCAGACATGAACCCATTGAAATAAGCTACAAAAGAAATCCTGAAAGTCCACAGGGAAAACAAAATGCAACACATATGGCTTAACATTTTTACCTTCAACCTTACTAACGATGTGTTTGTTTCCACCAAAAAAACCTGCACAGAAGAAATTCCCAGTTAATGATACTAAACATTAACTAGCACAGACATCCACACGACTTGTATGTAAATATTTTTTTAAAAAAAAAGGGAAAAAAAAGAGGGCAGACCTGAGCCACTGTAAGCACAGGCGATAAGGAGCAAGGCTCCCTGCAATAATTCCAACATCGCCAAATTAATGAATTGAACAAGCAATCAATGAATCAATCAAACTTAAAGATACGGAAGTAGAAGCAACAGTAGTAATAAAAAAAGTAGATAAACGAATAGAAGAGAGAAAAAGTAATAGTACGAGGAGTAGGAGGGCAATGGAGAGTAAAGGAGAAGAGCGTGATTTGGAATTCAAAGCTCCAGCGAATGGGAAGCTTCCGGTGTCCACAAATCGCCGGGTGGAGCTGACTTGCCTTCTCGACATCCTAATCACTCTACACTTCTCGCTTTACCAAATGGAATAAGATAAGCAGAAGCAAAGCAAAGCAAAGGCAAAGATGAAAATCAAGTGTATGAGCTAATTGAATGAGAATAGGAGAAGAGCAGCGCAATGCGGGACTGTGTATGCTTAATAGATTTAGATCTTGGATCTGTGTGTCTTCTTTATTTATCTATTTTTTTATTGGCTCCCTTTTCTACTTGTCTTGAACATTCCCAAAGAAATCGCCACTTGCCAGCAATAAAGCGTCTTTCTTTGATGGAAAAAGGAAAGACGATGGATCCCATTCCAGTACTCTTTAATAATCTGTGTTTATTTCTATATTTTAATCTCTATCTCACACAGGTGAGGAGGAAAAGTGAGTATATAATATTGATTACATTTTTTATGATAGGCGGAGAGCGTTATAATTGTGAGGTGAGGAGGTGTGGTCAATGAATGCCCGGGGAGCCAATATATCCTTCCTGTCGGCGGACCAACGTATTTGGTAAACGATGTCGTTGCATTCATAGTACACATATTCCTCAGAACGTACAATAATATCCTTCCATCAGTGCAATCAATTACCAGGCATATCTTCCTTTGATCTTATTCGCCAGTTCAGTTTTACTTGCAATTCAGAATCAATTAAACAGCAAATGAAATTCTCTTTATATACTTAATCCTTCAACGGCAATTTCATTATCTCATAATAAAAACAATATAATAACAAACTTATGCGGCTATATAATTAAAATTAGGGGAATATTTTGTCAAATTTATAATTTTAACAGCTTATCAATTCAAAACTTTAATCTTATTTCTCATCCATTACATATAAAAAATAAGCTAAGATTATGATTTTTTATTACAAAATAAATATTTTTGGCACCAAAAATTCCAGAATGAGTTCCTTTCCCGGAAAAAAGATTACATGGTTAACAATATTTCTTTTTTCTTTTTTTAAATTCTCATTGTCGGTGCAATTGTTTTGTTACCGTTCAGCTGACGATGGCATCCTCTGTCCGTGGAGGCCTCCATTTTCGATTAAATATATCTCTTTCCACAACATGCTGCTGCGTTGAATTCAACTCCTGTTCCCGGGTCTTCACCCTCTCGTCGATAAGTTCCAACAATTCTTGCAAACCAACTCCAGTAATGGCAGATGTTCTCACATGTGGAGCTGTATGCTCGGATTTACTTAATCCCTTTTTGGCATCCAGATCATCCGAAGCCTCACCATGTTGGACATGTAGAGTCTCCAACCAGCCGTCACCCACCAGCTCTTGCTCGTCTTCTGATAACAGCCAGCCGTCCGAGAAATCACCTTGCTCCTCATCTATGATCTCTTCAAAGTCTCCTCTGCCCCCATCTGCCATAGAAAAACATTTGGCCTTCTCATCTTCTATTCTAGGTGATCGCTCGGATTCCACATCACCTTCCTCACCAGAAAAATTGCTAGCCTTTGCATCATCACTTTCACCCTCATAGAGATGCTGTTCGTCATCCTCTTGCTCCTCATAATCAATCTAAGAACGACAAAGAAAATTACAAGCTATCGTGCAGTCATTCTACGTGCATCCATTTTCATCTTTAGTTAATTTAATTTCAAGGCATCATGTTAGCACCTTATTCCAAACTTCGATCATATTCTGAAGCTTCTCTTCGGACACTCCTATTTGCCGAAGAACTTGCAACACGGTTGTACGATGTTCATCAAGATTTGGAGCACTGCAGTCTATTACATGCTGCATAGTTATTATCAGATGATTCAGAAAACACATGAACCGGTATTAAATGCTTTGACTGGATATGCTGGCATGACCCAAGTGGTAATCGTTAGAAAAATAACAACAAAACGAAAGAAGGGATCTAAATACCAAGAGGCGTTCTCCCTGTAAAAAGTAATTGACAAATAAAACAACAATTAGCTGACTTACCACAAGAAGATCAGCTTCCACAACTTCTTCTAGGGTTGCATGAAATGCTTTCACCAACTACAAAGGTGAATATAAATGCGAATAAAAAACAAGCAGTACATACAATTAAAATCAAGAAACATTCACACTTGCTTTTTAGTTACCTGCAACGGCAAATCGGATATGAAGCCCACAGTATCACTAAGAAGTACTTTCCTCCTGAATATCATTATTGCTTAATCAGATTAGCGAAGCAAGAAAATCAAAAGAGAATTTCACTTCAAGACAGAAAAAACAGATATAAGTCATGTCTGGTTATCTACCCTGAAGGAAGAAACACACTTCTTAATCTGCAATCCAGTGTCGCAAACAATCTGCACAACAAAAATTCACTGTTACCACTATCAATAAATATACTTGAGCCTAATTCAGTTATCCATGAGGATAAATGTACCGAGAATCGCTATAGAGGTCACTCTCGGAGAGTGCACTAACCAATGTTGATTTTCCCTGTGAAGCAACATAAATAAGTGTTAATATTGAGCAAGTTTAGCTTATGATGGGAATTGAGTAAGATTTTATCTGAGTTTGAGACCCTACAGCGTTTGTGTAGCCGACAACAGCAACTGTAGGAAGATATTGTGAGTGCAATCCATCATGCTTCTGGCGAGCAGCTCGTTGTATTGCACGAGTTCGACGAATCTCTTCAATTTGAGTCAGCAAGAGGGAACGCTTTTCAATAATTCTGAGAATGGAGCGGCATAAATAGAGCATATAAATATGCAAGTCAATGTATATTCTATGCTATACAGAGAGCTTAGCATCCAGTATCTAATCCACAAGTGGGTATCAATACACTTTTGGTTTCCTTTCTCAGTGATGGATCTCTGTTACCCAGAAAATGAAACATGGCATCCGCAAGGAAAGCAAGTAGCTGCTTCAATCGCCCAAATCTGGTAATGAGATGAATTCCAGGAATACAAACTATTGAATAGATATAAACACATAACCCAAAAAAAAAAAAAAAGTTTAGAACTCTAATACAAATTCTCACATCATGATAACCATGGCTTTTACATAACCACCAATTGCCATAAGTGGGATGTATCACGGAATGAAATAATCAACCTATCCCAGTAAATTATACAACGCCAACACATATTTAATGCAGAAATTCAGACGAAAAAGAGCTTTCATGCATCAATTTTGACATGCACATAGCAAGATGTCCTTAAATCTGCCTAAGAAATGATTTGGATGTCAAAATTCTCCCTAATGACTATTACTTCAACATTATTATTCAAAACTCCACTACTAGTGTTCTAACCACATAATACTGAGATTTGGTAGCACTGACAGCCACACAGAATCCAGCATTTATCCAGGATAATCAAGTACAAGAGCTAAGCCAAGAAAAATAAGGAAAAAGGAAAAAGGGCAAACCTCTGTCGTTGAAGCTGAAGTTCAGTTTCTCCAGCACCACTAACAAAGCCCTGTCCCCCGCTAACTCTCCTGAAAACAACAGTAACCCGAATAATGATTACTTGTCATACAAACAGATTCGAGCAAAAACATTGCAAAGTGTCAGGGAGGGGCAAGTCTGTCTGTGTGAGTAGAGTAACATCATAATGAAATCACTTAGCACTAAAAATTCTATAACTGAACATCTGATGGTACATGTAAAAAAATCAAAATATTCAATTGAATATATGAGCCCAAAAGTAAAGATTAGTATGACAACAAGAAGACAGTGGCACAAAAAGGCATTAATATCATTTTCTCCAAAAGATTATATATTGTATGACCTTAATTTTGTAGAATACAACATAAGGTTGGCAAAAGCGCCAGTTCATCTCAATTCAGAAGCACTAGGATTGTTACCTGTCAGTTTATTGATAGGGACTTGCTGTAAAAATCACAGAGTTTCAACAACAAGAATTAGATTCAGCTACTAAAACCTTCAGTTTCATACTTTCAATTTTCTTTCCACAAAAATAGAAAATGAAGCATAATGGACATTAGTATGACAGGTTGTATAACAATAGGCCTACAAAAAATTTTACGGAATCAAGCATCCTAAATGTTTATAACAAAAATATAGGAAACAAAAAAAATCACCCCCGGGCACTGACAACTTGAGCTTCTCCATATTCTCCAAAAGTATAACGGCCCTTGGGTCCACGAACACGAACCAACCTACTCTTCTTGTACATAAGAGCGGCTAGTTCAGCCTGCCAAATAAAAACACAAAATAAAATCAAGTTACCACAACAATGGCACACAAGGATTCGTCTAACACAACCAAATTGAAAAACATAGAGCAACGCTAGTATAAGTGTCTCATTGCAACCCGCACATCGTACCTGTAGTTTTGCCTCCTTAGTGTGGGCATGAGCGTTGAAAATCTCTATTATAAGACCTACTCGATCTAACACAGGTTTGCCCAATGATTGCTGTATAAGCAAAACACCAAAGAATGGCACGCCATAGCCAATATATTTTCATGAATAGAAAAGCAAAATATAAAAAATTAAAAACAAAGAAAGACACACACCTCCAGATTTCGTTGTTGAACCGCGGTCAAAATAGCGTTAACAAACACCGCATCCACTTCATCCTGCCAACAAATATGATCACAATTACGGTCATTCAACACCATCAGAATTGAACGCAGCGGGAAAATAAACAAATAGTATAAAAGGCTACAAGCTTGCCTTAGACTCCTCGGCATGCAAATGAGCTTTAATATTGCCTACCGTTCCAAGGCCGAAAAATGTGTCTATAAAAAGACAACAAACACACAGTAATTGACACGCAGCACTAAATACAGAATGAGCGAAATAAGTATTGAACCGCTGAGGTGGAGATTAAGGAGGGTGACCCGCGCGGCCGTGGGAGAATCGCAGGACTGGATTCTGGACCACAAGATGAGGGGGCAAGGGTTTTTCAAAGAAATCAATGGCGAAGAAGCCGTCGCGCTGTTCTTCGAGGGAGTTAGCGAGGCAGAGAGCTTCGTTGAGCTTGGCCTGGAGGAAGGTAGGGGGCCGCAGGCGGGGCTGGACCACGAGGAGGCGGGGCGGACTGCTAGGGTCGCGATTGGACAACGACGAGTCGTCGTTGAGGCTGTTATGTTTACTGGATTTCTTCTTTGATGATGACTGGGAGGAGAAGGGCGACAAGCTCGGAAGTAGTATTTGGGAGTGAGTTATGGAGGTCACGTATTCGATACGGGACCTCAGCGAGCGAGCCAACATTTATGAATTTTGGGTTTTGGCGGTTTTGGTGTGTACGAGTAGACAGAGATGGCGAGCGACGACTAGAAGAAGTGTAAACAGAATTCTTGTATGCTTTATTGTTTGCACCCAATACCCGGCCTAGACGCATTACCCGCCCCATATCATATGATCGGATCATATCATATTACCGGTATCGGATTCTTTCTTTATTTTTTTATGTTTTTTATATTTAAGATCAATGATTGAATTTTTTATATTTGATTATGGATTAATTTTTCTTGTCCAATGGAGGCAAGAATTAAAATATACGCAAAATATATCACTTACGCTAAAACCTTGTGGAAGAATTCTACAGGAAAAATATAGTGATTGACTGGCTGTCTTCTGGTGTTAAACAACGGAGAACCAGACACCAGTCATAATATAAATGTTACTTGTTACCTTCCCACGAGAAGGTCAGATTGAAACTTCTCTCTGTGACTGTATCTGATAAGTTTGACAGCCAAAAGAAAGGTCACAGATGGAATAAATCTTCCATCAACCTGGAATTCTAAAATATTTCAAGTTTCTTTTAATCAAGTGATAAGGTTTATAAATGAAAAGTAAGATATAACAATCTTCCAGATTCTACGACATGGGGAACCTTTGTTAAGAATAAAAGCATCAGAATATGATTTTGTGCCGATATTATCCGAGGAGAATCACAGTGCCTGTTTCTTTAACAAGTTAGCTCGCTCTTTCTAGCTTGCGTTATCCATACCTGAAAAACATCATATAACAGGACGAGGGAAAGAGTGAATTGAGTAGGATATAACAATTGATAATGGCAGTGAAGTACGAATGCTGCGGAACTGGATTTTTCAGTCACATAGCAGTTGTAGCTTTGCTGGTATTGTTTGCCGGGATGATGTCTGGACTTACTTTAGGACTCATGTCTATGAGCATTGTAGACCTTGAAGTCCTTGCAAAATCCGGTACTCCTGCTGATCGTACGCATGCAAGTAATTTTTTCTTCTCTAGCAATTTCAGTTGCAAGAACTTTTCTACATATCCTTCATCCTTGTATAGCAAGTAGTTTTGAACTCTTTCCATTTAATTGAGCTTCAATTTTCGGTGTAACAGTAAAAATACTGCCACTGGTGAAAAAGCAGCATCTTTTGCTCTGTACCCTGTTAATCTGCAATGCTTCTTCCATGGAGGTGATTGCCAACTGAAAGGTTCACCTGTAGTGTTTTGATGTATGCTAGCGTGAAAATCTCATGTACCAACTTAGTCATATGAATCTTTGTTGCAGGCACTACCCATCTTTTTGGATAGTTTGGTTACAGCTTGGGGTGCGATCCTCATTTCAGTAACCTTGATACTTCTCTTTGGTGAGGTACGTTAAATTTCCAAGGCATGGCTCTAAATGAGATGTGATCTGGAAATGTGAAGGCTATATCTGCTAACTATATGTCAATAAAATAATACCGGAACCCAGAACCTTAGAAAAACCTGCAGTTGACAGACGAATAGTCAGATGTGCACATTCGAGGTTAGTACATATATATTGATGGCTTCCACAAGTTTCCATGCACAGATTATACCCCAGGCCGTTTGTTCCCGTTATGGCTTGGCAATTGGGGCAGCAATGGTTCCACTAGTCCATGTTCTTGTTTGGATTTGCTTTCCTATAGCATATCCGATAAGCAAGGTGACAGACTTTCAATGATAACTGTGCAATTCTCTAGCCATACAGACGAAACATGATTATTGATCATCTCTTCTTACTTCTCTAAGTTATTGGACTTCATGTTGGGGAAAGAACACGAACCTCTTTTCCGGCGAGCTGAGTTGAAGACGCTTGTTGACTTTCATGGTAACGAGGTATGTGTTCTCTCCCAATACTAGGCTCGTTGAAACCTTTGCAGTTTGCAAGGGGCGAACTTGATCCTATTCCCCAGGAACACGAAGAAATGAACTTGGCTGTCATTTTCAACAGAATTTCACCAAGAACTGCAATTTCAGTCTATGTTTACTAATAAATTTGCAGGCTGGTAAAGGAGGGGAACTGACCCGAGATGAAACAACGATCATTGCAGGGGCACTCGAACTCACTACAAAAACAGCAAGAGATGCAATGACTCCAATATCTGAGACTTTTTCTATTGATATAAATAGTAAACTGGACAGGTATATCTTAGTATCAGGTTACAAGAAATTAATTACTATTATTAGGGTTGCTACCAAGAAATTTGTATGACATGGTGAAATTCAAAAAAAAAAATGCAGGGTTCTGATGAAACTAATTTTGAAGGAAGGGCATAGCAGAGTACCGGTTTATCATGAACAACCAAGGAACATAATAGGGCTTGTATTGGTAATTGCCTGCTAGTTAAAACTTCTGGCGATCTGTCTGTCTTCTTTTCAGGAAGCCATCCGCTTGACATTCATCGGTTAAAAATGCAGGTGAAGAACTTATTAACTGTCCATCCAGAAGATGAGATTCCTGTAAAGAATGTCACCATTCGCAAAATCCCCAGGTACCTCATTTTATTACAATCCAAAGTAGACTATAGTCATATGTAAACAGCTGGTGGCACACACATATACATTCTGATCTGAAGAAATGTAACTCAATGAATATGATTGATTCTGCTGGTATCATTATGGATTGGCATTCCAGATAACACAAGAAAAATTTACACCAGCTCTTTGGCTATGGTTACTAGATAACCAAAAAAAGTGCTGGACAGCAATAACTGCTTTCAGATGAACAAAGGTTACACTGGGGTGATTCATTACTCAAACTTAGTGATTCATGACAAGTTGACTGTTGTTGTACGTTTGATTCTATGTCAGGGTTTCAGAGACAATGCCTCTCTATGAAATACTAAATGAGTTTCAGAAAGGTCATAGCCATATGGCTGCTGTTGTTAGACAATATTGTGACACAGAGCAGTCAGCTGGTGAAAATGAAGGTAAAAAGAAAGACAGACCTTTTGTCCTACTGTAAAGTTTATGTTTCATTCTGAACCAACTTCCTTAGTCGACATATATCACGTAACACAAAACAGTGAGAGAAGTGAGTGTCAACATTGATGGTAAAAAGCATCCACAGAAGATAATAAGTTTAAGAAGCAACAGATTAATCAAGGCGAAGAGTATGCCTGCCGACAAAACTTCAAAAAGATGTCTCTCAAGGAGCAGGAAATGGTCAGATGGAGTTCACTCAGAGGTCCTGCATATTGATGATAACCCACTTTCAGAACTTACTCAAGCACGGGAAGCTATTGGCATAATCACCCTAGAAGATGTCATTGAAGAGCTCTTACAAGTGATTTCTTTTTTCCCACTCTTTAGGAATCTTTTCTATTATTACTCCTAACACAGTCATGCACTCACTGACATTTTATGTATGTAGGAAGAGATATTTGATGAGACAGATTATCATAGTGAATGTCACCGACAAGTCTAACATGAAAGAAATGCTTCCACAGCCAATTACAAGTGAGCTACTGCTATATCCTTAAACTTCAAGGGACAAGTGGAGAAATCCATTTTGCATTCAAGACCTAGAACAGAACCCAAAGCTAGACCAAGTTCTTTTTCCATTTGTTCCTTCCAGAAGGCCAAGACTTCCATATGCAACTGGCTTGTTGCTTCCACTTAGCTCTCAATCTTAAAATATCTAGCAGACTTGTTGTTTATAGCTAGCTCTACTTGTCAATTTCTCATTCAGGTGCTAGGTTTGATCTCCTTCTATTACCTGTCTCGAGTCATTACTGGTCGTGCAAAATATGCGTGCATATTGTTGAATAGCATAGCATCTGCAAGTACTGGCATCCTACCAAAAGAAGCTTAGGCTAGTAGGAAATATTGACCTCCTTAAACATATTATATACATACTCACGCGCACACTTGAAAGAAATTGAATCAACAAATGCATCACAGAATCTCCAGGTAACACAAGAACCTGAATTGGACTTGAAAAAGAACAAGATAGTAGTCATGCATCCAGGGAAAAAGGTCAAGTTGAACATTCTTTTCCCATCAGCAAAACACTAATACACATAATCCCTTGTGAAAAAAAATCATTTCCTGGAATAAGAAGACCCATGCTAAAAGACGTCTTCCATTCCAGTTTTTAGATTTTAGCTGTTCTTACTTTTCTTTCATGTAACTCTGGGTAACTTTTTTTTATTTTTATTTTCTTTTTTCAGTTATATCTGGTTAAAATCATTTTATTAATATAGCAGTACCTTCAAGAAGACAGTTAAAATGTGATTGAAATAGATTTTTAGTAACACATTACCTGACTTTCGTCCGAGTTCTTCTTAGTAAAGGCGTACATCATCGTTTGCATTTGCGAGGATACCACAACGCGTCCAGATATTCAGATTCCATTTTCACAAACCAAAAAAGCATTTCACACAGAGAGTAAAATGCAAAAAAGAATAAGCAGCTTCTATTTCGAGGAAAATTAAATTTTCAATAGTACAGACAGGACAATCTGAAGAAAGTGGAAAGCTTAAGTAAAGGCACTGGATAACACATGAAGTTGATGAACTGATGATATCTAACTGTCAATATGAAATCTCAAAATAAGAATTTCGGATTATAAGTAAAAATGGCAGAGTATTATAAGAAATTCATAAAAGACTTAGATGCTTTATGTGAGGCTTACATAATTGACAAATTCAAAGAATCATGAGATCAAAAATTTTATGGCATGAACTGCCATAGAACTCCATTCTAACAGAAATAAAGGGAACAAAGCTCCAAACTTACAGAAGGATGAAAAAACACCACAGAACACAATCGGAAGCCTAAAAGCATTATTACCCAATCTGATGCCTGCTGTTGAGTCAATCATCATTAATCTAATGTTACCCTGACAATAGTTACTTCTATCAAACCAACTTGTTATACCTCAACCTCTCCTGATGGAAAGAGAAAATATGTAACTGTAAGAACACATAGAAAAAACATTGAACAAAATGAATATTTTCAAACTTGACAATCTTTCACATGAATTATGCAAAGGAGAGAAGAGAAGATACATTCATCTAGCATTATAGCGAAGAAAACACAAGAAACAAAATATATATGTTAAATAAAATTTGTGATACTCAATCGTGCAACTTAAAGCATAGGAGGTTCAATTGTGAGAATACAGCATATAGGAAATCCAAGTATTATGCTTAAGTTAGCAACTGATAGAGAACCTAAAAAATGGTAACGTCTTGCATTTGATCTAGTAATCATTTGTCTAAATTAAATTTTACATCAAAACCATCCTCTAACGTCTCAACCAACCTTTCCTTTAGTACAAATGGCGAACACTATTGAATGACAGTGATATCCAACGCTTGAAAGTTGTTAATAAGAAATCCACAACACTAATCTACGTAGGACATATACTAGCCTAAAAAGGACATCAACTGCAGCCTAAAAAAAAGAGACAAACAAGCTTTACATTTCCTGTAGGAAGAGATAAAAAACTAAAAGGAGGAAAAGAAGGCAAGAAATGCAGTCCAAGTTGAGTAATCTTGTGCACTTCACAAGCAAGCGTAATGGTTAAATACCAATCTCATTCACAAAGTTTGTTGCCAGATTCAATCACTAAGAAACACCATATCAAAGGACTACAATGCACCGGCTTTTACTTGGTTCACACCCCACTTGCGTCTTCGAGCCCTTCTCTTTCTTCCATCCACTTTCTCCTTCACCTTCTCATTTAAGTCTCTCTCCCCTCGTCGTTTATACATTTTAAAAGTGACATGCCTATCTGCAGTCATTTTTCTGACCTTCTCTGTGATCTCTGCCGCAAACTGTCGGTTATACAATTTTCGCAAGCCACGCATTAGCTTAGCAAATGTTTCAGGTTTAGGCATCAAATCTGCTTCCATCATGTCCAGACAATAGGAGCAAGCCTCCTTCACGTGGCCATTTGAGAACAAACAGTGAATCCAAATTGTCCAAGCATCCACATTAAGATCACAACCTTTAGTCACAATGCAATTCCAGACATCTTTAGCCAATTCAAGCTTCTCATCTCTCAGAAGAGAGTTCAGTAATTCCTTCAGAGTACCATACTGACGACTGGATAAAATACCCCTATCAACCATTTCCCGGAAATAATGACAGGCCTCGACCAAATAACCTTGCCCAATAAACCCATGTATCATGAGAATAAAAGTATCAAGCCCAGGACTCAAGCCACTTGCTTCCATTTCATTCCACATTCTAACACCATCATTTACCTCTCCAAGCTTGCAAGACAACCTGATGACTACATTATAAATACCAAGATCGGGAACGCAATCGATCTTCCGCATCTTTTCAATCAACTCCATACACTCTTCCAACTCTTCCTTCTTCTCATGGGCCAACATTAGATGCAAATAAGTCAACTGATTGGGCATATGCCCTTGCTGCATCATACTATCCAAGATCTGATATCCCCTTTCAATCATACCGCATTTGCAAAAGCCGCTTAATAATGTAGTAAAAGTGACAACATCTGCCTGACAACCACTCCTTTCCATCTCAACGAAAACCCTCATTGCCTCATCCATCCTTTCCTGTCCACAATATCCTTGAATCAAAATGGTATACGAATTTGGATTCGGATCACAACCCTTCCTCCTCATCTCCTTCAACAAATCATAAGCATCAGCCATCTTCCCGGAGACAACATATCCACTTAACAAAGTGTTATAGACCACAATATCCGGCTCAAACCCCTCCTCCCTCATCTGCACCAACACATGTTTAGCCTCCAACAACTTCCCTTGTCTACACCAACCATACAATAAACAAGTGAAATGCTTCAAACTAGGACTAAACCTGAACCTCATATCCTCAAAAAGCGAAGCAGCTTCCTTTACACTCCCATTCTTACACAATGCGTCCAACAAACAACCAAAAACATACTCATCAGGCTCGCATCCGTATTTTGGCATCTCATCCAACACCTCAATCGCCTTCTTAACCATCCTAGAAGAAGCAAACCTTCTCATCAAAACAACAAACACTTCACTCGTTATCAACAGACTACTATCTTTCCTCATCTCCTCCAACAAAGCCCAAACAGCACCAAACTGCTTCATCTTACCCAAAACCTTGACCATGGCCTTATAAGTCTCATAGCTAGGTCGGTAACCAGGCTGCTTCGATGCCCACACAAAGAACTTATAAGCCAAATTACCACCATCACCGCAACGGTTCAAAACACGGCCAGTTAAACCGTCACGCATTTCAATACCCGACTGTTGTAAAGCAACGTCTAACTTTGGGGGTCTGGAGTGAAACTTTCGAAGGATTCTGTATATATTTTCAACATCACTCGCAAATTCATCCACACTGCTTTGCACGTCGTTGTTCCCGTTGTTTGTGTCGTGTTGGGTTTTGAGAAAAACAATGGGGGACCCAGTAACTGTATCGGCCGTGCTTAACGTTGAGCTGTCATTGGTGACTGTGGCTTTCTGGTGTAGGTAGCGTTTACGGGTGCGGTTTAAATGGTGGACAACGGGGGTCTTGGGATTACGAGGAGTCGGCAGATGATTGTGGTGGTGTTTGGCGAGGAAAGAGAAGATTGCTTTTGAAGAGAATCTGTGCATTGTTTACCCTTCACTGTCGTCGATGTCTCTCTATATACCTCTGCAGATGTATCTCCAATTTTTCCTTTCCGCCATGAAACCTCTTTTTCCCTAGAGAAGGTAGTAGATAATATACGATGATGGACTCCAACTAAGCGACATGTCATGCAAATTGAGTCACGATCGGAAACCTATTAATAATAGCGTGATGACCGACGATGAACTAGTTAAATTGAGATCAATGACAGATGAGAAGATTACACTTCCGGACAAAAAGGGTTGCTTCCATAACTGAAACCGCCAAAGCCCGACCTCGCCTAGAACAACAAGAACTGGTGCTCCCCACGCTCAACCGTCAGCTAGCAAATCTTTTAAGGTCAAACCAACACAAAAATGCACTCCATCTATTCGACCAAATCCACTCCCTTCACCGCCTCAAACCTGATCCCTACACTCTATCCACAGCCCTCACTGCTTGTGCCCATCTACGTAACACCGCATTTGGCGACCAACTCCATGCCCACGCCACTAAGTCTGGCCTCAAATCCCATCTTTATGTTGCCAACACTCTCCTTTCCCTCTACGCGAAAACTCGGAACGTTGTTTCGGTAAAACGAGTTTTTGGTGAGATAAATTACCCGGATGCGTATTCTTATACCACGTTGTTGTCTGCATGTGCGAGGATGGGAGATGTGGGTTATGCGTGTGAGGTGTTTGATAAAATGCAGGAAAGGGACTCGGCCGTGGTGTGGAATGCCATGATTACAGGGTGTCTGGAGGGTGGTTATCAAGAGACTGGGTTTGATTTGTTTGTGGAGATGGGTAGATTGGGTGTTGAACGTGATAATTATAGCCTTGCGAGTGTTTTGAGTGAGTGCTGCTTGGATTTTGGAAGGCAGGTACATCTATTAGTAATTAAAATGGGCTTTTTAGCAACAACTACTGTTGTTAATGCTTTGATTACTATGTATTTAAACGTTGAACATGCTATGGATGCATATTCGGTATTTCATGAGATGGAAGGTTCTGTGCGTGACGAGATCACTTACAATGTTATGGTTGATGGCTTAGCCAGCCTAGGAAGAGCTGAAGAGGCTTTAGAAATGTTTCGTGAAACGTTAGGGACTTCTCTTAGGCCTACTGAATTGACTTTTGTGAGTTTGATGAGCTCGTGCTCGTTTAAACGAGTTGGGTGTCAATTTCATGCCCATGCCATGAAGATGGGCTTCGAAGCTTGTACTTCTGTGGGCAATGCAGCTATATCTATGTATTCGAGTTTTGGAGATTTTCATGCTGCTTCCATGCTTTTTGAGAGGATGGAGGAAAAGGATGTTGTCACATGGAATGCTATGTTATCCAGCTATGCGCAGGGACGTTTTGGTAGATCAGCAATCTTAGCCTATCTGGGAATGCGGAGAGCAAGTATTGAACCTGATGAGTTTACTTTTGGAAGCTTGTTAGCGAGCTCTGACTTTGTGAAAACTGTGGAAATGATTCATGCCTTATTATTTACAATGGGATTCACTTCAAATATTCAAGTTTGCAATGCACTTATTTCTGCATTTTCTAAGCATGGGAATATGGACAAGGCCTACCAAATTTTTCATCAAATGTCTGATAGAAATCTAATATCCTGGAATACTGTTATTTCTGGGTCCTTGTTGAATGGATGTTGGAGAGAAGGCCTAGAGCTATTTTCCGAGCTGTTAAGGATGTCAGAGCTGAGGCCAAATGTGTATACGCTCACGATTACTCTAAGCCTTTGTTCTAGTGTTTCAGCTCTGAGACATGGGAAGCAAGTCCATAGCTACATTCTGAGATCTGGGTTAACCTCAAAAGGGCCTTTGGGTAATGGCCTTGTTACACTGTATGCTAAGTGTGGCCTTCTAGATTGGTCTTTGAGGATATTCAATGAAATGACTGAAAGGGATGTAGTTTCATGGAATTCCATGTTATCTGCTTATGCACAGCATGGGCTAGGAAAGGAGGCCGTTCTTTGTTTTCAGGCAATGCAAAAGTCACCCGAGATCAAACCAGACAAAGCAACGTTTACAGCTGTTCTTTCTGCTTGTAGCCATGCAGGTTTGGTCGATGATGCTTGTCGGATTTTCCATTCTATGATTGATCACTATGGCCTAATTCCTGGAACGGATCATTTTTCTTGCATTGCCGGTTTTCTAGGTCGTGCTGGTTATTTTGATGAAGTAGAAAAATTAATGAACAGCAAACATTTTGAAGCTCATCCCATCATCTGGTGGACATTGCTCAGTGCCTGTGCAGCTCATGGTAATCTAGAGCTAGGAAGATCAGTGGCCGAGTTTCTTCTAGAGACAAAGAAGGATAATCCATCAGTTTATGTGCTGTTGTCGAACGTATATGCCGCTGCTGATAAATGGGAAGAAGCAGCAAAGTTTCGAGACTCGATGGATAACTTGGGTTTAACGAAGCAGCCTGGCTACAGTTGGATCAACATATAAAAGTCAATTATCTGTGTCGATATATGCGCCAGAGGTGTAGGGAATGAATTTGCTATTGACAAATACCGTGTTGTTTCTTGCAATGCAATATTTTCTCTGCTTACCAATGTGCCTCCATGACCAGATTTGGCTGTAGCAGGTTGCATCTAGAGCTGCTTTAGCCACCAGTTGAGATCACCTTGCTGCAGAATTTACTAATCATATCTTAGCTTTTAATATGAAAATTCCAATGGGAAAGAAGATACGAGGAACTGTGCGCTGCTCGAAAGGAGGATGGGTTTTTGGTTAGTGGTATCGGGGGTGGATAAGATTGAAAACTGATTCCAACTCCATGTCTGCTGGATGTGTAATCGAAAGCCATCTCGGAGAACATGTCGAAACGCCCGGTTCCCTTCAGCCATAAGTTTACAAAGTGTTTGAAATTTTAAATTATTTATTTAAAAAATTTAATATAAGGATATTTTATTAAACTATTAATAAATTTTATTTCAATATTGAAATTATAATATTAATTTTATTTCTAATTCATACCAAATATAGTAATTGATAGCAAAAGTTAATTTTATCAGTTCTGATATCAATCTCAATTTAAATAATTCTGATATATTAAACGTAAAATACGATGATAGCTTGTTTCGTATGTTATCATTTACACATGGCGGTGCCCGCAGGATCATCATTATATGAAGAAATTCTGTCCTAATTTCCAATAATGACTAAGTGATCATGAGTTGATCAAGTGTGTGGGTTTATATTTGGAACTCGTAGGATTGTATATATATTTATTTTGTTGGTGCTTACGCTATGACAAAATGGATAGGTCATTGTTAATTACAGACCAAGTTTTTCAAACCCTAATGAAGGATAAAACTCTTACGATTAGTATGATTTGCTTACTGATATATTTGCACAATGTCTTTTTTTTCATGGTTTTAATTGATAATAGTATAAGAAGGGACAATGAATTAGGTTGATTTTTGTGAGATATTTCAGCTGAAAAATAAATGTGAGGTTGAGATCCGAGGGACAAAATGGGTCAAACAATTGTAGTCTCGATCAATAAAATATATTACACACCAGTAGTGGATTTAGCCAAAGGGATGTGCGACTAGTCAAACATAACATGTAGGTATAACAGGCCAGTTGAGAAATTCGTATTCTAATTGAGCGTCACCATTATCATACAAAATTTTTCATATTTTAATAATATTTTTCAGATTTTGACTCGTCACAAGACTGATCTAGCATTGACATTATCGGAGTAATGCTAGTTGGGTGGTACACAATCGATCGAACCCTTTTTAAAAATGGGTCAGCAACCCAACGAAATGCGAACAACTTGTCAAGCTCCAGAATTTTAGCATCTTTCCTTGCACATAAGTCTCAACCATTTACGCATAGGTCACACGAGACAAAAAATTTTCTGAAGTGCACGCAACCGATTGGAATTTGGGTGAGCCTTCGCAAATCAGGGTAGGATGTCTGAGTGATGCTTGACAAGTCGGATAAGTAGTCTTGACTAGTCGACTTGGTTTTCCAGAAATTGATAAAGGTTCTCCTAGTCTGATATTTTACAAAATTGATAAAAATCAGGTACTAGGAAGTGAAACCTCTCTTCGGGCATGAGTAAGCCCTTACTCCATACGTCGTCGTTTGTCCAAAAACAAAAATCGAATGAATGTACATATTTTAACGCCTCCACTCCCTTTAAGTAACACTGAAGAGACTAAAATCAAAGTTATCGAATACCATGTGAACTGATCTTCTTTATGGTTTGTTTCATTCATTAAGCAGGCACGTTAACCAATTATGACTTTGATGGTGGAAACTATCATTACAGGTCAGTGAGCATTACCTGTAAAGTCGGTTGCTTAAAGTGCGAGAGTCGGACAATATCATCCGAGCTTTCTTTTCAAAACCTGATATTTTGTACACTACTACCCACAGCTACAGTCTGAGTTGCCCACGGACTAAAGACAACAACCAAATAATCCAAGTGAGATGACCAGCAAAAGCAGACCGGAATGTTTGCCTAACCAGATCTACCAAAACTCATCCAAGTTTTATCATTAAATGTGAAGCGGACACACAACAATCCATGTGGAGGTACTGCTAGCTCTACGACCTACGACCACCTCGCCTCCCCTCGCCAACAACACAAGCACTAGCAGACTCTGTCACCCAACTTTACTATTTTGCTCCTATAACTTATGGCAACCAGAGAGCAGAGGGGTGCGAAAAGGTTAACTGCAAACAATGGCTGTAGAGTTCAATCACTTCCAAAAACCAACAAATTGAAAGAACCTGCACTCTTCACTAGCTTAAATTTACATTCTTCATTGTTGAGACCAAATACTACAGAGAATAAATTAAGAGGAAAAAGAAGAAAAAATCCAAAGCAGTGAAGTGAGAAAAGGTAAGTAAAAGCTGCATACCGGCCTGTAGTCCGCAAGAGCAGAACTCGAAGATATGTGCAACTTTGGAGCTCAATCACATTCCACTGTCCCACGTGTACTTGGAATTTCTATGTTCTTGTTTCTTGGATTGTATTCTCAATCGCTGATGAAGCTCAATAATCAGGCATAAGCTGGTTAATCTTACCTTCCTCAAGTGACATCCTTTGCTCGGTGACCTTCAACCAAATACACACCCCTGTGAAACTGAGAACCAAACTGGCAAACCCACTGCCCAAGCCGATGCCAACGATGGCCAAGATAGGCAACCCTTTGGTCTTCATTGGAGGCAGAGGATATCCGTAAAGATCCTTGTTTCCTTCAAAAGAGCTGGAATTGAATCTCGGTATATTACCAGTCCTGTTTCCCAATAGACCTGGTATAGGCCCTGAAAGCTTGTTATTGCTGACATCAAAAGCTGACAGCCTCACTAGAAGCCCCAGCTGCTGTGGGATTTGACCAGAGAGAAAATTATCATGCAAATCGATGACGTTCAAGTAAGCACACAGTGAAAGCTGTGGTGGGATCTCTCCTTCGAGCCTATTGGATGAAAGGTTAAGCACAGCAAGATTGACCAGAAATTGTAAATCTGCAGGGATAGGACCCGTGATAGAGTTAGAGGAGAGATCCAAAGACTGAAGGTTGGTACAATTGGATAAATAAGGGGAGATAGAGCCTTGGAGGGAAAGGTTGGTCAAGGACAGCTTGTATATGCGGCCATTGTTGCAAGTTGCACCGGGAAGATAGGAAGTGAAACCAGAGCATGGCTCAGCGAAGTGGGATTTAGTCCAGTTCTGGAGAGAATTGGTTGGGTCTCTTAATGATTGACTTAGATAGGTTAAACACGCCTCATCGTTTGGATCTGCTGCTGTTAGAGATACAGAGGTTAACAAGCTAACGAAAAACAGTGACCAAACGCCACCCATTAGAGAAAAGAGGAGAGAAAGCTGCAGGCTTTTTGATTCACGCTCAGGTCCGTTTAAAACTTTTTTTTTTTTTCAAGCTTGGCTTGGATCAAAGGGAAAGAGAATAGGAATAGGTGGGTGCTACTGTGCCAATCTTGTTTCATCGAGAAGTTGGCATTACCCACCCACCTCCAAAAAGGACGAGAATCAATGACTTGTTATCATGAAATTAGGTATCAACCAAACGCCAGTGCTTAAAAAGGAGAGTGGACTGGGAAAGCTAGATATATAGTAGCTGGGTTCCTCTCGCTGGTTGCGGCGTTTGGACCAAGGGGTGGACATGAGCTCGTCAAAGAAGGGGAGAGAGAGCGAGGGTAAGACACTGTGGGGTACCGGGGTATGCCGGGTCGCTGGGATAGGGGTTTGGTGAAAGGGAAAGCATTGAGACAAGTGCGAGGAGGAGCCTATGGGTGATTATGTTGTGGCTTCGTGGGGCATAGGCTTGCACGTATGAGCGTAGGATGGTGACAACACGCAAATGGAGTGATGAGGACAGTTTAGTCTTTTGAGCAAGGTGACTGGATCTGGGATTTACTTTGTCTTGGACTCATTCGTTGAAGGTAAGGGTTTGGGAAGAACCGAGAGGACAAGTGTTTGAGAGGAAGAAACTTCTTTGACGAGGAATAATGTTAAAACGTAGAAAAGGTCGAATTATAAAAATGATCAATTGCAAGTGGGTTGCGCTTGTGTTGATCCTCTTCATTTGACTAGCTGTCGGGAAATTAATATTACGTGACCATATATTATCCTATGCTTTTAATAAAATTCCCAACTAAAATTTGTGCCTTAGACATGTAATTGAGACAACTCCTGTGTTCAACAACTGGATGGAGCACCACTGGAGAGTGGGTCCATTTCCAGAGTATACGCGCAATCGGATCAGTGTCACATGTCTGGCAGTGGCGGTCTGGTGATTTAGAAATTCTGGATATGAGAGGGTGGATCATAATTCATATCATACGGTGTTCGTACTCGGGACGACTTTTCTCAAGGATCGTTCATTTTAAATCCCAAGTCATGATTGCCTTGAGCTTGCCTGTTCAAACTCTGGCATTCAAGGAATCTTCAAGAAACGAAAAAGGCCTAGCATAGTTTTTCCTTTCCTGGTTCCTCACGACTCACGTCTGATCCTTTCTAGACTTGAGCATGCAAAAAAAAGCTCAATTAAAAGCTGTTTTCCATAAAAAAGTCATTACTAAATATCTGAATTAATCTTATTATCGAATCATTAATCGTTTATTCAATTATATATCTCGGATTTATTAAGATTCTCAAATCATTGCCTAGAATGATTAATACTTTCTTTAGGGTACATGATCATTGTTGTTAAAACGTATTGGGAGAAGGTTAGCATTTCGAGTGGTCCAGCGAAAGAACAGCGCAAGGCGGAGTACTGAGAAGCGACAGAACATGAGTTCCAACAAACCAACACTGTGTTGGGACTTTTTCCATGCCCTTGATTGAACGGATCTTCTGGTTTCTAGACCAGAATCAAAATAGAAAGGGAAAGGGAAAGGGAAAAGTCTCAAACGGGACTAAATAAAGGGGCCCATGAGATTCTTTGTGGTGTAATTAGGGGCCTCGGACTCTTTTGATTTTTGAGGCCCTCCGTGCTTAGGGTTTCACCCCCTCTTCTCAAACAACAGCTAGCCCGTATCTATGGCCGTACCTTAGTTTAGACTTTGGACAGAGTAACATCAATCCTCTCTGGGCTTGGCAACACCCCGGTTTACTCCCGGGTGCATGACGGACCACCTGTGTACATTCTTTTCAAGACATTTTGCCGAGACATTCGTGGGTGATAATGGACAGCCACGAAATTGGATTTGACATATGTTCGTCGTTGTCCATTCGTGCTTTACAAGTAAATATAATACCAAGATTCGAGTTTATGTCTAGTGAATTAATGTTATGTTCTGTACCTATTTAGCACACAGGAACGGATTCAAATATAAGGGGCTTCGTGTTGCAGATTTTTAGATTTAAGATACTACTCCATCAGTCAGCTTTCGTCATCAAAACGTGTGGAGCAATTTGTCTGTGGCTGGAAAGCAGTCTCCTCCCAGCCCCGCCGACAGGATGGCTATAGCTACAAAAAAAAATCAGTGGGAATCTCTGGGATATATTAAATTATAAAGGTTTACCACTTGTAGATTGAGACAAAGTGACATCTTTCGGATACTACCTAGGTTTATACGTTAATTGTATCATATGTCTGTAACACAAAACGACACCGTATGACCAGCTTACATGATAACATGAAAAAGAAAACATATTCTTAAAAGGTTCATATTTAGTTCGTTTGTCGAATTTCAACCTTAAAATTCTTAATTGAAGAAATCGGGAGCCCAACTTAGAGATGGAACAATTAAGTTGAAAATGATAAGTTCGGGTAAACATCCTGGTAATTGGTAAATGACCATATACTCGACGATTTATCACCAATACAACCGTAGTTTTTATTTTTTTTGGATTCACATCTATTAAGATTATTTTTTTAGGTCTTCTATTAAGGTGTTATTTTATTAATAGAAAAAAAAATTATTTATATTCTTTCGAACTCTAATTAAATAATCACGGAATCTCAGTTATTCTCAAATAATTTATAATAATTAATTTTCAATCTCATTCTAGTTTTTTCTCATAAATTTAATCTAAATTTGACACTTTAAAGGAAAAATAAAAATTGAAAGATGAGGAAATTGCTAAAGAGTAGTTTATATCTTAAAAAGACCATTGTTATCTTTTGTAATATAGTATATTATGTGTTATAAATCAAATTCCGAAAATTACATAGCATAAATTACATAGCATAAAGAGTCATTGCTAAAAAGACCATTGTTATCTTTTGTAATATAGTATATTATGTGTTATAAATCAAATTCAAAATATTTTGTATAAATCGTAATATTATATCTTAAATTCGACGATAAATGGTTTGAGTTCAAAATGGCAGGATTCGCATGGGACGAACAAAAGTTTAGATAGTTTAAAGAAACGTAAGATCAGAACGAGATTGGAGAGGAAACAGGAAAGCGAAGTGGAAGCATATCAAAGAGAAATGGGCCTGATACAGGCCCATGCTAAATCAGTTTGGTCCGCTCTGTTATAAACCCTAGTAACCCAAAATCAACAAGCAGTCTGTGCAGGTTATTGACCTTGTGGTTGGGCCTCACTAGTAACATCTGATGAACCCAAAATCAGTTTAGCCTGTGCAGGTTCAGGTGAGGTATATGCGTATGGTCTGCAGGAAATGAAATACGAATAACCCATGAAATGTCCAAACTTCAAAAGTCCTAATTCTTCTTATCACTGATGGACAAACCTGTCTTGCCCTAAAAAAGGCATGGGTGATTCAATGACAGCTACTTGCCATTCTCTTTGTTTTCGTTTTCAAACATCTTTCAAATTGCATTTCACCGATAAGGCAGCCTCCCAGCTAAAGGTTGGACCGACATTTTCATGCTCACAATGCCACCAAAACTAAATAATTCATTTGTAGCCGCCTAAACTTTTTCTTACCTCTTTTTTTTTTTACCCAAAATATTTCTACCCGTAAAAGAGAAAATCACACATAGGGATGCGTATAGTTAACCGCAACCGACAGTATGCCCCGAGTTGACATGTTTGGTACACATTCGACCGATTTATAAAAAGTAAATTATATTTCAATTCAGTATAATAAATTATATATTTCGATTCAAATCAATCATTCAGAAATTTGATTCTTGGTTATATCAACATTAAAAAAAATTCTTCAATAAATACCACATTTTTTCAATAATTTATGATATAATATTAAAGTGATGCACAACCCTACTGATAGACATGAGGTTCGCATAATTTCGGTGGTGCCAATAATTGAAGAAAAAACTCCAACTCGTGATAACGTGAGACAGAATCATAGCATATTTTCTTTTTTGACTTGACATTCATTTAATTTGACTAACTTTTATAATCATTCCACCCGTACGTCTTTATGCATTTGAGGACAGTTAATTACAGAAAGGAGCTGCTGTTTCCTTTTGACCTCACTATCTAAATGCGCAATGCATGCATCCCTATCTGTTTTCCTTTAATTTTTTCCATTGTCCGGATCTTCAGATCTTGTCATTTTTGTCCCTATCACAACTGGAGAATATGGATATCCTCCTGCCCACAAAGATCAAACCCTACCCTTTTCTATAATTCTTTTTTTCTTAATGCTGTTCCAAGTACAAGTAGCTCTACTTTAGTTAAGTTCTTCTCATATATAAACTTCCCTATTATGCATATATAATCATTCATCATAAATATGGTATTGAAAATTAAATATGTTAATCATTCTTGAATTTTCTGTATGATCACACAAATTCCAAATCCATCCAAATTTGGTCGCCACTTTCTCCTGAATTGATGGGATGAGCTAGGCCATGATGGTTGACTTTTTAAAGATAAATGAACTACTAGCTAGCTTAGAGAGTGGTTATGCTTCCCTTTAGTGCAAGCAAAGAATGTCTCATTGTTGATTTGTTAGTTTGTTAAATTTCGTCCTAAATGCCTAAGGCACCCAAGTCCACTTTTCTCACCGATCGGATAGGAACAATACCTTTTTGCCCACAAGATGGGTCATTACATGTCAAAATATATGTGCTCCAAAGTGGATTAACGAGATTTTCCTTTTACATTGTTTGGATTTTGCGATGACATAAATCTTCATACTGTCTAAAGCTTTAGAGCAACCCACCAAACAACATCTGTGGATGTGTAGTCTTGGACAGCAAAAGGAATAGGATTGCCAACTCACGAGCAATACTTTTACGATCCCATCATCTTTTGCATTAGTCAAATGCATGTTTGATGTCTCTTAAACGACAATGCATGCTGCTTTTAAGTCCATTGAAAGGTGTTTAATTAGTTAGATGCCATTATCTTATAATATGGTTGTGCTCTTTCGTAATGAACCATAAATAAAAGGTAAATTTTCCAGTAAAATTCTGCTATTCCTTTCCATACAAGTGTTTATTTCATGGATACAACAAGAATCAAATGATGATAGATAGTAGCACCACACGTGTGGGATATACACACACGATGAGGAGCATTTGACTGGTCATTGTAAATCATAGAAACCCAAATATGGACATGAAATAGCTTTTGTTCTCGGGCATCATTGGGTTTCCTTTGGGTGGGTTTGGTTTGGAAAGCAACGCCTTTGAGGTTGTTTTAATCATACTCCCGGAGTGCTTTTCCACATTTTGTAGCTAGTGCAAAGCAGTTAAAACCCCTTTATATGGGGTTCCATTTTCCACCACCACAGCACCACAATCTGTCCTTTGGAATTATGGGCACCCACCCATGCACGTCTACTTTGGAGAAAGCTTCGATGATAAATGGAGCCAGTAATGATGATGTTTCTGTACAGGGAGAACAACGTTGTGGAGATGAGATCAGAAGATATATATTATGGTCAAAAGCTCAAAACAAAGGAGGTCCATCCCTTCAGTGTTCTGTACTTACCAGGACAGGCAAAGCTGATCCAACTATGAATAGGGTCATAACTCATACCAGATTGGATGAATCATTTCAAAGGCCTTAATTATAATGCCTTTGAGCCTTTCAAGCCTTCCCTACACGATTTCTCTCGTCAAGATCTTTGCAGGACAGGCTGAAAAGACGAGTTTGAAAATCTGGATGATTTCTTGTTCGTGAAAAAAGTTCGCAGTTGCATTTTCTTACATTAAGTCCACCGAATTTCTCCACCACGCTACTGGAAAATAAAAGAAAAAGACAATAAAAAGAACCCGCATAAACTGAACCAATCTAACAAACTTTCTCGTGTTTTTTAATCCAAGAGCTTTGGCAACTAACTAAAGCAACTAGCTAGCCTAGCCTATGCGTCCGTCCAAGCAGCGAAAACCGGCAGGTGGGGCAACGAGACTCCCGGAGGCCTTAGTTGCGCAGCCGATGGAATCCACGAATTCACATTGCTGGATTGACTAGCCAACAGCTTGGAAGCAGCTGAGGGAGGCATTGCAAAGACTAATGGGCCGTTGGCTCTATCAGGGCTGCCTTCTCTGGAGTTGGTTAAACTAGTCACCAGTGAAGAAGCGTTAGACATGTGAGTACCCAATTTGGACGAGTCTTCTATGTATAGCCCTCCATGAACCGAGCTCATGGTATCCATCCCATGCACGTTGTCAGGGACCAGAGAAAAAGTTTGTGATTTGTTATTATCAACGACATTTGGTGATTTGTGATCAAGTTGATGGGAGGACTGGTATAGGGCCATTTTCCATTCTGATTCATTCTGATCATTTTTCCTGGCGGGAATGGCTTCTCCGTTGCTGATGTTAGTAGTGGTGCAGAGGCTGTGGTGAATGCCATCATTGTTAGATCCTCCATCCTTGATTCGCCTGGCTAGTTCTCCGGCGAGAAGCGTATTGCTTGCCATGATTCTCTCCACATCATACCTCGTTATATCAAAGTTGGTCACAGCATTAACCCCACGAAACTTAATAGCTGCTATATCATAAGCTTCAGCCGCTTCCTCTTGTGTGCCTGCAATTGCAGATGAAGAAGAAGAATCAAAATTTAAGCTTTTAATTTCACTTTAGTTTTCTGTCTAAAAGATCATTAGAGAAGCATACTGAATGTTCCCAGATAAAGGTCCTTGTTTCCAGCAACCCTGCCAATCCGAGCTTGCCATCTTCCATGTTGGTGGTGTCTGAGAGAAATTAAAAGATAAGAAAGGAGGTAGGAGGCTACACTTTTGTACTCATTAAGCAAACAAAGATATATTCATAATCAGATATGTTAGTATGACAAGACCTAGTAACTCCTCTGTAGATTGAAGCCCCCCGAGAGAATCCACTGCTTTTCCTGCAGGAGTAACACAAATTATGAAATAATGAGATAAACCAGACACACAGCAAAGTAGGTGCAGTAAGGCAACATGGGGAAAGAAAAACGATTTTAACCTTCTCAAATGAGCAACATATTCCTGTCTTGTCATATTCTTCATCTCTTCCACTTCCTTTTGATAATTTTCCAACTGGCAAAGCAGCAACACAAGTGCAGATCAATAATATGGTCGGAAAAGTCCTCCCTACAGTGTTGGAAAAAGAAAAGAAAGCCAAAAAGCATTACAGGAAAATTGATGTGGGTAGAGGGCCCCCAATACTTGAGTGCGGCTAGATCGTAAGCTCTTGCAGCTTTTTCTTCCATATCATAACCCCCTGAAATTTAAATTTTTGCACATAACTTATGATTCCATGATAATATAGAAAAAGTATGTTTGATGTAGTAAGTGAAGGAAAAAGGCTTACCAAGATAAACTGAGAATCATTTTTTGTTTACATGTGCATTCCCAGCCAAGTCAAGAAAACCAAACACGAGGGAAAAGAAGTATATCAGGTTAGAAAACAAAAAAAGAGACGGTTGCCTAGCCATTCAAAATAACGAACTCAAGGGGCATGTTCTGGGTTCTTTATGCTTTGACTGCCTACCTTGCCTCCCTTTCCTGCTCTGGCCTTCTTTCTTGCAGCTATTGTCCCACAAATGAGCTTCATATCTTCCAGTCCATCGATGCCTGATTAAACAAATTCCGTTGAACGCATTTGATTATGGAAAGGAGGATTGGGAATATGTAATATGAGAGAAAGAAAATGACATATCTTTAAAACCCAGATGACTAAGTGCCAAGAAAGCTTTTGTGGTTACACAATATACAGTGTCCTAGATACAAAACAGGAAAGCCCAAAGTAAACAAAGTAGAAAAGTGATAAAAGATTTAAGGAAGAAAGAATAACTAACCTTGTAACGCCCCTGTATTGCGATGTTCTTTGTCCGAATGTATCAATGGACTTTCTATGGATAATCTGTCTCTGTTCCATCTTCTCGGGTCCTCTTTTCTTATTTCCCATTGTGGCACAGTCAGTTGCAACAGGCGAGATTTGCTCAGAACCAGTAACACTGCTAGACTGCGAGCCAGGGCTCATGGACAAGCTTAATGACTGCAGGTCCCCGTACGCGACGGCACCGATAGACCCTGATTCGCCTCCATTATCAACCATGCAGCCAATCATCTTCTGCTCTATTACATGGTTACTTGGGTAGTTCCTCGAAATCCAGTTCTTTAAGCCATTTACCTCGTCATCTCCCACAGTTGGAAGCTGAAGATTGCACCCTGAAGCCAGAGTTTGCTTAGCCTCTTCTGCTAGTAACATGTCATGGCTCCTATAGCTATAGTATGGGTATTGTTGGTCCTGTTGGATTTGAATCTGGTGGTGGTCTCGCTGCCGAGGGAGGTGATTTAGGTAGTGTTGGTTTTTGGGTTCGCGGTTGGGGTCTTGATTATAATACATGCTGTCCAAGCTAAGAGCCATAGCTTCTCTATCATTGCTTTCATATTGATGGGTCCCCATGGCTGCACCGCCAAAGAAGTCTTCCAGCTTAGGAGTTGAAGTTGTTACCATAGTTGCTTCACCCAAAATTCAAAAGAAAATAATAGTCCAGTTCAGAGAACAAGAGAACCAAAACGAAACAAATCCAAAATGGAAGAGTTAGCAGGCATTAACATGTCTGAGAACAAAGAAGCTAACCTTGAGGCTGTGACCTGGAGAGAGCCGTTTCCATTATACAAAGAGAACCATCGGACTTGAGTGGCATCACGGGCAAGGGAGAGTAGAACCCACCGCTCTCGCCATCGACGCCATAATAAATACCACAGTTAAGCTGTGAAGGGGAGTGAAAAAAGCTTGCAGCAATTGTAGCAGGAACATCAGCAGAAGAAGCAGACTGTGACTGGTGATGATGATCGGTAGCGGAAGGAACCTCCATTTTCATGTGAGAGGAAAGTGAAAAGCCTAACCAGTTAGTGCTGTTATTGTTGTCATCATTGCTCATGGACTTCATTGGTTTTGCGTGCTTCTCTACTTGATACCTTGTAGCTTGGAAGGGATTCCTGGTAATGTTTTCTGGAGGCAAGGCAACTCAATCATTGGTAACTGAATAAACTAATGATATACCAGGAAACGTCTTCACTCCATTTTATTAAGACTGGTATCTTCTAAGTTTGTGTTGCTTATAGCGGCAGAGCTGCATTCAAGTTGGACCAAATCCAACCGTCTATCTAAACAAATCTCAGGCACCTGCAACTGCTCTGTGCTCTATCTCTCTCCTACTCTGAAAAGATTTATAAAAAGAACAAGGCGAGTTCCTTTAAACTAAACAAAAAGAATGAGTTCCAGCAAGCAATGCTGGGAATTCTTCCTGCGTCCCATGGGGATCTGTGTATGAGAAAGAGCTTCTTTTGCTTTACCCTATGCTCCTCCCTTGCCTTTCCTATTAAACTTCCTTTATTCAACAGAAAGAACCCCCTCTCAACAGAAAAAGAAAGAAACTCGGTAAGAGTCCAAAATGCATTAAAGAAGAACAAAGTCTACCCCAAAGAGAAGAGTAGCATCAGAAGTAGTAAGAAACCTCATTTTCCCAGTGGATAGGACATCTCAAGCGAAAACACATCAAAACCCAGGAGTCACTAAGTCATTACTCATGACACATAACCATGTCTCTTTATTATACTCGGTTTCTTTCGGGTGTGCAGTGCACTAATATGGCGATATTATTTTGATCCAACCGGACACAGGTACTGGTTTCCTTTAATACCAGTCGCAGGCACCATTAGATCTTTCACAGGCTGAGAGACAAAGTGTCTATCTATCTAGTCACTTCACATACGGTACACATGGCCTCTTTGCTGGGCCTACTACTCTCCAGCAACAGGGGATAGGCACCTGCCGTCCTTGCTCCCATTATAGGTCAGTACTAGAAACGGCGCCGTTTACATGAGCTTGCACACCCCGGTAGCCAGCCTAGTTTGACTACAAAGTACTTAATTTTGTCCATTTCTAACCTGATATTAGTCGCCTTGGACACAGGCTGTGTGCAAGTTCGTAATATTGATCCATCCAAACTGGACGAAAGGAATGGCGCCAACTAAACAAGTTGAGGACAGCCAACTTTACTGTATGGTGTGTGCTTTAATTTGGAACACTGCAATTTGGAAGTCTGGATCCACTTTATCTTTAGCTTTTTGTTGTTTATCATCTGACGGTGTACGTCTTTCACTTTCCATGAAATAGGTCATTGCACATCTCCTTCAATTCACTCAGTTCCTGGGTTAGTTCAATTACCAGGCTTAAAGTTGGGTTGCTGATACCCTTTTTCCCTGCTAATGCCTATGCATGCTTGCTCTAGAAAATGAGGCAGAATTGGATGAGGTCATCTTTATTACAGTACTAATGTTACCGTATATGGAAGAAAAACATTAATATACTGATAGACATGAAAAAAGTATGCTACTTTAGAAGGCTTTTCTATGAATCGTAGGGTGAATGTCACTTCAGTTCCGGCAGATAATGTAATGCCTAAAGTTGGGGGGGGGGGGGGGGGGGCGGGGGTTTCTTACCGTAAGGAAGCATTAAATGAGAGAATAGTTGGCAACACTTACACTAAGCCACATATGTCCTAACGCTATCCATCATTATGTGTAAAGAACAGGTGTATTAACTCGATAAATCAAATATTATAGCAGTTAAGGTGATTTATACCAATTTTAGGAACTCATGAGTATGACTTTTCCTGTTAAATAGTTATGGATGAGAGATATATAATGAAGGTCACACAAATTAGCTTCTGTATATCAGCTCCAGCTCAGGCAGAGAGGTTGGAGCGGGGAAGAAGGAAACTTAAAGGCTTGGATACATGAGGGTATCTCCTGAAAAGGTCAAGATGAAGGAGGCTGGCTGCATCTATCAGGATACACCCAACCCAGGGATAACACACTGTGACTAGAATGCTGATTTTTTGAGAACCATCGTCAGATGAGACTGCGGGATTATCATATAATTTAAAGGTGGTCACATGGTGAAAAGAAACATGCTTTTTGCAGGATATACATTTGCCCCACATCAATTAAGGCTTGACGCTGAAAGAACACGACAACTGGGAAATGGATTAAATGAAAAGGAGGAAAAGGTTTTTAATGAGTTTAAAGGCAAGCTCTGGGATTGCTTCCTTGTACTAGTAGCTGAGGCTAGGCTTACATACATATACTTCTCCCGCTCACGCTTGAGGAGTTTAGCACAGCAACAACGACAAGAGAAGGAGTTTAGGGAAAGAAAATTGACTTCCTTTCGACACTTAATGGGATCATATTCCATTTCGGAAGAGGAAAAGAACTGTGTTCTTGTGGTACTACACGACCCAGCCGTTAATTCAAAATTTATTCCGAGTAGTTACGAGAGCAGAGACAACGACTTGACAAAATCATCTTAAAGGCTCTTCTCCCTTGGATGATTTTGACATTCCTCATACTTTCTTTATGATGCAATTCGAGCATCCTGTGCCCTGTCTGTTCTACGTTCTATATGATATATGAGCTACATTTATGATTTTTTTCCTATCATTGTTCATGTCCATTGACTGCTCACTCTAAGCTCGAGATTTGAAAAATGGGGCATGATGGTACGTGTCAGCCTTAATTATTATATGCATATATCATAGTACGATTGGGGTAGTATCAGTATATCCCCTATTGGATATGGAACTTACCGCTATTTCTACATGCAAATTTTGCATGAACAGAGTTACAGGGGACAGAATTTCCTGAAGAAATGATTCGGTTTTGAAAGGAGAATGTAGAAGTTTTGATGAGTGGGAGATGTACAAAGGAAGATGATGGGAGGGAATGTAAGAGAAGAAAGAAACCATCTTTTTGATTGAAGCAATGATGAGTAAATCCACTAACAATAGGCACCAGAGGCTAATGAGATTTTGCTAGAAATGGGGCGTGGGCCTAGCGAAAGAGCTTTACGTTGCCTCAGCAAAAACTTGCTTTCTTTCATTTTCAACATACTTTAGGTGGGAGGCAGATGGGAAAGGATTGGTTGGTGGTGCCTCTTTTCTCCTTGACTGTCTGCTTTTATTAAGGCCTGTCACCAGCCCTTCATTCAGAATAATGTTTACCCCATTTGTCCTTGCCACTCTTGGACTACTATGCCCTCTGAGATATAGAGAAACCTAAGTTTACCAATTGATTAATCCTAAGCTGACAGGTGGACATGTAAAAATTCACCATGATCTTGTCATCAACTCCTCTGCATCTCTGCTATGGCATCATCCTGTATGCCTTGGCCTTGTTCTTGCAACTCTTGCTTTCCCTTTTTGTAACCGTTGCACAGGTCCCAAACCCGAAGAGTATTTGCCTCTGCTGCGCTTCACAACGTTGTGTCTATTGTCTATATAGTCAACTTGATCTCACACTGATAAGAATTTTGAGAGTCTACTTAGCTATAGCTTGCTAAAAATCTGTCCTTTCAATCAATCCAATTGCTGCAGTTTAACAGCGATACAAGACAGTAGCCCTCGTCTCTCTCTCTTTATTTCTATTAAATTTTTACTGTCTTTGGAAAAGCCAGATAAAGAGGAGCTATGGACCAGGGAAGAGTCGAACAGAAACAAGTGCATGACACAAAGCAGAAGAGTCCTCTCCCAAGTCAAACTTGTCTTAATTACTAGTGCTAATCAAACAAAGAAACAACAATGGATAAGACAAAGCGTACTACTTTAGTTATTAATGCTGATGATCAGACATTTTTTTTCATTGACGTAGGACACTGTCAACAAACGGATTTGATCTTTCGTATTCCTACGCTAGAGACTCTCTTGGCCACATGTCTCGCAAGTACGGTCTCTTCTGCTGCTGCTGCTCGATCGAGTCCGGCGGCCATGAAATCATCCTTACTGAGTTCCCATCCTGATCTCCTAATCCTACCGTAATTAGCTTTACCTATGTACCTTCAATCTTATTGCGCTAGGAGGTACAAGCATTCCATCAATCCCTAACGGCTTTAAACCAAGCAAAACGTTTATAAGAGGGAAACGAAAAAAATGAAGTAGTGGAGAATAAGCATGAGAAGAGAAAAGGATATACTAGAAAAATAAAGAATTAAAAAGGGTAAGGGGAAGGGCGCTGGAAGGGTATTTCACGTGGTAACATAAAATCCAAACAAAATCCGAACACAAGATTGCAGGACTAACACACACTGGTCGACAAAAAAAAAAGTAGATTACGGACTGCAACCCATCTGAGAGAGACCGCAGACTGCTTTCTGAGCTATTCTGTATGCATGAGCTAAAAGACTTACGGGTTCTGCTCCTTTACTTGTATATGCCTATCACTAACGAAACATCCTCTTCCCATTAAACCTGACAGTTTTCTCTGCAAACTCGATAACCTTATTTCTTTCCTTCACTGGCTTAATTTGCTTTCCTTTCTTTCTGAGACGTCATGGTCCAAGGAGATTGTGACATTTCACGTTAAGCAATAAGATTCTCTCAAGAGCTTTTGTAGAGCTACTTTGGCCACTGCAGCCTAGAATTTGTAGTCAAATTATCATTTCCAAAATCTTTTTTTCAGCAGATTATGTTATAAAAGTAAAAGGTGCTGGTAATGGCCTATACTCTAGTAATGATTCTAGCCCTGCTTAAGAGGAGAGATCCAGGGCCTACTAGATTTTGCATCAATAGAACAGAAGCAAAGCTAGAAATAGAAAGAAAAGCACGTAATGGTTCAACCACTTCCACTTGTTTGACATAGTTGGAACTACTGTTTACCGAAACAACCACATGCGCTGGACCCCTGTATGCTGCAAAATACTATTTAATGGTAGACTAGTAAGGTAGTGGACTATTGGTGGGGCTTTTCTTGAAGAAGAAGCCGAATCCTTAACCCAAATTGGTTAGAAGATGTATGCTTGCCTCTGCTACGAGGCCCATGAAAAATATGGAGATAAAATGGTTTGTTTTCCCTTTTGCTTTGTCGACTAACAACTGCAGAGGGAATGAGACCGAAGACACGTATGCTGAGTCTTCTAAAGGAAAAACATGTTAAGGTGTTAGAGATTCCCATTTCCCACGACTTTCATGGCTTGCGGACCCTAGAATACAAAAAAAGAACTGACGAGGACACCTACCCAACTGATTTAACTCTAGCGGGTTAAGTTGGCCAGCTTTAGGCTTAGTAAATTTGTTAATTTCATGACATAAAATTGGGAAATAATTAACCCTAGTTGGAAATGGAAGCATGAAGAACAAGGTGATAACATAAGTACATGTAAAAAAAAAAAAAGACAAGTGCATAGGTGAAAATTAGCAATAGCCTTTGTGCTTCATTATTTTATGTTTCAACAAATGTTTAGTGAGGCGATTCCAATTTATCATCTGCACAACATTTCCTATCATTACCATATCACCCAAACTTTTCATTTATACTTATAACATGGCTATTAATATGGAATCCACGATTATTCCAAAAAAAAAAATGGAATCCACGTGTAGACGGCGAGAAGCTTGTTTAATGTCCATAGAGAATATAGAGTAAGTACCTCTTGTTAATGTAGGATGGTGGCTAAGGTACAAAAGAACAAGGTAAAAGAACAATGTGATTCCCAGATAAGATATTCAAATAAAGTTCCAAGGGTGTGATCTGAGTGTTTAACTAAAGGACGTCAAGGATTCGAATTTTGATTTTGGGTTTCGGGCCCTTATGGTACAGAAGAGGGATCTTAAGCCTCTTCATCATGCATCATCTTTCAGTTTCTGAAATATTTTCTGCAGCACTTCATTCGCCGAAGCGTCTGAATAAAGCAACAATGCCAAGCCCTCTTGGCTCATTTTAAGTCAGCTTTCCATATATATAAGATGACAACATCTGCAATCATACCAGTGCCTTGAGCTACATCGAGTTGGTCCTTCTTTAGGTCATTAGGCAAACCTCCCGCGAACATCCTCTCACACCATTCTCATAAGTGATACTACTCTGTCGGCTTTGACTCTCTGATTTTGCTAGATTCACGTCCACCACCGGCATGTAAAGTCAGATGAAAAGAAATCTGGATCAAAGAATCTATGACGTACGTACACATGTATCTGTGTTCTCTACGGCCACTCTCTCGGGAGTTCATGACAAGATTGAATTTTACACTATTTTACCATGTCGGTAACTTTTGTTTCTTAATATTTGATCATCTAACAACAATCATTGACTTGTGGACTTCTTGTAGGGAACGAAAGTGTTTTGCTTGTTTCATGTTCCTATCCCAATCAGATTCCCCATGCTGAAGAGGGCCAGCCCAATTTGAATCCGGGGCCATGTAGCTCGGCTTTCAGACGAAGATGAGAGCCACCAGGCCTAGAGACGCCGAAGAGAGGTAATTGGAGGTTTATGAATTTAAAAAATATTCAATAATAATAAATAGTTAATTTTGTTCTTTTTTTACAGTAAAAATCAATCATTTTTCTATAGTTTTAGTCCAATCTAAGCCTTTTAAGGAAATGTTTTAACTAAAATAAAGAGAATACTTGACCATTAACATAAGACTTAATACCGAGTTCAAATCGGTATTATTCTTAAATATTAGATTAAAAATTGACAATTGAAAAAAAAAATCGAATTGAAATCAAATACATTTTTTACTTCACCACAAAACACCAACAATTATGTATGTATAAGAATATACTAATAATGCATATAATATAAATATATAAAGAAAGAGAAATATATGAAATATATATATCTAATGTTTTATCAAGCAACTGGCACTTTGCAACAAACCTCTATCACATCATCCAAAGATGCATGATCACCGGTGCCTTCGTCTTTTCTGGCATACAGTAATTCCTTTCCTTTGAAGACAAACATTCCTCCCTATCAACAGAAAAGCTAATTAGTACAGGAACTATTTTTTTTTTTGATCAAATGAATCAGGTTATGCTTAAGTTCGAAAATTTTTGACAAGGCAAGCTTAAGCTCAAGGATTTGAAGATGAAGACCGTCAAACTGCACATTTCCTCTAGTACATGATTAGCTTGGGCTAGTTCTTTTCTTGCAGTTTTGAATTCTGTACAGTATTTGCTAAGATATAACCTTAAAAGTCCTGTCCAAATATAAGAACAAGATAAACCTGTTGCAGAACTCCACTTGTATCATCTGGAGTGGCTTTGATGGTGTAGTTCTCCGTCGCTTTCTTAATAGCATCAAATCTTGAGAACATCTTAGCCTTGACAAAACAGGGAAGACAGAACGTTAATAAGTACAAACTAAAAAAAGTAAGAAAAAGGAGCAAGTCATTGAAAGCAGTCGAGGAAGATATATATACACTGGCTGGATTGAAGAATGTACGCCCAAAACCGTAGTATAAACCCATGAGATCATAGGCCTGAAATTTGTTGCAGTGTCTTAGCATCTGACTCAAAATGATAAACGAACTAAGAGAGCATGATAATTAACAAAGATTTTACCTTGCGTTCAGGATCAGCATAAAGGCAATCCATCGGAAATGGCAACTGACCAAATACCATCAGGGTGAAAAGTAATCAGCCCATGAAATGCAAAAGTACAATTGGAGGAACGGAATCATGAAATGGCCAAGATGAATCGCTCAGCCAGTTAGCAATATTAACCACAGTTAAGAGCCACACGCATACAGCACAGAAATAAAACGCACATTTGTGGAAGACAACACGAAAGGAAAAATATATTTCACATATGGGATGAAAGGATGATGATAAGAACTGTTTATGTCCTACAAGATACCGATTATTGACACTACCAGGGTCAGTAAAAATCTTTTCTTTTAGCTTGTGGAAGAGTGGTTTTCTTCTACGCATGCCTATTTAGTTTAATAAAAACTTGATGGTGGACATGCATATTTATTAGAATAAATTAACTCAAAAGCATAGCATATGGGAGAAAGAAAGACAGAAAATAGAAGTGAAACTACCTTCTCTGCTAACATACGAGCTTTATCAGGTGTACCAACACCAACTGCGATTAACTTAACTCCTGCCCCTTCAATTCTTTCTTTGTATTCTTTTAGCGTGGAAGCCAATTCCCAACTTACCGGAAACACAATCACTTTAACATGTCAGGGGAAGCAATAAAAGACTATTAAGGGAAAAATAAAGGTCGGTAAAATTGGAGATTTCTGCTCTCACCTGCAGAAGCAGCCAAAGTGCCTCAATAGCGCAACAACAGCGAACCCCTAAGATTTATAGAAAAAGAAAAACCCCATGTAAGCAAAGAGAAGATATATATCACAACAAAGGGAAATTCAGTAACGCTGAAGAAATGTTAAAGATCAGACCTCTTTCTGGTCCCATAGCTCTTTGAACATCACGGGCTGGCCGGAAGCAGTGTAAATGGTGACATCTCCCAGGGTTTCGCCGATGTTTGGAGCTAAGGTAGAAGTAGAGGCTCCCATGACAAAGCGCGATTTGCTGGTGTGATCGCCGCTACTACGGCCTGTGGTTAAAGTAATATTCGAATGTTTTAACAAAATACAGGGAAACGGGGAAAATTGAGAAGGGGATGTTGGAGGGGAGGAGGAGAACAGAGGTGAAGACTTGGGCAGCAATTTTGCGGATATCGTAGCCATAGACATAGACATAAACAGGGCCATCGTGTATACGTTTCGCTGTTCTTTCCTTTTCTTTTCTTTTCTGTCTGTTTTAAAATAAAATAAAATAAATAAACCAGATCATGTGGCGGGAGTAATTTTCAGAAATTATAATTTTCTGTGTGCCTAAAAACGACACGCTCTGATTCATTTTTAAATTCTGATACGTCGCCGTTTGCTTACAAGCTCTTATTGATTAATCATTATTATTTCAACAAACCGACAATGACAAGGAATGACATGTCAGTTATGAACAGCTGGGCAGCCAGGCCCAACTTGGAGGGTCAGAATATTGACGTCAAAACAAAGCCTGGACTTAGTTGTAGGGTCAAACAAGATTTTGACAAGATGTCAAGAGACCATTTGGACAAATACTTATTGGGTTTGGGCCAGACCAATGGTCTAGGGCCAGCAATGAACCCGAAACCCAACAAGTATCTATTATATGCGGGTTCAGGTCGTATTTTACGATGCTCGAAGTAAACAAAAAAAAGTGAGAACTGCCACTTTCTCTTTTGTTGAATATCAATGAAAAATAGAGATACTATTATTATCTATACATTTGATAAGGCAGTGAGATGCCATAAAATTGACGTTGACCGTCAAAGATAGACAGCTGGGAGCTCAATAAAACAGACCTAATTATGGATCACCTCGCGGAGATCTTAACACTTACAGGCAAGCCTCGAGTCTCCTCTAATGTCCAAATCTCCAAGAGCTAGATTTCTTGCACATAAATTATTCACAAGACGTCCTATCTCACTTAATAATAGATATCTATTATACCTCTTCTAGGGCTTGTTCTCAAAGTCAACATTCTAAAGCAAAGTGCATCACCTTTCATCATTATTGCATAGAGGGGCTAGGGTTGTAGGCCTCCTGTGGGGTGATTCCTCGGGTAGTATCTGATAATGACACGCAAGAATTAACAACTATGTGCATCTATATGCTTCACCCTTTACTCATATCCTTCTTGAATACTAGACTTGTTTTGGATTTTATTGTATACCCCCCTTGGATTTTTTTCAATTCGTCGTTGTCTGATTTCTTTTATTATGTGTAATACACATGTCTTGTCCTTTGGGAAAACAATAATCTAATTTCAAGTAATGATACAGAGCCCATCAATGAGCTGGCCCATCAAATAAATCTTAATTCAAGGCCCAGGTATGGAAACTCATTATCAGCCGATTCCTCACCCATATTCTGTGGACCTCTTGCCTAAAGGTTGAAAATCTAAACCTATGGTCGTAGGATATTCAAGTTATCGTGAAAGTCAATGATATAACACAGACCGATAAGGTTTGATCTATGTTTATTATACCTTAAATATTTAATTATAATTTTGATTCCGTGGATATTTAATCACAATTCGATATATAGAGTTTGTTTTATTGATAAATTATACATTTTTAAAAAATATCGATATAAATTTAAAAAATTAATTCGAGCAATAGGAAAGTACACTATTATAATTTCAATAAAAAATATAAGAATATCCAAAACATCGATAACTATAGCTGAGAAATCATATTTTGTCGGAACTCATTTTCAAGGCCGAATGGGTTATAGTTATTTTCTTACACTTAAAACGTCAATCGTCCAAAAATTCAAAATATGGATTTTTATAAGGGTATAAAATGTTCAAAAATAAAATAAAGAGGGGAAATCATAATTCAAAGAGTAATGTCTAAAAGTAACTAATCCTTGGCCTGCTCTTTCAAATTATCTAACCAATATAATGTTAATACAGTGATTTATCTTATATTTTATTTACGAGCCAACCAAAACCCAACTTATTATCGTCTCGGATGACAACAAAGAGCCAACCAACTTATTATAATCTCCGATGAAAAGCTAAGAGTTGAAGGAGACATTCCGTAACTTACACACGTTATAGATTTTTTTAAAAAAATTAATTTTGAATTCATGTATGTATTTTTCCAACAACACAGGATGAAAATGAGATAAGCACACATAAAAATGAGTTAAAAACACACATATAGGTATCAAACCTCTCACGTGAGTCCAAAACACGCATAAACTCACATTTCTAAATAACATTTTGTTGAAATTTTATCATCCACTCATTTTCGTTTTACAATTCTCATACTGTCGTCCAAATCTTAGGTTTTTGGTGATTATTGGAGTTCGTGGTGTTATCTTGATCCTAAAATCATTATTTGTGTATATATTTTATAATTTTTGAGATAATATTTAGGGATGATAGTTCGTTTTCGCTTTTATTTTTTTGAAAAAAAGTATCTATTTCCTTGATATACTTTTGGTTTGACCCAATGCTCTTGTATTTTATTTTAGATATGAATAGCCCGCAATACTATTTTGTTTTCTGTCGTTTAGTTGATTGAGTATATGTTGCTAAATTTGAATTTCTGTATAGTTTTTTATTGTTTCTATTTAAATAATAAAAAATTATATATCTACTATATTTTTAAAAAAATTCTGGCGACAAATGTTTGAGTCATCTTGATGGATATTAGAACGGGACATGATATCATTACATAAACATGAAAATATCCATAAATTTCGAATCAAATCCATCCATTGTATTTTAGGATTATTAACTTTCCACATTAATACTCTTCCATATTTCAAGTATAACCCAATCAAATCATCCATAAAATATTTGTTTTTGGATAAAAAAACCTTCATAAAGGTACGGTGATCCATATAAATTTGATATGATAATATAATTTATTAATAATATATACAATTAATCCTATAAAATATATAATTTCCCATGGGTTAATAGAATTGAAAGTATAATTATAAAATTAATTATATAATAAATCCTTAATACACACTTAATGTAACCCATGTTTGGGTGAGCCTAACCGTAAATTTAGTCACTAATATAGGATGAAATTTAACTACAGCAACTATAATTTTTCAACTCCTCCCGCTACAATATGAAAGATAAAAATAGGAAAAAAATTATTTATTCGTTAAATTGACAGAATTTGATTTGATAGTAAGAAGTGAATTAATAAATATCTTTTGTCCTTATATACTCCTGCCTTTTACCACAAATAGTCATGCTAACATTAAATTAAAGTATGAACATTAAAATACGAGTGTAGGCGGGACAGCACAACTATTTATTAATAGAGATTAATTATTATTATTTATAATAAATATTCTTTAATTTTTTTTTGAAAAGGAAAAACTTTGTTTAGTCTAGTCAGCTTGAAGCGTTCACATTAATGTCTGGAAACTACGAAACAACAGCAGGAAGATATTTAGAAGTCCTTGGTTTTTTTTTCTCTTTAGGAGGGAGACACAAAATCCCCGTTAAAGGTGAAGCCAAGGATTCGAGCAGGCGAGTGAGTTTGGTACTAGCCCTGTCTCCTCCCCGAGTTTCAACTCTCTACTCTCTCTCTCTCCCCAATTATTTTTCCTTTTTTTTTTTAAAAATTTACACCTTAAAGCTCAATCCTTGGGTATTTTAAAAGAAGAAACCAACTTCTTTAGACATCAGTACAAAACCCACCCTTGAGATGCGCCTCTCTTTCTCTTTGTCTTTGTTTCAACTCTTGCAAGCTTCCACTTTCGCTTACTTGCCATGAACTCGTACTTTATAGACCCTTTATAGATTGGTGTTGTCTCCGACATGGACTTTGGTGTTCTGGGTTTGGATGGTTTTGTGGGTGCGGAAAGTAATGCCGGGACGCCTTCACATCATGTCGCGCCTCCTGAGACCAGAGCTAAGATTCTTGGATCTGGTTTGGCCAAGCAAGAGAGATCATCTAGTCCTGCTCAAGATGACTGGAGGGCCACCAAGATGCACAAAACTAATGGTTTCTATTCTTCCGAAACAATGTCATTGCACCAGCCTACCTCCTTCCTGAGATCTACTTCTTTGCTCTCTCCTGATGCTCGGCAACAAGAGCACATGCTCAGCTTCTCTTCTACCAAAACGGAGACTAATGGTCCATATCTAAGCAAAGAGAGTGGATTGTTGGAGAGAAGTTCACTGGACCAAATTGCCTTTGCTTATCATCACACGCCTTCTGCTTACAGCAGAAGCTCTGGTATGTCATTTGTTTTTTCCTTCTGGTTATGGCTGAAACTTTGATTCATGGGTTAATGTTTGATCATGTGAAATAGATTTGAAGAATGGCGGATTAAGATTCATTCTCGTTTGAGAATATGGTTCTCTACAATCGTTGTATGGCATTATGTCGATGTACCTGTTCAGAAATTTTCTCACGCCATCGGCAGAAATTTTCTGTCTTGTTAAAGGGAAAAGTTGATTTTTCGTAAGATTTTCAGAGACCTGGGTTGTTTGTGAAAACTAGAAACAAAGTAGAAAAGGAAACACAAAAGAAAATTTATGGTAAAAATAGGGGGCAAGTCATTTTTTCTATCTAATGCTTGATTTTTTTTCAATCCTTAGGCAAATATTTGGAATTTGGAGTTTCCTTAATCTCGCACGGACGATGAATTTGTATCTTAATGTTGCAGGTTATGGAACTGGGGGCATGAATACAAGCATGCATGGTCCTTTTACGGGGGTTAGAGGACCATTTACCCCATCTCAGTGGATCGAACTTGAACACCAGGCACTGATTTACAAGTACATCACTGCAAATGTAGCAGTGCCCTCGAATTTACTGATTCCCCTCAAGAAGTCCCTTTGTTCATATGGCTTCACTGGCGGCTCTGCGGGATCCTACTCACACCATCCTTGTAAGCGTCTTTTGTTCCTTTGACCTATACAGAAAATGGAACATCTTTCTCGCGCTACAAACATGGAAAATTGATCTATCTGTTCCGTTGCTATTCCTTTTTTTCTCTGTAGATTTTTAATGGCTACACTTTGGCTTGGTCTATACTGGCTCTGTCTTGCACTTTCCACTGTTTTAGATGCAATTTAAATTTGTTATCTGTAGTAACTAGTTATCTTGACTCTTTGATAAGATGACTTGTCCATAGCCATTATATGCACACGAATTAAAAGTGGTTCTTTTTGCCATAAAGTGAGAGCATAATGTTTGACAAAACACAGAGAGGCTTTTCTCTTTCCCCTTGACTGATTGATTTGTCTTCTCTCTTCTCTCCTTTTTCAAACTTCACCTTTAACCGTTCGCCTATCTACAGTGGGATGGGGTGCTTTTCATCTTGGCTATCCTGGCAACTCTGGTGATCCAGAGCCAGGAAGGTGCCGTCGAACTGATGGTAAGAAATGGCGGTGCTCCAGGGATGCTGTTGCAGATCAGAAGTATTGTGAAAGGCACATAAACAGGGGCCGCCATCGTTCAAGAAAGCCTGTGGAAGGCCAGACTGGCCATGCTGCGACTGGAACCACCAATTCAAAGGTGGAGCCGATGACTAACTCCATGTCAACATCGGTTATTACCAGTAGTGGAGTCTCCAGCAGCCTTGTGATCGCCCAGCCAGAGTTCAAGAGTTCACAGGCTCCTGCTGCTAAGCCCTCTTCAGGTGCTCTTGCCAACAGGTGAAAATACACCTTTTTATATGAAGTTCCATATTTAGTTTGTTTCATTTGCTTCTCCATAGCTATTCATAGTTAATATGCAGGTTGATAATGCCCTCTACTGTGCATACTTGTCATCTGTGCCTCTTTACTATAAAGTTGACCACATTACTTTACCTTTACTTCGCTGACAGCGATAACACCTGGTATATGAGACTTAGGATTCCTTTTTTTTTCTTTTAATGAATCTTCATCATAATGCCTGCCTTATTATCTGTTTCTCTTGTACCTTTTTCATATTGCCTTTCGATATAGAAATAGGTGCTGTGATAGAGCAAATTGAAATAGTACACTTTTTATAGTCCTGTGCTTTTTGCATTTCGCTGTCCACCATTTTCATCGTTTACTGTTTCTTTGCATGCATACTGAGCAAAATGAGTTGTGGCAGGGCACTAGATCCAGGGGGAGTTTCTGTGGTGTCTTCCACGATAAACATGAGATCTAATGAGTCCACTTTTGCAGTCTCCAAGCGACCTGTTTCAATTGATGAATCACCTCAAACAGAATTTGGAATTGTTACCTCTGATTCCCTCCTCAATCCTTCACAGAGGACCCCTTACTTGAACTCAAGAAATTATGAATCATATCTAAATTTTAATGACCAGGAAACACAAGACCAGCATCCTCTTCTCCAGTTCATGGATGAATGGCCCAAGGACCCGTCAAGTCGTTCTTTCATTAGCTGGCCTGAAGAGTTAAAATCTGACTGGACCCAGCTCTCAGTGTCAATCCCATCTGCTTCCAAAGACTTCTCATTATCATCATCCTCACCAACAGAGGAGAAGCTAGCGCTCTCACCTCTGAGGTTGTGTCGTGAGTATGACTCTGTACAGATGGGTTTGGGCGTGAGTTGTGACCCAACTGAACCATCAAAGCAAAAACGATCGAACTGGATACCTATCTCTTGTGGGACATCGATGGGTGGTCCTTTGGGAGAGGTCTTATCCACCAATACTTGCAAAGCAGGCAGCTACAATAATCCATCTGCACTCAATCTTTTAACTGAAGGGTGGGATGGGAGTCCAAAGATGGGTTGTTCCCCCACGGGTGTCTTGCAGAAATCGACTTTTGGCTCTCTTTCAAACAGCAGTTCGGGTGGCAGCCCCGGGGCGGAGGGGACAATGCACAAGGTCGGTGATGATGTGCTTGGTTCGACAATTGTCAGTTCCTCCCCTGTTCCTTCTCTTTAATCAAGCATTACTTGTAAGGCGTGGCGGAGACTTGAAGAAGCGTCAGTAATTGGTGTTAATGGATTTCTTTCTCACTCATTTGCTTATTTTACAATGTAAAAAACTCGGCTGTTTTCGGTTGAACAGGCATCAACCATTATTACTCCAATGTATCTGTGGCTACCTTTAGTATGTGTGCGTGGAGATAGCTTGTGCTTTGTTTTAGTTGAATCTTAGCTAGTTCCCTTGCTTTTCGAAGCAGGTTAAGCTCTTGTGCAGGGAGGAACAATGTATTATGGATTGAACAGGCTTTGAATTATCAAATATTTAAAGAGATTCTTCGGGCTCCGTCCAAGAAAGTAATGAGAAGCAGGGCAATGGCGATAAGATATGTGCAGGCTAGACATCAAATAGTGGGGACGAGAAGGTCAATGATGGTGGTGAAACTTCTATAATATGCACCATTATATAACTACTTCCAAAAATGCAGATTGATCATTGATTCTCTGGTGGCCCATTACGTGACAGACTCCCCCCATCCTTTGCAGTTGGTAGGTTGTTTCCCATTTATCAACATTATTGCAATCAATGTAGCACATTTAGATGGAGTTCCCTTGACTCTAGACAGGAGCAACTCTTGTGGCCTGTCCCCCGGCAGACCCCGCAGCTGTCTGCTCATAAATTGGATTCCCCAGCCACGGGACCAGCTTTAACGATTTGGGTCCTAGCTTGTATTGGCTTGACGCTGAGTTTAGATCTTTTTTTCAAGCCCGGGACCAATTTTTGGCCAAAATTTCCTGTGCCCGGACCGTTGTTGGGGGCCAGCACGGGTCCCCTGTTTTCAAATGATAGTTATTCTGATTGGACGTAAAGTTTACTTATCCCTTCGATGGTTACAGCATGAAATTATCTCGTCTGAATTCATATTCGGTGGATTGTTGCTTCGAGTATTCTTTACAGCACTTTATCTTTAAAAAAACTCGAAATAATGGAAACGGAGGAGTACGAGATTAATGCTTTGTTACCCTTTTTTACGAGACCTTTACTTACCTTTGGAGTAAACAACTGCTGATATACCGAGGAAAAACAAGGTCGAAGTTGGTTTCCCAATAAAAACAACAAAACGGAGTACGGCGCTAAGTCTCCACCGACTTCTGTGCAAAAAAAAGTTGTACCAGATTTCTAGCTTCTAATACAGAGCATCCTAGAAACCCCAAAATCCATATTTGCGACATCTTTAAGGAATTATTGGTGTCTGGAAAGATCTTCTGCAAGAAGTGCATAAATTCTGCCGGATCTCAAGCTGCAGTTTTTAAGCTCTGCACATAAACCCCATTGAAGGGCGAATGGTGGATGGTGGTCCTAATCTAAGATAGTCAAGTCTATTGCGTTGTAATGCTGGGCAGGAGAAGATGACTTGTGGCGTGGAGGCGTAGACATCGAGTAATTATTGCAACGTTTGGCCCAATCTACGACTTATCTGCAAAAAGGCAATAGATTGTACTGAAACCAATGAACATGCCGCAAGGACCATGGAAATCTTAGTAATTATTTCATTAAGATTTATTGGCCATCGATGTTCCAAAGACTAACCAGCTGTGCATCCAACTTTTAATTTCCAGACCAAGACATCATACAAATCCTTAGCGGATTTGGGCTAACATTTATTGCAAGGCACGAATTTTCTTTACTGATCTGCTTTCAGGTTTTCAAGATTGATCACCTTCTGTGCTCATTCGGAACAGATTTAGATATGGGTTTCGCTAAAACCATCCATATGCAGCAATTTCTTGCCAAAAAATGGTAGCGAATCTTTCGAGTCTGAAGAATACAACATGAGACCAAAGAACAGAACCAATGTACAAGCTTCTCCTTCAAAGCTAAGCCAAAGATCTCAGATCTAAAATTCATAAAGAAACAGAACTAAAGCAGCAATTAGTATCTACTGCTGCCAGAACAGAAAATAAACGGACGTGGGGAAGCTCAGATTCTATGGGTGTAAAAGAGTCCATCATGCACAATAATCGCGCATTCGGCACAATGAATTGTCTTATAATCATAGCAACCCCGTAATCATCCTTATAGAATGTAGACAGTAAAAACCGAGAAAGAATCAAACGCAAAAAACAAAGAATCACTGAACAAAGAAAGGCTCAGACACGCACAAACGCAGTCATCAAGCATTTGCTTTAAGTCCATCTAATAAGCAAAGTTCTATCAGGTTCGAGAAATGTTATCAGTCATCATGGCCCTCTTAATTTTCGAAATAGAAAAGCCGAGAGGTGAATCAAAATCGTTGTAGAAGCTTTTCAACGAATCAAAAAGCGAAGTGAAGCATCCAAACAAAGGATTGAAAATTAACAGGTACAACAATTCAGAGATAAAAGGGACTAAGTAAACGATAATAGAATCCGCCGCACAAATGCTAATCGTCGTCTTAAAATCTCAAACCCTAATTGTGAGTTATATACAGACGGAGCAAGCGAGGCATCTATACTTCCGTCTTTTCCGGTTATGATGATAGTTAAATTACGTTGCTGTCCTCAATTATGTGCAGATTTTTGGACTCGTTTTTCACTGTCGGTGAGCGAGCTCATTGGGCTGGGCTAGAAAGCCCATATATCATTATTTGTGATGCTATATTATCATATTTGTTAATCATGATTTGTGAATGACATGTGTGTAAAAGAGATTATAACGATTTTGCATTCTTCATTATATGTGATAACTTCATGAACCACGCTCATATTGACATAATAATTTATGGGCTAAAGCCAGTGGAATTATGTTTTAAAAGAAATAATAAAATTGTTATTTGTATCAAACCAAAATCTGATAATATTTTCATTCGATTGCTTAAATATCCTTGTCATGTAACAAAATGAATTTTGCTGTCGTTTTCATTTTTATACGTAATATGATAATCTTTTTTCTTAAAACGTATACCCATTGTGTTCCACCTAATGAAATAAATAGTTACCTGATTTTTGTATTTTATTTTAAGATATAAAGGTGTTCCACTAGGGGTATATTATATGGATTTTATTATGAGAATAATGATAGCATTATAAGAGTCACATACAATTGATGAACACGTTGAAATTAAATAATTAGTACTTACAGTAATGTTCTAGTCTGATTTTGTCAGATTTCAATGTATAAGTGGGTGAGTACTGATATACGATATCATCCAAATAAATAACACGAGTGTATAGTAAGACAGATAGAATAGTGTAGAAAAAAATGTGTATATAGATATATATTCATTTTTTATTTTCATTCCACCCTCCTAGATCCTTAATCATAAATCCTAAATCCCTTAGTTGGGTTTCAAATTCTATATCTCATCCTAATATCACAGGAGAACATGCCAGCTAAGTTAAGGCTTACTAATTGTATTATCAAATTAATCAAATAGGTGTCATTGATTCTCCGTATACAATAGATTTGTCTTAGCCTACCTAAAAAAACTCAATAATTTTAGAACCGCGAAACCAGAATCACTGATGTTGATATCATCTTTAGTGATGAATATTACTGATCGAGGCTCGATAGCTTGTCAGCCCACAAGTACAGGATAGCTACTCTAGCTTACACGCGACGAGAGCCAGAGAGCAGGGGTCCGACACTTGATGGGCTGGTCCCCAATCGACAATCTCCACGATTCACGTCTTTGGTTTTCATAGGTTAAAGAAAAAGTGATTTGAAAGGATCCAGCAACGTGTAGATTTCTTCATTTTTTGTTAAATTATCTTCGAGTTTGACAAACAGTAGAGGTGGGCACAGAATGAGTTGCTATATGTATGCTTTTGTGTTACGGGCCAAGTTTTGTCCATCACATGTAGGTATATCAAAATTTTCTTGGGTCTTTATAATGTGGCGGTGAGTGAAAAAGAAAAGACAAGCAAGAGGGCTCCACGCCCTAAGTATACTTTTGCATGGATTGCATTAGATATGGGTCATGTCCATACCTACCCCACCTGTAATAGCCCACCAAAAGTTAAATGGCGCATTGATCATCCTTATATTATAGAAGTCATGTAATTTCCATACCTAACAAGCTTGAAAGCACTAAAGCATAGCATGGAGAAAATTAATGTTGAACCATCCGAACCAATCGACCAATTAAAAAAAAAATGTTGGACCATCCGTATCATCCTTGTACTTCTCAAAGGGTAATGTTCCTGTATTTAAAATTTTTCATTTTCCTTCCTCCATAGTTTGGTCGATGAAAATTAGTCATGAACAACTATAATTATCATAAAATATGGGATTGAAATGCCCACTTGAACCAGTCATTGATATATGTTGTCAACACATCAAAACTGTTATTGGTAGATATAAAGATATTGAGTGTAACCCATTTAGCATGAGCAGATGCCAGGAATATCCATCGTTGTAACCATTAGGAACACAGATAAAAAGAAATCAAAAGGAAGAAACTTAGCTTTCCATTGTTTTTAGTGCTTTTGGGAAAAGCAGAAGATAACTGTTTTGTTTTCAATCATCCATGGTAAGGCTCATACTTGGCTTACGTCTGTTTTTTATCATGAATTTTGATATTTTACTTACGATTTTCAAAGTGGTTTCTTATATCTTTCCCCCCTGAAAGTAAAGTGTTCGTCCAATTATTATTAGAATGGTATTTAATTCAGAATCCTATGTCATTCGCACGTTACCTTAATAAAATCGTAATCCGTATAAAATTGCATGCGCATTTTAAAAAAATAAGATTTGTCCATAAGCCTGCCACATTATTGTTGAATATGCAAATAGTGAGCTGAGTACTAATATATATATTATATTATAGTGAGGCTCCTTCCTCTTTCTCATCATAATTTTTTATTGAGAAAGGTGATTAATTTCATTGTGAAATTTATATTAATCTAGATTAATTAATTTAAATTATTTATATTTTTAAAATTAAAGAGGTATCCACATAATCAATCCATTCCGCTGAATTAAAGGTTTATTACTTGGAAGCGTATTAAAAATTTGCAATTGCTGATAGAAAAAATACTGATTTTTGTACATTGGGGAAATCTCTTTCTTTATTGCCTTTATGAACGGAAATAAATGCATCAAGGAGTGCTAACCTGTTGGTAAACAAAAAGAAGAAATGCTAACCTTGCAGTTTGATTATTTTAACGCATGCTTTAGTGAAAAAAGAACGAAAATATAGGTGACGAAACCATCCTTCACTTTCATTATCTCTTATGAGGTCAATTGTATTAAAGCTTTGATCATGAATAGTGGCCCCTATGATACCAGATTTTACTTTAAACTTTAGAATATTTGGGATAATATTGTCTTTCAACTAAAGTGGTTTGTATAAAGAAAGGAGTATATGCCAGATAAAAAAGGTTAGATTCCCTTTTGTATCATTTGATACGTCTACTCTATAGCGACAGATATAAATAAAGCATATACAATTGATAAGGTATTTCTCTATCAAACCGACCAATGAGGATTTTTACATATAAAAAAATACCAATTAAGATTTAGATCAGTTTGAATTTGTATATGGTTTGAGATAAATTGTTGAAATTAGAAGATGGAAGAAAAAAATAAATTTATATTAAATAAGAATATGAGTTTTCAAGAAAAGTTAGGAATGATGCAAAGTTTAAAATATTAAGATCTTGAAAAAATATGATTGAAATGTTGCGAATTTAAACAAATATGGAAGTTTATTGAATTTTTAGCAGAAAATATATTTTTCAATTGTTATGTGTCGTGATTATGAATTGTTTAATTTCATATCTATAAACATAAAAGTTATATCTAGCAAATAAGAATGTCATCCAAAAGTAGATATTTTAATATCATGAATTAAATAAGAATGTCTTTATACTACGGACAGTAAAGTTCTACGCTTACTATGATTTAATATAATATAAGAATTCTCTGACATGTTTTTCTAAAAAAGAAAAAACTATTTTACGAGGAAAATAAGATTTTTGGGGACCGAACCCGGAGCCAAACATACTACCACGATTCTACAACTTCGACTACATGGAGGAGTACTCTCACGACCCGGCCCTCGGCCCCTTGGCCCAACGGGCCTGAACATGTATGTGTGCGTGATGGATCACAACTGCAACGTTCAGTTGAGTTTTTAACCACAGGATCCAAAAGATACATCTTGTTACAAATAATACCATCACATAACACATATAAGTCCAATACCTTTCCCGCTCATTTCCAATGTGGGATTGGATAACCTGACTCCCTTATGGACTGGGTCTCACAAATACCATCACTCAACTGTTCACATAAAAATTAATCACAAATTCTTATATATGAACTATTACTTCAACAACACGGTTTTTTTTAACCATATTACATAAAGTAGCATCATTAACAATAACCCATTTTGATGTGTATTTTAATACTTTGTTGTTAAGTTTTATATCTATTATCGTTCTATATGACAGAATAAAATAATTTTTAAAAATTAAAATGAAAAAGAGAGAGAGAGGAGAGACAGTTGAATATTTATCTTCTTTAAAACGAGGAGGAGCTTAACTAATTTCATGTAAAGATGAAGTATTGGAAAGGAGCTTTCTTATCAATCCAAATCTCAAACTCTACTAAACTTAGTAAATTATAGATCGGCTCTGGTTTTCTAATCATAAAAAGTTAAAAGATATGATTGAAAAATGGAAAAAATCATATGAGATTGTAACTCCAGTTGCTGTTGACTGAAATCGCCTCACCAAACTTAAATAGTATGTAGATTTTGGAAAAAATTATTTTGTTAGCCTAATTTGGAAATCGGATTAATAAATTTCAAATTTATATAATAAGGATATATTAATTTTTAATTTTTAAAATATCTATTTATTATAAATTAAATTTAAATTTATTAAAAATATATAATTCTAATTCCTGATCCAATTCTAATTCCAAAGAGAGTGCATAAACGAAGATTATGAAATAAATATAATCACAATATCCGTGATCTAAGGCAAGCATTGGAGGCAATAAGTTTAGAGCAAACCAAAAGGAAAGCAACAGAAAAATATTTTAACTTAACCAAACACCAAACCATGCAAAACATTAGTTTTACCAAAAATCACTGCAACTGCAAACTGCTCCCAAATTTCTTTGCTTTAGTAGCAGTTTTCACTTCTTGACTTTACACACCCAGAAATAAGCAACAAGGAACCAAAAAACTAAGGCCGTGCCTCTTTCTTTCTGTTTTAACCTTTATTGACCTGCTTATTATAGTTTTATGGGGTGCTTAATCATAGGATTTGTGCGGCCATGTTAAGATTCTCTCATGGCCATGCAGGTGTGAATGGTTGGACTTGGAACTGCTCTAACAACAAATTCTGGCTTATTCCGGACAGGGTTTTCCTCAGAATATTACGTTCGGACAGAAGCCGGTCGTTGTCGGTCCTCACGCTATGGGAATGGTACAGTATGGAGCTCAACCGGTTCGAGAGGCCCCGGTTCTCAATTTTAAGCCGGTTCGCCTGGTTCCTTAAGTTTTCTAGGTGCTTCTGTTTTCGCATGCGTGACCTCCTGGCCGACTCCCGGTTCGATATCTTTCGCCTTCGTCTACGGTCGTCGGCGGCCGAATCCGACGGGTTCAGCCCGTCGGAGGCCGAGTTCGAGTTGGCAGTATTTAGGTCAGACCGGTTTAGTTCGTCCGAGCCGGAACTGGAACCAGAACCAACGGGTTTAGGTGACTGGGGAGGACTTGAGAAGAAATCAGAGCCATCCCAAGGGGTGAAGCCATTTTCAAGAGCCAGGAATGGGTTTTGGGTCACCACCATGGGATTGGATGAGAAGATGGCGGAGACACTGGACATCATGACTACAGAAATGTTTCTTTGAAGAGGGGGGAGGTAGGAAGGAGGTGAAAAGGGAAGAGTAGCAGCGTAGGGGTCCTGTATTTATGGGCAAATTGGGAATGCTTGGTAGGACCCAGTTGGGGGGAATGGGAAGCTTTGCAAGGGCAGTTTGGTCAGAAAACCGTATGTTTTTGGTGTATAAGTATAACATCTAAAATGCAGCATCTGTAGAGTATTTGGCTCTGCAGGGTCACCCTCACCTTTTCAAGGGTCCGGGTGGTGATGTAAGCCAGTGGGTCCACTGAAAGAAAGGTTTGATTTGCTTAGTCATGAAGAAACAAAAAGGATGGGTCCATGTTGAGCACGTGTTTTCATAAAAGATGTGCGCGTGCGAGTAGCCAATAGTTCGGAACGTTAGTGACGTGGAGACAGGTTTATGGCTTGGCTACAGAAAGCCGAGAAATGGAGAGAATTGTGTGCGTCATGGCTGATGATCCTCTCCTGGTGCAGCTACAGAGCTGTTTTTTCGTCGCTGGGAGGAGCCACCGGGGGAGGGGTAGGTTATTGCAATCATGAAATATTGGAATCTGTGGCCTTCGCCATTGATTAAGTGACGTTCACGTTTTATATATTTTCCCTAAAACTTCGTCAACCATGCGACGAGCCAATTAAGCTTCTGTATCTTTTCTTGAAGCGATGATATACATACATCAAATATCTTTTATTCTTGATATTTTATTTATATTCAAATTAAAGTTACAAAAAATTTATCAATACCATTATTGTATTGTCATTGTCATTCTATACAATAATTATTTTCAGATTTAGCCTCTCATAAATTTAATGGGTATCAATATTGTCATTTTGCTGGTTTGAGAGCGACATTGGCTCAATTGTTAAATTCTCTAGAATTCTAAGATGTTTGCTTGCTTATTGGCTGTTCTGATCCAAAGTTGAAGATGATATATATTCATACAGATAGTGATATATCAACTACTGATTAAAAGATTTTTTTTCTAAATAAAGAGTATCTTGTTAATATTAAAAATAATCTTCTCAAGGCTAATACGGGGGAAAACCCATCCAGGACTAATCTTCATCATGAACCGTGGTCTTTCAGGTTAAGTTAATTGACATTTGGGCTTGGAAAAAGGTGTTGTCTTTTAGGCTTATTATTAATTAGTCATGGGCTCAAATCCAATAGAAAAAGGGCATTACCAGAAAAATAGTTACGCTGAAAGCCCTTTCAAGATAGGCTTTAACCGTATATTTGCTTTCCCCGTTGTGGAGCCAAGTTATAAATACGGTGTGGGTCTCAAGCTGACAATATCCATACCATAATAAAGAAGATTTTCTTGGACTCTTGAAAATCCTATAGCCATTATTACCATCAAGATGACTTCGCACAAAAAGGTGTCTCACATGGGCAGAGAAGGACCCAAGGATATTTTCTTGGCTCAGCTCTGAACCATCACACTACAAAGCAAAACAAAACAAAACAAAACAAAACAAAACAAAAACATATATATAGAAAACCCTTCATTGATTTGTAACTCTGACCATCCATGTATGATTGATGTTAGGCATCAATCTATTGTCCAAACCTCAATCATGCAACACCCTCGAAGTTTATTGTTTCTTGATTGTTTTTGAAGAGGTTCCCGACTATCATATCATATAATGGGCAGGTTTTTGGAGCATCCCAAGATACTGTTTTCCATGTTTTGCAGCAGCTTGGTGTATATGTCACCGACCTTTCGACATGTGCATGAAGGTAAAACACTCAATAAGCTATAAGATTCAAGGAAATAAAACATGGGATTAGTTTGCAGGAATGACATAATGGATGACGATAGAGAAGTGGTATAGTCTATTGCAATGATATCCTTGAAGACAGAGAGGATCTCTGTGTTTGACTCTATCTTGTGCGGTCAATTCTGGTTCTGTTTATAACTTGCAGAAATGCTACACGAATGGGAAGGATTAACTTGGGCTCCGCTTATATTTCTGTCCGTGGAGCCCATTGTCTAGACTAAAATTTTCTGTGGCTACACTTGCAATTCTCGCTGCAAAAGTCGTGATTATCTGCTTTAGCAAACGGGTCAAGAGTAGTCACTAAAAATTTACAATTAGTAATTACGGATGCATAATTGACGGATAAATATTTCAATAATTATAATTTTTTTCCCTCAAACGTAACTGACGGTATTCTTACCTATACTGATGGTTTTCTTTCGCTGTCTTTATATGTCTTCTTTCTTCTTTTTTTTAAGCGTTTTGTATTTCCGTCTTCATTAACCCTTAGATGTGCTTTTATGCATATATAGTTTGGAAGTTGAGTTCCGTTGAGTGGTAATAGATCATGAAGTCCATTCAGGTTTATCTTCTTCCATGAAACTTCTTATGACAAAGTGACTATTTGTGGAAGAGTCACTGTTTTAAAGTAGTTTTTATTAAGGAAATTGAGATAGACCACTTTCTACGAATGAAGGAATTTTCCAAGTAAATAGACATTTGTAAATAACATAAACATCGTCGAGTTTCCTTCTTCTATTTTTCAAGAATGGGAAATAGAAGGAAGAATTTGAGGCGTAAATATATACCAGTTGGAAAAATAATAATTAAGAGACATAATATGAAATGCCTATGTTTAATTCAGGGGAGAAATGGAGAATAACAGAAGAAAAGTCACTACAGTTCAGAAATAATTCAAACTTATAATTTGAGGGAAGAGAAAACTATTATCTGAATATTACACTGCAAGATAATTTCGGCCTATAATTTGACCATAAGCGTCGTTTTAATCATGATTATAATGATTTATTTATATTTGATGAGAATTTTTCAGTTAGCGATGATCATGATCACTTTATGCCTTGTCCAGCGCTCACTTTACCTACCGAAAGATTTCTTCCAGAATTACCTTTTGACTTATCCTATTATTGGCTTTCCGTGTTTTAACGAACACAAGTCTCACTTAATTTTGTTCTGTTTTTTCTTTGTCTAGGGTCAAGCTTACTAAATCTTTTTTTTCGTTTGACCGATCTATCCAGGATTTGAATCTCAAATTCCGTCTCTGCCCAATCACACCAAAAGATGATGAGAAAACAAGACCATTATCGAATTCTACTTTTATTTATGAAGATAATGGACAGAAGATCTGCTTTATTGCTATTATATTGACTGCAACACAAAGGGCAATACAAATAATTAAATTTGTAGGGAACACAACTCTACAGTCTAGAAGGCATCATCCCGGGCAATGAGAAAAATGGGTGTTTGCTAAATTGGAATTTGCAACTAATAACTACAAGAGAAAAGACAGTCTTTGAATACAATGGGGCCATCCCTAAAGCACACTACGGCTTCAGACAATGACTAGGTGTGGAATGTGGACAAACTTTGTTTATTTGATCATATACTAGACCAAGCTGGATGAGTTATTTGTAATCTGAGTCTTGAAATATTATTAGAATATTTTTTATAGAAAAAATTTTAATTAACAAAAAAATATGATTGAATGATAAGAAATTGATTTTTAGTTTGTTGGGACCGGACAATTATATCATTAATTTTCTTTTTCTTTCTTGCATCTTGCTTTGTTAGAACGACAATCCAATTATGTTGTCACTTTTTTTAATATAGGATCATAAAAGGTTCCCGGAAAATTAAGAATTCTATTTATACAAAGTCATGTTTTAGCACCTCAAGTTCACACCACACATCATTCCCTTTTCCGCTCACCAATATTATCTATAAATACGCTTCACCCAGCTCTTATCCTAAGTACCTAAAATTTCAACATTTTCTCTGCGAGCTGTTTTCATAGTAAGCACAAGATGACTAAGGTTAAGATTTCCACTCTGTTTGTGATAGCCCTCCTTCTTAGCTCCACATTAGTAACCTACGCTGCCCGCCCGGTGCCAGCTTCTTACGACGGTTCTTTGGCAAAGACCAAGCACGAGGTTGGTTCAACTTGTGTTACGCTTGTGTGCGTTTCTCGATTAGTAACATATATATGCATGCAGACCTTCTTTTATTGATTGCTTGTTCTCATCGTATTGATATTTTGATCCCTTTTTAGTCTCAGGGAGTTGGGGCAGTTGAACATGCAGAGGTTGGGGAGGAAGAGAGATGTGAAGGAGCCGAAGAGGAAGAATGCTTGATGAGGAGGACACTTGTTGCTCACACCGATTACATATACACCCAGAAGCACAAGCCATGAATCCCCCTGCTCTGCGCGCGGTTTGCAGAGTTATGTCGATGATTACTGGCCGTGGATCATGTATTACTTCTGTTGATACCAGAACACTGCGATTGCTTAAAAATATTCTTGTTCTTGCGGATTTCTTATTTTTGAGTTGGAATGACATATTACACAATCCGGAATATGCGTACTACAGAAAATGTATGGTCTCCCTATCATGTTTCTCTTTTATTTTGGTTTTTCAGCAGCTTGAGATATGCATCTCCTTCCACAAGTTCTTCCACTTAGAATAAGTTTACTTTGTGGCAAAAGCTATGGCTACTATCTAGATGTCATTTAGACTAATTATTATCGCAATCTTAACAGACAACAGACAAAACTAGAATATTAAGGTTAACATTACACCATATATATATATATATATATATGCTAAACTGAGACGAACCTGTAAGAATAGTTGGTGGAACGTAATTAGTTAAATCTTGGCTTTATAACCTGCAGGAGTGACCACATTTTGCACGTTCTACATACCCGGTTCATTTGCTGGTAATTATTGATTATTCAAGAAACTCCTTTTGCCTTTTAGTTTATGCAACCAATCACAACAAAAGTCATTGGTCTTATGCCAGACATCAACACTATTCAATTCATTTCCGCCTACAAAACAAACAGTAGCGCGTTTCATTGCAATCCAAAACGCTTACTTTTCCTCCCACATAGAATTCAATGCAAACAACTACTTCTGGGAGTTCAGGTGAAACACGCATGGTTGGGCGTTGAGCCATACTTACTTCTAAGAGGAGCAAGAAAAAAAGAAAAAGATCAATAATGACAGTATATATATGCTTACTGGGTCTAAGGAGTGAAACTGTAAAACCTAACTTGTGAAAATGATTGACGGATAGTATGTAATGATTTGGAAATGCATTTGGATGATCAGAGGGTGTGATTTACTGATACAAAAGGTTTGATCTGAAAGGATTACAGATAAGTATGCAGAACAACTAAATACCAATAGTATGAATTTAGTCTGACAAAGAATGGGTCGGGTTTTTACTCATACGGAGTCTACTCTTTTCTTATTTATTAGGATCATAAATATGTAACCCGCCGTAGTCGGCCCGTATCCTTTGACATTTGACTAATCTAATAATAGCTATGCATATCCATTGGTCCCATTGTAATCTTTTCTTGTCATCCTCCGGTAGCATGGCACTACGCAGCAGAGTTTAATGCATGCCTTTTTGAAAAGTTTTGATGGTAAGAGATCGGGGTTGGATTCCTAGCTAGACAAGGAATAATATATAAGAAATACAATATTAAACTAGAATCGGAGAAGTTTAAAAAATAATCATTAAATTAGAATAAGAAATAAAGAAAACAGCAATAATAAGGATGCTAATGATTCATCCATCCTTAATAATTCAATACTAATTATATACAAGGAACGTCAGGGTTTCTCATGTAATCCGCTTTCATCAATAAAATCGAAGTATTATTTATCAAAAATAAAATAAAAATCACGTCGTGTGCTTCCTAAGCTGGATAGGTTTTGGCATCACGGCTTTGCCACCATCTTGCGTAATGGACGGCGGCAGACAGTGCAACCTTTATATTGAATTACAACTGGCGCCCGTTAGTCATAAGGTGAGAGATGAGAACCTTCAGAATGTTCATACTTCACTGTAGAATTTATGCAGCCTCCTGCAAATATTTGGGAATATGCTTGTACCCACCTGCTTCTATCAAGTAAAAAATAGGAGTGGGTTCTACATGTTCTCCAAGTATAACAAGTTCTTCCCATTAAGATAGTGGCAATTTGCAGCTTAATTACTATATATTATGCCAGTTTGATGACAACTTATATAGTCACGGATTTGGTTTTGGACTACATAAGATTTCGTAGATAGATCTGTTGTATATTCTTCCTGTGATTGAGTTCGTAGGTTATTAAAAAATAATATATTCCACTAGTATATTCTAAAAGGAAGCTGAAGAAATAAAGTGGAATATCTGGACGTACGAGAGCATATAGTAGATGGCTTTGTAGACTTATATAGTTATTTTCTTTACTCATCTTTTCTTTGACTTCAAAGATTCGATTAATGTCGGCAGAAGTAACTCTGTCTAGTTTCTTGAGCAAAAGAAAAGAAAATAAAAATTGGTAGAACTTAAATGCTGAAATTATTCAATAAAATTTATTTTTAGTATAGTACTGTTCATTTTAATTAATATATATATATCTATATATGTATAAAATAGTTTTCATATTCTTAAATTAGACTCTAGAAAGAAAGGTGCAAAAAGCATTAGCACCCTTCGTCCAAAAATAATAGGGTATCGTACAAAAATAATAGGGTAAAGCAATATGTAAAAGTTATAAACATACATCAGTTGTCCACCGGATTCATGACTTCTAAACTGTGATGAAGTTGTGAGTTGAATAAAAATAATGAACTTAAGGTGGAATTGAAAAAAAATTGCTTCCCACTTATGAATTTTTTTCTTTTACACCTAAATAAAAATTTCCCTGATACCACAAATTCATCAATCGCGATAGAAGGAGGCTGTTTTAATCACTTGCTTAGGTTACAACTTGTGGTTGTTAGTTGATTTTGGTTTCGATCAATTAGCAGTTGATGAAACGGTTGTTTAAGTTTTTATTAATTGAAGTTTTTTGCGGGGCGAGATTGGAGTGGCTACACCTATATTGTCAGGAGTAGGTTATCGGAGTGAGTCTGCACCTCTATTTACTAAATTCTCTATAATTATGAGGGGATAACCAGACCAAGACTTTTAAGAACTAAGGCACGGAGCAGAACAATAGAACCATCTCCTTAGAACAAGTAAAACCTAAGCATACTGTACAAAAGTACATGTGGGTAATCAGCTCAATATTTTGGAGTAAAACAAAGTTAGGAAAGTGAAATAAAGAATATTTCAAAAAATATAGTTGGACGAATCCTATATATTGAATTTAATCTCAATCCAGATGAGAAAAACCACAATTGATTAAGATAAAGGTTATATGTCAACTACAAAGCTCCATCACCGACTATCTACAATACCTTTATGTTTGGAAAGATACTTTATGTCAACGGAATTTGGCAACTTCAACAACATGCCCTTCAAATAATAGTTATCATCTCAAAGATCCAACAGTTACTGGTGGCAAATAGATGTCCAACTAAGATTAGAATATCAAATCACCAAGAAAAAACCCACTTGTTACATTGAGCAATAAGTAACATCTAAAAGTACATACGAAATTGAATTTTCATATAAATATGATTTGGCTTGCAGATATAGAAAATCAAATCCTTCTTATCTGTAGTTCAGATAATATCGCTGCACACAGGACACCGACCATTGGAATCCGTTAACATATGAAATGTACAAATAGGTTTCTGTATTTAACTCATTATTTCCATGTTATTTATTAGGTCTAGAAGACACTTTTCTCAAGCCTTTCTTTTCAATGCTACGTCTTCAAGATTTACCAGACAAAGGAACATAAGAATTGATGTCATAAATAGCGTTAGCATTATTACATTGCGAGGACATTCCATACACAAGGATTATCCAATACACTTTTGGAATTTATATACAAACATACAGCTTCCAATATGTAAATTTTAAGGGACAAAACCATATGCAAAATATTCACAACTCACAATGTGCTTGAAAGATGTAAAAACATAGTGAAGAATTTTATGAAACAATCATATCACTCAATATCATCAATATCAAGCCAATCATTAGATTCCTTGGGCTCAGATTTGCCAGCACTTACCTGCTCAGAACCAGCATGTTTGACACTGGCTGGGTTAATATGCTTAACTGAATCGCTAGAGCTTCTGCTTAACTCTACCCAATCTTTTGACTCCTTACCTGAGGAATCCGAACCTGATGTCACTTTCCTGTAACTCGTTGATGCATCACCATCATCCTCTTCAAGATCACTGAATGAAACATCCTCATCATTTCCAAGAGCCATTGAGGTTCCACCAGTGCCAGTCATTTCTGGAATATCATCTTTCAACCAATCATCTGCGTCATCTTCAAATTTATCAGTAGGAACCTTGGAGGAGAGGCTTGATGCATGTTGATGTTTGGTCTGGCTGACAGTTTCTTCCTCAACCACAGCTTTATCAATAATTTGCACCTCTGTACTTTGAACAGGATGCTTCTCCATTTCTAGATCAAGTGCAACACCAGAGGAAACAGATTCATCGCTCAAATTCTTTGCTGCAATGGTGGGAGACGATATTTCTTCCTTCATTGTCTTGAGTTGCATTGATTCGGGCTCAGAATGAGATGGCACAAAAAGAGCCTCTTGATGAGGTAAATCATCAATTTCTTCTGTAGCAGAAGTGTCAAACCCAGACAAACTAGGGTTAATCGTTACAGTAGCTCTGTTCTTTGATTCCTGTGACAGTATTGCCCTTGCTTCCATTATCTACATACACACACCAAAATACTTAAAATGCCAGAACAACCCAATTAATTAAATAGACAACATCTTAAGAGCTAGACACTCTGTTCATTATTGGAACAGAAATAAGCAAAATAACTCATTAACCTAGACATAAATTCACACCGGTTGTGCACCTGGAAAAGAATTAAAGTACGATTACTACAACACATCCTTTGATAAAACAAAGCACCTGGGGAGTGGACAACAATTCCGCGTCGTGTTTATTGAGTCTGGGGTGCACAAGAACAAAGTAAATCTTCCAAAAACATCCCTCGCTCATATAGCCCGGACAAAGTTCCATCCTGAAAGCAGCTAACCTAGGGGCGAGACGTTCAACGGCCAAGGCATGCTCTTGTTGTACATCTGACATATCAAAATCTGAAAGCAGAAATAAAAAAACATAAATTAGGTATCAAATTGGCTGCGCTAAGAGTGTGAACTCAAGTGTGAAAAAATGAATATACCTTCAAAATCCTCTTGATCAGGGAAAGGGAAATCCAGCCAGGTCTCGGGATGCATCGCGACATCCCTGGCGAATGCGACGACCTCTTCGGTGACACCGACAGCGTCTTCATCGTTGATGTCGGGCTCCAATCCGAGCTGCAGGAGATTCGAGGCGATCTTAGTGAACTCCGTCACTGTTTTGTGGCCGGACAATTTCGAGATCTCGGACCTGAACTTTCCGCCAATCTCCGTGAAATCAGTCCGTATTCCTGCAATCAAGGTGTCGGATTCATCCTTTGTAGATGAACTCAGACGAGGCGAGGAGGAGGGCGGCGGGTCAGCCTGGGATGGAGGAGGAGGAGCGAGGAAGGAAGCCATTCCCCAGAACTGATGGGTTAGCATTTTGGTGAGATCGTTGAGGTCTTCCTTCACGCCACGCGGTTCCGTGGCGGTTGAAGATGAATGCGGTGATAATGATTGAGGCGATTGCTGATCTGATTCTGTCTTTGGTTGTTGGCGGTCAACGACGTCGGCGTTGTCGTCGTCATCGTCGAGCCTCAGAGAATTAGCAATGGACCTTGCCAGCCATGACATGTTTGTTCGTATTCGGTTAACAGTAACAGTACGAATTAAGAGGATAAACCGGGAGAGAGGTGAGAGGTAGAGGTGAGCTTCCCTCAAGAAGGCCGATACTCATTTGCGTTGTACAATCCGAATAGAGCTTTGGGTTCGATCTGGTGTGCAATTTTTTTTTTATTCTAAGGTTTGTTCTCGCAAGATATTATTTCTGTATTTAAATTTTTTTCTATTTTAATAAATCATTCTTCGATGTTCAAGTAGAATATTTTTTTTATAAATCAAATGTATGCATATATAGCTAATATTTTTATAACTTTTTCGTCGAAATTGTTTTCAATAAATAAATAATTTTTATTTAAAACAAGTATATAGAAGATATTATTCGACGGTTGTACTGCAAGAAATGTTGTTTTTATACGAGAGATATTTTCTGTAAAAAACAATAAATCAAAAAATTTCTATTACGATAGTTACTTAAATGATCGATGTTGATTTTTGTAAGTATTCTTATTTTTATCTCTTTTCAATGTATAATTTAAGTTTAGTATTAATTTTAAATATTCATTCATAATATAATTATTATAACCAATTCTTCTTCCCCAATAATGGATAACATAATATGTTAAAATTATACCTACTTAAATTGTATAAACGAATTTGTTAGATATTTACTGTCAATTTTATTATATTATTGTTTACATATATTTGTAATTTTATTATTTATAGAGCTTTAGATTTTTATATTTTCCGTTTATAATAAAAATAATAAAATAGCCCCAAAATAAGGAGAGGAGAACCGCACAAAAGCAACGGCGACCTTCAATCTTCTCCACCGACTCATAAACGGAAGTGGAGAAGGCAGCCACTCTATAATACCGCCACTCCCCGCTTCTCTTCGCTTTCTCCATATTCACCCGGCTGCCATCACATACGTCTCAGAAGAACTTCCAATCTCGCCTTCAGACACCCTCACAGCTCTCCTACTCAAATCGTCCTCTAGCAGTCACGTAAAAGAATTTAAACTTGCCATTGCTGTTTTCTTCATGCCGAAGCCCCTCGCTGGAGTTAAAAACCTCTGACTCGTCAGCTACTGAGTTAACTCGCTGCCTTGCGCTTGCGCCTGCTCTTTCCGTTCTGAGTAAGTTTTCTCAACTCTTTATTTGCACAAGATATATGTTTGTTGTGAATTTGGTTAACAATGTATAATTAGGTTCGGGATTAGCTGTTCGTGTTGAAATGAATTTGGGTGATTAATTGACATTGGATAGTGCCTTCATATGTCATTTTTAAAGGACGCATAAAAAAGACATCGATTTTCTTTAAATATATGATTGTTTGGTTCAACGTTGTTCTGGTCTCTATGTTTATCTGCTATTTTGTGGCTATCAAATAGATAAGAAGGTATCAACTTGGTTCTTTTCTAAATGTTGGTTCATGATGAGGTGTTTGAATAATTGTTATGATTCGATTGCAAGGTTGAAAAAAAAGTAATGAGGTTTACATGATAGAGTGGAATTGCTCGACTTGTATGATCTTGTTCTTTGCGTCAACTTTTGAGAATAGCGGCGTTGGTTCATGGTTTACTTTTCTCAGTTTACCCATTTTTACTCTGCATTGCTTCATTTTATTTTATTTTTCTTTTGCTTACATTTTTTCTGGGCCTGGGATTGGGTGGCTACACCATACACCGAAGAGCACAACAATTGCTTATTAAGATTTTTTGCTTTTTCCATAAACAGTTATCATAGATTGATTCATAAGAAGAGAGTTTTCTTTCTCTGGAAATGCTCTTTAACAAATCTCATTGCATGATACCTTTTTTTTTTTGGTTGCAATTTGTTTTGAAATAGAACGAGGCTCCAAATATCTTCTTGATGACAACAAAATTCCAACATTCTCAGAATATGTATATATTTTTTTATAAAAATGCTTTCTTTATTATGTTATAGTCGATTGTTTTATGTGTTTGAACTTAATTTGGATTACTACACATTGTGAAGTTGTGTTGAACTATGCATGATATAATTTGATCTTATTTATTGTTTTAAATTAGGCATAGTTTTAAATTTATAGTTAAGATTTTTATTTGTAATTACGAGTTTTACTGTATGATTTTTCCAGTGTTATCCTCTGTTGACGTGAAAATGCAACTATAATAAACATGGCAATGTTCCTTCGAAACCACCTGTCAACTCTCTTATCACCTCCGTTCCTGCACACAAATACCAAATCCCTGCTTTCATTTTCAGTCGCCTTCAACTACTCCACCCATAGATCCCCCAACTCGATTCAACATGTCTCCGCTTCAAAGACTGCCAAAGCACCACATTCTGATGCCACTTCTGAGTTCATCCGCAATGTACTCTTTGTGCCACCTGGAGTTGACCCTGATGAGGTGACAGAGGAGATGGTTCTTCCTGGCTCAAACATTGTTACCGGACCTTATGCTGGTCATGCGCAAATTAAGGAAGTGCAGTTCATTAAGAGCAGTGCTCGGGCCAAGGATTGTCCCCGGGATGACCTGCCTGAGTTTGCCATTCTGGGTCGATCTAATGTAGGCAAGTCATCCCTTATCAATGCCCTAGTTAGAAAAAAAGAAGTTGCTCTCACTTCTAAAAAACCAGGTTTGCTCTTCTCTGTTATCTTTGTTCTTAAGTTGATAATGGGTGGGAATCAATTATATTTAGTCTGTCTTTTAATGCAGGGAAAACGCAGATGATAAATCATTTCTTGGTGAATAAAAGTTGGTACATAGTGGACTTGCCTGGTTATGGGTGAGAAAACAAACAAGCAACCATGCTTCTATTTTCTACTTTTGTTATGGTTCTCATTATGCACTTTGCTATTCTAATTTTTCCGTTTTTCTAGTATTGGTATGCTTGTTTTGTCGGAGCCTCTCTATCTAATTTTAAATTTTTTGTGAGTCTGCACACACAAAGTGCTGTGGCTTCTTAATTTGTAAATGAATATAGTAGATTTAAGAAGTTGTTTTATTCTCGACAACTTTTAAGATTCCTCATTCTCAAAGTTCTTCCCTCCTTCCTTTTGGCATCTCATATTAAAATGTTGAGGCTGGTTGCAAGTTTCACCATTGGAGTTACAGGTCACAGTAACACCATGTTGACATAAGGAGCATTCAAACTTTGGTGCTGATGCCACCTCTACTTTGTATAGCAAATTGTTCCAGTTTCAGCATCATGGTCAAGTTTTTCAGTTTGGAAGAATCATCACTAGTATGTCATATTCTTTTGTGGTATACTAAAAGTAAGGGAATGTTCAAAGAAAACTCTCGTCTGTACATCTATAGCCTCTTTAAAAAAATTGCATATACTATTTTATTGATTGCTCAAAGTAGCTGGAACTTCTGTATTCTCTCTCTCGCTCTCTCTCACTCACCCTCGCTCTCACTCTAATTCATAATACTTTATTCCTGTTCTTTTTAGTTGGTTTCTATTTGTTGGTAGAAATCCGAGTTTGTTTCTTTCCTTAAACTGTAAGCTGCCTCAATAGCAGTATCGGTTTTTTGTAGTCATCATTTGTTATTTTCTTGAGTCATAACAGGAGTTGAAATAATGTATCTTTATGGAAAAAGAAAATACCCAGCACTTTGGAAGTGAGATCAGTATAATATTGATGTCTTTTGGGGTGGAGGCATCAGCCTTCTATCCAATGGTCTGTCTTAGCGTTCCTATTTGCATAGCTGGACGTGGTAGTCTATAAATTCTGGCAGAACTCATCATATTTATTGTGCAGTGGGTTAAGAGTTTTTCAGCATGGAAGAATCATCCCTAGTATGTCACGTACTTTTTTAAAAAAATTCAAATCCATGATGTAGATGCTTCAGCTTCTCTCTTTCAAAACTAATTCTTCTCGGTTAATTGTTCTAATGTAGAGAATTTAAAATGCTTGGATGGCTGAATCTTGTTTCGTCATTTCCTACTATTGTGATTTGAACTTGGTAAGTTAAGACATGAGCTATGTTTTGTTACTGATTTTTTGGTCCTGAAGGTTTGCCAAAGCCCCAGATGCTGCACGAATGGATTGGTCCGCATTCACCAAAGGCTACTTTTTGAACAGAGAAACTCTGGTTTCAGTTCTGCTTCTCATAGATTCAAGTGTCCCCCCTCAGAAGAGTGACCTAGACTGTGCTACTTGGCTTGATCGCAATAAAGTATAGTTTATCCCTATTTAAACTTGCTCTTGAATACATATATAACTTGTGAAACTTCTCAAAGTCTTTTTTTGCGTTTTAATCTTGTATCAGATACCTATGACATTTGTTTTCACCAAGTGTGACAAAATGAAGGGTGGTAAAAGAGCAAGGCCTGACGAGAATATAAAAAACTTCCAACAGCTGATCAGACGGAACTACAGGGTACATCCCCCTTGGATCATGACCAGCAGTGTAACTGGCTTGGGCAGAAACGAACTTCTCCTCCATATGTCACAGCTTAGGAACTACTGGGATCAGTAATACTCAGTTCATAACTACTGCCCCCGTTAATTTGTATGCATATGTAATCTCAAATACTATTCAGGTATGCAAAACATCAACTTTTTATCTTTGTTTTTCTTCCGTTACTATCAATACTATTCTACACGAGAAAAAGGCTCCCTTCAAAAGCAATCTGGCGGCTTTCCAAGAGTTATTATCAGATTTAATATATTGGACCCATATTTCTGAAATCCATGTGCGATAGTATGTGTTTGATTAGAAGTCAATTTGAAATGGTCCTTGCATTTCCGTCGGAATTCAATAAGCTTTCCTTTTGTTTTTTTGTTTTTTTGTTTTTCTGTTTACTTCACACGTGCGCAGTTCCTTTGACTTCAAATTTTCCTATATGCATTTTTGATTAATGGATGATCTATTGCACGCGTGTGAAACATGGCTATGTGTAATGCCTTTTTAGATGGGTATTTTTCTCTTACGTTGCCGCTCCGGCCCATTATCATACTCTTTTACATTGCATTAGGTAACCATGTTTTTGTTTGATATCCACGTAACATGCAAGTCGGTGTGAATTTGGGTTTGGGAAATGCCCTGAAGCTGGAATACAGCTCTATTTACTATTACAAACCTATTCTGTTCATTACCATCACCAATAGGAAGATAAATTTCCAAAATAAGTAACCTCATTAATAAAGTTCTGGTCCACATGTTAAATAACGGTGTCTCTTTATATGTCTAATTGCAGAACTTCAGAAAGGTACCAAAGAAAAAATCCTTTAAGATAGTATTTGAATCTTTTACTTTTGAATTTTGACCGAACCAAACATAGATATGGTGTTGAACCTTTTTATATAGCTTGATACGCTTCACGTGGATCTGTCACAGTAGAATGGGTAAACATGAGTTGAATCTTTTTTACTAGCCATAAAACTTTTATTTTCTCGCCGTAGACTCGATGTAGTGATAACCACAGGGGGAAACAGCGACCGTCTCATCGTCAGATCACCAAGCAGTTGCCCACTACTCTCGTTTCACCATCGTTTGCCTCTTAGTGAGCATTTGGATTTTCGATCAAAATGATTTTGAATCAATTTTTTTAATAAAAAATTATAATCAATTTTTAATAGACTGAATTTAATAAAAATTTCTAACTAAACCGAATTTTCCAAATCAAGTCTAACTAATAAACTGAATCAAACTTAGTGACATTTACTGATTTAAAGAAATATGCTCGGTATATTACAAGTCAATAGGTATACTCTAGAGGACAATTTTTAGTTCCCGATACCAACATTTCCAATTCCGAAAATTTGCACGTAACAATCGCATTAAATTATTATATTTTTATAATTGGTCATTTATGCATTAAATTAATTAATGCTGTCGATATGTATTCCTTTCCCTTGTAATTCGGCACTTTTGAGTGATGGATTATGGTGGCACCATAATATAAAGTAGCACCTAAAGAGTTACCTTGTCATATAAATCTCCTAATCTTGTTAAGATGCAAAAGAAATTGCAAAATAAGAGCTAATCTGTCGTATATTATGATCTAAAACATTGAATAAGGTGACAATCATGAAATAGGTATCGCAAGACATGTGTGGAGGAGCATCCCATCCCACTATAAATTCGGAACTGAGATATTGTATTTCACAGTTCTTGTTATTGTAGAATATTTAAATACAACAGCAGCCCAGGTCGAAGAAGGTGATAAAAGAAGTGATCTATGCCTAAGAGGAACAGTTTTAGTACATGGCATGTTTCTCATGGAACATTTGATGAGTAGTTGAGAGCTGGGTTTAACTACCTGAGACCATAAGAAACTGTTGTAATTGCTAACAAACTCGAGATAGCTTTTAAAGGACAGCACTTGTCTCAAAACTTGCAACAGTTCCGGGACTCAGGAGGGGAAAAAAACACCACGAAGATGGTGAAGATAGGTTCAGATCAAGTGAAGTGGATCCCATCGATAGACCATCTGCAGGTACCTTCTTTACTTTTGCATCCACGGGTGTGTCAGCCATTAACTCTTGGTACAAAGCCGACAATGGCGTTAGTGTTTTTGCTGATGCAGGGAGGAGCTGAAGAGTGGCTGCAATATCCTCCTTGCTAAAAGTTGTAGGTCTGACAAGGTCAAGTGGAGGAGGTGCTATGCTTTGGAGCCGCTGCTGAGGTTGCAGGGGCTCTTCTGCACCGGTGAGCTTCTGGACGAGGTCCCGGAAATTTACAGGGTCTACCTTGTACACTCTAGGCGGCGTTGGTGGCAACGGTGCTATTGGCTTCTTCCATGGTTTCACCTGGGATTTTCGAACTGAATGGAGTGATGCTTGGAAGGATGACAGTGCTTTGAAAGGCTTTTCTGCTTGTGAATATTGCGTCGAAGAAGTAGAAGAATAATATGCTTCCATATTAGTTAACTGGAACTTGCTGCTTTTTGTGGATTTCGTTTGTTGAGTTGGGGGTTCGATTTTAGACAAAAGAAGGAATGAGAACAGAGCAAGAAAGATTGTTTTTCTATATATAAACAACGCAAAGGAAGAACACCTCTCTCTATATATAAATATAGAAATCGTAGGATCAACCAAGGAAGTGGCAACGACTAAGCGACAAAGCAATATGAAAAAGAAAGAACAAACACAAAATTCAAATAATTCTTTCTTATCAAGCCCGACGGCTGATGTTAGAGCTAACATCATTATCGGCGAGACGTTGAATTTTTGACCATTTTTATTCATTAAATATTCCCGCCATTACAGTCTTCACTATTCCTTTGAATTTAATCGCAGGCTGAAGCAGTAGCATTTATTTCTAGTTGAGCCTTAATTTAAAATAGACCGCTTCAAGTTGAACCCTCATCCAGTCACAAAAATTCCTGCTAATTACCATTCCAGGAATTAGTATACTACCCGGCTATGTACATATATGTAAAGAGGAGAATCGAAGTTGAAACACATAACTGGTATATGGCTTCAAACCGGTTTGAAACCCAGAAATGATTTCCTATGGGGGTTCAGATACAGTGAAGACAAAATCCTTGACTGTTAAATTTAGTAATTGTGCCCCCTCGAGAAAAGTTACTTCTCGTCACAAGCAATTATTGAGGTTGAGGCAGCATGGGAGAAGTTTCTGAGTGGCGACGACTAGCCGCCTTTGTTTTGGACTCCATCTCCTACCTTATAATAAATGTCTTTTAAACGTCATAATTTCAAACCTTTGACCAAATTCAATGTAATAAAATCGAGTAATATACGATGATTAGGATGCTGATTGTGAAATAGTTCTTATCGGACATATTTCTGTTAGTCTGTTACCCAATTATTTCTTGTACCTGGACACGTTGTTGACAAAAGCTATACTCGCAAGAGAAGGCATGAGATGCAGTCAACTGCAATAATGTATTAACATTCACCATACGTAACTGATAACGTCTTCAAACCTTTTAAATAGTGGTTTAGTTAAACCGATTTCTCTTGGGAGGTCTGGGGTTTTGTAGAATTGGTTTGGAACTGCGTAAAACCTGTTTGGTTTGTGTCTGTAACCCATTTGGTAAAAACATACTTCGGTGGTGGCAGCACTATAATCACAGCCATGTTCAAAGGAATCATCTAAACTAGAAAGCTCTGTTCAATTCATACATTCCCAAGATCGAATACGGAGATGCAATCAGCAAAAGCAACCAAAAAGATTGCAAAGTGGTTGATATGATTTTTTCTTGTCCGGTGAATTATTTTCTTAGTCATATGATTTGACAAAAAAAATAATTTCTGAGCTTTTCTGGGCCTAGTGGATTGGATAGTCAAATTAGGCTATCTTCTTTAGCTGCTTCAGGGTTCATATAATTGAAAGGGGTGGATGGAGTCTTGGTTGTCAGGTTTGAAAATTAACATTTTTAGCCTCTGCAGAATGTTTTTTGATTGAATAAACAACAGAAAAAGAGCCCTATCTGCTATCTGCTATCTGCAATTAAAGAGTTCCAAAGGTTTCACAGAAGTGCATCCAGAATAACCCACCTCAGCATGTCATCAGAAAATACTTGGGAAGAAATTCCACTCTTTTTCCCATGGTTTTGGGGTCCGAAGATGCTGAAGGAACATCAGCTTTACCTAAGACAAACGCTATTTTAGATGCAAAGGTAGGTTCTAAAGAAGGGTATGTCTAGTGGCGCTCTGGCTGTTAGGGTAAACTGAAAGAAGAAGAATTTTTATGGATATTACGTCGCTATACAAGCCAAACTAATCAGTGCAATTGGTGCTTCTGTCCCTTGGTAGGGAAGCTAGGAAGCCCCACCAATTATCAGACAGCTTTCAAACTCTTCCTCGCCAAGCATTTTTTTTTTAATTTTGTTTCAAATTTCCTCTTATCTTTAAATTTTGAAGCACCGCTCGGGAATATTTATAGACTACGAAAATAAATAAATAAAAAATGCAGAAGACAGCTTGGAAATATGTTTGTCAAACCTGAATTATTGCATCAATTTTCCGCCAATTACCATTTCTCACATATTGCTGCAGAAACAGTAGGTGTGGGGGGGGGAGGGGGGTTAAAGGCTGCTGTTAGGATGTGGATCCAGCACTGCTCAAGAATAGTAATCTGCATTATTCGTCGACCAGAGATAGCCATCAACATCTTTCTTTTCATTTCAACAGTGATAGAGTATCAGGTGAGAGTGGGCAATGCCCTCAAGTCCATCCATAAAAAGGATAACGAAACCACACATAGCGGATGGTTGACAAAGACCATCCCCAAATAGGAAAACAAATAATTCACCGCATGTGATGAAGACAGGGCCTCCCTGTACAGAATTTTGCTGCGTCTTAGTTTTCTGAGGTAAATTCTTGCTCTAGTGGCCATCGGGATAGGCAGAGGAGGAGCTGTCTACGAGATGTTAGGGACAATAAAGCTAGTGTACTAACACACCGCGGTGAGGACTTAAGCATAAAATGGCAGATTTCACAAACACTCAAGAGGTTGGCAAAAGAGCATTCTAGGACAGGATTATATTGACTTAAAATTGTTGATTTCATTCTACACAATATGAATTGGCAATTAGACGCATTACAGTCTCTACAGCTGTGGGGTCAAAAAGGCAAAACTCCCACTAAAATCAAAGGCTAGAGGCCTCCGAAAAGTCCCCCAACCCAGTTCAAGAACTCGGAGCAGGGCGACTGCTTAACTGTTGCAATTGCAATGGCAAGCTCCATTATATTTTTGCACAAACTTCACTACCGGTACAAGTATGTGTTCTGTTTTTATCCAACAGCCAAGACCCCTAAGCAAATTCATTACATGACAGTGACTTTCTACAAGTTTTCTTCCAGACGGGTTTATTGGAAGGGCGCCTGCGTAGGTACTAACCAATCAGCAGTGGATAAAAATCATTACAGCATACAAGGTGTTTCAGGTGCCCGACATTATGATCCTTCTTCATGTATGTTGAACCAATTGCTTGAACTGGAACGATCAAGTATATACAGTAGAGTGAATTGGTACCTCAAACCCTCATTCAATATCATACGTACGCTTGTTGATCTGAGAAGATTTGTTGGCTCAAAATCGGGCTAGCTCTCACAGTCCCTCCCCTGCAAAAGGGTTGGTTTTGCTGGACCAGACAAAACTGCCTTCTCACTGAATGGTTCTCGTAAGCTTGCATTTGGAAATGAAGATAGTGTCCGTGTAATTTAGACTACACAGCTTCAAAAGCTCTGCTGATTGCTGCTTCAAGACAGGATTGCAGCCACTTTGAATCACGAGCAAAAGTTTGGCTGCCAAACCAGCATCCACAGCAATTGATGAGCATTCCTCCGGGGCAAGTTTGCACACGGACAATAGGATTGACAATGCATATTGAGTACAACTTTCTGAAATTCTCATCAATAGCCTCACCATGTTAGGTATCATGTTCGGAGAATCCTTCAATGCAGTCTTTCCTTCTGGCAGAGAAGACAAAGAATCCAAAATAAGTAGGGTCAGTTCCAAGCTATCCGGACCCAGGGAAGGTAACAATTCTACCAATTGAGGAACAGCTCCAATGCTTACGATCAAGCTCCTCACTTCCTTATGCGAACATATAGATTTCAGTAGGTTGAGTCCGGCCAAGACACCATTAGTGTGTCTCTTGTCCTTTATCAGCCTCATCAATCCGACCAATAAACTATGACTTGAGACAAGTTCAGTACGAAAATCCCTCTCTTCCATCAATTTCTCAATCAACCTTGTACAATTGATCTTTGTCTCAATTGAACCTTCATTTAAAATATCCACCATTAATGAAATCTTTGCTGGTTGCATCAAATTGGACTTGGATTCTGAATCAAGCGTCAAATTCACGAGAATCCCAATTACCTCAGACCCAACTGCATGGGTTGTGAACGGGCCTAGAAGAGATGATATCACTGTAACACCTCCTCCATCAATTACTGCCTTCCTAGCAGTAGAATGTGCGGCCACAACTTGGTGCAGCTCCTTAAGTGCCTGAACCCTAGCTTGACCTTTCACTTTCTTCAGAGTCTCAACAAGTTCGGTTGCCCTACCCTGTACATCTTCAGCTCTCTTCTTCATGAGCAGATATTTTTGAGAAAACCAAGTGTGAATCAAATGATAAAGAGTTCTATTCGGTGTAACCGAATCATCCCATAACTCTTGCATCGTGGTGGGGCAAGTGTAGTGCCCCAGACTGAACCATTTGAGGATATTGGACTTCTCATAAGTTTGGCCAGTGCAAAGGGTCACGGGGTCTTGCATTGGCTCAAGGGAGATTGGGCAAATAAACACAGAAGGAATTTCTGATAAATCAAGCTCCTCAATCATTTTCTTCAGATCCAACTTCTCACCAATACCAGCAGCACCAATAACCCCACCACCAACACCGCCCAAAACCCCATCTTTCACAGCAGTGTCTAGATCTAGCACTTGTCCATCAAATCCAACAGTCCCATCCCTCTTGGAGGGTTGAAACATAGGCATTTCGACACTCTTGGAATAAAAACTAAAACCCACCGAGTAAAAGGACCCCCAACAACCCACCGCGAAAATCACTGCAGTAACATGCACTCCTCAAGACACATTCCACCTAAGAAGCTCGGGAAAGAAGTGAAATGCGATATCGCAAAGTGAAACAAGGGTATGAATGAAGGTTCTATCTCCCGTCAGCAATCACAACAACCAAACCACAACAGTATACCCCATCTCTGTACGCTCATTGCACACTCACGAACACAACACATCTCCAACTCCTCCCGGTACTTCGCTTTAACTGGAGCTCTTTTTTGTGGTCAAAAGGCTCATTGCTATCATAATAACAATAACATACACCATAAACACATAAAAGTAATAATTGGACTGATAATCAAGCTCCTCTCTCACCTCTCGTTCAAGCTTCAAAAAAAGGTTCAGATCATAAATAACCAAACAGGGAAAATGGTACCGACAAAAGCAATAACAAGACCACACACCACACTAACACCAAGCGAAGGGGGCAACCAAAAATAGTACTTGTGAAGAAAATCTGACAAATGGACAAGAATTCTAAAGGGATGCAAGAGACCCAGACCGAGGAAACTAACAGGGAAAATTATCGAAGAGAGCATACCACTAGAGTGGAAGAGAGAAAGATAGAGAGCAGAGAAAAGCCATGTCCTGCAGCAAAGCAAAGGCTTCCCTTACTGCTGCTCTCCTTTTGGGGCAGTTGTAGAGAGGAGAGAGAGGAGGAGGGCTCTTTTCACGGAAAATAATAAAAAGTAATATTATGGTCAGAGATAGAATTTTAATAATTGTGTGTGATGTGGTGGTAATATAATACATTGTTCAGGGGGAGAAAAAGAGGAATTGTTTTTCTTTTCTTTTTATTTTTTAAAAATTTTGGTTTTTGAAGGAAGTGAAATATCGGGTAGATGACCGGTTAACACGGGTTGGAGCCGGTAAACAAAGCCCTCGGCCTGCGCACCACACGTGCAGTCATATCATCTGTTGCCGTAATCTCCCTCCCGCTGCTCTGTTTATTTCACTTGTTTATTACTAAGTTTTTGTTTTGCGTTAAATTAAAATTACTCGGCCAGGAAGCTGTGAAATGACGCTTACGTCCCTAAACTTATGATAAAACTGTTTTTTGCATGAAAAAGATCAACTCATTAGATTTAGAATTAATATTGATTATATATTTTTTACCAAATCGTCATAAACTATATAATATTAAAATCAATTATTTCAAAACTATCTGAAATTTAATTTTCAGGAGAAACATTTATCTTTTAGGATATGGGCGTCTACTTTGTTCTCCTTACCAATAATAGAGTAAAAATGATCCTGGTCTAAAAACAGTCTTTCAAAAGTGCAGAGTCAAGAGTCAAAAAAGTTATAAAAAAGGGGGGACAAACTCGTCTTTTGATACAAAGGGAAGGTAGCCGCACGAAGCAAAAAGCCAGTCTTGGTTTGGCCAAATGCCACCAGACCCCCACGGGCAGCAGCAGCAGACTGCCCACTTTGTACCGCCACGATGCCCCCTTCTTACCTTCTTGGTTTAACCAAAATCGAATATTTTCAGACACCAAAACAAAAACTTAAAATAACTAATCCAGATCCCATTATTCTATTACAACTTAATAGTACAGTACATTATAGTATTAAAATCCACTAATCTCGATTTCAAAGTGACAGACCATCAGGCCAAATCTGAGGGTGGAGTTCCACCTTGGGAAGTCCTTCTTATATATTTCGGGTAAAGTGCCAGCTAACTAGCTTTGACCATGCCAGTTCTTTTGCTTTGACTGTACTCCTCAGTTGTGTTATTATGTCTACTCCTGTTGTGGGAGCTTATCCAGACTTTCCCTCTTTTTTTCTTTTTTTTTTCTCACATGTTTGCCTTTTTCTTTGACTGCCTTTATTAAGGAAAGAGAATGAGCCTGGATAGTCACGTTCTAAACCCGTTTTTATTCTTTAAAAATGTTCCCGTTCCCAGCCTTTTTATAATAAAAAATTTTGTCCTTTCTTAATTACCAAATTAGGCTTTTAATAGGTTTTTTAACTATGTATTAAAATTTTATTTAGAGCTAAACTAGTGAACTACCCAAAACACTGTCTTGTCCATTCTCTTTGCTGTTCTTAATGATTTTCCACTTGTACTTGTGCCTGTTCTTCAACGATGGTTTAAATTGGTTAGAACGTGTAATATACATTCGAGCGAGTATGTGTCTGTGTTGGCACGGAAAAAGGATACATGTATCCAAGTGAGTGTATAGCTGTGATGGGACAAAAGAAGGTGCGTGGTGCTTGGAGGGTTTGATGATACTCATAAATTCCATCGCGATTAAATCATAGTTTACCAATGATTTTGAACAGGCTCCAGACTGGACCAATAGGGCTGGATGAACTGTTATCATAGGGTATCACGTGTGATAATTTATATTTGGTATCACGTATATATGTAATAAATCTAGGTGGTCTCTTGCTGTCTTTGTCGTGATTCGTATAAAGCATACCTATATATTATTTTAAAGGCTTCAAATTTCAAATTTGATTTTTTTAAAAAAAAATATAATCCTCTCGGCAATAAGATGTAAGCTTGAACCCCAGGTTTATGGGTTTCATTTCATGCGTTTAATTCGTACGAATATTTATGAATTAAGTAGATTTAATTAAATTTTCCGATGTTTTTATTTAAATGTTGTGAGCAGAGCGTATAAGAAGCTGTGACGTATAATAGGGCCTTGAATTAATAATAGGAACTGATATTTCAGGAAGAGAGGTAAATGCAGGGTGTGGCAAGAAAATGCATCACATGCGTGCGTGTAGGCTCTTACAAGACAGATGAACAGTGTTTTGACAATAACAAGTCGTCTTTATGGAATCATCGACTCGACAAGCCCGGGCATCGATTGTACTGTATCAGATAAAATCGAAAAGGATAGTTCCTGTGACCTTCGTGATGGTGTGTCAACCCCAGCGATTATCGGTCATGCTCATGGGTAAATACACGTTTTTGTTGTTAGTGTCCAAACCCATTACCGTTCGGATTTGAAAAGATATTAATAGTTTTTACGTCTTCTTTTTTCTGTATTTTTTCGATCGTGACACATTTGGTTGATGTTTTAGAATTCTCAGATTTATAATTGAAATAAATAAACAATGAATTGGATCAGTAAATGGTTTCACCATATTTCTCCAATTTCACTTTCTGAAATTGACTACACTTTCCTTTTTGTGCTTTTTTTTGTTTGGTCGCATATCACTTTTTCAAGTTGTTTTCATCTAAAATCTACACCAGGTTTATCATATGTCATCCAATAATGCTAGCCAATCACCTTCAAATAAATTAAATGATTCATAATTTTTCTACCTAAATTAGGTAAAATGGCATTTTAAGATAGAATTGTTGCATATTACATAAAATCAAGGACCATAATTAAATAATAGACAAAGTTACAGAAAAAAAAAAGGGTCAAATATTTTGGACATTATTGCAAGATTCATAATTTCACCCGGTCGAGAACCGTATCAATAGAATCAGTCTTCTTCATTTTTTTCTCAAGAGTGCTCTTGTTGATCCAGCTTGACATTAATCCAACTGGAAACTTGTTGGCGGGCCAGTTGGGCTCCGTTCAGTTTGACGAGACCGCAGAAAGGCTAAAAAGCACATTGCAGGCTAAAAAATGAGGTCCAATGGAGCTGCCTTGTAGGTTTAAAACCGGTTAAGAACAGTAATGGGCCAAGTTTGCTTCTGAGAAAATTGAATATTTAAATATATTTTCCAAACCTTATATTGTATGTAATAAATAAAATCTATAATTATTCATTATTAATTATAAAATCCATTCAGATTTATAATATTGATAACAAGATAAAATATATTAAAATACCTAATATGAATATTTTTTCTCGGAGTGTTGGGGGATCTTACCGAATACAACCTAAACACAACCAAGATCGAATCAAATCACCTCGACACCAATATTAACTAAATACAATCGTGGCGAGTTAGGATAAAATTGTCATTTTTTCGAAAAAAAAAGGTTCGCTCTCGACAGAATGATGTTAATATCGGTAAACGTCTTCTTTCTGTGCTTCTCCAGCGCCGCATACTGTTAAGAGCTGTGAGCGTTGCCTTGGAGCTTCACATGTTTGTCAATGGTGTTAGGTCATCAAACTACTAACCGAATCCATCAGACGGATGGTGCTTCTGTCACTCCTCTTTAATGTTGTGTGTTCTTTCGTTTTTTTCTTTTGAGTTTTGACAGTTGATAGACCAACCCATGAGTCCTACTAACCCATATCCAAGAGACCAAATTAGGCATTCCATGGAATGCTTCGCACTAGAAGCAAGCAATTGTTGTTCTTAGCAATCATCCTTGGTTGCTCTCTCTACCTTGTACATATCTAGCAATTTATATCTGTGCCTAAAGCAAACTCATAAGCTTACAACTTCTCCCAGGCTGAACGAAACATGGCCACCAAGAAGGTTAAGGAGGAGAGCAGACTGAAAAATTACCTGAAAGTATCGATTACCATAGTGAAGAAAGCCAGGGACTTGTACCTCAGAGGCTTCTACGAATGCTCTGACCAGCTTGGTTATGGTTCCGTCATGGGTTTCCCTACAGGCCATGTTATTCCCTCGTCTCCAAACGGTCGAACTAGCTCAACAGAATCAAGTAACGTCCGTGATGAGCTCTCGAATACCTTTTCTAGGAAAGGTTTGAGCGGCAGGACAGAGTTGAATCGTATTCAGACACAAAGAAAAGAAAATTTTGGAGCATACAACACACCTAGAAGTCAAACTATTGTCACTCTGGAAAGAATCGATGAAGAAGAGCCATGCGATTTTGATGATGATTTTAACTTCAATAACGATGAAGTATCAAGAAGAGAGAGGAGCTATGCGATCACCAAAATAACCTGTGGGATGTTTTAAGTTGAAGAAGAGGCGCACGTTTGTTTCTTTCTCTTGCATGGTTTATTAATTATGTATCATGTTGGTCGCTTCTTGTTTCTTTCTCAACGCATACAAAAACTACTATGCATATATCCTTGAATCTGCGTGCGTTTGTTATAGACTATAGTGCATGATTCTGTTTCAAAACTCAGTTCCCAGAAGTGATTCGTTTGTCTTAATTTCCTGGTCACCGCCTGCGATGGATGTGGTCTATCCGATCTCCACTCCACTCCATGCTTCTAAATTGGCTGCCCCACCTTAATTGGTACCGCACCTGTGTCCACCAAACCAAATAGCATATTTCTAGGAAAGTTGAAGGACCATGAATGGAAGTGCCTGTCAATTCTCCGCACTTAACGATGAGTTAGCCTTATTAAATCTTTAATTCCCCATTAGTTACCCACTTTTTATATAGAATACAAAATGTAAAATGGGCAATAACGTATCCACCAGCCCACAACCTAATTACCGCACAGAATTTGAAAACGAAGCCAGCCAAATGATCATATGCCTACACTTATGCATGTCAGTCCCACTAGTGCGGGTGTATCATCAACGTCTTACAATTGCAGATGCAATTATTCCAGTTGTGATGTCACCTTAGAGGCTTAGAGTCACATTACACGATAAATGCAAGAGATAAAATTAAACTGTTCTAATAACAAAAATTCAATACATAATAAAAACGTGTGCTTGCAATATAGCGAAGGATAGAGATACGATAATACCTCTTTAATCTTTTTAAAATACATAATAGAACGTCTAATTGTTTTCAAGAGAGGATGCAGCCCGCTAACGATAATCAATAGTGTACTTTGAAGAATGGAAAATCAACCAATGGCCATGCAACAAATAACAAACAGTGACTGCAAATATATATATATTTATATATATTTTAAAAAATATGATAGATTTCCAAATCTATATGCTCGAATTGCAAGCGATTTTTGGGATTAAGGTACAATGCCTCACTTTGAGTACACAATTATGCCTGGAGTTTGAGCCCTTGTTGCCAATTGCCTTAATGGGTACTATTATTATGAAATTAGCACCAGATACCACATATAAAGAGAGGAACTTAAATAGTATAATAGTATTTAAATTCAAATTCACTGAACTATCCCACAAGCGGGGATAGCTCAGTTGGGAGAGCGTCAGACTGAAGATCTGAAGGTCGCGTGTTCGATCCACGCTCACCGCAATAACCTTTTTAACCTCAGCCGACCCCTCTTACCCCTATGGACCATGTGATGTAGTACACTTTATGATCCAGTATTGATATTTTGCCAAATGGTATGTGTTCTTCGCAAGAACCCGGGTTTAACAATAAATGATATGGTCACCGGAGTTGAGGAATTTTGTCAGAATTGTAAATAATGGATTGGGCCACCGTTAAGAAAATGCAGCGGTTCTGAACGACCCACAGCAACTCTTTCATGTTGCAGTATTCGTTGAACCAGGCCATGTGAAATTTGATGCTCATTGAACAGAAAAGTGGATCCCGCCAAATGGTATGTGTTCTTGACATGAGCCTGGGTTTAACAATAAATGATATGGTCACCGGAGTTGAGGAATCCTGTCAGAACTGTAAATAAAAGGGCCATAGTTATGGAAATGCACAGCGGTTCTGAACGACCCACAGCCAACTCTTTCATGTTGCAGTATTCGTTGAACCAGGCCATGTGAAATTTGATGCTCGTCGAACAGAAAGTGGATCCTACCTGAAGAATGTAGGGTCACAAGGTGAGCACTATACTTCATATACCGTTTCCTGGTTTGAAATTTTCTACCATCTTCTTCCATCCATAAGGTTTATGTTTCAGAATTTATTGGTCTTACACATATTTTTGATACATGAAGGAAGAAAAGCTACCAGACATACCTTGTACATTGTAAGAATTAAAGATTAATATTTAAAATATGACAAATTTAAACATAATAGCAACCATGTTTAAACATTGCGGTGGAAAACCCAAGTGCTCAGATCGACCGAAATCCAGCTCTACTAATACGCATGAAATTCTGATGTCATTGCCCGGAAAAAATGAATACCATACAGCGAGAAGGTTACCAATTCCTGGTATAAAATTCTCTATTACCATCTTCCACCCGTAAGTATGTACCAAAATAGTGGTCCTACATGACTAATTCAATTAATATGTAGCTCCATAGGAAGACATGGCAGTTCACTCGAGGATAAAAGGGGAAGTGATGTCCAAAATCTCATTAAAAAATAATATTATGGAAGTTTAAATTAGGGATTACCTTCTAATAATTCAAACATTATTTGATGGTTCAAAATACTGGAGTGCCTTCCCTGAACCCTTTTACACATTATCAGTCAAAAATCACTGCCCACTAACATCACTTGCCTTCTTAATAGGCATTCATTTCGGGCACCCAAGAGCATTATGGTTCCATTACATAAAGGATCTCAAGAAACAATTATGGTTTAATCATGCATTCTTTGACGCTTTTGGAGAATTATTATAATGTACATAAAGTAAAAGAGGGAGAGCATGCAAAGGTAACCATTCAAAAGATAAAGCAACCCAATGCACCAAAAAGCCCCGACAAGCCGACGAAACCTGGTTAAACTTTCAGCTTGCACTTGTGAAGCTTTTACCAGTTTCGTTGTATTCCCAGCAACACCTTGTTAACTTTAAGGATTATGTTCAAACTAGTTTTTCTTGCTAATTTTATTTGAACTAAATAATTTGCTTAAACCATTTTTTCGTTATACACAATAACCCGGAAACCACAATGGGTTGCGTCACGAGGTGGTGGTATCATGAACCAAACATCTACGCAAAATTAACGAAGAAGTGGACACACTCAGAAACTTACGATTTCCATGAATCTATCACCATGGCCCTTCATCAGGGTAATCGAACGGGGTCTCCTTCACGGTGGCGGAATCCAGTAAATCCGGATGCATAAACCCATACTTTCTCAGCACCTGATTATCCGCGAAATTCAATGCCTTGACCATCCCGTTCCAACACGTGTCCCCACCGTACATCTTGTTGTGGTCCCCGCTACAAGGCTGACATCCCGTGAAATGCGTGATAAACGGCCGCCTCCAGCTCCCTTTCTCCTTTCCTGCATTTTTCAAGTGCGGCTCCCTCAACGCACCGTATTGCTCGCTCACTTTTTCCGCATGCCGTCTCCTCAACTTGGCGTCCTCCCTCTCCAGCTCCGTGTACTTCTCCGTTATGTTATTGTAGTTGGGGACTATGTCCATCCAGTACCCTTCAAAATAATACTCTCCCTCCAGGTAAATCTTGTCCATCAGATTCTTGTCGTTGTAAAGCAGGTAAATCAGCGCTGACTGGTCGTCTGATTCCGGGAACAACTTGTCTTTGAAGAGAGAACGTTGGATCTGGCCCCACTTGGGGTAATCGGGGCTCATGGGTCCCATCTCAGCCCACGTTTCCATGAAGTCCATGGACCACTGGCAATTCCTGATGAGGAAAATACCGGCGTTCAGAGCAGTCCAGCTCTTCTCCTTGTAAATAAGTCGAGCCCAACCGTGAACCACAAGGTTGTGGTTCTTATAGTCATACCTCCTCAAGGGGAGCTTAAACTCCATGTCGGTGAAGGCCGCGTCGGAGTCTACCCACCAGATCCATTCCGCCTCCGGGTGGGCTACCATGGCCGCTTTGATCAGGGGCAGTTTGGCCCAGAAGCTCGGCATTTTGGGGTGTAGCAGCACGTTGTTGTAGAAGATGTCGTAACCGTGGATCCTGCAGTAGTCCACTTTGTTCTTGAAGAAGCGTAGCAGCAAGTGATCCCCAATGGGATTCTCGCACGGCTTCGACTGTGATCCGGTGACCATCACCACCCGGTCACGCGCTCCCGCCTCGAACGAAGGGTGATACTTAAACCACTCTTTCCTCTTCTCGTCCCAGTTCTTAACAGTCTTCCCGATCGAGTAGCTCAACTCCGGGTCGTCGTAGAAAGTAGCGTCGGGCGGGTCGTAACGCAAATCAACCGCCGGGTTCTCCTGTGAGCGTTTTTGCGAATCGGAGCCCGTGGAGGTCTTGGTGACGGTGGAGTCGAAGTTGTGCGAGAGGCCGGAGCCAGCAAGCGACCAGAGGGACCAAACGAGTAAAAAAGCGAGACATACTCCTCCTAGGTAGAGGAAGCCGTCGGCGAACCAAGAAGAGTGTTTGGTTCGAAGGTTTGGTTTCGGGGGCATGGGGCTGGAGTACTGAGACTTGGACACTTCTGGAGCCACCATTGTGAGTTTAAGGAGGATATTAATGTGTAGGTGGGTGGTGATAGCGGTGGACTGTCTTAATGTGCTATTGCCATGTGGATTGTAGAAAAGGTTGACAAAATTTGAAACTTAGGAAGAATGCCAATCTTGTGTCTGTTAAAACAGGGAGGAAGCGATATCGATATAGTGCCAATTTTGCAGACGCAAATATCTGGTGATCAGTGAGTCTGGCAGTATTGGGTTGAGACCCGATAGAGCGAAGAGAAAGAGACGCTAATGATATCGAGATGGAGATACTACTTGTAAAGCAGATAGGAAGATAAGGAAAGCGAATCGTCGGTTTGGTGGCGCTGTGGAGGCTAAAATGCGCAGGGGTGGTTAAACTGGAACGGCGACATGGCGTGAACTAGGGTAGGGTACTGTGGTGGGGTCCTTGGTTTTTGTCTTTTGAGGTGTTGTGTATAGAGGGGCAGTGACACGTTGATTATTAGATGCGAATGCTACCGACAAATGCCGATTGATTTTACAGGGAGAGTTAGTACCACAATCTCCGCCTTAACTGCAGCATTTGCTCTACAAGCATCTTTTCCATCGTCTTGCGAGAATCTCCCAGAAAACGATCCTAATTCCTACACTTTTATCTTGCTCATTTCCTACACGGATTTTGATTCTAGTCCCCCTCAAATGGGAACTGGGAGGATTGTTTTTCTTTCCTTCTGTTATACTTAAGTATGCGTAGCAAGCCACCAAGATGCGTCTTGTACATTAAACTTTGAAAAAAAAATGAAGGAAAATCTATTGTTGTATTTATTAATGACAACCAAATAGAGACAGGTGGCTGGGCTGATCACGACACACGATCATGTCTGCAAAAAAGCGATGGCACGGAACACAATTGGGTCCAAATCACATGTCCCCCTCTGACAAATTCAAGGCAAAATATTCAGCAGTTCAAGAAGGCCTGGTTGACGGTTCAACCGCAAGTACCGGTGATTAACGGGTACACATCAAGCCTACTTTACAAAACGATTTTGCGAATGACTGTTTTCGTGGTAGTACGATAATGTATCAAGGTGATTGATAATTATTATGGCAAATTGAACAAACATAATACAATAATTATGAATGAACAATAAACTATCTTCGGCAGTAGCTTATTATTATTTCCTGGTTTGGGATCCAGAAGGCACTAACCTACAATTACTAGGCATAACCATCACAAATGGCCTGCGTTGACCAAATTGACCTGTTAATTAACTACAGCTATATCATCCACCGGGCAATTGCTTCAACATCCTACTTGGTCCCTCCATCTTAGATAAACCAAACCTGCGTGGTAGTGAGTATAAGCCCCGGCGACTACAAATACATGGAAAACCTGATGGCTATGCCCTGCTATGTCAAATTTCCCGGGCATCCATCTTTCAGGGATCCTCGCAGCATAAATTAGAGCTCCAAGGACATAAAAGAGCCCCATCAGAACCTCATATCCGGCTGTGTGGAGGGCCTCCGGCTGGTTCCGGAACAAGATAACCTTGTGCAAGATAGGTGCTATTCCAGACAAGCCCATGCTAGTGAAGAGAAATGTCCGTATGGTGCGCCACTCGGGTCTCTCGAAGACTGGCATAAGAGAGAACAAGACTGTGGTTATCCCCAAAAGGGTTATGAACCACAGGTAAAAGTTGCGGAAGAAAGGATAACACATGAATGTGTAGTAAACAGGAGGATAAAAAGAAGTGGCTATAAGAGCTGCAATTCCTGCGTAGTCAACTCTATGCATGATGTATGATGACCGCTTAGAGTGGCAAGAGAAAAGATGGCAGATGCTGCTGGCTAGCAAGCAAAACATCGCCCCGCCCAGGAAAGCAAAGAATGGCCAACGCGTAATTGGCCCCACCATCAAAGGTTCTATTACGTTTGCCACATCCTCCTTCATGCTACGCTGCATTTAACAAAAAAAGATGACTTCTTCAGAAACTCTCTGTTTCAGCTAATAATTGATTGAATTGATCATTAAGTGTATCTTTTTCAGACACCATCCTTATCATTCAGGAAAAGCATAATCTTCATATAATTCATACCCATTTCAATGAGATCAAAGGCTATCAGTAACACAAATGAATTCACTGGTAGAAAGAGTAGCCATGCAATTCGTAATTAGGAAGAAAATAGCATTACCAGAATGCAAACATCAGTTTGGTTTCCATGGGAGAATCTCTCAGGCAAACAATTGTACAAGCGGTCCATAAGATTCCAGCCTGAAAGAGATGTAAGCAAATTCATAGAAGGCAGTGTACTCTTCAACTCCTCCCTAAGCCTGTGGAGATCAGGCATGTTGGGTAACGAAGGCAGGCACTCATGCAATCTGTGCAGGTCAGCCTTCAACACGTCTGATAATTGTAGAGAATGAAGATCCACGACCTTTGGAATTTTCACTGCAGTGTATATGGTCAAGGAAAGGAAAATGAAGAACCCAATCAAATGCCTGCAATCAATGACATCATTGTGGACAGGTTAGAAAGTAGCAGAAACATAATAAATGTTCACGTCATTAAACGATAGCATTTTTATAAGATATATAGAGAACTTACGTCCAAACGTTCAGCGTCTCATTGTGAATAGAAAACATACTAAACAGAAGCTGCTTTAATGGCCATTCAGCTCGGTAATACCCCACAATGTACTCGTTGTCCCTCAAATACCCAGGCAACGAATGATATTCCACCAGCTGATACTTTACTTTCTTCCACAATCTCTTCCCTTTCCCGTCCTTTGCTGGGCTCATATGATGCTTCTCCACTGTCTGACTTATGACATCTGAATCTTCATTGATTTGATTTGCCCCAACCATCTTGTGTCAAAACAAACGGATATAGCTAGGACCTTAGTTACAACAAGGGACATCATCAGGTGAAGAATCAAAGGATACCAGGAGATATTATGTATTGGAATTCACTAAAAACGTTTCTATAGAATTACCGTAGAATAAACGATTTTAAGATAGGTTCATTGGGGTTATTTTCATTAATTTGATCGAGATTAATCCTTAACTTCCATCTCTGAATGAGAACTATATCAGAGGGGAAAAGGCGTTTGCATGTACATATCCAAGAAAACATTCCATACCAGTTTAATGGAATGAAGGAAGATTTCTTAAGGATTCCTAAAGTGTCATAAATTACAAAATATAAAGGCGAATAATCCCAAGAGAGTATTGTACCTGTAATGGAAGAACAGCCACCCGATTATCAAATAAACAGGTAAACAGTTCCTCAAGCGGGTTTACATTAAAACTCAAAGGGGACAAGAGGAGGAGAATGAGAATTCTTTTTTGGGGAATCTAACGAGAAATGGAATAGGTTTTTCCGAAGTTGTGAGATGCGAAGATGCCAAGGATGGATATTCCCTGGTGGGGACTGCTGGAGCAACTAGATGGGCGACCAATGGTGTGCATTTTTTTACTTCAATTATCGATGATAACTGGAAACAGAATCAATCGACGGCATATATCTATAAGATTTGTACATGTGTCCATGATGAGCTCATGTCCAGCGATGTCGCTGGTGGTGGGAAGTTGGGAACCTCCCTTTTAATCTGCATTTTTTGGGTTTGTTAGGATGCAAATTTAGACTCTGATTTCTCCAATTTTGGATTTTTTTTCTCCCTGTATATATTTTCCAATGGCCGTACCCTGCTATCAGTTTAAAAAATATATTTTTTTAAAGAAAAAGCAAATTGAAGAACTCTCTTTTTGTTTTCTGCTAACGATAAATGAGCTATATGGTGAAAGACAAAACAAGATGAAAACCCTGTTTATTGTCCTGCGATTTAATGAATAATCACGTGTTGTTTCCATATAAAAATTAAAGTCTAGTGGGAGCTGAGAACATGCGTAGGATCCAATCTCGTACTTTGTTCTTGTGAGATCGTCTTAATTTTCCAGGAGACATCCGAGGACCGTAAAATTATTTTAAAAAATTAAAAGGATATCTCATTAATGACTAATTTTTTTATTATATTGAAAATATCAATCACATATAAATTTAATTAGTTTCAAATTTAAAAATATATTATATCTAAAATAAAAAATCAATCATTAATTTTCGGTTAAAACTGAATATACTTTATAATTAAAATTAAATCTCATTTATTCTGATAATTAATTTATTTAATATGGGCAGGATCAGTAATGCATCTTGCAACATTCTTCAGCAGCAGCAGACTATGTTGTCATCTTATGATGACAGGGAGAAAAGAAAATCCGGCAATGCTATGATTATGGAATCTCTTGTCAACATCCATAATCTTTTTCCAGGTTGTGGGGAAAGATCTTTCTTGGTAGAGTAACGTGTAGAAAGTAGAAACTGGTTTACTATGGATCTGGACCAACGAGCGAGGCAACTCATGTTCTTGCAGGACACTAGCTTCAGTTGAGACACATCATAAATATTGGAAAGCTTTTCTTTTTTCTTTTTTTCTGGCTATCGGAGTCTCATTACAATTATATTAGCTGACCTGTGAAACAAGAAGCAAAAATAGCATAGCCAAGAAAAAGGACATAATATCAAAGACAGTCAATTTCAGTAGTTAGTGATAATATGGGCGTTTGCTAAGAGGGGATGTGGGCTGTGAAACTAGAATGAAACTTGCAAGACAAATGATGATCATCCTATATAGAGTTGTTGGTTTTGTTTTTAAAAAATTAATAATTTAAATTTTATTAATTTTGATATTTAGATTTATATAAACCAATCCAGCATTTTGGTAGATGATAAGTTTGATATGGTTGATTTTTAATTTTTGTTTAAACTAACTGACCATAAAAAAACATGGTATGACATATAATTATTAGTTTAGTTAAATCAAAATTAAAGATTTAACTAGTTTAAAGACGTCTAGATAAGATAACAAAGACTCTCTTATACTTTAATAAGATGAATTCAAGTAATGCAGCAATATTAAATTCCGCGTAGAGTCATCTGTCCTCAAACTTTGAAAACCCAATGAGATTTTGTCATGTATCACTGTACCTGCAACAACAATATATAGTATAATATTGATAGGATTTATGACTTATTCTTGTTTGTGATATATACCATGGTCGGTGTTCAAACTACTAGTATCCTGTTATACGGAATATTTAAGCGAGCTTGACTTAATTTATGTCAAATATAAAATAAAATATGATAATTCGATTAATTCCTAAAACCTAATAAAACATAAGAATTGTGATATATATTTTCAACCTGATAATTTTCTCACAACTATCCCTATCTTATCTATTCTCATCCATAACTACATATTAAGGTTAATATTAAATTTATTTATATATTATACGTCACACCTCCTTATTCTCAAGAGTTCACATTTACTTGCTTGCTGTCCAACTTTCCTCTGCCATTGTGTCTATTCAATATGAGGATATAAGTTGATTTGGTACGGGCAATCATAAATGTCCAACTAACTTTACGGGGCAATTATTACCACTTCCCTATCTATATTGTATTATATATGTAATTAACATCAATCAAGTCCTAAATCCTTAGCTAACAGCATCATTACAGCCTTGATTTTTTAATTTTTTTTCTGTTAACTGCACCTAATAATGCGACGGCAATCTATGATGTCTTTTTATGAATATATAGTTGTTGCGAAAAATAGAAAAATTCTAGAAACTTTTAACTAATTTCCGAAAAACAAATGTAAGTTATTACACGCAAAATTTGATGTAAATGGTTACTTGTTTCTTTCTATTTGGATGAAAAAAAAATTTTTGTGATTATTCCGAGCCAGTGAGATCAAAATTACGGTATTGCTCTTAAAATGAATTTATGATATAGTTATTTTATATTATTTGAGTTTGAATTTTCTAAATTAGTATATTAATAATTTTGAAAAAAGTCATTATGTTACTAGAAATTAACAAATTTATCGAATAAATTGAGAGGTCTACACAAAATAAATAAGCAAAGGTCCCATATCCATGTAAATATTGGCGTAAATGATCCAAAACCAAAGAGTAGGTGAGATTTGCTTTAATTAAGGGTAAAGGATGGGAGGTTGAACCAACAAAACATGAATCACAATAAGCACATTAGTTTTGTCGCACCGTCCAACAATTATAAGAATTTTGTAGCACCACAAAGATTTTTTCTCGGGTCCAACATTTTTTTCATACTAAATACGATTTTGATTTTGATTTTTAATGGCTATATAATTTCAGATTGTCTATTTATAATTTTTTTATTTTATATTTTAATAGGAGACCAACCAAATATGTATGATAAACACTAATCTTGCGTAAAATCAACTTAAAATGGTCCCGATCCTCCCAATCTGAAGAAGGAACCAAGATGGTTTTGTATATCATGATCAGACACGTATCTTCACTGCACAGATTAAAAAGGTTGGTACGCCCCCCAGGAGCAGCACTTGGCAAGTGCCTTCCTTCACGCTTCCTTGATGGGTCAGTAAATATGACCACACGACAACCCATTTGTATATGCCTTCTACCTTCCTCCTCTGTTTTTAAACTTGTGGCCTCGAAAGAAGGGAGGGAGGAAAAACAGTCGGTAGGATCTTTGAGTTACGTTGTGTTTTACCTCATCAGCTGCCCACCTCATTAATAAATTGAATCCTGCAAACTTCTTGTCCTGGTATTCTTTCTTTCCTCGGGTCCTGGTTGATCTCTTTGTCACCATACCTGGATACTTCCCGTACATATGGAGAGCCTGAACCACTAGCTAGCCTACGTCGCATATAATAAATGTCTCATTATTGTGTTCTGTAGCTTACCCAGCATTATATCTTCGTAAGGCTGTATCAGAATCACATACCGTGAACAGATATACTTCTTGTTGGAGAGTCAGAAAGGGCAAGGCTTTCGTTCTGGTTAAGTTGATAATATAGGATTTGTGGTGGTGGTGGTGTTTGTGTGCGAGATATGGGAAATTGTCAGGCCGCAGAGGCAGCAACCGTTGTGATTCATCATCCAGGGAACAAGGTGGAGAGGATTTACTGGTCTGTTAGTGCCCATGAGATCATGAACTCCAACCCAGGTCATTATGTGGCACTTTTGGTTACTTCTCCAACGACGAGGGCAGAGAATGGGTTGCCGGTGAAGCACCTCAAGCTTCTCCGACCTGATGATACTCTGCTAATTGGCCATGTTTACCGGCTGGTCAGTTTTGAAGGTAACTTGATTTTTAATTAATTCTTTCCCATTCTGTTTAATATTCTTAAGATATTGCCATATTTTAAGTAAATAATTCAAACGGTGATCAATATTTTCCTTTTTGTTCGCAGACGTGTTGAAGGAATTTGCTGCAAAGAAATGCGTTAAACTAGGGAAGCTGTTGAGGGAAACCAAAGGGCCAGGTCTAGAATTGAAGAGGGAAGACCCGGGTGGGCTGAACCCGAACCCGAACCCGATTTCTAAACCTGACAGCGGCCGTTCCACAAAGGTAAAACTACTCCCATTGTCATTAATCAGTTTGCCGATAAAATTTAATGGGTAGACTGATCACTTAGAAGTATGTGGGGCGACTGATATTAGGTCAACGCTATAGTACAGTCAACCGTGCTTTTGCATCTTATAATTTGTTAAAGTAATGACAGAAAATAGGAAGAAAACCACATAGTTAATAAAGTTTGTGAGATATATATTCAGGATTTTTGCTTCACTCGAAGCCTTGTAACTTGCCTTGTGAGAATCTTGAGGTGACGTGTGTGATTGATTGAAACAGTATCGAGTGTACAGAATTCCAGTCTTTTCTGCTTTTTGCAGGCAGAATGACAGTGCATCTTTCTTTTGTCACTTCAACTCATAAAAGCTCTTTTTTTTGGTTAACACCAATGCAATAAAGTATCTTTATCTGCTGAAGGAAATTTCATCATCAAGATTATGCAAAAAGAATAGCGGAAGATATGAATATTGATGGTTTAGATAAGGAAAAGAGAAGTGCACATGCGCTTGCAAGTCATCTTTCTGTCTCCTGCTTCCTAAGTTGGCTAAAATTTTCAACCATAGCGTCTGACGGAGCAAATTAGGGAGTTGAATGAGGACTTTTTATTAAGTTGGAAAGAAATACGTGCGCTGTCTGTCTGTCTCGAAGATTCTGTGTCCTTTTGGCCTGTAGGCCAAGAGTTACAAATGTGGAGCAGGTTTTTCGCTTGGAGAATTTCGAAGCCAGTTTGCAGTTCCTATGTTGCATTATAGCAACCTGCAACTTCAATTTGAGACTCAGAGACGATTCTCTGCACAGTTTTCTGACATTTGCCTGGTTCCTTTTTTTTTTCTTTTTTTTTCTTTTTGTGTTTATTCAATTTCCATAAAACAGTATGTGAGCCTATACAGTAGGAGAAAGGACTTCCTGAGATGCTTACTAATTCACACTTGCAGGGTTATTGTTTGTGCATTTAGTGTATGATCTAAGGAGTTTTGCCATTTTCTGTATTATGGTATAAGAATTTCGAGCACAAGTATCAATTTGGCAATCGCTGTTACAACTAGGCATCTGTTTTGCTTCCTTATTTTTTCATTTTGCAGATGGAGCTGGAAGATCACCGACTGGGAGGCACTTTTGGCAGAAGTACCAGCAGCAGCAGTAGCCGAGGAATGGGGAGGAATCATAACGGTAGTGGGGGACAATGGAAGCCAGCCTTACAGAGCATTTCAGAAATTGGAACTTGAGGAAAAACATGGTCCACTTCTTACCACACAGGAGCAACTTCACTACCGCGATTCTCTTTCGTTAATAAGATAAACCAGAACACGCCGGGCTTCCAATCTTTACCTATGTGTCTCTTCTTGGATCTTTCTTTTTATCCTTCGGGCGTCAGTTTCCTCTACATATTCTAGCTTTCAAGTGGTAGAGGTACCTTGAACCCTGTACTGGTAGAAGATAACTCCTCTTATGAAATGTAAAGTAAAAATTAGATACTCTTTGCCGTGTTTCTTCATGCTTTGTTTTATATTAGATGCTCCGATTCAATATCAATCTCTTTAAAACTATGAAGCTTATTTAATTGTGGAAGAAACCTTCTTTTTTAAAAAAGAATTCATGTAACATATAACTCAAAATAACAAGGAAATCAACAGAACAAGAGGCAATTCTTACAAGGACACTAGTTTGAAGTACCTTATTGAAAATACTATGATTTTTACCAGGCAAAGAAAATAATTGGAAAATAATCAACAGATTTTTTGACATGCCATTGCCTCCGTCATATTAATTATAATATCATCAATCGCATGCTAAAATACTAAATCATCATAACGATAGTTGATAGTCAACTACTATGATAATTACATCCCAGTACATGTATTAAGATTGTAGATCCAGAATTCAAATCCTATTAAATATTTAAACTACAGTATATAAATATTTTCAATACATTTGTCAATTTTGTTATGTGTAGTAATGATAATATATAACAAATTAGAATGTAGATCATAAAAGACGGATTAGAGAAAATATAATTTTATATTCTTAATTATGGATTCTGAAATTTAAGGTCTCGATTCTGAATTAATACGCATGATAAGTAAGCCATCACTCTAGCCCAACGCGGCAGCGCTCCACCGTTTATCTCGTCGAGCGAGCTTTTATATTATCAAATCATAAATTTATAATTACATCTACGGTTCACTAAGCAGTTTAGTGACCATAATTATTATATATTAACCAATATATTAAAATTTATCTATTAAAAAAATTGAAAACAACATTGATATAACGCTTTAAAGATTCTAGATTTGGTGTTATCTTTAATTGATTGACATCTTTTTTTAAAAAATGATTATCTTCTCGCCTTTTTATACTAAACGGTGTGTTGGAGGGAAAGTTTCACCGCGTTTGCCTGCCCCTCACAGAACAGGTCGCTTTTTTGTCGGTTCTGGGAATCCGCTAAGCAAAGGGAAAGCTCCACCGCCTTAAGACTTTTGCGTTTCTATAAAAGAAACCGTTCGTTTCAGCTTTTCTTTTCTCTGGCATTACTGATATTGAGATTTTCTTCAACCTTAAGATCTTCCCTTTTTTTGTCAAAGAACAGGCAATCAAGAGAAGAAGATGAGTTATTACACCCATCAGCAGCCTCCAGTAGGGGTTCCGCCGCCACAAGGTATGCGTCTCATTGTTCTTCATGAGTTTTGTTAGCCTCGATCCCTTGGTGGGCTTGTCACTTGTTACGTCTATTTATTGTTGTATTGCGTTTATGATTTGTTCTATACTGTGTTCCTTCCCTTATAGGTTATCCCCCGAAGGATGCTTATCCACCTCCAGGGTATCCAGTCCAAGGCTATCCACAGACGTATCCTCCAACACAGGTCTATCAGCCTCAGCCTCCTCCTCGGCAAGAAACTGGTTTCCTTGAAGGATGGTATATTGCTGTGCTCCTCCTAAGTGTTTTCTTCATGTTCTCACTTTGCAACTAACGAATATTAATCAAATATTGGTAGGACAAGGTAATTAAATACTGTCTGGTTTAAGATAGTATCTGATTTATGTGTTGGATCTTTGCAGCTTAGCGGCACTCTGCTGTTGCTGTCTTCTGGATGCTTGCTTCTAAAGAGAAGCCACAACAGTTCAAATCATGGTCCTTCCCTCTGTCATTACTAACACTCTTCTAGGCTTTTCCGGATTATATATGGTTGACGTTGCATCCGCTGGGGATTTTGCCCATCTATGGCCATTACATTTGTATTGCTTAATGTAGCATATGACTATTATATTACCCAAAATTAATTCTTATCGGAGCTTGATTTTGCGTGATTAATTTGTCACTATCACCATCGGAAAAATGCGTGAAAAAGATGATAACAGATCCGCGTCAAAAATTTAAGAAAACAAATCTTTTGTTCTATTTTGTTTTTAACCTTAAACTAAATCAAATAATTGAACTGATCTCGAATACAAATAATATGGATTCATATAAATAATTTATTCAAACACTTTGAGGTACAATGCGGCATTATGTAATAGATTTTAGATGGTCGAATTATAAAAAAATTATTCAGATGATATATTTTTATTATTAAAAATATCAAATTTATCAGTAAAATCAATATTCAATAAATGATAGTGATTGTAGTGATTCAATTCGATGCTTAACTGCAGATTTAGTACAGAAGATTTGCAATCCAAAATTTCTTTTAAAAAAATTGAGGGAATTCTTTGAATTATCTAGCTAGAAATATACATCTATTTTACCGCTCCAATAAAAATGAAGAGAAGCTTGCCCGTGGCACCACGGCCATCCACTTCTCTTGCCAGCAAAACAAAACACGGTGGTAGTGGGAAACTAGAGCCCTCGCGGAACAGGTGTCGGAACAGAATCCTCGTGTCGGTTCTGGAAATTTCCCGCTAGTCAAGGGAAACTCCGCTGAGTTTCCGAATTCTACTCACTAGTCACCGCCTCAAGGCCTTTGCTCTCCTTTATACAAGAAGACCCTCGTGGACTCTTATTTTTTTTCTGATATTTGATATTTCTGAAATAGTTATTTTCGTCACCCTTAAAATCGTTGCCTTCTATCAAAAGCACACACAACCAAAAGAATATGAGTTACTACGACCAGCAACAGCCTCCAGTTAGTGCTCCCCCTCTACAAGGTATGTATATCAAAACTTGTTTATGACTTCTCTTTGCCTTCCCTCTAGTGGTCTGTGTGACTTGTTATGCTTATCGGTGCCTCGAGATGGATTTTTGATTTGTTCTGTGTTCCTTTTCCTTAGGTTATCCGCCAAAGGATGCTTATCCACCTCCAGGGTATCCAGTCCAAGCTTATCCACAGGCGTATCCTCCACATGCATATCAGCCCCAGCCCCAGCCTCCTCCTAGTAAAGAAACTGGTTTACTTCAAGGATGGTATATTGCTCTGCTCCCACTCAAAGTTCCTTCATGTTTGACAGAATGTAGCGCATCCTGGTTTTAGCAGAAACTATGGACGATTTTTGTTTTAGATTTTCTATTTGGAACCATACTAGAACTATGAGGCATACAGTTTGAAAATGAAGAAAAAGATATGATAAACTTACTTTCTGAACTAATGCATATAGTCAAACCTAGTTAACAAGTTAATAGGGGAATTTTTAAGTTTATTTTAGTCTGGCTTGCTCTCAATCAAGTAAAGTAATGGTTCTTTCAGCAACTAGGGATTTGAGAGAAAGATTTTGCCTTTAATTCTTATGGACACTTGTGTTTTGGTGAATTCTGCAGCTTAGCGGCGCTATGCTGTTGCTGCCTTCTGGATGCTTGTTTCTAAGCGAGCCTAGCCACTTCAACAGTGGGAATCTTCTTCATCATCTTTAGGCTTTTTGGGTATCTTTTGTTTCTGTTGATTATTTTTTATTTTTTAACCATTGGATATAATCAAATCTAATTATTTTTTATTTTATTTTAAATACCGTGAGTCTTGTTGCATTGGGGTTTTATCTTCCAAAATGAAGAACTTTAGATCCAGAAATCTAGCTGAACAGAGTTTGCTAAAAGATATGCATTTGATCTGTTTTATCCTTGTAACTAACAAAAAGATCCTCAAATAATATTTTTGAAATTAAACAGTGTACACCTAAGCTTTTATCAGTTTTTTTTTTTATAAAAAATTTCTCAAAACTTATCTTAAGAAACTTCATAAAATGTATACTAGTCTACCATTCATCGGAATGTTTGGTTTTGTAGAATTATCAAAATTTATAAAATTATCAATAAAAATAATTTTAATATTTTTTTCTTTCTTTAAAAATTATTATTGTAATAAAATTATTTATAATTCTGTTAAATCTCGATTAATATACAAAATATTTTTATTTTTTTATCGGTAAAATTAAAAATTCAATTCTATCCTTCACAATTAACATGATGAAGGGATGATGTACCGACCCCAATCTGCATTTACAGAATTGGGATATTAGCATCATTCCTATTAGTTTGTTGGAATTCATACAAATCTCTCTCTCTTTATATATTGGCAAGATATGAAGATTATTGGAAGAATCTATAAGAAAATGAAAGCGTCATTAGGAAAATCTTTGTTTAGGTCATAACAGACGAAATTGTTTATATTAAAAGTTCACCCGGGCAGAGTTTACGCTGGCTGGATACAAATCAACCGTCCAATATTATGAACCCTTAAAACATTTAGCCGTTTGATTCTTAAACAATTTAATCGGACGGCTTGTACCCCATGTCCTCGGCCTCGCTCATCTGAGAGCGTTTGCCCAGCTACAGTTAGGAGGGGAATAAATGGCGCACGTCCTACACGTGTAAAAAAGCATATGAAAAACGAGACTGGCTGCTGGCGGGCAGTTCCTAACTGTTTTCCTTCTGCTCTGGCCATTGATAGTTCCTGAGGTACTAGCATCAAGAAAGCTCGAACTCTGTGTTTACGCTCCATGGTCACTCCTTGCTCCACCCAGTGGGTTCCTCTACGGAATCAACATATCGGAGAACTCTCTCCTTTCCCATTCTCGTTGGCGCGCTATGCCAACCAGCTGCACTTTTTCAACCACCCCACCCAGCGGCAGATGAAACTGAACCACTTGGCTTTTGACATAAGGGGTTTGATGAAGCGCCGAGTGTTCAGCGAGGCGGAGAGAGGTTTCGGTGTTGAAGAGGCTTACGATTCCGATGAGGAAAAGCAGTTCGTGCGATGGTTTCGGGAGGCCTGGCCTTATCTGTGGGCTTACCGTGGTGGTACCTTTGTGGTTATTATTTCTGGCGAAATCATGGCCAGTCCCTTCTTGGATTACATCCTCAAGGCGAGCGATACATATATGCGTGCTTGGTGTTTGTTTAATAGCCTGAATAAAATTATTTCCATTTTTCGTGTAGTTATTTCTTGTGCAATGTTTAATACGTGTTGGCTGTGTAATCCAGGATATCGCATTTCTTCATCACCTAGGGATCAAATTCGTGCTAGTCCCCGGGACTCACGTTCAAATTGACAACCTGTTGGCCGAGAGAGGTGATCCCGATATTCCTTTTGTGTGTGATTGCATTAGGTCAAGATTGTTTCCTTTCAGTTTTGTGTATGATTTGGAATTCCTCGCCTAGTTAGATTGCATTTGATGAGGTAGGAAGCTTATAGTGCAGGACATGAACCTAAGTACGTGGGTCCATATAGAATAACCGATGCAGAAGCGTTAGCGGCATCAATGGAGGCCGCTGGAAAGATTCGTTTGATGATAGAAGCAAAGCTTTCTCCTGGGCCTTCTATGTGCAATATCCGACGGCATGGTGATAATAGTCGTTTACATGATGTTGGCGTTAGTGTTACTGGGGGCAATTTTCTTGCAGCTAAGGTACTTATTTTGGTTACCTTTCCAGTGGGGATGAAGATTAATGCTCTATGTTACTCTTATGTTACTTTTTTTAGTATATGAAATTTTTTGCTTTCATTATATCTATCTCATTGTTAATTGAGTTGTGCAAATTTCAGAGAAGGGGAGTTGTTGATGGTGTTGATTATGGGGCTACTGGTGAAGTCAAGAAGGTAGATGTTTCTCGTATGCGTGAGAGGCTTGATAGTGATTGTGTTGTTGTTTTAAGCAACTTGGGCTACTCTAGCTCTGGCGAAGTCTTGAATTGCAAGTATGTTCAAATCTCTATCTATTTCATGAGCAGCTAATTAACACAAGTGAACAGCATTGAAATAAGCGTTTTGCAAAACAATGCAGCAAGCATATTTACATGTCTTTTTGATAGTCTTATGAATTTATGAAACCTTATCTCTTCATTGTATGAATGGATAGATTGCTTTTTAGTAAAATGGAAAAGGTAGTTATGGATTAGCTTTTCTTTCCTTGTTCATTAATTATTTATCATAATAATTTATATAACCACAAACTATGTTATGAAACTTAAAGCATCTGTTTAATTCATTTTCTTTTTTTTCCATTACAATTCTGGTTTGCCAAATGTTTGATATATGTTGCTTTATGCTTTCTTAAATTTCAGCACTTATGAAGTAGCTACTGCTTGTGCTTTAGCCATTGGGGCAGATAAGCTTATTTGCATTATAGATGGTCCAATTCTAGATGAGAGTGGTCACCTTATTCGGTTCTTGACTCTTGAAGAAGCAGACAAATTAGTTCGAAGGCGGGTGAAGCAAAGTGATGTAGCAGCTCACTATGTTAAAGCAGTTGCCGGAGGAGATAATACTTCTCTTATGCACAATGATTCTATTAGCCTTTTTCCTTCTCTGCTAAACGGAAAGGCTTTTAATGGAAGATCTAGTACAGCTTTTCAGAATGGAGTTGGTTTTGATAATGGGAATGGTTTATGGTCTGGAGAGCAAGGTTTTGCTATTGGAGGTGAAGAGCGACAAAGTCGATTAAATGGTTACCTTTCAGAATTGGCTGCTGCAACTTTCGTTTGCAAAGTGAGTTTATTTTACCACCTGGTAAAATAGTGATGCATATTCTTCCATGCAAAACATTTCTTAATACTTCAATCTGAACTTGAATTATATTTGGTGAATTTGCAGTTGCCTATATTTCTGGACTTCACCGCAAAATATCATATTCTCACCTTGGTTCCCTCTTCTTCTTTTAGGCCTTTTACTGACTTCTGATTTGCGTACTAAGGGAATGCTAATCTTAAACTTCATCTGACTAATATTTAACACTGAGATAAATTGATAGTAATTTATTGTTCTGTACAGATAGCTTGTACTGCCTTGATCAAAGAAAATGGCAATCATGTTTCTTCATAAACATCTGTCATTATTCAGCCTCATCTGAATTGCTATGACCAAGCTTAATTGTATGACATAATGTTGGCACTTCTGTCTGTTATGGGCTCATAAATCATAAGATGGGTTCATGATATAGAGTCCACATGAATATTGTTTGAAATGTAAACATTTCCATCATATCCTTGCTATTCTGAATTCTTACTCGAATGATCTAGCTAGTCTTAGCAGTATTGAATGTTCCCTTCTAACCTGGCTTAAAAGCTGGAGACACGTGCTTTTATTGCTTGTGTTTTTTCAAAAGTATTCCAAGTTGTTAGAATAAATTAACATTTGGTCTTATGCTAGAAAATATTAACCATTCTAATGTATGATTGCCATGTTCTTGTGTCTCGGAGAGGTTTATAGGTTTCAGTTATTGATGGCTTTACAAAATTATTTTAGGATTCCATCCATGAATCATAGTATTCTGGTTACATTACTTTTCAGTTGTTAAAAATTTATAGCCTCCAATCAAGTTTTCTGCTGAATACTCAGGGTGGTGTTCAAAGGGTACATCTTTTAGATGGTACAATTGGTGGGGTTCTCCATCCATGAATCATAGTATTCTGGTTTCCTTACTTTTCAGCAGTTAAAAATTTATAGCCTCCAATCAAGTTTTCTGCTGAATACTCAGGGTGGTGTTCAAAGGGTACATCTTTTAGATGGTACAATTGGTGGGGTTCTCTTCCTGGAATTATTTAAAAGAGATGGAATGGGGACGATGGTGTCTAGGTATGGAAATCATTTATTAAACCATCATTTTTTTCTTTTTAATTTGTAATACCATAATATTATCTTGTTCAAGCTGTGATTTTGAAAGCTTTAGTTTTCATTTGATTGATTGATCTTTCCTTGTTCCTCCTTCTGATTTTTTCTTTGTATTTCCTGTCAGTGATGTTTATGAAGGAACTCGAACGGCTAGAATGGCAGATCTGGATGGAATAAAACAAATTTTACAACCTCTAGAAGAATCTGGCACACTAATCCACAGGACGGATGAAGATGTTGGCTTCTTGTTTCAGATTTGTGTTTTTAAGCTTTTTGTTTGATTCCTAGTATTTCTGACACTTAATATTCTAAGAAAGATGGAAAATGAGCAGATACTTTGGTGCTATAAATATGCTGAAAATTTGGTGCTATCTTTTCTTAGATTGGAACTCATTTTGTACCCTGTTTTTTGCATAGCTCCTTAAAACCTTGGATTCATTTGTTGTCGTTGAAAGAGAAGGTCAGATCATTGCGTGTGCTGCTCTTTTTCCTTTCTTTGAAGAGAGGTGTGGAGAGATTGCTGCTATTGCAGTTTCTTCTGAATGTCGGGGACAAGGACAAGGAGACAAAGTACTTGGTATGTCGAATATTTCTACGTTTTAGGTTCCAAGCTTTGTATTGATTTTGGACTTTTAAAGTCCACAAATGCAACCTCGGTCTTATATTTAGTGGTTTAGTTTCTTAACTACATAATATCTAGTTTTAGTTTTGCCAAAATTGGGGTGACTTGTTTAACATATAATACTAGTGCACACCCTTCCCAAACACACCCAAAAAAATAACAATAATGTTGACAATAACAATTACAACAATTGTGGTGCATTACAAAAAAGTTGGATTGATTTGTGGTGAGTCATAATTTGTATTAGCCTTTATTTGCAAGAGTTTTCTGCCTTTGATATCTTCACTATGGGTTGTTTATGATGATTGTAATGCAAATGTTTTCAGATTACATTGAGAAGAAGGCATCCATCCTTGGATTGGATTCACTTTTCCTCCTCACAACCCGCACTGTAGACTGGTATGTCCCTGTAGGTTCCTATTTATCAGTGCTTGAGGCATACAGTGTGATAGTTTGATATGCTAATGAGTATTTAAATCAAAACATAGCCAGCTGAAATCAAGTTAATGTGAGTTTTTTCTGTTCACGAATTGAATTATTCTAGTGTAGATGAATGAAATATGGATGAGATTGTACCATCTGAATGAGATACGTCCAAATCACTTGACTTAATGGGTATGTTATATCTGTTGTTCCCGTTGAGCAGATTGTTTTTATGCATCATTTCAATATCTCGCTCTTCCAAGCCTTGTTGGGTGTAGCTCTGCTTTGTTTCAGAGATATTATTCATAAACTACTAGAGTGAAGCATTATAAGTACTCTATTCTTGTTCATGCTTTAGTACTTGGGAAAACTAGGTTGTCAACTACTTAAATTTACGTGTACATTTGAGAACTAGGAGTTCAACTGCTTTAAATTTACGTTGTCTAGTTTCTGATTTTGTTTCTATTGATAACCCACCTCTGTCACTAATGCATCGTTAAACTTTCCCAGCTAAACATAGGCCTCTTTCGATATTTTATGTTTAGTAGACGCTTCTACATCATACCAGACTTCAAACACTTGTGTAAATTGAACTTTTTCGGTTTCATGTGTGAAAGAATGTTAATGCACCTTCTACTCCAGGTTTCAGTTGGGAGTTATTCCTGTATAAAGTGGGTAATGGCAAATTTGTTTTGTAGGTTCAAGAGACGTGGCTTTTCAGAGTGTTCAATTGAATCTATACCGGAGAAAAGGAGGAAAAAAATCAATCTATCTCGTAATTCCAAGTATTATACAAAAATATTGCTGCCCGATACCAGCGGATTCAGTTTTAGGTCATTCGACTAAGGTATTCCAGTTCCACCTTCAAAAAATGAATAGGTCCTAGAAATCTTGCTTCGTGATGTAATGTCTTTCTCATTTTAGCGTCTTTACAATATTATCATGTTAGAGAGGGTTTTTTTTTTTCAGATTAACTGATTGTTTGAGTTGAAATAATTCTAAAAATAGCTTTCAAGCCTCCCAGTCATGAATATAAACATCCGGAAGGTGTTCGTCTTTTCTATCTTGCGATGATAGAAGTGACCTGTAAATATTGTAAACAGAAAAGGTTAAACCTGTCCTCTTCTGAGCTTAGCCTAATAATGTGTTTCTTGATCTAGTTTGGAACAGGACAAGTTCTCCAGTTATCTAGTAAGAAGAACAGCAGTCTCTTTTTATTATTTAGCTGTTGAAATCGAATCCATGCGGATAAAACAAGCCCAAACAAATAGTGCACAGTTTTGCCGCTGACGGGGAGAGCAAAAAGCTCGGTCGCTTTGCAACGGATTATCAGTTCGTTCAATCTCATTCAAAAAGCTTCATACGGTATTCGTAGATAATGGATGATGATCATTCGACTGTTCTAGTGATTGTTTTCTATTAGAGCAGCCTTCTAGACAGACCGATAGACGGATAAAAATGTTGAACTATGAAATTTCAACCGCTTGCCTCAAAGGATGCTTTGCTTTAAATTTGCCAACAATATCAGAAAGAGATCGAACACGCAAAATACCAAAAGTACTGGCCAATGCATCCCCGTATTATTTGACATATCATCTTTTCAGAGAATACAATATCGACACCGGGAGAAGAAATTTGCAGGCAATAAAGTCGCAATCATTACGAGCAACTTATGTCTTCCAATCGAACCAGTAAGAAGGCACCGGGAAATGAATCAGTCTTCACTCCGATTGGGGAAAACCCTTGAATTTGAAGTTGTCGGCATATGCTTTCACCTGACTCCAGAAGAATTCAAATTTCCAAATATTACCTTCGAAGTTAAGCAAAAATACATAACATGGTTTGCATAAATACAAACACAAATCCACTTTCAGCATTAAACTAACAATCAGAAACATTAAGAACCAAAACAATTTCTCTGTTTCCCTGTTCCTGTTACACTAACGTGATTTCAAATATCAGTAAGACCTTCCATTACCATTGCTCAAGAATTTCGGTTAAGAACCCGGAAGACAAGCATAAGTTGCCACCTACAAACATAACAAGGCTTCATCTTTGTCATATAGTTATGTACATAAACTATGGGCTACAATGCAAAAAACCAATCCATTAGTGTTTGGACACCAGATTGTTGTTAAGTATTAAAACACAAAAATATAGCGTCTAATATTTCTTAGTCATGCAAACAAGCTACAGTAAGAACCCAGGGCTTAATAAGAAGTAACTACAACCTAGAACCATAACTGAGTCCATTAATACAATCTCAAGTAGCCCTCTTTCCTTAAGCCCAGAATGTGACAACAGAATACCTCCATCATATAAGTTAGGGTGGAACAAGAAAATGTTGCACAGTTAAAATAATGGGAGAAGAGAGTGTCAAACCTTCAACACTGGTGTGTGGCGCTTTCTAACCTGAAAATGCGTTTAAAAGGCAGCCAGTATTAGAAGATTTCAGAACAGAAACCACTAATCCTGCTAACTAAAGAAAAGAGAAACCAAAACAAAATAGCTTTTTAGACCTATTATCTACTTTCGTGAAATTTAAATACAACAGAGAACAACCAGCTTCACAACAGAATGAGAACCTGCATAAAGCTCGTCAAGGGTTAGAAGGTTCTTATAAAAAAATTCTTAAGCTTCATCAACAGAAGAAAAAAATAATTCATGGATAATACAGTTACAAGTTAGAAACAGTGCATATTGTTTAAGATTCATTTAGCACGTTGTCTTTCCATTCCATAGAATTGATGCACAGAAAATAAACGCAAAGAGACAGCACCATTAAGAATGTTGCTCATGTTGGACCTTTTTTTTACTATGGCAATATGATAGCACCAATCTTTCGAGTTCAAAACCAAAAAGTATAACGAATAAAAAAAGGAAAATGCTGAACAGGCACAGTAAATAAAAAGGAAAAAAAGACTCTAAATTAAACAGAGGATCAAGCAGGCAGAAAAATATATGCAGAAAAACTCATCGGACAAGTTGTTTCATCAGTGAATTTCATAAAGAAAGATTACAGAATGAATATATACCGTATATTCCCAACCATGTCGCTCAGCAAAAGCCCTAGCTGCGTCTTCACTATCAAAACTGAGCGCAGCATCACCAACATTGGCATACGCGTCCCCTGTGGAGGTCCAACCCATCAACGGGTTTTCCCATCTGTGCAAGTAGATAAATGTGAATGCTAACGCTAGTAGATGGAAAAACTTACACTGTCGCAACTCATAAAAATTAATGCCTAAACATCCAAATCCAAGAAGAAGACATAGTAAAGGTAAATATAGCAATTCTTAATGAATGACACGATACTGGGAAACATACTTCTGTGTTGACAAGAAATTGATCTTCCATTTCCCAACTTTTCCAGATCCCTGCTGAGTCGCAGTTCTAGCAGGCGAGTAAATTACAACCTGCCAAGCATATTGAAAACAAGTATAAAGTCTAACAAGAATTAAAAAAGAAAACATGCATCCCATAAAGGAATCACCCAGGACAGTGGAAGGCACAATACAAAACCATCCAAGCAAATAAAGCTAGCGCGCAGAGAAGTCCCGATCAGGCCTCATTTTGCATTTAAATTTTTCAATTTTTTAGAAGAAACCCTAAATCAATTTCTATAAAACGAAAGAAAAGAGACAAACTAATCAATGAAATCTATGTGAAATTGCACTGCCGTCGTTTAGTTCGGAAGAATAATTAGCAATGAAGAAAGTGGTAATCGAAGGGGATGTAAGGGTGTTCAAGTACAGACTCTTCGACGGAGATGTTCTTCGGGGATGCCGGAGATCATGCCGATCTCGCCGGGCTTGACCTCAACCAAGGCGTCGGACGAAGAAGAGAATGGTCGGGAGAGGGAAAAGCGACTATGGCTCCACATCCGTTGCAGACACCTCGCCATATTACTACTAGGCAAACACTCCGTTACGTTCTGCGACGACAACTTCTTTTCTTCTCTGTTCTTGAAGGCCTTCTCAGCCCTTTTCTATACGATAAATGGATAAATAGACGGCGAAACTGAAATTTGTTTTTTAATTGTCCGAGTCACAAATTTTTTTTCAATTAATTAATTAATTAATTTTAAAGTTTATTTTATTTTTGGTAAACAGGTTATTTTAAATTTATGAAAGGTTGGAGAGATTGTTATCTAAGATTTCTTCTTCTTCTTTTTTATGAATATCTAATATTTCTATATGGTAAGTTTCATGACCAAAATTCATATTTTCTCCTGAGAATTGTGCATACGTTATAATTCTTTATCATATGTGTATTAACGAAATTCGAGTGACGATAAATTTCTTTCATCTCTAATTAAAATTCAATTTTTTTTATTTTATAGATTCCCTAACTAGATTTTTAATATAACTTTGAAAATAGCCCCGCCACTAATATTACGAGGAAACTAGTGTTATGTTTCAAACCTTATGATTAATTTTCTTGTAAATATCAATATCCAATTTGTTTAATAGACTTTATTATAAAATAAAATAAGTCCACCTATCATTGCGTTCGTAAGGCTATCAGTATGGGACAAAACAGTCAGTTTTGACTATTATTAATACCAAATATGAGAATCCACAGTGTCACGATCCGGCTTTTGGATCAGCGGATCCGGATCCGTGGTTGATGAATTGCAAATGTAATATTTAATTATAAAATTTTTAAAATATACTTTATTATAAATAATTTCATATATAATATATATAAATTTAAAATCTTCCATTAAATAATACTTTATCACTATACATATTGGATAACACTTGATCACTACACAGCTGCATCTCACACGGTATATAAACTATTTTTTTAGATCCAGAATATATAATTATAAATATCTACAATTGTTTTAAAAAAACGTAAACTAGCTAGTTACTGCTTTTATTGACTTCTTATATACGAAAAAAACTAAAATTTTATTTTTTACCCACCGCCTGAAGCGATATGTTAGCAATGGCATATTAGTAACAGTATCCAGATCGTATTTTCCAATGTAGTAGAATAAAAAAAATTGAAGTGGAAAATATTTATTTCCAGATTACCAACAAAATAAAAATCCATATACACACACATTTCATCTGTTCTGATTTTTCCTTATTCCAAATTCCAAATCAATTGAAAGAAAAAATAAATCTTGCAATGATTCTACCTTGGAAATTGTTGAATCCTCAAGGCTCCTCGCATTTCTCTGTTCAGATTCTCGTAGGTTCTTACGGTGAGGCACTTGCATCAAAAACATCGTAGGAAAAATAACTCTTCCTGGAAAAAATGTAAGGAAACAGAGATCAGATTTTTGTCTAATAATCATTGACGAATTCACTTCATGCATTTGCCTTACGAGCTGTGTTATGTCTTCTTTGATTTTGAGTGAATCAGGTTTTTAGCTGCATAGGCACCTAAGTTTTTACCTCTGTTGTCTCTTAAGAGTCGATCTTTTGCACTGTCATTTGCATATGTTGCTTGTTCTTTATCAAGGGAAGAAACGTGGTTTTGTTAAATCCGAACATATATGCTAAAAGATTTAATTGTTTTCGTGATGGCAGCCTTGCATTGGATTGGGGTTAGTGCGAGTTTCCGACCTTTTAGGTTTGTGGTGTTCAGAGAATCTAAGCTTGGTTAAGTGCTTTTGGTTTGCAGTGCTAGAAAGGTTGACATTCTGTTTTGTGTTTGAATGGGTTTTCGGATTATTCCCTGTAAGGGTTTGAGGCTTCTGGTCTGATGGGTGCGCCAAAGCAGAAGTGGACTGCAGAAGAAGAAGCAGCCCTTAAAGCTGGTGTATGCAAGCATGGGATGGGCAAATGGCGCACGATTCTTATGGATCCTGAGTTTAGTGGCACCTTACGCATGCGTTCGAATGTTGATCTGAAGGTATATTTTCTATGGAAGTATTAACCTTTATAACTGGCTGCTGCATTCTTAAATGTTAGAAAGAGTGTTTCAATTCTTGACAGGATAAATGGAGAAACATAAACGTGACTGCTATATGGGGGTCTAGGCAGAAGGCTAAGCTTGCGCTGAAAAGGAGTCCCCAAGCTCCTAAGCGTGACGATGACTCTAAGGCTTTAAGCACTGTTATTCGGAGCAATGAGGAATTTCTTGATGCTAAGCCTCTTGCAATTTCTATTGGAACACATAAGACTGGTGGTTTCAAGGAGCTTCTTGCAAGGTCACATCCTTAAATCTTAGTATGGTGTTTGGTGATTTTTGTTTTGTTTGTTACAGTATGTTAATGGAGTGTATGACCACATCTGTTGTTGGTTTCTTTTTCTTTTTTTGTTCTTTTTAGTTACTTAGATAATCATATCTGACTATCGTAGGCAAGCTTCAATGACTCTTTCAAATGCTGTTTTGTAAAGGAAAAAAGTTCTGTTCGATGAAAGATTACCTGCTCCTGGTGTCTTCAATTTACACTCCTTTTTAACTAGCAGTCTTCTGCTTCCCCAATCACTTTGTTTCTTTACTTCGTTGCAGGCCTAATTGACCTTGCAACGTTTGGTTTGAAGTGGTCATTAGAATATTTGCTTGTAATTACTTATTGTCTCAACTTCGTTTGACTTATCCATTCAATGACATTGGTACGCTTGTTTATCTTTGGGATATTTTGATTGGAAATACGTAATGTATTTAAAAGTACTATGTTTGGGTGATGGAGCACATTGCTAAACCAATGTGGTCATGGTGGTATAGCTGCAAAAACCCAAACCCTAATGCATCTAAGAATGCTCTGTACATTGGGAAATGATTCTTTGAAGGATTAAGAAATTGTTCATGGTACTTATTCTGAAAATACTATTTCCTGTTTGGACCCAAGGGATTATTAACTACTGTTGGGTTTTTATATTTGTAGGTTGGAAAATCTCATATATGAGGCCATTGCTACATTGAAGGAACCAAGTGGTTCTGACAAAGCTACAATTGCTCAATATATAGAGGTATTAATGGGAAATTTGATGTTCTAGTTATGGTTTCCCAGCAAGTTCTGCAGTAACTGAACCAACTGGATGCGGAATTGACCTTTTGTCTTGACAATTCAAGGTTTTATCATATATTTTTTAGGGTAGTAGCTTGCTTCTTTTTCTCTTGTTTCTGTCCCTTGCTTCTCCATGTGCATACCAAAGATGTTCGTCAATATTAAGATCCCATGTTGATAATATCCTTGTTTTTCGGAATTTTGTTGTCTCAATTTTCTGATTCACTGGTAACATTGTCAGGCTAAACATGCTAATAGATGTATATATGCACAATGCACAAGCATGTAAAATTTAAAGCTTATTGTGTTAAAATTGATTATGACATTTCAGATTTTAATATTTGTAGGAGAAATACCAGACACCCCCAAACCTCAGAAAACTATTGGCTGGAAAATTAAAGCATTTGACCACAAATGGAAAACTGATCAAGGTAATCTCTCTACCAGGAGGAACAATACAAGAACATGTTAACTAAGTGGCTCCTAAAGCAGTTTGAATCATTATACACATCTACTTTGTTGTCTTTCGTGAGTAAAAATCATTTGAAAAGTCCATGATACATTTTTAAAGAATCGTGCTTGGTGACAAAATTACTTTGTCATAATCACTCATTTGTTATTTGTAAAATCTTTTTGCAGAAACGATCATTAAATCTGCTTCTGCTACTAAAATGGTAATGCAAAAGCAAGAATCCATTCATATTGTGGAAATATATCGTATTCTGTAAAAATGATAAAGCAGGGGAGGTAGCTGCCTCTTTGAGCTTATGTCATGGAAGTAGTTGAGAGGATGGACAGCATAATCATATTTGGTTAGAAATCATGTTTTTCTTTCTTTGTTGTTGGCATTTGTTTACAGGTTAAACATAAGTATAGGATTGCACCAAGCACGATGTCTTCTGAAGGAAGAAGAATTGGTGTTCTGGAGGGAAAACAAAAAGGTTATGTGAAACCAGAGAAGAAAAAGCCCAAACTCACAAAATCCCAGGTTGAGCAAGAGCTGTCTCAGATTAGGGGCATGACTGCCATGGAAGCTGCTGCAGCTGCTGCAAAGGCAGTTGCAGAGGCAGAAGCTGCAATAGCAGAAGCTGAAGAAGCAGCAAGGGAGGCCGAGATTGCAGAAGCTGAAGCTGAAGCGGCACAAGTTTTTGCCAAAGCAGCAATGAAGGCATTCAAGTACCGGGCATGTCCTGCATGGTAAACTTCTCCACTCGGTTCTTAAAATTTTATATTTTGGCTGTATATAAATCCAAAACTGAGGACAACAAGTTTGTTTATCCCTTTTCTTACCCACTGGCAGGAGAGAGATTTTTTCTAATAACTTTTACCTTTCAAGTAAAATTGCCAGTACCTTAAAATTTTCAGGCCAGCTTGAACCCAGCCTTAGTTGGTGTTTATGATACTTAGTCACTGTTGTCAATGGATATCCTTTAATATATAAAAGAAATTACAATTGCCATGGTTTTATGTTGTACATAGGATCGTGCATGGGAGAGACATGATCCATTTATAACCTCTATTAGCATTGTACAACCTTCTTTATATATTCCACTGTGAAGTTATATGGTTTAGAAGTTGTAGTACCAATATCAAGTGAAACTCAGATCGGCAGAGTAAATGCTTCTTTGATAGCTTGTACAATTTTGTGTGTTACCTCTTAATTGTCATGAATCTCTTTTTCAAACTTATGCAGATTGCAACTACTTAGCAAATGGATGTCTAGATTATTTTGAGCATGAAAGCAACGGTGTTGGCTACATCTTCCTGGAGCAGCTGTTTCAACCCTAATTTTGTCCATAACTGTAAATGTGGTTAGGCTTGTAAATTGCAATGATGCAAAATTCATCTGACCTGACTTTCGCTTCTTGATGAGATTCATTATAGCCGAGAGCATAAAGATTTTGACTCGGAAACTTTGTAGGAGGCAAGTCTAGAAACTCGTGATAGAACTAGGATTGGAAAGCTGGATTGGCAACTCAACTGGAAAAGTGAATGTAATGATTGTGGAATTTTAAGGTTCATTTTCTCTCTGAGATGCTTGCTGTCTTTTTAGTTTTACAGAAAAAGCAAGCTCGCAATGCTTATTACAAGAACTCTGTGCTTCCTAGGTTGAGGATTGACGAAGAACCCATGATCTAAATATCGTAAGTTTGGTTGGGCTCGACAGTTCTGCTGGTAACCACGCCTGCCTTCGGACCTAACCATCACGTAAGTAGGAGTAACAAACCAGTATTATGTATATCGGTCAGAGATGATCAATTCTCAGTGAAATGAACAAACGAGTCTATATCCAATTTGAATGCGAGCTAATATGGGATTGCCAACGCAGGACAGAAGTGATATATCAGAATTGTCCATTGATATTAGTGCATGGACGTATTAGCTCAAGAAATGTAATGGTTTTTTTACCCGTTTTAATATAAAAGCAAATACTCATCTAAACGGACCAAATCTGTAGAGCTACATGACTAATGTGGTGACAGGACTGTTTGCAGTTGTCGAGCGATGGTGGTAGGGGCTGAAGTGGGTTTCTTTCCGGGTTGCCCGAACACGGTTCTTTCCTTTTTCAACTCTACCGTCCTTGTTTATTTTCAGGCATTTCAAGCAATGACGAAAAGCTAGCGGCCGCATCAGCTAATGACTCCGGCCGTATATGTGAGTTGTTCGATTGGATTTCTAATCATATGATCTAAATAGATGAATGTTTCATTCACACAATCCATATAAATAAAAAAAATAACATTGGGTCTCACAAATATTTTATTAGTATTAACTAGGTGAGTAATCAATAGGGAATTAGTGTATTACCTGAAGGACGAGGATTGTACCAGATAAGTAGATATAGACTTAGCTAATGCTTGCACCAGGCTTCATCTGGTCGGAATCTTTTAGGTACTCAGTTTTTCCTTCACATTCATAATCAAAAGATACTCATTTTTTCACTTACTCTTGCTTCATATTCATAATCATAACAAAAAATTTTGGAGCAGATAATTGTATATTCATAATCATAGCAAAAAGTTTTGGAGCAGATATTTGTATATTTTCTTATCGTATCGTACCTGATGTAGTGGTCATTGTCCGTATGTTTGGCACTAGAAAGCTCCTCTGAAAATGCAAGTGTTATAGTGGATAGTTTGTCTTGGTAGACCGACATTCAAGACGGCACTTGCAAGTAGAGGTCTGATACAGCAGGAAGACATCTGGTGCCTAATACGAGGAAGATATACAACATATCGTTTTACATTGCAGGTTTCATGGCTAGTGTAGAGGAAGGTTGTGGCCTACATGGGGGATCACGGTGCAATGGGCCAACTTCACTGCAAACAAAAAACAAAAAGATTTATGACACTGAGTTCTGTTTCCGGAAACATGGGTCTTTATGGTAATCGAGAGGAATGCGAAAATGTTCACCGTCAAACAGAAAGATAAGAGCGAGAAAGTCACAGAAGCGCTTTCAAAAGCCCGAAAGCTGTTTGGTGGGCAAGAACTAATGTTAAGGAGTTGTATATACTTTAGAAAGATATAGTCTAGATTCTCTCATTTAGGGTTGTTTTTCGAGTTTTGAGACTCTGTTTTCTCATTGTAATTTGAACAGATCCATTTTCTTGTTACAGAGGACTGATATTTTCATAACTACTTCCAATATAAATCGTATATTCTCAATAAAATAAAATTGAACTAAAATTTTGTCAGAATAAAAACAGCTTATATTTGTTATCCGGCGGCTACTGCTTAGTTTTGAACGGGTTTAAAACCATAAAATATTTGATATTTAATTAAAAATAATAAAATTTACAACTCAATCATAAACTTTAATACTCCGATTTATGTAACTTTCTTGACGGTCATATAATTTTTTTTATCTTAAATAATTTAAAAGTTAGAATTTTATAAATTTAAGATCCAATATCATATCGTTATTAATTTAAAATTATAATATTTTGTATATTATAAATTTTAAATATGCATGGAATTGGGATCAAAGTACTTATCATCAGAACACAGACAGTTCACCAGTAATGTAAAAACTGAGATTTTTAAGATAAAAATAATGTTTTAATTCATTTTATCTATTAAGATGTTTAACTTTAAGTTTCAATTTTGATATTTGGTATTTGGTATTTAGTATTATTTTGGTATTATTTGGTATTTGATAGTATTTGATATTATTTGATAGTATTTGGTATTATTTGGTATTTGGTATTTGATATTTGATATTTTTGTCAGTTTAATTAAATTTTGAAATAGAGATTATAATAAGATTATTAATTTAACAGATAAGCTAGTAAACCAATATAAATATATCATAATAATTCAATTCTATAACCGCACTCCACCCCGTAGTCATCGTCACGTTAATTCAACTCTCCTCTTGCGCAGTTGCACATCTATATCTTCGGACTGCAAGTGGGTCGAATTTTAGAATAACCATAGCAATTTTCTAATATAGTTTTTAAATAAAAAATTTTAAAATAATAACAAAATTTTTATTTTTGATTTTTTTAAAAAATATATGCCGAGATAATTTTTCAGGTTACCACGGTTATTCTTGAATTCTGCCCTGGCAAGTCATTTATTGGACTTAATTTTTAAAAAATCGTATTAAAAAATAATAATATTTTGAAGATATTTAATTGCATTTAAGAAAATTATTATTTAAAAAATAAAAATATTTTGAAACACATCTAATTTACAATTTGAGATATTATTCCAATACATCAAATTTGAGTTTTGTTAATGAAAAAACAGAGCTTAACCCATAACAAGAATAAATACAGCAAGGATTGAATAAAAAGAACAAAAGGTCAAAGAAAGAAGGTTCTTAAGCACAAAGACAAAATATTACAAATATATAACAATGTATAAATAAATATTTCACCTTTAATTATAAAGAGCTGTAGATGCTTCCTACTTAAGCAGAAGAAGGCCCTTCATCATTGGTCTAACAATAAGCTCGTCTCCACTGATAAGATTGTCGGTACAGCAGCGCATGACTATTGACTAAGGTTGCATGCCCCACCATAAACAAATGAATTCTATTCTTTCGGAGTCACCTGAACCAACCTGGACTGAAATAATGAGAAGAAAAATATGAATAAAAGCTAAGTGATGAAGAAATTAGAGGTAATGAAGGAATATAAATTCTAAAATAAAAAAATTCTCGAGTAATAATCTATACATTATCTTCGCTTTGGCTCTCTTCTTCATTTGCTAAATATTTCGCTTGTACAAATGGATATTACCATAGACTGAGAAGGGAAAGGGCGCAAACTCTGGAATCAATAGGATGAGAAGTTTTGGAAAAAAATAAAAACATAGATGAATGGGTTTTCTTTTTTCCAAACAACTCATCCTCCAAATTTCCAGAAGTATAACTCTCCCTCCCTCTCTTTCTCTAAAAACCCCATATTTAATTACTCTCTGCTTTATTTTTATCCTTATTTATGTTCATAACTCACACATTCTGCATGATTTTATTTTTAATAAATTAATTACATTTGAGAATTGAGAAAACTGTGGTAAGTCATGCAATCTGTAAACCATCCCTTGCAACTACCGAATCTTATAAAGTTACCCTTTTTCTATATATACATTAACCTGCCCAATTATGTTAATTTTTTACTTACTGTTTGCATAGCTTCCTTCTAAAGATTATCACTAACAATTTACATACAGTATCATAAATAAATCAGTACATGTAAAAAAATCTTAACATATGCTTTTTAATACAAATACTCTAATGAAACTTATACGAGATAAACATTTAAATAATAAAATGCTGTTTTTAACTTATATATAACTGCTTCATATATATGTTTATATTTTATCCAATATTACCACAAAAAATATTCAAGTACAAGTCATGCATATAACGGGGGAGAGTGGATACGGAGTAGTAATTTCTCACACAATAAAGCAGAAATTTCATGACAATAACGCTCCTACATGCAGCGGAACCTGGGCATATATGGATAATGAATATTTTGAAAATAAAATTTATTAATTATATTTTTTTTATTTAATATAAATATGAATACTATACCTACTAGCCAAATTGAGTCAATCATCTTGCCACCTCCTGTTTTGCTGGCAAGACATATTCACCTACTTTTTTAGAAAAAAATAAGTTACACCTACTTAATACTTAATGAAAGGCCAGGATTACTTAATATGGAAGAACCACTTTAATTTGGTTTATGAATCTGGGATTAATTTTTGTGTGCAAGTAATCCTTTTATTAAATTGCGTTGGGTCTTCACCCTACCCTGTCCCAAATTTAACTCACAGTTGATTTTTTTCCCAGCCTCTCATCATGATTATGTACCCAAGAGAGTGATGCTTCGTGGGTTGTGGTCATTCCTCCATTATTACTATTTTTAATAAGGTTCGGATACTTGATTTGTTCAGACAACCTATTCAAAGGTTTTGCTTAGTCTAAATGCCTGTACAATTATTACATAGACAAGTAAAAATAATACGAGTAAATTAATATAAAAAAAAAGCATGCGTTGCAACTGAACAAATGCTTCCTTTGCGTTGAGATGATGACCACACGTTGCATATAAATTTATTATTATTAATTGCTAATTACTAAACTTATTAACGGATTTCTTTTGTTAAGGATGCAAGAATAAAACGTAAACATTTATTTAAATATTTGTACTTTTAATTTTCGTGGGTTTTCCTTTTTATTTTTAAATATAAGGAAAGAAAGAATATATCAAAAGCACCTTAGAACAAGGCTCATGGGGTCCATGGGGATAACATAATAGAGACGAAACAAGCTAAATATTAAAGAAAAAAAAACTTAAACTTTCTCTGATATCCTTATTCCCTACCAAATAAACGGTAATAGATTATTATCTAATTTAATAGAAAATAAATAGAATAAGAATTAATTAATTTTTTAAGACAAGGGAAAAGATTTAAAGAAAAGGGTTCAAAGCAAATGGTAAAATATTTTTTAAGACAAGCAAGTGCAAGCTCATAATTGCTCCTGTGATTGGACCAAGAGGAAAACTTGCAGATTATCTTCATCGATACAGAATCGGGGATTTTTTTGGATTTTTTTTCTTTTTTTAATTTATGTTTCTTCTTCGTCCTCCTTTCCTTTTTATTAAGACGTGGTAACAAATTCTCTCGAACATACGCATTTGAATTGAAAGCACCCATTTAACAGAGAAAATAGAGATCTCTGGTCTCAGGTCATCATCATATGTACAAGTGTCCAAAAGATAATCCTAATCAATTTCAACAACCTCCTTTCTAGATCGGAATTGAACCTGAAATCAACAACCCAAATTCCCATTTCCTCGCTTCTATTCATCTTCTTCTGTTGCCTTTGACTTCAGTGGAGTCGTTGAATCAGTCCATCTTTAATTGTACAGCGAAGAGTGGAGGTTATGTATGGTTTTGTGGATTCAGTTTCGTTCGCGCAGTGAAACCCATGTCTGGAAATCCGGCTCCCTTCATGGTTCGGTTACTGGCAAGTGAGCTATTTTTGTTTCGGTCTTCGACTTCTTGTCTTCCTACGTGTTTGCCGTTTTGTCCGGTTCGCTACCGTTTAGTGTTACAGCTCCAAAGTGTGTGTGTGTGTTTTTCTTCTGTTGATTTCCTTCATCGCATTTAACTCTTTTGCCATGATTTTGAATGACTTAAACTGGTATTGAGACGGCTATGTTGCTTTTGATGCTTGAGAATTTTCCATCATATTACACAGTGAACATGGTGGCTATTAGGAGATGTTTTCACTTTATGTCAAATTGATTGGCAATTGATTGGGTGTCTAAAGAATTAGGGAACTAATCTATCCATTCTTTTATTTTAAGCTGTAACCCTAATCCGGAAGAGTAATCCTCAACTTGGTTAAAATGTTAAAAATCATACTTTGTCTTGTTGAAGATTTCATTCTGTATTGTTAACAGGATTGAAATATTGCTTTATATCAAACGTAGGTTAGACTGGTTATGACCTATATAAATGGGTTTGTTGGATCTCCAAGGGTTGCATTTTGTTAATTGCAGAGTAAAAAAGGGGGAGAGAAAATGAGGATGAGGAACAAATACAGGAAACCAACCGCTTTCCATTGCAATGCAGGGAGCAGATGTTCATTGTCTGTTGTAATCTGGAGCTTGGTAGGAATTCTACTTTTCCTTCACTTGTACTCCCTTCTTAGCCATAACGGTGAAGAAATGCAATTGAACAAACGTCATCACCCTCTATTTCGGGAACTTGAAGAAGTGGAGGAGGAGAATATCCAAATTCCCCCACCTAAGGGAAAAAGATCCCCTCGTGCTGCAAAACGGAGACCTAAGAAGTCAACCACACTCATTGATGAATTTCTTGACGAGAATTCTCAACTCAGGCATGTATTCTTTCCTGGAATGAAAACAGTAGTGGATCCTATGAAGGAGTCTGGAAATGATAGCTTCCACTACTATCCTGGGAGGATCTGGCTGGACACAGAGGGAAACCCTATTCAAGCTCATGGAGGAGGTATTCTATTGGATCAAGTATCAAAGACTTACTACTGGTATGGGGAGTATAAAGAAGGACCAACTTACCATGCTCACAAGAAAGGAGCAGCACGGGTAAGCTCAAATTTCCTTACAACAGTTGCCATTTTCTTATGCTAGTAAGTGTGGTTATTCTTTTTATCCCTTGCAAATACTGCAATTTTTTGACATGTGCTAGGATAGTGTTGCTGTTTAGTTTAGCTGCGGGGTAGTATGTCTTTCCCTACTACGAGGCTTAAGCTGGACGAAAAGTGTTCCACATACTGACCATTAAACTACCATTGTCCTTAATGTCCTCATGTGAATGATTAGGTTTGAGATTGTTTTCTGCCTCGTACTGGATTATGTTGTTTTATGTTGATTGATAAGTTTAATCTTTTTTAGATCGCAATTGTTCCTGGAGATCATAGTCTCAGCAGTGATCACATGCCAGGAGCTAGTTGTGTAAAATGTTCTCGAGCAATTATCTGCATAAAACCAACAAAGCAGAGTTCATTTATCTGTTTTATTGAGAGATAATTGATAATTGAATGTATTCATGGAATATAATAACTCTGGGAGTGAAGCTCGGTATGGACAGACATATTGATGGATTAATTTTTAAGAATGCATATCTGCTTTGGACCGTGTAATTCCACAAAAGATCCTTCTTAATCCAGTAGTAAATGTCATTCTCTATGGAACATTTATCCAAACAATGCTAAGCACTGAAAAGAACATTACCGACTACATTATTACTCTGAATACAACTATTATGCATCATATTTTCCTGATGCCTTGGATTGTATGCTTCTATTTTCTTTTTTTGATTAGAAAATGTATCCCATTGGTTATTTTATCATGTAATATTGATGTTTCCTTTAATTGCTTCATGGTGAATGTGCGCATACAATAGAGTCCCTTGTGTCGTCAAAAAATGTTATCTCGAGTCTTACTTAATCTTAGTGCTTCTGGGAATGCTTTTATGATGTTTCGAATAAATGAAGAGGTGTTTGATGCAGTAATCAAGTTCAACCGATTTCTTTTTGGATTAAAATTTTCTTATAAACCCTTTGAGCATGCTACTATACAATTAGATCTTGTAGTTATTATGTTTGACATGAGAAAATGATTTTATTCATCTCTCTTTCTCCTCTTCTTTTTTCAGTTTAAAAATTAGGCTTGATGTCCACTATTTGAGTTCTGTTTCTGAACCGAAAATGGTTTAGGGCAAAGAACAACAAGCTAGTCAGCCAAATGAATCTGGCCTTCATCTAATTACTTTTTGACTTAAGGGGGATGAATAACAGCTCTATCTGGGGGCTACTAGAAATCATTGAGGCCTTCATTTCCTGTTCTGCCAAGATGTTGGTTCTTTCTCTCAACTATGTAGAATGAAGTGCAGAGGGCTTCTCTCTAACTTGATCTCTTTAATCTCCTTCAATGCATATGTCTCTACAGAACATTCCTAGAATTATTTTTAAGGCACGGACTACATAGATTCAGAGTGTACAATTGATTCAGCTAGATGCTTGTCTGATCCCTTCTTTTATTGCTATGGTTTTGTCCCTGAAAATAACATGAATCTCATTCTAGTCTTGAAAATATTGGTGGATGAAAGCAGCTTAGTGCTTAAAAGGTTTTGAACTTTTGATAGGAATTTTTGCTTTAGGTTTTATTTATACAGCATTATCATCTTTTAAATGTTATTATCAAATTAAATAGTTGAAGATGATGGCCAATTTTATGCCTCTTGCGGTTGCATCTATGTGAGTGAATTTACAATATTGGTGCAAGCACCAGCCTATCTAGTTGATTATGATATAATGTCTTAATCACTATTTCAGATTTCGTTTTCGTGGTTCTGCTTTAAATTTGTTTCAAACATCACCCTTAACATAATTGTTGGATTAACACATTTGAATTATTAAAGTTATATTCAAATTTAGTATGGTTAGATTTTAATTGAACAGAACTCATTGCGTTCTCTGTTTTGGACTTCCATTCAGGTTGATATCATAGGAGTTGGTTGCTATTCCTCTAAGGACCTCTGGAGATGGAAAAATGAGGGCCTGGTGTTGCAAGCAGAAGAGACAAATGAAACTCATGACCTCCACAAATCAAATGTGCTTGAGCGGCCGAAAGTGATTTATAACGAGAGGACACGGAAATATGTAATGTGGATGCACATAGATGATGCCAACTACACCAAAGCTGCAGTTGGCATTGCCTTCAGTGATTATCCAACCGGTCCTTTCACTTACCTCCGTAGCCAGCGGCCTCATGGATTCGACAGCAGGGATATGACAATCTTCAAAGACGATGATGGCACAGCATATATCATATACTCCTCCGATGATAATAGCGAACTCCACATCGGACAGCTTACAGATGACTATCTTGATGTTACAAACTTTGTGAGACGGATTCTTGTTGGACAACACAGGGAAGCCCCAGCTCTATTTAAGCACCAGGGAACCTACTACATGATCACATCAGGGTGCACCGGCTGGGCCCCGAATGAAGCATTTGCGCACGCAGCTGAGTCAATCATGGGGCCATGGGAGACCATGGGAAACCCGTGCATTGGCGGGAACAAAATGTTTCGACTTACAACATTTTTCGCACAAAGCACATTCGTAATTCCATTGCCAGGGCTCCCAGGTTCATTTATTTTTATGGCAGATCGGTGGAACCCGGCAGATCTGAGGGATTCAAGATATGTGTGGTTGCCTTTGATTGTCCGCGGACCTGCTGATCAGCCACTGGAGTACAATTTTGGATTTCCTGTATGGTCAAGAGTATCAATTTACTGGCATAGAAAGTGGAAACTTCCTTCAGGGTTGGTTGGTTAAAATTTTAGTTTTATTGAGTGTATAATTCGTTAATCCTCGCGGTTGATTCTTTCACTGTGTTAGTTGTTATGCATCTAACTAAAAACATTGTACTTAGATAGGGGATGTTAATGTTTTAGCATGTACAATGAGTGAATGTACAACACCTACCGCTGAAGATAGGCTACCAGTTTGTGTCTACCTTGAAATAAAATCATTATGCCTTTATCCTATTCAAGTTAAGAGACTTCCTTATCCTCTTGCCACTGTCCTGGTCCCATGAAAGATTCAGTGATGAGAAAACTAGGTGGTCGGAGTCAATAATAGTAAGAAGGCTAAAGCCTTGGAGCTGAAGAAGATGAGGTTCGTCTTTTTGTGGATTAAAATAAGGTTCCCCTTCCTTTTAGAATACTCCAAACAAACAGCAACAGGGTAATAACGTGGAGGAGGCAACTTCATGAAAAGGTCAAGATGTGAACTCTGAAAAGAAGCTCCCATTATGTTAGTTTTCTCAGTCGTGGGCCAAAAAGCGTACCTTTCGAACTTTATCACCCATCACCATAGTAGAAATCTGTGGTCATTCTCTCGTACGCAGAGTTGGTGGTGGGGGCCTTTTCGATTAGCTAGAAAGCAACTGGAGAAAGACCATATCACAACTTGCTGGCCACTGAGCTGAGCCCTTGTGAATATATGTATATTCCACTATTGACTAAAGCACCTTTTTGTGAGATTCAGCCCAACCCAGTTGCCGTCCAACGATTCTGAAGACCCGAGTCAGCTGAAGAGACCGAGTGACCGAGTGACCTAGTGCGAAGGGGAGGGGTTGTGCTATATTTTTTTAACTCTTGAAGCTGTTATCATATCATTGGACAGCATACTTACCCCATTGGGGAGAGAAAGCTACAAGTATTAGAATAAATATTCATCATGGCAAATTGCAGCATTGATGGTCTAGATTACCTACTTTTTGTCTTAAATATACACTTAGAAAAGGAGATAAATTAAGTCCAGAACAAACAATTATTCAATGATTGAGAGACCCAAAAGCAAGCTATTTCCCAAAACTATTGAAAAATAAATAATTAAATATCAAGGTTGATTTTTGATTTGGATTTACGAATTTATTATTATCTAAAGGAAAAATAATAGTTGTTACCGGATATATTAAATATAAAAAAATAAAAATAAAAAGCAATTTGTGGTAGGAAGAAAGAAGGTTACAATTAATTTACTTCATTCTTGTTTAGCAAATTCCTCTGATCTGACCATTTGCACCACGTTATAAAAAAACACATAACACGCTCCAAATCACTCCAATACTCTTTTTTCAAAAATAAAAAGGAAAAAAAGAGAAAAGAAAAACCATGGTCAATCGAAAATCAGGGTTTCCAGGCGCTAGTCCACACCACTGGGTGATCCTTCCAGCACAAGAATATTCCGGCGTCGCTAGCCGGTGTCATCGACCAACCCTCCTTGTACCTCCTCAACAAGGCACGCACATCATCACACACCTCATCACTGAACAATAAAGGAGTGAATCCACTAGATTGCAATCTTCCAGACCAGCGTGTTGCCTTTTCCCTCCTCTCGATTGAATCGGAAGGCGGACATGCTACCAAGTCAACGATGGCGCGCCCTGCAGCCCTTTCAAGCATCAACTGTTCGTTGTTTGTTCTGGGGAAACTCTCCTCTAGTGCCTCAAAATAAACCCTAAACCATCTTAGGCATTCTTGAAAACCTCTTAGGAAGCCCAGCCCATCAACACCCACATCAAGATCAGCTTCTTCTTCAACAACAGTGATGATTCTTGGTTGCAATCTTCTGAAGCTTGATATAAGATGGTTTCTTCTGTCAGCAACCGTACTGATTGAGTGTAAAGTTCCGATACAGTTTATAGCAAGAGCTTCATCGTCTTTGATGTCCAAATCAACGACGTTCAGATCACATAAGTCACCGTCATGGTATAGAACACTGAATTCAAATGGTACGCCCATGAGCCTCGCAAATTTCTCTATTCTGTTGCCAATTTCTTTCATTACCTTTTGCACTCCTGCTAAACCGCCTGTGCTTGCGCTGCTACTAGCTTTGCTAGGCACTACAGCGGTTAGCCTAAGGTGTGGTGTCTCGTCAGTGCGGGTAGCTAGGGCTTCAAGCAAAGTAGGCCACTGGGTGCAATATGTGCTGCTGATATCTATAATATGCAATTTGCCTTCACCTTCGAGGGCTTCCATGATTGCACCATTACAAGATACATGACCGAAAGTAGTCCAGGGACTCACCTCTTGAAATTTCAATACCATTTTTCTCGTTGACTCGAAAGAACAAGTTTTCCCCGATGCAGATGCTAAAGTGCGGTGACATCTCTGGCCGGAGCCGGTCACGCGGCTGAACAAAGCTTGAAGGAAATAAGACGCAAGCTTTTGATCTATGTCGCCGTAAGGTGAGCCAAGTTCATTAAGCATCCACATCAATTGCTGAACACGTGCACTGTTTTTGTCGGCGACGGCACGGGCGGTCTCGAGGAGGATATCCGTAGCCCACTTGTCGGAGTATTCAAGACTTAGGTCATGACAAGGAGAGAAAGAGAAGTCAGAGGAGTCTAGTGCATGGTGCGTGGTGGTAGGGGTGCTAGTATTAGTTGTGGTAGTGGTGGGGGTAGCGGAAGTGGTATATGGTTGTTCTTGCTGTTTCTGTAGCTGGTGATTATAAGGATAATAGTGCTTAAAAGAAGACGAAGAGAAGTCATCTTCATCCATGAAAAAGTTGAAGCATTCTTCGTCTTCCTGTTGATACTGATGGTGGTTGTTATGTCTTGAGGATCTGGAGCTGCTAGAGGTTCTGCTAGTAGAACTGAAAGACTGATCAGATGGTTGCTGGAGACTAACAAGCCTAAACAAGGTATCCATCTACCCAACCAGATACCCGCATCAATAGAGTTTGAATTGCGTTCAGATTCGGGTGATTGAAGGAGAGGAGGAGGGATGGAGGCTTCTGCTTTTAACTACGGAATATCGATATAGAGAATATTAAAGGAGGAGCTTCTAGCTAGGTTATCCTTCGGGTGAAGATTGTTAACTGTTAAGGAGAGCAGTACACCGTATTGCGACTGCGAGACTCTATATTGTATGAAGGAATATAATTACACTAGAGAAATGTGCTTTTCTTTTTGTGCAATCGATGCGAATGGAAACAGTACTCTTTTGTTGGTTCCCTTCTCAAAACTCTGGAAAGAATAGATTAACATTATAGGTTTCTATATATAAAAACTTGGAAATTAAGTGGCATGCATGTAATAGCTGGTGAGTGTTAAGATATACAAAATCTTATCTGACAAAAGATGAAAAAGATAGGTAGGTGGAGATCATGAGATGGGGGGTTAGTGGATTAGCTTTTCATTCTCAAGTAGAAAAAAAGAGAGAATGAAACATATATAGGAATAATGTAGAAGGTTTAAGTGGGAGGAGGCGTGCCACTGGGTTCTTGGAGAGAGGGATAGGAGCTAGAAGGGATGATATGTGTACAAAAAGCTGCCGGCGTGCATCATCATCATCACCAAACCCACCATGCATCACCCCCAACACAACTTATTCATATTCCTTTCCAAACTCTGCCAAAATTCCCCTCCCCTATTCTTTCTTGTCTATACTATAGACCATAAACCCATACATGAGTATGATATAATAGTAATAATAATCCCCCATTTCACTACAAAATTTGTTTCCTTCTCCAAAACTTAGGGCATGCTCTTCCACTTTTTTCACCAGTCTACATATCTAGGATATTTCCCCAAGAATCTAAGAATCGCACTATAGAGTCAAAATCCAAAAATACTCGATGACCTCCTTTGAAGTCAGGTTATTAATTATGATTGTACCGCAAGCACAACTTGGCATTTTGTTGTCCTCACCTTGTTGTCGTCAAGGTTGAGCCTCAATGCTCCTTAGAAACAATCTTTACTTCTCGGTGTAGCCTAAGCAGAAGTGGTCATACCATTTCTCTGTGTCTTTGTCAGTTTCTCTAAACTCAAGGCAGAAGATCAGTCGGTTCAGATAAGTCTATGGTTTGGTCGTGTACCTACTCTATTGTTATTTTTATTTTCAGCGGATCTGCCTTATAAATGGGACGGACGAACTTCTGCTATTAATTGTTTCCCCTTTTCTTCATGTGCCAAGATTGTCGCGTGTGATTGATTTTATTCTGTCTCCCCGAAATTTCCATGGTTAAACATTATTTCTTGTCTTTGGTTTCTCTATCAATCATTAGGAAAATTTCTTGGGTGGGTTCCTTGTCTCTTTTGGAGGACTGCGTATATACGAAACTTCTTGGAAATAGTCATTGCAGTATTGCAGGCAGGAAAAGATAGACCGTTTACCCACAAAATTCCATCAACCTACCCAGAGACCCTGGAAAAGACCCGTCATGCAAGGCATTTCGCTCACCTGATTCCCGATGTACACATTGAGGGTCCAATAAAATCATTAATGTTTTCTATAATGACCCATGCTAGCTATGCATATGTCCCGTCTACAGATAGAACAATATTATATTAGCAGTCAAATCAAACCAAAGGACAGAGGGACTGCCGGTGCTTGATTCAAGGGAATGTTTTACTTGTATACCTTCTTTTCCCTATAATATTCTTGAAGAAACGTCATTATCTAAACCGGAGAAACTTTGTTTGGAATGTGGGAATGTGGGAATGTGTATAATTTATTATGATTTTTTAATTGAATCATAGAAGATTCACAATCAAGCAATGCATATCTCTCTATCTTAAAAATATTTTAATAAATCTGAAGGATATAATTGATTAATAAAATTTACCCATTTTTAATAAAAATTAAGATTTAATTTTTAATATTGATTTCAAATTTTGAACCAAGTGAACCCTAGATAGGAACTCCTGATCCTTAAATTACATCCACAAACATTGTCTCCAAACGCCGCCTATAATTAAGAGGGGTATGAAGAAAGTAATCACGGATTTCAGGCAAACATTAGGTACAACAAACACATCACTACAATTTATTTTTCTTTACTGGCATATGGTTGTCCTGTTATGACCTACCAAATAAGAGATAATTGAATCAAAATAATCTCAATAGACCTAGTCCACGCGTGACAATTTTCTGATGTGGTTGTGACGCCATTAATTAGGGTATTAGTCATAAAAATGAAGGCGCTACTTGGTCTTGAGGCCGACAGCAAACCTTTCCTTGCACCTAATCCTCTCTTGATTGTTTAATAAAATCCTATATTCTCCACCGATGACGTTAGCAGGCCCTTTTGCCAGTTAATTTAGGGCAGATATATGATCGGAATTGGACCAGAAAATTAGTGACTCGGACATAGGGTCATTATATAGCAATACATGCAAATGGTTTTGTATATTTTAAAAAAATATTATAAAATTTGAGATTATCTGAATTCATTCATAATGATGAGTGGCTTTATGGGAGAATTGGACGGCCTTTTTTTGGCTAATATTTTAGTTAGCTAGTTTTTTTTTTTCATTGCTCTGACTTTTGGTAACACTCCATTTTGACCTCAACCACTCTCTAATGAACCAGTCTTCTGTGTGGTTCGATCTTTGATTTGACTGGTGTAACCATAAATAGCTTGAACCAGAAGAGTAGAAATTCCTTGATTGTCACGTGTACGGTCGATTACTTCAAATAATTCATTTATTTTTTTTCTAATCCATTGTCCTCTCAAAACTTGAATTTCTCAATATTTGGAAAAAAAGAAGAATTAACTAAATCCTGCTAATTTGCCCGACTAATCATGCTGATAAACACTATAAAATAATCAATAAGTAATAGAGAACATATAAGAGAAGAAGCATGTTGAAAGTATAATTTTAATATTAACACTCAAATATATCACAATACAAGAATAATGGACATAAGTGTAAAAAACAAGATGAGAGTTATTTTTCAAAATTTATATCTAGTGAAAACAATAGTCTATCGTAAAGTTTGCGTTTCGTTAACTTCAAAATACGAATAAAAATATATTATTCTTCATCATTAAAAAAATAATATGTGAATAAAATTTATTTTATTATATAAAAGATACTCATCTCGTAAAAATTTCAGTAAATCCGTCAACATCATAATTTTATCCTTCAATTTTAGCAATGACGTAAGCCATTAACATTACTACGTCAATGTTACGTCTGCAACTGTAGCAGGCTAAGAATATTAATAGTTTTTTTTTTCATAAAAGTGTGTACGGATGTCGGAGTCTATTTGTCTGCAAGCTGTCAGCCTAAACTTCTATCTTCAGAGGATAGATTTTTCTTTTAATCATTTTTCATGCTAATAATATTTGAGTTCGTTCCAATTCAATTTGTTCATTGATTCCGTAACTAGTTAATTGCCATCCCTTTTCTGGATTTTGCGGATAAAAGTGCTCAGCTTTTCAGTGGTAAAAGCACAAAAACCTGGTCTTTTTTTACATTTTTCGATGACCGTACCAGTCATGTTCATCAACTGGGAACATGGCAAATGCCTTTCGGAGGATTTTATCGTACGATGATTAAAGGAAAAGAAAAAGTCAGTCACACTTGCTACATATTTACGGTCTAAAAGTGAATGCTGAAACCTGATAGCAGCTGATTAGCATTACTATTGGTCGAGACCAATGTCGACACACTTTTAGAACAGTAGAAAATCTTTGCAGGATTGTGAGCTAGCGTCAAATTCGTATTCCATCCAACGAAATTATGCTACCTGATAAGGATATATAGTAAGACGCAGCACAATTCTGAAAATTTTGACAGCAGACTGCTCTGAATTAAGCCATCAAATGGTCCACCATCATGAGAGGATAAAGACAATTCGTCATCATAAATTCATAATACATAAATGCAAAAGGCTGCAGTGAAAAAGAGCTTTAAGCAGAGATTTTTCGCCTTTACACATGCTCCCTGTCACAGAAAAACATGTATTTGTGGTTGTGCGTATGCCTGTATGCCAGTGCCTGGACAAAATCTGTTCTCCACCAGAAGTAGTATGCTGTTTTGGCATTCCCAATTAATTCACGCTATTCTGCAGATCACCGGCCACAAGCTCAAAGTTGAAGTGGCTATTCTGAAATGCCCTGACATTACTCAACAGCTAGCTCCCAATTTTTACCACCTCCAAAGAATATCATAATGATCGGCAGGAATATAATGCAGACTGAGACTGACCTTCCATTTTTGCTCAATATTTCACTGTCGACAATCACGATACTAAACGAAGGACTTCCTCACAAGCCACAGTTGCCTTTGAACTCTCCTGTTGAAACTCCTACTCCCTTTTCTTTTTCTTTCTTTGGGGAACTCTTTGTTCGATCGATCAGTGTCAATGACAGCAGCCATAGTTTGAGCACCCCAACACCTTAAATACTTTCCGACACCACCAGCAGGTTCTTCAGTTGGAGATCAAGCAGAGCAAAGTAATCCATCCTCTCAGAAACCCAAAATGAACTGAGAAATTAAAGCTACCACTTCTATTTTGTAATACAGGAAATACACTTTGCCAACAATCTTTAAAGTAACAAAAAACTAATATTTTTATTATAAACAGATACTGAGAATGGATACTTCTTATTTTTATTTTTTTAAAAAGACTAATATTAATAATCTTGATTCCCTAAATTAGTATCTACAGATATCTCTCCTACATTAAAATAATAAAAAATTTTAAGTTAACCCTCATTCAAAATCTCTTTTTAACTTAAATTAAAAAGGGCAATAAGTACTAATAACTATAAAATGGTTTTTTTAAACCCAAATAATAAATACATTAAAGACTTTCCTGAAATATTTTTGAAAAAAATTAATAGAAAAATTATATCAAGGGATATAGAAGGATGTAAGGATAAAAATCATAAACTTATAGATAATGCTTTTAAATATTCAATCTGAATTTTAAGGACCAAGAATTACATCTTTCATTGTCTGAAGGCATGGATTTGGCCCAGAGTATTTTACTAAAAAGGCTGAGATGATATTCTGTCTTTAACTGGGCCAAGAAAGCCCATTTCCTTAGTGAGATCCAATAAATGATAAACCCCAACGAAAAATAAAACAGAACCCTGAAGATTTTAGAGGAAAGAAAAAACGATGGGAGGTCCATCTGCCAACAGCAGCAGCGACGACGAGGAAGACCCAAGATGGAGAGCAGCCATCGAGTCGATAGCTTCCACCACCACTTTTGGAAGTAAGGTTTTTGGCGCTGGCTCAGCCTCCCGTGCGACTTCTAATGCGGCGGAAGAAGACGGTGAACCCGCCTCGAAGCCCAAGAAACTCAAGCACTACCAAATCAAGGTCTCTTTTGTCCTTGCATTTCCTATGAAATTTAAAGTGTTGACATTTCACTGTAGGAGATGACACTGCGTTCTCAGACCAAAGATTTTTGTGTGTGGAACAAGATTTGTATGCTTCTAGCGGTAATTTATGATTTATTTTATTCCATTCCTGACCATCGAACTCGGTAAAGCGAGATTGAGGCTTTCTTGCTAATAGTTTTGATTTTCGGTGTTTGTATGTGTTCCAATAGAATTGAAATTTGGTCTGAAGAATTTTTTTGGCCTGTGGGTAATTCCCATGCTAGTTACTAATATTGACAAAGATGGGATAACGATAACTGAAAAGGCTAAAGTTTGCTCCTGCAAGTGTGCTTATTATGTCAATAGTCTATGGGGAGCTTAGTTAAGACTCTGACATAGACAAGTACACTTTCAATTAAGATGGTATGTGCAAAATCCTTGGGTTTATTATTCATATACTGATAAATTACTCTAGTTTACTTCCTATAAACTCTTAATGTATTTGATCAGGGATGCCCAGGGAACCCAGCATTTGGTTAGAATTGAATATAGGCCATAATTTGGTATATTTGATATTTTCTTCAAGCAGTGTGATTGATAGCGATTTGGGAAGATTTTATGAGGCATTCTTGCAGTTGTGCCAGGTTATAGTGATGCCAATTGTTTCTGGCAGATTTCAATTTCCATCCGTCGTCCATCATTCACCATTAGAAAGTTTTGCTTTCTCAAACGTCGTTATCTTTTGTAATAATGTTGTGGCAGACCTTAACTGCAGGGCCAAAAGCTTTTGGATGACATCTTAGAGAGGACTTTAGAGATGGTAAATCTACCCATTCATGTGCCAGACAATGAACCGGCAAATGGGAGTGGAATCCGGTTGTTTAAACAATCTCCAGCTGGGATAGTATTTGACAACACACGTGAGTCTTTCTTTGAATTTTTCTTCTTTTTTTTTTGGTTCAGATCGTTTTAGCAATTAGCAAATCGGGGTTACCTCATGGAGTTTCTTATACTCCTGTTTTACTAATGTTTAATGGAGTGGAAGTCAATAAAGAAGAAAAATTGAAGTGTCTAGCATATTGATTGCTGCCATGACGAACCAGAGACTGAAATTGACTAATATTAACTGGGAGAAATGTTGAAGTAGAAGACAGTCATTGCTTATTAGTTCCCATCTGGGACATTTATTTTTTGCAGAATGAATCCAGGGAAAACCGTCCTTTGTTTATCTCTATGCGAAACTAATTGATGGAACTTAATCCTCGCTGTAAAGGTTTTAGGATGATTGAACTGTAACCATTCTCTGATGTTGACTCTGCCATGCATTTTGCATGATCTCTTACTTTGTTTACGTTCGACTGAAACTGCTCTAAATCCTATCAGATGAACTTCAAGGACCCAAAAAGAGACCAAGAATAGTACCCCGCCGAGAGATTGACAAGAAACCAATGAAGGTTCTTTTAATTCATCTATGAATTTTCCATTCTTATGGTTGCTAGCTATACCAACGTTATAATCACTCTTTAGCAGTACATAGCCACATTGTTTTACATATTTTCATTGTTTTACAGTTTAAAGAGCAAATTAAGTCTGTTGCTGTGGATGGATTAGACATAATTTCAGCCGCAACCGGTGCCAGAGGAAAATCATTGGCTAGATTAGAAGCCAAGGAATCTGCCGCAAAAGAAAAGGCCAAGAAGGAGGAGGAAAGAGTCGCAGAATTGAAAAGAATCAGAGGGGAGAGATGGCTACCTTCTATTGCCCGGGATCTGCAGGTAATATTTCGGGTTTAAAAAACATTACCGTCATTATTGATCTCTTCTGGCAAGCATTTGATGGTTTTTCTTGTGCATGTTTTCCATCATACTTAGTCGTTGTTTTTAATTTGGTTTTCTTTGGAATGTCTTGCAGTTGCATAGAAAATGCAGTCAGCATAACTAGAGGTTCCAAGGGCATGTTTTTTTATACTATTGACGCGGACCATTCCTGAAGCATATTTGTAAACTACTAAACTCTCTACTTCAATATATTTTACTTTTAAATACTATTTATAATTCTTTTAACTGCAATAAAACCAAATGAAGCTGGCCTATGCCAGATGTTTAAGCAAACCAGCATGGAGTGGTTTAACCATAATTCAGTCAAAAAAGATATGAATAAAAATTGTAAATAAAAAATATCCAACAAGGATAGAGAAAAAACAAGTTCACGGCTATATACCCGACGAAATAAACATCCATCAATGACCACCGATCATTGATTCCAAGAGTCCTGTAATAAATATTTTCACCTTAATAAACACAGCCGACTATAAATTAATACGGATACTGGCCCTTAATTGGTTTTCAACCTTTTGTCCGGATTGCAGAACAAATTAAGGTGTTCTACTATCTAATGATTCAGAATACACATTGGTTAAGACCAGATTTTCTCTCTAATTCTCATCCCACCTATCTAATAGCGTATTATCTATAGTAAAAAATACCCATGTACGGGTTTGTGCCTTTCTGTATTTGTATAGTCATAAAGGAATGTTATCACTTTACCACTACCCGTGCACCGTCCTGGGTTAAAGCTTTTTCCATGTAAAATCAACATCATATCCCAATATTTAGTCCGTCTTAATTTATTATCAATTTATGTTTCTCCTAAAATATAAATTGTAGTGTTAAGAAGCTGTGTTTTTTTCCTTTTTCCCTCATATTATAAACTATATTCACATGGAAGACGACAGGTTCCTACTACCGGTTTCCACGGGATATTAATAAATCTAAAGTGAGGAAGCAATAAATGTAGCTTAAGCCAGCTTGTAACAAAATACCCCATCTGTGAACTCCGCTGCTCTCCGTTACGGGTTTATAACGACTAACCTTTACCCTGATCAGCTGCCAGAAAAAGTCAGAAACAAGAAGCCTTCTCAATCTGCTGAGAAGACCAAGATGGCAATGTTGCTGGCGATGGCGATAGATGGTTTCCGTTCGCTGGTGACCACGCTTTGGAACCGGAGGGAGACACGATTCCCTGCAAGATCCAACCCCTTGAGCTCCGCCATGGCGTCGGTAACCATGGTATTGGTGTTATGCTTCATGTCCATACACAGGCATGCATCAGTTGGAAGAAGACCGGCTTTCATTTGAAACTCGTTTCTTCTTCGTAGCTTAATTAGCTTACGTGTACTTTCGTGCTTGTTTTTCCTCTCTCCTCCATGAACTTGGTAATGTTTCTCCATGAATATATAATCTTTTTTTTTTTCCATTAATCAATCACATGAAGAGTTCTACCCATGTACTTGGCTATCATCTTTTGTTTCATTATCACCCACAAGCCATATCATTGAGTTGATATACCTTACTGGAAAAGCACTGTCGCCAGTTTCCAGCATTCATCTCCATCTACTAATATGACTAGTCGACATCTATTTCTGGAGTTTCCTGCCGCAGGAACAAGATAAAACTATTTCCAGATCGAGTTGCAGCAGACCGGAAATTTAACTGCCAAGATGTTTTTTTATTTGTTGATGAAAATATATGAAGGATTAATTCCTTTGATTTCATAAAAAAATATGTATTGAATTTTATAAAGCATAAAAAGAATATTTCATTGATTTAGCGGAAGAAATACGCATAGAATAACTACAGATTTCCGAGAATAATCTAAGAATTCCGATATACAGTAAGGAATATGAATAAAATAGAATAACCTATAAAATCATATAGTAAGAAAATCGATTTATTTAGCAATCATAGCAAATATGACAATCTGCATTGAAGATAATATGTCAATAACTCTTTACGTGGTCCACCACTAAGCTAGATTTGGCCGATTAATAATGATGGTTAGACAAATTTGAAGGCAAGATAAGTTCTTTTTTTTTTTCTTCAGAAATATAAAACTGAATTTGTTAGTAATTGTAAGATTTTCAATACTCTTTATATCCCAATATTATCTAATGTCACAATCTTTTTTATTATGATTTTTTTTCTATTTAAGCCGAACAAAATAATAAATAATTTGTTATTATTATATCATACTTTCTTTAGAATAACTAGAAGAGAATTATTATTATTAAATTAATTAAAAAGATATTATTATATAATTACTTTAGTATATTTTATATCATTTTCCAATTTCGTATAACTAACATAAATGAAAATCATTTACATTTGTTGCAAGAAACCTTATCTTCTAATTGCAATTCCAAACAGTATCGCCACCAATTTGCTAAGAAATCAATCAATCAAAAGATATTAGGTCCACAATTGAGACTCCGAGGAAACTTTGATTGAAAGATGAGGACAAGCAGAAAACGAGGAATTTCCATGATGAGACAAAAAAGGGAAAATTTAGGCCCGCAGGTAGCTGTGCTCTTCAAGGTAGTTTATCACAGTGTCGGCCATTTCACAAGGTGAAGTACAGTTACCTCCCTCCTGCCTTAGTACTATCTGCAGAAAGACGATTCTTATCCATTCATTAGTTCCTTATTCATCTTTTGATGAAGTTCTTTTAATCACAACACGTACCTCACAGTCCCTTGGTGGTTCGTATAGATCATCGATTCCAGTAAATCCTGTAAAATAACCCAAACAGATCGATCAAATTAAGCTCCAAATCACTAGAGTACTGGCGCTAGAGGCTAGTCTACCTTTGAGCTTTCCAGCTCTTGCAAGTTTGTACAGACCCTTTGGATCCCTTGCCTCACATACACCAAGTGGCATATCCATAAACACCTGTCCAAGGAAGGGATGATGCCGATATATAGCTGATGATTAAAACTTCTTAGGCCTAGAATGACAAATCAACGCTCATCCTCGAGCTAAAAGCCGCAGATACCTCGATGAAATTTCCATCTGTCAATAATGCACGGCAACTGTCACGATCCTTTCTGTAAGGAGAGACTACACTGGCTATGCAAATGATACCAGCATCTGCAAATAGCTTTGCCACCTCCCCTGCATATAACAACAGTGAAGTTAATTTCTTCCATCATCTATCATGATCTTTGTTGCCGTTGACTTCTCGTTGGTAGACATCGACCGGAGGCTCTTCAACCTGGCTGGATTCTCGAAGGTTGAAATCATCCAATGTAAACACAATCTCATGAAGAGAAAGCCAATAATATGTGATGCAAACTATTCCCAAAGGGCCAAATCAACATTTAAAATACAACTGCACCAAATTGATAATAAAAGCCAGTTTTTTTAAAACTCAATTTATCTTAGAACAAAAAGCCAAAGAAGGGGTCAATTTTAGAGTTTTGCCCAAAAGAATGAGGGCGAGAACTTTCAGTACGTAGAACTTGACAAAACCTGGGAATCTTGGGCCTTTTGCACAGGAAGATACTCCTCTATTCGCACAATAATATCCGTCTCCATCTACCAATTTTGTGATTTTTTTCTCTATGAATCTCTAATGTTGAACGTTTTTCCTTTAGCAAAATTAATGACGTTTTCTGGCAGGTACTTTTTTAACTTTTGGATTTTAACATTCATGCATGAATATGCAACCAAATAAATCTCCGGAACTAAATGAAACAAAAAAAAAAAACAGGAGTATCAGGTAAAAATATAATGTAGAAGACTACTACCACCCCTAATTAGAGCTACTCCTGTTTTTCGGGGAGGGGCAGTAATTCTCTTGTCTTTCTGTCACAACCATTCCCATATTCCACTTGACATCCATACTCTCCATTGGAGAGTTTGCTCTTGGAGTTGCATTTTGGAGCAGATTTTGATACCCACAATCTACGTTTTAATCTAGTAATCAATCCCTCCTTGGTTCTTGGACTTTCAATCGCTTTAGGCTTTGATAATGAAGATTCTGCGCTTGTTTCTCCACTTGTAGAGCGCAACTGAAAACCAGTAAAAGAAATGGATCCTCTTTCACCTCTTTCTATCTTTGCATCCCTCGAACCATAGTGGAAACTTGCGGATCTTGCTGATTGCTCCACCACACTCATTGCTTCCATTTCCGGCTCAAAATCAGCTTGTTCTGTGCTTGAATCTCTGACGTTTCCTTCAGTTTCCAAATCAATAGAAAGCTTCTTAGAATGGTGCAAAAACTTGTCCTCTTTTGCAATTCTTTCCTTGATAGATTGTTCCCGAAGCTTTTTCTGCATTATACTTCTTTCCTTCTCCGACTTGAGCAAAAGCTTCTTCATTCCATCAAGCTCCTTCTCCAAGCTCTCAATACGGTTATTGGTAGCGTCCATTTCCACCTTCAGTTGTGCTGCCTCACGCACTGCTGCATCACGTCTGAGTATGGCCCCTAGAGTGACGGCGTCGTCGGTCCCACCCTGATCGCCGCCAAGAGAAGCATGGTGGCTTTTGTGGATGCTGGTGCTCAGCACCGCACGTCGGGTGTTTAATTGCTCCATGAACATTGCTCGGACTATGAACCGTAATGGAAGTCTAGGATTTTGAACAGCGTGTATAAGGAACTGAGGTGAGAGCTTGTTACAGTCTATGTAATTGCAAATGTCGTTCTTCTGCTCCTCTGTTAACATGCCACTGTGTACCTGAGCCAACCCAAAGCTCATGAATGATAATATATACAGTAAAAGATATCTCTCGTGAAGGTGAAGGTGAAAGGTGAAGTTGAAGGTCAGAATATTTTACCTTGATATAAAGGTCAACGATTCTGTAGAGCGAGTCGTGACTAGCAGCCCTACACTGTATTGATTCAGCGGCGACTTGAAACGCCTCGGCGGGTAAATCGATAACGTCGTCGAGATAATTCTCCAGCTCATCACTATGGCCCGTCAAATCTAACGCTTGGATACATCTCGTAAGCAAAAACGCCGTCGTTTCCGACTCGGGTAGCAAACCCATAGAAGAACGGAGCACGATCCACAACAGCTCTCGGTTCACAGCAACAACACGACGGAAGTACGCTTCCGTTATCTGCAGCAAGTTCTCGTCACGCTTACCGTTAGTCTCCGTCATCCCCAGCAACTCGGCCGCGGTTCTCAAAGCTGCAACGTTGAAAGGCGTTATGATCAAGTGAGCGCCGTAACAGAAGTCCGCGATGAGAGAGAAAGTCTCGGCCGTTATGTTAAACGGCAGAGTTATTTCGGAGAGTTCCGTTAGTTGGCGTTTTAAGTAGATGCTCCTTGATGTCAGCGGATCCTATGAGAGAGATAAAGAAATATAATAAATGGCCCCTTACTTTTCATTAATTTCTGACTGGTGTTGGTCCGACCATTTATGAACCCATTTGAAGCAATACCAGCATAAAAATTTTGAGCTAATCAAAATGAAATTGCAACTAATTTTTTGTAATAAAAGGAAACCATTCCTGTATATATAACAAGATTAGACATGTTATTCCGGGTTATAGGATTTACCCAATAAACTACATGTATTATGTAAACAATAATTATAGATTGATACAATTAAACCGAAATTTTAAAATAATTCATAGGATCAAATAACGGATGAATATTAACAATCAACCCCACTCCTCGGCTAATTGAAAATTTAGCTACAGTTGGTTCCTAATATAAAATTCATCAGTCATATTTTTTATGTTCTTACTTAAACTACAATGGCCTGGCAGCGTCTCGTTGTCAGCTAATTATAGGCCTAAAATACCATTCTAATCACAGCAGCGAAGAATCTGCTGCTATATTTTCTCAGAGAAGCTGTTCAGAAGTAGAGGAGCATTGTTGGATGAATTATCATATTAAGAAAACAGCACAAGAACGTTAAACTATAGCAATTTAGATGATTTCCAAGCAATGACTCAGTGTTGTGATCATGGGGAAGGAATTACAGGATTAAAATAGTGAGTGAACTGAAAAAATAAATTGAAAAGAAAAGTGGAGCAAACTCAGCAATCACAACGCACTCATCCACACCATAATAATAATTGATGATTTGGTAAAAAAAAAAGAGATCGGTCAAACAATAAACTGACCTTGTGCAGGCAGAAGCACGTTCCCATGACATATATTGAAACATCTGTTTTGCGTCCTGTCTCCAGTGATCTGCATAATTATATTAAGTTTAAACCAAACGATGATGGCTGGTTTTGTAAGAACAAAGACTGGTCATAAATTCAATTAAAATAACAGGAAAAAAAAATGAAAGACTGACGGACGGGAAAAATCCAGTACCGGGACTGCACTCTAGAACGGAGAGGAGTGGGAGAAGAAGACAGAGATGGAGAGAGAGAAGCAGAAGAGGAAGAAGAACGCTCATTTTCTTCCTCGTAGATGGTATCTACAACCCCAAGCTCTTTCCACCTACTCATGTTTGTTTGTGGTTTTTCTCTTGGTTTCTGGGAATCACAGTTTTCAAAGATTTGGAGCGGTGTTGTGGTTGGCATTAGGGTTTTCGAAAGGGTGACAAATCCTCCGCCTGGGTACAAAATTGATGGTGGCATTAATGGTGCATGTGATGACTCATAAATGCTGGCCTTAATTCTTTCAGTAATAAACTTGCTTTATATAAATCTTATTTGGCGTCTCACCTCAACTTCCATGACTGAATGATTTGAGGAATGTGATATAGACTTCAGGGTTTACCCTTTAAATAAATTCCAGTAGACTTTTGGATGTGATCTGTGAACTACCTGTATATTATTCACCGTTATACGTCTAAAGACGGATTTTGAATTATTTGTCTTGTTATATTCTATATAGTAATCATCTGTCATGACACTATTACATTGAAAGATAATAAAAAACCAAATTTATCTTAATCTTTATGATACATATAAAAATCAAATAAATCTAATAAAAATTATACCGAAAGAAAATTGCTTAGCATGGTATAATTATCTACCCCAGTAAATAGAGTAGCCTAATAATGATATGATGTCTGTATAAAATATAAATTCTATTTCTTATATGTGCTAAAAAATCTTAGATTCTTTGGTAACTTTGATCCTTAAAATTATCATAGATATCTGTATTATTATTATTATTATAGGAGGAGAGAGAGTGTCCATCGTCCAGGTAAGATCACCTTTGAATTTTGGATTGTAGTGAAACGTGGAAGACTACGTGAATAAAAATATCTACATAAGGTTCAAGCTTATAAACAACCTTTTCGATCCTCTTAAAATAATCTGGAAAGGGACAACGAGATAGATTTTTTGACGAAATAGCTAGCTACAACTTGAACACCATGAAGTCCCGAAATAGGGAATCATAAGTGGATTTTTTTTTTCTGAAACCTAACATTACTCTTATAATAAACATAATTTTTTTTTGTTTTGATATTTTTTTATAGATATAAGAAAGTGTTTACAATTATAAATCTATCTTAAAGATGATACTTAATTTCAAACTTTAATATAAGGCAAATATTTTAGCAACATGGGATCAAGACAAAAGACAGGTCCAAGGCTGCATTTTGTATCACCGATGAGAAGTGATGTTATTTGAGTTGAAATTTGATTTATTTTTTCCAAAGTCTTAACCCAGATGATATTTTCTCCGGCATTGAAGGCATGGAGGTGAGATCAAGAGAATTCACAGATCCAAACGTCCCATTAGGACTTTGTCAGAGGTTCTCAGACATTGCTGATCCAAGCTCCAGTACGTACTAGCATGTTTAGATTTTTTTATTATTATTATTGAAAAGCTCAGGCCCAATTAACAGTCTGGACAGAAAATAGAGTGGCCCAACGCATCATGAATAATATCGCTCAGGACACAACCAGGTTGAGACTGGAGAGCAAAGACATATAATGTCAGCCATAAGAGTAACGTAACAGCCTACTTAGCAAGTTTATAGCAAAAAGATGCCAGTAGTGAGTATTGCAAAAAATTCTTGGAAAAGCCACTACCCAAAATCCAGCTCCTCTAGAAATTCCCAAAACAAGGATTGAAAAAGATGCTAGAGGTGAGTACTAGTACTAGCTGGATGGATCGATGAAACGGAATGCTAATTTAAAATTTTTTGAAGGCATTACCATTCAATCTACAAGGATATTTGTTTGAATAACAACAATGTGAAATCCTAACCAGATGCAGCCATTCCGTATACTTAACGGCTTGAAATCTTATTTTGCGGTTCATTGATGAAACATATTACTTAGACACATTAATAGGATGCCCATCTAATTTCGCCGCAAAAATCCAACAATACTTTCTTCACAAAGATAAGAAATATTCCATACAATTGATTCGACCTTCGACCTTCATTTTTTAGATTATCCTGTTGATCAAGTTAATCTCTTTTGGCAGGAATTCATGAAGGGGTAAAAATCTTAATCTTGTAAGAAGAATATAGTTACTTCGTGTCATCTTTGCATGACATCATATCTTACCATGTTACAAATAAACTGTGGGCCTATAATTTTCTGTTTAATCCAGTAATGCCCTTTTAACAGGAGTTGCTGGACTCTTGAAATGGCCCCGCTTATCTCACTCACAGGAGGCTTGGTTTAGCATACACAATCACAAAGTTATTGACAGATTGGTTTACAATCAATGAACAGAAACTCAGGGAATCTTGGGTTTAGCAACTAAAAAATGAACAATTCATCCAGTCCCCGATCAGAAAAGATTGACGAGATAGACAAACAAGAAAAACATTAAACTATATTCATTAATAGAAAGATCATGACATAAAACACTGAATCAAATGAATCAAGAATGGTTGTTGAGGTCAGAAAACTGAATACCAGAGGCAGAATCAACCCCATCTGTGAGATGCTTCAAAGAGGCCGAATAAAACTTCACATGAATCCATGGCATTAAGAAATAAATCATTGATAAACATATAATGATAGCACAGTAAGTATTGAATAGAAACTGCTCTCATGAAATTACAAACTAGAAATGCACCATTAACTAGGACTCGGAAAGAAGAAAGTTCCTCATGATTTCAAGGTTATTTGTAGCTGAACTTTGAGTTAATCGTAACAAAAACAACAAATTTAAACAAAAAATGACAGAAAAAGTGTAAGATGAAAAAAGTAAAATATATCAAAATGCATCAATTAATGATAACCAGTCACCAGTTCAGTGAAAAATTTATATATTAACAACACAAAAGATGTAATGCAATCAAAACCAACTTTACTACAGGAGAAGTTCTGAAGAATTCGTATGCAGCCTGATTGTCTACGAAACACACTTCAAATAAGCTAATTGCGCTTAAAGCCACAAATCAACAACAAAACACACCACGTCAACATATCATTTCGAAACACATTGACAGGTCAAAAACAAATAATAACAAGAAATAAGACAAGAAAACAAACAAATCTAAACAAAATTGATTGCATATCACTTGAAAATTAATAAGAATATCCATAAAACATACGATCGGTAACCATCATTTAACCAAAATAACCTTAGATACTAACAGTAAAAAGAGGGCCAAAGTTCGCAACCGCTGCAATACGAAATCACATCAATCAATCGACGGTCTGCATGATATCCTCCGCAGTAAACTTAGTCCCCTTATCCTTATCTGCAGCGGCGCGTCCCTTGGCCTTTCGGTCGATCAACGACTTGCGGTCCTTGTCAAGGCGGAGCTTAGTGATGACAACCTTAGAGGGATTGATACCCACGTTCACGGTGGATCCATTGACCTTCTCACGGGTTATGCGCTCGACGTGGATGACCCACTTGCGGCGGTAGACCTGGACAACTTTTCCCTCACGCCCCTTGTATGTCCCGCGCACAACCTGCACCTCGTCGTCCTTGCGTACCGGCATCGATCTCACATTGTACTTCTGTCGGAGATCCGCGGTGAGAGGAGCGCTCATCAGCACGCGGCGAACGGACGATGGGGCCGAGAAATGCGCCTTCCGGTTCTTGCGCCTGGAAGAAGTCACCCTGGGGTTGTACTTCATCGTGTGCTGGCGGCAACCAACAAGCTGAGCGGCTAGAGTTTTTGAGAGTGGAAATGTGCTAGCGACTCGTCCAAAATTGTGTTAAGGATAATATATATAGAAGGGCTTGAAGACTAGGGTTTTGAATTTTTATGACTAAAGACGTAAAATTTCATTTCCGGGCCAATATTCAGCTTTAATCTAATGAGTTTGGGCTTCATATACATAATAGTGGACTTGGTTAAATGTTAGGCAGATATCCTGGGCTTGTACTGAGTGATCGTTTTGGGCTCTGAATGAATCTCTGATTTAAAGGTTTCATCTACGTTAATAATTATGTAATAATCGGTTTAGTCTGGCATTATCGGATACGTCCTAATATTACTCTATCCTAATTCTTATTTCCGAAAATATGCTGGTTAGCCGTCCGGGTTTAATTCGACATATGGACTGCATTTACAGGTTTGTCTCGTGGGCTTATTTTTTAGGCATAATAATATGTTATTGAATCACATAATCGTTGATTAATAGGTATCCTTAATTTGATATCTAAGTTCAAATATCATATTTGTTGGACACTAAGTCTACCGAGGGATGTCTATATAAGATTGTAAGATTTTTTCTAACTAAATCAATGTCTCGAACTCTAACCTTAGAAATACAATAACCATAAATCCAAAAAAAAATTATCCGGACCGAAGAGTCAACAATAAAAAAAAGAAGGGGTATTCTTCATAAAATATCGATAAAAGCATCATTTGATTCCCGTATCATTAAATAACCCATCGAGTGAAGCTTAGCAGAACAAGCAGTAAACGAAACCAAAGCCAAAACCTTGAATAATTCTATTACATGGTCGCAGAACATCAGGAACTGATGCAGATCCTCCAAAATCACTTCTAAAAGATACACGAAAAACTTCTGGATGCCTTTTTACTGCCAAGAATTATGCAAAAGCAGAGAAGAACAACTGCTATAAAATGGATGATCATTTCCAGTAAGGGGAAAGTTCCACGCCACCACCTGCCATCATATCCTTTCTTACACAGATAAAAAGAAGGCACCTGACAACTGCTATTTATACAGGGATCATTTTAAGAATTGCAGCAATTGGCATGCCCATGAATCCGATGATCACACTGAGTAACCACTGTGATGAAGTTAGAGGCGTTGTACTTGCAAATGTACCCAGGAATTCCACAATTATTATTTGAAACAAGACAGTGCAGCCAATGACAGCTACAAAAACATTGTTGTTCAGTATGCCTCTGAATACATTGATTTGCTCCATCTCCCGTGAGCTTATCTCATTGAAAACCTGAAGAACAAAATGATGGTTATTTCGAGTGGAGAAGAACACCACAACTGCAAGTGCAAAGAAAGAACTCGGAGCTTTTTCTTGTGCTTCTTTTATTCCTCAGGAAATATGTTCTGTATCGCCTGTTATTCAACTTTTAAGAAAAAGAATGCCAGTTTTCTTAGAAAGTTTACCTGACAAAACACAAATGAGTTGAATATAAGGGTATTCAGGATCACATCAGTATTCGGACCCTTCAGATCAAATATTTCTTTGCCTTTCGCCTGAAGATACCAGATAACCATAAACTGATAGAGGGACTGGCCCAAGATATTCCTCCACATTACGTTACTGATAAAGTTCCCTTTCCTCCCAACGGGTGAATGCTTCATCAGTTCATCATTTGGAGGCTCGGTTGCCAGTGCAAGTGCTCCCAGTGTGTCCATTATCATATTTACCCACAAAAGCTGAACAGCTGTGAGTGGAGCACTCCCTAAAGTGGGATTTATTTTGTACAGACATCAGCAATGACAAAACAAAAGTAGGTTTCAGGGATAGCAAAAAAAGCAGAATTATAGTTCAGGAAACAACATGCAGGGTATATGTTCTTTCTTACCTGTCACACAAGCTGAAGAGAAGTTGACAACTAGCGCAACCACGTTAACTGTCAGCTGGAACTGTACAAATTTCTGGATATTAATATAGACTGAGCGTCCCCATTTTGCTACTGTCACAATAGTAGAAAAGTTATCATCCATAATTATAACATCAGCGCTCTCTTTCGCCACCTGAAATGTTCACATCCATAGTCAAAAGAATGAATAGCAGGAACATTGAGACCCTGTCTCTATAATAGTTAAAGGCGGTTCTTTATCACCTCAACACCCGTTTCGTAAGAATAAGATCAATGGATGGGTCAATACAGAACTTAGAAAGTAGTGGAAAAGTAGTCAAAATGCGCTTACCTCAGTTCCAGCAATTCCCATGGCCAGACCTATATCTGCTTCATGAAGTGCTGGGGCGTCATTCGTTCCATCACCAGTCACTGCAACAACTTCATTGAATGTAGTTCGCAGATGTTTTACCAGTGTATGCTTGTCTAGTGGTGAAGATCGAGCCATCACCTACAAATGAATAAAAAGTTTCGTTGCAGCGAAATTTAAACTTTTGTAAGATATCCCAAGAAGAAGGAAGATGGAGACACCTGAATTTTGGGAATCAGTTTCTCCAAATCTTCCTGACTCTTTTCTCGGAAAACTGGACCTTCAATGGCTATACCATCATCAGTGAGAATTCCACATTCTCGAGCTATAGCCTTTGCGGTATTTATATTGTCTCCCGTCACCATTCGTACAACAATTCCAGCAGAACGACAAACTGCAACAGACTCCTTAACACCGGGACGCACAGGATCTTTAATACCTACAATTCCTAGGCAAGTATACCCAGAACCTGGCATAGGCTTGTCAGGAGAGAAGACACTTTCCAGTTCCATGTAGGCAAGGCATAGAGTTCTTAGGGCCTCAGAAGCAAACTGATCAATGGTAACCTTAAGATGGTTACTGGAGGCTTCATCAAGAGGAACAACTTCACCACTCGAATTGATCACCTTGTCACAAGCAGCCAAGACTATTTCTGAAGCACCTTTGGTGTGGGCTCGCAATCGTCCTTCAGGAAGCTCAACAACCACCCCCATCCTCTTCTTTGTGGAATTAAAGGGCTCAACTTTAACCAGTTTAACTGCTTGTCGCTCTACCTGGAAATCTCCACCTAGAGACAAGCCAAACTCCAAAAGAGCAGTCTCAGTTGGAGTTCCCAGAATCTCGGATTTAGCATCTTTGTTAACGACAACTTCACCCCCTGTATTGTTGAAAATTGATTGCAACAGAAGTTTGGCAGCTGAAGCAGGAATTTGAGAGCGAAAGTTGGTAGCCTCACTTGGTTGACCAACTTCCTTGACATTCATGCAAAAGCATGTTTTTACAACAGTCATGTGATTAGTTGTCAGAGTCCCAGTTTTGTCACTGCAAATGTTTGTGGATGACCCCATAGTCTCACAAGCTGCCAGATGTCGAACAAGTGCCTTATCGTTCATCATCTTCTTCATAGCAAAGGCAAGGCTCAAAGTCACAGCTAGTGGTAGCCCCTCTGGAACTGCAACGACCACAATAGTAACTGCAACTGCAAAGTATTCCAACATCTCCATTGCTTCATCTCCAGACCAATCCCAGTGAGACCCTTCTTGCCATTTACGGCTAAGCAATCCTTGCACCAAAACTGCAAAAGTTACTACAGCAAAGAAGAGACCAATCTTGCCAATAATGGTTGCCACTCCGTTTAACTTCACCTGCAATGGAGTTTCATCATCTCCACCTTCACTAAGAGTTGCCATCAATTTACCCCATTGTGTTCTCATCCCTACAGTACTAATCATCATCTTGCATGATCCGTCTTGGACCTTAGTTCCAGAAAGCATGAATGGATTCTCTTGATTCACCATTACTGGCTCACTTTCACCTGTCAAGCTTGACTCATCAATCAATACAGAAAATCCAGAAACAAAAAGCCCATCAGCAGGGACTTGGTCTCCTAGAGCAAGATGTACAATATCACCAGGGAGCAAATCATATATTGACAACTTCTGTCTAAATCCATTCCTCGTAACCTGGATGGCTATCTTCTTTTTCTCTTTGTCCAAATCTTTAAATTGTAAAGATTGGCGATAGTCACTTGTTGCGGTCACAAACACAACCAAAAGAATGCTTGCAACGATTCCAAGACCATCGTGAGCCCCCTTTGGCCATCCCTCTGTTGCTATGCCAACCACTAAAGAAACAAAAGAACAAACTCCAAGTATCATAAGAGTCATGTCATGGAACGCTTCCCAAACAAATACCCAGAAACTCTTAAGTTCGCTCTCTGCAAATTTATTGATGCCATAAACCTCTTGTCTGCGTGTTAGTAGATCCTCATTTGTAGGGAGTCCATTAGTGGTGCAAGTTGAGAGTTTTTTCGCAATACCGGCTACACCACCATGAAACTTGAGCTTCTTCACATCATGGCCTTCGACAATGGAGCCTAACTCTTCAGCACAAATATCAAAACCAGCAGCCTTCACTTCTTCAGGCACTGTATAGTCACTTGGAGATACACCTGACAGTATTCCCTTATTAGTTGTTGGAAGAAAGTTAAATATACAATTCCTCTTTATCTGAATTCTGAAGAAGCTCACCTTGGATAAATTGAAATGCTGCCTTGGAAACCAAAACTGCTACTCTTAACTTCTCCTACAAAATCCAACACAAATAGTAGAGTAAGCTCCAGCCTTTAGTTACTATTTTCTCCCAAAAAATTAAAAAGAGATCATCATTCGACAACATCTAGAAGAAATGTAATTAATATACTCCTATACGAGTTCTGCAAACTGTAGACTTGACGAAAAATTAAAGGACGGATTAGTTGCCTCAGGAAAAGAGTTTGCAGATCACTAAGCTATTAGCTACAGCCAAAACGAGTAGCTTTGATACAACACTAATCATTTGTTGGCTCGCCTCTCACCCAAGTGGGCTTAATTAAGAGCCTTGGAAGAAGATTTTAAAAGCAGGTTGGTATAGCCGATCCACCATCAACAATTAAGAATCTTTTTTTTTTAATAAACAATTAAGAATCTTTTTTCTTTTTAATAAACAGTTAAGATTTTTTTAATAAATAATTAAGAATCTATTTCATAAAAAAAATAAAAATCTAATGTCATCACCAACACAAACTGTATGTCATTATCGACCAAAAAAGGAAGAATAAGACGACTAATAAGCCAGAAGCTATAAATTGCAAATTTGCAGGATACGACAAGATGTATCAACATTGAAGCTTTTGATGCTTTTGCCCAGTGAACTAACTCATTATCACCAGAAGAGCAAGACATTTTGTTGTATAACTTGGGTACCTGATTCGTGCGGCGCATCTGGTCAGCCTCGTGTCGCTTGGAGAGGTTGGCAGTGAAGCGAAACCGCCTTTTGGGATTCTTGACCACCCCACACACTTCCCTCCATTTATGCAACACCTCCGAAGATGAGTGTTTCGCCTGTACCTCGAAATCCTCACCCAGCAAACTCTCCATTCTATTGTCCTAATTCACCGATCACACAACACACCCAACAAAATAACAACTGATCAGAACAAACCCACTATTTATTTTCCTTCGTTCTTTCAATCCTATCATTAAATGCAATCTAATAAGTCGCAGAACAAGAGCAATGAAACATGTTATATGCCAAGAAATATTCTTGTTCTTGGTTACTTTTAGTAAAGGCGTAACTAAAGGTTCACTTGGTGATTCTATGCTTGGAAGCCGCGGCAACCTACGAAAGAAAAGTGAATTTTAACGGCATCATTGTTGCCATTATTACTATTATGATTATTGTTTCTTAGGATACTGCAACGGGAGTGGTAAAAGGTTAGGTGGGGACAATAGAGAAAATGACGAGTTTTTGAGTTTCTAGTTAGTTTCAGAACGAAGACATCTTTTTTTCTTTCCTGCTCCTATTAACGCTCGTATATTTTGGACTTTGGCAACAGAATAGAGAGGTTTAAGGTGGCAAGAGAAGATCAAAGCCGCGAGATTTCGTGGGAGCTAATATAACGGTCTTTTTGTCCCTGTTTTCTTGTAACTGTCTTAGCCGGAGTCAAAAGCACATTTATTTTGCGTAAAAAGAATTAATAATAAAATAAATCCATCTGCTTTTTCACTCGCTCAGTCTTTTCCATATCACGTGTTTCGGTTTCCTTTGTTTATTATTTGTTAACAAGTCGCTTATTCGATTAACAATTTGACTCGCATCTTTCCATAAATAGAATACACGTCGTTTATTCAGATCTAAGGATCAAATTCAGTGTTACCAAAATCAAGAACTCTTCGTTTTATTCCTGTCAGGTTGAGATCTGTTTTTAGGGAAGGCAACAGCTGTGCGGACTTTTTAGCGAATGAAGCAAAAGGGCAGCAGGAAGATGTGTGTGTTCTGAGTCCCCACCAGGTCATTTAGCTAAGTTATTTTGTCTAGATAATATAGGTAGTAATATACCACAATGTGCCTTGTGCAAACTATGTAAATGGTTTTTATCCGTTCCATAATAAAAATTATTAAAATCTTGGTGTTTCAGTTTGATTTATTTTTTTGAATAAGGAAGAATATCATTAATTTTGGGATCTAACTTAAATTAATATAATGACTACTCCCTTATTCATGCATTACTTCGGTAATATATCTAACTCAAATCCTTACAGTGGAAGGAACATAATCTCTTTTTTTTTTTACAGTTCAATATTATTTATATAGGTCATATATTTATTTTTTATATTTAGACTGACACTAACGATTTATTAAAAAATATATGTTATGTTCTAAAATTTTATAGTCTAAATATTTTATTTTTAAATATATTTTTTTTCAAATCATATTTCTTCATTTGTAAAATTCTAATTGAGATGATTGTTTGACAAACTTTATAGTTTTTTGAGATTTATAGAATGTTAGCATCGATGGTTTTTCAGCAAAAAATAAAACTATATCATATGCATAAAGCATAAAAATAAAAATATTAAATATTAAATTATATAAGGTCCCTTTTAGAAAATTTAAATATTAAATTAGGTATAACCTTTTTGTAATTATTATTTCAAAGATTCCAAAAACTTGTATTAGTTATTTTTTAATATTCCGTGTTTTTTTTAGTGTGTTAAACTATAAACTTCTTCATATGTGCAATTTATAATTTAGAATATTCATTATATTGGTACAGGATTATATCAGGTTTTGACTATGATAAGATTATCTTCCGAAACTGGAATATCCTTATCACGATTAATTAAGAATTATTCAACTAAAAAGTCATAATTGAGCTACAATCAAAATTTAAATACATCAAAACTCTCAATGAGTTGAATCAATTAAGTTAATTAAATTATTAATAATTAAATTTATTTACTTATTCACTTATATTTTTGCTTAATTTATGAAATATTTCATTTAATGTGTCAGATTAAAATTTAAATATTTTTATTTTATAAAAAAATAATAAATCTATGATTAGAATAATTATTTTCGATAATGGATATCGAAATTCTCATTTCGTTTATTTTCGAAATATTCAATTATTAATTTAATATTTTTTAATCAAATAATCTTACCAAGCATAAATCCCTGATTTTGAAAAAAATAATTAATTATGCCAACCAAATGTGACGAGTCTAGGGCCTAATATCATACGGAAAAAAATCAGTACGGATAAGGGAAGGAATACAGACGGTTAACAGTAGATGCGCACTATTTATGTTATATTAATAGTTAGCAATGGTATCTTAACGGTCAAAAATATTGGTAACTGTGGAAAGGAAAGAGTTGTAAAATAAAAAACGGTCAAAGGGCGGGGCTCATGTTTAGCCAGGTGATTATACGGTGATAGTGCTGGAATCCATCGCAGTTTTCCGGAACCAACGGTCACAAGTCATCGGTCACGAAATCACGAAAGAACTGACAACAGCAAAGCAAAGCCTTCCCCAGATCTACTGATTCTCCAAAACTGGCGTAGACGTGGCTATCATTAAAAAAAGAAAACTCGGAAAAGAAAAATCATTTCTACTGTCACCACCATTCCTCTACCATCGCTCTGTCCTTCTCTCTCCCTAGCTCTCTGCTCCTCCAATACCTATCGCCTCGCCACCATGAGCAAGGGACCAGGACTCTTCTCCGACATCGGCAAGAAGCCTAAAGGTAGCTTTATACTCGCAACTTTCTAGTTTAATGCGCACGCAAACAGAAGAGCGTCTATTACTCATTTTTTTCCCTTTTGTGTACGATCTGATCTCAAGATATCAACTGTTAATGCTCGTGCGTGTCTTATCGTAGATCTGTTGACTAAGGACTTCGTCGCGGATCAGAAATTTAGCATCTCTTCCTACGCCGCTGCTGGAGTGGTACGTACGTGAATCTTATCTGCTCCTTGCTTTTGATTTACTCTTTTATTTTCCTTATCTTTTCATCTTTACAACGGTTGTGATATGGAAATGTTATCTATCGATTTAGAACTGTAGATGTGTAGCTGTGACTTGTCGTTAGGATATGATGAGCCGAGGTTTAGATTTCGTAGACGTAATGTTGCAGTTCAATGTTGATGTCGATAGTAATGAACTTGTGAAGGTTGTGATGTAAAGCTGTAACACTTGCTTATCGCGTTATTAATAATTTTGAAACGATGCTTATCGGCTGCCAAGGTATTGATATCACGACATTTTTGTCTGTCTGCTTTCTGATTATATGAAGAGCTTCAGTTGGCATTAGTTGCCTATTTTGATTCGATTTTTAGTACTAAGCAGATTTTCCTCTATCAAGGATGCAGATGGAGAATATAAAAAACTTCCTTACTCTGGTGTTTATTGTTTCTTTCTTTATTTCTTTTTTCCCCCAACAGCCAGTGCATTCTTTTACCTATTCCTATTTCATATCAGGTGCTGAAAGTGTTGGTTATATTTACCTCTTCATATTTCATATGAAGTGTTTTCTAGCATAACAGAATTATGTAATTCTACATGGAGTTTATGAGAGGTTCCATACAAGTGGTGAAAAAGGAGATGCTACAACATATAGCTGGTGAAAAATAATGAATGAAGTGTTAAATAGCATTTGTAGAGAGTTTCTGCAGCCTACTCTTTAGCCCGGAAATATTAATAGTTCAGCCTAGTCCATCGCATCTTTATGCACCAGATGCATAATTGAATAAGTAATAACCGGAAATAATTGCTATAAATGAGCAATAAAAAAGACAATTTGCTCATCCTGATTATTGTTGTCTATGTAGAAATTGGAAGCAAAGAAAATTTATGGGATGATGGTTTGATAACTTATGCTTGGTCATCGTTGTTTGACTTGTTACATATATTATTGACTTTAAAATGTGTTTCCTTGCTAGATTGTTTCTGTTATATATTTCTTTTAACCTGTGTGAAATGCTACTCTGATCCTCTCTGTCTTGTTCCCCATTCTACAATACTTAGAAGGCTTCTCCATTCCCTTGTGTCTGATTTAATTACTTGCTCTTTTTGTAAAGAGAATTATAATTTTCTTCTCGTTTGGTTGTTATTCTATCTTCCAGGCTCTTACATCAACAGCAGTGAGTAATGGAGGACTTTCAACTGGGGATGTTGCTGCACTGTACAAATATAAGAATGCTACATTTGATGTCAAAGTTGATACAGAAGCCAATGTGGGTTGCTTCTTTCCTTTGTTTAAAATGCTAGACCACTAACATTGTCCAGGAAATCTTCTGAGTTGTGGCCTTCTGTTTCCAGATCTCAACAACTATCACAGTCGCTGAGATTCTTCCATCTACAAAAGCCATAACTTCTTTCAAATTGCCTAGCTTCAATTCTGGGAAGGTATGAGGTTTGGAATAGAAACGTGACATTACTTAAAGATAACATTTCTATAATGATGAGGATTGAAACAATCGATTACATGTCTAGAGTATTAAAATAATAGTCCTCATACTGCACGCATGGTTTAGGTGGAGAAAGGTCACATAGTGTAGTTAAAATGCTTGATTGGCTTTATTTGTAATGACAGATATCCAATTCGTTTTGCAGTTGGAGGTTCAATATTTCCATGATAATGCGACCTTCACTACAGCTGCTGCTTTGAAACAAGCCTCTGCCATTGATTTTTCTGCAACCTTTGGTACCCCAACAATTGCTTTTGGGGCAGAGGCAGGTTATGAAACTGCTTCTGGCAGTTTTACTAAGTACACCGCTGGAATTGGTGTGACGAGACCAGATTTTTATGCTTCTATTATTTTGTAAGCCTCCAAACTTGATTGTATGCCATGCTTTTCATGTGTTTCTAAATGTAAGAAATAGTGATCATATGTAAATATTTCTTTCTCATACACAGAGCGGACAGAGGTGACACTATTAGAGCATCATATGTACACCATCTGGATAATTTGAAAAAGACTGCTGTTGTGGGAGAAATCACCAGAAGATTATCAACGAACGAAAATACTGTTACAGTTGGTGGGTCAATCGCTGTTGATCACCTGACAGTGGTCAAAGCAAAGCTCAACAACTACGGGAAACTTGGAGCAGTGTTACAGCATGAGGTGATAGCAAAGTCCCTTCTGACTCTGTCTGGTGAGATTGACACCATGGCCTTGGAGAAATTTCCCAGGCTTGGGTTGGCAATTGCTCTCAAGCCTTAATGGCTTTCTGCCATTTGTTGAATTGTTTGAACACAATACCCGTTTCTTTTATGCTGACACTTGGAAGTGAGTGTCAATAAGAAGTTCCGCATATACTATATTTAGGATTGTGGATGGATTGACTCATTTGATGCCTAGGTTTTTCCGTGATCGTACATTTTTTTCCGTTCCAGCTTTGTAGGTTTGTAGTCTTATACTTGTTTGCTTATTCCATTTTTTCGTGCCCATGAGAGCTTCAATTTTCTGATCGGGAACTTGCTAAGTGGCAAATGATGATATGATGCACGTGCCTTTTCGCTTTATATTCTGGCGATATTTTTACTTTAACAGCTCCAATTGTGCATCATCGCGGTCCATATGTTACGGCTAGGAATAATTTATTAATAGTTTTTAGCAATAAAGTTATATGATCCAAATCAGTATAGCGTTAGCATAGTAAATTATCGTATATTGTGTTTTCTTAATTTCTGGTTCTGGTTTGATTCTGTGGAAGAGAGGTATAGAACTTGTATTTATTGATAGTGGTATTACACTTGAGAGTTTGAGATGGATGTGAGGTCCAGAAAAAATGATATTAGGTAGTATGAAACTTACAGGAATATGTTAGTCTGTTGTCGAGCACTCTTCACGTTTAGGTAGTATGAAACTTACTAAATGGATATACTGAATTATTCAGAAATCTAACTAAGACAAATGAACATATATTGATTACCAATGTTCATTAACATATTTTTTTTAAAAAAACTACTTATTTGATTTCATAAAACAAGAGGAACTCGTACAAATCCAAAGAATATAACCAGTCAACACTGCAGTATGTAATTAAAATCAAATGATATAGAGTAATTCTTCCGAAGCTTCATTCTCCAGTTACACCATTACCATCCCAAGAACGACAAGTGTGACCGCAATCCACTCGTAGTATCTAGGTGCAATGTAAGCTGCTGCTGATGATGGTGGGTTTGCTCTAGGAGAAGGAGAAGGAGCAGGCGAACCCTCCTGAGACGACACAGTTATGACGAGCTTTTGGTTCCCTGAATCACAGTGATTAGGCATACCACAGATGTACCATTTCCTTCCTGGAGATGAGAGCGTAACCACATCATTCCCAGTGATGAATACCTCAGATCCAGCAGGGGCCACGCACTGTCGAAACCCAGCTCCATCAACTTTTATCACATTATGGACTCCTGGGCTGTACTTGAAAACAAGTTTGTCTCCAACGTGGAACTCTTTTCCCTGAGCCCAAGCTTGGTAATCAAAACCTTTGTTGGTCCATCCTGACTCGTCACCAACCACGAATTCTGTCGACAAAGTTGAAGGAACATAGACTGTAACAAGAACCATGATCATCAAAATCTTGGAGGAAGCCATTTTGACCTAAACTTGAATTACAGGAATGCTAGCTAGCCGATGATTCCTCTGCAATTGGACTTGTGGAATGTGGAATTCCTTGTTGCAAAAGAAGCTTAAGTGCAACCTATTTATAGATTTCTCATTCCTGACAAAAAGATGACCAATTTCTACCAAGTCCGGCTTCAGGCGGCAGCCGGGTAGTGCCTTGGAGAAACATCAATTCTTCAATTTGTACCATTACCACTGTCACTTTTCCTTGGACTTGTACCCATTTGCCGGCTTTATCTGTCAGTTAGAAGATCCAATTAACATTGTAAAAAGGATCATCAGAACGTTGATTATTTGATTTTATATATACCAAGTACTTAAGGACTTTTGAGTACACACCAAGAGTGGAGAGTTGAGCTTATGGCCTATGTTTAAACGCACAAACAACTATCATCAAAACCTTTGTATTGTTGGTAAAATATTCATTAAGAGTGTCGACCAAAATCTAAGATTGGTAATAAGATCCATATGAATAATCTTCAGCTAAAAAAAATTCCATGTAAACCAAATCAATTCCACCTTTATTGGCCCGAATACAACACATACAAATCAGCTTTTTGTAGGACACAAGAAGCATCCCATGGGGGTTCAAGGTAGGTAGGTAGTGGCATACAAAAGCATATTTTTTATCAAAACAAAAGCAAATAATAAAGAGGGGAAGAACTGAAGTTTATACAGCAAGTGAAATAGTCTGTAAGCAATAATTGTATACCTAAAAGCAAACAATATAAAGAATACTATAGGCGTCTTCAAGTGCCTCTCTGGCACACTCTTCCGCCTCGTCAATGATGGCGTTGGCCCTCTTCCTTTTTGGAGTGTCAACTTCTCTTCCGCCTAAAATGGCTTTTGGACTTTCAGGAGGCTAAACTCCTCGTCACAGAGGGCCGAATGTAACACTTTATAGTTAATTATTTACTTGTCTCTTAAAACATTCGTTTGGCTTTGGAAATCGAAAACTCCAATCATCAACTCCAGAAAATACAGCAGAGGCTGATTCATTACTCCCATTGGACCTCTAAACCAACCAATGGCAGTAAGTGGGTTTCATCTATAGAGAAGAAAATCTGATATAAAATCAATGAATCCAATCCAATCCACTCCCCATTTAAGGCCTAAAGGTTTTGCTTTTTGGGTGGTCTTTATCAGTATCACTAAATGTAAGTCTTCTTTTAATAGCTCCAGAAGTAAAGCAGGAATTCCCCTGAACATCAGCGAAGCTAGAATTTATTGATGATGAACTGAGGGAAATTACTTGCTCGGGGGTCTTAAGTTTCATCCTCCCTATTTCCACCATTGCAATGTAACAGGAAAATGTGCATTCCTGTCACAGTAAAGTTCGTCCATGACCAAGATCAGTAGTGTTGCTAACAGTATTTATATTCCAACGTCGTGATTAGAAGACTCACAGTTTCTGTAGAAACCCACGACGAAATCCTTTCCATCTTGAGCTCCATTTCTTTTCTTGTTAACTTGTCGTTCGATGCTGCTAATACCGCAGCTAACGCAATGATGGATGGTTGATAGTCCAGCGAATGAATCTCTGCACAGAAAGATTCGTTTAAGCAGACGACAAGGATATGATAGTCATGTCCTTGAATATAAGGAATGCTTAACAATGTAAATATATATACCTTTTAATATTGCTACAATCAGCTCCGAGGCTTTGGGGGCTGTTTCTTTTGATCTAGATTCGCCATGGATTTTGTTGATGAAGTAATGCAGATAGGCAAAAGGAGTGACGGATCTCATTTCCCAACCCAAGGTGCTTAGCACCATTAACTCCATCCTCTGAATCGTCTTACTTCTAAAACAATAATCCTCCATGGGAAACTCTGTTAGTGGTGGCACTTTAAGCTCCTCCATCTTTGCTGCCAGAGACAGACACGCCAGGCAGAGCAGTCGAATAGCCCACAGTTTCCCTTCCTGAGAACCAAAAGAAAAAGGTCTATATCAGTTCAAAATCTTAAATTTACACGGGAAACATGAAATTAGCTAAGATTAAGAACACTCGAGCTTACGTCAATGAATCTCTTTGAAAGAAACCGGTCCAAGTAAGTCACAGAAAGGTAAGCAGTGGGGAACTGAAATCCAAAGACTGCTCGCGTCTATACCAGAAAAGAGCACATAATATAAAGAACAAGAATATGAAAAAACATCGATATAGAAATTGCTTGAACAGGAAAAAACAAGAACAAACATTGAAAATCCATCTAATGCCATCCAGGCGTGCACGCTTTAGCCAGTGGTGATAACTCCTGCTCGAGCAATCATCATCATCATCATCGGCCGAGAGCAAACTCGTCGGTTCAAAACTGGTCTTCTCCATTTCAATCAATCTCTCAATATATTCAACGTCTTCACTTCCCAAAACAGCACAACAATCACAACCCATGTTGCGAGTTTCGTCATTTCCATCAAACCAATTAGACTCCTCGTCATTCCCACCAAAAAAGGAACCTTCATCCTCATGGCACAACAGACCAGACAAAGAACAAGAACTACCGTCTTCAAATCCCCCCATCAAAAAAGAAAAAAATGCAGGTCAACCCAAGTCTAGCAACCTTAAAATGGGAAGGTGGGTATATATACAAAGGATCCAACTACTAAATCCACGTCCTGTGATTGGGGATGCGCACATGGAGTGATAAAAGAGTAAGAATTAAAGTGGGGGGAATCCGGTATGTGTGTAGATTAGAAGGTGGCGATTTTGGTGCCGCCAAAATCATACATTTAGCGGTTACGGGCTTTGTGCAAGGCTAAGGCTATCTATATAAGCGGGTTTTGTGACTGTCACGAAATTTCGGGTACTTTGATGACAGCGTGATTTCCATTTTACTTAGGTTTGGTAATGGATTAATGTTGTCCATTTCCTTCCCTTTCTCAATCTTCTACTCGTAAACACTACACATAATAACTAAACAGTAAATACAGAAATATCATTATCGATCTTTAAAATCCCAGTGGATCCCTTATAATGGAAATAATAGATTAAAGCAAGAAAATACCATATTCGAGATAAATATTTTACTATAAAGAAAATAAAATTGAATGTTAGACCAAAAGGACCCGCAAATAGCACAAGAGAATTAGAGTGACGGGAAGCTTTTAATTAATGGGGGCCATGGATAGAAGCCAAAGAAAATATTGATGATGCCAAACGTGAATATAATTGCAGGCAGGAGCGTCTTCACGTGTGAAAGGCTGGACCACTGGAGAGTTCAGAGTTCAGAGTCCAGTGAGGTGTGTATTATAAGGAGGAGAAGACGCTCCTTCCCTATCTTTTCTTTTTTTTGAACAGTCATACCATGCAGAGTAATGTGATGTATACTTCAATGCCCATGTATATATATATAATTCATATTAGTAACTACAGAAGAAAAGAAGACCTTTAATAGTGTAATGTGCTTCATAGGCTTTTGTGCTAGGTCGGTACTGGCTAGTAGCAGTAGAACATTTGACTATGAAAATTGGGAACATCGAGGCAGTCAACAGCTTTGACCGTCAGTGATGTTTCTTTCTCTTTTATTTTTTTGAAAGGGGGAGGTGTAGTGGTGTGCAAATGCAATATACTATAGTAGACTCATGTAAGTGGTGACGCAGTGGAATGAGCGTAAGACTCTTTGTAAATTGAAAGCTTCGAGGGCGGAGGGTGTGGGAATATTTTTTATTTATGGGAAATAATTATTATCTTTAAATTTTTACTATTTGTAAGAAAAATATTTGATATAATTAGGTAAAGAATAATTGTCTGAATATGAGGTTGAAATTTCATATTTTTTTGTTTTTGTTTATTTTATAAAAAAGTATGAAAATCATTTTATTCTTTTAATGACGTTGTTTATTTTCTGAATATGACGTTGTTGCCAATGCCTTCTTACCGGGTGAGAGAGGGAATTCCTCAGACATACCCAGACCTCGAGACAACCCGAACAGAGAACCCAGTTTCTACCCCATCCACCAGTATTGGGGTACGAATCTTCCCTCCTCTCGTTGCCTTCGGTTTGTGTGTTTCTTGAAGATGGGTTTGAGTTTCCGATCAGGGTATGGCCGGAAATTATCGATTATTTTCATTGATAGTTTTTTATAAGAAATATCCAGTGTGTGAAACCTCGTCTCTTTTGTGGTAGAGTGATCCTGACCGTTTTTAGGTTAGATCCGTAACGTTTGTTTAGCGGGCTTAGTAAACCCAATATGATCGATTCACAAAAATATTTTTGTCAAATACTATCCTAAACCAAATCTATCTTAATCCAAACCAAATTAGTTGGTGAATTTATATTGACCATACACATGACTTTAGTTTCACCCCAAAACAGATCCAATAGTTGTTAGGCCCAACTATATTTTTATAAGCCCATTATTAACTTCCCAAACTCAAAAATATTTAAAAGATAAGTGAACATTATATATAATATCTCTCTCGTTCAGTTTCCTCAAATATTAATTATAACAATTAAGTGGCACCTCTAATATTAATTCGCATTTTAATCCCAACATCTTTTCCTCTTTATACAATTTTCTTTTTACAATATTATCTTGGCTGAGGCTGCTCTTCAATTCACATAATAGTAAAAGCAATTTAGAAACATAGAGAAAATAGATGAAATCATTTAAAATCTTCAATTCTTAAAAAAATCGATCTAAGTGATGCCGGGCAGATATTTTTTTGTTAAATTTCATATACCATGATATTTTTTTATTATTAAAATTCAGCTCCCATCCTCTAGTAGCAAAATTGCATTGCATCATTAATATTAACGGAGGGCTAAATGAAAATCGTCAAGTCCTTTTCATTTATTTTGAGCATAAAGAATCTCATGTCATACAGAAAACGACTGGCCAGCTCATCGAACTCAGAAACCGACAAGTCGCAGCTAAATAAACACAAACAGGCCAGCTGGATTATCACTGCCCACCGGATACTAACAAAAAAGGATCGTCACGTCATTCATCCCTTCAAACAAGTAGGCTATTTGCTTTCCGTATAAATCTTCATTCATCATCATCAGATACTTCTGTCCCCACCAAAACGCCTCGCGCGGCAAATGACCGAGACCGTTGATATTCTATGAACCGCAAATACCAGAAGCTCGGTTCAGCGAGCGTTAGACTTTGGATAATGACCTTGACGATTCCTGAGTGTCCGTGAGTCAGCATTAGAAGCCGAGACGTTAAAAATAAAAGAAGCATAAAATATGACGTTTCCTTTTTCTAGATTGGGTAGATTAGACTAATAAATCAATCATTCATAGGTTATGATTGATATTTTTCAGCCTATAAATCTATAATAACTTCGGAGTTTACAAAAATTATAATAAACATAACGATTCGAATTTACATGATGATATCGAATTTATAAGTTGGTAAATAATTTTAGAATTGATTGGAATTATGATGAAATTATTTATATATTGAAAAATATGAATACTTAGGGGTATATAAGATGGATAATAAATATATTCTATTATATCAAATCTTGGTATAAATAAAATTAAGGAAAATATGATAATTAGAGGAAATATAAAATAAGAGGCACCAAACGGGAAGATACAATGTAACATATGCGCCACCAGCCCACCAATCAACATCCGTACGAGTTTGTTATTTGGTGACAGCGAACATGAACGAACGGAGGAGAAAGAGAGAGGAAAGGAAAGGAGCATTGACATCATGTATGCGTGTCCATGTCCATGTGTGTGATCCAGAGGGACAGAGACAGATATCGTAACATTAGAACACGTTTGCTTATAAAAGGTCGAGCGTTAACATATGCCTCTGTTAATCGAGCACCGACCTCATAGGAATTAAAGGGAAGGGGGAGAAAAGAGAGACGAGAGAAGAGAGGTCTCTTGGAATCTCGCCTCAAATTCACGTAATTTGAGAGTTGAGTAAGAGAGATCTCTGTCTCTTGTCTGGGTTTGTGTTAATACATTTCACTCAAGGAAAGTGATTACCTCGTCTTCATCTCTCATCTGTTATCATAAAGCGGATTCAATAAAAGGAGAGGTAGGTGGTTTTCGCCAGTTTATCAAGTTTGTGTTGTGCCTGATCTGGTTTCTTGTGTTGTTGTTGAGTAATGAGATATTGAAGCAATCTCCTGGTGAATTTATATGAGTTGTTTATGATCCTCCTTTGTGCCGTATGTTTATGTTCATGTCCCTGTTCGTCTTCCTTGATGTCACCGGATCATCTCATAATATCATCGCCATTTCTGTTCGATTCTCGACATAATTTTGAACGTCGGCAAGGAATGTCCCCTGCGATATAATCAACCTGGTTTGGTTAAGCCATGAAGCAGCATCTAAAAATCATCATCAAATTGATCATTTGAGAAACAAGTAGTGTAGTGGGTTATGGTGTTTTGGTTCCTTTTCAATCATCTATCTGAGATCATTTAAGAAATAAAATTCCCTAGTGGCCATTTCTATTTGAAACTTGATTTTCGATCTTATACATTTCCGCTTGCAGAAAGGCAGATTGTTGCAATCCGATGGGAAAAATTGATGATATCTGCGAGGAATCTTCCAAGAGACAGTATCCGGTGCCACCTCCATTACCTGGACCTTCAACAACTGCTTATAATCAGAAGGGATTAGTGATGAATGGCTCGCAATTAAGAGGGTATACCGCTGTCTCCACTGCAACAAAGGACTTGTGGGAGCGACTCTTTGATTCCGGCTATAAAGCAGATGTCACCATTTGCAGTGATAATGGCGACGCTATCTTCGCTCATGCTAGCATTCTGGTAAGTTGTTTCTATCTCTATCGCTCAAGTAATTTCATGATAATAAGTACGTCTGGGTTATCAATTATGGTCCTTTTTACAAATCTAAATGTTCTCTAGTCGTACATGGATGTACGAAATGCCTCTTCTTTGATCCAATGCACAAGAAAAACTTCAAAAGAAATAAAGAACGATGCCCTGAGTTAGTCACCTTCAAATTCTAGTTCCAAAAAGAACTAGTAATGGTTGGATTTGATATGCAACAGTTTACTGTTTTCTATTAATTTTTTCAAGCTGCATATCTTTGTTTTCTGCAGTATAGATGTCGGAGTTAAGAGTAACCAGGGGTCGTTGAAGATCTTTGCTTTCCCCTCCTACTTTTTTTTTGTTTATAATATGATGAACTATGATGAATGACAAATTTTCTTGCTATTATGAAATGTAAACGTTGACTGGAAAGGAGGTTATGTATTTTATTAGGCATCTTGTGTTGAGAAAGCCTGGATGCTGAATGCATGATAAATCGAATTTCAATCATATGTTTGATGTTCTTCCTTTCTGATTGATCTGTCTGTGTTGTACTTGGTTGACATGGCGTCGCAATAGGCATGTATGAATTATTTGTGAAACATCTAATTCGATCAGGATCATGTTACGCAGTGAAGTAAACCCAGTTGATGTGATTTTGCGAATTGAAATAGTTTATTGAAGTTAAAAGAACTAGACTCTCATTCATTTGGTGAATGTCTTTCCTCAGGGCATGGCTTCTCATGTGATCAAAGGCATGCTAAAGCAGGCTAAACGTTGTGGTCCAAGGCAATCAATATCAATCCGAGGAGTTCCTCATGAAGCTCTTCAAGTTTTTATTCGTTTCCTATACTCTTCAAGGTATATATCATTTGTATATATTTTATAAGAAAGAAAATTATTTGTCAAACATACTTAGCATTCCGCAATGCTCTTTTATTTTTTTCTGAAACTAGAGAAATATAGGAGTATCCATAAAAAATTAACTTTCGAAATTGACATATGAACTTAGCCATACTCAACATCTCAAGACATTAAAGAAAATCAAAACATGATCCTGTGTAATGCTAATGTGCTTAACTTTGATGCAGTTGTGACGAAGAAGAACTGAAGGAATTCGTCTTGCATTTGCTGGTGCTCTCGCATGTATTTGTGGTTCCATCGTTAAAGAAAATATGTTTAGAGCATTTAGAACGGGGTTCTCTAACCAAAGAGAATGTAGTTGATGTTTTTCAGCTCGCGTTACTCTGTGATGCTCCTCGGCTAAGCCTCATGTGTCACCGCATGATACTGCAGAATTTCAAGGTAGTTTCCACGACTGAAGGCTGGGAAGTTATGAAGAAGAGCCATCCAGTACTGGAAAGGGAGCTTTTGGAGTCCATGATTGATGCAGAGAATGTGAGAAATTCTTACATCTCTATTGTTTCTCCGTTGGTAATGCATTTTCTAGCAACATGAAGTCAAGGCCATTAACATGAGTCCTGTGAAATGTATTTTCAGATGCAGAAAGAGAGGGTAAGGAAAATAAATGAAAGGAAAATCTACTTGCATTTGTACGAGGCAATGGAGGCTCTTGTTCACATATGCAGAGATGGTTGTCAGACAATCGGCCCAAATGATAAAGATCTCAGAGGTAATGAGACACCCTGCAGTTATTCAGCCTGCAAGGGACTTGAATTGCTTGTCCGTCATTTTGCCGGTTGCAAGTTGAGAGTGCCTGGTGGTTGCATCCAGTGCAAGAGGATGTGGCAGCTACTGGAACTACACTCCCGTCTCTGTGCCGATTCACAAGTGTGCAAAGTTCCTTTGTGCAGGTTGGTCTTGAAACATGTATCAATCATCATCATTTCGAGAAGATTAATAGTCTGTATTTTCTTGCTATGCAACTGTTAAGATTCTCTGTTGACGTGGGGAAATCTTGTCTTCTCAGGAATTTCAAGGAGAGGGTACGGAGGCAAAACAAAAAGGATGAGAAAAAATGGAGAATCCTGGTGAAAAATATACTTAGAACAAGAAGAATTGGAGGATCACCATTCTTCTCATCTGCATTTTGCACGGCTTGTTGAAAAAAAAAAAAAAAGGAGTATCAACTGTAGATTTGTTGTAACCATCTCTGTAGGGGTAGAGAAATATTGCCTACGAAATCGGCGATCCTCTACCTTTTTACGACACCATGAATCTGAGAATCAGTTGTGACAGTCTCTCACTGATTAAGCACTCTTTCTTCCCTGGTATCTTTACGATTATGCCTGACTACTTACCGGTGTTAAACTGTATATCTATAAACAAGCATATGTTTTAGACAGATTATTCACCAACAGATCTTCATAGACCAAAGTTCCGAAATCTAGAACCATGACCCCACGCCCTTGAAGTTGAAGATCTGTCATCGATTAGGAGGTGGTGGTGGAACCAAAAGCAGGTCGCAGCAGAGCATCAGGACTACCTTACAAATAACAAGCTTTAGGCGTCCACTCTATCTCCTTTTACTTGACAGCGGCCACGCCTCTCTTTAATATCTAGTATGTCGTCTTTTTTCTGCTAAAAACAAGGCCTGCCCTACTCAAGTACTTGTGTCTGAAATTCTTACAAAATTCTTCGACCAAGACATATAATCATTGACAACTATTCGTGTCTCTCTCTCTTCTCTTTTTTTTTTTTTTTCTGGTTAATACGAACTATCACATTTTTAAAGCCTAGAAAAACCCCTTTTGTTCTGTTATTAATTTGGTCAAACAACATGTATTCTGACTAGTTATACTTCATTTGGCACATTAAGATGTCTCAGAATTTTGAGGAAAGCATGTAGGATGGTCATCTACTACCATTCTTAGCTACAACAGGTAATCTTTCTAATTATTAGGAATTACATTTTAAACATAAACAGTCACGTCTAGGGTTCTTCTGCTACCACTAACTATCAAACTCGAGAGAGCAACTTCTGCGGGGAAGCTGCTTCTTCGCGTTTGCGGAAACGAATCTCTCAGTAATTCGGTGCTGTAGTTTACTCAACATGAGCGATGGTATAAAACTGCAGGTATAAAGCATAAACTAGACATTTCTATTGAGTATTGTGGGATTTCCCCTTTCTTATCAGTCTACTTGCTTTTTGGAGAATCACTGCATTTTAGTGATAGCGGCATTTCAACAGTCATTTGGTGCTCCTTAACTTTGTTTGATTCTCTCTGACCACCGAACAGGCTTGGCATTTTTCTGTACTTGTATGCTTTCCTTCTCGGTCTAGTTACTCACCGAGAATATGTTTGCCTGTGGGCTATATGAACTCCGGAAGAACTGATGGAAATTATTTATTAAGTAGAATATAATCAATAATGTAGAATACCAATATGGTAGGTGATATCAAAACATTTTTCTTTTTCTTTCCTGAAAACGTATCGGAATCTGATCTAAACGAAGTAACCTATATTTAACCTATTTACTTCGTCGCTGCAGGGGAAGAAAACTGGCATCATTACTACACTTTTTTCTCCCAGTTGTTTCTCTTGAAATGGTAAGAACCTTGGTGTTCCATTCTCTGTAGGCCATGCCCTGTCCTTATTCTCGATTTTACAATACTTTTCTACCACCAGTAATCTGTAGCCATAACTGGCCTGTGACTCTCTGTTTGAATGATTCTCGAGCAGATGCATGTTCCCCTTAGCTGTAGACTAACAATTACTTCCTGTGTGAAGTGCGATTCTCTTTTCCTTCTAATTCTTGTGGAAATGATTTCAAGGAGAAGAGCTGTCCTCATCCGAACTTGTATCCTGCCTGACATTGTATCTGTTGAGAACCGGTAGAGAAGCAGTTGCAGATATCCGGAAAGATCTAGCAGTGCCCACCATTGTTCTGTCCTGCATCTTCCCCACTTCCTTGCACACTTGATCCAATATGCTTAGGAAATCTCTCACAATCATAAATATTCTAAAGGGGTGAGCTTCTTCCCTTGCAGTGTCCCCGTGAAAGTATTCTGTCACTTCTTTCACAGCCAATAAAGACTTTCTTTCGTCAGCTTCGATCTTTTTTATTTCTTCTTCAGCCTCTCTTAGGAAAAGCTTCATTGAATCAAAGAACTTCCCTTGCCCATCTGGCTTCTCATATTGCAGAACAGATCTTACTTTCTCAAGCCCCATTTTGAGTTTCAATACGTAGCTATTCAAGACATCGGAGTCCATTCCCGCTGCCTTTTTAACATTGTTGAGGTCTCTACTCAGTCCAGACACCACCTGCAATCCTTGTTTCCTGAAATCATCCTCTTTAATTTTGGGTTGGTTTTTGTCTTGAAGATTCTCATTTGTAGAGCCTGTATTAGCACCTTCAGATCTAATAATTTCCTGGACCACGAAATGAAGCAATGTGGTCTTCCCATCCGTACCCTTTATATCCACAAGTTTCAATAGTGTATCGAGCTTAAATGCTTTAGCATCACCACGATGAGTGCCCACATTCATCCTGTTTCCTGTCCTAAGAACAGCTTCAATGAGTTTGAGGAACAGTCGGCTATTCTTCAATTCCTCACTTGCTATCTGGCAGATACATTAACAAAAAAAATCCAGTTTTTAGGAGGCAGTATTGACGGAAGTTAAAATATCAAGAGAAAAAACAATGGTAAATCTTTTAGATGTTCAACTATCAGCTTTCAACCAGAATACCTCTAGGGTTTGAAACGATTTTCTCAAATATTTAACTTCCGTATCAAAATTGGCTCTGTATAGCATTGCTTCAACTCTTCTAAAGGCAAAAGGTATATCAAGTACAGCCTTTAGAAATCGTTCTGCAGACCCTAGTTTGGAGATGTCGCCATTGTACTCTCGAAGCTTTATTTCTTCTTCTTTGGTTGGTGCCATCTTTACCAGAGTTTCCAAAAGCTCAGCTCCCAAGCTCTCCGGATTGCCTGTTACACCCAAGCTCATGTTGCAAATGATTTTAGAGATCTGAAAACTCAGGCCCTAATAGGAGAATACGGTGTAACATATTGAATTCATGTATGAACATCAAAATTTGAGGTCTTCTGCTGGTATCAAACAGCAGACTAACTCCTAGAAGCATAACAACAATAATTTCAACCAAATAGGTGCTGTTTCATGATGGCCAAGCTATATATTTCGACTTTATACACTATCATCATAAGAATCTTAGCGAGAAAAACAGATAACAAACGTATTGGTAAACATATAATTTGCTAATGTTTAGAAGTTAAATTTAACTAATTACTTCCAAACAACACTTGTTTACATATGTTAAACACTTAGTTTGTAAGAGAAATTCTGGTTTTTCATTAATTGGCATCTACAGCAATTGGGTAGAGCTGCTCCTACTTCTCTCTTTTGCTTTCTTCTAATCACCCTTTGTGAAATAAAAAATCTAGACTTGATTTTTCTGTTTATAGAGGGAAGAAAGCAAATTAAGATGCGTAATTGTTGTCATAAACTGGGGAAAATACTATCACTTACCATCTAAAAGAGCTTCAGACACCTCATCTCTTGTCACATTCAGAGCTCTTAAAAGTATGGCAATGTTCTGCGATTTCTTTGGATCCAACACTCTGTTTTCATGCTCAACAGGAGGCAGAACAGATCTTCTTGTAGTCTCTTTTGGAATTGAATTCGTTGAGTTGCAGCCAAAAAGACTCTCCATCATGTCCTCATTCAATCTTCAAAGGAATTCCAAATGATGACAGTATTCCCACACTTTCAGAATTGTATAATAATACAGAAATCTATTAACGTAAATACACTGCAGAATTCACTTACTGAAAGGAACTTGATTTGAGCCGGTCCCACACTGTGGCTCGGTCTGAGGACGCCCGCACTTTGTCCCAGTGAAGAGGCTTCAATTTGGGCTTCGCTCCGTCATTTTCATCTGCATCTATCCTCTCGCAGGAAGTGCCCCCTCCTTTTTCGGCTTCTTTTACTGGTGTTATCGCTTCGGGCGTGGGGTTGGCTTTGGGACTTGAACTACAGGACCGCTGTTTTGGTACCGTGGGAATGATGGTCCTTCTAGCTGTTTCGAGAGAACCCGTCTTTCTAGGAGCTAACATTGCTGCGCCAGGCAGCGGTGGCGGTGGGGGTGGTGGCGGCGGTGGGGGAGGAGCTGGTATATCGCTCGGTTTCCGGTTGTTTATTGAACGAAGTGAAGCTAAATTTGGTGGCGGAGGGGAAGGTAACTTCGTCCTTTTAGGAAAATATGAATTTGTGGGCGCAGCATCCTGAATTCTATCCTTGTGCTGCGGCAGTGCCGGCGGTGGTGGAGGTGGCGGTGCAAACGATGGCTGCTTTATTGATGGTATGATCACATGTTTCATTTCCGGTGAAGAAACAGAGGCCAATCTTGATTTGGGAGAGGTCCGCTTAGAGTGAGGAACAGAGCTAGTAGCCTCAACATGTCCACCATTTCTACCTATTGCCATCGCAGGTTTTACTGAAACCGGGGTGTAATAATAATCATCATTGCTCACCGAAGAGCCGTGTGGCGTATAAAATGCTGTTCCGTGACTCTCTTCTTCAGAAACGGATGATGGTGGGGAAGGAGAATAATCACTTTCCTGCTGATGTTGAGAAGGAGGTTTAGGCAATGGTGGAAGTGGCTGCAAATCAGGACTCGGCCTATACCGATCTGATCTCTTGACTGAGCTAATTTTATGATAAGGTGAATTATTAGCTGCTGCTTCTGTTGTTCCATCCACCTCCGCAACAGATGTCCCGCTTGGTTCAACGGTGCCAATGTACAGGAAACTTGATGGCGGCATTCTTGATGGCTCATGGGCAAATCTTTGGGAGTCGCCTCCATTAACGAGCTTTTGGGACTCTCTTGGATGCTTGGACCTGTGTCGGTACAAAAAGAAAGCCAGAGCTGATAGCATGCCCAGAGTGACAATCCCAACTGAGATGGCAATTGCCACTTTCTTGGCAGGTTTAGCAGGTTGTGTTGCCGCAGGGAAAGGTATGGTCCCATTGACAGCTGATACCGGTGGTGATTGCTGGTCTTGATCCGGGGTTGGCCCAGGCGGGACCTCAGGGAAGAAGGGCTGGTCTGGGGTTGGAAAATCCTGGCTCTCCGGTGGCGATGGAGGTGAAGGAGGTAAATCAGTATCCGGTGGTGGTGCTGAGCTTACCGGGAACAGTGGCTGGTGGAGGATTCTCCTTTGATGTTTGGTACCATGAGAGGTTGTAGAATGTTGAATTGAGGTTGCCGCTTTGACTATGGCCAGTGACACAAGTGATAGAATCAAAAAGAGGCTCAAGTGATGATGAGCTCTCATGGTGATTTTTTCTGGGTTCTTCTTATTTTCTTCTCTTTTAATTTCAACAAAATCATCTCTCCCCGGTCTTGTTTTACCTCGGCAAAAATCTTATTTCCCCAACGAGGAGGAGGAGTTGGAGGAGGAAAAAATAAACAAAAGTGGTACACTTTGTGCCTGTATCAAGGGAAGCTTCTTTTGCGTGCAAGATCTGGATGCGGTAGAGGCTGATGTGAGCATTAGCCACATTTTCTTTTTCTTTTGCTTTTGCTTAGTTTATTTTTATTAGTACTACGTTGCAGATTTTCCTCTTTTTTTTCTTTCATCGGCTATGGTTATGGAATGACACGTCGGCAGCAGCAATCTGCTTTGGCATTTTCTTTTACCAATAAATGGACATGGTGCCGTAAGATGATAAAGCACCACGTTGATGTTCTTTTTCGTCCACTACTATTTGTTTCTTCTTTCGTCGGGATCGAGGGAAGAAGCATATTTGGCTACAGTCCCCTTTGCCGTTAAACTCCTGCCGCTCACTTTCCTGCTCTGCTTTACGGTGGATGACCACATGATCCTAGAACGATGGCCATGCATCTTCTCATTTTGGGTAAGCAAAAATTCCGAGTTGAACTGAGTTGGCATATATTCTCTAAGAGAAAACAATAATTGGTAAAGAAAACTTGAGAAGCTGTTTTTGGTGCAGGGAAAAAATTAAAAGAATATCTTTAGGGATATCACTTTCATTTTGATTCTTTTCTTGATCATAATCCCTCCGCAAGCCCTTTTGCATGGTTTAATTGCTGTAAAAGATACTAATCAATGATTGAAAAACGGAATTCGCCATGCATGAGGCTGATTTTCAGTCGGCAACCACCTATTTAATTTGCTTCTCTAGCTATTGTCAATTGCTTTAAGAACCTGTGTTGCTTCTTTCCATGGTTGTCATGATTGCTTCAACAAATTTGATTAACAAGGGGCATCCAATGTAGAAAAGCCAGATGGGATTGAGCCCGGAAAGATCATTTCCTACTAAAAGACCATGTTAACGTTGTGCTCTTTCACAGTTTAAGAAAATATACAAAAAAATTTGCTCTTTCGGCTTCGCTTTCGCTGCTTAAAGCTTGATGATGAGGCATCTCCATTTGCCGTGGAGGGAGACAAGCACACGCACCAGAGCATATGCTTTTTGCTTTCGAGTCTCTCGCTTTTTGCTTTCCTCTTTTACTGGGTCATCTATTGTTTGTGTGTGTGAGAGAGATCCTTCGCCCTGTGCGGAGACTACAGAATATAGGAATATATTGCCCTCAACAGTTTTGTGGACCTTGACGTTCGTGGCTCTGTGCCATTAAATGCGATCTGCTTACTATGACTTTCTTGCATGTGAAATTCATGAACCACCACAAGCTCAAATAGACTATAGTTGTGAAATTCTTACGTAAAATATGGGAAGAACGTATGCAAGTAAAACCTTCCGCCGTAGATTTGTGTTATTAAAGTCGTATCCCATGAGACTTCCAATAAAAGAATATTGGGTACCCGCGATCCTATGAGCTGGTTTGCACCATCTGCGTTAAGGCATTATTTACATAATACCTAGTTATTGGAAAACACGACTGAGACCCTCTTTCTTTAGACAACAAACTCGTACACCCTAGGAATATTAAGAATTTCTTTCTATTATTGAATTTAAAACAAGAGAAATCAATATTTGCTGCTGACACGCAGATGTTTCACCCCCACCCATCCACGCATGCATAAAAGGACAGATGGACGGAGCTCAAAGCCAAACAGATGTGTGTGCTATTTACCGACACTCTTCAACGGTTGTTGATCTTGAATTCTTGATCGAGGTAACTGGAATGATTGATATTCGAGGGCCACCGTATTACAATTATTAAAGAAACAGTGCAAATTAAAAGGCCGAAATCATGGCGCATTTGTTGTCCTAACTGGCATCACATCATTGGAGGATAATCAGAAGAAACCATGTTTAATACAATAATTTGATCTTAATTAAATAGGCCTAAAAATGCATTCCTGCTTTATTTTGGGTCCTACTATCAACAAATCAAACCATGCTAGTAGCTTTGCCAACTTTACTGATTATCCAAGCCATGCTTATTCCAAGTTAATAAAATGGAATCTTTCTAAAAAAAGGATATATTGTCTATGTGTAGGCAAGATGTCTAATTAATTACTCTATAATTAATTAGATAAAGATGAGAATTTGGATTTTCGGGACCGATCCTATATAATTCTGAGACAGATCAATATAATCCGAATCTTTTAAATTTAGTAACAAATTATTTTTTAAAAGAATCGAACCAAAAAAACTTTAGCTGAGAGGCACAATTTCAAAGCAACACGTCAAGCATAGCATCTATATTTGGTTGTTGGCAAGCTACACATAAAGTCTATGCCTAATGGGTAACGAAACTTTCATAGAATTTACTCCTATGTATGTACATATATGTATCATGTGGCAGACCAAAACGTTAGGCCAATGACGAATAATCCTAACCCCATTGTTGTAAGATTACTTGATTTGTTTTCTAGTGGAAAATGCTGGCATGTCGACGGTGACAGATGGATAAGTCACAATCATGGGTTAATGGGAAATCTACATTGCATTATCATGGGCCAGGAGTGAGATGATTAAACATCTAGATTTAATGTGAAACAAACACCAAAAGTTAATATTATACCGACTCAATTAAGCTGTCATAAAATTATTTTCTCGGCAATTTATTGGACCGCCAAAGTTAATTATTGGGAAGGACTGCAGTTTAGCCATTGGATCTGTCTGCCAGATCTTACAATATATATACCTTTAAATAGAAATAGCAGGGTTTGCTGTATTGACTTTGGGTAAAATGCGACTTACTTCGTACCACAAGTATCAATAATTTATGTTTTCTGATATTTCTGTAACCGACTGGACATATCCTGCATCAGCAGTTTGTCACATTGGCAGCGGATATTCAGTAGCGGAGGACAGGGTACATAACTGTAGAGAGGCTGTTGCTCTCCTTATTTTATGATATAATATATTTAATATATGAAATATAGCAGTAAAGTAGTAAGTTGTCTTCATCATATTTTGTAAGAAATAGATACAGAGCCTAACTTGGATTTCGAAACCAGAAAACTTGTATGAAATCACAAATATGATTATGGGAAATTAAATATGAATGTTATAAGCTATTAGACGAGCTGATTAAGAGATAAGTATAGGAAGAAAAAAATACTTTTTTGTGTGAGAAGCCCCTGATATGTAGTAATGAATTAAGCAAGCACTGTGAAGGGCTTAGCCCATTAGTAACGTTGAGAGACAATGAAAGAAAACTAAAACAATTAATTAGCGGAGCCAGGTTTCGATCCTGGGACCTGTGGGTTATGGGCCCACCACGCTTCCGCTGCGCCACTCCGCTCTGTTATTATTATGCTTCGTTATACATTAATAAAGAATTGTAATTAATGGTGCTGAGATACCCACCTGAAGTGATGTTTTGTGCAGTGACCTGAGGTTGGTTTCGATGCTCTATAATTCTATTGGACTGTATTCTGCAGACTTTGTATCGATGTCAAGGTCTCATCTTGGTGCTTACTGAACGCAGCACGACTTCTTTGTGCGTTCTTCTTGGTTATAAGGTTCGAGATTAGAATTGTGTGTGGTTCAGATACTAGATGATGTTCTACCTCTTTCTCGGTGTAACTTCGCCATTCACGGCTAACTTTTGTTCCATAGAGGTTGAACTTTTGCTGGAAAGGAAAACCTTTTATGTACCTGCTCCATAATTGTGCAGATTACTTAGCAGATAGCCACTTCTAGTAGCTGATAACATGGAGATTTCATTATCCCGATTGTGTACAATACTGTTTTCTGTTATGGGCTTTGGCCCTTAACTTTGACTCATTTCTTCCACTGGGTCTGAAACCATGGATTGGCCCTTGTATGGAAGCTTTACGGCTTAATGGGTTGCCTCAGTTTTAGCCCCCCACAGTCTCACTGAGCTACAAGTCTCCTTGGTCAGATTAAGATAATTTAGCAAACAAAAAGCGTTACTTTCCCTTGTATGTGATGTGAGATTACATTAGAAAAATGTGCATACGACCAGGATAAATAAGCTGGATATCTCAAATCCTTGGGTGGAATATGCAAAACATATAAAACACAATTTTAACTTTATAGTTCTAAGAAAATTACACCACGCGTTCAATTGTCTAAAATCTCAGCTGGACTTGGTCACCAAACCAATCCAACGGATTCGGATTAACTGAAAAATATTAAATCAGACAAAATGCACAATTGCATCTGCTGGAGCTTGAACAAATCGGAAGAAGCCCTTCAAGAGCTCTGATCCGTTTTGAAAGATTGGAAAGATCTTCGAACCCCTCTAAAGAGGTAGTTGGCATTAGTGGCGGCAGCAGCTGTACCAACAACAGTGGTGGTGGTGGTGGTGATGGCGGTGATGGAAGAACCCGGGGTCTTAGGACCTGCAACGTGAGAGTCATTTGCAGAAACCTCTCTGTCCTCTTCCTTTATGGTATCCAACATTTTTGATGTTCTGTGCCTCATCACAGTAATATACTGTGGTGGAACAACATCTATGATGAACTTCGCCATCCGTGCGTTTGCCATCTTCATACAACTGATGCTGTTTGCGGGTTTGCAAAGAAAAAGAGAAGACTCAAAAAGGTATGAACTCAACAGGGAGAAGTGTTGCCTGTGGAATGCCTGACTTTGAACCAGAACGAACTGAACGTGGGGTGAGATATATAGGTGAACACTGAGGCTGTTACAGAGTCACTAATCCAAATCAGATGAAAAATGAGGTTTTGTCAACTGGTGCTGCCACTTTTAGTGTGAATCGCCAAGTCTTGATGCTTCCACGAAGGAGATAGCCTCAAAATGAGACCTCTCTCTGCTATGTGTCAGACTCTTTGTGGACAGTCAGGATATCTATAAAGATATGGTTTTTGTTGTGGTCGATACCTGCCAATTAAGCACTTTACTTTACTTGGGGGGACCAGCCGGCTGTTTGCCATGTGTCTTTGACGTTTTCGATAGGTATCAGAATTGCTTGTGATCTTCGTATCTTGCCTGGGAGTAAGGGAAGCGGTGCCTGCTTGATTTGAACAGTGATACAACAGCCAGACTAGTCCTTACGCCCCTCCACAAATACCTTTATCTCAACGATTTAAGCTAAGATTCGCTCTTCTAATTAATCTAATCTTGGCCGTAACAATAGTCAACGACAAGTTGTGCAATGAACATCTTGAAGTTAGTCCTGTCCTGACGCCTTACATGGTTCGATGGACAAGAGGAGACCTCAAGAGGGTTTTTATCAATGTGATTAGAACCTGATCGAACCGGGATTATTGGTCGGAACTGGTTGACCTAACCAAACTAATTAAACTATACCGTTGAATTAATTTTAATTATAAATTTAAAATAATATAGATGATTAGATTTAAACCTTAAACCTTCTTTAAGAAAAATGATGTCCTTACTAATTTATCTAACCACCCAATAATATTAATTATTGTTAATATATTATAATATAATATCAATTAATATTATTTGATAAATATAATTATTATTATTATTTTATTTATAAAAAAATTGTTATTTAAAACAATTTTAATTTAATTATCCCTAAAATCTTTAATCTCTAAATTTTAGATATCCTATCCGATTTTAAAAAGTTTATTTTTTTGGATGATCCCTACACGCTAGTCTATTCAATACCAAAAACGTTGGGCATTAAGGAATCTATTTTTCTGATCCGTCACTGTACAGTAACCTCTTATCCACGGCATAGACCGTCGCCGACAACAATTAATGACCACATTCTATATTCTACGTAGAAATAATGTTTTCAGTTTCTACATCAACTACTTGAAAAGCATTAGGCTATTAAATTTACAAGATTAATGTGATCGCCATTCAAAAAGGAATATAACATTTGTTTGGACCGACTAAACTTTTCATGATGGTGTTGACGATGACAATAACAATACAATATAAGATTGATTTCCCGAGTTATTACGCCAATAAAGCATTTATTTCCTACAAAAATTTAGGTACATAATTACTCAAAAGAGTACAGTGCTTACTCTGAAACCCATCGACTTAAAATGTAATGGAGATGCATCTTCCATTAAAGAATTAAATTGGTAATTATGAGGATCCAATAATGTAGATTTGAGGAATTGTATGTAATTAAAATATTTTTTATCTATAAAAATAATAATAGTGTTACAATATCCGGTCCTGATAGACTGGAGTGTCACCATGATCATCTTGGCAAATATGTATAATGATGCGTCTAATCATCTAATGCCACATTCATACATGTCGTGGATTTGTCCATTATTGAGGTTATAATCATGCATATATTGACCCAAATCAACCCCATTCTTTAGAACCGTCCCGATAAATGTTTTAGTCTGACATAATACAAAACCTATTCGTAGTACAAGCATGAAAAGAAATATTCAAAGCAAGCATGCAAAGGAATATTCAAACCAAGCATGAAAAGAAATGTCCAAAATAGTAGAAGACTGTGTGTTCCAATATAGTATCTCCGGGTAGATGAGGACGGCAAGAATCTAAGATTCTGGTGGCTGTAGGTGATCCTTTGAAGGCCCCAAGGGTCGGGCCGAAAGGGGAGGTTGTCTATGATTATTCATCATGCATCTCTCTTGTTTTTCTATGTTGTGGTTTGAATTGGAATGATATGATAGTTTTAGGCTGAAAAATAATTAAATTCAATTGTATATTAGAGAAAATTGAGTGGTGAAATTTATTAATCTTTAATTTAAGATTTATATTAAATGGTTCGATTTTTTATTTTGTGTATAAAATATTTTAAACATTTTGAATTATCTAGACTCACATTGATAATTATGTTTACAAGTAAAAAAACATGCATATGAATGTCTTGGTCAAAATTATTGTTATTCGATGAGTTTTTGGTGAAATCCAGTCGGTGACCCGACTGGGTTTGGACCAGACAATGGATCGACCCGCCAAATTCAGATCCTACCCCAAAAGTGATGTCGTGTTGCTTTGGGGTGGAATCTGATATATACGCATACAGTATAAGTGGCATGTGTACCCAAATAACTACCGACAAACTATTAACAAATAAAAGAATTTAATATAAGAGTAGATTAATAGGTAATAGAGATAACCACAGTTGTCAAAAGGCTGGAGTTCTAGAGAAAAGGAAAGATTGCCGTGAGTCTAATAGTCTACGGTCTAGAAGGTGCCACCAATAAAAGAATAGGTAGGCTTGACCAGCTACTAAAGTAGCTACTAGAAGGCCTACTCCAGTCCAGACGCCCGAGCGGATTGTCCGGATTCATTAGGCTTCTAGATGGTATGCAGGTTAGAACTTTTTAAATGGATCCAAGCAAAGCAATGACGTGTTCAATGGATATAGGTGAAGCTCCTACCCACGAGCAATTCGGGCTGCGGCTGCCAACTAATTTCCGTGCTTCTTCCTGGATGCTTCCCCCCCCCAAGTTTAGTATATTTGACCAGTTTCCACTTCTTTATAAAACCCAGCCCCGCCACCTCTTTTTTAACCAAACATATCTGCTTCGAGCCCGTAACACACCCTCATCCTCTTCACAGCTCTTCTTTTCTAGCAAACTCACAAAAGACTTGCAACTTAAGCCTAAAAATGGTCAAGGAAGTGAGCTACCCAACTCCTGTCATCTCTCGCAGGAAGACTTCGGTTAATCCCAGCCTGGAGACCATTATTGAAGAAGGAAGTTGCGATTTTAAAGTATTGCCCAGAAGAGTGGAGTTTCTAATTCCTTTAATCTTGACTTGGGTTTTATATATGGCTTTCTAAAACTTATTGGTTGATGGGGGAAAAGGATCCAGCATTCATACTTCATAGCGTTGGCTCTCTCAAGCTCCAGAACCTCAATAAAGTCTCCAACTCGCAGAAGCGGATTCACTCTTTGCTATCTCGTAGGACGACAGAACGCCATAAATCAATCCTTGGATTTGTCTTTGAGGCGTTATCAAGTGTCCGAAGCTGTTCTCGCCTTTCTTCATGAGCCCAAAAGTCTTGTAAACTCTGTTGCTGAACATGAACGCATATAGATCCACTTAGCAGGATATGGTTGAAATTGTATATCTTCCTAGTACTTTCTGTAATTGGTATTTCCGACCAGCATTTGCTCTCTCTTCGTACGAGCTGTATACTAAATAAATGACAATTTATGGGAAGAATAAGAATTCTATTGCATAAAGATATGGATTGGACTGATTGTATAGTTTTCTTCTTCTTCTTTTTTTCTTTTTGCAGGCAGACCAAGAATAGAAACCTGAGAGACATGTAAAAATTCGTACACAACTATGTTTGCTCGTGCACACTTTATGCTATTATTATTATCTAGTAATGACATAATGACATTTCCACAGCGGCTTCTCACTATTTTATGTTTCCCTTTCGGGAACTCGATGAAGCTAATAGATTTATATTCTTTAAATAGAGAGGATTGGATGATTATATATAGCTATAATATATTCTTTAGATAGAACGCATCATTTTAAATCCGCAATTCATCTGTCATAAAAAAAATTTGCAAATCACCAATCAATATTCATTTCCATCCAAGTATAAAGTATTGTTAATATCACCAGTATTAAACCAGTATCTTTTAAGATACATTTATAACATTATGGGATTGTAACGTCCTAGTTCAATAGATCCGAACACGAATAAGTGCCTGTGAAATCATAGGTGCAATATAGTTTTAAGTTTATGTCTTTATAGTTCAAAATATGTCTTGTGTATGATTACATATCGCTCTAATCAAATATCTAAAAATATATCTTGATGAATATGTTTTAAATATTTTTATGATTTATTATTTTATTTTATCTGTTATTTCTGTTGATTAATCTAAAATTATTTAAGTAAAATTTGATAAATTTGAAATTTTATTTTTTTAAAAAAAAATTTATTTTTTAATAAATATAATTAAATTTGAGGGGATAACAACTCAAGAAAAAATGTATACTGCCAGGCTGGAACATATACGCCTGAGAGAAAAATCAACAGATAGAATAACGAATAGCAATGGAAGAAATAAGAAAGCTTCCCAATTTGAATTTTAACAGCGAAAGTAATGAATTCTAAAACTCAACAATTCTAACATCCAAATATGCAAATTCATTAAGTTTGATTCACACTTGTAAAATTCCTCACAAACACACACTATAGCATATCTTTACGTGGTATTATAAGTATAAATTATGAGTAAATGTTTTGATAAAAAAATGACGAGTCAATTTAATTAACTTAAAATTTTAAAAATACTCTATTTAGAAATATAATATAAAAAGTTAAAATATTAAATAGTTTTATAATTTATACAATTTATACTAACTCAATGCCAAAATTATTAGTGTCCAATTCTTCTCTATTTTAAAGATTTTTTAAGATTTTATTTTTTTAAGAAAATCATAATTTTACCCTGAACTCCATCAACTCTGAGCTCACGGTCCCTCGAATAAACCCATTCGCACTGAATCTATTGTTTCCAGATGCGCTGAAATCTATTATTCTGCTCCTCAAAAGTCTAATGTCAATTTAGGCCCGGGAAATAAGCCTTGAACTGAGCCCAAAAGACACATATACAGGCCCAGCGTCTAATCCGATGGTTTAAATTGAGACCGGCTAAAATAAAAGCGGGAGCAGGGAGCGTGAGGGTCTTCCCTCATGTCCCTAATAGACAAGGATTATGATCTTGAAGTTAGTTGTTGAGGAGGGATTATTTAAAACAGTAGAAGACCAGACCTTCAATGCATTCAAGAAACAGTCTTTCCACCTCTCAAGATCTCTGAGCAAAATCCAAGCTTTCGAATTCCATGACGAAGCCTCTCTACATTAACCCTCTTCCACTCCCTCAATCTATCTATTGTTTCTGAGTTCTTTTCTCCTTTTTTTAATTCAATTCTTTCCATACAAGTCGTAAAGAATTCCCAGGGTACGGGTGGTAACCGCCATACCAAGTTTGATCCTCCCAAGAACAACCGAACCATGGAAGACGGAGGAGGACAACAACGGCAAATCGTACTTGCATGTTCCAATCAACATTATAGAAACAGGAGAGCTGGAAACAGGTTCAGGACAACGATGCGCGATAGGGGCCATCTAGGGAAGACACTTACACAAGTACAACCTAATGCCGGAGGAAGGAATGTTGACCCGAAAAGAAAGTTAACAACGGCTATCACTTCCACAGTGATACCAATCGAAGACGATGATTCTGCTCAGTTGGTCGAAACCGACCCAATAGTCATCAAAGAAAAACCTGGTACCAATGAAAAGGAAACTGAACACCTGTCCGAGATAATTAAAACAACTACTCGTACATGTGTAACAGTTCCATTCGAAGAGGCTGGCTCTGCTCATTTGGTCGAAACTGGCGCAACACAAGATCATACGCATACAAGTGACAGTGGTGAAGAAACCGATACTGATTGGATGACCAACTTTGCCAAGAAGCTATTACAGGATCAACCATTGGAGTCATTAAAAGAGTTGGAGATTGAAATGCTGCCTAACAAGCGCAAACAGCAGTGGGTCGGATGGGAAGAACTGCCAAGTCATCTAGAACACCAAAATATTGAAAGACAAGGGGATTCGAATGTCGCCTGATTAACCTGCTGTAGAGCAATTTAAGAACTGAACAATGTGTGTCAGCTAATTTTGTTTTTGTTATGTTTTAGCAATTTATGATATAGGATATTTCCTATACCAATACTGATCATGATAAGTTATATTCTGGATTTACATATAATAATAGTTTTTGCTCCATCTTATAATGAACAAAAATAACCAACCTGTATGAAACAGAATACATAGACGACATGGCTGGCTGGCTTTTAATGGCACACCAGTTTTTCACTGGTAATTGGCAAAGCCAAAGGCCCACAACGGATACTTCTAATCATTGTACTTCCTGGGTTAAAAGTTAAAAATAATCCTGTTTGAAAAGTCCCTCCCTTGGGGCCCTAGGAACAACAGTGGAAAACGGCACCGTAGGCTTCCTTCCTCCCCGACTCCTGAGGTTGCCTTGCCTCGTGATGCTCTGGCGAGCACGTCTGACTTGACAACATGCAGGACAAGCTCGGTTTCCAAAAGAAGGAATGCCAAGTCTCTCTCTCTCTCTGGCTTTTTCTTTGCCTGCACAGTAGTCTAGTACTGTTTACTCTACGGTCTGCAAGGCTCACACTTCCCATGCAATCTTTGGTTATAGTCTCTATGTACCTTTTTGCAAATCTTGGAGCACAAGGGTAAGAGTATTGGTATCTACAAGGCAATTAGCAGAGTCCTTTAAGTTCAAAGGAATTTGCTGTTCTTCCTGACCGAAATGCCCAAGATGGTGTGGTTCTTCGGTTTCTTCCTTTTCTGTTTTCTAGGTCTTACTGGTAAGCCCAAATGCCATGTGATTCCTTTTTGCAGTGTTGGTGTTGTAGTTTCTAGTTCTCGTTCTTCACAGCATTTGTTGCTTCTATGAATTTTCAGGTGCAGGTCAAGAAAGTATTCAATTCCTTGAACTGTATGCCACGATTCCGGCGGAACATCAGAAAATGCCTCACTCTGGCCGGTCATTTGCAGTCTTGGTCAGTGATGATGAGCTCAACGGAGTCTCTTCAAGTGTTTTGAAAGCTGAGACATGGCTCAGGACCCATGTTCTGGCGCACTTTCCTGCTACAAAAATCACTACGATTGTTGTGGGAAGCGAAGCTGTGTGTAAACATAGCCAAGATCACAACTTGGGTCTTGTTCTGCCATCTCTCAAAAACCTCTACCACTCACTCGCCAGATGGGGTTTGGAGAAAGATATCAAGGTCTCTGCTGCTTTCACTTCAAGTTGTAGAAATCCCAATTCCGTTCTATCTGGAGATGGTTTGGCTGAGGAAATTACAATGCCTCTGCTAGAATTCCTCCATAGGACCAACTCTACCTACTCCATACATGTACCTCCCAATGTCTCTCCCTTGTCAGATGAAGTTGCAAGTATAGTCTCTTCTCACGCAGAGTTTGTCCAAAAGTTTGGATCATCTGTCATTAACAAAGTCAATGTGATAATAACCAACCCAAAACACCAAAAGACTAACAGAAAACTTTCAACCATTGACCCCGTCCCAGCAAAACCGAGTCCATTACCAGAAACCGCACAACCTCCACTCCATTCTTCTGTTGGGTTTTCTGCCCCAGCTAATATTGCCAGAAACCCTTTTCCCCCACTTGCCCATGTTGCTGCCACACCACCATTGTCCTTCCCTCACGCTTCACCCCCCGAAATGTCTCACTCTTTTGCACCAGAAGAGCCTCCACTCGGTGGCACAGCCGCTGCACCTTATGGTTACTCGTTGCCGCCTTGCAATCCGGCTAGAGCATGGGCGCCGGCACCAGAAACTGTGGAGCAACAGTTGTGGTGTGTAGCCAAGCCAAGTGTTCCTGCCGAGACACTGCAGGAGGCAATTGATTATGCTTGTGGCGAGGGTGGTGCTGATTGTTCTGAGATTGGACCTCAGGGAAGGTGTTTCTATCCCGACACTGTTGTCGCTCATGCTTCCTATGCTGTCAACAGCTACTGGCAAAAGACCAAGAGAAATGGAGGGACTTGCAGCTTTGAAGGAACTGCCATGCTCATCAATGCCGACCCGAGTAAGCAGCCTCTTCTTGTCCCGTGATTGCGTATCAAGAAATAAAACGTTTTAGCGCTCGTCTGTATCAATTAAGCTAACCATTCTGACAATTTGTTGTTTCAGGCTTTCTTCATTGTCGATTTGCCCTCAGCTGAAGACACGGAAGTTGAGGACTGGTGATGAGTTTGCTCAGACAAGATATGACCACAGACAGATTCGATCAACTAATCATCAGTGATGAGATAGCATGCGTAGGAAAAATGTAGGAGATTTCCTTGGTCTTATAACTAGCTAATATGGTTCTGTGATCTTGTAAGCACGAGAGCGAGACTGTTGATCTGTATACCAGATGATGTGTTGCCATTGATCAATCTATTAGTATATTGTTTTCCTTTTTCAATCTTTCAGGCTATTGCTTTACTTTTTTTTATTGATTATGTGATATTTAATTGGTATGCATCAGATTAGAACTGTAGAAATGTAAATGGACTCTGAACTTGGCAGATTAAAAAATTCGTGCAGCTTCCAAAATGAATTCCGGTGGATGCTAAAGGACAAAGGTGTGGAATGGGTAGTGAGTGCATAATTTGGGCAGATCCTCGGAGATGTGTCTTCGAAGCTACTGATGATAAGTTGACATTATTGCCCCATACTGTTTGCAAGTGTTCGTTTATTAAAAAAAAACGAAGATGACATAGATAGTAAATAAAAAGCAGCCTTATGACTGGTTTAATTGTAAGAAAGAGATAATAATAAAAGTATGGAATAAAATAAGTTAGAAATAAGAATGGATTGTTTATTTATTATTCTATTGTCATGGATCATATGACATTGCGATTATAGATTAATTTATGACTATGTTTTTGTCTCATCAGCCTTTTGATTCTTTATAGATGTAACTGATGTAAGTCGGATTTGGCAAAATTCCCATTTTCAGAAAATATTACCATTGAGCAAGCACTAAATGTGGTGCCTATTGGGCCAACAGGGCTAACTTTTTGCTTTAACCAAGCCCCAGAAATGCAGGAAAACCAGCTTATTCTGGGTCCATTAAGAGCAATCCATCTTCCATTGCTTTAAGGTCTTAAGCAACTGAAGACGGGCTGTAGCCCAGTTCTGGATTCGGTCTCATTTCAAGAACCCAGCTCAAAGATTAGGCCGACAATTATTTTAGCCCAAAGCTGACCAATCCACTATCCAAATAGGGGCCCTGAACGACCTATTCAGCAATTCTGCAGTGTCAGGCATCCCCATATCAGATGCCATGTGAGTAGGGTGAAATCGCTTCTTCTTTTCCTTTTTTTTGTCACACATTTCCAGTTGTTGTTTTTTCTTTAAAAAAAGAAAAAGAAAAAGAAAAAGCCTGGTCCTCCAGTTCAGGTTAACTTGGGGGAATGGGCATCATGAACAGCAGCAAAAGCATCTCATGGCATGCCTCACTTGTCCCTTTACATATTCTGCTCGTTATATGTACACCATTTGATTTATTCGTACGTACGTGTGATATCTCTACTTTCTGCAGAGTCGATGCTTCATGTGAGACGTATAATAAGTCATCTGTACTTTGGTTAGAGCACAACCATGATTACGATTCCTGGTTGGCTAGCTTTGACACTGCTGCAAAGCTGAAAAGCTAAACAAAAGCCTAATTCTAAGGATATGGACCACGTCGTTTCATTAGTGGGCTAGAATCTAGATTGTCTTCAATACTATCATTATTGACCGGCATCTATCATGTCAGAACATCAGTTTAACCTATGGTCACTAATTTACACTTCCCACAATTAATCTGACATCATTTCAGAGTTGGGTTTCTTCAATGTTCTTGGTTAATAAAAGATGAAATGGTCTTTGTGTCAAAAAAGACTTGTGTGTCAAGGCCAGCGTCAAACCTGGGGCATAAAGTGCAACCCGAAGGTATCCTATGTGCTACAAGATGAGGTAATGACAAGAGGATTCGAACAAGTTAATTAATTAGAACAACTCACTTGACACTTGAGTAGTTCTGAGCATCATCATGTTTTATGGTTTTTTCTGAAGTAGATAATGTTTAATATTGTTAGCAGCATTTAGGTACGATCCACAGACCTTATTTATTCCTGTTTTATGTTCAATTTATTTAATATCACATGGAAACGAAATTTGGTGAGGAGCATATCTGCCTAATTAAAGTGTAAAAGGACAGAGGAATCACATCTCTACAGTTTAAAGTGTCCCCTCCCCAAGAGTTACCTGCTGGACTGACATGTGCAAAGATTCCTAGTTACCATAATCATCAGTTATATGCATCAGAAACCTGCGGGTGAAAACCTGATGGTATATATGTATGTATATCGTGTATTTTAATTATCAACCTTTTCTTGTATGATTATCCTGATATGTTTAAAAGGGCACAGTCACTACAAGTTCATTGAACCAGCTTACAAAGATCATGCATTGAAACTTGCACATTTTCCCCTCCTCTAAACATGTCGGAAAGGAGATCTTGCTTTAAGCCTAACATTTTTCAAAATGTTGACTATTTAATGGTTATTTAATGGTTCTCTTTAGTGTTTAAGCTTTGCGTGCGATTAACTGCAGCCTCCGAATCTGTTTGCCATGAGCCTGACTATAATTACCTTTATGAATGGGATCGACATCTATTAAATTAAACATTCTATTAATTACGTTGAGTTGGATAAAGCCTGACCTTTTGTCTAGAGATTGTTATAACAACTTATCTGAGGATGCACTAGACTCTCCTTTCTTTTCTGTTAAAGGTTTTCTCTCTATAGCTGCAATGGGTCTGGAAAATGCAGAGGCATCACAAAACGATAAAATCGTAGAACTCGATCCATAAACAGGACTAAAGATGTCCTGTACTTATAAATATCAAAGCCTTATGGTCCCCTCATTTGATGCAGAATTTCCCAGTGAGCTGGAAAGATTCATTTCATCAGAAAAAGAGAATTTAGTAGATAATGTTAGTCGAGAGTCAAGACCCATAAAATAACAGGATCACATGGTATGGGTCTAAGTCTCAATAGGCCAGACACAAGTTGGCCGGCAACCACATTATGTCTGGTACGTAGCTTTCTTCAAGTGGGCACATCCTCAAGATTAGCTTGTGTACAGAGCACAGACTATTACTATTTGATAAACTCATGATTTGACTATGGAAGCATGCATATATTACAGACCAATAACTCATAGAATGAATTGCTTTAATCAAACAAGTCTCAAGGATATAGGATCTTTGAAAAGATTGTGACTCTAATTCCTGTCCCTTTTCGTTAAGGATCGCATAGATTCTGTACGTATCTGCAAGTTTCGGATACACAATTTGTGCAAATTTTTAAGAGAAAAAAAGACAAAAAAGCAGAAACTCTAACGTGCCACTGTTGAGATTCTTGATGCAGAGTAATATTAAGAAAAGCAAGCACTATCATGTGGAAGGGCTTAAAGCCAAAAGAGGGAGAACATAAGTAATTGTGTATGGCATTTTGGGTTTGGTTTTTTTTACATTGGGAGGTGTGAAGAGTATTGCATGTGAGGAGAAAAAAGAATTAAAAGATTGGATATGCGAAGAAATATAACAGGGGATATTTGTATCATTGTGGCTGGATTTGTCAGGGTATTTTGCTTTTTAATATAATCCTTTCCTATCATTTTATGAAACAAATTTATCAATAATTATTAATGCCATAAATTTTATAAATATTTTTGAAGATACGAGGAAGATTTATATAGCATGGAGTGATGAATAATATATGTAATACCAGTAAGGATCAATAATATATATATAACATAGTCCTCCGGCTGTGTTTGGGTAGTAGGGGAGTCATTGCATCACCGGAGGGGCGCTGGAGGCAATTTCAATGAAGTATAATAAAGCCTAACTCCTAACTCACGTCACGTCTCGTCAGGAGGGGAGAGCAGACCACTTTTGTTTTGTTTATTAATTTTATCTTTTGTTTCTGAACTTTGGCAGACCAGCTTTTGTTAAGTTGAAGAAAAAAGGGAGAAAATAAATAAGAAAATGGGGGGTGGAATGGATGGGTAGCGGGCTGTATTTTGGAAATAATAAAAAAAAGGAGTGACAAATGGGAAACAAATGTCAGCCCAGTAAATACAACTTTAATAAAACCAGAGGTAACCATTAAAGCCAGTCTGTATTTGGCAAGGGAAGCACCAAAGTCCTTCATGTCAGATTGGCGTGCATTTACATTGTACTGATGTAAAAAACAAGACAGACACAGGCTTTGAGTTGGAGAAGTGGGGGGACCTCATGTTTTTTTTTTCTTTATTTCTACTTTTAAGTTGGTAAGTAAAAAAGGAAAAAAGAAAAAAAGAAAAACAGTAACCAGTCATTGTTTATTATTCGTTACTTTATTCGGTCGTGCGACCAGAAAAACAAAGCTTCCTTGTTTTATTGTGTCGTAAAAGTTGAACAATGGAACGTAAACAGTTAAGTTAGGCACTTTAAATTTGATCACCAAGTTTTGGAGTAATTGGAGGATTTAGGCTGGGCTTATATAGGGTGAAAGATGTATGAGAAGAAGCTTAAAGGTGCATGTGTGGAGGTGGTGGGGGCGGTGGTGCTGATTCAAAGGTAATAAGAGAGAGAAAGGGAACATTCTCAAGGATTTGGCTTTTTGTGGGGTGTGTGTTAACTAGTGGTAGCTGTCAAAGATGAGGAACGACTTATCTTTTTGATGTGAGGTTTTTTGGGCTTTGTTGGGTGGATTTTGTGGTATGTGGGGTTACTCCTTTTGGGTTTTGTCCAGCAGACACAGTGCAGTTGCCCTCTTCATGCACTGAACGTTGTGTTGTGCTTTGTTTTGTGCCCATTCCCATGCTTGTTTGAGATTCTTTTTTGGTATGTGATAAGAAAGTTAAGGTGTTTGTTTTCACAAAGTTTTTAGGTGGTTTCTGGATCGATATATATCATCTACAAGGTAAAGAAACATTTTTTGTTCCCCCATGCCTCACCCCTGTTGTTTGGCGTCTTTCTTTAAGGTCATATTTAGCTCATGTATGATTCTTTTGGCTCCATGTTTCTGCCACTTTTTCGATCACGGTTTCTTGTTTGGCAGTGCTTCATTTACCTTGAGCATTTGAAGTTGTGTTCCCTCTTAAATGTGGTTGCTTGATGCTGTTTTACCTCAGCTTTTTTCTTCATGGTTTCTAGCTCTAGTCCTTTACTTTTTTAATTTATTCAGTTCTGTGCATCTCAAACTGGTTTCTATTGTTCATAGTCTTAATTTGAATGTGAAACATCTGTTCATGTGATGTCATTCCTTCTGCTGGGGTTATGTTTTGGATTGTTTTCAATACTACAAGTAGACATGTTACTGCGTGGTGTTTTCTTATATAGTGATACGTTTGTGTCATGTGATGAGAGGTTCTGGCGTTTTATAATTTATAGTCAAGGAAGCATGTTCTGAAGTTGATTTCTGTCTTAACATTCTTGACTAATTCTACCTGTCTTGGCTTATCCACCCCCACTATGCAAATGGGTAGTGATACTCCCCTGCACAATCCTTCCTTTATAAATCTCAAGTTGCTTTTTGTCCACTCTTTCGGTGGCTCTCTGAACTAATACCAAGATATGCTGTTTTCTCGTTGCAGGTGTTGGTAGCTTAAGTTGTCAAGAACGAAAAGATTGCTCAGATTTGCTAGAGGATGTGGACTGTAACTTGGGCCTTGAAACTTGGTGGACCAGGGAATTAAAGTGTTTAGCTGTGGGTGTGCTGTGATCCATCGATAGAAGAAAACTGAAGCAGGAGAGACAGATATAAACAATTGATATAAGAGAGGGGGTGCCAGTTTTGAGCAAGTGGGGTTGTCTCTCGTTACTTTATTTAATGTTTGAGAGAGTTTCTAGGCTATGTCTCCTCACTTAACCTTCAGTATCCGGAGTCCTTGGACGGTGTTGCCAGTTTTGGAAGCAACTTCACTTCACTTTGTCAACTATCACACTCTCGAAATTTACTCATATTCTTTCATTGGTCTTGTTCTTTGGGCGGTTCGGTCATCCTAAGAAACTGATCGTGCTACCCTTGATATATCTTTCTTTAATCTAGGAGTTTCGAAGTTTGATTTCTGGGTAAAACCACCTCTCTCGGCTGATTTGGGTTTGCATCTATATTGTTAGTTTCTGTCCAAGCAAACTTCAATTGGCAAAATGAAGTTCATGAAGCTTGGATCCAAGCCCGATTCGTTTCAGACTGATGGAGACAACATTAGGTGAGATTGAGATCTATATTTGGATAGCTATTGATTCAATTCTGTGTTAAAGAGTTATTTTACCTATTTCTCTGTTCAAATCTTATCTTTTTATATTATTGTTGAGCTAAGCTATTAACTTTACAAAACCTTCTTACTTTTGGAGTTCTTCTTCCTCCTAAATTTAAAGATTCATCAATCTGAGTTTATTTTTTCCAAATTTAATTGGTGATTAAAAAAAAATTTTTAGCTTTACTTTACTTCTATAGATGGTTGGCTTTCTATATTCATAGGCGTTCTTGGATGTCTGGCCGTGAAGGTCATTTTCTTGATTTTGAATTGGTCTGCAAAAAGCATATTGTCTTGCAGAACTGTGGGAGAGTAATTGCTGGCTTTTTCCTCCCCCCGTATATGCTTTATTTTCCTTTCTTTAGCTTTTAAAGATGTAACGTTTCAGAATCACATCATAGGGAGGTATTCTGTTTTGATTTGTAGTATCTTCGAGCGTGGATTTGCACTTTGCTGCTACAGTATAAACACTGTCATTGTACCTTTTGTTTCGTATTAAATTGGTCCACTTTTCTCTGGACTTTCTCTGTATGCTGTTTTCACAAGCTAGCGTCCATAAGTTGAAGGTGATTGCCTTTTTTGTTTATTTTGATGATAATATTAAGGCAGTTGGTGCTAAGTCCACCTCAGATGCGCTCAACTATTATGTGAAATGGATTGCACAAGTTTTAGTTTCTCCGTTGGAAAGAGGAAAATAGATTTTTTTATTATTTTCCCCCCTCTCCATATAATTTTACCTGAAGTTACTATTGTCATACATTATTATTGATGGTCCTAACTACTGTGGGTCTAGCTTAGTATTTAAGTATTGAACTTGGATAGTTGTTCTGTACCAGGTTCTGCAGTATTTAGATTACCAAAAGAATTTAGTTTGCTGTGGCTACACCCTTTAACTAAGGAAAAAAAATGGTTAGTTTTGAAATTTAATGCAATACCTTTCCCAGGACAACCTGGTGTATATTTTCAATGTGATTTCTGCTGTTTCTGTCTTAGAAATGTATCTGGGTAACTATGCTTAGTTAAAAGAAATTTCCAGGTTAAGTGAGTTTTTTGTGTTCATCAAGGCAAAATGTTACCGGAGTAGATATCTTTTTCTGTCTTGCTCTCCATCTTGTCGATAAAGACAATCATTGTGTTTGGACAAAATGAACGTGGTTAATCCCTTCTTGATGTGCCTTCTGCCACTTGGTCTTCCTCGTTTCTGTTGGTTGTTGTGTTTTGGGCTGAACATGGAGAGTCCTAAGCAGGAATGAAAATGCTTTGGGGAAAAAAGCAGATAATCAACAGCACAGCTATTTGCATTCTTAGGGAAATGAAAACCCTTGAAAACATTGGAAGTGCATGAGTAACCTGTTAAAAATGATTGCTAGCTGATGATGTAATGAGTATATTGTTTCTCTTTTAAGCCAATGTAAAAATATCATGTCTCTCTCCCACATTTTCCAATGATCAAATGTTACTTTTCCTCTGCCATTGCTTGCTATTTCCTTTTCAAGTGAGTACGTATTTGTATTGAGTACTGGTAAACCTAAAAGAGTTTCTCTTGCTTGTCCAGGTATGTGGCAACTGAGTTGGCAACAGATATAGTAGTCAACATTGGGGATGTGAAATTCTATTTGCATAAGGTACAATGCCTGTATGCTTCTGAATGATTACAGATAACATAATTGTATTTCAGAGCTTGTTTATTTTATTCTTAGCATGTGCTATTTTCTGCGGTCTGCTTCCGAGTTTGCGACATAAACATTGTTCGAAAGTTGGAACGGAAATGCTTTATTCTGAAGCACTCAGTTTGCCAGGGTGTATCTGCTATCAATCCCTATGCTTGTGTCTCTTTGAACTGACTTTGTCGATGTTATGGATGACATATCACATGTCTATCAATCTTACTAACCGTGGCTTATCTGTAACTATGCTAGATTCTGTATGGGCAGTTTGATCATTGGACATTTATTTCATTTCGCTAATTTCTGAAATGATTTTGTAGTTTCCGTTACTGTCCAAGAGTGCTCGTCTTCAAAAGCTGGTTTCTACAACTAATGATGAGAATGGCGGTGAAATTCACATTGGGGATATCCCTGGTGGACCGGCTGCTTTTGAGATATGTTCGAAGTTCTGTTATGGCATGACCGTCACTCTTAATGCATACAATGTGGTTGCAGCAAGGTGTGCTGCAGAGTATCTTGAGATGTATGAAACAATTGAGAAAGGGAACCTGGTTTACAAGATTGAAGTCTTCTTAAATTCTAGCATCTTCCGTAGCTGGAAAGATTCGATTATTGTCCTTCAAACCACAAGATCTCTTCTTTCATGGTCAGAGGAGCTAAAATTGGTAAGTCGCTGCCTCGATTCCATCGCTTCAAAGGCATGCATCGACACTAACAAAGTCGAATGGTCTTACACATACAATAGGAAGAAGCTTCCATCTGAGAATGGAAAGGATCCACACTGGAATGGGGTAAGAAAGCCCCAAATAGTTCCTAAAGACTGGTGGGTGGAAGATCTCTGTGAGCTTCCAATTGATTTATATAAAAGGGTGATCACAACAATCAAGACAAAGGGAAAAATTGCTGATGATGTAATTGGTGAAGCCTTGAATGCATATGCCTTGAGGAAGTTGCCAGGATTTAGCAAGGGCTTGGTACAAGGTGGTGATATCGTAAAATATAGATCATTGGTAGAAAGCATATTATGGCTACTGCCAACTGAGAAATGTACCGTTTCCTGTAGTTTCATGCTTAAGTTGTTAAGAGCAGCAATCTTGTTAGAATGTGGAGAAATGGAAAGGAAAGAACTGATGAGAAGAATTGGTCGACAGTTAAATGAGGCTACAGTTGCTGATCTTTTGATTCAAACCTCAGCGGAGGAAACAACATCTTATGATGTTGATATTGTGGAAAGCTTGGTTGAGGAGTTTGTTGGAAATGAGCAAAACATACAGAGTGAGCCTACCATGGACAATGAATTTGAAGAGAGTAGAACCCCAAGGATTGGATCAGATGCTTCTAAGGCTCAGGTGGCAAAGTTGATTGAAGGATACCTTGCTGAAGTTGCTCGAGACCCAAATTTATCTACCTCCAAATTTGTAAATCTTGCTCAGTTGGTTTCAAGTTTCCCTAGACCATCTCATGATGGACTCTACCGTTCCATTGACATGTATCTTAAGGTAAGTCATTCGAAAGCAGCGTTTTTTAATATTTCTTGCCTTCTTTTTGTAGTTTCTATCAAAGTCTACACTATTTTAGTAATTGTAATTCACTCCTGTTCTTGCTACAGGAACACCCTGGGATCAGTAAGAGCGAGAGGAAGAAAATATGCAAGTTGATGGATTGCAGGAAGTTGTCGGTGGATGCCTGCATGCATGCAGTGCAAAACGAGAGGTTACCTCTTCGGGTCGTTGTGCAGGTTCTCTTCTTTGAGCAGATCAGACAAGCAGCAGCCTCTGCCGGCAACACCACACCTGAACTACCTGGCTCCATTCAGAGCTTACTTCCTGGTGGGTCTCATGGCAGCTCGAGGTCCACGACAACCAACACGGAAGAAGAATGGGATGCCATACCAACGGCTGAAGATATTCAGGCCTTGAGAGGGGAACTTGCTTCGTTACGGCTAGGCGGTGGTGGCTGCAACAGAAATCTAAATGAGACGGCTAGGAACGACGCTGAAAAAGTTGCTGCCAGTAAAATGAAAGGTCTGGTCATGTCCAGGGTGTTTTCCAAGCTATGGTCTAGCAAAAATCGAAATGGCGAGATTAGCAGTTCCGACACATCAGAGAGCCCTGGTTCAGCTTCCGTGGAGGAAACCAAATCCACTCCTTCCAGAAGCAGGAGGCAGTCGGTTTCTTAGTCACATACCCGTGCAAGGTAGAAGTAGAACATGCCCCCATGGATGGTGGCCTGTAAAAAAGTTATGTGGCTTAATCGACCTCAAGGACCTAGGAAAACCCCCCGACTTTTTCCAACTGATTACCATCCCCCCACTGGGATTTTTCATGCAAGTCTGTGAGATGATCACTGTTAATTCTGGCTTCCCCTAAGAGATGGAGAGAGTGCCAATTTTCAATGTTTATGCATCTTTTTACTAGCTAAGCTCCCCGAATAACTAGTTTTCCCGCATGGTGGCTCAGAAAAATGCCCTGTGAAGTGCCTGGTCGTAGCTCTATCTGGATAGAGACATGCTTTGATAGCTATTACCGACTCCCTAAATTCATTAATCAATATAGGTTTGACCAAAAAAACTAGCAACAAGGTTTCATCATTGTTACAGCACTACCACAGAATAGAAGATGCAAGGATCATTGACCCTTTGAATACTCACGGTGAAGATTAAAACGTGCAGGTCTTACGTGGCACTTTGCTTTCTGTACAAGGATTTTGTAAATAGATTATCTTTTGTTTGGTTTGACAAACGTCACAATCTCAGAACCATCTGACGGACCATATCCCCGAACTAAAGCTCACAAAAAATAGGGGAAAAAAGAAGAAAAAAGTGGCCTGTGGATGGAAAAGACGAGGAAGAAAAGCAAAAAAAAACCTTATACCCACTCTCGTACCGTCCCTTCACCCTTCCAGCGCAAAGAATGCAAATCTTGGGCAGCGAAAAGCCAAATCTCCCGTCAATTTCGTCACATAATAAAAGGCTAACCCCATAAAAAGAAAGCCCCCAGCACCACCAAAGTTTATCCACAAAAGTTGCCCATAATGACTATATCTTGTAATATGAATACATTTCGGGACCTCCCAAAGCTAACTTTGCACTCGCTAGAGACAAATATTGTGGTCCATTACGCTAAAGGCCAGACTTTGTCAGTTGCTGTCGGCTGACTCCTACTTGATAGATACTAATAAAACCCAATTACCCCATCAAAATAAAAGAGATAATGATGGGTTGCATTACATGTGTACTTAATCCCTGACAAATAAAAATCATTCAAAATGCATGCACTCATACTTTCCAACTAGTATATTCTAGAAAAGCCACTTCCATTTACAAAATTCGGACAATTTGACAAAAGTTGTAAGATTCGACTTCTATAGGAAACACGTATGTCCTTGTTCCTTTTCGCCGTCCCCAACAAAATGCTCTCCTCGCTAGAAAATCTCTGCCAACAGAACAAAAAACAAGAAAGAAAAGGGAAACCCACCGTGTGCTGTTACTTGATTATCCTGATAACTAAGCAGGCTTAATTCTCCTCCTTTGCTATCATACACTAACACTTGTACATTTTTTTTTTTATTTTCAAAACTCTCTAGGGTCGACAAAAATTGACATGCCAGGGGCTGATTTAGTCCAGTCACCAACAGCCCCGTCACTGTAGTCTTCCCCGAGCCTCTTAATGCACCACAAATCCTCGTCGCATGAGAGCATTTTCCAGTGTGGAATCCCCGATTTAAGCGGTTCCTGACTTGCCACCTCGGTTGCCACCACACCGCACCCACTCTCCTTTGCCAGATTGTGCGCGTGGCAACACAACGACTTGACCAATTTCGCTGCGCGGGGGCCTTCACCTCCCAAACCGTACAGGAAATGCAACCCGAAGGGCCTGAATAATTCGGGTACCGAAGGAAGCCTCAAAAACGGCAACGTTCTGTCCAACACCCTCGTCGTTTTGGCGAACATGCGCTTCACGCGCGACGCCCCACGCACTTCCAGTCTGAACGCGTCCTTACAGTTCCACACGCTCAACACGGCCCAGCTTTCGGGCGGGTCGGACAAGAACTTATCAGACCCGGACCATGTTTCGGATCTCAGACACTCGCGTGGCACAGCCACGAAGGTTCCCAGGCTGAGCTTGTTCTTCAGGACGGAACCAATGTCACGAGGGAAGAACTCGGTGGTGGCGAAGCGACGCCTATAAAGGCACTCCGCGTCGTGGGGGTCGAGTCGGAAGATGGTGACACGGTGGGAGACGGTGACTCGATGAGCGAATACCGGGTTGACCAGGATAGAAGGTGTACGGAATTTTGAGTACCCACATTTGTCCGTGAAGAGCTTGACGGACGCATCGTTGTCGTTTTCTGTTGCTATGTAGGAGTATTCGGCGCCGTTTTGTCGGAACCATTCCTCGATTCGACGTACTAGATTGAAGCCAATGCCCATCCTCCTGTACCAAAAATGGATTCACACATTTCCGTAAAGAGTTTCTTAATAAAAAATATAAAATTGACGTACTCCACTAGAAATGTAATAATCAAGATTGACAAAAAAGAGAATAATCTTAGTTAATTACAATTCGTCATGACCCAATAATAGCCAGGAATGTCGTTTAATGATTGCACACTTTGTTTAACAGGAAGAAAAAAAGGAATGAAACGGCGTGCGTTGCTATAAAATAGTATAATTCAATACGAGGATTGAGTAAGTGGCGCCTACCGATGGAAAGGAGAGACACGAAGGCCCAAAATATAAGCAGCCTTGGTGTAAATGGGGACGTGTTTTATCAAGTCCTTGTCATTGTTGTTGTGGATGTTTGGAAACTTTCTGGAGAGTTTCTTGCCACATGCAACGGTTTTGATGCAGCCTCTTATCATCCCCACTATCTCCTCACCTATCTCGGCCACCTATCCATTCAATACAACACAACAAACCATAAAAACGTAAGCGCACATTTATGAACATGGTTAATGCACTTCCTTGCTTTCTTTTTTTTTCTATGTTTTTTTACAAACAGGAACGAAATATATGTGGAGTACTAAAAATAGCTATAGCGTCAAGCGTGTTTATATTCGAGAATGGTCGGAAGCACTAAAAAATACTGATGTTGATGAACAGAGGAGGATTTGACAAATGAAATGACTAGCTGGAGAGGTAAGATAATAAGGACAAAGAGGAAGTGGACAAGTGTTTGTAGGAATTGAATAGTGGGTTATGTAAATATGTACCAGCATGAGGAAAGCTGGAGAGTGGCGGACCCTGCAAATTGGGTCACCCAAGAGATCGGTGAACAGAGAGACCTTGCCGCTGGGGCCAACCTCGCATCTTCTCTCAACATCTTCCACGCCTACTCGGTCCTTGCTCAGATCAAATTCTCTTACTACTATCACTGCTCTCTCTTCTCCCATCCTATGCACGCTTACTACTCGTGGGAATATGTATCACTATCTCCCAAAGTCAATCTTGTAGAACCGAAGAAGAGGGGAGGCGCAAAAGGGAAGTAAAGATTGCGAATTTGCTTGGTTCGTGTCGATTAAAATCTCCCGCGGCAAGAAGGCTTACAACTTTCTGTTTGTGTATGGATGTCCGGGAAGTGAATGAGGAGGATGGGTTTATATAGAGCGGTGAAAGTATGAGTTAAGGAAAGGAAGCACAAAAAGGATCTCACAGACTAAAACTATGGATTTCTCTGAAATCAGAAATCTAAAAAGGAAGATTGAAGATTCATTTATATATCCGTCTGTCTGAAGGGAACGCGAAGGAGACGGTAAACCAAAAAGGATCATTAAGCTATTACTTGTTCTTCTTCCACTTGACCTGAGCCCTTCTCTCTCTCTCCCTCTATCCCCCCCTTTTTTCTTTTAACTAAAGAGTGAGCGAGTAGCTCATCATCATCGCCGGGATGGCTGCATAAAAAAATTGCGAGGGAACAAGTGGTCTTATCGTGCCTATATATACCCGATTTGGGGGTGTCTTCTTTACTTTTTTTTTCTTTTTTTTTTCCAAATTCTAAAATCCCTATCTAGAATCTCCTCTCCTTCTTTGCAAACTCTTTCTCTATTCCAATTTAAATAAGAACCCACAAGAGATTTGATGCTTGAAGAAGCTAACATTAAGAAACAGTTCAAATAATAGAAAAAAAGGGGAAAGGTTCCTTTTGTGAAAATAAAAAAGTTATTGGAATACATCACATCAAATGGCACCCGTTACTATCGTTTTATTCTTAAAAATGATTAATGAATATAAAGGATATAGTAATGGGGGTAATAAATAAGAAATGTTAATCATCACCGAAGGAGAAAAGGTGGCTATGGAAAAAACGGCGGCTATGGCTGCGCAGTTTTTGTGTTGCGGGTGTAAAAGTTCCATTCCCTTCCCTTACTCTGCTCCCACTTGATTTTAAAATAAGACGATTTTGCCATCATCATGACCCCATATGTAATCATTACACTTTTCGCAAATCCTCCTCCAACTTTTCACATCCCATAACTCCTCATCATCATTATCTTATCATCATCATCATCACATGAACGAACATATTATCTTCTTCCAGACTATCGCTTTTCACTTTGTTATATCATTCATCTATGTATGTAGATGTGATGTTAGGCATTAGGCAACGTGGCCACTATGGTGGGGTTAAATCAGTTTCGGATATTGGAAAATCCAATCTCTTAAAAATTTAACAGGAGAATGGAGAAGTGGCAACGTGGGCAACTCCCAGGAATTTCGCCCGTTGATTTTCTTTAGTGGCCTACAAAAGGTCACTTCTCTTCTCCAATCAAACAGTGAATAATAAAGAGTGCTTTGGATACTGAACCAACAGTGTATTGAAAAGGACGACTCACAATTCACAACATAATCGCGTGGGTTTCCTCCATCATGAATACCAAAGATCATGTCCTACGGTAGATCTCAACGCACGATGACCACAAATAGGATATCGTGACGCAAAGATACCATACCATACCATACCATACCGTCTGATTTCGTAATCCAATTAATCCATCATTAATACCATTTTAACGTTATAAAATTTCCCCCCTCCCCTCCCCTCACTGATCGTTATCATTAATTGCAATTTACACATGGATGGCCATGATGATATATACATGAGAGAGACTCTGTAGCTGTGCCATCATTTTGCTTTTTGGGAAAGGGGAAATGGACTGCTCCACATGACGCAGCCCTGTCATTGGTTATAAGTAGCTCCCAAATCTACACCCCCTATGTATGTTTAGTTGGATATCTTTTATGTTAAATCATTGATGGTACTTAACCTTGAAAGCCAAGTTTCCAGTTTGACCATTACAAGTTGGGTAAATTGGGCCATTCTTTTGCCACAGACAGATGCCATGGCCTACTGCCAATCAGGGTTAACGAGGACGTACAGTTGCTCATCGATCTCTACTTTTGGGTTCTAGTTTGATTAGTATTCTTAGCCACCAAGATTTGTGATTAGTATTAAACCACTAAAATTTGTTCACGTCACACTATGCCCACCCAAGCTCTAGTGAAACAGAGAAAGAAAGGGACGACTTTAATTTAAACCAATTTTTAAATAATCAAACGGAATGATTGGGATTTAATTAAGCCTAATGCGCCATCATAATCATAATCATAAACTATGTTTCATGGCCAACAATTTATTATTCTATTAATTGCATGCAACTATAAACCTAAAACAGCTAACACCCTTAATTAATCACCTTGGGGAAAGCGACCCAAAGTTAATGAGGGATAACGAAAGGAAAACCAATAGTAATAGCCTTATTTCTATTTGATATTTTATTTATTCGTAGTTGGTACAACACTCTAGTTTATTTTATACGAAGCCTTTTGTGCGTCGACGGTGGGGCATCTAACAAGTACGCATGGGTATAATGATCGTATTTTTAATTTGGTCTATATTACGCTTAGTGAGTATATATCTATATAAAATATGTGCCGCTTGGTTAAGCAAGAGGACATGGATAGCCAGCCGTAGGACCCTGCGTTTCACGAATACGGTTAAGGAATGTAGGTGGTATGTTAAACCGCGGTTGGTTAATGTGATTATCTGTTATCGATCTTGACTGCTTAGCTTTTGCTTTGTCCAGGAATTCATTCCTCTTTTGTTGGAAACCGGCAATTGCTAAAAACAAGCTATATTTTATATTGGGTGTCCATTAATGGTTAATAGTGCCAAACAAAATTCCTCCTCCTGAAAGCTAAGTTACTTTTGATAGTATTTGCGTGTTTTAACCTTTAATTAACCAATTAATAAATCATAAACTATTATTATTATATAATCTAGTTGTATGATAGAACCTTATTATAAACTAATAGCGGTCAATTGAATGTCTTCCGTGGACGTAGATCGAATCACGAATCTCAAGTCCATATCTATTTTCGCAAGCTAATCTATATGCATATTTAATTTATCATATTATACTCGGCCAATATGAAGTCAAATATGCTCACACACGATTTCCCTTGTATATTTTTCTCATCCCATAATCATCCCAATCATAATCATGAGAATAACACTGTTCAAAGTATAAAGAATCTTTGCAGAAATTTTTAACATATAAATGTCCCTTTCCAACATCCGACTTTTGCGTAAAAATATCTAACAAACTTAACAGGTAAATATTGTCATTCTTGTCTTATTTTGGACATAACGGCAGACATTGGAAGCCAAACAATAGCATGTTGATGACAAGTGACAAGACAACATGGTATTTGAAGATCGTAACGGAGTGAAAATGAATAGGACGTACGATGATGACAAAAAGGGTCTATATAAGGAAGTAATAAGACGGTGACATGGAAAATAACTCAGGAATAACGATAACATATCACATAATATTTTTTTCTGTATTCATATAAGGGCCCCAAAACAGTCTGACGATCGAGCATATAATATATTTATCGAAATTGAAGAAGCACATTCCCAAATATACTTGGCTGATTGAAAATATTGTATTGGAATAAAGTGGATGGATGGAACGAGGCAAGGATAGAGATTCTTCCTCATCGTTAAATTATTCTTGTAAATGTGCTCTCAAAGATACTAAGAATCCACCAAGATTTAATCCTTCACATATTCTTTACTGGATGATTGCCTTGGGTCCACTAGATATGGAATGAACGGTGCTATTATTTGGTGGCGATTTCATATATCTATCTATATAGCAGCTAAAGGCCAGAGACCCTTGGAATATATATCGACTCCCTTTTTTAACTGAATAATTCTTTGGGTTGAGCTAATAGTGTTTCATATCCACAATGTTACTCGGAATCTTTACTTTACTTTATAAACTTATATAAAACTTTATGGTAGCGAAAGATTTATATGCACTTGAAGATTATGATGATGATGATGATGATGAAAGAATCATAAAGGTGCTCATGATTCTCGCCAAGGTTTAGGCTTTTGTTTCATTCGTTTATGCTTCATTTTCTATGTAGATCGATCGATTTCTTACAGCAATAGAATAATGTATGTGCCGATAATGGATCAAGCAAGTGATATTCCTTTCCGTAGCATTTGCTCCGAATTGGCCAATGAAGAGTGAAGAAACAGATAAATTAGTGGGTTCTTCAACAAGACAAGACCCGCAAGTCCACACACCCAATTCGAACAGGAATTAAACCATGGTCCCAAGACTACTGTTTGCTTTACTAGTACTCTAGAAGAATAACGTGGTCCTCGATACCCATCACGTTAAATATGTTTCACTCGGATCGTTATGATTTAGCCAAACATCGATCCAAGCAGTCGAAGACAAATGCCAGAACAGTTTTTGCCTAAGAAATGATCACGCTGCTAGATCCCTTCTGTTTTCTAGCTCATGTTCCGTACGTACATGCTTTGATTTGTTTCTCGTCATATATATAATGCAAGGGGATAGTGCGGCTCGAGGAATGATATGGGTTTTGCTGGACCGCACTTTTGTTTTCTTCTTCCCTGTTTGTTTTTTTTTAAAAAAATATCAAAACTAAACAATCATGGCGGCCATGGCTTGGACAGCTACTACTTCTAGGCTTGTTTAGGGACTGAGAACCCTCAGATTGACCCGGCAAGACTGATGTTTGATTATTCATAGTACAAAAAGATGCATTTAAAAACAGCTCTTCTTGTTCCCTCGTTATATATTACCTTTTATGGTCGGCGACAGAAGGGAGCATAGGATTGGCATGACTAGCTACAAAGAGATAGACCTAGTAAAGATTAGCTTGTAATTTGCCGGTCATAAGATGTATTTTTTATCATAGAAACTGCGTTATCTGTCACGTCAAATGACCATAGCAACGAGCCAAAGGCGACCCATTTTGACTACTTTGGGTGAATGTCTAATTATTTGGAGGGGTTACAGCTTCGATTGTCGGAGCTATGCAAGGGAGGGAGGGAGAGATGGGGTTGATTCGGGTAAGAAGGAACATCTTGTGAATAAGAGCCAAGGGGGACTGTATTTGTGTGCAAGCTGTCATATCTCTCCCTTTGTTCCATTTAATTGGTAAGAGACCGACACTTGGGTGCGGCCGGCAATCACTCTGCCAAAATCCCCAATATCATGCACCATGTCTCACGGGTCGTCATCCATTGCCTCTCTTACCATCATCATGCACCACCGTCTATGGCTATACATACATACCATGATGAAACGGCGTTTCATCATGGGTCATGTTTGTCATGACACGTGCAAAACATGCATAATATTTAGTTATTCGAAAAATAAAAATTGGCAGAAATTAAATAATCCATGAATTAATGAAAATGGAATTGCTTTCTGGAAATAATAATAATATCTAACAAACACCAATAATTAGGTGCAAAAAGAAAAATTCTAGTAGTGGAGTAAAGTTTGACTAGGCAAACGTCATATAATTCGTATTCTTATTCTTTGAAAAGATCTCATCTTTTCTCACGAACAAAGCCAATTTAAAGAGAGAAAAAAGATTCGATGCGTCCAGGGAAAAATAACCGAGAAAACCAAGCCATTCATTGCTTTTCACTTCCAACTAGTTTAGTTTTTTGGGGTATGAAACGTGGCATCCGCATAGACTTTAGAAATTTGATGAATTAAAGCTTATTGATAACAATCCCACATCATAGGTTATCATCATTACCACTATTTTTATTCATCCATATCCATGATGGATTTTCTTTATTCTTCTTGTCGATCGATTACTGCATAAAGTTTAAAGGAATTATGAATGTAAGGTACAATGACCAAGAGAGGATGATTGGGTTTGCTGATGATTAAGAATTGAATCCCTCATAGTTGAGAAAGAAGATACCCGAGTGCTGAAATGTGTCATAATTAACAAGGATGAGCTGATCGGGCATTAATCTTCCTGAAATCGCATCCCGACCCAAATCTATCGAATGTTTAATAAAACAATTATGATCTGGGATTTGGGAGGACACATCCCTTAAGCTGCTGGATTTTTGCTGGAATAAAAAAGCGCAAAATTGTTGCAGGAGAAGACGACAAGGAAGCAAGACGAGAACAAGAAGGGTTGTTCTCGATGTGGAATTCTAGGCAGAGGAGAAGAACCCCGTGTAGGGTCATAAAGCTTATGGATTTGCGTAAGAGACCCATGTGATGGCACTATGCCATGACATCGTGGACAATTGGGATCTTTGTCTTCTTAAAAGCTCTTTCTCTTCTTATGTACATATATATTATAATTAGTTGCACCTTCACCTAACAAGGCACAAGCTAAAATGTCGGCAAATAGAGATGGTGACATAAGCAATAATTATTTCTCCAAAACAAGACAAGAAAAGCAACGTATGATCACTTAAAGGCTCTTTGCCATTTAGATCAAGTAATCTCTGCTGGGTTATAAAATTGCATGGATTGGATTAGAGAAAGAAGACCTTGCGTTTTGATTCTTTAAATGTCACAGTATATCGGGCGCCGATGATAGAATTAAGATCAACTTTATTTAATTCACTGTTTTGAAGTTGCATCGGATTAGATAATTGGTGGAATTGACCTACTGCCCATTGTCTGTACCTGCTCATGAAAACAACTAACTAGTTGCCTTAATGCTTTCGCTTTCATTGGTTTCTGCGACGAGACATTCAAAAGGATGAACCAATTTCGAAGCAGTCCGTTTGTACATGTAATAGCATTCAATGCCATAACAGAAGAGACAAATTAACTCTATATGCGCAAAGAACCAAACAGATTGCATTCAATGCCATTACAGAGCAGAACGGTGGAGGTATGGCAGCAAACTCTATCCCAACTTTGCTCGGTTCATCCAACCTCCACGAGCCGCATAATTTAAGGAAACCCCTGGCCTGCCTCTATCCAAAAGGAAATCAATGGGGGCAAGAGCAGAAAAATATTGAATCTATTCAATTTATATTTATAACACAGCTAAAATTTGTATGGACACTACTAACCTTTAAAACTAAGTTGGACTTTTGTAGTAAAACAATAGAATTAACTAACCTTTAGGTTCGGTCATCATATTGATAAAATTTTATTCGATTCTTTATTAATGAAAATCACATCATTATATACTGCTCCAAAATTAACTCACTACGGCATGGAAACCCCAAGTTCTCATCTCATCGAAAACAAAACGATAAGTATAAAAAAAAGGGATGGTAAAATCGACACTTCCCTAGATACACACATCACAGCAGATGGTAACATTCACGATATAAACAAGCAATTTACTTTTTTGAAACATATGCCAAGAATATTTTATAGCAACGACAAATAGAAAAAAGCGTGTCTCATAAACGGACCCCGGTAAAATGCCGGCTACCATAATTCAGTAATCAGCTCCTTCAAAAGACACAGTTTTATGTAGTATACTTTTTGTCTAAAGAAGAAAGCTCACGTTTGATCAATCTGAACCCATTATTCATGATTAAAACTTGTATTTAAAGGATACTATAAATGTAGTACATTCATATACAGATTGAAAGAAAGGGAATGGGAACTATATTTGAAAGGCTGTCGAGAGAGTAACATGGAAATATAAAATAAATATCATTTTCATAATTCTTTAATTTTATTTATATCAATTTCGAAATCAATTTCAAAAATCCTATATACACTAACAGATCCTTAGTATCCACGACTTTGTAGAAAAAATAATAACACAATTTCAGCCGCTGCTGCAGAAGAAAACATGATCAATTTTCATACCATGTATTAAGAAAATAAGGTTTGACAACGAAAGTAGGAAGTTCCAGCGTTTCATAAAATCCAACATATCAGCAATCTACCACTCGCAAAACAAACAATGTCGAAAGGAAGGAAAGATTTGCAAATTGTGCTAACCCGCAAACGAGTTTTTTCTTAAGAAAGAAACATGAAAAAACACCTCAGTAATATCTCCTTTCCAACTAGGAGCCCGCAAGTACGTAGCAACAGGCGAAACTTAAAAACCAGGCAGTCAAGGGCGTTAGAAAATTAACCGGCCCTGTAACAAAGAAAATAGTAGAAGACTTTCCTGAAGCGAGATCGCGAGAGATCAATAACATACTTGGATTACATAACAAGGTTAGGACAAAGAAGAGAAAGGATGCCTAATTTTGGCAACATTCTGGCATTCGGGCTATGTGCGTGCTCTACTGCTTTCACCATTTCGAACTGGATAGAAGTACGGATGGGCCTACATCACACAAAATGCACCAAAAAAAATTATGCAACTGTCTAAAGAGAATCAATGCTACAATCTTAAGTCTCAGGCACTGGTGGAATTAAGTAATAGTTTCATCAGTAGGGATTCAAATGTCACAGTTAACTCTAAAATTAGTACCATTGCTTCTTTTGCAGTTGGCCTCTCCTGGTGATCATATCGCAGCAGTTTGTCAAGGAAGTCAATTGCCTTCAACATTAAAAAGATCGCTACTTAATGGGTTCACCAATAACAAAAAATACATAATGTAAAAGTAAAGACTGAACCACTGGTAATTGCTCTCTACCTCAGGTACCGCCAGATGCTGATTATCAATATTAATAAATCTTGTCCATGGTTTCCGACTATGCCTGTTCAGAGAACCCCATAGCCTTCAATTAAGAGAACAGGCTACAAAAAATATCATAAGCTGGTAGAGTTATCGAAAACCAACCTCCCAACAAGGGCTGCAAGATTTGGATCCAGCTCTATGTGGTACTTATTCAGATACGCATTCAATTCATCTGTTCCAAGTACCTGTTGTACAGTTTAGACTTGTTATCATTTGATTTGATTATAAATACAGATATTTTCAGCTTCAGCACTGCAACTGTGCAGTTCTTCCAGATCAGAATCATTAAGGATCTAACCACCATCTAACAAGCTTATGCAATCAACATACATAGAACCATTTCACACAGGAATGGTTACAACTAGTATAGAGAAAACACAATATGAAAACTTTTGTAAAAGTATTACATATACCTTGGCTATCTTGACTAGTTGATCATAATTATCATGTCCATAAAAGAATGGCTCCTTTCGGAATATCTGTACAGCAGAAATCTCAATGAGCATCACCAAAAGGGTGCACAATAGTAATAGATCCATTTGTCTATTGCATAGCAAAAAATGTAAAACTAAGATAAATATCTTGGGAGATAGATATATGTGAGCATTGCTACAAATACCAAAAAGAAGAAAATTTGATAAACACAGTTTAAACAGAACAAAAGAGTGCAGAAAGAAGCAGGGACCCGGGAATTAAAGGGAATGATAGGGAAGAAATACTCGCCATTCCAGCAAACATACAACCAAGACTCCATAAATCCAAAGAATAATCATAGTCTTGTAGATCAACAAGAAGTTCAGGACCCTTGAAATATCTGAAACATTATAGAGAATGTAGAAAGAGAAAAAATAACATATATCAGGTCGCTAAAATCTGAAAGAATCTGCAGAAATACATGCATAGACTTACAAATATTTAATAGTAGGCAATAACAGGAGTTAGTTTATCAAAAAAAAAGGTCATACAAGCAAAAATTTGAGCTTTAATCTTCGTAAAAAATGTTTGTGTGATAATGCCCGGTATTGACAAATAAAATTTTTTATATATATTCAAAATCCACCACCAAGCTCTTCGTGCAATTGGAGATGGCTAGACAATCTTGATTCAGGGTTGGAAACTCATAATAAATCACTAAAAAGCTCTATAAAGGGAAATTAAAAAATAGAAAAAATACAAAATTGATGGTACTAATGCTAGAACCCAATAAGATAATGATTACCGTTACAAATGACATCAAATAAAAGCATTGTACTATGACAAACATCTGCCATAAAGAAACACATAATTACTTGGCCATACTAGTTTGACAAGTCCTAGCCCTAAAAGTAGCAGTAAAGTAACAGCTACTAATACTAATGGCACAAAATAACAAGGAAAAGCACAATAATATTGAATTAGAAGCATCAAGCTAATGCCGACATGACAGTTGAAGCCAGTGAGCAGTTAGACCATAATGTACAAGTTTGTACAAATATGTTTTACAAGTGAGGTACAACATGCTCGTATGAAAGCTCCATCATCTAATATGTATAAAAACCTTAAACTACAACATGCATCTGCCATAAACCCATAATTAGTTAGCTTATACTAGTTTGACATTCCAAGTCCTATCGTGAAAATATCAGGAGATACAATAATTACTAAACTAATTGAGCAAAATAAACAAGGAAAATCACAATAAACATCCAACAATGAGAATAAACCTAACTGAAGATGACAATCACAGGCAGTGAACACTCAACCAGAAATGATGCCCAGACATTAAAGTGCTACACGTGCTACGTAAATAAAAATATCATGAAATTCATCAACCAATAAAGCAAATATCATAAATTAGACATTTAAAATAATAATTATCATAAAATTCCATCAAAACTAGCCTTTGACCAACAGTAGCCCATATCAGGACAAATAACTGAATAAGAATGAATTATCAAGAAAAAGGTACAAGTATCACCATTTAGTAATATAAATAATCACATATCAATCTTATAGCTTTTAGAGCACAAGACAGTATATAAAAGCAATGAACCAAAGGATGACCTGCTCAGAATGACAAAAAAGGGCAAAAATATAATATAACAATCAAAATATGTTAAGAAGTAAACCTTGAGGCAACACGGACATTGTACTCTTTCCCAGGATGATAAAACTCTGCGAGGCCCCAATCTATCAGACGAAGTTTCCTCTGCTCATGATCAATCATGACATTATGAGGCTTCACATCACGGTGCATTATACCTTGCGAGTGGCAATAATCCAAAGCCTACAAAAGAGAGGTACACGATACGTCAGCAATGTACAAATACTAAAAGAAAAAAATCACATGTCATCATAGTAGGATCTTTAATTTCTTGTATATTAAACTAGCAGTTTTTTACTGTCCCATCTAAATCATCTCGTTAATTAATAAAGTTCGGTTGTTAAGGTCCTAATAGCATTAAAAGAAAAGACAAACCAGTAACGAGAATGGAAATTCAGCAACAATTAAAAAAAAGCACTGCTTAAACTAGAATAGCCAGTTGCACTTCAAAAGAAATTGACCATTACAACTGCTACAATTTACATGTACGCAGTGGATTCAATAGCATCAACAAAAATAACACTCCTTATAGTCACCAATTTTCCAAAATCATGTGGTCCTCATATGCTCATTATTTACACAAACATGACCACTCTGTCATCTATAAACATGAGCATAAAACCATCATCATTGATGGACCATGCCACCAAGTCTTAAATGATCAGATGATCACAGAATTAAACGAAGTATAAGGATAGATCAAATGCATTATTAACTCATCTCAAGAAATAAGAAATATACTACTCCATATAACCAACATTTCTTAAAAATGCCTCATATGGTTGAAAGTTTTGTCCCTGTCACAAACCCAATAGTCCAAATCTCCCTAGATGACACCCAAATGTCAACATGACATTCTTCTTTGAACTGATACTCATCAGTTAGGTCAAATCCTAGTAAGACATACTTTCCAATCTCTAAAAGGGGTTACTCCAAATGGAAGTATCTCAGGTCAGGTTTGATATCATATGTCAGTCAAGCAGATGCAATATGTTTTTTGTCACTCTGGCTAATTGGACATCACTAGTTTGTCCACGGAAGAAGGCATCTCAACCAGATGAAATTTTCAACGTTTTCATAAAATCCAAGCCTCACAAATGCACACCTAATTTGAAATCAAGGAAGCATAAGATCAAGTGGAGATGCTTACACAATCAAAACATTGAAGCAAACTGTCAACAACATGAGCAACAACTTACTCCTAACTTCTTTTAACAAGAAATAAAACCAACACTAGTTTTCATCCCAATAATGTTGAACGCAACTCAAGTAAGTTCAACTAGACCAGGAATTGAGCTGCGTAGTGAATAAGAAGATATATATGGAAAAATGGTGTGCTCACCTTCAGAAGTTCGTATATGTAATACCGAATATCAAAGTCCGAGAGTGTTGGATAAAGCACTGTGTGATAAGTGTTATTGACATATTCAAATATAAGACTGGGGGTTTTAGATTGCTGATCTCTAACAATATCAAGCAACTTCACAATATTTGGGCCTCCACATAGGTTCTGAAGAATCTTAATCTCCCTCTTTATCTGCATCAGCCAAAAAAATTTACATTTATACAAAATCATTCAATAAATTCGTCTGCAAAAGCCAGAAAACGGTAAATAAAAAAAATATTATGAGTAACAAGAATAAGTATCTTTAACAAATAAAGAATATAAACATGACTGAAGAGAAGGTCACCAAGATTGCTTAAAGTCGCAATCTAAGCATAGCATTCCTTCATCTTGAAGACATAAAGTTACGGCTACATGATTAAGTTTTAGAACTCCTAAATTTGTAAAAATCAACTGCAAAAATTTAGCTTCTTTACGAGATAAGATGTTAAGAAAACGTATCTACTCATAGCACTAAAACTAATCCGTTATCAGTAGATAGAAACACCAACAAATATCAATATATAGCCAGAAGTTAAGCCACCAGTACATACAAAGCATCAAGACAGATCGAAACAAACAAAAATTAATCTAACAACAAATATCATTAGAATCCGCCGAAAGAGTGATGAAAACCTATAGAGAGAGACTTACTGACCTTCTTCTTCTTGACGGGTTTAAGAATCTTGATGATACATTTCTCATTGTTCGTGCAGTGCACCCCCTCGAAAACCTCGCTGTATTTCCCTCTCCCAACCTTCCTGGACACCTCGTAATCATCCTGCTCCCTGCCATAAACGACAATTTAACGAAAAGAGCCAGTAACAGATGATCTTTTTAAAGAAAAGATGAATTCAAATCGAAAGGAAAAAATGATACGAAAAAAAGACATCATGTAGAAGCTGAAAGACGGGAATACCCCCACTGGACCGCGAGAGACTCGTAGTCGGAGTAATCCTTGGGGCGAATGACGTTGACATCGGCATAAACCCTAGCCTTGGAGGGGGCACCAGGCCGCCGAATCGATTTCCCGATCTTCTGAGCCAGCTTCACCGCTATTTCCAACCGGTGCGGTTGGTTTTTCGACGTAGGAATTTGCTTTCGGTCTTTAGGGGAAGAAGTTGTGTTGGTGGCGGCGGCAAGGGCGGCAAGAGCGGCTGAGGCGTTTGAGGCGTTTGAGGCAAATTGTCGCAGGGAATAGATCGCAGGTGACGATTGGGAGGGAGAGAGTTGTTCCGAGGGGTAGAAGGAAAGAAGAGAAGAGGAAGTTTTCTTGCAATTGTGATGATGGTGATGTAGGAAGAACGAAAATAGTTGTAGCAAAGGCCTTTTGGCCATTTAGGTGGCAAAAACGCAAAAAAATAAACCAAAAACAAACCAAGACCTGGCTGTTTTGGCCAAAGCTGGAACCGTCACCGTTGTCTCAAAATATCTTCTTTTTTTAATGCCTTTTATATTTTACAAAAAAGAATGATTGTCAAACGACAACGTTTCATAGATCTTGGGGCAATTTCAGGATGCCGTTGCAGTTCATAAACGATTGCCACTTTCCTGGATAGTGACGTTGGATGGGGGATAAGAGGAAAGCGGGTGAAAAACAAATAAGCAACCGTGTCTTTACCGTCGCATATGATTGCCAATATTATGCAAATTTGACTTTGAATTGTCCTATAAATAGATAGATTTGAAAATTATGAAAAAAAAACAGTTTTGCATTGATATTTCTATATCTAAATTTATTCTTATCTCTATAAATATTTATTAATATAGATATTTTATCAATAAAATAAAATTTATTTTTATTAAATACTATACATTATAATCTAAATCTAAATCAAACATATCACTGACTCTTAAACCCAATACTTTCTAATTCTCAAGTGACGTGAGACAAGAAAAAATACCAAACAAATGATATCCTGCTAAATACCTATTATTTTATTTGTGGAATTCATAAAAAGTATTTATAATCAATAGAAATATTCAAAGTTAAAAATATATATCATGTATGAAGTCTGATCCATCGACTAAATCTGTAAATACAACTTGCTAGTTATTATCTCGTGGTGTTGGGATTCTTCGTAATGGGCAGGTTTCCATCGTAAGTGCATTTCAGGACATCTGGTGTTCTGACGAGCCGCGGCCCAACAGGCACCTTGTTGGTCTTTGGACGGATATCCTACACAAACCCAACATTCCTCAAAAGCTGAATGACAGATAAAGAATCAAAATTTTTATCTTTTCTCCAAGAATCCTGCAGCAGTGTCGATGGGTTAGCTATGGTTTCTCTGCATGCTTTGTTGAGTCCTCAGTCCTTTTCTGTATGTGATAAGGTGTGGTGGGGACTTTCTATGTATATTGAAGCTTAGCACTGTTCAGTAGTACAGTAATCAATTACCTGGTCAAAGATAGCTGTTGGGATTGCCAAGGTTACGCAGGCATTAGGAGAATCAACTATCCCGGAAATCCTTGCTTCGCATGGGCAGCATGACAGGAGAAGATACATCTGACAATCACCATATTAGCCATATTAGTGGTTAAATGAATTAATATCTATTTAATAAAGCTTGGTCTTTGACCTGCTCTTTGGAGTAACCAAACTTGGAGAGGTAGTCGATAGCATTGAGCACTGCGCGCTTGTAAGCTACACTTGCATCAAGAAAGTGTTGCCTGCCACTCTCATCAACACTGATACCCTCAAATACCAACCATTCCGAGAATCTTGGCTCAACAGGGCCGATCTCAAAAATTGGGTTTACATGAAGGGCAGTCGGTCCCATTGGCGTCAGGTACTCTTTCATTCCATTCCTTAGTATGTCACATCTGTTACATGATAAAAAATCCCATTACCTTGGAGAGGACAATAAGAGACCTGACCTGACTGGACAATAAGAAACTTATTTGGTAAATGTCTTCAAGAATATTGGTGCTTAGGATGAACGTTTATGTTTCTAAGTATTATTGTGACAAGGATTAAGCTACAGTGAGATGTAAAATTATGGGAAAAGGGGTTACTTTAGCACCAGGAAGCCATTCATCTCAATTGCTCCGCAGAATGAAATTTCACCATCACCCTGAGAGAAGTGCATATCACCAGTACTAAGATTCGCTCCCTCTACAAATACTGGAAGGTATATCTTCGAGCCTCTACTGAGATTCTTAATATCGCAGTTTCCTCCATTCTCTCTTCCTGGAATTGTTCTTGCTGCCTCATTGGCTATCTTTTCCCACTCAGAAGTGCCCTTTGGGATCTACACAGAAGGCTTATCACCCTGTTAGAATGAAAACTACAAGTAGAAACAAGGATCAGTTTACCTTTGGTCCTTATTGCCAATTTTTGTTATGGACATCGTGTTAGTGAATCCGTTTTCCAGAAAATGTTAGCAGAAATAGGGATAATATAAATTAGGTTACATTACTAGCATCCGGGACCTCTACTTTTTACAACACTAACAATATGTTTTGTCACTAAAGCATCAAAAAAACAAGGCAGGATGTGAAAATTTTATTTGGTTTTCAAATGCTTCAAGGGCCTCACCTGTCCAAGCTGGCATCCTTTTGTTGATGGTAGACAAGCAAATGGTCTGGAATGCAAGACCTCACATAATTTGAGATTTTTGTGCCCATTTTCTTCTAATTCTCTTTCCCTTTCATTCCAGATATTCAGGAGTTCCATGGACGGTGCGGTTCCAACTATTCCGGGGTGAGTGAGGCCTGGAAATCTGACCCCTGACATTCTTATACTGACTAATGTTCAATATATATACAGCACATTCAAAAATTCATTCTGGAATGTATGGCAGCTGGTAGGTAGCAAAAGTAAACAGTAAATACAGTCCAGTTACCTGGAATCTGACGGGAGTAGGCATATATTCCTTCAAAATACCAAATAGCTTTGGTTGCACAGGGGAAATGATCAGTCAAAAATCCACCTCCATTTTCTCTGTCAAATGAGGCTGTAAAACCCCATTCATCTCCTGGGAGAGGACCCAACTCGCATATTTCCACCACAAGCAGATCACCTGGCTTGGCTGGAACCCCGTCCTTGTCCACAACTCTGATTGGCCCACTGAGATAATGGACCTGGATAATCACAATCAATCTCCATTATCATCTATAGGTAAATAAGCAAGTCTCCAATCACGAGACCAATACTAGTGCTATTACAGGAGTTCTCCTGGTGTACTAGGTAACGAAGGTAACTTGGTCGAACCCTTTTCAATTTTTCTATTTGCTTTTTCCCGTAATTGAGGATATATAGAGTAGCATTGAATACATATCTGTAATCTATGGTAAGAAATTACTCGTCTTTAACTGAATGACATCATTACTTACAGATGAGAGATCTATGGTTTTTACGTCAGTGGCAGAGTCATCATCTTTAATCATACCTCCAGTCCAATCCACCATCTCCACCCTAAAGACTTCACCAGTTTGAACCTGGGCAACTGCAGGTATTTCTGGGTGCCAACGGTTGTGAAGAGGTAGCTTCTGCTCCCATGGTTTCTTCTTCAAGTCTATTGGGATAACCAGTCTTGGGGTTGGAGGAGCCATGGACGAGTGAGGGAAACGATGAAGCCGTTGGTGATCTTGTTGGTAAAACGAATATTAGGCTAAGCAAAAGCACTTGATGAAAGAGGGAGTACTGATTTTTGTAAATATTTAAACAATTTCCTCGTTTCAGTTTCACATGTTGTACTGAATTATTTATTTATTTACAGTATTTAAAAAATACATCCAAAAAATTTTTTCCCCAATTTTCTCTCTCAAAAACTCTCTCATTTTCTTATTTAAAAATTTTCAAATTACTATCGTATCTCGTATCTCAGTCTCACTCTCTCTTCTGTTTGAAGATTTTCTGACTTGTTCGACGGAAGGATATCGGCAGTGTATTGCCTTGCCTGGGAACACAGCCCGGCCCTGTTAAATTCCATCATCTCCATCCTCTAAGGCTCTCCAACCTCAAAACCTGGACCTCTTTGACTGAGTGTCTGGATGCCACCCGCTGGGAAGGAGATGTTTTTGTTTCCATGGATGCTTCTTCAAATCCATGGGGATAATTCGGTAGTAACTCTTTTTTCAAGGAGAAAAGAAACAGAACCTTCCAATAAAAGCTTATGCGATAAGTGATACTAAGAGTCGGCCGCTCATTGAGAAATGATGCCTGTACTTGCCAGCGGAACTTTAATCTCCTCACCAAAAGCTAACCTGGGTGGCATCTGGATTTGATACAACTTGGTTCACCAATTGACTTAATCGTCCTGCATGGTTAGCTGCAATTAATCCATGATCAGGGTCTTCAAACTTAGCCAAACAAGTGGACTTTGGTACCACCATCAATTTGGTATAAATGAGAATAGGCCCCCAGATCCAATCCAATCTAATCCTGATGACCTTTCATAGATGACCCCACAAATCGGAATCTTACAGATATTGCCTGTGTTTTCATCATGGATAAATGAGCTTTTGTTTGTTCTTATACAGAAATGTTGCCCTCCGCTTTTAGCTTGTACTCGACGAATAATGGTCCCTGCAGCTGTTCTATAGGGTTTATGAAACGATGACTTGAGTGCTATTAAGAATCATATCATTCTATGGATTGGTCCCAGCATTCTACATCAATCAAGTTGAGAGTTCTAATGGTTAACGTCAACCAGCTAGGCATGCTTGATTATTTTTGTCTAGATTAAGACCCTCCCCCTAATGCATCAAAATTATACACTTGACCATCATATATAATTAGTTGGCTCCAGTCTAAATCTCATGTACTTACGAACTCTTGCTGCAATCAAATCGTTTATCGTAATCACGAATAAAAACGCTGATCCAGCTAATCTGATATTCTAAAATGCTCCATATTCAAAGCCTTTAATTTTTAAATATAATACGAACTCAAAGCTTCCCCAGGTATTACAAGCCATGAGCCTGCTCTGGATGTTAGATTTTCTACGTGTACAAAATTGATATGCAGAGGTTGCTTGAAAGAGATATTAGCTTGGTCATGCTTCTCTCACATTTTTTATTGTGGCATTGTGAACACATATTTGTCAATTTCCTTTGGGAAATTTTTAATGTGATTCCATCTCGTTAAGTCCAAATTATGTCAAGCCAATTAAATTATATCAAAAGGCTGAAAGAGATCGACAAGGCAAAATATCACGGATAAGGATGCCATCTGCAGAGTGACAATGACAGCCACAAATCACTCAGCCCTTATGTCACCATCAATTTTACACCCTCATTTCCACACAACAGCGATTAAATCTTTCTTTGACTCTTACTAGGTTGTTTGTGCTACTTTTGAAAGGTTTATGAAAAAAAATAAATTAAAAGTACATGCGATTAATTTAATATTTATTTATCTTTAATTTAGATCAAGAATTCAAATTTATTATTTAAGAGAATTAGTCGGAATAGGTGAAACCACTCCTGAAACTAAACAAGCTGTTAGAGTCGTGGGAGGAGGAAAATTAGTGTGTCTTAAGGTATGCAAAACTGATCACGAGATGCTCTCAACTGATCTTGAGAATGCAATTAGTGTGTCTTAACGTATGCAAAACTAATCACGAGATGCTCTCAACTGATCATGAGAATGCAACCAAAGATGATTCTGCATCAGAGGGAAGAGTGAAATTTCGTCCTCCTGATGGCTTTCATTCATCAGATATGGAGATGATCGAGTCTCCGAAATCGTATGGAGAATCTCTAATGGGACATCATTCTAATTCGAATGATTTTGTCGAAGTAAGAATTTGAGGACATTGTTGTGTCAGAAGATGGGGAAGGCCCGTTCATATCAGTTTTTGACAAGGCTCATGCACAGCTTCAGGAATCATGGAAATCATCCGTGATGGTTAAGTTGCTAGGCAAGAATATTGGCTTTGCTCTTATGGTCTCCAAGTTGAGACTTATGTGGGGACTTCCAACGGATGCAAGAACCATCGACTTGGACAATGGCTTTTTTCTCGTTAAATTAGTTAGTGAAGAACAAGTGAATGGTATCTTACTAGGTGGCCCATGGATTATTCTTGGACACTGTCTCACAGTCCAACATTGGCAACCAGGTTTTAGAGCAAGTACAACTAATGATACGAGGGTGGTAGCTTGGCGGCGAATACCAGATCTTCCACTAAAGTATTATCATGAAAAAATCCTCGCAAAGGTGGGTAACTTGGCTGGACGGATGGTTAAAATTGATAGGAATTCTCTCACAGCTCAGCGAGGAAAATTTGCTAAAATTGCTGTAGAGTTGGACTTATTTAAGCCTCTTCTACCAGGCTTGAGAATCAATGGAGAGTGGCTACGGATTGAATATGAGAACCTTCTTCTAATCTGCTTCGGATGTGGCCGTGTTGGACACAATCAATCGATGTGTGCTTTCACTGCTCGATAAGGTGTGGCTAATCAACAGCAGCAACCTCTTGGTGCTCAAGGTTCGGATTACCCTGAGATGAGTAAGTTGACAACCAATAAGCAAGAGGGATCAACCTCGGTGCAACCCACTGAGGCTTTTGGTCCGTGGATCCATGCCCCTACTCGGGCTCGTAGGAATACTATAATGAACAAGATCACGGGAACGACAGACAGACAGAACAAGAATGACAATTGGAAGGCGAGTTCTCTTTCCTTTGCAGGCCGAGTCACGCTTGCGAAGTTAGTTCTACAAGTTATCCCCTCTTATTTGATGCAAAACAAGTTATCCCCTCTTATTTGATGCAAACGACCTTGTTTCCTTCAGGCGTTTAAAAGGAAATTGACCAAATCACTCGCAACTTTGTGTGGGGTTCGAGTGCTGAGAAAAGAAAGCCACATCTATTAAATTGGGAGAGAATATGCAGTCCTAAAAATGAAGATGGCTTAGGTTTGTTCCCTACAGCTGCGACAAATAAAGCTCTCATACTCAAATTGGGGTGGAAATTCTTGACAAACCAAGGAAGCCTTTGGGCTAGAGTCTTGGCTGGGAAATATAATTGGAGTATAGCATCAAGTGTTTCCACAGTAGAGGAGCACTCATTGACGCGGGGACGTTCTCCACTTTGGAAGGCTCTCCACGGTACTTGGTCTTCTTTAGCTAAAACGGGTTCTTGGCATTTGGGCAATGGGGAGTCTATCTGGTTTTGGGAAGATTCTTGGCTTGATCAAGTTGGCCCTTTTATTTGTATTACTCATGAAATAGTCCCAGCAGAGTTAAGGGGAAAGAAGGTAAAGCACTTTGTTACGTCTCAAGGCAATTGGGAGTGGAGCCTCTTCCATAGATATTTGCCAGATTTTGCATGTATCTTGCTAGCACAGATTCGTCCACCCTGTTAGGTTGTGGAGCCTGATATTCAAGTTTACTAGTTAAGTTTTCTTAATGGCTAAGTGTAACACCTATATAAATACTCTCATACGTAATTGTTTAGGGTGTGAGAGTCAATTCTAAACCCTAAACCCTAAACCCAATTCTCTATATAAGCCTGAAATAATCAATAAAAAAGCCTAGCCGTGGAGATTACCATCCTAGTATTACCAGCCTAGCCGCCGTGGAGGTTACCATCCTAGTATTACCACGTACATTTCTTTTATTCTTCTTATTTCTTCATCTAGATCGAGTGTGTGAGTCGTGATCCTAACACACCCACGAGTTCAAAAGAACCTGAATCCTTGCGATGGTCTCTTACTATGAACGGCCAATTTAGTTTAAAATCTGCCAGATCTCTGATATGCGATGATGATTACCATAACTCTGTTGGACTTTGGAAATTAATTTGGAGATGGCAAGGACCGGAACGCATCCGATCCTTCCTATGGTTGCTTGCCCATGATAGGTTGCCAACCAGACGTTTATGCATGAGTAGACATAATATCTCTACAAATGAGTGCCCTCATTGTCGATCGCAGCCGGAACTCTCTTTACACATGCTACGTGACTGCTTCTTTCCCCGCCATATATGGCAACAACTGATTCCTAGCCCTCTCAAAGTGACATTCTTCTCTCTTGGTATGGAGGCACGGTTAACTTCTAATTTAAGAAGCAGTGAGCATTGTGGAAATCTAGATTGGTCGGTGGTTTTTGGAACTAGTCTTTGGTTACTATGGAAATGGCGAAATAAGTTAGTCTTTGAAGGAAAAATTAAGGTGAGTCCAGTTCCGACAATGCAGATTATGGAACATGCAACAGAGATTTATTTATCATTAAGAACTGTATCTCAGCTTAGTCCCAATTCTACAAGTCGTTCTAACAAATGGGTGAGATGGATCCCTCCCCTCCAAGGGTGGATCAAATTGAATTGCTACGGAAGCCATGATCCAATTTCTAACTGCTCACTTGCAGGAGGGTTACTTCGTAACTCTTTGGGAAAGTGGATCATTGGTTTCTCACAGTCCTTTGAAAGCTATTTAACATGGGAAGCAGAAGTCAGAGCTATCTTGACTGGGCTATCCATGGCTTTGTCAACAGGAGTGGTATGACTACATTTGGAGAGTGACTCTTTGGGATGTTATACAAGCTTTGAAGCTAAGGGAATTGAAACCCCCTTGGAGTCCCCTGTTAATACAGTGTGGACAAATGCTCACTCAGTTCCATGAAGTGAACCTGGAACATATTTTCCGTAAAGCTAACCAAGCTGCTGATGAGCTTGCGAGACTAGCGATCTCACTACCCCCCGTGGAACCCATATGCATCCTAGCCCTCCTTTGTCATTACAGTAAATTTTGTTTTGTGATTATGCTGGTTTTGTAATGTTTCGTCCAGGTTTCTAGTTTATAGAACATGCGTCTTTTAATAAATAAAAAAAAAGAATTAGTCGGAATTGAAAAACATCAAGCATTTTGATTGCTGCAATGTAAAAAGGTTTGGAAGAGTCAAAGTATAATTTGCAACGAATATGGGGTTTAGTTGATTTTCTATGTTCGCATTTGACTAAAGTAGGCCATCAAAAAGCATTGTCATTGTTGATGACTAGTAAAGTTGTTTGAAAAAAAAAATTGCGCTAATAAAGATATTTTATTTTATTATCGGCAGGACAAGGGCCAAAATATCAATACGGAATTTTAAATAGAATGATAATACGTAGATCGATACGGCATGAATAATGGTAAACTGAAAGGAAAACATGTTAAACAATGATTTTGGTTACCAATAAAAATAGATGAAATGAAATATAATATAATTAATTTGTGGATTTTTTATATATAAAAGATATTTGTTATCAGATGATAATAACTAAGATTATGGATAGTTAAGAAATTGTTACAGGTTGATGATGGAAAATTTTTTATACCACATGTGAGATGCTAATTGCATTAAGTGTTTGTTCGGAAGGTTATTGTTGCTTTTTTATAGTTGAAAATATTTTTATAAAAAAGATATATTTTTAATTATTTTAACATAAAATAAATTAACTTGATATTAAATCACATTTAATTATTTCCAATAATTTAATATTTTTCATTTTATTTTTAACAATGATTCTATTTCCAACAACTTTATGAAATCAATGTTTAAATGCGATGAGATTAAGAACAGAATGACTTTATCAAAAAAATATAAAGCTGAAAGCATATTAGTGCCAACCGTAAGATTAAATCCCAGCATTGTTCGAGTATAGTAACAAGAAAAAATTAGTGCCGTCGAAGGTGACATGTGAAAAGACCCGCAATAAGTGGGGAGGAAGCCGAGGTGGGTGTGCGGAAATTTATTGGGCGGAAGAAGGTTCCGTGGGATCCATCCTTATGCGGCGGGACGCAGCACAACACAGAAATGAGAAATTTGACCTTCTCATTTTCTCTTAATATTGCTTCTTTAAAAAAATTTAAAAATATGTAAAAAATATCTTTTCTATTTCTATAAGTTTATATCTTGTATTATGATTTTGAAAAAAAAAACTACAAAATTGTAATGAAAGATTATGTATATAGTAAAATAAAGTGAATTAGCCTACCGGTAAAAAGTACTGCAAATGAATTTTTAGTACATCTTTCTCTTTCGTACATATCTTTTTAATCCGTAAGTTGTAGCATAGAATATTGTCCAATTGATGAGGGGGTGACGTGGATTCCACCACCCCAAAGATAGAGGAGATAATAATGATCCTTCAAGGACTAAATGGAACGGGATAGAGAGAGGAGGAGAGAGAGAAAGCAAGGACAGCTAAAATCGACGCTGACATGGGCCGTACTGCCTGCTTGCCTGTCTGCCAACCTGCCTGTACCCAATAGCCAGGGAAGAGACGTAGAAACTGCAACTTCATAGGCCCCACGAACTGAAAAAACAAATATGACACAAGTCCAGCCTCCTGATTCCTTATTACTCCATGTCTCCATCTTTATACGCGCCTCTTTACATTCTCCAAGAGCTGCACCCGCTCCATGTCTGTCTCCTTAAAAAAGATAATATATAATATATGTCTATTTTTTTATAATTCAACCGATATCTCATTATAAGATGAGACACTGTTAGGAGCAAATTGACCATAATAAAGGTATCAGGACATGAACCATTCTTAATTACCAGCGGAAGACGTTGTACCAAATTTGGCAAGCCACAAATTTAGGTAAAGGTTTTTTTTTTTACCATTATAAAATAACCTTTAACGTTACAGAACAGCGCGAACAGTAGGGGTCAAAAGGGCCCCCTTTTCGAGTATAACCTACCCTACACTACATAAGTGTTACGGCTCCAGGAGGGAACATATGTGACCCCAAGTGTTTGACGAACTTTGAAGAAATAGTTGTTGTGGATAACTATGAAGAAACATATGGAGGATTATTTCATTTGCAGGCACTGTTACGTCAAATTAACAACCCGATGCTGTTCTATTTCATTCGATGGAACACATTTGCAGGCTTCGCCCAATCAGATTGGTGCTCCACCTTCTTTGCTAGTAGGTCAAACATTTGAACCTTATCCTATCTGTGGCGGTAAGCTACGTAAGCAAGTATGCTTCTCATGGACCTCTCTCTATATGCCTATTGGTCTGCCATCTCCTAGAGGAATCCAATGAGGCCTAATCATCAAAGTCACTGTGAGTCGGGTACGATTAGGCTCAAATCTTAATTTAAGATACACAGAAATTCGGCAGAAACCCGAGGCTGTCATCAAGGTTAGGCCTTGTCAATTGTCATGGACAAGAAGCAACTGGATCATGGATCGTGCTTCAGCTTATGTCTGAACTTGACGACCTAATTTTATTGACAAGTAGCAACAGAACAAAGTAAACAAATTAGGAAAAGAAAATTAAGTGGTTAAATGAAGAAAGACTAGTCCGATTTATTATTGTCGTACAAAAAGAGTACACAGATTACCGCCCAAATCATTTTTCTCCTCTAGATGATCACAGGAAGGGAAATCCTTGGCTGGTAATTCACAAAATCATGATGGAATACCATTCCAGACGAGAAATCAAGAAAATTAAAGGAGTAGCCAAACTCATGAAATTGCACCGATATGAAGCCTCCATCGGGTGCAGATAATAAGAAACATGTTCCGCATGTTCTAGCTTCTTGATCTCTAGACGAATAAGTTTAGTAACCCCCTCTCTCCCAGGTGATGGTCCACTGATCCGCTCTCGAAGTACGTCGTGGTATTTGTCGTCACAGATTCTTCGGAATTCATCGACGGAGATCCCGGCCGACGGGCTTCCGGTTTACGCAGTTTCGGGGATGAAGTCGGCGTCAGGCGAAGGGCCAGATCCTTGTTTTCCGGTTTTACTAACAGGATCGGTTCCTCAGTACGTTTCCGTTTGGGTAAGACTTTAGATCTCGAGCTGGAGAACCGTGAACGGAAGTTCGGACTAGGATTCGGATTTTGAAGTTTCCAAATGTCAGCGCAGGCTTCTTCTGCCTCCGATGTCTCGTCGGAAGCTGGGGACATAGATCCTCCTCCGGTGCCTCGAAGCTCGGGAATTGGCCGAAGCGTGCCGCCACGGAGAACTGTTTCAACTGCGGCTTGGCACACGTGCCAGTTTCCGGTCCATAGAAGCCCTACGGCGCCGTTTACTGGATTCACTGACCTTCCACAAGCTTCGAATAGCAGAGACTGAAATAAAGCTGTAAAAGAAAAAAAAATTAGGCAATCATTTCAATGATCAGAAGACGGATTCTAGGAGATAGAACTAGAAATATATAGAGGAGACATGAAAAGGTTGGGTAGTCAGTCAGGTCAGGGAATATATACTAACAAGGGCGCTGGGGCTCGGGGACGGAGGAGATAAAGGACATGAGGCCCGCACGGCCGAAAAACTTGGCGACGAAGACGGTGGCGTGGCCTTGAGCTTCAGGACTTTCGATCCATTGCAAACAGGGACGTAAAATACACGTCTCGCTACATCCTTTGCGGAGAACTCTGCATCCGTTGCAACTCATTCTCTTCCTATGGAATATATATATATAAGTCCACTCACATGAACAACACGCGGAGAGAGTTGCTCTATCTGAAAAATTAAAGCAGGGAAGTAGGAAGGTGATGGAATAGAATGGTAAAAGGCCAGGTTACAGAGAAAGGTCGATGGGATGAGAAATGAAGGTTGACATGTGAGAAGGTGAGGGTGTATATATATTTGGTGAGGAAGAAAATTAAGGGTAACGAAGAAGTCGAGAGAGTAGCCATGGAGTTGGGTAAGAGGAGGGGCTTTGAAAATTTTAACTAGGGTTAGGTTAGTTAAGGTGGCAGTGAGCGTGCGTGCCTACGTGGTGGGTATGGAGGGTATACTGGGTTTTAGCGTCAAGGGTGATGCATTGTCGTGGGGGAAAGACAAGATGATGTGAGATTCCAAGGTCTTGGGCTCGAGCGGCTCCGTGTTTCCTCGGTTGTTTCTCTCTCCGCCGGTGGTTTTGGGAGTGGACTAATCAGTAATGAGGAGTTATGGAGTTATTATTTCTAGTTTATTAAAGAAATGGGTAGACGAAAATGGGTATTCGGGCCATGGTTTGGGTAAATGTTCGCTGGGTTGTTGCGGGTAATTATGATACGTGGGTAGTGGGGGAATATAAATTAAGATATGGCAAAATTTTCTGGTAGCTAATCATTGAGGGGAGGCTTTCGCGCAAGATTAGGAAAAAGATCCTCGTCAGCGGTGCAGTTTACAGAGCAGATGACGTTCTTGTTATTTATGAGAGCGTTGAATTATTTGATGATGAGGCTCTCTTCCATTCATCTGAAATGATTTATCTGCTTACAATTTCGGGTTAGATGAAATAAAATATGATTTATATTCGCCAATATCATTTCTTAGACACGTTTCATCTTCCAAACAACATTAATATCATATTTATACACGTTACTAATTTAAAATCTTATTATATGTTTTATACTTAAATCAAGGCTAAGGTGATCTTGGTATAAATATATAATTTGTTAGGAAATTATAATATTATTTTTGATATTGTCATTCTACCCCACTCCACTTCTTATCTCTAAACTCCTTCATTGGGTATAAAAGTATTACACATTATTTTTTTATAAAAGAGTGTTACATAAGGACAGCATAGGTACCTAATAAATATAAATATCATCACTAAAATCATATCACAGTAGATCAGGAAAAATAATGAACCAACAAAAAAAGTTAAAGGCCCCAGTTAATGCTGAAATGAGATATGATGCTTCTAAAAAAAACCATTGCGCTATTGCATCCGGCATAGAAAACATATATTGAGACCATAACAGTGGATTGGATCAAGCCCACCATTGATTAAAGTAGTATATATAAAAAATAATTCACCACTAGTGTTGTCAGAGGATATGTGGTGGAGATTTTACTAGTCCTCTAAATCATCTGAAATCTGAAAGTTGTCTAATCGGTACTACCACTCGTATATTTAGGGTACCATAAATATCAAGTATGTCCCATGACACTATCCTTCCTGTGCTCATGAAGATGCCACTATCCAATCAACCCTAACCTGTGATTTTCAATTAAAAACATCTTATTAGGGATATATAAACCCCATACAAGTATTAGTATCTCAATCGTATGAAAATAAGTCAAGACAGTATATATATCAGTCACAAAAATATATAATGTGTAAAAACAATAGACAACCAAAGTATGAAGTCCAGGTATACTATAAAAATGACAAAAATATTGAAAGTACGAAATGCATAAAGAGTCAAAAATATTTCATAAAACACTTACAAAATAATATTTATTTAATTTCTTAAATTTAAATACTGTAAAATATTTGACCATAAAGAATATATAATTAATTTAATTTGAGGTTCTTCACTCACCTGACTCCTATTTAGTCAGGTCAACTCTGACTTACGAACAGATTCAATAAGACTCTAACCGGGTTAACTGCAATTTTGGAATTTACGTATCCTAATTAAATTCCCAAAGGTCTTCCTTAAATTTAGTAAATAAATAAATAGAAAATATAACAGAAATCGTACCTTTAGATTATTCTATTGATTGTTCTTGAGTCTTTAATATTATTATATAATGTACTTCAGAAAGTGATGAGAGAATCAATGTTTAATTGTTAGATTCACTGTTCTTATTCTAAATAAGTCAATTTTTATTAATAACAGACTCCGGACAATAAACAAAAATAAAATCCAATTATTCCAACAAGTAAAACTTCCTGATCATACGAATTAAACCACTGTAGATGCAAAATTATAAAATAAGGTTATTCTTTTTATCATAAAAAAAAGAAAGGGTTATCTAAGGATTAAGAAATGGAACCCACACTTTACAGGGAGCAGAATAAATAAATGGACGGCCGGACACCGGCGGGCCCAGCACTGATGTTGTGGAGAAAAAAGACGAGACAAAAAGAAATAGTATGACTCGGATTTCAGTACAGTGAATTTTATTTTGCTTGGAGTTGTCTATATATAAATTAATATTATATTAATTTCAAATTTTGGATCAGTCCCTGTTTAATTAAATTTGTTGATGAGAGGCCTAAACCAAAGAATTTTAACAAACTAAAGTACAGAGCTACTTTGGTTTGATCTGATTTAGACAAAAAATTTCAAATTTTAAATAAAAGAAGCAAATATATATTAAGAAGTTTTATTTGATAGCACATATATATAATTCATACTTTAAATACTAAGAAAAAAATATTGTAGGTTAGGATGTGCTTCTCTCTATCTTTATCAAATTGTCTGGTTGGATGGCCTTCTTATTTATTTTATTGATATCTGCAAGTTGCTCCTAAGTCCTAACTATAGTTAGACACGTCAGGTCCACCTAAAAGTGGCAGAAGATGACGCTGCTCTTAATCTTTTTCTCATTTTTTTTCGACGCCTATGGTTCGCTAGTTTTAGAGATTCCTACGCTAACTGCTAAACGATGTTTTCTTTTTCTCGTACAATAAACCTTCTTTGAGTTTATATTAAAAAAATAAATTTTAAAAAAATTTAAAAGAATATCTTGCAAGATTTTTAAAAAATTGTTATCTCTTATCGGATTTAATTGACACACTTTGTCAAAGTCCATTTTGCGGAGAAATAGACCAAATCAATTTTCAAATCTATACAATATTCTCCATCGATAATCTTTGTTATATAAACTCCAACTATTGTGCGATAGGCGAGCTTCCATTACCTGTTGAATGACAAGTCAATCGTAATGATCTATTGCAGTTTTTGTTTGACTGTCAACGACAATCTTCCATTCCATTAGAAGGTACCAATAATTAAAAAAGAAGAGTTTTTTTTTTTTTTGAATTTTTAACTTTTATGCAGAAGAATCTTGATTTTGGGACACCATAAGAGATCCAAATAGCTTAATAGCCATATGTAATGCCTTTTTTTCACCAGGAGAAAGAGATACGAAGCTCTTGGGTCGACGAGGCATGATGTGACATATATTTGGCCATTCACGTGAAGATAATGCTTCCTGGAGCCTACTGAGCAGGATGAAATTATACGAAACCTCTACTACTTGTATACAAAAAGAACCAAAAAGGGCCGCGATTCTTGACCAGAAAGATCATCCAGTACCATCTTCATCCTCCGAAACCCATGGCCTAACGTGAGAGAATGTTCGGTCTCCACGTGAGCATGTCTGCTTCCACCATACCCTAGCCAACTCCTCTATTTATTCTGCGAGGATGGCAGAGGAATCTATTGTAGCCTGGACAGTTTTTTCTTATACTCTTTCACAAATCACCATACATATGAAATGTGAATGCTAGGTTTAAATTAACAAATTTAATTTAATTTAGATTTGTATCAGATTCTTTTCTTCCCGTTTATGTCGATGGGACAGGATTCATTAAGGAAAAGGAACTAATCTCGTAACTATATAAAAAGTATCGACGCATGAATACTTTTAAGGTAGTGCAGGTATATACTTTTCCTTCAATGCAAAGAGAATGCTATTTTTAAGTTTTAATTTTTTATATTAAATAAACAACAATTAATATCTTTGCGTTATACAATAAATACTAATTAAATATATATCTAATTGATCCAAAATTTACTTTTAATTTTAGTTTATGAACCTTGAAGATCACGCCAGAACAACCTTACCAAATATTAATTCTGATAAGAGCAAGAGATGGTTAAATCGAATGAGACAATTCCATTCTTGTCGGACCTATTCTGGGCCCAATTCATTTCTAAAAGAAATGAAAAAAGTTTTGTCCCTGATGGTTCATATGGGCTGGCTATGCCCATATAGTTCCTGCTGTGATAACTCCAACACCAGCAAATTAGAGCTTCCATTGTGGGAAGGAAATAGCCCGTTTTAGTTTAGAATGCGTCAATAAAGACTCAATCAAATCCTCGTTTATAAGTTCAAAGTTTCTTTTTCTGTATATGTCGTGCTTAGATCATTGCTCCAAGCAGGACCAACTCTCCAGTGAGTCATTTCTAGGTTTCGATTCTATGTAAAATCATTCATGTACCCTAAAAAAGAGGCAGTTCATCTTCAATTAGTGGGTAGCTGAATCTATTTATAGTAAATATTTATGATATAACGAAAAAAAAATATTATTATCAACTATAAATATCTCTTTAATTTTTTAAAAAAAGTTCATCCTTTAACATTCATCAATCTGACAAACTCACTTTCTCCTCTTATCAAAATTCTTATCCAGGACCAGATTCATTGGTAAAATGAACACGGCACGCATAAAAGGATCATGCATAGATACATAGGTGGGCCTCTATATATATATATATATATATTGCTTGTGATCTTTACAATAAACTTCTCCTCGTGCACTTACACGTGATTCAAGCCTCCTCTGATCCCCTTCAGTTGGTATAGGCTCCCACCTCAATCATCCTGCCCCATTTATGAATAGACTAGTCGACTATGCCACCCAGAAGAGGGGACAGTTCCTTCTGCTCTCTAGTATGCAGCCCAAATTCCATCTATCTTATTTACCTTATCTTAATTTGCAGGGTATATTTATGACTTCCTAGTCCTTATTTTACTATGCATCAGATTGTACAAGTACTATATTAGTGGTAATCTAAAATAACAGTTATCGAATTAAAATTATTTTCTTAAATAAGTTCTTAATCCACCCTATAAAATTTCTCACCAGGAGCTATAGTTGAAGTTGCACTTCTACAGCTGTAAGACTTTGATATGCTTGTATTGTCACATTAAATAGGTTGGCACAGTACTGCTCATGTTCTGTATTCTTTAATGTGACCTGAGGAGATACTATAGGGACCACACCTGCAATCCTTTTTCCAGGCATAATATACAGGATAGAAACTACACATCTACCGAAACCATCGAGTAGAAACCCTAATCATAGTTATATTCATATCGAGATTAATATTCTTTCGGATTTCAATCGACTTCATTGAATACTTAAAGATTCCAATACCTTTTCAATCGGAACCAAACTTGGTTTAAGTTTACGCTTGAAAGAATGTGTTTTTGCAGAGACCCAGAGAAAAGCCGACTCGCTTGTTGTCAGTTGGTAACGTACTTGACAAATTGAGTAAATTTTTTTAATTATTTTACAAGGATTTCGAAATGCATGCAGCTGAAGAAGAGTATAAGAAGAATCCAAGAAAAGCACGTAAGGAGAACCATATAAGTTAAGCTAATGAGTTTTTCTAAACCTAGAGAATTTTGAGGAGGATTCCTGAACCTGAGATACAAGGACTAGATGACACAAACGCTAAGAAGAAAATACTGGTAAAAGTGTTTTAGATTTTTATTTTGATAAAGGGAATTCTCCGCCACCTATGATCTTTGGATTGGATTCACCAGACAACATAAAGGACAGAGGGACGCGAGCATGAAAGTAAGGAATGTAACCATGTGCTTAAGATAACATACAGATAATTAAGCAAATTGTCTTCTTCTAGAATTATTCGTAGTACCCACACCTGCATGTTGTATCAAATAAACTTAGGCCCGAGACAACTTGTCCAAAGCATATGGAACCCAAAGTTATATATATATATATATAGTCTCAAACTTCATACGTTAAGATACACGAAAAGGACAATGCCTTTCTTCATCTGAATCATTTAGGCATAAGTTGCCACGGATAGGATGGATTGATATGCAACAGGCCAATAAAACCTACCCAATCATTATTGAGAGCTCGCTTCTCTTTGAACGACGAGCGTTATTATCATTATGAAACTACAATCAACATGAAGTACACATGCACGTTAGGATCTGACATGCATGTCTTTAAAGTAATGGTGGATATAACGTTTTGTGTACAGCCATATATGAATTGATTTGCGTGGAAACTCGCGACATCTTTGAACAAGTCTTCCACACAAGTAGTAGACGCTGCAATAAATATTTCCCTCCAATACTCAAAAGCATAAAACTTATTTGGCTACCGAGTCAACAATTTGAAGGTTTTGTGCGCTTCCCAGTTCCCTCAAAGTGTCAAAGCCAGGAAGAGATGTTGAAGCCAATTTTAATTGAAAGGGCGTTCCCCTTAATTGTTAAGGACAAGATCTGTGTTGGTGTTCTTTTGTGTTTCTCTTAATTATCATTAATTTTCCAAATGTGCAAAATGATTTTTTTTTTTTTATTTCCTGAAGATTTAATTAATCGGATCTCTGGTGCTGATGTTTTAACTAAATCGATATCAGAAGGTCTGCGTGTTGGACCAAATGATTTTTTTTTTAATAAAACGCAATATTTTGAGCATACTGAAAGCATCACATCAAGATATAAATCTATATCTCTGAAAATTTTAATTTATGTAGTCAAGTACAATTATTCAAATAAATACTAAGCAGATTCATGAAATTAAGTATACGTTCAGAACTTCAGATCCAGCCAATCCTATACTATGACAAACTTGTGGGGAAAAAGTATAGCATTCGACTTGACTATCCCCGTGAGATCCTCATGCAATCTAAAGCTGTGAAAATCAGACCTAAAGATCTGGTATTTTCACCGGATAATTGGCAAAACTATATTAGTCATATGAAATAACTTAAACATCTCATCTTCATTTGTCCTGGAAGGTAACAAAATGATTAACTTAGAATGTCCGAGTTTAATCTGTAGGTAGTAGAAATAGAAAAACATAATTGTCCAGCCAGAATAAATGTCGGAAATCCCTGGAAAAAGTAAGACGATGAAAAAGCAGGAATTCTTGGTTGGCTTTGAAAATGACTATTCCTTCTTCTCATCGATGCATGCGTATGCGCCGGATTTGGCTGCCATGCATGAGTCATTAGAGGGGCCCCTTTTAGTTCAACTTCAATCAATGATCACAGATGTCCTTATACAGAGCAGCCCCACAAAGATGGAGATATGAGAAATTCCATAGGGAAAGGTTTTGTAAACACACGAAGGAAAAGAACAATTTCCGTAGGCAATATAGAATAGGAAAAATACGCAAAAATGATTTCTTCATGATAGTATACATAATAACATGGTGGCCCGTGAGTAAGTGAGCCAAAGTGTAACTGCCTCCTATCCCCACCCTACTCGTTACATGACAAAATCCCATCTCCCACATGTAGACAAGCCCCTGGCCGGCTACCTCACATGCCACCAAAAACCAACAGACCTAGCCACCCTCTTCGTCTCCCCCTTTATATGACTACCTCTATCTGCACCTCTCTCTCTCTCTCTCGTGTTAGCAACCTGAAGAAAAAGGCAGTATAAGGGACACCGAGGGAGAATTAGAGACCTTTTGTAGCCATGAAAAAGGTTTTTGAGTCATTGACATCAGTTGCTGCTTACTGCTCCATTCTATCTTACGACTGAAAAGCCTGAAATTTGCTAAAAGAATGGTCTTTTTTTGCCAATTTTGACTTCCACCAAGTTTTTTTGGGATGGGAGTTTACTCCTGATCAGTCCCTTTTTCCCTTTCAATAAATCCCTAGATAAAGCTGAACTGTCCATTTCCTTTGATTCGGTTGCAGAATTCTCCCAGGACATATAGGCCTCATACTTTCACCCCTATTTGGATCGGTTTCCAATGCAAAGGTACCACTATTAGTCTGGTCTCTTTCTTTCTTTTGATTCCTGCTTTCGATCTTCTCTTTCCCTTTTGCTCGCTCATTCTTTTGTTCTCTTGCCCCTCCATCCCTCTTCCTCTACCTCCCTTCGGTTTCCCGTGTCTATCATGCAATTCACTGAAGCCCCACTTCCACCCCTTCGCCAAATCATTCCATTCCCAAACCCCACCATGAACAAAAATCAGACTCATCAAAGGACCCGTCCATGGCCTGGATTCCCAACATCAAAGTCCTCCTTGGGGAGTTTTGGTGATACTAATTGCATGGAGCAGCTTTTGGTCCACTGTGCGAACGCAATTGAAAGCAATGATGGAACTTTAGCCCAGCAAATCCTTTGGGTTCTCAACAACATCGCGACCCCGGATGGTGACTCAAATCAGCGCCTGACATCTGCTTTTCTTAGAGCGCTCATCGCACGTGCAGCCAAGAATGGTACCTGCAAGCTACTTGCAGCAATGGCAAATGCACATTGCAATCTTGCTTTGCATACCCATAAATTCTCAGTCATGGAGCTCGCTGGTTTCGTTGACTTAACCCCATGGCACCGGTTCGGTTTCACTGCTGCAAATGCCGCCATATTAGAAGCTGTTGAAGGGTATTCTGTTATTCATATTGTAGATTTGAGTTTGACTCATTGCATGCAAATCCCTACTCTTGTTGATGCTATATCTAATCGGTTCGAGGTAGCTCCTTTGATAAAGCTTACAGTTGTTGACACCAAAGAAGATACACCGCCTTTGCTTGATCTCACACATGAAGAGTTGGGCTCAAAGTTGATAAACTTCGCGAGGTCACGTAATGTTATGATGGAATTTAGGGTCGTTCATTCAAGTTATGCTGATGGGTTTTCTTCCTTAATTGAGCAGCTACGAGTGCAACATTTTCCGTATGCAGAAAGTACTGGAGAGGCATTAGTCATAAACTGTCAGATGATGCTCCATTACGTACCTGAAGAAACGCTATTTTCTATTCCCATTGCAAACTCTAACCCCTACTCTTTTGAATCTTCTTCTACTTCAATGTCCTCTCTTCGAACAATGTTTCTGAAATCGCTTAGGAGTTTAGACCCCACACTTGTTGTGCTAGCAGATGAAGATGTAGATTTGACATCGAATAATTTAGAGTCTAGGCTAAGGTCTGCTTTCAACTATCTATGGATACCTTATGACACAGTGGATACGTTTCTTCCAAAAGGGAGTAAGCAGAGACAGTGGTACGAGGCTGACATTTACTGGAAGATTGAGAATGTGATAGCTCATGAAGGTCCACAAAGAGTTGAGAGGCTTGAACCCAAAAGCCGGTGGGTGCAGCGAATGAGGAATGCCAATTTTCGAGGCGTTTCTTTTGGTGAAGAAGCGGCTTCCGAAGTTAGGGCCATGCTTGATGAGCATGCTGCTGGGTGGGGATTAAAGAAGGAAGAAGATGATCTTGTCCTTACTTGGAAAGGGCATAACGTTGTATTTGCTTCGGCTTGGACCCCAGTTTAGAGCTTCATTCTGGCTGGAACCTATTGATCATGATCATCTAGCCTATTATGTTCTTTATATATGATGATGACCTGTCTCTAATTCGTAGTTAACAGCTAAAGATTAGAAAGGAGCTTGTCCTTGGCCATTTGGCAAATTAGTGCCTGTTGTTGATATATTTTCTGCTGGTGACGTTAATCTTACACCCTCTCTCTCTCTCTCTTCCTTGCTATCTGCCTGACATTCTGTTAATTTCTTTGCTTTTATAAAATTCCAGAAACTAGCTCTAGATACTTTGCTTTCATGGCCAAAGGCTAGCAATAATATTAAATACAAAATGCATACTTCATAGGGAAAATGTGCTTGTCTGAATCTTTCCGTACTGACCAGCATCCAAATAGGGTGATGTACTGTCTGCTTATATATACTCTGATATAATTCATTAATTCTCTACATATGAGCATCCAGTTACAGGATTGTGCATCTTATAAGCCTAATAGTTGAGTGATAAATTCTACCCCAAGGTGTCGGATTATTGCAAAAGAAACTTGGAAGTTAATCCGATGTTTCATATAAAGGTGCATGTCGGATGATGTGTTGAGACTTGAGACTTGATATGGTAATTAACAACAATTTTTTTTAGATCAAAGATGAGATGTTTTTGTCGGAAAGATAGCAAGTTGGAAAAGGTATATACTATGTACCCATCGATGGTTGTGTTAAGGGATTATAAAATCAAAAGTAGAAAAAGCAGCAGCCTGTGAAACATTACCAGAATAGAGAATATTACTAAATAGAGGCATTAAGAGAATGGCTTTGGTGCAGGTTTGAGACAAGTTCAAATGTGTCCATCTATATTTGATGGTTATAATACCAACTGAAGAGATTAATACATTTTAAATTTTTTAAAAAAAATATCATGTCCTAAAAAATGATAATCATGGAATCACCGATTTTATTAGTATTCATAACTTGATTTGTTAGTTTAATCATCCAATTCGAAAAGTATTCGATTTATCTAATTTTCCCTTCCCAATTTTTATGTTTTAATAAAAAGAAACTTAATTCACTGTATTAATTGCAGTTTGTAATTACAGAATATGTTTAGACATTGGCTCCGTAAGATCAGCCAAAATAAATGATATATAGTCAACATATCTTTAATATAATATTAAAAGATTCTTTCCTTTAATATTCTCCTTTGAATAAAAGCTAATCAAGAAATAGGAATCGGATAGCAGAATTTTGATAATCGTTGCCATAGTACTTTGTGTTCAAGTTGTTCTACAACGGTTTCGCGATTATCAAACTTAAATTTAACAACCAAATCCAATTCCATAGAGGGTGGTTGTCGGTGTCTCGTCGGGTGACGGAAAGGAGAGGAGGCGCGGAGAAAAAGAAGCATACGGAGAAAGAAAAAGATCCCCTTAGTGTTGTTAAAGCTAAACATAAACGACATTTGTCTACTTTCTTCTTTCTTTGAATAAATAATAAATTATATATATATATATATATATATATTATTTTAGAATAAATAGGTAAGATAAAAAATGAGAATGAAAAGAAGAATAGATGATACACATAGTATATATATAGAAAGTAAGAGAATGATAGACATAATCTACGACATGATGCTTGGTAAAAACAAATCCCTCAGTGAAAATTATGCATTTTACTAAAGAAATATCTAATGGATAAATATTTCTTGAAAAAAAGTTATATATTCATTAAATATTATTTTTTTAAAAAATATTTTTTAGAACAGTCATTAAAATAACTAGAAGTTGGAAAACTTTGAAAAATTATAATAAATCCAAAAAATACCAATAAACCCAAATTTGCCTAAAATTTTATAAAAAGACTATTCAAATGAAAAATAAATTCCAAACCATAATTCCAAAATTACAAAATAAGTATTATAAATAAGAAAAATCTTAAAAGATCTCAAAAATATAAAATCAAAGCCCACAAGTCTTCAAGACTTGTAAACTATCCTCAAGAATTCTCGATCGGAATCTTAACTCTTATTAGTGATTGGTTTAGATCATTCTTCAGTATAAGTATATATATAGTATGGGTCGAACTTTACTGTCAATATGATTTTCATTCCAATTGATTCTTAGACCTCTTGATTATTATTTTCGTTTCTTCAAACCACTGCCCATTTGTTACTTAACAAGTTAATCAGGGATGATGAAAAATATGGTATCAGAACCAGAGGTGGTAGAGAAGATAAAAAGAAGGTGATTGAGAGGAGGTTGGGAAATGGAGAAAAAATCAGCTTTTGGCATGACAGATAGTGTCGCAATCACCCACTAAGCATATCCTTTCTGAGTTTGTTCAAGATACCTGAAGACGAAATGGGAAGATGAATAGAATAGAGCTGGGACTGAAAATAGCATCGAAGAGAAGACTATTTGTGTGGGAAGAGAATTTAGTGGGTTGCCTAGATCAATTGATGACTGAATTTAAACCCAGAATTGGATGTGCACATAAGGTTGTGTGGAGAACTGGAACAAAGGACAAAGTTTCGGTAAAACAATTTAGTAATAGTGTAGGAGGAAGATCAAGGAACAGTCAAAACGTCGGAATTACTGTGACAATCGGAGACAACGTGACATTTTGGTTTGCAATATTTCTGTCGGCAGGCAGCGTGGAGTCTCTGGCTTTGAAGGAAGAAAGCTGTGTTTCCAAATGAAAAAACATAGAATTAACCACTCTGATACATGGGCCAATTACTTGCTGCCCAGCCCAAGAAAGAGATCCACGTTCCCCCCCTATCGGAAAGGTAGGAAATATGCAATTAGGATCGGTGGGCATAGGAAATGGAACTCAACCCTCAGCAATTGTAACGCTTTCATTAATGTATTGAATGTTCTCAAGAAATTATATACTACGAAATCACATTGTCCCAACGGCACATCTACGATATCGGATAAGGCAAGACTATGGCCAAGAGGGAAGTCCAACAATCCTACTATTTATACAACATACACATTAATCATCATGGTAGAAATTCTTCAAAAAAAATAAAATTATCATGGTAGAAAGAAATGACGAAATCTTAATACAAGAATCAAATGATAGAATACCTCAGAAAGGAACTATCCTAACATCTTACCGTATCAATCTACAAGACATCATTCACGTTGTGTTCAGACTCAAAAGTTGGAAAAGTCGTGGAGGCTGTTTTAACCTCTCCTGCCTTAATTGCTCTCCAAGAACAAAGCTGTTTTTGCTTCCGCTTTGGTATTCTAAGGTCAGGTCAGAAACCTGGGCAAATCCGATGTTGTGGTGGGTTAGTTCTTCTCTTCTTTTATTTGTCTTCGGATGGTTGATGGAACTAGTGATCATATTTATATCGCTGGATCCAGTGGAAGATGAGGAGAAGCTTGGTGTTGAATCAGAAGTTATGTTTGTCTCGGGTTTCTTCCTTGGGTTGTAGTAATTCGTCGGCCCCAGTGTCAGCTCTATCTCATTTTCATCTGTATATAATTCTACTGCTCTATTTCCGCTGGAGTCTGCAACATTTCTCTCCAATTCAAAGTTCACCATTGAATCCTCCTGGTGTAGATTGTAGGCATGATTCGTGTTATTAAAACTAAAACCATTCTCTGAGCTCCCTAATTCTTGAGTCTGGGCATTAGGCTTGTTGCATGCCATGTTTCTCATCATGATCTTCTGGACGCGATATAGACGATGGAGCTCGTAGACCTGCATCATTAATAATTCTCATGCTCAGAATCAATTTTACTCTAAATGAGGATAGATATTTAAAACCAAGGTCCGTCTGTTGATAAAGAACAGGAGAAGAATATTAATTACCTGCTCTTTGAATGTTTCTTCGTGTTTGAGGATGGCCATTCTCACGTATTCCTTACCATACGGCTTGTCAAAGAGCTCCATCAGACTTGTTTTAGCTTGTTATCTCAACAAAATGTGTTGGATCTAACAGTGGCTATTCCTCCCTTGACGATAGCCTTTTTTTTTTCCTCTCCGAAATGCATCTAATTTGGATTTCCCTTTTGGTAGTTTATCTCCTTCACATGCTAGCACCTGTAAAAAGAGGACCAAATTTAAGGGCAGGAATCTTTGATATCGATAGATTGCGATGAAGTGGTAGGATGAGTGCATGAGTTTTACACGTGGATATTATAAATGCGATCTAGCATCAACCACATCTAGTATCAATTGTCTGCTTGTGATCAAACTTGTTTTCCTTTCCATCCGTTCACTCTTCTTGGGCCACATAAACCATAAAATTCTTATAAAATATCTCCCAAGCATCATGAATCGTACAAGCTATGCTTTGTGTGACGTTTTACCCATCTTACCTTAGCAAATTCTAAGGATCGCTACTAACATTCAGATTGCATGATTGCTTCCAGAGGAAAAACACAAGATAGTATAGGAAAGCCATGGGGAAAATGATAACAAAAGGTCAAAAACTCACAAGACATTACAAACTTTCTGCAGCAGAGCTGTGTCTTTTCTAATATTCCCCACCACATAATTCATGCATAAAAGGTAACAGGAAAAGTGAAGATGGATAAATGCTCTTCTGACCTGTAAGAGTTTCACCAGCTAGAAGATCCAAGCTTATAATTTTACGCGTCCTGAGGAAGGAGAAGAGCAAAAGAGGGAAAAAAATAAAAAATAAAGAACTAACACTACTACTGCTTCGATCGGCTACCCCAAATTCAATCCTTGTGAGTCACAACTCTGTTTGTTACAGAAACACCTCTTGCCTTCACATTCTCCATCAGTATATACAGCAGAAGATGGAATTGAATAAGACTGTGGAATAATTTAAGATTCTTCTAGGAACAGAAACCAAAGTGGTTGTTGGATATCGGGTTTTAGGCATGCCTAACCAATCCCAGGGCCTCAACCAATGTCATTCAAGATTTGTGAAAGAGATGCCTCAGACAGGTCTATCAGCAGACCGTATATAAAATTGGATGAAATAGTACCCGCATACATACATTTTTAATGCTTTTTATCATCGTAGGGGATGATAAGTACCTTAAATAGCACCAAACACTAGGTCTATAAATAAAAAAAGATTAGCTTGCTATGATAAATCACATGCAACCTACAATTCTTTATCACTCCATAATAGTGAAGTCTCAGTTATTTTTTATTTAATTTTAAAAAATATTCATATTTAATAATAATAATTAATCCACTCTGTTATATCATAAACATCAATTATAAATCATAATTAGTCCCAAATTTTTAAAAATTTTCACATAGTATTATTATAATCATAATAGTATGCAACATCTCAATAATTAAAATAGCGCCTTAATTAAGGTGTATATATCTCCTGACCTGCCGACAAATAGATCTTCAACCGTACGTTTGAGTACCTTTTCAATGGTGCAGATGTTTGAATTAGCATTCCATAGAAGCTTACCTTCGGGACACTGGAAAAAGGAACATTCAATTGCTTATGTTAATTGTTAGGGACAAAGAGATTTTATTTGTACAACGTAGTATACGATGTGTGTATGATTAAATAAAGGAGATTAACTAATTTTTTTCATTAAAGATTTATTTTAAAAAATATTCTTTAATTTAAACAAAATAATTTAGAACTGTTGGTTTATTAGGATACTTCCAGCGGAGCTTAATAATGCATCAGAAGTGAGCTGGAAGTATTTGTCTTTGTTATGTTTGTGGCCATAAAAATGGATCGGATCACTACAATAAGACAAAAATATACTACAAAGTAAACACATAATTTATTTAGGTTGTCTGCTCATGCTTATCTACGAATCAATCACATTCACATGCTGGAAGGCCGACCTTAATTGCATCATATGCGCAGACTTGCTCTACTTATTTCCATTTCAGGCCTCTTATAAAATAATGAGGCATTGGGACTTAGAAGAAAGAGAACAACGGGAGAGAGAGGGGCGGAGAGTGACATGACAGCACGCGTTGCCGGTAAGGGAAGGTGCAGCCATATGGGGACGTGGGTCCATTGGGGTTGCTGAAAAAATAAGGCTGAGCAAAAGTGGGTGGTGGTTGTGAGTAGGGTTTGATCCCACCTTGAAAACAAAAAACAAAAAGGAGGGGCAATCACACAGTTGAGACTGCCAAAAAAGGAACGGAGGAACAGTCAAAAATTTCTGTTCTTTTACAGGACAAGATCAGTGAGGGTTGAAACAACTACTGTCTAGGGTATCTTTTATAAGGAAATAGGAAAACTGTTACAGGATTTCAAAATTCAAAGCAGAACTCAAACGTCACTGACGAATCTTGTTGCTGCCTTGTCGGTGTATCCTGCTGCTGTAGATCCTTGGTCGACGCATGAAAAGTTGGGTCCTCGTATATTAATTAACTAAGATCCCTACTAGTTATTTTTTATTGATTGTTTGAGAAAACCTTCTGATCCTGTAAGGTTGTTGTTTATCGTCTATTTATATGCAGTGTATCGATTTTGGATTGGATAATATATCATACATTTTATATATCAGTTATAGATGTTAGTAATTTTATTGATTCGATTAGTAATGTTTAAGCACCAACTATGAATAAATTTAATTTATTCCGAAATTTTAAAATATTTTATATTCAAAATTAATGTATAGCTTCAATAAAATGCAAATACATGTACAATTCAGTTCTAGCAACTTCTAACAGCCACAACATTTAATGGGCCGAGGGGCCTGATTATTAGTTTGGGAGTACTTTTAATGTTGATGCATTTGTAGGAATTGTTGTAAGAAGAATATGATATAACATGATGACGATCAACCTTGAATTCTGCTTAGACAGCTACACGGCACATACATCCTCTCGTGGAAGAACCGATTACTAGAAGGAAAATGCTTCCTTTGTTATTCTTGGATAAGCATAACAATTAGATAAGATATGTGGTTTAATAAGATTGCCGACCAAGATGTTGGAATCACAGAAAGACGATGATGCTAGCTAGTTCTGTTTGTGTTTAATCATGTTCAGAAAAAGAAATGACAAAGGCAAAGATTGACCCAGAACACACAATGCTTGGATTGAGCTTATATATGCCGTTCGGAACTGTCCCCGCACCCATCATGGAGAACAGTTTTAGCATTCCAGAAATATTTCTGTTGACAGTTCTTTTTTTTTTTGACTAACTAATGAACCTGTCAGTAGTTTGTAGAAGAACAAAGTGTAACATTGAGTTATTGCAAATGCCAAAACATGATCATAACACAGTATATGAGGTAGAGCTGGATAAGAATACACAAATACGTAGAACAGGCAGCAGGTACAAGCTCATGACTCAGCCCTGCCTTAGTAAATCGGTGTCTCAGGAAATGGAATGCCGTCGAACTTTGTTGGGTTTCTTTGGATTTTTCGAGGGTGTGATTCCATCTCCTCGTGCAAAGGTATAAAGACGTCCAAACTTTTTGGACAGTGAGGTTATAAATGATTTTCGAGGCAAAGGAAGTTTATCAGCAGATGGACTGTTCAGAACTGACGCAGCACCAGATCTCAGAACTTCCTTCATTTTCATTTTCTTCTTCATTTCCAGTTTCATTTTGGCTAGCTCTATTTTCAAGTCCTCGTTCTCTCTTTTTAAGCTGGAGACGTGATCAGAAACAGGACGGATGTCGGGGGAATAAATGTTCATTTTGGTAGAAAGAGCATGAGAGGCTTCGCCGCTGAGATTGTCATTCATAGCATCTCGAAGACGCTGTTGCTCGTAGAAAAGTACCTGCACCACTGTTTGAACGGGAAGCCGGTCATTCTGAGCCGCATGAGCACATGCCTCTCTTGATAACTTCTGACAGTCCATCGGACTGCATATTGTCTTCCTCTCCATGTCACTTAAAGCAGGATGAGCCTACAGGGGAAAAGTAGAACAAACAAAAAAACTAAGGTTCGAATCTGCAGCTGATTTTTAGTTGGATCTGAAATTAGCCATTTGTTCAAACAACAGAATCGATTAAACCACAAAGCAATGAGATTTTATCATCTACTAGGAGGGTGAACATGTAAGAATTTTCAACAAAATAGCGAGCATAGTAAGACTAACTAGGCATGCATTAAGGAAAGCTGTCCAAAGGCTTCCCTACCCATTAAGACTTCGAATCCTGTTCTCAATTAACGTCAGAATGATCAAAATACCGACAACAGGCAACCTCGATATATGTATGAATTATTATAATAAAGTTGAATATGTTGAATATGTGTACCTTGAGATAAATATCTATGGCTCTGTATATTCCATCTTCTGTTACTCTTGATTGCGCCGGGATAAGTTCAGCAAGAGCATTGAATTTTAAAACAGGTAGGTTATGATCAGAAGCTATTTCTGCTAGATAGCTCTCCATTAGTTTTCCAACTTGTTTCATATCACTTAGTAGGGGAGAAACATGTCCATCAAAAGCGGTGGAGCTCAGTTGTTTCCTATCAACTTCATATTCAAGGTAATTCATCACAATCCTTTGAACAGTTTCTACATCATATAATGTGTCCCCTGTAAATGAATATGAAGGAATCAAAATATCATCCAGGACAGCGTGTCCTAACTGCAATCCCATCCTCTTTTCTAAAGCAAGCCGGCAAGCAACTGTGGTCTGAAGATATATTGCCGCTCGAAGCAACATAGAAAGGAAGCTTACTGATAATGCATTCCTCTCCGTTGGAAGAAGTCCTACAATTGTTTCTAAAACAACCCTCTTCTCCTGTTGTTCTAGAGGCTCAATTTGGTTCCTCCCCTCTTCTAATATTTCCTGCACCAATCAGAAAGCGTAGCTATTGTTAAGACAAGCCAAAGAGGTGCTACACCAAGTTTCAGAAATGGAGCCTCACCAAACCTCGTAGTGATTTCTGTGCATATAGCATCAGCACGGGACCAAGAGCATACCGCTTAAATCCTCTGGCCATCATTGCAGTTAAAACCCTTCGGAAGATGTCAATCCTTAAGACAGATAAATCTTCAGCCCACCGATCAACAGAAATCTTTGCTTGCAACATCGTTGAAGAAAGTGCACACTCATTGCCACCATCAGACTCACCATAAATAGAAAATTGGCTTTCCTTGCAGGTAATGAATGCGATTGTGTCGATGCAACGGCTCACCATTTTAATTTCCTCTGCCAATGGAAGGAGATTTTCTGATTGATGCAAAACAGTAATTGCTCCGTGAAGGCTCTGAAGTGCCACCTCATTCAAATAAGCCTCAGTTCTTGACACCAGGTTTCCAACTGCATAGTCCTCGGTCATCTCTAAATACTCCGCCACACATCGAAGAACAGCAATGTTCTCTACACCAATTCCAAAATTGATTCCATAACAGAACTTTGCTGCAAGTTCAAATGCTTCAGCACCACCAGGGATATCGGGTATTTTAATCTCGGAACGATGACGATCGCCTGATTTTGCTACCATTTTTCTAATATATCCACTCTTAGAGACTAGAGGAAACTGCAGTTCCAGTAAGGGAAGAGAATCAAATTGAATTCCAATAATTATCAAAACAAAAATGAAAATCGTATGTTTTTTTTTTTTGAAAGATAAAATTGTACGTCGTTAATTCGCCATGTGACTTGATTTTCTCTGTGAATAGAAAAACCAAGACACATTACAGTTCAGTCTAAAGACTGGATAATTCTGTAACCATGGACGTCACTTTTTGTAGTTGCACATTTCTAATTGTGCTTGTTAGAGATCTGAGATTTGAACCATAGTTGTTCTACTTCTTCCCTTTTGGAAAAATAAAATACTCTAATGGCACTTTCAGATGGAAGGGAAAAAAAGTAGCTGAGAATGTTTCCTACCTTATGCAATGAAAAGGAAGCTTCTCCAGCATGAACATATACATCGCTGGGGATTTCATCGAAGAGAATCCTGCAAAGGATCACGGTGGCATCATTCACTATGAAAGCACGAAAGGTGTAAAAGAGAAATAAAAGATAATATTGTAACTCTTGTATATGAAGAAAATTCTCAAAGAATATACGTAAGACAATGGAATCGAACCATTCGCCAGTCCTATTCATGGTAGTGTGGATCGAAGCTCTTTTTACTCAAATGGCAAGTTCGGATAGTAATGGGTGCACGTCTCTGCTGATCAAGATGCCACCACGATAGAGATACAAAGAACTTTATTTTATCATGTCTCCATCAGCTGGTACTAGAGACTAAATGCTCTAAATGCATTAGGCTGTGGAGAGGCAGAGCCAGCGTACATGCACATCTACCCCCAGTACCAAGTACTCTTTTGTCATAGGTTTCGCCACTTTCCCGCTTCGATAAGAAGCTGAACTGAGTCGTCTAGTATGGAGCAACAAGTGAACATAGAAACCCAGTTCAGAGGCTCATTTGTCTAGAGGTTGTGTACATCTTTTCCTCGATGCATATATCTCTATATATACATCACAAATAATAGGCTGAAGCACATCTCCTATACATGTTTGGGATAAAATCTGATTCGTAATGGAGCAAACCTATAATAGGAAAGAACGCCTACAGTTTTGAGAACGAAGAGGGGTCAATTCAGGTAGGAAGATGTTGAATATGGTATGTGGGGTAAGCTTAAAAAGACAGGTGGCAGATAGGATGTGATAAAAAGCAAAGTTCAGTGATGAATAATGTTACATATTCAACGTACGTATAAATTATTGCCATCCACACAACTTCCATCCTTTTATAGTATTTTCTATACACTGACGTTTGTCATTCTTAGCCTGTCTCCAAATGTGAAGAATAGTGTAAACGAAAACCGAGAAATAAAACTATATTTCATGGTTTGGTATCACATTAAGGAAACCTTTGCCAACTCTGATTACATCCTTGGTTTTGAATACTTACGGCTACATTGTTACCGGTACAAAAATTGAAGAAATTAGGAGTTAAGGTTCATGCGAGGAGGAGATGTACTGAATGATAATTTTTTTAATTAAACAAATATTTATGACAATAATTTGCAATTGCAATAGAATAGATGATATTATTTTAAAAATTCCAGACTGATTATATTATATTCACCCATAATAAAATTATTTAGATATAATACAGTGGATATCCTTAATTTCAAAAAAAAATATAAAGACAGACTACATTTCAGGAAATTCCTACACATCACCGTATAATTGGTAATGTTGATTGTTCACAGGACAAAAAATAATCATTGGATCTCCATGGAGTGATACCAATTTCGCATATCCCTCAAGGCTAGCGAACAATATAAAACACGAGGCGAGGCTTACTGGCCCCATCATCATGAGTAAACTGAGCCTAGTTTGCTCAAGCATTGAAAGCCTGTGCAGTGATCAGCAATAATTGGCATCCCGGCACTGTTTTGAAGTATCTGCCCTGAAATATCTACAGAAAATCAGTTACTCACATGTAGAAGATGCCGTTCCTTGTTGCTCGGGTTTATTTCCTGTCTATTATCAAAAGTTTCCATGGCCTTCAACGTCACGTTCTTCCGGGAACTCCCTGGTTTCATGCCTAATACTCTCCGGCTAGTAGTTTGTACAACTTGATCTGTGACGGCATTAGAATTTTCCTGATACTATAAAAGAAACTCAGGTACCACTGTATTCTCTTTAGAGTCCAGTGCTGTACGTCACCCACCGTGGAACTCCTAATAATTTACATAAAATTCTCAGGCAATTACAAGAAACCCTGTCAAGCAAAAAACCACGCCTGCGTCGAGCCGACCGGTGGAATCACCTTGTCCAGACTGATTAGACTGACCGGTCGGGACAGTTTGTCTGATCGGACAGGTCGAACACTGATCGGATTGGTCCATCTTGTTTTGCAAAAATCACCCCGAAACCAACTATGTATGAACAATCAGTCGGGATCTCATATTCAACCGGTAGTACTGCTCGCGCGATCTCGGAAATTACTAGTGAGATGACCGAAAGTCGAAACTCCAGTCCGACCAGGAATTTAAGCCTCGAACAGTCGTGTGCACCAGCCATTAAAAACCATGTGCTGAAGAGAGACCAAAGTCTACTCTAGAATGTACAATGATATTGCGCGTCGGAGCATGCACACAATTAATGAAATTAATGGCAGCATTGAATTAAAGGCCTTAGACAAAGCTGGTAGTAGAGATGGAGATTTGATCTTCTTCAAAGGGGAAAGTGTACTGTACTCCAACGTCATTTCCCTACCTAACTATCTAAGGCAAGGGGAAAGCACATGATATGAACTAACACGTGATTTGTTCCATGATTTTTTTTTTTATTGAAATTTTGGGCCATAATCTTATGAGATGCGAGGTGCGCATAGGCGACAACGTCCATAATTACACAATAATTTCCCTTGTTAACTTTCGATAACGAGATTCCTGCTTAGAAGCAATCCACTTTAATCAAAACTTGTAAAAAACGGTTGGATACGCTTTCCGATAGGACGTGTCACCCAATGCCTGTCTTTGTCACCAACTTTATTTGGGCCCAATGTTAAGATTCCTGATGTTTCAACCGAAAAAGTATCGCGAAAACCCATTGATCAATAAAAGCTAATATGCTGCATCACAGATAAAAATTGGGCCCACGTCACATGGGCTTTAATTCCCCTCTATGTTCGTTGATTGCGACTTAATATTACAGCTACCAACTAAAAACTGAAATTATTATTTCCTAAAATATTTTTAGTGAATAAATCAGTGTATTGTAATTCTGATATTTCCTCAATTGTGTTCTAACCTCTAAGACCAGATTAGTAATAATATGCATCGGAGTTCGGCTGCAAAACAACACGGAACACATAAGCTACTGCATCCCTTGATTATTAGTAGGCCGCTTCACGAGCGTAATAGGGTATGTTTTATTTATCCATTTGGATCCTTGCATTTTGGTTTCTACTAGAACGTCTCAAATAAACTTTCTGTCAGAATCCCTTTTTAATTGGACGAACAATTGCACATGCGTGCATTCTGATCATGCATATGTTATCATTATGTCGTAAAAGGACAAAACATGATTAATAATTAGTGCGTAATTACATTATTTGATCAAAGTTACATAATTCAACGCTTGTTATGATGACATAAACGTATATAACATTGGATTTTTAATTAAAAAATGTATAAAATGCACGTAAAATGTTGCATGATATAATGAGAGGAAACTGCATGTATGATCAGAGTGTTATGTGATAGAGTTATAATTCGTCATGTTTTAAGAGTCAAGTCTATAAAATATTTTTGTGATTTTAAAATGATAAAAATGATATTTTGGTGTATGTATGAATTTTCATATATGATTAATTAGAGTGATTGTTGTCATTTATTGAGGGTTTGACGAAATAATATGGTTTCAAAATATTTGGATACGTTTTGAACTGATTTATTTGATAGGAGATATTAATGGTTGAATTAACTTAAGAAAATTCTTCTTCATATTTGAAATAGGAGTGTTGTCAAAGAAGAATTTTGATAAGGTGCAACCATGGCTTAGCAGACGACTGCTCCTGGATTTAGAAAAATGACTTAAGATGTGATCACACATAAACAAATGACTGGTATTTTTATTAAGATGCGACCATGTCTTAAGGTCAGATGCTCCTCAAAATAGTATAAACTAAAACTCACCGAAAAGTACTCCTAAATTTTATAACATATACTCATCACACAAACCCTATAGGATTCAAGAGAATGAAAAAAAACTATTAAGTTACGGAGACGAGTATTTGGCTTGACATTTCATTTTGTTTTTAATGATTAGTTAAAAATTTTGGATTCGAATATCTCGTATTTATAACTGAACGTTGACACCGCGAATCCTTAACAACCTAAACGAACTGTTTATGCAATTGAAGAATTCGATTAGGGTCTGATACCTGTCCCAACTATAAATCAACACCGGTAAATAGCTGCGACAAAAGAAATAGAAAAGACAAAAAATTCAAGCACGAGACTAAATCAGAAACCTGCTTACTTTTCTGGGATCTTGGCGGCTTCACTTCTGGCCTTGGATTTCACCGGGGAGGCAGTTGCGGCGGAGGGAGGAGTAGGATGCCGATGCAGAAATTTCGTCATCGTGCAGATTGATCTTTTGTCAGACAGATTTATCAGGCTGGTCACGAGGAGCGGACGGAACGGCTCTACAAACATCTCAAATCCTTGAGAGAGAGGAAAGCACGGCGGTTACGGATACGAGGAGGTCGAGGTCCGGGGTCCTGGCGGGAACCGGGGTTGGAGGTTTGGCGGCTTTGTGTTGTGGGGTTATGGGAGCTTTGATTGAAGAGGAGTACCTCGTGGGAGAAGAAGCATTCTCGTTCATGACTATTGTTTGTGCCTTTAGCGGGAGACGGAGATCTGACGACAGATCAATCTGCACGATGACGAAATTTTTACATCGGCGCCCTCTATTTCAATGATGTGCTTATAACCGCTCAATCTACTTGTGTGACCACTGACCAGCCCAATAAATCAGCCGACGACGAAATTTCTGCATTGGAGCCCTCCTCCGCCGCAACAGCAGCAGTAGCTGTTTCTGTTCATTATTCACCTCGCTCAATGGCTAATCGATACCAGAAGCGCCTCTTCCAGGATATATGCAAGTGCTCTAAAACTTTTTGATTTTTTATGGATGTGATTTCTGTACTGAAAATTGTCTTAATCTTGGACATTGAAAGATTAAAATTATGGTTATTCACATTTTTTATAGTGACAGTTATAAATCTATCTAATTAAATAAATCTTAATCAAACTTAAATAATTAAATATTTATACATTTATCTAATTAAGTTAACCTTAATCAACAAGAGTTGGCCTAAATAAAGGATGTTTGGTGTTCCTTAAATATTCAACAAAAATTTGATTTTTGGGATATGAATTGTATTTAATTAATTTTTTAATCATTTTTATTATCATTTCAAATTAGAATGTGTTCCTTATATCTTATGAGATAATCAACACCATATAATATTAACTCTATATTTTTGTTATTCTTAAAATTTATACTTTATTCCAATTAGTTGGCCTATTTGATTGTAAAATCTTAAATTTTAATATATGAATATAATATATAACAAACAGTGATAACATTTTATTTAATACTACATACATGATTATATATATATATATATATATATAATTTATGACATTAATAAATGGTAATTGTTATGGGATTAGAACTTTAGAATAAATTTTCAATTACTAGATAATTATGGATAAAGTGATGATGTTCTTTATATAATAATAATATATTTTTATATCAGCAGTAGATATTATTAATACGATTTAACAACACAGATACAATATAATTTAAAATGTAATTGGACTTTAAATAAATCTTTAATTTTTAATAGGTTTTATCTTTCTATATGATACATTATTTAATATTGTGTGATATATCCTTTATAATTTGTAGGGTGAAGACCTCCATCTCCATAAGTGTGAGTCCTAAATCCGAAAAAATCAAATACCAAACCTAAAGTCTTAGTTAAATTTTAAATTTCAATTTTAATTTGATTTAGACAGATCAAAATATTTTATTGGATTCAGTCTTATTCATAGATAATTTAGTTACATTAAAAAATAAAATGAATTAACTTTATTAATAATTTTTTTTCAAAAATCAAAACTTTCCATTTCTTATATTATATTATATTATGATTACAATATTATCTTGATTGAAGTATTTTTTATTAAATTATTTTAAATTATATATATATATTTTTTAAATAAAAATTTTAATACAATGATGTTATGTTTGATTGACCGGACAAAAAAAAATTCATAATATATATAAATATAATTCGATTTAATCTGAAATTTTATTAATTGAATTTATTAAAAATCAAACCACATTAAATTTAGTCCAATAAAAAAATCCGATTACTCAACCCTACACCTCATAAACTCGTTTCTTAATAATTGATATCAAAACATGAATTGTAGATCCTCTCACGTGAACGTAAGATTTCCGAAGAAGGCAGAATATGAGTACATACATTAAAAGAAATACATAAATAAACATTCAACACATGAGTGAGTTTGTGGGCTACAGAGGCCAACAGCCCAATATAGTTTTACACTCTGCATAAACTCGATTCAGGTCCATTAAGGTGGGTACACGTACACGTACACAGAATGGTTTCAGAATCAATATCATTACTATTCTCAATGAGTGCATGGATGGATGTTTTGGATCTGGGCTTTAGAAACTGATGTCACTTTGCGCCTCTTTTTTTTATATAAAAAGAGGTAAAAAAAACATTTAAACAATGTTTGGGCACAACGAGTAAAAAAAATTCCTAACAGTATCTGAGTAAAGAAGATCATTCAGTCGAGGGGGAGGGGCTGTGAGCAGATGCCCTCCTGGCGAGAAGGCCCGTTCGCTAGGAAGTCCGCAGAGTGGCTGCTTTTCCCGGTATACACGAGTAACTTTGACTGACCAATTCCTTGTGAGTCAAGATTTCATTGCGAGAGATGAGTCGACCGAGCTGCGTTGACCTGATGTTATGGCGGGACTAGATTTTTGTTTTGGTGGTTTTATGTATTCGGGCTTGTCGTGGCGGGAATGAACTTGCCGCGCGGGACTCCCCGCCAAGTTGCTTCCTGCGGAATATGTGTGATAACTGTGGTTAAACAGTAAAAACACTTTTTACTTCGACGGAGAGAAGGACATCCAAAGTTACCATAGCCCAATTACTCCTATTCTTCTCGTTACCCAGCCCGACCTGCACGACATCCAATCTCTCGGCCCAGCCCTAATCTCAAAAACCAGGCCCAATATAAAATATCTCTTTCAAAAACATGATTACAGACACCATATTTTGTCCATTGTAACCCTGATAACAAAGAAACAAAAGGTTAGAAGCATTTTTATGTGTTTAGCAATTTAATTAAAAAAACAGCATTGATTCATAGCAAGATACTGTCTATTGACATATGCATGGATTATATGATCACTATTATTAACTCCAAGAGTCATGTTATCATTCCAAACCAAACTGGATCATCAACTTGATAAAGACACTGTTAAATAATAGAATTTTATATCAGGCCTCTGTGATCATTTGAGAGGCTCCTCCTCTACAGAGTTTGTTGAACTTTGTGTGTTTTCCTGTACAACGATCGATCTGCTTAATTAAAAAACATAACCATGCTTAATTGACACAAAATTGGTCGTTTACTTCATGAAAAACAGAAACAAGTATGCCTTTGTCGTATTGTATCCCACAGTCTTACAATCCTCGATTACACTGACAGACCAAGCTAGAACATTACTGACAGAAGCATCTGAAGTGGTATTTGTATTGCTAAAGAAGCAAGCGGATGCATTGGCAGTGGCATATATGGAAGGCTAGAAATAAAGAACGATATAATGCATTACAATGTCGAACCTAATTCGGGTGGAATGCAATTTTTTTTAGAGGAAAATCGCTGGCCAGATTTCTTAGCTATACCTTCCCTCGCTTTGCCTCCAATATTGCATATTTTTTTATTTTCCTTTCCTATTTCCATTTTTGACCTTTCCTAACAATCACAGTAATTATTAACTTACAAGGCCGGGAAGTGGACGTTGAATTTTTTTTTCATCAATGCCACGTGAAACAGAGTTGCGTAACAAAAAACTCAATGGCTTGCTTAGTGTGCGCGCACTTTTCGATCTGGGTGCGTTCCGTTTCGCAGCACCCTAACCTGCGCCCGCTCCGCCTAACTGCAACTTGCTCAGTTGCTCTCTTATCCCCATTAGGTTCAACGAGATCTCTTTTCCGAATCGGCAATCGATGTCGAAAGCAAGAGTTTATGCAGATATTGATTATGAGGTTGTGCGGAAAGTTGGCAGGGGAAAGTATAGTGAGGTTTTTGAGGGAGTAAATGTGAATAGGAATGAGCAATGCATCATCAAGATCCTCAAACCTGTTAAGAAAAAAAAGGTAAAGTTTTGGTGCTACCATGTTTGCGTGGGTGTTTTGTATGTTTATCTACTGCGTGAGATATTTAATAATTCGTTACTATGTATTTTCAAGGCAAAATGACAGGATATTTTTGCAGATCAAGAGGGAGATAAAAATACTTCAGAATCTCTGTGGTGGTCCAAATATTGTCAAGCTTCTTGATATTGTCAGAGATCAGCACTCTAAAACTCCTAGCCTGATATTTGAGTATGCGAACTGTACAGACTTCAAAGTTTTGTACCCAACTTTGACTGATTATGACATACGGTACTACATATATGAACTTCTCAAGGTAACTTATCCTTGGGGCACATTCTTTCTGTCGCTATTCTGTCTTCGTCCTGCTATTTGTCAATCTGACTGTATGTTTACATATATATAAAATAATATATGTCAGATGTTTTACTACTACTCACGTATTACACATGGATAGAACTTCCTCATTGGCCTTTTATATTTTCTTTTCTTTTATTCCTTATGACTGATTCTACCTTACTTCTAGAACATTCCTTCTTGCCCCAGTTTTTTAAAAGATGGTTTGTTGATACCAAATAAAAAAGTGAGATGTTAACAATTTTGAACGCAAGTGACTTTTTTCTGTGTGGTTCAGGCGTTAGATTACTGCCACTCCCAAGGAATAATGCATAGAGATGTCAAGCCTCACAATGTTATGATAGACCACGAGTTGAGAAAACTTCGCTTGATAGACTGGGGTCTTGCTGAATTTTATCACCCTGGAAAGGAATATAATGTTCGGGTGGCTTCAAGGTAAATGGCTAGATTTATGAATATCATTTCAACAGCATCTATCCCTTTTGCTTCTCACTATGTGTTTTATTTTTATGAATGAGAAGTGACATTTTTTTGGGGTTTCTCTGCTGTCCTTGTGCATACAAAGTCAACTTGCAATTAGTTGTTTGGATTCTGTACATTTATTAAAAGTATATTAATTGGCATTTTTTCTGTTCAGTCAAAATTTTTTTCCAGTCAAAGATTGGGGATACTTTTTTTAGCGTTGTCATGTATTTGACCTAATGTTTGTTTTAAATTACTTGGAGTTGGTACAGTACCTAAAGTGTGTCAATTCATGCATTAAAGCGGAAAGAAGAAAAAAAAATTAACTACATCTGTTTTCAACTCAAGTTGGAGGGAATTTGACTTTGCACTTTTCTATTCTTTACAAGCAGTATTGACCTTACAATAAATTTGGGAGTAGAATCTAGAGATTTTCCAGTTTATTCTTCATTTGGTCTGTTCGGTTTCTTGGACAGTATCTAAATCTAAATAATGGCATGTAATAAGTTCAACAAGTTAATTTAACTCAAATTTCTTGCCAACTCACAATGCAAGATGTTTTGGTGTTGTGCAGTTGTATTTGATATTCGATATTGCTTACTTGACCTTTAAGATTGTTTTTCTTGATTGAGATGCTTAGATTTGATGTTTTGCTATAGTCATGGGTTCCTATTGCAGAGAGAATGAAGTTTTTTTTCTTTTTTTGTTCAGATACTTTAAGGGTCCTGAACTTCTAGTTGATTTGCAAGATTATGACTATTCACTGGATTTGTGGAGCCTTGGTTGCATGTTTGCATGTTTGCTGGAATGGTGACAGTCACCTAGTGTGCTTCTCTTGCCCCTCGTTGCATAACTTTTAACATATGATTCACTGAATATATGTGCTAATGCAGATTTTTAGGGAACAACCTTTCTTTTATGGTCATGACAACCATGATCAGCTTGTCAAAATTGCAAAGGTAACTTTGATTGATGTTTTGGTTAACTGGTGTGACAATTTGTAGGCATTGTGTGACTGCATATGTTGAAAGAAAATGGTGGAAAACTGATATGGATGTACCTTCAGATACTTGGAACTGATGAGCTGAATGCATACCTCAACAAATATCATTTGGAGCTTGATCCTCAGCTTGATGCGCTTGTTGGGAGGTTTGTTAAGATGTTCCCCTAAAATATCGTACTTCATCATTGCCCCATAATCTATGCAAGAACAGTGATTCCCTTATGCAGTGGTCTTTTAACAACAATATGAATAGTTATTTGTCATTATATATTTTCCTTTCAAACATTTTAGATTAAATGATATTGGGTTTAACAGCATACTGTAAAACAATAACATGAAACTGCAGGCATTCAATATCAGTTCATATGTTGTTTCATACTGCTGCAGGCACACAAGGAAGGCTTGGTCCAAATTTATCAACTCAGATAATCAACATCTTGTTTCCCCAGAGGTTTTTATATTGTTCTTAGGCAATTCTAGTGTAGGATTTTTGTTTTTCTTGTAATCCTCAACTCTTTGTGTTCATATTTTGATGCCCCTCTTTCCCGCAGGCCATTGATTTTCTTGATAAGCTCCTCCGTTATGATCACCAAGACAGACCAACTGCAAGAGAAGCAATGGTAATTCTAGTATACTTTGCAACTTGAGTGTGTTGGGTTGGGTGATAGGACAATTGGCACATCATTCTATATGCTTTCTTCTGCTGTTTGAACTCCTTCCACGGACGGATGGTATATCACACATTGCAATTGCCTGTGTTGGAATATCCTCCATCTTGGTGAGAAGAAATGCTTAAAAAGCTTACAATATTTTCACTACTCGTGTTATATATAATTATGGCTCGCAAGATAGAGAAGTTCAAGCTTGATATGGTAGTCATATTGCCATCCATGTTGATTTGGATGTCAATATCAGGAACTTTGCAGAGGGTTGCGGTGCATATTGGATGGTTGATTTGAGTGAATATTCTTTTTGTCTAGTAACGATACGTTATCCTCATTGACTTGTGAAGTGTGCGAATTAGACATAGTATTTTATCATTGTTAAGTGGACTTTTTCGGGTGGCTGATATGATCTGTCTCTAGCTATTTGTAGACAATGTTTTGCTTGGGTTGCTCATGACAAAACATTGTCATCCTAATAATAGCTATTTGTAGTTATTATGTGTTATTGTCATTTGTAAATTTTTGTGTTATTATTTTATAACAAATCATAAATTGAATTCAACCTATTAGTGAAGCGCACATAACATCTCTAATGCCCAGTCATGATGATTTTACTCTTGAAATTTTGGTGCAGGCCCATCCCTACTTCTCCCAAGTTAGAGCTGCAGAAAATAGCAGAACACGGACACAGTAGCAGACTGCTATCCTGCATTTTACATGCGTCTGAAAGTTGATTGGAAGCAGCAGGCCGTATTGTGCTAACTACCATCCACCGTAAAGAAGACTGTTGCTGCCATTATTTTTTTTCATGGAGGCACTATCTGAACTGGCTATGAAGGCCCCTCTCTAGAAGCGGAAATGTTACTGAAACATTTAAAATTAATATGAAACAATAGAAATGACATTAAATGAGATGCGCATGTTTTTTGTCGTTAAAACTTAGGTAGGTAAGCATTTCAAATGTTTTTATTTTTTTCTAAGAATTTCAATGATTAATCATGGAATGTATGTCACATTAAGTAAAATAATATATGGTATTAAGGTATAGTTGGTCGAATATAGATTGAGTCAAAACTCATCTTGAATGGCACGAACAAGGCGGCGTTCGTGTAAAGGCTAACGTAAGAGGATCAAACGCAGCTTGATCACCGGATTTATCATATCATTGGATGGCTATCTCCAAAACATGAAGAGCTAGAAATTTACACTATTTAAAAATCCCGAGCGCCTCCATAGATGAGTTCCGAAACTGCAAAGCGTAAGAGCATTGGCACCCATGACTTCCAAACAATTTTATACAGAAATTTAACTGTCATCTTGATGGTTTATAATCAAAAGAAATAAGCACTTACAATTGACCTTTCCAAGCTAATAGAAACAGAATTTCTTCATGCCAAAGGTGAAAGCGCTATAGTGCTGTAAATTAAGACACAAGTTTAAGTATTGGTGACCTTTCCGTTCTTCACTTTAAGCTTAGCCGATTAGTATCACCATCGATTAAAAGAAACCATCCATCCATCCATTGTACATTAAAAAGATGCAGTAGGAAATAGCCAAGTATTTGAAGCAGTCTCTGAAACTTGCATGCTCAAGGCAAATAGTTGTAACTTTTAATTACATAAAGCAAACACCATTTTACTGTTTCTACTAGACTTTTGCCCAGATTCAACTCACTTCTTGAGATGGGGGAAGCAAGTATAGAGATCCGATTTAGGGTGTTTTGCATCAGCATGTTCCTTACACTTCACCTCCGAGGTTGTGCAAATGAATGTCTGCATGCAGACCTTGCACTGCAACCAAAGTTCACCACCATTACCCAGATTTTCAACAACAATGCAGAACAACTAATTTTACATGAACAATAAGAAATGGATCGTAGTCTAGAGAAGATCATTAGACAATTTGAATTTTTCTCTGTACATAAGGTATTATTCATTAATCACCAGATACGACAATATCAGCAACCGCATTAGGCAGAATTACAGGCCTGAACAATGAAGAGTTGGGCATGTCGAAGCCAAAATAATAATTGATTAGGCGTGTAATTAAGAACTAATCAAGTCGTGAATAGCTGATTTAATTATATGAAATAAACTAACAGAGGCATCCAATCACACATACTAACTAGGAGTCAAACAAGGATTCCATCCGTTGAGAGCAGAAACAAATAAATCTCTCGAATAATAAACATTAGAAGATCCCAGGTTTAAATGTTCCTACCTGTTATTTGCCACAGAGAATAGAACTTAATAATCTAAAACAACTGAATTTGCGATAAATTAAACATCTGACATAGAAATTACCTGGATGTTCATGGCTTTCTTGTTTGAATCAAGCTGGCTTCCTGCCAAAAGAAGAAAAAAACAAAACAAAACACACACAGGATAATAAGCCGAAGAATCTAATAGGCTTTGACACCACCAAAATCCCAAAAAAGGAAAAAGTGAAAGAAGGTAACAGTAGCGAACCCTTAGAGGCCGCCTTTTGCTTCTCCAAGTTACGATCGCGCGCCATCTTGGACTTTTGGGCGTTGCCTCCTCCCATGTTCCGTCGATCTGAAGAAGAAACCACGCGAAATTGAGCAGCTCCGAAAAAACCCTAATTTGGAGATTCCGATTATAGCATTTGATTGTGCAAATATTGGGGACAATATGGGCTTGATTCAAAGAGGCCTCCACTCTCGAGTCGGTTTTCCACCTGCTTCGTATTCGCCTCTCGAATATTCTTTTCTAAATTTAAACACGTTAATATAATAATAATAATAATAATTATTATTATTATTATTATTATCAAGTTTATATTAATATTATATATATAATAATAAAATATTACTTTTATAATATTCTTCTTATTTTTATTTTCAAATTATATTTATTTATTTTTAATAATAACTTCGTTTTATTCGTTAAATATTCTAAATTCATTTTAGAATCTAATTCAATATTTCTGATAAATATATTTTTTATGTTTCATTTTGTACGAACAAATCTAAAATTTTAAAATTAATAAAAAATATGATATGTAGTATACCACTTGTGCCATACAAATTTCATCACATAAGAGTTACATTAAATAGAGTTGAGCAATCTCACCTCAATTTTCTTCTCAAATTAAAGATTACCCAATAATCCAGGTCACAGTTAGATTAACCAGATTAGTATCAATTAAGTCTAATGACTCTTCAATTATCCCTTAATTAATAACAGGAATTAATTTTGAATTAAAAGAAAATAAAACACCATTACTCCCTTAATGTATTTTTATGCCAAAAATTGATCTATCCTCCAAGCAATTTCAAACATTACTCCTCATTTACAAATACCGATTCTCGTTTTATCGGGTTTTGATTGACAGGAATATCATACCATGCCGAGTTTTGATACCAGCGCGTGGAAACATGAGAAGTACACACAAAGGCCGCGTGGAAGGTACCATCTGAGAGTGCCTTGGCCTACAACTCTATACGCATTCCAGCCACGTGGACAAGTTCTTCAAGGTGCTGGACAATCTTGTTCGCACATCAAATAAGCGATTCAATTCAAGTTAATCACTGATGGTCAGTCCTTCTGCGTACGTGGCAAGTCAGAGAAATGCATCCTATCTTTTTTTCTCCTCCACGTAAATAACGCATGGTCCCTATGAGAACGAACCAGTTCTTCAGGCTCTAAGCCGGAGAGCTCCCTCCTAAAACTTTTCCTTTTATCTTCACTAAAAGAGTTTCAAATTTTGGTTGGTGTACTACCTACCAATTGCAGCAGTTCGATCAGAGAAAGGAAATGCTCAGGTTAAATGTCTACCCCTCTTTAATTCCTAGTCCAAGGCAAGTCAGGCTTGGTGGAAGCTATCAATCATGGACTGTCATCTACCGTGGAAATCAGAAACAATTAGCTACAGTTTCCGTCAAGGCCTTGAAAGATGAGGCTGACCGAAACAGAAGCAGCTTTCCAGGACAGAGTTGGGATACTGGCTTGGAAATTGAGGTTCCTTTCGAACAAAGGCCGGTATGTTAGTAATGGGTACCATCATCTCCCTTGTATGTGATTCTATAAGATTTCATGTTTATGGTTATCGTCATATCCTATGGTTATATATAAAGTATCTGGAATAGGGGAGAGCAGATGGTTGGTGAAATAATAGCTAGAGCTAACAGAAACTGATATATATACAACATCACTTGGCATATAGAACTAAATTTGGGAGACTATAAAAAAGATTTAAGTTATGGAGGATAGACAGTGGATAAATTGCATAAGATATAGATAGGAATAAGTGTTCTAATAGATTTGGTTGCACCATGTCTTCCATAAATTATACTACGTGACTGATTTCCACTTACAGTAGTTTACTTGTTCAATAGGTGAATGAATACTCATCGCTCAAAGATGGAGCTCTGTATTCGTGGGTAGACTTGGGACCTGGGCCCTTTCTGCTTCGTCTTGGAGGGCTTTGGTTAACCACCTTCACAGTTCTTGGGGTTCCAGTGGCAGCTGCAAGTTTCAGTCCTTCAAAGGTAAGTTAAAGTTACCAGAAATCTGAAAGAAACAAAGTGTTCTTATATATTACGTCATTGACAAAGGAACAGGGAAGAAAGCTTCACAAATTTCATTTACATATAGAGATTTCACGACATTGCATTCTTGCATTTTTCCCAACTTTGCAGGAACCACTAAAATTTGTGCTGGCGGCGGGAACGGGAACTCTATTCCTTGTATCATTAATCGTATTACGAATTTATCTGGTATACCATCCTTCTTTGAACTCTATCTCCTTCTTCCAATCATGAGTACCTTTTGGAGTCGAGGATAATACAGAGTACCTGTTGTTCCGTGGTAGTCCATGTCACGTTTTCTTCCCTTTTTTAACGGCTGGTGTCTTTCCTTCCGCATAGATCAATAGTCGGTGACCTCTTTCAGATCCATGACTTGTCATTTCCTCAACCAGAACAGCTAGAAAAGCAGGACGAAAATAAAAATATATAGTAATTCATTAGTTATAAAAAAAAGGAGCAGCAGACTTGTTTATTACTACTCTACCCAGTATTAGCAATGGAATGTCTATTTAATCCTGTTTGTAACATATTTATAATGTTTCCAACGTAATCCTCCTAAAACTGTGAACTTACTTATGCATACTGCAGGGATGGAGTTATGTTGGTGATAGGCTTCTGTCAGCTGTGATACCATATGAGGAGACTGGATGGTATGATGGACAAATGTGGGTGAAACCACCAGAGGTTAGAACTTTCTTTGGCTGTTTGTGTACGCATACCTTCAGGGGTGCCATAAAAGAAACATAAATCAGCAAGGGGGCTAATACTTGTTTCCCCCCTCGCAGATCTTGGCTCGAGACAGACTGTTGGGCTCCTACAAGGTATAGATGAACATGTTCCAGTCATTTAAATAAAGAAAGATGCAATACTATTCTCTGTCAAGCAACCCAATGCAACTTTATCAGTTAAAATGGAAAATTTTGTAGCTGTGATGTTACTGTTGGATATCTACTTGATAAGTCTTCCCTCATTGAAAAGAACTGAAAGCTATGAGCACCAATCTGAAGCTTTATTAATGCACAAGAGATTCAAAATGAGACCTTATCTTTTCAGGTAAAACCAGTTGTCAAATTGCTGAAGCAAACACTAGTTGCCACAGGGACACTACTCGTCTCAGCAGCTTTGCTATTTATATTTGCACAACCAGTTGAGGAGCTCTTTCAGACTACCTTTCACATGAAAGAGAGCCCAGCGAATGATCCAGTATCAACAACCGACGCGAAGTACAACATCAGGTATAAGCAAAGATATGAAAAACTCCAGCATTCATTGCCTATGCTCGTCGTTTATATTCTTACATTTTCTAGTGTATCTTGAAGGAAAGAGGAATTGCTAAGATTACCAGTGGAAGTAAAAGCGGATGATGATTTAGCAGATGCTGCTGCCAAGGCTGCAGATGGAAGACCAGTCTACTGCAGAGACAGATATTATCGGGCTTTAGCAGGGGGGCAGTACTGCAAATGGGATGACCTACTTAACTAGCGCCAGAAAAAGCAGGGATGCTTCCTTGAAATGTCATGACTGCAATCAGTGTCCACAGTGAAAGTCGGAGTTTATATTTGTACTGTCAACTTATCAAATATAGGAAAACAATAAGATTCAAAAGTATATATATAGATATGAGGATTTGAAAGAGAAACCATAAATGACAGAGAAATTGTAGGAAAATCTCCACAAATACGCTGATTAACTTCGACAAAACTCAAACGTATCACTCGGCAGTACACTTGAGGCATCCCATGATGAATTAGAAATATATCAAGTTTCCGACGAGGCAGCAGAATGTTCACAAATATTCAGTACATAATAGACATGTTTTTCTTTTGATGAAATACATAATAGACATGTAATATCAAACATGGAACTTTTTTGAAGAATCGAAGACCATTTTACTGCTAATCAGGACAAATCTTGATAAAAATACAAAGTTATCAGCTTTACAAACAGCATGCCAGAATTTTACACTAGGCATGAACACTATGCATTGTAAAAGAAACACACACACACACACACACACCTGCCAACAGAGAGGAACCGGTATCAAGTGGGAATTCGTATACCTCTATTGCAGTAATATAGGTCAGTCGAAGAGGCATTTTAGAGCTTTTCCAAATAGCTGTATAGTAGTTGATCACCTATGATTTTAGAGTGAAGTAAAACCTCAGGTGAATCCGAGAGTTCGAAAAACATTTCTGTTCCTTCCCCTCTAAAGATATTGTTGATAAGCACAGTATGAAGCTTCCATAATTATAGAACGCAAGCCATATTTTTTATGATTTTGGATAGCATATGCCAATTCGTATTAGTTAGGATCTGGTCAACAAGCAATCGAAACCGGCAGAGCTCAAACAAGCTAGGAACAATGACAATAACAAAGTTCTTATTCGATTTCAGGGAGGAATGCTAGCATAGAAAACAGGGAGACATTCCCTGTCCAACATATAAGATTCCTAATACAACCAAAACGATCCCCCACTCTCTCAAATCCTACATAAAGCCTATTCCAATTTATTACTACCCAAGCTGCCTTCTGCCCCAGTTAGTTATTTGTCTGCCAGTAAATCCTCATGCTTCTTTCTCCTTGTGTATACCCCTAACAGTTTCGGGATTTGCTCCCCAACTCACCTTGGACAAAGGCCCTTATAAATTCTCCCCTTCTGGGAACAGACCTAATCCAGAAGGTCTGAGTCAGAGAACTACCCCCACAAATCACTACAGGTCGTCCACATAGCCTCGTACGAAATTTTCCCCTCCCGTTGTACCAGGAGTTGCTGATAGTGTACCTTGTTCTACCCCAAACATCTAGACTCCAGAATCTGTGCAGGAATGAAGGAAGAAGCTTCCTCTGCTACCAAATTTGCATGAAGATCATCAGAGACTGGATGGTTACCAGACGCAAGTTTGAGCAGTGACACATGTTACACTGGATGCAGTGCATCTTTGAAGTAAGCGACAATTCCTTCACGTTGTAGCACCCTGAAAGACTAATAATAGCAAGGGCTCAGGTTACTGTAGACCAGTGGAGACTGAGTATTCTGCCGATGTGTCTAATCTTCAAGAACATAGAGCCCCCCACATAAAACTCTAATGCCCGACTGTGCTTGTTAGCGCCTTAACCATCAACTGCTGAGCCTCGTCTACGTAATAGTGGAGCTATTTGAGGACTTTTGTTCTATTTGTGTGATTCCCAAAAGAGCATGTGATTTCCAAAAGATTTCACGACTGATCAAATGTAACTACCGAGATGTATGTTCACATCAAAAGAGCATGTGATTCCCAAAAGTATAAATTCTAAAAACTGTCACACCTAGGAGTAACTTCAGGAACATCAGTTGCAGATGCCAGCAGAAAGAAGTTGTATTGAATAGACAAGCAGGCGAAAGAGAACAAGTATATTCCTCAAGAAAAAAATCACCTTCACAATATTAAACAGCATGAAATTAGAACACGAGAGAGCGAAAGGATTTACTCAATGTGCCATTTATATCATCTTTGCACCTTGCATAGATCCAGTGGAAATCCGTGGCCGTGCAACCAAAAGGCACATTCTGAGATTAATCATAATAACATGTCTTTCATCCAGGATGAAAATACCTGAAAATAAATTTCCAAAACATCTGATCAACCAATAAGCACTTAGAAATATACGTAAAACAAAGACGATAAACTCCCAGACTTACCTAGTTAAATCAACTCGAAGCACTAAAATATATCTTTATGTATCGCTAGGATCATATAGCATAGTTCATAATGATAGACTTTGAAAAACAAAATCATGTTCCAGTCTTCACAAATGTATGTTTACCCAAAATATAACTTTTCTTCCCACGAAAACAAAAAATGTATGGTTCCGAAGCTGAAGCATGATTGAGCACCCATTTGGAACTTCTCTAAGCAAATTTCTTGCACCACAGACTTAACAGCTTCTCTTCACCACAATACAAATAATATATCATCCCAAAGCTGAAGCATGATTGAGCACCCATTTGGCACTTTTCTCAATCAAGCAAACTTCTTGCACTACAAACTTTCAAAGCCTGTTCACAGTTTGCTCTCCAAAATTTTCCAACAATTATCTAATATAACTATTTCTCTTGCCAGGTCCTTGAACAGTGTAACAATATGATTGTCCTAAAACTCAGAAATGACCATCTGATTCTAGGAAGCTCAGTAAATACTGCATCTGTAAAGCCTTGCTGCGCAGTTCTAAACAAGTTTCTTGCACCACTGGAGAATTCGAAAAAATTGACCTTCAACAATACCACTGAGTGTCCATTTCCTTCTTTTTGCATCTTCAATATCTAGAGTTCTATATGCAAGAGAAAGCAAATACATTGCTGGATGAAGTCTTCTGCAATGGATCAAGCAAACAGATTGGCTAAGAATCCTTTGGGATACAAATCTATGCATAGCTCAATAAACCTAAAACTAGCAGTTTAGAAATTAGAGGAGAAAGATGGTACTTATATAAGACAGATTATAGAATCCACTGAATTTCCAACCTGGGAATATATAAATCTGTTTGTTGACCTGATAGCTCAGATTAAGTATGACAACAGTTAGACAAGTGGAAAATACATCTCCAATGGCATATGAAGTAAAGCTAAAGCCTACAGTACTCCAAATGATATAGAAACAATAATTCAATAAACCAAGAGTTTTATTTCTGGACAAATGAAATTCGACAGTGCTAGAAGTAGAACATTCTAGGAAAAGATTAAATCTTTATGTTAAGGGGAACTATAAATTTGGCACAATTGAAAAATTCCCTGATGCCGTAAGATGTGTACTCACTTGTCATTTTTTTCCGTTACATCAATACCGTCCCAATACCTTTGAGATGGGACTGCTCGCCCCTTCTTATCACGTACAAATGTTTCAACATACCAACCACCTATGTCATGCAAGCCAGATCGAGGCTCGAACAGCCAAAACCTTAGCAAAAATTCACAAGAAATGAATCAGACAAGGAAATATGGCAAGAAAAATTTAATAATCAAACCCTCTGCTATACAATGAAATAAGTAACAATACATGACGATTCTGACTTTGTATAATAAAAAATATCCAATATGTGTTAATTATATTTTTTTCCTTTTTGTTTGTATTAACCAACAGAGAAAGTAAAATCTACACACCAAGTCGGTTATCATCCAATATTGTCAATAAAGCACAAGAAAAACAATATCAACAGTTCGATTCATATATATTTGAAAGATGGAAAAACAAAATCTTGAGTCTCGGCATGGAAGCCAACAAGAAGAATAAGAACATTGATTAGATCTGCATAATACTAAGAAATCACATGACAGGCCAGAGCAGAAAACAAAACTGCAACAACAAGCAGGAAAAGTTATTTATCTGTTTAACATAGTTGTGCCATAAGTAAAAACATTAATTAATCCATCACTATGGAACAATGGATATGAACCCTTACTTGCTCGGTGGTAATCTAGCTCTGCTGCACCTACATTCGCAAATAGGAACTTTATCTATCACTTCATACCACTGCATATGCTTCACCTGAAATTTCTTTCCTCGTAAATATTTCATTTAAGGAACATAACCATCCTACAAATATGTAAGCAGACAATGCATATGCAGTGGAATGCAGGTAACAATAACTTGCATTCTCTTTCTCTTCACTGTGGGATTCCCTATATCTTACAAGAGAATCAACTTAACCAATTAACACACTTCCATGTAAAATCATTCCAAAGGACAAAGTGACAGGTATATCTAACCCAAATATCACCAAATGTTTCACATAGTGTGATTCATACAAGGCTGAAAAGATGACAAAAAAAACGTTTGTTGTTGATAAAGGCCAGTATTACCACCAAGAAAGAGAATAACGAATAGTCGCAGCTTGTAAGAAGATATTAAAAAGAACAATAAAGCAATATGCATCTTGTGTGTCATGGAAGTATTTATAAAGGATACTAAAGGGAAAAGGATGATTACAGACCATCAATGTTCTATGTTTTATTATCACATGAGTTTTGGTGCCAGAACTGTCATAGACAAAGCACGATCCTTCTTCAGGGCTTGTCCCCAATCCAATTATAGATCCTAACCGGATCATTCCTCGCGGTGCTCCACCCACCGAGGAATTAGTGGAATATTCTTTGCTGAAATGCATGGGATCTTCATCCGAAATAAGATAAACATGTATCTGATCTTGACCATATTCCCTCTGCTCTTCACCACATTGGCTTTTGGGAGGAACTCTAGTGGCCAGGGCAATCACTCTTCCACATACATGCAATTCTAAATCGTTATATGCATCCGATGAGACACTCTCACTATAGCTGGTGTGCACCTGAGTAGCATCTCCCTTATCACCTCCCAGGTTGGAACTTGCAATGTTTGCATTCTCTGCGTACTTATAGATGCCTGGTTTGGATGGTGTAAAAGAATGCAACTTCTTGGAGGAGGGAAAAGATAATTCAGGAACCTTATTGACCAGACAGACCATCCCAAAAAGATCCCTACCTGAAACCAAGTGTAATACCTCTCGAGTTTCACTTACAGACCTTTCCTCTGCCTCGAAGCAGTCAGGAAGGAGATCCAAAGACTCAATCAAAGGGCCATAGTAAGCTGCATGAATGGCGGAATAAAAATCAGCTTCAAGGACATCGAAATATCCCGTCCCAACTGCCACTTTCTTCTCCGACAATATGTCCTGTATAGCCGATCTATACCACTTCAACCACTCAACAACTTCCATATTTTTACCTATAGTCATCTGAGATTTGTATATGTAAAACATCGAAGCTTGCCTAGACTGTTTATGCTGCACAACCATTCTCTGAGATAATAGATACCTGTCATATTGCGCTCTGCTATCAGGATGCGAAAGAATCTGCAATGCATTCGTCGATTATGTTCTCACAAGGATTCAATCAACCTTAAGAATTACAATCCATACTAAATTCCCGTTATCAGATACATATAGGATAGAAATGGAGGTCAAAACTAAACTAAATAACACAAACCAGAATCAGTCAACTCCAGTCATGATCAAGCAACAGTGTCGTACCTCATAAGCGGCAAGGATTTGAACGAAGCGTTGCGAGGAAGCAGAAGTGTTCTCAGAGCGGGCGAGGTCCGGGTGGGTCTCTTTGGCCAGTTTCCGGAACGAATCTTTGATTTCGGCGAAGGAGCTGGTCTCTAAAACCCCTAATATATCATACGCGTTGTCACCCGAGAACTCGGACCGAGACGAGTCGGTGCTGGTGCTGAACCGCCGCGTTCTATGATTGCAGCATAAGATCACCAACACGTAACCGCTTGTCATTTTTGTGGTTGGATTTGGTTGATTTTAACCTTAATTAATCGGGAGTAGAGGAAATTGCTTGGCCAATTGACAGAGACGGAAGGAGCTGAACTGAACCCTGTAATGCTCTCCAATAAGGGTATGGAACATGACAGGTGTCCAACTTACCGTTAAACGTACTGGAAATTTGTTTTTATGTACATGACTCAACAGGCAATGCAATTTACGCTTTAATGGGTTCATCGGCTCCTGGAGTCGACTCACCTACTACCAAGGAATATAACCGGCGGTACACTTTACTCTCCGATAGGGCTCGACGATACACTTTCTAGCTGTCTCCCTAGCGGTCTATGTTCCCCACAACCGTCACGGTTTGATTCAACCTCGGGGGAGTTGGCAGTATCGTCTGGGTTGTGGTCTAAATGCTATTACAAATGTAGTTGAGGAGTCATCCTCGGTCTGCTGTTTTGATTGCTTAGATGGCTAACAAAAGGCAAATCCCTCTTGTTCGCCAATCCCACCAACATATGGAGTGTCTTTTCATTCCAGGCGCCCTAGAGGAAAAATCAACGAATGACCAAGAAAGAAAACTGAGGTTCCTTCCCGTCAAAGACAAGCTATACGTCCATTTCCGTCAATTACGTTAACAATGTCAATTAGCAGACTAGAAGCTAAGGGTTGGATGTTTAGCAGCCCTTACACACTGCATTTTTTTCTGACGAGTTAGGTCTTAGTAAACACGTAAAAGATGAGCAGTCGGCTCTCGTACCATGCACTTTCAACGCCTAAACTGCTGCCCATATCACGTTGTCTGGTCCATACTTTCCTTCATTATTGTAGAAATAAAAATATAGCAGGTTTTGACGACTATTCTTCCATTTGCGTATAAAAAGTTAAAAAGCACAAACTGCATTAATGAAATATCTTCCATCTCCACAATAAGATCCATAGATATATATGCCAACTAGCTACGATAATTTATTTCTGCTTCAATTCCATTGACCAACCAAATGAAAGTAAAGTTGAAGCCTTTTTTTTCAATGGATATTTATAATAGAAAGCGCCGGTGATGGATTACCGGAGAAGGAACTCATCTTCCCTTGCGAGTTAAGGTCAGAACATTAATGACACCAACATGAAACCCAATCACTTTTAAAATCGGTAGGTGAAAGCGTGGCGTCCTCTTCCAGTTCCCGATGCGGTGCAGATAAAATCTTGTTATTCGTTACATTAAATTCATCTTAGTCAATGGACCTGATTTTTATAATGTCCAGGTAGAGAGTAGTAGGCTGGACATCGGAGACCCAAGCCATGGAAACTTCCCCAGAAGCACATGCGACGGGTTTGAAGACAGTGGAAATGATATCTTTGTCTAACCTACTGGAGACAACTGAGATACTTACAATCAGAAAGCTTGTGCCTAATGCCAACCATTAGAAGATGGGTCTAATAGTCCATTGAAGACACGGTGCTGGTTCCATCCTTTCGTTAAATCCGTGGATGATGGAGTGGAGAAGAGACTAATCTTGTGGATAAAGCATCAAATCTTACGCATGTCCACAGTCGAAGCGGTGCACATGATCTTTGAACCTACTTGCACATCGAAAGTTTCCCACTCCACTTCTGTAATTGACATTCTAATTGCTTGACTTGTTTGTCGATTAAGATTACACGGGAAAAAGAAAGAGAAGTCAAAAGGTTGAGTTGGGTGGAGGGTAACCCTCCACACATTTTCCATCCCACAATCATCTCATAACCCACTAAACTTGATGTTCCTATCCAAATAATGTCATGCTAGATACAACCACTCGTGACCCAAAGAAACACGTAGTACTTAAGATTTTTCCTTTCCAAGCCCTATAATCCTCCGCTGATCTGCATTCTGCAGACACCACAAGATCCAAAGTCCACTAGAGTAGGTTGGGTGTCTTCTTGCTTCCTGATTACCGCTCCATGTCAAAACAGCTATGACTCCAGCTTGGGGGTTTCCATATATGCAGAAAGACAAAAAAACAGCAAGGAGTGAGACTAAAGAAAAGACAGAATCTCGAGAGACAAAAATAAAAAAAATCCTATTGATAGCATGAAAACACGTGAGGAAAGGCTGTACTGATAACACCCTCTCCGTCTAGTATTCCACTGTTCACACAGAATCATACATACACCGTCGCCCCCTCTCTGTCATAACGCAATCATTCAACCACCCACCGTCTTTTAGTTTCTCTCTACTTTCAGTTCCAGCGAGGGCTATATTTATAAGGCTAGAGGTTTTGGTCAGCGTTTACATCATTTCTCTTCTAGACGTTGTTTTCTTTCTCTGCATCTTGGGGATTTGGAAGAGTTATGGGAGAGGAAAGAAGGATGACGATGAAGTCATTTCCGTTTTTCGTGATCTTTCTCCTTCTGGGTTTCTGCTATGACTGCACTGCAGCAACAATGGCGCAAAAGACGAGCAGAAAAACTTATATTGTTCACATGTCCAAGTCCGAGATGCCGGCGAGTTTCGAGCACCATACTCACTGGTACGACTCCTCGCTCAAATCCGTATCTGGCTCTGCCCAGGTACTCTACACTTACGACAGTGCGATCCATGGCTTTTCCACTCGATTGACCGATGAGGAAGCTGAACAACTCCAGGCCCAACATGGGATTCTCTCCGTGCTACCGGAGATGCGGTACGAGTTGCATACTACTCGCACCCCCGAGTTCCTCGGACTCGACAAGAGCGCGGACGTTCTGCCCAAGTCTGACTCGCTCTCCGAAGTAATCATTGGTGTCTTGGACACCGGAGTTTGGCCGGAAAGCAAGAGTTTTCTCGATGCTGGACTGGGTCCGGTTCCTAGTACCTGGAAAGGTCAGTGCGAGACGGGCACCAACTTCACAACTGCCAGTTGTAACAAGAAACTTATTGGTGCAAGATTCTTTTCTAAAGGCTACGAGTCCACGATGGGTCCCATCGATGAATCCAAGGAGTCGAAATCTCCGCGTGATGACGATGGCCACGGTACTCACACCTCCACCACCGCGGGTGGGTCAGTCGTCGAAGGTGCCAACCTCTTGGGGTACGCTGCGGGGAGAGCGCGTGGAATGGCACCGCGTGCCCGGGTGGCCGTGTACAAGGTATGTTGGACTGGTGGGTGTTTTAGTTCGGATATATTGGCAGCTATCGATAAGGCCATTGATGATGGCGTCCATGTCCTTTCAATGTCCCTTGGCGGTGGCACGTCGGATTACTACAGGGACAGTGTAGGGATTGGAGCTTTTGCAGCTATGGAGAAAGGGATATTGGTGTCTTGTTCAGCTGGAAATGCCGGTCCAAGCTCTTACAGTTTATCTAATGTCGCTCCTTGGATAACCACTGTGGTGGCCGGAACGCTGGATCGTGACTTCCCTGCTTATGTTAGTCTTGGTAATGGGAAGAATTACTCGGGTGTCTCTTTGTATAGAGGGAGTCCATTACCAGGGAAGCTTTTGCAATTTGTTTATGCCGGCAATGCCAGTAACGCCACAAATGGGAATTTATGCATGACTGGCACTTTAATACCAGAAAAAGTTGCAGGAAAAATAGTCTTGTGTGACCGTGGAGTGAATCCAAGGGTACAAAAAGGAGATGTAGTGAAATCTGCCGGTGGTCTGGGCATGGTTCTGGCCAACACTCAAGCCAATGGTGATGAATTAGTAGCTGATGCTCATTTACTTCCTGCTACTTCAGTGGGTCAGACAAATGGTGATTCCATCAGGAGTTATTTGTCCTCGGATCCAAACCCGACTGCAACCATTCATTTCGAAGGAACTAAGGTTGGTATCCAACCATCTCCAGTAGTTGCAGCGTTTAGCTCAAGAGGCCCTAATTCTATCACACCAAACATCCTGAAACCGGATATCCTGGCACCGGGAGTCAACATCTTAGCCGGATGGTCTGGCTCAATTGGTCCTACAGGGCTGGCAACAGACACCAGACGCGTAGATTTCAACATTATATCAGGTACTTCAATGTCCTGCCCGCATGTGAGTGGCCTGGCAGCCTTGCTAAAGGCAGCTCATCCAGAATGGAGCCCAGCAGCTATCAGATCAGCACTAATGACCACAGCCTATGTGAGTTACAAAAACGGCCAGAAACTGCTGGATGTTGCCACAGGAAAAGAATCCACACCCTTCGACCATGGGGCTGGCCATGTGGATCCAGTGGTTGCACTCAATCCGGGGCTTGTTTATGACCTAACCCCTGATGATTACTTGGGCTTCCTCTGTGCATTAAACTACACCGAGGCTCAAATCACCAGCGTTGCAAGAAAGAAACTCACCTGTGATACCAGCAAGAAATATAGCGTTACCGACCTCAATTACCCTTCTTTCGCGGTCAATTTCGATACCACGCAAATGAAAGGCCCCAGTGTGGTGAAGTACTCGCGAACTCTTACCAGTGTGGATGGGTCGGGGACGTACAAGGTATCAATTGAAGCGCCATCATCAACTGGAGTGAAGATATCAGTTGAACCTGCCACTTTGAGTTTCAGTGAAAATTATGAGAAGAAATCTTACACGGTTACATTTACTGCAACCTCAATGCCATCCAGCACAAATAGCTTTGCACGTATAGAGTGGTCCGATGGGAAACATACTGTCGGGAGTCCGGTTGCTGTTAGTTGGACCTAGTGGGAAGATGAATACCCATATGAGACGAAAAGGAAATAACGTTCAATTTACCCGCAGCTCGAAGAGCGTGGAATGCAGACGCAGCTTCATTGTTAGTCTTTGGGTTGTATTACTGTAATGTGATGTTATTGTCGTTCTTGTATATCCGGCCAAAGGAGATTAGGGAAGGATAGTGGCTGGTTCTACTGTCTCGCATTATTCTCTGAGGAGTAAACATGAAAGCAAATAGCCATAGGTGTTTTCTTCCTGGGCTCACAGTTTATGTCAAGTGGGTCGCCAAATATCTAATTTATGAAAAAAAAATAAAAAACTGGATATATACCCAGCCTTTGGAAAGTGCTTTCTTTTGACTAAACAAAAGCACCTTTAAATTAATTCCTTCATCTACCTCTAATATTTTAGAGTGTAAACTAACGGCTAGTTTAGTTCTGTTAGAATTAGGGTTATTGAGGCTGACATAAGAAAACTTTTATATTCTAAAAAATTTGTAGAGATATAATGCAGTTGTATATTTTATTTTTCCAAAAGCTCAATTCACGGGAAGCAGAGCCCACGGTCTGCGTCTTCTTCTAACTATATAATCTAAAAAATATATTTAATACCATAAAACAACACATATAAATCTAAAATCTTTTTTATTTTTTTGAATCTATTCCTTTTTTATGTGAGATTAGATATCACAGGCCCAGGGTCTCACACTAATTGTTAATTTGTTATCATAAAATTAACAAACTCAGGTCTGTACCAGTTAAATTTATCAATTTAGATATCTATTGAAGTATAAAAGCATTATTATACTGTCATAAAAAACACTTAATTGGGTTACTGTAGATATGGCATACAAATTTTTTTTTTCTTTGTCTCTGGAAACGACAACTAATTCTGCCTAGGAGATCTAAATGAAAAAAATCAGCAGAAGCCGCATTGTCATTGAGGGATTTGCTAATCAATTTGGTCGAAGAAAATATCAGTAACCAGTCTGGATCTAGAAAATGGAGCCAATCAAGAAGATTTCTGCTTCGGCACATGTCGCGGACGCTCCATTGCTTCAGAATCAGAAATGTGTGATTCTAATTCCAAGCGAAGAATCGAAAATCAGTTCCGGTGAAATATTTTTTTTTTAATAATAGTTCGGGTAATCCTTACCAAGTACTAAGCCTCAAATCAGAGCCTGCACTGCCTCAATCTGCAACGTCGCCTGTAACAGGCCGGAGAAGAATTTATGGGTATGGGACTACTTCAGACCAAGTCTGGACGGTACGCCTCAATTTGAATTGCACGACCTAAAGGTTGGTACTTTTTTAAGTATGGGAAGTAGTTCTAACAGTAGAGACAGCAATTTTAACATCAGAAGCAGTAGTGCGATCAATATCAGGTGTGGCATCAGCAAGAATGATGTCAGTTCTTTCTGCATCTAGGTAACAATATAGCTGATGGCAAGAACATGGAGAAACAACGGAACTAAGTTTCCCTGGATAAAAATGGAAGATTATTGAGTGGCTGGAATTGTTTAGTGCGTGCAGTGAAGTCAGTTCCATTAAACATTGTCATTATGAAAACTAGTAAACATACTGGAAACGGCTATAACGAAGGAGAAAGAGGGTCGTCCAGTATCGATGAAGCCAAAGAAAAGAGGGCACAAAAGCTGCAGCAGCATAAAAAGCTAGTAATATCACGTCATCAAACGTTTGAATGGTTAAAGGAGCTTTCACATGTTGATCATGGAGAGGAGTACTGTTGGCTAAGACTACTTTTTCAACAAATATCGCATCCCTTGTCTCTACATGCTGTGTGTTCGTCTTTTTCATATATATGTTGACTTTAGATGCACTTTCATCCACAAGTACAAATCCCAAACTGCTTTTCTCTCTAGATTTCTTTCCTTACTTTTTATCCTTCTTTGGTGCCTGGAAACCACTAGTTTACTGCTGGGACAACGACTGAGAAGGGAGCTGATGGAGTAATTATCGTGATGTGCTGCTTTATGTGGGGAGTGAAAATGGCAATTCGTGATACCCTCACAAAGCAGACCCCAGACAAAGAATTTGAAAATATAGGTAAGAGGAGCTGAAAAATGCTTTTATCTTTACTCTTGTTCATGATTCCAAAGGCCTCCATTGTAATATTAATGTTTTTTCTGTCTGCGTATCTCCCCATGAATATCCTTTATGTTCCATTGACCTTCGGATTATTCCTTTAACTGCTGTTTGTTGTCAAGTCCTTACGGCCGCCAGACCACCTACCCACATGCACAAATATTAAGATGCAATAGAATTACTTTTCTGTTCTCAATTTCTATAATTTGTACGAACTAGAATTAGGATTAGAAATGCTAATAATTTATTAAAACACCTTCATATATACTATATTATATATTATTCCATTAGTAATCGTATCATGTGAGAAGATTTTGTCGAAACCCACTCGCTCATATATGCAGCTGCGTCTAAGCAAGACAAAGGATCTCTTGTTTATGGTCTGCGATGGTGGGAAATGACAAAGAACGTTGTAGAAAACTGTCGTATAAATTATCTATGGACAAGATAGAATCCCAAAGCATTTTCAATTAGATTGTGATGTTATGATTATCTAAACCGAGTATTTTTGTTTTATTGTTGTAGGTGAGGTTGCAATAGGGTTCAAAGTGAGCTTCTAATTTGATTTATAGTCTATTTGAAGATAGATCAAAGATATGATTAGTCAAATGTGCATAACCTTGGTGCAAGTGGGAGGAGCTACTCAAAATCGCAGAGGTAGGTGTGAATAAAATTTAAATTCAATTAGATTTGCTACGTTCTCGGAAGAATATACTTCTCAAGAACGACCATTTCCTTCCATTTTATCCATTAGTTGCCTATTCATAGGGTTATGTGCCCCTTCTGTTCCGTAGCCAAAATGTTTTAGTTCATCTCTGTATTCACAGGATCAAAATAGCATTTTAGATAGGATATCGTTTTCTCACGCCGGCGTAGTGAGAGTCGCGCGGCCGACAATTTGGAGTTTTGGACAACCTTCACACAAGGCAATGCAATGGTCGATCCTTAATTTTCTTTTAGATAAATAATTCCAAATGGTGACTCAGACAACTTTAATATAATTAATTATCCAATTCCCCCAACTATTCTGAAAGATATTATTCAAAGAACTGCACACGTTGCAGCAGGGCCAACTGATTGATGGTTGGCAATGGTTATAGCGGGGTCTTATCTTGCATTAATGTGAAAGCCAGCTTGTGGGCCTATTCCGGCTACCATTTATGGCCGTGGATGGGAAGTGTTGTTTGTTCTCTTTCTTAAATATTAATCTATATCTCTTTTTTATAATTTTTTATTAAAAATCTATTTATAATACTACTAACTTTACAGTAAATCATTAGTCTTTTGGTTAGAAGTATTTTTATTAGTATGAGAGCTCATAGACAGAAATTATTAATTGATAGAGTTGAACGTACAATTTATATGCGAACGACCTGCATGCTCAATAGAATAATTCTCTACGTATATAGAATAATATTCATCATTTAAAACTTTGACCTGGAGGAAATTACTTTTCTATTTTTTATTTTACGTCATATGCAAAAAACTGTATAAATAATATACAGATATAAATATTAAAAAACTTCAAATAACAGAGTAAAATTTTATAAGTTGCTCTCAGAATGATTAAAGAATCTTAAATATTCAATAAAGACTATGGTCGTAAAGATTTTATTTTGTTAATAATATATTTATCTTTATAAATACTAGTGACAATAATTTGTTTATTAAAAAAAATGTACTAGTAAGAATGCAATTTATCATCACTATTTTTTTATAAAAAAAAATTTGCTTTAAAAATATATATTGATATGGAGAAGGGGGTTATATTTGCATAAATTGGATTTTCGTATACCAGTCGGGTTGGGTAGATAACTAATAAATTAGTGACAGTTGTCCTCTCCGCAACCACTTGATACCCCAAGAGTATGCATCCTGTCTTACATAATGATGCTATCATGATCACCTAATCATCAACCGTTTGATGTGAATTCTTCATATTGGTGTAGGGAACTACATTATGCGTCAAGACACATAGAATCAAAACCCAATAAACTTATCAAGAAAAATCATCATATGCGGTCACTGTTAATACCCGTGGAAAGAAAGCTCTCCAATCGCAGAGGTTCCAAAAGAACAGCAAAGAAAGTCAGTATTTCACTCCTATCTCGGGTGGAAGGAGAAGCAGGGCAACGCCAGTTCACCCGTCAATCAAACTTGGACCGGAAATATCATAAGGATGGGTGTAGTGGAAGAAGCTCACAACTTGAGAATCGTGGGATCAGGGGAGCAGGTGATAGTGTTGGCTCATGGATTTGGCACAGACCAGTCTGTGTGGAAGCACCTGGTTCCACACCTTGTTGATGATTACAAGGTCATCTTGTATGACAACATGGGTGCTGGTACGACAAATCCAGATTACTTTGATTTCAATAGGTACGCTACTCTTGAAGGGTTTGGTTATGATCTTCTGGCCATTCTGGAAGAGCTCCGAGTGGAGTCATGCATTCTTGTGGGTCACTCCGTTTCGGGCATGATTGGTGCTATTGCCTCCATCAACCGCCCTGACCTCTTCTCCAAAATTGTCATGCTCTCTGCTTCTCCAAGGTGAAGATCTTCTTCTCTGAAAGAAATTTTCTATTTTCATTTCACCAATTGCAGCCACCCTTTCTCCTGAATCATTGATTTCCAACTTTGCTCTTGTTTTTAACTCAAACCTTACCTTTTGCTTCCTTCCGATTCGAAATTGTTTTCCGTTTGAACAGAAATAAGAATACATCCGAAAGGTTTAGGCATCAACTTGATGAGTTTAATCTTCAAATTGTAGTCAAGTTACTTCTGACTATACTTATTAAAATTGCAGTTACTTGTCATCATGATCCATAGTTTAATCGAAACCAGGTTTATCTATATAATATTCTGTTATTTTGCGTTACCTGACTTAAATATATTATAGTGCCTATCCTGAGTGATTTTGAAATATTTTATTAGTCTTAATTATAATGATTTATTGTAGATCAATGAATATGAAGCAGAATGATGACAAGAATTTTATCTTTTAAATTCGTGTAATTGCATCTGTGGGCTACCAGACAACCCACCAAGCCACCGGGCATCTTTCTTGGAAATGTTCCACTTAAATTAAAAAAAGTAGGGCTTGAATTTGGAGTTAACTTTGCAATTTTGTCCCGTTTAGGTACTTGAATGAGGTAGACTACTATGGAGGGTTTGAGCAAGAAGACCTCGACCAGCTATTCGAAGCCATGCAATCCAATTTCAAAGCATGGTGCGCAGGGTTCGCCCCACTGGCCGTAGGTGGAGACATGGACTCCATAGCGGTGCAAGAATTCAGCCGTACTCTCTTCAACATGAGGCCAGACATTGCACTAAGCGTGAGCCAGACCATATTCCAGAGCGACATGAGGCACATACTCCATATGGTCTCTGTTCCTTGTCACATATTGCAAAGCATGAAGGACTTGGCTGTCCCTGTGGTTGTTTCTGAGTACCTGCATCAGAACCTTGGTGGCGAGTCAATCGTGGAGGTCATGTCATCGGATGGCCACCTGCCTCAGTTGAGCTCGCCGGATATCGTGATCCCTGTTCTTCTCAGGCACATTCGTTACAATATTACTGTCTGATTTCTCTTTTGTGTTCAGTAGGAATTGTCAATTGTGCTTTTCTTTAATCGTGATTGGTAAGATGTAGATTCCTAATTCGAGGGACTTAGTGAGTGCTAAGGTCTTGTGTTTGTTGCTCACGTTGACTTAATATCAGAATTGTCTTAAAAATAAGATTGCCGTTAACGTGTAATTAAAGTGAAAATGTCGGAGTTTAGGATCTTTCTCGGGTTGGCAGAAAGATTTCGGTTCAGAGAGAACAAATATTAATTGGGAAATTCCATGAATATATTAACGATAAAATTTATTTATTTATAATTAAATATTTATAATTTAAATCTTTTATTTAAGATGTAAAATACAAAATTTAAAATATTTATGCACGACAAAATCTATTATTTACAACTATACCTATAGTATGCACAAGTAATCGATGAAGGAAGAGGGTGAGTTGGATTTTGAGGATGAAGGACTAATTTAGAAAATAATTGACACAAGTGGTGCTTGGGAACCTTTAGATGGAAATCAATAGTTGGGTAAAGTTGGTGGAAGAAGTTGTCAGAGAGTGAGAGGCATGAGGAAGAGGATTGGCAAAATGCATTATTGATCATATCATGCCAAGACTCCCCAATCACTCCGGAGATCTGGACAACTATCGTATTATCTTATTGTAGATCAAGACAGGTAAGAACAATCCTTTTTGGCTACGCAAGGCGATCAGTAATCCTTTTCATACTTTCAAATGAGACGAAATACGTACGAGATGTAGATAAAGTTTAATAGGATGCAAAGTGGTCGGATTGAGTTTAAATTAATTAATAGAAGTTGTTTTGTTAAGACTGTGTTTATCTTAATAAATAATAATTAGAATAAAAATTAATTTTATTCATAATAATTGGTATTTATACTATAACAAAAGAGATTAATTATTAATTTTTAAATTTCTTTTTTTTTTATTTATAAAAGATGCTTCGTCCACTATGAATCTATAATTTAGCACTTATTGGTCTGCCTGCTCACAGAACAGAATCAGAAAGTCACATGCTACTTAATTTCATGATCTGATTTCATCTTTTGGTCTTGTGATGTACATGTGATCAAGTTGTCAGTGTTGGATTTACTTGTATGTTTATCCACATCCCGACATCCCCAATACCTACCATACAGACTATACAGTCGAGCTTGTGCTTGACAGCTTTAACTCAGCTCTAGTTAGACTACAGACGCAAATTACAATTAATTAGTTTAATGCATGAAATATTTTAAAATTTTCAAATCAATTAAATTCATTATTAATTGATATTTACGAAATTTATAATTTTCAAATAATTGAATTGGGAATAGATATATTCCGCTCGGCTATAACATACAGTGAGTTGATTCGATATACTCAGACCAATCCCAGCTTTGACACATGAAAATAGTGATATATACCAAAGGCATATGGAAGAATTTTATTGAGATTCTTGTACCCTAGCTGGAGAGTTGCGTGAGTGAAGGAAGCTCACTCGGTGTCTTGTGGGTTTATTTATGAATAAAAAACAGAAAAAAGAATGTGATTATGGAATCCCTTAAAATTACAATACCTGCTAAAAGACAAAAGTTTCTCGTTTGTGGGTTAAAGGCCAAAGACCATGACAATTGGGCCTTTTCTTTCGTGACGGGCCTGGTTTCTTCTCTTCCCTTGTTAAACCTGTCCTTGCTCAATCTTCTTCCCCCTTTCTTGTTCCTATTTCCATCTACGCGATCCCTTTTTCTCTCTGTTTTCTAAGAATCAATGCAAAAATGGAGAAAGGATAGTTCCTCCTTGCAAGAGCAAAATCTTGATAGTGAAGTTGATGACATAGAGCTTCGTGAAGGCTCACTCTCAGCGAAAACCAAGTCGCTGCTACTGGCCTCACGTTCCACCCCCCACCTCTAAACTCTCTTATACAGGAGAGTAATGGTCCATCTTGTGCAATTCGACTCCATAAATATCAAGGGAGAGTGAAACCATACCCTCACCTTACCCATGGGCTACATCTAGACGTGCCGCGGTTCAAAGCCTGGAATATCTGTTGTCCAAAGAGTTCACTTGTAGACCCACTTCGGTAACGAGCATTTTCCTGTAAGAATTGGATTCCTTACAATTATAGTAATTTTGAAGAAAGAATTCGTAATTTTTACATTATTCATATTAATATATGAATATTATATAATTTAGAAAACATAACAAAAGTTTTATCACTGCCAGATTGTAAGGTAAATTTTCATGTTCGTTTTTTTATAGTATCATCTGACCAGCACATCTAACCGGATTTAATTGATTAAATTTTTGTGCGGTACCCAGCTATAGGCCTTCTGGTTTTTTAAATAATTAATAGAATTGTATATCTTGATTTTCATTTATGATAATTTTTTTTCAAAATTCATATATGTAAATTATAATATTTTCTTCTATGTATTCTATATTTTTTATATAAAAAAACCGTTTGACCTCCTAATTATTCTGTGCGTCCTTAAAACTTTTAAGTTTTAACTCTTAATTCATATTGCTTCGGTCCCGTAAAGATTTCTTTCTTACAAATTTCTCTGACCAACCCCTTATATATGTCATATGCATGTAGGGATCAAGACTGTTGTTGCTTGATTATCTCCTAGCATAGTGGATGTCTAATCCAGATAGTTGAGTGTCTTCAGTTGTTTTTTTATGTCATAGGCTTCTGATGAAACATTAATTTTCTTACATGAACAATAGGAATCTGTTCAAACTTGCGTTGTTCTCATTTCAGGAAGTACAAGTGTTGCTTGTTAAAACAAAACAAGCAACTGACCGACTCTTGAAACATAGAAGCAAGGAAATGAAGAAAGACATGATTAGTAGTTAAGAAACTTTAGGGGCATTTAGGCTTCTTGTTATGGGAGTTCTTCTTCTTTTCGTAGCAAGGACATTCTGATTTGGGTGCATCAGGCCCTGAAGGTACGCATTTGCAGTCTCGGCAGCAGATATCGCAAAAATGCAGACACTGCTCCTTGTACCCTGCCTTGGAACACCTCACGTTACACTTGTAATCACAAAATGCTTGCACTGCTTTCATATTACAAGGAAGGAACAAGTTAGCTAGTTCACAGGAAAGGACACTAAAAAAACAGTATCACGGAAATGGAAAATATTCGTCTTACAAGGAGCAGTGGCTGGAGCAGAAGCAGGAGCTGCATTTGTTTTGGTCTGAGCGGCGGAAAATTGAAGGAAATAGCAGCCAAGAAGCAGTGACAAAAGCAGAAAACTCGCTGAAGAAAGCTTCATTTCGCTTAGAATTATTGAAGGTGGGTAGTTCGGTATCACTTTTATAGTAACTTACAGAGAGCAGGACTTTGGTGGAAAGCACTGGGGAACACTAGGATAGATATCCAAGGGGATGGCAATAATCAAAGGAAAAAGTTCAGCTTCACTAGATAGTACAGGCTGTAAAGGTTAAGGTTCTGTGGGAGACTGGGAGTAGGCACCGATTCACTTTTAAATCAAGCAGGTACATACGATGGATGCTCCTTTGCCGGGAAATTTTATGGAGCAAAATATATACATATGAATAATAAAATATCAAGATATATAAATAGTATTTTATTATTTTTTATTATATTTAAAATAAAAAATATTGTTCATCTATAATAAAAAAAAATTATTATTTTGGTATTTTACTATTAATTTATATTCATTTTGCACTATAAAATTTCCCCAGCCTTGTAAGTTCGTGGATCAGTTTAGTAAATGATAATAAATTCCAATCCGTACTCTTTAATGGAAAAGCTAAAAAAGAGTAAACCTAGGTAGGTACCATCAATGGGTACCCATTCTATTTTGGAACATCTTTTTTATTTCACATTATACGACTGGAAAGGTGTGAATGGGTATGGAAGGTTGGTATTGGGTGACACATTATGAAATAAAATACTACCATTGTGCCATAGAGATTGCTGTCCTATTGGTTTTATCAATTGGAGGCATCATCGACCATTTTCAAATGTTGCCCTTATTTAACTTTATTTTGTTGTCGCTGTTAAGTACTAGAGAGTTTCGGGACATATTTCGTACCTTATTTGTCGCATTTCGTGCCCAAAGGCACCGCCACTGAGATCCATGGATGGATTGTCAGTTTGGGTTATATATGATATGACTTTACCTTTCCCTCTGTGATCTGTCAGGCAGAGCGAAATTAAGTGCTTGCAAGTTGTTCTATGAAGAGAACAAGTATCGAACAGCTAGGATGCACTAGTGATCAAAATGGACAGAGATCAAGTCCATGTGCGTGGAACCGGTTTTGACCGAGCGGGTCTACTGATGAATCAGGTTTTCCCAACCAAACCCATGTGAAAATCAGAATAACAAGCAGTATGCAAGGACAACTGTCCAAGTTTTGATCTGAAAACGCGTCTCTCCTGCCTATAAACGTCATCGAAATCTACTCAAATCTACTACGCTCTTTAAGGCCATCACATCCCGAGCTGTGATCCCTACTCGGCCGCGCGAGATCACTTCTGATTACAAGACGTACGAAACAAGAATGAAGCTTTCTTTCGTAAATATACTGCTTTTGTCGCTGCTTCTGATCAGCTCCTCTTTCCTTCAACTAACAATGGCTCAGCTTGGAACAAATGCCCCAGCTCTAAGTCCGCCAAAAAATTCATGTGAGCTCAGTCACCTGTTTACCATTTCTGCATTCAAGATATCTTGTATATATGTGTTTCATGAGAGAGTTATGGGATTCGTGAATTTTGGCTAACAGTGTTTTTCCTTTCCAATCTTACGTATCGCCAGTGCAAGCGTTTTGTGATTACAAGTGCAGCGTGAGGTGTTCCAGGGCAGGCTGGAAGAAGCAGTGCTTACGACTTTGTGACATTTGCTGCCGAGATTGCAAGTGTGTACCTTCGGGGCCTCGTGCACCCAAATCAGAGTGTCCTTGCTATGAAAAGAAGAAGAACCCCAAGACCAACAAGCCTAAGTGCCCTTGAAAAATTCCTCAACGTGCCTTTGTTTACAAAGAGTTCTATTCAAAATAGGCTCTCTGTTTTAGCAATCAGTTATCATTTTGGTTAAGAATTATTAAGATTTTGTGTACTGTGTTAGTTTATATCCTTTATTTTATTAAGAATAAATAAATTTTATCATTAATTACATTTTGGTATATAATATATGATTGGGTAACTGAATAACAAAAAAGAACGAATATTTGATAAATCATAAACAATTTGTTTACGGTTTCCTAATTATAACAAACACATGAATAAGAATAAGAAAAATATTAATTTTCTTATGTTTTTAAAAAGAATTGAAAAGAATGACTAGTCTAATAAATTTTTAATCTATACTGAAAATTAAGTCAATCAAACATATAATTAGATTCGTCCATAAATAGCTTAGTGGATCTTCTTTATAAAATCAATGAAATCTCCATATGTTATATTTTGAGAATATCAGTGACCAACATTGATGTAATGCTGTGGTGGAACTAAGATCAATTTAAATATAACAAAGAACTCATAATATGCATTATTAAAATTCAAAACATTATTATACGTGAGCATGCATCCACATACGTATGAAGCACAAAAAATATACCAACTTACTCCCAACTTACTTTGAAATTACCAATGCGGTAAACCCTAAATCAAGCCGTGTGGTCTTTTTGCAGCGGAACAAGCTATTTGACCTGAGCCTGAATGTCAGCCTTGCACATCCAGCGACGGGTTCTTGCCTGAATCAGATGCCAAACGCCCCTTCAAATTGAGCGCATGGACAGAAGCTTGCAACAATCCCTAAGAATATAAAACGGCTTCTCCTAAGTTTCATAGCTAAGAAACTAAAAGATTTTGGCCAGAAATGTTTATGGTGTTACAACATTAGTAGGACAAAAATAAGCAAGCCACAGATTATGGTCACTGAGACACGGCTATCTAAAAGAGAAGGGGGCTTATATATCTATATATATAAGTTGTGCAGCTTAAAGCAGAACAATATTGAAGCATGCACATCAGAAACAAGTAAAGCATCTACAATTATCATTTAAGAGGTGCGGCAATAACATCTCTTCGAAAGTTTGCCTGCCTGCTAGTCTGGCAATAGTATATCTGATCCAGCTATCCTTAGGATCTTCGACCCCATCTACGCGCCCCAGATTTCCTCCTTCCTCGCTTTCTGGTCTTCGTTTGAACAGTGGACCGAGATTTTGGGAGTGACTTCCCACTATATCGTGGACGGGCCACAGGCATTTCTGCAGGTGAGTCTGTAGCACGCACGGTATCTTTTCCTATTGATAGCGGAGGCGTCTCCGTGGACGTACTTCCAAAAGTTTGAAGATATGGCATCTCATCTTTAGCTGCATCCTCTTGAACCACAATTCCTTCAGCAACCTACAGAGAAGATGGACGAACAAGTTTAGGTAAGTAATTGCAAGCCATGGTAATACTATATATAATATATTATGACTTGTATTACTAATAGGAAACATTTAAAGGTGTTGTAGATTTGTAGTTGAAAATGAAACACTAGATTAAAAATGCATGTCTTCGCATGAAAAGAGTATCGCAGGCCGACAGGCACTCTCAATTGCATCACACAGAATAGGTTACCTACCTCTTCATGACTTGAAACCACAGTCAGCGGCTTGATATCTCCCATGTCAAATTCAGACTTAAGATGAGATGATGTATTAGGAATTTCATTTTCAGGAAGCAAATAACGATTTTGATCAATTGTTAATGCATCACGCCCTGTAGGAAGGCTCATATCGCTAAGTGTAGAAAACTCAATGGGATTGTCAGCAATCACATTGTCAATTTGAGCTTTCAACAGCCGAACACGTGACTGTAGTACTTCGATCTTCCGGAAAACCTCCTCATGAATGTTATCACTGGTCATGGATTCGAGAGATGCAAGTCCATTTTGTAACCCTAATTCAGTATTGTCATTGTTCATTTTACCTGCAAAATAAAGGAAAAATGAGGAATCATTATTTGTTAATCATTAGAATATTGTGAAAAAAACATGTGAGACAGCATAATTTAACTTGGACGGACACATAAACAAGACAAAATGGATAATGACTTTGCAGTATTTGTCATCAGAATTATAGTCATAGAAGATAAACAATATGTCAAGGCATAGAAAGACCCATACAAACCAGAAATGGATTGATAACTTTTATATAGCATTATTTCAAACATGTAAATATCTACTGTATTAACACCAGAGTATAGTTGGATTATTATTTAAATAGTGCTTTGATTAGAAAAATTCTAAAATCTGATCCAACAAATGAATAAGAAATCGGATACATTAGTGCAAAAAAAGAAATATAATAAAGTAATAATAAACACGCTTACATTAAAAAAAATAATAAACATACACTACCTTCTTTCATCATGAACGAGGAATCAAAATTAGAAACACCACATAAAGAAGCAATCAATTTTTTTATTTAAAAGAAAATACAAGACTGCAAAATCAACCAACCAGCACCAAAGTAGTATTATATTGGGAAAGCTTCAAAATAAAGGCCTGATGTTTGTAATTTTGCAATGAACTAGCTGTACAGTCCCATACAAGGAGAAAAATAGATCACCTAGATGTTGCCTTTTATTTAATGGTGGAAAGTGACTCAATTGGATGACAACGTTGACTGAACAATGTCAAGTTATTGAATTCACAAGGAAATGTGAAATGCTATACTACCAGCTTGATTATCTTAAAAAGAACTTCCAACTATTACCTGGATTATTGCAGTCATCATTTGTATATGGACCATCAGCAGCAAACTTCTTATTTTCTGGTTAAAACAAACAAAAAACAGAGAAAGAAACAGTTATATTATTTCTTTCTTTTCTAGCAAAACAGCTGTCATATAAACAATAACTGAGGATTAACAGAGGCACCACCATAGTATGAAAACAGATTGTGCTGTAATATATATGATGCTACATCAACTGTCTCTTCAAATCTTTTTCTTTTCTTTCTTTTCATGAATTTTTTCCTTTGAACACAACTAGAAAAAGGAATAGATTTTGCATGGAAACCATCAGCTATTTCAGAATCCAACTGCTTTCTTTGTTTGTGCGCAGCAAGTTCTCTATCATACTTAAGAGACTGGGCCTGCAATTCTATCATTTGCAATTCTAGCCATTTACATCGCCACATAATAGGGCGTATAAATCTTCTCCAATGGTCTGTCAACTTTTTTTTCCTGAGACACAACAAAATTTAAAGTTTAGAGACATTAACTATGATAAATAATGCAATGCAATAAAAATAATAAAGTATAATTCAAAACTATATACTCCTTAAAAGCTGCAAAGGAAATATAAAGATGCATGGTCATCAGCCACAGAAGAGCCCAAATCATCTGTACCTAATAGAACCACATCAACATGACAAATATATATCTGTGAGTGTGTTGGATGGGAATATCAAGTTTACCATTATTCAAGGAAAGAGGTATACAAAATCCAACTCAGTAAGTGAACTAATTGCTAGTGAACGATGATCAACAGTAGTATACAGCTTGTGATTGAATGGATAATTACCATATTATACTTATAAAATCCCTCATTGTTTCCAAGCAATTGGGTACACCCAAAATGACAAACACACAAAACCAGAAAACTAGGTACCTCAATCCAAAAGCTGCACCACATCCATCAAAAATTGATGTTGAAGCACCACCAAAATAAAACTTTGAGTCAACTTCAGAACCATTGTCGTGCTCAGATTCGGTGTCACCAAAAGAACTCATGCTCTCAGTCTCATCCTCAGATAGAGCTTGTGCTTGTCTGCAGTCAATTGGCTTTGTGCAATCAACTATATCAACCTCCACATCCTCAGTTCCATACTGTACCTTAGCTCTATCATCATGTAAATTCTGTATATGAAAGTTTACGTCTTCACAATTACTTACGCATTGCATCGGCACATCTTTAGAATCACAGACTGAGCTGTTTCCTTCACCACCCATAACTTCCATTCCTGTTTGTGACTTGTCCACCATCTCAGAGTCAGGGCCCATACCCAATGCTGTCACCGAGGACTGGACATTCAACTGCACCACAGCAATCCTTCAGTGTATGATTAAGGAAACATCTCTATGGGGTGCTTGCCTAACAAACAAAAAACAAAAGATAACAATATATGTTTAAACAAACACCTTTATCATGAATTCTTTTCAAACAGCTGAAAAAATATCCAGTTTGCATGTACTATTTAAATGAATGTTTGCATGCAGACCTTGCACTGCAACAGAAGTTCACCATCATTACCCGGATTTTCAACAAACATGTCAAGCACATTGGAGAACAACTAATTTAACATGAACAGGAAGAAAGGATTATAGTCTAGAGAAAATCATAAGACAAAATCATTTTTGCTATGCACACAAGGTGTTGATTAATCACCAGATAGGACAATATCATTAACCATATTAGGCAGTACGACAGGCCTTAATAATGAAGAGTTTGGCATATCAAGGCCAAATAAATCATTAATTAGGCGTGCAATTGAAAACTAATCAAGTCGTGAATAGCTGACTTAATTATATCAACGAACAGATGCATCAAATCACATATTCTAACTAGGAGTCAAACAAAGATTCAATCCGCTGAGAGCAGAAACAAAAGAAAGAGTCAAACAAGGATTCAATCAGCTGAGAGCAGAAACAAAAGAAATCTCTCGAATAATAAACCTCTGAAGATAACAATTTTTTATGTTCCCACCGGTCATTTGCCACAGATAATAAAACTTAATAATCTAAAACATATGAATTTGCATGAAATTAAACATCTGACAGAGAAATTACCTGGATGTTCATGGCTTTCTTGTTTGAATCAAGCTGGCTTTCTGCAAAAGAAGAAAAGAACAAAACAAAACACACAGAGGATAGTAAGCCAAAGAATCTAACAGGCTTTGACGCCACTAAAATCTTAAAGAGGGCAAAGTGAAAGAAATTAAACAAATTAAAAAAAGAAGTAAAAGTAGCGAACCTGTAGAGACTGCCTTTTGCTTCTCCAGGTTGTGGTCGCACGCCATCTTGAACTTTTGGGTGTCGCCTCCTCCCATGTTCTTCTGATCTTAAGAAGAAACCACGCGAGATGCAGCAGCACCGAGAAAACCCTAATTGAGATCTTTTTTTTTGTTGTCTTTTTGATATATAGAGGTAAAGAGATTGTGAAGAAGAAAGATAAGTGTCTACTGTATCTTAGAGGTTAGAACGTCTTTACTGAATCTAAGCTATTATTGGGGACTGGACATTCAACTGCAACGCAGCAGTCCTTCAGGGTATCATTACACACATCCCCCTACATGGAAAAAAAACATCTATATCATGAATTCTTTTCTGAACAGATGGAAACATTATCGAATCGGGAATTAATCGAAAAGGCGGAAATTTATTCTAATCACAGTGAAAAGACTCGAACAACTAAAAAAAAATAAGCCACTAAAGATGGATCTCACGAGCACAACTTCCGAAATTGAGCAATAACAAGAAAAAGAAGGTGGCTGAATACAGATGCAGGAGAATATCAAAAAGTGATGGACAAGGTCGCTTAAAAAACTAAAATAGAAAAGGATTGACTGTAAAACCTAAGCCCCAAACCAAAGAAACAGAGCGGGATAAAGAAAAACTCACCGGCAGTTATAGGACCAGGATGTGTGATGGCGACGGTCGCCAACTGAATCTGTTCACCACGGCCGAGGGGGCGTATGCGTCCGTTTGAGAAGGTGGTAAGCGTTTCTGCTACCACCGAGTGGGGATGCAGAAACAAAGGCCTGTGCGCTGGAAAGAGAATAGAATCGACCACAAATAACGGAATTATAGTTTCATTTACTTCTCGGGATTTATACGTGTCTTGTTCAGCAAGACTCGAGCCGGGTTCGCTCCGGAACATCTTACGTGGGATCCACCCGATTCTGGTCACTCATTCTTGAAATAAATATCTCATCCTAATTATTTTATTGTTTCCTTCAATTTAATTAAGTATTACATTTATTATTTCTTTAACTATTATAATTTCTCGGTTTTCGTCTGTTTGGGAAACTGAGGAAGATCGATTGGCATTTGAATTAGACATGAAATGAATACAAATATATAAAAATATTTAATAGTAAATTTTAATTTGATTTTATAAAAAATAATAATTTTTTACCATCCTCACCTCAAATATACTGTTAAGATATTTTATAAGTTTCATTAGCAATTATAGTAACAATAAATTCAAAGAAATTAAAAATAGATTTTAAACAAAAAACTAAAATATATAATAAAATCCTTCTCAAGTTCTGATAACAATGCTTGTTGGTGAAACTCATCCAGGTGAGTCATAGAGGTTCCCCGTCGGTACAGGAGCTAGTTATATATTTATATTTCAAAAAAAAACAAAAATCGAAGATAATCGCAAAACATAAATGAAGGATAAACGATCTAATTACAATCCCTAAGCTGGCAAATGGCAACTTTAAGGGCCACCAGATGTACTACGTTAGATATACACACCAAGGACTACGAGGGACTTGCAATTGGGATTTGATTACTCAAGTTCCTGCGCCAGTTTAGGTTGGCAACACCACACCAGCTTGCAGAGGCAATTTCCCTGAAAACCAGGTAGATTATGAATGCAACATATGCACCTGTCAATGCAGATACCAAGGTAGTGAAGGCTATTCCCGACACTTCGTTGGAGAAAAAGTGGAGCAGGAGATAACCGTTGATCACGATCACCAAGGCAGCCACAACCCATGACAGAATCTGCAAAGGAAATGCATTTCAGAAACGAAAGAAGAAAAGCAAAAACCAGAATAAATCTCAAAAAACTCATCCTGCGCATCGTTATTCTTTGGATACTCTAATGCATACAGGAACTTCAGGGAATCGTTTATAGCAATCCACACAAGTCATGCATTGTTTTAGTCTTGTGAAATGAATTAATGGAGGAAGCACGCTAATTTGTCAGAATATATATACCTTGAGTGTGGATCCTATTTTGAAAGAGCCCATGACTCGTTCTTTAGATACCAAGAACAGCAGGGGAATAAGGGCAAAAGGAATCTGAATCGACTGGAGCACATTTAGCCATTCATTTAGAACATCTAGTGTATCTTCAGAGCTGTCAAAAACAAGAGCAACAATCATGGTTGGGATGATTGCAGAGCTCCGAGTGATCAATGCTCTCAGCCATTTCTTCAATCTCAAGTTCAGAAAGCCTTCCATGATAAACTGTCCAGCGTATGTGCCAGTGATAGTGCTACTCTGGCCAGCAGCTAATAACCCAACACCCCAGATGTATAAAATTGGGAGCAATCCGCCACCATATTTTTCTTCAAGATATTGTCCTGCATTAACCAGGCCAATACCATTGGCTATCTCTGTGCCATAAAAACCTCTTGCAAACACAGTTGTCACAAATAAATTGATTATGAACGAAACTACCAGAGCAGCAGTGGATTCTATTGTGTAGTATCTGAGAGCTTCTTGAACACTGGCTTTCTCTCTGTTGTCAATTTCTCTTGACTGAACCAGAGCGGAGTGCAGAAATACGTTGTGAGGCATGATAACACAACCCACAATTCCAACCGCCTGCTTTATTGTTTTCGAGTTGAGTTTTGGAACTACCAAACCTGGAATATGGATTTTTCATTTGGTAGAATGTCAGTGGAAGAGCAGCAGAAAAACTTCTCAGGTCTATAGTGATTCAAGATATTTACACACCAAGTAAAAGTTGACTAGCACTGGGTTTTGCATCACCAAACATCCATGCAAATGACACCGCCATTGTTGCAATAAGAACAGCGAAAAGGGCTTCCAGTCTCCTGACACCATAGTTCTCCAGAAATAGGAAGATGAAGCTGCATCGAGAAATTAAGTAAAGTAGATCAACATAGTGAGCAAAAGTTTGCAGTAATCAAACTAACAAATAGCAAATAAATAAGACTTGTAATTCAATTAGTAAAAACAACTTTTTAAGAGGTCCAACAGAACCATCCAAAAATTTCTCTCCTTCAATATTTTATTCCCCCGGATTCCCAAGAAGCAGCAAACAAAAGTTTTGTCGATTGACATAAGGAACCATACATATATCTGACTTCAAGCTAAAGCAAAACAAAATTTACAAGAACGATGGAAATGGAGAAGAGGAGGAAAAGAAAAACATACCTATCACTAGCAGTGATGATAACACCAGCCCAAATAGGCAAAAAGCCATTACTCAAAATCTTAATAGCAATAGCGCTGCCAATAACCTCCTGTATGTCAGCTCCAATGAGCGCCAACTCCGCCATAACCCACAGCACCATCCTAGCCCACGTAGGGTACTCCTCTTTGCACAGCTCGGCCAAGTGACGCCCAGTTGCCACGCCAAGCCTCGCCGCCAGCAGCTGCACCAGCAGTCCCATGACGGTGGACCACATCAGCAGCCACAGTAAGGAGTAGCCGGCAATTGCTCCCGCCTGAAGATCCCCCTCAAGATTCCCAGGATCCAGGAAAGCTATCGACATAAGGAACCCCGGCCCAGTGAACAGCCACAGCTTCCTCCATGAGAATGGCGGCAACGAACCCACTTCACCTTCCCCCTCCCCCTCGCCTTCCCCTTCCACTCCGATTATACGAACCTTCTCGTCCGAGTCGTAGGCCGTTTCCTCTCCTCCATCTTCTCGGTTGGATAAGAGAAGCGGTCGGGTATCGCACGAAGGCATCATATTAAAGTGCGTCCTTGTTTTCCCAATGGTTGTACCGAAACTATGAAGAGTTCTTTCCGGTGCCCTGGTTCTATATAACGCTTCAACTATGTTTGTTTAATGATTAGGAAAGTTCATACCACGACACCTGGTCATTTCCTTACTCAATTTCCTCCCTTTTCTTCGAGTGTTTGGCTGTTTCTTGCTTTTTAGGATGTTTGCTTTTTCGAACGCTGCACTTGAGAGCTCTGACAAACCGTCGTAAACAAGTATTCGTTGGGGTATCCCTATGAGAAGAACAAAAGGTGTCATCTTAATTAGCATACCCTACTTAATTAGTAAACATAATAACGAAACTAAACCAAAAAACTAGAGAAAATCTTGGCAATATTGTTCGGGAAATACTGTAATAGGATTATAAATTAGTCATTAATCCAATTTCCATATAATATTTTTTTACTGTAATTTTATAATGCCCACCTTCATCATGTACTTGGTGGCATATTGTTTAATATATATATATATAAAATTAGAGCTCAATGAGTTAAGAGACTGGTTCGTAAAAAAGAGATGGCGTGGAATCCACGTTGTGTTATTCTTACATGATGGGTGAGGTAGCTTAAAAGTTAAGATCGACGCGACGCCGCATTATATCTCGCGAATAATGTGAATAAGCCCAAAGAACTTTTCACTTTAACAACTTTTAAAATAGAAACCCGCTTCGGTGTTTTCCAAAGAACAAAAGAGTATTTACGTTTTTTTTTTCAGATTTTGGACCATTATCAATATTTTCATTTCGAACCCGAAATTTTTTTAGAAAAATTTCTGTTTGATATTTTTGACGTGAGTTTCTATTCGGGGAAAGAATGCCTAAAAGATTCAATTACGAAGTAAAATTTGCCTCTTCCTACAGAAGGCAAAAATTACCACGTCACGTCTGAATCGTGAATTTTGGTTTCTTCCCTCATGACCAAGGGAAAAGCCAAGCACGTCATTCGGCTGTCCAGTTGTTACTATTTTAATTGGTATGCTATTTTATCGGATTAGATTTATTCTAATACTAAGTTTCTTATGCATCATTCTTTTTGTAAAAGAAATTATTTTCACAGAGTAAAGAATATTTCAGTCCGACCTCCTCTCTCGACAATAGACAATAGAGTAAAGAATATATATTTTTTCAAAAATTAAAGTTTTGGAGCTAGAGTTTTTGTTTACCCGGGTGTGAACATTGTCACGCCTGTAGGCCCAAGAGGGATAGGCAGGGTGACTGATCCCACATCGGATGGAAACTGGGTGATCGTTGGGCTTATAAACGTGCGTGCTGCATATCCTACTAAGTGCATCTTTTGGGAAGAGAGTAATGACCCTGTGACAAGTGGTAGCGAAGCCAAACCGGTCCCCAGTCATGCCTGTAGGCCCAAGAGGGATAGGCAGGGTGACTGATACCACATCGGATGAGAACTGGGTGATGGGCTTATAAACGTGGGTGCTGCACATCCCACTAGGTGCATCTTTTGGGAAGAGAATAATGACCCCATGGATCTAGTTTTTCTAATGCTACGTGGCCGGAAGTTAAGTTGGAACAGATGTTTTTCCGATGGAGCTTCAGAATGGATTCAATTTGATCCATTACGGTATGAAAAATTAGAATGCATCTTCCTTGCGACTTCTTATACCATTTTGAGTCAAACTCTACAGAATCCAACTTAAGATAGAATGTCTACAAATTAATTCGAGATAGAAGCTTTAACAATCCTGTTCTGCATTATTCTTCCTAACGGTAAAGAGTTTCCTTACCTTGCCGATGGATCTCCGACATATTGGACATATGTTATTGTCCCCATCAAATATCCTGCAAGAACTTTGTAGTTAGAGTACAGGAACATCAACTGTGTAAATGGAAAAAAGGAGCCCTATGATCAATAGATGAAGCCAAACATATATACCTTCTAGCACAGACATAGCACGTAGCACAATGACCACAAGGAACAAAGAAGCAATTCCTTTCCTCATCGTAGCATATTACACATACTTTTCCATTGTATAATTCTTCCAACAAGTTACCACTGCTTCTGTTATTGTCACTACTACTGCAATTTTCAGATCCTAAAGCTTTGTCATATGCCCCGTAAGTGAATTGCATAGCCTTTTCTTGCACTATTGGGTCATTCTCAGATGCTGTTATTTCTCCAACGGTTCTCTCCTCTGTAATGCTTAGGATTCGTTTCGAAATTATGACAATAATCAGCAGGAATAAGGCTGCAATGTAGAAAACAGAAGAGGATGTCAGTAGCACATCTGAGATAACCTCACAATTCCCGAATTATATGTGAAAAAATGAAAGGTTACTCGTAATATAGGCTTGCCATACCTATAATTAAAACATAACATGCTATTCCAGCCAGAAAAATTAAAAAAGCTGATTCAATCATCTCATCCTGCATGCATCAAGAAACTTAAAAATCATCCTCAAAATTACTTGATATTCGAATGCTTCACATTCGAACAGTAACAATAACAATGCCTGAGAAGTTGAAACAGACTCACTGTCACTTGGCCAAGGAGTCTGAATGGCCGACGTTGCTTGTGTTTCAGCTTTCTTCTATTCCGCTTCTGTTTTGTATCCGTGATCGGCAGAAGAAAAAGTGAGTCTCCCAACTTGACAACAACTTGCAGTGAGCTTGACTTTTTCTATACATCTAGAAATCAATGGAAAATGCCTGCAGTTTAGCAAATGCTCTGAGGTATGTATTGATAAACAATAGCGTCCAAGTCAAGGGAAGAACAAGCACATTCAGAGAAGAAGCGTGGTTGTTTGGGTTGGGCTCTTCAACTTCATCTAACAATGTTGGTCGGCGAGCTACCTTAGTCTTTAGTTAGAATGGTAGGTTCGCAATTTTAGAATGGACATTAAGATTGGGGGCCCAAAGGGTAAATGGATATATATCCGTCCAGGTTGCTGAGGTGAACGGCAGATTAAGCTGACGAATGTTTTTGGCATATTTGATTGTATATTTAATTTTTTTAGGTATTAATGAAACCATATAATGGTATATAAAATTGTTAGCCATAAAAGTAAAGTAATCGGGTTTAATTAAGTTAACCTTTCCAAATAGATTCCTTCAAATCAATTTTTTTTTAAAAAAAATCTTTGGGAAACACACTCATGCCTTCATAATCTTCAGGTAAATATATAATACAATGATTATTAAATAATAATCAAAATTCTATCACAATTTATTGCCTTACGGATAGATGGTGTGGAATAAAGAAAGAAATTGCCTGATTCTCGGCTCTATAATTTACATAGATTCGTAATAATATTGCTTACTCCATCAAAAGTCAGCAGTTAATGGTCCTGTGTCTACTGGGCCTTGCTACTACGTACCCAGGTCACTGAAAAGGATGGAACTGAAACAGAAAGCTCATCTGCGAGCAGGACAGCAGGTGCAGTAAGGGGAACGTTCATGATCCCAATAACTGAGGCAAGTACTTTTTTCTTTCTTCAGAATGAAATGGACAAGACAATCGTCCTCGTGTTGAACGAAAGGTAGTCTTGTCTTAAGCTATCTTGCTTGGTACTTGAAGAGTTGAATTCATCGTATGCTTTTACGAGACTTTGGGATTGGTTTTAAAAACTTTTTCACTTCGTGTTTAGACCTAATTAAGACTATCTATCTAGTAAAAAAGGCCAGTTTATCATTCTACAAGATTAGTCAAAAGGACAGTCCGGCATTAAAGATTTTACTTTTTTAAGGTTGAACGCCCACGTTTTGCTTTAACAATAGAATCTAATGAACGAGGTATGGTTTACTGAGTAAATATTCTTATATTTGGAATTTACTAGACAACAAAAATATTAGATAGAATTAATGACCATAAATATCCTTATATTTACAAATAAAAAGTGAATTTTTTTTATTATGTTTAGATCTTTTTATTTTTTTTCATATTTATCATTTGATTTGAAATTAATGACCTAGTATGTTATTTTTTTAAAAGAAAATCTTAAATTAAAAATAAAAAAGGACTAAAACACCTTAAAAACTTGTAAAATTATTAAAATCAGAACAAAATTTTTGGCGTGAAATTAATAGGAGTAGACCTCCTTTATTTAATCCTATATTTGCTTGAAAAGTTTAAATAGGGTAGGTTTTATGGTTTATATGAATGATAATTTAAAATTATTGTAATAAAAGAATATTTAAAATTATAATTAACTGCATGATCACAAAATCATTAGGTAGGGTGTATGCGGACGATGTTTTTGTGATCAAATTAATAGGTCTAGTCAGTTAATAATGAATTTTTTTTGTGAGTAAAAAAATATTCATTATCTTTTTTATCTTTTTCTTTAAATATTTAATACCTAGCAACCTCTATCCTATTTTATCACTTAAATGTCATGATCCTTCCAAACTATACATTTAGAGCCATGCCAGAAGTATCGACCTACCTATCTATCTGTGACCAAATGATCACTAGATACCCACCCTAACTTTAATTGTGGAGATTGGTAATCATTAACAATGGTTTCCAAAAGAAAAATCAATGGCACCCGTTAATATTAAAGAAGATAGCAATGCAAGAGAAATTACCAAAGTTAATAATATTAAGATACTTAATAGGTAAGAGGTTAAATTGTTTAGTTCCTTGTTTGGGAATTGAAATTCCAAATTTTGATTTGATTTTAACAAGGAAGGGAATCTGTATTGATTCCATAGATGACAAATGACAATATAGTACGTCCATATCCAGTAAATAAAAATCCATTTCAAAACTTCCAAACAAAAGGCTCTAAATAGTAGCCCGGTAACCATATAGAACATAGAACGAGTTGACGTGGGTGCGCAAGTTGAACCTAAGTATAGACGAGGAATATATAGCACGTGCACTAAAATCCAGGCAGATAAAGTCAGAGGCATCATCAGTGGGATGTAGTGTAACTTTGACAGCATGCACGAAACAAGATCTGTAATGACTCAACACCTTTTAAGCGTCTTTCAAAAACTTTAGGGAAAGCGGATGAGAAAATAATGATAAGGAAAACACAGAAAAGGATACCATGGACAAGCAAACATCAAACGGACAATTACATCATGCGCAGTACAGATTATGTCAACTTATTATAGGAAAGCAGACTTTGCGAGTTTCGAAAGAAACTAAATGGAAAGACACTTTAAAAAGATAAAGAAAAAAACCAAAAAGCAGAGACTGATATATAGACTGCCACTACAGATGGTCCATCTTCCCGTGGAGATGCCCTTTTTCCTGCAGGTAGGTGGCCAAGCAGATATTTGAACAGGTAATTTTCAATTTTGATTCCGGGAACATATCACATTTGTCCCTGTCCTTGTGCTTGTGCTTGTGCTTGATCGTGACGTCGTCGTTCTGGTGCCCAATGTGGCAGAGATGGGCTGAAATGCTTAGACACCACTTTGGAGTCAAGCAACTCCATTATGGGAGTGAGGCTAACACATCTAGGAACCTTGTATTGGTTAATGGATGCACCCCTTGAAATTGCATAGTCCATGAGCTCCTCAAAAGTTCCATTTTTAACCACTCTTATTTCTAGCGGCCCGATTGAATTATCCGCAACTCGGCTTTGTCTGTACACAGTATTCAGTGACTCTTCCATGGCAAGGCAGCACTGGTTTAACACTTTCTCAGTTGGAGAGTTCGATGGATCCTTGACTAGCAATTCCCAGTATATCACATAGTGACCTGGAATTGTTTTGGTATCAGCAAAACTTGTGTACTCCACAACAGAAGTGTTGAACTCATGTAAGAGCAAGCTAGCGTTGTCAATGGCCTTCTGCAACTCAGCTTCATCTGTTTTGTCCGATTCGATACTCAAAAGCACGTTCTTTCTTCTTACGAAGCGGAATTGAGGGTCTTTGTTGTAGAAACCGGCGACCTGAAGTATATCCCCAACTCTGTAGCGGTTGAGACCGGAGTAGGTGGTGATGACAATCTCGTATTCCTTTCCAATTTCAACATCGGCCAGTTTCACCAGGTGTTGAGCTGCGTCTCTTGATGGAATTGTGGGAGCAGAAGGGTCATGAGGCAAGAACTCATAGTAACACATATTTGGCATGACTGTGTATGTGACTTCAGATGGCTTGCACATCGGATACAGGTTAAGCCCAAAATAGCACTCAGAAGATGCGTACATTGTGCTAGCCTTTGGCAACCCAGAACTGTAATAGTCGAGCGTCGGAATGTATTGGGCCATGGCACCTGTGATGATAACTTCTAGGTACTTTGTGTTAGGCCAAATCCTTACGATAATACCTTCCCAGTTCTCCCCTGAGCATTCATTGGTGATGAAGTCAGCGAGTTCCGGATTAGGTTTCAGGATTTTACTCATACATTCTCTTATTGAAGTGTCTGTCACTTTAGGGTTTAGTTTGCCTGTGTAGATATCAAAAGCAAGCTCCTTCCAGTTCAATTGAAGGAACCTTATGGCTCTTAGAAGGCCAGAGGCAAAGACTGCGCCGACTCGAAGGACCTCTTCTCGCATTATCAATCCGCATAGCATCTGGGTGTACATGCTTTGAAAGGCATCTTGGCAGAGAATGGCCTCGTTGGGGCTAGTGATAACGTTGTAAGGGTCATATGGCCTATTCTTGAAATGCTCGCTCTTGTAGTAGCTTGTGAGTACCGGCCGAGCCAGTAGGCCACCAGGGGTTTTTGTCTCTGCCTTTATAAAATAGAAGTAAAGGCCCTTCCCTTTGTCCAAATCTTTCACGTACCTGCCACAAAAAAGAAAAAGTTAAAAACCTAGTTGCACATGATCGGCATTATTCCTAATTTAACTAAAGAACACGAAAGGGAGATACTACTATTTATGAGAAAGATATGGTGAATCTGATATAAATATTTCTATGTCATCTAAGGACCTCAAAAAATGGTAAATCCCTACTCAGATAGATATACATACAAGTTCATCACAGGCATAAGAAGGCTGTATAATAGCTGGCGACGATCCAACTCTTCATGTATTGTTGGCATCAGTTTTCTTTCTCCAGCTGATGTCCCAGAACTGCAAAATTCCAATTTTAGAGACACCAAAATCTCCTAGGTATGTTAATCAAATTAACCCACTCAAAGAATAAACGGAAAGAGGATTCTTCCTCCTTGCCCTCACCATAAAATTACTACTATATTAAATTCTCACCTGGTGAGGAACTCGGAGACAGGATGAGAGGAGAAGATGGGAGACTTGTCTCCGTTAGCAACCCTTTGGATGTCAGGCAGAATATCCTCGTAGCTGACCACAGGAACCTTGGATTTGAAAGTTTCCTTATCAGTGGCTCCATTGATCTTGAATCTCTGGAGATACTCAGTCTTCACGTTCCTGCTCAGTATCTCTCCCAAAACCCCCTCTTGCACCGGGTCAACATTTGTTGTCATCTCTTCAATGAGCTGAAGAGGTTTTGCGTCCTTCTCACATGCAGGAGGACCTAGTGGGGCTGAAAGAACCGACTCCGTAACCATGATTTAGAATCTTCTCTAGAAGAGGACTAATCAGAATAGGATTGCTCGTGTTTAGTTTAGGAGAGCGAGAGAGGCACTGCAACGGTAATGCTAAGATGCTCAATATATAGCCAAGAGGCGAGGCATGAATTTGTCTTAAATGCCACGTCACGTCTTTAGACGTAAGCAGCCGGACAAATAGTGTCTTCCTAAAGAGACATTAGCAAATATTTCTTGTCTCAAAACCTGTCAGTGCAAGGAGGGAGCACATGGGGGCCACTACACGTAACCGTGAATGTCCATGACCCGACAACCACGGGCCCACATGTCTCGCCATGTCAGCAGAGAATTGTTTGGGCCTACTCGTCAGCCAGACCACGCGGCTCTTTTATGGCGAATTTGTTGGACACGGATGGCGATTGCTGCCGGCTTAATTAGATCACACTAAACCATCTTCTACCCTCGCATAATTTTCTGCACTTTATATAGAATCCTGCTAGGCGTTTTTTATAATCAAACCTAAGATTAGATGGAAATAAATTTCTTTGCTATAATGAGATCGGGGATAATTGCTAAGAAGGGTATCAATTGTATAATAATTATATAATGGAGGTAAAGATCAGAGGAATATATGGTCAGTTAATTAGTGTAATAATGGGGACTAGAAGTTTACATGGGGTGCAGTAATCACGTGGATAGGGATGTATGCTAATTTATTGTGTGATTTGATTAGGGATTGCGCTTTATATATGTTTCCTATTGTCGTGATTAATGGGGTTGGCATTTATAAATAAGAAGGGTAGGTGAGCTTTTTCCATTTGTTTTACGTCATCAGACAGTTGCACAACAAATGACATTGTTATCTCCACCATCTCTTTGGAATCACTAGAGCATATGGCTGAAATAGATAATGATGATTTGGGATTAAATATTATGGTATGATCATTTTTTTATAGTAAATGAGCAATGATTTTGATTAGGGAATCCTAAGCGGTAATGATGGTTAAATTTGTATTTACCATCTTGTTTACTAAGATCAAAGGATTCTTTTGTGAATTATCTAGCTAAAATATATCTTAGTGATATTAACAGGAATTGGCATTGGTGGAGAAGGTCTATAATACTAACATATAAGGATCGTGAAGAAGAAGAAATTAGTTTTATCATAATTAGATACTTTCTAAATTAGGAAGAATTAAATCCATAAATTACTTCCATACGCTTATCCAAAAGAAAATAACAAATAAATTACTTGTACAATTGGTCCCCTCTAGGATGGGTTGTCACCAATCGCCATCGCCAGCTGCTCTTTAATTGTATAGATATATCCAGTTGAAATATTGCAGACAAATCATTCTCTTTTATCTTGATTAAAACTTTAGTTTACTGTTAGTAGTTTGTTGTTCTAGGCATCTATGTCGTACCGATCTTCTTTCTCCCTCTTTTATGGGACAATATTGTATCTCAGAGCTCATTTTACGAGGGTGTTCGAATTCATATGCTGGTATCATCGTCATCTAATGTCATTAGCTAGGTATTGACATGCATTGGGATGAGGGGAGAGGCATAGACATGATCTGTATGATGTTGGATTCACGCTAGGCTTAAGTGTTCCATTCCAACACCTTTATTAAAGGAGTGCATTGATGGCAAAGTGGGATCCAACTATATGCCACATAGGGGGTTCGAAGTTGTTATTTAGTTGAAGTAAAAACAAAGAATAACCACAACGCCAGCAAAAGGAATTCGATCCGGCAAACATTACCTTATGGATTGTGGAAATCAAAGAGGGGGTTTTTTTTTTTAATCAGAAAGACTTTTGACCATTTTCCAATTAATTCATTCAACAGTTTTCACTAGGTCTCTTAATTTAATCAAACGATTCCTTGTGCTTACTCTATATTAGGAACAAATATTTTTGGTATTGACTAGGCAACAGCCGCCTAAGCATACAGCTAATGAAGAACATGTGAAGGGCTAAGCCTTCTTTAATCCCCCAACTAAGCCTGTTTGTAGTCAATGATCTATCAATAATTCAATCATTGTAATTAATTAAATTTTAATTCAAAAAATATGGTTGAATAATAAAATTTAATATTTTTTCTTTGAATATTGACTGTTTCAATTAGAATTTTGCAGTGACATATATTCACTAGGTTTCTTAAATGTTGCCATGGTGTCCTGAAACATTAGATCAACATTTCTTTTCTTGATATTTCACGACTTTTACCCTTAGTTGTAGTCAAAGAAACATGGTCAGGTTCCGTAATACACTTGAATGCTTAAATCGCCAAAAGTTCTGAGCAATAGTTTGAAGTCTCCACCCAAACTCCGGAGGATATCGTAGTTGAGCTAATAAAATAAAACTTCTATTTCTTTGACTAGTCATGTCAACGTTCTAAGCCTTAACCTGAAAGGTTTCATCCACCACTCAAATCCATAGCTAAAGTTGAAAATATGTCACGTGTAATAAAGTTATTATTTACGCTACAACAAAAAAAAGGATTAATAATATCAAAAGAAAGAAAACAGAAAAGAGTTAGCAAAATTTGTGACCTCTCCCGAATCAAAGTAGTACTGTGGTCCTCAGTTAGGCAGGCAAGTACATAACGTTGAAACTCAAATTAAAGAGGCAGCCAGTTCTTTACCTAACTCGAGGCTTTTCCGGATCTGTGCGTTAGTCCTACATGTTTGGTCAGTCAGATATATGCACATGTACAGACATTGCAAAGCTGGAAATCCCAAGAATCCTCTTCTTATTGATGATCATCCTAACTAGGTCAAAGAAACCATCAAAATAACGCACGGTTGTGGGGCATGCTGTTTTCTTCCGTGTTGCGGTTTGCAAGCAACATTTGAATTCCTATGTGCTGCCTTGAAATTTTGACTGTTGTATGATAAACGTGCTATAAATGCTTCTTTATCTTCTAGTTACTGCTCTGGTTGATGGTTACATTGGAATATTGTGGATTATGGACAGGCTTTTCCTATGATTGGTGAGAATCAATCGGATTCGTGTACTAACCTTTGTTTCCCCTCTGCCCAAAGTGTTTCAAAATCGTGTATAACAGTACAAATTAGGCTTTAAAAATTGAGATTAGCTGTTGTTTTAATTTTTTTTTCAAAAAAAAGAGTAAACTCCAGGTATTTGGTGAATGAACAACCGTGTAATTATGGTGCAAGAGAACATTGCCAACCACAATACGTAATTCCTCCATTGTTTCATGACTTTCGAGTAATGTCGGTCCTTGAAACTGATAAAAAGATTCGAAGAAGCAACAGGCTTTTCATTTTTCTTCTTCAGTTCAATGTATATCGTAGCTCATATCCAGTGAAGATTTCCAATTACTGCAATTGCTTTGTCGTCGTTGTCATCCTCAATAAATGCACGTTCCTGACCGATCAATCTTTTGCTCCTGTCATGACTTTTTCGTCATTTGCCACGATGCTTTTTGGCCTTGCATTTCCTGGATCAGATCCACCATACCCCTTCTCGTGCAACAATACACTAGACGGGTATCTTTTATACTTGGGCATTTCATCAATCTGTGGTCCGACGTTGTCGAGCTTCCCTCTCTGTCCATGCATACATAACTCTTTAGTTCGGTTTTCCTCGTCTCCAACCTTTTTCGATTTCGGTATCTTTATGGGAAATTTTTTTGTTCTTGACTTTTTAATCATAATTCGTTGACTAGAAGGTAAAAATATGAACCAATTAATATAATTCATTAATAACAATATAAAATCAATCACTGTACGTGAAAATATGATTGTTCAATATACGAAATTATCTCTTTTAGTAAATTGTGTTTGATGAATTTTGCAATATACTTGCTTTTAAAAGATTCTCTTGTAAAAAAAAATACGGGAAAAAGTGATACCATAACAGAATATGAAAGATAAAAGAAAAAAAAATTAAAAAAGATTCTCTTCATCAAAAGACTTATAAAAAGGAAAATGTATCAAAAGAAAAGGCTTTCGTATATGCTATATCTAGGGACATTATTAAAAGGAAACTGTGCTTTGTGCACAAAAATTCAAGAATTAAACAGTACTAATATATTCTTTTGGAATAAAAGAATATTCACATCGTTTCGATTATGTTCTATTCATATTTTCCTTTTTTTTTTTTGGAACGTGGTGGGCAAATTTTCCAAATTAAATACTTAAAAGAATTCGGATTTTGTTTTTCTATTGAGACTAATCTATATTGGTTTCAATGACAATAATCAAGACTCTATGTTCTAGTGCCACATGGAACTTGTACAGAAAACACATAGGGTGAAAGTGATAATATAAATAGTTCATGCATTTGTCCAAATAATTACCTTAACCAGTGAAAGCAGATGTTGTTGTTAAAGGAAGTAGTTGTTAAAAGAAGAAAACCTTAACGAAAAGATAAAATCATATAGTTATCAAGAAGTATAATATAATAGATCCACTTCTTCCCAAAAATTGGTAAAAATTACAAATCTTTAAAAAAAAAAATAAGAATGTTGAAGAAGAAATAAAATATTGGTTAGTTAATCTATACCCTTTTATTCATCAACAAATTCGTTTATTAAAAAAAATATACAATGAAGAAGAAAGATAATATGGATAAGCTTACCTTACCTTACCAAAAGCTTGTAAGAAAAAATTGCAAGGCGAAAACTCGTCAACGTAACGTAGGAAAATGCAACCAAAAAGCTTACTTGGGCTGATTCGAGGCCTGCGTTTGGGAATGTATCTCAATCATAACAGTAATAATTGATACATGAAGATGACTGTCATAATACAAAGAGAAAAGCCTATGTTTGCCCTATAATAACTAAGAGTACTAACCCATCCATTAAAAAAAAACTGCACCTATACAAGGGAAGAAACGGGAATATGAATTAATGCATTGCACCAATTAGCATTACCACAACATTGTCTTCACGACGGCTCGCATGTCTTGATCTGAGTTTAGACTCACAGAAGCTGCTGTCTTTGTCTTCGTCTAACAGTTTTACTGTCGGAGGAGTTGGACTATTCTTGCTTTGATTTCTGATGTGGTCTAACATTGCAGCTGCTAGTCACAACACGTCCTATGTTATCCATTGTCAAACCCTTTTGTTAATCCAAAGAGTTTTTGAGTGTTCACATATATTGTGGAGTTCTCTACGACAGTTGGAAATGTCATAGGGAAGTTCTGACGCAATTTCTTTCTTCCTATCCTCTGTTTCTAGCCAGTGAATAAATAGCTGCAAACCTTGTCAAGTCCTTGCCGATTCAGACGTAGATCTATCACTACAACGCACCTCCATGATTTGAATGACTATGTACAATTTGAATGAACAAAAGGGTTTACGATATTCACATATCTAAAACGGAAGAAAGATTAGTATATATCATAGTTCTCGAATTTCTCATGATTCAATTTTTTAAAATTAAAAGATATCTATTATTTATAATAATAATTAATCCTTATACATCAACCGAAGATTCGTACAGTAATTCTGAAAATTTTAAATTACTCCAAATTGAAAAAAATTAGATTTTTATTTTTTCAATCACATATTTTTTAAGATTTGATACAGCCAGTAGTTGAATGATTCTTTTTCATGGATCCATTGCTGGGTCATAACGCATAAATTATTTTGACCCAAAATACAAATCCATTGGAACTTGGAAATGGCTTCCTTATGGGCCTACAATAATCTTGGCCCAAACTCGAGTGGGGCACCTTTTGTCCATGTGATATGATGAAACGATGATTTACCTTAAAAGTCAAATATATATTAATCATAAACTAAGAAAAATATTATAAAAATTTACCTTAATACTTCCACGGCCGGAGCCGGTACTTTCCGGCACCCAATCTTGAAATTTTCGGTGGCCGGTGAGATGGGGAAACTGGAAAGATTTGAGTTCGGTCAATTTGATGAAAAGTGGTCGGAAAGGGTTATGGGTGTTTAATAAATTATAAAACACCAGGATAGCTCCGCGATCATGGTGTCTGCCAAGTCGATCGCTCGATGCTCTCGAGGGGTGGCATTTCCTTCGGTCAACCGCACCCGGTCGTCTGAGCCGTGGGTACGGAGAGGGGAGACACTGATAACTAACAACTCACAGGCTAATGGTTTGAAGGAAAGGCCAGGCTGTTGGGTTTGGGTCTTGAGACTTGTATAGTCATAATTGGGCCAGATGGGTTTAGTGTTTTTTCTTGTTTTTGTTTCTGATGTTGATGTCTCATAAAATATTCATAAAATTCTAACTATATTAATCTCTAATTATATTTTTTATGCTTCCTAATTATAGTAAATTATTATCAAATATGAAAATATTTTAGATTTACTTAAAAAAAGGAAAAATCTTTTTTAAAATTAAAGAATATCATCCAAAATTTAAGGTATTTTATAAAATCAAATATTAATTATCAATCAAAGAATGAATATAACTGATCCAAAGATTCCTTTAAATGATTTTTATTACTTAATCATACCTAGATTTAACAAAGATAATAACTAATAAAAAGGTACCAAGTGGCATAACAATATTGAATAGGGGACAAGAGAATAACACCCGCAACATGGACACACGTCACGCACCAATAAATCAGATACATAGTGAAGCACTATAGGACTGGGTTCCACCCAAGACTCGTGGAATAAAAACAGTAATACTGTAAGAATAGTGACAGTAACGAACATCTTCAACAGAAAAATATACTTAATTGTTTAAAAAAATAGAATGGTCGAGCTGACACCATCACAACCTAAGATTTAAGTCAAGCTTATGCAAATCCGATACTTGTGCTCTATCCAGTCGGAAACTACCTGGCCATATCAAGTCCATCTGATCCTCTAGCAAAAAGGGTGTCCAAGCCATGCTGAAACCTGTGTTCAAACTGCCAAATCGGGCCTCCATGGTAGATTCTTCTCTGGTGGGCTTGTGCACAAGTGAGTGAGGTTGGACAGCGAGCGATCTGACCCGAAAAGAGTTGAAGGGGTAACCGGCTGCTGGCATCATCGACCTATGGAATTGGAACCGCTTGGCAGCTCCTCTTTCCCTTTTATGTGCATTCTGATGGCCTCCTAAAGCCTGTGAGCTATAAAACTTTCTCATGCAAAAGTTGCATGAGAATACCTTGTTGCTAGCCCTAGGGTTTGATTGATCAGCCTCACGATCATCCCCACCTGTTCCTGGCTGATTTCTGTTGCTGAGGCCAAGACTAAGCCATTCCTTCAAATTGTTATCTATCTCACTGACTTTTGACTCAGTATCTTGCTTAGTGATCGACATTTGTGTCGTTTCTTCCTCACTTTGGAAAATCATGGCAAATAGGATTCTCTACTTGTTATTGGGAGTTGATGTATGAATAGAGGCCTAAGAATGATATGAGGTGCCTGCTCTTAAATAATTGATAAATCTGGGACTTGAAGAAGAAGAAGAAGGTGAAGAAAGTTAATATAAAGAGGAAGTGAGAGAGGCCGCTACTGAATTTTTTTTTTCTCCATTATCTCCTGATCACTTATTTGTAGTGCAGTATAGATGTAGAGTGTTGGCTATTGTCAAGGCTCAGGATTCCCGGCCCGACTCATCGTTTTCATCTTTTCTTGCACACCTCTTGCAGCATCAACAACATGAGTCCCCACAGAAAGATTTAGAACAGAAACTCAATTGTCCACAATACTATTGTCAGTTTCCAAATCATGGCCCGTAATTCATGTTGCTTCGCTCATTTTTTGGTTCGGCAATGTTCAGCAATAGGAAGACATTAGCACTTATCTCTTACTTGTGTACTTTTATTACTCTGATATTCTTGATGCGATAAGCAAGCGCTATATAACAGCGACACTTGAAAGTTGGTGTTACTTTAGAATGTAATTCTTTCGCATCAACAGGTCAGTTACATCATCTTAAAGGAACAAGTTGCCCGATACCATTCAGCACACTTGCAAAATATGAACCGTTATACTGCAATGGATATCAACAATGTAACTAATTTTGATGCGATGTCATAACAATTTATGATTCCGATTAAGAAATGACTCTAGACAGTTGAGCCACGGGAAGAGACTAATCTGGACTCGGATACTCTTCATTATTTAAAAAACCAATGTCACTGTTTTACTGTTGTCTAAGTTTGGCTTGTGCAATCCATGCTTTCCAATTTGAGAGGGAAAAAAATCCCCGATTGCTTTGCTGGGTAGATATGCCAGCTGTGTGCAAAGATCACGCACATGCTTTGTTTCATCATTTCTTTGTTGATTTACATTATAAGTTAGTATCAACTTACAACTCCAGAACAGCTGTACGTCAGATATATGTATAACAAAAAGGAAAAAAAAGAAGAAGCAAGTTTTCGAGCAAAACTAAACAAATTCTGTCTTCATTAATTCTCCACAAAAGCCTTTCAATCCTATCGTATCTCTCTCATTCTCACTCTCACGCCATTGTTAGTAGTGAAGATACAGGTTTCCAAAGGTAGAATGTTGGAAAGCGACAAGAACCACTACAAAGAGGAGGCTTCACTTTGAGGAGCGGGCTCGCATATTGTTAGTTAGCCAGTCTTAAGCTTCTTAATTGATCAGCGACAGAGCTGTGGGGAACTATCACTTTTTTCTGTAATTATTGCCAGAAAAGTACTAATAATTTTTCAAAGAGTTCCAATAAAAACTAAGGTCAAGATGGCGGATCGTCTCTGTTTCGAAATGGGGTTGATCACAGTAATCAAAGAGGACCTACGTAAGTGGGTGCGGGTGTCTCCATGCACTGGGCGATGCATACATGTACACTAGTTTGAATGCACCGAGAGCCACAAATGGCTTATTCCTAGAATCTATGCTATATAATAATACACTTTGAATCACTAAACTCCAGTTTCCTTACAGCGCACTGACTGCATGATGAAAGCAGTTTTGATGGTGATGGTGATGGTGATGGTGATGACGGGTCAGAGTTGGTGGCCTTGTTGACTCGTCTCGTCGATTTCTTCCAACAAGATACCATTATTTTGCATTATCGGCTAGTAATTTTTCTTTACTATTAAGTATTACCATACCTAAAGCATGGTGAGGAGCTACTTACTACGGTCAATACGATTCCCTGAAGTCACTATCAGAGCATCGATGCCAAAGCATCTGTTTGTAGAGATGCAAACAAGCAGAGAGATAAAGGATGCCATTGAAGTGCCAGTTCGAGCAGGAGGAATATATTTTGTCTTTTAACCCATCAAAAAGAAAATGATGAAGTTAGCTTCAGATGGCACCTAAAATGGCGTTAAGGAAAAAAGAATGTCCGGAACTGGATGTCATGTGTCATCATCAGGTGTTCATGATGGTGCATATGTGATGATTATATTTTACAACTTATGAAATGATATATCATATTAATATATAGAAGATATTAAAAAATATAATTAAATTGATAATCTTGTCAAAGAATATACATAAAGTCGTTATGTAATTATCATAGTAACAGTTTTGATGCGCACCAAACATGTCGCCTGCGACAGTACTGTTCGCCAATACAATAACTGCATCGCTACCGCAGATACAGCCTCGCAGGAAGCACTCCTCCGCCGTTGTCCACCACCCACCGCCTACTGAATACCTCGCCACCCTTATCGACGGATCTAAATACATAATCCGCCTCCGTCAAATCCACGCGTTCCTTTACCGCCATGGTTTCCATGACCACCCAGCCCTCAGGTTCAAGCTCCTGCGGTCGTACTCTTCTCAGGGTCAACTCAACCATGCTCTGGCCATATTTTACCAATCCGAGAATCCTGATGTCTACTTGTACTCTTCCATTATCCACGCACTCCGTCTCCAAAGTCTTCATCACGAAGCATTTCTCCTGTATTCCCGGATGCTTACCGAAAACGTCAGGCCGAGTGCATTTACCCTCTCCTCGATTTTAAAGTGCTGCAATATGGAAACCGGTAGGTTAATTCATTCCCAAGCTATTAAATTCAGGCTTGACTCGGCGTTGTATGTAAGCACTTGTCTAGTGGATGTTTATGCAAAAGGGGGTGATGTTCTGTCTGCACGTAAACTATTCGATGCTATGCCTGAGAAGAGCTTGGTTTGCTTAACCACAATGATTACTTGTTATGCCAAGAATGGGATGATTAAGGAAGCGAAAGAATTGTTTGATGGATTGGACGAGAGGGATACCTTTTGTTGGAATGTTATGATTAACGGGTACTTGCAGCAAGGACAGTTTAAGGAGGGACTGATGCTTTTTCGACAAATGTTGAAGGCTAAAGTACGGGCTGATGAAGCGACTATGGTGGTTGTCCTTTCTGCTTGCGCGCAACTTGGGGCTCTGGAGTCTGGAAAGTGGGTTCATTCATACATAGAGAACAATGATGGCATTAAGATCAATGTCTGTGTTGCGACTGCTTTGGTTAACATGTACAGCAAGTGTGGTAGTTTAGAGGATGCTCGATTGGTTTTTGACAGAATTCGGAATAAGGACTCTGTTGCTTGGAATACAATGATAGTTGCGTATGCGATGCACGGGTTCGGTCAAGACGCTTGGCGCTTGTTTCATGAGATGTGTGGGTTTGGATACCGACCTACGGACGTAACCTTCATCGGCATTCTGAGTGCTTGTGCTCATGCTGGTTTGGTAACTGAAGGTTGGGAAATTTTCCATTCAATGAAACACGAGTATGGAATTGAACCTAAAGTTGAGCATTATGGGTGTATGGTTAATCTTCTAGGTCGGTGCGGACATTTAGAAGAAGCATATGAGCTTGTTAAGAACATGGAGATTGAACGTGATCGTGTCCTGTGGGGAGCTCTGCTTTGGGCTTGTAGGCTCCATGGTAACACAACCTTGGGAGAAAAAATTGCAGATTTTCTTGTTAACCAAAATCTTGCTCATTCAGGGACATATATCCTCCTTGCTAACATGTATGCGGCAAGCGAAAATTGGCAAGGAGTCGCAAAAGTGAGGACCTTAATGAAAGACAGTAGAGTTGTTAAGGAGTCCGGTGTTAGCTCAATTGAAGTGAACTCTGAGCTACATGAGTTTTTGGCTGGAGACATGAGACACCCAAAGAGCAAAGAGATCCATATGATGTTGGAGGAGATGTATGGTTGGCTTGAGGCTTATGGTTATGCTCCACAGACAGATATCGTTTTACACGATTTAGCAGATGCGCAGAAGGAGCAGTCACTCCGGTTTCATAGCGAGAAACTCGCCTTGGCTTTTGGGCTTATCAGTTCTAAACCAGGAACTACGATTAAGATAATGAAGAATCTCCGGATTTGTACAGACTGCCACGCCGTGACGAAGTTGATTTCGGAAATCACCGGACGCAAGATTGTAATGAGGGATAGGAATCGTTTCCACCACTTTGAGAATGGCTCGTGTTCTTGTGGAGATTATTGGTGAATTGTGAATATTATTGGTGAATTGTAAAGTTGTGTACTTTGAAGCTACCTCATGAAATCGCATTAAAAAAAAAAGCTACCTCATGAAATTATGATATTTGTTAACATTCGGATCTTAAAATATTTATGTATTAATCAAACATAGGAAATACCAAAAATATTATTGACTATACTATTCCACACTGTAACTGGTAAACTGATAAATGAAAAGTTCTACATGTTTTGCATCTCTCGTCTCTGGCAGAACGCACAACCATACAATTATTGAGATAGTTCATCCGTGGAAGAGATGGAAAACAAGGGTTATACATAGGATTACGACGCAAGAAACTACAGAATATTCAGAAAAATGATTATGTTCAGCGGACATTCCTATCTGAGCTGATCAAAGTATATGACCAGTAACAGATACCAGATTAGTAGTACCTACAACTATATGATTAAACGCATAACCTAAACGGGTAAATGATGCACATATTCCCACCGGATGAAACACTAATCCACAAAAGTCAACGATAAACAACTCGTAGCCGGCACCAAAAGGAAGAGGGATTCCTTACATTCTGAAATCTAAAACACATACTGTATTGTTGGCAAAACAGGCAGCAATTTTGTCGCCTTCCTTGTTCCAACAAACCTCAAATATTCCCCCATTACCGGCGTATGTTTTAACGATCCTCCCTTCCTTCAATGACCAGATGTTAATGCATTTATCAAGAGACCCGCTTGCCAGATACTCTCCGTTTGGACTAAATGCAACAGAATACACAGGTTCCCTGGAAGTTAAATGAAAAGATACTTCTTAATGAACCCCAAAAAAAAATATGTTCATAGGGACCCAATATTGGCCAGCAGAGACGAAAATCAGGGGACTGGGCGTTCAGACAGATGAATGCAAGTCCCTCTAGCATCACTTGTTTTATTATATAGAATATGAAAAACTATAATAAACTATTGTTCCCTTTCGTATTGAACAGACCAGAAGTACAGTACCTGTGTCCATTGAAACTGCAGATAAGTTTCCCGAGTTCAACATCCCATAATTTCACAGTTGAGTCGAATGATGCACTGTAACACAGATTCATATGAGAATTAGATCACGAAGGCCCAAGAAATCAATCTTTTCAAAACTCATAACCTTAGCGTGGTGGCATAGAATATTTGGGTTTGACAAGTAGATTTTATCAAAACTAACCAAGTAACAGATGTAAAATAATGGTAACCACAATGAACTTCAATTCTACGACAATTTATCTACACACCAAACAAGCTTATTGGCTAAGAAAAAATGCATTGGAGTTTGTCAAAAAGCCATATTTTTTTTACCTTGCTAGCACCAGCTGCTGGTTAGGATTGTTTGTGCCAGGTCCAGTCGGGCTCCATCTGATTGTATATATCTCCTGTGACAAGATTTGCAACAAATAGTAACAAAAATCAAATTGTATGTATATGTGGAGCTGCAATTAAACACATAGATTGTTATATAAGAAAATAAATGCAAAGCCATACCTTTGAATGTTCTCTCAAATCGTAAACATACTTGTCCTGCTTCATACTCCATATCTGCATCAAAAAATTTCACAGTTTATCAACCGATTAAAACAAGCCAACAAGAAATACGATAAGAGAGAAACATATGCAATTGACTTCAGAATAACCACTATTGTTAGTCATACAAAAATGCTGTTCTAAGAAAAAGGTTTTTCTCAAAGAAATAAAATCTTACATACCACAAGTCGGAGTTCAGTGGTAAAACATATAAAAATAATAAATGAAGGTCACAAGTTAAGAAAAACGTTGGATGCTAATACCTTAGCACTGATATCATCAGAGCAAGATGCCAAAAGTGAGCCTGTTGGATCCCACTTGACACAATTTACCTCACCCTGAAACAGCACAACAGTATATAAAATTAACCCAATAGAAATTTTATTTTAACAACAACACACTACATTTTGCCAGTAAGGACTCCATGCATATCTCACAACATATAATTGAAGGGCGGAACAGTAATCCAGGTCAAAGTGCTCCTAAAATTACAGGTTTCTACACACAGAACCCAACAATCTGACTGTCCATCAAAATGGCATATGATTATTCTATATTGATTGTTTTGTCCAACAGATGGCTTCAAGGCTTCCTCCTTGACCGACCATTTTTGAACTCAAATATGATGAGAACATGAGGCACAAACAAACCTGATGCCCGGCAAAAGTTTTAATAGGACGTGTTTCTCCAATTTTGCAAACATATATCATATTATCTGTGGAGCTTGTTGCGAATGAAACATTATTGCGCCAGTCAACATCAAGAGTAGGACCTAAAATGAAACAAATATGAATATTCAGACAAAAAAGCAGTAAAGGATATCCATCTTGAAAAAAATGATCCTTGCAATCCTCTGCAATCCACAACCTGTATGAAATTCAAACTGTTGCTTCCATTCCTCAGCCTTAACATCCCACACTATAGCAGTTTTATCACAGCTACCAGTAAGAAGATAATCCCCCTTTTTGTTCCATTTTAGAGTAAATATCGGTCCCTTGTGTTTACTCAAAGTATTCTTTAGTTCACCTGAAACAGAGAAAATTCCACATAAGAGTTGGTAATATACTACATATATAAACCTTATATAAGAAATAGTTGCTACATAAACTAAAGGGCAAAAGTGAAAGCCAACAAAGAATACTATATATATAAACCTTATATGAGAAAAACATCATCATAGTAAACTTAAAAGAATATAAATACAGATAACTGAGACACTGCTCAGCCAAATTCAGGCCCATGGATGTGATCAAACCATCTAAATGAGGCTCTCATAGACCCGGAAACAATAAGAAACAGTAATTGTGCTTCCTTATTGCCAAATTTGAACATTTAATCAAATCATGCTTAAGATCTTACCATTTGTATTCCAAATTCTTGCTTGCCCATCATAAGAACCGGTAGCCAGTAATGTTCCTTCACCCTGCACCAAACAAAGAAAATTATGAAAAAATATTGAGAATAAAATGAAAGTAAATAATATAAAACTAAATTGTTGGCCCTGCAAGGACGACTAAATATGATTATAATCAATGGCCAAAGCAACAGCATTCATAATTGTGCACATACAACTGTTTACAAGCCTTCTGCCTTGGGTTTAAACACACAGAAGCATTGGCAATCTATATTTCAAAATATTGGTTCAGAAGTTAAACCCATGTATATCTTTCTCGTGAACAACAACTCCCATCACTGTCAATTTGACACCAACATGCAAGCAAATTACAAAGTGATACATACATTAAGAATCATGACTGATCAATATCTTTGATACATCATTTCATATCAACTCTATCACCCCTGTCCAGCACCCAAAGGAGTGCAAGCTAAATCTTAAGCATACATAAAAAGGTTGCACTTGATTTTAGTCACTGTAAGAAAGTTGACAAAGGTCATAGTCTGTTACCTACTCTGTCCGTGAAAGTGCAGACCCAAAGTAAACAAGTCAGAAACTGGCAGATGTTAACGTATAACCAGCATCCTAGCAACTGGACAACCAAAAATTAATAGGCTTCTAGCTAACACACGGTCACAATCCATTATCTAACACAGGCTTAGAACAACCTGAAGCATAGAGGTGATAAAAGAAAACCCCTAACTGGTTGTGTGCAACAAACGCATCAAATGTAGATGAGGAAGAAAAAGCCGTCATCATCCATCACAACTCGATGGTGAACAACAAACACATCAAACATAGACGGGGAAGAAAAGGTTGTTGGCACATAATTAAGTTTTATACACCAGGATAATTTCTTTAGTTTTCCAACAAGATTTCTTTTTCTGCTACCAAATCAGCCTTTTTCATGTTTGTGTACAGGCTGTCTGATTAAGTTCTATCATCATCCCTCACATAATTTATCTTTCTGTAATATATGGAATAATAACAACTGCGCAAGCACATTTTACTGGCAGAGTAAGTGAGTTATATTATGACAGAATCAATCTAATCAGCTTCTCTTCTTGTTAGAGCACATCATTGCATTCCTTCTGGGATCTTCCAACTAAACCCAGTCTCCTAATTAGGTAAAGGTTCTTCTTCTGGTTCACTTGAATATATATGCTATGAAAATATGTTTTAGACGCCAAATGAAAACCTTTATGCTTTGCATTGACACCATGAAGCAAAAAAGTGATCATAAATTCTGAAAACATAATAATATGGGAAATAATAAGATGAACATGGTAAGAAAACTAACATTCCAATCCAGTGTTGTAACATCTTTACTCTTCTCATTTGTTTTTCCCTTAACATGCTTTAACACCAGCACATTTAAAGGACCATTCAGTGTACCAGTTCTAGGAGGCCCCTCTGGTATTGACCATATGCGTGCTGTGGAATCACCAGACCTAAATTTTTGAGGCATAGGTAGTGAATCATAAGGAAATAGGTAAAGCTAACAAACAAACAACTTTGTAATGCTATAAGATATTGATTATCGTGCCACAGCAAAACAGAACCACAACATTGAAGAGAATCAAATAATTGATACATCCACTAATTTAACTTCCAATCTTCATTAGAAATGTAACCTGATTATACTCTCTTATATGATGTTACTTGGGGTTGGTCCCGTCAAAGTACACTTACAGTATGGGCAAACCAAGAAATGGACATAACGCTCATCCTTTGAGAACTGATTTTACACTATAGAAAATTGAAAATCTTAAAAATAATTATGAATTCCTCCAATGCAATTAGGCTCCATGAGTCTTACAAAATAAAGACAAAGTTGACACAAAGGTTCCATGTTCCACAAATATGGGAAAAATAGAACACACTGCATAAAGAATCATCACCAAACAGAAATCAAGATCTTCCATTTTCTTCATTAAACCTTTCCTCATAATTAATTGCCTTGCATGATCAAGCAAGCTATTTTATTCATTTCAATACCAAGGTTTGACAGAAGATTTAAAAGATCTATTACATGAAGAAAGTAGGCTCAATAAAAGAAAAGAGTCAGGAAATCCAATATGATAATAGTAGGTGCAAAAGACTTACTAATTAGTGGGTAAACTAAATTACTTGGCTTTCTTGTTCTATGAGCTTCTTAGACGCACCTTAGAAATAGGGTTTCATTATGTTTTCAGCTGCACATGCCATGGTACTACACATTCATATTACTTTTGATCAAGTTTGAAAGGATTCTCTGTTCTATATATCCTTCATCAAACTACCAAAAACAACAAGACTAGGATTAACCAAGGATTGGGTGGTTCGCCGAAGAACATATAGAACAGAGACTTGGTTCTTCCAGGGTTTATTCCAGATTAACCAAACCATAGGTAATTTCCTTGGGAATCGATCAATTTAGCTGGATTTAACGGCTACAAATTGTCTAGGGGTCAGTGGCATCACCTCTGCTTAATAATGTCAACCATATTTATCATTAGGTAGTCAGCAAGTGATTAAGAAAAAGGACAGCTCCAAGGTCAAAGCAATGCTCATATCATACATAATAACAGAATCATTTGGGAACAAAAAAGTACTTGGCAAAGAACCATGCTCTTTATATTTAATGCAACAATAACTGAATCTTGGCAATCAAAGAAAGATAATGCCCCACATGACATGTTAAGCTTCAGTTAAAGATAAATTATTGTCAACAAAACAATTATCAATCATAGTGATACCTTCTATCACAAACACTCATGATAGTACATTGCATAAGCAACAGTCAAATCATTACCTGAGGATACACCATCCACTCTACAAATTAGCTGTTTAGAAGTATACGTGGACTTGAAACTTCAGGTTAAAAGAGGGTTTTAGGCTGTCTTAGGAAACAATTAGGATAAAAGAACAGAAAATCAAAAAACCAAAATATAAATCATCCAAAGAAGTGTGAATTTGTTAATCACCGAAAAGTTTTTAAAAAAAATATACTTCTTGGAAAAAAATTATTGTCGGCAACCATCTGCTGGTTTTAACAAGTCCTACACAATCTAAAAAATGATATACAGAAGCAAAAACAGAAAAAGGAAATCATACAAGTTGCAAAAATAGGAATTCAAATTGGCTGAGGTTGAACAGGAATTACATAATCAAATATATGCATGACAGTTTCCTTTTCAAAAGAATGTTTCTAGTTCATTGTTTCTTGTTCATTATCTCCAGACCCTGAAAAAAAATTAAAATAACTTATAGTCAAGCGTGTCAATCCACCCAGTTTGGTTGAAACAAATTTTTAATATCATCTGAATGGAGCTAGTTCCTCCTGTACACAAGGTAACCAACTGTCTAATACAAATGAATATCTTCCGGTAAGGGCAATTGCTTGGTGGTTAGTCAAATGAAATAAAGGTTCTAATTTTCAACAAAGTTCTGGCTAGCTTAGTTAGTAAAACCTCTAGGGCAGAGTACATGACAATCAAGTATCACAAAACTAATGACTAGAACTGGAGTGTGTGGGGAAAGGAATGTATCCTCCATGTAGACTAAGGCCAATTTAGACACTCCAGTGACCTGTTAAAAGAGAGGTCCTTCTAGATTATTTATTGCTAATAAAGCAAATACAGTGGCGATTGACAAATCCACACAAAAGTAGCTAGAAATCAAGGAAACATTTGCAGAGAGCAATTTCATGATTCATACTAAAATGACGGAAGCAATTTAAGAAAACAAAAGGATAAAAAGAAACGCCAACCCAGAAGCAAGAAGTGAACCAGTTGGACTCCAAGCACATGCACAAACCTGATAGAAGAAAAACAAGAACATTGTAATCAAGTTTAGCCGGGAAATGTCAACGAACAAAACAAACAACAAAATATTTATACAAAGGCACAGTGATGGATAATGCTCAAACCTCAGAAGTATGTCCTTCCAAGATCATAACATCAGAATTTGAAATTTCACATGTCTGAGACATTAATGCTGTAGAGATATCCATGGGTTCTGTTTGCATAAGCAAAAAGCATTGACATCAGGAATCAACAACTGGAATAGAGCCAATTACAGAGCTTTCTGAAAACAGACAAGCCATAGAAATATTGCAAGATTTCAAACTGCGTAAATCTGATAAAAAAACTGACACCCTGCTTATACTATAGCCTATGAGCCATAGCTCAGAAGGCATCTCCCTCAGACTTAAGGGCTTAGGTGCAGGATGAGGTCCTTCAAACCCAGACAGGAGTAACTAGCACATTTTAGGGTGAGGTAGGATTAAGGATAGGATTGCCATTTAAAAAAAAACTACCCCAACAATCCACCATCATGGTAAGGAAGAAATTTGGAAAAAAATCAAGACAATAAACACAAAAATGAAGATAATAAAAAACCATCTAACAATATAAAGAATAAAATGAAGAAATTAAATATAAAGTAGGTGACCTTCAGAACTTTTATTTTCTTCATTTTTGACATTCTTCTTATCTTCATTATCTGCATGTATTGCTCTATCGGTGGTATCCTCATGGTGCTTTTCTCGGTCTTTCTCCTTATCTATCCTTTCTCTCTCCTTTTCACTGTCCTTCTCCTTTTCAAGCCTATCTTTCTCTCTTGCTCGTGCACGCTCTCTCTCATGTTCCTTTTCAAATTCTTTCTCTTTGTCTTTGTCTCTCTCTTTCTCTTTTTCTTTCTCTCGGTCTTTCTCTCTTGGCTTGTGCAGACTTTTTTTCTTCTCTCTAATCATTTGCCGAAGTTCATGGACATTTTTTGTAATAAGATCCAAAGGTTGCAAAAAGGAGAAATCCTCATCCATATCAGCATCATCCTGGAAAGCATTAAAGAGACCTTGATCATCATTAATCCCTAAAATTTAAAATGAAAGAATACTCAGAGAAGCAACCAGTGAATGTGAATAATTAGCAACAAAAGGAGTCATTCATGCTAACATTACTCATATTTGCTTCCATCTCCAGGTATTGAAGTCCCTTTTGTACCAATGTAATGAGAGCAGCAGGTGGAACCATATTTCCATCTATGGTGCATTTGTTAATGCCTGCCTCATATCCTAGGGTGAAAGCCGAATGTGTAAAAGCTGTAACAAAATGATGATTAGCTCACCAGAAAATCTCAACATTTTAATTAGAAATTATCTAAAGCTAGAGATTTCTCATATAGAATATGCAGGTGGCATATCAGAAATGCTTTTCCGTTTCTATCATTACCTGATTTGTTGTTGCTGACAACCTTACTACAAATTCTCACCCCATAAATGCTTTATCCTTTCCACATAGTACCATATCATGAAAGCATAGGGAATCCAAAATAATTAAATATATTCCATGATGTCAGTAAAATGCAGAGAAACAGGAGAAAGATTCCAAACAGCCCCAAAAAACTGCTACCTACATGAAAAAATGGATAAAACTGTAGCCTCTGAAGTGGGTATCTTAAAAGATGACAGATCAGATAAGTAAGTTTGTTTCATCAAAATAAAATATTAAAAGAAAAAACAGTTTGCATATTTATCATATGTTAAAACGCTGCTAAAACTTCTCTCCTTTTATGCTGTGCTCACTGTTATGATCAATACCTTTCAATTATCCATTTCTTGTCTTGCTTATTCAACTAATGCACTTATTTATTATGTTTCCTCGTTTACAAGGCATAATCTGGCAAAAACATAAATACGTTCAAAACCTCTCTACAATGGGAAAAGAAAAGAGAGTATTTGAAGATAGGAAGAAAAGAAAAAGGCAAAAAGTTCCATAGCCGCCTCTCCATAACCTAAACTTCAAAGTCTGAATTTATTCTCTTCAGCAACATATGTACTTATGCCCTCCCAAGCCTGATATTTTCTAGCGAATTCACAAAACAAAATAGTGATGTAAAGTAATTAGTATCAAGAAGTGTGAAAATTTTAGCTAGAAATCAATTAAATTTCCAATGCATATAACAGCAGAACCTTAATCGTTTACCTCCACACAATCAACATAGATTATGCTGTAATGGCAACCTTTCATTTAGAGTATTGTCTACAGGAATGCTTCAAAAACTGTCATAATATCCTTACTAGACACTGGCCCAGAGGTATGTTACATGGATCACTCCTTAGGTTTAAGTTTCCCACCGTTCTATCTATATACTTGAACTCTTATGTTTATATTTGATTGGCTTACAAAGCCATTAGCTTGGAGACAGAAAACGCAAAAATCATATGATTGCGTTTGAAACACTACTAGAGTCAACACCCATGAATAAATAAGGACTGTACTTCACCTAAGCAAATTCAATAAACAATTAACCTTCACCCAAATGCAACACATCATACTGCGCTGATCACCTTACGGTGTTTTCAAATTAAGGCACTATTGAGCGAACCTGGAATCCTCTGAGGAACGGCAAAGAAAAAGAGTCATTTTTTTATATACTGTTCTTAGTCTTGGAATCACAAGCTCTTCACTCTCTTAACAGAAAGACACATTCAATCGAAAGCTTAAGTAACACAATAGTTTGAAGCGGAAGTAAACAACCTAACGCTGCGCAACCTAAAAGAGTTCAATATCTACGAGTCTGATTCTTTTAAACAAAAAAGACAATAAAAGAAAACCGAAAACCAGGGTCCCAAGACGTTGTAGCTAGTTTACAAATTTAAATTGGTATTATCATAGAGCCAAACCCAAAAATCTGAAGCAAAACCCTAGAACTGAACTCGTAGAAGAGAAAAATAAAATTTCTCTTGAATAAATGAAAGAATTGAAGGAAGCAAAACGTAACGCACCTGACTCTTGAAGGTACCGGAAAACGAGGTAATTCAGTTCGACGGAGGTGATAGAAGTCATTGTGGCAAAGTCACTGGAAACGACGGCCAGAGTGCTCATAAATCATACGCCTCGCGTAATATAAAAGTGGAATAGGTCGTTCGTCAGGGTGCGAAGGCAGGGGGAGACGGTTTTTAAGGAATTGAAACTGTAACCGAGGACACGGAGTCATTATCGACAACAAGAATTCATCTCAGGAGCAACCCATTTGTTTCCTGGGGACGAGCCTATTTGTTTTGAACCGAAAATGATTTATTGTTGGATCAAATACCAATGAGCACCCTGGATATCTGTTTTAACGTCATTCATTTTCTCCGTGAATGTAATCCCGATGAATATGTAACAGCGTGTTTGGTTGGTTCCAATTCCACTCAAATTTCACAATTATTTATTATATTATATAATTATTTTAAACTAAGATATTATTATCTAAAAATATTTTTATTTTAATTCTAATAATTACTGTGAGATTATGTCTAAACTCAAGTACGAAAAGATATAAAAAGTGAAAACCATAGAGAAAAATATCCTGATAATTTAAATAAAAAAAATTATCCCTAATATGCTTATATTTGTAAGATCTTATTTACGTTATTTATATATATATTATTATAATTCGTAAAATACATTCAGGTATATAAATCTCCGAGTTATTAAAATTTACCAACCATATATTAATATAGTAAATATAAGTTTATAAAGTTATTAATTATAATAATATATTTTTGTAAGCCAATCTCTTCTCAATTGGCACCTATACATATTGTGAGAATAACTGGACAGTTAAAAACAATTGTGTTATCCTACTAATGAAAGGATTACAATGTTCGGTCGAGTGTAGCAGGGAAACAGAATATCAAGTAATAATGACTAAATATATTATCATCAATGCAATATAATATCTCCAGGATTCATTCTATATTGGGCTTACTCAATCTCAGAAAATAAGGACATAATATTAAGAAGAATATCTATATTAATAAATTAGTTTATTTTTTCTTGGCTTTCCTATCGACTATAAGTTACGGAGAATTTAATGTATTTAAGTCCTAGTAACATTTATGTCACTATTAAATAATAATTTTATATAAAATATCATTCTTTAATTATAATTAAATATAAATTATAATATCAATATTATCGGAACATATTATAATAAAGACGATATCCTTAGTTTAAACTCGGGTAAGATAAAACGAGACGAATATAATTTATAGTAAAATAAAATAAGTTTATTTTATTTATGAAAAAAACTATTTTAAGGTAAAATCAGATAAAGATAGAATCTATAATAATACTCAACTCATCTAGAATGGATATGAATGTTTTGAATATATATATTATTCAATATATATATATATAATCCGATTGAGTGCCACTGCCGTACCATAAATGATCTGAATTCTCTTTCCACAATATGATTGGATTCCTTGCAAGGAAAAGAATTATCCAAATCTCATATCAAGAAATAAATATGCAATTATAATTATAAATGTAAAGAATCTTAAGAATAAAATATATTTTTCTTAAAATATAAATATAGTAATTCATTCAATAAGGCATTTTACACAAAACACACCCATATGGGCTCCCAAATGTTCCCATCTGCCCGGGCATGGCCATACATATATTGTTTCTGATTTTTCATTGCAAGAAATACGTATGGCCATACGTAAGCACGAGCACTTGCATGAACATAATGCCCTCTAACTTTCGACTAGGTACACGTCTGCAGTGTCGCTTTCCATGGGTACACACTGTCTGACTGAGGACCATCCTTTTGCGTACTCACTGACGTAATAAGTACATACTTCCAAATCAGACTCTTATCAGTTTGCCTTCCTGCTAATGACAGAAGATGATGCCCCTACTTTGGTATGTGTTAAAAAAAATAGCAGCCTCTCATTAATTAATGTACTTCTAGTTCTGCTTTCTAGATTATCCGTCTTCATTTTCTAAAGTTGGACATAGTCTATCTCTTTTCTACTGTTGTAGGTGACTGATTATCATAGTAAAAAACAAAGAATTCAGTATAAAATTTAGTATTGTCTTCCTTTACATTGGACGGACGTGACTTGTATAGCTTTGTATGTGCTATATAAACAACATTATCCACAGAAGATGATAAGCGAGCAGCACAGCACCCCTCGAATTTCAGCAAGCACCAAGGAACCAACGAACCAAGGAAAAATGGAGGTAGCAATACTGTTTTACTTCTCTATTTTGCTTCTCTTCCTCCTCGTAGCTTTGAGATTACACTTATCAAATCGACGCCAAAAACTTCTTCCTCCTAGCCCGCCTGCGCTTCCAATTCTAGGCCACCTCCATCACCTGAAATCTGCAGTGCCCTTGCACCGCTTACTCTATAGCCTGTCCCAAAAGTACGGTCCCATCATGTCTCTTCGATTCGGGTCTCGGCTCGTCGTGGTGGTGTCTTCACTCCCTGCGGCGGAAGAATGCTTCACAAAGAACGATATTGTTTTTGCAAACCGTCCAAAACTACTCATGGGCAAGCACCTTGGATATAACCACACCACCATGACACAGGCACCGTATGGCGACCATTGGCGCAACCTTCGCCGCCTCGGAGTTGTCGAAATCTTCTCAACTCATCGTCTTAACATGTTTCTAAGTATTCGAAAGGACGAAATCAAGCGGCTAATAATGAAATTAGCCACCGATGGACGCGTCCAAAAGAATGCTTCCAAGGGAATACAAATAAAATCACTGTTTGAAGAGCTAACGTTTAACATCATGATGAGAATGGTTGCTGGAAAGAGTTATTATGGTGATGATGTGAGCAACGAAGAAGAGGCGAAAGAGTTTAGGGAGATAATGAAGGAGGCTGTTTCTATTGGCGGGGCTTCAAATCCAGGGGATTTCTTACCTCTGATGAATTGGATTGATGGCGGAGATTTTGAGAAGAAAGTAACAAGAATAGGCAAAAGAACTGACAAATTTTTGCAAGGGTTGATAGAGGAACATAAAAGGGAGAGGGAAGACTCCAACAATACGAAAAACACTATGATTCATCATCTTCTTTCTTTGCAGGAGTCAGAACCAGAATATTATACTGACGAGATTATCAAAGGTCTCGTACTGGTCAGTGCAACATTTCCCTTTACCTTTCCTTTCCCTTTTCCCTTTCCCTTTTCCCTTTCTTTACTATTCTTTTTCTGAGTGGTGAAAGTATGAAATTCTGACTTAAAATATTATCCACCACAGATTATGTTATTAGCTGGAACAGATACATCAGCAGTGACTTTACAATGGGCCTTGTCCAATCTACTCAACCATCCAGACATGCTGAAGAAAGCCAGGGATGAACTGGACAATCATGTAGGCCGAGAATGCTTGCTTGAAGAGTCGCATCTCTCCAACTTGCACTATCTTCACAACATCATCTCGGAGACCCTTCGACTATACCCTGCTGCCCCACTTCTAGTCCCTCACTTCTCATCTGACAACTGCACTGTTGGAAAGTACAATATACCACGTGGCACAATCTTGCTGGTGAATGCATGGGCAGTGCATAGAGATCCCACACTCTGGGACGACCCAACGAAATTTAAGCCCGAGAGATTTGAGAATGAAGAAGGAGAGTCTCGTAAGCTCGTGCCATTTGGGTTGGGCAGAAGGTCTTGCCCTGGAGCAGGGCTTGCCCAGCGTGTGGTGGGTCTGACTTTGGGTTCTTTGATCCAATGCTTTGAATGGGAAAGGGTCTCTGACGAGGGAATTGACATGACAGAAGCGAGAGGTACTACTCTACAGAAGGCGAAGCCACTGGAGGCCATTTGCAAGGCTCGACCCTTCATCAACAACATTCTAACTTAAGCCTTCAGGAATAAAAGTACGAACCTATGCTATGATCAATATCGTAAACCAGACTTCTCTTTCGGGTTCTTTGAACTCGCCCCGTTTGTACTCTCTCATTTTGCAGTTTGGTTAGAAAGGAAGTTTTTAATTAGTAATATTAATCTTGGCGTACTATAAAATAACATTTAATTAAATAAAAAGCAATAATATTTTTATTTTTATTTAAAATATATATATATATATATAAAGAAAAGACAATAGCAGTTTATAAGATAAAAAATATTTATATCATAATTTTATTATATATTTTTGTAATAATAATAATAATTATTATTATTATTATATATATATATATAAATATATAATCATCAATCTCATGTTTAGGATCCTCACCATTCTAATAGAAATAATTTTTCCAATTGTTTAAATATTTGTATGGATCTTATTTATATTTTTAGTCCTATTATAATCTAATCTAATCATGTCTATATCGAAACTCAATTCTTTCCTAATTATATTAATAAACTAAAATCATATATACAATCATATTTCATCCTAATATAATCATATAAATATCCAAACTCAATCATATCTTTAAATTATATCACCAAACCAAATATAGCACGATTTTGGGATTATTAATTTTGATAAAAATAATACAAAAATGAGTAGAGACTGCAAAAGAATTATAATGAAACTTATATTACCAGTAAATTTATGATCAGAATGCTCATTCTTTACAAGAGTATCGTCATGGAATACCAAAACTATTATTTAGTTATTTCTAATCAAATTGTCATACCAAACAAAAAATTGTCTAATTTACCAAAAGTATCTCATTAAGTATATCAATTATATACAAATCAAACATAATATATAATATTAGGACATGCCCGACCCATGTCAGCTTGTCATCTTGCTAATGTGTTGCGTTTGACTTCACCCTACCAAAGTTGATGCTATTGGGGCATGTTTTGGGGAAAATAGCACCATTGCATTAATGTAGTTAAGTTTTGCTTTAAATATTATTTTTATTTTCATCGATTTCTATAATTGGACATAGTCTATCTTTTTTCTTTCAAATGTTTGTATTGGACAAATGTGACTTTCATATATAACTTTTATAATCCTCACCATTCTAATAGAAATAATTCTTATAATTCTTCTAGTATTTATATGGATCTTATTTATATTTTTAGTCCTATTATAATTTAACATAATCATGTTTATATCGAAACTCAATTCTTTTCTAATTATATTAATAAACTAAAATCATATATACAATCATATTCTATCCTAATGTAATCATATAAATATCCAAACTCATTCCCATCTTTAAATTATATCACCAAATCAAATATAACACGATTGTTCAGTTAGGTATATACTTGTTATTTCAGGACTTATCATTTTGGATAAAAATAATACAAAAAAGAGTTCAAATTGCAAAAGAATTATAATGAAACATATATTAATATTGGTATATGTTAGTTTATATCATTTATTTTTAATAAATTTTTCTTAATTTTTACTATAAGAACATGAAGTATGTTAATAAATAGATAATAATAAGATATAAATTTTTTATTATTTAAAATAAAATAAATTATTATTAGAATACTCATTCTTTATAGAAATATTGTCATGGAATACTAAAACTATTATTTGGTTATTTCTAATCAGATTGTCATACCAAACAAAAGATTGTCTAATTTACCAAAAATATCTCATTAAGTATATCAATTATATACAAACCAACTCTATGTCAGCTTGTCATCTTGCTAATGTGTTGCGTTTGACTTCACCCTACCGAAGATGATGTCAATGTGACATGTTTTGAGAAAAATAACAATCTCGCATTAATGTAGTTCAGTTATGTTTTAGATATTATCTATTTTTTCATCGATTTCTAAAATCGGACATATACTATTTTTTTTTCTTTCAACTGTTTGTATAGGATAAATGTGACTTTCATATATAACTTTTATAAGTGATATAAAAACAACTTTATCAACCCACACATGTGAAGCAGCTGCACATCCCTCTCGATTATCAGCTAGCACCAAGGAAACAAAGAAAGTAAGCAAAGGAGGAAACAATACAGTTTTATTTTTCCATTTTGCTACTCTTCCTCCTCGTAGCTTTGGGTTTACACTTATCAAGCCGGCACCAAAAACATCTTCCTCCTGGTCCCCCTGAGCTTCCAATCTCAGAAAATAAGGACATAATATTAAGAAGAATATCTAAATTAATAAATTAGTTTATTTTTTCTTGGCTTTCCTATCGACTATAAGTCACGGAGAATTTAATGTATTTAAGTCCTAGTAACATTTATGTCACTATTAAATAATAAATTTATATAAAATATCATTCTTTAATTAGAATTAAATATAAATTATAATATCAATATTATCGGAACATATTATAATAAAGACGATATCCTTAGTTTTAAACTCGGGTAAGATAAAACGAACCGAATATAATTTATAGTAAAATAAAATAAGTTTATTTTATTTATAAAATAAAAAAACTATTTCAAGGTAAAATCAGATGAAGATAGAGTCCATAATAATACTCAACTCATCTAGAATGGATATGTTTTGAATATATATATATAAGGTTGACTGGAATTCAGCTTTGAGACTCCCTTACGCAATCCGATTGAGTGCCACTGCCGTACCATAAATGATCTGAATTCTCTTTCCACAATATGATTGGATTCCTTGCAAGGAAAAGAATTATCCAAATCTCATATCAAGAAATAAATATGCAATTATAATTATAAATGTAAAGAATCTTAAGAATAAAATATATTTTTCTTAAAATATAAATATAGTAATTCATTCAATAAGGCATTTTACACAAAACACACCCATATGGGCTCCCAAATGTTCCCATCTGCCCGGGCATGGCCATACATATATTGTTTCTGATTTTTCATTGCAAGAAATACGTATGGCCATACGTAAGCACGAGCACTTGCATGAACATAATGCCCTCTAACTTTCGACTAGGTACACGTCTGCAGTGTCGCTTTCCATGGGTACACACTGTCTGACTGAGGACCATCCTTTTGCGTACTCACTGACGTAATAAGTACATACTTCCAAATCAGACTCTTATCAGTTTGCCTTCCTGCTAATGACAGAAGATGATGCCCCTACTTTGGTATGTGTTAAAAAAAATAGCAGCCTCTCATTAATTAATGTACTTCTAGTTCTGCTTTCTAGATTATCCGTCTTCATTTTCTAAAGTTGGACATAGTCTATCTCTTTTCTACTGTTGTAGGTGACTGATTATCATAGTAAAAAACAAAGAATTCAGTATAAAATTTAGTATTGTCTTCCTTTACATTGGACGGACGTGACTTGTATAGCTTTGTATGTGCTATATAAACAACATTATCCACAGAAGATGATAAGCGAGCAGCACAGCACCCCTCGAATTTCAGCAAGCACCAAGGAACCAACGAACCAAGGAAAAATGGAGGTAGCAATACTGTTTTACTTCTCTATTTTGCTTCTCTTCCTCCTCGTAGCTTTGAGATTACACTTATCAAATCGACGCCAAAAACTTCTTCCTCCTAGCCCGCCTGCGCTTCCAATTCTAGGCCACCTCCATCACCTGAAATCTGCAGTGCCCTTGCACCGCTTACTCTATAGCCTGTCCCAAAAGTACGGTCCCATCATGTCTCTTCGATTCGGGTCTCGGCTCGTCGTGGTGGTGTCTTCACTCCCTGCGGCGGAAGAATGCTTCACAAAGAACGATATTGTTTTTGCAAACCGTCCAAAACTACTCATGGGCAAGCACCTTGGATATAACCACACCACCATGACACAGGCACCGTATGGCGACCATTGGCGCAACCTTCGCCGCCTCGGAGTTGTCGAAATCTTCTCAACTCATCGTCTTAACATGTTTCTAAGTATTCGAAAGGACGAAATCAAGCGGCTAATAATGAAATTAGCCACCGATGGACGCGTCCAAAAGAATGCTTCCAAGGGAATACAAATAAAATCACTGTTTGAAGAGCTAACGTTTAACATCATGATGAGAATGGTTGCTGGAAAGAGTTATTATGGTGATGATGTGAGCAACGAAGAAGAGGCGAAAGAGTTTAGGGAGATAATGAAGGAGGCTGTTTCTATTGGCGGGGCTTCAAATCCAGGGGATTTCTTACCTCTGATGAATTGGATTGATGGCGGAGATTTTGAGAAGAAAGTAACAAGAATAGGCAAAAGAACTGACAAATTTTTGCAAGGGTTGATAGAGGAACATAAAAGGGAGAGGGAAGACTCCAACAATACGAAAAACACTATGATTCATCATCTTCTTTCTTTGCAGGAGTCAGAACCAGAATATTATACTGACGAGATTATCAAAGGTCTCGTACTGGTCAGTGCAACATTTCCCTTTACCTTTCCTTTCCCTTTTCCCTTTCCCTTTTCCCTTTCTTTACTATTCTTTTTCTGAGTGGTGAAAGTATGAAATTCTGACTTAAAATATTATCCACCACAGATTATGTTATTAGCTGGAACAGATACATCAGCAGTGACTTTACAATGGGCCTTGTCCAATCTACTCAACCATCCAGACATGCTGAAGAAAGCCAGGGATGAACTGGACAATCATGTAGGCCGAGAATGCTTGCTTGAAGAGTCGCATCTCTCCAACTTGAACTATCTTCACAACATCATCTCGGAGACCCTTCGACTATACCCTGCTGCCCCACTTCTAGTCCCTCACTTCTCATCTGACAACTGCACTGTTGGAAAGTACAATATACCACGTGGCACAATCTTGCTGGTGAATGCATGGGCAGTGCATAGAGATCCCACACTCTGGGACGACCCAACGAAATTTAAGCCCGAGAGATTTGAGAATGAAGAAGGAGAGTCTCGTAAGCTCGTGCCATTTGGGTTGGGCAGAAGGTCTTGCCCTGGAGCAGGGCTTGCCCAGCGTGTGGTGGGTCTGACTTTGGGTTCTTTGATCCAATGCTTTGAATGGGAAAGGGTCTCTGACGAGGGAATTGACATGACAGAAGCGAGAGGTATTACTCTACAGAAGGCGAAGCCACTGGAGGCCATTTGCAAGGCTCGACCCTTCATCAACAACATTCTAACTTAAGCCTTCAGGAATAAAAGTACGAACCTATGCTATGATCAATATCGTAAACCAGACTTCTCTTTCGGGTTCTTTGAACTCGCCCCGTTTGTACTCTCTCATTTTGCAGTTTGGTTAGAAAGGAAGTTTTTAATTAGTAATATTAATGCTGGCGTACTATAAAATAACATTTAATTAAATAAAAAATAATATTTTTATTTAAAATAATATATATATATATAAAGAAAATACAATAAAAGTTTATAAGATAAAAAATATTTATATCATAATTTTATTATATATTTTTGTAATAATAATAATATATATATATATATATATATATATATATATATATATATATATATATATATATAATCACCAATCTCATGTTTAGGATCCTCACCATTCTAATAGAAATAATTTTTCCAATTATTTAAATATTTGTATGGATCTTATTTATATTTTTAGTCCTATTATAATCTAATCTAACCATGTTGAAACTCAATTCTTTCCTAATTATATTTATAAACTAAAATCCTATATACAATCATATTCCATCCTGATATAATCATATAAATATCCAAACTCAATCCTATCTTTAAATTATATCACCAAACCAAATATAACACGATTTCAGGATTATTATTTTTGATAAAAATAATACAAAAATTATGATCAAAATGCTCATTCTTTTCAAGAATATCGTCATGGAATACCAAAACTATTATTTAGTTATTTATAATCAGATTGTCATACCAAACAAAAAATTGTCTAATTTACCAAAACTATCTCATTAAATATATCAATTATATACAAATCAAACATAATATATAATATTAGGACATGCCCGACCCATGTCAGCTTGTCATCTTGCTAATGTGTTGCGTTTGACTTCACCCTACCAAAGTTGATGCTATTGGGGCATGTTTTGGGAAAAATAGCAGCCTTGCATTAATATAGTTTAGTTCTGTTTGAAATATTATTTATTTTTTCATCGATTTCTATAATTGGACATAGTCTATCTTTTTTTTTCAACTGTTTGTATTGGACAAATGTGACTTTCATATATAACTTTTATAATCCTCACCATTCTAATAGAAATAATTCTTCTAATTCTTCTAGTATTTATATTTTTAGTCCTATTATAATCTAACCTAATCATATTTATATCGAAACTCAATTCTTTCCTAATTATATTAATAAACTAATATCATATATACAATCATATTCTATCCTAATATAATCATATAAATATCCAAACCTATTCCCATCTTTAAATTTTATCACCAAATCAAATATAGCATGATTGTTCAGTTAGGTATATACTTGCCGTGTTATTCAGGACTTATCATTTTGGATAAAAATAATACAAAAATGAGTTAAGACTGCAAAAGAATTATAATGAAACATATATTAATATTGGTATATGTTAGTTTATATCATTTATTATTAATAAAATAATTTTTTTCTTAATTTTTACTATAAGAACATGAAGTATGTTAATAAATAGATAATAATAAGATATAAATTTTTTTATTATTTAAAATAAAATAAAATATTATTAGAATACTCATTCTTTATAGGAGTATCGTCATGGAATACTAAAACTATTATTTGGTTATTTCTAATCAGATTGTCATACCAAACAAAAGATTGTCTAATTTACCAAAAATATCTCATTAAGTATATCAATTATATACAAACCAACCCTATTTCAGCTTGTCATCTTGTTAATGTGTTGCGTTTGACTTCACCCTACCGAAGATGATGCCAATGTGACATGTTTTGAGAAAAATAACAGTCTCGCATTAATGTAGTTCAGTTATGTTTTAGATATTATCTGTTTTTTCATCGATTTCTAAAATCGGACATATACTATATTTTTTTCTTTCAACTGTCTGTATAGAATAAATGTGATTTTCATATATAACTTTTATAAGTGATATAAAAACAACTTTATCAACCCACACATGTGAAGCAGCTGCACATCCCTCTCGATTATCAGCTAGCACCAAGGAAACAAAGAAAGTAAGCAATGGAGGAAACAGTACAGTTTTATTTTTCCATTTTGCTACTCTTCCTCCTCGTAGCTTTGGGTTTACACTTATCAAGCCGGCACCAAAAACATCTTCCTCCTGGTCCCCCTGAGCTTCCAATTCTAGGCCACCTGATCCATCTCCTGAATTCTACAGACCCCTTGCACCCCTTACTCGACAGCCTGTCCCAAAAGTACGGTCCCATCATGTCTCTTCGATTCGGGTCTCGGCTCGTCGTGGTGGTGTCTTCTCTCCCTACTGCGGAAGAATGCTTCACAAAGAACGATATTGTTTTAGCAAACCGTCCAAATATGGTCATGGGCAAGCACCTTGGATATAACCACACCCCCATGATACAGGCACCGCATGGCGATCATTGGCGCAACCTACGTCGCCTTGTTGCTGCCGAATTCTTCTCAACCAATCGACTTAACATGTATCTAAGCATTCGAAAGGATGAAATCAAGCGGCTAATAATGAAATTAGTCACCGATGGACGCGTCTCAGGAAATGCTCCCGGGGTAATAGAAATGAAAACACTGTTTGAAGAGCTAACGTTTAACATCTTGATGAGAATGGTTGCAGGAAAGAGTTATTATGGCGATGATGTGAGCAACAAAGAAGAGGCGAAACAGTTTAATGAGATAACGAGGGAGGTTTTATCTATGTCCGGGGCTTCAAATCCAGGGGATTTCTTACTTCTGATGAATTGGATTGATGGTGGTGCTTTTGAGAAGAAAGTGAAAACACTAGGCAAAAGAATCGACAAATTTTTGCAAGGGATGATAGAGGAACATAGAAGGGAGAGAGAAGACTTCAATGATACGAAAAACACTATGATTCATCATCTTCTTTCTTTGCAACGGTCAGAACCAGAATATTATACTGATGAGATTATCAAAGGTCTCATACTGGTCAGTGCATCATTTCCCTTTCCCTTCCCCTTCCACTTCCCCTTTCCCTTTCTTTACTATTCTATTTCTGAGTGGTGAAAGGGTGAAATTCTGACTTAAAATATTAAAATATTCTCCACCACAGGATATGTTAGTAGCTGGAACAGATACATCAACGGTGACTTTAGAATGGGCCTTGTCCTGTCTACTCAACCATCCAGAAACGCTGAAGAAAGCCAGTGACGAACTGGACAAACATGTTGGCCAAGAATGCTTCCTTGAAGAGTCGCATCTCTCCAACTTACACTATCTTCGCAACATCATCTCTGAGACCTTTCGATTATACCCTGCTGCTCCATTTCTAATCCCTCACTTCTCATCTGACCACTGCACTGTTGGAAAGTATAATGTACCACGAGGCACAATCTTGCTGGTGAATGCATGGACAATACAGAGAGATCCCACACTTTGGGACGAGCCAACAAAGTTTAGGCCCGAGAGATTTGAGAATGAAGGAGGAGAGTCTGGTAAGCTCCTGCAATTTGGGTTAGGTAGAAGGTCTTGCCCTGGTGCAGGGCTTGCCCAGCGTGTTGTGGGTCTGACTTTGGGATCTTTGATCCAATGTTTTGAATGGGAAAGAGTCTCCGACAAGGAAATTGACATGACAGGAGCGAAAGGTATTACTCTACATAAGGTGAAGCCATTAGAGGTCATTTGCAAAGCTCGACCCTTCATCAAAAACATTCTAGCTAATTAAGCCTTCTGAAACAAAAGTACTGAACCTATATTATGATCACCATCGTCACCGGTGACTTCTCTTCTTTCAGGTTCCTTCAGCTTGCTCTTATTTTACCTCTTATTTTACATTGTCTAATGAATAAAGGAAGGTTTTAATAAGTACTATTAATGAGGACTAGAAGATTGGATTCTAATATTAAAAAAAAAGAATTGGATTCAAAAACAACTCATCTATTTCACCCAAGCATGAGTGTGCCGGCCAGCTTGTAATTTCCTACGCAAACCCATTCTTGGATCTTTTTTATTAAAAATACACATACAAGGTAGTCTTTCCAGAATCGATCAAGCTGGTCCAAATTACGTCTTCTCCCCATCAGGAACCATGTCTACCAACCCTCACTTCGATTTGGCTTGGAAGAAAGAAAGGCCTAAAACGTATTACAAGATCAATAAAGAAGCCGTTAAAAATGAATATCATACAGGAAAAGAGATAGAAGAATCCAGAAAAGATTAACATCTGCATCTTTTCAGATTGAGCCACAGGAAAAACTATTAGCACCAACCGTTGACCATTAAGAAAATACTCATCTAGAACAATACCTGATCCTCTTCAAGGTAAGGAGTCCAATCATTCGTTGCAGGGTTGCTTCTGTAGCCCGATACCGCTGCACCCTTTGCAGCATCATTATTGCCACAGGAAAGACGGATGCCATATCCATATCCACTTTCATCTTCTTCTCGCGCCAAACTTATAAACCCATGTCCGGTCTGTCAAGTCACGAACTCCAAGGTATACAGACAACTGAGTTAAAAAATAAGATTCCAAAAGCCAAAACATGAATCAGAAGATGAAAGATTGATATAGAACTGTGTGACGCTGCTTGTCAATAGAATCTAGCTCCTTGTAGTACTGGGTCTCTACAAATTCCTCTTGCACCATGGTGGCTCCCTCGACAGAAAACACAACCTGGGATAATTAATCAGCCCGGTCAGACACATCGAACAGTAAGTCTAAAACTGTAGAACAATTAATTAAATTTAGCATACAGGATGTTGAGACTGCAACGATCGGAGCTTGTCCAGCTCGGGAATATTGTGCAGCTCAAAGCCGGAAAGAGCGGACGAGTTTGGCACAGCTGTGTCAGATTCACTTCTGGTTGGCTTGGTGGGTCGCTTTGGGGCCAAGGAATCAAACCGAGCTCTGATTTGACTGGTAATTTGGAGCTGTTGATTTGCATCCAGAACCTCATCACTCCGGTTCGGTTTTGTCACCGTCGATTGTCCCAACATGATGGTGCTCCTTTGATTCTTCCTTCGGTGGAACTCTTTAGGCCTTTTTGTTCCTTTTTTTAAGTAGTCCCTTTTTTATCATCAGAGTTCCTCTTCTTTAAAAACTTAAAAGGTGATTAATTTGGAAATGCGGTGCAAGGTTTCCTAAAAGCAATGGATCCAAGTAACTCTCGGGTGGGCTAATGGCTTCCATTTCGGGCTCTAAAAGCAATGAATTTCATGCTTTGCCCGTAATAATTAAGCTTTGGCCCGTAAATGCTTAGGGCCATCGTTGAGATGGTAGCATTTTTTTGTATAACGAACCCAGGCAAGTAGCAAACGGGAACCTCTAACGCCTAATATAAAAGAAAGTAATTAGATCCCACCTTAATTTCAAGGTTGGAGTGGTCCTGATCAAAACCCATGCAAGCCTACAACCTTGGTGGTTCAAAGCACACACAGGCTAAGTAGCTCGCAAGGGGGAAACTACTCGGACAATTTTGGTGACTTACTGTATGTACAAATAGGAGAGAGCTCATTGGATCCCACAAATCCAACTTTTGAGCTCTGCTTTGATGATTTCCTTTGAAATTTGGTATCACTACGTCAAATTACATCCTCAGCTAAACAAGCTGAAGTTGTCTGTGCACATCTGACAAAATCGAAAAAAATTCTACTGGACATTCAACTATATATTCGTTACCCTACTCTGAAGCGATTGTAGATACATAAATTGCATGTACAAGACATATCTTGAAACTCACGAAGAAACAACAAGAGTGAAACTCGAAAATAATGCATCATTCAGTGCCCAGAACCTTTCCCGCTGGGTCCAGAAGAAGCCAAAGTAAACACATTATCCTTCGCTGAATGCTGGGCAGCCACGTCTAATTTGGCCTCGGACTTGGAAACCGCAGCAGTGCCAACCCCGTCCCGATCAGAACTGATCACTCGATGTTCATGAGTGCTTCGATCGATATTGTTTGTTTCTGACAGGAGAACTCTTGAACAAACGGGACAGGGCTTGTTAAACATGATAAGTAGCAACATTAACGAGACCACTGACAGACCCGAACAGCGGTGTCTCATTGTGGTCGATGTTGCAAGCTAGTTACTCAAGACCAGTCCACCATAAAAACCTTACAAAATATTCTTTCCTGACCAAAAAGAATGGATGCCTTTTCTTTCGTCTTTTTACAAAGAACGGAGTTGAATAAATTGTTCTGGAATCTCTCAGTTGAGTAAGGCACCGGCCTTAATTGGTGCACAGAAGGGTGAGAGTTGGTGGTGGGGAATGGAGGACGGAGGACGGCCTTTCGGAATTGGGACCCGCTCGAAGCGAACAATTTGACTGCAAAGCATTTTTCTATCATTACTTATCAGTACCAGGTTTCCAAGATGGTTTTGTTTCTTTCACGTTTGGCTTCTCCAATACTTGTGGAATTCTTTTATTTTCTTTGATAAAACGATGATTTTATTGAAAGCATGGCACGCATAAAAAAAGAGCACAAGTGTTTTGGCATTAAATACACGGTTATCGAAAATGATTTAATAATATTAAATATATTTTTCAATATAATAAATTTAATAAAATAAATTTTCCATAAATTTTCTATTGGATTTGTGTCAGGTTGCATACCCCATTCTAACAATACCACTATTGTAGTATCAGATCCCCAATGATACATGAAGACAAAAAAAGAGGGGACCAAAGCAAATCGACATTCCAACGCCTCCACGGCCTCCGCATTCCATTTACTTGATTTGTGTATCACGCTCGAATATGGGTCAAAGGAATATAGAGTTTTACTTATCTAAATTGTTGTTTGATAGAATATCAGACCTAACTAGCAATTGAACCCCTTGAGGATCGCTCCGGTCCTTTCTTTTATATCAGACCTAACATTTTCTGCGACTTACCCAAGGCATAACGTTCCCATTCGTCAAGGAGATCTGATACCTTCCTTGGACCACCCAAATGCATCCTCTGATAAAATTTCATCTCAATTTCACAGAATAATAAATTCTTTTTTTTAGAGAAGTATAATGCTGAGAATCCTAATTTAATATAATTAATAAATACTCGCAAATTTTATTTATAAAAATCATGGGTTCGCGTTTTATACGCTTTGGTACGTACGCGTAAAATGTACGGTCGGCGCGGAGGGGAGAATACAGGCCAATAAACAGCACTTTTGAGTTCACACTATCTACGTTCCAGATTAAACAACTACTTGTAGTTTTGTAAGAACCATCAATTATGAATAATTTCTTTTATTGCTCACTTCTCTTTCAGGATTCGTTAAAGAAAACACGCGGATCCTCAGTCAAAGAGATAGTTATTAAATTCTCGAGTCCAAACAAACCCCTTTTTTTTCTCGGCAAAGAATAAGAATAAAAATCTACTAGTCGCGCGAGTGCAAACTGAAAAGGGATTGGAAAAGGTCAAACGACACATCTTCATGAGGGAAGGTCTACAGGGTAACGAATGATGTCTCGCCACATATAGAAATGAGCGGGCCATGTTGGCTAGTTGGAATCTTGAAAGATATTTTTGGACCAACATTTTGAGGATATATATGTGAGAATAATGTATAATTCACAAGCAAGACTACATAATTAAGAAAATTGCTTTCACTGAATCATAGTTAATTTATGAAAAATTAAAATAAATTAATCAAATATGATTAAAGATAAACCATATGCATCGAATTGAATAAAGAAATTAGAGTATAGTTGTAGAGATTAATATACAAATATCTCTCACATAACAGTATAAACTCACCTATCAAAATTTAAGGATTCGTTTGGTTCATAGAGTTACTAGCATCTGACATGTTCATATTATTATATCAAATAATAGAATTAAAATCAAATATATATCTTTTGTAAATTAATCAAAATTGTATCCAAATATCGATTTCGATATAATTGGTATTGGTTGATAAAATAAATTATTATATATTTTTTATAATATTCAAGGTTATTACAAGCTCAATAGATTAGAATTCACCATCTACCAACCTTTCACAAGAATTATTATATTTTTATTTAATTATCAATGAGACAATACATAAATGTCAAACCTTACAGGTATAATAAAATTACTATTTTGAATCTTACTAGTCTATACATTTAAATGACTGGGCTTTTTGTTTTTTAAGAACAATGACTTGCCAGTAATTAAGACTGGCTTAGCCGTTGGTATGGTTTTAGACTATAACTGACAATTTGACTGGTTCTCCTAAATATTTTTTATTCCAAATACGACACCACTAATACCCTGAACCCGTTAGTATTCAAACATTATACTATATAGTCTATGGTCTCGGTTACAATAGGCAGCATACCTTGCCCACGATTTGGGCCGCCCATGGAAGCCTAAAACTAATACATGCCACTGTCTCATTTTCTTATTTTTGCACCTTCCATCTTGGACTCGGAAGCTCCAATTGTATTTACTTTTTCAAGCTACGAACCTCCCTCGCAGGTTCCTTTTCAGCGTTTCGCATTAGTCTCACATGTTTTTTCCAAGTTTGAATGCCTTGCAAGCCAATTTTCCTCGGTCAACGAAAAGCACATCACTACTTGTGAGCTGCCTATAAATAGAGACCCATACAGAAACTATCTGATACACTTAATCAAAAAAAGAAACTATCTGATACAGCCAGTTCAAGCAACTCCCTCCCAAGGATAAACCAACCAACTAACCAGCCAACCAACCAACGTCCAACCCAGATCTTTCACCTCTAAATTAAGCTCTGCTATATGGCACCCACGCTCAAATCTGTCAGTTTCCTTCTCATTCTTTTACTGGTAAACTCCATTTTCCTTGTGACCGAAGCCCGAGATCCATTCGATATCATAAAGGCTAGAAAACCCGCAGCCTGCAGTTTCGTTGAGAGTGTCGTTGAAGGGTTATCTCTCGGAGCAATCAAGAATTCCGGTCCAAGCCCTGGTGTAGGCCACGGGTTTACCCAGAGCGAAACTCTTGGAGGAATCAAGGCTGGTCCCAGCTCCGGGGAGGGACACAGCTCCGTTACTGGCACCCACCAGTGACCAATGTTGCCCACCTATAGTAATTCATGAACATTGCTTGATTTTGGTAGATAGTGTCTGCAGACGTTTAGCTTCAAGTCATTCTTTGATCTGTCATTGGCGGGAAGTCATCTTTGTTGTGCGCGCATGCAGAGGATTGACTATATAGTTCAATTTCGGGGATTTTTATGTTTATTTATAGTTGTACATGATAGAATCATACTCTAGACATCGATAAGACCAAAGAAAGAGTAGTTTTTTTTTTAATAATCCAAATAAAGAATAGGTGTTTGAGTCATTTACCAAATGAAGGGTAATTGCAAATTCCTCTATACGATTTGGATGAAGATTTATTTTCAAGGGAAAATAATGAAAAGAGACACAATCTCGACCATGTCTGATCCAAACTCTAGTGCATCAACTAAAATCAATATTCTGCTTCACAAAATAACATTTCTTTTTTTTTTTGGAAAAAAAAATTTCTTTATATTTATGTTCGATTAGCATGCAATGAATGAATTTTATTATTCATTCATATTTTTCAGATCAATCTTACTTAATTTTCATCGGTGTTCGTTACTTTACAATTCTAAGAAACTTCAGATTCCCTAAGCTCTACGCAAGATCAATTTGGTGATGTCAGTGATTCCAAGTGGAGATTTATGTTCATTGAAGAAAATTCACGTAATGTCACACAAATGCCAGAGTTATTGACCAAAGCCACATTACTCAAAAAAATTGACCAAAGCCATACTTGCCCTGTCCGTGTCGTTTTCTTAATTTCTTTAAAAAAATTTAGTCGTTTTCTCACTCTTTTGATTGTTGATTACTACATTTCTAATAATAGTTTAACGGTTTTCCTTTTTAGTTACACATTTATGTAGACTATTAGCTGCATATGGAAGTACGAAAAAGCAATTGGAAGCTGTAAGAAAATCTTCTAATCGTCCAGTCAAAACAACATTATTACATATATCGTATTTTTTTAATTTAAAGAATATTTATCATCTTTAATAGTTATTATTTTTTTGTTATATAATAAATATCAACAATAAATTTAAAAATAAAGTTTATTACTTAATTATACCTTTTTAATATACTTACACAATAAATTATTAGTAACATATATTTGGATATTTATATTTTTAAATTATCAAAATCAAAACACAATGAATTTTTAAAATATAAATTTATAATAAATTCAATAAATTTTCGGATTATTCATGAGTCAATCGAATTATTTATTATTATTAAAAATTATATATTACATATATAATTAGGTTGGTTTGATACAAATTTATATCAAACCTATAATCGAATTTTACGTATTATATTTCGAGTTTTAAATCAAATTCAGTTAATTCGGTCAATTCGAACAAAACCCGAGCTGAACGGATATTGATTCAGTGAATAACTAGATAAATTGTTATCCCTATATTAGAATAATTCATTTTATTGTTTAACGACAACTAACTTTGTTAATATTTTAAAAGGAAAGGAAATCTTACCATTTGAATTCAATAGTTTGCATCAAAGTCTAAGTTGTTTTGCTTGCTCAAATGTAGTGATATGATATGAGTATAGTTCGGATCCATTCGATTCTTTGTGAATGTGCAGGTAAATTATTTTACTGATACTTTATCACAAAATAAGTAAATTTATACTGTAAAACTTTGTCTCCCTCATTCGCCATCAATTAATTCAACAATAATATCAGAGATTTTTAATACACTGTTTTATTACAAAACTGCCATCATACAAGTTAATCGATCCCGAGTCAAAGAAAATTGTCCACCCATGCCAGCCGCTTAGTGGTCGGAGAAGTCGTAATTCAACTCAAACAGTCAATCGACACGAGTTTCATGTACACAGACCTGTTTCGGATCGGAATAATGTATCCTAAATGTTGAGAAAGGTTCGGACCACGCTGGTACCTAATATTGGACGCCAATTCCACGTAAAGAGAGACCCGTAATTGAATTTGAAGCACAACTTGATGAAGACTAAGAAACCTCGTTGGAATTCAGAAATATTGAAACCTTTGAGATGGTTTGGTCAGATTTTGATTGGACTACGGTAGCCGGCCTGTATTTCGTTTTCAACCTTTTCCTGGACAATTGAAGCTTCTATGTTGCTTCCTTACACATCAACTTACCAAGTTTGAAATTTCCAAAATTTCCTTACACTTCCAGTATAAATAAGTTAGCCCACATCTTCTTTACAAAACAAGAAAAGAAATCAACCATCTTCGTAAACAAGCTCTATCAGCATTCACTACCATTCACAAATTCACATGGCGAAAGCATTAAAGCTTTTCAGTTTCATGCTCATTCTTCTCCTTCTATCAGTAGGCTCCACAACGCAAGCCCGCCCCTTCAATATCCTGAAATCCGATCGGCCCATGATTATGGACAAGGGTTTCCCTGTTGGGTTGGCCCTTGGAGCTATAAAATCGGGACCAAGCCCCGGTACAGGTAATTCTCAAATATTTTCAGAGACTAACGACGGCCCTAGTCCTGGAAACGGGCACTAGTTGATCACTGGCATCCCGGAGTTGATAATCATCTGATTTCATGGTTATGAGTGAAAGTGATTCAAAATTAAATATTCTTTGGAGTTTAGTTTAAGGAAACTATCAAGTATATTTGGTACAAATTTCATCGTATCCTTTATATATATATCCGAGTCAGTTGTATAACTAATTTCTTTTCAAATTGCAAGATAGCATATATTTAATTGGGCAGGAATATTCCGATTCTTATCCAATCGGAACAGATCATTATTAATTTATACAAATAATCTGTTTGTAACTTGCTCTTGGATGAAAAGGAAATCTTTATTGAATTATTGTTATTCTTTTTGAATTTTATTTCTTTTACTATTTTTGGAGGATATAAACTGTGTAGTTGAACAATTTAACATCAACTGGACTTGATCATTCTTCGAAAGGTGGAAAAAATGCAATGTCTATCTTTTTAAGTAGAATTCTAATAATCAATTTTCCATCCCAACAAATGTAAGGAAAACTCTAATTTTTAATTGACCGTACCAAGTTGCCTATATTATTTCTTCCCCTATATTGCTTTTCTCCATACTTTTAATGCCAAGAACATAACCACGCAGATTTTGCTAAACACGAAACCGACGCCGTTCTCAAGATAACTCATCGATACCTATTGGCTATTACCTATTTAAGTTATAGATATATAGTCTCTTTAGCTCCCACATCAGGAAACGTCAAATCAATAATTCATGCGATAAATGCAGACCACAAAAATATATATTTTTAAAATTATTGAGAAGAAAATATTTTGGGAAACTACAATGTATATTATGACAAAAGGACGCTTCGATTCGCCTTGGCTGAAGGAGACCTGATGAGAGAGTTGGGAGTAAGATGAACACACAGTGTGGATTGTATGACACCAACACCGCTGTGGCCGTTCGTGCCCACTAGCTAACTTAAATCTCCGGACACAATCTCACCCCGGTGGCTATTCTTTCGCGATTTCCAGTTTTATCCATGTCCCGGACCTGAATTTCATCCGACAAAAATCCCGAAATCTCATGGAATCCGCTATCCGTCTCCCCCACACGCCTAAAATCGGCGTTGTGATTGAGTTCCCTTTGCCGCTCAATCGTTCCACTCCACGATCCAGACTCCGCATCACCTCCGTCAAAGCCTCCCCTCCCCTTTCATACCTTAATTCCCCTGTTACTCTCTACTCCCGCACCCTCCGCTTTGTCACCAAAGACTCTACTCACCATCACCAACACAACCACTGCAAGCAAAGTGATCATGATCATGATCATGATCACGATCACCACCACCACAACCATAACCACGGAGACGGTGCGTCTCTGAATGCCCCTCAGAGAGCCCTACTGAGATTCGCGAAAGCAATAGGATGGGTAAAGCTGGCGAACGTATTAAGGGAACATTTGCATCTCTGTTGCTCCTCTGCGGCTCTCTTCGTAGCTGCCGCTGCTTGCCCTTACTTAATGCCGAAGCCGATCGTTAAGCCTCTTCAGAATGCCTTCATGCTTATTGCCTTCCCTCTCGTCGGGGTCCGTTTCAGCTGCTTCATTATTAGGTTTTGTTTATTGATCTATTTATGTCTACATGTATGCACATGATATGGTATGATTGTTGGCCTCAGGTCTCCGCATCACTGGATGCCCTAACGGACATTGCTGGAGGAAAGGTGAACATTCACGTGTTGATGGCGCTGGCAGCATTTGCTTCTGTCTTTATGGGAAATGCCTTGGAAGGAGGCTTGCTTCTTGCAATGTTCAATTTGGCTCATATTGGTCTGTGTGTGTTTTGGGAATGTTTCCCTTCCCCTTTTTCCTCCGCCTAGTCAAATGTTTATGTGCATGTGTTGACATTTTGCAGCTGAAGAGTTTTTCACTAGCCGCTCAGTAGTGGATGTGAAGGAGTTAAAGGAAAATCATCCTGATTCTGCTCTTGTGCTTAATGTGAATGATGAGAAATTGCCTGACGTTGCTCATTTGTCATATACAAGCATCCCTGTGCACGATGTTGAAGTGGGGTCCTATATATTGGTAGTAACTGGTGAGGTCTGTGATAATTTATGAATTTGTTCAAATGTTAGTAACGTTTATCAAAATGTAAATTGGACGGATAGTGCATCATATTATCCACGATTATTCAACCTCTTTAAGTCAGAGACGTCCTGTGCTATTTGCGGAGTTTGAAATTGCTGGGATAAACTTTCTAGTTAACATCGACTGACAATTTAGAGGATGCCCATGTCTTGAGGATTCCTCTGTTCTCAACTATTAGATCAGGATAAACTATGAATTATATGCACTTTAGATGAAGCCTTTCTGATTACTTACTATTCATATTTGATAAAAGAAAGAACTTGCGGCAATCTTTTGTAACAAATAGTGGTAATGTCCTATGGTGTGTTTTCTGCTTTAATTTATTGTCACTCAGTCTTTTACTTTATTTTTATTTTTTTTGTAATGGAAATTATCAAGCTACTGTTGATTTATCTGTGAAAGACCAAATAACATTCATTGAAGTATGCAAGTACTGGCTATCCACATGCCATGTAATGTACAATGCATTATTCTTTGTAATATCCTAGTAAGTTGAAGTTTTATATTGCAGAACTAGATACTGGATTATCTTCTATTGATAGGATTTTGTATTATGTTCAGGCTGTGCCTGTAGATTGTGAAGTTTTCCAAGGCAGTGGTACAATTACTATTGAGCACTTGACTGGAGAAATTAAACCCATAGAGGCAAAAGTCGGTGACAGAATTCCTGGTGGTGCAAGGAATGTGGATGGCAGAATGATTGTAAAGGTGTGCCATGTATTTGCTTGGAAGCAATTTTTTTGAAATTTGGTTTTAAAAAAGGATTATTGACATCCTTACTTTAAGAACTGGGCAAAATTGCTCCTAAACTAAACTTTCTTGATGCTTTCATTGATAATTTCATTTAATGTTTGGCTGCTTTCCTGAAATCCCTTTATAAGTTTAATTCAGGCCACTAAAACATGGAAAGAGTCAACACTGAGCAGGATTGTACAACTTACTGAAGAAGCACAGCAAAACAAACCAAAGCTTCAAAGGTGGCTTGATGAATTTGGTGAGCAGTATAGCAAGGTGGTAGTAGGACTATCTGTTGCTATTGCTCTCCTTGGACCGCTGCTTTTCAAATGGCCATTCATGACCAGTGAAGGTAATTAGCATTTGCTTTTAAAACCTGCTCTTGGATGGCCATACTTTGTCTTTTGGATGGCATGTGTGTGCAATATCATGGTGTGATTGCTTTAACATGTGAATTTATTATACTTTCTAGTAAAAGCATAATGTGTGCTTTTCATACTATCTTACTTAACAGGATGGAGTTATATTTAATTTATATGGACATATTTTAATGTGATGATTTATAGGCTTAAATAGATGAATCGTTTCATGCTTTGTAAAAGAGTCTTTTAAGTCTTCTTCTCTGATGCATCACATTTTCTATAGGGTAAATTTAGAAATTTTAGAAACTTACTTTGATGGAGTAACTTTGATGCTTGGCCTATAAATCATTCTTAGAGAACAAATTTCTCATTGGAGTGTGATATTTTGATGACTCTTGTGTGCACTTGATAGTATTAACTGCAGCAGGTGATGTCTGGAACAAAAGTACACATGCTATCTAATGACTATAATGGGGTTTAGTAAGTGACCCTTTTTCAGCATTCCCTTGTATCAAATGCTATGTACTTCAGATATTTTGGAGTGAGACTTAAGAAGTAGTTTGTAATACTCTAATGCAACTACCTTTTTGTGTTCCTTAAATATCAGGTTGATACGTTTCATATTTTTTCAGTTACATTCTTTCTTGTATCCATTCTGGTTTATCTTACATTCCAGCCAGTCTTACTGTAATAAAGAAAACTGACAAGCCTCTAATTTATTGATTGGACGCTTTCTAAACTTTCCATCTCATTTGGTTCTTTGTTAACTATATAGCTTGCAGAGGATCAATTTACAGAGCACTGGGGCTGATGGTGGCAGCGTCTCCATGTGCCTTGGCTGTAGCTCCATTGGCATATGCTACTGCTATTAGTTCCTGTGCTAGAAAGGTATATATCTATTAGATTATATGAAGCTTACTCTTCTTACACTTACAGAAGTTATTTTCCTTCCATTATCAGAAAATGACAGGATATTTTAATCTGAATTCTGGAAAAAGATTATTCCTTTGGATATACTAACTTAACCATTTATGATCATTGCAATTTTGTAATCATCATTGGAAAATAGTAATGGAAATCCAAATTGCAATGCAAGTAGGATTTCCAACTTAATATTGGATAACATGTATGTAATAAATTTACCATTTCAACATGTCATGTTGGTTTACTATTATACTGTGGAATGCCCTTTTTACTCATAGCAAAAAATTGACAAGCTTTCGTATGCAGCTAAATGTTCTTTGAATGTCCAGTGGATAAATTTTTCTCCTCCATTAACAATATTATACCTGTCAGATTTTTGAAATAAATGAAACATAACCATATACCTCATCAAAGCAGTTCATCAGTAAGAGTTCAATGCTGATAAAACTGAAAATATTCAATGGGATGGGGGGACCTCAAACTCTCCTGAAAAGGGAGCATAGTTTGGTTTGATTATGCATACGTTTGTTTTCATCTGCAGTTAACAGCATTGTGCCTTTGTTGTGAAGGGGATATTGCTTAAAGGAGGGCAGGTTCTGGATGCTTTGGCATCCTGCCAGACCATAGCTTTTGACAAAACTGGAACATTGACAACTGGGGGCCTTATGTTCAAAGCAATAGAACCAATTTATGGACATTTGATTGGAAATAATCAGACTTCTCTCACTTCATGTTGCATTCCCAGTTGTGAAAAAGAAGCTCTTGCTGTAGCAGCTGCCATGGAAAAGGGTACCACACATCCCATTGGAAGGTATAAATAATGAAGAGAGCTGTTTGATGGGGAAAAATATAAGAACAAGATGTCTTTGAAAGTTGTTACTTACTGATCCTCGCCTTCCTGACTGATCCACTAGGGTGAATTATGAGAATAGTCGGCTATCCCACTGGAGAAAAGCTGGGGTCTTTTAAGCGTTCAATTGCGATTTGAACCCTATGGATGTGAATGGAACATTATTTGTTGGTAGGGAGTAGTCCACCTTAAAAAAAATGATTAGTCTTGCAGTTGGTGGGGAACACTCTTCTAATATAAAAAAATCAACTCTTTGTTTTTGATATAGTCGATTTTATCCTTATCCCACCCCACCCACCTAAACCACCTAGCTGGGTTTCGAACCCATGTCCTCTCCTATCATTTTAAAATAAAATTTCTCATTCATAAGGGTGACAGGGATAACATTTCTTTCTAGTTAATCGTTATGGATGACAACTTCTCACAAACTGCATCTACTTTACTGTCATGAAATTATCAAACTAGAAAGAAATGTCATCCTCCAGTATGTGTGCACTATACTGGCATGAACTTGTGCATTAACATCCACCAGCTTTAAAACATACTGGAGGATCATGTCATACAACATGTGATATGACAGATCAGTTTTGCAGGGAAAGACCGGCTCAAATATTCGACTAACTGCATGCTTGGAATTTTGTTTGCTTTTCATATTATTTGTTTCATGTTCTTATACGTCTGTAATTTTGCTTTTCACAGGGCTGTTGTGGATCATAGTATAGGAGAAGATCTGCCTTCTGTTTCAGTTGAAAGTTTTGAATATTTTCCCGGTAAAGGTCTTACTGCTACTCTCACTAACATTCAGGTACATTATTTTCTGCGAAGTGCTCTAGCCTTTATTTTCTGCTTTTTATAACTTATGATCATTATAGTTCCGCACATTTTTGTGTCATCTGTTATTAGATACTGTAATATTTAACAAGGACTGTTGGTTCTTGCAAAATGTAGTCACAACCATTTCCTTTTTCAATAGTCAGCAACTGGAGGCAATAAATTGTTGAGGGCATCTCTTGGTTCTGTTGATTTTATTACTTCACTTTGCAAATCTGAAGACAAATCAATCAAGATAAAGGAAGCTGTCAATGCGTCTTCCTATGGAAGTGACTTTGTTCATGCTGCTCTTTCTGTTGATGATAAGGTGAGGCCTGTTTTATTCTGTTGATTTTGTTACGTTTGCTGAGTTTTGAAATGCCAAAACTGTGGAAAGTACTGGGGTTATCTGTTTACTCAAGTTAGAAAAAGAGCCGAAGAACTTTTGGAATGAGACTGGAGATGGCGATATTAAACATGTCCTATGCTGAATTTGTCGGGCTTAACAATTTGATGTCTACCTAAATCTAAACCTCATCTCTGGCAGTTCTACACACCAACCCAACCTGATCTGTATTTTCAAAATCCTTGGACCGATCCTTCTCTATTTGGTAGCTATGGTTTTCTTGGTTTGACTAGAATCCTGTATGTCGATAGGTAACACTGATTCACCTGGAGGATAGACCTCGACTAGGGGTCTCAGATATCGTATCAGAACTAAAAAATCAGGCAAGGTTACGTGTTATGATGTTAACTGGCGATCATGAATCAAGTGCTTGGAGAGTTGCTAAAGCGGTAGGCATAACTGAAGTTTATTGTAGCCTGAAGCCCGAGGACAAGCTCAATCATGTGAAGAGTATCTCAATGGATACGGGTGAGGTCTTCAATCAAATGTGTAATATAAATTTACTGCTATGGTCCTCCCTGAAAGTTTTAGTTACATGTATAATACCATGCAATCTCTTTTATGAAGTGATACAAAGTGGCGAAACACCTTTGTAATTTTCTATGCATTGTCTGCTTACAGCCTTACATTGATTACTTAAACAGATTTCCGGACATTGTCGCAGGGGGAGGACTTGTCATGGTAGGTGAAGGTATTAATGATGCACCAGCTCTCGCTGCTGCAACAGTAGGGATTGTTCTCGCTCAACGTGCTAGTGCAACTGCTGTCGCTGTTGCTGATGTACTACTGCTACGGGATACTATATCTGGTGTGCCATTCTGCATTGCCAAGTCTCGTCAGACAACTTCCCTGGTACTTTCCAATATTTTATTTTTCATAAATAATATTATATTCACTGCATGGTATCTCTGATTATTTACTCAAATGTGGTGCAGGTGAAACAAAATGTCGCCCTCGCCCTGACTTGCATAATACTGGCTTCTCTTCCTTCTGTTTTGGGTTTTCTTCCTCTTTGGTTGACGGTATGAATGTTGTAGTAACCCTTACTTTCTAGTGCGCACTTCTTTAATGGGTTGATGTATAGGAGTAATCATGGAACTCCCAAAACAATGCTCTAACTTTATTGTTTGTGTAGCCACTGTGTCTTCCTGGATGTGTGTTCCTTGAGCATAAAGTATTGGCATTTCTTTTTAACCAAATGGCTTGAGTAGAGTTTATGAAATTAGATAAATAAAGAAAGTACGAGAGGGAATCATTAGGGTGCTATTTGGCAATGAATAGTAGGCCAGGTGTATGTAGCTTTATAAGTATTTTTGGCTTTCAATGTACAGAAAAACAAATGATGGATCAACTTACTGTCGTACACAGAGTGGGGCTTCGATTTTGTTGTTGGTTCTTGATGACCGCTTTACATTTGAATCTCATATGTCATTTCATTTGGTGGATGTGCAGGTTCTTTTACATGAAGGAGGCACTCTTCTTGTTTGCCTCAACTCTATACGCGCACTAAATGATCCCAGATGGTCCTTGAGGGATGACTTGTCCAATGTTGCAAAAGAAATAAAATCCCGGGTAACGTCGTCTAGGACAGAGGACACGAGCGCAAGTACTGTGCAAACAGCAATATCTTAACTCTCTTTTCATTGAGTTATTGTTCTTTCTTTTTGTTTTCCGGGTAGATGCAATCAACTCGTACCGTCCATTGTGGGTATGTGCACAGTAGTCTGTAGAAATCTAGATGGCAATGTACAAAACATAGACATCAAAATGTTTTCTTTTTTTATTGATTAATTATGTTGTCACTCTTTCGCTCAAAATGAAAAGAAAGAGTCACTTTGTTATACAACTATCAAAAGCAGTTGCTTTAGAAAGCTTTTTACTACCCCTACAGAAAATGAGCTGTAATCATATGGTCTAAATGGAAGACAGACGCCTTTTTCTTTCTATTTTATGGTTAGGCAGCAGAGTTACTTCAAAGATTTGCATGATTTTTAAGGAAGAATTCTGTTACTATACATGAATGAGCGATATAGTCAGCCATTACTGTAGCCAGTTCTATAAATAGAACACACTAAAATATTATAACACTAACTAGTTCTGTTCTAAAACAGCCTACCTAACCAGACATAACAAGTTATAATAGTTGAAGCATGCAACCTTTGTTGTTCTGGTGAAAAGCAATAACAAATATTGTCGTATTTGCGTGTCTATAATCCCTCTGTCTTGCTTTCAGTTCCCATTTTCGGCCGTCTTAGCTGTTTGAATTAATAATTTAATATCCTTTGAAAAAAAAAATATTTCTCATAAACAATAAATAAAGTTGCGATCGCGAAATTAATAATTCGCAACATAAATAGAACCGAACGACAACTAAATATTAAATGTCCGAATGAACTTCCATTCCGCAATTTCCTTTTTCCATTTTTACTAGTGATGATTTTAGTTGCAAATTTCTTACTGTTCCCTGGTAATAACATTGAGTTCTAGAAACGGATAAAAAGTGACAAGCCTGACTGCCTGCCTTCCTATGGAGGACATTCTCCATACTCTATCTTTGCTACCGCTTTTTACCCATCTCTCCTCACTCTTTCTGTCCTATCACTGTACAATGATCCAAAATTATTCCCTTCCAGCACAGATAGACAAAAGAACACCCACGTTCTTCCCCTCTTTTCACTTTCTACTGCTTCTATTCAAATTTCACCGACTCGATCGACTTCCTAAAATGATAGTAAAAATTAGATACAGCTACTCAATCTTACCAACTCCAATCCGATTCACCACTCCGACGCTCCTAAAACCCTCTCCTTGGAAACACATCGTCCCGGTAATCCGACCACCACCGCTATGTTCCATGTAACTCCTCACTTCCCTCCTTATCATCTCCTGCAACACCCCCATAAACTCCGGCCCAAAACCCATCATTCCTTTTCCTGCAGCTGGAGTTGAAACTGGAACTGAAGCTGGAGCAGGGGTGGCCACAGACAACAGAGGCATCGCATTCTTGATATTTTCAGTCTGAATGTAATTGTGATATTGAGTTGACTCGGTAACAACTGGAGTGGACTCTTCGGTTAGGTTGACACCTGGTAGAGACAAACTCAGTGATGTCTGTGGATCGTTATTATGACTATTGGTGTTGTTTGAAGATGATGCTGCCTCGACCTGATATGGTGGTGTTGTTACATTAACACCACCGGTTCTCGCAACAGGCCTGAAGAGACCCCCGGGGAGACTTGAATCGCTGACGTCGGATCCTGAAGGGCTATCGGGGCTTATATGAAGTCCCGTGGATATGATCATACCCGTATCTGCACTAAGCGACCTCTTCAATGGCGGCCTCTCTCCGTCCCCAAGATCCTCATCGTAACCACCCGCTGCCGTAGACGAGAATTTCCTCTTTAGCGTGGAGTTCCAGTGGTTCTTTATAGCGTTGTCGGTGCGACCGTTGAGGAGTCGAGCGATCGTGGCCCATTTGTTACCGAACCGAGCGTGGGCGTGGACAATAGTCTCGTCCTCCTCCGGCGTGAAGGGGCGATGCTCCACCTGCGGAGAGAGTTGGTTGCACCACCGAAGACGGCATGACTTGCCGGATCGGCCCGGGATAGATTTGCTGATCAAGGACCAGTTCCTGGGACCATGCTTCTGGACCAAATTCTGCAACGCCTCGTCTTCCTCGGGGCTCCATGGACCTCTAATCCGATCCATTTCCTTTCTACTCACCACCATCATAAGGGTAAAACGACGTAGGGGACCGACGTTTTGATGTTCTTGTTTGTCTCGTATTTGAATTAAAAGACCATGGAGACTTTGTTCGTGGGTGGGTTATATAAGACAGGTGGTGGATATATAAAGGTGGAGGAAGAGTTGACCGGTAGAGCCGGTGGGAGGGGAGTTATGGGCACCGATGGTTCGGGGGAAGCGGTTGGATTTGGGATACAGCTGGCTGACGGACACGCGTCACTTGGCAGTAGCACGGTTTCTCACAAGTCACTCTCTCCACGCTTGATCACTCTTTCCATTTTTGCGGACTCTTGGAACTCAACTCTCTTTACTAGGAGCGTCCCTTTCACACTTGGTAACTCCTCTTTCTAATAAAAAATTAATATTGAAAGCTAAAGTAGGAGATTCGTGGCATCCGACGGAGAGTGAGGATACGCGCTCGGTGCGGGATGAGGGAAAAAATACAACCGCATATTGGGATAGATAAGAGTTTCCATAATTGTTGGTCGACTGTTTTGGGAGTTAAAGAGACAAAACAAAGGGTTAAAACCACAATTTTGAAAATAAAAAATAAAAAATAAAAATATCGCACAGTTCTACTAGATAAAGATTGTAACTATTAGGGGGCAAGGCTGAGTTTGACCGGAGAGAGCCAGCCTGTACACCATTTTATTCTTTCAAACAAAATGAACGGCCGCACGGAAAAGCTGAGCTGGCGCAAAACGACAAGACTGGTCGCTGAATCAGAGAGCCAACCATAATTTGTACTACAAAAAACACTAGAGCCAGCCTGTAAATCTGACACCATCAACCTCCCTTTAACTGCCTATTCCTCTACTTCCTCCACAGCTGGCGGTCACGCTTCCTCTTCCCCCACGCCTTCACCTGTACGGAACCAGTATATTTTTTTTCTTTATTGTGTCCTACGCTACTAATAATGGCACAAGCCCCTACGCCCGCTCCCCTGGGGGACACCCCCGCCTTTCAGTTTCAGGCTTCCAGCTTTATTAATGAATAGAAATTAAGTGAGTATTTAATTTTAGATCCAGGTGTATTTATTAATAGGGGAGATACGCTAATCAGATCCATATCCCTTTCTGTTACTCGTACATTGTACCTACTACCTAATACACTTGTTCTTTGGTGTGAAGGTGGGGTGCTCTCTACTTTTTTGTTTTTGTCTATATTTTTTTATTTCCAATTTTGACCCGATCTGTTGCCGGTGGTACGCATTGATTACTATATTTTCTTGAATCTGGCCTTCCATTTTCGGTTATATATTACTTTAATTTATCCTAAATTATTTTAATCCTAAATATAAACATTGCATCAAACTAATTATTGTCTGCATTTTTATTTTAAATTTTTTTATATCTTAAATAATAAAATTCTGAAAAATACATGAAGGACTTCAATATTGATCTATTAAAATCAATGGTTCAAGCAACGTACGTGCATCCTATGGTGGTGATGCACTTTGTCCGAAAGGATTGACAAAGATGGCGTGCGGGGAGATACAGGAAATCACACTTTCAGTTGCTGTAACTGTGAAAGTGGAAGAAGCTAACAGGTGTCACTGCTCTATCACCCGAACTTTGCTTTAGTTTTCGAGTTCCTACCTCTCACCGGTTCCTCTCTCCTGCGCATGTGCGGAGGATGAAACCTTATCACATGGTTCGGCCTCTTTGTGTGGGGACACACGTGCGACTTGTATCCGCCGGTGCAGCAGGACGGAATAAAAAGTGCAGCAACCATATATCCTCTTATATCACATGTCTCGGGCTATATTAGTTTTCTTTTCCGTCAATATGTACGTACAGATTTCACTTCATTAAAATACAATTAAGTATCAATAAGTTAGATTAATAGAATCCCAAATAAGGGTTAATAATAGATTTCAAACAGAAAACTCAGCTATAGGTCTTTAACCAGTTGGCTGTCCCAAGATTGAAAGTTTTAATTAATTATTTTTCCTACAACTTGATTCATTGTCTGAACAGAATCACAACTTTTGGTCGGATAATAATAATGTTATTTTCGTTTTAAACTATGGTTTTAACCTATATATTGACCCGTTTTACAGTTCTGCGTTCATCGGGTCACGTGAAAAACGAGCCATATTAGGCACCGTGGGTTATAACAGACAAACTTGACAGTTGCGATGACAAGATAAGGAAACACATTTTGGATAGTCAGACGCACCGCGTCATTTCTAGAACCGATATTGATAGTTCAACCTCAGATACTACCTCACAGTTGCTCGTCCCTCCACGTAAAACCATGGAGAGCCTGGACCCACATACCACCTTGTCCTTCACTATAACAAGTATATATCACTTTACTTAATTTGTCAATAAAAAAATAAAATCAAGATTATATTTTCTATTGGAATGTCACGTACAAGATATTTCTATAGTTGATAAAATAAAATAATGAAATGCGTACTTGTTATTGTGGGTGTTAAATCAAATTAGTAGCTAATTCAAAAAAGCAGCAGACTTGTTTTTTCTTATGTCTTAATAATTCATGTATCGGTCGCTGTCTGCTTTTGAACCGTCTGTATGGATAAGAGCAGGGAAGCCCACGTCATGGGATTACTTTTGCCAGCTATAACGCATTGATCTGCGTCTTGTTTTTTACCGTTGTTTTAATTGGTGTGTGTCTTTTCCAAAGCAAAAGAAGCATGGTTGTGTTGGTCTATCGAAAAAGACAGCATCTCTTTTTGTAAGTTTTGCTTGGGGATTCGCCAAAGGGGATGGTCCCATGATTCCCGCAAACGGAAACCGCAAGCATCAATATCTCGTGGTTTTAAAATTTCCGTTCTATCTTCGAACTACCGTACATGCACACATCTCGAGTATTGTAAATTTGTGTAAACATTTTGGGTTTAAGAGGTCATTGTGGGGGTCTGGTAGAAGCGGAGGGCCGGATGTTATTCAACTTTAAGGCACATTTACTAATATTGATGTATAAATACAGGAATATGGGATATTTTAGTAGAACGGTCCTCCACAAGAAGGGTTTGTTGACTTTTATTGCTTCTATGCTTCCTTTGATCTTCGGAAAACGTAATGTGGGATGTGACATGGATTTGTTTTTATCATACTTTATCTTAACTGTATGGACCAAAAAGGTGGGTACCTTGTAGTTAATATTTGGTATATCATAAAGTTGGAATACAAAAAAGCCGAGTTCTAATTAGAAACCGCTATCTCCTAACTACCACCATAAAAGCGGACAGTGAAGAGTCTCAACTGGTACCGGACCGGTCTTTTTTTGCTTTTTATACTTGATAGTACTTGTTGTGTATGCATGTGTTCTGTTGGGTTTTCTGTTTTGTCTCCTGTTTGCCCATCTTTGCGCTGTTAGATGTCAACATTTAACGCTCCAACCGCTCATAGGGTTCGTAAATTTGGATTGTGCGGTGCGTGGCGTGGCCTAGAAATATCTAAGAGAATAAATTAATTATATATAATGTATTTATCATCATAAATGCTCACACAGATAAAATAGTGTTGCAAATAAATAAAAATAAATAAAAGAAGTCTGTAAAAAATTATTTTTAATTAAATATCAAAGAAGACGAGGCCACCTTAACGCACAATATTGGATGATGTTTATTATAGGATTATTCCAAACCCATCAAGAGCATAGGAAATTACAGACCACATGCATGTATAGATCTTCGAGAGAAAGTTGTATAATACAAAAATATAACAGCAAAAAAGGATATAAATAGAGACATATTGATTTCCATGAATTGACATAAATTTTAGTGGGCATATAACTACTCCAAAAACTCTTGGTTGATGCATGGTGACTGTCCATCATCGACGATTGAAATGTTTGAGAAAGCAAACAAAATATGTCAAACTTTATGTTAGGAAAAAAGTTAACCCTAGACCCATAATCCAACTCCTCAGACACTAGAGTGCCCAACAGTCATCCAATGACATGGGCTTTAGTCAATGTGGTGGAGCCTAGTGTCTCCATTCATATGGTCCAGGATTAGGTTTGATGTCACTTTACTTTAGACTTTAAAGCTTGAATAGCTTAATTTAGACTGCAGAGGAGTAAGCAAATTCGCAGAAGAAATGTCTATCTCTATAATTGTCCATAAAACATATGACAAATCGATAAGGATGGTCAGATCAAATGTACAGGATTGTTTTACTTTCAGATTCTCGCATGTTTTTCTTTAGATTAAACCACATCCGATAAGTCTAATATTAATAAATATGTTTAAGATTAAAATATATATTTTAAAAACTATTATGCTAATACAGGAACTTGACGTCACATTTATCAAGTGCATCACTAGAACATTGCTAGACAGCTTTGAAACGTGGTCGGAATGGTCATGCCACTTTTTAATTGTCCAATTAGAACTTTATTTAATTGTATTATAAAATATAATAGTAAAAGCTTTTTTCAGCTAAACATCCACTAAACATAAGGATAATGTTGATACATTGGGACCGTTATACAATCATAATGAAAATGAAATTGGGGTGGTGATTGAAAATCATATGATTCGACTGGAATGATTATAATGTGTTTCGTACGGCTCAATAAAGAATTGTGGTGCTATTGATATCAATTAGTTGGCAGAGTTATCCTCTTAATGCACCCGCATCGGTATGGTTGGACTCTTAATTAGAAGAAAATAAATACATGGTTTATAAACGAGAGGAAAAAATAGAAAGAAATATGTAAATAAAACCATGCACATAGACCACCGAAAGTCTACACAAACGAATATGGATATAAGTGACATAGTTAATAATTATACTGGGCCCCGGCTGTAAATAATACAAAAATACCAAAAGAAACGAGTGCTATGGACGGACCCCACAGTGTTGAGCATTTACAATAATTATAATAACCTTGAATAGTAAAACTATAATGTAACTAAAATAAATTAATATCTTAAAATTCTATATACTATATAATAATATAACACCTTTTTATATCCTAAAACATGTACTGATATTCTCTTTTTATGTATTTAAACAGTATGAGTAGTTATGTGTCGACATCATGATTGTTTTTCCTTTCTAACCTTTTTCTAAATATGCCTAACTATTGTTTGATGGGCGTCTAATTTTGTAATATTTTGGGCGTCTACACAGTTTACTTTTTGTTTTTAACCATCCTCATTAAGAAAATGCGCCATTTCCATCGCATTGGGACCTAAGATTGTGACGTGGTGGGATTTAATGTCTGGATACGATCGCCCAATAAATTAACGGCACGTAAACTTTTACCAGTTTTGTTTATTGTCTTTTATCCTCAAGTTGTCGGAATCGCAGACATTTTATTTTCCTTTTTTTTTTCCATTGATTGGATGTATTCTTATATCGTGCTTTGCTTTCGAAGTCTTCGTGACAGGTCCAATCCAAGCCCAGCCTGGCCATGCTTTGTTGGGTTGATGGGCTGGTTTTAGTCCTACTAACTATTGGGTTAGTGAATTTACCCGGGCTGTCTTCTGGCTGTACGTACCGGAAGAGGTGTACTTTGGTGGTTTGTCGTCAGAGGTGGAGGTGCCAGATTATCCCGAACATGTATCTGCTTGCCCATAATCAATAGAAGTGCTAAACAGAGTGGCTAGGACTGTCTCAAGCGATTTTGATGGATAGATTTGCTAAGCCACAGACTCGTTTTGCTTCTTCCACGTTGCTTGCTCTCTGAAGGATTTGGAGCAGAAGGAAGCATTTTAAAAAGTAGATTTAGGATTATTTTCCAGGAATTGAGGAAAATGCAGCTGTTCTTGTTTCAGAAGAATTAAAAGAAAAACACAGATACAGGTCACAAAAGCACTTTGGCATGTGGTATTCTCGAGACGAGTGTGAATTCCATGGTGTATCTGCTTATATTCTATGTGACCTTTCCAAGTTTCAACACATGTATACTGCTGTAGATCCGACAGCAGGTCAAACCGCGACCCTTCAATCTAGGCTTTGAGTTTGTCCAAAGATGAAGAGAGTTTTGCCCATTCGAACCGTATGCCTTCTCAGCGTGAACTAGGTGGTCAGTGGTCTAACCTAATTACGCGAGGGGAATTGGGTCATAAGACTCATAACTCATAATTCTATAGATAGGGTCATGACGTTGAGGATTTGGTTTCTTGGTAATGAAGCTGTGAGATATTTTAAGTTGAAGGTCACGTTATTGGATCTGATCATGCCAGAAGAAGAAGACAACCGTTATTAATTTGTACATCTGTAGCATATCGTACTATTCCTAGCCCATTGTCGCTTTCTGTTTGTTGTATTGAAAAGCCCATCTCTGTTCCAGGATTTATTTTAGCAGATGCTGTGATGGTAACCTGTGATGTTATTTTGTTTCCAAGTACAAACATCCACATAACAGCGATTTGAAACTGATGAAGCCTATCAAAAATCAATACCAGCACAAGGGTTTTGCGGCTGAGGTTGGAAGAGAGGAAATATCTGTAACAGTTGGGATGTTAAACAGGATGATGTCACTTTCACCTAATCCTTCCTATTTTTGCCTTGAATGGTTATATACAGTAATTTTGGTGCCTGATGTTTAGACCCATTAAGAATAGATTCTCTTGCAATGGCATACCATTGTTTCCGAATCTTGATTTATGAACAGGACATGGAACAACCATTGTCCTGACCACCTTTAACGTTAGAAAACAAATTGCAGGAAACCGTGTCTTCGAAGATTCATGATCATAAAAAGTTGATCAAGTCAGTGGTGTTCACGGGGTCGACTACGCTAACCAAAGCAGCAAGATCAGTTTTCACTTTCATTAAGCTGAGACTAGTATGATTAAGACAAAGCACGTGCAGTTGCAGCCGAGAATTAAAGTATACTTTGTTCTTTTTTTCTTTTTTCTTTCTTCTGGGGGATACAACTAGCTTTTTGAAAGTGTAAGCATGATAAAAAGTTGCCTTCTGAGGTACCCATCAGTTAATGAGTGATGGCCTGATGGGATGCAATTAGTCTCCCATAGGACAAATGCGAATTTGATTCGCCAACCCCACCAATTACGTACAAGAAAATAAATACCAGCAACCTAAGATGGCCTTCGTTTTCTATGTCACAGAAGCTCAATCATGCATGCCATATGCACTATTTGTAGGCCTTATCAGTTCATTGTTCTCTTATACTGCCTGTCTGGAAAAGGAGCATTGTCACTAATCCAAGGAAGCATATCAAGATATTGACTGTCCTAATATATCCTTTATCAGCTTCGCTAGCAGTTAAAATTCTGGAGCTGTAGCTTCTGACTTGAACTACAGTTTAGAACAGCTTCTCTGGCTTCCTTGCCCTGAAAGAGATGAGGAGACATGATCCACTCATTGGGGCAGGTAAAAGAAGCAAGATGCTCACTGCAAGTAAGCTCACTATGGAGTCTTTTGACTACTGAATAAACAGCTTTTTCCCCAATAGACTCACATTTACTATTCCTTCCTCCACAACCCTTTAATCATCTTCATCAACTATATATTTTGAATCCACAAAAAGGAGATCGCACTTTCTTTGTTTTTTTTTTGTTTGTGAATGAAATAGTCCTTCCCAATTAAAATTTTGGGTTAGAAATTAGCTATCAAAATATAATGGAAATAACCCAATTCTTTATAGGCATTTTGCTTCTTTTTTTCTAACAAACAGTACTTCCAAAATCCTTCAGTTGGCTTTGTTGATCTAGATTGACCCTTCCAAAAGGTTACTTCTTTAGGTCATCACGTACAAACATACATGGGCCAACTCCACATCCTGCCTTTTGACAAAGTTGCGAATCCCTGTTTTTGACATAAAGAAAAGGGTTGATCTGCTTTGGGGAGCTTTACTTGCCATCCATTTTGCTTTTGATGGAGAAAGAACAGAATTTTAAAATACCAATGCAGTAAAGAAGCTTTTATGTACTGTTGATAACTGAGGCGTTAGAAAGGAAGCAACTCTGTCTTACAATTCGGTGATCTAATCTATGCAAAGTGACCGATCCATCACATAAATTAGTCATCCTGTTTCTTGAACCTTGGTTGTGTTACTGTTGTAAGATGGTCAGCAAACTTCTGTTGCTTAATTGTTTTGAAAGAAGAGCCTGGAATCATTTCAAAAAGCTAACAAAAGAGATCCGAAAAAGACCAAAAATAGGTGTTGGATGAGATCATGCAAACCCATGTGTAGGCACACTTAGTAGCATATGGAGTCTGTAACGGATCAGAAATATATTGAATCTTGTCAAGTGGGCTCTTTCCTTTCCGTTTCTTCTCCTGCAAAAAAACAAAGAGAAATCAACATAGAAACAAGTAGAAGAAGCCAATATCAAGAGACTCAACGTGAATTGATGTCAATAAAGCCAGCGACATAGGTACAGCCTGCGCTGGATTTCATTAAGAGGACCCCCAAAAAGGAGGGGAGATGGTCCGCCATCTCTGTCCACCGTCGAGCTCACAGACAAATTGGCGTGGAATCAAATGCAGCAGCATTCTGGTTCAATCTTCCATCAAGTATGAATAGTGTCTTTCTTCTGGGCTCAGGGACTCAGTTTTTGGATGCAACACCAGGGGACATAAGAGCAACAGAACATGGATTGTCATGTGTTCATAGTTTCTAGTCAAAAGCTTACATGTATTGAGCTCAAGTGGCATAGAATCATTCTTGGACAAAAATAATTGCAGATTTTTAGAGGGTACAGATTAAGGCTGCTAGTAATAATTTTGGGTTGGACCATGAGAATGATTTTAAGTCTTGAAAAGTCAAAATCTGCATAATAGACAATCCACAATGCTTGCTCGCCTTTAGCTACAATTTATGTTCAAGAATTGAAGATACCAAGAATAGCTCGATTAGTGTAGCTGCTAGTCTAGTTTCCAAACTGCAGAGCAATTAATGAAAGAAATTTGAAGTCATACAGATTGCAGACTTGAATGGAGATGTGATAATATCATAACTGTTGGGCCCTTCTGGACCCCAATTATAATGATGCAGCTCATGGTATGGTCTTTATTAAACCAATTTGCCATTTCCTTTACTCCATTGACATTTTCTTCTTCCCAAGGTAAAAAATCAAAAGATTACTGGAAACATGGAGGGAGAAGGAGCGTGCAAGGAAAGGAAAAAACTGAAGAATGCTTAACCTTCCACATCCTTGTTACTGTGCATATGCCATTAATTTAATATGCAAGTTGGGATTTGTGAAGTCAATCTAACAGTGTGAGTACACTGCAACTTTCTACCTCCACCTGGATGTCATATAGCATAGCAAAGATGCTATTCTTCTCACCGTCTCTTGTTTCTTAAATGCCAACATAGGGAAGGGAGAAAGAGTACCAGACGCCTGGTTGGATCCATTATTAAGTTTCAGTAAACCTTAGTTTATATCAGCACAGATGAGCAGAGAGCATGTTGGTGTAGCAATGAGTTTGGCTTAATGAGGTGTGTATCTCTGTTTGCACAGTTCATTTTCTTTGTATATTAATCACAAACATCACATGCCATCATCAATCACACTCAGAGTTGCCGCTTTCTCTCTCTAACAGTTTTTTTATTGGGAGAGATGAGTGATCATTCTGTGAAATCATGAGCTCCCAAAGTCTTCATCTCCATTTATGGAGGAAAATTCTTGTGCTTTCGTTTCTAGCTGTTCGGTCATTTGGGCTAAACACAGATGGGGTTATCTTGCTCTCTTTCAAGTATTCTATTCTGAGTGACCCTCTAGGTGTGCTTCAGAACTGGAACTACAATGATCAGACTCCATGTTCATGGAATGGAGTAACCTGTGGAGTTCCAGGAGAAGACGATACTTCCTTTCGTGTTACAGGCTTGTCACTCCCGAACTGTCAGCTTCTTGGTTCAATCTCTGCAGATCTTGGCACGCTTGAACATCTTCGAAGTCTTGACTTATCAAGCAATTATCTGAATGGAGCCTTACCTTCTTCACTTCTCGACGCAACCCAGCTTCGGTTTCTTGATTTGTCAAATAACAGTATCTCAGGGGTTCTACCCGGGACTATAGGGAAGTTGCAGAATCTTGAGTCTCTTAACCTCTCTGACAATGCCTTGGCGGGGACTTTACCTCTTGATCTTGTTAACCTCCAAAATCTAGTCGTTATCTGGCTGAGCAACAATTATTTCTCCGGTCCTCTGCCTAGTAGGTTACAAAAAGTTGAAGCTTTAGATCTTTCTTCCAATCTTATCAATGGTACTCTGCCTGCAGATTTTGGTGGTAGCAGTCTTGGTTACTTAAACATCTCCTATAATAGGGTTTCAGGGCCAATTTCAGCAGAATTTGCCTCTCAGATTCCTTTTAATTGTACAATGGATCTCTCATTCAACAACCTAACAGGAGAAATTCCTGACTCCATTGTTTTCTTGAACCAAAAGTCGAAATCCTACTCAGGAAATCCTGATGTTTGCGGCCACCCAACAAGGAATCCGTGTCCCATTCCTTCTTCACCATCTCCTCTCCCAAATGTATCCGCTGCTACCTCCCCTCCAGCAATTGCTGCATTCCCCAAAATCGTAGCCTCTTCCCCTGCAAACACTCCATCAGACGATTCAACTGGTTCCCGACAAGAAAGCGGACTCAGGCCTGGAACCATCGTAGGAATCGTAGTTGGCGACATTGCAGCAGTTGCCATTCTCGGTGTAATATTCTTCTACGTATACCATTGTATAAAGAAAAAGAGGAACGCGGAAACAACTCCACAGAAAGAACCCGGTCTTCCGCACGAAGACGGTTGGCCATCTTTGTCTCCGGAGTCAAGAGGGTTCACAAGATGGTCATGTCTACGCAAGAGAGGAGAGAATGACGAGGAATCCGAGCCCACAAGCTCAGACAACGAAGAGGACCCAAAACTCCACAACAATCAAGGGCAACGACACGAGCATGATCAGCAAAACAAAGGAGGCACACTGGTCACTGTTGATGGTAGCGAGAAAGAGCTGGAGCTTGAAACTCTACTCAAAGCATCTGCCTATATCCTTGGCGCAACAGGTTCTAGCATATTGTACAAGGCAGTTCTTGAAGACGGGACTTCACTCGCGGTCCGTAGAATCGGTGAAAGCCATGTGGATCGGTTCAAGGACTTCGAGAACCAGGTCCGGATCATAGCCAAGTTGGTGCACCCAAATCTCGTTCGTATTCGCGGGTTCTATTGGGGCGTTGACGAGAAGCTTATCATCTATGACTTCGTCCCTAATGGCAGCCTTGCCAATGCTCGTTACAGTAAGCTCTCTTCCTCATCTCGCTTCCTCCTCGGTCTTCACTCTGAACCGTGCGCAAGTTAGCTTACTGATGATTAAGCATGTGCTAACATGCGCTTCCGAACCTTTTTAAATCCTGACGGTGGAGTAGTTCAACCGAAGCAAATTGAAAGCAAGTCAACTTTTGCTGCGGTCGCATTCCGCTATTGTTACTTAGGCCCACGGCTTCGATAGTGACATATACTAGTAGTGTGTTGCTCTCGGTTCGAGAGAACCCATAGCTTTCCCGGTCTTTTGTTATTTTTGGTTTGGGTACTTGCTTCCAAGCTTTGCATTTCTTAGTTTGGGCACTTTTGTTGTTTGTCTCCAGGGAAAGCAGGCTCGTCACCTTGTCATTTACCGTGGGAAACGCGGCTTAAGATCGCCAAAGGAGTGGCACTGGGGCTTTCCTTCCTGCACGACAAGAAGCATGTACATGGAAACTTAAAGCCGAGTAATATCCTTTTGGGTCCGGATATGGAGCCGAGGGTTGGCGACTTCGGACTTGAAAGGCTCGTGACCGGTGATTCCAGCTCCAAAAGCGGAGGATCTGCATGGAATTTCGGGAGCAAGAGGTCTACAGCGTCGCGGGATAGCTTCCAGGATATTGTGCCTGGGCCAAGTCCAAGCCCAAGCCCGAGTTCAATCGGAGGGTTGTCACCGTATCACGCTCCCGAGTCGCTCCGTAGCCTCAAGCCCAATCCCAAGTGGGATGTGTACTCATTCGGGGTGATTCTTCTGGAGTTGCTAACAGGGAAGGTGATAGTTGTGGACGAAATGGGCCAGGGAAGTAATGGGCTTGTTGTTGAAGACAAAAACCGGGCTCTTAGGATGGCTGACGTGGCCATTCGAGCTGACATGGAGGGTAAGGAGGACGCCTTGTTGGCTTGCTTCAAGCTAGGGTATGGGTGTGCTTCTCCGGTACCACAGAAGAGACCAACAATGAAGGAAGTCTTGCAGGTTCTGGAGAAAGTCCAGACCTCTACGTCATACTTTCATGGCCACTGATGAGTAAATGGTTAAATAATTGACCTGACGAGTCCTCTGTAAAGAAAACATGTCCGCCATTGACTTATATACTGGAGTAGTAGGTCTTGTTTGTTTCTCTCTCTCTCTCTCTCTAGGTTTCACTTGTAATTGTGTGATAGCGTTAGCAGATGTCGATGTGTGACACTAACTTTCAACCGACAGCCTTCTCTTGGTTACTGGATTTGGGAATATTGGATCTCGACCGTGCTTTGTGTGCTAGTTTTAGACATTTTTTCCAATCTTTTAAGTATTTAATTTGACGTTAATTGGATTAATTTTATCCTGATCTTTGTTAATGAAATTAAATTTAATTCTTTAACGAATTTAATATAAAGTTGATGACAAATCACACATTTTCATAAATTACAACGAACACGCCCGAAACCATTCTTTGTGTGTACCCACGACCTGTCACGCAATAGTCGTTGCAGCAAAAATAAATAAATAAAACGTTATCAACACTAACTTACATAAGTATTAAAAAATTAAACAATATCGAAATTAAAATAATTTTTTAAATTCTAACGATTAACGAAAGAAAGACAATGCCTGAATTGTCCTTCCGATACATGTAGGCCCCAAACTGCACTCTTACCCTTTCCAATTAAAAACACTCAAAACCCGTATAAACCCTTGTCTCCGGTCTATACAGCCCCCGTTGGCCCCCTTATTCCCCTTTATATTTCATTCTACGCCGGAAACCCTAATGGACGAAAATCTCGCTGCTTCCATCTCCACCGCCCCGGACAAGGTGCGCCCCTTTTATTCGCCCTCGCAGGCATCTCGACGTCTTGATTTCGGCTTCAACACCTGTAGCTAGTAGCTCCTCATGAGATTCAATGTAACATAAGAGTCAGCTGGATAAGCTAGTTGGTTGTATCTAAACTTTCGAACTTGCCGGTATCTAGGAGCATTGGATATATAATATAGTTTTCGATTTCTTAGCGACAGACCGTTTAGTTGCTTATACTAGTTGTTTAGTTGTTATTCGTTACTTACACCAGAGCTTTCGGGTTACTGAAGCACTTAAATTGACGATTAATTTTTGACTGCACATTAAAGAGTCACGCTAAGCGCAAAACCCTGTGATTTAATTATTTATTTTGTCTGTTAATCTCCCTGAGTGTTTGGTGCAATTGTTGCCTGACGTTTGGACGTCTCTGAAAATTTAGCACAAAATGCGTGTAGATTATTGTTGATGTTGTGAAATTGTCTCAAAAATATGGAATGAGAGGAAGCAAAGGAGGCTGGAAAGATTTTTTGAAGGTTCATGACCTGAGGTTTGGATCCAGCTTAAGTGATCCATCAAGAAGGCCACGGGAGACATTGGTGTCATTTCTACAAACCTTTGTCGCAGAGGAGCATCTGAAGGTGATTAATTAGTTTAAAGACATGATTGTTATCTGTTGGTTTCGTAACATTTTGTGAAAACTATGAAGCTTATTGTTTGTGATTTCAGTTTGTTGATAACATTGTTCAAACACATAAAAATCGAGAGATACTGAAGCAAATGGTTAAGGAATCTTCAGATAGTGTATCACCTGAACTGGTATGATTGGTTACTGCCTCCGTCTTTCAAGGAATTTCTTACAGATACCTCTATTTCCATGTCTCACTTACACCAGTCCTGTTATAATTGTGTTTGATTATGATCGTGGCAGTGCAGAGGTTGGTTCGTTCAACTCTGGAGCATCCATTTTACTTGTCAAGATATGCTTTCCCATCATTTGAAAAGGTCCACAATCCTAACCTTTGGTCATTCCTCCCTTTTTTCCTGGTATGCACGTGTGCTTGTTTATAAGTTTATTTTTCATCGGGTGTGACATTGAGTCAAATTTACCAAAGAGATATGTAAATGTAAGTTCCTATGTTTTTTTTTTCTAATCCCCACCTTTTTTACGCATGATGAATTAGATTAACTTTATTTTGTTAGTTACATCTTAGACTTTTGCACTTTTGTACAAGTTGTAAGCTGAATTATTATTTTACTGTCGTCCAGGGAACTAGATTAACCCTCAATTTATGAAATGTGTTTAATCTAATCACTCTTATTATCTGTTCAACTTTGTACCAAACTGAATGGCCTTATGTGATACTCCTCCCTGGTTTTAGGGGTTCATTGACCTATTTTATACTCTTTATACCAGGAAAAATGCATTAATTGGTTAATCCTAACTTAGAGCTAAGATTATTTAAGATGTGACAAAAGCAGGCATTTTGTGACGATTTAATAGAAATGAAGTGAGGCAACTTTTATGGGATGCCTTTGTTAATGTCCAGTCACGATGTGCATATGTAAGAAATGAATGTTAGTTCATATGTAGCTATTTTGTGGTAACCTTGATTTAGTTGAAAAAGCAGAATTCTTTTTTATTTCAATTGGTTCCATTTTCCCTTGGGTATTGATGATCTTATTTGCTCATTGAAACTTTGCTGAAACTCAAGAATTCTTTGGTTTGCTGCCTTGATAATTTATGGAACGGTGTGGCAGGAGTGGGTAGTAACAAAAAGCCACAAAAAATCCATGCTTATGAGTTCTAACAAAATGCTTGCTGTTGATTGTGAGATGGTTCTCTGCGAAGATAGAACCGATGCTTTAGTAAGGGTCTGTGTTGTGGATTCCAACCTACAGGTATTGGTTACCTTTCTGTCTGGTCATGTGGTTTGTCTTTGATTAAGTCTTTAACTCTGAGGAACCCGATATTATAAGTTTATTTTTCCCTTAGGTTTGGTGCATTATGCAAAGTTATTTTTATTCTTTAAAAGTTTTTATTATAGTTTGTCACCCAAGTATGACAATGACCCTGGACAGTGACATCTCAGGTCAAATTTGATGAACTAGTGCATCCTGGCAAGCCTGTTGCAGATTATAGAACTGAGATAACTGGAGTTTCTGCCGGAGATTTGGACAGAGTATCTTGTTCATTACCATATGTGCAGGTGGGAGTGTTGATCATGCCTGAATGCATTTGTCCTTCATTTGGCATTTTCTGAATTATTTTCTGTTTCTATGTAGAAATCCTTGAAGAAGCTATTATCAAAAGGAACTATTCTAGTAGGTCACAGTTTATACAATGATTTGCAAGGTACTTTAAGCATTTAATATTCTTGAGCTTGTTTTGATTGGAATCTAGATGAACGTTTATGCTGTAGGATCGCAAGTTAACAATTTTGCTTTGTTTATTTATAACCATTGATAGCTCTAAAGATAGATCATGCAAGAGTGGTTGACACTTCATTTATATTCAAGACTTCTGATGGTAGCACACCTTCTTTGAGAAACTTGTGTAAGGTAAGCTGCACATGTATTCATGCATGCTCTTTCCTTTCATCCTCAGATCTGTAATGTTGTGATTACCTTTCATTAAATGCTTCACTTCTTCTGTTTGGAAGATCTGCAATGTGGTACAAACAAAGCCTCAATGTTGACACCTATCAAATTAAGTTATTGCTTTGAGATGTTTAGGATGTTTGCTCAGAACACAACCAAATAATATTTTTTTCCTTTCCTGTCATTGTTTAATCTCAATTCCTTCTTTCTTATGGACGATTTGAAGATCTGCAACCTTGGGATTTCATCCAAATGAAGGAGAGCAATTCATAAATCTATAGTTAATTCTGTTTTGTCTTGTTTGACAGTCAGTGTTAGGTTATGAACTTCGCAAGGAAGGTTCTCCGCACAATTGTTTAGATGATGCGTGTGCTGCAATGAAGCTTGTCCTTGCTAAGATCAATAATGGAGTAGGTGATGATATTCCATTGATTCAAGAACATGCAAAGGATGTAAGTGAGAAGATGCTGTTGTTAGCATCTCAATCCTTTCTGGTGTGACCTTGTGATGAATTTCTAAAATATCATCTTCAGGTACCAGAAGCTGAAATGGCAAAGCTACTACTTCACAAGATACCTGCTAATGTCAGCAGCAAAGAACTACGAAAAGTCTTTCCCCGAAACTTTAGTTTTGAGCTTAAGGTGCGGTGTATTCTATTTGGTCATCTATTCTTAAAATTAATGAGGGGCCACTTGTTGGTCCATTGACTTGAGAGGACATTAAGACTGGAATTATGATGGTTTTTGTAGAAGCTATTGCCAACTTTAGCGAGACAATATGGGTGTGACAATGATCTGGCTGCATATTTTCTCTATCACTTGCTTTATCTGATACAGTAGAGAAACCAGGAAAATGAATAGAATTTTTTATTTTGACTATGCTTCTCTTTGAGTCCTGATGACAGCAAGTTTCATAGTTTACGTCCTTGGCTTGTAGCAAGTGACCAGGATTTTCCAAATAAAATAGTAAGAACAAGGGTTACTGTGCAGATACTTGGAATACCTTTTATGGATTGACAATATGAAAAATGAGATAGGATAGAAAGCACATTACTCAGTTTTCATTTCTCTGGATGTTTGTGCATTGGATAATATGATGTTTGACAGCGGTTACCGAACCATGTAAACCCTGGTCCTCATTGCAATGTCATTTTTTATAAATTTTTTGGTTTGGAATGGTTAAAGGCATCTTAAGCTAATGATAGAGTTGCTATTTTAAATTTCTGTTGATCTTGTTGCATTGTGTGTAGAAATGAATTTCAAGATTTAATGGTACTTGTAAAAAAGAATTTTGTACTCGCCCATTCAGCATGTAAAGAATTGGCACGGTGAATATTCTGTGTTGGTCTGAGGATCAATAGCAAGCCTTTCCTTCCAATTGAATTTTACTGCTGGTGCTGGATGTCATATTCAAGTCATCATTAACCAAGCTCGCTTACAGCAGACAATTATGACGATGTTATTCTTTTTTTTGTTTAAATCAGTGCTCAATTCCTAATGTCGTGAATAATTTCCTGGCAGCTGCACAAAAAAACTGAAGGAGTGCCCTATTCCATGCTGGCCATTTTTAACAGTAGACAGGAGGCTGACCAGGCATTTCAAATTTTGTACGGCTCTCCAGTAAAGGTACTTGGTGATTGGTGCATTGTCTATGGATATAATTTATGATAATTTCTTTGTAGGCCGATACTTGTCATACTTCAGGTTTATCCTCTAATTTTTTTTATATGTAGTCGTAGACCTTGTTATGTGAAGTTAGTTCTGGTACATATGTGGTTGTGTCTATGCTCGTGAGATATAAATGCACCTAAACTACTTAGCTGCTGTATTGTTCGATCCAATATAAATTTGTTCTCTTCTCTGTTAGGACACGTCTGGCCGGCCACAAAAACTGATCGCTTTACAACTAAAAGACGGTGGAACCGTTAGACTATATGTTCGCAAGATGACTCGAGATTATAACCAACATGAAGTTTCACTGAAAAAGAGAGCTCTTGAAGGTGATGATTCAGGGGATGTCAAGAAACTAAAGAAAAATAAATCTGACAATCACTTGGAAGAGGATGGAAAATTGCAACAAGAGCGGAAGCGAAAAGATTCAAACCCTTGCTGTGACCACTTGAAAGAGCTCGAAGGACTGAAAGAAGAGTTGAAACAGAAAGAGAGAGAACAGTCCGATACAAAGGAGGCGGTGATTGAAAGACTGAAGCAAGATTTAAAAACTAAAGATTTCCAAATCTCTACGCAGGAGAAGATAATCAGTGATCTCAAGAAAAGATTGGAAGAACTAAAAAAGAGCAAGAAAAGGTGACAATGAACTTGTTCTGGGTGTGCTGTGCAGCCATGGCTCCTCATAGTATGCATGCGTACGAAGTTTTGAAAATTTTCGGTGAAAATTTTGTGAGGTATATTGAAGCTGTTCTGGAAAATATATGTTTTACTTATTTATTTATTTTTATAGCTACTAGGTTGTGGACCGTTTTTGATCGTACTCTCCCAATATCGCTAGTGTTCAGCTGAGTCCTTATATTTTTCACCGAAGCTTCTATTTGGATGGAAGACATTTTTCCTCGTTTCTGTTTAGCCATCTGACCCAAACCACTTTGCCTTTGACTATAGCGTTAGTATTTCCTAAAAGAGGTTCAAGAAGAAAAACTATGAATTGCCTAGACACAGCTTAGTATGACAGGATTACGTGACGGTGAAACTTACCTGGACTGTTCTTCACGAATATGATAATATGTCATTTCTGAGTGAGTTAAACAGTATCAGGTAGAAGAATTTGAGTAAGTTAAAACCAAATAGTCACAGCTACAAGAAATTACCTGAACGAACTAGTCAGTTTTCTACTGATGATTTGCGCATGGGACTTTTCCTATTTTCTAATTCTACTTCAATTCTTCAGTGTTTTAGGCGAAAGCCGTGACATTGATTTGACAGTGGGTCTTTCATCTGATAATCAATAGCGTTTCTTCCATTGGTGGTAAATGGATGAATCCGCTATGTACACACAATACGAAAGGGAAATCCTTTTCAGGAGCAAAAAATAATGAATACAAAGAACAAATGCAATCGAATTCAATCCAATACGGATTACCAGTTCCACCCAAGATGTTATCTACTGGCGACACGTTGATGCATTTTCACACTTTTCACTCACTTTCAAATTCTTCGTCATCTCCAAAACTGAAAACTGAAGCATCAGCAGCCATTGCCTTAATATCAGTCACTTCAGTTGAGTTGAAGTCGCCATTTGCAAGGCCTGAGGCAGAATCCTGAACCCTGTCATGGATTGGTTCATTGGAAGAACTAACCCGTGAGGGTTCCCTACTCTTGAGTGAAAGTTGTTCAGTTCCATGGGTCAAGCTCTGCACTTGCTTGGCTGTCATGTTAGATGCTTGTTTGGATCGAGATGATGCAGAAACAGAATCTGCTCCAGTTTGCTGGCCTTTTGAATCTCCCGTTTCCTCTCCCTCGCTGTCTGAGAATACATCATCTTCGTTGTCAGCAACATTGCATTTGTCAGAATGATGATCGGATATACCACCATTGGAGGCAGGAGGATTATTTGAGCTGGCAGCGGTATCAGATACCCTGCGGGAATCGTTAGCGTTGGACTTTGCAGGTAAAGTACCATCATAATCTATCATCACAATTTCAACCTGGAACCCTGGAGAAGGCAATTTTCTCTGTAAAGCATAGCCAACGGATCATCAGAATGGAGCACCCGGGAATGGAAAGGGGAAAAAAAGAAAGAAAAAAGGATTTGTGTTCACAAGTAAAGAGATTGCAGTAGTTGAGTACCTTGTCAAAACCATCAAGATCAGAAGCATCCAATGTTTTCCTATTCTCAGTCATTGTTGTATTCAACCAACTGAAATCAGGGGGAAAGTTTATCAATCTCAATAATAGTGGGCAACCATTATGAAATAGGAGCCCCGAAAATGTTAATGATGAAGCAACCAATCAATTGGAGAGAATTGCATAGCATCGGCTAGTTCTTTCAGAAACATCTTAACCTTGAGTGATGACGGTTCAAAGTAAAAACTAAAAGAATATACAGATCACAGACCAGTAAAAATCTCCCTGACGTTCATGGAAGTGGACTTTGAAATCCCCAACTAATTCTGCTACACCAGGCTCGCCTGGGAGAGCAAAGATCAGCATTCCCTTTTTTGCTGAATTTATCCAGAAATCTTCAGGCTGTTAGGATTAATTTTGCACACTTGGATCAGAAATTTTAAGAGAATGGACATAAATAGCAATGGATAAACAACCAATCAAATTGTAACCAATAAACTTAAGCAGAAAACTACCATCAAATCCCTTGTTTTTGGATGCTTTCTTGTTGAGAAGAGAACTCCTGTAGAGAGAAGAAGCTTTCGTGTTCAAACATGGAAATATCACGAGCTTAAGTTAATGACAAACAAACTAGACTGTATAAATGCATTACCTTTCTGACACTAAAATAACACTTTCGGATTTAATAGACGGCTGAAATGGATTTTCACCCTTGAAAAGAAAGTGAAGCAAATTTCCATAACATATCCTCGAGTACAATTATCATTTTTTCTTTCAGAATCAGAACTCTTTTACTGCTTTTAAAGACTGTAGCCACATGAGTTATACTCGAGAGGTCTAAACTGAAGTTGTTCCAGTTTTAAAACTATTCAAATGACCAAAAGAATAAGTAGATGGAATAATTCACTATAAGTTTTGAGGATGACAAACATATGTTATTGATAGATTAATCAAAATAATTATAAAAATTTGATTTCAAACTCATTATAGAGGGTGCAAATCAAAGTTGGGTTAAGATAAGAACCAAAAGTAGGGGTTGAGGATTGTCGGTCTACTCTGAAGGGAAGCAATAAGACTATCTGACATGAAAAAGAATCTTAATTTCAAGCCCAATTAAAAAGAAGGAAAAGAACCATGATTGCTATTATGTTTCTTGGCCTAATCTTGCAAAGACATCAAGAAATTATCAACAGCCAACTTGGAAGCTATATTTGCTCTAAAAACCTGGTAAATAATAATCTTTTGACACCTTCAAGCAGTCAGTTTACGTGGTGGTTGAGGGGAATATTAAATGTTACTCAAATGATAACAGTGACAGTGAAGCAATATGTAACTTTCACAGATAAGCCAAATGCTGATCCAAGTATGAATTTGCTGCATACAAATTAAATCATACCACTATGATTAGAGATGGTAATTGAGGGCCTGATCCAAAAGGGACACTTGTGAAGCCGGAATCCCCTAAGCATGCACCTGTATTGTTGCAATTTCAGTAATCTAGTGTAGCTGGATTTTGTAGAATGAGGGATTTATCCAAATTTTACCTTCGAGCAGGTTGATTTTCGCCATTGAAATAAGTTACCATGCGCTCAAAATATTTAACATATCTCTGCACACAAAGGATGATAATAAATTTTCAGTAGAACACACAGAACTGTCAAATATAGCAGAAATATCCATAAAAAAGTAAAAATCTATCTCCAAATTAACTAACAATCTGACTTGGAAGAACTAGAGCCTTTCCGTCCACACATCTTTTCTGGTTGAAGTAATCAATCGCCTCCTCAGCAGTTGGGAAGAACTGCAGAAAGAAAAGAAAATCACAGGATATCACTAAAATAACCACTTACACTCGGTCCAAATTCCACCAGACAACCTTATTGTTAATGGAAGAAGGATACAACCTCACCTTAAAGAACAAGAGAAGGCTACATATCATTAAACCTGTCCTGCCCATTCCTGCTTTACAATGAACAACTACAACATTTTGAATGTCCTCCTTCAACCATGAATACGCACTTCGACAAAATGATGTTATGAGTTGAAGAGGAGGGCAATTATGGTCATCAAATGGGAAACTGGCAACCTGGAAACAAGAACAATTACTTGTGCGTCAAGCCTAGGTTATCTTTTTACTGATTCCATTTTCCATTACCAGTATGATAATTAATCACCGCTCACTTAACAGTTTGTTTTTAATGCAATCCAGAATTATTGTTAAATTGCACACTGTCAGTGACATATCATTTATTGGCATATGTCACAGCACACTAGCCACTTTATACAGGTGTCTGAATATATGTAAGTCCTGATGGCATTGGCACAAAACAAAATATATCATGATTTCTAGAAGTTGACAAGAGCTGATAGGTCTATAAGAAATTGCGCAATTCAAATAGTTGGAAGAACGAGAAAAAAACTCTAACTAAGAACCAAGATTTTTTGAGCAATCTGTTTTAGTCTTGCACACTCAGGGTGATATGACTGATAGAAGATAAAAGTTTCTTTTTCCAACAAATTATGGTTTCCCAACTGGCATAAACAACTTACTTAAACTTCCATCATCTACTTTCAAAAATAAGAGGACAATGACGTTGCAGGAAACATAGGAAATTTGAGTACAATGGTTTGTGCATCAATTTATCTCGAAACGGCACTTAGATAACTTCTACCATGAGTGCTTTGGGAATTAAATTTTTGTACATGTAGTGAAGATGTTATACAATGAAAGCATACCTAATGACTGAAGCTAGTACAATGGCTCATATAGTGTTATATTGACCAGAGAGAAGCAACTATGCAGATTTGAAAGTGAACAGTCAAGATACAAATAGAAAAAAATTGTTATCTTCTTAGGTTTAGATCCTAGCATGATGTATATGAACGATTAAAATGAAGATGAAGATACAAAATCAAACCTTTCCCTCAAATCGTGATGCGTCATACAGTCGCTCTGAACAAAGATTGTAGACTTTGTATTTATCCTGCAAAAAACATTACTACATTATCACGCAATGCAGCAGTCCAATGCATACTCCATATAAGAAAGGTCAGATAAGCTAAATGTAAAGACTGAGGATTCCCAGACGAACCCAACAAAAACAAAATGGCCAAAGCCAACAGTAGACGACTGAATGAATACTGCATTTTACCTTATGATGAGTCTCGAAGAACTTTATCACTTCTTCCATGTGATTTCTATAGAATCCCTACATCAAATTCCAGATTACCAAATTTCTTACAAATCATACCATGGCGCATCCAGTTAAACGTTTTCAATCTCAACTAGATTATTAGTAATCACCTCAAAGAACCCGAAAATGCCAGAACTCAAATCACCAGCAGGAAAACCCATGGCAATAATGTTCTCAGTGATATAAGCCATATCCAGATCAAACTCCCCCTCCTGAAACCAAATTCAAGAACATATAAAGACATATATAAACATACACTCGTCCAATAATAATCCACTTGTTTGGTAGAAACATGGTAATGCAGTTGCATTGGAGAAACCAAACCACCTGATATCTACGCTTATTCTGCGAAACAGCGTGACGAGCTTTAAGCTGGACAGCCTTCACGGCACTTATTGACGAGTCAACCAAACCTCTAGTGAGCGATTCGAAAACAGCACCAGCTTGGGAAGATGCTGCTGCATTGCCCGGTCCTTGAGCACTTCCCTCAGACAAAGAAGAAAACCGCAGCCCAACTCCGCTGGTCAACCGAGACAAAGTAAATAGCCCAGCAAGTCCCGTCCCTGCCTCGCTCGGCGGCACGGGCTGCGGCAGATTTGAATTTCTGCTCTGAGTCGACGAGTCTGATGCGGAATGCAAGGGACCGCCTTCTGCATTAGCGGCGGATTCGATGGTGGAAATTTTAGCCGGAGGTTGAGACGACACGTCGGAAGATTCGGATGACATTCTTACAACTGAGAGTTCAAGATCAAGATCAAGATCAAGGTTCCGATCAGGAAACACCCGCGCTTTCATTCTGAATTAAGCGAGATACTCTGTTTAATTAATTGTTTTGGGTCCGGTACAATGGGCTTAGTCTTCTGTATGACTCAACTTGGGCCAGCGGAACTTTATGACTCCTCTCCGAACTTGGGCCCTTCACGTGGTTAAGATTTATAATTCCTTAAGTAGGAGATACAGAATTATTTAATAGAATATGTATACGTATATTTTGATATTTTATAAGCATTGGATCTGGTTAGTAAATAATAATTATCAAGGAATTGATGCATAATGTTATTTTTATCCTCCGTCTTCGGTTTTTCTTCCATTGTCCAGAATTTGTCTCTCCTGCGAGTGCTTGAAAGGGAAAACACAATTCTTGGTCAATATCACGTGCACGGCACAACTTTTCAAACGCAGAGAACATGACCGCAGACCCGTGGCAGCGTCTACCGAAAACAAGCTGGTCACTAATTGCGGTTACTGTAGGGACTTTTAATCTGCGGGGGTGATCAGTGACTTTGCCATCCCCATCACAACATTATATTCCGGCAATTGGACAAGTTTCAAGTAAACCGATGAAAACAACTTGGGCACTCCCTTTTACTAGATTAAAAGGCAAGATAAGAAAATATTGATTAAACTATTGCAGATCTATCTAGTCTTGTAAGAAGAGACAATGAGCAAGAAAACACGAATCGCGCAATTGTGGAAAGTCAACTATATCACGCTGTCTAGCCGCAGCAAACTCCTTTCTTCAAAACTACCCTCTCCAATCAGACGGCTCAAGACAGTCTTTTGACTCGATCTCTCTGCATGTACCCAACGTCTAATACTAGACCAAATTAAACCTGCGAGGGTCCCACATATAAGAGGAGGTCAAATATTCTGACATATCACCATCATATTTGTTTTATAAAAAAAACGGAAAATATGAAATCGGTGGGTTGTACCTTCACAGAGGCAAAAGAAGAGCACCTACAGAAAAATGTGATTGTGGTTGGATCTTATTCGTACCTATATACAACGACAAATGCTAAGGTGACAAGTCAGTGACCCCTCTGCTTTCATTTTTTGAACAGAGTTTCCCGATTGCCGATGCAATCATTTTGACCAGACTACTAAGACTTGGCCTTTATCAGCACCCCCAGCTCCCTCATTTTCTTTTCAATAGACCACTTTTTTCTTTCGCTCTGTTTCATGGTGGTCTTGTTTCAGTGATGGCTGTAGAGCTCATGATGAGTGGTTATAGGAACGGTAGCTTTGTAACGAATATGGAAGATAACGCAGTTAAAGAAGCAGCATCTGGGCTGGAAAGCGTCAACAAGCTTATCAGATTGCTGTCCCAGCAGCAAAACCAGCCTCAAGAGAATAATCTCCAATCCCCATCTTCTTCAAGCTCAAGAACAGCCTCCATGGAGATGGAAATGGATTGCAGGGCTGTTGCTGATATTGCTGTCTCTAAGTTCAAGAAAGTCATATCTCTTCTGGGTCGAACTAGAACCGGTCATGCTCGCTTTAGAAGAGCTCCCGAGTCAAATCCTATTCCAGCCCCTGTTAATGACCTAAGGCACCAACCCAGCCAAGTTCTTGAAACCACCAAGGTTTACTATGCTACACCGATCCAGCAAATTCCTCCTCCTCCTCTTCCAGTTCCTAACCACCACCCTCTAGATCATTCTTCTACGGTCATGGGGCAAATGACTAATGGGGTGAGTGAGAGGAAAGATACATCTACCACCTTAAAATTTTCTTATTCTGCTGGGAATAACTCGATCATCTCTTCATTGACCGGTGATAGTGATTGTAAGCAACCATCAGCGTTATCAGCTTTTCAGATTGCGAATCTTTCTCATGCTTCTTCAGCCGGTAAACCTCCTCTGTCTACTTTGTCCTTGAAGAGAAAGTGTAGCTCTGAGAACTTGGGTTCTGGCAAGTGTGGTGCTTCCTCTGGACGATGCCATTGTTCCAAGAAAAGGTAGTTTATCTCGTGAGCCTTTAGTCGATTATTTCTATCAGTTATCATTTAGTTTAATTAAAATTGCATCTTAAACTTATTAATTATGGGATTTTGTAGTCGAAAGATGAGATTGAAGAGAGTGGTGAGGGTGCCGGCGATTAGCCTGAAGATGGCTGATATTCCTCCCGATGATTATTCATGGAGAAAATATGGTCAGAAACCCATTAAAGGGTCTCCACATCCAAGGTATGTGTTTACTTTTTCTTAATTTTCACCAATTTTCATGGGTCAGTTTTGGAATAATTAAGAAGTAATTCATGACTTGAAAGTTGACCTTTTCCCGTTTCTCACCTGTCCATGTGAATACGTCGACCAGTAATCACTTTTGTTCATTGTTTGACCATTTAGATTCATAAGATTTTATTACAACCAAGTGAACCCAATTGGGGATTGTTTTCTGGTCTTTAAACTTGTGTTCCTTCTCTGTCTGTACAACAGAGGCTACTATAAATGCAGTAGCATGAGGGGTTGTCCAGCAAGGAAGCATGTGGAGAGAGCCTTAGATGATCCGGCAATACTTGTCGTCACATATGAAGGAGAGCACAACCACAACATCTCCGTTGCAGAAACAAATAGTCTCATCTTAGAGTCCTCATAGGTCATTCTCAACAACAGCACCACCTTGCCATAAACTCTCCTCAAAAGGGTCATATGTTCCATTTCGTCATGGAAGAAAATAGGCAGTGGCTTTGTTGATGGCAGGTTCTCTAGTTAGCCATGAATTGTGGGAATCCGAGTAATCGATCAACTTTTTTATCTCAAAGGAGATCAGTGGATTAGCTCCGTTCATTTTCCTGTAAAATATGGATTGCCTGATTAACTTTTTTTTTAATAACTTCAACTATTGAACAGCTGTGGATCCATTTTGTAGGCAAGTTGGTAATTTAAAAAGGAAAAGGAAGGGTATATGGTGGGTTTGGTCTTGAGATTTCTATCCCAAAAGCTAGCTATCTGATCCTTAACTTTTGTATCTTTCTTTGCTTTTGCTTTATCATTTTGTTCTTGTTCTTGGATGCTTGTATCTTCCTTCGTTCTTACATCATCCTTTTGATTCAAATGGAAGCCAACGAAGAAAAATTGAAACAAAATGGACCGGGTCAAACAATAGCAAAAGCAAAAATAAAAAAGATAGACGAACTATGTCGTGTTGAACAAGGTTGACCCTGAGAAAGAGGTAGGCAATTTCCAGACAGGACGGCCATTTAGACAAAGCGAGGGACAGTTTTTTATTAGTAGCCACTTTGGTAACGGTTGGTTTGATGAAGAGTGAAGGCCTGAAAGGGGCGTGAAGGTAACTACAAGTCAATCATAATGGGAAAGCAAGTTTGGCAAAGTCAAAATGGGTGGGTGAGAGAACTGATGGAGTGTTCTGGTCTTCCTGTAGGGCCCGACAACTGGTGACTACAGATTTGTTTTCGTGCTGCTTTGCTTTGCTTTGCCTTGCCTCAACGTCAAACGTTGTTGTACCACAACCAGAATGGTCCCCTACCAAAGACATCGTTCCTTCCTCGTCAATCCATATTACACATGTTGGTGTCCTTGTTACGTATTCTAGTCACCGTAACACCATCTTTTGACGCAGGGAAAAACCACACACTACACACACTTTTGAGACACGGAACGGTTTATCTAACCCCGCATCATCATTTGCCTCGTCATTATAATGATCGAATTCAAGTTGAGTTTGAACTACTTTATAATGGGGTGTCCTAACTCCCTATTCTTGTGGTTGTGGTTAAGAAAGAGTATTTTCGAGAAATCCTTAAAAATATGATATCGAGGCAAAATACTTAGTTTTAAAAAATAATTAAAAGATAAAATTAAACTCCTTAAAATCCGATAGGCAGAGTTTGGGAAAAAAAAGAGAGTTTTCCCGGCCTGATTTTGCTCGCTCTGACATTATTGGATGTAGCGACTAGATAAGAATGAAATGGTCTGATGTAAATAATGATTGACTAATGACGGTTCAGACAAAATCCAACAAATCCACGATAACTGAAATTGTCTGGTTACGGAGCAAGAAAAGCATTAGTGACAGCGGACTAGCAGGCGCACGCGTATATTATAATTGTATACATCTTTCTTAAACGCAACCGTCTGGTGGGATTTGGAACTAGCAGAAAGTTTCATACGTCTAATTATCCTAATTGAAATTGTATATATAATAAACAATAAATAATAAATTTTTAGTTATTTAATAATAGATTGATATATTTGGTATCATCTAAATTATAGAACATAAGATTTTTATATTGCGAACATTTTAATTTGTGCTAAGGACATTTGTGTCGCCTTGTTAAATTCATTCCAGACGTGTAAATTAAAACTTTGAATGTTCTTGGTTATGGAATCCATTTGGTGGGTTCAAAATAAGATTTAGTAACAGGCAAGTTGAAAAGGGTATTAGGCAACCAACATACACAATAAAATAGCATTAGACTCCCTTAACATAACATTATGCATTTTCCTCTCTTAATTATTTCTTAAAAGTGATTTGAGTTCCTGTAATTATTTTACTGCTCATATTATTATAAATTGTAGACTACTGATTCCTATTTGCCATAAAAGCCTAATTTTAGAATATTTGATTTTATGCTATCTTCGTATTCTTCTTGCAAAAATATTTAAACCATAAACCATGGATGTTTGCTGTAATAGTCAGCAATTTAGTGGGCCAATGGCCCAAGACCAATGTGAAAGGTACATAATTAGTATAAATGCTTTACTGTAGGATATTTAGGCCCTGGATGATTGTATGAAATTGTTAGATTAGGTTATATGTAGGGGAATGGTACGGTTATTTCGGTAATTCATATTAGGATTAGATATATAATCATTTAGTTTAATTGTTTTAAATTAATTTTGATATATTTCAGTATCTTTTGATTTTCTAAATGTTTATGACGATTTATTGATTTTTTATTAAATAATTAGTATTTCATATAGTTGATTATTACCGCCGAGTATAAACCTTTATTCTTTACCATATACCATATGATTCCATTTTATATGTTATACCGGTAATAGGAAACAAAACCCTACCACTAGATTACACCCGCGGACGAAAATCCGTACCGTGTGATCTTCATTCAAGTGTTCCAACATAGCCACACCCTGACCAAAGCCGACAGCGGCGATGGGTTGCCTCACACTTCCCATCGTCGGCTAATGAAATCTCTATTCTTCTTTCCCCTAAACCCATATCTAAAATCTTCACCCTTTACACCTAAAAGAAGCCTTATGGCTTTTTCGGCTCCCCCTCAAGCCCTAGACGACGACTTCTGCTCCTCCCCTCATCAACGACCGTCCCAGCAAGAGCAGGAATCGGAGAAAAACAAACTTCCAGATGCATTATCTCTGAGCTCATTCCTGGGTACTCCGCCGGGTCGTCACCTGAGTAGAGACGCGCGCGTGGAGCGGGCATGGGCTCACTGGACGAAGTTGGGCAAGCCCAAGTTGATAGTCGCTCCCATGGTCGATAATTCGGAACTGCCGTTTCGATTACTGTGCAGGAAGTACGGAGCCCAGGCCGCCTATACTCCTATGTTGCATTCCAGGATTTTTTGTGAGACCGAGAAATACCGAAACCAGGAGTTTACCACTTGTAAGGTACATGAATTTGAATTTCCTCGCTGAAAGTTAAGATTTGGATAGTTTTTCTTTACAGAACTAATTATATATGTAATGTTGTGGACGTTTCTGGTGTGATTTTTGCTTCAATTCCAATATCTTTGTTAGAGTGATTCAGCCAGATTCTTGTTGCTTTTACTATTCTTATGAAGCACTTCAAACATGCGAACTTTTGCAGGAGGATCGCCCGTTATTTGTGCAGTTTTGTGCCAATGATCCGGACACTTTGTTGGAAGCTGCTCGGAGAGTGGAACCATATTGTGATTATGTAGATATTAATCTGGGGTACTACTTTCTAGCCACCAGCCTTGTGTGATTACACATTATTGTAGTTTAGGCAACAGAGTCCTACCTTTTTGCTTGAAACTATTTTCACAGATAAAATGCTAAACCTATATTTTGAATGGAAACTTCTATAAATCATTTAGATAATGATTTGAATGATTTTACTTAAAGGTTGCTTGCTTGTAATGGCTTCCCTGCAGGTGCCCTCAGCGGATTGCCAAAAGAGGGAACTATGGAGCTTTCCTGATGGATAATCTTCCACTAGTGAAATCTCTAGTTGAAAAATTGGCTCTTAACCTCCATGTTCCTGTATCTTGCAAGATCCGTGTTTTTCCAAAATTGGAAGACACACTCAATTATGCTAGGATGCTAGAGGAAGCTGGATGTTCTCTTTTGGCCGTCCATGGTCGAACAAGAGATGAGAAAGATGGGAGGAAATTCCGTGCCAACTGGGATGCAATCAAGGCTGTAAAATGTGCCCTCAGGATCCCAGTTCTTGCCAACGGGAACATTCGTCACATGGAGGATGTTTGGAATTGCTTGGAAGAGACTGGCGCTGATGGGGTGCTTTCAGCTGAGCCTCTCCTTGAGAATCCAGCTCTCTTTGCTGGTTTTCGAACCGCTGAATGGGCCAATGATGGAGAAGAGGGCTTTATAGACGGGGAACTAGACCAGGCAGATTTATTGGTGGAATACTTGAAGCTTTGTGAACAATACCCTGTTCCATGGAGAATGATCCGTGCTCATGTGCACAAGCTGTTGGGAAACTGGTTCAAGATCCATCCTGAGGTAAGAGACGATCTCAATGCACAATGGAAATTAAGTTTTGAATATTTATATGATATGGTGGATCGTCTCAGAAAACTCGGTGTTAGGATTCCATTATATAAAACCAAGAAGGAACTTTCTCCAAATGGGCATACCATTGATGCCATATGAAACCAAAGAAGGAACTCAAAAGTTTATCTTTAACATGATCATGTTTTGGATTATGTATTTTTTATCTGAGGCCGTCATGCAACAGATGTTGATGACTCGTTCCATCTATCGAGGGACATTAGCCGGCAGGCGTGTGATTCAGCCTAAATGGGCGCTTCACATTATGCCTAGATTCTTGTATCTCATTGTCATAGCAGATAATTCCTTAGTAACCCTGATGGGTTCTTTTCTTAGTAACTTCCCTTCACTCTTGAGCAGAAAATCGTCAATGTAAAATATGGAGATGATGTATCCATTGACACCATAGATTGTAGCTCGGACGAGGGAAGATATTTCCTTTGTTTTCTTACCACATTTATATTCTATTTGATTTGGATGTCGTGATTCTGCACTTACCAGAAGTCAGATTATATTAGATAGCCTGTTTCTGGTGGCGCAGAAAGATTGTGTGAATGATGTTGAATAGATGTGCACTCGCACATTGTCACGCTTGTAGACCCAAGAGGGGTAGACAGGGTGACTGATCCCATATCGGATGGGAATTGGATGATCGTTGGGCTTATAAACGTGGGTGCTGCACATCCACCAACGCGTGTCTTTTGGGAAGAGAGTAATGACCCCGCTACAAGTGGTAGCGGAGGCTAACCGGGCCCTGTTCGGTGTCCACGCCTGTAGGCTCAGTGGGGTAGGCAGGGTGGCCCAAGTCAACGACGCGTTGACTTGGGCGTTGTTGGGCTTGGTGGGGAGAGTATGTCACGCATGTAGGCCTAAGAGGGGTAGGCAGGGTAGTTGATCCCACATCGGATGGGAACTGGGTGGTTGTTGGGCTTATAAGCGTGGGTGTTGCACATCCCACTAGGCGCGTCTTTTGGGAAGAGAGTAATGACCATGTGACAAGTGGTAGTGGAGCCAAACCGGACCCCAGTTCGGTGTCCACGCCTGTAGGCCCAGTGGGATAGGCAGAGTGGCCTAAGTCAACAAAGTCAACGACGAGGGCATCGTTGGGCTTGGTGGGGAGAGTATCACTTGTAGCGGGGTCATTACTCTCTTCCCAAAAGACGCGCCTAGCGACGCCTAGTGGGATGTGCGGTATCCACGCTTATAAACCCAACGACCATCCAGGCCTATCCTTCTTGGGCCTATAGGCGTGACATACTCTCCCCACCAAGCCCAACGACGCCCTCGTCGTTGACTTGGGCCACCCTGCCTACCCCATTGGGTCTACAGGCGTGACATACTCTCTTCCCAAAAGACGCGTCTAGCGGGATGTGCAGCATCCACGCTTATAAACCCAACGACCACCCAGTTTACATCCGATGTAGGATCAGCCACCCTACATACCCCTCTTGGGCCTATAGGCGTGACATATTCTTCCCACCAAGCCCAACGACGCCTTCGTTGTTGACTTGGGCCAACCTGCCTACCCCATTGGGTCTACAGGCGTGACATACTCTCTTCCCAAAAGACGCGTCTAGCGGGATGTATAGTATCCACGCTTATAAGCCCAACGACCACTCAGTTCCCATCTGATGTGGGATCAGCCACCATGCCTATCCCTCTTGGGCCTATAGGCGTGACATACTCTCCCCACCAAGCCCAACGACGCCCTCGTCGTTGACTTGGGCCAACCTGCCTACCCCACTGGGCCTACAGGCGTGACATACTCTCTTCCCAAAAGACGCGCCTAGTGGGCTGTGCAACATCTACGCTTATAAGCCCAACGACCACTCAGTTCCCATCTGATGTGGGATCAGCCACCATGCCTATCCCTCTTGGGCCTATAGGCGTGACATACTCTCCCCACCAAGCCCAACGACGCCCTCGTCGTTGACTTGGGCCAACCTGCCTACCCCACTGGGCCTACAGGCGTGACATACTCTCCCCACCAAGCCCAACGACGCCCTCGTCGTTGACTTGGGCCACCCTTCCTACCCCACTGGGCCTACAGGCGTGGACACCAAACAGGGCCCGGTTAGGCTCCGCTACCACTTGTAGCGGGGTCATTACTCTCTTCCCAAAAGATGCGCCTGGTGGGATGTGCAGCACCCACGTTTATAAGCCCAACGATCATCCAGTTCTCATCCGATGTGGGATCAGTCACCCTGCCTACCCCTCTTGGGTCTACTGGCGTGACAACATTGTATGACATGAATTAAAGTGTAAGAGTTTCACAAAACATACAAGGCAAGACATCGGTTTTGTGTTGGCAGTTTAAAAGCCTAAGAAAAAACACCTTCCAATGCCACAAACTTTCTTGTTTCATGTCTGAGCAAGAATGTTCTTTGGTTTTCCGTTCCGTTTCTCTGATTATAGATAAATTTATTTGCGCTTATTAATAATTTTATAATGATAAAAATATTATTTTATTATAAAAATAATATTTATTTGCTCGTGTGATCGGCTAATGACCAAGAAGAAGAAATGGCAGGAGTAAATGACAATTGAAACTTTAGATTGCAAGAAATTTTACAAATCTCATTGCCAAAAAGAATTATTTTCAAAGAAAAAAAAAGAGAGGGAAAGATAATAGTCTATGAATTCCAAACGATCATAAATACCCACATTTACCTTTTTATACCGTTGACCCACGGGCACTAATGAAGCTTGTTCTGATCATAAAGTGCAAAAATTCATAAAGGGTGTTGCTGTTTTATGATGTATGGTTGCGACAGAATTGGAAGCTATTCTCGTCCATTTTCTCCACGACAAAATGAGCAAGCATGTCATTACGCTCCACCAAGTTCTCCCTGCACAGGAACTCGTCACCATAAACTCTCTCCACGTCTCTGTAGTAATCGTGCACAAATATGTGAGTCTTGGCATTGCTCGCCTTCTTGCTTCTAGCCAGCACACCGGATGTGAAGATTGGCGTCATCCTTCCTGGCCCTTCCGGTCCATCTCCTCGAGGCCCATCGATCAAGATGACATCCCAGTCCACCTCATAGACATGGTTAGGCAAGTCATTTATCCCAAGCTTGCACTCCGAGAATAGCAGATTCTGCACTGGCCTGCACTCGTTACGAATTTGTTCCTTGGCGGAGGTGATGAGTCCTCTAAATTCTTTCATTTTCGTTGTGTACTGGACATCGAAGACATCAATTTCGGGATGCAACTCCTCATAGTAAGCGGCATAGTAGCGGTTTTCTTCAATGAAAACTGTGCGTCCATTGTGGTTCAAGGCTTTCCAGAGAGGGGTTTCTTGTGTAAGGCCAAAAACAAGAAAGTTACATGGAGACGAGCATTTTCTAAGGGCATCAGAGATGGGTTTGATTTCATTGTATTGCATGTGAAAACTGTCATTCGATCTAGAGGCATAGTGCAGGAGAGTATTGATTACCGTTATCGGCAATGCTGCGTTACTTCCCGCAGTAGTGCTGGTGGTGGTGGTCATGGAGGCGCTAGAGGTTATCTTGGTAGGCAAGGATTCTCTGGTATAAATTAGAGTAACAAGGAAAGCAACAGTGAAGAATGACACAAACGCAAGGAGCCATAAGCGATTGGACCCTCCTTGTTTCTGGATATAGGGGTGGAGGAGGATGAGCTTTGTGTTGTTATTGTTACCGTTCTTCATCCTTTTCGTTGAAAGAGAGACAGCTAGCTAGCTAGCTACAAGGAGAAACCTCTCTGGCCGTGTACAGGCTGTGGTTGGTGGTCAAGACTGTGAATCTTGATGATGGGAATGAGAAAAGAGGGGAACGATTTTAAAGATGTCCCCAGCTCAAGGCAAATCAGATGTTTCAAGCACAAGGGGAATAGCAAATAAGACATTAACCACATTGCAATCAACCATTGTTAACATTCTAGAAACCTAACTAATACCATATATGATATGAAATGAGCTATTGTGATTGGTCAAATGAGCTATCTTTACCATTATGTGTCTTTTTTCAAGGATAAAGGGGAACCGGTCGACCTAATGTGCAATGGAAGCCAGAGATGGTGAAAGGTTGGTGGTATAGTCCATCTAGCGACCCAGTAACTAATTTACAAGCCAGCAGTCGCTTTTCCATTTTGTTTTGTTTTGCAAGTAACCCTCTTATCATCTGTGTATAAGCTTTCTTAGATGAGTAGTAACCATTGAAGGAGACAAACTACCTGCGCAGTGGATTATAATTTACAACAAATGATGTCACGAATCCATAAACTATCCGTACTGCTTTTTACATGTACTGGTATATTTGCATCGCCACAAGTCCTCTTGGGTTACGCTTAACAGTATAAATCGTAATTTATTACCATAATCTAACACAATATTATATTTGCGATTCATAATAATACTAATATGTTGAGAAGGGATGTGACAATAATTGCATGCGTGCATGTTAAACGAGTAAGACTGCCACGTACTTTGGAAGACTCTGAATATAAAACAAGATATGATATCCCATTTGGTATAGCTAATGGAATCGATTGGCTGTGGCAAGAAACTTCTTAAGATTCTCATTTAATGGTGCTAGTCGGTATCATATCTTGACAAATTTCAGTGGTTAATCAAGAATCTCAAATCATTTTAGGTGAGATTATAATATAAATAAAATTCTAAGTCATGGATATAGAGCTGTATTCTCCTACCATGTGTTTGGTTGGTGGCATAGTTTGACTTGTATATAATATAGAATGAAAAAACAAAATAGAAAAAAAAGAGAGAGTTTAAATTCTAATTTTCACAGTATATAATTTTGTTTATGGTATCGATTTTACTTCATCCCATATTTATCTCTGAATTCTTTTTAAAATTTTTTTTATTGGATATTAAAAACAGGAACCATTAATTCTCTAGTTATGAAGACAAAATATTAAGATAAGAGTAAATGTCGGTAAATCATATATTGGTAAGCATTATGCCAATTTATAATTAATATGATAACAGTACAATATGGAATATACAATTGTCAACATTGTAATACAGGCATCTTCGATGTAATAATTCAAATGGCATTTTCTTTTTGTCGGACATAACAGAGTTAGCAATTGAAATAAAAGTTAATATTTTATTCACTACTCCTGAAACGGGCCTACTTCGACAACGATGGAGCACATTATAGAGTCGTCTGTCACATGAAATGGGCCCGTGGTATAGTAAATTTCGAGATTATCAGAAGCAAAGTAGCAAACCCGTGGTTTAGCCACTTCCACCTGTGTGCTTTTTACAAGTTACAAAGCAAGTCTCGGGCTTTGTGATTGACCAGTGGCCCAATACCTGTTATAACTCGCCTTAAAAGACACAGTTGGTATTACCCCTTTGCTTTTTCCATCTTCTTCTAAAGTCAAACGTTTTCCTACGGATGTATTCCTTTCTTTCTTGGAGTCCAACTTTGCCAGTGTTCTTGCATCGACAAAGTTTTTACCACCTCTCATCCCTAATACAAGTGGGGTTCACTATAGTCATGTCATCCTCACAATTGTGCACAGTGAAAGCAGAAATAATTGTGTGTTGTTTGTTGTGTGTGAGCTTTTGATGAACTGGGTGCCATGTTTCGAAAGTGGCTTAGTGTAGAAAGATGAAGAGAGGGGGGGGCAGATATTGCATGCTTTTCCTAGAGGATGACATGATGCTTACCAAGAATCGCATTTGAAATAATGGGTGTGTTGGGTATATATCCACCAAACTTAGGGTGGAGACAAACCATAAGTCCACAAAATTCATGCATGCATTTTGTGTTTTATTTAAGTTTTTTTTTTCTGAGGTTCATGGTCAATAGAATATTAAAATATGATTTTTAAATCATAAAATTCATTCTTAATTAAAGATTAAAAATTGAAAATTAAGTACTTTGGAAGTAACGGGAATTTTTATTGATTGTATGAGAATACTTTTCATCCTTTCGTCATGGTTGCTACAGCCAAATTGCATTTTTCACGTCCAGATAAGTGCGTTGGACATTGTAACGCGGTATAACGTTGTCGTATTATTACTGGCCAAAAGCCATGAGACCATGATTACGATGAGAAGATGACATATGTCTTTTACTTTTCCTTTTGTTTTTTTTCCTTTCTTCGGTCGAATTAGTCTTGGTGTACAAGGAAAGGTTGGATCCACTAATTTTGATCATTGGCAATGCTAATGGGTGGGTCTCAGGATCAACATTAGATCAATATATGATAGGCCTTTTTACCTTTCGGTTGAAAGTGGTGGATCAAGATCAAGATTCAGTGTTGCCCTTTCCTTTTTGCTTGTAAGGATTTGGCAATCACAATTTTAATTTTTATATAAAATATGTATTTAATTATTTTCTTAAAATATTATGATTCAATTTTTGTATGTATTAGGTATTTTTCCTTGCGAACGAAATAGTCTAAATCAATACCCATCGTATATTTGTATGTTTTCAGAAATAAATACTAAGAATAAAATGCATAATTTCTGAAATGGATACATTATTTGGAAGAGTATTATTAGACAATTTTTTTTTAAAAAAAGACGGATGAAATGGAGTTCGGAGAACAATGGGAATATAGGTACAATATAGCAAGGAAAATAAGGTTAAGTGTAGAAATTGAGATTACTTTGTAGGATGATCACGAGATAAAACCATGATAATTACCATTATAGCTTAAGAGATAAACCAAGAAAAATTGCTTATATATAAAAAAGAACTACACTCGTTGAACATGGAGAGTTTATCGAGCAAAATGCCTGAACAATTTATGTAACATAGCTCGAAACTACCATACGTATCATTTTGGGTTTATTCAAATATATAATTATAAGAAATTGAAAAAGAGAAAATGCAGATTTTGTGAAACCCCAACCTCTATTGTGTCAGTTTGACGCAATCCTACCAATCTCCATTTTATTGATTCCTGTAATATTTTTTGGTTTCTACATTAATATCGAAAATACACAACATTTGAAAAAATGTAAAATTTTATCCAAAAATAAATATTGTATGTAAAACACACCATATAAATTTCACAATTCGAAAAATATCGTTTAAAGATTTTTTTATCCTTAACTCGATAAATCATACTCTTAAAAATATAATACATGTTTGTACTAACTATATAATACAAGTATATTAAGCTTTTCTGACGGAGTCTGAAAATATATGGGTTCATATAATCATTATATTTAAAAGATTATAAATAATAACTATGTATATGTATGATTATTGAGATAAAAATAAAATATCCTATTGAAAAAACAGATTATTTAATTATTCAGATTCAATATATTAGTAGAAATTACTATCGCGATTAAAATAATTGTTATAAAAAGGGTCTGAAGGACAATGAAATCACGCGCCCAAACGCAGCGATGACTAAGAACCAAGACAAATTAAAACCAGTTTTTCTCCACGTGACTTTTCAGCTGCTCCATTGCAAAGACCTCTGCAGATTCTGAACCCACATAGCCACCACTTTCCCCCGCTATACCAAAAAATGCAACCGACGCAACTTTCACCTTTACAACTTAATTAACAACAACACTATCTTACTCCCAAAATGCTTCCAAGCAAACCACTCTTTCTACTCCTGCTTTTCTTCTACACCTTCTTCCCCGCCACCGCCGCCGTAACAAGCTACCTCCTCCCAAACGACGCCGTCTCCCTACTCTCTTTCAAATCCAAAGCCGACCTGGACAGCAAGCTCCTCTACACTCTAAACGAGCGTTTCGATTACTGCCAGTGGCAAGGCGTCCAATGCGCCCAGGGCCGAGTTGTGCGCCTCATTCTCCAGTCCCGCTCCCTCCGGGGGACCGTCCCTCCTTCCACCCTCTCCCGTCTGGACCAACTTCGGGTTCTCAGCCTCAAGAACAACTCCCTCTTCGGGCCCCTCCCCGACCTCTCTCTTCTCACTAACCTAAAAACTGTCTTCCTGGACCACAACTACTTTTCCGGCTCTTTTCCCCCTTCGCTTCTTTTACTCCACCGACTAACTGTTCTCGATCTCTCTCATAACAATCTCACAGGTCCCATTCCAGCTCAGCTTACCGAGTTGGACCGGCTTAACTATCTTAAGCTGGAATTTAACAGGTTCAACGGCACGGTTCCGCCGTTAAACCAGAGTTTCCTAGTTGCATTCAATGTTTCGGGGAATGAACTCACTGGAACTATACCAGTAACACCGACACTCTCGCGGTTTGGCGCTTCGTCGTTTGAACGGAACGTGGATCTCTGCGGTGAGGTTATCCAGAAAGCGTGTATCAAACATTCACCATTTTTTAAGAATCCATCCAGGTCGAATGCCAGTTCAGCTACTGCTCCGTTTGGCCAGAGCGCACAAGCAGGAAACGGGATGGTGGTAGCACTCAGTCCCCCTTCGATTCCTAAACAGAAGCGAAACAATGTCGTTTTAGCATTCACGATTGGCGTTTCAGTTTCAATCGCTTCATTTTTGTGCATTGTGGCAGTTTTGATCAAGAAACAGAAAAGTAAAGCTTCAAATGCTACTTCCACGACGTCGAATCTAGTCCCGCCAACTGCAGCGGAATCTACTGATGTTATGAAGATTGAGAGCAAAGCAGAGGCGAAAACTAAAACTATTCAAGTTGGAGAAGCTCTGCCTCTGAGGATTGGGAGCAAGAGTGGGGATTTGGTGTTCTGTGGGGGAGAAACGCGGATGTACACACTAGAACAGTTAATGAGAGCATCAGCAGAGTTGTTAGGGAGAGGTACGATCGGGACTACGTACAAGGCGGTGCTTGATAATCAATTGATAGTAACAGTCAAGAGGCTTGATTCGAGTAAGACTGGAGTTACGAGCAGTGAAGCGTTTGAAAGGCGCATGGAACAAGTGGGTCTGCTTCGGCATCCCAATTTGGTGCAGATTGCTGCTTATTTTCAGGCCAAAGGGGAGAGGCTAGTTGTCTATGAATATCAACCTAATGGCAGCCTCTTCAATCTTATTCACGGTACATTATTCTTTCAGCTTTTGAGGTTTCATCTTTCATTATTGCCTTTGCTTCTGGTTTTATTTTTGATCGAATTTGTTACTTGATTTTTCCTGGATTCTGTTCCCGTATGATGGATTCACAACTCGAAGCAGCACTTAGAGATGCATGGGATCTTTATTGTTTTAAGTGTTTTTGTTCTCATGTTGTGTCACGGGTGGCAACAGTAGCCAGAACTATGGTTCTGGCACTGCCCGTTGGTGTGGGACATGAATCATTAAGTCACACGGCGTTTAGTGCTTTAAATAAATGGTTTACCTTTTAAGAATCTGGACTCTAGTTCATGCATTGAAAACTATTATGTTTCATCTGAGCTGTCTCTGTTGATTCCTTACTTTTCGTTAACCATTTGCGTTAAAATGGTATTCACCATGGCATACTCCTAATCTTCCGATGTTCTTTTTTTGTTTACGTCCGAATAAGTGGTTATCTTTCCTGGAATATACTATTTCTATTAATAAATTCACTTGTTTCTCATTGATAAAAATGTGAAAAGGTTCGAGATCAGCAAGGGCAAAGCCTCTTCATTGGACATCATGCTTAAAGATAGCAGAAGATGTGGCCCAGGGTCTTGCTTATATCCACCAAGCATCAAAGCTAGTCCATGGTAACCTGAAATCGTCCAATATCCTTCTTGGAGCTGATTTTGAGGCTTGCATTGCGGATTACTGTCTTGCCATCCTAGCAGACATTTCTAGTGAAGATCCTGATTCGGTAGCATGTACAGCACCGGAGACACGCAAGTCTAGCCAACAAGCAACCCCTAAGTCTGATGTGTATGCATTTGGTGTGGTATTATTGGAACTTTTGACTGGTAAATATCCATCGCAACACCCATATCTTGAGCCTGCTGACATGTTGGATTGGGTCAGAGCAATGAGAGACGATGATGGCAGAGATGATAACCAGCTTGGAATGCTTACAGAGGTTGCCAGTGTTTGTAGCTTGACATCACCAGAACAGAGGCCGGCTATGTGGCAAGTCTTGAAGATGATTCAGGAAATAAAGGAAAGTGCTCTGGTTTAGCTATCAGACGCTCAAACTTCCATCATCTACATGATCGGATGCATAGAGTAAATACAATTAAACATTGTCGATCGGAACTGTGCTTTCTCTATGGAAGATGTGTCCCTAAATGGAATTCGCGGCAGGAGATTTAAAGCAGTTATGCTAGGAATTGTTTCGATTCCTCGGGACATCCCTCGATGATAGGATTAAAGCTACACCATTGGATGTCATTCTAACCTTTATAAGGTTGGTTGAATCGTGATTTTGTATAGGTTTTCTTTATCCTTCCTTTTCTGTTGAGTGCTATCCTTCTGAATTTTGCTTTCTTCCTAGTTTCAATGGTTGCCAGATAATCTAAAGTCTAAACCAATCTGTTCAAACTTATACACAATTACATATGCTGCATGGCAAATAGGTGAACAAGAAAGAATATGAAGAATATCGGAGGCTCTCTGATATGAAAATCGAGTCACTGGTTTAACTATTAAAGCGTTGATCAGTCACGTCCATGTTTCACGCCGGGGGTATGCATTGACAAACTTACGGACTGGAGCAGTGCAAGTGATGTTGAAGAACTCTTCGCTAGTCGAATTGCAGCTAGAATGTGGATGTTTTTCAGTCCTCATAGACTAAACATTTTGTGTTATTTCTAGTGCTTTCTGGCTTAAGACGCATTTGAAACCAGGTATATCCGGAAACTACTACATTTCGTAAAGCCATTCAATATAAATAAAGACTCCTAACAAGGTAAAATTCTCCCACCAGGCAACGAATCATCCCTGACCAAACTACAAGATGTGTACAAGATCATGATATGTACAGAGAAACTGCAGGAACGATCGGCGCAATTAAATAAGCATTGATTCAAATGAAGCAAAAGATGATTTGATTGGATAAAAACATCCGGCAGAATATCAAGAACCGCGTCTCTTCTGGAAGATGCGATCATGGATAGACGCGCCATCCGGAAGAATACTCGAGCACTATTTAGTATTTACTCAACACAACTGCTTCGAATCAAACAGTTTTTCTCAAAGACTAAGGGTTTGTTGCCCTGGATTATAAAGTATGCATAAAAAAATAGATTTATATTTTATTTATAATTAATTTGTAATAAACTCAATCGATATTTATTATTAAAAAATAATTTAATATTTTTTATTAATTCAATTTCATACAAAATATTTATTAAATCAGGTGTACATCATACAAAATATTTTAAGGATGTTTTATTTATTTTTAATAAAAAAATTTTTAGTCGATAGATTAATTTTTGTAATGATTTATGGGAGTATAACGTGGGATTATATTTTAAAAATAATTTAGCATCTTATCTCAGTTTACTTTATCTTATCTCGACAATTTTAATAATAATTTGAAGATTATTTTTTATAATTTAACATAATATTTATGTTCATTGTATATTAAGAGATTTTGGGTTTAAAATTCAACAAAAAAGTTTAATAACAAATTAAAAAGATTGGATTTGTAAAAAAATAAATAATTATTTTCATTACTATTAAAATAAAATCAGTATTAATATTTTAAAAATAGTTTTAATTTTATTATATATCAAGCATATATTTATTATTTTATTCAGGCTTTAACCTAAATTCAACCCAGAATCAATCAATAATAATATTAATTAACCGGATATAGACAGGAATAATGTTATACTGTACTAAATTTTGGTGCTTTAATCATATCGGCATACATAAATAACACTTGAAAATCCACAAAGCCTTTAAACTTTTCTCTATTATTAGCACTGATTATGCGAATTAATGCCATATGGAGTAAGTGTAATGTCATAATTTCATGGCTGCTTTGATTGTTTGATTTTATTAATATTTAATATTTATTGTTGCGTCCTCCGTAATAACTCCTGGATGACGCTGAGGTCATCAATCTTATTCTTACCCTTTCTTTTCCGTCATTAATGGGTTTCACACCCGCCCCGCAAATAATATTTTCCCAAAGCGCGGCTGGCTCACTGGCGTGGATCTTACGCAAATAAAAAAGAAGGAAATTCCTTTTTGACTTTTAGGGGCTCAATTTTTTAATCAAAAAAATACGACTCCATGTCCTCTATTGGCCAGTTGCAAAACACCATTGCCCCACCCATATCCGGGCCGTACACTCCTCGCGGCCATTCTATGATGGTCTTCGCTGTGAGGGGCATTTTGGGAAGAACGAAATCTCTTGTATTCCATGGAAGAAATTTCGCCACTTCTTGTCTGCTATTTAACGAAAACCCCTCTCCGGTTTTGGAAGCGATTGTTGTGTTCCTAGGGAGCCAAGTAGAGGATTAACAGCGAGTGAAAGGGGTTAAAAGAACGAAGCAGTAAATTGCAAGTACGCAGAGTGGAAATTTAAGCAATGTCGGGAGGCATCGCGCGTGGTCGGCTTGCGGAGGAGCGAAAGGCTTGGCGCAAAAATCACCCTCACGTCTGTATTTCTATCTTTTTCTTTGTCTGTGGTTGTCTGTGGTTGTTTGTGGTTACGTCTCGTTAATTTTGGGCCTGTGTTGTTTCTTTTTTTTCTTGCTTGCTTGTATGTGTTGTGCTTCTTTGTTGAAGTTTTTTCTTTGTAGTGATTTTCTAATTTGATTTTTGGTTATGGTGATTTTAGGGTTTCGTGGCGAAACCCGAGTCGTTGCCTGATGGGACTGTGAATTTGATGGTGTGGCATTGTACCATCCCCGGTAAAGCGGGTGTAAGTATTACTATCTCGATTTTATACTTGATTGAAGATGAAGTGAAACAATTTGTTAGCTCTATCTCCGTGTTTCATGGTGTGATAAATTGATGAGTTGTTATTTGTTTTTCATTCTTTAATTTAAAGTTGGTTTGCTTATTTATGCTGTTGTTTGATAATTTGTCATTTATACTTTTTTTTATAGATTGTCATGCTGTTTTACGAAAATCAGTGTGTATTAGTGAAGAACGAATTCAATTATGATGGAAAAATGTTACTTTCCTTCTACAAGATCGGTTGCTTATTTGTATGTATATATTGTCTTTCATTTTGTGTGCTTGGAGGAGAACGTCACTCTGATTACACACGATGGGTACAGGAGGTGGAAATACATACCATACGGAGTGTGCTGGGTTGAATACCATCACAAATTTTATGGACAATTGTAAAAAAGGTTGAATTTTTCTAGGTTTATACTGCTTGTTGAATAAATGCCACCAACTTTTTTGGTATGATGGTGAACCCCATTTGGTGGCGATACTGAATTCATTCCTTTCATCTCGAGAAGCACCGAGATTATCTGATTATGATAAGTTTGCGTTTATTGGGTGTCAAAATTCATTTTGTTCTTCTACTTCACATACTGATTCTTGCTTGAGAACAACATTATAATCCTATAGCAACTTATAGTTTTCTCTACGTTTATGTTGAGTTTCAAGTATTCTAATTAGTTACCCAAACAGATCGGAAGGCGGTTTCCTTATAATTATTTGGTACATGTCGTTACCTTTGTGCTCCGTCAAATTCATAAACAGTGTCTGAATTTTTTATCTTTTTTGGAGCTCTTGCAAGCAATTGGCCGCATTCAGTTTATTTTTCTTAGTATTCAACTGCCATTTGCTTTTGTTGTTCACTTTACTTTCTTAGTCACTGCACATAATAATTTTCTTGTAAATTTTCTTTGGATGGATACCACCTGAAGAAGGAAATTGTTGCCTTAACTTTTGCTTTTGCCTTTTTGCTCTAAGAAAAGTTCGATTTGCAATAGGAATTGGTATTGTTTTCCTTTGCCACATATAAAGACATGTTTTATTAATTGTTTAATGCTAATGGATCCACCTTTTGGATTCGTTTGGCATGCAAAACTGTTAGAATTGGAGTTGTGGGGATTGTTTAAAAATGAAACTTTGATAATTATTAATATTTTATTTTTGAATAATTTGAAAAAGAAAATATTTTCTTTGTTGTTGTTTAACACTCCCCACTATAATCATACTCAAGTTCCAGGTCTGTTTCAACTTCACCAATGGGCTTATTTCACTTGTTTTGCCTAGCTAATGTGAGTCTGAATTACATGTCTTATATATTCATGTTAATTGAATTTTTAGATAAATTGTATGTAATTACTTTGACAGTTTAACTTGGACAATAGGCATGAGCTTCTGTTTTTTTATATGCCACATTGACGGTGAGTAAGAAAATTTCAAGGGTTCAAATCAGCATCAGAATGCAGTTGCTGGCTAGTTTTCTGAATTGTCTAATACACTTTGTAACTGAGTTGTATTTTCTGAATTTTTCGCCCCATGAGTTGCTCAGAATTGTTTAAATTGGCTTACTATTGGTATAGTTTTTCTTTTTCATCTTGATTCAATAATATTGTTGATTTTTAATCATTTTAAACTGTTGCATTCTTTCTTTATCTTTAAGACTAAAGCACTAGTGTATAGATATTACTTAGAGAATTTGCTACTTGTCTAGCGCAAGCTGCTCTCAAGGAAATCTGTTTTGAAGGATTAAGCCATGTATACCGTCTGATTCTTTTTTTTTTTTGTAGTTTGAACTTTTGAGCATGCTCTGTTCCTTATTTTTATTTTCATTTGGTGAATCTATGATCTGCTATATGGCCTATAGGCATGTTTAGTCTGTATTTTATGGCTTTGTGAAGGTCTAAATTTATGGAGACGACAACAATTTCATTATGAGGATGCAGACACAGTTATTTCTTGATCTATCATCCTATAGTTATGTTTTATTACAAAGTTTGGATGGAACTGATGGTGGATTTTTAAAAAATTTTAGACTGACTGGGAGGGCGGTTACTTCCCGCTGACTCTACATTTTAGTGAAGATTATCCTAGCAAGCCACCTAAGTGTAAATTTCCTCAAGGTTTCTTCCATCCGAATGTCTATCCATCTGGAACTGTTTGCCTATCAATCCTTAATGAGGACAGTGTAAGTGCCCTATATTGTGTTTCAAATATGTTTTGTAGCATTTGGGTGTCGTGTGTGGTATGGTTTTCCTGCCAAGATTACTATGCATATTTGTGATTTAGGGATGGAGGCCTGCCATCACTGTGAAGCAAATTCTGGTGGGTATCCAGGACTTGCTGGACCAGCCAAATCCTGCTGATCCTGCACAAACCGAGGGTTATCATCTCTTCATTCAGGTACCTGGTTCAAGGAAATTTCTGTGTTTTATCTATTGGAATCTATTCGTACTTTAAAGAAGAATTTTTTCCCTCGAATTATATGCCATCTTCATACAGAATGGTCGTCATTTGCTTTGTTCTTATCAACAAGCAAGAAGACAAACCTCAATGTGCAATAAAACATTAGGAAAATTCTTCATGCCTAAACTTTAACTGTCGACTGCTCTATAAGTGGCTTGACTATCATATCCAAGAGATCTTTAAAGCTGGACATCTGCATCAGCTTTGATGCTATATCTTTTCCTGTCTTTGCTTTGCCTTTTTTTTCAATAATCTAATCTTTATGGAGTTCGTTTGATTCAGGACGCTGTGGAGTACAAGAAAAGGGTTCGCCTGCAAGCAAAGCAATACCCTCCTCTCGTCTAATAATTAGAAGTCCGTTCTCTCTAGGACTTGTTGGTGCTTAGTTGCCAGCAGTTGTGTAATGCCAAACTGTGTTGAAACAGAACTGTTGAAACTTGGTTATTGTTGTCGGTGGCCTAGGATGTGACTGAGCCTGTGGTGAAACTGGCTTTGTGTCTTCCCGAGTTTGAGGCAAATGCTGTTCATATGATACAAAATTATGTCGGTCAGACCGATGTTCGATTGTTGTTAGCAATCTAACTTGAGACACCGCCTTCTATAATATATTGTGGTTGACTGTTGTGAGTGTCTTGGAAATGTCGCAACCTATCCTTTGGTAAAACCAGCAACGATAATGATGACGAGAACGGAGTTCATGGCAAGAATTGCTGAAGTGACAGTTCACCTTCCCATAAAGTGATGTGTTTTTTATATACCTAAAAAAATAGTCAATTGTTAAGATAGGGGAGACGACATGTCGGTTTTTTGAGTTTATGAAAAAAAGCGGATACGGTTTTATGCTCCTTTAATCCGCACAATCTGCTTGATTTGTACTCTACAATCACGCTGTCTCCTCCTTCCTCCTCCATGGACGAAAACCTGGCGGCATACTACCCGCCGCCGCGGCCGACCCTTCTGCAATCCGCGCACTACCCGTCCTACTACCAACCTCCACCGCCTCCGGTACCCTCTCTCACGACGCTCCCTCCTCCGCCACACCTCTCATTCACCCCTCAACAACCGCCTCCGGCATCAGTCCCTGCGTCTTTTGCATCCTACGTGGCTGCTTATGTCCCGCACGTTACTCAGAATCACGTGCGGACACTATTTGTCGCGGGCCTGCCGGAGGACGTTAAGCCTCGGGAAATCTACAACCTCTTCCGCGAGTTCCCCGGCTACGAATCGTCCCATCTTCGTAGCCCCAGCGAGGGCTCTCAGGCACTCTCTTTTCTCAATGTCCGCTTTCTTTGTGGTGATGCTAATTATTTTCTAAGATATATTTGTATTCTGTTTCTCGTTTGGTGCTCGCAGCCATTTGCCTTTGTTACTTTTGTGGATCAAATAACTGCGATCGCAGCGCTACACGCTCTCAATGTGAGTAATTTGACACCTATTTCTTACTTGGCCTTTTCTATTCTCGAGGTATTTCTTGAGACAGTATGGGCTAGTTTAGGTGTAGAAACTTTGGCTGAAATTTCTTGCTTCCGTTAAACCTTGTTCCAGGGGATGGTTTTTGATCTTGAGCAGGGAGCAGCCCTGTATATTGATCTCGCAAAATCAAACTCCCGGTCGAAGCGTCCGAGAACAGGTTTGCTACTTCCTAATTTATCATCTCTCGACATGCTTCCTTCTTATGTTTCTGTTTTGGACTTGTTAACTGTATAGTTTTCTCTCTTTTGTCTTCTTTGAGGATTCAGATGATCATTGGCCCAGCACAGATAAGAAAGCTAGAGGATCCTATGGATATTCAACATCAACATCAGAATTGGGTAAGATGACATCCCAAAATTGTTGAAGATGATGAAAAAAGTGCTCCACAAGGGATCTTGTTGTTTATATCTCCTAGTTTTGTTTTTCCTGGTCACTTAACTCATTTTTTGTTTCTTCTGTCAACCCTCTTTTAAGCTCTTTGTAATAGAAACCAATTGCTTAATCACATGAAGAACACTATCTTCTAAAAGCTCACTTTGCACATGTTTTGCACTCGCTTCGGCACTTCAGGTATTGGCAGCGTTAACTTGCCTGGAATGGGTAATGCTGCTTACAACACGATTGGTTATCCACCTGCACAAAGGTCATCTGCACTACTTGAGCACATCTTTATTGTTTAGATCTGGAATGCTAGTTGCTCAATCAGCACTTGCTTTAACTTGGAGTGATTTCTTCTTTAACTTGGAGTGATTACTTCTTTAACTTGGAGTGATTACTTCTTTAACTTGGAGTGATTACTTATATAACTTGGTGTGATTACTTATATAACTTGGTGTGATTACTTATATAACTTGGTGTGATTACTTCTACCTGAAGGTTTAAGAGCTTAGTAAACAAAGTCACAGCATGCCCTATCCTGATATTGGACTGCATCCTTCTTATAAATTTCTTCTCTTCTCCACATATGCTTAACTAATTACTGTTGTCATTATCTGTTTCAATCAATCAGTCATGGAAAATTAGATGGTGTAGCCACAAAAGACTCAGCAGCTGCAAACCTGGTAGGTTACCACTTGTTTTTTGGATATTGGCAGCTCTATGTTTACCTTTTTTCTCTCTTAATTAGTATGTTCGTGTTGGATAGAATGATATATTTCCTTAATTTAGCAATCCAATTATTATTGGAATGGTTCTGGAATTATTTGGTGGGAATATTGCATGGTTTTAGTTCTATAAAAAGAGGGAAATTTGCCTTTTTAAGCAATTGTCTGATACTGGGAGATTCGGCTTTGGAGTTCATATATAAAAAAGATTACTAACTTCGATTCATAATGTATGTCCTCCAGAACTGATCTGCAAACTAACTGCAGAAAATGGTTTCCTAAGTACTTTAAAAATTTACTGGTAGTTTCGTGTGATATTTTTAATTGAAAACATTATACTTTTAAATTGCTATTTTTTTTTGTAGAGTTTGGTAGAATGTGAATCTTCATTCTTTCGCATAATTGTGGAGGAACTGTTTGGAAAATATAGAACAGGAATTCCCTACTCCTTATATTTGGACCATAATTTTTAACCATCTGGGTGCATAGTCAACTACAAGCCCGAGATGAAATGCTATAAGATATGTTCTTGATTCTGAGTCTACCCCACCCCACCCCACTCCAGCCATAAATCTTCTAATATGTACCTTACCTTGATTTGAACCTAGGACTTCCCTTCTAAGCCTCAAGGTATGGAGCATCTGAGCTATAAGGTTCATTGGCTACTATTACATATAACTGCACAATCATCCATATACATTGCTAGTTGATGCTTTGTAATGGCTTCAGGTTGTTTATACTCTCAAAATTTTCAAGCTACATGATTTAAACTTCGTTATCTTTGGAAAATTGGTTCTTATGTGCTTTACTATATATTATGGTTATTTGGTCTTAATTGTGCATGGTTGGCACTTGAATATTAATGTTATTAACCAATGCATTGACAGAATAATTCTTCAGCGCCCCCATGCCCCACCCTTTTTGTAGCTAATCTTGGGCCAAACTGTACAGAGCAAGAGCTTAGTCAAGTATTCTCAAGGTTAGTAATCAGTATTTTGTTATTTAAATTTACGTTTTGGCTATTAGGTGTAATGCTTGCTGATTCGATTTTCCTGTTAGATGCCCTGGATTTTTGAAATTGAAGATGCAGGGTACATATGGGACCCCAGTTGCATTTGTCGACTTTCAGGTACTGGATTGTCATTCAGTCGTGATGGACTATTTCATTCCATATTCCTTGATCCCTTGATTCCTGTGTATGTTTTTTTTTTCTCTCTTTTGCTGTAGATTAAAAGTAAAGATCTTTCATTATGTTTTGTAAGAGTGGTTTCAATGGTCCATGCTTTAGATTTCTAGGGGATTTTCTGTGTTTTACTATGTGGGTTGTATTGCTCAATGAACGAATAATATCATCCAATTTTTCCTGCGGTAATCCACCAATGTGTGGTTAGTTTCTAAAATTTGCTTTATTTTGCTTTATGAATGATGAAGCGTCTCTGCAGTTCCTACAGTCATTTATATTACTTGATAGATTTAAGCTTTCCTTTGACTAAAAATGAGAATTTTGGTGGAAGCAGGATACTGCCTGTTCAACTGAGGCACTCAGTCATCTGCAAGGTACAGTTCTTTACTCGTCACCTGCTACTGAGGGCATGCGATTGGAGTATCCTTCAGATACGCATTTGTCTTAAAGTTTTATCATTACTGTTTTTAATCAAAATTACAACTGTTTCCGTCATCATTGTTATTCTTAAATTTCTTTGCACCTTCCTTTTTTCTTAATACAAAATCTAGATATGCAAAGTCACGCATGGGGATGAGAAGGAAGCCAAGGTAATGGCGGATAAGTGATAAACAGCTGTTTCCTCCTAGGCATTCACTAATAGGTTGTGCACCATAAGAGATGCTTTTCCTCAAAAATAAAACCAAAATATAATTTGTTTATCAGCCTAGAATCAGATAGCCTTTTCCTGATGTTAATCATTTGCTTCGGAATTCACTAATGTGAATTATGGTAATCAAGTCTTCGTGTGGCAGTGAACTGATTTCCTCTTGTATTTTAAATAATTTTACTAAATAATGAAGTGATGCGTAGAACAAGAGACGAGCAAATTGATGCTGGACCATTCTCTTTCAGTTTTGGCAAACGCGTGATTGGACCATGCTAGAGTTGCCTAACTCAGGAACAATAAAACAGGAAGGCGCCATCAGTGCTGAAAGTTCGGCGGCTCATTAGTATCGTTTTCTTAGTCAACCTAAACCCATCTAACTTGATATTAATATTTATGCTTATTCAGCCCATGGGGTTTTCTAATAGAAAACTTTTAGCACACCTAATTTGACTTCAAATTCGACACTGATATTTTTGAGTCGATAATGCTTCTTGAATTGGAAGTCGCAGGTGAGGTAGACTTTACTGGAAGATTGTAACCTACTTCGTCCGTAAGTGTGACAAGGCCATATACTCTGCCTAGTCAACTATTAATGTTCATACTTAGTCAATATGGATTGATATCAACAATGAAGTACCAAGTATTTAGTCAGGATTTGAATAATATTCATCTAACAGGTGTCATAGAAATATATTATTCGTCTATTGTAAAAATAGTTAATCAAAGTATCCTACGTTTTGCTTAAATATAGTAAAAAAATAGAATCTTGATGATCAAGTGGACATGGCAATATAAAGGATTTATTCAATTAAAACGGGTTTATATATCCAAAATGACTATGTGGATTTATAGACCTAGATGGGTTATTTGTTTTATTTTATTTAAATAAAAAATACCTTCTGGTCGTCATAAAACCGATTAAGCACGGCGTAGGTCGACGTAAAATGGTGCACAACTTCAACACCCAACCATAATGAAGTGAAATGCATGTTCCCGCTATCTTGTAACCTTCACCTGAACCCTTGACTTGGGAGCTCCAATTCATTTAACAGACGGCAAACCTCACATCACGTAGCGTTCCTGTGTTTGTTGGGGGTTGGCGCCAGGATTTTCTCACAACCAAATCTCTTTGACTTGTTCTTAAACAAGAATTGCCATCGCCCCATCACCATCAGGTGAATTAGTGATGCATGCACAATCCCCAGGCCACCATCAAAGCACCAAAAGCTATGACCTTAACAAATCTGCTTCTTAATAAAATGCTTTAATTGCAATGTCGGTTTGTGGACCTATTCTATTCTTTTGTAGGCTTACGTGACAGTCTTGATTGATTTAAAATTTAAAATTAATTTTATATTAAAAATTAATTTTTTCAAAATTAAGAATTACAAAATCTTATTACTCACTCACACTCGTAGAATTAATTTATATCTGTTATTCAAATGAGAATGTTCAAACTTTCTTATTGTAGTAAGTATAAGATGATAGAATACTAGCTCATTTGAGGATCATCTTAAGATTGATTCCTATTAAATTATTAGTCAAATTAGGATGGTTTAGGCTAATGAATCAATACTTCTGACGGTGGGTCCTAGTTGTTTTTGGTCCCGAGTGCCCCGTGTAGTCATACGAGCTCATCATGATCTGGCATCTATTATAAATGACAGCTAAAAGTCACTACGAAAACATAACATTCGTGTTCATTAATAATCTAAAAAACTGGAATTTCCTTTATATATATATATATATAAAGCTGTCTCTGAACATACCATACTTCTCTAATAAACAATACAGTATGGCTACCTTTGTTTATGCAATTATTTTCTGGTGTATTCAATGGCCCGTTAGAAGACAAAAAAACGTGGCTAGAGATAGGAATCCTCATCATAAAAGTATAAAAATCATGCAAAACGAAAAAGCCAATCATAAGAAATGTGATTGAATGGAATAGACCATCGTACGATAAAAATTTAATCAACGATTCAAAATTTAACTACTGTCCCATTGCACTACAAAAAGAATGGAATAAACCAATTATAATTATAAAAGGTGAAAGTAAAAATTGGTTTTCTTGTTTCAATTACAGTTTTTATTTAGAACAAATAATTATTTAATAAAAAATTATTTATATAAAAAGCATAATCAATATTTAAAATTAAAACCATTCAAAACTAAGTTAACTATTTTTCTCAAATATTTAATTAAGATTCAGAATAGAATTTCTTTGAAATTATGAATTTGATAGTACAAAAATAGAAATTTATTTTACCGTATTTTTTTTCCAAGAGGTAACGTATTTCATAGTATCACATCCAATAACAAAAGGAAATTGCCAAAATCATCTCTGAGGAATTTGTACAAAGACAGAAATGCCCATCCACAACAACTGTTTGGTGCTTTGCGTGCGGAAGTCAAATAGTCAATCCCTAATAATATCTAATATCCATCCACCGATCACCGACCTACCTATCATCTGCCGTATTCCTTCGGCAAATCTTCAAATTCCCCATAAAATACAAAAGCATAAAAGACATACCATAAATAAATAAAAACCAGGATAGCATCATCGCTCATATATTTAGGATCTATATATTTTTTTTAATTTTTTGTTAAGAAGAGGAGTATTGACTCCTTTTATTATTGTTTAATGTAAAAATCTCGGCAACAGAGTTACTATATTATCAGATTTTAACAATTTCTTTAACCTAGAAGGAGTAGTTGAAAGATGCCTGAAACTAAAGTTTGATGATCTAGCCATATTTGCAAGGAGGTCTGCGCATTGGTTTGGAGTATATCTTCTTTTTCTCTCATTATTCGAGAGGATTCTCACATGTAAGGCTAATAGAAAATATTTGATATTTTCAGGGGTCCTTGTCATGACCAAACAATGTTATACCCATACTCATTACTAAATTGTCATTGCTCCATAAACTCACACCTCAAATTTGTTCCAAAATAGAGGATCTTCATTATTGGATTATTTTCTATATTTATTACGATATTTTCTATACTCCATAACACGTCAGACGTGATATCTCTTCGGCAATAGAATCCCACCACCACCCCTTCTCGATACCATCCAACGACACGTAGCAACAAACAAATTATATTTATTATAAATTAATTGGAAATGGAATATAAATAATGCCTCCACTTACCACCATTATTATTTTGCTAATTAAAGCAGCCTTTGGATACAGAGAGGGCGGGGAAAAAGGTAACTACTTTTACTTGCCCATCTTCTCTCCTTTCACGCCGTCAGTTTTTCCAGCACCGTCTTCCTCTCTAAACAAATCAACAAAGATTTGTGTCGGTGAATTTGGATTTTCTTTCTTCCACTCCATCCTAGTGTTGTTATTTATCAAGCTTTTAAGGACGTTTTCTTCTGACGAAAATTATCAGAAAATAAAGAAAAAGTAAAACACATCGCACAAACAAATCATCGCCAACGCGTAAGCTCGAGCGTACGACACCCCCTTTCCTCTCGAAAGTATATCACTAAACTCAAGCCCTTCTCCTCCTCTGCCTTCGCTAGAACATGACACTCAACACCTGGCTCCGATTGTAGGGACCCTTCTGGGAAGACGAGGAAGGGAGAGAGGTTTCTCCAGTGAAAGATTTGTTTGTTTTTGTTTTCGACATGGAAAATAGGGCGGAGGGAGAGTTGGTGGCGGGGACAAGGAAGAGGACGACAGGAGGGATGGAGAAAGACAGACAGTACAAGGGGATAAGGATGAGGAAGTGGGGCAAGTGGGTGGCCGAGATAAGAGAACCCAACAAGCGGTCGAGGATTTGGCTCGGGTCTTATTCAACTCCTGTGGCCGCGGCCCGGGCTTATGACACGGCGGTCATTTATTTGCGGGGACCTTCGGCGAGGCTCAACTTTCCGGAGTTTCTGGCAGGGGAGAGCATAGCGGACGGAGCATGCAGCGACATGTCGGCGGCTTTTATAAGGAAGAAAGCAACTGAGGTCGGGGCTAGAGTCGATGCTATCGAAACAGCTCTGATTAACCGTCACCACCACCACCACCATCTCCAACGACAGCATCAGAACCACCTCCAGTATAATACTAGTAGCCATGGAAGTAGTAGCAGCGATAGTAGTACACATGACGTTGATACTACAGAGTTGAAGTCTTTTGCGGAGCGAGTTGACCTGAATAAGGTTCCTGACCTGGAAGATTCGAATGGCGAAGAGTGAGAGACGACGAATTAGATAGCCTCTACTGGGCGGTGGCGATAGCTAACATACGCCAAGGTTCTCCGAGGAGGTATGTTCGTCATATATGGAAAGATGGTGAAAATTTCGAGGGATTGATATGTGGGCTATTACTCGATAATAGTGGCAAATTTGGTGGTTTTATGCTTTTAATGTCTTGGGTTTAGGTTTATTCTATCTCTTAATACTATTTCATCTCGATAATTAACGAAATTTTGGCCCTTGTAAAATGCGTTAATTGTACATTATTTGTTAATGACTCAAGCATATTTTTCATGTTTCTATGCAAGTCAACTGTTGTTTTTTGGACAAAATTCCACAACACAGAGAGACATACTATTGGGTGACGGGTGGGAAGATGACTTGCCGATCTGGCAAATCTTTTTCCCTTTGTTTTGTTATGGGAACGGGGAGGAAGCTGAGGGAGAAAGGTGGGACGGAGAACTGGCGGGTGTGGTGGGAAGCAGCGATGGCCTACATCCGCAGCACTTGGTGCGAATTGCCGTGCCAACCACCCAAGTGATAAGATTTGGGGAGTTAGGTATATTTCTGGTTCTCCACTTTTGTGATGTGGGCACCAAGACACGGGAGAGAGATATGTCTTTGCGCCGGTGATAGCCGTAGTGCTACGGGATAATGGCCCACTTTGATGGAGGGGGCTTTTGTTTGGTCAATCCCCCGCATAACTCATGCATGTTTTGTCGGATGCTTTAGCTTCTGTGAAGAGGATCGGGGTTGTGATGGGTTAGGGTTGTTGAAATCGGAATTCTTCTCTTAATAAGAAAAAAATATTTTAATGATTATTTTATACTTAAAATTAAACATTAATTAAATTTAATACTAACTCCTGCCCACGATTAGCGGCTAAACGTTCCTATTAACTTTCCTTAATTTCCCCTAACGTGTTTCTCCCTTCCTAAGATCGTCTGTTCGCAAGTAGGATTCTTACTTACTATCATTATCAGGGGTCAATGTAATTATAGTTTGCAAAACAAGTCGCCTTGCGTACGGACTACGCACGTTTACTCTCCGCGGTACTTAGGACCAGTTTCGTTCAACTGTAGGTACGGCGTTAAATGACCAGACAACCACCACCGTCATTCTTTAATCAGTTGCTTGGAGTCTTCCGATGATTCCACTTGGGAATTGTGGGGTTTCTACTAATATGAGAACCAGTTCAGGAAGAAGTGCAGGCCAATAAAACCTTGTACATTTCTTTGCAATACGAGGAAAAAGAAATATTGTTTTCCAGCCTTCATTTTCCTTTCTAGTGCAAGCATGTACGTTGGACTAATCATTTTATTTCGTTCCTAAGGGGCGAAGGGCCTTTGTATACTAGGAGGGGGTGTTACAGCTGATGTTTAAAGGAATCCCACGATCATCAGGATTTGGCTTCAGTAAGACGCTTTATTTGAAGGGCGGCTCTTACAACATTTCCTCTTGTGATAATTCCCACCTGCAGGGAAACAAACAAAAGACACCTCGTTAACCCCCCACCATCGACCAGCCTGTCCTAAAAAAACGTCAAAATAATGATAGGAATCAAATTACCAGCTTGCCATCAGCGTCTACAACCGGAAGTCGTCGATATTTTGTCTCAAGCAATATCCTGCAAGTTAAACCGGCCAGTTCTGAAAGTTCATATTTCGATAAGCCAAGCAGAATTGCCAGAAAGAAATTGCAGAGGGATGGGTGACGGGGGAGAACCTCGCAACATCCTCAAGATTTGTGGATTCACGTACAACAACTGGGGCTGGTGTCATCAAGTCACCGACAACCTTTCCATTGGTTTTGCTCAGCAAGTTTTGCACCTCATTAAAAGTCTGCAATCATCATTCATTGTTAGCTATCAGAGAAGCACATGGTTGGATGACATCCATATCTTCATGACCCACTTGGCAATTGGAAATTTATGATTACATTAAGAGCCCATGCAACCCACTGTTAGTGCTGCTGCTCATGCAACTCACCGACATCTAGATTGCACCAAAGACTTTATGATTACATAAAGAAAAAATAGACAAGAAACTAACTTCACAGTATCAACTGTTTCCTTTAACAATCAAGGACTATGACACATTATTCTGGTTCTGCTATGTTTCGTCCGGGTTACCAAAGTTTAGTACCCGTGTTATTTAACCAAAAAAAGGACTATGACACAGGCTGTCATGAATTCTGCATTTCCTCAGTAAAGATGCAGTCCTTAATTCTATCTCATAAAACAAGTTCATAACGAATTGCACGCGTTTCAGCCCTTGGACATTCGAGTATGAGGGCCAATCAGTAACAGAGGCATCAAGTTTTCTAGTCAGTGGGAACGATTCTCAAATGGTCACTCACTATTCAAGCAACTCCTGTCTGATTCCACATCCATAATGCAAGAAATAAAGAGTTCAAATAACTTTGAGACTGAAAACACTTGTGAATGTCATTACCGCGAAAAGGGTGATCTACTGATACTCTAGAATGGTAATGCGTCAAACAGTTTTAAAATGCAATTGCCACCAAAAATATAAAGAGTCTGTACAAGTAGTTCTGCACCAAAGAAGTAGACTCAATAATTTAACACATACCTTCCAAGTGCTGTCAACTTCAGGGAATAGGTTGTTATCATTTCTTCCATGACCTAATTGAAATATTGAACCGATAACAAAACATGTAAAGAAACTTTCGAAAACTATCTCAACCATTTGCAAACAAGAAGCACATAACGGTTCTACAAAATAAAGTTACTTTACAACATCCATGATCATTAAACTGAGTAGAACAGAAGTTCGACATTTTATCTCCAACCCTTAGTAAGGAAGAAGAGACAAGACTAAGTAGCACCCAATTAGCCCAATTAGAAATTATAACTCAACACTCTTCTCTCAAAAGGAGACAAAAAGTAATGCTTTATGGTCATCTGGAGAAGCCACAAGCGCAACAAGATGCATATGCCAAAGCCAAGAGGCAACAGAGACTGAGGTTTTACTGAAATAATATGACCCGAAAGGTAGATTAGAATAAGGATTTGAAATTACCTGATACAGAGTCCAATGCTAGTAGGTCATAATCTGACACAAGACCAACCTAAAGTTGATAAAGAAAAAAAAAATCATTCCAATTCTTTCACAATGCTAATTCAGCTCATTCAGAAAAAGCATGAAACATGTCAAAAGAAAATAAATTTTCAAACAGTGAATATCCTGAAATCTCCTTCTGTGCTGGAGGCTTAAGGAGGTATCATATGATATAATTAGCAAGATGGTTATCCGGGTTTGGTTTCAACCTTCAGTGCTGCCCACTGGCGGAACAGAGGTTTGTGGGTTCTTGCTGCAATTAGCTTGGTATGCAGGTGCTTAACAAGTAGAGGAAAACATCGATGTTCAGGCCACAAAATAGTCTATGACCAAAAATTTCTAACTCGGATGAGATCGACAAGTGCCAGATCAAGCACATTCCAGGAGTTAATACCAAGTAAATGGCAGGTAAAAGTGAAGCAACTACGCTGTGAAGTCAGTAAAGCTGATTGCATTGCTAACTTCTTTTTCACCTTACCCGTAGCTGGCCCGACTTTTTATCATCCACCTACTGGTTGCATGTCCTTACAGTTAAAGTACAATAGGAGAACTGTGTTCCACATTTATGTTAAAGTTTGGTGCATTTCACACATGCAAAACTCAAGCCCTCCAGCAACGAATTTGCTCGACGTTTAGATCGGCACAAAAAGATACGTTGCAGGAGATTGCCCTACTTTTAAGCTGCTGTGCAGTATATGATAAAGAAATTTCAATAAAAACTTCTCAATCCAGAAATCAGACTTTGTCTTCGACTAACCAGTTTCCAATCATCATCTATGACGGGGAAACCTGTAATTCTGTGCTCCACGAGTGTTTCCAGGGCTGTTGACACAGAGGATCACATACATTCGCATTATCATTTGAGGGAGGAAATCATGGAGTAAGGTCTTTCATTCTTCTTCTTTTTTTTAAAAAAAATAAAACAGGGAAAATACCCTCATCTACGGTTGTTGTTGGCTTTACCACACATAATTCCTCTTTATTCGTCATAAAATCGCCCACCGTATAGACACCACTCTTCGGCTGCACATGCAAAATTAATTACCATACAGACTAGAATAGACGGTCCAGTTCAGTTATCGAGATGAAATGGAATTTCATATAAGTAAAAGAAAATAGCAAAGTGGATAAGGTGACTGGGAGGTTACTGTATTGGCCATCAAGGTTCCGCCTGCGGCGACAGCGAAAGGCCTCCGAGGCAAGGAAACTTCAGAGAGAGAAAGCAGACTGCAGGAAGGCGGGGAGAAGAGCAGACATGGGAGCTGGTGCAAGAAGGAGAAGGTGACGGTTGTGTTGGCGCCTAGGCGCGGTAGTAGAAAGGAGTCCGGGTGAAAAATAGATTGCATCTGTCTTCGTTTAACGGAATTCTTCGCTACTCTGGTCGGGAGAAAGGCAAGAAGAACACTGGACACCGAACACAGGTTGGGAAAGAGGTCCAGAAAGAAAGAACAGCCTTTCCTTTCTCTTTGTTTCGTTTTGGAGCGGTAGGATATTTCAGGCTTCAATTTCAAGAGATGGTGCATTTTTGCCGGGTATGCAGAGCCATCCCTTCGGGCCTCCTACAGTGGACCAACAATCTACTATCAAGGATGGACCCACTTCAAAGATGATTGGGCTTAGACGAATATGAAGGCAATTTATAAGACAGACGGACTCCATGACCCTATCGGAAAAGGAATGATGGGCTTGGACTAAACCTTTAGTTGAGACCCAAGAAGGCAAGGACACCTCACTGTGTAGACTGAGAGAGCTTTGTAATTAGTTTTTCCTGATTATAGAGTTTCTAACTAGTGTACACGTCAACTAGTTTCTCTATTGTTGGGGTTATCTTATGCTGGTCGCTCGCAAACCCAACATGTTGGTGTTTTAGACAAGTTTCATCTTTTCTTCGAGACATAAGCACGACGGACAACGGATCGATCCCTGTCCGATCATGTGAGTTGTAGGGCAACAAGTTGATTTGATTTCCTAGCATGAATCCAGCATATGAAAAAGAAAATGGATGTTAGGGCACTCATGTGTTAGGACTTATGTTTTCGGTACAAATATAGCATGGAGTGTGTGGCTCCGTGAATGACAAGGCTTTTTATGATACACAAACCTATGATGGTCTTTTCATCCACAAAGCTTACAGGCTTTTTATTTTCTTTGAGCCCAAAAACAATAATATGGGCTTAAAAACCTTAAAAACTTTAATTCACACGTTTAAGTTTTCCATACTTTAAAATCATTGTGATTTTCTGGTCGTCTAATCCCTTGGATATGTATATATACCAAGTTTCAGGATTTAGAAACCCTCTTTTACATGTATTCCTCTGCATTTTCCCTATGTTTGATTTCGTTTTTCTTTCAAAATTATTACTGGGGTTTCCTTCCTACTTGTACACCAAGTATGTACATGTGCTTGAATAAGTATTGTTTTGGTTCGTGGCATTATTTGATTAGTTTGGATGCTCGAGGGCTTGAATTTGTTGTTTTTGTGTGCTTTGGATTGAGAGAGATAATATAGAAGTTTTGTGTGCATATTTAATTTTAATAAATTATATAAAATTTCCTTAAAATAGTTTTTATAATCTTATAAATCTTAGAGTTTTAAATCAATATCTATCTTCGTAAAAATATTTATTGTTTTAAATAAAAATAGTTACAAACATCATCACATAAAAAATCATAATGTGTGACTACGGGATTAATTAAAAAAGCTAAATGATATGATTGTGATCATCTGGGGAAAAATGATGCAGAAATAGTCTATGCATGAAACAAGGTAATTTGAGAATTTTTACGGCCGTGATGTGTTTGCTTGTTTGGTCTGTGGTAAGGCTAGCTAGCTTCATCACCCTCCTTTAATCTACATGTGAAACCATATATAAAAGAAGTGAGATGGTGAAGGTAGATTTTGTTCAATGATTGAGAAAAAAGCAAGGTATACAGGTGGTAGGTGAACAGAATTGGAGCAAGTAGAGAATACAGGAAGAGATAAAGTTAGAATATATAGTCCTGATAAGAGTATTCCCCGGACACCTTACACAGGACGGGATAAAAGAAGGAATTTGTTCCGTTTTTCAAAACGAATTGACCAACAATACACGATGGAGGTGTTGGCTGAAAATTACTCAATCCAGGAAAAAGGAAATTTCGTTCTAATGGAAAAATTGGAGGATTAAACGGTAGGAGAATTTCCATATGGGTTTGGTCATTTAGTAGGAGGAAAATTAAGAAAATTCTTTCAGCCTATAATTTATAGTTTTTTTTGCATGAAAACATTAATAGCGACAAAAATTGAACCATGATATAATGTGTTGGGATGAAAATTCCAACTTCCAATTACGGACATACGTTTTGTGGAGGAAAAATGACAAAAAAATCGTATTTTTCCAAATTTGAAGCCTTAATATGTAAGTTTAGGATTGTATCAATTTTTAATTTTTTTTAAAAAAATCTAAATAAATTTTAAATATTAATTGTACATATTTTTATCTAGTCTAAATCTAATAATTCTTGTCATTTGATTACTAATGAATGAGTATCATATTTCTGAATTAGAATTGAATCAACTTAACCAAACAAATTATGACTTTATTCATTAATCCATCAACAAACAAACAAATTTTAACTAATACTGTATTTAATTATAATGTCGTGGAATGCGTGCGAGAGATTACAAGTAACTATAGTTATTAGGTTATTGATGGGAACATGAAAATCCAAATACATAGTTATACTTACTAGATTATTAATAAAGATAGAATTAATAATTATTAATTTAGAATAAATCTCATTAATAATTCTAGTCTCTGCTGATAGTTTGACCAGGTAAATACATTTATTATGTCTCTACTATATCTTGCAAACAAGATAAAATTTGTAAGGGCAAGCTGATTGATATTATTTACCATTTAGGTTTGGAAAGTACGAAGCAAGCTGTAGACGTAGATTGCCTCCTTTTTGTTTAATAATGCTGTGAATGGTAACCATGAATGCCTTGCATCGGAGGGAAGTGAACGCGTTACGCGCTGAAAGGGGAGACTGAGGAAAGGCAAAACACCCATAAATACGAGGTAGGCCATTGGTCCCAAGAGGAGGACGAAATAGGAAAACGTGGCCCTCTTCCCGTACTCTTGGATTGGACCTTTCTGGAAAGATTTTCCTTTTCCTAACATTATTCCCCTTTCCTTTTTCTGAATTCTGATACAGTCCCTCTTTCTTTTATCTCTCCCCTCCCCCTTCCCTTACTCTATCTTTTGATTCCTCAGCTCTTTGGATTTCCTGATGAGTCACTGTAATTTTCCAATTTCCCCAAAACACCCCTACACTCTGTCACCTGTTTGTCACACTTGCCATTTTTACTGCCCGTGTTAGTTATGATGGAAAAGATGAAAGAAATATGGTACCCCCTTTTGAATGTAGGGACTATGCACCACACTTGCTTAATATAGTCATGGGAGGGCTGTTGATTGTTGAAGTAAATATAGTAAGGGAAGGGGGAGAAAGGGAGAGAAGGATGGATCGTGACGTGGGTGAATAATGATAAATTAATTTACTATTGGGAGCAAATGAGTAATTAGCCATCCTTCTAGTATTTGCACTGTCTATTCCTATTAGTTGGCCATACGGAGGGAGAGAAGGCATAAGAGGGAAGACAGGGGAGAATGAGAGAGAGAGGGTGTGTGTGCTTTTCGATTTGGTTGACGTGGGAAAGTTTGAGTAAGAAAGAGACGGTTCTTTCTTCCACTTTCTCATTTTCCGTCTACCATTTCGTTTCTTCTTTTCAACCCAACCACCAATAAGAGAAAAGATAGACAGAATGGTTGATTACACGATTTGTGAAGAAGAACAGTAAAGTTTCCCCTCGGAACAGAACTGAGGATTGGGTAAATAGAAAAAGCCAAAGTTGACACATAGCTCAACTGAATGATTGAATAAACCTTAAAAGATTTTTTTTAAAAAAATCTGAATAAATAAAGACAAGTGCACATCTCTCTCCCCAAGAGAGAAAGGAAACTGCTGGAGGATGAACCATATATGTAAACAAAGAGAGGGGCAAAGGGGCAAGGGGGCAAGGGGGCAAGTTGTGAGAGAGAGAGAGAAAGGGTTGAGGTGGGTTAGGGATGCCTTCTACCAAGCTAGCTCAAACTGGCATCGTCTATGCTGTGTTGGGCAGCTAGGGAAACACGGATTTAAGAAACATCTTCTCCTACTACTTTTTTGCAACGCAAAGCAAAGCAGCACCCTTCTCTCTCTATCACACTCCCATTCTCTCAGTCGTAGGTTTTTCCATTTAAATACTCAACTACCTAGTGTCTCTTTTTATATGCTTCATTACTGATTCACAGACACCAAGAAAAGTTTCTTCTTCTCTAGCTTCTTCTATAGCCAAGTACTAGCCAGCCCTTTTAATTCTTCTGGTCTTTCATCTTCGAGATGTCATAAAACAGAATCTAAACAGACCACTGTTTTCCACCTACCTTTCCTTTTTTGTTCTCAAGTATCGTTGAGGAAAAAAAATGTGGGACTTGAACGACTCTCCTGATCAGATAAGGGAAGATGAATCCGAAGGATGTTCGTCGCAGAAAACCTCTTTCGAATGCGAAGACGAGAAGGGAAAGAGGGTTGGATCCATGTCGAATTCTAGCTCTTCTGCCGTGGTAATCGAGGACGGATCCGACGAAGAAGATGGTAGTGGTGAGAGAAGTACCGGGGAAAGATTGATCAAGAGGCGTAGCAACAGAATATTTGGCTTCTCGGTGCCTTTTGAGGACTCCATGGACAGTGATGATCTGCCAGTGACAAGGCAGTTCTTTCCTGTTGACTACTCTGAAATGGGGGCAACCGCCGCTGGTTGTGCCGGTGATGAGAGTGGAGGAGCTGCTTTTCCTAGGGCTCAATGGGTTGGTGTTAAGTTTTGCCAATCTGAAACATCATCGCTTCCTTCTCATCAGAAACCTGTCGAGGTCTCGCCTTCCCAACCGTTAAAAAAGAGCCGTAGGGGGCCGCGCTCGAGGAGCTCTCAGTACCGTGGGGTTACCTTTTACAGGAGAACTGGCCGATGGGAGTCTCATATATGGTTAGTTCTGTTTGTGGTTTTGGTTTATAAGTTTCTTACTTTTAGGCATAAATAGATTTGTGTTTAATAGTTCTCTTGAAGTTTTGGTTTCTTCCAATCAGAATTTTATGTTGTGCTTTTCGATTTGTTTGCTCTTGATGCAGGGATTGTGGGAAACAAGTTTATCTAGGTATGTCATTCTTCTGATCTTCATTGTCTCTAGCACTTAGTGTTGGGAAAGTTGTTCCCTTAACATGGATATTCTGCAAACAATTCTGATGTGGGTGCGATTGCTTTTCTTCTTTTCTTGGATATTTTCTGCAGGCGGATTTGACACTGCACATGCCGCTGCTCGGTGAGCTCTTGCTAGGTCCTTCTGTTTGTCCAGCTGAAACATTCGCTTGTTGTTATCCGAAAAAGAAATGGACCACAATTTTTTCTTAATATAACTTTTTTTTCTTTTTCCCTTCGATAATTTGCAGTGCATATGATAGGGCTGCAATAAAATTTCGTGGGACGGAGGCAGATATAAATTTTGGTATTGAAGATTACGAGGAAGACTTGAAACAGGTGAAGAAGATGAAGAGAGAGAGAGAGACTGTGTATTTGTGTTCTACTGATCTTTACCTTATCCTCAATAGTGCTCTCTTATCTTCTACAGTCGTGATTCTTTTATACTTTTCTTCCTTTATACGATCTTGGCTTACAAAGAGAAGATTATTATTGTATGACGGTGAACAACAGATGAGCAACCTCACTAAGGAAGAATTCGTGCATGTGCTTCGCCGACAAAGCACCGGGTTTCCCCGAGGAAGTTCTAAATATAGAGGCGTAACCTTGCACAAATGTGGTAGATGGGAAGCTCGAATGGGCCAATTTTTAGGCAAAAAGTAATCATTTTTTGTTATGTTTTTATTTTGCCTTTTGTTGCTAGGAGAATCAAAATAAATCATTCTTCCCTCAATTTGATTTTCATCTGTAATTCTTATTCTGCCAGGTATGTTTATCTGGGACTGTTCGACACTGAAGTTGAAGCTGCAAGGTTTTTATTTTTTATCAGCCTTCTATTTTTACCTTCAAAGCTTTGAATCTCCCTCTCCATGTTAGTCTTGGGTGTGTTGTTTCAGATTTGATTGTTGTAATTCCTGTAGGGCCTATGACAAAGCTGCAATCAAGTGCAATGGCAAAGAGGCCGTCACCAACTTTGACCCCAGCATTTATGAAAACGAACTGGATAACAGTGGTGAGGACTTGAACACGATTCTTTCAATGTTTCCCTCAATTTTCAAGGATTGGTAGTGATGGATCTCTTTGTGATATATATTGATAGAGCGCTCAGGTAGTACTTCTGAGCATAATCTTGATTTGAGCTTGGGCAATTCAGCTGCGAAGCAAAACGGTTCAGAGTTTGGTAATAATAAGCAAAATACTGCAATGGATCAACATTCAGCATCAATGGCATTTGAAGCCAACTGGCAAAATCGAGGATCGAAGGTGCATTTAATTTCACAGAATTGAACTTGATATTTGCCTTCTTGTGCTAAATATGTTTTGATTTTCCCTCTGAAAACTGCATTTTAAAGCTGTGTTTATACTTTGATGAAACCAGCTTAAGCTGCATAAAAATGACAATGATGGTCGAGGAAGGGATGTGTATGGTGAAAGGGAAACAACGCAACTTCTTAAGCAAATCCAAATTCAATCACCAGCAGCCATAAAGGCCACAGAAATGCAAAGATATGGACAATTCAGAAGACTTGGAGACAACCCAATGATTCATATGCTTCCACAATATTTCAACTCCTCATCTCATCAGGTGGGTTTTCCATAATTAAGCTTCTAAGTATTTCTGCACCTGTAAAATCTGGCATGTTCAACTGATCTTTTCTCTTTTTGTGTTTCAAATTTCGTAGATTCATTTTCCCAGCAGCAGCAATGGAAGCAGAATCGGTAGTGATCTCTCGTTGTCTCCGAATGAGCATCATCATCAGCAATGGCATCCGGGTCCTCCTCAGTTTTTAGCCAGTGCTGCAGCATCATCAGGATTCCCACAGCAGATTAGGGCTCCACAAAACTGGCTGCAGAAGAATGGATTTAACTCTTTAATGAGACCATCTTAAACCCATTGTATCAAGTGGCCATTCGCCTTCTTTACCATCTCCGAATTCTTGCCACATTTTCCATGGAAAGCATGAGATCTAGAGAAACGCTTTTCGTGGCATATTTTGTTTGTTCCACTCTTCAAACCTTGGCAGAGAAATTGTTGGAAGCAAGAAACTGTTAGTAGTAGTAGTAGCAGTACTAGAAATTGTTACCAAAAGAAAGGAAACCAAACCTTACGATAAATAAACAAGTAATAATCATTAGGGATTCTCACTTAAGCTTTCTGGGTTCAATTTACATCCTGTAAAAGCACAGTTGCCTATGCTTTTACTGCCTCATGTTATTTGATTCTTTCATTATGGTGTGTCAAAACCATGTGCTGCCTACCTGACCTCAATTTGGGTAACAATACATTGAATCGATGTGGCGAAGACAGTCACGGGTAGTCATGATTTTTTATGATTCTTTTGATCTCTTTTCCGTTCTCTAGGCCTGTAAGTAACTACGCTTTTGGAACTGATTTCTAGTTTCCCTCATTGGGTAGTGTTATGTGCAAAACATGGGTGACATAAGATAAAAGCCAAAAAGGAAAATCTAGCTTAAATCCGTCTATCAAAAGAAGAGAGTGGGGAAGTAACCGCAGGCATCGCGAAATAGAAATCCTGTCTCGGAAATATTATCGGATGGCGATGAATGGTCACCATCTATGGCGTCCTTTGAATCAGTTCTCTCGGGGTAAAAGCAGTCAGAGGTTGCTATTATTACGAGAGGGACCTGTCACATTAACCCAAAGCAAGGACGCAGGCAGGGAAAGGAAGATGGTATTTATGGGTAAAGAAGTTTTTACTTTGGGTAGACCATGTCAGGTTTTACGAGGAAAAAGCAAGCCCCGGCAGTGGGTTCGTATATGGGTTTTGGCGATGGTTTGAAGTTTCAAACATGCCACAAACTGTACATATAGAGAGAGAGCGGCGTCGAGACTTGGAATAATCGTTCAAAATTGGGCATGAATTAAGTTATATAAAAGTATGCCTCATTGATTAGTCCAATGATTTAGTGTTAATATCTAATTCATCCAGATATTATTACATAAGTACAATGTATATAATACTGGTGATTGGTTTCGTCATCTGGGTCGTCATTGCTGTTTATTTAATACACAACAAAGGTTTAACGATTTTGGGCCCTTCAATATTTTATGTACAAGGTTACATGGATGATGCTCTTTGTTTATTATTTTATTCCTACAAGACACGTATACTATCTCATCACCAAGTATTTTCCCATTATTTTTATCGATACAAGAGCTACTTCATGATCTGCACACGCAAGTCAAAACTCTTCCTTTTGACAGATATACATGAATTTTAATTCCCAGAGAATGTGCTATCCCCTGTCTTCCCTTATCGTCACACACCCAACATTAATTCGTATCATATTACAAAAAGCATATAATAACTTTTTTCGTCGGGTCATAAGATCGAATTCATACATGGTCAAAAACCGGCGATAGCATATATGATAACCCATTTTGAGATATGCCGGTAAGTGTGTCACAGTACCCAATTCTGAGAAACCAAATGATCCATACAGGTCTGTTGTTGTGTCCAAGTTTCCGTGAAAACCTATTATTGTGGTTCGGCAAACGGAAAAGAAAGGAAAATCAACGTTGAAACAAAAGAACTACTCCACATATGAAGGGAACAAACTGACTAGATCTGTCATGTGGCAGCTCAACTAAACCATCCTTAGATCCTCTTCTTTGCACAGGATCTACGACACACTGTCATAACTTCAGATGGAAAGATTCACCTCTCTGTCTCTCTATATATATATATCTATATATGTCATGGACTTTCTTTCTACCACAGCATAAATCTGTGGTGTTAAACAAAGAAAAGGGAATAGGGAACGTCAAGCCAAGGATTGAAAAGGAAGGTCAGATGCTCGTGGGACAAGAAAACAAATGAAAGCCATAGAGAATCAGGAAAAGATCATAAAGCGATAACACAATAAGGCATTTCCCGTCCCGGGTTTTCCTTTTTATCGTAATTAGGAAAATATTTATACGGCTCGTATAAAATAACAATAATAACAATAATAATAATAATAATAATAATAATAATAATAATTTGTGGTTCATGTACTGTTACTGTTTCCAGTCACACGCACAACGTTGGCGTAGTGGTGTTGGTGTTGCGTTATTGCCATTATCATTAAATATAGAGATTGTACCGATGTGTGTTAGATCCCTTTCAGCATTCACTTCCTTTTAAGGGGACGCGCTCTGCCATCTCGTGTCTTTTTACCCATCCCAAACACGCCAGTCAGTGCTGCCTTTCTCTCACATGCCGCTTTCCTTTTATGGCACTCCATTGGGTTTGACAATTACGTTCATATTGTCCCTGTCTTCGGCCTTAAGCACAAGTTGCATTCAATTAAAGTTGGGATTCGAAAGGGACAAACTCCCCTCCTCACGCTCTCCCACCAGAGCGTGGATCCGAACTCTCAACCACGTCCTGACAGCTATGTGGTGGTCCTGAAATGGATGAATCCAGAGGGACTCGAGTTTGTATGGTGGGCTTGCAGCATTTTTTATGTACATACGTCACGTCAAATATCATATCGAGAGTCTTGTGTCATTTTATTTGTTTGTCCATAGATGGATGGACATGCCTATCATATATTATGGATGCCCATCATATAATATATGGTGTTAAATCTCGGATTATTGAAATGATTAGGGCTTGGAACTATAGTAGTTGGTACCTGTCCTCGTAAAGTATTTATCTCCCGCTGTCTTGTCGGAAATAGTTATTGTTACTCTATTTAGACTCAACAACAACCCCTAAAATTAGTTATTAAATAATTCCAAAATAACTTGAAATAATTCTCAATACTAAAATTTCTGTAGGTTTAAGGGTGTTATAATAGCATATTTATTCATTTATGTGACAAATATTTACTCAATATGACAAAAAAAAAGCCAAAATATCGTTAAATACCCAATTAAATCATTGACCATACCTTATAATTTATATATCGATACCTAGCATTACTCGTCAATGCAAACAAATCAATACAATAGTCTTATAAACAAAACCCCAAAAATATAATAAAAATCAACAAGCTCTTTTTGCCGATTGGATTTTCCTTACATATATGTTGGTGGACCTATATGTGGCAAAGTAATGGGCCTATGTTATTGGGCTGATTTTATGCATTGGTTAGTGTGATGTGAGGATTGAGGATATGAGATTCTGTGTCTTTGTGGGCCTGGGATGGAGCTTGTTAGTTTATGAGTTGGTTGGTTAGTGGATAATAGCCCATGAGTCCAAGATTTTCCAATGGATCCTTCAGTATAAGTTGTATAACTAGACTATGGGAATAGAGATTTTGAGTGTAGTCTTGAGTTTGATTTCAGTTTGATGAATCATGTTGGGGTAATACATGTTTTATCTGACTTAGTACATGTAATACATGAAGATACATGTATTAAGTCTAAATTGTTCTAACATACATACATACTATCAATGCAAATGATCAAAGATTAAAATAGTAAAGATCTAGTGCGTTGCGCGTTGGGTTCTCTAGGTTTGTAACGCAACTTAAAATTCCGAGCAATAGTTAAACAAAAGAAAATAACTTATTTTTACTGACATTAGTTTTCGTAGAAAAAGCTTTTGTTCTAACAATATTATTTTTTTAATCAAAACAAACAAACAGACATTGAACGTGATCACGTGCTATTCCTACAACACGCGAAACATGAAATACAAAGGTTGAAAAGACGTGTACCGCTTTCCTGGTCCGGACATGCCACGCTATCACCAATCACTTATAATGGGTTGTTCAAGTTCGAAAGTTTAATCATGACAGTTTAACCGTAGTAGGCCGAAAAACGTGTATCTATCAAATAATACGAAACGCCAAGTTGGCGCCGAGTCACACATGATTGTCGTAGAAAGGCTGCGTCAACTCCCAGCATATTTGTCTACTTGGCCTAATCTCGAACAAAACGCAGCAATAGCAGAAGCAAGAAGAAAAAAAGCAAAAGGCAAAAAGTACTATCCTTATCCTTGTTTGGCCAAAATCCGGTAAAAGCGATAACTCGGAACAGTACTTAATTCAAAATAAGGTTTCCACGTTGCCTTCCCCCCATTTTATTTACTACGCCCTTTTCACCAAACAAACCGACTGACAAACAACCACTCTTATTAAAATTCAGATTTTTAAAGAAGCACACAGCTAGCCCCCTCAAAAAATAACTAAATTAATTGACTTAAATTACCGAAAACTTTCCTAAGTTTCCTTGGCCAATAATCCTTCGAGCGACGTGTTACTTTAGGGTTCCAAGTCGACCCGCCAATTTCCTCTCTGCATCGTAAGCTTTTATCTCTTCTTCGCGGCATTGACCCCTGTTACTGTATGTATCCGGTCCTGATTCTGATCGTCGCTCCTGGTCCCGGTCCCTTACAGCTCGGCTACCAGCAATGGCGTCTCAGACATCGCCGACCGCTTCCGCTGTCAGATCGGATCCTCCCGATGACTCTCCGGTATTCGCTACCGATTATTATTCTCCTTAGAATTTTGTTCCTCTAAATGCGGGTTAAACCTCTGCTGTTACTGTCGATTTCTTTGATGCTTTGTGGTTCACGATTTAGTTTTTTATTTGTCAACCATGTGATGTTGGACAAGTATTGTGATTACAACCTGCATTGTGTGTCTTAGCTCGTGTTGTGGAGTTTTTGCTTTGTTTTCAGGGAGAATTTTAATTGTTGTTAATGTGTGTAAAAATTGTGTATCTTAAACCGAATTTGTTTAAGTAGATGAAAAAAATAGACGAAATTAGTAAGTTACCGAGCCCAGGGAGTTGAAATTTGAGCTCTAATTGCTATGATAGATAGGCAAAATTATGGATTACCTTTTTTTACTTAGTGTCTAGCTCGTTAAACCGTGGTTGGTCTTTGGTAATCTTTGGGGAAGGTGATACAGCCGCAAGAAACAGCTGCCTCGAGTAAGCAGATTTTAATGGTTATCGAGTCTTTAAAGAAGCAAATTGCAGCTGACCGATGTGTTAATATAAAGGTACATTCTCATATTATGCAAGCTGTTTAGCGTGTGACTGCATAGTCTATGCACTTAAGTGGTTTGTGTGATTTCTGAATTAATTTTTTTCTTTTACCTCTTCAGAAAAGGATAGAAAAGAATCAGCAAAAGCTGCTTGGAATCACAAACCACCTCTATAAATTGTCTACTGAAAGGAGAACCAGCTGGACTACCACCAATGATACTGGTGTGGATTTGTTTACAAAAAGGCAAATGGATGCAATAGGTATGCATTGCGGCATCAATAGTAACAATGGTGATGGCTTCGACTCTGAAGAGGATGATCATACTTCTACAGCAGTTCTTCTGGGATCCAGTATTCCAGTCAAGAATACAGTTCGGCCTATTAAGCTGCCAGAAGTGAAGAAGTTGCCGCCATATACCTCATGGATATTTTTAGACAGGTGCCTTGAAATCTTCTAAAGCACCAATTGTATCATTCAATCCCATAAGAATTCTTGCATGCACCCATTTTCCATCTTTAAGGACTGCTGCTCTCAGTTTTTATTTCTTTGATTTTTTTTTCTCTTCTGTAGTAGTAGATATTCAAATGTGATTCATGTACTGGCTTATTAGCAAATATTTCTCATTTTGTTGATGTAAGTTACTGATTTATAAACTTCTATGTGCACTTAGCTGACACAGTTCTGAAATAACACATGATAGATATCTTTTTGTTGGAGACATAATGTGCTTAACCATTAAATTCTTGATTCAGAAATCAAAGAATGACAGAGGATCAATCAGTTGTTGGCCGAAGGAGAATTTATTACGATCAAAATGGTGGTGAAGCACTTATTTGCAGCGATAGCGAGGAAGAAGCGATTGATGATGAGGAAGAAAAGAGGGATTTTGTTGATTATGAAGATTATATTCTGCGGTCTGTATAATGATGCCATCATCTATTTATTGCATCATTTTTACTCTAAGATCAAACAATTAGGTACAAAATGGAATGCGTTTTAAGTAAGTTTGATTCAGGGAAGAAATTTGAAGCCTTGTTGGATTCTAGCTCTATTCTAAAATTAATGCTAGGATTCATCTCAGCAACCAGCTATTAATCAAATCTAAAATGCCAAAATGTTGCTAGAAAAATGAATATAAGTTGTAAATTTTCAGTTAGTTACTTCTTGCTTCGCAAGTGATGTAGGAAATAGTCATCTAGCTGTTAAGTCAGGTAACTTGCAAACATATTCTTGCAATGTATTTAGATAAATGAAAAAGATATGATTACATTACGTAGTCTATAGAGGAAATTTGTTTACAGTATGACTTTCATGGTTCATGCTCCTCTTGATGTGAAAATCCTCCCAATGAAATTTTTAGGTCTTAAATTTTTTAGTTATGCTTGCATAGAAACCTAACGTTCTTTTGAAATTGTTTGACCAGCATGACTATAAAAGATGTTGGTCTGTCAGATCTGGCAATGGAGTTGCTGGCTCAGTGTCTATCAAGAAGCCAATGTGAGGTCAAGGTATGTACTTTTGAAGAGTTATAATGCTATCAACAATTATGATACCAGTCTTCTCTATCCTTTAATATCCTGATAAAAACTGGTCATGGTGTAAGCTTTGGTCCAGCTGTTTCCCATTTGCTTTTTGCTGGCTTTACACAGATATGAAACACCGTCAAACATCTTATACAGGCAAGATGTGAAATTCTTATGAAGGAGGAGAAGACAGTGGAGGATTTTAAGAATGAACATAATGGAACAGAAACAATGAATTCTTTACTTGATAAGGATCTTGAAGCTGCTTTGGATTCCTTTGATAACCTATTTTGTCGTCGATGTCTTGTAAGAAACATTTCTGAGCACATTTTCTATTTTATAGGTGTTTTATTGTCTCAATGTAATTAATAACTTTTATGTTTTCCTTTCTTAATGGCAGGTCTTTGATTGCAGATTACATGGATGCTCACAGGATCTTGTCTTTCTTGTAAGTTTCTTATCTCATAGTAATTGTCAAGAAGTTGCACAAGATTCAGAGTCTTTATGTGTTTTGTTCAAAAAACATGTTGCTAGGCTGATAAGCAATCTCCATGGAGCCAGCCAGATGAGGGAAATATACCATGCAGTTCAAACTGCTACAAATCAGTATGTGCTTGTGTGTTGTTATGAGAAGACTGTCCAATGGGACTTTTCTCTTAAATGATTTGCTGATGATCGATTAAACTCTCTTCAAAACCTTCCATGCCAGGTTATCAATTCAGAAAGAACTATTCGGTTGAATTCTTCTGAGCACACTAATCTTGAAGACAACTTTGTCTGTCTATCAGATGGTGCTCGGGCTTGCATATCATCAAAAAATAAGTCATCTGTTCCATCTGTGAGGAGGAAGGTGAAGTCCAGTCAAAGTGAAAGTGCTTCATCAAATGCAAAAAATGTTTCAGAGAGCAGTGACTCAGAGAATGGACCCCAGCAGAACCCCTCTGCTACTAGCCCTTCATTACCTTCACATATGAAGATTGCTGGAAAATCTGGAATTGGCAAGAGGAACAGTAAACGTGTTGCTGAACGTGTTATAAGTTGCATGAGGAAGAGGCAGAAGAAAATGTTAACTTCTGATTCTGATTCAGTTGCAAGTGGAAGCCTTTTGCCAAATGATATGAAACTCAGGTCCTCCTGCAAAGAAAATGAAGATGCAAATTCATCTTCTCATAAAAATGCAAAATCTCCTTCCACTGGAAGGTGTAAGAGAAAGGAGCTAATGATTCAGGACACTCATAATTTAGTGCTTAGTGATCCACCTGCAACTAGCAGTGATGACACCTTAAGGAAAGAAGAGCTTGCAGGCGAAAACATAAACAGGAAAGAATTGAATGATTACAGATCCTGGAAAGCAGTAGAAAAAAGCCTGTTTGAGAAAGGTGTTGATATTTTTGGCAGGAACAGGTTGGTTGGTACTATTCTTGTTTTGAATTTTGATTATCTGTTGGCAAAAATAATGAACTACCCACAAAGTTATAAAATATTGAAATTTTTACTCGAGAAATCTTAGAATGCTTTAATTTTGTTAGATCTATACTGTTGCAAATAGCACTCTGGGATAATATCATCCAAATGGCTCTTGTATACATTATTTTCACTGCAAAGTGAAAATTTTTTAAAAATTTATATGAATGATATATAAATATTCCTCAATTAATTCAGCCAAGCCCTTAAGAGAAGGCAGGCAAAATGAATACCCTGTAAACAGGTCTTGTTGTTAGATTCTCCCTCAAATTAATGCAATGAGATTCAGTAATTTGGTGTTACAATCTCCACAAGTAACCTGATCTCAAAATTCTTCCTTCCCCTCCTCCTCATAGTCATGAAAGTTGCATATGTTATACGGGTTCTGATTGGTTTTTTGTGAGTTCACTTATTCTTGAATGATCAATATTTACTTGTCTAATCAGCATGCTATCATATTGCTGTTACTTTCTGTGTACTTCCACAAGATTTTTTTTTATTTGATTGTTTATATATATAAAAATTTTCCTTTTTGTAACAGTTGTTTAATTGCACGGAACCTTCTAAATGGTTTAAAGACATGTTGGGAGGTCTTTCAATACATGACTTGCTCAGAGAATAGGCTAGCTTGCCAAGCTGGTGATGGTACCAGTTCGCTTGGTGAAGCCTACTCGAAGTTTGATTTCAATGTAACAGCAGTTAGCATTTTTATTCAGTGTTTTTCAACTTGTATAGGAAATCCTTTTTAACAGGTGTGATCTATTTACTGCAGGGCAATGAGGTCAGAAGAAGATCAAGATTTTTGCGAAGGAGAGGTAAGGTTCGCCGATTGAAGTATTCTTGGAAGTCGACTGCTTACCATTCTATTAGGAAAAGGATTTCAGAAAGAAAAGATCAGCCATGCCGCCAATATAATCCATGTAACTGCCAAACTGCTTGTGGAAAGCAGTGCCCATGTCTGTTAAATGGCACTTGCTGTGAAAAGTACTGTGGGTAAGCCTTTATTTAGCAAATTCAAACTGAGTGCAAGGTTATGTGTATCCATATCTATACACAGTTGTGCCCATGCATGTATCAGTTATGTATGAACATTCACAACTAATTTTTTCATTTTGGTTTTAGATGTCTGAAAAGTTGCAAGAATCGATTCAGAGGTTGTCACTGTGCTAAAAGTCAATGTCGAAGTCGTCAATGTCCATGTTTTGCTGCAGACAGAGAATGTGATCCTGATGTTTGTAGAAATTGTTGGGTTAGGTGAGTTTCTAGTTATCATTGTTTGAACTTCATTGCTTTATAGTGCATTCAAAATGCTCCCGTTTCCCCCTTATATTTGACACTTTGCCCACATCTTTTCGTTTTTATTGTCCTCTATACTAGTAGCTTCTTATGTTTCAGCTGGTTTAATTATTTATGCAGTTGTGGTGATGGAACTCTTGGAGTTCCTAGCCAACGGGGTGATAATTATGAATGTCGGAATATGAAGCTTCTCCTCAAGCAACAACAAAGGGTATGCGCATCCATAGTTACCCTTCTTGCCATTCTATTTGATTTAATTGTGTCTACCATTTAGAGACAGATGTACAACTTTTGGAGATCCCAGGTTTAACTTTTTTATTTTATCATAGGGAAAAATCCTGTATTCTAAAAATGCGTTTATCACTAGTAATTGTCCAATTGAGACAGTTGTGAATTTTATATTTTTTTAAAAAATGCTAGTTGAGTTTACGCGCAATAAACATTCTTCACTCCGAGAACCCCCCCAAAAAGAGAGAATCTGAACATGAAATCTATTTGGGACAATGCATGGATACCTTACAGAACTATTTGTTACAAAATAGAAAAGAAAAATATAGGTGAATATGTGTACGAATGTTATGACATAGTACCAGGTTCTAGTCTAAAGTTCTGTGCAAGGCAAAAACAACGTAACCATATGCTTCTCCTTAGTTCCCTAAGATTGTAATTCACTGAAACCCAGTTTCTCTTGCGTTGAAATTTCTACATCAAAGTGGGCTCAAAAGTTTTCACGTAATGCATATTTCATCGTGATATTTCTTTTTCTCATTAATGTTTAAACTTTGCTCAGACGAAAAGCAAATTAATAGCTCAATCTCATCTTACAGGTTTTACTCGGCAGATCTGATGTATCTGGGTGGGGAGCTTTCTTGAAGGTGATGAATGGATAAGATTTTGTTATGTGACCGGTGCTATTGCAGTCTTGCTGATGAATTTTTATGACCCTACAGAATAGTGTTGGCAAGCATGAGTACCTGGGTGAGTACACTGGAGAGCTGATTTCACACAGAGAAGCAGATAAACGTGGAAAGATTTATGACCGTGAAAATTCATCATTCCTGTTCAATCTGAATGATCAGGTATAATGATGATTTTGTAGCATGTTGACTTGTTTCCTTTTCTTTTTTTCGGAAAGTAAAAGGTATCTAACAAATTCCTTCTGTACTGTAAGCACTTGTTTATAATATATTTTTTGTGCAGTTTGTTCTTGATGCTTACCGAAAAGGAGACAAATTGAAGTTTGCTAACCACTCTCCGGATCCAAATTGCTACGCTAAGGTATTTCTTCATTGCCTTGCCCTATGCTAAATGATTTATTCCTTTGGGTTTTGACTCTTTGGTAGTTCTGGTAAAGGCATCGCCCTGAGTCATCTAGATGGTGTGTGGTTACCTAAATGCTTTAATAATATATGGACCACTTAAAATGGTTTGGCTGGAAACACTGCTGCAGCACATCAAAATTTGCTACCAATTTTACATATCAGGATTATCTACTATTTGGCAGGTCATAATGGTGGCAGGGGATCATCGGGTAGGCATATTTGCCAAGGAACGAATTAATGCAGGAGAAGAACTTTTCTATGACTACCGTTACGAGCCAGATAGAGCTCCTGCTTGGGCCAGAAAGCCAGAGGCATCCGGATCAAAAAAAGAAGAAGGTGCCCATTCCAGTGGCCGTGCCAAGAAGCTTGCATGACTCGAGTATTTATTTATATACTCACTTCCAGATTTTTTATTTCCATTCTTTTACAAGCAAATGCATCATTAAAGCTGACCCTAGAGATTAGGTGTAACGTCAATCACTTTGCTGGGGAGGCCATTGTCATCTCCACGAGTGACCTACTGGATTTAGTTCTGAAATTTTTCTCTGTATTCCTTCAATCCTATGCCAGCATAGCATGAGAAGAAAATTATTACAGGTACAGTGAATCAATAGGGTCTTTGGGTTTTTCATGTAGGCAAAACACAATGGCGACTAACCTCATCAACGGTCTTTAAGACCGACATTCATTGGGAGCTTTTGGGGTTAATGATGCTGTATGACTACAAACATACAGCGTCGACTGTTACATTTGATGGGTGCTGCACCAATTCGTCCGGCAGAAAGTGTCGTTTTATTTTATTTACTATATTTTTACTATTAGAATATAAAATATCTAGGAAATTAGCCAACTCGAATGTCTTAGCATCATATTCGAGAGGGATTTGTTTTACGGTATTTTCTTCCCTTTTATCGCCTATCTGGAGACTATAGTTGATGTAGATGGCATTTTTTAATACTGCTAAAATGACTGGGATATTCATATCGTCAACATTCTAGGTGCAAATATTCAAAGTTGGAAAATACATAATAATGTCCAAGTTAGATTATTAAATTTTACTACCAAATGGTTAAATTTATCAGTATGGCACTCAACTTGATTAACCAGTTGACATCTTCTCTCAGTGTATCTAGAGAAGTCATTATGTATTGTTTGCCCAAGTTGTAAAAGGCCTGTAAAGACAAGGCGTCTCACATATTTGCTTATCTATAAAACTTGCATTTGTCGATCTTCAACATCTATTTTACAAATCAACCATCATAAAATTCAATTATATTATCTTCCGAAACTGAGGATATTTCAAGAGGGAATAAAATAGAAATTGACGTTAGGATAAACAAAATACGATGGTGTCAGAATTCAAGGATTTCACATATAATCTAATTTTCTAGCCATTAAGATAATCTACCCCCAATATTATAGTCGCACACCCCATAGAACAATCCCAATAATCCACGAAATCACCAGCAACATCCATGTAAAGTATTGTTACACAAAATATCTTCATAGAAAGTAAGAACCCGAAATAGGTATCAACTCATCCACTCCTCGTCTCTAAAAGATTATCAAAGTTTTATTATTTTAAAAAGAGATAAGACTGTGGCCTAGTTGAGAAATAATAAAAATAGCATCAAATGATAAAGTAAAATAAATTTACTAAAAATAATTGATATAATGAATTGCGGAACTAATAAGATTATTGGACTAATAATCTTGAAATAAGAATAATTAAGCTATTATCCATTTAAGAAATATTGAGTATGAACATCGGTATATTAAGTTAAAAAATTACAAGACTGTTAGATTGGAGCAGAAATAAAATTGTTGATTGTTTTAGAAAATACAAAAATATCACGACAAAAAAAACTACAAAACTTAATAGATTGATATTTTTTTTTGAAAGGAATCGATGAATATATTATGTAAGAATGTACAACAAGAGCAACAAAACAAGGCTATATGCTAAGACGATGATTGACTGGAATACACAGTAGCTACGCAAATGTATCTCGGTCCATCAAAGCCTATCACCTCAAAATCCTATGCAGATTTTCTATCAGCAGTAGGTCCATGCCGTTGAAATCCGCATTACGTACATTAGCTTTTGCCCAGCCTACCCCATGAATCAGGCTTTCAAAACATATATCAGCCGCGCATTTATAAGTTTGCTGAAATAGGTTTTTGTTCCTACTAGACCACAGTCCCCAAGCCATTGAGAATAGAATGATGTACCAAATCTTTCGTTGATTCTGGCCAGTGGAGAAGCCTTCCCATTGTGTAAACAGGTCTTTGATACATTGTGGCTGGACCCATTGATATCCCCATTTTCTGAATAATAGGGACCATCATAGCCAGGCTGATCTGCACAGCAGTAGGATATGATTAGCATCGCTTTCAATCTCCTCACAGCTCGGGCAAATTATCTCTGATTCATGAAGAATCCCAAGCTTCACGAGATATGCCTTGGAGCTGAGTTTGTTCAAACAAGCAAGCCACATTAGCGATTGGTGCTTGGGAGCGCCAGTTCTTGCCCAGACATTGGGGATAGGCTGCGACAAAGGCTGACTACTTATCTCTTCCAGAAAAAGATATTCGTTCTTCACCCTGTATTTCTCACAATTTCGCCCCCAGCCAAATGAATCATCTGCCGATTCAGTGAGTGTAATGCCCTGCAGGTATTGCATCAGGGCAGTCGCCAGCTGTTGTTCCCAATCAAAAAGTGACCGTCGCCAAGATAATCTTCAAATCCATCTAGTATCTTCAAAATATCCCACCTGGGATATAAAAAGATTTTGCTGTGTGGATATCTCAAACAATCTCTGGAATTTAGCAGAGAGGGATTGGTCCTCACACCAGAGATCTTCCCAGAATTTTATGTTTTCCCCGTTCCCTGCTGTCCATCTCAAATTGGCACGACAACCTCTAGCCATAGTAGAGTCTGCATTTAGACAGTCGGATATATTGCGCCATAGTGGGGAGATCCGATGAGTGTCAAAAGAGAGACCGTCGGCTGTGAGGCGGGGATGGTAATGATCAACAATGATACGTCTCCAAATTTGATCCTTAGCAGTGAATAACCTGTAACACCATTTAAGCAGTAAGGCTGTATTCCTCAACTCAATAGAGCCCACTCCTGCACCCCCATGTTTCTTGCTGAGACAGGTTTGTCTCCAATTGACCTTGTTTAAACATCGCTTGTCGATCCTTCCCTTCCACAAGAATTGCCTAACGAGCCGGTCTATTTCTCTCCTTATACTCTGTGGCATTCTGTAAATCGACATAGTGTAGATAGGAATACTATTCAGAGTGGAGTGAATGAGCGTCAGTCTACCTCCCATAGATAAATAGGAGCCCTTCCAGCCGGACAACTTCTGTCGAATCCTTGTTATAATTCCTTTCCAAGATCTGAGGTACTTAGGATTGCATCCAAGAGATATATCCAAGTACGTAATTGGAAGTGATTGCTGCTTACAGTTAAGGATTCGAGCATTGTGCTCAACATCGTGTGTCGACCAGGCTATGCCAATCAAGGAGCTTTTATTGAAATTGATCTGCAGTCCGGTCAACAATTCAAAAACACGGAGGACGCGTTGCATATTCCTGAGATCATCCATGACCGCTTCACAAAAGAGCAGCGCATCATCAGCATATTGTAGGTGAGTGAGAGAGAAACTACCTAGTTGGAAGCCTCAGATCAATCCCCTTTCAGCTGCTCTGTCCATCAGCTTAGATAGAACTTCGGTCACCATGTCGAATAGCAGAGGGGAGAGAGGATCTCCTTGTCTTAATCCTCGCTCGGTATGGAATTCCTCAGCTGGTGAACCATTGATAAGGACAACCACCTTAGAAGTGGAGATGCATTGGCTAATCCATTGGATCCATTGATGCTTGAAACCCATACGCTGCATTACATCAAGGATGATTCTCCATTCAACCATATCAAAAGCTTTCCTGAAATCCAGTTTGATTAGCCATCCTTTACGCTTTGTAGTTTTCAGTACATGAATCGCTTCAGCTGCCGTCATTACTAAATCAAGAAGATTTCTCTCTTGAATAAATCCCGACTAGGAAGGAGAAATTATTTTTGCGATAACCCGTCGGAGTCTGCCAGCTAAAATCTTCGCAATTATCTTATAAAGACTATTGATTAAACTGATAGGCCGGAAGTTGGAGAGACTGTCTGCACCGCTGATTTTAGGAACTAGCATGATGAATGCATTGTTTATCCCTTTAGGCATCACCTCTCGCTGACAGAACTCTTTGATCATGCTAGAGATATCGTCTCCTACCACACTCCATGCTTTTTTAATAAAATGGAAGTTAAAACCGTCAGGACCCGGGGCCTTGTTGCTTCCACAGCTCCAGACTGCTTCCTTGATCTCTTCACTGGAAAAAGGCAATTCGAGATTGGTAGCTTCCATCTCTGAAATTCTGGTGAAAGGGAGATCCCCCAATCACAACCACTCCTCTTTGTCACTACTGAATATGTCTTTGAAATAGTTGCAAGCGGCAAGCTTGATCTCCTCTGGTTTCTCTAGGGTCACACCATCTACTCGGAGTGCAGCAATAAAATTGCGTTGCCGTCGTAGGTTTGCTCTCAGATGAAAGAACTTAGTATTCCTGTCACCAAGCTGCAGCCAATGTATTATTGCCTTCTGTCTCCACATTGACTCTACTTTCCTTTTCATCTCCCACTTCTCGGCTTGTAGAGCCACATAAGTGGAATTCATCGAGGGTTGCACCTGAGGCCCCGCTCCTAATCTCGCCGCATCGAGTTCATCGAGAGCCTGCAGGATTTGCTTCAATCTATTTTCTAGATTCTCAGTCGTCGTCCTGTTCCAGGTCGCCAGAGATTTTGCCAAAAAATGCCACTTTCGGATCGTGGCAAATCTGCCTGGAAAGACTCTACCCCCTTCCTCCCAAAAGTCTGCCACTGTATCTAAAAATTTGGCTTTGTCCCACCAGATATCCCATGACTTAAATGGTCTTCTCCCCCAATCATAATTATCAGACCGTAAGATTAAAGGAACATGATCGGAGAACCTTTTATTTCCTGCATATAGTTTTAACTGGCTGTTTCTGATTAACCATTCCGGACTAGCTAGGGCTCTATCCAGCTTAGATGCACCATGGGAATTAAACCAGGTAAAGGATTTTCCGAGCAACGGAATATCCGTTACCCCAAAGTTATCCATAAACTGAATCAGCAACCGAGCTCCCCTTGTACTAAACGTGTGAACTGTTCGCTCCGACCGAAGCGTGATCTCATTGAAATCCCCCAGCATCAGCCACGGTAGAGACGATTGACTCTTCTCTAGTATGATCTCTGCCCATAACCGTTCTCTCTCCGAACTACCATTGTAAGCGTATAATCCGATGCATATGAAGCGAAATCCACTAGAAATGATAGTCATTAATAGATTGATATTAGTCAGTACCAACTTTAAACAAAAATAAAAAGATCCACTAGTTTTAAAAATATCAAATCTATGAAGTTTTTTTCGAAGAAAAATATACGAGTTGATGAAAGAATTCTGGGACTCGCAGTGCAGACATGTATCGTCTTCCTCAACAAGCAAATTAAGAGAACACGACGGACTATATTGTTCATTGAAACGGTAGTATCGAATTTAAACCACCGGATAATAAAAGTAAAAGAGTTAACCATATATAACCAGTATCATTATTTGCTATCTATCTGAACAGTTTCAAGGTAATGACTATGGCCTCTTGCGTCTTATCATGATGTATGTAAAAACTGTTGGGATTTGTCAACAAAGGCAAAAGACAAGCACAATGAGAAAATAAGACTACCGAGGAACCGTTCCTATATTAAGTTTAATTCAGGTAAAAGGGCATAAGCAAAAATGGAAATTACATAAAAAGAAAAAAGAGAAAAAAAAAAAGCAAGCAAGGATAAGAAGCAAAAGGATACAATGTGTGTGAGAGAGCGTTAGTATTCAAAAGGTGTTGACACGAGGATATCCTATTAAGGAGTATTCATGGGTGAAAATCTAATTGGTCAGAAACAAAGCATGACACCTTTACTACCATACTTGTCTGTTCCTACTCCAAATTTGATTCTGGGTTATCATCTGTCATTGGAAATTACGCTCTCTTCCAGATCAAAACTGTTTCAAATACTGAAATTTTCACTTATATATGCTATCCCTCTTCACAACTTCACCCCCACACAGAGATTCTCACATTTCTCCAAACAGTTGTCTGGACGGAGAGAAAGAAGGAGGATCTTTAGGCTTCCTTTTCCCCCCAACTCTCGATCTTTACATAGGTATCATCGGCTTTATATGATTCTTATTTCTATTGAGATGAATAAATTACTCTTGATGTAGGGTTCGTTTGCTTGTGTATATCAACTTTTGATGGTTTTCTGCTCATGCATGTTCCACTGAGATTTGAGCGGATTTTAATTTTTAATTTTTGATTTTTTTTTCTCACTTGTGGAATACTTTCTTATTCCTCTTGGTAAAAACTTGGAAAGTAAATTTCTTACCCCTAAAAGAGACACGATATCTATGAAGTGAAAAATTGAAACCTTTTTTACTGTTAAATTGTTTTCATCGGAGTGATAAGATTAATTTCACATAATCATGCATCGGCTAGTTAGATTCTATATATTTAATTTTTTTGTTATAATTTTTGGAGTTAGGGTTAGATCTCTCGGTTACTAGTTTTTTAAACAAAAAATAGCTTTTCCAATCATAAAATTAATTTTTTATCAGATTTCCATTCGGTTCGATTCGGTTTGATTTGATAGGCATCGCCACCAAGACGGTAAAAACATCCTACCAAGTGTGTCTCCCATTACAATTTACTCATAAATCTTTATTCAAGATTTACCCTACTATTATTAAGTTTGTGCAATGCATGTTTCCTCTCTTCTTTTGTCTTTTCTTGAAGAAAATGATTTGCACGGAAGGTTTTTGTAATTCTCTTTTTTATTTTAAATTTATGTCAAAAAGTTTTTTATATAAGCAATTTTATCAAAAGTTAAGCACACCACCGATTTTGGATTTCAGTTAGTAAACTTTGAATTTGTTTTTATTTTTTTTCTTATTTACAAATACAATTAAGTGAATTGATCATAATCCACAAAATTTTGTAGGTTTTTAATGGTTATACTCTTCTAATTATTTTAATTTTTAACTAAATTTTTGCCCTAATTTCTATCTCAAAGCTATTTTTCTTTTTAAAAAATGACGTTAGAGCATTATAAGAACATTAGAATAGTGGGTTTGGTTGTTATAATGACTATGAGTAGTTGCTGTTCTTTATGGAAAACCAACAATTCTTATCTTTTTTTTAAAAAACCCCACAATTCTTATCTAAATGGAGGATTAGAGATCCACGTCCCTGACTATGATCTTTCCAATATACTAAAAAGAAAGATAAACTAATATGGTGAATTTATCCATCTTTTGACCTTCAATATCAGGAGGGATTCTTGTAATATGATAAGAGGAAATAGAAAAGGAGACCCACCAATTTAATTAGCTTTCTTGGCTCTTTGCTGTTCACCCTTCACATTCATAGGACCTTACAGATCTATTTCGATTTCACTTGTCCCAATTATAGTTATAGTAATACCCTCTTCAACAAGAAAGAATATGAAGAAGAAAAAACCATTCTTCGGCGTTCAATCTTTCTTTTCCAGGCTCAAATTTCTGTACTGCTATATTCTTTTGTATTGTACTTTTTAGGGTTTTGTCTAGAATAGTTGTTTTTTCAAGTTTATGTCTAATTACATTCCAAGAAGAGTGACAAGATGGTTTTACTAATCATTTGGGTACTGTACGTAGTATGATTAGTAAGAGATGAGTAAATCCAAAAACCTTTTATCTATGATTGCTTGGGATCATTTTTATTGTGTCCAATTTCTCAGGAGGACCGTCAAAGGGATTAGTATCTTGCCATGGCAAATCAAGATAGCACTTCCAATGGCTTTCCAGAACCTTACCCCTTTGGCTACGGGTCTAATGCCATTGTTCTTGGGTTGAATCCTACAAGTGGAGTTCCAGCACCTGAAACGTCAACTCATTATGGGCATACTCACGTTATGAATGGTGAATCTGTTTCTGAGTTGCACGACCCAAGTCCAGTAAGGTTTCAGCATTTATTAGCTGCGGATGGACCAGTGGAATCCCCTCATCATGTTGTAATTCCACATATTGATCTAAACTCAGAAGGAAGGGAGAGTGAGCCACATGCTGCAGTTTTGGGACAGAGGGATGATATGAATCTGAGCAATGGCCGGCTCACAAATCTGCCATCATTTTTGCAAGGGGATAGCTCTAATAATACTTCCCATGGTATTCAGTCGAACCCTACTGACGAAGGCTATGTTATTGACAAAAATCATGGTAAGAGTATTTTATCTTCGGATCCGTTTGGACGAGACGGACAAGATGCTAATGAAAAAGAACGTTCTGGGAGTGGGCCTGATTCCGATCCTCTTGTAATCTCTTCTGGAACTGCACGGTATGTATTGGAAGAAAGTGAGAATGGAGAAGGGGGTTCTACATCTGAAGGAACGCGTTTATTCTGCAAAAGAAAAGCACCTGAAAGTCCTTCCGAGTCTGCTAATGGAAGCTCAACATCAACTAAGCAAGCAGTTAGCGCTCAAGAACCGAGCAGTAGAGGTTTAAATGCAGCACCAACTGTTCCCTTGAACGTCCAAGCAAATGAGAATTTTTCAGAAAGTTTCCGTGCTGGACCTGCGGTGGCAACTGGAGGGCCTTTCACTCGTGATCAATCTTCTAGGGTTGCATCTTACGGATTTGAAACTGGTGCAAGAGCAACCTCCAATATCAATCAAATACCTCGTGTGTTAGGCCAAGAATATAACTCACAGAGAAATATTCATTTGGGAGGACCTGTCAACCAACAAGGGTTGTCCGCTTGGGCTTCAAGTAATACGCTATTGCGATCCTCTGGTCAAACACAGACATATTTCCCATTAGCTCAACAGCCTGCAGGTTTCTCACCAGGAATGATGAATTCTGTACCGACAATGCAAGAAGGGCTCATCCCAAATTCTTCACAATCCCCACTGCCTTTCCAGTTTAATGGGATCCCCCTGGTACAAAACCCTGTAGCACCGGCTTCTGCGTATAATTTTCTTGGAAGAGATGGAATGCATAGGCAACAGCAGTACTGGGGGAACGTTGGAGGACAAACCATAGGTCTTCCAGAATTTCAAGGAAGCAATCTAGCAAGCCCACAAAATCCTAACCTGAACTATCCCAGTTGGGCAAACTTTTATAGAGATGCTGCTTCTAGTTCCCGAGAAGGCCCTCCTCAATTTGCCCATCATCCAACTGCTACATGGTTTCCTCAACCCCAAGGAAACACGAGTGAGCCATATGCTCCTGCTAGATTTCCAGGAATTCTGAATCACATGCAGAATATAGGTCAAAGCAACTACCTCCCTCTGTACACTGGTGTTTCTGCTACAGCAAGAGGGACTGACTTCTCAGTACCAGGTGGAAACGCCAGGCCTTATCATATGCAGCAATTATCAGGACCAACAATCCGTGGAAGACGAACTGGTGCTAATCCTTCATTGACGACGGTGCCGCGTGTGAGCTCTGCTCCTTGGAGAAGCAGACTGGTAAGGTCTCTCTACCAGTATTTCTTATATTTATATTCGTTAATTACTAACTTTCTATATTTGTTTTCTTTCTTTCTCCTTAATTACAGGCTAGAAATGCTTTAAACCTTTTGCGGAGGAGGGTTCTCTATAGTCTGAGGTATTGTTTTCGATAGTTTTATTCCTTTTTTTACATTGATGGGATGTTTAAAGATAGGATTCATAATCCTGAAAGTGTCCTCCTTAATAATTTAGTCTCACACTTGCATGAATACTACTCAAATTACAAGCTGTCTCAAACAATAGATAAGAGCAACAAGAAGAGACGAAAGATAAGAAGTAGGAACAAATGAGACTTTTATTATCCATGAACAATCATATAATATCTATATTTATAGATATGGAAAACTCTGAAAGAAGTTTTTTGCACTGATTTAGGGCTGAATTTTATGAAATTTTGGTGGTACGCCTGCAGGGATGTTATAGTCATTGATCGATCAGTATTATTGGGTATACCAGATGACCAGCATGAAGGCATGCGATTGGATGTGGACAACATGTCTTATGAGGTAATACGATCGAGGGAAAGAAAAGAAAGGGCACTGATTCTGTTGTTTTGTGTTGACGTCCGTTCCTAGTTCAGTTTTAGACCATCTTAGAATATCATTTGTTTTTTTTCTTTTCTACCTAAACTACGTCTTTACACCAATTGTCGCAGGAGCTGCTGGCCCTGGAAGAGAAAATAGGAAATGTCAGCACTGGACTAACTGAGAATGCTATTCGTGCACATATGAATCGGCGGAGGTATCAATTAGCTGAAGCTGGATCATCCGTAGATGAAGAACCATGCTGTGTCTGCCAGGTAAGAGCTGATCAGTTCTCTTCTACCTTCCAAAACTAAACCTAACAACAAAATACATATACACGCTATCTCTGTGATATCTGCTACTGATCAATAGTCTGTATCGGTTTCTCTTTTTTGTTTTCCCAGGAAGAATATGCTGAAGGTGAGGAACTTGGAAAGTTGAAATGCGGGCATGACTTTCACTTCGACTGCATTAAGCAGTGGCTCGTGCTGAAGAATAGCTGCCCCATTTGCAAAACAACAGGCTTGGATGCTTAAGAGTAATGACCGTGCATGGAGCTGCATTTCCTGATCTGCAAACTACAAAACTCCATTTCCTTTACTGTTTAAAACCAAAATCCAGTATATTACAGATCCAATTTCGCTTATCCATGAAGACCGTATGGTTTTACTTTTTTTTTTATGGACATCATTTCCAGCTATAAATAATGGCATTGTCCAAACTATCCATGTTTATGGGACACTCGTAGAGGTTATCGGTTGCATTATATGAAATCTTATCATTCCTCAATTCTTATCCAATCCTTATATGTATTAAATATGATATATCCGTGTAAAAAATCATATTTTTATATTAATGCAATGGTTATTTCAATGGACTCTTCGGCTCTTTTAGAGTGGACCTACTGGGCCGTTCTAACTCATAAAGAGGAGCCCATGTCATGAAAAAAAATAAAAAAAAATAACAATGAAAAAAAAAATACTTAATTGCCACCGTAGGATATGGTGGATCATCGCTCCATTCGTATTTGCCTTTTCCTTTTCGTCAGTAACTTCTATCGTTCTTCTTATTTTGCGTGCCTTCCACTTGCCATACTAACCTGAGGCACATTTAACTCCGACACTGCTCTCTTTCCTACTTCAGACGGTAATGTAATAAAATATCAGGATTCAATCCTATTTAAATATTTATTTTTTATCAAAATCAATACTTATTGTATATTATTATCTTAAATGTCCGATCGACACTTAAAAGAGAGAAGTACACATTCCATAATCATCAATTTCCTCTTTGTCCTCCGAGTTATACAGAAGGTTGGAGAAACAACAGAAGACACGCATCCAAGCCTCATCGGGAATTGTTTTTTTCTAAATTTCACAACCCCGAGCAAGTCAAAATCAAAATCACTTCACTTCACTTCATCACTTGCAGACCAAAAATTTGACCACCCATAAATCTACAACCGTCTGATTGTTTTGCTCCACATCTCGAGGCTACACAATTGCTCTTATCCACTTGACACGTCAACACCCTAGACCGGACGTGAAGCACACAAAGGATTAGCTCGCCGTGCATTGATGATGATCCTATTCCTGCAAAAGCCCTATGTGCTGTCTTATGGATCCATGGCGTTTTTTGGGTTGATGGGGAGACGGCTACTACGGTGGTCCCGTTCGTAGGGTAGACGTTAGAGGGGCTGGATACGAGATCTATTAAGCCAATATGGTGGTGCCACGTATTGGTACTTATTGAAGCAAGGCTGGACAAAGATATTGTTAAATATTATTTGGTTGGGAAGAACATTACCTTTAGTTGTCTGGATCTGGCTAAGGTGATGTTCAGTTGGACAGGTCAGTGATAGGGATTGATAAGGAGAGGTCGGATTCTCTGACCAGAATTATGATTAAATTGGGTTTGGAATTGGAGAAGAACACTTGTTAAAGATAGTAGAGACACGTCGTAGAATTGATTCCTTCACAATCCAACTAGTCCCGCATAGGAACGCACTGTGCTACCCCCTTTGTTGCAACTTTGAATCCACGACACGTTATGTGCATTTATTTAACGACAAGATAAAGAAAGTCTGGCTAGTAATCCTGATCCTTTTTGTCTTGGGCAAAGACAATGGAGCAAAGACAATAGAACTACCATATCTTGTCCTCTGGCTTTGTAATTTTTATAAAAGTATATGCATTCGTGATTAATTTCTTTCAAGATAATATAAATTAAGGATGATCCAATTAATTTTAAATTTTAAAATATTTTATATACAAAATCAAGAATTAAACTTCATTAGAGTATTGTGAGTTTATTCGCTTAAATATATGCCTCTTTCGTCTTTATCATCCAATAGGTTTATTGGTTATTATCAGAGAAGTTTTCCTTAAGATTAGATGATTTAGAAACAAGGTTGTGGGATAAAACGGTATTTTTATTCGAAACAAGCTCGACAAAAAGTGTATAGAATTCGTATTTGTCAAGTTTTCAGCAAAAACCAAAACGCTTAACCCTGTAATATAATGCGTTGGAGACAAAAGATGCATTTCAATATTATTAATTAAAGCATGAAATTGTATGTGACGTTATACAAATAATAGAATACCCAATCTCATTTTCGTTAACAAAAGGGTAACTAAGTGAACTTATAAATAACGAATTTGTAAAATTACGTGCATCAACGCATATAATTTCATGATCATATCTATTCATTTTTGAAACTATTAGCCTAGCAAATAGAACATTATCCTCAAATATAATCATATAATATGTAATTCAAATTTTGACGAATATAAATAGAGATTGCTGTGATTTTTAAAAATATAAACAATATCAAATTTTCTGCGGTTAATTGTAACCCATTTGTCATATTTCTTAAAAAAATTGAAACCATAAAATTTATTTTAAGAATAAAAAAATATCAAAAGCATAATTTATTTGACTTGATATACCCATTTTTAACAGAAACCTCTCCGAACGTCGATGAGAATCATATGCGCGTTAGGTCAGGACTTATCAACAGAAGAAGAATCAGAATCAAAACGTCCACTATTCGTTGAAAGCTGACAGTATATGAATTTTGGCGTCCCTCACGTGCAACACCTTAGGTGCGTTTTCACAATTTCCTCTCACCACTCAAGTTACTGTTCTCACAAACCAATCATTAAACCTCCTGTCCTAACTTTTACTCCCTCACTCGCCTTGGCGCGTGCATGATTTGATCTATAAACCCCGTTTCACAAAAAAAAAAGAAAGTAAATAAGAAGACCAACCACACTCGTCGAAGAAACTAACCCGAGCACTTCTCTACCTGCCAACCCCGAGCTCAAGCTAGAGCAGGTTAACTCTTCGGGGTGATGCTTTGGTTCGATATTCAATGACCGAGACTCCAACGGGAAGTACAGGAATGGTAAAATCCTGAGAGAGAATCAAAGATAAAGAAAAAGAAAAAAAAAAGAAAAGTAGAGCAGAAGGTTATGGGCGACATGTATAATTATGAGAGCAACATTAATGTTACAGGTGGTGATGGCGGTGATAATCACCGTTCGTCACCGGATGATATATCGGTTTTCCTCCGTCAGATCATGTCCCGGTCGTCTTCATCAACGTCTGCTTCGTCCTCTTCCTCGTTTGTTGGTCCGCAGGCGCAGGGGCGACCTTTACCCGTTGTTGCGGTACCGGAGGATCCTGTTCCTGGCAGTTCGTGCCTGCCAGTGAAAGACGTGGTATCTGGTAGTGATTTTGGATATTTTTCGGGGAATATTGTGAGGGGTAATGTGTCGTCTTCGTCTATTGGTGGAGGCAGCGGGAATGAGACTGATGAACATGAATACGACTGTGAAAGCGAGGTAATGGGTAGGCTTACCTCTGTGCTCTTTGGAATTTTGTTTCCCTGTTTGGTAGGTGGAAAATGTGGAAAAATGAAAGTGGGAGTTTTCAGATATTATAGTTTGCTTATAAGTATGGTCTCCGAGTGCAGGAGGGTCTTGATGTTCTGTTGGATGAGGTGCCCACAAAGTCTGGAGTTCCACGCAGCTCGAAAAGAAGCAGAGCTGCAGAGGTTCACAATTTATCTGAGAAGGTTTTACTTTTCACGACACTATATCTGTTTTTTATTATTTTATTTTTATGGGTCTTGATCGTAGGGTTTCTTGGCAGAGGAGGAGAAGTAGGATTAATGAGAAAATGAAAGCATTGCAGAACCTGATTCCCAATTCCAATAAAGTATGTTTACAACTATTTTAAATTGTTTCCTCCAGTTGATCTTGTGTTGTCAAAGAGTCCCTTTCGCTTGTGAGCTTGACTGTTTGATTCTGTCTTTCTTTGTTTGTCAGACTGATAAAGCTTCAATGCTCGATGAAGCTATTGATTATCTCAAGCAGCTTCAGCTCCAAGTGCAGGTTCGTGGTGCATATCCAGATTTGCTTCATTTGAGGCATTTCCAGATCTAATTTTCTTTCGACAAATTAGATGTCAATACTTTCGTTCACTTCTTGCTCGACCGAAGGTTAGAAGAGGAGAATAGGATCACGAAATTTTTTGTCAAGAATGAGTTCTATGCACTTCAAATTTTAATGTCAACTTCTCGTTTATTTACCAATAGCTGGAAGTTAGGATCTACTTGTCGAAATTTCAAATATTGACATGCTAATTTTATAAAATAAATGTCCTGAATGTGGACTCTGGGTGGATTATGAATGAAGACGACAGATGTGTATCATAGTATATCAGGTTCTGGCATGTTTTTGCTCTACAGAAATCTTGATATGTAAGGCTTGATTTGATATTATAACTGTTAATTCATTTGATTACCAGCCTATGTAAAACGTGTTCTAAGGGCCATTTTGATTTTTCTCCTGTTTCAGATGTTGTCAATGAGGAACGGGATAAATTTGCATCCAATGTGCTTGCCTGGGTTGCTTCAACCATCTCATTTCTCTCGGTTGACAGCGGGGATTGCCGAGGAAAATGGACCTCTGCATTTGAATATGACAAGTCCTTTTGTTTTGAATCCGGAAACGCCGGCGTCAGCTATGTTTGGTCTTCCAAATCATTGCACTTCATCTCTGCAGTCATTATCATCCAATACACCCCATGAGTTCAATCCCGAAGGTCCATCTGTCCCGGAATCATCAATCAAGCCTCAATTTGGGGCATTCCCGCTTTACAGTCCTTGTGAGGTATGCATGCTTGAATTTTATTTCTGTCTATGACAATTCATACTATGTAGCAGTTCCCGCCATCTCACATCCTGTCAATACGCAGGCAAATCATGGTGAAGATTTCTTGCCTTATCAGCCACCTGATGTCAGTCATGCTGAGAGACTTCCATCAGGTGGGTATGCTATGTATAGATTTCAGGATGTAGGTAGACAGGAGAAATTAATGTTGCATATGAGCATGTCGTCACTTGCATTCTTGTCGTTAATGACATAATCTGAAGCCTAATTCGGTCTAACACTTTCATGTTGGCTACAAGAATTAGCATCCCTTCCCTTTGGAAGACAAGATTCTAGTATGAAAGACAGCAACAGCTGTATGGAAGCATGCATAACAGGAAGAAACCAAGCCGGAGGGATCCTGTTAAAGAGTAACGACCGCAATCCTGTCCTTACCCCAGATTTAAATGGGTAATAATATATGATTTTTTGTCAACATAATACAATGAGACCCTCGTGTGCTGTCATTTTCATGTCTTAATTTCATCCAATTCGTGACTCACCAGTATCCAGACCGGAAGAAATGCACTCATCGGTGGAGTTAAGATGGAAAGACGAGGTATTTGAAGTTACTGGACCGGCAATCAGCAAACTGATCAACATTTGGGTTCGGCATAGGAAGACCTTTGGTTCCATTTACCCATCTGTGCCTCAAACATGGAGCATCGATCTACCGATGATAGAGCTGAAATAGCTGTTTTACAGGCTAATGAATTTGCATAGAGAAAAAATGTTCATGAGACCGTATTTCTTATATCGTATAATCAGCTTCACAGACCTATGAGACACTACCATGCATCCTTTTCAATTTGTTCACTTCACTTGAATGTAATTTTCGTATTTCCATCATTTTTCTTCAAATTATACAAAAGACCGCAGCTTTTGAACCATGTACATTAAAACCCTAATAGCCAGCTAAGTATCGACTGTGATGCACCTAAAGCCAACACAGACCACATAGTCTCCAACTTTTGCTGCCTGGTGGCAATGCAAGTTGCATGCTCTTTCCCCGGTAATCGGATCTTTCTAGGCTCAAGCAGAACCATGGAGGATTTTATGGTCACCTTCTTCAGTTCCTTGTGATCCTTTACTCCTCCTCAAGTCAAGAAGAGTCAAGTCATTTGATGTACAGGAGCAATTGTTGGGGTTAACGAAGTCAAGAGAAGAGGGCTTTAGGAATAAGTAGGTGGCCCCTCCTGGAAAGGAAAACCTGCCGGTCTTTATAAGATGCAACGCGGGCCATATCATATACCGATTTGATTTCCTCTTATAAGGTGACTATAGCATCCTTGGGAGTAGAAGGATTGGCAATCTGTTCCTCGAATCAATGTGGATGTCACTTCCTTGTTCTTTTCAACTTAGAGTTGCGAGCCCAAGTCCCGACAATATATCTTTCTTTTCTGATGAGTTCCGATACATGCATGTCCTTATAGGAAGTTGGGAAAAGGATGCCTTTCGACAATAAACGAACACCTTCTGGTGGACTGGATGTTTAGTTCCCATCAGACCCAAAAGCTGATTTGCATGTTATCTACGTGTCAGTCCAAAAAGGAAACGACGAGTACAAGGCCTGGGGCCAATACATGGGATACCAGTGAATACCAAAAAGATTTTGAATTTTTGACCATTATGGAAGCTATGGATAAAGCGGAGAGTGATTCGATTTTAAAATATAAAAAAATAATTATTGGAATAAAGCTTAATCTGAAAAATAAAATATTTATAATAATATAATGAAATTGTTAATTTTTTATTTAATTTTGGATAACTGATAGAAAACATCTATTTGGTACAGTCAAACCGAAACAATTTGTCTGGTATTTGGTTATCACTTATCACCATCAAAATTTCGGTCCATTACTTAAATCAATAAATTGATTAAAAAATTATCGAAATTCAAAATTCAAAATATTTGAGCGAAATTTCGGCCCATCTCGTCTGTCTTCATGTGAGTTTCCTCATTCTTTAACATTGAACTTTTTGCCAAAAGAGATAAACCAATAGAAATACAAAGCAAAACATGATTTTATTCTTATCCTCGAGTATATATATTTTTTTAAGCTGTTATCCTCCAGTGTATGTTTAACCAATAAATATTATCTCTTATTTATTAGAGATTATTTACAAACTACGGGATATATCTTGAAACATGAAGAATGTTTCGAAAATACTAGGAATTATTTTACTGATATATTTAATATATTTAATGTACATAATAATTATTATTTAATGTTTCGAGCATTCAAAATATATATTTATTCATTTAGTACTAACATCTGATATCTTTCTACTAAATATATGTAAAGAGTGTAATTAGAATATCACGCCATTAAAGATCTTAGGACGAAGAATAAAGCAATTAAGTTCATATTGATTGATAATGATCGAATTAAACATCGAATATTTTTATTAATTATTATTTTCTTGTTGTTTTTTATTTTATCGTTTCGAGAATAGAAACATTGTGTTAAATTTATATTTGTATTATATAATATATATTAGTTTCCTTTGCTAATTATATGATCTTTATAATAAGTATTTATTAATCAATCACAATTAGAATCTAAAAAATAATAATTATTTTTTTGTTATAAATTTTTTATTCATTTCTTAAGTTTATATGATTGAAAGATTTGCTAACAAATTATGTAGCTCAAACAGTTTCTATTCTCATCTTGAATATTTAAGAATTAGAAGATTTTGAGTTTGATATAAGAGGAATTTAGAAGAACAGGTAAAATGTAAATTACAAAAAAATATGATACTGAGATTAATTCCTAAAATTTAATTTCATTATGATGACAGTTAACATTATCATGTCAATCAATTATATTAAAAAGGTGTAACTTATCTTATTGGTTCGAACGAAATTTTAACTATTTAATTTATTAAGGAAAGTTTGGGTATAAATATAAAAAGATTAAAAGAATAATGTAAACAATTAAATATATATGACCTGAGAAAGAGAAAGACCCAAAACGCTAGTGCGCTTCATATTGACGCAGGCTTTTGTCCGACGCTTCTAATTCTTGTGACCTTCCATTTTCGACCTTTCTCTATCTTCGGTCTCTGAGCCGTTACCATCAAATATTTCTTAGCTTCTTGTATGCTTTATTTCTTCCTTTTCTCCTCACCTCAATAACTCTTCGCTTCAAAAACTCGTACGAGAAAAGTGGAAAGAAGCCTCGCTTTGATCGATACACTAAGAGCACTGAGTAAGGAAACAAAAATTGATTGATGGATGTTATAGTCAATGGCCCGGGAACTCTCGGTTCGGCTCTGCCTGGCCCCACCAACCCCATGGTTACTCCACTGTTAACTGATCAGTATCAGTTCACCATGGCTTACGCTTACTGGAAAGCCGCTAAGCATCGTGACCGCGCCGTGTGAGTTCGTCTCTTTTCTGTCAAAGTTCGTTTGTTTCATTTCCAATGATTACCGGTTATTCCTTTACTAGAATCTGTTGCTGATTCACTGCCGTTATTCGCTATTCGGTTCATCTATTTTGCAAATGGACTTGCACTGTGCATGAGAGAGTCATACCTAATGAGTCTCCATTTATATGGTGCCTGGTATGTGTTTTTGGTCAGGTTTGATTTGTATTTCCGGAAGAATCCTTTTGGTGGTGAGTACACCATATTTGCTGGATTAGAAGAATGCATACGTTTCATTGCTAACTTCAAATTCACGGAGGAAGACATCTCTTTCATACATGAATGCTTGCCTGGTTCGTGCGAGGTAAACCACTATCATTTCAGTTGGACTGAGACGTTTCGACATATATATTAGTTTCAGTTGGGCTGTTAGGAGTTGAGGGATTGATTTTCAGTCCTTTTAGTTGGTTACCGTGCTAGTTAGGTGTGCTAGCAATAAGGTGAATGATTATGTCGATCCGGTGTTGTAATTTATATTGAGGGTGTTTCTGGAAGCTTGTTTGTACTTCAAAATTTCGTTTGGATATAGTCCGCAGCTGTATTTTAGAATCATATTCCCCTGGCTAGATTTAATATTTAATTCTTTTTTTTTCTTGTCAAATTGTAGAATGGCTTCTTCGACTACCTTAGAGGACTAGACTGTTCTGAAGTTGAAGTGTATGCCATTCCAGAGGGAACAGTTGTCTTCCCCAAGGTACCCCTGATGAGAATTGAAGGGCCAATTGCTGTAAGTACCTTCAAACCTGTATTATATATGTTTCTGGCACAGTTTAGCATGCATGGATGCTTTATTCTGTGCATCTGCTATAGCTTATACGATTTTCTTGTCTCTTGCTCAAGTTTTTTTATTTTAGTAGATCATTGTGCCCATATTCTGATTATTTAGGTGGTTCAATTACTGGAAACTCCATTGGTGAATCTTGTTAACTATGCATCATTAGTAGCAACCAATGCAGCAAGACATCGATTTGTTGCTGGAAAATCAAAGCTCTTACTAGAGTTTGGCCTCCGACGGGCACAGGTTGGTGTCTTCTGAATATAGTCTTTCTTGATTTATGTCTGTATATGAAGAATCAGGTTAACTTTTTGAGGATGATCCCTTTCAATTAGGGACCTGATGGTGGAATAGGGGCTTCAAAATACTGCTACTTGGGAGGATTTGATGCTACAAGGTAAATTTCTAGTAATATCGGATGTTGCAATTTGAATTCCCAGTTGAAGTCTTTTAGCTATGCTTGCTGTTAGACGGCGCCAAAGTGCTTGGCCTTATTATGATCTTTTTAGCTATGCTTGCCTCTAGACGGCACCCATGTACTTGGCCTAATTATGGTCTTTTTAGCTATGCTTGCTACTATACGGCAGCTAAGTGCTTGGGCATATTATGGTTTGTTTAGCTTTGCTTGCTGTTAGACGGCTCCAAAGTGCTTGGCCTTATTATGGTAATAGTTATACCTTTTGGGGACTGTAAAAGGACTTGCAAGATGGTGGGTCTGAAACGATGATATTTCCAAAATTGCTGCTAATCAGATGTGACAGAATATACCATGATGGACTCATTCTAGAGAAACTTGTGCCTGATTTGACGGAAATTTCTTAAGAAGTCAATCTCTCAATTCCAACATCTGCTAATCCTAAAGACTCTAATTTTGATCTCCCGGATGTTTTGTGCATCATTTATATTTGGTTTTGGAATGATAGCTTTTGCTTCAGAACATCTTATAGTTTTTCCAGTATCCTAGTTTGTGCGCTTAAAATCTCAACACAGTGAAAATACCACACTTCTTATGTTTTCTTGCTCGAATCATTTGCTAGATCAAATTTAGCATCATTAAAATTAAAATTTTTCATTTATGTCACTGTGATCTTAAACTTATATTTTAGTGGAACTGAAGTTGGGAAAATGCTAGTGCTGTCTGGAGGTTACTTGAACTCATCATTGATCGATACTCCAAAAGTCTTGTTTCTTATACGAGCTAACATTGGCCTTGCTTCATCCTCCTTGTCATTTTTTACAGCAATGTTGCAGCTGGAAAGTTATTTGGGATACCTCTTCGTGGAACACATTCACATGCCTTTGTTAGCTCTTTTATGGTCAGTAATCTCCTTGTGAAGACATTAATACTATGCTTACGATGGAAAAAAAAGTGCTAGTTCATGACAACGTATGCTTCATAAGTTTTATTTTAAGTTGCTTTTTGTTTACCAAATTTATGTACTAACTTGCAGAGCCCTGATGAGATCATAGATAAGTCAATTCGAAGTGCAGATGGTACAAGTAGCTGTGAAGATTTTGTGAATTTGGTGCTGACATGGTTGGGCAAATTTCAGGTGCTTTGCGTTGGGTTTTACTTTATTTGCACATATTTTTATATATATTTCTTACAGTATTGCTCATATAAAATCATCTCCCATGTGTGCTTTTTTATTCTAGGGATAATAAGCCAACCTATAATTGAAATGAAAAGTCATATTGCACTTCGTTGATGCTGTTCCATTTATTTATGCATTTGGTCTCTATACGGAAAACAATCCTGTTTTTTTTATAAAAAATTAGAGGTTATCCATCATCGGTAACAATGACTAATTGATTTCGTTATATTGTAAGTACCAATTAAGGGAGGGTCTAGTTGGCTTGAAAATTTTAAGATACTCCATACCCAAAACCAAAGTTCAAACCTTTGATCTTTGGTTTAATGATAAATAAATCTTACCACTATCTCCTTATTTTCATGCAGTATTAGGATTTCATTTGGTGGAGAAGTGTAGAAGCTTATTATTCAATAAAGTGAAGTTATTACTTTATGTAAACACGCCATATAATGGTCCTAGTTGTTGTATATCTTACTCATTCTTTGAACTTGATTTTCTTATGTCTTGAATATGAAGGCATGTTGTTGGTATATGCAATTAAGAGTGCTGCTAATTCCACATTCATTTGAAAGGAAATTTATTGTTAAATATCATGTAGCTCTTATATGATTATGTAGTATGAAGAATGTATTCTGCTTGTACATATGTACAAATACAGATAAAGGAACCAGTGGAAAGTGATTTCCTCTCTCTGCAAATATCTGTATTGTTAACTTGTGCTATGGGTTATGATTGGTGCTTGAGAGGCATATTATGATTTATTTCCAGGTGCTTTGAGTGTTTGGCACCTTGTTTTGGCCTACAACCTTCTAATCTTTGTTGAATTGAACAACGAAATTGGTGCTGAACATCTCTGATATATCTTTTCATTTTGGAGAAATATTGATTGAGAAGCAATCATAACAAATGTCTGAGAAGTAATTAAAGTTAGGGTCTTATTGGTGATAAAAGTCAATAATGCTAAATCCTAAAACTATGGCATCAGGCTTCATTTTTTCCATTTCCTGTCCATTTATGTGCCATACTTTTTATAAGTTTAATAGTCCATGCTACGCAGAGCTCAAAGTCATTACTTGGGACTTTCGGCGAGACAAATCAAAGTGAACTTGCAGCTTTTACCTCCTATGCCTTGGCATTCCCTAATAGTTTTCTAGCTCTGGTAGACACATATGATGTAAGTAACCAACTTTCATACTAGCTTATTATGTTTGGTTGCCCGGAAGGGATCAGTATTTCCCAACTTTCTGCTTCAGTTTCTTATTTAACTTGCCTTTCTGTGCTTTATTTTCTTAGCCTGGATAGCTAGTTGTTGCTGCAGATTAAATTTCACGTACAATGATAAAGTTTTAATTTAAATTATAGCTTTTTTCCTCTTCTCATGGGCAGAAACTAGCATTACTATATTAGTTGGGTGCTTAATTTACTCTAGATACCAGTGCTTGTGTACCTGTAAACGGAGTTATGTTGAGAACTTGTTAATCAGATGTTGAAGAATGTTTTGTAAACATCATTGGATATTATTCATCAAGCTCTTATATTGTCAATCGTGTATTTTTTTTTAACATAGGATTACCTTTCTTATTTCTATGAGGGAAATGTATCTCTCAAATTGTTTCCATTATCATGCTATAGGATTTGTCATTATTACTATTAGGCACACTCAAAAGCAGAGCTCATGTGTGTAAGACTTTTTCTTGTTGCTTAGTCGGTGGTCATTTCATGAAAATGTCGCTTTATAACGACTGACAGTGGAATGATTTACTCAAAGTGCACATATTTTACCAGGTTATGAGGAGTGGAATCCCTAACTTTTCTGCAGTTGCTTTAGCACTCGGTGATTTAGGGTAAGCCATTAGGTCCACAAGTGCACTGGGCTATTAACATTCGTGCATGTAAGATTTCAATTTAATGTGATCGTTGGCAAAACAACTTTTCTAAATTTTTTTTCAACATTTATTATTCTTGTTCGGTGACGATAAGAACTAATAGGTGGAAATTAGTAAAGATATCATCCCCTTTTTATTGATTAATGAAACAATAATATTTCATTTTGTGTTTAAGTTTCTATTTATTGATCTGGTCCATTGCTGAACCTAAACTGATTTTTTTTTTACTGTATGATCAATTATTTTACAAGAAAATTAAAAGTGAAAAATCTTTCTTATAATGCTATACCAAGGCTATAACATCATCAGTAATTTTATTTGATTATTTTTCTCTATAGGTGAAAATTATTAAGAAATATTCCTCTCTTTTTATTGGTTTAATTCAACACTAAGACCATCATTTATGGTTTTTAAATTACTATCAATTTGTTCAAGGAAGTAAGTATGTTTAGTTTTATTATTTTATCTACTGGGTGAGTAGCTAAGTGTTGAGGGAAAAACATTCAAGTCCGCATGATAAGAGGAGGATGAGTCATTGTATCTGAATTTGTGAATGGTAAATTACGTAGGGCCTAAAATATAGAAATCTTATCCTAGAGAAGATAGTAACAGATGGGGACCAACATGAAACTATGAATAATATTACAAGGAGAGGTGAATAGCCACTTGGGAAATGTGAATCTAACTATTTATCATATTTGTGATAGGCATAGTTTACGCTTGTTTCCTGTCACTATCTTGTGATTCAACTGTCTTGTCTTTTTTTTGTATATTTTTGCAGGTACAAAGCGGCAGGCATTAGGTTGGATTCTGGTGACCTTGCATATTTGTCTTGTGAGGTTCGAAAGTTCTTTTGCATCATTGAAAAGGAATTTGGAGTTGCTGGTTTTGGGAAGATGAATATTACTGCTAGTAATGATCTTAATGAGGAAACTTTAGATGCTTTAAATAAACAGGTAATTACAGCTAATCAGAAGTATTTGAGCAATTTTTCCTCATGAAATAGTGTTACAGTGGTTTTGCTTGAAAGTATTAGTATGGTATCCTTACTTGGTATCCAGTTAGAAACTTTTTGTTTTCAACGGTGGAAATGGCAAATTATTTTCCGGTGATATTTTCTCTATCCTCAATAAATATCTTGTGAAAATATTACAAAATGACCTTTATTTTTGTTATATAATTTGTTGGATCATTTACCTTATGTTGTTCTTTTACCTAAGGATTTTGGTGTTCTCGTCAGGGTCATGAAATGGATACATTTGGAATAGGAACCAATCTTGTAACATGTTTTTCCCAGCCTGCTTTGGGTTGTGTCTTCAAGCTGGTTGAGATAAACACTCAGCCTCGCATCAAGCTTTCTGAAGATGTTTCAAAGGTTTGATTCCCATAAACTTGTACCCATGGGATCCAATAGTTTTATGATACATCTTTTTCTTCGTTGTTACTTTGTAGGTGTCAATACCATGTAAAAAAAGGTGTTATCGGCTGTATGGCCGAGAAGGCTACCCTCTACTTGACATAATGACAGGGGAAAATGAACAAGCTCCGAAGGTAATTATCAAGTAAATGCATTTTAAATACATTTTCTTATAATCCTATTCTTCATGCAACGGTGTCCTGGCATTCTTGTCAGTATCATTGGAGCAATACTAGGAGAATGTGCAATTTGAAAAAGTTTGGTTTGAGCTATTTGTCAAAGAGTATAGCCGTTGATTCTCATTAAATGTAGTTCTAATGATCTTGTCTTTTAACTAAGGTCCACTTCTATTATTTTTTATTCTTCAGGTGGGAGAACGAATCTTGTGTCGCCATCCTTTTAGTGAATCTAAGAGAGCGTATGTGGTTCCCCAGCATGTTGAGGAGCTTCTGAAGTGTTATTGGCCGGGGTTGTCAGGTAGGAATTCTTATGAAAGGTCATATTTACCATGTTTATTTGCATTTTTTTTCAGGGATTTCAATTTCATCTATAAACTCCTATTAATCAGGAAAAATATGGAATCGACAGATCAGTAAATATTTAAAATTACTTGGTCAAGTACTCAAATTTCCTTATGAAGCCACAGAAATCCCATATGATCCAAAACCCCCCACCCCCACCCTTCAAGCTTGTGACTGGATGTCCCCAATTCCAAGTTTTCTAACAAATTCCTGAAATGTGATAAATGATTTCCTCTTACAAAAGGCCATAGCATATCACATTACCCCTCTTCCAGCTTGCCGTGTAAGCAAATTTTATCTTCCATTTTCCTTCCTGAGTGCAATGGGTATATTATTTGTTCTAAATTTTCACTGGGTCAGCTGATGATGAGACATTCACCAGAATAGAGGAATCATCAAAATTAAGAAATTCTTTAGAATTCCTAAAATTAAGGAATCTCATCATTCCTTGACTCTAAAACTGTGCGGATATTGCTCCGAACTTCTATTCATCTCTTCTGTCTGATTATCCGTTTATAGATGATAAGTTCAAAAGATCAGACATAGGATGGTGCCATGGTGGTGGTAAAGGAGCAAACCTGATTAGATAAGTCATCCCTTCTGGGGCAGTAAACATTGCTTTGACAATTGCGAGCATCTTTAGATGAATAATTCTTAGAGAGATGTCGAGGACAACAGTGTACTTATTCCATGACCAGAAGCATGGATTCTACAAAAAAGGTTTTGCTTAAATCAGGTAATGTCAATGCTAGAGTTGTTGTCATGGATGTCTTGAGCTTATTGAAAACAGTATCAAACCCCTTTTTTTCCAGATGAATTGATTTGTTTTGAACGAAATTTTGAGAGTACCAGTGATAATTCCATGATGTCAGTCTTTTTGTGGCACCCTGTGAAAGCAAGGAATCCTTTGCAAGTTTTGGACTAGAGACCTGGGGATGTTCTGACATTGATGCTATGGATTACTTTTGGATTGCCTTTTCAACACTTTGTGACCTGCCATATGCTTTTCAACACAAAACTTCAATCTATACGTTGCATACTCATTAAATTGTCATGTCTTTGGCTTGGTAGTTGGGGCCTTCGTGCCATGTTGGTTTGTTTGTTATTGTATCATTGTTGTTGTTAAGTTGCTACTGATACCTTTGATATGAGTTTTTGCTCATGGAAGGAAACGCAAGAGAGGATTTGCCTCCGCTTAAAGCCATTAGAGAGCGCTGCATCAAGCAGCTTGAGAAAATGCGGCCTGATCATATGCGAAGGCTTAACCCAACACCTTATAAGGTACTTGATGCATTTATCAGGAAATTATTTTTTTGTCAGTTTCTTTTCGTTTGCTGGCACTGAAATGTTTAGATTACATGGCACCTAGGTGAGTGTTAGTTCAAAATTGTACGACTTCATTCATAACTTATGGCTCAACGAGGCACCAGTTGGGGAGTTGGTATGAGTTTCTTGTGAATTCCTATCTTCTTCTTTGTAAGTCCTTCACTTTTCTTTGTTAATGCCTGTCTGCTTCTTTGCAAGTCCTTCACTTATCTTTATTAAAAAGCCTTTTATAAGTCCTTGGTCGTAAAGCTTCCACAAATCATTTATATTTACAGTATGACATTGTAAAGCATTTCCTATATGGAACTGGACGATATGCCAACAAGCCAACAACATAATGGCATCTCTCGTTGTTTGATATTCTGAATTATGAGTTTCTAAAAATCTTTATTGCCTCTATCTATTTTTTAGTAATACGTACCTTTTATACTAAGATATGACCCATTAAATGGTATTTATAGACTCCTGAAAAATACAATGCACCATATATCCCAGGAGTTCGCATTCATCTAGATGTATGGTTATTTTATATTATCCGATGCGACACCATTGTATCCATCTATATGTGTAGATCGATTCAGACATGCTAATCAGTCAATTGTTGTTGTCATAGAGCTATGAAACTGGGAAACGTTGAGACTCGTATCCTGTCTTAGTATGTGCATATGTATTACTGTTTTAGATTACAAAAACATACCGTAATGCAAAAGTATGTAGAGAAATACCAATGGTTATAATAATCATGTAAATGTATAATTCTTTTAGATGGTTATTGTAACCATTGGTGTATTTCATTTTTTATGTGTCCAGCCATTAAAATTTCAGATGACGCACATGCGGATTTGGTTTGACATAGTTTATTACGTATTTAATAAATAAGCGATCAGGGCGTGGTAACTCATATCACGGGCGGAAATTTTGCACCGAGTTCCGTTACTATTAATGGATGGCTCCGCGATTTTCTATGGGCACAGGCGTCCCAAGTAATTCAGTCCTATGGTTCTTCATTATCCGCATATGGCCTTTTTTTCTTAGGTGCTCATTTTGTCTGGGCTTTTAGCTTAATGTTTCTATTCAGCGGTCGTGGTTATTGGCAAGAACTTATTGAATCAATCGTTTGGGCTCATAATAAATTAAAAGTTGCTCCTGCTACTCAGCCTAGAGCCTTGAGCATTATACAAGGACGGGCTGTAGGAGTAACTCATTACCTTCTGGGTGGAATTGCCACAACATGGGCGTTCTTCTTAGCAAGAATTATTGCAGTAGAATAATGGCTAGGAGGATTTGAAAGTAAAATTACGGACATCCTTCTGCTTTAAAACGAAATTTGAAATATCTATGAACATGCATATAATGAGACTAGCATATGCGTTCAATTTCAGAAATTTTATGAGGCAGCTCTGTCGGTGTTTGGGGAATATGACAAATCCATTTTCTTAATTTTTGATACTTCAATAATTCACATGTCGAAACAATTCCAGCTCTGCCCCCACCGAATTTTTTTTTTTGGGTATAACTCATCCAGATTTTTTTTTTTTTGGTAAAGAAGTCGCAGCCGTCTAAAATTTAACAGGCTGGGGTAAAACCAGTAAAGCTATTCGCCTCCAAGTGAACTAAATAAGTCACTGGAGTAGGTGGAGAACCTAAAATGTGGCAGCCTACAGGGTAGACTTTTCCCAGTCTCGCCAGTGTGTCAACGACTTGGTTAGCCTCTCTGACCATGTGCTCCAGGTGCACCTCTCGAAACTGACGTAGTAGATGCAGACATTCAAGAAGCAGGGGGCTCCATGGTGGCTTGAGTTCCTTCATTCTAAGCGCTGAGATGATCTCTAATGAATCTGATTCCAGATGTAATCTTAAGATACCAGAAGAAAGAGCTGCAAATAAGCCTGATTTGACACCCCATAATTCAGCTTCCCAAACTGAGCCATTACCAACATGTTGCGTGAACCCTATTATCCATTTACCTTCCGCATTTCTCAACACTCCTCCTGCCGTGGCGATGTCTCTTATTGGATCATAGCTCCCGTCGCAGTTTAACTTGCACCAGCCGTTGATAGGTGGTATCCATCTAGTCCACTTTTCCGCTCTCCCTTTTGGTTCCATCGTAGTGTTTGTCAACATATCTCTGGCTAGCATGAACTCGTTAGCTCTTCTGTGAATAAGAGTCGCTGACCGATTCGCTGCTGCATCAACGTGTTCAAAGACCACTCGGTTTCTCCGCTGCCAGATGGACCATGCTGTCGTGCCGAAGGTAAGAGACCAGTTGGCTCGGCCTTCCCTCTCCTTCCATACCAAGTTCTTCATAAGCCAATCACCCGAAGAAGCCGTGAAGAAGTCTTGATAACGCTCGCTTGGTAGGATCTGAAACCAAATATCCCGAGCCTTCATGCAATCCCGTAAGGTATGCATAGTGGTTTCGATGTGAAGCCCACAAAGCGGGCATAAATCGGAAGAAACACATCTCCTCTTAAAACACAGCTCCTTGGTGGGTAGTCGATTATGCGCCACTAACCATAGAAAAGTTTTGATCCTCTCCGGTCCATGCCAATTCCAAATACTTTTCCATAGTCTGGGTGTAGTAATCGGTCGAACCTCTCGAAGAATTGCTCTTGCTAATTTGTTGGAGAAACAACCATCAAGGGTATCGTTCCAGCGTAGCACATCGACTTCGTCTTGGTTGGACGGCGGCCTTATCTGCGCTATCGTAGCGCAGACTGCCTCCGGTAAAAAACCTCTAATTAAATCCTGATTCCAGGAGCCGTCATTAGCTATGAAGCAACGAATATTCACGTGCTTAATGTTTTCTGGGATTTTCTTGCTGGTAAGCCCGATGAGAGGCCCCAATTCATTGATCCAATTATCTTCAAAGAAACGCACTTGTCTTCCACTCCTAGCAACCCACGTGCTAGCCTTATAAATGGAGGGCCATACTTCCTGAAGAGCACGCCAGGTAGCTGAGCATCCCACTGCAAATTTCCTGCCCATCATCATCTCGTCCTTCTTCTGCCCCTAAGAGTATTTATGGGTTAATACCCTAGCCCATAGTTTATCCTGTTGAGTCATGAATCTCCAGCCCAACTTCATGATTGCCACTCTGTTAGATTCGCCTGTAGGGTGTAGGCCTAGTCCTCCTTCTTCCTTCTCCGTACATACTAGCTGCCAATTCAAGAGATGGAGCTTCTTCCTATCTGGTTGAGAGCCCCACACGAAACTACGAATGATTTTTTCTATCTCCGAGGTGACTCCTGCTGGTAGGAGGATGGTTTGTAATAAGTAGGATGGAATGGTAGTCAATACTGATTTAGCAAGTGTGATTCGTCCTGCAAATGATAGAGAGTTCGCCTTCCAACCCGAAAGTTTGTGGCGCAGCTTGCTCAGCAGCTCTTCATAGTATCGTTTGGAATTTCTGCCTTGAATGATAGGGACCCCAAGATATTTACCTAGAGTAAGAGTCTCTTGAAATTGCAGCATCCTACTAATGTCTCTTCTAGCCGCGCTCGATATGTTCTTTGAATAAAAGACTCTGGTTTTTTGAATGCTCACCTTCTGTCTTGAGTTCTCACAGAAATTTTGGAGCGTTCGTTGGATGACCTGACCCTGTTCCTTGTTTGCTACTGAAAACAAGAATAGATCATCCGCGAAAAACAAGTAAGAGAGGGTAGGGCCACCTTTGCCTAATTGAATAGGTTTCCACCGTTGCTCTTCCACTTCTTTCTGAATAAGATGGGCAAGCCGCTCCATGCACAAGATGAACAGGTAAGGAGACAGTGAGTCGCCTTGTCAGATGCCGTGGGAAGGCAAAAACGTGGGTGTCTCCTCTCCATTCCATAGTATCCTCATTGAGGCTGTGGAAACACATGTCATAATTTGGCTAGTCAGAGGTTCCGGGAATCCTGCAAGTCTCAAGGTCTCTTCAATGAAATCCCATCTAAGTCGATCATAGGCCTTCTCCAAATCAATCTTGATAGCCATCCACCCTTCTCGCCCTTGCTTCCTTCTCATGGAGTGGATTACCTCTTGGACTATAATGGTGTTGTCGGTGATTTGTCTCCCTGCCACAAAACTAGATTGCGTCTCCGATACCAGATCTTCCATGAACGGTTTGATGCACTCGGCAAGGAGCTTGGTAATCACTTTGTAAGACACGTTGCATAGACTAATGGGTCGGAACATAGATAGATCACTCGGGTTGTTAACCTTCGGAATGAGTACTAGAAGAGTTTCATTTAGTCTCGGGTCCATACATCCTGTGGCTAGAAAATCTCGGACTAAGCTTGTAAGATCCAAGCCCACCCTAGCCCATTGTGATTGATAAAAAATCGGTTGCAGGCCATCTACCCCTGGAGCTTTATATTTTCCCATGCTGAAAATAACCTTTTTAACCTCCTCCACCATTGGTATCATCAAATCTTCAGAATCGAGTACCTGAAGCTGAGGAAATCTGCTTCCAATCTTGTTTGGCAGGGTAGCTCTCACTTCCTCCCTGTACAAGCGGGAAAAGAAACTAACCGCTAGATCTCGCAATTTAGTTTCATCGTCTATCCACTCTTCCCCTTCCCCTTTCAACCGCGAGATTCTATTTCTTCTTCTCCTGACGAGGGTTGAGGTGTGAAAGTAAGAAGTGTTACGATCCCCATAGTTGATCCATTTAGCTCGCGACTTCTGAAACCATAAAATCTCCTCCTGGACAATCACTGCTTCATAGTCTTTCCTCAAGTCCGTGAGTTTATCCCGCAAATGAGTGGACTCACGGTGACTGAGAATCATCTCGATATTGGTAATCTGTTTCAGAAGTATCTCCTTCCTTCTCATGATATTCCCAAAGGTCTCTTTATTCCAGATTTTAAGTTTACTCACAAATTGTTCATACGTGGCCTGCCAAGAAGCTCCTGTCACCCAGTTTTCCGCTACAAAACTTGTGAAACTCGGATGTGTGAGCCATGCAGCTTGGAATCGAAACAGACGTGATCCTCTTCTACAATTGGAATTCTGCGACAGAGATAGTAGGGTGGGTCGGTGGTCTGACTTACTTCGTGGTAGGTGTAATAGGGTTGCCTCCGGATATGTACATCGCCATAGGTTGTTGCAAAGAGCCCGGTCAATTCGTTCACACAAATTTCCTTTAAACCATGTAAAGCTGGGACCTTCAAATCCAAGATCAATCAAGTTACAATCCTCCACTGCTCTGCAGAACTTGGTATTAATAGAATGTGCCATATTGCCTCCCTTTCTTTTGTTCTTCTACATGCAGTAATGCATTAAAATCTCCAATCAGGACCCAAGGATCTCCATTGCTACTTACCCATTCTCTCAGATCATCCCACAACTCTGTTCTTCGAGTTGGTATCAGGCTTCCGTAGATGGCGGTGCACACGCCATAGTCCTCCAACTTGCTCCAGTGAAAGTGAACAAACTGACGAGAGGAAGCTAGAATGGATAATTTTGTAACAGCCGAGTCCCAAAGGACCCAGATGCCTCCGGAGAGGCTTGTCGCTTCCTCTCAAAAACAGCCATCAAAGCCCAACTTCCTTACTACCTGGTCCGCTCTTGCTCCACTGATTCTCGGCTCTTGGATAATACAAATGTTTGGTTTGTGCTTCTTAATCAATTCCTTCATTACTGTGATGAAAAGTGGAGCTCCTGCTTCACAACAGTTCCAAGATAATATAGACATAAAAGCTAAACAGGAGATGGGTGTATGAGACAGGGATCAATCCAGAGATATCTCTTCCTGCAACCGACCATTGTCTTCACCATCCATGTACTGATCGCTCCTCCAGAAAGGCCCTGCAGGAGAGTTTCCTCTGGAAGTCTCCCCTCTGTTAACTTTCGTTTTCTTCAAGAGGGCCATGGCTATAGAAGATCCGGGTTCAACTAGAACAAGACAAAGTGCCTGCTCGGCCACGTCTTCTCCTGTATCCTCATCCCTCCTTTGTTCAATCTCGATGGGTCGCTTTCTGGGTGGCGCTGGTGCAAGAGCCATAGCCAGGTTTTTTGGCTCTTCTGTAATAATTCCTTTCCTTTTTTCCATAATCCGAGGTTCCATTTCAACTGAGTGTTTGGACGCAACCGGTGACCCGGCTAGTGGGTTCAGTTTTGTTATAACATCCAGTCCATGAGCTTTCTCTGTGTTTGAATTTTGGGCCTTCTCCATACCTTTACCAGTGGAGTCTGCCTTCCTACTAGCTCCTTTTATTGCCTTGTTCTGGTCCGAGGACGTGGCCTGCTCCTTTCGCCCAGTAATTTTTAAGGCCCTCGATTTTTGGGCTTCCCCTTTCCTCCTATTTAGATCCATCCCTTCCTCTGTCATATCAATCAAAGCCGCAAAACGAGAACCCGAAGCTTCCTTCTGCTTATTCCCCTCCTTTTTCGCCTCCTGCCTGGCTCTCTAGTCTTCCCCCTGGGCTGACTCTTTGTCTTTGTTATCTGCTCCCTGATTCTTTCCTTTCTCTATTCCTTCCTTATTCTGGATGTTTCCTTCTGTAGCCTGCTCCTTTCCTTTTGTAGATGGGCGGCGAGATCTCCGGGGAGCATGCAACCAGGGCCCAAATCCCGTTTCCTTTTCTATCTCTTTCCTTATCGAGGTTTCTTCCCCAGCGATCGCTGCCAGCGTTTCTGAGGGTTCCGATCCGGCGTCCTTAGCACTTATTGGGGTTGCGGCTTCCGTCATACAAGCAGTGAAGGCGCACATGTTCAGACTATGTCCTACACGACCACACCCAAAGCATATGTGGGGCATGTTCTCATACTCGATGCGGATCCATTGTCCTGCAATACGTGTTCGTGGTAGGAGGGGCTTAGACAAATCAAGTGCTACAGCTATACGGGCAAACCGACCTCGTTGTGCCCCAAGGGTAGTAATATCAATTATAACTGTCCTCCCCACCATATTCCCAACAAGCGTAAGAATTCTCTCGTGGTAGAATTCTAGTGGTAGGTATGGTAATCGAATCCATGCCACTACATGTTTATCGGTGGCCTCGCTAGCTCGGAATCCAGGATACCAGTGTTGTACTGTCAAGTAGTGGCCTAGAATCATCCACGATCCTTCCAGCAGGACCTGTTCCATCTCCTCAGCACTATGGAATTGTACCAGGTAAAAACCATTTTCCATGTCTATCACTCTTGGTGTTATTGGCAATTTCCATAAGGCTTTAAGCTTTGAGCACATCACTGCATAACTAATGAATCTTCCCAACAGTTTCACTACCACAGAATACTGCCAGACTCGTTTCAGATGGTCGTGAACTTTCTGCAAGATTTCAATGAAAAGCCCCTTCTCATCATGCGCTATCATTATGTCCTCCTCACTGAATTCCATGTTTTCCACGTGAAACGATTGTTTTCCCAACAAACGATCTCGATAAGATTGGGTCGATTCCTCCATCTTCTCATCTTGAGGGCTGTTGACGTCCCCATCCGTACTATCTGATGCTTTGTCTCGAAATTTAACTCTGCCGGACGTCGCTGTTCTGTCCTCCGTGCCCATCCGTCTTTTCTTTTTCAGTATTGTTCACTCATCCAGATTTTATGATTTACCAGTAGAAGCCATCTTACCCATCGCTTTGAAACCAGCCTGACATTTCCTATTAAGATGTCACTTTAAAACAGAACTACTGATTTAATCAACCAACTTGCTATAATTTATAACTTGGATTGAAACATCAGATAAGTAACGTACACAAGTTGCAACCTTTAAATCGGATATGATACATCTAACGAAACAACCAACTTGCAGCCTGCTACACAGATCATCAGTTGCTACCATTGACAAATTCTTCACATGGATAATGACAAACAAGCAGTTAGCCATGACCTTACACTACGACGGTTAGGTCGTTCAAACGCACCCATCCATAAGCGCACCGATCACGTATCTTCTGAATAGTTGATGCCGCCAAATCAACCACTGGATGAATTTTGGTCATCTCTCTCTCTAACAACACCCTCGTGCTAACATCCGCCTGCAACTCACAATAACCACATGAGAATATGATTATATGGATAATTTATAATTGTTTTCTAGAGATACAATATTATATGTCATCATTCTAACATGTTAAATAAGGATGAGAGACGCGCTTGAGACCTTTTCCATGCAGCGGACAGTATCTAGCAGATGGCAGAAATAAGTGAGCTGCTTGTACAGATCGTTTTCACCATACTAGAGAGACAAAAACAATTCCTCTTGAGTGTCAGAATATAGCACTATCAAAAGTAAATTATAGTAATTGTTATAAGTTGGGAACGAAACGGTAACCTTTCTCACAAGCCTCCCATTACAGCGAGGATAATTGGGACAGACTGTTCCACTCTCAGAATCACCAATCAGCCGTAGGTTGAGACTCCGAGTGGTATGCTTGCAAGTTTCATCGTCACACTGAAGAAGACAAATTACAGCCTTGATGAGGATATTGATTTGCATTAGATATTTAGTGCTAACAATCCACACCAGTAATCCTAAAATAATTTGCTTCAGGCACATTACCGTCATTAAGCCTTTGTAATACAAGGAAACAAATCCATCTGCTTGTCTCTTGACCTGCAATAGGCAGGACCATGCACACAGCTCTTGTTACATATGATAGCAATATGACCAGATAATTCGACATTGCTACCTACCACTTCAATATGTTTTCGTTCTCAAGATGGAAACAAAACAATTTAAATTAGTAGTCACCTGATTGGCTATCATAGCAGAAGATAGTCTGCCCATGTCACCTTCCTCTGGACATTTCGGGCATCGCAACCTATGCCAAAACATGGATACAGATTCCTGTATGTCCTGTACTTCAGTTTTTGTTTGATTTAGACCAATTGACTTGCACACAGAACTGAAGACAGAAGGGCAGTCAAAAGAACCGGAGCAGCTTGGACATGATAATACCAATGGTTCACATGACCGATACCTGCGATCCAATTCGGGAAAGTGAAAAAAGAAAAATATGACTTTAGAAATGATTGCACCTTGTTCTACAGTTCTCTGAAGTAACTATGATGCAATCCTGTGTTTGACAAATTTTCCTGACTAATAACTAAGACATGAACTTGGAAGATGGTCAGAACCACAGTACAACAGTACAACAGCCAGCTGGAAATAAGCAGTTACCTCTCCTCATCATCGATGGAAAAAAGTAGTGAGCTCGAAAGGTCATTGCTACCAGCATCACTTGTTTTGCTTTGGAACTAAACAGACATGGACCACAGTGTATGTTATGCATACCAATTCTAGCATGTAACTAACTAAAAAGAAGCAGGCGTAGAAATATCACCTTGGATGAGTCAAGCCCCAGACAATCAGCTAAACGGTCAGGGCCTGTACCCTGTATTGAAGCACAAAGACGAGACACCACTGGATGAATTTGTTGTGACAAATAGTAATCAATGTCAACCATCCACTTCCCGTCATCTTTCTTCAATTCATCAGGATGTCTAGCGCGCTGAGCAATCCCTGCTGAACTTCCTGAACTAGCACCCTGCTCAAGATTGGGTGAAACAATAGTGTGAACAAATATAAAACTCAAATATGAAAGAATAATATTTGACAGGAAAATTCGGTGTCACATATTATGTCAAACCTGCTCGCAGCAAATTATATATGGTATAGTATCACCGACAGAGACACCAGAAGTATAACCACCTTGCTTCAATCTCAAAGCGACCTAAATAATGACTCAAAGAAGTGGTTAGAGCAAAACACATTAGATACCGGGAATCAAAGCACATGACTATTATAAATACGATTTATGAAAAAAATAACTAGCTTTTCGACTCACAAGAACATGTGGTTGGTTTTTGGCATCAGGGTAAGCTTCAGGAGGTTTAGTCAATGTTTTCGTGATGACATACTTCTCAAGTGCAACTTGTCCACTCCTCATGTCCTCTTGTATCTGTTAAGTTGATAAGAGCAACAGTGAGCTGAAACTGCAGCATCACAAGAAATTTTCCTTTTCTGGTGAAGTTGGATAACAAACTAAACAACACCAGGGACACAGACTCTTTATGTGAATCCATCTAAGGGAAACAACAAATAATACCCTCCGCTCATCAAAACTTTGAGCTCTTTGAAGAATATACTTTTTAAAATGTTCAAAAAGATAATGAAGAGTGAGAAATCATAATTTACCTTTCTAAGAGAGTTGTGTATTGACTCAACTACATCCTCGCAAGACCTGTGATCACAAGGCAAAATGGATGACTTCGGCCAGTTTGATTGAATTTACAGGTAACTCAAAATGGCACATACCCTCCTGACAAGATTTGTGCAAGGCAGAAATCTCCCAATTCCTTTGAAAGCAAACTCCAGTCTCGACGAACCATATCAAGTCCCTTACGTTCAATGATCTAGAAGAGGAAAATTATTCCATTTCTTTTCAGGAGTAGAAAACAAAAGATGCAGATTGAAACAAAAGATGCAGATTGAGAGTAGTTGTAAAAACACCTCATATGGCGTCCCATCCTTAAAGTCCACCCTGACAGCAGCATATTTCTTCTTCTTGAGAAGCAACATTCTCTTGTACAAACCATCAAGGTCTATTTCGAGGCACCTGTACTTCTTATTAACCTAAATGAAAAAAAAATAATAATAATAAATGAGATTAAAGAAATATATGTCATAGCTGCACAGTTAGAAAAAACATAAACATCATGACAATGTTCGTCACAAGATCATTGCCTACAACTGTAATAGTACATATCCTATAACCTCACCTCTTGAATGACTCTTCCAGCAATTGCTTTTGCTTCTGAGATATCATCTAGCCCACTATATATCATGATTGAATCTGTATCCCCATATATAACCTAACACACAAAGTGCAATGCATCCTTCAAGAGCTGTGATAAAGAAATTGCTATAGCTATAACTAATGTGTCAATTTACAAGGCTTGCCTCAAAATTCAAATTATTGTTAACAAGATCAACAGTACTTTGTAGGATCTCCCTCCCCTGCACAAAAACCATGCAACTCACTCAATAGCTTGCTCGATATGATGCTAGTTTCTTTATACTCGTTAAGTAACAAAATGCATGTCTTACTTGTAGAGTAATGAGCTCCGCAAGAGGCTTGGCATAAAATCTTGAATTAGAAAACCCAAGGCATCCATACATACTGCATTACAAGCCGTGTCAGATTAGATAGGGAAAGCATAACATGATGGTGGCTAAGAAGAAAGAGTAAGGAAACTAAATTTTATAATATTAGCGAGACCTATTTGCAGTGAGCTTTAGAGCTTGTTGCTGAATGTCAAGTTGCTGGACTTTGAGACCAGATGCAGTCTTCATCCATGACTTCACCATTCTCCTCCTCTCAACTAAATTTTTCAACAACTTTCAAACAACACATAAGATGAGTCAGCTGCATTTATTGTTTTGGAATTATAGGTAGCCAGCATGATTCCATGCTCCAAATAAATTATAAAAATTAACATGACATTGCTAAAAATGATGACTAAGATAAGCTATCTACTAATAATAGATCCTTTATTTCTTTTCTAATTTCCATTATATCATTTACAAATCTGAAATAGAATTGTGGATCACCCTTAGGCATGCATTATAAATGAACTGGTAATACCTCAGGGAGAACTCCAGTAGTTTTACTGGTTGGTAAACGGGGAACCAACCCATCTGAAGATCTCTCAACTGTTGTGAAGCAGATATTATATTCCTGTAAAAAATCAAAGCGTAGTACTTATAAAATTACCGAGATGAAATTAGCCAGATCACCAAGATAAAACAAAAGTGAAACAAAGCCTGAATTGGAATAGTTAATAACCTGAATGATAGAAGGGTAAAGACTATTGAAATCCAGAAGTAATACATATTTGTCATATAAACCCTTTTTGGGCTCCAAAACCAGTCCACCTGCATAGGCAGGGCCTTTTTTGCCTTTCTGATTATCATTCTGTGGATTAACCTTTAACAATTTGTCATCATTAGCAGCCAAGTCATCAACATTGTTCTCGTGAACACCAGTAGTGATCCTCCGTTTTCCCATCTTTGCTTCCTTCACGTGAAACGAGATCCTGTCTGGAACAATATACTTCTTTGCATGAAATGCGTGCAACAGCAGATACTCTACTCTCTGTGCCCTAGCACCCTGTAAAAATATAAATTGACGTATTTGTTATTATCTCCCACAGATGGAAAATATATATGACAATAAAAGACCTTTTCAAATACTTACTTGAAGAGTTTTTCCCCAGAGGTTACCGCTGATATTAGTCAACTGTCGCGTTAGAGGAAGAATGCTCAAATGAAACATTAGTTCCATAGACAACCATGCATCAGTCTCTCCGCACTCAATCTGAAAATTAAGATAAAAACCATAAGCAATCAGTCACCGAATATTATTTATGTACCTCCATTATATATATACAAGATCAAAGAGTTTCCTATCATAAGAACTAAAACTAATGAATCTTGACTGCCATAAATGAGTTCAAGCATGCCACCAGCCAGTTAACACCTAAAAATGTTACAGATTGAATTTTTATTTGTTGGTTTTCAAAACTACAGATTCTTTCTTCCACTAGAAACTGACAGGCAATCAAACATGCGGGCTTTTCAATATGATGTCAAACTACCATCCAGTTGACCAAATAATATAAAGTATTTTCTAAGGAGAAGTTCAATACAATATCTCTGGTGATTATTTCACAAATATGACAATCAAAAGTAAGGACAAATTGCTGAAGTTAGCATGATATAATTGATAAAAGTATAAGAACATACAAGATCAATAAGCGATTTCGATGTTTGGAACATTGTGGGAATATCATGTGGTGCAATCTCCTTCCGGTCTTTGTTTAGTCTTGTCTTTGCAAGTTGCGTCAAAGAATAACTAACCTGTGTGAACCAGCATTGTACGTGTGAGAATATATATTTTTACCTAAATTACCAAGCATCCTTGCAGAATCCAACTATCATACCTCTTTTAGTAGGTCGCGAGAGCACAGATACGTATCACATAAGAGACGACCAGCAATGCAAGACATGATTCCTGGACTTGCTCCAGATCCAAAAATGGCATTTTCTTTTGTAAGCTTAGGCATCACAGATCGCTTCAAGCGGCCTATTTTGGACCATGTGCTGCTTGGTACTCGACAAGCCTAGGTTGAAAAAAAAAAGGTTCAATAAGGAAAACACTACCAGAAGTATCTTTATCAGGAAACTGAATTGAATAAAAGCATAAACTGTTGATCTATAAAGCCTGATCCAGTCAGCATATCATGAGTTGATATTAGTCAATGGTTGACAATAGCATCGAATGCTAGATTAGCAAAACCTAACAATCTGGAATAGTATTAGTCAGTTGTCACAAAAAGGCTGGATGCTAGATCTGCATAAACTAACAAGTAATGAGGAGCCACGTCAAATAAGCAGTTGGATTCACGTGCCACATAGGGACATAGATGCACAAGCAGACAAACATTGAATCAGTGTAGATCATAAAAACTGTTAGCCTGGCTCTTCATTATTTAGTTGAATATATGCAAATCTACAGATAATAATGCTACTAATCTCATGAGTATGATATAAAAGCATAGCAAGATTTCCCTACCTGGGATCTGTGGAGGAGAACATCTAGGTCAAAACCAGATATATTATGTCCAACGAGAACATCACAGTCCAACTTATGCAATGCAATCATGAGACGGTTTAACAATGCTCTTTCACTGCATCAAAGTTTCAAGAGGAGCCCATAGATCACCACAATCAAGCATTTATTAGGAAAAAATGGAAGTTAGATATCAGTAAACATTATAAGATGAAAACATACCTGCTTTCAATGCCTAAAACAAATGATCCAGCCATCGTATTTCTGTCTGTCACCTCTTTGGAGAACCCCATCGGAAATATTCCTCCATCAAGCTTGCGAACAACTGTAAAATGACTCAGCATACCAGGTTTCTTCAATTCTGTGGCTAACATGGGAGAGTCAATCTGAAAAGTAAAGCAGCAGAATTACAAGCTAATCTCGATACAGACTAAGACAATTTGCATGGGAAAAGTTGGAAATTGATGTGATGTTTACTTTGAGCCAGAATAATAAACAAAATTATAAAATTTTGCTATTGAACTTCAGCGCAAATGCTGCAATCCACAAGCAGGAAGCAAACAATTGAAATTTTGACCAAAAGCCATAATTATTAAACTAAAAATTCTTATAATAGTGACTAGAGCTGTTATACCAATCAGTGTGGGCATGAAACAGGTCAAAAATATTCAACAATCAAATTACTCTGCTAGCCATGGGAGACATAACATATCGAATCCCTTCATGATCATAGTCAAAGAAAAAGAAGTTTTTGACTGCTATCATCATTTGAAATAAAATAGACCAACATGATACTCACAAGTAGCGAAACAAAAATAACATTTATGCTGTCCACAATTGAATTAGGATAGATCTCCGGTCCTAACATGAGATTATGTGACATTCAAACAGCTAACACAAAAGATAAAAAAGAAAACTCAATATGCCAGCGTAATATCCCAACAAAACATTCTTTAAATTGATGAGAAAGAAGCCTGACGCAGGTGAATAATAAGACAAACCTTGGCCTTGTGACAGCAGATGACAGATGCAGAGACTATTTCATTCACATTCTGCTTTTCATTCAAAATGGTTTTCAGGTTGATAGCAGCAACAACAAGTGGAGGAATCTCTACAGCACTCCTTGAGGAAGATGAGACATGTATGTCTTTTGAGCAATCAACAATAATCTCAAATTTACACCAGCTCACCTATCAAGATTGTTAGAATAAAAGTTAAAACAGTTAGCAAGATGTTCGTAGATGCAACAACACATGGATGAATTGTAAATACATACCCTCTGAGAAGCTGGAGAAGATGAAAACTTTGAGACTGAAAGCCATGAAGGTCCTTTTACTTTCCTTTTAACAAGAAAAAGCTCTAATGCACTGCACATGAAAAAACTGATTACTCTTATTCATCTCAAATAGGAACTGAACAACATTATGTTGCCAACCAATGGATGCAGTGGAATATCAAACAATACCATGCAAATATAATTCTTAATAAACGAGAATCCAGAAAGCATATTAGACAATACCATAAAACTCATACGCATGAAGGCTGTGATTTAATCAGCTAATCAATCTAGACTATTGGTCAGGAAAAAAATCTACAACTGGGGATAGTAACTCCTCAACATGCATTAAATGCAGTAAAAAAATATAAAGATCCATCAGCAAGCTACTGAAAATAAACTTATTTAGAACAACCAGAGAAAATCACTATGCAACCACTATGGCCAGAATTTTCATAAGCAGAAAACGTTTTATTGAATGACAAGCCAAATATTTTGCAAGGAACTCTTCTAACAGCAAACCTGGTATGAGTTCCAAGCAGAGCAGAGAACGTTTGCCCTTTTTGGTCAGCTGGAAGTGGAGGATCCTACAGCAACAGCATCCAAATGAATAAGTTAAGACAAAAGGAATCTACTGATCATGGAGTCACAGAGAGATTATAAGGGTGGTCATGTGTTCCTATAAACTACAAGAACAGCAATTTTAGAGGCTTAAAAAAAATACGAGTTCAACATCTGGAAAACTATCAATAAGTCAATGGTTTAAGCTTCAAATAGGTGTATTTGCAAAATCATAGTGTACCTTAAATGGATAATTGACCTTCAGCACATAATTCTCCCCCAAAGGGATGTCAGATCTCTCGAATGCATATCTCCTCTAAAAGACATTCAATGATAACGGAAAACAGAGTGAGAAAAAATGCAAGATGAAATTCCATAACATCTTTGTGTATGAATGCCAAGCATGCATGACTAATGAATTATTTAAGCTACAACCTTAACCGGAGTCATGCTAAAACTTGAAACATGGAGGCTTAGCAGTTGGCTTGATATTTCATCCTTCAATTCACAAGCTGCAACCTGAAAGACAAAAAATAAAACTGTTAAAACCTTAAGAACAGCCAAAAACATAAAGAGACCTTAACAGAAAAAGAAAGATTTGTTACATATTGCAAGGGCATATGCCTGCATGAGAACATACTTGCAGCCTTTTACGAAAATCTGTAGGAGAAATCAGCGACTCTTCATGATCTTTCTCCAGCCTAGTTATGTCATTGGTGCAAAATACGGAAGCTTGAGGAACTGCATAAATACATCTTTGCATGTTCTTTACAACGACACAGCAGCTTTGGTATATTTCTCCTGATTTAACCTAAGTTACAGTGACAAAAGTCAGTACATTACCCGTTATGAGATGCTCAAGAAAAACTTCATCAGATACTACAGCATCAACTTGAAATTATGAGTAGAAACGGCATGAAACCAACTATAAGCACTAGAAAAAGAAAATGCCACCAGTAAAACACAAAAATTATGTAAAGGCACAAGCTTAGAACCCGAGTTAACTAAGCAGTAGCTTTCTTCAGCCATCATCCTTCTCATAAAGTCTAATATCTTGAGTATATCCAATACTATGAAAGCTATGTCACCATCTTTTAGTCCAAAAATAACACGGGAAAAATATAACCAACCCAATGAAGAACAAAAAAGCAGCAACGTAAAGCATCAAGCCACCGCGTTGCCACCAGTTTGATTAACTGTATGGACCCTTTCGAACACAGCATGCACTACAATTTATGGAGTAATGTTATATTAAGTTGACAAACGCTATAATTCACAGTTACCATGACTGTAGAATTGGATCGCCAGCACAACAGTAAAATATACCTTCCCGAAGAGATAGATTGTGCCCATGTTAGCACCAAAACCCTCCTCATGAGCTTCAATTATATAAAATGGTAAAGATCCATCAGCATCTAGCTCAAACTCAGATTGCTCTTCACAACTTACCCCACTTCTCTCCTCCACAACATTACTTCCTTTAACACTCTCGTTCCCGCCACCATTCCTCACTGCCTTCCATCCAGCCGTGGCACTAAAAGCAGGATCCCTCTCTTCGGCACCAATCTTTGCATTAAGCACCCTTTTCTCCCCTTGGTCTTCAACCTTCACCACAACCGCCTGCTCCACTTTGAACTCGGCACCAGTAATATCCGGTCCCTCATCAGCCACACTTTGCAATTCTTCCATTTTCTTCTCTTTTTTGAATTCTGTTACTAACTCTCTTTCCTTATCAACATTGCTCATTACATCCTTGTCCTCCAACTCCAGCCTAGCCGCAAAATTAGCATTCCTAACCTCATGATCCTCGCTCTGAACCATCCCATAGCTCTTAGACGGAATGACATTATCCTCGCTGTGAATCATCCCAATGCTCTTAGTAGGTGGCTCAAAACTCCTGGTATCCGGCCCAAAACTCTTTGTACCCGCCTGCACCCTCCTCCTCCTCTCCCTATCATTTTCATCCGGAGCGAACTCCGCAATGACATCATCCACAATATTTTCACAATCAATATCCTTAATCTTACTAGTATCTCTTTTAAACACCGAATTCGTAAACATCGCCGAGATTCTCTGTTTTCCCATCATCGCTGCGGCCGCCGACAACGATGCGCTGGCTCTCTTCTGCTGCGTCCCTATTTCTTTTTCCTTCTCTTTCTTGTCGGGTCTCTTCCGTTTTGGCTTCATATCCTCGTCAGAATCGTCACCGGAAGATGGCGGGAGACCGGCTTGGGACCAGTCCTCCTCCTGACCCTCGTCGCCGTAACCAAGACCATCATCGTCGACGATGAAGTCTTTGGCCTCCTCGCGACGGCGGGCCACTAGCTTATCGTACTCGTCCTCTTCGACTGTGTCGTAGATCGGATTCTCCATCTTGATGTCGTATCCGGCGCCGCCATTCTCGGTTCTCCGCCCTCCACGGCGGAGTGCTTTTAATCGCTCGAGAGCTTGTACCCGCGCGGTTGCCTCGGCACCCCTGCTTCGACGCCTTCCGGATTCTATTGGCTGATCGTCGGCCATTTCTCGTAACCGTTGAAATTGCGTGTAGGTGAAGTGATGTAGGGTTTTAGAGTGTGTGAGACTGGGATGGCATTAGTTTTGGGGGATTATTGGATTAGTGGCGGGAAAGTTTAAGGTAGTTGGCGCCAACGGACAAAACTTAAAACCATAGCCTCCAACGACCTGTCGTTCGAAGATATTATCCAATATTTGTTTGACTAGTTTTTTAAAAATATTTGTACTAATCATTTAACCAATGCAGATGAAAATTCTCTTAAAAGGAACAGAGAACTGGAGTCCTCGGTCCTCACATATTCCGAGGTCAGTCCATTTCTTGACGGCTCAGTAATTTCAGGCGTATTGTTGGAAAAAAAAAATATTCAAGAAAAATTGCAGTGATAGAAGTACTTATGGGGATAACCCTTTGTTTGTTCATGTGTTATAAGTTAGATCGTGGCAATTAAAAATAATAGTGTAAAATCTCAGTTCACAGGAAAGCATCTGCTTGTATAGAGTAAAACCCAAGCCCTTGCTCTAAAGCTTATGATTCCTGACATGCCCGATAAACTCTCCCTAGACCAAAAACTTGTGCACGAAGCGAAAGCAATCTGCAATCCAGTTCCTTAGAAAGGATTTTATCCTTTTTGTTTTCAGTAATCGTGTTGCAGAACCATGTAGGCATCTATGTTCTGCTTCAAAGCATTGCACGGCTAGCGAAACCAATTTAAGAAACAGTATCCGTGACTCAAAAGTAAGGATAAGGGAAGGGTAACACAGTAAAGCTCAAACACTTGTGAACTCTACCCGGACAATAAGAAGGCAGACTCAAAATCATTTCCCACTTGATATTGTAATGTAAGACTCTTTTTGTTTTCTGTGAAATACTTTTAGGAAAGAATTTGCTTTATAGTAATCGATGAACAGTATTTCAGCAACCATCTAGATTTGTATACTACTTATTTTGGTGTCAGTTTTTGCTCAAAGGCAGAAAGTCACATCATGCCAGTTGCTGGTTGTTACCTGATCTTCTCATTACTCGCTGTTTTCTGGATCTTTTATATATCAACGAATGCTGCTAACTTTCACATGTTAGAAGCGCTCTATTCTCGCTATCTCAATCAAGAAAGAGAGAAAGAGAGAGAGAAAAGGAAACAAAAACAGAGCACCACTTCAATGCTTGATCACAAATCACCACAGATGAGTGACAAGTTATCGAAGCCAACCTCTGTCTTCGGTTTAAGGTTATGGGTAGTTCTTGGTGTCTGTGTAGGCACTGGTTTTGTGTTGCTTCTTTTCCTCATCACTCTATGGCTTGCTTCGAAGAGGTCAAAGAACGATAGGAAGACACAACCTCAAATCCCAGTTGTTTGTAAAGAGATCCAAGAAATCAAAACAGACCATCCCACGAAGCCACAAAATCCAGTACAAGTCCAGACCCACCCGTTCAGTGACCTGGAAATGGGCAACAATACTGGAAAGTCAGAAGGGGAAGCTTTGTTGGTTATGGTGCCAGAGAAGGAGACTTGCAAAGGATGTGTTGCGAGTAATCATTTGTGTTCAAGAGAGGTGCCACGCGGCGTTGATCAGGTAGGGATGGGCATGGTGGCTCCTGACGTCTCCCATTTGGGATGGGGCCATTGGTATACTTTGAGAGAATTGGAGGTGTCCACCAATGGATTTGCTCCTGAGAAGGTACTTGGCCAGGGAGGATATGGGATTGTGTACCATGGCGTATTGACGGATAACACTCAGGTTGCTATCAAGAACTTGCTCAATAACAGGTAAGGATTTTATCTACACTTGATTTATGCTCAAATGTCGTTTATGACTATCTCTTTGTTATAGGGGACAGGCTGAGAGGGAATTCAAGGTTGAAGTAGAGGCAATTGGAAGAGTCAGGCATAAAAATCTAGTAAGATTGCTTGGATATTGTGCTGAAGGGGCTCATAGGTATGGTGCTTTACCTTGCCTCCTCGACTCTGCTCCCTTATTTGTGATTTGCTTTTCTGATTAGATCCTCTGTAAAGAACAAGAGCTCAGTAAATTCATTCCTCTATTGAAAACTATGTGCATTTCCGACCCATGTTGTGTTTTCAAGAGGTTTGCTTATGACTGATTGTTCTGTAGGATGCTTGTATATGAGTTTGTAAACAATGGGAACTTAGAACAGTGGCTTCACGGGGATGTAGGTCCTTGCAGTCCTCTTACATGGGAGATTCGAATGAACATCATCTTGGGAACTGCTAAAGGGTAAATGCTAACTGTGCTGAAATTTGTTCTACAGTTCGAAAAGCATTCACTTCACAACTAACAAAAGGACACTGCTTCAGGTTGTCTTACCTTCACGAGGGACTCGAACCCAAAGTTGTTCACCGTGACATAAAATCAAGTAACATTCTACTGGACAGGCAGTGGAATTCCAAGGTTTCAGATTTTGGCCTTGCCAAGCTGCTTTGCTCTGACATTAGCTACATCACTACTCGTGTCATGGGAACATTTGGGTTTGTAAACTCTTCCGGTCATTAATTATCATTTGTAAGCATGCGCAGAGCAGACCCATCTGCGAGCGCATGTAATGAGCTTCCTGTGCTTTTGTAGGTATGTATCTCCTGAGTATGCCAGTACGGGCATGTTGAATGAAAGGAGTGACGTATATAGTTTTGGAATCCTTATAATGGAAATTATTTCTGGGAGAAACCCAGTTGATTACAGCCGGCCTCCAGAAGAGGTTTCACCTTACAGTCAATCAATCACCTATGGTTGTTGTGCTTTTCCCCTTTCCGTTTCAACTAAAAGAAAGAATTCGCAGGTGAATTTGATTGATTGGATTAAGAAGATGGTCAGCGAGAGGAACCCGGCAGGTGTGTTGGACCCCAAGTTACCTGAAAAGCCAACTTTAAGAGCATTGAAGCGGATTCTTCTTGTTGCTTTGCGCTGCGTGGATCCAAATGCAGAAAAGCGACAAAAAATGGGTCATATCGTGCATATGCTTGAAGCCGATGAATTTCCTTTCAAAGAGGTAAGGTTTCGATCATCTCTAACATTGCAATCCATGATGCTTTTTTGGGCTAAACGGTATTGGATTAGTCCATGAAATAGTATCAGTTCATTTCAAGCAAGGTTTGACGACATCCTTTCAGGATCGTCGAAGTGGAAGAGACCCAAGACCTTCTGATGGTCTTAGAAATGGCTTGACAGGTAAGCTCATGCCTAAATCAGGTGGCAGAATTGGGCATGAAAATGAGGTGCATTGAGACCAGAAGAAGAGAAGAAAAAGATGATGACGTCAGGAATGAGAAGAGGACACTTCGTTAGAAGATGTAACTGAGCTTGTCTGGATTGAATTATAAATATTTATTACCAGTTGGTCCAGCTGGCCTGCAAATGCCATCACCTTCTTAGCTTTTATGCTACTACTTTTAAGTCCCCTTCCATCAGTTATTGCACATCCTGAGTTTCAACCCTCCTCTGTTCCTCGGATGATGAATGCCAAAGAACTGTTGCCGACATCTTTCACTTCCAAAATAAGAACTTTTTGTTCAATATTGTACAAAATATTGCAATAAACGCATAGGACAAATCAAAGTTCTACATCAAAGTCTCCTGGAAAAGCGAGCAGAGAACGTTCTCTAGTATTCAGGTAGGGCAGTCTCATAATATTTTGAGCGGCTTGGTTTGCTTTTCCGTGGAGTAGAAACTCTAGACTGTGACAACAGGGGTGATGGGTCGGTCCCCTAGATTGAGACCTGCCTGGTCCTGCGATAGTGCTCTTGAGCACACTCATAATTGAGGATGTTTTCGATGTTTGCGTGCTTGCTTGCTGGCCAAGTTTGCAAGAACATCCCTTGTGAATTGTCCGTAAGAATCAATCGCAATCCATGATTATTATGTGTGCCCATAATTAATGAGATCACACAAGAAACAACGGAAAAGAGAAGGGTGTGAGATATACAAAGACCAGGCAATTAATAGACATTAAGTAGGAAAAGAACTATGCATATCTCTAAAGCATTCCTGGATGAAGAAAGATAACAGATGTTGCTTTCTTGGCAAACCCACATGGATAGAAGCCCTAGAATTGCTATGAACAAGAGCACATGCACATGCTGTGTCGTTTACTCGGTACTCAAGACGATAATGTGGATTTTTTTTTTTTCGGATAATATGAATTTTCCTTTTCATTCATTATTCATCACATGGTGACCGTGGCACTTCAAAACTCACAATATCAATAATTATGCATACAATCAATAATGTTTCTTACAATCACGAGTTAAAGAAAATACAACATGATTTATACTACTGTGCCAACACTATATTGATTTATAGTCCCAAGTTAAATCTTGTTTTATAATCCCGAATTAAACCTCGTTTCACAGTCCCGAGATAAATCCCGAAAAAATAAACTTAAACAATCAAACCATAAAAAAATATTAGTTTAGATGTCGATTGAGATACTGTACATTATTAAGAAAAATTCCTTCATTTATATATTTGATTCTGGGAGGTAATCAAAATAAGGATTTAGGCGATTTTATTAAAATATCTCTTTAACACGCTGCACTTGCACTAACATAAATACTAATTAAACAGAAATAAATTTTTTTTTTTTTTTAAAAAATTACCGTTTATGTAGATTAGACGAATGATACTGGATATGAGCAGACAAGCCACAACTCACATTTTAAATGAAAAATTCTCCATCGCTCTCAATGTAAGGAGTGAACAAAGCAAATTGGCAAAATTACAACCAGTATAAGAGTATTGAGCCCAAAATTGTTCCTACCAACCACCGCAGTTGGACGGGCCGACCACCCAAGGTAGCAGCAGCACTGGGGGAGTCGCTGCCACCTTGTGAGTTAGTAGGGAGAGCAGCAGGTGGAGGTGGGGAATGTTGGGGGACGTCGCATGTAGCATTTGCCTGTTCATGTGAAGCACGTCATTGGTAAAAAGTTAGTAGGAGATAAAGCTACAGGCCAACAACCTAATTTCTAAGTGATATCAATTAGATTGCTTGTAATAGGAAATTTCGAAAAACTGATGCAAACTTGGACAAGACCTTTAACCTAATCTTGAATATATTGATATGCAGAAACATTTAACAGAGTAGACCTGGAAGGTAAGCACACTTTTCTTTAAATGGAGGTTAACGTACCCTGCAATAGGCAATATTGTCGCATCCACAGGTGAGGTGACCATTTAATTGATCCATAACTTCTGGAGCTCCTCCACCGTCGCTCCTCTAGAACAACAAATGAACAGTGAAAAATTATTACTGTTAAATCACTACTAATTATAATTAATATTATAAGTTTAACAAAATACCATATAGAAGTCAACTGCGATGAAGTTTGGCCAACGCTTTCCAGCTGCGGTATAGCAACTGTTGGTCATGCTGATTAATGGAGCTGAATTGTCCACACAAGCTTCTGAAGCATTTGGCAAGTCCGGAAAGTAGTTTTCGAGAATCAGAGGTATGGTGGTCGTGTTCAAGGGAGGGGATTCCCCCCGATTTGTACATGAACCTGTTATCATCCCTCCATTTCCATCTGCAGTTGCAGCTTACCATTAAAGCTGTCCTTTGCATATTAGACTGATACTTTTAATTATAAAAACAAGAAACTTAAACCTTAAGGCGCATATAAAACAGTTCTGCAAACTTAGCTTCGGCGACCAAGTAGAGATTCGAGGATCAATATGAATTAAAAGGGAACTCAAAGCATCAAGACGATCATAGGTTCTTGGATCATGAAACCTTTTCCTTTAACTTGCACAGAATTAAGATATATAAAGTGCTTGGTCCTACTCTTGTTCTGGTGCAGTTGCATCCCATCATAAGCTAACTTGATCGTCAAATATCCAAATTTATACACGTAAACATATATATTGAAAGAAAATTACTAGAAAAAAAAACTTACACTGATTTTCTACCACATATCTCCAGTTGTAAGCAATTCCCTCGGATGCTTCTTTGCTTGATTTAGATGTGAATACCACCAACCGCTGATTATTCTTGACCATGTCACCTATCGTTGGCCAATCTCCACCATTTTTTGGCATCTTTGAAACGGGAAACCAGTATTTTCTGAGTCCTGCTGCATTAAAAAGATTAGTCAATCCTTGTTGTGACGTCACATAGTCTTCAATAAAAATGGTGATTATCTCCGACGGGTTTGCAGCCAGGAAGGCTTCAATCTCTTTCAACACGTTAATGGCGGGCGTCTGAAACCATGAAGTTGGAGTGAAGTCAATTTTAAAGCGACAATTAACCAAATTAAAGCATTGATAGGTACTGCTGCACTTACAAACGCAGTGTTGCTGTAACATATCCCTCCAAAGGAATGGCACAGCCATATGTCATTACGGAAGTCATACATATCTAGCATTAGCCCACGAACGCCATTCTGCAAAAGAATAAGTTTCTTACCACATTATTTTGGCACTTTCATCATACGTTGACGAGATATACAGGGGATAAAGCCAACAAAAAAAACTCAAAACCAAACTAATCTCTTATAAAAACTTGCTCAACCGTTCATAGTTACACCTCGAACAACAGTTAGGAACGCTTTTGCAGTCTACACAATCGAATGTATCGACAAGAAAGAGTTAAGCTTTGTACCAACATCAATTGGCACGAGAGGCTAAGCAATTATTTATAAGGAACAATAAATTTGTTAGATAACTTGGGTTTTCAGGTATTCAGAAACTTGTCCTGTTAAAGTAATACAATGGTCTTTGACCTTTTCAGAAAAGAAAATTCGTGCATTGGGTTCTTCAGACGGATCATTGATAGCTTGAAGAATTTGAAACGACGAATAATGGATTGCTTATTTTCTAAGCAGCCGACAATTTTAAATGCCTTCCGTCAAATTCAAAGCACGATAACTACATTCCAACGCCGACAAAGCAAAACAGCAATAATAGCTAACTCATCATCTGATTTTTTTTCCTTTGCCATTATTGGGTAACTTTATACTCTGGTTGCTTTTCTCCTGATAGACTAACTTACCCTTAATATATTGATTAAAGCACACAAATTCTCGTCTAAGGTAGAAAGCAAAGCATGCAAGAAAAGAAAAGCATCGATATGAAAGACTTGAGTGCAAAAGGTATTTCCATTTGCCTTTAAGAGGATTGGAAATCTCCAGAGAGAAAAAACCAAATGTCGAGAGATAGAAGGTTACCTTGAGTTGACTGGTAACGGTGTCTTCTTGGTTCCTAGGAGCTATGAGGAGGGAACCTGTGGCAGATTCAGCACCAACCAGAGCATAAGAGTTGTGGGTCGTCAACCATGAGTATTTGTTGAATGCCAGGTTATTCGCCTAATCAAACCCAACAAAATTACCATTATATTATCACTCATCCATTCTTCTTGCATTTCTTCAAAAAATTGGAAACTCGCCAAACCAATAATTGAAAGAAGAAAAAGAAAAACTTCCAACCTTTGATGTTGGGCTGAGTGGCTGGCTCCGGGCGCATCTAGGTCGAGTATTGCCAGAGGCAGGGCATGTCTGGCAACTCAATCCTGGGTCGCAGGTGTCCTTCGAAGAACATGTCTCTCCAATCTGTTTGATTCATGGATAACAATGAATTAACATCATGACTATAGTACTCTTTTCTTCCCAAATGAAGAAGATGTAAACTGAACTAATTTGAAAAAAAAAAATCACAGGAAATATATAAATAACCGGATTTTTTCAAAAAAAATAACAACACGGAGACAAACCTTTAGACTAGAACAACCGGAAAAACATAGAAACAGAGCGATAAGGAGAAGTTTGACACGGTGACTCCCACCACCACCATCATTTGATCGCTGCAAAATAATTGTCACAAACAGAACAAGACAAAAGCTCGGTTTAACACAAGCGTGATCAATGTTTTTGTTCACAAACAACAAAAGAGTATGAATATTTAGAAGAGAAAATAAGCAAAGGTCAGTGCACGAAAAAGGAAAAAAACCCAAAAAAGGGACGGAGCGCTGCCTTGCTTGCCTCCATTTCCGGTTGTCACTGTTTTCAGCGGGAGCGCAACAGAGAGAGTGGCTTTGGTGACTAACTTTTGAAAAGAGTACTTACGATTCGGCTATTTAAGGGTTTTTCATTTATTTATTTTCTTACCAAGGGGTGACGGACAGATGTCCAGCTTGTTATCGCTAGTTGACAGTCGTCAGTTGTTGTCGTATACTTGTCTTGATCCCTTACGAGTTATGATCTGGTACATTATTACTATTTTTTTCGCTATTTTAAATATTTCCCATATATTATAAAATAATACCTACATAATATATTTAATCACACACTTTATCTAGAAAAATGAAATCCTCTAACTGCCACATATTTAAAATAATTATCAAAATTAAGTGTCAGTGATGATGTGACGTGGCTCAATTAAAATACCAAAGGTTTTCATTTATTTACAATAATTTAAAGAAATATTCCAATTCGTTTGTACGGTTCCTTAAAGAAGACGCATCTTCTCAATTGTTTAGGTGCAAAGTAGGGGAAAAAAAGTTTTAAGTCGTATAAGAATTATTCAAATCGGAATGGTTCTTATCTTATAATAATGTTTATTCACATCTTTATTTTTTTAAAAAAAAATTAATTTAATATTTATTCTAAAAAAGGAAAAGAGAAAGCGTCGCGGAGAAAAGTCTGATTACTTTTAGTTTGGACTTTTTCTACAGGAGAGAAAATTCGGATGGGTTCTACAGTTGAAAAATCATTTTCATTTTCCATTTCCGTTCTTAAAAAACTAATTCTTTACCAAACATGGTACCGAAATTTATTAGATTTTTGTCTGGATATCATTATTTTTCAATTATATTATGTGTGTTTGGTATTTAATCTTAAATATCGCTTTCAAGGTCGGAATTATGGTTGTGTTTGGACCGTGTCTCGGTCAGTTTTGCATACGCTTGAAGAAATCACGATCAATAGTGTCCAAATTGGCAACTTTGCTGTAAAGAAAATATAGGCATACTCTTCAAACCACCGTTTACACGCTCCTACATTTCTTATAAGCTTCGGTCAAATATATATATGAATTATTTTATAGTAAAATAATATTTTTATCGATTATGTAAATATTTTTTAAAAAATTTTGATCAAATATCGATTGCTATAGGTATTTATATGTACTGTATATGTGAATTGAAATTAGGAATGAATAAAATATGACCACTTCAATTACGTCAGAATAATTGGTGACCCAGACTGGAACAAGTCTTTTGACTCCGAAACAGTGACGGTTGCTTTCCAGAAAAATCCAACCACCTCATAAATTATCATCGGATTTTTATCCTATGATGATGCACCAAATTATCGATATAAATAAGTAGTACACGTATAAATAGATGGTTTTCCTCGACGGATAACCACGTCACCAATAAAAACCTACTGACGTAGTTTAAAATAGCATAATTTCCCATCTAATATATTTTTCTCCACTGATTCGAAAAGTCCTCATTGTCACCAACATGCGCTGGTTAATGTATATAAAATATGGAATTATTGTGCAATTTTTTTAAAAAAAAAACTGATAAAAATTTCCAATCAGAAGGACAAACTCCCCCATCACGGTTTTGGGCTTATGATGAGAAACCCACTTTACTACTGCGTCATACATAACCCAATGTTTTGGACCACAGGAGCAGACCCATCATTTAACAAAGGCCCATTGGACATTTCCTGATGGGTTTGCTTGTGCTTATTCTCGTGCTTACTCTCCTAAAATCTAGAAAAATACCAATCTTTCTAACAATCGACGTCTAGAATTCCAGAACTGAAAATTTTAGGTATATAAACTGGCATTAAACTTTTACAGTATTTGTAAATGCTTAATTTAAACCATTTATTTTCATTTTATTTTATAAACCCTTTGTTTTTTTAATTCCTATATCGGTTACCTTAAGAGATATGTCGGTGGCAACTTTTTAAGGAAAAAAGAAAAAAGCAACTATGTGAGACAATGGATAAAGACTTGGCAGTAGAAAACTGTCTGATTCCTCATGGCAATCCTGAAGGTGGGAAGTGTACTTTAAGTAGCAATCTCCATTAATGCTTCCTCTTCCTTGGCAAAGTCAATGACGAACGACGGATGTTTCAGCCATGTCTCAAGCTTATTTGATAGATATTTTGACAGTCTTTGTTGTATACTATAACCTCCACCTCATATGTTTCTCTATTCTTGGGTTTCTTGTGTGCACGGATCTAGTGAGAGTCTCGTTAGATTTAAGCATAAAGAACTCAAGATCTCCCATGGCTACATTTATTCCTCGAGATCAGATGCGGTAAAGGAAGCCCGAGTCTCACAAGATTCTTTCCATGGGGCAAAGCCCTGAGTGAAAAACAAGAAAGAAGAAAGAAAGCAACTTTAAGGTCCGAGATGAACAAACTTGTGTTTGCGCATGCTATTCAAGGTAGGAGGAGAGGAGGGAACTTTGGATTTGTAATTTGGTATCCTATTCAAGGTCCAAACAACCCACACTTTGGAATTTCTTTGTACTTTCCGTTCTTGGTTTAAGATTATGCCATTAGATTAAAGTTAAACCCACCACCGTCTTTTCCCGTTTAAACCCACGACTGGAACTTTCACTTCATCATCATTAATTCCTTGATCCACGGCACATGCACGATTTAGCTAGGGAGTTGTTCTTTTACTACAAGAGAAATTTATGCGAAGCTGGTCAGTAGATTACGGTGTGTCATATGACCATGTAAGCCAGAGGAGGGATTGGGTTTCTTCACCAAATTCCCACCGCACCGCACGACTTTGTACCCGCAGAACCTGTTCCATGGTCCAGGTTTATTTCAGCCCTTGCAAACACATGGGATCTTCGACAAACAGGGGACATGATGTCATAACCATTGCATAACGTATATGAAGAATTAAATAGCATCGATTTTCAAGTATCATGTGATTCTGAGCCTACAAAGCGTTTTTACTAATGAATGCTAATGGGTCGACCCAAGTTTTTGGCAGCCTGGCAAGTGATAGTGCAAGGGTTTTGTTTTAAAGACATGGGTTTGGTGCCCCCCTGCATTCACTAGCTTGATAATAGAAATCTTGAGATGGATTTTGTACTTGTGGTATGGTCCTGCAGGAGATACAGGTAGGGATCACGATCTATCCCATAATCTCATGTCCCGAGCTCACTGCCCTTCTGGAAATATCCACAAATCTGAGGAGGAAATGAACAAACATCACCGTAAATTAACAAGTTACGAAAGTCAAATTGCTAATTGGTCTGACATCACGGGCGTATGAACAAATCAAACTAGTCGTCATTGCGAACTAAATGGGTAGTCTTCACAAACCCAGAGAATATGATATTTTATTCCCATCAGAGTCAAATTGTAGATACATGAACATATGGAAACTATCGCCAGAAACCCTCCTAAGAATAGTTAAAAGTGAGAGGTAGGCAATTAACATGTTGTACTGAAAAAAAGAAAACTACTAGACAATTACAGCTGCCTAATGCCTAGTCCACCTTCCCCTATTAATTACCTACATAAACAAGACATCGAGGCCATTAAACAACCCTCTCGACAACGTGCGGCACTTAACGGACGATCCAGAGATCCTAGAGTACACGAAACCAGACAAGACATAGAGACTCTTTCTCTTTTCTTCGCTTCGCTTCGCTTCAATTCGTTTCTCCAAACTTCTGCCAGAATCAACACTCATCATCAATACCACACATCAGCGCCGAATACTATTGACAACAAGAAGACCAGAAAAAAAAAATGTCATCAGAAAAACTCTCCAAGACAGACTCAGAGGTAAGCAGTCTGACCCCGTCATCACCAGCACGGTCGTCTCCGCCCTGCCGTCCTGTGTACTATGTACAGAGCCCATCAAGGGACTCTCATGATGGAGAAAAAACCACAAACTCATTCCACTCCACGCCTGTGCTCAGTCCCATGGGCTCACCGCCTCACTCCCACTCCAACTCTTCCTTGGGGCCTCATTCACGCGAGTCCTCTTCCACACGCTTCTCTGCTTCTCTCAAGCCGCAGAAGAACCACAAGACTGATGGATCCAACCGCAAAGTCCACAAGCCATGGAAGGGGTTCGATGCTATTGAAGAAGAGGGGCTTCTTGGTGGTGATATTGTACCAGATGGCGTGTCTCGTCGTTGCTATTTCCTTGCATTTGTTGTAGGGTTCTGTTTGCTTTTCACCTTGTTTTCGCTGATTATTTGGGGCGCCAGTAAGCCTCAGAAACCCACCGTTACAATGAAGGTACCCAATACTCCATACATTTTCTCGTGATAATCTTCTTAAGATGGATCACTGTCCATGGTTTAACTCTTAACTATTGAATCTGTTCTATAGAACATAATGTTCGACCAATTTGTGGTGCAAGCCGGTGCTGATTTCTCAGGAGTCGCCACGGAAATGGTGTCGATGAACTGCTCCGTGAAACTCATATTTCGTAACACTGCCACATTCTTTGGGGTCCATGTCACATCAACACCTCTAGATCTGTCCTACTCGCAACTCACAGTGGCCACCGGCACCGTAAGACACTTCTAATTTACTAGCTAACCCCTACAAATTAATAAATACACATTTATTACTTACTCTCTGTCATCAATATTTGACTTCCATTTTGCTTATTTACTAAATCACCCTGCTCCTGAATGCGTTCACGCAGATGAAGAAGTTCTATCAGTCAAGAAAGAGCCAAAGATCCCTAACAGTCATGGTTAAAGGCAGTAAAATACCATTGTACGGTGGAGGAGCTGACTTGAGCAGCCTGAACGGTGCACCAACTCAACCTGTGCCACTGACACTTAACTTTACAGTACGATCAAGAGCCTATGTTTTGGGGAAGCTAGTGAAGCCCAAATTCTACAAGAGGATCGTGTGTTCAATAGTCATGGATCCTAAAAGAATGAATGTGGCAATTTCGCTGAAGAACAAGTGCACGTATCAGTAAATATCCAAAGCAAAAGAGATTTTAAAAGTACACAACTCATCTCGTGGAACGAGTACGGATCAGCTCTGAATTAAATGGTCAGGAGGACCTGGCTGGACCCGGAAGTATCAGGAAATAGAAAATAATTCAGGATTCGTCGGTGGATCTTATGCCTACATATTTTCCCTTCCTCTTTGGAGGAGCTGCTGTAGAAGAGATATTACCAAATAAATTGACATTTGAGATCAATGTTTTTCTCGATTGATTGTTTGACCTTTTGTTCTTATAGCATTGAGTTTTCCACATTTTGCTGTAACAATGTAGCCGTTTATATTATATTAAATTTATTGAGGCTTGATTCTGAAATTGAACCAACCCTATTACACGATTTACCGGGCCTTTTTGGTCCAAAAATTTTCCAAGACAGACAGGAGGCCCCAATAGATTGTCAAACCCCAGCCAGGATCCAGTTAAAAGTCCACGATGTTACTGTCATGTCTTAATAATGTGGTTGTATGGTAAATCTGTGAAGGGTAGCGTGCAAGTAACCCAGAGGTGGTCTTTTTTCTTTGTACAAGATGGAAATCTTGCATTCTTAGCTCGATTGCCATTTGATTCCATCCGTTTGTTCACACCCTATTTGCATACGCCAAGGAAACAAATCAAGATTTTTAAAAAAGCATATCTCGAATCAAGATGGGAGTATCCGATAAAATTGTCACCCAAACAACCATAAAGGTGAGGAAATTTCCAGAAGGTCCAACTCATCTGACAGGTGTCTATATCTTAGTAAAATCAACTCACGCTTCTTTTTTTAGGTGTAGGACCTATAACTTGAGGGTAGGACCTTTTTGGTGGGATAGCTTTATGATGTTCCGGGAACACGATGTACCCACAAATGAGTATATACATAACAGTGTACGGTCTATAATGATCTCAGTGAAGGTGCATGAGTATTCCCGGAACACCATAAAATTATCTCTTTGATGGTTTGAATCCAAGAAATAGGCCCGTATATTTGTAATATAGAAAAAATTGATATCAATTGAAGATAAAAACTTTAAAATAATATGAACTCCTAAAATAATCTCACATGCATACTTATTGGACCACAAAAGTAAAATTTTTGGATTTGAAAACCAGCCTTGAGGCCCATTATGCCCGATTTGCAACCATAAAATTTTTTATATCCCAAAAAAAAACACTAAAACAATGTCTAAATTCCTCTGAAAGCCAATGTCAATAATATTTTTTATTTCTTTTTTCCATTTTAAATAACTTTTTTAAGATTTTTTAAAAAAAATTAAAAATATTTTTTGAAAATCTCGAATTCTCACCGTGCAGGAACTGCACCAGATCATGGCCCAAAACAACCCCATTTTGGATGCAGTTTTAGTTCAGACCCTTCGACTACGAGTTGACTCAGTTTGTCCACCCTATTGCTGCTAAATCCATGTCGTTTTACAATGAGTTCCGACACGATTCAATTGGTTCCATATTCTGTTAAAAGAGTGAAGTCATTTTCGACCAAAAAACCAAACCCACATCACAAATCTTTTTTGTCATAAAACAAATAATCTAGCAACAAAAATCGCACTTTCACGTCATAAATCAATTCTCATTCATCACATCAACATAATATTAACAATCATGTCTTCTTTCACACCTCTTGGCAATGGGCATGGAAAAGCCACACACTATTACAAAGTTGCTTCAAAACAATGTCATTTGATCTTCAACCCTTTCATTTCAACGATGTTCCATATAGTAATCACCACTGGGTGACGGTAGAACCCTAAAAAGGAATATATGAACAGGTATTTTAGAATAATTATATTAAAATAATGATACTGTATATAGACAAGATGACGTCTTCCCCTTCGTCAACAAGTCGTGGGAAAACAAAATAACCAACCACTCGGATAACACACTGATCCAAGTTTGCTCAAGTACTTCCAATCAAGAAACTTCTCCTGGTGGAGGAAGTTTCCTTGTGTTGTCTTTACCTACCAAATAATTATTCAGACGCCCAACTAATGAACATTTTTCTCTCTTAACAACTCTTAACAAACCTATAGGTAGTTTTGCTTTCGTATAAATTAAGCATATTATTATCCCTTCCCAGCAACGGTGTGAATAATGAGGGTGGCTTGCCGGATCATTCAGCAATTAGCATGCCGACCCATTTAACATTTCTTTTTACTTGTATTACAAGAGATGGGCATGCAACTTTGCGTTATTGCTTTAGGCTCTAATTAGTACTGCATCCTCCCATTTTACAAGATGGACTTTTTAATTGACAAAGTATCTTACAAGACATTGACAACTGATCGAATTTATATTGAAGTTGTTTAATATGTATTGATTTGATCGAAGAGCATTTAATTTGATGATAATTATTCTAATATTAAGTGATTTGATAATTAAGAGATTTTGAATTCAAAATTCAATAATATTATTGATTTGGATTGTAAATATATGTTATATTCTTAATAGTTGAGATTGTTCGGACTATATTCTTTATCGTTAGAATGATATTGCATATGTAATCCAAGGATCGAGAAGGCACGATTCCCCATCCTCTGATGATATGTAAAAGTGGTAACGGAACTGAATGAGGAAACTTCACATGGGACTTAGCCGCAAAAATCATCTTTTTTCTTGGAAAAGTAAGGGGAACTATTTTACAAAATTTCTAATGTACACTAGAATAACTTCGCTTCCCAACAATGACCTAAGGTTAGTCTGCTAAAATACATCATCTACCAATACCTACTGATTCGCATAAAAATAATTAATTGAATCTGGACGGTCGGATGTGACCACAAAAGAATATCTATCAAGCCAACTTTGCTTCAGTGGATGAATCCCCTCCTCTGTTCCAGCTCTGCCTCACCTGACAGTGCACCAATTTACAGAATCGGTCCAATTGCAACTCTCATCGCTCACCAATTGCTGGAATCTGTTCGCGGCAGAAGGCCCGCAAGCCAAAGACAAGGAATCAAGCTGCGATTCCACTGTTATATCTGACCACGATTTAGATGCAGGGGAGGACGTCCGAACACTTGAAGCCCACTCTGGGAAATCAAAAGGGCCCCTTGGAGAAGTTTCTCGATCATTTTTCAATGTGACAGCGTTCTCATGTATTACCAGTTCTTGATCAACAGAAACAAAAGGATGATCCAAGAGCATCTCGGCTGTCCATCTCTGTTTGGGTTCTTTAACGAAGCACTTTGACAGGAAATCTTTACCTTCTTCGGAAAAGCCTTCAGGGACAACGGGTAATTCGTTTCCAACTCCGATTCGAATCAACAAGTTGAATATGTTGGCTCCTGGCTGGAGATTCCAGGCCGGTTTTCCAGTCACCATTTCCAACACGACGCACCCAAGAGCCCAAACATCACAAGATGCCTCGTATTCGTTGTCATTCACCGATTCAGGAGACATATACAGAGGAGTTCCCCGCACTTCCATTCTTCCCGCTTTCTCTCCCGCTTTCTTTGACAACCCAAAGTCTGCGATCTTCGCTACACCATTTTCACAAAGCAAAATGTTCTCAAGCTTCAAATCGCAGTGAACGAATCCTTTCGCATGGATGTGTCGGAGACCTTTAAGTATCGATCTTGTGTAGACTTTCACATCCGATTCACGCAATGAACCGCCATACGTCTTGAGACAATGAGCAAGGCTGCCTCCAGTAGCATACTCCAACAGCAAGTTATAGAAACGCTCGTTCTTCTCAACACTGTAACTGTGCCCGAAACATTTGATGATTTGCGGGCAAACCCCTAGCTGCGTCAAGATATCTTTCTCGTTCTCGAGCTGAGAAGCATCGCAAGCGTTGCAGGATTTCACGGCCATCAATGATGGATATTTGAAGAAGCACTCCTTTGTGGGTCTTGCTTCACTAACCGTGGAGAAGCTACCGCAGCCTATCGATTCTCCTCTAACCCACTCCATTGAAGCGAATCGAATTGAATCCACCCTATAGAGCTTCAGCTCCTTGAAAGGTTTTGAGGTAGACGAAGGACAAGCAAATGATAGAATGAATGAATGAAAACAACCACCTGGTAGCGCAAGAGGTAGAGATGCCGCTTTATATAATAGGTGTGCGCACTTTGAATAGCATTTCGTTGAACACGTGACAGGTAATGATATTTCCAAATCCATGAAATAAATAAGGATTTTTTTTTTTTTTACAGGCATGCGTAGATCGAACCTTTTTTTATACTTTTTATGGCACAATATTATTATAAATCTTAATATAAGTAGAGAGTTTATATTCTAAAATATTCATTTTTTTCTTTTCTTTAATTTTTTATAGCCCATGTGCAAGTTACATCTAGTCAAAAATCATTGTATAAAGCAACAAGTCTTTATTCACAGACTAGTCTACCATATAAATATATATATCTTTTTTGCATCCTTACCCACAAGCGATAAGTCTTCTTTCTATTACATAGAAGAAAAATCTGCAGTGAATGACCAAAAGCACAGGTCAAACGTGGGTTCCCATTGTAAAGATTGACCCCGTGTTTACGTGGTAATATACGGATCCACTGCTTCCTGGAAATTCCCTAAACACGAGCCATTGAACTTCCCCGGTGTCAGCTTTTACCTTGTACAAAACGTGGCAAATATGAACTCTGGCTTTGTTCGTTTGGTACTGTGAATGGGTGCAATATTATAAGATTGTACTTTTCTGATTCAAGTCCCACCCCACCAAGGGATGCAGAAACCATTCAAATTGTGCCTCTGGAAAGAACAAAAACATTAGAAAAATCTGCAGAGAGAGTCACAATGCGTTGATCGGTGAGACTACGAAGCATCATCGGGCGGGGCCCAGAAAAGCAATCCACTTAATTCTCACCGCAAATTCCCACCAATCAGGAATTAATAAGCACAGCCAAAAAGAAAAAACAATTACCCCCACCAGCAAAAATAACCTTTGAGATAAAGCAAGGGCAAAGAGGGCTATTGATCCCAGGGGAAAGGCCCGGTGAGGGGTAAACTTAGCTTGGAAGGTCAAGATCACGCATGGCTGGCTTGTGGGCTGTACCTGTGGGTCACTTGATGAACCCACCCTAAAGAGTGGCACCAAAACAAGGCTGCAGATATGGAAATTGGGTGGAATTGACTGTTGATGCACCCCAGACCGTGTTTGGTGGGCACTATAATTTTGCAATATTTTTTGGTGGCTAATAAGACTTGAAACTTAGCAGCTACTTTTTAATTGATTTGGATTTTGGACCGTTCGTGCAAGTTATTTGACCTCACGCGGCGGCACCGTCGGTCCTGGCTAATGGGTTCTCTGAATCTGAGCCCACGTGGGCATATCCATGAACCGACAGAACCAACCCCTGAATTTCTCCTCACTTTCCCCAAACTCAACTGACATTTTGGCGGCGATTTAGATACTTCGCATCATTGTTATGCGTAATTTCGCAAGTGTTAATATATTATTATTCTTTTGGGAATTTGTAACAAGTAAACCAATTTTTTTCTGAATTTGAGAATACAGATCACGGGAATGTCTTAACGCTAACTCCTCCAAGGTTCCCGCAACTTACTAATCTGCGTGACTATAATTATGTCTTAATCACCATAAAGGTCTAATTCTACTATATATTTTATTTTCATGTATTATTTCATTAAAAAATACGAAGAAATTAGCGTATATGGTTACAGTGCTTCTGATTCTCACACATGCTGGATAAGTTTAACTTGCTCGTACGACCGACACTTATTTATGTTCATGCAATAACAAAAATTAGATTTCTTACATATGGGAAATGACATCCTTCAATTAAGGTATTGATTGGTTGCGACCCCAATTATCCACGAGTGAAGGGTTTGGTTGGTATCTCACTGGACGCACAAAAGGAATATGCCACTATAAAATTTTTAAATGCAACTCGGACATTTCAACCACCATGTATATAGAGTAAGATGACGTATATATATATATGAATGATTTGGGACAGAAGCCGCAGAAAATCTTGTGTCCAAAGTAACGATTGTTTGTGGATTTCGTGAAGGAAATTAATTGCGTTCAACCTGAGCGCATCTCACAAAACTGCAAGTGAAAGAAACGTGATCCCGTCGTGCTTATGAGGGGATGCCATAAAACTCAACAAAGACACACCTAATAACGTTAAGCTAGCCCAATCAGACCTAACCCTTCGGCATAAAGGAATTACATGCAAAAAAGGACTGGATTCGGCCAAAAGTATTGCATCGACATCACCTTTCATGTACGCTTCATTGATGTAAGGCTCACTCCACAGAACATAAAGTTGGAAAGAAATCTAGTGACAATCTCACCGTTAGGCCCTTGGGTCCCACTCTTATTTAGTTTTTTTTGGCTTGAACTGATGCGATACTTGCAGGTTCACTCAACTTGGTCAGCCGTTCATATCAACTAGTAAAGCAAGTAGAAGATAGTTGGGAAAGGACCATGTGCTTCGTTTATTAAGATATATATATTCACAGCTAGCCAATGAAGCTTTACCATAATAATATAAAAAAATAGGAATAACCTATAAAATTTAGGGTTGGGCTCGGGCTGAAAATTCGGTTGTTGCAACGATCTGAATAGTAAAAAGTGGGCGCCTTCATATCTATCTATCTATCTAGATAGATAGATATATTAACCACACTTGTGTAGAACGTGAGACAACATGTGATGGCTAAGGTTGGCAGGCCAGAAACGTGGGATCTCTCTTACCGTATGTCACTGATTATGTGATGAATGTCCACACAAGTTGGTCCCATCCCTAATTTTACTGACATGTTATCCTTATCATGCAGCCGGGAAATAGGGTGCTCTGCATCTCGCCTGACTTTTTATTCACAGTTGTACAAGTCATTAATATGCTTCCGTAAGATATTAGGAATATATCCTTGATCAATTGATACAATCCTACTTTTTATGCGACCAATTATATAAATTTTCACACACCGATCCACCCTAATTAAGCTTATGTCCGAATAACTAAAAATTGGTCTGTGGATTGTGGTTAGGGAAAGGTAAGAACCGATTTGAACTTGTTTCAGTAATGAAAGGATCAAACGTAGATAGATCTTCGGAAGCTCATAAATTTGTCCTTTTGGCCACATGGTATGACATAAATGGGCTGTGAACAACTTGGAAGGAATCGCATAAATCTCTGTGCCAGTGTATTACTTGATTTGCAATGGATTGGCTAGTAGTGTGGCATATGCAAGGTATCCATTTGCGTATAGATTATGAGCTGGTCTTACAAAGCAATGTTTGGAAAAAGAAACAAAGCACTGCATGCCAGTCGCAAATCAATTGGTTCCGGACCTTTCGGTTCTGCTGACCACAGAAGCATATAACTGGATATGCCTTTGCGATTTGCAGAAAGATGCGTCCAATTATGAAGGTAGTATAGAACAATAAATATTAAATTAAATTCTATCATTGGTTTTTACCAAATACTATCTTGTATTTGCGTAGCTAAAATTTTAATTTTAATACTTAAGTTTATGACTACTGACTGTAATAAATCCAAATACCATAAAGTTATTTAATTATATTTTTGGGTAAAATCTAAGAGGGCGCGGTGTCTTTCAAAGTAGCCCTGTTGTGAACATGCGAAAACAACCAGCAGTGTTCTAGAACATCATAATCCGTGGATCACGCTAGTTATGATAATTCTTAAATAAATATTAAAATATTAAAATATTAAAATATGATACCGAATTCTTAAATATGTACTCCAAAACTCTGTCGCTAGACTCTAATCCTGGTTTATTTCTCAAAGATATCTTCAATTATTCATTTATAGTATTATAAAAGAGTAATTTTTATTCTTGCAATATTTTAGTTTGATTTTCTTGTGATTTTAATTCTTGAGAAAAAAGGGAAAATATCTCATGGGTTATGGGACTTATATTTCGAATTTTGATAAATTATTAAGTTTATTTAAATTATCGATTTTGAATTAATGATATCTTTTTATTATTTCATTACTTCTTCAAATATTAATATAGTTAAAGGATAAAATAAAATATAAAGTAAAATAAAGATAAACAAGAAATTTGAATAATCTAAACGCTAGATTATAGGCACCATCTGATCAAAAAGTTTCTTTATTTTAGCAAAATAATATCCTTTATTATTGAATGCCGGTGATAGCTAAAACTATCTTATCGTGCTATAGATATTGGTAATTAATATTAAAATAATAAAAATTATTTTGTACCTTACCTTAAACCGAAAAACACGTGACCTAGCTCGCGTTTCCTCCTTATAAAAGCCCGTTTCCTGCAATACAATTCAATCCGGTTGCGACCTCTGTTTTCCTTTTTTCCTATTCCTTTCTCAGCAAGCAAGAAACCCTCTTACCTGCCTTTTCAATACCTCTCCAGGAAGGTATATTGCTTCAATCGAAGCTGGTTTAACGCTTCAATTCGTTCCCATGGAGTGGGTTCGAGAAGAATTGATCGGTTGCGGCTGCTTCTCTACGGTTAACAAAGCGAGACCCGCAAAAGGGTGCTTTTCCAAGTATCCTCCGTTGATGGCCGTGAAATCCTGCAATGCTGACGACGCTTCTTTGCTCGAGAACGAGAGAGATATCTTGAATCGGATTGGTGTTTTCCCGCAGATCATCCAATGCTTCGGGGATGACTACAGCGTGGAGAAGAACGGGCGTTTCTACAACTTGCTGTTAGAGTACGCTGCTGGAGGCAGCCTTGCTCACTGTCTCAAGAAATCTGGCGGTTTATTGAAAGAGTCGGATGTGAAAACCTACACTAGATCGATACTTAAAGGTCTCCGTCACATCCACGCCAAAGGATTCGTGCACTGCGATTTGAAGCTTGAGAACATCTTGCTTTGTGAGGATGGCGTAGTTAAGATCGCAGACTTTGGGCTGTCAAAGAAAGCAGGAGATGAGATTGGAAGAATGGAATTTCGGGGAACTCCTCTATACATATCTCCTGAATCGATAAACGACAACGAGTATGAGGCACCCTGTGATGTTTGGGCTTTGGGGTGTGCGGTGTTGGAATTGATGACCGGAAAACCTGCCTGGAACGTCAAGCCAGAAGGCAACATGTTCAATTTGTTCGTTCGAATCGGATGTGGAGAGGAATTACCCGTTGTCCCTGAAGACTTGCCGGAAGCAGGGAAGGATTTTCTATCCAAGTGTTTCGTTAAAGATCCTAGAAAACGATGGACGACGGCGATGCTTCTGGATCATCCTTTTGTTGCAGTCGTTGATCAAGTAGTAGTAAGCGAGCAGAACACTGTTAGATTAAAAGATGATACAGAGCCAACGCACAATTCACCAAGAGGACCTTTTGATTTCCCAGAGTGGGTATCCAGTACAGAGCCACTTCCAAAGTCTGAATCATTAGAATCACTGTTTGATTCCTTGTCTTTGAGCTGTTTGTCTTCCCCAGCGGATAGACTCCAGCAGCTGATGAGCGACCAGAAGTGTAATTGGGCTGATTCTAAGAGTTGGGTCACCGTCAGATCGCTGAAGCAGAGCCTAAAGGAGAAAGAAGGGGATTCATTGAATGAATTCGGCGGATATTTGTCATTCTTTTCTTCGGCTACGGCTGCCAATTCGCAGTCTTTTTAGTGATCGTTAATGTATAATCAGTAGGATAGAGGCAGCAGGGTTGCCTTTTGCTGACGAACTAACTTTAGCTAGATGAGTAATTTTGATTGGGGACACAAGTTGGCTTGTACAGACAATTTTGCAGATTTTTTGTCCTGTAAAGGTTCTGGCTACTCTTCCATATTTAGCCAACTTTCACAGTTTGGTGCTGGAATATTACGCACACCACATGCGGATGCCGTCACCGTTTTACAGTTGACGTGTGAAGTAACTCGTAACAGATTTTGCTTGAGTGGAAAGTTTTCTTAATCCTACTTCCCAGCTACATGTTCATGGAGTTTTTGCTTCTGTGGAAGTTAGATTTTCATCATTAGATACTAACTAATTATGGGAGGCAACATGGAAAGAATTTCGTGAGCACATGCAACGCGGGAAAGCTCAGTCCGCGCAGATTAACATGGAATTTATGACACTTACGCATGGCCCATGGGTATGAATTACAACAAACACGTGATCGACCTGATCTACCTAGACGATTCGGTGGAGTAAATGTCTAAATCGCATCTCTTTTTTTTCGCTGTCGAAATTGATGGTATCTTTATTTTAGAACCCATTACCAACCTAATTCCTTCAAGCAATATTAAGTTAAAAAGTCACACTTTAATTTAATGCTAGAGAGCGAGAATAAAACCCAAGACCAGAGAACGTGAATCTTTTTCTCGTTTATTTTCTCCTCTATCTGCTTCACATGAGAAACGTGGCTTCAATGTGGTAGTCCTTCATGTCTAATAACTGCATAGACAAGATTTGAATACAAAATAGAGGGTAAAAGGATAGATTGTGATAGAGAACCTAATTTCACACGTTTTTAACGTTGAAACGGTTTGGTGTTTGTTTGTTTGTTACCATGATATTTTCGAAACATGTTTGTGGCATGTGTTAAGGCATAGGTCGTCTTCTCTCGCCATCAGCCATTTTGTCCAATTGCTCGATTTTCCACGTTGGCGAATATGCCCATAGCATCGGGAAGCCTAAGCCCGAGCCTTTGGCGCGCATTTATCTCACTCCATATGAGCGTACGTTCTTATATGGCTATTGTCAGGTTGGGTTTGCGAGGGGACGAATAGCTCTGCTTCACAAAAAGGCGTATGTCTGAGTAAAGTGTCTAGCATGCTATATGCTATCTATGTATGTATATTATAAAAGGACATTAGCATCAAATGCGTTAAGGTTAGGTGGGCTTTCAAATTGACATGTTCTTTTGCTGGACTTATTTAAGCTGTTCTCTTTTTAATCTATTAAAGCTCGTTTTGGCTGTGTGTAGATAGAGGTAGCCCAATAAGGACGGCTATTAAAAAACGTTTCATTTGTTATTATATCACGTGATTCATAGGTCTCTATCCCCCGGTTACTTTCTGCCTCTCCGACACCTACTTTCATTTCGTAAGGATGGGTCTTAATTAAATATAATTGAAATTACTTAAATACTTAACAAATAGTATATATGATAAGAAACAGGCAAAAAACAATCGTAATGTCTATAATTAAAAATATATGATAAGAATAAATAACATAATATGAAATATATCTCAAATAATTTTTCCAGACCCTCCGAAAGATGAGCTTTCCTTGTTCTGTCCTTTTTTCATTAAGGCACTCCATCTAGGTTTCAACGCGTTCATCGTGTGGCTTTAAAGAGTAGTTGCGGAGATCTAGCTTTAGTATTGCTATGCCATCCTCATATATTTTGTACAATAGCTTTATTATTCTGAATAAATCTTCCAACTTATTAGACTCTTTCTTCCTCTAATCATCATTAATATCTTCTTAATATTCCATTGTCTATATATTTACCTGTGTTTAACTTTCTTATCATGTAACATAATAATACTTTAAATAATGTCATTGCAAATTTTGTATTGTTAAAATAAAATTATATATTTAATTGGATTCAACTTTTAATTAACCCAAACTACTGGGGTCGAAGTTATTATATATCAAGGCCCAATGTTGAAGAAAGCCCAGTTTAGATATCCGAGAGGACTACTAGCACAACCTTCTGCTCATAATAAAATGCATTGTGGGCCAGAAAAACTCCTACCTTATATGGGCCCAGGGCAGTAAACGACGTATCGGAAGGTCTTAATGAAATCCCCATTTTGACCAGTGGCAAAGGTAATAGCAAAACAGTCACAGGTTGCTTGTCTTTTATTTTCCTCAGGCAGTTAAGAGCCATCTCCTTCCGCCGCGAGCCTACCACCATAGCCGCTAAACAACACGAGCTCTCCTATCCTTTCTCCATCGCGAAGGAAATGGTCTAACTTCATTCTTCGAGAGCTTCGGGAACCGTGAGCTTGAAAGCGCGCACCTGCACAAACTGCTACCTCTTGAGCAAATTCTGGTGACAAACGTCCGAAATGTATTAGATTTGGCAACATTGCCGTTTATATGGGGTATTGAAGTCTCGACAGCGAAAAATGGCTGATGGCAGTTCTTGCAATAAATGCTGCGGTTGAGATAATCTATGGGGTACTGAGCATGTGCTTTACAAACACTGCAGATTGTCCAAAATGTGTCAGGTTTGGAACAGTAAGTAGGCATGGCAGGTTTCTGATGAATTGAGCGGTCACTAGTTGGCGAGGATTGCTTCCAATTACTGACTCGATGGTCTATTCTTCTTGAAGTCCGCTTCTTGTCGTAAGCAACTCTCTTGGATTCAACGGACAACAAACTCCAGGCTTCAGATATAAGCCTGAAAGCTCCATCAGCACCAACTGATGTATTTTTGTCAGGATGAACAGTGAGAGCAAGTCTCCTATACTGCTTCCGGATAGTATCCTCATCGGATGATGGCTCAACACCAAGAACCCTGTACCAATCCACTTCTCCATCTATCCTCTGCTCGGCAGAGATGTGAACATCAAGAATCGCGATGAACTGATCCATACCATGTAACGCAGGCCATAACTTTAGGGCCTTTAATGCGAATTTTTTCGCTGTATTGAGGTCCTTGTCTGCGAATTTCCTCTCTGCAATCTTTCTAGCCCTTTCTGCCTCTTCTTTATTGTGTTCCATTTTCAGGATGTCTCACTGCTACCTTTTCTTGGCAAATAAAATCACCTTGTCAGGAGGATGGTGAACACCAGTATCCAACCCTGATACGTGAAGTTACCATGTGTATTATCAGGAAGCACTATCAGAGAGCCGCCTTCAATTGCCATATCCCTGACATAAGGAAACAAGTAAATGCTTCTCTTGGATGCATATGGAAAAAGAAAACTGATGTTTCGGAAATCAAGCACCAATCGTGCTAGGTTTGGTTTCAGAGGATGCATATTTGTGATTTCTATCACTTACAGGAGTCTTGTATGAACAAGGAGAACGATCTAATACATAAAAACATAACTACCCATCAAAAGGAACCGCAGAAACAAACACTATCACATCCCGGATTGACATGAACAACCAAAATCAAATTAAAACAAGACAACAGTTTATCAAGTAATGAAGTAAGAATGCCATCAGAATTATGTATTTTTTTACCTACATAGTTTTTTTTTTAAAAGATATGAAAAGCATCCTACTGGTAGAGATTTCATAGAGAAACACTACCTGAGCGCAACAGGTAACGCATGTCTAGCTATTATAATAACAACAAAAAAAGAGAGAGGAAAAGTACCAATTCAGTTGATGCTTGAATCATAGTCATTACAATTATGAATTTTCTCTCAAAGTTCTGGTTTTACAACAGTTCCCGCTTCGGAACAAAAATCTTGAGTGGAGGAAGGAACATTGGCACGGTTTTACTGTATTTATATACCTTCAAACCTTAGCAGTCCTATGCATTTCTAAAACCCTAATCTAGGACCAAAAAAATAAAGTACACCCAAGATTAGTTAACCATTAACTATGGTTGACAAGATTCATTGCCATTTGGTCAGATATGGAAACTTATATTTAGGAAAATATTTAAAATGGTAGTTAGTTCTCAATAATAGTAAATCTACCATACCAATTATTTGCATAAAAAATAACTGGTAAAATACAATATCAAAAGTAATATAAATTTAATTATGTTTTTAAATCTACGGCAAGAATATCAGAATCAGCATTTATTAACCCAGAAAATCAGTATCAGTAAATATAATGTAACTAAAAGTTATATTTATAGTTTAACAAAATTTGTATAACAGAAGCCGTCTTAGCTCAGCTGGTAGAGCGCATGGCTTTTAACCATGTGGTCGTGGGTTCGATTCCCACAGACGGCGTTATTTTGCAGTTTTTGCCTTGTCATGGTTTCGGGCATTTGAAGCCTATTTTCTGGGTTTTGACCTTCAAAACACACACAGGCCTAGCCCAAGTGCTTGCCTTGTCATGGTTATCGGGCATTTGAAGCCTATTTTCTGGGTTTCATTGCATTTGACTTCACCCAGTTTGGAATTGGATCGGAACAGAACAGAAACTGGAGGGGCTTCTGTCAGTTGAAACAACGGCACAAGGCAAATGTGGCAAATGTGCAGCTAAAACATCATTTACTTTTTTTCCTTCTAGTCCTGCCATATCTGGGATCACAGAGTTTCATTATTTAGATCCGTTTAGCAGAAAGCGTGGCAGCAAAGCAATTAAATTTTAGTCATCAGGGCTACTGGATTTTCTTCAACGGTACTATCCGACAGTTCCTGTTTCACATATTAATACATTTATGATTATATGCATCACAGCTCTCATACAGAAACCTTGACAACCAATATTACAGTACCACCCTGCCCCATTTCCAGGAAGAAAAGGGCCAAAGAAGGGAGAGTATCGAGGCACGGGAAGGTTCCATGTTAGTCCAAACGTAGCCAGTTACAGTAGAACCAGAAAAAGTCGGTACGCGTAGGTATTAATTTTTACCATATAGTCTTGATGAAAGTCCACCTCAGTGCTTAGGATTTTTGCAGTGTTGACAAAAGGGTATTTATGAATGCAACTGCCAATCTTTTGCTGCCTTGGTAAGCTGAATTCCAAGAGCCGCGTGCACCATTTATTATCATAGAACTGCACGGTCATAGCATGAAAGTGATAGCCTCACTCGTTGTTCATTTAACTAAGCCTTCAAGTTGCTTTCATATATTTGGCGAGTATGGAGAGGGTTCTCATCGTTAATGTTCGAAACGAGAACAGAAAATTAGACATACCAAGGATTCAGTTTTATTGTAAGACTAATTTCTTCCGTCGCATTTTCGAGTTAGGAGATTTGAGAAAATTACAGTTGGGACCATTTTATCTAAGAATTGCAACTATCTGCTCCTTGTAAGAGTAAAATATGATATCATAAGGAACAGTCCCCTCTATAATCAGTCTTATTTTGATTCTATTCACTGGGCCACTGTGACAGAATTGGCATCGGCCATCCATCAAGTATTTTGAAACAATCTTCGACATTGACCTTCTTCTTATATATCTAGCGAGTTCTATTTCTATTACAAGACAGGTCCTGCACGTGCATCTTTAAGCCTTTTTAGTGTAAAGATAAGGGAGAGGCTTCTTTGGCGATAATATTTCAGGAAAGAAAAAAGGAAAATAACAATCCAATCCAATTATCACTGTTCTTTATATCTTGGATACTGTCTGCTTGGTTGGACTGCTTTTAGGAGAACATGTTCTCCCATCTGTATTCTGGGAATTGGACCAGCATCTAGAAATTATCTCGTCGATCTTGTACAGGTAGATCTTGATCCTGATCCACCAATTAAGCAGTCAAAGACTCACGCTCTTGGTGGGATGGTGATTAGGAGATGGTGGTTTGCTTAAATTCATGTTCTACAGACAGGAATAGACAAGAGTTTGTTTATTCAGCATAGACACTGATCGGTCTGTGCACCTTGCGCTGGGGGTCAGTATCACAATCAGCTCCTAATCCTCATTGAAGAGTGTGCCAGAGGGCAGTGAGACGCAGGATCAGTGTTTGTAGTAAGGTAGGTCCTTGTTCCCTAATGATTCCATTCCACTTCAGTGCTTAGACTCTAGTATGTCCTGCAATCTCTGACATATAGGAATCCTTTACCGCGTACTAGTGCCGGTCCTCTCATCCCAAATAAAAGGAGGTTCTTTTTACCAGATCAGGGTCGGGGTGGGTTTGCTCTTCTGACAAATGTCATGTGACTGTGGGGCTTGAGATGTGGTTCCTTTTCTTGCAACACGTAAAATTTGATAGACAAAGGAAGCAAGCACTTGCACGGTTGCACTCAAATGTTTATGAGAAAATGCTTAGAAAGGGTCATAAACAAAGTTTCAAAATGGTTCATGCACCGGATCCCTTTCATCTCAGCCCTCTACCCTTGTGGGCCAAAACACATGAGGGATGCAACCTACCGTTGATCTCTTATACTTGAAGTTGGTATTTATATCACCGGTAAGATCTGAATGGTGGATCGTGAATGTATCTACCCCTCCTATGGTTAGCCCTACGTAATGGGCAGTCCCTATCAAAAACTCATAAATGTCTTGGGTTGGGACTCTCTTCCTTGTCAACTTAGCACGAAATAAAATAATGCGAACAAGTTGCTATATAAAGCCATCCAGTTCGTGTAAGCTTACTGAAATGGTAATGGGTTTCTGAGATAATTATACACTTTCTATCTCTATCACACTTTATAAAACTTCTCCATCTCCTTTATCTCTGCATCTACCCTGCAACAAAACTGTGACTTTCTCTACAAGCCTTCTCTTCTCCTATCAGCTCCTCCATACCTTCTGTGTTCAGTGATCGCAGTTGTTATTTAGCCCATTCAACCCATCCCTCCCGCACTCACGTACTCTCCCAAGCTACCAACTGGTACCTACTCTCTTTTCTCTCCCTACCCACAAATCCATACTTTGTTCCCTTTTTCTGCTGTGCCGGGGACTTTCCAAGGACATCTGAGAGAAGCATAATGGATGTTGACTTGATGAAAGCGTCATCAGGAGGGGAACACATGGACGTGATGACAATGATGATGCAGATGGAGAAGCTTTCTGATTTCTGCGAGCCATTCCATAACACTGCCATGACTACTAATCCAACACTGCAAGAACTCCAATTCTCTAGTGTATCGAATCCCACGAGCATCGTAAGTTCAACATCAATCTATCACAATCCACACGCATCTTCACCCGCATTGTTAAACCCACATGCCTCCATGCCATTTATGGGCACTCCAATTCAAGAACCCGTGACACCACCTCTCCAGCCGAATGCTGTGGCTAACAAGTTCAAATATGCTCCTCCATTCGCAAACGCAAACTCATTCTTATCTTCCATGGAGAAGAAAAACTCCACCACCGCAATTAGAGAGATGATATTCCGTATAGCAGCAATGCAGCCAATCCATATAGACCCTGAAGCAGTAAAACCCCCGAAACGAAGGAATGTGAAGATATCCAAGGATCCACAGAGTGTAGCTGCAAGGCACAGAAGGGAAAGAATAAGCGAGAGGATAAGGATTCTTCAGAGGCTAGTGCCTGGTGGCACTAAAATGGACACAGCTTCAATGTTAGACGAGGCCATACATTATGTGAAGTTTTTAAAACAGCAAGTGCAATCTTTGGAGCAAGCCGGTGCTAACAGGTCACTTAGTGGCTTCGGGTTCCCAGGGATGACAGTGCCAAACCTGACCTACTCTTCCATGGCAAAGACTTGCCAGCCAACTGCTAACATGGTGGGCACAATGCAGATGCTTAGATGAGAGTTAGGACAATATTGGTTTTGGGTTTTGTAAATCATGATTTCAACCTTGTTTATGTTGTCTTGTTGTGACAGTTTCAAAGGATTCTAGTGTACGTTTAGTTTAATTAAGCAAAACCTTTTGTGGAATCTCTCTGTTCTACACAGTATCACAGTACAGTAATAATTTACATAAAACATAAATAACGAGACAAGCTAGCAGCTAGCTGCCTTCTGTAATTATTACTTGGCCCTTTATTTCTGTGAGGACCCCACTCAGGAGGAACCCCTTCCAAGGTATTGTCTGGCCCTCTGGCCCTCGGCCCACTGGCCGGCAACCAGGCAACCAGGAGCCCTCGGCCCAAAGGCCGGCAACTCTGGCCCATGACTATTCGATCCCCTGGCTGCAGCCACTGAGACTCGAACCCCTGTCATGACACCTTTTATTCCTCCTAAGAGGACGCCTCTTACCAATTCAGCTGCAGCTGAATTGGTAAGAGGCGTCCTCTTAGGAGGAATAAAAGGTGTCATGACAGGGGTTCGAGTCTCAGTGGCTGCAGCCAGGGGATCGAATAGTCATGGGCCAGAGTTGCCGGCCTTTGGGCCGAGGGCTCCTGGTTGCCTGGTTGCCGGCCAGTGGGCCGAGGGCCAGAGGGCCAGACAATACCTTGGAAGGGGTTCCTCCTGAGTGGGGTCCTCACATAAAAGGCGCCAGCTGAATTGGTGAGAGGCGTCCTCTTAGGAGGAATAAAAGGTGCCATGACAGGGGTTCGAGTCTCAGTGGCTGCAGCCAGGGGATCGAATAGTCATGGGCCAGAGTTGCCAGCCTTTGGGCTGAGGGCTCCTGGTTGCCGGTTGCCAGCCGTGGGCTGAGGGCCGAGGGCCAGACAATACCTGATATGGGGTAGGTTCCTCCTGGGGGGGTTCCTCACATAAAAGGCGCCTTTTATGTGAGAGACGTGCTCCGCACCGTCCTCTCCCCATATCGGGTATTGTTATGCTCATAGGGTTCACAGTACACCCAGCCCACTGGTCTTTTGCACTGCTGCAGCATTGTGCTCACCCCTGGACTCGAACCCCCACCGTCCCACTTATGAGCCTTTTATTGTTTCTCAGAACACGCCTCTCACCAATTCAGCTGCAGCTGAATTGGTGAGAGGCGTCCTCTTAGGAGGAATAAAAGGTGCCATGACAGGGGTTCGAGTCTCAGTGGCTGCAGCCAGGGGATCGAATAGTTATGGGCCAGAGTTGCCAGCCTTTGGGCTGAGGGCTCCTGGTTGCCGGTTGCCAGCCGTGGGCTGAGGGCCGAGGGCCAGACAATACCTGATATGGGGTAGGTTCCTCCTGGGGGGGTTCCTCACATAAAAGGCGCCTTTTATGTGAGGAACCCCCCCCAGGAGGAACCTACCCCATATCAGGTATTGTCTGGCCCTCGGCCCTCAGCCCACGGCTGGCAACCGGCAACCAGGAGCCCTCAGCCCAAAGGCTGGCAACTCTGGCCCATGACTATTCGATCCCCTGGCTGCAGCCACTGAGACTCGAACCCCTGTCATGGCACCTTTTATTCCTCCTAAGAGGACGCCTCTCACCAATTCAGCTGCAGCTGAATTGGTGAGAGGCGTCCTCTTAGGAGGAATAAAAGGTGCCATGACAGGGGTTCGAGTCTCAGTGGCTGCAGCCAGGGGATCGAATAGTCATGGGCCAGAGTTGCCAGCCTTTGGGCTGAGGGCTCCTGGTTGCCGGTTGCCAGCCGTGGGCTGAGGGCCGAGGGCCAGACAATACCTGATATGGGGTAGGTTCCTCCTGGGGGGGTTCCTCACAATTTCTGTGGCCTTTTGCAAAAGCAGATTGGATATCATCACTCCCCAGAAAGTACTGCATACCATAAACAGTCATTCGCTCCGATCAATGGATTTCCTTTCTCGTTGATTCCGCTTACTTCCATGCACCAAGAACTTTTCATTTGCATAGACTATGGAAGTAAACTGATGGATATGTCCATTCCATTATAAATGCAAATGAGGTACTGATTTAACCAACCTCAATCGAGGTAGGTTCGACAGTTCATTAATGTTTGTCCTTTGATTAGTCTGGCTTTACGACGTACAATTTCGAAAATGGAAATCATTCGTGGCCTATCATTAAGTGAACTCTCTTGCATTTTGTTTACTGTATTAGGATTTGGATGTCATATGATTCCAAGCAAAACCTGTGTTTTATTAACTGTTATTACCTATCAAAAAATCTCTATATATACACTCTGGCGTAGGACAAGGCCGTAAGGCCCAATTAACTTGTTTTTTATTGGGTCTGGCCTAATCCATACTGGAAAGGGGATTCTTGCTATTTACTTGTCCATACATATTTCTTGCTGGTAGAATTACCCTCGGCAGATACTAAAAAAGTTAAAATCCCTTCAAGAAATAATGATCGTTTAAGGGACTTATCTTTTTGTTCATCAGTATCATCACTGATTATCATTATATTAGAATTCCAAGAATCGCCTATTTATGCAGAGATTCTTCCATAAAGAGTAGTTTCTTCTTTAAATATACATTTCTATCAAAAAAAAATTGAGTAATAAGAATTATCCATACGAATCGGTTAGATCCATCCTTCATTGATGTTTATCCGGATAAACCGAATCCTCCTGTAGCAAGAAACATCCAAAAGACTTTAATAAGCCTATTGCCCATGATGCTTGACACATTCAACGGATTTCAGGGATAAGGAACAGCGGTATGAGAAGCAAGACACTCATGATGTTTAATAACCTGCCGATAGGCTTGGCGAATAATTTCAGTCATTTTAAGATAAGGAAATCTATCTTTCTACATCATTCTTCTTCACGTTATGTCGTACATGACACACACAATAGATATCTTGTTTATTATAATAATATTATATAGCAGTCAATGGAATACTATTGGAGGAATGGTGATGAACTGTGAAAGGGAAGCTAAGTTGTAAAGTTTCCCTCTTGTAATGCAAAGGACTCCGATGACATGGTTAATTATGATAGAAATAACTAAAACTAGTTCGCAGCATAAATACCTTGATCACAAAATTAATATTTTTCCAAATCTATATATGATGTTAGTTCGATAAAATAACTTATCAACTTTAAATCCAACTTTGACGTTGACTAATTAGAAATCGACTAATCTACTGTTCATGATTAGCAGGGAAGATTATTATTATAGTTTAATCCTATTATATGCAGAAATCAATAGGTTTTTTTTTTTTAAAAAAAAAAGAAACAACCATTTGCACGAGTGTGATTACCTATATAATAAAGAAGGGAAACAAAACAATAAAAATCCATTTTATTTCTTTAGAATTCGGAAGTCATTGAATGAGAATGGGCAGGTAGGTTGCCTCCCAAGGCAGGGTCGAATTATGGTAGTGTTCATGTCTCAAGGATCATGCCTTGCTAAAAGCCATTCTTCTCATCTAGCCATCCGAATAAAAACAAAGTCACCCAAAAAACAATCAAACTGAAAACCCAAGTGGGTATTATAAAAATCCAAGAATGAGGAAGAAAGCAAATGGGTCAAATCTCATCTAGCAAATAGACCCCATGTGTGATATCCCAATAGGGTCCCAACATCCCTCACACTGTCTTTGATTGTTAGTGAGGAGGGCTGACCCATCTCACCAATTTACAACGTTTTATCTATCCATCCCACAAGTGCATTGTATCCCTTCTCTGACACATTCTATCATTCTTTCTATCATTTCGCGTACCCATCTATCTCTTTCCCCCAGGATAAGTTCCCATGTTCTTTGTGACAGGATTTCCCCCATTTTTTATCAGAGAATTCTTTGACAGGGTAGACAGCCAAGATCTTATATATTTGCAGCCAGCATTTGACTCTTGCAATGACTAAACACAAGAAGACAAGAACCTAGTAAATACCGTGGTTACCATGCAATAAATTGCTGCCGATCGACGGAGACTGAGCTAAAGTTTGAGAGGTGCCACTATAAATGCAGACTGGTCAAAAGAGTCGAACATGAGCAGCTGAGATGATTTTTCCAAGGTAATGCGAATGGAGACAATAAAATCGTTGGATAGTTGGTTGGTTGGATTAGATCTTGGCAGGAGTGCTTGCTTTATACAGGCAGGTGGAGGACGCGGCATCTATTTTCTTTGGGTACAAAGCTTTTATTACCCATCTCCTTGTCTTTTATGCAAGGTGGGATGAATTGTAATGTTATCCGGACTGAAAAAGAAAACACTTTGGACGAACTACACCGCTCAGTTTTGGCTTTTCTGTCAGGAAAAATTGCAAACTTCATGCTCTTATTATTATTTACTTCAAAGCCCTCATCTGTTGAGGATAATTCAATTTGCAATAACATTTGTAAAGCCTAGATAGGGGGAAATTGGTCCAAAAAGATCATGTATTTGTGTTCTGTAGGCAAGTAGGTGTCGTCGAGTCCTTTTATCCCCTTAAAGAGCCGCAGAGGTACAACCTGGATGGTTAGAATTTTGGGCCTTACAATATTTTTCGTATCTTCTTTTTTCTTTTCCGGCCATCGATTTGTTTCGGCCTACAATTACATTATAAGCTTTGTGTACGAAACATGGGCCCAAACATTGGGCTCGAACTGACCCGCACGCCTCGCTCGCAGAATAAATATTTTGATCATCGAGATAAATATAATTAATTAATTAATATTTATTTTTTAATAATAAATATTGTGATATAATATTTCAATTTAACTAAATAAAATAAATTATTAGAGTAAAAAAATGAAAGATTGTTCTTATAACTAGTATTTTTCTTAGTTTTACCATATGAATCAACAAACAATAAATATATGAATAAATATTTTCAGACATAAATGCATGTAGATAAAAATTAACTTTTGTTAATTGAATAAATGACTTATTAGTCCGAATAACCAAACCACTTCAAGAGTGCATGGATTTTAAGTGGATATAAAATGAATTTTAAAAAATAAATAGAAATATAAATATCTTGTGATCTATCCTAATATGGCCCCGCATATATATACATCTAGGCATTTGAGCTTTAAGCCTAAATCCTTTTATATTATTCAGTTGAAACCCAAAACAAAAAATTGAATCCAACCTTTAAAACTCTAACCCAGTCCTCTAAATTTGGGCCCAAATTGGAGCCCAGAGTCGTGCATACAAAACTAAAGTAGATCCAAAAGGCGCACTTTAATGGCGCATGGGAGGCAACGCGAGCTAGGAAACCGGGAGGAGAGCCGATAGGGAGAGGTCGCGAGAGAGAGGAGCCGTGAGAGATAGGAGAGAAAGAGGGAAGATCCGAGTTGGGGTTTTCAAATTCCCAGGGATCAATAAGAGGAAAAGGTCAGTGAGCGCGTGAAAAATCCTCAAGCAATTGATCAATTGATAAGTTTTAGTTCTAAACTCCCTGTGTGTAATATAATTTTAATAAATTTTGGAATGGCGAGTTTGTTTTGGTATTTGATGATGCTTGTTTGTGAGAAAGAGGTGTGCTTGTTGTGGTTGTTGTCATGTGCAGGGGGCGACCGTTGAGTGAGAGATAAGAGAGAGTTGTCCTTGTGAGTCTATCTTCGAGAGCTAAGAGTGCAGAGTGTTGTTAGGGTTTTCTTCTTCCTTTCATTCTATCGTATTTTTCTCGGGATTCATCATGGAGCGGAAGCTTGTGGTGAGTCGAAGGTCCAATCTCATTTTATTATGTTGAGCTTATGTTGTTTTGTGATTTTGAGTTTTGGGTATTTTGTGTGTATGCTTGCGTTTTAGGTTCTGGGTATTCCATGGGAGGTCGATACAGAAGGTTTGAGGGAATATATGAGCAAATTTGGTGACCTTGAGGATTGTATTGTGATGAAGGTTTGTCCTTATTGTCCGCTCGCTGTGCCTCTTGCTGTTTAAAAAATGGAGTCCTACTGTTTTGAGTCCTTTTTTTGACTGGTTCAACTCCTAACTATGCATTTTCGTTATGGTTTAACATTCCCAGTAATTGAGATTAACCTTTGGTGGAATTCTATAACCACATCATGACATGTATCATTTTTTATTTTGTTTCTTTTGTTACTTCTTTGATTTAGATTGTCATTATTCAGGCGTGGGAGTCACTGTGTTTTTAGTTGTTGCTTGTTCTACTAATGCTTATTGAGAGAGGTTGCAGTAGCACACCGGAGCTTTGGGTCTGATAGTATTAACAGTAGAATTAATAACCAACAGTTTCTAGTTTTCTGCCATTATTTCCTTATACTAGCTCAATGTTGATTAGGCACATTTTTCACAACTCTATGGGCCTATATTGACGTTATTGTTTCCCGTTATGGTATCATGTGTTAAAGGAACGATCCTCTGGTCGATCGCGTGGATTTGGATATGTCACATTCGAATCTGCTGAAGATGCCAAGGTATTTGCTTACTTTTAGAACTAGTGAGGATTTCTGATCTGGTTCTTGCTTATAATTGATCATAGTAAATTTTTAACGGGTTGGTACATATTTCACCATGTTCATTTATTTGATACGACATCCAGTATGATGGTTTATTATTTCTGACATTTTGTTAGTACTGCAGGGGGTATTATCTAGTGAACACTATCTTGGTAAAAGAATGTTGGAAGTTAAAGTGGCCACCCCAAAGGTTGTGATTTAGAACTTCTGATCATATATGGCATTTGTATTAGTTTTTTTTTTTTGTAATTTTTCTTTCAAATGCATGGTAAATAAAGCATAAAGGTGTTCAGCAGTGCTGACTTTTTGTCACTTTTATGCTTCCGCTAATATGTGGATATATATATTGGCAGGAGGAGATGAGATCAACTAGCAAAAAGGTGACTAGGATATTTGTGGCTAGGATCCCTCCCTCTGTGACAGAAACAAACTTTCGGAGGTAATTTAGTATGATAATAGTTACTGAATTTTTTTCTTTACTTCTCAACTTTTGCAAATAATTTTTGTACTTATTATTGTTGACCCAACATCATTTCTTTGTGGGCTTTTCTTCTTGCAGTCATTTTGAGAAATATGGTGAAATAGTTGACCTGTACATGCCAAAGGTAGCATCTATGAATTATCACATGCCATACAAATTTCTTAATATACATTTGTTACTACATTACGAGTATGTTGATGTGATATGGTTACAGTTTCATATATGCAAATAAAAATTTTGCAATCCTTCTTTTCCTGAAAACATTTATATTTCTTTTATCTATATATGTATTATGCAGGATCACAGCTCAAAAGCACACCGGGGAATCGGATTTATCACATTTTCCAGTGCAGGTCAGGCCATCTAATACTTTCTAGTAATCTTGATGTAAAATTCTGGAAAAAATGCCGTTTAAAACATGTCATGTTGCAAGGACATATCATTGATGTCTTCTGTGGAAGATTCTGTCCAACTATTTTTACTTGTTTCCAGCATCATTCTGGTTTGTCACGAAACATGTTTACTGACATGCGATGTGGTTGTGAATGCTTATTGAGTTAGTTGCACTGCTGTGCTTGACCTCATGATAATAGATGGAAAGTTATCTAACGCACTAGGAGGCCAGGTGAATGCTACAGAGGGTTGCTGGAGATGTTTTATCATTACATTTTCATAAGGCCTTTAGTTTTAAGTTAGGCTTTAGAGTTGGTTCCATGAGGTTTTTTTGTTTTTAATTTTAATTATCTGCTTTCCATTACCCAATTGTTGTTATGTGCTCCTCAAGCACTTTAACTTATTTTTGAGAGTTAGTGCCTTAGAAAATGTGGTGTAGAGTGAAGTGTAGGTCTGATCGGGATTTAGGAGTCATGGAGGCTGCATATACTTTTTACTTTTGAGAAATGTTGTATATAAGTCTTTGCAGTTTATTCCCTTAGAATTTTGTGAAGAAGGAATTTATAGGCAATGATGATTTAAGATCTGAGTAAAACTTACAGTGTTAAAAAATATAGCTGCATTGGCTTGCAATATATGTTGATTATCGAAGAACAAATATTTTCTGTAATGTTGGTGTTCGATGACTTGCATTCATCTGGAGATTGTTACAATTTTGGCATTATTGATACTTTCTTCTCTTGATATAGGTAGATATGATACTATTTGATATGCTGATGAGTATGACTGTTTACTTTTTGAAAAATCATGGTATTGCTGTTGTACATGTTTATTGTATGCGATTAGTCATGCTGACTGTAAAGCTTAATGGATTTTTCACTTTGCCATAGATTCTGTTGACAGCTTGATGGCTGAAACTCATGAACTGGGAGGTTCTACTGTGGTTGTTGACCGAGCAACACCTAAGGCAAGTTGCTGTGTCACTAGATCAAAAAGTTATTTACTGCAGATGAATTTTCTTCTAATTTGATATTGTATGGTCAGTTAGGCATCTTACTTGTAAAATTGGCTAGTTAAGATATGTGAAGTTAAAGTTAGCTGCATGTACTGTCTTGTCAGGAAGATGATTTCCGACCAGTTGGAAGAGTTTCGAATGGTGGTGGATATGGTGCCTATAATGCTTATATATCAGCAGCAACAAGATATGCAGCACTTGGAGCTCCTACTTTGTACGATCATCCAGGGCCACTTTATGGAAGTAAGTACTGCATCAAGTCAGTGGTTATGGATTTTTTTCCCTTTTTGTGATCTAAAACACTCTTATGAGGCATTACATAAATATGTTGGATCAGGAGGCGAACCTGCGAGAGGAATGGGCAAAAAGATATTTGTTGGCCGGCTTCCTCAGGAAGCAAGTGTTGAAGACTTGCGCCAACATTTTGGCAGATTTGGTCATATACTAGATGTTTACATTCCTAAGGTAATAGCCAATAATTATTTTAGAACACAAATTTTTTCTATTAGTGAAAGTATCATTTCTCTCATTTAAATGTAATTTTGATTTCTACTTTTTGGTTAGTACCTTTTGTTTTAATTATTCACCCCTCACCTCTTCTTTAAATTACTACCTTTGCCTTTTCTTGTTATGCATCTCTGTTTCACTAGATGTAATATTTGAAATGATATTGTGATTTGATTTTTTCTAGGATAGTGTATACATAACCTTAGGGGTACTGTATTTTGTCATTTTCGTGATATATCAGCATGCCGTAAAGAAGCAGATCACTATTTAACATCTTGCATCAAACGTGTTTGCAATACAATATACTTTTTAAACTAATGGAGAATATTTCCAAACTTCTGCAGATGTCCCATCCTTAAGTGACAGCATAATTAAGATTTGCATTTGCCATATTGTAGGACCCTAAGAGAACAGGTCATAGAGGTTTTGGATTTGTAACTTTTGCCGATGATGCAGCAGCAGATCGTGCATCTCGTAGAACTCACGAGATTTGTGGCCATCAGGTAACAACAAACTCTCTCCGAATATTGTATTCATCAAAGCATTTCCTCTGGCGTTATTAACATCTGAGTTGATGCTTTTCTCCATTTATATGCTTACATATAATCTTCTAGAAGAGATATATTAGCCTTATACTATTACTTATTAGTAATATGCATATTTTTTTCTTGACAAGGCACATTGCCGTGTAAAATCTTGTTGGGAGGAAAAGGAATGGATGGACTAGTAGTGAACTACTTCTTTTTCTTTATTTTTAGCTATGCATAGAGTAGCAGTTGGCAATAATTAGGCTAGACCCTTGGGGTGGTGAAGGATTCAAAATATTAAACAGTAAAGCCAGTTGGTTGATTAGAATTAATTTTGGCCCTTGTGAGCTAATAATGCCTTTCATCTTTGAGGATGATGTTACGTACTTGGAAAGTTGTACATCTGACATTCACTTAACTTTTTTTATATGAACATTCACATACTTGGGGATTGGTCCTAGACAAGCACATTCTATTGGTGGGGTTGATGCATGCCCAATCATTCTTCTCTATGGAGAAATTAAATTTTCAATTGTGAAACATATATCGTTCATGCATGCTCAAAATTTTGACCTGGTTTATTTTACTAAGCTTATGTTTACTGTGTGTGCAGGTTGCAATAGATTCTGCAACACCTATTGATGATGCCGGCCCAAGTGGAGGATTCATGGGTGCCATAGAACCTTTTGGGGGTTATGGACCTCTGCGCAATTTTGGCCGGATGTATGGAACCATGGACTTCGATGATGTAAGTAAATTTAACTTCTGCCTAGAAAGTCAACGATCATTGAATATACTGTTTGGTATGTGAATTGTTGGTTCCTGAAAAAAAAGAGAGGAGCAGAAAAAAGGTTCCGGTTGAGTATTTACTTTCATTTATTTTTAAATTTTTTGCAGTGGGGTTATGGAATGAGGGGGGGGCGACCTCCAAGAGCAGATTGGAGGTATAGGCCATACTAGGTTGAGGATCGTGCCATGGATCTGAATTGCCCCTGAGATATTGTTTTTGCTTCTGTAGTTGAGAGTTCCCTAAAACATCAGTTTAGATGGTTTGATGTTGACTGTTGTGGATAATGCAGCTGCACCTTATGAAACAAAGGATCTTCATTGTTCAATTGTGGGGTAATTGACTATTGTATGGGAAAAATATTATAATGTTGTAAATTATCTGTAAAATGGTACTGCTTCTTTATACTTGGTCTTGTAGGTATCGGATTTCTCTGTCACTTTGTACTAGGTTAGTTCGAGTTGTTTTCCAGTTTGGTGGATATGATTGTCATGGGCTGTCCAGGCTAGAGTTATCGCTCTGGCGCCGGAGAATGTCTGCACCCAATGTCATCCCCTCGCTTGATAAGACGTGTTTAGGGAGGCATTTGGCTTCCATCAGCACCAATTGTTATAAATTTTATCCTTGATATACTACAACGTTGGACTGTTCCAAAGCATCAATTTTGTACTACTAAAAATCTATATTTTTAATAAAACAATAAAAAATATAAACTTGTAATGAAATTTATATGAATATGCATAATAAGCCCAAAAGCTCAATGTCTGTTGATCCACTCTTCTATAATCTATCCATTGTCATTTCACTCTTTTTCTTAATATAAAAAATATTAAAAGCGTTTATGCTATGACGTATTTATCCTGTTTTTATATTTCCACATATCTGAATAAACAAACATAGACAGGATGTTTGGTTTGGATCAGTGTTGGCTTTAACATGGTTTAATTTTCTAATCACGCCATCTTTGAAATAAGAACTAGAACACGTGATTGGTCGTGTTGCTTGGATGTAATAATGGCCGTGTGTGTTTCTTTACACATGTAACGAATGGCTATAAACAAAATCCTCATTAGATCCTTGCGCTTACAATTAACTCTATTGTATTTGCGATCTGGTATTTTTGGACGAGAACGAGAAAATAGAGAAAATGAAGACAGCAATCTATTCATTTGTATTAGTAAAGTGCACAATAACCAAAAATATATATTTGATATTATACTTGTTTTTTGTATCATGCACATAAATGCCACAAGTGCACGGCTGGTGTGAATCAGAGCTGTCAGAGCTGCAGAAGATCCCCGTCCTATCAAATCTTGCATATGTGCCAGTTCAATGAATTTCAAATTTTGAAAAAAAGAAAAATTAGCGGGACAATTCAAAGAATTTCAACCCTATTGTAGTTAAAGTCGTCTTCCCTTTGTCTTGGAAGAGAAGATGAAGAAGCCCAGATAAAACCATCATCAAGCAGAATTACAGAACCCAATGCATGACACGTTATCAGTCTATAATCAATACTATGGCTACCTAGCTCCTGCACATGAAAACCATTTGACACCTCCTACATCCAAATATAAGTTTCAGAAAGTGGTCCAGTTTGTGGTTAGACATGTCTTTCTATTCAGCCCATTTGTACACACAAAAGTCATCTCTAAGCCCCATATATCCTGCAGCAGTTTCTGTCAAAGTAATGCCATTTGGGCTATTGCCTTGATTTGGGAAAGAGATAAAAGAGTAAGAACAGTAGCGAAACTCTGGGTCACATGGAACCATTGACAAAAAAAGACTTTCCTCCAATTATGTACCAAACATTGGCACTACAATCCAAGCAACCTTCGTATTCTTGTCAAGTGTCAACGAGAGGTCTCTATCCCAAATTTCTATTTGCTCATCTCCCAACTTGAGATCTTAATCCCATTTTACGCATCGAAGTGATATCCATGGTACCATGTGAAAGCGTCTCCCTCTGCCTGACGAAAGCAACACAATTTGATAACTCCACTTCATCCTTCTAACGAACCCCTTCTCACAAGACAAAAAGAGATAAAAAGTCAAAAAATCTTCGCGGCTCCGTATGAATTGAAATCCCAAAAAAGAAAATACATTTTTACGTTCTGGTTTCATATTTGGTGTGCGCAGTTTTAAGAATTAAGCCCATAAGGAAGGCATATATCACTAGGTCTACGAGTTTCATCAGACGGATGTCACGTGATGGAGGGGGAATGGCGGTGGATGGCACGTGCAAGGCACCGATTCTGGTGGAGTTGGCCACGACGGTGGCTGTGGGAACATTAATTGCGTCGTGCCTGGGAGGCTGGAATGCTGCGTGGATGTGTTTAACGGATACTTTGGTGTGGTTAATTAATTACGTCTGGTCAGGTCCTGAAATCTATTTATTGAACGTTGTTGGGATTGAATTGCCCACGTGGGAAAGGGAAGAACCCGGGAAATAAAGTGGTATCCTTTGGTTGTGTCTGATAAAGGCTTGTCTTATAATATATGCTTGTGTCTTCTTTGGTTGTACCAGGAGTCGAGTCCAACAATTCGATCGAATAAGAATCAGATTTGTATAGTTCAAATAAATTGGTAGGTAAGCGAAATGATTTAGATAGAAGCAATTGTGGACATCATACAGTAAGTAGCCTTCCGTGGATAGAGTAGACTTGGAAGCCACTCAGAGACCAGAAGTACTATGCTCGGCTCATGATTGACAAGTATAGGACAACGACAATAATAATTAGCCACTGGTCACATGGCCTTGTTTGAATCATGACAAAAATTTGTAACGGTCAAAATTCAGGTAACCAAATTAATTGGTGAATTTACCAATACTCAAAAATTTCCTGAGCGAAGGTTTTCTTCTGGCAGGGGAAACACAAAGGAAAAGAAACCAAAATAAATCTGACATCCATAATGGACGAACGATACTTCTCAAGAGAAGAGGTTTCGATTTCACCCCTTAACTTGGAAAAATTTTGTAAAACCTTTCTGCTGATGTTATGAAGAATCACTTTATTTCCTTTTCCGTTGCACATTCATATGGTTTTTTTCCTTTTCCCAGAGCCTGAGAAAGGAAAATGAAAGCTGAAGCAGCAAATATAGACTGGTCACCAACACAGACAACAACACCCTTTTTGCGGTGCAAAACGACATCCTTGGATGGAAATTACAAGTTCTGGCTTCTCATTAGAATATGCTCACCGCTCCAATCTCCATAGATCATATAGCGCTCTCAAATATGGAACCCTACACAACCTTTCTCTCTATATATTAAACATAAATACACACGTGCATTACATAGAATTACATTTACTGTTGAGCAACATGTAACGCAAACACTAATATGTATATGTCTCGTTCCTTCGTTATTACAGTATGAACAATCACCGTTAATTTGAACCTTTTCCCTCCTTTTGTCTTGAAGTCTCGTTTTCATACTATAGCGCACGTTTCCCCAAATATATATTAACAACGTTTTATGTCTAGAAGAGGGAAATCCCCAACCCCAACCCCAGCCCCAGCCCCAGCCCAAAAGCTTCAAAATAATAAAGAACAAAATAAAAGATAGAGAATCTTAATGCCGTTTTATTTTTTTTCACGATCGGGAAATGGAGTCGGCCAGCTTCCCCATTTTCTCGGCCAGATGAGGTGAAATTTTCTTCATTGGTTTTTTCTCCTCTGTTCGGAAATTAAACCCCAAGGCATCCGAAACCTCCTCGGAGCTCCACCCAGCTTTGCGGAGAAGATCCGAGAACCGATCAACTTTCAATAGCAAAGCATCAAGAACAGCTTGCTTGTCTAACAAAACCATATCGCCTTCAAAGATTACTGATGCCGAAACATGCACTATTTCGGTGATGTCCGATTCGCTCCATCCGCCTTGCCTCAAAACTGAGCCCATTTGCTTTACGTACCCGTCCACCCATTTTGGCATTTCGGACCTCGGCGGCATATTGAAAAACCGCTCTGGAGAAGATGACCCTGAAGAAGAAGAGGCTGAATTTCTCCTTCGCCGGTCCACGGCGGCGTCGCTCCAGAATTCAACCCACCTCGGTGCCCTTGCCCCGGAAACCAAACCCGTATCTAAATTCCTACTAGCAAGGCTCACCGATGACCCGACTGCCTTTTCGCTCACAGATTTCTGTTTCTTCAACATCACCGGTTGTGACTCCGAGCTGTGAAACAAAGACTGGCGATCGAAGAAATCAGATAGATCCAACCCGCAACAGAAGATCTGGTTTACATCAACAAAAAATATGGGGTTACCAGCCAGGATCGGGTGGCAAGGAATGTAACAGTGGTTAAAAATAGGGATCAAGAGAGGAGCTCTCTTTAGTGCATTTCTTGCTATACGCATGACCTTTTCAGGTTCAGATGGTCTAGGGCCCCAGGACTTAGACCAGACTGCATTTCGTGCGATTTGGAATGAAATAGCGGCTATGGGTAGGTCAAGGGACGCGCGAAGGTGGAGGCGAGAACCCCTCGAGCGCCAGTCTGGAAAGCCAGGTCCAACAGGGAGGCCGGCAGAGAGGATGGCACGGAGATCAGGTGGAAAAGTAAAACCAAACTCAGCTTCAGCCCTGGCGAACTCAGCCTCGGATAGTCCGGATTGGACATGGATACCCGAGCAGCGGAGATGGGTCATGACTTTGTCTGCTAAAGAAGCAAAGGACTGAAGTCCGTTGCGGACGGGGTGTGGCGTTGCGGGTGAGGGAGCTGCAGCGCGGGCCGAGAGACGTCGTAGACCGGCTTTGTGAGCCGGGTTCAGACCGCTCATCCTCCTGTCGACGTCTACCATTGCGGCTGCGGCCGACGTAAAGAGACTAGTTTGCAGCCAACCAACAGAACTAAGTACTAACTACTGGGTACTGATTGGTTTCGTTTTCTTTGTTCAAAAAAAGAGGAAAGTGATAGGTGTTGGTTGTCTATTCGGGTTGGGTGTGATAAAGAGAGCAACAGTAGTAGTAGTTGATTATGCTTCAAGTGTGGAAATGGAGAAAAGGCTAAAGGTGAGGAAGGCGATGGTACAGTAGGTGAAGCAATAGTAAGGGAAAGTGGGCACTGGGGAATGGGATTAGGGAGGTAGAGCTTTATATAAAGATGTAGTTCAGGTATTTATAGTTAAGAGAGGATGGAACCCACATTTCAGATTTTTGTTACTGCACTGTAAGGCTGCAGAGCAGGGGAAAGTGAAATTAATTTGAGGGTTTTGCGATTTTCTAATTCTTGCAGATTTGGAGATATGGGTCCTGGAAAAATAAAATATATTAATTAACCATAACTAATTAATAAATAAAACATTAAAATAACCTCAAAACATATTGGGAGAGAGAAGTGTGTTATTTGGGTGGATTGAGATGACATCTTGTCTCTTCTGTTTAAGCAAGGGTTATATTAATACAGTCTTTATTTATTTTTAAAATTTTTTAAATCTTGGATTTGATAGGATAAAAAATTGAAATATATAATATAAAGGAAATAAATTTAGTTTGGATGTTGACGAGATAAGGGTAACGTTCATTTCCTTTTTATATTTCTCATTTGTTGAAGCACACGATGCAGTTCCTGGTGGAAGCTAATTATTGATTATCCTCGCAAACAAAATCCACCAAAAATGACCAGTTTATGTTCGGATGGCTTCCAACACTGATCATTACAAAAAATATATAAAGAATCAGGCATCGCTTTCCTATCGTATTCTCCTATTTAGATATATAAATTATATACAATAATTCATAAACGTGACGGGAAGGCAGACTGTTCGGTTTTTAAAGGCAGGGCAACGCCACCATTTTACAGGAACTAGAACAGGGGATTTGAACTAAATGAGGTTAGATTCATTACCTGTATACATACACGTACACGGGTGGCCCGACCCTTAACACATGTGAATTTAGTTAAAAAGTAAGTCTCAACTACACCACCTCCTAAATTTGATGACAGAAACTGGGTAGGAACATAATGGGGAACAGTAAAATCTGGTTAATGTTTTCTAGAAAAGTGATGACCGTACTCACGTGTGTCCCAACTCTAGACGCGAAGTTCATGCTAAAAAGATAAAACCACCCGTCAATCAAACTGCCCATTGCATTTATTGCGTTTGGACAAAAAACAGTTTGGCATTCAAATTCCACAGATTGTGTGCATTCAGGAATGTCTTGGAAACGGGCTCATCAGATTCTGCTGCACTCAGACAATTGAATTATCCCAATTAACGTAATCCATTCTGTTGTTAACCATGGGAGTGGAGATAAACTAGACATGCGGTTTTAGCAGATATTTAGGCAGCAGCTCAAAAGTAGATAAGAACAGAGACGCCTGCAAAGTTTTGTAACACCGCACAGAGGGAATATACTTACTCTTTTAGTTCCAAAAGGAAAACAACGTCTCGAGTAAGAAAACTCGTTACAGGAACTACAAAATTAATTAACCAAATACGTACAGATACAATGCATGTACTTTGCGTATGTACGCATTCTAGTTTGGTCACTTAGAACCAACCCACTAAGTGGGCTAACTGCAGGCAGGCAGGCCGGCTGCAGGGTATCTAACACAGTTTTTTTCTTTCGCAAAAGGTTGTTTGGATTATTTATTTATTTTTACGTGTTCATTGTGCAACACTTAACGGCTAGTTTCTCAAGAGATGTACAGCAAATGCAGATCCCTCCCAAGTATCTGCTAAACTATCTGTACGCTATCCACCAGGAGAATGGCAAAAGTCGACGAATTTAAATGCTTCCACCCTTCAGAACCATACCAACCCGATGGAGTTAAGCCTCAAGCTAATGGTGTCTGCGCAAATTCAGCCAATTCACACACTAAATTAAGCAAAAGGTAAGTGGCTACCGTGGCTTTGGTTCCTTGACCATCCACCCTAAGGTAGAATCTTTGTATAAAGCCAACCACCTATTTATGCTTGGTAATAACGCTAGTTGATGAAATCAGAGATAGGTATCTGTGCTCTAGTAGGGGGAGGAGGATGATTCGAATCATAATATAATGAACACCTATTCTCTTTGTTTTTTTTTTATGTGGCTTCTCGGGCATCTACTTGATTTACCCTCAATAAATTAGTGGATCAAATCTAGTGGGTACGTAGGTTCTGAAAGGACAGAAAATAGTGATTGATGGGAAATAAAATCTTGTTTAAACTAGTATCCGACCTAGCTAGCAGTAGGATAATGGCTAGTGTTCCTGGTATAAAGAGTTCTCTGGCTTTGAAGTGTTGGAAAATAAACCAACTTGCAGGGCTAAAAGAAAGGCCAATGCCACCCAGATGTTTCTTTAATATTCTCTAATACATAATTTACTGGTGAAAATTCAAGCGCCAGAGATCAGGAAAGGCAACGGGGAACAGTAAACAAGAAGCATGGAAGGGTAGGAAGACAAGAAAGAAAGGGGAACGGCTGCTATGAACGTAAAAAAAATACATATTATGTAAAGTATTATATCTGCAGACTTTTTGTTTACAATGTTTGTTGTTGTCGATAATATATTCCTATTAATATAATTTTTAATTCTATTTTTCTCCGATAATTGAGGTATAAATTTGTATTATAAAAATATTAATCCTGACTATATTAATACTTTAATCCATTATTAATCGAATCTCTAATTTTATAAATTCTATAAAAGATATGAAGCATCACAAAGTAATAAACGAACATATCTTCGGTGTTACAAGTATCAGCTATCATGATAACAATTTACAATTTCCTTAAAAAAATTATATTTCTCGGTCATAAAATTAATCTTAATCTGGATTTTAAAAAATAAATCAAAACACGCCAACAATTCGATCCCACCAGTAAATTTTCTAATATTTTTCTTTAAAGCTTAAAGATGTCAAAAGTGTCTGGGTAGGCTATAACCTCTAGGAATATCATGGATCGCTAAAGCCTAGTCTCGTAATCCCTTCTACTTCCAAACAAATGAATGGATGTTCGTTGCTTCACTTACTTATTTATTCACTAATATGAAAAAGCAAACCTTGCAGTGGGTTACTTTCTATAAAGGTTTCCGTATAAAGGTGAAGGATTAAGCTTGTCCCCTCTTTAATTATGACCTATATATCCATTAAACAAAATTTACATCTTTACGTTTTAAATAAACAGCTAATGCCACACTAATCTCTCAATCTAGGTAAATTAAGTTTAATCCCTAGTTTATAAAATTCCTTACAGATATGCGAGAGCAAAAGTTATTACTAGGCATAGATGAATTCAAATAAAAGCTCATTGTCATATTCACAAGACAAAGGAAAGGTAATCAATTATAAGTGAGAAAGTTGCTTCCAACATCCATCCAATCAACATTATTTGATATGATTTGACAAGTGATTTTTCAAATTGAAAAAAAGAAGGGGATGGTCCCCAGGATCCTTGTAGATTGTGAATGAACGGAGTTAGAATTTTACTGTATAATTTCGATCTATGAGTCTGACAGATGATGTTTGGGGTTAAACCTATGGGACGGGTCAGCACTGAAATTCCAAACGGTGGTCACAAAATTCTTGGGAATGTCAGAAGCGGTAGTGCAAATGTGGAACAAGTAAGGAGAAAGTGTTTTATTGTAGGTAGAGCTAGGAGGCAAAGCAAGGGCCCATTGGGGAGGTATGGGGAATTGACTAAGGATATGCGTTAAGTGGTCATGGTGAGAAGCATTGTTTGCTTGTCTTCCTCAATGCCTCATTATGTTCCCTTAAACATAGGTAAGTGGTGCTCATCAATCCAATCATCTATTTGTCCGTTGCGTTTAGAGGAGGTGATGCTTACAGAAAAGAAAACATTTGTGTCGAATTGGTCAAAGATATCTGTTCTCAGTTTGAAGATGTAAGCAGTTTTCTGATCATTCCCATCCCTTGTGGATTCACGCGCATGCAAGCTTTGAATTTGTCAGGGGAAACTTACAAAATAGATGGTTGAAATATAAGAGGAAGTAGATCTTTCATTTCTTGTAGTGACAAAGACAGCTTTGTTTTTCCCGTTGAATGTCTACCCCTTGGCCAAGGGACTTCTTACCCTTAGGTCACCGACCGAGAAAATCGACCAATCGAGGGTTTTAGGTGGGGGGTCATAATGTGAAGCCTCCTCGTTCCTATCTCCGGACCCTTCATTTCTTTCCCACTAAACCATCCCCATTCCCTCCTGGCTTTTGCCTGTGTAAGATATGCTTAGTGGCTATTGGGTTGTCTAGAAAATGGTAAAAAAATCCTATATATCATACTACTATCATTAATTATGGTGGGGCTAATTTGTTAAGATTTGAATTTTTATTTTTTAATTAAAAATAAATTAAATTTATGACTCAACTATACTTTTTACCTTCTGATTTAGTAAAACCATGGCGATGTTTATAGAGGAAAAAAAGTAAGACTAGTGTTCCATTTTCATATTTGTGGAAGAAGCTGAAGGCAAAAGAGAAGAATATAGTAGAGGTGATTATGGTTATGATGCACGTATGAAAAAGCGCGCTATGAAGAATAAAGTCATATTGTTGGCAAGGACACAACCTACTTCTATTCTATATCACAAATTGTATGATGCCCGTTAGACCTAAAAGAGATGCACCTTCCATCATGCTGCTTCCTCCACTTCAGAATATTCATTTTTTTTATGTGACCAAATGCAAAGCTTACCTTCATTTAGCTACTCTTCCTAGGTATCATGGGTGGGCAAAGCCTATTGAGTGGACTTATAAAGTGATTAATTATTTAAAATCTCGTAAGTAATTGGAATTCGTGGGTTCAAGTTAATATAGACCAAAAATGAAGTACTCGGCTACTTCAAAAGGGCTTGAACAGGCAATCTATTTATGTGATTGTTAATATAAAGGATTTTAGCCCCCGTCCGCAGTGAGAATAAAGTAATCGATGATTCGTTATATTTTGTTAGATGGTTATACGATTTTTTATAAAAAAATTAACAATCTTTACAACAAATTGGAATGTTGGTGTTGGAAATCAAATAAATGAAATATGTTAAATTAATTTTTGAATAATAAAATTAGATTGGATTATAAAGTTTATGGCATCATTGCCAAATGCAACTAAAATTCCAGTAACCCACAAGTTGTGGATTCCTCACATAGTAATAACTGTATAGGTAGATTTTTGCAATCATTCGAATAAATTCGATGGATATGTCAGCTCACAACATCTGTGCATCACATTAATGGTGTTTAGAGGCCGTTGGTGCCTATTTTTCAGTATTGAAATACTTATAACTTGCTCACGCATGTTCCTAAACATAAATTATTCCTTGAACAGTCATAACATCATCCCCTCACTTTGAAGGTTTCGGAAGTCAAAGACTTATGTTTACGAAACCTAATTAGCATTGTCAAAAACCTTTCATCTTTTTAAAATTAGAAAGATGACAAGATCAGCACCAAATCCAGGCGCCCAAGTAGCTTTTGAAATACAAGATGATAATTTACTAGTATACTCCTGAATGATACACAGTTATTGAAAAGCTCTCATCTGTATGCACTGCTGTAACCAGCTCTGTTAAGAATTATAGACCCAGAGCTCACTGATTTCACTTCATTCGGCAAACATATCCCAATAGTTTCAGCCTATTAGCAGTATGTCATTTATATATATAAAAAAAAATTGTCGGTTACAAAATTATTCTATTTTCGTGCTTAAATAGCAAATCTCCATTTACATCTCCCAATCCTGATTTAATACTTAAAAGAATCAGTTATTCACCATTGTGACCGCCCCTTATTCATACCTATGGCTTCGGGAGAGTGGAATATACTAATAAGGATCCTAAAATAGACCCCTTACGTCCTTTTGTGAATATCGATATTAGCATATTAGTAACTGCAAAAGACTAAAAGCAAGAAACTCCAAGATAATCATCTCATTATTACATATAGCCCTACAACATTTAAGGGGCAAAATTTCCAGCAGCTGCATATTTAAGATAAACAAAATACACCCAAAATGTCACAATAGTCAGGATGCTTGCAGCTCCAGTATTAAAGCACATCTGTCAGTACCTTGATCGGCTCCTAACCCTGCAAAGTCATCCCTCAAAATCGATTTCAGTTTCAAGGATGATGTAGATCGAGCAATAAAACGAAAAACTAAGGGTCATGACCCTAGTACCTTGGTGAGCGGGAATAAGAGCGGGAGCGGGAACGGGAACGGGAATGATGTCTTCTTGAACTCCTACTCCTACTCCTACTCCTACTTGGACTTCTGCTCCGATGGCGTCTTCTGGAGAAAATATCAATTGCAATAAGTAAATAAAATTGAACATTTTGATAAGCTAAATGAAATTCCTTTTATTATAATCTTGATATGTGAATTGCTGAACCACATTTAGTCAATAATTGTGTATTCAGCTGTAGGATGATGGCTGACATCAGATAACATATGGCAACTTTATCAATCCTAACAAAATTATCTCACTCCAAGAAAGCAGCTCTAAGCTTCTGAGAATTTTAAGGACCATCCCAATAGACAGACAACTCTGGAACCTTGAAAGCGAAAATAAATTATGTTCTACACATGATAGAAATCCAAATTACAGTTACAGCAATTTGATAAAACATGGCCAACCATATAGGTACAGAAGGGAGGCCACATTACTCCATCCCAGGAAAACTCATACAGTGTGAAACAAGATGCAAACAACGAGAATTCAACATGCAAACAAGTGCATGTACTACTCACAATATCAATAACAACCTGAAAAAAGAATGGCAATGCTTTAGGTTTACTGGCCATTAAATAGGTACAGAAAGCATGATATAACCTTGGAGGAGACCGACTGGAGCTCCTGCTTCGGCTGCGATACCTATATCGACTTGATCTGCTTGCTTCTGCAAGTTTTTCTAGTCTTTGACGCTCCTGTTCTCGTTTCTTAGCACTTTCAGCAGCAGTGTCTTTCTTAACTGCTTATCAATTGTATCAAAGAGTTAAAGATGATCACTAGAAGAAAATGACATAATCTTAACAGGTTCATCAGATGTAACAAAAATAGGGATACCATCCTTCATTCAAGTCAATACCAATTTAATCACCAACCACTAAGGACAGACCAGAACAAAAGTCAATTGATCAGTATAAGAAAGAACTTCCCTTATCTCCAAAGTTGAATAACAGACTCAAATAATAATTCGAGCACAGCATGACTAAAAGAAATATATAGGTCATACTTTGTTTGTTTAGCTGTCTGCTCATGATTCTTTTAAGTCTCTCTTGTGGAGTTTCCTTTTTCTCCCCTTGTTGCCTCAAGGGTCCAGTAGATGTGCCTGTCTTGGTTAACTTGGCTAGTGCAGATGATGTGCTGTTGAAAATAGAGCAAATGGCTATTTAAGTACTAAAACATAACTACATTGGTATCACAATTTATAGAAAATAATGAATTAGGAAGCAATGTAGTTAAAAAGATATAGCTTAGAAACTCCATAAGTAGTCATATTCAATGCCTTGTAGAATGGTCAACATTGTGTGATCCCATAACCAAACCAGCCAGCATTTCATACCTCACAACTGGTTTAATAAGCTTAGCACTTTTCTCACTATCAGGGGTTACACCAGATGCAGGATCAACATGCAGAGCCTCAAGTATACGACCACATGATGGCCTGCAGGAAAGCACAAGCATCAGATATTCCATAGCAATTGGTTATGTGCAATGGGGAAGCAATTGTATTAAGTCCATCTTAGGGAAAAATGAGCTTCAGAAGAGAAGCCTCCTTCCCTCTCCATCTTGCCAGTTACGCAGATAATCTAGCCCTTATCTATTCTATACCACAAAAATTTGCTTAGGTAAACAAATGGTTAGCCGCAGCAGAGAAAACTTTCCAATCTATCTTTGCAAGAATTAAAGGTCGAGTGCCCCGACCGGTTCAATAGATCAGCCTGGGATGGAGGAGATGGAGGTGGGGAATATCCTTCAAGCTTGGGTTCGTCCCTATCACCAGAGCCTCCAAATTCAGTGATATATTCTTTCTTAGGAGTCCTGGGTTTGCTACGATGAACTTCGTCAAGATGTCCCCCACGACTATACCGTTTTGAGTGTGATGGTGAATATGATCTAGATCTGGACCTGTAAATCAAGAACAACAGTCAGTAAAAACAACAAAACATTTGTTCACAGAGAGAAAAAAAAACCTAAAAGAAAAAAACACACCTTCTGGAACGAGCATAAGCTTCATAAGTTGGACTTCGTCTAGATTCCCTGCACAAAAGGCCAAATGAACCATTTTCATGCACCAAACCAAACATCAATCACATTCTGATGGAACAGTTCCTTTGACTCTTAAGTAAAAGCCATCTGTAACTTCTACCGGTAGGGATCATGATGAAGCATCCTGGTTCCTGTTATCCGAGCAGCTTCTTTCTCTCTTTCCCTCTCAATTTGAGAAGCTTTTCTTCTTTCCTTTCGACTAAGCTTCCTCTGAAAATTTAGATGATTAAACAAAGTAACAAGCAATCGGTGGAAAAAGAAAATTGATGAGATTACCAGACCCTAACACAAACTTACAATTGCAGGATCCCCTTTTATTACTTCCTTTTGCCTTTTCTCTTCCTCTTTTGCCTTTTTATCCATATAAACAAGCCACCCATACCTTTTCACCCCAAACTCTTTTGCTATTGATTCCATACCTTCATCATTGCTGTCATCACTATTAAAATCCTCATCCTCATCATCATCATCATCATCTTCACTGTCATCTGAAAAATGGGTGTTCTCTTTTCCATCATCATAAGAAAATCCTACTTGCGAATATGCACCCTTGCTTGCAGGAGGTTGTGGGTGTTGAGAATTACTGAATTTATGTTTACAAGAACAAGATATAAGTTCTTATAAACTTGTCAGAGATATGAAAAACACTATTTGGTAAAGCTAATGACCAAAATTTACAAAGGAAGATCCAACAATGATACACAAAATAAAAGACTCCTAGAAGAAAGTAGCACACAAGCCAGGGTAACCTATGCCATGAAAGGGAAAAAAAATGAACCAAAAAATCTTTCGTTGATAGAACAGAAGTTTTCTCTTTGCTTTGTGCTTATGGATTCAAATCCTTGTTGAAGGCATAGAAAGATATCTGATACTCATGTAAGGATGATCTGGAACAGGTATAGATAGTCTGCCTAAGACCCAACTCAGAGGGACTTGGTTTAGATGCAGTCAAGCTGGCCTGAAGGCACCCTTACCTTCTGAACCAAAATAAAAAAATTACAAATAGGAAAGTATGCCAAAGGAATGCTTGCATGAGAACTTAACATAAATCAACATAACCTTGTTATGCATCTTTTGGAATTAATCAAAACTAGCTTCATCAAATTAAATTGACCACATTAGCTCAAATGGTTAGTTGGGATGGTATTGGGATAGAGATTATGATTTTTTTCCTGACTAGGACTCCCGCTATCTTGTCCAGTTTAAAAAACACACCAAGGTATGCGTTTTCTCACCCTTCTACCCGAAATTTTTTTTTAAAATAACCACCAGCTCAAATAATGAGACAAAAAAAATCAATGCTTATGAACTCAGTATAATAAAGCAAACTCAATGTCCATGATGTCAGTGTCAAAAATAGCAAGTGATAATGGTTTCAATTAACCAAAAATAATCAGCCCTAATCACACCAAGTCTAAGATATTAACCATAGTGAGGCACTCAGAAACAAAGAGCTTCATATCTCATCCTTATCACTAACTACTCATAGCAATTGTCCAAAGCAATTCAACTTTATGGAAATCAAAGTAATTTTTACAGCCACCTCAGTTATATATAAAGACATTTGTGCTAGAGTAATTGCCTAAAATGGTGCATTATAAGCATGAAAATCATTTGACACTAAAATACTGTTATGGAAGACTTTTGTTAGAAAATTGTTTCTATTCTGAAGTTGGTAAGAAAACAAAATTTCCAGAGGAAATCCACCATACACCCGCTACCAACCTGTCCAAAACAAAGGGAGCAGTAATCTTCGCTTCCATCTCTTGATTCACGTGTAGCAAACCTTCGTCATCAGTAACTATCAGAAAGAACAAAAAGCGAACCTCATAAAACCAGGAACAAACTTAACTGTTTAAGGAAACATCCAAAATATTATTTGTCTGGTGATCGTAAATGTGATACGAAAAGAAAAATACTAGATGAAAAACGTAATTAACACAGAAGTGAACGGAAAGGAATGAAACAAAATTAAAAAAAAATACCGACATCCTCTACGACGATGCTTAATTAAATCCCGATAACGCTCAAAATTAACAAACTCTTCTACTTCTAGCTCCTCCTCGGATTTCTCAGGAGCGCGAAAAGGCCTGGACCCCGCTTCTCTGATAAAATCCAGCAGAGCTCGCCCGTCGAATCTGTCAATCAAGAGGTCCTGCTTTCCGTTCCAAGGAATCCTAACATAATGAATTCCGAAAGTTTAGCCCAAATAAACAAACATCTGTATATTGAATAAATGAACGAATCTACATACAAGCCTTGCTGGTCCTCCGAGGATTGGTAGAGGGCGTCATCACGGTAGGTGCGGCAGCGAGAGCCCACGGCTTGGATAGATTGCTGCGGGTCGCCTCTCCTTTTGGCCAAGTAGATGGCGCGTCGCTGTGCTCGCTTTCGGGCGGCGTCCATTATGTCGTGCACTTTCCGCTCCGATCTTCTGGCCTCGTGCCACATCGCGACTGCTTTTGCTTACAAACCCTAACTCGGCCTTTGCTCTAGGAGCTAAAAGTTCCTATTCAAACTCGATCAACGCCGAACAGCTGCCGTTCTCTCCTCGTTAATTCTTTTTCTCTCTCTTTCGTCGGGTATTGGGAGGAGGGTCTGGTACTTTTGGATAATTGCATTGCACGATTATTTTGTTCGCCATGTGTTTTGATTTTGTAGGTCCGACGCGTCGTTTCAAATCCTGAAGAGGAGGCCAAGTCGTCCATACCTCCAAATCGTTATGTAATTTTTAACTTTTAATGTGAACTACGATTGAATCTTATTTATTACGCGGGCATAAATTCTTTAACTTGAATTATTAAAATATGATTCCTAATCATATAGAGTGATTTATAAAACATGCTTAAGAAGTTTTATTATATAATATAAAAGAGATGATGGTGGAATGTGTTTTCTTCTCTTTTATATTTGATTTTTCTTTTTTTATTATGGAAATAAAACGCCCGGTCCCACCATGCATATGACTGACATCACCACCTCCGGGGACTTATCAATCCTTCATGAACCATAATCCAAGAGGAGGAGGGAGTTTCCCGGTCACGACATGCCGCCAGACTCCTACAAGTGTGTCTTCAATCCTCCCATCCAGAACTCCTGCAAGTGTGTCCTGGTCCAATCCTGAATCCTCCCATCCAGAAAAGAATTCCTACAAGTGTGTCCTGAATCCTCCCATCCAGAACTCCTACAAGGGTGTCCTGGTCCAATCCTGAATCCACTCATCCAGAAAAAAGCCGGCCGATAGTATTCTCGGATCGGCGAGTTCGGACGTGTATATATATGTGATAGATAATAAATACAACGTTGAATTGGGTTTCTAAGTACGTTGTTCAAAATATACATCATACGCACATACATGTTCGGATTCGTTGGCCCAAAGATCCAGGGACCGGATTGTGACATTAACATTTTTATTTCTCTTCAAATAAATTCATATTCCATGATAAACAATTTATGAAAATACGGCCATTGGAGGGCCAATGACTCTCACCCGTTTGACGATTTCTTTGTTGGATATTTATCAATATTAGGTTGAATTTACTTATTTCTTCAAGAAATATACATGTGGTCATTGACGCCACTCACTTCATATATGGTCTAATGCAAATTCAATAATAATCTAAAATTATTATATGGTTATGTAAAAAAAAATTTCCCGCACATTTTAACAGGTGGAACACAAGAACCGATTTTCCATATCTACAACTGTAGATATGGAAAAAACGTGTTGCAAAATGGCCAGGAACAGTAGCAGACAACTATTTTGATGGTTGCTTAAAATTACAACTTATGCAAAACATGAAATATATTATCTAAAACTAAATTTATATAATATAATTTAAAAATGTAACAATCTTGTTGTAATATATTATAAATACAACATTTTTATTTAGTTATTACATAATGTTAAAAATTGAATCAACACTTAAAATATATTACCTTTAATTTATTTTATATAACAAAATAAAAAATAACAAAAATATATAACAATACATCTTATAGTAACTCCACTCCATCTTCGAGCGAGTCTGAGGGGCCACGAATGCTAGATATGGCAGCAGCCTGCCAAATTATACAAGTCATAAAATCATATAGTATGGAAACGAAACTTTCCAGAACATAGTCTGTTGTCGTGTTTTGTTCTTAGTTTAGTTGAAAGTTGAAAGTTGAAAGTCAGCTTATACAGTTAATTTTAAAATAAATAAAAAGGAAAGATTGTTTAAATTTACTTGGAATTCATTGCCGGCAGTCACGGCTGAATCATCATTGAGAAATTCTATTTCACTTTGACAACTATCTTGATTAAAATATTATATTTACCTAAACAATATGGATAATAAAGATATTTTTGTCAATTGAGTCTTGAAATTTTTAATAAAAAACAATACAGACAGTCTATTATATTTTTTTCACGATTCAATTTCTTACAAAGAAATTTTAAAAAATAATTAAATTGCGGAAACAGAACAATAAACTATCCGTATTGTCTTTTTGTAAAAAATTTCAAGCCCCAGCATATATATATATATAATGTTTGGTTTTGTTGACTGAACAAGATGGAGGTTTCTTTCTGGTAATTTTGACTGAATCAGACTGGATTAACACCTGTACTAAGGGTGGATGATGTGTCTTCTATATTAATATATTTTCTATATCAATATATTTTCCAGTCAATTTTTTAATTATATCCGTATTTTCTAGTCAGTCTTCAATAATGTTTGGAGAATATGTTATTCCGCGTTCAGCACAAACAAAGAATCCGGTCGTACTTTTTTCCCTTGAATCCAAGGTAGTACGCTTCTTTCTACCAAATATCCTTTGAACTTAAATCATCAAAAAGAAAACGAAAATCAACCTTGTAGAGCAGTCTATTATATTACCAGTTGTAAGATTGTTGAAGCGACGGGAGAATCTATTATATATAAATAAATAAATCAAAGGTCACCCATCTGGTGCATATATGTTTGATACTCTTTAAATGCAACTGAAAAGATTATTGGTAATAATTGTGCTCAATCCAGCTCGAAAACAAAATTAATAGTTATTTGGATTTTTTGATAAGGAACCTTAGAATATACAACCAAAAAAATTAATAATAATATAAACCAAAAAAATAAAATCTATAAATTTACAGGAAAGTAAAAGAGAAATTATTTATTGTACAATTCGAAGAAAAGAAGGAAAAAACAACTCAGCATGATGTGGACCAATAAATACAAAGTCTCCGTGTATGACCCTACCACCAACCCGAACCACCTCAACACAAATATATTCCACCTCATTCGCCTTTTAACATCATACCCTTCTCTTCCATCTTCAAGAGCTTCGGCCCGCAAGGCGAGGTCATCCGACCTCCGCCGCACCACCCCTCTATTGGGGAAGTGCCCATGTCCCTCCGTGCCACACTGCCGCAGGCACCAACTCAACCATGCCGCCGAGTGCCGACCCCGTCTCCACTTTACAAGCAGCACTCCTGGTCGCCAGATATTTACAGGGACGAGGCTTGGCTTAGGCGCAAAGGGAACTTTAAGAAAAGGAAAAGCAAGAGCGTCACAGATGAGGATCTTGACGAGCTCAAAGGCTGCATCGAGTTAGGCTTCGGCTTCCACTCTCCCGAAATGGATCAACGCTTGTCCGATACGTTTCCTGCCCTGGGTCTCTTTTATGCTGTTAACAAGAACTACTATGGTACTGTCTCGAAGCCTGGAGGAGTCACCACAACGGCGTCTGAGGGTGACCCTTCCTCTCCTGCTGGCAGTCCCAACACCATCTTTGGCCCAGGTATACATCATCTTAATTTCAGTTTGTTATCTGAACCAAGGAGTAAAAGATTCCAGTCAAAAACCATCCTTAGAAGCTCAATAAAATAGCCACGATTAGGACTCAGTAGTTCAGTTTGAAGCCATCTGACAGAAATTCTGAAATTGAGATATTTTCTGTATTGATCCTATTGGATACTTGTGCGATTAAAAAAGACCAATTGGTGATTGATCTGTGATGGGCGTAGGTGAGAATCCGCAGATGGTGAAGACGAAGTTAAGGCAATGGGCGCAGGTGGTTGCTTGTTCGGTGCGACAACATTGAAGTCAGGCCAGGTAGACGATGGTGATCCATTATCAGGCTTAAAAAGCGGACCAAGCTAGAGTAGTTAATCAAAACTTACTCAAACATCAATATTAATGTTCAAATTGCTAAAGATTAAGAACGGAAACCAACTGGATACAGTAGAATTGACTTGTGAGTTATTCTTTCTTTAGCGACACATTTGGGGTTTTGCTGTTTGCTCGTTCTCCTACTGCCGGTTTCTGTTTGTTTGGTTGTTTTTACGCGGTTTTGAATTGGTTAAGCTATCTTTCACAATGTAGCTTTTATCATGCACCCACAACCTTGGCATCCATTTTTAAAATAGAATAGTTGATTAATACAATTGAAGGATGAATAATAAGATTGATTAATTCGTGATTAAAGATCGTCAATTTTTTTCATTTTAAGTATAGAATATTTTAATAGATCTATGTTAAAATTATAATTAATAAAAATATGATTCTATTCTTTAAAGAACCCCAAATTTATTAGTATTATCAATGATGTTGTCTCTTATGTTAGATGGTCCAACAGTATAACCCAGGTGCAGGGCGTAGAACGGAGAGTCACTTAAAAGGAAATAAATCATCACCGTATATGGCCTTTTACAATTATAATCATTAAAAAAATAATTAATATATATTGAATAAATCAAAGTTAAAATTTTTAAAATCAAAACTATTAGTTTGTATATCTAATACAATATCTAAGTCTTTGACCATCTTATATCTATTAATTCCTAAAACTATCAAGAAATAGAGGCAAGATCTGTTTTGATCTTTAACAAAATAACACCTAATTCAGAAAATATTGTTGAGTGTTTGAGGACTAACGAACTAACTGGATACACATGTATGTATGTACGATACCCTTTAAATTCAAAAAGCAAAAAATAATACCACCATTAACAAAACAAATACACTATAATTATACTTGGTTCTCAAATTTGTTATTGCCATAAACTATACGAATCACGTTTGTCTTCATTATAAGGATCTCTTTCCAATGGGTGATTTACATTTATGTGGCTCCTTTTTATTCATAGCATTCATTACCCTTTATAGCGGGAGACAAAGATAAAGCTCCGGAGGCCTATCTTGTTAAGTGAGATGGAGACCACCCAGAAGCTTCTACGGTCCATTTTAGGGTTTCCTTTAATTTATAGCATTCCCTATGTCCTTTTAGCATTTTTTTCTTTTTTGCTTTAATGGAAATAGAACTCTATCTCGCTTTCCACACCTTGGAAGTGTTTTCATGCCATACCTGAGAAAGACAAAACTTTTGCTGGGTCATCCTTGCCGTGCGCTACAAGGGAGAAAATATTTGTCCCTTGGTAGAATTATAAATCAATTCTATTAAACTCATTTTTTAAAAAAAATTAAAAATTATATTTTATATATTAATAAAAATAAAACTATAAATAATATTATATTAACAATAATTTGGAAATAAACACGAAAAAATACTTTAGATGAACCGAATAATTTTTTATATTATTGATTCTATCCATATTATGACATCGTCTTAATCTCACATGGGGATTATGCTAATCCGGGAAGATTTTATTTAAGATTAGTCATAAAAAGGATATGAATACACGAACGAAGAAAAAGGGTTTGCTTTGTCGATCATGTGGACAAGGATACAATGTCGTGTGGACAATGGAAGATATGCAGCTGGTGGGGGAGTCAACATCCTAGATATTTACCCCATTAATATAGCGGTTAAGCGGTTGAAGTGGCAGGATAAGAATAGAGCCCTAAAAAGCGAGACTAGTTGAACTTATTACCAGAACATGAAACATAAACGACAGTTGTAAGTAGTTGGTTGGTGACTATCTTCCCGTCGACCTATGGCCCGAATGACTAGAAACTTCTTGGAAAATCATATGAATTTGCTAATATGCCAAAATCATTCAGCCATGGAAGATGTTGGTCTCGTGGAGCTACCAATCTACCTCTAGATAATCGGTGGTCTGAGACTCCACCATCCAGATTTAGAAGTTTGTCGAAGTAAGTAAAACCTGTCATATTTTATTAATTCATTTTATCATAGAAAAGTGTTCCAGGTTAATTTTTCTCCGCATTATATTTTTTCATATAATAAGGCTTTTCTCCTTATGTTTTTTAATAATATCTTTAATTGTATAATATTTTGGTTTGTGTATGAATGATATATTTTTAAAAAATTTAATGATATTTTTTATTTCATTTATATTTGAATTAGAAAGACTTTGCACAGTTATATTCTAAATAACAAAATATTGAAAGAAGAATATTATATATATTTTTACTATATATCAAGACTAATTATTATAGTATGATCCACTCCTTGTATTCTGAAAAACCTTTATATTTTATAAATTATTGTTTATAAATAAGAGAAATATTCTAATAATTATATTTTTTTTCTTGGCATGTTTTACAATCATATAAAGGATAAGGGCAACGAGGGGGCAGAATGGAAAGGGGGAAGAAAACTACAGACATGGCAAACCTTACCTTGGAAAAATGTTATTGGTGGGTGCGGGAAGGATGACCAAGTGGCACTAAACTCAAGAATGGCTTCCTTACCCTCATGTTTCTTCACTCTTCTCAATCATCACCGAAAAAAATAGAGAAAAAAAATAAAAAGGCTGGAGTGCCAGCTCAATGGAATGTGGTAGCCCAATCAGATGCATCCAAACTTTGCAACGTATGAATGTATGAGAAGCTTCGATGAAAGAAGCAACCAAGAAATAAACTGCCACAGATTACCATTATAATAGTTAATGCTCTCGGTCATTATTTTCACTGTGGAAACCAGAATAAGCGTTTTCTTTTATAAAGAACTCGTTTCTTGTGGGTTTGTGTCATTTTCTCCCATCTTCTCAGTTTTGAAAAGGGGCCGTAGTTTGAAGTGGGTGGTGTTCTCTTTTCTTTAATTCCGGCTTGTGTTGGCTTCTCATAATTTTCTATAACCCACGTCGCCATCCGTGGCCTCTCTTCCCCCGTTTTATAAGATTGAATCGTGCACGAAATCGAGAGAGAAAATATTTTCTACCTTGGGTCCATCGAGGGAAGTTATGGTCTTGGGTCTGTGGGTGGTTCAAACTCAAAAATCCGTAGCACGCATTTTGGTGAAGAACATCCATGGAAGCAGATAGACAGATTCTCCGTAACAATATCGCTAGCTCCAAATCCTTCCTGTTTGGCTTCTATTGCTGGGGCTGGGAATTCTTGACTGCTCTTCTCCTCTTCAGTTACCTCTTCTAAACAAGCTCATAGGATATAGGTTATAGGTACGTTTCTTTGCCTTGTTCTTTCCAGTTAGTGCGTGCACTGGGTTTCATCCGTGTAGGTTTAGATAGATAGATAGATAGATAGATAGATAGATAGATAGATAGATAGATAGATAGATAGATATATAGATAGATAGATAGATAGATAGATAGATAGGTTCTCAAAGGGAAAGGATCCTTCTGGGGCGGTGAAGAGTAGTACTATATCCGGCGAAAATGTCTCAAAGGTCTGTTCCGGCGCCGTTCCTGACGAAAACGTATCAGTTGGTGGATGATCCGAGCACGGATGATGTGATATCCTGGACTGAAAGTGGCACAACTTTTGTGGTGTGGAGAACTGCTGAATTTGCTAAGGATTTTCTCCCTAATCATTTCAAGCACAATAACTTCTCTAGCTTCGTGCGCCAACTCAACACCTATGTAAGTTATTTACTCCACATTTCTTTATTTTATGCATCAATTCTGCGACTAAGTTGAACTCAAAATAAACTCGTTTGTTCGATCGGTTTGGAAAGTAAAGAGGCAAATCAGGGGTAGGTGTGCGATTTTGGGTGGGCAAAGGTAAGGTGATAGACTGCCTCTGACGGTCTATTCTGCCTTTGGAAGAATGTTTGGTGAAAAGCGATTTCAGGAGACGTGCAACCGCCTCTGAACTTGCTTAGAATTCAATAAACTGGATTTATGAGGGTATATCAGTCTTTTCACAGCATGTTCGTGCCTGCCATAGTAACGTGTAAACAAGAATCTAATAACACCTATCAATATCTTCAGAGTGAGTGGAATGGAGGTTAGACCATATTTATTAATTATAATATATTAGGATATAAAACTTCTTATTAGAATTTAAAACTTTCCATTCTTTAAATTTTGTTATTTAGGAAAATGTCGATCAGAGTAAGGTTTATTAGAAATAAATTGGTGATATAACTACTCAATGATTCTTATGTGTAGTGCCATCATTCTAGAATTTTCTTTCCTCTTTCTTTATTCTCGTTTGAAACATGCGCGCACCCATGCGTGTAGGCGCCTCCATTGTTTTCCAATTTAGACTGCGTAGTCTCTCTCTTTATAATTGCGTAGAGACAAGACTTACAAATAGTCAAAATAAAACGTGGTAGGCTTTCGGTTGGAATTTACCGAAAAGTTGTAGACTTGTAGGCTTTCTGTTGGAATTTACAGGCAATCTTGAGCAATTTTTTCTAACTGCTTTTTACGTTGTACAGGGTTTCAGGAAAACCGTGCCGGACAAATGGGAGTTTGCAAATGAAAACTTTCGCCGAGGGCAGAAGGAGCTCCTCGCCGGGATCCGTCGCCGAAAAGCACCAACTCCAACTCCAACTCCAGTTCAGGCTCCAGCCAACGGGAAATCCGCAGGTGGGCATGGAACATCTTCCTCGCAGTCCGGCGAGGACCTGGGCTCCAGCTCCACCTCTTCGCCCGATTCAAAGAACCCTGGATCAGTGGAGATCGCGCCGGCACAATTTGCCGACTTGACCGACGAGAATGAGAAGCTGAAGAAGGACAACGAGATGCTTAGCTGCGAGCTGGTGCAGGCGAAGAAACGGTGCGACAAGCTGATGGCGTATTTGACCGATTATGTGAAGGTGGAGCCCGGCCAGATCAATCGCATCATCCGGGACGGAAGTTGTTGCGGCGGCTGGCCCGTCCATGATGGGAAGGGTGCTAGTGCTGCTGATGGGGCCTGTGCGGAAGATGGTGATGATCATGATGATGACCACGACGAAGACGATGAAAATGGTAAAAACAGCAACGGTGAAGGTTTAAAACTATTCGGGGTTTTAGTGAAATGCAACGTCAATGGGGAGAGGAAGAGGGTCCGAGAGGACAAAATCGGTATCGGTGGACCCCATGCAAAGGAAATCAAGATTTGTAACTGAAGAAATTAAGACAAAGAGTACGTGTAAGAAGAACAGACTATGTATGTAGATCTTGTATGGTAGTTTGTTTTGTAATTATGCAGGAAAAAAATAAATAAGTTAGGCTGATGTAAGGGTGAGGATCAGATCTAAGGCAAGAGTGGGTCTACTCTATGCTCCTCTTTCTTTCATCATATTCAACAGTTTACTGTTTTGATGGAGACTATTTATGTGTTCTAATAATATTTTGTTTATTATTTAATTACGACATAGGCTTACTTAATATTAGGGATAAGAATATTCCGTATTTATGTCAAACCAAAATTAAAATATATTTCTCCGAAATCGAAAACCGGTAAACATCGCAATAATAATAAAAACCACTTCTTTATTTTTATTTTTTTATTTCTATAATGCCACTCAAATTTAAACAACTAATGATGGCATACAATGGTCCTTGACGACAAAAAAAATAAAATTGGAGGCATTAATAAATATAATCATTGTATTATAGTCCAAAAAATCCTGAAAATGCTATTTCCAGAGACACATGTACAGTCAAAATACGCAAGTACTCTTAAATATCAATGCAGGGAGGTCGTTGAAACAAAAACGAATGGCTGTCAGCTTCCGGCACATTCTGCACACAACAATCCCATTAACGCCACCTTCTAAACCTCCTTCAACGCCTTTACCTTTCTTTAAACCCACCAGAACCATATCGTCTGTCGCTTCCTCATCACAACCACCACCATCATCATCCCAAATGGACCTGCACAGCCAAGGACGCCAAAAGTTCATGGAGTTCCCATTTGTGTCGGCCCCTCACAGAGAACTCATGGTTGATCTTGTATCAACGGTGGAGGATCGGCTTGGCTCGCAGCTCCTGCCATGCACCCTGCCACCTGACGTACAACACTGCCAGAACGAAGCTGGGAGTGCTCAGGCCGCGCTTCACATCAGATCCACCCACGAGTCCTCCAAGGTTTGTTCCTTCTGCTCATTCCGTATAGTTTCGTAGTCAATTTTATTTCTTTGCTTGATTGATGCCTGTTTATCTGGCATAAGAAGTGAAACTTTGGTAAGTCACTGATCTTATTAGGAAGTTGCTAGTTGGCAAATTGAATTGTATGCAAAATTGGCAGTGGCAGAGGGCAAGCGGCTGCATTTTATACCCTTGGTTCTACTTGATGATATGTCAAGCTGAATCAGGTTTCAACTATGTCTTAACTTGTACTTCTTTTGTTAATATTAAGTGAGTTAAGCTAGAATATTGCCTTCGATCCCAAATTTTGTTGATCCATAAAACAGTTTGATCTTCTTGAGGTACTGACATCCTACAAAAATCTGAAATCTGGGTTTGTTGTCCACCCTTACAACTGATCCTTTCAGGATAGTTCTTGGATTATAACATGATTGGGGACGAGTTTTGATCTGGAAACCAAAATCATGAAGTTTTATTCGGCTTACTGTAGATGCAAATCTCTAAAATATCTGTAAAAATTTTCCAGGTTGATTTCATTTTGGGGAGCTGGCTACACTTCGTCTTACCGACTGGAGCAGCCTTGGATATTACTAGCTTATCCGCATATCTGAACCCTTCGACTGATGCACCAAATCTCTTGATCGAGCTCATCCAGAGTAGCCCAACATCATTGATCTTTATTCTCGATTTGCCTCCACGAAAAGACCCCGTACTTTATCCGGAGTACCTCCAGACATTCTACGAGAACACTCAGTTGGAAACACGCAGGCAAATGCTTGAAAAACTTCCAGAGGTTCAACCCTATGTATCTTCATCCCTTTATCTCCGATGCGTCCTCTCACCCACAGCAATACTGGTTCGTATACAAACAGAGGCCGACGGACAGGGACGCCTGGAAGAGATACTAAAAGACCACTTACATCCTATTGCAAAGGAAGTTGTTGGTATCTGGGTGGATCATTGTGCTTGTGGAGAGCGGATGGTGGAAGAGGAGGAAAAAGCCTACTTGAAGAAGAGGGATCGACTGATTAAGAGCAAAACCATTGAGATAGACCTGGGCACCAACTTTCCTAGACTGTTTGGGCCTGAATTAGCGGGCAGAGTGTTGGGAGCCATAGAGGAGGTTTATAACAAATGATCCGTTAACATTACAATTCCGGATATGTATTTTGGAGCGATGAATCACAAGTCTTAGAGTCAATCGTCTTACACAATTTGCATAAATAAAAACAAAATGATGCATACAATCAAGTTACTGTTTACAACGAACACTAATAAATAGACCAAGAGAACCAACCTGAAATCCGAGCCCATTTACCAAAGTACATGACTCAAGGCCTGCACTTTAAGAGTCGCCCAATGAGATTTTGGCCCAGTCATTTTTCGACGTCCAAGACTGACAAACAAACAGATGAGGTCATGATTACACAAAACAAAAGCACGAGCCCTGTATTGCAACAAAATGAAATTAGCAATAACGTACGATTTTTCAACTTCTTCGTCGAAAAGAAAACTGAGATTTTTCTTTCGATCTCTTCCACCGGCATCACTATGGTCAGTTAACTTGGGAATTAGCTTATCTTCTCTATTATCGCTTTGTAGTATTTAATTACGCGAAACTATGTTCCGTTCATTTGTCCTCTTCAGTCAAGTCTTTATGGAGGATCATCCAGGACAGACAAACCCAGAGGCCGCCATCATGGATTAACCACACAGAAGAAGAGAGAAATCAGGGAAGCATTTGAACTATTTGATACTGATGGCTCGGGTATCTAAACTGTCTGCTGATTATTTGCTTCTTCGATTCGTTTCTCTTTTGTTTGTTTTGGCGAGTCTCGTTCATTTTGCTTGTTCTTCTGTCTTGTTTAGGAACTATCGATGCGAAAGAGCTAAATGTTGCAATGAGGTTCAAATCTTAGACTGTGTTCTTGCTTTTCTTCGTAGTTTTGTGTTTGATTGGTTATTTTAAATTGTTTAGTCTTGACGATTATTCTGACAGCAATTGTATCGGTGTAGGGCACTTGGTTTTGAGATGACGGAAGAGGTAGGTGCATTCTGCGTTATAGTATCTGTAGATGTAGAATTTTTTCTATTTGTCTATTATTTTGTTGTATATCGGGATCAGGATTTTTATGTCCATAGATTCTACTTTGGCACATTATCTTCAATATGAGAGCGCTTCCGATCTCTAAGATTGAAATTAGGGCGTTTTGGGCTTTTACTAGTGTGCAGCAAGACCTTAATGAGATAAGTAATTGACAGGATCTTTTGATGTAGCGTTTAAAAAAAAAAAACTCTCAATGTAGCGTTTAAAAAAAGGAATCTCTTGAGTTAGTGGATAATTTCTGATTACATAATCTAAGAAGTAATTCACAGAAAAATGGCATTATTATGTCAAGAAAGTTATTTCTTACTTTTGTGGCAATCAATTAAAACATCTATTAGGAATTTTGTATTCCTTGTGCACTTGTAGCAGTAATTGCTTATGTTTTGGCTAATTTCTTGGGCTTATCTGGAGTATCTCCTGGAATTAGTGGAGAGAATTCCAAGACCGCCTCAAATGATTATAAGAAACCCATATTTTGTCAGTTGCTCAAATTTTGTGTGTCAGATTTGGCTGGTTGTCTGTCTTTTGCATTGTCTCTGCTGTTTGGACTAGGTCTCTTGCTTAACATCTTGATTGATATTTCATCGTTTGACCTCTAATTAGTGAGCCATTGTAATTCCCTTTTTATACCTTCTCTTGGGAACTTAACTGCCTAACTTATATAATTCAAATGTCAAATTGCAGCAAATCAATCAAATGATTGCTGATGTTGATAAAGATGGCAGTGGTTCCATTGATTATGATGAATTTGAGCATATGATGACAGCGAAAATTGGAGAAAGGGACACCAAGGAAGAGCTTAATAAGGCATTTCGCATCATTGACCAAGACAATAATGTGAGTTTTAATTTAATTGCCTCTTATTTTATTTTTTATTTCTTGATATTTATAACTTGATTCAGGGGAAGATATCCATTGATGATATTAAGCGAATATCTAAAGAGCTGGGCGAAAACTTCACTGACAAGGAGATTGCAGAGATGGTTGAGGAAGCTGACCGGGATCGTAAGTTACTTGCTTATATTTATCATACCATTATTTATAATATTTTTCTTAAAGATTGTTATTGACCATATTTTCTTATCTACGTTTAATGTTTTTGAATTCTGTGTTGACATTTTAGCAGTTTGGAAAAATTACTACATGTAGGTTGCTATTACAATTGGATGAAGTAAATCATCTTGCTGCTCTCACTGTTGTATTAAGCATTGTGATTTTGTTATCTAAAGTTAAAATATGATATGGAAATGCACATGAGTCGACAGGAGCTACTGAAGGTTCATTTTTTAACCAAATGGAAGTCATTTGATTGACAAGCTGATTGCTTTAATGATCATTTTGGAATCAAATGTGACCGATCATGACATCTCGCTAACTAAACGTTTTGATGTGTTGGCACATTAAATTTCAGTTGGCTAAAGAATAAAAATAAAAGATCAGTTTATTTATTGCAGTTTGTTCTGTGTGGATATCTCTAAATTTTGAGATGCCCTTTGTCTTCGAATACTCAGTCTGCTGTTTCTTATGGCGTTTGTAACACACAGGAGATGGAGAAGTTAACCTTGATGATTTCATGAGGATGATGAAGAGGACGACATATGGGTACTAAGCGAAGTTGGCTGCAGTATGCAGATCGTGGTTCTTTGCGGAAGGGCCGGTTGTCAATCATTGTGTTTGCTGCTATGAATTTGTTAAAATTAAATAGTAAAACTAAAAGTATTGTGGTTTAATCAATTTGCGCGATATGACTTTGTGTTGTTATGTAGACATTTTAGTTACTCGTCAGTAAGTTCTTTGTTCAGGAATCGTTTTTCTTCCAATATAGTGATATATCTTTCTCTATTAGCGGGACATCGATTGACAGACAGTTGGGATAATGTTTAGAAAACTGCTTTGCAAAAGCAGCAAAGAAATACTGTACTATGGGGGGGTTGGGGGTCAATAGTCAAGCAACAGAATGGTGGATGCCCAGTGGAAATAATTGATGCTTGTGGTCCCATTCCATTGACATTGACACTCCACCGAGGGGTTTATAATGCAAGGTTTAATTCCAGATTTGTTTCTTTCTGTAGGAGGATTTGTTCTATAAGCATGTGATTTTGATAGATAGTGTGCACATTGGGATTAATTTCCCTGTTGCAATGATTCAAGCAGCATGAAATGCTGTGGCTTCCGCACAAGCTGTGGATGGCTTTGTTGTCTTTCAGGTGGCAGTCTATTGTTCCTCGGACATGCAAGGCTATCAATTTGCCGCAATATGTGGGCTAGACAATCTGAGATTATTATATAGAGGGCTACCTTAACGATAATTGACAGGTCTTTCTGGTCTGATCTATTTTTGGTTTGGCAGCGTAGTCTGTGTATCCCTAGTCCACAACAAATTCTATCCCCACACAGAGATTCCTCTGGACATAATTTTGTCACGAGTTTGGGGTTTACGAACTTGTGGGCTAAGCAACGTACGAGTCACGTTTGATCAATTTTTGACAGGGGAAGGGACAGTAAATGTGTTAACATCCTTCCCTCCGCCGCAATCTATACATGGTAAGTCGGCGATGGTTAGATGGCAGCTCCGTAATAAGAACAGACAGACAAAACGCAGAAGAGAACAGAACTCGTTATCTTCTAAATGTCTTGGGTTGACTCAGGTGTTAGCCCATCGAAACCAGAAACTTCGAAGGAAGACAGGTTCTCCTAGTCAAGGACGCAACTGACGAGGTCATCTTATGATACTGATAATGGAATGGGGCACATTTATAACCTATAAATTCACAACCATTGGACGGCCATGTCAGCCGACCATCTACGGGTCAAAGAGAGCTTAACCCCTCGAATCTCTGTAGAATCCCACGTGAGACATCTCCAATGCCAACCGCCCAGCCCGGGCATAAAAAAGTTTAAAGCTTCAAGTTGAGGATTCTCTCTCTTTGTTTCTGGAACTAATTCATGCAGGACAGCTCCCAAAATCTCTCTACCATCGAAAAGAAAATGCATCCTACCGCCTCACCAAGTAGTTTAACCAGAGACCAAGAGCATTCGATCATCGTTTCAGCTCTCGTGCAAGTCATCTCTGGTGACATTGATGGCCACACTCCGGAGCAGTACCACCAGCTCTTCCCTTCTGCTGGTGATCATCCCTCCAGTGGGTCTAAAAACACGGTGCTCCTGACTCCAGACTCTGCCGCATGTCCCAGGGCCGACAACTATTTCTCACCTCCTCCGAATGATGAAAGCACGAGAGCCCACGACGACACAAACAATCATAATAATGATAGTGATAATAGTAAAAGTAAAAGAGCGAGCAAGAGAACGAAGAAGAGCACGTTTAGGGGAGTGAGGCAGAGACCGTGGGGAAAGTGGGCAGCCGAGATACGTGACCCGAGGAGAGCTACGCGGGTGTGGCTGGGCACGTTCGACATTGAGGAGAAGGCCGCCAGGGCTTACGATAGGGCTGCCATTGAGTTCCGGGGAACCAGAGCCAAAACCAATTTCCCGATATCGGAATACCAGAAAGACGATACCCAACAGACACAAGAAATGGGAGAAAACAGGCACAATGAAGTGGAGAATGCAGGAACAAGTGGAGTTGCAGCTGAGCCAGCGAACGAATATCAGGATCAGCTCTTCACAGAGGAAGAGCTTAGAGAGTTGATGATGGACGATTAACATCAGCAAATACATACTGTGACGACATTGTTTAGACAAGAGTTAGACTTCATTTCGTGTTCTAATTCTTTGCATGTTTCTACTTTGAGTGGACAATTGAAATTCTTTTTCCGAGTAAACAAATAAATGATATCCCGTTCTCATATATTCTTCCTGTGATTAAAGTCTAATTAAATATTTAAAATTCCACATAAAAGACGGTGAGAATGTATCCATCACGTTTAAATTAGGTTACCAATCGAGGAAAGTTGCTTGTTAGGAGAAAAAATTAGAAGTGAAAATGGTGATGGCTTCTGACTTGTGTACAAAGTACCAACTATATTTTTGTCTGGTATTGGGATAGACAAAGGAGACTTTTGCGGCTTTCGGGTCAAAGTTCAGAGAGGTTGAAAAGCCTTTTGAAATGGCTACAGTTGGTCAAACGTACACACATTCTAGAAGACTGAAGCAGCAGTTTAGTGTTTGTGGGGCCCAATATGAAGAACAAAACGACACGTCAAGCCTATAAACAGCAATAACTTTCCCATGTTTAATAAAACAAACAGGTCAAAGTGTTGGACCGCTTATTTTCTTGTTAAATGGGCTTGGACTTGTCGGGTCGTGTTTGGGCTCACTAACAGCACCAATTGTTTGATGCTATAATCTTGACGGGGCTTTTAGTGAGAACATACTGTAAAGTACAAGCACCGTTTGATATAAAGCATTGTTAGAATTAGATTATATTAGAAATAAATATAATTTATTTTGATTTTAAATTATATGTTTTGCAAATAAATGGAATTTGTATTAGTTCTAAGATTTTTTGTGTGTATGACATAAATTAATAAATTATATATTACCCAATCGTGCAGGAGCGAACAAGGGTTTTGTTGAGTTTTATTTGGTTTTGTTTGATACCATTTCCATTTTGACTGGTCCTGGTTCGTTTGCGGGAATCTACCACTTGGCGGAGCCCCATAGACAGAACAGTGGAAGTACAGGGTTGGCCATGTGAATGACAACCACATCCTTCAAAGGGTACAAGTTAAAAAATATTTAAGACCCCCAAGTCTTCTTCTCATTCTTTCCTTCCTTCCTGCCTGCGCACATCACAGTGACCACCAGCTCCAGTGGTACGCGACGTCCTGCACTAAATTATCACCTTTGGCTGTACCCCAAAGATGCCAATCCCTATTCAACTCGTGGAGACCATGTTTATTTTAATTGCGCTCATCATATGTACGAACCCAATGCTTGATTCCAGCTCTATAATTCGAATGCCTACGATTATCAGTCTCTGCTCGATGTGATTTTTATGGGGAAAAGGAAAAGAGAAAAAACCATCAATTATTCTAAGATAAGACAAGTGACTGTATTCTCATTTGCCTGTTTGCTGCATGCATGTGTAAGGCCTTATTTACTTGACAGAAAGAAGAACTTGCAACAGAAATGGTGTTGTAGAGAAAGGACAGGTCTGGTGGGGTTTTGCCATCTATATTATCGTTACGAAATTCCAACTCCAAATGTTTGATTATTTCTTTTTGTGAAAAATTGTAACTCCACACAAGCTCTAGAGACCAATTAAGGCAAGCTGGCCAAGAAGGTAATTAAGGCAAGACCAATTACTCACGTAGCTTGATGAATCCTTGAACCACCAGCACCCAGCGAAACAATACAACAATTAATAGCAAGCACACTTTCTACTATCCGAATAACAAGCTTTCGTCTGTGGCTTAAAGATTAGGTCGTCTTCTATCATTTGTTTTATATGAAGTTTCCTAGTCATCATGCTTTTGAAGTCAAGGGAAATAAATCCTGATCACGTGGTCCTTCCATTTGATGGGTCAGGTACGCCAGTTCATTTACTGCTCTATCAACTTTCAAGACAAAGCTTGGTCAAACTAGCCACTTCATACCTCTTACTTTCTCAACCCCTCAGTCTCTCTCTCTCTCTCTGTCTCTCAGTCTCTCAGTATTTCTGTTCCTCTAAAAATTCAGCTAAAAAAGCATTTAAATCATTCATCATTTTGAAAATTCAAAACCCTAACACTTGAAAATATAGGAATTCTCTTGTTTCCTGTACCCGAATCCACACCAATTTATCACGTATTTGATCAGCTATTCATTGATGGACATTAATGATTGCTTATCTTTGATTAGACCCTCAAGCGTGTGCTTCTCTTTGAAAAAGGAGTATGTCTCTGTATAAAATGTATTCGAGACCTTTCAAACACGACAAAAAAAGGTGATATGAGGGTTCTACATTGGCCCATTTCACGAATAATAAAAATGAGGGAAGCTATGATTGAAAGTGTTAACCTTGGCTTAGAACATTAATTCATCAAGATTAACAAAGTAATTCAAAGAACTTTCCCGGAAGCTTTATTAATGTACACTTTCTTATATAGAAACCAGAGCTAATCATAGTTTATTAGCTCAACTTCTCTTTTTATATAGTTTTTGTTCTTAAGAAGATCTGTTCTATGTTTTCCTCCGCAATCTAGGTAACCTTAAACTTATTCAACATCACTTGACAGCCGTACTTTGGTCTTAGCGAGCTAGGTTTGAGTGTTAGATGGGCAGGGTGTTTCTTGGTAACTTCAGGGACAGTTAAACAATGGAAATATGTATATGACACTGTAGCGTCCAACTGAACCCAATTGAATGACAATTAACATAAAATGACAAAAACTCACATCATGGCATGGCATGCGATGCATGAATTCAAAAAGGGAAAAAAGTTTATATAAATACGTCTAGCTGCTTCTCGTCTTTCAAGCTTTCCCCGTCTTCTTTGTGAGATATAAATACAAACACTAGATGGTGGGTTGTAACAGTACATGAGGGTCCCTGTTAGAATTTAATAGTTTTTTTTGGTTTTTCTTTGGGCTGCCTTTCACATTTGCATGCTGTGGAGTGTAATGGGATATGCTTAGACATGTATAACTCCGAGCACAAAGGTCACTGTCCTCCTATGAGCCCTAGAATCTCCTTCTCTAACGATTTTGCTGATTCCCAGCAGATTGTCAAGCAGGAAAGGAGCTCAAGAGAAGCACCGGTATCCACAGACTTTGAGTTCTCGGTGACAAACTATTCCATGATGAGCGCTGACGAGCTTTTCTTCAAGGGAAGACTCTTGCCATTCAAAGATAATGGCAGCAACCAAATGCAGAGGACCATAAGAGATGAGCTTCTAGTTGATGATGATGACAAAGATGAAGTTTCACCTAGGCCGCCAAAGAGTCCGACAAGATGGAAGGGGCTCCTGGGTCTCAAGCGAAGCCAGACCGTGTCCAAGAAAGTTGACAAGTGCGAAGCTTCCATGGAGAGAATTGGTAAAAGTACCAGAAGGTCTGTTTATGTCCACGAGGATGTGAATCTCGGCAAGACTCCCCAGGTTGGTAAAGAAAAAACACATGCATGACCTTTTTTCCATTTGTTTTAATTTTCTTTTCGGTTGCTCAAAACCCTTTATTTTGTTTAGATTAGCCTGATTTCGTTTTGTACTTTTGTTGTAGGAGTTTTTGGGTGATTGAGGGTCCAAGTTGCAGCGATGCGGAGATTGGAATATAGTGACTACTTGTTAGAGGAGAGAAACATTTTTTTATTTGCGGTGGTGATTCCCTTCAATTTTTTAGGTTCTGATAAATCAATCAGAGGAGAGCAACCCTCCTTTGTTCTTCGGAGTAGTACTGTATTTGATTCTCGGATCTGCTAGAAGCTGTTAGAATAGCTGGTTTTTGTACAAAAGAGTTGCAGTTTTAAGCCTTGAAGTATTACTTCCATGCTTATCCACTCTCTACTTAAGCAGTGATTATAGATCTGTCTTCAGTTATTGAATCGTAGATGCTTTTCAGACCAGGATTAGTTAAATGATGTCCTTATCTTTGTTGGTAGATTTCATGTAACCTTTTAGTTGGTGTCATAATACTCTGTTTAAGAAAACAAAAACAAGGGCACCAACGCTACCTTCTACTATCTCTGAATAGACTTTTGTTGTATTTTATACCTGAACGAATCAGCAGAATGCAGCAAATTGTCTTAAATTTTGTCGTAATGTAGCTAATAGTTTATCATCGGCATGTCCATAAATTTCGACCAAACTGAGCTTCTGTATCTAAATAAAAACGACTGGATAGCATTATAAATTCCTTGGATTTGGGTTACGAAAATTTTCAGTTTTGGTTTTATAGAAATATTGATTTAGTAATTGAAGAAAATTAATTTAAATTTGTAAAAACAGCCTATATGTTTGGAACATGAATGATTGGTTTTAATATATAAGTTAAATGATTGTTTTATCCTTATCATAAAGTTTTTTTGTAAATATGTAGATAAGGGGTTGTTCTTTTTTATTGATAAATATGTAATAATAAATATTTACACTGAATATCGACCAATATTATTTCTTTTCACTCCAATTGTCCAGACATGAATATTACTCTCGAGTCTTGATCAAGTGTCCACTCTACACTCAAGAAACCTGTAGTCGTTTTTTCTCCCTTTAGGTATCGATCGATGAATAATCCTCGTGGTAAACATTGGGCCTATGCAGCTAGCCTGGGCTCAAATTTGTGGATTAGACCGAACATACTCTTGCCACAAACATGGGTTCATCGTCTGTGTTCTGTTGTCTTTATCCAGTATAAAGGCCCAATGCTCAGCAGCATTTCATAGAATGGTGCAACTCATAAATCGTCTTAGGCCCAAGCATATCCTCGCAAGCCCAGTCTTTTAGACTCCTCGTTTCCACCTCTCAAGAATTCCCATTATTTTTATTAATTGTGCTCTTATATTGTTCATTCATCTAAAATTGTCAGCCTAGTTCTTCACTTGCTTCATTTTTATTGAATTTGTATGGAAAAGAACATGTTATCTATTAAAATAACGATAATTATAGAAAAATTAGCATATTATTTATATAATAATGTCATTAGGAAATTCACTACAAATTCAGAACCTAAATTTATGTCTGATTAAAAAATACATACATTCGCACAGCTGAGGTTGTCAGTAAACGACAAAAAGAATAAATTTCCTGTTTTTCTCTTTCTATTATTTGACGCGGAAAACATGGGAATTAAATATCTATCTGCTGCAGCAAACTGCAGGTGAAGAATCCAAGAGAAGAAAAGGAGCAGAGAAGCACCATACACCAAATTTAGAGGAGGAGCTTGCTTAGCGCTTGCCAAATAAAGACACAATTTCTCTGAAACCTAGTTAACACTAGTAGTTCTTTACTACATAGCCGTGTTAATTATTATGACTCTTCTTGTTTGCTTACCCTATGTAGATTCTGCAATTTTACATTTCCCAGTCCTCTTCATTTTGCAGAAGGTAAAGCCGTACACAATGAAGCAGAAGGTAGAAAATTCTTCTATGCTGCTGCCCAATTCCTGCTTCTATTCCGACTGACAAGAAAGGAAATCTGTACATAAAACAAGCCAAGGAAAAGCACAGGCTAGAGGGAATTTAACATTTATATAACAACTTGAAGCCCTTGTAGTAATCTGGCAGTACGTAAATTAACAAATGTACATACTATTATTATTATTGTTATTCATCGAATGAGATAATCAGCGATGAAGCTATTGTTTTTATCTTCATGGCCTTGTTCGAGTCCACTCGTAACGTCCTTCCAAAGGCACGTCTTTCACAATGTCGTAGTTGTACCTGCCATGAAAGTACAATCCAACACCCTTCTTTTAGTTTGTTTTCTAGGAAGAAAGGAAGGAAATAAATGAAAGAGAAATGCGCATGCATATGCATGAGCATTGCTACAACTAGCGAGTCTCGTCGACTAGCTAGTTTTGCTGCTTACTTTGCTGCGAATTGTGTTTGGAGCTTCTTCTCAGCTTCCGCGAAAAAATCTTCGAGCTCAATCTCAGTCGGCATCTTCGCCTCCGTTGCTGGTTTACGGCGGGAGTTTGCCTCCGAGGGTGATGATGGTCTCGCCGCAGAATCCAGATCGCCAGATAATTCTTCGCTTTCTCCCACCCCAATCTCGTTGGTCGACGGCCACGTTGGCTCTCTCCTGTTTACAACGGAGGCAAAGTCAGACACTGCAACTCTGCCTATGTGGCTAGTGTGTGCATATATATGTATATATACACTTATATGTTACATTACGGATACAGCAAGGGATTTTGAGCCGAAGATGAATTAAATGGCGGAGATCACTAAATTTTGAATTTCGAAACTGAATAGTGGGCATGACGTATAGCATTTTCAAAAGTTCAATAAATAATCCAACCTTCCTCTGCTGCTGTAAAACATGGATGCTTCAACTTCAACACTGGCTTCACTTCCCTGTAAAAAGAATTAACAACGGCAAAACATTACCAAATTAATCCCAAGAAATTAGATCAAACCAAAGGATAAAAACCAATTATTATTTCAAAGATAAAAGGTAATTTTGTCACCTCCAGATCTGCGAATTTAATATTCCTCTCATCACCCAGATGAGGGGTGGTTGATCCATTACTGGAGCAACAAGAAGCCGACTCGTGATCCGAGGTCCATATTCTATCCTCAGTCGTCACAGCCTGGTCAGGGGAGCAAATTTTATCAGCACACACCGATACTGGCACTAAATCGGTACCGGTTGGCGATATTTTTACACGCCTCCTGCTTTTACGGCTAATGGGAAATTCGGACTCATGGCTTCCGTTGTTTTTTCTTTTCTTTGACGACGAAGCGGAAGCAGCTTTGGCATAGGTGTGACGTCTGCTCGTTGGCCGAACATCCCGAGCCAGTTCCAGCAATGCGGTGGCTCTACACTTTCTGACCATCGGGGAAAAATGCGTTGCAAAAGGATACACGAGCGTTACCTTTTGAGGTCTTGTGGGAGCGAGGGATAAGAGAAGAGAAGAGAAGCTACCTGACTTGTGAGGATTGGAGTGGGGTGTGGTGGTATTGAATATTGAGGGTGGTGGTGGATTGTGGTCCAGTAGTGGGGGGCCGTCAATAGTGACGGGGAATCTGTAAACGGGAAGTTAGACTGCGCCGTTAGGCGAATCGGTGGAACGTTGAAGAGAGAAGAGAATGCGTCGATTTCGAGGCAAATAAGTGGAAGCCACGTGGAGGTCTTGCCAGGTTGTGACAGTAATGATTTGATCTTGTGCGTTTGTGTGCGAGAAAAAGGGAAGGGAGTGCGAAAACAAGAGACACGCGCCGCGTGACGAAGTTTAGGTCCAAAAAGTCTAGAAATGGCTTATCCAATAATTGAGGCAATAAAATAAACGTGTGGCGTGAATTAATTCTACTATTTAAAAATTCAAATTTTGATTTTTTTTATTTACCAGTAACAATCCAATTTTGGAAAAATATTAATCCTGTCTGCTGAATATTTTTAAAAATTTAAATAAAAAATAAAAATGCTCGGCAATGTAAAATTCCTTTGGAGTTCTGATTGAGCTGCGAAATTTGAAATCTTTGGTACGTACAAACGAACAATTAATGTATAGCTAAATAGATATAATATATATATACACTACAGAAAAGCGAAGACATAACATACATGATCATTTAATTCCGGGCCATAACGGGCTAGCAGTTAGGTAACTCTATACATTAATGTGCAAATGCAGATATCTTACATGGCCATTACATGTGGATGTGACTGTCGAGAAATTCTAACCGGAATTTTAGATAAATACAACAAAGCGAAGCTAAAAATAGTCATATCTCGAAATTTCGCAAAGGATATACAACTTTAGAATTATCGACATTATCTCGTAGCCAAATACAATAAGGAACAAAATAAACGCATAGTGAGTCATTTCAAGTAGCACGTAAGACCCGAATGAAATACTATATAGATATATATGCACGTAATGCGTGGTTAATCACACGTGGGGATCCATTTGTTGGTGGTTGTGGTTGCTTGACTTTGTTTGGAACTATGATGTAGTAGTACTACTCTAGTGTCCAAAGCATTGGATGGTCCATCCATGGCGATGAAATGAATGCTTGGGAACATGTGGTGGTTACTATGATTCTAATAATAAGAAGCGATGGTTGTGGTCGTAATTATGACTGTTACATGTAATGTCCGAGGTTAGAATGTCAAGTATTTATTTTATGAAATTAAATAGCTGTGCCCATACATAAGAATAGACGGTTTACTCTATAGTTTATTATTTATTTTCTTTATAATAAAAAATATAATCTCATTTATTTTCAAATTTTCATTCGATATCAATTAAAATAAATAATACATGACAGTGTCTAGAAGCCATTAATCGGTGCCATGAATTTTTCTACACATCCATCAGAATATAGATGCGAAGAGAAAAAAGGTTCACTCTCTTGTTGATACATTTTCTAGTAAAAATCAAAAGTGATAACTCAAAGGTCCCATTTCAGCATACTCTTAATATATAGTATTTTTATTTTCAGGGGTCCATTCATTTTCCAATGTCTGTGCAGCAATTAATATGCAAATACATATGATATTTTGATGTATTCTGATATCATATTTAAAGCTGGTGTGTAAAATCAAAAGAAACTTTAATCAGACTCTATATGAAAGTATAGTTTCATGAAAAAGAAATGAAAGAGAAAAGCATATGCACGGTGCTACCGCATTTAATCCCGCGCTAGCTTCTGTGATCGGCTAATAATATCCGATCGGAAAAGGTCCACAGATTCCTTTCTCACATTGCCCTTCCAGCCACATCTTACAGGTCTTTTATGCATACAGGTGACTTCCACACTTTTCCTTTTTGGTATACCTATGTTTAAACAACGCGAAAGGATTTGACCTCCAACTATGTAAAAAGAGAATTACTATAAAGTTACCATTACGTTAAGGAGGGACTAGGGAGGGAGGAGGAAAATGGTATGAGAATATATTATGCAAAAGAAGAAGGGAAATTTAGATATTGCTTGATTCAAATTAAAGTGTTAGTGGCATTATGACTCTCATCATGGCTTTGCTTAGAAATTAAAGATGACAAATGTAAAGCAAGATTCTTTTGGAGTAAAAAGTAAAAACAACAAAGGGAAATGGGTATGAGCACATGGATTTTAGAGAAGGGTAGGTGCAGAAAACAAGGCTATATTTCACAGCTCTTTACTATAAAAAAACCTGCGACTACAGTCGCGTAAAGTAATCATTCCTCAATCCTACGGCTAGTATTTGAACTTCCTTCTAGTGAGCTAATGAAATGAAGCTGTTCATGAGTCACTCACTGGTAGGCATTAATCTATACCATCGAACCCTTTCATAATCTTCATAAATATGATTCCGTACACTAGTTATTAATCCTACCTCCTTTTACTTTAAATTTCAAAGCCTCCTCTTGAGGATCATCACAATTAGAAATACCAACATGAACACGGAAACCTATGGTCTTTCCAACTATGTACAGAAAGTACTTTTGCATTAACTTTGGTTCAGCCTCACACTAGAAAATGAAATAAGAATATAGCAGCTCAGGATAAATAATTACAAAAGCTGATACGAATGATTGGCTGAACACGTCAAATATTCCCAACCCAAAATTAATTTATAGCAAAGCATCGTTCTGTGTTCTTGATGTGAAAGATGCCTATAGGGAAATCATGAGGGCTTATCTTCGTATCTGTATGTCAGGTACAAATGTTCACATTTATCTCAGTAGTTTTACTGTATGGACAGTAATATAGATGCTGTCCAGGACCTTTTTTATCCTGAAAGGACGAGAATATCATTGATTAGAGTAAGTCGCCGAAGAAAAAAACATTTTGAGGTCCAACGAAAATAATGGGAAAAAGCACTGAGATGGAGGGACGAAATTGCCAAAGAAAAAAGTACGGAGATAGTGACCCGGTAAAGTAAAAGCTATTAGGACCATGCATTACAGGAAATGAATTCTAAGAATCGAAATCCTCTTTGCCAACTAAATTCGTCAACTTCTAGTTTACCTAGATATCTTATCTGTGATGTGGTTGACATCTTTCTGGGAATTTCCAGCTTATCTAGATTATCTGCGGTGCATCTGACATATGTTTTAATGTGGATGAATGTGACTTTTTTAAGCCTCAGGCAAAAATAGCTGATGTTTTTGAATAACAATCTCTATAGCGTATTTTATTCCTTTCTCTTGATTTTAAAATCCTTGGTTCGATCCCAATGTTACTTTTTTAATGATAATTAATCAATAATTATATAAGATATTGTGACGGTAATATACCCAATGTCACTTTGGTAAGGTATAATAATAATAATACATCTTTTTAGATGAATATGCATTCATATTCAGATCCATTAGACTGGGACGTGATAATTACATATCTAGAAATGAATTGACAATTATGCAGCTATAAGCTCCAATTTATTCATCCCACATATGGAATATATTGTGTCCCACACACGAAGGGCACAACCAACAAGCAATACAGAAACCCAAAAAAGAGCTCGCACAGGGAAGTCAAAAGGTAGAAATGATGGTGGATCCAAGGAAATGAAATATGGAGTTACAAGCCATGGTTTTCCTTGGATTTGAGAGACCGATTTGAAGCCTATTTTAAAGGAATTGTGAAACTTTAACTTTGTTATCACTTTATGATACTAAAGAGCAGAAAGTCGTCATTTTAGGACTTCGCAAAGGAAATTTGCCGCACGAAGAAAGGAAAGGGTAACCGAAAAGAGAGACGACGGAAAAAAAGAAGAGAAGAAAGTAAAGCAAAATAAGGAATCTGAAGATTTAGAGAACAAACATCTTGAGGAAAAGATGTCGAAGAGAGTATGGTTCAATCTCAAGATGTGAAATGAAGGCATACTGGTTTTCAAGAATGATGGCTTCATTATGTCGAGGACTTGTCTTCTTCGGGAGTGGGTAAATGGTCCTGATCTCGATTAAAAAAGCATCACTTTTTTCTTTCTAAAGGGAGAACTTTTAAGCTTTTTATGGTTTTAACTTTGGTTTCAGACTAATTTTGGGACCCCTCCGCCCTTCCCCCCTCTCTCTTCTTTGGTGAGTGTGACTTCTACGGATTATGTCTTGTTGGACTTCGTGGATGGTAATGGAGAGTGGTGCCTACCTTCCTTTGTATCGTGGTTTTTGTGAAAGCTTTCTTTCTGTCTATCCTATGATCTCCTTTGTTTTATTTGATATGCTTTAATAGACTGCAAGTCTATTTACCTCTACGATGGTGACTTTTGTCGTCAATAAGATGGGAGTGGCACCATCGCCATCTGGGTTGGTGTTTCTGGGCCATATATTAGTTGGTCGAGAGAATTTGGCGGGATTTTGACAACTAGCGGAAGATGCCGCCAGAGATGCTATCCGAATTTTGCAAAAGGAAGGATCGATTCCTGTATTAATGCCTCGTTAAGGAGGAACTCACTTGGGTTTTCTAAAATCTAAAATACTACATCTTTAGCAATATGTCTTTCCAGGAATGCGCCAAGAAACGAAACGGTTGTCAGGTTTTGCCTAATCTAAGGATGATAGCCCACAACCCATTTGGCGCCTAGCGGCTGTATAAACCTTACAGCAAGTTATAGCTTATCTTGATGATGTGGTCCAAGATCACAAGTACATTAAACTACAAACCAAAATGTAAGCAAGAGATTCCGATGGAATATACAATATTGGAGAAAGGTCACGATCTAAACCCTTCTGCCATGTGCACTGTGCAAAAGAACCCCTAAGATGTAGGATAATCTTCGCATTTATTTATCAGTTGTGGTCCATCTGGAGTTAAGTGTCTGCGGGTAATAATATTTCCTTTTTCCTTTTGCAAAATTAACCACATCTCACGTTCGAAGTCAATACAATAACTGGTTACTGAACCATGCAAGTATGAACAGATGGGTTTCACCAGATGTCCTGAGAGATTGAGAGCCCCACCCGAACAGAAAAATTTGACAGTAAAAATGCCACATGGAACGCCATCATCCTGGGACCTTGTAAGCTTTCAAACCGCAGACAGCTTATTTAAACAGGCACGCCAACTTTTGTTACTTTTGGGCCATCATTCATAACATCACCATATGCAGCAGTACATAATCGACGACTTGTGGTAAACTTGAATGTATCATGTCAGTAACTTCCTGCATTCCAAGGACATTTAGGGCTCAAACGAGTGAAATGTAGGAGAGGTACCCTAACCCGGCTGTGGAGTTCTAATGTTATGATATCCCTATAGAGAGTAATAATTAATAACTACTTGGGATTGCATCAGGCCACGGATGAGAGCCCCAAACAACATATTTTCAGGACGATCGATTGGCTCCTTTGCACGCAGTGACAGCAATTCCTTTTGTAGGCAAACAAAGCCAAGTAATTACACCTAATTAGTTGTTGGTGAAGTGGGCCATTGAAGGGCAATGTCCATAAATAAGTTTCTGTCCAGATGGTCTCAAGAGATGGCTGGCTAGCAGTGCATCTTGGACAGAGCTTTCACTATTTTCATGGCCCACGGTAAGGGGACACAATGATTATTTATTTTTGGGGGTTGCTACTCATTTTATGATTTTTTATTTCTTAATATATATTATATTATTAGTAGTAGATTGTATATACAAAGCTATTCTAACGAGAAGCTCAGTAACAAAGGCGGCCATAGAGAGCCAGATTGTACAAAACCTAGCGGGCATATATGGCTGTGTTGCAGCGAAGGATTGACGATTAAAAATCCTACAGTAATACCTATGAAGATAATTATGTCCTAAAATTAATTAATTTTATTTATTAAATTAAACACCTCATAAAAAAAAAATCTTTATGAGTATCAGTTTTGACTTGTTCAGTATATCATCATCATGACTTGTTTCCTCATTTGTATACAAGAAATTGATATATTTGAAAGAAGAAAGTAGATATTGATGTAGTTGATGATTGTTCCATGCTTCCAAGGTCACAGTCTTCTTGTTGTTATCTAACAAAAGACATTCCATGATTTGTCCCTATAAGAGCCTTTTGATCCACTTTTTTGCTAACTATATTTTATAATACCTGCACAACAATCGGATATCCCTACAGAATGTGAATTGATTTTAAGTAACATATACTATCAATTCCTACTCGGTAGATAATTCCAAATTATGCACATTCATTTCCAGAATTTCGGCATACCTAAAAGCACCCATCATATCTGTTTTCTTTATATTAATCAAAATTCAAGCTCTCGTTTGTATTATCTTTTTTTCACGTACCATCAGGTGAACTTTTAATTAGCAAATTGACTAAATGTAATTCTAAAGAAACGGCCAAGTCAAAAAACTATCTTATTTTGGATAGTTTCTAATCAGCTATTCCGACCGATAGAACAAGTATTTGTCTTTGTGTCGTATATGGGTAGGAAGACAAGGACGCAAGAGTAATCACACATGTTCCTCAAAGAGCCATGTCACAGTCCATCTCTGTCATGTAGAAGGGAGGCGTAGGGACACGAGTGCATTACACGCCATAGTCTTCCCTTCCCGGTCCAACACATAACATGCACCTTCCCCGCGCACATCACTTTCTTTTTCTGACACATAATTTGTACTTCGCACAAATCAGTTTCTTTTTACCCAGAAGAACTATATAAAGAATCACACGTTGCATGTTTTTCACACACAGGCTCGGTCCATTTCAAGTTCAGCTTTAGCCCAATTATTGGACTAGACCGAAGACTTGGGTAATATATATCTTGTCAATGCCTGCTTTCGCTATAGTGATTGGTTTTAAGAATGAAAGAAGCTCTAAAATCAAGGAAGAAACATGTTTGGTAAAACTATAAAGTACTTAATTACATTATTATTCTTGTTATTATAAATATTTACAATAGAACTATATATTAATTAATCAAGTTGCAAATAATTACATGTGCATTAAAAGGGAAAGGGGATTCTGGCTTGATGTAATTGGAAACTAGAAAATTATTCTCAATTGTGACAACCAATTTCTATGGGATGGGTACTGTTCCACTTCCTCGTAAGTCCCAAACTATTGGACAAGTGGCATTGGTTACAAATGCAAAATACGAAAGTACATAAGAGAACAAATAATGTTCGGCAGACCTAAGTTGTTATTTCAACAGTTTTAGAGTACGAAACAATGAGCTGCAACTTATATCACATACATCCTGCTGTCAGAGAACAAGATCTAGGTAAGTAGAATTTCTAGGCTTGGATCGACTTTGATTCCCTTAATTTTCTTTCTTCGGAAAGTAGCTTCGCGAACCTGCAAAATATTGGAAGATACTGCTGTTTTATTACATGGAAATTGAGCATAAATTTAAGTTAGCGGATCGAATGAAAATAACCTTTGCAGAGATGCCTCATTGGTGCCACCATTTTCAACTGGTTCGTATCTCCCTGTATCAAAATTTATGCGTGTGACAGGCTTCTTCAACAAATTCTCGCCAAATTTTTCAAGGTTTTTCAAGTTGGCGTCTGTTGCTTTGTCTGCAGAAGATAGCTCTGCCGGCAGTGTATCGTCCTGTTTTTTGGAGAAAGACTAATTTAAAGCTCTCGTCAAAGTAATAGACAGATAATATCTACCTTTTTATTATTAAAAAAAAAAAATCTACCTTTAGATAGAGGACTTACATCGATTCGAAGGTAGTAATCTTCGGAATGAAGAGCTTGAAAAACAACACTGTTGTGGTAGTCAACCATATCTGCAGAAGCATTGTTATAGCAGGTTATTAGAGGGGTAGAGCCGTCTTCAAGCAACCAGTTTATAGCCCCCCATTTTGAAGACATTTTAGAAGTGTATTTTGCGCCGATCCTGTTGGACCCCGTGCCGAGTGAGATCACGAGAAAACGCCCATAATCCATTGGCTTGATCGGGAAATAATCTGGATTATTCTTTGCTATCTGTTTGGTCACTTCGGTAATGGCAACCAGTGTCTGCTTGAAACCATGTCAAAACGGTAAAGAGTTAATAACATACTCATCATTTATTAGTAAGTTTCCTGTCCTTTTTTTCCCTACTTTCTGCAGGTACCCTATTTCATTTCTGGTTTAACATTTGAAGAGTTTCTTACAGGATTATTGGCAGCTACACCGCCATCAATGAGGTTGAATTCATGTTTATTCCCATTTGAGTCTTGGCTCTCGAAATAGTGAGCAGGTAAAATAGTTGGAGCCGCAGAGGTGGCTATGCAGATGTCTGAGAGCAAAACATCCAAGACTGGACGGTTGGTCACCTGCATCAGAAAATTGAAGCCTGTTTAGCTTGGTTTTATGCCGACAGGGATGCTTTTTCTACCCCATTAACCATAAAGAAAGAACTGATGAAAAAGGACAAAACCCATCTTTCAGAAGAATAAATAATTGTATCTCAGCACACGTTAAGGTTAAGAAACATCAAATAGTTAAACAACAACCTCATAAGAAGAAAAGATAGTGGGCTGAAGTTCCTTAATGTCAAAAGTTGGGATAACCACTTTCGTCAAGGTCTGGCTCAACCTTTTGTCCCCTAGTAGCTTTCTTACATGGCTGTGTAGATACTTCCCATCATATTTGGGTCCAGTTACAGCTTTCATGAGATCCAACACCGGAGCAAGCACTGCACTGTTTTTCGCAAAAAAAATAAAAACATGTCATTTTTGTTTCCTTTTTCTAAATTCCACATAGATCCTTTTATAATTATAGTCCAGAATGATCTTGATTCTTGAAACAACGAACCCTACATTCTGTGAACACTTCTATGCATACGATACTATATCTAAACGACCTAGCATCACCATTTATATAAGAAGCTCAATATTTCACCTTGGTTGTGGAAAAATCTTGGGAGAATTTTCAAGGTAGAATGGCACTATGTCTTTGGCAGCAAACAAGGGACGCTTATGCTCATCTGGTGCTGCTAACATTGCAGTTATGAGACCCCCAGTGCTTGTTCCCGAGATTATATCGAAATAATCTGCAAGCCTTGCATCCTGGCCGTCAAGCGCCTGCACATAATGGAAAAACATGCTTAATTAAGCTTGTTATACATGATTCTCAGACAAGGATCGATGACAGATGCTTGCACAAGTTAAACTTAATCAGAACTGTTACCTGAAGTTGTGATTCAAGATAAGCAAGAACCACTCCTGGGATGATACCTCTAATTCCTCCACCATCAATACTAAGAATGGTAACAAGATTCCCAGATGCTGGAGGTTGAATACAAGACAGAGGTGTTTTTCCTTCCATTTTTTTTGTGTGTCAAGCTTAAACAATACAATCCAAGAGAAAGATAACTGCGAAAGCCTATCTAATATAAGCTATTGACTTTGATAACTGCAAGGTGCAATTTCACTCTGTGCACGACTAAATAAATCTGCAGCATATTCGTTGATGGCTTCCACAACTGGTAAAACGAAGTTGCAGCATCCACGTTATATAAATAATAATATAGAATAATAGGAAGAAGGGGATAGTCATTCGGTCATCCAAATCCATTATTACTTGTAGCACAAGCAAAAAAATAATTTCATGGAACCAAAGTGAGAGGGTTGAATTTAGAAGATTAATAGCCAACTGGATTTGAGCTTCATTGTGAGGTTAATGGAAAGGGTGTTACTATAAATTCGCGTGTCTGTTCCCCATTGGATATATAATATGAAACAGAATACGATTATGGGCTGAACGGGCCGGGCCGGGCCAGTCTAGATTATTCATTACTTCTCTTCTTCTTTTTTCACTTATTTTAAAATGTTTATTTAATAATTAATTTAATACAGTCGGTATTCTGTAATAAAAATATGTTAATAATTACGAATAATTAATTTTTTTGTTTAGTTAACTGAGATTATTTTGGTTAATTATAATTAATATAATTCTTTTGCATTATTGTAATGTACAAGAATATTTATTAATCAGTAATACCTGGAAAAGGTAATCTTAGACTTTGGATAATCAAGGATTAGATGAGTTGAACTTTGACCTAGCTAAGGCTGACGCATCAATCGGATTACTTGGAGGAATGTTCAATGGCCTTATGTTAAGTTGTAGGGATTTTTTAAAATCTTATTTGTATCAAAACTTGTAGGTATCACTAACAAAAGCCAACGCTAAACTATTAGAAAAAGTGAGAATAGACGTGTCCAAATCTCAACCCATCTTCATCATCAACACGCAAGAGATTTACTCCGATGGATTAAATATTTTATACAATTTATTAAGCTATTTTAAAATGTTAATTAAAGTTTCAAAATAGCTTAAAATTATTCATAACATTTTAATTTAATTGACCCCCCATGTTGGATGAGGACGAAGCATGGGTATTTGAGACTATGAGAATAACATGTACTGCACTAAAGTATTAAAATAAATAAAAAGTAGAGAATATAAATAACTATGAAGTGACTATACTTATATCTTATAATTTAGGAGGTGTCACTCTCCCTATATCTCCACTAGTTATTAAAATGGACACGAGGAGTTGACTGGGAAACCTTAGTCAAGTAATCAAGGACACGTATTGGAAAGGAATCGTAGCTTTCTATTCCCAGTTAGTGGTTAATTTAACTTTGATAAAATTTGAATGTGCTAGTAATTGGACATGGGCAAACCCAAATCAAATTTGAATACGCTATTCTTTTTTATGATAAAGTTTCAAATATAAATCCTAACAAAATCTATAAAATTATTTCGAGTAGAGCTAAACGAAATCGAAGTTTACATAATCAAGCTATTCAGACACAACCACTAATTTCAAGACCATTTTTTCTAGTTTTTGAACCAACTCGATACACCTTGTCATATTTGTACTTGCATTTGGAACTCTTGAAAGTATTTGTAATTTTGGTCTGATTTCAGCGGGTATCCAATCCTGGTTCCAGGCTTGAAAAAAGAAATTGACCTTTCTGATTTTTTTTTTTATAAAAAATTTCAAAAGACATATCACAACGAAACTGCTAGGGATGATCACTCGGTCTTTGGATCAATACGAATTAATTTAAAATCGAATGAATATAATTCTAATTTTTAAAATATAGGATACATTCATCTTTTTAATATAATTTCATTTAATTGTTAGCGCATTCCAATTTCTGGATATTCATTCTCATCATAAAACCGATAATGGTGGGGCTCTGTCAAACAATATAGAATGGTTCTGCTCCAAACTTTAATCAATATGGCATCTCTCAGCTGTTCCAAGTTCTGTATGATAATCGAGAAGCTACCCATGGCCTATGTTACGCAATAACCGACGGAAACCCCAAAAAATCAGAAGATAACCATGGATATAATTCATATCCCTGGGGTCACGTAGGGCAGGCAATGGCAATGTGGGTTAATCATGAAAATAAAAGGGAAGACGTCACCTCGAAGACAACATGGTTGGTAATGTCTCAAAAGGAACTTCTAGCTGAATACAACTTGTTTGAAAATAAGACGATCGAGCAAAAAGTGAGTTTTGTCTATAAGTATCTATGAAAACAAAAACCTGCCTTTGATATATATACAGCATAAGTTTCCACGCCAGGCTTTATTATTATTGCAAATCAATCCTTGCGTGGGAAGAATGTCAAGTTGTCAACTTCATCTTCATGTTTCGTTCTTTCCATTTGTGAACCAATAATGGAGGTTGAATCATCACTCTCTTATACCTTCTGTTCCTTTCCCATTTTTTTGCAACTATAAAGAAAAAAAAAAGAGAAGCCGAGGTGTTATCTGATGAAGTAATTATGCATTGTTTGCTCGGAAGACTTGCGTAATTTCGGATTTGTTACTACTGAAAATTGGTACTTGAAAATTATGGTTTGATTATAACTAAAAAAAATTCCCATTGGTTACGGAGTAATTTTTTTATTGATATCTATGGCAACTATACTTAAAATAACCATATGCTTAAATTTAATTGCCATCGAGCAGCCGGCTAGAGTCAGCCCTGGACAGTTAGGGCGTCTCAGTCTGATGCACTCATATCATATTTATTTTTGATAAAAAAATAAACCACCATTACATAAGTAATATACAAGCTCAAAACATGATGATTCGCATTCCTCAGCTTTATATAAAGTAATATCATTTACCTACAACGGTCTGATTAAATTGCAATGATTATAATTTTGTCAGCTCAGCTTTATATAAAGTAATATTACTTTTATGCAACGGGTTAATTGAATCGAAATCCCGAATTTCACAGCAATTCGATAAAGCTGTTACGAATAAATAGAATATCATACGACAACCCATGTAAAAAAACGGTCGCAAAAAAAAGACTTTATTTTTTCTAATAAAAGGGAACTTGCAAAAGGAAAAAAATAATAATAGTTCAGATTACTTTCCATTAATGACACACATATACAAGAAATCTAATTTCGGCGACTAAATCGTGGGTCCTTATATTCGTCAACTACGCTAGAGCGAGTTTGGGTAACAGAAAATTAGACATAAGCTTAAAAAAAAGGAGAGAGGGATTTGATTCATTCCTCTATTATGGCGGCACCATCAACTTCAGCAACAATGTTCGTTCTGTTATGAACCGATTGTGAAGCGACGGACTTGGTAAAGATTACAATCTCTTCCTGACTTATATATTTTGGGTCGCTATTGAATTGCTTCGGAGAAGAAGATATCTTACCATTCTTTGGATTTTAGCCTTTCATGGTCTTATTTTGAGTTTCAAAAGAAATACTGAAAGAAAAGGTAATATAGGAAGTGGGGTGCCGGCCTGGCAGGGTTGTACTGGACTGCGAGTCTGGGGTTTTGTCAGGTGGTAACACATGTAAGTCGGCAAAACTAAACTGTCCGAGGGCTTTCGTTGCTGTGTTGCACAGTCAGCTAATAGCAGTATAAAGTAGGCTAATACCTGTGTTTATGTAATATGTACTCGTCCACTATTACTGTTACAGATATGTAGAGATCTGACAAGTAGAGTGGGGGAGGTAAAGGGAGGGAGAGAGAGAGAGAGAGTGACAGAGACGGAGCCAGGGAGCAAAACAAACAACACAAGGGTTTGCTGCTGTTGTTTGTGTTTGAGTCAATGAGCTAGATAGAGGGGAAAAATAAGATTTAAGGAAAGGAAAAAAATAAGGCCTTTAATGGAGGGTTGTTTTCCACGAGGCCTGAAATCAAGCACAGCAAGCTCCAAGCGGGATTCCAGTGCAAGTGCTTCGGGTTCTCTTTGGCAGCTTCTTTGAGAGTTTGTGGGTGGCAGAGTCTACGAAATAGGTGGTTTTATGGGTTGTGCGGCTGCTTGAGAAGGGAAAAGCTGTCCTCGTTTCTTTGCCATTTGTGCTCCTACCTTCTCCCTACTTTACTTTCTTGGTTTCTCTTCTCTCTCATTGTTTTTTGCTCAGCTCTTGGATAACCCAGCAATGGCGGAGTATATCTGCGTTTTGAACAAGGTACCGACACTCTTCCTTACCAGTTGCTTCCTTGTTTCTTTGTAAGATTTTTTAATGTTTTGAGTAATTGGTTTTAGAGTTCAATGCTGCTAGTTTTCATGCAACAGTCCTCTTCTTTTACATATGGGTCTCTCGGTATATTCCGATCTGGAGTCCGCAGTGACCTCTATGACTGGTTGCGCCTGCCATTAATCATGTTTAGTCTGTTGGTGACAAATCGCTGCATTCTTTTAATTTTATAAAATTCTCCTTGTTTTTGGTCGTTTAAGTGTTTTTTTTTGTGAAATTTGTTGATATATGGCTGTTTCTTTTCTCCATAATTACAAGGTTGTTTAGAATTTTGATTTGTTCTTTACTCTTTACAGAATGGAATTGTTATAAAAACTCCCAAGAAAAGGCCCAATGTGCCAAGGATGATAGTTCTGCTTTTCGCTATAGTCTGTGGTGTTTATATCTGCTCAATCTGTCTAAAGCAGACAAGTGGCAAAATTACAACACCTGATGTACAACTTGTTCAGAGGCTGTCTCTTGTTGATAATCAGAAGCTCTTGCAAGTTCCTGGCATACATTTCCCAGACCCTGAAACTTTCAGCAGGTGTTTGAGATTTCCTACTATTGTTTTTTGGATATTATGAGACATGCTTAAGCTCTTTTTTCGTTCTCTATTTTCAGGGCCGAATGTGTGCATAATCCTGTTCGATACTTTGCCATTTTATCGATGCAACGATCAGGGAGTGGATGGTTTGAGACTCTGTTAAATAGTCATGTTAATGTAAGTTCCAATGGGGAGATATTTTCTGTGTTTGATCGGAGGAAAAATGCATCATCCATTATAAATACTCTGGACAGACTCTACAACTTGGACTGGTTAAGTAGTGCTTCAAAGAACGAATGTTCAGCGGCAGTTGGCTTCAAGTGGATGCTTAATCAGGTAACTGAAGTCTTCTATCCTACTATCCTAGTTAAAGTATTGCAATACCTCTTAATTTTTGCTGCTGGGTGTGTTCAGCAGTGCACATTTGGAAGACTGTCATTCTACCGAAGTAATTGGCAGGAATACCATATTAGTTAAACACACTAATCTTAAAGCATCTGTGTGTCTGGGTGCGGTCAGCAGCACAACATATGTATCAAGACCTTTTTGTTTACGACAATGTGTGCATGTAAAAAGGCTTTTCAAAGTATGTTCGAGATATCATCACTAGCTCTAACTTGTTCTTCTGTCAGACTCATCAGAATTGTTGTCGCTTTTATGTGTGAAGGCGAGATGTTTTTAGTACAGATATTGGTTCTCAGATGAACCACAAATAATTCTGACAGTGATAGGGCATCGAATGAGGCTCTAGGATGGGTACATATGGAACTTCATAGTAATTGCAAGACTCAAATTGTTTAGTGCAGGCCTGCTTTCTGTCGAACCTTATCTTATTGCTTTTTCTACTTACTGTGTCTCTAGCTACTCTATTCATTTCTTCAGATTTAACTATCACCATGACAATGCATTTCTATTTTGAAATTTTTTATTTTTCTAATAACTGGCCGTACTGTGGAAGGATAATCAATCCACCAGACACTATCCATTGTCTTTGACCACTCAAAGACTATCTATTTTATCATTCTTTTACAGTATAGCGTGCCATAGTTGAACGTTTTTTAGCAGTCAATTTTTTTCTTGTTTCCTCTAGCTTGTCTTTATGGTTGAGTATCGGTGGCCCTATTCCTTACGGGACTGTAACCACTGAGCCACTCTCCCCTGTATGCATGTAGATATGCTGCGTTGTGACAAATACTGGGAAAAGGTAGAAAACGTACTGATTATTTTTTCGGAAGGCGAAGCATACTTAGTTCAGTAGAGTGTCATCACTTCATTAACTGTTAGCGGTAAAGAAATAAAAGTTCTGTCTTTGGTTTGTCCACTGAAAGAATCAAAAATTTTCTTATGCTTGTTACATATAGATAGAGGAGAATTTTATTTCAATGATACTGCAGTTTGGTGGCTGGATGGCGTCTTCTGGAATTGAATTGTCATCTTTGAGATGGTTTGTGGGAGTCTACTTAATAACTGGTCTTTCCGATGACATGGAAAAGAAAAAAATCCTCCTTAGATCAACAAAAATAATAGGGAGTTAATGTGAAGGGAACTAGACATTTTTGTGAAGGATAAAAATAAAGCATTAATTTTCACCATGGAACGGGGCTAGGAGAAAAACCTCAAATTTTCCTTGCCTAGAACTTGTACTGTGGGACTGAACCTATTAATGGCTTTTGCAGGGAGTTATGGCGCATCATAAAGAAATAGTAGAATATTTCAATCGCAGGGGTGTGTCTGCTATATTTCTGTTCCGAAGGAATCTACTACGCCGGATGGTTTCTCTTATGGCAAATTCCTACGATCGGCAGGCTAAGCTTTTGAATGGAACCCACAAGTCTCATGTTCATTCAGTGGAAGAGGTTCCTCTGTGCTTCTCTAGCTACACTACTTCCTTGGACTATTGTACTTATGATATTAACTTTCAACTATGGATTTCTTACAGGCTGAAACACTTTCAAAGTACAAGCCTACCATCAATTCCACATTGTTGATCGCAAATCTGATGGAAGCAGAGACAACAGCTTCCAGAGCATTACAGTACTTCAATAGTACCAGGCACATTGTTCTGTACTACGAGGATCTTGTCAGAAATCATACAGTAAGTTTTGCCAAGTTCCTGTGAAATCTGGTGAACCTATAAAATAAACACACAGAATCTTGCCCTTAATATTTTCAATCATTTAATGTTCTATTGGAATAAAGTGGATGTTCCAAGGTGTTTTGCCATTATCAGCCGCATCGTTAATTCTGGAAATCTATTTAAACACCTTTCATATGGAGTGGTTCCCATCTGTTTGCACATTGAAACAGAAGCTTAGTACTTGCACAACTGTTTATGTTTGGTCAAGTTGTCTTCTCTAAAATGTAGATATGTGCTTCAATCATGGATTGCTGCTGTGTTAAAGGATCTCAATGTCCATTCTTCTTTATGTTTGCACAGTTTCTCATTGTTCATCATGGTTTCTGCAGATACTTAAGGACGTTCAAGAATTCTTAAGGCTCCCTCAGATGGAGTTAACAAGCCGTCAGGTCAAAATACACAAAGGTCCGCTGCAGGACCATATTGAGAATTGGGAAGATATCAACAGGACGCTAATTGGAACAGCTTATGAGAGTTTCCTGCAAGCTGACTATTGAAGTTGAGTAGTCTGCTGACTTGTGCAGTTGTGTTTATACTAACTTCAACTCACACCGTTAGTAAGCTGACACGATAGTTGGTGTGGTTCAGAAATTTTGGCATGACTTGCAGGTGCAATTCACCATGCTTCTTTCTTACTTCACTTAGCTCCCGGCTGGGCTCTGTCAACTATGAACTCTTGATTACCATTACCTTGTTGAACAGAGATACGATGTATATGTCAGCTGATCAGTTCCTAGCAAATGCAAGGAACTATTCAGCAAGTTCTTTTTGTATGTCAGGTGATTCGAAATGTGTTTTACTTGGCGAAAATTGTGAATTTTGAGCATTGAATGAAAGAAAAGTGCATTTGCTTACTCACCTGCTAGCTCTCGCGTACTTACACGGGCATGGAAACACTGAGAAACATATGAAGTTCATCACATTGTCACGATTAAAATTTGCGGAATAAAACTCCGGTGCAACAACACTTGCACCTCCTAGCACCGTAATCTCCAGAAAAGGGGAGAATCCCTTCCAGGCTTCCAGCGTCAGGCCTAGGGAGCTTCTGATGAGCAGTTAGATCCACTAAAAACTTGGACGCTTAACTTGATCCATTTTAAGTCGGACAATGGGCTTTGCCCACAATCAAAGGTCTGTCATTGTATACCTTCAGTTCAGAAGGATTCCCGCTTTATTCCTACACTAATATTACAAGCATAGGCAGGTTCAACAGAGTAGGCTCAGGTTTGGCGTTTAGCAGGATTCTTAGACAGACTTTCAGGTATAAATTAATTACCTCTTTTCACTTGCATGCGATAACAAAAGAAAAGTTCAATAATAAAATAAAAGGAAGCATATGCTATGCAATCAAGGTTAAGGTAGCAGAATCACTATTTCTGCATCAAAATGGAATATACCCCTGCTTTGGAGTGGCACTTCAACCCAAAACGACTTTTTGACGGAAGTGTCAGTGGCAGCTTATCATTTTGGGGGTTAACATTCAAAAAGCTGCAAAGCACGCTCAAGATTTCTGGTTGGAATCAGTTCAAATTAAAAATGGTATATTTCTAGTAGTTGGAAAGCTCGCCACTTTATGTAATGACTGTTTTATGCCGTTAGCTTGGTATCAAGACAGAAAACGTTAAATTTTGCTTTAAACCACTGTACAATTAAGGACAAGGTATATATTATCTATGAAGTAAACAAGTATTAAAAACCTTAATAGTGCGCTAACCTGCGTTGTAGTTCATTGTTTAATATGTTCCAGTTGTGGCTTCAGTGATACAGTTACGAAAGGACTGCATGCTTAATTTACCGATACTGCAAAACGGCTGTGAAGGTTATAAGACTATTCATAAATAATCTTCTTTTCTTAAGACATAGAATCTTCTTCTTTTTTTATGATCTTCTTGTTTTTAAGTATCCTCTCCGTTGAAATCCCTTTTAGGTAGAAAAAATACATGGGTGATCACATGCAATTAAATAGGTTCGAACCAAAAACACAAAAGAAAAGAAGAGGCTCCTCCTAGCAATTAGCCAGGCTCTTTCTCTCTATATATACCGACCAACGCACGAGGAAATGTATTGAGCAATTAGCTAGGCAGAAAGGCCACTCTATTTTTCTTTTGCTCAGTTCTTCCACAAACCATTAAGTGTTTCTCTCCAAGAACATACTCTTGCTGTCTATTCGCTTGTTACATGGCCTCAATGAAGTTAATCCCTCCCTGCGTGCTCCTCCTAGTAATTGTATCCTTCGAATTCAACTTCACTGAGGGAAGGCATTTGATGCTAAAGAGCAAAGACGAACTCCCAAAACCCCAGATTAATTTTCTCGAAGAGAAGCCTAGAAAGCTTTTTCAGGAGAATAACAACTTGCATGTACATGATAGCACTGATAAACAAGCAGGGTCTGTCACCAACGAATCTCCACCTGCACCCGCTGGTGCGGCTGTTGACGAGCCTGGTCCATCACCGCCAGGCCGTAAGGCAGATGACTTCAGGCCTACAGCACCCGGTCATAGCCCAGGCGTTGGACATTCTCTTCGGGATTAGGGAAGGCTGTTGTTCTACGTACGTACGTACGTGCTTATCCCTAAATGGGTTATTATTAGAAGCTGAAATGTGTTATAGGTGATGGAATAAAACTATAACACACACTCCGATGCCTTCTAATCAAATTGCAATCCTTTCTTCAGCGTGTTCTGCGGAGGATTCAGATTTTCTTTTACCAGCAATTCTTTTAGTTTTTCTGTGTTTGGTGTAATGTACCATGTATTTTCCTGTTACTGTTTATTTGTTCATGTATTCTTTTACTATTTTCACTAAACTATATATATCTATCTATTTTATATCCATATTTATGTATGATTTATAAATATGTCAAATTCCAAAACCCGATTGCGTAATGCATGAGCAAACAACTTAGTATCTAATATCTATATGCAATATTTGATAGACGGAATTATAATATTTTCAATCTAAGGTGGAATTAGGATTGTATAGATCGTATTTGTAATTGTAAATGAGTAAAATAACTTATTGGAAGAGACTAACCGTTACTAACTTACCATCAAATTTTTAAAATTTGAAAGAAAGAAAAAATTATTACCATGGCAGAATTGTTACAAAATCAGTCATGACGATCGTGACAATGGATCGATATAAAAAGAAAATATCTATGAAAATGTTACAAAATATAGAAAAAAAAAGAAAGAAAGAAAATTATCTGGAGTTTCTGCTGAGTTTTGTCACAACAGAAAAATAATAAATTACATATTATCAAAATTCAGGAATAATAATTACACATGTAATTAAATAAAAATTCTTTAATTTGAATAACATTTGTAAAATTAAATATAAAATAAATTTCATTCATAATCTTAGTATTTTTGTATGCATCAACAAAACAACTAGAGATAGAGAGAGGATCTTTTTCGTTCAATTGACAGACAGACAGACAGACTCTTGCAATATCGGATAATTTTATGGTGGTCCGAAACATACACAAATAATATACTCTCGAGATATATAAACAGTAACTAAACAGTAGTTATAATATTTTTTAATTAAAGAATAAAATCATAAATTCACAACTTTTTTACTGTTCATATATCTCGGACACATGTTGTTCATGTATGATTCCGGACCATTATAAAATTATTCTGCAATATCCACACAAACACTCATAATTAACAACAGCTTTGGTATTGTTATTATATTGAATTTTAGGATGCTAGTCCTCATTTATACTAAATTTATGGTTTCTTTATTGATCGGTAACCGTGTCCAGTCAATTAAAATCATCTGGGACTTCCCTGCTAACTTGGGTTATCCAAAATTTAGATTCAAGAACCGTATGGTACTAACTTTGTGTAAATTAAAATCCTTTTGAAAAATAGTAGTATCTGATAACTTTGAAAATATCTATTTGAGTTTTCAGTAACGATTTCCCATTAACAATTTGCTATACATACTTACTTAAATAGAGAACATTTATAAGAGAAAATTAATTCGAAAGACATTGGAAAAGCAAAAGACCGCAGTATTAACTTGAAAAGTTTATAGTCGAAAGCAACGTGGGAGATTCCTTGGGGTGCACCAACTTTTTTTGCATGTTGCTATTATTTTTCAATAACCATTTAAATACAAAGCTCATGCCCTACAGCTTAGCAACCGAGGAAGGAGATTAAAACCCAACTTACCCAGCCGTCTATGTATGCTGTATTTAATATTTGCCACATGGGTTCAGTTCCAGTGGTGGAGGGTACATGAAGTTCTTCCACGAGTTCTGGAACCAATTACAAGACTTCAACAACTTCTTCTGCAACATTCACGATTTTAATAATTCGATCTTCGTGGAGAGAGAAAGAGAGAAGAGGGCTGCGCTTTTGCCGCCCATTATATTTTTTCACTTGATTTGCTCGATCAAAACAGAGAGGAATGAAACTTGCTGCTCTTTCCTCCAGGTTCATAAGAAACTGTATCATTATTTTAATAAGAGGCCAAATGGGGTGGGTAGCCGTAGTGGATTTGACCTGAAGTTCAATTCCTGACCATTTCTTTTCATCCCAAGTGGGCTGACTTTCCAACTAATGAACTTCATTCAGATTAAGAAAGTCTTGAGTAGTACTCAGGATAAATTTGTTGACTCTCTCAGCCATGAATGTCTGTTGCTTAGTGCTATTTTCCTATGCACGATCCAGCGCAAGTGGTAAGTCAAAATAGAAAAATTAGGGATTAAGAAGAATTAGCGTCAAAATTAAGCATCTCAGTAAATCTTTTATTTTTAATGTCATATCGATCGCAGAATTAATCTATCCCGGATATTAGGAATTATTTTATTATCATCACTTACATGACGTATTTTGTGCGTCATAATTATGGTAAGAGTTTTATGATCTCACCGACTAGGTTCGTAAAAAAAAGATTGTGCCTGACTATTACAATGATACTTTAGTCGTCGAGTGGGATCCGAGACTTGGCATACACAATACAGGAAAAGACTTCTATAACAAAAGAAAGCGAAAACAATATCTAAAACCGTATAAAAACAATTCTCCACTAGTGGGCAAGGATATGGGCACTGATGGTGGCCTTTTCTCAATCTATACGATTAAATAATGTGGTCAGCCAGGACACTGTCCATAAATAATGTCAGTTTGTAAGTATTTTTTAGTAAATACTTTGGTAACACTTTATATATCCTGACAATATATAGACTATAATTCAACAATGATACTCATATGTACGTGGTGTTTCATTTCATTATACAAGTTATAGAAAGAAAATAATGCCCATCAAGAAATTATTAACTCAAATGTTCTCTAGATTCTTTTACCTATATGGGCTAGGCATGATCATTAGACCACGATCGATGGTCTCGATTGTTAGCCGCAAAGTTTTGTGAACTCCCACCGTGTGATACGTACAAACTGATGGCATTTATTGCGATCCCTCGATCACACGACTTGACCCTGAAAAAAGGAAAGCAAAATAACCATTCTATTTGCCTCATAACACTGTATATACACGTACTGCATACGCCGGGAAAAGCAGAATTCGGAAGGCATCTTCTATAAACGCACGCCAGAAAAGAAAAGGGGATCCGTGGTTTTCTTCCACAAGCATATCATTCGGTCTGCCAGTAACACATTTCTTAAAATAGGCAATCTAAATCCTCGATTTGGCTACTCAATGACATGGAAAGACGAGGTCACCTGGATGGTACATGTCGATCTCTTTATGTGTTCTGATTGGTGGGAAGATTGCGAGACCAAAAAATGAAGACATAAACTCAGGTTACATAAGATGATGGTCAAACACATTAGTAATAATGTGATGAACCAAACCGATTGAGTCGTGAAATCACAAAAAATTGTATAGGTCGCTATCAACTTTTTCATATTACTCGGTCAATAATTAACTGAGGTGTTCGGTAAACCATCCAATGCTACATGAAATTGCGTCTTTGTTTCTACGATTAGTGGTTTGTTGCTGGCTGGCGGCCTTTGCCCATAATAGCTATTACGATTGGAAGGAATTAATCATTATTGGTGGTTACTTTTAATCTGAAAAAATAATTATGATATGTCACATAAAAAGTCTGAAAGCCTATTAATTATATAAATTTTATTTATATTTTCAATATTCTAATATCTAATCTAGAAAATCTTGAAAGGGAACTTTAATTTTATATATTTCGTCTAATTGAACCATAAATATAAATCCAAAAGATTGATTTTATTTAAAATAAAAATATAGAATTTTAATTTAGATTTGTATTTTTCCAATTTACTAAGAAAAATATTATAATATATGTTCATAGTATTAATAATTTTAATTAATATTAAAAAATAAATATAAATACTTTATTTATTACATACTTGAATTTAAATTTTTGGTTCGGATTTGATAATATTGAATATCAAATCTATCTTACCTAATAGACCAAAAATATTACCAAATTTTGTTTGATAGATTTTGGTGAAGTCCGAAGGGTTTTATTTTTTTTTCTGTAAACTTTTTTCTCACGTATTTAACCATTTTTTGCACGGTCCCACCAATAAACTCCACGATTACAAAACTATATTTTTATCAATGGTCATCATGATTCAAAATTTAACAATCCCTCCAAAATCCACTAAATGTGGCAAATCAAATAGGACACGAACAGAAGAAGGGATTTAGGAGAATATTTTTTAATGTACGGATAGCAATGAGAAGGAATCACGACCTCTCAGGGAGGGGTATGCAATCGTTGAAGAGATCGTATAGTCGGCAAATCGATTAAAAAATGAAGTTAAAACTAAGTACTTTAGGACAAATGTGCTATGCAACTCTAATTTTTCGACCATAAAAAGGCTGTAAGTTTGATACAAATACAGACGGGAGAATAATCTTTGTCGGTCGGGAGTATTCTGCTGGTGGGGAAAAGCCTGCCCCTTAAATAAAATCTTTATAAGAATATAAAGATTGCCTTCTCAGTCCTCAACCTCTCGTGTATTTAAACAATTGGAGGTCATGGGTCAAGATTCAAGTTTGTATATGTTGACATCTGAGCAGTATTGTTTTTTTCAAGAATATTTTTCTGAAAATAATTATATTTGACAAGCTCATTTTCTCAATTTAAGAACTTGGAAATTAGTGTTTTTATTAATTTTTTATAAAAATCGAAGAATATATTAATATGCAAAACATGCTTTACAAAACATCCCACTGGATAAAAGGAATTAGTTGGTGTTTTTACTAATTGACTGCATTTAAACTTCAATGCAATGTTATAATCTTACTAGGAAGTCATCACCATCCATCCTAAAATGTGATCAACATGTGAGTAAAACTCGTGGTAATGTTCATCAAAATAAATATAATAAAAGTATGACCAATAAGTCGATCGATACTACTACGTCGGTAATTAGTAATGGGCATGATTCAAGACTAATAAATCGTTGAGTATGGTCCAAAATATCATAAACTATATAATAAAAGGTCACTAAGATGGAAAAAAAAATACATGAACTGGATTCCCTTGTATTGTTGTTCTATCCTATTAGAATAATATCAAGGGAATTACATCTATGCTAATTCGAAGTCTAAAAACATCAAACGATCGACAGACAATCTCGAAAACACGACTCGCACGCTAACGAACACGCTAGGATTCATCGTTATGTCCGAAAAAAGAAGTAAACATGCTATCTACGAGAGTATCTTTTTAAAGGGCCGAGTTTCACGAGTTGGAACCATACTTACGAATTGATTGAATGACAAGTCCACAATTTGCGCGGCTTTTGCAAGCTAGTTTCCTAGACCACTGCTTGCCTAACTCCTAAACTATGGATTAAAGTTTCTCGATACTATGGACAGCGTAGTTATCACTCTTTTTTATGATTTTTCATTTATAAATTCCATAATATTGGTAACTTGTGAGGGGAATGGAATATCTATGTGTGCAATTCCATTTATGCCTAACCAAAAGTGTATATGGATATTAATAATTTTCCACTTCTTCTCTCTATCGCAACTTTAGGTTATGCTTTATCAATTTTGCTATGTACTAATATTTTACGGATCATATATATATGATTGGTCAATTCATTAGGTTTAAATAAAACTGAATCTTGATTCAATCCAGCCATAGTTTTTTTTAAAAAAATAAAAGTTTTAGTATTTGATCTTTTTTATTTTCAAAGTTTTGATTGAATTGATTTTTTTTCAAATAATATATTTTTAGATATTTACATCATGGAAATATTTTTTAAAATATTTACGGGATTTATTATATATTCTTAAAATTAAATATTCATATTTTGTTTTGTTTGATTTTTTTGCATTTTTAAAATTCCTGGATATCTACTTAGGCTGATTCGATAAAATGTTTGGCTTCCAAAATCTTATTCATATATATATTAATTTCATTAATGCTTATCTCAGAAAAATTAAAATAAAACTATTATTTCTGTAATTTCTATTTTTATTATTTTTAATAGAAAAGAAATACCACACGCAACCACATACAAAACTTGATCTCAAATAAAGTCAACATTAATATGACCAGTATATGCAACACTTTAGCACTTTATATGTCAAATCGCACCGTCCAAATTTACACTATCTTTTGCTCTTTTCCACCCGAAATTACATTACATTCCGTCTCCAAAATAAACCAACGGGCAAATTAGATTTACCAGCAATCGGGTCCGGCGAGCATACCTTTTTCATGCCTATAAATAGGCACTGACCTGGGCACTTAAACATACTCATCTATATAGCTTGCAGCTACTGTAACCATTCGCTCTTCTTCTTCTAAACTGAGAGAATCTTTCATTCCATTTCCTAAATCTTTCAACTCCTTTTCCACCTTAAGGCTTTCCCCTTAGATACAGTCATGGCTGCATTCCAGACCATATGTAAACTTGCTATGCTTCTTGTTCTGGTTGCCTGCTGCCTCCAGATTCTGCTTATTGAAGGAAGGCAGATCAAATCAGTGAACAAGCAGGAAGGTGATTCTGATCGGAAGGGCTTGCGAAAGCAAGCAGTCAAGAAGGGGAGCAATGATATCAACTTGCACCAGAGAAACACAGATTATCCCCAGCGCCCACCGTCAAGCGAAATCCCTTATGACCAGCAATCCATCGGAAAGAAAAAGGAGATATCCCTTACCATGACCCCAGAAAGCGTCTCCGGTTATGGAGGTTCTAAATCAGTACAAAAGAACTATTACATGGGAACCTTACATGGTTCTAGCCAGCTTCCTTCATCACCAGATACCAAATCTTCAATAACGAAACCAATTTATGACCCCGAAATTACACATTTTGTTGCAGGATCTACAGATGATTTCCATCCTACGGCACCTGGTCATAGCCCTGGAGTTGGCCATTCTTTGCAGGAGAACGACACTGATGAAGATACTGATTCGGGGACGACAGCTCCCTCCCACATTGAGCATTCTCCTTCAGGATTCAAACCTACCACACCTGGTCACAGTCCCGGTGTAGGACACTCCATATCTGAAGAAGACAACAAAGTGATCGATCCAAGAGAACCGCTGGCTAATAAAGCAGGGACCAAACGTTCTACCTCAGTACCAGAGGATGATCTCCGATCCACAGAACTTGGTCACAATCCTTGAGTCGGCCATGTTTCTCAAAACAAAAATTCAGAACCAAAAGCATAGATGCATAACTATTTCAGTTTATGTCGAGTCAGGTAATAATACTGTACTTATTTCAAATGCTAGGTGATTCTCGTCCATATTCATGTAGATCAAGATAGATTGTGAAGTGTACAAGAGTCGTCAGATTACTCCTTTGTATGTATGTATTTATGATATAGTATATATATATATATATAACTGATATGCTTTTATGAGAAAGCCTAAAATGGAGTTATCTATCCTCTTTTCGTTGACTGCCAGTTTTTGGGAGCCTTACCATGGATGAGCCATCTTTGCTCACGGACATCATCAAATTCACTAACGCCTATTAGTTTATTTTTCTCGTTGCTTTTTAAGGAATTCTTGGAGATTCATAAACTCCTTTGATTTTGTTGCAGCTCAATACAAAAGCACTGTAGTTTCCAATATGGGTTGACTATGAATAGAAATCAATCATAGTACTAATAGGAATATTCTTAAACAATAATTTCCCAAGTGAAGGAATAAGATTTTCTCAATCTTTTTTATCTATTTGCTGCCTATAGTGAATCCAAGCACTTACAATTGATTACCCTAAATTGTTCTTCAAAAGAACTATGATTTTTCTTTATTCATGTAGATTTCAATTTCTAAATTAAATCATTTTATCCTAAATCAAAAGGTAAAATACGATGTAAAAGGGCTTGGCAGGTGGTTCTAAGTTATAAGAGAAACTAAAGGAGAAGATAGGCTCAATTTGTATCACTCACAAATCCAATTTTTATTCCTTTAAATAAAAAATTTCCAAGATTGTACTAATTGACTTGTTGATTAAGAAATATTATTCAAATTTAATGATAATGTCGGTTTTAAAATTGAGATTTTGTTAAGTTCAATAATGATATTGGTTTGGAAAACCTTTTACCTATATCCTTAATTGCTTTCCATATATATATATATATATATAAATATATATAACATACAAATTTTCCACTGATTTAAGGCTGTAAATACGCCTAGAATATCTACATAATAAGAAAAGACAAGAATAAGTGCGATCCCGTATGCTTTCGGGTTTATGTGTAAGGATAAAATCGTCGTTTCGAAAGATATCTAATGACGTAAAAATTTATCAGTGTGTTTATAGATAAAGAGTTTTATCTTTCATTTAACTTTTTAAATAAGTTTGATATTATTTTGATTTAAAAACTCATTTTTATAATTTGCTGTCGTCATAATTCTATTATTATCACTATTTTTCAATTCATAAAAAGAATACTTTTATTCAGTTTGATACATCTGACTTGTGTGAAGTAAATTGTAAGACTTTCATAATTTTTGGAGTCTTGTACCATCTATTATTATTTTTCTAATTTATTTAATTTTTTTTCTAGAGATTTATTTGCTGTTTATTATTTTTATATAAATTTGACCGAATTGACATCGTTTAAAATCTTTATCCAAATTATAAAATTTAAATGAAATTAAAAAAATAATTTTAAATTTAATTAAATTCTAATTTTTATTAATATATTCTAATTTTACTACGTTATTTATTATTTCTCCTAGAATCTTGATGTTAACAAATACATAACTAACTGTTAGTTTTATTTACAGGTTATAATCGTAGATACGTAGTTCAAAAAAATATAATTTTTTTAACTTAAAAAAAAAATTAGTGTTGATTTCATTTTATCTAACATCTTTGATAACTAATTAATCCTATACGAATATTGGAGAATTTTTTAGATGGTAAATTCTCTCTTGAAGACTTAATGGTGTTAATCCTTCAATAGGAAAGTGACAAAATTTGACTTCCGACAATAAAATTTGGTTTAGTCCACTTAATTACGACGCTTACCAAATGGGGTTAACATACTAATTTTAAACATTGAATTGCATTCCTCCTCTCCTTGAAACCGCTGCAATGCTCTTTTTCCAAGCTGTACAGAATCAAACTTATATATTACTCCAATTGATCGGGACTTGCAACCGACAAACAACACTTTAGTTGATTTCAGTTACTTTACCAAAGACAAATGATCAGACAAAGATACTATAAACCACATGAAATATAATCCTAACCCTCATCAGTGCATTACAGATTACAAGCTTCCTTGCTCATGGCTGGCACCAGAGATTAACTATGCATGCAGCCGCAAATTTTAGAATCAGTGATCTGAGAAGGCTGCAATAATCCTAGATTCCCGTAGGGAGTACAGAGATTTTAGTTATTAAATTGTCCTCCCCCGGCCCCCAACCTTTTGTTTACAACTAGTTAAAGGGAATCACGGGGAATAAACCATACTCAAGAAATTTGGTATAGGACTAGTGGTGGGAACTCCTTCTGCTGCCCTTCTCTGGCCTTTTACAGTTATAATTGAGATGTTGTGGTGGATGCGAAGCCCTTTTCTTTGTTTAAGCATGCCTCTTCGTGAATCTCCAAGCGCAAGTAGCAAACAGCCAACATTAAAGGTTAGATTTAATAAGAACCAGAAAAGACTCATCACCACGATTTGTATCTTCGCCGTATTGGCGGGTAGTTCGAAGGAATCTCTCCCTCCATCCATTGATCAAAAACATGACCTTTCACTCCTAGAAGAGTTGGCTTACCTGGTTCCTTTTTGGGTTTTTTTTGCGAATGAAGCTCGAAGAGTCATAGCAATCTTGGACTGGCCTTTATCTTTCTTTCTTTCTTTTTTCTACACATGCACGGAAAATCATGTTATAAGAACAGGTACAAGATTCTCGTAATAAGAAGTTATCATTTCATGTTTAACTTAATAATCTTGCAAATCATGCTAACCGTTTAGACCTACTTTGGCAAATCATGCTAGTCGTATACCTTATGGCTTGAGTAATTACAGTTTTCCCCTGACTAAACTAAAATACGATTTTCAAGTGTAAAAGTTTTCGAAACAACTTTATAAATTCCTTGGATGAACTATTGTCGTTTGCATTGGTAATTAGTGCAACTTGTTCTTATCGATCGAGGAGATCTATAATTCGAGACCGTACGTCCAATTCCGAATATGCTCCATTATATTCTTTACAGTCAAATCGCCTGCAACCCAAGAGACTAGAAGACAAATAGATAAGTTTTTTTCTCTCGTACCAGATGTTTAAGGAATGAAAAACTAATAGCATGATTTTTTTTTAACTTAAAGATATATATAGAAAACTAGTAACATGCATGATAAATAAAAGTACATCTAAGAAATATTCGACTAGCGTACAAATAGGAGAGGGTCGAATTACAGGTAAGGTGTACCCAAAAAAATGTATGATTAATTAGACAACTTGGTACGATTGATTCTTCGATTATTTTTTTTATATACACATAAAAAGCTAGAGAGCATGCCTTGTACTTAAAAAGACAATTGATGCGTAAGCCGTGCAGTACTGCCAAAAACACTAGCACATAGAAATATAAGTATGGGGCTTGAATATATTACCGCGATAAAAGAGGCTTAGCATTCATGTTAGGTTGGTTCACGGAGTGGAATCTTCCTTGGACTCAGGAAGTGAAGAATTTTAAATTGCGTGTCATTTTATTTATCTAGTCTGGTCTATGAAGAGGTTTGGACTTCCCACATGCTACCATGCTCTCTGAACTCCTTTAAATACCGAAGGAAGTCAGGAATTTTTAGTACCCTCAGCTATTCCTCTCTGCACTTCATATTCATAAAAACCTGGAGTGCCAATTAAGTTGCTGCACTCGTTCATCTTCTAATATGGAAAAAATAGCCCCTTGTCTGTTTTTCTTATTGGTGATACTCTCACACAACCTTCTCTGCATTGAAGGTAGAAAGGTGGCACTAAGACAAAACTTGAAGTGTGTTAGGTACTTCAATGTCGACTCTGGCAAGAGCACCACAGCGAACTCGAGAGATAATAATGGTGCAAGGAGAAGTCACCTGCGCCGTCTTATTGAAACAAATGACGGATTCGTAGACGCTTTTAGGCCTACGACTCCTGGTCATAGTCCTGGCGTGGGTCATTCCATCCAGAACTAAGGAACGTACGTCGATTTTTAGCAGTTCTTGGCTTACCGATCATATGTATGTATTTCCAAAAAATAAAAGCCCACTTTTATTGTTTTCAACTCTAGTAATCAGCATGCAATTATTATCTTCTGTAAACTGCAAATAATATTATGTGTTACTGCTTCTGGTTTTTTAGTTAAAAAAAATTCTTGTGGTCTATATTATATATCTTGCATAGTTGAGGTCGATTTTAAATGATAATGCACCCATTAACCTTATTGACGAGAGATTAGTTCATTTACAATAGCTATTTTTCTTCTATTAAGAAAATATATTAAGATTTGAGGATAATCGTCAGAAAAGTTATCACTTACAAAAGCAATTCTGAAGAGCTTTTCGGTGCTACAAACTGATCTGTGGCATTCGAAATGATATAATATTAAGAGTCAACCCTAGACTTCTAAGATAAACTATCAATGCACACACAATGGGTTGACTTGGGTTACAAGATTATTATTGGTGATAGTGTGCAAAGATAGTCATAAATTAATAGTAGACATAAGGAAAGAGAGAGGCAGATCTCCTTCAATAAAAAAAAAAAAGAGAGGCAGATCTCCATCACCCCAGTTCTTTCAAGTTACTTTCGGAGCAGTGGAGCAACCACAAATCGCAACCACGTGAAATCTTTTAGTTTAATAAAAATTAAAAACAATATCGCATTGCATCATTGTAGGAAAAGTGGATCGAGTGGAGTGACCGAATGGGCTCACCTGGCATCTCTAGTTTCTTAAATCCCCCCAAGGTAGGGAGAGCTTTTGATGAACCTTTTCCCAGGATATTATTGCAGCGAAGGAATCTTTGTATGGATGGCTTGGGATGGTCATTTCAAGCTTTTAGGTTAGGTAGCCCTCTTGGTGTTCTTTTGTCTTCCCCATATCGGGGCCAGGGAGCTAGTAAGGCGCTCGATCCAAATAAAGCTAGTTATTTTTTCATGTGAGGAAGGAGGGTGGTTGCGGGCATGCAAGACCCATTAATTGAGAGAAATGCACTTTCCTGCTTTATAAATTCATGAATTCTTCGTACCTACCCATAAAGTTGGTCCCAAAAAATTGACGGTCTAATTTGTGAAATTGGGTTGTGGACTGGAATAAGAATTAGTTAAATAAGTTATTACTTGAACTCGTCGCGTCCAAGTCTTTTCATAATACAACTAGGGTACTAGGGTGTATTGCCTTTAGAGAGGTCATGGACAAAGCATATTATCCTACCAAATGGTGCTCCTTTGTTTTAGCAGATTATACTAAAGATGGAGTTCCGCGCTCAATGGGTGGATTTAAGTATGCGGTGTGTGTTTGTATGGTTTCATATTCGTTGTTCATTTTAGGACTCCAAATAAGCCTTTTTTTCCATTACCAAAGTCGTGATTGTAAGAATCACTCAATGGAGATATAAAAAAAATGGTAAGGGGTTTTTTTTTAATTCTTCTTCGAAAAATCAATTACTTGCTGCTACATTATAATTTTTAGTACATCATAATCTTTAAAATTAATTTATTCTCGAATTTCCCGTTTCAAAAATAATATTAGGTTAACTTTTGGATTTCCTCAAGACTACAGAGAATAAGAAACAAAGGAAATTAATATAAGTAAATATAAATCTTGGCAAACGGAAGTAGGTGCATATAACTCTTGTTTCGATTTATACAAATCGATTCTTCCGATAAAAAAAAGAAAAGGAAAAAGAAAACTGGCATACAATGGCTGGGCCACGAGGCAAAGGGAATATGGACAACTAACCAGAGCATGAATTGTTCTTAACTTTTTCATTCATGAGAGGTAGGGCTTAAACCCGTAATATAAACCGTCCAAAGTCTCCTTTTTCCAATTATGTTCGTACTTCAAAACTTGGTGGAGTCTTCCCACTAGCCAGGACCCTCACATGCTTTTGTCTTAAACATTACTACTCATAATTTTCGTTTTTTTATTTTTATTTTTAATTTTTAAATGGATGAAAAGAATTTTAGAGAGACATTATTGCTTTCCAGGCCACTTCCAAACCCCAATTTATAAATACCACAGTATCCTCCTTCTACCATAAATCACACTGTAGGAAGAGCAATATTGTTCTTGATATACAGTTTCCCTCCCCATCTTGTTTTCCCCCGACCGTTCTAAGTCTCTCACCTGGAGGTCAAAAGAAGCTTTAACTCTCTACTCACAATGGCATACACTAGTAGGACAGTGACGTGCGCTTGTACCTTTCTTATTATTTTGATAATTTGCAACGAAATTACGCATGCAGAGTGCAGAAACTTGAAGTCTGGTTTGTGTAAAACGTGCTCGACACTGGATGTGTCAAAGGATGCTACTGGTGCTACTATTTCCGGTGGGCAAGAAAAGACGAGCAAGGTTGAGTACGTAGATGATTTTCGACCCACTGAACCGGGTCACAGCCCTGGTGTTGGTCACTCCATCAACAATTGATATTGTAAATTTATACCCTACTGCCACGATTCATGTTGCCTACACCAAACAAATAGGACTGGTTTTTATGTCTTCAAGATGTAAATATGAGTCTGCCCTTTTAACAGTCGTGATTTTCTAATAAAGTAATAATTTAATTATCATTCCATGAAATTACTTTTCCACCGGGAGTCAAGGAACAGTATTCCCTAGATATATAAGATTGTGTTTCATCTGTGGAACTAATCTGTCAGCCATCTTGATAAAAAAAGAATACAAAGATTTATGTGATGGTTGTAATGAACAAGGAATTGTTGAATTCTGTTTTCCCAAACGTTTCTAAATGAGGATGCATTGCACTATTTGACGAATGAATCCTCATTCCTATCAGGAACAGTAAATTCTTCTAACTTTTCTTTCAATGCTTATAGTGAATCATTCATTTTAATGAGAAATTCTACTTAGATTCAAATTTAAAAGGAAGACTGAGAGGTTTAGAGTTTTTAAGCTGGACAGGAGGCTTGAAATATTGGGAAGGATATAATGGCCTTACCGAAATCTGCAAATTTGATGGGATATTTTTGGGTCTTTTTTATATATATTTATGAGATATATATTCTTGAAGTATAAAACTATGCATTTAATGATATTTTATCGGATACGCAGCTCAAATGAATAAACATACGTTGATTGTCATGACCAACGACATGACCTGTGTTTATTTTTCTTTTTCACCGGAGACAAAGATTGACAAGTTCGATAATATTGTCAGAAGCATGTTGATTATTGAGATTATTCTCTCTAAGCATTTTAATTCCCACCACCCTTATTTTGAATATTCTTTCTCCTTTGTTTCCTCGTTTTTTGCTGTTAAGAGGCTCAGAAGAAGCTGCTCACCAGACGATAGCTCTCTCACATCAATTAAAAGTTCCATATCTTGTGCAAGATGTGAAAGAAAAGAATACAATACTTGAGGTATAATTATCTATAAAAGAGGGATAAAGCACTTCCCACATAGATGTCCGTGGAATATGGCATCCATTCTTTTTCTTAGTTATTGTTTCAAGTTAGTGCTTTTAAGTGTATCCGAAAATTTTAATTTTATTATAACATTTTTTTACTAAGAAAATATCTCCATAAAAAAATTGCTTTGGTTTAGACGAATTTATATGCAATAATATACACTTAAAATTTCAGATATATTATTGATTTGGATCATAGTCTCCAATATGTAAAAAATTATATTTTGACTAAATATGAGTTGATCCGTAATTATTATATTATATATATATTTTTTGTATAATATTGAAATCTCAGACATATTAACATATTCATGCTGCTTTAGTTTTTGGACAACCATTCATGCCGTAAAACTTTACGCCGATGGAATCTTGAAGATGTCATGCAACTAAAGTGCTGTAATGCACGTGGGAACTTTTACAAGTTACGACAACTAAATGCCAAAGACAAAGGTGCTGGTTCAAAGTGATTTGGGTCCCACGTGCACTCATGTGACCGTGAGAGGTCGTTAAGTTAGTTTTTAAGTACAAGGCAATATCAGCAGATTTGGAGTCGGCCCCGCCACTTGGTTGCCTTCCCTTGGAATTTAATGAACGACATTGATAATTCTTTTTTATATATAATCTCACACTAAAAAGTGTCTTTCAAAGTGTGTAAAATAAAATAATAATAATAATAATAAATAAATCTTACAAAAGACTGCTCTAATGCCGTTTAGTAGGTTTCTCAATATATATTCTTTTTCTATTTTGGGGCTCTGTGTCATAGGGAGACAGAAGCTTGTGGAGTGGACATATAAAATTAGTCTAAATTTGCAAGTTGAAGCATGCGTTTGTGTACGGCCTTTGGACTCTTGTTTCCATTACTGTTAATTTAAGTATTTAATGGGGTTTACAGTTTGGCAAATTTTTGGACTCAAACCTTTAAAATTGGCTGCCCACTTTACGAGATTCTTACCTTTAGCTATTAAAAACAAATGTTGACGGTCTTCAGGATAGTGACTCAAGTCCAAAAGGCACTCTGCGAGACATGATTTTTAACCATAATAATCATACCACTCATTATGTGACATCATAATATAAATAAATAAATAAATCGCAACCCATCAACCCAAAAGGAAGGCAAATGTATCTTTCCCAAGTTACCCAGCCCCTTGTTCGATTTAGATTTCTCGATTGCAACTGTTCCTGGACACGATCATAGGCTATGTACAAAGAAATATGAGTTCTCCTCTGCCATCATTACTGTGGGGAAAATAAAAACAAAAAATATTTTTATATAGTTTTGGAAGTTGATATGATATTTTAGTAACCAAGCATATCTCTGGGTATTATGACGAATATCTTGTCCAGCTCATTACTATAATTTATACTCGTAGGTGCCTAGGTTTATAGATTGTATAGTATCGGCATAAAATAAAACAGTATAATCTCACCTAACCTCAACAAATATTTGCTTCATTACAAATTCATCGTTCTAGAAGATTACGATGATCATGATTGTGAATTCTATCTGGGTCCATTCATTCCCATAATTGAAATAATTCTGTAGTGCTCTCCTTATAAGCATTTTTAAGTATTTATTTTCATTCTCTTTCTTTCTCAGGCTAATGCCTCGAAGATTTTCCTTGATTCTTTTTCCTTTTTTGTCTCAAGGTAGCTCCGCCTGAGATATGGTCGAGTCAAGGTCAAAGTTTTGATCATTAAAATTGAATAAAAAAAACCACGAGTTTGGTGAAAATAGATTACAGGCTTCTGTTGTTTGTTCTCTCTTCTATTCGTATCCGTGTCTGGGCTTGCGATAAGTGAAATCTGGTCTTGATTCCAGCGGTATAAGAAACCGAGGGACAACAAGATGACGCTCCCGGAGGAGTTTCTTTCATGGGCCAGCTCACTGACTAATTTAGGGCCCAAGTTAAAACTAAATAAATCTTCCAGTTATATTCTCCGGGCTCAAACTCCAAAAGCCTGAAAGGCCTTCGATAAAATAGCCCATTGTCAAACCAAGCCTGCAACTATCGCTCTCGACGAATTTGGAAATTTTGTGCACTACATCGAGATTTTTAATTTTTTCATAATAATATTTTTATACAGAAAAATTTAACAATAAAAAAAACGAGTAAATAATAAATAAGATAAAAAACTAAAAATAAAATCCATAATTAGATAAAGTTATATTATTATCTAACATTGACAATTTATATATCATATGTAAAATCAATACGGAGGCAATCAGCATCCCGAAAACAAATTATGTCCACATATAAATCCAATCAACCAATTAAAAAAAATTGGCACAAATTATTTTATGAAGTAAAAAAAATGTATGAGATGATTTAAAGTATATTGATTTGAGATATTTTTTTAATTGAAAAAAAACTTGGAGGCAGAAGAACAAATCAATCGGATATATACAGTTCAGCTAAGCGACAACCTTACAGTTAGGTCAGAGTAAAAGAGTAGGAAAAAGAAAGAAGAGCCGGTGGCCAACTATGACGCCGCAACTGGTTAGTCAGCTATTCTTTTCACGTAGTCCATGGCGTGGAATCTTCAAAACTCCAAGAAAACAGAGTTTCCCCTTGAATCCAGCGGTGGTGGATGACCATGACCGTCACTTTGGAAAACACTCAGACGGCTCAGATTGCACAAACATATCGAGGGAATCTGGGAGGACTGTGACACCGCCGCCAACTGTCTCCCTTTTCTTGCTGACCGTCGATTCGAAAACTGGCAAAGGTGTATAATAGACTTTTATCACTTTTGTTTGACATCAAAATCAGAAAATAATTATGATTTTCCACTAACGAAATTACAATTTTGTACATGATTTATTTATATATTCAGTACCACCAAGTAGATGGCTTTGTGCCTTTGTCTCCGTATGCTTTCCTACTTGCATGGAAAGGTGACAGAAGTCCTTAACCTTAATTATTTTATTCACTTAACAGATTTCTTTTTAAGGCAATATTTTGAAAATTGAATAAAAAATATTTAATTATATGTTACTTAATATTTTATTTAAGTATTACCTTTTAATTCGGAAACGTTAAAGCACTGGACCTACTATTTTTCACCGAATTCCAAAACTACCCCCACACGAAGCGTATAAATAGGACGAGACTGGAATTGCGTGAAACCTAGGAAGCTGAGCCGTCCGGTTGGGTCATCAGGTCAGGCTAGGACCACAATGCGCCAAAAGTGTTCCCTCCTTCTTTTCTGCCCTTTTACTACGCCAGCCCTCGGACGACGGCCCCACGTTGATAGTTCCCAGGGATAAAACCGACCGTTCACGTATACCAGAAATGCGAAAGCATCATTAATTTTATGATTCTGCCACCTTTCCTAAAAACTGCCTGCGCAAAAGCCACCGTCCTTCGTCCAAATTTCACCATCAGAAGGCATTTCCAGTGGAGTTGAAAATCAACTGTTCTTTAACTCCCACTCAAGATGACAATTTTACCCTCCACTTCTACGCCCTTTTGGTTTCTTTCTTAGATTGGAACAGACCAAAATAGTTGTCTTTCAATTTATTTTTGTTAATTTAGGTGTTTGAATTTCTGACTTGCTGAAAGAAAACTGGGTGGCTCTTGCCTTGGAAAACCCTACGAAAAGAAGAGGCAAATTTGTGAACTTTGAGACATAAATTGTAAATCGCGGGGTTATGAAAAGGTTAAAGTTGAATGTTAGGAAGCAGAAAAACTTGGAAACTTACTGACCATTTAAAAAAATAAAGTAAGAAAAAAATTCATTTCCCTTCTCCGATATTCTACCCGGTAGTAAAAAGTTATTCTTGTTTTTTTAGAGGCCATTCATTTGCTGCTGCTGCTTGTTTTCAAAGCTTTTTTCTTCTCTCTGGGCATCTCTGGTGAAAATTCAAGACGAGAACCAGAACCCTGAATAATTTATCTCGGATGATTTCTATCCTTATTCTCATATGGAGCAGATGATAAGACCTCCTCAACCGCCGCTGCAAAAGCAGCTGCTGCTGTTTTCGTTGTGCTTCCTCCGGTGACTAAAATTTTTACTCTTTTACATTTTCCGTTTCTTAGAACAAATCTGTTCTTTTTTTGCTGTTTTCTATTTGTTGTGTTTCTCTTCTTTACTATCATATTTCTTTGATTGCTTCTCCGCTTTCTGTGCTTGTTTTGTTGTCATCTTCAGTGGGTCGGCTGCAGCTTGTCTCTTGCTTTGGTCTTTCTTTCCGTGCGATTGATTCGTCGTTGAAAAAATGCAACTTCGAGAGGTTTATTAGGTATTTGGTTATTGGGTTGAGCAAAGTTTTTAGCTTTAGGCGTTTAAACTCAAGAGTTGATTTTTCTAAAAAAAAAAGAAATTATTTGGAGTATTTGCAAGTTTTTTATGCTGTTTTAGACGGCCAGGGATACTGGGTTTTAAAATTCGTTCTGAGATGTTTTTTTCCCATTTTCTTTGGAGTAGCTTGCAAGTTGTTTATGCTTTTATAGTAGGCCAGGGATATTGGGTTTTATTAGACGTTTTCTATTAACAACGCTTTCAAACACGCTGGAATATAAATGGTTTCATATTCATTTCTGGTTCTAATTTGTGATCTTCTGGCTTGATTTTAGTGCTGAAATATATGGAGAATTTAGTTTGTACAATAGATGGAAGTTTATTTTGATTGGAAAGATATAGTGACGGGAAATATTTTTAACAGTCATATGACTGTTCAATGATGTTATTTTTTTCCACCATTAAGTCTTTTTTACTAGAATTTGTATAGAATTACATCATACATCTTTTCAGAGACATTATTATTATTGAATATCTCGTTTAGCTCCGGTCAGATGGTATATTGAGGTTTTATTTTGCCGATAATATGGTTCAAATTGCAAAATAGAGGCATATGCTTGATTTATTTTTTCGTGAAGGGAAATAATGTAGCGATGTCAGTTTCTTCCTATCTTGCGTTGATTTAGTCACTTGAGGCGTTTATTTACGTAATTCTGTTTTCTTTTTCTAAGAGAATTTATTTTTCTTGAATGAAATTCATCTGCATTTGACATTGTAGTACTACTTTTGGAATCTTTTGCTTTGTAAATAGTAGTGCAAGGGATTCTAATATCTGACTCGGTTTGTTTATTTGTTCAGGAAACTGTTCTGCCATGTTAAAGCTATTCATCTTATTCTGGCTCTATTGTGTGCCCGTTTTGGGCAATCTACATGTGAACCATCAACAACCAATGGGATGCTGAAATCAGCAGAATATGCCTGTGGGTCCTATCGAGATGATTGCAGTGTGGAAATGCAAGAAATTTACAAGACTGATGCTACTTCAAGTTTTACTTCTGGAAATCAGATGACTCGTATTTGTGTGGAGGATATTTGTACTGATTCTCACACATTCTGCTTTCCTTCAACATTGCCTGGTTTTCTATCTGACAAGCATCAGCAAAAAACGACTGCTTCTGTATTTCCTAGGGATTGGTATGGTTCGTCATCTGTACGATCAGCTGAGGTCAATGGTTGGGAAAATAACTGGAGCTGGTCATCCAATTTGCATAGGTTTCAGTCACTTAAAGGCCAGACGGTTTCTTGTTCATTGAATCCCAGAGAAGGTGTGGATGAGTTGTCATCTTTCCAGAGTGACGATTCTTATCAGAATGATCTTTCATCTTGTAGAGGTTCTTTACCGTCAAAGAGAAGTGCAAGTTTAAGGCTTGGGAAGAACTCTGAGTTGGTTAAATCTAGTTTTTTAGAGGTTTCTCCAAGGCCTAATGTAGAAATAAGCCCCGCAACGTTAGATTGGGGACAGAGGCATCTGTATGTTCCTGCAGTAGAATTCTTGACAGTTTCAAATACCTGTAATAACAGCATTTTACATGTTTATGAACCGTTTAGTACAAATATGCAGTTTTATCCCTGCAAGTTTAGCGAAGTTTTGCTACAACCAGGTGAAGTAGCTTCAATTTGTTTTGTGTTTTTGCCTAGATGGGTGGGCTTGTCATCAGCTCATTTGATCGTGCAGACAAGCTCTGGTGGTTTTTTGGTCCAAGTCAAAGGCTATGCTGTCCAGTCCCCTTATGATATCAATCCTATAATAGGACTGGATATTTCATCAAGTGGACAGCCGAGTAAGAATTTATCTTTGTCTAATCCTTTTGGTGAAACCCTCTATGTGAAGGAAGTAAGTGCATGGCTTTCTGTTTCTCAAGGGAATATTTCCCATTACACTGAAGTAACATGTAGTTTAGAAAACTCTCAGGAGTCTGATGAGCGTAGGGATGCTATCTTTAGTAATTGGTTGGCTTGGGAGAGTAGTCAAGTTGGTTTTCCTCTAATGGTGATGAGGCCTCATGTAAAGTGGGAGATTAATCCTCACAGTGATGGAACCATAATGGAGATGGACTTTGCATTTGAGCTGGAAGGAAAAATTTTTGGTGCTTTTTGTATGCAGTTGCTAAGGTCTTCTGAAGACCAGGCTGACATTGTTATGGTTCCTCTTGAAGTTGATTTGTTAGGAAAAGTTGATCATGATGGTGTTGTTGGTTCAGTTTCTGTTTCTCTCAAGCCTGTGATGTCAACTAACAATGCTGTTGCTGTTGCTATCTCTCTGAGAAATAGAGTTCCTCATATGTTGAAATTTGTCAAAACAAGTCAAGTTGCAGCTGCAGAGTCTTTCCAGATGAAGTACATACAAGGGTTGCTACTTTTCCCTGGGTCCAGTACTCTAGTTGCTACTGTTTCTTGTACTCCGATTCTTGTCCAATTAAATGATTCCCTGCCTGAAGTGTCGAGGATAAACAAGAATTGCAAGTTAATTCTACTGACAAATGACTCGACCCCTTCAATCGAAATTCCTCTCATGGAGATAATCAATATCTGTTCCAGATATAGGAATGACTTTCAGTACAATCACAATACTGAAAACACTTACTCTGGCAGTGGAAGGACAGGGTATTGGGGTAATGTGCAGTTGTCATTGCCAATTGAGGTATCCATTCTTGGCCAACTTATCTGATTAAGCAATTCCTGATGCTTAAGTTATCTTGGCACTGGATTATTGTGCTATTTGGCTTTAGTCTAGTGATTCCTCTATGCAGTAGGACTTGTAGAAACAGACATAACTGTTTTTGTTTCCTCTGATTTATCTAAGAAACTATTTCTTTGGTAAGTTAACAGTGATTAAATGCTTGCTCTTGCAAGTTCCATTAAATTCATAATGGTCTATAACTTTGAAGAAATCAAAATGATCTAGTTATTATATGTTCAACAGCTACATTAACTTTAGTCTGTTACTATCTTCTCCTTGGTGTAATGACTGGAGTTTATAGTGAGGACAAATCAATGGATTTGTGAGGTTGAAAATTTGATTGTTGTTACTTTGTGTAGTGCATTGTTTTAGCTTTTCTGCATGCAGTAATGTTTGCAAATTTGCCTTTTGCTATTGAAGGAGAAAAGCTGCCTTTTGCATATTTTCATTTTTACACCTGAAAATTTCACATTGGTGATGTGCTGCTTACTTTTCCGACTTCAGAGTATTAAGCTCACTTAGTTTATAATGTTGGTAGTGATTAATGTCTGTTTTTTTTCTAAGAGTTTCTGTTGTTATTTTTAAACTAGCATTTTGTGACTTTTTGAGGTCTTTGATAAAGCTTTCACTGGATAGTTGGAAATACTTTGGGAGGGAAAATGTCAAAGCAGACTGATACCGATGAAGTGAAATATTTAAAGCTTTATTTATCTTAGTATTAATGATGTTGGTTGTTGGAAACGGGATATCTAGAGCAAATTATTGATTTGGGCTGCATGGGAACAGAGTACTATCTATGGCTTACTTGTCATTTTTCTACTATATTGGTTCCAATTTTTTCATTCCTTTCATTGTTCCACCGTTACTCTTGTCAGCTCCCTGCATTGAATTTCTTAAATGCCTCTCAAATCTAACTCTTTAGGTGGGAAAGTAAGGCCTAATGTTGCTGACCCCGACAGCGTCTGGAAAGAACAAAATAACATCTATTTTGAAGGGAATCCCACCCTTTTGTGACGAAAAATAGTGTTCTTAACCTACTGAGCCAAAAATTCAGCATAGGCATGATCTATCTTGACTTCCATCCCCTGCCTGACATTCCATGAAATTAGAGAAGAAAAAGATACTGTTAAAATCTTCTTCAAGAGAAGCTTCAAATGTTAAACATCATTCTCCTCTAGTTATTTGTTACTTTGTTTTTTAGCAGAACTTGGAATGGATAATCCTCCATTCATCTAAGACATGTGATGGTTTGATATGAAGTTCCAAGGGATCTGCTGCCATGGATTACTATTTCCTTATTGTATTTGAGTTTTTAAGTTTTATCTTTTATACTCTTTTGAGCATGGCAACTGAGATTCTTGTGTGAATTTATGTTTGAAGGAAATAAAGACTGCAGAAGTTGACGAATTTGTACTGAGAAACTGGAAATCTCAAGGTAATTCAATGGGCTTGTCTGTACTGGATGATCATGAGATATTATTCCCCATAGTTCAGGTTGGAACTCATTACTCAAAGGGGATCACTGTGGAAAATCCGAGTGAACAACCAGTTGTAATTCAGCTCATTCTTAACTCAGGAGAAATTGTTGACGAATGCAGGGACACGGACAATTCTGTAGAGCAGCATTCATCTGGTAATTGGGTTCTTAAGGATGAGCTGACTACACAAACGAAGTATGGGTTCTCAATAGCAGAGGGTGCACTAACTGAAGCCTACATTCATCCTTTTGGTAAAGCATCTTTGGGACCAATACTGTTTCACCCTTCAAGTCGATGCGGGTGGAGAGGTTCAGCACTAGTAAGGAATAACCTTTCAGGAGTGGAGTCCTTATCTTTATGGGGATATGGAGGGTCACATTCCTTGGTCCTGCTTGAAGGGTCCGAGCCTGTTCAGAGCATAGACTTTGATCTCAACTTGTCAGTTCCTCTAAATATACCGCCCCAAGGGATGATATTTCACGTGGAAGAAATGGCGTTTACTTGTTCTTTGCCACTGTTGAAGGAGCTATATGCTAAGAACATGGGAGACTTGCCACTTGAGGTGAAAAGCATTGAAGTCTCTGGGACACCATGCGGAGTGGATGGTTTTACAGTCCACGGTTGTCAAGGCTTTTCGCTTTCTCCGGGGGAGTCAACGAAACTTATGATTTCATATCAGACTGACTTCTCTGCTTCTGTGGTACGCAGAGATCTTGAGTTGGTCTTGGCTAGTGGAATCTTTGTGGTACCCATAAGAGCAGCTCTTCCTCTACATATGTTCAACCTCTGCAAGAGATCAGTATTCTGGATGCGGTTGAAGAGATTCTCTGCTGCTGTTATCCTCACTGCATTCTTAATGTCTATGGTATTGTGCTGCCTTTTTATGCAGGTGTTTGCTTCTGGCTCCCAGGATTATACACTTGAGAGTGAGAAAAGCTCTATCAGCACGATAGAAAATTCAGGGAAATCATCTCACTCGCTGCAGAACCATAGCAGCAGCAAGTTCTGTATATCCACTGGACCGGAGAGTTTGTTGAGATCAGCAGGAGAAGTGAGAACCTCAGAGCTTTCTTTTGGAAGCTATTCCGATGGTCAAGATGGTGCTCCAAAGCAGGGGATAACATTTCAAACTTGGACACCAGCACTAGAAAATCATAATCAGTCCGACATTTTACCCTCCTCCGATAAGGAAAAACCATCAAAATCTGTAACAGTTAAGGATTCTGATGCTATTGATACCTCCCAACCTTGTAATCTGACAGTGAGGACCCGGAAAGAGAGGGGTAGAAGGTGGAGGAGGAGGAGAGGTGCCAGTTTAGCTGGACTCATCGAAGTCTCTAGTAGCCAAAGTGGAAATTCAACACCTTCATCTCCATTATCCCCGTCATTCTCAACAATGGCTAACCATGGTCGATCACCATCTTCCGACATTGAAACTAGAAATCCATTTGCAGAAGCATCTGAGCCGGCTTCAACGCCTGCTACCGTGGCCGCCAAGGGTTCTTTGAAACTCTGGAGTAACAACTGCTTCCCTGCTTCACAAGAACAATCTTCAGCGCCAAAACCTTCTGCTGATGTTCCTTCCGGCAGCGTACAGTCTCCTCCAACATCAACGTCTGCAATCTCTCCTCAGGCTAGAGCTCCAGGGAGCAAACTTTATGACCAGAAGAATGGTGAAGTGAAGGAAGGGGATGAATATACGTACGATATATGGGGAGGCCACTTTTCTGGACTTCATTTAGCGGGCAATTCAGGAGATGTCACTGCCATGAAAACAGTAACCATACCAAACAATTCGAATAGTTTCTTTGTAAGCGGTCCGCAAGCCATCATGACAAATAAGCGGCCAAAATCTGCAACTTGCTCTCAACAAGAAGGTTAATGATAATTTTATTGAATAATTATTACATGCTTTTTGTTTAGATTGGATAGAAAGAAATTTGACAACGAGTCATTAGGCGCAGCCACAGATTAATGAATGAATGAATCTTAGGATTCATTGCATTTGCATCACTGCTGGCCACTGGGTTTCAGGATGTTAACAACGAATGATCAGTTGTCTAAGCCTTGGAAAGTGGTGCTCCAGCAGAAGCATCCAAGGTGAGTTCACATTTGCTCTGTTGTCCGATTATACCCGCAGGTAAGGGAAACAGAAGTGCTGTTATGATCCCCAAAAGTACTAGTGCAAGGCTGGTCAGTACTTAGTAGTCCATGATCTTAATTTATGATTGATTCCACCAAAGATCAAGGATTATGGCATTACCATGTCAAAATCACGTAGCCAAGTTTCCCCATCACTGATTCTGGAGAAACAGATTAGGTTGATCAGACTTGGGTTATATCTGTATATCGAATTTCCACTTGTCTGTCAATACCTGCAGGAGTTTATCCCTGCATGTGCAAACACAGGGGTGCGCATCTGTCCAACTCTACAGCCAGAATTGTAGACATTTTGCTATAAAGATTGGTAGGAAGCTGTATCTATCACAGTAACAGGGCGCAAGCTACAGGACCGCCGGTAGCTAGCTGCTGCTGATAATAGATATGCAGATAAGACGGATTTCCCCGCCATGAAAATTCGATGTAGACAGCAGCGCATAGAGCTCGTGTAGATGTTCCTATAGAGCCAGCAAATGAGCCAGAAGAACCATATGCCCTCGCACAAAATGATTACTTGCATGGAGTTATTGGGACCAATTACTTCGTGTTTGGTCCTCCAGGCAAGAGCCGGCAAAGAAAATGAAACCAGTTAGTGATTCTCCAACCAATCCCCACCGGTTGTGGTCTCATTTCTTCCAACGCCTACGTGCTTTCACGTAGTTCCGTCAAATATGAGCCCAAAATCCCAAAGCGGTTTCTCATTTTACTTTCTTCGCATATCATCGCCGAAATAGAAGTGGTCCAGTAGGACTATTGGGTCGTCACATGTACAGCGAGCAAGGAATATGACTGGTCTTCCCTCTTCATATGGACTCTCACTCTCCTGTACCTTTCTTATCCTACCAAGTTCTGCGTGGGATGACCAAGACCTGTACCATGCGTTACATCCCCGTGAAGTGCAGATATTGATGATGCCATTGGACTCCAACCCAATTTCTTTTATCCCAAGTAGCCGAGCTCCGGTACAGTAAGGGGCTTCTAGCCACCCTCCGTCAAAAAGACTACCCCTTAGTATAAATATAAATGAGTCTTATTACTCAATTATAACATCATCATACATATAAATCTCAAACGTCAAATCTAAGAGAGATGTCCCAATTTAGAGTACAAGTTAGATTTGTTATTATGGAAATCGCATGTGGTTTGGTTTCTACGGTTTTCGACAATCAACTTTATGCCCTTGGAAGGGAATAGACATCCCATACGTTCTTTAGCTGTTGGCGTCGTATAGCATCTCACAATTGGAATGGAGGTCACCGACCCTACGTGCTTTGGGACCACTCCACACCGCTTTAAGGGCAAGACATATCAAATGTGAGACAATGGGACCATTCTGTGGCTTTCTTTTGCTGGGATTCTCCTTTGCTCTAACTCTCTACCTAGTTCTTTTTTAAAATTCAATAAATGATTCAATATATTTAAAATAAGATATTACATAAATTTAGAAAAAAATAATTGCAATTTGCATTTATGTTCTTGGATTTTTATTTCTTTTTTTTTTTTCAAATTCACCGGCCATCTTTCTGCATGTTCTCCGGAGATTACATCATCGCGGCTTACCATCTTCTAACGTTATGACGGATGATACGAGGAAGAATAAGATAAGCTTACAAGAAAAGGAAAGGAGTACGCGTTTGAAAGTTGCAATTATATGGCGGCACGACTTGCACATTTTCACAAACAGCTAATGCGCAAAGTTGAGAAAGATTGAAGTAGAAGGATGTCTCCCACTATCTTATACATCTCTCATCTCAGAAGTCGCATGAGCTATTATAGATCACAATTACTGTGATGAGTGAGACGACAGAGACAGAAGAGTAAAACCCAACACAAACAAAAGTTTTATCATTATCCTCATAACTATATTTGGTAGGGCACATGCACGCTCCCATTAATGCTCATGCCCAGCTTTCTCTTTTCCAACTTTCTGATCAGAAACCATAAAAAGAGGTCCTGCAACGTTTTAGGTAATGTAATTTGATTAACAAAATGATTTGTTTAAGTCCTTCATAAGCCCTTTGCTTTTCGCCCGACAAAAAGGTTATGCAATAATGTCACATGATCAGGTTGAGCATATGTTAGAATGGACACCTTCGTTCCTTTCCAAGTGAATGTTATGATATTATTAGATGGGGATGTGTATTATAATATATATATATGTTATGATATATACTTTTTAAAAATAAATATATTATAAAAATTATTATTAATATAAAATTTGAAATTAGGTAATTTTAAAATTGTATTATTTTAAATTTATAAATAAATATATTGAATCTTAAATATTTATTTTGAAAATATATATAATTACTCTAATCTTGTACACATAATTAGCTAAGTCTCCCGTACGTGCTTTTAGCAAATATAATATTTTGGCTTATAGAATATGTTAATTATAATTTAATCGTATGTAACCAATCTTCCTTCTAACAATCTTCCTTCTAACAATCTTCATCCGTATACTATGTTTCAATATTCCCAATTATTTAAGTTCCACTTTGATCAATCTCTATTCTGTATATTCTCTCTATAAAATACAAAAAAGAACATCGATGAGGATGCATGAACTAATATCTCTATATAACTTAGTTTTTCATATTACACTAAATTAATTAAATTAAATATTATCATATTAAAACAAAATTAATAATAAAAAACCAGTTTTATTAAAAGGAAAAGCTCTATCGAGGTTAGTGCATACTTTGGTACATTAATTGTCACGTTCTTGCTTGCTTGTATTGGAAGGTACTACCGTTGAACTCTGTACTTAACCAAGAATGGTATTTGATTAATGCTTATAAATTATAGTATTATTTTAATGATTTTTAATAATAAAAGGAACAGTACCGTGTTTATTTTTGAATTATAATAAAAAGTAAAAGGAATTATTTTTGTGAAGAATGTGGTGGTAATTAGCAATCAGTGTTTTGAACTTTTGAAAGCGAGGCACGTTAGATCAATCATGAAGGAGTAGCGAGAGAGCAGGTTGCCACACATATATTGGCTTAGCTAAAGGGAAAAGATATTGGCGGTACCACTCTCTCTTGCCAGTTCACTCTTCACTTTCCCTTCTCAGTTCTCCCATTTTGCTAAAGCCAAGACGAACATGGCAGCAGCAAGCAAGTACCAAAGTCGCAAACATTACGAGACTAGACTAGCGTAGTGAGTGTTCAGAGTTATCGTTTTTTCATTTTTTTTATTTCATTATTATTTTTTAATGATCTGCTTTCTAAGTTTACCCAATGCATGCAAACCTCGGTTTCCATGGGTGGGTGGGGTTTCTTTTTCGTTATTGATTTAGCGAGATCTTTTGTTCTCGTCCATCCTTTACGCCTTTGTGGGATGGGATGACCGCGCCTTTAGATAACCTTGAATCCTCGTCGTGATCTGTCCTTCTGCTGCTTATTTTCTTTGTTGGGGCCTTTGTTTGCGTTCTCTCAGAGTTCACGCAGACCGAGGATTTCTTTTTTTTTTTTGGGGGAGGGTCATGATAGTTTATTTAAGAGACTACAGTGATCAAAACTAGCGGCATGGCTGCTATTGTGCACCTATGCAGGCATTTCTGTTCCTGGGCCTCTTTGCTTTTCAAGTTTCCCGCTCCCTGCAGAAACCAAGGTAGAGGGAGGATCCCATGTTGCAGCTGGCTATGTTTCTCTCTCTTTAGCGTAGTTGTTTTCTGCTTATAATAATGACTTGCATGTCTGCTCATCTTTCCCACTCTTTTCTATGTTTTCCTTCCTAGATTGTTCCTGAATTTGTTGCATTGTTCACTCATTTCTTCTGGAGGAAGATGAACAGTAGAGTTCGCAACGCTCTTCAGGCTATGAAAGCTCCTCTAAACCATGATAAAGTAAGCTTTCTTCTTCTCCTCCTCCTCCTTCATCTTCTTCTTATTTTCTCTTTGTTCCATTCAAATGTTCAGGAGAAACTCCAAGATTGTTGTTTTTTTCTTTGGTTTTATTTAATGTTTTCAAAACAGGTTTTTCAAGTTTTAAACTTTGCATGAAGTATGGTTTCATTATGCAGCTAACTGCTTATCTAGTTACTGGTCCAAAAACGAAAAAGTACTGCACTTTAGATCCAATCTGCATTGGTTTCTTTCACTTGAATCAAGAAAAGAATAGTTTCTTCTTTTGCTTTCCAAATCTGCACTTTACTTATCTTTTTCTTCTTTTATGAAGCCCAATTCTTTATTCATCGATGCATTGAGTTGGCTTTGTGCAGAAGGAAAAAATGGAGGCCAGAGGAAGCAGCAGAGGAGCTGCTGCCCAAAAATCTGCCATTAACCGTCGGCGAGCAAACAGGGAAAGGAAGTTGGCCTTACTACAAGATGTACTCAATTTTCTATGAAAACCCATCCGGCTCTGAGTTTTCAACATGCGTTATGACCGTGAAAGTTCTAAATTTGAACCCATTTTGGCAACATTCGCAGGTCGACAAGCTGAAGAAGAAGCTCAAGCATGAAGAGAATGTTCATAGAGCACTGGAACGGGCTTTTACCAGGCCTCTGGGAGCTCTACCTCGCTTACCTCCATATCTTCCGCCTTGTGTTAGTACACATCCTCTGTCTGTCAGATCTCCCTCTCAGGGGACATAATTTCGGTTATGTATGGAAGTCCATAAGGGTCATCTACATTTGCTATAAATCCCCAAATGGGTTCTTGTTTCGTTTTGTTTATCTTAGGTGCTGGAGCTGCTAGCCGAAGTGGCAGTCTTAGAGGAGGAGGTGGTTCGCCTTGAAGAGCAAGTTGTAAATTTTAGACAAGGACTCTATCAGGAGGCTGTCTATATCTCTTCTAGGAAGGTGGAAAGCCCCAAAGATGCCGCTGATCAACAATCAATAACGAGGCCAAAGCACATGCGCTCAAAGTCTCTGTGTCACAATGAGTTCTATTCAGCAGCATCTGTAGCCAGGCCTCAACCTGCTCTTGCTAGAAGCACTTCCAGTAGAAGGTTATTATTCACTGATCCAAGCTTGGATCGCTTGGCGCATAACAATAACAAAGCATCAACGGTAAAGCAAGGTTTAGATAAACACAATTTTTCTCCATCCCATCTGGATGAAGGAAAAGGAAAAGAGAATAGATCGAATCCTAATTCTTTGAAGGATAAGCAATCTCCAGAAAAGAGGGGTGCAAGAATGGTTACCCCTGTGAAGAGAACACCGAACAAGCGTGTGTCCGAGGAGAGGTGCTCTGATCATGCGACGTTACAGGTACACTACCACTCAAGTAATCAACAGTTTCTCCTGATAACCACCCAACCAAGTAACATACGGTCTTTGTGATTGTGCTTTGTTCTTCCTCAGTTAGAGAACAGAATAGCAGACCATGAAATAGCACAAGATGATTTTGGTAACTCCGATGATAGAATATCAGATGCAAACTTTACACCAAACAAGCTGTCCGAGGATCTTGTGAAGTGTTTGTCCTGCATTTTCTGCAGGATGTATACTGGGAAGGATAAAACAGTAGAATCAGGGGCCAACCGTTCACAATCAGTTTTGGTTTCTCCTGGAAGCAATCAGCTAAACGAGTCTTGGGATCCTTATGGCATCTCTTCGGAGTTCAGCAATAGGGATATCGGTCCGTACAACAATCTTTGTGCAATTGAAGCTAGTTCAGTTGATCTAAACCGTACAACAAATGCCATATTTTTGATCCATAGACTAAAGTAAGTCTACTCGTACATATTCTGTTTTCGCTCTAACTTTTAAACGACTAAGGTTTTCTCTGATATCTTGTTGTAATTGTGTTAAGGTTCCTTCTCGGGAAGCTGGCCTCTGTAAATTTTGCGGGCCTTACTCATCAGCAGAAGCTGGCCTTTTGGATAAACACATATAATTCGTGCATTATGAATGTAAGATTTGCTCTTTATTTCAAAAGTTTTAGTTTTTCAATTTACGATGAAAATTTCAGATTTGCATTAACTTAAGATCTATACCATTGCATTTCTCAGGCAGTTTTGGAGTATGGCGTCCCTGAGACTCCTGAAATGGTTGTGGCATTAATGCAAAAGGTAGAATCTACCCATCCTACCTTTCATATATATGCCCATACTAACATTTTCTTTTAAATAAAAGGATATTCAACGTCCATTAGCCATGACTAGTTTTACTTGCTTCAGGCAACAATAACAGTGGGAGGACGCTTGCTAAATGCAATTACCATTGAGCATTTCATATTGCGCCTTCCATACCATTTGAAATTTGTAAGTCTTGCGGTATCCTTTTTGTAGGTCAAAAAGTGGTAGATTAAGTCTCTGTTAGAATGTACTACTGTAAGCCAACTGGGTCATTTTCTTCAATGCTACAGACGTGTCCTAAAGTGGCAAAAGATGACGATAAGAAAGTAAACAACGTTTTTGGATTGGAGTGGTCTGAACCGTTGGTAACCTTTGCCCTATCCTGTGGGAGCTGGTCGTCACCTGCTGTAAGCTTATCGTTGTTTATTTTCTGATCATCAGATGTTGGATTTAAGACTTATGGTCTAATCTTCAAATTCATCCCACCAAACCCATGTTTTTCAGTATCCCTATCATTTTCTATGGCTATTTATGTGCAGGTGAGAGTATATACTGCTTCTCAAGTTGAGGAGGAGCTAGAATTAGCTAAGAGAGACTATCTGCAGGCAGCAACTGGGACAACAAAGACAAATAAGCTAGTAATTCCCAAGTTACTAGATTGGTATCTACTTGACTTCGCAAAAGACATGGAGTCATTGCTGGACTGGGTCTGCCTGCAGCTTCCAAATGAGCTCAGTAACGAAGCATTTAGATGCCTAGAGAGAAGAAGGGGAAGCGACTCTCTTTCTCAGCTAGTACACATAATGCCATATGATTTCAGATTTAGGTTACTGCTACAGCGGTGAAAGCTTCTCTATCATCCTTCTGGTCTTGAGAACAATGGAATGTCGGGTTTATGCACAAGCCTTATAGAGAGACAGAACAAGTACATATATACAGTCGGTATAATCAATTTGTAAACAACCCAGAGGAGGTTACTGTTCTTTCTTGTGAAAAAAAATGGTTTTGATTTTGGTGATTGTTTTCGTGGCAATTACAGTTATGTGCGGTACATTGCTAGTTGAGCAGTGAAAGTGACAATGCTCAGTATGGGACAGAGGCCTGATTCCTGAAAGGACAAATAGGATTTAACCTTCTTGCACAGCCTCGTTGATCGTGCTGATAAAGATCTGTTCTCCTTTTTATGACATGAATGAAATAGGTAAACACTAGACTTGAAAAAGAAACAAAAATGGTTAAGTAATCAACATGGATGAAAATATTTAATAGCCAATGCCAAGTTGGCAAAGAACTGAACCATCAAAACAGGGGAGGCCAACGATATCACTAGTCCTATGCTAGGTGATGTGATCAGGGAAGGATGGATGATGATGAGACTAGTTCCAATCACTCGTCGCCACACGTCAGTGACGGGGAAGGTACAGAAGAATGGGGATAAAAAGAATAAAAAAAGCCCATGATTCTATTCTACAAAAAAATTGGCGAATTGAGAATACAAAAAGGGAGGAAATGAAAATTCATACAATCAAATTAATTATACATGCATATACAGCATTATGCAGCTCGCCCTACAAAAGTAGGCTGGACGGTCTTGAACAAATATCGGCAGTCAGTGAGTTCACAAACCAAGAGGTCTCCGGGACACTGGGGAAAGCTGTATGGATTGTAGCGAACAGAAACCTTTCCTTCTGACCTCAGCCAAATAGGGAAGAAACAGGCCCTGCAATGGCATCAGATCTTTTGATGCTCCCCATGCCACAGATGATACATCCAGGTGCTTGAACAGCAGAAAATTTGGCGCCACAAAGATCACAAACATCATAACCAATGGTTGAGAGGCGGCTCAGAGTACCAGCACAGAATTGGGAGGGATCTTCAAGAGGATCAATGGACTTGTTGGATGCACCTCTCTGAACACACATGTCAATAAGGCTTCTCAACTCATCCTGCTTTCCCGTTGGAGCTTTGGACAGAAGAAGTTCAAGCATCTGCTTCGAATAAGCAAAATTCTGCACTTCCATGTTTCTTTTAATGGCAGTTCGGATACAACTTATTCGATGCTTTGCCAAGAGGGGCAAGGAACCCAGATGCCGGGACAATCTTGCCATCTCATCTTTTGCACTGAGAGCACTAGGGCCTTGTACTCTTTGCAGCCGTGTGATTTCCTGCCACCATGAAATGTCAAAACATTACTTTTGCTGCCTATAAGAATTGTGATGCGATGAAAACATCCATCTCTATATAAAGCCTGGAATGTAAGAAAGATATCAATCCAGCAAATAACAAATAGGTGCAAACAGGAAGGTTTCCTAAACCTCCATTTTTATGCAAAACTTGTAAAATAATCAAGTACCTTAAGCAGGGTAACTGCTATTTTGTACTGCGCACATATGGTGGCTTGAGATTTAATATCAGCTCCACGTGACTGATCCTTAGCTAGAGCAAGGAATGCTTCGTCGAAACAGGATAAGGCATCAGGAAGCTGATTCTGCTCCAGGTGAGCAAGTCCAGTCTTGAAACATACTGAAGCAGCTGCGCCTCTAGGAACCTATTATATGCCAGGCCATGGTAAATGTGAAAAACCAAAACAAATGAGAGAGGCTGAATTCCTAACTGGGATAACGGTCAGCTGAGCACTAAAAATATGCCAAGCTACCAATATACTGCATGAGCAGTTTATCCTATACTGGTAAATCAGATGCTTGATTAGGAAAATCCACTATGGTCAAACTAAAGACATTCATATATTCTTTTGGTTCCCACTATTTAATACTTTAGATCAAAATTCATCTGTTCACTCTTTTATGCTGCCATTCATTCGGTGAGGGGAGAATATGTTAAGTTAACAATATGAAGTCGATGAAATTACTGTCAATGAGAAAAAAAAGAAAAATGCAAAATTGTGAAACAGAAAAAAACGCATCTAGAAAATTCCACCTGTCCAGGTCGCACAGATACAGGTGAAGGATCAGATGCAGGAGGTTTTCCAGAATCAGCAACGCCTAGAACACTAAGGTCAAGAGGTTGTGTTGACACTGGAACCTGAGACTGAGGTGGAATTGTAGCTGGACTTGCTTGTGGTGGCACACCACCATCGGGAAGTCCAATGGACTCGGATAGGCCAGCTTGTTGGGTGGCTTGTGGGGGACCAGCACCATCAGGAAGACCAATATTAGCTGGAGTAGCACTCACTAGATTAGGTGTTGGATTGCTGCTTTCAACCCCTTGAGAAGTTTGATCCAATTTCGTAAGATAGGTTCCCGGAGGGGGCAGGGATGCAGCAACTTGAAGGGATGGTATTGTGTTTTGGAAAAAATCTTCAGGGATAGGTCCAGCTGTAACTCCGGCACCCGTAATAACAGGAGTGGGGTGTGATGCTGGTGCAGGCTGTATCAATGACTCGGTGCCGAATAAATCACCAGTGCTGGAGCTAGTTGAAGCAGTCACTGCAGTGGCACTGGTACTGGCAGGAGGTTGGGATAGAAGGTTTCCAATATCCTGGGAGCCAGTTAATGACTTTGTTCTCATGGGTGGACCTAGTCCATCACCAAGTTTAAACTGCTTTGTGGCTTCTTTAATCTTATTGACATCCACTTGAGCAGATGAAACTGGCTTATCCCGTATCCTGATTTGTAATTTTTTAGTTTTTGACACCCCTTCCTCGTCGCTGCTGCTACCATCAACAGCAGTACCGTACATTGTTTTCTTGAATTCTTCTTCTGCTTTGGCCTGTTGGTCAGCAGCAGATGAACTGTTATTCTGTTTGCCAAGTGCTTCCAGACCCATCAAGGAGACACCATTTGCATTACCATCAGATGTTCCCTTTAAAGTGTTAGATGAGGATTTGGCCAAACTTTGAACTCCATTTGCCTTGCTATCACCTGAAGGGATAAAAGCTTTGACCAAACTATCTTCCCTTACTTCAACAACATTGCCTCTCCCTTTAATTGAACCTAGGTAAACACCAATATGATCTGCGATAATGGCAGGGATAGTACCATCATCAGTTTTCATGTATGGCATCACTTCTGCGGCCAGCTCCCACTGAGGTATACTCTTCAAATTAGTAGGGGTCTTGATTTCCCAGTTCCCTCCACCCCATTCAGGACCTTTTGGAACCATGCTCTCAGCAGCAAAGTTGGCAAAAATGCCCTGCGTCCACCCAGTGGAACGAACTCTTAAAATCCTTTCACAATATCGCCTCAACTCTGAATCCACGCCTTCTTCTTCCAGTTTCTGAGCCAGTCGCCGCATGGCACTGGGGTTAAGGTGGCAAATAAACAAATCTAGCATGCTTTCATAGTCTGAAATAACTTCAAATGTTTCTTTTGCACTGTCAAACTGACCATACCTGCGGTGTAAAATTCGTAACTCACCAAACACACCTGTGCTTGAATAAATGATATAAAAATAAAGAGACAAACACCGGCTCATCTTGGATTAGCAAGAATCTCCAAGCATGACAAAGTGGTAAGAATCACATGGAAAGGATAAAATCAAAATCGCATAAGAATACGTGGCCAAAATTCTACCACCTAAGCATCAGAAATAGGCAATCATCATTAGTCTAAAAGGACAGTAAATCAATTGTCCCTCATCAGAACTTTACAAACATTAACATCATTTACATTACCCAACGAATAAATCATAATCACAGATTGTCAACCAGTATAGGGTACACAAATATGCATTTGGATGCACATAAAAAAAGAAAGTATAGAGCTTACCTGATGCAGGCATATCCCAACTGTCGAAACCGATGGAACAAATGGGAAGTTGGAGGGCATTTTGGATAGTCTCGAGAACGCAAGAACTCATCCTTTAAAACCGATAAAGCAGTAGAAAAACGGAGAGCCTTGATAGCATAGACACCCCGTAGTACCTAAAGTATATAATGCAACATCTTCAGAACTTGTACTGAACGGTAAGCAAAACCTGGGAAGTACAATAACCAACTCTAGCTACCTGAGTGAACTGGGGGCCTGCTTGAGATAGAGAAACTGCAAGATCTCCACAAACAGGAGGACCTTTAGCCAGAATATCTAGAGATCTTGGTGTGATGCGCAAACTATCGAACCTTTATTTAAACAAAACAAAACAAATATCAGAGATCACTGCCTTTCATGAACAACAACATTTTGATCTGGTGGAAGCATCAGAAGTAACGATTCACAAGCTTCTACAAGTGTTAAAGAAAAACACATTATGATCTAGTGCAAGTAGCATGTGATGAAAAAGATAGGTCATGATCAAATAAAGAAGAAAACCTTGATGTTATCTGGTACAGTATCTCTGACAGGTCAAGTTTCTGCTCAAAAGTTTGTTGCATTGTGGCAAAGCCAATAAGAAGAGGTTCCAGAAGCCCAACAAGACAGCTCCTAATCTCAACACCCTTCTTTTGTCTAGGATTAATGTCTGTTGGGTTGGCCAGCAACAGCCGATCATTCAAAGCACCGACCAATACTTCACAGAAACAGTTAATCTCAGTAAACAAAATAAAAATAATGCAGCAAAGGATGCAACCAATCACCACAAGTCACAACTGTAGAGACCTTGGGCTGCTGAAAAAGACATAAAAATATGGCAGAAAAAGCCCCAGTATCCACAATAGCATGATAATTACCTGCACAAGGCATGCTAACAGACAGAATAGTCCTCACTATTCCATCCCAACCAAGCATGCTAACTGCTGTGGCAGTAGAAAAGAGAAGAGCAGGTCCAATCCATAACAGGGATCTGAAGTGCACATGAGTTAAGTGTTCAAGACAAAATTTGTGGGCTTTATCTATATCATTAAAAATTTTCACAAGAAAAATATTTCATCTTAAAATCTTAGGATATTGAAGGTAGCGCTTTATCAAACTTCATGGAACTGCTAGCCAGTATGTCCAGATCAGCTGAAACCATAAGCACCCTTTGTGTGGTTAATATTCCTGCAACGAAGCCTCTAAGAGTTTCTTGCCAGTGGACCTACATAAATTAAAATATATAGATTTAAGCTAACAGACTCACAATTGCACCAAAATCAGAAAAAATATTCTCAATGCATAGAGTAAACTTCACTCAAACGGCTGCATAAAAAGAATCAATAACTTGAAGATCCAATTTTAGAATTCAAAGCCTGTATAATTAGAGGGCCATTAAGTTTATGTGTGTTTAACACTTTTTACCATTTAGTTTTAAAAAAAAACACTTTTTGCGAAAAGGCAACCAGATGATGCAAGTATAAATCATAAATTTTACTTACAACGAACCAATGCACAATATATATAACAGTTAAAGCATCATTGATGTATTATTTCCAGTACCAAAAAATGTAAAGTTTTAGAGCACATCTAAACAAGTAGTGAGAAGCATACATTCTCTCAATACTCTTTCTACTAAGTCCCCAATGAATAAGAAAAAAAAGGATGACATGGAACATAAACTAGAAATGCGGGTGGGAAGAGCCTAGTCTCTGTTATTAGAGACATCACGATGTTTCATGAATATGGCCATCCAGTTTGTCCTCAATGTGGCAGTCAGGCCGCCTCAGAAATGTGTTGAGATGAAATTTCTTATTGTTTGTATACTAAAAAGTTAACAACTGTTGCCTATGTAGTTCCAAGAATAAATGCTTACTAATCCATCATTCAGCCCGAATTATGATCAAACAGATAAAGAAATCCTATGTTTCTATGAGCATCATTATTAGTGGGTTGCAAGTTTGGGTAGCATTCTTCCACATCATCTCTCTCTCTTATCTCGAGTTGCCAGCCAAGATGCAGCTAACAGCTCTAGGGGTGTGTTGCAAATTTCACACCACCCAAGATGGAAATGTTCAGATCTAGCTGTTGGTTTAAGGAACACCAAACTATACTTAGCAACTAAATTATTACAAGGGAGAAACAAAATGACTTTATGAGACGAAAACACAGATTTCTGAGAAAATATTGCAATTCTTGGCAGATAAAATCGCCAAAACATTAATACAACAATTAGATTATAACTGAATTGTGAGATAAAATAGACAACTTGTGAGAAAATACAATTGACAGAAAACTAACAGCAAGATGAGGAAACACAAACATTGACAAATAAAAAGGAAGAAAAAATAGCCATGGACCATACGAAGAAAATGCACTGCTTATAAAAAAAGCAAAAGAACAAAAAAAACTGAAGGACCCATTACAGCTTTTCAGAGCAACGGTTTCATCTCAGCAGCTGTCTTTATAGGTGGCCGCATGTTGGGATTACACTTAAAGATGCAACATATAAACTCCCAACAAAATTCCCTAAGCAAGATAATTGTATTCATAGCAAGTCGAATGCACCATCTCAACTGATCGCCAATAAGATTGAGGACTACTTATGCTACATTGGTGATTTGGGACAGCTCTATAACAATTAATTCAGCTACTACCATTATGTTTGGCATATACAATCTTTTATTTAGCTATATACGGTTAGTTATATAGCAACAAATGTTAAACGGTTTAAAAGTAACAATCGCATAAAGCATTTGTAAGAATGAGGGAATATAATGTAGGAAACATGGTGACACAAAAATAACCAGATTTTTCTTAAAGAAGGCAAAAGAACATGAAGAGATAACACAAACTAGGGTAAATGGCTTAAAGATGCATATCTGGTACTGAGCAAGAATCATGGATTACGAGAAGTAACCAGGTTACAAAAGAGCTAAAGGAGAGCAACGATGATGTGGATTGGCATAACAAGAATATAAGCCACAAAAATTGTAGGGCCAATAAGAGCTGAATGGAGCCAATAGATCTATTACATGCACGAATAGTCAAATACCAATTTCAATATCAAGACTTACAAGGAAACCAATAAAATTTACATCTCGTCAAGAACCATGTGACAAGACATTGCTTTTCAATGAAGTTCCAAATTTAACATTCAATGGAATTTTCCTCAGAATTCTTTTACTTGAAATGGTAGGAAAATCAACCAATTTACCTGGAGCACAATCTCATTCACTTTCAACTTAATAGACTTTTTCCCTTCTGCCTTAGTAGTTATAAAATGACCATCTGTTGTAGAAAGCCGATATCCTTGAACCAACTTTGCAAAACCAATCTGGCTACCATTACAAGCATACATCAATGTTGAGTCTGCAACCACATGAGATTCAGATCAGCACAATAGAGAAAATAATATTGAACATCTCACTTCCTCAATCCCAGAGAAAAAAAAAATCAATCTCATTTCCTCAAGCACCTAGTGGAGTGGTAAAAATACGATCAACTTCACTTTCAAACATAAACTGCACAGGACCCCGAAGTGAACCAACACTGGTTTCAGCAGTCGGATTTTCTTCAATTAATAAATTTTTTTCAGCAGATTCTTTGGATATTCCTCCAGGAAGGATGTACAGAGCCAGTGCGGTCTTGTCTTCATCAAGAATTGCAAACTGATTTTCACTAGGACCAATAAATGCCGCATCTCTACCTACGGAAGTTCATAAAGGTCAGTGTAGGATATTTTATTGAGAGATATTAGTTAAAGATAAAAAATATTTAGCAAAAGGCATACCTTTGACTGTGCTGCCTTTATTATTTGCTAGCTGTAAATCAGTATTTTCCCAATAAAGAACAACCTCATTTGTTGAACCACTGAATTCATAAATAACAAGAAATAGATGCTGCTTTTTACTATAAATAATGCGCTTCGGGTGGAATTCCACATTTCCAGGAATCTGAAAGTGAAAATTGATTTAGACACTCTCGAATATGTTGACCTCAGAATGGAGACTAATGCAAAATTTTGTATAGCTATAGAGAATTGAATTGCTTCTTTCACACAAAAGATAGAAGACTATCACATCACCTGTGTATAGAGTTTCTTGTACACATTATCCACTCCAGAGCACAGATTATATGCCATGAGATTAGTGCCATCAATATAAAATGCTCGAACGGGATAATGAAGCACTCTGTTCTCTCTGTTGAAGAAATTTAGCTCCAAATGGAAAGGCTGCCAAAAAAACCAACAGATTCAGATGCAAAATAGGCACAGATGAAGGGGCAATCACAGTATTAATGCAATTATAGCCACCTCGCAGACTGGAATGTCCTTCAGATGATGCCTGGTGTCCAATATAGTAACCAAAGGTAGCCGTGATATTGGAGAACTTTTAGCATGGCCTTCCATGAAATGCTTCAAAATTATTTTAAAGGTCAGCATCATTAAATTGAGTAACATAGATTACATGCTGCACACTTTCAAACCTAATGGAGAGGAAAGGTTAAAAAAAAATATTCCTCTGGGTGTGCTGTAAAAAAGCAGACATAGAAGATAAATAACATTGTAGAAGTGTCTAAACCTAAACCAATTGCATCACAACATTTTTTTTATAAGCTTACCACAATTTTAATCCAGTCTAACAAATAATTATCAATCTATAAATATAGAATCCGGTAGTTACAACAGCAGTTTTACAGGAAAACAACATACACTGTAAAGGAATGCTTTCCTTGCAACATCTGAAATTGTGAGCTGACTTTGGCTGCAATAAAGGCATAATAATTTCTCACTAGTGTTACAAAAGAGGGGGGGGGGGGGAGGGGGAGCGCGCGGAAAGTAGGAAATAAAGAAAAGAAATAAATCATACCCCTTCAGATAATACTCTTGCAGTTGCGCTTGCAGTTGGTGGTCAGCCAAAATTCCAGATGAACCCAAGGATGCAAGCTTCTCTTTCAAAACAGATGCTGTCAAGAACTTCTAGTCTATCAGTAAAAAAAAATTCTGCATATATAAAATGATAAAATGCAACCAAAATGTGGTAAAATGTTGAAAAGATGTTGCCATCCACTTATTCACAATATCCTGTCAAATAATAGAGGAAGTTCCTGATTGAAACCGTTAAAGTTAGCACATAGGAAGTGTGTGAAGCCAGTGAGGAATCACATCTTCAAAATTTTGGGCTTTGTGAATGCTGTCTAAAATTATTTTTTTCCTACTCATGTAATTCACGGTGCCACTAAACTACAGTTTCCAATACATCAGTGTATATAATTAGACTCCTTAAATAAAAAAGTCATCGTAATTGTTAACAACTTCAGGCAAAAAAGTTATGCATCCAGATACATCAGATTGAAACAATCACTCACCTGAAGATCCCCTAGCACTTTGCAGAACTGCAAACAGCTGCTTCCTCCCTTCTCTAGTGTACGCAGCTCTATTTTTAAAATTATCACCGCCTGTCATATTCTGTCACACAAGAAAAAAAAAAGGGGAGCTGACAGCCTGCTCCTACTTTCCAAGAAAAATACCATTCTATATTAAAGAAGATGATTGTTCTTAACTGCAAAAAGTAGAGCCGCTAAATTCAGTTTTGGGTGAACTTCTAAAGCTTTAATTCGTGGTAAAGGATATACAGTTTCTCCACCCTGTTGAGATAGTATGCGGGGGATATCAATTGAATCAATTCCTGCATAGCATGGTGCAAAAAAGTAGCATCATTAGTGTGACTTCATTGGAATATAGGAGCTACAATAATTACAACCACAGAGGACAATCTAACATAATCTGAATTCTCTATAAATGGGTTGTCTTAGGTGACCTGAGTGATCAGCACTTTATGAAGGCTGTGGCAACCTGCAATTTATTCTTCTCGATGCTTTTCTTCTCTTTTATTGTTCAACGTAAAGTATATATTATCCTTAAAAGAGTAAATAAGAGCAATGGAGAACGCCCAAATTCCATAAAAATTTTAAGGAAAAACCAGAATCAAAGTAGCTTGGCTTTCTAACCAAAAGCGTTAGACGAAGAGATGGCATGAGATACCCTTGAAAGTTGTGGGAAAATAACAAAAGAGAAAAAAAGAAGGTACCCATATGTTGGTGACGAAAATAGAGATGGCCAAGCATGTGGTAGAAAATCACATATCTCAGTGGCATCCTTAGCTAAATAGTCTATAGCTTATGCAGAATAAACAAGAGAAAATCAGGGTAGATCCTAGACTTAAGTTTAGCTGTACCAAGATATAAATTGATGTAACATGAAAATTATCAAACCTATCAAATGGCTGCTAGATCTTGGAATAATTAAGTACAATCCCACTTGCAACAGGTTATGGCAATATAATTTCGAAATTATCCCTTTTACAACAACACTTGATGTAACCGTATAGTTTTGGAGTGGGATTATCAACTCCCAACAAAAAGGTCTTACAAAAGGTCAAGAAAGCTAACCGGCAGTCTCAAAAAAATTTGCTTGCATTGGAGGTCTGTTGGGGTTGAGCATCACTCGTGTTTTCCACACTTGAAGAGTCCCATCCTTGGAGACAGTGACTAATAACCGCAAGACCGGAAGCCAGGCAATTGACGTAATTGGTTGCGAGCCCACCTGCGTTCTGAATATGCACAGAAATTCAACAACTAGAAGTCAAATATCATAAAAATATATTGAAGGGAAAGAAAAATAAAAAGAATATGCTTTGCTGAAAGTTCTAGCAACATTGACCAATTATAACCTCACTGAGCCGAAGAAGAGTAAAAAGTAAATGCTTTGTCAAGAATTTAAAGCAATTTTCACTGACTATGACTATTATGCCTCGGCCCAACGTGTCCAGACACAAGTGTGTGCACATAGAATCACAGTGTAATACTGTGTTAGACTTCTATCCTGATAGCCCAAAAGATATTTTGTTACATATGATTCCACAAACCCACGCATTACGCCTAAGACCACCTTCACTTTTTTCCGAAGTGGGTTTGAGTTCTCACAATCATGCCCTAACCCAACAAGTCTGGATGTGAGTGTGTGCATATAGTATACAGATATAACACTGTGTTGGGTTTCTATCCTCAAGATATAATGCAGATATATTCTTTGGGCCATATAGACGGAAACACAACACAATATTGCTCCTGTGATTCCACAAGCACACACTTGCATTTAGACTCGTTAGGCTAGAGCATGACAATGACCTCATTAGATCATGTTACTGAATAGAGTGAATACTTACAACTAGCTTGTTTTCCAAACAAAATGTCCTACATGCATGGTGTAAGACTGTCTTGGAAGGCATTTAAATTATACTAGAAGTTCACTCATCTAGTATAATATGCAATAACCATAAACTAAAGCATTAGTCCAGCCGCCAAAACTCCACTCCTTACATTGTCAACTACTAGCTTTTCCTTCCTAGTTTATTGCATAAACTTGAAATTCCAACTGCCAACTGCTCGAGTGAACCACTTCCAAAGACTAGATTTTCTTTTCACAATTTAGTGAAACAGAGACCCCTAAATAATAATGTAAACCAAACATTTTTTCCCAAATCTGCTGAACTCAAAAAATATCTATCCTTGAATTAGATTCCAAGTTAATCTATCAGAGCTTCAAGCCAAATATCAAATGCAGTTAATCAAACTATAAACAAAGAATATCAAACATTCAATTTGCAGAGGGAAATGAAAGGTACAAAAAAGGGACTTGCTTTGATACTAAAAAAGGAGTAGAGCATTGAACATTCACCACTAATATAACTGGAAGTAATTTCAAATATGGCTCAAGGTGGAATCATTAATCATCTCTGTTTTGTGTTCTTTCCACAAAATAAAAGGATTTGAATGTAAAACAGGAAAAAAAAAGTAAGCTAAGAAACATGTCCATCAAAATAGCAACAAAACTAATGCAAACTCACATTCCAATCAGACTAGGTCTCTCAGTCGAAACATCCCATGCCAAAAGGGTGCCACGTCTATCACCAACAAATATCCATTCCAGTGTTGGATGAAAAGCAAATGCACCCGCACCGATGAGTTTAATGGTATTGTCAACTGAAATCAGAACCAAAAGCAGAGAATCATAAGAATCTCAATCCAAAAACAACATAATGAACTGTCAACAGAAAGGAATAAGGAATCAGTATCTTACGTTGTAGTGTGTAATGAACAGCATATGTATGGATGTTGTATGCTCGAATCAGACCATCTGCATATGCAACATACTGAAAGAAAAAATGCAAAATTAAAACAAAAGGTCATGGAACATTTTATGATCATGAAACAAAATATTTGGACATAGGAATAAAAAAAAACTGACAGGAATGACAATAAAAGAAAATAAAGGGACGTCATCTGATTTGAAAGTGAGCTATAATGAGAAGGTTCTAACTAACTGAAATATAAATCTACAGTCTAACAATCCTCTCCTTTTTCATCTGGAATGATTTGAATGTAAAAACAGCAAGCAACAATCCTTGACTAACCTGATGTACTGTGCTAATGCATAGAAATCCCAATATGGAAATTCCAATATGCAAAAACTTTTAGAACTATAAATATGTTAGTTGAACCCCACACCACTTAACTCCATGCCAAAAAGGTCTTGCCAGTTAAAAAGCTCCAAAATCGGCATAAAGCATGACATGGGAGAGTGTTAGAAGCAGAACAAAAATGGCTGATGCTTTCATCAAAGCATGATTGTCTTCTATGTCCCTTGTTTTTATCTAGCTCTCATCAGCATTTCGATAGATGTTAAGAAATTTCATTAGTTTCTACCATATTTGAAAATGGAAGACGATTGAAATTATATGAAGTGAGTGAGGCTTGCTTTTACTTATTCAGTTGTGATTTTTTGAGTTCAGTAAACCATCGCACATATTCCTCGACTGCGACCACCCTACTCATTTCACTAGAACGATCATAAGGTAACCTCTTGGGTATTTCAATCAATTTAGTGAATCAGTATAAGTAAACAAAAGCAATTTATGTAAAAACATAAAGCAAATTACCAGCACAGGTAGGCGTGGATGGCAAGCGAGGTTTACAATAGGTTTCTTCAAGTCAGTCTTTATTTTCGTAGGAGCCCTACCGCCTTCAACAGTCCCAACAACTTTAAGGCATAACAGAGCACAATTGGAAGTGAGCATATGGAATAAAACCTTTTGAACTCAGGAGAATCAAACAACAAAATTTGAGGGTAACAGTCGGATTAGCTAAAAAAGAACCTGTAACACTCATCTTCCGATGAAAACCAAAGAAAACAACAGGTTGTAATGGCGTCAAAGCAAGATGAACCTCCGTGTCGGAAGATATTTGTTCCATCCTCTTTTCAGGCGAGTGCAAAACGAAGGTTTGCTCCGAGTCGAAATCACACAACCGAATAGTACAATCCTACGAACCAATTCATTACTCGAACCAACAATAACAAAATCATAAAACAAAGAATTTCCTATTGGACTTATGACATCGAGCTTAAGATACCTCTAGAATGGCAACAACAGAATGGCCATTAGTAGGACTATAAGCCATGCGCACAACAGGCGCTCCTATGTCAATAGAAGATAGCCTGCTCCCCGTCAATGCATCGAATTCTGGATATGCAATTTTTTTTTAAAAAAAAATGTCAACCAATTAAGACTATCGAGCCCACTAAAGCCGGAAAAAACAGCAATCCATTAGGTACCGATAATGTATGACCCGATCGCGGCAGAGATGAGGGCCTGGGTGGGGTGAAAAGCGGCAGCGTGAGGTTGCAGCGGTTTGTAGACACCTCGGCCTCCATGCCGTAGATCCAGATGTTGCACCGTCGTCCACTCCATTTACTCTTTGTGCTGCTTACCTTTTGTTCTTTACTTCACCAATAAAGGTAACGCATCATTGACCAGAATTTGTCAAAAAGAAAAACAATTCGGTTCAGATCATGGGGAGATCGAGGAGAAAAGAGAAGAAGAATAGAAGTGATGAGATCTCGCTTCAACAAAGAGTGTGGTATGGGAAGTCGAGGAGTTGCTAGTGACTTTGACGTGAACCTGGGGAGAGATCGAAAGAAAAAGGCAAATGAAGCTTTCAGGTGAGGGGAGAAAAGAGAAGACGAAAAGAGAATTCAGTCGATGCGCGCGCGAGAGAGAGAGACAGAAGAGGAAAGGCTGGAAATGAATGTTGGGCTCTTTTAATGGGGGCCTGGGTTTGGTTGCGTAAGGTATGGGCTGAGAATACCGAGAAAAGGCTTCGTAGCCTGTTTGGCTAGGATTGGCATCACCTTCCACCAATTAACATTTTTTAATAATTTTTAAAATGTTTATTGAAAACAAATATAATAATAATAACTTTTAATGAATTATTTTATTTTTTTCGCTTTCTAAGTGATAATTTACAATGAACTTTAACCTATAGATTAAAAACTTTTTGTTAATTATCTATGCAATATATGACGTAACAAATATGTTATGTTATGTCCAGGATAATAAAATAATAATTTCACTATCATAAAATTATCATTTTTAAATATAATACGTTTCATAAGTATAACGACAACAATATTATTTTCATACATTATTATAAGAATGATATGGAATATATTATATATCATAATATCTAATACACATAAAATTTAATAAATAAATTTATTAAAATATAATTATACATAATTCCACAACTGATAATTAACCTCTTTTGTGCACAGGATCAATTATATTGGGCTCGTAATATTCTTATTCTACTCTAAAAAATAAAATAATCGAAAATTTTGAATAATAAAGAAAAAATTATTCATATTTAATCAAAGATGAAAGATTTTAGTATTGTCATATAATCATATGTATATACACTTATCAAACATTAAAACACAGGATACATGATAAAAATTTGATATAATGATGATGACAGCTCACACAATTTTGATAATCCGAAATGACACAATATAGCTTAATGAAAATTTTTTATTTTTTATTTTGAAAAAGAAACTTAGACGAACTTCCTATACATTATTGGGAAAATTTTACCGAATGTTTTGTACGAGCGAATGAAAAAAATATTTGGAAATAAATAAATAATATATTTAAATAATTGTATAATAATAAATTTTGAATGATTTATAAAAAATAAATTTTTAAAAAATTTCAGATGTAATTTTCAATTCTTCCATAATTTTTTCTTACTACAAACTTTCATTTACGGATATCAATGGAAAAATGAGATCCTCCCGCGCACCATGTTCTATTTCAAATCCCACTGTTCTTCGCCAAAGTTCAAATCTTTTTACTTTTTGTTCAACCAAATTACCGCTCAAAGAAAACAGAAAAACATAACCTCGAAAAATCCTACTCCACGTAATTTTCCTCTAAGCTGTTACTACATTTGTAGTTGGAATTCTCTAGACTGTCTACAAAGCTACCTCCCAATATTCCAAAGCAATGGGTTGCCCAGCAACTTTTTGACTAGGTGTATGGGTGGAGATGAAAAATTCTTTACCACGCTTACCAGTCCAATATCTCAGAAAATCAAGCACCCCCGACCAGTTTGATAAAATCTCTCTACCTATAACGAAACACGCTTGATGTTCAAATTATAGCCAAACGTGTATAGTTACAGGTGGAAATTTTATCAAATTGGTTAGCAGATGCTAAATATTCTGACATACTGGACTGGTTCTTCGTGGCAGATCGAATTTTATGATTACATCTCAACAAATGCCAGCTCTTCCTTTTTCTTTTCCACCTTTTGGCTCGAAAGAGTCATAGCAAAAACCATAATGGATAGTTTGTCATATTCAAAACTTCTATTGAGCTTTTGCAAATGTCCGGCTAGAGACACCATGCAGCAACTTGACGAACCCAAGAAAGCTCAACTTTCCGTCGGTGTGCCTAATCCAATCGTGGAGGACAGCATGAACAGGAACAGACGGGCCAAGGCCAAGTTCCTGAGGAATAATATAGATCAGTTATGTGTTTCTTGACATCCCAGATTCACTATGTCTCTAGTGGAATTAGCTTTATTACCCACACAGAAAATGCATGCAAAAGGACAAACAAGATGCAGCGGAGAACAAAACCTTAACAAGTTATTGGCAACCAGCAAAAAGCGCATCAAGGGAAAATTCTCTGAAAAAGGTTTTCAGAAAAGTCATACACTGCCTGATCAAACACATATCACTTTGGTCTTGGGAAGCTATGGATTAAATCTCAAACTGTGGGCACTTTAAGAACAATCAAATGCAACACTAAATATCAAGTTAGACAACCTAGAAGCAAATTCTACAATCAAGACTCCACAAAGTCTGCAATTTAATAAGAAGTGTTCTTGTGAAACTCAAAGAAGAACACTGTTCAGCTCCTCGCTGCAACTCCAGCATACCTATTGGCTTCCTCCTCAACAGAAACATGTACGGATAGAAATACCTCCATAATGGGTAGAGCAGAACGCTACAAAACTAGATATACATTGAGAAACAAGCACAACCATGTATTGAATGGAGATTCAATAGCAAACTAAAACAAATCTTTTCAGCCATTCTTCATTGATGACCTCACTAGTTAACTCAAAACAAAAAAGGAACATGGTGCCTTCCGTAAGAACATAAATGAGTCCACATTGCAACAAAGATAATATGAATGTAATGATAAAAGAACATATTAGTACCCCATGCAGACAAGTAAAAACCGAAGAGAGAAAATGGAGACAAACATACCGATGCTAATTCCTCAATGACAATGGCCCTGTTTCCATCCTTGTCAAAAAGTTCAAAGGCACATCGGGCATTTTGCTCCCATCGATCGAGAGCCTCTAGTTGATGGACACTTAATGCTGCAGAGCAGAATTCCTCAAAATCCATTCTACGATACTGGAGTGCATTAAGCTATCATAGACAGGCACATAAAAAAATATCGGTCAGAATGGAACTTTTATTTCCCTACATGGATTATTTAAGGGGCACAGGTTAAAAGCACCTACGGATGCTAGAAAATCAGGAACGCGTGACTCCTTCATAGCATCTGTTGCATTTTTCATCAAGGCCTAAAAGTTGGGAAATTGTGAGTATGACTCGAAGGAAAATTAGCAAGAAAGATTTCAACATTAAAAAAGCAACCAACCGTTTTAATATTTTCTAAGCTTATAGTGCCTGTTTTGTTTGGTTCCAACAGCATAAACTGCTCCTTTAAATAAAATAGCTCATCTTCAGTCAACGTTTTTGAAAGAGCCTGCCAAATGATAATAAATGATGAATAAGCACAAGCATAGAATCATCAAGAATGAAACAACCTAAAAAGGACAAGACAAACACGATAGCAATCAAACCATAATCAGATTGGATGACCAAATGAAGTACTGCAGAAGAAACTTCAAAGCAGTGAGAACCTTCCACAGTCATTATATAAGACCCTAGCAGTTGATAAGCATGTCATGCATGCCCGTACTCAACTTGGATCCTAAAATCATTCCACACACATAAGTCCCACCTCCCGACAAACAATTCTAGATGTGTATGTAACCAATAGAAGAAAATGTCAATTTATTAATTCACAGCCTTGAGAGCGTAATTTCTTGCATTGGTTACCAGGCCTTAACCAATATGTACATAAGTTTGTGAGGAATGAACTGAATTGAACATCATTCTTCGGAAAAGGAGTTTTGGTTACTCTAACAATCAAAATCTAGGGATGTGAGAAAACTGATAGGTAGGATCAGCCGTCTTTTGTTAACTATGTAGGAACTGCATCATTTACTGGCCACAGAAAGAAAGTTTTAAGTACATATACTGAACTATGATTGGCAAAAGATCAAGCAAGATGAATTTCTCTACTTCATCCAAAGGTGACTCTTAACAAACAATAAATTCCTCAACCGAAGTGATAGGAATACAACATATAGGATACCGAGAAGTTACAGGATTTGAGGAAAATCCTACGGTTTAATTTCATCATAAGAAATGTTAATCTCAAAGCTGAGTAATGTAAATAACATTGAACATGAACCTTTAATGCGGCTTTCCGAAGAGACGATGATCGCAAATAAGCCTTCATGTGTTTGAATATTACAATATCCAAAGGCACTTGAATCTCAGCAGTATTTTTTATCCACGGATGACCTGTGATGAATAATTGTCGCAATTGAGTTAGAATATGCAACAGTGAGATGGGAACTATTAACTACAGTTAAGGAGCTTACACAAAGCTTGGGCCGCAGTTACTCTTTTTCGTGGGTCTTTATTCAATAGGCGCTTGACAAAGTCTTTTGCCTCAAAGGATAGTGAAGGCCAAGGAGCCTCATCAAAGCTTGGATCAGCTTTTAAAACAGCCCGAAAGATCCCTGATTCAGTACGGGCCCAAAATGGACGACTGCCACACAGCAGAATATATGCAATCACACCAATACTCCATACATCAGCCTCCGTGCCATAAGATCTATGTAGAACTTCCGGAGCTACATAATATGCACTACCAACAATATCATTGAGTCTTTCATCTGCAAATTAACATTCAAAATCAGAATCATTGTGGATTTACTAAAAGCAAACAACCAACAAAAGCAATTAAGAATACAACATAATAACAGACCTGGCTTGACAAAATCTGACAAACCAAAATCAATGGCCTTCAACTGCGAGCTTTCTTCTTTGGATGTGAACAGGAAATTCTGATCCAATAATTAGCTACACTTAGATAAGAATGCAAAATAATTTTTTTAGAAAAATACAACCAGCACAATAGAAATTTGTTGATGCCCGGCAAAATCTTCCGACATAAGAAGCCAACCTGACTTGGTTTTTGTTTTTCCCAGCATTTTCAAACTTTGAATACAGTAAACCAATAAATCAGGAACATCGAACCAAAAGGTAAAACATGTTACCCCATTTAGAGCTTTTCCTCAGGCTGTTGCACTGAATTCTCCAGAAGTCATAGAATGCATAAATATATAAAAGCAACTTAATGGAGTGACACAAATTATTCTCTCTCCAAATGCAGTCAATGGTTTAACCCGCTTAAGACTTGCTAACACGTTAGAACTCATCTACTTCACCATTTACATTCGCCAGTATAATAATCTGGACAACTGCAAAGAACCTCAGTTTTCAGTATCATGACAATGTCCTAATAGAAGTGCTCCCAACACATTTTTTAGACGAAATTCAAGAATAGCCATGAAACCAACCAATATAACATGCAGACCACCTCATATGTCACTCAATAAAGTTGCCCATACACATGTCAATGAATTGAAATCATAAGAGTAAAAATAGAGTAAATATATTCACCTCGGGTTTAAGATCCCGGTGCACCACGCCCTGAAGGTGGCAAAATGACACCACATATAATATCTGCATCATGATGAACTTTGCATCGTCTTCTGTATATTTTCCACCTCTGCAAAAAACGTGCAAAACTTTATTAGCATATCAGCAGCCAACTAGCTCGCGTGTTCATAAATTTATGCTTCGTTAGCTCATTCGACAAAACACTAATGTGTCGTCACTGAGAAAAAAGCTACCTTGACAGAATTCTATCCAACAGCTCGCCTCCTTCACATAACCTGAAAGATCCATAACCATTTACAATATATTAAAAATAAACTTCACATACTAAAATAATAACAATCGTGGATCGTAAAATGAAAGAGATTAGTCGTGGAACTCACTCCATTACTATATAGACGTTTTCATGATCTTCATACGCGTCGTAGAATTTAACCAAATTGCTATGTCCCGTCAAGGCTTTTAAAATTTTGACCTCTCTTCTTACATCCTCAATTGCAATCGCTGTTGTCATCTGCAAAATTCAAAATAAGCAACAGATAATCAAACTAATAGATTAATCAAATTCGGCCCCCAAAAGAACAAAAAAAGATGACAGTAGTAATACCATCAGAATACCTTCGCTTTGGGGATAACTTTGACCGCAACTTCTTGTCCTTTAAGCTCACCTTTCTTGAGCTTAGCTTGACAAGTATAGCCGAAATGTCCTCTCCCGACTTCATCTCCAAGCTCGTACTTGTTTCGAAAATGCTTTGAGAACCCGAAGCTCTTGTCGAGCCCCGCTCCAGACTCGCTTCCTTCAGGGATCGCCGCCTCGTTAGGCTTCACCGAGCCGTGCCGCCGCGCGAGCACTGCCCTAATGTGCTTCGCCGGAGAGGGAGGCGGGAACGGCCTCTTAAAGAACCTTTTCGGAGTGGAATTTGCGCTGGTCGCATTCCTTGCCGGAGATCTCGCCGGCGACGACTTCTTAGAGAAGAAATAATGCGCCGGGCTGGGACTATAGAACGGGAAGAACGGCGACTTCTTAACTCTCTCTAGCTCCACAGCAGCTGTTACGCTATCCTTTTCCTCCATTTCATCTCGATCCTCGTTGCTGGGGTTGGAATCTGGTTTAGCAGCATCATTAGCCGGGATAACGGCACCATTAGCCGGAGTTGAGGAAGGCCTTGTGCCTGAGATGGGAGAAGATGGCGTGTTCGAGTTCGGGGAGGGCTTGGAGGTGCATAGACCCATTCTGTAAACCTCTCCACAAACAGAGAAAATCCGTCAAAGCTTTCAAGCCAAATGGGATCCTCAAGCAGCAGTTTACCCGTAGAGCATTGCTTGTGGAATTCAGGAAGCTTAAAAGAGAAGTGAGGAAGAAAACAGAATCAAAATGACTTTGATTTGAATTATTATTGAGAACTGAAAAAAATTTAAAAAGAGTATGTATTATGGGTTTATGAGAAACGGAACGAGAATTTGTCCTGAGGCCAGTGGGAAGAGTGAGAACGAAGATAGGGATCTCAAAGATGCTAATAAAAAAAGGAAACGACGACGATGTGAAGGCTTCTTCTTCCTTTTATTATAAAGCAAGGAAACAATATGGTTAGTGGTTGATTTTGTTTGTTTTGTAGGGTTAATTGAGGATTAGACAATAGACATAATAGAGCTGTGTGATTTATTAAGCGTTTGGATTTTCCTGTTTTGAGCTGAGGTCAGGTGTGGGCCAACGGCGGTGGTGGAACAGTTATTACAGCCCATATACACGTGGCGGGATCATGGGCGGCAGGTTAATTTAATGATAACAATATAACATCTCGGTGTTAATGTCATGTCTCATGTTTTCTTTCCCCTTAATTAACGGGACTTGCTCGGGAGAAAGGTTCCTTAAAATTGTTTGTTTTACTTTTATTTAATCATTGAATAAAATGGATTTTATTTAAGTACCTCGGTAATACATTGATTGGATGGATTAGTTGCAACTAATTTAGTTGCTTAGGTAAAACTCTTCCCATTAGAGACGAAAAGGTGAATCGTCTTCCTTCCTGTTACAGGGTTTGTTTAGGTGAAAGGAGGGAGCCGCCTCAATTCACATGAAACGAGAAGCATTCAATTAGAGAGAGAGATTTCAGATTTCTTCCGTGTCACGAGTATAATTATGGTAGAGAATAACAAGGCAAGGTTATTAATGTCATTTTGAAGAGCTTTTAATCCATAACCGTCTTTTGGATTATATTATATAATTTTTTCATTAATCTCTAATTTTATAACATCTCATCATCGTTTGAGATTTGACCCTAGGTGGTGGGGTGGTTCGGGCCGTGAGAGACCAACACTTTTGCTTTCCTGGGATTCAAAGAGATTTGAGCGCGTTTTTTTTCTGTGCGAGGTAATCATTTCGTAAGACGATAAATAATTATTTTTATTATTTCAAATTTATTTCTATGTTTCCTGACAGCGTAAATGATTACAAATATACCCTTCATATACCTAATATTATTAATAAATGATAATGATTAATAGTAATTTGTATGTGACGTATCTCTTCTTCAGTATTATTCCATATAGTTTATTACGAGAATTATGTGGCATATAAAATGTTCCACGTGGTATTAATTTTCAAAGTCAACTGGTACCACACTGGTAATATAAGGATGCAGCGAATCTAAGGTGGCCACGTGCCATAAGAGTTTTAGAATTTGGCTCCTCTAGGATGGCATTTTTGGTCAAATAAGAGACCATTATTTAAAGTCACCTAGCTTAGCTAGTGACGTCCTTTCTTTTATCGTTTATCCTTTTGGTGGGAGGGCTGCTTTGTTTAATACTCGGAATTCTTTTCTTGTAGATAATACAATACCTTCACTTCAGCTTTCGACGACATCATCTATCATGGCTTTACTGCTCTTGCCTTGTGCATCCTGCTCTTTCGAATCATAATTTAATTTCCTGGAATGTTTTTTTCTTTCAAATTGAAAACCACAAATGCATGCGCTAAATGACTTTGATATGGTGACATCACTCGTGATGCAAATCTTTTTGCAGACAGAATTTCTGCAGATACCTCCAAGTGTTCCAGTGTTAGTATTTTTCTTTGCCATCCTTTCGTTGAATTGGTCGCCCCACCAGCAATAATATGAAGGCAATCTATAGCCATTATCATCAAACAGAAGCCTTCATGATTTCGTTGGCCATACTCGCCTTTTATGTTCTTAAAATCCATAATTGAGCACCCCACTTGAATCTGCCAGTGCAGGTTAAGTTAATCATTTTTTACTCTCATCCCTGTGTAAACCATAATTGAGTCACTGTTTTTTCTTTTCTCTCTTGAAATTTCCACGAACTGGTTTTATTACCCTTATCGGGTCACTTCAACATAGAAACTTTGCGATCAAAGGGAATCTTTAACCTTTAGATATTTAAGGTGCAAGAAAGAGTTATTCGTTTGCATACGGATTTCTTGAACGGTGAAGTAATCGGCTAGTCAAACTTGGCTGTGTTTGGTGTGAGTATCATGCATCATTGGATGTAATTACTTTTCGAGATATATACAGAAAGTCAAAGGTGGTAGTTGATTACATATGTGGTCAGTTTGTCTAATGCGAGATTATCAGGATTTCCAATGCTTAAAAGAATGCTGTTCTGTCTTCTTTTTGTTCCTTTTTTCACAAGTAACTGGTTCGTCGTTTGTTTGACTATGTTTATATGGTGGAGATGATAATGATGGTTCCTTGCGCATTTCCTCCCTTCTTTTGGTGCCGACTGGAAGAGAAAGCTAACAGGAAGATGGTTAATTAACACCTGGGAAACGACACATAAAGAACGTTAATACATCTTGTAGTAACCCTAATATGTCCTAACAAGCAGATCAATTTTCATAAATCAAATTATTTTCTCTTTGTATTGAGAATTCTGGATGACTTACAAGAATACCACAAGGAAAAGATAGACGATCTTCTCCTTGAAAAGGTAGTAGTTTGCATTCTTGATAAGATAGAAGGTGGAAGGTTGTGGGTGACGAGAAAACTAAGAAATGACCATTTTTCTGGAATTGTTATGATATCAGAATCCAGAAATGCCTTTTTTAAAGATGAAATAGAAAAAAAGGAATCATATTTTATGCTTTATTCGTACGGCAGACAGAGCATCATATTCTCCACAATGGAAGAACCTATCCATCTCTCTTTTTATGTCTGTCGTTTTTATGAAGGCATTAAGTAGGATCCACTTTCACCGCCCGGATAGGATTGTTATGCACCCTGTAGTCGCAAGTTCTAAAAGAAAACCCATGACTGGCGAGAAGGAACTTCAGTCCAAGTGATTGGTTCTTTGCATCTGGGTTCTCATGGTTTGGTCGGAATAGAGATTGTGTATCGGTTTCCTTCAAGCAAACGCCATTAACCTGTTCAATTCTCATCAGTTTGGAATCAAATCCTAGTTTATTTCAGATTTTCGATAATAATTCAAAATCAGAACTCTAATTTGGATAATGTTTTGCACGGGAAACAACAGAGCTCAACCAAGTCGAACATAACTATCAACAAAAGTAAAGCTGTCCACTTCTTGACAACAACCACTGCATTCAATAAAAAGGAATCCCACCCACCCTGATGCACATGCTTTATCTTTCTTCAGATAATTTCGAGTGGTCCTGGTTATATATTGCGTGAACCATCATTCAAACACATTACAGTGAATGTTGCAGACAATCTGGTAAGTGTACCATGACTGGATACTACGGATGCTAAACTGTCTATAAAGTTGTAGCCTTTGAAGCGTACCTATCAGAGAAACCTTCGTTAGAACTTGTTGGTACCTAAAACTTTTACCAAAGACTAGAAGGAGCTTGCTACGATCGATCGAGCAGATGGTGGTAGGGACAGAGCGATGTATGGTTCCTAGGCATCAAACTTTTTAGGTCCACGAAGCGAGCAATCAAATGCATTATGCCAGAACCTACCGAGGGAAAGACAAGGTAAAGAAACCTATCGACCCTAAACAAGCAATCAAGTACACAGAAGACACGGAAAGAAACCAATCAACCTGAAATTCTGACACACCAACGACGGGTACCAGATATTGTGTTTGGCTAAAGATGACAAAACATCCAAACTTTTATCCGATCGTTACTACTTGATAAATGAAAGATGGTCGATGGGTGAGTTTATCTTTCCCTGGATTTTCCATTTACAGGTGCACGCTTGTACAGAGAGCTTTGATGATAACCCCCCCCCGAGTTTCTTTAATCACTCGCTTTCCTAGAGTATTTGACTTTTAGCCAGAGAATTGATCAAGACTTGGAGAATCAGTGATCGACGGTGATTCCAGTTAAAGTTCATCATGGATCAAACAACTCGGCTGTATCCGTTTTGCATATTACCTAAACAGAAGAAATCAGGAATTTACTGATATAATCATGAATCATTAGTTTGTGACCAAAAAAAAAATTGATATGCCAACGAATCAGTTGGAAGGTTCGTCGTACAGTTCAGACCTCGGCCCAAGTCTCCTGGAATCTGGATCTGACAGTTGAATTCTTACATAAGCTAGGAAAGATGGGCCAAGTTACAACGGTGGAAGGAGCAAACTTCAGTCTTAGTATTTGTGTTCTTTTGTTCCTGACAGTAGAAGACAAGGAAATTGGATATAAAATATGAAGTAGTTAATGATGCAGAAAACATATCACCAGCATTAGCTAGAGAGGCCAGCCACAAGACGGTACATTGAAACAGGAAACTTACAAAATCCAGCTAGTTCACAGAGCATGTGAGACTAACAAGAAATCGTCTGATTTAATTATGTATCTTTTCACTTCTATAGTTGAATACATTTATGGAATATTTTTGTCAATTGTAGATTAATTTTTTCTCGGATTCTGATAACACCTTAACATGTGTGTACTCTTGAAATTATAAAGATATTTTGACGACACCTTAATATGTGGATACCCTTCTAAGAGTACAAGGATCTTAAACGGCACAAAAGTGAGTTATTCAGATATATCCTGTGGATAAGACATTTTTTTTGAACTGGATGCGGCAAGAACGAGACACTTTCTTTGGAATTTCAATTGAAGTGTTCCATTCCTCCTATGGACAAAGACAGCTATGTTATTAAAGTTCAACGTTGATAATAATGTTGGTGTTTACAAAAGGGGACATAGTAGATTGGTCTGGAGAAGTCTTGGAAAGCAAATGGAAGCATATGATCATGACGAAGGAAGGGAGAGCTACGTGCACAAAACAAGAGAACTGGAGGAGTATGGAGGTAACGACCTGCAGGAGAAGATGGAAGAATTAAACAAAACGAAAGAAGAGTTGAAGAGAGCCAAGGAAAATGCTACTCAATCATGGTTGGACTCCAAGCCTATGATCGACAAGCTCGAAAAACTACAGTCTGATCTTGCCAGTGCCAAAACCCAAACATCCATGTCCAATGTCGTAATCTTGGAGCTTGAATCACAGCTAGAGGAGACCAACAAGGACATCAGAGGCAAAGTGGAGGAAGAGCTCAAGACCAAGAAGATGACCCACGAAATGACTCAGAAATTAGATCAGATACGCCAAGAATTGGAGACGATTAAGAAGGAGACAGAAGAACATAAAGAAAGATCCCAATTGAAACAAGTTCTGCGGATGAGAAGGCAGACCTTGCGGACACTGCAGCTGACACTGAGGGCTATACGCGTAGAATCAGAGGCTTTTAAAGCGTCAGAAGCAGAAGTGCAAAGACTTATCAATCTATCACAGACAGACAATTCCAATGTTAGACTAACTCAAGAAGAATATCAAGCCTTGAGAAAAAAAGCGAAAGAAGAATTATCGCTGGCAGAGTGGCGGATTTCTGTGTCCACGGAACAGAAGCTTGTAGCCGAGGCGAACAGAAACCTAGCCTCTTCGAAGCTGAAAGAGATGAAGTCCGAACATAGATCGAGTAGAAGGAAAACAGAAGACGCCAATGCCATTAAAGAGGCCGAAGAACAACAAAGAAGAATCAGAGGAGTTGATCAAGTCAACAGAAGAAGTGATTTTCCGAAAGCTCGAGCCAAGGCCGTTGCAAATTCCAATAGAAGGAAACCACGAAACGTGAAGATGAGAAGATCTGCAAGTAATAGTAATAAGAAAGCGCATAAGAAAAGCAAACTATCCATTTTACGCCATATGAAGAGTTTTTTTCAGTGTTTGTTCAAATGACTTTCAGATGCAATGCTTGTGAATAAAGATGTTGGAACCTGGGTTGACATGAATAAACATCTTGAATAAAGATGGGACGTCAACTTTGATTCACTTCGACCTCTCTCAATCCCATTATTTGCCTTTCAATGTTTCTTCTCTTTATGCTTCATTATCACAACAATACCAGGCGAAGCATGTTTTCATATTCTATAGTTTATCTGCATATTGATTATGACATTTTTCTGAAGTAACCCACTTTAATGTATTTTATAATCTAATAACCTAAGATCCCGTTTATTTTTTTGAATTGGACTAGGTATCTCAATTGTTTTTTAAAAATATAAAATATCAATTCCAATAATTCGAATAAAACAAAAGAATAAAAAAGAAAAGTGCCTATATATGTCAGTATGTCAACAAATTACTAACATCGAAATGAAAAAAGATTACTCCCTCGCGCGTATAGTTGAAGGGCAGTTGTCCCAGCATAATTGGGTAAGCTATTTACATTTTTTTTATTTAAATATTTTTTTTGTAATGCGAAATGTTGTGTTAGGGCTCCTCTTGTTTGAGCTGAGCTCTTTAGCAAATTATTCCCTCAATTCCGATCAATCATCTTTGGGTGTTTTTCTGGTGATCATCGCAGTTGTGAAGTGTACAACAACTTCTCTTTGCTTGTTTCATTTTACTAAATGGTGTATTATATTTATTTAAATTTCAGGCAAAGAGAGCAAATTATGAGTAAGAGACCACCGCCGGACCCTGTAGCAGTGCTTAGAGGTCATCGAGCTTCTGTGACGGACGCTTGTTTCCATTCATCTAAACCTATTCTATTCACCGGGTGACTTAGCGTTTGCTTTTTTAAACTGTTGAATATGTGAAGGGAAAACAAGTTTCAAATATTTGATGAATGCTACCTTTGGATGTACGATGCAGTTCTTCGGATGGTGAGTTAAGAATCTGGGATACAGTCCAGCACAGAACAATATCATCTGCGTGGTTTGCATCTTACCTCTGTTAACTTCAGCAATTTTTGTTTCACAGTTCGTTATGGGACTTGTGTTGTTTGCAGGGTGCATGGTGCTGCACAGGGAGTAATTGCTGTTGCTTCCAGTCCTTTAATTGGGACTGACAAAGTAATCAGGTTAATTTTGTTATTTTTACACCGATGGAACGTTATGGTGATGGTTTTATATCATAATCCTGTGGAGGTTTTAGCTGATTTTCTTAACTGATATTTCTTACTTGGTTATGCTGTATGTAGCCAGGGAAGGGACGGGACAGTCAAGTACTGGGATATTGAGGACGGAGGTCTTTCTAGGTACTGGAGCCTTTTAGTTTGCCTCTTCCTGTTCAGATGAGTGGGAGAACTCTTGAATGCGTATTGCGAAATATATGGTTAATCACTGTTACAGATTCGTCACTTAATGATTGAATATGTTGCCCATACACTGGTTTCCAAAACCTTATTTGATTATAAAAGAATTCACACTCAGCTCTGTGAGTTGTCTACAATTACATTGGAGTTCTTTTAATGTTTGTAGAGCCTTACGTTGTCAGATCCTGTTGTTTCCTAAAAATTGTATCTTTCGGAAGTTAAAAATTTTAAACTTTTTGCGAGTTCCTTGTCTTTTGAATGCAATTATTTGCTACCACTAGGTAGCCTTTTATACCTAAGTCTGCAAACGTTTGGATATTCATAGGCTTAAAAAACACCAGAATAAACTCCTACCGCTTGTGAATCTTGAGGGCCAAAGATGGAAGCCTTTTGGTGTCATTAATTTAGGCATTGACGGTTACATTTGACAGTAATAGGAATTTGTGCCTCATGGCCTGTTTTTGTTTATAGTAGGCTGCATGTGCGATACCTGACTGTTGTTATGAGAAGCAACTTGATTCTTACATAGATTCATTTTCTGCCTACCATCTGTATCTAGTTCTATACAGTATTCTTCTTTCCTACAATAGAGGCCACTGAGATTTACCTGACTTATTTTTATCATCCATTCGATGAACAGGGAACCGCTGGTAATAATCAAGACAAACTCTTACCACTTTTGCAAGCTTTCCACTGTCAAAAAGTCTCATACTGGTGGGAGGAAAGTTGAAGTGCCTAATTCTCATAATGAGGAGGACGCAGATATTTTGTACGACAGAGGAGGCGAGCATATGAAACAAGCAGAGTGCTCCAGCAGCTTTTCAGGTTTGCCCAAGCTTCTGGAGATTTATCATTTGGAATGACTTTGGACTTGTACATTTTCCAGTATGAGGTGCTGCGAGAGATTTTTGACTTTTAATCTCTATTTTTTCTACCTTCTATGGTTGCTATCTCCAAGGTTTCCTTGAGAGAGGACTCAAAGTTCTGGAGCTTAATTTGCCTGTATTTGGGCTATTTTTCCCTAGTTCTGAGTGAGATGCAATATGATTCAAGAATCTGTATTGCTTAAATTTGGGACTGTATCAGTATAAGTGCTAAACAAATGATTTGTAAGCTTCCTTCATATGGTACCAAAAACTCATTTTCAAATTCCCGGTTCATACTGGCCATCCATAAGCTATTTATATCCTATGGGAATATGTTATTTTTCTGGTTATGTTTGAGCGTTACTGGTATGTTCCTTTAAGAAATAACAGCTGAAAAGTGCAAAAAGCATCGCATCAGGTAGCTGATACAGTTCAAGAATATTTTTCATACCAGTTTAGAATGTGCAAGTGGCTTACATTTTAGAAATTGTTGTTTTGGGACATTATTAATTATTCGTCTAATTGGTCCCAGAGGGAATAATTTTTTTTTTAACTTTTGTCTAGGTATATGCTAAGGGTATTTGGATGTTATCTACCAATAAATTATAACCTTATCATAATATTCTAGATTTCTGTTGCACGGGTTTATAGTGCTATGGTATCAATGTTGATGTAGCTTTGCCTGGATGTACGTGATATTGCCTATGCCGTTTTTGGATTCTGATTTTATTGATATATATGTTGCAAACTTACATTAATAAAAGTTGTGCATTCAGATGATAGTAATCCCAGCGGTCCAAAATGTGTTGCTATTTCAGGGGAGCACTCTTCTGAGGTGAATAAGCATAGATAGAATGTCTGATGCTTCTTTTGTTAGCATATTTCATTTTTCTGTACCCTAATTACTAATTAGCCCATGTTTTGTGTTGAAGGTTGAGATATGGGACCTTAATACTGCAGAGAGGACTGCACGATTAATTCCAAACTGCTTTGGTGGCGGCCCTAGCATTTCTACAAATAAAAGAGGTTTTGTTTCTGTCATTACATGTGTTTAATTCATGATGCAGTGTTTGAATAGTTGGTTAACATTCTTCTACTTGTCTAAGATATTAAATTCATCATCTGAATTGAACAAAAAGATTTTATGTTACGGAATTTTTTTTTACCAACATTCTGCTGTGGCATCATATTTTCTAGTTATCATCTTATGTAGTTAAGAGTGTTGGACCTTGAGGTATTGCTGCAATTTTCAGAATGAATCTTGTTCTGAACTTGTGCATTTTTGTAGCTTCATGACCTAAGCTGTATCTTCCTGCTAATAAATTGTCTCTTTTCTTACCTTTTATACCACAAAATGGTGGCCTATCTAATGGTTGACAATGGAACCGGTGCTTCATTCTTCATACATGAAACACGAGTCTATGGATATGTTTTCCAGGAACATCAATGCGGGAGAACTGCTTGCATATTAGATTCCAAGATTCTTCGACAGAATAAGAAGTTCTTTCCATGTCTCAAGTTGTATGTTATGTATCAGTTGCAGTTAAAAGAACACTATGAACATGTCTTTTTTACTTGTTAAGCAGTAGTTTTGTCCATACTGTTGTGCATGGGCTCCTAGATTACTGAATCATCTTTGATGCATTGATGTTCAAATGAGTGCCTTTTGTTATTACCTGCATAACATTTATATACTTAAGTAGGAATCAAAATTTTGCCTATGCTATTTGGTATCTTGTCTGCATGAGTTACGCATGTGCATATTTTTTTTCTATTTACTTGTACCATAGATATATTTTAACAATACCATCATGTGCCTAAGAGATACGACATTTGCAACATCAAACTCCGGAAGAAAAAAATGGAGATGATCAAGCATGTGTTTTACTTGTGGAACTCTTAGAAATACCTAGAAATTGACAAGCCTATATAGTGGACCGGAAGTCAACATTTTTAAACCTGAAATAATTGTTTATTTTCAGGGATGTGCATGGCAGTTCAAGCATTTCTACCATCTGAAACACAGGGATTTCTTAATGTCTTGGCCGGGTACATGCTTCTTCCTCTTGTGTACTTATGAGTAAGATATTTCTGTGCACTTCTATAACATTTTAGGTGAAACTGAATCCTGTTTGAGGGATCTTGATAAAAAATGTGCATGAACATTATTGTACATTAGTCATTGTGGTCATTGGATGAGATTCTTCCTCTTGAGCTCTTTGATGTTTGAAGTCATTGGTCAACCTGCCAAGAATCATTGGCTTAAGCTGAAATAATGGATTTGTACTATACATAGTCAGTTCAACTTCTCGGTTTATTTATGTTTCCTAGTTCCAATATTTGACAGTTACGAGGATGGTTCAATGCTTTTGTGGGATGTGAGGAATCCAGGGGCTGCTGTTACTTTTGTAAAGTTTCATGCCGAACCAGGTGGGACACTGATTCAGAAGGTTTCTTTTCAATATTTTTTTATTCTTTTTAGATTGCAAAGCATGACAGTGTGCACTCTCTTTGCAGTCCTAACTTTAAGCATTGATGGCCTGTGCAGTGGCGGCATTTCAGGAGCTGCTGATGAAAAAATTGCATTATATAGTTTGGATCTTGCAAGGGTATTTTACAAGCTCACAGATTTTTTTATTTGTACTGTTTCTTTTTTGATGTCCTGCAAAAGTGTAAGCAAAAAGTAAATATTAATTTTCTTAACATAATTCTTATCTTGCGTTGAGCTTAAATGACCATGTTCTTGAAATTTCCCTTTTCCTCATAACCATATCTTAGTTCAGTGTTCCTTAATATCTGCTTATTATCATTATTATCTTTATTATCTTAGTTCATCTTCTATGTGAAGGAAATTGTGCTATTTTAATTAATTATGGTGGGATTATCTTGAGTTAATATTTTGAGTCCACTATTTATCTCAGGGTTTATGTGTAATTAAGAAAGAAATTAGTTTGGAACGACCAGGTATATCTGGCACTTCAATTCGACCAGATGGAAAAATTGCTGCAACTGCGGGTTGGGACCACAGGTTTGTTTATCAAACTTGGCAAAGCCATTTCTCTTGATATCTTCTGAGTTCTGTTTCAAAATTCTTTCGATTGTTATGAGAAGAGTCATCATCCAATGATTTTAAAGCCACAAATTGCAGTACTAGACAAACGAAGTAGATATCTCAACTTTTACCATCACAGAAATCAGCTATTAAAAACTCATTGAGTCTACTGTATTAGTTTGATTTTCCCCTTAAAAACAAAATTGAGTACTAATGGTTCAATTATAAGTTGTCAACTGTTTAAACCTCAAATAATGAAAGGGTGTTCAGCCAAATTTGATGGTTATTGTTAATTCCCTATCTCTCTCTCTCTCTCTATATATATATATATCTATATATATATATATATATTTATTTATTTATTTATAGTTAGTTCCATATGAACTATGCTGTGGTGTCATTTTGCCTATCTTTCTTTTGATGACAGAGTTAGGATATATAATTACCGCAAAGGAAATGCTTTGGCAATATTAAAGTATCACCATGCTACGGTACATCTCTCATCCTTGGTTGCTTCAAGCAAAACTGTTTTACTGACTACAACAGCTGGGATTTTATCATTTTATTCATTATATCGCACTATGAATTTAACTTGGCATTATCTCATGTTCTTGAGTTGCACAAGTTTGTCTTCTAGTAGTGCTCGTTGATTAGAGGATTCTTTTCTCTATATAGCTTATATCATATGCCATATAACTGAATGCTTTCTTGCTTCCAATTGTTTTTTGTCAAATGAGAAATATTTTTCTGGAAATTCATTCTACATAAGTCATATGCCTACATGCGATAGGGATAGGATATGCCCCCTTCAAACTTGCTCTGGGATTGAGTTCTCTGATAGCAACTGCTGTTAACCATTACATACTTCATTAAAAGATTACAGGAGTTCACCTAGTTTAAAGCAAAGATACTAACAAGTGACTTGTTCTGGTTACAGGGCGAAGAAATTATAAAATTACACTAGAACATTTTGTGACATTCTGTTTTTCTTACCGTCAATCATTAAGTCTACTGTTCTCCAGTAGGACCTTTTTTTCTAGCCAATCAGCCACACAGTTTCATTGCACTCGTGGGAAATCTATATCTGATCTTTATTTGATAAATTTTTTATATGATGCATTTAGACTCTCCAATCTTCTTGTTGTTCGGTGTGTCAAAGAAGCATACAAAATTTTCATTGCACACATAGTTTTTTAATCCCAAAGAAAGGCCAAGATGTACGTAAGTGAAACACATCGCATCCTTATTGTTAAGCATTAAGCTTAACATGGTTTCTACGGCAGGGGAAAGCATCGACTGTCGTTATGTGTCTGAAAACGCTCTATTTTGAGCTAGACATCATTTGCTGTTTGCCCTATGAAACTGCATTCTAGGTAAACCACAACATCTCCAAATTTCCCTTCAAATACCTCTTGGTTTCCCATGTTTCTGGTAGATAATCAAATTATATGCATACCTAGCTATTTACTCGCCAGAACCATGTTATGACCATTTATGGAGTGAGGAGGGGACTTATTTCCTAAGAATGTACTGGAAACAACTCATGCCAGTCCTTAAATTTCAAGACATCATTTGCAACTATATAGTAGGCCACATATCGTGACATATGCTTAATAGGAATGATAGAGGTTGCAACCTCACTCAATCTGCTAGCCAACTCTTCCATCGCCAATGACCTGGCTCATACCTTTTTGAACAGTTTAGGTCATGCATGATTAATACCACTCAAAACTAGCGAAAGTTTTCTGCCTTTTTTCAATCATTGCTTACCTGAAAGACCATAGTTCGTCTCAAAACTTTAACTGCAAGGAAATAGAGTTTGTTGCCAAAGGCGGAACTGGGTAAGCCTTATCTCATTGAATGAAAGCCCGTCTGTGTCATGGTTTACGATTTTTGCGAGCATCTATGGTTCCCTGAAAGTATCATCACATCTTTGCAGTGTAATGCTGTCTCGTTCTCAACTGACGGCAAAACTATGGCCTCTACTTCCGAAGATAGAACAGTGGCACTGTGGGAACTCTATCCTCCAACATGAAGCAGTAATTTGTGACAATTCTTCGCATAGCTTGCTTGGTCAGTAAGGTTTTTTTCGCGTGAACTATGTTGTAAATTATGAAAAGGAGATCATTCTTTACTAGGAACAGTACTGAAAGAGGTTTTCATAGTTATTATATTCTAGCTGCATGAAATTACTAGTTATTGAATCCAATACGCACCGCATTTATCCAGGTGCTTTCTGAACAATTTATTGGTTATACTTCCGAATAACATATGTCTTTCATGCTCCTGGTGAAGGTTTTTATGTTGTTACCAACCGTACAACCCAGTGACTTATATCCAGCCAGGACAGTAACGTCGATTCGACTGAACAATTTCGACAGAAACTAAGACTGAGGTACTTTGCTTGGTTTCAAAGAGGCAACTTACTCAAGTGTACTAGTGATGACAATTTTATATAGGCTTACGGCCTGCCTCAAAATTTAACACAAAATAAGAAACATCTAACTTTATCTCATAGACATCCAACTCATGACTATTTTCGAAGCAAGACATTAATCTTCTGCACAAATAATATGGAAATTGTATTAGCAGACTTATTAACTTTGGCCACATCCTCGGACTCGGAGTCGGACTCAAAAAAACCCATTAAAACTCGAATCGCAAAAGTACGAGTACAAATCCATTATATATCCAACAAAAAGTTTCATTAGGGTGGGTATAACAAACCAGTTCTGTAAGTCTCTCTACTTTGCCTCCCCTAAATAGTTCTGCCCGCTCTAATTAATCCACCCAAGAGTCCTGAAAGGTGGTGAATGGAAAAAGTGTGTCCTGAAAGGTAGCGAATGGAAAAACTGTGTCCTGAAAGGTGGTGAATGGAAAAACTGTGTCAGATAACCTCCCTAGCAGTTCTCTCCAACAAAAAAGTTTGACATAATATAGAACATTGAATGAATCTAGTGAATAAGAGAACCAATTTAGATAGAATATAATATCCTAAATTCCATTAATAACTCACTATTGCAACTGAAAAACAATCCACCAAGCAAGACCTACAAGTAAATCGGTACCTGATATTTTCAAAAAGCCAGCTCTGCAAAAGGTGATATGTAACCTTACATGATGGAAAAGGAGATCCAAATTGAACCTTCCGAACAATAAAAGGCAGCCTGTGTCCTGGAACGAAGAATGCAAGTTACTCTAATCATTCTCTTGATTGCGGAAAAGAAAAATGTATGTCTACCAACTTACTATGGCTTACAACTGTGCTCGAACACTATTGGAACATTCTGGCATATGCCTTTTTTTCCAGATCATGTCTGTCAGCTATCTGTCACATTTTCAATCGCCAATAATTTTTAGAAAAAAATTGGAAAACTTGAAGGACGCCATAAATATTCCAAATGTAAAGCCAATAAAGCATAATGTGATTTGCTTGCCTTCTTTCTAGCAGCGGCAAGCTCTTTCTTTATTCCTCCTGAAACATAAAGAAACATGTGGTCAAGGATGAAAACTATCAGTTGTACCTTATATATCATAGAATTTCGTCTCGTGCGAAAATAAAGCCATCAAGTTGATTAATTGCACGACATAACTTCTGTACTTGGCCAAAGACGTTAGCATATATATCATGATTTCAGCAGACACCAAACAATCTTTATACCAAAATCCATACCGACCAGAAATAGAAAAACATTGAAGAAAAATTGAACATGTCAGATTTTGAACACCAGGACAAGTGTATAACCAACATGAAGCCATTAGAGTTCTTATAGTTCACTTTCTATAACACATAATTCGAAAAGCTTGTTCCAAGCAGTGACAAGAATGTCAGACTTTTTTTTTTGGCAAGTATAATGTCAGACATGAGTGCCACTAACCATCATTAGGTTCCAACTGTAGGGCCTTCTTGAAGCTCTCGACTGCAGCATCAATATCATTGAGTGCCATATGTGCCTAAAATAGAAGGAATAAATTATCAACAGAAAAACAAAGCTCCAAAATATATTACATGCACAGTTGAAAATAACATCTAAAATGCTACAATTCTTTTAGAATTTATGAAATTCACTTGAAAGAATCACAACTTAACTGCATAACTTTCTAGCCAAACAAGACCTGAAAATAAACTGACATGATACAGGAACATTTTAATGTACAATGCATATCCCGAAGCTAGCATACCATAATGGACAATGTGCAATGCAAAATTAATAAGCAGATATGCAAAAAATAAGACCATAATCTTATGATTTCAAAATTAAAGCAGCTGTAGCTTGTAAAGATGCTTCATGAGATCAGAATGTACAATGATAAAATCGATGAATATTATTATGTTTGAATTTAAATTTAAGAGTATTTTTATAATATTCAGTTTTCTGGAAAATTGCAGGGTTCATATATTATTCTAGATATTATTTTCTTATTCATCCTTAATAAGGTTATTTCATCTTAATAATTAGTTTTAGAAATTTTCATTTTCTTCTTTAGAAATTTTAAAGTCCATGTTTGACTAGGGCTCTTCCTAGGTTAATTTGAGTCTAGGTTTAGGAATGCTTTTGAGTTTGTGAAAAATTAAGTTTTGTTATGTTTGTTATCTATAGTTTATTGGATGAAGTTTCAGAAGTTCTCATGGATCCTATTGGATTTTATCTGCCTTTATTTCTCTCAAATCTCGACTCATAACCACCCTGAAACATAACACTCAGCTTTGTCAATAATTGCAAACCCAAGCCCATGCTCACAAAACCATGGAGAGCCTTGACGCTGTTTTGCATCTAAAGCACCACTCCATGAGATAAAATTTTCTCGTGTCAATCCCAAAGCAAAACCGGAGGTGCCATGGTTATAGATCATTCAAAATAATATCTTCAACAATCCATCGAATGTTTTATCCAATCAGACAAGACGGCATCTTCCAATGTGACAAGTGCTAGGCTAATTATGTGATTTGAAAGTCACAACTACCAATTTTAAGAATAAACTTATATCTAAAATGCCATTCAGGTATACAGGAGAAAAAACTTTCATAGATGCTACCGAAAAATTACACAGTGCAACAAATCCATTCAAGAATGGAAACCAAAATGCTACTAAATCAAAGAGAGGAAGAAAATTAAGTGTCAAACTAATATTTAAACATTAACAATGTGAAATTGAGGAAACTAGTAAGGGATTGAAGGCATTTCAATCTTATTTGTCAATAAACAGGCAAACCTGGCCTTGGCGGAAAAATGCTTTAGCATTATCCTCTCCATCACGCATAGCAAAATCTGAGTCCAACAATGCCCCTTTTAGATCTCCTAGTTTCAATTTGCAGGCCTAAAGCAAACATGCTAGGAACCAATTAGCTATGTCAACAGGAACAAGGTTGAAGAATTCTCTCTTTTTTTACAAATGAAGGGATGCTACATGCAGAAATATCGAGCACAACCAATACATTGCATTTAATTAATTTGAAAGTATACTAGAAAGACCTTCCTAAAAAAGACTTGTATTCTGATTAAGAAATTCACAAAAATCTTACAGAGCTATTTGTAAAAATCTGTGACTTCGTCTTCCGCAAAGATGAACTCTTCTCTGTAGATTAGAAAAGAACATAAAGCACGTGAACAATGTTGGTACTCTATATCGATTACAATAGCAGAAACTAATGCAGGAACACAACAAAGATTTTACCTTCATCAATGTCTTCCTTCTCCCAGCAAATATCCAAGTACCGCAAAGCCTTGCGATATTTTCGAATTGCCATCTGGAAGTCTTGTTTCTGCGATAGAAACAGACATTATCATCCTCCCAACAGAAAAATGGCAATATTATTTTTGCAGGATGAATCAAGTAAGTCAGAGGCACAAGCTTACAAACAAATATGCACACAAACTACCTTGTACATTTGATTTCCAAGAGATTTAACAAAGTCAACAGCATCCATCCACCATGCAATCTCGTCAGGTTTCACATCAAGATCAGCCGGCCAATCAGGATAAGTATCGCCATCTTTGAAGAAGTTGGATACTCCATCATCTTCCCCCTCAGGAATTTCACCACAATCGGCAATCGCAACATCTCGAGTAGGACGATCACCCTCCTCGGTAGTAACATGCTCAATGGACCGAACCACACCCATTCCTTTGATTACCTTCCCAAAAACAACATGCTTTCCATCAAGATGTGAAGTCCTAGCAGTGGTAATAAAGAACTGAGACCCGTTGGTGTCAGGGCCCCTATTAGCCATCGACAACATTCCTTTCCTTTCATGCTTCAAGTCAAAGTTCTCATCTTCAAAATTCAACCCGTGAATGGACTCCCCTCCAGTCCCATCCTCAGCCGATATGTCCCCGCCTTGAATCATAAAACCCCTGATAATGCGGTGAAAACGAATACCCTGCAACCAAATTCTCTTCAGAACAACAAAACTAACAAAACCCACTTTCCATCAAAGTCCAAGAAAATAAAAAGAATAGTAGTACGATGTGAAGAAAGAAAGCCAAAGAAAATGAAATACCTTGTAATGAAGCGGGGCACCAGTGTTGGGACCAATGCCCTTTTCACCAGTACATAAAGCCCTGAAATTTTCAGCAGTTTTAGGGACAACATCGTCATAAAGCTCCACAACGATTCTTCCCTCAAGCTCTCCTCCAATGCTGATATCCAAATAACACCTTGGCTTCACCATTGTCTTTTTTTTGTTGTTGATGTGGCTGAAAAACCCTAGTATATTCCCACCCGTCCCGCTTCTTAGTTTGAACCAACTAAAAGCACTTTTAAGGTCTTGAACAATATGGAAACCCAAGGCAAAGCCAACCCCGCCTCAACCCTACTCTAAGTTTATGGTTAGTACACGTGCGTGGACCCTTTCCCCGACGAGGTTACTCGTGTGTAACTGGCAATGAGTTCACCCGGCCTGTGCCCGTCAGATGCGGAGCGGTTGTGGGGCACTGATTACAAGATGAAACTGCGGGGGAAATGAGAAGTCTCACAAGACGGTAAAGAGACCAAGCATTTCATTCATGTCACTTTCTATGATGTGAGTAGTTACTTGTCAAAAAACTGTACGAAAATATACAAATATAATTTTATTATTTATTTAATATTAAGTACATCAATCTTAGAATTATATTATATTATATTATATTTATTATTTTATATATACAAATATGTATATTTTACGCTTTCTAATCATAATTTTGATAATTTTACTAATTATTAGAATTTTCAAGATTTGACCGAGATAGGAATAGTTTTAAGGTGCTGATCCGTTTGTCATGGACTCAGATCACTTTCACCTAAGTTACTCGATCGTAATAGGTTTAGAAGATACATACATTTTATACCCGCGAATACGAACCAACTTCCATCATCTATATATATATAACTTCTGAAGCATTGATTTCTTACTGACATCTATTACAGAAGTGCATTGATTTCTTATTAATTGTTAAATTTTCATTCTACAACTAACCAAGCTCTCTTCTAGTTCACGACCCGACAGTTCTTCCTAATCTCCCCACTTTGTCCTGTAAGTACACCAATATTAGCCATTTTGACCATTGATTCTCCAAAATCCTTGGAAAACAAGAACGGGAACTTGCTATAGTTCTGGACCATCAAAGCAGTGGTATTGTCTCCCATAAGAGCCTGGTCAGACTGGAGAAGCCCTGAATTATTCTGAAGCAGCTTGTAATACACGTTGTCAAATCTGTTGGTGGTTACGGAATCGAAAGGAACCAGGTTGGTATCGGAATCATCTTGATTTGGACAGACTTTTTGCAGACTCTGGAGTAAAGATGTGTCAAGCAATGGATCAGGGTTTCCCGTGCCACCAAAGTCGAAAAGCCTTGACTTGAAAGTGAAGCACTGAGCGAAGCCGATGGTATGTGCGCCTGATAGCACTACCACATCCTTCAAGTCGAGACCCTTTGAGGTAAATTTTGCGGTGATGTTCTCCAAGGGCTCAAAAGGTCCTGGAATCTGCTCGTTAGCAGCGGTATCACTTGAAGTCAGGCCATCCCGGCGACCCAAGGAAAGAGGCCAATACGAACCTCCAGACTGAGAAAGATATTATTCCGAAACAGTTGGACCAAAGAAGTGAGAATAATTATCAAGTCAAATGTGAAACTGTGCAATACGAGTTCTTACTATATAAACAGCTTCTCTTGCTGCAAGAGTTAGTATATCAGCACAAGACACGACCCCTGGACAAGCTTTCTCCAAACTAGCTTTGATTGCGTCGATGACCTCAAAACCTCTAGCTGAATTCCGATTAGCAAATGCATTTTTCTCCGACTGAGCACCATCGAGTAGCAGAGATGCATCACATCCCTAGTGTCAGAAACATGCAGATGGATCGTCTTAATTAGCCATATATTTATGAGCTTATTAGATATAATAACTATATATAATATTCAAACAGAGTGGCAGTCAATAACAAAAGAAAAGCTGTAATTGCTGGTGCAATGGGATTACATTAACAAAGCAATCATGAAAATGGAGCCGCAGTAGAGAGGCTGCCATCCTGGTATCATTTCTTACGGCAGACCACACGCCATATCGAACAATTTTTGTCAGGGTAGGACAAGAGGCATCGTAATATCTGTAATCAAGTTGGCACAACACAAGGGGACTCAGCAAGATAAGACAGAACAAGGGAACAGATGTACATTTATAGTAGGAGTTTTGCTCCATGTCTTGGGAGACTTGATATCCGGACACTAAAGAGCTAAACTACTCCTGACTAGTAAGTACTGGGTGACAAACAGTTGTAAGTACGATATATATATATATATAGTAGTACATATACCCCGTATAGTGTCACTTTCAATAAGTTTGGTTCAGTTCCACATCTCATGTTAATGGAGAACTCAGCAAGACCCACTTCTGCAAAATTAAATCATCAAGTGGCAGATGATGCATCCGGTCGAGAAAACACCAATTTATGTACTGTTGTTTATATTACCAAGCTTGACTTAAGTGAAGAAAAAACAATTGATATCATAGATAACAAGACCAATCCCTTTTAGAATTTCGATCAAATAATTTGACAACTTACTAATAAATTAAGTTTGAATTATATTTTTTGGGGATTCGAACCCTATCTCAAATCCTTAAGTTATCCAAAAGAAGTTGTTCAAGGGTTTTAGATACTTCCATTGTAGATCAGTGCGAGGCATCGATTTAACGTGTGGATAGTGCGTTTAGGTATACTCTATTGAGTAGTGGACCGTATGCATGTCCGATAATGGGAGCCCCTGTAACGAAGCAGTCGAGAGGTGTAGTAGTTATCCTCATGCAACGAATGTAGCGATGGTGGAGATAGTGCAGGCAACACAAAAGCGAATGAGGGAACAAAAAAAGGTAGAATCGTAGTGGGCTACTAATTTAGGGGGAGTTTGAAGTTGAATTGCCTTCACGTGAGGTATAGTGAATCTTAGTGCTTTCTTATGCATACCTAACTAAAATATCCCTCATTTCCCATTGATAACCACACGTGAAGTCCGCAATTACAGATAAATGAGAGGCATTGTAAACCATAATTTTCCATTAATATGGATTTTAGAAAAGAAAGATTAGATTTTCTTAGTAAGTATTCATCCAAATCCAGAAAGTTATTACTCACAGAAATATATCTTTTATTTTAAATAAACTGTTTTTAATATTAATTTCAAACCGCATTGGTATAACATGGATGTTAGAATTAATGTTATTTTTATAAGTTAATAAATTAATTCTATGTTAGTTTTGTATTTTAATTTAGTTATAAAAATCAATAGTAATTAATTTATTTATAGTGGAGTGAATAAACTTTCATTGTCGTTATAGGTTATGGAAATATAACACTAAATCAGAAATTACTCATAAATTTTATTTTTAAATCCCTTTAATATCCTTCATAAAAAATTAGGGTTTTATGTTGGAAAAAATAAATTATATATTCCAATATTATTATGTTTATTTTTTCTAATTGATATCTAAATATAAATTAATTATTAAAAATTAATTTTTTATTCTAATTTAAAACTCAGTTTAGATTGAAATTGCACGGGTGTCCCCTCTCACGGGCTTAAAACGTTGGAAAATGAATAAATCGTATATGGCCCACCAGGCGGCCTGGATTTGCAGGTTTGCGATGTGGACTTTCGCACTCCTAGGCATGGCTTTTCAGTGGGCCTATCGCCGCGTATAGCTTTGTTATAGGTGACTATGTTTTTAACTTAGCTTGCTTTCAGAATCAAAATCGATTCCTGATCTCTAACCATATCGCATAACTGAATCTTCCAAAAGAATAAACGGATACCGAACGTCTGATGTAGTCCTTTTCAATTCAACTTTCTACAGACCAGAAACTTGTGATCGTTACCAATCTTCCCCATTCTTATGCTTTCTCAAAATTCATGCCCATAAGATTATGTTGCTTTATGGGTTTGACTATCTGCGCATATTAATACTGCAATTTTCATCCTTACCCTATTATTTTTTATACAATTTGTGTGGATTTCAACTACAAAGATTGAGATGAATTCATTTGTAATTTTAATCTTTGCAACCACCATTTTCGGTTTACATGGAGTGAGTATGAAATATAAATATATTAATCTAAAAGTGAACCAATCATTCTCAACATTTGCTTTCCCCGTTTGTTCTGATCTACCTGTTAAGAATATATAGAGGAAAGAGCCATTCACTTCCATGTCGATTACCTAACATAACACGAAAGGGCAGAGGAGAAGAAGCTTCCGGATCTATAACATTACCAAGTAAATAATTTGGGACAATAGCACAGAAGACGTAACTACGATTTTCTCCTGAAAAAGTTTCTATGACTCGGAGCATAGGAAACAGCACAAGTAGTCAAAGCAGCTCTGCGAGCAATCGAAGCAGCAAGAACAACTGTATAATCCCAAGTAAACAAACATATGTAAATCAATAAACCTTTTTCAAAGACGAAGACCAGAGTAATGAACTCCTTACTCAAGGAAAGCCAAAGATGGTACCCGAACCTATATCTATATATATATATATTATAAAAGATAAAATTACCATTCATCAACGATTTTTTCCTGCTCATCTTCTCCTGCCTGGTAATTTCTCTCTATGCTCTGTGATGCCGGCGGGTCCATCGGTTTTCTCCTCTGTGGATGGTGTGACTTTATGCGTTTTCTCTAGGAGGAGAATGGAATGAGCAGGGACTAAGCCGCCCTGAGAAGGGAATGGACAGTGCAGGATCCACGTGAAAGCATTTGTTTTGTACTTTGGTGGAATGGGCGGCAGACAATTTGTTGACCAAGATGGCGAATATGATAAGAGAGCAACCACTAAAAGGAGCTGATCACTAGTTGGAAGTGCTGGACAAGTTTTTCTCAGTGCAATCTCACGGGTTCATCTGAACCGTTGGATTTCCACCAAAGAAATATCCAATGGTCAAGAACCTTCAAAAAATAAATGCGAAGTCGGATACCAGATTGGCAGGTCTCGTGTAAAAATGTGAGATTTCTCAAAAATAGTAGACTCTTGTCATGATTGTCATTTAAAAATATTGTATCACCAACATCACTTGTTTACTTTAATTTAAATATTAAGGATTTGATATCTTATTTTATATATAAAAAATATATAATATATTTACAAGATAATAAAAAAATTAATTATTATCATGATGATGATACATAATCTTAAATTCTCGAGAATACGACCTCTAAAATTATCCGAAAAAAAATTGAACTAACGAAAACATTCTTGACAAACATTAATAATGGATGTAAAGAAAAAAGACGCCAATAATATTTTGATATTTAAGGCAGAAGGACAGTTCGAGAACAGAGAATTTGAGAATTTGAGAAAATTCGGCTTTATGATAAATAATAGGGATAATATCGTCATTGCAGCACATTAAGTTCTCCAAACATACAACATGACTACTACGATACAATTTGGACTCGCACGGAAAATGTACATGGAGGCGAGAGCGAGAATATTACTTATGCAAAATATACATACATCCAACAGAACTTCAGCAATAACCAAAGCCCTAAATTAATTAATGAATTGCTTACAAAACCTGCATCTAAAGTTCCCCATCCACATTTGTTTCCATGTTGGGTAAACATGAAATTTTAGAAGGTATTATCAACAAGGATGAGGCAAAGAATCTATTACTGCAGCAGCCTATCGCCACCAGTCACCTACTAGGGCCCCTTCATGTCAGTGATAGAAATTATTTTCCTCAGTTAACCTACGTACTCTTTAGCATAGTCCTTCCAGAACAGGCGCAGCTTCATTCAAAAGTCCCCAGGGATATCTGAAGATATCAGTTAGTCGTCATCATGTGCATTGTGCTGGCCATAAATGATGAGGGTATGCATGACGTAGGCTTTGACCCAAACATGAAGAAGCCCCAGTAGGAAGAACAAAAGAAATACATGGAGTAATGGGAGGCCACAGTTTAAGTTACGTTGGAAGTTTCATGAGATCACTGGGCAATTTAGCCGGAGAGCAAGAATACTGTACAAAGCTGGATCTGGCAAGATAAACAGATCCGTCGTTATCAGAATGCCATGAAAATTTCAATGGCCAGGATGTGAAGCTTACTGGTGAATAGGATAATAAAGATAATGAAAATAATCACCTCTCATATGCTGCCTTGTCTCTTTTACTTTTGGAGCTCGGTAAAACGGGCAGCTGATCAAGCTTAAAATCAGAGACTCTCGGGCTGTAGAATACATCCTGCCAATTAAAAGGAAACAGTATGAGCATATTAAATATACAATTCAAATCTGTATTATTTCCTTTTGAAACAAGGGGGGGACAGTGTACCCCGAATTTTATTCCACCAACTGACGAGGAGGATGAAGAAACATCAAGATGATGTGCGTTCTTTAACCAGCGATGTTCGAGTAACATGCTAGCTGATGGCCTCTCCGCAGGATTTCTACAAAAGCAGCAACGCAGAAAATCCTGGCCGTCAGGTGACAATATTTCTGGTATAGAAGGGCTATCCCTCATAACTTTAAACATTGCTGCAGCCTGCACAACCAAAGACAAAAAAGGCAACTAAATTCATTAAAAAAAGTCTGGAAGCAATTTGATTACTAATCACTCAACCACACCTCAGAGTTTTCTATCAAACACTATCATTCAAGCTCGCATCCCTATACCACACAAATAAATAACAATTTAGTGCTTACTCCTTCATATTCGCTCCAAGGAGGTTTTCCCGTGAACATTTCAATGATAGTACATCCCAAGCTCCATATATCAACAGCAAGTGCAAGATCAGAATTGGTATCTTTCCTCATTACGGCTTGCATAAGCTGCATAGATAGCAGTGCCATCAACTTGGGAAAATTCCAAATAGTTCACGTACTTTATGTGCAAGAACATACCTCCGGAGCCATCCAGTATGGACTTCCCTTCAGAGAAAGATCAGCTGCTGGTCCAGTAAGCTGAGTGAGAAATAAGGTCTAATGCATGAGCCACAAATAAGAAATAGCAAATCTGTATCTAGAAAAGAAAAGTAAAAAGGCGTTCACAATGCTTATTCTTAGCCATTGGTATGCTAGAATATTGTAAAAGGACTTAATAAGATAGTTGAAGAGTTGTTGATACATTAAAACTCCGTGTGTGCCTTAACATGTCAGGGGCCATGGAGTTAAGCGTTTGTAAGCATAAAATAAATGATAACAATAGCTAAGCAAACAGTAGTAAATAAACAATAAGAAGAACTACGACAATCACAGTTGGACCTCAATTCTGAATTCCTTGAAAAGCATTCGAATTGATATTTCCAAACTTCTGACAAAGGCACACTTTTGAAAACCAATAACTAGCTAATGGCGCTTTTTTTTCCAACTCTCGCTAACAGTAGAAAACTATGGCCGCAGCCCAAAATGAAAAAAGAAATGGTGACTAAAATAGCCACAGAAGCTATTAAGGCAAGCGTAACAACAAACAAACTACTTATCCATTACAGTGACAGAGTAAGAAAGGAAACAGAAACATAGCTGATAATAGGCATTGAGAAAATCCTAGTAGATAAGAACTCTTGAAAACATAAACTGCAGCAAGGTCCTATCCACATGTAATAACTTGCATGTCATGCAGCTAGTACGTTTTCATGGTGACAAAGAGAGTACTCACATGTTTTGCCATTCCAAAATCTGCAAGTTTTACCACACCAGCTGCATCAACAAGCAAATTAGCCCCTTTTATGTCCCTATATACCAACAATGACAACATGTTCAGCTGCCTATTCCCTGCATGATTACTTACATAGTATGCCAAGATAGACTGAAAATATTGCAAGATGCAAAACACTGTACCTGTGAATTGTCTTTGTGCTGTGCAAGTAAGCTAGTCCAGAAAGAATATGGCGAGTAAAACAACGCACAACACTTTCTGTTATAGCTCCACAATGTTCACGAATATATTTATTGATGGAACCAGGATGAACATACTCTAGATATATATAGAAGCGATCTTCAACCTAAACATGCATAAATAAATTAATTACAGCAATCTTGAAAATCTAGCAGACAGAAGATTATAAACTTAAAGATGCATGGTATCGAGAAATAGACCAAAGCATACAGCTGGAAAATACTCACTATTTCACTACCATAATACTGCACAATATTTGGATGCTTCAGCTGGCTCAGAACATTGATTTCCTAAAAACAGGGGAAGAAATAAGAAAGTATAAGTCAATACATGGTAGAAAGAAAAGTACATCACTATTGACATGAATGCGTATTGGCTACATGTAAATATCAGGCCTGTCCCAAAAGCATGCTATACCATACATGCTCTAGTCAACAAAAGAAACTACTAAAAAGTTTTTTTATAAATAGTTTATATTAGATTGTGCCACTTTCCTTAATAATTAAAAAGAGAAGGAAAAAAAACTGAATCAACAGAGTTGATTGGTTATAAATGAGGCAAACAACCTGCTGCAACTGCTTTATACACTCTTCAGATTTTGGGTCATCAGGACACATTTCAACTTCCTTCATCGCACATAAAGCCCCAGTTTCCCTGTTATAAATAAGTGGTTGCAGGTGATATCTCCTGGAGTGAGTAAAGATGGCAAAAGCTATACTGGAAGACATACCTGTTGCTGGCAACATAAACACTTCCAAATGTACCACGCCCAATAAGCTTTCCTTTCTGCCACTGACTTTTCATGGGCGTGGGTTCTGGTTTTGCCGTAACTGGAGGAACAGGTAAAGACTGTGAAGGCACAGCTGCTATAGGAGGAAGAGGTAAAGGATGGACTTCAAGATTACTGACATTATCACGCCGAGTACTGCATATGTCAACTGATCTTCTGGCATTCAATGGTGATGCTGGTCCATTTGGGCTTCTGGGGTTTCGGAAAGGACCTATATTATGTGGACTATGAAGCGGAGAATTCTCTGTACTAAAAGCAGTGCAATCCAAGTATGCTGGAGGTGGAAGCCCTTGTATATCTAGCATTGTCATCTCCGGTGCAGACCAAACTTGATTGGGTTTAGAAATCATTTGGTAGTAAGGAAGCAAACCAGCACCAGTCGCTCCACTTTCGGGGCTTCGCATAGGGCTAGTGGGAGCACTCCAAGCGGGAATACTTATCCTGAAGTTGTCTTGCGAACATACAGCACTGTTTAAATGAGGACGGACCACATTTGATGCCCTCATTTCAATATGCTCCGCCATTTTCTTCGTGTCTCGACCAACCGGAAATAAACTGGAACCAAACGATAATTTAAAAAGAGGCAATGATAACTACTGATTGAACAAGAAATCTTCGCCATATTCTCCTTAAGATAGACATACCCTAGCAGCTGGAGAAATACATTCAAATAATTATTAATATTCTACATGCGATTCCCTGAACTTTCTCGAATCCTCAAAAATTAAACTAACCTGCTAATTCTGGCATGGTGACAAGACGGAAGTCATCACAAATCACAAGTAATACGAATCATCCAGTACAGAAGAACATGTTCATCAGTAAGAGAAATCCAAGACAATATACCTGGCAGTAATTGAAGAAGATGCTCCGTCTCCAGTCTTATCTCGCTGCTCCTTCTCCCTGGTAGACGACAACCGCGATGACTGATCCCCGTCAGGATTCTCCGGCGGCAGAGGCAACGGCACCGCCACAGCCACCGAACTAGACGATGATCTGGACAGCGGTCCCGGCTGATCGGCGGTGGCCACTTTCGAGGTCCTTACAAGGTCGAGGTCGCTCAAATGACGCAATTTCCTCGCTCGGGTTAACCTAGGCCCACCATCTTTACCCGAGAAACCCAACGAAACGGCCCGGAAATCGCTCCGGCCTGGTTTGGTGCTGTTACGGTTATAATTCTTGGCGCGGGAAGACAAAGCGGTGTCGTCCACGGGGGATGAAGTGGAAGAAGAAGAGGAAGAGGAGGACTTGTGTGTGCGGGCGGAGGATGCAGAGGTGGTCGGCATTGACGAGAAGTGGTGAATCCAACGCATTGCGAAAGAAGCAATTCAACCAAAATCACATTCTTATACGTCCGTCCAGTTTGGCGTTTGCTGTTTCTCGTGGTCATTGATCAAAACGACGGATGATGATGACCGTCATCCTGATTCTGGTGATGCAGTTGTAACCAGGTCAAGGCGGGAATCGATGATGTTGGTGCTCTCTACTTATTTTATTCGCCTTCCCTTTCCTTCTCTGTACACAGAAGGGGAGGAAGAAACGAAGGAGCGGAAGAGAAAGAAAAGGGAGGGAATCTGCTTGAATTCGGTTACGAATTGTTATTTGTTATCGGAGATGAATTTTGGGCTTATTTTGGTGTCACGTCGTTTTTCTTCCTCTCTGTCTTTGATAGGTAATATAACTTAGTTATTGTTGATTGTCGTTTTGATGAAACACGAGGGTTGTTGATTTCGTTTTGAGTTATTAATAACTATTTGCTGTCCCCCTTGTGTTCTTATCTCATTATGGATTTTTATTCTTTATTTTCGGAAATGGCATTGTCCTAACCTTCTTTTGTAAATAAGAAAGTCTTTGGTTTTAAAGTCAACACGTATGTGAAGGTAAGTAATTATGTAATTTTATTTTTTAATAGGACGAAAAGTACTATATAATAAATTATATGAAATTATGACCACAGTCAGAATATTATAATTATATAAATAATTAATCTTGTATGATGTGATAGTTGGGCTTTTTTTTCTTACGAAGTTGCTTATTTGAATCAAACGCGTGCTTGTTAAGATTTTCTTTCGTATATAATAATATTAATCTCCGTAGAGGGTTTTTTTTTTTTTTTTTCTCTTGAATTGTTCTTTCATCCTCTTGGATTCTAATGTTATTTGTGTATAGTTTCTATATTTTTTCGTGATTCTCTGTTCCAATGTTAAATATGGTAAAGGCACACTGCGTCCATATTACGATAACTAGCTTCACTATACCGTATTTGTCTGTAAAATCAAGTTCAACTGTAATCGGTATCCGGTCGAATTTAAATTATTCAGAAAATTATAATATTTGAAGAAATAGGTAAGAATAAATTGATTTGACTAATTTTATAAAAAGTAATTCAATTGGTTTTAAAATACATATATTTTTAAATTTTAGCAAATTATAAAATAATTTATTTGATAAGTATGAAACTAAAATAATCCATTTCAACTCAACTACATAGTAGATAATATAATTTATAGTTTAGTATACCATAATAATTTTATAATTTATTTTTAAAATTTAATTATATATAATAAAATAAATTAATCCTTCCAGAAGAAACAACGAACTAGCATTGAAAATTATTATTAAATTGTTGTACAAAATATACAATATAACCGGTGAGACTTCTTACAACAACGTATCATAACAAATGCTAGCTAGTCAAATCCATAGAAACATTTAATTATTCGTAGATATAAATATTTATTACTTAGATTCTTAATTTTCTATTATTATAAAAAGCGTTTAGTCATATATTATAAAGTAATTAATAATTATGTATAAAGAACACCGACATATAGAAATACATTAACGACGCGTTTAGTTGAAGTATATCAGACATTATCTTTCCCAAACTTTAGCCTTGATGAACTAAAAACACAAACAGGCTAACGAAAGAATATAAGATTTTGCATTGAGAAGCGTATGTGAATGTCTGGAGGATAATTTCCAGTTGGGTAAAGCACAAGATGTGAAACAGCCATTTAAGTTTCACGACTACATTGACGCCTCATGTTCACAGCAACCAACTTCTTCCACTATAGCTGCCAAAACAAAGTGTATGCTTACAAGTCTGTCCTATGCAACCTCCATTTAGGAATCAAGTTTGATGCTCTTCCTGTTTGAGAATTTCAAAATATAAACTTAAGCTACAACTGGAAACTGGAAGATGCGATAAGATTTATTTCTAACATGACACCTGCAGTTTAGAATGTCTAACCATTTTTGCAAAGACGGAACAGATGCATCCGGGTGGCTTATGGCTCTGAAGATTTTGGGTTTTCTAAGTCTGTTGCGGTGATCTTACATACGGGGATGTTCTCGTTCTTACTCAACAGTTTCAAAGATGGATGGACCTTGACATCACCCATGACCACTCTATCTCCAACATCTAGATTGCTTATGTCCACTTCGAGTTTTTGAGGAATGTGCTCAGCTGGGGCAAGATATTTCAAAGAAGTTCTGATCCTTTTTAAATTGCCACCTGCTACGACCAAACCATCAGAAAAGAATTACATTCACCAAATCACAAAATATAGTTTGAGTTTAGCAAGAGATATAGATAACAGTGATCAAAGTAGTCCGATCACCCTTTTCTTGGTCTCATTCTATTATTTTCTGTTCAATCGTATACTCATTTCTTTTTTTAAGGTTAGTCCCACAAAGGTCTAGTCTACAGCTGCACGGGTTTAGCTTGATTCTTGGCATTCAAAAGACATTTACACATCACAAGGATCATTTTCTGACGGAAAATATAAAGACTACTACACAACAGGAATTAAAAAGAAAAAAATGAAGAAACAAATTGTATCATCAAGCCTTTCTAGATGGAGTGAGAAGTTTTCAGACCAAAACACATTCACTACAGAAAAAATTGCACGCCAACTGAAATGGTTGGATAAAGGGCAAGAACATAGGAAGTAACTTTTAACCTTTTCTTCTGATCTGTTGAAAAACACAAGAATAAGATAATGCCTTCAAGCTAAAAATTTTGAACATCTTCAAGAATTACAAAACAAGTTTTGAGAAAGAAAGAAAGATTCATTTCAGAATGTACTAAGTTCTTCAAAAGTTTAAAAAAACTATTTCAAGTGTCATTCTTGGAAAGGTATTAAACTCCAATCCTTCAGTTTCCAAATTTATAAATGATAGTTTGCATCATTCATAGCTGATAAAGAATTATAGCCAGCCACAATATAAAAAAACTGTTCACTATGTTGTAACAAAAAATATGCAGTGCAGCAAGGAGCTCACTTCGTTTTCTAGATATCAATCCTCCCAAATCAAGATACAGGTAAGGCATATGCAAAGCTTCACAGACGAAACACAACAAATGCAACGAATATTTATATACATCGCCGCCCCCAAGATTTTGATACTCAGATATAGGGAAATGATTAAAATAAAAACCCCAAAACATTACCTTTCTTTAAACCGATACATTCCTCGTCTCCCTTTAAGACAATAGGCACATCAACCATCAACTCGGTTCCATCATCGGCCCACACAAACACCAAATTCAAGATCTTCCCTGTCTCTTCATCCCTGTGTATCTGCAACAAAACCTCAACAAGATAAATAAAAATCCAGTAAAATTACAAACTTGGAGTCAACTTGAAAATGAAAAAAAAGAGAAGAAGCAAACAATCTTTGCCTTGATAGGAAGAACAGTTCCAGATTCAAGCATGACCGAGGAACCGGAGCCGGCACGGATCTGGAGGGCGAAGGTGGTGGAGTAAAAGTATGGGAGTTTGACGGACTTAAGGATGGATTGAATCTGTTTAAGTTCAGTAGTGAGGAGTTGTTTTCTGGAGAGTGAACGAGAGCTGGGGTTCTTATCGAGAAGGCTCTGGGCGAATACCACAGCGGGGATTCTGCCTTGGGCTCTATCTCTGGCGGCGATTCGTCTCCCAGTGCACTCACGTGGGATGGCTTGGATTGTGTGGAAGAGGGAAGAATGGGTCTGTAGTGTTGGTGCTGTCGTCACTCGGACCGCCGTTCTAAGGCCGCGCCACCACCTGGCCATGGTGCTTCGGTTGTAAATGCAAGAGCGGAAGGTATTGGTGGAAACTGTCTGAACCGAAATGAAGCAAAGGGTTTTAAGAATTATGGGTTGTGAGGTTTAAGATCATTTGGGCCAACGGATGGAGATCTGGGCTTTCTTGTTCGTAGAGAAGTGGGCCTACTCCATCATCCGATAACCCTTCGGGCCTGTCCATGTACAAAAAACAGAAAAGTGAAGAACATACTATTCTCTTTCCGTAGTTGGATCGACCGAACTCAAATCTACATTGGTCTGAAGAGCGGAACATGATAAGATTATCAATCAGGCTATTTTGAGGTTCAATACAAACGAACCTGTCGTTTTTCGAGTTAATTCAACGTTTTGAAGGCAAAATCTTTGGCGTGGGCTCACAATATCTGGCGAAGTGATTCACAGCTTTAAGATACGAATTTTGAAGATGACTTTTTGTCCGTCCATGTACGTGTCTACTGCCTAGCGTAGCAATCTGAAGGTGGTGATAAGCTTAACTTGCGTCCGAAGATATTTTAAATAATTGCTTAGCTGATCTTTGATTGGAAACTGTGCACAATTTTAAAGAATATCTGAGCTGACTCCCCTTCTTATTATGGAGAAGATGAGTGATTGATTGTCAATACGCATATGTGGGTAAGGAACCCTGAAACCTTCGTCAGGAATTATACCCATGTCCGGCTCATCACCCAGGAGATCGAATAGTGATAAAAATGTATTAACCTCTAGGTTTAGGCAGCTAACTATTCTCATGGAGCCATGACTGCCATGTCGAGTGCCACTGCAAGCTTTGTCTCCCTATGGTTTATGCATGTAAATGGCCGAGCTCGAGAATAATGAGGTTATCAAAAGTATTAGGAGCAAGTCCAGTTGCTGCATATGAAGAAAGAACAACGAAACCCCAAAATAGTACTAATTGAGGGGAGGGAAAATCTTTCTTAGAGTTGCAGAAAGAAGCAGATTGAATAACTTGAAAGAACCAATATAGGTTGGGTTCAACAGAAAATAACTGGATTCCCTTAACTATTTTATCAGGATTCAAATCCTGGAGATATCGATGTCAAATCCGAAAAAAATATTAGTCATGCAGATATTCTCACCGGATCACTTGAAGAAAACTAAGATTCTTACCAACATCAAACGGCAATTGTTGCTTCTTGTTGTTGACACTAGCTTTGCACTCCTGACTTTCAGGATCACGCCTGAAGCATTAACAGAAGAGAGGGGCAAACCTGCAAGTGCCAGACTCCAAGCAAGAATCTGGGGACGAATATAAGGCTAACTGACTGATTGAAACTCGCAACTTCATGAACAACAAATATAACTTGAACAAAATTAAACAAGATCACGCAACATTAGGTAAAAACAAGAACTCATCGTCTCTCTAATTCCCTCAAAAAGTCGTCAAGAAAGTGCAGAAAGCAACTCCAGATTCCTATGTTGGCTAACTACATTATTCTTCACTTTACAATCTGATTCCTATGTCTGCTTCCTACCACAAACTGTATATGGAACAGAATCAATGTGCAGTAACTTCTTCTGGTTTGCCAGGTCTACTACCACTCCAACAACTCTCTGATCTGTCATCATCTTCTGCTTCCATGCTATCACTTGCTGAAGTAGAGATGCTCTTGGCAGTCCTATTTGCATGAAGGGGTCCGCGAGGAGAAATAGACTGTGTGTTACTATTGTTCAGGTTTGAATCTGGGTCAGCTTGTATCATTCCAGTTGCTTTGGTAGTAGAAGAAGTTGGAAGTCTACGGAGATGAAGCCTGTATTTCTGTGCACATAAAAACACTTCTCATCATATCTCTAATCCATCACATACATTGTCTAGGAAAGAGGTGTTTACTTGGGAATAAAATCACATACTTGCAAGTGGCTTTTAACTTCGTCATTGGTGAGTCCATCCACTTGCATATGTTCTCTTATCTGCTTTGGAGTAGCCACTGTAAATAGAAAACAATCAATTAAAGGATACAAGATGATCATGTATACAACTACACAGTCAGGCACTTGGCAGGGAACAGAAATACAGTACTTTAGCACAGGCAGGCATTCAACCTTACAACTGCAAAGTAGTAAGAAAATCATGCTTTTTAATCATTCAAAACCGAAATTCAGAGACTGCTAACCTTGAGATCCACCAAGTTGTTCAAGGGCATCAACAAATCGTCGATGAAGCTCCGGGGACCAGGACCGCCTCTGCTTCCTGCTACCGTGCTGCTGCAGCTGTTGTGGTTTAATTTTCTTCATCTGATTATTGTCATTGCTTTTGGATATTAAATTGCAAAACCCCAATTCTGACCCAGAAGTCATAAGAGAGAGTCCGGTAACTTGTGAAACAACCTCCTTCTCTTCCTTCTTCCCAGTTACTCCTTCAAAAGCTGCAGAGAGTCCCTTAAATGGCACAAATGCTCCTCCTCCCCCATTCAGTTGATTACACGACTGAATTGGGTTCTCACAGGTGGACCTATCATCGTCTTCGTCCGTTCTCTGACACTAAAATCATGTAACGTAAAGTTCCCATTAGATAAAAGTCCATAGCAATAGGAAATCCCTCAAGAAATTCGTGACTTGACTAACCTGTTTTGGTTCTGATTTAAGCGAGTCCTGTCGTTTTCCATCTAAGATGTCACCGTTAGAACTCCACAGCTGAACAGAACTCATCCACTTACTCTTATCATCACTCGCATCAGTCGATTCGTTCCCATTACCATTCGATGGTAAACCCTCCTCAATCACTGCCTGATCTTCATTCAGTTCCTTGCAGAGCATTATCTCCTCTTCCAGCCTCGTAATAGCTACAACCCAAACAAGAAAAAAAAAGAAAAAAAGATCAAACACCCATCTCCATAAACACAGAACCAAAGAGACACAAAATAAAATAAAATAAAAAATCCTTTAAATCGCATACCATCATTCAACAAAAGCATGCAAAGAGGGAGCTCACGTTTAAAAGCATCGATCTTTTTCCTCTCCTCTTCCAATCTCTTCATATAATCATTAATCTTAAACAATTTCTTACTTCCATCTCGAACCTTCGAAACTTCTTTAATACACTCGCCGATTGTTTCCGGTACATAAACCAAACTCAAATCTAAGCTGAGCTCCATATTTTGTTTCCTCTTGTCTCCTCCTCCTCGTCCCGTTAAGAATAATAGATTCCTCTACTCTATTTTTAGCTTCTAGCATGTCCCAGATAAACATGAACTGAGGCAGCTATGACCATAGCCATGTCTATATATAGATAAGGCAAAAAATTCAGATCCATGTACGCGAAGATTCGGCTGGTCATATTCGGGTCGTCGCGTATATGTGTAAACTCGGTGAATCGGCGACTCGGATAGGTTAAATAAGTCGCACTAAATTTCGGAATCGGTGAGTATCCTGGCTTGGCGTTTGGTATCCTTGGATTCTATGTACCGCACCGGGCGAATTGTCCTTATTATCCACGTATCTATCTCCTTAGTTTTGTTATGATGGTAAGAGAATGTATGGAGATAAAGCCTCTTGGTTGGCATTTTTTGTGTGCTTTGTAAGATTCCTTGGTAGGTAAGAGGGAGGTATCATGTGACCAAAGCTAATGCATTAAATTCATTTTAAGACAACTTTGGTAAGAAAATTTTGGGTCAATTTCCAACTGTGTTCTCTTATCGCAAAGGGGGAAATGCGATGGAGACTTTTAGGTTTAATAGTGGTAGAGATAATGGTGTAGGGGTAACGTTTTCTGTGCTAATATTCATTTTTAATTAGCATATTAGTTATGGATTACAACTTTGTTAGTCCGTTTCTAACTATATCTTTACTATAAAATCAGATTAATTTCAGTTATTATATTAGATGGATCTAACTAATCCGATTAATATATATCAAATTGGGTTAAAGTTTTTAAAAGTGGTTTATAGGGAACTTGAAAATTCAATCATTGATTGATCAATATGATTAAAAATCAATGAGTCTCGTTATTAACTATATATTTCGGAATGAATATTTATCCGTATAAAATTTTGATTTTAATATATACATATATAAGAATAATATTGAAGATTAATAAAGTCACTTGTTGATATATGGATTGGTCTATAAATAATAAACGAAATTTTTAAATATTTAATTAGAATTTAAATCCTGAAAATTTGAAAGTCAGATTTAAGATCATATAAATTTTAATCTTAATAATCGATAGTGATTTTTTAATATTATTTTAAAAAAATTATTGATAAAAAATTGGTTAGCTATATCTTTCTTTAAGGACAAGGAGAATATATTGTGTAAAGTTTGAGTCAGCAGACGCATTATGCTTTATCTCAGCCATCCAGCTTTTCAAATCCTAGATGATAACTCCAAATTTGAGGCCTACCAATATAGGCCATTGAATATGGCCTAAGCCACAGGGAATAAGGGTAGTCTTATTTACTGTAAGAAAGTAATAAAAAAAAATAGAGAACCACATAATCGTTATTTCTAAGGACATAAAGCCTAATTTTAGTACGTGTAATAAATTGCAAATAATACTTTCTGGTAAGATTTGAATACCAAACATCTTAAAATTTTTAAATCCCATAAGTCCACCAAACAAACAACACAAATATTTAACATGTATCAAGCAATTTTAAGTTAAATGAATAAATTATCAGGGGTAAGATTGGAATTATACATCATAAATGATATATTCCAACCTCAATATCCCCAATGGACAGAACGAGTGGATACAATTATTTACCCACAGATATTGAATCTTGTATTCGTATCCCTAACAATAAAACATCGTTTCCCACCTTCATATTCAGCATCTTTTCGATGTGGATGCGCCACCACTGAAGGGATCGGACCACCGCCACTACGGGGAAACACCACCAACAGTAGTCAATAAAGAACAAAAGGCATAGCAAGTTAAAAGATTCCTCACCACGGAACCCGTTTGCTCGATTATTCCTCAACCCATGAACGTGATTGTTATCATATCTATATCAACACAAGATCTTCTAATATAGGAATCTCCTTGACAAAAAAAGATCTTAAATCCTAAACGTGGCATCCACACTGTGTCCTTTCCAGCTCTGAGCCAGTTCTTGGCGCAGGCAGACAATTTTATTTCCAGGACATGAATATTAATTAATTAGGATCTGATTCCCAGTGTTTCAGATTCTCTTGGGTTTTTCCTGACGGAGACGTGTGGAAAAGGCATCCAGTTTCCAACATATGAGATTAAACAAGGATTTGTTTGGTCCAATAAAAATGTTCTGTTGAAGATAAGGATTCCTTTTGGCTATGGGGGTTTTAATGGTTTTTGTTAGGTTGGCGAGGCCAGGGGAACCCACTGGATGCTTTCCCTCCCGTACGTAGAAAAACAATGACATCAAATTTTGTGTGTACCCCAAGCTTTTGGCATCACCAGCTGCGGTGCAAGATAGGGTAAGCAAAAGGTGGGGTGCTAAGTTATTTTACTAAAAGAAAATATACGGTGTTAAGTCCTGCAAATATTCGGGATAAAATAAATTCCCTCAACACAAGCTGCCTTAAATTAGTAAGTAGAAAGAATCTGGCTTTAGAATTTTAATGAATGGAAAGTCTTGCTTGTCAACAAAAGATGAGCATCCCACCCAAAAATACCGTTAATTTTTTTTTTCTAATAGAAGAATATCGCTAAAAATATTATAATTTGATTAAAAAATAATAAATCTTATCATCAAATCAAATATTAAGGATTAAGATTCTGGTGATAATGTTTTTGTTTCTGTGTGAGTAAAGAGGCAGTTGTGATGTCTGATGAAGTCTTTCACACCAGAGAGACACAAAACATAAGAAGAATTTGGTTTGGTTTCTTCTGGGGGATGAAGAGTTTTGTTGGAAGTTTCAAAAGAATGATATCTGATCAAGGATTAACCCTTTCATCTATCTGCCAACTCTGTTAATCTTACCTTTCTTTCTTGTTTCCCTCATGCTCTACCCAAGACCACCACAATGAATCGCCTTCCTTTCATCTCATGCATCAACCTTCTTCATACGCCTTCAAGCTATGGGAAAATTAACCCCAAAGGCCTTTTAACATCTTCCATATATTTCCAAGATTTAGCAGTACGTACTTATATATCTTTATTCCTGGGAGGATCAGGGAAAACGGGTAGAGGTTTGGGAACGTACAAACGGAAAGCTTTAGTCCTCTGACCAGATAGGAGTTCAAGTCTTCAAGACTCGTCCATTACCATGTATTAGCTTCCGTTACTATAGATTTCCAAGCAGGCGAAGCCTTATAATGGGTCTACTCGTCTGAACCCTCTAAATTCCGGTAACGACTCGTTTTAGTTTCCCTTGACAAGCCCGTGAAGGTCATAGACTCACCCAAGTTTTTCAATTCCACCTTCCGAGCCTACTTACTCTGCTCCTGTAGGCTTTGAATTAGTTTAGGTGTACTAAAGCCCAAAGAACCAAGATATGAGTGCATACTTGAAAGGTTTGATATTATTTGATTTTTTTATTAATTGTATAATATCATAGATCATCATTTACATATAATTTTTTAAAAAACATAGGTTGAAAATTATTATAGTAAATTGATAACTAAAGTTTTTCATTTCTATGGTTTCAAAATTAACTTATAATGACAGCCATTGATGTGGACCATTGATCATCAATCACCACTAATGTTGGCCGCTAGCTTCATTTATCATTAGCTACCTCCTGGCGACGGATGATCTACCGCCAATGATCACTATTATTACATTTTTTCAAGAAACTAATTCCTCTCAATATACTCTCTGAATAAAAATGCCTTAGGAACCTCAACAGAAGAAGGCTAGGCTTCTTGAACGAGAGCTAATCCGATCTTCACCGGGCCTAAACTTTTCGATTATTTTTAAAAATATATATTACAGAAAATTATTCTACCCACTCCATTTTAAAACTGAACTATTATTGCAACTGTCCCATACTCTAGTTTTAATCGAACACCAGACAACATGTTTGGTTGACTTGTGTTCTTAACATATTTAATTTATGGAGTAACACTTAGTTTTGAACGTTACATTACATGTCATAAAATAAATAAAAAATTGCACTACATAAAAATGTAATACATATCACGTACTAAGCGACATGATAGCATTAATGTTAAATAAAAGTAATCTCTCAGCTCACTAATGTACGGTGCTAGGGCGGGAATATGCTCTTGCATGTTCACTTTTCTATTGGGCACACCAAATAGCATATAATAATTTTGCTTCGTAGAGTCAGAAAACCACCCTTAATCGGCAAGGAACGGTCCAAAAGCAAAAACAGACAATGCCGCCCTCTGAAACTACCAGGACTTTCCCGGTTTCACAGTTACGCCAAGCTGGCAACATCATGTAATCAATCATTCCATGTACACCTCACAGTCAATCCGCAACCGTTGATTCGCTTGATGGTCCTCCTTTGACCCATCCTCTCCATCAGAAAGCCAAACATCTCATCTCCGCCCTTAGCGGCGGCGGCCCCAGTGTTTCTGTTACGGATCACTCCCGAGCCATGTGACCCCAGCAATTATCCGACTCCCAGTCCTTTCCAGTCATTTCCTGCAGTCCATTAAAAAACAGAGAGATCAAAACAGCAGGTCAAAATCTTTACCAGGCAAACTAATACAGCTAAGCAAGAGACAATAATCTTATTTATAAAGAAAGAAAGACCGACCAGAGAATCCACATGCACAGACAACAACACCGCTTCTGCCAACCAACCAACCAAAAGCGAAGCAAAGATACTGCTAGTAAGTAGAGCCGCCACTAAAACGCTGTCGTTTCTTTTACCTGTTTCCCGTAATAAAAAGGGAAAAAAAGGTAAGAAAAATCTTTAGTTCTTCGTCGCTGCTTTGCCACTATCAGTCTTTATCATTCATTCCCTCCCACACAAAAAGTCTCCTCCCTTCCTAATCTTATCCAATCATCGTCCCTTCACTCACTGAGTTCGATAGCCGAGTCTCGCCGATCCACTACTCGGGGAGCTTTACTAGAAACGACGCTGCGGTGGTGGTGGTGGAGCTGGGGATGTTCGGTAAATGTGAGAATCGAGAAATGGACAGATCGGCGATGGCACTGGGGACCGGGATGGACATGCGGATCATGCACGACAGCGATCGTTACGATTTCGTCCGGGATATCGGGGCGGGAAATTTCGGGGTGGCCCGCCTTATGAGAGATAAGGTCACCGAGGAACTGTTGGCCGTCAAGTATATAGAGAGAGGGGATAAGGTCGGCCGGCTGGCTTTCTGTTTCCATTCTTATCTTTTTCGAGGAGTTTATCTGTTAATTCTTGTGTTTATGAACTGATGATTAAGTAATGATGATTATATTGATGATGATTATGCCTTTTCATTTTCAGTTGTTGCTGTGATTGGTTACTTTGAAGTTTTCCTAATTTAGTATCACTTGAATTTAATGCTTGTCCACTAATGGAATTTTTGAAAATTTCTTCTGTTTTTTTCCTTTTAATTCTATGCGCACACTTCTGCCAACATATTATGTATCATGCGCTGCTGTGTTTTTTCCAGATTGATGAAAATGTTCAAAGAGAAATTATTAACCATAGGTCATTGAGGCACCCCAACATTGTGAGGTTTAAAGAGGTCAGTTTTTTCTCTTATCTTCCTTTCTTTCTTTAGCAGATTATGGTTTCTCAGCGTAATCCTGATCTCAGGTCATTCTTACACCGAGTCATCTGGCAATTGTGATGGAATATGCATCTGGAGGAGAGCTGTTCGAGCGAATTTGCAAGACTGGGCGTTTCAGTGAGGATGAGGTTCTTATATTGTCGTCCTTGACAATTATTTGTTTCCTGTCATATATGTATATAATATGTGGTTTTTTCATTTTTCCTTTTTTTTTATGTTCAGGCTCGATTCTTTTTTCAACAGCTTATTTATGGAGTCAGTTATTGCCATACTATGGTACTTTTATTATTTTGTTAATCTTTTTACTTTTTTATGGGATGTTGTTTGGATTTCTAATTCTGCAATTTTGCTGAAGCAAGTGTGTCACCGTGACTTAAAGTTGGAAAACACATTGTTGGATGGAAGCCCGGCTCCTCGATTGAAAATTTGCGACTTTGGCTACTCCAAGGTAGTAATCTTGTTCTAATTTTCCTTCTTCTTGGATTTTCTCTCACTATCTCTCTATGTGCTCGTGGGCATCAGTTCTCCTCTTGTGTTACATTTTCAAGCATTTTATTTGATTTTCCCACTAGCAATGTGTTTGATATCTCAAGATGACATGTAGCTTTTACGATTTCGAATTATTGCATTAGTCAGGTGTGGTTTGTCTGTGACAAGTGGTGAAAAACTCTTAGTACTAAGAGTTCCTTGGTACATATGACATTTTTCTTAAAATTTCAGACCACTGTTATTATAGGATATAACATGTAGTTAACATACTTCACTATGGATTCATGTTATTACAACATGGTTTTAGGGACTTATGGGGAATTATGAATCTGTGGTGTCATATTCACAATTGTGGTGATAGGCATTGTATCAAATTGGGCCAATTTAAACTCTCTCAAACAGCAGAATGAGATAAAGACCTACTTTAATTGTTCAGTGGAGTATCTATAACAAGCAGTCCTCAGTTCCTTTCTTCATGCACCCATGGACTTTTTTTGCTTTCTTTCTCTATTTAAAAGGCTCTAATGGAGTATGTTTTAATATTTTTTCACTGTTGTCTTGAGAGAATCATGAAATATTTCCTTACTGTGCTTTTTATACATGTTTATCTGCCATTTTGCGTATTTTATCATGTGTTTATATTATCTTGTGATATATATTGTTTTATTTGTTTGTTGTGATATATTTTCCTCTTTTAAATATTGGGTTATAAGAATGTTCCATCTGTTCTCAGTCTTCGCGGCTTCATTCTCAACCAAAATCAACAGTAGGAACTCCTGCATATATTGCACCGGAAGTATTGTTGAGGCAGGAATATGATGGCAAGGTAATATGTCCTTTTACTTCATAATTCGGCTGAAAGGATATGTGTTCTGATTTCTTTTATGCTTGAATTGAGAAGCAAGAGTGGATGGGTTAAAGTTGAACAAGCAGTGATTAAATTTCTAGAAAATGGTCTATTTATATGTAAAAATTTTTAAAAAATCTTTATTATGATCAAAGATTCGAAAGGGTTCATTTAGTGATTGGCTACATCTTTTTCATGTGCATTTTCTTTGCAAATGATGTTTCTTTTAATATCGAACTTCATTCTGCAGTCACTCTGTCAAGCTTTTCTTTATCTGCTTCTTCAGTTCAACATCAATCCTTTTAGTAATAGAAAATGAAAGTGCTATTAAATAACATGCAAAGGCAGATAGTCTAGCCATAAATCGGATTTTTAAGAAGTTAAAATATATTCTGTTCTGATGTACTATACAATGCCAGGTTGCAGATGTGTGGTCATGTGGTGTCACATTATATGTAATGCTGGTTGGTGCATATCCTTTTGAGGATCCTGATGAGCCGAAGGACTTTCGGAAGACAATACAAGTATGTGATTGAAATTTATTGCCGTTGATTACATCATGCAGATTTTTCATGCAAGCAAATGATCTTGTTTGTTCCATGCAGAGAATTCTTAGTGTCCAGTATTCGATCCCCGACACTGTTCAGATTTCTCCAGAGTGTCGCCACCTGATTTCAAGGATTTTTGTTGCTGATCCTGCGACTGTGAGTTATTTTCTGTAATCTGAATTCCTTGATTTGTTATGCTGATAAATCAATCTGGGATGATATGGCGAATATCAGAGTAATGATAGTAGACAACACATTATACCCCCAGTTGTTGAATAAACTTCTTTTTGAGCATGCATATGATGTTTGGATATAAATGATCATTTATAAAGTTATATATCTTTGGTAGGCTTTACCATATCATTTGTTTGAATTAGTTTGTTCCTCTTTGGTTGGAGACTTATGAGGGTTGCTTACAAATTAAAAACTACTCTAGACATCATTGCGGTGCTCATTTTGTTGTTGGTGGACTGATATATACTATGATGATGTGCTCAAAGCTTTAGTATTTGTGCTTTCGTTTTTTGTTTTTGTTAAAAGCTGCTTTTGACTCGTTTCTAAAGGCTTGTGTTTCTGGATGCTTACATTCAACAGAGGATCACCATTCCTGAGATCAAGAATCATGAATGGTTTTTACGGAACCTTCCTGCAGACCTAATGAATGAAAATAATATGGGTAACCAATTTGAAGAACCAGATCAACCCATGCAGAGCGTTGATGCTATTATGCAGATAGTGGCCGAGGCCACCATACCAGCAGTTGGCGTCCATGGCCTTGATCAATTTATGACAGACAACCTTGACACGGATGATGACATGGATGGCTTCGACTCAGAATCCGAGCTTGATGTTGACAGCAGCGGGGAGATAATTTATGCATTGTAATCACCCCATGTGTTGGTACCGTATTGATCCTTGATCATATATATGTAAGCAGCAGATCTGTTGGCCAAGAGAATGTATTGTAGAATATACAAAGTTAGAATAGGAAATGGAATAGAAAACTCTGCACCTTCGAGTGTTCATGTTCACTATATAACACTTCTACATCTTTCTGTATGGAAGAATTTATTTATAACTACTTTACAAGGGGTGGTGACTGTAGTAGTTCTTCTTATCAGAGGTGCGCACTCACCGCTATCTCATTGTAATACTATTTGTTTATCAATTTTTGCACTGGTCCTGTTTGTGCTCTTGTTTCTCCTTGGTTTGGTGTAGATGCGTGGCTGTTGTCACGCCTGCAAGCCCAAGGGGGTGGGGCAGGGTGATTTATCCCACATTGGATGGGAATTGGGTGGTCTTTGGGTATATAAGCGTGGGTGCTGCACATCCCACAAGGTGCATCTTTTGGGAAGAGAGTAATGACCCCGTGACAAGTGGTAGCGGAGCCAAACCAGGCCATGTTCGGTGTCCACGCCTGTAGGCCCAGTGGGGTAGGCAGGGTGGCCCAAGTCACAACGACGAGGGCGTCGTTGGGCTTGGTGGGGGAGAATGTCACGCCTGCAAGCCCAAGGGGGTGGGGCAGGGTGATTTATCCCACATTGGATGGGAATTGGGTGGTCTTTGGGTATATAAGCGTGGGTGCTGCACATCCCACAAGGTGCATCTTTTGGGAAGAGAGTAATGACACTGTGCACTCCATTTCCATGTACAGGCCAATTTTGTCATAAAAGAGAACAATATATAGTATGTTCACAAATTCTACCAATGGAGAACACCAACGATAGATATTACAGTAAAATCCACAACAAAGCCTGTTCAATTCAGCGTCATCTCAGAAAAAAAAGAAAAAAAGAAGGGATAATCAAAAATTATGTTCTTTGAAGCCAGTTTAAGTTGCTGTGTTCTTTCTGCACTTTAATCCTCAAACCCTTAAGATGCCTGAATGGATCCCATGAACTTGCCGTTTCTTGATCGCATATTACCTCCTTTAAGTGCTCAAGCTTCGAGATGGAGGGCGGCAACCTGATGTCTGAGCAGCTTACCATATGCAGCTTGCTTAAATTTTGCAGCTCACCAATTTCTTCTGGTAGTCGTTCAAGTTCTAAACATTCTGATATGTCAAGAATGGTCAGGTTTTGGAGATTTCCTATCGTGCTTGGTAACTCTTTCAGTTCGATACAGGAATTGAGTCTTAAAACCTCCAAATTCACCAACTCCTTGATTTCTCTAGGCAAGGCAACCAGCTTAGGACAGTTGGTGATGTTGAGTATCTTTAGCTTGATGAGATGGCAGACTTCGACGGGCAATTCGACAAGATCTTTACAGTAATCAATGTTGATTTCCACTAAATTTGGCAGAGCTTCTGAAACCTGGATGGTAGAGGTAGAGAAAGCTTGACCAATACTGCACATAACCAAGGATATCTTCTGAAGATTCTTAAACTGTGTGCAGGTGAAGCCATTTGAAGGTATGGAGACATGCTCCAGTCTGATTCTCTTCAGATTGGATGGGGAGCCAAGAAGTTGGAAATTGCCAAGTTCAGTTGGGAAAAAGCCATAGTTCATGACAATCAAGACTTCAAGCTTACTAGTTTCCTTAATGAACTCTGGTAAGGCGTAGTTCTTGGCCCGAAAGTTCAGAATTACAGCTTTAACTTCTGGAGCTTGCAGGAAGCACCAATCTGATGAAAATGCCTCATCTGCGAAAGGAATGTGAAAGGGTATGAAAGGGCAAATACTGGAGAAATTATATCAAAGGATGGAGAGGTGAACCTGTAGAGATAGACAAGAGCCGGGCACTAATTAGATGCTTCTGCTTCATCCACCAGTCAGGAACTTGGTTTCCATTAATCTCAACAACTAATCGTTTTCTGTGCTCGATGGAACCTGCGTTGCCTTGATGGATAGCTAGCTCCCTGAGAAGATCATGCTGCATGACAAAGTGCTGGTTGTAGTTTCCACTCAGATCTTCCCTGATGAATGATGAACAAATTTTAGACGGAATTTGTTGCAGTAAAGAGAATCAATGGCTACAGATATTTATGATTTCAGATGACAAAACCAGAATACCTCCTAGCTATTATATCAACTAGATTCCTGTTGGACAATTCATGGATATTGGCAACAGCATAGACATCTCCATCTAGGTTATATAACTCTACCCACATATCAATGAGGACAGTCACAGGAATCTTTTCGTCTTCAGGAAATGAACAGAGATCCAGGAAACATTCCTTCACTATTTCCTTGTTGTCCAACGCATCCAGACTTCCCTGTAGTAGAGGCCTGAGCAGATCAGAGTGTTGGAAAATAGATCCACTTCTAGACAATTCCCTCTCCCGAATTGCCCAGATTTCTGCAGGTTGCCCCCGGAGTGATCCCCCTACTACTTGAAGTGCCAATGGGGAGCCCTTGCACCCTTTCACTATCTGCAATTAAATGTCAAAAACCAATCAGGTAATTCTTTAAAGTTGGTGGCTTGCCAACCTTCAAACAAAACTACAAAAAGTTTATCCAAGTATTTCAGTAGTCAGTCACCTTGCTCACGGTATGCTCCTCTGGGATGGAACTCTGATTTGGGAAGAAAGCTGAGTTGCGGAACAGAGTCAGAGAATCATCATAACCCAAAGGCTGCAACTTGTATGTAGAACCAAATCTTGGAAACAACGATCTTGAGGTTACCAAAACCTTGTAATCTGTTATCTGAAACTTGAATTTTTCAAGAAGGTAATCCGATTCAATCCAGACATCATCTAGTACTAATAACGTAGGATTTGGTCCCATGTTCTTCAGAAACTGCTCCAACCTGTCGATTGCATCTTCCTCGCTTTGAAACTCGCTAACTGTGTGGCCTTTGTGCTCCAATATCCTGCTAACAATGCCTTCTATAGTGCTCTTCCTTGATACGATGACATAGAAGATGTTACCCTTGAATTTCTCTAATATCCAACAAGTACAACAGCCACAAAAGCAAAAAATGTTTAGTCTGTTGAAGAACAGGATTAAGAACTAAGAACAACGAAGTCTTTCTCTGCCTGCTGTAATCAATTCTGGGCACAAGAATTCATACCTGTAACTTGTTTATCATGACAAAGTACTTTGGCCAATGTGGTCTTCCCGCAACCTGGTGGCCCAGATAATACAACCACAGAAACGCCATCCTTAAACAGCTCCATCTTCAACTCCCCTAATGGCACCTCTAATCCAACAGGATTCAACGGAACCGCAGGGATCCCACCAGCAATGTTTCCATGGGAACTCCAACATCTGCCCTTGACTTCCACCAGAAGTTCTTTGACGTCCCTTACTAATTGCGCTTGCATAACAATCTGAAAGAACAAACTGAGTGAATTTTCCAACTCCATAAGTTTGACTGTGTGTTTAGACTTTCGCCACAAGTCGAAAGAACGGATGCTGGAGCATCCGAGAACAAGCGTTTTCCCTTCACCGATCACTTCAAGTAACCTTGCCGTCTCTTCCTCTCTACGATCCAAAGCTCTGTTCAGCTCTTCTATCTCTTTAACAATGGGGATTATGTCCAGCAAAATCAATTCAATCCGCTGTAAGATGGATTTAAACATGAGGATCTTGTCTTTTTCTTCCATCACCGCTCTTAACAGCTCCCCAAAGACTGCTCCTAGAGCTGCTCCACCAACAAATGCAGCCGCCATAGTTAGCTTGCTACAGTTTCACAAGAAATCACCTTTTGAGGTGAGCGAGTATATATACTAGTTTAGTTCGTGGGCGGAAAGTTAGCCCATTGACGCGGTTCATCGCGGGTTAGCTTAGTCTTTTCCCGGAAACTTAATGAATACCATATCTATGAAGTAACTTAACATCAAAGGTGTCTTCGTACTATTTTGGTTTGTACATAAATAAAAAGTCAACTGTTGATTCGACTTATGTTCCTTTTTAATAAATTCCGACATTAAAATTCGATCCTTACATAAACCTCAGTTCGTACTTAAAATTTCTGATTTTAATAAAATATTAATTTACAATAATTTGCTTTCAGCCTCGAACTAAGCATACAACTAGAGCAGAACCATTCATGTACAAGCTTCTTTCCCCCTTCTTGTCCTGTTTATGTTTCCTCTCTTCTCAAACAGAGCTATTTGCCAATTCAGTCTTCCTTCTTTTCTTTCTCCTTCCTATGTCCTCCAACTTGCCCCACCCTGTTCTTTATTTTCTTGAAGACCTTCTCATCCACCATGTCATAAAAGCTTCTCGACCGCATCCTCACCCACTCTTCACACCTCTTTACCTTGTCCTCATTTTTTACGTAGATCACAGGAAAGGTCATACCCCCCACTACACCTGCAGGAGAGAACACCAAATTCACTAATTGAATATGTAAATACCATATTATATTATGGTTTTCCCACGGAAAAACAACTCTTTATTTACCTACAAAAAGAAGGGTCAGCAAATCCAAGCGGCTTCCCACATATGACAGAAGCCACAGACCTGCAACTACCCGTGCAAATAAAAACCACTCCCTCTCTGCGCTCACACGAAGTGTCCATCCGACTCCTGCATTGATAGATTCTCGAACATAATTTGCTACTCGCGAAGCTCCCTGCTCTGGAATTTCCAAGCCGGACCAGTTTGGCTCTTCTCTAAAAGATCGAGTTGCAATAAGTATTCATTAATTCAATTTGACTATTCCTTGGCGTACAATTAAAAGCAAAAAAAGGAAATGAAAAGCGAAATATACTGATCTTACTTGTGGATAAGCCTAACCAAGTTGCCAAAAAGGAACAGCGCAGTAACTACTAACATGGCAGCCCAAGAAAAAACTGTGACAAAGTTGAACTGATAAACGTCAAGTAAAACCCATACAGTGTTAGCGGCTGATAGGACCACAAAGCTCAATTTCTTTCTTCTCCATAGGAATATATCTCTCGCATCTGCAAGAAAAATACAAATATATACAGAATTAGCATATATAGTATAAAGAACATCGATGGAAGTAAAACCCTTTGCTGATTCTGCTGTGTAACGCAACCTGAAGAGAAAAACGAAGATTGTGATGTCGTAGACATGGTATTTTCGATTCCGTACGTGTAAAAGATCCAAATTGGGTTTCTTCTGCGGTGCACCTGAATTTTCGTTAAAATGTCAATGGTGAGCACTTGCTCTGGAGAAGAACATTTTCTGGGCTTACACGTAAGAAGAAACGTGGAGATCATGCAGCCCAAGTGGCAACATTGGAGTTTATCTCCTACAACTAAAACCATGCGATTCTGATTTCCATAAATATAAAGCATATAGATAGTTTAGAACAAATTACTTGGAAAGAAACAAAGATGTTTAAGAATATGCTTGAAATTCATATTTTAGCATACGTCACACTTCTGCTAATTTTTTTTTTCTTCTTAATTTCCCTTCCATGGGCTGTGTGGAAAAAACTGGCCCATTTTCTTTTGACGTTTTCCTCTTTTATGACCCATTTTCATAGAGAAACGGGCTGAGACTCCCTTATTCATATCTGGTTTGTCTCTTTTTAAAAGCCCACTACTTCTTCAGATACTCCTTTGGCCCGGTCCACTTGAGAGTCTCAAGCAAGGAAAATACTAAAATGATTATGCTGATGATCTAACATCCAATTTTTAACCTTCCCTGATTTCCCCGCAAACTCTACTGATTCCTACCATTATCCTGTGGCTTCAGGTCCACATCTGCACCTTTCAAACAACCAACGTCCTTGCAGCTATTATCCAGATATATTCCTCTCAAAAGAAAAAGGTACGGACACTACATATCACATTCTGGATGTATGTCTGTCTTTATCTTTTGCAGTTCACTTTTGACCATGCATATAATCTCATCAAACTAGATAGTGGAAACAAATTCTCTGATGATGGTCGGTCCTTCTTTGAAATTAATTTAAAATGGTACATTTTTGTTTTCTAGTTAGTTTAGACCCAAATCCGAAATCCGAAAAATATATTCATCTTATATGAAACTTTTGATATATCTTTAGTATAACAATACTTAATTCAATTCCATTCCACTCCCATATCTAAGAAGAATGGAGGTCGAAATGGAATATGTATCAAAATAAAAATCCTGACTCCACTTTTAATCTCTAACACTAACCAAAAATATACTCAGGCGATCCGAAAATGTTAAGGTATCTTGTACTAACACTAAAATCAAACTTTTAATTTTTGATTAAAATTAATCAAATCTTGTTACTCAGATCACACTTTTCGGATTAGGCCCAACTCTTCTACATATATAACATGCATGGAAGTGGAGTTTTGGATGATTAAGGAGGGTTAGGAGATGAAGAGCATAAATTAAAAAAAAATTGATAAGAAATTTTTTTAAAAAAAAGGTTACAGCAGTGCCTTTAATTAATGACTGCAATTGATGAGGTGTAATCCTTAATTAGTTGCAGCGGTGAGAATCAAAATGCCGTTTGAAGGTACTCTTCCCAAAGACTGCTTTCTGTATCCATCTTCAGCCATGGCTTTATCGTAACAAAAACAGTACTGAAGGAATCTTCATTAATTGTCGACTCATTGGACCGCCACCTCCTCTAAAGATATAGACAGGAAAGAGCTGTAAAGTTTTTTAGTTAACCAAGATGATAAACACAAATCAGGCATCAGGGTTATATATTCTTCCTAGTACTTTATCTTAGCCCAGAATTTCGCATCGTATGTAATGGGTTAAGAAGCCTCCAAGACACCCAATTAGAATGTCTGTCTATCTTTAGATTATCCTCCTGGAAACGAAACATATCTATATAATTTAAATGGAAGCACTTTGAGACAAAAGCAACCAATATTTTTGAGTTTTGTGTATTTCTGAGTCCTTAATGCAGAAAGACAGTAACTCTTAACTAAACACTCCTCAAAAAACACCATGCATACATATATATAATGGGGGAACATCATGAAGAAGTTGGTTGTACGACCACACACCAATGCACACACCTCAGACCGACGACCTATCATATGAAATCTAAAGGAAAAATAATAGAAGATGTAATAAGATGACAGAAGCCACGTGATCTTAAGGATAGGCACCGTTAGGTGTTGAAAAATCAGACCATGATGAGAAAGCCGGATTCCAATATCCAAATTCACCTCCACTCGCTGAAAATTCCAAAATGTTAGAAGAGGATGAAATCGTTGGCAGATTGCTTAGAACTACGGTTGAGCCATCAGTGCTGTAATTAGTTGATGACCTGAGTCTTTGATATAGTTCCTGTAAGCCAGAGTTTTGATCTTCAGGCACTGAAAAGTTATTTCCCTGGTACTGTTGAGCTTGTTGTTGGCCAGTTTTCCAGAAAGAGCTGCAAAGACCTATAGAAGGAACTATTTGGCTTAGAGGGTCCAAGCTTAGGGTTCTCATATTCATTGCACCCGTTGAAGCTGTTGTCTCGGATACCAGATGGCTTCCGGACAGACTTCCCTCTTCCTTCATAGCAACAAAGCTAGGGTTAGGGTTCTGAGCAGCTCTAAGTAAGGCCAAAAGATGAGAATTTTGGGGCGTAGCCCACATGATGGGATTTGATGGAAGCTCATGATCAAACCCATTTCCAAACCCTGATCTTCCAATCTCGGATGCAATAGTTTTCAACTTATTTGTGCTTGACTTACCAACTGACGTGGATAGACTTGCGTTCTTGTTCTTTCTGCATCCCCCTCCAATTGGAACATTCCTCAGAGCCCCGCCTTTAGTCCAATATCGACGACAAGTCTTGCAGAAGTGGCGAGGCTGAGTGAGGTTGTAGTTGTTGTAGTAACAGAATTTGGTGTTTGAAGAATCGCATCTTGGGCATTTCAGGTTTTCCGAGTTTGAAGAAGTTGAAATATTTGTATTGGAGTTGGTATTGTTAGTAGTGGTTGAAGAAGAAGGTGAAGGCAACGGTGAAGGAGAAGGAGAAAGTGTGCCATCTAAAGTTGTTCCATTGATGGGAATCTTCCTCTCCCCTCCAATAAGTGCAGCACCACCTAAGAGTTCTTGAATCATCTTTACTCCCCTTCTTTGTGGATCAACAACAATCCAAAACAAGAAAAGCAAAGGTGGTGTATTTTTTTCGATAGTGGAAAGACAAAGAGAGGAGGAAAGTAGGTTTTGCTGTGTATTTGAGTATGCGTATGAAGATTAATGGGGGAAGAGATCAGGACACAGGTAGAAACATCACTTGCCTTTGCGAGTTCCCGTTTGAATTGCTTTGTTGGTGTAAAGGAATTGAGGATAGACAACAGAAAGCTTTAATATAGACAATAAAATGCGAAAGTAGACAGACCACTTTAATAATCACAAAAGACAAGTGATTTGTGGACTTGGAATTCTGCTGTTAGTGGTTTTCTCAGGCAAGTGAGTTGTCTTTTCTTCGTTTCCTAATTTACCCTTCTCTCTCTCAGAAACAAAAAATCTAATCTGACAAAATTCCATAGACTCCATGATTGCCCTCTGATCGATACATTCTAGCGTTATTCCCACTCTCAAGGAGAGACTTTCGTTATCCCTTGCTCAATTACTTTAAACTCATCTTCAGCTCCCCTTGACTATGTGTTTCGTTTGCTGCCCATCTCTCATTAAACTTCGATTTTTGAGATTTCGATTGGTATTTGTTACAAATATTCTATCAACAAAACATACTCTATTCAGAATTTCAGAATTCAAAGATTAGTCGCAGACATTTGTCACTAAAGTTTGGTCATCAAACCTGCATCTATACTTCCTAACATGAATTTTATTCACTTTTTTAAAACTCAAATATTTTATTCCAAGAAAAACAACTGTAGTATTATTTTTGGCAAATACGGAGAAGAGATGCATATATGGTTTCACAAGGTTTGTTGCCGCCAGATCATGCATCGTATCCTAGAAAGTAAGAGTCAAGAGCAAGGGATTTGAAATGATTATGGTAATCAACTTCTCTGACAGAATAATATTTGCTGGAGGGTGTTTGATATTTCGTAGATGAAGATGGTGTTCAAAAATATGATTACAAGTTCAAGGAGAGGCCTAATCACATGGAAAAACGTGTAAAGCTGACGTCCCCATCCCACAACCATAAAGCCACTGACCGAAACTTGTGGCTTCAATTTGGCCTTTACCCCATAGATAATTAATGTAATAGGAAAACCATCATGTGCTACACCTTGAGTCAATTAATCCAAGGCTAATGATTCGCACGTGTGAGTTTTTCATTATTTACACGCACAGCGTATGAATCGACCTGCGCTGTTCTCTTTGCTTTTTCCTTTTATCAAATATCTTGGATTCTTCTTTTATAATCTCATAGTGTATTTATTATGATATATATTAATTATTATACCCACCACGTAAGTCAGAATTTGCAAAGCGACTGATTTGATCTTAGTCCCTTTGCTATTCCAAGAGGCCACATGGGAATAAAGAGACGAAGAAGGTATAAGTTTTTGTTTTTTTTTCTATAAAAAGAAGATTGCTAAAAAGACATAGAAATTTAGGTTGCAATGATAATTATTGTTCCTTAATTTGATATAATCCTTGGGACAAGAGTGTGAACTGACTTTGTTAGGAGCTTGAGATCACAACGGAAAAAATCAACTTCCAACCTAGTAAATGGGAAAGACAGAAGAAGAAACAGAATACAAGCAAAGGAATTGAGGGGTCTACATGTCTCTTTTGTGTGGAACAATCTGTCAATTATCATCAGGACATAGAGATTCTAAATCATTCACAGTAAATCTTATCAACTTGCAGATATCTCCAAAATCATCCAAGAGCCAGAATTATGGTCAATATATAAAGTCCGAGCGTCAAAATTATATATTTTACTAGTATGTTTGAATACAGACAAATAGTTCTTTCTCTTTCGACCCGAGTTTTGATTTGGAATCTTAACTCTTAAGTTAACATAATTGGGTGTCTCTCCTTGTTATTGGGTTATAGTTTGGTGTAAAATGGGGGAGCCAACGTAGGCTTTGGCATGGCATGTGGACAGAAGAAGAAAACGAAGTCTGAATGGCAAAAAGCAAGCCAAAGGTCACTTGTGTGCTTTAGTGGCTGTGAGATAGTCAGGTAAGGTAGTGAGCAGCCTTGCGCAAATCCATAACTGGCTTGCCTCTGCCCTATCGATTCTTGGGTTTCTGCTTTTGAGCAAATAAATACATCAGTACACTGACGTTTCCTTATCATAGCCAGGAGTGCGCGAACGACAGGGATACGTACCTGACCGCGCGTGCCATCCGGAGCGGGAGGCTTTTTGTATCTAAAGCCCGACACAACTCATCTGCCCCTGATTCCTGCGGGCAGAGTTAGGGGCAGCGGAAAACGACGTGAGGTTATCATCCACTTGTCGGGAGGGCCCATGTTGTCGCCGTCAATGTTTGTATTGGGATTTGGGACGGAGAAACAAGTAACGCTTTCCCTTCCCGGTGGTTGGTTAAATTTTTGAATGACTCTATTGCCCTTCTCATTCATGGTCGGCTTGGTTAAGAATAGTAAAATTGTTAAGCTTGATCCGAATAATACAGGCATCATGTGGCTTTCCCAGGCCTATAGGCCCAGCCCCACTCGGACGAGCTGTGGGCCCAGAGTACTGTGAAGTGGGTTGTACCATACCCAGAACCTTATTGACAGTTCTTGTCTGGCCATAGCATATGATTGTCTTTCAATCATTCAGGTATAACACGTTGTCCATTCTGTTCATTCAAAATATTCGTCGTCTTCTTCAACATCTACGTTCTAGGTCTGATTCCAAAGCCAGGGATGTTCTAGACATTTTCATTAACTATCCCAAGTTGATCTCGTTGTCTTTAATTTAGTTAATCCTAAGTCACGTTAATTAATAAAGAAATAAATATTAAATTGACTTTTCACCATAGGGTTACCAAATTCGAAGATGATAAATTATTTTATTAACGTTAATAACCTGTCCTATCCGAAACTTTATGATACTGAAAGTGGATGGTTGTTAACGTGGGAGTAGTTGTTGAATACTCATGTATAACATGATTGTGTCTCTTCTCCATCCCATTAGTCACTTCTTTATCATTTATTAAAAAAAAAATCACTTCTTTATCCCCGACTGAGATATTAGTAATGGTGTGCACTGTACAGGGCAGGAGCTTTACTATCTAAATGGAAAACCAAAACCAAAACCAGAACAGAGCAGGAAGGCATGAAATAATGGGGCGATTGGGTGGGAGGTCCAAAATTTATTAACCGAATTCGGTCTTTTTGAGTATAGGCCCAGAGGATGATGCAAGGATAATGATTTATAATATGGGCCAAAATCAATTGGAAATCTTAGTTCTTTTTGCATATTCACACAACCACCACGCTTTTGTCTTCAATTGGGATAGTTTAACCACGACTGCCTATATACAAGTGGAACGGTTTGGAATTGTTAAAGATTGTCTTGGCATTTGACCGACTGTGGGCTAGGGAGAACCATTATGGAAGAGACCAACTACGACAAAAACCACTTTGTTCTAGTCCACTGTGCATGTGGAGGAGCTTGGACATGGTACAAGGTGAAACCCCGGCTTGAGGAGGCAGGACACCGCGTGACGGCGCTCGACATGGCGGCTTCTGGCATGAACAAGAAGTCGATGGAAGATGTCCGCACATTTGATGAATACAGTGAGCCTCTGATGGAACTCATGTCCTCCCTAGAAGAAAATGAGAAGGTAATACTCGTTGGACATAGCTTAGGAGGTCTGAGTTTGGCTTTGGCCATGGATAAGTTCCCAGATAAGGTTTCTGTCGCGGTTTTCGTCACAGCTTTCTTACCAGACACAACACATCAGCCATCATACTTTTTGGAGAAGGTAGCTATCTGTTCTTAGATCAAATTATGGTTTTAATGGTAAGTAATCAATGGGACGTAATCTGGTCTATTGACAGTATTGTGAGAGGTATCCCCCAGAAAAGGAGTGGTTAGATACTAGGATTCTGTTCCATGGAAGCACAGAAGACCCGCATACAACTGTTGTCCTGGGTCCAAAATTCGTGTCATCTATGGTCTGTAATCTCAGTCCCATCGAGGTACATGCATTTGGGTCCCAAATTATTAAGCACTTTTTACAGGCATATTGATATTTTCTGCTAATATATCCTTTTTTCTGTCCAGGATATCGAGCTGGCAAAGATCTTAGTTAGACCAGGATCCCTATTCTTAGGAGACCTATCCCAGGCAGAGAGGCTGTCTGAGGAGAGATATGGATCGGTTACCCGAGCTTATGTAGTCTGCACCAAGGATCTAGTGATTCCTCCAGACTTCCAGCACTGGATGATTGAAACCAGCGGGGCTAAGGATGTGAGGGAAATTGAAACAGACCATATGGTGGTAGTTTCTAAGCCGCAAGAGCTCTGTGAATACCTACTGGAGTTGGCGCAAAAATATGCTTAGTTTCTAGGATTGCAGGATTTGTAGACAGGATCTGTAATCCTTTACCTTTAGTCGTCTTTCTGGATGATTTGATTTAAGCTCAGTTGTTTCTCAAAATTTTGTGCCCCAAAATGCTTTTCTGTTGTAATCTTCATCCCCTGTGAAGATTTGCTGACTACATATTGGAAGGCTTAGTAGTAGTAGTAGTAGTAGTATATGTTTCAGTATTGTCCACTCATGCCAAACAAGAATATTGGAATTACCTTTACCAAACTGCAAGGAAGTGTCTATCTTAAGGCCCGGAAAAAAATTAATCATGGAAAGGCTTTGAACCATGTACAAGGTCCAAAGGAGCCCATAATCACTCCATTCCTTTGTAGTCTTGGTCTACACCAAGAATCCTTGTAAAAGACGATAATTGGGATAAGGTTTTGATCTGAATTTCGTTGAATTCTTTTCAGTTCCACACGAACTTGTAATAGGTGTTGGATCTCAGAGTTTTCTGCGATTGAGAAGTATCATTTTATCCATGATCACATTATCGCATGCTTAATTGTATAAAATATCCAATGACTATATCATTACATAGTTGATTAGGTATTAATTCCCAAATTGGAATTATTAGATTTTGAATTAGATATTTATGCAAATGGAGTTTAATTCATGTAATTAATGACTGATTAATGATTTTATGCATAATCGATGAAACATCCTCCTATCATAAGTAATTTAAAAAGTAGAAGATCCTGAATTTGAGACTCAATAACATCGTCTTATATAATATATTATATAAATAAGAATTAGATAAAAACAGTTTAATGATTAAAACTTGTTGCTTCGTCTCTAATTTGCCGTGCATTCATATTTGTCTTCTAGTCCAAAAATGCTAAACGTAATTCTCAGCAATCTCTATAAGGGAAGAACAAAGTTCTTTGGGTTTGCTGAGCATGACCATGTGATCAGCTCCAGAGATGACTTCTGTTTCATCAGTAGGACAGTTTTCCACCATCCACCTCTGGAAATCTTCCTTTATTAGATCATCTTGGTCACAGATGATGTAGACTCGAGGAACGGATCCAAATTTCTCCTTGGTGAGCAGTGTATTATCTTGTATATGCTCATCACTGAACAAAGGGAAAGGTCTCATAGAAAGCGTAGCTAGCTCCAAATCCTGTACAAACTAGATCTGTTAATTCAATCTCATATATGCAGAAGCCATGAAGAAATCCCATCAGAATTGTGTGTCAAGAGAATGCTTAGAGCAGTATAATTAATTACCTCCGATGGGGAGAGATGGTAGAGCCTGGTTGACGCAAAGTCATGTCCAAGGAGTACGGAGGTTGCAGGGTTATCTGGGCCATTATCAAACGTATACTGGCAGTCCATAAACGAACCAAGTCTTTTGGATTGCTGTTCAGTTGCGCCGACAGATCAACGAATCAGATCAGAAATTGTGAAGGCTTCAGTTTAGCACCAGAGAATGTATATAATATTTATTTACCTCTTCTTGCAAGGGTGCAAAGCCGAGGTCAGGACCTGCGGGCATGATAGCTGAGGCGTAAACTCCAACAGAGATTTTCCCCGGGAACTTTTCCATTGCAACAGATATGCTGTACCCTCCCATACTGTGACCCACAAGAATCACCCTCTCTTCCAGCGGAAGAGATGAGATGAACTCCATCAAGGGCTCAAAATAGTCGGAGAAAGATTGGAGTTGGTCCACCTGCTTAGGGTGGGTTCCTGAAGCCGCCAAGTTGAGAGCAGTGACTCTGTGGCCAGCGGATTTAAGGAGAGTTGCCACCTTATACCAACACCAAGCCCCGTGACCGGCTCCATGGACTAGCACAAAATGCCTCCGCCTCTTCTCCATTTCATTTGATTCTTTTGATTAGAATCAAGGCCGTAAAGTGTAAATATATCCTTTCCTTTTTATATACCACATTTGGTCCGAAGCAACTTTCTGGTGTATCATCTGGAATTTATATCAACAACTCAAAGTGAATATTTTAATATATTCAGTGTATTATTTATAATTTATACCAATAAATATTTTAATATATTCGTATCAGTGTCACGTTGCAAGAGGTTGGACAGGACTATAAAATGTTTTTTGTGTGTTATGATATCAGAAATTTGACATCGAGATGGGTTGATTTTTAGAATTCTCTGTGGAACAAGTGGGTGACGGTGAAAGAAAGTCGGTTGGCTTTTTTTGCAGGTATGAACAAATATGTACAAGGGAAAACGTATGGTACTCTTTTTTTCTTTTCCCTCTATTTTTCTTTTCCCTATCGTACACACTGAAGGCAACCGTCTTACCATATGTATACAAATTTGAAAATCTTTTTTTTTGTTTTTCACTAAACTTAATTAATTGTATTATTTTATTTTTAATTTTAATTTTAATTCCAACAATTTCGATAGTTGAATGTCAATTTCGGTGTTATAAGATTGGCATTCGCATAGGTGAGGTGACTGGAATCGTTTTCTGTATCATATCTGTAGGTATCTACGGTCTATCCAGGCCTATCTCTGGGTTTATACCAGACAACTTTTTGGCCAGCTGTTTAGTCTGACGTTTGGTGGGAAAGCTTATCTTTATCTTTTTTTTGATTGAATAACGTCAGGTCCTAAAAATTAGAAGCCCTTGTCTAATCTGACTGTAACCCGACCAGATATAAAGACAGAGCCTATTGATTGAGAAAGACTTCCCTTCCTTTTCTCGGTCGCTCCCACAAAGGAAATCCCTTAAGTTTTTAACCAATATCTATCATTTTTGGAAACTTTTGGAAATTATGTTCCAAAAATCCCACTTGTGTCCCTGCACAATACGAAGACCCTTTCACAAAACAACGTCGTTTGCGGCTTGAGCACAACGATTCGTTTGAAAACCCATCTGGTTTCCTATCTGCGGGGTCGTGGATCGAGTTAAGGTCTTTTTCAGTGACATACTGATCACATTGCATTAGAAAAAATGTGGAGTATTTTGCACCTGGAAAACACCAATTTCAAAAGTCAAATAAAGTTCTCATAGCAACGAATTTTGAAACAAAATAAATATGCTTTCCTATTATTAAAATTAGAATACAATTAAATATTGAGAAGGCTTACCCCTAAGCTGTTGGATTTTGATTTTAGTTTTTCCTACAAGAAAGGTTACTTTTCACCGCATAGCAATACAGCTAATGTATTCTAATTGATGCCAGATAGCACCTCCTCAATTTAGTTTTTGGCTTTTTGCATGGTTAACAAGGACGAAGTGCTGACGCTGATATCCAAGTTTGGGTCTAGTGTGCCAGAAGCTTCCAAGTGACTACGGCACAAGTTGTGACCAAAGTGTCGCAGTTTGGGTCTACTTGGATACTATTTGAGCCAACCAACATTGAATTATGACTGAATTAAATGAGGCTGTCGCCTTCTCTAATCAAATCACACGTTTCAGCAACTCGTCAATGATAGATACCATATCTGAATCAATGGTATGAATTCCACATGTTGGTGCTATCACCCTAGTTTCACACCCTATTCAGAGAGAATGCAGAGAGCAACTTCAGGGCACGTTTGCAATGGATTCCAAGTTCCGCAAGTATACAACAAAAGGAAATTGCTAGGAATAGATATTTTTTCTACTAAGAGAACCAATCGTTCTTGAATGCTCCTAAGTTGAGCAACGGCATCGGAGCGCTACTAACTCTAAAGACTTAGCAAGCAATAGTTAAGGAATCATTATATTTGTCCGCTATTTCTTCGAGAGAAGAGCATAGTTCAAGTGGTTTGCACAACATGACCATATGATCAGAACCAGAGATGACTATCACCTCTTCAGGGGGATTGTTCTCGATCATCCACCTCTGTAGATCTTCCTTGACGATATTATCTTGGTGGCATACGATGTACACTCGAGGAACGGATCCATATTTTTCCTTGGTGAGTACTGCCTTCTCTTGCACTGCCTCATTACTGAAACTGCGGAGGGGTCTCAGTAAAGACATCCCTAGCTCTAAATCCTGGTTATATTCAGAAAAAAAACATACAAAGAAAAGGAGATGCAAATAAGCAGACAAAAAAAAAATTGAAATTCGAGCTGGTTGGTGTAATTTTCACCAGAATCACAGTTAAGGTCACGAGCAGAAAGCAATGCATGAAATAAAATAGCAACTTACCTCGGCTGAGGACAGCTGGTACAGCTTGGTTGCCATTAAGTTGGGCCCAAAGCGAAAGGCGGTTGCAGGTTTGTCCGGCCCATCGTGGTGCATGTATACCGAGTCCATATAAGAAACGCCTCTCCTAGCATACTGATCCCGTGAAAAGTACCGGTCAAAACGTCACAAAATAATACTAGTAAACCAATAACGTCTTCCGATACGCCAACCAAAATGTTTCCTAGACATGTTTTTCACGAAATATGTTCCCTTCAACAATGGAGGCCTGAATAAATTGAAGGTTCAAGCTCAAGTTTTTTATGCTTCTAGCATCAGAAAACAAAAGCCAAAAATACATGGTTTTTTTGCCCTAGTTTCAGACATCATCTGGGATTAACATAACCAAACCCCAAGAATAAACAGTGAAAAAGCATAAATATCATACTGCTAGAAGCATCTATAGTATTTATGTGTGTGTTGATCCGTTCTAGAGATTGAGAAAGGCCGTACCTCCTCTCTCACGGTAGTATAGCTTAGGTCTGGGCCAGGCATAACAGCTGAGGCAAATACTCCAGCTGCAACTTTCTCAGGGAACCTCTCCATGGCAACAGAGATACTGAGACCACCCATGCTATGGCCAACAAGAATTACCCTCTCAGGGGGTTCCACAGACATCATGAACTCCATTAACGGCTGGAAATAGTCTGAGATTGAATGTAGGTCTTGCACCTGCTTATGGTGAACCCCAGAAGCAGCCAGATCCAGAGCTGTAACTTTGTGACCAGCAGATTTCAGCAGAGCCGCTACCTTATACCAACACCATGCTCCATGACAGGCTCCATGGACTAACACAAAATGCCTTTGCCCCGTCATTCTCAAACCCTGCGGTTTCAGTTCTATTCCCAGTGCGGCTGTTATATTGTACTGCGGACGGCCTCACCTTACTATGCCAAATCTTCTCCTTTTCAGTAAAATATCCAATATTCCATATCGCAAAACGCCAAGAAATTACCTGTCAAATAATGGACGACCAGCAGTAGTGTCACAAATTGCATTGGAAGAAATGATTTGTTTGAGGAGAATAGTCTTACACGTAAGAAAGGGCAAGGCAGGGACCATTTTTCTCTGGAAGCTCATGCCCTCGTTCGTATCCTGATATATAAAATTAATCCTCGAAGATTGATAAGATCTTAGGAAGAGAAAATGTCAAGATCTTCGTGAGGAAAAAATAATAAAAAGGAAAACAAAAACAGTGGAAGAGAAAACAACAAGAAATGTGTAATCAAAAAGCAGAGAACAATAAAAACAGGACATGTGAGCTACTTGCTTGAACACAGAAAGGTCACCAGTTATTCACAGTAGCACTGAAGCTGTCTCTTTTTCCCAGATCCAAAATAATTATTTCATTCCCTCAAATACACGGTATGACTCAGCCTCCAAAAAGAATAATGATGATTGGAATATATTTAAAACGATGTGTTGAGATATATATATTTTGATCTGCATGCACCAATATCTCTGGATTGCTCTCCATGGTAATATGCTATCCCTTCACCAATTAATACTTCATTCATACTGGAAGAAAATTAGCTTTCTGAAGTATCAAAGCAGCTACATCTCTATATAATTGCCCTAGTCTAGGAAAGCTCATAATCCTTGACTGTAGAGCATAGGTCCTCAAATTTTGTTAAACTGCAGGAACGGTAAACAGCATAATTAGTCAACTATACTTAGTTAACGAGTAATACAGTAAAATACTAGGAACCAACACCTGGGCATTCAGTTGAGGTTATTTGTGCCGAGATGTTTTAAACTATTCAATGGAAAATACATGTCATACTATGACTGTCCGTGTCAGTATCTCTGTCATTCTCTCACCGGTTTTGCTATAGTAATGCCACAATCAGCCTCAGAAATAATTTGGTGAAACATCAATGTTATAGAAAGGGGAATGGCATATGTAACAAATGAAAACTAAATGATTACAAGATAAGCATTACATGCTTAATCAGACGATTGATGGATGGATGATAGAAAACAAAAACTCCAAATGAACAATGTTGAGGTCCATCCATAGCGATGGAAACATTGAGTATTTGGATGAAGCACAAAGCAATGCATTGTTGAATAAAGAAAATAACCATAAAGGAGAAAAAAAAAGCACACCGTTTCAGGAGAGCTTCGGGATTATATGGAAATAAATTCTTCTCAAAAAGACTTTTCACCGAACTCTTCAAAGAAAGCAAACAATATCTCGCTTTATTGAATGGCTGTCTTTCAGATTTGTGGTGATTACAGCTCCGGTTTAATTCTCTCTTGTTGTCCACCACATATGATGGAGAATCACCTTTAGCGGCTGTAGGCAGCCGCTTGGACTCAGAAGTAGAGCCACCGTGCAGAAATTTCCTTTTCTTGCCAGACCAGTTCATTATTCTTCCGTCCATAGAAAATGCTACAAATAATTTCCATGAATTGCATACTATGCGTAAAGACCTACAAAAACAATATAACAAGAACAATAACAATTAGCACAAACAATGCAATCCACTCAAGAAAATAGGAGAAAAAAAGAGAGGTACTCTTCAATGTCATATCATAATTCTGGGTACATTACGATGCAGAGAATAATCACATTGGCCAAGAGACATTGGGCAGTTCATGACCAACTACTTAATCCCATGTAAGTTTACGTCAGAATTCATGAGTTAAAGAATAGCAGATATCATATTTCAAAGCAACTAAATACTACCTTAACAGATATTCTGCACAACTGATCCCTGCATCTTTAGAAATAAGGTAATCAAGAAGTACTTCATAATCATAATGCAACTGCAAAAGCCAAAAAGTATCCAGCTTAAAAAAATAGAGGGGGGAAATAACATCAGAATTAAAGATTAAATGCAAAAATAATCTTTCCCAGCTTTCTTTTCCCTGAGTAACTGAAGAAGCAGCAGAATACAAGCCGAGGCAAAGATGTTATCAAGATTCTGTACGGCACCAACTAGTATAAGAACTCACCTCAGCAAGGAACAAATAAAGCATGTTTACAGGATTAAAAATGTTTGAAAGATTAAAGACAATATCGTCTTTCAGATCCTGAAAGCATTTTTGTCCGAGTAACCTACACAAAATCCAATATCCCATTAGCCATCTCCAATAAACTCGATGGGGATTTCACAATGAAAATAAAGCACCATAACTTTTGTTGCTCACTGTTTCTCCGAAAAAGAAGGTATGATCAGCAGTTGCAGAAGCACCTTAAATAGTGCATCATCCTACAATTATGCAAGACAAATTACAAAAAGCGGAAGACGAAAAGGAGTTTACATGAAATAGAAAATTAATAAACCCCAAGTTCCCAAAGTGCAGTAGAAACAGCATGAGTATACTTTTGAGGAAGAATTAACAACAATTAAAAATATGATTTTAAAGTACAGAGGCAATGATGAACCATACCTCATTTACGAATAGCTGGAGGAAAGAGGAGCCAAATCTTATACACTTCTCCAAATACATTTCATGGTCAACAAACATATCAGAAGGAAGATGCCTGTGAAACCACTTGTAAAGCTCTGCAAAACCCTTTTTTCTACCACAACAATAAAGATCAGATGAGGAGTCAAATGCTTGGGAAGAGTTAGGAATTGCACAAGCACATTGCTTGACTGACTCTCCGTCCGAGCTGATCAAACCAAAGCAACACCTTAAGAAAAGAAGAACAGTCTGTCTTTGCAAATGAATGGAATGACAGCCATATGTGTCTACTTCAGTAAGGCTCAATGCAAATGGAGAGCCTTCTAGGCATGGATCATGACCTGAGGGAAATTGAGTAATAGGTTCCCACAAACTCTCTTCAAAGTAGTCATAAAGAAGTTGCAACCATGAAATAAGAGTGGAGCCACCAAGATGAGTTTGGTAACTGAGCCTCAACATAAGCATCTGCAGAGCACATTTCAGTTAGCATCTTAGGTAAAGAATCACTGGTACAGATATGATAATTTTTTTTTTTTGCATAAAATAACTGATAATTTTAACAGTACCATCTTATAACTAGATTGCTCAACATGGTACAAAAAGGAAGCAGCGTTAGATCCACTAAAATGCACTGAAACTCTTAATATGGAGCACATAGATAATAGGAACTCACTTACTCTTGGTTGTTATTGTCAGCATTAATTTAAAAATAAACAAGCAAAGCTTTGTTTTGCAAGAAAAATAAGAATAACTGTCCAACCTGTACATTAATTAAGAACAAAAATCCTGAAAGTCCCTACCAGCAATTTATGCCTGAAGTAAAGAGAGATTGACATTTTCAGAGAAGCTCCTCGTTTTCCAAGACAACATTGCAGAAGTGTTGGCACAAGTTTGATAACATTGGAAAGAGCTGAATGCTGATCTTCAGAAACAAGTTCCACTGAAGCATCAGTTTGCTCGACTAAAGAACAGATGAGCTGAATAAGGTTTCCTAGAAACACAATCTTTTCATCTCTTTGACCAACACTGCCGGAAATTAGAGCATCAGTAAATCGACATTCTTGGAAAACATCCCTAGGTATATTCTGAAGAAAAGAACCAACATGGCCCAAATACACTTGCAGAAGTTCATCATCAGACTCATGCTTCAACCACTTCAACACATTGCATAAAACACGAATAACAACAGCTGCTGCAGACCAAGTTTTATTTTTCAGTCTAGGTCTCAAAACAGAAACAATCAATTCATCACCTCCTGAAAACTCCCCGGTGACATCCATTAATGGTGCTAGTGAACTTGGCAACACATTGACAATCACCAATTTGACACAAGCACACAACAAACAAACAAAAGAATCCCAGTCACTCCCCTAAAAAAAAAAGAATCGTTTAAGGGGCAATAAAATACAACAAGTTGTTGACAATAACAAATCAATCCTAGAAAGCAATATTAGCGTACAGAAACAGCCACAAACTCAGAGAAGGCCACGAGAACGTTGCCAACCAAGTGTTGTACGAACTGACTCTCAATCGTCAACAAAGGCATCTGCAAACAAACAAGCGAACTCATAGGAATCGTCGAAGAATTGCTATCAACCTTACAACGAGAATTTAAAAGATTTGATTACCAAGTCAGCCAGGATTTTAGTCAAACATCTGTGCTCTTTACAATGTAGGTTCGGTTCACCAGAGCATTTCTTATCACGGGCTGACTCCTATTCAAAGCACACATAGCAAAGCACTAAAAATTTGAGTATGTTTTCCATATCAAACTCGCATAGTGAAGGAGGCGCAGGGAAAATCGTACATACTTCACCAGAACCAAGTTCGCCCATCAAAAGCTTAATTTGCCTCAAAACCTGGGATGGATTTTAGTTGAGTACATAGGTCAGAGTTTATCGCGAGACGGACGAAGAGAACAAAGAAAAAACCATGAAAGCGGAGAACCTGAGAGAGAGCAATCAGAATATCTTGCTCTTGTGGTCGGCCTAAAGAAATCGTTTCCAGTTCCTGAATCAATTAGCATAGTTAGTAACGAACTGGTAAAGCTTAATAGGATTCCACAGTCCTTGGATTAAGGAACTGACGGCGCAGGGACGAAGATACTCGTCGATCAGACGGCATAGAAGAGAAAAATTGGAATCACCCTTTGACATTTCCTTGCTGGGGGTAAAACAAACAGACGCCACTGCTTTCAAGAGTCACGGCAGGGAAGAGCTAAATTCGCGCCTGGGATATTTGTTATTTGTTCAAGACCACATGTTATTTGTTGGGTGTACGCAACCGGTTTCTAATCGATACAGAATTTGGGGAGCGTTGAATCTTAATCAAAACAAGAATTTCTTTCTTTTTCCTTTTAAACGCCGCCTACTCCAGGCCGGAATCCCGACTACAACGGCCCTTCGCTCGCTATGCGCCGTCTCCATACCTCAACAAGGTCAATTTTCAAGACACGGAAGTTGCTCGGTAGAATGCCTAGGTGAAGCATTGTTCCTCTGATTTCCTGCGTCTACTTACTGGTGATGGCAGAAGGTCCTAATACTAATACTATTTTCTAGATACGTTTCTCTCCTGCTCATTCTATCTCTTGTTGTGTTCGTTATAACCATAACGTCTCTACACTGACATACACAGAGGCATACAGACAAAAGGAATATCTTTCAGTTCAAGTTACAGTGACTTCTCTGCTTCCGTCAAGTGACGGGCTAAAAAACCATCACCCCTGTTATTTGGCATACAAATGGAGTCATGAACAAATTTCACTTCAGGAGGCATCAGGGTGCAGGAATCAGTTCTACATCTACACAAGGGCCTAATGTATGCCACAAGCGTCATATCCAACATGTATGGTAAAGGGCAACAATAAGAAGATTACAACAACCTCATGTGTAGGCTCATTGGAGAACAAAACACAACTGAACTCGAGGTTAGGCAGCAATCAGGAGCTATGTCTACAAAGCTTGATGCCTTTGCATATTATTTATGTATTTGTCCACAGTACACTTGTGTCGAGCGCAACCTGTTCAAAAGCTGTCAGAAACTGAGAAAGTCATACAGTAGGTGAATAGGGCAACAGCTTAGATAAGCATTTAGAAATACAGCCATGCAACAAATAGAGATGCATTGCCAGAGCAGCAGAAGATGGTGGCACTTTCTTTTCATAGACTCAACCTACAGGTTTTCCAACTCCGAGGCAAAGGCAAGCCAGAAAAAATAGAAATTACAGAAACAAGCTCTTGATAGGAAACAGCTCCTCAATGATGCACAGATGAATTCAAGCGGATAAGAAGTTGCCATTAAGTCAGTATGACTATCGCCTGCCAGGTCGGGATTTTGGCCTCGATTTCTATAAGACCAAAGAAAGAAAAGAACAAGAAAACAATAATTAGCTTCACTGATTTTCTCTCACGAGAAGTATACAAACTTTAGGTGGAAGCAAAAGCAAATGGCAGAGAATCACAATACAACTAAGCTACAGGAAAGTTTAAGAATGGAAAGCCATATCATAGAGATAACTTTGAGGACCTAAGCATCTTTTCAAGAAATAACCATACTCTGTAGGAGAGAACTGAAAAGGTGAATTAAAATATAAAGTCAGGGTAGCATGGGGCAATCCCAATTTCTGCCTCATAATTGTGTAACAGTTTCTTAGAGAAGAGATAAATATGGATTCTAGCTCTTTCGGACACCATCAAAAAAAATTTAAAATATTAACTGTTTCGGGTTCTATGTTCGAAACCATCTTGCAAAGGTTTGGCTTGACTAAATTTCTACAAAAGATGGAATCATTTCCAGACAACCAATGATGCATATCTATGGATCCCAAGCCATCAACGATATCAAGTGTATGCACTTGATATTACTTTTTGTGAGGCAACTGCAATATTCAATGTATATTCAGAATAAGCAAGAGATAGTTACTCACAGATGCAGGTCCAAAGCTCGCACCAGATCCAGTTGCAGGACCTAGAAAAGAAAACAGAATAAGAAAAATTCATTCAAATAATCCAAAAAACACTAGAGCAAATTGAGTTACATCATCCAAAGAGTAAGAATGAAATATATCTAGCAATTTCTATTCTCCATAAGAAGAAGAATAATTCTTAACTGGAAAACAAAAGATTCATCCTCCATTATGCTAACCATCAAACCCTGATCCATTTGTTCATCTGGATCTCAAAACGAATAATTTGTAGAAAACACACTTACAAGAACTTGGCACTGATAGCTCAGTGAAAAGTTCATCCAAGATATTTTACTACATGCTATTACTGTTATGTCATTACCTTCCAAAGTCAAATAACGACATCAATATAGTTCAAAATTCTCTGGACCCGATAAGCATCCTGTGATAGTTAATATGTATTAACTCTACTAAACTGAGCAACTAAAGCTAAGCAAATCCATGGCCAACCCTTAGATGACTATTATGCAGAATCTCATAATGGATGTGGAACTGAACAAATGCATTGGCCAAAACCACATGCAAAATATGGTAACATTACATATACTATATTGGACAATAAAGCAACTGAACATAGAGATGAGAGAGTACCTGATGCAAATGGTGTTGAAAAAAGAGAACCCCCAGCAGAACTGAAAGATGGAAACAGAGAAGTGGCGGATGTAGAGCCAAGTGATGGTGTTGATGATACGACCTGTGGGGAAGCAGAAGCAAATAAAGAAGACACTGGGGCAGATGCTGTTGGTGTTGCAAAAGGGAAAGATGAAGGCATGGAGGAAGATGCTGCAGGTGGTGTGCTGAAGAGAGACAATCCACTTCCTGAAGAAGCCGGTGCAGTTGCTGTAGATGTTGAAGGAGCAGTTGAGACACCAGGAGTTGCAGAACCTGTGAAAATCCCACCAACCTGTGTTGATGCCTGTGAACTAGCAGGTAGATGTAATGTTGGATGCACCCTCTTAGCAGCTGCCTCTTGTTTCGCTGTTTCCCGCCGATCAGCCTCCAGGAATGGATCATTTCCATCACCCCGGCGACGCTGCTCAGCAAGATATGCTACTTTCATAGATTCAATGCATTGATGAATGCTCTCCACCTAGGAAATAAATGTGAATATACCCACTTAAAGATATTGCTGAAACATAAAAAGCAAGGTGTGCAGGCATAACTGGTGTTTCTTTGGAGGTAAAGGTACATAAATTTTTAAAAGTCCTGTGTAGTTTGCCTACTTGCGAACAGTCTCCCCAATCCAATGCAGCAATTATCATATGGTGAAGAAAAGTAGGAGTATACAACATATCACTATGCAACAATACATATTTACATGAGTTGAGATTAAATGTGTGTGTGTGTGTGAATTCTCTGCTTGGGGATGGTTTCACAATACAATGCAACAAGAAACATATGATTGGAAAAGTAGTTAAGTAAAAACTAAGGCATTCATACACAGCAAGAAATAGTTTCATGAATTTGATAGTAAATGTGTGTGGGTGTGGGTGTCTTCACATACCTTGGAAGCCACATGGACAAAAAAGTCGTGCACATTTGACATTACTTTTGGAAGAGACAGCAACAATGAGGACCCCGGGTGGGAAGAGTTCCCTTCCGAATCTAAGAGGAGCAGCTGCTCCAACTCTTCAATCCATTGGCGGCATTCTTCCAGATACTTCTCAAATCTGGCAACTGTTTGTTGCAAAAAGGGCGATGGTTTCTTTGGAAGGCCACTATAGAAATCAAACACTGGCGTAATGGCAGTAGATGGTGCTTGACTGGTGGAACCTGAGAATGCTGTTGCTCCGGAGGTTTGAGATGGTGCAGTGACATTTGAAGCCCCTCCAGTAATAGGATGATGAAATCTGGGCCGTAACATCATGAAGGAACGGACAGCCATTTCCGTGTTTCGTAACATTACTTTAGCATTAGCCATGAGTTCTTGAAGCATAGCTTTCTGCCGTTCCATAACAGTACTGATTCCTCCAAGTTCCTGTAATTTCTTAATCTTAATCACAAACTTCATTTGAAATAACAACAAAGCCATTTATTATCTTGCCTTATAATTGTGCAGTTATCCTCAAAGATTTGAGAATATAATTATTTGATGTTTCCGCAGCAGTTTAATTGAGTTCCAGGTGTGGGATGAACTTGTTATGGGATATAATATTTAGAACAATATCTGATAGTGTCCTAGTTCATCTCACAATAAGCTCCAATTTTTCAATTCTTTGGAAAAAACAAGTTACGCTCAAGCTTTAAGCAAGAAAGGCAACAGGTCAGTTCTTACGGTTGCTAGAATTTATTAGAGGCCTATCTACCTTGAATCACAATTCTTGCTGTATTTATCAGAGCACATTTGGTAAGTTCAACATTAACTGGCTTAGATGCTGTGCAAAATCAGATATAAAAAAACTCAAGCCCTTATTATAGTATCCGCTCCCTACATATTCAAAATCAGATGATACTTACCTGCACAATATGGCTTGCATCGAGCTCAAACCCTTCATTGGAAACTGAAGAATCATAAAGCCGACCGCACTGGTCTAATCTCAGGCTCTCATCCCTGTATTGTAGTATCCGCTCCCTACATATCAAAATTATTTTAACACCGCAAAGGAAACCATATTTTAACTCTGCACTCAGAAAATACCAGAGGCAAGTCACATCTGAAGACAACAGTAGAAATGGCCCCAAATTTAGCAAAACACGTTATCAGAATTTGAAAGTCAAACATATAAGCCAGGATCACCAATACTATAACCAAATCTTCAGAAACTCAATTTAGCCCCAGAAAAATCAAATCGAAGCAAAAACTTACTTTAAAAAAAAAAGAATGAAAAAATTCAGTATCTAGCCAGCCAAACTCATTGTTCAAATAATTTTAGAAATTGAGAATAAACATAAAGCACGGACCAAACAACAATTAAACCCACACACGCGAAAAAAAAAATTACTCAATCATTAGCAGAAACTTTTGAGAATCCGGGTGGAGATCTGCCCACTTGGTGCTGTAACTCGCGGGAGCCTTGTCATTTGTGAAAAGATAAAGCTGCCCCTGTTGCTGCTGTAGTTGCTGCTGCTGTTGCTGCTGCTGGTGTTGCTGCAGTTGTTGTTGCGGTTGAAACAATTGGGTTTGCTGTTGTTGTTGCTGTTGTTGGGATTGTGGAAAAAGTTGAGAACTTTGTTGGAAGGGACTCTGCTGAGGCTGAAACAGCGACTGTTGTGGTTGCTGAGGAGTTGAAAAGAGAGAAGAAAACGCCATATGGGAGTCTTCCTTTCTGCTTTCAGAACTTGACCTTTAATTGCTGGTGAATGTGATGGGTATGTTGCCGACGATTTTGTGGATTTTGCGATTTGAAGATTGGAAAACCCCTGGGGTTTAAAGCCCTAGAGGGGGAAATGAATAGAGGAACAAAATTGTAAAGAACCCGCCTTTAGATTTTGCGGTATGTTTGGTTTGAGATGTTCTTATCCCACACCAGTGGAATTATATCCTGCTTGTTGAGCTTGAATTACTAAATATAAAATTGTATTTTATAATTGAATAAAATAACAGTCAATACATCATTCAAATTATTAATTAAAAATAAAAATGATTTTAAATTTTTATTTAAATTTCAATAATTCTAATTTTTATTTTTTTGTTGTATCATAGATAACTAGCTAGTATCCTTGATTTTAAATTAAATTTGAATGAATTTTAATTTTTAAATAAAAATTACAAAATATTATCATTTAATTATACCCTTTAATTTTCGCATAACAACAAAATACAACAATAAGTTAATTACACAATAAAAGAAAATTAAAAAAGTGAAATTACCACAACATTTCACAGAATCAACAACAAAGTCTCAGTTTTTTCTCTTTCTAATTTCAAACCTAATTTACCCCTCAATATTAATACATAGTAACTAAATCCTGGCCAATAATTTCCCAAACCCTACGGGGGAATTGTTTTTAAAAACCAACGAAAGAAAGAAAAAAAGAAACTCGATAACCAAACACCCAAAAAAGCGTCACTGTAATTTAAGTCCATTCGCGGGGGTTGAAATAGCAAGCTCTGGCCAAGGAAAACAATCTCCACCAACCAATCCATTTTCTCCACTCTCAAACTGCCAAGCGCCACTCAATCCCGCCGTAGCAAGGGAACTATAACCGCCTCCGCTAGAAGCACCGCCATCTCCGATTGTCGGTAAAGCCCACATTCCTCTTTCCATGCCAATATCATCAAATCCAGGCCCAATTCCAAGCCCAAACCCACCAAGTGCCAGGAACCCGGGGCCTTGTGTATTCAACAAAGAAGTAAAATTCCCACAAGTTCCAGCTGCTCCGTTAGTACCCCTAGTAGCATTTCCACGCTTCCCGTGATCACCAAACTGCGGTCCCTGACTAGCCGCAAGTGGCAAAAGCATAGGAGTAGGTGTCACTGGTATGCTCTCCTGAGCAGAGGTGGCGGCCAAAGAACTTCCCAGAACGGCGGGGGAGGCAGACAAGCGGGAGCGTTTGGCGTTTCTGCGAGTGCCACCACCAACAGGGATGTCCCGGAGAGTCCCGCCGTGGGTCCAGTAGCGGCGGCATGACTTACAGAAATGGCGGGGCTGGGAGAAGTTGTAGTTGTTGTAGTAGCAGAACTTGGTATTGGTGGAGTCACAGCGAGGGCATGGCAGGTGCTCTTGTTCCGGTGGTGGTGCTTCTGGTTTGGCTAGTTTCCTCACTTCAGTATTGGTCCCTGATGGCATTTTTTGCTAAACTTAAGAGTGGCTCCGCGAGCGAAGGTAGTTCAATATATCTCTGCGAAATGAGCAACGGAAGAGTGCAGTACGTGAAGGTAAGGTAAGGGTTAAGCTTTGATTCTGTGTTTTGGTGGGGTGCCAAAAGGACAGGAGAGTGGGCTTTTTATGGGAGGATGAGGAAAACTTCTGAGGAATATACGAGGACGAGGCAGAGGCAGAGACGGGAGTAGGGAGTGGTGCAGCTTTACAGTATTCTGTTGGGCACGACATTTCAGTCTACTACAGAACCGGATTCTTATTAGTTCGGCTACTTAGGTATGCGGCTCGTGGGTTGTGTCGGAATTTTAGAAGTCTCTTGTATCGAGATGAGCAAGACAAGGACGATGGATTCTTTTTTCTTCCAATGATAAAATCTTTGATCAATTTCTATTGTGGTGGGTATGGATGTGATAAGTTAGGTGGAAGCATAGGAAAATCGAGTCCCTCTGGGCCCTGCATTTGGTGATGGATAACGGATGTAACATCCTTAAAAAAAAAAAGTCCTTTAGTTTTATAAAATATTAATTGATTTATTTTTTAAAAAAATTAATCATAGTATATTATCCATATTTGATACGATGAGACATGTTAACAGGCAAAGAACAGAATAATGTTTTTTGTCAAATAAATCAACTAAATACAGAATAAGTTTGCACGCAAAAAGAAAATTCTAATATATACATGGGTAATACTAATGTTTGTTTTAAATTGCAACAGAGATACGCTTTTCTTTCATTAAAAAATTGAAAGACTCTGCATAAATTGGAATCAGAAGTAGCTATAAGCCGCCATGTAGAGGCAGAGATTTGTGGGCTAGGAGTGATCCTTACCAACATTGTTCCTATATATATATATTCGTTGTAATTGTGATTTCTGGATAATAGACAGGTGAGCCATAAATTTGAAGAAAAAGCGGGCAATCGGGCAACGCATGCCATGTCTATTGGAACTATGTTAGTACTAGCCTGAGAAAAGGACAAACACAGGGATTTGATAGATGGAGAGGGAGTCGATGGGACTACGGAGAGAGAGAAGGATAAACATGTAAGAATTGAAGGGGGAGAATTCCAAGAGATAGTGGTGGTGGGTTAGCGTCAGCGTATGGTGTCAATACCGACAGAATCATAGATGTCGGGCGGCGTGGGTCACAATTATTGGGCCATTGCTCTGATTTCGGACGCGTCCTGTCTGAATCAGATTCTCCAAATCTCTCACCGCATTTCTCGGTACACTGTTCCCATTGCCAAACACCGCTGTGTTCTTTCCTTTCTTTGAACGTACAACAATTGGTCTTACAAACCCCTCCTCCTATAGTAGTTTTTGTTTAAGATTGTTCATTCCAACGGCTATTATTCAAAGAGGCAGGCAATCAACTGATTCAGCTTGCTCCTTGGATAAGCATCTGCATTTTAAAGCTTCATTTTCTTTATCCCTTTGCGGCCCTGTGTCAGTTGGCGAGTGCAGTATGTCTTCCACGGCCTTAAATAGCAAAAGGTTAATCCCAAATTTGCAGATACCGAAGAGGGACAAACATAACAAAGTCTGGATAGTGTAAAAAAACGAGGCTAAAGATTGACGAAACTTGCGGCAGGGTTATCTGTTTCACAGTTTGGAGCTCACTAACCAAACAGCAAACAAAGCCTCTGCCTTCCCAATTTTTTGCTTTGGGATGACAGTACACAAATACGTACGCATGATAATAATACAGCGGCTGAGCTTGGAAGCAAAGCTGGGTCATGCATTGGAGTCGAGAAATCAGGTGGGTCTAATTAAGAGAGACACCTGTCAGTAAAGAAGGGCTTGAGTGTCGGTGGATAATGGTGGTGGGACTCCCGCAGCGGCATGCACAGCCTTGTTAGACCTTTGTCTAAATGTCTCGTCACCGCTATCATTTGTCGCTTTCAACGAAACTATGTTGAGCCACACAACTGGCCAACGTTCGGTGCTGCCATGTTCTGTCCCGGACCGTATCGGCTGACTACATGTGTGTACTACGTTATTCTTACTTAGTGCTGTTTGGAACTCCTTTTATTTATTTACTGATCATCTATAATTGGGTTTTTTAGATGTTGCATCTTAATAATAGGAACCTCCCAGGATTAGTAATAAATGTATTTGTTAAGCAAGGTAGATTAATATAAACGGATAGTACATACTATGAGAATCTCAGAAAAATACATTTGAGAAACTTATATTTAATCTCGTAATCGCGTTATAATACTTCAAGAACGAAGCTAATGGGATCGGGAACGTTACAGCTTAAAGATCTCGAAGCTGGCGAAGATTGACAGGAGTAATATATCGAGAGTCTCCATCAAGCAGTTGTTTAGCAAGTATGAGGTTTGCAGCCTCGCTTGGATGATAAGGATCCCAGAATACATGCTTTGACCGATCTTCGCACATACTAGAAGTTGGCCCGCAGGGAATTATCCCAGCAAACTGCCCTCCGTTCCCACAACATGCTCTGCTCGATGTGATAAATCCTGCATATAATATATAAAAGTTTTATAGCTCAGACCCAACAACTTCCTCGGTTTAAAGTCGATTTTCGTTAACGAGTACTTGGTTCAGTAACATCCGTGGTGGAAGAATGGAGAAAACATAGTTACCATATTTGTCATAATTGGTGATGAGTTCCATCACCATGTCATAGACATTAGCGTGAACAAATGTTGCTCCATGAAGATTGTCATTTAGTTCAGCGACTAAATCTTTCAATCGGCCGTTGTATTGGATTGCAAGCTTGTTAGCCAAATCCACACATTCATTTTCCTTCAATTGGTTGATTGTTTTCTGATACGGTATGCAGCCGATGGGTCCAACGTTTCCAATCACAAACTTTCGAGCATCCAACTGGTAAAGTCTCTGCCATACAAAACAATAAAAAATGCAGTCACAAACGACTCTGAAAACCCAGTAAAATGCTGAGTTGGTACCACGTGAGAAGAAAATGCTCCTTACAGTAAGTTGACCCCTGAAGTGATTGATCAAATCATCCACAAATGCATCTGGACTTTCAGAAACCCTTGCTCCTATGGACAGAACCGGGAGTAGGTAATTGTTTAGGAAATCATTCGCTCCAACGGTTATAGAGAATATGGATTTCTTCATGATGAAGTCTCTTGCCTTGGATGCCCCCAGTAATTGGTCAAACTGTTTTCTAGTAATGTTAAAGTAGTCAATCTGGATATCCATCCCCAGCCTATTAACCTGTCACACAAAAGGACGCATCATTGCATTAGAATAAGAATAAGAATTACTCTTTTACATACATTTAGTTTCGTAGAATTATCGGAATTAGAATTGGAATTAGAGGCTATGTACTGTGTTGCTTTGGTACTTACAAAAATTCTTCCAGTTGCATTCATGATGCCTCCTCCTCCTGATGCATAATTCACACCGTATAGTATGGCTTTTCCCGTCGAATTTGGTGACAGATATGGGACAGCATAGTGTGACTGCCCTAGCTCTTCTCCTAAATATACACAAACGACAGAGGATGTAATAAGAAGAACAGGTTATAGGATATGTTTCTGTCACCAGCATAATCGAAAAGCTTACCAACAATGTCCCCAATGGTTCTGCCATTGGTATACCGGCCAGTAGGAATTCCACCTGATGCTTTGAAATCAATTCCATTAGGTTTGATGTTTGCCTTTGACAAAGTTGGCAAGTAATTATTGTTTCCGGCATCAACCAGTGAATCACCAAAGATAAAAGAAGCTCCTAAACCATTATCATCAGCTGCCTTGGCGAAATAGCTGATCAAACCGATGATAAAAGCAAAAAAGGCCAGATTAGAGCAACCCTTTGCGGCCATTGTTTTCCTTCTTCACCTGCCTCTGTTGGAAGAAAAAATCTACACAGACATTGAAACAAGATGCTGCAGCTGTTAGTATATATGTAGAATTCTTTCACGAGAGAATGATAGGCAAATTGTACCCATAGGGGAAACTTGCAAGCTTGTTCCAATGGAGTTGCATTTGGTACGACCCTTTTTGTAAGGGCAACGAGAGTCTAACTAGTGGATGGCGAAGTTCATAGAGGTAGTTCATCGACATTGCTACTAATTTCTCAACTTGTTACGACCTTTTGGATCTTGCTTTTACAATATGCAAACTTACATCATGAAAGGTCAAAGATACTCTTACATATCTTCGTATATTATAATCAAATCAAGCGACCTAAATTGAAACTCTAGAAGCCTTGGATAATGGATATGAGGTCGAGGAAAAGAAAAGGATTTGATCAGGTTTTGCTTTTCAGGATTCCAATCCTGATAAATACAAATACAAGAGACATAAGATATTCCACCGTAAAATTTTTTAAAATAATATTATATTTTATAAGTTTAATATGTTCAATGAAGAATTACCAAAACATAATCAATATTTACATTTTAAAAAAATCATTATATACAAGAAGATCTATATTAGTTACATATTCATGATAATACTTTATAGTTGGGCTTATATTATGTGTAACTTGGAACAAACTCATATGGACTGAATATGGGCCGTACTAAAATCACTGTCCTTATTATTGGGTTTAGCTAATTGTGAAACTCATGTTTTCGAAGAGGGCCTGTAAACAAAATAAGAAAAGATTCCGTACGTAAAACTGGCCCATAAACCTTTTCTACAGGATTGTGTTGATATGGCAAGAATCTTGGATCTTGGATCTTGCCTTTTACAAACCTAGTTTAGGTGAATCATATCTAGGATGTGTAATGGCTTCCATCTTTTCTTCTTGCAGAAAGTCAATACTTTAGTTCATTATGACTTGGTCAGAATTACTTGTTATGCGGTTACAGAGCAAAAGGTCTATCTCTGTATTTGTGAACCTTTTCAGCTTTTCTTGATCCACTTGTGGGTGCTCTCCACGTCAACCATGAGGCTCAACAGTTGAAACAAAGATCAATCCAAAAGGAAGAAAACCAAGAAGAAAACTCTGCGGGGAAGAGTATTTGCCTTACCAGAATGGAAAATATCAGAACAAGAAATGAAATGTAAGGAGGCCGCGTAAGGATTTGACCCAGAAATTGACAGGTTTTTAGTTGGTTTCTTCGTATTGACACGAAACTTCATTTCATTTTGACCACTGGAATTCTTCTAGTTGGAAAATTCTCCAAGTCCAAAACGCACTGCTAAAGACTTGATCAGGACTGGTTTATCCTTTTTCTGGGGAATTTCCTCTTATGATATATAGTATTCCCTACTTCTAGAAGTTGTCCAAGTGGTACATCAGGTTTTTTCTTTGAAAATCTCCAGTCCACGGCTGTTAGTCGTGGCATAAGAAGCTCTTCATTCAAAATTTCAATAATGTTTGGTTGGTGGATTCTTGACAGGCAGCGCCATGTATTCCACACCACAACTTTTAGACAGGAGCCATTAATATTGGAATAAAGGATACAGAGACTAAGAACAAAATGCTCCCACAGTATGATATTTGAAGTTGTTTATTCCCAACTTTGCTGGTTTCAGAAAAAGAAAAGAAAAGAAGAGAGTATGCAAAGTAGCAGATGCTCTCTTTTTCTTTTTCTTCTTCTCCTTCCCTTTTCTTTCAAGAAGCAGTTGGATTGAACAGTCTATTTCTTTACTTTTGGTGCTAGGTTGGATATAGGTAAACCTTACATTTCTGTAAGCATTCACAAAGCATAAATCTATCTATTTTTCACAAACAAACAAAACCCTGTCATGAGTAGCAAGCGGATGGGTCAAACTTGTTGTGTGTGTGTGGGGCTGCCTTGCACGATGCCTAAATGAAGACTGAGATCTCACGGAAATCATCCCAAGGCTAAGCTAATAGTTTTCAAAAGAAATATATAAAACCATTCATGCTTAAAAGCAAAAACATTCTTTCTTCTCCTGGGTCTTAATTAGTAAAGTTTGAAGCAGTCTTCCCAATGAAATGTTTCAATGATTTAGGGCATAGGCCCCCCAACAGGCCAACCTATCACTTCTTTGGAATAGTGATGGTATGACCACCAACTTTAATACATGGAATGCATGAAATAATGGCACCTTATTGATTGGGTACCCGAGTAGTATTACTGCCTGCACTAAACTATATGGAATAGCTGGCAATACTATCTAGCATTTCTTTACCTTCTGTTCAAAGCAAATTTTACCCTAGAAAAACAAAAAAGGAAAATTACATAAACAAACCAAGGTAAAAGTGGAAAGGATGTCTGCATAGGTATCATTATTGTATAAAAAGAAAGATGTGTGGCCGAACTAGCATATGGGACAAGTCTAGACTTGGAAGGAATTGAAAATTGATTAGATGAGGGATGGTGGGACTATTAAATTCTGATAATTCTGTAATTAAATCATTTTATGAAGGTTGACTAAACGAGGTTTTTGGTTTATCAGCCAATCTGGAATAGCGACATGTTAAAAGAACAAAACCAGTAACACCGTTTGACAAGTTTATCATAGTCTTGTTGTGCCTGCTCAACCTTGAAAAGGTTATGGTTCCTAACCTAAGTTTGACCACATCAATGCTCCATAACACAGAATTCCAGCAGAAACTAGATACCAACAGAATCAAACAAAGGATAAAGAAGAAGATCATCGACAATGTTTGACCCAGAAAAATAAAGTGCATGAATCAAAATGTTAATGTTGGTAATGAAAAGCTGAAAAGCTGAAGACTTCGGATGCTGATCAGAGGGAAATGTTGTTGGTGGGATGGCTGGCTAGTTGGACAGAAAACAGCTTTAACAAGCCAGCCAGGCTGATTATTTGACTTTTAGCCATGGGCCTATTGGGGGAAGAAGGGATAGTAGTGGGTCCCATAACAATAAACTATGCAAGAAATGGGAAAAAGAAATGAGGTTGGACAGAGAAATATCACTAGCAAACAATTAAGGTAATAAACTAGATTAAGCACAGTTAACAACACTTGCATTTGGTTTGCAAAAGTCAATGTCCTTTCTCACTGTTTGTTAAAGGCCTAATGGGAGGGAGGTTATTGTAGAGAGCGAGACAGAGACAGAGACAGAAAGAGTCAATTGAAGAGGGAGAGAGAAGGATATTGGGGTTATCATTATCGATACTGTTATATTTTGTTGTTGATTGTGGGATTCACTAAAAAGTCATCGTAAATGAACAATCTTTTTTGTATTTTGTTTGCTTTGGTTATGTTCTGCTGTGTCGAGAGGAGGTAGGGGGGGTTTCTTTTGTCAGCTCTTGGAGTTGTGCTAATGGAGTCTTGGTTGTTCTTGATGTGTGCATGCATAACGTTTCAAGGGAAACTCTGAGTCCAGTTAATATGAAACCCCTTTCTCCTTTTTTCCCCTTCTTTTGAGTGTCTTGCGGATTGTAGAGTTTCTTTGGAAGATTTGGGGATCTGGGTTTTGTGTTCTAGGGTTTGAGACCCTCTATGTTTTGGCTTTCTTCCAACTATTTTATAGAAGCGTTTGGCTATCTTTAATTGAGCCGTATCGTTTCAAGGGGTTCCTGCTGAAATTTGTCTGCTTCGGCTGACCTGTCTGTAGATTCTGCTACACTTTGTGTTCCCCTCCTCCCTTTTTTTCTCTTTTTCAGCTGGGTTCTTGAGAGAAATCTAGTTGAAGCTTTACTGATCCGGTTGCTAAATCAAGAACCTTATGGTGATTCTTCTGCCTACCGCTCTGGGGTTTTTTATAGGCTCTACTCGGTGAATGCTTCTTTGATGGGTTAACTCAGCTCTACTCCAGTTCTTTTCTGATTTAGAGCTGGCTCTGCTATCTTGGTTCTCGCGGTGATTGTAAAGTCAAAAGCTTTGATGCATTTTTCATTGTGGAAACCCATATCTCACTGTGCTGCTCTAATCTTGGACAAGAAGAGCAGAAGAAAAGGTGGGTCTGAATCCAAACATGAAGTCAAGAGGAACCCATCAGTTCTTAGAAAACTGCAAGAGCACAAACTCAGGGAAGCTCTTGAGGAGGCATGTGAAGATGGGTCTCTCGTTAAATCCCAAGATATGGAGTCTGAATCTCAGGCAAATCAAGACGAGGCCCTCGGGCGATCGAGATCACTGGCGAGGCTTAATGCTCAGCGGGAGTTCTTGCGAGCCACAGCCTTTGCTGCAGACCGTATTTTTGAGTCTGAAGATGACATCCCTTCACTAAATGAGTCATTCTCCAAGTTCCTCACCATGTATCCGAAGTACCAGTCCTCAGAGAAAGCTGACCAGCTAAGATCAGATGAGTATGCACATTTGTCTCCAAAGGTATGCCTTGACTACTGTGGCTTCGGGCTCTTTTCATATCTTCAGACTCTGCACTATTGGGAGTCTTCTACATTTAGTTTATCTGAAATCACTGCCAATTTGAGCAATCATGCTCTTTATGGTGGTGCTGAGAAAGGCACCGTGGAACATGATATAAAGTCCAGAATAATGGATTATTTGAACATCCCCGAGCATGAGTACGGTCTTGTTTTCACGGTGAGTAGAGGGTCTGCGTTTAAGTTGCTTGCTGAGTCTTATCCTTTCCATACCAATAAGAAGTTATTGACGATGTTTGATTATGAGAGCCAATCTGTGAACTGGATGGCTCAAAGTGCCAAAAAGAAGGGTGCTAAAGTTTATAGTGCGTGGTTTAAATGGCCGACTCTTAAACTCTGTTCCACTGATTTGAGAAAGCAAATTTCAAGTAAGAAGAGAAGAAAAAAGGATTCTGCTACTGGATTGTTTGTGTTTCCTGTGCAGTCAAGGGTTACAGGGGCCAAGTATTCATACCAATGGATGGCACTGGCGCAACAAAACCATTGGCATGTTTTGCTTGATGCTGGATCACTGGGTCCTAAGGATATGGATTCACTTGGTCTGTCCTTGTTTCGCCCTGACTTCATTATCACGTCATTTTACAGGGTATTTGGTTATGACCCTACTGGTTTCGGATGTCTCCTTATCAAAAAATCAGTCATGGGTAGCCTTCAGAACCAGTCTGGAAGTACAGGTTCCGGGATGGTAAAGATTACACCCGAGTATCCTTTGTACTTGAGTGATTCTGTAGATGGCCTGGACAGATTGGGTGGCACTGAAGATGATGAAGTTGTTGGAAATGCCGAGAAACCCTCAGAAAAACTCCCAGTATCGCAACTGCCTGCCTTCTCTGGTGCATACACTGCTGCTCAAGTGAGGGATGTATTTGAGACCGAGATGGAGCATGATAATAGTTCCGATAGGGATGGGACAAGTACCATATTTGAGGAAAATGAGAGTGTCTCGGTTGGGGAAGTGATGAAAAGCCCGGTTTTCAGTGAGGATGAGTCATCAGACAACTCATTTTGGATTGATTTGGGTCAGAGTCCGTTGGGGTCAGACAGTGCTGGGCATTTGAACAAACAGAAGACTGCCTCACCCCTACCACCTTTCTGGTTTTCTGGAAAGAACCACAGGCAACTCTCTCCAAAACCAACCTCGAGAATATATGGAAGTCCACGATATGATGATAAAGGGATAAATTCAGGGCCAATTGATGACCACCATGTGCTGTCATTCGATGCTGCTGTTTTGTCAGTTTCACAGGAACTAGACCGTGTGAAGGAAGTTCCAGAAGAAGAAGTGGATGATCCTTTACCAAATAACAAGGTTACAGAGGATTCTCATTTTCATGAGATAGAGGAAGAACCTAGCATCAGCAGCAATGGACTTTATGCTAATTCCGTCAGGAACAGATCCCATCTCAGCAATTCAACTTCTGCTGCCCAGCATTATAGTCTGGAAAATGGTTCCACCTCTGCTATCAGTGGAGACATGAAAGAGAGTGCTATTAGAAGAGAAACAGAAGGTGAATTCAGGTTGTTAGGAAGGAGGGAAGGAAATAAATTTGGTGGTGGTAGATTTTTTGCGTTGGAGGAGAATGAACAACCAAGTAGGGGAAGACGAGTGTCTTTTAGCATGGAGGAGAAAAGAGAGCATCTAAGCCATACACTAGAGCCAGGAGAATCCATAACCGGCCTGGATGACGACGAAGAATACGACAGCGATGGAGAATATGGTGATCAGGAGTGGGATAGAAGGGAACCTGAGATAAGCTGTCGGCATTTGGATCATGTCAATATGTTGGGTCTCAATAAGACCACTCTGCGGCTGCGGTTTTTGATCAATTGGCTTGTGACCTCATTACTTCAGCTGAGGTTGCCAAACTCGGGTGGTGGTGGAAAGGCATGCCTGGTCCACATCTATGGCCCCAAGATTAAGTACGAGAGAGGTGCTGCTGTAGCTTTCAACGTGAGAGATAGTAACCGGGGGCTTATAAATCCAGAAATTGTTCAAAAGCTAGCCGAAAGAGAGGGCATCTCTCTTGGTATTGGTTTCCTCAGTCACATTCGCATCCTAGATAGCCCACGGAGTCAACGGGGTGCTTTGAGTTTTGATGAAACAACGCTGTGTAGACCAATGGAGAATGGACAGCACAATGGGAAGAGTGGGTTCATAAGGGTTGAGGTTGTCACTGCATCACTTGGATTTTTGACCAACTTCGAGGATGTATACCAGCTGTGGGCATTTGTCTCCAAATTTCTTAATCCAAACTTCGTCGCCGAAGGTGGTGGTCTTGACAGCAACCAGTAGATTTGGCTCCAAAAGCCAAAAGGAATTGGGTCATTGTGCCAAAACGCGGGGTGCACAAGTCTGAGAGAGTTGAGGCCAAAGACCCTCCAAGAGTAAAGAGACAAGCTGGTATGTGCATGATGTATGAAAAAGTGGGATTCTTCGGTTCTTCCTATATACTCTTTTGATATGCAGAGGGTGAATTTGTTAATTCTTGTTTGCTTTGATTTATTTGATTCCCTTTTGGATTCTTGTAGAGGTGGGTTTAGAGTTTGTATCATCTCGGGAGTTATCTTGATCCCAAAGCAGGATTATATTGGAAGAACTTATGCCACTTTTCATACTGCTTTTGCTCTTTACCAAATAATTAATAATTAATAATTAATAATTAATAATTAATAATTAATCTTCGGATCCAAAATTATATAATTAATGTAATACTGATGATGCCCAAGTTCTGATAGAAACTTTTGGTTTTGGGGTTCAAACCACTACTTGCTATTTAAAAATGAGAAGATGAGAAGGAACTGGCCAAATCATTTGTTTTCGTGCACATAATGATCCAAGTAAGTTATCAGACTAAAATGAATATCGCAAGAGAAACAGTAATTACATAAAGCCCTTTTTTATACAGTTAAAAAGATATCCAGCCGCTTCTGCTGGCATATGATAATATTCTAAATACAGCGTATTTTGGACCGTATAAGGAGACCATTTATTTTTATATATTATACATTCTAAAATCATGCAAAGAAAACATGGAAGATGATGGTTCTATTACGTATACAAGGAGGATGACTCATGTTTGACTCATTTATTAATGGGGTAGTTGTCTTCTTGAACAAACTCTAAAGCCTTCGTTAGGGGCATTGACCTGTTGACAAACTTCAATAGGTTGGGGGTGTGCCTGCCCAGTTGAGCACTAAACGCGCTAAACTATTACATTTCTGGGTTTTGAACGTCTTAAATCACTGGGATTATAGAAAGATTCACTTCGCATAAACAAAGATACAATGAAGCAAGCATCATATGGGCAAAGATAAGTGTTTACCAGCCAGCCATATGAAGATTATTTTAAATAAGGAGATTGGCATGAAAGATTAAGAAAACATGCTAATCTCAACATGAGATAGCCATACATCACCAGAGAATGACCCTCCACCTCGAGCTTCAATAATTTAATCCTGTTTCCATTGCCTTCTAGCAGCTTCCCGCATCTAAAGAAGCAGAACCTCTGAAAGTAGTATATGTTTCAAGAAAATCGCTTACCTTCTGTCTGGCTACTGAAGATAGCTCGGAAATCTGAGGTATGATCTCTGCGAAGATGCACCTCTAGCTCACCCAGTTTAGCCAGCTTAGGGTAAAATCTAATCATGGGATGGGGCCAGTAGAAGCCAACTCATGATTCCATCACCTTTATAAGAAAGGCAGCTTCTAATGCTGATTCCTTGCACTGCATATATCTATTTTCCTCCACTATATCAACTGTTAAATTTAGTAGGACGGGACGTTTGGGGTCATAAATAGTATGCTCGCGTACTCTAGCCATCCACTTTGCTGCTTCCCAAACTCCAAAGCTGAAAGATATTAAAATACAGGGTCATAACTATTCCATTGAGAACAAAACCAAAGGTTGAGCGACTACCAATTTTCAAAAGCCAACGGAAGAAATTGTGGAACACCATATCTTACCCCACCATAACCTATCTCTAAACTCCTATTAAACTTGTTGGCTTTTGTACTCAGAATCTCCTAGGTCCCAAGCCTTTAAGACAAGAGATGATGTCATTAAGCCATTGGCTCGCTGGCATGTGTCTTCATTATCACCATAACATTAACCAGATATGGGTTATTATTAGTTTGAAATTTATTATTTGATATAAACAATGTCAAACCTCACAACAACTTTCTCCCGCTAGAAATTATTCTAGTCATAAAAAATGCCAGCTTATGTTCTATGAATTTACTTATCATATCTAACTTACTATTGTTTAGGTCTCACCACTATCTCATAAGTTCATCTGTTTTTGCATGAGCACAAATGTACCTGGCTGTTCATGTGTGAAGTAGTCGTATGTGATCTGACAGAACATGTAAATTGATTACCGTGTATTAAAGGATGACGTTATCAAGACAGCAGGATAATGCGCGTCCTTCTGGATGTTGTCATAAGGAGAATATTCAAGTATGGCATGAAAATCATCAATATCCACAGGGTACCCAAACTCTTCATAGTCAGCTGGTGTAAGTGGTAGAACAGGATAGAGAAGAGTGTTCGTTGCATCTAGAAAGGGTACCTGCAAAATATAAAAACGCCACTGACAAACAGATGGAAGAAAAATCATTGGGGTCTTCATATAAGAATTACTCTTGCAAGGAAAAGAAACTTAGACGCAGAGGATAAGGTTGTGCCTATCATTTGATGAAAGGAAAAGGCAACAAAAATAAACAACCGGAAATGCCACAAGTGAGTTTGGCGGAGTAGTGGGATGATGTTGGCTTTGAACTCCATGGTCCTCATTTCAAGACCCAAAATCTCCAAAAAATTTTAACTAACTACATGGTCCTATCACATCAGAAAAAATGAAAAATAAAGAAGAAAATAACTGATATTTAAAGGTCATAACCTTTAAAATTGCAGCACGGAATAGTTCTGGGCAACTGTTGATTGCAGAAGCAACTAAGAGTCCCCCCGCACTGTATCCCCAACCAGCAAGGTTATTCTCGGTCACAATAGAATTATCAATAAGAAACCTCGCACAGGAGACATAATCCTTGATTGAGTTTTGTTTCTTTGTGCGTCTCCCACCATGATGCCATTCCTTACCCTGACCACCTCCACCTCTACAAACAAGAAAATTCAAAACATACATATAAAATTTAAGGAATTTACACAGTTTGTCAATAATTATACTGCTGAAATTAAAATAAGCTAGGGCTGCTAAGAAAATGACTCATAATACACACTAAAACCAATAATTTGCACCCGACAAAAGAACTTTCAAGTTTCCAGTAGCAGAGAATGAAGCCAGACCTAACATCAGCATAAGCAATAACCCAACCACGATCTAGGAGACTTTTCAGCTCACTGCGCCATCGTTTGTCAAGCAGCTCACCATATGCTCCATGTCCATGGAGCAACCCAGGGTGCTGATTCTCCCTTTTGTTTGCTCGTGAGTACACAATAGTCAGAGGGACCATAACCCCATCATGGGAAGGGGCATTATATTGTTCACAGGCATAAAACTCAGAGAGATCATTCCATGACTGAACATCTTCAGATTTGACCTCCTTCCAAGCATTAGAGTTAAAATAACTCAAAGTTCTCTCAGCAACACTTCCAGAGGAAGTTGTACCATACAAAATCCTTGTTCTTTCATGAAGTAAATTTTGCTGTTGCACAATATTCCACTTGCCACTTGATAATTCATAATCAACTACAGCATCAGGCATCTGTAAGAAATTTGGATGCAGATGATGATTGGAGATGCACGCATCATCAAGCGAATAAAATATTCAGAGGTTCATGCATTTGCAGGCATGTTCAAAGTGAATCATAAACAAATACAACAGAAGCATTGTTTTTGAGTAAACTGGAAAAGGAAAAAGCATGCCATGGTGGGAAACTAAATGCATTGATATTAAAAATTTTGATCCTGAGTAAAGTCTCCATGGTGAATGATAAACAAATATAACAAAACTTTGTTATTGAGTAAACAGAAAAATAAAAAGCATGCCACGGTAGGAACTAGATGCATTAATCTTCAAAATTTTGATCCCAAATAGTCTTCAAACATCAAAAACATGTGATGCCACATGCACTATAAGTATCACAAAACAAAATCCATATCAACCAGACATTGAGGAAAGAAGCTACCGGCACAACCAACTTTTGGAAGCGACAGCCCTGAAATATATTTTCAACAGAGATAACATACGATAGCTTTACCAAACCATAAACTAACATGAGATGAGATAGTTTCCATGAGAGGATGCACAAAAACATTTCCAGAAGCTTTAGAAAAGAGTAACAAAGACTCATACCACAGGTGATGATATTGTAAACCGCATGGTTGGGGAGTAGTAATCATAGTTTGGTCCTGGTGAAATTTGAGAAACATATTTGGGAAGAGGAAGGAATTGGGGGTTGAGCTTTTTCAGACTAGCAGCTTCCTGCAAGAAAATGAAAACGCACAAGTTATAGAAAGCAAACTTAGGTATCATGGTGAAAACGACACTATTTGCTGCAATTTCTCCATGGAAAAAATTCATAAATAATTTCAAGTGAACATTTTATTTAATTTTCTTGCCTTGCCAGCAGGAGGAGGTGATGGAACAGCACAAATTCTTAAGGTATGACCTTCGCGTACAATGAACACCAAGTGTGTATCACATAAATCAACATCCTCAATAATCAAATCCGGGTCATCAACAAATACACTCTGCAGAACATGAGATTGGTAGAATTGTATCTGAGATGAGATAGAAACCAAAAGTAACAGAGCCTGGTGCATAACAGTAAGGATGCAAAAGTTTGAACAAAAAGAAATAGTTAAAGAAAGAAAAGCAACCTCCCATATTCTCGGGGTTGAAGAAGCATTAACATTCGTACGAAGAAGATAATGATGATCAACCGAATGGCTATCTTTGGCAGCATTAGTGAATAAATAAAGGAACCCCTTGTGATGTTCCACAATGCAATGTGCTTGAGCTTCGCATTCCCAAATTAAAGACATGCCTGATAATGGGTCAGCTGCATTTATCAGAAAGACCTAAAACACAGTTACGATTATTTCTTGAGACTATGTCTGAACATCAAATAAACCAAACCAAAATGTTTAATGAGAAGTACCTTCGAAAACGTGGTTGAGAAAGTATTGACAGTCACAAAGCGAAAATCTTTTGTGTGCCTTATGTTAACATATACATTCTCATTCGGCTCATCTAGAAGCAAAACATCATCATCTGTTGATCCGATCATGCTACAATATATCCTGGACAAAAAATAGGATAATTTTAATTTCAACATCGTCTCCCCCAATACAAGAAAAAAGGAGCACTGGCCATGAGAACAGATGCAAATATTTACTGATAAGGCCTCTTATAATTATTAGTAACAACATAAAGCAATGCCTGCCCATCCTTGGCCCACGCCAGATTTGAAACGCGATCAGCCTGAGGCTTACTACACAATGCACCAGAGTTCAAGTTTCTCACGGACAGCTTAAAATAATCATTGTCCTTATCGTACAAGGTATATGCAAGAAACTTATGATCTGGGGATATCTCCGATAATTCCTCATAAGCATAACCTATGAAACCAAAATCCCAATACACAAAATTAGACGGAAAAAACTGCACATTATCCCAGTAATAATTTTACATTACAAGACAAGAAAACCCATATCCTGAGACTTCATGCAAAAAACAAGCACAGACTTCTTAGGTGCGGTCACTACCTCCGTCCAAAAAAAAAACATCACATAACAAGTTTCAGCAAAGTACCTCCAAACCTCTCAGCCTCTTGATTGTAATCGACCAACTTCTGCTCGATCTTTCTACCAGAGGTGAAATCAAAGCCACCGGAAGGTGACTTGCTGGAAATTAACTGTTCATTCAAACTAGCTAACTGGCGACATAGGACGGGGTATTGCTTGCCTTCTTCCGCTCTCTTGTAATAGATCCAAGGGCCCCAGCGAAGGGGAGGGGTTGAGAGGTCGAATTGGAGGCGTGCGGCCATTTCAGACTGGAGTTTGCTCTGGAGCTTCTGAGTGTCAGACATTACAGCTTCTGCGTACTTCTCTTCCTGCTCCATGTAAACGTCCATGTGGCGCATGGCCACCTGGTCGGTGAGGTTGGACATCCAGCTGTAGGAGTCCTCCCAAGTGGCGTCATGGAATGTGAAGGACTGGGGTTTTTTGGGTGGTTTTGGAGGGTTTGGAGGGGATGGGTGAGTTGGCGGTTTGGGAGGTTTGTAGTGGCGGACGAGGAGGGAAAAAATGAGAGAGTGACGGTGTTGTCGGAGGACGAGAGTGGCGGTTCCTAGGTGGCGCATGGCTTTGGTGGGGTTTAGGGAAATTAACAAAGATGGCGGGGAAATGTCTAATGGCGGGGCTGGGGTTTTAAAGGGACCAACTCAACCCAGGCCCAAAGGCCTAAATTAAAGTTTTTCTCGTCATGAAGGAAGACTAACTATAAGAAAGCCATTATTTCTTTTTATGATACGTTTTTCATTAAATTGGAGTAGGAATAAGTATTTTTAATATTTATTTATAAAAATATTTATCCTAAGAGTATATTTTAAATAATCTCTACTAAGTAAAAATAACTAAATCTGTTACTAGTAAGCAGTCATCACCTAATTTTTTTCATATAAAAAATATCTATTCATTATTTTTGTTTTGTGGTAAGTATTCATAATTTATTTTTTTGTTATTTAGTGAACGTACATCCGTAAAGTGAGAATAAAGATGGTCCCTAATTCGAAGTTATGCATATCCATTACGTTAATACTTAACTAATTAAGGTTAAGCTAGACTTTATTTGATTTATATTAAAATTTGAAATAATATAATAAATATGATGAGATATACTATTCATAATTCTTACACCAAAAATGCATTATCATATAATAATTTTTATTATATTTTACCATAAATATTATTGTATTATACTTTTCAATTTTATTTTTAAAAAATTATAATATATAATTCTTTTAAAAAAATAAAATCATTCCAACCGCACCAGGCAGAACTGTTAGGCTCACCATCATCAGCCCAACAGTAACCCAAGAGCCAGATAAAACTCAGGCCCAGTCACCAGCAAGCAACGAGAACAGCCAGAAAATTAGTGACAGGCTGACAGCGCGAATCAAGTTAAAGGGACACAATGTAGCAAACAACCGACGGCACAAATCTGAAAATCTGAAGGATTACATATGATAGGATTGACGTATTAAACCCACATGAGGTTTTAAAGCTAAAAACCCTTAAAAGTCAGAAAATATTCAGCCTACTCTTTTTTTTTTCTTCCTCTCCTGTTCTTATCTCCCGAGTTGGACAATCCCAACATATACGCTGTCTTAATTGTTGCAGCAGCGAAACGATCTCTTGAAATCCATAAAAATTTATTAGCATTTATAGTTGCTGGAAACATTTAATGTATCCGTGGTCCTGATATGATGGATTGCTCTCATAGTTTCTATGAAATAATAGAACTAAGTAGACAGCCACTTCAGCCGGACAGGCAGAGTGGTGTATATGTACTTGCAATACAAGTAAAGAGTTCTTACTCGATCAAAAGCTTTTGCATCTTAGCCATGGCTTCTCATTGTGGCAGGAACAAGGGGCCTTCAAAGTTTGCACCCACTAGACCCCGTTTCTTCAAGATCATTCACCAACTGAATATTGCTGATGGGAAGCTTGTACGTCGTGCTCATCTTTTTCCTTTTAATCATCGTCTGCACCTGCATGCTTGGTTTATTTGGTAGGAATTTTATTATGGATCAGCCTAGATCATGAAGAGTTTGCTGTGGAATTTTAGGTGCATGAGTTTTAGAGCTGTTCCTCTTTCAGGTGCTTCCAAGAAAATTTGTGCAAAACCATGGAAACAATCTTGAAAGCCCGGTGCTGCTCAAGGCCTCCAGCGGTCCAGAATGGGAAATGGAATTGAAAAAGTGTAACGATGAAGTTTGCCTGCAACAGGGTTGGCGACAGTTTGCTGAGTATTACTCTCTGGATCATGGCCACTTGCTTGTTTTTGAATACAAAGGAAATTCTGGTTTCCATGTTTTAATGTTCGACAAGACCGCTACAGAGACAGAGTATCCATCCAATTGCAGGAATGGTGAGGAGCCAAATATGGAGGAAACTGAAGATAGAGACACTGTTGAGATCTTGAATAACTCTTCAACAGGTCTCAAAAGAAGAAAACAATCATCTTTAACATCTCCTCAGCCTCGCAAGGTAGGTCGAGTTATGAAGTCTAAGGTTGCTCCAAACCCACAGCGCGGGAAACCGCCTAATGGAGCTAAATGTGGTGGGCTGACTCAAGAAAATGCGCAAAAATCTCAGAAATCGCATGGTTCCAGAAGCGGTGCTCGAGGTGTGTAAATTGCATTACATGATACTTAGTTTGTTTAGCACAACAAGAAACCGGAGGCTACAGTTATGAAATTTATAACTGATTAATGCAAAACATATCTCAATCAGAGTGGTTATTTTTCACAATATTGATCGACCTTGGTTTTTACCCAAGAGTATTAATTGTTATTCTGATCTTCTGCCTTTCAGTGCTTATGTCAGGTGAGTCAAGGCAACCTGCTCGCAATAAGAGCTGCAGAGAACAGGTCGTTCAAGAACCTTTATATTCACGGGTTCAACGAGCTGCCTCTTATCCGTCCTTTAAAGTTTCTATACGGAACTATAATTTGGAAAGGAAAATGATGGTAAGTATTAAATATTACGAGGGAGAGGGTACTCATGTTTTCGTTTTCTTTATATTCCTAGGAAAGAAACACAACTGAGATGCTACTGTCGGCTTCACCATCCACAGAGAAACACAACTGAGATGTTTTCGTTGTGGAGGCTGTGTAATAATTACCAAAAATCACCTGAACCAAAATGCACAGTTCTTTGTAGGTCTAAAACACACTTTAGTAGCAGAAATATGCTCAGAATCAGCTATTTGTAGTCTAGAAAACAATATTTGAGGTACTTCCAGTTGAGGGGAAGCAATGTCTGGTCTGTCATATATATTGGGTGGTGGTAATTCTTGTATGGACAATATTTCCAATTGAGGTACTTCAATCATAATTTAAACATCTGTTGCTGGTTTGTGCAGAATGTGCCACTTCCCATCGTCGAGGAATTTGATCATAATCACGGACGGACTGCGATCCTTAAGGATGCGGATAATAGATCATGGCAAGTGAAAATTCTCTCCTATCATCTTCCTCGGCGAGTTAGATTTGCTCGTGGGTGGAACGCATTTGCAGAGGGCAATTCCCTGCAAATAGGAGATGTATGCACCTTTGAGATAATTGACTGCAGGAAGCCTTTGTTCAAAGTCTCCATTTCAAGAAATATGCGCTGAATGAATGACATTATGATAAGAATCTTGTAATGCGCATCCTGACTTTGACTGTAAACTCCGTCTCATTGTAAATGTCTCTAGCAGTCTACGTTCTCATGTTTCGGATATTAAAACAATCCTTCGAGTTATTGATGCCGTAAAATATTACTCAACCATCAATGTGAAATCCCGCAGAGTAAAATTCCTCCTTCGAGTTGACGGTTTTTTAAATTACTGTAGTTGGATCGGAAGTTGAAGCCAGAATGATGGTTCTTACGAGTATTATTACATCAGATTGATGATCGAGGCTTTTGGATTGGATTCACCGCCTTCGAGGCCATGAAGCCGCATCCTATCAAACGCGGGACTGGGGTTTAAAGGGTCTAACTCAACCCAGGCCCAAAGGCCTAAATTGAAGTTTTTCTCGTCATGAAGGAAGACTACCTATGAGAATGCCTTTATTTCTTTTTATTATATGTTTATAATTAAATTGGTGTAGGAATTAGTATTTTTAATATAAATGTAAAAGTATTTTTCCTTAGAGTATATTTTAAATAAATTTAATTATTTTAAATAAGATTTATTAATTAAAAATAGCTAAATCTTTTATAAGTAAGCAGAAATCACCCATAATTTTTTTAAATATTAAAAAGTTTATTATAATTTTTTTTGTTACTTAATGAAATTATATCCGTAAAATGAGGATAAAGACGATATTTAATTCGAATTTTTGAATATCCGTTCCGTCTATACTTAATTAATTAAGGTTAAGCTAGACTTTATTTGATTTATGTTAAAAATCGAAATAATATAATAAATATGATAAGGATATACTCATTATTGTTATACCAAATATATATTATCATATAATATTTTTTATTATATTTGATCATAAATAATATAAAGTATTATACTATTCTATTTTTAAAAAAATTATAATATTTTAAATAATATAATTCTTTTAAATTTATTCCAACGCTCGCACCAGTCAGAACTGTCAGGGTCAGTGCTTGCACTGGAATGGCTAGAAGCCAAAACAAAAACCTTCGCTATGTACACAGTAGTTATTGCTGCAGCAGTGAAATGATTTCTTGAAATCCATACTAGTTTATTAGCTCTTATAGTTGCTGGAAACATTTAATGTATCCTTGGTCCTGATATGATTGATTGCTCTCTCATAGTTTCTGTGACACAATAGAACTAAGCAGACAGCCAGGCTCAGCCATCAGCCGGACAGGCAGAGTGGTATGTATGTATTTGCAACACAAGCAAAGAAAATCTTTTGCTGCTTAGCCATGGCTTCTCATTGTGGCAGGAACAAGGAGACTTCAAAGTTTGTACCCACCGGACCTCGTTTCTTCAAGATCATTCACCAACTGAATATTGCTGATGGGAAACTTGTAAGTGTGCTCATCTTTTTTTCTTTTAATCATCATCTGCATCTGCATGCTTGGTTTATTCGGTAGGAATTTCTTGATGGATCAGGGTAGATCATAAAGAGTTTGCGGTGGAATTTTAATATGCATGATTTTTAGAGCTGTTCCTCTTTCAGGTGCTTCCTAGAAGATTTGTACAAAACCATGGAAACAATCTTGAAACCCCGCTGCTTCTCAAGGCCTCTAGAGGTCCGGTATGGAAAGTGGAGTTGGAAAAGTGTGAGGATGAAGTTTACATGCAACAGGGTTGGCAAGAATTTGCTGAGTATTACTCTCTGGATCATGGCCACTTGCTTGTCTTTGAATACAAAGGAAATTCTTGCTTCCATGTTTTCATATTCGACAAGACCGCTACAGAGACAGAGTATCCACCCAATTGCAGGCATGGTGAGGAGCCAAATATGAAGGAAACTAAAGATAGAGACTCTTTTGAGATCTTGAATAACTCTTCAGCAGGTCGCAAGAGAAAAGAAAAACAATCTTTAACATGTACTCAGTCTAGCAAGGTAAGTCGAGTTACGACGTCTAAGGTTGCTCCAAACCCACCCCGTTGGAAACAGCCTAGTGGAGCTAAATGTGGTGGGCTGAATCTAGAAAATGCACAAAAATCTCAGAAATCGCTTGGTTCCAGCAGTCGTGCTAAAGGTGGGTGTAAATTGCATTGTATGGGATTTTTTCCACAAAATGTAACCGGAGGCTACTGTAATGGAATTTACATGAATTTTGAACTGATTAATGCAAAACATACCTTAATCAGAGTGATTATTTTTCACAGTATCGATCAACCTTTGTTTTTACCCTTGTTCTTCTGATCTTCTGACTCTCTGACTGTGCTTATGTTAGGTGAGTCAAGGCAACCTGCTCGCAATAAGAGCTGCAGTGAGCAGGTTGTTCAAGAACCTTTATGTTCAAGTGTTCATCGAGCAGCCTCTTATCCATCCTTTAAAGTTTCTTTACAGTACTATCACTTGAAAAAGAGTTCGATGGTAAGTAGTAAATATGTGTACGAGTGCATTCACGTTTTCGTTTTCTTTATATTCCAAGGAAAAAAACACAACTGAGATGCTACTGTTCGCTTCACCATTCCCAAATATGCTTATTATTTGATTTTACCTTTGATTTACCGTAGTTCTTCATCTGAATTAAACTCTGCATTCGTGTTTGCTTATTCTAAGGTCTAAAACACACTTTAGTGGCAAAAGAATTTCTCAAAATTAGTCATAAATAGGCTAGAAAACAATGTTTATTAGCCTGCTATAGGGTATGGACTTGTCACAGATAAGGTATATAGGTTAGAATCGGGATTTATATGTGATCTACTACAGAAAAGTATATCAGATTCCAAGGTTGCGTAAGTTATGATCTGACTGCTATCGGGTACTCCTCTATGTTTCGGGAACAGATGTATCTGGTACGTAATTGGGTGGTGGAAATTCTTGTATGGGCATTATTTTATTTCCAATTGAGATACTTCAACAAAATTTAAACTTTTGTAGCTGGTTTGTGCAGAATGTACCGATGCACATCGTCAAGAAATTTGATCAGAATCACGGACAGGCCGCGATCCTTGAGGCTGCGGATAATAGATCATGGAGAGTAAACATGCTCTCGTATTATTTTCCCCGTCGAGTTAAATTTTCCGGTGGTTGGAACGCATTTGCAGAGGGCTATTCCCTGCAAATAGGAGATGTCTGCACCTTTGAGTTGTTTGACTGTAGGAAGCCTTTGTTCAAAGTCTCCATTTCAAGAAATATGCGCTGAATGAATGACATTATGATAAGAATCTTGTAATGCATCCCCTGACTTGTCTTCGAAAACTCCGTCTCGTTGTAATTGTCTCTAGTACATCATCATTTTTTATTTTGAATTTTAAGGCAATCCTTCGAGTTAGTGGAGTTATTCCTGAGGTAAAATATTATTCAACGATCAATGTGAAATACCGCAGAGTAAAATTCCACCTTTGAGTTTATGGTTTTTTTGAAGTACACTGCGGGCTGTAATCATTTTATGGAACAGAGTATTGGATTGCATGAAAAATAGCTGATCTTGTTTCCAACAAAATGACGGTGGAAAATCACATCCCATTTATAGTTTTCATTTCCCGGGTCGCATTTATAGTTTTCTAGTTGTTGGTTCAATGGTTCAATGGTTCAATGGTTGTTGGTTTAGGAATGAACTATTTTTACTTTTTAAATCTCTTTGGGTGGCAATCAATGACCAATTGTTCAGATTAAGTGGTAAAATACGGATGAAATTAATAAAAGTCTGCCCACGTCTCTTCTGCAATCAATGCTAGCTGTCTATTTGCTGGACATATATCAGAGTGCTCATGCAAGTTTTCTTGCAGCTATTATCAACCCCTTTCTTGATATTTGGGAAGAAAGAAACGAAGAGTCAATTTTAGCAATGGCTTCTCTGCATGACGGAATTAGCTCGTTTCAGATCGGCAAACCTCATTTTTTCAAGATTATTCTCGACAACACTATTCGTGATGGGAGGCTTGTAAGTATTGTTTCCTAATTTTTCTTGTAGTGTAGATGTTTTTCTGCATGATTATATTGCCGTTTTCATGTCATCGTATCACTCTATAAGCTTTTGACCGTAGACTGGCGCGTCAAGAATGTCACAAAGATTTGATCAGTTTCTTGTATTCAGTAGCTAGGTGCATGCACTGGAAATCGTTTCGTGCCATTAGTTGATCTGGGTTTGGGATTTATATTTCAGTGGATACCGAAGAAGTTTGTGAGGAAGTACGGGAATGAACTGTCAAATCCAGTCCAACTTGAGGTCCCTAACGGTGATCTATGGTTGATGGAGTTTGGCCAGAGTGACGGTGAGGTTTGGTTACAGAAAAGGTGGCGGGAATTCATGGATCATTATTCTTTAACCCAAGGCTCCTTGCTGGTCTTTGAATATCAAACAAATCGTCGATTCCATGTGTTCATTTTCGATAAAAGTGCTTCAGAGGTAACATATCCATTGAGAATGAACAGTAATGTTGAAGAGCACAAAGTTCAAGCAGGAAAAATGGATGACATGGGTGATGACATATCTGTTGATATCTTGGACTCCTCACCTAGCAAAAGAACAGAGAAGGAAACACAGTCCAAACGTTCTCGACCAAATAAGATGTCAACGAATAATGCAGGAAAAGGTGCGACCTCATCATTTGCCTATTCAAATGCAGGAAAAAACATTCATATTTTGTGTGTTTATGGCTATTGTTATGCTTCTTTAGCAGTAGATTTCTGGCTAACCTGCAGCATAATGAGGTAACAATATAGCTTGGGGTCAGGAAGGAAGTTCTCGCATCACCTCTAGTATGAGTGACGAAAATGGTTTTATCGATCTCTAGTCTTGATGGAGCTAATAAGAAGGATCTAATCGAATTGCTGTAATTGAGCTAGCATATAAATTAAGCATTCCAAGTTGCTATAAGTGAAAGTTTATTGTTGAGAACTGATCATAGATATGCCGGGTCTTATTCCTGTTTATTGGTTGCATTAATTCAGCAAAATACATGCAATCTCTGCTCAAATCAGACCCCAAATGGAAGATCAGTGCAGCAGGGTCTTTCAGTCAAAGACGTTCTCGGGGTTTTGACGCTCGAAGCAATTTTACCTCTGAATATCCGTTCTTCATACGTGCTTTGAGCGTCTGTCAACTTAAAAGAATGGTAAGTATAGATTGGTCCTGATTTTTATGAACAGTAATGGTGTCTTATATGTCTAATTAATTATTATAATGAGGGGAAGAATGTGTTATAGCTTTACTGTGCTGTTTTCATTCGTTTTCCTCCTTACGCAGCATGTCCCAAAATTTATCGGGAACTCGATGAATAAGAAAATGCTGACCATCATGCTTCAGGATGGTATTGGATCATGGCCCGTGAAGTTGTTGCATTCAGGCAGGATGTCTCGGGGTTGGCGTGCTTTTACAAAGGACAATTCTCTGCAAGCTGGAGATGTTTGTGTCTTTGAAATGATAAAGAAGGACGTGCTACTCGTCTCCATTTTCAGAAATGGTTCTTGAATCAATGTTAAACTTTCCATCATGAATTGTTTTCCAGCAAGTTTCTTGTTGTTTGTTGTTGTTGTTGGTGGGTAGATGTAGATGTAGATGTATATGTATATATGTTCTGCAACTACAAATCTAATTGTGTTAGCTACCCAACTCAATGAGTCACCACCTTGTTGCCACCAAGACAACAAGCCTCTATCACCAAGTAAGAAAACGGTTAAACCAAATGCAGACCCAAATAGCGCCCTCTACCGATTTCAACGCAAGACTTGTCTTTTGGAACTGTTTCAGTTTATTGCATAGCTTCTTGCTCTTGTCTCAAGGGAGGTTGATAACACTCATCAATGGTTGCGACGGAGTTTGCTAAGTCTTGCCCGGAACCAAGTAAGTTCGCCTCGCAACCAGCCTTCGTTCACCATCCAAAAAGCCTATGACACTGTAGATTGGTCTGCTCTGCTCACGGTTATGGAAAGGATGGACTTCTGCGAGAAATGGAGGAGTTGGATCTAGGAGTGTGTGGGGACGGGTAGAATTACTGTTCTTGTCAATGAAGCGTACACAAAAGAGTTCAGTGCAGGGAGGGGAATTAGACAAGGAGACCCCTTATCCCCACTCCTGTTTGATATTGCTGCAGAATCCTTATCAAGGATGCTGCAGAAAGCTGAGGTTGCTGGTCTCATATCAGGGGTGAAGGTAGGGAGCATAAACCTAACACATCTCCAGTATGCGGATGATGTGCTCTTATTTAGCAAAAATGACCTTGAAAGTTTGCTAAATCTTAAGAGGGTTTTTCGTTGCTTTGCGTTATTCACGGGACTTAAGATAAATTTCTTCAAAAGTGTCATTGTGGGTGTCAATGTTATTAGGGAGGACTTGGTAACCATGGCTAGAAATCTGAGATGTAGGGCGGAGTGTTTACCAATTAAATACTTGGGGTTGCCACTTGGAGCCAACCCAAAAAGGTTCCAGACATGGGAAGAAGTTTTGCATAACCTGCGAAGGCGTCTTTCAGGGTGAAAAGGAAAATTGTTATCTTTGGGAGGGAGAATTGTCCTGATTAAGTCGGTGGTGAATAGCATTCCAGTGTTCTATATGTCTATGCTTAAGATGATAAAAGAAGTGGAGAGGCTTACACGGAGATTCTTGTGGACAGGAAATGTAGAGAGGAGGTGTTTGAATAAAGTAAAGTGGGAAAGGACCTGTCTGCGCACTGGTAGAGGAGGAGCAGGACTAGGAGTTTTAGCCCTAAAAAACACAGCTCTGTTAGCCAAATGGTGCTGGAGAATTCTCACAGAGAAAGAGAGCTTGTGGATTAAGATGTTCAAAGAAATCTATAATCCCAGATTATGTCCGGAAGGCAGCATTGTGACCACCGGTAGAATGTCCTCCATATGGAAAGATATACTAAATACAGTGAATGGGGCCGGGCTGGCAGCTAGCCACATTAGATCACAGCTGCAAGTGAGAGTATGTAATGGGGATACGACTAAGTTCTGGGAGGATAGTTGGTGACGTGGATGTATACTGGCAGAAAGATTTTCCAGACTGTATGACGTATCAGACCAGAAAGAGGAGAGGATTGTAGAGTTTGGTGAGTGGATCGAGGATAGGTGGATATGGAGATTTCGGTGGAGAAGAAGGTTGTTTGTTTGGGAAGAAGAGCTGGTAGGTGAGCTAGGTGAATGGATTGAGAGGGTGGAGCTCAATAGAGAAGTAGCTGATGTTGTGGTGTGGGACAGTGGGAGGGATAAGTTCTCGGTCAATACATGTTATAAAGGCTTGGAGATTGTGATATATCCAGATGAAGGGGAGTCTGGGACTAATGTGTGGGTTAAGCAAGGTCCGTTAAAGTGCAAGGCCTTCCTGTGGTTGGCTAGTATTAACCGCATACTTACCAAAGGAAGATTAATTCGCTTGAGAATGCTGAGTGAGGAGGACAGCAACTGTCCTTGGTGTGAGGAGGAGGAAAAGGACGCAGATCATGTGCTAGTGCTCTGCAGAAGGGCTTGGTTGTGCTGGTCGTACCTTATGAAGAGGTGGGGGTTTCCTGGGTAACTCCAAGGTCAGTAGATAGCCTTATTTCTCAATGGGAAACCATCTACGTTAACAAGAAACAGGTGCACATCTGGGATAGCTTTTTAGTATCAGTGTGTTGGAGTTTGTGGACCTCTCAGAATGCAAAGATATTCAGAAACTGTGATAGCAACCACATGGACGTGGCACAAGAAGGCATGCTGCAAGCAGTTAGCTGGATCAGGTCTAATATCTCGGAGAAGATATGCCACGGAATGGGTCTGTTGACCACAGATGGTTGGTTTCAGTTAGTCAGGTACACTTGCTCCCCTATTGAGAATGTGAGTTAAAAGATTAAGAGTAGATTTGTTCTTCTGTTGAACATGTGATATGTACACTTTTTGGTGTAATCTTTATCTAATAAAATCGTCTTGTTTCAAAAAAAAAAAAAAAAAAAAAACAGCTGCACAAGCTCCTTGGTCGCAGCCTGTTCACCGTCAGCAATGAATTTCCAGATCTTCTATTTTACCTAGAATATTGTATTCGATTCAATTAATGGTGAAATAAGGATAAAATTAACACAAGAGTAACTAACAAGTCTGCGCACGTCTTCATCTGCCATCAATGCCATTTCTTTTCCGGACAAATAATGGTGTACATGCAAGCTTTCTTGCAGCATTTATCAATCCATCTCTTGAAAATTGGAATGAAAGAAATAAAGGGTCATCTGGAAATATAATACTTGAGGAAGTTTAGTAGCTATGGCTTCTCTACATGGTGGAAAATCGTTTCAGATAGGCAGACCACATTTTTTCAAGATAATTATCGACAAAACAGTACGTGATGGGAGGCTGGTGAGTATTCTTACTCTTCCTTCTCTTGTTTTTTAGATGGTCTACATATGTTTCTACATCATCCAACTGCATATTCATGTCTTTATGTGTATCAGTCCGAAACTGGAAGTTCTCATGTGGTAGTTGATTTGGGGTTGGGATATTTGTTTCAGGGGATCCCAAAGAGGTTTGTGAGGAAGTATGGGAATGGATTGTCGAATCCAGTCCAACTTCAGGTCCCCAGTGGTGACCAATGGTCGATCGAGTTTAGCTTGAGTGACGGTGAGGTTTGGTTACAGAAAGGGTGGCGGGAGTTCATGAAGTATTATTCTCTAACCCATGGTTTCCTGTTGGTTTTTGAATATCATAAAAATCGTCTATTTCATGTGTTCATGTTTGATAAAAGTGCGTCGGAGATCGTTTATCCATTAAGCATGAACAATAACGTTGAAGAGGACGAAGTTGAAGAGCCGAAAATGGAGGACATGGGTGATGATGTATCTGTTGAAAACTTGGACTCCCCACCACGCAAAAGAGCAAAGGAGGAATTACCGTTCGAACGTTCTCGACCAAATAAAATGTCAGGAAATAAAGGAGGAAAAGGGGAGAAGGTCAGGGCAGCAGGGTCTTTCAGTGTAAGAACTTCTCAGGCTTTCGACGCTCGAAGCAATTTTACCTCTGAATATCCGTTCTTCGTACGTGCTTTGAGCGTATACCAACTTGGAAGGATGGTAAGTATTGTATGCAGCTGATTTTCATAACCTGTAATGGCGTCATATATAATGATGAGGGGGAGAATGTATTGTAGGTTTACAATGCTGTTTTCAATCATTTTCAATCATTTTCAATCATTTTACTCCTTGTGCACCGTGTTCCATGTTTTGTCATGGACTTGAGGCACAAAACACAGACCATCATGCTTCTGTGTGGTGAAGAATCATGGCCTGTGAAGTTGTTGTCACCATCAGGCAAATTATCCGAGGGTTGGCGTGCTTTTGTAGGGGACAATTCTCTGCAAGTTGGAGATGTTTGTGCCTTTGAAATGATTAAGAAGGATGTGCTATAGGTATCTTTGGTTTCTATTTTCAGAAATGGTTATTGCGGATGTCTATTGTTGTTGGGTAAATGCAGATGTGGATGGACAAGTGTTATGCAACTACTACCTCTGAAGTTTGAACCACATTCTGTCCTTACCGACAGGAAATTTTGTTGTTCTTGCAATGCACAAGGAGAGGTAGCTATTTCATGCAATTTTACTCATAGATGAGCTTCATATCTTCATTCACGAAATTTTAAGTGGTCCGGGAAAACCTTCATTCTCGTGCAATATTTAACCATTTCATTGGCAAATTGTAACAAAATAGAGCAGCATCAGGATCAAATATGCATATACATTCTCCAAGAGAAGAGAAAAGAATATTTGAACCTCTTTCAAGGATAGGAACTACACACATGGAACAACAACACAAAGACCGTACGTCAACCGACTCCACCGTGTGACTAACAAGGAGATCTAATGTCTCATCCTAACCCGTGTGCGGCGGATCAATTTAAAGATATTGTAGAAGCAGGAAATAGGACATAAAACATAAAATACTGACAGTGTCACGCACCCTTGATTGGCTTGTGGAAGAAAATCATCTTTGCCCAGTTCATTTACATGAGATTATATGTACAGTGGCTCGACAGATGTTATCAGAGATGTGCCCCCTTTACAAATGTGTCTTAATTTTCCAATCAAGGTGAATACGAGCTTGCTTCGGTACTGTAAATTGAGTACTCACTTAGGTTGAAGTTGGGTCTTTCTTCATCCCACTTGAGAATTTCTCTTGCATATTTAAGAGCTGTATCAACACTGCGAGGCTCCAGCCCCTTCACCGGAGTAACATACAACTTTTTCCCGGTGAGGGAAGAGTAAAGCCTCTTGAACTTGACGGCTATGTAATGGCAACCCAACTGACCCAATGAAGGGCTACTGTTAATGCTGTTGCTGTTGCTATTGGATCGTTGGCGGCTAATAACAGGATGAAAATCATCAAACCATTCACACTGAGTCAATGGCACCCGTTCAATCTTTTCCTCAAAGAGATCAAATTTGCTCAGTATCAAAAGAAAGTCCATCTGCTCAAAGGTGGGATGAGTAACAATGCTCTCAAAGAATTTCCTGCTCAGCATCATCTTATTAGTCGAAGACCCATCTCCATCAACGGTAGATTGGTCATAGTCACTCAAGGCAACACAGAAAATGACCATGCCAACATCTTCAAACATCTCCAGCCACTTACAGTTCTCTGCAAGGCCACGTGCATGCAGGCTGATTAGTTGGTACCTATCACCAAAGAGCAAGAAAATCATAGTCAAAAAAAATATTGAGACACTAAGAAAAAACAGTGATTGCAAGTTGAAACAGAGTCCTAAAGATGCATTTCAGAAATTATATTACACAAGCATCCAACATAATCCCATCGAAAATTACTTATATACACAGGTCAAATCACACCAAATTGTGCAAAAATATTGCCAGGGGAAAAACTATACAAAAAGTGCAAAGATATCCCCCATTGAATTATGACAAAAATAGTAGCACCAACCTAAGTAAAGAGTCATGCTGCTCATCTGTTTCATATTCATTATCAGATGCTGACTGGGGAAAGGAGAAATCCAAACAAGCAAGCCCATTTGAAGAAGTAACACCCTCAGCATATAGGATGTCAAGATCTGAAGGTTCATAATCTATTCTTAATACATCAACTGCCTGCAGAGAGAAAATAATCTTAGTAACAGCACTATTAAGAGTTCATCATTTTAGCAAAGGGGGCATGTTTGACTGTATAGCAGCATAATAAATCTAACTGCAACTTCGATGCCAACCAATATTATTTACGGTCTGAGATTATTTGTGATAGTCCATCAGAAGGTAATTATTCATTGAGCAAACAGGTAAGTGAACTGACCTCTAGCACCAATTTGTTCAACCAAGTTGCTAAAAGAATTAAAACCACAAAAAGGTATAGTGTTGAGGGTTAACAAATTTCATTTGGATAATGTATGAAAAATAGTCCAACTGCATTAAACTGAAGGCAATATGCCTCCATCTTGCGGTCACTATCACGCTCGATGTTTCTCAGCTCAATCTTACCAAGAAATGATGAATGTAATTTTCAATTATAAGAGTCAAGATACTGGTTAAAATAATTAATCATTGACGGGGTAAGGCATAAGGCTATCCAGCTTTATTTAATAGAAAAATTTTAAGAAACAAAAGCACTGTAGACTGATCTTACCCGCTCCAAGAAATAACTTGCAACACCAGGAAGCATGTCTAGCTCCCCTCTACGCCTATAAGTGGCCTGAATAGCTGGATCCTTCCATAACTCCTCCACTAATGGTGCATATTCTCGAGTAGCAGCAGGAAAAATTGCTTCCAAATTGCCAGCCACCATAGTCTTTAAAAGCCAGTCAGAGAATGCTTTAAGCCTTGGACCGATGGAGTAGATGGTTTTGAGATTACCATTGCTGCTACTACCTATAATTAACCAATGATGATTAAGACTCAGATTTAGTATGCTAGCGTTTTAGTCCCTTCACAAACCAACTCAATAAACATATGTTATATCCCTCCAACCTGCCCCTCTCATGGTCTCACCCCCTGTTTTGATGATACTATGCAACGACCATTATATGGATAGAAGAATCCTTCACACATAAGACAGCCTAGGTCATTTAAAAATAACCATTGCTATCTTTCAATTTAATAAGCTTTCATCAATGTGCATCAATACCTATCAGTAGACATAAATTGCTTACAATTACCACCTAATCACCTTCTGAAAGCATATGTTTATTCATAAATTCCTGCACAATTAGAAGGATCACAACATGTCTCAGGAATGGATATAAATATCTAACTACATAAAATAGGTTGTTTTTCTTTACTCCTATAAGGTACTTTGGTATACAAAAAAATCTCATAAAAGTAGTAGGTAGTTTGAAATTGCATAAAAAAAGCCGCAATAATATTTCATTATAAAAGGAATCCATATAAAAAAGTAAAGTTGTTCATTTGAGCAAAAGGGGAAAAAATGAAGGCCATTGCCTCACTTATGTGCAACTCACTTCTATATAGAAAAGTGCAAATATAAAAAACTAACTGCATAAAATGGTTAGCTTTTTATTTTCTCCTATAAGTTGCTTTGGCAATGAATAAATAAGTAAATAAACTACTCTCAAACAAGTGGTTTGAAACTGCATACAGTGAAACAGTAACATTACCCCATTAAAAAATGAAGTTGTTCATTTGAGCAAAAGGGGAAAGAATTCAAGACAATCTATCTCACCATGCAACTCACTTCTATATAGAAAATTGCATCATATGTGAATCAATAAGGAGAGCATTGCATTATCCACATGCAGCTTTCTTTTGTATATGATCAATACATACACATATGAAAGTGAAATGCAAAAAATCAAAACACTGAACATCAGGTGCTTACAATTGGTATCATTATCATTTGAAGACTGCTCTTTCTTCATTTCAGCCAAACTTTCCTCTTCAAAACGGTCACGACCCTCAAGGAGTATGCCAATATAACCATAAACATTGCTTTGGAGTTTCAATTTAATATCTTCTCGCTCATCCTCAGTGAAAGGTACAGGTTTATATAGAATCTTGGCCTGAAAAAGGAGGTAACGAAGAAAGGAGATAAAGGCAACACATCAGATTAGGTCTTTTCTTAGGCCAAACGATGACAAACATGTTTTGAAAGAGCAACTACAGAAACATCATTCCAAACTGCAATTTTCTGAACATTTTAAAAAAAGGTAGTGTCTAAACAGACGGATTCAAAATCCCATCCATTTTCAAATAAGAGGTAGAATTTGGAACTTAGTTACTAGACTACAATATGATATTTAATATGAGACATTGGTTCAAGTTTAATCTTGTCTTTGAAAGTTCCATGACTGCCAGAGTGAGTTTACTTTTTTTTGTTATTTAACCTGTTATTCAGTAAAAAGCATGCCTGCAACTACATCAAGAATAATTTATTGCAGTAAGAAATAGTTGATATTAAGAAAGACATGGAAATGATAGCCCAATAAATTTTAGACTTTCATAGGAAAGAATTAATGAGATGATCGAATCTTCAACAAGGAAGCTACCTGCTTAAAGACAGTACTTGTCCCAGATCCACTGAACCCCACTAAAAGAAGCTTCAGCAATGTTCTCTGTTCAAGATAATCTGGAACCGGTCTGCTTACCATGCTATTCACTTGTTCTCCAAAAGAATTGGAAGATTTAGAAGGAACAGGCAATGACAAAAAGGCACAAACAAGCTTCATTCCAGCCTGGAAACGAGAGTCCAACATAAGTAAATCCCAAATAACAATTCCAGATACAAAAAGGAAAAAAAAAACAGAAAAATTCTTGCAGAGATGGACATACAGCAAACTGTACCTTCCCCCAAATGTAGCCTTTAGTGTTCTTTTGTCCCTCTTCTTGGTAAGAGCCGTCCTCATTTACCCAGAAATGCGGATTGCCAGCACATTGAACTCCTGCCAACTGCAATTTAGCAGAATTGGACTTGATAAGTCTCTTCACTGTAAATCATTGTGTGAAATTAAGAGAATGCTTAAGAGGCTTGACCTGCAACATTCTGAGCTCAACTTTAGTTATCTCCCGACCATTAATGTAAACCTGTGTGTTTCCATTGCTAGCATTAGAGTCGATTGAGCCCCCAACATTCAAGTGAGGACTTATAATCTGGTAAGGCTTCTGCCCTTCCTGTTAAAAATAAAAAAGTTCCACACAATCATCAGTCTCCATAATAATTGAATTCATTGAACAAAACTGACACATACTATTGCTGAAAACGTTACACTATATTTACCTTTCCCCAAAGCCCTGACACTTTATCATACCAATATTTTCCTGGTTTCAACTTCTTAGGCGGGTTTGAACAGGTCTGCAGAACAACCAACTCCTCATGACAAAGTGGTACTCCATTTACATATACATACTCTGGTGGCAACTGATTTGCTTCGCATAACTTCTCAGTCTTCATTATCTGCCTCACTTCCAGATCATTCAATAACCGCTTCAGCATCCTTGAACACTTTCCCAAGCTTCCCCGTTTTGATTCATCAATTGGAAACCCAATACAAGTGACACATTTCCTTCCTTCAGGCATCGATCCCATTGCCCTAAGCACACAGTTACTACAATACTTGGCGTCACAAACTATGCAGACCTCCTTCTCTGAAAACCTGTTACCTTTAAAACAGCGGTAACATGTCCCTTTCTTTCCTTTACTCCTCCCCTCCCTCCTGACAACCCTACTCCCCAAATCATTAAAGTCGTCATTGTCTTCATCCTCATCACCAACACCACCTTCCTCCAGTCCTACGTCCAGAAAAGTAACAACATGTCCTCTCTTCCCATCGCAATTGCTATCCACCCGTGAAGATGGGTACTCCACGCTGATCACTGACTCACTGGACGCCCAATCCTGGTTCAATTCGTTCGAAACCCTCAATAGCCGAGAAGAACTATCCCGAGACTTACAGTTATTATTATTATATTCATCGAAACTCTCGGAAAACTCTTTAGAGAACTCAATTGTCCCGGAGCTTCTAGCTCCATTAAACAGCAATTCATCGTTATAACTACAGCTAACAAACGAACTACTCAACTCCCCGGACATGATGCAACAGTCCTGGTGGTTTTCAGCAGCTCTCTCAATAACAGATGTCGGAGAAACCGTCGTAACGGTCTCATCCGATGCAGACCCTCCATTAATGACAGAAGTGGGAGAAATGCTGCGGTTTTTGTCTGGATCGGCCGGTAGAAGAGGTTTCACCACAGGTAGAGCGAACTTGTCAGGGAGGGTGAGATGCGAGACGACGGCAGCAACAGGGATTTTACTGACGTTAATTGGAACGGCACGTGGGATGTCGTACGACACAGGCGGACCATCGTATTCCAAGGCGAAGGAGTACTGCACTCCTCCTTCACCTTCAGTCTCCGCCAGCATCTCTCTCTTTCTCTCTGCTCCAATCGATACCGAATCGTCTAGACTGTTGAAACCCTAGCTCCTTCAAAAATCATGTTTTCAAATACGAAAATTTCACTAGCTTCCCTGCTCCTTCCCTTTTCCCCCTTTACCGTCCTACTGACGTTCAAATTAGAAGACAAAACAACAGAATAGATGTCGATTTGTGATGCTTAGGGGAATAAAGGAAAGTGCAAAAAACCTGCGTGTGCTAGAGATAAAGGAAAGCCTAGGGAGAAAGTAAAGAGTGTAAAAAAGGAAAAGCACCACCAGCTAGAGCTTGATTTGAAGTACAAGGAACAGCAGCTCGAATTTGAAAATCATTTGATCAGATTCATCAATATCAAAGAAAGACGGGACAAAAAAAGGATAAACGAATTCCAGGGCAGCGATAAACCATCAACCATAAGACAACAAAAAATAAATGTAGAAAACAAAACGAAATGTAGTTTTCGGGAGTAGGGAACAGACAGTGGGGCAAAAGCGGGAGCTGGACGGGAAAGGAATCTACCCTAGTTTAATTAATTAGTGGAATGGATTAACTGGATCAAGGTTAACATTGTTTTGGTTGCGGGATGGGGACATCTGGGGTCGGGGGAACTTTTGGCTCCATTAGAGAAATGGTGGCGGTGGAATATGGGGGGGTATGGGGCCAACTATCACAAATATGTGAAGAAGAATAACAATAATAAAAAATTCTAATAAAGTTGGCGGGCAAGAGCATGGGGTCTACGTGGATGAAATAACGAATGCGTAGAAGGCAAGTGGACTTCGTGCAGTGAGGGTAGATCGTAGACTAGTTGTTGGCTACGGTCCCACGGATAATGGATTGGAAGGGATTTGCCAGCTTCATTTAATTAGGTGCGATCTGTTATATATCGTTGCGATTCCGTTAATAAATAATTTATGGTAGGCAACATAAAAAGAATAGGGAATAAGGAAAGATCTGTCTAGGTGTGTCTTATTGTACATTAGTGTGATTCGGTTGTGTTATAAATATATGAATTTAGAATTGATAATGAATTTTATTTTTACATAAGTATATAGTTTATTCCGATAAGAGATATTTACACGTCTAAAAATATATATTATTTAAGAATTTTAAACTAACCTAAATAAGCAGTTTATTTTATTTTTGTCTGATAAATATTTTATTCCTTAACTTGGTTCTTGTGGCCGTAACATGTTGTTGGATTTGTACAATTAGTAAGGATTTACAGAAGAATTTGTGGAAAAGTGAAAACCGTATCTCATTTTTGTCAAAATGCGGTGCTTCCAGTTGAGGGAGAGGGGCCCGACGAGATTCGGGCATAACCTAGCCGGAGGGCTTAGGATCCGGGTCCAGAGATGGACAGACCTACGAGGCTACAATCAGGGAGGCAAGTAGGTCAGCCTTAAAACGGTCTCGTTTTGGGGAGTGTTTCAGTTGCTATGAGGAATTGCTGGAGGTTTAACTGGTGTGAACCTGTGTGATGCGATATGGTGCGAGCAGTTCCAAAGAAAGGTACATATACCTTAGCGAGTGAGTTACCATGCCACGGCACGAGGACTTCTGTACACCTGAGGGGCCGAATCACACGACGCATGAGAGTTTCAATGGATGCGACGACAAGGATTGATGTGGTCCAGCTCACAGTAGGCCTGTGAGCTCAGAGATATTTTGATAATTTCTTAAATTATAAAAAATTATGAACAAAATTTAAAGAAAAATATTAAAAATAGAGAAATTTAGGTATGATGATGGAGATCCATACTAAAGCATATGCATGAGAAGAAAAATAATATCTCAGGATAAAAAACAAAATATGGGATCATGTATTAACATCTCAAAATATAGAAAATCATGCATTGGGCCGATAGTATAAAAAATTAAACCTAAAACATGATTTAGTAAAAGCCATAATTATTTCGAGAAAAAAGAGAGAGTAAAACACATGAAAATAGCGGCTATTAACATCAACAATAAAACATGCGACTTGATCACTGATCGAGTGATAAAACGGACCCACTAGTTTACCTGAGTGCTGCGTGGATCCCTACCAGAGTTATCAAAGGATTTCGTGAGGAAGATTGTACTCGTTTTTTGTGTTGTGTCGCAAGACATCCCATCGACGACAAAAAACAGATAATCAAATATCAAGTTATATACAAGTGACAAAAACTCATTATCAAAATCTATTCCTCCATAATAATTTTTTATTAATATTTGTTATACTTTGTGATCAGTTAATCATGTATTTTAAAATTGTTGTGAAATTATGGTTTTGATGTGACATTTCATATGATTAGTATGATGAAACTGGGTAACAGTTTTATTTCACATATCAATTATGATGCAAGAGTTATGGATTGCAAAGGAGTTGATAATTTCATAAATTGAAATATTTCTGAAACTATGTATTTTTCTTAAAAGAAAGATTGATCAAAGGAGGAGAAGATACGGTTAGATTTTGAAATTTTATTCTAGGCTATCGTAGAAGAAAGAAGAGAATGGAGAAAGAGTGAGACGTTGTGCGCATATCGCATGTCAAATTTATCCGTTCGGGTTCCCGCGACAAATGAAAACCGAACCACACGTTGTCTTTCTCACCGATCGTTCAATTCATTCGCTCAAGCATGACAAACGACATAATTCCTTCCTAAAACACTAAGCAACTGATAACCGTTATGGTCTTAAACGACTTGATCCGCCGTAGGCTGGCTTCGCTGCTGAGGCCATGGTTGCCGGTAGACCACGAACCAGACCTGGTTGTGGAGATAGGTTTCATCACCTCCCGAATAACCGCTAAGAACCTCCGTTTCGACGCTTCAGCAATCAATCACCTTCTCCACGACAAGTCTTCCTTCTCGTCTCTTTTCTACTTCAAGGAGGTTACTATAGAACACTTTGCTCTTCGTTTCTCCAATTGGTCCGTTCCGGCTGTCGAGGCCGAAGTTCGTGGCGTTCATGTCACTCTATCTTCCAGGTACTCGAGAATGAGACGTGCTTTCGTGTTTGTTCCTGTTTGGTTTCGATTTGATTTGTGTCGTTTTGAATAGGGAAGTGAAGGATAGGGTGAGAAAGTCGGGCGGGGCGATCAACGATGAGAAGAAGAAGGCTGTTGCTCGGATTGATCCTCAGGTTTTGTTTTATTTTATTTTTGCGTAAATTTGTAGTTATTGCTTTCATGCTAGATTTATGCCGATTTATAGTGTAGATATCTAGAATTTGCACTTGCTATTTGTCAGGGTAATGAATTGCATACTGTGCTGGAGAGGATATTGGCCCGTGCTCCTTCACAAAATCGATTGAAAACTTTTCTGTTGAATCTTCTCTTGAAAAATTGCCTCTTAGAAATTTTCGAGAGCAGTCTTCAGGTGGAGGTTGTGCCGTTAAATGATTCACTAGTGTGCTTGATGGAACTGGAAGAGTTCAAGTTAGAATCTGAGCACGAAGGGGGTCTATTGAGAGGGATGGTGGATGCAGCTTTTAAAACGTTTGAGTTTGCCTCTGTTGTTATGGATTTTAAAGGGTTTGAGATCGGATATAAGATGCAGGGTCAGACAAAGAGTCCTATTGCTTCTTCAGATGTAATCGCTAGCCTTAAATTGCATGATCTTCAAGTTTCAGATTTAAATATCCGTGTTCCAGAATTGAGTCTCTCATTTTCTCCCGTGGATCTTCCTGTTCTGACAGTTTTTGGCAAAATGTCATCTGGAGAATCAACAAGTGTCAGAAGTGGACGGCAATTGTGGAGGCTCGTTGCAAGCAGATTAGGATATGTAATTTCATCTCCCAGATTGTCGTTGCATAATATAGTAGGATTTGTTTTCCTATGGTTACGCTATCTTAGTGCATATGAGCGTTTGCTGTCATTGCATGGATATTCTTCTGACAACTTTTTTAAAAGATCAGTTACTAGGATATCTCAGGATAGGATGTTTCTCAATTCTGTCAAACACAGCTGGGAAGTAATTGTTGTCATGGAAAGGGAGCTTCCTGCTGAAGCAATTGCCCAGGCACGTCGAATAGCCCGATACAGAGTGGCTATGAACATTGAACATGGCCAAGATGGTTCTAATGGTTCTTCTACCAAGGGTCAGTTCAGAGTTTTTTCCAAGATTCTTGCAGTGTTATTATTCCTTTGGACCTTTTTGGGCATAATTTTCCTTGGAATCATAAACTATTTGTCTTTGATGAAATCATATTTCCAAAAGCAGCGTTTTGATGAACATTTGGGTATTAATTCTGAAGATTACGGTTCACAATATTGCTTGCTGCTTAACTTCGGAAAGGTTTTAATCACTGTTTCCCCTTTTCCCCAGGAGCTTAATAAACATATTAGGATGTTGAGGTCTGATATTCATTCTCTCCATCTATCAATTGATGCACTGTTATTAGTATACATCGATGAAGTTGTTGAACAGTCCTTTTCTATTTCCTGTGGGAAGTTAAATGTTAAGGAATCTTCTGTTGCGGGGGCTACAGCTTTGGAAAGCAGCTCACAAGCACATAGCACTATTCTGTGGTGTAAGCCTGCTCAAATAGTTCTTCCTTCACCTAGTGAAGAAGCCAGAGGTGCAGGTCATATGGTGAACATTTCTAACCCACTTTTGAAAGATTTTATGAGAGAAATGTGGTCGAGTTGGAAAAGCACTTCCATGCAATATGAGGACAGTGAGATTAAGTATTCTGAAATCCCGTGGCTTCTTTGTGAGATAAAGAACCATATGACATATCCGGGTTCTCACAATACATTTTCCGGGTTATGGGAATGCACTTTGACAGTGGGGCAATTAAACATAGTTTTAGGGTATTCAACTACTCTATCAATTGCCATGCTACTTGGGCAGATGTACCATGTACTACACTGGAATGAGAAAGGTGGAAGGGAAAGTTTTCTTCCTTCACATTTCCCTCCTAGCAATGAAGATGTACAAGTTAGTTGGAAGGATAAATTTGAGTTGTTGTCCTATAGAGTAAAGTCAGCTTTACATAGTCTGATCCCAGAGAAAAGTATTCAAGTTGGAGTATTTATAACAGGTCCCCACATCGACATTTCACTGAGAAAGGTTGGATTTAATGGTGGATCTGATGTCATGAACCCTGCAGGTAGTCAGGATGACTTTCACATTAGATTTGATATCCATGATATAGAACTTGTTGTTTGGCCTCCTTCAGAATCTGATTTTGCATTTACTGAGTGGCGAATATCTGACAACTCAGAGCTGGAATGCCATAAGTTGCGAGAGCCTTGGATAATTCAGTTTCCTAAATTAGAGAATGAAAAGTATGCATCTCAGGGGTCAAGTTCATTTAGTTCTTACTTGAGGGTTACTGGCTTGGATGTTTACATGGGAGAGTCTGTGCAGAGCCAAATTTTTGTGTTGAAGCCAATTTATGTTCACTCTTCATGCTTCAGGTACGAGAGGTTTGTGGTGTTTTTGTTTAAGTTTTAGTATCAGCGAACCTGAAAAGTTTGGTGCCTTATTCCAGAGAAATATATTTATATTTTTATTTCCTCGAGGGTCTACCTTCTGCATGGCACTTATTACTGATGCATATGGGCGTAATGTATTTACTGTTAACAAAATTGTTTATTATAGATATCCGCTACTTTCTTGAATGAGAGTGGCATTAAACTCTTAAGTTGTGGGTTGCAAAACAGCTTTTTGGCTAAGTAAGTTTGCAGCAAAAATGAGCATCTTAGAGTAAGATGTCCTTGTTGTCACTGTCTCAATCTGTAAAGGAAGATCAGCAGTGTAGAAGCCATTTCAAATCTATGATCATCATATACTGTCAGTTCTTTTTCAGTCGGAGCTTTACTCTGTTGGACCTAATTATAAAATGCACAGAAGTGCGTAACTGATAAATTGGGAATGATATGACTTGGAACGCATGCTTATTGTCACGCCTGTAGGCCCAAGGGGTAGACAGGATGGCTGATTTAACATCGGATAGGAACTGGGTGGTCGTTGGGCTTATAAGCGTGGGTGCTGCACATCCCACTAGGTGCGTCTTTTGGGAAGAGAGTAATGACCCCGTGACATTATTCTTTCCATTCTTTAAAGTAAATAATTTTTTTTAAAAAAAAATTAAAAGGGTATCCACCATCTGTAAAAACGATTAATCCTATAATACTTATGTTAGTAACCTTTTCATCCCCTCTTATCATCATCCTTCTTCAAGTAAAATCTTGGCTTCAAAGCTGCAGGATTATTGATCTCTATTATTTTCCTTGTTCTCTCTTGTTAAAGAAGGCAGCCTAGTACTAACATGTTTGTGTATTTGTCTTCCAATGAGAAGAATGCAATTTTATATAATTATAGTGTGACATGACAGCCCAGTTTAAGATTGTTGGATAGGATCATCTTAAAAATATTCCTCTTTGGTATTTTTGTGATGTTAAAGGTCACGGATCAATTCTTACTAATATAAAGTACATGCTTGCCATTTTCTATCATTTATGGTTAATGAACCTTTTTCTTGTTGCAGGGAGTTTACCCATTCATTTAGCAACTCTGTTCTTGCTTTATCTACTACTTTCTGTGCAGTATCCACGGGGTTCACCTTAGTATCATTTATGGACGAGTTGTATGCTTTGCTTCAGGTAATTGTATCATTTTACTTTCTTGAGTAAACATTCCCATTAGCACGCATGGTTGTATGCCAGCATTTATTTCTAGTACTGGAACCTCTAGCCGTTTTATTCTATCTCGAATAAGATATTATAGCCCACAATCAGAGTCCCTGGCACTGTGAGGTCTCGAGCAAACTCTTGGAAAACATGTCAAACAAAAGACAAAATCCTTGATTTCGATTTCTAAAATCAAAATGAGTACCAGTACTTTTTAAACTATAAATCAATAAATGACAAGATTGTTATCCAAAATTTGTTGTGTTTTATTGTCTTAAAAATAAGTTTTGATTCGATATCTTTTTATTCTAAATTTAGATGGTTCTGCATGAGTAAAGCAATGTTGGAATATAAAAATCTAAAGGGATAGATTCCAGGTTCATGTGATCATCAGTACTATTTGAACATTCCTCCTTTTAAAAGAATCTATTTACAAAACTTAGGGTTTAGAGCATAAACAATTCAATTCAATCACAAAACAAACCTTCAAGCAAAAGATTAAGATAGCAGTTTGTTTAAACCCAACAAAACTTAAACTTTCTGAGAAGGGCAAAAGAAAAAGATTGTCCAACAAGCACTTAGAAGAAAAGGTTTCTTTGTCTTCTTTCTCTGTCTCTATTGCTTAGTGTGTCTATTAACTTTGATTTCTCTTTGTCTCTATGCATAACATATCGATTAACGTTGATTTCTTTGTTTGATTATCTGCAGAAGAAAAAAGATTTGAGCCCTATTTCTACCCTGATAAACTAGCAATAACTAACTTCCGATCTTAGACTAAACCATCTGAACTTACAACCACCAAATGATCCAAGTTTCAGAAATGGGTCAAAATGCAATTTGTCTATATGAGGCTTGCACCAATGAGGTAAATAACATGATACCATTACAACGAAACTAAAATGGTCTGTGATTCTTTTCCGTCATAGAAATATAATAGCATAATGCACTCTCTGGAAAAGTTTAGTGTGGGCAAATTTTTGAACATCTTTGAACCTGAAGCAGAAATATTGATGCAACAAAGATGAGATGAGCCAGAGAAATAGGATTTGGTATGGAGTAGTTCAATCAGCTGTTGTCAGTGAAATACGGCCCTTGAGTTCAAGCCACACAGAACTTTAATCATATCTGTATTCTGCAGTACCTTCCTTTTTCTCTCTTTGGTTATTTTAACATCTTATTTATCTCTTTTAGAAAAAAGACAATCTGTCCCATATGTACAAATGACACAGCATGGTTCTTGTTTTGTCCTTGAAAGTGAGCCTGGAGTTCTTTCTTCCTAGCTTCTGCACCTGGACCCATGTTCATTCATGTAGCATTCGTTCAAGTGTCTCAACTCACCATGGCCTTCTCTTTCATTGTTTTGACGATACTGTGGTTATTGTTTTTTTTTTTTACAAATGTTGACACTATTACTCTAAAGTACTAAATTATTGATTTGTTGTGAATGATTTTCTTCCATGGCAAGATAGAGATGATAACCTTTCCAATCTTGTACTGCCTGAAAAGCATAGTGACATGTTTTATTCTTGCTAATCATTAGGATTCTTCATTTATTTATTTTAGTTTGCTTAATGTGATTTTGGAACCTTCGGACCACAACACTTGCATAGTCCTTGGTAAATAGTTGTTTTAGAGACTCTATATAGGAAGGCTATATGTGCTGCTGGATTGCAAGTAGGCTGTTACTAACTAACAGTATCAATGACTTGATGAAAATTGATATGATGCTCTTCAGAATGGGCAGTATCACTGACTTGTAGATATTATTTAATTTCCTTATGAAATTCTATTATTTGTGTTCAGGTGATAGCAGGCTTATGCTCAGCAGTTTCATATGCTTTTGGCTGCTTTGGTTTAATTGGTTACATACCTTTGCTCGATTTACTGAGGCAAAGCATGGTGTTCTCTGAACCATATCTTGATGATACCAATACAGAAGGGGAACCTTTGATTTATAATAACACTCTATCATTAATTAATGGCATCTTTAAGGTCAATTTAGTTGATGTGGTTCTTCATAATTCTAGAGAGATTGATAAGGTGGAGCATCCTAAAAAAACATCTGACAGCTCAATTGTAAAGCTGGATGCTCATAGTTTTCCTGATTGTAGAGTTTGGATTTCTATTAAGCAAACTTGCGTGGAGATAGCCTGCAAAGAAGAGAAACTGAAAGCTCGCTGTGATTTGTTGGGAATTAAGTGTGTGCTTTTTAGGTATCAGGATCACTTGCTAAAAAGTATTGATGATTATGTGATCAGAAACTTGCTGCAACGATCCCATAATTGGCTTTATGAGATCTCTCTGTCTGATTGTATATTTACTCTATGGCTTGGTCAATATTACAATGCTTTGAACCACTCATCCACAGTGGAGGTTTCCCAACGTGCAACATCAAGTGCTCAGCCCTCTGGATTTTCTCCGATGGAGTTTGCTTCAAGTATCCAGGTTCCACCTGGAAGTTTCTGGATTCTCATGAATGTCACTCTCGGAGGAATTTTTGTGGCAAGTTGCTCAGCAAAAAATGTTATGGTTGTGACACATAAATTCAATAAGCTTACATCATTGCTTTCAGTGGCGGAAAATCTTCACTCAGTCTATTGGGAATTACAGGTCATTTTTGGAACTACATTGAATATAATCATCTTTTTCACATACTCTTGGTTGTTTATATGATAGCTTTATTGTCTACATCTTTTGTAGTGTTAAAACAGGAGTTTGCGTTTGGTAACTTAAGTATCTTTGGTACCTGGGTGTTCAAATTTCTTCATTTTTTGATGTTCGAGGATAATTAAATTGGCAGGGTGGTATCCTGTTTATTGAAGCTGCTGCTTTAATGATGTTTACTCGGTGTTTTGTTTCACACCTTCATTTCACAAAAAGGCTATTGGCTCTCTTCAAGTCATCTGTTAACTTTCAAAGTGCTGAAAGTGAGTCTCATGAGATATCGCGTGCAGCTCAACAAACCAACTGGGAACTGCCTAAAGTTCTTACAATTGATGTGTCTCAGTTTTCTCTTGTTTTTGCTGTTGAAGATAGCTCTGGTATGTTTGCTCTCTTTCTTGTATTTCATTTGATTGTATAGCATGAACTGCATTTAGATGAGAGTGCACTGGTGCAGGCAGTTTTCAGGAGCTAGTTGTAGAGGTTGATGCTCATGTCAAGCTCAAGCCTGCAAATAACCTGAGAACAATCACATTCAAGCTCATGCGCATGTCCATCTATTCTCAAGTCTTTGAAAGATGTTTAGAAAATGAAAATCAAGTTCCTCATATTTCTTCTGTTACATCAAATGAATCTTCATCTGATTTTTTACCTGGAGATCATACTGAGCTATTTCACAATGTGAGTGGAAGTTATAAAAGCAATCGGAACCATATATTGAATCATTTAATGGCTTCCGTATCAGCTGAGATGCATGAGAATGGTGCCCTGCACTTAAGACAGGTTTGGGTCGGCAGTGGTTCTATTTCAGGTTGTGATATTACACTTTCTATATCTGAAATACAGGTGAGAATGGCTGTGGTACTTTTGTAGAGTACAATGTTATGTAACTACATTTTTCATGATGATGCTCTCTGTTCAAACTTTTGCTAAAAGTTTACATGTATTGTTTTTGGCATCTGGATTGACCATATCAGATGATTTCATCCTTGTATTCATCATTCTCTTCAATCAATCTGGAGACAACGCCTGATTTGAAACGAAGGAACTGGTCCAGTGGCCAAGAAACTGATATCAGTGTAGAGGATATGATTCCTAATGGTACATATTTTTTAAACATGTTCTAGTTGCAGCTGACAGGAAATTGAAATTAACTTTGTCATCGTATTCATAGGAGCAATTGTTGCCATTCAAGATGTACATCAACACATGTACGTAGCTGTTCAAGGTGGAGAAAATAAGTTTACCTTGGGTGGTGTGATGCATTATTCTCTTGTTGGAGAGAAAGCTCTTTTTAGGGTAAGAATTTGCTGGTGGTTTCACATTCTGCTTAACATGCAGCATCGTATCTTGATAAGTGCCATGGTTGTGTGAATAGGTAGACAGATGCCTGTTTCATTATGTTTTCATATCTGTCATTGTGCAACCTTATGAATTCTAATGTTACATTTCATTTGTAATTGTTTGTTACATGATGAGAACCATGGGTAAAATAGGGTGTCGAGGTTTGAGACTAATTAGTGGGTTGGTATGTCATCCTTTGCAGAAATGGCTTCATTCATTTAATGGAAAAGGCAGTTGGAAATTATTTTTCAGAGGAAAATGATCTAGAAACTTTGGTGATGCATTATTTCATTTTTTAAGGACTCTGCAAATGATGTGTTTCAGCCGCCTTTACTTTTGTCTTTTAAGACTACACAAAATTACACTAACTAATCCTATGTTTGGTTGCCTTTAGGTTAACATGACCGGTGTTGAGGCCATTTGCCACAAATCAAGTATCCATATTTTGTGTTCAAATGCTGAGAAGCTAGCATTTTCATTTCATTTAGTTATTTATTTTTTCATTGCATATCGCTTTGTTAATTTGATTCTTGCTTGCGGGTTTCTTATCGTTTATTGTTATCTTCGTATTATCCATTATAAAGTTGGAATACCAATTTGTTTAAGATCTCAAGTCTTGATTCCAAGTTCCACCATTGTGTAAAGTACGATCAAACTGTCTTCTTCATGGGGATTGGATGCATTGGAACCAAAACACTATTCTCTTTGCTAAATATTCCTCCATTAATATTAGTAATCCAGATCAGAGCTACAATATTGAAAAGTGTTAAACATAAACTTTTGTAATTTTTTATTGTCCAGAAGTAGTGGAGTGCGGTCCACTCACAGAAATGACTTGTTACTGTTAATAAGAACACTGCTGATAGAAACCTTCTTAATTGTTTGGTATAATATTATTCACAGTGTTTTCCTTTCGACTGGATCTACCACTGTCTTCATGATCTCAACTTGAACACTTCTGTAGGTCAAACACCACAGACAAAGAATATGGAAATCATCAATTTTATGGTTCTCCTTGATGTCATTACATGCCAAGAACAATTCTGGCGAGCTACTGCGATTGAATTATCATCCTGGATCAGGTTTTGTGGAGATTTCCAGCACCAGTGATGGAGGACATTCACTCTGGAGAGCAGTTTCTTGTGAACCTGAGAGCTACAGCAATGATATTGAGTGGGAGCCAAATAGTATATTGATCAAAAATACTTTTTACTTGGTCAATAAGAAGAGCGACTCTGGTGTTGCTTTTGTTAACGAAACCCCAGAATTTGTCAGAAAGCCTGGAAATCCTTTAAAGTTTAAAGTGTTTCAGGATATTTCTTTTGTTCGTGATGTTGGAATGGCATATGGATACTCTTTAGAGGCATCTCGATCCAATCTGCACCTCAGTGCACATGTTAATGATCAAAGATCTTCTAATCAGTCTGAAAGTCCCCCATGTGTTAAAATAACAATTCAAAGTGTTGTTCTGAACATCGTTGATGAACTTTCAGATGCAAAAGACAGATTTAATCTCCTACGTGGCTGCATCAACAATATTGAACTGAATGTTCAGATGCTGTCTTATAAAACCAGAATTATGGTCTCATCAAATGCTTTGTTCTATTATTTTGATGCCCAAAGAGATTTATGGTGAGAATCTAACATAGAAAATAGTATTGGTGTTATGATCTTTGCTCTTTTTGTTGAGCTAAGCAGATTCACTAATATGAATTTACAACCTTTCTGGATATAGGAGAGAATTTGGTCACCCGGTTGAAGTATGTTTTTTCTATCGTTCAAGTTTCCATAAGCAGGGTCCAGAAAGTCTGGAGCAGGTGATACCAGTTCATTTCTATTGCAGAGCTAATAGGGTACTGATGATAATGAAGATGATATTTTCTTCCCATGATTTCTCTTTCTCTTGTTGCATATGATCCATTAAGCAGCTTATATCTGGATTATTGACAGTTGGAGGTATCTGTAACTGAGCATTCCATGGACATACTTCTCTTTGTGATTGGGAAGTTGAATTTGGCTGGTCCATTTTCAGTGAGGAGCTCCACAATTTTCGCCAACTGCTGCAAGGTGTCTGCTCTATTTCTGTAACCATTTGTAGCAAACATATTCTCTCATTCTCTTGGAGTTTTTTGTATGGGGTGTGTATATGTTTGCGTCGTTTCATTCCCAAATTGCACTCTTTGCTCATTTTGGCACAGTGGTTTATTCAACATAATATAATTGCATGGAGCTCGCAGGGAAATCTTGGTATGAGCCATCTTTCAAATATATGTTGAATCAACAACCAAGTGCAACCAGGATCCACTTGTTGGAAAGAATGCCATTACTTTGTTGCCAACAACTTGGGGTTGTAAAATGATTTGCTGCTGAGATACCTACTGAAACCAACTTCTATATGTACATATGAGATTGCAAATCCATGTTGTCTTCACGTATTTATGTCTAATCTCAGCAATGTCTTATAAGTATCTGGTACTTTTTCCAACACTGATGCAGCTCAATTTGGGTGGTTTTCTATCAATGTGGTGAAAGTGAAAATTTTGATGTTTCTCGACATTCTTTTTGGAATTATCTTATGAAATCATTTAGTTGGTGACTGTCAAATATAAAAAGCAGAATAGGAGATACCTCAAATTTGATCTAATAAAGTAAGGAAAACAGGCATACTTTTGTTTGTAGGTTGTTTCTCTCTTCACTTGCTTTATAATGTTAAAATATTGGTAGGTCTAACGGGAACATGTAATGGTTGTATTAATGTTGCAATTACTACTAAATCCAAATATTTATAATGGATCCATGGGGAGCTCTCTTTGTTTGCTTTATATAATTTTGTTTACCAATGTCTGATTTTGGGAGTCTTTGCAGTTTCATATTTCATATTCTTCTAATAATCTTCAAACTGATTCTGTAGAATTATTTTGTAATGCAGGTGGAAAACCAGTCTGGTTTGAACCTTCTTTGCTACTTTCATAGTGAGAAAAGTGTTACAATAGCTAGAAAACAGTCTGCATCTGTATTTTCAAGGTAACTTTTTCTAGAGTAGGAAGCTCCATTGATTGTGTATTTGTTATAGCACAATTCCTTTATGCACTAGTCATTGTTTTTGTTTCTGGGAATCACTTAGTTAATTGATAATTCTTGTTTTATACACTTTGAAAGGCATCCGGTATTAGGCAAGGATGAACATCAAGAAGTGTCACTTGTAAAAATTCAACTATCGGATGTTGGATCTTTTGCAACTTCTGCACTTCATGTCCCGCTTTTAAAATCCAGAATGCTTGCTTGGAGAACGCGTATAACATCACCTCAAGGTATGGAAGTCATATGGCTAAGCAATGGGAACATTGCCTAGCCTATAGAAGTCATTTTTCAACTCCTTTCCCCTCATTATGATTTGGTTCATTTTCAGAAACATCATTGCTTTCATTCGACCATTAGCATTTTTTATATTTGGAAGTTAATTCTTTATCTATACATCAAACGAGATGAATTCATATTGTCTCTTACAATACGAAAAGTGTCCATGTTGCCATAAACTGTGAGGGTTATATGTTTTTAAAATATCTATGCATATCTGTTGTTTGATTTTATGTATATTACCAACAAGGTGTGGTGCGTGTGATTATATAATTTTGATTTTCGTTGCATATTACTTTACATTCCATATAATACATATTGGAAGTTTATGTTGTTTATAACTTGTTTTGACCTCAAACAGAGTCCAAAACTTATCCCGGCCCATTCATTGTGGTTGACATTTCCAGGAAATCTGAGGTTTCTTTCTGAGTTTTACTTGATTTCATTGATTTGATTAAAATACAAAATTAAATCTTGACTTCTTTTTTTCCTGTTTTGTGTTGTAGGATGGGTTGTCAGTTGTTGTTTCTCCTTTAGTAAGAATAAATAATGAAACTGAATTCTCCATGGATCTGCGATTTCGACGACCTCAACAAGATGAAGATGTATATGCATCTGTGATGCTGAAGAAGGGAGACTCCATTGATGATTCCATGGCACTTTTTGATGCCATAAATTTGTCTGGTGAATCAAAGAAGGCACTAATGTCTCTAACTGTCGGTAATATTCCGTTGCTCAATAGATAAAGTCTTAACAATGAATAAGCTATTCTTTCCGTTCCTTCTTTTTTTGAATATCTGACCATGCAAATATCCTGGACCTTATAATGTATCCTTCTCATCAGTATTTTGTTGTTACCTTCACACGTTATGTATAGATTTTTAACGTGACCTGCAGTCAACTGACTAGTAGATATATTCTTTGGGATTTGATGTGGAACAAAGTTATTGTTCAGTGCGTCGTAGCTCTGTAGTTTCTGCCTGAAAAAATCTGCATTGTCTCTACTTGTGACTTGATTCTATTCAGCACTGACTGACAAGAAGGAAATGGGCAGAGCCTAGTGTTCATGGAGTATTCCTGGTGAAATATCTGAGAGGTTAGGAAAACTTTCTTCATTAGGAGACTCGATATTCCCACAGAAGGAAACATACTTGAAAGAACTTGCATGGAAAGTTAACAATATATTACTTAGAACCTGCACTGGAAATGGCTCTCATGTTTAGGAGAAAGTTTCAAACCTAAATTACAAAGACAAATTACCTTCTTGGTAAGGTATACTCCACCTCTCTTTAGCATATATCGAATTTATGGAATGCTTGAATTCCCTTCCTTAATATTTAAAGGTTGGGGTGGAGCTGGACTTTGAATCATCCTCGTAATCCATATTAAACAAGTGTAGTATTCTTCATACTTCTTTGGTAATCTAGAATTATTTAGTTTACTGCATGGTAATTACTCGTCATGATTGCTATCTTGTTTAAATTACTCCTACTGATTTTTGTCCTCTCTTTCCTCTTCCTGTAGGATTCTTTGTTCTCTGAGTTTCTTGAAATTTGTGTTATTGCTATTGTTTGCAGGTAACTTCTTATTCTCTTTCAGACCTATAATTACAGATGAGATGGTAAATGCTCAGAGTTCACTTTCAGTGGAATGGTCCGATGAACTCAGAGGTGGAAAGGCTGTTCGACTTAGTGGAATTTTTGATAAATTGGGTTACCAAGTTCGCAGAGCATTATCTGTGGATTCAGTAAAATGTTCCTTTAGCACAGCCTGTTGTACCATCAAATCTGGAGCAGATGTTAGTAACCTGCATTTTCTGATCCAAAGGATTGGAAGAGACGTGCCCATTGTTCAACCTGATGCAGCTTCTGATGGTTCTCAAATCAGAAATTCACCAGTTTCATTGCAAGAGCAAAAGGAAATTTTTCTTCTCCCTACAGTTCGGGTCTCCAATTTATTACAGTTGGAGATAAATGTTCTTTTGACTGAGAATGGTAAGTCTAGAAAATGTTCTGGAATAGTAGCTCTTCCTATTAGAATTTGAATAATTCTTCACTTCCATCTTGGTGTAGATCTAGCAGCCACTGGTGGTCATAACAACATTGGCAAGCAAGCAACAATACCGGCTGGGTCAACTGTTGACTTTTATGCTAATCCCTCCATAATATATTTTACTGTTACTTTAGCCACTTTCCATTCCAGCTGTAAGCCAGTAAACAGCGGTGATTGGATCAAGAAGTTGCTTAAGAAAAAAACTGATGTTGATTATCTGGACATAGATCTTGATTTTGGTGGTGGAAAATATTTTGCTATCCTAAGATTGTCTCGTGGGCTAAGAGGCATACTGGAGGTTGTTATGCAATTACCTTGGCATGAGTTTGATTTGTATTTCATTTGCTGTTTTCATTCCTTAGGACGTTAATGCAAGTTTGGTTACTAAATTCATCTTACTAGAAGGTTAAGCTCTATACCATTTCCAGGGCAATATTTTCTCGCCATATTCCATGAAGAATGATTCTGATTTCTCCCTATTTTGTTTCACACCCAATCAGAAGTCTCTATCTAGGTACCAATATTTATCTGAGGATATACATGTACTCCTTGCACCCTTTGAAATAATAAATACTTGATAGCAGTAGTTTTTACAGGGAGGAATTGGGTCCAAGCTTTGGTCCTGAGTTTGGATTATTATTGCCCCCAAATTCAACACAATCATGGTTGCTAAGGTAATGTTACTAGTTTGGTAGTCCATATGCTTACTGCTTCAACGTGAGAGCTTTGTTTGAAGATTTTGTTTCTTATGGGCTGCTGATGCTCTTTTGTTAGGTCCAACAAGTTGCGGCTCAACCTGTTGGACTTCGAAATGGAGGCACTGTTGGACTTGGATGCATTATCAGGCCTAACGGAGATAATCTTTGAATCAAAAGGGTCTGAAGTCAAGTATATTACAAAGTTTGGTGTTGCTATGGGACCCTCAAGCAAGGTGGCAGTCCCATCACAAACAGTGACTATGGTCTCACGCCATATTGTATTTAATGAGTCAGAGGAGAGCATCTGTGTCCGTCAATGTTATTTAGAGGTTTGTCTCTGTCCATCAATTCATAATGCATCTTTCCATTTGAGTGATGTTTGGTGAATTTGTCTGATTTGTGTCCTTGCTCCCTTTTCTTTTTCTTCTTTTGAAAAGGATGAGAATGCAGGAATTATCCACATTGACGGAAAGCAGAAAGCAGCACTGCAAGCGCAGACTGTATTTAGAAAGATTAGAGAAGTCAGTTTATTTGAGAATGTCATCCAAAAACATAGAAATGATAGTGATGCATCGCTTCTACATATTCAGTTCCAACTGAATGAGTCTGGGCTGGGATGGTCAGGGCCAGTTTGCATTACTTCATTAGGATATTTTTTCCTAAAATTCAGAAATCAATCTTTAGAGAACAGTGAAACAGTGTTTGCTGCTGTCCATGTGGTAGAAGAAGGTTCTAGTCTCGGTGTACACTTCCACAAGCCTCCGAATAGTAATCTACCATATCGGATTGAGAATCAATTGCATGATGCATCCATTACCTTCTACCAAAAGGTAGTATTGCTTGTCAATTTCTCTTTTTTCTCATGCAAATTTTGATTATGTTGACTATTATACCTGACATTACTGTTTGTTGCCATAGGATTCATCAGAGAGAGAGGTTCTTGGATCTAACAGTAGTGTTCACTACGTCTGGGATGATTTGACTCTTCCACATAAGCTGGTGGTTCTAATCAATGGTAAAACTATCATCATGTTTGTAATAATGCGTGGCTGTTTTGTTGAAATGGATGTTCTTTTTTACGCTTAGTTAGGTTCCTTTATTCCCTTTCATCAATATCTATTATTAGTCAGTGGCAAGAGAAACTAAACAACTAAAATGGGGTGGAGACCTCATGGCTGAGTTAAAGGACACGTCTATGCTCCTGCAATGAAAGGAGAGATGTACGTGGACTTCTAAGCCTGTGCAATATGAGACAAACATCAGATGTGCTTATGAGTAGGGTTGCAATTGAGCTGAACTGCTGTGACGTTGCACCAGGCTCAACCTTGCTTGAGCTTGGGTTATGAAGATTAACTAATGAGCCCATACCTATCTTTAAATGCTTGATACCAAGCTATCTAATCGTAAGCTGGACTAAGCTTTAGCTCGTTAAGACTACAGCTAGCTTGGTTAATCTTTTGAATAACTTTATACATTTTTATGTTGTCAAATTCCATTCGATGGAATAATTTCAAATTCTTAACTTGATACATTAACTTATGCTACATGTTTTTGATAAAGTCCACTAATTTTCTTAGATTTTGAAATAGCCCTTTTTATAACTTTGGATAGCATGACACTCTAACAAGTGTTGTTCAAACCCTGGTTGCTTATATGTTCTATATGAGTCAAACTCAAGCCTTTAAATATATTAATGAGCTGAGCTCTAACTTAATTGTGCTTGCCATGATCATGAGAAAAGCTCAAGCTAGTTTGTAAGATAGCTAGTCAAGTCGATACTCATTAGAAGCAAAAACAGGCTTATCTTTAGTCCAATCAGTAGGGTTGGATGCAATAACTGGCAACCTTGTATTATCATGCAGATATGAATCTGAGAGAGATAAACATGGATAAGATACGGGCTTGGAAACCTTTTCTCAAGGCAACGCAGCTCAGGGGATTATTGTCTCATTCTTTTTTGGACAGACTGTCCAGAGACCAGATGACTTCTTTTCGTCAGTCAAACAGCTTTGACATATCAAAAGTGGGTTTTGAAGTATATGCTGAGGGCCCTACTCGAGTTTTACGAATCTGTGAATCTTCCTACAGTTACAAGGAGGACAGAATGCTTCAGTCATGTAAAAAAATCCAACTAAGAGTACTACATTTTTCAATCCACTTACTCGAACATGGAAAGCAGGTACAATTAAAAGGATACCATATCATTGCAATGCTTTGAATACTTGTCCATGACCCCTTAGTTGAATACATTACATATATCATACACACACACACATGTATATATTGACATAATGTCTTGAACTATAAGTTTTGGATTACTCTTGTTTCTAAATTTTATTATTTTCTTTAGGGTCTAGATGATGAGGAGGAATCACCTTGCACTCCAATTATAGTAATGAGGCTTGGAAATTTGAATCTGGATTCCGTGTTCACTGATCAGAAGAAATATTACCAGATATGTGTCCAAGTGAGACCTCTTTTAGATGTACCACATCACTTATTGGGAACACCTATGTGAAAACCTCTGCTTTACTTTTTGATCCTGTAAATTTTTTACTGACTGCAGGGTAGAAATTTTAATTCTATCTACTACTGATATTTTCCTCCAAATCTATGTAGTCAGCAAATGTTGATCTGAAGTGGATAGGTTCTCCGTTTGCTGCAATGCTTCGGAGACATCAGCCAGACTTAAGTGTCTCAAATGTTTCTATACTTAGAGTTGCCTTTATCCTGCTTTCAAGCAGCTCCAATGTTAGACAAGTCAAATATGCATCAATTCTTCTGCAGGTATAATCTTGCTGCTCTTTTTTGCTAGTATCCCGTCACCTGGCCATATGACCTACTATTTTTTTTTTGTTTCTGTATTTTTTCAATATAAATGTTGGGAATGGATTACATGGGCCTGGTGATATGGTAGCTCTAACCCTTGTCAATTGATCATTCAACACAGCCAATCGATTTAAACCTGGATGAGGAGACTTTGATGAGAACTGCCTCATTTTATAGAAAATCTCTTAACTATTCGAATAGTCCAAGAACGCAGTACTACTTTGATCATTTTGAGGTCCATCCGATCAAGGTTTTGTATTTCTATTCTCCCAGATCTGATATAAGTTGACTTTTTCCGGCTGATAGATGTGATCTGCATGTTGTTTACTCGTACCTTTCAGATAATCGTTAGCTTTCTTCCCGGGGATTCATATTCAAGTTATGACTCAGCCCAGGAGACCCTTAGATCATTACTGCATAGTGTGGTAAAGGTGCGACCAGTCCTCACCATGCATATTTAATTCATGCATAGCATATTTTGGTATTTCTTGAGTCTACATTCTCATTTACCCTGCAGGTCCCACGGATAAAAAATATGGTTGTCGAGCTCAACGGTGTCCTGGTTACACACGCTTTAATAACCATGCGTGAATTATTTTTCAGATGTGCAAAACATTATTCATGGTAAACCTTTTTGAGTTTATTTTTTACTTATATGTACATGGAATATCCCTTAACAGTGGCACAATTATCCAGGTACGCAATGAGGGCCATCTATATTGCAAAAGGAAGCCCTTTGCTTCCACCAGCTTTCGCATCCATATTTGATGATTTATCTTCATCTTCGCTTGACATCTTCTTTGATCCTTCCAGAGGGTTGCTTAATGTTCAAGGTTTCACGTTAGGTAATTATTTGACTCTACTTCTGCCTTTCTTTGTGCTATAATTTGTTAGCTAGATCCACCATTTGTACTGTACAGATACACATTTTGATAATATTTGTCATGGTGAAAGGAACTGCTATGTAGAAAGCAGATTCATCTATATATCCTAAAATCCCCATACTCCTCTCTGTTGAGCATTCTCTATTTTCAATTCCCAGCCACTCTCCTTTACCAGTGACTCTCATCAATATCCACTGAAATATTATGGTTGATTGTGCTCTAGGAACCATGTGTTGGCAGTTATTTAACCCAGCAGCTGAATGAATGGAGGAGAATCACAATTTATCATCTTTTCTCTTGTTTAAATATTCAGATGATTCAAAAAAGTAGCTAAAGAAAATAAAATAATCTCCTGAAGAATTCTACTAAATTGGAATTTTGATGGCATGCATTTCATTGTCTTGCCTTTAATCTTTCTGTCTGAGAGGTAGACTGCTTGGTACAGCCAGATGGGTTTTATGTGTCTAAAGCCATGCGTATGTGTTTATTATGATGGGTTTCTTTGATTTTGATGGTTTGGATGCTCTGCTGCCTCTTGAGCACAGGTACCTTCAAGTTCATCAGTAAATGTATTAATGATAAGGGGTTCTCAGGGACAAAACGCTACTTTGGTGATCTAGGAAATACTGTAAGTTCTCTCTTTTAGGATGGTTTGGCTGTCATGGTACTTGCTAAAGCTACTAACCACGTCATTGTTTTGCAGTTGAGAACCGTTGGCTCAAACATGCTATTTGCTGCTGTCACTGAAATATCAGACTCCGTTCTGAAGGGAGCAGAAGCAAGCGGTTTTGATGGAATGGTACTAGTAACAATCTAACTGTGACTACTTTTCTTGCATTCAGTGAATTTCTATTTCACTTGTTCGATTAATTGAGGATATGAATTTAAGATTGCTGGAATCAATAACACTGATCCTCTTACTCTCCATTTAATTGTTAAGGTGAGTGGTTTTCACCATGGAATATTAAAACTAGCGATGGAACCATCAGTTCTAGGGACTGCTTTGATGGGAGGAGGCCCGGATAGAAAGGTCAAGCTTGATCGAACTCCTGGCATTGATGAGGTTGTTATATTTAATGTGTCTCGTGAAAGTTATAGAGGTTGGGTCTTCATTTTTTACGCATCTATCCTACTTATTTATTGTATCTCTGTAAGAACGTCTTTTACATGTCATTGCATGATCGCATTATTGAATGATTTGTTGGGTCATTAGTGAATGATCGCCATTGCAGTTGTTGGACGTTAAGATTCCTTGTCTTGTTTGGTCACCTTTAATGGATGTTAACAGCTTACTGGACCCTACGCAACACTAGTTTGGTACCTGTAATCTGCCACTAATCGTTTTTAATGATGCAGATGTATATCGAAGGCTACCTTCAAGCTATGCTGGACACTATGTATAGACAAGAATATCTTAGAGTCAGAGTCATCGATGATCAGGTAACTAACTCTATACAGTAGAAACAATCACAAAATAAATGTATAACCATATATTCTGCTTGTTTTGTAAATTAATAATAACGATATTTGCTTATCGTCAACTCTTCGAAATAAAAATACCAGTCTGACTGGTGAAAGTTCTTTCTCGAAACTGTGAAGCTGAAGATAAAAATCTTGTTATAGTTGACTGTTCCGTTTGTTCCATTCCAGGTCTTAAAAGCTGTCAGACTATTCAGTTTGCATTTTCAGAAATTCATACTTCTCATTAAGCTGTCTATCTATTTATCTATCTATCTATCTTTCTATCTATCTAATATTTTATATGGTGCCCCATGGCTTCATTACTTCCTTGCATTGTGTTTTGTTACTGACTTTTGGTAACATCACTTTGGATCAGGTTTTGCTGAAAAACCTGCCCCCAAACAGCACGCTCATAGATGAAATCATGGATCGTGTGAAAGGGTTCCTCATAAGCAAGGGTTTATTAAAAGGAGACCTTTCAGCATCTTCTCGTCCTCTACATCATTTGCGCGGAGAAAGTGTAAGTGCCTGCCTTCTGCATTCTACATCGTGTTTATTTGGTCTCAAATATGTTGAGAGAGGTGATTGGAAAAGTCATGCACTTGAGGAAATCCACTGGGATTCGCCTTTAATTTCTTTGCAGAACCTGGCAATATACCGGTACTTAGAATTTGGAGGCATGCTTGGTACCAATCACACTCCTTTCCGACTATCGTTGTTGCTTGTGTTTTCCCATCCAAACACTGCGCTTGTTAGCCTGTCGTCATATTTACGTAGTTTGAGCTTCCATGACCATCAGCATGGTTGTCACTACAGCTAGTGAAATCTTGATGTGCCTGATTATTCTATTTCTAAAAGAATTTAGAAATTCTGAACAAAAAATAAGGACGCTAGTTCAAATTCCTTTCTTCTTATGCTTGGAAGCAATTGTTCAGTATTTTATTCGTGTATTTTAGAATTTGGCTTTTTGCTAAGCACAGCTGATCACTAGCGCTCCCAAAAAAATTAGAAAAAAATACTCACAGAAAATCTTTCCTACAGGAATGGAAGATCGGACCAACTGTGCTGACACTGTGTGAACACCTATTTGTGAGTTTTATCATCCGACTGTTGAGGAAGCAAACTGGTATTTTTATGGCCACGGTCAAATGGAAGAAAGAATCAGAAAGTGATGTTCTGGGAACTATAGTACCAGCAGACTCCAGTAAACAGGAGCCCATGGGGCTGTTCGCATGGAGATGGCGCATTGGTAAGTTTGTGTTATCTGGTATTCTAGCTTATATTGATGGAAGGCTATGTCGCCACATTCCTAATCCAATAGCACGACGAATTGTGAGCGGGTATTTGTTGAGTTTTCTCGATAATAATGATGGTAAGTAGTGAATATGTTATATGTTTGTGCACCTCTGCTCTCCTTTTTCTTTACCCTTTTATCTATCTTTACAAATTGCAACTTGGGATCCTGGTACAAGATACCCAGCTAACCAAATGAATCACCTCTGACGTCCGACACTGGCAATAACTAGAAAGTGAACTTACCAAGCTATTTTTGATTAGCCATGGTCTAGCTCTTTGCTGGGAAACTATATTCCCGCGCATGTCTCTTGGTCTATTGATTATCTAAGAGCAACTATTGCCCGTTGGTTTTTGTGGAAATTTAAGAATAATATTTTACTTCTTTTTAAATGTTCAATTCCGAATCTTATTATAATTTTACCGGAGGATCCGGTTGAGACTGATCTATACAGTGCGCGCGCACACACGACTTAATTGTTTTAACCTTTTTTGATAAATAGCGAGTAGAGAGTGAGTTTGATTTATGTTTACTCGCACCTTCCATCGAATAGTAATCTATATTTACCTAAAACCCGAAACTCGTAATATTAAAATTAGGGATATTAGTATAAATTTTTTTTTTCTTTGTTATAGGATATTGTATTATGAAAAATGTTGGCATCCTCAAACCTTTTTTTTTCCTGAATATTGATTTAGTAATGATGTTACAGATACTAACTCTTTTATGTAGAGTTTTAATTATTCTCATGAATTTAGTATGTACAGCATCACTAATAATTTTTTTATACCAATCAAATCAATTATCCTCGTGAACTTAGTATGTATAGCATCACTAATATTCTCAAACCCACCTCTCGTTTGCGATTAATGGTAAGCACTGATGTACGATATTTTCTATTACTCTTGTCCGACTATGTTTACTTTATGGTCTTAATTATATATTTCTATAATTATAATAGAAATTTTTTTATCATAATAAAAAAATATCTTTATCAATTATAATAATATTTCTTCGGATTTCAATATATATCCATATAGATATTCAATAATGTAATATTCTACTATGTTTCTTTGTCTTCCCTCCACAGTCATTCTAAACGGTCGAATATCTTACCACTTACTACATTTCAAATGTTTATTCAACAACACTAAAACTATCATATTAGGGAGCTGCCACCAACCTTTGAACTAAGCACTTGACCGTTGCAACTCCGTTGGTTGTTTTCAAGTATCAGGGTATGTTTAAGTTCAGGAATCACACCAAACAAACTACCGCAAAGTTTCGTCGCTGCAATCCGTTGTCATTTCATTCTACGTGCACGCACTCACCCGCAGGCTTCAGCCCACAGAAATCGTTACTCAGTTAAAGCTATTGTCGTTGGGACTGGTGCAAATCTAGGTTCTGTCACTTCAGCAGCCACAATACTACTAGTACGGACAGAATGTAAACCCACTGATTGGTAGCAGATCCAGACAAACCACTCACCGAAACAGAATGCTCCCACTGAATCTCCAATGCCATGTCATTACCACTTCCTTTTGTTATATATCTCCTCCTTGAAGGAGAAAGGGAAAATCCAGTATTCCTCCTAATTCACCCACTTCACCAGAGAAAACTATATCAATGGCTTTCCTGTTTTCTGAGTCCCGGGAGTCTTTCTCGGAGGCTGAGAAACTTGGTCGAGATCATCACGAAGAACAACCATCTATCAGTAGAGAACTCCACTTGATGAAGTCATCGGCTAGTTCCAAAACCTTGGACAAGCACGTTATCCTCAAACGTATTCGCCACCATAAAAGCTTGAACAAGGTTCGAAACGTTTTCCAGGCAGTGATGAAGGGTTCAGCTGACCAACAGAGATGGATGGATCCTGATGACTCTTTCTCTAGCCCTTGAATGCCTGCTGGCTTCCACTGAGTCGATTAGAAACTGGTCTTGGCTGACAATTTGGTGACTAAGCAAGGAGTCGCCAAAGGATTGGATTGGACTGTCAATCAAAGCAACCAATGTATCGGCTAGCTGGTCTTTGTTGCGTCCGACTAGTAGTAACTAAATTATTGTAGCAATTAGCAAACCATAACCATGTACGAATGCAATGATGCCTATTACCAGGAATGATATTTAGAATAAAGTCCAGGCAAAAAGATTGGATCTGAATGAATGTGATGCAGCATAAATTCATTGTATGTTATCTGCCAGACAGCCAGCAGTGGACATGCGTATAATTAGTTCATTGCCTTCTGGTAGGAAATTGTTAATTGAGCTTTCTTCTGACAAAATGCATTTACATGTATATCCTTCATCTTTTATCTCCCATGTATATGTTATTATCGGGCTAATCATGTCATTTACCATCGTTATAACTGATAAATTGATTTCTCTCCAAGACTCTAACATCATAATACGGAATAGTTTTACTAATAAAGATTCGACCTTATCAAAAACAGACCGGACTGACGGTTAAACTGGATTAAAGCAACCGACCTGACCAAATTTCCAAAAACTGTTTAAATTGGATATTTAATATTTTATAAAAATTTAAATTTTAAAAGATCTTATTGATATTTTTAGATTTAAAATATAAAACGTTGAAAATTTAGACGGTTATATCCAACTATTCCTCAAACCCCAAACCCTAAATTTTGTCGATTTGAAAACTTTGATATCTTAAGTATTTTGAATTTTGAAGATAAAAATAAGAATTATTTAGTTTAATGTAAATAAAAATCCAACAAAATGATCAATAGATGTATTTTTTTACAATATAATACAAGGAATTAGTAACTGTTACCAATATTAAATGTTCTTTAATTTTTTAAAAAGAAATCATCAACACCAATCTGACATAATTGAGGCAGTCGTCGGGACAATCTAACTTGCTGGTCTTGCAATTAGGTCAGCTTCCATGATGCCCATAAATCTAGAGAACTGGATAAATAAAGCATAAATCCATAATGCAAGTGGTGCCCATATTTCTATATCGTATATATAATATACATTTATTATGTGACGCAACTTTCCAAGATAAGTGAAGCTATCGTGATCTGCCATTTTCCAAGTTGACACGGCATGGATGACGCCTGTCATGCAAGTTTTCTCAAAGGAAAGTGGAGAATTATTACTATGAAAGTGACCCTTTTATTCTCGTGGAAAAGCCTCGAAGATTTTTTGGTATTTGGCCTTCTTGACAAATTACTTTAATGCAATCAAATCCAGTCACTAGTCAAATAATGCGACTATGTCTTAATCAAACTTAATTGAAATTAGGGCCCACACGGTGATATATGATTGATAATTGATAATTTTATTATTTTAAAAAATTACTTTATTATTACTTTATTGTTAATTTATTATATAAAATTTGATTCTACTTACCAGCTACAGTAATAAACTTCTAGACACAAGTATAGCGGTCACCTTATCCTCTCCAGATTTCATTGGTAGGCCACCACCATCCATGGTTTTCCTGGTGTTTTTCAACATGGTCATCTGGTTGATAGAGAACCTCTAAATATCTCATTTAACTAGGGTTAGATTAATTATTGTTATCATGGTAAAGTAAAACATTAAAAATATTTTCAAAAAAAATGTATTTTATTATTACTATCTGGGACAGTGAAAAAAAACACAAAGAAGTAGATTTTCTATTTATTCGCTCGAAGTTTTGGAAAATATCCAAAAAACATATACTTTAGCTCATGTCATCTTATTGAATCATTTTGCAAAACATAAAATAAACATATAATATCTGGATTCTATCAAATATATATACTCATCCTTAGGTATCGTTTCATTGGAAGGAACCGGTGATTGGCTTCCAATTTACCCAAAAAATAAATAAATTATAGTGCGGTTAAAAAATAAAATGATAGTAATTAACCAGATTTTTCAAAGTTTATTTAAATCTAACAATTCTGTAAATCAAACGGAATATTAATTATATTGGACTAACTTCAAATTCTAATCCAGCGCTTCGGAGAAAATAATAATAATGAATATATATATATATATATATATATATAAAGTAAAATTTTAATTCATATTTTAAACATGAACAACCAAAAATTGCGCTCCTCCTTATTCGTCACCAAATTGATGATCTCTGGTCCTACTATGTATTGTTTGTTCACACGATTCACGCATGGAATAGCGGTGGAAAAGTCAAGATCGGCATTTAGGATTGTAGATTTACGGAATAATCAGAATTAAAATAAATTTTAAAAATTATATATATTTTAATCATAAATATTTTAATATTTAATTTATAATTTTTTTATGATATACAATTTTTTAAAAAAATTATTTTATTATTAAAATATGTGGAATTGGAAACCAAACTAAGCTTTCGAATAAATTGACCCCGAGGTACCCAAAAGTGCGTAACCCATCTAAATGTACCCAGAAACAAAAGTAATGCTTTTGAGAGTTAAATAACCTAGGATCAGCCTACAAATATTAAAGGGAAAATAATACGAAGAGTATAATCAAATAATAAAATTTATTAATTTTTAATTAAAAATTAGATTTTTCCTCACTGGATCGGGACAAGAGGCACTTCAAGACGCTTATTCCTACGTCAAAAGCCAAATCATGAAACTGGAATATCATACCCTCGCAAGCTTCTCTTTTTTTCCAAAAGAAAGATAGGTATAGAAACCCTAAAGCATACGGAATATGAAAGGGTCCATCTTCTACGCGTTTGAGACAATGGGGTGGCCTACTTTCTAAAGTGTTATGGATGCCGTCCAAATACTCAAAATCTATGTTCCTTGTTCCAAGTCAACTTCATTTATAATTACGTGCTGACTGTTCTGTCCCATTCCTTATTTCTTACAGTAAATTATGACAAAAGGGTATATTGGTCATTAGATGAGAATTTCAAGCACAAAACGCACCACGCACTGGAGCTGTGACGTCCTCTCACAAGAAGCACGCATTGGTCGGGTAACCAGCAAGTTTGATGGCACTTTTCCCTTGCTGTTAAAAATTGAAGCTGGGAAAATGGCAGCTTGAAGCGGAAATTGCTTAGCCATTGTAGCTCCAAAAGAACAAAAGGTAAGCTCGTTGATACTTTGACCAATACCAAAAAGTACTATCACCCCAAACCTTTCTTCGATCAATGGAAATTTGTGAGGAAAAGAAAAATCTACCCTTCATCATAAATGAGCTTTCCCTTCTGTGTATCATTAATGAATTGGATGGCCTCCCAACGGCATCATAAGGAACCTTCTCGGCTTTTAATCTATTCCTAACTTCACCCAATTTTCTCTCTTTCACTTTGCTTCCTCTTCCTCTTCCAAGACTCGGCCTTTGATCAAAGATTGGTACTTTCATAATTAGTGATTCGTCTTCTTTTTCTTCATCATCTTCATCTTCATCTTCTGTATGGTTGCAGAAAGGTAATTAATGAATGACTCGGTCCGCGCTCTGCAAACTCAAGCCTCTTCCAAGATGATCCGTCATCGACTGCAACCCAGCAATTGGGCAGTAGCTTTCGCTTTTGCGCTTTTCACCACCACAGTCTTCACACTGACGCCAACCTGCAGAGCCCATAGCAGAAACAGCAGCTGCAGAACTTCCTGTGGCATTGGCAAGTCGGCAAGAAAGGTACCTTACCCGTTCGGATTCACATCTGGATGCCCGATCCGACTGGAGTGCCACAACAACACTCTCGGAGACATCACAATCGGAGCTTTCCAAGTCCAGAACATAACCCCAACCGGAATCTTAATCAATCTCCCAACAGAATGCAATCGCCCCATCGAAAAAATCAAACCACTCTTCGGTCCCAACTATGCTTTAGTCTCCCGTAACAGTCTGTTGCTGGGTAACTGCCCAAAAGCCTTAAACGATTGTGTTGTATCCACAATTCCGTTGCAGAAGCAACTGAATGTGAGCGGCTGTGATTATTTACATAATGACTCCCTCAGCTGTTACTCGCTAGCCTTCTCTGGGATTAATGTTTTGAGCTACGAGAATGTGAGCGCCAGCAAATGTGGTTCCATTTTCGCTTCTTTGTCTTTTGAACCGACGGTCCCTGGAACCTCGGTGTTGTCGCTGCAGTTTCAGTTAATGGAGCTGGAATGGTGGCTAGATGGGGATTGTAGCGTTGATCCTTGCGACAAGAATGGTAACTGTACACATGTTAGAGTTGCTGATGGGAAATCAGGCTTCCGTTGTCAATGTAATGAAGGCTTCACCGGAGATGGGTTCAATGACGGTTGCCGGAGAGGTGAGTCAACCTTGGACTTTTTCATTTGTTTTTCCTTTTTTTTTTTTCAAATTTTGTTGCGAACCTGCTGGTGGTGTTTCAAAATTTCCTACCTGCCTTAGGTTTGGTCTCGTGGGTTGCTTTTGATGTGGGGCAACCTCGAATAACTAGGACTACAGTTGATTTTAAAAAAAAATTAAAGGTCATTAATATTAATGATTAACTTATTTTATTTACCATAAATATTAATTAAAAATATATTCGGCTGGTCTGAAATTATAAGATTTTTATAGAACTCTTAACATTTAATTAATGAATTACAGGTGATGATAGTGTAAAGCAACATTATCAGCAAACCTTTTCTAGGTAGGCATATATATTATCTCGTCCTTTGCCAATAGGGTGGGGGTATTTTGGTTCTGTTAATCCACTTTAGCTTTGAAGAATTATGATAGGTTTTTGTTTGGAGACATGGAGTCGTGGTCGACGTGGCGTGATGCACAGCGGTCTTCTTAAACGGCTTGACTTTGACCTTTTATTGCTTTAAACTGTAGTAGTAGTTTCCTCGTTTATTAGGTTAGGCCTTCTTTAGCTTGGACTGGGTATCCTTTCCCGAGTTTTGATAATCAATAACTGGATTTTAATATTCCGCAATAGCAACTTTTACCGTATTTTTCTTAGTCTTAAAAAAAACTCAGGTAATTAAAGTACATTTCATTTGTAATTAATTAATTAATTAATTAATTTGTAAGAATATGATAGGTTTTTGTTCCTCTTTGCTGATCTCTTCTTTTCTTTCACCTCGGCAGTATCAAACTGCAATGCTTCCAAGTACATGTCAGGCCACTGTGGTGGAACTACTAGAGTTGGTGTTCTTGTCGGAGGTATACTTTCATCACCTTTAGCTTGGCTATTCTTTTCTATTTTTTGTTCCCTTCCTGAATGTTAAATACGTATCTCAACGAGTCCACATTGTTTTTCTGTCAGGGGTTATTGTTGGAGCTTTGTTAATGGCTGGTCTTGCCTTCATGTTCTACTATGTTCGGCGACGATCCACTTCTTTGAGAAATAGGCTAAGCGCAAGGCGCCTTCTCTATGAAGCTGCAGGAAACTCAAGCGTTCGCTTTTATCTATTCAAAGAAATTGAAAGAGCTACTAATGGCTTCTCAGAGAAACAAAGGTTGGGAACGGGAGCTTACGGTACAGTCTACGCTGGAAAGCTCCACAATGAGGAGTGGGTTGCGATAAAAAAGATCATACATAGAGATACAGACAGCATTGATCAAGTCATGAATGAGATCAGGCTCCTTTCTTCTGTGAGCCACCCTAACCTGGTTCGCCTCTTGGGTTGCTGTATAGAGGACGGTGAACAGATCCTAGTCTATGAGTTCATGCCAAACGGAACTCTATGCCAACATCTTCAACGAGAGAGGGGCAAGGGGCTTCCATGGACTATACGACTCACGATTGCTGCCGAAACTGCTAATGCTATTGCCTATCTCCACTCTTCCATGAATCCCCCCATATACCACCGAGACGTGAAATCTAGTAATATACTCTTGGATTTCAACTACAGGTCGAAGGTAGCTGATTTTGGACTTTCCAGATTTGGCATAGTTGAGTCATCATATATTTCGACAGCCCCACAGGGAACTCCAGGCTACCTTGACCCGGAATACCATCAGTATTTTCATCTTTCCGACAAAAGCGATGTCTACAGTTTTGGGGTAGTTCTTGTCGAGATCATAACGGCGCTCAAAGTGGTTGATTTCTCTCGACCTCACAGCGAAGTGAATTTGGCCGCACTTGCCATTGATAGGATTGGAAAAGGCTGCTTGGAGGAGATAATAGACCCATCTCTGGATCCACAACGGGATGCCTGGACACTATCATCTATACATAGAGTAGCCGAGCTGGCATTCAGATGTCTAGCTTTCCACAGGGATATGCGACCTACAATGATGGAAGTGGCAGAGGAACTAGAATACATAAGGCTTAGTGGATGGGTTCCACCAATTTGCATCCCCTCGCCTGGAGCTTCCTCCTGCTCATCGGAAGACGGAAGCGAGAAATCACTAGGTGTTACGTCAAGTAAAAAGACAGAAGTAGCTAGCCGGAGATTACTTCTTCCGACGGGAGCAGAAGATTGTTTAACTTCTCTGGAAGAGGTGCAGGACAGCTCTCCTGTCTCTGTCCAGGATCCTTGGTTAAGTGAACAGAGCTCACCTTCGACAAATAGCTTGTTGGGTAACGTTGTGCAGTGAAAAGTGAAACATATCCGTATCATGAATATGACTTCCAGGTCCTCAATGTACCCCAGAAACAAATGTATATCTTTGCACATATTTGGCAAGAATGTAAGGGGTATTCGTGTCATTTTCGCAACACCAGCCAAACAGCAGCGATTACAATGAAAATCAATTTTATCATTTTACACACAAATGGAGATTCATGGAGAAAAAAATGATGCAAATAAATCCATCATAACTTCGGAGATTATATATAATTATAAACATATAATTTGAGTGCTTTTTCAAAAACTAAGGTGTCAGATATTTTATATTTTATTATTTTATATAATGTCAGATATCATTTACATTTGCCCGCGAAGAAGCGCAAAACTTCGTATGTCCAAAATCTTCCGCCACGAAAGATTTCGTTTTATTTTCAAATAAAATAAGAAAAATAAAACCGGAAGCTTTTACGTTTTCTTTCCCCCATCTGGTCTCTCTAAACCAAAACCACCAAGCAAGCAATTCAACAAAAAAAAATGGCAGATGAAGCTTCACAATCCTCAGAGGGAACAATGGCAGACAAATCTACCATCACTACTCCTCCAAACGCTGTCGTAGAATCCCACACCTCAAAAGAAGCTACCTTCCAGACCGCCGTCTCGGGCGGCACCGACTCCACTTGCACTGCCAACAATGCTGGAGAAACTTCCGACTCCGCCAGTGGAAAGTCCCTAGAGCTTGCGGCGGAGCTGGCGGAGAAAGGAACCGTGGCTCTTAAGGAGAACGATTTAGCCGAGGCCGTCGAGTGCTTCAGTCGTGCCCTAGAAATCAGGTTGGGGTTTATTTTTAGTGCTTTTCTAATTTGTTCCATTGTTTTAATATATGTGGGAGTGTTTTTAGTCTCTAATTGTTGCGAATTACAAACTAGGGTTTCGCATTATGGTGAGCTTTCGCTCGAGTGTGTGAACTCATACTACCAGTATGGACGTGCTTTGCTGTATAAAGCACAAGAAGAAGCTGATCCTTTGGTTTCGGTGCCGAAGAAGGAAAATGAAGCCAAGAGAGATGGTGATAACAAAGGATCCGTTAAGGATGGAGAATCTTCCACAGCGGCCTTGGTTTCGAACGCTCTGGAAGAGGATGGAGCTTCTAATCATCCTGAACAGGAAGACGCCGCCGTGGATGGTCGGTATTCTTACTGCATTAAGTGAAAATGGTGTTATGACTGAGTTGTGGAAATTTCTTTTGATGTTATCTGTGTACAATAGTTGAAACTTGTTGATGTTCATTTTGTTGAGTTTCAAATGTGTGCTGCTATATGAAACGTGTGATAAAAGGAATAGATTTAACTTAATTTCCCATTTCCTCAACCTACACTTTTATGTTCTTCACCCGGAGGAATTTGTCCATTTTGGGCTATTTTTCACTTCAAGTTGCTTCTGTTAGGCTGAAACTTGAATTTTCTATTTATTATATTTTGTATATAGAAAGAAATGCACTTTATTTATCGTTTTAATGGCAGTGTTAGCTCAAGATCTGATATAGCGACAATTTCCTGTTGGATCAGTTAGAAAATAAAAGGCATGCTCAAATCTGAGCTGCGCTTAGTTCTGTTTCCTTCTTCAGGTTTACCAAAAGTTATATACTTATTTGCTTCTCATTATTCTGCTTTTATGTTTTCATATTGTTTTAGCTGCTGGTGGGCAAGAACAGGAAGAGGCTGATGAGGAAAGTGATGATGAGGATTTAGCTGAAGGAGATGAAGATGAAACTGACCTTGATTTGGCATGGAAAATGCTAGATGTTGCAAGGGCAATTGCTGAGAAAAACTACGGTGACACAATGGAGAAAGTTGACATACTATCAGCATTAGCAGAAGTTGCGCTGGAAAGAGGTTTGTTTGTGTATCTAAATAACTTGTAACTTCAACATACCTTTATTAAACGCCTACTTTGTGTGCCTTGATCATGTTTTATCTTGTAATACTTCGTGTAGAGGACATGGAAACATCTCTCAGTGACTACCAAAAAGCGCTGGAGATTTTGGAAAGACTTGTTGAACCAGACAGTAGATACATAGCTGAACTGTATCCTTTTCATGGTTTTGTTTCTCTGATACTGTTAAGATAAAAAGTATCCTGAATATCAATGGCTTCATTTTTGTGGTGGTTCTTGAGTGTGTTTTCATTTGGTCATATGAGCTTAAATGAAATTGGGAACCTAGCTTTGTACTATTTGGGTTCCTTGTTTTCTTTAGTCAGTAACTTAACTCTGTACTCAGAAATTTTCGGATATGTTTGTGTTTGGAGATTGGCTCTAAGCCTCAGGAAGCAATTCCATTCTGCCAAAAGGCAATATCTGTTTGCAAGTCACGGCTGCAGCGGTTGTCAGACGAAATAAAGACATTCTCAGATTCAGCAATTTTATCTACTGATCCTGAATTAGACTCCTCCAATGGATCTCAGAGTGATAAATCCATTCTAGATAAAGAAGCAGAAATAGAAACACTTACTGGGCTGTCAGGTGAGCTAGAAAAGAAGGTAAGAGTATAAATAGATTTTCTCCATAATATTTTTAGAACTCTTGTGAATCGTCCTGATTCAATTTTGTTCTGGGTTTCTAGCTTGAAGATCTGCAACAGCTGGTCTTGAACCCGAAGTCCATTCTCTCAGAAATCCTGGGAATGGTATCTGCCAAAGCTAAAGGAGGCGAGAATACTTCATCGGCAGCTGGCACAAACTCTTCGCAGATGGCTACTGCCACTAGCGGTGAAGGTTTTGACTCTCCAACCTTTTCCACCGCTCACACTAATGGAGCTACTGGAGTTACTGATCTTGGTGTAGTTGGTAGAGGAGTCAAGCGAGTGTTGACAGGTACAGGCACCTCAGAATCAAGCCCCGCTAAGAAATCTTCATTGGACCCTTCATCAAACAAAGGCGATGACAGTAGCTGTTAGTGGTTCAAAAATTTAACTATCCATACTGCAAAACTAGAAAAAAGTTGAGACTGTAAGGAAGTTGCTGTGCAAGTTATGATATCATGAATACTTGTTGGTACCTACTATCTAGTATAAATCTCTGTTTTGAGCCTGTAGGCTATAATTCCGGAAAGTTTGTGCGGCATATTCTAGGTAGCATCTTTGCCCTTTAACATAGAATTGTACTTGTTCATACTTGAGGAAATGGACATTTTCACCATTTGAGTCGGTTGTTCTTAAAAGATGGTCTGTCTTGAAATTACAAATGTGGTGAATGTTTTTATATATTGTAGCCTTGCATGTTTATATCAGGTTAAAAGAGCCTTGCCAGAGGTGATCATATCCATATGATGATTAGGCGGATGGGCTATGGGCTTGTCTGTACTCCAAGTCCATTTGGCGTCATGTAATTTCTGGCAGCTTTTCGAGCATATTCCGCCATCTGACCATCGTTTCCTCAGTTTTTGGCACATTGCACCCAACAGGTACTCGGCAAGCGGTAGCCCCAAGAAGAGTTTATTCATCTGGAATTATTGGACTCTTGACACAACGGCGACGACAACTAAGTGAAAAGATTTCTATATAATGGATTTCTCCTAAGAAGCAAGGCAAATATTCTTAAACACACAAATCCTAGTCCCAAAACGCAAAACCAGTAAAAGCCATGTGCTATAGAGTCGATTGCAAGCAATGCGGTAAAATCTCCTGGGGGGGATGTGGGAAGCATCTTACCACCCTGTACAACAGCATAGACAAGGGAAAACACTGCATCTGCAAATCCTGGCCGGGTGTCATCATTCCAGCTGAAGAGCAAGCTACACGGCAACACCCACTTGTAACACCATCAGCTTCAGCTACCACAAGTATATATTCTCAGTCAGATAGATGATGATACCTTCCTTTTATTATTGGGGTACAAGTTTCACAGAATGTAGAAACGTTGGTCCTTCTCTCCTACTCGGGATGTAGTATATAGATGGTATACAAAGGGTACAGATGGACTTTCTTTAAATATTTGTATACTATTATCAGTCTGGGTAGTCACAGGATAGGATCAATTTTATCCTTATACACTGATAGAGGGGAGGTAAGAAACAGGACTAGGAATGAAGCTACCACTTCGAAATGCCGTCACCGTCGAACCTCATCCTGCAGGAGCTCTGACTAACTATTGAGCATTTTTTTTTTCTTCTGCTTTTGGGGTGTTAAACCTTTTAACAATTCGTCTCTGTTCTTGCTCCTTGCAGGTACTCAGAAAGCTTAAACTCCATCTGCATGGTTCGATCGTGCAATGCGACAATCTCATTACGGGAGTGTATGCAAAAGAAACACAATGGATACCATCGTATCCTACCTTCGTATTTGTCTGCTTAGGACACCATAGTTAGAGATGACAATAAAAGTCAAGGTTTATTTGGTCAATATCGGGTTGACCAATCCATCCTTTTCTTAATCCATTCCCCCTTTGCTCCATTTCTGAGCATTGATTATCCCAATAAACACACTCTCGTTGCATTGCGTGCGGTGCTCTTTTATGCCTATGATTAAGATTGACGCATTCCTCACTTGAAATGAAAAAAATTAATATTATTTTCAATTATTATAGTTTGCCATCCTCTTACTAGTATTTCTATTTACGGAAAAAAGGATAACAATAATATCCAATAGTAAATATATGATACTATTATGCATAGAAGACCTGTTAAACATTTGATATGCTCGATATGTGTAAAAAATAACATATGTGATAATTGTTATGAATATAAATAATTCTTATATTAAAATGACAAAAACTTCGTGATACTTCATATTTTAGATATTGAATAAATATAAATTTTATTCTCAGTTTTATCAGAATTAAAAAATTTATGTTATTATAATTCTTCTCCATTTTCTTTTATCTCTCAAATTTAATATTTCACAACAATACTTTAATATTGGCCTAATAGGCAGACCGTGGGCCGTCTAACAATTCTAACATAGCCCAAAATGGCAGAACAATCCTGTTCTTGTTTTCACGATTCACCACCGCTAAACCGTACATTCATATTTTCAAACGGGGGAATTCAAACAGTCGACATTCCTGGTTCAATAGAGTAGGCAATTATTTAAGATCGGAAGCTTCACTTGACCAGCTGGCAGTTGCACGTTAGGATTTGCTCTAATGCGCTGAATGGTAGGACTACAAGGGCCCACATCACGAGGCACCAACGTGATCCAATTGCATGACTGCAATCATGACAGCTCAGAGTAGGCGAGTCCTTGCCACGTACCTACCCACTGTGTTCTATTATTTTTGCTTTGTTTCGGTGGGTTGATCTGCTTTGGGTTTCGATTCAGATCGTGAAAGAGAAAGAAGAATCGGTATGGGGAGGCCGGCATATTTGAAGATGGCTACTGATGATGCAGTGAAGACTGATATGATCGCGGCTGATGTGAACGAGCTCAAGGTTGCGGCCAAGAAACTGTTCAGAGATGCCGCTAAACTTGGTGGTCTTGGATTCGGCACTTCTTTTCTCAAATGGGTTTCCTCTTTTGCTGCTATGTGAGTGCTTGTGTATTGAAAGATGTTTACTTTGATGAGATGTCTGGTGCGTGCTAGTTTTGAAATTTTGATTCAATTATTTTAACTATTGGGGAATTTATGTTTCAGTTTGGATATGACATTAAGAGCTGAGAGCCAATGTAGGAAATGTTGTCTTTTTCCAATTCCTTGGGTTAGTAGTGAAAAAAAGAATGCCTTTTGCTGCTGAACTTTGTTGAATTTCCCATCCATTCAAACGATTCTCTACTTGTTTACTGGTTTCATTCTTTTAGATTTTACTATCATTTTTTGGGCCTTAATATTTCTTTTCTTTTTTTTAAAGCATACCTCTTTTAACATGTGGGTTGCTTTTTCCAATAAACGTTGGTTACATTTCTTTATGTTATTTGTACCAGTAACTGGTTTATGGATGAGCGCTCTTGGAATTGATTGTGTTCCTGGGGACGATTCCGTGGAAAAGGTTTTAAGATCATAACATGGTAGCTTTCAGTTTGGTTATAAGTCCAAACTGTCATGAAATTTATGGATGGAGGTTCCTTCATGCACAGATTGGCTGGAGATGCCAGGATCATTGATACTTATCTTTAGTGAACAAATGGCGTGGTGTTCTGCTATTTAATTACTAATTATATTGAATATGGTGAACATAGGCTATGAAAGATTCACGTCAGGCTATCTGGAAGTTCCATTGCTTTACCATTTCTTGTCGTACAGTTAGATTTTTTGTCAATCCTACTGTCCAGTAATTAAGGCAGAAAATCTCTGAGCCTACCTTTCCGAGTTATTTCTTGGAGGATTAAAACATTATCATAACTAAGGCTGCCATTTGGTGTACAGTAATATGCCTCACCGGATTCTGCAGTTCTTTGTATGCAATTGATTAGTACTTGAGCCCGAGGCTATGCAGAAGGCATCTGATGTTCTTCCTTTTTTCCTATTCACATTGTCAATCAGTAACTGAGTTTAAATGTTTATTCCTCAATGCAGCTATTTGTTGATATTGGACCGGACAAATTGGAGGACCAACATGCTGACTGCCCTTTTAATCCCTTACATTTTCTTAAGTTTTCCTTCTGTGCTGTTTAACTTCTTCAGGTGATAATCTTACTGGTAATCATTTTTCCTATTGCCTTTTCCATTTCTCTGTTTTCACCTTAACATTCGGTCTTGGAATCTGCATCTGAAATCAAACAGAGGAGAAGTTGGGAAATGGATTGCTTTCATTGCCGTGGTCCTTAGACTTTTCTTCCCCCAACACTTCCCAGGTAGAAGCTCAACTGCTTTACCTGTTTTATCACTTTCATCCTAGTTAAGAAGGACCTGGTTCAGAGTGCTTTCTGACATTCTGATCATCATCATGCACAGATTGGCTGGAGATGCCAGGATCATTGATCCTACTGCTGGTAGTATCTCCAAGTTTCTTTGCACATACCGTTAAGGACAGCTGGGTTGGCGTTGCGATATGTCTTATCATAGCCTGTTACCTGCTACAAGAGCACATTCGGGCATCAGGTGGATTCAGGAATTCATTTACACAACCTCGTGGTGTGTCCAACACTGTTGGGATTATCCTTCTCGTAGCCTATCCTGTCTGGGCGCTGGTGCTTCATGTCGTCTAGTAAGCCCAATCGCCTGTGAACTGCCGTGTTCAAATGCCTTCCACCGCCGACTGAAACAATCTTTTTATGTTTTAAATTCGTACTTATTGATTTGATTTGTATAGAAGTGTGTACTGGTTGTATGATTTGTTACACGTGTGGAATAAATCGAATCGGATTTTTATCTAATATACTGAATTGATTGATGTAACCAATATGTTATACCGAAATCCATATAACATGTAGGTTATTTTTCACATACGATAACTAAAAAATTAAAGTATATTCATCCTCTCACCTTAAACAATAGTGCTAAAACATAAATAATCTTTGATTTTACTAGAATTTAAATACTTTTCATGCGAAAAATATCAATTTAAAAGAAAATCTTTTCGGAAAAAAAATTACAAGGAAAGGTATCACAAATATTAAATGAGGGTGTTTTAGTAATTTGATTAAGTTCCGAAAATCAGTGAAGGCGTGAAGCAACCAGTTTAACCCTAGTATCATCGCTCTGCCTATATATATAAAACAGAGAGCAAAGCTATCCTCCTCGGCAGCTGGGGTTTCTCACTTTGGCCTCCTAAACACAGTTGCCGGTTCGAGGTACTATTGGTTCGATTTGTTTATCGATTAGAATTTCTTCTTCGATTGATTTCTACAAGAGAAAAAAAAATTTTTCTACTCGATTTTCTTTGTTCTCTTCGATTCTGTTGGATGGAGATGGCTTCGCATAAATGAATATGTTTTTTTTAATGCATTAAGCGATATCGATTTGGATTTCTCGTTGATGATTAAACAGATGACGAGTCCGACCATTCCATTCTTTAAAGTTGTGAGGACAATCGAGGCATTTGTCTGAGAGAAATCATTATTATTTATCTTCTGGTTTTCAAAATCTTAAGAAAGAAAAAGCAGGCGATAATGATGAAATGTTAACTATCTTATGTTTCAATTGATGATTCAATAACCTCCTACTCATTCTGAATGCCTGATATTTCTTTTCTCATGGTTGGTGGCTGATCTGTTTGGTTGATTGTTAGTTCTCTGATTTTTTAAACTGAAAACTTTACTGGGTGGAGGAAGGATGCAGCAATGATGAGAAAGCAATCTCACTCTTAAATTCATTGAGGACTGTTGGTCCCGTGATTGCGTTTCAAGCACTTTTGAGCAGCTCTGACCCTCCTGCCTCCATAATTTATTGTTGATAGAAATTGAACTTAATTATATAGAAAGTTAACCTAAATCATAGAAAGACTTTAATAATCATACTTCAAGGGGAAGTTAATCAAATAGAAATTGAAGTTAATCAAATAGAAATTGAAGTTAATCAAATAGAAATTGAAGTTAATCAAATAGAAATTGAAGTTAATCAAATAGAATATATCAAGGGTAAGTTATCAAGGTAATCCAAATCATACCATAATCTATACTAACAAAACAATTATGACTTAATAATGTGAGAATTTAAAATGATAATAAAACAATTATGAATTAAAAATAAAAATAATATATTAATATATTAATGTTACAGAAATTATAAATCAAATTGGCCTATTAGCTCAGTTGGTTAGAGCGTCGTGCTAATAACGCGAAGGTCGCAGGTTCGAGACCTGCATGGGCCATTCTATCATTTTATTTTTTCATCGGGAATGGGCTTACTTTCAACAGTCTTGTCCCTTTTGGGTTGGTCTTCCTCCTATTTTCACACTGGTCCAATCTGTATGGGACGGGGCTATCATTTTATTTTAACATCGGGAATGAGCTAACTTTTAACAGTTTCTATACTCTTTTGTAGTTGGGCTACTGTATCTTTGGGTTGGATCTCCCTTTTCGTAATTCCTATTTTCATACTAGCCCAATCTGCATGGGCCATCATGTTATTTTTTCATCAGGAATAAGCTAACTTTTAACAGTTCTATCATCTTTTGTAGTTGGGCTACTTTTATCTTTGGGTTGGATCCCCCTTTTCTTAATTCTTATTTTCACACTGGACCCAATCAGAACTCAGGAAAATCCCCATAATATTTTTAATTTTTCACAGAGATTTTGAATGAATGAAAACACTTTTGTACGCAAATGGCAATACCAAAAGGAAATACAAAAATCTGAAAAACGACCACAACATTTATTTCCCAGTTTCTAATCTATAAATTAAACTAAACAAATACCCGTTCTAATCTTTACAAGCGAAGATGTCTACTGGCAACTGCTTGGAGACCACAGATATATCAGCAGGCATAGTTAGTGACTTGAGTTTCTCTGTCAACATCATTCCAATCCAACAGGAGAGAGAGAGTACCTGGTACTTACCACGTGGCACCTACAAAACCAGTGAACATTAGCTTCAATCAGCCAATGGGATAAAGCCTTATCCTATCTCTTATCTTCCTCGCACGAAAGCCACCAAAATAACTTGCCAGTTGCCACCTCTTCCCCCACACAAAAGCACTTCCTTCTCTGTACTCCCTCAGTTCTATTTGTTCGACACGGACAGTGCCAACAACAGCCACAGCAGAAGAAGGGTAAGGGTAGTGAAGTATGGCAACCCCACTGCAAGCAGCAGCTACACTCATGCAACCCACCAAGTTGGGTGTCTCTGCCAGGTCCAGCCTCCAGTTGAGGCCCCCTCAAAGCATTCCTAAAGCCGTTAGTTTTGAAACATCTGCTGCTAGAATCACCTGCTCTTTGCAATCTGACCTCAAGGACTTTACTCAAAAGTGTGTTGACGCTGGTAAAGTCATTGGGTTTGCTCTTGCTACTTCGGCCCTTGTCGTCTCGGTATGTCTTACGTTGGTCTCCTTTTTAATATTGTCTACCCTATAGACTTGACTTTCTGTTAATCACTTATGAGTGAAATGATCTTATTCTCAACTATGCTTTTGATGCATATATAATGCATAGGGAAAGTTTCAGTGTGTTTATTTCTATCTTTTGTACTTAATTTTCTCCCCATTTCTATCTTTGATAATTGTGTTTGAAACTTGCTGCTCAGTGCTAAAAATGCCCATTTTTAACTGCATCGTCGAAGTTTCAGTCCGTGACTGTGCTATAATTTCTTTCGTATTACCTACCATGGATGAATGTTCTTTTCAGACTTGGCCTTGTTGCTAGTTAGTTCATTAGGAATACATGAATTCGAGGTCCACACTTGATATAAAAACCTGAGTCCTGATCCTGATCCTGATCACCCTTCGTCTTCAGGGAGCTAGCGCGGAAGGAGTTCCAAAGAGGCTAACCTATGATGAAATCCAGAGTAAGACATATATGGAAGTAAAAGGAACTGGAACTGCTAACCAGTGCCCAACCATTGATGGTGGAGTTGATTCATTTGCCTTCAAACCTGGCAAATACAACGCAAAGAAACTCTGCCTGGAGCCCACCTCATTCACTGTCAAGGCCGAAGGTGTGAACAAGAATGCCCCTCCTGAATTCCAAAACACTAAGCTCATGACCCGTTTGACCTATACCCTCGATGAGATTGAGGGCCCTTTTGAAGTCTCTGCTGATGGAGGCATCAAGTTTGAGGAGAAGGACGGGATTGACTACGCTGCTGTGACTGTGCAGCTACCTGGTGGCGAGCGTGTGCCCTTCCTATTCACCATCAAACAGCTGGTGGCATCAGGCAAGCCTGAGAGCTTCGGAGGACAATTCCTTGTACCGTCCTACCGTGGTTCTTCTTTCTTGGACCCAAAGGGAAGAGGTGGCTCAACCGGTTATGACAATGCCGTTGCATTGCCTGCTGGAGGCAGAGGAGATGAGGAGGACCTTACAAAGGAGAACATCAAGAGCACCGCTTCATTAACAGGAAAAATCACTCTTAGTGTAACTAAGAGCAAGCCTGAGACCGGAGAGGTTATCGGAGTGTTTGAAAGTGTGCAACCATCCGACACTGATTTGGGGGCTAAGACTCCCAAGGATGTCAAAATCCAGGGTATCTGGTATGCCCAGCTCGACTCATAGAGGTCTTCTTGTATGAATGTGATTTTGCTATATCTCCATGGTGTTGCTAAACTTTACTGTGACCCAAATGAGACGCGCTGAAAATTATTATTTTCGTTGTATATTATCAATCGATCCTTCCCGCTTGCAATGACATTAGGATGCTAAGCTCCATCCATGGCTAGAAAAAACATAAAAGATAGGAAGTGGCCGACATAAGACCATAACCACTTTGGTGTTCTGACCAAATGTGCAAGATGAAACTCAAGCCGAGACTTCATTCCTTCTTAGGGGACATTGCCTGCAGAAAATGGAAGAATATATAAAATGGAGATTAGTCCGGTTACCAATAAAAAATTCTCTATTAGAAAAATTGAGACAGAATATATAATGAAGGGAGGCATCAAATAGTCCGACCCAATTGATTTGGGATGGATTCTATCATGCATTATCGCTCGGTCCATCATCTTTGAGTTATTGGGCTTAGAGAAAAATCCCGGGCCCAAGCTGAGCAGCACAATTTTATTTTTTTATTTTTTTTTTTCAGTCCAAATGGTCAGGAAGAGCGGATTTCTATAGCATGCCCAGTTGCCTACCCCTCCTTCAAGACTAAACACCGTTCAGATAACATAAAGATTAATCAAAATAATCATTGATCCCATTCATTAATGCTTCCTCATTCAATGTTTGTTGGGTTATCTTAAGTTTGCAGAAATCTCAAATAATTAAAATCAGTTGTGGACAAGACAGAATCAGACTAGATCCTGCTAAAATAAATACTGTAATAGTTTTTGGTTTGGTACCACTCAAGTACTCGAATTTTGAAAAAGAAGAGGAAGATTCTCTATCTTTACGTACTCAATAATATTGATTAGATTTGCTTAAGTTTAACTATAGAATTATCTATATATAAAAGAAGAAAAAAAAGGACATAGTCCTTGGTTTGTTCTTAGGGATAATCAAATGTATAAATCCTTGATGCATGAACACAGTTTTACCCAATAGGATAGTTAGATTATTGATCTTGTTTCAAAGTTTTGATGCCGTGATCAGTGACCATGGCAAAAGGGCCTACCATAAAGGTGACGACAACCTTTGGATATGAGCAAAATCAAAAGGAAAAGCTTAGGTGAGGAAGCTTCAAGGAAATGACAAGGGCCTGCTTTATTTTGGATTCATGAATGTATCAAAAGATGCCGTGAGAATTATTGTCGGGGCTTTCCCAGCCTGAAATCTCTCCAAGATGGTGTTCTGGATGCAATGATATGTTAACCGTAGTTAATTTATAGACTAATGGTCCTTTTGCCGGTTGGTGGGTTTAGCACCACCATGTTTAGCCCTAAAGTTTTCTCAGGAGATATATGCTATACCGTACCATGGCTTGATCAAACTTGATCAGGTGTTATACTATTGTTCCCTTCCACTGATAAAAGGGTATTCCTTCATCCAAAACCGTACGAAGAATGGAAATTCGGGCATGTCTGAAGCTTCAAATATGAAAGCATTATAGATAAACCAAATTCTATCTATAAAATATCATCTTAATAAGTGTTGATCGAAAAATAAATCTAATGATCAACAAATCAATCAAAGCGGAATAGAGAAAAAAAAAATTAATATTTCTTTATGAAGCATTGTGTAGTGAATGGCAAAGCCATTTAAGTTGGTTTCCCCGTAGATGTGGTTCCATTTAATTAATCAAGTTAAGACAAATAAGAGGTCAATACAAGGAGGGACATGACAACCTTGCAAAAATAGATAGCAACGAGGAGGAACTTTCCAAGTCTTGACACTAAGGAACTTTCCCAAGCCAACAATGAATCACAAGTCAAAGACAATTATAATATTGTCGGAGTTAAAAACGATAAAAGACAAATACCAACTTGTAAGTTTTCACATTGTACGTATACACTACGGAGTACATAATCACGAACATAAGGTGTTTGTGCTAGTTGGTGAGTTCAGATCACCAGTTTGCCAACGAGGTTTGCTCTATAGATCTCATAGATTATATATGCAACTACATTGTCCCCTAAGTATGGTCTGAATTAACATAGAAACCGGTTTGTGTTTTCTCAGATATTATAAACCAACCTCAACAAGAAACCCAAAACTGTCGACAGAAAGTATTGGTTCCCCTTCTATAAATTCGTATGTCAGAAGATTTTAATTTGATTATTAAGCAAAACTGTTAATTATTAATCTTTAGCTATAGATCTATTATAGCTAGAAAAGGTCACACGAACGTAAAATTATTCTTCCAACCGGGTTATAGATAAGAGAGAGATACTTCATAAATTCAGAATTGAGTCGGAAGACTCATTTATTTTTAACCATATTTCATAACAGCTTCTTTGTATATTGAAAATCATCAGCACTTTTCGCATACCAAAAAGTGGGAATTTAATCATTCCAAAGTTCAACGCTTTCGTCCTTGCCATCATCAGTCTGGCTTTGGTTGTTATTTTCTTCCTTGGCATTTGAAGGACCCATAATACTGATAAAGACGTGTTGCTTGCCGAAGACAGAAACTAATTGGAAGGAGCGAGGAAACGTAAATGCAACCAACACACCGTAATTACTAATTACTAAACAACAAAGGAAGCAAAATAACGAGTCTATGTGGACGACAAATGCACACCGGGCCATTATTTTGTATGTATCCCATTACCCCTCAACAAAAATGGAGCAGGGATTCTGCAGGATTAGGGCAGTACTGAACCAGATTGGGCAGACACGGATCCCACTACGCCATCTAAATGTTGGGTTCTTGGGTTTCTTTCGTTACTCCCTTCGAGGTGCTTCTCTTCTACGTGTCTTCTCTTCTTCCATACAACGAAGCCCTTTAAACCTTGTTATGTTGCCACGTTTTTCCTGTTCCAGCAATTCTCCTGCTTACACTTGGGGTTCCCACCAACCATATTTTCTCATGGCTGCTGCACTAGTTTCGGATCTGAGGAAGACTACGATCTCGGTGGATTTGAATTCCGTCTCCATTTTTACGTGTGTTTTTAATTAACGAAATGGCTATCTATGCCTTACGTGTCAGCCATCTAATTGAGGTTTTTGGTGACGGAGCGGCATGGATCTGCTGCTTATATACCTGCATTGATTCGTCTCGAAGAAGGGTTAATGTTCTTTAAATAATTAGCCAGGATTTCGGAATTCAAGGATAGATTTTATTGATAAAATTGTCCTATTTAACTGATATAATATGAGAAAATTGTTTAGGAAAATGCGAAAATGAATAAATTAATAATTGAATATCAAGAATGCATAGCAGTCTTAAATTCTCAAACTTCTCAATAGAGAATTATGAAAGAATCCTATCTTATTCGTATTGGATTAATGAGTTACGGAATACTGGATATCGAAAAGTCAAAACTAAAAAAATTAATAAAAGAGTATTACTCCTGAACTTGAATTGCATTGTTAAACTATGAATTCAATTTAGATAAAATATATTTAACGAATTATGTTAAAAATCTATCATGTATAAATACGACGTCGGATTTCTCTTAAGCAATTTAGTTAACTCACCAATCCATCCCAAATGACATAATCCTTCATGATTATATGTTAAACCTGTTTAATATGGTTATTAGTATCCGGTTTCAAATTCTAAACTACGAGAATTGTTTAATTATGTAAATGAGCAACTATGATTTCTAATCTTACTACTGTTAATTCGAAAATATCTTATAATGTTGAAAACACATTACAGCATTTAACTAATCTATAATTTATAACTATAAACCCAAAATAAACATATGATTAATCCGTCATGATTACCAAATGCATATGGATCTCATTTATGTTAAATCTTTATTTATCCATAAAAACTAATAAAAATAAAACCAATTAAAACTTTTAAGGATATATGATCAAATGATACTCTTGAACCATAAAATTAAAACTAACTTGAACTAAAATAATCCACAATCTCATATACATATATGAACAATACAAAATCATTTAATATATGTCAAAATTCAAGTATGATATTTGTCAAGATTCTGTTGATAAAATATTTTACTATCTTGATTGATGTCATTTAAATCTGAAAATAGAATAAATTTTTAATCGATGGAAATAATTATTATGATACTATTATGCATCAAATCAAATTATTCCATCATCCTGTTTAATGGATACCAAAAAGCTCGCAATAAGCACTCATTGGATGTCAAATATTTGCGAACAAAATCCTCAACCCTAAAGTCGCCCAGACGATATTTCTATTGTAATAACGCCATGCAGTAAACTCAGCCGGGAGTCCCTGCTTCTGTAATATTACCAAGAATCGAGGTGACCAAATTGAAAGACTCCTCTCTCACGCCACATTACATACAACCTGTCTCCAACAACTTACAGCCTGGCAACTCCTGCCCACTCATCGATGAAATACACCACAAAACGACAAATGACGAGGGCATCGTCCTCTTCCACCATTATATATAAACCCACTTCCGCTCTATTCTTTGTCTATCCGCCATAGCCAAAACCATAATAGCCGGTAGATATCTCTTTTGGACTGATAGTCTCTTTTGGTTAAAAAGCTTCTGCTGAATACGTCACTTCTACAGAAAATTATTGAAATGGGTATTTGCAGTTCTTGTGAAGCAACGCACGTAGCGACAGCCAAGCTGATCCTACAAGATGGGAAGTTGCAAGAATTCCCGTACCCGGTTAAAGCCTCTTACGTCTTGCAAAAGAACCCCATGTATTTCATTTGCAACGCCGATGAGATGGATTTCGACGACGTCGTCTCCGCCATAAACGAGGACGAGGAGCTGCAGCCTGGCCAACTTTACTTTGCTTTGCCGCTTAGCAGGCTGAAGCACCCATTGCAGGCAGAGGAAATGGCTGCATTGGCAGTAAAGGCCAACACTGCGTTGATGAAAAGTGGGTGTGGTGAGAAATGCGGGTGTCGAAGGAAATCTGTTTCGCCAATGTCGCTTTCAGTTGAAAGTAGTGGGAAGTCTGGCAGGAGAGTAGCTGCCGCCTCCGCCGCCGCCGGTCGTGGGTTAAGAAGAGGTGGTGGCAGGAAAAGGTTTAGTGCGATGTTGAGTGCAATACCTGAGTAGGGGTAGTTTGGGAAATAAGTGTGAATTATGTCTATAAAATGTATATAGAACTGAACAGTGCAACGATGTTCCGGTAGCTCTTGTTTATTGACTCATTACAAAGGCATCAAGCTGTCTCCCATATGAGGGATGTATTACAATTTTGGCCATCGATGAGTTTGATGAGCAATTTATGGAAAATCATAATCAAATTCTTTTCTGGAACCGTTGCTTTATTTCAATTAAATACACAGTTTAATTGTTGCTTCCTACCTTTCTTATTGCCTATTCAGACCCTGATTCAATACTACATAATTCCGTTGTATTACAACTTAGGCGGCGAACACATGAGATGTTAAAATAAGTTTACTCTTACCAAAGGAAATTTTAGGTTGTCATAAGGATTTTTTTTTATAAATAATTTTGGATTCAAATTTCGAATTCAGTGCCAGGATTACAATTGCAGGGATAAAATTACACCTATGGTCAACCTGGTTGCTTGGTAGTTAATTTACCTTACTTCTTTTACCGAGAGTCAATACGAATATTAATAGAAGCAAATGGTTAGCTGTTATGGATAAGTCTTATCCGAAATTTTTTAAAAATTCTTAAAATATTTAATTAAAATTCGAATTATGGAGTAAATGTTTTAAATAATAATTTTATGATCTGTGGGAATATTTTTTCTTTATAGATATGGTCAATGTTTCCTATTTCGAAGAACAATGATTAATAGTTTTTAATCCAAATCTAAAAAGGTCATTTTCTAGGCTCACTGTAGATGGATAATGGACGACTAAACGCTACCATATTAATTATCTTATACGCCTAATTAGAAAGAAAGGACCCGCTACGGCAAAACTGATCTAATCTTGCCGATTTTCCACAGCCTAGTGCACGACTTGGTGCATTAATTTCTTAGAGGCTCATAATGAGAGCCAGCTGGAAGAATCTGAATCTGATGTTGCTTACGCATGAATGTCAAAAGCAATTGATTTTGTCGAAAAGGGTAGATGAAATGCAATATTTTAAGCACGTTTGTTTTACCACCGATTTGATAATCAGAAGCAAGCTATACTGTGCTGGGCTTAGGGGGACATTTTTACATTATATTTAAGATTTTCTTATTTGGAGGCATCCTCCATGAACAATTCATTAGACTTATCATTACGTGCAACTTGCTGTGCTGTTCCCCTTAACCACTTGCAAGTTGGTGTCTTACAAGTCTTCGAATAATAATTCATCCCAAGTGTAAGAACTCATAGTCTTAGTATAATAAGACTTAAACCACTATTAAACTCACATCTTGATCTATAGTAAGGAAACATTTTGGGGTGTTAGGTTGTTGTTTAAGTAGAAAATGTGGATGTGAATATAATTTGTTCTGTTGATAAATCATTTATTTCATAGATGTCTATTAAAATCCGAAAGAAAAAAAAAACGAATGAATTAAGAAAGACTTTTTTCGGACGCTTTGGTTTTGAATGGAGCAGTCTGGGATATTCGAAGATGCAAGTTGGGGGACAGTTAAACTCCATAGTTTGTGAGATCTGGGTTTGCCATGGCTGTATGTTACAGAAAATGGAGGCAGAGGAATCCAGGGAAACACAAGTGCCCATTTTGACGATTTAAAATATTTGCTGTTTGTACCGAATGCTCCAAACCAAGTAAACATGATAGGTCTTTGATTAATCCTGCTGTTGAATTTGCATATGCATCATCATAAATGTCACACCCGATCTGAATATATACAAACTACCACCACTCCCTCAAGAAAGCTAAAATCTCAAGATTGAATTGACCTAAGCTTTCTGGTTTAGCAGGAACTGTCCTATTTATATCCGTCGTATTTGCTGTCTTCCACCATGCTCAGTTATCTATAGATATTTATGGTTCTAGCTAGTTTATGAACATAAAAAAGTACACGTCGCACACTTTTGGGCACACATAGTGCTTATTCGACACCCTGACTACAACTAAATCGATGACAATATATATCGTGCTTATATAATATGGTTTCGTCTCTTAATTATCAATCCATTTATGGCATCAAATGTATACCTTGCGCTAATATTAGTTAATGAAATACCTTTTTAAAAGATAAAGAAATTAGTTACTCATAGCTTTTGGATTCCTACCTTTAGGCTGAAGTAGCTAGCTAGGATCGAGAAACCTTTTGGCATGTGGGTGTTGGATGGAGAATCACATACCTGAAAGTTTTTAATATGATTTATGGATGCATTTATGAATATATGATTTTATTATTCTGTCACGTCTCAATCCATAACCTGATGTATGGCACCCGCCACGAACTCATCCCTTTGTTTCTCAACTCTCCTCCAGGTTCAACCTCTCATGGGCCCAATCATGACGTTACTTTTAGAACAGCTCCAAAGCCCATTACCTCCTCCTCATCAAACCTGTAATAAAGATCCAAGAAGGATTATCCTATTTATCCTGTAGGGCTATACACCTGGGAGGTTTGTTAAGCTTATGAAGAAATGGATCAAACCTTCCTATGTGGGAACTAAGCGAAAAGATTTTAACCAATGGTATAAAAGTCGAACAACCGGGTTGAACCGGAACTGTATTTGACTGACACACCAACATTACCCGTAAAAAGGGAAAATTGACAAACAAAGAGTCAAAGATTAAGGTAACCAGCTATAAAACATTCACATAAAAGGGGAAAAGGATGCTCTGGAAAGTGGAAACCACCCAAGTGAAGCAAACCCTTTTTCTGCTCTCTTCTGAAACACACAACTGTAGCGATTACCATAGACATGGGGCTCTGCGCCTCCTTCCAGAGCAAAAATGCAGTCGTGGAGAGAAGAAGAGGGGCCGCAGACAACATGAAGCAACCTTTAACGATCAAGATCATCCAGGTGGACGGCAAGCTGCTGGAGTTGAAGCAGCCGGTCCAGGCCAGTAACATAACGTCCCAGAATCCCAAGTGTTTTCTTTGCAGATTGGAGTCCATGTCCATTGGCACTTGCGTGCCACAGGTTTCTGATGAGGAAGAGCTGCAACCAGGTCAAATCTATTTCCTCTTACCCGTTTTTCAAGCCCGTAGGCACCTCTCCCTCCCTGACCTGTGTCTTCTAGCCATCAAGGCCAGCTCTGCCCTGGGTACCATTGACTTCTCTTCTCCCGGATCGAAGCTCGTTTTCCTGTGACCAACTGCTGCTAGCTTCTTCTATTCTAGCATGCCTAATTCACGGTGAAAGCACTCAGAATTCTTACTGTGATGGAGTGTGTAACCAACCTCCAAGTGCACTAGCTAGGATGAGGAAGTTTTAGGTTGATTTACTAAATTAGCTGAAATTATGGAAATAACGTTTTGAAATATGTATGTCCATCCCTGCCTGCAATCCTGACAAGCACAGATCATTTCAGTGTTAATTAACCTCCAGAGCTGTAGAATAATGGCTCTGCATGCATTAGGTGAGCTGTGCGTTTTGAATTCCCGTGCATGTACAATTAGTTAGTCCGGATATGCAAGAAATTCCCCATATGCTGCTCATGCTTTGGGATTTGGTGCTTGTTTGAACTTCTGAAATCCTTCAATCTGTGTCCAACAACAAGCTGGTCTTCGAATACTACCAAAGACCAACTCTACTACTATCGCAAGCACCCCACTTGATGGGTCTCTCACTTTCTGGAAAGTCCAACCGGAAGCTTCCTCTTCACCAACAACGAATATTATTTATAAACAACCATGCACCCACCATATATATATATATTGGCTCCATCCTCTTGTCCAAAAATGAATTCGTTGCGAAAGTATCTAATAAAATGGCTTTACTCAATTGCGCATCTTCTTCCTCCGGCCCCGCAATCTAAACTATATGATCTTGATTCTAATTGAACACTAATTTGTTCGCCATTTCTGAACAGGAAAGGTTATTAAAGAGTGAAAGCATAAGTGGCGTCGATTAATTTCATGTCTGAATTTATAACTCCATTACCAACTCATTCCTAGCTAGCCCTACCAACATTCTTCCGCTGAGTCTGGAAAGTCAAGGTGGTCCTTATGTATATATTAGTTCATCCATGTGTCTTCTGTTGCCACCTAACTGGGAAATAACCATATGTGTCAAGGTTTCATCTTCTAGTTATGTGATGATCTTCAAGTAATTTTTCGTATTTCAATCCATATTTATTAAAAGAGGTTCTGTAGATGAAAGCATTAAGTGATATAATGAGAAATCTACAGACCTTGAAGATTTGTGAATATCATTTTACTTTGTTATTACGCTCATGAAAGTGGTGCAGGATAGTTCTCAACAATTTCACATCTATTACCTGGAAAAATTGAGGGGATTCCAAGGAAAAAGATACAAGTCTACAGTACTCACTAATGACAGAATGATACGACAAACTGATAATACTGAACATATGTGAAGCATTTTGACGAGGATCTCCAGAATTATATGTACATTTTGTCATTTACAGTACCAAGCAAACCTGCAATTTCTTTGCATCATGGCAGCCAGCAAAAGTACAACCTCTTACCTCATTGTTCTATCCTACCATTTGTGATTTCGAATTCTACTTTATACAAGATAATATAGGTCTGCGTTGGTCTCAACATACCCCCTAAGAACAATGCAAATAAGCCCAGGCATCAAGAACTTCAAGGCGTATATCTGCAGTTTGTTACCTGGCCATGTCTTTGGAGATGAGGTAACGAAAAGTAAAATTATGTGGAATCCACTCGATGGTCTTTCGGGATTTTCCTAGCTGGCATTTCTTTATTGATTTCCTGTGGGTTTCGGGCAAAGACTGCTGGATCATTTCAATAACACCAGCCTGACACAAACCAGAGTCTTTTGCAAAGGATTCCACAATCTTTGGAAGTAGGATTTTCTGATTCTTGCGCAAGCCAATGGTGGCTTGGATATACTCTTCCTTTGCAGCTTCTAGCTCTTGAAACACCCCCTTTGGTGTATACACGCGAACCTGGAGAAAAAAAAAATTCCCATCTTTAATATATTTTGTAGAAACAAGTGCAGTATCAATTAGGTAGGTAATTCACAGTTATTTTAGCATCATATAAGTGCTAAGTTTTACACAGAAATTTGGATCTAGACAAAGGGAATAGCATACCGCTGGATCCGAAGAGTTTCCTGTACTAAGTGCAAAGTGTAAGAGTGGTTCTTGATGCTCAATGGCATAAGCTCGCCATTGATTTCCTGCCTTCAATCTTAACCTTGAAGAGACCAGTAACCGTAGCCACTACAATCACATACAGGTAATATCAGCCCCACCAAACTAGATGAAGTTATTTATGCATCAAGAGCAAAACAAGTTTATTGCTTTTATCTCATGAACGCATGCATTAGTTGATGTAGACTTTGATTCTCTATTGCGATAGATGTGCGTAAATGTGTGTTTCCTACATGTTGTCATGCGTGTATGCACTATTATGATATCTGAAAAGTTCTGATGGTGAACAGAGTTTCCTGCCAAGGGTAGAAAGCACCAGAGTTCAAATACCGAACCCCTCATGCAAAACATTATAAACAATCTCAAAATAAAATAACAGATGTTAATTGTTGATAAACTTGATGCTTGAAATCCACCTGCCCTGGTCGAGACATCCGGCATCCCAGTATAGAACTCTGTATTGTGTCTGCACTAATTGTATGACCTCCAACATTGTAAGCAGCCTGGACAGCCAGAGAGTAAGACAAGAGGGAACCTTGGAATTTTCCACTTAAAAAGACATGCATATGGTAAACTTCTGACCTTTAAGATGAGAAATAGTCTCTTGACATTGTTTTGAGGGATACCGTAAGCAAGGAATGCCTAATGGAAAACAGAGATTTCAAATCATGCACTTTTTAAATCAGAACTGAAACAGATCAACAATCTAAAACTACTTCACTGAAGAGAACCATTACATGCATCACTAGTGCATTGTGGATGTTGATCCAGAAAGCTAGTCGTTCTTCATGTTTCAGCTTCATAGGATTGACTTCTTCCAATCTGCATACAAGTGACCTATAACAAGGTAGGTTGATTAGCATCGAGAGGATTTCAACAGAACTGAAACCGGAAAACACGTGCTGTCTGCTTGAATTGGTTGAGGCAGGTAAGTCTTCTGTTGTTATGACTAAATGTCACGATGACTCACCTGAAATTTTGCAGCAAGTGTTCGACATCTCCCAACTTCTGACTATCCCTATAAATCCATGGCACTTCAAGCATGGAGCTGTAAGGTCCACTAAACTCTTTTGATCCATCAATAAGAATGGGATTATCCGATCGTACATCAAAGGACGAATTATTCTTGAATCCTGGACTCCACATATCACAGTGATCTTGTGGAGAAAATGCACCCACTGATGATAAAGAAGAAATGGGAGATGAGATATCATTATGCGTAGAAGATGGATCTGAGAGCTTGCAATATATGGCAGACATGCACTTGATCATATCTTCAGAAAGCTTGTTAGGTGTCTCTGGAATGTGATCGGCGATGCGTGTGCCGAGATGTTCGGCCAGACTGATTATGTTAGATGTATTCTGAGCATACTGCATAAAAGACACATCCACAATTGTCTTATGTTGAATTCCTTGTTACATGAAAAGATCAGTCCCAACTCAATATATCTGTTGTTCTTTCAATTGCAAGCACAATGCTACCAAATCTAACAGAAAATTTCTTAGTATATAAGGATAACAATTTTTGCTTCATGCAGTCAAATTGATGCACTATATGAAGGCACTGATAAATGTTGAGCTTTATGAATTATGTACAAACAATTTAAGTTACCTCAATCATGGATGGTGGCTGGGAATGGCAGGCCCGCACACCCCTTTCTAAAGACTCAGCTGGAGGAGAATTTCTAGTAAGAAATGTTGAATGCTGTGATAGGTTAGAGTGACAGCGATGTACAGCAGTATTTAGTATCTTCTCTTCTTCTCCAACACCACCAGACTCCTTCCACGGATGGTCATGCAACTGACGACCGGACTGAATAGCTGAAGTTTCTCTCTTCAATGGGGCATCAGATCTGGAAACACCCAGAAGCCTTTGCCTTGGTGTAGTCACAGGTGATTTTGATATTTCGCACCTGGCAGATGGAGAAACTATTGACATTTCCTGACTTGAAGTCTCTTTCTTTGATTTGATATTGGATAGGGAAAGACCAAGGGACCTTTGCCTTGGTGTTACAGGTGATTTCGGTGATTTTGGTCTTTTGTCTTTGGCAGATGATGAAGAAACTGGTGATATTTTCTGATCAAATGCCTTTCGATACAAGCAGAGAAGATACTGCTCTAAATACACAACCTCCAACTCTAGCACTGCAATTTCCTTAATTAATTCTGCAGCTGGCTGTAGAAATGGAACACACAGCAAGAACGGAGTCAAGAACTTAAATCATATAGCAACACCATTGCCATTCCATCTCCCATTTGAATCATAAAGGAGATGGGAAGGAGTCACCTTGGTCATTGACATTTCAGATGTTACACAATTGGAGAATGGTCCATGACCCAATGCCTTTTCCATGGCACGGCGGACTGCAACTTGCTCCTGCAGTCTTTTTTCAAGCTGCAGAATCTGCATGAAAGATTAAATATTAAAACCACTAGCAAAAGCTAACCGGATGAGAATAAAGTAGCATAATCTGCACCTCTTGCTTCAAACAACTCTGGATTTCAGTCCCAGGAGGTTCCTTCTTCTTCATTTTATCAGAGTCCTTGAGATGCCCAGCGCCCTGTTTTATCAGATTACATCCAAGAATCACACATTAGGAATTATTTCAATTTAACCATGCATAAATGAACAGGTATTCGAGAGGGTCATGTCAAGAAGTTGTGAACTCATGTTCCAGGAGTATAAAGCTTACTGATTTAATCTAACCAAATGAGCAGCAAAATCCAGTAAGAGAAGCTCAAATCAGTGCAACTTTCAAGGTTTTCCGGTACTAACCATTTGGCCTCAACCTCTAAACAATGAGATGTATCCAAGAGTGTAGAGATAAAATTTCAGTGTACTTTTTTCTTGAATAAAAAATATCGATTTTATAGACACTAATCTCCCTGCTGAAGGTGCAGGTCAGTTCTAGGTACAAGATGGAAGAAGAAGCTCCAGATAGTAAGTCTACCAAACAGTAATAAATGCTGGCAGTTCTTCGACTTAGTTCACAAGATAGTGCTACGTGCATTAATAACAAAAGGGCTGAAAAGTGCAATCCTACCAACTTTATGTGTGATGCTTCAGAGGAAGAACAATAACCTTCTTGCTTCTCTCTTTTCTTGTCGGGAAAGCTGCAATAACTAGACCAACAAACACCAGGATGAAATGCATAGATTGGAGAAGAAAAAATTGAAACGCGGCCACCTACCCCCATGTAACAGACATTGGCCCTAGAACTCCCCTATTCATTTCTTACAGCCGTTCCAGAACAGTGAAGAAGACCAGACATATCTGCAGTTACCTTCTTCCATTGTCCACTTGGGCCATCTTTTACCGAAGACCAATGTTAGACCAGTTAAGAGTTACTTTGGTTTCATCTATTACTCATTAATTGGAAACCTCATGAGGGAAAGAACTTCAGGGGAAGTATAAAGACAAGAAAAGAAAAAAACGGATCTCTGATTAAAGGCATAGAATAGAGAGCATTTCATGCCTAGCAACCCATTTTTCCAATAAAAACTGTTCAGGATGACCCTTCTTCAAAAGCTAAAACTTCGTCTGGAGACAAAATTTGATCACTTTTTATAAATAATGACAGAACAAAATTAAATGAATAGGGTAAAAAATTCAGGAACCACAAACTTGGATTATTAGTTGGTATTGCTTGTGAAACATCACACTGCGCAGTAGTGTATGCCCCAAGTGTCCACTTTACTCGGTGAGCACTTAACAGAAATCATTCCAGTTAAAGAAACCGATTGGCCAGACATAATAAATAAGCCGAACAGGTATGTAATGGACAATTGCAAGCCAACGAATAGACTGAATAGCTACCTAGCTACCTCTTTGAACGCCTGTGTCTAGTTGTTGCTCTTGACACCAACATTACACCGTCGCCACCACCTTCAAACTGAAAACACGTCCCAATCAGCAGCATTCCAGAAAAAGAAGCAACAGTGAAAACAGAAATTGTAAGACACGGTCAGAAACAATTACCATAGCACTCCTGGACCAAAACAGTACCAAGACGAGTTCTTCACGAAATGAACTCGAGGAGAGACCACGAGTCCTAAAACAAACCAAATGGGTTTCACAGGGAATGCCAAGTAGACTCCAAAACTCTTAAACCTTAAAACCTTAACTTGTATTCATATGTTTGAGTAGAGTAGAGGTTCCGAGAAGCGCCCACGAAGTGGTAATTATATTAGCAGTTAAAGATTAAAAAAAAAAAAACTATAAAGAAGAGAAGGCCTTTGGGGTTCACACCTGCAACGAACCTTCGACTGGAAGAGACTCAATTACCAGTCACTAAGGTCATCTATTAACCAGTTTACTTTGTGGGACTTTTTTGCATTAAAAGATGAAAAAATAGCTCGTGAGCTTTATTTGAAGAAGAAATGAGAAAGCAGCCATGGACATGTTGCAAAGTAGCAAGGGTAGACACTTTTAAAGGTCAAAGATCCAAAGCTGAACTATTTTCCTTCCAGCAAGACCCCCCCCCAAAAGGGTCAAATGGAGGGAATATTGGATGGTGCAAATAATAAAATAATCTTTTTATACTATAACCCAACCCAAGTTTTTCTGCATTGTCTACCCTGCTGAGAAGCAAGTTGGAGCCAGTGACCGTCCCTCTACTCCACACTCTGTATGGACTGCTTATACAAATACAGAGTACCCCACTGTGTGTATATATGGTTCACATACCTTATAAGCCCCTCTTTACACTCCACCATAATTTGTTTTAATATGAAATGATTTCTTCAATGCCTTTAGTTTCTTGAGAAACATAATTACGTTGAACAACAAAATAAAGATACAATCCAAAAGCTACCGCTCAACTGAATCCATCCAAATATAAGAACTTATGACCGTTAACCAAGAAAAGCAGTAATGTCCAAATGTAAGGTGCTAAAAGATTTTCGCCAACCAGGAAAGGAGCAACCTCAACTGTCTTAAAAGGAATGAAAGATGGATAAAGGAGATGAGGTTTTGTGGGGTTTCTCTTTGTCTAAATCTATTTTGAAAAATCAGGCTCAAGTAGATACTCCTTGTCCTACAGAGACCTACTCGTTAAAGTATCTACAAAATAAAATATAGTTATGGAGCTTGACCTTTTCCAGTATCGATACAAAAGAAAAGGTGAGCTGTGTGTCCGCTCCTGAGATGCTAAGATCTCTATCTATTTGTCGCCATTCCATCTTGCTGACTAAAAAGCTTCTTTTCTATGCATCAAGAAAGAGCACAGAGTTTTTTGCTAGGAACCTTTTCTGTTTAAAGAATATTGTTTAATGGTGATCTTTTGCATTGAGGATGTAGAAAATTCAAAGGCCTAATCGACCCTAAGTTTACTAAGAATAAAGAAATCATGGTGTCCAAGTCCAGGAGAGTAAGATGGCTAAAAATACTGAAAACTTGGTAGATTTGTACGCCAAGTAATTTTCACAATTACAGATCCATGGTAGGGTAGCTCTTTACCTATCCAATGCACCTCCCAAGAAACGTGAATAGGTTAATATTATCCTTGGTTGGGTGATCCTTCATTTTCAATTTTTCTGTCAGAATGGTTTGGACATTTCTGATAGTTTATGCAGCTTCATCTGAAGAAATTTCAGGTTCCAACAAATAAACAAAAATGAAACTTCTGTTTTATCTTATTATCAAGATTTTGTTTGGGTTAGATAACATAAATTCATTTCTTTAAGCAAATTACCGATTTCTAAGGGAATCTGACAGACATGCTTCACGGATTTGTGAAATTATAACTGAGATGCATTAATTACATCCCTTCACGGTGGACCACCAAAAAATAACATTCCCCATATTCAATGGTCTACCAGACACGAAGTTCTATGATGACGAGAAAAGTTTACTTCCGTAAGTGTCAGTTTCCAATCTGAAGATTAGGTTCCACACCCCCTCATGTCTGTATAAATTTGAATTGTGAAACTATCTTCGTTTGAAGAAGCCATTTCAGATGTTTAAACAATGTTAAGATTCCATAGAATCCTGCAATGTTTGTCGTGATTTTCTAAAACTTGAACATTATTTGCCAGAAGCAAAGTAGTAAATTCAACTGAGGAGTTGAAACAGAGAGGCTGCAATTTGAGTCAGTTTCCAATCTTCTGCAATTTCTGTTATCAAGATAGCAAGCACGAGATTCAACTAAGGACAAGTTTCAAATCGCTACAAAACATGTTTTCATATTAAAGGAAGCTTAGAAAGTCCAAAATAGAGGTTCCAACGAAGAAGTGAAACTTATGTACTTGTTACTGCTTCTATGCAGGTTTCATTGTCTCGTAGTGAATTTTTCTTTAAATTACAAAACTAATTTTACCATCGCAAGACTTTTTCTTTTTTCATCGTACTTTGATCTACATATATTGAGATAGTTTTCTACATTTCAAATAACAAGTAAATCATTTTAGAAGCTCAAATATTAGCATAGATCAAAAGAAGAGATTTACAAGGTCGAGAAAGCCATGAAGAGGATGAAGAAAACGTAACTAGAGACACACAAACAAACCTCCAAAAGATGTGTAAAATCAGAAGCTTAAACAGTGTAGCAAAAGAGGTTAATAACATATACTCAAACCCTCCTCTCAATCAAGCTTTCTCATCAATTGGCAACCAGACAAGAAAGCTTTCAGTGCATCTTTGAATGTCAATTCCAGTGTAGGAAACTGCCGCAAAAAGTTGCCATTATACAGCAAACAACCTTGTAAAAATTGTTTCAATGCATCTGTGTAATGTTTCTGAAAAAAAAAACAAGTTGTTTTTCTATGTCGAGATTGGCTACAACGTCAAAGAAAAAAAGACAAGCCTCCTAGCTAACGTAAGTGTCTAAATGAATTTCCAACGACAAGCCCATCTGATCAACTTTTTAACTTAGCCATCAAAAAGACCATGAAAGTTCCAATGGGTCGGATGATAATGCTGCGTGCTGCGGGCTGCAGGCTGCAGCCCTCCTTTTTCTGAGGACCAGGCAGCAGTTCTGTGTCTCGGGCTCGCAAAAACAATGACCTCAACAAATTAACATCTATCCTCTAGCTAAGTGACAAGAGATGAGAGATCTGGATGGAGATGTACGTGGGTTGGTGGAGCAGGGGAAGGTTTGTATGCACCAACTCTGTCCCCACTTCTCCACCCTTTCTCGAATAAAGTTATATATATTAAATCCAGATGGATCTACTAGCATAATACACTATGTAATATTTATAAATTAAATCCAATAAACTTTATAATAGCATAATATAAGCATGATTTTGCAAAAATTAACCTTACATAAGAACAATTGACTAACCCCAGGACGATATAACGGAGATCTGTAGCAAATTTGTTGCTCTGTAACGTTACATACGCAATAATACGACGTCGTCCCTAGCGATTCTTCTGTTACGTTCACACCTAGCCCAGTGAACCGAACGAAACCAGATACAACCCGAATCGTGAATCTCGATGCCTAATCTTGGAAATATAAGAACTCACCTACCCAGATTTTTATTTTTTTCCAGAAACAATATTGTATAATCACTACTGTGCTACTTACCATCTTATAAAACAGATACCAAATATGTAAATCATAATATCTGATTTTTAATATTAGATATAAAATAACCTCAAATTCTCGGATTAATTTATAAAATATCAAAAATTTAACAAAATCCTCGAGTTTAATCACCGATTATTTCCGACCATGGGTATCCTGATCCAACCATCATCCGCCCATAGACCACATATTTTTTTCTAGCATGAGCACGACCCATAGAAACGGGGGCTCCTTTCTTATAACCCGATCCTTTTTTATTAACCCAGTCAAAGTTGCTTTGCATCTCTCTGTTTTTTTTCCTTCTCGCCGTCCGTCTATCTATCCCTAGAGTGGTTAGGTCGAGCAGTTGCTTAAAACATCTGTAGTGGTGCGGGTTCTGGAGCGCGATTTTATCATTTCCAATTTCACTACCTATTAGATATTTGTAAGATTGCCCACGTATTTATCCCTCTTTGAAAACCTGGTCACAGAAGCACATCACGTATCTGCCCACCCACTGGCCTTATTGAGAGAGATGGCGAATTGTAAATTTTTTTTTAAAAACGAAGCATGTACAATTGTACTAATTTCGTCCCTGTCCCTGCTTAGATAGTCCGTTCTACCATTCCCAAAAACCAACTTGGAGAGCCTAAGGTGATCTCCATCTCTCTTTTTAAAGGTACATTACGGCTACCTCTCAATTCCACTTCTTCTTTTAACTATGTCTCTGTTGGGATTATTAATTTTTTGCTATAGGACATCTGGGCATGGGCATGGCCTTGGACATGTATGTTACATTTTTGTTCCCACTCAATTTTTGTGACCTAGCTGATATGGTAGCCGCTGCTGCTGCTGTCCTAAAAAACCACGATACCATCTGGAAAAAGAAAAAATAAACGCAAAAGGGTTACAAAATGAAAAACCAACCAATTCCTTTTCGATTCGACCTTGCTTGGCTGTGGATTTGTGGCCTATTGGATACGTGTTGGGATGTGTCTGCGTAATGAACATTCCAATTTTTTTTTTCGATCGGACCCACTACTTAGGTCTGGCATATTTCACTGGTTGATTTCATATGTTCTACTAACACTGCATGTGAATTTTTTCTTTGTTACTGTGAGGACTAATCAAAGAATTGATGATAACGTATGGTTCTTAGACGAATTTGTTACTGGTTTTTTGGAAATTAGGGTTTTTGCTCATTCTCTCTGCTCATGTTTTATCTTTGGTATCTGGGTCTTTTATTTCAGCTAAGAATCTGCGGGTTCCGTGTTTATTCTCGACATGCATTGATTTGGATGTGCTGCGATTTTGTGGTGCTACTGTAGCAGCTATGGGTTAGAATTTAGTGCATTGTTACATATGCGTGTACGTGATATGTGAATAGTGTTGGAGCTTTCCGTTTTGCATAAGCTGTACAGTCCTATGCGTGCTAAATGAGTGTTATCTGATTTTTGGATTAACCCAATTTATTCTTTCTTGTTTTATAGTTGTTCTTTAATAGTGAATGGTTTGACTTAACGGGATGATTTATCCTCTTTCTCTTTTTTTACTGCACATGCTCACTTAATAGAGGTAGCTTTCCGAGAATAAATGATTGAATGCAGTTTGCTAAGGCAAGTAAAATGAGTAAAAAATGGTTCATTATGAGCTAGGATGAGACAGAAAGGTCCTTGGCCCGATTTGTTGGCATATATCTTTTCATATCAGTAATGACTTTTGGCAGTGGATAGAAAACAGATTTTGTATTGTTTCTGAATGCTCAAAAGAAAAAAAAAAGTGGATTAAGCGTGAATAATTTTCAGGCGATTACATTCAGTAATTGGAATCATGGGTTGCCAGTGCTTGCTTGATAATAGAAAAAAAAATAAAGAACTGATGTAATCTATAACCACTGGGGTTGTAAGTATTGAAGCATACGTAAACTACCTGCAAGAATAAAACATGGGTGTATTAAATACTGGGAAAAATAGGTGCTTCTTGGCAACTGAAAGAAAAATATTGGTAATGGATTATAACAGCGTTGCTGTTAAATTCTGTCATCAACAATAGTTATTGATTGTAGAGAACATATTTAGATATGTACCATTCTGTTCAACCATAAGGATGCTAGGTATCACATATCTGTTTTGTCTCTATTGTTTCTTCACGAAAATAAAATTCGAACAATTTGCTCATTGTTTTGGTTTATAAAGCAAACCGGTAAATGTTCTGCCCATCTGGTTTTCTATAAATGTAATGGTGAAAAATGCAGCAGTTTTACTCTTTCAAACTGGTAGTTGTAAGAGGAATCACTCCCTCTGTTACCACGTTAGTATAGGATTTGAATATTTTATTTTTTACTCTTTAATTCAGTTGCTTACAGCTTTCAATCAGCAATTTTATTTTCTGTGCCTAAAGAATTGCAATCTATTAAATATGGATGCATTGAAATTGTGGTGATGCAATTCTTGTCCTTCTTCATGGTGCATCCTTAGCTCTTTACAATGACATGGAGTAGAAAGTAATTTCTGAAATATCAGGATATAGAACCCGTATACTATGTGCTTAAAACTTAAAACATGGTTTGCATCTATCATTTGAGTTTTTCTACATCTTAATATCAGTATTTTGCTTCATAGATCATCATATCATGGCCAAGATGCCTTTAGTGTTCCATTTGACATATGATATTTTGAAGTTAACATATGATTCCTTTCTCATTTGGCACAATTATGAAACTACTTCAGATTGCTTTTGCATTCTTCTGCATATAAGAAATATTTCTTTTACATTCTTCTGTCTATGTTTCGTCGGAGCTTCATTTGAAGTAGGAAAGTGAGTTGGTAAATATGTTGCATTGGACAACAGATTTTAGAGTAAATTATGGAAGTGCTTCCTTGTTCTGGTGTTCAGCGTATTGGAGAATCTGATTCAAAGCAGAATTTAGGAGAAACGCTTATTTACTGTGAACAATCTAATGACCTCGAACAAGTAAAGCAAGTCGAGATGGCTGATGGTGGAAAGGTTGACTTATTGCTAATTGCTGAAGAGAAACAAATAGAAACGCAAAGTGACGACCATAGAAAACTGGATGAATTGTCAATAGATGAAGGACATCAAAGTGGAGCTTCATTCTCTGATTTTCAGGCAGAGAGTCAAAAATTATCGTGTGATTCTCATGATTTCGAAGACGATGAAGTGAATGTACAAGATTATGGTGCAGAGCCTTCAGTGGCGTCTGAGAGCTCTCATTTAATTTTTGAGGCTATTGAAAGTGAATCAAACAACTATAGGAATGGAGAGCAATCTCTTTCGGAGCCCAAGTGGCTGGAACATGACGAATCTGTTGCACTGTGGGTCAAGGTAACTGTTTCTGTTCATTTTTTAAAATGGTTTGAGATAATCTTTGGGTTATGGACTCTTATGATTTACTCACATATTCATAGAGATTGCACATTAGTGACTGTCTCGCGCTACGTGTCTGTGAATTTTCCTTGGGTACTCAACTGTAATAATTTGTCATCATTTGTTTCAACATTGTTTTTTGGAGTTCCCTAGGGTTTTTCCTATGAATTTCTTATCTTTTTTCAATTATTGTTTTGGAGCTCCCTGAGGTTTTCCTTTCGTTAGTTATTAATTGAAAGTAAGCATTTCAGAGGTAATCCCTTGTGTTCTTACTGGAAATGTGCTCTGAATGATTTTCCAAGTGTAGTGGAGAGGGAAGTGGCAAGCAGGAATTAGATGTTCACGGGCAGACTGGCCATTGTCAACTTTGAAAGCAAAACCAACACATGATCGAAAGAAGTACTTTGTGATATTCTTTCCCCACACTAGGAACTATTCATGGGCAGATACACTACTTGTGTTACCAATCAATGAACGTCCACAGCCTATTGCATATAAGACCCACCATATCGGACAGAAAATGGTTAAAGATTTAAGTGTAGCACGGCGGTTTATAATGAAAAAGCTGGCTGTTGGCATGCTGAATATTATCGATCAATTTCATATCAAGGTATAGTTCTTGGATTGGCTGTTAGCTCTGATGATGTTTAGTTATGCACATTTACAGCCATAAAATTTTTATTTTTCTTTTTCTTTTCTTAAATTTGTTACAGGCTTTCATTGACACTGCTCGGAATGTGCTGGCCTGGAAGGAGTTTGCTTTGGAGGCTTCACGTTGTAGTGGTTATTCTGAGCTTGGAAGAATGCTACTGAAACTTCAACATGTAAACTTCTGCACTTGCTATTAGAATTTATGGTTTTTTATTTCCTTCATCTTTCTGCATTTAACCATGAAAGTTAGAGCTCTTGTACTAAATCTAATGATTTCCCTCTTTTTTTTTGGATTCTCAAATTAATGTTATAAACGTATGAACGTTGCCTGGGTGCTGCTATTCAAAAATTAAAAATCCTTAGTTGCATTGCATAGTGAATATTAAATCCATACCCAACTCTCAGTTTCTTATTGACTGGTCATTGTGCGTTTTGGTGGAGTAAATAAAAATAAGTTGGAAAAATGCCTGCAGTTCAATGTGTTATGTTTACTTGCTATATTCTTGTGGCCAGTTCCTTATTCATATGGATTTTTAGTGTGTACATACTGTGAGTTTTACTGGATAAACTTTGTCTGTTTTACTATTTTTTTTGTACTGTTCCTTTCTATTGATCCTTTGCTTAGTCAAGTTGAGCCATCACTCACCTCTTTCTTCTTGTGCTTATGAATATATGAATTTGTGTATTTCAAGCTGCATGGCATATGCATTTTCTGTGGAGTCAATGTTTTGGTCAGTTTTTTAAGTCTAATTTCTTGCATTTTGTGTGGATCAGGGTTCTTTGATTCTGAAATTATTAGCTAAGTATTTTTTTCTTTGATTATTTTAGCGAGTACTCTCTGTATAGTTACGCATAGAAGTTACTTATGTTTACTTTTCTATTCTTTGCAGATGATATTGCCATGTTATATAAATTCTGACTGGCTGCAGCATTCTTTCCAATCTTGGGTACAGCAGTGTCAGGCTGCAGAGAGTGCTGAATCCATCGAATTGCTTAGGCAGGTATAAAAAAACTACTGAATTATATTTATCAATCATTTAGACGGCCATAGGTTGTTGAAGATCTATAAATTTTATGCATTAAATGTCTGTGGGAGAATGAAGTTTGCTTCTACGCCAGAAACTTAAGAGAAAAGGTTCTCCATTATTCCTAAAGTTTGATGGCTTTACTTCCATTTCCTCATGTGACATGTAATACATAATACTTGATGCTTCTATATTCTGTTAAGATAGTTAGTTTCTTCTTTTTATTTTTGTTATTATTACTTTAAAAAAGCACATTTAAGCATAACTTGGTTCTGCAGTTGATGTTTCCAAGTTATTACTCTATAGCAATTTTTTACATCAACCTTCATTCTATCATATTGTTCAATGGTGTTTCTAAAGAGTCTAACTTTATTGTGCCTTGAGCCATACCGCATGATTTGATACATTTGTATCTGACGGAATTATGTTCAATTAAAAATGTTATTCTGGTTGCTGACACAAACTTTTTCTGTAGTAGCCTCATAAAGAAAGGTTATTTCTTCCCTTGTTTAACCCTGTCAATGCATTTTATGCTGTGATCGATGTGTGTTGGGTTTATCTGCCAGTAGGCTTTGACTTGTTTCCTTTCCACCCACATTCTTTTGGTTCTGATTTGTATTTTCTGACTCTTTTTCCTTCTAATTTTGACTGATACGTGACTTTTGGTGTTGAAGGAATTGTTTGATTCTATTCTATGGAATGAAGTCAATTCTCTTTGGGATGCACCTTTGCAGCCAATCTTGGTTTCTGAGTGGAAAACCTGGAAGCATGAAATTATAAAATGGTTTTCGACATCTAACCCTGTAAGAAACAGTGGGGATTTGGAGCAACAGAGCTGTGATAGTCCCTCAACCACTAGTCTTCAGGTTAGCAGGAAAAGGCAGAAGCTTGAAGTTCGCCGTGCTGAACCACATGCTTCTTTGGTGGAAACAGGCAGTCCCCTTCAAACTATGAGATTTGACATTGATTCTGACTTCTTCAGCAATCGTGACAGCATAAATGTTGACAATTTGGTGCCAGTATTCTCTAAAGAGGAGTTTAGGGAGGGAGCTGCTCCTGTAGAGTCACCTTGCAGTGTGGCTGATAGATGGGATGAAATTGTCGTTGAACCTGGAAATTCTGAGCCCATTCAGAATAAAGACATTGAAATGACCCCTGTGAATGATGTTGGGGCAAAGAAAGCCTTAGATCCTGGAAATAAGAACAGGCAATGCTCTGCTTTTATTGAATCAAAAGGAAGGCAGTGTGTGAGGTGGGCTAATGATGGTGATGTTTATTGTTGTGTTCATTTAGCTTCTCGTTTCACTGGCAGCTCAACGAAAGCAGAGACAAGCCCCTCTGTTCCTGGTCCAATGTGTGAAGGTACCACTGTTCTTGGTACTAGATGTAAGCATCGGTCTCTTCCCGGTTCCTCATTCTGTAAGAAGCACAGAGTCCGTCCTGATGTGCACAAAACCCCAAGTTCAACAGAGAGTTCTCTCAAGAGAAAGTATCAAGAGGTAATCACCAATTCGGAGACAGCAAACTGCAAAGATATAGTTTTGACAGGAGAAGTGGAAAGCCCTCTTTATACTAATCCTATTGCTGTTATGGATGGAGAGGCCTCCCAGGAAAGGGACAGCTTAAATCAGAAGTTGGAACATTCTAGTCATGATAGTAATATTACAGAATTGATGCAGTGCATAGGCTCAAACTCCTTTGATAGTGGTATCTCATGCCATGAAAGTCCTAAGCGCTACTCATTATACTGTGATAACCATATTCCAAGTTGGCTTAAGCGTGCAAGAAACGGTAAAAGTAGGATAATATCGAAAGAAATTTTTTTAGATCTGCTGAAGGACTGTGGCTCTGTGGAGCAGAAATTGCATTTACATCAAGCATGCGAGCTTTTCTACAAGCTCTTCAAAAGCATTTTATCCTTGAGAAACCCAGTCCCAATGGAGGTTCAACTCCAATGGGCTCTGTCAGAAGTTTCCAAAGATTTTTGTGTTGGGGAATTCTTGCTTAGGTTAGTTTGCATGGAAAAAGAACGGCTCAAAAGATTATGGGGCTTTAGTTCTGATGGAGGGGCACAACTTCCCTCCTCCCTCGTAGAAGAGTCTTCAGTTTTGCCATTGATCACTGATGGTAGCCATCATGATGATGAAAAATCTTTTAGGTGCAAAATTTGTTCAAAGGCATTCCCTAATGATGAAGAGCTTAGTAATCACTGGATGGACAATCATAAGAAGGAAGCACAGTGCCACTTTCAAGGACATGCTTGTGCCATTTGTCTGGATTCATTTACCAACAAGAAAGGATTGGAAACCCATGTGCAGGAGAGGCACCATGTGCAATTTGTTGAACAGTGTATGCTTCTCCAGTGCATTCCTTGTCGCAGCCACTTTGGAAATGATGAGCAGTTATGGTCGCATGTCCTTTCGACCCATTCTAATGAGTTTAGGTTGGCAAAATCCACTGAACTGCTCAATAGGCCTTTAGAGGAGAAAGAGCATTCTGTGAAGGAGCTTGAGCCCCACAATGCAGCTCCTATGGAGAATAACTCAGAGAGTTTAGGTGGTATTAGAAAGTATATTTGCAGGTTTTGTGGCTTGAAATTTGATTTGCTTCCTGATCTTGGACGCCACCATCAGGCAGCTCATATGGGGCCAAATCTATTCAGCTCTCGTCTTCCAAAAAGGGGTATTCGTCATTATGCTTACAGGTTAAAATCTGGAAGACTTAGCCGTCCTATGTTGAAGAAAGGACTGGGAGCAGCAGCATATAGGATGAGGCACAGTGCAGGTGCTAGTATGAAGAAACGAATCCAGGCATCAAAGTCACTAAACAGTGGCGAATTAAGTGTGCAGCCTGATGTTTCTCAGATAGGAAATCTTGGTAGATTGGCAGAATCCCACTGCTCATCAGTTGCAAAGATGTTGTTTACCGAGATTCAGAAAACCAAACCTCAGCCAAATAACCAAGATATCCTAGCCATTGCACGCACTGCTTGCTGCAGAGTAAGCCTAAAAGCCTCACTAGAGGGAAGATTTGGGGTTTTGCCAGAACGCCTGTATCTTAAGGCAGCCAAACTGTGCAGTGAGCATAACATCCAAGTCGATTGGCATCGGGATGGGTTTATTTGTTCCAGAGGATGTAAGAGTTTTAAGGACCTGGGGTTATTGTTACCCATGATACCTCCTGCAAATAGTTCTATTGGAAAAAAAGTAGAGCATGCGTTTGACCAATTGAATGACTGGGAGGTGGATGAATGCCACTGTATTATTGATTTGCATCATTTCAGAGAGGGGCCAAAGCAAAAGACCACAGTTTTATGCACTGATATAAGTCTTGGGAAAGAAACAATACCAGTTGTATGTGTTGTGGATGAGTATCTCTTGGATTCTGTTCATGCCCTTCCTAATGGTTGTACTACCGCATACACCATGCCATGGGAAAGTTTCACATATGTTACGAAGCCATTGTTTGATCCATCGTATAATCCTCTCCTTGAGGTATCTTTATTTATTGATTATACTATCTCATTTGGAAATTATTGGTTTCACTGAGATGCACCACACTTGCTGCGTAAAATTTCTATTACAATTTTATTGATGCATCAATATTAATTCATCAATTCCATTGACTACATTAAAAGCAGGCTATATTAATGCAGGCATTTTTGCATTATTCTACTGTTGTACTTGTGTAACCATGTTCTTTCGGTGTCTTCCTGCCACCTGTTCTCCCCCATCCCCTTTTGTGCAGAGTTTGCAACTGGGGTGTGCCTGCTCCTATTCAGTATGCAGTCCTGAAATATGTGACCATGTTTACCTCTTTGATATTGATTATGATGATGCAAAGGATATATACGGGAAGCCCATGATTGGCAGATTTCCATATGATGATAAGGGGCGCATTATATTGGAGGTAATGCGTTTTGTTTTCATGTTGATGATTCAATTGGTGACTCCTCATGGAACAGTTTCACTGAGCCCTGAAACTTTTTTTTGGAAGATCTTTATAATTGTGTTTGTTTTTAATATGCCTTCAATGGTGATTGATACATATATTTTCTTTGCCATTATTTCTCTCTAAAGAATCTGTGCAAATTAATCCTAACAGAAATAGACTGACAATACTGAAAGCTGTCAAACTTTGGTCCTTTTCTCACTTCTGATGAAGTTCACTGGTTTAATCTTGTTTATTTTGCAATGAAATGATATGTGTCTATGCTTTATGTGATAAGTGAGAGAGGCTGTTTATCTCTCTTGTGTTTTTGTATTCTTGTGTTTTTCAGTAGAAACTGACATTGAGCAATTTGTTGTGATGTGCAGGAGGGTTACCTTGTTTATGAGTGTAATAGTATGTGCAGCTGCAGTAAAGCCTGCCTCAATAGGGTTTTGCAAAACGGGATACGAGTAAAACTAGAAGTCTTTAAAACAGAAAACAAGGTAGTGACCACATTTTCCATTGTCTCACCAGCTTTGTACTGATTTCATACTTTTTGATGTTCAGGGCTGGGCAGTCCGGGCTGGTGAACCAATACTACGAGGAACATTTGTTTGTGAGTACATTGGGGAAGTTTTAGATGAGCAGGAGGCAGAGAAAAGGCGTGAGAGGTTATAACCTTAGGAATATGCAATTTATCAGTTGGACTCATCTTAGGTTTTGTTTAATACATGGCTATTTTCAGGTATGGTTTAGAAGGTTGCAGCTATATGTATAGCATTGATGCTCATACAAATGATATGAGCAGATTGATAGAAGGACAAGCGCAATTAGTTATTGATGCCACGGAATATGGGAATGTTTCACGGTTCATCAACCACAGGTAAACAAAAATTATTAGGGTGATCCAGTTGCTGCATTTCGTTTTTACATTAAAGATTGATGACTATATGAGTGTCAATTAGTTGCATGGAGCCAACAAAGTGTCAAATTTTATTGTTACACAGGTGGATATGTTAAGTCATGTCTTTTTTATTTCTATTTTGGGTGCATCAGGAGTTAACTTGATGCAACGACATTCCTACCAATTTGGTAATTGCTTTATTCGTCATACATACTTTATGAAAGACAACTATTAATGCCTAGAGGCTGTTCATAATAAAGATGGCTATATTTTGTGTTAATTAGTCATTGTTACTGATGGTGGATACCCTTTTAATATAAAAAGAAATAGCGTGATGTATACTTAGTAGATTGAACTTAAAACTTTTAAGTATGTAGTTTAGGAAAACTTTTAAGTAATTGCGTGCTATGGCTATTACTTGCATCTGTAGTTGCAGTGTTTTTTCTTATGGGAGCGGTTGTGAGTGGAATCTAACTTTTCCTATTATTTTTGTATCTGTAACACTGCGGAAAGAAGGCAGAGAAGCATGCTAGATATTGAGATATAAGATCTAATATTTGAAGAATGAATAAACATTGGAAGATGTTGTCTTAGAAGCCATTCATGTTCGTAGTAACTGTTATAGAAACCAACTATATTTTATGTTGCTCTATTTGGTAAGTGGGAATCTCATCACAACTAGGGAACTAGTTGCTTCAACTGCAACCAATAAATCCAATAGCCTGCCTTCTTCCAAGTTATTTATATTTCCTTGAAATTGTTTTATCCAAAGGAGAAGTACGACATCACAATTTGATACCTTTGGATAAAAATCAACTACAACATGTATTGAAGTTCTCTTATGTGAAGTTTAAGAGCAGGCATATGTTGTTTATTGTTTCTTTATTTTGTATCTTCATTTGTAGCGTGATGCAATATAGCCCTCTTCTCTACCTAGCTGCGGTGGATGATTTTTGAGACTCTTGTTGACTGTGAAAATGAAAATTAGTTGTTAGGTGATGGCAACCATAAACCGCACCAAATTTAGCTTTCTTCTTCATGCAGTTCTGTATTAAGACTGAGGTCAATATGATATCTCATCTCGCTTCTTGAATCTGGAGGCCTTAGCTGTTGCATAACATTTTTCTGTAAAATTTTACAAGTATTTATAGTAGTGTTGGCTTTAATGTAAGGGAAGGGAGATTCGACTCTGTGATTGGTGGAACTTAGAATTTAGCTGATTTCGCACTAATTTCTCAGTTTAGGCATTCCTGAGTTCATATTGATTTACTCTTGAAATTTATTTTATGTTTGCAGCTGCTCGCCGAATCTTGTGAATCACCAAGTTCTTGTTGACAGCATGGATTCTCGGCGTGCTCACATTGGTCTTTATGCAAGTCAAGATGTAAGCATTCTATATGGGCTAACTGGGCTATGCGCACACGTTTCCTCGCTTCTTACTTTGAGCTTTTAAAATGAAATTAATTGTCTCGGCTTCTAGACAAAATGAATTTGCAGGATATGAATGTAGTCTGATGAACTGAATACGCTTCATGGACCCGCATGTGCTATTGAAATTATTCATTCCGCACCTTTTTGCAAAGAATGACATTGCTTCAGTACTTGTCTTATAGAGGTTTCTTCCATATTTCATTTATTGGTTTCACCATCTATGAGCAGATTGCTTCTGGTGAAGAATTGACGTATAACTATCGGTACGAACTGCTTCCCGGCAAAGGATATCCTTGCTATTGTCAGGCTTCCATGTGCAGGGGGCGTCTGTACTAGACAGAACAGAAGTTAATGCTCTTTTTGACTAACCTGCATGCAACAGTATGGAAGGTTTGTAGATTCTGGCACGGGAAAACTTTCCCTGTACATAGTGAACGATGGAGGATCCTGAGGTAGGATATGTATAAGATCTGTGCCAGACGATGCTGAGCTTTTGTTGGCATATTTGTCAATTGATCAAATTATAAGTTACTCATTGAGTGGGAGCTTGGACTCAAGCTTACATCCGTTTGCGGAAAGGTCGTCGGCAGCTGGATGTCTCGGGTTCGTTCAACGTATATGTATTTGGCCTGCGTTTTTTCCTTCTGGAACGAGAAGACCGTCTCCTTTGCTGCTACCTCTGGCATAAGTTAAGCTGTAGATGCAAATATTTTTTTCCCTCTCTTGTTATTTGAAGTTTGCAGCTACTCTTGTATTGGGTATTCTTTCCTTGGGAGTACATAAAAATATCAGCTTTACATGAATTTTGAGGCCATCCTCTGAGGCTACTGAAGCTTCCAGGTTTTGACTGACTGATTTAGTTCCAAAACTGCAGGCTTTTCTTGCTAGATTACTTGATATGATCAAACTTCATTTCCCCCTTTTGGACGACAAAGAAGACAAAATGGAGAACAAAACTGAAGCTCACTAAGATCGCCATTCCTGCAACATCAGGTGGCTAACAATTGATTTACACCTCAAAAAACCAAAAGATAAAAAAACGATGCCTCGGCTAATGAATCATATAAACGTAAGTGGGTCTGGTGCTTTTACCCCATTCAAGAAGATATCCCGGAATTCTCTTGTTTCTTGGCAAGTGATGTGTTCTTGTATGAGAAAAGGCTCCCAAATGCAAAATCATGGAAACAACTACCAGCCCACTCCCAGTTTTCTCTCTCACAACTCTTTCACTCAAATCTAATGACCACAAACCAGCTTTCCTGCCCACAAAATCTTCCGCTACGACCTTGAGAAACAAGAATGTACCGAGGCATAGTGTCAATTTTGCGATTTGCCTTACTATTTCTCGTGATGATACTGCCCGGTTCTTCAGGTTAACAACACTAGCACAGGCATAAAGAGGGAACCAAAAGTACCAATCTGTACCGCGCGACAACATCAAAACTTGCAGCTAAAATAAACTACACGTCAACTCAAGCCAACTTACCAGGATCATTTAGCTGGACACTTGCAGAGTAAGCAAAGAGTGAAGCCATCAGTAGAGAACACACAGTAAATACAGCAGGTGCGGCCATTTCAACGCCCTTCAAAGCTTAGACAACGAGATCGATAATGGATACACAGAGATTGGGTTGATGCAAGTCAACGCTTGGTATATTTATTTAGTACTTACCCTTCTTACATGTATCCAGCTTTGTCTTTTTTTGTTTATCAAACAAATGTTTCGGTGAGTTCTGTCCCAGGATAACTTCTTCAGTGGATTCCTCCATCCAAGGGAAACGATAGCGAAACAAAAATAACAGAAAAATAAAAGAAGACGACTATTCATTGACGTTATCTTGATGTGAGTGACTGACTAATAGATAGGGACCGTAAACCTCGTGGTTAAATGGCCATGCGGTGCTAAGGCGCAGATGAGACATAATATCTCATGTTTCCAGGCTTTTGTACTGGAGAGGCTTCTTACTACCCATAACGTTACAATCCTTCATTCAGTTGTCTGACTGTCATACGTTACTGTCGGATTCGTCCACTTTTGCAGCTCATTCAAGAACAAAACAAAAATAAAACAGCTACATTAGCCTCTACATAGCAGGATCTTTTCCACTAAATTCGATCCTTATGGTTGAGTTTAACACAGATCAAAGATTTATAGAGTATTTTAAAATTTTGGGATTATCCTTAATTAATAGTTATGATATAACAAAAAGTATTCAGTGAATGTGATATCACCAAGGTTTTTCATGATAGTGTATTGAGTAATTCATTGCTTGACGGCAATCACCACTCAGCAGAATATCGTTTACCGTGTGATTTTTTTTCAAGATTCTAATCATGATTGAATATTTAAGAAATCTACAGTGACCTTCCTGATTAGGATTCTATTAGAGTACCCTTGTGATTTGAAAACATAAAAGATTAGTGTGATACTGATTCTTTATTTGAGTAAATCGTGACGAACTGTGTTGCTGAACATGGCTGCCTGTGAGGAAACTACACAGATACCAATGGAGATGGCATAAATATTGCGAAAAGGCAACTGAAATTTCGATCAAAACATTTTAGTTTTGCTGCTAGCACAAGGTTAAACAGCAACAGAACACAGGAAACTTTTGTTCATAGACCATGGACACTATACAACGATGCACAATCCCACGACCCACCCAACACAGCATGATGAGTTATACATTTGTGGGCCAAATTTCCCGCAGAGGGCCATCCTCTTTTTGATTCGTTGTCATTGATGGTGGGAACGTGCTCTCCTTTCTATCCACTGAAGCGTCATCATCATCATCATCGTATGAAGCTGTAGGAGTGAATCACAAGCCAGTTTGACAGGCTCCATGGCTTTAAATAAAACAATGCAAAAGAAGCACGACAAGGAAAAAGAAAAGTACCCGTCAAAAGATTCAAAACTACTCTCCTACATTTTGTCCCCGCATGCAGATTTCTCTTTCACTGGTGAAATCACATTTCTTTTGAAATAATGCCCTTTTGCTCCTTTCTGTAAAGCAAACAGCAGCTCAGCAAGGAATAAAAAGGAAGAAATATATATCCTTATTTCCAGCATGATTGATGCCTCTTTCCCTGCCTTTCCATATGAGTTGGCCCCCGCCCCCGCCCCCTCTTCTATCGTCAGGTTCCAATCAGATTTTTTGTTCAGGCTAAGTAAATCATTAAATTAATGAAAGAACAGATATCCAAAGAACAGACATGATTAGTCTTCTGCCATGTTTGTGTTGAAGCATTTCCTCGACTTCAGCTTTTGTTCTGTGCCTGAAATCTTTCCATTCATTGGCCTTACTCGGTGACGGGAAATCCACACCATACAAAGCACGGATCATTACAGAAGTTAATAGGAATAAGTATCCTGGCCCACCAAAACAGTTAAACACAACCACATCTGTCGTTTTCAGTTTAAGGTCCTAACTATATCGGGATAGTTAAGCTGTCCAACTTACCAGATTTCCTCCAATTGTGTATGAATCAACCTCTCTGTACCCAACCCAGTTTGGTAAATTGATTGATGTCATGTCATCCATGAGGGCATTAAGGTGATTAATGACACGTGAAATGATGTTCCCTTCAGCTTGGAGGATCCCAGAACATCAAAGTGATAAACAAACCCCCACCCATAAAGAAACAGAGTATGTCATGCTAACTGAGAAACTGGTCATACAGGGGAGCGGGGAAGAGAATATCTGCAGTGGGAGAGAAATGACAGGCAGGGTTAGGAGAAGAGCCCAACAAAAGAAAGATACAATGATGAAAAAGCACGGATAGACACAAACCTCATGGCCCCCTCTCATTACTACTGCCTCGTTTATGTTTTTACTTGGCTTTGTCAGGCTAAATAAAGTGCCTGTGTTGTTGTTGTTGTTTTTAAGAAAAAAATTCATTTTGGAAGAAAACACAGTTGAAATAGAGATTTCACTTATTCTGGTCGCACTGCCTCTCCCTCGACACTGACGGTTCAGGTGCTATGATGCTTGAACGCTGGACCTAGCTTTCAATCATTTTGTTGGCTCTTCAACTTCTCGAGCTAATAGATGGCTTTTCTACGAGGCAATCCCTTTCCCTCGCCTTGGTGAGTTTCTTTTGTGTTTTAGGGCTTCAAAGTTGGCCAGTTCCATGCTTTTTTTCCTGCAATTTCCCGAGTGTTTTTTTATGGGTTTTTCTTGAATTTCGTCTATTTAGACTGAGGGTTGACAGCGGATTTTGCTGTAGTTTTCTTTGTTCTGCACCATTTACGTCTATTAGTTTGCATTCTCAAAATGTTTTACTCTGTTTGTGCTAACTCTCCTTATAATTCCCTTTTCCCTGAATTTGTGACACCTTTTGTTTATGGTTTTGTCCAGTTTTAATTTGCTAAAATTTTTATCAGAAATTTGGACATTTTTGGTTTGCTTTATAGCGGAGACAATCCTGAGTTTAGGGACCGTAAGATCAACTTGTGAAAATAGCAATACATTTGCCCTTTTCCTATGTCACAGGAAAAAATGTTGTTGCTTTAACAGCAGTTGCATTTTTAGAATTGCAATGCCTAGATCTGGATAGCCGTTTAAGCTGTTCTTAAATATGGCTGAAACTAGAATTCCAAGGGTAGAACAAGATCAAACCAAGATTCACAATGTCCCAATTGCGGTAACTCCTGAGGGATTTTGGTGCTGTCCCTCCCAAGTTGTATTTCAAAAGAGCACTAAAGCTCAGAATCATCTGTGCAAAACAAAACCCTCATCACCACCACCGCCGCCCAAGCCTAGTGTGCAGAAGAAGCAATCCTCATTTAATGAGAGAAAGCCGCCACGTACGCCAGTAAGATCAGGAATGGCTCCTGATGTTCAACGAAATAGTGGCCCTGATGCATATAATGCCACTAGTGCTTCTGTTGCTAATGAGAGAGCATCGAGACCAAAAATTGAAAGTTCTCCAAGGAAGGTAGCAATTGAATATGGGGAACCTGGAACTAGTGACATGAAAGTGACTTTAGTAGGAAAGCAGGGTTTCTGTGTGAAACTGAGTGTACACAGGAATATTTTGGTGGAGAATAGTAGTTTCTTTGCGACCAAGATTTCTTCTGAAGAGGACTCTTCGTACTCCCGTGTCGAGATTGGTGATTGTGAGGATGTTGAAATATATGTTGAAACTGTGGGACTAATGTACTGCAAAGAGGTGAAGCAGCGACTTATCAAACAAAGTGTCTCACGTGTGCTTCGAATTCTCAAGGTAGTTTTAACTGGCCATAGATCTTTCCCTTTATTGTTATGTATTGCAGTTTTGCAGTGTGTATCATTTTCTTATGCGGAATTCATTTCAATGTAATTTTGTTTCTCTGTTGGTTGCTTCAAAACTGTGTTGATATTATTCAGGAGACTGTTTCTCTTTCTTTTTTCCTTTCTTATATGGTGAGTATATTATAGAACATAATCAACAAATAGTCTATTGCCCTGGACAATGAGGTGGAGTTTATGATGAGCCTGCTTATGATATTCACGATTCCTTTTCCAGTAAACCATTGTTTTCTTTATGATCATGTGGCTGTATGAAATACTTCAATCTCTTTTTATGGATTAGAATTGTGTTGGTAGATAAATTGAATAGCCACTGTTTGTGCAAGACCCGGACCTTGCAAACACTATATCCTTGTTTGAGAGTTCACATCAGCCGCCTATTGGAAACATGATTTGCTTCTGTGCCTCTTCCCACCTACCCATTTTTCATGGTACCATGCTTTGTTTGTGACTAACCTCTTGAAGAATTGTGATGGTCATTAAAGTGCTATTCTCTTTGAACAAGTGTGAGAACTATCCGGCGTGTAAAATTATTCTGTTCAATGATAAGTAAACTAATAATTTGGAATGTTTACTACCCCTGCATGGCGTTTGAAACAGTGTAATTCAAAATTTTTCTTCCACCTATATTCAAGTTTGACTGAATTTTTTTTTTTTTTTTTCTGCAAGGAGTTGAACCCCTGACTTGGTACTTAATCTCTTGATCTTTTTCCCTGCCAATTTGTTAGAACTGAGTGACATTAAATTGATGTCTGTACCACTCCTATGAGTTACGATGTTAATTTAGAATGAAAAATTTGGTGCTTTAAATTAATCTAAAGCAAGACAGTAGCATAAGCTTGAAGTGCATGCAGTTGCATTGTCTTAATCAAAGACTAGTTGTGGTCTAATATTTTGTTTTTGCTAGATGCTATGGATAATTCTACTTCGCTTTCTGAGATCTGTATCTTTCTTATTCTGCTTTTTCCCCTTCATTTGTAGTTCTTTTCAGTAAAATGTCGCTGTTGTTTTAGTTTCAAAAGAGTTCTTATCACTCTGAGATTTGTATCTTTCTTATTCAGCTTCGAAAGAAGTATAGTTTCTTTTCTTTTCCCAACCTTTGTAGTCTCTTTTCAGTTATTGTCGCTGTTGTGTTAGTTTCGAAATGAGTTCTTATCATTCCTTGTGCTCTCTTTTTTATGCATCATGTAAATAGTTGGTTTGAAATATTTTCATCTCAGGTTCTGTCCAGGATCTCATATGACTTGATTCCATTTGAAATTTATAACTTCCATGCGTTTTAATTTCAACAGATTCTTTTGAACTGCTTCATAAGCTCAACATACGAGCCATTTGCTTTAGCTTTCTTGTTATGGTTGATCTGCATAATGATGTTTTGATAAAGCTATGATTTTGGCTACACCCAGTCAATCCCCTCTTTATCTCTCAATATATCCGGAGGTCTGTACAAATGGTTTTCTTTTGTGTACATCTCTTGATTATCTATTTTGCAGGTTGCAGAATTTCTTGGCTTCAACTCTTGTATAAAGTCATGCTTGGAATACTTGGAAGCAGTTCCATGGGTTGGGGAAGAAGAAGAAGAAAAGGTGGTCTCTTCAGTCCTGCGGCTGCAGAATGAAGGCATTGGGGTCTCGCCAATTCTTAAACGGATCTCATCCGGTGATACCAATTCACCGAAAGATACAATTTCCCACATAATGAACCTTGTTCTCAAAAGTAACGAGGAGAGAGGCCGGCATGAAATGAAATCGATTGTACTGAAGCTCCTCCGGGAGAATAGTAGCCTACCAAGCTGTGGAGGCTCAGCTGATATCTTCCATGAAACAATTTACAGCCTGTGCACCATTTGCCTGGACTCGTTGCTGTTTTTGTTTAAGCAAGCTGTTGAACCAGAGTTAACAGATAAGCCTATTGACAACAAGGACACTGGGATGAAACAAATAGCTCTTGAGACTGATAACCTCTCATGGTTGCTTGAGATTTTAGTTGACAGGCAGTCAGCAGATGAATTTGCTGGAATGTGGGCTAGCCAGCAAGAGTTAGCAGCACTGCACACAAGGCTGCCTATCGTATCTCGTCATCATGTTAGCTTCATAACATCGAGGATATTAGTTGGAATTGGAAGAGGGGAGCTTCTTCCATCCAAGGACACACGTCAATCATTATTAGAGACGTGGTTACAGCCATTGATCAATGACTACAGTTGGTTACAACATGGGAGTAGGCCATTTGACAAGAAAACAGTGGAGGAAGGCATTGGGAGGACGATCCTCACTCTGCCTTTGGAAAATCAGCAGAGCATCTTACTTGCCTGGTTGGGAAGCTTCCTGAAGGCTGGTTATAACTGTCCAAATCTTCAAAGAGCATTTGAGGTCTGGTGGCGGAGGACTTTCATTAGACCTTACGTTGAAACACAGGAAAATCTAGCCCCGTCGGATATATTAGAGACCCTGAAGAAGGAAACTCAAAACAGTGCCACACGTGAAGACGATTGTGTGCTTATACCCTCCTCATGTTGTGCACAAAAATAAGTTCAGCTTCAGAAGCAAAGAATCGTTGGATAAACTATATCTGTGACGAGCTAAGGTGGGTAATATACTTCTCAGGCTAAATAATGACCTGCTGTGAGGCTAATATTACTAGTGGTTTTCATTTAGGGTGTGTAAAAACTTATATATTCGATGCTACGATTTGGATTGGATGCTTGACCTGTAAATCATTGATAAATAACTGAAATAGTAAGTTTCGCTCCCCGGATTTTGCAAGATGGGAATTTGCTGCCCTGCTGGGTTGCTAAAGCGAAAGCTAATGTAGCATTTGCGGGTATCATCCATAAGATTATCAGGACAACTTAGTTGAGACTCTCAAGTAATTGTTGGTATTGGACCCTGAACTGTCTAAACTAAACAAAGACAAAACGAGCAGGGTTGCTTCTGATGACTAAGATTGGTTTCAGTTTAATTTTTTGGTCCCATCCCTTGTTTGGGCAGGTTTATGGTCTTTGCTTCTGTAATTGGGCCTATAAACCTCGCATTATGTACAAATTGAAGACTGCTCTGTCATGTTCTGTACATCCTATGTATTCATTTGTGTCCAAGTACTCTGTGGTTATATCTCCTGGAACATCAGTGTCTCATCTAATATGACATACAATCTTTACGGATCCCTGGAAACGGCAGATAGGAGGAATCCATCACATTTAAAATAATGCTTCTTTTTGTTATTATAATCGTTTTTCTTCTGAAATACAGCTTCATCCACGTCTTCCAGGAAGTTGTGCATGCAAATCTATGTGTTTCGTAGCTCGGATGGATAGAGATGTGAGACCATTTACAGCAACTTGTCGGCAGTTGATGGGGACCAGCTCATTCAAAAACAGGTGAAACTTTAATCTTTGATGTGTGCTTGACCTTTGTATTAGCTTCTCTTCAAGCCTGATTCATCCATGACTAACAACACGCATGAAAGCCACATACAGCAGGCAGGCTTTGTCGTAACACTTTCAGGTCAAAGATCAAGTAGTATCCTGGATTGCAATAATTCATGAAGCACGAAAAATGATGAGAATGTAACGTAACACATGAGGTGCCTGGGGATGGACCGCAGTATACGAACAATGAACAAGATGGAAATAGCTATATCGATCCTGACCAGCTAGGGTTACAAGTATATATTATATAATTAAGCTACTTGAAGTAATACCAGAGTGATAGGTGATGGATCCTGACTCTACTGTGCTGGTAAGTATATATGTACATAAATGTATAAATGTGGTGTAATCAGTACTGTTATGTGGTCACTGCTGCTGCCTGAAACCTTCGGTGAGCCGGTGGCCCAACCCCACCTACAGGTGCGTACAAATGATGAGGTGACTGCATATATGCATCTGTGATCTATGGTTTCTGCCATGGAAATAACCTCACCTTCCTCGCCTAGCCTTGGCTATTTAATTTGTCTGGAATTCTTTTTCATTGCTTGGCTATTAAATATTGCTCACGATAATGGCCTACTGGGTTGAACTTGATGGGTATTCCTGGCTCCCGAAACACAAGTGATAGATAAACCAAACGTGCTGATGGAACAAACATATAGCCAACAGAAGAAGCAGGCAAATTTAAGCCAAGTAGGGGCATTTGACCTTTGCGTATGAAACAGGGCTTTTATGAGATGTATGCAAGAAAAAAAAAAAAAAAGAGGAGGAAGAAGAAAGAAACAGAATTGGATTCAATGGCAGTGGTCCACTGGTTTTTGTGGATCAAGAAATGAATGTGCTCTTATCCTATCAATGCTACATATCTTCTTCTCGCCAGCACACGGTGTAGGAGATGGTGGCCATCGCCAATTTTGTAGGGACCAATTGTATCCTGATTCCTGAGCTACTTTTTCTCATTAAAATCAATCTTAGAAAGTTTCTTGTCGATTCTCAAGACATTTTCTTAGTTAGGCTGCTGACTGATAAACTATAATAGATGCCGGATCGAAATCCAGGAAGAGAATGGATATAGACGCTCTGTATTCTACAAAAACAATGGTAACAGACAGAGGGCTTCGCGAATTTGTTGCCATGAATGCATTACTACTGGGAATAATGATTGAAGCAGTTCATCAGCCAGCATATACCCAAATGAATGCCGATATATAAGCTGCTTCCCCGTTTGCAAATTCAGGCAAATAACAGCAATACACACTCCAGGTCCACACCCATTGAAGTAGCCACATGGGCTTAACTTAGAGGAAACCTACCCACAGAAGAAGAGTCAAGAGACTCGACCCCCATTGATGCACCCCATCAATCAATTCCATAACCTGGATGAATAAATGAATGAACAAAAAATTGCACCAGCCAGACGGCCCTAAAAGATGGGACCATGTCCAAGAAGAACCTCATAAATTAAATGGCTAGCCATCTCCATTTCCTGATGTGGGTCCGCAATGGTACAGATATTTGGTTTGGTAGACAAGCCCTTTGGATTGGACCCGACGGGTTGCTTTCCATCGTCTAACTATTTTCTCTTGGGGTAAGGGCCTACTCCAAGTTGTCCATTTTAATTCGAAAGAAAATTGCAGAATCCCCACATACATATATATTGCCACATCTTGCTTTGTTGTCCTTTCCTCGTTCACATTTATTTCGTAATTTGTGTGCACAAACAAGACAAATAAAGCATTCTGTGATGCTTATCCATTTTATTATTGATAGATGTGGGAGAGAGTATGAATAAAGCTTTAGCTTCAGCCCATTCGATGTGTATGAACAACAACTCTCCACTGAAAATGACCACACACCCACCAGGCAGTAATCATAATAATTATAAAAAACTTAAAATTATTCGGATAAATAGAATGTACATGGTACAGCGGCTTAAGAAACTTGCTGCTGAAGATCGAAGTAGTTTCATGTTTTATTTTTGTTTATGAACAACATCTCAATCTAAGACTGTTGCAATCCAAATCGAAAATGACGTTTTGTCTGTAAACCCACATGAAGTAAAGAGCAGAACAAAGGTTAATAATTTTCCCCAGCTGCCAGACAGGGATTGATAGCTGCGACATCACATTCACACTCTAGAAATACTTTTTTTTTTTTTTTTCACATCGGAAACAATCTATTTATACATGGGGAATGATTTTATGGCACCACAGAAGATGAGTTAGTGAATCCATCCCACTGTACGTAGGAAATGTAGCTTCGGGTTAGTTATGATGTTCCGAACAAGAAAAGCAACATATTAGGTAACGAGGGCTTGTTGCTTTGCGTATGATTCATTGTGGATTTTAAGGAAACATGAATTCATGGCGTTGGGTTATTTTTCCTCCATCAGGTAAAACAACAAAGACCTACCATTGGGTCCGTATACAAGGACCACGATGTGAACAGTGAAGACTTGTCGTTTGTTTCCCCCACTTTAACATCTTTCTGAGTTATAATGATCCTAACCCTGGCCACTAAGTTAAGGCCACAGAAGTGACAGTGGATTTCGTGGTCAATGGACCCACTTGATGCCTCTCTAGATCAATTCCCGTAATGCAGATTTCATTTTTAGCTTCGGAATTTATATCTAAAAATTTCATAATTTTTGTACGATACAGATTAAGAGTTGAAATTAGAAGATATCAATTATCGAGTTTATTCTATTAATAAAAATATATTTGAACATACTAAAAATGGATAGAAATCTATGAAAAGATTAATGGTACGATATCGACCCAGATTGTTTTCTAATAAGAAACGGTGCGTTGATTTTAGATGCTATAGTCATATACCTAGAAATGACAAATGTTATAATTGATGTGCTTCAGCATCAACTTTACACATTATTTTTTTGCATGAGTGTTTCATTTAAAGCACCAAGAAGTCGCAACAAGAATGTAAGAGTAGCTTTCAGGTATAAATCATGAATCGGAGACACAACAAGAAGACAACATGGATAAATAGCCATTGCCTTTATGTTTCTTCTAGTAAAACGGACAAAATGTAGAAAGAATGGGCAATAATATACCGTCCATGGTTAGATTTATGATGGTGTTTCTGCTTCTGTTGATATAACATTAATTAAGCTATTTCTCTGTATGTCTAGTAGGTTGTGGATCCAAGTACTAACTATTTCTGTCATGTTATACTATAAACGAATTATTGTACTACCTTTATTTACTTATTAAATAATAGTGATGAGGAAGAAATAAATATATTACGACAATGCACAATTGATGTTCTTAATTTCATTTCCATGAAAATTGATAAATGAAAAATCTATTACATAGTTAGAGGTTAAAAGTCTACAATACCGCATACTAACATAGTTTTGAAATTTTAATAGTACAAAAAACTATATAATATGTATATGCAAATGCCTAAGCACACAACTAGTGAAAATACATTTACATAAACAAAATATACCAATTCTTTCAATATCCCAAAATTATCTGGTTAAGTATATTATAGAATACCTTCAAATGATGTTGATGATATTATTCTAGTAAATATTAGGGTACAAAACATTAAATTAAATACATAAAGATAAAGAAGCAAAGCAATATCTACTATAAATTTACAAATAAACCCCATACAGCCAGCTGATGACTATAATATGCTACGTTTTCTCATGTGTATTTCTTCCTTAATAGGGTAAGAGGAAAAAAAAAAAAAAAAGTCCTCACAAAATAAAATTAAAATCTTTCTTAAAGACGATTAATTTAACAGCTCCCAAAATCTCTAACAGAGAAGGCGGGATTCTTCTCTGGCATGTTCCCGGCATGGCGAAGCCCTAGAGTGAGCGATACATCACCGGCTGCAGTGGTCCCAAACCTAACCAGGGTAGAGCCCATGTCAGTCCCGGGATTGGCACCGCCAGAGGTGGTCCCGTAATCGACTGAAACCATGCTGCCGGGGGGGCACGTGTCATCGGCCAAGTCATGGAAAGTTTGGCCATGGGATGGTGGCGCCGCTTGTTCTGTGGCAGTTGCACTGGTTGGGCTAATAATAGTTGTGGTGGAGATGGGAGTGGAGAGCTTAGCTTGGTTTTCCGAGAAGCATTGTTTATTGATTGCAAGAAGCGAAGGGTCGTTTTCGTTGGCATTGATTGCGGATCTTTTGCCTGCTGGTGTGGTGGTTGTCGTAGTTGTTGCTGCTGCTGATGCTGATGCCGTGCCTGTGGTGGTAGTAGGCGTTGGTGTTTGTGCAAACCCACTATTGTTATTGCTGCCGCTGCTTTGCTTCCTCTCTCTATCTTCTCCTGATGGCTCCTCTTCTTTGGCCTCTTGCTGGTACATCTCTTCAACCATGGGTTTCCACAACCGAACCCTGGCGTTAATGAACCAGTTGGAGACCTGTGACAAGACATACCTACTGCATTAGCGAGTTTACACGACACAAGTATTTAGACACTAATTATCGAACAACGTTAATTAATTATTATGTTGAAGTAACAACATAAAAGAATCGACTAATGCAAAATTAATAAAATAAATTGTAAGCCGTTTTCAAGAGTATATCCTAAACCTAATTACATGCCATTTCGATAAATTTTGGATTCCTGGTTATATACTTCTATACAAATCAATATGACATGTTATATATGCTTGTGTTTGTAGTAATTTTTTGTTTTCTGAAAAACTTTACTGTTGTAATTGAATGCATCTCTTTTTGGTCTGATAGGGTACTCGATAAAAGGAGAAAGCGAGAGACAAAAGCTTCAAACTCTCATGTCTTATCTCTGTACTTGTCTCTGCAAGAAAATAATGTTTCCGTAGGGTTTTTTCACTGAATCAGAATTTATGTCAATTTCAGAATCTATGTCCCGCGGTGAAAGGATCCAAAGAAGAAAAGAAAATGAATTAAATACATTGGTTAACATTGGTGTCTTGATCTAATAGAAAGACAAAAGCCAGAGATATGAAATCTGCAACCATGCAAAACCACTGAACTTACTGATGGTCCCCTCGCAAAGGTTTTTATTCTTTCTTAATTTTTAGTTTGTTTTCCATCTCTGTTTTAACATGTTCCGTGTACTGCACACAGGGAAAAAGAAGCCTCCTCTCTATGTAGCTCTATATTCACTGTTTTTTTGGAAAAAGGAGGAAAAGGCATATGGGGAGAGAGATAGGTCTAACCTGATTTCTCGATAGACCAGTCTGTCGAGCCAACAGATGCTTATCTGCATCACTTGGGTACCTGAGAAATAGATCAGAAAAAGACATCAGAGAGAGTTACCAAAACAGTATAAAGAAACGACTATGCTTTATGCAACTACGGATGGGGTTCAGGCTTTCTTTTTCCCTGCATGGGCGTGAGTATCTAAGAGAAGATAGAAAGAGATGAGCAGAAGTAGCCTCAGAAGGTAGCGGCGGTCTAGAGGATGACTGCCACTCACTGATCTTTCTCACTAAGTAAATCATAAATCACATAAAATTTGTACAAAGGGAAAGGGAAAGATGTCAGCCATGTAAATGTACTGCTTTATAAGTGACACACTTAGAACTGATTTATGGGTGCTCTACTGTTTCATTTAGTCACCATTTGTGTAAAACTGGAGAAAGAAGCAATGGGAACTAATTGGATCGTGTGCATGATGCGTCCTTCCAGTTAATTAAACATATAAATCATCACTTAGGTAAGTTATTAAGACTTTGATTATAATCGAGTAAGATGTATTTTCCATTCTACATTTACGCATGGTTTAGTAAAGGCAGTAAAGGTAACGTACGGGTGTAGAAAATGCTCAAAAAGCCAGGCTCTCAAAATGTTGACAGATCGTTCGGGCAAGCCTCTCTGGGGTCTCCATGCTTCTTGTTCCATCATACCCATTTGGTGGAAGGCTCTTTGTTGTCTTAGGCTTTGCTCTAGCATCTTAAGCCTTGGTGTCTCTCCTTTTGTTATGCCTGAGGATCCAGATGCATCTTTTTCTCCAAGTAGCTCACAGCTATGCTTTAATTGTGCTGCTATTGCATCCTTGAGACACCGAAAATGTCTTGACATTGCCTTCTGGGCTAGAGCAGTGTACGGAACAGCTGCCCCAAAACCCATCACTAGATCAAAGGAGTTGACCACCATCTGCATCTGTTCACAGTAATGGTTGTACCTTCGATCCACCTGCAGTTTTAGATCACAAATGCTCTGAGAAATCATACAACGAGTATTTTCGGTCTACCGAAAAACATTTAATGTGAAAAGAAAAAACTGAAGACGCATTAGAATTTTAACTATGGGAATGACTTTTGCTTGCTATTAGAGGAAATTCCTAGAAAATAAGATGAATAAATGTGTGAATCAAAAGCTTTGCTGAATGAAATGATTGCGGACGGGAAAATGGAATATGCCTTGCTCTTTCTTTGCTTGCTATACCTTATCACAATACAGCCAATTGACAGGCTTGCTTGTGCATGCATAAGCAAAAATACAAAAGAAAAAGAAAAGTAAAAGATAGCAAAGAAAAAAAAAAGGAAAGTAAAGAAGAACTGCCATCTTCCCAGTCAACTAACATGTTATATCAATGGTTACCTTTCTCCTCAAAAAAAAACTGAAATTACTATGATGGGTATGAATCTCTAGGAGAGGTAGTTTCATGATAACTTCCCTACGTAACATGGTGGCTTGGAAGTCACCTTCCTAGTCAGGAGGAACGTCGCTTCTTGCTAGAAGCATACCCCTGTTAGATATTTTTTTTTCAAAACAAAACCTTAACATCATCCCACCCATCCAATCAGTACGAAAAGAAAGAAAAATTATATTAAAAAATGATGATGACTAATGCAAACCTACCAACTAGATCTTAAGTTAACTCTATTGCACCAGCCGGCTTTTCTGTGCTTCAAGTTTAAAATATCGATGTATAAACTTTGCCGGAATTTTCTTGCAGTTCATGTGATTTGGAAAATCGTGTATTTGAATTTTTTTAAAAGAAAATACTGGGTATTGACTCTTTGAGGAAGGGAGGAGGCGGGAGAGAGAGAAAGAGCAAGATTACATGCCTCATCAAGCATGGATAATAATTTGACCTTCCTTCTTTGATGCTCAATCCTATCGGCGGCCGACAGAGGGGGAATTTCTCTTGTGGAAGACGAAGAAGCACCGCCACCAACAGTGTTATTTGAGCTAGGGTTCATGCCCTGCTTACCAAATTTGTGCTTCTTGAACTGACCCCTCCCAACACTACAAAACTCTTCTAGTAACTCTTGTGCTGCTTTCACATACTTAGAATTCCTTAAGACATTCACCACTCCTAAGGAGGGACCATACCCAACCTGAACCTGGTGGTTTTGACCCACCCCTCCTTGCAAATGCAATGTCTGGCTTTGACCACTCAAGTTCTTGTAATAGTGTGCAGTAGCAGCAGTAGAAGATGATCCTCCTCCTTGATTATTATAAAATAATAATCCACTGTCTCCCATCCTCAGTTCTTCAACTTTGGCCGCTTCCAAATGCTGCAGGGATGATGAAAGTGACAAAGACAGTCCCTGTCCTTCGACGACACCACCAATCTCACTTGGGTTATTGATAGTAGCGCCGGCAGCGTTGCTGCCTTCATGGGAACTATCTGGAACCCATGTGAATTGCGGTGGAGAAATCACGCTGTTGGCACCAAAAGCCCCAGCAGCAGCACCGGAAACGCTAAACCCTTGAAGAGAAGTAGATGGGTTTGGCAGCAGCATATGAAGTGTGGAAGAAGTAGGAGGATGGTGAGGGTGAGGATGGTGAGGGTGAGGGTGATGATGAGAGGGGGGAGTAGGAGAGGGTGACCTTGGTTGTGGATTCATGAGAAAAAGTTGCATGGCTGCAGCTGAATCCGCATTAATGCCTGAAATCTGATGATGCTGATGAGCCAAACTGTCGCGATTGCTGCGATTCTTAGAATCACCTAAAGGACCCAGACCCCCTACTACCATTCCTTGCCTGTTGCTACCACTGCTGCCGTACCACTCGTTGGCCGTCACTGTTTGTTGGTGCTGACGCGGTTGCGTCCGATAATTAGATTGCAGCGGTTGGTCCATCAACTCAGCTGAGGAGGATGGTCCTCCAGGAGGGAAATTGAACATTTCTGACAGCATGCCTGCAGTTTCATAGACCGGAAGTCCACCGGAATCTTCTTCTATGCCTACTAATGGCGGTGGGTGTGGCTCGAAGCCTGTCTGGACTCTAAGTTTTTCTCGGCGGATCTGCTGAGCTATGTGGTCCTGTTGCTGCTGATGGTCTTGGTGACCTACAGTTGGTCTCTCGAAGCCATTCGAGAAAGAGAAGATACCTTGCTGGTGGAAGTCTTGGGACATAGAATTAGACTCGTGACTGACTGGCGGAGCAGTTGCCTGGTGAGTCTTTGAGTGAGGGAGAATCGAGGGAAACGATGGTGTTGCTATTCCCATATCAATATCTTGATGATATTCATCATCTCTTGTATGTGTATGTATCTGTATATTTCACTCGCCCTTGTAGTAATCTCTCCCTTTTCTTGCTGATGTTCAACTCTGCCATATATGGATCAGTTAGATACAAACAATACAAAGACACACCTGCTATGGAAACAATGAAGAAAGGAGTATGGAAAGAAAGAGGGAGCAAGAAGTATCAAATGGTCATTGTTGGAGCTTTTTCAGATTACATATATTATTATATATAAATATGTCTCCCCTTTATCATTTTCAGCTTTGTTCATCATCAAATACTATATATATGCGCGCGCACACAAAAAATGAGTAGGTACCTCAAGAGAGTTGCAGAGCATGAAAGGATGTATAGGACTCAGACATCGTTTTCTCTTCTTTGGTACTGAAAGCTTCTTGAATTCTCTCGCTTCTCTCTCATCCTCATCCTCATCCTCTGTATGCGTGTTGTCTTCTGTCTGTCTGTCGTCTCTTTCTTTCTCTTTCTTTCCTTTTCTTCCTGTCCGCAGCCCTGGTGAAGGGTGTCTTTGTATGGAGACGGAGAGAGAAGGAAGAGGAGAGGGTTTTGAAGCTTTATAGCTACCAATAAAATAAAGCAAGAGAATGGAGGCTTGAGAGTTGAGAGGACTGATATCTCTCTCAAAGAAAAAAACCCAGCCCCATAAAGAGAGAGATGGCGAAAAAGAAAGGGAAGAGAGGTCGCTGTTCTTTCTCCGTCTCCTCTCCTTATTCCTCTTCCTCCCTTTTTACAACACCAATATTATATACTTGTTTAACCTCTGGTAACTGGTTTATAGTTTATACATTATGATACGACAATAATGTACAAGGAGAAGACAAAACTTGAACAACTATTTTTCTATTGGGTCGTCGTGTGAAGACTGAAATGGCCTCGTGTGGATCCCCTTCCCAGGAAGAAGGGTATGTTGGTCCGATTGAGATGTATCTATACTGACATTTTCAACCAAAATTATTGTTTCTTTTAATATTTATAGAATTTTTAGCAACCTAATTAATTACTTTCTTATGTTCCTTTATTATATTGATCAAATTGTTTGCTTCAAATAAGGGCTTTATTATTGGTAGGCATACGTCATTTGGAAACCAACGCAAACTACGGAATAAAATAGAAAGATAAGGTCAGTACAAAGTCATTTCAATGATCCAAACTGCCACCATCTTTTTAATAAGGCCGTATGACTATATTACCCTCCTTAACTTTTTATCTCAACCTCAAACCCACATCCTAATTATTTTTTTAATTAAAAAAGTAATCTTATAGATCGCAAGAAAGTTTTTTTTAAAAAATATGGATTTTTATATAATAGATTATCGACTCAATTTTTAACTAAATATTTAAAAAGAAATCTTGATTTTATTGATCACAGCCCTACTAGTTGGTAAGGCTGTTTTTGTCATTTTCATATGAAGATTTGTGCACTAATACAAGTTATCCAATTGATGCAAAAAAGATATTTTTCGTATGATGATGTGAATATGGTATCATACAATAGAAATTTTAATTTATTTATATAGACCAGAAATAAGTTTTAGTTTTCGATTTTCAATATTTTTGACAAAAATTGCAAAAGAAAACCTACACGCAAGGGCGGTCGGCACGTGCCGCAGTCGGGATCAAGGCTGGTAGCGTTTTATCGATGAAAACCACACATAACCGCTTTACTGTTGGGCAATGTCAAGATGGGCATGTTTAATTAGCCTTTTTGATGTGCCCTGATTTCTACGTGGGATTTTATGTTTCTTTGTCTATTCAGTTTTGCTCATTTGCTTCTTTTTCCCAACTTGTTTTTAGTTTGCGTTTCACCATCGGGACGATGCATCTTCGCAAAACTCAAGTTCTATGCAGGCGGTTGTTTGTTTTATGGAGTTTTTACTTTAGCTATAATTCGACACAAGTATCGGGATATTTTTTAGTTAAATACGAAATATTACAATATAAATCAATATTATAATCTGCAAGGATCTGGATATTGATAATAAGAGTGTGGACTGCACGGATAGAAAAGGAGGGAATTAACTTGGAAAGAAAAAATAATTTCTAAAGAAATCGCTAGCAGGCTCAATTGAGTTTTTCCTTGGTATGTATTCCTACATTCACTGTCATTTTACTAAGATTGTTTCTCGTTGAACTTGTCGAGCTCTTATATTTTATATTATTATTTCAATTTCTTCACCCATATTCTGTCATTCAAGACAGAGATTCATCATCCGAGACATATATACAGATAGATTAAGACTATAAACAGTGATGATGCAAGGATGATGATATGTTTGCTTCATTTTGCTGACCCTTATCTTGGTGATAAAATATTATACTGTGGAGTACATTATTTCTGTTTTTATATTCTATCTGATTTGGTTGATGTTAATTATCTTTGTGATTAATGCTTCATCCTTGGATTTACACATACTACTTTGATGGCAAACTCTAAATCTTCATATTATCACTTTCCTCGAGTTGAAACTCAAAATTTCTCCTAATCCTGGAACGCATAGAAATACCATCCGAATTAGACTCATTGGCTATTTATCTGTCAATGGTAAAATTAACAAGAACGCAAGCTTCCTGTGTTGGCGTGCTGGCATTTTTTTGATGATTGGAACTAAATATTCATCTACCACACAGTGAAATGATTAAAGAATCATAGAAAAAATATATGTATTCTTCAAAAAAATATAAAAAATATATGTAGTTGCACTTTAGAATAAATGTGAAATTCATACAAGACAAAGCTTAGGTGGTATTGAGCTGCAAATTAATTAATTAATGCAATGTTGTCCGCCAGTATTTGATCGCACTTTGTCTTTTGGCTACATATATTTTGCAAAGACTTGGTGTTGGAATCTAGCTTGACAGTGTTAGATATCATGTAATGGCTTTTAAACTATTAAAGCTTGTGGGTTGCATGTTTGTATGTATATACTTAAATTGCTTGGCCCGCACCCAGGATATTGCCATCCAAATGATAATAATATATAATATAATATAGGAGCAAATACAAAGAAACATAAACAATTGATGGGAGAAAAAGAGAGACAAAAAGGATAGTTTTCCTTGTGTGAGAAGAGATGCTCCGTACAGTATTTATCCCGCATTATTTTTTATATACACGCCCTTGTTTATTTATTACTTGTATTTCTTGAAAGCATGTAATTGCTAAAGCTTCGTGCCAGATTGTCCTTGTCACGAATGCTTCCTTGCTCTTGTAGAGCCCCATCAAATTCATTACCTTGTCTGGAATAGTAACTAACGCGTCCACCAGTATTATAAAACAATTTGTGTTGGTCAGTCTTAAGATTAATCTACATGATATTATTTCTCAATTATAAATTATCTACTTGATAAAAAAAATTGAGTTGAATGTTAAGATTTATTCTTTCTTCATTACAATTTAAAAATTCAATGCATTGCTTATAGTAAATAGTATTCAGTATTATTTTCCTTTTATAGGTATGAAAGATACTTACACACATACAAAAAGGATAGCCTGAAAAGTAATGAACTAGAAGCAGCTATCTAGTTACCATCAAAAGCAAGGACAAGAACACCGTACCTAACAAAAAACTTGCTAGCAAATGGGAAAAAGAAATGTAACGTTCCCCTTCTCCAGCCGCATTTCGGACCAGTAATATTTGTTACTGCTCTCTTTCCTTTGATAGAGGAAGGAAGATACGGATGGTTACCCAACTGCATTGCATACCCAAACGACACCTTAACCGTAAACCTTCTCCACTTCTGGTTTGAGTGGTCACGTGATTCCCGCCCGCCCTCGTGTCATTTATTCATCCGACCCTCACGTGCCAAAGTCGGCTGTGCACACGTGCACCTTCGTTTTTTATCTTCTACTTTTTTAAAGTAATTATTACGGCTAGATCTAGTAAAGTGATGGCTATGACTTGACAACTACCGCAACAAACAACCACCTGAGCAGATGTCCTCGTTTCCATGTCCTTGTTTCATTTTTAATCTAGTGGTTCTAAACTGGATAAGCGATTGACATGGGATGGGAGGATGTGTTGTTCCGACTCAGACGTTGGCGGTAGGATCAAAGTTTCAATATGTTTTAGGACAACGGACAATAACGCCTTAACAATACAGTTGTCCCTTTATCATTGATTTCGTATACAAAGTTATTACAATTAAAAATAAAAAAAATATTTATTATAATAAAATTTGATTTGATTTAATCTATTTCTAAAAAAAGAAAGGGTAACACACAATAGCTTCGAAGCTTTTTTTCCCCCGAGTGTTGATGTAATGCATCATAGAAAGTGGAAAATAACCCTAGCACATGTTAAATGATGAAGATATTTCATTCGGAAAATGATCAGTAAAGATGCAGAGCAACTCATCACTCTCTTCTTTTGATTACCCGTGCTAACACGTCCCAAGAGAGTACCATTGTAGCTACCTGTCCGTACCATCACACAATTTGATAAAGCAAAAAAAAAAAAAAGGAAAGAAAAGAACTAAAACAAAATTACCGCTTGGCCCCCTAATTTCTTGATTGATTCTATTAAATTCCTCTATCAATTTCTTTGATCGATTATGTCTTTCTATTTGTATCTGATTAATTGGTGTATGAAATATATAACTTCATTTTTAATTATGAAATTCTTTTAAATAAACGATTCTACCTTCATCTCATCCTACTTTCCTATTTATATAATTGAGATTTAAATCCAGAATCTTTTCTATCCTCGTTATTCTAATAATATCATTTAAACTAAGATTTATTGGTTTTATAATATTTTATTGACTTAAGATAAATTAAATTATCAATTTAAAATATATTATTTATATTTTGGTCATATATTATACCTAGTTTTCTTGTTCATATATATATATATATATGAATGTAAGGGAATAAGATAGCCGCATTCTCAATATTCGTAATTTTATTAATGTTGCTATTATGAATTATGCTAATAATATTATTATTCGTACTCGAAGTGAAGGATAATACGGGAAAAAATCCAAAATAAAGGGGTGAAACTGAAAAAAGAAAATTGCTAAATGAGAAAATTGTGAGCGGATAAAGGCATAAAACGGCTAGTGGGAGAAAAGGAAGTGTCAACGCCAGTCTCTCTAAGTTATATACTCTCTTTATGCTGACTCGGGAATTAGAAAAGGCAGATCAGCGTGCAAAGCAAAAACTATATAATACGGTCTACTCAAAAAACACCAGGGGGCAAGAATTCACAATTACTCACCAGTCTTTCTAGTTGATAAATTGCAAACACCGTACGTAGATAAGTTGGGTGAGTATGAACCAACAAGGGTGGCCTTCATAAGAAATAATTGAGATACTTTAAGTATTCAATTAAAATTTTTAATGATAATAATTGATTTTTTGTTATATAAAATTTATTGTATTGATAAATCCTAAAAGAAAAAAAAAAGTATTTTTGATGTCAGGTTATAAATGAAAAGTTATTTGGAATTAACAGTAATTTATAATTTTAATAAATAACCATTTTGTAGTATAATTTTACACAAATGTCCTCGTTTTCCCAATTTTAACATTGGTAAAATAATGTTATGAGGTTAATCGTGGAAATATCTTCATCAACGGAGCAGAAAAAGGCACGCATCTTCATCTCCATATCTGTCAGTGCCACTGGCAAATAAGTGAGAGGATAAATGGCGGCAAGTTAAACACTTTGGTTTAACTTATCCCGTCATCTGTTAAAATATAATTACGACAAAAACTACAGAAACAGAATAAATCAAGGCCGATCGTTATAACCCACCAAATACTACAAATAAAATTAATCATCAATTGACTAATATATATAATTTGATCAAAACAAATATTCATTAAACTATGATGAATCGAACAAGATTTTACTTTTCACGACCAACAAAAATATTCTTCTATTTTTTAAAAAAAATAATAATTGAGTGAGTAATGGTTGCTTCTTGCTAGTGGCCATGCTAATTATACAATTAGAGATACTTATAAGACTTGGTCAACTCTAAAGAATAATTTATTTTTTTTGTAAGCTGAAAAATAATTGTTATCAGCGTATAAGAGGTGTTGGTGTTGTTCGTGGTTTTTCTTATATAGTCGCATTTGGGATTCGTGGCCTCCTAGCTAGCCAGTGAGGTCACCTATAATAAAGTTGAATATACCTTTACTTGCCCGATAAGACTATGACCAGTAGTTCATGCTAAAATAATATTCTGACTTGTTACTTGTTGAAACTTTGAGCTTAGTTTGAGATTTACGTAATCACACCTCACTATATTTTAACCTTATTTATTGTGTGTCAATCAAGCAAGAACCTACATAATTTGCTTGCTTTCGATAACTAGGATTAAATTTTGTCCACTCAACCTCTAAATGATATTCACCAACCACTAACTGCTCTACCCGTTTTGAAAATATAACCATACTATTAATTGCACACTAATAGAGTACAGAATATCCTCTACTTCTTGTTTTTTTTTTTAATTTGATTTGGTTTTTGGTTTTTTTTTTCTTTCTATCAATTAAGAAATGGGTATTATAATTCTTAATACATCATACTTCACCTAATCACATAAATTTATGATTTTTTTAAGTCGTTTATTTTTATTCCTTCCAATCAAAACTTGATTGTCCTTCCTATTTTTAAATAAGTGGCTATAACAAGGATAAGGTCAGTCATCTTTTGTTATTTGTTTTTTTTCTAACAAAAAGACAGATCTTCTCATAGCGTAATGATAGGTGCATTGAAAGCAACCATTCGTTAGAAAAATTAGTATTTAAATTCTATATTTATCTCCTTTAAATCTTAATTTATTTTTTTTGTTACATTCATTTAACAAATTAAGTGACCTTTTAACATCTGACAGTTTGGCCGAGTGGTCTAAGGCGCCAGATTTAGGCTCTGGTCCGAAAGGGCGTGGGTTCAAATCCCACAGCTGTCATACTTTTTTTAAAAAGTATATTCAATATTTTTTTAAAAAAAATTATACAAATTGTCAAATTCAGAATTAATTCCGAAAAAAAAAAACCAAATAAATCGAGGGATTTAACATAGTTAATATAAACTTTCCCCCCAAACACACATTCTCTGACAATAATCATCACTATATTAATTTCGTGTGACCACTGACCACCTCTCAAATGATGACGCTAGGGCTTTAATGCAACCTTTTTTTTCCCACTTGAATGGTCGTACTAAATCAGGGTAAAGCTACCCAAAATGGGGTTACGCTTTTATGTTTGCTTAAACTTCGAGCCTACTGACAATTCTGCACCACCAAACTCTCTGCTACCCTATTAAAGGCTTCTGTTCCTCTATTGGTCCAAAAGGTTGGAGTCCAGTGGTCACAAGACGTGTGTATAATTAAAAAATGATTAGCATTTTGTCAGCCATTGTTTCTTAAAGGTACCATTCCTATCTCCTAAACAGTGCTTTATTTTTAAGAGAGAAAAAAAAAAGGAAAGAAAGAAACTAATCAGCACAAAAAGTTAATTTGACTTGTTACGATTCATATTTTCCAATAATTGACCCCACTCATCAACTTGTTGCAATAACGATATGATTGGCAAGATGTCGTACTATCTAGCAACTATTTAAGTCATCTTGGCCTTAGTGATAACAAAATCAAAGGATGTCATTATAAGATTTATTTATATTAATTAAAAATTTAATCTCTTGAGTGGTTAAATTTATTTACCTTATGTAAAAATTTTGATATTTGGCTTTGATACTTGAACGGAGAGAATCATTATTTGGTTTTGGAATGATAAATTTCAATTTGTCTAAGCTCAATTACGAGATCGGTCATGAGAATTATTTGTTATAAATTTTTACGTGGAGGAATATCTCTCATATGCATGCATTTTTCTTGTGTATATTTTTTTGATAAACACTTTCTTTAATTATTATGCGTTAGAAAGTGATGTTACATTCTATAGGAGCATATGTTACATGTCCCTGGACCAAGAAAAAAGCAGCATAAATGCTAAATTAAAACGCAACCAATTAGGGATCAAAGGCCAAATTAAATGATAATATCATAATACCTCTCACAAACATGAGGTGCAGTGTAATGACCACTAGAGGAGAATAATAACACAAGATGACCTATTTATGGTCGAATCTTAATCGTGTTAGCTTCTTGTTCTTGGGACTTGAGACCCATGAAGGCATGTCATTCTCATGATAGTGGGTCACTTTCTCTCAGATGATTACATGAATGCAGGGACCAACATTCTCATGGTATGGCTATGCATGCCCTTTTCAAGATAATTTCTCACTTTTTTTCTTTTTTTTTTCTTTTGTTACTTTTCATTTTTAATTTTGGCCCTTTCCTCCCTCTCCGAATATGAACAATTTACCAACCTAGCGGAGACCAATACATAAAGAGAAAGGCATGGAAAGAGGAAGCATTTAAAATCACAGTCGTTGGGTCTTGGAGCCTTTCAGGCAAGACCCCACCAAGAAAACGACTTGAATTTATTGAAAGCATAAGCACTTACTGATACAAAATGGGTTTGTGCTGATTCATATGAAGAACTGTATGTATGTATGTGATGATAATACGGTGGTCCTCTGAGGGGGTCCACGTGGCATGGCCGGCAAAGGGTGGTCATGGCCACGTGGGGAAGAGTGGTCCAGATGGGCCATGAGACATTGTGATGTGAAACGTGTCCAAAAAGGAGAGGTGACAGGTTGTTAAGCAAGAAGCATGGGAGAGTAATTGCCTGGATCGAAGTTTGTCTAAAGCGGTACGTAGTAGGCAGCTAAGGCTCGAGGAAAGATAGGGCACGCAGTGGTGATCGTCCTTTAGGCAGCCTGGCAAGTTTTGGACATGACTTGTTCTTTTTCTTCCTCTTTTTTTTTTTTTTTTTTGTTTTGTTTTTTTTTTTCTGACTCTTTGTTTATTTATTTGACGGTAGTTGCCGTTGGGATCCCAGGATGTTAAAGAATGGAGGATTCCAAGTGTTTCTACGTTTATTTTATTTTTTTAAGTAAAAAAATATTTTTATATTTCCAGAACTCAAAAGCCTTATTTAAACAATTATAGATATTCTTTAATCGTAAATTTTTTAATACTCGTTAGGATAACAAGGTTAATAAAGAATGGAGGATTGGTGTGTTTCTCTTTTAAAGTAGAAGGCCCAAGAATAGGCCCAATATTTAAAAGGGGGCCCGCTGGCGAGTTCCCACTTAGTGTTCCTCAGCTGTAGATGGGCTTTAGGGAAGAAACTGAAAAAGGACACGAACTAAATAAACGCGGGCCGAGTAAACAAATGATAATAGTTGGGCTTTCCTCTTTGTGGGCAACGCAACAATGGACTACACTCTTTTATCATAAATACTACTTTTATGTTTAAAGCTGCCTTTACTCCCTCCTTGCCCAAAGGAATTTCGATAACCCAACTTTGGAGTGGAGGAGATTGCACATTAGCTTAGGGGATAAGGAAGTACCAGCTATAATGAATACCACAAAAGAAAAAAGCTTAAAATGCCAAATTTATGTGAATTCCCATCTCCTCGTCCTTGTGGGTGAGGGAAGGAACCGTTTGTTTTTATACTGTAACTTTGTGGGAAAAGTGTGGGATGGGTTGAGCAATTAGTGGGATGTGTATTGTTTAGTGTTGGAAAGATGTCGAGAGTTCATAGGTACCGGAGCCATATATATATATACATATGTATAGCTGATCATGTCAAATCATCATCAAAGGTACTCTTGCAACACCGATTCGTTTCACGCTGATGTAATCGATTCAGGATATGTTTTCTGTGAGGGAGGACATGCTAGATCTTGCTTTTATAGAAAGTAAGGTCTGGGGTTAGGTTATCTCTGTTGAAGGCCAGCTATATACTAGTAATGGTATGAGCTCAATCCTAAGCCTCAGTTTGGCCAATGAAAAGGGAAAGCAGGAGGACATGATGGGTAGGGTCATGGCATTATTACCATGGGAAGCAACAAAACAAAACTGTCGGCCGAGAGTGGTTGCTTTAGTTTCGAAAATGATACATGTTACTGTCCTTTGATGTTGGGTGCCCTTCTTGTTGATCGTTTAGACAACTCCGGAGGAGGAAAAGGGCAAGTAGACAAAGTGTGCGTCACTCATATAATCTTTCAAAATTTATGTGCATTGTTAAAATTATAAATTAATTAAAGCATAGTATAATAATAACCATCGACTTGATCGATCATGAAGTGAAATTGAAGAGTTAAACTTAAACACCATGATTATGATTCCTATTAAAATGTTAATCAATAACTCAATCATTGATGCAGTTACACCAAAAAACCATAAAAAAGAGGCGACAGTATTAGGATTTGGTAAACTTTCTCTTTCAAAAGAAAAAATATATATCATATTTGCCATTTAGACTAATAATTGAAGCATAATTTATACAAGGAAACATGTGGCCAAATGGCAATAATTACCACCGTACAGGTAGCGCAGGAGAAGGGGAAGGTAAACGTCATTCATGGGATTCAATTGTCAATGCGCCAGTAGCCTACCCAATCACATTGTAGCCATATTAAATATAGTAAGGTTTTCAAAATTGAATATTAAATGTAATACAGACGAACTTTTAATATTATTTCTGATACATACGGGATAACCCGTATATTCATTAGAGATTGTTTGAACCGGATCATATATCTATTCTGATTTTACTGTATTGAACAGGAAAAGTCTCGATGCTGCAGTTTGCACGATTGTGGGAAATCTTTCAGAATTAACGTTAAATGTGAGAATAGAACATAAAGATCAAACTGCACTTTGCCATTTTTATCCTCAAAGAGGGTTCTTGTCAGAACAAGAGTACTAGTACCGATATTGCAACAGCAGAGTAGGATCTGGCAGGTAAGTTTTGGTAGGCTATTGGGCTTAGGGAGTTTGACAAGTGGCTCATCTAAAAAGTACAATGTACCTGAATAGACTTATCCCTGTCAGAAAGAAGATTTTGGGAGAGTACGTTTTACGGACCTCGCTCGCAACTCAGAGTACCCCTCCTACTCGAGCAAACATTAGATAAATAGGACACAGTTGATCCAACCTCTTCCACTGTCTTCCATGTCGCTTTTCGAACCAGAAAAGATGCATGAGTTTTTTGAATTTTAGTGGATTGTGGTGGGAAATGGCTTGAGGACCCACTAGTGAGAGGAGAAAGTTTAGTTTTTCCACAATAGATACATCAGCATCCTTGGGTCCTCCGATTCTTTCTTTCTTGGAAAAGCAGTTTTTTGGGTTGGTGGTTTTTGAGGAAGGTTGGAGATATATAAAAATAAAATGCTGATATACGTTTGATCAAATTCCAAAAAGATCACTAAGTCGGCACTTCTATTTCCCCTTTTAGCCTGGGTTTGCGTAAGATTGAAGTACAGTTTTTGGGTCTCTCTTCCACACTTTTCTTTTTATCTTATCTTAAAGCACAATCTTTTGTCTGACTTCAGTTGGGTCTGAAAAGGTGGAGGTGATTTGCTTATTTGGTTCCTGTTATGAAATGACGACGGGAATTGTAAAGTTTTGTCTGAGGTAATTTTTCTCTTTTGACTATGAATTCAAGGGAATCAGGTGCTGTGCCTGATCTTGGATTTTCCGGATTATCTTGTCTCTGCAGATTCTTATTAGTTTTAGGTGAGGTCCTGAGTCCTCACTGACCCCAGAATTTTCCGCTTCTCTCGAGGATAGATATCTTTTTCGTTTGATTCATATATACTTCTTAGCGAAAGTTTGGAACTTTGTTTTCTCGAAGAGTTGAAATTGTTTCAAGTTCTGATAGGAATGGAGACATCAGTCTGTTAGTGACTGAATAATATATGAATTTCAGGAATATGAATATTGGTTGAAATTGGAAGATCGGTGGGTGGTACAGTAGTATCTCTTTTGTTCTTTGTTTCGGTTAATGATCAACTGGGGAGAAAGATCTTGTGTTTGGATTGTATTGGATTACTACCCTTCTGTTTTGCTGATCTAGTTGAAATCTTGTGATGATAATTCTGGAAAGCTTGTGCTTCTTCTAGTATGATGCCGATCATTTCCACTTGTGCACAGATTTTACGGTTTTTTATTTAGTCTGTGTGTTCTTCCTTTTCAACCTTTGATGCTTGTGTTTCGAACTCATGGTGTAATGGCGCACCATTTCACAGGTGAACACAGCAATGCCATAGGAACCTATTGCCTTTGCTTGCCTAAATAGAAACCACTCAATCATAGCTGATATCTTGTCAGGACAAAGTTTGCCAACCTACTAGTGTAATACAATTCACTTTATGGGTTGGCTAAAAAAGCTTCTCAAAGGTTCAAGCCATAAGGGGCAGTATCACGGGAGATATGGGGATGGATATTTGGAGGAGCCTCGCCATTCAGTGGTAATGATGATCTATGATTTTTGTATATTTTCTCTTTTTACTTCTGCCTGCTATCATGGTGTCCTACAAACCTTTAAGCTCACAATTCTATTCTCATATTTCTCTCCTATATGGTTTTGTCCTAAGCCAAATTTACACTCTTTTAATCATTTGGATGCAGGATGATTTATCAGATTTTGACAAAGACGAGATTGAGTGTGCTATTGCACTCTCGCTGTCAGAAGCAGACCTGAAAGGGAAAAAGGTGATTGGTAAGTTGTGAGTAACTATGCCGTATGCTGCAGATTTTTATTTGGAGAGCTATTAATCCCAGGAAATGAATCTCTGTCATTTTTTAAGAGATAATATTTTAATTCCGTTAAAATTTCCACACTTTTGAAATTTGCTTGTTAGAACTTTATATCAAATTTTTTAAGTTTATTTGTGCTTCAAACTAGTAGTCAGGCAGGGCAGCAAATATTGTCCAGCTTATTATCCATGCAGATGGATGGTTGCTTTTATGTAGAATCTTTGGTTGCCTGATGAGGTTTCTGCTTTTGTTCTGCTGCTGCTTTTGTATGTGTAAGGGAAGAACACAATTAACTTTTCTCTTGTTTCACCCGACAAGTATTTTTGTGAAATCATAGACGGTAACTTTCATTTCGACCAGGGGAAGACGATGAGTCCCACCAGTCAGAGGAAGATACTGATGACGGCCACCACTCAGAGGAAGATAATGACTCCCACAAGTCAGAGGAACATGAGAGACCTGTGAAGGCTGAGGCGGAGGAAGATAGCGTCTCCCACCAATCAGAGGAACCTGAGAAACATGTGAAAGCTCAGTTGGAGGAAGATGAACAGCTTGCAAAAGCAATTCAAGAAAGTCTAAGTCTGGAGTCCCCTCCCCGATATGGCGGTGGAAATGTGTTTCCACCATATCCATTCTTCTTTCCTTCTAGTCACAGGTATATCAGGAAATGTATTTCATTCTACTCATCTGTTAGTGTTTTGCTGATTTTCTTTAGGACTCATTACATTCATTTTTTTCCTGTTGCTTCTTCCATAACCTGCAAACACCATGGATACAATTATGAAGCTTGATCTGTTTCGGATGTATTCTAGGATATGCGCCGGCTGCAACACCGAGATCGGTCATGGGAGATTCTTAAGTTGCATGGGCGCTGTTTGGCATCCTGAATGTTTCCGCTGCCATTCTTGCAATCTGCCAATTACTGATTATGAGGTCTTTACCTTATATCTACTTTATGCTTTGGTTTGGAACTGGTTAACAGGGTGCTTGAGCTCTGTATTCTCTTTTGAATTTGTGAAATACTGAAAATCTGGTGCACTTGCTAACTTTGAATTCTCTTTCCTATTACAGTTCTCTATGTCCGGGAATCGTCCTTATCACAAATCCTGCTATAAGGAACATAACCACCCGAGATGCGATGTTTGTCTTAACTTTGTGAGTACTTGACACAGGAATATTGTCAGTTCCAAAGTTTCCAGTTTTTTAATGTTCAATATTGGTGTTCTGCACTTGGATTCAATGAAGCCTTTTCTGAATAAATGATCAATGACAAAACTAAAACTTTAAGCCCCTTCTTACCCTCTTAAAGAGGCATGGCTGTAGGGTGGGTGTAGGGGTAGTGGATTTCAATTGTGTGTTTAGACTAATCATTTTTTTTTTGTTTTCTTCAGAATTTTAGGTCGTACGCTTGATTATTGAACACACTTGTGCATGAAAATGCTAACTTGAATTATGTGAAAAAGTTTAGGGGATAGACTATTTGTGATTTGGTGTATAAAAATGACTCTTATAAAATCCTTGTTTTTTGCTTGTTTTCATGAAGATCCCAACAAATGCAGCTGGTCTCATCGAGTATCGAGCACATCCTTTCTGGCATCAAAAGTACTGCCCCTCACATGAACATGACAGGACTCCTCGTTGCTGTAGTTGTGAAAGAATGGAGGTCAGTGTTAGCCAATATAAGCATAGCTCCAGTTTCTCCAAATATATAAAGAGAGAAAAACAGAGAAAAGTCAAATGTTCTAATTACCAATGTTGATGGCTACACCGTAATGCTGCTGAGAGACCTTTTTTCTTCTATTTTTTTCCCTTTACTGCAGCCAAGGGATGCGAAATATCTGTCACTTGATGATGGGCGGAAGCTCTGTTTAGAGTGTCTAGACTCTGCGATAATGGATACTCATGAATGCCAACCGCTTTACTTCGAAATACGAGAATTTTACGAAGGCTTGAACATGAAAGTGGAGCAGGAAATTCCTTTACTTTTGGTGGAAAGACAAGCTTTGAATGAGGCAATGGAAGGAGAGAAGAATGTAAGACTTAAGGCACCGACGAAGTCTTTTGTTCTCTTCTTTTTCACCATTTATCTAATTTTTCATTTGTTTTCTCTTGTGTTTGGTCAGGGGGGGCATCATCACTTACCCGAGACTAGAGGTCTCTGCCTGTCGGAAGAACAGACTGTTACCACTGTACTATTTCTCTTTACCTCGTGGACCTGTATACCTTCATCTGGAGACAATAAGTGTTACTGATATGCCTGTTTATCTGACTGCAAGTCCATATTTGTGCCATTTATCAGGTTTTAAGAAGGCCAAGGATTGGAGCAGGCTTCAGGTTTATTGACATAATAACAGAGCCATATAGGCTAAGCAGAAGATGTGAAGTTACCGCGATTCTCATCTTGTATGGTCTCCCCAGGTATTGCCTTTGACAGGATTTGCAAGACTCATCAATCCTGACGCTTATGAATTCTGCAGTGCATAACATCTAAACTTGCAGGTTGCTGACAGGATCGATTCTGGCTCATGAGATGATGCATGCATGGCTCCGACTCAAAGGTTTTTCTTATCTTCTCAAGCTATAAATTTTCTGTATTGGTAAGCCAGGGACTAATGAATCATCATACAGGTTATCCGAACCTAAGTCCAGAGGTTGAAGAAGGTATATGTCAGGTATTGGCTCATATGTGGTTGGATTCAGAGATATACTCTAGTTCCGGGAGCGACGACGCGTCGTCGTCCTCCTCGTCTTCATCGTCATCATCACCGGCATCGTCTTCTTCCACTTCATCAAAGAAAGGGAAAAGATCAGACTTTGAGAAGAAACTGGGCGAGTTCTTTAAACATCAGATTGAAGCCGATGCATCGACAGCTTACGGAGATGGGTTCCGGCAAGGCAATCAGGCAGTTTTAAAATATGGTCTGAGGAGCACTCTTGAACATATCCGAATGACAGGAACCTTTCCTCTCTGAACAAACAGTACATAAATACCCAAGTTCTGCAATGTTAGTTTTATAGGATCAAACCCAGTATAGATGACCATTCCAGAAACCCAAATAAGCAAAGAAAAAGATGCCCTGGCGGCAATGATTGCACCAAATAGCATGTAATGAGCTTTGAACTCTCTCTAGCAAGGTCATGAATACAGTATATCGTGACACTATGCACGCCAAGTGATTGATAATTTGGCTGAACCACTTCATGCAATGAATTTTATAACTAGTCTTCCTTTTAATAATTATCATAATAATTTTCTTTTTACATGGAATTTTGATATTCATTGATGCTTTTCCATTTTTTTTAGTAAAAAACTGTGCAATTTTTGTCACTGGCCAGCTACAACTTGGTACAAGTTCTCTTATTCATTTCACTCACTGCAACACAGGTCCAAGTTTGCGTTTTGATTCTTTTCTCCATTATGGCTCCTTTTATCATGTCTGAATGTGAAGGGGTGCTGATCCTTTAATTTGTCCGTAAGTGACCGGACGAAATGACTGCCCCCAAGTTCTGCTATTTGTCTCCTAACGTCGAACTTTTCTGCTTTGTCTTTAATGCATCACCATTTGCCAACTTGATTGGATGTTTGCAGCAAGCCAGACTGCAGGCACTTCTGTGGGTCACCTGACCTCTACATGCAAGATTTCATGCCAACATATCCTACATCATTGTTAAAGTTGATTTTGTATGGGATAATACAGGGACGAAACAACCATCAAATTCTTTCTTTAAACAATCTTTCCGGTCGCCATCGATGTGGTTGTTTACAGGAGAGTGACCCTACTAGTCTTATAGTATAGAAGTTGCAGAACTTCTGCTTGCCGTCCCAATGGGGATGCTCTGTTTTTTTTTTTATTAACTTCCCTGTCGAATATTCTTAACAGAAAGGGAACCATTTGCCAGAAAATTAATGGTGACAGGAGCTTTAGTCATGATTGATCCTTTGTCTGCATTTTCGCATTCCTGAAAATGATATAATATAGAGCTAATGCTCAAAACCTCTAACATGTCTGCATCAGAGGAGGAGATCGCCAAGAGACCCATTCAAAGTTAGAGCTAGAGTAATGGCCTCTGAGATATTCATTAGAAGAAACTCTTATTATATCTGGTTAGAAGCCTCCACCAACCTCGCGTATGACTGTGCATCGTTTCCATTTAGCTCATAAGACGTGAGTGCTTCAAAGCTTTACCAGACAGCCTCTGTAACAATGGCTAGTTCCCTTTTGGTTCTCTTTTCCTCTCGAGCTCTCTTTCTGTTACTTCTTTTCTTCTATACCGCCAATGTCATCGCGCAAACATCCCCTGGTACTAATTTTTCTTGCTCTACTGAAACCCACGTCCCATGCCATGCATATATAGCTTACTTTGCTCAAGCACCTAACTTCTTGAATCTGGGAAACATATCTGATCTGTTTGGTGTCAGTCGCCAGCTGATAGCGAGTTCTAGTAACTTGGTTTCTGAGGACGAACAGCTGCTTCCAAACCAACTCTTGCTTGTGCCTACAATCTGTGGTTGCAGCGGGAATTTTTCTTCTTTCAACATCACTTACGAAGTGAAGCCAGGTGATAACTACTACTCTGTTTCTGTAGCTTTATTCGAGAATCTCACAAATTGGCAAGTTGTGGAAGCCTTCAACCCAACTCTGATTCCAACCCTCTTGCATCCTGGTGATAAAGTTGTATTCCCTCTGCTCTGCAAGTGTCCTTCAACTACACAGTTGGAGAAAGGAATTCAGCTTTTAATCACTTATGTATGGCGAGCTCATGATGATCTAACCCAAGTAGCTACCAAGCTAAATGCATCTGTCCGTGATATCGTGCTCGAAAACAACTACCAGAACTTCAATGATGCAGTAAACCATCCAGTGGTGATCCCTGTACCTCAGTTGCCAGTTCTCCCCCGGCAGCATCCTTTTTCCGAGAAGAAAAAATCCAAACATATTTGGACCATCATCGTCGTCGTTAGCATAGTGGTTGGTTTTCTCAGCATCCTCGCCGTGACATTTCTGGTTCGTACTCATTGTTCACAGACGAGAAATAAGAGTTTGGACCGGAAAGGTTCCTGCTTGGAAACCTCCGATCTCATTAAGACGAATAAGCGCAATAAATTTGAGAGTTTTGAGCCCAAGACCTCACAGGATAAGCTATTTCCAGGGATTTCAGGATATTTGAGCAAGCCAATAATTTATGAGGTTACCGAGATAATGGAGGCAACCAGGGGCTTGCATGAACACTACAAAATCGGAGGATCAACCTACAGGGCCAACATACATGGTCGGTGGTTAGCAGCAAAGAAAACTAAAGGTGACGTTTCAGAGGAACTGAAGATGTTGCAGAAAGTAAACCATGCGAATCTGGTGAAATTAATCGGAATCTCATCTGGTACTGATGGGTTTTGCTTCTTGGTATATGAATATGCAGAGAATGGGTCACTAGACAGGTGGCTGCACCCAAGGTCCTCATCCTCCTCCTCCTCCTCCTCTGCGGCCTTCCTAACTTGGACTCAAAGGTTACATATAGCATTGGATGTAGCCACTGGCCTGCAGTACATGCATGAGCATATTCAACCAAGCATCGTTCATAGGGATGTTCGTACAAGTAGCATACTTCTCGACTCCAAGTTTAGGGCAAAGATAGCAAATTTCTCACTAGCTATACCAGCCACAGACACGAAGGTTTCGAAAGTTGATGTTTTTGCCTTTGGAGTAGTTTTATTAGAACTGCTTTCTGGAAAGAAAGCCATGGTGACCAGAGAAAATGGTGAGATAATCTTGCTGTGCAAACAAATAAAAGGTGTTCTGGAAATTGCAGAGAAAAGAGAGGAGAGGTTAAAAAGGTGGATGGATCCAAACTTGGAGAGCTTTTATCCCATCGATGGTGCTCTGAGTCTGGCAACCTTGGCAAGGTCATGCACTCTGGAGAACCCTTCAGCCAGGCCAGGCATGGCGGAAATTGTCTTTAACCTCACGATTCTCACTCAGACGTATCCTGAGACATTAGAGAGGTGCTCAGTTGCTGGTCTAGAAGCAGAAGGAATTCCTCAGATCGTCAATCCTGTCACCGCTCGTTGAATTATAATGCATTAGTCCAAATAGATCTTCTCTAGTGTATAAATAAAACTCCATGAATGATTAAGTCGAGATTTTCATTATGTACAGAACTACAGCAATATGGAAATGAAGGTCTGGTTATATAAGTCAACATTCGCATCAGACATCAAACACATTTAAGATTGATTCTGACTTGTGAATATCAGACTGAACTTTTGAAAGATAGGAAACTACTTCATCTAGGGTCGGTCTACTTTCTGGTTCTTCTCCCAAACAGGCTAAACTCAACTTGAACATTCGCAGGACGACTTCCCTCTGGCGGTCGGAGACCAGACTAGGATCCACCAGGCAGATACTTTGAGCTTCGAAATCTTCGCCTTCCGTGGTTGAAATTACTGCTTTGGGTAGTTCTATTTTTCTTCCATTATGCATGAAAACGGGTTCTTTTCCTGTGATTAACTCCAGGAGAACAACCCCAAAAGCGTATATATCAATCTTTGGGGTCACCCAGCCATATTCTATGTACTCGGGTGCCATGTAACATTTCTCTTCCATAGCCAATCTCTTTGAAGAATTCACATATTCTTCTACCTCCGCCAAACACGCGAGGGTGAAGTTGGAGATCTTAGCCCTGAAATGTATACCGAGCAGGATATTCCTGCTACAAACATTCTTGTGCACATATGGAGGGTAGGTGAAGTTATGAATATAGTGAAGTCCGTTGGCAACATCCAAAGCAATCTGAATCCTCTGACTCCAGCTCTGGAATTCACTGAAGCTCTGTTTTTGAATCCAATCCCTCAAAGAACCATTTTCCATGAACTCATAGATAAGGTAGAAAGCCCCCTGATGCTGACATACAGAATGAAGGCTTATCAGATTGAAATGGTTGATCTTTCTCAACAAATTCACCTCATTTGACACATCTTTGTTCATTTTCTTTATGGCCACCAATTCTCCACTGATAAACCCACGGTAGACAGAGCCACTCAACCTGTTCTCGATGCTGAAATCTTCTGTAGCCTCAACTAGTTCCTCATAGGTGTATACTGTCAACCCTTGTTCTACACTAGCAACTCTATCGATGAAATCTTCCGGTAGTGCAGGTTTCTTTTGTACCTTGCCAACCTTTTGTGGCCCAAAGTGTGCTTTCTTGATCAGCAAAATCATGGACAGAACAACAAAGATGACGAGCAAGGGAATCCCAACCATCATCCAAACGCTTAATCTTTTACTCAACTTTTTAGGTGTAAGATTTGGATTCACAGGAGGAGGATAAGCTGGTGGTGGGTGATGAATAATGGTCTGGGAGCTTAAAGGTTCACTCGTTAATGGAATTAAAATTGTAGTAAATGGAAAAATCGTCGGATCAGCTTCGGAAAACTCATTAGCATAAGCTACACTCTCCAGACTTGCATTAAATCTCTCACTAATCTTAGGAACTTCATCACCCCAACTGACCAAGTAAGTAAGAAGTAACTCGGTGCCATTTTTGCTTTGATTTACGGTGGGACATGCACATCTAAGGGGCACTTTCAGTTCCATACCAATATCTAAGCCATATTCATTATAACTATTTTCCCTCATCAGAGAATTGCAAGTGGATAGCCCTTGGTAAGTGTAGTTTGCAATTGTAAAATATGTGTCAGAGCTACTCGGGATAACATAAGAGGTGTTAGCTTGATAGTACTTCCCTGAGCAGGAACACCTGACAGGAACTATTAACTCTTGATCAGCTGGTAAGATCCCGGAGCTCGATATGTTGTTGATCCGGGCTAGCTCCGATGGGTCCGACGATGTGAGATTCGATATGCTAGACACTGTATTATAAGAAGGTTGAGATTTGTATATCAGAAAGGCTTTGCAAGACGGCTTACCATTGCAAGCGTAAAGAAAAGCTGGGGATGGAGCAGTTGCTTCAGCTTCTACGCAGTCCATCACACTATTGCCTGAATAGCTTTGTTGACCGTTGATATTCGAAGTAGCAAAGAGGAGAAGCACCACGAAACTGGTCAGAAACCAATCCGTGGGGAAACGACTTTTCCCTAAACACCCACTGCAGGTAGACAAGAGCTTGAGACCATTGAAATGACAAACTGCACTCTGCATCATCAACTTACATGAGTTCAAGATGTGAACCTGTATGGTTTTGTTGACTATGAAAAGAACGTAGCAGCAGTTTCCAGGAAGAATCAACCTTGGTCACAGATTCCATCAATGTCGTCACTGTCGTGCTTCACTAGAAATGGACATCTAAATATTTTAAATGTTCATTAGGTAGAAAGACCTGAAATTAAGGCAAATAAGCTATATAGTATAGTGGACTGGACCCATATGCAAAATAATAGAAGAAGACTTTTAGAATGCTATTCTCAGAGCTCAGTGTGGTTGAAAATTGCAGAATGAATGAAATAATTCTGCAGAATAACTATGAAATTTCTGAGAACTTTACTGTCATAAGGTGGATTTCCGGAGATGCTAGTATCTAGTCTAGGAGTAGTGGAGATCAAATTTTTATGATGAGACATCAATTAAAAAAAATGACCAGAATCAGAATGGAATCCGAGAAGAGCTTAATCTTGTCAAAATAAGAGAAATAACATGTACTCGAATATGCAAGGCAAGTTTACGACTATGATGACAGATATTGGACTGATTACAAATATTACTACTGAAGTAATTGCATATGCTACAGGAAAATCTCTATTTGCTTTGGACAGAATCAAAATAGAATGTATACCCGATATTGAGTCAAAATCTTACAATAATGCATGAAGGAATACATTTTAGGTGCCTTATTGTGAAGAGCCGTTCTTCGACGATTCCCAGGTCAAAGAAGCGGTCAAGATTCTTGTGATAGAGTGCACAAGTTCATCCATTGCTGGGCGATCTGCAGGATTTTTGCTTAAGCAAGTATGGACCAATCTGAGGACAAAAACAGCAAGCTCCAAAGGACAGTTCTCTTGCATAGTAGAATCGACGAATTGCCTCAGATTCTCATGTTCATCCTCCATGGAAAGAACTTTACTCAATACATCATATAAGCTGACGTTCTCTTCTGTGTATAAGGCAGCAACTTCTTTCCCTGCAATCATCTCCAGTATGAGAACTCCATATGCATAGACATCAAGCTTTGTGGAGACCAGACCATTTTCCAAGTACTCGGGAGCCATGTAACCTCTTGTCCCAACAATGTGGCTGGTCAAGGCAAATTCACCTGCCAGTTCATCCGCCGACCTAGCGAGTGCGAAATTTGCAATCTTAGCTCTGAAATCACCATCCAGAAGGATGTTGCTGCTTTTTATATCCTTGTGGACATGAGGATGATTAGTGAAACTGTGTAGATAATTAAGTCCGGCAGCCACATCCACAGCAATCTGTATTCTTTGTGTCCAGTTCAAAAACTTCCCTTCGTTGTCTGTCTGGTAAATCCAATCACTCAAGGGTCCATTGACGGCAAACTCATAAACCAGATACCAGCTCCCCTCACTGAAGCAAATGCCTGAAAGGCGAATGAGACTGGAATGGCTGACTTTGGTCAGTAAATTTATCTCCTTTGAAGCTTCTCCATTGATTTGCTTGATGGCAGCAAAATCACCGTTAAATGAGCCAAGATAAACAGATCCTTTAATCCAACAGTTTGTGCTGAAATTATTAGTTGCAGCTTGAAGCTCTTCAAACTTGTATACTTTAACTGATCGAGCTATATTTGAAACCGTGTCTAGGAAATCTTGAGATTCTTCATCTGTCGCCTTCTGGAAAGGTTTTTCTTGTGCCTCAAAAGTTTCCGAAACAGTAATTGCTTTGGAACTACGCTGACGCTGAGTTTTCCGTAAAAACGTGAAGAAAACAATGGCTCCAAAGACTAATGTTAAAGCAATTCCTCCCAGAACACCACCGAGTACATACACCCATGTTTTATTTGATTTTTTGTCGGAAGAGGTAGGAGATGGTGTTGGAGGTGAAGATGAAACCGGGGGTGGAGGAGGTGCTATGATTTGCGAACTTGATGGTGGATTTTGCAGGGGAACTAGGAGGGTAGTAAAGGGATAAATGATATCTTTCTCGCTGAGGTTATTAGCTTGAAGAGTTCTATCAGAATCTGCACCAAATTGGTTGCTAATGCCATAAACTCCATCATTCCAAGTGACTATATAACTCAAGAGATACCGGATACCTACATCACTCTGGTTCTTTGTCGGGCAAGCACATCTGAGAGGAACTCTAAGTGGATTTCCAGCATATATGTATGGACCAGCTCTCCCGTTCTCATTTTTCAGAGCTTGGCAGGTTGAGAGACCTTGATACGTGTTATTAGCAATTAAAAATTCACCATCACCATTCTTAACGACATAAGAGGCATTTGCCTGGTAGTATTCCCCGGAACATGAGCAGTTGACAGGAATTATCACCAGCTTGTCCGTTCCCAATGCTACAGACTCGGAAACATCGTTAATCGCAGAAACCTGAGATGGGTCAGCGCTCAAGAGGGTAGAGATGGAAGCAACCGTGGTGTAAGGGGGACGGGATCTGAAGATGAGGTAAGCTTGGCAATTTCTGTTTAGGCCATTGCAGGTGTACCCAAGAACTGAATCATCGTAGTTGGTACAATTTGTTGTGGCTCTTGCCGCATAAGGTTGCTGGGCATGAATCAAAAAGCAGCAACCAAGAACGGAGAAAAGAAAAAGGTAGACAGCAGAAACGAAGCTCATCTTGTTCGGGGAAAACAAAAACTGTAAATGGAAAGTGAAGAGGTCTGCTCACCTTTCAAGGAAAGAAGGAGGAACTGTTCATGGGATTGACTTGTCTAAAAGGAAAGATTCGTAAAAACCCCGTCAATGTCAGAAACACAACGCAACACGATTAAGAAATTTCCATGAGGAAGGAAAATTAGCAGATTAATTCACTCATGTCGACATCAGATAGAGTTGAACAGACATTTCTTAAACTAAGAGCATAAATGTCATTTTTGATTGGCTTCATTAAGTTTAGCCATTATTGAGTGCGTCGTGCAACCGAAACGAGCCATTAAGTTTGACTAAGCCAACCTGTGATCAAGTCTGGCTTCCGCAAAATTGCCAGGTCCATGTCCAGTTGTCAACATACGGACGAGAGTATACGACGACGTTGAAAGATAGGCAACCAGGAAGACCAACCAACCCACCCAAGACTCCTTCCTCTGTTAAAGGTTAGAACGAAGACATTTGAGGATATCAACGTCAGAGTTGGTTTTTCCTTTATTTGTAGCTTTTTCCAGAAATTCGGGAGAATAATATTATTTTATTAGGAAAAAGGCTTTAATGTTAAAACTTAATCAATAAGAAGATGGTCAACGAAGAGGAGAGTTGGACCTGGTGGAGATTGTTTTGGCAACGTCGTTTGCAGGTATGATGCTTATAAGGTCCATGGGTCTCCCATTTAGGGCCCAGGGATGGGTATGCTTGGCTGTGGATTTGTCCAGTAATACACTAGTATTCTAATGATTTAAGCAGGCCATGACCCATTGGCTATGCATATCTTCGTATCCACTAAAAAACTATTACTGTTTGTTTCTATGATATGATATTTCTTTCGTCTTAAATAATTTAATACTTCTTATATTATAAAAAGAACTAATACAATACCACAATAGTCAATGACTCCAACGGATTAGTCCGTAGGGAGAATCAAGAACTTTGTACGTACGCTATGTAGTCCATGGCCTTAATAAAACAACAAGTAATTCTGTAGGTTTATACATTTTTCAATATTAACGGCATCTTGCAAGAGAAGTCCTTTTATATGTCGATCGAGTTTCGATTAGTCTTTGTCAACAACGTTATTTACACGCGAAACTAAAAGAGACATTCTTGCATTTTTGTTGGTCTTAATTTGTTCCGAAACACTCATCAAGAAACGAATTCCCCAGTTTCACTCAGGGTTTATGCACATTATTTAGCCAACGAACTAAGCCATCATCTGACGAAACTCGTGAAAATCAAGAACACCATTACCATCAATATCATAAACATGGATCATGGCCACACACTCGTCATAAGATTTGTCATCTCCCAGTCGTTGCAACATCCTCTGCAAGCCCTTGGGAGTGATGCAACCCGATCCCTTCTCCACTTCAAACATCTCAAAGGCCCTTTTGAGATCATTATGAGGACCATTATCATCATCATCACCTTCTCCTCTCATTAGCCTCAAAAAGTCTTGGAAGTCTAACAAGTTATCCCCATCTTCATCAATGTCGTTGATGGCTGATTGAGCCTCCTCGTGTGAGATATACTCTCCAATGGAACCAAAGTAAGCCCGGAGTTCCTGGGCTGATATCTTCCCGTCACCATCGCCGTCAAAATGGCGAAAGACTTCTTTCAGTTCATCTTCTTTGGAGATGGATTTGGGTGTACATGGAGACATGGGAGAGTTATTGGAAGAGCTCATTGTTGAGTTAGACCTAGATCGATCGCGACGAAGACTTAACCTTAGACCCTTGTTAGAAAGCCACTTTGAAGGGTTTGGAAATCTAGTATTTCCCATGGGATTGGGGGATGCAACGAAAATGTTGTTACATTTTGAAATCTTAATGTAACTTGTAAGGTTATATAGGGAGAAGTGAAGCTTGACGTAGATTTAATTTATCAATAAATCGGAGTTGAAAAAACATAAATGATAACGTGTGTTTTCGGTGGAAGGAAATTTCGTGGCAATTTCCTGAGGGTCCAGACATTGATATTTACAGATGGGTGCTGTCCTGTGAAATGGAACTGATCAGACACTCTAACGCGAGCTGCAAATCCACTTGGCAAATTTCTTTTACTGCCATCGACCGTATTCGTTGGATCAGAAACTCCTTAGACAAAATTGATAATGGGCAGCTTATCTTGTATATGCCGTATTGGATGAACCTCCAAGTAGATAATCGAATATTTTGAATTACTCTATAATCATCGAAATAAATCTTGCAATTCAATCACTTTGAGTAATTGTCCGATAACACATATTTGGGCCAATCCCTCTTTGCACTGGAAGATAAATGTAAACACGAACCATTCATCTGCTGCTACTCCTGTCATGTTGGTTAGTTGTCAAAAGTTATTTGGTGGTGCAGAGACGTCATATGGGCCGTCAAGTACAAGATGGATCAGGATATAGGGCCATAGGCCGTGTTATGGATCTGATAAACACGTCGTATAGATGGACAATAGGAGGTTGGTTTTCATCTACATACGAAGCAATGGACAGTTACTAAATCGAGTTCCTCTTGGAGATACTAAATTAACAATCTCGTTATGGAAAGTGTCTGGAAAACGTTAAACAAATGTGAAGCTAGTCCGACTGGGTTCAACTGTTCAAGGCCTATACTTGTTTCTCGGCATCTTCTTCATATTTATTTATTATTAGCCAGATAGCTTAGTAAACGTGGGTTCATTGCGATATGTGCCTTAAAAAAAACAAAAAGGTCAAAATCCATAATCGTCTACTCTTTTAAACTTCTGAAGCTCACCATCCTTTCACATTACACATACCATGCCAAAACTTTCTCCGCCATACTCCTCCTTTCCACTACTGCTTTTCTTCGTCCTCTTCTCATCCACCACCACCACCACCACCACCACCACCACCAATGCAACTCAAAATTTCAAAGAAGCGCCCAAGTTCTACAACTCGCCGGCATGTCCAACAGTCTCACCAGACGACATGTGCTCATCACAAGCAGTTCACGTTGCCATGACTCTAGACTTTCCTTATCTCAGAGGCACCATGGCTGCCATTCTCTCCCTCCTACAACACTCTTCTTGCCCAGAAAACATCCGCTTCCATTTCATCTCCTCCCCTGCCTCCACCTCCTTCCACTCGACTATCATGTCTTCATTTCCCTACCTTCGCTCCAAAATCTACTCATTCGACACCTTCTCCGTCTCCGGCCACATCTCCACCTCCATCCGCCCTGCTCTTGACTCCCCTCTCAACTACGCCCGAAACTACCTAGCCGATACCCTTCCTGTTTGCCTCCACAAGGTCATCTACCTGGACTCAGACCTAGTCCTAGTCGATGACATTGCCTTACTTGCATCAACCCCGTTTAGTGACACCTCGGTCATAGCTGCACCTGAATACTGCAACGCCAACATCACCGCTTACTTCACACCCACTTTCTGGTCAAATCCTTTACTGTCATTAACATTTGCTGGCCGCAACGCGTGTTATTTCAACACAGGCGTCATGGTCATTGACCTGGAGAGATGGAGACAAGGCGATTACACCACTAAGATCATAGAGTGGATGGAACTACAGAAAAGAATGCGAATCTACGAGCTAGGTTCCCTGCCTCCTTTCTTATTAGTGTTCGCCGGTAACATTGCGGCTGTTGATCATAGGTGGAACCAACATGGCCTTGGCGGTGACAACTTCAGGGGACTCTGCAGGGATTTGCATCCCGGTCCGGTTAGTCTATTACATTGGAGTGGCAAAGGCAAGCCCTGGGTTAGGCTAGATGCCAACCGGCCCTGTCCTTTGGATGCGCTGTGGGCTCCTTATGATCTGTTAGAAACACGATTTGCTCTTGAATCTTGATTAATTAGGAGTATAGAATATAGAGCTGGGAGGGTATAGTGATTCCAATAATGATGACGAGACGGAAGTTCTTCCTTGTATTAAATACACCATCATTAACAACCTTACTGTATGTTTGAATTTCTTTTTTCCAGTTTTTCTTATATTTTTTGCGCCGTATACGTATCATTACAGCTGCCAAAGGGGAAGAAAAAAAGTCGAAAAGTTGATTATTTTGCATCACCTTCTGGTTCGTTTCTGGCATTTCTGTAACTTAATTACCATCTTAGCTTACACAAATTTAATTGGGTCCTTGCCTCTTCAAATTCTATAGATATAGAGACTATCTTCAACAGTTCAACACAGAAATACAAATGTATATATGTTCTCCGAAAAGATTGTGAACATAATAATTGCAAAGTCAGAACAAGGAGTGATTTGATCGCCGCCATGGGTGTCTGAATTAACTGCTACTTTGTAAGTACGTACATGGGTAGGTGTGAAGTACAATCAAATACAGTCTAGCATTTATCACCCATTCGTTTTTTTCCTCAATGCAGTCAAAGCATACCATCATCCTTCATGGCTCAGTGCCATACCTAAATTTAGGCACATCCTTCGGCTTTTAGCATGTAATGTAATGGACACGTATCTTTTTTGTCTCAGCAGTAAATTCCCAGATCAAGGATTGGCTGCCCGCAGACAACTGAGCTAAGCTTTTTATTATGCATACTATAAAGTCAAAAAGAAAGCAATCTAGCCAGAAAAGCCAGGTTCTGTTCCGACGCGTTTTCTTTTCAACATGGTTTATTACAAGTTTCCGATGTCCAGGACGGAGACACTAATAATTATAAAAGAGAATACAGAATGCTGTCGGTGACTAATTTTCTTGAATTGAAAAAAGGGTGCACGCAGCAATATAAATTCCTGGTTTCCTCCGTAATAAATCATAGTTTGGATTTTGGGCAAGTTTATAATATATATATTTAATTAATTAAACTTTTTATCTGAATTTTAATCTAGACCTATTGAGATAAATAATCAACAGATTTTGACCATTTAAGTAACTAATTAATTTATAAAATTTCACCATTATCAATAAGACGAGACATTTTCCGAGCAATCTTATTCTACCAAGCGATTGCTCCGGCGCATCGGTGATCTTCAGGCGATAACCATGGAGTTACTAAGAGAGTTTAAGAGTCAACTTGTTGGGATTATGAACAAATTGATGATCTATTCTCCGTACAATTATATAATAGTCCGAGGTTAGATTATACTTGTTAGTCAACTTAAAAAATGTTGGTAAGATTCTGCACGGGAAACAATGGACAGTTACCAATGGTTTTATTAATGTTCCCAGTCAAATTTTTGGCTTGCCTTTAATTGGTCAATGACGGTTCATGGTCCAATACTTCACCTCAAGGAACCGGGATATTTCCTCTGAATCCTGATCCTACAGATTAAATGGTTTGCTTCATCTGAAAAATAAAGGTCCCCATCCTTTAAGGCAAAGGAATAAAAAGGAAAATCCCTTGTCAGAAAATTGGAAAAATTAATTGATACATAATGTAAATTAAACCATCGAAACAATAAAAACTCTATACTTATGGTCCACAAATTTTTATTTTTATTTTTATTAAATAATATTGATAAAAATAACTAATCTATCTGTATTATATGATAAATATAACTAATGATAAATCCAATTGATTGAATTTTTTGTCAGGTGTTCCATATGTCTAACAATGTTTTGTTCATATAATCCCATGAAATTAATTCCGACACTAATATAATATAAAAATTTTATAATTAAAGCTAAAAACTAATTGTTTTAGCTTTGTCTTTACTTTGCCAAAAGAATAAAGAGAAAGCGACAAAAAATTAATAGAATTGACGGTTTGACCTCTTGAGGCGTAACAAGGAGGAAACCCAGGAAAGAGATGGACAAAATAAATTGATGTAATGAACAGTTCAGAAGGATACTATACGACATATAAAAATCTGGAGAATCTGAAACATTTAAACGTAATAACATACCAGACGCCTTAGATTTGCAATCACGACACATGGTTTTGCATGTGCAGAAGTGGATGTTGTTGTTAACAAGACAAGTCATTAATTGATGAGGTAAATTGAATTAAAGCAGACTGGCAGATTTGAATTAAAGACTCTGCACATGGTGATTTGAAAGAACAGAATAATTTAATAAATAACACTTCTTACTATACTAGATTTGTCGAGAATTTTGACTTGTTTGAAACTTTTTGTCTTCTTGATTACCACTTATTCTGAAGTTGAGCTCGATCGTCTGCAAAAGTAGATTATGGATAATGCCGGAGGGTATACAGCAACCTTTCTCAGGGTTTTCCGTAGGCTTCTTCACTGCTGCTGACGAATAATTTCTCAAAAATCGAAGAGTGTACGTGTATATACGTGGGGTGAAATGATAAGAAGCCCTTCATTGCTTAACACTCTGTGCTTGAAACTGTCCGGATGAGAACTAATATTTTCTACTGTAAGAAACCTGGACCTAGAACTTTACTCGAGCCTCGCATACATAAACAGTTCTCTTGTGCATTTCATTGAACCAACGTCGGCAGAGCCTCCTTCACCATCAACACTTAATTACTCCCTCAATTTATGTTCAGAAACCCGGCCACATCGCCTGACGACACGGTTGAATCTGGCAGGGGACTTAATTGACGGCAACGGAAAAGAAAAAGCGAAATGTGCCACGTTTCTCTCTCGATGTGACCACAAGCGTAACACGTAGTAACGAAATGATCAAATTTTGGGACCCTCTCCGATCAAGTTTTTATGTCTGTTTTCCACTTTATAATCTTTGACCAGTAGATGTCATTTTCATCTGCGATAACATGTTTGGCTTCCCGCTTCCCCTCCGTGTGAGTCGTCACCTGATTCACATTAAAGCCGACGATCGAAATGCACACATTACGGCCGACACCTTTTCCTATCATTACCATTACTATTCCTACCCTTCTTTGATCATCAGGCGATAGTGCCCCTGCTTTTTGTAGTAGACCGGCCAGAGCTTTTCTATAAGCATCCCTATGTGGTCGAATTGCCTTTTCAAAACACTAACTTTTTTTAAAAAAAGATGATTAGTTAGTTTGTCCCTTTCCATTATCACTGCAAGATGTTGCGCAGCCAAAGGGAAGACGACACTTGCTTTTACTATTTAGACGGGTCGTGATCGAGTAATCACTGAGCCGTGGGTAGATGCGTCGAATTTCCCGATCCAAACAATTTGTGAAAGTAAATTATATTATTTTAAACACAACACGACCATGTGCCACACATGAGATACTTCCCTCGAGTTTTTAGGTCATTTAATTAGGTCGGTGACAAAGCATTATTATGATTAATAGTTTGAACATGCTATCATGTCTCGCATTCATATTAGAGGATAAAAAAATTTATAAAACAGCATCCGATTGGCATTTTAAAGTTTTTGGAAATTTGGAAGTTGTGAATTTTAGATATTCGTGGGTTTTTATAAAAATGATTAATGTTGGATTGGGTTGATTCTTCTTAGCAATTCAGAATCTTATTTTGTCATATGGAAATTTAATGATGACAACTATATTATCGAGTATATTTGAAAAAAAAAAAAAGAGTTAAAATCTAAAAGTATTCTTAGAGATCTCAATTTTACATTGTAATTATTCTTTAATAATTTAATCTTTTTTTATAATAAAATTGAATCGAATTTTTTTATCATCATCAATAACAAAGAGTCATAGTTTTTTTATAATATATTTCGAATCAATACACATTAAAAAGTTTATCAACGGAAAAATTCTAATTAAATATTTTAAAAATATCAATAATTGATCGGCGACCATAATCTTCTCCTCGTTATTGCGACAAAAAAGGAATAAAAACTTTTAGACAAAATTTAAGGCATTTTCTCGTTATTACTCCTCGAACAATTTTCCCATCTTTATAATTAAATGTACAAAGAAAATTATGCCATGTCAATCTATGAATGTCCGGATCAGATGGGCATTCATGTTCTACGGAGAATAGACAAAATAATTTGGAGCTCTTTTCATGGTTTGCTCTCCCGGAACATTAGATTTGGTGTTTCATTTTCTGTAAGGTTTCCTCTATACGTGCCGGTACTTAGCACATTCTTGACATGATTTTCTTTTTTCCTGAAATCAAGGGTGTTTTAATTTCAAATGACCCATCCACTCCCATCAAATCCATTATCAACCTTTAGTCCATATATTTCTCCTGTTGCATTACTGTTTTTTTATATATAAAATAATATTCGCTCTGCACATAGAATTAATTTGGACCCCTCACTTGAGACTTTTTTTGGCATTCACATTGCTACTTTTATGCTTGATTGAAAAAAATATCTAAATTAAAATCTTCGAATATCGTCATACTCATCATAATTAATCTTCATTATTAATGAATATCTTTTAAATTATAAAAATACTACATTGATTTTTCTTGAATAAATATTTTGATGTGACCAAAATATCTGGGTATCTGAAATATTATAGTTATATATAATTGGAAGCGTTACCTAAATTAATTTGGTTTGTGGATTATTTGATGGATCACTAAATGACTTTTTTGTTAAATCTTTTTATATATATTTTTGCCACCACTGATTATAATTAATTATTTTCACCACAAAAGATCATTTTCTAGTTATTTATCATTTTTATTTTTGCAAGGGATGCAATGCCATCATTTTGTTATTATAAGTTTGAAAGTGTGGCAAAATTCAAAGTGAATATTAGCTATTGGTCGAACATCCATATCCACTTTCTTATTTGTCCATAGTTTCTAAACTCAACTGATAATGCACCATTCCTCCTGGGAAAGTGGAAGGTGACAAGTTAACCAATGATTATGTTAATAAATTTTGAATCCACCTTTACTGACTTTATTAAGCCTTTAATTTCGTTATATTCAACTTCTTTTGAACTTTGATTTTCCAGAGCTTCAAACACATTTTAGTATCACCTTCGTGTACAAAGCCGGATTCATATATATAGATTCTTGGGTACAGACTTCCTTAACTGGGCCAATGGGGGGTGGCACGACAAGTAGCCACAGTTTGGGTTGCTGGGTAACAGGTGGGGTGGCTTTAAAAGACAGCACGCCAGTCTCTTGGACAAGCCCATTGCACGCAAGCGGCTTTACAATGCAACTTTTCTATATCTACCATTCAGTTGTTCTAACACTCATTTGAGTACGATAATTAGACATGCATATAGTATTGATCAGCATTATATATATAGGATTAATCTACTAATCATCTAAAAACATATGAAAATCCTTTATAACCTAATGATCATATTCAAGCTATCAGGATATAACATTTATTTGATAAAAAGTATCACGTCATTAATAATTTTTAAATAATATAATACCATAATTATCTCAAAATATAAACCTTCGTCCTAATAAATACAATTTACGTACTTTATTGATCACAAGACTAATATTGAATTAGCTCAATTCACAATCACATGACTTGAATTCTAAATCCAATCCATATTGATCAATTGGGCATAACGTTAACAATGCAGATGTCTTCATATTGTAGAGGTCTACAATATCCCCTTCCCAAGTAATTGTTGTCGAGGATGGTGAAATACGATCATATTGATTGACTTCCGATATAGAATTAGATCATCACATAAGAGATAGCCAATGGATTTGTCTTTTAGAAAATGAGGCTGCCAACATCAACGAAACCGACCACCTGAGGATATATAAGTTTTTATTCCAAAATGATGCTTACTGGTTTGGCGGGGTAGGCGAATTCGGGAATTGATTTCGTCACGAAGCCAATAGTTACATTAAACACCGTCCACATATTAGATCAAAGGATGAATTTAGAAACACTTGTCATCATCATACTGTTCAGACGGAGGCGCCATTTCATTTTCATAGTCTCGTGCTCTTTTTTAATTCGATCTATTAAACACACGGGTGCCTTTATTTTTCCTCCCTATCAATTTAGCTGAAGCAAGACGGTGACGCATTGGTGCCCCCGCAGCCCACCACTGACCAATCTCTTTTCCCTTTTTTTGCACTGGTGGTAAAATAATTATACGGAAACTGTTCGATGTATCGAATTTTTTTATACTCAAACCTAAAAGATGTCGAAAATATCGAACCGAACCAAAAATCTAAGACATCAAAATCATAACAGAAACCTGTTATTCGGTAAACTTAATCTGCATCCTTAATATTGGAGAGGTTATATCCCTATTTTAAAGATTGAGAGATTATAAGTATCATACTACCTGAAAATTGGTGTAGAGAGAATGGTATGGGATCTGGTGAAATGAAGGGAAGAGATGATGTGTCTTCTCTTCCCAAGATTGAACAGGGTATGTATGTACCAGGTGCACGCCTCTGTCAGAAAAATAAATACAAATTTAATGCAGAAAAATAAATACAAATTTAATACAATTTAAAATTTATAAATCTTATCGGTTAACCATATTTATCGGATTTATCAGATTCAGTTAAAAAATTGGATTAGAGAGTGAGATTTACAAATTAGATTGTGTGACCATAGAATTACACAAACTTAACCCAATCTGATTAATAATCTCAAGAATTGGGAATTGCCTCTGTTCCCAAGATTATCCCTGCGGTTGCAGATGATGGTCCATGTCGGTTGAAATACGAAAAACACATGCTTGCTTGGATGTTGTGAAGAGGTTAAATGTTTTCTACTTTTGCCTCGTTTTGTACGTTTTCAGAGGCTGGTCTGAGAAGTACTGTAAACCTGTAAGCAAATTGAATATAATTTCCATCTACGTACATAGAGACAGGCAACCATCCGTGTTTCCTCATGTAATCCCCACTTCCTGCCAGTCATTGGTCGTGTGCAGTGTTTTAGTCCGTTCTCCCGGTCACACAAGACTTCCACTCTACCACTTATCATGTTTTCCCTTCAAAGCCAAAAAGAATTTAATTAACAAACGAAAGAGACTTCCATGACTAAATAAACCACCCACCCAACACAGAGTAGTGTTAGACTGGCAGTTTCTCCTCCTCTGTCGACGACTCTGATCCGGTAAACACCAACGTATATTCATTGGTTTGAAGGATCGGCCGGTGATGATGGACCTGATCATCCAAACCCTAAAATACTACCTCTCTGAGCACCCCTCCGTAGTTACCTTCCGGTGGAGCCATACACAATCATGGGGCTCCACTTGGTCTTTTCTCTTCACCTCTATAGCTTTCTACCTCCTCTTTTCCACATTCGTCCATCTTTTACTGGCTTTGTTCATCCGGAGCGGCCGTCCCGTCCCTCTGGGTCCCTTCCCCGCCGTACACAGTCTTTCCATGTCCATTATCTCCGCCACCATATTTGCCGGCATCCTCCTCTCCTCCGCAGCCGAAATCCGTGAGACCAGGTGGTTTTGGCGCCGTTCCAAAACCCCTTTCCAGTGGCTTCTCTGTTTCCCTCTCGGGACCCGACCCTCGGGCCGGGTCTTCTTCTGGTCGTACATGTACTACCTGTCTCGCTTCCTTCACATGTTTCATACCTTCTTGACCATTCTACGGTCACGCAAACTGGTGTACGCCCAGCTGTTCAGGAACTCTATACTCACCTGTATGTCCTTCTTGTGGCTGGAGTTCTCGCAATCTTTCCAAGTTCTTGCAATCTCATGCGCAACTCTTGTCTACTCGGTGGTGTACGGGTACAAGTTCTGGACAGCAATTGGTTTGCCAAGCGCGTGTTTCCCCTTCGTGATGAATTGTCAGATTGTGCTGTTGGGATGGAACCTCGCATGCCATGTCGGGGTGCTGATGCTGCATTTCATGAAAGGAGGGTGCAACGGGATCGGAGCTTGGCTGTTCAATTCGGTGCTCAATGGGGTTATATTGCTGCTGTTTCTGAACTTTCATGTGAAGATGCATCTGGGAAAGAAGAGAGGAGCCGCAATGTCAAAGGGAAACACAGAGGGAATGAGCTGAGGATCACCTTTCTGACAAGGGAAGGTTAATAATCAGATTGATTTTGAATAGTACTATACTTCAATCAAGACGTACCATAGCTTACTAGTTACTACTATGACAGGTTTGCTTCATGTATAATAGAATAATTTTAGCTTATTTACTGTGCATTAATGCTTTGGCATTTTTATTAATAATAAAAAATATATTAATCTCTGTTAGTAAAATTAATTTTTTACAAATTTTGAGGACTTAACACTCGTACTGGTCAAAATTGAAGTAGTGACATGTGTTATGGGTGGGGATGATATTGTGATCCCTGAACTGTTGCACGTGAAAGCAACAGAGGCGGATGGTTTTGGCATCTACAAGGGAATATTTCAGCCCCACTGGGAAGGATAGCTAGGCATGCCGTCAAAATAGTTGGGCGACATAGGCATAGCTACTCTTTCATACAATACTGCTCTTTTATGTAGATTAAAAGAATCGGTAATAGTCTTTCAAAATAAATAATAAATAGAACGTGGATTTGATAATAATTTTACATTTTTAAAATACGACTTTATAGAATGAATATAGTCTAACAACATGACACCATTGAGTCCGCTTAAGAAAACATCAAGCCCAAATCCAAACAATCGCTTTAAAAGTCCAGGCTCATTAGGCCCAGATGCAAATTATAAAAGTTCCATCCCCAAGTTGCTTCTCTGTTTGGTACTTGGCCGCCACCGTTATCTTTGCCACCTTCTTCCGCAGCGGCACTGTCCATGACTACTCTATCGACCTGCTCCGTCAAATAAGAATATCCTTTGCTCTTGAAGCCTTGAAAATGGAGAGTTTACATTCTCAGGTGTTGTATTAGCAAAAATCTTTCAACGGAATACTATATGCAGAATTAACTAAATAAAGGAATCTAAGCTGCTAGAGCTATGCATAAGATTAGCTGAATAAGGGACGACTACTTCAATTCTTTTTTTCTTTTCTGCTTAGATTGTTTCCATTTTTAATTTTTTTTGGATAAAACTTAGATTGTTCCCATTGATGCTAATATTCGACCGGAATGCTATTAAATGCTTGTCTATTTTGATAGGGGTGATCCACCATCTAGAGTGAAACTGAAAACCCTTGAAAGACATTGTGGTGGGATTCCTGTGAAGATTTGTCATGTAGATCATGGAGTTGTCAGTTTTGTCTCCATTGAGAAAGTGGAGCTACCTGTACTACCTTGACAATTCCAAATAGATAGAGAGACTTTAGCAACTGAAAACCTATTAAAATGTTATCAGGAGATGGAAGCTGCTGAAGAGGCGCTGCCATGTATGGCTCCATTGACCTTGGAAACTTTTGATTTTGATTTTGTATAATAGTTAGTTATGCAATTTTACAAAAAATAAAAATAAAATAGCTAACAAGTTATGTTGATTCTGATAACTGTTCCCTTTTGTTGGCCATGCTTTTTGCTTGTGCAAAACAGGGGTGTAATGGTAAATTCCGTCTCGAAATTGAAATGATGCTCTAAAATTATTGTTAGGTTTTACACTTAATTCAAATTTATTAGTCTGGAATTCTGATTTATGGAATGGTGCTGTCTGTTAGCGTTAGTGTTGGTGGTTGTTCGAAAAGTAATACCGAATAAAAATGATTTCATATAATTAATTTTAATTTAGAATATAAAATCTATATTAATTTAATACGAGAGTGGAAAATCCGATTTTAGTGCTGGTTGTATGAGAGTGGGCGAAACGGCATGGTTCCCTTTTCAAAATATAAGTCAGAATAATATAATGATACTTATATTTATATTACTAAAATATCTTTAGACGGACCACTGGTAAATAATATTTAGATTTTGTCTTAGGAATAGAGGTATATTATCAATTCCGGTTATCTTGTTAGTTATAAAAAATAAATCGGAAGAAATAGTATTTTGACTCTAATATCCTCAATGAATTGCACTAATAAAGAGACAAACCTCTAACTAGTCCAAGTCCAAACTCCCGCTTTGAAAGTCCAGGCCCATTAAGCCCAAACTTGGATTTTAGTGCAAATTATAAAAATTCCATCCCCTAGTTGCTACTCTCTTTGGTACTTGGCCGCCACCGTTCTCATTGCCACCTCCTTCTGCAGCCGCACTGTCTATGACCTCTCTATCGACCCGCTCCGTCTAATTCTCTGTTGCCGGCTTACTTTAACTAGCAGTGGAGTTGCAGGGTTTTGCTTTGGGATCTTAGCGACTTTAGTTAAGCGAGATGGCGAACCGGCCCGAGTCACGAGCTCCCCCTGAGATATTCTACGGTGAGACCGAAGCTCGGAAATACACTTTCTCTTCTCGTATAGTCGAAATTCAGGTACTCTTTTACTACCCAGCTCTATTTTTCCGTAGTGCTTACCCTGCCGTTATGTGTACATTGAGCTCAATTCTCATTGGAATTTTCACTCTTGTCGCTATTCTTTTAACAGGCGAAATTGTCTGAGAGAGCCCTCGAGCTGTTGGCTCTTCCCAATGATGGAGTTCCCAGACTTCTCCTCGACATTGGTATGTAATTGTATCAATAAAGGCGGTAATTGAGTGCTTGTGAGCGTGTAATGAACGTTCAATTTGATTGTGTATCTGCATCGGGGAGTTTTCAGGTTGCGGGTCGGGACTTAGTGGGGAGACACTGACCGAGGAAGGGCACCATTGGATTGGCTTGGATATTTCAAAATCAATGCTTGGTATGTCTGTTCAATCAATGCAATTCTACTTGATTGAACGTTTTTGTTATGTTGCTTTTAAGAGTTGTTTTGAGATTTTATTTCTTTTGCCAAATTTAGATGTTGCATTGGAGCGAGAGGCTGAAGGCGATCTTCTGCTAGGTGACATGGGTCAGGTATCTGGTGAAAGTTTAATTAATATGAATATGTTATGTAATATATTCTCAATTCTACTGATATCATAGTTTTTGAGTCAGATAGCAAATTCGTCTTACACATTATTGTGGAAATAGTATTATAAATCCTAAGATCTTATATCCTGTGAACCTCAACTCCAACATATGTTTGACTGTTGATGTGCTTATATTGTACTGCAGGGCTTACCCCTTCGCACTGGAGTTATTGACGGTGCCATCAGTATTTCTGCTGTTCAGGTTTGGCGACTTTCATTGTGTTAGAACCAATGCCAACTTTTGACCTCTTTATTTTCTTCCTGCCCCTTGAGCATTCTAGGTTTAAATTTCAAATATTGGTCCGTGTTTTTGTAATGTCTTTTGTAATATCTATTTTTCTTAATTTTTAACTTCTTACATCTTGGAGACACTAAATTATTTGTTTTAAATTCACAGTGGTTGTGCAATGCTGACAAGTCTTCCCATGAGCCAAAACTGAGATTGAAGTAAGTCCTATTTTCAGTTCTGTTTCTTTAGTGTCTCCACATGCAAGTTTCTATGGGATCATATATTTTTATAGCGTTTTTAATTTTGCATTTTCGTTCCTCAGAAATCTTGTATGCTAAATTTTCTTCAGTCCTACATATATACAATTACTCTTCAATTGACAGAGGCAATTACTTTAATTGTAATTATTTTCGTTTTCAATATAAGCAAGTTTGATGATTGAAATTTGGCATATTTGATCACTGTTAATAGGAGGTAGCCAAGGCTAGCTGGACTGATGAAAATTGTTTTAATTTCATCCAATTTTGGTTTTAGCTTATCGACTTTGAGTGAACCAACCAAATATGGCTTGTTTGATCAATTTTAAGCATTATCAAGTAAGACTGTAATTAACTTGCTGGCTAGATGGAAATGTTGCATTGAGACAATCTATCCAAAGATGGAATCCATCAAGAAATGTATAAGTATGTAAGCTGATGACATGTCTGTATAATACTGCACCTATAGTCGCCATGAATTGATGTTAAGTTTATACAAAAGTTCACTTTCTGAGATGCATTCTCTTAGATTTAGTAAGGCTCATTTGTTAGGTTAGTTCTTGCCCTTAGTATTGTTATTGAATTGTTTTTTATGAAATGCACCTATTTCTTATCTTGTTAATTTGGTTGCCAATTATGTTTTAGGGCATTCTTTGGATCTTTATATAGATGTTTGGCCAGGGGAGCCAGAGCAGTCTTTCAAGTGTACCCTGAAAGTGTAGCTCAGCGGGAGATGATTTTTCGGTCTGCTATGTATGCTGGATTTGCTGGCGGTGTGGTTACTGATTACCCTCACAGGTATGCAGTACATCTGCTTTAAAAATGACAATGAGCTTGTCATAACCTTTTATAGGTGTTGGAGCATATTGGAAATGGATTGAGTTGTTGATTGCGTGATAAAGACCTTACTGATCATACCCAATCGCATACAGGGAATATGTGACTCTAAAAGTTCACTTATACTATGCACAATCTGGTGATTAGAACGATAAATTTTGAATACTTAAGCCAGCCAGGACGTTTGAACAGTCTTAAATGCATTTGGGTTCAGTATTGATGTCTTGATTCTGTGTTTCATTAATAAAGGCGAATTCTCTGTCTGTAGTTCCAAGAGCAGGAAAGAGTACTTAGTCCTCACTTGCGGACCACCATCACTAACCACAGCCGTTCCAGAGGGAAAAGGCACCAACGGAGAAAGTGACTCCGCAAATGAAGACAGTGGTGATGAAGATCACACGGTGGGTTGCTTAGTCCCACTCATCTGTCTCTTTGAATTCTCCTTGCAGAGTTTTCGTGTGGCATTATCTCTGAGCAACTCTATTTTGATCTTTGATTGGCTTTTTCATAGGTTCGAATTTCAGATAGGCATAGACCTGTAAAGAAGCAGAAAACAAGCAAAAAAGGAAAAGGTAGAGAGTGGGTAATCAAGAAGAAGAAGCAGATGAGACAGAAAGGACATGACGTGCCTCCTGATACAAAATATACTGCTAGGAAAAGGAAGTCCAGGTTTTGATCCATTAACTCTGTGTGTAAAACTATGCACACCAGGATCATCATATCCTTCAGTTTTGGCTCTTTTCTGATGGTTTTGTTTTTATGTCTGCTCCTGTACGCGGCATTCAAATTCATTTCCATGTATTCTATTCTACTTATATTGATCATCAATCAGATCGACTCATACAAATTGAGGCCTTTACTTTAACTTAAACTACTGATTGGACTCAAGTTTGGTGTGCTGTTTACTTCATAATAATTGAAAGATACAGAAATCGTCTCTCCTCATTTGTAGATTCATAGCCCTAGTTATTGGGCCTGAAGCTTTCATTTCCAACCCTCTTGGACCATGAACCTTGAACATATAGCTAGCAGTACAAAAGCTTCGTTTGTCGGTAGTTTTTCTTTAAAATTCGAAATAAATGATCAAAATGCCAACACAGAAAGCAAATAATGCGGGTGGATGAACATAAATCTTATATAAAAATACGGGTTTCCAGGAAAAGATTTCTCAAATTCGACGCTTGTCGGCCAGAATTAAAAATTACATGTTTGTCATTTTCAAGAATGGGGAAATATTTTATATCTACCATATCCCGTTTAGTCTGACTTTGTTAGGTTTTAAATGATAAATATGGCAACTACCCTTATTATAGATATGACATCCACCGCAGATGTGTGTGGCTTAGTCTGAACTCTGAAATAGTGATTTTATCGGTTGACTTGCCTAAATAAATCGTATTTTTAGATGTTTTTATAAGAAATGAGAAGATTTTAGAATTATGCTTGATATCAACGATCTGATTAAATTGTTTTTTATGTATTTTTAATAGACATTTATAAAGGTACGGTTGATTAAATGGTTACGGTTATTCCACTGGTGACAACGAGCCATTGTACGCGGTTTGCGAAGAGCCAAGCATTGAATTTAGACCACACAAGTTGGAAGGGTGATGCGATATACGTTTTCAAACCCTGGAATGGCAATTCTAAAATATTGTACAAAAGGTCACGAAAATGTTATGCACAAAAGCAGGTCAGAAAACAAATGGCAGAAAAGTTAGACGGAGTACGCCACTGCCCAGCTACGACCTTCCCAGGCTGCGCTTTCGCCAGCTTTCTTTTATTTTTACCATCAACGCGGCAACGAGACGGTCGAATAGTCGTGTTAAAGAAAAAGAAGGAAAAGAAGTCAAACTCTGGCTAAATGGATTAATACGACAATGGACGATTGTAATTCTCTCTCACAGAAATCGAGAAATACGGTATAATTTTTAGTTTTTAGTGTGGATTTTGCTCTGATGATAAAGAGTGTGTGCTCCTCTGTCCACCGTTGTGAAGGAATCTTGTAAAAATAATGGGATCCAGAGTGGATTTGCTGACCGAGAAGATAATTGAAGAGGTAAATTCCAAATAAAAAGTCTGGTCTCCAGAGTAATTTTCACTATTCGTCGTAAATTGCATTGGCTTTTGGATTATTCCTTTTTTTTTCTTTTACAGTTAAAAATTAAAAATATTATTTTTAATGGGTTTTGCATTCCCAATATTATACGCATAAAATAATTTATAACACTAATAATATTACAGCATCCATATTTATTAATTAATAATGAATATGAATTTAATATAAATGTTTAAAATTAAATAACCAATACTAACTAAACTATTATACCGAATTTTCATCAAGTTGGTGGCTAAACAAAGTAGTATTTCACAATCTAGTGTGTGAACATGCCCTTTTTGCACGTATACAAAGACCACTCTGTTTCCCAGAACCATGGTTCTTGCTTATTATTATTTTATCTGAGTTACTTCCAAATAGGAGACTTATTCTTTGATCTCGGTGTCCACTAGGATAGCATCTAAAAGTTTTTTGACGCCATCCAACATTGAAGATGATAAGTGCGGGCTAGTGGGTAACGTTTGTCTGTTCAAATTGGCATGCTTTTTAACGCTGGCAAAACATTGCTGACCCGACGTTCGGCAGATGAGTCCAACATAATGTGCATGCCACGCCTTATCACGCCTTACACGCCAATGTCCAAGAGGTCCACGGCCAGCTCATTTTAACTTATGTATATTGAAAGTGACGTATACTTGTGGTTCACGAACATCTTACTCCCAAGTTTTAAGCACCAGCACATGCTATTTGAATTGACAACTATTTTGTACCTGTTAATGTTATCTCATCGTTTGAAATTTTGTTTATTAAAAATGTGTGAATAGGTTTTCAAATTGAGTTTTGAGTTTGACGGAAGTTAAATTAGAAATCCAAACCCTAGACTAGGCCGATTAAGGAGAAATTATCTTAGATGTATTCTCTCCTAACAGGAGGAAAAATTAGGCAATCACAACTCACCAAGTCAGGTTACAGAAGACCGAAACTAAATCCTATGTCTAAATGGGTTAGTATTTCTTCGTCTTTTTTTTTCTGGTATCAATGAATTTAGCAAATCTTTTCAGCTTGATCGAATGAGGCAAGAGCAGAAGGCAGCTCCCGCCCTGATAAATTGGGGTAGCAAATTTTGCGAAGCTCATTGTACCTATCCACGTCGAAGTTGTTGAGCTTCATGAGCTGCTTCTGCTTGCTAGTGAACCTGCTCTGGTAAAACCCTTCAAAAGAAGGCTCTTTTGATGTCCTGAGAAAAAACGCATACCCAGCCATAAAGTACCCTGAAGTGATATAGAAGCAAATGGGCTCCATCACATCCCACGAGAGTTCCCAGAAAGTAAGCCTCATGAGCGCAGCCGTTTGAATTACCAAGAAGCCAAGTCCACCCCATAGCTCTCGGCGAACCTGGTTCGTGGCTTTTTCATCGATTGCCGCTTTCTGTTTCTCCATTGCTTCTAGTTCCTTCCTTCTCGGATCATTAGCATTGGTTGCTGGTAGCGGAATTAGGCCTCCAATGGCTTTTACTACCTGTGATTACAACACAAAGAGAAACATTGTTTGGGTAAAACATAGCTTCTACAGGACTTTGAAGGCTAATAAATAATGCTTCCGCAGATCTGTGATAGGGACTAATTGGAAACAAGGAAAATTTTATATTGAAATGCAACACAGCCAAAGAAAATAGTGATTATTTAAGTCTGGTATTCAAGTGAAATAAACAACAGCCAATAACAGCTGCACAAAGACTTTTAAAGCTAAGAGAGCAAAAAGGTTTTTGAAAAACTTTGGAAAAAGAGAAATATAAGCCAACAAATAGGAAAAACAAAACCTAATTTTGTAAGTACTAGATAAATAGATTCTTATTAAAAAAACTGGTTAATAGATATAAATGAGGTCTACTACATCTACACGATTATTAAATCCCCAATTTATATTGTATTCCAGCTCCAATTTACCAATTTTATACACCCAGAAGAGCAAAATCCTTCCAACCTCTCAAAATAAATAAATTAATGAATTAATGAATTATCTCTCAGCATCCTGCCTATTAAAAATTATGGGTATACTACTATTACGTCAGTGTTAGTCAGGCTAATCTACAGTTTTTTTAATTGACTCTCATCAATACTTTATTCTCCTCTCTGCCTGTTTTTTCTCTTGATTTTTAAGAGAAAACAGAAATTTTAGCTGGTATTTTTCTAATATCCATATAGTGCACTTGAAACATTCGTTGTCACTGTAGAAACTGAAGGTCTTTAATGATCCTTTAGATCTGGCGAAAGAACAAAGTTTCATTCTCCTGTGGAAGAAAAAAAAATAACCATAAAAGAAAATATCAGTTTTCGGTAGTGCCCAGATTGAAGAAAACTAAACAACCAAAACTTTTAAGTAATTTATCTGGTAGATTCTGCGAGGACCTAAGCAGACGATCTAAGTTAATCTGTAAAACCAATTAACAAGCCAAAAATAACAGAGGTCTAATTATAATACACAAAATAAGATGTGAGGAAGGATAAAAAAATAATTTTACCTGCTCTGGCTTTAGCAGCACCATATTTCCCAACACAACAACAGTGCCAGATTCATCAAGCATCTTCGCGACCCGACCACCTTCTTCCGGATCCGAAGAGCCTTCGCCACAGATCCTAACAAACTCCGAATACCAAATCCACGATTTCTCCACACACCTCAGCCTAGATCTCACCATCTCCAACTGAGCTACCTTCAGCAACTTCTTCACATCCCGTACAGTCAGCGTTGAATCGTCCTGCACCGCCTCAGCCGCCAGTTTTGGCGGCGCCAGACCTTCAAGTCGGATCCGATCCTTGGTAATGTCAAGCTCCCTCAATTTCCCCACCAGGCTATCCCCGTTTTGCACAGACCGGGACGCCGGGGTTCCATAGATCGCGGGCTTGTACAGAAACCGCTTAAAGATGCCGCCATTGTCCCCCGGGTCAGGAGCAATGCTGGATTCGGCCTTGCTTTGCAGGATCCGGGTCGGGTTGTAACCTGATGAAGAAGAGATGCGGCAATTTGCTAGGTATTGGTTGGAGGTTTTGGCGAACTTGAAGAAACGCTGAGCTAAGATTTTCTTAAGCGCCATTGTAATCAGAGAATCAACTCAGGGAGAATATCGAAAAAAGAGGAGGAAATAACAGAGACCTTAGGTTTAGGGTTTTTTTTCCTGTTGGAATCGAATAGAGAAACCGCCTTTTACTACTGCGTTTTGACAACTGATGCATGAGAGCAAGGAGTTCCGTGCTCCTTTATATAGTTGCCATGGGTGGAAGATAATTTAGATATATCACGATAAATAGAGATTATGATGTTATTTAGGGTATATGCTCTTTCTGAGTCGTAAGCAATTAGAGTAATATTCCTAGTATCGAATTTCAATTTATCACGAGTTATGGTTTACGAAAAGTAGAGCTATGTTCAAGGGGTTAAAAAAAAAAAATCAAGGGACCGGTTTGATCGTACACGTGGATGGCCAAGGCTTGTGGGCACTCACTGTCACGGCCGTCCGACGATATGGAATTCATTAATGAGTGGGATAATAAAATTTGGCATAGTGATGACGTGGCACATAGACGGTTATTATGAAACGTCTAAGGGAAGGGGTCAATAATTATCTAGGAAGATGAACAGAGGGGTCTGTGTTAGATTAGTATAATTGAAAAAAGGAGGCGCGTATTAGAGTTGGGAATTCGGTAGGTGCGAGAAAACTGGAAGGTTAGGGAGGGGCGGGCTATGAGATCACGGAAACCGCATCTTTTCATGAAAGGGTGATTTGTTGCTAGAAGATAGAGAATGGCTGTGGCTTTTGCTTCGGCCAGAGTAACTTGGTCTGTTTGGTATACCAAAATTTGCAGTTTGGTTTAATATTATATTAAAATTAAAATTTATTGTTATTTTTAATTCAAAATCTAATCCCCACAATTTGTGCCTTCAAGTTTAATATTTTTGTCCAGGAGGTACTGGATTAGTAGAAAAATCCAATCAATTATCCTGAAGTGTCTAGTTTAAATGCCAACAGTAGTCATTAAATGGAACATACATTAATTTATGTCCATTGGTAAGCATTACGCCACAATCGGAGCTTCTGGGTTGCTCGGTTATATTCTCGTAAAAATCGAGCAAGCATGCTTCACCGTCCTTGATTTTATTTATTTTTATAACTAGATCCCGCACTAATATTGAGACCAATTATTTCGAAGTATAATTAAAATTTTTGATCATTGTTGGTTTGGATTTTTTTTTATAAAAAAAATTAACAGTCAACCTTCAGACTTATAATAAAAAATAAGTAATTTCTATTGAACACGATATCATTTATAATACCACAACTATATGTTTACATTGTGAATAATAAGCTGGCAATTAGCAACTTCTAATCCCGTATTTCAGAAACACAATCAAAGATATTTTTATTTATATTGTTTAGAAGTGTAGCACGTTTTATTTATAATTCACGTTTTTATATTTCTACTCGTAGGCCTCTACATCTTTTTTGACTTAGTTCATAATCAAAAAGTTCCAAGTGCCATACCATTGAAGGTGAAGTATTCCCCTGTAGCCTTTTTACCATTGGACCAACCTTAATATCTTTCCATAGTTGAAATTAAACACTAATAATGTTGTTACCTTGGTTAATATTTCCCTTTAAATTGTTTTGATTTTATCTTTCTTAATACCCCCGGACTCGAATATTATATGATTTTTCATAAAAATACAAAAAAAAAAATGGTAGTGCATGTGCTAATGATGCTGATATAAGTGCTCACATCTTCTAGCCACATGCACGGATCAACTGGGCACACATGCCTAATCCTTAACAAACTTTTGTCCTAAATCACATTAAGGCGTATTAATAAACTTTGATGATCCATGTGCCGGTGGAAGGTGCAATAGGTCATTTCACCAAAGGGGCAAAAAAAATCTGATGATATTATTCTATAGCACCAGATGGACCATATAAAAAAACTATAAATAGACCCATTTCCAAATTAAAAGACACTAACACTCGGTTGGGTGGGATGTCATGATTTCGATTTAATCAATATTTATTAAATTAAATTTTATAAATATAATATACTTCAAAATAATAACTTGATCAATATATATATATATATATTTATATAATTAATCTGATTTTATGTTACTATTGTCATTAAAATCCAAAGTCTATTATTTAAATCTGTTTAATGACGTGTCGCACTGAAGGTGGTGGCCTCAACTTTTTCAATATTTATTTTAAAATTTGTGAATATTCTAGCCTAACAATAGAGAGACTACGCTATATAGCATATTATTTTATGACCGAAATATAAAGCAAAGCATAATATAAAAGGAAGAAAGGCTAGGCTAGGATATAAGTATATATTCTGATTCTATAAATTTTATGGTTTCGACTGCACCATCTTAGTTATGTTTTATATAGCAATAACAAACAAACAATAAAAATTATAAAATTATAAAATTATCAAAAACAAAAATAGACATTATAATAACAAATTAATTTAATATAAATAATGATAAATAATTACTAATCATTAAAGAATGTACGAATACACAGGAACAGTCACTGTAATAAAATAGAGGCGAAGGATGGTTCATATTTATTATTTTTGGGGAATGGTGTGGAATCGCTGGAATGATATTGACACAAATAGAATAGCCGAAAAACTCAAAATCTAGGCCAAACGTTTGCAATAATTCTACAAGATTTGATGCTTCATTCCTCGGCTCTTCACAGTTGCCGTCGTATCCCACATTGGCAAACCATCCACATTTTCAAAGGTGGATTTCGTCCGACGAACGGAAAATCCCATTTTGGAGCGGTGAGAGGCAAACAACTGGGGCCAGCTATTTTTTGACGCGAGGTTAATTGGTAATGGAATACCCTCGAATGGTCAGTGTCGCAAGGATATATGCTTAAGTTGGCTGCCCTGCCCATGTGTGCTTCCTTTTAGTTTTAGTCAACCTAGCTAGAGAGACAAGCGATATGCGTACGGATGTAAAACCAACCTCTTGTACTGCTAGGTGGAAGAAGAATGTACATGAACATTTTGGACAGATGACAAGAAGTTTATGGCTAAGGAGGAACGAGAAAGGTCGATATATGCCGTCCTACTAAGCCTATGGTCACAATATTGTTTGCCTTGCTTCGCTGGTGGCTTGCACCTTAGTTCTAATGAATCTTCGCAAGTGGAAGAATAATTTCATTGCCCTGTAAATAAGAGAATTAGAATGTTCTGATAGTTTGGTGCATAGCAGTCTTTTCCTTTACGTTAAAATCATAAGGAAAGTTTCATCTGAGGATATGGTTTCGCACAGGAATATATATATATATATATATATATATATATCTGAGGGTAGATGGTATATATGTAAAGAGTGCTGCAACTGATAAACATCAAACTTGAAGGATAAATCAATTTGAGAATTTAAGAATCCAGGCCTCATGTATCGTGTGCAGTGGTTATTCCTTAATTATTGTCGTCAATGCATGCATAAGAGTGATAGAAGTATAGAATTGACAGGATTTTCAGATTGAAGGAACCTGTTCCTGGCTTTATTGGCAAAAATAACCATGACTACCTTATCTGTAGGAAAATGAACAGACGCATTTCAAATATTCTGATCAGTTAGCCACTTAACTTTCTTTTTTTCTTCTCCAATCCTGCTTCGTAATGGGTTGAATAGCACATATTCGTGCGAATTATTGCATAGGCATGTTGTGAGGAGAACCTTTGCATTAAGCAGCTCTCGTACCAGTCCTTTACATCAGATGATGTTTTAATTGGGGAGATTAGTTTTAACCACATGTATGTATGTCTAAACTCCAACAACGTGGTTAGAGATCGCTACTGATCTTGTCGGATTCGTTGCCTTTCAGGTTCTGGAAGCAGGAGATTGACAATCATAACGCATCCCAACAAAACAAGCAAATATATGGTAGTCAATCAAGCAAAACTTGCGTAAATAATAGTTTTTCCTTTTTCTGGTAATTCAACACGGTTGGCCCAGCATTGCACACTGGAGGATAATTTTCTTTTCCCTTCAAATGAGATTGATGCAGAACAGGGGAATTCAATGTGACAGCACGGATGTTTTAGTCCAGCATCTTAAAGCTCTTTCTCTGTTTGGTTATAACATTCATCATGAGAGCTACTATATACCCTCTTTTTGCCCTATTGCGTATAACTGCAGCACAGAGAACTCCAATTTGCCAATGATAGAGTCGCAAAAAAATGGCAAGTGTTTCAGGTGGGATTGATATGATGTCGCAAGCGACTGCTGTATGAGAAGGTCAAGTCAACAAGCTGTTCCTCAAACATCACATAAATAAAAAGATATACGACGAATTCATCCCAATAGTAATCTTCTTTGCTTCAACAAAACAAAGTGGTGAAGGCCATAGTTTAACTATCTCATGTGTACACTTGCTTTCACGCTCACGCATATTACAAAATCGCCAAGAGAGAATACTTGCAGTGTACGCCTTGTGTTGCCACAATGTAAACAGTGAAAATGAAAGTAGTCCAAAAGAAAACATGTCGTGTTACAAGCTGTGCACGGAGCGTGTGTAAAAGGAAAACTTGTTTGCGCTTGAAGATTATTCTACTGAAATTGCTGCTTCAAGACTTGTCTATTTGTCCAGTTGTAGTCTCTTGCTATCTGCTGTGAATTTATAAACAAGTCTCTGAACGAACGAAGCCCTCTTCGATGCAAGGATCGGATGTGCGGGGTACGTGCCTAGCTCAGAATTCCTTTCTTATCCTTAATCTGGCGCTGGATAAATAAGAAATATGGATGATATAAGGTGATCCATATCTAGGAAACTTCTCACACCGGACATTAGTTGGTGTGTGCAATTGAATATATTAGCAGACAAAACCGTGGTGCTCAGTATCCGAGTTTTATGACAACGTTAGACTGACTCAGCAAATATACCCTTGAGCTGGCATTGCGTAGGTTAGATTAACTAATCTTGAATGGCCATCAGTATGGAGGATTCCCCAGCTCCTGCCAGGCTTTAAATCATTGTTTTGGCTCTCTTCTTTAAACAATGCATAATAACTATTCTTGGATGTACCTTGACTAAAAATTATTATCAGGTACATTGTTCTCGTAATCTCCCATCCAGAGAAGCCAGCTTCCATCGTGATGGTACAATTTGTCTCATCAACTAGCGATTCCCTCAAACCACCGCGCCTTAAATGGCGAGTGATTCATATGCAACGCCCTGTTAGGAGTCCCGCAGTGGGTCTAGATGGCCCAAATGAGTTGGGTATAATAAGTGATAATTGGTTGTTTAAGATTAATTTTGTGAATAATTGAGTATGTTAGCATAATAATATTGTGTTAGTTCGATCAGGATAGACAAAGAGGTTTGAAGTTAAAATAATAATAAGATTATCGTTCCAAAATGATTAGAGCCGTAAAGTTTGAGACACCTGAGAAAATACCATCCTGATTACTGAGGTACGGCCAAAATGTCGACTCACAGATCTTAACCACAATCTCCATTGAAGTGCAGTGAGTACCCTACGAGCACACTGAAGTGCTTCTTTAATAGGAGGAAGCATGAATTCAATCCGATCATTGTACAGAAAGCAAGCTTAATTGGTGAAAGCCAAAGATGCAAGTCTGGCAGGCTTGGGTGCTTTGAGTTGATGCTGATATTCTGCTTCATTAAATGCCAAAATGAGGGAGCCATTTCCAGAGACGAAATACATGGAGGTAGCTGCTACTCTCAGCCACGACTCATTTTTCCATTCATGCCAGAGAAGAAATGATCATATCATGCTGCGGTTGGCTGTACAGAAGAATGCGACGGTCCAGAGTACAGATCAACTTACAAAATCCCCACCAAACAGAAGGTCACATATCTTTTCGTCCGCTTGGACACTACTTCGACAGTGATAATCAGTCATCATTAATTTCTTTTCCTTCTTCAAAATCTCTGTTTCACAAACCTTACCGCTTTTCTCAAGGCCGGCTAGTAAAACATTGAATGTACCAAGAGAAGGATGGATTCCTTTCTTTTTCATCATTCTGTAAATTTTAAGTGCCTTTTCTGAGCTACCAGCGGAGAAGTAAACACTAATCAAAGCAGTATAGGTTGCAACACATTTCTGATTTCCCGGCAATAGATTAAAAATATTTGCAGCACAAGTGGGCTGTCTAGCTCGTCCAAGCTTATAAACTAATAGTGCACCGAGATATACTCCTACAGAATTCCCAGCTCCCATCATTTCCTCAACAATCTCCACCACCTTGTCATATGTGCTTGATCTCATCATAGTGCCTATCAAGGCAAGATATGCTGCTCTCTCAAGGTCTATGCCCATTTTCACGCTGTACTGAAAGGCTGATAGAGCACCATCTGGTCTGCAACGATCGCTGTTAACCTCAATAATTGTAGAAACAATCCAAGAATCCAATAAGATATTTTTGTTCAATATCCCAGCAAGGAAATGATCAACTGCAACAAGACTCTGCTTTCTCAAGAGTATCAGTGCCAGTCCTTTATCCAACCAGTCATCATCAAAAGCTGCAAGAGACTCGATCACATCTACACTGCCGACAAATTGCCTATCAAAATGAGGATTGACTTGCCTGAGTAGATCATCGCTCTCGCCTGCATCTTCAAGAGTTTTGAGTGCTCCCATAAATACATGATGTCGAAGAACAATGTGATTTTGTTTCATATACTGAAGAATTCGAATCATCGTCCCAATCTCACCCATTTTGCAGCATCTTTCGACCAAAATATTGCAAGCAGCTTTATCCGGTCGAACGCCTGCTTCTTGCATTCTATTGAAAATCTCGACAGCTTCTCCATAATTTTCTGAGATCCGTCATTGAAAAAAAAAATATGAAACATCAATAATCAATAATATTATATCATTCTAAAATAGTCAAATACTCTTCGAACAATATAAAGTGAAACACTAGAAAAGGAAGGCAGAACAATTGTGCCATATACTCGGCCAAGCAATAAAACAAACACCAGATAGGGAACACAAATGCACTCACTCGCAATGATAAGATGCTCCATCAGCACAGTATAAGTGTAACAATTTGGATAAATTCCAGATTCAAGCATCTTCCTGTACACATCAGTGCCCTCCTTCACCCTGTTATTATCAAACAAAATCTTCATATAAGCTGTATATGAAACCACGGTAGGATAACACCCCTTCTCATTCATCTCCTCCCAAATTTTAACAGCTCCATCAACATCACCGGACCTGGAAACCCAATGCATAAGGGAAGTGTAAGTGATGGCGTCAATCTTAATACCATTTTCTTGCATTTGCTTCAAAACGTAATTCATCGAAGCAATTCTCCCAGCTTCCCCAAAAATGTCAAGCATTGTCGTGTAAGTGTACTGATCATGCTTAAACCCCCTTAACCTCGAAGCCCAGTTGAAAAAAAGCCATGCCTTTTCCATCGGTGGGTGGGTTTTCAGCACTTTATTGACTGTGTAAGAATCCCATTTAATATCCAGGTTGGATACCTCTTCTCGCGCGGTATCCCACGGGGAGTATTTCAAGATTCTGTATATGTTAGCAATGGTATCTCTCATGTAAACTTTACGGGTCTCTACGTTTTGCTGGGGTCCTCTCGAATTGGATGCCCTTTTCGATAACTTGGGGTATTGCTTGGTGTGATTTCTGGGTCTTCTGGGTTTGGATTGGCGGTGAAGGGACCGGACGCATTTAATGGAAATATTGAAATAAGAAGATGAAGAAACCAATAATTGCTTGGAGAGAAATCTGCTGATAGCATTGAAATGCAACATTTACGTGTGTAACATTACAATCCCTTCTGGATTCTATGATCGAATCCCTTACTTCAAATTTTCAATTTCCTCCCGTCGCCTTCGCCGCCAAGATATAATGGAGACTGTAATCGGCAGTCGGACAGAACTGAAGTGGGCGGGTCCGAAATCTGAACCATACCAGAGCGGTTTTATTTTGTGTTTGGTATATTGTAAACCGGATTGGAGTTATCCTCGATGCAGGTTTGAAGAATACCTCAATTCTCATCACCAAACTCACAGGTCTTAACACCAAAAAAATATGATATCTATTTTTATTTAGATTATGGATTCTATTTTTTATTTTAGATTAATATATTATTTTGTCTTAATATATCCATAACTAATAATAATAAACGTTGCTATATATTAACCATAATATAAGTACAATTTATAGATTTTTCCAAAATAATAGTTTCCCTAGATGAAAAGTTTACTATAACTAAAATTATAATTAATTAGAAAAAAAATCTCAATCGAATTGGAAGTTACGACATAAGCATCAAATAAGTCACATGCAAAAAACATATCACATGGAAGTGGCTTCCTAGAAGTTCGCTGCATAATGGTCTTTTGACCAACTAAGTTCGAGACATCATACATGACACAAACAGTAGAAAGCGGATGCAAGGTACGGATACTCTGTACAAGGGCCTCCTCTCACTTGAAAAAATCAGGTACAGTATGAGCAAAAAAGCTTTACCTCATTTGTTGTGATCAATATACAGAGCCAACGTCGGAAATTTCTCACCGGTAGAGTACGGGCTCGTGACATACCAAAAGCTCACAAGGGCAGGCACGAATCAATGCCCCGGGATGTTAATTGTTTCCTATTCCTTTGTTTACATCCCCCATATTTCTGCAATGGGTTGTCCTTATACCCGGCTTTGAGGTTTTAATTTCAGTTGTCAATAATAACTAATCCATTTCGGTAAGGAAATTAAGGATCGAATTCTTGACGAATTAGTATTACCGTTCAATTACACCCTCGGAGTTGAATGTAGAGCGTAGTTCTTCTATGAAGCTTGATGAACATTATCCTAGTATTTATTTGAATCAGATTTGTTCCAATTGCTTTAAGAAAAAGAGCGCTGTACAGCTAAAAGCATATATAGGATACAACAAATGCCAAATCCTACTCTCTCGCAGCCGCATGAAGACAGTGGTGTTCTCCCCAGAGATGGATGCAGTTGACTGGAAAAACCAAGTAATTGTTTGAGAGGGTAATGCACAATATTGTACTACAGCAAATTCTCTTGCCGTCACATATTTCTTACCAAATCCATCAGTGTTTTGGTCTTAACCACGGGGCTTTCCACCACCAAGAGTGAGCTCAAGATCCTCCACTACAATCTCATGGATTCTCTCACCCTCCCATGGCTTTACCCTTTTCTCAAACTCAAACTCCGAGCCTCTCCCTCTTTCGGATGCTGTCGCCCACTTGGTACCTCCGCACCCATTAATTCCGTAAGGGAAAGCACTCTTCTGAGTTGGTGGTTTTATGAGATTAAACGTTGGGGAGGGAGGAGCTACTTGGGGCGAAACTGTCTGGAAACTCACCCAGCGGCCAGAGTCCACAGTGGACACATCAGACTCGTCACATTCAGGTATTGTCGCTGGTGCAATGTGGTGGCGCCGCGTGGGGCTTGAAGGAGCGGACGCCGCGAAAAGGGGATGGGCAAAGGACTTTAAGGTTACATTTGAAATAGAATCCCAGTCCATTTTCCGCTTTATACCACTTCTAGAAGTCGGAGAAGAGAGAGGCGGGGTCACAGGAGCACTGTTTGATATTCTAAGCGGAGGAAGGTTGGTGGGAATTGAGGCTATGTTCCTGAGGAACGGGAGGAGGTAGTTGGAGGGATTCCCATCACATCTAGAGGGGCTGGGAAATGAGGAGGACGATGGACTGGGATGGTAGGAAGGTACTGGGCTGGGGTAAGTCGAGGACTGTGGACTTGGTTGAACTGAAGAACACGCACTGATGTTTGTTGGGGTTCCTGCAATCTCAGCTGGCGGCGGCTTGCAACCCTGTGAGGCGTATTAAATCATCAATTGGTGTAAAAAGCAGAAGAATCCACAATTCACAAGGAAGAGAAATCGACTCAAATTTCTATAAGCAGGCGAAAGAATGAACTAAACCTATGGCACAAACAGCAGCATTACAGCTATAATTGAAGAACGTTGGGATCAAAGTAAAAGAAAAGATAGAGAGAGCATATAGCATTTGAAACAAGAAGAAATTTTCTCCTTCCGTCTTTTAAAATAGTTTCCAAATCAAGGCCAAGAAAACGCCATAGATCAAAATGACTACAAAGGATGAACAATCCAGAAAGCTCTACAAACCAGTTGGAGAATCAGAAAAAGGTAAATCACACAATCTGTCAGAGTCGTTCAGACAAGCAAACAGAAGCTTAATCAGATAAAGCAGCAAGAACGATTGACAACCAGGCTAAACCGGAAAAGCTGGGAAGAAAACACCTAGAATCAAGTGAACAACAGATTAAGCTCTACAAAACAAAACAAACACATGCCATTAATTAGATCTGGGAAGGGACAGCAATAAAACCTTGCGATAAGTGGTTCCATCTTCTTCAACGATCCAACCAGCCTCAAGACAGAGAGCCTTCAAGACCTCATTATTATCACAGTGTTTAGGGAGCTTATAGTTTCCCTGAGCTCTAAGCCCATGATATATCTTTGTAGCTATGGCTCTCCTCCTCCTTTCTCTTCTCTTGTTGTTCTCTCTCTCCTTCGAAGTTGGCAATCTCCCTGAGGATCCAACTGCAGTCATTTTCCCGGAAAACACCGCTCCCCTGAGAGCTTCACCTCCCTTCTTCCCCTTTCTATCTTTCTCTCAACCTTCTGTTTATGCCTTAAGTTTTTGTGGGGCTTTTTCTTTCTTTATGTCACGAGGTCAGTGGTTCTCAGCTCCTTTTCTTTATTGTTTTCGTAAGAAGAAAATAATGTTCCCACTGTAAAAATGTTTCCTTAAAAAAGATTCGTCACAACATTATCCGCCATTTTTTAACCCTTGCATGGTCCAATTAAGTTCATTTTAAAAAAGGGTTTACTTCGTCAGATTGATCCAAGTTAAAATTTTTGCTCGTTTCACTGTTCACAGAGATTCCTGCTCTCTCTCTGCCCTGACTCCTGGTCCTTCCTTCCTACCTTTCTAATTCTGAAATCAAGGACCTTCACTGCAACCGTGGATATGGGTCAATCAGGTTGCATAAAATTGTGAGATTGATTACTAGCTAGTTAAAGAAATCACTAGCCTGATCAAGGCAGGTTAGAGAAATTACTTGGGCAGTAGAGTACTATAATGTCAGATCCTTACCAGTTACCAGAGATGTAGTCAGGGTACGCTTTTTTGAAGGTAAGAAACAGGTAAAGTTGGTGAATCTATGACCTCACTCATGCTTCTTCGACGTAATTATGTTAAATGTCAGTCCTGCCACAGTGAAAAGAGTACCACTTTGGTTTTTACATGACCGATCCCTGCAATGTCTTTGACCGTAGAAGTGCTTCAGCAGATCTTAAAAAAAAAGATAAAATATAAAAATAAAAAGGATTTTATCAGTTGGGCCACTGGACCCGGACCGTGTCACTCTCTTGAAGAAAAAGTAGAGTGGGGCTACGGTCGGCTATACACGTGCGACACAGAAACTCACGATAATAAAAGGTCCCTTGTACGTGGGGGGACCATTAATCATCCTTGACGTATTGTGAACGGATGGATCAGGTTATCTAACCCTCGCAAGCTTTTATCGATAAACTAATTCAAAAACTCTGCTGCTACCGTTAGATTATTCTCTGACGATTAATTAATTAATTAATTTTGTGGGCATGTAAGGGTCAAAAATGTAAATTCCAAAACAGTATAGCGTCACGTCAAGTAGACGACGAGACATGTATCGTGGAGCAAGCCATTCAGGCAAATAACAAAAGACCACCGGACGTGTGCCTCTATAATGTATCTCGCATGCCCTGTCATGTGCGCGAGGACCAGGGACCACTACCCAAAGCAAGTCCTCTTTTCCGTTCCTACCATCAAAACCTGGCCCATTGTTAAATTCATCCCCAGTAGTTGAGCGGCTTCAACCTATATTATTGAATGTGGAATTTTTTTATTTATTTTACTCTTAATTTATACAATCTTTTTCTGTTGCCTTGGAGGCCATTTTAGTCATTGTCTTAAGTCCTCGGGCCGGGACTTGTTTGATTGATTAGAGATGTGTGCCTCCGATGGCTGAGCGCCTCCAGCATCGCACATTCCAATATCCGTGTTTTGTTTTTTTTTTAATAAGATAACTTATATAATTATGGTTCTTAGTAAGTAAGAGAAGGACACGACCCTAACCTCACGTGGGCTTGAAACGGACTGTCATCTCACGTGCAATGGCAATGGACTTTGATTAAAGTAATTCAACTTTGTCGGGGTACGAGACTTGTCAAGCTTCCGTGGATTGCGATTGGTTTAAATTTTTAATAGGGTTGCTGTTGTAAGGGACCTTGACAGGTGTATCCACACTGTGGATGACTGGCAGAGTTTATTCTACGTGGAGATTCCCTAATTCTTATCCTTCCGTCGGGGCCTTTAAGATAGAGCAACCAAACAGTCTTATTTGTTAAGCTTGTTACACATAAATTTATTTGAAATTAAAACCAAATATACTTTTGTCTAATAAAATCACTCAATTATTGTTTTAAAAAATATATTACAATTTAAATATAATTTGATTTTATATTAATTTGAATGATATTATTTAATATATGCGTTTAAGAATGTGATTTAGAAAAAAAAGGATAGAAAATAGATCTGGCAAAATAAATTTAATAATATACATTAAAAAAGAAGAGAGCAGGATTAGATTGAATCGGTCACTTTATATCCATTCTCTTCATCTTGTCTTTGATAGTGGACTTCTTGTATAATTTTGACTACCACTCGGCCCAAAGAAGACAAATAAGATGTCTAAAAAGTCCACGCAGACTGAGCCTGTGGAGAACCATTGGGCTCACCAGAGCTTCTTTCCAGTAATTTCTCTTACATCATTAAAATTTGATTGATTTGATACAAATAATATCGTCTCATATCAAATCTAAATCCAAAGAATATCAACCATTTTTAACATATTATAAAATGCGAATCTTCATAAGGTATGGCAATGAATGTTTTGAATGAGATATTTTTTATTTGTGGTGAATGCTTATGTCAAATCGCTGAATTAGTACAACGGAACACAGAGAAAATAATTCACTCGTGACTGAAAGTCATATACATCTAGAATTCAACAAATATTTTATTTTCGGATGTTTCAAACTTTTCTGAATCTGAAAAAAGATAAATATTTTATATATCATTTAAAAATGATGAATTATACAGAACACCATAACATTTTGCACTTTTATTGTTTAATAATTGTAAAAATTTATTACCTATAAATAATAATTTTCAGAAACAACTTCTTAAAAAAATATGTAGGATAGGGATAGTTGTATTTTGACGGGAAAAAATATAAAATGCCTTATAAAATTAACATAGACTTGTAAATTAATCAACAAATATGTGTGATTTCATGAAATAAAAAGTGTGATAAAATAATATATTTAAATTAATTTATGTATGTGAATACAAAAGTGGCGTGATGTTATCATAAACTACCCTTATTGTTGTCTTATTATCCCCATTTTCTCAGCCGCCTCAACCTTTTTTCTTACAAGAAAATTTAAACTAAGATTTTGTCGGAAGCGGTGGAGATTTTCACTAATGGGATTTGTACTAAGGAATCGAAGACTATCACCGGTGGCCCCACGCTGCCCCCGACATGACTCTTTTCATGAAATTTTAGTTTAATTATCCATATATTTCGAGAAGGAAGGAAATCATAATGCGGTTTGACTAGATGCTATGGGCATCGCTTCATTGTCTTTATTATCGTTTATAATAGTGATTCTCTTATTGATAAAATAAAAGGAAGGAAGTGTAATTTATATTTTAAAATTTTTATTAATACTCATTATAATATATATTTAACAAAGTAAGATTTATTCGCATCTTTTGAATTTTAATTAAATATTTAAGGAACGGTTGCTGTCACTCTAGAACTATTCTGGAAAGTAAAGACCACGTGTTCACGACTTTGAACTTGTGCCAGTACACTACACTACGCTACACCAGGCCAGGCTTTGCTTTATATTGCAGTAGAGCAAGTCTTCAAGCCAAAAACAAACCTCCATTTATCTGATTTTCCTAGTCTTCAGTCTTTCCCATACCTTCCCATGGAAGGCTCGGACTCAAAACCCCACGTAGCGTTGTTTTCCAGCCCTGGAATGGGTCATTTGATCCCCGTTTTGGAGCTGGGGAAACGCCTGGTCACAGACTATAACTTCAAGGCAACCATATTCGTTGTTGCTTCTCAAGCAGCAGGCGCAGAATCGCAAGTTCTCCAGGCAACTATGATTCCAAATTTCTGCGAAATTGTGGAGCTACCGTCGCCTGATATATCGGGCGTTGTCAGCCCTGATGCTGCAGTTGTCACCGTGCTCGCAGTTACGATGAGAGAGATGAAGCCCACCCTCCGCTCGGCGATTGCTGCTTTGGAGACTCCTCCTGCAGCCCTCATTGTTGACCTATTTGGCACTGACTCTATGATGGTCGCCGATGAGTTTGATATACCTAAGTACGTGTACATACCTTCGAATGCATGGTTCCTTGCTCTCCATGTTTACTCGCCGATACTCGATAAGCAGGTGGAGGGAGAGTATGTGAACCAAAAAGAGTCCTTAATAATTCCTGGCTGCAGACCGGTTCGACCAGAAGAAGTGGTTGACCCCATGTTGGACCGGACCAATCAACAGTACCTCGAGTATTTACGCGGGGGGATTGGGTACACCACGTGTGATGGGATTTTGCTCAACACCTGGGAAGATCTGGAGCCCGCTACATTTGCAGCTTTAAGAGATGAGAAGCTGCTGGGTAGGGTAGTTAAGGTTCCTGTTCACACGTTCGGACCGCTGCTGAGGACGAAAGATGACCCTAGTACGGATAGCGACTTGTTTCAATGGCTTGGCAATCAACCAAGTAAGTCAGTCATCTACGTGTCGTTTGGGAGTGGCGGGAGCTTGTCGTTTGAGCAACTGATAGAGATGGCTTGGGGTCTGGAGCTGAGCAAGCAAAGATTCGTGTGGGTGGTACGCAAACCTGCAGCCAAAACTGGGTATGGGTCCTTTTTCACTTCCGGTAACGAGCACGACGACGGATTGAGCTACTTTCCTGAAGGTTTTCTGGCCAGGACTAAAAACGTGGGCCTAGTGATCCAACAATGGGCACCACAGATGGGTATTTTGAGCCACCCGTCCATCGGAGGATTTCTAAGCCACTGCGGGTGGAATTCAACCCTGGAAAGTATTACCAATGGGGTGCCGATGATTGCATGGCCGATGTATGCGGAGCAGAGGATGAATGCCACATTGCTAGTGGAAGAGCTTGGAGTGGCCATTCGACCACGAACTTTGCCATCAAAGGCAGTAGTGGGGAGGGAAGAAATACAGAAGATGATTGGAAAAATTATGGTGGACGAAGAGGGAGCTAAAATGAGAATGCGAGCTAAAGAACTTAAATGTAGCGCTGAGAAGGCTTTAAGCGAAGGTGGATCCTCTAGCAATGGTTTGCGTCAGGTGGCCGGCGAGTGCGAGACGAGCTGGAAACGCCGGAACGAGAAGTCGCCAGCTTGATGCTTTGTTTTGGAGTCCTAAAAGGAAAGATTTGTGTAAAAGTACCAATTTGTTGGTGCAATCAGCAAGAGTTGTCGGGTTACTCAGGTTTGCTGCGTAACCATGTAGTAGCTGTGAAATAGTGCTATCGAAGTAACTGTGTCGTGTAAGAATGCACCTAGAGGCATTACCATTCTGAATTTGTGTATCTTTATATCATGTAATGTAAAGTTGTTGATGTACCCTTTGAGAAAAAAGAGACGAAGTTCGGGTTCGATTGGAACCGGATAACTCGCAAGGCGAGGTGCAGAGGGCATTCTTTGAAGCAGCATTGCATACCGGTAACATGCTAAGTTAACAAAGCCATTTAGACAGGTAAAAGGTAGGCAGCAAAACTGGCATACAAAATTATAGGTACATCCATTTACAACAAGACCCCACCACCCCATACAATGTACACAAAGGCATAAAATGCTACCCCAAATTAACAACTTTGAAATTCACTCCATAACCTGCAGTTCATGTAAATGCACCCATGAAATGCAGGAGGCGTCCTGAACAGAAGAAGATTGTATAGACAAGAAATTAGGAGATACCAGTTTTTGCCTGCTCTTCAGCACAGTAAATAAGCTGCCATGTCCAACTTGGTAGATGAGGGACATTAAATTTCTTCTGCATAATGGTCGTCCAGTCATCCTTGTCAAAGCGAAACAACTACTCTCCAGGGATATCTGAAAGAAAGCTTACTATGGCCATTTTGAACGAGGAATTTGTCAGGATTGATATCCTGGAGAAATGGGAAATATTTAGAGCATCAAATAGAAACAGGTATCTTTCCAATGCTTTGGTAAATACTTGCAACAAAAAAATGAAATAGATAAAACACAAAAAAGTGTGGTGGCCTAAAGTATTGAAAAAAACAGGGTATAAATAGCTAATTACAACGATCTCAAAAGAAAAAGTCAAAATGAAAAATGCTACCCCACAAGACAATAAGAAATTACCATGTCACCAGTAGCTTGAGCTACCAGTCACTCATAAACAAACTAAAATGTTTGCATAAAAAACAAATGCTATACTAACAACACAGGATACAGAACATTACACATTTACACCTATGCACGCAAGCATCATTGTTCTAAACATGATACATTTAGTAGAACAATTATCACCACAGGAGTCAGGTAAAGCATTTCCCATCATACCATGCACAAAGTACAGATGCCAACAAAAAACCAACAATACACAAACACATCTCATAATCTTGTTCCCTCAAAAGGTATAGCAATGCAAATTCACAATGAATAGATGCCAAAGTCCAAGAATATAATATTTCACAATTCCAAGAAATTAAGGAATATTATCGATATATATCAATAGTCATTCCAAATGGAAGCAAAAAGTTTGATAGTTCTTTTCCACACTTCTAAAACATCACAATCATAGATTCAATCTAATTAGATCGTGAATATAAAGTTGAGAATGAACACTACATAAAAGAGGTGTTGGGATGCATTTTTCGGTAGCAAATCATTTTTTCCCCTTTTTTGGCAACCACTACAAGTTTCACTTCAGAATTTTATTAATTATTACAAGCTTCTAAGAGCTCTAGGAAAAATGTGAAAAAGGTGTTCCATGAGGGAAAAGTTTTAGGGCTGACTGAGCATGAGTTTCATTGTCTGCGCTTTCAAACTTTTAAGGTTTCCTATTAGTCAAGACTCAGTCTCACATGTAAGGCAATCAGGCTGATATGTATAATGCGAAAGGAATCACTGTGCTCAGATTTCAAAAGGCTAATGTTGGAAAGCAAAGTGCTAAGAAGCTATAGGTCAACCGTTGGATGCATGAGTACAACACCAATTGACAGAAGCAACACAGCAGCTGAATCAAAATGTCTTATAAATGCTGACCATCCAAACAAAGCTCACACCTAGATAGCCAGAAATAGAAACAAAAGGCTGCATTTAATGGAGATACAATTCATTGAAATCACACTTTATAATAAGAAATAAAGAAAGCAGAGGAAATATATGCATGCACTACCAAGCTGAAGCAACTTTCTGTCCCAACAGAAACAGACAAGACTCTCAAAATGTTGCTGATAAATAGCCAAGCAGCACCTATTTCAATAGATCCACGCATGTAACACCAAACAGCTGAGATTAGCTATATTTAATCACAAAATATATGTGAAAAACAAACGTTTGCAGAGATTATGTAAGAAACCAAAATGACTAGCTACACAAGTGTTTTACTAGTAAGTTTTTATGTTGGAAAACCATCATTCCATTCTGATGCATCATATTCCAAAAGTACATGTAACAACATCAATAAAACTCAATAAGCTGCTCTCAACAATTAAAATGCATGCGGAATGCATAAATAGTCAAAGACATGAACTGGTTAACTCTATGATTTGACATGTGCGATACAACTCAGTGCACAATGTTGGTTTCATTCATCTTGCTTATTCAAGCAATGTCTATATTCAGGACGATAAATAGAATGATACTACGACCCAAAACAAGTAAAGAATATGTTCCCACAAATGGAAGAAATCTCACTCACTGTTTATTCCCAATCCCGTACAATACAGAGATGCTGCCAACGAAATTACACTACCCGAAGAAAGGAGACCTTCTGGGTATACTTTTTCTCCTTGAATATATCTCATGCTGCTCTTCCCTGGGAAGAATGTCGCTTGCAGGACACTAGTCACAGCAACACAACCGAAACAATTCAGCAACCTAGTTAAGCTAAATAAATTCACGAGAATTTGAAAAAAGAAAAAGAAAGAAACTGCAGATCCTCACGAGTTTGCATTCAATTGAACAAAACCGACGACTTTTATTCTGATCTTCAATCTCCATCTTCCGTCCACATTTTTCACAACTACTGCGATTGCCTTGTCTAATCAAAGGCTTCCCCTTTCTCTGCGGCCTCTCATTTATATAAATCGTAGGGTGGTTATTAAGTCTGTAGGATTGGATTTCAGAGATATCCACCAAATCTTTAATGTCATCAACTCTAACTCCAGTGTGGTTCAAATTTTTGTACATCTAAACAACACAATGAAATTATCACTAAAAATCAAAAGGGAAAACAACAAACAATAAACATACAAAAAAAACCACGCTCCCAATCTTTAAAAATAAGCTTACTTGGAGCACCCCATGACCGTCATGCTCATTTTTACAACTCTCACAGAATGCTGCGCCCTTGCAATCTCTGCACAGGAAATTACAGTACTTGGCAGTGTGTTTCTCACACGTCTCGAAAAATGTAGTCTCTAACAAGAGAGTAAAGAGTGGGTGGTGCTGCTGCTCCATTATTCCTCTTATCGCTAGTGGCGTTTTGCCTGTAAACCTAGTTGCTCGATGTCAAGCTTTAAGTAGAAACTCGAGTGGATGCCGTGGAAGTACGGAGACAAAGATAATATACTCCGCCGTCGCTTGCGTGCAGATGGGTGGACCTCTACAACTATCAAGACCCGTTAGAGAAAAGCCCACCGTACTTAAAGCCCGATAACAGATCTTTAGGTGAATTGGGTTTGCGAAGCCCATAGACAGGCCCGTGGTTGACAACATGGCCAGAATCTCATCACACGTGTTATTGCAGGTCATCGCAGGTGTTCTAAACACATTTAAAAGTCGATGGAGCAGTGACTAGCATGTGCTAAAGCTAGGTGTAATTAACAAGAGAGGAGGGAAAGTAATTAACTAATACAGCCTGGAAAAAACCACGAAACCACGCTCGCCCACTTGTCCACCATCCACGTTTCTTAATTAATGTCGTGAAGACGTGAACTATGGTATAGATTAAGACAGCAAACGAGACTTGGAATCTCTCTCTGGTCATAGTTTAAACCATGTGAAGATACAAACTAGGCTGTCTGCGAGATTTCGTGCTTTCAACTTTAGGGGATAGCTTTGCTTTTATGTTGTGTTCATATTTTACGTGCATATTATATATAATAATGTGTGCAATTGCGTTATGAGGACATCAGCTTTTACTGAAAGCGACAACATAAAGGGTTTGCCTTTCAATAAAAAGGAACAAAGGTTTTGAATTTTTTACAAGTATTTGACTATCCAGGGTCCCTTTTTTTGCGAGCAATAGGGAAGATTTGGCTTAGATTGATGTTAATTTCATATCCAACGTTATATAGCCACATTTAGGTCTGCTCTAGGACCATTTATGAAGCAATTGTTTTTTTCGTGTACCATCTTTTTGAAGCAATGGCATGTTACTTGATTGGATGGTACTGTAGAACAATAACCCACTGGTTCATTTGATATAAAGGCTACTGTATAGCATCTTGAATTTAGAGCTAAACGCAATCCACATAGCCGTAAACCCACCTACTTAATGGCTGAAATTAAGGCGGAATTCATGGGTTGGTGAAATCTAAGCTAGTGCATTTTTTTAAAAGAAGATGAGGTGCGTGTGTGGCTAACCTACCTTCAATTTGATGGGTAGTAATGAAATGGGCACAAACTTAGAGGACAAAAGATTGGATGATTTAGGGGGGGGAAGAGGGAAACCTGGTAAGGATAATGTGGTTAGCGTCTATAACACAAACAAAATTGACTTGGAAGACAAGTCTTTGATGTGATGAGTCAAAGCCTCAGAAGTCACATCAAGGCATGCATATATTATGTCACTTCTATGAACACAAATATATCTCCTATGTCGAGATGGGAAAAGAAGTGATGAAGAGTATATTAAATTATGCAGAAGTTTATCTCTTTTACTCAAAAGATCAATTATTAAGAATATTTGACATCAGAGTTAGAATGATAAACCCGAATAATGCGATTGTAGGATCAGATTATTTTATTTTTAATAGAAACTAAAAATTATTAATATTATGAGAGCATATAATAAACTGATGCAAATTTTTATAAATTGATTATTCTAATGCACAATCTTACGTATAAGGGCCAACAAGATAAACTGGACCACTGGATATTCCCTTTAAGAAGGGAACCAAGAGTAAGGTGCCCTAATGATTTTGGAGAAGCACTCTATAATATGTTTCCAAATGAGAGGAGAAGGATAGATGCGTCGGGATTTGTTAAATGTCCTTAATTGAAGGAATAGCTTTGATTAGCCAAATAAGAAATATAAAAAAATTACTTAATATAATTAATTACAAATTGATCATTCAAATGAAGTTGGAAGATGGGGAACAACGCATGTAAGTGTCGGGATAAACATGACACCCATTAAATTAAGCCTCTAGTTGATTTATTTAGTCAAAACCAAAGTTTTATTGGGAAACCTAAACAACTCAAAAGCATAAAAAAGGAATCCGATACATTGCCATGCGCATCTTCTTAAACAATATTAAATAAGAGTAGGAGTAGGACACGGTTAGCTTGAGCTGCCATGCTTGTAGGAGCCTTTGCCTCTTCCCTTCGCTATCTTTCTAGATCTCTCTCGTCCTTATCCTCCTTACCAGCTTTGGGAATATTTTAATTCAAGGTAACCCTGGCAAGGTGAAAGAACATCGCATGCTTATCCTTAGAGCCATAAATATCAACCAACTTGAATATTCAGAGATTTGCCTGACCTTCTAGCAACCTCTGTTATCAGCAATCGTGAGGGGGGAATAATTACATATCTGTCGCAAACTGATTGCATGCCTCCTTCCAGTTTACCCCTCCAAGGTTGTTCGAGTCGAGGTGTGGATTATTGCCCGTGAACTAACGACTACCACACTGTCTTTTCTAATATAATAATTATAATTATAATTAAACAATGTTCACCATAGTCTATGATGGCACCTAATTTTTAAAAAGAAAGACGCACCATTTGCTACTTGCTAGCATCATCTGCCTCCTCGTATCTTTGCCATTTAAGGAACATGTAATATTATGCTGTCATGATGAGGAAAACTAAGGCCAACCACTCTAGCAACATTCACTGATCCAATATCAAGAAATTGGAAAGGATTGATCGTATTGATTTTTAAAATATTGGATGAATTTTGAATTTTATTTTTTTAAAATTTAAAGGATATTTACCCAATTGATCTCTTTAGTTATATATGTGATCATCTTTATTGTTAGATGTCTAATCTACCGTATCTATAATTTTAATTCTAATTTTTAACAATTTTATATATTAAACCACAGTAAAGAGTTTTATCTGAAGTTCCAACTTTAGAGATTGGCTTTGAACTAACTAAACTTGCCTATTTCAAATGCATATTATTGAATTTTTGATAAATATATAAGATTAAATTGGTAGAGCCAGATTTCTTTGATGGTGTTGTTTAATTGAAAGACTGAAATAAGTAGTAATTAAACAAATAAAAAATAAATATGTAATAAACAAGTATTTAGGATAATTCAATCACTTTATGAATTATGAGATTGGAAGTTGTGTTTCAAGATATAATAAGAGAAAAATATTAATTTTTTATAATATTATTACAGAGTTTTATTATATCTTAACATGTGTCAACTTAATAAGTGTCATCAGAATTTTTTTTATTATTTCAAGATATCTTTTTAGAATATATATTTTAGCAGGTGTCAACTTAACAGGTGTCATCAGAATTATTATTATTATTATTATAGAGTTTTATCTTTTTAGAATATACATCTTAACAGGTGTCATCAGAGTTCGGTGACAGATTACTCATGCAACCGACAAGATTATTTTTCTATTTTTAAGGATTTTTTTATAAAAATCAATTAGATCTGACAAAATTACTTTTCTGTTTTAAAAGAGATTATATATAAAAATCAGTTAAATCTGACAAGATTATTTTTCTTTTTAAAAAGAGATTATATATAAAAATCAGTTAAATCCATAAGATTATTTTTTATTAGAATTAGTTAAATCTCACAAGATTATTTTTAAAATTTTTAAAAGAGATTATGTATAAAAATGAATTAAATCCTAAAAGATTATTTTTTTAAGAAAGATTATACATAAAAAATTAGTTAAATCCTACAAGATTATTTGTTTATTTTTAAAAATAAATTATGTATAAACAATCAATTAAAATCCGGATGTTCATATCTAACACGGACAACTCCCTCCTACTAAACCTTACCAAAAGCATTTTAAAGATAAATTTAGGACTAACATGCGTAACAACTACTAGCCTATCACTTGGTGTTTCCTTGTTTGGCTTCACCTTAATGCCTTATGTCCAATCTGATGGAAATAAACGCTGCCTGAATAGACAAAGTTTCGTTAACCGGCAAACAGCTCTTCTGTACCTAGCTAGTTGAAAGATCGTACACAAGCTATCCACATCAATAATAAAAGGTAAGCTTTTCATTTGCAAGTCCCCCCTCATTTCCTGTCCGAAAAGGAAACGAGAAAATGACTCAAGTAGGGGGCAGAGATTCGCCCTTTAAAACCTTGCCACCTCATCAAACAAGCTTTTCGCCATAAAAATTTAGAAACCTCATTTTCGAGCAGTGCACCACCCTCCATGCACCAATCACCATGGAGGTGAGGCACAACCTGGGTTTTCTTTTCTTAATGGATTATTAATAGTCATACGGTACCGACATGAGTGACGAAGCAGGCCAGGGGGCTAATGTATGGTAAGTAGGGCATGCGGTTAATTAATCAAAATTTGGGGAGCAGAATTGAAAAAAGCATGGCGGCTAGGGTACTATAGAAAACAGAAAAGGAAAAGTTAAAACTCATTTAACGAGTCGAGTCCCTTCCCAGTTGGAACTGGAGGTCAGGTACATTTAACTGTCTGCATCTGGAGGAGGGGTGAGACGTGGGCGGATAAAAAATGTGGTCCCGCCTCAGTTCTTGGGGGATGTGACACGCGTTTAAGGAGTTTGGTTCTGCCCATGTGCGCCAACTTGTCCGCATCTCCACGGTAACTCCTTTTTAGTTATTGGCTTAAGACATGGCTGAGTTTGAGTTGAGCCATCTACCATGTCGAAAGGCCACCAAATTGATTCAGTACCATTTTTGAAAAACATTAATCCAATAGAAAGATAACGTAATTCGGGATTTTAAATATAAATAATACTGATTCAATATGATTTAGATGCTATCGTGCTGCTGATCCAAGATACATTAATATAGAATTAGTAATAATTAAATTAAAACTAAAACTAGGTAAAAATGAATTAAAATGTAGAAAGAAGTAAAGATAAGTTCGAAGTTACCAACTTTACAAGATAAAACCAACATTTATTGAAAAGAAACAAATCATGTCTTAAGGTAGGACCACACGAAGCTAGTGATGCAAGAACAGCTATTCACTGCCGGTCAAATCGTCAGGGAATCATTAAACGCTAGAAAGAAAGTCGTGCAGTACTTCATGGATAACATGTTCTTCTTATCTTCAGCCTGCTTTTTTTGTACCTTTCTTACACTGTTGATCTACGGCAGGCCATGTCTGTGTACTCTTTTTCATTGATTTGTCGAATGAATTGAACCATAACGATCCCCCTCTAACTGAATTGATCTATGCCAGGCCACCACAGAGCAGCAATAGCTAGTAGCTAGCCCCTGACCTTGCACTAACAAATATCCTTTATCCTCTGGTTTTCTCTCCTCCTCTTTTTTCATCTGTTTGCTTCAGTCGTACGTAGATGCATTGACTCAGTTCAACACAGAAGCTTTTAACGGACAAGACAAAGTGGCCATGCATGCTAGCTATCATGGCACGCTTGATTAGAAGTGTAGGTCAAGCCAGTGCCACATATTTCCATCCCATTTTCCACACCTAGCTATTCCTTGTCACCATCTCACCGATTGCTAAGAAAGCTTTCGATTAATGGGGCGAAAAGAGTGCCTGTATCGATGTTATGTTTGATCACGTAGAAGTCGAGGATTTTTTTTGTTTGTACAATTCGTCGGTTGTTTTTAACTTGTACGTGGACCAGAAATGTAAGAGAATAAAAAGTGAAATCAAAAGGAAAAGCTAACATTGCCTCATATACTAAGGAGCATGAACTTAAACAGTACTTTGGTCTCCCCCCTCCACATGCTAATAAAGGAGAAAACAAAAAACTGTTTTTTTGTTTTTTGCTTCCACTCATGAAAGGAGCTAAAAAATTAATTTTTCAAATTTTGATTCATATTTATTAAAATAAATATTGAATTTGGCCTCTGCTTCTGTTTCATATCTATCATCCATCTGAACCGGCTCAGGGTAAAAGCCCGAATGTTAGCGGCTTGCGAAGCTGGGAAAAACATTAAAAGTTGTGGAAATTCCACCCAATGGGACAACAAAAGTGTGTCGCCTGTGCAAATCCAGAGGCCAACTCCTCCATATTTATTTTTTTATGGTAAAACTCAAGGTGGTCACTGGTTAGGTTGGGGATCCCTACAATGAATTAATTTACCAAGATTGCGTGAGGGAGCTCTTTGTTCACACACCATAATCGCCCACCCTTGCTTCGTTATTTACCAAATTTGGAAAGCCTACTCCTCCTCCTAGCTAGCCCTTCCACCCTACCGCGGATTAAAGAGCCAGTTTCTACCAGCGTTATTTTCGAACTTGGACATCCATCCGATCGGTACCTATCAAAATTCTACACCTTTCGACCTACAGTATGCCGTGTTCGATGTTTAAGTCCCTGTTTTAAATTAAAATAAATGTTCGAGATGGATAAATGGGTGTTTATAACAAGGAGAAGGATGGTATTTATAATAATATTTCGTATCGAAATAAAAGGGAAAAAAGGAAAAACTCCAAAGCTTCTCTGTGTTTCCTCAGAGAAGGAGGAGACCCAGTGTCCCATTGTGGGAATGTCACGGCTCCAGGGGCCCCCCACTGTGCCTTTCGACAAGACAAACGTTAGCTCCACAATTTCCAAAAACCAACAACATTGTGAGCAGGAGGCACTCCACCGATACCTTCAAATCCTTTGCAGAAGAGACACGGTAGATATTTGAGAAGGTAGCAATCCCTTCCCATGAAGAAAGCTTTTGGTGGGAATGTTTTTTGTGGAAACCAGGCTTGAGGATTTAATTGTAATCTTGTTTTCATTTGAAACCCCATTGGCAGCAGATAATTTCCCATATTCATCTCTTATCCGTGCGTGGATGGTTTCGACAATATCTTCTACACCGAATGGATTAAAAGGTCAAAAGAAGAAACAAAGTATATGTGAAAGTAGACCCATCTCGTCATATTCATAAATGGCATCGCTGATATTACATTAAAACTAATGTCTTTATTGCCTCGCACCCACAAAAAGCTCATTTGACAAAGAGGCCCTTGCCAGGTCCTATATAACAAGGCAAGTTCCTCCTACGTTTGTGCACTGGAGCTAATTACTTAAAGAAAGAACACACTCCCCTTGAGGAAGAACTCGAGAGCGAGAAAATTTTAAACTCAGTTGATACAAAGAGTGAGCACCAAGAAAAGAGCGTCAGTCACCATGAGTAACAGTTTTGAAGAGCATATGGCATTCATTTCCCAGTTATATCCCAGTACATTGACAGCGCTTGCAGAACAAGGTTAGTTCTTGATTACACAAGCTCACATGATGTGAAAAAAGCTACGTGTAAGCTAATTAAAACTCTTTACATAGAGTTAATATATAGTGCACGAAGTCGACAACTTCCAACTTGTTTGTGCTGATTATTAAGTAGCCTAGAGCATGAACTGATCATGTTGATAATACTCAGGTGATCTTAAGCCACGACGTAGGCGCAAGAAGACCAAAGGAGAAAATGATGCCAAGTGTTCAAAGAAGAGGAAACTCAGTGCTGACCAGATTAATCTTTTGGAGCTCAACTTTGGAAATGAACATAAGCTGGAGTCTGAGAGAAAAGACAAACTAGCATCAGAGCTGGGACTCGATCCTCGCCAAGTTGCAGTCTGGTTTCAAAATAAAAGGGCTCGTTGGAAGGCAAAGAGGCTAGAGGAGGAGTTCAGTAAACTGAAGGCCTCCCATGACAGTACAGTCCTCGAGAAATGCCAACTGGAATCTGAGGTTTGTCTCCTTAATTTTCTATCTACATCTCTTCCTATTACCATGCATCTTTTAAATATGTTTCGTTTTTTCTATAATCTTTTCAGCTAGAACAAAGTTAAATAGTGATTCGTCTCAAAGACAGCCTGCAATTTGGCTATTCTTTTGTTTGTGTTTGCATAGAAAATATCGTGGAAGTTTATCCGATCAGTTGCTAAGCAATATGAATTCTTCTTTTTAAGGTAATCAATGGGGTTGATCTGTTTCACCTCTTCTGCGTCCCTTGGGTCTCTTTCATTCTTTTATTTTTTTGTTTTTTGGTTAGTTTTCTTCCCCCCCTGATTCCTGCTTTAAGGAAACCTCGCAACCCAAAGTGACGGCCCGTTGATTACTCCAGTGGACAAGCTAATGAAGCTATTCACTTTCTTACTCTACCTGTAACTTTATCTCCATCCTACATAATATTATATAGTCCCGTGAATCATGACTGTCAAAACCAAGTTCCCCTTGCGAGAAACCAAAAATCAAGCAATTTCTCCCAACCACACACCCACCATTTTTTAACGTGCATGAGCTGGTGGTTTGAAGAGAAACATGTCATCTTCCTGATACCGCTCACAAAATCGACACGATAGTGAAAATATTTGACAAAGAACAGAGTACTGCTACTCAATTACCCAACAAAAGGTACAGGAATGCTCCAATCAACAACCTTCATCCGTACAATATTGTTTGCTATATGGCCTTAATTATAGCTGGGCCTTCCAAGTCCCACCCGTGGAGAACAGCAACTGACAATTTTGGTTTTGGACGGAAAGCAAAAAAAGTGACGATTCCTTCCACGTGGGAACAAACCCCACACTTCTAAATATCAGAGTGAATTGGGAAAGAATGAAAGAGAGCAGAGAGTTGTCATAATTACAGATCAAACGTTACGAATTCAAGCAGTTCAAACATAAATTTGTCTGATTAATTGAATGTTTGTGTATAAAACTCGTGTTTTATCGTTCCATTGCAGGTTCTGAGGCTCAAAGAGCAACTCTCACAGGCGGAGGAGGAGATACGACGATTGTCTGAGAGGAACGAAGGGGTTTCAAGTAACAGTTCAACTTCCTCGCTATCAATGGAAGTTATTGACCCACCATTCCTCGGAGAATTCGCGATAGATAGTTACGATGATGTTTTGTACACGCCACAATGCAATTACATGCATGGTCTGGAATGGATTAGTTTGTACATGTAATAAAACCTACTTGTTTTAGGATAGGATGTAGATAAGTAAGTAGGACGTGACAATCTATGTAGATTTTCTTTATCTCGTTCTAAATGTGTTTTCTTTCAACCAAGCAAATCTCTTTTATTAATCTATGATGCAACCAAAATGGAAGAACATTGAAGATATGATATCCTGATAAGAATATAACCATATCTATCGGTCGGAAAATTATTGGCTATTTTATACATAAAAAAATATAAATAATCACAACCATATATGAAAAATCCTGACTAGTCATTATCCACATACATAATACCTAAGACTAAATGTGGAATCGATGAATTATCTCAGAAGCATTCTAATCTTATAGCTGAAAACATATATCATTAGACCTATCGACATCATATACTATTCAAATAATCCTAATATGGCTGTTACAATATTTTGATGACATAGGATTTGATAGAGATATTTGCTGTAGATTCTGTTTTTTTTTTCTTTTTTTTTTAAAAAAATATATTTTAGAGGCATGATCACGTCATTCAGAAACGTGGTTTATCCATATATAATCAGGATATATCCTGATATTTTTTACGATATTTCATGGTTATTTGTTTTACTATGATGTCAGCCTTGTTTTATTCTGATGCCAGACTGTATTTTGTTTTTATTACTATATTTCCTAGTTGAGAGGATAATGATTTTTAATATTTTATTTGGAAGTGTTTTATAATGATAGATCTAGTTTTGAGAATGTACAGGAAATAAACTTTTTGCATGGATCGTTGGAGGATTTATGAAATGATATGTTTTAATGATGTTATAATACTCTATTAATTTTTTCAGTTATTTTATGGGTTGAGTTTGGTTTTATAAAAGTGATTTTTTATTTTGGAATTGTGCTTTTAAAATTTATTGTATTTAAAATTAATCTCTATATTTTTAGCAAAAAAAATATAGAGATTCTTCTGGATAACCAATTGAGTTTTGGCATTTGTACGAAATGTTGTTATTTTATTATTAGATTTTTAAAAAAATCTAAAATATGCCTAGCCCAGGTCATAAAATGTCGTATTTTATTTACTCTGGTATGCCTATGACTTATTAAGCCATTATCCATGCTTAGATATATGAAATTATAAGACTTTAGAAAGACTTGATTTAAAATTATATAAATTATCCCTATTATGTTTATACTAATTATTGAATGATAATTTAGTTATTATAACGTTTCCTATTGTATCTTCAAATTTAATTATTTTCTAGTTACATTATGAACTTTATACTATGATACTAATTATGCTTGAATATTATAAAATTTTATGCTATTATCGATCCCATCGATAAAACTATTAAGTAAAGAGGCAATGAGTTATGATTATCTTGATGAGATGACAAGTCCAGTAGTTTCCCGAGAGATATTCCCAACTATAATGCAGCTTCCGGATTTTGGGCCCGAGCCCATAGTTAAATCGATCCCAGATATATTTTGAGTGGATATGAAATGGGACGTATATATTATATAGTTGGACAATGATCGTGATCATGTGTACCCCACCAACAGGGAACGTAGTTCATGCTATACGGATACGTAATTTTTTATTAAATAGCAGCTTAACGATAATATATAAAAATAATTTAATTAGTTAAAATACATATCGTTGCAATCTATTAAATATTTTTATTATCAATTTGTGCTAAATATAAATATTAAATGTTGACAATAGCCACACTGCCTGTTGTCGGTATTTTTTATTTCAATTTTTAATATTGTTGGTGGAATGGCACGTAGTTTGAGATGGGTAACTAATAATTATTTAACTCCGGAAGAGGTGGCCGTTTAATGATGAGTCATACAATAGGCCTATGAACCTTATCCAGTAACACATGGACAGCTGGAATCTTCATTGGTCGCACGTGTCATCCGCTGCAAACCCTAACCTCGCTCTAGCCAGTCAGTCGGATTGACCCGGCTATAAGCACCTCTCTCTCTCCTTTGGTCACCGCCCTCTCACTACATCATCACCAACTGTTGGTTCAGACAAAGAAAAACAAACCGCCCACGTTTCCCAAGTTTTAAAAACTCACCAAACTTGACCCTTCATTCTGTTGCGTTCGGTTCTTTGCCTTTACTTTCCCCGGTTAGATAGGCCAAGGGAAGAAAGAACGGTGAAATTTTAAGGAGGAATATGTACTGGAAGTAGAAGCTACTTCAACTGTTTCTTTTGTCTTTCTTGTCTGTTTCTGTCTCTCACTCTCTTTCTAAATATTTATTTATTATATTTTTTTTTTACCTTCCTGAGGGGTTTATACTTGATATTTCTTCACGCTAATATTCGTCAGCCGTTGATCTGTAAGGGAGGAAAGGGTTGTTTTTGGGAATCTTAAAAAAGCTTGTATCCCACTTGGACTTCCACCTCATCCTCTCTTTCGCGCCGTGAAAGCAGGGTACTCTCTCTTCCCCCCCTCTCTCTCTCCATGTCATAGATTGTGGTTTAACTATGTGTATGTACTTAGCATATTTTCTTGGCCTTTTGACTTGAGCCTGTGTGTTGTGTGTTTTGGGATCTATGGTTGTTTGGAATTAATTGGAGAGTCGTTATTGTTGTTGCTTATATATGATGGCCTGCAAATAGTTAGAGCTTCTTTTTCTGTTCTCTCTTTTTTTTTTCTTTTTTTTTTGGCGTAAGTTGAAACGATGAATGTTTGAAGGTTTCTGTTACATGTTGATTTTTTTATGCTTTGAACTTGTAAAATTTTTGGAGACTGGCGCTACTTGGTTCTTCTGGCTAGGAGAATCACTCTGTTCCAGTGTATTTGGCATACAAGCTTAAGGCGGTTGATTATTAGTTTGTAATCTGACGAGCAGCTTTATCCTATTGCTTTGCTTTGCTAAAATTGGAAGGTAGACGTGGGAATGATCTAAGGGTGAGGCTTTAAGAGATGAAGTGCTTTTGGCTCGAGGATTTAGCAAATATTGTCCTAATTGAACTTAAGTATTTGCGACGAGTGTAATTAATCTGAGTGTACTCCTTGGTGAACTGAGTTCCTTTTGGAAAGGGAATGGTGACTGACTTAATACATGATACGGTGGCAGAGAATCCCCTGTTTGTGGTCTTGCACGACGAGAATTATTGAATTGCGTTTGTATCGCCATTCCAAAGAATGCGGCGGAGGTCGGATGTGCTGTTGGTCAGATATCATCCGGACTGGGGTGCTGTAGGTTATTATCCAAGAAGATGGCGTTGAAGGGTCTATGATGTAATTGTGATCTTGGGTGATCCAAGCTTAGGGTTTTAGTCGCATGCTAATTACGGATATGTTTGATAAGAGGGAATCCCAGTGGATATGGGGAGAAGAATGTTAGGATTTATTTGTCATTTTGCTTTCCTTAATTAAATTGTGTTGTATGAAGCTCTGATGGGGGGACATGGGATCTGTATTGAGTGATTGCAATTTCATGTTAGCCCTCAGTTCTGATGCATTCCATGTCAATGGTGGCAGTATTTTCTGTTGCTATTACTCGTAAAACCCAGTAGTAAGAGGAACTGCAATGGTCTTATGTGACTACTATTTCAACTAGGAGGGAAAGTTCTTGGAATGCTGGACATGTTTGGCTTTTTTCTTTTCCACATGTAGTCAAGCGTGAGATCTGCCTGCATTAATGATGGTAAAAGAAATAGACCATGAAAAAATTTGTTGTTTTTATCAAAAGGCAGTGCAATAATGAAACGTGATATAGTTTGTTCATCTGTGGAACTTATTTCCCAAATTTTTGAGAATCCTCTGTTTGTCAGGATTCATTATTACTCCTATAAAAGGCAGATCAGAGAGTATCTGATGGAGCGCATGGATTATGTTACCTAGCTTCATCCTTTACCTTTTCTCCTTAAATGGAGTATGGATAGTTCAACTCATATGTTGAAATTGAAAATTGTTTATCCATAAATAAGTTGGTGCTGAAACAGTGTGGGTTATCGGATTGGAATAGAGGGACCAGAAGAAAGATTGGTATAACCCTTTCAGGTGGTCGTGATTGTGGTCTATCCTTGATGAGTAATGATCCGGATTACCGTGCTATCTACAGGATGTACACAAGCTTAATTTCTATTTGCTGGGAAGTGAAGAATGATATGAATATATGCTTCCTTGATTTGTAAAATGTACAAGCCTTTAAGAGTTTGAATGGATGATTATATTTGCTCAAATTTGTTACTTTCACCTCAGTATTCTGTATTCTGGAGTTCATTATCTTGTTCGCCTCCACGCTTTTCTTTTTCTTTTTGTTTTGTTGTTATCGTATACTAGAGATGGGTAGCACCACTTTCATGTAGAATGGTGAAGAAAGTAACGCCGTTCTGATAATAAATTATTTTAGCTAGGTAATGCAGGATTTCTTGCAGTTCATCTTCATTCTCCGGATGTCCTGTTTGTGATAAAGGAGGTCAATGACAGACCTCAAGATGGGAGCTTTTTCCTAGAAATTATACACTGGTTACTTCTGGAACTATGTTTTGCTAATGATGTTTTTCGTTATCTTGCAGGTGGTTCTTCGATATTTAACACGTATATTCAATCATAAAGCACTGAAGCTAGGATTCGCTACCCATACGATGGGGACAGGGGAAGAGGGAACACCTGCTAAACCTGCAAAACCTGTGTCTTCAACTCAAGTACTCCCTCAATCTACGTCTCCGGTGTAAACTTTGTTTTTCATGAGAATTTGTTTTCTAATTTGTCACCCTTGCAGGAAATGCCAGCGGCACCGTCATATCCAGACTGGTCAAATTCCATGCAGGTTTATGTTTAGAATATTTGTTGGGAAACAAAGTACATTCATATTATATTAAAGGCTCACCGACCAGCTGCCCTTTTCAGGCTTACTATGGTGCTGGAGCCGCTCCGCCTCCGTTTTTTGCTTCAACTGTTGCTTCCCCAACTCCTCATCCCTACCTTTGGGGAGGCCAAGTAACCATCTAGTTGAAGTTTTCAATCCAATCCTATGTTATAAGTGCCCTGCTACTTGAGAAGTTTATTATTTCTATTTTGAATTAATGAATTACTATGTTCTTTTGTGTTGATAATTTTCAGCATCCTTTAATGCCACCATACGGGACACCAGTTCCCTACCCGGCTTTGTATCCCGCAGCGGGAGTTTATGCCCATCCTAATATGGTACCTGTAAGATTTAATTTTCCACTCATTTGAGGAATGTGTTCTATTTGTATGTGGGTAATTTTATGTTTTTTCCTGTTCCATTATAGTGTCATCACTATGATTGATTTGATTTGGTTGATACATCAATCTGTAGGCACCAAACTCAGCACAGGTAAATGCAGAGTTGGAAGGAAAGGGTCGTGATGGAAGGGAGCAGGCTTCCGCTAAAAAATCTAAAGGAAACTCAGGAGGCAAGGCAGGAGACGGTGGTAAAGTGGCTTCAGGATCTGGAAATGACGGTGCTTCTCAAAGGTAACTAAACCTATAGTTTATTCTTGAATCACTTTTGAAATGCTTTTCTACTACAGATCCATCGTCATTAGTTTTACAATTTGCTTATCCTTCTCACATGGTGGTGCACATTCATGTAAACAGTGCTGAAAGTGGCAGTGGCAGTGGCAGCTCGTCAGATGCGAGTGATGAGAATAACCAACAGGTAAAAGTTGGCATCCATCAGTTATGCTTTTGTCAGCCAGCTATAATGCATAGGGTTTTACTGAAGCACTTGCTGGTCTTATAAACTAGTAGAGCAAATTACATTCCCCCCATGATGCTTGATATTACTTGTCAATAGGAAATCACTACGTATATACAGAATTTTGCTTTCTCCTCTCCTATAGAATTTCTTCTTTCATATGTTTTAGGAGGTTGGCGCAAGTAAGAAGGGAAGCTTTGACCTGATGCTTGCTGATGGTACATTTTTCTCATGTTCTCAAATGTTATCTCTACTGTTTTATGTTTTCCGTAGATTTTTTCCCTGACTTGATAGAGATTTCTTCTCAGCCAATGCTCAGAATAACACAGCAGTTTCTGGGAAGCCGGTGGGGTCTATGCCTGCAACTAATCTTAATATTGGCATGGACTTGTGGAATGCATCTCCTGCGGCTGCTGCTGCTGGGACTACAAAATTGAGAGCAAATCCATCAGGTGTCTCCTCAGCTGTGGCACCTGCAGGAATGCCTGATCAATGGGTTCAAGTATGAATGTTTGTCATTGATTCACTCTTCTTTCCCTTTGAATTGCTGAGAGATTTCATATTATCTAAAGCACAAAGAATTCTGTTATTGCTCATGAGATGGCCTGAGTTTTGTTTTATGTCAATACATGTTCACTTCTTGTATCCGAAAAGGGTAATATTTGATTGACAGTCGACACAGATTGGCTTAGAGAAGACGCAGTCACTTGTCAGGCTTGGTTTTCTATTTTTGTGCAATCTACCAAGATTTCCTCTTTCTCCACTGAATCATATATTTGGTTTCTCGTAGGACGAACGTGAGCTGAAAAGACAGAAGAGGAAGCAATCGAACAGGGAGTCAGCCAGAAGGTCAAGACTACGGAAGCAGGTAGTTCTTAAAATCCAATAGTTCTTCTTCTTTACAGACAAGTGGGAGATTCATTACTTGGTCACTCTTTTGGCTTGTATGGTGGAAAGGAGAAGTTCGCTTTTGGTGGCAAATCTCATCACTCGTCTCTTCTTTACCAGGCCGAATGCGAGGAACTTCAAGCCAGAGTGGAGAATTTAAGCAATGATAATAGCAATCTCCGAGACGAACTTCAGAGACTCTCGGAGGAATGCAACAAGCTTAAATCGGAAAATGATTCCATAAAGGTTCATTCTTATCCTGCACTGCTGGAAAATGGTATTTACTTATCTACTAAATAGTTTTTCCATTGGCATGACAGGAAGAGTTAACAAGGTTGTTCGGACCAGATGCAGTGGCTAACCTCGAACAAAACAACCCCTCTTCAATGCTTCAGTCTCGCGGTAGCGAGGGAAACAGCTAATAGTGAAGTCAGAAATCACACGGCATTCGGTGAATATTTTCTTAAACTCCAGCAGATTACGAGACACCCGTTGAGCATAGAAACAGTGGTTTTGCTTCCTGATCTACACCCTTACCCTTAACCCTTTTAGCTGTAATATTAGTAACATAACATAACATTTGCTTACAAAATTGTAACCCGAGTCATAAACGTCAATGAGAATTTTATGTGCATTGTTTGGCTAGCAAATTCAAATACTGTAGTTGATCATTTTTCCTCAGTACTGTTTAGTTCGCAATAGCAAGCAGAGTAGGCCAGAAATTGAAGGCCTAGTTTACTATCAATCACGAACAACAACGGACGATGTTATAATTGGGATTAACCTTTGAATTTATGTTTCCCATATCTTTGGAAGACAAAAGTAAAGTTGATACAGAATATGGACCAAAGCGCTTCAACCCCTTCCTAACATTGACACCAACGGAAAACTAGCGTAAGGCAAAATGAAAAAAACCGGTTTTGGGATCCCTCCATTATTACATCCCAAAAGAACACTAATCGACCTAACGTGACTGGACTGGGAGCGGGCTGTTAAATTTTAACACCTCCATGCTGACATGGCAACGAATGGTCTATCATGCCAGCAAAGCACCAACTCGGCCTCCCGTTTCGTCACGTGGAACCCCCTTACTTGCACCTTCCCCGGCAAAAAATGTGCTTGTAATTCCGTAAACTGGCTGAACTGAACCGGCCTCATTCCTGCTCCGAATAATGCATCCCTCCACGGTGGCGCAACACTCCTCCCGCAACCCTCAAGTGCCGCCATAATCCTAGGTTTCAGCAAAAACATCTCGATTTTCCTCACGTCCCCACCTGGGACTGCCGCGTCCAAAGACTCGAATAACTTGGAGAAAAACTCAAGACAGTTGACGAAATTTCTCCTGAAAGAGGACCCAACTCCAGGTTCTGTCCACCCTTCATTGTCCACACAAACAACAACATTCGGCGAAACTCTACGGATGTCGCTCACAAACATACTAACGTTATTAGCCGAACCTAGATGGCGGAAGATTGTTGGTGACAACAAAATAGCAACTTTTTCCCCATCCACGAACTTGATGGCTTTAAAAGACAACATTTCGAAAGTTCGCATGAGGACAAAATCTACTTGGAACCTGATCTTGAGTTCTTGAGCAAACTGAGACAGTCTTTCTTTGATCATTTTAGTTTCAATACTGTACTCTTCTTGAACCACAGCTGTGACACGAAGCAGTGGGGTTGTTAGCTTGCAAGAATCACCTCTCTCCACGAGTTCTCTCATGAAGGAAGCATATTGGCAACCAAGCCCGACGTCGAAATCTATAACGTGAATGAACAGTGGTGATCCGTCGATGGTGTCGAGGAGGGCTTGATTGGTGGTGAAGTCAGTGAACATAGGGATCGGCGAGAGGTTAAAGAAAGCCTTGTAGGCTTTAATTGTTTGGAAGATTTCAGGCCATGAAGACGAGAGTCGAGGCCGTGTTGACCCTGTGGATAGGAGAGACTGGAGAGCTTCTTTGAAGAAGAAAGCAGCTCGTTGTAGTGGTTTACCGACGGGAGCTTGTAGCCGTGAATTTAGCCGCTCCAATATCAATTGTGCAAGTTGTAACTCGTTCGAGTCTAAACAGTCAGCTGCTCGTATAAGTTCTTGAATGAAGTCAAAACCAAGGTAGTTCCAGTTATTGCCAATATTGTTCTGGAAGCTGTCACACAAATCAAGAGAAGTGATGCTATGAGTCGGAGCTGAATTCAGGTATGTGTCAGTAAAATCAGAGTGGAGAAACTGAGTTGGGTCGATATGTGGTGGGGTGAACTCGGGAAGGCTTTGATTCTGGACATGGGGCTCACAACTCGTCACGAATTGCGGGAAGTTCTTGATCAGCGAAGGGGCAGATTCATCGTGGAAATCAAGCTCTCTCATGATAGAGTCCCAGTCCAGACCTTGCAGCACACGATCGTCCCATTCTACGGGGTCGGTTGTGGAGGCTGGTTTGCCAGCAGTGATTGGACTAGGACTTCTGCGCAGCTCGAGAACCGAAGTGGGCTCGTAGCACAAATTACGGCGGTTATTACTGGTGGAGTTGTTGCTGCCGTTGAAAGTAATTGGTTTTGGGTTTGGAGACTGGATCCCGTTGGTGGTGCCGTTGTTCGGTGGAGAGGGAACGGGAACTTTCATAGCTAACAAGAGCACCAAGCTAGATGACGAGACTCAACTGGGACTACAATTCTTTTCTTTCGTTCTTTGTTTTTGAGTGGCTAGGAAAGTAGGGAATGGCCGGAAGGGGGCTTTTACTGGTTATGATTACTGGCTTTTTATCTTTGCGTGCGTGCATGAGCAGAGGCATATGGGAAGGATGGATGCGATCCATGAGAGACATGTGTGGTCATGACATGCTCGACACAAGTCAGACCAGCCTTTTATCTCCTGGAAGCTTCAAGCTCAAGTCACTACTTTCTCATGCTTTTTATGATTCTCAATAAACCCAAGTCAGTTGTGTCGTGTTTCATGCACTAACATTTGCTTGCCTTAATAAACTATAACGAAAGCAAGCTTGCAAATACCTCACCACTTAACTCTAATAATCAATTCTTTTAATAAATTCGCAATATTAATTATTTTTCGAATTTTTATCTAAGAGTAGAACAGTATCGTCACCCTCGGGGTCAAAGCACCGAGGAAATTTGATTCGGTTCGTCTTCGCTAACTCCTTCAAAAAGAGAACAAAAGCCAACTTTGCCAGCCCAAAGTGCTTGTCTGCTCACCGTTGTCCTTTTGCCTTTACTAACCACGGAGCGCTAGCTAGCGTAGCTCTGTCGTTTAAATTGCTTAATTAAATGGGACCAATGAGTGGATATATCATTTATGGCCTTAATGAATAAACAACCAGTCAAAACACAATCTTTCTAGAAGAAAGAGTTACAGCTCCAGACAGTTAACATCCTCATTCCTCACAAAAGAAAAAGGCAACCTCCAAAAACAAAAATAAATCAAACATGTCAATGGTGGGCGGGTTAAAGTTCCATAGTTCTGTTGTCGCTACATCCATCACACCCTTAAACTAAAAGCTCTAACAAAGAACCAAAAGCAAACACCACCTGCCCGTTAAATCATATTTACCAAAGGAGCCATGATAAATTAATCCAGCAAAAGAAACACAATAAAGTAGCTTATATGGAGCTAAAAGCCCTCTAATTATCAGAAAGATCGGTCATGGATCTTTCAAAATTGGCTTTGAAATTCCTGTGCGCGCATTTCATATTGCATGCCTAACCCTTAAAACTTGTCCAAAATCATTGAATATGCTTCCATAGTTTCCACAACCAAAAATAAGACCACCCTCTTCATTTAATCTATTGAAGTCTCTAAACTTTTTTTGTTTGTTTGACACCTAAAAACAAATAGTTGGAAGAACCAGATATCCTAAAGTGTCCTCCTGATATTAGCTGATCCTGTAAAGATACGGAGCAACTTGATCTTTATATTTACCTTATTGTATTACATTCACACTGGAAAAAAGTTGCCCCAGAATTTTGTAGAATTCTTTCTTATTCACCATCGACGTGCCCAGACCTCAAGTGGGTCCAATAATTGACATGAACTCGGACTTTATCGGGCATAGACTGACCTTTTGGGACCCACCTGGCCGCCTTTTGTCGGATATGCATGTACGTATCCCATGTTTCCTTACCAAAGTCATATATTGTGAGCGCGCGTATGGACCACGCCCACGTAGGATAGCTGCCCGTTTGGCGGCGAATGAATTGTATTAAACTAACTAATTGGATTTAACATTGATTAAATATTTTCTAAATCATTAACACCTTAAACGTGAAATGAATTATATTTATATACTGAAGGAATTAACGATGAGAATATATTCGCATGTAGTGGTATCTCATGTCGTCTGGGTTGATCGATGGAGTAGAGTGAATCCGTCCGTCCATTTTTACGTACCAGAAAGGAACACACCACGTCGCGCAGCTTTTCGATAATGCAAGCAAGGATTGTGTTATTATTGGGACATCTTTAAAGAGAAAGGGCTTTGCGCACTTCAACAAAAAGATGTTCAAGTCCTTTTCCAGATAACGCTTACTCTATACGTACAGTGACTTGGAGTGATGCACGCAGTCTTGTCGTAATCAGGTTTATGTCTCTGTCTTATTTACAAATTCTGTCTTAGTGCTCTTTGATTGCAACATTTCCAAGGGATCCAATGTTGCTTCCTAATCTACGTTTATATATATATAAAATGCTAATTCAGTCACTTTCAGGTACGCAATGACTTACCAAGGTTCGCTGGAATTGGTATTACATAAAGAAAATTTTAATTTTGTTTTATCTTTACAAAAAAAAAGGAAATAATGAAGTAAGTTGAATATGATTATAATTGTTAATTTAAAAAATTCAATCGAGATTTGATTTTGATTTTGATTTTGAAACATCTTAAAATTTTCGGGTTTAAACCGTATACATATTGGTTAAAATTGATAAGAGTTACACTACTGACGAAATATTCCAGTACGTGATTATTGCGATTAAATTCAGCGCATATTCCCAGATTTGAAAAAGACCCAGCAAACCAACACACCACAAAACAAAAACCGGATGATTCCATACATAAATCAGATGTTGCGATGAGGAAGCTTTGTTCCTTTTTGACGTTTCCGGGTGACAACACTTAGAATCTTATTTATCTCAAACTCGATCGTGATGAACAGTGACGGGGGAAAATGATCACTAATTTCTTTTGGTGCAGTTACGAGTGAACCGAATCTTGCTTATATTGGCTTGAATACTATTTTATGCAACTTTTAAGGTCAAATACTTAGGTATTAAGGCACCTCAAGTAGATGGGGCACAAGCAGTGGTGCAGAGGAGAGGGAGCTTGCAGCTCACAAAAGAAAGGTCTGAGATTCCAATCCATAATCATTCCTGCACAATATTAGAAAAATGATCACTATCCACCCATCACCATACGAAAGAAAAGGTAGCAACAGTGGCAGATCATCTCCTATCTTCTAGTTTCCAAGCATCCCTCGCGAGCCTTGTACAATATGAGGAGGATCCTAAAAGGATATGTTGGTTTTGCTTTGAAAAATTCTCCTTGCATTGCTGCGATTAGAATTCTCTACTAGACCACAACTGTATATATTTATTTTTTCTTGAATAAAAGAGTATTTACGGTTATATGATTATTTTTTTTCTCTTCGAATCAATATTTATAAAGATAGACATTTTTGTCAATGTAACAAATTTTAATTGTATCTCTGAAATTTAAGCTGCGATTAAATATTTAACTCATATGAATATTTTCAAAATCATCAACTTTTACATGTGGTCCTTGGGGAAAGTTACTTGCTACTTGTTTTGGCCACTTGGTTTCATGAGGTGACCATACATACCTTAAAATAAAATATAAGAAATCATTTGGATCAACATACAAATTAAATAAAATGTCACTATTCGCATCTAAAGAAAGTTAAAGTTACCTGCGAGATTACTATTATTTATTTAAAATAATATGTTTAAAGTAGTATAGGAAAAAAATAACATAGACTGAAAAGGTTATTACATGATTATATATATATTTATATAATGATGAGTATCTTATATATTAATCTTCTTGTAGTTTGATTATCTAAATTCATTTTCTATAATCCATATCATGAACTACTATGGTATTATATCAATCTTAAAATATGAGATCATTCTTAATAAATCTACCTTTTACTATATTATATACGAGAGCTTTGTCATTTTGAATAATTTAAGTTACATGCTATTCTGGTATTCTTGACATTTTATCTTTGATATTCTTTTTGTTTCTATACTAGAAATAGAGGACAGAAATGTAAATATGCACCCCTGATTTCTTAGGCCACGTGAAAATGGGCTTCTTTAGTTCATAAATAAAAAGCCTGTTTCCCTTTCAGATTGGGCCACTGGAATACACAAGCCCTAAAACAGGTTGGACAACCACCAGAACTGGCCTCTGTTGGACCCAGCTATTTTCAGCTACAAAGAATTACGGGTGAGCAATCAAACCCAACAATACCAAAAAGTTGGAAAACTATATTTCATTTAAACTCTTGGAAAATTTTTCAAATTTAAGACTTAAAATCCTTCTTCATAACTTAATATTAGAATCAAGTACCCGAAATAATTGAACTTTGTCTTAAAAATAGATTTTCCTAATTATTAGGATGACATTACACTGTACAATATTTTCTTTTATTTTTAAATTTTAAGGTTGTCTTCCTATATTCTTTATAATTTTTATTCATAATTATATTTTAATTTACTATTCTATTTTATCTTCAAGATCATACCAAATATAAAACAACAGTATTACTGTAATGATCTATAATTATAGTTAAATATAATTCCCAATATAAATTGCTATCAACATAATTTATCTTGTTTCCATTTCTACAAAATCAAGTGCCCTAAATCAGATACTATGTACAACATATCGTGTTTTGGCGATTTCAATGGAGGAATTCTCAATCTCTTCCTTCCACCGCCGCATCAAGAGCTACTACCCTCCATGTCTTTGCCTGTAAATTCTGTTCCTCCAAAAGAAGTAGCCGCTCTGGCCATGTCAAGACCACCACTTACGGATGTAATTAAAGCTGATAAACCACTGCTAGGGCCACAGCCAGCGGCCATTCCCAGTCCAAGAAAATCAAGGGTGGTTTGCTTGGGCCCGAAAGCAGGGGTTCCCATTATCAATTCCTTCAAACTGGAACTTTCCTCGCAAGGTAAGCCAAGTCCAAGAACTGCAGGAATAGAGGAATTTTCAGCCGCTACTTGCTTGTGATGACCCCATTGCATAACTTCTGGCTCTGCAGCTGAAGAAGACGACACAATGCCAAGCCCGCGAAGCAATGATGCATTTGAGGCAGAAGCCCCCATCTGAGTAGCTTTCTGTAACAGTGCAGTAGCAGACAAAGCAGGTTGAGGTGGTGGTGCACATTGCCGGCGCTCCAGTCCAGTAGTACAGAATATTGATGACCCTTGACTGGTGGAGAGACACAAAGAAACAGGCTCAGCTAAAGATGACGGAGCAAGATCTTTAGTGTGGTCTGATCGTCCCATAGCCCTCATCAGGTCAGTGAATACAGGAGGTTGAAGAGGCTGTAAGCTTCCTGGTGCATCAGAGGAAGTAAATAAACTAGCAAACACACTACTGCTGCTGCTGCCATTGCTGCTTGAGCTGGAAGCACTGCTAGAGCTTCCACTGAAACCGCCAGATGCTGCTGGTAATGTGGGTGCTGCTGCCGGAACTTCTTCCATGATTTCTTTTGGAGTGTCCGGTGCTTCTGCATCACAAATAACATAAAAGAGCTATTTAAACTCGCAGACTTGGGAAGTTGAGCTATTCTTTTTAGACATAAAAGCAAAAACCATAATGGTTCCTTATGTAAACTAAACCACCCTTTCCTCTAGTTCGTCTTTCTAACCACTCGGGCCTTTTATCAAGATTTGCACAAACTGAATCTTTTCAGTAAATTAAAAATCTCCGTTTATTTTCTCCTCTCCTAATCCTCTTTAATCTCTCCAAATTCATACTGTGATCAAATGAAGAAAGTAATAAACAAATCTCACTAAACTCCAAGATACAAAGGGAGAGGAGTAAAACAAGAAAGATTTGTGCTATATAAAGACAAAAGCCACAACAGACGAATTTAACACCGACAATTGACCAGCTTCGCAAATCACGGCCAATCTTCTTACCTGGACCCTGAACTGGCAAAACTGCAGGTGCAGCAGGTGCTTGTGGTGGCGGAGATGATTCAAATTGGACTTTTGGGTCGGGTTCTTTTTCATTCGGCTTCGGACCCGGGCTGGGATTAGGAGGTCGAATTAGTGCTCTCGCCCTCTCCTCTGCCAGCGCATCACAAAACGCTCTGTGCTTGATGAAGCTGTCCCTTCTTCAAAATCGCCAAAATCTCAACTTCCAGAACAAGAGAAATACATATAGAATCAACCAACGCAAGTTAAAAGTTAAGATCAAACCTTGAAAAGAGGGTTCCACAATCGCATTTATACTCTCTAGTGCCACAAATCTTGGAGTGAGCTTTCCAATCAGACTGAACAGCATACTTCTTGAAACACTTGTCGCATTTCCACTTTTTGTCCCCATGTTTCCGGCAAAAATGCTTCTTTATCCCCGTGAGATCCCCTAGAGCTCTTGAAGGATCATGGTGGACACAGCTCGGCTCCGGACACACATAAACCTTCTTCTTCACTTCATTGCTCGATCTCTGCTTCAGTTTCCATGGAAGATTGTGTCCTCGCCGATGAAGTTGCAAGTTCTGATCTCTTTGAAACCCTTTGTTGCAGATTTCGCACACGAAGCGGTTCGTTGCCAAAAGGGTCTTCGGTGAGAGAGCTACCACTTCTGCTTCGGGATCTGCCAGAGATTATTACCAAGATGTTAATAACCAACTCAAGTAAAATCAATATCAATGTTCTTTCCTTTTCATTTCGATTACCTGGCGTTCCAGGGAGACTGCGTTTTCTCTTAATGTCGGTGGACTTAGGCAGAGATGGCGAAGGCTGGTTGCCGGAGGAGGAGACACTGGCTTCGCCTGAAGCTATAGAGGTATTGTCCAAATCGTCTGGCATACCTTACTGTGTCGTTTTAGATTGAACAGCTATTACTGGACAATCAAAACTGAAATCTTCTGGAAAATAAGTTCCTTCTTTCTCGAATTCTTTCCTTTCTCTCTTTCTGCTTACCAGTCAATCTAATCGTATAAACCTTAACCCACTAAACAAAACTCACATTCACCAAAGAACTTCAACCTTGAAAACATACACAAAACGGAAAAAATAATAAGTGGGAGCTAAAATCTGATCAACCGTCGTCAACCGAATCCAGCTTTTTCCTAATTATCGACGCTGAAAAACCCATATGACGAAGAGATCAATAACAGAGAGAGTAATGATTCTTCTAAGGGAGGGTGAGAGAGAGTAAGACTTCTGCGTCAAGGATCTTCCGAAGATAGATGGATTAGGCTATAATAAACTTTTGCGTCTTCGGTGTTCGCTCCTGTTGCAGATAAGAGCAAAGAAAGTTAATCAAAGGAAAATAGAGAAAAAAAGAACAAAAAGAGTAAATATATGGTCAAACAAGTTTGGTTAGTCTTAACAAAAGATGAAACCAACTGGTTGGAGGCTTCATTTCCAAAGATTTAATTACACGGTGGAGAATTTACCGATCATTTGTCGATTTCATACACAAATGTCATGCTGTGTTTTGTCGTTTAGTACTGTATTCTGAATCAAGATTTCCTGAATGTGGTGCTTGAGGGAACGGATCCCATGGAATATGAAAAGCATCAAAGTTGCATCACTGCTTTGCTGGGTTTGTAATGTCTTATTAAAAGTCAAACTACTTTTGTCTTTGATGTTGTACTTCTTAACCATTGAACCTGAGATTTCTTGATTCTTGTTTTTTCCTAATCTTAAAAAAGATTAGTTTCACCCTAATAGATAGCGACCACCGCCCACTGTCGGCTGAAGATAATACGTCGCGTCGAAGGATGTCATTCGGCGTGATATTTTCCCTATCTTGCAATTAGAGGTCGGGACCTCCACCTCTAAAACATCCGGACTCCTGTGCAATTTGTATTTTTGGGAAGAGTTTGTACATAATTATTTTTAGAATAATATAGATATAATCATATTCTCTTATTTATTTTTAAAGAATACATTGAGCGATGTAATTTGTCCAATTCCACCAATTCCGATTTATAGAGATTTATATAATATCAACCCCGGGCAAATAGTCCTATCCCAGATTCAAAACATATTTTATCAAAATTTTTAAAATAGAACAGATTGATAAATTTAATATTATTGTATGTTTGATTTGATTTGATTATAAATCATCTCTCCACACCCTTCTCATACTCAAAATAAAGGGTGCCTACAGATTGTATTTTTTTTTAATTTAATCAATATTTCAAATTCAAATATCATGAATGTTTCAACCTTAAATCTTCATATAAAAAGTTTATTATCCAAAATATTTTCCCGAAATATTTGTATTATAGAGAAGACTCCAATATTTATTAATCTATAAATTTATTCTTATTAATTAAATTTTAATATTAATGCCTAACATAATTACATTTTCTAATCTTATTTCATTAATTGCTAAATTTGATGCAATCGAACATATACCTATATTGCATTGAGTATGTGACTAAATGACATTAATGAGAGAATTTAAAAGGATAAAGATGGAATGAGGTAGAATATATATTATAAAGAAGAATCATATATGTACCTATTTAAGATTAATATAAATATTTAATAAAAAAGATTAATATAAATAAAAGGATAATTAATATTTTGTTATGACGATGGTTTCTTATGGGTGATTAATCCTTATGAGACTGGGAATACAAGTCGTGATTTTAAATACGTTGCTGTCCAACAAAATCGGTGCGGAGCAATTATATGATTTGAGGTGTTCCGTTAAACAATACATTTGGTCATAATCTCTTTGTTATCCATTAGTTGTTGTAGGCCGTTGATTTCATCATCATTGTCACCGTATCATTTCGGCTCTTTCTGTGTTGGAATCGAAGGATGGTAATTGCCAATAGTAATAAGACGAAGGACATGATGACCAAGATATGTAAAATTATTGTTTACTGAAAATGGTGAATTACCATAATACCACGACACAGATTCTAGTCTTCACATGATAGCAACTGTTCTACCAATTACAATTTTACAACATTTACCCCCACCCGTACTTCCTGTATAAACCACGAAAAACCCCAAATTCCTCTCACTAGAACTGTCAATCACCTCAAATTCTCGATACCCCAACGACTTAGGTCCTCAGTGGTAGCTATTCAACTGCGACACAAATTAATCTGGTCGAATCAACGATGGCGGACTACGAAGGACGCAGTTACGACGGGAACGGAGCGGATTTCGAGAACATCAGTGGGGCCCGTGGTGGTTCTGATGATCTTAGCGATTCGAAATCTCGGGTACATTCGCGTCTTGTTGCTGCGCTTGTACTATTTTCTCTCAAGTAATTGTTTGACGACCAATTTTATGACGTTGAAGAGTACCGTTTGTCTGTTATTTTTTTCGGGGGATAAAATTGAGAGTCATTCTACCGCTTGTTTCTGTAGCTGAGTATGATTTACTGTCTAGATTCATGTGTCCATCTACCGTTTCTGTGAGTTATCGTTATTTTTGTTATGGTTGAGAAAGTATTTGTGTGTGTTTTAGGGTTTCGATTGTGAGGGAAACGTACATTATGTTTTATTTCTTTACTGCTTGTGCTGAACCGGTTATTTTGTCTGATAATATATTGTTTAATAAACTGTGGATGTAGTGTTAATATAATTGTTCGGAGTCACTTCAGGTTCAAGCTTCGTGCTGAATCATGCTGCTAGTTTTGCTGATGAAGGATTGGGAAATGCCTCATCTTATTTACTATAATAATGTCATAGATGCAATAAGTCTGTCTGTGCCCTCGTTGGTTTTGTTGTTTGCTTTGTGTTATTGAATTTAGTTCATTAGCTTGTGTAGTTGATCTAATGCCACCCTTTGTCTTGTTTGGTTTTACTATTTTTTCATATTTTATTTTTGTTTCTATATTGTATGTTATTCACTAAAGTATTGCTAATGAATCCATCATTTATAGCATGGGTCTCATAATCATGAGAGGGAGTCTTCAAAAAGTAGGGAGAAAGAAAGGAGCAAGAACAGAGACAGGGAAAGAAATCGTGATAAAGATAGGGAGAGAAGTAAGGAAAGAGATAGGGAAAGGGATGGGGATAAGGACCGTGACCGATATCGTAAAGATCGAGATCATGATCATGACCGCCACAGAGATCGTAGTGAAAGGAGGGAACGGGGGAAGGATAGGGATGATGACTTTTACAGAAGTCAAGATTATGACAGGTGATGCCCAAGTGTTTCTTTATAAGCTAGAGTTGGGTTTATTAATACACTATCCTATTTTTTGGTTGATTTGATCTATAAGGACTTGTTGGTTATTGGTACATGCTATTGATAGGCAAAGAGATTTTTGCAGGAAAAGTCACCGGTCACGCTCCCGCTCAAAAGGTCAATCTGAGCGCAGATCAAGATCACGTTCACGTTCTAAGAGGTATTGTTGGAAGAATTGGCTTTAGAGTATATGTGATGTAGCAATATATGTAATATGCTTTTTATATCCTGTGATGCTGATTTACTTTGTGAGATTCTCGTTACAGCAAAAGAATCAGCGGTTTTGATATGGCTCCTCCAGTCTCTGCAATGCTGACTAATCCAGCTGCTGCAGTCAATACAGGTACACAACCTCTTGTGTTACTAAAATTTTTGTATTTCCTTAACTGCAATTTCTGTTTTGTCTGATATAGTGTGGAAAGTTCGTATCAAATTACATGATATCATTTGGTAAGCAATATTTTGTTTTATTTTCAATATATAGCTTCTTAGAGCTATAGCCTCTCAATGGATTGCATTCTATTGTTATTATTATTGCTTAATTAGCCAAATAATTCTGAAACTGAGAGAATTTTTGGGTTTTCTTGTGTTTGGTGTTTTTTCTTTGTTGTGTCTTGTCTTTTTTTGTAAGAAGGCAACGTAGGGCTACTTGCCCCTCTGTGCTGACAATGGGAGTGAGCCGACTTCTGTAGCTTTTTTGTCCAACGGGGAATCAATGCACCGGTTCATGGTTCTTGTTCATCTTCAACTGGAAACTGTTTTCCTGTTTTGGTAGTATTGCAAAATTTATCCTCCAGAATCCGAACAGATGTATTCTTTTCATCTCTTCTGATAAATTTATCGCGGCAGTGCACGACTTAATAGTTTTTGCAAGATCATGCCGTAGAATATAAGTTTGTATCTATACTTCATAGACATAGGAGTTTGTTTGATAGTTGTGTGCTTAGTGTAGTTTAACTACCTTTTTTCAGGTCAGATGCCTGGGGCCAATCCTGCCCTTTCAGGAATTTTTCCCAACATGTTTTCAATGGCGACTGGTCAGGTATTCTATGTCTCCGTACAAACTTTTTTTTCTTGGGTTGAAGATGGTTATCACACAAATCGGGAGGTTTTATGCTATGATGCATATGTTCATGTATATATATTTACATATGTGTTTACTTCTTATATGGTTTGCATCCTGTTTGATTTATGTTAATTTCATGTCATTTGCCTTTGCAGCAGTTTGGTGCGCTTCCGGTTATGCCAGTACAGGCAATGACTCAGCAGGTTAGCAGTATTATGCATGTTGAGCTTTTCAAGTATCTTAAATTTATATTTTTTTTACATCTATGCCTCTCTCTTCTAATCATACAGCTACCATTTTGTTTCAGGCTACGAGGCATGCTCGAAGGGTCTATGTTGGCGGGCTTCCTCCCACAGCCAATGAACAGGTTCCATACTCTATGTAACATTTATTTTCCTTGCCATTGTGGAATCAGAGTTTTGTACTTATCTTTTTATGTTCTATTTCAGTCTGTAGCCATCTTCTTTAGTCAGGTTATGGCCGCAATTGGAGGAAACACTGCCGGTCCAGGTATACCAATTTTATAGACGGTTGATTGACATAACCTGAATGCCTTGATTTTTATATCTAAAAACTCACTGAATATATTTGTTATTGGCTTTCCTAAGGTGATGCTGTTGTAAATGTCTATATAAACCATGAAAAGAAGTTTGCATTTGTGGAGATGAGGTCTGTTGAAGAGGCCAGTAATGCAATGGCTCTGGATGGCATTATTTTTGAAGTGAGTTTTTTTGTTGGATCTTTGGTAGCTTATGTGCCTTTCTATTTTCCGGAAATGCTGAATGTCTGTGGTCTGGTCCTTATTTATTTATTTATTTTGAAACTTTATCCTGTCAGGGTGCACCTGTCAAGGTGAGGAGACCAAGTGACTATAACCCGTCACTTGCTGCAACACTTGGTCCTAGTCAGCCCAGTCCCAATCTTAACCTGGCTGCAGTTGGCTTAACTCCAGGCTCTGCTGGCGGCCTTGAGGGACCAGACCGCATATTTGTTGGTGGGCTCCCCTATTACTTCACTGAAGCACAGATCAGGGAGTTATTGGAATCGTTTGGACCCCTGCGAGGTTTTGATCTAGTGAAAGACAGAGAAACAGGGAACTCAAAGGGCTATGCATTTTGTGTTTATCAAGATCTGTCAGTCACAGATATAGCTTGTGCTGCTCTGAATGGAATTAAAATGGGTGATAAAACACTCACTGTTAGGCGCGCCAACCAGGGGGCTAACCAACCGAACCCTGAGCAAGAGAGTATTCTGTTACATGCCCAGCAACAAATTGCAATACAGGTAAGTTCAAAATTCCTTTGTTTTCTCCACAATGGCTTCCCCCCTCCCATCTTACAGCGGTTGCATCTTTATGCAAGATTGGACATCATATGTATAATTTGGTTGGTCCTAGGTGAAGCATTTTGTCTATGTTGATTAGAAGTTCGTTTACTGAAACCTTATTCATCTCAGAGACTTATGCTACAACCTGCGCCCACCAAAGTTGTTTGCTTAACTCAAGTGGTTAGTGTGGATGAACTCAGAGATGACGAGGAGTATGAAGATATTTTGGAAGACATCAGAACAGAAGCAGGGAAATTTGGTGAATATTTTTCTCATCTCACTATCTCTTTCATCTCGATACCTCTTTTATAGTAATTAACTTTTTTTTTTATTTTTTATTATAATGTCAGTTTCACACCCTAGTTTAGTCCCTTTTTCTGCTATAAAGAATCATGCCTTACATACACAGACATAAGACTTCATTATCCGCTCTATAAATTTCTCAGCCTTTTTGTTTTCATTTTGTTTTGTGTGATATTATTGATTGCACATTTTTACACATCGTTTGCACAGGTGCATTGGTGAATGTTGCAATCCCACGCCCCAAATCAGATGGTCAAGATCCGCCAGGAGTTGGAAAGGTTGGGAAGCATGGCATTCTACTCATTTTCCTTTATAATATTGTTTATAATTATTGCTGACAATCATGTCCTGTTATATTTCAGGTTTTCCTGGAATATGCTGATACGGAAGGTTCACAAAAAGCCCGATCAGGAATGAACGGAAGGAAATTTGGCGGGAATCATGTTGTTGCTATCTTTTTTCCGGAAAACAAGTTTTATGAGGGAGACTATGATGCCTGATTGGTATATGGTGGTTTTCCCATATGAATAGGACGGTGTTTAGCTGAAGGTGCTTTTATCATTTCAAGTCATTTGTCGGTTTGGTTTGTTCTGTATGGCACTCTTTTATCATCATTACTTACAAATAGTGTTAGACTGATAGATACCTTGTCGTTTGGCATATATGTGTATTTGTTTTAAGTTGTCGTTGTGACGATATTCTATGATCAATTCATCATGTGCTAATTGCTCAAGGGTTTTGTTTGATAATTGATACATATTCTTGTTGTGTAACTGCCAGGAATTGTATAGAATTTTGAAATGTGAATTAAAATATACGTTTTAATCTCTTTTTTTTCAGAAAAAAAAAAGATTATCATAAATATCATATAACGTATACATGATTTTACGGGTAGAAAAATTCTAACAGTTTGTGATACATGTCCTGTCAAGGATCAGCGGAAATGTGATGATATTATATTAATATAACAGAATGTTGTAGTTAATAGAAAAAGAGAATATTACATCACTAATATATTTTTGTAGTGATAGTTATTGTGTTGAACAAAATTGAAAACCTATATTCAAGTAGATTCAGATTTAATATGTTGAATTATTTAAGGTGGGCCATAACTTTGATGGTGGCCCAAAGGAAACACTTGGGTTGTTGATAGCTGAAGCCCAATCTTGGGAGTTCACGCATGGCAGTAAGTAGGCTGCAAAGCTCAAATTTCCCCACCTGTCTCTTCAGTCCCTACCTCAAAAATGACCTCCTCATTTTCCTTGCGCCATCTCCGCCGCTTCGTTACCACCAGCGCCCCTTCACTGACTATCTCCAAAGCAAAATCCAAACTCCGATGCGAACACGATCCAGACAAAGCTTTAGAAATCTGCTCCTCCGTCAATCAACTCGACTCCTCACCGGTCTCCTCCCGCTACGCTCAGGGCCTTGCTATTCGTCGCTTAGCCAACTCCGGTCGCTTCTCCGACATTGAATCCTTTCTTGAATCGCAGAAAACCAGCCAGAACATCACCCAAGAACCTTTCCTATCCTCCCTAATTCGATCTTATGGTCTTGCTGGCATGTTCGATCACGCCCTTAAAACCTACGAACAAATGGATCATCTGGGTACTCCCCGCACCGCTCTTTCTTTTAACGTCTTGTTGTCTGCTTGCAGTATGTGTAAATGCTTTGAACAAGTTCCTGTATTGTTCACTGAAGCGAGTACTAAGTATGGAGTTTTACCTGATAAGGTGTCGTATGGTATCCTGGTTAAGTCGTACTGTGAGGCGGGGAAGCCCGAAAAGGCTGCCGAAGAGTTAAAAGAGATGGAAAGAAAAGGGGTGGAAGTGACCAATGTGACATTTACCACTGTTTTGGATGGTTGGTACAAGAACGGGAAGAGGGAAGAGGCTGAATCTTTATGGGGAGAGATGGTGGCTAAAGGATGTAAGTTGGATGCTGCGGCTTACAATGTCAAGCTCAGGTACCTGCAATTTGGGGAGCCGGATAAACTGGAGAAATTGATGGATGAGATGGTGGATTGCGGGGCGCTGCCAGATACTATTAGTTATAATTGCTTGATGACTAGTTACTTTGAGAGGGGGATGGTTGAGGATGCTAAGAAGGTATATGATGCGTTCAAGAAACGCAGCTGTAACCCGAATGTGGCTACTTTTAGGATCATGATCTTTTACTTGTGTAAAGATGAGAAATTCGAGGAGGGGTATAAGATTTTTAAGGAGAGTGTGAGGGTGCATAAAATTCCAGATTTTGACACGTTGAAGCTATTGTTGGAGGGACTGGTAAAGAAGAAGAAGAAGAAAGAGGCGAAAGGTTTGATTCGTACAATGAAGAAGAAGTGCCCCCCCAATTTTTTGAATGCATGGAATAGAGTTGAGGAAGAATTTTTTCCGAAATCTGCAGATAATTCAAGCAATCAGAAGGACGAGGAGGGTGGAGAGGTTGTAGCAATGTGACAAGTGATTATATTACTAGAGGAGGGCTTTCAGGGACTGGGGAAGACGGGTGGATTGACGAGCTAGGGGCGATCACTTAGTCTGCAATACAAACTTGCTAGTTGGGGCGGAAAATATGCTATAACCCATGTTACTATCTTCCTAGTTACCTTAAAACATGCCTTAGTTTAGTCTTTTCCCTTACCTGTGGAAACTTTGCAATGAAATGTAATCTTGAGCTTTTTAGTGCATCAAAAACTTCTAGTCAACCCAAATTCCTGGTAATATCAGGATGCCGCAGGTTTTGCAGTACAAACTTGGTTTTAGTGTTTTTCTTGGCGGTGCCAATTTTTATTACTTACATCTTCCGTATTAACTATGTCAGCGCGAAACTACAGGATTTTGCCCAGTTCAAATCTGATCAAATCGCGCATCTGATTTTCAAATTTATCAATATTTACTTTAGGAATATTATCAAGCAATTATCAAAATCAATTTCTCCTCTTTAAAATTAAGTCCGACATTAAAATCAAGCATTTAAAACACGTCTGAAAACTTCTTATTATAGACCTTAGTCTTAAAAAAAATCTTAGCAAAAAAGGATTATAATATATGATAAATAAAGACAGCATCCACGATTAATGAAGGGCTAGTCAAAGACAATGATAACATACTAATTTTAGGGAATAAAACAAAATTGAACAATTCTTGGAGTACCAAGTTTTTTTTTTCACCTTGTCAAGCTATGCAAGCTCCATCAGCTGTCACTGATAACGCCATTCTGTCTTCTGCTTACCTTCCATAAAGGTAATAAATATAAATTCGGAAATCCTATTGTGTTAATAAATAAAATAAAATAAATTCACATTATCTATACAGTAGCAAGTGCACGCATGTGCAAAATCACTTGCAGCTTCAGTTTTTGTCTTGATGTTTCTTTTTTGTTAATTGGAGAGCTCAGGCCTCAGTCTTGATGTTTCTCACTTGTCCACCAATCTCTTCTCTTATTCATTAATGATCTTATTATCCCCAGCCAAGATGCGGCTGCAAAAGTTTGCTGGAACTCTCTTGTTCTTCAACGGGTAGTGACCAGACTTAACTGCTTCGTTCTTTATCATTTCTGTCCCAATTCCAGCGACGATGCCAGTCAATGTGAACTGAAGCGATACTGTGACGGGAAAATGGCAGTGCAACTTATCAGTACACATGAAGAGGAAAGAGATGGAATGTATCATCATGAGGCTAGGAATATGGAGTCCAATTGTATTTGCATCCCGGGACCAGTGATTATAGGTGCTGGGCCCTCGGGGCTAGCTGTAGCTGCATGCTTGAAAGAAAGAGGAGTTCCCTTTTTGATCCTTGAGAAAGAGCGCTGCTTAGGATCTCTGTGGAAACTAAAAACATATGATCGTCTTCAGCTCCACCTCCCAAAGAAATTCTGTGAACTCCCTTGCATGCCGTTCCCTCCTGAATTTCCCGAGTACCCAACGAAACAGCAGTTCGTACGTTACTTGGAGGCCTATGCCAAGCATTTCGCAGTAAGACCCATGTTCGGAAATGTGGTTCAATCTGCCAATTATGATGCAACCTTAGGGTTCTGGCGTGTGCAATCCAACGAGGCTGAATACATGTGCCGGTGGCTTATTGTGGCTACTGGGGAGAATGCGGAACCAGTACTGCCAGATATTGCAGGAATCTCTGAGTTCCAACGAAGATTACTGCATGCCTGCAAATACAAGGACGGAAATGATTACAGAGGAAGCAAGGTTTTGGTAATTGGTTGTGGAAACTCAGGCATGGAGATCAGTTTGGATTTATGCAATAACGAAGCTCTTGTTTCTCTAGTTGTAAGAGATAAGGTACAAGATCCGTCAAAGCTGTGCTTTATCCTTTTGACTTTTCTTTCCCCTCTAGAAATCCCTACTCTGTTTTCGAACTCTTTCCTGTTAGTCTGTCAGAACCCTTAATTTCCAGATGTATCGTTCTTGCCATTTCCATTCCCCATGATAAATTAAAATGTTATGATACTATTTTCCTTTCTATTGTGTTCTTCATTTGCATTAGGACTTGAATTTTTAATGTCTCCAGTGACATAATGTATGGTGCCTCGTATTTATATGAACTTCAGTCGTATTCTCATCGATTCTGTTGTAAATTGCAGCTGCACATCTTGCCCAGGGAGATCCTTGGTACTTCAACCTTTGGTCTTTCAATATGGTTGATGAAATGGTTTCCTCTAAAACTGGTTGACAAGTTCCTCCTCCTATGCTCAATGGTAATTCTCGGAGACACAAGTAGAAATGGCATAAAAAGACCTGAGATTGGACCCCTGGAGCGAAAGAACACCATGGGGAAAACTCCTGTTTTGGATGTTGGAGCTTTTGCAAAGATTAAGTCAGGCCAAATCAAGGTTAGTCAGAAAAACTGCTGTTTCTGTACGTTCTTGTCGCAAATTAAAGACCTTCAAGACTATCTTCAGGGACTTTCTGTGTGACTTGTTAGGTTGTTGGCAGCATTCAAAGGTTCACATCTAATGGTGTGGAATTTGTTGATGGACGTGTAGAGGAATTTGATTCTGTAATTCTGGCAACAGGTTATAGAAGCAATGTAACATCTTGGCTGAAGGTATTAATCTCTTCTCTTAGCCTTAATCTTTGCAAAAGCTGTGTATATACTTGATTCTTGTACGGTTTATACAGCTTTCTGACCGGCCAATCTTTGGTATTAAGTTTTTTTTTTTTTTCCTTCTGTTTTCCGCACCAAAAGGAGAGCAATTTCTTCAACCAGAAGAACGGTAACCCAAAAACCGCATTTCCCAACAATTGGAAGGGCAGGAATGGACTATACAGTGTTGGTTTCACCAACCGAGGTTTACTGGGAGCATCAATCGATGCAGAAAGAGTAGCAGAAGACATCTCTTGTCAATGGAACTCCGAGACAAAACATTTGCGTATCAAGTCATGACCAATCATTCTACAGTAGGCTTGCTTGTGTAGACAAATCTTCTAATTTCAAACACTAAGATCAGGGACATGGGAAAAGGTAATCCAGTCACAACTAGTTGTCTAGTTTAGCTCTGTAGTTGGTCTCTTGTTATCCACCTTTTGTAGCTTTTCTGACGTCCGGCCTATAAATTAAGGTTTCTATCTAAAGCAAAGGCCATCAACTTGAGTTACGATCAAACTAGCTGTAGCTGAGACACTCCATGTTGAAGGCAGTGATCATACTCTTTTTCTCTCAAGCATAAAAACCTAATCACGTTAGGAAACTACAGCCCAAAAGGTAAAAGACAAAAACCCTGAGACGTCTCTTTACCTAGCAGTGCTCAATCATCAATTAAAACCTACCAACGACCGACCTGGTCCCCCATTACTACAACCGCAGTCGTGCATTATCAACCCCCGAAAATATCTCCATTGCACCTTCCCACAAGCCTCGCCAACTATCGCGAAGGTCAAGAAGGGATCTAATGGGTTTCTTGATAACCTCAGGATTATTTTACCTGCTGCTGTTAAAGCAGGAAAAAACAGTGAAAGCCTATCTTACATGTTTGTCTCCGGCCATTGAAAGCCTTCAGAATGGAATCTATTGTTGGAAAATTGATATGCATATATGTGTTAATGTAATGAGAAAAACTGTACATCAGAGGGATTCTGTTCTTGTAGCCAGGATTGATCTAGAGCAAAAACACTGTAGACGACCTGTTACATCGTCACTCAAACGGCTAACTTACAAACTGAAGCCAGAGATACCATGTTGCAGAAGAAAAAACAGGAAAGAGACAAAATAGATCACTTGAAAATTTCGTGTTAGTACTGTATGCAATCACTGATGTAGAAATGTAGGGAAAAAATGTTACTACCAAGTCATATTAAAAGGGGAAACATTGGTATTCGTCAAGTCACTATCTATTCATTTATAGCTCATCCAGACCATGTTTTCCCCTAGAACTCTGGAACGTTTCAAAGGTGAAAGAAGCACTAGCTAGGTACTGAAAAGCCAGCTGATGGTAACCAAACCATCGTCCTGGTCAAGAAGCTAGAATAGAACCAACATAGGGATGAGATGATTTGATCTACCCATATGTAAAAACACCGTGACTTCCGCTGAGCACGAGTAACTACAGAATCAAATTTCGCTTCTGCCAAGTGAAAAAAAAAGATTTTTTTTTTTTAAATGTTTTGCCAAGCTACCAATTAAGTGTAGTTTAATTTCGTAGTTATCACCTATATTTAAATTCGTAGTTAGATCCTTTTTACAAATTACTAGTTATCACCTTTTGGCCCGAAGTCTAGTTTGCGCCTGTGAGGGGCCAGCGGTTCAGCTCCTAATTTCTCCATGTGACTGATAAGATTGTTTCCTACTTGCAGGAATATCAAAAGACGATGAATGATGTGACAACCTCCCCGATTAGGATGCCCCTTTTTATCGTCAACAAGTGGAAAACGAGTACAAAACGAAAGCAATAGAACGGTAACGTAACCCGGGAAGTAGAATAGTAAAGAATATTCCGTTGATAATAAAAAATTGTTCAGGTCGATTAGAAGACGCAGGCAGATGTGTGAATCCCTGCGACAGCCAAGGGCTGAGTAAATAAAAGCAACCATTGTAAACCTCGTCAGTGGTCGTGTTTTGGTCAGCGGTCACCACCGGCTGTGATCATTAGATGATTGTCAGGGCAGCAACCACGCCGACGAATTTGTGGCAGCATCGGGGTTTCTGATCAAGCAGTCCTGGCAACCACAAGTCGTTTGTAGGAAAGCGAACGAGTAGTCGGATGGCATTGGCGACTTATGGTCGGTCAGTCACAATCGGTATAAGGCGTGAAGTGGTGGCTGTAGCTACGGCATCCAAACTACGATAGCAAGAGGATAGAAAGTGGTTGAAGAAAATTTTTATTGGGCCTAAAAATTTATGTGCCAAAAATATTATAATGGGCTTAGAAAATAGCTCGCATATTTTTTAATAGACGACCAAACTTTTGTGAGATTTTGTTTTAACTGAAAAAATTACAATCTATTTAAGCTTTTAAATTAAATAATTATATAAAAAGGATGAAAAAATGATCAGGGTTTACACGATAAAAGACTGGAATTGATGTCGAGATAAGGCTCTGCATAGTGATGCCAGGAGCCGAAGATACCTTCGATTTCCAGCTAAAACCATCGAACACTCTAAATCATGAACTAACCCATCATAGGTGCAGTCAATCCTATTTCCTCAGAGAGCAACTGAATGCCTCGGTTTTATTTGAACAATCTAATTCCCACGGCAAGGAGAACATATAAATATCCAAACATAACATGGATTTCGACTCACACTGACACCGGGTGTGAGACCCATTCCCGACAGTCCTTCCCCCTCCCCTACCATTTTCTTTTCTTTTCTTTTCTTTTCTTTTCTTTCCATTTTCTCATCATTACTTCTTCACCCTTGGAATCAACATCCAACCGTCTGATCGTCGAACCGATTGCACCATTGTGTTCATCTCTTTGTCACGATCAAACTGTCGTTGGTTTCACCTTCATCGGACCACGGACGAGCGCGGATCGGAGCTCGGAAGTTCCGATTTTCACACCGGAAAATCTTAGATCCCGGCCGATTGGAGGTGAGTCTTCAAATTTGGTTTTCGGATTTGTAGTCCTGGTGTTTGTAGCTTCGTTTTGATGTAAAAATTTTCGGTTTTGGATGAAGTTGGAATTTTCCGTCCGTCGCCGGCGACCGTTGACCGGCGACACTGTTCACCGTTGACTGCTGACGTTGACCTGACCGTTGACCGTTGACTTTGACCAAAAAGTGAAAACCTCCCCCGTTAGGTAATTTCGACGTTCTGATCGCAATGGCGCGATCTGTTTTTCCATTTGATGTGTCGTTATTGAGTTATAGTCATTTGAAGGTTAATATCCGTAATGTTGTGTTCTTAGGAAGGGCGAGTGTTGAGGACAAAGACAAGAGTATCGTTTCCTCTTCTTCAGCCCGTAAGGTAGGGTCTTTACCGTATGTGGTTCCTCATTAGTATTTCATTGTCGTAAAATCCGTTGTACCTTGGTTTTGATTGATTCGTTGTATAGTCCATCGGAGCCCATCCGATTGGTCCATTGTTCAAATTTCATTGTTCTCTTCCATAGGTAGCTATAAAGTATCATAATGTAGGGTCTTTACCGTATGTGTTCAATCATAAGTATTTCTTGATTTTTAAATCCGTACCTTGGTTTTAAATTGAATCGTTGTATAATCCATCGGAGTCCATCCGATGGATCCATGTCCAAGTTACTTTGTCATTTTCCGTATGTTCTTGTAAGGTAGAGTCTTTACCGTACATACTCCATCATAAGTACTTCTTGATTTTAAATCCGTTTTGAGGTTTTAATTTAAATCGTTGTGTAATCCATCGGAGACCATCCGATGGATCTATTGTCCAAGTTACGTTGACCTTTTCTGTATGTTCTTGTAAAGTATCATAATGTATCTCCGAAATTTCATATAATCAATCAAAGTCCATTTGATCGATTTGTTGTGTAAATTGGGCTGATTCTGTATCATTGCCCGTAAAGTAAGAAAATAATTATTGTAATTAAAGGTTTCTGTGATGGTATCGTATTGTGGAGTTTTAATTTTAAAATATGGTATTTCAGTGTTATTGAAAGTTAAACTCGTTTTCTTTATATGTAAGTTAAAGTATGTAAGAGTTTTCATGTTACTTACGTACGTTTGGCCAAACGTGGTGAGTGCTCGGTCTCTGAGAGTAAGCGGAGAGACACTCATCTGTTGGGAGTTGTATGGTTGGCGTATGGTTACTGTATGTTCCCTGCTTCACAGGATGATCTGAGAGGACTAGTTGATCTTTTACGTATACAGTTTTGTTAATCAATCTAGTCTCGGACAACACTGGTAGAAGGGGCTATGTATGTAAATGTTTTAAAAGTATATATGTAAAACCTACCAGTGGGCTTCCGGTTTCCCTTTAGCGGGGGTTACTCGGGAAGTGATTTGCGGTCCGCCCATGTTTTCGTATTGACCCATGTTGAGTTCTATGTTGTTTTCGGGTCCAGTAAGTAATGTTTTGTAAAGTAAACAGTAAAATTTTATGTTTTGAGAAATTACAAGTTCAGTAATGTTCTAATAAGTTCCTTGTTGTTTCCTCTCATCTGATAAGTTGTTGTATTGTACCTCTCCTTTGATACGTTCCTTGTTGTCCCTCTTCTTTGATAAGTTCACTTTGTTGTCCCCTACTGAGATTCTCGAAAATCTCACCCCCTTCGTGTTTGTTTTCCCTCCCAGGACTAGATCGTGGTCAGTAGCTATTTTCAGTGTGAGCGTCGGGACTACTCGCTGGGACTATTGCATCTGCACATGTATGGTTTTATTGGCACACTGTTGAATATTTATTGTTTGGATTGTTGGTTTCGTTTTCAGATACTTGGGGCTTGTGTGTTATGGTTTCACTGGTTTGTATTGTATTGTTATAAAAAGACTTCCGCTGTTTGAATATTACTCCGTAATTTATTGTGCCACGTATTTAGTACTTATCAGCCATGCTGTAATTTGTAAATATTTTAAATTTTATTTTTGGGGGTTACGTTTGAAAAGTCAAAATAGCCTTGTGGAGTTCGGATTGGTCCACGTGTCGGACTTCTCCGGGCTTCACGGCGGTAAGGGCCCGCTTTCCGGGTTTGGGTCCTTACACTGGGCGTAAACAGAAGCCTGCTACGGTTCCTGATAAATGGTGCAGGATGCGAAGTAAAGATGTAATTCCCAGGGGCTGAAAAGCTGTTCCTTTCATGGATACAAGTGCACTCACGGTTTCTTCATGCAGGCAAAGAATCTCTAATGCATGAGCGGATGCTCCGGGTTCATTAAAATGTTTACTACTACAAGCAGTTAAGTTTTATTTATTTCTCTTCGTCCGAGGTAGAATCACTGTTGCTGGATGGCGTATCGTTTACGGTAGCAGGCCTCTATCTGGCTCGGGAATAGTACCATATTTCGCTGCATCCAGCCACGCCTTCTTGACTATTAGATTAGAACACCGCGACAGGGAGAGTGACAGTTTTGCACACTAAACGAGCTAGTCGAACTTAGAACTTAGAATAGAGATTAACTTGGTTGTTGATTAGAATAATTTTTATTATTAAACAAACTATTTCAGAAGAAATCTAAATTTTTTCGATTGTCAATTAGTATGTATGCATAAACTAGCGAAGACAAAGATATCAAAATTTATTTTATAACTCAGGAGCATAACAAAATAATTGAACATCACTGTACAATGGGAGCCACGAGAATGATAACCATTCCAAAGCAAAAAATGAAACATGTTCCTTATGGGACACGAAATTGGTCCAAAGGTGAAAGCTGCAGGGCCATAATTGGATGAATTCCACGTGCAGAGGAGTAATCAATCAAGCATGCCAAGCAGAGAGGGTGGATGGCCACACCTCTTGTGCATTTGATATTACATAATGCTTGCATGTTGCACCATCATTTCTTTCCTGCCATTTTGACCTTCATTGCTTCGGCGATCGATCGATGTGTGTCGTCTAGTAATGAGCGGCGCAAACATTATTAGTATGTAAGCTTTTGCCCCAACAAAGTTAATTACTCCAGATAAGCTATGCTTTTATCATGTCTCTTTTGAATTTTGATGCTAGCTCCCCGAGACATGGAAGGGTAAAACTCTTGCCTTATTTCACGATCAATCTTTGAACGGCGGGCCTCATAACGTGTTCTTGTGTCTGTATTGGATTTTTTATACGCACGGTAACACGTACATATCAGTCACGAGTGGTCACGGTACCCATTACATGGCCTATACTGTGAGACTGAGGACCTATGGAGTGCCGACAAATATAGCGACTGACATAAAACGTGCATCACTTGCGAAACTGAAAGATCCGCAGCAAGTCCCACAACCAAGAAGGCCACAAGAACAGTACAATACTGTTGAACATAATTCATTTTTATTGCCTAATGCTGCAATTGGATTCGTACTCCAACTTGTTCAGTGACGGCTGTAGTGTTAAACGTTTGACTTCTAGCATAGAAAGAAGACTAACGAGTCGGAACAGTGGCACAGGTAGAAGTCTTCTAAAACAGTTACCCTACGTGCAGGGAACAGAGCTTTGGCAAAACAAGGCTTCCCAAGTCTCCGAGAAAGCTTGAACTATAACCCCGTGATGATCACTAGAATTTAAAGACAGGAAACAATGCAAAAGCTGCTCCAAATCCTTCTCTTCGAACATCTGTTTCTCGATTATCATCTCCATCATTGACCTCTTGAAGTCCTCGTGCGGGTCCTCTGACTTCTTCACCACCGCAAAGCTCTCCCTGACCTTTCCATCCACCGTACATGGTATCAACCACTGGAACCTCGACAACCTCGCTGGTGACGACGGCTCCTGATTAGAATTTTTTCTGGCATTTCTTGTTGCTTTTGACCCACTCCTTACGACGCAGCGTCGTTTAGCCTTTCTCGCCTTCTTCTTGCGGTTGAATGGGGCTTCACGAATGGTCAGCAAGTGGGGATTGAATTCTGAAGAAGAATCGGAGGAAAAGCTTCTAGAAGAGGACACCAAGGTTTCTGTTTCAACGTCGTTTACCTCAACTTCATCGTCAACATCTTCGCTGCTAAAAAATAACCCATTATCAGTGGCTGAAGAAGTGCTAATACGGATTTTTGATGCTGTTAACTTCTTTTTGAACCGTCGGTTCTCTCTCGCTGTGTTTGCAAGCGATGGCGGTGGAAGGAAAACGTCGCCGCTGTCTGACTCTTTCCCGGAGAGGGAAGAGCTAAAGGTTTTCTGGTGACGCGACTCGTCGTGGATTTTGGCTACGACGTGCCATTTCTCTTCTTTTTCCCATTGAAACTCTTGTTGGGGTTGCGATTCGTTGTGGTCGATCCCAGAGAAATAACGTGTGACCGAAGATCTTGATCTCAGACCGCACCTCGTTGAGTTGATAACGGATGAAACTTGACGCTTGATGGAGGAATTCCGGGCGTTGTTCGACGGTTGTGATTGTGGTGCCTGTGGTAGATAGAGGGTGATGCGATTTTTCATGACCGGAGAGAGTCTGATAAACGAAGGGACTGGATTTGATGGGAGATTGTATTTGTCCTTGGACCGGCATGTTTCAAAGGATGGAATAATACTACATAATTTCAGCTTGAAACGTTTCGGCATAGTTGCTTGGTACATTAGCTTTCTGTGTCCGAGCGCTTTGCAGCGTCAGCGTCTCTAATTGTTTGATCGCTCGTTAAGGTGAAGGAGTTATATAGCGGACGGGATAAGGATCAAAGCAAATAAAGTTATAGAATTATTTTTTAAAAAAAATAATTTTTATACTTTTTTTGGATTAGTTAATTAATTATTTGAACTTAAATTGGAGTATTCCAGAAACTAAAAGAATAATAAAATAATAATAAAAAAGATTACCTCCTGCCTTGCTTGTGAAAATCTTCTGGACACTACCTTATGAATGGTAATATCACTGCAGTTTTACTTATAGTTCAATCAAATCAAAAGAAAAAACTAGCAGTTGTCACCTCCTTTATTAGATTGCCTCGGTATGAAGAATGCAATTAAAGAAGCCTTGCTTTCCTTATTTTGTGAGGCAATGTCCTTTGCGAAAGAAAATACTCGTCCAAGTTTGGCCTAAAGTATTAGTACCAAAGCTTCTGGATTTTACAGTCTGCCATGATGATGATGATGCTATGGCCAATGTCGCACTGGGTTTTGGCAGAAGATCTTCCATCTACTATTTACGGTAACATACAAAATAAATAAATTAAAATAATAAAAAATAAAACAATCCTTAAATTTTTTGTTGTTTCTTTAGTAGGAAGGTTTGGCCTGTTTTCTTTCTTTTAAGATGTATATTAAAAAAACGACACGTATCCTTAAGCCACATAGTGAAAACAGAAAAAGGTCCATCAAAAGAAAACTGTTCCCAACCACTCTCTGGGATCCAAGGAAACAGCATGTTCTTGTTTCCACGAGACGGTCTTGCGCTTTATTCTTAATTTGCTTCTTTTGGGGAACACGTTGATGTTAAAGCTTCTTTTAACCCTCATGTTTCGGATATGGTACCTTCAGCTTCCGTTGAACCATTTCTTCATGTCGTTGGTTAGCACTCAAGGTGTCGTTTCAGCAGTTTTCAATTTTTTCTCTTTTTTATAAATCGTGATTCATAAAAAGAAAGACATCTATAATTCAACAGGCTTAATCGCGGGTGTATGTACATCAATCATGAACTATACAGTGCAGTACTCAAGTTTCAGGAAACTATTATATTTATACAGCAATTCCTGTTCTATTTCGACTTTCTTATTGGAATATTCGTCGTAAAAATTTATATCATCTAGCTATTACCGAAACCCACCAATACGAATAAAAAATAATTTCATATTTCAATAGGAAAGAAAATTTACCAAAATTTCTCGACTTTCTGAAAAAACTATATCATTAATCCCAATGGTTTAGATTAATGACTAACACCATGTCTTCAAAATCTTAGTTCTTCGTCCCTCAGATCTCTAGTCGCCTATATACAATAGAAAATTAATCAGTATGTCTTCAAATTCTGACCTAGTGTTCTTCATCCCTGGCACGAGGAAAACGGAAGTGATAAAGAACACAATGTAACTAGATATAGAAATCAAAAGCCACGCCGTAAACTCTCTTTTGTTTTAGTTAATACTTAATACCATACCACTTTCACTGATTTAGTAACGCATTCCGATTACGTCTGTCGTAGGTAAAATTTCCAATCACCGTTAACGGAATCGGCGACAAATCAAACCCTATTATGTTTAATTGAGCTATCAAAATCCACCATTTTTCGAAAACTGATCAGGCTCTAAAAAAGTCAAGCAAAACTCCTATAACGATGAAAAAGTACTCACCGTTTATTGTAAAGTAGGCTCATCGAGAACGGTGAAGCGCGCAGACATCATAGCGATCTCAGTGATGGCCGCCTCTCTAATCCCGGGAACGTCACTCGTCAAGTCCTCATAGGCAGCCTTAAACGCCTCGTGCCAAAACCGTGATAATCCGGTTCCGTGATTGTTTGTGTAGACAATCCACAAGCGCTTCACCATCTTCTCGCGCTCCTCCAATTCCTTCAAGGACGATTGAAAGGAACAAAAACCAAAATCAGAACGAGAACAAGTCAACAAAAAAAAAACGAAGAAAGAAAACAAAAGGGCTAAAGGAGACTAACGAGGACGTCAGGATCGTAGTGTAATGGGGTGGCCATGTCGTCATGGAGACGGTTAAGATCGGCGGAAGCCAAACGGAGGGTAACAGTGCTGGTGAACATGGACCAGAATGCGAATAACAGAATGGCTGCTAACACCCAGAACATGTAATGGCCACGGCCCAATAGAGTGTAAACTGCGCTTCCCCTCCTTACGTTGGCGGAGATAGATAAAACTGCAGTTGTTGTTGGGAGAATATCCTCCTCCATCATCTTCAATCTTATTTAGGTATTTTTTTATTATAATTCTATGATTGAAACGGTTTCCCTGCCTTTATTAGGGAAGGGATATCAGATTCGACTGGTGAAGGAGGATGGAACTGATCCAGTTGGACTTGTCGAGTTATTCAAAATTCGTTTGGTTTGGATTTTGATGAGCTTCTGTTTTTTTCAGTTAGAGGAGTCAAGCTTTATATTTATCATAGTCTGGATTTTGATTAGCTCACATCTTATTCTTTCGGTTTGGATATTGCTGAACTACTGTGTTTCAGACAAGAGTTAATCAGAAGATGTTTGGACTGAGTTTGTTTTTCTCTCAATGGCTAGCCATCGTCTTTGAGTTTGGTATTCGGCATATATAAAGCGTGTTAATTGGGAGTTTGCATCGTGATCATAAAAAAATATTTTATTATTTTATAATCTTAAATAAATCAATTCAAAATCAAATAAATATTTTCATTAAATTAAATTAATAATTTTATATTTAATTTCGACAATTGTATATAACAAATAAGCTATATGGTGGACAGGGAATTAATTTACTATAAAAAAGATTTTTTATTATTAAATAATCGTATTAGTTGTGAGGCTTGGTTATCCAAGAGCGCTTTTTCCTCTGCCTGAGGCCGTTATGGGTGGGCACACATGTTATGGTCTAATTCTACAAGAGCCAAAATAAAGCTGAGATAAATTCTTATATTCCAATTATCTACTCATCATCCGTACGTATATGTAGTGGTAACGACTTCCTGGGATCTCTTTACAACCCATGCAAAGCGGTTACATAGTTTGTATTCCTATGCTTAACTATTAGTATTCTAATTCCTAATATTTGCATGACAGACTGGACATTTGCGAAAGCCAGCGTGATCAGAAGAGGTTCCAGAAGAATATCTTTTACAGCTGGCAAGTCTTAAGTTAAAACACGACAAGAACTGTAATTAAGTGACATAGAATGTGGATTTGGAGGTGAAATGACTGTTAGTGTTTAATCAAGGTTTGTTTTGTATGTAGAGTGTATTTAGTTGTGGGAGGTCTTAGGTTAGCAAAAAAACAAAAATCAAGCTGAAGAATTAATAAATGAGTATATAGTTGGTTGAACATTTAATGACCCACCTCTACATGATCGATGCCCATGCATTTTGTGTATCACGGCAGTAAAAAGCAGAGTTGTTTGCATCGTTTTAAGGTTTTGACTCGGTGTCTCTTTTCTTAAAAAAGAGTAAAGCAATAGAGAGGAAAAAAAAGACCCACCAATAGTAAAGCCAACCTCACCTATATAATCAGACCGTCAGTTTCACTGCTGCATCACTTCTTGTCTTTTCTTCTTCGCAGGAGCTGTTCACTCACTGAAGTCGGTTTTCATAAAAAAAAGAAAAAACTCGCCGAATTCGGTGCACTAGCTCTGAACGTCAATGGATTGGCCTCCTGGACTCAAGTTCCTTCCGGAGGATGACGAGCTGGCCATCCACTACCTCCATCCCAAGGCCACCCTGAAGATTGTCTCGCCTTGGCATGCATTGATCAAGGAAGCGGATATTTATGGAGATAGGGAGCCATGGCAAATGTGGGAAGACTGGGCTACTCCTTCATCCCCAGACCTATACTTGTTCACCACCCTCAAGAAAAAGAGCAAAAAGTCCAGCAGGATTGACCGGCGCGTCGGTGGCAATGGAGGAACATGGCACGCTGTAGACCGAGGAATATTGAAAAAAGCTGACGGCATCTCTTACTTTCTGAAGCGATTTCGGTACGAAAACTCGAGGAATCCAGAAGATGACGGTTCCTGGATAATGCATGAATTTTCTCTGGCAGATACTCCAACCAATCTTGTCCTGTGCAGAATCCGGATGAACCAAAGAAATCATAAGAAACAAAAGAAATGTGAAGCAAGAGAAAGAGAATTCAGAATTGTTGAAGAATCTGCAGTAGCCCCAGCAGAAAGCTATAACAATATGTGTTTGTCACCTCAGCAGGACTGGCATGGAGCTGATCACTATGGGGCAGTACCGAACTTTACTTCAGAAGAACTGGCTTGGCTGGCGTCAATATTTCCAGCAGAAGAGTCTTGATGAGATGAGGCTACATTTTTTTCTTCACGATTTCGAGCTCCAGCTGTTTCCATTTTACGAAACACCCATCTTTCTTAGATATCATGTATAGTTTTGATTCGTATATATGAACAGAGTCTCAATTTGCCTCGATAATAGAATATGTCGTCCACTTAACCCTAGCAATTTTAAAATTGATCCAAATAGGAAAAAACAAGAAAAGAGACGGAACACAAGTGCGTACAACACAAGTAGTTAATTGACTACGTGTTGGTTGGTTTTTTCACAAAAGGACATAAACCAGATAACGGCGGATTATTATAAGTAATTTTACTTCAGAGGAAGTGGATTTTCTGCAATGAATATTTTGCAGTTGAAGTTTCTTGGGCTACAAGTTTTGCTCTTTATGTTTTAGCAATCAGTTAGGATGTAATAAATGGTAATTACGGCAGAAAAAACAACCGTTATCGATTTTGACTGATTCAGCGATATGGTGTAAAAGAATCAGTCGCACTTACTAAGAAATAATTTTTGGGATTTTGTAAAGATTCTCAATAATCACGTTTACCAAGTAAAAAATCTCAGTATCGTTAAAAAATCTTAGAAGATCTTTGATCTTTGCAGCTTCATTCAATGTAATTCTGAATATATTTTAAGTTATAATATATTACAATAGGCAGAAGGAAGCTTTATCATCGAAATCTTTTGTGCAGCTGATTAACAGTAAAATTATAGATACTACCAAAATTTTGGGAACGATAAAGGTGCATCTCTTTATACTTTCTTTAGTTTATCCAAAAATTGTGGAAACGATCAAATCGCTGGGTCTTAAACGTGGCAATTTCATCGGAAAACTCGAATATAGTATGCGGTGCTGGTGACATTCGAAGCTGAAAAGCCAATTGGAAGTGGCCGCGAGTACACAGTCTATATACGACCCAAAAACCGTTAAATCGGGCCGGGCTTCGATGACCATTGTGCTCGTCACTATTTTTCAAAATGGAGGTTGTAAGTGGGCTTGAATTCGAACCTGGACCTGCTGCGTCTCTTTCGGGGATTATGCTGTTGTCAAGGGTCATTCTGAAATGTTGTTATCGTTCCACAAAAGAAAAAACTTTTTAGAGAAAGCAATACTCAGTCCTATGATTTTTTAATGCCAAATTAATGCATATAACGTTAACCAAAATCTACCAAATTTTTTTAATTAATTAATTCCGAAATTCTTTTCACATCTTATGGATGGGATGTTTTATATAAAAAATTAAAAATAATATTAACCGCAAAAGCGACTTAAAAGCCGTCAAAATATGAAATCCGAACAGGATATTTCTGTCATTAACCAATGTAACGAAGCTAGTAGTTGTCAAGTCTATTCTCTCTCCACTAAAGGCCCCAACCAGGAAAAAAAGTAATAAGAAGAGTGTAAAACTGTCTGGTTTCTGCTTCTTCTAAGTATTCGGTCGGAAGAACTTCCGTCGACGCCAGCCCATCATTATTCTGGTATAATTACTTTGCCGTTGCATCGAAACAATTGCCTATTCAATTAGTAACTTGGATCATTGATTACTTTGTTGTTGACCCCGCACTTGATTTTGTAGTATGATACGGTTGTGCTTATGATAGTTTCTGATCGTCGTACCGAACATCAGTATTTTATGACAGTCTAGTGAAAATCTCTCCTCATAACGGCTAGAACATGTTTCTGTGTTTCTTTATTGAGGCGATTTTTCTCTGTTTCTGTCTGTTCATTGTTGCGGATGTCCTCAAAAATCAAATCTTCCTTTTCACGTTTCGTGTGACCGGACATTATGAGCAATCGAGGAATAAAGTGTTTGTCTGTGACGGTGAAAGACCATAAAGAAATGGATGGATCATTTTCTTATGTCAACTATCAGTAGTGTAGTGCGATAATTTAGCATTTCCCGGAATTTGAGGTTTTATGAACCAATTGAAGTATGGAACGGGAAGGGATTCATTTTTATTCTCCTCATTTCTTGTGGGATGAACCAGATGATGCTTTCTTCCTTTCTCTTCTTTACAGAAATAGTAGGCCAATCTGAATCAATATTTAGTTTTTATGTCTATGTGTGTGCTTATTTTTGCTGGGTTTCTGTTACTCGTAATGACTAAACTCAGTGGATTGGTCGCAGTTCCAACATTCCAATTTGCAACTGGGAATAGAATGGATCGTTGGGGGAAATCAAGTAAATCTGTAACGAACAAAAGTAGCAAGATGTACATGGACCTCAAAGAAATTATTAGGGAGAATGCCCTTCCTTTCCTTCCTGCTAAAGCTCTCCGTCGATGCATTGCTGTTTGTCGGGATTGGAAGCATCAGATATCAATGCCTTTTCTTGCTCACAAGCAGTCAATTTCTTTCCGTGATGTTTCAGGCTTCTTTTGTCAATCTTCATCGAACCCACCATTTTTTATTTCCCTGGACTCTCTGGCTTATGGTATCCCTGATTCATCTTTGAAGTTTCTGCCCGAACCAGTTGACATCAGGTGTTCTTCCAACGGACTATTCTGTTGCCAGGGTCGTACTGAATACAAGAGCTACTACATCTGTAATCCTGTCACTCAGCAGTGGAAGAAACTCCCCCAACCTGAAGCCAATCACGGGCCTGATCCTGCTCTTGTCCTTGTCTATGAGCCGTCATTGATGAAGTTTGATGCTGAATACAAATTAGTGTGTGCTTTCCCGTCAGATCTTGAGGGGTATGAGTTTGAGATATATTCATCTGCAAATGGATCTTGGGAAATTTCTGGCGAGATATGCTTTGGAAACAGATGTATCCAACCTAGTTCAGGTGTCCACGTCGGTGGTGTTGTTTACTGGCTGTCAGGAATGTCATATAGTAGTGAGATTGTTGCTTTTGATCTTGCAATCGAACGGGCAACCCTTCTCTATTCGCATGGATCTGTGTTGGGTCAGTTGAGTGGGAAGCTTTGTTGTGCTTTTTTCTCTGGTTCGCATTTGCATGTTTACCAACTAGCAAATGCTTTCACAAACACAATGCAAATGAATAGCCGTCACAGAGCATGGGACTGCAAAAGGAAAATAACTTTTGAACATTTAGTCCTTGACGGTCGCAGCCACGATCAGGCAAAAGTGCTCTATGTGGGCGATGACAGAGCGGTGGTTCGGTATGGGACAACTCTTTTTTCCTACAATATGAAGACTAAAGAAACCATACAACTGACAGCCGAAGTTGGTCTTGATGCAAAGATGGTCCCTTATGTGAATAATCTTGTCGAAATCTAGTTAGCATTTTTATTACTTTTAGCCATTGAACTTTTGATATTCCTATATTCACAAGAGTGGTGTTTGGACTGTCTTTCCTTATTGGCAATCCGTAATTATTGATAAAGGATGAATGTGTTATTACCATTGTTCTTCATGGCAAGAACAAGAGATACTTCTCAAGTGTAGTTTTAAGGGGCAGTGATTTCACTCTGGTTTCAGTTTTTGTAGTCCGTACTTCAAGACTTATTTATAGAAGCAAATTACTGATAAGCTTGCAGGGAGGGAATGCGTCGCATATTAATGCCTCCTCAGTCAATTTAGCCCATATTTTATGCCATCTTTTGGTTGATAGAACAGCAATGTTGAGATGTCTCTCTAACTTGATGCAGTCACTCATTCAAAGTGTGAAGAAGACAAGCGCCAATTATGGAGAAGACACCACCTAGCTATTTATTAAGGCTTCAGTTCCGTTAAACGAGGATTGAAGAACCATAACCAAGGAATAGTAACGAGAATAACGAACCTGAGCTAAACAAGGGTGACAGGACTCTTGGTAGAGAGACGGAGGAACAAAAAAAACCAAGGAAAAGTAAAGAGAAGACAGGTCCTTCTTCTTCCTAGAAGGAAACAGGTTTCTCTTTCTGGAGCGGGAATCCTACCATGCGACAAAAATTCCCTCTCTTTTCTTTGACATCCCACTTATCTCCTTCTTCCAGGTACTGTTTTTGTTTGGAATTTTTTTTGAACTGCAAAATGATATTTAATGGAGATCGAGATTGGGTGTAATGACTCCTGAGCTAGGACTGATCGGACCGGTTCAGCTATGGTGCCTGAAAAGGGGAATGTTGATTTCCTGTAGGAGCAGCTAGCTTATATGGAGATTGCTGTTTATTTATAGTTTTGTTATCTTAAACCTGAGATTTTAGCTGCTCATCTTGACATCGTTTCCAGGCCGGGTGCTGAGATCTTGGGACTAGCAGCCGGGGGACAGGTTACGGCTTGTCTCGACGCTAATAACCTTTGGCCGGAAAGTTCTTCATGATCAGATAGCATAATGTCCGAAAACGATTCTGCCCCCTCACCAGATTCTGACTCGCCACCTGCACCATCTGAAGCAGATTCTCCACCACCATCAGACTCATCGTCATCACCCCCTGAAAAGTCACCATCTCCACCCCCACCAGAAGAGAGTTCGCCGCCAGATAAACCATCGCCTCCAGTAGAAAAAGACCCGCCATCGCCACCACCAAAAGATTCCTCTTCGTCATCACCACCACCAAAAGATTCCTCTTCGTCATCACCACCACCACCACCATCAGGCAGTTCATCGTCACCATCACCACCATCACCACCATCACCATCATCACCACCACCACCACCACCACCACCACCCAAGAGTAAAAAGTCCCCACCATCCGACCACGATTCTCCTTCCAAACGACTGTCACCACCACCACCACATGATTCGTCGTCATCGTCAAAATCGTCCAAGGGTGGGGGTTTATCTGAAGGTCAGCTGCAAGTTGTGATTGGAGTCTTAGTTGGCTTGATTATATTCTTTCTTCTTGCGATTATCTATTGCGTCTGTCGAAGCAATAAAAAGAAAAAGCAAAACTACCCGGGATACTATGGAAATTACCCTCAAGGAGGTAACGCTTCGGACTCTGCTTCTGTAGAATCGCAGTCAATAAAAGTCATTTCAAAGCTTCTACTTTGACAATTCATTAAAATGTACAGTGTTTTAACGTATAGGTAGTGATGAGTATTATCAAAACAAATCACAGCCTCCAAACTGGCAAAGAGACAATGTTATGAAGTTACCGCAAAATCAAATGGGAGGTAATGGATGGCATGCACAACCTACTCCACCTCCACTGATTATGAACGATAGTGGTGACATAAGCATTTACTCTGGTTCAAACCCGCACCGTCCTCCGATGCCACCTCCTTCACCAGGTATGGCTCTCGGGTTCAACAAAAGCACATTCTCGTATGAAGAGTTAGCAGCAGCTACAGGAGGGTTTTCTCAGGACAGATTGTTAGGCCAGGGCGGGTTTGGTTATGTGCACAAGGGTGTGTTGCCTAGTGGCAAGGAGATTGCAGTTAAGAGTTTAAAGATAGGTAGTGGACAGGGGGAAAGAGAATTCCAGGCTGAAGTGGAGATTATTAGCCGTGTCCATCATAAGCATCTTGTGTCGCTGGTTGGATATTGTATTGCCGATGGACAGCGCCTGCTGGTCTATGATTTTGTCCCCAACGGTACATTGGAATATCACCTCCATGGTATGTTGGTTTCTCTGTTCCATCTTTTCTCTAAAACTCATTGGGAAAATGTCCTGTCAAAGTTACCCCATTTTTTATGAAGCGGTGGAATTCATATATGTTTTTATCATGCAAGCTCAACCCTTTCAATGATGAAATACATGTCCCTGACATTTCTCAACAACACCAATTTTTGATCGCAGATAAGCCTGCTCCAATCATGGACTGGCCAACTAGGCTCCGGATTGCTTTAGGCTCTGCCAAAGGGCTTGCTTATCTGCATGAAGATTGTAAGAAATTCTTTGTATTTCTTTCTATCACCCTCTCGAGCTTGCTTGCGTCCGTGATGCTCTGTAGTTAATGATTGAGATTACATTGTTCAAAAAATGCCTTCAGGCCATCCTCGCATCATCCATCGTGATGTCAAAGCTGCTAATATTCTTCTCGACTTCAATTTCGAAGCCCAGGTACAGTAGTAGGTTTGACATTAGCAATTTATTTCTACCTATTAAACAACTCAGTAACCAGATCCTCCTTGTAGCGATCCCTTATGCTAACCAGTTTCGTCTGTTTTTTTCAGGTGGCCGATTTTGGACTAGCTAAACTGTCCGACAACAACTATACCCACGTCTCCACTCGTGTAATGGGTACATTTGGGTAAGCCCTGAGAATTCCTTAGGGACTTGATGAGTAGACAAGTAAAGCAACCATACATAACGAATTCCAAGTTCTTTCACATAAAGGAAAATCATCGTGCGACTTTTTCCTTTAAAAATATGAAATGATAGCCTGCGCTGATCAGCATGAAACAAGAAAGTAAAGGACACGGGGAGCCTGATTTATTCACAGGAAATACCTTGACTCAAATGCAGGTATTTGGCTCCAGAGTATGCGGCAAGTGGCAAGTTGACAGAGAAATCTGATGTTTTTTCGTTCGGGGTCATGCTGTTGGAACTCATCACTGGGAAGAAGCCTGTTGATCCAACAAATGCAATGGAGGATAGTTTAGTAGACTGGGTCTGTACCTCCTCTAATATTACCGAATTTTGACGATAATGCTCTTCAGAGTAAGCTAAAGAACAAGAACTGGCTGTTTTTTTCTTTCTTTTTGGGTCATTTGTCGTGCAGGCTCGGCCGCTTCTGTCTCAAGCCTTGGATAATGCCATCTTCAACCAGTTGGCCGATATACGGCTGGATAACAACTTCAACACTCAAGAGATGCAGCGCCTGGTGGCTTGCGCTGCTGCCAGCATACGACATTCTGCTAGAAAGCGCCCAAAAATGAGCCAGGTTAGCTGATGTTCTTTACTTACAAGATTACCGTCTAGAAAGATCTTCAACGGAACTTGATGTTGTCTTTCCTGTAAAACAGATAGTTCGTGCTTTGGAAGGAGATGTATCGTTGGAAGACCTAAACGAGGGAGTACGGCCAGGGCAAAGCTCCTACTTTGGTGGCTCAGGTTCAGACTACGATGCCAGTACGTATAACTCGGACATGAAAAGGTTTAGGCAGTTAGCACTATCCAGTCAGGAATTCATGAGCAGTGAGCATGGAACTTCGAGCAGTGACTCGCGGGATTTAAACACTTCGGGGATGCAAAAGTACAATCTATGAGCAGAGCCGCTAGCCTTGAAAATGGACAGCACTTGAATCTCCAGTTATTAGCCATTTGGTGGTCGAGATCAATCAATAAGACACTTAGTTAAGCAAATGAGGGTCATTGTTCTTTCTTCAGCACTATCTTACTCATCGTGAACATATGCTTGATTTTCATCGTTTTAACTTAGAGAAAAAAGGGGATAAAGTGATAGCTGGTAATGCCACGACATGGGCATAGCACCCGCTAAGAGACCTTGAAATCTTTGTTTTGTTAAATTGTTTTCTTCTTCGTTGGGTTGGCTGCAACGCAAAGCTAGACATACGTTGTATTTGGGGGCAGAACGTGTTTTTATGGTTCTAGCAAGGCATCGGTACTAATGCAATGTGACGAGTTGGTTATGTCATATGAAAAATATTATTTTCGGACAATTCTGGGCAGGTTTGGTGTCACATAATTTTAAATAAAATTAATAATAAATATAAGAAATATTATTATTCTTTTTTTTCTAATTTCAATTCTGATTATTTTTATGTTGACAAAATGATACAGATATGTAATTTAAATTCATTAAATCTGAAAGAAGAATTTGTTAAAAACCTCCGTGTCCTCTTTTTTCTGTGAACGACGCAGAACGCGCGCGATTCAAGGTAATATGGTAATTTTAAGCTGCAAAGTCACCAACGTCCACTTTCCTTTCTCTTTCGGGACTTTTGTCAAACACTTTGCCATATTGAAACCAAAATCGTTCTGTCATTGCAAAGTCAATAAAAAAACTCTTACCACCAACATCAATTCTATCGGAATCCGCAACTCTGCGTATTTCGAGGGCTTAAACTCCGGCCAAAAGGACCAGATTCGCGTCTACATTGACACCCTTCTTGAATGGAACCAGAAAATGAATCTCACCGCGGTCACAGAGGTGAATGAAGTCATGTCACGGCACGTAGAGGACTCGCTCGCAATTCTGCCTCACATACGCGACTCTTATGCTTCTCATTGCAACGATTCAGAGGACAATATTTCCCTTGTTGATGTCGGTACAGGCGCCGGTCTTCCTGGGTTGATTTTAGCAATTGTTTGTCCTGGTGAGAGTGGATTTTTTAGTGTGATATGTTTGCCTTCTTAAGCTTTGTTTGGCGTCATAAACTTCTCGTCTTTTGGAGTAGAGTAGGCTGGAAAGTAACTCTTCTTGAGGCCACTAATAAGCGTTGCGTTTTCTTGGAGCATGCGATCACTGTTACTGGGTTGTCTAATACGGAAGTTGTAAGAGGGAGAGCAGAGGTACTGTCTTTTTCCCTCCTAGGTTTGCGACCTTGTGCTCTGTTGCATGTAGCCTGCTATATTCATGTCTTTTGGCTTGTTATAGTACAGGATTTAGGGCAGAATGTTTCATTTAGAGAGAAATTTGATGTGGCAGTGGCTCGGGCTGTTGCAGAGATGAGAATTTTAGGTAAGTATGCCTAATTACAGTTATTCTAAAAACCAGTCCATGTTTAGGATGCTATCCGGAGATTTTTGATTTGTTCTCTTTTTAGCGGAGTATTGCCTTCCTCTTGTTCGTGTTGGTGGGTTATTTGTAGCTGCTAAGGGCCATAATCCTCAGGTAAGTCCCTGCCTTTTCATCTCCTATCAAGTAGGTGAGCGAGTAATTAGTACTTTTTAGCTGGACTTTTTGAGTTTTCTTTTTTACGGTGTAAGTTATACTGTACGGATAGGACATGTTTGCAAAACCCGGTATATACGTCGGAACTTGGCCACTATATCAGACGTTTTTGCATACCAAACATGTCTTAACTCAAAACAGTTTTCCTTGATTTCAAAGTGTGAATGAGAAACGTTGCTTCAGCTCATAATTCTAGTTTCATATATTTGCATCTGTTTAGCACCGGTACAAAGAAATCTATGATTTTTATTTCAGTTTTGTTAATTAAAATTCTTGATATATCTTACCCCCAGTAGAACTTGAAGCTAATGACTGAAGAAATTTCGATCAATTCTCTGAGGTCTCCTGTTAGATGCTCTTATGAAAAGCATATTTATGCTGTAACTAAGGTCTCCTGTTGCACTTTTCTTTATCTGCAAACTTGAGCTATCGATGATATTCCTGCATTTAACATGTGAGCAGATGGAAGTTCAAAGAGCAAAGAGATCAATAAAATTGATGGGAGCATCTGTATTGCAGTTTTGCCCAGGTACATATATTGTGACCTGATCAGCTTTATGTATTTTTCAATGTATTCAATACAAGATTTCTTCAGCTTGCAAGTTTACATCATGAGTCAAATATCTACAGCTTTGGCATTTAGATCAAGATCATAAGCTGTTTTAGTCAGAGTTATGCCTCTTATGTGAGAGCTAACAGAAGAATCTGACTTTGTGGAAGAACTTTGGTCATTTACCGTCTCATTTTTGTTTGCTGAGACTGATTAAAAAGGATAGTTTCGGCTGTAAATTTCATCACTTAATGATTGGTTGCCAAAATCTCTCTGTATTTTCAAGCTTCTCTGTTGAAATGATACTAATAGGCTACTCTGTCCAGTGGAATCACATAGCCCTTACGGACAACGAACTGCCGTCATATGTGCCAAAGATAGTCCCACCCCAAGAAAGTACCCCCGTGATCCAGGTACTCCAGCTAAATCGCCGCTGTAGCAAAACTCATCATGTTGCTATTATCATCCTATCCTGGTTTTCATACGCCAACAATATGTATAATTGCTTGTTCTTTTGAATGATTTTTCTTATCAGTTGCAAAGTAGTAACATTCTTGTATAAGCATATTATTTGATTGGAGGAGATAGGCTTGATTTTGCAGTTTTGTCTGTTCTTTTTTAAAATTAAAAGAACATTTCTGTCGGTCGTGGGATTATTATTCTTTTCTCGGATTTTGATAGGCACTACGATGGTATAATTTTATCAGTTTATCTAGTATTTCTCGCAGTTTTAGTAGATGTGGAAAGAAATCATTAATTGCTCATAAAATAAATAAATAAATTACATTCTAAGGTACTCAGACGTGATTTGATTATTTATCTTACCAAACAAAACGCGAGCGGAAACGAGAATGGTATATAAAAAAAGAAGGTATTTTAATTTTTATTTAATATTTAAAAGGTCAATGATATTTAATTAATCAAATTTATTACAAAAATAATTAATATGTTTTAAAAAAATTTCCAACTGCGATCTCAATCCTCACATCAAACGCCATTCAAGTGTGGTGGGATTACTCAAGAGCAATACTGATTTCCAGAATTTTCTGCATAGCAAAGAAGCAATTCCTGTTGACACTAAAAAAGCTAAAGTTAATTGCGGCCTGTTTGCATTCCTAAGATTCCTAGATTGCTTTCTCATCTTGTACTTAACCATTGCTTGACATTGCCAAATTTTCAAAACACAAACAGCCTGATATACGGAAATTACAAAGAAAGAGTGTGTTTTGTTTTCTGTGATCAACTGAAGATCGATGTGGAAGAAGTCAAGATCTACCCCAGAGCCATGAAGCTTCATGGGTGTGCGATAGAAGTTAAAACAACCCAACCCAAGAATTCTACTGTTACTCTCTCGAATTTTTCTAACTTTTGTACTGCAGTTAGAACAATTGTGCTGCTTCCACGAAATTTCATAGGCTTCTCTTCAGCTTGTTCAAATTTCTATTTCACATAGTGTCCGTTGACGTGGGAGTATGTGCATGTCACCAAAAGATGATAGCGATTAAAGCATCAAATTGTCTCGAGTACAAATGTGGATATTGTAGCACATTCGGATGACACTGAACATAGTTAAGGAAGAATAAGAAAAATCTGACCCAGAAAATCTGAGAGGCAGTCAATGTGTGGAATTACAATCTTTGTTCTGAACTGCAGTCCAAACGAGTTTACCTCACAGTGGAAACAAAGAGAGTTATATATGTAGTAGACATTAGGCAGCTTCTTAGAGTGCACCTCTCGTCTGTTTCCTTTCTTTTCTCCAACTTTGAGTCTCCGAGCTAATAGCAGAGATTATACGTTATAAATCTAATCCAGCAGGAAAAACCCTTTTGGGGAACGTTAGTTAGCAACCCTTCTCCAAGCCTCCGTATTCTAAAGAAGCTCGCCCGGATGGCTAAAGTTAGTCTGAACCTCAGTGCTTCAGCTTCAACAGCAGTGGCAGCAGCATGTATGATATTGCTTGGTGTAGTCATGATGAGCAACATATCCGGAGCGGAGAGAGTGTTAAAGGACCAAAAAGCGGAAGTACTGGTGGAGAAAGATATCGGGTCTGGTTTTCTGGAGAGAGTTACTCATTTCTTGTGGCAGAGTGGGAAGTCTTCCTATGAGCCTGTTTGGCCAGTGGGTTATCCTTACTCTCTTTTGCTTCTCCCGTTTGTTATTTGCTTGTTCATCGTCTTTACTAATGGATTCGTGATTTCAACAATTAAAATTTGGCTGAGCAGGACATGAAATTTGATTGGAGAATCATAGTAGGATCGATAGTTGGATTCCTTGGTGCAGCATTAGGTAGCGTAGGAGGAGTTGGGGGTGGAGGAATTTTCGTACCAATGCTCACCTTGATCATTGGCTTCGACCCCAAGTCTTCCACGGCTATGTCCAAGTGTAAGCTTAATTTGAACATCAGCACTGTTCATGTCTGGGTGCGTTAGTAACATCTTATCGCTTAACTTACTGATCCTGATATCCTGATTTCAGGTATGATCATGGGCGCTGCAGGATCTACAGTGTACTACAACCTGAGACTTAGACACCCAACTTTGGATATGCCCCTCATAGACTACGATCTAGCCATGCTTTTCCAGCCCATGCTTATGTTAGGCATTAGCATAGGAGTTGCATTTAACGTCATGTTTGCGGATTGGATGGTCACAGTTCTTCTTATCATACTCTTCATAGGTGAAATCTCTCACAAGAAATTTCATTATTGTTATAAGAAGCAAATTTTGTAGTGCAATTTTACAGCCGGAAAAGCTTTTACTGATAGGTACATCAACTAAAGCTCTATTCAAAGGCATAGACACATGGAAGAAAGAAACAATGATGAAGAAGGTAGGTGGCCGTCCATGGGGTAGTTCTTGAACATGTTATGACTCTCTTCTTTACACTCTCTGATCTGATGTAACTGTCGAGATTCTGTCTGTCGTTCAGGAAGCTGCAAATCAACTAGAATCCGAGGTGAAACCAGATGGTGAGTACCCAATGGCTCAATCCTTTCAATGGACTGTTGTTCTATTGGAATATTAAACTGAAAAATGGTATTCAAGATAAATGATACTTGCAAAATTGAGAAACACCGTCCAACAAACAAAACCCTACAGCAAACAAGAACAGTCTTAGCCGCCGAAGCGTAAGGCTGTGAGATAAGAAACATGTTTGCACAAATTATGTACGTACTTAAAGGAGATTTTGGCTTAATACTGTGCAGATGCGAGCGGACAAGGTTACAAACCGATTCCAAGCGGTCCAGTTAACCTCTTTGATGAGGAGGCAAGTGCAGGAAAAAGTTGCTACTCTCCTAACAGCCACCAAGTTTCTAAAAGTCCTAACAGATTTCTATTGTTGCTTTCATCGTTTATATCCAGGTTTCTATGGGGGACAACATCTGCTGGAAAGAGCTGGCGATGCTTATGTATGTCTGGGTGGCCTTTCTCATTGTTCAAATTTTACAGGTAAGCTACTGAGACTTCTACTGTCCCAAGAAGGCAACCTGATGATCAGGCATTCATCCTAGTTAGCTCAGAAAAGCTTCATTCTTTTCAGTTTTACTGATATCAATGAATGTAGACTGTCTTTTTAACTAAGACATAAATGAATTTGTACCCAAACTTATGCAGTAAAGAAGCAACTTGCTTTTAAAAATGAAAAAGTAGCAGAAAAGACACCACTGCTGCTTCCATCCCTTCCCAGATTAACTTGTTTTGAGACTATCATGAGGTTGTCTCGTGTGTTCTGAGAATGTATGTGATGTTTTGCAGACACATGTTGCAACTTGTTCTGTTGCATACTGGATTCTGAACTCCTTGCAGGTAAATTGCAATCTGAAAATACCATAAATTCTTTCAAATTAATAGATAATTTTGGCATCTGGAATCGAAAATCTACAAATGGGTTCAAATCAAAATTCTGTCTTAGAACTTCTGTTGTACAGGTACCAATTGCTTTCTCCGTCACACTTTTTGAAGCTATATGCCTGTGCAAAGGTACCAGAGTCATTGCGTCCAAAGGCAAAGAAATCACAAATTGGAAGCTGCATCAGATTTTACTCTACTGTTCATGTGGGATAATAGCCGGCATGGTTGGCGGACTGCTAGGTCTGGGCGGCGGTTTCATATTGGGACCTCTTTTCCTTGAATTAGGAATTCCTCCTCAGGTACATTTACTTGCTTTCATGCATGCATCACAGTAAACCTCTTCAACAAACAAAGCCCAGAACATGATAGACCACAACGTATAGTTTACTTATTTTCCTGACAAGCTAAAGAGTTTTGGCCATTCAACAGTACCACAAAGATGACAATCCTGCAATCGTTTAACAGGTAGCAAGTGCAACATCGACCTTTTCAATGGTATTCTCGTCTTCAATGTCAGTTGTCGAGTATTACCTTATTGATCGTTTCCCAGTACCATACGGTAAGACAGTTTAGTTCCCACTTCTGACAAACAACTCAAAGAGCTAACATTCTGCATTCAATTTCCTTATCTGTGCAGCTTCATATTTTGTCTTGGTGGCGACCATTGCTGCATTTGTTGGTCAGCACGTAGTCAGAAAAATAATTGCCGTCCTTGGAAGGGCGTCCATAATCATCTTCATACTGGCTTTGACAATCTTTGTGAGCGCGATAAGCTTAGGTAGAGCCTCTACATTTTTATCCTGACCCATTTTTGTATGTATATTAAACACAAAGAGCAAGAATATGACGCTAGAATTAATTCATCCGAAACAAATGACTGCAGGTGGAGTAGGAATCGTGGACATGGTTGAGAAACTGGAGAATGAAGAATACATGGGGTTTGAGAATCTTTGTTTCCCTTAGTAAAACAGGTTCTGTGGGTGAACCATCCCTGCCATCAGATTTACAGTTTTATGTACTCTTTATTATTTCTCCATTTACTGTTAAAGACCTCACATTCAGTCTCTTTACTTGCTTCCGCGTTGCGCTCAGTGCTCACCAAAGTACATGTTTAGCTCCCCCGTTTCTCTGTCATAAGTTATGAACATGTATTGATATTGGAATTTTTATTCATATCTTGTTTTTTAACTGGGTTTACCCAAATATTCAGGCATTGCTTCGGTTCTCTGAAACTCTTTTTTTTTTTTTTTTCCTTCACAAAAGTTATGAGCAAATCGATTTAATATTAAAAAGTAAAAAAAAGCTTCCGTTGCCGGGAATCGAACCCGGGTCTCCTGGGTGAAAGCCAGATATCCTAACCGCTGGACGACAACGGAGGTTTTGTTTTGATTGTTAACCTTTTTCTATATGATTGTTATATACAGAACCTGCCTATGAGCAGGCTGATCCTAGCACGCCTCGTCCGGCAGGATGATTGACAGTGATAGACTTGTGTAACCACATGCAGCACGTGGAAGATATGGTGCAAGTTTTGCTTTGATGTAATGAAAAGACATCAGCAAGGGGTAGTGGAAAAGCATAAACTTTCAACAGTTGACACCACCACAGTTCATCATAGCTTGTCTGAAACCTATCATTCATTTATGCATGCACTTGGATCATGATAAGTACTATTCACCCATTCAGATTTATTTTGATTAATTTTTGCATTATTTTACTGACCGAAACATATTATTTGGAATAAATTTCACATATATTATAATAACCAAAAGAAAAAAAAAGAAAAAAAGGATGTAATCGGGGTCCATAGATCATGAGTGGAACTGGTTGACATATGTAGTAGAACAGTCTAAAAGAATATTGTGGAGGTGGAAAAACCATACTAATAATGATTACCCGATCCCAACATGGAGGGACCAAGGGAAAAGTAGAATTTACAATGTGGGGAAGAGATCAGCTGAGAGCCATGGTCCTAGAATCTACTCTTCGATTTTTCCTCATGTGAGCTAGTGTATAAAATGTTAAAAAACAACTTAGCACTAAACCGTTGGAAGAATCCAAGGTACTAAAATCTTCACGTACATAATATGCCAGAGAGATGCAGTAGTGGTGAGGCCGAAACTCGTAGCTAGCTAGATATAGAGAGGTCACTGCAAGAATTGGATTGATAGACTGCCTGTTTGTTTCTTCTTGGCTCGTAGCTATGAGTAAAGAGAGAGGCGCTTGACTCTGATGGGCAGGCCCTTGGGAAAATCTACAAAGGGAAACGCGAAAGCTTGATCATCCTCGGCTAAAACCCAATGGTAGTTGAGAACCAAGTGATGGATAAAAACAGCCATTTCCAGTTTTGCGAGTTCTGATCCTGCACAAAGTCGCGGTCCTCCGCCAAATGGCAGGAAGTGATTGCTGCTTGAGTTCATGCTTGCATGGTCATTACTCTGCTGCAGCTGCAGCCACCGCCATAAGCAACCATTGATAAATAGCAAATTAAAGTTACTGCATGCTCAACAGATTAAGCGGAAACAGCATTCATTCGTTCATCCCCCCCAATAGATGATATCATCCTACTCATAGCATAGCTACAGAGACAGAGATTAGCTACAGAGAAGAGAATTTTGGCATTTACCAAATCAATATTTTTTTGGTTATTTCCTCGTCCTTTCCATGCATCTCTGACAGATGCCAACCATTTAAAGGAGTTGGGTTTTCCACGAGGAAAGTCTATCAGTTTCTATCTTTTCCTATTTAGACAAATCAGAACGAATGTGGTCTGCTAGGTTTTAGAAATTCAGTACGTAGCATGGACCATTGAATTCCATCAATGGGGTCGATCACTGATTGGAAAACTTGCCAAAAAAGACAAATCATCCATTGATTGAAGGAAAAATAAAGGTTTCCATCTACATCGTAGAATTCCAAACACACGAGACGACCTGCAAATACGTCATTTATAGCCAAACCTTGAGATATCACATTTATGAAGATTAATACTTCCGCCATTATTGACTGATTAAAAATGTTTATTCACTAATACAGACAAATGCCTGAATGAATTCACTTGCTTATTTATTTATAACCTTTTGTTGTTGTTGGACTTGGACCCGAATGATTTCTGGTTCATTCATGCCTGAAACTTTTTTGATTCTGCGGTGACTGACCGGTTGCTTTACTAATTTGACCCGGTGTGGCAGAGAAGAGAAGAAAAGGAAAGGGACGAAAAGAAAAGCACCCGTGCACGTGCATGCGAGAACCCCACATCCACATGGGAAGAAGATAAATGAGGTGGGACCAAGCCCAAGTGCTCAAACATGCAAGACATCTCTACTGTTGAAATGATCATGACAGTTCATCACTTCATTTGTTGAGGGAGCCGTGGGGATCGCAGTACGTATTAATTTTTGCTCGTTTTTATGCCATGTCTAAATCTTGTTTCTGTTCATAAAATTGGCTCCGCCTACGTCTTTGTTACTTCTTCAATTCTTTTCTGAAATTTGCAACTTTTCTTTATCTATTATGATGGTTTCAAGATATGGGTTTTCTTTTCTGTCTTGGAAATATTTGATATTTTTCGGGTGGGGAAGAGAAAGAAATCATGGCGAAGGTCATATATAAAACAGGACCCATTTGAAGAAATAGAAATGGAGGAAAAAAATCTGAGGGACCTCATGCCATGACCTAAAATTATGAGAAATGCACTCCGCAATAATAATGACTGGGGTACGCATGAAAGTTCTGTAACCTCAAAGCTTTTTATACTGACCTGCCACCTCCATGGATTGAACTGTTGGGGCTGGTCAAAAAGAGTAGAATCCAAATGCACGGCTGCGATCACTGGAAGCACTTTCCACCCACATGGAATGTCATACCCTTTAAAAACATATAAAAATATGAACAGAAAACAAACTTGATAAAGCTATATTTCCTCTAAAAATGGGAAAGGAATGCCTAAATCCATTCCTGCAGAAACGCTGGGATCAGCTCACCTCTATACCGAACATCCTTGAGAGCCTTTCTGTGGAGGAACCTAACCACGTTTCCCAGCCTTAGTGTCTCATTAATAACCTTTTCCAGAGCATGCAGGGAAAAGAAAAATCTGTTTCAAATGTATTCAACGACATTTCTACATATGTTTTTTGACCCCAAAATCCTAGAATAGCAGAACTTACACATTGAGTGAATTCCATTTTCTTGTAATCATCCCAGTTCAATTCCACCTCTCCAGAGTGCTTCTTGGCTCTGGCAATTTCATTATGTTCTTGCTGCACTTGAGAAAAAAAGGTTGATATCAAAAACAATATTATATTACAATATGAATCATGCAGATCACTTAATAGTAATAAAATGATTCTAAACAATATTACCTGTAAATGTTGAATGGCACTGGGACAGCCTTCCAAGAAGTAGATGGCTAAGGCTATGGCCACTGAGGATGTTTCATGCCCGGCGAAGAGCAAGCTTAGTATCAAGTCAAGGATTTGCTCAGTGGAAAGACTGGAATTCTTCAAAACCCATCCAAGAAGATCGTCCTCCTCCAAATTTGCTACACCCTCCTCCATTCTTCCAATCCTCTCCTCCATTTTTCGCTCTATGAATTTTAGTATGGTCGACCGAGACTGTCAAACAGAGCACCAAAAGAGAAGAGAACTAATGAAGTCATACGTCATATTGTTTTGTGCTCTCCGAGAAACTTTGACTTACTGTGAATCTGTAATCATCTCTAAGTGTTTGTGAAAAGGTTTACGTACCTTTAAGGCCTTGTTATATGCAGTTCCAGGGAAATTGAGAGGAGCGGATACCACTCCTTTCATAAAAGTAACATACTCTTTCTTCAGCTGCTCGGTCTCTGGCTTTCCAGGGTCCAAGCTCATTATGTTTTTCGCCATCAAATTAAAAGTGAACTGCAAACCGATCCGTAACATAACTTTTGATTTCTCTTCAGCAATACGTTGAGGCAATCAAATTCGTTTTGTTAGAAACTGCAAATTTTCAGATTGTACCTTTTTCGCTTCATCTTGAGCTGAGAATGTAGAATTCTCCTTCCAAGAACCTAGAACAAGCAAGGTATGCTTCTCCACCTCTTTCAACAGAGTAGTCCTGAGCCTTGCATGACTCAAGAAATTGAGGGATATAATCCTCATTTCCCTATGCATGTCTCCGACTTGAACCAACATGGACCATTTTCCAAGAATTCCACCAATACTCCTTGGATAACAGCATTCGAATAATCTTCCTTCATTTTGAAGTATATATCTATTGAGTCCAGCATCTGCAGAGACTATTGTCGGCTCCCCGAAGAGATTGGACCTGTAAATCTTTCCATACCTGCATATTAGATAAAAAGCTTTGAGTACCTTGATCGGAAAAGGCTTCTTTAGTCGGATTTTCATGTTTTTTTCTATATGGGTAGTAATTGAACACATATATATAGATACCTGGATACATGTTCCTCCATGAATTCTCCTACAGTAGTAGCAGAGTAAGGCTTCAAGTAATCGATATTTTCTCCAAGAAAAGGCCAGCCCATACTTCCCGGAGGGAGATTATATCTAGGTTGCTTTCTTTGCAAGAGAATGAAGATCAGAGCTAGAGATAGAATCGAGGGGAGAAGAAAAAGAACAAGCTCCGAGTCAGACATGGAGCCTGACTGATTTTCTCTCTTGTCGAGTGTTTTGGGTGCTACGGAAATTGCTTAGCTGTGACAGACAAAGTGGAATTCAGATAGAGTACACCCTTCTGTAGTTGTACATATATTGAAAATGTTATGCAGCTTTATACTCCCTTGTACAGATGCTTATGATGAAGCCATACTCAATGATAGCAATAAAGGCAGTAAGCCACTTTTATAAGCTTCTTAGGTGTCGTCTTGCATAAACAGCTAAAGGAAGTGATCGATCGATGGCACTGCTTCTTCTTCTTCTACTTTTTTTCTTTCTCTAGTATATTTTCCATTTTTTAAACTGGCAATAGTTTAGTTATCCGGTAGTTGGTGCCTGATGCTGCTCTTCTCTCTCCCATGATAGGATTGTGCAAACAAAACCAATCCCGATTATACTAAAACGAAATTGATTGATAGATATAATTTGATATTATAAATAGATATAATGAAATCTGTTTTTCAATTCTGTTTGGTTTATACCGAATCAAACCTATATAAACTTCCTAAATACACCATATTATTATTATTTTGTCGTCCACTAACTTTGTGGTGCGGATTCTTCTTTTCTTCCTTTGAAGGTCAAAGTCTACTCGATGGCAACTAGCTTCACATTTAAACTTTAATAATAAACATGCATGGAGTGACAATACGTTGCGTATACATGTATGAACCATCTTCAGTTTTAATATAATTTCTTGAGATTGATTGAGAATTTGATTTGAGTTGGATTGGATATTTTAAATATTTCTGAAAAGAGATTGGCACGTAACACTTAATCCGAATTAGGACTCCAAAAAAAAAAAATCCAATCAAAACATAAGTTATGATATCTTCATTATGCTGTTAATAGTGATTAGTGTATGGGTTTATTATATATTTTAATTGGTTGGGAAATTAAGTATAATAATAATTGGGATTTTTCGATTTTGTTAATTATAGGCTGTGTTCTTTTTGTCCGAAAACGGAAATAAAAATAAAATTAATAAAATAATTTTATAATTATAAATTTTGATTGAATGAACTGACGAAAGGGCAATTGGAAACACCTGTTAATAAATTAATATTTTTTTATTTTTTTATTTTTTTTATTTTTTTATGGAAACGAATTCCGTTTTCTTATTCGTCCTGTTTGACGTACAATTGTTCTGGATAACAGGTGGTTTTGCTACAGACAACGTGGCTACATTCCTCGTCAAAATATTCTTCGCGGACGAAAGGGCACCAGCTCGTCGAAGATCACATTTCATTCTGACTTTTAAGAACCCGTTGCCGTGGATCAACGGCTCTTTTCCCCTCCTAATGTTTAGGTTTATGATTTGATTTTTACTTCATTTACTGTTATTTTAGTTATCAATAATGCCTATAGATAGACCGTCATCCCATTTATTTACAAGATAAAGAAAGAGTAAAAAAAACGAGAGAATTGTAAAAAATGAGAGAATTGGTCTGTCATTAACTTGTCAGCTTGCCAATATTGTATGTTGGATCTATAATGGATTTGGAAAAAAATATATTTTATAATACGATAGAGATATTTTTTATTTTTAAAAAAAGAGTTAAGGGTCATTGCCAACGAATTAATACAATTGGAAATAAGAGATTAACGTGAGGACATCAAAACATATCAAGTATAAAGATGTAATATAATTAGTAAATCCAATATAGATAAATTTCAGAAAATTCATGATGAAGTAACCAAACAAAATATGCCTTATATTTTCCAGGCAACAAGGCTAGTTTGGCCTGAATTGGTAATTCACGAGGGCAATTGGGTATTAATGGGCAAGGTCAGGGGCGCGTAAGCTTAACTACCCACCACATCACATGCATCTTGTCACGGGACTAGAGTTTTGCGGAATAGAAACTCTTCGTGCGGCCTTAGACTATCGCTCTTGCAATAGACTAAGTAAGTCTTCCTCACAAAGCTAGCTAGAATGCTAAGCTTAGAACACAACTGAAAAGAGAGAGACACAAGAGAATGGAGAGAAAGCTCTAAACTCTCAATATTGCAAGTATTGCTGGATGATTACAAATGAGGGGAGGCACCCCTTATATAGCCTTTACAACTCCCCAATGAATAGTGGAGATCAAGCCGTATGATCTAACGGTTATATACAAAAGTAGAAAGCACAAACACGGATCCCAAGTGCATTCCTTGATTCCCTCTCTTAGAGAAAGCACAAACACGGATCCCAAGTGAGTTCCTTGATTCCCTCTCTTAGTGGGGAACATAGTGGGGAACATGGTCCCTGATTCCCTCCTTGATTAGCTCCTTTGGTGGGAAACGTGTTCCTTGATTTGGGGGTCGGGTCCCGCACGAAGCCGAATGACGCGTAGTCTGATATTCGGTCGTGACATTCTTCCCCACCAAACTCGACAACGCCCTCGTTGTATGCTGCCTCAAGAACTCATTGATTTCGTTTTGGTACTGCCAAAGATCGAAATCTTTCTCCCAGCTTGTCTCGCTAGGAGGGTCGCCTTTCCATCGAACCAAGTACTCCACATGGTTCATATGCTTGCCACTCTTTTGCACTACCCGCCTTGATAAGATCTCATCAAGCTTCTTATCATAAGCATTGGTCACAACTGTGAAAGCTCTCTTGGACTTCCCCCTCTCCGGATCTTCCTTGTCTACTTGGCATGGCTTCAACAAGCTCACATGGAAGACGGGATGGAACTCCAATCTCGGTGGTAATTCCAGCTTGTATGACACCTTGTCGATCCTCTTCAACACCTTGAAAGGACCCTCGTATCGTCGCACTAGCCCCTTGTGCAACTTGGCAAAAACTCGGCTTTGGTGAGGCATCAGCTTCACCAACACAAGATCCCCTTCTTCAAACTCCAAGGGTCGCCTCTTTGTGTCTACCCCTTTTGCCTTCCACTTTGCCTCCTTGGAAAATTTCACTCTTGCAATGTCCTTCTGCTTGTCACACTCCTTGACAACGCGGTAGGAGGATGGATTCGGCCTTTGCTTCACTTGTTCTGCCATGGCCTGAACTTGGGGTTTTTGTTTCATACCCCCTTGGATCCTTTCCAACAAAGGATTCTCCGGTTGGCTGATGGCTGCAAGTGTTTTTGCCTTCAGCTCCTTCTCTCGAGCAACAGGCACCACGCAACACTGGTTCCCTTCCGAAAGTATGAGGGTGTTTGTGCAAGACACTGGGACTGCTCTCGTCTGATCCAGGAATTGCATCCCTAGCACAATCGGAAAATCATCTATAGGAACAATGGAGAAGTCAAGTTTACCTTTCCATTCTCCCATTTGTAGCTCGACCCCTCGGGCTACACCAAAGATTGGCTGGGCTTGAGTGTTCACCGTCTTTAGCCAGCCTTTCTCTTCTTTGAACTTGATGCCAAGTCGTTGTGCTTCCTCCTTCTTCATGAAGTTGTGAGTAGCACCGGTATCGATCAATGCACGGGACTCCCTCCCTTGCACGATGGGTCTAGCAAACATCCTCCCAGCTTGCTCCTCCTTGGCATCTTTGGTTGAGGCTTTAACAGCACTCAACAGTTGCATGGAACACATCCTTGGTGCTTCCATTTCTTCGGCCTCCTTTGCCATGGCTGCCAGCTTGTTCCTCTTCGGGCAATCCGCAGCTCTATGTGGCCCCTCACATAGGAAACATGAGAGCTTGAGTCTCTCGCCCTTGCCCCGATTTTCACCTCCCCATTGTGTGGGTTTGGCTGGACGAAAGGACTTGAAGGACTTGAAAGACTTGAAAGACTTGAAAGGCTTGTCCTTCCACTCCTTGGCTTCGTGGACAGCTCCCCCACCTTTAGCCTTGTAGTCACGGAAACTCATAGGCTTAGGTGAGCTTGAACCCTCGGGCTTGCTCTCAAATTCTGCCAAGGATTCAGCCTCAGAAATTACATCGTTGAGCTCCTTGACATTGCGTCGATGAAGCTCCAACTTGGCCCAACTTTGTAGGCCTCCCAGAAACACATACATGGCCTCCGTCTCGGGCATGTCTGGGATCTCCAACAAGACTTCCGTGAACTCCCTCACATAGTCTCGAATGTCACCCTTGTGGGACAACTTGCGAAGCTTCTCCCTCGCTTCTAGCTCCACATTTCTCGGTGAGAATTGTGCTCTCAGGAGCCTTTTGAAATCTGCCCACGTCTCCAACTTCAAGGTGCCACGCTCAATTTGAGCATGCTTCATCCTCCACCAGGTTGTGGCACTATCGGTTAGATATAGTGGGGCTTGGGAAAGTCGATCTCTATCGCTCTCCATGCCCACCCCTTGAAAGTATTGTTCAAGGTTGAAAAGGAAGTTGTCCACTTCCTTGGCATTCCTCGTCCCACCAAATGACTTTGGCCTTGGGACATCCAGCTTTAGCTTGGGTTTGGCAACCCCTTGCGCAATTCCCTTCTTGCAATCCTCCCTGATTCCAACCAAATCATCCTTAAATGAAGAGATCTCAGCAAGAAGATTTACCTTGAAGTCATCTAACTCTTCCCTCCAAGAGTGGATAGCAATGAGGGCGCCTTGCATCTCCTCGCGAAGCTCATTCACGTCCCCTGACTCGAGCTCGCTTATGCGTTGGCCATATTCCTCAATCATATCCTTGTCATCGGCAACCTTCACCTCCATACGAGTGATCCTTGCCTCCAATGATGACAGATGATCAACAGTCTTCATTCTCTTTTTAGGTTCGGGAGCACGTTGGGGTAGTCTCCCCACACGGACCTCCTCGACCTCCTCTTCAAAATGGATGTTGGCATCAGAAGTACTAGGCATCTCCATTTCTCTCTCAAAGGATTGAGCCGTAGCTCCGCTACCAACTGTCACGGGACTAGAGTTTTGCGGAATAGAAACTCTCCGTGCGGCCTTAGACTATCGCTCTTGCAATAGACTAAGTAAGCCTTCCTCACAAAGCTAGCTAGAATGCTAAGCTTAGAACACAACTGAAAAGAGAGAGACACAAGAGAATGGAGAGAAAGCTCTAAACTCTCAATATTGCAAGTATTGCTGGATGATTACAAATGAGGGGAGGCACCCCTTATATAGCCTTTACAACTCCCCAATGAATGGTGGAGATCAAGCCGTATGATCTAACGGTTATATACAAAAGTAGAAAGCACAAACACGGATCCCAAGTGCATTCCTTGATTCCCTCTCTTAGAGAAAGCACAAACACGGATCCCAAGTGAGTTCCTTGATTCCCTCTCTTAGTGGGGAACATAGTGGGGAACATGGTCCCTGATTCCCTCCTTGATTAGCTCCTTTGGTGGGAAACGTGTTCCTTGATTTGGGGGTCGGGTCCCGCACGAAGCCGAATGACGCGTAATCTGATATTCGGTCGTGACAATCTATACCTTGGCAGCTTTATAAAATGACCCATACCGTCATCTGTTCCCCGTTTTAGCCCTCATTTGAACCACCTCCTCCTTGGTATCTCTTGCCTTTATTCTACAGAGAGTAAATAATATTATTCCCTTTGGAAAAGAAAGCTTAGCAGAACTAACGCTACGAGCTAAGTGATATTTCCTCGTTGCTGAGAGAGCCGGAGTGATGTGGCGGTTCGTAGCTCGTGGCCTTCGCCTGCCTTCTTCATCATCTTCTTCTTCCAATAGATCGATCCCTATTTCTAGATTATTCTCAGCCGAATCCGTATGTCGCTTCATCGCTTATTCTCTTCTCCATTTCATCATGAATGTTAGGGTTTGAGTTGTTTGCTGTATATTTTAACACGATGACGGAAAGGTGGAGTTTGTTGATTTCATTTATTGTATCCTGAGGGTTTTTTTTTGGAAGAGGTAGGAAAATGAAGAAATCTGGACATTGATTGAAAATATTTAGAGATCAACTTCTATGATAAATATTACTGAGCTTCTTTATTAGCTTATTCGGTTTGTCACGGCACTCATATTACTGATATTTGTCACTGTGTAATTTCCCTTATCTAGTTTTTTGCTTGCAATGAAATTTAGTTTTATGTGTTCGTGTTTTGTGGTGATCTTTTGGCAGACGAGGGGGAAATCTTCATACACGATTGTCGATCATACCTACGATGCGGTCGTTGTTGGTGCTGGTGGTGCAGGACTGAGAGCTGCTATTGGACTCTCAGAGCATGGTTTCAACACTGCTTGCATTACCAAGCTCTTTCCGACTCGTTCTCACACTGTTGCAGCCCAAGTACAATTTCTCTTTTATTAATTGGGATGATGTGGTTAAGTTTTTGTTCTAGATTACATAGTTACTGCCACTTGTTTTATCGGCGAAACATAGATGTAGTAAATAATCGTTACTCTGAACTGTTGATGTTGTGTGCAAATGTTCTGCTGTTTTGGGGTTTAATTTTTTCCCTATGTGATGGTATTATCCTGCAGGGTGGTATCAATGCTGCTCTGGGAAACATGACCGAGGATGATTGGAGATGGCATATGTATGACACTGTCAAGGGAAGTGACTGGTTGGGTACGTTGCATTTTTTAATTGATTGGAATGTCTTATTCACAGACCAGGAATTGGAGGGTTTAACAAAACTTTCATCTACAGAATGGTTGAACAATACCATTGCTAATTTTAACCCAATTTTAATCATAGTTGCAATTGACATCCACTGCAGCTTTTAACCAGTTTGAAATGTCTTTTCATTTAGACCTGGTAGTGCTTGTGCCAATTGTTTATGGTCTTTAGAAAATGTGAACAATTCTGTACACTGATGTTGAGTCCTGATTTTGTTTTATCTCATCTTTTATTTTCAAATTAATGTCCAAGAATTTTTCTACAGGTGACCAGGATGCTATCCAATACATGTGTAGGGAGGCACCAAAAGCAGTAATTGAACTGGAGAATTATGGCTTACCATTTTCTCGAACAGAAGATGGAAAGATTTATCAGCGTGCATTTGGTGGTCAAAGTCTTGATTTTGGGAAAGGTGACCTGAGACTAGTTTAAAAAGTTGTAGCCAATCATTCTGGCATATGATTTTGGTGAATTGCTCTCTGATGTTGGGGTCCTGCATATTTGTTAATTTTATAGGTGGACAGGCATATCGTTGTGCATGTGCTGCAGATCGTACTGGACATGCTCTTCTGCACACTCTCTATGGCCAAGCTATGAAGCATAATACACAATTTTTTGTGGAATATTTTGCACTGGATTTATTGATGAACAGTGATGGTATGCACATGGGCTGGAGCTGCACTCTTCTAGTATTATGTAGCTCAGTTTCTTTTTTCTATGATTTGACTGTCAAAAGATATAAAGGATCTGCACAACCACAGGAATTTTTTCATTTAGAAAGCAAAAAATATAGAGTAGGGAGGCTATCGAACTTCTGCATAATTTTGTATCTTAGCATGTCCAAGGTGTGCCTTTCCTTCCTTTTGCTAGTATTGCTTGGATGCTTCATCTTTCATGCCTTCTGATAAGATTTTTATTTTTTTCTAAATCAATTCCTATGGCTAGTTTGATAGTTTTGGCTTTGTATTACTCTTTAGATGATGTGTGTCGGATCAAGGATAGGCATGACCAAGTTTCCTTTTGATTTTTTTTTTTTATGTTGCAAGGTTTGATCGTTACCTGTATTTCTTGCCCCAATAATTGGTCTCCACTTTAGATTTTTGTTTTTTGAGATTGAAGAATCTATTTTTTTATGCTTATGGACATTGTTCATGGAAAGTTAAATGTATCTTGATTGATATCTGATATTCAGGCAGCTGCCAAGGAGTAATTGCGCTGAATATGGAAGATGGGACATTGCATCGTTTCCGGGCTACTTCAACAATTCTTGCTACAGGGGTACTGTGTCCTTGGTCGGCTTTTATTTGTGTGGAGTACGTGAAGAAGATTTTCTCATTGCATCATATCTCTTAATCTTCTTCCTTGGATCTCTTAGGGCTATGGCAGAACATACTTTTCTGCAACCTCAGCTCATACATGCACAGGGGATGGCAATGCCATGGTTGCACGTGCTGGGCTTCCACTTGAGGTTGATTGTATCTTCAATAATAAAGCAAACATATGTGGATTTGTCTTCCTGTGATGTTGCTTATTCCCTTTCCTGCATTTACTTACTGCAGGATCTTGAGTTTGTTCAATTTCATCCAACTGGCATTTATGGGGCTGGCTGCCTTATCACTGAAGGTTTATGTTTTTTCTTGTTCATATACAAAATAGTATTCCATCCCTAGGTTCATTTTAAGCGGAAAAGAATGACTATTTCAAATTCTATTTGCAACTTGTAGGATCACGTGGTGAAGGAGGCATCCTCCGGAATAGTGAAGGTGAAAGGTTTATGGAGAGGTATGCACCTACTGCAAAAGATCTTGCTTCACGAGATGTTGTCTCCCGATCTATGACCATGGAAATTCGAGAGGGCCGTGGTGTAGGTATGATTGTCTCCTAGTCCTATACTTGTTTTTTTTCCTGTGTACAACTCTATGTTGTGTTTTATCCAGTGATGATGCATCTAGTACGTGCTAAATTTTTTTACCTGGGAGTATGGATTGAAATGGTAGTTTGATGTGGAAATTACCAATATCTATACTTATTGGGAAATGTAGTTTCCTCGGGAAAGTAGGTTTCATGTCATTGTAGAATAGCTTCTGCAACAACTAATTAGCAGTTCGAGTTTGTGCCTGGCTATTATAAATTTTTGTTACTTGTGTTAACAGCTTCATAATGTTGTTTTTTTGACAGGGCCTCTGAAGGATCACATCTATTTACACTTAAATCACTTGCCCCCGGATGTACTTAAGGAGAGGCTTCCTGGTATCTCTGAAACTGCCGCTATTTTTGCTGGTGTGGATGTTACAAAGGAACCCATCCCTGTTTTACCAACCGTGCATTATAATATGGGTGGAATCCCCACAAACCATCATGGAGAGGTATGTGTTAGAAAAGATGGCTGATGCACTTTTGCTATCACACACAGTGAAGCTGCACACGCTTGCAAATCCAATATGGAAATTTCGTTGACATGAAAGAATACTGTTTAAGAGTTATATTTCCTTTTCAAACTCACTGGGTACATTGGTTTTTCAAAGTTCATCATTTTCACAAGACATATGTTGGAGCTTTTCGTTACTTGATTCTGGGTATCCTGTTTTGCGATTCATGTTCTTTCTGTATTCAGGTAGTTACAATCAAAGGCAATGATCCAGATGTTGTAGTTCCTGGACTTATGGCAGCTGGAGAAACAGCCTGTGCATCAGTGCATGGGGCCAATCGACTTGGTGCAAATTCTCTTCTTGATATTGTTGTTTTTGGTCGTGCTTGTGCGAATAGAGTGGCAGAGATCAGCAAACCAGGCAAGTTCTTTGATCTACTAGTGAAATATTTGAAATATGGGGGTGGTGAGATAGGCATGAATGATGTTGTATAATGGAAAAATATAAAGGTCTTAGTCTCTCTGCTGATTTTGCAGGGGAGAAACAGAAGCCCTTAGAAAAGGATGCTGGAGAAAGGACAATTGCTTGGCTGGACAAGCTAAGGAATGCAAATGGATCAATTCCAACATCAAAAGTTCGGTTAAACATGCAGAGGATAATGCAGAGCAATGCTGCTGTGTTCCGCACTCAGGAAACATTGGAAGAGGGTACGCAGTTTTACATCAACTACTTTATTGTCTTCCTGTTGGCTGATATTCTTTCCTCGTGCTTCTGTTTTCTAGCCCTCTTGTTTCTTTTTACTTTTTTCTTTTTTTTAAATCCAAACATGAAGGCCTCACCCAAGTACATCTTGTTTTGTTCCTTTGTCCCTTTCACAGACTTGAAGACAAAACTTTGCCTTCAGATTTCCACCTTTGCTATGCATAATGAAGAATCATGAATTTTAGAACATAAATCTTCAAATAGATTGATTAATATTTTACCCTAGACACTTTATATGTCATCATCACATTTACTGTTTTATATTGTTGCTTATGCAGGTTGTCAGCTAATTGACAAGGCATGGGAGAGCTTTCATGATGTTAAGTTGATAGATCGAAGTTTGATATGGTATTTGCTGTTGACATGTTGATAATCATACAATTCTTATTTGTTTATTATACATTCGTTGAGCTTCAATTCTGATTTTTTTTTTGTAGGAATACTGACTTAATAGAATCCTTAGAATTGGAAAACCTTTTGATTAATGCCTGTATAACTATGCATTCTGCTGAAGCCCGGAAAGAAAGCAGAGGGGCTCATGCCCGTGAAGATTTTACTGTGAGTCTAGTTCTCTCTCGTTGTAGTAATTTTCCTTTGCTGCCTTTGCTCTGTAGTAAAGTGTGTTTCATTGACTGCAGAAAAGAGACGATGAGAAATGGATGAAGCACACTTTGGGGTAAGTTTTTTGTTTTGTCTATTTTATTTTAGGATGTCAGTGGTTTGCATGGATTAGATTTTAAATGAAGATGAATGGAGTGTCTTGTTACGTGTTTGCTGCCTTATCTGGAAATCTGGAATTTCATCAATAGTATATACTGCAGTTATTTTTTTGGTATCCTTGCAACAATTCCTGTATCCTCGATGTTTTTAGTGTTTTTGCTATGACGTTATTCAGCTTTGCTAACACCACTTCTGTTATTTCTTTTGTAGATATTGGGAGAATGAGAAGGTCCGACTTGATTACAGGCCCGTTCACATGAACACATTAGACGATGAGATTGAGTCATTCCCACCTAAAGCTCGAGTTTATTGATTCGGTTGCACTTCAGGCTACTGGAAAGCCATATCATTAAGTCTTGCGAAGATATAATAACCCCTCCAAATAAAACTTGTGGATGCCATAAATTATGGGTCCAGCACTTCCATGACAAGTGTTCATCATTTTCTGGATCAAAGGTATCTGCAAATACGATCTGTCCAAGATGGATGCTGGATTTTGTAATTGAATCTTAAAGTTCATTAATTGTCACTGTCTAGTTTGATGAGTTCATGTCGTTTAGAATTTCATCCAAGTTAGTTTGAATTTTCTCGCCGATTTAACTTTTAGTCTTCCTTTTATGATTTGATACTTTATCTATACAATTGTTACTCTGAAATGTACAACGGTAATAAATAGCCGCTGATGATGGACCGTGCTTTTCTAAACATGTTATACTGTGGGACACTGCGTGGGAATTGTGATTTGAAACGTAGTTTTTAATTGTGTCTTAGCCATCAATATGCAATTATAGGAGTATGGATGAATTTTGATGAAGATGAGATATACATTGTGTAGTCCCGCTAAGTAATTTTCGTGATAAATGGTAGAGGCTTCTCTTTTTAAAGGGTGCTACTGTTTTTCTATCATATATGTGACCTGTGTTGAACATTTGAACCTTACTAGAAATTAGTTTTCAATTAGTACATTTAGCAAATATAATGTCGTTCTTTCTGAATGTAAATTGCATCACCCTCCAATGGTTGGCCGTAAATAAACAGCCTAAACCAAACCATGTAGTTCTTTTTTATCCGTGTCATACTCTTCCTTGCATCTCATGATCAAGCTATCTTACTAATATTTTCTATAAATTTAATGATTTAATGAATGGAAACATTATTATATAAGGTAACTAAATCCATTTCGTTATTTTAATCATTTATTGGGCCTTAATATTTTTTTATATGGGTTCCTTTTTGTTTTTAATCCACAAACCCAAACAATCAAACAAATTATATAATTTGTACAAAATCCAAATTTATCTAACAATTCTTAGTGTGTAGATATTATATGGAATAAAAATTTGGGAAAATAGGGCTCTTCTGGATGTAATATGATGGGTCGATTAAAAAAATTAATTCTTTTATGACAATGGAAATGGTTAAGATAACACCCTCTAAATTTAGTAAGTGGTGTAATTACTTTTAAGGATTGGAATTCGTTACATTCTTACGAATGTGTAAGATGAACAAGAATTAATCCACACCGTTTTGGGGGGAAAGAAGCCATTGATTGTTTAAAATATATGTATAAAAGGACACAATAGCAATGGTCCACACAGAGTGGGAGGTCAATACGTAGGGATCATTGCGCCGCTTAATTATAAAAGGGTACTATGCTTTTCATTATTATCGCTATGACCCCATTGAACAGACGATTCCCCCCAGCGATTATTTAACATATCCTTTCTTTCTTCATGAAAAAGAAAACTTATTTTTATTCCCACTTGAACACTATGAATATTGCTTCAGATAATCGATTTGAGAAAGAGAACCATTATTATTTATCCATAAAATAAAAATAGTTGAAAAAGCACTCGGTTGTGCAGATATACCAAAGAAAAATAATAAGGTGCATGCATCAAATCCAAATTCAAATTTAATTTGTAATTTATATTCAAAAAACGACGCTATTTTCATATATTCAAAAATTTTGTGTTATTTAACTTATTGTTCAGTATGATCGGTAATTTATTTTATACAAAAATTTTGATATATTCAAATTAATTCAATATAGACTAACGAAATTTGATTTTTTAAATTCAAGTTTTATATCAAAATATTTCAGTTTAATTCTGAAACTATAAACCAATTCATTAAAAATTAGTCAAAATTGAATCGATATGAATCAAAACAGCTTAATATTTACGGATCGATCAGAGCTAATAATTTGAGCTATTTTGGGGCTTGCAAATCAATAGTATTAAAATTAGTTATATAATTTTTTAAAACTAATTATATATATAATGTAGTTAAACAGTATTTTCACATTTTGGATGTAATCTGGTTATTTTAAATTTTTTTTTTTTATTTATACTAGTTTGAGTAGTAAAATTCTTCAATTCTTAAAAAAATCAAAAATTCAATTGTCTATATAAATTTATCCATAATTAATGTTTACTATCTGTATTAATCTATCTTCAAATTTTAATTAATATCTAATAAAATAGTTAATGGAGTAAATCTAACATCATACCAAAAAAATATAAATGCTCTATCAGCATAATAAATTTTATTCACTCCAATCCTATTTAATTATCTTTAAACTTTCTCCAATTATCTCAATGTTTATCGGTAAAGATTTCAGCACTAACTAAATTCCTTGAAGGAATGAAAAACATAATATAAATCAAACAAAAAGTTAGCTGAACTGGGCATTGCCGTTAAGAAAATAGTATGCAGCGGTATTATTGTAGGAAATCAATAAAATTAATTAATTGATAAACACATTATCAAATAAAAGAAACGATTGATTTTACGTTAGTGGGTTAGTTTCCTTCAATTTCTTCAAGTGATAAGTCATCACTACAAAATTATTGGTCCCCATCGACAAGTATGAGATTTTTCCATTGGTGGTTGCCTACTTTGATGTGATGGGATACTGTATAGAATTTCTATCAATTGAGGTCTTAGTCAAGATCTATCACCATCCTCTGCTAACGGGCCTAACCAAAAACGATGCTAACACCTTCAACCTGATTAAATTCACAAATGTTTAGTCATTATCTTCTGCACACAGTCCGTTATCTTCGCTTAGCTGCCAGACATTTAAATGTATAAGAAAATGCATTTCATATGCGTTATCTTCTTTCTCCGCCGTACTTAACAATTTTTTACCATCCAAAACGGAGCAAAACAGTCTTGCTGAGCCAATACAATACAATATCATATGGTATAATATAATATAATGGCGGGTTGAACTAAGGTGATGAATCCAGATCAGATGGTTGACGTATGACCTGACCTAGTTGCCGTATCATATTACAAAGCCCCGCCGAATAAACCCAAATTGCGCTGAATTGGTGGTTGCGCGTGGTTTTGGGCTCTGGTAATTTGATTTCTAGAACTGCCACTTCGAACCGCGCGTGTAGGTAGGGCTGTGGAAAGAAAAAACTACTGAACTTAAATTATAGATATTTAATACTAAAATCAGGCTTGAATTTAAGTATAATAAAGTGCTTGCGGTATGAAGGAGTGAAGAGGGTCGATTTTGATATTGCTAAATTTATATCAAATTTCTAAGTAATATTTAATTAACAAATTACAAGATAAAAGCAAGACGGAACGCGTTTGGTTCGTTCATTCTCCGGTCGAGGGTTGTTTAAAAGCAAGCAACGGGGTTACAAAATCCTGCACCAGCTGCGTTTCTATTGGGTCCAGAAAAGTTTCTTCTTCTTCTACGTGGACCCCAGTTGTACGCACTTTTCCTCATTAGGGATTGGGCTCACAATTGGACCTTCGTGGGCCCCAAAACCGTCCAAAAAGAACGGACGCTAGTTGGCAAATCCCATCACTTTATCGTTAAAGACTCCTTCCTACCTCCTCCATAAATGGTTTTTTTTACCTTTTTAATCTCTTTTTATCCTCTTCGCTTTTGTCCCCTTTGAGAAAAATCCTGGTTAAAGAACGTTTAAATTAACAACTTATACAGTATCCTGGGACACTTGTCAGTAGCATTTACACATGGGCCTGACTGAAATACTAAAAAAGATTGTGTATACGTGTAAAGCAAAGTAAATAACAGGGTGGTGATTTCTCTTGCCACTAATCGCAAAGGGATCGTGTAAACGGGCATATTTGCTCATGTAGTGTCATTTTCAGTCAATGTGCACAGTACCGCAGTTTCGTTTTGGGGCAACAAGGACGCTCGATCACCAATGCAGACGGCCAGGATTCACACACTTCCCGAGAAGAGCACAGGCATGACGTCATATAGACGTCAATACCGGTGCACCGTATCATATCGACGTGTCACGGCGGAAGGTGGACGATTGGAGGTTGGAGGTTGTACCCTGGCCATGTATCAAGTGACGTCAACTGAAAAAGGCCCCCCCGAACAGAGTGTGAATGAGAAATTAGGGTAAAAACGAGAAGTGGTAAAAATGGACGTTAATGACCTGGTGTGTTGTGATATGGAGGGGATGGGGTCCACTTGGCACGACAACTGCGACTCCTAGATACAGAAATGGAATGGGTTGTTATCTAGTATCTGTTGCGAGTAGTAACTTGCGGTAAACACCGGTATACATACCACTACACAGCCTTTTCTTCATTATTTCTTTAATCGAGCAATTGGGTAAGTTCATTTGTATGGACTCCTGCCATTATAGGGCTGCAGTTTGGTTATTTTAAAGATATACTCCTCCTTAAACTTCAGTCTCTCTCCTTTACTTTTCCTCGCTTTCTTTGCTGCCTGCTTCAGCGTATCCAAATTGTGCCACTTGCGATCTTGTTGTATCTGGAACTGCAGTTTTGTGTACGGTACTTATACTTGTGCTCTCTGTACTGTTTTTTCTCTTCTTTCCTTCAACTCTCGCACTATAAATCCTAAATCACTCTCACTTGACCTCTTCCGTTGCTTAGAATGCTTCTGTGGCATGTTATTGTGCATTGCAGTTAATTTTCCCGGCGAGATTTGGCCGGAGGATGGCGTATATGTGTGCAGATAGTGGGAATCTAATGGCAATAGCCCAACAGGTCATTAAGCAAAAGCAGCAACAAGAACAAGAGCAGCAACAGCAACATCAGCAACAGCAACTGCTGGGTTTGAATTCTCTGCCTCTCAATCCCTGGTCCAATATAGTATCCAGTAATCCAAACTTGGGTTACGGTCTAGCCGCTGGTGCGGGTTTTCCCGACCCGTTTCAGGTAGTTGGAGATGCAGGGGAAACCGGGTTTCAGTTCCCTCAGATGGAGCACCACTCGGGTGGGTTCAGATTCCCTGAGTTCGGAGGCGGGGCGGCTGGTGAGTTTGACTCGGACGAGTGGATGGATAGTTTAATGGGTGGTGGAGACTCTACAACGAATAGTTCTAATCTGCCTTCTAGTTGTGACGCGTGGCAAAATAATGCTGGTTTTGGCCTCTACAGTGCTGATCCGTTTGCCACCTGCCATAACCGCTCACCTGTGACTTGCTCGCCGCCGTCTGATCTCAACCGCGTGATCTTGTCAGAAACTCAGAAGAGCCTTGACAGCCTCCAAGTTCCGCTTCCACTTCCGTCATGGGCTCCATCCCCTCCTACATCTTCCCAACCGATGGTGACGGATACCAAATCTATCAATCCAGCATCCCCACCCGCGATAGCGCCCCAAAATGACGTTGCTGGTTCGTCCTCAAGCTCGCACGAGCTTAAGTCAGCTTCCCCGCTCTTCAAAGCCTTGCTAGAGTGTGCTCGACTTGCGGAGTTTGAACCACGCCGAGCTGTGAAATCGTTGGTCAGACTAAGAGACTCAGTTTCTGACCACGGAGATCCCAGTGAGAGGGTGGCCTTTTACTTCATTGAAGCTCTAAACAGCAGAGTATCTCTCCAGACGGAGAAGAGAAGTTTGTTGACCATGTTTGAGACGACAAGCGAAGATTTCACCCTTTCTTACAAAGCATTAAACGACGCGTGTCCTTACTCAAAGTTTGCTCATTTAACGGCGAACCAGGCAATACTAGAAGCCACGGAGAGAGCCAGCAAAATTCATATAGTGGATTTTGGGATTGTTCAAGGAGTTCAATGGGCTGCTCTTTTACAGGCTCTCGCCACCAGGTCAGCTGGGAAACCCGTTAGAATTCGGATCTCCGGTATACCTGCTCCGGCTCTTGGTAGAAACCCAGCAGCTTCGTTGCATGCTACGGGTAATAGGCTGCGTGATTTTGCTAAGCTGTTGGATTTGGATTTTGAGTTCGAATCGATTCTGTCTCCCATTGAGGAGCTGAACGAATCAAGCTTCAGGGCCGACCCTGATGAGGTTGTAGCCGTTAATTTCATGCTCCAGCTTTATAGTTTACTAGACGACACTCTTGCCGTTTTAGAGAAAACTCTGAAGTTAGCGAAATCGTTGGGACCCGATATTGTCACTCTCGGCGAGTATGAAGTGAGTTTGAACCGGGTCGGATACTTAACCCGATTCCAGAACGCACTGAGATACTACAATGCCGTGTTTGAGTCTCTGGAGCCAAATTTGAGCAGAGACTCGGCAGAGAGGATCCAAGTGGAAAGATTGTTATTGGGTAGGAGAATTGCCGGTGTGGTTGGACCGGAAGAACCTGGAAGCAGGAGAGAACGGATGGAGGACAAAGAGCAATGGAAGGTGTTGATGGAGAGTTCCGGTTTCCAGCCGGTAGCTCTCAGCCATTATGCGATTAGTCAGGCTAAAATACTGCTGTGGAACTATAATTACAGTTCTTTATATTCTCTGATTGATTCTCAACAACCTGGGTTCTTGTCTCTGGCATGGAACGAGGTGCCACTACTTACCGTCTCTTCATGGCGTTGAGTGATAGAAAGAGGTGCCACTTCTTGACTCTCGATATTAGTTTCCACCTGTAATTTTTCTCTAGAGTGTAACAGTTTAGTGTCTGTACGCCATTGAGTGTTGGGCTGTGCTTGATCATGATATTGACCAAGTCGTTGATTGGGTTTTTTTACCAGTTTCTAAGTCTTTCATTTTGGTCTTTGATAGATATGGTTTTGGGTTTTTTTTTTCTTCATATTGGTGGGCTTTTGTAATGAATTATGAAACTTGAGCCTGACAAAATTGTACAAAAGGGGAGACAATTCAAGTAAAGGACGGTTTATCTCTGTGACGCTGCTGGTTTCTTTTCCATTCTCTTTAATTTGCAGCAGTGTGCTTTAAAATGGTTCTCCGGTGCTCAGTCGCTGCCTTGGACTAGTTGTCCTCTCAATAGCATGGCAAATTAGTAATGTATTCACATATCTTGTTTGGAAATGATGCTGCGAAATGTTAGCAATGGCTGAAAGTAGTGAACGTGGTGTCATAATCTCTTATGGAGTCCTATGACTAAGACTTCAAAGGATGCCACTACAAAAATTAGTAGTCTGACGATGATGTTTCGGTGTTTTTCACTATGAGAGGCTTGTGATGCAGGCCAACTCAAACCTGTATTGCATAAATGATCTTGCAGATGATCTTTTTACTCTTTTTGTTGTAATTAGCTTATCTTCTAGGCTTGTGCACTTTCTTTGCTACGCTATCATTTTAACCTTGAATCTACGGTTTGAAAATGACTTGAATTCGTACATGGGCCACCCTTGCTTTCACTGTGCAACTTTGCATAACCTTAGTCTACATGATCATTGTATATATTGACTATGACATTAATGCTTGTCCCTTTCATCCAGCAGTGATAGTCTCTCTAAGCTATCTAATATTTTTAACGTAACTAGGAAGAAAACAAAGTCAGAGAAGGCACCTCCCTCCCATTCTTCTCGGCTTAGTGACAAGGCAAGAAATGGGTCGCATGATCTTTTGCTCTCTGGTTAGAACGATTGTGACCATTCAGGGGGTCACTCTTGGCAAAAGCTAATGGTGTGATTAAAGGTGGACATTTATGGTCGATCCCATACTTGCAGGATATTTAGAATTAAAACAGTAATAACAAAAAGGAAGAAGGAATCACTATCCTTCAATTTCTACTTCATCCATGATTCCATCTTGTTGTTTGTTACTGGAGTTCTTGTCGCTTCAAAGGCTCATCAATCTCTGTTCAACAGTTAACCCCGCTTCAGATTTTGAGCAAGGGAAATTCGCTGAGATACAAACAACTTCTGCAAACCAGTACTGTTGTTCTGTAGTGTGTGTCACTCGAAAGCAAGTTGTTTAACACTTGCACCTGAGCCATCCAATGTGGACTGTGCAATCCAGAGACAAACTGCCTTCGCTTTTTGCAAATGTCAAATTGCCAATGAATTCCCATCCGTTAATGCGAGTAAATTCAAAGTTGAATTGTACAATAGTGGACCATTTGCCGAAGAAAATGGAAGGTGATTGTACAAACAGAAAAAACCCTCGCTCTAAATTTTTATGGCATGACCCGCCAAACAATCCTTTCCTGCGAAACAGAAACGGCTCACACTGGTACTCTTTACTAGGTTCCTTATTTTATTTTTTTTCATCAGGAGTCCTGGAAATGACGAGCACACAGAAAAGTCTTCTTATAAACCTGGGTCAATTTGTAAATCGGAAAGAGAGAGGCATGTTGAAATTCTTTTCATATTTCATTCTTTTTCTGTTTTTTTTTCCGTCTTTCGTTGGATTTTGTCTTTGCCAACGTGAGGCGAGGTCACCGATGCAAAAGCAAGGCTGACGCAAATAGTATCAGATCTATTCTCTACTTTCTAAATCTCTCTGAATTTTACAAATTAACCTTACTGACATACTATGGCAGCTGCAAGCCTGCAACAGTCAGGTGGTCCCACTAACCGGAGACACCAACGTTAAAGTGACGTGTGAATTTCGGATTTCCTTTTATAACGGTCTTACACTGCCGCTGTACTTACTAATCAAGACACTCCCCCACATTAGCAGTTGATTTTCACTCCCGTTAAGTTAACGGATGTTGTACCATCCACTTAACACGAGAAATCCAGTTCATGGCCCAGAAATCCAGTCATTGACCCATAGGTCTATGGGCCTTTTCAGCTGGACTATGGACAGTTTCCTGGGTGACAAATGACCTCTGCTCTCTACGACTGCCACGTTCTTCCCAGGACATGCTACGTGCCATGAGGTAACATCCAGAGTTTTCTGCATCAAGGTCGGTTTGGTTGAAATTAGACTAATTTGCTGACTTCAAGGCCTTTTAAATTTCAGGGTTTAGCCGTCAATTTGTCAGTCTTGTTTGATTATAAACAGAGCATATAAATCAAGCAACCAAAAGAAGATGAATCAGGCAATTAGAATAGCCAGAGCCTATCCAGGTGCTGTGTTCCCATCTCCTCCGAAGCAACTAGGACAGAATCCGTCAGCAGTCAGATTCAGACAGATTACTATGGCTAGCAAGCCGGAGAATCAGCAAACGAAGGACGATCCTCAGAAGCCAAACGAAAAAAATGGGTTAGTGCTATTTCTGCCTGGTGTATCGTTATTTTACAAGTAACTAGTTCTTGTCTAATTTGGTGTTACACTTGTATGAAGCGACGCTATGTCTCATTCTTATGGAGACGCGTATGCTACGAGGTCGAATGAAGAAGGATTTGGAGGGATTTATGGAGGGAACCAGATGGAGAAGCAGCTCCATGAGGAACACCCTGGTATGTCTCGATAGAAAAGTGCCCTTGCAAAAATAACTTGGATTTATTTATTTCTAACCATTTCTAATCATGATATGTCTATACGGGTGCACGGGAAGATTATGACAAAAAGCAAGGGAGTGAAGTGAAGGAGAGGGAGAAGGCACGGCACCAGACCAGTTCAGAGAGTTAGAAGCCATCGTTTTCGTAAACCCACTTTGTCTATTGGGCTGCACCGAACTGCTTTTGTATCTGTTAATAGGAAGATTCCTTGTGTAACTTGATGTTTCTAGTTTCTTTGACATTTCCCCATGTTGTCCGCATTTATCAATTTGAACTTATGCTCGTATAATAGATCTTTGATCGGTGAGTTGGCCCCGAAATAAAAGGGTGAAGATTTAGCTATGTATTTACTTTTTTGTTGAATCGAGTTCCGTTTTAATCAAGTAATTTCTAATGATGATTTATTTGGGATTTGCGTGGATCCAACTTGTAAGCACAAGAATTATGATTGAAATTATATAGACTTAGATATATAATATGTTAATATTTGTAATTCTATTTGTTATAATTATTTTTATGTTGAAGTTACACTTACCATTTTATATTTTTGTTTTCCAAATTGTACGAAAAAACATTTAAACCTTAATTCGGTAAGAGTTTTCTTGTTTATTTTAACAGATTCTTTATATCAAGAATAATTAATTTTAATTTTTCCTATTACTTGAAAGGAACCGTCACTCACCATAGGGTACGCCTTGACGGTGGAAGGTGGATGTTGGCATAACTAGAAATTTCGGATGGTCTTGATAATGTAATCTATAAATTGATATATTTTTTATAATATTTTTGTTGTAATATATGGAATTTTTGGGGTTTTATTTATTTAATTAATTAATCATAACGTTATTTTATTGTTTACTTTATCAATATATATTCTCCAACATAGGGGGTTATTGATATGATTTATTTTCAGATATATTGTAAATTTTTGTGTTTTTGTTTGTATTTTTATTTATGTTTACTGAGTAGTTTTTTCATAAAAAACAAAAGTTAAGAGGATTATAATAAATTTATGTATATTTATGTATTTATGTTTAATGAATTGACATTATATCCTTAGATATATTTTCAAGAGTCCATTAGATCCTGATGTAGTTGAAATTGATTCTTAACCTTGTAACACCTCTTAAATTAGAAAAGAGAATATCTAGGTTAATTTATGAAATTTTGTAAGAAATTTTTATTAATTATTTTTTATATCAAATGTTCTATTATTCAGTATGATAGATTTGAAAGCATCTAGCGTATATTAAAAAAAATCGTATTTTTTTAAATATTCTATCCAGTCAATTTTTTTTATTTGATTACGTAACCATTTCACAAATTTAAATGTGTACAAAATATAAATCATTAAATAACAAGTTTTTTCTCGGTTTTCTACTTTATTTTTCTAACTTTTTTATTTTTTTTCTTTATTTAGATCCTAATTCCTGATAATTTATTTTATGTTGATAAACTGCTACAATTGAATTGTTTCTTGCCGATTCTACTTGAATAAATTTGATTAAAATAAATTACTATGATTGTATTAATATTTTAATCATTTCCTTCATGTCTGGGTACGCATGACATGCGGGGGTATGCAGAGGCGTGACAAAGATTTTTGGATGTTAGCAATCGTATTGATATTTTGGTAAAAAAAATTAAAAATCGAAGTAGGCATTGGTTCAGTGCGTGAAACCAACGCACACCGAATTTGGATCTTTCCGCAACCCGCCAGCTAATACGCGTTGTATATTCTATATCACCACCTAATCCTGGAACACGGCAGCAACTCCAACCACGCGTATGCATCTTATCCATACATCTATGAAACACCAGCTAATCTTGTCCGTCTATTCTGTGAGCGTCTGTATAAAATCCCTGGTTTCCCCTTTAAGCAAGCGTTCCCCTTCAGTTGTATCCTCAATATTCCGGGTTGCAATTTTTCCCGAGGTCTTATTTTTATGGCGTCTAATCGGAGCTTCTTGTTTCCCGATTATTACGGTTCCCCCCCTGATCCACATATTGATAGTGGTTTTGAGGGCTCTCTTGTTCTCGTTTTGCGATCTATTTGTTGGAAGTTAAGGATCTGTTCTTTCTTAGTTTCTTTATGATTTTTTTCTTCACGTTGGTGATCTATTTGTTAGGAGGCATCTATCTTCTCAAATCTTGTTTACTTTTTTTTATTATGGATTGCGTTACATACTGTGATTTACTGTAGATCGATTGATCGCTGCTCCTCGCCTTAAAAATCTTGGTCGGTGCTCAAATCCATTGCGGTGTTCCCTAATTGGATTCCCGCTTCATCTCACCATATTCTTTTGGAGTCGGAGCGTGATTATACTGGAAGTCTTACTTCAATTATGGATTGAGGGACGAGGGTGGTTGTTAATAGTTTGGAAGGGAAATGTTCAATTTGTTCATGTGGATGTATAAGATATCTTGGGACTGGTGAATGCCTTACTTCGGGAGGCATGAGGTCCTGAATTATCTTTGTCATCTGACCTTTGCCACGACAGGTGCGCTTGCTTGGCAGGTCGAAATATCTTAATAAAAGTAATATTTATTGTTTTCCAGGGGAGACACGCACGGGGTTTGCCCGGGTTCTCCCTTCTGGTGTGTGCTGTGCTCTCACGTGCCTTTCATGCATTTCGTTCTTCGTTGCAAAAGATTTTCCAATCAACAATATCATCTCCGGAAACTGCAACTCTTACATTACAAGAATCAGGTATCCCTTCGTCAATTGATTATATTTATATTTACCGCAAGAATTGCAGTTTCTCTATTCAATTAATGACGATAACTGTACTGCTAACAAGAAATTGTACAACTTAATTGTAGTTATATTCATGCGATTTATTCTATCATCAGATCAGAAATGCTGGCAAAATTGTTTGGCTAATTCTCGAGCACAGGAGAATGCATCTTTGATCATTTTCTACATCGCTACAAGATTGCGGAGTAATTGAGAATCTGATATCAACTTGTCATATTAATTACCATGCCGGAGAGTGAAAAATTAAATTGGTAGCTGACTAAAAAGTTTGGTAACACCTTCAAATGTTTCCACTGACCTTTATGTAGATTTTAGAATCCAAGGCAGTTCACTTTTAACATATCTTTTTATGATTATAGGTATTATATCAAGTATGGTTCTGATATGTGGAACTGGTTTTATGTCTGTCAATCTGTTTCCTATGTTGTTCGAATTGGTGTAGAAACCTGCTGTGCCAGGCGTCATATTCACAGCATTCGTGTAACTATTGTTTCCGAGATCAGTATCATGTTCTACTAGGGTGAAATTTTAGATTTTATATGTTCAATGTGTGATCCATGTGTTGTTAGTATCATCTTGACGTCATCCCCTACTGAAGTTTCACGGAATCAAGCTTTAGAAGGTTTCGCTTCTCCTTCACTCCCTTCTTGCGTCGAGTACTTGAAGAAGGTTGCATGTCGTTATAATATGAGCAGATGATAGCAACATGCAATCAGCTTAGAAGGTTTCGCTTCTACTTCACTCCTTTCTTGCTTCGAGTAATCAGCTAAGAAAGTTCATTGGAGTTGTGTAGGTTGCATGTTTCTGATTAATTATTATATTGCAAGTATTCTTTACTACTGCTGGTCCTGCTGGACATCTGAAAGTTTTATAAACTCTCTCTGGAGTGATGTAAATTCTTTACTTGCGATGGACCGATTTTGGTTTATTATTTTGATGTAGTTGCATATTAATCTTATCGGTCTTTTTTCCCTAGAGATTATTAATACTGTTGATCCGTCTATGAAAAATCAGTGGAGATCGGCTAACCTTGCAATGATTACGAAACTGAGGAATGATAATTTTAATTTCGTTGTGCTTTGGCCGTTGTCTGGTTGATTTTTTTCTCCCTGGAGGTACGTTATTTATTTTTCTTTTAGTTCTACTCGTGTTGTGCATTTGTTGACATTATTATTGACAGGGTATTTCAGATCGTTGTTATCGTCGCAGTTTTGTCTGATCTAGCATCGTCCTTTTTTTCTGCTCTAACGGGTGAATTATTTATGAAGGAACAAAACTAATACCTGTTTATTTTTTGCTTTATCTAATATTGATGATGCTAAGCTGGTTAGAGTCCAGAGCCTTGGCTGAAATTGTGAGGAAATAATTTCTTGCTATTTGGGATTAGATTGTTTGATTTGTGTGCAAGTTGAAAGAGATCTGCAAAGCTCCAAATGGAAGAGCGCTCATTGCCCTTGGGGGAAAGAGTTCGGTGGTTCGAATCCATCCAGATCTGACGATGTTACTGTTTATCTTCTTTTGTTGATTTGAATTTTTCCTTTCTATAGAAGTTTGAATAAATATAATGGGGATTGTCCTGTAGGGAATTATCATGCAAAGACGTTTATTATCTCAGAATGCATTTTGGGCGCTATCTGGATAGAAATTATAATTTGAAAATTTATCATGACTCATTCGGACTGGTTTTACGTATGAACTGATACTGAATCTCTGCTTCATTTATAGCGTCCTATAATTTGTTGTCGAAGTTGTTTGACATTGTAGCCAGTTTTGGGACGAGACCGCGAAGACCGAGGCGCGAAATTTCCCAAGCCGAACTGCTGTTCCCGGTGATACTGATAATCTCTTTGCAAGCGTTGGTAACGTGTCCGATTCAGTGACGTCTGGTTTTAACATAACCTGGTCGTAACATGGCCGATGAACCTGATCTGCCTCAGCGAACCAAACAATAACACCAATACTGATGGCGTGAATGCGTTTTCTTTTTAATAATTATCATCAAGTATATGGTATTGTAGTCACCATGCCATTTGACTCGTGTGATGGGCTTGCATAGTTCCACCTTCAAGTGGATTGGGGGCCGTTCTTTCGTAATTCGTGATGCGATTTGAAGATTAACCCCTAGAAGGTAATATGTATTCAGCGTTCTTTACTTCTCTCTCGATTTCACCGATTGTCATGTAAGGTCTGATATCACTTCCCTTTTCATTCTTATTCAGAAATTTTAGCCACAGTTACAAAATCCCCACTAATTCCTGTTGTATTTCATTCCATTCACGTTCAAGACACTCATAAAGATTTAAAACAGAATTGCTCTTTCCCATATTTACACAGTCTCAAACTTGTGCAGTGCTGTTATTAATTGAATAGTGTCTTTATATATTTCTAGGGAACGCTACCATTTATTATAATGTTGTTTTCTCTAGGCCGTTAACCGCTTCGATCAAAGACAAGGCAAATAGTATCGTGTCTCGTATCTTTTTGTATAGTACTTGGATATCTTCACATTTATAAGTTAGTACTCTTTCGTTCATACACCAAAAGAATCCATCTTTGACGTATATGCCTAAATTCGAAAGAACAAAATATTAGGTCATTTAACATCAACACTCAAGAGTGTTGGGCTCAAATTTAAACATTTGTTGGGCCGATAAAATTTTTTGATGACGTATATTATCCAATTTCAAGTTAATTTATCTCTAAATTTATATTAAACTCATTGTTAAGTATTACATCTACAGTCTTATAGTCTCAAAGTCATCGAGACAACAAAATACCGTATATCATTGAACAACTAGATCGTTGATTCCATTATGTTTTATTAATTCTCAACCAATGCACCTGGATGTACAATAATTAATATATTACCACCTCTTATATAAGTACCTTACTTCTCATGGAGTACAAGAGACTATTAATAGAAGAGTCAACTAAACAAATTCCAAACATGCTTGCCATATGTGTAAATAATGGGAAGCAATATACAACCTGAATCTCTTTTGTTTTTAATTTAACTAAAAAAAATCATTTATATTAATTACAACCAGTGATGAATTTGATTTTATATTATTTAAGCTCTCTATATTTAAGTGATTCCCTCATATTTTATAAATACTTTTATTTCCAACATATAATAATTGGATTTATTTGTCAATTTTAAAACCTATGTTTATATCACCCGGCCACCCTAGAAGATGGGTTTGCCAGAAAGACCGATTAGCCGAGAGATTCCCTCATATTTTATAAATACTTCTATTTTCAACATATGATAATTGAATTTATTTGTCAATTTTAAAACCTATGTTTATATCACCTACGTTATTTTGTGATCTTGTGATAAATTCTTTTATCATATCCCATTTATTGAATTATAAGAGTAATTGAATTAGTTAATTATCAATATATTATAACATCCACACACATATTTGAAATTAACTAAAATGAAATACAGCACAAGAGACGTACAAATAACTCGTTTGACAAAGGGCCAATGGACGCACATTCTCTAACCCGATTGTCGGACAAAGACGAGACATGCACACCATCACCATCGCCGTTGTTAACGAAATGACACCGTGAATCGTGATCGGAGAACGTAAGGAGAAAGGAAAAGGAACAATCACCAGCGAGACCAATAATGGTTCATAGTGCCTACGATTCATTTGAGCTTCTCACCAATTGCCCCAACAAAATCGATGCCGTCGAATCCTACGGCTCCAAACTCCTCGTCGGCTGCTCTGATGGAGCTCTGCGAATCTATGCCCCGGAATCCTCACTTTCTGACCGATCTCCACCTTCCGATTACCACGCTCACTCGCACGAGCTTCTGCTGCGCAAGGAACCGTACACTTTGGAGAGAACTATCACTGGATTTTCCAAAAAGTCTTTGCTGTCAATGGAAGTACTAGCGTCAAGAGAACTGCTACTGTCGTTGTCCGAGTCGATCGCTTTTCACAGACTACCTAATTTGGAGACTATTGCGGTGATCACCAAAGCCAAGGGCGCCAATGCTTGCTCGTGGGATGACCGGAGAGGGTTCTTGTGCTTTGCAAGGCAAAAGCGAGTCTGTATATTCAGGCACGATGGTATCTACTTGAAATCTGCTGTTTTCTTTTATCGCAAATTGGGTTTAGATTTTGTTTATTTATTTGTATATTATCTTTTTCCTTTTTGGCTGTGATGCTTAGCTGGATATTATTTGTAATAGAGCTTAATCTTGAATTGTAATTTAGGAGGGCGAGGATTTGTGGAGATCAAGGAATTTGGCGTGCCGGATACAGTAAAATCTATGGCTTGGTGTGGTGAGAATATTTGTTTGGGAGTCAGAAAGGATTACGTCATACTGAATGCTAGCAATGGATCATTGACTGAGGTGTTTCCATCGGGAAGGCTGGCTCCTCCTCTAGTGGTTTCTCTGCCCTCAGGGGAACTTCTGCTCGGGAAGGTACAGAAATTCATTGTTGAAATTTCTTGGTACTTATTTTCCTTTCAGTGATTTGTACAGAAATTCATTGTTGCAATAGATTTTGGAACTAATTTATGAAGGAAGAGGCATACAACACTGTTTCTTTTCTCAGGAACTTGGTTTATCATTATTGTTTATCTGTGAAATCTTGGTAAAGCCCTTATGTTGCTATAATGTTTTTGAAGCAGCGTATTCTTGATAAATGATGTTAAAATGTATGCAACTATTTGTAATCAGATGTCTGTTATCCTTGCTGTAAGGTGTCATTAGTGTAGTGATGTGACAATGTACATTTGTATATTCTTCCTATAAATATATTCTTCGCTTATAAGCAAAAAATAAAATAAAATATTTATACATATATATATTTGATCAATTTTTAACAAATTTCCGTAGAATATCTATGCTCCAGACTTTAGTTAGAGGTTTTAATGCTTTTCCGTCATATACACCATTTTCATCTTAGCTCAAACTTTGTTCTGTTGTATTTTCATGGGACAATCATCCTTTAGGAGAACATTGGAGTCTTTGTGGACCAAAATGGAAAACTTCTTCAAGCAGAGAGGATTTGTTGGTCAGAGGCCCCATCAGTTATTGTCATTCAGAAGCCATATGCGATAGCTTTACTCCCCAGACGAGTTGAGGTATCCATTAACATTCATCAAACAAATTATACTGATAGCCTTTCACTCATTTTTTTTTTCTTTTTAAACTTTTTAATAAAATCTAGATGGCAAATTCTATGTTTGTTTTTGAAGCTGCTGTTGATGTTTGTAGATTCGGTCTCTTCGAGTTCCATACTCACTCATACAGACCATTGTTCTTCAAAATGTGTGTCATCTTATTCAAAGCAACAATGCAGTAATTGTTGCATTGGCAAATTCTGTATACGGGCTCTTTCCTGTTCCACTTGGTGCACAGGTACAGCTAAATCTATGTACGAGTTGATTCTATGATATCTAATTTGTGCTTGTAATATAGATGACGATATACTACCAACCAATGAAAGATTCAGCGCAATCCTTTGTGGCTTCTATGCCTATTTGTATGACTTGTCTTTACAAACTTTAAAATGGTACTTTTTGAAACTTCTGGAAGATATATATCTATGCAGATTGTACAGTTAACGGCATCTGGAAATTTTGAGGAAGCGTTGGCCTTGTGTAAACTGCTTCCACCTGAAGATTCAAGCCTTCGAGCTGCTAAGGAAGGCTCGATTCACATAAGGTAGATGTTTCCTACTGAAAATAAATTGAGTACCCTTGTCATTTAGGCTATACTGAAGGTGGCTTAGAAGGGTGTAGCTTAGTCCAGCTACTGGCATATGCGATGCATGTGAATGGCTCTAGTTTTCTGAAGTATCCTTCCATATTATGAGTTACTTACAGTTACGGCTTATTCCATAGGAGAAATGTTAGGCTTCCAGGGTTCTGTATGAATGCACGTCCATGAGCTGCTAGCGGCATTCAGGCAATTTCCTGCTTTGAGGCCAACTATTGGCTGGAGTACAATTAAATAGCAATTCAGTTATGGCTCCGTTGATTCTTGGATATGCTTGATAGTCATGATTATGTTTGGTAGTGGCCTTGAATATAATTATCTAAATTCAATTTTTTTTAATTATAAACTTATTGGTTAATTTTGTTGTTGTTGAATAGATATGCTCACTATCTTTTTGATAACGGAAGCTACGAGGAAGCTATGGATCAGTTTTTAGCTTCCCAAGTTGATATCACTTATGTGCTTGCGTTGTATCCATCTTTAGTGCTTCCAAAGACTACCATGGTTCCCGAACCAGAGAAACTCTTGGACTTTGCTTCAGATGCTCCTTATCTCTCAAGAGGTTCATCTGGAGTGTCAGATGATATGGAATCCTCTCTTCCATTACAATCATCAGACTTCGATGAACATGCAGCACTGGAGTCCAAGAAAATGAGCCACAATACTCTTATGGCTCTCATCAAGTTCTTGCAGAAAAAAAGATATAGTATAATTGAAAAGGCCACTGCTGAAGGAACCGAAGAAGTTGTCCTAGATGCTGTTGGAGATAATTTTGGACCTTATGATGGTGTTAGATTTAAGAAATCCAACAAGGTCGTGAACAAATTTCTCCTTTCCTTTTCTTCTTGCTACAAGTCTTTTCATTACTCTTTATATGTAGGATGGATGAAGAAAAGTATTTCTGAAGTTTTGCAACATTTATTTTTTTTGAAATTAGCTCTCTAAAGTTCATGCAAGGACAAACTGCCAATGGTGAAATGTCCTATCGTATATCTAGGCTCTCAATGTCAGAGTTAAGAGTTAATGCATCTCAGATGTGATATGATTACAAAATATGAAGGCTTATTATTGAAAATTTTTGGTTTAAAAGGTCTCTGGCAATGCTTATAATGAGTAGCTTACAGAAGAACTCAAGTAGGATTTTATTATTTACAGCTTCTTTAAGCAATATATGCAATTCATATAGCTGTATCAACTTTATCATATGCTTGAAAAAATTCTTTGCTACCATCGCTACTTTTCTTTAATGATATCACTTGTCTCTTTGGTTTCTCAGGGACGTGGTACCATTGCTATTAACTCAGGTGCTCGTGAGTTAGCTTCCATACTAGATACAGCGCTGCTGCAAGCTCTTCTTTTAACTGGACAGTTTTCAGCTGCTCTAGAATTGCTAAAGGGTCTTAACTACTGTGATGTAAAAATATGTGTGGAAATACTTCAGAAAACAAATCATTCTGCTGCTTTATTAGAACTTTACAGATGCAACTCCATGCATCGTGAAGCTCTGAAGCTATTGCATCAATTAGTTGATGAGTCACAGTCAAACCAATCTCAGCCTGAGCTTCATTCAAAGTTCAAACATGAGTCCATTATTGAGTACCTCAAGGTAAGCTCTCTTTTGATTTGATTGCTCGAATCCCGCTTTCAGTTCTTGGCAGTGAAATATTAACTGGTGTGGAAGAATAGAATTGAAGGGATCACATTTTATATCCGTATTCAGATGATAGCTTTTTAGGAAACCTTAATGTTGCTTTTCTGCTCCTTACAAGCTAGAGCATATGATTTCTGGAGTATTTTGGTGATTGCAAAACTGCCATTCTACTTTATCCACTTATCAATAGATGGAGCCCTTTCAAAACACAGCAGCTAAATGACGCTTTTAGCATTTAAGCTATGTCTGGAAGTAGTTAACGGTTTCTGTACTGGAAATTATTTGTCACTCACATTCTGCCTTCGTTCCGTTTCTTTTGTTAAAAGAAAGAAACTAGTGGTTCTTTAGGAATGTTCTAGGAGGGAAATCTGAATAGTGGATGCATGACATACGAAGACTATTTTGACTTTATGATCAGTTTTGATTGATTTTTTATGCAGCCTCTTTGTGGGACAGACCCCATGCTTGTACTGGAATTCTCGATGCCTGTTCTTGAGAAATGTCCGACACAAACTATTGAACTATTTTTATCTGGGAACATTCCTGCTGACTTGGTTAACTCATACTTGAAGCAGCATGCTCCGAGCTTGCAGGGAAGATATCTAGAACTAATGCTTGCAATGAATGAAAATGGGATTTCTGGAAACCTGCAAAATGAAATGGTGAAGAACTCCCCTTTTCATTATGCAAGTCTGCCTTATTCTTAGAAGCATATGCTGAATCTTACAAAATACAATTTTCACTTGCCGACTTTGTATGTGGCAGGTACAAATCTATCTCTCGGAAGTGCTTGATTGGCATGCAGACTTGAGTGCTCAACAGAAATGGGATGAGAAAGCCTATTCCCCAACAAGAAAAAAACTATTGTCTGCTTTGGAGAGTATCTCTGGGTATAACCCCGAAGCTTTACTGAGACGTCTTCCAGCAGACGCATTATGTGAAGAGCGTGCAATTTTACTGGGGAAAATGAACCAACATGAGCTTGCTTTGTCTCTCTATGTTCACAAGGTATTCCGCCATAGATTGGGTTGTTTATGTGTTTGTGAATGGATTTATTCCACTCACAATCTAGCACCATGAATGTTCTTTATATTTTCCATGGAACATAGAGGATATATTATTTACAAGTGTTTTTTTGCTTTCTGAATGCTCAAGGGCCTTGTTGATTATCTGTTTATTTTTTAAATCTCTGTCAACTGATTGAAGTTCTTGTGATCGTTATAGCTTCATGTTCCTGAACTGGCGCTATCCTACTGTGATCGAGTTTACGAGTCTGCTGCTCATCAGCCTTCTCTTAAACATTCTGGCAATATATACCTCACTCTTCTACAGATTTATCTAAATCCCCGGAAAACAACTAAGAACTTTGAACAGAGAATTACAAATATTGTGTCCTCTCAGAGTCCAAGCATCCCTAAAGTTAGTTATGGGAATTCTGTTAAAGTTAAAGGAGGACGTGCAGCCAAAAAAATTGCTGAAATAGAGGGAGCACAGGACATGCGAATCAATGCTGGTAGCACCGACAGTGGCCGAAGTGATGGTGATACTGATGACTTTAGCGAGGAGGGAAGCTCTACTATTATGCTTGATGAGGTCCTTGATTTGTTGAGCAGAAGGTGGGACAGAATTAATGGAGCTCAGACTCTAAAACTTTTACCAAGGGAAACTAAGTTGCAGGTACTTACTCTACTGTGAATAGACTTTGCAGGCTTATAAAATTGACCATATCCCATTTTATCTAGTAACTTGATTTAAGATACCCAAAATTTATCATCTAGGAATGCGTCTTGTGTCAGGTTTTCTGGATTGTGCGTTTGCTTAACTATAATAGTTTCGTAGTAGTTCTACTTGTTTAAAGTCAATCTTTGTGTTACTGCTTTTACTGAAATGCACTGGTGCCAGCCAAGAACGATAGAATTTTCTCGCTCATGAAGCATGTAATTTTTCATCAATATTAGATCCTTTTTTTCTTGACATCGGAATATTTGCCTGCAAGCATCATCTGATGATGAGCATTTATTTTCACTACGTAGAACTTGCTTCCTTTTCTTGGAGCTCTACTGAAAAAATCCAGTGAAGCATACAGGAATCTGATGGTAATCAAGAGCTTGAGGCAAAGCGAGAGCATGCAGGTAGGTACTTCCTAATATAGTCTGCTTGTATAGCACCTCCTTCCATAAGCTACATTTCTGGGATCTTTATATTTAGTAAAGCTGGCTGCTTTTAAACTTTTTCAACACAGTTTTACACCCCAAAACTCTATACCGACTGACCTACATTTCAAATCGATTTTATGTTGGCTAGGTCAAAGATGAACTGTACAACCAAAGAAAAAACGTAGTGAAGATTGGTGGTGATACCATGTGCTCTCTTTGCAACAAGAAAATTGGAACAAGCGTTTTTGCTGTGTACCCCAATGGGAAAACAATTGTGCACTTTGTTTGCTTTAGGGACTCGCAAAGTATGAAAGCGGTTGGAAAGGGCTCTTCACAAAGGAAGCGATGAGATTAGATATTCGTCCCAACATGAAGTTCTCGTCCAATTCAAGCCCGGATCATTCAGCTCTTTCATGCATCAGCTTGGAGCCTTGGATTGAATTGACGTCCTGTTGTAGATGCTTGCTTGATTCTTCAATGCGACTGCCACAGTTCTGGCTATTATGTTGACGGTTTATCTCTTTCTTCCCAAACTGTGGCTTTTATGGAACTGCAACATCAGCATCCAAACTGCAGGATGGTTGGCTTCTACGTGCAGTATAAATATTATATCTTTGGCTTGTTGATTTGTGGCTTGCAATCTGTAGTCCTGGAAATTCATTTCAGTTTTGAGTGACCAGTGTTTTCGGCCTTCTGTCCCGTTGTAACAGTTTCTGTTGGACAAAAAAAACAAAAATCAGTTCTGTATATTATTTTGTTTGACGTAGTACAGACTGTTCGTGTGATATGCTAGAACCGTGAAATAATTCTTCTCATGTTAAATTATAAATGAATATGTTTTATTTGATGGCTTTATTTCGAACAAGAATGCTTGCTTTATTTCGATCCTGTTGTCATGTATTCTAATTTTAAAAATATAAATAGAATTTGCGTTATTGATAATTGTAATAAAAAATATAAAACCAATTAGGAATTCTAAGAGTAAGAATGTGCTTGTTTAATTAAGGTTGTATATAATTTTACTATCTGACATACATATTGAAAGAAAATTACTTATTATAATGTTAACCAAAAAAATTAATTCCAAGAATGGTGCTTGGAATTAGTGAAATTTAATGTGTTATCAAATAACCGATTTTATCCCTCCCTCCAATCCGAGTCCCAGTAGCGAAAACAGTATAAAGAGTTAAAAAATCAGCATGAAAATAACTGCGATATCACCGGCATTACTAGACCTCCGATCAAAAGTTGCATCTAATTGGTAAAAGCAGACCTGAAGCCTTGAGCGCTAAAGCGAAATCGCTAGAATCAATATCCATGATTAAAGCAGCGATCGTTATTAACACGCAAGGCAAGCCTCGCCTTGCTAGATTTTACGAGTTCCTGGTGAAATCTCTCTCTTTAGAATCACCAATCATTTTAATGTTCTTCATTTTGAGATAGAGTTTTTTCTTTTATCACTTGAACCGAATTCTCTAATTTCAGACTCTAGAGAAGCAGCAGGAACTTATACGCAGCGTATTTGGAGGTAATCAGTGTCTTCAACCGTGTTTCGTCACCGTAAAATTCCAGAAATTCCGTTGTTAGGCGTCTTGGTGTCTGATTTGGTTTTCATATTCCAGTGTTATGCAGTAGAGCTGAGGAAGCAAGCAATTTCCTGGATGCCGATTCGTTTTTCGGTCCGGTATTTTGTTTCTTTTTTCTACCGGTTGGATTCTTTCCAAAATTATAGTGATAAATCCATGTAAATGAGATGCTATTTGTTCATTTATTTTTATATTTATGAATTTTTTCTATTTTTAACAGGATAGCCGTCTTGTGTACAAGCACTACGCCACTCTATATTTTGTCTTTGTGTTTGATAGTTCTGAGAATGAGCTCGCAATGCTCGATCTAATACAAGGTTGGTTTCAGTCTGATGATAAATTTACTCTTGATGATTATTTCTCGCTTCACTGAGAGCATAATCTCTTAGACATGTTGAAGATTGATATGATAATCAGTTGCTGATACTTACATTAATTTTGGTGGATATCTACCCTTTTCTAATTGCTGCTTTGCGAGGAGAGTTTGCTTACGTGAAATTCTTTGACTTCAGTTTTTGTCGAAACTCTGGACAAATGCTTCAGAAATGTGTGCGAGCTTGACATAGTGTTCAACTATAGCAAGGTGTGTCTACTTAGTAGCTCTAGTATTTTTATCAATTTGGGAATTTTGAGTTTGCTATCTTTCAGTTGGATTTGGATAGATATTTATAAAATGAATTCATCCAACATTCCCTTAACATTTGTATTTAGAAAATTGCTGTGGACATGCACTAGTTGCTGGATCTTAAACTCATGTGAAAACTCTTAATGCCGGGTCCTTTGCATTTGATTCATCATTTGGCTATTGAACCAGAAGATCTTCGTACTGTTTATGTCATTGCCTGTCTGTGGGTTTTCATTTTACACGCCATTTCAAAACTTACGCAGATGCATACGGTATTGGATGAGATAATTTTTGGAGGGCAAGTGCTGGAGACAAGTTCTTCGGAAGTGATCAAGGCAGTTGAGGAAATAGCAAGGTGCCTCGCTCTGTCTTTCATACAATACAGGCATTTCCATGCACACTTTTCTTAGTTCATGCATGATTAGTTAGAAATGAACCGAATGATGATGATGCAGGCAAGAAGCTGCCCCAAATTCTATGGCATTAGTTTCCAAAACTGTCTATGGTTGGCGGACCCGGTAGCATTTGTCTACAAAGAGGTTCCATTGATCTCTGCAACGCTTGCTATGCTATGACACAACACTAAGACCTTAGTTGTTTCTCAGAAATGCTTGATTTTCCAAAATGCTCTCGACTTCTTTGAAAATCTGCAACTTGAGGTCATTGTTATCCCTTGCAGTATCTCCCTTTTAGGGGATGTTAATGCTTTGAATTCCATCTTGATTTCATCAGGGCAGGTGCTTGAATTATGAGAATGTTTATTTTTGTGCCTCGCAGCCTGCTCAAATGCGGAAATTTTTTGCTTATAATTGATTCTGATATTAACTAATGTATAGGTTGAGAATCTTGTGGTTTAAAATGTTCAGACTCATTCAAGAAAAAAAAATGTTCAGACTTCTTAGTCCATATGGTAGTTTCTGTAAGAAGGAATAACTGTAAGAAAGTTCTATGTCTCCTCAGAACTACTTAACTGCAGCTACCGCGCTGCGATAGCGCTATGACAGACAAAAGAACGGGTTCATTGGTTTTTGACATCCTGCAGAACCACATGTGCTGCATTACGGCCAGGTGCACCCATAACACCACCACCGGGATGGGTTCCACTTCCGCACAAGTACAGTCCTTCAATAGGAGTCCTGTAGTTTGACCTGCATTGCCAAGTATAACTTATCTAGGTTAAAATGCATGAATGCCATACTCTTGGTAAATTTTATTTTATGCCTCCAGCAGCCTCTGCCAGTGGTATTACCATCCCTTGACAGGTCGCATGAGGAACAGAGAATCCAATCCCATAGCACCATGAAATATATTACCTCCTGCAAAAAATCAGTCAAGAGTTTGAAATTATTGATTGTCAATAGTGATACACTAATGAATGATTATGTCACCAAGGGTAAACTTAATGTAGATCGCAGATCAATGTGTTGTCAGATTGGAACAAATTCAGATTATCACCTTTTATATGATGTTACTAAACATTATACAAGTTACCATAATAGGGTTTTAAGTTCCGGACGACCCAAGCACCTGCCTAGATACTAAAGCAGATATTTGACTGGGTGAAGTACCTGTCAGACCAATTTCTCTTTCAAGGTCTGGTGGCGTCAACATGTCATATCCAATGACAGATGAGCTGAAGCCAGGAGCATATTCGTCAATCAATGTAAAACATCGTTGTGCAAAAGATTCCTGCAAAACAGAAGTTTCCAGTGATTCCAATATCGAACAAGAACTAATGTTTGGATTAAGTATTCGTATCCTCTAATTCTTGGGATTGTCTGCCTCCTCTAGGTTCCCGACGTGAGGAGGGGGCAAAAAAACAGGCTTCTCATTATGAAACCTAATTCAATAACTCATGCAGCTTCCAAGTTTCAAATTACAAGGTGCCTCAATTTCTATAATTCAACTCACTCTATAAGCAGGATCTTCCCAGCTTCCGTCTGATGGCTGATAGGGTGTGTACTGAACAAACAAGTTGATCACATGCTTACCTACAAGAATGCAGTAAAATCTCATTAATGTCAAACGTAATTAGTTGTCGTCTCGACAGTTGCAGGATGTCGATTTTAGGAATCTCACCTTGACAACTGAGAAATGAAATTGGCTTAGATGACCTCATACTACAACATATCAAGAGTAGGAAGAAAAAATGAAATGAATTTCCGCTGAATTTGGGACAAAGATGGTGCAATCAAACATCCTAGGAGAATGGCAAGTTGTAGCCTTAACAATTGGGAAACAACTTGAGATAAATAGAGAACCGTTTTTCTAATTGACATTCTATTGAATAATAAACGTTTTTCTTTTCAATAACAGCCTTCAAGAGGATAATAAACTTTTTTTTTTCTATATACCATCCCATTTTATTGAGGGGTTCAGATGCAAGAAGACTCATAAACAGCTGGAATTTTAGGCGTTCCAAGGATCTATATTCTAAAATGTTCGAATTCTCTGGTCAAGCTTGAAGGAAGTTGGACACTCTTTCTCAAAATGCTTCTTCAACATTGAAACAGAAGTACCAAAATGCAGATCTATATTCCCATAAAAATCTAGTCCCTACCACCGATTTTGCAGCCAGTTTGTATACCCTATGACTGATTTACCTTCCTACTTTGTTGTCCTCACCTTCAGCTTAATTTTGTAAATTAGTATAACATTCTTGACCATGGAATACGTTTCTTGAATACCCTTCTGTACACCTATGACTCAGAGTCAGATATATCGTATTATCATTTGACCACTGGTGTCATAGAATTCTACAATCAATACAAGATGAAGGATTCTCCAAGTTAGAGCTTATATTCAACAAATGGCTCAACTTGATCCTGTCAGTGTCTGTGAGAATAGATTTTGCAGATTGTAACATGTTTGAGAAGATAAGCAACTTGAACATGTCGCAAATCTCCTTTTATAATGGCTATTCTCTGCTTGACAAGCCGTTGTATAGGAGGAACACTAAAAAATGTAGGCATTATATGAAATTGACAAATACCCAGAAATCTGAAGGAAAAATAGTAATGATGAAGGCTATGATGCTTGTTGTATAGGAGGAACACTAAAAAATGTAGGTATTATATGAAATTGACAAATACCCAGAAATCTGAAGGAAAAATAGTAATGATGAAGGCTATGATGCTTCCCAGAGTTTCTTCGCAAATCTAGATAAGCTGGAAATACCATCCTGATATTTCCTACTTTGTTAGTATTGTAAGTCAATTCATGACTTCTCCAACTATTCAGAGACTTCTTTGGAACACATACTGTATTACCTGAAGGGGCTCCTGGAGGAGGTGTATTCTCTAAGAATCATAGTCACACTCGTATAGAGTCCTTCTCAAATGCAGATCAAGCAAGTTTTAGAATTGATTGATAACCTACATCTGGCTATTGTTGTTGTTTGTTGGAGGGTGGTGTTATGCAAAAGAAGTAAAATGTAGCGACTCGCTCCAGTGCAGAATCAAAGTATATAACTAAGGGACAATCTTTGTGTGAAATAATGTGGATTTATTAACTCTTAACTGAAGTTGAGTCTTAGAAACTCAATGCCAGAAAAGCTACGGTGTGAGTCTCTCTTCATATTGCTTCTGGTCACGGGTCTCATTAACAAACTAAGTATTTTAAGACTGATCACCATTTTGTTTATGAAAAGTTACAACAAAATCTAACCTCTACAAGAAATGTGAAGACTGAAGAACAAGAAAATTTATTCATAATAGCTTTGCATGAGACTCGGGCAAACTGTCGTTATAACAAGGTGGTATGATTAATATACGTACTTCGGTTTGAAGGGGAGTGTTCTGGAATGTAGAGCTATAGACATATGATGGTGATTAATTAGCATACTTAAAGGTGCACAGCTTTAGATATGATGATTGATTAGCATCATTACAGGTTACAGATTTAGTGATATTCATTAGCATAATCACAGGGTTGTAGTCGGAATAATTATAGCCAATATTTCCTAAACTAGTATACATAGCCCTATATAACTAGGTGCAGAACTAAATCATTAAGTTTCTTTCACTTTTGTCTGTTTCTGTACAAAAGATTATATAAAATATGACACAGTAATTACACAATAATTCATACAATATAGAACTTGAAAGCAAATTTGTTATATCTGTCATCCTCAAAATTGAAATGCATGAAAATGGAAGAGAAATAAAATACCGAAATCAACCTAAGTCGCTGAAAATTTTTGCCTGACATATTTAACTGCCCATCTTTTGACCATATAGTGTCAAAGACGTCTTTTTTTAATATTCCCACCCAGTTTACAGCATAGTCATGTTTGAGTAAAAATAAGTATGACAATGCAGGGGATTTAAAGTGGGATAGTTGCTGTTTTAAATGACTGCTAGTTTGAAAAATAAGCAAACAAGTGAATGAAAGTTTCATAGCTATTCTTTCTGCGTCCTGAATTGTTTTCCCCAACAAAGAAAAAAATGATTGGTGAAACACCAACAGTAAAACAACATAATGCAAAGGACAGAAGTGATACGACAAAGGCTGTGAATGTACCTGGTGGAGAAATGGTCTTGTCTAGTACAGAAGGGATTGTCATTTCGATGACTGGTCTTGTTGATGGCACTCCATTCATAGCATCTTGACAGGCTGAATCTATCTCATCCATACTGTATGTAGATTAGATAGATGTGAGGCCACAGAAGATTCTAGATTATTTCATATGACGCTAAAACAAAGTCTAGCAACTAAAGATTGCACAATCAGATTACTGTGACATTTATTAATTGAAGGCTTTATTGCTAGTTAACGTCCATGATAGTTCCTGGCAATAATAACACCATATAACCACCAACAGCTTAAGTCTAATTCCAAAATCTATCAGTCAACTGGAAAAACTATGTTCTGTTCTTCCATAAGAATTTGAGGACATTCCACAACATAGGCATTCCTACTATTAAGTTTGACTATCGAGATTGATTTTACAAGCTGAATTGATGAGAATACACGCTAAACCAAAACCTTTTTCAAGTTCACCTCCTTCTCTAGGGTGCAACCAGCTGACAATTAGCTGATGCTTTCAGCCTGTACCCAACTGTGAACACTCTATCCATGGTAGCCTTCCACTTTAAAAATAGGATAAGGATTTGGCAGAGTATGCTGAAGTATAAGCATACCTCTCTGAACCAATATGAATAGTGCCAAAATGCTGAGGACCGGCTTCAGGATGATTCAACTTGCAACATTGAAATTGAGGCAGTTTATCAATGGCTAAGTTTATCTTCGTTGTTGCCTGTTTTCATTGTGATAAACTGGATATAAACGACTTCTAATAATAACTGAACCATTTATGAATGTGTAACATTTGATTTCATGTGAAAGGAAACAATGCTCACAGAACTATAGTCAGTACACTTCACAGCTCGAATAAAACCATCAGGTAGAACACTGTCAGGTACCAAGTCCTGCATCAGAAGATTCACTTAGCATATGGGTTATCAAATTAGCAATAAACTTTCTCACAACAGGTCAAGAAATATAGTCCATTCCAGGAAAAGTATAACTGACTGAAAGATCATAACATTTACCAGGAATGTTTTATAGGGGGTTGCATTTGATAAAACAGTTGAAGAGAGCACTTGTGTACCATCAGCCAGTAATACCTGGATAATGTTAACCATGTTCAGGATAAACTCCACTTGTTTAAGGAAAGAAATATGAACTAACCCCATTCACAGCACCACTGTTGGAGAGCAACAACTTTGAGACCTAAACAAACAAAAGAACATAATTACAGATAAGACATCTCCACAAGGTTGTAGTGAAGAAATATACAGAAACTGAAGAGTGATTAATTTCTCTATGATCGGAGTGGATCATCAATCAGAGGAATTTAGAGAACAAGGCATACTAGTAATTGACAATCATGATTAGCATCCCAGAAGCAGTGCAGAACTCTGCATTATTGGATGGGATCATTAACCAGAGGAACTTAGAGAACAAGGCATGCTAGTTACAATCATGATTAGCATGTCAGAAGCAGAGCAGAACTAAATGTTATAACCAAAAAACAGTAAACATTAACAAGAAGTTGCTCTGTTCAGGGGAAAAAGTAGTAGTTGCCACTTGACACAAATTAATGGTAACTGAATGAGAAGATCTTCAAGGATCTCAAATTAAGAACATAATCAAGTATTACTAGCATTATTTTCTAAAAAGAACCATTCTTTGAACATAAAAAGTTTTTCTTTTAAAGCTGCAATAATTAAAACAAATATACCTCTGCACCTGTTGCAATGTGAGCCCCAGCTTCCTTGGCTGCATTGCCAATGGCCAGAGACACAGAGCCCATCCCGCCTTCAACATACCTACAATCAGTACACCTTAGTGAATTTTCCTGGCTGTATGAAAACTGCTAATAAATTGGATTAAGTACTACCAAACCATAAATGATGTAAATCAGTATAGGCCAAAAGAAATATTTGGAAAAAGCATTAGAAGGCTCACATATTGATTAATCTCAACAGCTGCCCAAAAGTACCAATGTGCACTTTTGCTTGTGATTTTAAGACTGACAAATTTTAAGATTGGAAATTTGAGGGAGTAGTAATCCGTTGTAGACAAGACACTACAATATGATTCAACGCTACCAGGGTTTTTGGTTTACTGGTTCAGTTTATACAAAAAATATCAAATCCCAACTCTTCATTCTTCATAAAGGCTTCAGCCATTCTTACAAGCTGAAACTAAAACTATAGAGAAAGAAAGGGATCTTGGACAGTTTACAGTTTGCCAATTCTGTGAAGCACAACTCATAGACCAAGCCAGGAATAGAAATACATACGACCAAATTCCACGATCCCCATCAGTTTCCCCCATCACATGATGTAGCAGAACATATCCACTCCCTGGTGTATGGACACTGATCTGCAAAATCGGAAGGAGTATAAAAAAATGGCCAAAGTTAATAACGTTTTGCTTTCCTTTTGAACATTTATGAAACCATTTTCTCCAACATCATCCACAGAGAAGAATAACAACACGATGACCGCTCCTACCACATCCAGTGTGTAGTGTGTATACCAATGTATGCACCAACAATTGAATATTCAACAAATGCATTTCAACAATAGCTGGCTTACCGTTGAACCTATTACAGCATCTGTGCCAAGAGTTGCCTTTAGAACATCTGACTGAAACCCAGTAGCAGAAAATTAATTAATGACCATTAAACTTAACACTCGGCAAGTTTGGCGATTTTCTTCTCGTAAGCAACATTGTCCTAAGAACTTCCTCAAAGTACACTCCGGAAACAAAAAATACGCTTAAGAAGACAAAGACAGAGAGTATAGTCAGACAACAACCTCAAACCAGTTATTCAAAACCTTTGAAGCCGGTGAAACTAAGAGGTCCATGAAGTCCCTGATAAAATGAATAAACATCATGCATTCAGAACTTTAATGCCATCATTGCAAAAGCTGGGATGAAATTTGCACGAATTTAACCTATAAACATAAACCCTCCCTGCCAATGTTTAGTTGACTAGACGAAGTTAGCCGTATTTGGAGCTCTTACACTAAATCTTTTTGACCCAAGGAAAGAGCCTGCCGGGAAAAACGAGCCCAGAAAACTGATTTCTGCATTTTCTCCTTGAACTGATCAGACAACGACCCCCTCTCTGAAGACTCTGGGGGAGCGGAATCCAACATTGAATCCATAATGCACTTACTGAAGTTCTCGAGCTGCTTCTCATATCTGCAAAGCACAATACTTAGCGAAAAAAGAGGGAAAAATATGAAAAAGTCAAAACTGACAGTTCTAGAATATACGAATCATAGATATCATTTAGCACCTGGGATAAGCATCAGCATCTCGATTAGAGAACTTAGAAATTTCGGAGTAATTAAGTTCTCCGTCAGGTCCTAACAGAAGATAACGTCCGTCTAAACACGGAGTGAAAGACGACGGATTCCTCTTCAGCAACTTCAGTCCGTGCCTCGCCAGCTCCAGTTCTCTATATTAAATCATTGCAAGAAATAAAACGGTGAAAATATGTATACAACAAACCTGTCGCTACATTCGAGAATATGATCAGGAGTCGTTTGTTCATTATACTTGATGATGGAGGGGCGGAGGAGACTCTGGAGATAGCTGCATCGAGAGAACTTGAAGCCTGGAATCAGCTCTTCAGTCACGGCCGCGCCGCCAATGACATGGCGCCGCTCCAGCACGCCGATGGAAAGGCCTGCTCGAGCAAGGTAGGCGGCCGCTGTCAGGCCGTTGTGGCCGCCTCCGATCACCAGCGCATCCCATTTCTTGTCTGTAAGCGCGCGGGTTGCGGTTGAAGCGCTGCTGCTAAAGCTTCTACGCCACATTACCGTTTATTAGTCTTAGTCTTGGCTTCTCCTCTTCCGGTTGGCGGTTTGGGGGAGGGACTATTCGTATACGATTTTTAGAGCGGCCTTAGTAACATTTTACAGGTATATTAGTTGGAAACCAACAGCAGTATTTTCAGGTAAACGAACACAAAACCTCTTAACAATCAAGGTGCCTGGGCACTCGGACCCCTTGTAAATGTAGAAGTCCAGTTACAAAACTTACAGTGATAAATTTTCTACTTTAATTATATAATATTGTTAAAATGAATTTATAGCATAACTTATGAGATAAAAAAGTATATACTTTATCTATAATATTGAAAACAGAGACCCCAATCTTAAAAAATATATGACTAATGTGTTAATGTTTAGACCATACTTCCTTAGATTTGCATTCATCCCAATTGTAACAATGATTCGTATCATTTGTGCATCCCTTGCAAAATTAAATGTCAATAAAAACTAATTATCTGAATTTTGCTAATACATTTCAATGAAAGTATATTTAATATAGTAATTGGTGAAACATTAAATTTTTTTTTAACATAAAAAAATATTCCAATCGACTCTCTTCATACTTTTAGGATATATATATATATAAGAAATACTAATAGTTATGAAACCCACAAGTTAATGAAGCACAGCAGACATGTCAATTAGAATGAATAATAAAATACTATATATTCTTTACACTTGAAACGGCATCATCTGATCTCTTATGAACGACCTATCTCAAAGTTCCCGGCGTCAGTTATTTATTTAACATAATATAATGTATACTTTGGCAAATTCTAGATGGCCACTTGCGTCATTGTTTTTCACACCGTGTTCCCTGCGTTTGAAACGTCGCTCTTGTATTTCAATTCCTCTGTTCCTGGTCTACGCTTTGGTTCACATTTTTTATGCTTTGTTTTCTATTATAGTATGCGCTTTATTCTTCTTTGAATCCCCTCTTAATTGGTCCGCAGCTTTGTTTGTCCTTTTTTGTTTTCTTGATTACCCATCAAGAAGTTTATTTACAGACTTTCATTAGCCATTGTTTGGCATCCTCGCTCTATGTATCGGATCTAATACATCTCAGCAGGAGAAATGGCGTCCAGTTCATCCGCACGGCCATGCACTTGTTGGACTGCGGAAAAGAACAGATTGTTTGAAGATGCGCTGGCAATCTATGATATGGATGTCCCAGAACGTTGGGAAAACATAGCTAAGTTCGTTGGAGGAACAAGCGAGGAGGAAGTAAAGAGGCATTACCAAATCCTTTTGCATGATATTAACCGAATTGAATCAGACAAGGTGCCTCTTCCTGTTTACAGGGATGAAGGAATAGTTGCCAGGGAGCTAGGAATAAGCAACCAAGGGAAAAGGTAAGTAACTAGCATTACATAAGCATTGGGATTAATATGAACCTCTAGATTCACTAGATGACTATTCATGAGACTTTAATTTAATTCTGTCGCTCGGATTTTAACTTGATTAATTTTTTTGTATCAATGAGCAACCAGATATAGAATATCAGGAATGGAATTTGCTGGGTTTGCTAACTTTTGTATGATCCCTCTGATTCGACAGGCTGAAGCAACTCAAGATCTCTATAAAAGAATGAACTCGACAGGAAAAGAAATGATTTTTCGTTGAAGAACAGACAAATATCTTCAGTCACCATCTCTGAATTGTTGGTGTAATAGAATATTTCTAGTCTATACATGCAAGAACGATGGGATCAATGCTGAATGTTTTTCTCTTTCATTTGGCTCTATTTGGAGTTGATTTAGTCATCAAATTTAAAGAATATGCATTATTTAAGGTTTCGTTTGTCGTGGATTTAACGGATTTTCTCCGGCATATTTTGAGGTAAAAGAACCGATGAGCATCCCTTGAGAGCTTTTGCGACCATTCATAGGATTTAATGTTTTTGTTCGTAGACTAACGCCACATATAAAGAAACCATGATTTCTGAACAAAGATTTTTGTAATTCATTCAGTCATGACAATGTTAGTAAGGTTGCTATGTTAATAGGATGAACAGTTGAAATACTGTTCTAATTGGATGTTTAAAGAGAGAATGCTTAACCATGATAACAAAAACTAGGGATAAAGAGAAGCATTATCTTTCATTTTTCAGAGGATTTTGATGGTTCTGTCATATAATCCAATTAGTCTGATCTTTCCGTTTAACAAAGACGAGTATAACATGAGAAAGTGAATCCCACATCGATTGCGACAGTTCATCACCCAGATCTAGAAAGACGATACCTTGTAACTCTCAGTTTCATTATCCGTAGGATAAGGATAACAATGAATTAATGGTCCGTGGAATCATAAATTTATTTACTACTTTTGAAAACAATGATTTTTTAATTTATATTGGAATTAGGATTGAAATAAATATCGAATAATTTTAAATATATATACTATTATTTTTTATATATAATAATTCAAATTAAAGTTCATTAGTATAAAAATAAATTGAACTATATTTATTCACTTATTTTTTATTCTGACAATTCCAAATGATGTAACAAAACAAATGTTATGACCAAACTGTTTTATGGGTACAACTTTGCCTTTCGTATTGGCTAATACCTTTGAATGCAAGTTTCAATTCTATAGTCTCGTAATCTTTTTGCAACATAACAAGTCGTTATTTCCGTACTATATAGACAATAAAGCACATCGAGATCTATTTTTACTTTATTAGTAAAAAAAGCCAACAACTACATATTCATCACCTCATCTTTAATCTATTTTTAAATTTTTCAGAATAAAAGAATCTCACCGATCGTATCCCTTTTTTATTGTTTAAAAAATATTAAATATAAAATCACGGATCGGACAAACCCACCAATTCGACATGATTGTATGGATTAAATACAAATTAATCTTATTCTTAACAAAACTATACCGGCGGATAGCTACAGATATATAGGGATTCTCACAACTCACGGGGAATATAGTTTGCTCGAATAAAAAACCACCCAACTCTGGCCCGGCCTGCCTTGTAACGATCAATCAATAAAGATTAAAGACTCTACCAGGAGTTCCGGACCGAATTGGTATAATACTAGTTGAATAAAAAGAGAAATAAAAACAAAAAGTTAAAATATCTTTAGCCGGTGATGGCCCACGGCTGTTAGAACTCCATGAAGGAGACAATCAGAGGTTACCGGTCGGTGTCTGTTGCAGGTGTCATAAATACTGACAAGAAGTTTTCTTTCTAGGATAGCTTATTAGGGGTTTCTTCCGAAACTCCCTTTTCTGAATACTGGTCCATTATGTTCTGTTTCACCTTTTCCTTTTCTGCATCTCATTTAATAATAAGACTGCTTTAGCCTTGCATCGGCAAAGAACATCTTGTCAACACAGATCACTTGACCAATCCAGATCCTTCTTAACGAGGGAGAAAGAAAGAAAATTCCAAGCTCCCGAGAGAAACATTCCAGTTGTATCTTGTTGCTTTTGAGGAATGTAGTTTTTGGTTAGCTCAAAAAGCACGGTTCCTATCCTCGCCCTTTCACCTTCAGGCTTCGAATGCTTGCTTGCTAGTTAGCTTCCATGCATGCATATGTTTCCACGTGGCACCTTTATTACTGACGAGGCTTATGAATTTATTTATTAAGATAGAATCTGCCTAATACGCATGCATTGGAAAAGATGAAGTAAACCATCTTGGTCCCAACAAATCCTACCAGCCACCTAAAGTGATGATTAGCAAAGCATGAAGGAAGAAGCACTGTACATTTTGTGGGCTAGCTATCTGGTTGGGGTGTGCATGTGTGTGAGGCGGTGCATAGGATTGGTCTTCCTTGGCTCTGTACTCTAGATACGATGATTAAGCAAATCCCAGAGTTTCATTAAAAAGGTAGACACAGATCCTCCATAATAATTACTCAAAACTTATAGTCATATTCTCCACAACTCGACATTCTGAGTCGTGCAACCCAAACCCTACGCATACTAATCTCACATTCCTTGTTTTGACGGGGAAAACGTCGCGTGGGAATGGAGCAAGGGAAACTTATACATTCGTACATAATAGCATGTGTATAATGGCAGTTGTTGTATTAGCACATATAGCCCAGTGTCTTGTCTCGGGGTAATCGAAGCTATCAAGTGGGGGTGTGTTTTCGTAGTTTACAAAGCAGAGAATAGAGAGCATCTTTTGGAAAGTGGTGGCCGTCCGGTTTGTCGAACTATACGGTCTATCGCCAATCTCTAGACGATCTGATTCTCTCTTTTCTCTCTCACTCTCTCAGTCTTGGTGTTCTTTGAATCTTTTGATCGGATGGGGTCGATGTTCCAGAGGAGTTTGTTCGGTTTTAGGCATGATGGTTGGCCGTAGGGTCACTTTTTTACCGTTCTCATTTTTTGTATGGTACTAGTTTTATATTTTTATTTTAGATTTTTGACCTTTCTTTTGAGAGTTTCCATCTTTGACTCAAGATCTCTCCCTTTCTTGTGTACTACTAAGCCAAGAAGCAAAGAGTTGTTGGTTGCTTTGATGATTGCAGAGCATCTAACAGGGTGACCTTTATCTAACTTTACCTTCCTTTTGTCTCTCTGATGCAAAACCTCCGGATCTTCTACTCCTAGTAGTCTACTAGTATTGCTACCTAATACTCCCTGCTGTTTTCTTTTATCTACAACACCCAAAAGGCAAGTGTTGGGTTTGGTTATTAATAAAAGCATGAAATTAAGTAATTAACCACCGAGATTGCCGGTGCTGGAGGGAGGAAGGTTGATCTGATATGGACATGATGAGGGATGGATAGATGACGAGTGACTAGTGAGCAGTAAAGGGTACAATCCATTTTCCTTAGGAGGCTGGCAGTGGCAGAGGGACAGGGATACGGATACGAATAGAGGTTTTTTCAATGTATTGGGTTTAGCAGGGTGTATTGGGAGCCTCGTGATCGGAGAAGACAGATCCATGGAAGACTGTTCCCGCTAGTCACGTGGATTCTTTTGACCACGCAATGACCAACCCATCTGCCTCTCGCATTGTTTGGAGCGCTCTGTTTCAATTTCACTTCCCACAATATTCTAATATTATTGTGCCTTCCTTCCTCCTCAGGTTATAAATTGAAGCTCTGAGGACCCCATAAGAATCACTAGTACCGATACCTGTGCCACCTGGGATCACTTACTTCAAACTGATTATTTTCTCTTTTACAACATGCAGATTGGGTCCACGTCTGTCTGTTTTGTCTTCATCTCTTTATACCTCCTCTCCTTACTGTGATACGTATGTGCATCTTTCCATTAGCATTTGGCGACAACGTGGACGGCAGGTGCTGACTGGTATTTCGCCATTTTACTGGCTTATAAAGCTACCAGACAAGACTTGTTTCAGACCTCACGTACCACTTAGCTCTCTCTTCTGAGTTCCTTCCTCTACTTATTCAAAAACTATATTATTGGAACTCACTCTGCCTTTCCTGTTTGTCTCGTGCCCTGCAACTACGCCCCAAGCTATTCCCATCCCTGCTACTCATTGCCTCAGCCTCACCGTCTCTGTCTCTCCTGTCTGGCTTTTGCTTCTATCGGAAAGAAAAGCATATCTAATCATTTGCGCGTTATAAAGCCTGTGTCCGATTTATTGATTGTAGTCAAGAAGTTTTAGAGATGATGCATAGTTGCAGTAGCTGCTACGGTAACATGGGAGGTCCATGTTCATGTGGGATGTATGAAACCCAGGGAGACTCCTTCTCTATGTTATTTTCCATGCCAAATCACCAGTACGAATCCCATGATGAAACGAACGTGTACCATTACACGTCCCCTTCATCTTCCGTTGATTGTACTCTATCTTTGGGAACTCCTTCCACTCGTCTAAGTGAAGATGATGATAAAAGAATCCGCCATGATAAACGCTCTGGCTCGCGCATCTCCAACTTCTGTTGGGACATGTTTCAAAGCAAAAATGCACATTATGCGCCACAGCCTCCGAAATCAAGCCGCGGAGGAAATAGCAGCGGCGTTAGTAATCTGACCAGTAACGATCCCCTTCTTGCCCGCCGATGTGCCAACTGCGACACCACTTCTACTCCTCTTTGGAGAAACGGTCCAAGAGGCCCCAAGGTTTGAATACTTAGCCAACTAATCATTTCACTTGTGTTTAATTATATGAAAGCTTGAGCTGATGGTTTTGCAAAATTCTTGCCATTTTGGGTGTCTTTGCTTTATAATTTTGTCCCTATTGATTTCATCAAATTGATATGGTGAGCCTGTAGTGATAAATTAATATAGATTCTGACGACCCTGTGTATGTATACGAATTGCAGTCGCTTTGCAATGCTTGCGGAATTCGGTACAAGAAGGAAGAGAGAAGGGCAACAGCTGCAAGTGCTAACCATACAAATGCAAATGCCCTGGGATCAATGGACCAGCACTACGCTTACCAGAACAATTCATGGGTTCAATCCCAGAAACTGCCATGTTTCTCGCCAGCGAATGAATTCATGTTCATAGAAGACAGTGATCGGGATTCTGACAACAATGGCATTCCTTTCCTCTCCTGGAGGCTCAATGTCACTGACAGGCCTAGCCTTGTCCATGACTTTACAAGATAGAAAATTTGAACAAAAAGAAAAGAAAGAAAGAAAGAAACAAGGAAATACAGAATGAAAAAGAAGAACTGTCAGGATCATGAATGCTGTGGTTATCTGCAACATAAAACGATGAGGATTTCGAAGATTCTGATGATGGTGATGGATGCGTTTATGGTCTAGTCTCGTCCAATCCTTATTTACTTTTTCCGTTTGTTTTGTTTTTTTTGTCTCTCCTTTTTTCTCCAACTAATATGGATGGAGTTAAAAACGGGATAATTCTATGTTCTTAGTTGGCTTTTCTTTAGGTTTGAATTCCCCCAATTTTCTTTTCCTTCCAGTCACGTTAACCCTTTTTGTATCACTTTTCCTTAGCTGTCTTCCTTCACCTTACTGTACTTTGATGACATCCCAAAATCGCTATATAGATTTTCCACCGTGCGATCAGCAATGTCATTAGTTACTATACTGTAGTAAACATTTACTTACATTATCCGTCATTACCTGAAACCTTGACTATTACAGTATCAGACATGGTAATTCTCATCAAAATTTTGTACAAAGGACAAAGTCTGAAATCAGATCTCAGGGATTGATTGAATTTAGTTGTATTTTTTAATGTTGTCCGAAAATAAAATAAAAGAGTAGTGATGGCTCCATGTTTAGTCAGATATATATACTTGTTTATTTGTTGAACAAGACAGATATACTTTTGGTCTGATCTACCGGTCAATAAACATGATTGTTCTTGAGTCCTTGAAAACTACAGGAAAAAGAAGCAGCTGCCTGGATTTCACCATTTACCGAGGATGGCAATTATTCTGATGGGGTTCAGAATATGTTCGAATAACGCCGTTACGCCGAACCCAAACAAACCTATTTCGTATTGTTTTTTTAATCTTTTTACAAATTTCCTATGTAAACATGTTTCAGTTCCTGCTTTGGGTTTTTCACCATTTATCTTTTGATAAGCCAATGTGCATTTCAGGTAAGAAACACAAAAGCAAAAAGGCATTTTGTATCTGTGTGAAAATATTAATTAAATATTTATCCAAGATACTGATAATTGACCAAGATATGTTTATTTATTAATTAAACATTTTTATAAAAATAATATATTCTGAAACTCTTGTATATTACAAGTATCCCCACCGATATATGACCAAACTTTCGTGGTAAATGGGAAATTTAGGCAAGATATGCGCCGGGCCTTCTTGGTATCCGTTTCCGTTGTCCATTAAAGAAAGAACAAATACTCGAGCCCCTTTTTTATGGGCCTGTTTGTTTGAGACCAGTTGTAGGAAAAACCTTTATCGGCCCATTGTGCATGGACCCCAAAAGTAATAAACAATAAAAAAATTCAGTTTGTCATACAATGAAATTATTTAGTGCACTGTATTCAGTTTATATTATGATTTAAATATCTCGTCTGAATATTTTTATTGACTATTATAACCATGCAATTAATACTTACGAACAGTCAGGGATCTTCACCTAGACCCAGTAGGACTGAGCATGAAACCCGAACACGAATAGCTTGTTATAGTATGTGGTCACGGAATTCACAATGCTCATATATATGAATTATTGGCCTTTAAAGTTTAACTGCAATGCAGCCAAACTGCCGCATCTGTACGTATTGGGTTTGTTTTGTACTTTAATCTCAGGACACTGCAGCTGTCTGCTGCTGGTACTTCTAGCTAGTGCCGCTACCCTTTTTGTAGCCGTTAACGTAGTTCATATCATACTGTACGTATGAATTAGGTTGCTACGGTACTGTCAGGTTTAACTTTTGCTTCAGAATATGCCTTACTGGATCACTTTAAAAAATATCTAGCAAATGCCTAGGTCCCAATATTCTGTGTCATGCGCAGAGGCAATGTGTTTTACTTAGGGACACATACTTACTAATTCATAGTGATGCTTCCACTTACGATTAGACCCATAAATATATGAATCGAAAAAGCAGTACAACAATAGAAATTAAGGGGTACAAGTATCATAGCAACATTGGAAAGTGAGCTTTTGAAGTGAACTGATGGGTTTATTTGCCTATGATAGCTAGAAGTACTAGAAGTTAAGAGGGACGTGCACTACTTCTTGCCTTCAGATCCAATGTCTTAGCTATTGGATCCAACTGACCTGTAGTTGGGGAAGGGAACGCGGCCGGACTCAATTTCTGTGAGATCCCTTAAGAGAATCTCATAGTGTCTCTTCACTTCCTCGGCAGATTTTCCACCCACAGCCTTGGCGATATTCTGCCAGCGATCAGGAGTGTCCTTGTCATACAAAGCCAGAGCCTTTTCGAATTGTTTGTTTTGCTTAGATGTCCAGGAGGTGAGAGAATTGGATGCCATTAGTGAGCCTTGGCTAGCAGTCGAGAGATTTATCAAAGATGAAGGATAAACAATATGTATATTGACAAAGTGAAAGATAAAAGATCGAAAAGAAGGCTCCTTCGGTCGAGGAAGAGCACTTGAAAGTCAAGGGGTGGTGATATGGGAGAGGGATCACCAAGGGAGCTCCTTATAAGCAGCAGGAAAAGGCTGGTAGGCCTAGCCACTTGGAAGAATATATCCTTCAAGATCGAATATAGGGTGACTCTTTCCATTAGGAACCATCAGATGGAGCACAGTATGTATTTGACAGCAAGTGAAAGAGAGAAGAATCAGTATGAAGGACAGGCAACTTTCATTAGCAAAAAAATATTCTGTAGTTTGGTTACTCGCATCGCAAGTGGGAAATCTGTTTCTAATGTGGAAACTCCACAACTAGTTCATGTTCTAGTGATGAAAATCCTATCACGCTTCGTAATTCTACAAATAAGATGTTAAGTTTTAATCATATAAAAAATATTAATGTTATCCTGTAAATCTTGTAAAAACAAAGTTCATTCAATTGTTTGTCTTTTACCTCAATTTCAGAATGCTCCTGATAATAACAAAACCTTTTTGTGGCTAGTAATTTAGATGATTATCATAGCTGTAGGCCGGTAGGTTGCTAGGGTACGGATTGGGTTCGTTTCTAGTTTGTTCTTCTTGTCAATATACACTTCACGGGGCCCTTGCAAATCTAGAAAAGATCTTATTCCTTATCACATTTACAATGCGTGGTTCATGTGTGTGCTTGTTCTGGTTTACTTAGGTACACACTTTTCTGATTCATTCGAGGCTTCCACTTGCTATTATTGTACCAGCCAATACATGGAATAAGTTTCGTGTCCAAAAGTAAAACCAGCTGCTTGCATAACTTAAGGTTTATGCTTCATCCTGAGATAATATATCGGCAGATACTGAGAACAAGCTGCTCGCAAGTACGTACTGAGCTTTTCCAAGTGGTTCATGACGTCTTGTTTTCAACCTAGAATCCGAGATTGCTTTCTCAACCAATGACTACGGAAAATGATTTTTCCTTTTTGAAAACCTTTTCTTTATTCTCTTATTATGACATCTAGATGGTTCACCGACATTCTCCGGATACATGATTAATATCTTTACGAATTTGGATCAACATCATATCAAACACCAATTTTTGATGTATGTATATTTTAACGATTTGATTAAAGTTTTCATTTTTTTTTTACCATCTTGTAATAATCAGATGGGACTAACCCAACAAGCAAAACATAATTAGCTCCAGGAACTTCAATTATATTGTTTAGAATATTCTGAGTTGAGAAAATAGATCAATCATTGAGTGAAAAAGACATGATGAGAAGATGTGAGGAGAATCTGCATAATCAACATGGTGGTCCTTGGTAAATATTCTCTTATCCCTTGAAAAAACCCGCCCACCCCTATAAACTGAAAGTAACGCCAATGCATGATTTTTGTTCTGTCTTTCAACTTTTCCCCTACTTCCATTGCTGCACTTTCACACATTTTGAAAGGATGCCATTGCATTTAAGATCTTGTGGAAGTAAAGAAGTGCACATCGACACAACGCTCTTGTTGGTGTCCGACTTTGAATATCTGATGGTTTATTCCTCTTTTAATGCATCAGAAAGTCTAAAGAACTCGAAGGTGTCAGTGACGAAATGATTCCCTATACTCTTACCTGGTCCTGAGCTGCTAGCCACCATAGAAGTAACCACTTCTTGAGAGAATCCTTGTACGGGGACAAACAAACAAATAAGCAAATATATGTTATCTAGAAACCGAATACGCTTATGAGCAGCGGCACCAGGATCTTTTATACCGTCTCATGGGCTTAACGATAGCTTCCAGGCTTCCAGCTCCAGTGTGGGTTTCTGTTATCCAGTCCGACCTAGTCTACCTTTATTTAATTGGGCCCATATTTAAGAGTAGTACGGGTTTCGACTGGGCTATAAGGGTATACATTCTTACGTTTCGGGTGTCTTATTGAGCTCATACAAGGCCCTCGCCCTTGCCACCGGAAGATTTTAGGAATTAAAATAAATAGGTAAACGAGTTGCCTACATGGCTAAAGCCCTTGGGGGGGACACGAGCATATGAGGTGGGTGGTGGGATTCCTCCAAGGGTCCAACACAAGCCCTACCATTGGTCTCCTAACCCCCCTTCACTTATCTTGGTACCCATCATTTTAAAGATACCCAGCTTGTAGTTATTATCACATTCTTACGCATAATCTAGAGGCCTCATTTCTATTGCTGCGTCTCCCTCCATCAAGGTAATGTGATCTTGTCCCGTGCCATGTTTTTCACAAAGAAAAGAAATGGGGAAATTACTTTATTATTTTGATATTTTTCCATTTGCTACCCGTAAAATTAAAGAAGAAAAAAGTAGGAGAGAACCTTGCGAGGGATCTTATGGGACCTCAAAATCAGCTAACGTTAGAGATGTCCTGTCATATGGAGTTCGCATCTTATTACAGTTGCTGCTGATAAGAGTGGGAGACGTTGGTGAGAGGTGGCGTACTGTTTAATTTGCTTTGCACTGAACTAATTTGGCACACATTGTCGGGGGGTCACCCTATGAATAATTTCTTTATCATCTTATCCAACCAGGTATCTCTCTCAAACAAATCATGGCAAACAAAGATCCCTTTGTAATTCATGTCTCTCCTCATCTGCCATATCTTCCAAAACCCAATATTTTTCTGGTGAAGATTGATTGCCCACCAAGCCCATTTATACTCTGTCGTATTTCATATTCAGATTTGATATTAATATAATAAAAATATATATTTTTAAATTATATCAATTTTATTCATATCAATCAAAACTTGGTTGTAATCGCTTCATTAACGGCAATCATGTCATGGTGTTAATAGCTTCATTTGGAAGGATGTAGAGGGTAATTTGTTGTCAGATCACTAATCATAGTTGTGATGAATGTTTTTCAGTCTCTAAAGGTGCATGCCAAATCAAGGATTAAACTAATCTATGATCCCTAATCACTATGCTTAGTCTCGAAATTTGGAGGTACTTGGAAGAAGAGGCCTACTAAGATATGCTTAGCCTCTGTTTAGATTTAAACAACACTATACCTAACAAAGATCTCTCCCTGAAATTGAAAGGTCATATTCCCAACCGCAGCCCCGTTGAAGGCTCCCCGTTTCCTGTTCAACGGACACCCCACATGGTGGCTACATCACCTGGGGACCATTGCCCACACTTCTCTAGTTTATGGTCTACATTCTTTTGTGGTTTGCCCGGCTCGATCTCTTACTAATTTCTCTTCTCCATCTCTCTTTCTCTTATCCATCCAATCTATCTTTCTCTATATCTGTTGATCAACCGCTCTCATGATATTCATTTTAGATGAGTCTACTGAAAGTTTTCTCTCCTCGGTAGTCTTAAGCTCACAATCAATTCTGCCATAAACGGTACACACCTACCATAGTTTTTTGCCATATATGCTACTGTTAGAAGTACTGATAGCCAGACAGGACAAGCTAAATTGATACAATTCCTTTCTTCTCTACCAAGTTTCATACACAGACCACCTGATGCTCTCTGAGGAAAACGGAATTTGCATGGACATGACTGTTGTGGAAAGACAGCAAACAAAACTCAAATGGCTGCTGCAGCTGCAGAACCACAATTATGGGAACCAACACGATGCACTAGAACCATGTTCAATGCCTCCGTTTCAAGGTTTCTTTGATCCCACGCCAGGCAGTGGAGGGTTGGTTGATGCGCGGAGAAATCCTGAAGTGTACGTGGGAAGTAGTGGGTTGGCAAGATATGGTGATTTTTCGTTAGAAGGTGACGGGTTGATTGGTAACAAGATGGATTCTGCTCAACCAGAGTTGATGAGTAGTTCTCTGGAGATTGATCACTGTCTTTCAAGAACATCTAGCTTCCAAATGGGGGTTGCAGATGCAGCAAAGATGGAGGTGGAGTTAGTGACAAAAGCGTCAGGTGAAGATGTGACCTTGAAGGAAAAGATACAAAACAACTTCAGGAGGCAGATTTCAAATAAAAGGAAAGCAGAGGTATGCCACCGTCCAGACTCCAAGGCCATTGGGTTTGATCCTCCATTAACTATCCATAATAATTTTCCCTGAAAAATGACATAAACTGAAATAAGCTGATGAATTTGTTGATGGAAATTGATTATAATGACCAGCCAGGAGTTAATCAAATATTTCTTGTTTAGTTTGCTAGAACCGACTATAAAGACAAGAGGATTAAAGGTGAGTCCATGGGCAACGAGAAAAGCAGTATGGAAAACTCCACAGGTTCATCGAAGGAAAATCAGAACACTTCAACCGCACAAAAGACAGACTACATTCATGTACGAGCAAGACGGGGCCAGGCTACTGACAGTCACAGTTTAGCGGAAAGGGTGAGTAGGAAAGTTTCGATTACAAGCATCAAATGAAAGCATTACTGCTTCCATCAAATTCTTCATCAATTACTAGTCATTACTGATCTCCATGGATATTTCCATTGTTGGTACAGGCCAGAAGGGAAAAAATCAGTAAGAAAATGACATGTTTGCAAGATCTAGTCCCTGGATGTAACAAAATAACAGGAAGGGCAGGAATGCTCGATGAAATCATCAACTATGTTCAATCTCTTCAAAGACAAGTCGAGGTAAAAGAACATGTTCCCTTTGACTGACTAAAGCTTTTTCAGGTTGATGTTGCTTTTGAACATGTGTATATTCATCATCTCCATCCATCTATCTGCAGTTCTTATCCATGAAACTTGCTGCTGTAAGTCCAACGACGGAGTCCAATTTTGATAGCCTTTTTAAGAAAGAGGTATGCGAGAAGCAAGTTGAGATCTTCTAAATTAGATGGTAAAATTGCGCGCTTTTGTTATAAAACTGACTTTCTCTTGTACATTACTATGGATACGAAGTTTCCTGCTTACGTCGCAAGTTTTCCAGCGGCAGCTTTGTCTTCAACCATTGACAGCTTGTCCCAGCTTCCACTTAATCTACTGCAAGCATCCGTAGGCTCTGAATCAGAATTGCTGAAAAATCCTCATCAAGTTGTGCCTGAAAGAACCACAAATTCCTCATCTTTTTTACCTGAACAATCTCTCGATTCGTCCTGTTTCTCTGTAATTGCTGCTACACTTGGTGGATTCCATTGCTTTTTTTACCATATCATCTCTTTACTGTTTTAACATTCGTCAAAATTGCATCGCAGCAAAACCAATCGTTTTGGAATGAGGATTTGCAAGCCCTCCACAGCATGGGATTTCATCTACATCAAGGGTGATAAACCACTTTCTTTTAGAACATTTACAGGTATCAGCAAAGCTCATGTGTGTAATCTCTTCTTTCCTTATACGCTAAAACACAGAGGGTTTTACTTGCAATTAGCTTTCGGAATTTTGCAGGCATACAGGCTGTAACCCACCAGTCATGGACAAATCGGAGAATTTTGGAACAAGTAGCATGCAGTACAATGCGATGATTCAGATTCAATATCTTTTTGCAATTATTTCGGATAATTTCCCATTTCATATCACTTTTCAAGACTATGGTTACTGTAACTGCAACATTCTTGCGTATTAGACCATCAAATTTCTAGAATGGGAAGATCAATAGATTTTTGGGTTTCCTTTATCTTATGCATCTTTACACTAGCTCGATCTTTACGTGAACATATCCCAAGAAAACAAGAGAGAGCGGAAGCGGACCACATACAGATACAAAAGAAAATGCTGACAGCTAAAGAAATTGACATGAAGGGACTATGGTTGGACAATTAAAAGCAGTGTGGGGGGCATGAAAGTTGATTGAAAAGGAAAGGGCTGCTTGTTGGATGAGGGTCGAGGGTAGAGGGTTAGACTGCTTGCTGTACAGACAGGACCACTAGATTTATAGAATCATGCGTCAGCAGCTTAAAATTCATAAATAACATGGAATTAATGCTTGTTTCACATTGTCTGGTTTTTAATGAAAAAAAACGTCAGACAGTGTTCAGTTTTTGGATTTCCTTTGGACGAATGGTACTGATCCAGCATCAATAATGAACACTTGCCTCTGTACTTCAGCTGTATGGACTTTTTCGTGGATCCATGCATGGGGAAGATGAAAAGAAGGAGATTGATAGAAAGCATGTGAGAGATATCCGTTTAGTTTCAAAAATAAAAAAACCCACAAACGTCTCCTTAAAATACTATATAAAGACGACAAGTCGTCTCTTCAATTCAGGACATCATGGGAAATATTGTAACTTCTTTTGAATTAGGAGGTTTTCCGCAGGTTTGAAAAAAATTGTTTTACACGTAGAATTGAAATCAGGTTTGCGAGATTGGTGTGCAAATTAGAAAGCGGTATTTCAAAGAAATGGCGACGACGGAGTCATCAGAGGGTGAAGAAGAAGGAAAGATAACAGGAGGAGAGAAGCATCTCATTGTAGAGGATGACCTAAGAGAATTGGGCAAAAAAGCCGCCTGGAGTGTCAGCTCTTGCAAACCGGGGAATGCCGTCTCTTGTCTCCGTGATGATAGTCTCGATACCTATTGGCAGTTACTCTCTTTCACACTATATCTGTGTAGATCTTTCGAAGTTTAATCCGACAAATCTGGGTTTACTGTTCTTTTTTATGTTTTTTTAAGGTCGGACGGTGCTCAGCCTCACCTGGTGAACATCCAGTTTCAGAAGAAAGTAAAGCTACAAGTACGGCGCCGTATGTTGTTTACCAGTTTTGTTATATTTTGGTTAAATACTAGCGTTTTTTATTTGAGTTTGTTGGTATGCGAAGTTAGTGGCTCTCTATGTGGATTTCAAGCTTGACGAGAGCTATACTCCTAGTAAGATCTCAATTCGTGCCGGCGATGGGTTTCACAATCTCAAGGTTGTTCTCTTGAATTCCTATGTTTTCAGCCTTTTCTTTTTCTTGAGTGCCTCGACTTGAGCCAACCTGAAGGTTTTGGACCGGGTTTGCTCTGTTTAGGAAATCAAGACTATTGAGCTTGTGAAGCCGACTGGCTGGGCGTATCTATGGTTGTCCGGGAATGATCCTAGGTAAACACCACTGTGCGCATAGGCAGATTTTCCAAAATTATCTTTGTTGGACTATTTGTAATTGTGTTTGTAATTAATTCTAATTCTAGAATTATGTGATGAAATTGAGATTTAGTTGATGGGTTTTGGTAGAAGTTATATAATGAAGAAGCTGATCTCTTAGTTTGTGACCATCTCTTTCTGGATGTTTTTGGCAGGGAAACTTTTGTTAATACATTTATGCTACAGATTGCTGTTCTATCAAACCATCTTAATGGAAGGGATACGCACGTGCGCCAGATCAAAGTTTATGGACCCAGACCGTGTGTTTCTTTCTTCTTATTTACTTATACTACGGCCGCATGGTCATTCCATTGTTCTGATTGGTATTGTTCTTCTCTAAATGTACCACTGCAGGAACCCAATTCCGCTTCAGCCTTTTCAATTTACGTCGACAGAGTTCGTTACATATTCTGTTGTTAGGTGAAAACAACTAAGGAATACGTAACTTTCTCAGACAGAGAACTAATGCATGTAGCTCGGTGCACCCAACCACCCATCAGAAGTGAGGTGTTTCACTTTGGTTTTTCAAAATCAGGCCAAGTCTATCGGATCATTGTAAGAAGAAGCATCTATTTTCTGATTTGTTGTGTTTTTTTTTTCTGTAGAATGGCTTGTAACAGGGAGGGGTGGGCATGTATCTTGGATGTATTTCTCACTTTGAAATGAGCATTTCAAATTGCATTTGCGAGGATATGCCTAGTCCTTGGATTGTTGCTGCGCATATTTCACAACTCTCATCATCTTCCCTGAAAATACTGCTGTTGAAGATGTGAGTTTGGAAAGATAAAAGCATTCAACTTGAACAATTCTTTTTCAGCAAAAAAGAAAAAAACTTGAACAATTCTTCCCTGGAAATACTGCTGCTGATTCCCTTTAAATTTCAGAAGTTTTTTTGGTCCTGTTATCGAGGTTGGTATACAGCACAAAAGTTGAAAACTGTGGGTTATCCGTTAACTCCCGGCTCAGACTAATGTAAGCACTGAGCTGGGGGAAATTACAAGGGAGAGGCTCGTAAGAGGATTAACTACTGTGAAAAGAGGCAAAAAAATTAGATGGTCCTTGGACATCAATACCTGAAGCCAATATATAGGTGTTGTAGCTGTTGAAAGGCTGCTAGCTCCTAAATCATCTATAACAACCATAGAGAGGTCTTTTCAAGTAGAAAAGCATAACAGTATGATCAACCATGAACTTCAAGTTCCTGTGAATCAGAAATTGACAGAATAAACGAGCACACTTGTACAGATATTACGCCATCAGTGATGTCAGTGGTCAACCAGAGGCTCCAACAAGAGTTAAAAAGCATGCAGCAGAAAATCACAGAATCGTCCAACAACGAAGGAAAGCTGCCACAACTAGACGGATGCAATAGAAAGAACTTCTTTAATTAACTTAGTTTAAGATGAAACATGATACTGTCAAATTTCAACATACAGTCAGGATCAGGCCATCACAATTTCTCCATACAGGTTCATATGCTTTACAATCACACGAAAGCGATTCAATACAGTGCGGTATCCAGTCCCGAGTGCCACTGCTGTCATTCACAAGCTGGCTTTGTGTCGAAGCTGCTCAAGCAAATTGCAAACGCTTGGAAGGCAGAAAGTGGATACTGATAATCCATGGTGAAGATGTCCTTTCCAATTTTGCCAAACTGTAGAATTACTTTTTCTTGCTCTTCAGCAGATATATTCTGCGAGGGCTCAACAGCAGCAACAAGTTGGAAGTTCTTAACTGAAGCAACAGTGACTCGTCCTCTGAAGTTTAGGCACCAGCACTGTAGTTGCTCATGCCATCTAGGGGCTTTGTTTTTGAGAATTAAGGGCTCCTCTGAGCCATGGACTATTATTGGTGAAGCTGAGGGGCTTGGGGAATCTGTGACATTTTCCTTTCTTTTTGAAATTGATGATAAAGAAAATTGGTCCTCAAATATATCAGGGAGAGACGAAGGCGTTGGGACACTGCCACCTTCCTCGATGGAGGACATAGGAATGGAGTGCATGACACATTGCATTCTTCTTGGCCCCCTAGTGCGGAGAACATTAAGCTCATAGGTTATGGTGCCTATACTGTAGTTACATGCAGGCAGTCTTGGAGATACCTGCCTGGTATGGAATCTACGACTTGTTCGGCTAGCTGATTGCACTGCAGCTTCATATGTAGCTTGACTATCAAATATAGTGAACCTGGTTCCCAGAAAGTTAGACCTGGAAAAAATTGTTGACTAAGATTTCAGGAACATTCTGTTTATATCTACATCAATAATTATCAATGTTAAATTCTAAGACTTGCCTCAATTTACCAACAAATGTGTTGCTGGCCCGAGAAAAGTCATCCGCAACCAAAGATATTATAAACTCCGTGCATGTTGCCTTTCTGATTTTTCTCGCAGCTAACAGCAGCTTATCATTCTCTCCCTCAGCTGTCAGCAAGACATAACATTTATCAATTGAAAAAACTTCAATAAACACATAGAGTTTCAAGTTAACAAAGTTTTCTTAAGCTTAATAATTATCTGAAATCTAGAAGAAAACAATTCGATCCACTAGAGAGTTCTGATATCTGCCATAATGGCACATCCTTGAAAATTTAACAACACCAGATTAAAAGCCCAGCTTGTTCAAAAGTAAATGAGAGGAAGCCTATATCACTATGTCCTGTAAAATTTCACAATTCTCCTTCAATATAAAAGAAATTTTACTCAAAAGTAAACAGAAAACGAAAAAGAAGCAATACCACACATAATCTTTGAAATATCATTATGAATCTTATAAGAGTCACTCATAAGAAGAGTATATCAGCAGTTCATCTAAACTACACCAGGATAGAAGAAATGATTTGCGAAAAAAAGAAACAAACCATTTTAAGTATAGCAATGCATATAATGATAAAAGTTTGCGCAAAGAAAAAAAAGGGCAAGGAAATAATAGAACTTACAAGGCACCTGACCATAGTATAGGAGATAGGTAGAAGTTGCAGCATCCCTTCTAATAAAGCACTGTATAGGAGACTCACGAGGGCCCGGCTAATTCCAAGTTACAAAGATAAGTCAAAGATGAAATAGAAAGTGCATAAGTTATTAATAGAACAAAAAGTTAGTAAGATTACTTGTTTCAATGAGATAGGAAATGTTAGCCGCCCACATTGTTCAGGAGTTTTGACAATCTCCTGAGTAATTTCCCTCCATGACTTGCAAACTGAAGCACAATACACAACAGCAGCACGGGCAGGCCATGAGGTTTCACTCTCTTCAACCCTCTTGATTATATCCAGAAGTAACTCTGGGGGTAAATTTGCCCACTGGCCCTGATCAACTGTATCAGGTTCAGGTGGTGTTTCATCCGGCGCAATATGAGACCTTGCCCTGCCACGCCAACTCTTACCTCTTTCTACCCCTCGCCTTGATATACTTCCAATTCCATCTTTGATCTCCCTCAGCTCCCGCACAATGCTTTTGAGGGACATCCTAACTTAAGGTAACAAATGAATTCTTTCCGTCAGTATCAACTACCAGAACACATGTAATTAAAATCGATAGATCATTCAGTAAGACCTACAAAAAGGAAATGCACATAAAAGGACCATGATGCTCATAACCTTTATGCTGCTTTGTTTTACCACTTCTTCTAATTTATTGTAAACAAATCTACGATTAAAAGTTGTTTAGAAGAGGACGTCAGGTTGGATTCTTTAGATAAAAGAGCTATATGCTAATAACATCTCTCAAGGAAAAATACACACATTGAACATACAACAAGAAACTATACCCACAGAAAACATTTACATAAACAGAAGACCCACAAACAACACATTACCATCCTAGACATCCAATCGTATATAGATCCAACAAAACATCACAACTTGCTCAAAAACAAACCAACCCAAACCGGGTAAGCAACAGAGGAAGGACCAAAGAGACCGACACAACAAATTACAACGGCAGAAAGAGAAGAGAGTATGCAAAACGGGAGCACAGAAGAAAACATAGGCTAAGGATCAAAACAGCGACAAGGATTATTACTTTGCCATCGCTCCGCGACCACCACCGCCACGCCTCCAGCAGCTGCTACTTAGACCCGGTTTTGAACGAGACCCCGGAATAATCTGCCTTAAAGCGGATCCAGCCCATCATTCGATTTTACTTATGGTTTTGCTTTTATACTGTAATAAAAAAAACAAAATACTAGAAAACGCAAACTGATTCAAAACAAAATATTATTACAGTACATGTGGATAGATTATCCGCTGTCCGGTGACCCATGTTGCATAGCTCACCACGTGGCTTGGTCTTCTTTTATTCAGCCTTAGTTTTTCGGTAATCACAGATTTACCCTTTGGAGATCATTTATCTGATCTGTTCTCCCTTTATAAACGGGTATTCAGTTTTGTTAGGGCACTTTCTAACTTTGTATATGGACTATTTTACCCTTCGTCTGTATATATATATTCTTTGAACCTATAAAAACATACCAAAAATATTTACTATTGTAACTTTTAGGAAAAAAATATAAGCATATATTTATATCCATACGCGTGAATTGGTATGCATCCTTCAATTGCCAAAATATAGTATTTTTTGTCAGCAATTGTCTCGATCCTCTGTATATTGATCCGTCAATGGAATTTTAAAAAGCATACCAAGTCTTACCAGTCGTCAATGCCAATATGTCACGAGTGGCTGTTTTAGACTGGTGGATGATCAATCAAGGACCACACTAACAAAGTGTGTGGTTAAGATCAAAGCAGACCATTGGTATAGTGGTTCGGATCGGTAAGATTCCTGTGTCAAGGTCAGCGCCGGCCTTGATGGTCACGGCAGCAGCCGCTTCCTCTATAGGTGTCTGCTTGGCCTTGGCTTGGTTGAAACTATGGGTTTTTTGTTGGTGGTATGGTTTTGTGAGGAGGATGGGACTGGGCCCTTCAATTTTAGTGGATTGAGGCTGGCATTGTGGATAAGGTTGGGTAGCAATTCCCCAAAAATGTTTTATCTTCGTAGAAGAAAAAGAAAAAAATAGATTTTCTTTTCTCTTTAGTGGCAGCAGATAATTGACGTGGTCTTCATCATTGCCAGACATCACTGTGCATGGATGCAATGATGATAACGTGAATCTGCACCAGGAAAAATGATGACAACGTGACGAGATGTCGCATTCCTTTCCGAAAGAGAAAAGAGCGAAAAAAGCTGCATTCGGTGCCAAAATGTACTTTAATTAATTTTTTTATTTAATAAGTAAGTTGTTATAATCTAAATAATGATATCAGTTTGGAATTCATAAACTCTCAATCTTTAAATTATTTTAAATCCGAGAAAAGTATCATCTAATCATTTGTCGGTAATTACAAATAATTTTTTCGGTCACCAGATACGTTTAAAAGTGCGTGTAGTATTTATTTACTTAGCCATGAAAGCAAGCACGAGACTATGTGATGGGCAACGAATTTGCCGTTACGAAGGATATTAATTCGCGGAATCCATGGAACATGATTTTTTTAAAAATAGAATATTCTTTTTTATAGCAGATTTAATTATTGGACACCTTACCCATAAATTATATTTTATTAATATTATACAACTTGAATTTTATTAATCTAAGTCCAAATAAAAATGAATTCTTCGAATAACGAGAATAATCTTCCAATTTCGTTCAAAAAAAAAGATTGTCAAAAACAGTAAGAGTAACCGTAGCAGAGTGAACTACTCAAAACCTCTCAAATATCTGTAGATTACTTAAATAAAACATGGGACAGAACAGAAGTTACAGAACCCAATCCACACTTAACGAGAATGTTAATGGCATTTTGGTAGATACCGAAATTGTGATATCATTTTACCTATGTGTATTGTTTTGTATAGTTCTAGAAGAAAGTTCGTGCATATTCCAGTAGTAATTTTGTGGTCAGGAAATATTTTTTTTGTATGATATAGGAGATATTACAACCCAAAATAATATTACTGGTTTTTTAACTTATAATCTTCTAATTTTCAAAACACTTAAAGGACGAAAGATGATGTCATCCAATCAAATTATGGTTACAAAATATTAATCTAACATAAAATAAAATAGTCACATAATATTTAATATAACAATTTAATTGGTCTACTTCAACATTCATTTATAGTATTCTTACATTAATATTATAGTATCATAAATTTAAGTAAGCAAAATTAGTATTTTTATAATCTTTTACGATATTTTTAATTGATTGTTCTTTAGGGTATTTCGAATTTAGAGACACCCGTAGGCTCTTTATTATTTTATTCATCTCCTATTGTCTCACTCATTTAAAGGAACAAAAAGAAATTAATCATATGGAAAAATATATTTATATATGTGTTTGTTCTAGAGAATAAAAAATATTTTTTTAGAATTTTATGATTATTATCTTTATTATATTTTTTAAATGAATAATATTTTTATTATTAATAAAAGTAATCTTCTTTCCCATAGTATCAATATAGTGTGACTAGAAAATAAACATGAATATAGACAAGTATTTAGCTCTATATCATCTATTATTTTTTCGAATAAAATATAATCTATAACTAAATTTGTTCAATTATATATTTAAAATATTTATGATTATTTTAATCTTTTATTATTTTTTATTTTAAATAAAAATATATTTATTATTAACAAAATTAATCTACTTCAGGATTTAAATTAGATAATAATATAATAGTAGCACCCGTTACTTTTTATATTTTATGGTTATCCGATCATGAACTGATAAATAAGTACTTGAGCTTTCAGTGTCAAGGACCAGAAAGGTCATGCAGTGAAGGTAAGTCCACAGCTTGGTCCCTTCATTTTCCATTCTTTAAGATTGATTTTCCTAAACCATTACTTTTATATGATTAGGTTGGCCTGAAGCAATGTCAAGTTTCCTCGCTAAGCATCTGTAAAATGAGGTCTTAAACAAGCAAAAGCAGCAACTGATTTCAGATACGTACACATAAATCTATGCCTCAATAGCTTTGAAGAAATCTCTCTCCCGATATTGTGTGGTGATAGGAATTCCAGGGGATTGCCCAGCATCAGGATCTGCACTTGAATCTAGTATCCATGGCTTGGGAGTTGGGATGCTCTGAAGATGACACCTGACCTGAAGGCAGAACCAAAGTAACCACCCAAACCAAGCATTTCCTGTAAGAGAAAAGGCATTTTTTACTTCATAAGAACCGAAAAGAAAGCTTGACTAAATCGATATATTAATACTGTTCCTTGCCCTTAACGGTAAAGCTTCAAGTGCATTTTGGGGTTTGGTTGGTCTCCTGCACCTCTCAATCTCAGATTAGTTTCATCAATAAAAAATTGGTGAGCAATAACAGCAATGTTTTATATACCATTCTGATACATTGAGGACCATCTCCATGGTCCTGGAATCCCAGCATCGATCCACGTCAGTCAACTGAACTTGGGAAGTCTCTCTCAGGATTTTGCTTACAAGCTTTGGGCTACGTACAATCCCTTCTTAGTTTCCACCTACTCTTTGTGCATCCTCTTCTTCAACACACAGGAAAGAGCTCCTCCATATATCATCCATATGGATATATAAGTACCCGAACATCTTCCCCTCTATGCCTCATCCATAATTAGTACAGATCATCAGAATCATACCTGCAGGAAGATAAAATGTCTTGCCAAAGAAAAAATCTCTTCTCGGTGTCGTGCTTTCTTTTCATGGGGATCCTCGGTTTCATTCCTTTTCAAGCAGAAGCCGCCACAAAGAGATATCAGTTTGACGTGAGTTCAACTCAAATCATGAACTACAATAATTATCTGCGTGAACTAGTCATCCTGTGGTGTTGGGTTTTCTATTGGATGATTTTTCATTTATTATTCTCAGATTCAAGTGAAGAACATCAGTAGATTGTGCCATGCAAAACCCATCGTAACTGTGAATGGGAGGTATCCAGGGCCTACTATTTATGCCAGAGAAGGAGACAGAATTCTGGTCAATGTTACCAATCATGCTCAATACAACATGTCAATTCACTGGTAATTAGTAGGATATTGTTAAGCGTGCATAGAGCTATGATTTGCCAAAACAAGACAGATCAAGCAAAACAAAACCAAAGGTTATTTTTCAGTTGACAGTGGAATTGGTTAACTTTTCAGGCATGGATTGAAGCAGTATCGCAATGGCTGGGCCGATGGACCAGCTTACATAACACAATGTCCAATCCAGACAGGAAGCAGCTACACCTACGACTTTAACGTAACAGGACAAAGAGGGACTTTGTGGTGGCATGCACATATTCTGTGGCTAAGAGCCACAGTTTATGGTGCAATTGTGATTTTGCCTAAGCAAGGAACTCCATACCCTTTCCCAAGGCCAAACATGGAACAAAACATTCTCTTAGGTGTTTTTCCATCTCTGACTTTTAAATTCCTTGCCTGTATTTTGCTTCTCCAGAACAATATCTTATGTGCAGTCACTGCTTTTAATTACCGTAGGAGAATGGTGGCATACTGATGTGGAACAGATTGAGAAGCAAGGGAATAGTATGGGCTTACCACCAAATATGTCTGATGCACACACAATCAACGGCAAGCCAGGACCTCTCTTTCCATGTTCTGAGAAACGTAAGCAGAATCTGTTGAGAGAAAGCTTTGTAATCTGTAAAAAGCAAATCTATTTTTTTCTCAATTAATTATATATACTGTTCGTTTTAGATACCTTTGCCATGGAGGTTGAATCAGGGAAGACATACCTGCTGAGAATCATCAATGCCGCCCTTAACGATGAACTTTTCTTTGCCATCGCCGGTCATAACATGATGGTAGTGGAGGTTGATGCAGTTTATACAAAACCATTCACCACCCAGACGATACTAATAGCACCTGGCCAGACCACTAACGTTCTGGTCCAAGCTAACCGATCCCCGGGAAGATATTTCATGGCTACCAGGCCCTTCATGGATGTTCCAATTCCTGTTGACAATAAAACAGCCGCAGGAATTCTCCAATACAAAGGCATCCCAAATACTGTCCTTCCATCTCTCCCACAGTTGCCTGCACCAAATGACACTAATTTCGCGCTAAGCTACATTGGAAAACTCAGAAGCTTGAACTCTCCTCAGTTTCCTGCAAATGTCCCTCTTAAAGTTGACAGAAACCTTTTTTACACCATTGGTTTAGGAAAAGATCCATGTCCCTCTTGCATTAACGGAACTCGACTGGTGGCTTCTCTGAATAACATTTCCTTTGTAATGCCCCAAACAGCACTTCTCCAGGCACACTACTTCAATGTCAGCGGAGTATTCAAGACTAATTTCCCCGACAAGCCTCCTGTCGCCTTCAACTATACCGGCATACCACTAACAGGCGGTCTTGGAACTGCCCTTGGAACAAGGCTTAGCAAGATTGCATTTAATTCTACAGTTGAGTTAGTACTACAAGATACCAACTTGTTAACAGTTGAGTCACACCCATTCCATCTCCACGGCTACAACTTCTTTGTAGTTGGCACCGGAATCGGTAACTTTGACCCTGCAAAGGATCCAGCCAACTATAACCTGGTTGATCCTATTGAGAGAAACACAGTTGGTGTTCCTACCGGTGGCTGGACCGCCATCCGGTTCAGAGCTGATAATCCAGGTACGTACATGCCTCCAATATAATGTCCCATGCATATACAGATCGAAGATATTCCTGCATAGTAACAGGGTGTTGATGCTTTATATAGGTGTCTGGTTTATGCACTGCCATTTGGAGCTCCACACTGGCTGGGGACTGAAAACAGCATTTGTGGTTGAGGACGGGCCAGGACCTGATCAATCTATGCTGCCTCCGCCAAAAGATCTCCCCCGTTGTTAGATACGTTGAAAGTATGAAAAGAGAATCATCCTGAATTCTCTTGGGAATTATTGAGGAAAAGTTTGAGACGATGGAAGAAGAAAAATAAACAAAGAGAAGCAGAAATCCTTGCTTGAGAAACCCATCAAGAAAATGCAATTGTACTTAACACCAAAAATATGTACTAATATTATCATAAATTGAAGTCAAATGTCTCCTTTATGAGTGGATTCCTTCTATTGTATTTTCATTTTTTCTTGGCACTAAATTACTAAGTAATACGTATGCGGACATCATGGACTAACAGAAAATAGGCCCAATGTGAAAGGAAAGTTAAAAAAGGAGGAGAATATCCGAATATGTATAGGTACATGACGACATAGAAACTGGGCAAGAGGCGCCAGTTTAACGGAAACAGAACCCATAGTTTTTTTTGGATAACAGAACCCATAGTTGTTAGTTGAAGAGACAGTCATCAGAGGGATAGCATCTGTTAAACTAGCTCCTATTATGGCGATGTCGATGGTTTCTATGCCATTCTCCATTCCTAATCTTAGCCCAAGGCGGGTCAAAAGGTTGGTTTCTCAATCCCATCTTACCTCCAGGCAAGATTGGAGTCTCTTTTTTTTTTTTGTATTTTCATTTTCCTGCTCTTAAACCAACCCTATCTGCTCTGGGATATTCCGGTCCGGTAATTTTCGCGATTCAGCAGATACCCTTCTGGCATGGCATTTGCGAGTGTAAACAAAGAAACCCCGGTGGAAGGAGTGCGGGTCACAGAAGGCGAAGGTAACTTACCAAAAGTTGTCCTTAGTAATCCTAACGGTAGGTAAGTATTGACAGAAATTACGTCATATAATGTAAAATCGCACTGGTGTTTGAAGGTTTGTGAAATCCTATGAGTAAACTTGCATCACGAATGTTGCAGCGAGGCCCAGATATATTTATATGGGGGTTGCCTCACTTCTTGGAAAGTTCCTAGTGGAAAGGACCTGCTCTTTGTGAGGCCTGATGCTGTTTTTAACAAGAAAAAACCCATCAGGTTTTCAACCCTTGATTTTGATTCTGTATTTGAGAATTTAGACGGTCTTTGGATTAGAATGTACTCCTGTGAATCTAATTACGTCTGAATTGTGGCTAGTGGTGGAATTCCACACTGCTTCCCCCAGTTTGGACCTGGTGTTATTCAGCAGGTACTGCGGTTTTGAAAACAGACATGTCCTCGTACTTGTACGCATATTCTAGCAGTTTCTATATCATTTTAGTTGATCTCTTCTATGTGTTGCTCTATGATTTCAATTGGCAGCATGGATTTGCAAGAAATATGGATTGGTCTCTTGTTAATTCTGAAAATGTGGAGGGAAATCCCGTTGTGACTCTCCTGCTTAAGGATGGTCCTTATAGCCGTGCCATGTGGGACTTCGGTTTTCAAGCTCTATACAAGGTAATAGTTGGCTTCCTTTCTGGTGAAATTTGTATGGAGCAATGCTGAAAGGCATTGAGCGGTCAGGAGAAGCATACGGCATAGTTATTTTCCATACTGTATCGGAATGTCTTGGCATACTTCATCTCGCCTAGTCTTCTTGATTATACACACCTTTGTCTAATCTCGCTGTTTGTTTAATTGTCTACAGGTGATTCTCAGTGCTAACAGCATCTCCACAGAGTTAAAGATTACCAATACCGACAAGAATCCTTTCTCATTCACCACTGCTCTCCATACATACTTCAGTGTAAGCACCTTTGTTTTCATGCTTGGGAAATATGTATGGTGTTCATGTGATTACTTCATATTTTAAATTCTTGTATCTTGATTGAGCTAAGAACTTTCTTTTCCATCAGAATATAGATGAGGATTTTCCTCCAGTTTCCTTTTTTTAAAAAAAGAAATTATTAAAAATTTCTATGTGGGGATAGTGAGGTTGGAGGTGATTTCTGCAGAGTTTGGTAAATTTTGCATATAAAGGAAAGAAAATTTGGTGCCAGTGTATGTTCATTGGCTCTGTATACCGCAAATTGATGACACAGTTTGATGGCTGTAAATCCCAATGGCTTACAGAAATATATGATAAGATGAAATTGCAGGCCTCTGTAACAGGAGCATCTGTGAGAGGTCTGAAAGGATGTAAAACACTGAATAAAGATCCAGACCCAACCAATCCACTGGAAGGCAAGGAAGAAAGGTCAGCTACACCTTATTCATCTCTTGTCTGATTCAATGAGTCAATGTGATTCGAGGGATTATATGATGAGTAAAATTATAAACTGAAACTCAAGATACTGCACCAGTGAGTATATTGCATGCTGTCATATTTTTTTTTTTTCACCAATCAGGGATGTGGTCACCTTCCCTGGATTTGTGGATTGCATTTACCTTGATGCTCCAGATGAGTTGCAACTTGATAATGGCTTGGGTAACGTAATAACTATCAAAAACACAAAGTAAGTTGGAAATCATTTCATACCTTTTTTCGGTTTCCTCCGAATATCTCGATTATGGCTGTTCATCTTTTTGGCCTCTCTTATCCTTGTACCTTTGCAGTTGGTCAGATACTGTTCTATGGAATCCACATCTCCAGATGGAGGCGTGTTACAAAGATTTTGTCTGTGTTGAAAATGCGAAGGTACATAGTCATGTTCACTTACCAAACTGAGCAGACGATAATATCGTGCATTATCCTCAATTGTCCTGCAAAAGTTGTCTTATCCAGCTTTTTTCATTGATGCTGCTGGTACAAAATGTGTCTAGTTTTACTTTGCTAAATAACATCTTTACATTGCCTCTGCAGATAGGTAATGTCCAGCTCCAGCCTGAGCAATCCTGGACAGCGAAGCAGCATATGAGTGTTGGCTGAGTGGTAGCTGTATAGAATTTTCCATGCTTGTAGAATAAAATCTGCCCTCTCCTGCATTATCCGTTTTTTCATTCAACTTGACACCTTTGCAGAGAATTGAAGCCATCAACACTCTAACACATAACCATTTATTTGTGCCATTTGTATTCTGAATAATAATCTAAATTCTTTACTATTTTCTTGTATTTTCATTGCCCATTACTCTTACAGTACAAGTGAAATTCCTCTTTGTTGTATGTTTAAGTATTCAATTATTTGCCGTTAGGATAGACAAAGAAAGATAGAATTGGCCCAATAAGAGCAGAAATGGAAGTTTGCAAGTGTCGCTGAACCCAAGTAATGGATCATCTGATGCAGAATGCTGATGATTCATAAAAATTTTGATGATCTTCAGAGTTGGCTCCAAATTTAAAGATATTCCATATCTAAAGTCATGATCAAATTATTTGTCGGGTTTCAAAATCTGCGTTTTACGTCCAATTATGATAAGAAAAGATGGTTCCAACCCTTCAACAGAGAATATCTTCAACAAACGGCGAACTGTCATTTGGAAAATCTATTGGGCTGTGTAGAGCAAGAAGTTATTTATTAGCATTTGGAGAAACTGCAGAAGGAATCATATAGGAGCATTGCGTTACAAATGAGAATCACTAGCTCATGTATTTGTCAAACGAAGGCTTCGATTCAACCATAGTCCGCTACCTAATATGCAAAGCACCTCCCGTAATTCAGAGATTAGTCACGGCCTTCTCAGCCTCGAGCTTCCTTAATGCAGTAGAACTAAGCTTCTCTCCGCTAGTTCCTTCAGAAACTAGATCTACGACTTCAACCTGCACAGGATTCAATGTCGGAAGGCCATTTTATATCTAATATCATCACAGAATATACCTTCGTCATGTAAACAACACAAACCTTTAGCTGCGAGAGGCCTCTATCAGCTCTCTTCTTATTAACCGATATTCCACCTGGTATTGTCTCTTTGCTGCAATGAAAGCCAACCATGACTGGTCACGAATATACGAAGTAATATCCAAAGCATGAACATGTGCTAGACCAGAAGGACGACGCATAATTAACCTATCAAGGACTCAACAATTCAGATCAACTAAATAGCATACAAACTAAAAATCTACAGGGAAGACGATCTTGTCTGACCTTATAGAGGAGTTCACGTTTAATAAACATTTGAACAACTTACCTAACCACTATAGCCTCCAAATTTTCATCGATGATTGAAGGTCCATAGGGATCTATAATGGGTTCAACTTGCACCACAAGCTCTGGCTTGATAGACTACACAAAGATAATAGACAAAGCAAGTGGTTAAAGCCTTAACATGGACAGTGAAGGACCACATTATTCTATGTCATAATCCATATACTTGATCGGAATGGTCATGGCACGGCCCAGCCGCATGTCTTGACTACTTTTTTTACCTACTCCGGCGACATGTATCAGTTCCCATTCCAGAAGATTCAACCGGGGCTTATTAGCAGACAAGTCCTGAATATTTCCATCAACGATAGAATGACATAATATCCTTCTACTCCAAAATGACGAATATGCAGGCCATTAGAGAGGGGAAAACAATCACAGAATGTAGAAATGAAGGCAAGGCAATGGCATCAAGCCCATCATTTCATGCACGTGGGACGTCGGAGGAAACAGACCCCGCAATATCACATATTGGAACTGAATAGCACATGTAATAGCAAATAACGTAAGACAAAGCACACCTTAATATAGACTTCCGCATTTCGCATCCTCTCCTCAACGGGTTGTATTAGCTCCCTGAACTGCAAAACCAAAAGCAAACGCAAATACCCAAATCATGTCAAGGGGTCTAGTAGGAAACACACTGTTGTATCCTAGTAGTGGTTAGTTTTTAGCGTATCTGAATTAACCAAAAATGACGAAAGGGCACCTTTTTATTCGACAACATAGGCCCATCGCAGACTCCGACCACAATTCGATCCCTCGCCAACTCGGCCGCCTCCTACTATTTTCACCCATGTATAAATTAGAAATCGTCTCTTTTCCTTTTTGGCTCGTAAAAGGCATCAAACTAGCATTAAAACCCAAAACCTCCGAATTTCTATACCTTGAGAAAGCAACGATGACCGTCATGTAAGCGATCAAAAGTCCCGCCAAGAACCACCGCTCCGTAGGTATTTGGCGCTGATATTTTCGATTTCACCACAGATTCCTCCAATATGGCCATTTTATTGATATGTCGAATCCACTACAAAACGCCGACTATAAGAAGAAGAGAAATGATGGTAAGAAAAAGACCAAGCAAGAACTCAACTTGCTTTTGGCTTTGTCTTTGAGAATTCTACGTTTCTTTTCTTTTCCAGCTTCGGCCTTTTGAAGCCTATGTCGCTCGTGGCCTTTGCTGCATTGATGGGATACCCAAAAGAATGGAGAATATTTGCCGCTAGCCGTTCGGCGGTGGACATAATTAGATAGCAAGGAAGGATAATGAACCTGGCCCTCTTTTCGGCCTCGCCACGTGTTGTTTGTTCGAGTTAGGCTACGTTGGGCAACGGGCAAGGGATGATCCGATCACAAATTCACAAGGGGTCAGAGTTGCTTTCCCTGGAGAGCCCAATAAATTGTTGTTGGGCTGGATTCCCAAAATCTCTCTATCCAAATTATAAAAATACTATATTTTATAACTCTTCTAAGAGTCTGATTTTAGTATTACCAATAAACTTTAAAAAAAAAATCATAAAATTAATATCTATACTAATCACAAGCAACATAAATTAAATATTATATACTAACAAACATTGTATCTGGATTTCGTTGGATGACCGGATCCGAATTAAACCGCGTTTGGAGGAAGAACTGAACGATCAAAACACGTGACGATTGCCGTCTCCGATTAAAGAATCCCCACCGCCAAGAGCTTGATTCAAGTGCATGGCTAAACTGTAACTCTTCATCTCAAGGATCCTCACATTCTCCTGTGACTGCGATGCGGCCTCTTTGTAGAGCTGCAACTCCTTCTCCTTCTCCTCAAATCGTTGCTGCTGTATCCCCACCGCTCGTTTCAGCACAGCGTTCTCCTTTTCGAGAGCCTCAATCCTCTCATTCGCGGCCGCGCTCTCTTCCTCATATCGCCTCGCCACTTCCCCGCCGACCTTCTCGACAACTGCCTGCTCCAAAACCTCAACCGCCCTAGCGGCGCGTGATCTCGCGTCATCCATGGTGGTCGCGCTTGACATCTCCCTCACGAAGAACTCCACCCACTCTGATCCGTTCGCGGGAATCGTGGGAGAGTTAATCGGGTTACCGTTTCCGGTAGCGAGATGGTGCCGGGGTTTCTTCTGAGACGGATAGGAAAGATGGTCATCGTCGAACGGATGGTTTCGTTTGGTTCCAAGCACAGCCGAGGCAGCCATGTCGTTTTGATCTGTTTGGAGTCTACAGAGAGAATTGGGGTTTAGATTATTTGGAGTAAACAGAGAGGAGATGGATCGGGATTTCTTTAGTGGCCGCTTTGGCGAGACTGGCTGTCTTTATATATGAAAGGGCGACAAGGCCAAATGGAACCCTTGTTCTTGAAGGCGAAGCCAAAAGGAACCGTCTATGTGGTTTGACTCGTTTTCCTTACTATTTGGTTTTGGATTAAATATAAAAATTTGGATATAAATAATGATTATTATTTCCAATCATTTTAGAATATATGGTATATTGTAAATGATTATTTCTTATTAAATAATATTTTATTAGAAAAATGAAAATAAATATTTTGTAAAAAAATTATTATAAAGTTTTACCTCTACAAATTAAAGTTATCGAGCATAGTAAATGAATTTATTAGATAATTATATTATTACAGTTTGGAGCAGGTAATAGAAACTCAGTGCAAACGAAAAGCTCGGCCGACCCGGGCATCGTCTGGAGCACGCGACACGGCACCGCCTCCACTCACCCCACGCCGTCCACCCTGCCATTCATTCGCTTCGCTTACCCTGGAGTCGAACACGATGGATATTTTAAGCCAAGACGGAAGCAGGAGCAAAGGGCCTGCGCTTAAATAAGAACACATCAAATTGCGACTCCGAGTTCAAATATTATTTTGAGACTAAATCTCGAAGGACTTCTTGGTTTTTCCAAGCTTGATCTTAGAAACCAAGAAACTTCATACTCAACGCAAAAGCCGTAATTACTGCTTTCCATTGGTTTGAGCAAAATCGACTCCCTACTGCTTACTAATTTCTTTTCGGAATTTCATAAATGGAGGATTATATAATTTACGCAATAGCATATTCTATGATATAAATTAGGACACTTGGGACGATTCTTCTTGTTTTTATGTGTTCTGTGTGGAGTTTTGCTTCTACGACTTGAAGCTGAACTGGGAAACGCCTGCCTAAATTGTTTGGGTGGTAGCTGTTTGATGTCTGTCGTATGTTGAAGTACAGGAGATACAAACAGGATTTCTAGATGGAAACGATAAGAAAATTGACTTTTCAACAGCTAAACTTTCATTCCAGAGATAAATTTTCCTAGTGTCCAGTTGCTTGCTATAGATTACGCACAAACGGAGACAAGACAGAAGACAAAGCATCTAGCTGGGATGTAAGAGCAGAAACTACAGTAACAAGAATAACATAAAAGTTTCTGTCGGAACTTGGAGAAAACCTGAAACAGACCAATAAATGCATTGCCTTCACCGATGCTAAGCCTTTGTAATCACCGTAGACCTGATTTAACTATCATTCTGCATTTTTCTATCAAAACCTCTCCAATGTTGTATCTTGTCATTTTGCCCTCATGGGAGGGTATTGCGCTAGTTCTTCCATTCCTAACTCTGCACTATCCGTCGGGTATTTCAAACAGCTTTCTTCTCTTTTTCCAAACAGGAAATTAACAACTGAGTTTTCTTGCTTCCACATGCTGTCACGATGGAGAGTAACCCGTTAAAAAATGCTACCACAGCCTCTCATCTTCATTCCAACGCTCGTTTCACTAATTTGATGAAGCAGAGGCGAAGTGGGTATGAACCTTCTGATACAGAAACTGACTGTCAGGACAGTCCCCAGCGCAGTGGAATTCACCAGACTGGAGCTTTTGGTTCTTATGGTCCATTACCAGGCTTTGGGTTTCCTGGAAATATCAGTCCTATGAAACATAGGAGGAGAAATCCTTCTGGACTCGATGACTCTCCTCCTGAAATCGAATCTCTAGTCAGCCCGCGTCAAAGGAAGCTAAACAGTAAGTCCCCCTACACGATAAAGAAAAACAATGGTGATGCTAACTTCCCTTTGCCTAGTCCGCCTGGAAGGAGGATCTTCAACAGGTCACCGTACAAGACAAGGATCGATGATGGTAGCGCTGACAAGAGCTCATTACCCAGCCCACCTGGAAGGCAGCAAAGCAGCAGGTCACCCTATAAGGCTCGGAGAGATGATGGAAGGGCTGCTTTGCCTGTGTCGGGACAGAGAAGCGTTAGTCCCTTTTCGAAACCCGAGTCACGAAGACAAGTTTCTCCTTACCAGACGCGCAGAGATACTGGCAGAACTGCTTCGCCTCTGTCGAGTCAGAAATATGCTAATTCCTTGTCAAGATCTGAATCAGGAAGGCAAGTCTCTCCATATAACCCCGAGAGGAACAATCAAAGAATGCCTAAAAGAGAAGAAAGGGCTATTAACTCAGAATTCGGTGAAGCGAGTAGAGGCAGTGACAAATCAGACTACAAGCGTAGGTCGGCTACTGCACCAAGACTTAGAACCAGAGGTTCTGAAGCACAAAATAGCCATGCTAAAAGAGAGCAAGCGGGGGAAAGAAGTCCATCACCTTTGTCAAGGGGATTGAACCACAAACAGAAGGAGAATGAAGGTTCTCATAAAAAATCCTCATATGCTGGTGAGCTAAATGAGATCGTGGCTAACATTAAGATGTCCGGGATTTCTACGCTTAACGCCCCAACTTTTGGAAGCACAGATTCTATTTCAGCTGGGGATATCTTCTATTCCCAAGATCACACCGCATTGCAGAAGAATGGTTTACCAAAGAATGACAAACCTACAACGTTTCCGTTTCCCCATATAGATTCTGTTTTGCTTCAGCGAAACAAATCCAGTGGTCATATTGATCAAAACCCAAAGAAAATTTCTACAAGTTATGCACGAACAATGTCAGCTGCCTCTGCCGCTAGCAGGGTGAGTAGTGGTCCACTTAGCGCAGAAAGTAGCAAGATAAGTGATGCGAGTGGGAAGTCAACTGGGAGTTCCAAAAGATTTGCAGCAAACAGAAAGAAAAACCAAGCAGAGGCTTGGTTTTTCTGCATGAGGAGGGGACCTTGCAAGACCTCAAAATCATCAGACAGGAAACATTTTGATGAAGCTTCATTCATTGAGAAGGCACTTGTGGTTGAAAGCCTGAGACAATTCTGGGCTGATAAGCATCAACCTGGTTCCTTGGATGGATTTACTTTCCACAAGCAAGAAACTGAAATTCTCAGTCAACTCGTAAGTATATGATACTTAAAAATTATTTTCTCTCATCTCTCAAGTATACAAAATATGCGTTCTTCTTGTAGAATGGTCTGTGATATGTACTAGTCACCTAGCCCTGCTTTCTAGTTTTTCATCTTCGCTGGTGTATTTACTAGCAGCTCTTGCTAAGACCCCTTTTTTCCTGACCACAGGTATCAAATGATGGTATACCCCATATTCTGTTAAAAGGACCATCTGGTTCAGGAAAAAGATCACTGGCTCTGGCTCTAATTTCTGAAATATTCGGGGAAGCATCTGGACATGTATGTTCACTTTCACCAATATGAAAGCATTACAATCTTTACCCTTACCTTTGAATGCTTAATCTAACTAAACGAGATTTCTTCCCACAGATGTCACATGAACAGAGGTATTTCCAGGTTCAGGTATACTGTACTCCTATACATTAGTCATCTATACTTGTCATGCCATATTCATCGAAATTGAATATGAGACACATTTAAGCGACTGAAATCTAATCTATGAATAGCAACAGGAGAAAAGGGCAACACAGGTAACTGTTCCAATCACTTCCAGTGCTCACCATGTGGAGCTCAACGTACACTCAGAACCAAATGCAAAATATGCATTGATGGGGTTAGCGAAGGAGATAAGCATCACTTATGCAATTACTCCAGAAGTCAGCAATCTTAATCCAAAGGCAGATTTTAAAGGTCAGTTATTCAGGCACAAACACACTGTTTCTTTCCTGTCAAATGGTTGGTCTAATCTACCCCATTGCTCCTTAATTTCGTCAGTGATAATTCTTTACGAGGTTGACAAAGCGGCAGAGAGTATTCAGCACTTGATAAAATGGATAATGGATTGCTATACTGATACCTGTAAACTCATTCTCTGCTGTGAAGATGATGCCCACGTTTTAGAATCAGTGAAGAACCGCTGCAAAGCTATTAAAGTCAACCCTCCTGTAACTCATGAAGTAAGTATATATGTCTGATTTCAGTGCTCTAAATGGTCATAAAATTGAAAGAAATCAAGATTGCTATACAGGAAAAGTTGCAGCCTAAGATTCACAGTTCTTGATTTTCGCAGATCATGGAGGTTCTCCTTCAGATAGCCAAGAAAGAGGACTTCGATCTGCCCATGAGTTTTGCTGTGAAGATTGCTACCAAATCAAAGCAGAACCTTAGAAAAGCAATCATGGCTCTCGAAGCCTGCAAATCACACAAGTAAGAATTCAAAAGGAGAACATATTAAAATCTCGATAGTCACGGTTGAAACATTCTCTTAATTTTACCCTTGCAGCTATCCTTTTGTGGATGATCAACCAATTCCATTCGGATGGGAAGAGCTCTTAGTAGAACTTGCAGCAGAAATCATGGCAGATCCATCGCCAAAGCAGTATGTTTTTGTTTGTCTACCTCTTTGGTTATCATTCATAAAATAAAACACTCATCTTCGTCTCTTGCTCGACATATATAACATAAATAAAAAGAGTCCTGAACCCAACTGAAGTCTGCAAACCAATATGCGGGCAACAATATGAAAAACCTGCGGATCGACCGCAGGTTTTTGCATAGAAAAAATGAAATAAGATGTTCTGCATTCATGGATCTGGCAGATTACATTTCGTACGGGGCAAGTTCCAAAAGCTGCTTGTGGATTTCGTTCACCCCAAACTTATCCTCCTGGTGATGCTTTTGATTCTCCACCAGTACAACTCATTTAATCATGTCCCAACAGTTGTGTTTCTGACACACTTGTGTTCCCTACAACCAGAAACTTGTAGAACAATTCCTCAAGGGAGTGGAGCCAAGTTCCAGAAGAGAACTTTACTATTGGCATGCTTATTATGTGAGTCTTGTTTCTCCTTAACTTGTCATGTCCCAGTCAAGAACAGCAAAATTACTCTCGAGGTTAACATCTTGCAGGAAAAGAGACTCCCAACTGGATCAACCGCTTTGCTCAAATTGGAAGGTAACCTGGAGAATCCTACCATTCACTGTTAAGATTTAAACGATTAATCTATAAGTCGGCTAACGAAGGAAAACTATTTGTGCAGAGTTTGTTGCCAAGTTCATGAGCATGCACAGAAAAAGCTTCAATTTGGTGTAAATAAAAAAAGTACACGCCGTTGCCGGGGATCGAACCCGGGTCACCCGCGTGACAGGCGGGAATACTTACCACTATACTACAACGACTCTTGTTCGTTGTTCACTTCTTTTAGTACTAAAACATATATTTTTAGTACTGTAGAACATTGTACAAATTGAATCCTGAGAGATGAGAATTTGAAAGCATAAATAATATTCAGGATAATAATTATAATTCTTCTTTTCCAATATTTCATTCTATTTAACCTAATAATTTATAAGAAAATTATTATTTTTAATAATTATAACAAAAATAGTCACAACTAATATATTAAATATCCATATCTATGATATATATGAAGGACGCGTGTATGGAATCTAAAAAAATTATGATTTAAGTGATAAAAAAAAATTTATTTTAAACCAAAATTTATGGATTAAAACTTTTAGAATAACTGGACTCATTCTTACCATACAGGATTGATTAAAATTCTCGATGGTGGATAATAATAACGGTATCGAGGATAAAATCCATAATAATATAGGTTGGTAGCCGGCCACCAAGCCAAAAAAGAAGTAGACGAGACGTCGTCCTAATTAATGCTGGACAATGGAACTACAAGTCAGTCGAACACGTGACAAAGAACCAGAGGCGAGAAACCGTAGGAAATTGAGATGGAAATGACAAACAGAGAAGCCACTCGTGTCTCCCACACGCACAAAGGCCCCGTCCGCTTCTAACCACATTAAACCATTAGAAGAAAACCGGAAACCCACTCCAGTCCAACCAAATCCCCCCTAGTACAAAAGTTAACAACCGAAACTAACCGGAATAAGATGGGCACATTGGGGAAAGCAATCTACACCGTCGGATTCTGGATCCGCGAAAGCGGTCAGGCACTTGATCGCCTCGGCTGCCGTCTCCAAGGCAACTACTACTTCCAAGAACAACGTGAGCTCATCTCCTCGATCCCTGTCTTTCTAATTTTTTTTTTTCCTTTTTTCGTCTTAGTGAAATGCAGATTCACGGTTATGTCCCATTTTTTTTGTGGAGTGAGATGCAATTTTTGTGAAGTGAATGTTCCTTTTTGGTTTATTCTATCAGTGTCAAGGCACAGGACTCTCATGAACATATTTGACAAAGCTCCTGTTGTGGAAAAGGACGCGTTTGTGGCTCCGGGTGCATCTATCATCGGCGATGTCCAAGTCGGTAGAGGCTCTTCCATTTGGTACGGATGTGTTTTGAGAGGTAAGTTGAACAAGTCCATTACATGTTGTTTTGACCAACGTACATCGTTAATTACCACACAGACTCGTTCTGGACCCTGACTATGATCCCTTGATTTTGGTATTGTGGTTTACTGGTTTTGTTGGTCTTGGGAGACTTGACTTCGAAATGGTTGTTTGCCGTTAACTGTAATTGTTGTCTGAATTCAGCATATACATTTTGTTCTTTTTGCTGTGAATATAGTTTGCAGTTGATGTTTTGTTTTTAGGTTATTTCTCATTGGTTCTCTCACTGCCTCTCAGTGTGTGCTCGTCTAAACATTGTGTGCTTGACGATGTGGTTGTGTGTGGGAATGCGTGCTGCTTTTCCTGGTTCTTCTCTAACAGTGGCTCCATTTCTGTAGGTGATGTTAACAGCATCAGTGTTGGCTCTGGTACCAATATACAAGATAATTCTCTCGTTCATGTGGCAAAATCTAATTTAAGTGGGAAGGTGTTGCCAACTATTATCGGGGATAATGTTACCGTTGGTGAGTGTCTATTGTCCGCTCTCTTGAAGCAATGCCATTGTAGTCCAGTTATACATCCTATTGTTGGATCCTGAATTAATGATCGTCAATTGCCGTGAGCAGGTCACAGTGCTGTTTTACATGGGTGCACTGTTGAGGATGAAGCATTTGTTGGTATGGGTGCTACTCTGCTAGATGGGGTTTACGTTGAGAAACATGCTATGGTTGCTGCTGGGGCTCTCGTGAAGCAGGATACAAGGGTGCCCTGTGGAGAGGTGTGTGAACTAAATTCATGGTCTTTTACATGTTAGGAACCTTACAATGTGGTATTTTATCTGATTCTTCAGAGTTTGACTCTTCTTTCTATGGAATTTATGCTTGTGTTATATACCATATATCTAAGGGAAGACAGATCTATGTAGCTAGCCCCAGCTAAAATGGGATGCTGTTGTTGCGTGGTAGAAATTTAGAGTTTTGATTGAGGATGGTAACTTGTTTCTTTAAAGCATGAGATTGAGATTGTGTGTCATGACTCTCTTGCTCCCTAATGATGATGGTTTCTTGATAGTGCGGGAAACTCTGGGAGTTATAAAAAAAAAAAAAAAAGCGACCAACTTTCCTTAATCCCCTCACCCTTAATTCTGTACATTGGGCAATCCGGTCATGGTACAACCTCGATATCTGCTGTGTTATATATTAGGGTTTTCTAGTGATTACATGATCTTGCTGTGTTACGTTTTTATATTTAGTGAAGCTGTGGCGTTCCTGCTGGAGTTTTGCTAAATAATCCCTCGCTTAATGTTCTCTTTTATTTCAGGTGTGGGGAGGCAATCCAGCTAGGTTCCTAAGGAAACTCACAGAAGAAGAGATGACCTTCATCTCCCAGTCAGCCATTAACTACTCCAATCTGGCTCAGGTCCATGCAGCAGAAAATGCAAAGAGCTTTGATGAAATTGAGCTTGAGAAGATGCTTCGCAAAAAATTTGCTCACCGTGACGAGGAATACGATTCAATGCTTGGTGTTGTTCGTGAAACTCCTCCAGAACTTGTCCTTCCTGACAATATCCTGGCAGATAAAGCACCAAAAGCTGCTTGAATTTTGATTGTTCCATGATAGGTTTCTTCTTTTGAGATTTAATGTCGCTGGACATTGTTTATGCGAGCATTTAAAGAGAATGGCTGCTATTCCAATCCAATAATTCAGACTGAAGACTCGAGACCAAACTTATGCTGCACATTTCAGGAGCAAGGCTAAGCTCATCCATTGGTTGTGTTTTGTGAAAATCAATATACCATAGACCCACCAACTGATGTTTCGTCATCCTGGGGGAAACTCGTATATTTGTTGCAATCCCAGAACACAATTGCTATGCTTTTGTTCATCAGAAATAAAGAATGTGGAATCATGTACTGTCAATCGTGCATTCAATGGTACGTACAGACTGACAAATCTTTCTTTATTGAAGAGAAGATATATGATGATTTCATCACTCCCTCATCTAAAGCAATCCCCTGCTTTTTTCTTGAATGGATCATTTCTATTACTTCATGTCATAATAGCATATTCGATAATAAAGTTGCTGAAGCTTCTTGGGCTTACTTGTGGCATCTAAGGGCGACAAACCATGGGAATGTTATAGGCAGAGGAAGGCTTAAACTAAAAGTCGAGTGTCCGATACCATCTTACACGTACACTAGTGTAGATTGAATGCTCTTTGCTCATGTGCAAGGAATCGCTTTCTCTCCCGAGTCGGTGTTTTTGATAGCTTCATAATTCTGGGCCAGACCTGGATGCGATAGGTATCCATGATTAAGTATCGGGCTCGGCTCCAGTTTAGTCTGGTCCAAGACTCGAGGGGCAATAAAGGTCCGTGAAGAAAGTATTCGACACAAATATGATTATGAAGTTGGAATATAAATACACAATACTTTTGCAAAATATTGTTTTTTTATTAAACAAAAAATATTTCGTCTAATACTATTATTCGATTACATCCTTCCAATACAAAACTTGAAACTTAATCCTCGAAAGATGTTTGTTTATTATGAGATCGATGAGTGTATTATACTACTGTCTTGCTCGCTCCTTTGGTCCTGAGCAAATAAAGAGCGTATGTATAATCTCATATTATTATTACAGGACTAGATTATGAAAGTTTTCAAGTGGAAGAATCATAACTTACTGTGAGCTTCGGCCAATACGAGAAACATAAAGTGGCCACCAACACGTGGGCCCCATCAGGGCTTTCCCAAGATCCTCTATGGCTCCGGTAACGGGTTTCCGTCTAATTGATGGGCCCAGCTTAGAAATTTGAATTATTCAGTCATTATATTGTCCCTTCTTTTCCTTTCTCAAAATTCAAAAGAAAATAGTTAAATCGTTCGTTAAAAATATTATTCCCTAAAAAGGAGGGTAATACCAAACGGGTTCTGATTCAGAGAATTTATTAAAATCGTCTCCTCCAGTTGCTGTCGGCTGTCCCACAAAATAGACAGCCGTATCCTAGGAGGACAAGATACAGAGTCACAGAGGTCAATAGGCAAGCGTGGTTTTAAATTCACATTGAGACTTTCTCATTGCACATTTACAGAACGAAAGAAAATATTTATTCCGGGATTTTTTTATTTCTAATTATATTAGTTATCAATATTAATAATAATAATAATTTTTTATTGTTTTAAAAATAACTAATTTGGTGTGTTAAGGGTAGGGGGACTAGTCAGCCACTACTTTAGGACAGTTGGATTTCCTTGATAACATAATCCAGCGTCCCCATCAGACGATCGACATAGATGCATCAACCCACGTTGTTGGCATGTATTGTCAAGCCATTTTAATTCCTTAGCCTTTTTTCCTTTCTGTTTACAACAATCCTTCAATTAAGAATGTCTTGTTAATCCAACAACGTCATCTTTGGACAAGATTTAATTTTTTTAATCATACTTTATAAATTATAATACTGATTTTGGATATATAAATTTTTGTTAAGAAAAAAAATACCAACCCAAACAATTATAATTATAATACATAATAATTATCCTAACTTTCATTTCTTTATAATTTTAGGTCATATATCACAATTGTACCAATATTTGTCTCCATTTGCAGCCGGGTCAAGAAACACTCTCAGGTGGGAATCCCAATTCTTCCAAACATTAATAATCGCAAAACACTACAAGCTCCGAGGGCAGACAGTACCAGAAAGTAAGGTGACTAGTCAGTGTAGGAGTTGCTTGTCCTCTTCAACTCCCCTCCTCATACAGTCCCTGTCACGATCGGCATCATCATCTCGCAGGCCAAAGCACTGCTCGGTGCTCGCTTTGGATGCAACCAATTTAAGACAGTATAAAGCATAGTACCAACAAAGTGCTCGAGCAATATAGTAGCTTTCATACTTAAACAAGAAGGTATCCATAGGCTGCCTCCTCCCAGTCTCCCCACATCGAAAATACCTTTGTCTGTTTTCTCTTTTCCCGCGTCACCACAGCCGTCTGATTGTCGTAACAAGACAACATTTTCATGACCAACGGAAAAGATATGAAAAGGATTTTCTTATGTATGGTGGAGAATAATAATATTAAGGAACTACTGATTAAATAACCTGAGCCCATTATGGTCATTTCAGGTTTTTCAGTTTTTTCTTTTTTTTTTTTCTTTCCGTTTCTAACGTTCTTTTTACTATTTCCATTTTGATTTCAGTCTCTCTGTTTTCTGACTCTGCAGAAGCTCTCTGCCCAGGAAAAGGAAAAGAGAGGAAGCAAAGGAGAGAGCAATAAAGCAGAGCAGAGGCAATTGTGAAACCGAAGTAGAAAACTAATAAACCCTAGGGGGAGAGGAGTGTGCTTGGTTTCTTTGTTCATTTTCATGGAAAAACCTGTACCGCATTCTCGGCAACCAAGTGGTGTGTTGTCCAAGAAGAGCAGCTGCAATGGCGGTAGCGCGAAAACCAGAACTGTCTACGACGACGTCTTCGGTGGCCCTCCCAGGTTCGGCGCACCAACATTGTCGCCTAGAGTGGAGGAGTACAACGAGATATTCGGGGGTTTTCAAGCGCGACGCGCCTCCTCGATTCCCGTGCTTGATCTTCCGCCGATGGATGAGGAGGCCAAGGCTTTCTTGGACGTGAGGAGCTGTCCCGGGTTTAACTACAATGAGGTTTTCGGGGGCTTTGATGACTATGATTACGGGGTTTCGTACGAAGAGCTGGTGTTTGCTTTGACGAAGGAGAAATCAGAGGGTTGTGGCGTTTGTTCGTCTGATGAAGAGGTTTGGTATGTTGGAATGTTGTGCTCGAGTGGGTTTAATGTGGTTTTGTTTTTAGCTGTCTTGTTTGTGTTTTAAGTTTGTGTTTCCTGGTTCTTTTATTCTTTTTTCAAAAAATATTTTTGGGTTGTCAAAGCTGAAGCTTCAATCTGTGAGTTTTCTGTTTCCCTTATTTTATTTTGATCGGAGGAAATGAGGAGTATGTTGTTCTTCTACCTCCGGATTGTTTGTGGAATTTGAAGGTCAAAAGTAATTCTAAAAGTTGGGGATATACTGAGGCGGGTTGATTTGAGTTTCTACAATTTAGTTTACATGATCATAAAAAGTCTCTTTGTCGCGTTTTCTGGGTTTTTTTTTTAATTTGCTTTTTTCCCAGGTTTTTGTCTTGAAGAACTGTAAGCATATATTAGCCTGTGTTGGTATATGCATGGTGTAATCTGTTGCCAGGGGGACATGTACTATTTATTTAGATTTTTAAGAATGAGATTCTAGTTTACGATGAAGTATACGATACAAAATATGATTGTCAGCTTGGGTTGTAAGTTATAGTTGTTAGATTTGTGGAGTTGCAGAGTAATCTTTTTGTTGGTATTTTGTTGGTTTTCCAAGTACGAATGTAATGGAATATGTGTATGCTTGTTTTCTCAATTATAGGACACCGGAAGATGCTGATTGTGTATCAGCTGAATCGGATCATTCACCAAGAAATCACCGACAATCAAGTGGAGATACTTGTGAGTCAATTGATGGATGTATGGAGTTCAACATATCATACCATAGAACCACTCAAAGTGAAGGCAAAGTGGTTCCAATTGGCGTTAAGCATGTAACCCAGCTGGTTGATGTTCCTGCATACGCTTATATGGTTGACAGAACCACATCTTTGCCAAAGTCTGTTGATGACCACATGTCTTTGGAGGCCAGCAATGGTGCTGATCTTGGCATTGACTTGAGTGGGGAAATGACCAGGGGAAGGCATCTCAGGAAGACTGTGTCACACCCATCTAATGGCAATAGTCGCTTGCAATTGTCTGGAAATGATAGTAGACCTCAAAGGGTAACGTCCAGAAATGGCTCTCTTCCTAACTATGGGTTTATGACAATTACTGATGTTAGCCTTAAAACTCGGCCATCTCAGTTACCTCCCCCTTCTAGACCACCGCCTCCATTAGATGTCAGAAACAGAGAGTATAGTCAATTGACTGGTAATTGTGCCAGTGTTGAATTGGGAGGGATTGAAGGTGACAGTTCTCCTCCTTACTTTGATGTAGAGGTAGATGCAAGTTCTTCTGCTGCAGCTTCTGCTGCTGCTATGAAAGAAGCAATGAAGCAAGCCCAAGCAAAGCTGAAAAGTGCCAAAGAGTTAATGAAGAGAAAAAAAGATGGCTTCCAGAGCCGCTCCAAAACAAGCTCTAAGAATGCGAGAAACAACAAGGAAGAAAAGGCAGTGAAGACTGTTCATGGGTCTAGTTGTAGAGAACATGAAGGGAGTAGGAGCACCTGCGCAAAAGAGAATGACCTGCAATATTCTGTCCCAGATGGTAGGCAACGAGTCTTCGTTTCAACCCAGATTATTCCAGATTCGTTAGAAGAGATGAATCATGTAACTTTGGCCAACAATTCTGAGGAAAAGAACGTAAACAGGTCCTCGTTTTCACAAGATTTCCAACGGATTGATGGGGTTGATGAATGGCAAGAAGCTACTGAATTTTTTGAATTAGTGAAGACAGAGCAATCTAGAAAGGCCTTCTGTCAACCAAACAATGAAGACATACAGGTGCAGAATGTAACTAGTCATGAGTGGGAGAAAAGAGATAAAAAGTTTGTTAGAGAAGCAGTACTGCAGGAGCAAGAAAAGAAGAAAAAAGTAATTCGAGTGGATCATGTGATTGAATGTGAGAAGAAACCAGGAGTGTCGAAAGAAGGGGAAGGAAGCTTTGGGAGGTCAGAAGCAGGTGAAGTGCCAAGCATACAGAAAGAGCTTGAGGAGAAGATGCAAGCAGGAGATAAGGAGTTCATGAGGGAAGATAGCAAGGAGAATCATAGTAAGGATCACCTCTCCGAGGAAACTGAAATGAAACACTTAATGCAAGATCTCCTTGAAACACATGAGAATAGAGGTACAGAAAGCAAATCTGCAACTAAGCCATTGATGAAGTGCAGAGTCAATGAGCCACAACCACAAGAGATTATTAGAAGTATGGAGGGTAAGATAAGATTTGGTCTTGAGAGGGAAGACAATGTGGAGAGACAAAACTTGTTTTTTGAGCAAGAGAATGAGAGCAATGTTAAATTGACTCTTGAGAAAGCAGAATATCAGAGAAGATTGACGGAAGCTATTGAAGAGGAGGAACAGAAAAGGATAAACGAGGCTTGTGAAAGGGAAGAAAACGAGGAAAAACTGAAAGAAGCATGTCATAAAGAAAAAGACGACAAGAGAGATAGAGAGGCTTTTGAGTGGGAAGAAAGTGAAAGGAGACCTAGAGAGGCCCTGGTGAAGGAAGAGAATAAGAGGAGAGAAAGAGGTGTTACTGAAAATAAAGAAAATGAGAAGAGAGAAAGAGAGGCCATTGAAAGAGATGAACATGAAAAACGGTTGAAAATTGCTCTTGAAAAAGAAGAGAATGAAAGAAAACGAAAGGAATCTGTCAATCAGGAAGAGTATGAGGAAGAGTATGAGAAGATGCAAAGGCAGGCTTGTAGAAAAGAAAAAACTGAGAGAAAACATGAAGAGGCTCTTGCACGGAAAGAAGAGAATGAGCAGGAAGATGCTAATGCAAGAGAAGAAACTGAGAAGATATTTGAAGAGACATCTCAAGGGAAAGAGTTCATAGAAATTATTGAGGCACCTGTGAGGGAAGTAACTGGGAAGAGACTAGATGCACGTGAGCCAAAAAGAAGTGGCAAATTAAGAGGAGTTGAGGAAGAAGAAGAAATCAAAATGGTAAAAAAGGAAGCATATGAGAAAAAAGGAATCCAGGCAGCCTGTGAATGGCATGAGACTGAGGTGAAGCCTAAGAATACTGGCAAAAATGATGAACTAGAAGGACTAGAGAAGAAGGGGAAGGATTGTACTCCATTAAATCAGGCATGCAAGTTGGATGACGGTGCAAAATGCCACGATGACTTAAATGGCCAAAAACAGAAAACAACTGAGATTACTCATGAGGAGATAGGAAAGGTACACGCTGAGCCGGGAAATATTCAAATGCAATCATCAGTTAAAATCATGAGAGAACAGATTGGAAGAAAATCTAAAACGTTTAGCATGGCTGAGGCTACCTTTGAACATGAAAAGGTATGTGATGTCACACAGTTGCCTTGTTCCACTGAAAGAGTGCAGACAGCAGATGAATCAGGAAATGACACTGGAGAAAATAACCCTGATGAAACAAAGCCTGCATCAAAATTGGAATTTGAAATGAGCAGGAAAAGGAAAGATGAAGATAAGAGGGATGAAAGCATGTCAAGCAGAGTGTTGCATGAGTTGGTAGAAACTAGAAGAAAAATTGAGGCAACTCAACCAATCATCCAAGTAACGGCTCGGCAGTTTAATGCTTGTCATAATGCAGAAAAGAAAGCAAAGAACATCGATGACTCAACAGAAGGAAAAGAAAATGAAAGGATGCGAAGAGAAAAAGAGCTGGAAGAAGAGCGCCGTAGAAAGGTGGAAGAAGAAAGAGAGAGGGAAAGGGAAAGAGAGAAGGACAGAATGGCTGTTGACAGAGCAGCCCTTGAAGCTCACGAAAGGGCAGAACGGACTGCTATGGAAAAAGCAAATGCTGAAGCTCGACAAAGGGCACTGAATGAAGCCCGTGAAAGACTTGAAAAGGCATGTGCAGAGGCCAGGGAGAAGTCACAATTAGATAAGGCATCTGGAGAGGCTAGGCTTAAGGCAGAGCGTGCTGCTGTAGAGAGAGCAGCAGCAGAAGTGCGAGAGCGTGCTTTTCAAAAAGCAATTACTGAAAGGGCTGCTTTTCAAGCAAGAGAACGGATGGAAAGATCTGTATCAGATAAATTCTCTGCTTCTTCTAGGACTAATGGAATGAGACCAAGCACATCGTCCTCTGTGAGTACTCTCCCATTTACTAAATGATTTTTTATGCCGTTTGAAATGGGTTTTTTTATGGATATTAAATGACAGGACATACAAGATTTGCCTTCCCAAAGTGGCGGGACATTTAATGGCTCAAGATATAAGAATGCCTCGGTTTATAACAGTATGTAATTTAGGCTAGATTATCTTCTAAACTTCTGGGTAACGCTGGATATTTGTTTATTTAATCTAATTCTTTCTAACACACTGTTATTTTCCTGAAGATTCATGCTACACAGAGATTTATGATGGAAATGAGACTGAATCACCTCAGAGGTGTAAAGCTAGATTAGAAAGGCATCGCAGAACAGCTGAACGAGCGGTATGAACTTTTTAAGGAAGTCAGACTATTTGCCTACATCCATTACACTAATATCAACTTTTTCTGCGCTGTTGTAGGCGAAAGCTTTGGCTGAAAAGAACATGCGCGATCTTCTTGTTCAAAGAGAACAAGCAGAGAGAAATGTACTTGTTTATAAATATACATTCTCCCATTATTCAGATTTCAAATTATCTTCTTTTATTAACAGGTTTGAAGCTCATTTTCCTTGCAGAGGTTAGCTGAAACCCTTGATGCAGAGGTTAAAAGGTGGTCAAGTGGGAAAGAAGGAAATTTAAGAGCATTGCTTTCGACTTTGCAATATGTATGTTTATTTGCATCATTGTAGGCATGAGCTGGTTTTCTGGTTTGCTTGGTTGCTTCTGTGGTTTAAACATGCTTAGGAGTTCAAATGTTGTATTTATTTTACTTTCTGGTGTGAAAATTTTCCCAATTGACAGCATTGCATCAGAAGTCCTTGTTCTCGTGTTGTGAAGACGTCGAGTGAGGGACAACACCAAATCACCTGGCATTTTTGTTGTTTAGTTTTTATTTTGTCTGCACCATGAACATATGTTGTTCAACGGCACTGTTTATTGTTCGATGTCCAAACCTTTCTGTGGCTCAGCGCTTTTCACAGGCTAACTTTGAAACGTTAATTCTACTAGTTTTGAATAAGTAAATGCCCGGACCTTCTAACTCCTAAACTTTGTATCTGCAGATCCTTGGGCCTGGTAGTGGTTGGCAGCCAATTCCGCTGACAGAAGTGATAACTGCAGCTGCTGTAAAGAAGGCTTACAGGAAAGCCACTCTTTGTGTTCATCCCGACAAATTACAACAGCGCGGTGCTAGCATTCATCACAAGTACATATGCGAAAAGGTGTTTGATCTTCTGAAGGTATGCCATTACTGCCCACGCCTCTGTGCACAACTTGACTTGTATAACTAACTGAAATAATCTTGTAGAGCTCTTATTTAGAGGATAGAGTAGTGTCCTTGTATTCTGCTTAGTATGTTTTGTGCAAGGATGTTGGTTTTCTGTTTGAAATATCTATGTGTTTGACATCCATTGTTGTTTTTCCAGGAAGCCTGGAACAAATTCAACTCAGAGGAACGGTAGGCCAAGCTCAGCTTCTACTCTGGTCGGATTTTTAACAGATACTGTAAATCTATTCCGCTTGTAAGTACATATCTTAATGCCCCATTAGAAAGCTTACTCGTCGTGGAAGGGTGTACCCCTTGCGTGGGGCATTTTCTTTAGTTTCTTATTACGACACGTCGTTTTATTTTTTGCGAGCGCAAAACATACTTCAACGTGTATGGAGTCCTCAGGAAATGAACCAAGAGCTTTTCTGAACAAGGCGAAGCTTTGCTTATTTTCTTGAGGGAAGCTTAAAAAACTAAGCTTTGATCATATAGGTTTGTTTCACCAACTTGCAATAACTGACGAGATGGTTTGGTTCCCTTCTCTCTCCAAATAATATAATAATGGGTCTCTCTAAGGGTATTCCGGTTCGATGGGGGCGAGTTTCAGAGACATTGATTTTCAAGGAACGAAAAGAGTTTCGGTTTCAAAGAATTTGAAGGAGGAGGAAAGAGAGAGAGAACCCTAACCCTATTAGTCTGTTTGTTAGTCGTCACCTTATTTGTAAATGAAAGGAAGGGAAACGAGCACGTATTCATGCCTCGCAAACTCATCTCGCTACCTCTTTGTTGCGTTTTCTTTCATCACCTTGACTTCCCCGCCAGAGCCTCCACGTTTTGTAGTTGGAAAACAATAGTTGTCAGAAGGCCATGGTGCCGTTATGTCCGTGATCACCATGTGTTTGATGTTTTGTCTAGCGGAGAGGTTTACTCCCTCAACTCTCAACTCACGTCTTACACTCGCCGTGGCGACTTTCTAGCCACATGGGATCTCTTTACTCGCATGCGTTCCACTTCGTCAGACCTCGACGCTTACACTTTCACGCCTGTTCTTGGTGCCTGCTCTGCGTTTCCTGGCCCCGGTCGCGGCAAGCAAGTCCATGCGCTGATGATAAAAATAGGCACAGATGTTGGAACCGTAACCAAAACTGCCCTTGTGGATATGTACTCCAAGTTTGGCTACTTGGGTGACTCTGTTAAGGTCTTTGAAGAAATGAAATTCAGGGATGTTGTCTCTTGGAATGCTTTGCTTTCGGGCTTTTTAAGACACGGTCTCACCAAAGAAGCGTTTCGCGTGTTTGGAGCGATGAGAAGGGAAGGAGTGGAGGTTAGTGAATTCACATTAAGTTCGATGCTCAAGGCTTGTGCCTCCATTAAGGCTTTTCCACAGGGTAAGCAGGTTCATGGCTTGGTGGTTGTGATGGGCCGAGATATGGTGATTTTGAGTACTGCTCTAATTGATTTTTACTCGAATGTGGGATGCGTTACGGAGGCCATGAAAGTTTTTTCGAGTTTGAGTTGGAGAAAAGATGATGTCATACGCAATTCTTTGATTGCTGGGTGTGTCAAGAACAGGAAATACCACGACGCATTCTTGATAATGGGTGCTATGAGGCCAAATGCAGTTGCACTGACTAGTGCTCTCGCTGCTTGCTCCGAGAATGTAGACCTGTGGATTGGTATGCAGATCCACTGCGTGGCAATTCGTTTTGGGTTTATTCTGGAAACTCAGCTATGCAATGCGTTATTAGACATGTATGCAAAATGCGGGAAGATTTTCAATGCTAGGTCATTATTTGATAGGATCTGCAATAAAGACGTGGTTTCCTGGACCGGCATGATAGATGCTTATGGAAAGCATGGTCATGGGCTTGAAGCGATTGAGCTGTTTGAGAAGATGGGTGAGAATGGAAGTAGGGTGTTGCCAAATTCTGTGACGTTTCTTGCTATTCTGTCAGCTTGTGGGCATTCAGGGATGGTGGACAAAGGTCGAGAACTGTTTGACTTGGTGAGGAAGAACTATGGATTGGATCCAGGTGCGGAGCATTATTCATGCTTCATAGATATCTTAGGACGGGCTGGCAGAATTGAAGATGTGTGGTGCATGTTCGATGATATGGTTAAGTATGATAGTAGGCCTACAGCTCCTGTGTGGGCGGCGCTACTAAATGCCTGCAGTCTTAACCAGGATGTATCAAGGGGTGAATTCGCCGCCAAGCATCTCCTAGAACTAGAACCAGGTAACCCTGGGAATTACGTACTGCTTTCAAATTTTTATGCCTCCATCGGTAAGTGGGATGCTGTGGACAGCTTGAGAAACAATATGAAGGAGAAACAGCTGACGAAAGATGCCGGAAGTAGCCGGGTCACTGTAACTCATGGTCGTGCAAAATGATACTTGGACTAGGGAAGGGGAGGAGCAATTATCACTGCCTCCATATTCTGGGTCCATTGTAGATTCACCTTGCTAATTAGAAACCTGGCACCCCCAAATTTATTTCTGTATATGGGGAGGAATTTAGGGATCAGAAGCAAGATTTTATCAGCATATAAAATGGGGAAAAGAAAAGAAAAATCAGATTCAGCATCATCATAAGCCATGGACAGAGCTTTCAGACAGGTTATGGTGAATTGGCTCATCTTTCGAGACAATCGAATGTGGTAAGAGAAAAAAACACACTAAACTTTTAAACTCGGTGCTCTTGATAAAATCTGGTCTGGACGAACTCTAAAAACATCGTCCAGCCATTGATTTGTCCGGTGGAAAGAAGAGGACAACTGATGAAGGGGCTATTTGTTGGCAAGGTTTTACCATCATCCCCTTGCTTCTGCCTATTTTTTTCTGGAAACAGCGGCTCATGGCACACACTTCCCACATTAAAGGAGTTTTAATAATGGTGACGTTGTAGTCAGAGATAAACAGTGGTTTGTCCAATATCCTAGGATCCTCTCAGATCTGGAAGCCCGCACGATTCACGTTCTGTTGCGAGCTGGTTTCTATCACAAATATATAACTCCTTACACCCATAATCTTAAATGGGAAAGGGAATGGATATTCTTAAATAAGAGGATTTATTAACAATTGAGAACACTACGACTGAAAATATGATAAGAACATCCTAACAGAGTATTCCTTGCATACCATAATATATATAAATATATTCCCCTCCCCTCCGGGTACATACCTATATGTTTAGAATGGAATCTTCATTTTTTATTATATCATATCAATTATGAGATTATTATCTTTTTAGAAAAAAAAATAAATCTAATCTTATTAATCATACCAATCAAATATAGGGTAAAGTTCCTTCCTAACGGTCGATTAATATTTATTTCTAGTTAAAAAATAAAGCTAAAATGGTTTTTAAAGGCTTACTCCTTGGCAAAGATGGCAAGCTACCAAAAAACTGTACCTCTAGAAAACTTGATGAGACAGCAATTATTAATCAATTTAAAGAACTAATTACCTGTGAGATCTGCAACTGACTAGTAAACCCCTCCCGGTGAGTTTATTTCTTCCTTCTCCTATTTTTATTTTTATTTTTATTTTTTTTATTTTTTTTCCCATTTCTTTAATTACCTCTAATATCAAAACCAACCGTCCGATTTTCAAACTGTTTGCACCATTGCATTCCTCTCAGCGTCACGATCAACCTGCCGTTAGTTTCACCTTCATCGGACCATGGACGCGCCCAGATCGGAGCCCGGAAGTTCCGAAATTCTTACCGGAAAATCTTAGATCCCGGCCGATTAGAGGTGAGTCTTGAAATTTGGTTTTTGGATTTGTATTCCTGATGTTTGTAGCTTCGTGTTGATGTAAAAAATTTTGGTTTTGGATGAAGTAGGAGTTTTCCGGCCACCGCCGGCGACCGTTGACCGGCGACACTGTTCACCGTTGACCGTTGACTTTGACCAAAAAGTGAAAACCTCCCCGTTAGGTAATTTCGACGTTCTGATCTCAATGGAGCGATCCGTTTTTCAGTTTGATATGTCGTTTTTGAGTTATAGTCGTTCAAAGTATAATGTGTAGGTTTAATACCCGTTGCTTGAGCCTAACCTTAATGTTGTGTTTCGTTAGGAAGGACGAGTGTTGAGGATAAAGGCAAGTATATCGCTTCCTCTTCTTCAGCCTTAAGGTAGGGTCCTTACCGTATGTGGTTCAACATTAGTATTTCCTTGTTGTAAAATCCGTTGTACCTTAGTTTTGATTGATTCGTTGTATAGTCCATCGGAGCCCATCCGATTGGTCCATTATTCCAAATTTCATTGTTCTCTTCCATAGGTAGCTATAAAGTATCATAATGTAGGGTCTTTACCGTATGTGTTCAATCATAACTATTTCTTGATTTTTAAATCCGTACCTTGGTTTTAAATTGAATCGTTGTATAATCCATCGGAGTCCATCCGATGGATCCATGTCCAAGTTACTTTGTCATTTTTCGTATGTTCTTGTAAAGTAGAGTCTTTACCGTATGTACTCTATCATAAGTACTTCTTGATTTTAAATCCGTTATGTGGTTTTAAATTAAATCGTTGTGTAATCCATCGGAGACCATTCGATAGATTTATTGTCCAAGTTACATTGACCTTTTCTATATGTTCTTGTAAAGTATCATAATGTATCTCCAAAATTTCATATGATCAATCAAAGTCCATTTGATTGATTTGTTCTGTAAATTGGGCTGATTCCGTATCATTGCTCGTAAAGTAAGAAAAAGATTATAATCAAAGGTTTCCGTAATGGTATATGATAATACATCGTACTGTTGAGTTTTAATTGTAAAGTATGGTATATCAGTTTTATTGAAAGTTAAACCAGTTTTTGTTTTGTAAAGTATGTAAATTTTTACGTTACATGTTACTTACGTACGTTTGGCCAAACGTGGTGAGTGCTCGGTCTCCGAGAGTAAGCGGAGAGACACTCATCTGTTCGGGAGTTGTATGGGTGATATTTACGTTTACCTGTCACGTCTTCGCAGGTTGGTTCGTATTACGTATCGAGACAGGTATGATGTGTATTGTGTTTTCTCTGCCTAGTTTCGGACAACACTGGTAGAAGGGGCTATGTATGTAAATATTCTTTTTTAAAAAAGTATATATGTAAAACCTACCAGTGGGCTTCCGGTTTCCCTTTAGCGGGGGTTACTTGTGAAGTGATTTGCGGTCCGCCCATGTTTTTGTATTGACCCATGTTGAGTTCTATGTTGTTTTCGGGTCCAGTAAGTAAACGTTTGCAGTCCGCCCATGTTTTCGTATTGACCCCTGTTGAGTTCTTTATTGAAAGCGAAAGTACATTTTCGGGTCCAGTAAGTAAACGTTTTATAAAGTAAACGGTAAAGTTAAAGTTTTGAAAATTTACAAGTTTAGTGATGATCTAATGAGTTCCTTGTTGTTCCTCTCCTTTGTTAAGTTCCTTGTTGTTCCTCTCCTTTGTTAAGTTCCTTGTTGTTTCTCTCCTCTGATAAGTTCCTTACTGTTTCTCTCCTCTGATAAGTTCCTTGTTGTTTCTCTCCTCTGATAAGTTCCTTGTTGTTTCTCTCCTCTGATAAGTTCCTTGTTGTTCCTCTCCTTTGATAAGTTCACCATGTTGTCCCCTACTGAGATTCTCGAAAATCTCACCCCCTTCGTTTTTGTTTTCCCTTCCCAGGATTAGATCGTGATCAGTAGCTGTTGTTAGTGTAAGCGTTGGGACTACTCGCTGGGACTATTGCATCTGCACATGTTAGTATGATTTGGTTTTAATGGCACACTATTATGTATTTGTTAATTTGACATGTGGTTTCGTTTTCAGATACTTGGGGCTTGTGAGTTATGGTTTCACTTGTTGTATTGTGTTATTGAAATAAGACTTCCGCTGTTTTAAATGTTCTCCGTTATTTATTGTGCCATGTATTTAGTTCTTATCAGCTATGCTGTAATTTGTAAATATTTTAAATTTTATTTTTGGGGATTTACGTTTGAAAAGTCAAAATAGCCTTGTGGAGTTCGGATTGGTCCACGTGTCGGGCTTCTCCGGACTTCACGGCGGTAAGGGCCCGCTTTCCGGGTTTGGGTCCTTACATTACCCGTCAGAGCTTTGGCATTATCTGTACGTAGCTGTGGGTACTGAGACATGCACACAAGTCTACAGAAACTTGCTGGACCTTAGTTTGAAGAGCTGTAATGACCTTTCATTTCAAACCTGATAGGAGCAAACCTGCATAATTTATGGCAACATCGACTAACATGTCCCCAACGTGCCCAATATTTAACCCATTTCTGAGGAAATTAAGACCCATCCATATCTTACACAATCTTCACCTACTGATCATCTTTGCTCCATATAAGTTGGTGCAAAGTTTGCATGTCTCCTCCATCTCAAGACAAAAGGTGCTCTGCTACTGCAAAAACCTGTCATTTTCGCTTGCTCAATGGCCTTGTTTAGAGCAATGTCTGTGCGAAGGACCCCCATGATGTATGACCACTTGGGTGAAGAGCCTAATGTCAGTCTGCTGGAGGCGAAGTTGGAGAGGGCTAAAAGTGTGAATCCGTTTACATACGGCTCATCCAAATCCATTAGAGGCAATATTAATGATCCAGTGAAGCCGGCTAGCAAGAAGGGCGCCAAGATTCACCCACTCTTTAGTCTCCTTGCCGATCACTGTGGGAAGAAGAAGCCTACTGCGAATCCCGACTTTGCCAGATATTTACAGTACTTGAAGGAGGGTGGGACGTGGGATGCCAAATCAAATAAGCCCGTGATATATTACAAGTGAATCGATGAAAGGGAAGGTACGTATATATATTCTATTTAGCTTTCTATATATTTTTCTGTTCCAAGACGGACCATTTTTTTTTTGCTCTAGATCTTAATTAAAGTTCTAGAGAGATCTTTCATTGCACATCTGGAGAATCTGAAATGCTGTTGGCCTGATTTGTACATTCTCGATCAGTTTAATTATGTTATGTTTGGTTTAAAGAAAAGGGATTGGAATTATGAATAGTGTCAGTTATATTTTAAATATAATGATTAATACTTTTGTCTCGTAGTAAAGATTAAAGATTAATTAAGGATAATTCTGGTTGGTTCAAAATTTTAAAATATTTTATATTTATAATAAAATTGAATTATTGACGTTTGTTGATTGTTTAAAACATATTTGCTGGACATAACTTCGGTATTAGTCATTAATTGAGTGGTTTATATTCATCTCATTTTTATTATTTTCGATATTGAAAAATAATAATCCAAAGGAAATATATACGAATATATCTAGATTCTGTTCAATTGCTGCGGCAGTTTTTAACTTTATTTAAAAAATGAGAAAAAAAGACGTTTATATCAAAAACACGTGCACACGTTCTCACCATCCTGGAAACTAGCATTCTCCCACGTGGTCATAAATGACTTTTAGTCAGTCAATGGAAGAAACCACACTCAAACTGAATACAATATTGTTCAATTCTTGCATACCAATTGGAACTGCCCGGAAGGTAAGAATTAAGGAAATAGTTGTCAGAACTATTTTAAATTGATTTAATAAAAATTGATCAAATGTTTAAATAATTAACTTTAATATAAATAAAGCTATATAGAAGCTTCCGGCCGAGTAACCTTTGTTTGACGATCCATGAAATGGCGACCTTCAGGGCCAATAATGCATATTTATTATAACCCTAAAATATTATTTAAAAAGGGACACCAGACGATGTATGATGCAAGCACAATCCTTACCTGCTAGTCTTTGCTTTGTATATAAGAGGCTTGTGCGTGCAAGATCTTTTATCTAAGAAAATTAAACAAGCACGTCTCAACACTTTGGGAAGAGTTATTTTTGGTAATCCGCAGCCATGATGAGAGCAATGAGTGTGAGAAGAAACCCCATGAGGTATGAGCGTCTGGGGGAGGAGCCTACTGCGGCTCTTCTGTTGGAGGCGAAGCTGGATAGGGTTAAAAGCGTGCCTGCCTTTGTCTTTGGCTCATCAAAATCGACAAAACTGAAACTAGGAGAAGTGGTCTTTCATGAGAATGCTCCGGCGAAGCCTGCCACCACAAAAAAGCCTACCAAGAGTCACCCGCTCTTTAGTCTTTTTGACGGCCGTCGTAGAAAGAAGAAGCCCACGGCGAAGCCCGAGCTTGCAAGGTACTTGGAGTATATGAAGGAGGGAGGGATGTGGGATGTAAAATCAAATACACCAGTCATGTACTACAATTGATTTTTATTCTTTTATTTTTATTTATTTTTTTGGGACAAAGATGAGAAGATTGAAGACAGGAATCGTTGGTTTACAAGATGGGTATGGTTAGTTTTATTAGATGTTGCAGTTCCGGAGGTCTCGCATATTCTGAGAACCTGGAACGCAAACTGTCCAATTGTGCTGATTCTTTAAATTATATTCAGTTTTCTTACAAGTAATCAAAGTTACAGATATGTTGGAAGTGTGAATTGGATTCATTGAATTCTGGAAGATTTGCCTTAAAATACTATTTGTGAAAGAATTTGTTTTCTTTTTTATGTCCTGATCAGCGGTGCCACCAATCAATTAGCTTGAAAGATCCAGCGGATCTGAGGCATTAAGAGCATCACTAAGTGTCCTCGGATCTGACTCCATCTCCTGACACTAGGTATCCTATATCCGAGGCTAAACTTGACTCCATTCACAGATAATACATTAATTCATCAATTTATTAGGGCTATATGGAATCTTAAATTGAGGTAAAGCTTATCTCAAGGACAACGACTCACTATTTATTTATTATAATTAATTCTGATAAATATGTTATTTATTATTATTTAAAATGATATAACATGTAAATTATGTTAATATTAATATTATTATATTATATTTCGATGCAATTGATTATGTTGGATGAAATTTTTAACAAATAATTGATTTGGCCATTAAGACTTCTATTATCATATGGAAAATATAAAAGAAGAGCTATGGTAGATTTATACCGCCAAATTCATTCTTACATACACATCTACATCAAATATATATCACACCACTCATATGATTCGCCACAAATTAATAATCAAATACCATGTTAATTAGTATTTCCATTCACACAAATTCAGTATCCATTATATCAGACTCTCCAATCATTCCAACAATTCATAATTGGACAATATCCTCCTAATCATATGCAATTTTATTTCCTCCCTACAACATAAGTTTCCCGTAGCTCAAGATTGACTATATTTTACTCCTCTATAAAATTTATATTATAACAAATACCAATGTCTAGTTATGAAATTATTTGTTTATATAATCAGACAACAGCGCTGTAATAATATTTAAATATTTAATATAGAGGTATAATTTAAAATCATCCTTTACCAAACAATCCTATAATTGTAAATTGGATACGATATGATTTTTATGATTTCTTTTAATTTTAATTACACCAAAGCAGAATTCAAGATTCTGGATAGCAAAAAAAAAAAAGATTTAAGTTCAATCTAGAATCAAGAAGATTATGACTCTCACAGTCCACCAACTAAAAAAAATCAATAGGAAAATATAATTATTATGTCGTTATATTGACGGAATTACAATTCCTTTTCCAATAAAATTAATGGTTTATTGCAAAAGTATCTATCACGCGTTTACTAGAGCTTAGACATGAACAAGAGACGTGAAGCGCAGCGCAAGAGGATAGAAGCTTCCCAAGTAACCTTTTTTGACCATCCGTGAAATGGCGGCGGGCTTCAACGCCAAGCATGCTTATACTAAAACCTTAAAATATTATTCAAAAAAGGACACCAAACGGTGTATGACGCTAGCATGATTCTGGTCAACACGAATAATTCATAATCCCTTACCGGGCAGCACACCTTTTGCTTTATATATATGAGAGGCTAGTGCAAGTTTTTTCATCTCAGAAAATCAACCAACAACTGTACATCCATCTCAACTTTGGAAAGAGTTATTTTTGGTAGCCAGCGGCCATGATGAGAGCAATGAGTGTACGAAGAAACCCCATGAGGTATGAGCGTCTGGGGGAGGAGTCTACTGCGGCTTTGCTGCTTGAGGGGAAGCTAGATAGGGCTAAAAGCGTGCCTGCTTTTGTTTTTGGCTCGTCAAAATCGAAAAACCTGAAACTTGGAGAAGTGGTCTTTCATGAATATGCTCCGGCGAAGCCTGCAACCAAAAAGCCTTCCAAGAGTCACCCGCTCTTTAGTCTTTTTGACGGCCGTCGTAGAAAGAAGAAACCCACGGCGAATCCGGAACTTGCAAGATACTTGGAGTATATGAAGGAGGGAGGGATGTGGGATGTCAAATCTAATACGCCTGTGATGTATTACAATTGATATTTATTCTTTTATTTTTTGAAAACCAGACGGGAAAGGCCCAAACTAGAACGTGTATGTGGGTTTGGCCCAAACAGTTTCTAATTCATGAACCTTATTTTCGATATGGATACGGTACCGTATTCTAAGTCCCTACTTGTTCGTTCTATTCTCTTTTACATGAAAAAAAAGGAAAAAGGAGAGACATTCCCCTCTTTTGCAACCTTATCCTATATGAATAATTTCTCAAAACACATATCCACCGTTAATCCATTCCTCCACTAATTAAGAAACAACAACATGATGAATGACTAGTTCCAAATAATTAGTAGACAGAAATTATTGTCTTTGTTTCCCATGTCTTTTCCAGCCAGCAGTGCGCATTACAATGAGAAGCCGTCCAAGAGGACTAGTAGATGAATGACGCGTCGTCTCATGCCATAAATGTGACCCACTTTATATATTTTTAAAAAATTTAAAAATATCTACCAAATAATAATAACTGATCGCTTATATCCCTGTGTCACATTATATTTACTGTATAATTGTAACTCCTCGATTCTGTGAGATACTATGTTCTCTGGTGCTGGGTTTCAATTTAAGACATAACCCTACATCACAATGAGATGGGGTTACGTGTACGGACATAACCCCACCATCCTAGAATCAATATGTTTTTAACCTGTCTTAATGGACTGTGAAAACGACAGACAGCCCGTGTTCCAGCGTAACGTTAAAGATAGTGTAAAGAAGCGACATTTCCAAACAATGGGGAGAGTGAAGACAACCCAAGCGCGTGCGCTGCGGTGTCTTTTAACTTTTTCGTGAAGATAAACCAAACATGGACTCAGTCCAGGTCATAATTTGAATAGAGATTTCCTCCCAAATCAAAGCAGCCAACATTTATGATTGAGGCGTGGGAGGCTGCCGAGGTTTGCCCTAGCCGCAGAAAAGTGGTGGGGTTGTTTTATAAGTATATATCGTAGTAAGTTAGATTTTCAAACCTCGACGGAGTTGTTAGAGAAGAAGTGTAAAGGGAGGCGGTTACATAACAGAAGGGACAGAGGAAAAAAGGTCGAGCACTTCTTTTCCTCCTGAGAAAGGAAGAGTCAGACTAGGTCATCTACACAACGGTCATATCCTCTGGTTGTTATTGTCCTAATTGCTTTCACCAACTCACCGCCTCAGCTCTCCCCTGATCTCGGCGTTCACTTATCCAGCTGAATTAGGGTTTCTCTTGCCTAGCATCAACTCCGTTCTTTTGCACTGTTGAGGTCAGCTTTACGTTTTATTTTTCTTTGGTCCTTTTTGTATCTACTGGTTATGAGAATTTGTCACTCCTTTTGCTGGGATATGGCAGTTGAGCGCTAGGTTTTGAGGATTTCATTTTCCTTTACCAATTTTGACCTACCTCACCGTTTAGAATTTATTTCTCCATTTCTTCAATTAGGATTTCCTCTTGTTTCATTTTTGGTAGCTTTAGCTAAACGGTTGCGTTCTTGAATCTGTGCGTTTTTTTTTCTTCTTACGGTTTTAATTTACTTAGTTAGAGTTGGAGGTGAGCTCACTTTTAGATTCGATTTGTCTTTCAAGATCAGTTTGGTGAAGCTGTTTTAGCTGTAATATTTTCTTCATCCTTCTTGAGAAGGATTGGCTAATAGCCATGCCCTGTTATTTAAAATTTGATAAATTAAGATCTCCATTGATTAGGTTCTTTACAGTAGTTATTTTATTTTCTCCAATTTCTAATTAGCATCTCTAGATATCATTAGTATGGTTGTTGATATTATTCTGTTCTGCTGTTTGGTATCGCAGAGCCATGCCGCCATTTACCGCGTTTGCTTTGGATAGGCTGTTAGAACCTGCAACTTCTAAATCTGTCGACAAGTCTGTTTCTAGTTCTAACCCTGTTTCCAGGCCAAAAAATCTTCCGAAACCAACTTCTGCTAGCAATTCTTCTCGGGAGAGGAGAAATGGTGCACCGACTTTAGAGAGGAAGCGTAGTCGTCCTCAGATATCACCCGCACTCTATGCCACTCCTGAAGCAACCCCAGTTCCAGATTCACCATCTTCTTTCCCGCCTTCACCTTATATCGTCAACCATAAGCGACGTGGGCCAAGCCTGTTGAAGAGCTTTTCTGATGTTGAATCAGGTGCTTGCGAGAAGGTTTTAGAGGAAGATAAGATCAATGGAAGTGCAAAAAATGAGGAAGCTAAGGTTGATAATAGGGCTAATGCTCAATCCGTTCCCTCTGAGAGTGAAGAGAAGCTGAATGACCTAGATGACAGTTCCATCAAACTGGAACTTGTCAATGGTGCACAAAATTGCCCCACTGAAGAGGAATGTGTGAATGGTTTCCCTGACAGTGAAATAGGAAGCAGCCACTGGAAACCTGGAAGCAATAGTTCAGGGAACAACTTGACGGCGGAAAAGGATGTTTCAAAGCTTGTAATATTGAATTTGGAAAAAGATGGTGAGTGCGAGGATTTTTTTGATCCTCAGGAATCAATGAGTTGCTCTAGTAATACTGAGTTCGAGGACAACAATGGAGCTGAAAGTTCTGTGAACCGTAGTGCTACTACACCAACTGGGGAGTTTTTTGATGCTTGGGATGGTAAGGCTTCCCTTGTCATGTATTATTTCTGTTCTCTATTATTTTTTTATTTCATGAGAAGTGTATTTTTTTTCTTGTCTATCTTTTTTGCAGTTTGCTTATATCTGCTTATGTTTTACACATACTTAAGAATTTCCTCATGCTTTTACTGGAGAATGGATATTTACTTTTACAATTTTTCTGCTTATTCTAAATATGATGCCGTTGTGTATCGGAATTTAAGTGTAGCTTGTTCCATGAACCATATAAAAAATATTATCAATGCAATCTTACGATAGATTTTATACTGGAATTGACAAGCTTTTTTTTCCCTTTTTAATATCTCTAGAACTATCATGTGAGAGTGGGCGACAGCCATCCTGCGTTGATATTGAAGCAGAGTTGCGTGAGATAAGATTGGGTTTGTTGATGGAGACAGAGAAGCGAAAGCAAGCAGAGGAAGCTCTCAAGAACATGCAAAGCCAATGGCAGAGGATCAGGCAAGAATTAGCTCCTGTAGGGTTGCGGCTTCCTGCATGTCCTGTTGATATGGCTGAGGAGGTTCAGGTGCTGGATGCTAATCCTGCAGAAGAGTTGCGCCAGCAGCTTTATGTTGCTCGATTTGTGTCTGATACAGTAGGGAGGGGCATGGCTAAAGCCGAGATCGAAATGGAGATGGAAACTCAGATTGAAGCAAAGAACTTTGAGATTGCTCGACTACTAGATCGACTTCATTATTACGAAACTGTGAATCAAGAAATGTCTCAGAGGAACCAAGAAGCTGTAGGTAAGAGATGCAAATACCATAACTATTATATATTTGATTGTTTCCTGGTTGATCTATTTGAACCAACTATCGTTGGTTTCAGTCAACAATTGGTGTAACAGTTGGTTCTCTCTATTCTGAATATCTGGATGTACTTTCTGCTGGATATAATCGACTGATTGCCAGTTAGTTTTGGTGGTTTCATACTTTTTGCACTCTTTGAGAAAATCATATTGGTTTGCTTCTATAGGAAAGCTTGTACTCCCGGCTTTAACGTACGCTCCAGTGGATGATACACTTCCAAATCATTTTCTCTGCTAACTTGTGTTATATTGGTTATGTAGAGATGGGAAGGCGTCATAGACTTGTGAGGAAAAGAAGGCAGAGATGGATATGGGCTTCCATCGCTGGTGTTATTACTCTTGGCACTGCAGCCTTAGCGTGGTCTTACCTCCCTCCAGGTAGAGAATCATCTGCAAGCAGTGATTCTTCGGCTCCTGAGCACACAATGCAGCCAAGTGATGACTGACCCACCTTCCTATTAAACGGTAGACTACAATGTATGATGCGCATATCATATATTGATTGGGAAGAATAAAAGTTTTTGTATGCCACCTAGTGAGAGTGATCTGTTGCTTCCTTCAGCGGCAATTTTCCAGAGATTGCACAGTAGCATCATAATATCTAGTTACTGGCAATATGCGAGGTGATGATTTTTCTCTTAAATATATTCATTCTTCGTACGAAATCCTAATGCTAGTTTCTTTTCTGCTTAAAAGCTGTTAGGTTTGGTATGTTGCTTCACGGCAGTGATCGAAATCCCGCAAGAAATTAGTCTTATTATCGAATATATTCCCTTTATAGTTTATCCTATGGTATATGGTAATACTAAAATATGCGTAAACACTAACGGGCCGAACGGACGGTGTATCATCCACGATACTGTTTTTTTAGGTACTCTTCTTTTCATAGTGAGAATATCTAAGTTCCCCCATCGTTCTATTTTCTTGCGAAACACGATAGATCACGTCAAAAAGTTTGAAATCTGGTCTGGGGAGTAAGTAGACCGCAAAGGAAGAGTAGGGAAAGAACGTGAAGAAGAGGACTTGCCATGAACAAAAGACAAGAAGAGCATTGGCACATGCAACCCCAGTGTTGTCAATTTCATGAGGAAAAAGTTTGGTGTCTTGCCTGAAAGGCCAAAACGAATCAATCACAATGGAGGCGTATTAGGATTGGTAGATACTACAGTCACATCACATGGGTTCAGAATCCATGGAGTGTGTCATAAGGTAGATAGGGACACAGGGAGGATGGGGGCATAGCATAGCCCCACATTCAAGAGAATTTTTGCCCAGAAGGAAGGTTGAAATCGAGTTCTTACTGTACTCTTCCATACTGAACTGAAGTTTTAGCTATCGACATCACCTTTCCTTTTTAATACGCTGATGATCTTTGATTCTTGTTCTCTGTTTTTCCCACTATGTTGTGTCTCCTCAGTGGAACCCACAGAGTTTGCGGTCCTTAATACCATGAAAGTGCCGTGATTTATGGAGAACATGAGAAAGCAAGCAGATGCATTTAAGCACCCAAGGCATGGTATTCGAGATAAGGAAAGGATTGAACTATATTTATAAGAAAGGAAGTTTTGCCGTCGGAAGAAGACATATTGCTCCCATCTTTTTAAGCAACTGCTCCCTCTCCAGTCTCCACTATCCTAAACCGAGCTTGCTTCTTCCCGCAGAGAGATAGAGGTGAAGATGAGGGGTTTATTAATGGTTCTGCTGCTTGTGCTTTTGATCCACCAAGGCTGTTTTCATGTCCATGTTGAAGCAACGGATGGGTTCATTAGTACCAGAGGGACACATTTCTTGTTGAATGGAAACCCGTACTATGCAAATGGCTTCAACGCCTACTGGTTGATGTATGTGGCTTCCGATCCATCTCAGAGGCCTAAAGTGTCGGCTGCATTTCGTGAAGCAGCAAGCCATGGTCTAACTGTGGCTAGAACTTGGGCTTTTAGTGATGGTGGCTACCGTCCTCTGCAGTATTCCCCTGGCTCCTACAATGAACAAATGTTTAAGGTCTCCCAGATGCTAATTATCTCTGGTTTTCTTAGTTCTTCAGCTCTAAACTCACCATCTTGATAATCTGTATGTTTATGGTTCTGCTCTTGAAGGGGCTAGACTTTGTTATAGCTGAGGCTAGAAGATATGGGATTAAGGTCATACTGAGCTTGGTTAACAACTACGACAGCTTTGGAGGGAAGAAACAGTACGTGGACTGGGCTAGAAGTCAAGGACAATATCTGACATCTGACGATGATTTCTTCAGGCATCCGGTAGTTAAGAGTTACTATAAGAACCACGTAAAGGTTAGTAGATTCTTTCTGGACATGGAACATGTTTTACAGGATGAATATCAGGAATTGCCTGATTTTTCTTCTTGCTTTTGCAGGCTGTTCTCAACAGATATAACACTTATACTAGAACCCATTACAAAAATGATCCTACAATTATGGCGTGGGAACTCATGAACGAGCCTCGGTGCACATCAGATCCTTCTGGAAGGACCATCCAGGTTTTTGAGCTGCTGCTTCTTCTCTTCTCCCTGTACTCTGCATCTAGTTCATGATATAAACTCCTGCTCTTGATGTCTGTGTCATAGAATTGGATAGCTGAAATGGCTTCTTTCGTGAAGTCAGTAGACAGAAATCACTTGCTGGAAGCTGGTTTGGAAGGGTTCTACGGGCAGTCAACCCCAGAGAGGAAGAGTCTCAATCCCTCTATTGATATAGGAACAGATTTTCTTTCCAATAACAGGATCCCAGGAATTGATTTTGCAACCATTCATGCCTACCCTGATCAATGGTAATTACCATCTAATTTAGTCTCTTATGATTTCTCATACTTCGGGTTCAGACCCTAACACAAGTGAGCACATGTTACGATATGGGATTGAGTTCTCACATCCTTCTCGTTTTCTGCCTTGACTCCAAAGTGAACTACTTAAAATTTGCTTATATGCAGATATGAAACTTTGCCTGGATCTACTCAAGTTATTACCATTTTTTTTGCTGCACCATTTGCTCAGGTTATCCAGCTCAAGTGATCAATCTCAGGTTTCTTTCCTCAACAACTGGCTTAACACGCATATCCAGGACGCCCAAAACATTCTTCGAAAACCAATAATCATCGCCGAGTTTGGAAAATCTTGGAAAGACTCTGGTTACAGCGCATACCAGAGAGACCAATTGTTCAGTGCTGTATATTACAGCATATACGCATCGGCTAAAAGAGGCGGAGCGGCCGCTGGGGGGCTGTTTTGGCAACTTTTGACAGAAGGAATGGACAATTTTCGAGATGGGTATGAGATAATCTTGGGAGAGAGTCCCTCGACTGCAAATATGATAGCCCTGCAGTCTCACAGGCTTTACCAAATCCGGAAAATTTTCGCAAGAATGAGAAACATACGGAGGTGGAAGAGAGCAAACGAGATCAGGAGGAAGCAGAGGCAGAGTGAACATGGAAGCAAGCACATGAGACACTGAGAAGGCATTTCTTATATGAAATGGCAAAACATGTGAAACAGATATCTGCATACAGGACCATCAGTAGAAAGGATCCATATCATGTTAAATTATCAACAGTCCAGATTCGTTTTTCTACATTAAAAGTATATTTATCGTCGATGGCAATGACTAATTTTCCGCTGTATCTTAAACCCAGATTTGTTTCATCTTTGACCTCAGCCTTTAGTAACACTGCTGATCTCAGAACATTCTCATTTGTATATAGTAAGAATTGATGGGAGAGATACATCATTCCTCAGTAAACCAATAGCGGATCACATACAATAGAAAGCCAGCACAGGAAGCTAGAGATAGAAGAATAACAATTACGCGAGCCCATAGAGAGGAAACAAATGCTTCCAGCACAAAAGCATTCCATAACCAATCCCACAAGATGCAGAAACTAGACCCAACTGCAGCACCGACGACCACTTGACTGACTGTATGCAAGCGTTGAGAAACTCGTAGCCATGACTACAAAAGAATATACAATAATGACAAGAATCAGCAGCCTTTTCTTTCTCAGATTATATTGAAAAATCATTATCTATTAAGTGTCTGCTGTTCCAACAGTCCATTCTCAGTTTCTTCATGTTGACGGCCAAACTTGAGTTACATCTGACTAGACAAAAATAATTAAAAACACGATAAAGATCAACGTCCTGTCAGTTTTAAAATCGATATTACCAAACTTGAGTTTACCATTTGATGATGCAAAATGGATCGCTAGTTGCCAACACCAAGAAACTAAATTTGTAACTTGTTGCCAAGGAGCTTTACAAATCAGTATGTTTTTATTCAAATCGCAAGTGCATCCATTCTGATTAATCTGACAATGGCTTCTAGTTTATATGCTAGAAAATTGTGTTAAAACAGTGCACGAGCTGGGTATATATATAGCATTTGACCTTTTCTTGTGAAAACTAAGAGGTAGAAGATACAAAGAAGAGCATATAGTAACCCAGGATGCCCAGAGAGCAGTAATAGTCAGAAATAACTTACAAGATATGAGCCAACAGCCAACATAAATGCACTGAGAATCAGTGAAGACTCATTCACTCCTAGCCATTCTACAACTGCAATAGCATAAGAGAAGAACACTTTCAGCGATTGCGTGAATTTACAAAATCAAAAATCGAATCCTTGATCAGTTAAGAATAAATTAGTCTCAACATTCAACCACACCCCTCGGATACAGGATCGGTTTCTACATGTTTTGTTCTGATCGAGTTTCTTCAATTACATAAGCGGTTGTAAGAATGACATTAATATCTCAACAATTCAACCCCACAAATAAAGCAGGTAAAGGAGGAGTAACAGACTTACAGGAAAAAATGACAAATATCACAAAATAGAAGATGGATTGTGCATGAGAAGATGGCATGCCAGGGTCCGATTTTGATGCAGCAGCAGGTCGCTCTTGATTGATTATTTGTTTGAGCGTCACTGAGAGGATAGCATTGATTACCGACCCCATGACAGCCCATATTGCTTCCCCATCATGCCTCCAAAGAATGATAGCTCCAAACAAGACAGTAACAAGCCATTTGCTCTATATCAACAGAAAGCCAGTATCAATAGCAAGTTATTTTACCTGAATTTCAATTTTTCATTACCGACATAAGATGGTATCACAGTTTTGAATGACAATGAGATAACGATAATCTCGCTCTTTTATTATATGCCAAATTCAATCACTTCTTCAATGAGATAACCCTATCCAAGTATGCGAATTCTATTTGGTCTCTCTAAGCGCAAACATCTCGCCAACACTGTAACAATTTCAAGACCTTCCTGTGCACTGCTAGCAAATGAAACTCATAGTAAAAGACGGGTTCAATTCGCAATATCAAAAAACGAAGATGTTAGACTTTATAGATTATAAGCAATCAGAGCAAGTGAAAACAGAGAGAACGACTACCAGACGATTGAGAGTGGCTTCCAAGTCCCCGGACGCGAATACGGAGGACCCACCAACCGCAACTTCTCGCTGAAACAACCTCTCACTTTCTTCAACGCTATCATTATCATTATTCCTGGAAGCAGAAATTTTAACCAACTCGGTCATGGTCTTTAACCCAGCTCTCCCAGGACCAAACCCACGCAAGAAAACGGATTTTGAATCTGAAATCGAGAGAAGCGAGATGGGTGTCGAAGGATTGATCATGGGAGAACGAGAGAGCGGGTAAATGAAGCTGGGTTTGTGGATAACGGCCATCACAGCAATATTATTATATCATGGAGGAAACAGTAGAAAACTGGCGGGGATGGAATTCGCTGAATTTTTTTAATATTATGCATACCAAAATCACAAACCTCCAGTATTTAATGGTTTAAATAGTTCACTGATTGGTGGAGAAAAGTCCAGCGAAAAATTAATTTCCGTACAAAGCGATTTGGTACAGAAGCCAAGGATTCAAAGATGCTAGACTCTACAATTTAAAACATTTATCTCTGTTTCTTATTTTTTTTATTTAAATCAATCTATTTTTTCTGGTTTGCGTTGAAAAAAGGAAATTTGTTCGATTTTGGGTTCCGATGCTTAGGAATAGAGTATGCTAGACTCTATAGTTTTAAACATGTGTCGAAGTTTATTGATTTCTTTAGTGAAATTTGTATATTCCTTATGGTTTGCATTGAAAAAGGAAACTCGTTAGGTTATCGATTTTGAATCCATGGTCTAGAATATTTATTATAAAAAGAGATACATTAACTCGTGGATAAATATTAAGATTTATTCATTCTTAGCTACAGATCAAATATTTCATTCCTTTTATAATTGGTGTTTAGTCATAAATTTGAGTTTTAAATATATAAATAAAATTTAATTTATTGATAAGAGATCCATCTAAATAAAAAAAAAAATCAGAAAAAGAGTAATCTTATGATATACTAATACAAAAAGAATTCAAACGGTTACATATCTTTCGTACATTATTGGTGTTTGCTCTTCATCTTCAGAAGACTAGAGCTCTATTTTGGGGCCCAATCTTAGAAATGGAATTTTCAGTCCAATACTATAGTTGCTAATTTAATTGGGCCATGGACAAAGGCTTTCCCTCTTCTTACATCAACACCCTTAGGAATCGTATACACATGATGGACTACTGGACATGCCCGACAAGGACACCATTCCAAAAGAATCTGAATATTAGATAGTACTGATACAAATGTGAAAGGCACTGAAAAAAGGTTATAATATCTTTAGTGACTCAAAGAGAATATTAGCCATGTCTCGAAATTCGTAGTGAAAAATATAAATGGAATATGCCAATGGGTGTTTATTACACAAAACACAGGTTCAACAGAGAAATATAGGAGCACAATAGGGTCACTTGTAAACCCGCGCCGCCACCAACAAATAATAGGGTGATGACCTCCTGAATATTCTACCACCGAGAGGCAAAATCCAGGAGGAGACGAGGGCAACAAAATCAACGTCAAAATTTATCTCTAACCAGGCTTTACACATATTCTTTAGCCTTTACAGGCAAGAAAGTAACATTATGTTCCATGGAAAGGGATAAAAGTAACCTACTTTGAATCAAAATCACCCACCCCCGAAATCATGATGTTGAAAACCATTTCTCGTGCTAGAACTAAGCACGGATCTTTATGTGACTGCAGATTCCGCGGAAGCAATTCTCCACCGCCACCAGTGAATTCCCTTTTTGCCCTTTTAGTGTTTTTGTTGCTCCCTTTTCATGCTTTTGGGATAATGTAGATTATACGGCAAATGGATTTGTTTATTGAAAAGGAATAAAATGGAGCCCATGCCATTCCATATATCCATTCCCAGATAGAACAAGGACCCAGTTGATTTTTTAAAAAAAAATTAAAGGGATATCTATTATTTTTGTATTTTATATTTAAAATCAAAAATCAAATTTCGAATCTTTGATTTTTATTCAAGAACCAACCCCACTCCACATAATTAATTTCATCGAACATTAACGTTGTATAAAAGATGAATATGTACTCAAACATAACTCTTGGGTCATGATTAAACGCACTTTGTCATGATCGAGTACAAAACTTTTTCTACAGTTGTTGCTGTTTGTAAGAGCTGAATTTTCAGGAAGTGATAGTAACAAAGGGGTCATTTCAAGGATTCAAGGGCTCAAGTTTAAACCAGTTGTTTTTCCTTGAAAAGGAAAAGAAAAGGGTTGTGCTGGTTAGAACTAGAGAGCAAGTTCTGTCAACTTCTTTTCAAGGGGCTGCAAGTTAGATCGACTTCTTGTCGAAAACTTAAATACGAAACTAAAATTTTAATGATAATGGAGGCTAGGGCAGTCAAAACTGTGGATGCAGATCGGCGTAGGGGTCCAGGCAAGCGACAAAGACATATGCCAGGTGTAGGCAGGGGATGCGATGAAATGGCTTTGGTACATGAGGAGAAATACACACGAAATATATATATTATATCAGAGGTGTCCATCAACCCTGTCAAAGTCGATCAAAGAGTTACGTTACACACTACATGCACATAGGCTTGCAGTTTCACAGAGACCTACTCCTATCCTCCTGCTTCAGAAATTTCACCCACTGGTGCCACATCAGAGCAAATATATGCAAATGGAGCCAGTCAACAGGTTATGACTCTAATGCCAGCCCTCCCTGCAACTTGCCAGTTGCCACTGCCAAAACCATCAGTTCAAAACACGCACTACAGTGGTTGATGGATGATATATATGTGTAACCATTTTTTTTCTTTTAATCTTTGGTTATGTGTGTATATTTATATATATCATAGCGCAATTTTATCAGTAATATTGAGGGCAGTTCTAACCTGACGTTTGGCCGGCAAAGTGGGACAGTGAGAATCCAGTTTTGATGCCAATCTCAACGCCCCCCCTCCCACGAAAAACAGAAGCTTTACCTTTTCTTTCTTCCTTTCGCTCATTGAATAAAAACAGGAAATCGCGTGTCTGACAAACACATTCTGCATCTTTCCTGTCTACGCTCTGTCCGTATTCAAATGGGAAAAAAGAAAGAATTTTCTATTTCCCTGAAAGAAATTTTGAAACTGCAAATTTCGACTCATTTACAGATTACTTAACCAGGAAACTGACATTGCAGTTCCAAGTTTTTTAACACATCGAAACGCCCCGTACCATGGAGTTTCAGCAGCCACGTGATAACTCTCTCTCACACGCCACAATACCATGCCAGTACACGGGTGAGTGACACCCCCAACAATTTTGAGCTCCCTGCCTTACGTTTTGAACGGTTCTCATTAATGGTTCTTCGTACCGCAAACTTCAATAAAAATAGCCTTCTAACTATTCTCTGCACCTACCTCAATTATCACATTTACTCTTCCTCTTTTTGGCTTGTTTAAGTGCTCCGGCACTCAAATATGAGCAGAAAAGGAGGGCATATTGATTAATGAATTGTACAGTAATTGCCAATGACCAGGTATGGTTAAGTTATGAAGAGAAGTCGGATTTCGTGAACCCAACCAAAAACATCCCCGGGGCAATCAATAGTATCTGCTACCAGGACCGATTCAAAAATAATGGTGGTGGGTTCTGTTGGTAATAAAAACAAACACGCCCCGTGCGGAACTGGAATTGCCGTTGAAGAACCCGGTGTACACCAGAGGACGTGCCAAGGCAAAAACACGCACGAACGGCTCACGCCTCACGTGAAAATTCCAACAACCTTTATTTTTTCTCTTACCCCCCGGTGACGAACGATACATGACAAACCACCTTCTTATTTTTCTTTTATTAATTAAAAAGAATAATATAATATAATAATCCACATGTCGTTCTGGATATGGACCCCACTTAATCAGCAATAAACCACGCCTGTCTCGGTGCAGAACTGAGAACCCCTGCTTATTAGGATTCCAAAACACTTTGGATTTAACAAATCTGGGCCATTAATTAAATCCCATTTAGTTCCTCGAGGCGTTTATAAAAGGCAAAGATTTGTCTACGGAAAGTTTCAGTTTCCCTTGCCCTTTCCCTTTCAAAACACCTCACTTGTGCTCTCCTACTCGCTCACAGTGCTCTCCTTTTCCAGCAGAGTCTCTCTCTGTTCTTCCTGTTTCCGTTTACCTTCTAACAGAAATGAACAGCCAACCGAAAGATTTCGACGACGTGAAAGCAGAGAAAGCGAGTGCCATGTTAAGGTATAACCGTCTCAAGAACCTGGCCAACCTGTTCCGTTTAGTGGAAGCTTGTGCACTCCTGGTTCTACTCTCCTGGACCTTCACTCTTCTCCCGTTCGCCGTGAAGATATCCGGCGAGTTCTTCCGGCGGACCTCCAGAGTGATGACGAGTCCGCTCTTCGTCTTCGCGATCTGCAACGCCATCATCGCCGCTCTGATAGGGAGATTCTCCGGCGAGAATCGCGGCGCCAACAATGCTGTAGGTGCTGTCAATGCTGCGGAGGCACAAGTCGACGAGGAGTGCGTGAAAAACATTGACAGCATTAATAATGGTGTCAGTGACAACAACGACAATTATGATAACCTTTGGTCTCCCAGGACAACGTTGTTGTCAGAGAATCCTCTGGCAATAGAGTCCAAAACCGTAGAGGAGGTTGTGTTCCAGGACAAACAGATCATCGTCGTCTCCGGAGCAAATGCGACTAAAGATGGCGCGTGCGAGGGCGGAGAGGAGGATGACACGAGCTCGGTTATTTTGAAGGAGGATCCAAAAATATTCCGGAGAACGAGGTCGGAGAAGTTACAGAGAGATCGTGTGAAGGAGAAGGTGTTGAGGAGGTCAGAGACGGAAAAGTGCATGGATTGGTGTCCGGAGGACGAACTGAGTGACGAGGAGTTCCAGCGAGCGGTGGATGAGTTTATTGCAAAGCATTCGTTGTTCCGTCACCCAGAGTCTTTGTCTTTTGTTCTTCAAAACCGGAGCTCCGTCGTTAAATTCCAGAAACAATAAAAAAGCAATGCAGATCATATAACAAAAGAAGGCTACCACGATTTTCAGATTCTCTGTTTTCTTCTGTAATGCTACTTCTTTTGACGCCTATGTACATAAAGAGCCTGCTAAATTTGGATGGAATTTCACTGTTTTTTTCCTCACCAGTACGTAAAAATGTAATGGAAGCTGTTCACTTGAGATTTATACAATCAGGTGATGCCCTCGCTTAAGAAACGCACTGACCGGTTTGCTTTTGTTAGAGAGGTGAAGATAAACTGGAAAAGTGGAAAAAGCTAGTACAATCTCTTGGAGAATCAGTTCTGGGATGAAAACTGGTTTATGGTTTGGATTAGCTTATGTAAATGCTGCTACAGTTCGTTCATTCATGGTTCTTTGATCTTCTGGAAATACAAGATCTGAAATTGGTCTTCTCGATCTTTTCCTTTCCTTGCTATGAATATATATTGTGGCCGCTTTTAATGATTAAGAAATGACAAACCTGATGCTTGACGGGAAGACAACTAGGCGTAGAAGGTTGTTCTTCATATGCTTGGAGTAGGAGATGAGATGATCTCTCTCTCCCCATGCTGGTCAAACATTGTCCATTAGTCCCCACTTCTTAGACATATATTTACATCAATCATGATACAATAATGGGATAATAATTCCCAAACCAAAACAAAATGTACTTCACTTTCACTACTGCCTATCCCCGAAATCTCTCAGGAAAAGTTTACTTTCACTTTACCATTGAAAAGATTAGATTCTTAATGAACCGAAGATCTCCATTTCCCCCACCTTCTTTCTTTCCCCTTTTCGACTGGGAAGTCATGATTAAATCCACCTTCGGTGGCTATTGGATCGGTTGAATTAGTTAGCTCGTTGCATTTTTTAAAGAGATTTTACCGAACTATCATCATGAAGACAACTTTTGCTTTCACTATTGTCGTCCTGCTCAAGACATATCAAACACAAAACCTTGTCCAGATTTTTCTTGTTATCTTGGGAACCATCTCTCTTGCACTGTCCGATTTCTTTTTACATGCTAAATTCTTCCCCGTACCTTCAATTATGATCCTTTTATGAGACGGGGAAAGTGAGGAAGGTGGGCATACCCTGATGGAATGTCTACTAATGGACGTTTCCAACGGACAACTTTTGAGAGGAAAAATATTTTTAAATTTTGTCTGAAACTTATAATGTGCCAGCTTTGCTTCTTATCCATTTAAATTTGATAAATGGTTTGTCAAGAAAAAGCTTTCATTGGACAAACCCTTCAATCATTCTACTCAAAAGTGCCACCTTCGCCTATTTAATTCGTATTTCACTCAATGCCTTGGCTTTATTGCAGATAAACAGGAAATGGGTGCAAGAAAGAAGCCAAGTTCGTAATCATTCTGATTGACTATCGCATACAAAGGACAACCCTGAGGCCAAAACAATACCCCATCGACTGCTATTTGTCCACAGATTTCTTACTATAGCTACGCCTTATCCTCATAAACCAGACCCTAACCCATATGGGCTGTCCCGTTTATAAGCCATTATTTTCTGCAACTCTGTCATGGAGCTGTTCAATTTTTGCACTTCCTCATCTGTATGGATCCTGAAATTTTGGTGCTGCTTATTACCGATTGGTGGGAACATTATAATCCATCGGAACCTTTGAGAACTTTACCTTCTTCTCGTCAAGGCATCTATCTTATAATCTAGAGTCAGCGCAGCAGCCAATGGTTTTGAACTAGAAGGACGCATAAATCCTTTGATCAAGAAAGTAGAAATGGGCATAAATTCTTTCGTCTAGATCTAAATTATAGCAACTTTATAGCTCGACGTCACAGACCTACATAGAGCTCTAAAGTAGGCCGGCCTATATGGTTCCTGTACTGAAATTGCCTGAGAAAAAGAATAAAAATAGAAATATTGATTTTTTTCTAGACGTGGACATCGAAACTTAATCTCGTTAAATTTGTATTATTTACTTCTCTACGTACCAAATTATGTGTGTGTGTGTAATTACACATATATACTCATACAATTCTTGTTGTGTAGCCAGGGAGACAATGAGGTCAGAGATAGGGCCTCCCATTCCATTTCTAAAAGAGTAGAAGGAAAAAGAAAATTTCGTGGGTTCCAGACAAGCATAAAATGTCCCAAACACAATGACATGGACTCTCATTCATCCCAGATTCTCCTGATATATGCTCATACTTCCTTCAGGAATGTCTCCCCAGATTTGGTTAACTTCTCACCTGGAAAAATCCAACCAGGGATCACGAGAGAGCTCAGCTACACAGTCTATTTTCCTCAAACAGGTCCATGAGGAAATAATTCGCACCCATGAAAAAAGATTGAAGAGATCACAGCTTGGGAAGCCAAGTAAAGAGGATTCCCAGAATTCTATGCCTCGACACTTGTTTTCAAACGTTCAACCTTAGATAAAAGTGGTCAAGTGTGCCCGTATTTATCGGATGAGATGAAAGCGCAGGAGAAGACCATCATGAGTTGTATATGCCTTCAAGCTAGCTAGTACTCGGTGTCTACTTGCAGGCTTTCATTAAGGAAAAAATAGACAGTAAGAAGCACATGCACTCTGAGGCAAAAGTGCCATGGACGGACAAAAGCAAGCCACGGAGATATCTGCAGAGAATTTATGTTGTGTAAATGAGATCGAGGAAACGTAAATGATGATTGTCTTTGAACAGAATAAATGGAATGATGGATCACGAATCTCCTTGATAAGCTGCATTATGTCCTTTGAGAGTTTTAACTAAATTGGGTTGTCCATTAAATCAACAGTAGTGTAAGAAATCAACAATGGTTTTGTCTTATTATCCATTGGTATTTTAAGTATTTAATTAGGGTTTGAATAATATGAATATATCTTATTTTGTTCCTCTGGTGTTCATCTTAACATATTGACTGTGGCGAATAGATTCATTTCCGTTCTAATTCTCTTATTTTTTTTCTGAAATAATTCTTCCAAATTTAATTGTGTCAAGATATGATCAAACCCTTTATTTTTTACGAAGAATAAATGAATCTTAGCATATTTATCGGATTAATTATTTTATAACTTAAAAACTTGATTTTTGTCAATACATAGGATTAGTAAAACAAAAATTTTATACAAAAAATTCAGGGTAAAAAAATATAGATTCAAAAACTAAACATTGAAATTTGAATTATCACATTGAAGTTAATGGAAATATTTCGTATCTTTAATCCTTATCATTACATTTGTATTAGAATCTGCGGTCCAGTTTCCACTGAAACAAACATTCTGTAGTGGGCAACCTAAGCTAAACAGGCCGTTTGTCCAATGCTTGGGAGAGCCCATTTTGAAAACTGCAATTTAGCCAGTCATTAAGGCCCATTGTTTCAATAGAATGGGAAGATGGTAGAAGAACATGTCAACTCCCAATCCAGGTGGCCCAGTTTTCAAACCGGGTGCAAAGCCCACGATTGGTTTCTATACGCCCAGCAGTACGGCATTTGAGTTCATGAGGAATGAACAAGGATATAGTTTCCCCCCCCAAAAAAACTTAATTATATATTATTTTATAAACATATATTTATTTATTTTGATTTCGTATTGACAATTTAATTTATGCAGGGAACAGGTTGTGAGGGTGGACAGCCGGCGAACGGATAAGCGGAGAAATAACCGAGGTAAAACCGGCATATTATATGGTTCCTTGGCCTCTTTAACTTGTGACGACTACATCGATCCGCCTGCACGGACTAGAGACTAAAACAAGGGTAGAAAACAAAAAAGTCTAGACAGACTGGTTGAATCTTCAAGGTCTTGTTCTAAAACCAAATGACAATTAAATTAAGACGCAACTAGCTTCCTGGACGATTAGAAGACAATGGAAACGGGTAAAGGATCTTGAAAATTAGCCAGAGAAGGTGAACAACCCAAAGATTCGTTGCACCAGTCCTCTCCAGGATTCCTATTTTATACATACAAGATGCCATTGGCGTAACAGTTAGTATACCGATCTCCTGGATTGCAGCGAATACAATCTCTTTGCTAGTTATTCCATGGTGCAAAGAACAGTGTTGAAGGTCGACATTTCATGCCAAAAATGCAAGAAGAAGCTTGTCAAAGCTGTGTCTTCCCTTCAAGGTAAGTACAACGTTTGTACCTATCTTGTTTTTGTGAAGGTAAGTACGAAAATCATGTTAGAGGTATGGCTGGTCTAGCTTCAGAGATCTTGTTCCTGCTTTCTACCTTTTCAGGTGTGGACAAGATCGAAACTGACGAGAGTAAAGGAACGTTGACGGTAACAGGAAATGCAGACCCTTATGACATAATAATCCGCACTAGAAAAGCAGGAAAATACGCAGAGGTGGTCACTATTGGACCTCCCCCGGCGCCACCGAAGCCGGATGCGCAAAAGAAGCCTGAACAGAAGAAGCCCGAAGAGAAAAAACCCGACAACAAAGAAGAGAAGCCCTTGTTCCACGATCCACACACTTGCCCCCAATGTCAACGAATTGTTGTCGTGCCAATGAGCCGCTATGACGAGCTCAACCCGTCATGCTCTATCATGTGATTTCCTTTGCCACACCACCTGTCATTTCTATAGTTTATAATTATTTTTTTATAAAAAAAAGATAAAACGAGTAACAAGATTATTATTTTTCATATTTCGATCAAGAAAATAATAATTTTAGAAGATAAAGGCTAAGATCTTAATTAAATTAAATTAATTACCACGGTCTCTTTCATGTGCATGAATCATAATGTGTGTTTATTGTGGATAAAAAGGCTTAATCCGAACTATAAATATTTTGCAATTAATTTATTTAAATACATAATAAAACAGAAGAGTATTATTATCCACGTGTGAGTTGTATGAAAAGAGCAGTACAGTAGTAGGGATGTAGACATCGTCGTAGGATGGATAGCTTATTTGAATGGAAGGGAGCAGATTGAAAGATTGTGCAGGGTAGGACTCATACGAATCCGACCAAAAACAGTTCAAACCTAACTGAAATGTCCACTTTGCCAAACACTCCCCGTGTTTTCTGCATCGGAACTGCCGATACGAAGCTCGATGAGCTCCGGTTCCTTTCCGATTCTGTCCGCTCCAATCTTTCTGTTTTCTCCTCTTCTTCACAAGTGGAGGTCGTGATCGTCGACATTTCTGTCGGTAAAAATGACATCCAAGCCGTTTCCGGTTACGAGTTCGTGTCTAGAAGGGATGTTCTGGGAACACTCGCCGCGGTTATCCCTGATGACAGGGGTGAAGCGGTTGCCATCATGAGCAGGGAGCTGCAACGTTTCCTAAGTCAATACCACGCCGTTGCCGGAGTCATCGGCCTCGGAGGAAGCGGAGGCACGGCTCTGATATCGCCAGCTTTTCAAGCGCTTCCGATCGGGATTCCTAAGTTAATTGTATCAACCGTTGCCAGTGGCCATACTGAGCCCTATATTGGATCATCGGATTTGGTGCTGTTCCCTTCGGTCGTGGATATCTGCGGGATTAATAGCGTGAGTAAGGTTGTGTTGTCCAACGCCGGAGCTGCTTTTTCGGGGATGGTGACTGGGAGGATTGCGAGGACCAGAGATTCTAGTGGAAATGGCGGTGATGAGAAGCCTACTGTTGGTTTAACCATGTTCGGGGTTACTACTCCGTGTGTGAATGCTGCTAAAGAGAGGTTGGAGAAAGAAGGGTATGAGACGCTTGTTTTTCATGCCACTGGAGTGGGGGGCAAGGCGATGGAATCACTTGTGAGAGAGGGGTTTATAATGGTATTTGTTCACATCCTTGCAATTCACTGGGGGTTTTTATTTTGTTATTGATCCAGAGGTTTGCTTTTGTTTTATGACTTACGATGATTGCCTTTTAATTTTGGTTTACTTAGGGTGTGTTGGACATTACTACCACAGAGGTTGCGGATTATGTGGTTGGAGGCGTCATGGCTTGTGATAGTTCTCGATTTGATGCCGTGATTGAGAGGAACATTCCTCTAGTCTTGAGTGTTGGAGCCTTAGATATGGTGAACTTTGGTGCTAAAGATACCATACCCACTAAGTTTCAGCAAAGAAAGATTCATATCCACAATGAGCAGGTTGTGACTCTATGTCAACCGGATTTACTCCTTTTAATATTATTTTTGCTCCTATTTTAATTTTGCAGCATTTGAGCTCTTCAGAGAGTGCCATATCATACCATTGTGTCAGTAGATTGAGGATATGCTTGACTCAGCTTATCCAAACCTTTATCCTGCTCTAATCTGGTTGCACGTGTAATCTGAATGACAAATAGTACAATCTAGTATGTGTTTCTAAGGCTGATAGTTGGAAGAGACATGCCGAGAAATTTGGATTTTCTATGTTCCACATGGGAGATTGATTTTTCTTTGGAGGACTATAATGATGGACATGTGCAATTGATGCGTTTCGCTGTTGTAAGGTTTCACTCATGCGAACCTCTGTGGACGAGAATAAGAAATTTGCTGGTTTTATAGCAGATAAATTGAACAAGTCATCTTCATCACAAATCCGCGTTTGCCTCCCACAAAAGGGTGTCTCAGCTTTGGATGCACCTGGGAAGCCATTTTATGATCCTGAGGCTACCTCTACACTTCTGGATGAGTTGCAGGGACTTATACAAACTAATCAGGACAGGCAGGTACTAGTGGCTCTTATCAAAAGGTGTATCTAAGAGTTCTGGCCTTTTCCATTTGCTTTAATTTTTTGCGTTCATGAATCTCCTGCTTTTTTCACCTTAATATAACTGTAACAAACTGAGAGTTGATATGTTAATAGGTTAAGGCGTATCCGTATCATATTAATGACCCTGAGTTTGTGGATGCGTTAGTCGAAAACTTTTTGGAGATTAGTTCAAAGAGCACCAAGGATTTGAATATTCCCCTAACTGCAGTGACTGGGATCAGCCATGATTTTAGTGAAGCATCAAGCGATAAAACAATCTATCGCATCCCAAGCTTCTATCCCCACTCAAGACCAGGTTAGTGGTCAACTCATCCATTTCAGCGATATTCTTTTCATGGTTAGACCTATAATCTTAGAAAATAACCCTGCTGATCACAGTAAAACATTATTGTCCTTACAGGGAAGACAATTATGATCAATATTTGTTGGCAACTCCAATGCTTGACACGATTTTTTTGAGAGATTTGAGGAAAATCCCTAATCAGTTGTGTTACTAATATTGTAACAGAAACTATTCAAAACACTCGAGCAATATTGAAGAGACTGAAAGACCAAATAGATCAAGGCTTGCCCATAATAGGGGCTGGTGCAGGAACTGGAATATCTGCTAAGTTCGAGGAAGCTGGTGGAGTTGATCTCATAGTGTTATACAACTCAGGTCGTTTTCGCATGGCAGGAAGAGGTTCCCTAGCAGGCTTGTTACCTTTTGCTGATGCAAACGCTATAGTGGTTGAGATGGCCAATGAAGTATTGCCTGTAAGTTTCCAGTTGCAAATTATCTCTTAGGGGAGGAGTTTGCCTGATTTACATCTTCCTTTTCTGCCTGGCTATCATTTTAGCGTTCTTTAGTTTTCAAGGTTTTGTTTTGAAATCCTGAAAATAAGATATGACGAACTCTTTGGTCCTTGGTTGTAGACAATGCTGAATAACGGTAATTTTGGCATGGATGGGCTCCAAACTTTATGTATAACAAACGCTGGTGTAAGAAAACTAACAGGAAAAAACGAAGTGTGGTCTTTGGTTACAACTGTAGTTTATACCTAATTTTCTGTTTTTATATCTGAAACTAAGACTGCAGCACAGGTCTGATAGATCAGGTTGTAGCTCTATATCAACTATATTGTGGTCTCTATCTCATGTGAGTTCCATCAGTAGCCATATTTAGGTGTTAGCTTACTGTGCGTTATAGTATAAACCTTGGCTAAGGTTTGTTAAAAATGTACATGAATAAGCAGGTTGTCAAGGAGGTCCCGGTTCTCGCTGGAGTCTGTGCAACTGATCCATTTCGCCGGATGGATTATTTCCTAAAGCAGTTAGACTCCATCGGGTTCTCCGGGGTTCAAAATTTTCCAACTGTTGGGCTGTTTGATGGTAATTTTAGACAAAATCTGGAAGAGACAGGAATGGGCTATAAGTAAGTGTTCAAAACTGTGTTTTGCTCAAAACTATTCTCACGTTAATCTTCTTATTGCCTCTTATGCCTATCTATATTCCTCCTCAGCTTGGAGGTCCAGATGATTGAAAAGGCACATAGAATGGGTTTCTTGACTACCCCATATTCTTTTAACCAAAATGAAGCCTCAGAAATGGCAAAAGCTGGTGCAGACATTATTGTAGCTCATATGGGGCTTACGACCTCTGGCTCTATTGGTGCAAAAACAGCTGTCACTCTAGAGGAGAGTGTATCTCGTGTACAGGATATTGCAGATGCTGCACACAGGATCAACCCCAATATCATCTTGTTGTGCCATGGAGGTAAATCTAGCAGAACTTCTTTTCTGTTAGCGAGATTCTTGTATGGTTTCAATTTATATAATATAAACTTATCCTCTTAAGAGATCCCAATCATAAAAATAGTGCTGACGTGTTTGATGACACTCTTTATTATTTTTTTTTAGCTTTTCTTACATTTTCATTTCCATAGACTATCAACGCACCCCCTATACATTTTGAATTTCGGGTTCCGTTCCCGACCAAGTCCTGGTTATTCTTAATTTTATGGACCAAGTTTTTATTATGTTGTTCAAACTAATACAATTCTCAAATTATTCTCCGAAACATTTGCAGGTCCTATATCCAGTCCTACCGAGGCAGAATACGTTCTTAAAAGAACCAAGGGGGTCCATGGGTTTTATGGGGCATCAAGCATGGAGAGGCTGCCTGTTGAACAAGCGATAACAAGCACAATGAAACAGTACAAATCAATATCTATCACATGAATTTTAATATTCCCCCCTGTATCTTCAAGCTGCATGAGTTGTGTGTGCATATCTTCATTTTCTGCCTCTTCTCTTTACAAGCTTGAGAGTAAAAGTTTAGTGTCGTATAATGAGGCTTGTTGAAGTTTACCCCTCGAGTTGTACAATGCAAAATAAATTAGTAAATTACCAATATGTCTAGCTCAGCCTCATCGCCTGCAGAAGTGTCCCAGATCGTGCGCATCTATAAGGCCTTCAATGTTACAGGGAGGCCATTCTTGAGTCTTGGGATATGTGCCCTCTTTTCTAAACTGGGGTCTAAATCATCAATTGTCCATCTGTGTCATGACAGAATTCTCAAGTATTGCCCAGCAAAATCGTATCCTTTTCCAATGAGTAAGATGTGAATTTTACTTTTGATGGAAAAAAGAAAGATGACTAACTCACTTGTATCCACCCACTAATCTGTGCAGAAAAACCAACATTGTCACCTTGGCCATGTTCATTCCCAAACATGTCCTGGGTCCTGATCCAAAAGGTATAAAACTGTATGGTTTCTGCATCTCCTGAAAAAAACAAAAGCCCGGCCAATACTGTCATCTTGTGCGCGGCAGAATCAGGTAAAATGATTCGAAGTTATTACATCAAATCTTGAAGGGTTGAATTGCAATGGATCCTCGTACAAATCCGGGTCATAGTGTATACAAGTCGCGTCGATGTTTACATGCCATCCTTTCTTTATACCAAAACCTGAGGAAAGCATGAGAAGAAATTAAAATACAGCGGAAGCAATAATCTCCCTGTTGTAGCCGCAAAATTCACTACATGCAGTTCTGTATGTTACGAAGAACGGAGAGAATTACCATCAATTGTGCAATCATTTAGTACCACTCGAGGAAACCAAAGTAGAACATTTGACATTCTCAGTGTTTCCTTGACAACCTACACAATGAAGAAAAGAGTCTGAAAGTTTCTTCCTTTTTGCTTGTAGATATGTACAGCCTGAGCATGTAAATTTATCCCACCAGATAATGGCAGAGGTTATGACACAGTTATACTTCTATTTAAATATAAATACAGAAATGAAAGCCATCCCCACTGAACAATTTGGTTCAGGGCATCCGCGATTGTCTACCTTTAAGCCGTAAGACATGCTGTTGAGGTCTTCCAGGGAGAGTAGGGCTCGATTCTGCTTATTGTTGGATACGGATGATTGTTCTTCCTGAAGTCAAGAGTTTTTCAAGATCCCAAGGAATAGAGATTAATAAAACATCACTTCTACTATCTCTAAAACCATCCCTAATGATTTATAACATGTTTTTGTCAAGTGTAAGCCTGCGAAAAGTCTTACCCTGAGCCTGTCTTGGGCTTCTCTGTTGTCAGCAAGGAATTTGACACTCCACATCATAGCAACTGCAGTAGTTGTCTGTCCCGCAATGATCAATGTTAATAAGTTATCCATAATCTCAGAATCATCAAGCTTTTCATTAGATGGATAGGAATCTCTCTGTAACATGGACTGCAGGACGTCGGTATGAAAGTCTATGCCACTTCGTCTTCTGGCAACTATCCCTCTGAAAGTTTCCATGAGCCTTTGACGTGCCTGTATGACCAAATTCATATTATTACTCTCTGCAAGTGAAAAAAATCATGGATTAACAGAGTCAAATGGAGCCCGTCTCCATCCCTACCTTGATGCCTTTATAGTATCTGGTGCCAGGGATCATGACAGGAAATGATAACATTGCATCTGAAATTGCTGTGCAGTGTTTCTCTATCTCTTGTAGAGAGGGTTCCTCTGTGATACTCATTAACATGTTGCACATAGCATCCAATATCATCTACACAAGTCAAAGCATTTTCTCAGGTTTTGTGTTACAAAACTGAAAGAAACTAATCTACCGCGCGCTACCCTTTTGATGTTCTCACCTTCATGCTGAAATCAAGCATCGCAAAGCTTTTTCCATCTTCTTCCAACCTCTTTAGCCTTTGAGATATCATTTCGTCTAGTTTATTCACAAAGCTAGCCAGAGAAGGCACGGAAAATGTATCTGATAGAATGCGTCTAATCCTTCTGTGGTCCTCATGGGGTATGCATAGTAAGCTCTTTTCTCCAACACAATCTGCCATGGATTTAACATAACCCTTGTTGAAATCAGCAAATTCATTGGAAAATATCTTCTTGGCTCCTTCTATGCTTGGAACAAACACGTGAATCTTGCCAAATATTCTGGTCTTGAACCACTTCCCGTACCTGTTTAATCAATGCAATGAGATATATATAGTGTCATTGATAAATTAATATAATTAATCCACTTAGATTTGGAGAATAAAAGAAAAGAACTAACCATAATCTTCGTAGCCTTACGAAGTCATAGCATCCCTTTGTACTGTTAGTGGCTGAAAGCAAAGAAAAAGTTTCACCTATGAAGGGAAATCCAAGGCGACCAGGAATTTCTCTCCTGTGATCAGTTCCGACTCCTGATGACCTCCATGTTTTTAAGGCAATGGATGTCACAGCTACCAAGAATACCGTCAGTAGTAGAATGCCGTAGTTGTCCCGTACAAGAGGAAGATGAAGTTCTTCCATTGATAATGTCGACATGATCGACAGCAAACCTTATAAAGAAAAATAGTGATTAAGCCTGACAAAAGACGCAGCCACTAAGCCCTTTGTCACAACTTCAAAGGAGGGGGTTGACGCACGAAAAGCCTAATGCCTACTCGAGAGTGCACATGAATATTTGTTTTGATGAAACGGGAGGGAGGGAGGGAGGGGGGGAGGGATCTCCACTGGCAAAGGTCGAGAGAACTGAAATGACAAGGTGAAAGGGTGTCATTGTGGTTTCTATCATTTATCCTTTGAATGGAATGGATCTGATGGACACCTTCAATCTTTCAACCAGGAAATAAAAGATTCTTTGGCCATTTATATGGTAGCCTCTAGGAAGATCTCTTTGAGGTTGGTATCACAATTAGACACGTGTATATATTGATTGATATATTTAATTTTAGCATAATTAAATATGTGGTCCCGTAGCTCAGTTGGTTAGAGCGTTGGTCTTATGAGCCGAAGGTCGCGGGTTCGAGCCCCGCCGGGACCAAAAATCTGAAAACATAATTATTTTATTTTATTTTATTAATATATTTGACAATGGGAAAAATGTGTCACCTTACCTATATAGGTTGACTCTACCTGTGCTATTGTCCTGATTCAGGCACAGTTAAGCGGGAAGGAAACTACTTTGCCGCAGAATGCGTGGCTTCCTGGTACCTTCCACAGGTTTTCACAAAATGGAGAATTTGGGTACCAACGGGGGAAAGCAACGGGAAAGCAGCGCGAAGCAACATTTGCAAACCGTGTTGGCTATATTGCTTTATTTTGCAATACTTGGAGTTAGTGGCTAGTGCAGCTCCGGTGGGCCTGGTAAAGTTGACCGAAAAGTTCTGCTCCTAGGATTTGCTTTGTTATTGCTACCCTTATATTTTATCGTTATGATCCTCTCGTTTCTTGATGCTCACCAGGACAGTTTAGTAAAATACATACAATTCTACTCCTCCTTCAGTTCTCATTCGTAAGTCAAAAGGTTAGGGGATGTTCTGGGTTGTTGATATTACGATTGTCGGTATATATTTTTTTTCTGGGTTCTCTTGATAGTTTATTCAAAGGTGAGCTCTTGCCAATATCTTCTCTCTGAATTCGCTAGAAGCTGCAGGAGGAGAAGAGATCTGTTTCGGGAAAATCTGGGCGTTGTTATCTTAGATAAACAGGCGTATACAAGCAAGTGTAAGTCTCACTTTGTTGCCAGTTTGGTTTGATTTTAATGAAGGATGGGGCTCTACGAATGTTAAGAACCATTGTCTTGTGCAGAAATTTGTAAGTGGATTTGATTTCTAAATAACCATCATTAGTTCTTTTTTTCCTTTTCCTCTGTCTTAGGGCGAAGACATGGTAGATGCTGTAGTCTCCGGAGTCCTGCAAACGCTGCTGAGCGTTCTTGTAGAGGAAGGACGCATAGTTAGCGATTTCAGGGACCAGTTTTTGAAGTTGCAGAATGAGCTTCAACTAATGCAGTGTTTCCTGAAAGATGCAGACAAACAGAAGAGGAAGAACGAAACACTGCGTGGCATTCTGGGCAATTTACGAGAGCTAATTTATGAAGCTGAAGACATACTATCAGACTGCAAACTTCGATCATTAAGAGAGAGAAACAAATCCTCGACTGGTTGGTTGGGGTATTTCTATACTTCAAAGCTTCAATTTCAATATAAGACTGGGAAGCGTCTGGAGGAAATTAATGATAGGATCAGCAGCATCAAGCAAAATATCATGACTTATCTTAGCCCTTCAGTGGTCAACGAAATGGGAAGAATAGATGCACGCATCGACCAAATGCCTAGATGGAGCTCTCCTGTATATGACCATACTCTGGTAGTTGGTCTGGAAGGAGACACAAAGAAGATCAAGGATTGGCTCTTCAAAGCTGATGTCAGTATGCAGGAGATTGGCATTGTTGGAATGGGTGGATTGGGCAAGACTACAATAGCTCAAAAGGTCTTCAATGATAGAGAAATGGAGGAGTGGTTTGAAAGAAGAATATGGGTGTCTGTTTCTCAGACATTTAGTGAAGAACAAATCATGAGGAGTATGCTGAGGAACCTAGGAGATACAAGCGTAGGAGATGATAAAGGTGAATTGCTGAGGAAAATCTATCAATACCTCTTAGGAAAGAGGTACTTGATTGTGATGGATGATGTTTGGAGCTTGGATCTTAGTTGGTGGTATAGAATTTATGAAGGTCTGCCCAAGGGAACTGGTAGTAGCATCATCATCACTACTCGAAATGAGGAAGTTGCAAAAAGGATGAGGGTTGTTGAAGAGAAAACCCATCGCCCCAAGTTCCTCACCAATGATGAGAGCTGGCTGCTATTTAGAAAGATAGCATTTGCAAAAAGCGGAGGTGAATGCATAAACTCTGATCTAGAAAATGTGGGAAAGGAGATTGTAGAGAAATGTAAAGGTCTTCCCCTAGCAATCAAGGCAATTGCAGGTTTACTGCTCTACAAATCTCATTATCGTGAGTGGAAAAGAATTGCAGATAACTTTCGTGATGAATTGGCTGTACATGACGACTCAGTGATAGCTTCCTTGCAATTAAGCTACGATGAACTCCCCGCATATCTCAAGTCATGCTTCCTTAGCTTTTCTCTTTATCCAGAAGATTGTGTTGTAACAAAAAAAGAACTAGTACATTGGTGGATTGGAGAGGGATTCGTGCCATTGAGAAATAGGCCATCAATTGAAGCTGGGGAAGATTGTTTCACAGGTTTGACGAATCGTTGTCTGGTAGAAGTGGTTGACAAGGCTTATACTGGATCAATTTATAGTTGCAAAATTCATGACATGGTTCGTGATCTGGTGATAGAAACAGCGAAAAGTGACGGATTCCTTGAACTAAATGACAAGGGCTCTCGCCATCTTGGGATCAACAGCTACATGGATGACAAGCAACTCTCTTGCAGTCACAAGTTACGAGCATTGCTCTCTACAACCAAAGCTGGTGAAGTGAATAAGGTCAAATCAAGCGTAACCAGCAAGTTTAGTGAGTACAGATACTTGAGAGTCCTACATCTTTGCAAATCAATATTTGAAATGCCTTTATCAGATCTCTTATCTCATGTTGGTTCTCTTCAACACTTGGTGTTCCTCGATTTAAGCAATACCCATCCATTAATTGAGCTTCCATCCTCCCTTCAAAAGCTTAAAAATCTCCAAATTTTAGATGTGAGCTGCTGTCAAAGCCTGATATCGTTGCCTTCCTATGTTACAAACTTCAAGACACTCAGAATCTTGGATTTGAGTCATTGTATATCACTCGATTGCTTTCCAAAAGGCTTGGGAAGGCTCTCAAACCTTGAAGTTTTGTTGGGGTTTAGACCAGCTAGATCAAGCCAAAAAGAAGGTTGCCACATTGCTGAGCTGAAAAATTTGGTACGACTGAGGACACTTTTTATACATCTCACAAGGGAGGATGAGATTGGAGATGATGAGGTAAACGCATTAGCAAACCTTCAAGAACTTCAATTCCTCACAATAAGTTGCTTTGACTGCCATGGGAATGGTCTAGCTGAAAAATTGGATCAACTTTGTCCACCACGAGAACTACATGAACTGTGTTTGCAGTTTTATCCTGGTCAAGAGAGTCCAGTTTGGCTCAATCCCGTCTCACTTCATATGTTAAGGTATCTCTCACTTTCTTCCGGAAATCTAAAATGGTTGCATGAAAGCTTCCTTGGTGAGGATAATACGGTGTGGAAAATCGAAGGATTGATGTTGGAATCTCTGTCAGAGTTGGAAATGGAGTGGCCAATGGTGCAACAAGTGATGCCATCTTTGAGGACTGTCAATGCTAGCTGGTGTCCAAATCTGGTATCATTCCCAATTGATGATGTTGGGTTCAGAGGTGGTGTCTGGTCTAAAGAAGAACACCGGAGTTAGCCTGAGTTCTAAGACCTTACTTTTTGATTAACTTTTCCGGTATCAATATATAATTTCTCTGTTATCAATGTATTTCTTTCCTGATACTAGATTTGATCGTTATTATTGTTCATTTTTTGAAAGTCTTAAGTGATATTGAACCCTTGACTCCTTATATTCCTTCCGGTCAAGTAAATAGTCAGATGAAAGTTTGAGTGATATTGAACCCTTGTGCCCCCATGGAAATATACCAACCCTTCAACTCCAATCCTGATTTTTCGATTTTTCTAACTTAGCCATATGCACAGAAACAACCTCGTATACTAATTTTGTCTGTCGGAAAGTAAAAGGACTCATATGCCAGTTCTGCATCCTTTTTGACTCTTGGTTTTTCCCACCAGTTCTTGCAAATCAGTCGCCACCAAACTTATTGGAGAGGCATGACTTTCCATACCATTACTTACCGACTCTTCTTCAATCCCCCCTTTGTAAAATGTATCTGTATCACATGCTCAATCTTGGATCCGAAACCTTCAAACGGCCGGATTTTCTTACATGGCAAAACTAAGTATAAATGAAAGGCTCAATTTTTTTTCAATTTTTGAAGCCAATTGTGGTCCTTACAGCACAAGGAGAAGCCACTCAGTGATTCAACTGTTTGATCATGTTTGGGTTTGTTATAAAGAAAAGGATAATGTGTGTGTCGGCCTGTAAGGACATTTTTGAACAGAGTGGCTATCCACTTCCTCTACCAAATTATGTTGGCTCTCTGACAGCAGGGAAATAGCTAAGCTAAAAGTGGGCACACGCTATCTATGGCGTTAAAGAATTGGTCAATAAAATCAAGAAAACAATTATCTGGCCAGTCGTGTGCGCCTCAATGTTTCCCTCCTCCGCAAAATCCTCCAACATCCAAACATTCTCGAATCCTCTCTTCTATTTCTATCCGCCCATCATTTCCCTTTCTTTTTTGCGGAGGTAATGTCTTCCTCTCCTGTTTTCTTTGTTTTGACATGAACACCCTGGTGTTTGGTTTCCGATATTGTCATAGTTTATTGGCTTCTTTTGTCTCTCTTTTTCTTTACTTTTTCCTTGTTGTTTATTGTTTTATCTTCTTTCTTGTGAATGCAGGCACTTTGCTGAGGCTTCTGATGTCGCGTTAATGCTTGATTTCTTTTGGCCTTTTGCTTTTGCCTCCGATCTGTACATATAACCATTTGTCCTTGTGGCAATGGCCGCGGTCTCAGGACCTTTATCTACCAAACCAGGTTAGCAATTCTGGATCACATTTCAATGGTTATTCAGTTTCAGAACCACAAGTGTTATTATGCTTAGGATAACCTCGATGGTTGGAGCTAACCTGTATTGTCCCATTATGCTCATGGCAGAAAGCTACAAGACTGATCATTGCATTTATTTCTGTAAAAGAAATGTCAGTTGGTGCCATCTTTTTGGGTTTTTGTTTGGTGTGAATTTGGTCAAAACGGTGTGTTAGTTTTAATCGGAATTAGTTATTGTGGAGCCCTATTCACTAGTTTTTGTTCCTTTTTTTTCCATGTTCTTTGTTACAATGATTCACCATGAAGTTGATATATGGCTAGTTTTTTGCTTACTCTTGTACTATGCTGTTTTACAGTTAGTTCTAACTATAAACTTTCACAGTTCCTGAAAGGGAACTCTCTTCAGATGAGAGAAAGACCAGAATTGAGTCACTGAGGAAAAGGGCAATTAATGCCTCAAATAAATTCAAGCATTCTATGACGAGAAAAAGTCGTAAAAGCGGCAAAGTCATGTCGATTGAGATTGAGGATGAGCATGATGCTGAGGAACTAAAGGTTGTTGATTCTTTCCGTCAATTGCTCATATTGGAGGAACTGCTTCCCTCAAAACATGATGACTATCATATGATGCTCAGGTTTCATTCTTCCCTGGCTACATATTCAGCAAGAATTGACCATCCGGATTTACTCCTTGATGCTTGTATCTACAAGAACTTGTGCTAGGATCTAGAAATAATGTATACTTGCCAATATTCCATCTGTGTAGATTCCTAAAGGCAAGGAAATTTGATGTAGAGAAAACAAAACAGATGTGGTCTGATATGCTTCGGTGGAGGAAAGAATTTGGTGCTGACACAGTAATGGAGGTATTTCCTCTGTTACTTTTGAAGTCACATTTATCTTTCTTTCTTTTCATGTATTTGGTTTTCCTATGTGTCACTCTGAATGTACCCTTTCTTTCTTCTTAAGAATTTTGAATTCAAGGAAATTGATGAAGTCATGGAATACTATCCCCAAGGACATCACGGAGTAGATAAGGATGGAAGACCTGTGTACATTGAGAGACTAGGCAAAGTAGATCCTAACAAGCTAATGCAAGTGACAACCATGGATCGCTATGTTAACTACCATGTGCAGGAGTTTGAGAGAACTTTTGCTGTTAAGTTCCCTGCCTGTTCCATTGCAGCAAAGAAGCACATTGACCAAAGTACAACCATCTTGGATGTGCAAGGAGTGGTATGTGAGAGTAATAAACTATGGTTAGGTGGATATATATGTTCTATGATTGTATATACCTGAAATTACTATAATTATTATCATGGATCTTTGATAAATGCTCTTAGGCTCTATGCCATCCTCTTGGATCTTTGCATGCATTTTAGCCACAGTTTAAAGACCATAAATAGCTATTTCAGGAACACAGATCAAATCTTAAATTAATGATTGCAGGGCCTTAAGAACTTCAACAAAGCTGCTAGAGATCTTATCACTCGTCTTCAGAAGATTGATGGTGACAATTATCCCGAGGTAACCAGTTTCTGTTTATCCTAAACTGACCAACTTCATCTGTTTTGGTTTGTTTCTGTGTTGCTGTTTATCCTCTATTCGTAATTTCAACACCATGGATCTTTGTGGCCTCTATCCAGACCTTGAATCGCATGTTCATCATCAATGCTGGCTCTGGATTTAGAATGCTGTGGAACACCATTAAGTCTTTCCTTGACCCTAAGACCACGGCAAAAATCCATGTGAGCGGATGAATCTTATGCTGAAATTTCAGTTTTTTTTTAAATTTCTAGGAACTAACTTGGAAAGAATACTTCATTAGGTTCTTGGCAATAAGTACCAGAGCAAGTTGCTTGAGATCATAGATGCTAGGTGAGTATCTAATGAGAGGTTGATTTAAGAAAATATAGTCTCTTCTTGACTCATTATAATCTCTAAGTTATACAAATTATACCCATCATTGAATGTTGATGACGAAGCCCACTCATGGGCATTTTTTCTGGCCACTTGCCTCGTTAATAGTGAGTTGCCAGATTTTCTAGGAGGCACCTGTACTTGTGCTGATAAAGGGGGCTGCATGCGCTCTGATAAGGGCCCTTGGAAAGACGCAGAGATATTGAAGGTGCGCTCTAGTTTTATATTTACCATTGAGATGACTACTGTTTCTTTTTCTTCTGAAATTAGCAAAGCTTATTTAGTTCTGCAACTTGTAGATGGTTCAAAATGGCGTTCATAAATGTGCAAAGAAATGCGAGCCTGAAAATGCTGATGAAAAGACAATTTCTGAGGATGAGATTGTCTACTCAAAGGTCTCGCCTATTGGACTGGCATTTTCCTTGTATTTCTTTGATATTGTGTCCCTTCAGAATGTTTGATACCAATGTTATTTCTTTTTAACTGTATTAGTAGGACTCATCCATTACTGATTGTCAAAAGTCCTGCGTAAATAATGTACACAGGGAAATGACTCTTTCAAGGTGGGGTCAGCACCAGATGCACCTAGCTCTCCTGCATTTGCAAGGGACCGCATGGAGCATCCACAACTCTCTCCTATTCATGAGAAAGTAAGCTTAGACCTTTCCTTTATATCTTGTAATGCATCAAAACATTTAAAATCATGAGTAAGACTTTTAGATAAATCAGTGAGCATGTAAATGCTTCCTTGAGATGCTGGATCTAAATAATTCCTCTGAGGCCTGAAATTCTATGTTCTCCTTTTCTCATGTGATCTTTGATTGCACTTTTAATGCTTTTTCCTCTCCATAGTTTTTGTTTAAAGACAAACTTACTGCAGGCATCTGTCAAATATGATGAGTTCCGCCTACCAGTTGAGAAATCTATGGATATGCACGGTTTCAAATCAAAGGCTGATGAGAATTATGCTATTTGTAAAGGTAAAGCACGCATATCTATGCTTCTTAACATATTGCGAATGTACATTTATGTTTAATAATCTGGTTATTTTCTGACGAAACTACGATTGACTCTAGTTGATCAGATGAATTGAAACAATGAGTTTTGGCTTTTCCTCTGTAAATCTCCCTGAAGTTTTATTGTCAGATTGTCTTTTTCTTATCCTTGAAGATAAATCAGTTCCCAACCTGCTCAGACAAAACTATCCATAAGTTTTTAGGATTACTGAGAAAAGAACTCTTTTGTGGCCTATTCAGGCTAACAGTTTCCAACAAGTGTGGAATAGAATGAGTTTACCAGCTGGGTTAGCAGAACTAAAACATAATGTAATGAACTCTGAAAGGTTTTTTGAAGAAATAGGAAGAGAGAAGAATAATGTGAGTTTGTATGAATTGCAGCTGCAGAGAGTTATGCTGCTTATGATGCTTCCAAGGTCGCTGGAGGGATTGGCTCGCCACTTGTAACTGGTGTCATGGCCTTTGTGACAGGCATTGTTGCGATGATTAAGATATCACGCAACGTGCCCAAGAAGCTGGCAGACAGCAACATGTACTCTACTTCTGTCTATTGTGATGATACATTGATTAAAAGCCAGACCAAGCCACCTGAACCTGTCATCTCTACTGAAGAGCACATGTCTGTATTAAAACGCTTGGCTGAATTGGAAGAGAAAGTGGCTGCTCTGAGCATGAAACCTGCTGTCATGCCACCTGAAAAAGAGGAAATGTTGAATGCTGCTATTAGCCGGGTTGATGCCTTGGAGCAAGAGCTTATGGCAACCAAGAAGGTACTCATTGGTTTCCATGACTTGCTTCACATGAATACATAATAAACATAAAAATCAACATACAGTTCTACATAGTAATCATGTCTATGAGGGTTGCCGGACTCAGTAGTTCGTACGACTTATCCATAAATTTCCTTGTGCTAATGACATGGCGAACTTAAACTAGGATACTCACGCCTGTTCATGGTTGTTGCTTGTTTAGGCTCTGGAGGATTCACTTTCCCGACGGGAGGAGCTTGTAGCCTATCTTGATAAGAAAAAGAAGAAGAAGAGGCTGGTGAGTTTCCAATTTGTGTTATTCCTCAAATGTTCATTCATTCACTCATTACAATCATGGTAGACTCGCTTATCTATCTCATTTTTCCATGCCTGGTTTGGGATGCAGTTCGCCTGGTAAGCAGGAGAAGATGCTGGAGAACTGGCGGAGAGGTAATGATTTTATGTATTTGAAAGGCATCCAGATTATTTCTTGTATAAACCAGCAATCAGAAATTTTTTCCAGGGAATTCCTGACTGTGATTATTCCTGCCATATATTTGCAATAAAGAAAAAAGGGGTGTTATATGGAAGTATGCAATTGTTAAAGACAAATCAACTCCTGAAAAGTGAAAACTGATCGATTACAGTTACAGCCTTTTCTTTTGTCCAATGGTGGCCAGAGAAGAAGATAGTTCTTCTGGTATGTTTGGACATATGTGTCATAAATAGTTTGTTTGGTAGTTTGGTACAGTTGGGTTTGCATTTCCAACTGATGTGGATTGTTAGAAGTCCAAAAAAAAGAATTTTAAATTAAATATTCAAATAAAAATAAATAATAATCGAGTATGGTTATATATATAATTATATATAATAAATCTAATATTTTTTATATATTTAAAAATAAATCAGGAATTTTAAATCAAATACCCAAATAACAAATAAATTACAAGGACTTCAGCTCTAGCTTGAAGCCTTATAATAAGCAATCTTCAAAGTTCATTCTTGACTTTACAGGACTATCTTTAAAATTTTAAATACTACTGTTCTAACCAGTGAAGATAGATGCGTAAGATAAGGGCACAAGGCATAACCCTCTAATCCCCAGTTCTCTCTTTGGCTGTCCCTTTACTTCTTCCTCGCTTGAACTGATCTGGTAATATCAGTAAATCCTCAGTCGCAACAAAATCAAAAAAGGTCATATATGCAGGGAAATTAAGAGCTCTTACTGCTTGGTTTGTGATGATTGGTTTCCTGTGTGGCAATCTCATGTAAGGTACGCTCAATGTCTGCTGGAAACAATCCATAACGTAAGGAAAGGAAGATCCAAAATCTTCTTTGCCCAAGAATATGTATAGTAAGACTCTAAACCTACTACCCTTTGGTCTTTATGTATTCCTCAATCAAATTCCCAATTCATCGATAACCCATAAATACATTACAAGCTTAAATCAAAAGCATGGATCACGGAAATGAAGGAGTTCGTCACCTGCACTTGGTCGTGAAGAAATTGGATGTACCTAATAGCTTCTGTCAACACAGAGGCAGTATCCGTCTGCCAAAAAAAAAAAGAGTAAAAGGTCTAAGTAAACGCAGAGCATTGTCATAGCGATACTGTAATTCTACACATGCCTCTATTATTATTGTACGAGAATTTAGGCTGATTACCTTTCCATAAGGTGCCGCTAATCTTTGGAGGGCAGCAATTCTGTCTCCTAGTTTCTCTTTCCTAACCTGGTGAAAGAAAAGAATCGATCAAATTCACGCTAGCTAGTAATATTCCAACAAGAATTTTCCACTATATGGATACCTTCAAGGGGGGAAACGAGGACTGTGGCGGGGACCGATGCTTCTTGGCTTCCGGAACAGTGTTCTTTGATTGAGAGAGACTGCTTAGAGACCTTTTTTTTCTACCACCTCCTTCTTCAAAAATTGATGTCTTCATAATCGAATTTGAGTTTCACTTAAAAAAATTAGAGGAGGAGAAAGAAAAAGGTGCGCATGAAATTTATGTTATATATTCAACTAAAGCTTGCAAGAGTGTGCAATGGGAACACTATTCTGTTTACTTTCTCCCCTGCCTAAGGGTCACTACAAACCATATAAAGTGATAGTGCCAAGAAGACCTCGAATGTTGATATGAAATTAGCCACAATAGCAAATAGTTCTGAGGATGATGATGATAATGAAGAAACGGAAAAGAAACTCACTTTATTGGAGCTACTTGATAAGTGACTATCTTTAGGATCTTGCATGAAATGACAAAGATTATTTTGAGAATATTGGCTACCTCCAGCTCCAGCACCATCATATCTGGGGAATAAAAGATCGGAAGCTCGCAGGTTCAAGTCCAAAGAACTTGAAACTAAAGAAAAACACAAATCCGAGGTCGAGATATTAACTCTTGGTGGAATATGGCTGTAATTATGCCTTCCAGAACTTGATTGATTCTCAAGACTAGGAGAGTTTTGAGGCGTACTGAACAACTTTTGTCCTGAAAGCTGGAACTCGGGGGTATTGTGACCAGAAGAGAAGCTGCTTAGCCAACTATTTTCATCTAGATTATCTGCAGAGTATTGCTGCTTCAGTTTTGTTGACAGGAAAAGAGGGTCCTCGCCATTAGAGGGACCGTAAATCAGTTCACTAAGCTTGGGAAAGGAGTCTGGCATCTCTTCCTTGATCTTTGAAAGTAGCCAGTGGTTGGCAGATTGTTCTGCGAAAGTGTAGCTGGTTGCATCGGAAAAACCTAATACCTGACTCATGGTTCTGGAATCTCTAGTAGGTGGCCAAGGCACAATTGAATTTGAACTGGAATCTGTGGCGTACTTACTGTAGGCAGTGCTATCAATATTCCTGCACGATAATGTATATGAGATTCTTATGGAAATTACTCAAAACTCAAAAGATGAAAAAATTATGTATATGCTTTATAGACTACCGCAACATCTGCTAGACCCAGAAGTATATCAGTATGCCTATGTCTACGTGTTCACAAACCCTAGAAAGAATGATCAGACCCATGGAACACATCAACAATTACTATGGATGAACCATAGTAGGAAAACAATGCATCCTCCTTTTCTGCCATGTTTCTCGAAAATACTTCACCTTTCGACCAGTCTATAAACAAGAAACAGTCACTAGAATAGTGCAAAATGGAGAGAACTTAATGTTTATGGATGGGAGAAGCACTGCTAGCAACTGGCGTATCCATCACAAAGCTGTTGCATATATAGGTGCTACTACTTGGCTGGGTAGAAACATTTGTTTATATAGACTTATAGTGCTTGCATGTGGCGTCGAAGCAAAAGGCGAGTAGCATCCCGACATAAGTTGAAAGGAGCAGAAGCACTTACGAAACGATTCCAGGGTTAAATTCAGTGCTGGTGCCTGAAACCTTATACTCGGGTTGAGATAATAAAGAAGAATAATATTCTGAGAACTCTTCTTGAAGCTGATGCCGAGGATGGAGATTTGCAGGCTCCATCACGAAATTCAACAGACGAAACCCACCCCTTTAAGCTTATAAAAATGGACCTCTTGATCGAGAATCTTTCGCTCTTCAAAAAACAAAAGGGTTTCCTTCTGGAGTTCTGATCACAAAAAGGCACAGAAAAAACCTTCTGCCTTTACTGAGCTACTTTCCCTTGCCCATATCCTCCTTTATTAGCATAAAGAAAGGAGAATGAGACTCCATGTTCTCTGTCTCACTCACGCATCCACTTTCTAATTAACAAAGAGACCTCGCAGAATTTCTTGTTGCTAATGAAATCGCCGAGCTGCTTTTCTAGAAATGCTTCTGAAAGGTGTTTGGTGCCCACAGCAGAAGATATACTTTTTCATGCACGAGTGAATCCTTGCTTCGACCAAAGTCTTCCCTCCTTCAACTAATCAAGGTGAAGAGAATGAAAGGACCTAAGGAACAAATGATTACGCACACCTTGTTTTCCATAACATTCACGAGTAGCTAGATCAATTTCAAGTGTAACACTAGGTTGAACTATCGGGAATTCTTACAGTCCAAAATGACATATTATTATTATTACACATGATTTTACACACTCATTATATCACGATCACTCCACTTTCTTCCTATATAGAATTGGATCGAGTATACAAATCGAGTGAGACAATGACCCCCTAGAAGAGCATTCTTGTCCTAAGAAAAACCACAAACCATTACAGAAGTTGCCCTTTATATGTGTATGGTATGACAATGTGGCTTAACGTAGTAAGTAAAAAGAGCTTTAATCATTGATGGTTAATTTCAAACTAATCAATTCTTCTGAAACTAAAGAATATCAGCACACAGCCTTATATTAACTCGAGGAATCAATCAGAAAGGGATCGCAAAAGGCACTATTTCAAGCGGGTCTTTTCATGAATACCGATGGCCATTAAATTGTCAGTATTATTTCATAATTAACGTGCAGTAGGAGGCCTTTCCTCTTCAGAAGAAGCTTTGCACCCAATATGGAAAAGGGGGCCACTATTATATTAATCAAATAGCTAGTAGACCTCATAAAAGGGAACAATTCCGAGAAAAAGTTGATGGTATCGTTAATTTGTGTGAAGTTTTGCATTATGGGCATGTTTTGTCGCCATCTTCCCCCATCACCTTTCCTTCATCTTATATGTATACAGTCCTCGATCAATGGCCCATTGAGTATTGATGCTCACATGAAGTATTGATATGCCGCTAATAAGCCTATGGCATGACCTGTTATGGAGATTAGAAAAGATTTGAATTCAAAATTCAATTAGGTAAATTTAGGAGGTTGGGGTAAAGTTAGGTTAGAATCAATTATATATAAACAAAAATTGATACTCTCATAGAGTATCTGAACTATGCATTGATTTGTCATTATGGTATTTATCATACTGTTCTTTAATGGAATTAATTATGGATTCTTAATTCAAATTCGAATTCCGATCCATTTCAATTATTGGGAGAACATTGGGATTCCAAGATGCCTGTTGTATGCTCTAAGGCAGCTAGAATATTAAAATCAAATTGAGAGTACCTAGTCTCCTTAATCCACTTGGGCACAAAATGGAATCCACGATGGATGCATCATGCTTTACATTATTGAAATGAGAAGTGTTGTTACACTATATACTTATAATATCAAAAAAAAAGGAAATTCTTTTTACGTACCCAACAAATTATACTATTATGAAAACTATATAATATAAATGTCAAAAGTATTTAGGGATGAAGATGATCGATGCATAGTATAGGGTGTCTATCATATATAGTAGTAGCGGGGAAAGTATTCCTGAAAAAGGTTGGGCATGTGTGAGGAGAAGACGACCCATAGATACTTAAGAATATATGCTTACTTTTGATATACCAGAGCAAGAAATCCAGGGAATGGGGACCATAGTCTTTTTGTTTCCGATCGATTGACATTGTTTATGTGTTTTTCCATTATCTTGTATTAAAATTCACCGCCCTCTAGACAAAAGCATGCCAAAGCGTCATGCTTTAGTGTTTCCACTAATTGGTGCCTTAGATGTTGGCACGGCACAGTGTAGACATTATTTAGTGTCTTTTTCTTACATACGTAGGTTGAAAGGTAGGAAACCAGGAACTGTTTGATCAGGAGGTTGGATGGGTGGATTGCGTTATGGTGCAACATATTTCGCAGAGTGATTCTTGACCAATGAGTTTTATTTTTGAATATAAATTAAATTCAATAATAAGCGCACTGAAGTGGCTGTAGTTTAGTGGTTAGAATTCTACGTTGTGGCCGTAGAGACCTGGGCTCGAATCCCAGCAGCCACATCTCTTTATATTCTTTTACAAAGATAAATTTATAACCACATGGTCCTTTTTGTAAAAATATTTTTTATTTATTTTTATGGCTCATGTGTATAGTATGTACACTAGTTTATTAGATAAAGTTTCATTAACTTCCAAATACCTGTAAAACATGTTATTTTTGTTCCTAAAATTTATAAATGTATTTTAGTGTGTAATATTAATTTTATGGTGTAAAGAATTACTTTAACATTTTTATATAACATTTAATATTTTTTAAAAAATATATTTCTCATTTTTTATAATTTTTATAGAAATAGCAAGCTTTCTCTGACCTTACTGAATTTATTGTATTACTCTCAAATATTAAGCTTGAATAAATTTAGTTTACACTACAACCTATGTATGATATGATTGACTAATAATTATTGTTTATTTTTAATGATTAATATTTACGATATTAATCAATCATGAAAATAGGGACTAACATAAAACATATTATAAGGGGTGGTTTATATAATATTAAATAATATGAGGCAACATACAAAAGATGATTTCTATATATAACTTTACATTACTTCTTTACATATACAATTATATAATATATATATATAATCAATATATAGATACATCCAACATTCTCAAAATATATCTTTATGTTGAGTCTTAATTGAGACATGAATAATGAGAAAACCAAAAAATCAGATTTCTTTATATTATATTATAGATGTCACGTCTTAATTTATCTCGAAAGGAGAAGTATAATTATAACGAGTCTTTTATTAAGAATCATCATGTTAATCACACAATATCTCTGTTCACTTAAGATTAAAATAAAAAATAAATATTTCAATTTCAAATTTCAAATACACAGTTATTAGTTATTAAGCGTACACAACGACAGTTAAGGAATATTATAATAATCAGGTATCTCAAAACAAGAAAAAAAATACAAAAATACCATATGATATTCCTAAACCCAGAATTTGTAATCTCCAAGTCATAAAAGAATGCACATCACTAAGCCAAGCTGTAGTTTGTCACTCCCACCGTATTGAAAAAAAAAAATCGAAATCGTTTTTAAAAAGGAAAAACATATTATATCATTCGAATGCCAATAAGAGAATCGTTCCACGTGTCACTTATTACAAATGTCTTGGACTTACCCAAGATTTGGAAAACTAATCCTATGTATTAATTTCATTACCAAGTCAAAATTAACACCAGCGAACTGACAACAATTATAGTCCATATTTATATATATATATAAAGGAAGGACTGCAAAATAAAATAGCAATATAAATTGAAATATATAGATACCTAATTGACACGTTTTAATCTTATCTCAAAAATATCTACCAATATTTTTAATATATTCCTAAATATACGTTATTAGATCAACCGTAACCTATTGGCCCCATACACGCCGCTTCATATCACCGGTTATTTATTTTTTTCTCTGTTGTTTTTTTTGATAAACAGACGATGGAGTAAACACAAGGCAAAGGCAAATATCAAAGAGCATAAAAAGCATATTTTCCACGTTCCGCCTTGTCTTAGCCAGAACAGAAACATGCGCTGCTAAAGCTGCGGCTGGCTAAGCGTCACTCATATATCATTTCCAGCCAAATTAACATGTTTTCTTCATTATTTTTCTCTCGTAATAATAAAACTATTATTTTTATTTTTAAAAACATAGAATTTATGTTGAAATTCATATCTTTACGAAATGCAAAGCTAAACTCTTCTTTAAAAAAAAATTATTTTAGAATTATTTATATTTCTGTGTTTCATCTTTACAAGCTTGTGGTTAATTATAGCCAAAATAAGGAATATGGTGTAATGATATCAGTTACCATAAATTGAATTTACAAAGGAAAACACAAAACTTGATATAGCAAAAAAAAATTATTTCTTGCTAATATAAATCTTTTTTAAAAAATCAAAATATAATAAGTGTGGGAAATAGAAAATAAAATTGAAATATTTGATTTATTTATTTTTAAACTTCAAATATGAGCTGATAGTCCTCAGCCGGTTACTAAGCAACATAAGACATCGCGTCATCCGTTCGTGGGATGAAAGTTTTAAGTTTCCTAGAAAGACCGGAGGTGAAGAATACAATACTAGCTAGCTCTCGTTTGTATCTACAGATTGCCGTGTGGATGTCATGTTGCTAGCCCCACCACTCTCACGGCTGCATAATCGTCTAGATCAGTAATCTTCATCTCCTCCCTCATTATCACGACAAGACCGCGCATCTAATCCGTAGAGGATCGTAGTCTCTTCCTTCTTTTCGCGTTCGTTCTTGATAGAAAGCCTGTAGTTTGTGGTCTCCTACGCACCTGATTCTAATTTAGCAAGTTTGGAGAATCTGTTTCTGGGTTTTGAGAATTCTGTTATTTGGTTGTCATAGACAGGGAAAAAGAAGGTACTTTTTTTGGTTTTTTTCATGAGGGTATGGTCATTTATTTCTTGGAATAGATTTTGGTTTTTGGAGGAAAAGTCAAAGCTCAGAGTCAACAGACAAGGTGGGGTTTTTTTTTTAAGAGTAATTTGCTGTGGAAAAGCAATTGAGAGAATAACATAAGAAGAAACAAGCTGATCGCAGAAGACTGAAGCTTGCGACTAGTAAGTATCAATTCCTCAGCTTTTCTATATATATAGACGTTTACTGCTTGCTTTGTTAGCGTGATATGCGGATTTTCTCGCTTGATTGATTAGTTAATTAGTTGCATGATAGGCAACTGAGCAATAATGGATAATGTGTTATCATGATTGCGAAATCTGGTATGGTTATTGAGTTTAACTGTGATTTATTTCTATCAATTTCAGGAATGGCAACTTTAGTTGAGCCCCCCAATGGGAGTATACCTAAAGGGAAGCATTATTACTCAATGTGGAACATATTGTTTGAGATGGATACGAAGTATGTTCCCATCAAGCCTATCGGCAGAGGGGCTTATGGTGTCGTTTGCTCTTCAATCAATAGGGAAACGAATGAAAAGGTTGCCATTAAGAGAATCAATAATGTGTTTCACAACAATATAGATGCGTTAAGGACTCTGAGAGAGTTGAAGCTTCTTAGACATATCAGGCATGAGAATGTGATTGCTTTGAAGGATGCTATGTTGCCAACTCATAAGGGAAGTTTCAAGGATGTGTACTTGGTCTATGAACTCATGGATACAGATTTGCATCAGATTATCAAGTCGTCGCAGCCACTCTCAAATGACCATTGCAAATACTTCATATTTCAGGTACTTTGGATCTTATCTATCTTGGTGAACATTTGTTTTATATCCTTATAGTTAGCTTTCAGATACTAATTCATACTAAAATGAACACTATCCATTTGATATATATGTTTCCATCTGATATGACCAATTTTTTTTTAATGCGATCTGATATGACCAATTAATTTAATGTCTTAATCCCTTGTCATGCTATCTGGTTTTGACTTGGATGGTCTAGAAATTTGAAGTAGATTGTGTGCATAAATAACAGAGCAATAGTTTTTGTATTACAGCTATGTCATATACCTTACAATTTAGAAGCTCTTTAAAGGAACTCACACAAATGCGTGCATGCATATAGGAGAAACAGTGAAGAAATTTGATACTATGTTTCTACTCCTTTGAGACGTATTAAAGCATTCCTGATATTTTCAAGCAAACTTGATGATTTCAATAAAGAAAACTGATATATGATGGCCAGCAATATCATTCTTGCTTGCCATTTTCTGCTAGTTTTTTAATGTTAAAATCTACTATACATTGTGATTTAGTTGTTTTCTGGTGCTGCAGATACAATATTTTGTAGTAGGTGAAACATTGCTATTCTATATTAATATGTAGTCTTCCTCTTGTCTAGATCTGTTTTCTTTTGGGTTCCTCTGCTGTTCTTCCTGGACCCCTGGAATGTTCTTTGTTTAGTAGTAAAGTGGAACTAATTTTCTGACCAAAAAAAATAAAATTGATCTATGATGTAAGTATATACTAAACTGTGCTGTGCCTAGCCCTCACTGAGTTTAAGAAGATATTTTCTTTCACCATGTAGTTCTGTTATTGACCAATCGTTTTTCAAATATTTCAGTTGCTAAGGGGGCTGAATTACCTTCATTCAGCTAACATACTTCACCGGGACTTGAAGCCTGGAAATCTCTTTGTCAATGGCAACTGTGATTTAAAGATTGGTGATTTTGGCTTGGCCAGAACCAGTAAAGGCACTGAACAATTCATGACTGAATATGTTGTCACCCGCTGGTATCGTGCGCCTGAACTACTACTTAGCTGTGACAATTATGGGACTTCCATTGACATCTGGTCAGTTGGATGCATCTTTGCTGAAATTCTTGGACGCAAGCCAATCTTCCCAGGAACAGAGTGCCTTAATCAGCTGAAGTTAATTATCAGTGTCCTTGGGAGCCAGAAGGACAGTGATATCGAGTTTATCGATAACCCAAAAGCCAGAAAGTACATCAAAGCACTACCTTATTCAAGGGGAGTCCATTTTTCCCATATATATCCTCAGGCTGATCCTCTGGCCATAGACTTGTTGCGAAGGATGCTTGTGTTTGATCCTACTAAGAGAATTACTGTGACCGAAGCGCTTATGCATCCTTACATGTCAGGACTCTACGATCCAAGACGCAACCCTCCTGCTCAAGGCCGCATCAATATTGAAATAGATGAGACTCTGGGAGAAGATATGATCAGGGAGATGATGTGGAATGAGATTCTATATTACCATCCTGAAACAATCCAGTGACGCACCAAAAGGGTTTTTCAGGTTATTGTGAATCGCTGAACATTCTTTGGAACATGCCATTATATTATACCATCCTGATGTTATGCAGTCAATCCCCAAAAGGGGATTTCAGCTCCTTTTGCATCGTTAAACATTAATATTTCCTCCGAGTGACATGGTATTGTTGCTGTGAGTTAGTGATTGATTGTCCCAAGCTTTTTGTTTTTGCAATTGTTTGAGTCTCACCCGCCAGAGATTTGAGTGCTGTAAATTGTACATAAGTTTGCTGTGATTTATTCGTTCCGAGAGTCTTAAAACGGTGTAGATACAAGAACAGTTGTAGTTGGATGGAAATAATGCAATAGCATGTGCATGATTTATTAAAGATAGTCATCCATCGTTCACTTACTAGTTTATTCTTTGAGGCAGAAGTATGTTTTCTGATGCACGGAGGATCTGAGGATCCAAATTTCATAATATATTTCGTACAACCAAGAAAACTTTGGGCTCTTACCCACAGGAAACTTCCTCTCTATGTTATATATATATATATGTTGTAAACCATCTCTTCAAAGAGGAGTCATCGACTTTCAACAGTATTTTATAGGTGAAACCAATCACAAAAGAATCTTGATCCTGCTCGGTACTGTTTGTAATTGAATGCTTTTTAGTACAAAGACTTAGCTGTCAAGGTATTGTTTTTTACGCTTCTACGTTGGAGCAATTTTCTTGCTGCTGTTGCTGACATGACATAACATGGGGAAAGGGGAATGCACTTCAGGCTTTAGTTGACTAGTAAGATCTGGTGTTAAATCTCTTTATATAACAATGGAAGAATGAGGATGAGACATACATTTGCAGATCATTATCAATTATTTGGTGAAACAAACAGGAAACTTAAAGTTACTGATATGGAATCACGTTCACCCACGTTTGTCGTTTGGGTTCAAGCCAAGTCAAATTCCATGTTCTGCTCTCTCTAGATCTCCACCAAGTTTTGTGGTGCTTGACTTTCTCTATCTAGTTCATAACACTAAAGTTCTTGAGGAGATGGGCAAGAGGGTAGTAAAGCCAAGCCGCAATCAATGCTCATGGTGATGTCGAAGATCGATCTCCTTGCAATATGCAGTTTCCATTGCTCATGTTTCCTTGGTAGCTACGGCTTCTGTCAGGATTTCTCTGCCTAATTAAGATAATGGAATGGAGTTTATGCTAGCAGAAAGAGCCAGGAATCAAGTGACCCTCACGAGCAAGTAAAAGCCCCGGCAGCTTTGTATTTTATAGTCTCAGCTTTGGAACCCACTATCAGTCAGGGTACGCTTTACCAAAAAATTCTGGCAACTCCCCACTATGTATGTGCTCCTCCTCTGATTGCATATTCCAAATTAAAGCCTTTTTTCATAGTAAAAATTACTGAAAGAGATGGTGGTACTAAACAGCAAAAACTGTAATATATTGGCTGAAATTAATTCTGGAAGGAATACGACATGAACTCAAGCCAACAGAAAAGAAATATGTATATATAGAAATATATTTGGCTTTTCGAAGTCTGAGCCGAGAAATTGACACCTGACAAAATCATTTCCCCGCGTGGCAATGAACAATACCCTATAATAACGCCAACCATTTCCCCTTATTTTAAAAAGTTCCATTGGAGCCAGCTAATCAATCTCTTCCCCTTCTCCTATCTATAAATTCCACCGTTCAACGCCCCCAGAAACCTCTTCCCACTGTTATCTTCTCCTTCTTTGAACTTGGTCCTCCCCTTGTTTCTTTGTTCCTTCCTCCATTTCCATCCCCCTTTTTATCAGAATAGCTTCAAGTTATTCTAAAACACTTTGTGCTTATATATTCTCATCCCCTGTCCCTCCAACACCATCCAAGTCTTAGTTTCTTGCTCCGTGCATGATGTTTTTTATATATGCTCAGTAGTATATCATCCTGTTCTCATCGTTTTTGGGACTCATGTCTCCTGTAATCAGTGAAATCCTCCTCTCCGGTTATATGATCAAATCTTCTCTTAGGCGCAGGACCACTCTTGTTCAATCTTTCTCCGTTGTATTCCTTTACTGGTTTTACAATATCTCGTGAACTGTCTGCCACCCTCCATTTATCTTCATAAACAACCTCTTAATTAGATACATATCATCACTCTCATACAATTAATATACAAACCCCCCACCGAAAAGAGAAAAGAAAACCATTTTCTAGTTCCTGTACTGAATTTCTCTTTTATTTTTTATCTATTTTGTATTGTTTAATTCTGTTGAGAACACCATGATGGCCTCTTCTAGTGGCGCATCTTCAGGTTCTTCAAGCTTGCTAAGAACCTCAAGCTCTGAGGAGGACCTGCAGCAAAACGTGGACACAAGAAAGCGCAAAAGAATGTTGTCCAACAGGGAATCAGCACGCAGGTCCCGGATGAAGAAACAGAACCATCTTGACAGTCTCATGGTTCAACTGAACCAGCTCAGAAAAGAGAACGGTGAGATCCTGGCAGGCATGAACATCACCACTCAACTCTACTCAAGCATCGAGGCTGAAAACTCAATCCTGAGAGCCCAGATGGCTGAGCTCTGCAACAGACTGGATTCTCTCAATGAGATCATCAGTTATGTCAACTTAAGCAATGGATTTCTTGATGCGGATCAGGCGGCTAATAATTCCGATCATAATCAGATGATCACCGATGAGTATCTCCTCATGAACCCTTGGAATTCCCTCCTCCTGAACAGCCAGCCCACAATGTACTGATATTTAATGCAGGAATCTTCCTGTTTAGTTGGTTGGGCGGCGCTACATTGTTTAGTGTTTAATTCTGCTGGTTTTATCAATAAACAAAAGCAAAAGATGTCAATTCCTTGTGGGAAATGACCTAATATAATTACAAATTTGTAAGCGATGGTGACTTGTAATCGGTGATTGGTTTGCTTATTCAAATAAAGAAGCTACTGTTCTTATGATTAATCATAAATCTCTTTTATCCCTTTCTTTTCATATAATTAATATCATATTTATAAGACTTAAGCTGGCAATGGTCCCTAGGTATATATATCATGAAAGCATGAAGGCAGCCATTGGACAGAAGAATCTCATCATCCATCAAGAAGGGAATTTTTGCTCTTAATGACATACTTTCTTGTCTTAAAAGATTTGAGTCTTAGGAAATTTTGGTTCAATATAAACGGGATGTGGTAGAATCGAGGTATTTCGTTTACCTATTTTTATTTTTTTTATATAAAAAAATATTTTATCAAGACAATTAGACTAATTTCTCTTTAGTTTCGAACACCAATATTAAGTTTAATCTCTCATAGTTCATGTACCATATTTCCGTCGTCGTACGCAAGCATAAAAGAAAAAGAGAGGTTAATAAAGATAACGAAAAGATTAGAATCATCTTGCATTTGGATTAAAAAAATGAAACCACATTTTGACTCTTAGAATAGGAAATGGACAGAAGGAATACGACCAGTGGCCGATGGTATCGATGTTGATTGGTGTGCCCTTTCAAACCAACTCAAGGATTAAGCATTGTTGGGCTTTAGAAATATTACAAGCGTTCTCTCTTCGACGGTAGCTAAATATGTATTGGGCTCTTCCGGCAGATCAAAGAGCCCAATGACCCAATATCGCATTTACTTTTATTGGGCCTTTATTGTTGGGTTTTAGAAATACTACAAGCGCTCTCCCTTTAGCGATAGCTAAATATATTTTGGACTCTAGAAGCCCATCAAAGGACCCAATGACCCAAAAAGAAAAAGCCCAACTAGCTCTATCACGACCCAATAGGGGAGGGACGAGTAGCGAAGGTAGGTTCAGAAGTTCAAAACACAACGGTCGGTGTTGTAGATTTATGCGTGCAGTTGCCTCCGCTGCTTATCGGAGAAATGGGCTCCAAAAACTCTGGTAAATGGCGGTTCACTTGGGAGGCGCAATCCTACTCTCCTACTCTCAAGTTATTTCTCTTTGATTCAAACACTAAGCCTTTGATTCACTGCCACGGCCTCCAAATCCGCCTCGATCTCTCGCAATCCTACCTCCTCGCCATCTGGAGCGAGCTAGATGAGCAACAGCTAACGGAGAACACGTTCTCGATCAAGGTCCCAATTCCTAGGGTTCTGGTTGACCCTGACTCTCCTGTTTTGTTCAGAGCTTTGGACGACCATATTGAAGCTAAGCTTGTGCTTCTCCTCCCCGTTGACTACCCCATTGTTTCGCAATTCGATTCTGCCATGAATTTAGACGCTGATGGAGACTGTATTGAGATATTTGATGCGATAAAACCACTAGCTGTGGATACTGGTAAGGTTCCTTTTTCCTTCTTTGACGGTTCTGAACTTTTTTTTCTTGTTGTTGTAAGATTATGGTTCTCACTTATTGTTGTTGTTGTTGTTGTATTCAGGTGTAAAGAGTTTGTCTTCGAGCCAAGGTGTTCATTTTTACTGTAGGAATTGCTCTTACCGACTGACTAGAAGTCTTCTCAAGTAAGATATGTCATTGTACGTCATTTGTAGCTATTTTCATTAACTTGCTTTTTCTGGTTCAATTGGTATCTTACAGTATATATAATTAATTGTAATTTTATAATTCGTAAAAAATTGGGGATCTTTTTGTAGACAGTTCGAGGAGATGCCATCCGTTAACTGGCGAGAGCTTGCTGACAACTGGTTCGGCAACTGCTGTTGTTCATTTGGAGGTGTTAGTGAGAAGCTTGTGAACAACTATGCACATACTTATGCGTGTACTGCAGGTGTGTGCCTTTTGGAATCCACGGCTGCTACACTTTGCAAGGATGATCTTGTTGGATGTAGATTTTCTAACGCGAACGGGGTGGAAATGTTTGGGAATGAACAGGAGTTCACTGATAGTGACGATTCATGTGAAGCAGCTTCAGCAAGCATTGGGATAAGTCCTCTAAGAGCTTCTATTGTTGATGGTGAATATGAGAAAACTCTAGGTCTAGGTCAGAAAGGCAAGCCTGCTTTTCTCAATTCTGAAAGCCTTACTGAAAAGAAGATTGTAGAAGCGGAAGCTTCCTCAGAAGCCGTGACATCAAGGCCTCCATGTTGTCATTCAACCTGTCACGGTGAAGCCAACCCACGTGATGTGGCTGAACATTTGGTGGAGGACCGCAAAGAGGCAAGGTCTTTGGAGCTTATGTCAAATCAGAGATCTTTTCTTAACGGATTTCTTGGAAATTGTTTCATGGTTAAATCGTATAACCTTTCTAAAGATATTGAGTGGAAGCAATTTGTTTGCCCCCAATGCTCCTGTCTTCTTGGCAATTATCCCTGTGCTAATGGTGACCTTCCCGTAGATGGTGGAATTAGGTTGTTTAAATGTTATATTTCCACTTCATTGCAAATTGGTGGATCAGATGACTATTTCCGGTAAGAAAAAGTTGAATTTCTTTTGCACTACTATTTGTCTCTTGCAAAATTCATCTTGGCTTCTAAATTTGTAAACAAAAGAGGAGGGGCAAATCAATTGAATATGCTTACGCACATATATTAGTTTTGAGTTTGATACATAAACTTGTTTGCCTCATCATTGGCAGGAATTATACATTGGAGAAAATGTTTACAAGTAAGCTGGTGGAAAGTGCTAAAGACGAGTTATCATACCGGACTGTGGTACGGGATCTGAAGATGAGATTGCCTATGCTGCAAGTTGTTCTTGTGAATCCCAATTCATGGTGCTGTAGTGGCTATTGCTTGGACGCAGAGAGCTATGTGGAATTAGTTTCAAAGCTAGATCTCCAACCCGTGATCAAGGTTTTATTTTCTGGTTGTAGCAGCGGGGTAGAATCTCAATCAAGGTTGGTCCAACAGCTTTTCTTTTGCTTGTTTATGTCATTTTCTTTTCAAGAAATTGAAGAAACCTATTCTTGAATCTGGTGAAACTATATAGTGGATGCAAATTGAACTCCTCATAATTAAAGGTCGCAAAGATGCTCATTTATTTGAAAGTCTCACGACCTGGAGAGCTATTTTCTGCTGCTAATTTGCTACCCATGTTGGGCTGGTTCTGAAACTGAAAAATATCTAAAAACTCCGGTGATGTTGATTTCTATGTTGTAAAACGTTGGTAGGGGAGTGCAAACTGAGTAATATTTGTGCTTAGATATGTTACAATATTCTCTCTGAGGAAAACAATGCCATCTTTCGTTTTGTCATTTTATGCAGGTTGTTAGAAGATTGGGCGACAAAGAATCTAGCAGATGAAGTCTTCATGTCGACACATCTTATAGAAAAGCTGATTGAAACCATGGAATCTGCAAAACATAAACTTCCACCTTCGTGTCAATTTGTAGATGGTTTATCGCTGACACCATTGCTGAGGTAATAATCTCTTGTTATATAGCTTTGACTATTTATCGGATCCAACTGGAAAATTTTGAAGGGAGCCTATTGGTTAAAGCTTTTGGGGAACAATTCTTGTGATAGTGTGGATAAAGATTTGCTACTCTTTATCTTATTTTATTTAAATTATTTACAAATTAAATTTAAAATATCTATAATAATAACTGTACGCAATGCTGCCTTCGGAGATGGATTTGCACAAGAGGGACACCAGCAAATAAGGTACCCTTCTACTTGAGTTCAGTTTGGCTGCTAATTTCAGTAGTCCTGACCTTGTCTTAAACGGCGACATTTACTAGTGAATCTGTCAAACAATTTTAGTTCCCGCTAATATAAATATTTTTAAAAAATGCAAAATATAATTTGTGAGGGAAAGAGAAAGTAAAATTCAAAGCTAGATTTATTTATTTTTAATAAATATTTTCCTAACATAATTATGATAAATATGAACCGACAGTCCTTAAACTAAGCCGGTTACTAAGCAATATAAATAAGACATCCATTCGGTCATCCGTTTGCGTGATGCGCGTTCAAGTTTCCTAGGAAAACCGGAGGAGAGGAATACAAGACTAGCTAGCTCTCGTTTGTACCTACAGATTGCCCACCCTCACGGCTGCATAATCATCTAGGTCAGTAATCTTCACCGCTGCGGAAAAGCTTATCAGAGAATAACATAAGAAGAAACAAGGTGATCGCAAAAGACTGAAGCTTGCGACAAGTAAGTATCAATTTCACCGCTTGTCTATATATAAACATTCACTGGTTTGCCTTTTTAAGCGTGATATGCAGGTTTTCTCGCTTGCTTGATTGGTTAATTAGTTGCATGATAGGCACCTGAGCAATAATGTATGTTATCATGATTACGAGATCTGGTATGGTTATTGAGCTTAACTGTGATTTATTTCTATCAATTTCAGGAATGGCAACTTTAGTTGATCCCCCTAAAGGGAGTAGACCTAAAGGGAAGCATTATTACTCAATGTGGAACACAGTGTTTGAGATGGATACGAAGTATGTTCCCATCAAGCCTATTGGCTGTGGGACTTATGGTGTTGTTTGCTCTTCAATCAGTAAGGAAACGAATGAAAAGGTTGCCATTAAGAGAATCAGTAATGTGTTTCCGAACAAGGTAAATGCGATAAGGACTCTGAGAGAGTTGAAGCTTCTTAGACATATCAGGCATGAGAATGTGATTGCTTTGAAGGATGCTATGTTGCCAACTCATAAGGGAAGTTTCAAGGATGTGTACTTGGTCTATGAACTCATGGATACAGATTTGCATCAGATTATCAAGTCGTCACAGCCGCTCTCAAAATACCATTGCAAATACTACATATTTCAGGTACTTTGGATCCTACCTATCTTGGGGTAGCATTTTTGTTAGATTCTTATGGGGTGCTTCTTGGTACTAATTCATACTAAAATGAACACTATCCATTTGATAGATATGGCCAATTGATTTAGTATCTTAATCCCGTGTCATGCTATCTGGTTATGGATTGGACAGTCTGGAAATTTGTAGTAGATTGTGTGCATAAATAACAGAGCAATAGTTTTTGTATTATAACTATGACATATTCCTTACAATTTAGAAGCTCTTTGAAGGAACTCACACATATGCGTGAATGCATATAGGAGTATTTTCAACTCCTTTGAGACGTATTAAGGCATTCCTGATATTTTCAAGCAAACTTGATATTTTCAATAAAAAAAACTGATATATGATGGCGAGCAATATCATTCTAGCTTGCCATTTTCTGCTAGTTTTTGAATGTTAAACTCTACTGTACATTGTGATTTAGTTGTTTGCTGGTGCCATATGTACAATATTTTGTAGTAGGTTAAACATTACTCTTCTATATAAATATGTAGTCTTATTCTTGTCAAGATCTGTTTTCTTTTGGGTTCCTCTGCTGTTCTTCATGGATCCCCGGAATGTTCTTTGTTTGGTAACAAAGTGGAATTAATTTTCAGACCAAAAATTTTTTAAAAAAAACTGATCTATGATGTTAGTTGATACTAAACTGTGCTGTGCCTAGCAGTCACTGATTTTAAGAAGATATTTTCGTTCACTATGTAGTTCTGTTATTGATCAATCTTTTTTCAAATACTTCAGTTGCTAAGGGGGCTGAATTACCTTCATTCGGCTAACATACTTCATCGGGACTTGAAGCCTGGAAATCTCTTTGTCAGTGGCAATTGTGATTTAAAGATAGGTGATTTTGGCTTGGCCAGAACCACTAAAGGCACTGAACAATTCATGACTGAAAATGTTGTCACCCGCTGTTATCGTGCGCCTGAACTACTACTTGGCTGTGGCAATTATGGGACTTCCATTGACATCTGGTCAGCTGGATGCATTTTTGCTGAAATTCTTGGACGCAAGCCAATCTTCCCAGGAACAGATTGCCTTAATCATCTGAAGTTAATTATCAGTGTCCTTGGGAGCCAGAAGGACAGTGATATGGAGTTTATCGATAACCCAAAAGCCAGAAAGTACATCAAAGCACTACCTTATTCAGGGGGAGTCCATTTTCCCCATAAATATCCTCAGGCTGATCCTCTGGCCGTAGACTTGTTGCGAAGGATGCTTGTGTTTGATCCTACTAAGAGAATTACTGCGACAGAAGCGCTTATGCATCCTTACATGTCAGAACTCTACGATCCAAGACGCAACCCTCCTGCTCAAGGCCCCATCAATATTGAAATAGATATGAACCTGGGAGAAGATATGATCCGGGAGATGATGTGGAATGAGATGCTTTATTACCATCCTGAAACTAAGCAGTGACGCACCAAAAGGGCTTTTCAGGCTCTTGTGAATCGCTGAACATTCTTTGGAACATATGCGATAATTCTATACCATCCTGAATGTTATGCAGTCAATCACCAAAGGGGTTTTTCAGCTCCTTTTGCATCGTTAAACATTAATATTTCCTCAGAGAGACATGGTATTGTTGCTTTAAGTTAGTGATTGATTTTACCAAGCTTTTGTTTTTGCAATTGTTTGAGTCTTACCCGCCAGAGATTGAGTTCTGTAAACTGTACACATAAGTTTGCTATGATATATTCGTTCTTAGAGTATTAAAACGGAGTAGGTGCAAGAACAGTTGTGGTTGGATGGAAATAACCTTTGTGATTAGATATGTTACAATACTCATCCTGCCATCTCTCGTTGTCATTTTATGTTACAACATTCGCTGACATCATTGCTGAAGTAATAATCTCTTGTTATATAGCTTTGACTATTTGTTAGGGATGATAATAGGCTGGTTGGATCGAATTTTTTTAATTTTATATTTATGTTTATATTTTTAAATTAAATTCAAATGCAATCCAAAATATAATAAAATATAAAAATATAAAAATATAAATCTATAATAAATTTAATAGTTTTTTAATTATGTATATAGATCAATCAAGTTATCTATTATTAATTTATTTTATAAATATTTAAAGATATAATTATTATATTTTTATATTTTTTAATAAAAAAATTATAATAACAAATTATTATTAATTATTATTAAAAATTATATATAATATATAATTAGATCAGAGGATAAATTTAGCGTAAAACACATACCATACCTTTTAAATTATTTCAAGCCAAACCCGTATTTATTGACTAGATCGATACCCATGAATTTAGATTAAATTTACCATCCCTCCTATCTATCAGATCCAACTGGAAAATTTTAAAGGGAGGCTATTGGTTAAACTGCGACATCTAGAGTGGGAGCCTATTGGTTTAAAGCTTTTTGGGAACAATTCTTCGGATGGGATGGATGAACCTTTGCTATTATTTATCGTATATTATTTAAATTAGTTGCAAATTAAATATAAAATACCGATAATCATAACTGTACGCAATGCTGCATTGGATTTGCACAAGAGGGACACCAGCAAACAAGGTACCCTTACATGAGTTCAATTTAGCTGCTAATTTCAGTCGCCCCGACGATGGTTAAACGTACGACGTCGTGGAATACCCAACGGAGAAGGTTTTCAGTCACGTCTACATAAATCATGCACAGCCGCTCAGCCGGAAACATGGCTCCAAAATTCAAATTGCAATAAATAGACCCAATGATATTTTTCTAGAAGAAAATCAAAACCGGGCAGATGCAAAAATACACAGATTCCTCCGTAGCGTATTAACGCAGGATTTTCATGACTATAACTACAAAAGGTAAAAAAAAAAAAAAAAGAACTATAGATTGCGGAAGGAAGTGCACTCTTCTGTATAATCTACCACAAAATTTAGAACCATACAGCACATTACTTCGAAAAAAGGAATGACACTTGCAAGCTCTCCGTATGGGCAGACAGAGACAGTACTCAATTATCAGTCAACTTGATACATAGCTTCGAGATGTTCTGAATAATTCACAAACCCACGATAAGGATTTCAGCTTGCGGTACTTCCAAATCTTTTAGCCACCCCAGCATCAGATAATGTATCCCACATCTGCAAGTTATACAGCCACATGATGCAAGTACTCCACAGAGCATATAGGGCTCTACATGACGTGAAATAAAAGGACAACGCGAGTGATTCCGAAATACTAGTATTTGCACTCACTTGCAATTTCCCCTTGGAGCCTCCAATAGCCAGTAAAAATGGACTGTCTTCTGAGAACGAAATGGAAAAGACAGCTCCCTACAAACGTCAAAGAGAGGGTGATGTTCCACCATACCATATATTAACATCCAAGCATATAAACTTTTACATTTGCATTAGATCCAAGTAAATCACGAATCACATACTGCTTTGGGATTCCTGGATGCGATACATGAGGGCTCATTATTTGAGAGATCCCAAAGTTTTACCTGCACCATATGAGTAGTAGGAAGTCATACAGACATGTAATGTTTTACAGTCATGTTCCGTGGGTCTACAAAAGAAAACCAAGAATATACCGTTTTATCTCCAGATCCAGTTGCAAGGAGCTGTGGAAATTAGCAAGGTAAAGCAAGAAATATGTTGGATGGATATCTAAAAATTTTAAATGGAAATAAGGCTATAAATCGCAACAATACACACATTAGGCACCGAGGGATTATATGCAATAGCAGAAACTTCTTTATCGTGAGCATGAAGGGTGAAACTCGGCTTGGAACTGGAAGATGAATCAGACTTGGCAGCACGGATATCAAAACCTTGGACTGTACCATCTTCAAGACTCGCCTAAAAACGTCAGTATAGAATTTTGCATCAAATTTCACAGCCTAGCACACAGCTGAACTGAACTAGATTAAGTATTCATGGCATGGTCATGTATCACTTTACCTTTCAGGTTTAGGAAGTTAAAAGGCAACCAAAACTTTTGAAGAGATCCAAAATAAAATGATGAGGCACTTACCACAAAGGAATAACTAGTGTGAGGATCCCATGCCAAGGATTCAACATCAGCTGTGACTGACCATTTAAAACCTGGGTGTGAAGGAACTCTCCCATCCTTCTGCAATACACCAAAGAATAAATTATATGAAAATGCAGAATTCCTGCAGCCGTCAATGAAACAGAACTTTCACATGTTAGGTCACAGTTATGAACTTGCAATGGGTTTGTCACTAAAAGTCTTTCCTAGCAATGGATATATAAATCCCATTTTGTGCTTTCTATGAGCATATTGTAAAGAAGATAAAAAGTTCAATAGAGCAGACGGGGAAAATTTTCATTACCATGACTATTGAATGATCAAACGACCCACTGAGAAGAACTTGTGGCTCGTGATGATTCCATGCAACTGCTTGAACCTGCAAACAGGTGTACATATAAGAAACTACAGCACAGCCAAAATTAAAAAAGGTATTCATAGGCTTATCTGCAGCAAATATGACTGAAACACTAGTACATAACTTGATAATATTGTCTGGAAACTTCCACCTATAGCTAACGCATCACTGAGTTTGATTGCTTTTTCAGAGGGAAGCATCAGATTTTCTTTATTTTAATAGCTTTCTACACCACTATGATTTTTCTAAAGAAAGAATTTGCTGATTTTGCATAGGGAACATTATCAGTTCCTAGACATAGTTTTATCGTATCACCAACTATTTTGGAAGGCATAGTAGGAAAGAGACAATAGCACAAACGAACATGTCTAGATGCATCCGGTTTTCTGCCATGGAATAGATAAATCCCAGGATTACATCTTTACTTGCTTATATGTGCACTTTGTCTATTCTTAATCTCATTCATATTGTCCATCAAGTGATTTCCTGGCAAGCTGAATTCAACTGGATGGTTAGTGTCTACAAAATGGAAACCACCAGCCACTATCTAAATGAAAAGTACTGTTAAGGAATCCACAATCTCCAGATGTACCGGGTATATCAGGAGCTAATCATTGCTCATTGAGCAAAAATTGACTTAACTTTTCTTTAAAGAAAAGAGACAGGTAAGAGGTGAAATAGGCACAAAGAAATATGCAAGCACACTGCATGATTAAAAAGGTTACGTTCTTACCTTGTCATCATGATGATTCAAGGTAATATCACATTTTTCAGTAGCCACATCCCAAATTTTGACTTGTTTGTCTGCACTAGCACTGGCCAGGATATTCCTGCATTTTATTAATTTACTTGTTAGCTGTCAAGCACTAAATCCAGTATTGTCATCGGATGTTTAATATTCTAATTCTTCTGAGAAGATGTCATATTCAGATCAATAGTACTATGAAGAGTCCTCTCAACAAGAAAGAAAAAAAAAAGAGCAAATCGGAATGCCAGAAAGTTAAAGACCTGAATTGCTTGTTCCATGCAAGACCAAGCACAGAATCCGTGTGGCTGCCTTCTTTATACTTAGTTGACACCTAGAGAACACATGAGGAGATATGTTAAAAAATGTATCTGCCCAGGCTATTTGGAACAACCACCAATGTATTTTGACTGAGATGACGAGGCATTTCTCTTATCATAGAGAAACATGAATCCTAAAACTCAACAACTATCACCTCTAATGAGCAGATAGCTCCACAGAAAATTCAAGATAAGAGAACCTTCAGTACATAATAATTGACAGGAAAGAGCAAACCCATTCTTTTTCTAAATTCTTCAATATATGTGATCAGAGCAAAACATACACCTCAGCAAACACAATACTGTTTCTCTATAAGTATCCAGAACATTTACATAGGAAAATAAATATTGCACAGAGTCGACAGCTAAAGAGACTTCTGTAACAGACCTTCTTTCCTTTTTTCTTCTTCTTTTTTTCAACAATGCCACCTAGCACCACTGATGGCTCTAGTTTATCAATCTGAGAAAGAGAAACGTAAGCTATTTGTGCAATCTACTATAAAAGAATAAATGAAGTTTGTGTTTGAAAAAAAAATCACATACTATGTCAAGATCCCATATTTCAATAGAAGGTAGTTCCATTGATCCAACAGCGATAAAATTGCCTGAAAGAAATTAGACTATTGTTACATAAAACGTAAGCTTCAAAGGCAAAAAAGCATGTAATGGAAAGCTTCAGAACTGTCCATGCCACAGTCACTGCTGTCATTGAGGAAAGGAGGTGACAGATTTGGATTTTATCAAGGCAACTTTCAACCAAACAGAGGATGGATTAACACAAAGGGTGACAACATTGGAAAAAGACGAGGAATGACATGAAGAAAATGAAGACAAGTTTCAGCTTTAACCCCACATGAGTAACACATGGGGTGATAAAATTGAAAGAAAAAATACAAGGAACGACATAGAGAAACCCAACTCCATGAATTGATCACAACACAAACACATTTAGCAACCAAAATGACATGAAAGCTGATCTAAAACCAAGAATGGCCAAAGATACACAAATATTAAGAAGAAGATGACAGCAACTGAAATTCTTTCCCTTACCTCTTTCTCCCCCTTTAAGTGGGCAGTCAAGCCATGCGGTGCATAGGGGAAACTCTGAAAGGACAATATCATGGTGAACATATACATTTGAATCACCGTCATCTGATTCCTCTAATATCATAACCTGTGTATCCAAAGAGCACCAAGTATTAATAGAGCGTTTGTGAGAGTTCACCAACCCAATTTACCATGAAATATGATTCTGATCTATCTCAGAGATACAAACCTCTAGGAGATGGAATTCATCTTCACTACGCGCACAGACAATGACAGCATCCTTTGGTTGAATGGCCATGTCCTCAAGCTCTTCAGAATCATCATCCTGAAATGACCTTCAAAGCATTAGAAACCCAAGGTCACGAAAGGCAAACCACAATGAGAGATAAGTATTCAAACGCACAGATTTATCCTTTAGATACGGGTCCATGTCATTGCTTGGGTAGTAAAGATCCACTGTACTGAACAGATCAACCTCTGGCGTAAGCAAATACATGTTTGGTGGTCATACATTCACGAAGTGAGGCAAACATGACTCGCAAAAAGTCAAGCGATTAGAATGATCAACAAAAATCAACATTTGAACAAAAATTTAATTTTCACAACATAATAAACAAACACAAAAACACTCTTTCTCGAAAACATACCATCGTCCTCCTCGTCGTAGTTATCCATGTCAAGTTCCTTCAATGCATCAGACAAGTCATTCAATTTTTCAGATGACTTATTCTTCTTAGAGCTTCTTCCAAGTGCATCCGCCACAGCTAACGCCTGCTCAACTTCACGGCCTCCCTTGTCAGCATCTACGTCCATATCATGCTCATCTTCCTCCCCTCCCTCACTGCCACTGCCAAAGAATAAATAAGAATCAACGAGGCATTTGATTTGTATAACGAATATACAACAACCAAGACAAAAAAATAATCAATTACATCTTCTCTAGAACTCCAGACTTAATCATCTCTTCGATTTCCTCTTTGCTTGGCGGCTCCGCCACCTCCGGCACGGACTTTGCAACCCCTTTGGGGACCCATGATATGGACGATATCATCCTTCTCTCTGAGTTCTTCTGTTACCGGAAAGCGACTTACAGGGAATAGCGCTTCGGGAACTGAAGCACTTCCACTACGGCGGGGAATAGGGCTTCGGGAATTGAAGCACTTCCACTACGGCGGTATAGAGACTAGATTTTTTGGTTCTCTTAAACCCTGACGAGAGCGCTAGACGGTTAAAATATAACTACTTAATCAATTTAATTGAATTGAAATAATTTTAAATATTATTTAAATATTATTTTATTCTAAAATTATTATTATTATTAAAATATTTAATTAATATTTATAATATATACAAAATTTTATTAAAATCAGTGAATTTGAAAATTAACTTCATAAATTCTAAGAAATGAAAAAATAAATTAATATAAGTTATTTTATTATAATATATACCGATTCTTATAAGTAAAAATGATAAAATTTTAAATTCCAAATCTTAGTGACACAGATTTGTAACAAAACTTATTTTTATACAAATATTACATAGTAACAGAAGGTATATTAGTAAAAAAATTAATAATTACTATTATTACTGATCAATTAAACTATTACCCTTAATTAATGTTTATGATAATAAAGATTAGTTATCATTTTCATATATTTAATTTTTAAAAAATATATAACGAAATAAATACAGAACACTTAAATGTTCTTTTTGTGTGATAAGAAATAATAATACAACAAAAAACTATAAAAGCATAAAAAAAATATTAAGTTCAACTATTTGAGTAAAGAATAAAAAAGGTCACCCATTATATCGTAAACTTATTTTTCTTTTGTACATAGATTTAAAGCAAGATTTTTTTTCATAAAAGTAGCATGTCAACTATAGTTTTTTAATTGAGGAAAGAGGAAGAATTATATATATATATATATATAAAAAGAAAAAAAAAGATGATCACATCCAAAGATAATTTTTTTTTTAAGTTGATGTCTCTCTTCGTATGAACTCAATTTCTAGATTCAATCATAAAAAATTACCACAAGAGCAAGCCCCATCATGGAAATGGTGAAATTGCATAATATCCCGCACAATAATCTTTCTCGCCAGTATTTTACATGCAACACTCATAACTAAATGACAATCCTCGTATATTCTTAAATTTTCCATAATCCTAATGGTAGAGCCAGTCTGTATTAATCAATCCAAATGTCAGAGCTATTTTTTCACTTATGCCTCTTTTCTTCATCGGTTACATCATAAGGCATAGAATTTAGGTTTGGCTTGTAGCCTGTGTCATTTTCATCTAACATGTCCAGATCAAATTGTAGACACTAGTTAGTTAATTTAATTATTGGAATAAAATAATTTTTAATATAATCTTATTTTAAATTTATTATGATTAATTATTTTGTATATTTAATTAATGTTTAAAATATATTAAAAATTTTAATAAAGTCAGTGCATTTGAATTTTAAATGAAAATATAAATTAATATTAATTGTTTCATCGTAATATATACCGATTTTTATATTTATAAAAATAGTAAAACTTTGAATTATTGGGCTTAGTGATACACAAATATAACAAGATTTATTTTTATACAATATATTGGTAAAATAATTGTCAATCACTTTATTACCGAATCAATTAAACTATTATCCCTTGATTAGTAATTATTACCGTATCTTTATTTTTTTAAAAAAAATATTACGAGACAAATACATCACTTGAACACCTAAATACTATTTTTGTGGGTGATAGGGAATAATAATGGAACAAAAAGACTATAAGGGCATAAAGAAATTTTTTTAGGTACAACTATTTGAGTAATGCATAATAAGGTTACCCATTATATGGTAAACTTATTTTTTCTTTTGCAAGTAAATTTAAAGCAATGTTTTTAGCATGTTAGCTGTAGTTTTCTAGAAGAGAAAAAGAATCCAAATGCAGATATAATTCTCGTAGAAAATATGGTCTCATTAGCAAAAATAAGTATTGATAGGTATGACCAAGAATATATCTTGATCTCGCACCACAAATATGTATAGCTACTCGTAAATTTGTATTCCTTGAGCAATTAGAATTCTAACTAGTGATTATTGAGAGCTGGATGCTGCTCGCCATAACCATTGTCACAATGGAAACCTAAATGTCTGTAGGCATATTCGGAGAGATGTTTTTTGGTAAGTCAATGTCTCTCCTCGTAAGAACTCAAATTATAGAATCAGTCACCAAAAATTACCACAAGAGTAAGACTCGTCATGAAAATGGTGAAATCGCATAGTATCCCGCACAATAATTAATCTCTCTCTAGCCAGCGGAGTCCTTCCGTTACAGGATATCGGGACTAGACAGCTTTCCTACCAACTCGGTGGATATCAATGCTCCTGATGTCTGGACTGCCTTGAATGCCCGGAAGAGAGTGATAGCCTGAAGTCTGCTAACAGCCTTGTCCGGAATGCCAACAGCCTCTTCCTCTGAATCTTCCGCCTAACCCTAATGCCCTTACTCCAAGAGCTAGTAGCCCTTTATGAAATAGCAGCGGGATTGCCGATTCTTCTAGAAGTAGTGCGCTATGATAGAATACCTGAGTAGCCTTTGTTTGGTCTTGTCTGAAGCAAACCAATCTGTTCCGTCTATCTGATCGGTCAAGCTTTTGACTCGCCTCGCACCGGAAAGCAAGCAACAACTAAGGGAATAGGGAGCTTCGGGAGGAGCACTTCCACTACGGGATAGAGAATATATGGAGCTTTTTTTAAATTACTATAATTAAAGTATTTTGTATATTTAATTAATATTTTAAAAAAATATTTTTTTTTTTATTAAAGTCAATGAATTTAAAATCTAAATGATTCTAACAAATAAAAATAAATATTAATATTAATTATTTCATCATAATATATACCAATTCTTATATTTATGAAAATGATAAAATTTTAAATTCTTGATCTTAGTGACACAAATTTATAAAAAAATTTATTTTTATGCAAGTATTAATATATATATATATATATAGGTAAAATAACTGTCAATCATCGGATCAATTAAACTACCATTAGTTATTATTACCATATCTTTTTTTTAAAAAAAAAATTAACAAGACAAACAAATACATCACTTGAATATCTAAATACCATTTTTGTGGGTGATAAGGAATAATAATGAAACAAAAAGACTATAAGGACATGAAGAAATTTGTTTAGGTACAACTATTTGAGTGCATAATAAGGTCACCAATTATATGTAAACTTTTTTTTTTCTTTTGCAAGTAAATTTAAGGTAAGATTTTTTTTGGTGAAAAATAACATGTCAGCTATAGTTTTATAGAAGAGAAAAAGAATCTAAATGCATATATAATCCCCGCAAAAAATATGGTTTCATTAGCGAAAATACATACTGATAGGTAATACAAGAAGTATATCTTGATCTCGCACCACAAACATCTATAGTTACTTCTAAATTTGTATCCCTTGAGCAATCAAAATTCTAACTAGTGATTATTGAGAGCTGCTGCTCACCATAACCATTGTTACAATGGGAACCTGGATGTCTGTAGACATCTAATGGAGGCAAGGGGAATAATTAAAAAAAAATAAAATGATGATCACATTCAGAGAGAAATTTTTTCATAAGTTAATGTCTCTTCTCATGAGAACTCAAATTCTAGACTTAGTCACCAAAAATTATTACAAGAGCAAACCCCGTCATGAAAATGGTGAAATCGCATAGTATCCCGTACAATAATCTCTCTCGCCATTATTTTAGATGCAACACTCATAACTAAATGACAATCCTCACATATTCTCAGATTTTTCATAATCCTTATGGTAGAACCACGATCTGTATTAATCAATCCAAATGCCAGAGCTATCTTTTCACTATGCGTCATTAATATACGCCTCTTTTCTTCATCAGGTATATCATAAGGCACAGAACTTAGGTTTGGCTTGTAACCTGTGGCAGCTACTCTATCCAAAAGATCTTCTAGTGCTTGCTTAATTTCTTTCCACTTAGGATGGCTCAAATTCCCTGCAAAAAACTCGTGAACGTCCCCCTTCTTTAATTCAACCCAACTGCATGCAGGATTCTTCTTCAAACCTTTTGTTCTCATCAATTTCCTTATACTTAATGCGTCATGCCATCTTCCAGCTGATGCATATATGTTCGACAGCAAGACGTAGTTTCCAATAAAATGAGGTTCAAGCACAAACAATTTATCAGCAGCAATCCTAGCAATGTCAGGATTCCCATGTATGCGACAAGCTCCAAGTAGTGCTCCCCAAACTCCTCCATGAGGCTCTATTTTCATTTCCTTTACAAGTTCAAGTGCCTCCTCCAAGCGCCCAGCCCGTCCAAGAAGGTCTACCATGCAAGTATAATGATCCGCTGATGGTACAACACCATAGCATTTATCCATTGATTCAAATACACGCTTCCCTTCCTCTACCATGCCAGCATGACTTAACGCAGTAAGCAAACCAATAAAAGTAACCCTATTCGGTCTCGTCTCTGTTTTTAACATGTCATCGAACAATTTCATAGCATTAGCAGGATGACCATGCATTGCGAATCCCATTATCATTGAGCTATAAGAAAACACATTCCTCTCTTTCATGTTGTTGAAAACTCGATACGCCTCCTCAACCTTCCCACATTTTGAGTACATATCAATCAAAGCCGAACCCACAAATACATTATGTCCAGACCCAAATCCAGATTTCGCAGCAACATCACAAATCCAATCCGCATACTTTGCTGCACCTAGTTGTCCACAAGCGGAAATAACACCAACCAGAGTGACCTCATCCGTTTCAACGCCACTGTCCTGCATTCTCTCAAAATATTGTATCGCCTCTCGAGGCTTTGCATTCTGCGCAAAACCTGTAACCATGGCCGTCCAAATCACCATGTCTTTCTCAGGCAACCCATCAAACAACTCAATCGCGGAATTCATATCCCCACGCCTTGCATACGCCACAATCAACGCTGTCCATGTAATCACATTCCTGTCAGGCATTTCATCAAACACCTTGCGTCCACAATCCAAAAGCCCGCAGTTAATGTACATATTGGTAACAGAATTCCCAACAAACAAATCCTCGCAAAAGCCACCAATGACAATCGTCTGTGCATGAAGCTGTTGCCCCAATGCGACATCCACAACCAACCCACACGCCTTAAACAGAGCTGAAAATGTAAAGGAAACCGGCCCAGTACCTCCTCTTCTCATCAACCCATACAACTCAACAGACTCCTTAACCATTCCCTGAAGCGTGTAACCTCTAATGAGAGAGGTGTAAAGGAATGGGTTTGGGTATTTAACATGATCGAATACGGATCTAGGATAGGGATCCATGGGGACGTCGAGCTTGGTGAGTGTGCGGAGGAGTTTGCTGAGGACATAGCAGCTATCATGGAGACCATTGCGGAGGACATGGCCGTGGATTTGTTTGGCTTGCAGGAGATTGGAGCAGGAATCAAGTAAAGAGATGAGGTGGAACTCTAGGTGTCTACGTCGTTGCTCTCGAAGCTGCTGAAAGGAGAGAAACAAAGGCGTAGCGTCTGCTTGGTATTGGCTTATTTGTCTGGGAATGCATGTTAATGGCCTCGCAGTGGAGAATTTGCGGGAGAGTCGGGTGATCATGGCACCATAATTTTTTGGGTCAAGGGTGGTTTTAGCATTCAAGGAGGTGATCTATCCTTTTTTAAAGATAAAACGACAACGTTTAAACGTGCTTTTTTAGATAGGCATGGGGTTATTCTTGTTTGGTGGTCATTTGGGACAGCTGATTTGTTTTGCTATTGGAAGATAGGAATCCCGAGAGGACTGGGAGTTCGGGTTAGTGAGAGTGAAGGAGTCATGTTTTCGGCAGCGATTAGACACTTCTCTACGAAACCAAAGCCGAAGATGAAGCCAATTGAGCTCAAAACACCACCGGAACAGACTCAGACCATAACCAGGGCGATCTTTGACATCGTCAAGGAACATGGTCCGCTCACTGTTCAAGAAACTTGGGAAAGGGTCCAGGTATGGAGTTTTAGGCTTTCATTTCTTTGTAACAGATTGTCTGTTGACAAGTGAACGCTTTCTGTTTGATAAAATGCCAGGAAGTTGGTTTGAGAGGACTAACCGGCAAAAGTCACATGAAGATAGTGATGAGATGGATGAGGGAGAGGCAGAAGCTTAGGTTGATTTGTAACCATGTAGGGCCTCACAAGCAATTTCTGTATACAACTTGGTTCACGAAATCTAACATGAAGGAAGCAAAGCCGAGGAGTAAACCTTCATCACCGAAGCTGCCTTGATACCACTCATACTCTTACATGACTGGTGAAGCAAAGCGAAGCAATGATGCTACAAGTATGTTCTCATTAGATAATGTTTCGCTCGTTCGGCAGAAAGCTACATAGACTATTTTGGAGCCTACTGGACCAGTAGTATAGTGATCCCATTTGACATGGAGGTTTGAACTCACACCAACTCTTCAATAAGATTGCAGTTTCTGTTTTCTCTTCGAAGAACAGTTATAGTTCATGGCTCTTGTGAACAACAATACTCGAATGAAATATGAAAAAGGATTTTCTCACTCTCAAAGCCCTGTTAAATGTAACTATATGAACAGACAAAGATGATTAATCCATGTACGTGCATACTCTTCCCTGTTTTCGAATATAGCGAACCAAAAGGCTGCTGAAGAGAATGCCAGGTTTCCGATCTCAAGGCGATCACCACGCTTAGCTTTTAGTAATTCTGTATGGCTGACACAGCCAGTAAATTTTCGTGGAAAATTATATGCTTCTTCACCAAAATTAAGAGAAGAAATGATATCCAATTTGTCACCAACGTGTGAGTGATCTTCAAGTTGTTATCATGTGCGCTGTCTTTTAGACTTCCGCAGCACGTCCTTCAGCACATCGGCTATTCTATGTGCCATGTGATGTTCCATAAACATTTCTTTTACCCTCTCATAGCCTCTCTTTCCCATAGTGAGCCTCCTCTCGACGTGAGTAGCAAGTTTGACCATATTCTTTGCAAGGGGAGAAACCCCTCCTTTGCCAGCAGGATGCAACAAACCAGTAGTCCCATTAACAACAATCTCTGTGGTCCCTCCTGCTGCGGTTCCCTGATGATAACATTTCACCACACAACAATAATAGTCAAAATCAGAATTCTGAGCATTTTATTCCAAGAATAAAAGAATCAAATAAATAGCCTGACCAGTACGGGCAGCTGAAATGCCATAGCTTCAATAGTTATCCTCCCAAAGCATTCTCCCCGTGCCTACATGGCATAGACAAGGACAGTGTTCGATGACACAAAATGTTGAAGAGATTCACAAACAAAAAAAAAAACTCTTTGATATTTGAATGAAATTCAGATGACTGTTAAAAACCACAGCCAGAATGAATCGCAGTAGCAGCAAATGTAACCAAACATCGCATAGCTTGTTCCAACTGTTAAGTGGGATATTCTGATGTCATGCTTTGAGATCCTATAGGAAACACCAGAAAATTTACACCAACCATTCAAGACAACTTATGCTAATCCAAAATTAGCCGCTCTATTTTTGTTGTCATCAGCCCATGAGTTTCAGACAAGGCCATGGTTTATTCTTTCGTAACTTTTCTTGGCAACATATAAACCTTTGGTCATATGGAATGATTGTTAAGCTGCAAGGTCATCTCTTGATAGCTCAAATTTAACAAAACTAACATGAACAGGAATCAGGAGGCTTGCTATATTTATCTACTTACTAAGCTTCTTCATCAGACCATCAAATATAATATAATGTCACAAGATCCAAGGCCAATGCATCCACTGAGAGTCAATGTTCACTAATCAGATTTGTTAATTACCGCAAAATAATTCAAATTGCCCATTCCTTCCATATGCATATACCCAAAAGTTGGTATACATCTACGAGATGCAACACCTAAAAACACAAAATCAAAAGAAACAAAACAATGTTCCCATAAAAATGAAAGGGAAATTTTTTTTTTAAAAAAAAATTGATGCACTGGGAAAATCGCCAAAGAGCAAAGAAATACCTGTGAATTCTGAACAAGGACATCAATTGCAGCAAGATAAGGTACTACAGTGAGAGTTTTATTTATAAAGTGAACACGATCTTGGATTTTCTTCTCCACCACATAATTCCGCAATTCAGTCTCGAATTTTGTTTGAGCAGTAATATCACTTCCCACAATTACCGCATGCATTGATGGCACCTTGAGCTTCTTCTGTTGGATAAACTGCAAGCTCTCATAAAAGGATCTCAAAAATAGGTCCTGACCTTTTCCACGTGAAACACCTGCATGGTACTCTACCAGTCAAGAAATATGCAAGCAAAGTTGATTCGACTGAATCATTTATGGTCTTGTTATCTCTCTTTATCATATATTATATAATACTCAATGCACACATGTATTGGATCAGGCTCTGTCTCTTTGGTGATGCTTAGGGTCAACATGCATGAAATCAGGCTGTTTTCGGTTGAAAGCCTTAACAAGATAAATACATATCACTTGAGCACCCAAACACTAATTTTGGGTGATAGATAATAATAATCTAACAAAAAGGTTAAAAGGGTATCAGAGAAAAAATTTCAGTAACGGCAATTACTTGAACAGTGCACAATAGGGTCACAAATTTTAAGTCAATTTATTTTTTCTTTTGCAAGTGAATTTAAAGGAAGGCTTCTCCCTTAAAAAGTTGCATGCAAACTATGGTTTTCTAGAAAGAAAAAGAATCCAAATGCAGAAAATATGATCTCATTGGCAAGAATACATACTGTTAATTATGGCAAAGAGTATATCTTCATCTCGCACCCCAAGTGATTCACGTATATGCTCACGCAATACTCTTTTTGCCACACCATCTTCAGCAACATCCATGAGTTCCTTGCTATTCCCGAGATGAACAACATAAGTCTCAGGCATTTTTATCCTGAATGAAAAGGAAACAATAATTTAGATCAAGGCTGGCGATGCAACCAAAAATAGAAACCTAAGACAAGCATATCCAAGAAAATAAAATAAACACTAGAAAAAGAAATATGAACTCTACAACCTACACTGCATACTCATGGAACCCATACATAGAAGATTAAGACAATTGACCAATGCTTTATTAACAAAGCAAGTCCTTACACTAAAAGGCAACAACAAAAAAAATTAGGCAAAAAGAAGTAAAAGCAGCTAAAAAGTGTAACATTAAAGTGAATCAGTTCCTAAGTGGCAACACAAACTTTATTACCAATTTTTTTTCTTAATGAGGAGGTGTTTACTAAGTGAGGGGAAAAAAAATTGCAAAGAAAGAAAATATGCAAAAAACGTGCAAGAGGAAGATCAGAGCCATCACCCCATATGGCAACAAAGCCTTGACCACCGATCTTTTATTTTTTAAAAAAAATTGAATATATCAGGGACTACCTTTGAAATGAATTTTGAAAGCCAATTATAACAGCATACACTAAGCATGCACCCATGCATATATCAAAAACCTACCTCAATCGCTCCTGAGTCCTGTTCTTCCAGTATTCTGCAGTCACATGTGAATCAATCATAGCACCAGCAACTAAAGGAAGATGCTTAACATAGTCCAATTTGAAATAATGCCCGCGCATTTCATGTATCCACCACAGAACCTTTGGAAGAATGCGAGAAATATTTTCCTTAAGAACAGCATCCAGCCACTTCCCAGTAACCGCAGTGTTCAAAACAACAAGATCAGCTTTAAGGGCTGTACCTATAGCTTCCTGACCCTTTGCTGAGAATACCTGTGATAGGAAAATTGGAGTGAGATAACTACTTAGAAATTTTCAGGAAAAAAAATTATAATGAACATTGGAGTTTGAAAAAAGGAAAGGTTGATAGTATTTACATCTGCTGCATATAAACCAATAATTTGATGATTATAAAACTGTAATACCTGTACTCCTCGCACAAACATCTTCTGCTCCAAACTGTATATCACTTCTTCTGCATCAGATGGTTTCTGGATGGTAACCCAACAAACTTCGGTGCCAACAGCTCTTAATAGAAATGCTAGTTCCATCAGCAACAATGGTCCACCTGAAAGCACAAAGAAACTTACATAAAATACAGGAAAAAAAATATGAAGAAAATGACACTTTGATGAACAGTATTATCAGTAGGACAAACAATACAGAGACTTAAGTGAGAAAATTCCAACAAAGGAAACAAACACATCGTATAATAAATGTCCTCTATTGTCAAGAGGTATATAATTTCTGCTTACGTCCATTCCAAAACTGAAAATTTTGCACCGCATAACTGGTAGTTGAAGCAAGCACAATAGCAGCTATACACTTGGCTATCGTGAGTGCCATTTTTTATAAAACAACGCTCATCAATATACATTCTTGATAAACATTTGTTTTCTGTTGGAGTTTCTCTAGCAAATAGAAGTAAAAGTGCACCTAAAACTTCAACCAAAATTCATTTTAGGAAAAAACAGGAATTATGAATTAAAAGCAAGCAAGATACATCTCATTTGATTAAACATCCCCGCTGCCACGTAAGACATAGATTAGTGGACGTTTTCCCGGCCACAAAAGGTTTCCTAAGAAATTAACGATTGTAAATTTACCATAAAGGAAAGGAAGACACGAATGAGAGCTCAAGAAAAATCGCTCAGCTAATGTTAGGGGTTTTACACCACATCGAGTTACATAATACGTGAATCGCCGTTAATGGAAGCTCCAACATACATTTCAACCATGTTGACAGATCAGCAACATTAGAATCATTATCCTACGAGTATCTCTGTACATACAGTTTTCTGGATTAAAAACATGTATACATACATTCCGTCTACTTGCATGTCTCGAACATCAAAACTTTAAAAACTAGTAACAGCATCGCCATAAAGAGAACAGAAGCAAAATTCCCTAAACCAGAAGTTAAATAACTAATTAGTCGGTTGGCATGCAAACTTAAAACACAGATCAACATCTATGTTTTGAGTTCCAATTTGATTGTCAAAGATACAAAACAAATTGGCAATTTCTCTCCACAGTACCAGAAAGAGAGAGCTCGTGCGAGACCAAAAGCACGAGCTTCGACTTCATGAAGCTAAGGGGGCTCGGCGGCGGAGGAGCTGCAGCTTTAACCGGCGAGACGATATTCGCGCGGACGACATTTTCTTGTTTAGCAACTTCGAAGTGACGATCGCATGAATCGAAAGCTGATTTGATTAACAGAGCGATGAGGGTGGAGATGGAAAGCATGATTACAAGAGCCAGCAGCCACCGCTTCTGAAGAGGCGCCCAACCGGCGGAGTGCTTCGCCATTTCGAGCTGTGGTTTCTAGGGTTTGAACGGGTTGAGGGGGTTAGCAAGCTCCGCATTCTATTACAGTTAGGGTAATAAGTGCGGATGCCCTTTGGGTTCTGCACATTTGGCTCGTTGAGAGAGGACACTTGTAAGGAGGTTTTTGGAGGGTTTCGTGTCTGCTTTGTAGACGTTATGAACCAGCGAGATTCTTCACCTGCCTGTGATTTATGTATATCAGAAAAAACAATCTCTTGAGGGCAACTTTTCCTTGTTGCTCCACAGAGCAGCAGGCAATGAGGTTCTCGAATTGCTTACCTGTCTGTTACAGAAATAGATCACAGAAACAAACGAGGAGACAACATCTTGGATATTGAAATTTTTGGGGCGTCTCTTTTGGGAAAAAAAAAACTAAAATAGTGCATTTTCAAGTTGAAAGGCAAGTCGTGCGTACACGCCGACAGAGTGTCGTTCAGTATGTCATCCTAAACTTCCAGAGATGGGATGGTCCAAAAATTTTATATTTATTAGGAATAAAAAACAATACTATTATGTATATTAGAAAAAATTATATACATACAAGAAATCGAAATTTACATCTTTATAATTTTTTAGTAATATAATACTTATTTATTTTTATATCGGTTAGATAATATACTAAACCGCCAATCTCCTGAGATTGACCGATGGCAAATTGATACTAATCAAAACGATCGGGTTCGAGTACGTTCGGGGAGTAATTTAAACCGACGGTCAAGATTTGGTTTTCCCCTTTTTTTTTTAATTGATTACAATAGATATATGAATCTGTGATCCTGTTTGGCTAATTTCGTCTGCTGATTCCATTACCCGTGCACAGTTACACCATATAGTGGTGGACACAAGTACGACTGAATTCCTTGTGCACACTCCCTCCTCCCCCGCGAGCGAGCCGGCAAAGGTGCTGGTACTTTAAGGTAATTCACTTTCCTGTTGTTCCAATAAACTCGATAGTCTTTCTTCTTAACTCTTACCTCTCGCTTTGGGATTCAATCGAAACAGAGCCCACGATACACTTTCCGTTTGTTTTTTGGTCTGTTAGCTTCGCCTGTCACAAGCAAGTTCGGAATAATGCGGAAAATTTGTTTACGTTGCTCCTATATCACGTTTGCTGGTAATGATGTGGATATTTCATATCCGTAGCATATTATAGCTTTCTGTTTTTTTTCTCTTATGTTAAATCACGTCGTTTCTTCTTTTTTTTTCAGTTATAGTTGTTCAGATAATCGGTGCTGTATCGTTTCCCGTGCCGAATTCCGACTGCTATGCTTTTGATAATTCTAGTCGCCTTGTTGATTTTGTATCCTACATTGGTACCTCTGACTCTAAGAACTCTGAGAAGGAGGACCCTTTTTTGGCACGTGTTTGCTAGGTTGTAAAATGTTATTTTTAATAAGCATTTCATTTTCCTGATTGTCGAAATTGCGTATGGATAATCGCAGAAGATTACTGCAATTTTTTGTTGGATTACTCTTAGCACTTTTTACGGATCATCAGTATTTCCATTTTAGATGAAATCAAAGTTTTTTCTTGCCAATTTCTGTTATAAATTTCAATTCCGTTTTTGGTTTTGGTGTTTTCAAAAGTAAGTTTCTCTTAGCTATCAATCAGAGCAGCTGGATTGGGCATCCCTTCGAGTATGATGGACAGGTAAACTTCCACATTTAACCGCTTCCCTTGGGAGCCATTTATTTTGAAGTGACGCTGATTCTACTTGTGAGTCTCCCTTATCCAGAGGATATTATAAATGACCTTGCATTGGCGCAGGAAACAGACTTTGTGGTTCGGTTTTGCAAAGATGTGGAGTCTAGATCGCAGATGGTACTCTATAATACCAAGTTCTTGTGTGCTTTATCATTATACTCGTCTTACTGTATGGTATTTGCTCTGAGAAGTTTTTGTTACATAAATTGTGTTTCCCTTACTAAGTTCATATGAACAGCTACTTAAGTGGTACATTTGATAGGTTCATGTTTTAACTGGTTATAGTCTCAAGATCTGCTGAAGGACTCTTCTGCCTCAGGTTTCATAAAGTACCTAATTTCCAAGAAGTGGGAAGCTATATGATTAAGAATCACATCTAGATTATCCTATTTAATGAATATATTTCTAAAAGAAATTGCACAACTCACAAAACTGTTACTAAAATTTACTGAAGTCGGAAATTGTATTTTAGTCAGAGAGAGAATTCTCTTGGAAGTGAGTAATTTTCTGAATAATGATTGTGACTAGCACAGGTTGTATGTTGTCTTGTTGTGACATTTAATGAGAAACATGAAGTTATAGTTAATATTGGACATAAACCTTGTATATTTTCCTAAGAAGCAAGTTTTGTAGTCATATACAAGTTAGAGGTTGCTGTATTTCACACAATGGTATCCATATACCAATATGTTGATATGCTTCATGTATAATGTGCTTCCCACAATTATGCAGGGATATGTGGATTTTGGACGATTTAATAAGTACAATTACTTTGTTGCTGGCTCCGGGGAAGTTGATTTTGTTCAAGTAAGAATTTTTGGATATTTATGCATATTAAAGTAAGTTACAAATGACAGAGCACTAGATTTATGCTGTAATCTTCCTCTCCCTCTCGTTTACCTGTGTTTCTTATCCTAAAAAGATTCTTATTCAGAGAATTTGGTATGTGCATGAGCCATGTTTCTCCTCAACCAGTTTTTCATCTTTAGAAAATTTTGAATCCCCGTGTGCATGGTGGAACAATATTTTATTTTGGCATAAAAGAAAATATAATATATTGAAATATGGCTAAGAAATTTTGTGAAAGAAGATATCAAATAATATGGTTTATAGATTAACTTGGTTCTGGTTTATTCACTGTATTATCCTACAGCATAATCTTATGTGACATTTGTCTCTAACAGCATAGTGGGCAACAGAGTTCTCCAATGAAAAGAAAAATATAAATGGAAATCATCCAAAAATTTAGGAAAAAAGGCACTGGCACACTTAAAATTTAGGGCAAAACTGTCAGTGCTGTAACTTCAAAGGGACCAAAAACATATTAATTTCATGATACATATAACTTTCAATAAACTTTGAAGTTGAACTAAGAATAATAATAATTTAGGAGTAAAGTAAAAATGTCAAAAGTTTTTGTGGGCCTGAGCCCTTATTTGTCTCTTGATTATGCCATTCTTCGTGATAATCTATGAGATTCCCATGTTATTTTGGTTCCATTAATTTTGCATTTTCTTGGAATCTAAAATTTGACTGTCAGAATACTCTGAATCTTTGTCCAGGGTTATTACAATGGTGACCTCTCAAACTGTGAGCTAACCCCTGACAAATTGGGACGCACAGCTCAGGTCAGTGTTATGGTTAAACTAAGCTTTTTCTCATTTCAGAGCTTATGTCTCTTGGGTAAGAAGGTGTTGGTCTTTTCTGATATTACACTTTTGTATGACAATATATGTCTCAGATTATTACTCACATATGTTCCTGCACATAAACTATCCACCTATTTTGGAACTTTTCAGGTGAATATTGTATGTGGAAGTTGTTCCAATGGGCGATGTAAAGGTTTGTGCAGATTTTTCAATGTCTGATTGCTTCGTGTTTGATGAAAATATATGCTTGTTTTAAATTTTAACTTGATGTGTTGATTTGTGTTGTCTCTATAAATGCCTCCTTGGTATCTTACTGATAGGCTTGATTAATGGTTTCAGAAAATTGAACATGGCACTAACAAAAAATTTTGTTCAAATAAATATCGAATAGCAAGCTGATTATTGAAAGAAGGATGATGTAGACATAATATCATTTCTAATTTGATGAAACACCCAATTGCTTGTTTGGCGGGAACATCATTAACTGTTGGCTTACATATGGTCGGGGTATATACACACACTATGAACTATAATCTTGTAGAACTTTTGCCTTTTGCTTTTCTTCTCTTGTTACTTTTTTGAACAACTGTAAGTCTGATTGAGGTGAGGTATTGGTAGATGTCTGGATTCATAGAATCACTTAAATTTGACCTGCATTTCTAGTTTTGCTCTCTCAGCTATATTATATGATTTTCATTTGCACTCGTATCTGTATGATCAAAGAGTGACAGCATTTTTGCATGTTGTCCTATCTCAGGGGAGCTTGGATGTGTATGCAATGTTTCTCATGAATCAACTTGCAGGTCTCTCTCACTTGATGCCAGCTAGTCACACACAATGCACACACAAGTGTGTGCGCAGATACAAGCAAACACACACACACAGACAGACAAATATACATTTGCCTTTTCTTCAAAAAAAAAAAATACATTTGCCTTAACTGATATGTGTGTGTATTTGAATAACTGAAGCATGAGATTGATTACATTTTATAACTGAATATTCATCAAATTATAACTCTTGATATGTTAAACTTCATCGGTACCAAATGCAGAAAATAACTGGAATGTTTAGCCTTCAGATGTAATATATGAGAGTGTGTTGGGACTATTTACTCCTTGTAGAGAATTTGCCATTTTTTTTTTTGACAGATAAATCTTGTATGGAAGAACAAAATAAACCTTCTCTTCAATCCATTATATTTGCTCTGAATGCATGTCCTCAAAAGTTTTAAGTTTCCAAGCAAAGTCAACTAAGCCCCTAAACCAACTAGCTGGAGCCAGTTACTGGGAGTCTTTTTCCTTTTCAACTACAAGGTGGACTAGACTGCCCATGTTTTCTTAGGATTCCATGTATACCTTTTACCAACTTAGTCCACATGGTCTTTTGCTTTCTCTCTTATTTCCTATTATCTCAATATATTCAGTTCCCTAACTGAAGCGTCTCAGCCCTCTCTGTTTGTGGTCAAACTGCCTCAAACAGTCCTTATTCCGTTTCTTCTCTATAGATGCCTATTTGCACTGAAAGATGCAATTATTACAGGATTTTCTTTTTGTTAAGTACATCTGTCAGAGTGGTTATTAGCTGAGTAGATATAAGCTTTTAATAGTTGTTATGATCTGAATTACTGCCTTTTTTCCCCCAGTGGACAGTGGAAAGATGTCCAATGATAACATAAACTCGCATGTTCAGACTCCCAAAATCTGATCCTTCAGTTTTAAGTTGAGAATAAGTTCAATATACTTTTATGAAACCCCAAGCTATGACTGGAATTCGCAGTCAACCCATATTAGCAAGTGAGTGAAACACCTCTGTCAATCATGTCTCCTCATGAGACTCTACTCTGTGCAATGTGCAAGTAGGTATGTTTATGTTGGTGGATTTTGCATGTAATTACAGTGCAACATGCTGAAGGTTAACAGTAACCATTGAGCTTTCCTAGTATATATACTTTTGGCTCCTGGAATAATGATTATAAATTCTTCACAGAAAAAGACTTCTGATGACTACCAAATCTTTAGGAGTGAGGTTTCTTATATGCAAAAGCTTTCTAGTTAATATGGGAATCTATTAGCTAATCGCACACTGGACCATCCATTTTTTACTGGGTTTAGGTTCTTTTACAGCACTGTTAAAAGCCTGGTCAGCCTGTTAGAGGCAAGAAAGAATAACCAGGAAAGTATTCTTATTGGACTTTCTGGAAGTATACAAAAGGAAACCTGGCAGAAATTTGAGTAGTTTATCCCAGCCGCTAGGAGGGGTCCTTGCATGAGTCCAAAACTCACACTTACCCTGACACCTCTTATTTAACCAGCTCCTTGTGCTCACGATATTCTCTCCTATTATGTCAGTCAATCAGAAAGGACAGACCTAATAACTAACTCACTTGTCATTCTCCTATCCACAATTGTCGTTACTACCCCTTCCTCTATTCTTGTGAGGCTCTCTTTAATACACATACCGAATAGGAGGCCAGACAAAGAAGTTGGAATCTTTTAATATTTCTTTCTCAATATTTAAAGAATTTGCAGAGTGGCCATAAGAAGCATAATAGCAGAAGAGATTTGAGCATGCTAGATGTCTGGGAATAAAGGTTATGTGAAATGTTGTTTTACTTTGAGGAAAGGCTAATACGTTCATACACTGATATCTATGTTCCTTTATTCACATGAAAATAGAGACACCAGGTAAATGATATATGGAAAATTAGTAGGTAGGGTCAAGATTTGGAAGAAATCATCGTAAAGAATTTCTATTGCTTTAATGACTATGCCAGAATGTTTCTTTTTCTTTTTCCACCATTACAAATAGTTAGTTGAACTTATACTACTTTCCTAAATCTTTGGCCATTCTTGCTACTTTTAGGATTTCACTTGAACTTGCTGTTCCTTGTGAGAAAACAGGCCCACGGATATTCCAGGGCTTTACAGTTGGATTTCATCCACGATCATGGGAAATTGTAAGAAGCTAGACCTTCCTCGCTGTTTATGCAGGAAATATAGATGTTCATGAATGTCATTTTTTGGGTGAAATTTTAGGTTTACAATGGCATGACCCAACTGGGTTTTGATAAAGCTTACCAGGACTTCAGGTAAAAGCTATGCACCATTAGTCATGTTGCTTTCTTTTTATTTTTTGTTTCAGTGTTAATGCTTGTGGAAATAAAATTATAACTTGAATATGCATTGTTCCCTCACCTCTAATGTCAGCTCTCATTTTGCAGTTTCAGTACTGAGCAAACTTATGTGACCCTTTATATGACTTCAATTGCTTCCCTTTCCACTTTGGTCCAAAAACCTATAGTTGAGGTACTCCCTATCAGTTTAATGTCGGGAACCTGATTTGTATAATATCTGATTGATATGTATTTCATCTTGTGCTTGGAATACTACATTGTCAGGTTCTTCCAGAGAATGGTCTGGAGGTGAAGGTGTCAGGGTCCGCAGCAAGTGGGAATCCTCCTACAACATTGACACCTACAATGTTGGTTGTGGAATGGAAATGTATGGCCATCACTTATTCAATCTTATTCCCGCTATTTTCAACTGATAATCTTCTAAAATTGGATTTTTAAGTTTGAAGGTCTGGAGTCTCGTTCTGCACCATATGAGGTTAATGTCACAATCCCAATTGAGGGTTACGAGCCCATTCAGTTTTTTCTTGCTAAGATATGTGGTGAGTACATACTATGTTCATTAGGTTTAAACAATAGCATTCCCATCATATTTTAGGTTCATCATCTCTATCATGAAATTGACACCAATCATATATTAAGGAGTTCATCAGATATCAAACATGGACCTATATTCAATGCTGGTTCTGTTTTTGCTTTTAATTGTTCCTAAATCTGTTTGGAAGCATCATATATCTTTGACAGGAAATAGGAGAGAGTAGCACATTGATTTTCTTGCTAGTAAGTTACTGTGCTCGAGTAATACCTCATAAGGGGTTCTCCGCTGATTTTCTGATAAAAGATGTGCGATCTAGTTCTAAAAGAACAGTTATTGTTCCCAAGTCTCTTGTTGGCATCTACTTCAAATTTTTTCTTAGGTTTCTAGTTTTACTATAAGCTCACTATTGCTTGTTCAAATTTTGCAGAGCACAGGCAGTACGAAGGGGAAGACTCTGGTAGAGGATGGGCTGTATTTGGAGTCATATCATGCATGTGTGTATATCTTCATCAAATATTTTCATCTTCGTTAACATTAATAGAACACCTTCTACTGCAGTGCGGGTTTTCCATCAATGCATTCCATGTCATAAATTATATGCATCTGGTAGCTGACAGAAGTGACTTTTTATTTTCTTTTTACTCACAGATTATAGCTTTTATTTATTTAATTTTTTGCAAACCAAGCTTTACTCTGTCTTTGCCAACAACCATAAGAAACAATCTTGCATTGTTATTAGAATGTAGAATGTTCTCCTCACTGCCAAGTATTTACTCATTCATTCTTAACTGTGATGCCTTACTGGAGCAGATTCCTTGTCTCTTCAACACTGGTTTGTTGTGGTGGGTTTATATACAAGACACGTGTGGAACGGCTGGTACGCTTCTTTTCTTTAGCAGCTTAGATTTTCTATTCCATGGCTGTAAAAGTGTGTCTAAGTATAATAATTTGATTCTTTTTTGGAATGCAGCGAGGGATCGATGCATTGCCAGGCATGACACTCTTAGTCGCTTGTCTGGAGACTGTAAGTTCACCTAACTCAGTATAGCAAATTTGTATTTAACTTTTAGTTTTATGCAGTGGTTAATAACTGGCTTTATGAATAATCTTGATGGATAAGTGGTTAATAATCTGTTCTGACAGGTCTTTGAGGCCAGAGCGCACTCCTTTTTCTTTGTTAATTGTTCTTTTGGGGGGTAGCAATCTGTTCTGACAGGCCTTTGAGGCCAAATTCCGTTTTCTTATTTGTTTCTGGGATGAAATCAATAATCTCCTCCCGGGAGAACTTATGAAATTCTCGATTATGGCATGATTGAAAAGAAATACTCTCACGTAGTTCTAATCCCGTTGTAGGTTTCCTCAGTGCTATTACAATAGCTGCACTAACTCAGATAAAATGTATTTTTGCTAAACTCGGTCATATTGTTAGGTAGCTGGATTCTGATCCTGTGGTTCTTTCAAATTGCTTGTCCTAGTTAAGGAGGTGACTCATCTCTTGTTATTTACCGTAGGCGCTTGTTCACAGATGAAAACAGTGGTCCTTTGTTTTCCGGATGGAAATGATGATCGACTTTGATAGGCTCATACAAGTAACCTTTTTTACCTTGTCGAAGAGGTTAATGGTTATTTTTGTTTATACAGATAGGTAGCGCGGGGCAGGGCTACTCACGAGCAGAAGATCTTAACAGTGGTTACGCTACTGAAGCTTCTTGGGAGCAGCCTTCAGCTTCAGCTCAGCCTCAGGGAACAAAAGCAAATGATAGAAGATATGGTTCTATTTAAGCGTATACCATCGACTTTCAAGTTTTGACTAATAACTAACTTTTTGCAATAACATGATTTATCACTCTGATATCCTTTCCTATCTACTTGAATGCTCTGTCATCATGCAGAAATTCAACATCTAAATTCGTAATTCTTAGAAATGTATGCATAGTTTAGCCTTCATCCGCAAACTGAAACGGTACCATCCTTGGGTTGAAACATATGCAGCTTTGGAAGAAACCCTCGACAAAGCCAGATTTGACCGGTAAGGGTTGATTCCCACTCAAGAATGGACGTTCCCGAAATAGAAAATGCGTGTTTACAGATAACAGAGTTAAGGAAAGAGCCTGCTCAGTAGAGCAGATTGGACCTTAAGGTGACGAGAGACACGTGATAGCCATCTTCTTGTGATTAATTACGTGGGTTGCCATGTTCACGACCATCTGACAAAAAATTCCATTTTTCTATAATTTAGTACAAGAGTTGGTAAAGAGAAAATAAAATTGTCTGACAAAAGAACATGTTTTCTGACTCCGAGTGGTTGTCCAACTATCCGTGTCAAGTAATTGGTCTGGAAGATATTGTTATTGTATTTGGTACAAAGATCAGAGTCATTATAAGAATATATCTTGATTGAAAAATAATTAAACTAAAATTTATTTGGTATTATGATTTATATATTTTATTTTTATGATAGAAAAAATATTCTTAATTTTTTTAAAAAAATAATAATTTAATAAATAATTTATTTTATATAAAAAATCAAAATCGTTAGTTTGATTGTTTTAAAAAAAAAATTGATCAAAAGGGAAATCCCCTTGTGTTTGAAAAAAAGAAAAACTCATCTTAAATCCACAAATCTTATATAAAAAAAATAGATTAGAGTATAAACCGCATCGTGTAAGCAGAGATTTCAAAGTGAACGGCACAAATGGAAAGATAATCTTACATTCCCAAGAGGAAACATATGAATCCTTTGGATCCTGTACAGAACTTTTTACATCAGTTTTGCCCGAGATAATTTCCCTTCCATTTATTTCTCAGAAAGGAAAAAGGTTGGATAAGACTACTGGCGAGCAACTTCGACAGCGAACTAAGCCTGTCCTCTTTTGGGGATGGTGCACATCACTCGGTAAGCGGAAGTTGGTATGAAAATGTAAACATTTCAAACTTGGTGCAATTTTCGTAGCCAGCATTTTTGGAGCTTTCTTATGATCTCGCAACAACAACATTACATTTAGTTGGCGATACGACTGGAAGTCAACAAACGCTGAGATCAGCCAATTCGTTGACAGAGCAGGTGAGGCTACTCAACTTTCCCGGGCCTTTCTCACCTAAAGCTTGTCTCCATCTTGGGGCTTAGCTATAAACAACTCTATCATTTGACTAGCTTCGAATCAGGGTTTTAGTGCAGTCTATTGCTCCCACAGGCCCCACACGCCATTTGAAGAACACAACAGAACCCTACCAAAAGAAACTCAACTTTTCCTTTGTGAAAATCCTAGAATGATTTACGGGAGTAAAAGTTAATCTTAATCTATACAAACAAATGTTGTCCCATTATCCTCATAATGGGGTTCAGATTTCAATTCTATCCTATTCCTGACATAACGAGAGCATAGCACCCTCTGTGTCTTTTATTAAATTAAAGGGTATTATTAGACGTGATTAATTTCTTGAATCAAAATTTTCATCTTTATCTTTAGGTAAAGACATGCCTCCAATTCTAATTGTATTTGTTATATTTTTATCCATCAAGATTCGAACTACACGAAATGTAACAGCTTAACATCCTGTTTGGATGGAGGAAATTGGAGTTTGAGTTTTTTTTTTTATATAAAATTGTGAAATATTATATTTTAATATTAAATATATCATTTTGTTATCCAATCAAATCAATATTTAATATTTATTAATTTATTTCTAATTTAAATTCTGATCGACCAAACTAATTATTTGCTTAGAACTATTGATTCTGAGCTAACTAAGGCAAAAGTTGCCAACCACTCCAACCTTTCTGCTGTGCTCGAAAACCCTTTGTTTTAGTTACCAATTCCAACTTTTTGTTCCCTCACTGCCTTTATTAAATGATATCTTCTTCAATAGTATTCGCATAAGAATTAAAGAAAGCATATTGATGTTCATTTACTTCCTCCAATAAATACCACCGAGCTATCCAATCTTTGATCATAAGAACTTCAGAATTTTGCTTTTCCTATCTGCAAGCCTCTTCTTTGTCCCGAAAGTGAGAAGAGAAGCAATAATGGCCACGTCTAGGAGCTTTCTCTTGGTTCTCACTCTCTTTTTCTTAGCTCCCCTTTGCTTCTGTGGCAAGACAACAGGCAGTTTCCTTTACCCCCAGTTTTATGACCACTCTTGCCCCAAAGCTCAGGACATTGTCAGGTCCCTTGTGGCCAAGGCAGTCGCAAGAGAAACTCGTATGGCAGCCTCATTGCTGAGGCTACATTTCCATGACTGTTTTGTCAAGGTTTATGACTTGATCGATATGGCTCTTTATCAACTCTCCTTTATTCCTAAATACATGACTGAAATACATCGTATTGTAGGGTTGTGATGCATCAATATTGTTGGACAGCAGTGCAAGTATTATCAGTGAGAAAAGGTCAGTTCCAAACCGAAACTCGGCTCGAGGTTTTGAAGTAATCGACGAGATCAAGTCTGCTCTCGAGAAGGAATGCCCTCAAACAGTATCTTGTGCTGATATTCTGGCTCTGGCTGCTAGAGATTCTACAGTTCTAGTAATTGCTGCTTCTTACACTGTTAACCGTATAAAGCCAAAACCAGAGAAATGACCATTATATACAAAAGGAAACTAAACTGATCATCTATCCCGTGCATACTGCAGAGTGGAGGACCTAGTTGGGAAGTTCCATTGGGTCGGAGGGACTCGAGAGGTGCAAGCTTGAGTGGTTCTAACAACAATATTCCTGCCCCAAACAACACATTTCAAACAATTCTTACCAAGTTCAAGCTGAAAGGACTCAACCTTGTTGATCTTGTAGCACTATCTGGTAAATTTACTCGTACTTTTGTAACACAAGGCAGGAGCCAGTGAGCCTTACCTCAGTTACCTTCTGTTCTGCAATTCTAAAAAATCTGCCGAAAATGATTTAATGCAGGAAGCCACACAATAGGAAATGCTCGATGTACATCCTTCAGGCAGAGACTCTACAACCAGTCGGGCAATGGACAACCCGACTACACGTTAGATTCATCATTTGCCGCCCAACTACGCACCAGGTGCCCCAGATCAGGTGGTGACCAGAACGTGTTCTTCCTGGATGTGGTGAACCCAACTAAGTTTGATAACAGCTACTTCAATAGCATCTTGGCTTCAAGAGGCCTGTTAAACTCTGACCAAGTTCTTCTGACAAAGAACCAGGGATCCGGAGATTTGGTCAAGCAATATGCTGAGAACAGCGAGCTTTTCCTGGAGCAATTTGCCAAGTCAATGATCAAGATGGGAAATATCTCTCCGCTGACAGGTTACAAGGGAGAGATCAGAAAACACTGCAGGAAGATTAACTCCTAATTACTTTGATACCAACATAAGAATAAATAATTATGATTTATGTTCTTGTTTTTTCTTTTTCTTTTTTTTCGTTTGAGGGATATCCTTTGTTTCAGTTTGTTTAATCATGGCTGTGTTTAGGCCTTTTGTGAAATTCTAGTGTCCTTAATCCTTAATTATAAGGGGCATATAATTATTTATTTTCAACTAAACCGAGTGTTTCATTCCTGGTTAACACTACAAATTAAAAGTTCGATCCAGGAGACATGTAGTTCAACATAATGTGGGAGTAGGCGGATGAGGTGCCTTTCTTAGACATAATACACGAACGAACGACGTCACCATTTCAGGCATTCGAAAATATAAAATGGAAATGTCCCTAAAATGTTCCCTCTTAAAGAGAAATAGAAAGAAGATTCCAATTTCCCCCGATCTTTTCCTCTCTTTCTCCTGCTCCGGCGGAGTGGGTCATCGGTCTTCCCGACGAAAATCTAGTAGTGAAGTGAAACGAAGAAGACAGGGTGAAATGTCAGCGGCGCAATCGCAGTCGGGGTCAGGGTGGCAATGGGAGAACGCCACAGCTGGCGCAGCGGCAGGCTTCGCCACGGTCGCGGCCGTGCACCCGCTCGATGTCGTCCGCACCAGATTTCAAGGTTATCTTAGCATTCTTCACTGCTATCATTTTTTTAATCTTCCATATTACCTTACGATTTTACTTTTATTTTATTATTCGAAAACAGTCAATGACGGTCGCATCTCCAATCTTCCAACCTACAACAACACTGTCCATGCGGTTCTTTCTATCGCTCGCCTAGAGGCACACGCCTTCTGTTCCTCTTTGCCTTCTACTATATTGAACTATGTCTAGCAGTTTTTTTATTGATTTTTTAACTTTTCCGTTTTTGTTTGTTTCTGCAGGGTCTGAGAGGACTCTACGCTGGCTTCTTTCCTGCAGTTCTCGGTTCCACTGTTTCCTGGGGTTTATACTTTTTCTTGTAACTACCAGTTTCGTTTCTACTTAATTTGATACACTGTTCTATTCCGTTTTGCTTTGCTTCCGCAATCCAGTAAAATAAAGAAAAAGCGATTTTAAGGATCATTCTTTTGCGACGCAGTCCTTTTGGTGCCCTTTATTTGCTTAGTTTTGGACCTTCTGTTACCTTCTGACTAAGTTTAGCAATGTTGCCGTCATAATACATTCTCTAAGACTACTGCCTTTATTTCGTTTGAGGTAGCTATGGAAGAGCCAAGGAGAGGTATTCAAAGTTCCGGGATGGGAAATTGACCCCGAGTCTACATCTTGCCTCTGCCGCAGAAGCTGGAGCTTTGGTGAGTATTTAAACCTACATTGCTACAAGCGGTTAAAGATGCTGAGTCTAATTTCCATTGCTTTGTCAGACAAGATTGCTCATTGCTAATTTTTTGTTTTATGTGTAAGGTTTGCTTATGCACAAATCCTATTTGGCTTGTGAAGACAAGATTGCAGCTTCAAAATCCTCTTCATCAGACTCAACCATACTCTGGACTTTATGGTCTGCTCCGCATCTTACCTTAACTTGCTATTAGTCTGCTCACTGAGAATTCCTTTTCATTGTGAGTCATATCTTCTTGGACTCCAGTTAGTAGTTTGATTAAGTTTATTTTCCAGTTCATTCCAGAAAAATTAATCCTTGTATTTTGGTAAAAGCATTCTTTAGGATTGATTCTTCTTTTTTTTTAATATATATTATTGGGATTATTCCTATCTTTTCCTTATACAGATAACATACTTTTATTTGCGGTCATGTAAGTCTATTTGCAAAAGCTAAATTTAATCCTTTTTAAATTTTTTCTCTATTTATTGGACTTGTTATTGATTGGAAGCTGGCTTGAGTTCTTTTGACACTGTTTTAACTCTTAAGACTGGATCTTTAGTTGATGCTCAGCATAATGCCTCTTCTTCTTGTCTTTTGACATTTATTTATGTTTTTTATCTATATCATTAAATTTCAGGTTCCCTAAAAACCATATTGAGAGAGGAGGGATGGACGGCACTCTATAAAGGAGTTGTTCCTGGTCTTTTTCTGGTTAGTTCATGGTTTTCCTTTCTTTTTTCATATATATGAGATTCCATTTTATTCCTATGGTGCATATATGTAGTAAATCCTGTCACCGTTTCCCTTCTATTTCTAAAGTATATTTTGTATATATATACATATGTATGGAGTGAGGTGCTCTTAAATTCATGAGATTGTCTATAAATGACAAGTATTTGTGTTGTTTCACAAGTATACCACTATCCGGAATCTTGTTATTGTCGACTGTTCCAGCCACTTGCTGTTCACAGATATCATACAATTTCTTTGAGTTTTCATGTCTCTTATGAGTTGTCAACAAAGTCATGCGGGAATAAGTTGCTGACCCCACTTCATTAGTATTGTTCCTTCCCTCAGTTGAGTTATCACGAGGTAAAGCAGTTCATAATAACTTTCTAAAAGAAGAATACAAGTTGTGAAGTTTTTATTTTATTTAAAACTAACAGGCTCATTGTTCTCTCAAATTACTGTTTATAAGTAAAAAATGCATCTTAGAGTGGACATTGATTATAGAGGGATAATTTCGTAGAAGAGTTTGCATGCATGTGCAGATGATTTCAGTTGCAGCTGAGTTAGAATGATATTGCGGATTCTATCCATTCTATGTTTCTTGAATGGTGGTTTGTGTTGCTTCAGCAGGTTTCACATGGTGCTATCCAGTTCACAGCTTATGAAGAACTTCGTAAAATTATTGTTGATTACAAGTCCAAAGAAAGAAATAAGGATTTTGAAAGTGCCAATGCTAGTCAGTTGGTATGTATCACAACTGATCTTTCTTGAAATGTTGGGAGCACTGCATAATTGGCATTTCAATACAATATGGTCCGTTGCACTTGGTTTAAGTGTTTCTTTGGTTGCTTGGAAATATCTCTGTGCTATTAGACTAGGTATTCATCCCTGCTGCTGCAGAAATTTTTTCATCTCCAGTCAGTGGACAGGCACATATAATTGCAGTAACAATGGGATGGAAAAGGGAAGCGATTGAATGGGGATATATGGCTGTAAGCTTTAGTTGATGAGAAATTGGTTCAACAAAGTATAGTCCAAGATCGGAATGAGAGGGTATAATAAAGAAGATTAGAATGAATTTTCCAGATAAATCATTTTTTTATGCAGGGTAATTCTTGCAACTCCCGTCTATGAACAATATTTTGGTTTATATCACACTCCTCTTTTATGAATTTTGCAACAATATTCTGCATCTGACATATTGACCAAGTCTTGTTCAAAAGTGTTCAGAGAGTCAAGGAAATTTCTCCTTTTGTCTCTGCTCCATATTGTATGTTTCTAATTAACTGTCAAGTCTGATTACAGCCGTCTCTAATGTTAAACCAGTATTGCATTACCCTACGAGTGCTTCGATACAAAGACAGACTCATAGCTTGATGTGACTCATTTTTTGAGTGAGAATGGTTCACTTAGAGGAGTTGTTTTCCTGTTAGGACTTGTTGCATATGAGTATAGGTAAGACTATTGAATATAGTCAAGAGGACTTTAATCTGGTATAGAGCATTTTTTTTGCTGGGGCTTGTACTATTTGACATCCATCAAATATTTTTGCAGAACTCAATAGATTATGCTGTGCTTGGGGGATCCTCTAAAGTTGCTGCCATTATCATGACATATCCGTTTCAGGTAAGCACTGTCATTAACGATGTAAAGCCTCTGTCTTCTTCATTAGTATCAGAGTTGATGCATCTAATACACTTGGCGTACTCCTATGATTTCTCAGGTTATTCGATCTCGATTGCAGGTATTACTATCATTATTTCTCTGGTATATGTTTTGTGTCTTCCAAACTATTTGAAACTCCTAGAAAGAAAGATGTGAGCCTGATAGCTATAGAATATCCTGGTGGTTTTGTTTTGCGTATATGTGACGCCCACTTTGGGATTCTGGTTTTTCTCCTCTGCAGCAAAGACCCAGTACCGAAGGAATTCCGAGGTATATGGATAGTTGGCATGTAGTGAAAGAAACATTACGGTAAGCTATGCTATCTTGGCAATTTATACATAACCATTATCTTTTATTCCACTTAATGTGGTTTTAAATATTTCTGGGATCCCTTGTCCTTGGGTATAAATTCAGATTGGAACTTGAATATCTTGTTATCCTAAGTGGAAGATTTAAGAAGCAAGCTGACACTTCCAAAATTTATTTTCCATGCATGATACAGTCAAGTTCGTATCAGTTAAAAGCATATCCATCATCTCAGACAGATCATGCTTATGTTGATGACTGTCACAAAGAGACAGTCTGGATAAGCACTATAGTTAATTAGGAAAAGCATAATACGACCTCAGTGAGTATTAACGGCTGACTGTCCTTTTAAAATTATTTGTGGAGTTTGAGAGCCATTCTTGTGGTCTTATCACTTAAGGCCAAAGCTTTGCGACTGTCAGGACGCGTTCTTCTTTTAAAGCATCATACTGCCTGTTTTACATATGTCTACTCCGTTGTTTATATTTGCTTGTTTCTATCTGAATGTTGTAGATTCGAAGGTTTTCGAGGTTTCTACAAGGGCATAACGCCAAGCATGCTAAAAAATGTTCCTGCCTCTTCCGTAACATTTATCGTGTATGAGAACGTTCTGAAACTGCTGAAAATGGGCCGAAGGACTGAATGACGACATCGTTTTTTTCAATTCTTTTTCTTGTATTATTTTTTGTATGCTTAGGAACAATGATATGATTTATTTATATTGGACTGAAGAAATTCTAAGGATATCCTTCCTTGCTCATGATACTCTCCCAGTTACTGCATGCCAGTAAAATGGGATCGGTCCACGGGCATGCTGTGAAACGATCGCCAGATGAAGGAGAATACAGGAGTGATCAGTAAGCTGCCCAAATAAAATATAAAAGCAGAGGACAGGAAAAGAAGGTATGCAAGGAAGGATTTCTTCCATTTTCTGTGCCTTACAATCCACCTGAAATGTGAAAGGGCAACCAAAGAACCGAGTTCGCTAGTCACGTGTTACCTAAATGTCCCGTTGTTTCCTTTTTACACACAAAAAGAAAAGCATTGCCATTTCAGGAGTTATTAAGCATTCAGAATGCTAATTCTAATGTTATCATTTTCCTTTTAAAATGGTCTTCCGCTGTAGTTATTTGACGTAAACCCTGCATGGAGATGCTTAGCTTTCTAGACCTTATCATCATGGAACCACCACCTGGTCTCCTTGGGAGATCTGCCATTCCTACAGTTCCTTACATAGCGATCATTGTCCTCAGGGCGTTGCTGCAAACATGTTCAGGTCAGCTCATTTTAGCACTAAAGAAAAGCGCAGTATTTTCAGATGAAAACAGCATAGTTCAACAATCTGCATTAGTTGGTGGTGTAATATTGACAAGAGGAGACTGGTAGGCAAAAAAGAATCAAATTGAGTGAATCAAATCACCTTCACAGTGGAGCTTGACAGCATCGAGAGAATGCTTATACAGACTGAACTAACTGTCATGGCAGGGGACCAGGAATCGTACAATATATCTGCCCACAATCAAATATATCAGATGTCAGTCCAGTAGCAGAGATAACTCAAGCAATCATCGTTGGATGGTGGATACAGTGGATTTTAAAAAACAAATAACTAAGCCATTACATTAGTCATATAGAGAGCCTACTCTGAAGAAAATGATATATCCCCTTCACCTAAATAGAAAATGATATATCCCCTTCAAATATTCATCTAAAAGTGAAAGGGGGATGAATGTTGCCATAGTTGAACGCAATTTCCAAGATCAAAAGAATATCAAGTGCATTATTACAGAGTAAAAAGTGATGAGCGCAGCAGTAGGTAGGCATTAGACCGAGAACTTTGATTTCTTTACTGAACCTTTTTTGCATAATAGGATTATTCCCGTCAGTTGCTATATTAATCTCTTCTTGAGCATACCTGTTATGGTGGATATTAATCTATTCCACTAAAAATTTGACACAATCTTTTGAAGATAATTGCCCCGTCAATTGTATTTTAAAAATAATTTCTGAAAATGCAGTATTAGCAGAAACAGATATGCAGTATCAGCAAAAACAGAAGAATCCTTCAACAGGTTTATAAAATCCAGAGAGATTACATAGCAAACGCAAAACATTATCGGAAGAAATACAACACTTTGATTAAAAAAAAATGTAGATAGGTAAAATGGGCAACATCAGCGAGATTTTAAAGAGCCCGGCATTAGGAGGATAAGGGGGAAAACTATCATGAGAATCAAAAGTGTCCAGCACTGAAAGAATCTGGGAAGATTAGTTATGCCTTCAATGCTAGAATTTATCAAAGAAAAAGCGACTCAAATAAGCATGTAAATTGAAACCACCATTGAAATTTCTTTGTTTCTTTCTGTCGTATTTGCAATAATTTACCCATGCCTTAATATAATTATCCGAGGGGCATGCCTTCAAGTTGAAACCATCATTTGAAAATCCTTTCTTTTATCTCCAATAACTTGGCACTTTCTTAAAACATAATATCAGAGACAATAAAAGTCGGATTCTCAGGTTTTAGAGACTCCTGATATATCTAGATGTCATTTCCCTAGCATAAACCCATCGCATTCATTCTCTCATCACTGAAAGTTTCTAGGACTGAAAAAAGAAAATATCGTGGGCAAGCAACATTACCCCATAAAGAGAGTAACTAAACATCCACAATAAGAATAAAAGAAAGAATGACATAAGACAGGAACATCAATTTAAACCTTAGGGTGAACAAAATCAGCCAAGAACTAGTGAAGCTAGTTCTTTTTCTGGAAATATATCGCAAAAAACTCCAAAAAGGACGTGAAAAATCAACGGGAAGAAACACAGCGGCACTAAGATATTTATATATCTGAGAGCGACCCGACAAAAATTTACCTAAACAGATGTGACCGTTACTATATATATGAGGATGCAGGGGAGCCGGATGAAGAAATATAACCTGTTTCACCCAAAACAAAACCATCAAAACTGCGTTGTTAGAAGAACACTCAGTAAGTGTAAAGGAAAAGACTTTCAAAAGCTTATACACAAACCTGAGGGGCTTCCATAGGGTAATGCTCAGGAAAATCAACCTGGAGCTGATAGGTTTCATTAGCATAGAGAGTTCCGGAAGCTCCATTTACTTCAATAACCCACCTTCAATTCAAAAATCCCGCAGCCCAAAAGACAAAGGCAATAAATTAAGATAAAAATTGAATTCCAAAATTACCCAGAAAATAAGATCACTAGTGTTCAATTTGGGTGGCCTTGAGAATGTAGATAATCTTCTCAATTACAAAACCAAAATAAATGTCAGATTTTTCCTTCCGTATTTCTCAGAAATCAAAGGTAAATGAAAAAGAGAAAAAAAAAAAAGTCTTGATGTGGAAGAAAGTGATGGATTTGTCCAATTACCTTTGGAGATTATCGGTGACTTTGTGCTTGAAACCAGCAGGAGGATTAACCTGCCACTCTACCAATTCCTTTTGAAGGCGGTTGGAAGCAATCTTACTCAGTGTCTAATAACAACCAACACACAATCTAATCAATCAGGAAAATTGTGAACCACAGGCACCCGAGTCACCAAACTACTAAAGGTGAATAAAACAAAAAAATACCTTGCGAGAGGCGGCCGATGAGCTGGTCATGGTTGAATCCGTGACGGGCGCACACAGAGAGAAACAGAGTAACAAAATGATGATGGGACGAAGGAAAAGAGTAGACAACAGGAGAAGACTTTTGTTAGTCTTGTCTTATTTTTTTGATTAAAAGGAACAAAGAGAACCCGTGACAGTTTATAAGGGAATATCATGTAATAATATAATTAATCCCGCGCTGTATTACCCTTTTCTTTTCTTTTTTTCATATCCACACCTATTTAGTATTTACTTACATAATTACCTTTTCTTAACAAAAGCCACGTTAATTGACGGTAGATTATTCGGCACGTGACTGTCACCCGTAACTGTACCATCACGTGGCTATTTTGACTTTTCCTATAAGCTCAGAATTAGCATATTCCAACCTCGATTAGCGGAAATGTTGCCTTGCAATTTGAGGAAATGGCATGTCTTGAAGGCTAGGGCATCGGCGGGAGATAAATTGTTCCACAAGAAATGTTTCTTAAACAATCAGAATAATCTCTTACTAATTAACTTACATATTAATTTGATAATTAAATAAGCATTTTATCGAATTTTGTATTCCTTTTACGTACTGAAAAATTAAAATTATTGAATAAAGTTGTATTCTCATATTAATTTTGTATTCTTTATTCGTGTTTTCGTAAATATCATTTAGGCGATCCGATGTACCAATAAGATGGAACTGGGCCATATATGGGCCGGGTTTAACAGAGTTGGAAAAGAAAAACTGGCCCAATCTGTGCGCTAGGGGGGCATTTGGAGTTCGGCATTTGGATGATCGACAGAACAGAACTGAACTGAGCTTTATCCCTATCGTATCTTTGTATCAAAAGAGTAATAGTTTGCGGCAGCCATGGCGTATTCTACTCTTGCGCCATCTATCTCCGCCATCCAGAGGGGATACTGCTGCTGCTACTTCAGTAATGGTAATAGTGAAAAGCTCAAAATCCTCTACTCGAAGACGCGGGCTTCCTACCAGAACCATTTCACGCTACAACGGCAGCTCAGACGACGGAGCAGCTTCTCGCTTACTCTGTCCAGAAACTTCTCTCCTCAATCCCAATCTCGCATCTCTCTATCCGAGAACAGGGAAACGGACGCGCCCGGTCTTCACCGTTTTATCGCTCAGGCTCAGACACAGGCTCAGGCTCCTCTCTTGTCTCCTCAAACCCAACCTTTCATGTGAGTTCTCTAGTATTAGTGTTATTATTCACTAATTACTCCCAAATTGAGGTTGTTAGAAAAAAAGAGAAACTTTGGTGCTTTATCCATTCCAATTTTTGAACTCAGAAAATCTATTCCCCTTAATTCTTTATATATAGGTCTCATCCAGCTGCAGAAGCGCAGCCGGATTGTGAGGTACCTCAAAGAGGCCGTATTTATCAAGAGACTTATGGGTGTCAAATGAACGTTAACGATATGGAGATTGTACTGTCAATCATGAAGGATGCTGGGTATAGTGAAATTGTGAATATGCCCGAGAGCGCCGAGGTCATATTTGTGAATACCTGTGCTATAAGGGATAATGCCGAGCAGAAAGTGTGGCAGAGGCTCAATTACTTTTGGTTTCTAAAGAGGCAATGGAAGAGCAATGTCAAGATTGGAAGGTCGCAGTCGATTAGGCCTCCGAAGATTGTTGTGTTGGGCTGTATGGCGGAGAGGTTAAAGGAAAAGATACTGGACTCTGATAAGATGGTCGATGTGGTATGTGGTCCTGATGCTTACAGAGATTTGCCCAGGTTATTGGAAGAAGTGGATTATGGTCAAAAAGGGATCAATACCCTTCTTTCGCTTGAGGAGACTTATGCAGATATTAGTCCTGTGAGAATCTCCAAGAACTCGACTACTGCTTTTGTTTCAGTTATGAGGGGTTGCAATAACATGTGTTCTTTCTGCATTGTTCCTTTTACAAGGGGCAGGGAGAGATCACGGCCCGTGGATTCGATAGTGAAGGAGGTGGAAGAACTCTCGAAGGTAGGGGTTAAAGAGGTAACTCTTCTGGGTCAGAATGTGAACAGCTACAACGATGCGTCTGGGACTGAAAAAGAAGTTGAACCGGGATCCAACTGGGAATATAGCGAGGGGTTTTCCAGCAGGTGCAAGGTCAAAAAGATGGGTCTACGGTTCTCGGATCTCTTGGATCGTCTTTCACATGAATTTCCTGAAATGCGGTTCAGATACACATCCCCGCACCCTAAAGATTTCCCAGATGATTTGCTCTATGTAATGCGAGACAGGTATAACATCTGCAAATCCATCCATCTGCCAGCACAAACTGGAAGCAGCACAGTACTTGAGAGGATGCGCCGGGGATATACCAGAGAGGCGTACTTGGATCTTGTGCAGCACATAAGGACAATCATTCCAGATGTGGCGTTAACTAGTGACTTCATTTGTGGTAAGAATTCCAAGAGGAATTTTTAAATTTTCCAGTAGTCTCAGTAGGTAGATACGCATGTTTAGATAATCCATGCAAGAATCTTTTCGTATTCTATAATTTCCATTAATACCCGACTTTTCGTTGCAGGTTTCTGTGGAGAGACGGAGGAGGAACACAGAGATACACTAAGTCTCATGAGGGCTGTTGGTTATGACATGGCATACATGTTTGCTTACAGCATGAGGGAGAAAACCCATGCTCACAGGAACTATGTGGATGATGTCCCAGAAGAAGTGAAACAGAGGCGGCTCTCCGAGCTCGTTGAGGCTTTCCGAGAAAGTACTGGACAATGTTTTGATTCCCAGGTCGGAACTGTTCAGCTAGTGTTAGTTGAAGGTCCTAATAAGAGATCTGATTCAGAGCTGATTGGCAAAAGTGACAGAGGTCATCGAGTTTCGTTCACCAATCTGCCTCTTCCGAATCGTATTGATCCTACGAGTGAGAGACGGAATCCCATCATTGGCGACTATGTGGAAGTTCGTATAACAAAATCTTCTCGCGCATCCCTTTCTGGAGAGGCTCTCGCAGTTACTAAATTGAGTCTATTTTACAGTAATTCTGACCAAGAAACTGTTGCATCTGCCATGTGATTTCTGAATCCCAGTTGTCTGCAAATATTGCATGCATTTTCCTTTCTTCCTGTCAGCTTTCAGTCTGTCACTCTTTATTCTTTCCTAGAATCGGTGTCTTACCATTGAAACAACTAGCATGACAGCCTCACATTCAGACACAAGTCTTTAGACTTATAACACTTTGCAGATTAGAAGTATCTTGGAAGATCTACAGCATTGTTAAGAACATGTAGAACTTGATGGTTCGACCACAAAATTAATCGAATATTTAAGATATCGAACATCATTCTTACGACCGGTAGCGTCGTATAGAAAGCATATGGAAGCTCTACAGTGTATACTATATAAATTCCAAATGATACCAAAGGTACTGACCTGGAGATGTAACTTTAGATAATTACAAATGGCAAGACCAAAATCTTTCAGAAATTGTATGGTCAGGGGATATGTCTAGAGATTGGATTGTTTGTGATCGATCTAATGTATATGGACCACAGATTGACAATAATTTTAGCAAACAAGGAAGGGTGTCAAAACACGTGCTATTCACATGCAAGAAATGGGCCACTTGCCTGCCCATGAGGCAGGCAAGGCAGATGGCAGCCGACTTGTTGAATCACAGGATAGAACCACAGAAATTAGAAGTTGGGCCACGAATGAACAGCAGTTTCCTCAAAAGATGCAGAAGATGGAAAGCATGACGCTTGAATTGGAGACGAGACGAGACGAGACGAGCGGTGGCGATTGTAATAATACTGACACTGATGAAGACCATACGAAGGGGTCAAGTTGGTCTCCACTGATGCCACAACATGTCTAACCGGAGACTGTAATATTCAGAGAATTAGTGGAGGCCCATTGGACTTGTCTTACGTGTCCACTGCATGCTTCCTAGACATGCGAGACATAACACCGACACACTCTCGGCAGCCACACACAGTCTGTATATAATCCCAAAAGTCTAACTAAATATCAGATCCGAATTATATTTAGTTACTGTATACACGATATAGAGAGAGCTAATTAGCAAAACACGAGGGAAACGGTGACCAAAAGGGAAAGAAACATGAGACTAACAAAGTTACTGGAAAAAGGGCATAATTGCATTGCGATGGCTCCAGTAATCCCAACGACTCCACTTCTGGCAGCAATAGAAAGTTGGCCTCCAGTAATCACCTTCGTTACGGACACATCGTATGAGAAACAAGGGAGGGACGTAGTTCCGTCTAGTCCTGGAAGTAATGGGCAAAATGACGAGATATCGTTTTTTTAATTAATTAAATTTTCAAAAAATATAAAAAATCATTACGAAAGTTTTTAAAATGACATGAAAATTGCTTGAAAGTTTAATAATTAATTGTTACAAACTTCTAACAATTCTGGAAGTTTTATAAAAAAAAATTATAAATTTTCGGATTTATGAAATCATCCAAAAATATTTAGTTATCGATAGTAATACTATATATATAAATTTAAATAAAAAATAAATATTAAAATATCTAAAGATCCAAAACATTTACACACAACAAAATTTCCAAATTTTTAAAATAATAAAATATATTTTTATTCTTGACTCAAAAATTAAAACTTTTATGACAAAAATTTTCATATAATATACAGACACTCAAGTCTCAATCGTATAGTTAAATTTTTTATGTAATCCAAAAATACAGAAATATACAAATATGTATCATGTCAACATTGATCTTAATAAAAAATAATTAAAATATCCAAACATTCAATTAAGATTTTAATATTAAGGATGTGAATTGTTGATAGATTCATAGGAATTAAAATTAAAATTATAAATAATTTTTAACTGAACTTGATAATAAATTAATATATTTAATACTAAAATATAATTTTATATTTTTAGGATGAAAAAAATTGCCGAACTCTAATTTCAATTCCTGAGAAACCAAAGAGGACCTAACAACCATTAAATATATATATTTTTTTAAAAAATACAGTTTTATATTAAGAAGAATTTTCGAAAATACTATATTAATATAAAATAATATAGATTCTTGATACATAATCAAAACATATGCTACATTTTTATTATATTCCTATATCTATTCATACATAACTAATCATCTGTATTCGCGTTCATTATTATTCTCAACAACATAATAATCATCCATATCTCAATTTCATAAATAAGGTTAAAAAATTAGTTATTTCACAAACACATTAAAAAGAAATATATAATAATTGTCCAAGTAGATTTCCGATTATTTAAAATAATTATAATATTAAAAAAAATGAAATTTGAAACACATTTTGATCAAAATCAACCAAAACTCTTCTTGTAATTGGTTGCCATTACCAGTTGACTGCTTCATTGTTCCAAAACTACGTCAAATTCAATACTCCATTCTGTAGATCATCATATCATATCATGATCACAAACTCACGCGTCATGCTTAATAATTGACGTGTATCCTTGAATGTTATTGATGATTGCATTGACTCCGTTAATTATATATTTCATATTCCCTACACAATATTTAAATCTGAACCAACCGCTAGAGGAATAATTACAATTAACAATTAGTCGAATAATGGTTGTTTGGCTTTTTTCGTTATTATTATTATTTACATTATTTGAAGGATATTCGTTTTCTCCATAATTGAGACACCGGGTGTGGATTAGCTCTCTATCCGAAAGGAGTCGGGACAAAATGGGTTAAAGTTGCGCATTCGGTGCACCCGATATGGCCACCTAGCTCATTAAATGGTAGTTGCAAGCTCTAGATCTTCCGAATCTCCCCACACAAGATATATGTGCCCCTTCATTCATTTTTTTCTCTTACTACAAGAAAAAAGTGGGGGGAAGGAGTGTTGCCTCAGTACATTTATGCCTGAACAGACACAAACAAAGCACGGATTACTGCTGGTGCACTTATCAGAAACTGCGAGGAGTTGAAGATTTTGCAACTCACATTCTCGATATCTCGAAAAAGCTGCAAATTCTGAAACTAGGGTTCAGATTATATTTTCGGCGACCGACGAAGGTATTTGGCGAAAATGGGATGGGTTATGGGCTGGTGTTGGGTCTTGATGGCTATTCTTATAGCATGGTGTTGGTACAGGAAGGAGAAAGAAAAGTGTGGAGTTCCCAAGGGAAATTTAGGTTGGCCTTTAATAGGAGAAACTCTCGACTTCATTTCCTGTGGTTACTCTTCCCAACCAGTTAGTTTCATGGACAAACGCAAATCTCTGTAAGACATTTATATATTCTGTGTGTATCATATGAATCAATCTTGTTATTTTCCTTCTTCCTTCCTCTTTCGGGATCTTTTGATCTTTTAATCTTTTAAGCGCGCTTCTTACTCCCCTTCTTTATTTACCCCTTATGCAGCACCTTTTTTGTGATAAGATTTTTAATTGGTAACTGGCGTAGAATTCAAAAGATTCAAAGCTTCTGAACCTTTTCGGATTCTTAAGTTCTTTACGGATGGTGTAGGGTTCCGACTGCCAAATCATTTTACGTTTTCCAGATATGTTCAAGGAGAGAGATGTATCGGCATTCTCATGTAATTGATTCTCTGTTAAATTTGTTTTCCCTGCAGCTGGCTAGTCTATCCATGTCTGAGTAACAGAGTAGGTAGGAACTCAAGTGCCACTCCTTGCTTGCATCATCGTTTTTTTTTGCTTTGTGTTTTCTATCACCTAATCTTATGAATGTCTTAAGTTCTCCAAGTAGTCTGCTTCATATTTATTAATTAGGTCTAATATTAAACTTTTTGTAAGACTATAATTAACCTTTTTTAGCATTTTTTTTTGCAAAGAACAATTATGTTAACCTGTTCCTTTTTTTTTGTTTTATAAGAAGTACAAAAATCAAATATCTTTCACCTTGTTGTCCCACTTTACTTTCGGTTACCGGGAAGATGAATTATGATCTATTGTGGTACTAATTACAGACTGTAGATATTTTCAGAAAAGAGACTAGATGCCATGTCTTTTTTTCTATATAAGCAGTCTAAGCTCAAGCTAGCTATCACATGTCGGTGTGCCAATTGCTTAGGAATGGTTGTTTAATTATCCTAAAACCATAGATTAGAAATGATTTAAACATTTTCTTCTTTGTAGAATGACAGGATTTCAGATTCTGGAATATGTACATATATATTTCTCGGGCAGTCGGTAACCGTCTCTGAAGCTTTCACCTTTATTATGAAATGACCTTTGCCTTTCCGTTTCAGTATACTTGCTTCTCTTCTCTTTCTTCATCAATGTGAATACAAGTAAAATGACAGGACTTAGCTGCCCTTTTTGTGTTTGATATTTAACTGATCTCGACCATCTACAGGTATGGCAAGGTTTTTAAAACGCACATCCTGGGAACTCCCATCATAATATCCACTGATCCCGCAGTGAACAAAGTGATCTTACAAAACCATGGCGGTAGTTTCATCCCTGCTTATCCTGAATCAGTCAGGGAATTACTCGGGGAGTTTTCTATACTCCGAACGAACGGAAATCAACAAAAGAGAGTCCATGCACTTATTGGAGGCTTCTTGAGATCACCAGAATTCAAAACCAGGATTGCCAAAGATATTGAGGATTCTGTTAAACGCACGTTGGGTTCTTGGAGAGACATGCATCTTGTTCACGTCCAAGAAGAAACCAAAAAGGTTCCTTCATTTTTCTATAAATATACATATAAACCGCCAACTCACGTTCCTCCCAAGTCTTAACTAAGCTTCTTTCTCTGTAAGTACATGGCAGATAACATTCCAGATTCTGGTAAAAGTTCTGATGAGCATTGAGCCAGGTGAAGATTTAGACTTTCTAAAGAAAGAGTTTGAGGAGTTCATTAAAGGCTTAATCTGTTTACCAATCAAACTCCCGGGGACACGACTTTACAAATCTTTGAAGGTCTCGAAGCAGCACATGAGTCAATACTGTTCATCAACTACACATCAAAAGCTTTTCAATGACATGACTGCTAGGCTTCAGTACGTGTTTTATCTGGTCATGCAGGCTAGACAGAAGATGCTGAAGATGGTCAGGAAAATTGTGGAAGAGAGAAAAAGGGCCGTCGAGAAACGAGAAGATGACAAGAGGATCGTAGCTGACGATGCGGTGGACGTGCTTTTACGTGACATCGGCGACGGCAATCAAACGCAACCCCTGTCGTTGGATTTCATCACGAGCAACATCTTAGAGATGATGATCCCTGGTGAAGAAACCGTGCCTACGGCCATGACCCTAGCCGTCAAATTCCTAAGTGAATGCCCTGTCGCTCTACAGCAGATAACGGTAGGTACCTATTCCCACCCGTACCTGGGGAAGTATGAAAATTTTTTGCTTTGATCCAACGGCTAGGTTTATTCGGATGCATTACCTGCATGGAGTGGGTCCCATATAGTCTGCTGCTAAGTGTTTGACTTTTCTAAGGAGTCATTTTCATTAGACACACGTGAGTACGTACAATGCGGAGGCCCACATTGCTGGGTGGAGGTTTCCTGGCCGTACGATCTAGAATTAAACGGCTGTCGGCTAGGGACCATCTATTAACTCCTTGTGTCGTTTTCGCATTATGAGCCTCAGAACCATTACTAAACTTTTTTTTCAGGTATTAAAAAATAGGATTAGAAATTCCCATCTATTTCAACTAAAACCTTATTTTAAATATTAAAAATAAAACTTATCCAATATTATCAATATTTGAATATGTCAGCAGGAAAATCAAATCATTAAAGAGGGTAAAAAAGGGAAAGTTTCGTCTAGTAATTATATTTTACTGTGGTAACTAATTTCCTTTGTTGTGCAATTGCTTACTCGGGATTTCTTTTGATTTTCTACTAAAGAGTTGTAGCCGTAAGGTACAAATTTGGAAACCAAAGCCGAGTCTCTCAGTTACTTTTATTCTTCCTTTAGTGTCTTCTATTTTAGATGATGCACCAAAGCCTAAGTGCAGTGGTCAGTAACATACTATTTTGTGTGTGAATGAGAGGCCTAAGGGGACAAATTGCAGACCAAAGTAATTGTCGAATCAATTCCATGGAAAACTCCGTACTGATGCAAGTAAATGTTTACAAAAGCTGTTAGAACAAAGAAACAGGAGGCTCTTTGGATGGTTTAACTAGAAATGGACTAGTGTAGGACATAGTTCCTTCCAGTTGTTCTGAATCGAAATCTTCTGTTGAGGACATGCCTGTGTAGTGATTGCCCCCTAGTCATGAATTCTGCACAAATGTTGCACTGCTGTTTCTGCTTCGTTTGGCACAGGGAGCAGGTGAAAAGGCACTACTCGTGTTGCTTTTTTCTTTTTTTTTTATAAGTTGATGTATATGCTGCGTGTATATACTTCATTCTCAGAAATATCTTGCCAAGTTTGCCTGAGTTATTTGCTGCAATTCTGCAGACACATTCATTGTTTCTGGGCCCTCTTTTCCCTTGGCTTAGATGCGGAATTTGGTGGTAGTGTTATGATGATTTCTCTGTAGAATTCCCTCTATTTGTTTTTCTTTTTTCTTGGGGGGGTTTAATGCTTATTGTGTACAGGAGGAGAACAAGAAACTGAAGAGGCAAAAGTCCGATTCCTGCTCTGAGTATGCTTGGATTGATTATATGTCCTTGCCATTTACTCAGAATGTAAGTATGGAAAACCCTGGATTGTGAAAAGGTTAACCATGCGTAAAACGAAACTCCAATCTTCAAACTATGCATATTAACTGCTTCTGCTGTACCTGCATTACTCAATTATCAGGTGATTAGTGAGACACTTAGAATGGCAAACATTATCAATGGAATTTGGAGAAAAGCTGTCAAAGATGTAGAAATCAAAGGTGAGATTTTACTGGTAATATTTCCCAGCATCTAATTGTACATCTGGAATGAAATTGACTTCTTATGGTGATTCCACATGCAGGCCATTTAATTCCAAAAGGATGGTGTGTATTGGCATCTTTACTTTCAGTTCATATGGATGAAGATAATTATGAAAACCCTTATCGGTTTGATCCATGGAGATGGGAGGTAAGTATGGAAAACCTATCTGGATGATGACCTTATCATTAGGTCTTTAGCCTTCGTCAAAACTTTTACTTATCACTAACATCCTGACGTGTGTCACCCTCAATAGATGTAGACCAGTTTGTCCCCTTGGAGACAAGTCCATTACTAAATTTTGTACACCTCGCCAAATCCAAGTTATCGACTGAAATTCAGGAAATTTGGATACTATTCTCATCAATGATGCATGTTTTCTTTACCAGAAGATGGGAGCTGCTGTTAACAACAATTGCTTTACACCCTTTGGTGGTGGCCAAAGGCTTTGCCCTGGTATAGAGCTATCCAGGCTTGAAATTTCAATCTTCCTTCACCATCTCGTCACCAGTTACAGGTAACTCATGTTATTGAATCCTTGGTTTTCAGACAACCATGGAAATTCTTACACTAACATAGAACCTGAAGGTGAATTAGTTAAAACCGAGGGAAATATTATCATATCACCATTCTGCATGCTTCTCTTTTGCAGATGGACAGCTGAAAAGGATGATATCATCCATTTTCCTACGGTGAAGATGAAGAGAAAGCTGCCCATCTCAATCACCCACCCTTGTGTTTAACTAGCTTACCCATTCTTGCAGATCGTGTAAAAAAATAATGTCCTCACCTCGCGATAAATTAGAGGCAGACAGATCCATGAGACTGGTTGCGTGTGTGGGGTGTGGTGCGGTGGTTCCATTGTACGTAGGTACCCATTATTGAGTTCGTTCTGATGTCGCAATCTTTTCCAACAGATGAATGGAGGGGATTGCTTACGCATTTATCTGTCCCTTCCAAATTAATTGCCAGTGGGGATGATTGAATCTAACACCCACGTCCCGAGTCTACATCTAGTTAATTTCTTGCTTGATTTTGACAGTAACCCTTGCGGTGGTTTTTCAAAGAGCGTCATTGGTTGGTGTGCTTGGTCCCATGTACTACGTACTGCACAGCTTCACTGCTCCTCCTCCATAATATGAGAAATAATTAGCTAGTTATTATTTGAGGACCCATCTAAAATGGCCGATGAAATTCAATCCCAGCCCATGGAATTTCAAGAGCCCAATCATTACAGCAATGGGTCAATAGTAGCTCTTAAGACCCAGCAGGGAGGTAGATGGGCCAATAGTAAGCAATAACGGGTGAATCCAACGGCTTTTTGATACCCAACTTGGCAACTTTAGATCTCATGTAACATTCAGCCAATCAATGGGAGGCTGGATATCTCGTGTACCTTTCATGCTTGTTACCGTTGGGAGTCCCGTTACTCCGATTGCGACTTCCACGTGGTTTTATTTTTTATCATTGTATTAGCAATTATTATTTTTTTTTTTGTATATTTCAATGATTACCTACCGGCAAATTCTATACCTTTTATTATAAGATTTTCAGTCCAATCTCCGGGATGGAGAAAGTGGAAACCGACAAGTCCTGCGGAGAGAATCCCACTCCGTTTCTTGCTTATTGCGTGTGCACCAAATGGGACATTCGGCGTCACCGCACTTTTGTCCGTTTCAGGAATAAATAAACACAGCGGTGATTTAAAACGGCAGCAGGAAGGTGGCATTTTGCGTAGAACCAAGAAATCGTAATCAAAGAAAGAATGATGAAGAGATAGTGTGGTTGGTAGTCGTTGGATATGGTGATTTGATCCTGGCTCACACGGAACCCGTGTAAAGTGGGCCCCTGTGTTTCTAAAAGGTGTAAGAAATCCCCGAGACCAAAGCAGCAAAGCCTTTGACAGTCTTCCTTGTCTTGCACTACCCTCATCCCATGAAGATAGGCACACTGTTGTGTTGCATCTAAACCTTTTGTTTCATTTACCTTAATGCCCAGAAGCTAATGAACGCTTCACTAGATTCTGGTTTTTTAGATTAATCGCGCATTCATTATGGAAAGCCAAGATTTAAAGACTTAGTTTTTATCAAGAATGAATGAATGAATGAATCTCAACCCCACCCTCACTAGATATGTTAACCTGTCTTCTTGTCTCTACCCCTTCTCAGTTAAGAGCCTCATTGGTCAATTTACTGTTGCGATACCTCCTTTTTTTTTTTCACTTTTTGTATGGTTTTTCTACTTCAATATTTTTATATTACGATGCTATGACATTGGACACTTGTGAGCCGCAAGTGAGAGGCTTATAGCTGTCTCCACAGTCCACACATTTGTACTTGTATATATTGCCCTGTCATGCACAGAGTGAAACCTGTGACATTGTGGAGTCCAAAGCGGGTAGCGGACGCCGTTTCTGCTCCAGAATAGGTTAAGAAAACCACGACCGGGGGACTCTTTTGATCTTGCTCTCCTGTTCATTCTTTGGCTGTGCATTGGGAAGAAATGGGAACCGGCTGTGTTTCCAAGTTGTTTGTTTTGGTTTGCTTGGTAATGGCCTTGGGCTGTTCTCAGGTAGTCCGGAGTAGTGTGACGTACGATAGGAAAGCAATTGTGATCAATGGCCAGAGGAAAATCCTTTTCTCTGGCTCCATTCACTACCCGAGAAGCACTCCTGAGGTACAGTTACCCGTTTCTTCAAGTAAAATTTTTCGTCATTTCTTTTTTTTTTTGGGTGTTTAGTAAGTAATGGGGATGTTGCAGATGTGGGAAGATTTGATACAGAAGGCTAAAGATGGAGGAGTGGACGTGATTGACACTTATGTGTTTTGGAATGTGCACGAGCCTGCTCCTGGAAATGTACTTTCATGTGCTCTTCTCTGCAGATATTACTATAGTGTTCCCTGTTGCTTTTCCTCTAAACTGTTGCTATTGTATGTTATTTTCTTGTGAGTTATAGTACAATTTTGAAGGAAGATATGATTTGGTGAGATTCATCAAGACAATTCACAAGGCAGGCCTCTATGCTCATCTTCGCATTGGACCTTACGTTTGTGCAGAGTGGAACTTCGGGTACTTCCAAATATGTCATTCTTCGAGTCTACAACTTGTCTATTTAATTTTCTATCGAGAATCTTTTGTGTTTGGGTATAGTTGCTGTCCTCTGATTCATATTACCATGTTTCTCAAATCCCCGCATGTTGAATTTGCAGCGGTTTTCCGGTTTGGTTAAAGTATGTCCCAGGCATCAGCTTTAGAACAGACAATGAGCCTTTCAAGGTTTATTTTCATCCTTTATTTGTTCATTTTTTTCTTGTCCTGGTTCCTCTTCTCTGTGGTTTACCACAAAAGAATTAAGCATTAGTGAAATTAACAGAACCTTGAATTCTTCAACATGCCATTTATATAGCTGCCTATATGCTATTACAGAGAGCAATGCAAGGGTTCACGGAGAAGATTGTGGGATTGATGAAGAGTGAACGGCTGTTCGAGTCTCAGGGTGGCCCCATTATACTTTCTCAGGTTAGTGTTTTGTATTTTGCTTTTCTCAATTCTGGGCTCTACCTCATCTTGTGATGCTAGTTGATGCGATTCGGATGTTTTCAGCTGTTGAAGTGACGATAATGTGTTACTGAATTTGCCTTCGGCTTTAAATTTTTAGTAACAACATGCACATAGGTTACTGGTATATGTTTCTTTAATGCAGATTGAAAATGAGTATGGAGCACAAAGCAAGTTATTTGGTACTGCCGGCCATAATTATATGACATGGGCTGCAAATATGGCTGTTAAGACGGGAACTGGAGTTCCCTGGGTAATGTGTAAAGAGGAAGATGCTCCAGATCCCGTGGTAAGCAGTCATACTCTCGTAATTGGCCTAGAGAATGTCTCTACTTAGTTCATATTTCTTTGTTTAGCTGATAGTATGTTTCACCTTTTATGATACAGATTAACACTTGCAATGGTTTTTATTGTGATTCCTTCACACCCAACAAACCCTATAAGCCTACTCTTTGGACAGAGGCCTGGAGTGGATGGTATGTGCAATACATATTTATTGCGTATGGTCCTGTCAAATTCAATGTCACTCAGTTTTTCTTTCTTCACCAAATTGTGAAGGTTCTCTGACTTTGGCGGTCCACTTCACCAGCGTCCAGTGCAGGATTTGGCATTTGCTGTGGCACGGTTCATACAGAAAGGCGGATCTTTTGTTAATTACTACATGGTTTATCTTCTTTCCCGGAAGTCATTTTAAGCAAGGAACAAGGTTGATCTCCCATAAAATTTGATTTGTTTTTTGATACAGTACCATGGAGGGACCAATTTTGGTCGCAGTGCTGGAGGCCCTTTCATTACCACTAGTTATGATTATGATGCACCAATAGATGAATACGGTAAGGATTAAGCGGTACCGGATGCTTTCTAACCGATTGTCGTCACGCTATCTCATATGATTCCGGAATGTTATACTTCAAAATCAGGGTTTTAAGATATATTTGCAGAGAAGCTTGGAAGCATTCTCATAGTTGAACAAAAGACAGACTAAGTCTATTGTTTGTAATAACATGAGTTGACATGAAATGAACCAGAGTCTTGCTTGATTTGATATTTTTTATATCCTATAGGTCCAACATATGTTAGTGTATCTACACTTCTTAGCCATGTAACTTTGCAGGTTTGATCAGGCAGCCAAAATATGGTCATCTGAAGGAGCTTCACAGGTCTATTAAGATGTGTGAGAGAGCATTGGTTTCAGTTGATCCTACAGTAACACAGTTGGGGAGCTTTCAACAGGTTTGTCTTGTCTTATAAGACATTTGTTAATCCAGATGTTATATGATTTGGTTCTGTGGGAAACTGATTTTTGTCAATCTTTGGTGTTTGCAGGCTCATGTTTACTCCTCAGGATCAGGAGATTGTGCAGCTTTTCTCGCTAACTATGATCCAAAATCTGCTGCAAGAGTGTTCTTCAGCAACATGCATTATAACTTACCTCCTTGGTCCATCAGTATCCTTCCTGATTGCAGAAACGTAGTATTTAATACTGCAAAGGTATATTTCCATTATAATCTATCGATTCTCAATATCCAGTCCTCAGTATGCTTAAATAAGATTTCCCTCCTTTATTTTTTTCTTCAGGTTGGTGTTCAAACGTCTCAAATGGAAATGTTGCCAGCAAGTAGAGAGACGCTTTCATGGGAGAGTTACGACGAGGACCTTTCTGCTCTAGAAGACAGCTCGACCTTCACCTCTATTGGTCTGTTGGAGCAAATAAATGTCACAAGGGATGCTAGCGATTACTTATGGTATATCACCAGGTGAGACAGATTGCTTTAGCATCTCTGCCAATTCATCACCATCTCTATCATTCACTATTTCTTCTACCTCGAGAAGACAAAGTAAATATGTTTTCACTATATGTAATACTGCCTCATTCTCAATATTCCTGCAGTGTTCAAATCGGTTCATCTGAATCCTGTCTACATGGAGGAGAACTTCCTACTCTCATTGTCCAATCTTCAGGCCATGCTTTGCATGTCTATATCAACGGACAACTTTCAGGTACATATACGACCAATTGTTTTAGAAGTATGCCAAGTTAGCTGGTGAGTCATAAATAAACTAGCATATGTCCTACTAGGTTCTGCCTTTGGAACAAGGGAGAACAGGAGGATTACATACACCGGCAAGGTCAATTTGCATGCTGGAACAAACAAAATAGCATTGCTTAGCATTGCCGTTGGGTTACCGGTCAGTCACCTACCTACATTATGTACATGCGATTTAGTTCTTGCATTTCACTTTCTTTCAGATATTGAATGTTATAATTGTGATAGAGTTCACCTCTAAAGTAGTTTCTGTTTCTATTGAAGAATGTTGGTGGGCATTTCGAGGAATGGAACACAGGAATCCTGGGTCCAGTTGTTCTGCGTGGTCTTGACCAGGGAAAATGGGACTTGACGTGGCAGAAGTGGACCTACCAGGTTTCTAAATCTGAACTGGCCTTGTCTATCAAGGAAATGGTTTTATTCTTTTTGATCTCCATCTGTTCAAACAGGTTGGGCTGAAAGGAGAAGCCGTGAATCTTGTCTCTCCAAACAGTGTTTCCTCTGTCGAATGGATGCAGACATCATTAATTGCACAAAGAGAGCAGCAGCCTTTGACATGGCATAAGGTAAAGTTATGCTTATTCATTGGAGGATCGAACATAACTGGAAGTTGAGCTATTCATTTAGCAACCTTTTTTAACTTCGCAGGCGTATTTCAATGCGCCCGAAGGAGATGAACCGTTGGCTTTGGACATGGATGGTATGGGAAAGGGTCAAATATGGATCAACGGGCAAAGCATAGGTAGATACTGGACTGCATACGCTTTTGGCGACTGCAATGGCTGTAGTTATGCTGGAACATTCCGTCCTCCAAAGTGTCAGCTTGGTTGTGGCCAACCAACCCAAAGATGGTAAATATTCCCATTACACGCCAAGTTTTGATATGGCAATTGGTAATACTAAAAAAAGGAAGATTTGCAGGTACCACGTACCTCGTTCTTGGTTGAAGCCAACCCAAAATCTATTGGTAGTTTTTGAGGAACTTGGAGGGAATCCATCAACAATTTCTCTTGTGAAGAGATCAGTAACTAATGTTTGCGCCGAGGTCTCCGAGTTTCATCCAACCATTAAGAATTGGCTCATCGACAGCTATGGGAGAGCTGAAGAGCTTCACAGCCCTAAAGTCCACCTTCGGTGTAATACAGGGCAGTCCATTTCGTCCATCAAATTTGCGAGCTTTGGAACACCTTTGGGAACCTGTGGGAGCTATCAGCAAGGAACTTGCCATGCTCCTACGTCGTATGCCACCTTGGAGAAGGTACGCAGACACTGTCAGGTCCTTGTCATCTTTAGCCGCACACAAATTCGTAATTTTCACTGTCTTCTATTTATTTCTCCACAGAGATGTGTAGGGAAGCAGAGATGTACCGTCACCATTTCCAACACTAATTTTGGCCAAGACCCATGTCCGAACGTGTTGAAGCGGTTGTCCGTTGAAGCTGTTTGTGCTCCGACAAATACGAGAAGTTAGGGGTTAACGGAAGATAGATCCTCCTTTGTGGAATAACGATAGGTTGTTTGATTAGATAGTCGAAAAGCTACAGTCTTTCAAATTGGGAGAGGCAGTGGCTTAGCGTGGCATAGCAGTCCTAGGTTGCCAAACACGTGAATTATTAGATCCTATCCACCTTTACTTAAGAACTGGTTACAGTTTTCAAACACCTTGACCGATAAGTTATTTCCAGACCCAAAAAGGTATTGCTCCATGGAAATTCAAAAGACGAAGAGAAAGAAAACAGGAATATGAGTTTGGAACTTGAATAGGTCGAACAGTCGTAACCCTTGAAAGAAATAAGTCCAGATTACTAATAGAGCACGAGCAAATCTAGCAATCTCAAGCAGAAGTACTAGCAAGGTGCTTTGAGATAGTCTGCTGTAACTCTTCCTTCTTCGCTCCCACAACCTTGTCCACAATCTTCCCTTCTTTGATGAACATGAAGGTTGGCATTGCTTCCACTGCCCAATCCTGAGCAACAGTCTGTAACAAGAGAACAACAATCGGTCCAATTTCAGGTAATTTCGGTAAATACATGGATACAACATACAGAAAATCAGGATGTCAGATTCTTACATTCAATTCATCGACATCCACCTTCACGAAGATCACATCAAGAAATTTCTTAGCCAGTTCCGACAGGAAAGGAGACATGATACGGCACGGTCCGCACCATGATGCAGTGAAATCCACAACTAACTGCATCAACAATAAATCAATAAACCCAAAAATCATGATCTCGCGCCATTCAGGCCATCAATATCGCCCAAAACAAAACATGATTCGTTTTAAAACTAAGCCCGAGCCCAAATCCATATATACACATCCCATAACCGATACAGATTTGCCTCGCATGCTCCGTTACTGACAATAAGAAACATCTGCCATACGGGAACGGTCAAAATCAAGTGCATAAACCCAGATTAAAAGAAAACAACGGTGAAAAACCACATTTTTCATCGGAATAACACAAAGTTCACATCAAATCAGAAAGGGAAAAGGCCACTTATACCAGTCCACCAGATCGATAACAAACCGATCAGAATTTTCATTATAGTATTTTTTAAAAAAAATTAGAAAGAAAACAACGAGACAAGTCTACCAGCTTTTTGGATTCGCTTCCTTTCTCGAGCTGCTTTGTCCATTCATCCACATTGTGGCAACTGATCACCTGACCCTCTTGTGCTGCCATTGTCTTTCTTTCACGCTCTGTCGTCTCACAGATGAAAAGGCTACACGCAACAGGACAGAATATCAGAATATAGTTTAAATATAGTTTGTTGATTGATATAGACCCCGGAATATTTTCTAATTTACGGATTTGCCAGTAATCATTGCAAATACGATGGCGAAACCTGTGCAAACAGGAGGCCCAAAATTATAAAGAAAATCTTCTTTTGTTTATTTTTTCTTTAGTAGCAAATCAGACGGTAGACAAGATTATGTGCGGCGTACTTCGTGGCCGTTGATTGTTCTTTGTGTGGGATCTCAAATAAGTGGACACGTTTTCCATATGGTAATATCTTACTTCTTGCTATTTATACACATGCGAATATGCTTGTATCTTTTAAAACATTCGAGGATACCCCATCGGTCCAATTAAACCAGTGGTTGGATCGGAAAAAAACCCTAGTGGTTAGATCGGATTAAAAACCCTAATGGTTAGATCGGATTCTCCCATTAAACCAGTATCGAGTAAAAAATTAGAAATGGCCGAATCAGTCCATTCACTCCAGTTTTCGTGGGGCGTAATACCCGGGGGTTATCATGACTGGGTGAAATTGGTCGGACCGCTCTAAATTTTCTATTGAAAGATTAACTGATCCGGCAAACAATTTGAACTGGGTTGCTCGAATTATATAAAATAAGTTGGATTAATCAATGTTAGCCTGTCCTTCTTGTAAGGGCTCATTAAGGCCCATTATCGTTTATATAGGACGATCTGGGCCTATGGATAAATTTCTACTTTCGAATGCAACTTCCCATAAATGGGTTTGGGAGGTATGTCTCTGTTTGCATTTTATTTTTCCGTTATTTCTTAAGAAACAAAATGGAAGAAATCGGAAGATACTAATTTCAATCACTGCAAAACTATTTTCGTGCAGAGTCACAACAGTAAACGTACTAGTAACTCGTCCATTACGCGACTCGTCGTCGACCTTCTGGGAAAGGGATGACAGGCCTTTGCAGCTTCTAGTGGGTTCCATTCTGTCGCCTAGTTTACGGTTGTTGACCATATTCATTTTATATCAAACGATTAAGTCACTGTGAAATTAAATGAAAATTTATTCAATAAAATTAATTTAATAATTTTAATTTTCGTTGTAATTCTAATTCCGATTCTGGCCGGTTTTCGTGCCTTTTCTTTTTTCTCCTATCGGAGAAGTATCAGTTCACTTTCATCTGCTGAATAGAAGTCTGGAATGATTATAGCTCAATAGTCCTCCAGCTATCCGTTACCTGAACAAACAAACGCTGCCCAACATGAGGAAGCGAGATCTCGCCATTCTCATGCTCTCCGCTTTCGCCATCTTCTTCTCCCTCCAGGTCTGTTACGCCACGCCCTATTCATGGCTTCAATTTTCGTCTATCTGCGTCCGTCATCGCTATTAGAACTGTTTTTTCTGCTGGCTTTTGTTATTATAGCACGAGGGAGATTTCTCCTTCAGAGAAGCATGGTTCCATCTCTCGGATGAATATCCAATCAAATACGAAGCTGACCGCCTTCCCCCGCCAATCGTCGCTGATCTCAACGGCGACGGTAGGAAAGAAGTTCTCGTCGCAACGCACGATGCCAAGATTCAGGTGATTTTGCGGGCAATCTATGTTAAAAGGAGTCCTCCCAGTCGTTACATCTCTGTGATTTGACTGATTAAGACAATATGTGATTAGGTATTGGAGCCTCATTCCAGAAAAGTGGATGAGGGGTTCAGCGAAGCGAGAGTGCTCGCAGAGCTTTCTTTGTTACCCGATAAAATTCGTGTGGCATCAGGCCGACGTGCAGTAGCTATGGCCACGGGGGTTATTGACAGGACTTTTAAGGAAGGCCAGCCACTGAAACAGGTTTTGGTGGTTGTGACTTCGGGATGGTCTGTTATGTGCTTTGATCACAACCTTAAGAAGCTGTGGGAGACTAATCTGCAGGTACGGCTTGTTTAGAGTTCTTTTTGTGTCTTTTAAGTATCATTTGGGTTTCATTTTTGTTAATGCTTGGATTTTCTGGTTTTTTTTCTCTGCAGGAAGATTTTCCGCATAATGCTCACCACAGGGAGATTGCAATCTCAATTAGTAATTATACTGTTAAGCATGGGGACACTGGATTGATTATTGTGGGTGGAAGGATGGAGGTGCAGTCTCATGTATGTATCTTCAATTGAGTTTTGCTTTGTCCTGTGTGTTTATGCAATTCAGCTTATTCATATTATGATATAAATTGGAGAGAATATGACTGAATCTTCTATTTCTTTGGACGTATATAAACTTAAATAACATTTACGATGACTTATTGATTTCCTAATCAAGCATCTATTAGCAGCCATTTCCCTTATGAATGTTAATTTGCTTGCAAGTCTTATGTGTGCCTCCTTATCCAAAATGTAAATTAAGAATCTTGGTAAGATTAATTGAAACATATATATCCAATGATTGTATAGGTAAAGATAGTGTGAGTTAAATTCTATGTAAGAAGCACTTGTTAGTATTTCATATCTACATCATGTAAGCATTGATCACTTTATTGTTCCTTGCCAATACTTCTCAATCTTGTATCTATTTTCTAAGTATTCTATTACTGGTCATATTGTACATTCATATTTTAATAGCCTGCGTTTTTCCAAAAAAATTTACAAATCTTCCTTAGTCATGCTAAGTCATTGACACTACTTATCTCTATGAAAATGTCATAAGCGTGAAGGAATTCAGTATTGCTGCATTCACCACTCTTCATTTAATCAGGTCTGCCTTTCTGACATTTCAGATTTACTTGGATCCTTTTGAAGAAATTGGGATGGCAGAGAAAAATGCTGACCAACATAGAAGAAGTGCTACTGAGGAGGTATGCACATTTTGGCTCATGCATGTTAATTTTGAAAATGTTTTAGGATGATTTCTTTTGTCAATAGAAAATCAATTTTCCCACTCTGCTTAGGTCATCTATAAGTCTACTATCAACTTTCAGTTTCATAAAATCAAAGTTGGACATTGTAGTTGGCGTCCATCTCAGCTCAGTTGATCTGGGCTTGGTAATACTTAAGTTGTCATCCTTAGTGTTCCTCAAATTGTTATTTTTCTCCTAGACAGAATATCAGGCATTATTTGGTTAGGGACATTGATTTAATGGGATTCTTCCGACATATTTGTGGCTAAAATGCTGTTTATACAGGTTTAGATGCCAAATTTTCTAGTAAAAATATTGTAAGAATATTATGACAAAAGAGTAGTAAATAGATCGTTAAACAATGAATGATGAAATTTTTGGCTGCAGTAGTGGAAATTAAGGATGTATAGAACAGTCATGTCCATTTAATTGGCCTTTCAATTTACTAAATGGGTCTGCTAGCAAGCGAGTTCCTCATCCTCTTTGGATGTATGAGAGGTATATTATGAACACACTGGTCACAACCAAAATTGGTTGTCCTGTCTTTTGTCTACCTTTTATTACTGTTTTGCTTCTTCAGTTTCATGTTAATGAATAAAAGAGGTTCACCATGTGAAACTGTTGCTTCCTTTTTGACCTCATTCTCTCACTTGACTATTCAGTTTCAAATATGCATTAAATAAGTTTACATGTTTTAAATTTGGGTTGTTAAGGCTAGATGCCCTTGACCTTTGTGCCTTGGTAAATGGTTATCCCATGCTAGAAGTGCTGATTGCAGTCATTGTGGCTTTGACTTATGGATCCATGTTTAATGTACTTGCAGTTGTGAAAGACAATTTAAATTCATCTTGCAAGCATTACACTTATATCTTCTGTTTCTTGGTATTTGTGGACATGTATATGATTGTTCTTGTCTTCTCAAGTCAGAGCATATCTTGAACTGTTAGGAATTAATTGTTTGTGTGGCTTCTTTGGTCTTTGTTATGAAGAAACATTTTCTTGCATGCATTTGTGTACCATTTCCAGGGTTCAAATAGCTCCGCAACCATGGATTTGCGCCATTTTGCATTCTATGCTTTTGCTGGTCGAACTGGAGCACTTCGATGGAGTAGGAAGAATGAGGTGATTTACAACTCATCAATTCCTGGTTATTTCTTGCATTACATCCAGTGGGTTGTAATACTACTTCTAGTTCTACTATTTTTTTTTAGTTATAGCTTGTATCTCCCTACGTCCTAGTCTCCACAAAGCAAGTGTTCATGGAATCAGTATCTTTTGAAGGAAAATTTATCAGATGAGCTGTTCATAAACTTCTGTGGACAAAGTGAACAAGGACATATTTATAAACTAAAATTCTTAGGACCAAGTGGATAAGGACCTATTTATAAACTAACTATGATTAGAAAATAGCTTTTTTCAAACATCACATGTTCCTTTCAATTGATTGGTCTGTATATTACATATCAAACCTGTTCACCCATTCTTTATTATCAGTTTTTGACTTCGTGTCAGCAGTGGTAATGGTAAGATGAGCTACTATATTGATGTTAAGATAGAGTGAGTGGACCAAAAATAATACTGAACAGATATTAAATCCGGAGGGAATCATGATGACTGATGGACAATGTAGTCCTCAGTTTAACTGAATGGGAATATGGTTTGTCTAGTCAACCTTGACTAGATTGGATTGAGGCTTGGTGGAGTTGAGTTTGTGCCTAAGCACTAGAGCGAGTATAGAAATAGCAGAGCTGAAAAAAACATCTTCAAGTAACTTCATCAAAATAATAATGTAGCTTCCATTTAGAGACGCCATGTTTCTTTTCATAATTTCTGATTTGTGTATTTTATTTCCCTGTGTTTCTGCCTTTGGGGTGCATCTTCCTTTTATCCTTCAAATACTTGAGAGGATTTCTTGGTAAAAATTATGGTTGAAAATACCTTAGAGATTCAAACCTTGATACCCTGGTGATGATGGTTTGATGCTTGAGCATATGATTCCATTTTACTCGTGCAAACACTAGATAATCAGCTGTGCTAGGTTTGTTCCTTCAAATATCCTCTTTTCTTGTACTAACGATTATTTATTTTCTTGATGTTATAGAATATTGATGCAGAATCTTCGGATGTCACGCAGTTGATTCCACAGCATAACTATAAGCTTGATGCTCATGCTTTGAATAGCCGTCAGCCTGGAGAGGTAGCTTCAAAGTCTTTTTTTTAATGTAAAGATAACTTCTTTGTATTGATGATATATTTAAGATTATCTTGCTGAGCGTTGTTACACATTAGTTTGAATGCAGGGAATTTAGAGAGTCAATCCTTGGCATTATGCCACATCACTGGGTAAGTAATTTTTAGAAATTATTGTTTTTTAAAAGTGTGAAACCTATCCTGACTTTTATGAGGAGAATCATTGGTGTTTTTTTATTTTTCAGGATAGGAGAGAAGATACAGTACTGGAGCTCTTGCATTTTAAGCGTCACAAAAGAAAAACTCTCAAAAAGGTTCCTGGAAAGACTACAACCTACCCTTTTCACAAGCCTGATGAAAACCACCCTCCTGGGAAAGACTCAACAAAAAAAATTTCAAACTTCATTGGAAAAGCTGCAGATTATGCCAGCTCGGCAAAATCTAAGAAGGTAAATTCTGCAGACCATACCATTTCTTAATTCCTCATACAGCCTTTTTGAGATATTCATGAAACTCCTGAATAATGGAGCTACGCTTGCCACTTAATTTCCTCAAGACGTGATTATAAGTATGGTTAGACTCAGTTGAATTGTGAATACTGCACCTGCCACAGTTTTCTTTTTGTGAAGGAATGGCAATTGATCACCTATATTGCCTCTGATCTATTATTTGCTAATTCCTCTTCGTCTTGACCACATCTTATTCCAAAAATAAATTTTGACCAAATATCTAGCCAAAAGAGAGTGGTTTTTTCTTTCATCAAATTTTTTTATTTTATTCCCTGTAAATTGACCATGAAATCCTGAGGGATTGAAAAAACACAATTCTTCTTTTCTTTGAACAAGTGTGTAGTGTTATCAGTTGCATGTTTGTCTTACAATATTATCACTTGATATGTATGTAAAAGATTCATACATCATAACTCCGAGAACAAATACATGAGCAAGGCCTAAGTTGAAATGTATCTTTGCGCTCTGAATGTGCAATGGATGACGTTGCTGTTACATCGAGAATAGAGGAAAATCAGACTATGTTGCTAGGTTCTTTGTGCTTTTATCTCTAACCAACAGGTCAGGTTGGATTTGATGCACTGCTATGGTTTTGGATTGGTATAATGTTTCAGCTACTAAGAAATCCTTGCTACGTTCTGGTTCTGACTCTTTATGCTATTTCCTATGACTAATGGTATATGAAAAAAATAAAAGCTTGCAAAAGAAGAAGCCATCGAACCATGATCTATTGCTTTCCTCTTTTGAATGGTCCTAACTCACGTCTCTAACAGTTTAATTTCCAGATTTGTCCATCTGGTGATTATATTGTGATAATTTATGCTCATAATCACCACTATATTTATTGATGCAGCCATTACGATATATTCCAACCATAACAAATTACACTCAACTTTGGTGGGTTCCTAATGTTGTAGTAGCTCATCAGAAGGAAGGAATAGAAGCTGTTCATTTGGCATCCGGCCGCACTGTTTGTCGGGTAACTTACTACCAAAATTAATTGGGCTGGCTATCATGATCTTTACTGTGGAAACTGCTTTAGTTTTTACTGAAATTTTATTGCTAAATATGCCAGTGCTTGTAAGGCAACAGTCACCTGCCTTTTTATTCAGAGATACTTTTTTTTTTGAAGTAATTATTCAGAGATATTTTGCAAAATCTCTGTCCAAACTAGTCATATTAATCTGATATTTGAATCTGCTTCATTAGTTGATATAGTTTTGGCTGCTTATGAATCTATTTTATTTGTGATTGTATCTACTCTAACCAGTGGATCAAATCCATCAATTTCATCAGCTTCATCTTCGAGAAGGTGGTCTTCATGCTGATATTAATGGAGATGGTGTCCTTGATCATGTTCAGGTAGGTTTTTCACCCATATTCTCAGTATTTGTTTTGACAGGCAGTATTAGAAATGATAGCTTGGTTTTACGGTTTCTTTAATTTTTGTTACATTATTATTCTCCTTGTTACTCTCAGTTCAGATTATGCCTTTGTTACCCTTTACATCAATATTTTAATGTATAATCAATTCCCTTTAATACTTCCTTATTCAACATCCATTGTGGTGATTTTGCTATTATTTATTTGCAAGCAATGTGAAAACCAAGTTCTCATGTTTCTGTATTTTATATCCACAGTTGATTTGTATAAAATATGGTTTAAGTTCAGGTTTTCTTTTTGCTTGACACTTTCTAGCACATATACCCTAGTGCACCGACTAACTAAATAGTATAAACAGCCATAAAACTGGTGATGAAATAGCATAAAAGAAAAGCAATTAAGTGAAGTCAGTCTCAGTTCCTTCAAAATTATAATCGAGGGAGAGAAAATTTGGAAACGTTTAATGGGAAAAGTTGGATGAACGTAGCTGCTAATTGGAATATAACCATATTTCTCTTTTTCAGGCTGTTGGAGGAAATGGAGCCGAGCAGACTGTTGTTAGTGGATCAATGGAAGTATTGCGACCCTGTTGGGCTGTTGCAACCTCTGGTGTACCAGTACGAGAACAACTCTTTAATGCCTCTATATGTCATCATTCCCCGTTTAACTTGTTCCAACACGGAGATTTCTCCAGAAGTTTTGGTCGAGCTTCTGATACATCTTCTTTAGAGGTAGCCACCCCCATTCTCATTCCTAGAAGTGATGGACATCGGCACCGCAAAGGGAGTCATGGGGATGTTATCTTCTTAACAAATCGTGGAGAGGTATGTCTATTCTATTCTGCACCTAGTTTCTTCTTGTGGATAATATAGTTTAGATCATGTTCTCTTCCCTCTCATTAACATGTATTGCTAAGGGACATGTGTCGTTCACTTTTCATGATTATGGAAAAAGGGCATTTTTTTGGTAAACGATTCTCTTTCTCTGCTTGTCCTTGTTCCTCATTAAGTTCAAAGCAGATGATGTGAGATACCTGTTTTCGTTCAGGTTACATCATACTCTCCGGGTTTGCATGGCCATGATGCTGTATGGCAATGGCAACTATTGACTGATGCAACATGGTCAAATCTTCCTTCACCGTCAGGGATGATGGAAGGTGGTATGACGGTCCCGACACTGAAGGCATTCTCATTGCGAGTACATGACAACCAACAGATGATCCTCGCAGCGGGTGATCAAGAGGCTGTGGTGATATCCCCTGGAGGAAGTATACAAACAACAGTTGATCTTCCTGCACCCCCAACTCATGCATTAATCGGTGTGGATTTCTCAAATGATGGGCTTACAGACCTTATTGTTGTCACATCCAACGGCGTTTACGGTTTTGTCCAGGCCAGATCACCAGGTGCCCTCTTCTTCAGCACACTTGTTGGTTGCCTTCTAATCGTGATGGGAGTTATTTTTGTTACCCAATACTTGAGCTCCAGGAATGTGAAACCCCGTGCTTCTTCTGGTTCTTGGTGAGATCGTTTGCATTAGTTGTCACAAATCGGAAAGCGAAGTTTCCCACACACAGGGGCCTGTAACCATTACTCCAAGGCGTTCTCTTAATTTATGGAGTAGGCATCAGACCAACGATCTGTGACCACATGCACGATGATCGAACCCACTGGCTTCATTGTAAACTTTTATTCTGTAACCATCGGGGAGGTTTATAGCTGAACGCGTCATAGATCTTAGAGAAGTTTTGGGTTCATTTACAGATACAATAGTGAAATCTGATTAAGAAACTCATCCTTGCATATTAGTTCGTAAATGTCATGATGTAATACCGTTCCTTTTAGGTTCACCTGATGCAGATAGCTTTTCTTATGTTATGTTGCCTTTTTCTCTTATGCTGCTTTTTTCTCTTATACTGCCTTTTTCTCTTATGCTTTTACTTATCTTCCTCAATTTTCACCTGGAGATATAGTGCTCAGGAAGTAGAAGGCTTATCTTATCACGTACCTGAAATGCATTCAGCAGCAAAAAAACGTGGCTGAGTGTAGGATGTTAATAATTTGGAGGATGTCAACAGACGACGGAACAAAAATCTTAGATATTTAACTCTATGTCGTAGCCAAAAAACTATGGCTCTAATAATTCCTCACTAGCCCGGCCTAAATTGTAAGCAGGACCATCCTAAGTCGGCATGTGACCACACCCTGTCTGCTAAACACATTAGAGCCTCCAAGTTAACAAAACTGAACCGGTACTATTTTACGCACACTTATTCTGTATGACCTGGACCATTACACAGCTCCCGCATAGCACTCTTCTTTTGCAGGATCTGTCTTGAAGGTGAGTTTCTCTGGGTAAAAAACTTTCAGCCGTAGGATCATAGGGGCCTCATTCACGCATTACTACCAAACTATACGGTCAGCGACTGCCCACCATGCTCGAATTCGGCAATAAGTCTTTTAATAGAAATAATGGTAGTCCCTTTAGTTGGAAACAGGAGGATCTAATAATTAGTAGAACAATCAACAACATTCAAGAAGTAAGTATCCACACCACCAGGTCAGTTCAGGTCATGATGCTACTATTTCTTGATCCAGAATTTTATTGGTTTTATAAGTTCTTTTTATTCTAAAATCCAGATCTATAGCCAATCAACTTTATCTTAATGGTACCATTATATTTTTTAAAAAATTGTATTTGAAATATATTAGTCAGATAGAAATAATTTTACATTAACATATACAATGATAATCCATTTTACAACAAGACAAATGTCAATAAATCTAACATAGGCCTAAATTTCATAATATTTAATAAAATATTATATTAAAATTTTTAATGTTAAATTAATAAACTAAAAAAATTACACATACAGGGATCAATGGTGATTAAGGCATCAATGCATGCCAGCTTCCCCCAAACTACGTGGATTTGCCTGTTTTGCCCAAGTTGAATCCGTACGTCCATACCTCTTTTCCGGCTCGTGACGAATGGGAAGGAATATAGTCTTCGGCTTCGGCTATGAGGCAACCAAATCTTGTGAACGATATTTCCGACCCATGTCCGTATCACAACCTTGCCTGTTACCACTCCACCCACATTAATCACACTTTGCAATTGTCATTGTTTTACCCTCTCCTTAACAGCCACAGACGCAGAAAAAGAGAAAGGGAGATAAACACCAAGCATGGTTCCGCTGTACTCGGTGGAGAAAATTGCGAGTAACAGACATGAATAGCCTCCACCTAAGAACAGTTTTTCACCCACTTAGATGGGACGACTGAGGAACTCTCTAGTCGATGCTTGCCTAAAATGGTAGCGCTGAAAGTTACTTACATTGCAGACACTAATTGCTATGAGATCGATCGATCTGATCTGTGAGCCATGAAAAAGTTAGTTAACTTCGGGATTTGTGGGTTTCTATTCCTCATCAGTAGACTCAAGCCCCACCATTATACCGCTGGTTATAAGAGTTATACGTACGATCGATCACTCTACTGTTTCCATGATACAGCATGCTCGAGCAGGTTCAACGTATAAGAAAAGAAAAGAAAAGAAAAATGGAGTAAGAACCAAAAACAAATATATTAGTATTGATAAGAAGATGAATTTTAAGTCATTTTGCCTCTCTTTCTGCCTTTCTTTCTCTCTGTCCGTAGCAGGTCTGCCATCAAGTGGGTGAACAAAAAGTAGGGCATGGGTCAACTATGGGGAAAAAAAAAACACAGGGCTCGAGATAGGAGACAGAAGTAGACAACTAACTGGGACTCGCACTCACCATTGTTTGTTTTCTCCTTTTCCACACCTTCCATTCAAATTTATTATCTACGATCGTATATGATTTCCATCTGTAAAATCTCGTCCTTAAAGCGCTTGCTAGAGGGAAGCTTTAACCTCTGAGGGTACAGCGGCACGCAGGAGTCCTGTCACCTGTCTTGCTCCTCGAGCCTCCCTCTGCCCTTAAAAACATGTGAAAATCTTATTCCACCAAAATGGGTAGTGTATATAGTAACATGGTTTAGAGGAATATCCATTGGTCTTAATATTCTTGTAATATTTTTATTATATGACTAATTTTTAGTTTTTATTCTAAACAATATGGGGCCAAATTTTTAATTCAACCTGTCATGGTCTTTGGCAGTTTGATAACCCATAGTTGATGTTTGTGCCTCGGTGGTTCTTATCACCAACAGCGATTGCTATCTAATTATCAGGCTACAATGGCTTCCTTTCACGGAACGAGCTCATAGACCTTTTTCCCCATAAATTAATTATGGTCATGTTTTTAGAAAAGGATAAGCAATTCCCATAATGTTATTAATTACCAAGATCCTTTTTCCTTTCCCTTAACTTTCAATTACGTATTAAATATTATATCATTCACATCTCAAAAACTCGTATACTGAGTTAACCGAGAAAATTTATATTTACAGGTGAAATGCGATTCTCACCTGGTAAGTAAAATATGAGAAGTATTCTAGTACTTTAAACACATAGAACTAGAGCAACCTGTTCTGTCCACATGAATAGTTACCAAATAAAGGAGTCAAGCTCATTCGGGACATCGCATATGGGAATGAACAGAGAAAGCAAGCTAGACATCACCGATCAGTGGTCGCATTCGCAAGCCATTCATTCATGGACCAATACACGCAACCAGGAGTGACAATTGCAATGTCATCGTTATGGACTAACTATATACAGAATAGCTCGTCAGCCTGACCATGCCGGGGCTAGCTAAGAGTCTAGTTACGGTCGGAGCCAGGACAACATCATCACTGGAAAATGATCGTCGTCGTTTGTTCCTGGTTGAGTTAATTTGCATGTGAAACAATGCCGGTCCGTCTTCAATCTTATGTGGTCCTCCTGGCTACAAGGTCCAGTACTATGAGTCATGTTTTTCCTTTTTCTTGTTCTTTTTATGTCTGCTTTTATTGTTATAATATAAATAAATTTATTTTTCGAGGCCAGAATTTTATAGAAACAATTATCTAAATATGTATTCGTATAGGTTAAATCATTATACATTCGTTCTCCTATTCTTAGAAAAGCAATACTAAGAAAAGTAAGAATGATGATTACGATTTAGACTGAAAAGCCAGACATACGCTAAAGCTACTTGGAAATCACCATGTCAGAGTCCGATCCCACCCGTTGATAGAGCCCACATGATTTAGACAGGGTTGTCCGGATTTTGCATCAAATTTATTTTTTATTTTTCACAAAATAAATAAATAAACAAACTAAAAGCACAGGATTAAATTATCCCGGTTTATAGGCTATCCATCATATATAATATATAACTATCCTTATTCCTTCCTTCCCGCAAACCCAAACAGTGGTCACCTGCGCCATTTCTTTTCCAAAATGATTGCATTGCAAAAAGCTGCTTTACTTTGTCTCCCATATTAATAAATTTAACTTATTTTAATTTCAATTCCTATATTTTTTCGAATTCGAAGATATCAAGGTTTTTATAATATCTAAAATAAAAAATTTAGAGTTTAGTTTTTTCTTTTTTAAAAAATCAAACGATGAAACATGTTGAAGGGACATCAGCGACACTTATATGGTCAACTCCAATAATAACTCCATTTTGTTCTTTAGTTCTTGGGTAATGCACAATGCTGCAAAAGAATGGTCCACCAGAGTTCATCGTATACTTTATTTTAGTATGCATGTTGTTGTTATATGCTTTAACGATCACTAAGATTTTCGATATATTGAATTCATTATGGTATTACTATGTACCAAATTAAATTACTTCAAAAATAGATCCTAACTGTCTCCCAGGCCAGTACTGATAATGGTCTTGTTTGGTTTGTCCGGAAATAGAGAAAAAACTAAAACGGAAATAAAAATAATTACTTTTGTGTAAGGATATCCGTCTGGATCCAACCCGCGTGCATCTGCGTAATTCGTAAATTTTCCTTTGGAATTGTAAATTATAATAATTATTTAAATCAAAATTTATTAATTACTATACAAAAATAAAAATTATTGCGTAAACAGTTGTGAGTATTGAATGGGCCAGGGAAGAGAGAAGGGAAAGGAAGGGAAAGAGTGAAAGAGGCAAAACCCAAAATAATTAGGGTAATCACTAATCAGTCATCAATTATAATTACTCAATTAGGAATACAATACGAAAGGCTTAATGACCAATAAGATGAAAAGCGGGGTCACAGAAAAGCAGCGGGTTTTTCAGGGCAAAGGACGAAAGAAGCAAACTCTTAGTTAACGGACACGGGGCAATACTGGGACCGTGAGATGAGAATGAGTTTGATCCATTCCCACTCCGAGAGAGAGGTAGGGAAAGTGACATCCACGGTCACTGAAATGAAGAAATACAGGTTTAACGTAAAAAACTTGGATTAATATATTGAGAGAAAGAAATACACGAAGGATAAGCATTACTGTTTGGCAAAAAGAAAACCAGGAAGCATTGCTCACTGTTAAAAGGGCAAGCAGAATAGCAGATCAGAGAGAGAATAGAGGAGGGGTGGAGTTGGTAACAGAGGAGAGAGAGAGGTTATGGCGGCGTTGCAGGGAGAGCAGCTGTAAATTCTGTCTTGGAAATAAATGCATCTCAGCTCTCCAAAACTGTGCAAGGGAGAAGAGAGAACACAGAAGAAGGGTATTGAAGGCGCGATTAACGCAAAGTGTGCCCCCCAATACCACCATCAGGGAATAGTAAACCAATCTAGTTAATCAGCGACTAGTTGCTCAACGAGATAGAGGTGCACACGTAATATACAGTGGACACCGAGAAGCACAAGCACAAAGAAAAAGAATTTAAGTACACAGATTTCTCCTCTTTCTTTGATAAGCAAAAACTGGAATTCTGGAAGAGTCAAGGAGTAGCTGGTTGGAGGGTTGGGCTTCTAGCCTTGCAGGCAAAAGCAAAAATCTGAGGGAGTCTCTGATATGGATTTTCTCTTACAATTGAGGTTTGGGACAGGCTTAAGCGAGGAACAATGGCTGGACCGTTCTCACTAGGTGGACTAGGTGGAAGAGGGAATGGTATTTACCAAGAAGATCAGCAAAACAACCCATCAGCTGAAATCCCACAGGAGAACTGGTTTTGGATCAAGAGCAGCGAGGACATCTCTTCATACAAGGGTTTTGAGCTATGGCAGCAGCAGCATCAAGATTTTCTTCATCCACGTCAACAAGATCTCTTCTCATCAGCTGCAGGGTTAGGAGTAGGTCCCAGTAGAAGCTCAATCAACATCTCGGATGAGTCGTCGTCAAGATCAGCTGCTATCATGATGATGCGGTCTTGCGGTGGTGGCATTAGCTGCCAGGATTGTGGAAACCAGGCCAAGAAAGATTGCGTGCACATGCGGTGTAGGACTTGCTGTAAGAGCCGAGGATTTGACTGTCAAACCCATGTCAAAAGCACTTGGGTTCCTGCCTCCAAGCGCCGGGAGAGACAACAACTCGCTGCTTCGCAACAACAGCCACTGCAACTCCGTGGAGGGAATCCCAAAAGACACAGAGAAAATCAAACCTCTTCCTCTCTTGCTTGCACTCGTTTGCCCAACAATGCGTCAGGTACATTCAATATCAATCTATCTGTATGCATCTATAAACACAGTCTTCTTGCGCCCCCTTTTTTTTTCCTACTCCTCCGCCATCTTTCAGAGAAGAGCATGACTCACAGTTCCAAAGATTGACACTTGAGAAGAATTTGCAAAAGAAACATGCTCAGAGAATATCAGGAAAGAGAGGGAGAGAGAGACCTAAACCATATGGATTGCGTGTTATGAAAAGAACTTTCAGACAAATTCTATCAGCTATCTTATTTTTTGCCCTTTTCCTTTTCCTTCTCGGGACATACTGTTGTTTATAGTAATCCTGACGAATGGTTTGACAGGGAAGAAACTGTTTTTCCTCTTTGTGTGTGTCTGTTTGTGACTAGATATAACCTGAGTTCCATCTGTGTTGATATCTGTGTATGAGCGGCTCTCTAGTCCTGCTTTTTTGTGCCATTTCATAAGCATAAAATAATTAACAACATCCCATCGCATATCGGGACTATTCTAGTTTAATCTGACCAGGTGCTGCTTTTGTTTTTTTGGTTTTAGGGTTAGAGCTGGGGAATTTGCCGTCTGAAGTCACCTCTCCCGCGATGTTTCGTTGCGTTAGGGTGAGTGGCATCGAAGAAAGTAACGACCAGTATGCGTATCAGACGGCCGTGAATATAGGAGGCCATGTGTACAAGGGAATCCTCTACGATCAAGGCCCTGACAGTACCTATATGCCAGCCGGGGAGACTTCATCCGCTGGTGTTCAGCCTTTCAATCTAATAACAGCGGGCAACACCATGACATCCACCGATGGTGTTGGGGGTGGATCTGATGGTGCAACAGTTGCTGTAACTTCGAGTACTCCATTCCTTGATCCTTCCTCCTTGTATCCAGCGCCACTCAACACTTTCATGGCCGGTACGCAATTCTTCCTGAATCCAAGATAATGAGAACACAACAACATCCTTCTTGTCTTCTCTCTCCATTCTCTCTTTTTCGTCGTATCACCTTATTTCAGTGTTCTGGGCTAGTTATATTCTAATGATGGTAAATGTAGTAGGAGAGGGTACATTGGAAAAAATCCATTGAGGTAGGAGAGCTATAAAGAAAACAACAAAAGGAAAGGAGAATGAACCCAGAGGAAATGCGGGAACTTGTCGTTGTCTCTGTGCAAACTTCAATGCTGAGTTTTTAAGTTAATATTCCTCTTTCTGTTTCTTTGTCTCTCACCCTCCTTTTCCTTCTTCCTCCTCCATTTCTTAAGGTCAAGTCGTAGCGTTATATGTGGCATGTTTTCTTGTTCTTGTTTGTTCTATTTCATATTTAATATATGTATCCCAGTAGTTTTTTTTTTCTCTCCTACATTGAATTTGCATTAACTAGTCTTGGACCAGGCAGCTGTCTTTTCCCTGTTTACCCGTTAAACTAGTTTTCGTGTTTGGTTGGACAAACCACAAAGACATTTTCTTTTTCTAAACACGACACGGGCAGTGTCCAGCCATGCACTGGAGCAATTCAAATCCAAAGGGTAGTAGACACTTCATGCTTCCTCCCTATATCGCTCGGAATGTCCCTTCACGTGAGATATCTCACAGGGCACATTTTTTTTCTTCGCTTAAGTCATTCAAGTGTGATAGACATGCATAGATGTGTCTTGATGTTAGAATCGGAAACACTGCTTATCAATTTATCAACTGCCCTTGTTTCTAAAGCTCCTGCAAGAGGTTATATGTATGTCAAATTTGTACCGTGTTAAAGGGACAAGCTTTCCTTATTTTACAAGCTATTTCACCCACAACAGCAGCATGTTCTTTCCTCATTATATAGTGGCCTATTTAATATATAGTTTTATATGAAAATAAGATTAGGCATTGGCTATAAGTTGCTAGGCTTTCTGATGAAGAGATGAAAAGAAGAAGATTGATCTTCCTAAGAGTAGGAAGATCAGGGCTTCCTGAGTCATCTATATCCTCTCTTGATTTGAAATCCTCTTGGGATGGGTAAAGATATAGTGGCAATGCGTTCAAATGTATAGGGAAAAGATAAGACATCAGACAAAAGAAATTAGAATCCATATGTATATTTCATTCTTACAAGAAGTGGATAGATGTTTCATACTTTCTGTTTCCAAAAGGGCAAAAGACGGGTAAAGATTAAAAATAATTTGAGAATGCTCTTATAGCTCTAAAGCATATTTAAATAAATTAAAAATAGGAAATTTGTTTAACCAGCTGACTCTTAAAGTCGATGGAAATTAGCATGTCCTCCTTTTAAGATAAGCAATCTGCAAGTTGGGGAAAATGAACATATTCTTCAGCTATCACATATCCTGACAATAGTGGCCGGCCTTCCGACCACTCAACTTGTCTTGTCAGAATCAAGTACTTAGGTTGCAGATTCTCTGGGCATATATGCATAAAGTAGGCATGGATCGATGTTATCACATTCCACTAATACATTATTTTCCTCAGCAGAAGGCATTGGAACAGCAATAATCTTCAAATAACAGTAGGTGTTCCGTTTCCCCCGGAATAATCTTCATATCTAGTCCGGGTTTGAAGTCTTACAAAATGGATTTTATTTTTACCTCTTGTTTGTTTGCACATATATGGAAGATCCCTTCTCCGATGCTGTTCCTGGACGCTACAAGGTTGACCCCTGAGGTAGTCGAGCAGTTGAGTACTGCCTTATACAGCTTGGGGTTCCTCCAGTCTATCCGTGATCCAAAAACTTGACAAAAATTTCCTTGTCTTGAAGCAATAAGAATAATGACGAGTTGGGACACGAACGTGCAACCCCAGCAGATAGAGTGGTTAGGGATCTGACTGATCTTACTGCTAAAACATCAAATCTTTTTCCAGAACCCTGAGCTGTCTGTCTTGTTCACCCATTGTTGCTATTTCCCGAAGAAGCAAAACTTTTTCGTATTGCAGTGAATTTGGCAATTCCTCTTTTTGTTTTAATGCAACCTTTTCGTAGACAATGCTTTGTTTTATGACAGACAGCTTTTTCAGTTTTGGTCATCATAATTCTGCTCGTTTGGGGCAACCTATCATTCAATAATGGTGTTTCTATCGGCCGAAGTGCATGTTTGATCGGAAAATTATAAATTTAAACGATAATTGGAAATTAATTAATTAAATTAATTTTAATGACAGTAAAAAAAGAGATGTACAAAAGAAAAAGTACCTTAGGGATTGTTTGGCATTCAGACGTGGAAGTGCTGGATTAATAATATCGTTTATAATGTAAGGTTTATTATCTTATTATATATTTGAACGAAGATGCATAGATGTAAGGTCTCCTCGTCATTTTCTTGCAGTTATCAGGTAAACTTAAAAGTTGAAATTCTGGACGTGACCAATATAAAATATTATCCGGAGGTTTCTGCGGCTAATGTAATGATAATTGAATGACAAATCGGATTGTACTTACGAGGTTGATTGATTGATCGAGACCAGCCGAAAAGAGTTTCGTTTTGTTAGGCTAAAATTATTTAATTAGTTTTTATCAAAAAATTAATTGAAAAAAAATAGAATTCAATTGTTGTTTGGTTAGTAAAGTTTTCAGAATTTAATTGAATTTAATTTTAAAAATAAATATTAAATTAAATTGATTTAATTGTAAATTTAACTATTAAAGAATAAAAAATAAAATATATGCTTTCGTACGTCAAATCCAAATGCGGGGCGAACAAACAGACCCATAATTTCTGCTATCTATAGCTGTCACGGCTTTAAGGATTAGGATCCAAATTCCGTACAAGCCCAGTCCAGCTTTGTTTCTGGACATATGTCAATTTTACTGCCAACGAAGATGGGCTTCAAGAATTTGATCTGCCGTTTTGAGCAGGCAACCTGAATCAATTTATTACCATATAACTAAATCGCATAGCTCATGTCTCCAACTTGAAACTTCCTTACCTCCAACTCGCTTTAACCGGGGAATTTCTCTCCTAGAATCAATGGGTTCTGTGGATCATGACAAGGTGCAAGCATCTTCCCCCAGGAGGAGCACAATAGATTTCCTCGCAGAATAGCAATTTACTACAGTGATTTGTTTTTCAACCAGTTCATCAACTAAATTGACATCTGATTCCACTACTACATCTTCAATTTAGTACATCTGCCCTGTTCTGCCCAAAAAGGAGAATAAGAATATCTAAAATATTGAATCAGTCTATCTTTCGTATCCATTGTTTCAATGCAGAATTCATCATAGATTTTTCTGACCACACTCATTCCATGGCAACCGGAAATGTCCATCTCATTTGGTAAAAGAAACAAACAGTTGCTTCGCTAGAGAAAAATAAAATTGTTTATTTCACAATTCCCAATTCCCACGTCACATCCTTACTCCAAACCCACAAATCTGAAAAGTAAAAAACTATTAATCTGAATGACCGTTACAATTCTTTCTACACATCAAATCAAGAGGGCTTAGCTTTGGAATCAGGCTTGTAAAGCTTGTTGTAGGCCTCCAGTTCCTCAAAATACACATCCCACACGCACCTAACGCATCCGCTGCCACAGCAATCCCCGGGTTCCGGCATTTCCGGTGGCGGAGGCAGATTCCTATCTTTTTCTCCCTTCCCTTCTTTCTGCCCAGTTGTTTCTTTTTCCGGCCCCCCTGCTTCCATGACAGTGTCGACGACGTTAAAAGGACAGAATTTCAGGCGTTGATATCTGCTATTGATGGTGACAATAAGGTTGGATTTTGCCCGTCCCAGATTCATAGGAAACGTTACGCGAGCAGTGACATGGCGTCCGTGAGGTCGACGATGATTGACGTCTGCTTCCGCTCCCGGTGACAGGAAATGCTGATAAGCGAGTGTCGCCGTCGCTCCCATACAAAAGGCATCCAATGATTCAATGTTAGGTTTCTCACGAATGCAGGGGGAATTTGGCATTCCCGTTGACCATGCATAGCACATTTATTTTGACTTCAAAGGTGGCAGTTCGTGATTGGCTACATCCTTTGCAACTTGGAAGAGTTTTTTTTCTCATTTCTATTTTGATTTTCAGCGACTTTTTATATTTACCAATAAACCTTGTCAAACCACCATGTACAGTATATCATATTAACACTAAAAAAATTCCTACCAAGTGATATTTTTCGAATTTTTATCTATTATATATGTTTTATAAATGATATTTTTATATAAAAAAGAAAGCATACCTCGATTCTCAAAACCCAATTATTGTACTGTGGAGGCAGGAATAAATTATTTTTGTACACAAGAAAGAGAACACTACTGGGAAATCTAAAGAAGGGTCTGACATGTGCCCGTGAAACCACTCTCAAAAGATCATAGTGCTCAACCCCCAAAGTGGTATATCTCAGAAAAGAATACCCAAAAGCCAGACCCTTTCTCGTCTTCTTCACTCTGTACTCCTTCCCATCTTTAATTCCGCATTTTGATTCTCCAAGCGAGAGGCCTATTCTTTACCATCTTCGTTCTCCATCTTCAGCCACTCCATTACTACCATATCGTTCCATTCTTTAGGGAAATGGGTGCTCCCAAGTGTTTTCCTGCTGGTTTGGTCCTTGCAATGGCGACTACAGTGGCAGGGCTATTACTCGCAGTGGAAGCAGAGACGTATTGGGGGGATGTGCAAGTGCTGAAAGAGCTTAAGAACGGGCTGGACGCCAACTCACTGAGACCAGGCTCGTGTTTGAGCTCGTGGGATTTCTCTGCTGATCCGTGCGAAAATTTATTCACTGAGCGATTCACATGCGGCTTCAGGTGCGACGTTAAGGTATCTGGCATGCGTCGGGTCACTGAACTGAGTCTTGACCAGGCGGGTTACTCGGGTTCACTAGCGTCTGTGTTTTGGAACTTGCCGTATTTACAAATTCTTGACGTATCAGATAATAACTTCTACGGGCATATTCCTAATTCGCTCTCTAACCTTACGAGGCTGAGTAGATTAGGCCTGTCTAGGAACTGGTTCTCCGGGGAGATACCCTTCTCGATTGGCTCACTAGCTAACCTCGAGGAGCTGTATCTTGATGAAAACATCCTCCAAGGCACAATCCCTGCAAGTTTTGGTGGTCTTGTTAGCTTAAAAAGGCTCGAAATTCAATCTAACAAGCTAGCCGGTGAGTTTCCCGAGTTGGGTTCTCTCAAAGGCCTCTACTTCTTAGACGCGAGTAACAATGCCATTTCAGGTAAAGTCCCAGCCACATTACCGGTATCCCTCTTTCAAATCTCTTTGAGAAACAACACTCTCGAAGGAACAATCCCTGAAACCTTCCAAACCTTGAGTTATCTGCAAGTACTCGATCTGAGTCACAACAAACTCAGTGGCTCGGTGCCTTCGCTTCTATTCAACCACCCTTCCCTTCAACAGCTCACTCTCTCATTCAACTACTTCACGTCCGTACAATCACCCGTTCCACTATTCTCCTCCGCCATGGTTCAAAGCGAGCTTATCGCCGCTGATTTGAGCAACAACTTGCTCGGAGGATTCTTGCCTGCTTTCATTGCTTTAATGCCGAAGCTATCTGCTTTATCACTGGAGAACAATAGGTTCACTGGTATGATACCAATCCAGTACGCTACAAAGGCGGTTCTACCAAATTCCAGATTTCTCCCATTTGAAAGGCTATTACTGGGAGGAAACTACTTGTTCGGACCCATACCGGATACCTTCATGGCCCTCAAACCGGGCTCTGCTGATGTAAGACTGACCGACAATTGCTTATCCTTGTGTCCGGTCACTTTATTTTTCTGTCAGGGTGGTGACCAGAAAACTTTAATCGAATGTAAAAGCTTCAACCCCTTAATTCCTTAAATAATTAGTGTAAATCCATCGATTGTAATCTTTGCAGATAATCTTTGTCTCTCTTGTCAAATCTCTTCTGGTTTCATCAGTTAATCGAACCAACAGGCTCGTTTATAAAATTCTTACCAACAGTTTGCAGCAACTGCTTGTGATAAGAGAATTCAAAGAAGCAGTTCTCTGGGGATGATGAAGTGTAAGAATCTTAAGTGGTAGATTTTTGCAAGTGCTCTGACAGATTAATGTCGTAGCCACGTGAATATGGGTTGTGGGGGCCGAAGGAGCACATAACGTTAATTTTATCTGGGACGGGATGTGGGTGGGTACTTGTCCACTTGCTTCTGTGTGTGGACTTGAATAGAAAGGCTTAAGCGACAGCTAGGTGGCCTTGCAGTCTCCGAGCCCACTATTAGTGGTGGATAGATGTGTACGTACTTCTGTGGAGGCCCGTTTCCTGCACTGGTCAGACTCGGGCTCTCAGGTTGTTGAGGTGGCTAGAGTTTGTTTCTTGGTATTGGAATTAAGATGAAACTAAATATATATTGTGGAATATAGCCAGAAGCAAACCCACTGCCTCGCACCTGACCGAGCATTCTTTTACTTGTACTACTAAAAACCTCGCGGTCAAATTTATTACCTTCCTCTAATTACCTAGGGGAAAAGGCAGTCGTGGGGATTCGAGATTTTGCCGTGTAATACTTGCCAATTCAGAGCTCAAAAATTCTCTCTGTATTGTCCTCATTCTGTTGCTCACTGTTGACCATGAAAGCTGACAAATCTGAAATGTAAGTAGTTAATTTGAACGTACACATTCATCTCTCCATTTTTTCTTCCTTCATCTTGTTTTACCTACCAGTTGGCTGATCATCTTCTGTTAAACGGAAGCTTAGTTAATTCAAAGATCACCATTATTAATTTGTGCAGCTTTTATACTTATCTGTTTGCTAGGACCACAGCAGATGGTATCCATTCCTTCGTTTGAGAACTGTCAGCATAGGCAATTTGTGACAGATCAACTTTTCCCTTCACCATTTAAAAGTTAAAGCTGGTTATTCATCCCGATGAGTTCATCCTTTTTTCTATGACCTTTTCTCCTAGCTAGCTTGACTGTTGTGTCAGGAACTGTAACTGAAACATATAGGTAAGAACTTCCGGCCAATGCTGCTTCAGTGACTTTTCTTTTGGCATCACATATCCCACACATCCGTATGAAGTCTTTCAAATATGCCACTAACGTTTCCGAAGCCCCATCTCTTGTCACCCTCGTGCTCGTCTTTCGTCAATTTTTAACTATAACTAGACGTCTTTGGAGTAGTGAATATCAGATATTTACCAGGCGTATACATGGGAAAGTCACTTTGCAATTTTACATGGGAAAGTCACTTTATTGGATATCACCAAGAATAAGACTGTGGGAAGCGGATTGGATCAGGAGTTTGCATGGTAAGAAACCTGCATCATAGTTTCTAATTTATCTAAGAACTGATTTAAATATACTATGGTCATCTAAAAACCAATGAGCGCTTCAAGATGGTCAATTGAAGCAAGTATAAAGATGATAACAAAACACTTGCGGAATTACCAGAGATATGGTAAATTTTGCTTTGAACTCCATTGCTCGACGTTGGCCAATGCACTTGGTCCATGGTGACAATGGCTGGAATTCCTACGACAGTCAATCCTATTCGACGTGCCAGAGGCCAAAATAGTTACTAAATCAATGGCGGGAGAGACAGCAAGAAAACAATAGACGAAAGAAGCAGAAAGAAAGGGTGGATCGATCAGGACCACCGCAGTCACTCTTCTACTCTGCACTTGCACTGCAGGTCAGCATCGTGATAATTAGCTTCTCTGTGAATATGCTTGAAAGACGCTTCACCAATGGGCACCCAATGATTTCCGTGTGGCGCGCAGATGCGTCCACAAATACTTGAGTTCCTCAAATTCAACAGCTACCGTAGCAGTATCTTGCATGTAAGAACAGTCCAGGAATTAGGGGAGAGGGACTGTAAAGTGTAATATTGAAATATTCTTTGTACAATGTATAATGGTTATCTTCTCATTCTATACACGCATCATACTGTGTGTACAGATGCCCTGTTTAGACCTATATCACTTCTATTTCTTAAGGCTTTTGGCTTCTTTCTGTTTCATTTCAAAAGATTTCAACATCGATCTGCTGCTACTTTCCCCACAGGCTAGCTTACCTTTACACTTTCCGTAAAGATTAATGTACTGGCCTTTTCTACTTTTGATTCAGAAAACTCAAAATAGTTGGCGACCCGAACAAGGAACAAATGCTTCGGTATAGAGATACCCGTTGGATTGGGGTTCACAGAATACAACATTTACAAAATATTTTTTATTAAAACAACAATTGAATATTTTACACGAAAACGCGGAGAGATAATTGATTGTCTTCCATTTTGATAATGAGTGGTATTGTAGAATTGTGTGGAACTGAAACTGGAAAATATAATAAATAAAAATATTAAATTAATTTTTAACAAGAAATTCACATCTTTTAAAAAAACGTTTCGAATATCCAACTTCTGTTACAGAACACCAAAGATGCCCTCAGAAGACTTCAAAGTTAAGACTCTTGCGCTGCAACTGTAATTCCGTTTAGGATTATCCCAACTTGCTGATGTCTTGTATATGTGTATCTAATTTATGAAGAACCTGCCGTGTCAAATAAAAACATATGGATCCAAGGGAGTGAATTTGGGCTTTCGGAGTTCGGAGTAATATAGTTTGTCAATAAACATACAAGTCCCATCGATCCGCGCCTATCACGTGACATGTTTGATGTTTCTGCGTATCTGTCATTAATCGATGTTGTAATACCTGACTTTGATACGTGAGTTGGTTGTCGTGAATTTCCTGGTCGAAATCACCATTTTTAAAAAAAACAATCATCAGGTATTTATTTCTGTAATTATCGTGTAAAAAATATCCTGGAACTTGCCCCACCCTTGAAATTATAGTGTTGAAAAATGCTTATGATAATAACTTGACGTGTTGATTTTACGTCCAAAATTTTAAATTAAACATTATAATAAATGTTGGTATTAATTTTTCTATGTTCATAAACCAATTCTTGTCACATCTCTTCTTGCAAAATTACACAAATACTCTACTACAACGTTAAAAGAATCTTGATAATATCTAAAATATTATGTGAAAATAATTTATCTTTTCACATTTTCTAGACACAAGGAAATTAAAATAAATATTTACATTCATGCAATGCATGATTATCCATTCACACAAATATTTACTTGAATCTTACATATTTTATATTTATACAAAGAATACGATTAATTATATTGGAAAATAGCTCAATCATTCAAATTGGTTTTTAGAATGCCTACCCTCATGATTTTTCTCATCTTAACTCTTTAGCTCCATATTCTGCATAAAATTATCCTGTTCTGTTGGCTTCTATTATTATATGTGGTGGAATACTGGAAATACTGGAAATCCTGTGATAGTCACTTTGCATGTTAAAAGGAAAAGGAGTCCTTAACTTTCTCAGTATCTGAAGGCCAAAGGAAAAAGCTTACCCACCTTGTGAAAGAAAGTGATTCATGGCAGCCCATATGTATATGACTATGCCTGGGAGAACCATTTGCAGTGAATTCCTCTCGTCATAAAAGTATGAAGTACTACATAGTTGTCACCAATTATGTTATATACATCCAACTGCTCCTTCCTTTACTGTCTGGAGATTGTGGTCGACTATTGTCCCAGCGCAGCAACAGCAATCCAGAACGATTCTAACAAACCAAGAACAGACAATACAATCAATTCCAACAGGTATCTTTCACATCACTTAGGTAGTTACATATATATTCAAATCAAAAAACGCATAGCCCAGGCTGTCTTCTCAAGGCACCAAAAATTTTTGAACAGTAAACATGTTCAGAATTCGAGCCACCCAGAAATTCAAATTTGATACAGCAATCTGTCTTCTCTGCCTCTCATGATTATGGTTGGCGTGAGCTTGGTGGTGGGTGGAACAGTGGAAACTTTCAACCTTCGTTGGACCACAGACTTGCACATAGTTTGTACATAGCCTGAGGTCGTCGTTTACTTTCGACATGTCTACTTCTATGAGTGAGAATAGCGATGATATGTAATTTGGGTCGATACTCTATGTGGTCACTCTAGTCGTTGTGGAGAGGTTTGTAGAAGTAATTGAGGCATATGTGTAATTTCATAAAGCAACAAGAAGGAAAATAAGTGATGCGTTGGTTGAAAACTTTATTTTTGAAAGGCTACAGATGGTGTCTTAATTTACCTCACCCGCATCTCTCTTTTGTATGTCAACAACCGCTTTAAACCACAACTTTTGTCTTTCGTATTTTTTTTTCCGTCTTTTTTCATTTTGGATAAAAAGGAGTTAAGCTTTCTTCAACCATTCTGTCATGATTTGAATACGGAAGATTATCAATAAAATTTGTACTATAGATAAATCATTGTTAAAGCATAATGAAGAAAATCTTAGATATTTATATAATCATTAGGAAAGAGAGGAACCGGAATTAAAATTATTAAAAATATTAAAATAGTCAAAATTACAAAAATTACAAAAAATATGATCCCTCTTATCGATTTGATATTAGTCAATGTTAATTTTGTATCAAATTCCAATCAATTGCGTCAGTTATCTATCATAAGTTTTGACCTATAAAGATTTATTATATTAATTAATTATAGATGATCATAGAATTTGTTATAAGTCTGTTCAGAAATCTTAGAAATTGGATTATGAAACACTTGGATTTGGGTCAAGGTCATACACATTTTCCTCTTAAAAAATGAAAAATAATTTAGAAAATTTTGTGTGTTGATAAGTGAAAATTTACACATTAATCATTACTAATGTCTATTAGCTCCATAACGAAAAGAGAACAAAAACTAAAATTGTTCTCTGACATCCGTACGCACGAACACAAAATAATCTTGTTTAACTGCTGAGATTAACTCATTTTTTTCACCGGGAAACTTATCGAAGCATGTCTTTCAATCTTTGTTCTTTCTATATCTCTTCTACCCTTTTTGTTTTGGCCTTCTGGAGTTGCTAGATTGAGGTGTCTGAACTCTGATCAACCCGTACAAAAACAAAGGGACATTTCCTCCTAGCAAAACAAGTCATCGGAAATTTCAGAAGATTCCGTACTTTCTGTGTTTTTCTCCTTTACTCCCCCGTACCACTGCTCTCGTTACTGACAGTGCTTAAACTTGAATCATACCTGGGGAAACAAGAAGGAAGATAAAGTGATTAAAGTCCAAGGGCATTCTCGTAAACCGGGACACTCTTGTCCCTACTTGTCAATCTTGCCCAGGCCCACCAGACCCACCCCTAAAATTTTAAACGGTTTTAAAATTAATACAGCGGCAAAGATGATTGTCGCCAATTATGGATAGTGTTTTAAATTTACTACCGCAAACTATATTTCAAATTTCGAAATTTAAACATAAATTTAAAAAGATAAAAAAAAATAATAGCGTGGACTAGACGACACAACACTTGCAAAAATCCGAGCAAATGATGACAAAACACGTGATCAAACGACTTGGAGCGGCCGAAAGAGACTTAGAGCCGGCTCTTTTGTGTGTTTTTTTTATATTCCAATGAGAAAAAAAAAAAAAAAGTACTAGACCATCGGTTTTGGGAATCTGAGATACGTATTTCACTTATCTCTGCTTCTACTTACCTCGTCTATGCACTGTTATTTTATGGTCAATTGTGTACACTCACCCTTTCTTTGCCCGAGTTAGTGACAAAAATGTACACCCTACTTGTCCATTGGTGGGAAATTTAATTGCTGAGTTGGTGCCTAAATTGCCCTTTAGGATAGTGGATAATGGAGATTTTGTTCCAAGGGAATCAAATCAGCTGTGTCGCACGGGGACAAAAGCTGGCGCCAAAGGCATTGGCCTCTGTACCACTTTTCCGTCTCTTTGCTTAGAAGGCATGTCCTCTCCCAATTCTGGTCATTATTAGGGATGGTGTACTTTGGTAGTAAAGTATGGCAAGCTCGGTAATGATATGATGCTTGGCCGGTCCGTCGTCCAGGAGTCATGGTCGGGTTACTTTGATGTTGTTTTCGATCTGAGTTGTCCCCTACAATGTTATCGAGGGATTCATTGATAAGAAACCAAAACCAAGCAAGTATTTCTTTTTTGTTAGTTGTCGTAATTGAATTTTACCCTTAGATTTACGAGTCGTATTTCGTGTATTAAAAATTTAAGCAATCACATCCTGTGTTGGTTCTTCTTTTTCTACATGGGGGAAAAACCGAGATACTGCACGGAATGAGGAAATTTCCCTAATATTTTCCTTTTATTCTTTAATGATTCAGACAGGAAGCACTATAGTAAGGAGGATAATGGTTAACTTCTACGTGGAAGAAACCTCCAGGTTTCAACTGAAGCATCATAATAACGAGTTATAGCTAGCTAGGTCCACATCGAAAGTAGTAAGCATGCTCTATAATCAATCTTATTACTCATGCAATTTTTCTTATACTGAATTATAGCCTATAGTTGCGCTGCGGGTTTCCCTTATTACTACTGTATATAGCCCTGAAAGTGAAATTCTTCGGACTAATCAAGTACAATAACAAGTCAAAGCTGTAGACGAAGGTTTATTTTATTTGATTATCCTAATGTTTTTTTTTTCTATAGATTTTCTTCCTTGTATAGGCAAAGGACAGTTTTGCCCATGGATTTTCTACCTTTTCTGTGTCAATTTTGTTTGAGGATGGTGTAAATGACCACGACACGACACGACTCGGCCAATCTGGTTACATAATTTATATTAGCATATTGCCTAATATTGTCAGTTATATTTTGTATTTTATTTTTCTTTTTTGTCTCGGTCAGACTTTTCTCTCTAATAAAATAAATCCCAAATTTTTTATCCTTTTTTAAAATTGGGAACTACCAAAACAAGACGGCCAACAAGAGTTGGTGGTATTAGATAAATCTCACACACCCAGCATTATTAGTCAAAAGCACTGGGCCAAAAACCTTACCAAACAAGAAAAGCAGTAAAAGAGGAACAAGAAAAGAAACAGGCAGAAGGGATAGCGGTTTCCTAGGACATCACGAACCCTGGTGTTTGATAGGCCGGACAACATCATATATGTTCTTAAGAAAAATTCCTAATTAGAAATTGACGCGGTAAAAGAATCAGCGTACATCTGCCCTTAAGTTAATACATTATTCTTGGGCTAGTCCTTCCAAAACCAGAAAGGGCATCCCTCGTAATTTCAGTCGAAACTTTTAACACATTTAATAAAAATAAAACAAAGAGCGTTATTTTAATTAAAAACTACAAAACGTATAAACGTATAAATAAAGATAAATACAGTGCACTGCAGGAAGGTAGGTTCATAATGTAGAAGAAAGAGGAAAGTAAAAAAAAATAAAGTGAAAACAGAAAGAGAGGGAAAACCCAAAAACCGAAAAGAAAAAGAGAATAATCTAGCATTTTGATTAGTATAGGCCACGGACGCGTTTATCTCTCATTCAATGCTTTACCGAACTCACCTTTCCTTCTCCTTCCAATCCCCCTCTGCAACTACAACCACAACCCCACCCTCCCCACTCCGTCTCTTACCCTGTTCTCCTCCCCAGGTATGTGTACTTCGGCACTTTATGATTTTGGCCATTGAAGGATTTCACTTTGTGTAAAGTTTTATTTTATTAAAAAAAAAGAGGAAAAATTCTGGGTTTTGGCGTTTCTAGGTTTCAGCTGGAATGGAATGCGTTGAAGCGGCTTTGAAGAGCAGTTTTAGGAAGGAGATGGCCACGAAAGCTAGCCCACAAGTGTTGTGCGAGGACTTATGGTTTCAGAGCGGCGCGTCGTGTGATGATTTCTTCGTTGACGAACTATTGGACTTCAGTAACGAAGAGGGTTTTGGTGTTGAAGAGACTGTGGCCGGAGAGGAGGAAGCAGAAGAAGAGAAACCATGTGCCGTTACTTTTCCTTCCCCGAAATTCGACGACAAGAAAACTAATTTCGACGCTAAAGACGATTTTGTTTCGGCTGTTCCCGCCACCGAACTTTATGTTCCGGTATATGTGCTGTCAGTTGTTCTTACATCTTTTTAAGATGTTTGCTCATTTTGTAGACTAAAAGGTTACATTTTTCCCCTTACAGACGGATGATGTGGCGAGTCTTGAATGGTTGTCACATTTCGTAGAAGATTCCAACTCGGAATATTGTGCGCCATTCCCGGCCGGGGTTGTGCCGGCGGAGCCCAAGAAGGAGAACCGGCGTGAGCCGGAGGAGAAAAGCCAAGTAACGGTTTTAACAGAGCCTTGTTTCAAGACTCCGGTTCCTGCAAAGGCTAGAAGCAAGAGGATGAGAACCGGCGTTAAGGCATGGCCACTTCTCGGGTCGCCGTCGGTTACAGAATCATCATCAAGTTCCACCACTTCCTCCTCGTCTTCCAGCCCTTCAAGCCCTTGGTTGATATATACGGACCCGGGAACGAATGCTGAACCGAGGGACCCGGCCTGTTTCGAAGAACGGCAGCAGCCCATGAAAAAGCCAAAGAAAAGGCAACCGGCTGTCGAGGGGGTAGCCAATGGCAGTGGAGGGGCCCAACCGCCGAGGAGGTGCAGCCATTGCGGTGTTCAGAAGACCCCACAATGGAGAACCGGTCCGCTTGGGGCCAAAACCCTTTGCAACGCCTGTGGGGTGCGTTACAAGTCGGGCCGGCTCTTACCTGAATACAGACCGGCTTGTAGCCCCACTTTCTCGAGCGAATTGCATTCGAACCATCACCGGAAAGTGTTAGAGATGCGAAAGAAGAAGGATACATTGGGTGAGTCGGAACCTGGTTTGGCTCCATCCGCTGTACCCAGTTTTGGATAGGGTAGAGGGTTGTAGACTGAAAAAAAGAAGAAAAAAAAGCAGCAGCGTAGAATGAAGAGAACAGAACAGAACAGAACATCGAACCGGGAACATTGAACCCGGTCTACTCAGGGGTTCGGTTTTTAGTGTGCATTTTTTCCTTTTCATGGTGGGTGAGGTAGGTTAACTAGCTATGTAACTGATTAGGGAAGACTTAATATTGTGCCTTTATGTTTATTTTTCTATTATAGTCACTAACTTCCTATTTTCTAATTTGGTGAAAATCCTTTTATAAATGCATGTCTTTGAGTAAGCGTGGGAAGAGGACATTGGCCAAATGGATAACTGCGCTTTTTTATAAAAGTTTGAAACCGTTCAACCTTTTATTTTGGTGGCCGTTGGAAAGCAAAAACATTATGAAGGGCGTGATGGTATATGTGTGCAATGTCCAAAGCAAGCAGCAGGTGAAACATGTTACATGTGACGTAGGGTGGGAAAGCATTTGATGAAATCCTTGCCGTCGGGGAAGGGAATCGGACGGTGGTGAATAAGTATATGTCGTGAGGAGTGTTTGTCAGCTTTGCGGTAGTACTTACGTTCACACCATATGGACTTTGATGCTTATTTTTGGACCACCACACCACCAAGAAGTCTGTTTTTATGGGATGGAAATCGGGACTGTCATGAAGGAAGAAGTTAAGAATTCAAGTATATTCAAAATTTTATAAAATATTAACAAAAAAATATCCCTAAATAAGGAATCATATATATTATTTTCATTCATTCATGAATTCTTACATATTTTACTTCATTCATTATACCAGAAAAGTATAAAAGTATTCGCAAGAATATGTAAAAAGAATAAATTACTTGTATAAACTATAAAATCTGTCTAAATCGTTAAAAGCATATTTTGGCCTTATTTTCAATAGAATTTGTTACTATATAGTTTATTTTATAATTTATTTTTTCGACATTTGGTTTTTGTTTTTCTGTGTAGTATTGCTAGAATATTTGAAGAAAAAAAATTCAAAAAATTAGAAAATTCTTCAAGGTACCATTAAATTTTATTTTATTAAAAAAATTAAACACCACCTTTAATTTTTCGACTTATTTTCTTCAAATATATCATTTTTAATTTATAAACTAAAAACAATTCCAATTCATTTAGTTGTTGAATCGAAATTGAAAATAAAATAAATAATTTTAAAATTTAATTTGATTCAGCAAAAAATTAAAATATTTAATAATAAAAAATATTATCACACATCTCTTTAGAATTATTTTTCAAAACCTAGTCGCATCTTGATAATATCAGGATATGTTAGATTACTTTTAACAATCCGTTGTCGTCCAGCGGTTAGGATATCTGGCTTTCACCCAGGAGACCCGGGTTCGATTCCCGGCAACGGAAGTTTTTAGTATCTACCTTTCTCATTTTTTCAGGTCTTACTTTGACCTATAATTGACAATGTTTTGTGGGGCTGGTGGGTTTCAACCATAGGTTTGATATGGAACCGTTACTTACGATGTACATCTCCTTCAATTGGATTCTTCCCAGTTTGCTAACAATTAACAATCATTTCTTGACCTGATAGCCATATTCCTAAATCCTATCTGCCCGGCGCGGAAATTGAGGTTGTATTAAATCCTGTGACCATCCGATATTGTAAGTTGCAGGACTGCCACCCTCCACATGCCTATCATGATCAACATTTTGGCTATGCTATGCCCGTTAGGCTCTTTTCTAAACTGAAATCAGACCAACCCAATAACGAAACTCGGAAGGTATCAAATATCGTTGCTTGATAAATCTATTGCAGTTGTTTCTTAAAGCGAAGATCCCATGGTGGGTTTTCCAAAAGAGTGAAATCTTGTGGCTCCACTCGCTCGAGGAGTTAGAGGTGGTAGAGACTTGAAGAGATGGCTTCCTCAAGAGCTTTCATGTCCCCACTTACTAAATCCGAAGTATGGTATCAAGCGTTTCGGTGTTTTAAAAAAATGCCCAGTTCCTGTTTGATGATAGTGATGTTGACGGGATGCGTTAATTACTAAGATGCATATATTATTCTTTGGGCATTAAACTGAGGGTCAAAAGTTCTGGGCCGGCTCCCTACTTGTCTCAGTGATGTGGCGATTATGTTGTGCACTCCACTAGGAAAATCCAAAGACAAAAAGCTCGACGCTTTAGCAACCCCCTCTTATGCATTTTTTGCTGGACAAACCCTATCAGCGTTATCTGTAAGTGCACTGATGAGGAGTGATTTGGCCACCTTTTTGACTTGGATGTTTTATCATGTGCCTGCCTTTGGCTTTACGCTCTCCATCACCTTCATAATGCTATTATTTATTTTTCAGTCCTCCTCTTTGGGTGCGCAAGGCAATGACTGCCCCTTTCGGCCATTATCATTGGGTGATGGCTCTATGAATTATCCATCTGTGCTGTTCTGTGAGATAAGGACATGGATCGTGGAATATGGACCTGCCAGGCCAATTTTAGCCCGATTCATCATGTCTTATGAGCCCTGGATCATGAAAGAATCTACCAGCATCCGTTTAATTTCCTACGAGCAGGCTGATATGGGCTTGACCGACAGTAATCTTCTTCCATTTTTCTTAGAGAATCTAATTAATGTGAGGTAGTACACTACATTAAATACTTTATGTCCGTAACTCCAAACTCAAATAAGGGGTAGCTGCCGACTAGAATTCCTCTTTTATTTTCCATTTACCCCAACAACCATTCTTCCGGAAGAAAGAAGAAGAAGAATTGCTAAGACCCAATGATAAAATCTCGTTATTAATTATATATAATATAGTCACTCGGAAATGCAGATTTGCGAGCACGCGTAATAGACTCCACACTCTTTGATTAATACAGAAAAGTTGACACGTACATAAAATGGGGTTTAAAGGCAGGGAAAAGCATTATTTTTCTCAAAGGAATTTCCCTGTGCCCGTTTCATGGTATCTGGTGATTGAAATTGTAAACAGAGCAAATAGCCAAAATAAGAAGAAAAAAAAAGCTCGTGCATGGTAATGAAATGGGTACTTTGCTGGCGTCATGCATGCCATCCTAGGAGGTAATAACACCGATGACGATGTCCATTGATACGACAATGTGCATTGAGACTTTAGGGATTGGAATGAGAACGAGTTCTCATTCCCATGTGTTTTCTTGGATGGCCATTGCAGCCCCATATCCAACAACCTCCCTGGTTGCCGCCTCCTCCCCAGCCCCAACCTCCACCTTTACCTCCTCCTCCGCCTCCACCACCGCCTCCGCTGCTTCCACCCCCTCCCCCACCTCCCCCACCGCCGTTGCCACCCCCGCCACCTCCACCTCCCCCGCCAGACCCGCTTCCTCCTCCCCATCCATGGCCACTTCCATTTCCACCACCCCCACCCCCACCTCCACCTCCTCCCCCACCACCCCACCACCCCACCACCCCCACCACCTCCACCCTGTCCATGACCACTCCCGTTTCCCCCACCTCCTCCTCCACTCCCTCCTGTGTTATGTTTGTATGATTTATGTTTAGTTTTTCCATTGCCGTTACCACTTCCCCCTCCCCCTCCCCCTCCCCCTCCTCCACCACTGCCACTTCCTCCACCACCACCACCTCCTCCACCTCCTTTACCTCCACCTTCGCCGCCTCCTCCTTTTCCACCATAGTTCATACTGCTATTTTTTGCGTGCATTTTTTCTAAAACCTCTTCGCTTTCACGCGGAAGCTCTAGAGTTGTAGCAATGCTAGACTTTGCAACTGCATCTTTGTCCCCATTACCTTCCAGCCCAATAACCAAACACGAACTAAGAACTACAACAAGCAGGAACAAAAAAACTCCAAGTCTTCCAGGAATCCCCATTTGGTGTCTTGTCTACGCCGAAGAATTATGCAAAACAACCTTCTTATTTATAGTCTTCGTGATAAGCTTGGAAAAGACGTCATCATCTCGACTCTGTCCCCACCAGAAACAGAGACCAACCTACTGGAAAAGCAACACGTATATTATATATAAATCACATCTCCCACTGCAAAATTTATTGCCGCCTCAATTTTGGATGGGATAAAGCATTTTATTCTGGGTTGTCAAATCCATTTTCGGCTCAATTATCTAGCACGGTTCCAACCAGCCACAACCGTAATAGTGGTACAGAACCATCAGTCTCAGACTTAAATTCTGGAGACAAATAATGTCAGAAACCGGTAACACAGTCTATTTTTTTGGGATTCATTCAACCAGACAAAGTATTTATAAGTTGGTAGGAGAATTGCACAAAGTTTTTTCTCCTACATAATGAAACCTAGATCATATATATAGGCTTACGTTATCTTCTTTTGATGGATGGATGAACATTATTGGATTAAATTTATAGGTTTGCACATTATTGGAGGGCTTTGGAGGAAGGTCCTCGCACATTTAAATGCAATGAGGCTGCCAATTTTTCTTACATATGTAGTATATACACAACTTACTTATCAATCCATCAAACCGTTAATTTCTTTTCTCTCAATTTTCGATCGATATCATTAAAATAGAAGTTCTACTTGAAAAAGTTAAACCCATGGAATTAATCAAGAGCATTATATGCGATTGTAAACAGAGGGATCCACCAGAATGTTCAGTTTGAGAGCCATAACTATAGAAGTCATTGCATAGAGTTTATAGTCTGAGTGGTGGGTCAAATAACATCCACCACAACTCTACTTACCGACATGAAAACATCTACGTAAAGGACACCCTAAATACATAGCCCATGTGAAGTCGTTATTGGGAGACTGCGTTGCCTTAAATCTGAAGAATGAGAATGGAAGTGAGGCAACTTGCCATGTGAAGACGACGATTAACGGTCAGAACATTACAGGGTGAGTGGAGAGGTAGTGGTGTTGGTTGACATGCAATGAGACGAAGAAGATGAAAGGTATTTTTGCATATATAATTTTATAGTTTTTTTATTACCAGTTGGTACATATGCTTCAAATTAAGCGTTATGAGTGGTATTTATAGATGGTTTTGGTGTATTTGTAGTATTCTTAAAGAATGATGGTGTCTGAAAATGGGTTTTATTTTATTTGTAATTAATCAATGAAATACATATACAGTATGTGTATTCGCATGACCTTATATCATTCATGAAATGATATCGGGTTTGACTGCGGTTATGAAATTATTAACATATAATATGGATTGTCTAACTTTATTGAAATGGAAAATATTTTGTTGGCACTGAAGTACCACATACTAGTACTATTATAACATCATCGATTCATATGAAATATTTATTTGATTTAAATCAAGTAAAGATTAGTTTCATAAATAAATTTTACGAGTCATGAATAGTTATATAAGATTTCTTGATAAATATGAGAATTTGTAAGTATATTTTTTTCCCATCTTCTTCCTCCTCTTTCTATAATCATATTTCTCCGCCACCAAATGATTTCTTATTCTGTTGACAGACAGGAAAGAAACACTAGCATCCCGTCATCACCATCACTTGTAAACAATAGAGCGGAGTGCGGTCTCTACTTATATGGGCCATCCCTGTTCGTTCTTCCTTTCAACTCTTGCATTGGCCTTTTCCTGCAAATCATCATAGTCTTCCAGTCTATTTTTCTCTTTCGGTTTGCTCTTTTCTAGTGGAGAAACAGTTTACAAGACTCCAACATTCTGGACTGTAAAGCCTGGCCCAGCACTATGCACTAGTCTACTAATTACTGTTGGCTCAGTGGTCCAGTCCATCAAAAAAGGTATTGACGCCTCAGGCGACCTGTTTTTGTATTTGTTAATTCTTTTATAGGTAATAAAAATATCGGGACAAATCTGCTGTATCCCGGACCATCACTGATTATCGGTGATTTGTGACATAATTTGTTGAAAATTAAGATCATGATATGATGTTGATGTCATGATTTTTAAAAAAGTGTGTCACAGACCGCTGATAAATAGTAATAATCCGGAAGCCCAGTAGAGTTATCCAAAATATTTCATCTATATTATCGATTCGTGTACTACTGGATAACATGATAAAAGAAGATCAGATCCTCTAGTGCCGTCAAGGCTTTGCAGACGACAATTGATAGGATGAAAAAGATGGATTACATTGTTGGAAATGGCTGAGAAAAGTCAGAAGTCAGTGGTCAAAACACCAACTTGGTGCCGAAAGGCCTAAAATGAAGACAATGGACAAGACATACTGTGTCCATACTCCAGCCTTTGTCTGTTTGGTCACATATGCCAAGTCTTGGCCCGGAAGATTCGCAGTTTTATGATTAAACTATTCAGAACCGTCCAAACCACGAAGCCCACAATTATTGATTATTGATTTCGAAGCATCTTAACCCTGCATGCATGTTCTTTCATCCCTGGGTAGGTGTTGAATCGTCATGTCTAATGGTGAGCTGATCCAGGATTGGTCAATAAGTAAATTCAAACCAAAAGCACTGAAAATTACTACCATTTGACCATAACGAAGGGATATATAGATTTCCTAACCTTTTGAATACCAATATAGATGTTCTTTCTGATTCTCGATCCCTATGATAACTTAGCTAACTTTGGTTCGTTTCAACGAGTAATTCAAACCTTGGTCTGCCTCCAAACAGAACCTCACATGAGCCAATTCCTAGAAATCACCGAAGGATATTGGAGTTCTAAATCTTCTTCACCAACCATCCCCCTTCCGTACACAACATTAAACCCACTAAACCCTGTTTGTGGTTCAGCTCGTCAATTGTAATCATGAAACACCATACAATGACCCATCAGAATAACCTCAAGACATTTATAGGCGACAACACATCGATCTCTAACATCGTTTTAATGGAAAATTTGCTGTCTCCAACCCCGAACCCACTTGTATGGTACATGAAAGACATCAGGTCCATCCCTGCACATAAGACAGACGCGCATGGCCTCTACACTATCCTGCATTATCATTGGATCCATGCCCTGAAAGATCGTGGAATAGAAACTTGCAAATTAACCTTAAAAATCAAAACCCCGAAAGCAATGGTGGATTCAGTTCCTATCAATAATCCACTAGTTTCCTCTCTTTTTTTCCTGGAAAATGAGATTTCGTATCACTACTCAACAAATAATTGAGAGCACTATAAGGGTATATTTAATACTTTTTCACGTGAAACATTTTCTGTTTGTTTAATTTTATAAATACCATATGATAATTAATCATAAACAAAATAAGTAATCTCAAATCTGCATTCCCAAGGATCAATATCATTTAAAGCCACCTACTTGCAAGAGATAAGGTTAATCTATGGGATGTGCATTTTGTCACGACCGAAACTCAGATTACTCGTTATTCGGCTTCCGTCCCCCAAATCTGGTGTCTCAATTAAGAAGAATTATCACATTAATGAAGGATCAATCAGAGACAATCAGGGAATTCAATGAGAATCGGTTCATGCAATATAAGATACCCGATTTGGGAAATCAATGTAATCAAAGATTATCTTACATGAGAAATCAGCTATTAGTGCTTGCTTTGTATATTTTTGTATAGACATTGTTAGATCGGTTGACTCGATCTCCATCATTCATTAGAGAACTATATTGGCTATATAAGAGCTGACTCTCCCCTTATTTATAATCATTCAACAATTCTTATAATATTAAAAATTTAAAATTTTCTTTCTATTCCGTAAAAACTTTAGTCCCGGGACAAATTACTCTTGTTTATTATAGCACTCACAATTCGGGAAAGAACTGCTCCTAACTTCTTCACAAACAAACAATGAATCTGCCCTTTTTCCTTGGAAATGAGCAGGGAACACTCATGTCTCACCGACTTAAGTTTTAGCATCCAAATCGTGCAGTGGCCAGTTTAAAAGTCGTCCCTTAAGTGTAAAAGGGCTAAGAACCTCATAATATTTGGGTATAAAATAACTCAAAGAATCCTCACTGATGGCTAAATCTAGGTTTAAAACCAAACTCCTAACTTGTGCGTTTTTGGAGACATGCGAGACTTTGGAGGAGAATGGCTTGCTTGCCTTTTAGACTTTTTAGTTTAACAGGACTACTGACTTGGCTGCAATTTCCCGCCTGATATACAGTTCCCACTGATCTGCCGTACTTGTGTTTGCGTGTTCATTTGCTTCCATAAAGTGGAAAAGACTTCCATTATCCAAAAGAGTGACGGCATCCAAAAAATATCGGATCATTGAGCAGTAGAGGGAATGTCCCAATCGATGATGTTGAGGAGAGCATTATATAATAAATAAAAAAGGAAAGTGGTAAAAATGGGAAAGAAAAAAAAACAGACAAAAATTCATTGGAGAGTTATTCACAGTGAGGACGTCAGGGTGACTCCACATCCATCGGTCTCTTAGAATGAACTTTTGGACACAATGACCGTCAAATATTAACTTTTCTGGTTTCTTTCTGCCAGCTGACAGGTTCGTCTGTTTGAATCTTAAAGGTCGACGGTGCTGTTCAGCGAACAACATCATTAGCCAGGACTGCCTCTTGGTGTCGGTCGTGTTTCTTCGAATGCTTTTATGCAATGGGGTTTTAGTTTCAGAAAACAGAAAGGTAACGTACTAGTAATTGAGATAAAGTTTGCATCATTAATTTTATTTTCCCATAATTTTTAGCTTTAATAATGAAATGATTTTGATGATAAATGTAAATATTTATTCTTATATAGTTATGGTTTTATAATTTCAGTTCTTAAATATATTAAAAATCGAAGAATAAATTTGTCTAACCCTAGCACAGCCTATATAGCACGTATACTATATACATTACCAAGAGTCTAACACCAATTAATATTGTTTCACCGTCATCAAGTACCGTCGTTTCAAAGATCGCTGCCTATCACAATTTTTCAGCTACGAGAAAAAAATCCAAGCTGCATTTATGAGATTTGAACGACAAATTTGCCACCTTGCCATTTCTGCAGGTCATTTCAATGTGAATAGCGAAACCCACTTGGACCACTAATTTAAGGGTCAATTAATGGATGCCGACCATTAAAATTGGTGTTACCCTGCTGCTTTATAGCCTTATACGACCCTAGATTTCATCGACACGATAGGAAGGAAAACAAAAGATTTGATATAATTCACCGAGTGGTAAGACACTTTGAAGCATTATCACAAATCCCCACTATTCCTTTGGCAAATTGGAACAAATTTCTCCCCAAATTTTGAGCTATATTCATCTCTACGTGTCGCAAAGATTTGAATACAGATTTTCACCTTGGAACTTTCTGCCTTTTGATGTGATGATGTTCAGTAACTGCGAGGGATTCCAGTGTCGTATGATCAAGGGGAAATCTCCGCCCAAAAAGTTAGACAGAAAGACAAGGACAAAGAAAGCTACAGAATCTGACAAAGACAAATAACCCATACCCACCATCACCAAGATTAGGTTGATAGAGAATGATGGGACTGAAAATCCCCCCTTGAAAGAATTGCTTATTATATTTGGTTTTGTTAACTTGTGGCGTCGGCTTCTGTGACACGAGGATGTGTGTTCAACTTTAAACACTCTTTCTTATTATCAGCCACAGTCGACGGAAGACAAAATAATAAATCTTCAAATCTTCTTTTAAATTTGTTCTGCTTACCAATAATAAGAAAAATGCTTACCATGTGTAATAAGAAATACATGCTCTAAAATCAATCGTCGGTGGCAGTACAACATTTTATTAAAAGGAAATTCGAATGGAAATAAATTATATAAGAACGAAATGAACGGGAAGACAGATTTTCTTCTAATATTAGAATGGTATATACATTGGTAATGAATTTCTTCATTTCTGGTAAGATTCTTTACATAATATTAATTAAAAATTATTATTTTAAAAATTAATTAAATATTTTTTTAAAAAAATATTTTCAATATTCTGATAACTCTACAATACCAAACCATATCTGATTATTTCTTTTGGTGTAGATTGTGGCAGCATATAAATGGTATTCCATCACACGGTGGCAATGTTAAATATCTAAAGAGTTTACCTACTCAACATAGAGCATTGGACTATGTTTTAAGAAATTTAAATATAACTATACCGATTATATAAATAATTTTTTCCGAATTTCGAGCTGCTCTTGATAGTTCCCCAATTTGATCAACAATTAGTCATCTTCCTACCTTAGATGATAAGGATTAAGGATAAGGATTAGATTTTACTCATTTGCGCTGGCAGAACCCATCAATTTGTAGTTTTCGTTATCATGTCTCAATTGTTTATTACAATGGCACGTGGCTTAAATCAAATGTGCACCGTAATACTAATGTGCCGTCGCTTATTATTCATCACTATTTTCTTGGTGAAAAAAATATATTAATTATAATTATATATATTATTTATTCATCACTATTTTGTCTCCATCCATACTACTTTTCTGGTTCTTGGTTTTCATACAATTAGGCATGCACGTAAGATCTTGATTAAACCACTTGTGAGGTGCAGGATTGGAGTTTGCCTACTGACTCACTACCAAAAATAAACAGATAAGCATTGGTTATATATGGAAATAGCCCGTTCTTGAAGAAAAATTAGAGGGTTTCCATACATCAGTAAAATGCAATGTCACAGTCAAGATCTCATCATATCTGATATATTCTTGTTTCTAGATTAAATTACCTACCCTCTTCCCCGCCTGGTTTGAACGCCAACCTCTTAAGCAAATTAATCGTTGTTGGAGTTCTCTGCTATAATTATTATTTTTGACCTCTTCCCTTCCCATCCCATCCCATCCCTTCGTACTGAATACGAAATCTCAGTTATTCTAATGTAGTATCTACCACTCAATCCCATTGAATTTCTCAAATTCTCAAAGAAAAAGGACAAAAAGTTATAGTAGCATTTCGTCACACTCGAAAACCACCCGTTTTGGTTGAAGATTTTGACTACGATATTAACCATTATCGGCCCTTACCTACTTTTAGTTTCAATTGGGTTATCAACCAAATACTGTCCTTCCCATATCCCCAAGAGAATAGAAGGCCGTAGCTTGAAGTTATGTACCCATCTCGACTAAGATTCATTACGGTAGTTTCTGGGTAATTCCATGCTCATTCTGTTGTTCCTAGCTAGCTAGCTAGCTTCCACTATTAGTACAGTTATTTTAACGTAAACAGTTGCTGAAAATATCCTATTCCACAAACAACTACGAAAACAACATAAATGATGTTATATAGAGATGCCAAAACACGCAATGTTAGAATATTTAAATTATCTTGGATATTAAGTATGGTCATAATAATGTATAACATCATTTTTATATGGATTGGTTGGTCTACGAGGCCAATGAAACGCGTGCACGATTCTTAATGGGATATTGTCAAACATAGTATAACGCTGAAACAAAACCATCAATAGGTTACAATGTCTATCAGCGACGGGGACTCAGGAAAAGGTAATGAGGTCACCCATCAAATCTTCATCATCTTTATTATTGAAGAACCGACCTACTCTTCGAACTTTCTTCCATTTCACAAGCTTTATATCGGGATATCAAATAAACAACATAATAGAATGAACAAAATAAAATGGATAAACCTTGGCTCAGATTGCATGATCTTCTATTGGGATAAGATAAGATGTGAGGATGAAATCTAGCTAGTTAGGTGGATCTAAGAGAGTGGACTGAAATGAGGATAGATTTAGAAATCTAAATGAAATGATATTAAATAATTAAAGAGATATTTACTATCATCATCGATAATAATAATTAATTAATTAATTTTGTAATATTGTAAATAACAATTATAAATAAATACTCGTCAAGGTCCCAAGGATGAAAATAGAACCTTCTTTCCGATGCTGTAATTTACAATGGTTATCCCCATTTGAATTTAAGGGATGCAGACATTTCGTAAACAATATTCTAACGTAGCCTCACTTTGACAACACAATAAAAGAAGCAAGGAGGAGTCCTATTTTGAAAATTTGAGTCAAAAATATACTTTTCGTTACATCAAATGTATGACCGCAGGATCTCTTGTTATTTGTTTCCCATGAATAAAAAACACATATGTTAACTTTTCTTCTCTTCTTTTGCCACACTAAAATTTTCACCATTCCCCCACATCATTAATGTCTAAATTATTAAATTAATAAAAAAATTATTCCTTTTACATCTAAAAATTAATAATATACGAGATATAAAAAATTAAAATAAAATATTTATCTTACTATAAAATAATATTTATTTTATTTATCTGAATAAAATTTTAAAAATATCTAAATAAGATAGACAAGAGATATTTTATAACTTAATTAAGATTTTAAGTTTGAATTTTAGGAATATAATAATATTAAATCTTTTAAAGATAACTTAACATCTCCAAGGACATTAATATAATCGTATCAGATTAGTCAAACTGAGACATTTGATATTTGAAGATCAACACTCAAAAAAAAAAATCATTCTATTTTTTTTTCAAACCAAACTAGTCTCTCCATTTATTGTTGATAATGAAATAAACTTTCCCTTTTTTCTGTTTAGTTCACCGAAAACTTCAAATATTATTTTTTTGAATAAAATAAAATTTTATTATTATTAAATTAATATAATAATTTAACAATCATATAAAGCCAAAGGTGGGCTACTTGCTTATTTTAAAAAGATTGCCCTTAGATTCTATATAGCGACAAATGAGAGATTTAAGAGTTTTTCTTTTTTTCTGTTTTTTTTTCCACCAATTCGATCGAAATCGCAACAAAATATCTTTATACTGTTCAGACTGACAACGAGACTGGTCCAAAATTGTATATAAGGCCCCACGGTTCGTTCCCTTAACTAGCAACCTTACAGTTGCGAGTTATAAACTGTCTACCGCAAACGTATCTTTCTGAAAAAAAAAAAGGAAAAAGAAATCTGTAGACATATTATCCAGAATGGATTCTCTTCTCCAGGCCTTGGAACCTTTGCCGGTGACTCTCCTCGTTGTAATCCCTCTGTTTCTGCTTCTAGTCTCTCGTTATCGGAGGAGAAAACCATATCCCCCGGGCCCTAAAGGGCTACCTATTGTAGGTAATATGAATTTGATGGATCAGCTTACGCACCGCGGATTAGCTAAACTAGCTGAAAAATACGGTGGGCTGTTTCATATGCGCATGGGGTACTTACACATGGTGGCTGTGTCGTCGCCGGAAATGGCTCGTCAGGTTTTGCAAGTGCAAGATAATATTTTCTCTAACAGACCGGCTACTATAGCCATCAGCTACCTCACGTATGATCGTGCTGATATGGCCTTCGCTCACTACGGGCCCTTTTGGCGCCAGATGCGAAAACTCTGCGTCATGAGGCTTTTTAGCCGTAAACGGGCAGAGTCATGGGAGTCTGTGAGGGATGAAGTTGATGGCATGGTCAAAACCGTGGCAGCCAGCTGCGGGAAACCAGTCAATGTTGGGGAGCTGATTTTTACGTTAACTATGAATATTACTTACAGGGCAGCGTTCGGTTCTAAGAATGAAGGACAAGAAGAGTTCATCAAGATACTACAAGAATTCTCCAAGCTTTTTGGAGCTTTCAATATCGCCGATTTCATCCCTTGGCTTGGCTGGATTGACCCGCAAGGGCTCAACTCTAGACTCGTCAAGGCTCGTAGCTCACTTGACAAGTTTATCGACTTGATCATCGATGATCACTTGCAGAAGAGAGGTCGGAATGACTTTTCTGATGACACTATAACAGACATGGTGGATGATTTGCTTGCCTTCTACAGCGAGGAGGCAAAGGTAAGCGAATCAGAAGATCTACAGAACTCCATCAAACTCACCCGCGACAACATCAAAGCCATCATCATGGTAAGCAATCATAAAACTTCCATCCCATATTCTATCCTACTTTATATATATATAAAAGTCAGACAGCTTCGATATGGAAAATGATCGTTTGGTAACAAATGTTCAAAGTTTATGCAAATGAAATTAAGGAAAGAATTCACTAAATAGGTAGTGGCAAGAAATACATATTCTTACTAAAAATCAAACCAAAAATCAATGATTTATATCTTTAATATACAAAAATATGTTTTTTTTGGTATAAAATATGTGGTAGCTGAAAAGTGCTTTCTTTCCTGGTTTTCCTTTCGGGCAAGGAGCTATCCATGTTGATTGGTTTTTGTATGGATGAGGTTAATTTACATAATGAGTTGGGTGTAACTTTGATTCGCACGGGTAGGATGTAATGTTTGGCGGGACAGAGACGGTGGCATCGGCAATAGAGTGGACCCTGACGGAACTGATGCACAGCCCAGAGAACTTGAAGAAAGTGCAACAAGAACTTGCGCAAGTGGTCGGCCTAGAAAGACGTGTCGAAGAGAGCGACATGGACAAGTTGACATTCCTCAAGTGCACAATCAAAGAGACCTTAAGGCTTCACCCACCAATCCCGCTTCTCCTGCACGAGACTTCCGAGGATGTTGAGATCGCCGGGTATCATATTCCGGCGAGTTCAAGGGTCATGATCAACGCTTTTGCTATTGGGAGGGACAAGAACTCATGGGATGACGCTGACACCTTCAGGCCTTCCAGGTTCTTGCAACAAGGTGTCCCTGACTTTAAAGGCAGCAACTTTGAGTTCATACCATTCGGGTCCGGCCGGAGGTCCTGCCCCGGAATGGCACTGGGGCTGTATGCACTTGACCTGGCAGTGGCCCATCTCCTCCATTGTTTCACATGGGAGCTTCCCGATGGAATGAAACCCAGCGAGATCGACATGAGCGATGTATTCGGTCTCACCGCGCCACGGGCCACTCGCCTTGTCGCTGTGCCGACCCCGCGATTGCTTTGCCCTCTCTGAGTCTCAGGAGCACAAGAACCAGAGATATTAAAAGGTGAAAACGCGAAGAGCCGAATAGGCAATCTTTTTAACGTTTTTGTTTTTTGATATTTTCCTTGAAAGGAAACTTTTAAAGGGAAAACAAATAAAAAGAGACAGACAAGACAGGGGAGATGAATTTCTTTTTATTTCTGTTTGTTAAATTTATATCTGTCTCTTCTTTCATATGTTAATATGCGTTAATATTACATTCAAATAAAGCCTGTAAAATAAATTTCATTTTATCAAAGGAAACAAGAAACTTTATAACCCTCATATGACTTTTGTGTTTATGATTCATGAGGAAGTCTTTGTCCTAATATATGATCGATGTATCCGATAAATATCATATATCGTCAATAATGTGCATTCCAGGCAATTCAAGATCATCCGCTACGACGACAGGCACCCGAATAGGCAATCTACCAAATCTGTTGGCAGTACGCATCATCTACTATGAGTGCTATAACCGTTGTGATGGTGAAAGGTATGGTTATGGCACCCGCACTTCGAAAGTGGAGGAAATAAATGCTAAGTGTTTCCTATTGGTCCGTCATCCGTAGCCGGTAGAAGGTTCCTGAGTTGGTTCCATTACCGTATCTCATTGGCCTTTGGTTCCACTTTCTGGAAAACACAGTCCATAAATAGAATTTGAATGCTCTCAACGACATTGTTCCGAGTAGTTCCATTTCCTTTCCCATCCATATGGACAAGAGGACCTACGTAAATTTAATGTATCGTAATTTCATGTGTATCTAGCCCAGATGTGAATGACTGGTCCATGATAAATTTCTCTAGTAAATTCCGATTTTGGTGGATATTTTGTCGGGAACAGTCTTTTCCCTGATTCAAGATGCGACGAGGTAGGTATTTATATTAATATATATGGAGAGAAAAGGTGAGAAAATATGTGCTCCTGCACCGATTCTAAGTTTGACAACCCTAAACACAAAAAAGATAAAACAAATAAATCCCCAGACGGCTGCTTTGTCCCGTGCGGGTTTAGCTATGACCATGTGGGTAGTTCAGTTCAATCTTTCTAACCGGGAAATGGGTGCAAAAGTCAAGATTTCCCGGCTTCCAGTCGTACTTTGCTGTCGCCTACATCACGATTCTGTGTTATGTGTTCAGACGAAATTAACTATTTCAATATCCACATTACATCATTATTTGGTGTTTATGTGTGATGCTTGGAGTCACCTATGATCCCATGATCTTACATTATGATTGTTTAGCATGGATAAGGTTGGTCTTAAGAATAAATTTAACCTAAATCATGATTCAGCCCCAATTATCTTAAAGCATTAATTATTTTTACCTATACCATTCGCTCATCAGCGATCAGCTCATTGCCCATCGTCTTCAATCCGCCCTATTCCCACAACCATCAAAACCGCCTCACCACCTTCCACCATCATTTTGATAGTGCTAACCACGCATTCACACATTTATATGCTTGTACGACGGTTGCTCTCTCCAATAACGAATATATGGACTCTGTTTCATCCTGCTAGTGCTGGCACAGCACATCCTTCTCGCTAGCACTCCGAATGATTACATAAAAGAACGTTATTTTCATGATGTGAAGCTCTATTTTTCGACTTCATCCAGAAAAAATTACAAGTTAGGACAACAGACCAAGGAAACTATTACATGTATGGATTTGGTTTTGTTGTATGCTTATGGTACAAATACAAGAAAAAAACGCATTCTACTTTTATGGTATAAGAAAATAATAGCTCCAAATAAAAACGAGCTATTAGTTTCCGGATCGGCAATGCAATCATCATTTTGCAATGCTAAGTGTTTACATCAAGATGCGGACTACAGCAAGACCAACAGCAGAGAGGGAGACAAGAGTACCTATGCAGTACTTTATCACTTCGTATTTTGCGGCTTCCAGTTGTGCCCTTAAAGCATGAATTTCCTAGAATACAAGTTTTGAAAATTGTCAAAGTAAGGAACAAGTAAAATATTTCTAAATGCTGCAGATAAGACTCACCCCATCAAGTTTGCCAGTGAGATTCGAGGTTTCAGCATTTTGATTTGCCAGCTCCTCTCTTATCTTCCTGCATTGCTTGTTGACAAAAATGGGATATGACTATAATGATTTATTTAGTTTTTGGAAATAGCAAGTAAACTGCACATTTTAATTTCTTACCCTCTTTCAAGATTCAAATCCAGTCGTTGCCCAGCAGTAACCTTGTCGATTTCATGCCTGTGTCGAAGTTTATGCCTCATTATTTTGTAAGATCATGATAAGCAAAATCAGACAAGGTAACTATAAAGAAATGAAGAGAAACTCATAAATCAAACCTTAATTCACTACGCATCTTCTCGATATCATTTCTAAGTTTTTCAGTCTCATGTTGCAACAAAGAAAAATGGTGTTCCTGCATTGTGATTTATTAAGAAGAGGGAATCCATGGGAACTTTAAATTTTCAGAAAACTTTACCTGTTGACTATGGACAAAGAACCAATGAAAGTTAACAGGATTGCTACCAAGGTAATGACCATTGGTTCTTGAGTGTTTAGAAGATATACACCCACAAGACCAGTTATAGAATGATTGCGTTAGCATTTTTTAGTTGTATCATTCATCTGGGAGAGACAATTGCCCGTTGGTTATCACAGTGTTGCATTTAAAATATGTCATCAACGAGCTAAAGCCAACTAATTTTCGCCTTTGAGAGGGATGATAAGTTAGTAACTTGGTACCTGTAAGTTTTGAACTTCAGATTTGAATTTGGACAAATTGCTTTCTTGAATCAGTTGACTCTACAGAAAGAATAAAGAAAAAAGAGGGACACCAAAGTCAAACATTAGCACACTGTAACTGTAGAAAAAGGAGAAGCATAGAAAGATAACATATCAAACCTTTACTACAAGCAGACTTTACTTAACAAGATTTCACCGAATTGGGTAAAAAATCATGTTCCATAGGTCGAATTCATCAAACAATGCCAGTTTAACAAAATTCAAAATAGCTGAAAACATAAAAGAACCACCATGAAGAACCTCACTTTCTGCATTTCCAACTTTGAGACGACAGTTTGAGACACATTTTCCATACTGTCATTCAAAACTTCTGTAAGGGCAGTTGTTATCGCCTCAGCTTGCTTAGAAGGCAACCCCTGAGATTCGAGTCTCTTCACCTGAAAACAACGCAGTATTTTACTTCTTCGGGCTAAACCAATAGAACAAGAAATAAGCTCCACCAGCATCGTCTTTCAATCTCTTTCAATCTCTTTCAAATGCACAACGGCATGCCACTTTCATCAACAGAACATGAAATAAACCACCAGAAACTGCATATGTGACAGAAGCTTATCCCCACCCCAGCTCAATGAGAACATGTACAAAATCAATCTTTCATCTTTTTTTTTAAAAGAACTAAGATAAATAAAAATAAGCACATGACTTCTTTATATTTCCTGCATTTTATCAGAAATGCGAAACAAAAGCACAAACAAGGAATCAAATAATCTAAGCAAAAGCGAAAGAAAAGGCAATTACAAGGGCCAATGTGTCGACGAGAAACAACCGTTTTCCATTTGATTTCACGAGCTGAGCAATGTGCCTATGATGGGGTACAGATGCGAAAGCATCCCGCGAGGCAGGAGAAACCCAGTAGGGGGAACCGAACCTCCAGTTTCTACCTGAAGCGATCCCAAACTGACCCGCGCGCCTCCAAGCCACCGCAGAAGATGCCATACATTCGGCCGCTCAAAAGATTCTCAAAATTGATCTTCAATTTCCAAGATTATTGCAGCTAGCAAAAATACACGCATAAAACCTGTACGGAAAAATTTTCTCATGCTCAACGCAAAATCGCAATAAAAAAAAAAAGGATTTGCCGATGCAGTGCGAAACCTAAAAGAAACATATCCTTGCCTGAAAGGTACAGCTTAAGCTTATCGTATTCAAGGAGAAAAATATAATACAGTTTTCCCTTTTGTGCTGTTTAGTTACAGAAACTTTCATTATAATATATAAAAAAACACAGAAGAGAAATGCGTGAAATCTTTTTACCTAATCAGGTCTGCGTAAGGACTAAGATAATATCAATGGAGGAAAAGACAGTTCGCGGTTTCTTCGTCGAGAAATTTTGCTTACATATTTTGACTGGAAAGGAAAAAGCGTGAGAAAGTATTTATATAAATAGAGAGAGAATGGTATTTGATGTTAACAAAAGAAAGCTAATTCTTTGCGTATTTTTCTGAATCTTAACGCAACTGGACCAGAACAGACTTTTATTTTTAATCTTCAATATTCTATTTTTGCTGTATTAATATAATGTGCAGTGTGAAGAAACAAAAAATTAAATTAAATTAAATTAAATTGAGCAAAATTTTGAATATCCTTATAACTGGAAATGACGTGACGGAAGCTGGCTCGTTAGCTGGCATTCAAATTATTCACTATTTTCGATTTGGTTTGGTGGGGTGATGGACCATGTTAAGTGTGTTTATTTTCAGATATATCTATTAAAAATTTATTTTTAATCAAATATCACTTGCACTAACTGGACAGATTTTATTAAAATTTTCGTATGTTGTTTCATTATTTATTCTCTTCCATCTAAATATTAAAAAATGTAAAATAATATTATATTAACAACTGCTTAAAATAAAGTAATATATTAATAAAAACTATTCTTAATTTTTAATTTTATTTCAATTTTTGAGAATTCTGTACACCAAGATAACAAAAATATGTACACCAAGTTGAATGGTACCAACAGGCTCAGTTCGGTCGAACAATTTGCAAATCATGAAGGATACCGACAAAAGGCAGTGGATTAATTGAATACTATCAAGCTCATTCCGTAATCCAAAAAGGGTACCCCACGACGTAATCCCTTCCCACCTGTGCTTGCCACTACTCATATAATATTGGAAACGTTGTTTGACAAATGAAATACAAATTACTTGCTACCCTGTGCTACTGGCATCACCTTTTTATTGATTAGGAACAGAGAAGGAGGCGTGGGCGATGCGGGTGGTTCAAGGGATGGGAAATTGCATTCCATGGATTTGGAAGAAGCATATCTCAACTACATCTGGCTTGCCATCCTCTTGATGCAGTAAGGATCAGCTTTATCCTCACTTGGGTCTCCTTCGATAGGGATACAAAATATCGTCCACACTCTGTTTTACATAATTCCCAACCCTTCGCATGTTTCTAGCCACACCTGCCGCAACTAGGGTCGCATTCCTGGTATACCTGCCCTCAAATAAAATTGAGCATTTAGTTTTCCTGCACAAGAATTCAAGATCCACAGAAAACTTTGCAGTTATGAGCTTGCCTGCTCAGGAAATCATCTGTTGCAGAATGTGGTGGCTTATGCGTCTGAGGCATTGGTAAGGGACGACCATCTGCAATACATCAATTTACAATATAAAAATATATGGCAAAAAAAATTTTAAGCAGTTAGCACATTCATGCTGCAAAACTTAGTAATGACTTTGGGGCAGTACATTCACACGGTCCCAGGCAAATTATAGTAGCAAAACCTCCGTACCAAAAGAGTCCTTTGGCACAATCAACTCCATCCGAAAAGCTATCTCATAAGTGTAAATATGAGCAAATACATAAGAAATACATATATAACGACAAAGAAATCATTTTATTTGCTGCAAAACCTCCCTTTCACTTCATTGACGACAGAAATATTAATTCTTCTTTTAGTTTTGTCTGATAAATGCATTAAGATAAACAAGAATTAGAGTAAACGAATTTATCTGATAATCATGTGTGCTGCTAGAAAAAAAAAAATCTAATGAAGAGCTCTTGGATTTTAACTGAATAAGCTTAGTTGAATAATCAGACCATGAGTCCTCAACTCTCAACAGAGGATTAAATTAAAGACTATATAAGAAAACATTCATAGGGTCCTTGACTACTTCGAAACCGATGTAGCATACAACATGCTTACCTTCTTTACCATGCATATGTGCTGGTGCAGAAGCTCTATCAGCTCTATGAACTCTTTTATCGATCAGAAGCTGCAGAAACTTGTGTCAGTCAGATTAGAATCGTTTGTTACCAAAAAGTATCAAGGATAACAACAAATGAATGACATATTTCTCATATCTCATATGTGATCCTGTTGCTCCAGCCCATAAAAAGATGCTAGAATGAACCGTGACAACTTCCATAAACTAACACAGCAGAGAAGCAAAGCAATTCATAACATAATACAATCTAGTGACTCGTCACAACCAACAGTTGCCATCTTGAAGTATTATACAAAGCAAAAGAACACGCCAAGGCAGAGGTTCATGCACAGATCCAATTTTCATAGAGCAGTTTATATGCATAGAGAGGGTAAAAGTTAGCAGAAAGAGAGAGAGACTAACCTCAATACCCGCACAGACTGGCAAGTCTCCTGGTGAAGCTTGTTTCCCTGTTGTACGGTCTTTACTGACAAACACAGAATACCCAACACACGAGTAGTAAAATTCCGAAAGAGTTCTCCCATCTTGTGAAGCTTCCGCCTCAGTTTTTCCAACGTAATTAGGAACTGTTCAATAAACTAAGGTTTCAGCAGGTATCAGAAAGTAAATGCGCCTTTTTCAATTCAATTGTCACATGATTACCACTAAAAACGTCAAAATATCTACTAAAACTGACAAAGATTAGTAACTCCTGTGTGCATGTTTTCCAAAACGAATAGCAGCAAATGCAGTTGTTCCTACTACAATAATTTGCTAAGAACATATAGAGCAATTTGAAAAGCTAGAAAAAGGTCGCTCTTCATAGATCAAGCACGAAGAAACAAGTTAGATCGATATACCAAGCACTATAGAATGCACCATTTCAAGAATTTAGAATCTAATAGAAACTTTAACTTTGCAGTGTTGTTGGATTGTAGAAGTATTGATATGATTGTGAAATCACACTATGTTGCTCAGCAAAACCTCTATGCAGCGCTAACAAAATGGTAACGATGTTTAATAGTTCAGATATGCCCAAAGAGAGCAAATAATCTCAGTTAATTTATGCTGGAGCAACACTGCCAAGGTGCACGTCCAAGGCATCCAAAAAATGGCATGGTTATCCGCTGCAGAAACTCCAATTTTCATAGCACTGGAAAGCACAATAAAAAATAAAGAGGACGAAACTGAATTTCTCCTTCGCTAAAACTCAAATCGGCAGATCCAAAATTCGAGACAAAAAGGTCTAAGTCCCATTAAAAATAAGGCTTCGATACGATTACTTCCAAAAAACGAATCGCATGAAACAGATAATTGAATCGAATTGCAGGGGTACTACGATTTGGATAGCAGAGGTAGAAGATGAGAAACAGACCATGATGGAGAGTACGAGGGATGCCGATGCAGCGAGGATTGGTGCCGTTGGATTTGAGATGTGAAGAATAATAGAGACATCCTTTACATGATTTCCCCTTTGCCGTCTCCCCTCTCAATTGGCTCTGTTGCTTTTCCAGTGCCCTATCAACACTCTCCAATGCTTTCTTGTCTGGTTTCCCGTCGGCGCCTTCTTTGCCCGTATCCATGGGAGACTCTTTCTCTCTCTTCCTTCCGATTCGGTTTTCTCTACTATGATTCCTCTCTCTCCTAGTTTCTGTGTGCGTCTTTCTTTTCTTTTTTTCTCTAACTTGTATCGGCCATTTTTTTTCCGAACAAATATAAGTTTATGGACAAAAACTAGGTTACGTTCTTCGCCAAACTAGTACAAATACACATGGCATGACAGCAGTCCGCACCCCGCACCCCGCACCCCGCACCCCTCCCTTAGGTCTTTCTCTTGCCCCCTGCAGCTATTACATTAACATAGAAAAAATAACAGAGGAATAATATGATTGCACGGGTTTAGATATGTATTAAATAATACACTAATTTTTTTTTATATTATTAAAATCAAATTCACTACTTGTTTGGTAACGTTGATGCTATTGAGTATTGACTCTATCACAGGTTAAAAATTGTGTTACATTATTTATTTAGTAAGTAAATTTATTATCATAAAACTAATATAGTTTTTTATAAGTCAAATACTAAAAAGAGAGCGGACCAGACGGAAGGAAAATAAATTTTATGCAAGTTCGGGAGCAAAAATATTATCAAAGAGCATCTGGTAGACATTTTGAATTTTGCAGCTAAATATAAGTTTTCGTTTTTGGAACAATTTTAAATTTCAACACATATTCTAGGTTACTTGCATAGTCAAATATCATTTTCAATCAAACTTACCAGAAAATTCACAAAATTCCAGAGAAAACAAATATTTAATCATCCGCACTCTGTAGGATCAGGAATTTTTCAGTTGTACTTTATACATGTACAAAAAAAGCAACAAATTGAAACAACATTGAAGGCATCCATGTTGAGCAATGGTTTGTACGAGCTGAGCTCTAGGGGAGAAACCACCAAAAATATGACAATCGGTTCTCGAAATTTCCAAAACTATTCCTAAGTTCTGCTCTCGGTTACTTTTTTCTCCCTTTTTTCGCTTCTAATTTTGGATAGATAAATTATGTCGTCAACTTTTTCCTCCTTTTATTTATATATTCCTCCCCTTCTTTCTTTATATTTACTTATTTTCAAACTTAGCCACCAGAAAATCTTGTAAAGATCCGCCATTGACATTGTCCGGATCCTGATACATAGTATGAATTCTTCTTATGCTCCAGGAGAAAGCCCTGTGGGTATAACGACGATAAACATCAGCTTGCAAAAACGCCTCTATTGAATGACAGTGATCCTAGAAACAGGACAACATGTATCCAGTTCAAGCTGCTCCAAAATCTGCTGTGTAGCCCATAGATAGGAAGAATGGCCTTCGACGATATCCGTTACATCAACCTGCAGGTTTGCATGACAACGCAAAATGTGTTTTATTTTAGAATAACGATCCCATCCTGTAAAAGTTAAAAAATCAAAGAGGCGGAAACACAACATTGTGACGTTAAGGCAAGAAAAACATTACACTTTCGATTCCAGGAACATCAACTGGTTGAATTCCAGCCAATCCTTGCGACAGTAGGCTATCAACAAAAAGCCAACAATCAGCATTCCAAGAAGAAAGGAAATCTTATTCAACTAGGCTACCAACAAGTATGACGAATTGAGATCGGCTGCAATTCCCCACTAAAGTAAGCATTCTACGTACCTTGCACGGAAAGCAACACCAAGTGTCCAATCACTAGAGGAGTATGCATTCACAAATCTTCCTGCCACCATCTGCAAAACAACTGGGCTCACTGATAAAAGCTAATCTGGCTAATACAAATATTGACAGAGAAACTGCAGAAGCAAATTCCTTGTGGAATATTTTTGCAATTACCTTTCTTGCAGCTTCCCAGTTCTCATCTTTTATAGAGATGGGTGCTCCAAGAAGAACAACTCTTTCTACAAGTTCAGCTGTCAGTTTTAAGAGAATCGCGTAAGGTCCAGCCTTGTAATACTCATATTTAAAGAAAAGCAATCAGGTATTAGTACCATTATGTTCAGTCTCAGCCAAGGTCTGGAGACACTTGAAAATCACTCTTGCTCCGAGCGAATAACCCACAAGTGTCACAGGCCTACCGAGTTGCAGCATCCAAGGATTAGAATTAATATATTTCATCCTTAAGACAGTCTAAGGCACCATTGGAAAACATCTTTAATTCAATCAAAATCACCATACCTGTTCCCTTGCAAGCCTTTCAGTAACACTTCAGCGAGTAACTTCCCTGCTTTGTCGGATCTAGTATTAGAGATAGTACATTATGTTAGGAAATATCCCCAAAAAAATCATCTATCAAGTTTCCAGTAGGAAATGACGGAGACAGTTTTGCAGGGAAAGGAGGGTAATCATTCTCCGCTTTCCATCTATGCATTCAGAGCTAATAGTGAAGTATAGGAAAGACAACCTGTCAATAGCAACGGTCCATTTTCCATCTATATATCCAGTAGCTGCTAGTAAAGTTGCTGGCCAAGCCAGTGCCGCCGCAAGTGTGCTTAGCACAGTCAACATAGCACCTTGCTTCATCAACTCCGTAGCAATACCTTTTGCAGGTGCCAGCAATAATGTCAACATAACACAAAAGTTAACAAATAAAACTGCAAAATTATAACAGCAGTCGTCAAGTTCAAACCAATTACTTGAAGCAAGCCAATCCTGAATTGCTGTGCTCACTGCAAATAAATTCTTGGATTCCCACTGCAGCGCATACCTAGAAGTTTATGGAAATAAGAGATGTAACAAATAAAAACCTAATATATTATGTATCAGAAACTCGGCAATTCAACCTCCTCTTCTCATCAGAAGACGGGTAAAAAGAAGAAAATAAAAGAGAGAACAACTTTTTAAACAAACAATATATTGACTCTCACCCTCAAGGATATTATTTGGACCACTTTAATACCACTTGGCAACAAAAATTAACCAAGAGATCATAATCCACTATAAAAGTGTGTTCCCACCAAAAAACGAGATAACAGCTATCTATTCTGTCCATAAAAGTAAAAGTTTTGGTTATTTTAATCACCAAGGGAGTGGGATTAACAAACAGTAAATTAAGTTGCATTATAGAGACATCACAGGCCAGGAATGCAACTGAAGATATCACATTATAAAACAATGAATGTAAAAGTGCGTTTTATTCAGATGGCTTGGGGATGTAGTTAGCACCGTGGTTTAGCTATTTTTACCTCTCCATATTGTCATTGAGTCCTTCCCAAGGCCTTACAAAATCTTCTTCAACAAAGACACATCCTGATACGACAATCTCTACAGCTAGCCGCTGATAAAAGAGTCCAATTTCAGTGAAGAAATTCTTTGTAAATTATACGAATAATATTCAGCAATGGTAGTTTTAGATTGTGAACTTACACCTTGTTGATGGTTTTCCCCTATAGCCTTGAATTCAAATTCATCAATGCTTCCGGTTCTTCTAGCCATTTTGGTACCTGCAAGTCCAGCTCCGGCAGCTGGCTTGAATAAAATGGAAAGACATTAGTCAAAGGCCAGGGATTGATAATATGCACAAAATAATGCAAAAGGCCAAACGATACATCTTATAAAAGGAAAAATTAAATGCAAAACTGTACAGAGGTTCTTTTCGTCCTTTTTTTCAGGAAGCAAAAAGACTAACTATTCACCTCCAAATGAGGCAGCTACAGCAACAGAACCTGCTACAGTTCCTGCAGCACTTGCAGCTGCTGCAAATCCACTGGCTCCAATTACAGGGATAAGGGTACCCAATGTTGGAGCTAAAGCATTAAGTCCTGCAGCAATTGCTGGGGCGGCTAATCCTGTCAATGGTCAACTAAAAAGTCAAAATTGAGAACCTGTCAACACGATAATATGCAATATTTTACAAAGTTGACCTGAAAAGACCACAGATGTGCGAGTTTCATACCCCCAGTAACAGCCAACAAGGTTCCACCAGTTACTGCAGCTGCACCAATAATACCACCACGCTTCCATTTGGCCCATTTGCTATTAGGTGATCCACTTTCTTCTTGATTAGATTCTTCTTCTTTGGCTATAGCCATCGCTGAGCATGCAACCACTGTCTCAACTGCTTCCTGCATGGTAATTTCCTTGGCTAAAACTTCATTGCGGACAAAAATTATAGAATAGAAGTCTGATGATTTTTTTTCCAGAGAAACTATTAAGAAAAATATAACGGCTTTTAGCTGAAGACGCCCCTTGTCTTTTCTTCTTCGGAAGAAAATCGATTAGATGGAAAACCCAAATGCCGGTGCCCAAGTACGTTGTCAGATTGATCCCCAGTGGGTACAAGCAAAATTTCTATTTCAGCTAATCCATAATAAAGAGTGCAGAAATTTTTTGAACCATCTGACATGAATCTCACATACATAACTTCAGTATTCTGAGGCCATAATCTGGACCACACTAGTAGAAGAGGATGAAGAATGGTGATGATAATATCTGATGAAAAAGAACCAAGGAATCGAGTGTACTGACCATCGTTTTCCTCTCAATATCAAGCCAGGTAGCCAGCAATCTCAGAGCCACGCGATGTCGTGCATCATAACCCTTTCTTTTTCGAGTAGATTTCATTTTGTCGTCATGCCTATCCGCTAGACAAGCAGAAAGAAGCTCATAAAGCACAGTTACCTTCTTCTGATAACTGGGCATTCTTTCCTCTTCCACCAACTCCTTATCAACCATACTCACACTCTGGCGTCTCGTATTATCAACACGAAAAATTTTATTGGTCTTATTGGCCGCAGTCTCTACCGTCTCGTTTGAGATCGGTTGCACCTCAGTAGTGGACAGTTTTCCACGGCACTCCTGCTCGTATTCCCGATGCTTCTTCTTCTTAAACTCCAAAGACTCAGCACTCGGTTCCATACTCTGTTCCATCACATCGGCAGTTTTCACCAAAGCAATTTGCTGATTGGAACTTTGAGAAGAAGAAGGATCATCGCTTTCTTCAGAAAGTAGCCTCAATAACTAGATTGCAACCGGAAACATAATGCATCAATAGGAAGCGCCAAATAAAGAAATTAAGCCCTAATTTCATCGAAGAAAGTAAAAGGACATACAGCGCCAACATGGCTTTTAGCCGGAGATGAACCGGCAGCCTCTTCTATCCCAGGCCAAGCAACAGAGTCAACATCTAGAAATCTGTTTTATTATGAAAGTTAAATAAAATGAAACTACAATGATCAAAGGAACCAAAGAAACAACAGTTACGATAAACGAATGAAAACGAAGCGAACTTGAGAACGGGGCGGAGCAGGCCAGAGGTCTCGCATGCCCAACGCTCACGGTTCTCGAAGGAGTCACCACTGGTGGTGGTGCCGCTACAACTGGTTCGGTCCTTCTCCGATGCTTCATCTTGTATGGCCAAGCCTAGAAGTCGGGTTTGGTTGAGCTGAGCTTGGTGGAGAGCGATAGCGAACAATGTTCCCGCCGTGTCTCTCTGCTTAGACGATAGAAACGACGTAATTCTGGAAGCCATGAATGGAGTTCTCTAGAGAATTAGCACTGGTGTGATCGTGTAAACATTTAAACAATTTTGATCAAGCAGATACGCCAACTAATCATACTCAACTGTCAAGCAATGTTTACTATTTCTGGTTCTATTATGGTACCATCCGGTTTCCTTCCACACATTTGAAAAAGATGCATTCGTCCTGGGCCAAAATCCAAATGTCGCCCTGGGAATCGGATCTGTAAGTTTCTTGTTTTTTTTTGAAGAAACTGTAAATTTCTTTTAGATCGACGACATGCATTACCTTGAGAACCAAATTAGTCATGGCATGGACTGTCCTCACAAGGAAAGTAGATGTCCATCACCAGGGGAAGGGAACAAAACGGATGGATTTCTTCAACGATTACCACATTCTTCTCGAGCTTTTCGTCCGCCTTCTGTAGCAAATCCTACAAATTATTCTCCAGGGAGCACTTTAACCAAATAACTTGCCAGCACCCAACGCACCAGACACACGTTTTGTATTTTCCGGTGTGCATGAGACACGGATTGAGCAAAAGCGAGTGCATCAAAAACATGCAGCTCCAATTTTTGGAGCTATCTGAAGAAAAAATAACCGTAATCCCATTTTGATACTTTTACAGGGTACATTAGAAAATTGACATGGTACGGTGCCTGACTGAAATAATGAGTACATTGAATTCACATTATGGCTATATGACTGCAACCTAATTATAATGGGTGCCAATAACTACATGATGCTCCCTTCTTGCAGTACCCACTTTCATAAAATTTACACACTCGCTGCCCTTTGGGCGGATGTCTGTGAGAGCCTCCTCCATTGCCAACACCATATGATGGCTGCTTGTTCCATGACCTATCTCTACCAAAAACTGAATCTCTACCTTGAAAATAATTGCGATGTTCCCTTGGCCCAGAAAATCTGTCGCCTCCATATCTTGGTTGGTTTCCCCAGCTGCTTGAATACCCGGCAGAGGTGGCTGTATTTACATTGGTATGTTGTTGAATTGTCCCATGACTGGTTCCCCAATTCGTATCTGTATTTCCTAGAGCTGCTCCTTGGCGTATGTTTGTATTTCCCCTCATGGTATCCCAACTAGCACTTGCTGTGGATGACACGGGATGCTGGATGTCAGAGCTTGGTAACCATTGGCCTACTGTGGACTCTAAAGAAGGCTGGATTTCGGGACCGGTTTCCCTTTTTGCAGTTGATGGGATGGGAGGCTGTCTTCCTGAGCCTGCTTCCCATTGGTTAACTGAAAATTCACTCAGCTTCCTATCTCCCTCCACTTCAACACTTGAACAAGAATGTGTATTAAAGCTCGTCGTAGGTTTAAGTGTGTCAGTGCGTAACACCTGCGGCGGTTCATCTGTTGAAGTAGAGGGAGACGGCATTTGAGATGCCCCAAGAAATTCAGCTGTTGCAGTAGACCGAGAAGGCATTTGAGATGCCCCAAGAAATTCAGCTGTTACAGTAGACCGAGAAGGCATATGAGATAACACAAGCTGTTGATCAGTCACAGGCAACTGAGAAGACATTTGACATAGCCCATTGGTTACAATAGACTGTGGCAGCATGTGACATAGCTGAAGAGAATCATCAGCTACAGTTAATTGAGAAGACATCGGTATGTCACCAGTGGAACTCAGAGCATCACTTTTTCCTGGTTCAGGCGTTGGACAAAACCCCTCGACAGGACTAAAACAATCGTTATCAGAACCTTGTGCCAAGTCCTCATCACATCTCATTTTCGATGTTGGAGAAGGCAAGCCCCCAAGTGATTCCATCGCTTCAACTTCAGCCAAAAGATCTGAAACAGATTCATCAGCTAACGAGCAAAATTCATTAGGTTGAATTGGTTGCCAACTAGATACATCAATCACTGAGTGGGTTGGAGGAGAATGTGTCAAATGGTCATTCTCTGGAGTTGGCGTAGCAGTATGACCACCGGCCCCTTCAGTTGGTTTCAGTGAAGATGCAGACAAAAGATTAGAATCCCATTCCTTGGTAGAAGGCTTGGATAGAGTCATGGAGCCACCCCATTCGCTAGCTGCCTCTGAAACCTGTGCTCCACCAACCACTAAGCTGGAAGCTGTACTCCAGCTACGTCCAGAATCCAAGACAGGAACAGATGAAGAAACTAACTGTTTGTTTCCAGCAGGCTGAATTTTCAAGCATTCATGGTTTCCCTTGGGTGATGAACTGGGAAGATCTAAGAAATCAATTTCCCTATTCAGGTCCGATGTTTTGATAGATTTGGCAGAAGAAATAAAACCAGAGTTAGAATCCCAGCCACTTGAATCTTCTATGGATGGAGGTCTCCAGTTTTGCCCAGAAGATATGCTAGAATAACTATCACTTTCAGCTCGTTTCTCATTACTCTCTCTGAGATTAGGTTCATTTTCACTGATCTTGAGTGAATGCTCATTTACATTTCTAGGGGAGGAAGTCAATTTTTCATCCAGGTGATGGCCCTTCACCTGAGGTGATGAAGTTTCACAAAGCTTACCAGAAGTTGAAGGAGAGGGGATTGATCTGCACATCTGGGGCTCACTCGACCAAGACTTGCTACTTTTGGACGTTTCCCAGTCATTTGGGGAACCTTGAGTCAGTCCATGATTGGAAACGGCAACATCCACAAGCGTAGTCCAGCTAGATGAATGAAAGTACCTTTCATTCTTCATCGTTTCATCTTTACCATTACATTGTACAAGCCCATTTTGAACTGACTTCAAGCTGTGATCAACATCCTTGTTTCCTACAAATTTTGCATCAGCAGACTCACTTGACCCCTCTGACCTTTTATTCATATCTTTAGAAGCAACTACTGCTTCTTGAAACTGCAAATAGCCACTATTGGGCTGTGGCTGATCTTGATGAAATGACCCTACCAATGCATCAGTCAAAAGAACAGAGTTGTCCTGCTTCTCGTTTATCCTCCATACTCTCAAATCACAAGGGAAAAGCCCACTTGTGCTCCATTTACGGAGCTGCATCATAGAAAATGGCCCTTGAATTTTTCCAGATGGGTCCTCATAGTGCCATAGTTTGTCTGTCTCAACATCACCAGCAGATAGCTCTCTTGCAGCAGAAGATGATGGTACAATTGGTGAGGCGACCCCAGACAACAATTGAGAACCTGCCACACCTTGAGTACAGCTATCATTAGTAACAGAATCAACAGGACCAGCCAAGTTCTTTTGTTCATTCTGTTCATTCAGGTCCAATGGTTCTCCTGCCCGAGTCCCTGAGTCATTCACTCTCTCATGAACCAGGGTAATACCATCTCTATCTGCATAAAACGTTGTGATCTTGTCTTGACTTTGCTTACATATGATATCTAAATTACTTTGTTCAGAGTTTCCAAGATTATTCAAGCCATCACCACCTTTTAACACAGAGTTGAGCTTTGCATCTGTCCGACCAACACCAGAATTTGCTGGTCTCAAATAATTCCCTGCATGTCAGATATAATCAACAAAAATTTCCAAAAGAGGACTTACAAGAATAAACCACTATCGCATTATTCAATAGTGAAAAGCTATGCATATGACCTTGTTTATTCTCGGTATCTTCATCAGATTCAAAACTTGGATCCATATTCGAATCAGTGTGTACATGGGCAACCTCAAGCAGCCTACGCTGAAGTTCTGCAGGTGACTTTAGAAGCTCTAGTTTCTCCACACATTCTCTAAGCGTGCAACATGGTCAAGGAAAAGGACACTACCAAAAGAACATCTTTCACCAGAAAAAATCAACAACGTAGTAGGCTTGTAATTAGTTAAGACCGGTCACCAGTACAAAGAAAATGATGATTGTCCAAATTTTCCAGAAAAATAAATAAACAAAGAGATGATTTCTACACCACTTTCAATAAAAACAAATATTATCATCTTGTGTTCTGATAGCCAAGAACATGGAAACAGGAAAACCAAGCTATTCTGGATGGTTGCAGCAACAGACCAAATATCACTTTCTCCCCAGAAATTACAGTTGTAAATACCATCCTAGTCAAGTTTTATGAATCAACAAAGGATCAACATATCCGGCAATCAGCAAGTAAGAATCACTACAAATAGAAGCAGCAAACATAGGATGTTGAAACAGATAAGGTGCAACAAAGAAAATTGTTGAAAAAAGATCTTGGTTAAGCGTTTTGATACCAGAGCGGCAGCCTTCTAAACTCAATCTTTGACATTTTAAGAATATAACACCCAACTCACCCAGTACCCTTGTCCCGGTGGCCACTCTTTTCTACAGCTTTGAAAACATGAATTTGAAATCTTTAATCCAATCTATTACCATAACACTGGTCCTCAAAAATGGTAATAAAAACCAGAGATTAATTAATCACGGAAAGCCAAATCACAAGGAGCAGTAGAATCATAAAACAAAGGATATTCCTTCCGGTGCCCCTTTTCACTAGCTCGATCACGGAGATGATTAAGCCTTAACACTTCTGCTTCAAGCCCCTGGTAAAAAATCGGGCCATGTTTAAATTAAGTAGGTTTAGAGCTAGAAGAACACATACGAAAGTAGATAAGACCAAACATAAGTTTCAAATGCACCACGTCCTTTTCACATCATGCACATGAAGAAAGGAACTTACATCACTAACTTTGACAGCCTGAAGTGCCATCGCTTTAGTTTGAATCTCCCCCTGTAACCAAAAGCAAAAAATTAAAAATCTATGTTTGAAGGTATATATGCACCAAAGCAGACATGTAATACAAATATCTACCACTGTCAACCGTTTGATAAGCCCACATTTTATACTCTGACGTAAACGTCTGCATTCATCCTGGAAACATAATTAAACTGATCAAAACCAAAGGATCAGAGCAAATCCAAATTGTAATAAATTTTGCTGAAATAATGCTGTCTCTTGATCAGATAAGTATCAGGTATGAATGACACCTGTTGTTTAATAAAGAATAGTGCCATGAATACATGGAGTACATATGAAAAAAATCCAGCTCAGTTTTGCATATTAAGTTCCTACATCATATTATTAGTGGCATGTTGTAGAATTTAAAGTAAAAGAGTCTAAGAACCCTAGCACTATTCATAAATGGGTGTCTACATCATCAAAAGCCTAATCCAAATGCAAAATAGAAGAGCAAATGGAACTCTTATTTTCAAGTTGGCCCTCAAAAGAAAGAGTAAAATAATTATACAGGAAGAATATATGAAGCTAGAACTGCACCCATCTACATGACAATCCTCAAATCATTATACTACCCTGACAAATTAAAAGCATCCCCAGTAAGAAAAAATCCCTTTTGCAATGCAGGTAAACAGTTAACATTAAATGAATGATTATTAAGATAACGGTCACCATTTACAAATAGGATGAATTGTTACAGATATGTATGATTCACTGAATGTAGTAACAAGATAACCTTTTTTCTCCATCTTGATCAAGTGCCAGTCAATTTCAACACAGTAACACGTATTTAATTATTGAAAACAAATGATTTTCCAGAAATGGACAAGAGGTAATAACTATAGCTGAAGAAGCTTCAAACTTCGATAAGTTTCATGAAATTCTACAAACAGAAAATGATAATTTGAGCAGAACTACATTCAAGCTAACACTTCAACAACAATTCCAGAGATAAGATATAAAATCCAATGGGGTAAATCTCTTAAAGCTCAACATGAGATGGCCTTAAATTACATATCACAAGTAGTAATGGGGAAGAAATCTAAAGGCTCCAACCATAATTTTTATGGCCTCCAAGATTGTTGATTCACTCAAACAAGAAATAACAACATCATACTAACTACATGTAGTACCAGCATAATTCAAAATAAAGTTCGCGATAAACTCAGTTTCCTAATAAGCAAATGCACTCAATTCAAAATGACAAACTTAAATACAACCAATTCCCACCAGGGAATCAATATCAGAAGATTTGTATGCAAAATTATAGCAAAGCAGCTTATTCTGTTTGTATTGTTATAGATATCAAAAAGCTAACTGGCTATTTAATGGAAATAGTATTTCTGTCCTCTGAGAGAGCCACAGGCTTTTCAGGCAATGATATTTCAGGTCTCACGGTAAATCAATGTTTTTATTAATTTATTTGGCAAGTTATTGCAAACTTTTCTGTTCAACTTGTCCAATATCCATTAACAATTGTCACATTATATGGGAGATTTGCTTATATCCTTACTTTTCCAAAACAAATACATCTTTCTGGAAGAAGATATCTAGAAGCATTCTAGCACACAAGAAGTTTGCGGAAAGATATTACCAGCATGGAGAAAATGGGAAAACGAAATGAGAAATACCAGGAACAAACCATATATAACAATATAAAATACCTACATGTGCATTTATCTTGATCCTGTATCAATACTACACTGTATGATTTATTTTATGATTCTATGCATGTGAAAATAAATGTCAATTAATGAGTTTATCCATGCAAGGATGAATGTCAGAACAGCAAAGAAGAAAATGTGTTTGGTACTGTCTTTAGTCACCTCTGAGAAGTCCTGATTTGATATCCCATCAATTGATACAAGTTCCTTCTTGTCCAAATTCAAAACTTCGAGCATGACATTGGTTGTTCTTGAGCCAACTTTATATGATTCCGCCACCTTGCTTGTACCTGTAGATAGGGTCATCACTGGCTTAAATTTCTTTGATGTTATCTTTCAGGGTATAATTCAAGAAGAAGAATTCGGAGCATAGAATTTTTTTTCCCTGCTCATGAATGGTAACTTTGGTGTTCGGGTATATGAACTGTACCTAGAACTTGAACAAGCCTATACATATCCTGCTTTTGATCTCCACCAGGTATCCTGATTCGCACAAACGAGCCAACAACTTTTTCAAGGAATTTTTCAGTATCATCCATAAGACTCTCCATCAAACTACGCTTTAAGTATAACAGATTAATGTTATAAGAATCAATAGCGGCATAGTCATCTTGATTATAATTATTCTGGAGTCCTGTCTCGTCTGTTTTTCTACGAGTTTTACGCCTTCGATCATTACCCATTATCATCTGGCCACCAGTGTTTCCAGAAGCCTCCGTCTGGCTACCAACAGTTTCAGTAACCCCAGCTCTAACAGCATCACTAGCCACAGTTTTTTCTTTCACAAGAAAGTGGTATTCAAGAAGCTTCAGCATTTCAAAATGACCCACACGTACTTTACCAAATAGATTTATAAGCAACCTATCACAAATAATTTGGCTTCTCTGGCGAGGATCGCGAAGATTGTTTCTTTTTATGTACTCTAGCAAAAGAATCTGGACATCAAACTGGGAAAGAATGGATGGGTCCCCATTTTTCACATGTGCAACAAATTCCAAGAGTTCCTTGGTTGCCCACATTGTGCCATCAGCCAAAGGAGTAACTTCACTAACACCTGAATGTTCCACACCATGATTCTGATGCAGAAGTATTGGCTGATTCCTAGTTTTCCTTCTTTTAGACTGATTGGGCTCTGTATTATCACAACGGTTATCACTGACATCATAAATTTCACCAGAGCAATTCACCTTAGGAGTGAAAGAAACAGCTCCCTTCCAGGAAGTCTTAACTTTGGCTAACTCCTCTCCTTTCCAGGGATTTTTAGCTTTAGTCAACTCATCTAAAGTTAAAGATAGCTTCGCTTTTAAGTAAATCCAGTAGACCTTAAAAAGATACTCCCAGCTAGTTTTGTCATCAAAATCCACTTGGACCTGCAAAGAATATACATGAAAACAGAATTCCAAAAGTGGCCATCAGGGGATGAGTAAACTTCATTTCAGGGACAAGTGTCTCCTGGGTCACATGACATGAACAACGAACCTTAACAGAAAATGAAAAGAACTTCAACTAAATGAAGCTTTCAAAAAATTAGTAAGGGTAATGCCAGCAAAGAGTAAACCAAGATGAAAGATGTATCCATAAACAAAAAAAGAAAAAATCGGTAAAACAGGTAAGAAAAATTTAGCCAAGAAACAACGCTAAACCAGCACTAGATATTTTAACATACCATTTCTGTACTTCCGAGTGATACATTCTCAATCAGCATTATGGTTCTCATGCATGTTCCACAAAGTCCTTTATTAGCTCTTACACAAACGTAATCAGCATCCTTAGTGCATCCTTTGCACAATGAGTATGTACAAGTGTAACACATGTAATGGGAAGCCTTTTGACAGCTACTACAAATATGCCACCCTGAAAATATACCATAATAGAGCATTAGAGAACACAGACAAATGACGTCACCTTCTGGTAAGAAATATAATTGAAGTGAGATGGTTATAAATTAACAAGTATAGCAGTACTATGGAAAACAAGAAGGGTAAGGATATTGCATACAATACAATGTATAATAGTGAATTGGATTGAGCAAAATCCCTTCCATTAGCGAGTATAAAAAATACGTTTATTTGTTGAACCAAGTACAACCCAGGAAATGAAAACCCACACACAGTGCCATTCCACTTACAGTAGACCACTATTAGAGTTGAAATACGAATACAGGAATTCCACAATAACCATGTAGTGAATGAACTAATCGACAAACAATAACTGCAACATACCACAGTTCCATTTCGCCTTGGATCGAAAAAATGCTTCGTCCCTTTTTATACAAGAAGGATGGTAAGCTTTGGGGCACCCCCTACCACGCATCCAAAGGGAAACCAATTACGCAAGCCAACTCCAAAAAAAAATTATTAAATCTAATTGATTAAAACGTTATCTATCTTACTATTTTTAGCTGAAGTTGAACCAGATATATTACATACATCAAAACATGAAAGCTCAACAAGCTTACCGACGATCACAAAGCACGAGGCTGCCGCCGTCAAAGCAAATAAAACAAACATCCTCTTCATCCTGCTTCATTCTCTGCGGAGGCGGGGGCGGCTGCTTAGCCACCTTGCCCTGACTTCTCGGAGGCCGGCCACGCTTCCGCTTAAGTGAGCTCATCTCTGCGACCTTAGGTTCACTTCCGACCACCACATCTAGCTTCCGCACATCCTCTTTGACCGCCACGTCAGCGCCAGCAGCAGCCGCCACCACGGGGCCTCCAAGCTGCGAATCGTCCAGTTCCCGGATCGTCTGGCATTGATCGATGCCCGTGAGCTCTGCCTCGCTCCGCAGCAGCTCCCGGTCAGCTACACTAGGCCTATAACCATGGTCCAACTTGTTCTCGACCTGCTGCAAATCCATGCGAGGAATTGAATCAACAAAAACCAAAAAGCGATAGCTACAGGTAATTATTCATCCGATTATGCGCGCATGATGGAAGTGAAAACCCTAGTTGGTGTCGATTTTGGGATTACGGAGGACGGTGGCTGTTGAGGCTAGAAGTGGACACATGAGAATAGACTGGCCCGGGGGGAGAGGATGTGACAGGGCATTTCCTCGTGGTGTTTTTTCTTTTTAGTAACACACTACAGCTCAATGATATTAAGCCTGGCTTGTGCTGTGCGTACGTGTAGGTGCGGTTGGTCACTTTGTTTGGTTCGGGGAAGTAAAGCGGAGGACGAAACCCGGGGGTCCAACCTTTGATTAGAAGAAAGTGTATATGACTACGAGGGTGGGTTCGGTTTTGCATTCGGGATTTTAGCTTTCTAGAATTAAAGGAACGGGAGGACCGGAGGAGTCAAACGCGGCTCTTTTGATAGTTGATTCTCTCTAATCCCATGGATGCCGCGAGCGGGCACCACGTGGGCTACTGGACGGATGGGAAAGTATACTGAAGAAAAAAAGACTTTGCTAATGTAGGCCCGGGGAGGCAGGCGAATGGCCCCACTCTTTTTCCGTAAATTTTTGCGTAGATGTGTTTTTTGGGGGTTTTGAATGCTTTAAAACATGATTCAACTGTTTATTAAAATATAAACTTTTTGTCCTTTCCGTCTTTTATTAACCTTTTTTTGTCTGAACAAAGACATGACTTAATTGATCTCGTCTTTAATTTCCTTCCTTCTTTCCAATCCCGTAAGCTGTTGGGCTATTTCCAGATTCGGAAGAGAGAATGTTGGAGTTCGGTTCGGAAATCGCTAAACCAGAATTTTCACCTGTCCAGAAACTATGGATAATTTGCATTTAAATAAACAGTTAATTTAGGCAATAATTATTTCCCATTACTATGTATTTCATATTACCCTACCCAAGTCTGGGTATAGAATTAAATAGTAAATTTTTATCGTATTGTGATGAAAAGCAATTGTATCCAAAGGTCGATGATCATTGTACCAATCACTATGCCACTGGACGCAATTGACATTTCAATTCTCATGGCAACTCCTATTGTTATCAAACCCTATCATGTCCTTTTTAAGCTTTTAATGCTTTAAGAAACAAATAGCAATGGATGATGAAGTGTTCCACCAAATGTTATATATTTGAATTTAATTTTCTTTTTCTTTTTACTTTTATACAGATTATTGTCCAATAATGATTCAATCTTTTATTTTATTTTATTTTACTAAAAGAAAAGATTCCTTCGAAATAAAAAGTGTTGGCTGAATGGGTCCAAACTCGTGACAACTCTTCTGTCAGAAACTCACGACAATAAAGTATGTCGAGAGTTTCATGGTTTTTACTTCATCGGAGTCCAAAAACTAGACCCGCCGGTTATGTATCAAAACAAGGCGGTCCTTGTAATTATTTTAAAATATCATTATTCGTCGTCGGGACTAATTAGTTTTGATGGAAAATAAATACGCATCTCATCATAAAAATTAGATGGTCAAAGCACGCTTTTTATTTTGGGCATATTCTAAAAAAATAGAATCACATTTATATGATGGCTCTCTTCATATAGGAAGGCGTTTCTTAAATAAGAGGGTCTCATTGTCACACGTCCGTCGTGTATTGTGTGTGGACGGTGAAAGTGACATAGGAGTCGTCATGTGGTTGTATGGTATTGATTTGAGTTATTTTATGAGACGGTTTAGAGTTTAGACAAAAAACATGTCGGCCACAACTTGTCATGACATGCAACTAAATTTTGTTCAGCTCGGCCTTCAGGCCCCAACCACAACATGGCTCCAAGGAATTGTTTGGACCGTCTACTTGACCCATTGCCAATCAGATCAGTTCGATGAGAAAAAGGAAAACACTGAAATCGTATTTTATTTTATCTACAAGACGACGAGTGTAGTCCGGTTTGGTGGTTTCCAGCTTCAGAGACTCGGTCCGAGGAGGACACGTGACAGGTGGTTGGCTTTCGCTCAATAAAGTGAAGGGATTTTGGTAAAAAGCAAAAACAGTTTGTGCGTCTCGAAACTTGGTATAAAAGAGCAACTAACAGTTGATTCATTTGGTATCATTCCCATACAAAAACAAAAGTCACGTTACCAGCCAGCACCATCATCAGCTTCACCGGCCGCGACGACGCTGGGAAGGCACCTTTATGGGAGTTGTTGTCCTTGATCTCCGCTCTCGTCTCGGCACCTGGCCCTTCACAATTCGGTAATTTGGGAAATCCACGCGATCTTCTATTCTCTCCAATCTTTTTGTTCACGGTGATTTGTTTGACTATTTATTTGTTTTTATGATGTTACTGCGATATCTATATGCGGAGCTTTACGCAAATAGAGCAGGGACCTAGCCTTTACGATGCAGTATGACTAGGTTCGCATTCAAGAACTGAAATGGCGGATTCTTGGTGTGTAAGGTTTGTTTGGATCAGACGTGGTTTTTCTTCAACCTTCTCGTCGTTTACTTACTTGTTGAGGTTCTTCTTGTTTGGTGCGTCCTTGATGTCCAATGTTTGCAAAAACTTTCTGCTTGCTATTGTTTTCTGTGAGCTGGAGCCTCTTTAACTCGGCGGCATCGTTATCAGTTCCCGGATCACGGTTTTTGTGGGTGTTGTCTTAGGAGCTGTTCTATTTTTTAGAAGATTTGATTTGATTTTTGATTTGTTTCTTAGTTTGAATAAGTTAATCTGTTTAGATCAGATTGTTAGGTTCCGTATTTTTAGATTTTTTCAGGTTTTATTCTATTGTATAAATTCAGCTTCTATCAATGAGAAATATGAACCATTCTAGTTTTTTATACGTTCTTTTCCAACATCACCAACAAAGTGGTAGCGGAGCTATTTTCTTAGAGGACCTGTGTTGAGTGAACCAGTGTCAAAATGTCTTCAACAAACACCTCTTTGTCACCCCCTATTTTTCTTGGAGAGAATTATCAAATATGGGCAGTAAAGATGAAGGCTCATTTTAGAGGTCTCGGTTTATGGCAATATGTTGAAGAAGAAAGACAGATAGCTCCATTAGGCAACAACCCTACTCTGAATCAAATTAGAGCACATGCTGATGAAGAGGCAAAAGCTCCAAAAGCCTTGTCTCAGATTTATGCTGCTGTTTCTGAGTTAGTTTTTACAAGAATTATGACTTGTGAGACGCCAAAACAAGCTTGGGATACGCTCAAGGAAACTTATCAAGGGAGCGAAAGAACCAGGTAGATGCAAATTTTGAATCTCAAAAGAGAGTTTGAAAATTTGAGAATGAAGGAAACAGAAAGCATAGAAGTTTACTCTGATGGACTCTTAACTATAGTCAATAAGATCAGATTGGCTGGAGAGGACTTGCCTGATAGCAGAATTGTGGAGAAGGTGCTAGTAAGCTTGCCGGAAAGATTTGAAGCCAAGATATCTTCTCTGGAAGATTCGAGAAATCTTTCACAAATTTCTTTGGCTGAGTTGATGAATGCATTAAGCGCTCAAGACCAAAGGAGAGGTTTTAGGCAAGAGACGGCGATTGAAGGTGCTTTTCAAGCCAAGTTTAGAAAGCCATTTCAGGCTGACAAAAACAACAAGAAAGGGTGGTTCAAGAAGGAGAAGAGTGGAAACAGTGAAGATGGTGACAAAAGAAAATTTCAGCCATGTGAACACTGTAAAAAGACAACACATGAGGCTTGGCGTTGCTGGTTTAGGCCTAATGTTGTGTGCAGGTCTTGCAATCAGAAAGGGCATGTGGAAAAGGTTTGCAAACACAAGAGACAAGAAGAACAAAATGCTCAAGTGGCTGACCAGTCACAGGAGGAGGAGTGTTTATTTGTGGCATCTTGTTTTACTGGAAATACCTCCAGTGAAGCATGGCTTATTGATAGTGGGTGTACCTACCATATGTCCCATGATAAGTCAATATTCAAGAAGCTTGATGAATCATACGTTTCCAAAGTAAGAATTGGGAATGGAGCTTGTATTGATGTTAAAGGCAAGGGAGATGTTGGCATTGAAACAATCTCAGGTATAAAACTGATTCCTAATGTTTTATATGTACCTGAAATTAACCAAAATCTGTTGAGTGTTGGACAGCTCGTTGAGAATGGTTTTTCTTTAAACTTTAAAGACAAAACCTGTGAGATTTTTGATTCTAAGGGCAAAAGATTGTTCTTAGTGAAGATGAAGGGGAAAATTTTTTCATTGGAGTGGGAGCAAGCAAATCCTTGTGTACATTCTAATCTTGATGATGAAGTTAATGGAAGTGAATTGGGAAAAAATAGTGGGACGCATGTTGATAATGCAAAGGGAGACAAGGAAGAGCTGGATGACAATGATGATGAATTTGGAGAGAGGTTTGTTCATGGCGGGACAAGCAGGAAAAGAAAATTTGATTCAAAAGAGGGTAACAACAAAAGACAACAATTCATTTTTGGAGTGAAAGAGTCAAAGCCGCCAGAAAAAACAGAAGAGGAGAAGAAATTAGATGCCCTCTGGGCCGAGATGGCTTTAGCTCTCTGTGAAGACGAGACCACTGAGTCTGCAAAGAAAACAGATGAAGCTGAAGTTTCACAACCTTTGGCTGGCCTCCAGACGACTACTTCTTGTTGTCAAGGGAAGCATGAGCTTATATTGGATGAAGAAATAGGAGTTATATGCAAATATTGCTCATTTGTTCAAGTGGAGATTAAATATTATGTACCGCTTTTTGGTACAAATCCTTGGGGAAAAACATAGCTGGAGAAATTTATCGTTAGGATGGAGATGAGAATATGCAGCTCCTAATCCAGGAGGAGATGTGGGTGTTGTCTTAGGAGCTGTTCTATTTTTTAGAAGATTTGATTTGATTTTTGATTTGTTTCTTAGTTTGAATAAGTTAATCTGTTTAGATCAGATTGTTAGGTTCCGTATTTTTAGATTTTTTCAGGTTTTATTCTATTGTATAAATTCAGCTTCTATCAATGAGAAATATGAACCATTCTAGTTTTTTATACGTTCTTTTCCAACATCACCAACAGTTTTTCATCTCCGTTTTATCATTGGTCTCAAGTTTTAGCTACATTTTGTTCGAGTTTGGAAGTTCTGTGTTACTTCCTATTTTCTGTTACAGTCTGTTAATTCTGAAGGCGCAACTTTTATTTCCACTAAGAGACTGCTCCAGGTTGATTTTTTTTTTTTCATGTTAAAACGGATTCAATTGCTCTATGTCACTGATCTTTGAATGCTCCCATTGTTTTGATGCAGGTCATATGGTTCGAATTAGGTCGTCTTTGTTGAGTTCACCAAAAGCAGGTATTTCTGCACCATTACTGCTTTTGTGGTACTTTGTTGGACAGTTTTGGTTATAATAGCCGAATGGGACCATATAGGATTATGACCAACTGGCTAGCTCTTTACACTGTGTTCGACATCCAAGATATAACAAATGGAAAACAGAAATGGAAAACTGGATGGTTTCCATCAACTGTCAACTGTTTCTACAGAAGTCAGCTTTCTGACTTTTGTGTGCATTTATGGAACATCAAAAAAGGACAAAATTGTTGACAGCATTATAAGCAGAGAGCTGAACATTATTGAACTTCATTAAACACGTAAAAATACTAATATATCCTTTGGTCCTTCCCGCATATTATCTGATTGTGCCACGCACACTTTAATAATATTTGTTTTAAGGTTGACAACATCGATGTCCATTTCTTAGTCGTGTAAAAAACGAATACTGAAAATAGAAATAAGCCCACTTAGGTCTCTATTTCCGTTTCCACACCCCTATTTCTGGGGTGCCGAACGGAACCTCAGTTTTGGCTTAAAGATGCAAAAGTTCAAATGGATGAAACTGTTTAGGCTTCTTGTTTTTTTGTTTTAGAATAAAAAGAGTATCTTAACTTAATAAGATGAAAAGCCGAATTGTTGTTCTCTCAAGATCATGATTATCGGTTGGCAGTGTTTCTCAAGTGGCACATACCCTGGTTACGGTGTTCCTCAATTTGTCACCTATACAGGTTGAACAAATGATCATTTATTCAGCTTCCGGCCCTCGGCCTCGTACAATCCACTGCGGAGACTATTTCTACAATTATTTGGGATGTGGTTTGGACATCTGATTTGATGGACAGGTGCTCTTTTTCTCTATCCTTGAATGTTCTTTTGTCTGTCTGGGGGCTGTCAGATGTCTGGAGGACTTAAGAGTTACACTTCATGGTAGTCAGTGAAGCGACATTTGTTATTGGAAATTGGAAGCTTGGTAATAACTTATTTTTTCTGTGCTCAGACTCACAATGGTCAAAACTGATTGTCTGCCTACAAACTGTCCTCTTCATGTTAACTTCAACTCAAACTTCAAATGCAATTTCATTATCCAAGGTTCTGACTGTAAGTTCTTTTGTGTTATTCCACCATACACTTGGGAATAAACCGATATGAGATTTACACTGGATATCCAATTGACCAACGCTTGCTGGTTTGCTTAAATGCATATATCTGTATAATCTATTCATGCTGTATTCTGTGATTGTTATGTTCTGTATGAGGTATGCTGCCTAAGGAACGCAGGAAAGGTCCCTTCAGACTAAAAGAACTGTTTTCGTTATTTTAATTGTTCCATCGAACTTACTGAAAGCTGAAATCTACAATGGTATCGGTCACTGGTAGACAGGGACATGCTTATTTTAGATTCTGATTCACGTGGTCAGCCCATGGAAGTTGCAGATGTCACGAGAGCTAAAGCCATTCATGGCCATTGATGAAATCTACTGAGATGAATGGCTTGGCTTCTTGTTCAGTCAGCTCCCTCGACCACGACACTCTTTTCCCGTAGTTGGCTCCTGGTCCTGAACATTTATACTGTCCGTAGAACACAGTCCTGCCATAAGGTATGCAATTATCACCGAAACCATTGGACCGGTCAGTATTTCAAGAAAGAAACTTACGGCATAAAAAAGTAGGCAAGAGAAAGAAGCACCTACATTTCCCTGTTTTTGTCCCCCCAATTGTACCATCCTTTAGGAGTGATGATTCTGTCCATGTAAGTATAAGCAAAGACCACTCTGGAGAAACTACCCCACGCTCTGCCCAGGTAGAGAGCACCGGACCCCGTCACCTTGCAGTTCACAAAAGAGAAGCCTGTTTCCTCAAGCAAGCTCTCCCTCTTCTGCGCGGTCAAGGCACCAAAGCTGTTTGTTATGGCATGCAAATGACAATCATCGTAGTACGAGAGTCCATTCCCGAATATGAAGTCCACTGAACCTTCAATATAACATTTCTTGAAGTAGTGCCTGCCGATGTGATCATAGAGCGTGTCCTGAGCTCCAACAAATTTGCAACGATAAAAGATAGCCATGTCTGCTGATATTCGCAGCGCCACAGCTTGCTTTCCTAGAGCTCCTGATGGTGGCAAGGGAGCCATGTTCTGTATCGAACCAAATACTATCAAATATCATGTAGCCAAGATAAGCTTGATTCATTGGTTATCTCTTCGGTTCTATAACTACATTTAAATCGTCTACTACTGCGGCAAAGTTTTCTAGCTACCAGGTGGGTATGATTTGAATGGTCGTTCTTAGTTCTTGCAATAATATAAAACATTATAATATATAAATGTAGATTGCCGTTAAACATTCTCTCTCCCAACCCGAGTAAGCTACTGCTTATCTAAAATAGTGGTACGTACCCTGAATGTGATGCCATTGGCAATGAAATATGGAGAATTGACAGCAAATGTTGCAGAGCCAAAGGTACCCAATAGATGCCCTTTCTGATCCATTCTGTCCGCTGTGTCGTCCCACTCGATAATGGTCTTGCCCGCACCAGCACCTTCCATGGTAATGTAAGCCATGGTTGAAGGAATCTCTACCTTTTCCCTGCATTGTGAAAACTTACAAATGTCACATAAATACAAAGAGAATATGCACATAAATCAAGCTTATGGAGGCCTTTCACATTTCAGAGACAGAGTAAAGACCAACTTCACAATTGATATGTTTACCTGTAAATCCCTGCGCTAATGGAGATGACCACTCGGCATTTATTAACAACTGGCAAGGAGTTGATTGCCTTTTGCACAGCCTGAAAACTACCCGTGCCTTTTTTATCTACTTTAATGGTCAAACAAGGCTTTAACTTCTTGTTTGCTTTCCGTAAGAGCGAATGCTTGTAAGAGCCCATTTTTTGGAGCCACTTAGAGTAACCCTCTTCACTCACTTCGAAGCCATTGGACCTATTATAAGTGAGGAATGAATTTGCCTGGCCTAACAATAACACCAACAACAATAGCTTTAACATAGTTGCCGAGTAGATCCCGTTCAGAAGTTTCGACATAAAAGGATGAGAAGGCATAGCTAGAGGCTTAATGTTGATGAAAGAAAATGCTTTCAAGTAAGGAACCAAAAGCCACAAACCTAGGTCTCGAGGAAGATAGAAGAAGATGAGGTTTCATGGATAACTTGAAATCTGAAGAAGAAAGAAGGGCACGGGAATCTGGCAGAGTATGGCTATGTTTACAGGGTCTCTTCCCAGCACATCCATAAGAACGTCGAGTAGTGACTTTGGGGTCGTCTGGTGGTAGTTCTTGTTGTCCGTTTTTGCGTGTCAGGGGAGTCATCCGAGAGGGCCACGATGTACGTTATCATTATGCAATTAATAAAATACATACTATGGTGTTGCTGCTGCTGCTCTCCACAGCATTGGCTCATCTCCTCTGTTCTAGCTAGGGTCCCCGATTGACTCAGGCAGTAGCAGCAAAGCACATAGTTGGAGTAAGAAAATATGTGCGCTGGTGTAGATGCTCCTGAGCTTTTGCTCATGAGTTTTGTTTGTACATGGGTCCCCAGTTGACTCAGCCAGAAGCGGCCAGCAGGCAGTACAAAGATCACATTCGTCACGAGAGAGATGAAACACAAAAAGATGGGATGCAGTATGGCAATTGGACCCACCAGTGATTTCAGTTCTTTCTCATTCTCTTTTCTATTGGTGGTCTTCTCTGGTCTTATGGTTCAAGCAAGTTTATGCAATCTTAAACCCAGATTTCCACCCTTCGTTGCCATGAAGAATTCTATTGGTGTCTCTATATATAGGGTTCGCCGGTCATCTTGTTTCTGTATCTGATGAAAAAAGAATTAATAAAGTACAAAAAAATTAAAATAGCTATTCCAACAACTCCGTTGTAGTCTAGTTGGTTAGGATACTCGGCTCTCACCCGAGAGACCCGGGTTCAAGTCCCGGCAACGGAAATTTTTGGTTTTCCAAAGCCCATTAACAACAAGCCTCATACATCTTTTGGGCTGGAACACATAGGCCCAATTTTCAAGAGTACAGTTTAACAGCGTATTTCTGAAGATGACTTTCACATAAAGGACCACGAGTATTTAAACATGTGTTGAGGATGAAATGCAAGAATCCAGGTTGGCAAGATAGGTAACGTGTACTAATTTATCTCCTCCAGAATTACGGGAAACTCCGGTCACTTGCGTGGCACTCTGACAACCACAGATCGATATTTTCTGTCATCAGCTGCCTCAGTTTGTTAACAGCTTCAGGTGCGCAGCACATCTGGCGTTCCCAGATAAGGTAAAATCAGTTTCACTGAAATATGTTCTCAACCTTAATTAAAAAATAAATAAATTAGGATCGGTCGCAAATAATATACACTGATTAACTAATTATTAAATAATATGAACTTTCACATATTGACATTTTATTCAAGACATGTTGATCTTAATACAGTATCGTACACAACCGATTCGAACTCTCAAGCGTATGGCAGCCAGTAGGTCATTACAGAACACATAAAACCTGTTCAAGACATTTGGAACAGGAAAACATTTGTTTTTCAAACACACAAAAGACAACTGAATTTTGCACACTCAGAACGACATGTTCATCATCTCCATGCTCAGACTTTCCATCATCATATTCTCCATGAATCCACAATTGCTTGGAGCTGTTTTCCTGAAACTCCCCATTCGGCGTTTGAATGAGCATGAATTAGACAGAGGAAGAATCGGGATGTTCTCGCAGTTGCAGAGCTCAACCATGTAACCATCTGGGTCGTGAAAGAACACCTGGTCCACCTTGATCCCATCATCTTCCACCACAGCTGTCTCATAAACCATCCCCATACCTTCCAGCCTTTTCTTGACTAGACCAACATCAGTGCACTGTTGAACCATAAAATTAAGGATAGTTTCCATTAGCATCGTAATTGGCACTATTCTGTGGTTAAACATGTTATGGATTCAGGAACCTTACTTGAAAGGAGATGTGATTATCCTTAGGATTAATCGGACGTGATTCAGGAAAGTGGTCAAGTTCGTCAACTGACGGGTTCTCAATCAAATGAATCCCAATGCCATAGCTGTACAACCTGAGTAATGATCAAACAAGTTACTCATCAGCTCGCCGAAATACAGTGAAGTAAGGAAAACTCATGTTCAAACAGCACAGAGATTGTCAAATTTTGGTTTTGTGTAGTAAAAAAAACGGCAGTTAATATGATTGGGATCTCATATCAGCTACGGATGAATGAAAACCAGCAACTATATACTCTATGAGAAGCAGAGAGTGAAAGACTGTTTAAGCTAACCAGGCTCCATTAAATTTGAACGAAGAGGGACGTTTTATGAGAACAAAGCCTAAAACTTCCTCATAAAACCGAGCTGAGGTCCAAACTGATCTGCATAGCAAAGAGACATGGTTCAAAGACAGAAGTGGCAATGCTTCACAGCTACCCAGTTCCTCAATCTCCATTGATCTTTTTTTGCTGCTTGGATCACTCCTAAGTTCAACCTTTCCCTTTCTGATCTCTTACGCTGCTTGAACAATATACAAGCAAATACGCTCCTTATATAAAGAAACCTTACAGACAATATCTTTGTTTATTAATTTGAATTCAAATATACGTTTGCGCGTTATTATTCTTGTCGTCATAGTGGGGAACTTTCCTAGCAAATTCTCCCAAATTCTCATACAGTAGAATCCAGCCATCACCGGCCATTTTGATGAGCTGGAGTGGGAGTGACTCTAACTCTACTGCCCAGTGCCCAGCCCTGCAACAATTGATGAGAGCTAGTGGAACGTACGGGCACTACATAACCAGTACCCTTTCGCGAACTGCGAAGGAACAGAATCATCGAATCATACTACGAACTAGATCATATTCCCTACAAATAAGTCGCTATCAACTCCACTATTGTTTGCTGTTCTAAAACAAAGCAAAAAAATCAAAATTTTTCACTTTCCAATTTCGATGAAATCTCTTGATACTTTGGGATAATTTTCTCGATTTTTCTTTATTTTTTTTCTTGAAATTAAAGGGTATTGGATAAAAAATTCGAATTTAACTTTTTAGTTAAGAATTTATCGCACAACCACATGCCAGTCGATTTTTCTTTTAAAGGAACAGAGAATTTATCCTGATGGAGATAGCCAGGTTGCTAGTTGCCACAAAAAGCTGGTAGAAAAGTCTATTCATCTGTTCCGGCGTAGGGTAGGAATCATTTGTTTGTTTCTCGTATGCATGGCTGTTTCTGTGTTTCTAATCTCTGGTAAACAACGACGCATAGAATGTGGTCCTCCTCCTTCTACTCCTCTGCCATCGCTGTTTCTTATTTCTGATACCCTCTCAAAACACCTTCCTTTATATTCCATTTATGTAATAATGGGAAGAAGATTATAACCTTATAACTTCCAGAATAACATGGAGTGAATGTTCCTTTGGCTGTGATGGACTTTCAGATACATGCATTTCAAGGCTGGAAAGAAACGAGTCCCAACTAAATTCATGTAATGTCTTGCTTTCTCCTAATCATAAGCTGTTCCTTGACATCTTTTTCATGACCGGCCAATTCACGGGTCCTCCAAGCAACTGTGTCTCCCGCATTTGCTGCCTCTCAACACATGGGGTGTTACAGTCTCGACATGCCTTTTAGTCAAGGCAGTCCCCCTGCCTTTTCCTTTTGCAGCTTTCTGCTTGTTCACCTTTGGAGGCGAAAACAAATTCATAGCTCGCCAAATAATAGCAGACCACGTTGCTACAAAGATCCCAAGAGGTCTCCCTTTTGTAATATTTCCAGAAACATCAGCATCCCCTTCTGGTTCCTACCCTTTCTGGGTTAACATAAAATTGCAGATACAGAATGATTAATCCCCTGCAGTGTTTGCGGTCTGAATGTCGATTAATGTAGTTAAATGTGCAGGATTTGTCTTTCAGTTCTGCTGTGGAGCCCACAAAAGCATATCTGATAAGGCATCTTCTGTCTTCAGCTCCGAATGGAGTGGCTGGCATATCTAAACAAGCATGTTCCTGAATAAGCATGATTATGTACTAAAACCAACCCGGTATTGGTTAATTAATACTGATCCAATCTCAATAATGCAGACTAATCTGATCTAATTCTAAAATCATTCTTCTTTGAAGCTAACAAGGAAACAGCTTGGACCATAGAACAGTAAGCACAATCCAACAGACAAATCTGATCAGAAGAAGACACAACCATGACTAAACAAACGGAAACCAACCCAACCACCCCAGCAATTTTTATAAGTAAAACAACATTCTTTCTCAGTTTTGCTCCTTCATTTAAGAGCTGGGAAACACAAGCTCTTGGGTATGAGATACTAATGCCAAAAGTACCTTGACTAAAGCTGTTAACGGCCTTGATTGATCTAGAAGCAAATTAGGTAGGACATTGTTATTGTTTAATTAGAGAACTAGTCCATCTTAACAAATTGAGAATCATGGTGGGTGACGTTTATTTCCTTGCAAGCTAGCGCCGTAGTTTTAAATCAAAGGCAAATAATATTATCCACCACCACCATATCAAGAGCCAAGCAAAATCAGGAAGAAAGACAGCAACTAACCAACCCAGTAGAAGACATAACCACTCCTCTTCAAAAAAATCTTTCCCCTTTTGCGATACTTTCCCTTTATAAAATAAACCCATCAAACAATGGCGTCCAACCCAAGTGAGAGTAACAGAGGAACACAATTCTCTGTTTGTTTTCCTTCTGATTATCGCTTTTAATTGTGGTCAGAGTTCTCATGAAGGTCAGGGAATGTTAATGTTAGGCCTTAAATCAGATTTTTATTTTTACTGTACTTCGTGCTTGGGCTTTATTTGTTGGTAGCAGCGAATGTGAATTAGCTTGGCATCTGCTTCACTATTGTGTTTGATGCATGACAATGCAAAGGAATCTGAGCTTTGAGGTTCTGTTGTTGTTGCAGGGAAGGCTAGAGACACAAACTTTGAGCAGAAAAGAGAGAGAGAGAAAGAGAGAGAGAGAGAGAGTGGCAAGTTGACTACCCGACTGTTTAGGTACTTAAAGTGCACAAGGGGTCAGTGAAGATGCTCTTTTTCCAAATCTCGGAAACATTCTTAAAAAGGGATTGTGAGTTCTCGGTCTCCAAGGTTAACACTGCTAAATAGGAAAACGAATCATTCCCATCTTTGCATTACCCCTGTTTATCGCAAATGGGGTATTTCGTAACATGAGAATCGACGAGAGGCATTTGTCAGACTGTAAAAGGGGATCAGTCATGGAAGCCTCTCGGTTGATTAGTTTTCCGACTAAGATGCGTTGTGATTTTTAAGTAGGTGAGAAATGGAAGCGGCTGCTGAGGAGGAGCGAATGCAGGGGCAGAGAGCTGGGAAGGAGAAAATTTTAGTTTCAGTCCGGCTGAGGCCTTTGAATGAGAAGGAAATTTCCAGGAATGATGTGTCGGATTGGGAGTGCATCAACGATGATACTCTCATATACAGGAACAACCTCTCCGTTTCTGAGCGATCCATGTACCCATCTGCATATACATTTGGTAAGACAGGAACAACCTCTCGGTTTTCTCAGTCGATCCATGTACCCAACTGCTCATACATTTGGTAATCTTAAGTTAATTTCTCGAGGTCACCCTTCTTCTTCATTGTTCTTTGCAATTCTTTGGTACTTCTCTTCAACAGATAGAGTATTCGGGCCAGATTGCTCTACAAGGCAGGTGTATGAAGAAGGAGCCAAGGAAGTTGCCCTTTCAGTTGTCAGAGGCATAAACTGTGAGTACAACCTCTTCTCATTTCTTCATTTCTGCAATTTTGTTGTTCCTCCAAACTCACGGAGGGCTTAATCTTTCTGATGTTTTGTTTTCTCAATCACCCACAAATCAGCAAGCGTATTTGCATATGGACAAACAAGTAGTGGAAAGACATACACCATGGACGGGGTTACAGAGCATACAGTGGCAGACATCTACGACTACGTACAAAAGGTAATGAAACCGCCCTTTCAGTTCCTGCAGTTTATTACATCCTTCTATGCTCCCTTGGTGCTAAAATGGATATGCATTTTAACTCTGTTAGCACAAGGAAAGACAATTCATTTTAAAGCTTTCTGCTATGGAGATTTACAACGAGTCTGTCAGAGACCTCCTCAGTTCAGACACAACTCCTCTTCGCCTTCTAGATGATCCAGAGGTGATTCTCTTTTCAGTTATGTCAAGGGTTGCTTTGTGCATGTTCATATTATCAACAGTTAAAATCATATTAACAGAGAGGAACAGTGGTTGAGAGGCTTACAGAGGAAACTCTAAGGGATTGGGATCACTTTGTAGAACTGCTATCAGTATGTGCAGGTAAGCTGTGCTGTTAGCTAGTCTTTCTTTCGTAGACGATCGCTGATTGCATGATTAAACAATGCACCAGTGTATTTTCTGCAGCTGAGAGGCAAATAGGAGAGACTTCCTTGAATGAAACAAGCTCCAGATCTCATCAGATTCTGAGACTGGTATGGCTAATTACTTGTTTTCTCAAAAGGTAAATCCAAGTTACCATTACTGGCTTATCAAATCATACAGATTGATTTGTGTGTGCCAGACAGTAGAAAGCTCTGCAAATGAGTTTCTAGGCAATGAAAAGTCCAGTGCCCTCGCAGCAACTGTGGTATGAATATGATTCATTCTATTTGAACCAATGCCTTGGCTAGTGATACCAAAGCAAATAATGTACATTAATCACTCTTATTTCCACACAGAACTTTGTTGATCTAGCAGGAAGTGAGCGTGCTTCTCAGACTTCATCGGCTGGAATGAGATTGAAAGAAGGTTGTCACATAAACCGCAGTTTATTGACATTGGGAACTGTTATCCGTAAGCTAAGGTTAGCTCATGTTTTTTCTTTTGGTGATTGCATGTTTCAAGCCACTCTACCTCTGCTGTTAATACTCACAGGCTTTTGATTTTGTGCAGCAAAGGCAGAAACGGTCATGTTCCTTTCAGAGATTCAAAACTAACTCGCATACTGCACTCCTCTTTAGGAGGAAATTCTAGGACTGCGATAATCTGTACAATGAGCCCAGCACGAACCCTTGTCGAGCAGTCCAGAAACACCCTGATGTTTGCATCTTGTGCTAAAGAAGTGACAACCAATGCACAGATCAATATTTTTATGTCTGATAAAGCATTAATAAAACAGTTGCAAAGAGAATTGAGTAGATTGGAGAGTGAGCTGAGAAGCACTTCACCAAATTGTGTTACATCACATAGTATTGCAATAATGGGAGAAAAAGATCTCGAGATTGAAAAGGTGATGATCTTCTAAATTACTTTTGATTTGGTGCATTTCAATTTCAAACTTCATTGCTATTAAGAAATGAGGTGCATATAGTGATTGTTGTACGCATAACATGTATGTGCTTAATCCAAGGAATATGGTTGATTGGTAAGATTTATTGATCTTTAAACAATAAACGTCAAGAGTTCGATCCATTATTGGTTGATGCTTACGAAACAACTGAAGACACTGACGGTTGATATCCTTCAATTTAAAAACAAACATGCATGTGCCTTATTGAGCCTAGAATTTAGTTTAGAAGTCCACTTTAGACTTCAAATTCTCATCAGGTCCTCAATTTTCCTTCAGCTATCATGTAATGAAACTTGGTCCATTATTTCAAGTTTGTTTCAAGTATTATTTGATGCACCTATGGAAAAAGACATGGGATAGTTCAAATGATTTATTGCAAGTGACATACCGTTTCACTTTTACCTTGATTTTCCTTTTTCTTTCTTCATCCAGCTAAAGATGGAGGTATCTGAGCTGAGTCAGCAATTAGACATTGCTCAGTCTCGGGTCAACAATCTACTGCAAGCAGCTGGAGACAATAGGGCTTCAACACCATGGGTATACATGTTTCTTTCTTCCCTCTTTAACGTTTATCCTGAGAAAGCATTGGTATTCATTCCACTTTGCGTCGATCTAAGTCTGATTCATGTCTGCAGGCGGATACAGATTGTCACTACCCCAGTTCGAGAGGGCAAAATTCATGCAGATCTGATTCGGCATCCTATTCAGTCATTTCAGAGGATCAACATTGCCAAGACATTGGTGTCAGATCTTTGGATGCGTCTCAATGTTCAGATAGACATAGTGGCAGCATTTCTGATGCGAACTTCATATCACTTTCTGAATTTGAAGGGAATTTCTCTTACAAAATGTCCTCCCCTGAGCTGCCAATTCGCACAAGTACTTTTGTTGGAAAAGGTTTGCACAAGAAGACTAGGGAACAGACAATTGAAAATTCCGATACTATCTGTAAAGAAGTACAATGCATCAAAGTGGAAGAATCAAGCCCAAATAGCTATACACATGCAAATATGTCAAAGTCTGGACTGCACAGATCTGCAGCCTCTAACATGTCATCTCCCTCTACAGAAATAGGTACCTCAAAATTGATAGAGGGCAGGAGTGATGATAGAGTAAATCCAGAAACACTTACATATGCAATGAATGAGAAGAGATTTTTGAATGGCTTGCGTTCTGATTTTGTTTTACCATCTCTGAAAGAACCATCTCCATGGCTGCTGGAAGATGGCGTATCTAGACTGAAACTATTCAGAAGTAGAAGCTGTAGAGCTAGATTTGTGAATAACTTTCCGACGTGCTTGGTTGAGAAGAACAAAGAGAACGAGAATACACCTCCATCTGGAACCGAAAAAGAGTTTCCTGGTAGACCTGAAGTTTGTCGGCTGAAACTTTTTGCATTGAAGTATGATCTAAACACTGAAAGATTATCAAAGAAGGGCTCTCGGAATCCCATAGGCTGTAGTACTGCAGATGATCTTAACATTAAGGGTAACGAAACCTTAATGAATCAGAAGAGTACCGGTGCCAGAAACTCAGACGCTACAACTAAGCACACGGCTGATCATTTCGTAAGTGTTTGGTTTCTTTCCTGCAAACTTCTTCCTATAATTGCCCGAGTGAAGCTATTTTCTTTTCCCTTTTCTCCTTTTGGTCTTTTATGGGTTATAAGATTTCTTGACAGGAACAAGAAACAACGAAGCAGGGAAACGTATCTGCAAAGAATGTAAAAGATGTTGCCTTGGATCCAATCCAAGACCACCCAGATGTTCCTCCAAAATGGCCATTAGAATTTAAGAAGATCCAGCAAACCATCATTGAACTCTGGCACGTTTGCAACATTTCTCTGGTTCACAGAACCTACTTCTTCCTGTTGTTTAAAGGTGATCCAAGTGATTCTTTCTACGTGGAGGTGGAACACAGGAGGCTGTCGTTCCTCAGGGACACATTTTCAAAGGGCAATGAACATTTGCTTGATGGAAGAATCCTTACACCAACATCAAGGTACAGTATTTTTCGTCATGTTTCAGTATTAATCTACAGACCTCTCTGCTTGTAGTATGATATATTTCCTTCAATTGTATTCAGTAAGAAGGCTTTGGATGAAGAGAGGCAGATGCTGCGCACTCAAATGAAGAAGCGATTCTCTAGAGAAGAAAGAGAGAATCTTTTCCTTAAGTGGGGTGTTTCGCTAAATGCAAGCAATAGAAGGCTGCGGCTGGTCCAGGTTTTGTGGACTGAAACGACAGATATTGACCACCTATCAGAGAGTGCTGCTCTTGTGGCAAAGCTGGTTGGTTTCAACGAACAAGAGCAGGCATTGAAAGAAATGTTTGGACTGCTAAATTTCACACCAACATCATCGTTGAAGAAGAAACCATCATTCTGGAAGCGTAATTTATCCGTCCTGTAAGCCTGTGATGAAGTACCATAAATGAGTACTTTTGTTGTTATTATAGGTAATCGATCCATTTCCTTCAATAGGAAAACTCTTCCGTCAGATTCCGAAGCAAGTAATTGTAAAAAGATTTGATAGATAATTTGTACCCTCGATGCTAATTGGTAAGAATGGGATGCCCCTGCCCTTGTCCTGTTTTTCAATGCTTTTCTTGTGAGTAAAACAGCCGAAGGTGAAGGTAGCTTGCTCCGCAGCTTTTCAAAACTTCACACTAAAAACAGTCTTCTCTTCTATACGCCGATGTCTTAAGTTCATGGCCTTTGATTAGGTATGCCCGAGATTTCTATGCTACTTACAGGAAAAGTAAAAGCTTGCCTTATAGTACTTAAGAGTGACGCGTCGTTCTTGTGCCGACACAAGGACAACCCTCGTCCTTATAGCCAATATCTCTGCTTGATCCTTTATTCTGTTTCGTCTTACTAAAAAAACTAAAATCACTTAGTGTGAGTTAGATGGTTAACACGTGCAAGGGCTACAACCTGACCCAGCACACCTACAGACATTTACGATTTCATCGAATCAGTTATATTTTTGATACTGCAGTTTTCTCTAGTGCTTCAAACAAAATCACTGGTAAGAACATTATACCATTGTTGCCCTCGTGGTCAAGCAATAACAAAATTCTAAGTTTGCCAGTTCGGGGGCTCCATGAAGATGAATCCATTGCAGGTGGTAGTCCGTCGTCTCCATGATGTTAGCTTTGGCCATATACAACCAAAGGTGCAGAAACAAAAAGAAATGGTTTATTTGAAGCTGAAAGTTGCTCTGCAACTACAAAAACCAGTACAGGAAACAACATATAACATAATTCAGAGTAATCAGATGCATGAGAGATCAGTGCATCATGAACCTGAGAATAATCATGTCATACCAACAAACAGGACTTCTAATCTGCTCTAGATTGGCCAGCTCGAGAAGAGAGAATGATACCAACAATGAGTCCATACAGAGCCAACGCCTCGGCGAAGATGAGAATTAAAATCATTCCAACAAACAGTTTTGGTTGCTGTGCATTGGCTCTACACAAGGTAAAGTAAAAATCAGCCACAAGCATTTTCAAGAAGAGAACACCCCCCATTTAGCCAAGTCAAACCGACTAAACACAAATTTCATAATGGTCCCATGATGCTACACTGTAAAATGTATAACCCGACATATCGTAATGGTGCTCTTAGGACATGGACATAACAGTAAAAAAAGACAGTTTATTTATCAGCAATCTACATCAAAACTCTGTAGTATGTTCAGATCATGTCCTACTCCATTCCGATTTTATTGGAGAAGCCTGTAATTAGAGTCATCAATGTATAACCCGACATATTGTAATGGTGTTCTGTAGGACACCATGTTACCAACATTCAAGTTGTTTCAAAATGAGCGATTTGTTGGATCAGAAGTCAATTTAGCCTACACAACAAATGCATCATCTGGTTCATTCAAAAAAAAAAACAAATGCATCATCTGGCCTCTAGCCGCACGTAGCACTTGAATTTGCGAACATAATATCAAAAGAGCCAAACAACCAATGTGCACAGAAGTACACAAGCTGCACATAGTGTGAGTGGTGTATACTCTAATAAAATAACTTGCATTCTTTAACAGTGAGTTTTGGACTTTCTTCTCACTGTTGAAGAATGCAAGTTAACTGCCATTCAAAGATACTTACACTACGTGTAGCTTATGTGAATACCATCCAAATTCCTAACTATTTCATGCATTTAAGCCAGCATCAGAAACCAAATACGAATAGAAACAATTAAGAAATGGTCAAGTTAAATACACCTAAGCCACGCCAATTCCTCCAGAGATGAGAACTAAAATAATAAAAAGAAAAGAATATCTGATAAAATTACCTAACCCCAGCATCGCCAACAATACCAATAGCCATGCCAGCAGAAAGTCCAGCGAGACCACAAGCTAGACCCGAAGACAGATGTGCGTAACTGTCAAACAAGTAATATGACTTGGCTTTAGGGTTAATTCCGGTACTGATAATAACAGCGATGATCAAACCGTAGATACCGAGCACACCAGCCATGACAACCGGAACAATCGATTTCATCACGAGTTCCGGTCGCATCACCCCCATGGACGCCACGCCCACGCCGCTCTTCGCCGTCCCGTACGCCGCTCCCATACCTGAAACAAAAAAAAAAAGGACACAGATATTGTGAAACCCGTACGAGAACTAGACAGGATAATTTCAGATCCGAACAGGCTTAGAAAACCTACAGGAAAAGATGAGGGCAGCCGCAGCGCCGAGGAAACCGAAGAAAGGGGCGGTTTCATCACCGCTGAATGTGGATGCCATCTTGGTCTGAGTGTTTGATCATTTGATTCAGGTAGAGATGAAGGTGTTCTTTTCTTGAAGATAAGCAAGATCTGGAGGATGATGAGAGTTGATCACTGTTCTCTTCTCTCCCTTACTAGCGCACTCGTGAGTACAGCTGATCGTGATAGGGAGATGATCCGTCTGATCTGAATCGGAAGTTTCGTCAAATGGCCCTTAACCTTCCCAATGTAGCCGTTGGGACGTTTAAATAAAGGCACAAGTACGGGCAGTCGGGGCAGGGTAGATAAAAAATATATATTTATAAATAATTTAATTAGTTTTCTAGATGGTATAGAAGTGAATTGTTGTTTTTAAATTAAAAAGTAATAATATTTTTTTCTTAAATGACCTCAAAGATTAAATAATAACATAAATAAACAGATTATCTTGTTGATCTAAATTGTGATTGATCTCAAATATTATATAAAAAAATAAATTTTAAAGATGTTAATTTCTTAACCTTATTATATTTTCATAATTATTTTTCACAATATTCAAAATTAATTACTTGAAGTCAAGATTTACCAGCCCTTGGATGACTACAAGAATGAATGACATAGAGTCAAATAATCAGACATAAAGTCATAAACTCTTGTCCAGGCCAAGGCCCAAGTACATACACGAAGGAGGGAACTGAACACCACCCACCAAATGTAAATTAAAATCAGCTAAAACTTAACGAACTGTAGAAGCCCTATAAGGTGAGAGAGCTCTGAGGAGTGAGGATGAGCCGCTAACTATAAAATGAAAGGAAATATAGCTCGCCGTTGACGAGGATAGTCCTCAAATTTCTCAAGGTACCACCGATGTGTGTCTGTAGCTGCAATTGTGAGATTAGCCACCTGCATCAACGATGGACGAAAGAGTATAAATTTACAGAGGATTACAATGTGATAGCCTAATCCTCGCAATATGCTTAGGCATGAGCAGAAAATGTTACTACGTTGGAAGATTACCACAAATAAAAGAGTCAACCATATGGTGAGTTCAGTGCCACCACTAGCAACCAGTAGACCTGCGTATATAATCTGCCAGAAGCATGGAAATTACGGTTACTAAGACTAAAAATTATGTCTCAAAGATCAATTTTACAATCTCCATAAAAAAATTATCAGAGAAATGCATGTTGGTGATAGAAATATATACCATCTCAGCCAAAAAGTGTGGACTTGAAACTATTTCGAACCAATCACCATGAGGAATTACATATGTATTGATTCGGTCTTTATGTTCTCGCAAAGAACCCTAATGAAAACACCAAAAAATCAGCGATGCCAGATAGAGACTTCCCAAAAAATATGTCAACGAATAAAATAAAGCTTTGTCAAAGAGACAACAGCAGAGCAGTAATTGCATGGTAGAAGCACAACGAATCTACAAGTGAAATCATACTTGCAAGTCATGAAAACATGAGAGATCTAGGAACAATTCAAATCTGCTATCTCCAGCACATTTTCTTCCATCTATGTTTCTAGAAGCTGAAACCAATAGAACAAAGCAACTGTGCTAGCAAAAGCCAACTTGAAATTTAACTTGGTCTTGGGAACAATATCAGATTTCTCCTCCGCAACTCAAACAAGCGTACATACATTGGATAGGTAATAAAACCATATTCAACTCATTATTTTCCCCAGTTTGCAGCATCAATGGTACAACAGGGAAACATCTATATATGAGTTTCTATAGGATTTTCTCCTTTTCATTTTCAATAAAAAACCAATACAGAAGTTCTACTATAATGGAATCCTTCCTAAATTTTGTCAGAAATCAAACGTATTTTTTAGATTAACACAAGTTCAGTGACACGAATACCCAACTGTAGAACAAAACATGCATCTGCTTAAATATATAAGAATAAAGAATCACAGATGCATCTCTTAATTAAAGTGTGTGGTTGCTTGTGTTAGAGTATGGAGAGAAAGAGCGAGAGAGGTAGGCACATACAAGAATTGCATGGCATCGAAGCTGATGCAAGAAACCCCAAGCAAATATAGCAGCACCAGCCCACTGGAACCACCCAAGTGCTGCAATAGGTATTACAAGCTGCCAATCAAAGTGGATGCCATAGGATTCAACATTTAACTTTACCACTTGATCAGCTATAAACCGTAAAGCTTCTGGAGCACAAGAGTGGCAAAGTGACAAAGGTGCTGCTAGATAGAAACTGAAAAGAAAATCACATAAAAAATAAGGGGACCTCCAGGCAGAGAAGAAACCAAAAAATCCTTCTCAGACACCCATAACACGTAAGAACCAACCAGTTATCCTGATTCATTGAAGAAAAATGGTATATGAAGGAAATAAGAATAGGAAACACACAGAGAAATGAAGTTTCAGAAACTCACAAAAATCCTGTTAGGTAGCCAAACATATGCATCCGGGCTGATGGGCTATAACAAAAAACAAACACTGTCTCGTACAGACGCCTCAATACTTGTATCTCCATCAACAAGAGCAAAAATATAGATATCCAAACCCTACATCCGAGCTCTGTAGCAGGAATGTGAAGCGTATTCACTGAAAACGTAAGTGAACTTCCAGTCAAGAGAGTAGCAGCCATGGGATAATCCAATGAGTCAGAACCGGAAGGAGCCATATTATATGCATATAAGCATGTTAAAACCAGCAAAAGGGTTGTCCATGCCACACCAACCACGTAAAAGTGCAGGAAGAATCTCTGAGGAACTGTGAACTTCTACGGATGAAAAAGCAAGAAATAAATAATAGGCATATCGAAGTTATCATCCAAGCGTAGCAAATAAAAAATGCACGCATCAATAAGTTAAAAACCATTTTAATGAACAAATTCCAGCAAGTTCAATGCCTAGCAAAACACCAACAGGGCATCTGAATCCCGAAAATTCATTAAATGCAACAAAACTTGACCAAAGGTTGGAAGCTCTTCATCGGAAAGGAATTTGAATAAAGTATGAGTCAGCTACAGAACACCAAACGCAGAAATGATTAAATTCAAATAAACTATTGAAAAGAGTAATATAGGTGCAAAAAAAATTACGCCTTCAGAGGCTAATTAACCTATCCCCTACACTCATCGAACCTCAAAAGAAATTTCTAATATGCTAAAATCATCCAAACCATCTCTTCTTTCTGTCGAACCAAATATACCTTATTGCCAAATCACAGAGCACCAACAACATATGTGGAATTTGAAACTGCCAAACCGAGAAACCTAAGCAAAAGAATTCGCAACAAATAACTTGAAAGCTTACACCGGACGACGGTCGAGTCTTGCCTCTTTTAGAAAATCCCAAAATTAAACGACGAAGAAAATTCAAACGCGACGAAGGTAGTAAAAGAACAAGTATAGGCAGGGTTGCCGCCATCCACCCCATGCACAGAAGATAATCAAGCCTTATCGCCATAACAGGAGGGAATTTACAATCTTCAATCAAAGCTAGAAATAAGTCGCTACCTATTTATAAAATAACAAAAAGGGGACAGTCTCTCGTGTTGCTCGTACTTAGTCATGCTGCGTCTTCCTTTTTTTCTTCTTCCCGGTTATTTAGGTTCATTTGCAGTAGTGACATACAAAACAGACAATTTTGGGCCTCAAACGTTGTGAAGGTATTACTAGGCCCATACTTATGAGGCGCGAATCCACTTAATCACACTGCTCTCGGCCCAATACCAGTCCTACTTTTATGTATATTTTAATAATAAAAGAGTATCTGGTTACAATATTATCTCTTATTATTATATTTTTTATTTTGAATTAAACTAAAATTTTACTAAAATTAAAATTCCTCTATGGATATCTAAATTTATCATATTAAATGATAAAAAACTAGATAAATACCAAAGGGATTATTTAGATGTATTTTATTTAAAAAAGTCAAATTTACCACTAGTATAATATGAAGAATTTCTGAGTCTATATCCACCATTTTACTCAAAATTTGAACTACACTTAAAAGGGTATATTATAGGTTGTTGCACAGCTAGTACATACAATACCAACCTCGACAGAAAAAATTAATTATTGCTATGACAATAAATACACTTTCATTAAAAAATCCAAGTCTACCTTGTGGTTGTACAGCCAGTTTGTAGCAGTATGGAATGCTTTTGAAGATTAGGTTCAAACACTAATATCGTGGGACGCTACTACTCTACTCCTGAGTCCTAGCCAGTTGATAACTAAGCTTACTGAAGTTAATATCTTAGCCTATCGAGAAAGTGATAGAAGTTGCAAAACTGGCGTAGCCACCTGCACTGTCTGGTGCACATTGAATGCCCTACCAAAGGAGAAAAAGCACAACCCAATATATTTGCGCATTTATGGCAATAATTAGCAATGGCCGCGTAGTTCTGCGGATATGTTCAAGTCATAATGAGGACTAGGAAGCTTCCGCTGGTTTATCTGCTTATGCAACAAGTTACTATGCATTTACTGAGGATTAAAAGAGTTCATGAAGCACTTACAAATGGTGTTTATCATGGCGGATGTCAACAAGAATAGTAGTTTAGACGAACGTGCGAATGCTTAATCTTCAATACACTGGTCATTAAGTTTTGGATAAAACGACAGAGAAATGATTCTGTTACTTTTATCATTTAGAAAAAAAAACTCTTGGATGGTGCAAACCCAAAAGTTGACTTAACATTTCCCAATCGATTATGATTATCAAGGATATCGATGTAATGGATTGGATATCATCAATCTATAACCTTTACAAGCTAGACCACACGTTCATCCCTGAGATCTTACATTTGAGACAAGTAGATGTTGGGGGCCAGTAGAAATGTGTCGGAAAGCCATAGAAGCATCACACTGCAATAATTACTAGGGGATATGTGGACACACCATACTGAGAAGGATTGTTGTGTAGTGTTTTCTGGTAACCCCTTTGATGATCTAGTCTGTTTATAATGGCATTTTAGATGCCTGGGATCAGTTTTGATCTGAATGAAATAGCTAATGACTGTTTAATAAGATAGTTTCTCCTTCACAAAAATTCGAACACGGTTTAAAGTCGGTTACACAAATAATCTAATCTCTCGTCAGGTTTCGATCCATATATCTTATGCCAACAAAGAAAAAATATCATTTAGCTTTTTGACAACAACCGGGCCAAAGACATGTCTGAACAGCAGGCAAGCAAACTGTGTTTCTAGAACAAAAAGAGGCGTGTGTTTGCGACACAAGAACAGAACTTTTTCTTGGATCAGGAACAGATCTAGCAAGTCAATTCCACCGCGTTATAATTGATATGAATTGGACTCCGAAGTGAAAACCTTGGAAAGGTCTCATCAACACTGGGAAGAGTAGGAGCCAACACATTTTAAACCACCACCATCGCCATTTTGTTGCAGGACCCCCTCAGCTCATCTGTAACCATCATGGAACGAAAACCAATTGCCCATTCATTCTCAATCAATGATGCATCTGTACTCCTTTCAATACCAGTACATATAGTAGATCATTTTAAAAAAAAATTAAAGAAATATTTATTATCGGTAACAATGATTATTAATTCTCAACATTTAATTTATTATTCAACCATACCCTTTAGATTTAGTATCTTTTGATAGTACACTTCTTAGTTCTTACCCTTCAGGAATATTCATTAAACTATTTCATTTCATAGAGCATATGACTGTTCGTGATGATTCAGATCGAGTTTAATTCTATAATTAACTTCCTAAAGTACAAAAGAATTCCATCAAGTTGGTCTAAAATTTGTTGCCTTCAATCAAACATATTCCCCTTATTTAAATATTCATCACTTTGCAATACCTTTGCTAGAACTAGCACCTAGCTAGAAAAGGAGTGAAATGATGGTTCATCTCCCCCCGGCCGGTGAAAGAAGCTTGGTTTTCACACCTTTATTGTGAAGAGAGATCGCAGTCAATGTGAACTGTAGTGGGGAGAGGCAGGATTGAAGTCGAAGAGTTCTATGAATCCCACCTATCGTGATCTCTATTCACCAGACCAGCTGTACAACCACAAATTGAAACACCTCGGAAAAACCAGTATTATTTTGTAAAGATTAGACAAAGGAGAAAGGGGAGAAAGAGGGTTTGGAGAAAGGTCGAATTCAGATCCTAACAGGACCCATCAAGGATCTGCTTGTGCTAGTTACGCTAGTCTACCTGCCTCCTCCATGTTCTAGTTTCCTTTGAACTGTTTCAAACTACAGTTTATTGTTTAGCTCTCACAGCCCCCCTCTCTGCTTTGAGAGGTGGTGGTAGGGACCCACATGGCGAGGAGTCTAATGAGTTCAATGATGTGGTCCGCCGAATAAATTGGTGGCCAAGGCCGACCACCACCGTCCTACGTGGAATTGCACGTCCCCATCCCTAGCCATCTTCCACTCGAGTGTCCAGTTTCACCTATACCCAAGAGAGACTCCAGCTTCAAAGCAGGAGGTCTTGATATCTCTACAATGCAAGCACAATATTACAGCTAGAAATGAGCAAAGAGAATGGTTACAAAAGGAAGATGACCGATATACGATTGTGCATTCTCAAGTCATTTTGATTTGGGGGTAGGAAAGTGCAGATCCTCATAATCAGAGACTGGCCTTTGGGGCATTATATTTGTCCATTGCTTTCTTTGTCTTCTACGTAAAGTAGGAAGCATGATCACCAACCAGAGAATGACACGTTGCACACACTGCTCCCCTCAACGTACGTTTTCTGCTCCATCCCTTCTCCAAAATACTTGTCGAGAAATCATTTGCTGCTCGTAATGGAACAACGAAATGACTATTAACGCCCCCGCGTAGCAATTTTAACCGGTTTTTGTTATACCGTACGTGTACATGCTTTTGCCCTTTTTGGAACTTTTACTGAAGAAGCTGTAAGTCAGAGGCTGTAACAGGCCATGTGAGCCGCAGGTGACCGGGTATAATTGGCTCGGCTTATACGGTGGTCGTTTTGGCTGCTATATACTTGCTATTCCAGCGTGGCGCGTCTGTCTTCCGAAGTTGTCTATATATCGCGAGTTATTGACAAAAAATGAGAATACAAGTTAAATCACAACGGTATGACAGGCCGAGAAATTGGGGAGGAATAGAAAGGTGTTTTTTTCTGTGAGAAACCGTGGGGTGACGTAAAAGACTGGGGACAAGCATCAACCCATGCGCAATTGAGCGGTCCTCCCCTTCCACCCTTCTTTTATATTCTCTCCCGTCTTTCACTCCATACGGAATTCTTCTTCTTCTTTCTTACTCACATCTCTTTACACTTCGTCTACTCCCTTTTTCCACCTTGTCGCCTTTCTTTGCTCATTCATTCTGTCTTTATACGAGTTAATATACTCACTAAGGCCAGCACAAGTCTGAGGTAAGCTTTGTACACTTGCATGGGCTATTTGATCTCCCGCTTGCTAGCTAGGAAAATTCTCGAGTCACTGCAAAAATGTACTATGCACAATATATAGCTACGTACTTATCTTCCACTCTAATGTACGTCTAGACAACAGAAGTATCAATTGCATATCTGCGACTGGGAAGAGTTTTTCCTTTGCAGCCCTGGCCCTTTCTCTCACTCGAAACAGAAGGGCTGTGGCTTATTTCCGTTAGGTATCTATTCTTGCCACCAGTGCAGTTCATCTGGGTTCAGAATACTGTATATATCTGGTGCTATATATCATGATCAGTTAGAAGATCGAGGAGAGGAGTCAAAGAATAAACCTGACAGGAAAGATAATATTTGGTAAAAGATTGTTAGGAAGTTCATTTCTGGGATAGTAATGTAACAAAACACTTCTGTCTGTCGGTCGATCGATCCCTCTGTCTCACACACGCACACAGCACGAAGTAGCTGACACTGGGAAAACCTGAACTTACCCTACAAGTCTTGACCGTGTTGCTTTGAAACACCAAGTTCTTGACAAAGAACCCTTACCCATAATTGGGCACGACTTCGGAAAGGGTCAGATGCCCGTTTCCGTGATTGAGAGAGTCAATAAACATTTTGATTTTCGGGTCCTGCATTTCATCTCGCAGTTTTATGGAAAGTAGGAGAGGTGATCAGTTTGTGTTGTGGAAATTCTCGACAAACAGACAAGGTTGTCAGGGCACCCGTTACAGCAACGAGACAAAAGACCCTGTAGAAGCCTTAATCAAGAGTGCTTTTTCCTTCCTTTATTTTTTTTTTTATCTTCTTAGTGCCTCTCTTCTTGCAGGCTTGATCCAATATAGAGCCATGTCTCTCTTTTTGCCTATCCAACCTTTTCTCTTTCGAGAAAAAAGCGTGCTGAATTGTGATGACCTCATCTTCCTCTCGTCCATGCTTGGCCATTCTAGTCTCTAAACCAAATTTGACAAACACTTTGAACAGCTCGAGTCAGAAATTTCCCTTTTAGTTTCTTCGTTGGTTTTGAAGAATTGTTAAAGCTTAAAACATAATTAATTGAAAAAAAATAATCATTTCCGAGGTCTGTTTATGGCATTATTTTTTAAGGGAAACCCCGTTCTTGATGCATCATTTCCACCATTCACCAGCACAAGACAACATGATTAGCACAAACCTTCAGCTGCCCGTTTCTCACAACCCGCAGCAGAAAATATATAGAGGCTAGCTACTTGAGTCCCAACTTCCTCTTGGTTTTTATCAAAAAACCAAACTATCATGATTTGGTTTCTTTACCTTTTCACATCACACTCTATCATCCCCGTAAAAACCATTATAAATGAAATAATGTCTTTTAGTTTTATGACACGCGCTCATTTTCTTTTTCCCTTTCTTATCATATATATGGGGAGTGTTGCTTCACCACCAAATTAGATGATAATTATATCTGATAACACTTGGACACCTTTTAACTAGGAGGGTCCATTATATTCTTTGGTTTTTTTCTTCATTGTGCAATTCTCTAGTTTTCTTGACTTTCTGGCCTACTCTCTGGTTTTCTTTGCTAGTCTCTTTTTCCTTCTGATATATAAGCTCAATCACATAGACTGGTTCATGTGTATCCTATTCCGGTTTTTGTATGATTTAAGATATTGATGAGTTAAAGCTAGCAGTGATGCAACAGTGGTGGTGAATTTGATGCAGCAGCAATATTGTTTGTGACGGAGTCAATGGAGTCGTGTGTCCCACCTGGATTCAGGTTTCATCCGACCGATGAGGAACTAGTTGGGTATTATCTGAGGAAGAAGGTCGCATCACAGAAGATCGACCTTGATGTTATCAGAGATATTGATCTGTATAGAATTGAGCCGTGGGATCTTCAAGGTATAGCACTTACATAATTTGTTCTCTCCTTTTCAGTTTAGGGTTTGCCATAGATCACTCACTATCAGGAGGAGGTTAGATCCACCACTATTAGGGTTTACAGAACTAGATCATACACTGTTTATGTGTTGGATTCATTCGTGCTTGCATCACTGGCCTGTCCGTGAGTCGTTTCAGTTTCTGGTTTAGGTAGAGCTACTTAGGAATTTAGGCCCGAACGATCCTTTTATATGGAAAAAAACACTACGATTTTTCACGTTGAAGTTTGAGTGAGCTCTTCTTTAATGGACGCAGAGAGATGCTGGATTGGGTATGAAGAGCAGAATGAGTGGTACTTCTTCAGCCACAAAGACAAAAAGTACCCAACCGGAACAAGAACCAACAGAGCTACCATGGCTGGCTTTTGGAAGGCAACCGGTCGAGACAAGGCGATATATGACAAAACAAAACTCATCGGCATGAGGAAAACCCTCGTCTTCTACAAAGGTAGAGCCCCCAATGGGCAGAAAACTGACTGGATTATGCATGAGTACAGGCTTGAATCCGACGAGAATGGTCCTCCACAGGCAAGCATCATTTATCTTCTTTTTTCTTACTACTTTCTCTCTCAATCAAGATGTTACTCTACAGCTTAAAGGCAATTGTCTTTCATGGCCGCTCAACATGCTTATTATTAGCCTTTCAACAGATCTTTAGACCTAATTATTATTTGGAAGTTTCATTTTCAAACAGGGTCTTGTAGAGGTTTTGGAGTACATTACATGTTTATTAATCAAACTTTCTTCTGGACAAGATCATTACTGTTCCATTAATTCTTCATATTACAAACTATTAGTGAAAAATTTATGGTCTTTAGCTCAAATGATTCATCTTTTTCTACTTATGAGGAACAAAATGACTGTTGCTTTCCATGCATAGGCCTCTAACTACAGTTTTCAACGCGTATTGTTCTTTAGAAAGATGGCATCCACCATGCCTAAGTCAAAAAGTTTGTAATTTTAAAGTGCATGATAGCTTTCCTTCCTGTTCCTTTTTCTGGTATTGGGTATCTTTCTTTCTTATTTGTAAAAGAAAATGAAATTCCACCTCTCTTACCGATCGGTTCTCATGAGCTTTGACAGTGTCTTTCTACTTCCCTTTACCAAGCAAAAAGATAACGTACAAGGTAAAGCCAAAAAGGGAAATATAACACAAAGATAATTGCTTTTACACTTGGAATTAACTAACTGTAACCTTCTTTTTCTGCAAGAAACAACGCTCATATATGACTATAAATTTTGGCTAAGCCCTCGCAGGAAGAAGGCTGGGTTGTCTGCCGTGCGTTCAAGAAGCGAACCACTGGCCAAACCAAGAACGTTGAAGTGTGGGACTCAGGTTACTTCTATGAGGAACCAAGTGTTATAAGCTCAGTGGTGGATCCTACAGATTACATGTCGAGGCAGCCACAAAACTTTTTGTCTCAGAATTTTTTGTGCAAGCCGGAGAGAGAAGCGGAAAACTTAAGTCTTGTGCAGTCTGAAAATTTTGTGCAGCTTCCTCAGCTAGAAAGCCCATCTCTTCCACCAATAAAGAGGCCAAGTTCAACGTCACTCACATCGGAGAACAACAACTGTCAAAATAATATTAACACCGAGGAAAAAGAGGAAACCAGGGGATGCAGCAGTCCCAAGAAAGTGACTGACTGGAGAGCTCTAGACAAGTTTGTTGCCTCTCAGTTGAGTCAGGAAGACAGATACGATGGCGACGGTGTTCCAAGCTTTGTGGAGGAGAACGGTTCAGATATGCCGTTGCTGATACCACAAAGTGGTAGAGACGAGGGTAACAAGTTCAATGGATTCCTAGGTTCAAGCTCTGAGTGTGATATTGGGATATGCGTATTTGAGAAATAAAGGGACAAATATTACAGGCACCACAAGCTTGTCGTCTGTGATGAATACTAACCCATATATTTTCTGTAAAGAATTATGGTTGTGAATGAGTGGAAATTTGTCTCTCTTTAACTTTCAGTATTTCCCAGATATATTTTATTAATTATCATTAACGAATATTGTCGTTTGCTAAAAGAATCATTCTACTAGGCATAAGGCGCCATCGCTTATTACCTTGAGCTTCTAGAACTTAATTCCAGAGATTCAATGATGCTAAATCTACATGAGATTTCCCAAATTGATGGATACATAAATGTCTGTCTTTCCAAGAAAATCGAAGGAGCCACCACCACCCAACTAGTAGGACCTGCTATAGTGTGGAATGATAAAAATGTAAAGTCAAAGGAAAAAACTCGTTTTCAACATAGACAAGACGGGTGCGGGAATTCAACAGATACATCACACGTATTTAAGTGATAACTCATTTTTACCTGTGGATGATTAATATTCCTTTTAGTCACCAATCGAGACATGCCACATCAATTAGCGTTTACCCTTCTCACCTTTTGTTATGAATGATCACTCTGCGCTTTATTCTCTAATGGTGTGAGTGATTGATTATCACCAAAGGGACATTGCACCCAGAATTGATTGGCATTGTCTTGTTCACGCCCCCTATAATGGATTTATACAGATTGATACATGTGAACAATAAGTTGGACTCGAGGGAGGAGTACTATGGAGTAATGCTGCAACCGAGTCGTTCTTCTCGGATAGCAACGAGGAGGCGGGGTCGACCAATCACGTTCCGTCAAATGATTGTAAAGGAGACTGTTTGAGTTATGGGCAGAGAAAACTGATGATCGTGAACGCAAGAAAATTGCAAGCAATATGCAAAGCAATTAATCTGATGTGCCAACCAATTTAGAGCCTCTGTGCTTCTGTGTGTTCTTTAAGTGGCAGAGAACGATGAGCATATGCATAGCAATCAGTACAAGGAGTTGACCAAACCAAGTTCCCTTTTCTTACAACAATGATGCCAATGATGGCTTTTTGCGCTTTCATAAGCTTTTTCTTGCTAAGAAGGATAAGGGTGTCCTTCCCCTGTGCTTATGGGTAAGAACATTAATGTAATAATGTTTGTCTTGAATCTGTAATGGCCGAAAAGTAGTCTGTTGTTGGGAATCGAGATTTGGGCCAAAACAAGCGGGCTGGGAGAGATCACAGCTTCGACCTAGTCCAGAGCAACGTTTTCCTCCAAAAACGATCGTATATAAGCATATAAATGTCTATTAGTATTTAATTAAACACCATAAACATACAAATCAATACCAGGATCATAACCTTCCTTCGTATCCTCGAACAAGCCAACAAGATTAGCAAAGACAGAATCCTGAAGTCAATTAGCTAGATCGAACGATAGGGTGACGATTTGAGATAGATTGAGCAATTATCGGACGAAATCAGACTAAAGAACGACCTTATGGTTATGCAGTTGTTCAGACTCTAAACTCTACCAGAATAGGAACGCGAAGCTTTCTGCTTCAAACCAGGGACAAGTTCAACACAGGGTCGATTCAGAGTCCGCCCGCGTAGATATACATAGCGGATCGAACCAAATACCCACGACACCGTATTGGCGAACCATTGTTTTGCCCGTATTTACTATTCAAAGTCTCAAGCCCACTAACGCTTTTTTGTTTGTCTGAAAACAAAAGAAGAAAAAACAACATTAAAAGAGTAGTTCAGCGCAAGAGTGATGGACAATTCGACCGACACATCTGTTAAGATTCATACAGGACTCTAACTAAATACAGAGACCAATCTTGTTGATTTGTTCAAATTTTGTTGAAGGTGGCAATCAAAATCAGGCCAATTGATGCATTAAAGATAAGAAAGTAATATCCGAGAAACAGCTCGAATCCCAGATCTGAAAGGAGAGTTTTAAGAAAACAATCAAAACTGAGTTGGATTTACACAAAACTTGCATAGTGATTACACCATACCACTATATCCAGAGGTGCTAAGAAACATGCGTACGGACAAACATACACACACCATATTCACAAAATGGCCACCAAACTAAACCCAACATTCGCTAGCTATCAATTAACACAATCAGGCAGCAGAAGCCCTTTTGGCCCTCTTGGCAGCAGGGGACTTGATCGACTTGGGCTGCTTAGGCTTAGTAGGAGTTGATTTCTTTGCCTTCTTAGTAGCAACTTTCTTGGTACTCTTCTTTGGGGCCTCTGTTTTACTGACAGACCTAGTTTTGGTACCTGTCCTGGTACCGGTGGCTTTAGGCTTTTTCTCTGTGCCAACATTTACAGCCTTGCCCTTATCCTTCTTACCTTCCTCAGATAGCTTATAAGATGCTTTGATCTTGATGAGCTTCCCTCTGGTAACAGAGTTCTTGAGCTGAAGACTTAGAATCTTCTTGAAATTCGCAGGGAGCACTGGCTTGTGCTTCTCTTCCATGTACTTGGCTATAGCGTAAGGGCTTGACCCACTTTTCTCGTTCAAGTACAACAAAGCCTCCTTGATCATCTGTTCCATCAAGCTCAACGAATAAAAATCGAAACACATAAAACGAAAAAGTAAAAACGAAAGTACAACAAGATCAAAAAGAAAATCACCTGAAAATAAGGAGGGTGAGCAGCCGTTTTAGACTGCTTAGGCTTCTTCTCCTTGGGAGCTTTAGGTTTCTTCTCCTTAACAGCCTTCTCAACCGGTTTAGCCTCCTCCGTTGAGGGAGGCTGCTCGACGATAGGGGTTTCAACCGCTTCAGTAGCTGCCATAGCAATAAACCGTTCCAAACAAACACGAACACTATTCGCAGAAACGAAAAACGTTACCGAATGATCGCTGATATTCTTGATCGTTCCGACGGAGCTACGTGGGCTTTATAGCGAGGAACCAATAAATTCTGATAAAGCTAGATTCTGTTGTGCTTGGTCCATTTTTAGGCGGGGAGGATTGCCAGCGTGTACAAAGATGTGTCTAGAAGGCACACGTGGAGTATAATCCCGACGTTGTTTTCTAAAATTGTAAGCTTCTCTAAAACTGCGGTACTGTGGATAGGCATCCCATCGCAGCACACCACTCGCTTTACGGTCTTTGCCTTAGGTTTTCCTTAGCCGGTACGTACGCAAGAACACCTCTGTGTTTTTTGGCCGCCTTTTTTACCTTAGTTTCTATGGGATTCTGAGGTTTCTTGATGCATAAATCTCATGAGCTTCAAGAGGAGAAAGTGCAGAATTTAATGTTGTTTGAATGGAGTGAAATGGTGGGCGTTTAGGTGTGATATTCAGTCATTAAAGAAATACCGTGCATTTTTTTAAATATTCAATGTGAACTACAATATAATTATAAATATTTTTTTAAAAAATAATAATATTATTTTATTCTATTGTATTTTATTTTAAATTTTAATAATATATAATATTTTTTAAAAATAACTAGAATCGATATCATTCCACAGCTTTTTAAAAACAGTGCATTTTAGATTATTTGTCATGTTTCCTGGTTATAAATATTAATTGCATCATATTTATTTTAATATTACGATTTTTTTACCATTCTCTAATAAAAACATACGTTTAACTTGGACTTAGTATTTAACTATGAAGTAGATTTTATTATTTAATTGTAGAGTTACGTTACCTATGTATAACACAATTATATCTATGCATACTCAGCAATTCTTTTACAATTTAAATTAGTGAATATATTATATGATTTATTAACTTAAACTATGGTAATTACTTCTTACACAAGAAGAGGCTCAATCCGCCCCTGAAAGTTTCCCCTAGTAGAGCACACAGCAGCGCGGCAAAAACAGAGTCTGATCGAAAGAGGAAGAATGAATCGATCTTGTCAACTGAAGCGGATCGAGAGCATCGAAAGACAGGGGGGAGGAGGAGAACGTGAGAGAGAGGGAGAAACATAAGAAGAGGGGCATAATGGCTTCGGCTAGTCAGGTGAGGGCATCTCATATACTGATAAAGCACGAAGGTTCTCGAAGGAAGGCGTCCTGGAAGGATCCGGAAGGCCGCGTCATACGGAACACCACCAGGGACGCTGCCGTATCCCAGCTCAGTGCCATCCGGGAAGACATCGTTTCTGGTCAGGTCAAGTTCGAGGACGTCGCCTCTCGCGTCTCCGATTGCAGCTCCGCAAAGCGTGGCGGAGATCTTGGTTAGTTTCCTTACATGTATCCAGTTGAGCCGTAAGGTTTTGTGCTTCAGTTGTTTTGAGGTCTCTTGAGTGCCCCTGCTTGTACGTTTATAGCAAGTCATTTTTTCTGGATTGTTATATGTTTAACGCTTTTAACATTTATTTTTATGTGCAATCGTCGATGGAGAACGTTATAGCAATGCTTATTGCGGGTATAAATGCGGTAGTAGAATGCCCAGTAATTGAAACATGTCTGGAAGGTTAACGTCAGAGACATTATTCAAGCAATTGAAATGAAAGCCTTCCCGTGAGGATTAATCATACAATCGTTACAGTTGATGACTTGAAGCAGAAAGCTATTGTTAGGAAGAAACAAGCAAATAGCCACAGAATTCTGAAAAATCAATGAAAGAGGCTTAGAGGACCACGAAAACCAACAATTTTCATTCAATAATCACTAAAAGAACATATGTTGTAAGTGATATTTTGTTTTCAGAGAGAACATGGAGATTAGCTGTCTCTTCTACCATAAAAATTTTTAGCTGTCTCTTCTACCATAAAAATTTTTAGTTCGGTATTTATGATTTTTAGAATAATTTTTCTTTCAATCTCTTCTTATATTTTTTGTTTCCAAGGTTAAGCGTATTATCCATTTGGGGAATTAAATTCTGAGTTCTGATTTGACGGATTATGGCCTTGTTATATGACTGAAATGTGCATTGCGTGTCTTGGAAATTGCTAAACTAAACATGACCAAATAATAATTGCTAGCCCGTTTTGACCCCGTTTTAGTGAGGATTTGCCCTGTGTTTCTTATTGTCAAACACTAACGCCATGAACTGATTCATTAAACAGATGGAAGCAAGGTGACAACTCTGAAACATAAGTATCATTCTTTTATTTGTATCATAATACAAAATGTAGTATTGCCACTGTCGAACATAGCTCTTTCTAGTTCAACTCAATCAAATGAAGTTCATTGATATCTTACTAGTCTCTGCTCAATCTAACTGACACTGCCTTCAAAACTGGTACTGTTAGCTGTTCAGTTTTTGGTCCTTGTACAATGGTATTTAACTTAAATTTACCTCTCAATTCAGCATTTAAGCGTAAGAGTATACTGAATCACTAATGTTTGCTTTTCTACATCCTACATCTTTCCGTTACTTTGTATGGCTTATGTTCTTCATATAGCATTCAGACCGCATGACTGAACTTATGTCAATGCTTTCACATATGTCGATGTTGCACACATGTGATGATGCTTATAGCTAGATGTTTAGTGTCAAATAACATGTAATCAAATTGAATTACTTCTCTCTAAATGGATAATTCCTGCTTTGTCAAGATCCGATAGTGACCACGTGCCCTTTATGCTTTGAATTTGTATATTTGACATGACCATGATTGCTTTTGGTATTTAGATTCACATATTATTTCTTTTAGTAATGGTTTCTACATGGCCACATTGCCACATTGCCATTGTCTGAATGAATCTGTATCCGTATTCATGTAGGTCCATTTGGACGGGGCCGGAAGCAGAAACCTTTTGAAGATGCAACATTTGCGCTGAAGGTTGGTCAGATAAGTGACATAGTGGATACTGACAGTGGGGTTCACATAATCATGAGAACTGGCTAGTCTTACATGGATTAGCATTATATAGTAAAGCTTTTCAATGTATGGGCAAAATATATTCGATCATTGTTACTGATTTGTTTTTGAAGATTTCGTGACAATTCCACTTACTAGAGCTCACATTATCACTATTATTTTTCAGTTCTGATGATTATCAGTCCTTTGCGCCTCAAACATATATGGTTGATGCAAGAAAAAAATTGGGCTCGTAGTATGCCTCCAAGAAAACACCCGCTCTGGTATAGAATGTCATGGTCTATTTTTAGCGTCTCGTTTTAACTACCCTTCTAGCACAAAAACTTCTATAGATCTAACGGACCATTTATATTTATGTATAGTGACAAAAATATCATTATCTAATTCAAAATATATCGTATAACTGGTATATTATATCGACACCAATATGGTTAACTAGGCACCTACTTGGATTATCAATCATGGCAAGAAAGTTGATCGCGCATGGCTAACTACTAAGCCTCTAATCACAAGGAGAATCGAAAAACTAATCAATTGGACTCCCCTAGTTTTTTTCAATTTCCGCACAGATGTGGCCTTCAACTACGCAGTAATAAGATGCGGTGCAATGGCAATTGTGGGGGATTGGGATTGGTAGATGAATATGTAGATATATAGTTAATCGTACTATTTCTCCAGCAATAAAATCAAACAAGAACTTTTGGTTACAAGGTACCATTTTAAGATTGGTCACGAAAGATACTAACTTTTCATTCTTTAGGTTATGAAACTCACCTTTTAGACTCTGCATGGTGTAACTGCTTTGGATTTATTCCATATTTTCATAATAGAGAATAATTAAGATCATTTGAATTATGTAATATAAATAAAATTTATTTCTTAATAAGATACGCATTTTAACAGTTATCAATAAAAAATAATCTTGTAATCAATAAGAATATTCTTCTGTTATAAAAATGTATATAAACAGTTACATATTATATGTAATTAATCATAAATACATATTTATGGCTTGTTCAATTTATTTTAGTATTTTAATATTCTAAAACAATATTTATGTCATCCTTTTCATCTTCCGTGTATCATAACTATTTTATAACACTTCTAGTCGTTAAAAGTCAAGATCAAATGAATTATACGAATTATAACATCCATGCAGGCAGTCTCTATGTAACTAAATGATGATTTAAATTTATTAATAATTCATTAACTTATTCAGTCAGCAGAGAATATAACATGGTATTTTCTAAATCCATTCGTGATATTACCGCTATCAAAACACAACTAGAGTATCAAAATCAGTGGGCCAAGTTTCTGGGATCATAATATTTTGGTGTTAAAAACAATCAAAATTTAGTATGTATGGTGACAAAAAAATGTAAATTTGGTATTTCTTCATTTGATATGTTAATGATTTACTTACAATTTAGTTTCAAAATAGATTTGAGCATTCATTAACTGTATTAAATAGCTTTGTTTACGAATATACAGAGTTTCGAACTCAAGATTGGTATGACTTATTATTATAAACTATCAACATATAATTAAAAATAAAAACAAAAAAATTAAATGGTTATGCTGTCCTCTCTTAAAGAATTTCAAACAATTTAACAGAAAACTTTTCATCTGTTCCAGTACCTCCAACCCACATCGTACCGAAATTACGGCAACCCATAACAAAATTCCAGTGTCTCTTATATCAAGTATACCCTCCTATTTACAATCCTAGCAAAAATTTTAACTTTTTCCAGTTACTTCCCCGCACAATCTCATTCTCTTGGCACAAGGACCCTTCACTTTCCTAACACTAACCATGTCTTTTGAGTGTTTGAAAAGACAATTTGGCCCATTACGGCATCCCTTGGGGCCATTAAAGTACATGCAAGGCTTCTGAGACCTTGCATTGAGTTCTCCCGGTTTTATATTTTCCATACACCGTTGGTGGCTATTACTTGTAGCAGAAAAAAATGTCCCACTACGGGCCTCAGTTTCATTCTTGTCTGTTCCATGTTCCCTTATTAGATTCTTAATATAATTGATATCCTTCACATTGATGGTTTTCTTGGAATCTACTGGGAGATGAGACAAACTGTATGGTTGCACAGCAGTCACGCCTAGAGGAGACGACACCGTGTTTAGCAAGCAATTCGAATTCATGGACGTTAAAGATTGAGCTGACCTTTTCAGTGACCTCGGTCCTGAAGCATCCATTGGTTCTGGCATATGCATATGTAATCCAAGCTTGCTAGGTAAATGATGATGTGAACTTCCATTGGCATTCAACGGTGCCACGGGCATTGCAGGTTGCATACTGAATGATAAGGGAACAGTACCAGGTTTAGATGTTGGTCGCACATTAATAGGGGTATGATGCAATTTCCCATCAACAGCCATTGCAGCGGGAACAAAGGTGGGCTTTGGGCAGGAATGAGAGCTAGTTAGAGATGCTGGTGCACTTGCCGCATTAGAAGGTGTCTGAAAGGTATTAGTCAGTTTCTCGATCATTTTCCGGTCACTAAAGATTTTGACTAGCAAATCTGGGTCAATTAAGCTTCCATGCTCCTTCATTTTCATTACCGAATTCACAACTGAAGATGCAGCTGTAACTATATCACTCATATCTGTTGAAGGTGAACCAACCTGTTCCTCATTGGTGGGTGGTCGCTCTAAGATAGGAAGGTTGGAATTTGAAGAGTTCAGACATCCAGATTTTAAAACCAGGCTCCCGGTCGACATGGGAGATAGGGAGTCTATGGTGGAGCTTAGTCGTGCTGAAAAATCAGAAGGAACATCTTCATTGTCTTCGACAAAGGTCATAGGAATGATAGGGGTGCGGCTATCATCATATTGTTCATCTTCTATTTGCCGTGAAACAACGGGGCTACATGGAAAAATATATGAGGCGTATTTTAACAAGAAAAAAAATAACATTAACAAATAGATATCTACGAGAGCAGTGTTTTTACCTGGAAGGGATCATAGATACACGAGGATAAACAGCTTCAAGCAGCTTCGCTTCCCTCATTTCCTGAACCCCAAATTCATGGCTGTGTTCACCCATAGCTACTTGCAAGCTATAATCTATCACAGTCTGTCCAGCAAGAGAAAGAGAGGGGAAATCAAGCCCATTGATTTAAAAATTTTATTTCTCTTATCAAAGATTAAGAGCTACAATATACGCAAGGCTACAAAAACATGGAGCTTTCTCATCACAATATCAACGGGAAGAAGTCTATCCCCATTAAATTGAAAACAAGAGAGTGAAAAATTCCACTTACTTTGGGAGGGCACTTCCATTCAATCTTTGGGATATAATACAGTTCCTCATTTGATTGATTCAAATGGAAACTGTCTTCAAAACCAGGGGGAAGATCATAAGAATCCTCGCCAATTTTTGAAGGACAATCATCAGTATGAAACAGCTTCACCTATTTCAAGTAAGATAAAAGCCCTCAGAAAGATATCACTCAAAAGTTTGACAGAGCAAAACTGCCAATAGCATAAACAAGAGATGCATGTATCTATTTACCAGTGAAAAAAACAATCATACAAGTTACAGTGAAATTACATATATAATAATACTACTTCCGAAATAATTAGGAAAATAAAAGGCGCGTAAGCTTTTAACAACTTTCCAAAGATAATCCCACAAAAGCAACCAAAATTAATTATGTATGAACGCAAAAATGATTAATATTGATTAATAGGACATAAATTACAGTATTATTGACATCTCCTTCCAAAATATCATAACAAACCAAACCAAAAACTTCTATCAGTTCTCTCCCTCATGCCAACATAAGAAACACCCACTGATTCTTCTATCAAAAATGCCATCAATATACGATACCTGATGAACCTAATTCAATCATACTAAAGTGCCATTGTTATATGATTATCAGATATAAAGGCAAGTAAGATTCTCTACATATAATGCCAAAGCCCATTAATTGGATCACTTAAATCATTTCATCCATCAGTTCCATAAAATAATCTGGAACTCATGTTACAACAAATCTTAGTAACTAGTCTTAGCATTCATAACAATTATTTGAAAAAAAAAGGATCATATGAAAATTATCTAATCTTCCCTTTAAAAACAGTTTTTTTATGATTTCCATGATGACTTAATTCTGTCGTTTTCATGGACAACAGGGCTATATAATTTAGAGTTGTCACAAAACAAAACGACAATTTCTTGATGAAAGAACTCCAATCAAGAAATTTCATTATAATTAGAGCCCAAAGCAGAACCGCCGCTAAATTGGGAAAGTTTTCGGACGTTAGTTTTGGATTTCGGATTGAATTTCTTGACGATCATTATGTTTAATTTGTGTGCTTCTTAAAAAAAAAAATTCAAATGTAAAATCAATTGTCGACCCGACCCGAATGCCGCAAAAATCCCTTAAAATAACCAATGATTATTTCGAATACTGTGGTAATTTAATTTATCGATTCACCGACCGCTTTGCCATCTCTATAGGAGGCGATTACATCATATTTCTGAGAAAACCAAGCCAAATATCAACAACACTACATGGACAAGAGAAAAACAAGTCAAACTAATAATAAAAAACGATTAAAAGATAAGTTTCATCAAAAGTTTTGACCTAGAAAATATCACATAATTGCAAAACAAATTCAAAGCGTCAAACTGAAAAAAAAAAGGTCTAAGCTATCAACACAGCTATACCTGGACAAGACAATCACCGGACGCCCACGATACCCTCTTCGATTGCCTCATGTTATCTCAGATCACACTTTATTCTATTGGCGTAACCAGAACGAGGAAAAACTAAACAGAAATATATCCAATCGCATAAACCAGGTAAGCGTCAATAGAACGATTCTACGGATACGTAGCACGGTTAATTCTTAGAAGAAGATCTAGATCCAGATCTGTGGAAGAAAGATAAAAACGCCGACTCAAGATCTTTAACGATGAGACGCAGGCACTGGAAGGCGCAGGAGGGGCACGAGATGAGATAACCCTAGAAACGCCTTTGTTTATAACTGATCTGTATTGTTTTTTCTCTTTATTACGCCTCCTTACGATTGTTCTCGCTATATGTGGGAGGGGAAACCAGTATGTTAGTTTCTTTATATATAGGTCTGAACCGGTATACGCGGAACCGGCTTTCGTCGGTATTTCCTTGGGCTGTTAAGATCCAATTAGTACACTATATCGGACTAAGTTTCTGAATTTGATTGAACATTTTTTATTTTAAAAATAAATAATTATTAATTTAAATTTTATAATAATAAATTTAAATTTAATTTAATTTATTATTACCTAAATTATTATTAATATTAAAAGATAATATTTTATTTTTATAAAAATTTCTAATTTTAATTTGAAAACTTAGAAGCATCAGTTATATGCATATAGACTTGTCTTTGATTTTAATAATTAAATAATAATTGAATTGAATGGATTAGCATTGGTTATGTATCAGGAAAGTTTAGCATTGGTTTATGAACAAGGCCCAATTCATGAACAGTAATATCAGGAAAGTTTAGACATTCAGAAAGGTAAATATTTTTCTAGACGGCCCAGGCCCAAATTACTAAACCTAACCCTAAAAATCTCACACTTCCATTTCCCAACAGAAACGGTGCCGTGCAGACGCCATTCCACCTATAAATTCTACCGCTAACCCTAACTCGTACTTAGCATTTCATCGTCTCCCAACTTCGCCGCTTCATCAGCAGAGCACAGCACAGCTCAAATGGGAAGAGTTATCCGTGCTCAGCGTAAGGGTGCTGGATCCGTTTTCAAGTCTCACACCCACCATCGCAAGGGCCCTGCCCGATTCCGCTCCCTAGACTTTGGCGAGCGCAACGGCTACCTCAAGGGTGTTGTTTCAGAGATCATCCATGACCCCGGCCGTGGCGCCCCCCTTGCCCGCGTTTCATTCCGCCACCCATTCCGTTATCAGAAGCAGAAGGAACTCTTCATAGCCGCCGAAGGTATGTACACCGGTCAGTTTATCTTTTGCGGCAAGAAGGCAGCTCTTGTTGTTGGTAATGTTCTTCCCGTCAGATCTATCCCCGAAGGTGCTGTCATCTGCAACGTCGAGCATCATGTCGGTGATCGCGGTGTTCTCGCCCGATCATCAGGCGATTATGCTGTTGTCATAAGTCACAACCCTGATAACGACACATCCAGGTCCCTATTTTCTACTGCTTTTTGTTTGTGGTCTGTTATTTTGTTTATTTTATGGAAGATATGTTTGGATCTGCTTTGAATGAAAATTACTTTTTATTGTCAAGTCTGAAGTTACTTGTTGGCATAAAACTGTGCAATGTGTTGTTTTCATGCATGGATTATTTGCTCTCTTATTTCACCGCTGGCAATTTTCTCAACTTTTAACTGAAATGAATGAAATAATTGGAAATGAAGTATTGACCGATAATCCTTAAGCCTTCCTAATAGCTGCGGACCGCCATTTTGGAATTTATTGAATTACATATTTTTTCTTATCGTCCTGTTCAATTGTATTCTCAATGATATATGTGTTCTGCTTAGTGAATTGCTTTGTATTGATCATATCGTTTGACTTGTTCATGTTATATTGACCAATATACAGAATTACCTTTCCACATATTGTTATTTTACTTCATTTTTGGGCCGTAACTAATGTTTTCAGATCCATTCTCTCAGGATAAAGCTTCCTTCTGGTTCCAAGAAGATCATTCCAAGTGGCTGCCGTGCAATGATTGGACAGGTAGCAGGTGGCGGAAGGACTGAGAAGCCTATGCTTAAGGCTGGTAATGCATACCACAAGTTTAGAGTGAAGAGGAACTGCTGGCCTAAGGTTCGTGGTGTGGCAATGAACCCTGTTGAGCATCCTCACGGAGGAGGTAACCACCAGCACATTGGTCATGCTAGCACCGTCAGGCGTGATGCACCTCCTGGCCAGAAGGTTGGTCTCATTGCCGCAAGGAGGACAGGTCGTCTTAGAGGTCAAGCTGCTGCCACTGCATCCAAGGCCGATAAGGCTTAAGTCTTTTAATTATTCAGTTCTTGGTTTTTATAGTGCATTGCAGAAACTTGTGCGCATGTTTTGTAGTGGAAGTTTTGCTGAGAAGTTGAAGTTTCAGGTGGTTTTGTTTGGTGACGTTCTTCCAAGACATTTGATTTATGTTCCGTGCATTAATGATATTATAAATGGAATTCTAAAACGTGATGGGAGTGATTTGTTCTTTGCTAGAGTGAAGGATCCTCCAACACTAGTGTCCTTGATCACCATTCCAATATTAGTTCTCATAAATTTAAAGTTCTTTTCTTGGTACTCCTTTGTTTAAAATATCTAAATAGCAGATCATTTTAAGATACAGCGAGTGAATCTTCTTTTCCTATTGAGTTTTGCCGTGCTTATCTTCTATTGATTAGGATTTTTACTTTTAACTATTGTATCTATTGTTTATGTCCCATATCATATAACAGATTTCTCAGCCAAATTGGATTTTTTTAAAAAAGATTTACAGCAACAAAATTCTAAACTTTTGACTTTGCTTCTTTTATGAATCCTTCACTCTTTTAAAACAAAAAAAATTGTAAGACCCCAATTTTAAGAAAAATCAAAACAGTTACTAGAACTAGAGAGTATTGCAAACAAAAGATTCAATTCCTTTTGTAAATAGAACCAATTGGCAATACCCATAGCCCTAATTCAGATAATGAAACGGAATTAGAAAAAGTTTGGAGATTGAGGGGTCCCCTCCAATTTGCGCTCTAAATACCATGTTTGTTTTTCAGTCTGTTATAATTATGAATTTTTTTACGTACATTCTATACCAAGTTCGATAGGCTTATTTTTATTGTAACTACATATATAAAAGTTAAAACATTAACATGTGAAATACATAATCATCTCTCGTTTAATAAAAAATTCAAATCTTTATTTTGTGATATGGTCATCCATAATTGGTTTGTCTGAGTGGAGGGGAGAAAAACATGTCAATTTTTTTATATATATATTTCATGTGACTTTTAATTCGAGAAGCGTATGCCCATTCAACTTCCAATTGGATCAAAAATTTTAAAATTATTTTATATCTAAAATTAAGGATTTAACTATTAAATTTTAATTAAAAGTAAATAAATTTTATTATTCAGCTACTCTTTATAACTGCTAATATTGTCTGCACATTACTAATTCAAAACATGCTAAATGTATGATAAATTTAAGTTACTCATACGACTTGTGTCGTTTAATTGAGTTGGATGGGAAATACCAGTTCGAATTTATATATTGTAGCGGTGGAGTAGTTATTTACGAGCATTTAGCTAATAAGAATGATTAGGAAGTATTCGGTAGGGATCATCGGATTCCTATCCCTTTCAAAAGCTATTTAGATGCATGACGGACTTTTAAGCACCACCAGGAACTCCACCTATATCATGTGATGCAATCACCAAGCAAGATAGACCTTATCCCATGTTACCATATATAGGACTAAATACAGCAAAGCAAAACCCAACATCTCTTTGCTGTCTCGTTCATTCTTGGAAAATTTTAGGACATTTCTTGATCTTATCTAAGGTGGTGCATTATTGCAACTTCCGAATTATACTAAACTCATCAAACACTGTGTATCAGGCTGACATGGAGCAAGGGAGCATGGCGAATTGATCAAATCCTTGATATGTTTTGTTACTATGTACAAGACAAAATCATGTATTGACAAGCACTATATACTGTAGTAGACAAATGGTGTTGGTTCTTGTTAGATGCTCAAAAGAACAAATCAGAATATATAGTAGCTTTCTCCTGATACAAAGAAGGCGAGAGAGAGAATTCTAGGATACCTGAATGGATGAGACAGAGACCAACTCTAGCTAATGTTTTCTACTCTTGACTTTGAGTTAGAAATTCGAGAAATGTCTTTTCAATATAGTATGATATTATTGTAAGGATTGAATTTAATCCTGAATTGAGTTTTTTCTTAAATATTATATTTAATCAGAATTGGAGTTTTGAAGATGTGAGTAAAATTTATTTCAATATTGATCTTAACAGATATTAATCGAAATTTGAAAAAAAAATTAATTATACGGATTTGATTTGACTTGAATATAGATGATTGGTTAATAATTGTCAATCAACATATACGTACGTCTTACATATATACGGTACTTACTAATATATATAAACCCAGGAAAAATTAGTCCTGCCATTTACGGGATAAAAATCTGAGTTACTAAAACCAAACAAGACTTTAACAATAGTACTCTCTGCTATAAATCTTTGGTGGTGAAAAAATGGAAAGGTCTTCTCTTTGTCCAGTGACAAAGGAATGTTTTATCTGGACAACGTATGTGAATACCCTGTTCTTCCTTATCTTATAATCTCTATCAAGGAGCGGAAAACAGCTTCATCACAGGGGATGGTAATGCCCATGTCATGTTTAAAACCGAACTCCTCTTCAGCTCTTAGAAGTAAGCTTTGAAACTCCGGGTGATCCAACCATGATATCGGGACAATGTGTCTGCTTCTATTCTCTCCAACATACACTGCAAAGTGGCCTTTCGGTACATCATCAGGAAGGCCTTCTTGATGATATCCGTTTTTCATTCCAAAACTCGAGCATCTTCTGAGAATTTGTTTCAGCGGTATCGTTTGAGGAAACTTGTTGGACTTTCTGATGGCCATTTGGGTTCAGAGGAAGAGTAGTAGAATTGATCAAGAACAAAAGGGAAAGAGAAGAAGAGAATTGTCAATGTTAGTTGAGGATGACTGACGATGGAAGAGAGGTTTGAGAGGTATTTATCGGATAGAGCCAATATGAAAGGGAGCTAGTTTTTGAAAACAGACTCATGTGATGTGGGGGCACAGAACAGAACAAATGTGTTTTGAATGCAAACGTAGCCTTGGAAACCATTGGGGTATACCCTACATTGTTGCCTTATTCAAGGACATATAGCGACCATTCCCTACACTCTTTGTGATGGCTTTCTGCTTGTCTTCTTTTACTCATGATATAAGTTGGCCTGTTTTCCAGGTGGCAAAACTATACAAGAATATGTACTTGTGTGCAAGTTTCGGGAGAGATTAGTCTGGTTGCCGAAATCGGACTCGGACTGAATACTCTTCTGTTCAGTAATTTTACAGTAGAGACATAATTGGATAGCGGTCAGATAAAGTAATCCAAGAAAGTCATACTCAGACCAATCGCAAACATGAGGCAGTTCCTGTCCACGACTCTAATTTTGTAGTCACAAATATCTGACTTGGCTGGGCTTAAATGGCGCAGACTTTGTTCAATCCTCTAGAAAAGATCAGGTTTGTTACTGTAAAAATTAAAAAACCTGATGTGTCCTGACAACCATAAATATGTAGTGATCAAGTAGAAACTGATTTTCCAAGAACTGAGAACCACAAAAAAACTGATATATATGTATCTCCTGCCTTGTCTTTGGCTTATTCAAGACAATGCTTCTCCTGTTCAAAGGTTTGACAAGATATTTACCGACCATCTTCCTTGTGTCTCTGTTCTTATGTATGCACAACTAACAACACATTTGGTTTCGCAAGAAATATGCAAGATACACCTAGAAAAAGCATAAGCATACGGAAGGTACAAATTGAATAGGGACTTGAGACATAACTTTCAACTGGAGCTTACTTGGAAGTTTGCTCCACACAATCCTGTTTCTTTGTTGAATCTTCAAGCTTTGTGTCGTTTGTCATAATATCAAACTTCCATACATTTATACTAAATATTATATGAAAAGTCGACGGATGAAGTAAAACAATAGTTTATGTATGAACAGACCATTTCTATTACAACTATAAATACGTTGTCAGCAGTTGTCATAGCAAAATATTATAATAGCTTTATCTTTGTTATTTCTTTTGCACAAACTGTTCAACGGGAGCCACCCTCCTTTTGGAACATGCTCATATCTCTCCATGAGTTTGCTTATTATTGAATCTTTTTGTTTTGGATATAACAAGCATTTGGTCTCTCTCCGTATACGCACGAGCATTATTACGGGATTCAGTGGTCAACTGGCCTTTCGATACTTCAGGATAATGTTAATTGATGATATAATTATTGTTATTTTCAAATCATTTAGGCCTATTTGAAATGAAAATAGACAAAGCCATGTTTTTATGTACCACCCCGTTCTCGTTCTTACGGCATTCGATTAGCGACGTTCAAGCACTCCCACCCACTCTTACGACTTGGACAAGTTGTAGGAGAAAGCATCAGTTTTTCAGACAAACTAAACATCTTTTAAGGATTGCAACAATCAGAATGATAACTATCTCATTAATGGAGTAAATCACCATCCTCGCAGCACACATCTATTTCGATTAAACCATCCTTTGTGGTTTTCTTTTCTAAGAGTTTAAGAATGTTCTTAGCAAATATGTCACAGGTCTCATCACAATGTTACAGTTTCGCGAAAAGAAGGAAAGGCATCCAATACACTAATCCAAGTCTCTCTCTTTCTCCCCCGGCTATGCTCGGACGGGGCGGATTGATGATCACTAGCTTGAATGAATCAGCCATTTACAGAAAGCCAAAGGTTGCAGAAGCATTGTCCTAGGCATAATTTAGATATTTGATGCGATCAGGGCCATTACTTTGCATTGCTCATTCATGGCAAGAAGTTGAGCCTCTTTCTTGTCGAGGAGAGCATTCAACCTCACATTCTCTTCCATAAGTTTCTGAACTTCAGCCTCTTTCTGCATTTTCTCGCCCTCCAGTTGAGTTGTCTTTGCAACTAACCTGCTCTAAGATATAAACGGTTAGCATAGATACATACATATAAGGTCTATGACTTTGCGGCTTTAGCAAATCACACTAAACAGATGATCGGTATCTGTTAATCATGCCACCGCAAGAAAGGAAGATATGATATTACAACTAGCCTGAATGGTATATGTTTCAGATTTCTAAACCACACTTATCCCGCAATTTCATAACTGGAAATCATGACCGCAAAGCCTTAGAATATATCAAATTATTTCCAGAGTAAACGAAGGAACGGGAAGAATAAACACAACATTCACAGTCCAAACATGTAAGCAAATATTAGAATATCAAGGTGCACCGACCGTTCAAAAAGCCTTTCAATCGTCTGAAATTGCTTTTCCGATGAAAGAAGGGTTTCTCTCACGCTAATGAGACTGCTCACATAGGATTTCAGAGACTCAAAGTCTCTTTTCACACGGCAAAGCTCCTGCTCATCATCAGCTGCCCTTTGTCTCTGTCTAGACGTTTCTTCTACCAGATCCTCAACCCGCTGACGCATCTCATTTAGAATACCATTTGTACCCAAAGCAAATCGCTCCATTTCATCTAATTTTACAGACATGTTTTCAATTTGGACAGCCTTCCTTTTGATTTCTTCTTGACTTAAGGTCGTTTTCTCTTTCTCAAATGCAGTTTCAGATTCTGCCATGATAACCCTTTTCATGAGGCCTTCCATGACATCACTAACCATCTGAACGGACTTGAGTATTTCCCCAACATAAATTTCATCTTGCTCACCAAAACTTCCACGTTGCATACTAATTCTGCTCCACGTTTCTTCATCTGGACCATCAAATGAAGAGAGATCAACATTCCTAGACCAACTAGAGAGAGGTGTGCCATTTTTGTCAACAAGTCCCACCCCTTCTAACTGTTTGATGCCACAAGATGTATGTGCTAAATCTGGAACAGCCATGATTCTTGCTTTTGATTTTAAGTAGGCCAATAATGTTGCGGTTGTTTTCACTCTTCGCCAAAGAAACTCCAACTCTCTCTTCCCATCTTCATCAGATCCCTGTATACAAGCTTGAACCTCTGTAATCTTTGCTTGCAGTGCATCCACCTGAGATTCCTGTCTTCCCATCTCCAGTTTCCACACTTCATGAGTGTCACTGGACTGAGACTTCAAACCAGACAAGTCAACCTCATCTCCGCTAGCCATGCCCTGCTCCACGTTGCAAAACAAAAAAAAAACATATTAGAATTTCAAATTCATGATAGGTAAACAACTCAAACTCTCTAAAAGAAAATTTCAGAAAATGAATTCATTTTCACGCTCAAAATGCATAGACGCAATTAAATATCCAAAACACGCGAATTTAACGAACAAAAGTTACGAAACCCACCACAAAAGTCTAAATTCTTTATACACCAAACCCATCTCGAACAAACGCAAAGCAAACGATTGCGGTTCCAAAACCTAAGTCAATAACCTCGACAAATTTACACATCATAACAAACACGATTAAAACCCTAAATTTAGATGTTATCCAGATGCATTATATCCCAAATGGAACCCAAATTAAAATAAAATCAAAATTTAAAAAGAAAACAGATAATCAAAAGAAAGGTCCGTTACATACAAAGGACAGATTTTGAAATTAAAAACAAAATTGTGCAAAACTAGAAAGAGAAAAGGAAAAGCGATAATCGGACAAAAACCACACCGTAGAATCTGATTGGATGATAGCTGTGCAGAGGGTTAACAGATTGAAAATGCGAATAGACCACCGTCAGGACTGTGATTTGTAACGAACACACGTTCAACGGGGAAAGTATGCAGAGGCCGGGAGGCAGAAGGTATTTGTTGTTTTCTCCAACTCCCCTTTTTTTCCTTTTTCCCGTTCCCTCACCTAATGAATAAAGTATTACTGTACTTTCCTTTCCCGTCCTGTTTATTACGTTTTTCTTTATAATGTTTCTTTTATATTTTCACGGCTTTTCTTCCTTTTCTTTACTAATAATTTCTACTCTTTTTCCTGAGAGATGGGTTATAAAGTACAACCATAAATTTGTCAAGGGAACGGTCCTATTCCTATCTGGATTATGTTTTCTTATTTACCTGACGAGAATAAAGAATCTCCTCGTTTGGCTCTTTCCTTGCATCCTTGGCATCCAGTTGTTGGCTAACTGAATGCCTGTCGTTATCATCTCACCAAATCTGAAAATAATTCTTTAACTTAATGATATATCAAAATATACTTTTCAATTTAAATATTTTTTTTGAGTTAGATAATAAATTTTGTTTGCTTTGTTTATTTTTAATGATATATTACTTTCAGAATTTTCGTAAACCTTGATAAGGACGTGTTATCTAATCCATAATAACAAAAGGGATAAGATAATATTTAATTTTACAATTAAATCTGAAAAATAATTGTTTATTAATTTTTTCAATTATTATTTTTCAAGATTGACCCTTATTCCTATAATATATTTGATTAAAAATCATTTAATTGAGTTTTCTTTTCGAACACATGTCCGACCAAGATTGGAAAGTTTCGAAAAAGAACCTAGTAGATAATTGGGCTTTCCTTAATTAGAAGGAGTTAGGTCCAAAATTGGTCATCGTCTTCTTGTTACCGATAAGAATGTCATCAGAGAATAAGGGTAAAACGGAACAATTTGTTTGTTGTCTTGATCAATAATGAGGTCGAACAGTGCCGTTGAAAGTTAAATCCTTAAGAAAATCTCTGCCACAGAATCTCTCGGTTCTATGCTTGAACGCCAGCGCCTCATCTTCCAGTATTACTTAGGCTTTCACAACTAGAAATCGTCATAAGCTTTCAAAACTACTCTCTTAGACTTACTGTCGAACACCTATTACGCAACAACGAGCTATTATAATGGCTAAATTCATATGCTGCTTAAATCCGTCTATTTATCTTAGAAATATGAGGTAAATCATGGTAGTCTTCATAGCAAAAGATGCTGGGATAAATACATAAACAGGTTCCAGATATAGATTTCTAAGTTCGTGGAACACCACATCAAAACGTAGAAGAAAACAAAGATAAATCAACCACCGAATCCGTAGAGTGTACGACCCTGCCTCTTGAGCGCGTACACGACATCCATGGCGGTCACGGTCTTCCTTCTCGCATGTTCAGTGTAGGTAACAGCATCGCGAATCACATTCTCAAGGAAGATCTTGAGCACACCTCTTGTCTCCTCGTAGATCAGGCCACTGATACGCTTTACCCCTCCTCGGCGAGCGAGCCTGCGAATGGCTGGCTTTGTGATGCCCTGGATGTTATCCCTCAACACCTTCCTATGCCTCTTTGCTCCTCCCTTTCCCAGTCCCTTGCCTCCCTTTCCTCTTCCTGACATCTTCGCCTGAAACTAGATAATATGAACTTTTACTAGTAAAACAAGAGCTGTTTCAGTAAAGTGAATAGTGAGCGGATGGTGTAAAATCACCGGAGTCGGGTGGTATAATATAGGCCCCTTAACCGCAGAGAGATTCAAATTTTCAGTTTGGCGCTTTGTGTTTTTAGCGGTACGCGTGGATCTCCACGAACCCCACGATAAGAGGAGCATCACGCGGATCGCCATCGTGGACTTTCACCTATTTATTCTTAGCTGTTATAAAAGGACGGTAATTTGTGAGTTGGCATAGTGAGATTTGCTTTTTTATTTTTCATTTGAAGCGAGGTCGTGGTTCAATGCAAACAAGCAAAATAAAAGATAAATTAAATTAAAATTAATTAATTTTTTTTAAAAGGATATATTCAAACATTTATACCTTTGATTAAAAATAAATAGATTTTACTATTCAACTATAATTTTAAAATTAATTATTATTTTAATTTGATAAATATTTTTTTATTAAAAAAATTAAATTCTGAAATAAAATTTAAATTAATTTATATTTTATGTTTTATTTTTTTTGTCTTTACTTCTCTCTCAATTTCGACTGTCACCTCTCTCCATATATAATTGTAAAATTCAGGTTTGATTATTTTTAAAAAATTTAGTTTACCAAATACCAAATCAAAATGTAACGTGGACATTCCAAATACTGAAAATATTCAATATTATTTTTTGGTATTTTTAATATATTTTTGGAATTATAATTTGAATTAATATAAGAAGTTTAGGGAAAAAATAGATTTTATTATCTTTTAAACTTCAAAAAATTAAATAGATTAAATCAAATTAAAATTAATTCTTATTAATTTAATTTTAATTTTAATTTTTAATTATAATTTATTATTTATAACAAACCAAACCAGTAATTATTTCGAATTAAACTAAAAAGTGAAATAAAAATTGCAAAAAGGTGTATCAATAGAGAAAACTGTTTTGGCACTAGCAAAATGGATAACGACTAGTGTAAAACGCTCAAATACCTAATTCAGTATTCAAGCCTAGTATTCAGGTCAACGCTTATAATACATTTAAATCCAGGCCTATGGCCTAATCTTTCAAGAACATGAAACCCAACCAATATAAAAGGAAGCCCATTTATAAAACCTGAAACGCTAAACCCAAACCAAGCCCAAATCAGAACCCCGATCCACAAGAACATAGACCCTAGCACCAGATTCATATTCTCTACGCGGAGGTTTACGGAAGTCAGAGTTGCGCGGGGGTCCGAGAGCAGATGCAGTCACAAAGGTTGCGGGCGGTGAACCGGCGGCGGCTTGTTCCTGCGACTTGTTGCGTAGTAGAGTTGTGGGTGGTTTTAGTATCGAGACTTGCTCACCAACTGGCTGTGAATATGATTTAGAGGGAAGAACTGCTTGTTGTTTAATTTGATGGGTTAAACTTGCTAATCACGCCAGTATATTCAGTGGTTCGTAAACTTATCCGATAAAGTCAGGATGCTATTGTAATCTTTACTCCGATTTTAAAGATAATTATCCTAAGTAAGATAGAAACCAACTAGAGATAGGATCAATAACTATATAATTTTAGATTATTAAAATATTAGAATATTAGATCACAACAAATTGGTATTTATGTTATATAATTAATATGATGTTAATTTAAAAGAATAAATATTTGAAGTTTTGTAAAAAATATGAATTTTGTATAGCCAAATCTCTATATTGCCCCGATGTCAATTAATTGCGCGTCCTCTTGGATCAAGGCTTTGGGCTTTGAGATTTGAGCTTTGGTATTTGGGCTTTGAGATTTGAGCTTTGGTATTTGAGCTTTGAAATTTGGGCTTTGAGAGTTGGGCTTTGGAATTTGGCTTTGGTCTTCAGTATTACTGTATATTCTCTAGTTGTATTCGCTGTGTGTAGAGTGAGCGCAACGGGGGCAGAGTAGACCAAAAATATCTCAAACCTAAGCACCGGCATTTGCTTCGCGCCTCGAATTCTTCTTGTTCCCCGCCTTCCCTCTGTTTTACAAAGTTACAGCCAGTGCATACAGATAGTAGAAGGGAAGAGGAGAGGGAGAGGGAGAGAGAGTGAGCGACATGGGAGAAGGTAAGGAAGGTGATTGGGAGTGCAGTGGATGTCAAAACAGGAACTACGCGTTTAGGACTTTTTGCAACAGATGCAAAAAACCCCGGCTTCTTGTCGACGCCAAAACGCCAGCTGATTCCAAATGGCTCCCTCGCATCGGCGATTGGATCTGCTCCGGTTAGCCTAGCGTTCACTCCTCCTGTTCTTGTTGTCCTCTGTTTATCCGTTTTCGTTATTCTGAACAAACAATTCCGTTTTTGGAGTTTTTGAGTTACAGCCCAAACTTGAACATATGATTTATATAGAAACTTTCATCTTCAAGGCGATGTTTCGTCGCTGGACTTGAGGAAACAACATTTTTCCCGTTTTTCTTTTATTGATAGTTTATTTCTAACCAATTTTATTGAAAGCCTTATGACCCTTTTTTTCCTTCCCGTTCAACAGTACATCATTTTACATACAAAATAAATACATTGTGGTCAATTAGGTTGAGAGTTTTATGTTTTCTTATGTGTATGTATGCTACTTTGGTATGGGATTGGCTGATTGGTGTGCGTATACATGGCTTCCTTTCCATCTTCGTGGCTGCTTTGTGGGTTGCGTTGCTTGTGTGTGGCACTGGACCACTAGGTTGCACTAACAACAATTATGCATCAAGAAAAGAGTGCAAAAAGTGTGGTCAACCAAAGGGAGTAGCAGCAATGCCAACAATTGCAATGCCTGGAGCTTCTCTCCCAACTTATTCCCATTATTTTTCCAGGCCTCCAGGAGCACTAGAACAAAAGGTGAATTATGGATTATCAAGTAATGGTGCTCTTCAGTTGGTACCAGCCATACTGGCTGATAACTATGTTCAATCAGCCTCTACCTGGTCTCCCGTTGGAAACCATTTTACAGGGATTTCTTATGCCAGCCATGCAAATCAGCCTCATTCGGTTCCAAAAGGATGGCGAAATGGTGATTGGATGTGCAACTGTGGATACCACAATTACTCCTCTCGTATGCAGGTATAATCTTGTCCCTGTATCATTGTGTATGAAATATCGGTTTTATATATCTTTAACATGATTTTTGAAGTTTGACTTGATTTATCCCTGTGTTTGCAGTGCAAAAGTTGCGATGCTTCTATGCCCTTGGGTACGCTTCTGTCTGTGCTCGCATTTGAGTTGAAATTATTACTTAATTTCCTTTGAATTTTTTAACTAATGATTTCATTTTGTGATCTGAAATATTTTCTGACAAATTAGTGGTAGGCCTCTGTTTGTATGGTTGTTCTGAATGAGCTTTGTTCACTGTAAATTATTGTATTTTCTTTTTGCTTACATCTTTTTCGCCCCAGCTACTGGAACCAAGAGATTGGCATCTGAAGAGTTTGTTCATGACTGGGAGAACAAGAGATTGAATTCCGGAAATGTAAGGGATAGATTTTTTGTTTTTAAATTATTATTGTTACATGGTTTTGATTCCAAACCGTTGTGTCTGGATCTCAATCCTTCTCTCATTAATTGTTAATAAATTGTAACTTAGACATATGTGGAACAACAGAAATATCCTGGAATTGGTCAAATGTTGGGAAACAGTGATCATCCAGGACTGCTAGAAGTTGGTGCTCCTCTTTCCAGCGTTGGTTTAGGTGCAGCTCCAGGTTGGCAAATGCCAGCACAATTTCCTCATCAAACAGTAACTCCTGCACTCCTTGGAAAAGGGTAAACACAGATTGAGTTGCTTCCCTGGACTGTACATTGTTTCTACCTTACTAGATTTTTTCTTTTGCATGAACTTTTTTTTTTTTTGTTATGTTGGACTGCAGGAATGATACTGGTTGATTTCGTTGATCACCAACTAAATAATCTACGTAATGATTTCTGTCGCCACATGCAGAATAACATACAAATTAATAGGCAAAAAAAAATCATAGTTTGGTGAATGCGAGTCTGTCTTCTTCAAACTAGGAGCATGAGTACGAGTCTTACACATAGACACTTTAAGCGAATGTTGGAAGTTATACAGTCAAACAATCTGTACCTGGATGTCAAATGCATGAAGCAGTTTTTGGTTTTCTCCTTCCAAATTAGTGCAAGATCACTGGGTGAATGCAAGCAATAGGTAAAATTTAGGTGAAATGTGCCACAAAAATGGTTACCTGGCTTCAATATTCAACGGTGTTAGCTTAATCTTGGAGAAGATTTTAATCTAACATAGGTGAATTAACTTACTGTAATTTTGATATGTTGAAGCCTTTCCTGGAGTACAAACTTCTTAAAGGCTTATATGTTTAGTATGTTGATTCTCGGTGCTCTTATTCTTGGCAGAGCAAAGCAATGGCGTGATGGAGATTGGATGTGTACAAATTGTAACAATCATAATTATGCTTCTCGGACACAATGCAATAGGTGAGCAACTCTTCTTTGTCTTACAAATGCAGATAGAATATGACTGCATGTCATGCTATTTTCTAGTTAATTGTTTGGGATGCAAATAATGTTATGCATGTTAAAAGCATTTTCTCTCAACTTTATGTGAAAAACGGATAAATATTCTCACCTATTCATTGGAGGGGACAAGCAATGTCTCATTGATGGGCATTTCTGCCATTAAAATAATCTTGTAACTGGAGAACAACTTCAAAAAATTGAATTCACCTTAATCTAGCTTCACAACACTCGTAATCTCTTTTTTTCTGCCTGCACTCTTCTCTCGGTCATTTGTCACCCCCGGTCTCAACCAACACTAGCTGGCGGCACACTCCCATGAAAAGAAAAATTTCATGCAATTGGAATGCCTTCTTGGTGGACTGAAGTGTCATCTGCAGCCGTGAGAGGAATTGTGGGATCTAACCCTGTCTATTGACAATGGCCGCTGCATATGACGTCATTTCACCAAGTAGACCTTGGAAGTGACATAAGCAATGTCATGAACACATTATTGAAGCCTATATATTGACCATCTATGATGATTTTATTTTGCTTTTTTCATAAATGCATTTCTCTTTGTTGGGTGCAAGTATCTGAATGATGATTCAATGTATTTATGCTTGCTATTTTGTGTCATAGGTGTAAGACACAGAGAGACGGGGACATGCGATCTGTTTCTCAGCCAGTCAATGCCGTGTAGTTGGAAGTTTATGTCAACATTGTACTTAACGCTTCTGTAATGCTTGATGGGATAAAAGGCCTATGCTATTCCCACCGACAAGTTGTATCATAAAGGAGTTAGCATGACCTGTGAGTTCCAGATGTACTAGTTTGCTGAAAGCTTGTTTTGATTTTGATGTCGTAAAGGCGCGGTAAGGTTGGCAAGGCATTCCGTGTTTAAAAGTTTTTGTACCTCATGACCATACCCAAGCAACTTGAACGTATTCTCTGTTCTTTTTGTATTTTTTGAAAAGATTATTAATCAGTTTGTATTTGTTTACTCTGTTTACATATATTTTGTGGACACGAGATTGACTTGAATTACTTCTTTATTATGCCAGATTTTAAGGTAATATTTAAAATTAAAAATAAATTTATACATTTTTTCAATTTATTATCAATATGATATTATGATATAGCTAACTAATTTTTTTAATACATAGAATTGTTGAAATTCAAAACCATATGGTATTATTGACGAATATAGTCATCATTTACGAAAAAACAAGGAATAGCTGTGTGTTAGTTCGTTTCCTGAGTAGGAGCCTGATGCCTATATCTATTGATCAGGAATTCTTTCCATTAACTCTACAGTTCATGAATGTGAAAGGTAACGTTAGACCCAAAAAATGGTAAAATGTAACAAGACAATTGTCATCCCAGGCGTACGGACAAAGAGGTTCTCCACATCGAAAAAGAAGAGTAAATAACACAATTGCTGGGTGGCTATATAGGGTTTACTGATCTCTGTAGTGGCCAGTCTCTTTCCCGAGTATTAATTAACGAGACAGAAAGCGAAAGGGAAATGCGACTGGTACGTAGTAGCAGCTAGAGATAGATAGAGGTTAAGAGATATGGAATGATACTGTGATGTAGCTCTGGAGATATGGAGGAGAAAATAAGAGCCAAGAGGATGATTACCCGAAAGAAAAGGGTGCGTACCTCTGCGGCTGCACACTACTAGGGCAATTTCTTATGAGGTAAGCAGCTCAGGATTTTGGATAAGACGTAGGGGTTTCAGTGGCAAATCATGCCTAAAAGTGGATCAAAGGAGAATGGCAATAGCTATTATTTGGGCAGTAAACAAACCTAACCCAGTAGAATTGGTGTGTGAGGAAAGATGAGAAAGACAGGAGGAGATGTGAAGTGAGGAAAATCTCATGATGATGGCAGTGTCAAAATCAAAAAAATAGCACAAACTGAAAAAGTTAACTGGAGATAGATAGCCAGCCAGACTGCAGGCGCCAGACATTGTGAGACTCGCGAATGAGATTACTGTTACAAGTTGAATTCAAGGAGACTAAATGTTACCATACAGACAGAGCTACATGATCGAATTTTGATAGTTATCTATATATTTCCAAACTATTCTCAATTAAGACCGACTCTTATTTAGTTTAAGGAGAACTTACAATGGGGGGTGTCTGGCTGCTTCTCAACAATACTGGCAAAACTTGAAACTTTTTCCTAGTCTAAAATTGTGCATGGAATTGTAGCTCTAAAGCTTCTCAGGCACTTTCTTCATTTCCCTTTTGTTTTGTAGTTACAAGGAATAATGATTAACAAAAGGACTTTTGATAACACTCCATTCTCATTAAAATCACTGATTCCCTAGAAAGTACTCTATCAGTCCAAAAAGTATGCAAGTATCATCATTATTGGATAATCGATCACCACCCTCAACGACACCAGGGCCGCGTGCAAATGATGCAGCCTCGGATTTTATGGCAAAATTTTTTTAAAAAAATGAAAAACGTATTTACCAGATTTCTAAAATAACGTATGTATGGAGTACACGGATAATGGTGCTGGAGGAATGAGTGATAGATAAACATATATTGCTTATAATGGATTCTGGAGAAATGCTTAAGAACGGTACTTGGACTAGAACTTCAAGAGAGTAACTAGGGGAAGAAGGGGAAATAAAGAAGGTTAACAGAGGCCTGGGTTCTATTGGCGAATGGTACTCGAAGGTGCTTGTTTAGGAACAGCAGGAATTTAATTTCCCTGGCTAAACTGGTTCTTCTATTACTTGGGCAAATATAGTCTCTCTATAGCTAGCATACTTGACAATACTGTCATTGGCTTCATTAAAATAGATTTTATTTTTTCTGCATATATACTATTTAGAGCAAACAGCGGTCCCCCTAGTCCCACAGGATCTTGGTGTAGTGAGATCCCAATGAGAAACTCAAATCCCGCAGTTTCTAATAGGGAATATGACTTTAAGATTAGAAAACAAAACACCCTTTTCCTTGCATCCATCCTCTTGGTTGGGACTCGTTGAAACGAAGAACACCTTCTAGTCAGGACTTAGGCATATCTATTAAAAGGGATGAAGCTCTAAATGACACACTGCATCATTCTAAGGCATTCATTCATTCAGTCAATTGATCCTTTATTCTTTTTCTTTGTGGCTCTTCGTCCAGTATATGTCATTTCATGCTTCGTTTTGTATCTTTTAGCTAGCTTCTCTCTCATACTCGAGCAAGGCACTGTTTAATCATAGTTGGTGGTCATTCATGCCTTTTGATCCAAGTAATTCCACTGATACTCTCTTCTGTTTCCAAGCCTTGTTTTGTCCCTTCTCCTTTTATGAACCCCTCACTGTCAACTTCAGTCCCTCTCACTCAGATATTTCTCTGATATCCTCCCTTCATCACTCCATGTGCCTCTAATTAAACCCTCTTTTCTTTCTTTTATATCAGTCCATAACCCTCCCAAATCTTACTCCATTTCATGCATTCTCACCTACCCGTCTCTTTCTCGTTCTTTTCTCTCTACTATTTTGTTGCTTTTCTCTTTGTTTCCTTCCAGTTTCCCAAGCCATCATGGAAACCAATCAACACCACCACCACCACCCAAACCAACAACACCAAAACGAGGATAATAGCGGCGGTGCCAAAGGAAGCTTCCTTTGTAGACAAAGCAGTACAAGGTGGACTCCCACGTCTGACCAGATAAGGATACTAAAGGATCTTTACTACAACAATGGTGTAAGGTCCCCAACTGCAGAGCAGATTCAAAGGATCTCTACTAGGCTTAGACAGTACGGAAAGATTGAAGGCAAGAATGTCTTTTATTGGTTTCAGAACCATAAAGCTCGGGAGAGACAGAAGAAAAGGTTCAACAATGATGCCCCCATGCAACAAAGAACACTTGGAAATGCTTCTGCAAACTGGAAACCTGAAGATTACTCCTTCCACAACAAATACAACAACAGTAGTATGCCTGGTAGTTCCCTTTACTCTTTTTCTCCCCACTTATTTTCTCTTGTTCATTCCTTTTGTGTTATTTTATGCATGCGCGCTTGTGTGCAATTAACATGCAGGGTTTGCTTCTTCATGCTCATCTTCAGCTGGTATTGTTAATGTTGGGCACATGGGTACCTGTGGATTTGGATCTGTAACCATGGAGAAGAGTTTTAAGGTAAGCATTGATGATCGTTACAAGCTTGTTGGCCGCTGGCTTTACAGTTTGTTCTTTATATCTTTGATGGGCATTAAAATGGCAAGAAACCAGCATAAAATATACATACACCCATATGATATACATTGAAACTTCTGGTCCGAAAGCTTTTCTTCTTGAAACTGTGTCAGCTATCTTTGTCAAGACTTTTTCACAAAACGGGAGGCCTCCATGAAACATACACCAGTTAGCAAACTAATAGCTCACTCCATGGATGGAAATATTGGGCATAGCAGATGTACTTGAGCTGAAAAAAAATGGAATGAACATCTGGGGATCAACTGGTTGCTAAAGATTGCTTCAGTTTTCTTCCTTTCAGGATCATAGTTAACCTCTATCTCCACTGTTTATTCTGACCCATTTGTAAATATATAATTTCTTCAACAAGGACTGTTCAATATCGGCTACTGCTAACTGCGGCGTTGGCCATAGTGATGGATCATGGGTTGGCATCAATTCCCATGGCTACACTCTTTTCGATAAAACGAAATCAACAAATGAAGCCCTGGAAGAGTATGAATTAGGAGAAGAAGAAGCAACCCCAGAGATTGAAACTCTGCCTCTCTTCCCCGTGCACCGTGAGAGCATCAACGCCTTCTGCAATATCGGACACAACCCAAATTTCTACCCCAGCAATTGCTGTGGAAATGATGATGGCACTACCGGTTCTCGTACTACTTCCTTGGAGCTTAGTCTCAAGTCCTGCACTGGACAGGCACCGGATTCCATCTAAATTATATCACTGTCTACTCCCCATCCGGATTAATTAGTATTACTAGTCCCCTGACCATAATGTCCACTTAATTCAGACTCGACTTTAAGTACATATACTGGTTTGATGTGTGCTCAAGTTTTCAGACTCACCGTCTTCCTGTTTTGACACTTGCAAACGAGAACACCTTGTGATCTTAACAAGTCATGCAAAGAACTGAGCTTGAATTAATCGACTGGATTGGAAAAGGAATTGAACATAAGCTTAATTAGTTAGTGTTTATTCCGACAACATTAAACTTTAGTTGTGCTCTCGACCAAACCTCCAGAACCTAAGTTTATGTTGGGAATATGACTAAACACGTAAAGTTTAGTAAAACCTCAGTTTCACAAACACCACAGTCCGTCGTACAAGGACCTAGCTAGGCTGGTTTACCAATAGGAAGTGAAGAACCATGATTCTGAGGTGTATGTTTTTGAAGTGAAATAGTAATATAGCAGGATGGTTTTGCGGTCACTTTCAGTACCAACTCGATGTAATTATAAATTGTGGCTACTTTCAGAACCAAATTATTAAATGGAGATGTTGGAAATCACACACACACGGCATGAACGCAGGCTTGAGAACCTACAGCAGTAACGAGCTTTCTCGACAGAGATTTAGAGTGGGACCCTTGAGCTGAAAGAGGAAGTCGGTGTTGCTTGGTGCAAAACTGGAACCTATACTATATATAGTAGCGGGCCTCGTTAGCTAGGGTTTCCTGGGTATCATATGGCGCTGTGATCTATGGAAGGAATAGACATGACGGTGATGTGCTGACTTAAGCATTTATGGTCTATATTCTATAAGCATAAGGATGCTTTGGCCAAACCCTAATCCTATGGAATAATCTAATGTTGGTCGTTGCTAAGATTATATTCAATTTTTTCTTGAAGTCAGATAATTATTTAATATTTTATCATAATTTTTTAAATTTATTTTTTAAGAAAATAAAGTTATATTCATTCTAGTTATTTTAACTTAAATAACTCCATGATCTTCTATTTGCTTGAGAGCCCAACTAAGAAGTTCCATCTCCTGGAAAGCGTAAAGCCCACTAGATAAAAACTGGAAAACTCAAAGCCCACTCAAAGCCCACTCTTTTTTTTTTGCTCAAAAGAGAAACAAAGAGTTGTAACTTCGCATCTCGAACTATTTTTATGAAAATGGATAAGATAATTTTAACAAACTTAAATCTGACTTCCGCTTAGACTTTTGTTAACCACAATTTTGTACACAAAATAATTAATTATAAAAGTAAAAATTGTTGATTATTATTAAATATTCTTTATTTTTTAATAAAAAATTAAATTACACAAAGAGAATCAAATGACCAGTCTATTATTTTGACGAATTTCATGGGAATAAGCTTAAAATGCAAACAACCTCACACCTCATTATCTTACGATCGCAGCATCAACCAATCTCCGATGAAATATGTGAGACATTTCATTAATTTGTGTTGACACTCGAAGATAAGTAATAGATTTTGGATTTGATATAAAAAAAAATAATAAAATCAACCAACCTCCTAATCAAGGAATAACTCGGAATTAAACGAGATATTGACGCATAAGTAAATAATAACATTTTAGAAATACCCACACAAGAGAATCCTACGTATCTATCTTACATAACTGGGACTGGAATGACCATCTCGGTGGCAGCATCAAGAGACCTTCTAGAACTAGAACCACGGTTCTCCTCTGTCAAAGCAGATTTCCTTATAAATTCTATGCAATCTGCAACCGCTTCGCTATGATGAGTGTCAGCATGACGATACGATCTCTTACCACCTCGTTCGGGCGATCCCGATTCCCCTGTAACATTTGTCGCCTTGGAAAGAGCAGACAACATCATCACCCGAAAAACAGCCTCCCTGAAACGCTCTAGCAGCGTCATCGGAGACAAACGGCTGCTCTTGATACTGCATGTGCTGTTCCCTTTAAACCTTGGGATGCAGAGATGGCTCTTCATTCTTCTGGGGCTCCCCTGCTCCATTCTCGGTTTTTTGTTCGGTTTGGTCTTGGGCACCGGGCTCCCGGCCTATTTATATCCGAATCTATTATATGAGACAAATCTTGTCTGTTTAAAGGTCGGGATTAGCAACTGGCTAACTCATGTTGGCTTGTTAGCTAAATTGTAGCCAATGAAGCCACAGATCAGTATTCGTAGAGATACGCATGGGAGCTAGCCGTCAATGGCTGGTGGCTTAAGAGTTAAGCAAGTGAATGGCAACTTTGTCTTGACTGGTAAAGGCTCACATGGTTACATGTGCATGCTTACATATGTCTTCAATAATGCTTCACCGCACATCCATATTCAATTCAGCTCCGCCGACTTACCCATTGACCAATAATCCAGAATGTACACAAAACGACAGCGCGATTGTGTGTATAGAGTCGACGTGTCCTCGATTAAAACACGGATGAATCATGAGCACAGTAACTACGATACGTGGGCGAATCTGTACCCCACGTGTTCCGGAAGCTGGTCTGTTATGCACTAATCCTCCTAATTAGTGTTATTCAACAACGGAGGTCGAATGAAATTTTAGAGGGTAAAATTGACTGTTTACTATATTTATAAAATCTTTTCTATATTTATACATACTTTTCCTTGCAATATAAAAACAAAATAATCAGGAAAATTTATTTTTTTTAAAAAAAAACGTATTCGCAGAAAATGAAAAAAAAAAGACTATTTGGAGCACACTGCAGAATAGCCATAATAGCCAGCATCTTCGGTTCCCTTTCTCTTGGAAAATAGCCATCCAAGAAGAGGCATAACTGACCTCTTCTTCATGGTCTTCCTAAAAGGAGTTGAAGGCCTCTCTAGCATTTCAAGTTTGGTAGCCATGATCCTTGCCAAAGAACGAGGGCTAGCAAACTTCACACAGCTGTTCTTCTGGAACTCTTCTGGTGGTTCTTCGAACCGGTTTTTCATCTCCAACTGGACCGCGTTTTCAATGAACTTCTTGTCTTCAATCTCAGGATCAGGATCAAGTGCTTGTTTCTCAACTATTTCTCTTTCTCTTACTCGTCGTAGCTCTTCCTTTGCTTGTTCCAGCTCCTTTGTAAGAGAATTTATGCAGAAAGCCATATTGCTATTTTCATCTCTGGCTCTTTGGAGGCTCTGCTTTGTTTCTTCAAGCTCCGCTGATAAGACTCCCAGTCTGGATGGGGTCTGTCCATTTTCATCACTTGCACCAGCTCGCATCTAACAAAGAGAATTGAAATCCAGGTTAATTAATTTGATCAATTATGCCACAGACATGCATCACTCAACTAACCAACATATGCAATAAAAGGAACGTAGCCATCACTTACCTCTTTCAGCTTCTTGCCATAAATCTCACCAACTAAAACTCTTTCTCCAAATAGCATCACAGCATCTTTAACCGATTGGAACGGAGCTCTTGTATCGATCTCTGCCCGTCGTTCCATGACCTCTACCCCACCCTTTTCTCCATCCATGGCTAATTAGAAACTAACTAGACCTAGCGTACTTCAAAGTTCCGGAGCAACACTAGCTAGTAAGCTTGCTCCCAATGAATGGACGAACGATCTATCCTGTACGCACTCGTGACAAGGATCGAGCTAGCTGGTTATTTTATATCAAGAGCAGAAGCGAGCTAAGGAGAGAATAGGATAATGATAACAATGGGGTATTTGAGGTTGTTAGTGAAATGGATGGTGACATTTGTTCACCTAAAAGGGAGTTAACACAATCATGGGGTTTCTTGGCGTCCACTTCACTGGAATTTTATTAATTGAAGTTGATGTTGTTTGTTGGACCATCAATTTTCGTATCATTGTTCGTTAGTTAGCTGTGTAATAAATTTCCATGGGCCTAGCTAGCTCTCTATGGATCCCTTCCTTCGAATAGACAAGTCGAGCTACAAGTATGGTTTCCCCACTCCCCAACTCTCACCAGTGCTAAATATTACAAGATCTAATGTTTTTTTTTTATCGAGAATAGACATGACATAAATGCATCCACATCCTAAAGTAAGTCGATTCGTTAAATTATAAGCGTAACACTAACACATTGCAATTTCTGTATTCACGATCCAAAAAGAATATATATATATAATTTCTCAAATTCACACAGTATATCTAAAGTAGCACCATTATTTTTTTATGTTCTCATAGTTTCTCTGTAAATAAATAAGATCAAACAACAATTCTCATAAATTTAAAAAGATGTCACCAGGACGAGAGAGGCTTGAGTTACATTACACCCAACAAAAATCAAAGTACTTAAGAGATATCGATGGGAATTCAATGAAAAATTAGTTTTTATGACCTATTACTCTTCGAATTAAAAAAAATTCCAATAATCGGAAAGGCTGGGCCAAGTTGGGATCTTACGAATGCTTTATGCACTGATATTCGTTAAACTTGTGTATGGAGATGGACCGAACTAACCATTCTATAGGGCCCTGTAATGGCCATCACAATTATGGAATACAATCACTTTAATCGTTATATATCCAATGGAAAGCATTTATAGATTCGAGGATTAAATTTAATTTTGGATATATATATATCAATATAAAAATGATATTTAAATTTCTCCAGGAAGTGCAAATACTATATACTTAAATTCCGAAATCAATTGCTTTGTTATAAACGAGGGTGAATTTGGGCTGCATGTCACTAGAAATGGTAAATTGGGCTCTAGGCCTACAGAATTGGGAAATGCGAGCCTATTAGAAATCCCGAGCCTATTATTAATGCCTGATGTTCTCTTCTTCGACTCAATTTCTCGAGACCTCGAGGACGTGAAGGAAGAGATGGAAAAGTTTAACTGCAGTTGAAGAGGATCTCTCTCTGGCCTCTGCCACCGAAGTAGTCGTTCTTCTACTATTTATCAGCTCCACGCGGAATACATCCTCTGAAGCCCAACTTTAGTCTAAATTCTCTACCAGAAGCTCATACCTTGATTTCTGGCGACATTAACTTATTACTATTATCCCCTTCATTTTTACCAGCTTTGTGCCAGGGAAGCAGTTGTATCAGAACCCTAGTCAGTTGATGAATAAAACCCTAACGAGTGAAATTGTTAAGGAGATGCTTGTTTTCTTGAAGGGGAAAGGCTAGGGTTTCCTTTTGTTGCTCGCGTATTGATTAGCAGGCGACACCATGAGTCCTATCCAGAATTTCGAGCACCACTCTCGTGTTCTTGTCGAGCCCGACCTCTGTAATTCTCTAACTTGTCTATGTTTGCATTTTATTTTTGTTTCCTTGCCAAGAAAATGAGGGGGAAACGGGAAAATTTCGAGATGAAAGGGAGATATTCCGTTCACCACTGTGACTTAACATTTATATTAGGTTTTTGGACTTTTTTCTTTTGGGTGGGGGTGGTTCTCTAAGTTGTTTCGTGTAGCTACGTTTAACGAAACTAAGCAAGGCTCGTCAGTCCGTGAGCCTTTTATGCTTCTTCTTCTTCCTTTTTTTTTAAAAAAGAGTATTCAAATATGGTATATTTTTTGATTATTGTCTGTTTTGGAATTTCAAACAGCAACCCAGTCAAGGCTGCAGATGGCAATGGAGGTACGGGATAGTCTTGAGATTGCTCACACTGCGGAGTACTTGAATTTCCTTAAATGCTACTTCAGGGCTTTCTCATCGATTCTTATGCAACTCACAAAGCCGCAGTTCGTAGATAATCCTGAGCATAAGCTTAGAAACATTGTTGTGGAGATCCTAAATCGTCTTCCTCACAGTGAGGTTCTCCGGCCCTTCGTTCAGGACCTCTTGAAGGTTGCTATGCATGTGCTTACCTCAGATAATGAAGAAAATGGATTGATTTGCATACGGATTATCTTTGATCTTCTCAGGAACTTTCGTCAAGCGCTAGAAAATGAAGTGCAGCCATTCTTAGACTTTGTTTGCAAAATTTACCAGAACTTTAGGCTGACTGTTAGCCACTTCTTTGATAATGCGGCAGTGGCTGTAGAAGATGTTAAGCCAATGGATACATCTTCTTCTTCAGACCACGGAATTGCTACTACTGGTTATGTTGGGACCGGGCAACTTAATCCAAGTACTCGCTCATTCAAGATAGTCACCGAGAGTCCACTAGTAGTTATGTTTCTCTTCCAGTTATATAACCGACTTGTTCAAACAAATATTCCGCACTTATTGCCTCTGATGGTTGCTGCGATATCTGTCCCTGGGCCTGAGAAGGTTCCTCCCCATTTGAAGACTCAATTCATTGAACTAAAGGGTGCTCAAGTTAAGGTGGGTTTTTTTTTTTCTGGGTTTATCATGACCTTTCAGTGTCCTAAGCTGAAGTTTCATTCAAATTATGCTTTTAGTGGCTGATGACAGAATCAAGGTTTCTTTACATCTTTTTTCTGGTCTTTGATCCTGCATAGATTCTATAAATCCTATAAAAGGCAAGTTCACGACATTTTTTGGATCAAGGCATTAGATGTCGAGCCACAAATTAATGTTTTTACATATCCGAATATTATCTCAGGAATCATAGGTTAATACAAAGATCTCGGCTTTGAAAGACTCTTTAGCATTTCCCGCATGGACATCGCATAATCATTATTACTGTTTGTTTCCCCAGAGAATATTGACTTTTGTGATCCCAGGCTTTTTAATTAGAACTTAATTACATAAGTTGTTCAAAAGTGGGGGCTTTACTCTTCTCTTGAAGATTGTGCTTGGGATATGTAGAAACCGTAAGGAGCCAATTACACACCTAAGTTTGGTATTGGATCAGTCTTTGGGCCATGGCTTATTCCCAGTTACTGCATGCAATATGCCTGTTTTCTGGAATAGACTAGGAGATGTGGGAAAGTAGATGGGATATCCTTGGAGCAAACGACTGTAGCAGAGAATCTTGTACTAAACTAGCAGAATTGTTGTCAGTTTTAGTTATCCGCTTGGTTCGCTGTTTCTTTTGAAAAATGAAATTTGATTTCTGTCAATCATCTATCTTCTTTCATTGGTGCAGACTGTTTCCTTCTTGACGTATCTCTTGAAGAGTTTTGCTGATTATATCAGGCCCCATGAAGAAAGCATTTGCAACAGCATTGTGAATTTGCTTGTTACATGCTCAGACTCTGTATCCATCAGAAAGGTGAACTGTTTTTGTCTTTTATTTGTTTTCTTTGTAAACCTTATATCTCATCTGGCACCAAATAATGGCATTTCGCCATTTGGATTGCAGGAACTGCTTGTTGCCTTGAAGCATGTTTTAGGGACAGATTTCAAGAGGGGCTTATTCCCTTTGATTGACACTCTTCTGGAAGAAAAGTAAGATCATAGATCGTGCATTCCCAAGTGCGAAATATCATGCTACATGAGGCCAATAAGAGAAACATATCCTCTTGTATTTTTTCTGAGTGGTTCCTGTTGAGTGAAGTTGTTAACTCTGAAATAAACTTGGTACAGAAAAACAGCATTAGTCAATAAAAATGATGGAAAATGTGCCAGCACAACCTTGAAAATGAACCTGATAATAATTGCAATAATTCAGTTAAAGATCGTTTGTGGTCAATGAAATTTTCTAAATTAGTCTGTACTAATGGGAGAGAGCATTATGTTGTCTTGGAGAATTTTACTGGGATGAAATGATGCAGTAAGCTGGCTTTTGTTGTGATATGTGTATTTTTTTTTCTTGTAAACAAGCTAATTCTTGATCATACTGTTCTCTCTGATGAGAGTTTTAACTGTTTCCGAAGAGGTTAGAGAAAGCTGGTTCATTGATGTTTTTGATTTTTTTTTTTGTTTCTGATCATATCTTCTCTTCATAATTTTCTCTAAATTTCAGGGTTTTAGTTGGAACCGGCAGGGCATGTTTTGAAACTTTGAGACCATTGGCATATAGTCTTCTTGCAGAAATTGTTCATCATGTCCGCAGTGACCTTTCTTTGTCACAGGTGCTGTGTTTATGGAAGAAGTGATTCCAAGTGGCATTTTCTGTTTCATCCATTATGATATGAGATGTTTTGTTGTTCTCCTTCCATTAGGGTTCAAAACAATGGCTTTATGTCATGGAGTACTGTTGTCATTGTGTCGTCAATTTCTTGTGAATTTTGGTTTCTTTAGTTAATGCAAACACCTCTGAAGAAGTTGCCATGATATCTAACTGGTGTGACAAATGAGGTCTGCATGATGTTATTGTGCCTCACTTTGTTAGCATATATGGATCTGAGCATTGAGATGAAAATATATGAGGTGCAACGTTTAGAATGAGTCATTAGCATTTGCATAACTTATTAAATCATTTAACTTGTGCTTGCTATACATGCTTATTAAATTCCTAGTGTTGGAGGGAGGACAACCAGAGTTTGCTGTCTTTGTTGGTTGCCAAATATTGGAGTTCAGGCTCCTCGCATTTGCTATTTATCGCTAACTTTCTCTCTGTTCCTTGTTATGTGTTTCTGATAATTGGTTATTTCTGGCACAGTTCATTGTTAAAGAAGAAAAAAAGGGAGTGATTGTAATGTGCTATTTTAACTTGCATTACATATTTTACTATTTTCTAGTGCATTCTTCCATTCTGAAATCTTTCTGCTGATTGGTTGCTGCAGTTATCTCGAATTATATACCTGTTCTCGAGCAACATGCATGATGCTTCATTGTCACTCAGCATCCATACCACTTGTGCGCGATTGATGTTGAATCTGGTGCTTATACTGATTCCTCAAAACATTTTCTGGCTTAAGTCAATAACTATACTGTGTTGTTTTATCTGAAGTTGACGCCATCTTTGTGGGTTTAGGTTGAGCCAATTTTTGAAAAAGGTGTGGACCAACCGTCTATGGATGAAGCTCGGATTCTTCTGGTTTGCATTTTGATACCACTGATATGCCAGACGGTTAATTTTCTGATTTCTTGGCCATAACTCATGTATTCTTTTGTTAGGGGCGAATACTGGATGCTTTTGTCGGGAAGTTTAGTACTTTCAAGCGAACCATTCCACAGGTATTCTCTGCTTGACATGCTATTTAAAACATTTTTTTTAATTAGTCTGTCACCAATTTATTCACTGGCTGTTCAATTGAGTGCATTGGCTTCTTTTTCTCCAGTATCATTGTGGTTAAACCATGGGCTGAATTCAACCAATTTAGGGGATCCATCTTGTGCAATCTATGTACTTTGGTTCTCTTGCTGTTTCTTTTTCTGCTTTGGGGAACATGCAATATACTCAGTGGGCAGTTGTATAATTTTTTCATGTCATTAGTAATTTGTTCTTTTGGTGGATGTTTTGATGGTTGGCATATTAAGGTGACAGCATTATTGTTATATAGTCACATGAAGATGAACTATTACATTGCTCCGGAACTGTCTACATTTCTGTTTTCATTGTTAGCAGAGTCTAGAGGATACCTGTTTACATTTCTGTAGAAGGAATGTTGGATAGTTCTATTCTGCGATATAACTCTCTGGATCTTTGATTGACATTTTAGAGAATTGGATACTCACTGCTATCTTCTCTAGCTTTTTGCTGCACTCTTTATTTGAAGTTAAAATTTCCAGTTTGTTGCGAAAATCAACAAGCATGGTTGATGTATTTTGGAAAACAGGATTTTTTTTTTCTCTTTTTTTAAACTCTATTGAAAAATACATCTTCGAAGTCTGATCAGGTTCTAGATAATAGGGTTGTTTAATTAATTTTTCATTCCAGCTTCAGTTTGTGTTTGCATTGTTTTTTATCTTACATTGCAAGCGATATTCATCATCTGTCAATAGGTATGCTAATAGCATACTGTTTGTTATTTCAATTATGTTAATTTCTTATGGCAGGATTCTTTTGAGCATCTGATTCTCTCTTTGTTTATCATTTGGAATGCATGTTTATAATTGGTCTTCTTAATTATCAATCTGATGTTATTGTTGCATCTTTGATATGATTAATACGCTAAACACTTTGGTGTAGCTATTGGAGGAGGGTGAAGAGGGTAAGGAACGTGCAACTATGAGGTCAAAACTTGAACTTCCGGTGCAGGTTGGTTTTTTAACCTTTTGAGATAATATTTAACATAGATACCATGCCTCACTGTTTCTAATTCCCATCTTATGATATTTTCCTGTCATTTCCTTTGTTTCATAACTGTGTTTTTGGATTGGTTAGTGTTTTCATTTTCTTGTAACAGCAGTGTAATATATTAGCTGGTTGGTTATCACTTTATTCTATACACATGTATAAATGTTTTCCATCTTACATTTGTGTCCATTATTAATTGGCAACATATAACATTTTCTTGAATAATATCCGGTGGGGTTTCCAATGATTATTTGACTGGGTTGAAGTTTAGACATGGGACACTCTCGCAATGGTTGGGCTTTTTGGTAGGATTGTCGCTGACAACTTATTGTTAGGCAATAAATGTGGTGGGTTTAAAAGTGATTCATTCTACTAAACTTAGTTTTAAGTGCCCTTAAGGATGCTTGCGGGAGCTTTGAATGTTCTAATTGTGTATTTAAGGGCTTGAGTCCCTTGGACCGTTAAGGTACATTGATACTGGTTTTAGAGTAATAAATTATGATCTGATATCGGATGTAATCATAGAATGTTATGTTATTGTTGATGTTGACACCTTGCTGTAGTGATGTAGCAGATAGAGATCAACGTTTCGGCTGTCATTCAACAGTGAGGCTCTTCAACTGTTGGATCATTTGGTCATTGTTATCTTGTCCTATCCTTTACCCAGAAAACAACTTTCACTGACCTGTTAAAAGCTTAGAGATATTTTTTTTTCTTGTGGCTGCTTACACATATTACAGCAGCGAACAAAAACGCAAAATAGATCCCTTCTTGTTTCTGAATCGTTTGTGTTTGTTGTTAGTGATTTCCTCTTTTCTATATTTCCTATATTCTCACAATGTTTCAGAGGTTTCAAAAACTTTCTGTAATATTTATTTTATGCAAGAATTGGAATTTATTTCCATTGAATGAGGCATGGTTTTGGTTGCAGGCTGTGCTGAATTTGCAAGTTCCGGTGGAACATTCCAAGGAAGTCAGTGATTGCAAGAATCTTATCAAGACTCTGGTTATGGGTAATTGGTCCTCATTACTATTTACCTAGATTTCTAATGTACTTAATGATGGCTATTGCTAGAGGGTTAAGTGAATATTTCATTCCTTTGGAAACTGCAACACGTTTTTAGGTTTGTTCTCATGGATATTCTTTGTCTAAAAATATTTTCAGGGATGAAGACTATAATATGGAGCATTACTCATGCACATTTGCCGAGATCACAGGTTTCTTTCTTGAATGTTTCAATTTTCCAAATAAACTTTCATTCCCTTTTTAGTCTGATTTTCACACCATTTTAGGTGTCTCCTGCCACACATGCGGCGCACTCTCAAGTCCTTGGTCCACAATCATCCAGTTTACCTACACCCCAGCCATTTAAAGGGATGCGGGAAGATGAGGTATGTCGTCAGTATGCATTTGGTGTGCAACTTGTCAGGTATGCAAGTTATGATGACTGGTGGAAAGTTCAAACGTGAGATTGTAGCGTTTGCACATCCATGAAAAATAAATTTTAGAACATGTAAATAACCATTTGAAATGTCACTAGGGGTTTCTTGATAATTTTTAAACAAGAAAATGTATCATGTTTTTAATAAAAATTGATTTTACAGCAATATAATTCATTTTAAGCACCAAGTTAGAAGATATTTTCTAATAATTGTCAGTCATGGTTTTGAAATGGTCGCCTCCAATTCGTAAACTGGGTTTCATGATGGAGTGGGTTTGTGTCATCTGAAGCACATATACTTTTTCTCTTGTTAGGACTATTTGTAAACTTGCACGATTTCCCAATATCATAGTTTCATGAAGTTAAAAATCATCTAATATTCTTTGTACCGCGGTGCTGATTAAATCAATTGCATGTATGCTCAGCTCTAATAAAAATTTTCCTTTAGCTATTGTACCTTTTCATATTTTGTATCTAGGGGTGTGCATCGTTTTGGTTTATACCAAATTGGATTCAGACGAAAAAAAACTGTGCTGAATCAATGTATTTACTGAACTGCTTATGCCAAATATTGTCAAAAACAGAAATTTTCAAACTGAACTGGTTCAGTTTCTGTATCTACTGAACCAAAATAAAATTAATAATATTTTTTAAATAATTGTTAGTACTTTTTTTATTAATTCTCTTGATTTATTATTCGTTTGGTTTCAGTATAATTGAATACCAAATTTTTTCATACCAATCAGTTGGTTTGGTATGATATCACCAAACATATTCTCTTTAACGATAAACTGACAGAACAGAAACCTGTCGGTTTCGTATGGTACCATCGGGTTGGTTTTTACCATGCTCGCCCCTAATCATAGCTGCTGAATTCTCTTTCGTGAATTATATTCATATATGAATTTGATATATTTTGAAGATAAACTCTAAAGGTCTAAGATGACCCCTAAAGCACTTGGTCATTTTTACTTTCTGTAGGCATACATAACTGATCAATCTATACTTGTATGAACTGAATTCCTTGCGATGATAACTATTTTGGGAAAAGAATGCTTCCAGCTGTTCCCCTTTGGGGTCACTGCTATGACTCTTTCTTCATAACTATTTATTGATAATTAGAGATGTTAATGCTTTTTTTGTTATCTGATTTTTCATTTTTTAGTGGTCTTCTGTTGATTTTTGGTTTACACCTCGAATGATTATTTAAGTTTTCCAATGATTTTGATGGCTGTTATTATTTGGGTTCTTAGCTTTTTTTGACTGATCTTGATCAGGTGTATAAAGCTTCTGGAGTCCTGAAAAGTGGTGTCCATTGCTTGGCCCTTTTCAAGGAGAACGATGAGGAGAAGGACATGCTTAGCCTCTTCTCTCAAATTTTATTCATTATGGAACCTCGAGATCTTATGGATATGTTCTCGTTGTGTATGCCTGAGCTTTTTGAATGCATGATTAGTAATAGTCAACTGGTTCAAATATTTTCCTCCCTTATGCAATCATCCAAAGTGTACAAGCCCTTTGCAGATTGCTTGGTTAACTTTCTTGTAAGCAGCAAACTTGATGTTTTGAAGCAGCCGGATTCATCTGCAGCAGGACTTGTTTTGCATCTCTTCCATTTCATTTTTGGTGCAGTTGCTAAAGCACCTGCTGATTTTGAACGTATTTTACAGCCTCATGTGCCTGTTATAATGGAAGTTTGTATGAAGAATGCAACTGAAATTGAAAAGCCTCTTGGTTATATGCAACTTCTTCGAACAATGTTTAGAGCTCTTGCAGGTTGTAAATTTGAACTTCTTCTTCGAGATCTGATTCCCTTGCTACAACCCTGCTTGAATGTGTTATTGACAATGCTTGAGGGTCCTACTGGTGAAGAAATGAGGGACCTGTTACTGGAGCTATGTCTAATGCTGCCTGCTCGCTTAAGCCAATTGTTGCCACACCTTCCTCGCCTTATGAGGCCTCTTGTACTGAGTCTTAAAGGAAGTGACGAACTTGTGAGTTTGGGCTTAAGAACACTTGAGTTTTGGGTGGATAGTTTAAATCCTGATTTCCTTGAACCCAGTATGGCAAATGTTACATCAGAGGTGATTTTGGCTTTGTGGTCTCACTTGAGGCCTGTACCTTACCCCTGGGGTGGAAAAGCGCTGCAACTACTTGGTAAGCTAGGTGGTCGTAACAGGCGTTTTCTGAAAGAGCCTCTTGCACTTGAGTGCAAGGAGAACCCGGAGCATGGGCTACGTTTAATTCTCACATTTGAGCCTGCGACCCCATTTTTGGTGCCTATGGACCGATTCATAAATCTTGCTGTAGCAGCTGTTACACGCAGAAACAGTGGCATTGATACTTTCTATAGAAAGCAGGGTTTGAAATTCCTTCGTGTCTGCTTAGCATCTCAGCTTAACTTGCCAGGCAATGTTACTGACGATGGATACACCACTAAACAGCTGTCAACCTTGTTACTTTCAACAATTGATTTGTCTCGGTGCAGGTCAGAGACATCAGATGTCAAGGTTAGTTTAGAAATGTCTATGGAATTTGGATTTATCAGTGCTTTATTGTTAAATTTGATTGAGACCGTACATTAACCCTTCTTACAGTTATTAAATATTTACTGCATGTCATTGTATATTTTTCTATTATCATAAGTTGTCACTTCTGGAGTCTCTTTGAATATTGAGGTTGTAGTTCAACTGCAGTCTTAGGTTCTTTTGCTATTTTTCTTTATAATTTTCCCCAGTTCATAATTTTGGAAACTACTTGTTTTCTTTTTATTTTTGAGACATGTGACATTACTTTGTAACACGAGGAACCATCTCAGGCTGACTTAGGTGTCAAGACAAAGACTCAACTTATGGCTGAGAAATCTGTTTTTAAGACTCTGTTAATGACGGTGATTGCTGCTAGTGTGGAACAAGATCTTCAAGATCCGAATGATGATTTTGTTGTTAATGTTTGCCGCCATTTTGCAATGTTATTCTATGTCGATTGTACCTCAAGTAGCCCTTCAATGCCAATAGCATCTGTGGGGAGTTCTATGCTTTCAACAAATTCTACCGGTAGTTCGAGGTCAAAGAATACCTGCTCTAGTCTTAAGGAGTTGGACCCTTTGATATTTTTAGATGCATTGGTTGATGTGCTAGCAGATGAAAACAGGGAGCATGCCAAAGCTGCTCTTAATACATTAAATGTGTTTTCTGAAACACTTCTGTTTCTTGCTCGATCAAAACATGGTGATGTACTGATGTCGAGGGGAGGCCCTGGGACTCCTATGATTGTCTCTAGTCCATCAATGAATCCTGTGTATTCACCCCCTCCCAGTGTTCGCATCCCGGTTTTTGAGCAACTTCTACCACGTCTTTTGCATTGCTGCTATGGAAGTTCTTGGCAAGCTCAAATGGGAGGTGTAATGGGACTTGGTGCCTTGGTAGGAAAGGTCACTGTTGAGACTCTCTGTCTTTTCCAGGTGAGAATTGTGAGGGGTCTGGTATATGTTCTCAAAAGGCTTCCTCTCTATGCTAGCAAAGAGCATGAAGAGACTAGTCAAGTACTTACACAGGTTCTTCGTGTGGTAAATAATGTTGATGAAGCAAACAGTGAACCACGCAGGCAAAGTTTTCAAGGGGTTGTTGAGTTTCTTGCAACAGAATTGTTCAATGCCAATTCCTCTATTATTGTGAGAAAGAATGTGCAGTCATGTTTGGCTCTTTTGGCCAGTAGAACTGGTAGTGAGGTCTCAGAACTGCTTGAGCCTTTATATCAGCCATTGCTTCAGCCTCTTATTGTTCGGCCACTTCGGTCAAAGACTGTTGACCAGCAGGTATTGTTTCTCACTGATGATCTTCTGTGCAAGGCATCCATGTTCTTCACTAACTGGCTGTAGTTCTTATAGGTTGGAACGGTTACAGCTTTAAATTTTTGCCTGGCCTTGAGGCCTCCACTACTGAAGTTAACTCAGGAACTGGTGAACTTTTTGCAAGAAGCATTGCAAATAGCTGAGGCTGATGAGAATGCTTGGGCTGTGAAGTTTATGAACCACAAGATGGCGACATCATTAAATAAGCTTCGGACAACTTGCATTGAGCTACTATGTACGGCTATGGCATGGGCAGATTTCAGGACTCCAAATCATGCTGAATTTCGTTCTAAGATCATTTCCATGTTCTTTAAATCTTTGACTTGCCGCACTCCAGAAATTGTTGCTGTTGCAAAAGAGGGTCTTCGACAGGTTTTTGTTGAATTCTTGGCTCAATGTTTGATTTTTGTGTTTGCATGTGCTTCTTTCCTTTGCTTTTTTTTTTGTTTTATAGCAGAATTACTTATCTCTTATTACATAACTTCTTTGTAGGTCATCAATCAGCAACGGATGCCAAAAGAACTTCTGCAAAGCAGTCTCAGGCCTATACTAGTCAATTTGGCTCATACCAAGAATCTTAGCATGCCCCTTCTGCAGGGTCTAGCTCGCCTGCTTGAACTTTTGTCCAGTTGGTTTAATGTTGCATTGGGTGGTAAGCTGCTGGAACACCTTAAGAAATGGTTGGAACCTGAAAAACTTGCTCAGAGTATGAAATCGTGGAAGGCTGGGGAAGAGCCAAAAATTGCAGCAGGTATGTCATTCAGATTTAGGTTCCTTTTTTACCTAGGCATGTGTTTTCCTGCATTGTTTACATGCTTGGTTACAAATGCATCTTAATGTTACCTGTGCCTATCTGTGTATAGCGTGCATGGACTTGCATTAGCATGTGTTTGCACATTTATAATGTTGTAACTTTTGTTTGTCTGTGCAGCTATTATTGAGCTTTTTCACTTGCTTCCTCACGCCGCATCAAAATTTTTGGATGAACTGGTAACCTTAACTATTGAATTGGAAGGAGCTCTACCTCCTGGTCAAGTGTACAGTGAGATTAATAGTCCATATCGACTTCCTCTTACAAAATTCTTAAATCGATATTCAGCACTTGCTGTTGATTATTTTCTAGCTCGATTAAGTGATCCGAAATACTTTAGAAGGTAATGCTGAGATCCTGAAGCTGTTGACTATGAATTTGACATTCAAATGGGTGATACTTTTGGTCAATTTCTAAATGCAGGTTCATGTACATAATACGATCAGATGCTGGCCGACCGCTGAGAGATGAACTTGCAAAGTCACCGCAAAAGATACTTGCGAGCTCCTTTCCCGAGTTCCTGCCTAAGTCTGATGCTGCAATGCCTCATGGATCTTCAATCCCACCTACTGCTCTCTCGGGTGAAGAAGGCCTTGTAACTCCAGCTGGGAATGCTAGTTTACCATCTCCTCTTAGTGCAACTTCAGATGCTTATTTTCAAGGGCTTGCTCTTGTTAAAACATTGGTCAAATTGATACCAGGATGGTTGCAAAATAATCGTCTTGTGTTCGATACCTTAGTGCTTGTATGGAAATCAAATATGAGGAAATCTCGTTTGCAAAAGGAGCAAGAGCTGAACTTGGTTCAAGTATTATTCTCACTTTTTTAACAAGCAGTAACCTGTGCCATTTCGATTTTATTCTGTTGGGGATGTTACAAAGAAATTAGAGAGTTAATGATAACTTCAGTAAACTAAAATCTTGGGAATCAAGGTGGAAACTACACAAATAACTTCGTGAACTGAATATACTTCAGTTGTTTGTTGGTTATATTTTCTTCTATCTTATAAGAATTCTGCTTCCTGAATTGCTGGCTTTTGTTCTTTCTTTTTTGGTGCTGTCATTATTATGCTAGCATCTCCATGAATTCATCAAGCATTCCTGAAAACAAATTCCATGTTAATGATGTATGAAACCTTGGTTTGTTCTGCTGCTCTATTGATTTTTCATGTTTAGGAGTGGTTATCTTTATGGATTTTCCTGCAGATTATCTGTATGTTTTGTGGACACATACTCTGACTCATATTTTATTGTAAATTCAGGTTAAAGAAAGCAAATGGCTTGTGAAATGCTTCCTAAATTACTTACGACATGACAAAGCTGAAGTTAATGTTCTCTTTGACATCCTCTCCATCTTCTTGTTTCATAGTCGTATTGACTATACTTTTTTGAAAGAGTTCTATATTATTGAGGTAATGTTAATATTTCCTTTGTTTCTCATCTTGTAGATGTAATTTCAATTTCTTTTATGATTTATTCCTTATATTTCATAGAATGGTATCAGAGCATTAACTTAATTTGTATGTTTCCCAGGTGGCAGAAGGTTATCCACCAAACATGAAGAAAGCACTTCTCCTACATTTTCTGAACCTTTTCCAATCCAAACAACTTGAGCATGATCATCTGGTGGTGGTTATGCAAATGCTCATTCTTCCCATGCTGGCTCATGCGTTCCAGAACAACCAAAGTTGGGAGGTTGTTGACCCTGCTATTATAAAAACGATTGTTGACAAACTTCTTGACCCGCCAGAAGAGGTGATGTCTTGAAGTTTGCGATTAAATTATTAATTCTGTCATGGAACTCCTTGGTGTTTGCTCTTAACAGTCTAGTTCCTGAAAATGGGTATTTTAATTTTTCTGGCATTCAAATGTTCCAATGTGTCTAAACAGGTTTCTGCGGATTATGATGAGCCCTTGAGGATTGAACTCTTGCAACTTGCAACTTTACTACTTAAATACCTCCAAAATGACCTTGTTAATCATAGGAAAGAACTTATCAAGTTTGGTTGGAATCATCTCAAACGTGAAGACAGTGCGAGCAAACAGTGGGCGTTTGTCAATGTTTGTCACTTCCTTGAATCGTATCAGGCCCCAGAAAAAATTATACTTCAGGTATGTTCATGATTAATTCAATGCTACAATGCAAGCATCTCCTTAGTCTTTGGTACTGGAATTAGCCTGCAACTTAAATCTCAAACTCATCAAGTAAGCTGTTGATTTGGAATTTTTACTTCTGTGAGTTTACCTATGTTCCATCAATGACCAACTTGACAAGTTGTATGACAAGCATATGCTCTTGAAAATATATGAAGAAAAAAGAATAAACATTTTTATTTCCTGAGATTGAAACATGGTTTTCTCATTAATAGTAGAATCCTGGCTGGTACTCGCTCTTGAATCAAATCTTTTCTTAATTTTAGAATTACAACACTCATAATTTTCTGTAATTAATAATAAAACCAGATCTTAACCTTATGAATATGATTTGTGCTTCCAGAGGGTGCAGTTTCTCCTCGATAAGATTTACTTAAGCTTTTCTCTTATTGTTATTTTTTTTTATTCACAGTATAATTATAGGTGGCGATTGAGTTTATATTATTTATGGTTTGGGGCTTGTCAGGCTCATTTAAGGGAATTTAAGTTCTTTCATTGTTATTGATCAAAAGAAGAAAGAGGAAAAGACACTGTAGAGATGCCTGGCGTAAGGGAATTAGTAATCCGGATATTTTCTAGTGTTTGTCGGAACTAGTGGGTGGGAATGCTGCATTCTTAACTCATTTCGTTATGGGGTCAAATCCATATAGCTGGCCTTACACACATTTTGTATATTGACATTCTTAATGAAGTAGCAGATGCAAAGATATGGTACATGCTTGGTTATATATTTTAATAGTGAACATATGATTCTTAATGAATTGCCCTTATATGATATTCAACAATCCGTTGGCTTGTTAATTTTCAATCCAGAAGGGAAAAGTTCCATTGTCTCTTACTTCATGTGTTTTAGTCTGAAGTTACACCAGTTAGGGGTAAATCAGCCAATTCTTTGTTCAAAATGCTTGTTTTCATTTCTTTTTTACCTGTTTATTTATATTAGGAGGTACTAGAATCCTGCACTGATGCAACTGAGGTTACTTACAATAAAACTGCCTATACTTGCATAACCCTTAAAGTGTTATCCCTGCTAATTATTATAGTTGAAATAAATGTGTTGATTATGAGTAGAAGAGCAAGAACATGTAATGTAAAGGCATCTATACTGCGATGCATGTGATTTGAAAAAAGGTTCTTAGCATATTTACAAAATGCAGGTGTTTGTTGCACTCCTTAGGACTTGCCAGCCAGAAAATAAATTGCTGGTCAAGCAGGCCCTTGACATACTAATGCCAGCATTACCACGGAGGTTGCCTCTTGGAGATTCTCGCATGCCAATTTGGATACGTTACACAAAAAAAATTTTAGTCGAGGAGGGTCACTCGATGCCTAATTTGATTCACATTTTTCAGTTAATTGTTCGCCACTCAGATCTTTTCTACAGCTGCAGAGCGCAGTTTGTGCCGCAAATGGTTAATTCTCTCAGTCGTCTTGGCTTGCCATACAATACCACGGCCGAAAACAGACGACTTGCAATTGAACTTGCTGGATTGGTGGTTGGATGGGAAAGGCAAAGGCAAAGTGAAATGAAGATTGCAACTGATAGTGATGCCCCAGGGCAGACTACTGATGGATTTAACCCTGGGTCTGGAGGTGCTGATACTAAGCGTGCGGTGGATGGATCCACGTTCCCTGAAGATACAAGCAAGAGGGTTAAAGTTGAACCTGGTCTTCAATCCATCTGTGTCATGTCACCTGGAGGTGCTTCATCACTTGGTGTTTCATCAATTGCTAGCATAGAAACCCCTGGATCTGGTGGCCAGCCTGATGAAGAGTTCAAGCCAAATGCAGCTATGGAAGAAATGATTATTAATTTTCTTATAAGAGTAAGTGGCTTGCTCCCCTTTTTTCTGAATTTCTTTTCTGTTATTTCAATTTTGCTTCAATTTCTGCATGAACATAACTTTTCCCAGAGGCATCATTATTATATCCTAAATTTGCTGTGCATGTCCTGCAATATCTAGTTTTTAAGGTGCCATAACCTTGTATAGCACTGTGAATACCATCATCAAACTGGTGCAAAGTTCTCAGCAATGTGTTTATTCTTCATTCTCCAAGAATCACCAACTACACCGCAGATAGCCTCACAAAGATGGGTGCAAGGTCTTCTGAAAAATATTACAGCATGGCTCTAATTCTAATCTACGTTTCTGTATTTTCAGGGGACAATGCACAAAACTTCTTGTATATTTTGCAAGATGGGAAACATTACAATTTATTATTCAGTTTTTGTTCTTTAAATAGACTTCTGTCCAGTGCCACCATCAATGTGGCTACTGCCATTTATTACTATGTCTTGCCGTAACTACAAGGACAAGACTAGAACAACTTTTGTACTATCTTACCCGTGTGATTATATTTTTCTTTAGATTTCGAGATCTTTTGTCTCACTTAATGACTGCTCTATTACTCTGGATCAGACTTTTCATACCCATTTTGTTGAGTCAAACCATCAACCATCTTACTTTTCTGAAAACCCTGTGGAGATATTGCTATACATGCATTTTCACTACATCAAATGAAAAATGCATGTGGTATTTTCTGACTTTACCACGTCTCTAGTGAATTGTTTAATCTGCATGGAAGACTTTTTTTTTGCTTTACTACCCCTTTTTGTAATATTGAATTTGCAATGTTGTCGATTGTGGATACAGGTTGCTTTGGTCATAGAGCCCAAGGACAAGGAAGCAAGTACTATGTACAAACAAGCTTTAGATCTACTTTCACAGGCTCTGGAGGTGTGGCCAAATGCCAATGTCAAGTTCAATTATTTAGAAAAACTTCTAAGCAGCATTCAGCCATCACAGTCAAAGGACCCTTCCACAGCTCTTGCACAGGGCTTGGATGTCATGAACAAGGTTTTGGAGAAGCAGCCGCATTTGTTTATCAGGAACAACATCAACCAGATTTCTCAAGTATGATTTGACTCGTCAGTATTTTCCCAATAATTCATCTGTTCTCCCTATAGGTTTATATTGCTTATCAATCTGTCACTGTGCTTTGTTTTGTATCAGATTCTAGAACCTTGTTTCAAGCATAAAATGTTAGACGCTGGAAAGTCACTGTGTTCCTTGTTGAAGATGGTATTTGTTGCTTTTCCACCTGATGCCACCAGCACACTTTCAGATGTGAAGTCATTGTTTCAGAAGGTTGATGAGTTGATACAGAAGCTCATAAGTGCTGTTGCAGTTCCCAACACACCAGCTGAGGATAATTCTGCCAGTTCAATTAGCTTTATATTGCTTGTCATTAGAACTTTGACAGAAGTAGACAAGTACATTGAACCTATCATCTTGGTTCGTATCCTTCAACGCCTTGCCCGTGATATGGGATCATCAGCAGGTTCTCATATGAGACAAGTATGATCTCTTTCTTCTCTGTTTATCTTTTATATTTTGTTAAAAATCTAGTCTCTTTGGCAATTTAAGTGTTAGTGGTTAAGAATTTCTCTTATCATACTGAATATGGCTAAAGGCATTGCTGACGACTTGATACTGGAGCTGCAAAACAGTAATTTTTTTTTTCTTATGAAAAGGGAGGATTTTTTTTTTGTCAAAAGTGAATCTTATCAAACTTGTGGGCATCAATGTTACTTTTTATTTGATCTTGTCTGGGAGTTCTTCAGTGGCGTGAAAGTTGAAAATCTTACTATATATCATGCAAAAATTTTGAATCTGGTATTCTTTTCACCAAAAGCTTGCTTTCATGTGACATCTTTCTAGATGTTAGTTGTGCAATGTACCCAAGTAAAATGAGCTTTGTACTCCTTTGGCTGATTCCATTCTTAGTATGATGTCTCCGAACTTCAGATAGTGGCTCACTTGTCAGTACTTGATTCTGTAGATAGTCTTTTCAGGAAAAAGAAAATCTTCTATGACTTGGTTTGGGGTCTAGGATATGTTTTTACATTTTCTTATTTTCTTGTCCAAGGAAACAATATTAAAAGCAAGACCAAATATGTAATCGTCGCTACCAATCCTTAGAAGTGTATCTTTCTGTGGAGTTTCCTATTTGTAGTTTAAATTCATTGCCTTGTATTTCTAGCTCTTAAAAGTTTGTCTTCTAGATTTATTTCTCCACTACACATTGGAAATTCTGTGCTCTGTTAACTTGCATTGATATGTCTTGAGACATTTCATTTCAGGGTCAGCGAACAGATCCAGATTCAGCTGTCTCTTCTTCTCGTCAAGCTGCTGATCTTGGGGCTGTCATATCTAATCTAAAATCTGTGTTGAAGCTCATTGGAGAGAAGGTCATGGTTGTTCATGAGTGCAAACGGTCTGTGACTCAAATTTTGAATAACTTGCTCTCTGAGAAAGGCACCGAGGCCAGTGTCCTTCTTTGCATACTAGAAGTAATAAAAGGGTGGATTGAAGATGACTCCCCCAAATCTGGATCAGTCATGTCTAATGTTTTCCTTAATCCTAAGGAGATAGTCTCTTTTCTTCAGAAGCTTTCACAAGTTGATAAGCAGAGCTTCCACCCTGATATGCAGGAAGAATGGGAGAACAAATACCTTCAGCTTCTTCATGGAATTTGTGCTGATTCAAGGTAACCACTATTTTCAATTAATTGCTGGCTCTATCATCAACATTTTCATCAATTTGCTTTGGCTTATTTCAGGTACCCGTTGGCTCTGCGTCAAGAAGTGTTTCAGAAGGTGGAAAGACAATTCATGCTTGGTTTACGTGCTAGGGATCCTGACATGAGGATGAAATTCTTCTTGCTTTATCATGAATCTCTTGGGAAAACCCTACTTGCAAGGCTGCAGTATATCATTCAACTTCAGGATTGGGAATCTTTAAGTGATGTTTTCTGGCTCAAACAGGGTCTGGATCTTCTCCTGGCAGTTCTGGTTGAGGACAAACCTATCACACTAGCTTCAAATTCTGCCAGGGTGATCCCACTTGTGCCCTCAAATTCTTTGCTGGATGGTTCTGGAATGCAGCAACAGCTCAATGATATTCCAGAGGGTACAGAGGATGCTACTCTCTCATTTGATGGACTTGTTCGTAAGCATGCTCAGTTTTTGAATGAGACAAGCAAACTCCAGGTTTAACATCTGTTTTATTTATTTATTTATTTTTACATTCCAAAACTTTTTTTTTACTATATATGCTATAGTGTCTGAGATTAATTTTCTGAGGGGCTTAAACTTTGAGTGATCAATTTACTTAGGTGTACGAAGCAATAAATTTAACTACTACAGTATTGACTTACTTCACTTTGCCAAGAACTTCATTCAGTAGCCTGATTTTGCAAGTAATGGTGTTGGTTTAGTTGCAAATTGAATTTGCTCTATGCATCACTAATTTAACCGTTGCTTCTTACAGGTGGCCGATCTTGTTATCCCATTAAGAGAGCTGGCCCACACAGATGCTAATGTTGCATATCATCTTTGGGTGCTGGTTTTTCCTATTGTATGGGTGACGTTGAATAAAGAGGATCAAGTGGCATTAGCAAAACCCATGATATCTCTACTATCAAAGGATTACCACAAGAAGCAGCAAACCAGCAGGCCAAATGTTGTGCAGGCACTTCTAGAAGGTCTGCAGTTGAGCCACCCTCAACCTCGGATGCCAAGTGAACTCATCAAATATATTGGAAAAACCTACAACGCTTGGCACATTGCATTAGCTTTGCTTGAAAGCCATGTAATGCTGTTCACAAATGACTCAAAGTGCTCTGAGTCTCTGGCAGAGCTTTATCGTCTTCTCAATGAAGAAGATATGAGATGTGGGCTGTGGAAGAAAAGGTCAATCACTGCTGAGACTAGAGCTGGACTTTCGCTAGTTCAACATGGTTACTGGCAACGTGCTCAAAGCCTCTTTTATCAGGCCATGGTAAAGGCAACTCAAGGTACATATAACAACAACGTACCCAAAGCTGAGATGTGTCTTTGGGAAGAACAATGGCTTTATTGTGCTGGCCAGCTTAGTCAATGGGATGCTTTAGTAGATTTTGGGAAGAGCATCGAGAACTATGAGATACTTCTTGATAGCCTCTGGAAATTGCCTGATTGGACATATATGAAAGATCATGTAATTCCTAAGGCTCAAGTGGAAGAAACTCCAAAGCTTCGTCTGGTTCAAGCTTTTTTCGCTCTTCATGATAGAAACACAAATGGAATTGGGGATGCTGAAAATATAGTAGGAAAAGGGGTTGAACTTGCTCTAGAGCAGTGGTGGCGGTTGCCTGAAATGTCTGTACATTCCAGAATTCCTCTCTTGCAGCAATTCCAGCAGTTAGTTGAGGTTCAAGAGTCTGCTCGAATTCTTGTGGACATTGCTACTGGAAACAATAAACTCACAGCAAATCCTGTTGTCGGTGTACATGGGAATCTCTATGCAGATCTCAAGGATATTCTTGAGACTTGGAGACTAAGAACGCCAAATAAATGGGATAACATGTCTGTCTGGTATGATCTGCTCCAGTGGAGAAATGAAATGTATAATGCTGTAATTGATGCATTCAAAGATTTTGGCTCTACAAATCCCCAACTCCATCATCTTGGTTTCCGTGATAAAGCATGGAATGTGAATAAGCTTGCTCATATTGCTCGTAAGCAAGGCCTTTATGATGTTTGTGTAACAGTTCTTGAAAAGATGTATGGTCATTCAACCATGGAAGTTCAGGTACTCATAGTTTTTATGTCTTTTCTGTGAGATTTGGAATACATGTAGCAACTCTATTTCTTTGCCAAAAGCTTTGTGGGTGCATAGATTTGCAGTTCAATACTGCGTGCTATATTGCTGAGTTTAGATGAATCTCATGTTGACCCTCTGAAAATATCCTCTGGAAGCCATTATTATTTCCTTGTCATTTGGCTCGGTATTCAGTTTTGTTGTAATAGACTAAATAGTGCTTTATCAGATGCGTCTTTTGAACACTAATGGCTTTCTGATTCTCTATTCTCTCAATGTTCTTGTTGCAGGAAGCCTTTGTTAAGATAAGAGAGCAGGCAAAAGCTTATTTGGAGATGAAGGGAGAGCTTACCAGTGGTCTTAATTTGATTAACAGTACTAATCTGGATTATTTTCCTGTGAAACACAGAGCTGAAATTTTTCGTCTTAGGGGAGATTTTCTATTAAAGCTAAATGACTCTGAAAGTGCCAATCTTGCATACTCAAATGCTATTAGTCTTTTCAAAAATTTGCCTAAAGGATGGATTAGCTGGGGGAATTATTGTGACATGGTATATTGTTTTTCTTTTTTTCTTTTTTTTGTTGTAAAAAAATTCAGTTGATTGGGTTTGTGATACTTTTTTCCCTGATTTTCCATCCAACTTTTCAGGCTTACAAGGAAACACATGACGAAATTTGGCTGGAATATGCTGTTAGTTGCTTTCTGCAGGGTATTAAATTTGGTATTTCTCATTCCAGAAGCCATCTAGCTCGGGTTTTGTATCTTCTCAGCTTTGATACTCCCAGCGAGTCTGTTGGGAGAGCATTTGACAAGTACTTGGATCAAATACCACACTGGGTGTGGCTTTCTTGGATTCCACAGCTTTTACTTTCCTTGCAGAGGACAGAGGCACCTCATTGCAAACTTGTTCTGCTCAAAGTTGCTACTGTATATCCGCAGGTAGGTATTGAACCGTTTGAAGGATCAATAACAGTTATTACATAAATTATATGGGTAAAGATATTGATATTTTGTATATGATTCCCAGGCATTGTATTACTGGCTTCGAACGTATTTACTGGAGCGCCGTGATGCTGCAAATAAATCTGAACTGGGTAGGCTGGCAATGGCCCAGCAAAGATTGCAGCAAAATAACACTGGCGCTGGTACTAGTTCTGTTGGCTTGACTGAGGGGAATCAAAGGGTACAGAGTCATGGAGGCACTTTGACCTCGGACAATCAAATTCATCAAGGCACTTCATCTAGTAGCGGGATTGGATCTCAAGATGGTGGAAACTCTCATGGACAAGAGCCTGAAAGGTCTACTGCAGTTGAAAGCAGTATGCATTCAGGGAATGATCAACCTTTACAACAAAGTTCATCATCAATCAGTGATGGTGGTCAGAGTGCAGTTAGGCGTAATGGTGCTTTAGGATTGGTATCTTCTGCTGCCAGTGCATTTGATGCTGCAAAGGATATAATGGAAGCTCTCAGAAGCAAGCATTCTAATCTGGCTGGTGAACTTGAGGTGACAACTTTTGTGCTATATTTACTTCTTCATTGCATTTGAATATATATTTAGACATCGTGGAAGGAAAATAAATTTACACACGCCAGAGAATTAAAATTAAGTTAGTGGTGGGAGAATCATATACTTTGACCTGAAAATGAAAATGTTTTCATTTCTTTCAAATTTTTTTTTGGTACTATGCCCCTTTAGCTTTTATGTAAGAAAACTGGAAGTTGTTTACCATGCCATACTGTTTTTAAGCATTTTTGTGTATGAAGGAACAAGGAGGTAGCACGGCAGGTGGATAGCCGAATATCATCTCTGCTTTATGTATATGTATACTCATTGTTTAACTTAGACTCTTGGTTTTGCAGTCTCTTCTCACAGAAATTGGCTCACGATTTGTTACTCTGCCGGAGGAGAGACTTCTTGCAGTGGTTAATGCACTGCTACATCGTTGTTACAAGTACCCAACAGCAACGACAGCGGAGGTGCCTCAGTCTCTCAAGAAAGAACTCTCTGGTGTTTGCAGAGCTTGCTTTTCTGCTGATGCTGTGAACAAGCATGTTGATTTTGTGAAAGAGTACAAGCAGGATTTTGAGCGTGATCTTGACCCAGAAAGCACATCTACCTTCCCTGCCACACTTTCTGAACTGACTGAGAGATTGAAACATTGGAAAAATGTTCTTCAGAGTAATGTGGAGGACAGATTTCCTGCTGTCTTGAAGCTTGAAGAAGAGAGTAGAGTGTTACGAGACTTCCATGTCGTTGATGTAGAGGTTCCAGGACAGTATTTTACAGATCAGGTAAACTGAAACGGTTTATTTGTGTTAATGGATTTCAATTAATTTAGAAGTGTTGTTGGGTATATGGATCTGATTTAGGTTGTCAATATGCGACTCCTGATCCTTGGTCTCGTGAACGTTTTCCTACATTGGGTATTAACATTTTATTTTTCTGTGTATTAGTTGGGTGTATAACTGTTCTTTTGCAGACTTTCTGCTATAATCTTGTCTGTTCCGTGTATTGGTAAGGTTTACACCTATTCTCATGCAAGTGCTCGACTTTCTCTCAGGAAATTGCACCAGACCATACAGTTAAATTGGACAGGGTGGGTTCTGATATTCCCATTGTTAGAAGGCATGGAAGCAGTTTTCGACGTCTGACGCTTATTGGCTCCGATGGCTCTCAACGTCATTTCATTGTTCAAACATCATTGACACCTAATGCCAGAAGTGATGAACGTATACTGCAGCTTTTCCGCATGATGAATCAGATGTTTGATAAACACAAGGAATCGAGACGTCGGCACATAAGCATTCATACCCCAATAATTATTCCAGTTTGGTCCCAGGTGATGAAGCATCTTATGCTGGTTAAACTTTATCAGTGGCTGCTAAGAAGTGTGATTAATTTTATATGCATCCTGAAGACTTGGGATATAGCGTCTCCACTGCAGGACCGCGAATTGGTTTCTCAATCCGGATGTTGATATTCTTTATTTTATCTACAAAGACATGCACATAGTATCACAAATATTAAGGCCATGTTAGAGTTCTTTTTTACCCCCTAAGCATGGCGATGCTAGAAATTAACTTTTATTTATTTGCTTCTTGCTCAGGTTCGCATGGTTGAAGATGATGTAATGTACAGCACCTTCCTTGAGGTATATGAGAACCATTGTGCAAGAAATGACCGAGAGGCAGATTTTCCCATTACCTACTTCAAGGAGAAATTAAACCAGGCTATATCGGGCCAAATCTCTCCTGAAGCTGTTGTGGATCTTCGCCTTCATGCTTATAACGAGATAATAAATAAGAATTTTGTTTCTGATAGCATATTTTCCCAGTATATGTACAAAATTCTGCAGAATGGGAACCATATGTGGGCTTTCAAGAAGCAATTTGCCGTCCAGCTGGCTCTTTCAAGTTTTATGTCTTTCATGCTGCAAATTGGTGGAAGGTCCCCGAATAAAATTTTATTTGCCAAGAACACGGGGAAAATTTTCCAGACAGATTTTCACCCAGCTTATGATGCAAGTGGGATGATTGAATTCAATGAGCCAGTCCCTTTCCGTCTTACAAGAAATATGCAGGGTTTCTTCACCCATTTTGGAGTTGAAGGTCTTATTGTGTCAGCTATGTGTTCTGCAGCACAGGCCGTGGTTTCTCCTAAAGTAAGTTGTACTTTTAAGCATAAAAATGTCATTGCAGTACTGGATCGATCAAAAACCTTAACTCATTGCAATTGTCGTGATGGGTTTTTGTCCTATTCTCTTGTTGCAGCAAAGTCAACATTTATGGCATCAACTAGCCATGTTTTTCCGTGACGAACTCCTCTGTTGGTCTTGGAGAAGGCCACTTGGGATGCCTTTAACCTCTGTCACGGGAGGGGGCTCTATGAACCCCGTTGAGTTCAAGCATAAGGTTACTACGAATGTTGAACATGTCATCAGCCGGATAAATGGAATAGCTCCTCAGTTCATTTCTGAAGAGGTAAACCACTTAACTCTTTCCGATGCTAACCAGATGTTACTCTTTAAAGAGTTGATCATGTTTTTAGACGAATTCTAGCCCGCTATGCTACAGAAAGTCTCTGACTTGATGCCTCTTTTGTCTGCTGGATTCAGGACGAAAATGGAGTCGACCCGCCACAGTCGCTGCAAAGGGGCGTCACTGAGTTGGTCGAGGCTGCCTTGGCTCCCAGAAACTTGTGTATGATGGATCCAACATGGCACCCCTGGTTTTGATCTTTGGTTCTGTACTCACTAATCGGAATTAGTAAGGTATGTGTACAGGTAGCTAAATTCTCTCCAACTTTTTATGTATGAACAATCAAAGATCACCATTCTAATGAAATATCTAATCAAAAATTGGTCCATTGCAAACCATTTGATCCTTTAGATTGTCGGAATTAAAAAAGGAGAAATATTTTTATTTTATTTTATTTTAACATTATTATTAATAACCCTAAAAATGGAGAGAAAAAAAATACACTTAGTACGAAGGCTGTGTGATTCCTTTTGTCACATTTTATCTGTCTCTGTCTTACTAAGTTTTATGAGCAACGTTATAATGAATTTTATTTCTATAGGAAGGGATTGGAATAATTAAGATTCGCAAAATATCAATTAATGTTATAACATTAGCTTGCTATATAAATATTAATGATATCAGTCAAGATAAACATAAGCATGTTATGTTAACTCTATCACATTGCCGTGTTAATTAATTTCTTCATGTTTCAAAATATATTACCCTATAAATAACCTTCTAAATTAGCCAAGGAAGAATTAGGAATTAAATAAATAGATGTATCATTAGGATTTACTAGTTTTATAAAGGTTTTTATTATTATTAGTGGAGTAGGATAAGATTTATTCATTTCTAAATAGGTCAAGATTAATGAACCCGAAATGTTTTGTCGTCGACCCGCACTACATCCAACAAACTTCACCTGGCAACTATCTTACTTAGAACTAGTGGTCGTCAGTCAGGATTTCTGAAATATGTCCTGAAAAGAAGGATGCAGTTTCCCAGACTTGCACAGCACAAACATAACCTGAAAACGCTTTTTCTTTTTTCGTATGATGACCATTTGCATTTAATTTTCCATTTTATATATCACATAGTTGATTTGATAGGATCCATTATTTTTCTGTCACCATCTTCTCAAGCCGTCGTTGATTATTATTATAATGACCAATAATCAAGTGGCTCTGATGGTGGCGGCTGCCTTGGAATCCTTACATGAATTTACTGCAATAAAATAGTAATTATTAATTAACCATCCTGAGCTCTTATCAGGATCAATGATGGTATCATCCAACAAGTTGGGATTTTTATAATTAATTCATTAAATTTTATCTGACCCAAATTTAAAAAAAGAATCTTTATTTGATGCCCAACGATAAAAACTGAAACTTGATGTCTGAATTATCAGAACTGCTTTAACGGTCAAAACATTAAATGCCAGTGTTTTAAGGTTGTCAAATAAAATACCAAAAGAACCGTGAAGAAACCGTCTGTACATTCCGAAGATCATCGGAACGTTTCTTTTTAACGACTTTCTCCGTCAGAAACTTGGCGACAACCACAAACGCTTCAGATGATTAGTTAGTAATAATTTTAAAAAAAAAGAAAAAAAAAGAGCGTCTTTTGACCATCACCACCACCACCACCACCAAGCTACTTCGCTTCCCTCTCTTTCTTCTCTTCTTCCTCCTATCTTCGCTTTCATTTCTCTTTTACCTCGCCGCCTCGTCGGTGTAGATGGGTGCTCGCTATTTATGTTAACAATCTCTATAGAAGAGCATCCGCTCATACAGACGATTGCCAAAGAAAAAAAAGGGCTTGAGATTATATAACTGATCACGGCTATGGGAGGCTGTTTGTCATCCATTATAGTCAATGGCTCAAAAAGCAACCGCAATAGCCACCATAACAAACGTAGAGAATCCACAAAACCCAAAATAATCGTTGATATACAGCAGGCTGTGCATCATGGGAATGGCCGTGCCAGCAGCAGCAGCAGCAGCAACAACAACAACAATGGTCGGACCAGCAAGAACCAAGCGCAGAAACAGCAGCAATCGCAGCAGCTACAGGTGAAGGATAAACAGAGCGGGAAGAAACAAAGCGACGCGATTCCCTGCGGGAAGCGCACGGATTTTGGGTATGACAGGGATTTTGATAAGAGGTACAAAATTGGGAAATTGTTGGGACATGGACAGTTCGGGTACACCTATGTTGCCAATGATAAATCTAATGGAGATCGAGTTGCGGTCAAGAGGATTGAGAAACACAAGGTATGGTTTATTTTCTTTGTCTTTTGTTATGTTAAGACTTCCTTTTTAAAAAAACAAATTGTGTATTGTCGGTCTTATTAGTGTCCTGGGTTGTAAAAATTATGGCTTTAGGCTCTGGCTTTGGATAATGTATGATGGAATGTTGATCGTGGGATTATGGCATGGTTTTTTTCTTTTGTCTAGATACTTTAGTTTCGAAAGGGGGGGTGTTTTTTTTCCCCTGGGGATCATCAAGCATTTTTCCAATGCATTCTGGCTGTTGTTCTTTTTCTTCTACCATTGGATGAAAAAGAAAACGCATTTTTCCAATTACTATTGTTAATTGGTGTTGGCGGTGTTAGAAAGTGCAGTATTTTGCTGAGAATGATCTTATGTTGCTCTTTCCTACATCTTTAGTAACGGTTCTATTTCCATCCTAATTCTTATCATTACGATTTCCCACAGTGACATCATGTTTTGGATCATCTTCTCTTTTATTAAGATCACTATAACCTAGAAACCAATGTAAGTTAAGCTTTGAATCTTCATTTTTTTACATTTTAAAATCCGAAATGAAGTTTGAGATGCACATTTGGGGATCAGAGAGAAAATGTATTGTCTACCCTGTCTTCCTTTTGAAACTCATTTTTGATATGCGTGCCCATCACAAAACTACCATCCCATATGATGTAGCTTCATTATATTTGATCCTCTTACAGCTTCTGAGTGACCATGGAAGGAAAATGGCTTGTTTTCTTCTGTAGTTTCAGTTTAGGTAAAAAGTGGAGTTCATCAGATACTGTTGACCAGCCTTGTAGACTACATAAAGTTAAGGCGTAATAAGGATCTATACTCATATACTTGAAAAAAAAAAGTTTTCCCTATTCTATTCTATTCTTTCTTTCCTTGACGAAAATCTACTTATTTTAGACTAATCTTTGGCTCCTGTGTAGATGGTTCTTCCTATTGCTGTGGAGGATGTTAAGCGAGAGGTCAAGATATTGAAAGAGCTTACAGGCCACGAGAATGTTGTTCAGTTCTATAATGCATTTGAGGATAATTCATATGTATATATAGTTATGGAGTAAGTTTCAGGGTCGATGCTTCCTTTGTAATGTTACCTTGTTCTTTTCTACTATGTTATTTCCATAATTTCATCATCCAATTCTGCCCATTGATGCTTACTGTTCATGGAGGCCTGCCTAATTAAAAAATCTGTCCAAAATTATTAGTTCTCTTCCTCTGTAATTTACTATTGTGTGCTAATTGCTTGATTATGTATTTCATCTTGTAACACTATTTTTTGTTGTTCTAATGATTAGGTTGTGTGAGGGTGGTGAATTGCTGGATCGGATATTGGCAAAGTAAGAACTATTTGCTCATGGAATTTGTTGTCTATTGTTTCTGCCCTCTTATTATGTTTTGTAGCTGACATTTATGTGCAATATTGCATCTATTGTAACATAAAAGAAAATCAATTTAGAGCATCTACTACAATTTTGCTTACTTCTGCTTGGCTTTCTTCAATTAGAAAGGATAGTCGTTATTCTGAAAAGGATGCGGCAGTAGTTGTAAGGCAAATGCTCAAAGTTGCAGCTGAGTGTCACTTGCATGGTCTGGTACACCGTGATATGAAACCTGAGGTACAGTCAAGTTTCCATGGTTGGAACATATAACTAATCTTATGTCGAGACACTGTTGCTTTAAGAATGTTTCCTTTGCATTTCTTCCCTCAGAATTTTCTTTTCAAGTCAACCAAGGTGGACTCATCTTTAAAAGCCACAGATTTTGGTCTGTCTGACTTTATAAAGCCAGGTAAGTGTCCTTATCAATGGAATGCTTTCGTATGTGTTTGAATGTTTTGCTAAATTATAGTTCTAAACTATTCTTCCTGGAAATCTCAAAAATCACATAACATTATTCCTTTGAATCAAATGCAGGGAAGAAGTTTCAAGATATTGTTGGCAGTGCCTACTATGTTGCTCCTGAGGTACTAAGACGCAAGTCTGGACCTGAATCAGATGCCTGGAGTATTGGTGTCATTACGTACATTTTGCTTTGTGGAAGACGCCCCTTTTGGGATAAGACCGAGGATGGTATATTTAAGGAGGTGTAGTACAATCTTAACTTTTGTCCCTTTTTTAGAGCTTATAATGGAACTGGTCATTGCTGCGTTACACGCTACAGATCCATAGGAAATATTAATTGCTGCGTGCTTATATTATCTAAAGTATATTAGGGGGACCTCCCAACGTTAATTTGTGCATGCTTCTCTGTTTCCTGAGTATGTATTCTACTCTTACTGGGTTTTTATTTGACGATTATATCTTATGGCTCCTATCTGAATATTTGAATGGATCACCAATTGGACTTCCTTTTTTCCATCTGCTGATTTATTTTCTTCATTATACTAAGCAGGTGTTAAAGAACAAGCCTGATTTTCGTCGTAAACCATGGCCAACCATTAGCAATGATGCCAAGGATTTTGTGAAGAAGTTATTGGTGAAGGATCCTCGTGTTAGACTTACGGCGGCTCAGGCCTTATGTAAGTACTAGATTAGTAGCCTTTGAAGGAAGAATTATATACCGATTTTAGCTGTATGTTAGACTTGCAGTATTTACATCTCCTGTCTCCTTTGTAAAAGTATGCTCTACCCCACTCTCTATTATTATTCTTTTTGGCTCTATAATGTTTATTGCTTCCAATTTCTCCAGCTCATCCATGGGTCAGAGAAGGAGGAGTTGCATCTGAGATCCCCATTGACATATCTGTTCTGAGTAACATGCGGCAATTCGTGAAATACAGCCGTTTGAAGCAATTTGCTCTGAGGGTAAAAGCATCTTTTATTAAATTCTTCCCAAGAAGACAATATATATTTCACCTTTCTTTTTTATTTTTATTTAAAGGGAATTCATTGCAGGCACTGGCTAGTACAATTGATGGAGAGGAGCTGGCTGATCTTCGGGATCAGTTCGATGCAATTGATGTGGATAAAAATGGTTCTATCAGTCTTGAAGAGATGAGACAGGTAATCTTCTTAGCAGTAGGCGTGACATAATCTTTCGTAATGTTGAAATCTGGAATTTCATATTGTCCATTCTCAGCACATTCTTTCTGTGATATCTGCTGCTGCTTTTTTTTTGCTCTTTCTAAAACACTGTATTCATTGCAGGCCCTTGCTAAAGATCTTCCTTGGAAGTTGAAAGAATCACGTGTCCTGGAGATTCTACAAGCAGTAAGCAGGATTGCTTAAACTTACTTCCTTACTTGTTGAAACTAAAACTGGCTTCATTGATGAAAGAAATTCTTTGGATAAACATGGTTTGCACGATGATAGGGTATTATTAATTTTTTCTAGAAACCTCCTATGATAGTTTGACAAGGCATCATCTCCATTAATGTGGGCATCAGTACTCTCCTTTTTTGGCCAGGGGAGCCTCATGAGATGATTCATCTTGTTGTTGCAGATCGACAGTAATACAGACGGGCTTGTTGATTTCTCCGAGTTCGTCGCAGCTGCTCTGCATGTTCATCAATTAGAGGAGCACAACTCTGAGAAGTGGCAACAACGGTCACAAGCTGCCTTTGAGAAATTTGATATTGATAAAGATGGTTATATTACTCCAGAAGAACTCAGAATGGTTAGTTACATTCTCTTTTATCTATATTGATATATCATCCTCTAATTTCTGGTTTAAAGTATTTGCTTTTTTGTGGTATTATTAGTTCTCAATTTTATTTGTTTTTTGTTGTAACGTAGCACACGGGATTGAAAGGTTCGATAGACCCACTTCTTGAGGAGGCAGATATTGATAAAGATGGCAAAGTAAGTCTTGCAGAATTCCGGAGACTTTTAAGAACTGCAAGCATCAGCTCGCGGACTGTGCCGAGTCCGTCCGGTCATCGGAATTCTCGGAAATGAAGATCAGACTGGGAGTCTCTCAACGGTTAGACAAAGTGAAGGAGTTGCTGATTGTTCCACGGCCTCTTGCTGAAACTAAGAAGTTTGAATAGCTAGAAAACTACAAAAGAACTTGTGTACATTAAGGATGCAGTACTTGGAGCTAACGGTTTTATTACCCAAAGACAAAATACTTGGTGCGGAGGAGAAGTGATGGTTGCAGAGTTGGTGTTGGCTGGTGTAAGTTGATTTGTGTTTTAATGGCTTTGCTCTTCAATTTGCCACGGGTAGCCAAAATGTCTAATTATATCAGTTGAAAAGGTTAACGCCTTCCCCTTGTTTATTGTGTTGTCTTAAAAATACGTTTCTGTACACTTTCCAATTCATTTTAGGATGCTTTGTCTTTTCCTTTAAATTTGCTGTATGAACAAAACCCAGTTGATGTATGTCAGACAAACTGTAATTTCACAAAAAAAATAGCTTAAGTGAAATGTGTTAAGTTGTGGAACCTAATGTATTGTTGGCGGATCAACCTCTACGTTGAGGTTGCCACCCAAAGGAGGGGTTTGCCAAAAAGAATCATTTCCCCATTCAACTACACACTGCTGGCTCCTTGTTAGCATGCACTATCTAGAGAACCAGATGTTTACATGATACAATGGCTTTGTAAGAGAAAACAGAAAGGTATCTTCAAATGCAATTACAGAGATTCAAATGGTGAATGCTGCAATCTCAACTACCTGGATCTCAATGCAAGAGCTAGGCACCTGGTAAAGATAATTTACAGGAATTGGTAGCTTTCAGGTCTACAAGGGAGAAGCTTGCAGACTAAGGAGTACCCTCTTCCAGGATTTCTTTCTCGACTACCATAACGCACCTTGCTTTTCTGTTGAAGTTATAGTCACTTGACAGCCAGTAACGTCACTTGTCTGGGTTGGCAACTTCTCCCACACTATTAGAGGAACTACCATAAAGATCTTGAGATGAAGAAAATCTAGTTGAGGAGTTACCACTTGCTATACTTTTATCCTTTCTGTGAAACAGCTTGCCTTTCCTTTCTCCATTTGCCACATCCTGCACAAACCCTAAAATCAATCTGCATATTTGATGTACCCAACAATTCTCCAAGAAAAAATAACAAGCTTTACAACTTACCTGCCGAGCGGATGATCCAGGAACTTTAAGTTCAAGGTTCGTCGCCACATCACTGGAGTCATCATCGCATCTTTCTTCATCGTGGTCTCTATGACTATCTCTAGATGATTTGCTTTTCGAATCCTGCTTGCTTGAAACACGAGAAGTAGAAGCATGCTGCGACGATGGGTGCTCATTCCGAGGATTAGCAGGAGTTGGGTAAGGAATAAAAGTTGAGCAGGGTCCGGGAATGGCACCACCACCATTCTGATCCCCAAAGAAGAGAAACGGCTGCAGCGGTGTGTGCATAGGCATAGGGACTGAAGGGATGGGTACAGGAATTGGATATGAATAAGGAGGATGCATGACAAAGGAAGAATCAGCACCACTACTCCATGGGTACATAACCCTGAGCCTCTGCTGACACTGAATATTTAGGTTTTCAACCTCCGATTTCAAACAAACCTTCTCTTCTTTTAGTTCATTTTTCTCCTGCATTAGCTGTATTTTATACTCAAAAACAATAAGTTACACGAGCAAACAAGAAACAACAATCACAGAAGCATTAAAATATAAGAAAGCTCCAAAGAAAGAAGATGGATAGTCCAAACCGACCTCACGAGATTCTTCTAAAAGTACCCCATACTCTGCCTTCAATCTATCGACCTCAGCCGTCAGATCCTTTAACATTTGAATTGTATCGGTCAAAATTGTAGCCTTGTCGTTCTTCGGCCTATCAGGATCTGCAAGATAGTGCAAATCTCTAATTGCTGACTAGTAATAAACAAGCAGGCCGTATCAGATTGCCGGCTCTTACCTAGAACATGGCCCAATTCGTGAAACTGCTCGTTTAAGTTGTCCCTCCTCAATTTTTCACGGTCGGCCTTTTGAACTTTCCTAGCAGCAGTAATCGGATCCCTCGCCTCCATTTCTGGCCTTAGACTGAAAAAATTCTCAAAAGTAACAAAACCAGTGAAATCAACAAACCGTAGACTCTCAGTTTTCGCTGTATCAAACAGACCTGACTTCGGGGACAGAGCTCGGAACAGGATTCGGAGGTGGAGCAGGTGTAGAGAAGCCGCCGGTTGTTCGCCACCGATCCATGTTTTTTTATTTGTCAAGCTAATATGGAAGCTAGCTAGCTAGGTAGCGGTTAATCCCTCTGTTGTCGTTGGATTTTTTTCTTTTTTTCCGCCAACGCCCAATCCCTCAACAGCGAAAGCGTTAGTACAAGACAAAGCAACAAATTGTGCTTTCCACGAGCCAGCCACTAGCGTTGGGCCCCCACGCATTAATCGTTTTCCAATTAAACCTATTAATATTCAAGAATTGTTGCGGTCCACCGCCCACGCACCACACTCCCACTGAGCGACGCGTCGGTAACTTAAAGGAAAACGACGGCGTACCATGGCGTAAAATCGCCATGTAGCGGTTTATTTGGCCGCTTAGGCGAAAGCTCCGATTGACGATGGTGGTTTCTGTGGAAGAGAGCGAGGAGATGAAGATAGTGACGTACAACGTCAACGGTCTGAGGCAGCGCATCTCGCAATTTGGCTCTCTCCTCAAGCTGCTTAATTCTTTCGATGCCGATATCATTTGCTTTCAGGTGACGAAGTTCGCGTTGTTTTTTTTTTCTTGCTTGATGTCTAAGTTTTAGTAATGTCTGGAACCTAAACAGGAGACCAAGTTGAGGAGGCAGGAGCTAACTGCTGATTTAGTGATGGCTGATGGTTATGAATCTTTCTTCTCGTGCACGCGGACGAATGACAGAGGCCGGACTGGTTATTCCGGTTAGCTGTTTGTTAAAATGCCTCCGGTAAATGTGCTTCGGCTTGTAAAAACAATGTGGTAGATGAGTTCTTTGTTTGACTTGTTGGTGTAGGTGTTGCAACTTTTTGCCGCGTGAAGTCCGCGTTTTCAAGCAACGAAGTGGCATTGCCGGTTGCAGCCGAGGAAGGTTTCACTGGGCTTGTTGATGGCTCTAAAACCGGAAAATCTGAGATAATTGAAGGGTTAGAGGAGTTTGAGAAAGATGAGCTTCTCAAGATTGATAGTGAGGGTCGCTGCGTAATCACCGATCACTCTCATTTTGGTGTGTTGACTGGAATATGGTTGAAAATATTCCTTTTTATCTTATTCCATTTTTCATCTTATTTGGTCAAGGGTGTAGTTATAATGGGGAAAAAATTTGTGCGTTCTGTAGTTCTTTTCAATTTATATGGACCTCGAGCTGACAGTGATGACAATGAGAGAATACAGTTTAAGCTCACGTTTTACAAGATATTGCAGGTAACTGAATTTTTTTCCATGATGCCGGAGATTACGTGTAAATGTAATGATATTGATTTTTTTATGTCTGTTGGCATTTTAGATTTAGGATTAGCATTACTGTTGGTACGGATGGATGATTTTGCCTATTTTAGATTGATGTGTTATATTTGTTGTAGAAAAGATGGGAGAATTTCCTTAGCCAGGGAAGAAGGATATTTGTTGTTGGTGATCTCAACATTGCTCCCACATATCTGGACCGATGTGATGCAGGTCCGGATTTTGAGAACAACGAGTAAGTTTCAGCTGCTTTCTTTCTCTCCCTAATGCAATATGGATCCAGCATCTATTATACTGGAAAGGATCAGACTTTATTGTCAGTCATAATTTCATTTGCAGTTTAATCTGTCAACATGTTGAGTTTTTCCCATGCTCTGCTTTCTTTTAGGTTTAGGAGATGGTTCCGGTCTATGCTAGTGGATTCTGGAGGCTCATTTTTTGATGTTTTCAGAGCAAAACATCCTGACAGGTTATGAGTTCACATCCATCAGTATCTTATTCATTTTTAGTAACGAAATGCTTTGTTTCTTGCATCTGGATTTTATACTGAGTTTTGTTCTTCCAGGGAATAGATATATAAATTCTATTCTTCAAAATGTCCGTGTGAGGTTTCTTGAAATTTTTTTAAAAAAAAAAATGGTCAGCAACATGAATTGTCTTTAAATTACCATTATGATTTTTTTAAATGTTCAGAGACCACTTAATGCTGCTTGCTTGAGAGCATCCTTTTATTTGGCAATCTGTATGCTGATTATCTTGTGCTAAAAACTGGTCTTCCATCCTTAACTTCCATGCAGAGAAGGAGCCTACACATGTTGGCCATCAAATACAGGTGCTGAACAATTTAATTATGGCTCTAGGATAGACCATATTCTTTGTGGCGGACTGTGCTTGCATCAGGAGCATGACTTGCAAGATCATAACATTGTAACTTGCCACGTTAAGGAGTGTGACATATTGACCAACTATAAACGCTGGAAAGCTGGAAATACTCCTAAATACAGGTACAAATGGGATCCGACTGTCTTTGAGTAGTAGTATAGCCAATGAATAGCTTTTTCACTTCCATGCTATACTAGATTATGTTGCTACAATTTAATATATTTCTCTTGTGACTCAGAATGCATGCTTTCAGTTCTGTGATCCATGTGGTCATAATGCTTACATATTCAGTCTACTGACACAAAAGAGTAGAAAATAATTCTCTTAATTTGCTCTGCTAACAGGTGGAAAGGAGGGCAGAACTTCAAATTGGAAGGATCAGATCATGCTCCAGTTTATACGACTTTGATCGAAATCTCTGATGTTCCACCACATAGCACTCCATCTATGTCTGCTAGATATCTTCCCATGATTTATGGTCTTCAGCAAACTATTGGTATGAAAAGCTTCTCCTTTTTACTGAATGACATTTTTCTATGGTACGTCATTTGCATTTTATCAATGCAAATAAATCCAATTCCTCAATCTTTCACAGTGTCAATGTTAATGAAAAGACAAGCTGCCTCACAAGTTCCATCCGACCAGATGTTGACTTCATTATGGAGCAGGGATGCCTCCGTGAGAACATGCACTACAAGATCTTCTGGTAACTGCAGTACATCTTTCCTAGCCACTGATGACCGTTGTTCGAATAAGGACTCCAATTGTGCCATTTTGGAAACAAATGATCCTTCCAAGGGCTTGGCTATTGGGGATCATCTTAGCACCACAGTTACACTGCAAAGTGAGCAGATTAATACGAACCCTGCAGAGAGAACCATGAAAAAGGCTAGAAAAAGTCAATGGTCCCAACTCTCCCTTAGGTCATTTTTCCAGAAAAATCAAACCCTAAGAAATGATTCCGAAAAAACTTCTACATGTAATCTATCAGATGTGGCAGAGCTTGATCATCCTGTGAGTGGAACTAGTGCCCAAGAAGCTCAAGGCAGCTGTCCTATGCATTATGAACCAGACTTCACTACAAGCACTCAGGATGAGGAAAAAGTGGATAGTTGTTCATTGGAGAAAGGGAAAAATAATGTTGCTTTACTGGAGTGGCAAAGGATACAGCAACTCATGCAGAATAGTATACCTCTTTGCAAAGGGCACAAGGAACCTTGTGTTTCACGGATAGTGAAGAAACCAGGTCCTACATTTGGTCATAGGTTCTATGCCTGCGCTCGAGCTGAGGTATATTAACTCAGAATATATGTAGTTTTTTGCTCCACAAGTAATGAATTTGATTATAATATCATGGTTTAGATGATCACAAGTGAAGTGGTTGAATTGAGGAAAATTACTTTATGGCGTTCTGATGAACAATTTCTTTTGGAATAGAGATGTAAGGGGGAAAAGGAAAAAGGTATCTTTGTACCTTGGTGCTTGATATGAATACGAACAGAGTATCTACTAATTCAGTATCAGTCAATAAGCTTTCTTTCTGAATCAGCCGATGGAGTGAACAAATATATGCTTTCTCCTCTTTAATTTTTCTGTAGTTCGTATGGGCATACAAGCAGCAGTTTTTGCTTAGTTTTCATTTCTGTACTCGTTGAATTTTGAACATAGGTACTACTTTTACAGGTTTATCAGGTTTTCACCTTCACTTTTTCGGCCTTGAATTATTATACGGCAGATTAGTGCACAATGACATAAGAATGTACTCGTGTCAAGCAATTTGGCTTGCTATACTCATCTTCTATGTGCAGATTGTTCTGATAACTTACTAACCGGAGATGTTTCTGTTATATTCATACAGGGGCCTGCATCCAATCCAGAAGCAAATTGTGGTTATTTTAGATGGGCTAATTCAAAGTCACGGAAGAAATGACGGTACTGGACTTTATCTTATTTTCTTACCATCTCTTTAATATATAATCTTTCCTATATGTATCACGCTTCAACTTTTGCATTTAATCAGGAATCCTCCATCAAAAGCTATAGTGTCATATATAGAACTGCTTTCTCACTGTAAATTTAAGGTAAGAATGAACCGTCGATCAGATTAGATATTTTTCTGACTCAGCAATTTACAGCCGAAGAGGGCCACTTGTCCACCGCTTCGTTATAAGTCAACCCTCATAAGCATCAATAGCTGCAAAGTTGTCATTGACCAAAAACGTTTACGTCATGGATTTGATTTTTTCTCCATACTCCATAAGAGAAAAAACTACAGAATTTTATTTTTTTGTAAATTCAATGTATTTAATGTAGTAGTACATCCAAAAAAAAAATTTTGCCACATAAGCGTTAATTCATTGATCCCTTCAATGTGTATAAACTTCCTTAATATATTTAGAAATTTCAGTAATATATTAATTTAATGCTCTTAAACAATTTTTATTAAAAGTACCGCAAAATGACACTATCGTCGCTGGCTTTTTCAAATTTGTTTTGTGTCATTTAGACTAGAGATTAACTTTTTCTTATTTGTAACAAGCAAGTACTTCAGTGATTATAAAATGAGATCTCAGAGTCCAAATCAACTACTTGCCATCTGTCTTTTTCCCTTGCCTAAATATAATGAGTAAGGTATGACTGTACTAGTAGCATAACAGCACTGGGCCAACTGGCTGTTCCTTTCCTTTTAAAGTCATTGGCCACTACGCCAATTGGATGTATAATTATCATCCCACTGTGGATAGGTACCCAATTTCTCCCACGGTATGGATTGAGATTGTCGGCGATAGATTAGTAGATGTGTAGTTCCTGTCTACGAAACTCCTACCCGACGCATAGAGTCCGGTGCAATGTACGCGTATCAACGTTGCGTACTGTGAAGAATTCTTTGTATTTTAGTTAAAATTCAGAATCAACAGAAAATAAATTATAATAACGTCTACAAATAGCTCTCTATATAAATATGATTAGACTTAGATTGAATTCTCTGCATTCGAACGTCAAGGTGAAGTTAAAATATATTAACTAAGGGAATAATTATTGATTCACTTGTCGGTAAGTTGTCCGATCATCCATCTCAGAGTTCCTTAATTGGATGTTTTGATATTTTTATTATGGTCTAGCGATGGAAAACAAATCCTCCTTCTCCTTTGAAACTTTAAATAATACAAAATTGTAAGCCATGAAAATAAGTCTTAAAAAGTCATGTATGCTTCTTCAGATGATTACGAGCCGCCACATTGAATGTAAGCAGAAACCAAATGGAACAGTATTACAAAAGAAATAATCGAGGAAATAAAATTAAAGAATAATTGCATTTTCAGGAATGAAAACAAAAATACCTATTCATATAGAAAATAAAATCACTAATATGAATTTAAATCCTAATATTAGGCAGAATGTAATCTTAATATATTAAAAATATTAATTATGTGACCAAAAAAATTAAAAAAAGGAAATAGAATAAAAATCATAAAAAGGTTAAACACATAGAAAATCTTTCTCTTTTGGCTTTTTAATTCCACAAACGGTTATGTATGTCTTCTCCTATATATATTATTATTCCCTCCACTTCCTTTCTCCCACAGTAACCATAACACCCGCGCTCTTACGACACCACATCATGCAATCTTCTTTTACTCTCTCCCCTGTTCTCCTCGTCCCCGTCGCGCCCTCTTATTCCTCCTCACTGAGCCCGGGAAGCGTAGTCAGGTCACGGCTGATTATCACCAACAGCGCCAGAGCACACAAGGGAAATAAGTCCACCATGAGTAGCCCTCTGCAAGGAATGGCGACCTGCGGCTCTCTTTACGAGATCCTTCGGATTCCGGTGTGCGCCACAAGCAGGGAGATCAAATCGGCGTACCGTAGGCTGGCGAGGACTTGGCACCCAGACGTGGCGGCCGTCGACCGGAAGGACTCGTCGGCGGACGAGTTCATGAAGATTCACGCCGCGTACTGCACGCTGTCGGACCCGGAGAAGCGCGCAGTTTATGACTCCGATCTGTTTATGAAGAGACCGTTTCGGCGGACACCATTGACGGTGGGGTTTGCCGGATGCACTGGTCGGAATTGGGAGACTGATCAGTGCTGGTAGCAGAGTTGACTAACGATGTGTAACGAGAGGTTCATTAGATTAAAATTTTCAAACTAACTTATGTTACCGTTGATGGCCCGTTTCTACGAGAAATCAGAGCCGTTCAACGTGCCTGCCACTAAATAGTCCCTTTTATAGGAAAAAATTACGTATACTAGTAAAGCAAAGTCATTGTACATCCTTGTAATATTTGCTATACCGAACTAGAGCCTGTTGTCGTTCTCTTTAGATTTGTTTTTGTAATATTCTTCTTCAAGGTTTTTACATCATTTTATAGTTTCCGAATCAAATTAATAATTAATTACATAAAATTATTATTTATTAAATTTTTAGTAATAAAATTATTTCAATCAATAACGTTTTCATCCAAGTGTGGGATCCTATTAAATAGTCTTTTCATATATTATTTTTTTCTGGAATTTGAATTCGGGAATTTTAAGTGAAGGGAATATAATAAACAGATAAACAAACTGCACCAACGCTACATTTGTTATTTAGTTAAATTAATCATTTGCTCTCCATCCATGCAATGAAACGTTAATGTATGTCTAGCAAACCAAGAGATAAGGAGTCAGTTTAATCGGTTTATGCCCTCTCGATGTATTCAAAGGCAATCGAGGGGTTAGAAGTCAGGAAATTATGTTTTGTCAGTCGCAGGATTAATCTCTCCCCTTCTGATTAGATACCACTAAAAACGTCCTTCCAAGAATGTTTAATTCATATGCGTTGGAGAATCCGGCCCATACTGAACCCAACATAGATTGGTATTATGAATAGTAGTTAATTAGTAAAAAGCAAAGGGAAACATCTCGTCAGGCTCCTAGGACGTTTTTTCTGCGTGTTTCCACCGAAACCAATTAATAGGTCATAAATACAACCCATCTAAACATCTCGGATTAGGTCGTGATCTTTAAAACATGGATCACTTCGTTAGCTGCGTGTGCTGTTGATGTGTGAATTAAAAGGACGAGTCTTCGGCTAAGTGATGTGCATTTAGGTAAATTAGGCCGTCCGGGGAGCTGGAATAGACATGAAACAGGAAAGTAACATCAAATCCGGCCCTATAGCTAGCTTTGCGACGGCCATATGTGATCCCAATCAAACACTGCTTCCTCTTCCTTAGCATAGTTGTTCGGATAACAGTAAGACAAAGCCACGCTAGCTTTTTTCAGGAGAAATGGCACATGTGGTGGTAGAGGAAGGCCTAGCTCTCATCCCATCGTTTGTGGAGGTCACTCTCTATCAGTGTAAGAACGTCTAATTTCAGGTCTTGGATCATGTGAACATTTGTCTTTGTCTATTTCCTCGTCATAAGACGGATCCACCTTGTGTGTGTAAACATGGTTGACTCAATTCAATCTCGGACGGAATTAGAAATTAATTTTATAATAGTATTTTAATTGATTTATAATAACAAAATAATATATTAGCCGGTCGAGTAGCTAATATTTTTAGTTGGTGGCCGCGATTTCATGGGCTGCTTGGGTTTTAATTTGCTGTACGGATGCATTGCTGTGATCTTGTGACATTTTTCCTTAGCAGGAATCTTCATTCCATTAGCCTTTTTGGGCGATATTGTGATTAATTTATTGTTTACTCTATCTTGTTTGGACACATTTCAATGAGAATTAAAATTATAAATTTAACATTAATATATATATATATATATATATTGAATTTAAAATCAATTATATCATTTAATTATTAAATCATCTCAATTTTTTTATAGTTATAAAAACTTTAATTGGGTTACTCTACCCAAAACAATAGTGGACACAAAAGGAGATCAAAAGCATTTTATGCAAGTAGTTGGTTGGCTGTAACCATCTTCCTGTGTTGTCTTTTAAAAAATATATAGTTTATTGTAGTTACAATAAAATATAATTTAAGATGGCTCACTTTTGACATTTTTTATATTTTTGTACAGAAACGTATATATATTCAACTCGACTGTTAAAATATTAGTATTATTAGTAGTAGTAGTAGTAGTAGTAGACGACTAAGGAGCTGGCTTCTAGAACATTCATTATGAATATAGTGGGTTAGCCGCCTCTACATGCAATAAATATTTGATTTTTGCTACTTTTTGGATCAGCACGGCCAAGGTTCTTCAAGTTTACATCGTACGTGCTATTAACCTTTACATCTTATGATCAAAATTTGAAAAAGAAAAAAGAGGAGAAATCAAGATACTTAGACCTCCATGTTGGGATGGAGTAGAACCACGAATTCGTACCCTTAAAGAAATATCCAAAGGATTAATGGGTCATGGGAAGCTTTACTATGTGAAGATATTTATGAGAAATCCCATCTTCACAATTTATTATCAAACACTAGAGTTTTTTTAGAGTTTGTATAAAACACCATAAGCTTCACAATTAATGATCCTTCTGATTATTAATAGGAAATAACTTAAGTTTGAAATACAATTAGGTGAATAAGAAGGTGAGAATATAGAATATATAACTAATACGGATTAATCGATACAGATATGGAATAGAATTTCATAAATATTTAATTACAATTTTAGTTCAACTAATTATTATTCCGCACTCTTACTGTTTTTAATATCAATCATGACTAAGCACTCCAGATAACCACTTGCATATGTCTCCACTATATATATAGTGAGGGGTGACACCACCAGATCCATCCCCACTCTAAGTTTTTTTTTCTTCAAAATGAAAAGATATATTTAGTTTCATTATTTAACATGAATTTGAAGATATGGGTTAATTAATCGACAAGGTTTGACTTTTCAAAGGATTTTTTTTTCTTGAATACATTTTCTGACAATACTTTAAAAGCCTTCGATAAAGACTGTTGTGTTTGGATGACATGACTTGCACTTCCAGTGCCGTTACGTGGCCGCTAAGACATTCTTCATACCGTTTTCAAATTATGTGGTGGCTTCAACCCGACCCTAAATCGACGCATGTAGTGTTGTTTATATAGGCGGATTTGAACCTTGCATAAATAATATTGATTCGTCGGAATGACGAGTCGGGTGTTGACCTTAAACAATATAAATAAACAGTTCTATTATCGATGTTGATTTTCATTTTATATAATTGTTTATTTTTGTTACTATTTCCAACTCAATCCGACGACGTAAACAACACATGGTGGGGTTAGATGATTTTATGAATGCTCCAACTTTGATTGGGCCGGGATCTAGCCGAGAGAATACAGCTTGCTATTTTTACTGATCGCGACAGAGCCCAAAAGCAGCTGTTGGGCTTCCACGCTTTCGTTGAGATAGAATAAATATAAGGTTATTTATTACGTGTTCTTGCTATTGCATTATGATTTCTCTAACATTTGAGTAATAATATTCCTATCGAAAAGATTGCTGAATCAATCATCCGGTCGGATAATTGTCTGGATCGGCTTTACAATAATTGAAGGAATATTTATATTGACACTGTGAGTAAATCATTTGGAAAAACACTCTTCAATCTTGTTCATAATTCCAACTTCAAGCTTCGGTTATACAATTACTTTAAATCCTATGTAACAGAGTTTTGTATGGTTCTGATCCACTCGAATTCATACAAGATAATTTAATATATATTATATACTAAATATATATTTATCATGTAAGGATATCCTTGAAGATAGAGTATTTGACGTATATTTTGTTAAAATAATGGGAAAGAGGTAATAACAATTAAATTATTAATCGTGTTAAATCCGAAAAACAAGAAAATACTAAATCAGTAGGGTTGCGAATTGCGATAGCTTCGACTTCTCATGGCATATTGTTGCATGCAAGTGGGTAACCTTATTCTCCAGACCCAGATTGCTTATTTGAACATTGCTCTACGTGTGGTGACATTTTATATGAAATCTGCGCAACCCGTCTGCTATGTCTGCTATTTATTATCATTTACACCAGGGGTGGGATTTGCATATACAATCTGTATCCAGCGTTATATTGAGCAAACGCCTCTGTTTTGATATCCCAAAAGAGTGGAAAAGAGAACAAAAGGAGGAAAGAAAAAAGGCTTCCAAAAAATGAAGCATCTAAGTTCTAAAGAATCCAGAGGATCGACCAAACTAACAAGGAGAAAGAAAAAAGCTTATGTCTTTAGTGAAGACGACAATGTATAGCCTGCAGAATGGAACTGATCTGCTCCTCCCTGTATCTGTGCGTGAAACTGAGAGAAAAAACAACAGACAGAACGGGTCGGACGATAATATATATATCCAAAGACATGTACGTCGTTTTGCCCTGCCCTGCTTTCGAGACGGGATTCGGGCTTCCAAACCCTGGTATTGAATGATATATATTTATCTTTAATATTGAATATAAAATATTTTAAAACTTGGGATTATTTAAAATAACACTTAAATGCAACATTATCTCTTTGAAAAGTAGCACTTTGATTCCGAGGCATATGGCAGTTGTTTCTTTAATAGTTAGCAAACATTATCTCTTTGCTGTCTGGTCGCTTCTTTTGTCAAGTTGTGGTGGTGTACCATCTTTTAACTTTGTCAAAAACACCACTAGCTATTCTACTACCTCACTGTTTTTGGTCTATGTTTCTTTGATAGGACGATTTTTTCATTACAGTATAAATATAAAAATTTTATTATATTAAAAACTTTATAAACAAAGAAGAATTATGTTGGAAAAATGATATAAAGGTTTAAGCATAATTTTAAAAGTTAAAATATAAAACGATTATATATATACCGTTATTTGACATAAGACATGAAAATATATTGTATTAAAATGATCGAAATATATTACGAATATAAATGAAGTTGGAAATTAAACAAAAAATAAACAGGTCATTCATAACTCAAGGAATTAACTAAAATTCTTCATAATTCTGTCGATTGCTTCCGATTTTTCTTTATATTTAATTAAAATTTTATGATGAAAATTAAGAAAATTCATTGATGACATTCATGAACAAATTTTATATGAAAATACTATGTGAAAATTAAAATCAACTGCACTTCTATAACTTGGGGGTCAACAGTAAAAGTATGTATGATCGGCCATAAATAATCACATGAAGGTTTGCTTAATTCCTATGATGCTCCCTCGATCGAGGAGTTTTGACGTTGAAGTGAAAGGTCTTTTCTGCTAGCAAGCTTCACGGGAAGCCCAAAGCATGTGGTCAGAAAACAACCACCAGCTCCAGGCTCCGGCGACAAGCTCTTCATTCTTCAGCGGAACACTGTCCCGGAACAAGCTTATAACAGAACTTATTTGTTCTCTCGCCGGATCCAGACATGCATGCTGCATGGTAACATTAAAATCAAGACTTTCTCTTCTTTCACAACTTACATAAACAAGCCTGGACTACGAACCAAGGAGATTGGTTGCAGATGATTCATTGGAAATTAATATAATGTAATAGTTTTGGAGAAGCTGTATTGTCCTTCATCAGGAAACTGCTAGCTAGCATTCACATTGTACAGTAACGAATGTGGATCACATGTTCTCAACTACTTTCCCATATTTAACCTGTACGTAGATAGATAGATAGGTCGACCTTCTCTGCCCAGGCTTTGTCCACTTATGAAACTGTAGCAGAAAATGATGTAGTTAATGGAATCTCTTACTGAGATACTGACATATGTAGCTTCATGGAACCAGCTCTCATAGGGTGACTTTCCGGCCATCTTTTGGGCAGCAGAAAACAGTTGATGAAACACATGCACAGATATGCATAAACCAGGAAATTTGACATTTAAGATTCGTCATAATTATAGTTATAATTTGATTCACTATATATGCCACTACTATCTCGAGTTTCTTCTACTGATACGACTGAATGAGAGTGAAGCTAGCACGGAGGATCATCGTCAGGAGCAGTACGCTATTATGACGAAGACGGTGCGTACCCTGCACTCTGAACAACTGACCTTGAGATATCCATCCTTGCAGAGCTATTCTGCAGCAATTATTGTGATAGATTATCTCCGTCATTTCCAGCACGCTTACAAGCACTCCCGTCACATCTTTCTTGACTTTTGTGTACTCATAGCAGCTGATAAAGAGATTCCACCGGCATCGATCGAATCCTATCCAGGGTGCTTCGAGGAAGCACGTCCATCCCCTCCAAACAAGAACCAAAATAGTACGGATTGATGTAGACATATCCCTTTGCAAATTTTCGGATGTCCTTGCTATATACCCGTCCAGCGAAACCAATCAATCGCTTCATTCACAAACTTCAAAGTAAGGAGGTTGATCGACGTTGGTGTCGTCCTTGTATAGCCAACCACCACTGGGAAAGCAGTCCTAATATGGCAACCTATACGTACACTTGTCCCGCCTCTGTTTAATCTATTGTTTCCACTTCTATGGTTAGATTGATTCTTTTGTGAATGGTAAGAACGGAGACGACAAGGATGATAAGCAGAATCGGATATAGATAGATAAAAAGATAAATGGGCTAAAGGATGACATGTGATACATCTGATGTGCTTTTTTTTATGTCTATTTCACCATTTAAGTCGATGTCTCAAATTCTCATATTAAAATTTCCACGTCACATCCTGCAGTTTTAAAGTTTATATGGTTCTGCTACATGGGCCTCCAACTGCTCAGGCCCATCTAAGACAAATAGAACCTTTTTAATTTTTTTATTTTCAATTAAACGTGGCATACACTCTGGTAGGGTTGTTAGAATGAAATAAACAACTGCCAGCAAATCGTGGTAAGGAAATGCCTTGTCGTAATGGACACAAGAGAATTATGAGTTACGGAATAAGAAAATAAAGACCAAAATAGTCAAGAAGCCAAAATCCTTGTAAAATGGTCATATGGGAAAGAGGAGAAGGAGAAACGCGTTAATTTGACCTTGTAAAACCCGTCGTCTCCCCTGAAAGGTTGAAACCTTCCTAATGAACAACAACTATAGGTCACAAACCTAGACGACACAGCCAACCCCACTGGTTTGCCCCAAACTCTCACACGGCCTCCTATGCTCCCTTGACCTACACCAAAAGCACTTGAACCAAAAACTCTCACCTTTTCTCTTTTCGCTTCGTTTCGTTTCCTTACAATAATTTTCATCAGGGCATCAATCAAGCTGATAGCCCAGCAGACAGCAAAAGAGTCCTCACTCCTTGCTCTCTTTTTTCTTGATCTATTAATAAAGACTTGTGAGAGATTGGGTGTTATCCTTTTTTGCTTATCGAAGTTTCTGGGAACTTGTGTGTGCTTTCGTCCGCCGGGTGAAGAGTCCCATGGCGGACTTGGTGAAGCAAATCTTGGCGAAGCCAATCCAGCTAGCGGACCAGATAATCAAAGCTGCTGACGAGGCCAGTTCTTTCAAGCTAGAGTGCTCTGAGCTCAAATCCAAGACCGAGAAGCTCGCAGCTCTCCTCCGACAAGCGGCCCGTGCCAGCTCCGACCTGTATGAGCGACCCACGCGCCGCATCATAGACGATACCGATCAAGTCCTCGATAAGGCTGTGGCTTTGGTCCTCAAATGCCGCGCCAACGGTTTCATGAAGCGCGTTTTCACCATCATACCCAACGCCGCCTTTCGCAAGATGTCGTCTCAGCTGGAAAACTCCATCGGAGACGTGTCCTGGCTGTTGCGGGTTTCGGCATCGGCTGATGATCGCGATGACGAGTACTTGGGTCTTCCACCCATTGCTGCTAACGAGCCCATATTGTGTCTTATATGGGAGCAGATTGCGATTCTTTCTACTGGATCTATGGATGACAGATCTGACGCCGCCGCGTCTCTTGTTTCTCTTGCGAGAGATAATGATCGGTATGGGAAGCTGATTATTGAAGAAGGTGGAGTCCAACCTCTCTTGAAGTTGGTCAAAGAAGGAAAAATGGAAGGTCAAGAATATGCTGCCAAGGCAATTGGGTTACTGGGCCGCGACCCGGAGAGCGTGGAGTATATGATTCTCGCGGGTGTGTGTACGGTGTTTGCTAAAATCCTCAAAGAGGGTCCTATGAAGGTACAGGCTATGGTAGCATGGGCAGTCTCGGAGCTGGCCGCTAATTATCCGAAATGTCAGGATCTCTTTGCGCAGAACAATATAATTCGATTGTTGGTCGGACATATTGCGTTTGAGACGGTTCAAGAGCATAGTAAGTATGCTATTACTAGCCATAAGGCTACTTCAATTCATGCCGTTGTGATTGCCAATAATAATTTGAATGCTGATGTGAATAAGGCGGTCACTGATGAGGATCAGAGCCGAATTCCTCATCCTATGGGAAATAAGAGTCCGAATCGGTTGCATAATGTGGTATCTACTACTATGGCAATGAATGCTGCGTCTAAGCCACCGCAGGGTGTCAACAGTAATGGCATGTATCAGAGAAATGGGAACGGCAATGTGAAGCAGAATCATCTTCCGCCCACCCATCAGCATAATCATTCGATTTCAGGGGTTAATGTCAAAGGGAGGGACCTCGAAGACCCTGCTACAAAAGCTAATATGAAAGTAATGGCTGCCCGAGCACTTTGGTTCCTGGCTAAAGGGAACTCTGCCATTTGCCGCATCATAACTGAATCAAGAGCGCTCTTATGCTTTGCGGTTTTGTTGGAGAGGGGTCCGGAAGAGGTACAATACAATTGTGCCATGGCACTAATGGAGATCACTGCTGTAGCCGAGAAAGATGCTGATTTGAGAAGGTCGGCATTCAAACCTAATTCCCCCGCTTGCAAAGCTGTGGTTGATCAGTTGTTCAAGATCATTGAGGAGGCTGATTCTGACTTACTTATACCATGCATCAAAGCCATTGGGAATTTGGCAAGGACATTTCGAGCCACCGAGACAAGGATGATCGTACCATTGGTTAAACTTTTGGATGAACGAGAGGCAGAGGTTTCTAGACAGGCTTCCATCGCTCTCACAAAGTTCGCATGCAAAGAGAATTATCTTCACATTGACCACTCCAAGGCTATTATAAGTGCTGGAGGCGCAAAACACTTGGTCCAACTTGTATATTTCGGTGAACAGGCTGTTCAACTCTCAGCCTTGCCTCTTCTATGCTACATTGCACTAAATGTACCGGATAGCGAGGAGCTGGCGCAGGCTGAAGTCCTTACTGTACTAGAGTGGGCATCCAAGCAAGCTCACTTGATTGAAGACGGAACATTGGACGTGTTGCTTCCGGAGTCAAAGAGTAGAATGGAGCTTTACCAATCTAGAGGTTCAAGGGGATTCCATTGATTCAAACCAATGTTTAGTATAGTTTGTTGTTTTATTTAAATTTGCTTACATATTTTCCTTTCTTTTTCTGCCATTGGGATGGGGTGTACATATATTTTAGTTCACTTCTGTTACTGTTCCGGGAGTACTTGTGTTGTATACAATGCTTTGTGTTTTCTTCTTCAACATTGCTGACACCCGTTGTCAATTTTCAAACAGGGTGGCTTTTCTCTGATGAGCTCGTTCGAGTAAGGCAGATGGCAGATTGTTTCTGCCTTGCTTTTTTTTTTTTTTTTTCTATCATACTTTTTCTTTGTACTTATATTATCGTGTTCACAGAAAATTATCACAAACTGCTGTTTTCCACCATATATCTTCACTAGAGTCGATCCTGAGGATGGCTCATCAATCAAATTATTGGCAGGCTGTGATATTGCACCATAATAGCTGGAACGGCTAAAAAACAAGGTATAGTTGGGGGAAGGTTGTCTGTCCAAATTTGTCGGACAAGACACTTGGAGAAATAAATATTAAAGCAAGCAAAAATACTTGGTCAAGGATTGTGATACACATTGGTCTAATTTCGTGTATACGTGGGATTTGATCTGCCAAGGAGAAGGTATTTCTGCCCTGGCACTTAGCCCCGGTGAGGAAACATCACCCTCAGGACACAGAGTGTTTCACAAAACTTGCTGGGCATTTTACAACTCCGAGGATTTCCTTTCATTCCTTCCATCTTCTGCCCCCTCCAGATATGGTGGCTATTTGGATTCTCACTGTAATTGGCATCTTAGCATTTGCCGATTCATCTTTTAAAACATGTTTATAAAGGGAGTTGACTTTTTGAAGAGTAATCTGATCTGTAGCAGCAAATCAGCAGATCCTGACTAGAATTCTTGCAAAAGTCATCTAAGTTCATCCGTCATCTACACCAAAACCGGTTTATCATAGTATAAAAATAGCTGCAATGGTGGCCAGTAGCTATCATGACTGTATCCAAGGCAAATTGAGTTCCAGAATTTATACATATATATCGATCACTGCAAAGTTTGAGAGCGACTTGACGTTTTAAAACTCCACCACCTTTACATATGTCGTTGTCTACCATTCTTTTGACACGGTCTAAAGATAGAATCGAAGATGTTCCGGCACATGATTTTATTATTTGGGCTTAAGTAGTTTTGGGCTTTAATTTAAGGTTAAGGCCTGTTAACTGATAGCTTTGGACTTTTAATTGATTTGGACTTATATTCGGGCTTTCAGTGTTATTGGAGCCCAATAAGATATCGTTTCTGAAATATAATATATAGTTTTTTTCTTAAAATTTGAGAATATTGAATACAAAGGAAAATATTTACTTTGAAATTCTTTTGTTTTATTTGTGTAATCAGGAAAGGGAAGTGCAGCCAAAGATGATGGCAGGTAGACGACATATGGTTCAATGAGATAATCAGAGTCATACATTACACCATAGACTTATCCTCACATCAACCACTGCCTTGGATTCAAAATTTCATCCACGAATATCCATAATCCAAAGCCAACCAGCAAAAGATCCCACTATTCTTCCTCCCTTCCCTCTTTCCTCGTTGTACTTCCCCCATTTGTTTTCTTTCAACAACATCAGCTATGGCTTCTGCAGTAGCTGCTGCAGTCTCGTTCCCTTCCACCAAGTCTACTACTCTTCCTTCAAGGGCCTTTTCCGTCTCAACTGAGAGAATTACCTTAAAGAAGGTAAAATGTTTGATGGAGGTGTTGGAATTGTATGGAATGGATGTTTTAGAATTGAGCTTATGAGGTGTTTTTGGACTTCAGGTGCCTTTTCACTACCGACATGTTTCTGCTGGTGGGAGAATGGTTTCCATTAGAGCTCAGGTTACGACAGAGGCTCCTGCTAAGGTGGAAAAGGTATCCAAGAAAAATGAGGAAGATGTGGTGGTCAACAAGTTCAAGCCGAAGAACCCTTACACTGGGAGATGCCTTCTGAACACTAAGATCACTGGTGATGATGCACCTGGAGAGACTTGGCATATGGTCTTCAGCACCGAAGGTGTGGCTTCTAATTCCCTATTATTAGTTTGGCTCATCGGTTGCCATAGTTATATATATTTGCTAAATAGTTAAAGATGTGCTTCTTGAGTAACTGATCAACTGATTAAGTTGTCGATATGCTATAAATATATTAAGAACATTTAAGATCCTGTCAAATGGGCTTCCATCGTTGACGTTTTAACTGATTCATGAACTTACAAATTGTTCTTTCTGATTATTTGATTACCGTAGGTGAGGTTCCCTATAGAGAAGGGCAATCCATTGGAGTAATTGCTGACGGTGTTGACAAGAATGGCAAGCCTCACAAGCTAAGACTGTATTCTATTGCTAGTAGTGCTCTTGGCGACTTTGGAGACTCCAAGACAGTGAGTTTCTTATCCAGTGGTTTGCCTTTTCTTTTAGATGTTTTGAGCTTCATCCTACTCTGATCCATCCTGAGTTAACAAGAAATTTGCATTCAATTTCATGTTTTGAAGAAAACGTTTAGGGGATCACTTTTTGTGTTTCGTGCCGAGCAAAAATAATTCTAGTTGGACATATTTGGTTAAGGATGAATGGGTTGTTCTGAGTTTGTTCCTCTATAGCTGATCATTTTTATACAGGTTTCACTATGTGTGAAGCGGCTTGTCTACACCAATGAGCAAGGAGAAATTGTAAAGGGAGTCTGTTCAAATTTCTTGTGTAAGGCTTCAGAACTTGTGTTCAAGAAAACAAATTGGATCAAGAATCTAATTACAAATTTATCAGTAATGTTGAATCAAGGAAATGCATAGGTTGACACCCCTGTTCTGGTGCATCATATTTCAGGTGACTTGAAGCCTGGAGCTGAAGTTAAGATAACAGGACCTGTGGGGAAAGAAATGCTTATGCCAAAAGATCCAAATGCTACTGTTGTCATGGTATTATCCGCTAATTTCATATTAAGCAAGTGTCGGAAATGTATTGGATCTTTGAAGATCACACACATATATTTTATCCTGGGTTTCTTCTGTGCAGCTTGCAACCGGAACAGGAATTGCTCCTTTCCGCTCATTCCTGTGGAAAATGTTCTTCGAAAAGCACGATGACTACAAGGTACATGTCAATGTCATCATCTTTGTGCACTAATCCTGTCAAACTGACATGGGCAATTGCAAAGAACTTGCAATGTCTAACCCACCAAAACCACTTTCATGATCTCTATTAAGCCATTTCTTCCGATGCTGTTGCAGTTCAATGGTTTGGCCTGGCTGTTCTTGGGTGTCCCCACCAGCAGCTCATTGCTCTACAAGGAGGTGCTTGTCCTTGTTTCCTTATACTCCTCTCTACGATTTAACGATAACACACAACAACAGAGAGCTTAAATTCCCCACGTTGGAATCCACAGGAATTTGAGAAAATGAAGGAGAAGGCTCCAGACAACTTCAGGCTTGACTTTGCAGTGAGCAGAGAGCAAACCAACGAGAAAGGAGAAAAGATGTACATCCAAACCCGCATGGCCCAATACGCGGAGGAGCTATGGGAGCTACTGAAGAAAGACAACACCTTCGTCTACATGTGTGGGTTGAAGGGAATGGAGAAGGGAATTGATGAAATAATGGTGCCCTTAGCAGCCAAAGAAGGTAAGCCAACGACATGACCTCTCCAGACTGATGCGGACGAATGATGATCCCTACGAACCAACACTAATCTCCTCGTTCCCATCTTTCAGGTATTGAGTGGTTGGATTACAAGAGGCAGCTGAAGAAAGCAGAACAATGGAACGTGGAAGTCTATTAATGCTCCAAGTCCTAGTACAAATTGACTCCTCTTTTTGGTTTTCTCAAGAGCTCCACCAGCCTTTCCTTTGCATGATGTAGATAGGGTAATAAATTAATAATCTTAATATGGTTGTAATTAATACAAAGTTTCTTTCATTTAATTTTATTGCTTTTTCGATTTAATATTTATAAATATTTTAATATATGATTAAAAATAAATAAATAAAGATAATCAATCTGGTATGACCTAGTGTCTCATTATGTTATTTTAAAATAAATTATTTTTATACTTGACGCGGCCCAAATAGGGATTGAAGTTCAAGAAAAGGCCTTAGGCCCAAAGTCCAGCCCAAATCTTGTAGATTAAGGTGTGCTACTAATCAGCAATTACTGAGCTAAAAGGGACTAAACCAACAAAGAATCGGTGGTTAATATATCGCGATTTTAGGGTTGTCCCGTGGGAAGGAACCATACGGTTATTGTTATGTATATAAACAGCCAGCTATCACCGACTGCAGGTAAGAGAAGAATCTCAAGACTATCTCTGTTGATATAATCAGTCCTTTAATGGCGGAGGCAACGGCGGTGGAATCCAACGGGAGTGTTCCCAGGTCGACGGGTAGGGTGGTGAGATTTAACGACAAAAAAGGCTACGGGTTCATCAAGCCTGATGACGGCGAAGAAGATCTGTTCGTTCACCACTCCGCTATTGTGTCCGACGGGGGGTTCCGCACTCTCTCTGTTGATGACATCGTGGAGTTCACTCTACTACTCACCGATTCAAAGTACCAGGCCGTCGAAGTCACTAGGCCCGGCGGAGTCCACATCCAGCCAAAGAAATCGGGACCTGACGGTTATGGTAAGCGTGGATTCGGCGGCACGTTTAACAGGAGGAACAATGGCGGCGGTCACGGTTCCGGTTGTTATACCTGTGGCGGCGCACACTTTGCCAGGGACTGTAAGAGCAATATCGGGAACGATAACAACAATAACAGTGCTGGTGGTGTTTGTTACAAGTGCCGGGAAGTGGGGCATTTTGCAAGGGATTGTACTATTGGGAATAATAATGGCGGTGGAGTTTGTTATAACTGTGGTGGTATTGGACACTTGGCTAGGAATTGTGTGAGTGGCGGAGGTGGTGATGATAGGTCTTGCTACAATTGTGGTGGGATTGGGCACTTGGCCAGAAACTGTGGAGATTCCTCGAGAGCCAGTGCAGGAAGGAGGATCGGCGGCGGCGGCGGCGGCGGGAATAATGGATGTTTCAACTGTGGTTCAGGGGATCATTTTGCGAGGGATTGTACTAAGGTTTGTTGATCTGTGGTAGGAAGAGATGGTACTTATTGTCTCTTTACTTTTCCCTCAATTTTTGGTTCCTTCAGTTGGTTAGTTTGAGTTCTTTCTCGAGGTTTATTGAACTTTGGGTTTATGTGTTGGATCATGCCTCTTGTTTGAGGAAATTTTGCCAGTTCTGACACATTCTTCAGTTTCTATATTTTGTTATGAACCGACTGTTGGATATCTGCAGTAATGTAACCGTTTCTTATTTCATCTAATCTCGTGTTGTTGTTTTTTGTGAGAATTAACTCCGTAGTATCTTAAGATATTTTTGCTTTGTTTGTCGTTCTTGAACGGTGATATACTGTTTCGCCGACTCATGTGGTTGATCTGTTTTAATGATTCTGGTGGTGTTTGCCTATTGTTTTTTGTTATTTGTGATGGTTATATTCATTATTTTGTTATCTGGAGATCGTGGACCAAATTTTCGATTTAGAACTCTATTACCAGTGCAATTCTGAGCTATTGGGTTTCTAAGTTTCTTGTCATCTAAACCCCTAGTTAACTGACTCTTAACTTGGTCTAATTTATCTGAACTTCTATCTCTAAATGCTTACGCATGGTCCTTTTTAGTACATCAGTAACTATTGCTCATGTAATATGATGTTGTACTTGGCTTAAGTTTTGAGAGCTTTGTATGTCTCTTCTGTTGTTGAAACGCATTATTCTTCTATTTCTTTTGTTGAGGGTTCACAAACTCGTTAACCCCATGTTTCTGCACTGTCATGCAGTCTCTAGCAACTTTGCCAATTTCTTGTTTTTGACCATGACATTTCTTCTTGGAAATGAATGGGAAATTATATGGTTGTATGAGTAAGATTTTCTTAGTAATTCTGGGGACGGAAGTCTTTCATGGATTTAAACTAGTGAGTCTGCCCAGGATATGCTTGTTGACACCTTTTTTAGCAGATATAACTTCTGTTTTCGTGAGTTATTGATTGCCAAAATATCCTGTGGTATGCATCTGGAATGTAGCTTCAGTGTCAGACGTCATTTCTTGTTGTTTTTGAAAGTACACTGAGATTGATTGAAGCTGGAGGCTCTGGCGTGGAAAGAACTTTGTTCACAAATATGGATCTAACGTTAATTCTTCCATTCTATGCAATTTTATCGTCGAATCAGAATAACTTTAATTGGCGGCTTGGATGTTTTCTTTTGGATATGGTCGAAGCTTTCAAGTTTAGCGCAGGGGCGATCTTTGGTTGGTAAACTTTGTCCCTCTGGTAGCAACATTAAATATATCATGTAACATTCTAGAATTTGAGATATTACCAGTATCTTGGTAGGGAAGGGATTGTTGTAACTTGTAAGAATTTGAGATATTATACTGCCATAATATTCAAAAGTTACAACAATCCATCATTATGGCAGTATAGAGCTCAGGTTTGTGTGTTTTTTAGTTTTTTGAGATCAATAAACTTGTGAGTTCATTGGAGCTCACAGATTGCCTGGAATGAAACCTGCTTGTTCTCCTAGAAATATCAGTGACGATGCAATTCTAGTCGCATGTTTCTTTGATTGCAAAAAGAAAGAAAAAACTGCATTGGATATATAACCAGTTCACTGATTAAAAATTGAGACTTTTAAGCAATTCCTGGATTGTAGTCCTATGTTAAGTATTATAATCGTTACTGATGGTCAGACGTTGTAGTTGCTTAGATATATACAGTTGTTCATATCTCCTCCCTAGAAAATAATTTTTTCCTATGTACAAAATGTAACGATCCATGATCTCGAGAAATCTCATGTAGTATTTTGAAAGATCCTAGTACTGATATTTGGTCTGCCAAATATTTATAAATAGTAAAAACTGGGGTGTGCCAATCATCATTTTACTGCAATCAGATATATGTGAGGTGCAGGAAAAAGGGTGGAAAAAGGAAGAAGAAATCTATAAAGATATGTCAAGAGATAACTTATATCTGTAAAGTGCTATGCTTAGCAGGAAAAGCTATGAAAAAGTACAGTTAAAAAACTGGAAGCTTTGAACCAAACAGTAGCGCAGAAAAGAAGCTCAAAATCTTCGTCTTGGGTATATTTTTTTCTGCGAAAGCAGAAATCGCCAAGTTGGTTGAACGCAAGTGGATTACTCCACCATCCACCACAAGTTGGAGTACGATTGGTAGATATTTATTTCCATTTAGGCTACCTTTTCTCCACTTTTCCCAAAGGACTCCTTAACCACTAATTTGCAACCAGATTGGTTAATTTTGACCTTGAAAGACCTTGGTCTTACCCTGACCCATCTGTCTCTTGCCCTCAACAATTTCTCCTTTCTTTTTTCTTGAAACTCCAGCCATCATGTGCTCACTTGGTTCTCCACTCCACACATGATGATGGATCATCCCCATATAGTTATGCCCACCCACTGCTGCCACCTTGTTTACCAATCTCAACGTACCTTTTGCTAGTTTCTAAAAGCCGTAGCTTAGATTCTTCTCTAATCCGGCCATAGGCTTATCATACACACTCCAGATCATGTGTTTACCTCGAAATCCGTGTCAAATAGTAAATGACTCCGAAATCCAATACAACAGCAACCGACCTATACTGTGGCGGCGTCTACATGCATGTGCGTTTAGGGTCCCGCTATGCTTCTTGCCCATGTCACATACTTTCCACTTCTGGCATTTCCATCCTATATCTATATATTGGCGAGCACAGAGAGTCTCCCAAGCACTTCTTCCCCTTCACAACTCACCCAAACCCAAAAGAGTACCAAGTTCCTCTCTTTAAACATCTGAAAACTTCCAATGGCTCGTCGCCACTTTCTTGTTTCCTTTGTCATTCTCATTCTCCTGCTCAGCAGTCCAGGTAATGTGTAGTCAACCACATATAATCTGTATCTTCAGTTTCATTTCATTAGATGTGCTCTTATTTGGTCATATGTTGATGCCACCGTTTCTGTTTTTCAGGTGCATATCCAGCAACATTTACTATCACAAACAAGTGCAGCTACCCAGTATGGCCGGGAATCCTCTCAAACGCCGGCACCCAACAACTTCCCGCCACAGGCTTTGCTCTTCAACCCAGCGAGTCGAACGCATTCTCCGTCCCACCCTCCTGGTCGGGGCGCTTATGGGGCAGGACACTCTGCACGCAGGATGACACCACAGGGAAGTTCACTTGCCTCACCGGCGACTGCGGGTCTTCCTCAGTCGAGTGTTCGGGTGGCGGGGCTGAGCCTCCAGCCACCCTAGCAGAATTCACGCTCAATGGAGCTGGTGGGCTCGACTTTTACGACGTGAGCCTTGTCGACGGATATAACCTCCCCATGCTAATCGTCCCACAGGGTGGCTCCGGAGGGAACTGCACAATCACAGGGTGCATCACGGAGCTCAACAATGCGTGTCCCAATGAACTAAAAATACTGGACCGCGAAAATGGCGAGGGGATGGCTTGTAAAAGCGCTTGTGAGGCCTTCGGAGACCCGCAATATTGCTGTAGTGGAGCGTACGCGACTCCAGATACCTGCAATCCTAGCTCTTACTCACAGTTCTTCAAAAAAGCCTGCCCACGGGCTTATAGTTATGCCTACGATGACGGGACCAGCACATTTACTTGTGCAGGAGCAGATTATGTCATCACTTTCTGCCCCGCACCCACCACCAGGTAATTACTGTAAATCCTATTCATAAAACTGGTAATTAATTGTTTACAGTCCACTACAGTATAAATACAGTTAATAATCTCGAATTATATTCGAATCTGAAAGATTGAATCACAAAAAAAATTAGTCAGAGTTGTCAACTAATATACAATTTCTTGTAGCGGCCTGACATGTTTCCTAATGATGCGTTTCTCACCATAACCTTACCTTTGCAGTCTAAAGTCGGCAGACGGGAATGATCCAAAAGCCGTGAACGTCTCGGGCGGCTCTCGTGGCACGTCAGCTTTTTTTATTGCCAGTGCCGTAGCCATTGCTACGGCAATTTTGTCGTTTTGGTAGCTGCACCGGTCTTATTGTTGCCCGACACGGATTGTGTGATGTCGTAGGAATAATCGTTTTCCACATCCCATCATTCTGACGGGCACCCGATTTTCCTGTGGGACATCTGATTGGATAGGACCCTTTGTACATACGTGAGAAATACGATCCAATTTGTCTACGAGGTTGCCAATTGAGCTACTCCCTCTCTCTCTCTCTCTGCTTACCTCGTAGAAGGGTTTTGCAAAGTTTTACTATACTCAAATTTTTTTTATTTATCAACTCTTTTTTATCTTTAATCTTATTGTAAAATATTTTAAAAATTATATATTTATAATTAGTACTTACGAATCTATAAAAAGTTAATGATTATTTATGGATTAATGATCCTTATATCATAACTTTAATATTAAGAAAAATAAATAAATTTACGAGGGGTAAAGGAAATCCACATGTTTTTTATATTACAAATCTGCCTTTAACACATGTCATATACTCATCTGGTCGGCTTTCCGTATCAGCATGTCCTCTTAGTGGATGGTATCAAATTTTTATGATATAGGATTTCCCCATATAACCATCTAAAAATCTCTATACCAAATCTAACAAGAAGAAACCCAATAAAATATATGTAAAATCTGTAGTGGATTAGCCGAAAAAACCATTTTAATCAAAGTAATTAGTATCAATTTTCACGAATCAGATTAAATGTTGTTGAAGAATTAGTATTTTAAGACAGAATTGGCATGTTAATGACAACATCTAGAGAAAAGCAGATAGATACAAGACATGTTTCAGCAAACCATATCTTGATGATGAGGCAGAACTAAAGCTGTTTCACACACCACTTGGAGTTCCAATATATTTGCTTCCACCTCACATTGATATCATTTGACCTCCTTTACATATCGTTTCTGTACCATCCCAGAACATGTCCATCATCTTTCCATAAATAAATTATTCTCTGCTTACTTCTCCTTCGCTATTAATGGCGCAAAGCATGACATGCATGTGACCACCATTTCATCATTATTGACATTAAACAAGTAAAAAACACAGGGTGAAAGAAAGATACATGGATCAAGGGATTCGGGAAAGCCTTTTGTGGAAAGAATGGTTTTACTATAGCTAGAAAGCCTATCTGTAGTGGGATTGATGACGCAAAACTTTAATTAAAGAACGATAGGTTTCAGAGATAAAAATGGGAAAGGGAGAAGTTGATTCTCGTTAAAGGAGAAAAAAGTTGCGAAAATCCTTATCCACAGATTCTTTCCAGGTGTAAATGGGGACGTAAAAGCTTGATGCCAGTATCATAATTTCAAAAGGAACAAAGCATGAAGTCTTCTTATAGATACGAGTGAAGAGCTACTACAGTGACAAGGTGTGATAATTTCACCGAGTTATCAGTCTGAATTTCCAGAACCTGCATCGCTGTTGGATTTCCAAGTGGGATTATCAACTTCAAAGGTTTGTTCATGTGGATACTTAATTAGGGGTAACGTTAACATAATGGAAGGCAATATAGGGTTCAGATCAGGTATTAATCAATGATAAATTACTTATCAATGAACAAGGCAAATAATTAATCGTGAGGTCAAGGCGATCGATTCTGACAGTAGAACGGTCACTCTCCAATATATTCTTCATTTCTTGCTCTAACTTGTCCTCCCCTTCTACCCATCAATCTTATCCTAAAGACGGATTCTAGCCAGAGATTACAGATCTGGTTTATATATGCTTTTTAGCTTATGAGTGTGATCGAATTTGAAGAGAGAGAAATAGGCAAAAAGGCAAAAACATGGAGCTGAAAAGGGATTAAGCAATATCAATGTCCATTTATAAAAGTTCCATAGATGGGATTGAAACAATTTTACAAGCCGGATGAGTGATTTCTACGAAAAAACTTCAAGTTGGAGCAACATCATCGTCACTTGCAAAACAAGACAAAGTACCCCACTGGCTGACCAACAAGCCCTGAAAGGAAGTTACGTTATGAATTGTGGAACACTGAACTTTGTGCGTCATGATTATGCAAGGTCTTTACGATATAGAGCCAAGAAATCTGCTGGTGATGATGCCCTTCATGCAGAATCCCCATATGAAATTGTTGGTTTTTAATAAATGAACTGTCTTCAAAATCTATCCTCCCTGTTTTCACTCTCGTGATGATGGTGCAAAGAAGCAACTTATCACCAATTTCTACTCAGTTGAGTGATAAACAGGGTCGAATTTTCTGACAAATATAAATAAATTAGATACATTTTCTTTTGTATTATTATCGAATAAAAATATTATCCGTGGCCAAATAATACTCATCAATTTTTTAAAATCTTCAACTCTATTTGCAATGGTGGTTGGGATAGAGGCTAATGATGCACATGGCGTTTTGCTTTCCGATGACATCCCTTTCCTTGGTTAAATATGCATGCACATGGTATTTTGACACGAGACGACACGTGTACTACAAGTGGGCTGCAATCTCTTATCATGGCCAACCACGTGGATCCCACCTCCACCCGTTTTTTGCCTCTTAGTTAAACTGTTTTTGGCCGCTAACTAGGTAATAGAGATAAAGGTTAAGAGGACGAATGATGTAGTGTTATGACATATATATCCCCATGGAGACCGGATCCTGATAATAGTTGACGTCACGCTGGCGTTTCGGCCCGAAACGCTGCCGTGAAAATATTAGATGGTAAAAGATCTGATCCGCACGATTTTTTTATCCGTCCGGGTTACTGATCTCTTTTTTCGTCAGTACAATACTGATGCTGGCCTATGAGTTATAGACACGTATCCAAAAAAATGAGGATAGTTTTGTCCTGTAACGAAAATTTCAGCTGAAACCTCTGTCGTAATGTGCGACTCTATAAAATAGAGATGGCATAGCTGATGATTGGTGCTCTCCACTACCACTCGCTTAGCCTCCTTCCATCCATTCTTTCCCGGTGCAGGTAAAAGAGGGTGCAGGTTTTATGGGTGGTAATCCCCGACTTCTCTTCCCTTCTTCTTCCATTTCTGCCATCTTCCACAGCAAAAACTCCTGCCTTGGCTACTATCCTTCTCCCCATCCTTCCTCCATCATTCAGCCCCTCTTCACATATCACCTAGAGATGTACCACCCATAAACTTAGATATCCAGCCATTCTCAATCCAAAATTGAATCTAACCCATAATCTTTCTTTCCACGAGAGACTTAATCAGAAAACAAAACTTTCCGATGGGCTTCTCCTCCGACCACTCTTCTCCTCTGCTTCTAAGTCTCATGCTTCTCCTCATCTGCAAAGGTAAAGCACAATTTCAGTCTCGTGTATTTTAATACTAGATGACACCTGAGACTAAAAATTAACTGTTCTTCTCTTACATTTCAGGAGTTTTTGGTGCCACATTTACATTTGTCAACAAGTGTGATTACACAGTATGGCCCGGAATCCTAGGCAACCCGAAGTTCGACACCACTGGATTTCAACTAACTAGAGGCTCCACTCGCTCTTTCCAGGCCCCAACCGGCTGGTCTGGTCGCCTTTGGGGTAGAACTGGCTGCAACTTCGACAGCTCTGGTCATGGTTCCTGTGTCACGGCTGACTGCGGCTCCGGCCAAGTCGAGTGCAATGGATCCGGCGCCAGCCCACCCGCTACCTTAGCCGAATTCACCCTCGGCTCAGGCTCCCAGGATTTCTACGATGTTAGCCTCGTTGATGGTTATAACCTGCCAATGATGGTGGATGTGAGTGGGGGCTCGGGCAAGTGTGGGTCCACCGGGTGTATCACGGACCTCAATCTGAAGTGCCCCTCGGAGCTGAGAGTGGACGGCGGCGACGCCTGCAAAAGCGCCTGTTACGCGTTTGGGAAGCCAGAGTACTGCTGCAAAGGCGCGTACGGTTCCCCTGCTTCTTGCAAACCTTCCATGTACTCCGAAATATTCAAGAGTGCGTGTCCTAAGTCCTATAGCTACGCATACGATGATGCCACCAGCACTTTCACGTGCACTGATGCAGACTACACCATCACCTTTTGCCCTAATTCACCTAGGTGATTAATATGTGTTTCATTTTGTCCGTCTGTTATGTTGAAGTAGTTGATGTGGACTACTTTTCTTACAATTTTGTTGGACATGTTTTGTTGCTGCAGTTTAAAATCTGCCAAGGATTCGCCTCCAAAGACGGCAGATCCAACAATGGATGGACCAGCGGCAGAAACTCGAGCAGGGACTGGTTCAGATGCAGTAGACCAGGCTGCATTGGAAAGCTCATGGCTGGCTAATTTGGCAATCGGTGATTCAACAAGAACCCATCAGCCTTGTTTAGTTTTGCAATACGGATTTGTTTTAGCAACATCGCTGGTTCTTACCTACATTAGTCACTTGTAGTGATCCTGTTTCGTGTATTTCTCGATTCATCCTTCGCTGTTTGTCATCTTTGAGGCGAAAGGAAAGAGGAAGAAGAATCGACGGTGATCGATTAAGAAAGTTGACACACTCCAGATTGTAAACCACCCACTTACTAATATTCAATACTCGAAGTTATTATTCTAGAAATAGAATTTATTTCTCTGTGGTTCTGTGGTCTTGACGCTAAAGCAAAAGAATCATTCAAGAAAGGAAAGACTTGGCTATTTTATTTGCTGGTTACATGTATAAAAAGAGAAAGTACATGCTTCTGACGGGAATGAGTCTCGAGATCAATCGAAATGGAAGGGTTCCTTTGCGAGAATCCCAAGCTTTGCGAATTTCATTAGCACCCAGAAGAGAGAAATGGGGGGGTTTTCCTGTTTCGATCTCAACTGCTGCTTCTGCAGTAAGCAAATCAAATCAACCACAGACAAAAGATGAATGGACTATCTGCAGCATAGAGTACACATTTCTGGAGGAATCAATGTAGCAAGCAAAACGAATCATGTAGAAGGGAATATTAGAGAAAGATACATTATTTACCAAAGCCTGGTTGCCTTGTGGTCCTGAAGGCTCTAACCTTGAAATGGTTCATCCTGATATTTTGATGGGTTTTGCCAAACTGTGGAGAGATATTTTCATGAGCTCGGGATTGTTTCTGGTAGATTAAAGAATAAAGAAGAAAAGAGATTCATGATATACTCATCTGTTTATTCAGAGATTTTCTTTTAGACTTAGAGGTCACAGTTAAAATAGATTGCATTTAACCATGACAGATATGCAGTAACATTGAAAGAGGTCTCTAGTGTTCACCAAATCATTTTCCACCTAGCCAATAATTGAATGATTTCTGTTCGATTTTATTGCCATTGACATGACAGGGACAAGGTTCTTGGCACTGATCGGCTTTTACTTTAGACACTGGTGAAGTCCCATCTGTACCTGTCCACCTTCCTAATGGTGTATAAGGTAAGAAAATCTGTCTATGCGACTCTGTGCCAATTCGGGGACATCCTTGTTAATTAGTTAGTGGATGAAAATGAAAGAGGAGAAGACAATGTTTAGTATGAAAAATACAAATCGCGGGCCCTATGGGGTACTTGATACGTGGAGTCGAGCCATGGGGGACATGGGATGCGATGGCTAGCCAACTTTAGTGGGGGAATGATGGAAGGGAACAAACAAGACTACTTTATCTTGAAGATAAGAGAAGATAGGAGACCATTTTCAGTGGTGCAATTTGCCTTTCAACTTTTCTAAAACGTGACCTTACAGGAAAAAGATTTGTACTCAATGGTGCATTATTAAGGTGTAGAAAGAAGGGGATGTTGTTACTCAATGTTCGCATACAATAATCCATTGCGTATTGTATAAAAAATATATATTATTAAGAATAATTTTATATTTTAAAATAAATATGATATTATATTAATTCATAATCTCGAATTATTATACTCAGAAAAAATGAAAAGTGAACTTGGACGAAAAAAAAATATTGGTAAGATGATATTTTTTCATTTCTAAAAGAATATTAATAGTTATCCAAACCTAAAAAAATTAACATGATATTAATTTTTAATTAATATAAAAGTAATAAGAATGATATATTGTAATAATAAAAAGTAATTCAATTTTTGTTCAATAATATTATTCATAAATTATAAAATACAAATGTTCTAGTAAATCCAATTCGACTTCCCTTGGATCCCTAACTGAACCAATTAAATAACGGATTCAGTTTTGGAAACTTTACTACAACGTCTCCATCAGATTGGTTCGGTCAGCAAATTTCACGGTCAGATGGAGATGTGTAATCCATCCACACCAAGCGTTCAAGCAGTCCTAATAAAGTTAAAAAATTAAAAATATTAACTAATGGGAGCAAACACGTCTTTTCTCCCACTTGCCCAACCACAATCTAGTCAGGTCTACACAGATGTTGTGGTCAGGAATGGGCGATGCAAGTGATTATTGGACCCACACAACGAAGTCTACGATTCTGAATCAGCAAGTGTCTATACAGGGAAATTCTTTCACACCAAAAGCTGATGCGCTACACACAACCCACTTGAATGAATGCCAATGTGTCTTAAATGTTTACTTATGCGAGAGGGGGAAAAGACTCGGCAAGTTTAATTCTGATCAGTAGCGGATAGCTGTGATCTATGTCATAATTGGGCCAGGAATCATCGCCAAGTATAAATCCTCGATGACGCTTCCAAACTTCTCTGTTGTAGTTCTCTGTTACGCAGAAATGCAGACCATGTTCTCCGATTATCTCCAGAAATTTATCCAGCGAGTCACCTCTTTTTGGGCTAAAGAATATAGCTTCTGAGGACCCATTGTGTCTTAGCAGGCATTTGACGGTATGAGCAAGGGCTTGGTGGAACTCCTTAAAAAAGGTGCTGTCATCAGAGAATTTTAGCATAAAAAGGAGAAAACACGTCATTTTGTGTTTTCATATGCATGGCTTGACTCATCACATGTTTCGTACCGGGTATAATGCATTTTATGAGATGTCAAGCAATAAAAGAAACGAAGAAATGTTATCTTCAGGCCACTAAAGAACTGTAAACGACATAAGATTTCCATAACAACTCAATCAATTACTCCCCAATAAAACCCAATGACGTAAAGGAAAGGGAACAGAATAAAGGGGTAACATCATATGGAGTGTCGCATACATGCAAAGGGTTTTATCTGTTAAATAATTGAGTAAATTAATTTGCATTAGCTCCAAATTAGGTGGTTACATAAGGAGTACAGTCAATCAGGCCAGCCTTCATTGTTCATTTGTACTTGAGAAAATCAGAGGCTAAATCATGGTGCATATGTTTTAAATAAAAAGGTAAAACAAGCATTAAAACTTACCAGTCACTGGCAATGATGACATCAAAAGTGTTAGCAATGTTTGGAGCATTTTCATGATCCCAATGCAATGCCATAACTTTCACTTTTGTACTGCCGAACAATCCAGAGTTTGCATCTATGCTACGCTGAATATCTGAATGTTAAGAATTTCCAGCATAATCTAAGGAATAAACGGCAAATAGAGAGAAGTGACGACTCCACAATTCACACAACAAGAAGAACCTACAAGATTTTCAATTTTCGATCATCACCAAGGCAACAAAATTACCAGAGTAGCCTGAGTTAAACTAATGATATGGGTACATGTGAGCTTGTGTGAATGGGCAGAGCAAAAACTAATTGTAAGACCACTACCCAAAATTAACATATCACATCAAGTAACTGTTCTTTTTTATTTGGAGAGGAAAATAGAACCAACCATGTGACAGAAAGTTCTAAAATAAGAAAAATAACATGAGAATTAAGGGATTTTCGCAATGTAGTCTGGATCTTATCAAACAAGGACACAAGCAAGCAAGCAAAGAGATGCCAGGTTGCAGTCAGTTCATATCCAAAAAATCTCAGCAGCTTGAGGGCCCATCATTTTAGCAACTTGAGAAACTTGAATATTAGGAGTGTTTAAGTGCTTAATGAACAAGTTCTATATGTAGTAAGAATTAAACTGAACTCTCCTTCATGTGAAATTTTGCTAAAATCATAAATTATGTACATGAAGCCATTTGCATGAGCTGGTCAAAAGGATACAATTAACTACAAGAGGGTTTCCATCCGAGATCACAACTTCTGATGCCTCAGTGGTCGCTGCAATTACTAATCCAGCTAAACCATAGCCTGATCCAAGCTCAATAACCCTTGTAGACCTAAAACATAAATGAGTGACAACAAATTCAAAAAGTAGAACAGATACTTAGAGAAGTTGAAACAAACGAACCCAGTGAAATAAAAATGTCCGCTAACATAGTTTTTTCCTATGTGAAGATAACACCCCAAACAAAAGAAAACAAATCTTTAACTAACCTGAATGCATCTGCATGTAACAAGCAAAAATAAGCGAGAACTTCTTCCGACGGCCAATTACCTTTATTAAAACAGCATTTTAAACCAAGTAAAAAATATAACAACTACAAATGTGAAACAGTATCACTTGTGGGCTCAAATTTTGTTGTCTAGTGTAACCAAACAACCATTTTACAACAAACCCACTGCAGCAAATAAATCGCAGAACATTTAAAGATGGTGTTGGAAACTAACAGACGAGCCCCGTGTTATCGATATTGTGTTGATTAGAGATCTTGAAATCACTGAGCTCAGTAACAGTGTCTGCTCGTTGACTGCACAATAGTCAGCGCACAGAAACAGTCACAAACGGTCAGAAGTGCATAATACAAAGCCAAACAGAAAAACAGCCATCCTACTCTACTTACAACGTGTTCGAAGAAATGACCGAAAGAGAGAATTTCGAGAAACTTACATGAGGTGTAACTTGGGAGCACCATCAATAGGTAAGGTGTAGCATATGCAGATATCTCTACAATTATAGTCTCGCAAAATTTCCTTAGGTATCAAGTTGAATCCGTGATTGGTCTTTCTCGAAATGCGCTTTATGGCACTACAGCATTCCTCTTCTTTGAAAATTATGGGCATTAGCATGGACCAAAACTAACAACAGTTACATCCAGTTAACAAAAAACATACGCAGATAAAAATTATGATTTAAGTATTCAACTCACCCTGATTTTGGCGCGAATTCCGACGAAGAAGTGCTTGGCGAAGGATCCCCCATCTCAGAGATGATGCCTTCGTTTTTGTGCTTCCGTCCACTTGATCCATCTTTTCTTTTTTTTCCAGATTGCTCCTTTCTATCTTAAGCACAATTCGTGTGACTTTTAGGCAACCGTCGTTCTACATGTCGTCCTTGGGCGTGTGTAAATGAATGTACTGTAGAAGTTAGTTGTGAATATTGCAAAAAAATGATGAAAAAGAAATTATCCACAACCCATATTTACTGCCCAAAAGAAATTACTGTATTAAAAAAAGATAGATCCAACGTCACAAAATTGTGTTTGTGTTTGTGTTTTTTATTTTTTAAATGTTCGAATTTTGATTTAATTATACGCACTTTATTCACAATTTGTACAATATAAATAAGTCCAAATTTCCAATCGGCTCAAGAAACCACAGGCGTGCGCAGCTTCTTGTCCAAGTACATCTTGGAATAGACATTCTTTGTTCTTGTCGCCAATAGCACGTCGAGTCCAAACCCGAGAACACAAGCTAAGGTCATGATCAGGTAGACAAGAAAATAACACTGAGGACCCAAACAGATGTTGCCACCTCCAGCAGTACTAGTGGCTTGAGCATCGTAAAGATAGCCGGCGAGGAGGCCAGAGAAGAGGAAGGAACCCAGAGGAAGGTTCAGAATAAGAACGTTGTATAACAATCCATAGTATTTGAGACCAAATAGTTCCGAGGCAACGGGAACTGTTATTGTGAGACGCACTCCGTAGCATATTCCAACCAGAATGGAACCAACGTAGAGCGATCCTGGCAAGGCGAATGCCATGGCAATGTAGCCAACGGTCATAAGGATTTGAGAAGCCGCATTCCATAGAGGCCTTGCTGTCCCATATCGCCTGCACATATAGCATAAGGACAAATGAGATGTACAAAAGGTAGCATTGATGGAAGGAAATGAGACGAAGACAGGAGTTTGACATACCAGAGGAAGAATTCTGACAGCATGCCCGAAACTATTCGTCCGAAAAATCCCCAAATGCTGGTGAGAGACACAAAAAGGGATACGTCAGAATACCCAAGAGCCAGCCCCATCTGTCCCATGTTGTTCATCACGCACATCCCAGTACCCACACCACAGAGGAATGATAAGAACAGGATCCAAAAATCAAGCGTGTGCATCATTTCAAGGATGGTATGATCCTCTCCAATCATAGGTCGTTGAGTTTTTACTGCTTTTTCCACTTTAACATCCCTTATTGCAGTCTCTGGCTTCTGTTCGTTTGATGGTGAATCTTTTGGATGACCGATCAAGGGTTCCTCAATCTGCCGTTCGATATCCGGGTTTGATTGCGATTTGAAAATAATGGAGTATAGAGGAACTGCTAATGGTGTTGTCAGTAGGAACAAAAGTCCTGTTGCAAATAACAGGGAAAGGACGTGACCATGACTTCCTGTTATGTCGAATGCCAAGAGATAGACAGCTACTGTAATGGCAATGACATTGAAGATGTTGAGAAAACGGGTTTCTTCTCTGTCTTCGAGAGGGCCTACGGCAGGAGGGTTTTCGCGTAGGAAGAGAATCGCAGCGAGGCAAATGATAGCAGGGACAACGGCAAGGATCAAGAGAAATGCAGAAGGATTGGAGGAGAAGAGAGCTGTACAGATGTCCGTGAAGATTGCTGTGCTGAGTCCTACATAACCTTTGAGTATTCCCGAGACGGGGCCACGATTTTTCGGAAAGTTTCGCATGCAGGTCACTAGAACCGCCGTGTTCATCCAAGTTGTGCTGTTGCCTCCCATGCATAAAAATATACACATCTGCATCAGTAAGCCACAGATTCCAGCTTCAGAAAAGATGAGCATCAAGGTCCAATTAATGTTTGCAAACTGAAAACGTTAACGATTAACAGGATCAACAAACAGTAGGGGTACGTACCTGCCAATAAGGAAGAGGGCGGATCCTCTGGCTAACCACAAGCCATTGAACTCCATACCCCACAAGCCCCTCAATTGCTCCCACATAAAGTATCACCGACGTCGACCAACGATCCGAAGCAAGACCAGCGAGGAGCCCAAAGGCCTTACCCACATCCTTAGCGACTGAAAGATTGTTGAGCTCCAGCTGAGTAAGAGCCATGAGAGTCTTTAAAGCATCAGAATAGTTGGCAAATGTGTAATTGTTACCGCAGATCGCCTGCACCCATATGGCAGTAACAAAACCCAACCATTTTCCAGCAGGAGATAACCGTGGGCACATCACTAACAAAAATGGAAGAGAGCTGTAAGTGGTGAGCTTTGAAAACTTATCGTGTTCTGCATGAGTTTTTGCTAGGAGCAGGATTAACAGAGCTATTTATACCTCTGGTCTTCCGGTCATCGTTGACGTCTAATCTCCAGGTTAAGTAAAATCAATGGCATCGCTTGTCTGGAACATGGTTTTAATGTTTACAATCCGGTGGTTCATATGGATTCTGACAAACATATTTAAATATTCTGTTTTTGTCAATACCTATTGAGTATTATAACTCATAAATACACCTTTCCAAACTATGAGATCCCCTGTATTCTTGCGTCAGGCGCCCACCAATTTTGTTTACCTAAAGAAGAAACCAGCTTTTGGGGCAGATTCGTCTCCTATCTTAAGCTTAACCAGGAAGAAGGATCAAATAGTAATGGAGATGACAATACTACTCTATGTCTTTCAATAGCTCTTAACTCTCTGCGATGCTTTTCATCTGGCACAAACTTACAGAACTTGTCATTATGAAAATAATCTACGATAGGACACAGACAAAGAAACAAACCATCCCTTCAGAAAAATGAAAACAGTCGAAACATTCCTAATTCTAGAATCTAAAGTTGATGAGAAAAGAAACATCCATAGCCTTCCTAAAACACAACAACACAAGTGAGTGAAACTTCTAAGGCAAAATTTCTCGCTCGATACCTCTTCATTTCGGAGACTACGGAACATATGGTACCCAATATTCAACAGTTTCCCCAAGATGTCGAACGCAACCAATTATGGATCCACCTTGCTTTGATTTTTCCATCATCTAGGAGGATTTAAGCTGCTCTTTGAGAAGATCATGATTGTGTATGTACAAGGACCAATTATCCGGAGCTTCATTAGGAGGGCAATATCCTCTTAACATCATGCTCCTGCTCATTACTTTTAGCTTGGTTGTATACCGACTCGAACTCATGCATACACACACTTGAAAATCCTACTATTGCCTGAAAGACGTGGGGGAACCCCATCTGCAGATTATTGATAGTCATTCCTCTCGTTATGGTGATGGACTTTTCATGCTTGGTCTTCTCCTCCTCCGCTTTAGCCCTCAAGGCCTCAACCTTTGCTCGCTTATCTGTAACTGGATCCTTGCTTCGCATTGTGCTGGATGATTCAGGCATCGAGTATGGGCCATACTTGCTTTCAAGAGCTCTATGCTCAGACACCTTCTTCTCAAATTCCCTGAAGGCAGATTCAGACTTCTTATTTTGCTTCTGCTCCTCTGTTTATGCCCCCATGACTCCAAGATTTCCATTTCTTCCTCCTCCTATGGTAACTATCTACAGCTCTTTTAATGATTGGTCCATCTTAAAAAAACTTTATTGATTATTACTAACAATACTAACATATGGACGGCGGGGATGGCGCCATGGTCAAGGCTAGAAAATGGATTCTTGATCATGTTGGGGCCATTTACACACCATCATGGGGAAAGCTATGGCTGTCGGTGAGTACCCTTTTTTATATTATATATTATTCATTTTTTAAAATTATCAAATATTTTATTCTTTCATCTATTTATATTTGGTTTAATTCGATTTGAATAATTTAATATACTATTTCATTTTTCAAATCTATTTTTGGGCACACATTGTCCGATCTATATAAGCACACGCTGGTGTGGTGAAAAGTGTTAACAGCCGGAACTAATCTTCATCTGCTTCAAATTCATACGCAAGTTCTTGGATATGTGGGAGCTGAAGATTTCGGAGGGCGGCAGTAGCCCCTGGCTGAGAACTACTAACGATCATGTCGGCAGGCAGATTTGGGAGTTTGATCCTACATTTGGATCTGCGCAAGAACTCGCTGAAGTCGAAAATGCCCGCCGCCATTTCCACGAAAATCGCTTCAACAAGAAGCACAGCTCAGATCTGATCATGCGCTTGCAGGTTAATTCATTTCAGTAACTCTTACCACTGTTATATCCTCTCTCTCTTTCATCATCCGTCTTGGTCTGTTTCTACGTTTACTTTGTTGCTATTATAGTTTGCAAAGGAGTCTGGTACAGACTCTCCATCAGAATCGGAATTACCTGGGTTTGTCAGAGTCAAGAGTACAGAAAATATCACTGAGGAGGTGGTGAAAAATGTGTTAAAGAAGGCTGTGGATTTCCATTCCAGCATCCAGGCACACGATGGGCACTGGCCTGGGGATTATGGGGGTCCTATGTTCCTTATGCCTGGCTTGGTGTGCATTCATTTTTAAATTTTATTTTATTTCAAGCATTTGATCATGTTTTATGAGAAATATTTGATGGACATCATAGGTGATTACTCTCTCAATCACCGGTGCGCTCCTTGCTGTTTTGTCTGAAGAACACATTCGGGAAATGTGTCGCTACCTCTACAATCATCAGGCAATACCTCCTTTTCCACTCTTTTTCCTCTCTCTTTTTACTCCACTGTTTTTGCGCCCAAATACCATCCAATAAACGTTTATGCAATTTCAGAACCAAGATGGGGGCTGGGGTTTGCACATTGAGGGTCCGAGCACCATGTTTGGAACTGCTTTGAACTATGTTACTTTAAGGTTGCTTGGCCAAGGACCCAACGAGGGGGAAGGGGCAATGGAGAGAGGCCGTGATTGGATTCTTAACCATGGCGGTGCAACTACAGTTACATCATGGGGGAAAATGTGGCTCTCAGTTCAGTATTTATTTCTTAGTCTTACGTGTTTAATCTGGGCTTGGCAGTCTTGATTTTATCCTTTCTTTGAATTGCTCTCCGAGAAAAGGTTCTTGGAGCATTCGAGTGGTCTGGCAATAATCCACTGCCTCCTGAAATATGGCTTCTTCCTTATGCGCTGCCTGTCCATCCAGGTTCTTGTTTAATTGCATCTCCTTTGGTATTCCTGTTTTAACACTATAATATGTACGTGCAATGATTGTAAGCTACTTTTCATTAGAGTTCTGACTGGAAAGTTGTTCAGAGAATGAAAAAACATGAATGTGGATTTAAAATTTGCTTGCTAGAATGGACAAATACCTGGAACATAGTTTTATTATTTAGAGCTAGAATATTATCATCTGTTTGGCATTTTCCAACTTTCAGCATAGCTTGAAAATATGTGCAGACATGAAGATTCTGCTGTTAGTATCTAGTGATTTTAAGAAGTCAATTTGCTATAGCTTTCCATGCTAACCAGATGAAAACTTTCTTAGGCTGTTAGAGGAACATTCCAATATAATACTTCTGGAGAACCAATAAAGATAAGAGGTTGATAGTGAAGGAATACTGAGGGACCTAAACTAGCTTTGCATATGTAAGATGGTAGGCATTGAAAAACAATCATGTTATTTCTTGACCTTCAAGCTATGTGATAGTGCTGTCTTTTATGAAAGTCTAGTATGCTAACTGTTGCTTTCTTTTTGCTTGAGCAATTTTTAACATCTATCTGCTAACATGGCTTTCGATATCACATATGATATGATATATGGGCTGATGTTTTCTGGCAAACAAATTTGTGGAGAGAACATCTCTTAAAATTTGAAATATTTTCTATATTATGAAACTTCCATTTATTTTGTATCTGACATGGAACAAAATGTCACAAACATGTAGGAAGGATGTGGTGCCATTGCAGGATGGTCTATCTGCCTATGTGTTACTTGTATGGAAAGCGGTTTGTTGGTCCAATTACTCCTACTGTTTTGTCTTTGAGAAAGGAGCTATTTACAGTTCCATATCATGAGATAGACTGGAATCAAGCTCGTAACTTATGTGCTAAGGTTAGCATTTTGCATCTTACATCAGTAATGAAAATATTCACATTTTATAACATTTTTACCACATTTTCTCTTCAATTTTTTTTTTGATGAATCTGGAAGAATTCCAGTTATTGTCTCCACAGTATGAATTTTCTGCTTTTATTTTCCATTTTGATACGTTGTTATGAATTGAATATTAGTTTGAGTATTTTTAAGAATTTTCATTCCGGATATTCTGATAACTTCAGTCACATGAAGCCCTCTAATTTTGATTAACTGTAAAGTTATACCAAGTGCATAAGATTTGCTAGTATTTGGAGTTTATCCTTTTGCAGGAAATACAAAATAAGTTTTTCTGAATATTTTTTTAACTTAAGAAAATACATGATATTAGCACACATAGGTAAAATAGAAATTCTGCAAACCAGTGACAAATTTCAAAGTCCTGTGATGGCAATCAATAGAGATGCTATTCTTGCTGGAATTTTTTGTTTTTATTTTTCTTGGTATATCTGGTCTTCTACTTCTGCTAGAACTTGCTGCATGCAATTTGCAGGAAGATTTATATTATCCGCATCCGCTTGTGCAAGATGTGCTTTGGACAGTCCTTCACAAGGCTGCTGAACCTATTCTAATGTATTGGCCTGGAAAGAAGTTGAGAGAGAAGGCTCTTCGCACTGTGATAGAGCACATACACTATGAAGATGAAAATACTCGTTATATTTGCATTGGACCTGTAAATAAGGTATGCATTGCAAGTATCTAGATTTTGAGTTCTCCATCTACTTATTTTGATTTCTCTTCTTGATATTTTTATCCTCTGTTGGCCTTTGTTTGTTATCCTATTTTCCCACATATGAGAGCTAGTTAATATTCAGATACAGCCTGCTGGCCCTCACCTGCATTGTTATCATGTAGTTTACTGATTATGCAACATGGTAACCACAGGAAGACATATTTTCCTTTAAATTTTTTTCTATTTTTGGTTCACAGGTGTTAAATATGCTCTGCTGTTGGGTTGAAGACCCAAACTCTGAAGCATTTAAGTTGCATTTGCCAAGAATACATGATTACCTCTGGCTTGCTGAGGATGGAATGAAAATGCAGGTTTGAATTTTCCATTTTCCTACCACAGACCTCGTTTTCTTAGTTTAATGCTTTCCCAGAAACAAGTCAGGATTCTTACAGCTTTCTCATGAATATTGAACCTAAGTTGCTTAAGTTGTCTCATGTCTTCTGGCATGGTTGTGGCATTAGTTTCCAAATCCTTGCAGTGACATGCAATATTTGTCTTGTGCTTTGCCCCACTGTATGTACAACTGATGGAATGTGTAGCTAATTTTATGCCTCGTCTGCCTTTTCCTATATTCTACTTTGTCGTTCCCTCTTTCATCTAATTACCAACTCTAATGGAGAAAGATATAATTTTTGCAGGGTTATAATGGTAGTCAATTATGGGACACTGCTTTTGCTGTTCAAGCAATTATTTCAACTAATCTTATTGATAGATATGGTCCTACTTTAAGGAAAGCACATGATTACATTAAAAATTCACAGGTATCCTTTCTTTTCAAAAATTTTTCCGTATTTACAGAAGGTAGCACTTTCAATGTGACCCTGCGATCCATTTGTATTAATTTGAAGGTTAAAGAAGATTGCCCTGGAGATCTTAAATATTGGTACCGCCATATTTCAAAAGGTGCATGGCCTTTCTCAACTGCTGATCACGGATGGCCCATCTCAGATTGCACTGCAGAGGGATTGAAAGTACCGATCCATCTACTTGAAACTCTTACTTTTACATGCTTTGCTTTCCATAACTTATTTAGTCTTTTACAGGCTGCTCTTGCATTATCAAAAATTCCATCTGAGATTGTTGGGCAACCATTAAATGCAAACAGGCTGTATGATGCTGTAAATGTTATTCTCTCACTGCAGGTACTCAGTTTACAGTTATCTAAATTGACTGCATTAATATTTTCTATAGACAGATTTCAGCTGTTCAACTTGCCCGCAAGATAAAACTGAATGATTTTACTTTGTGCACTGAAGGATAGCTATCTTGGTATCTCTTCTCGAATTATTTACTGGTGCAAATCTATTTGTTGGGATATCTTAGATGCATTATGTATTAGGTATGATGTGGATAGACTTATGGATGGTATATGATAGACTTATTGATGGTATATGATAACATAATTATATTGTAATTTATTATCCTATCTATTTTAAGCTTATTAAGGAATTCTATACCATGTATGAGTTTTTTAGGTCACTGAATTACACTTTAAGTACTTCAAGTGTCATTTAAATTCTGTCTTATGGACAACCACTTTTTGCTCTAGCTTATTGAATTGAGTATGTTATTTGAGTTTGCTTTAGAGTCTAATTCATCTAAACTTGAATATTTGAATTTGTGTGATTACATAGTGGAATTTAATCCACATAATGTCATGTCTCGGTCCTATGGGTTTGGACGCGAGTGTGAGTTTGTGGAATCATATGTATCAAGATACATATAAGCTGTAAGGATAGAATCCCAATTCAGTATTTGTGGTTCCACACGCACACACTCGTCCCCAGACAAGAGTGGATGCGTCCAGGCTCATAAGGTCGGGGCGTGATACATTAGTTATATCTTGAATGATCCACTTCATGTTGTTACATCCCTAGTTCTTTGAAGGACTATTATTTGAGATCTCTTGTTTATTGATTTTTCTCAGATGGCTCTTCTTGATGTGTTCAATTGCTACTTTAAGTCTGAATATTTTTCTTTTGGTGTCTGCAACTAGGTTTTGGAAGTAAATTTTGACATTGGATAATTCCTCATTTTCAATCTTTTCTAGATGAAAGGAGTCATTGGTACTTGGATCAATTATCAAGCATTTGGTTCTCAGATTAGGATTAATTGATATGTTATTTATAATTGACCTTACAATTGTTTGTCTGATGGCTCGTTTTGATGTCGTGAGCCATCTATCGATGGCACTTGTAAAGAAATCGATGGATGGTTATGCCTTCTACAATCCTAGACCTCCATCCTACAATCATTTGGCCAACACCTAAGGTGTGGAAGACACCCAAGATCATGTTGTTGCAGTACCCTCTTCTAGTACTATATTATAGCACTTGACACGTATAGATTATTAGTTATATGGAATTGATCGGACAACCACTTATAAGGTCGACACCAGAGGACATATTAATTAGTCCTAATTTGACAAAAAAATACGTGATGAGCACCAATGACATTTTTTTTTTATAGGGCAGATTGAAATTAAGGAGTTATCAACTTACCGAATTAACTTTCAAACCCTATTATATATACCATAAGAAAAAGAATTTGGATTGCGTAGAGTAGTAACTGAGTTACCACTTTCAGAAAAAACTATACTTGAAAAAACGATGAATAAAACGATAAGACAGAGATGTCAAGTAATAGTTTTTTGAAGAACTAGAGTTATACCAATATGAAGTGGATTATGTGGATTAAATTCTTTTTTGTCATCACACAACAAATTCAAATATTCAAATCTAGAGGAATTAAATTTTAAAATAAACCAAAGTAAAATATTAAATTCAGTAAGTGGGAATGAATTGTTTATTAGACAAAATTTAATGACACTCAACATACATAAGGTATTATTCAATGGCCTACAAAACTCATATGTGGTTATAGAAACTTGTTGGCCTTGCAAGCATGATGGACTGGCTTGAGTTGCGGCAGTGTGATGCGGTGATAAAGACACCATGACTTTTGTATAGAGAATCCGTTGAAGGTGGTTGTGCTTGCTTTGAATGTCTTTCATCACTATTGGAATTAGAATTGTCTGAGAGGTCAACCACTTGGTGTTTTGATGGCCTGCAATCAATTCAGGCTTGTTTTGTCGTTCCAAACACATTGGCAATCTTAGCCGAATGTCGGGTCAGCCTCTTTTTTAGTGAACATGAGCGAAAGATACTGGGTTATTTCCATTTCGAGCTGGGACATTATACTAATCAGACACAGGAATGATAAATCAGATTAAAGTATGTCAATTAACCACATAATCACATATATACCTGAAACCAAAGAGTTTCTTTGAATCAATAAAATTCTTCTTCTATCAAAAATTCATTTTATGTGGAGCTGCCAAAGAGATGCTGGAATGATAAAGCAGCTCTAGGTAGTTTGATTCAACTATCAAGCATATCTGCCGGTTAAATTAGCTAGCATAGGTTTGCGTTACCTTGCTAGAACTCTTTGGATTATGCAATGGCAAGCATATGATGTTTGGCCTAGTTGGAAAACCCTGCAAACCAATTTTTACGGATGGGTTTTAATATTTTCACAAAATTCTAAACAGTTAGCAAACCATTTCACGGTTTTAGAATGATGGAGAAAAATATAACAGATACAGTAAAAGCAGTGAGAACCAGAAATAAGTTTACCTGCATGATTGATTTCCTTTTGTTGGATCCCAATAAAGTTATCACTTTTCAGACAATCTATTGTATTTAGCCCTCCAGATTAGTCATCTCGTATTATGTCTAAGGAAACCCTTTTCTCACATTTTTTTCTTATTCCATGGTCTGCAGAATGCTGATGGTGGCTTTGCAACCTACGAACTCACCAGATCATACAGTTGGTTGGAGGTAGTTTCCATCAAATTCTTTTGATGTTTTTTTCTTCACATACTTTCGTAACTCTGTTTTTTTTTGCCCAGTAGATCATATCATATAGCATTCATTATTCCCACATGAGACTGATCACATATGCAGAACAATCTTGAATGTTTTTCTTCTTTCTATTTCAATTGTGTGACTGGTGATTCCGATAGTTTTATGGTCCATGGTAGGAAGAAACCATGTAGTGTTTATTCCTGTTACAGTTGATTGTATTTCTTTTTCTTTTAATGCAAACTTTGACTGTGAAGTCTTGACTATAATGTATACCATGGAAGTTGGTACTGTTTTTTTACTTTTTTCTCATTCCTTTTACTATTAACAGTTGATCAATCCTGCTGAAACTTTTGGCGACATTGTCATTGATTATCCGTAAGATATCAGTATATTGAGTTAAATCAACTATTACAGCCTTCTGTTTATTTCCTGCACTTGAATGCTAATATGTATATCATTATTTCAGTTATGTTGAATGTACTTCAGCTGCTATTCAAGCTTTGACTTCTTTCAAGAAATCATATCCTGGGCACCGGCTAGAAGAAATAGAACATTGTATAAAGAAGGCGGCTACATTTATTGAAAACATACAGGAAGCAGATGGCTCATGGTTTGCCTCCATTGCCTTCAGATTAATATTCTCGATTATCTTGATTTTTCTTTATCCAGCCAATAAGATTTCCCTTAAGTTTTATTTTTTGTACTATTTTTAAGTGCTAGATTATGAGGTTTGATTAGTGGTTTAATTAAATATTTGTTTATTATCTGAAATTGTTGAATAGGTATGGCTCATGGGGTGTTTGCTTTACATATGGCACATGGTTTGGAGTAAAAGGATTGGTGGCAGCAGGAAAGAATTTCAATAATTGCTCCAGCATTCGTAAAGCTTGTGGCTTTCTGCTTTCAAAACAGTGTGCCTCTGGTGGCTGGGGAGAGAGTTATCTTTCATGCCAAAACAAGGTTAGACGCATCTTTTGTACAATCTTTTTGTCTGGTGTAATATCTGTTTACATGCAATGCATGATAACTGGTCTACCAGTGACTTATAACTGACATGCCTTTGTTTCTCTACATTTCTTGTTTTGCATCTCTATGCTTTTAAATTTACAAGATTTAAATTAGGTAGAAATTAACTTTCCGTTGACAATGCATAACATGGCGTTTTGCCTTTAATGCGTTAAAGGTTCATAAGTTACTAGGATACAAAGACAATTTAACTTTAGGAGAACAGCTATTGAAGAACTCATATCCAAACCAAAAGCCTCACTTATTAGGAAGAGAAGGAAAAATGTTTCAGTGCCTATTGTCTGCAGACAACCCCACTACCATAGGCCATGTAGGCCCATTTAGTTTTTTATTTTACCAAATCTCAGGACCAATCAAATTGCATGGAATTTTTTTAAGCAGAGTTGATGGTTTATGAACCTGATCAGAGTCCAAATGCCCATGCACTTTGGAGGAAAAGTCAATACGTTCAGATACTCTAGAGAAAAAGATGAGAAATGTCTCTGTTACTGCCACACTAATTTGTAGAAGTTAACTGATGCAGCCCATATAATCTACATTATATCTTATAACGTAAACCAATAGGATTCTCTATCTTAAAGGTTATGTTACACTACAAAAAAATGTCAGTTTCAAAATAAGCATATGAAGCTTATCTGACGGTTTTATTTCATTTATTTTTCTTCTGTTTTGAGAGGACAAATAATTTCACGCTTGCTTTAATGTATAGGCAACATAAATAGACTATGGAATCAAACATTTCTCAAAAATTTCCATATAGATTCTGGTGGTTTATAGTTTGTGAGCGAAAATGGCATTTAGAAACACTGAAATTTAATTATGAAGGACAGCAACAAGAAAACAAGAGTATACAAGATTTTTTTTTTCTAAAAAAAAGAGAAAACTTAAACTACAGCATATTGCCAACTTTTTTCGATCATGAATTACACAATCATATACAGCAAATATGTCCAAGAAGATAAACCTTGATTGCCTATGGATAACCATTGTTGATGTTGCTAGAGCTCCAGCTTAATAAGTTGGGTTGGAATTCAGGCAGCTGACAGAAAATTCTCTATTGTCTTGTTATATAATTTGATGATACTCTGGAATAGAGCCATTACGTATGGCACATGGGCCTGGGCTGTACCATTGTCTTTTGGATAAATAGCAAAACTAACTGTACAAGGACCAGTTGACAATAACTGAAATATTAAGTCCAGCTCATTAATATTTTGTTTTATAGTCCAAAAAAGGAATGATAACCTTGCAGATGGAGGGAAAAGGTGCTGGAACTGGACCTCTATGTGTCCCTCGCTGACAAGTAGTGTTTCTTTGAACTCTGTAATGACCTTGTGTTTGCAGTGCTTTGGGGCATGTAGGGCGGAGAATTCCCTAAACATTTTTCCAGGGCAATTTAGGAATTCCCTAACAAATAGACTTATGGTTCATTTTACAGTGTGTGCTAGCATTCACAAAGAGTTTGTATTACACGATATTTTCTTTCTCTATACTCTGTGATGCCTTCTCACTCTCTCTTTCAGTTTCAAAGGGATAAAAGATATTTATCTCTTCCACTATATATGCTTCTTTCAACAAAATATGAAAATAGGGTGAAATTTTTTTGGATGGCATCCTCTTTGTCTCAGGTGCTGCTTTTTTTACTTTTTGTCAACATTGATGAGTTTAGGTTCACGGTATACACCCATGACTTTCCTGATTGCAGTCCATAACCGAAACTTGCATTAGTTGAATGGTTAGTTCTTGATAAGAATAGTCATTTACTGATGATGGAAAAAATTCTTATTTGTAATAATTGTGGGAAGGAAATAGATAGATTCGAAACTAAACCTCGTTTCCAAATTCTGCAGATTCTCATTTTCCATTTGGCAGAGACTGCCCTGAACTTTCCTTACCAGCCCTTTTCCTTCTGCTTTAAACCCACAACAGCCTTTACACATTGGCTCTTCCCATTTCCTAGTTTCCCATGCATCCGCTAACCAAATATTATCAACTATGATCACATTCTTAACTGGGACTATTCACGGATAACAAGGAATCACTTTTTGAACAACTTTTATGGTCCACGATATGCTCTTCCATCCATCATTGGACAAAATATGATGGTATCACCCCAATCATACTTTCAATGTTTTTGAAAGCGATTTTTGTTTGTCAGTAAATGGATGGTGAAATTGATTAGCTGTGGTTTGGGTACCATGAGTTGGCACTTGTATACATTTGGCTAGGAGGGGAAAGAGATATTATTTTAGTTTTGACCTCAATGTTTAAATTGCTTACTGCTTTTTTTTTTTTCTTTCTGTATATTAATACTTTAATTTTTGGCATACAGGTATACTCGAATCTTGAAGGCAACAGGTCTCACGTAGTTAACACAGCCTGGGCTATGCTGGCGCTTATCGAGGCAGGGCAGGTACATTTCAAGTTTCCCTGCTTTGTCGTGGAATTACAATCTTATTATTTTGGTATACCTTTTTCTTTTTTTTCTCCTAATATGTTGTGTGGGGATCAGTACAATCCTTATGAGCTAGCTCATCATGAAATTGACTTGAATTTGATGGATGGACCAAACATTCAGGGAAGCAAAGGAATTATTTCACTCTGTAAAAAGCATGGTGTGAAATGTCAAAAATCTAATCAATTTAAATTTATTCGTGACATATACTCTTATGTCAAATCTATACATGTAATTTACATGGAGATTTTGATGCAAATATTATTCTAGTAGTTACATTCAAGTTCTTTTTACCCTCCTATCTTTTGTGCAATTGTTTGACTGATATGCTGTTGAATTCTGATCAGTCTGAGAGAGAACCAATGCCACTTCACCATGCAGCGAGATATTTGATAAATTCTCAAATAGAGAATGGAGATTTTCCACAGGAGGTAACACCATAATCTTAAACTCAAGAAGATTAAGATTGGATATATTTCTGTTTGAATGGGCAGTTACAAATGACATATTTTATGCTTTGAAGTGCATATCCATTCTCGTTGTCGAAATAATTCTTGTTGTTGAAATAAAAACAGTATAAAACGTATAAAGCGAGCAGAAGATGGATTGAAGTGACTGATTTATTTATTGTCAACACAAAAATTAATCATGAATTTTTTTTAAAAAATTGGAGGGTTAATGTTTGCAGACATTGAAAAGGACATCGATCTTCTAACATGGATTGTTGAATGGTTATTGTGGACTGTCAAGAGGTTACTAAAATAATTGTGAAGATTAATTATACACATGTTTGTGAGGGTTCCCGTTACATATCATTAACTATAATGGCTGTATCCTTTAAAGAGTTGGAAAGAAAGAAATGTGCATGTGTTTTTTTATTAAGCTAGCGCGTCGTTCTCCAACTTGTTTAGTCATTTCAACTGTATCTTGTAACTGTGCATATACTTATAATGTGAGATAAGTGTTGTCGCAGGAAATCATGGGAGTTTTCAATAGGAATTGTATGATAACCTATGCAGCGTACCGGTGCATTTTCCCCATTTGGGCATTGGGAGAGTACAGGAGCCGGGTTTTGCAAATTTCCTGAGAAAAAATTGTCACATCAACGCCATATCCATGTTTTCATCCTATTGCAATTCCGGTCGTATCTTGTAGGCCCAGTAGCTTCTTCTGGAACGATTGGGGAGAGGAGTTGATGAGGAGAATGAACTGAGAGGCAAACCGATGGGATTCACTTTATATGAAGCGTATTTCGTGTGTGATTTTGGTCAAATCATACCGTGTTTGAGCGGTGAAGCAGCAAACCTAGAAACTCTAGCAGTAGCAGATAAATTAGGAGTTTTCGGGTGCGCTCTTCATCAATCCTTTGTCATTCTCTTCTCCTTTATTATTATTATTATTATGTCCCTATTGGACTTGACAATCAGCACGACCTTAGAACATTTATGGACTGCTATTTTCATTAAACTGGGAGGATATTATTCCTTTTTCTTTTTTTTTCCTGTGGTGGAGATCCGTAGAATGATGTTATTACCGAAGAGTGGGCTTCTTCATAATGGCGATTAGATTGGAAGGCCATTGCTGTCCATTTTTTATGGAGCTATCTGCCTTATTGACGCCATCGGTTTCTATGGCACAGAGGTTTAATTGCTGAATCTTTATTTGAGGAGTCGACTGCTTACGAGGTCACAGAAGAAACATAAGAGCGATGCCCCAGAAAATAAGGCAAATATTGAATAGACGTGCCAATGGGGTACATAGCATGTGTTTCGGCCAAACCACTATCAAGACTATTGATTGTGGGAGTACATATGATCAAAGTTAAAACTGTCAAAAAGCTTCGACCATATTTAACATCAGGTCAAAATCAAAACTAACAACAGTTACATCCAGTTAACAAAAAACATACGCAGATAAAAATTATGATTTAAGTATTCAACTCACCCTGATTTTGGCGCGAATTCCGACGAAGAAGTGCTTGGCGAAGGATCCCCCATCTCAGAGATGATGCCTTCGTTTTTGTGCTTCCGTCCACTTGATCCATCTTTTCTTTTTTTTCCAGATTGCTCCTTTCTATCTTAAGCACAATTCGTGTGACTTTTAGGCAACCGTCGCTCTACATGTCGTCCTTGGGCGTGTGTAAATGAATGTACTGTAGAAGTTAGTTGTGAATATTGCAAAAAAATGATGAAAAAGAAATTATCCACAACCCATATTTACTGCCCAAAAGAAATTACTGTATTAAAAAAAGATAGATCCAACGTCACAAAATTGTGTTTGTGTTTGTGTTTTTTATTTTTTAAATGTTCGAATTTTGATTTAATTATACGCACTTTATTCACAATTTGTACAATATAAATAAGTCCAAATTTCCAATCGGCTCAAGAAACCACAGGCGTGCGCAGCTTCTTGTCCAAGTACATCTTGGAATAGACATTCTTTGTTCTTGTCGCCAATAGCACGTCGAGTCCAAACCCGAGAACACAAGCTAAGGTCATGATCAGGCAGACAAGAAAATAACACTGAGGACCCAAACAGATGTTGCCACCTCCAGCAGTACTAGTGGCTTGAGCATCGTAAAGATAGCCGGCGAGGAGGCCAGAGAAGAGGAAGGAACCCAGAGGAAGGTTCAGAATAAGAACGTTGTATAACAATCCATAGTATTTGAGACCAAATAGTTCCGAGGCAACGGGAACTGTTATTGTGAGACGCACTCCGTAGCATATTCCAACCAGAATGGAACCAACGTAGAGCGATCCTGGCAAGGCGAATGCCATGGCAATGTAGCCAACGGTCATAAGGATTTGAGAAGCCGCATTCCATAGAGGCCTTGCTGTCCCATATCGCCTGCACATATAGCATAAGGACAAATGAGATGTACAAAAGGTAGCATTGATGGAAGGAAATGAGACGAAGACAGGAGTTTGACATACCAGAGGAAGAATTCTGACAGCATGCCCGAAACTATTCGTCCGAAAAATCCCCAAATGCTGGTGAGAGACACAAAAAGGGATACGTCAGAATACCCAAGAGCCAGCCCCATCTGTCCCATGTTGTTCATCACGCACATCCCAGTACCCACACCACAGAGGAATGATAAGAACAGGATCCAAAAATCAAGCGTGTGCATCATTTCAAGGATGGTATGATCCTCTCCAATCATAGGTCGTTGAGTTTTTACTGCTTTTTCCACTTTAACATCCCTTATTGCAGTCTCTGGCTTCTGTTCGTTTGATGGTGAATCTTTTGGATGACCGATCAAGGGTTCCTCAATCTGCCGTTCGATATCCGGGTTTGATTGCGATTTGAAAATAATGGAGTATAGAGGAACTGCTAATGGTGTTGTCAGTAGGAACAAAAGTCCTGTTGCAAATAACAGGGAAAGGACGTGACCATGACTTCCTGTTATGTCGAATGCCAAGAGATAGACAGCTACTGTAATGGCAATGACATTGAAGATGTTGAGAAAACGGGTTTCTTCTCTGTCTTCGAGAGGGCCTACGGCAGGAGGGTTTTCGCGTAGGAAGAGAATCGCAGCGAGGCAAATGATAGCAGGGACAACGGCAAGGATCAAGAGAAATGCAGAAGGATTGGAGGAGAAGAGAGCTGTACAGATGTCCGTGAAGATTGCTGTGCTGAGTCCTACATAACCTTTGAGTATTCCCGAGACGGGGCCACGATTTTTCGGAAAGTTTCGCATGCAGGTCACTAGAACCGCCGTGTTCATCCAAGTTGTGCTGTTGCCTCCCATGCATAAAAATATACACATCTGCATCAGTAAGCCACAGATTCCAGCTTCAGAAAAGATGAGCATCAAGGTCCAATTAATGTTTGCAAACTGAAAACGTTAACGATTAACAGGATCAACAAACAGTAGGGGTACGTACCTGCCAATAAGGAAGAGGGCGGATCCTCTGGCTAACCACAAGCCATTGAACTCCATACCCCACAAGCCCCTCAATTGCTCCCACATAAAGTATCACCGACGTCGACCAACGATCCGAAGCAAGACCAGCGAGGAGCCCAAAGGCCTTACCCACATCCTTAGCGACTGAAAGATTGTTGAGCTCCAGCTGAGTAAGAGCCATGAGAGTCTTTAAAGCATCAGAATAGTTGGCAAATGTGTAATTGTTACCGCAGATCGCCTGCACCCATATGGCAGTAACAAAACCCAACCATTTTCCAGCAGGAGATAACCGTGGGCACATCACTAACAAAAATGGAAGAGAGCTGTAAGTAGTGAGCTTTGAAAACTTATCGTGTTCTGCATGAGTTTTTGCTAGGAGCAGGATTAACAGAGCTATTTATACCTCTGGTCTTCCGGTCATCGTTGACGTCTAATCTCCAGGTTAAGTAAAATCAATGGCATAGCTTGTCTGGAACATGGTTTTAATGTTTACAATCCGGTGGTTCATATGGATTCTGACAAACATATTTAAATATTCTGTCTTTGTCAATACCTATTGAGTATTATAACTCATAAATACACCTATCCAAACTATGAGATCCCCTGTATTCATACGTCAGGCGCCCACCAATTTTGTTTACCTAAAGAAGAAACCAGCTTTTGGGGCAGATTCGTCTCCTATCTTAAGCTTAACCAGGAAGAAGGATCAAATAGTAATGGAGATGACAATAATACTACTCTATGTCTTTCAATAGCTCTTAACTCTCTGCGATGCTTTTCATCTGGCACAAACTTACAGAACTTGTCATTATGAAAATAATCTACGATAGGACACAGACAAAGAAACAAACCATCCCTTCAGAAAAATGAAAACAGTCGAAACATTCCTAATTCTAGAATCTAAAGTTGATGAGAAAAGAAACATCCATAGCCTTCCTAAAACACAACAACACAAGTGAGTGAAACTTCTAAGGCAAAATTTCTCGCTCGATACCTCTTCATTTCGGAGACTACGGAACATATGGTACCCAATATTCAACAGTTTCCCCAAGATGTCGAACGCAACCAATTATGGATCCACCTTGCTTTGATTTTTCCATCATCTAGGAGGATTTAAGCTGCTCTTTGAGAAGATCATGATTGTGTATGTACAAGGACCAATTATCCGGAGCTTCATTAGGAGGGCAATATCCTCTTAACATCATGCTCCTGCTCATTACTTTTAGCTTGGTTGTATACCGACTCGAACTCATGCATACACACACTTGAAAATCCTACTATTGCCTGAAAGACGTGGGGGAACCCCATCTGCAGATTATTGATAGTCATTCCTCTCGTTATGGTGATGGACTTTTCATGCTTGGTCTTCTCCTCCTCCGCTTTAGCCCTCAAGGCCTCAACCTTTGCTCGCTTATCTGTAACTGGATCCTTGCTTCGTATTGTGCTGGATGATTCAGGTATCGAGTATGGGCCATACTTGCTTTCAAGAGCTCTAAGCTCAGACACCTTCTTCTCAAATTCCCTGAAGGCGGATTCAGACTTCTTCTTTTGCTTCTGCTCCTCTGCTTGTTGAACGACAATGGCATGAATTACGGTTAAGAAGCTCTTGATTCCTTCAGATGCGACTTTGTCTGGAATCCGATCAACCGCATGGTGCCATTCTTCACAAATCGAGTATATTTTAGATTCCTGACTAGTTCTGGAAAGAGGGTTTTTGCTAAACTGGAAAAGACTAAGCCGGAGCCATCCTGAAAGAGACTGGATATAATCACGCTGGGCCTTGACCAGGGTACAAAACGACTGGTGCCACTGCTGGACCTGAAGTTCAAGCTGCAGAGTAGATTGCCTGTGTATCTCAGATGTTGGTTCGGTAGACGGTATGGTGTTGAGATATTTCAGCTGTTGAACTATGTGGGTTTGCACTTGGTGGGACTCATACATGCTTCTCCACATGCACATCATTCTGCAGTAAGCCAACAAATAAATCTCAATTAAGCACAGGCAGGAATTTCTATAGAACACATCCTACATGTCCAAATTAGCAGTTTGTAGCAGGGACTGCCTCATAATGCCAGGGATTTTGTCGACCTGACTCTTTGTCCTTTTCTATTGTAGTACCCTTTTAACTGTCCTCTTTTATCGAACATATCAACCCAAGATCATGTCCTTTAGAAAGAGGAGTCAACAGAAGTTAAAGCACGATCATAAATAAGGATTTTCTCTCAAAGTAGGTCATGTCTCATGAACAACTGTAAAGGACAATTAGAGTCAGTACTTGGTAGGTAGGTACATCCTTTGAAACACAAGCAAACAAAGGGGAGAGAAGACTAATAGAAACCACTCAAAACAGGTAAAAGGAAACATACGGTCCTACAATTTATAGAGCCAAATCTTCAGGTCCAAAATATCCAAATTTGTCCTATTATCCCTGTTCCCATCACCATATATTTTTCATCTGTCAGCTCTTGATTTGGGCAGTGCGGTTCTCATAACCAATGGCACAAAATTCACCCTCTCCTTTGGAATCTCGCAACGGGTAATTGCACCAAAAGTAAATGCTCAACCTAAAGACTAATACGACCCAAAGACGATTGGTATATCTGTGGGCAAGTAGGGAATGCTCTGTACTATTATTCCAAGACAGAAGAGTAAAAGATGCCTGTTTTCTCAGTAAATAAGACTACACTATAACTAACACAGCAATAATGAGACCCCACCGCCATCCTTTACAAGCTCAGTTCAAATGGACTGATGCCAGCTTAACTTTCATCCTGTGGCGGATAATAAAACAAAGATCTCAAGATGGCAAAATCTAAAGACCTAAAGACTGCCCACCGGTGGTGGACTGAGCCTACAAATGGAAAATGATGTAACATAGGTCACGTGATATCTTAAGAGCTACCTGCTATGGCCCATAAATGATACCAAGGTCGAAAAGAATACATGGAAGCAGACTAACCCTTTTACAAGCTCGATAAGCTGAGGATAGAGCTGGGTTTCTCTTAATTTGATGATCTCAGAAGAGGTAGATTCAATGCCTTGGGCAGCGACCATCATCTGCGACTCTAACTTCTCCACTTCCTTCTTGGTCTTCTCAGTCCTCATATAGTCAGCTCTCTTCATCTCTAGCTTCTTTAGCAATGCAACTTTCTTCTCGTGCTCCATTTTCAAACTCTCAGCATTCTGAGACAACCCACAAGGAAAAACCAAAAAAAGGATAAAGAACGTCATCTCCAGGATACAGGAACAAGACAAAGACCATTTTTTGACTTGTCAATTGCCAATAGAAATTTTACTGTCCACGAAATAAACGCAATCAAAATTACTATTCCATCTCTCCAAAATCTAAAGTGTAAAATCTACCTTGACTTCCTGGAAGAGTTTCTTTTCCCAAGCATACAGCCTCTCAACAGTGGAACAATGGCTGATATTACCTTCTGCATTCCCTACAGCCATTCCCTCGCCCAACTTCCCGAACTCATCCAATTTCGGAGTCGAACCCCATGTCCACGAAGATGGAGTTGTCAAATTACATCCATAGTTGTAAATTTTACCTACAAAGACCCACAAAATTAAACTGAGTGAAAACCCGCGATAAATATTTGCTTAACAGGTAAATAAAAATGTCAAAAAAAACAAAAAAAATGCTATGAAGTCAGAGTAGAAAACAATGGTATTTGCAAACAAAATATGTCAATGGTATTGCCGGAAACAGTCAATGGCTGGGGCTGGATCCGAAATGTTCTCGGACTTACCTTCTTTGCTTTGACCAGACAAGCCAGGGTTAGGTACTTCTAAAAGCAAGGAAAGTTGACCGCCAGCATCAGCAGCTTTACAAAAATATTCATCCACTTCCTTCACAATCTCCAGCAAATCTTTGCTGTTCCTCGAAACCACCATAGCAAGCTCACTCCCGCTCCCGCTGGCTGTCTCCTTCGAAAACCCACTCACGATTGACTGCGGCGCAGTAATGCTCGCCGTCCCGGTAGCCGTGACCGCCAACTCAGACACCGTGGCCGTAGTGGTCCCCTCTTCCCACTCCTCCTCAGTTTCGGACCGCGACAGCTGCTGGGGAACAAAGGGGTCCCAGAAGTCCCAGCCGGATGTCTGCGGAGGTGGAGGAGGCGGCGGCGGCGGGAGAGGAGAGGCAGTCGTGGATGTCCAGTTATCGGAGCTGGGGCTCATTGAAGGAGGCAGAGGTGGTGGAGGGGTCGGTGATAGGGGTGGTGGTGACGGGAGGATGGGTGGAAGATGGTGGTGGCGGCGGTAGTGATGTTGGTTGTGGTGGAGGTGGAGGTTGGTTTCTGTGGTGGAGAACTGAAGGAGTGCTGATCCAGTACTTCTCAGTGACCGGAGGTACATTGCATGCGAAGCAGACATGGCTTGCCTAGCTTTAACCAACTGCTTCATGTACCTCTTTCTTGCTTTGCACCTGGAGACCATCTCTTCCCTCTCTACTCTCGAGTAACAACAACCCATCTTCTCGTTCTTCCTCTCACTCTTTTGATAATTCAAGTTAGCAGATCAAGGGTGTAAGAGTGTTTCTTCTTGGTTCGGAGGCAAAAGAGAAAGCAAAACACTTTTCTAAAAGAAAAAGACTTTATTTCCGTAAGTTTTTGCTGCTATTCATAATCTCTCACAGCACAGTCGTTCTAACCTAGGTAACTTTGATCCTTATCGTCCAAGCTCCCTTAATCTCCCATTCTTGAGTCTAACATCACGTTCTCTTTTTTCCCTACAACGAACCACTCAACTCAAGTTGGCCAGTGGCCACTCCTTGCAAAATTGCACCGTTTTCACCTTCCCTTGGTAAGAAAAGTTTCTGGGTTTCTCGAAAGGGCACCCGCCTCGTATGTGTAACGAAGCAGCCTTCCGTTTCTCTCTCCAGATAGAGATGCAGGTTTTAGGATATACTTTGGTGGAGGTGGAACATCAGAGGAGCAGTTCTGTGAGATACCAACACAACAAACGTTGGGTAGCGAGCCATGTAATTTTATATTTGAATTTTCAGACCAAAATGCCCTGCATGTGTGCTCTTTCTGTTCTCTGTCGATTATTATTAACATGCAAGGACAAGCCAAATGTAAGAAGTTTCATCTCCGATGGCTGCCATGTGAGTCGAGTGAGGGGGGGAAATTGGAGGGTGATTTGGTAACTAGGCATGTCAAGTTGTCAACGGCCATAAAACATATGCTTAACATAGCAATAGGCTAATAAATGGTAATTGTAATTATCAAATTTAAAAGGCGACCTACATTGACAATGCTCCTGCGATGATTGTCTATACAAAACGCTTTGACTCGCTGGATCGAACCAATGAAGCAGTTTAACGATTGATAACGTACGATTCTGTTTTTTTTTTTTAACATCAAATAATGGTTTTCCGTCGTTCCTCGTACCGCTTCAAGACGGAAGGGAAAGAGGTCCAAGTAGTTCAATAGAATCAAGAGAATTTTTCTGTCCAAGTTTGGCTGAACAGGTCAGATACTCAGATTGGTCCAATCATCTAATTTGTAAAATTTTATTAAGAAAAAAACCTAAATATCTTTTTTTATCCAATATAAAAAATAAATAAATTACTTAGTATTTAATCTTTTACCTTCTAAATTCGTTTAATTGGGGATTTGATTCGAATTGAACAAAAGACGTGTCGTCAGATAGATTAATTGTAAAGTAACTGAGCAAACCAGTTAAAAAAATCTGAAACCACTAAACAAGTTAAAAGGAAAGAAAGACAACCTCTTATTCCATGTGTTGTGTCGGTGAGTGACATTGTGGTAAAAAACAATTAGAGATCTTATTTAAAGTATACTTCTGAAAAGTACGGATTTCTTTTAACTTCATATTTAAAAAATTGAAAATTCCCACCCCTATTCTCTCCCGAACGCATACAAAGGATCCTCTTTTTTCCCATTTTCTTTAACTTTTCCATCCTCGTACATGAATGTTTACTTAGGTATTGGACTCGTTACAATAGCACATATCCCTACAAAACGACGTCATTTGTTCCTTAAACTATATAGCCCATATGTTTGGCCCTTAAACGCCATTGTCGGGGGTTTATGGTGATGCAAAGATTTGTTCAAAACTAAAATATAACAAACATGGAAATGGAGGGTTGTTTGCCAAATCAATACCAATAACCCCTGTATTGATATTTGAATTTGACAAAATATAAAAGCGAGGCTTACAGTGTTAAATAAGAAAAACATATTCCCCTTCCCCGAAATGGAGGAGGAATGCAAAATCAAGAAGAACAAGTGTATCTCCTTCCTAGAATTTAATCTATTCTTAATCTAAATATAAATAAATCATAAACTGATTGAGTCGAACTCTCGGGCTGAGAGAGAAGGTGCCGTCCTCCTGAAAAACATTTAGCCTCGTTTCTACCTTCTTATAGCATTCCCGGAATTGGCAGTTTCGACCGTATCTTTTGATGGCAGCACCCTTGACAGAGCTTGTTTCCTGATTCACCAAAGAGCCTTCTTGATTTGGTTTCTGCTTTGTCAAGTTCCATTGTTGAATAAGTTTCGATCCCCGTCTCATTACATCGGATTGAATTTGCAGCATCTCCGGACCTTGTTCTCTTAAGGGGGGTGTCTTGGAGATGGTTCCCAAGTGGCTCCTTCTTCAAGGAATAGAATGGACGTGATTTTACATTCAATGAATTGCTAAATAGAGCAGAATTCTTGATACCTTTTTTGTGAAGAAACACCCTCCTGTTTGCTGCAATATTCGAATCGTTGTTCTCCTCAGCGAAATCATTATGAAGCTTTGTTGCTTTTGCTGTTGTTGTTGGCGATGCAGTATGATAATTCTCTTTCGGTACTGCAATTTGACTCTTTGATGTTGGCAAGACAATATGATCCGTGCAAGGCTGAGGTTGCCTGATTGATGAAGAACCAAGAAAGGCATTAAACAGCCTACTTTGTTCCACTCGGTCTCCTCATTCATTCATCATTTCAGACTCGAGGTCTTTGAGCATTTGCCGCGCTATTTGATAAGCTTTGAGATGGGAATCTACACCTCTCCGACCTTCCACAACTGCCATCTTCACATGGCGTAGTGCGACTTTAGGTTCCCGGATTCTTCCTTGCTTCATTAGGCATATACCCAGATTGCACATTTTGTAGGATTATCGGGTGAAATAGCAAGTGCCCGCCGGTAAACACCTTCTGCTTCAATGTAATTATTATGCTGCATCAACCCCCATCCCAAGTTCCCCTGAAAAGAAGAATCAATATAACTCCCATTCAATATTTTTCATTTATTGGAAAAAAATTAAAGAATTATGGTCACACTCCTTACAAGTAATCGAGTAGTTTCTTGTTCTACAGAGATCTGAAATTTCTTCCCCTGAGACCGGGCTGTCTTTGTGCGTTTCCCGTTGAAAGCAAATCCATTTTGACTCAAGTATAGTTTGTGCTTCAGTAACGCTACTTGGTCGTCCTGTCTCCCGCATCTCTTTTCAAGACATTTCATAAGGAAACGATTAGTACTGGTACCTCTCGCAAATCTACATCCCCCCATTGTATGTACACGTACGATGGTGTTAGAATGCTAACAGACCTTGTACAGATCCAAAAGAATGTTATCCAGGGATTCCTGAGCTTGATCCGAACATCGATTCCTTAGTGACTTGATGGCTTCAATAGCTTCTTCAGTCCGATTCTGTTGCTTCATAACTATTGTCATATCTTTCAAAGCACTATCTACCCTATCCCCAGCATTTATGGCTGCCCAAAACAACGGTATAGCCTTATCTGGGTCCTTATCCACTATCTAATCAAATCAAAACTGAAACGAAGACATAATACCAGAAATGCCAACAAGTTACAATGCGACACACCTCAGGAACCTTCATTACCTGAACGTTCTTGGCTCTCATGTAAGGATTATAACCCACAGGAACTTTATGGATAGCGCGAAAGGACTTGGAACGAGTCCTAGATATCCCAAAAGGCTTGGTTGGCGAAGGAGGAGCAGATTTCACTGACCCGAACCCAGGAGACGCATTCCATAAGCCAACAGGTCCTATATACCAGTAAGTTCTGTTTGTTGTCGGATAACGGTGGACCAAATACTAGATATGAATTACAGTCTTATAAGGTAGATATCATGTTCGTCCTTATAAGCAGAATATTATATCCAAGCAGTTGATAATACTCCTTTGGTATCATATTTTAAAAATACGGGACGAACAATATCGGCAATTAAATTAAAATGTCATCATATAATAATGTTTATATAATAAAGAGAATTAAAATGTTGGTGCATCATCTACTTCATTCCCTTAACTTGGACGGTATAGGTTCGATTTGTGATTCCAACGAAATATGAAAAATACATGTGTTTGGAGTGGTCCCACACCTAAGGTGTGGAGCAGCGTACCAGTTCATAATCCCGGATTAGACTCCGAGGAAGTGAGACTGGGAAGTTGACTTCCGAAGAAAAAAAATTAACTTGAATATATGACAACCCATATAGAGATTATCTTTATATATAAGTTCAAATTAGCTTCGTTTTAAGTTATTCTTGGCTTGATTTTGACATTTATAGCTTGAATTTAACCAATAATATTATTTATAATGTTGATATAAAAAATATTGAAAAGTCGAGATATCTGGGATTTATTAATAACCTCTCAAATTTAATATCTTAAAAATTATTGTTTCAATTAAACTTCTAACCACATGATATCTTATTACAAATAATTTCATAATACAATACATATAAATCTGAAACTTCCTCCAATCAATTGGATAACACTTGATTACTACTGTACTGGATGTAATATTTATAGCCTTAATTGAAAATATTTCTAAAAAATAAGGTTTGAGCATGTAGTGAATTTCATAATTCAGGAAAGAATAAGTCATACACTTAAAGACAGAATATTAATGCGATATATTATTGGATTAGTAAAGTTATGAATAATATATTGGTTGGTTCCCTTAAAAGGGGTTGGACTTTTTGGAAGCTTGGGTCACAGCCTTTTATTCGAGAAAAATTTGGGCATTATTAACTAGTGATTTAGGCATAAGTCGATTTGGGTAGGACCATACCACGACTGTGGACGGTGACAACCATAAATATCCATAGAGATGGATGAGCAGAGTCGTCAGGTGGACCCCGCTAACACTTTTTCCCCTTTTTGTACCAACCCAACCCACTAGGGTCACTATCCATATTGAGCCCTCGAGTTACACCCGTCTCGATCCCGGGCCTCTTGTATCCCAAATCTGGGAGCATTTATACAAGTACTGCTCATCGAATCCCATCACTGAATAACTTCCACCAGATCAATATTCTATTTTCACACCAAGAAACGAATTCGAATTTTTTCTCGAACCAGATGGGTAGGTCTCCTTGCTGTGAGAAAGCTCACACTAATAAAGGAGCATGGAGTAGAGAAGAAGACCAGCGGCTCATGAAATACATTCAAGCTCATGGCGAAGGTTGCTGGAAATCTCTCCCTAAAGCTGCTGGCCTTCTCCGCTGTGGAAAAAGTTGCCGTCTTCGATGGATTAATTATCTACGCCCTGATCTCAAGCGTGGGAATTTCGTTGATGAAGAAGATGAACTCATTATCAAACTGCACAGCCTAATTGGCAACAAGTAAGGCACTAGTTTATGATATTCTAGTTCGATCTGTGCTGGTTTTCAAGTTCTAGTGATCTTAAGGCTAATTAATAACTACGTTTGTGCATGCGCAAGGTGGTCTTTCATAGCAGGTAAGTTACCAGGAAGGACAGATAATGATATTAAGAACCACTGGAACACTCACATAAGGAGGAGGCTATTAAGTCGAGGGATTGACCCTTTAACCCATAAGCCAATCAATTCGCCAGCCATGGACAAGATGGTCATCAGTACTCCTTTTGGTGCAGCTCTGGAAGAAGAGGCGATCAACGGCTTGTTTACGCGCAAAAACCTGAAATTTTCAGATGGGGAAAAGTTTCAACAACTGAATTTTGAACTTAAGATGTGTCCTCCTCACCAACAATACCCACCTGAGCGATTTGAGAATGAAGGTAGAAAGGTTCTCTGTTTCTACTGCACTTTGGGAATGCAAAACAGGAAGGGATGCAGCTGCAGCAGGCAGAGCCGACATTCTACCCATCAAGAATGGTGCTTTACAATGTAGATTGAAACATCAGAATAAATTATGATGATAATTACTGAGCATGCTTCATATAAATATCAGTTAAATCCTATTATTTGGTCAATCAAGCATAGAATTTCTTTTTCCAGTTTCCCTGGCGCTGGCCTTCAGGTTTTCTCTTTTAGATTTGGTTGAGATGTTGCGCTTTTTAAAAGCAATGGAAGTAGGTAAGCGTCTCGGTCGTGTATTTAAGGAGGGAGAGGGTAATGTTGAAAGTTGATAGCTCCTCAGTATTTCCACCAAACAACCATTATGGTTCCAAAATACTAGAGAGTCAAAAGGGGAGAAATTTCCCAACATACATGGTTTTGAAGCTTCCTCCCTCTCCTCTCTCGTCTCTATCTTGATCCCACTATCAGTGTCCATCTGTTACTTTATCCACGAATAGGTTGATTACCTTCCCTTCTTCCAAGGGCATCGAATGACTGCCGTAACAAGGGAGAAATTCATGGAAACACAATTGGTCTCTCTGTCTCAATCACGCAAGGGGTATTAGTAAAAAATGGAAATTTTTTTCCAAACATACCTGGTTTTCAGGCTCCCACCCTCTCCCGAACTAGAAAATCGAAGTAGGTTGGCTGGATTTACATGCTAATTAGTCAAAATCACGGTCATGTATCGGAGAAGAGGCAAATCTTGCACTTCACAAAGGACCAATCAGTGAATGTCTCACCCGTTTAAAGGTAATTGCAACAATCCACCACATCACCTTTTCCATTCGTTAAAAATACAAAAAGCGGATCCAGCATAGCATATTGTCAGTAAGTTGGCCGACCAGAAACTACAATCCTTCGAAACTGTATGCTTTGTCTGATAAGACGAAACTGCATTCCTTGGCGCTTCACTCTTCAGGGAAGTCGGAATTCCTGAAATCTCCTGACAGAAAAAAAGAAACAGAAGATTTTGGGGAAGATGTTATTTGCAAATAAGTCCAAATTTGGGACCGATTAAGGACACACTGGTGTATTCGTGGACTTGACAAACGTGCGGGAAATCAGCAATCCGATGAACATATCAAGTCTCTACAATCATTCAGGTCATCCAGAAAAATATGGAAGATTGAAGCAATTGTATTATCCGACGAAACCGGGAGGTATTGAAAGCTGCTATTGTCACCCCAGCAAACAAAGAGAAGTTAGAATACCTTCATCAAATGCAACCTAAGTAAATGGTTGAACTTATTCACGTCATCACAAAGGTTTCAGAGCTAAAGAGTCGACAGCAGCTTGCTTTTTCTGGAAAGAATATAAACATGCCTATATTAAAGCAAATAGGTTTTAAACCCAAAAATCTATCAATTTGAAATGAATATATATATATTGTATTACTAATAATATCAAAATGGCCTATTAGCTCAGTTGGTTAGAGCGTCGTGCTAATAACGCGAAGGTCGCAGGTTCGAGACCTGCATGGGCCAAAATTTTTTTGGCCCAAATTTGAATAAACAATACTTAATTTGTTGTTCCTGTCCATAAATGGGCCTGTATGACCCACAATCATCCCTGGAAGCTGCTGAAACAATGTAATTTATTAGAGCATTGAAAGATATTTTGCTTTCAAAGACATTAAGAGTGGTAAAAATAAGCACAGAAATGAATAATATTATTCTATTATTAACGTTATTAAAAAAAAAAAAACGCAGGCTCCACTCTAAAAAGCCTGGACGGAAAGCAACAAAACCAGAATTGTCAATAGAGGACTACGAGTTACACAACTCGGTGGGCAATGGTGCATATACGTTCCTTGAGGAAGGGCGCTCGCAATTTTTGCCCGGCCATCCGCGACTGAGTTGGCCTCTATAAAAATATGCACTCACTACTCAGAAATAGAATAATTATCATTACTGATTTTCACAGGCAATGGTGCGAGAGATAACCCAGCACGATGGACTGCATGTACCCGTGGCAGACCAAATGCTGTATAGCAATTCCTAGAATTTTCTTCTGTGTTCGTAACTTATCAAGGGTTTATGGATATTGATTTAGTTGTGTACGATCCTTTGCAGACTTCGGTCATGATCATCGTCTTCATTACCGTCATCGCAGTAACCAGGATCGGGTGGACACTCGATTATCTCATCGCCAAGTGATATTTCGTGGGAGAAGGATGATTCTTTGTGCAAGGTTGATGTATCTATGGCTTTAAAAGTTCTTCCAGCCGCCTCGCTTCCTGGCCGGGCAGAATCGTTACTTCCATGTGTGCTTTCCGTCATCGAACTTGCGTTCAACCTGGCAAGCAGGGATGGAGAAGTGGAAATTTGCCTGGCTTTCACTCTCCTCTGCCATCCATGTAACGATTTCCTTACATCTTCAGAAACTACAGTTTTCTTAAACCTGCTGCCCATCTACAGCCATGCAACTTTTCGCTGAGACAGGTAGGATAAAACAGAAAGGAATATTGAAAGATGTGAGGGAAAGAAAACTTACCTGTGTGATGATTACGTAGAGAGGGAACGTGATGAAGCTACACCAGACCTGCGAAACCACCCTGCACTTGTCATAAGAAAGCTCATCAGCAACTATTCCTCGTCTGAGCTAACCATAATTGGCTCACAATATCAAAGAGCATGCAGAGATAATCTTTCAAGAACATACCCGAATGTCAAGCGAATGGCCATAAACCTTGTGTTTTCCATAAAACAAGATGAACTTCTAATTTCCCACTGGAGAAAAGAACGGTAATTGGCATCAAATACTTACGCAATCATCCCCTAACCCCACCGGAAGAGAGTTTGAAAATTTTAAGGTGTTCTATACCTAAACAAAACCAATGTTCTAACCCGTCTTACTATTCAATCACATCTTTTGGATTCAGTAAGAGACTTATCATGAACAGAATCAATCATAGGATTTAGAAATAATACAGAACCGTTTCTATGTATCAAAGTATTAAATATTCTTACCAGAGACCACAGGAATGTCGCCATCTCAAAAGCATTCTGCAACATAGAAGCCCTTACAAGGGTTATATTTCAGTTTACTTTGAAGCGTCAATGCAATGGATCAGAATTGTATTTTTGTTCACCTGAAAAGATATTAGCTGTATCAATCTCAAAAGTAGTCTGGGCTTCCCAAACCAGAAGAGGTCATCCCTCAGATTAAATTTCTCATTTCCTGACCTTTGGCTTGAATCTGTGATTTCTACAGCCAGCTTTACCACCACACGGTGCAGTTTTGTACCAATCACCAGCACTAACTTTTGTACGTAAGTCGAGATGGAAACGGTAAGTACTAGCATGCAATTGATGTCGACGAGTAAGGAAACAGAAAATCCATAGCAGATACGAGGGGTAAGTAGAACTTACAATAGCTGGAGTAAATGAGAGCCAGAAATACAACTCGGTACCTGAACAGAAGTCAGACAGACAATGTATGGTTTAGGCATGAAACATGCGACAATCCAAGGTTCCAGGTAAAATTGTATGTAATGAATGTGCTGTTTGCTAGAATAGAGAGGGATCAGCACACTATTCATTAGAACTTGGTGAATAAATCAGGATGCATTTTGCGTGGGTGCAGGTGATGGAGACAATATCTTAATTCTTCATATTGGTTCTCAGGACTTGAGGAAAAATTACCGTGAAAATCTAGAAAAATGCAGAGTATAGCATAAATCCAGAGAGGCGCACTGCAAAGGAAGCCCAAAACAAGAATAATCAATTCAATCCTGGATCAGAGGAGCAAGCTCACTAATTAGCATAGTAGAACAAAAGGTATAACCAAAAATTACTATAACACTGCACATTCTCAAGAATACTACAGAGAACATGCAGGGTCTTCAAATAACTGCATGACAAGATATGAGGTTCTCTGATCTGTTGGAACCGTCAAAGTGAATCAACTATTGCATGTTCCAAAGAGGTATACCCAATGCCAACAATATCACGAAATTCCTCTTCCATGCTTCGGAGCATATACTTGTGGAAATCATATGTCATGGGAAGTTGATGAGTCTGTTGGAAAATGACAGCAAACCAATTGTCAGCAATGCGATTTTGGCTTGGTTTCCTTTGGTTAGAGGATGCAGACAAGAAGATTGTTAGGGAAAAGGAAATGAGAACAGACAGAAACTCAAGAGATCGTTTTGGTACAATAATGTGTATAAAAGATGGGAATGTTTGTGGCTGAGTGGTAAGAATCATCCATCCTTAACCAAAATCAAAAGTTAGACTAGATCAAATGAACATACAGTGATGAACCCAAAGCGCAAAGCCATGTAGTCAGCTTGATTTATAGAACTCCAGAATTGGCGGATGAAACAAAGCTGCAAATAGATTTGTTATGACAGAAGAAAACACTAAACAGAGAAGAGTTTTAAATGATAAATATAGATGGAAACAATCGTTTTCCAAGATATACAAGTATTTAGAGAGTACCAGCCAAACAAAAACCCTCTGGTGACTCCATGGATGGGAGGTTTGGTGAAATATGAAAGTAGAAATTCTCTTCATTCTTCTATCCTGAGAGGCAGCTTCAGGGGAACCTATGCATTCAGGAATCGCACAAGACATATAGGACATTTGTCTCTGAGAACAATCAAAAAATAACTCTAAGCAAAGCGACAAGGAAATGGTGAAAGAGAATTTGAACCTTGAACATTCTGTACAGCAATAGTATTTGCTTGGTTTTCCCAAGTTCTCCAGCTGTAGATCTGCTTTAATTCCGATAGAAACTTAGCTTTCTTGATCAGCTTAAAAATGGAGAATGAATAGGCAATCTTTAGCTATAGAGTATACTGTACACAGACCTTAATCATAGCCAAGGCAATGGCAATAAAGCTGTAAAAGACATGGGTAATGCCCAAAACAAACAACAAACGATGGAGCTGCTCGAGACTCTCATACGACGCAAAAGACTCGTGGCCCTGATCGCACAGTGACAGATTAAAAGAAGTCAGAGTAACCATAAACCCATATTTCTTATTGACAAAACTAAGAATTTTTACAAGAAAATGAAAGATTGCCAAGTAAAACTCCAATTTAATAAACATAAAAGCGATAATCCTATTCAAGAGGATCACCTCAGGACAGTATTTATGCTGCTCAGAATACAACTCTCTGCCAAATGAAGTGTTTGGATATTTGGACATTGAAACGAAGATGTGTTCTCCTGCATTCGGGATATCCTTGACAGCACATGGATAGAATCTACTGCTCAAAGCAGTTGATTTGACACAAATCTTGGCTATGAATGTAATCCAATGACCCATCAGCAAAGACAGAAGCCCAAAAAGCATCAGCTCTGCACACAGGCAAGACAAGGCCATACAACAAAAATCCAAACTTAATTCTTCCTATGTTAAAGAACTAGAACTTTCAGGTATTTCATAATTGGGATATAAGATCAAATACTTTGTCTTACCTTCTTTGATCTTATCTAGTGCTAAAAGAAGTGCTTTCCTTTTGGTCTTATCCAGCCACTGTTGACGAAAACGATGAAACATACACAAGTACACATGTTAGATTCAGGATATAGATTCGAAGAGGCACAGGTAACATCAAACAAACTGAAAAATCCATCTTGTTAACTATTTTGAAGCCTCATCTTATTAGAGCTACCCAGTCTTTCTTTACATAGTTACCTTCCCTAGCTGTTTCAAAGAGCCATGAAAGAAGAACCCAAGAGAAACCATAACAGTGATCACAGTAGCAACGGCCCAAGTAGGGGTCGAAGCCAAAGATGTTCCTTCCGCCATTTCCTGACCGAAAACCCAAAAATCGTAATAAACTGCAGCTCCAATGTACGCAATATATGTAAAAGAACCATCAATCAGAACAGTAAAGTCTCGGTCAGAAAATTAAAAACCAGAGTTCTCTCCCTCTCTCTCTTTGCTTCTTAAGCATAGGTCGTGTCAGATCATAAATGTCGACAAATTCACATATCGTCGTCTTAAATATCAGCCGGTTTCCTGAGATACCTGAAGAAACCATTTAACTACCTACCTATAATCAACCATAATCAAAGCATACACAACGGTCCCATTAAAAACATGTTTGCAACCTAGCCATGTATGTAAGAAAGTGACCATGTGGCTTTGCCCCTCAATCTTCTTAGTCATAAACACTCGACATGATACCCGTTTCCATGGATATCTCTGTTAAAATTGACATCACAATAGATTTCATTTATATCAGAATATGTTAGGTTTAAATTAAAGTAAACTGATTTAAGGGTAATATTGGGATTATAAATAGAATAAATTATATCAACAGAAAATATATAGTGAAAATATAGATTAATTTAAAAATAATTCTACTAATATTATTGAGTGATCAGATCGGACAGACCTAATATGGATCCAATTTTAATTGATCCGATAAAGTGAAAAATATTAATCAATTAAATTTTAAAACAGCCCAGGCTACGTGATTAATATAGCGAAATTGGGATTATAAATAGAATAAATTATATCAACAGAAAATATATAGTGAAAATATAGATTAATTTAAAAATAATTCTACTAATATTATTGAGTGATCAGATCGGACAGACCTAATATGGATCCAATTTTAATTGATCCGATAAAGTGAAAAATATTAATCAATTAAATTTTAAAACAGCCCAGGCTACGTGATTAATATAGCGAAATTAGAACAGAAATTAAAAATAATTAATTAATTTTTTTAACAATTAATCTGTTTAATATTAATAATCAGTAAATTACGTTTTTTTTAAAAAAATATCGTTTATTCGTTTTCGTTCCGGCAAGACACCAAACATGTCATAAAATAACAATCCCATTTCGATTACGATGTCTTCTGTTGCAATAACAGTGGATGTGAGTGCACATGCAATAAAATCAGAAGGTCGGCTGGTTTATTGACAGGCCGTACAGTAACAGAAGGTTTGACCATACTAGAAACCGAGTGTTTGGTTTCACGTCACCAGAGAGAAGAAATAATAATTTAGCAGGATATGATGATAATGACAATATATATGTACGATTCAGAGTTCATGTTCTTGGTCTTTTTCTATCTTCCGTGGAAACCCATTCTCCACCCAATCAAGATAGCCTCCCCCCATGTTGCTCACAGTATTGAAGCCCTGCAAGTTTCATGTTTAGTTAACAAGCTAGTTCTCATTTAATATTTTTCTGTAGATAGAAGAAAGCATTTAACTGACGATCTGTGTGTGTATTCAAAAAAAAAAAACTGACGCTCTGTGTATAAAGTTGGGAAGAAATTAATACAGAATCCAATAGCTTTTCCAAGCAAAGGTGAGGTAAAAAAGGGAGGAAGACTTCATAATAAATAGGCAGAAAGAGAAACTACGGGCTAAAAGGTAGCTTCAGTTGAATTTATGAAAAGTGGAAATCTTACAGCAGCAAGAAGATCAGCTGTTGCATAATGGGATCTTACTCCACTTTGACAGCCCTGTGGAGGGAGAAAGCAATTAGTTCCGTTCAAAGGTAATTCAATGGCACTGTTACATTTGTAATTAAGAGATCGAAGACAATGTTTGGTAGAGATGGAAGTGGACAATTAATACCACCACAAGGCGACATTCCTCCTTGCAAACAGCTGCTACCTCTTTCGAGAATTTAGGATTTTTAATCCTCCCTGGAGCCAAAGATCTCGTGATATCTTCTCAGTTAAACATAAATAATCAAAACTACCATACTTGCTATAAAGAAGCTGAAATCTATACCTTCTGGTGTATTGATCATGTAAGGTATGTTAAGTATCTTATCTGCATGAACATGTCCTTTCTTGTACTCTTCCACAGTCCTATGGCAAAACCCAGAACGCATTAGCTAATTGAAAGAGACCCAGCTTAAAGTTGAAACCAGTTGCCATCTCAAGAAGTTGAAACGAAACAAGAGAAGGCCTTGAATAAAAGGAACATTGATGCTGAGTACCTAACATCTAGATAGGCATAGCCCAACTCCAGAAGATTTTTGGCCGCCTTAACATCGATGGTGACAACTTCGGCTTCTGAACTGGTGGCACAGATCATAAAAAGAATAAACAGTCCAAAAGGAAACAAACAGTTAGAAAGGCCCATATCAAGTAATGCTGCAAAATTACTAGGGAATCAATCTCAAGGATGAACAACGATAACCTATCTCCTAAAGAACCCATCGGGGATGACTATTGTATTTATGTGTGGAGAGAGCTGACTGCTGACCAAGAGACTCGTCCAAGTCTGGTGGCGGGTTTGATTGTTTTGCCTGAGAAACCAGAAGCTGCTTTATAAAGGCAAGTTTAATGACGCCGTCTGTAATAACATTATTTTCGGTGGGAAGTAAAGAACACTGACGCATGATGACGGTCCAAAAACAGAGGGCAGGGCAGAATATGCGTTAACTGTGCGAGCGACTCATAACGGAGCGAAACTGCCATAATAATGCCCAGTGAAGAGTTCCAAAACCGAAATAAACAAGTAGACTGATCCTGGACGCATTCTTGCGCATCATACTTGACGAAACAATAAAGCACTCCAATATAATGGGCAACGTGTCACATCCAACTTCCATTTTAACTATATACACGTCACGCGTGAGATAGCGTTAGGAAAAGCCATGATAGAAAAGTTCCAATGCTGCCACGACAAGATACTGAATTTATAATAACAATGATATCTGAAAATATTTGGTTACAAACTTACGTATCGTAAGAACCTGAGTTCAACAGGTGGGAAGCGAGCAAAAGAAAGCTTGGCGACCATATATAGAATAATCGACGTGGAAAGAAAGAAAGCAAGAAGGTGGGAGACCGCTGTCAAAATTGGCAAATCTGGTAATAAATTTGTCCTTCTCATCGCAGGACAGACAGATGGCTAGACAAGTAGACTTTGAGGCATAAATCTGGCCCAGACTGGCGAATCGTCCTTACAAGCTTGACTTGGTTAAGCACTCTTCTCCTGCCTTCCTTCAAGTACGGTAGGCAATTGACAGCCTCCTTGGCTGAGCTTGGTTCAGCGAAGAGCCCATTAAAGTTCTGTTACGTAGCGATTTTATGACAATTTATTTACAACTGTAGCAGCAGCAGCAACATCTGAGATGTACAAGGCTACTTAGCGGCATAGGAACAGGTAACCCAGTTCAAGTGGCCAACCATGGTAGGCAGAGGACCTGACACAGAAAGAAGAAAAAAGAAAAAAATGAGTTTGCCATGAACTGGTAACTGGTCACAAGACTCAAAGCACTTCATATATTTTGAGGTCTAATATAGGGCGGAGTTAATTTCCTCAAAATAAATCAGTTGAAACTTATACTGCATACCACTGAACAGCTGAATTCTACAGCATGAAGACATCTCCACAGAATTTTTGAAAGGTGCCAGCAGTTTTTGAAATATTTTAATGGACTTACAATCAATTATATGTCCCGAAATCGTGGAGTTAATTATATCAAATGACCATCTTGTGTACTTCCATCATAAGTGAGGTAACAGACATAGGAATCTTTTGAGACAGAAGTAGCCTTCATACCTGATAATAACAGCTGCATAATCCTCACGCGCAATTACTGATTTGGAAACCGTGTTCCTCTTTCGATCTGCAGAGAATATAGCTATTTTGCACTAAGAATAATCACATTTTGCATAACAGCACATCGATTTTTCCTTTTGTCAAATATGACTTCTATTGGACTAAAGCCCGCGAAAAGCTATACCAATTAATCACCCATAAATCACTAGACATCTAAGCTTAGCAATGGTCAATACATCAAGTTATCTTATTCTGTATACTTCTCAATGCAGAGATGGAAGTCATTCAGGAAATGATTTAACACGTGAAAATGTTTTATGCTTATTTATCAATATTCCACACCATCAGACCATGCTCTTCTATATCTATCACTTCCTAATGCTTAATTGGTGTTTTGTCAAAAAAAAATGCTTAATTGGTGTAATGACATCAACACCTGTACAAGAAACGAGATTGTATCAATATGGAAGCTCTTTTGTCTTACGTTAAATCCAGAATGCTTCACAAATGGCTCTCGTCAAATATAAAGTTCCTAATGCTTACTACCAAAAATCTATCAATACCTCCATTGTGTGCTCCTTCCTTCTCGACCATATGTGGACCCAAATTTAATAATTAATAGCCTATCTTCTAGAGGCACTATTAAACCAGTCCAAAAATTGCTCAAAGCAATATAATAGCTTGTTACTACTAACATTTTAGGTCTTGTTGAGCAGGAGACAAGATCGACTAACTGGACATCCTCAACTGCTAGTTTGTATCATAACAATAACTTTATGGTTAGGTTCTCCAAAGAATTAGATTGGTCACAACAGCATTAATCCTCCCACTTTCTTGATGCATAAACCCACATTAACAACGTTGGTGTAAAGCAAAGTAGCAATGGAAGTCTTAACATGATTTGTACCAGCTGGGTCTAAATAAGAGACCTGATTTGACATCTATCCAAGGAAGGTCCGTTTAAATGATAATCCCAAAAGCAGGATCAAGCAGCATGTAACCAGAGAACAAACCAATATCTGATACAAAAACCACCTCAAATTGAAGGTTGGGTTCCTCAAATCTCCTCTTTCATCATACCTCTTTTTTTATGTTAAAATGGATAGCTGAGATATTAAACCCATTACACCACCAGTACCTCAATGATACTACCCTAACCATTGACAATAGATCAAATGTTTTAGTTTCCACACATATGTTACAAGAACAGTGAATAACTCCATCTTAAAATACCATCTCATAAGAAAGCATAACTTGATCACTTGAAACAAGAAATTTTTTCCATCCCAGTTTCAAGTCAAGAGACATATAGTCTTGATTTATATTATCTTAAATGCGTATGTTTCCCGATTTTGGAACATCAAAATTCACCATCATATAAACCAATTCAGGTCACTTTAGGACCTAAACACATAAATCCATGGACCATTATCAGATTTCACATCAAAACTTTGATAGGCTAAACTCCAATTTAGAAAGGTGTACTTCGACACTTACCTCCCTAGATACAAATTTGCCTTTGATATCAAGCTTGCAAACTGGACAGGATGTGCCCCATTTAGTCAGCCATGAGTCCACGCACATTGAATGAAATGCTGCAAGCAAAATTGTTCAGGAAAATAATGTGGAGAACTCAATAACAGAAAACATCTTAACTTTCCCTGCGGAAAAAAATCCAGTTAACAGCAGAAAAAAAGCAAGAACAAAAGAATACAAGGGCTACCATGTTGGCAAGGAAGAAATCTAAGATTTTCCCCATCTTTATAATCCTCAAGGCAAATTGCACAGGTTTCCCCTAAATGACACTGACTAGATTGAGCATATGAGAATGTGAAGCAAGGAAGCGATTCCAACATCTTACTGTCCACGCTTTTTGCGCAAAGATTCGTCCGTTGCCAGTACAGCCAGTGTCTAGGACAGGTAAAGAGTATCAACAGCAAAACTATCATAATAGCAAGGGTTATAAAAGAAATTGCAAATACAGTCCAAATTTTATCAATGCGAGATGAATAAATGCAGCATCGGCCTTGCCCCCTTTGGGAGTGCTTCTTTAGCGCTTCCCCAGCCTCTCTCGACACAAAAACGGCGTGCACCTTAATTTCCTCCGGATTAACCATCACTGTGCACGAACAAACAAGAAATGATGCTTGAATTGCATAACAGAGGAATTTCAAAGAGACGTGTGAGATTCACTTACTGTAAACTAAATTTTGGTTATCTCTATCGTCATAAACAACGGCAGCACCGAAACCTCCATTCTGAGCGTTTCGGATTTTTTCTTCGAAAGCGCATTCACCTCTAACAATCAGAACAAGCCTTTCTCCCTCAGTTTGGTTAAATTCGAAACGATTGCGAAGTGGAGAGCAAGCGTCCAAAGGATCGGCCACGTGCAGCGCTCCGCATGCACCAGAGCTATCGACATCCCGAGCTAAAATGTAACAGTACAAAAGCAATCAAAACACACACAGTCAGACAAGTAATTGCAGAAGGAAGTACACTGTTCCACATGATAAGGGAGCTGAGGAGCGAGATTAGGTAAAGCACTTACCAAACTTGGCGGGAAGGTCGGGGAAGGAGATGTAGGAGGGTTGCAAAACGACATTAGAAAAGGACAACCGAATAGAGTAGAAAACGGTGAGTGAGACCAGCAATAAAGTTTCCTTCATTCTTCGCTCTTCCCTGTGAAAATTGATAGTTTTCAGAGGCTGGGAACTTTGTGGGGTTGCCCCGACTTTCGGTTCATGAAGAAAAAGGATACAATACTCCCTCACTATTCGTATGGAAAACTTTGCACCGACGACAAGTCACTTACACGAGTTTTCCTTGCTCAAATAAAGCTACAACCAGTTGTCGTCCGCTCGAAGTTATCAGAAAAAAAAAGTTTTTACTTTTTATATTTAAAGTTAATTAATGTGAATTTAAGTTTTGATAAAAGAATTAATATTAATAAATTTTAATATTTGTGATACTGTTTTCAGTCAAATCACAGTTTTTTTTAATTATAAAAAGTGTTACAACGGAATTAAACTTTTCATTATTGGACCCGTCTAAATTTATTTTTTCAAATTAAATATAGAATTAATCCCATTGAATGACACTTATCGTATTTATTAAGTGAGACCTTACTAAATTGTAACAAAACTAACGGACGACTGAGTTAAGGAGGGGACTGCAGACCCAGCGTTTTTCGCCTCTGCAGAATATGGTGACAGGTGAGCGGTGCGCAGCGGAGAGGGAAGCTGCCTTCATAACCCATTCCACGTATTCATTTCGAGCCTGGGTACAAACAAAACCGAACAAACAGCCAAAGATTATAGCAGCATCCGCGGCCTGAGTTGCAATTTCCCTGGGTACCTGCATATGTGGAAAAGGCAAAAGCTATTCTTCGTCACAAATCATCCTTGACGGGACTTTTCTTAATCTGGTGTGCTGTATTCTTTTTTTATTATTTTAATTGAATCATGCTGCTATTGTTATATGTATGACTTCTCAAAGCCATCATACAGTAATCTTCATTTTCAGACAAAATAAAGAAAGGATAAGGATAAGAATGCACATGTCACATCCATTTCTTAAATTTAATATAATTATATAAAATTGTTACCGTTACTGTTCCTATGTCACGCTTCTTTCCCATTCTTTTCCGATGTAGTATTGTTATAACTCATCACAATAAGAATGATTTGATCTTATACTTAACCCACTTGATTTAGTAATTCTTTATTGGGTTTGATTTCATTGTTGATGCTTATGATACGATGCTTATGATACATTTCTTTAATTTTATGATAAAAATCAAATTCAATAACGGATATGAGTGGGATGGGAGATTGAGAGAAACCCTATCTCATATAGAAATAGAAAAAGAATACAGTTATATTGGGTTTATAAATTTGGGCTTAATTTTCTCTTACAAGCATGTATATCTATTTCTCTACCAAGTGGTTACCTTCATTTTCTCAATTTGCACAAACAAACAATGCAAACTTTTCATTCATGTCGTAAAATTTTACCCTTGTTGTGTAAGAAACCCCTGGTGCCACTTATTTTAATCGATGCAAGCATGGTGGGCAATGTTCTATGCCGACTGCTCAATGGCACCACAGAGTACTCATCCTTTTCGGATACAGAATAAAGGAAAGGATTCCAGCTCTGTGGTTCGTGTAGGTGCCAGTTTGGTCGGTTGGTCACCCTAGAATCGATCGTTTTTTCATAGTAAGTCTTTCTTTACCAACTAGGGTTAGTTTTGGTTATGTAAGCAGAAGTTGACCAGTTAACTTACTAATAAATTGGAAATAGCTAAGATTCCCAAGTTTGTTTAGTATTATGACCGATGAGAGGAGGACAAGGGGAAGATGCGTCGTTATTCGTAGTCAAAGACAAAACGTTAGTTCCAACAGAAGTCAGAAACAGCAACAAGAGGAGTTCGAGTTGGGCAACTGCAGAACGGACAAATGCATCATTTTCGTGTACTCCGAGTCCTGGTCGGCTATGAGCCTGTAATTGCCGACTTGTTTTTTATGAGGAAAGGATGAATTTAATACCATTTGTACATCCAAACGTACAAGCCTTGTAAAGCAAACATATAGAGGCTTTCAAGGATCGGGATACCTGCATAAAACGAGAGAGAAGAGAATAAGGAAAACATTACTACTGCAGAATCCTTCGCAGATCCTATTATAGGTAAAAGTTGGTTGCCAGTTCAAAACATGACAGCAATGGAGAATGGGAGCATGAAAATGCAACAAATCTTCCGCATGAATGGAGGGTTTGGAGAGGAGAGCTATGCCAAGAACTCAAAATCCCAGGTCAGTTCCTACTTTGGCGTTTCCTTAGAGTCTCTTGCATGTCGTTTGACAAAAGAATCTCTCTTGTTGTAATTGTATGATAGAAACATTCCAGTTCACCTAATAATAGTTTCTGGATCTGGAGAATTTTTGACCAGATTCTAGTTAGCTAGCAGGAGCAGAGAGTGCTCAGGTAGACTGCAGATAGATTTACATCAATCCCCTTTGTATTCTGAGCTAAAAAAGTTGTTCGGCTTGTGATCTGCAGCAATATTCAGATGAAATAAGTTTCAATTCTTTTGCGTTGGGTGGATAAAAATGGAGTATGCATAAAGATAACCCATTAAATTCTTGAGGACAGCACTTTTAAGGGATGAACGTCTCCACCAACCCGATTGTTGGATCATTAATAAGCAAAAAAACAACTCTTTCTATTGGTAGAATAAACGGAAATTCTTGTCCTTTGGATATCTTGAAGCTTTGCTGATTATACGCACATCTTCTTCTAGAGTGCCTATCTATCTAGTGCAGCGCCGGTACTGGTTCAAGCAGCCTTAGATTTCTGCGACACCAACTTGCCTGATTGTATCAACATAGCAGACCTTGGATGTTCTTCAGGACCCAACACTTTGTTTGCTGTTACAGAGCTCACAAACATCTTCTACAATTGGTCCAGGCAGCTAGGTCGATCCCCGCCAGAGTTTTGTATTTCCTTGAATGATCTTCCCGGCAATGACTTTAACACGGTTTTCCAGTCATTGACAGCTTTCGAAGAGAGGATGAGGACAGAGAATGGTCCAAACTTTGGATCATGTTACGTATATGGAGTCCCTGGTTCTTTCTACGGGAGGCTGTTCCCATCAAACAGCCTGCATTTTGTGCACTCTGGTTCCAGTCTACATTGGCTTTCACAGGTAAATCCTGCCCTCGTTTTCTTCCTATCTCGAACTTGAGATGATTGTGACAGAATCCATATCTTCATCGGTAACTTCTTCCTAAATCATTTCTCGATAATCACGCTAGATATGGCTTCAGTTGGTACAATGAATGACGACAAATATTTATACAGATTTTTCCGTAATCCAAAAGAAAAAAATCCTCTTGTTTAATCGGCTATTGGCATGTCCTTTCCTCATGACTCGAGGAAATTGACCTTAACATGTGTCCTCTTACCGCATTAAGTTACTACTTGCCAAATGGTGGGATATCCATTCAGTACTGTTCTAACTGCTCTGTTCATCCATGTCGTTTAACTTTAATAAAACTGCTTCAGGTACCCCCAGAATTGAATGATGAATCAAACCCACTTATAAACAAGGGGAAGATTTTCATATCCAGGACAAGTCCTCCTGCCGTGATAGATGCATATCGCTCCCAGTTTCGCAGAGATTTCGCTTCATTTCTGGAGGCACGCTCAAAGGAAGTAGTTTCAGGAGGACGCATGGTACTGATGCTCAGAGGAAGAAGACTAGCTGATCCAGCCCCAGATGAAAGTTGTTTACTGTGGGATTATTTAGGACAGGCTTTCCAGGCTTTAGTTTCAGAGGTATGTCTAATGTTTTCGGCTCTCTCTGCTCTGTGGTTGTCTAAGACAGGCTATTAAGTGCCAAATGCATAATAGAGAATGCTAATTATGGTCTCTTCCCTCAGGGCCTGGTTGAAGAAAGGAAGTTAGACACCTATAACACACCGTACTACGAACCTTACACAGAAGACATCAAAGACGAGATAGAGAAGCAGAGATCCTTTAACCTTGATTGCATTGTGCCCGTCATAATCCCATGGGATGGTTGTAATGGAGGAGTGAAGTGTAGCAGGGAAACCACCGCGAAAAATATGGGAAAGGCTATCAGAGCAGTGAACGAGTCAATGATCAGAAGCCATTTTGGGGAAGACATCCTGGACCCTTTGTTTGAAAGGTTCTGCAAAATCATGACAACTGATACAAAGGAAGTAGAGCACGTTAGTCTAGTTGTTTCTTTGGTTAGAGAATAGGAGCTGCTTTCCAGCTTAAAGTAGGATGAACTAGAACAAGTTAAAGTGCTGCTTCCTGCCTCGTTATACTCTCTTTGGCTGAAAATAGGATCCTGAGATAGCACGCACGAGAGGGGTCAATTGACGCCCATCACCAAAAGCCATCACCATCACCTACCCACCCAAAGTCGTCTGATCTCTCCACTTTCCTCCCAACAAACCCCCGACTTACACAATGTCTCACCAAACCACAAACACAAACACCTCGTCTACGCACAACCCCCTCTCTCTTCCTCACCCGTACGCGAAGCCGAGCGCCAGCCTATGGCTTCCGCTGCAAACGCACTCGCTTTTTACCTCTCCTCCGCCGATTTCCTCGCTCAAAAGTCAAAGCATTTCCTTGTACCTCCGGCTCAGTAAGCCTACTGCTGTTTATCTCCAACTGAACCGGACGGGAGTCACGCTGTTGTGCGCGAAGCGGATGGCGTCGTCGAAAGTGCTTGCGAGTCAAGCTCGAGTTATGGACGTTAGCGAGCCAATCTCTAAAGCGCCTACCGTTGTTGAGGTGGATTTGGGCAAGCAGAGCTACCCTTTATACTTCGGATCCGGGCTACTTAATTAACCGCAGCTTGTTCTTTCTATTGCTTGTTCTTTCTTGTTTCAGAATTAAGAGGTCCAATTGCAACCTAATTGCAATCTAACACGTAGGTTCTATATCTATATCTCTCTATATATATAGATAGATAATATGCATACAGTACGGCAAAGAGGTGGATTCTTTGATGTGGGTGGATTCTTGATGTAGAAAATTCCTGACATTGTGCGGTTATGCAATTGTTGCACGTCCAATATTTCACCTTTCCGCTGTTATGCTGCAAAGCAGCATTCTCACTTTACATGAAAATCTATCGATTTGGAATTCAATAAAGAAATCTATCACATTTTCTCTACCAAATTCATCAATGTCTTTTGGAAAATAGTCGTTTTTAATATTATTGTTTAATATTAGGCTCTAATCCAGATAATATAACCATCAGCTTGAAATAAGTCTTGTGCTCGTCACCAATTAACGTCCCGCAATTCGCTTGAAGGAAATACGCTTCCCATAGGCCCCTAAAATGGAAAAAACGTAAACGCATGATACTTAATGCACAGTTTCTAAAACAGTGTCGATATGATTTAGTCTACGTTGTACAATGCACCGGACCATCCCATCCCATCCCATGACCGAAGACACTCGAATTAAGGAATCGGACTGCCCAGATCTTTGATCAATGAAAACATTTGGGTAAGCATACCTTTCATGTTTTACGTAATAAAAGACAATCATATAACACTAAGTAGCTAACCACGGTTACATTTAGACATCTGTGAAACCTTCAACAACAGCAAGACTGACTGTACTTTGAGCTCAGATTCCGCCAATATTCATGACGGATGATTCAACGGCAGCTTGATGAGCAAACAAGTAGCATTGCTCTGGATATGCAACGCATGAATTCAGGCAACAGGTACACAAACCATCATAGACCTGTCTAGGGAACAGTCAACTGCAGTAATTTCTATTAGGCCAAAATGATGTGATGAGATTGATGGAACCCAGTCATCCGTCACGCCTTGATGGACTCATATCTTTCACCAATGGAACCACCTTTCTGTTTCTGGAACTGAATATATCTGAGTGTGCTGGCAAAAAAAGCATCAGTGGCAGGATCTTGAGTGCTGGACTCGCTTTGCATCTCAGTTGTTATCAATTCAATCAGGCTCTGGATTGCAGAGACGGTGATCTGGGGATTTCCCTTCTCAAAGAAATAAAGGTACCTTCAAATACAGAAAATGTTTGTGTCATCTTTAATGACTGTTAACAGCTTAAAACCAAGGAAAACAACGTAGAATCCTTGTGGCTAAAATTACTTGTTCAAAATCTCCACAAAGAGTATAGCAGATCCAGTGCTGCCTCGTGATGCACTGGACATTTGCTGAGCAGCATTTGCAATTCTTAGAGCACGCTTAAGGCAAATCAAAACCCTGGTTTAAGATCAATCCCAAAACATATCAATAATGAAACACTAGAAAACAGATTATACAAGAATTCCTTGATCTTTCAAGAGCATAAAGAAAAGTACCCCAGCTGTAATACAGTGAAGTAAGGAATTAACAGTTCTTTTTAACAAAAATTCCTATTTTTGTAAATATATATGCCCCAACTTAGTTATTGCTAGCATGGATTAAATATCAAATGCACAACTCTAACCTCTCTCCATCTTTCATGTTATCCTGATCCTCATTCCAGAATAGATGGGAGCACCCATAAACAGCTCTACATTGATCAGGCTTCTTTAACAGCTTAGCTGAATACTGTTTCAAGCAAAAAGTTGTATATCAGAGGTCTAACTACCTACATGCTTCAATAGAGCCAACTAAAACTAGGATGATGCAATGATTACCCCAGTCGCTTTGTGTGTTAAGGTATCCCTGTTCTCAATACCAAAAACATGCATCCTCTGAAGGGTCCCTATTATTAAATGTATGGCAGTCACTTGGGCTCTGGAATCCTATAAAAGAAAACGAGTATAAGAACAAGAAGAAAAAATGTGCACCCAAAATAGAGCTCAATTATTGTTCCATGTTAAAAGTTAGAGTCAACTTACTGAGATCTCTTCTTCATATAGAATATATGCTTGAGTGAAAAATTCGTAAGCAACAGGTTCTAAATCGCAATCATTTGCAGCCTGATAACAATAATTGAATAATAACCTCAAACTAATCGATAAAACTTTTCCATAAAGACTTCACAAGAATTCGTAAGTAGTGGAAACTAGATATACCTCAGCGCATTGCAAATACAATCTTAATGCCATTTCTGGGGCTGGGACACTAGACAGGACTTCAATAGTCTGAAACAGATTGGATGACATTAGCAACCAGCTATAAAAGTCACAGTTCTAGTATACTGATCCCATTACTATGTTATCCTACTAAAAGAGTTGATACCTGATTCAAGAGCTGAAAAATTTTCTTTGGCGTAGTTGAGGTCTCATCTCCAAAAGGATTTTCTTCTTGACCTTGCAACTGCTTAACCAACTGCCAATCATCAAATACATACTGAGAAGAAAAGTTGAAAAAAGGAAATTTGCTTACAGCCACTAAAACACCTTCAACAATAAATCTTATATTTCGATACATCATTAATATCACTAGTGTAACTTCCAAGACTAAGATAAGAATGTAACAACTGTTTCCATAGAGCATCTATCAAGGACAGCACAATCTAACATATGAGTGGCAGTTATGCACACTGTCAGCAGTTTTGATAAAATGAGACATGTCCGCCACAGGCAGTAACAAACCTTAAGAGTCGAAAAGACAAGCGGAGGAACAGTGAAGGGTAAACGCTTTTGTCCTCCTGTCATGATATGCTTCTTCACAACAGTAATGATCTGATTTTCAAAGTGGATCATCGATAACAAAACAAAAGAGAAATAAGGACCGAAATTCAAGTATTAATGCATTGATTTAGGTTAGACCGAAAAAATAGATTTTAAAGTTTTTAAATACCTTAAACATTTCATCTAGATCTTCATTATGTAGCATCTGGATAAGACGAGCAACAGAATTCTGTTCCTCATTGAAATCATCTTCATCAATCTGTACATAGAAAAATTCTAATAGTAATTGAAACTTGACTATTTGCAAAAGCATAATAGACAGAACAAGAATACAGAACAGTAACCAGGGCAAGAAAAAACATAATAATGGGTGTACCTGTAAAAGAACTTTACACACTAAAAATTTTAAGGGTGAATTTTCTCATTATTATGCAATATAGTCAAAGATAACAGGGAAAATGCTAGAAGTTCCAAATAACCTCTTCATTAGATTCATCCAAATCCTTGATGAGCCCTTTTATTAATTCAAATAAAGCTTCCACCTGCATATTAAAAATACAAAGTAAAATTTAGTAATTTATAGAACATCTTGAGAATATCAGGTTGGATGACAGGAAAAACATACGTTGTCAGCAGTAGAAATACGTGTATTGTTTTTCATAACACTTTGAATTACAACTGAAGCCATGACTTTATTCGTCTCATTGTCTAGGTATTCCATCACATGAGGATAGTTCGAAAGCTTCAATGCAGTGACAACATCATTGTATTTCTCTAGTGGAGCACTTAAAAGTGCAACAGTTTGTTTGGTAGCTCTGCTGTCATCAAGCTTTCCTTTGCTGGATAGTTTCTTGACACATGCTCCCTGAATATCATTCAAGAAAAAAGATTAGCTAAAATATAAGGAATTCAAAAGAGGCAGCCACAACAGTTTAGCTTCTTAACACCATTTATTTTTACCAATTAATTTATATTATAGATAACCAACAAAAGAGATAACTAGATGAAACTTGCATACTTTCACAGTAACCAACTGAAATCTCTGAGCTTAATTTTAAATTGTGTAATTCAGTGAATATCACTTCACGATTCCCAGAAAAAGGCAAACCTAACCTCGACAGAGGAAATCTCATAATGACAACCCTAGTAATAGTTTATGATTATAAAATTACATTCAGATTGTTGCAGTTTGAAAGCAAGCTCCAATTAGGTCAATGTTCAAACCACAAGTATGGTTGACAATTGTATGGAGGTTTGGGATGATCAGCAATGAATGCAAAAGCAAAAGTTTATAATCATAAGAACTTGCGGGGGAGCCTGCAAGCTGAAGGAAAAGCAAAGGTAGAGAATGAAATATACCAAAACTTGATCAGCATAATCCAGCCGGTCAGGATGAACATGGAGGGTGAAAGTAAGGAGTGACGAATATAGTGTTACTGCTCCAAATATAGGCATATCAACCTGTGCTTCTATCACCTGCATCAATGTATATGTATTTTACACTCATTTCCAGACAGTAAAAACATCATATGAGAGTGAGTGTAAACATTAAAAGGCAAGAAATAATACTGAAAAAAATATGATTGTTTCCATGTAGAAAACCATTGTGGAACACTCCAAGGAAACAAAAAATGAAGACCCTATTTTTTGAGGATATGAACTATAATTTGGTCCATTCAGGAATAATGAACAAGATTTACCTTTCCTATGGCATTATTAAGTTTTGCAAAGGCTTCTACTTGCAGGAACTCAGGTAGCACCTCAGCACTTGAAGCTGCATAATTAGAGAGCCTCTCCATCAATCTAGATAAAACTGTCTTGATGTCAACCGAAGGCTGAGAAAAAAACAAGAGAGCTAAGTATCTACAGCATATTCTCATTGATGACAGGGAAAAATAAAAAATGCTCAAGTGGGAAAAAACTAGAACCAAGTAACTGACCTGAAGCTGCGGGCAAGCACCCAACAACATTTCAAGAGTCTGCAAGTGATACTCATCGGGAAACACTTGAATAATGCAATCCATCAAATAAAACTGAGCAAGATCATCTTTGCAATTGACGACCTACAAAAATAATTGAGGTGATAGTAAAATATGCATTGTACATCGGGTTTCATATATGAACTAGCGCAAAAAGACCTGATAAGATCAAACCTGTTCAAGGACCCTGGGAAGCACAGTATCTTTGTACATATCTAGGTCAACACCTTCTATCTGACTCAGAGAATGTAGGTTCTTCCCCACCTAATAAGATATCAGAAGGACAGATGCCAAGTTCTTTATAGCTGTACCACAGATATATCTCATAGATATTAACCATATGGGTATTGGAATTACAAGATCACGAAGGGCGTTTCTTTCTTTCTCCCGTTTCTCCTTTTCCCGGGCAGGTCCCTGCAGACCAGAAAGCCCGATAGCATGCCTCAACTCAGGATCAGCTAAGAGTATGAATGATTCACAAGCAGTATAAGACCTGCGTGACCAGAAATCATGCCCTCATGATACATTTTACCTCTATGACATGCAAGCACTGCAGCTCATGCATGCCAAACATGGAGCAGGTTAGTCATAGATATTTCAACCAACCTGATGTTGCATCCGCACCCATAATTTGTTCATCTCAGTGAAATTTTGGAGCACAAATTCGACAGAATCAATGACTGTATCAGCATCCCTGTAGAAGTTCAGAAATCCATCCATTCTATTAGCTACAACCGCAATCCACAAATACGATAATGAACGTATAATATACAGCACAAACTATAACTAAAAATCAAACACACCAGTTCTACAATTTAATAATTCAGATATCCATCATAATGCAAATAACAGACTTTCACTGTTCACAAATTTGAGATCCAACCAATGCCTATATCTCTCAAGATTCAAAAAAGGAATGATGTGCTACAGTACAAACTCAGTAATAGTATCGGGAGGAATAATTTAGAGCTCATAATGCAAATAAGATCTTCAAACTAAGAACTCATAACTGTTCACCATGCAAGTGAATGTATTCCAACGACATATAAATTGCTTATTTAGAAACTACTCCATTCGATACATCACCACAAATTTGAAGATCCTCCTTCAAGGTATATAAACATAACAAATTTTTCAATTAAAATAATTTCACTGGAAACCATAGCACCATATTCTCTCTCTATGATATAGCAGACACATAAAATCTTCACTTAACACGAAATTGAAGCAAAAACGATTACGTGTTATCCTCACCCCTCATAGTCGGAACCACTATCAGGTAATTTGTCTTTACTGACTTGAGCAAGGTAACTCCTCAAGAAGAGCCCACGAAGAGGATGCTGAATACCACGACACATCTCAACAAGATCTTTAAGAACATCCTTGGGTGGAGCTTCTTTGGATTCGATGTAGACAGATCCTACAGTACAAAGGAGGTACCTGAAAGAATAATAAGAAAGTTCAAAGTGGTTATGCACGATGTGTCAGCATAAAACAAATAGTTGCATGGACTGGTTTCTTCATGCTAAGAACAGTCCGAGACAGAGTGAAAGACGTGTAATGCTAGTAACCTACTAGCACTACCTGCAAGACTTAGAGCAAAACAGAAATGCTGGACTGTAAAAAAAAATGGCACATACAATCTAGGCAATATGTTGCCCGCATGCTGTACAAGTTCATATAAATCAATAAACGAGCAACCGCGCTGCGCCTCTTCTTTAAAGAACAGCTCGAGCCTCTTCAACTCATCAAATGCGCGCATGTCTACAGAGAAAAAAAACATAATTATTAAAGGTTTCTTCAAGTCTAGTGATTACTATTTTATCATGATCGATCACAATAAAACAAAATCACTGTACACAGAACGAGATCTGGAAGAAGCACTCACAGAGTGCGTAGTATTTCTGAGGAGAAAGCTTCGAGGTACGAAGCTCAGATAGCATCTGCGCCGAATACTTCAACGCGTCTCTGAGATTGTTTGTGTCCTGACAACAAAGTGAAAGATTCTATTCACTTTCCGTACAGATTTTTTTTTAAAAAAAAAATGTGCTTCGACAAAGAATAGATGAGAAAAACGAGGAGGATCGATTGATTAGGGTTACCATGGCACGATTCATGTAGAAAGCATTCTGTTGGAGTCCGGCGATTCCTGCAGAGAGCCATTTCTCTTCGTCGTCCACTCCGTATGCGATCATTCTCCTTCACTCTCTCTCTCTCCGCCACAGCACTGGAATGGGAAAGTATATTGTCCTGTCTCTCTCTTCTCCTCTCCCAAAATGAATAATCTTTTCTTTTTTCTTATTTGCTATCGAGGATGCGTTTTGACTTGCTTGTTCCTGACGGTTCTCAACCGCCTGTCAACATCGTCAAGTTTCATTTTTCGCTCTATTGGGTTCGTGTGGACATGTATGCATTTTGGGCCTACTTTGCGCTTACTGGATCCAATAACCAATTGAATCCCAGCCGTCAACACTTACACCGTCTAATCTACCTCGTGGGCCTACTTTGGGTGAACAGTCGTCTTTGCATGTAACCCAATATTTAATATCCAACGAATTGGCGGTATTTTACTTTCAAAATTGTTGAAATTATAATTATAATCAAATAAATATATAAAATATTATATCATATTATATTACTTCTATAATAATAATATTTATTTTATAGAAAAAAATAGTTCTCCGCTTTACAAAAAAAAATTAAATCTAACCCCTAATGCCAACTCTGTTTGCAGTGCTTTTTCGATATTCACTACGTTCCCAATAATTAACTTTTTTTTAGAAAGCCTACACTATGTGCTTAATATGCCGCGCCAAACCTACATGAAGCAAAAGGTCAATAGGCCGTCTGGATTCCATTAATAAATCATAACTCATAAGACCTATAATTACACCAGCACGACTAGATTAAGCGCTTGGTATATCCACATGTTAATACAAACCAACTATTCTTTCTACATACGTCCAATATTAGATTAAGGATGCTGACAAAGGTGGTCTGCTTCTGCATTATGCACGAACAGCACCGACATAGTACCCGTGATGTTGAACCATCGCCATATAATGCCCGTTATAATGAAATTTACAGTAACAAATCCTAAATTACAGTATGTAACTCTGTATCGACAATTTGGTGATTAAAGATTTAAAAAAAAACTAAAATTACTGGCTGGTAGATATGGTATACTCTTCTCTCTTTTCAGCAAAACAATAAATATAAAAATAAAAAATTTATTTATTAAGAATAATCATATATTCTGAGATAGATACTGAAATAGATAAAATATTATATTAATTTATAATTTTGAATTAAATCTTAAATAAATTGGAGGGTGCAAATACTGTGAAATAAGATGCTATTTATCATTAAAAAATACTGTGAAATAAAATTAACTTTGGAGTTATTGTATCGACCTTTAAAGGCGATGGACTCTTTCAACCATAAAATTTATTTCCACTGGCCCTATGAGCCATTCGATTATCACTACCAAAACCGAAGAAAATGCCAGCTGGAGATCCAGAGTAGTACAAAAACGTCTCAAGTGTAGAGTCAGCGTCGTTCCTTCGGGAAATTAATTTTACCCCCGCTTCGGGCAGACGTCTTGAAAACAAGGGCATATTTGTGATACGAAAATCCTTGCTAGCCTGGCGTCTAGTGTGGTAATAGTATGGCACTTGTGGGCAAGGGGAAGATGTAGTGCACGACGCACGGACAAAGCATCACCGAAACCTTGAGCGATAATAGATTGACACCAAGCGCACTGTGGGAGGAACAGACACTGCAGTTTCCATTTCTGAATCTCTCCTCTTTTTTGGCTCAGTGCTCATCGAATGCCTCCAGTTTCCATTAACGTAAGTTGGAGAGACGAGAACTCTTTTTGCACAAAGCAATACCTGTGCTCCACGCAATTCAATGTTCTATTTCTGCTTCTCACTGATTTTCACATCTCTGTTTCGTCAAATATTTTGTTTTCATTACCTATACCGATTTTCATTTTTTTTTTAATAAAAAATTTTCAATATACATTTCCTTGGACATCGGCGCTGCTTGCATGGAGAAGGTGAGTGTTCTTTTTACTACTATTTTTAAATTATTTTTTCTAATAAAAATTTTCATCTCTGTCATGGAATTTCAAGCTTCCGTCTAGATTTCATCTGAAGTTTTCGACTACCGAAATACGAAAATGTTTTCGTCTCTGTTGTGTAATTTCAAGCTTTCGCTTCATTTGCAGCTTCTAGATTTCAGCTGAAGTTCTCTGCTACCGAAATACAGAAAAGTGTGCATCCGACAAGTGAAGGTGAGTTAATGATGGTTTTCAGTACTACTTTGCTTTTCCTTTCTTTTGAATTCCTCGTGTTTGGTTTCACTTTTAGTTCAAGATGTTTTTGTTTAATAAAACTGTTTCTTCTTTTTCTTTTGTCTTTGCTTTTATTACTTGAGCAACATTTTTTTTTTCTGATGCGGTAAAAGCGGAGTCAATAAGCCTCGCATGTTATTCTTTCTTCTTAATTGTTAGTACTTGAAACGGCTTCTAATAATGCTAAGTTTTTTTTAAAAGAAAAATGATCTGTGAATTGAAGATCTCGAAACTGTTGTGATCCATTTCATAACAGATTCATGGAGGAGCATTTTAATCGCTTCCAGAAACCTAGATTATGTACTGCATCATAAGTTTGCTGCATCGACTATGTTAGCTTAGCAATTCTGGCATCGAAGGTATGAAAAGTTTCTGCTGTATTCCTTGCATAATTTCCTGACCAAGATAGGTTGGGCTAAATATTTATCCGGGGACGATTTTTATTCTAATGTGAAGAAAAATTTGAAAGAATTACATGACATTGTATTTTTGGATGAGTCAGGATTGGATTAGGTTGCTAGACCAGTGAAGATGGCGGCGTGGGATCATATTGGGGAGATTGCTAATGTGATGCAGCTAGCAGGTCTCGATGCAGTGCGGTTGACAGGGATGATAGTTAAAGCTGCGAGCACAGCTCGAATGCACAAGAAGAACTGCAGGCAGTTTGCTCAGCATGTGAAGTTGATCGGGAATTTATTGGAGCAGCTCAGGATCTCAGAGCTTAAGAAGTATCCGGAAACAAGGGAGCCACTGGAACAACTCGAGGATGCATTGCGGAGGTCTTATATTCTGGTGAACAGCTGTCAGGACAGAAGCTATATTTACTTGCTTGCAATGGGATGGAATATTGTTTACCAATTTAGGAAGGCGCAGAATGAGATAGACCGCTATTTGCGACTCATCCCACTCATTACACTCGTGGAAAATCTTCGAGTCAGGGTATCTGTCTCTTCTTTTTCCTTGTTTTGTTGTAATGTGTATTCTTCCTGTGGTTTTTATAATTGTTATTTCCTTTTGCTCTCTCTGTTATTTGTGTTTATTGGCCTTAAACTTTTACAAATCATATTAATGTAGTTTACCGGTGAGTATGGTCAGAAAATGTGAATGAAAAGGTAAATGACATAGATTTGGTGCTTAGTATATTTGGGCGCATTGGAAAATAGAATTGTCCTTGTAAACTTATTTTTACTGAGAGTATATTGGACATGGAATAGGCCATGATAAATCGGTCTTCTATTGTCGGATGTGGAATTTACACTGTTGGATGTAAGGCATCTGCTATTGTTTTTTATTGTATCGGTGATGGAAAGCTCTGGAGAATTGGCATGTTATATTTCCTCTGTTATTCCAACTGCTCAATATGACCAACCTCAAAGGAGAGAACAGTTTTTACCCTTATCTGTTCCCTTAACCAATGAGAATCTTCTCTCTCTTACTGGAAGGTGGAACTTGGTAAATATGTTCAAATTAATCTGAAAGTTGAACCTTAACAGTGCTGTCACACTGGTGTTCATTAGCTTTGTGATTTACATCCCCAGCCTGGAGTTTTTTCTTTTATAAACTGAATGCACCATGACCTTTTTTTTCCGGTCTAATATGTAGGAGAGACTTGAAGATATTGAGAAGGATCAACGAGAGTACACATTGGACGAAGAGGATAGAAAGGTGCATGATATGATTATGAAATCAGATAGCACAAAAGAACAGGCTGCAGTGCTGAAAAAGACTTTATCTTGTTCCTATCCAAACTTAGGTTTTAATGAGGCTTTGCAAAAAGAAAATGAGAAACTTCAGCTTGAATTACAGAGATCACAAGCTAATCTTGATGCAAGCCAATGCGAAGTGATTCAACATTTGATTGAAGTCACAGAGGTTGTCTCTGTGAATTCTCTTCCGGAGAAGAGTTCACCTAAAAAAGGTTCAAAGAAACTGGAGCCCACTTATGCACATGCTAATGAGGGAAAATATTCTTCTGATGAAAGTTATCCTCAGAAAAATTATTCTCACAAGACATCAAGGTAAGGTATCTTGTGGAGGCCATGTATGTGGATTTAGGTAACTGTTCTGCAAATGGTACTCACAGTAATGCGTGGTACCTACAATTTTCTGTATAACAGTTTTTGGATATATATTTAGCCTGCGTTAGACAGTGGAAGGACATAAATGAGTTTGGGTACTAAACGAGAGAGGAAAGAAAATGGAAGGAAAGAGGAGAGAAAGAAAACTATCCCCTTGATGTTGTGTTTGGATGGAACGAAGGAAAAGTTGATGTACTATCAAAAATACAATTAGCTCCTTTCTTTGTAAAAAAGGAAAAATCAAGAGAAAGAGAATGGTTGAGAGTAACTTTGCGAGCTGGTCAACTTTCGCCACATTTTATTTCCGAATTGCCAAGATCAAAATTAGGGGGCCATGGAGGAAAGTTTCATTATATTTTCTTTTCTCTCAGTTTCCATATTAGTCTCTGACAAGAAAATGCCCAGAAAATTATGTTTTCTCTCCTCCCTCTCCGATCCCCTCTTCATGCATTTCCAAAACTCTAGTATTTAGAAATATCAGGCTTTCTTTTTCATTTGATCGATGGCTTGTGCAATGTTAAAATTAGATCTTTGCTCATATCAGTTTAAGAAATAGTTACTATTTGATTCTCAGAGTGTGATTAGTATCATTAAGTACGTCTAGACTGAAATGCTTGAGAGTTAGGCTAGCTTCAGGAGAGACACAAATTACTGTCCAAGAGAATCATGACCTTGCTTAGAAGTTGACGCTATTGGGTTGAAAAATTTCAATGTGGATAGTTTTTATTTTTGACCTAGCTTGTAAACAAAAGGCACATATGCCATATTTGCCCATGCAGAAATGTATCATCAGTTTCATCTGGGGATGATTTGCTGTCAACAAGATGTTCGTTTCAACATGAAGAATGGCATACTGATTTACTGGGATGTTGTTCAGAACCTTATCTGTGTATGTTATCTCTAACAGTCTTTTGCTTTTTGTTACGTTCCAGCTTGTTATCCCTTCCCTGCTTTAATGTCCCTGCAATGATGTAGTCTGATTGTGATAGTGCGATGCCTATGCCTTTTCTTCTGCATATGTATATAAATACTACTATTGATGGTCATTCCATTCTTGCGATAATTCTGAAACTAAGGATACAGTAATTTCCTGTCAAAAAGATGAAAAGGGAAAGAGAGAGATATGCAGAGGTTTGCTGTTGTTTGATTCTGATTCATTTAGCATCCTTTTCAACTGCAGGCATAAAAACATTCTTCTGTCCCTGTGGGACATTCGCAAAGATTGTGACGGCTGCGACTAATAAGCACATGTGTGAGTGACTATCTTGAATTTTTTTATTCTTGTTGAGGTGCTTTCTCAGTTTGTATACTCGTAATTAGAATCATAGATTTTTCTAGAACTATACTGCAGCAATAGCTTCATCAGGCAATGTAAGAACATGCGAGTTGAATGGATGAATTCATGTACCCTTGAAGTATTGTGGAGGGTCAGAGATAATAAAAAAATATCTGTCATCCTAAGCATTTTAGTTCAAACCTAATAACAGCTGATTTATTGAACCATCCTTTTGGAACCAATGTCATTGCTGACGCTATGACATCAAATCCCTGGCCACTTAGCCGTGGAGCATGCTTTATGTGAGAATTGATATTTATGAAAGATAATACACTATTATGTCACAATATAGCTGAGAAGGATTTGCAGACACAAAGACACATTTCGCAATGTATATATAGGATTGTACAATTTTGGATCACTTGATGAGGCTCTAATCATTTCAATTTTTGGTTTTGCGGATTTATAGAATATAACTTTCTCAAACCTGAAATCATCCTATCAAGTTTGATTGCTATCTCAGCTATACAGGTTTTGGTATTCTGGTGAAGCTTACTGATAACTTCTGTTTCATGACTGCCAGCTTCAGCAGAGGCATGCAATGAGTTGATGGCATATTCATTGATATTATCATGTTGTTGCTATACTTGTTGTATAAGGAGGAAGCTTCGCAAAAAATTGAACATCACGGTATTGCCTTTTGCGAGTACATTATCATTTCTTTTCTATTATTGGACTCTGGATTAAATGAATATAGACATTGGATGGAACTTTTCTTTTGTTTCTGTGACATATAGTATACAGTTTAAATACCTTACCTTGTATGTTTTGTCTATCATGTGACTCTACATGTTAAAAAGAATGCTTTTACTTGTACAACTAAAAGTAAAAATGGTTTTAAATCGAAAATGTACTTATAATTTTGATGATTTTCATGAATTCTTTTATGTATTATACGTTGGCAGGGTGGCTATGTAGACGATTTCCTCTCACACTTTATGTGTTGTTGTTGTGCCCTTGTCCAAGAATGGCGAGAGGTGGAGGCTCGCGGGATTTATGGTATGTAATTTTATAAGATATTTACTGTTCAACCAGAGTAAATCTCGTATGGTTTTTTTGGCGCATGGTTTTTAGACATTCTTTTTCCAAACTTTAGTTGCTAGGATATGTTGTTAAGACACATGATACTACATAAAGTCGACTTTGCAGGAAATGCGAAGACCAAAACAAGCCCGCCACCATCCCAGTTCATGGAATCCTGAGAGTTTGGACCAAACTCCTGTCTAGATGTTTTGACATGCGTATGTTAATTTTTATCATGTCTTGAAAGGTTGATAGTTGATGTCTAATTGCAGCTGATACATGAAACATATCAAAGTAATTGCTTCATGCAGTGAATTTCCTGCCACATCGAATCACCTACATGCAAAGTTGCTTTTATAACTCGCATCGAACACAAAAGTTAACAAAGATGAACATTTGAAGGACCTACTGCATATTATCACCAGGTTAGAATTTTCCAGAGTAAAATTTATAGTGTAGTATTGTGTAACACATCTTTGTCAATTTAGGCATAATCCGAGACGTGAAAATATATATAGATTAATGTGTTCATTACAGTTGCCAATAGTGGTGCTTTGTACAGTAAGTTTCGTGTATTAAAAGGATTAAAGCATCAAATGAACATTCTACCTAAAAGGCTGTGCAAATGTGCCAGATGTAAGGTTTTGTTGATGCTTTGATGCTTCAATTCCTAATAATGATTCAGAAAATGAAAGTTCAATTTTTTATTTTTCAATATTATATCAAATCGCTTTGATTATTAAACATATGTTTACTGAATTAAAAACCATATAGTTTTGTTCGATTTATTTATCTCATGAATTCAAGCTTACGTGGGGACTTGTCGCCGTTTCATGCAATTAAGCTGGATTATTGATAATTTATGCATTAGTTATATGTCAATTACCTAATGTACCAAGAAAATCTAAAATTGAGTAACCGGTTCTTGCAATTATCCTTGTGGGAGAGGATACGATCCAATTCGATGCTTATCACTCCGCTCGACGAATGTTGTAATAATTTTAGTGGGTCCAATCCTATCCTATCCAATCCAGATCAGGCCTCGGTCTTAAATCCGCTCCACATCACAATATCCCATTATCACGTCGTATGCCCGAGAAATATAACTGTACTCTTCTTAATATAAATAGAAGCCATAATTATTTAAATGATTATTTCTCTTAAATGCCTTGTTTTGCCCCGTGTCAGGGGCACGGGGGTCCGACCCTTTGGATTCTTAACCCTAATACAAAAGGGGTCTCCACATGCGCACCAGACAAGCAAACCTAGTGCCTTATTTGTTTCGTCTTGTTTATCATCTGTGCTAAAGGAGAGAGAAAAGCATATTCTCATACCGACCTTCGAAAAACGATGTCGTCTGGGAAGAAGATCACGCTGAGGAGCAGCGATGGCGAGTCGTTCGAGGTGGACGAGGCCGTGGCTTTGGAGTCGCAGACAATCAAACATATGATCGAAGACGACTGCGCTGACAACGGGATCCCGTTGCCCAACGTGACTAGCAAGATTCTGGCGAAGGTGATCGAGTACTGCAAGAAGCACGTGGAGTCCCCTAAATCGGACACCAACAGCACCGCCGCCAACAGCAACAGCAACGCCGACGAGGAAATCAAGGCCTGGGACGCCGAGTTCGTCAAAGTTGATCAGGCTACTCTATTCGATCTCATCCTGGTCACCTCTTTTTCTCTCGTTTTGTTCTTAGATCTGCTCTTATTGTTGTTTGTTTGGGTTTTAGCATACTTTTCCTTTTCCTCTGGTTGGTTTTTAGCATCATTTTTTATGTTCTTTGATTTCCGATTATCGATTTTTTTTTTCATCGGGTTTTTTATTTTTTGTTGCGATTTATTTTGTTAACCTGATTTATTTCCGTACAGTTACCAGAATGTTATTGTACCGGCGGCGTGGCTTACATCTCCTGGTGACATAGCATCGAATAGAGTTTATTCCTTGAGATTATGGCAATAATAAGATCGCAGTTTGTTGTGTTTTGTGCTGATAGCTATTGTTATGTCAATTGCACTGAAAGTGTGTTGTAGTCTGCTGTTGGTGCTTCATGTTGTTCGCATTATCATCTATTCTACCTATATAGTTGTCCTACCTATGCTTTTATAATCATTCTCTTCGTAATCTGTTGACTCCCTCGAATGATGTAGCTTATTGGGCATGTTCATTTTTTTTATGAAATATTGGGCATGTTCGTTGTGTCTGTGTAATGTGTGGTTGATTGACAACCTCTAGTTTGATCAACTAAAACTTTAAATACACGAATTGAAGCGTTGCTTTTCCAAACTCTATTGGGTTGGGAGGAACATTGAGGTTAAACCTTGTTGTTTTGCAGGCTGCTAACTATTTGAACATCAAGGGGCTACTGGATTTGACATGCCAGACTGTTGCTGACATGATCAAGGGGAAGACCCCTGAGGAGATCAGAAAGACATTTAACATCAAGAATGATTTTACTCCCGAGGAGGAAGAAGAGGTCCGCAGGGAGAACCAGTGGGCTTTTGAATGAGTAGTAATGATCATTATGGATAAAAGCATTTGATGGAGTACTGGTCAATTAGCACTTGAACTTTGCGTATTGGTAGTGAAGATGTGTTACTTAGACTCTTTATCCATCGATCTTTATGCTGTTTTGAAGCATGCGAGCACATTGAATGTAAATAACAGTCGGATTGTGGGGAAGGGTTGCTGGTTGTACCCTGCAACTAAACCCCTACCTGTTTTCAACTTCATTTCATTCGGTGGTCCTAATGTGTTATATTTGCGAATTTCATCTGTTTTACATTTTCCTGTTCTATGTGTACTATGAAGTTAGTTCTTTAACATGATTGTTGTCTGTTTCCTTTTACCTCATGTCATTCTTTACTCAGTTCTGCATATTCTATGAAATTTTATTTAATGTGCCGAAACGTCTAAGCAACAAGTAACATGTATGCTCGTTGCCCAACTACCGTAGTTGTTTTGTTGTTTGTGAGGAAAGTTTTCACATTGCAGTAGGCGAGGTATGAGCTAACTCGATCCCTACCAAGTTTAATTGCTTCTTGACTAGGACCTGTGTATCATCTGGTTTTGTTTGAATTTAAGTGTCATGCCAAGGGATGTTTGAACAATACAATGCAATTCTTTGGGAAGCTCATCAACATATAAGGCAAAACCGTGGGAGTGGAGATTTATTGTTTCTTGAAGCAATGAACTGATGAATGGATGTAAGATATGTATCTGTGATCTTATTTTCTCGTGGTTTTATGCCAAGAAATGACCGATCTTTTTCCCAAATTGAGACTTATGAAAATACATAAACTAAGCAAACTAGCCCGAGAAGGAAATTTGACGACGAATCGTCATTATCCTCTGTAGTTCCTGTCGATAAATTAGATTTTTTTCACTACTGAACCTGGTAGACTGATGCAGATAAATTTACCTTGCTCTGGACTACCAAGGATTCAATTCCCAAAGTCATTGCACTAAACCAAACAAAACCAAATTTCCACTCGCCATGTTATCAGAAAGCTGCTGCTTATCCGCTTGCACCTTCTTGTAAGAAACCCATGAACCGAACGCCTATTTATGTCTATGTATAGGACAAGAGTTGCAGGTCAAGCATAAAGATCTACACTTCTCCATCGATGACCAGGTTTGGAAGAAGAGACCATAAGTTAGGTTCCAATCGTTGTATGCGAAACTAATCTTACCATCAAGTGCGAATGTTCTGTCTTGGTTCATTCACGAAACAACGGGCAGAATACAAAAACAGGGAGACAGCCAAAGGTTAAGGACTACTCTTGACTGATGCGAGTGGAGTAAGAGAGTTGACCACCTATAAAAGAGAGTGATTTTGGTTGAGAATTGGGATTGCCCGAGAGGTATTTGGAAGCTTTCTAGTGTTAATTTATGGTCTGAGAGCAATGCTCGAATTGCGGAATACGTCTGGTAGATCACCTACTAACAGAAGGATGCAAGCAAGCTTGAAATGAGTAAGTAGGTAGAGTTCAATTTTATATAAAGAGGTCAAGAGTTGCACTCATGTTTAGGTGCAACAGCTTTTTGATGAGCACTCAAAATCATCTTCTCTGAAAACAACAACACTTACAAACCACTCCAAATGACCAGACAGCGGAAAGGATCATCACTTGTGAGTGTATTTCATTCACTTGATACCCTCTCATTAAAGATGTAACAGAGATCGATTCTATCCTTCCGTAAAGCAAAATGGTTTTTAACAGGTTGATCTCCATCATCTGCTGCCTCATTGGCTTACGAGGGTATCCAAGAACTAAAAGCATAGTCATCAGAGTGGATGCTTCCAAGTGTGGAGATGGCATTGCATTCCAGTCGCCAGCAGGGTCAGGTTCAGCCAAGATTCTGGAAGTTGAGGGCCAGCTCTGTTGTGTCTGCTTGTCAGAATTGGAAGTAGGAGAGGATCTGCGTGTCCTTCCATGCTTGCATAAGTTTCACAAGCCATGTGTTGAAAGGTGGTTTGATGGGTATTGCAAAACCACCTGCCCGTTGTGCAGATTCTCGACGGGAGAAGACAAATCTTATAAGAGAGACGAGCAGTTGACAGAAGAGATGGTAGTGTGGTTTTCTTCCTTTCATGCTGCCGGCTTTTAAGGAGGACTAAAAAATTAAAATTCCGTTGCCGGGAATCGAACCCGGGTCTCCTGGGTGAAAGCCAGATATCCTAACCGCTGGACGACAACGGATTCTTTGTTACATATTCATTAAAAGAATTAATAGATAGATATGTTAGTTAGAAAAGCATGCTATAGCTCAGTTCCATACAAACACAGTTTACGTCCATTGAAGCCCAAGTTAAAGAAAGCCCGTGATTTGAAATGAAGATCGAACCATGCTTTATCCAATTCTAGTAGGATGGCTGCCCCACTATTTGTTTTATTGGATCTGAACTGTAATTGGGCCCGGACATACGCCATCCTCTTGTGGTGTTGTTTTTTTTTATAAAAAAAATTCCAAACGTAAAAACTACTTTGTTTCCGTACCAATTTACAAGTTTAGAATGAAGGAATTTATGGAATTGATATTTTCATTCCACATAACATAAGACAATATAATTTGACTTAATAACGTGTCTAATTCTGTGGAAGTTTCTACGAGACAAAAATAATTATCATCCCCGACCAAACGGATATGTGGAATTATAAATATAATATGATGGTCCAAAATATATCATACAAATCCACACTTACAAGAATAGAACACATGTAAGCACGCATCATCCATTTATACTGACAAGAGACACAGGCCTGATAGACTAACAAAACAGGCCAGGAGAAAGGATTGCATATCACATGGAAGCACGAATCCATTTATCCAGCAGTTTTTTCACCTCCTAAATAATTCATTATGGGCTAAACATTACTGACCTTTGATTTGAGATATCACCGACCAGATATGGAGGACCCATCGTTTTATCCTTCAGTTTCATCCGCCAGTTTTTTCATGCCTCTGCTATTTTCATGTGTGTCAGTAGCATATTAGTATTATTCAAGCGGTGGCGTCATGCATGTTCATGAATGTTACTCGATGCCAGCTAACCTTTTACCGGCACCATTTGTAGCTTTGCCTTTGTTCGTCGTTTCAGCTCTCTTTAGACCTACAGCTTTCCAAAACCAGGCAGAGAAATATCCAACTTGTCCACTCAAATTTCCACTGTACGAACTGGATAAGACACTTTTGAGTAGTAAAACACTCGAATTTTTTAAAAAAATTGTTCCAATTTTTGTTATTGGTTGAAACCCTTGGTTGTTTTTAAGAATAAGAAGCCTTTTTACGTGTAGAAAAAGGACTTCCCGTGAGCAACAAGAATCGGAAATTACTAATAAGTTGCTTGCAGACCTAGAGAGTTTAGATTTGAAATAAAGATAAACCCTTTTATTTGTTGGGGGAGGCACTTTGGTCCAACTTTATATCTATTTGTGGCGGGTTGCTGATCTTTACAATTCCAAAAAACGTTTTTAAGTACCTGCAAATCCAAAAGGAATGGTAACAATAATACTACTTTTGAGTTCCTGCTAGTATTGAATCATTAATTAATATCGTGGTTTAATATCTTTATTTAATAATAGGCTTATCACATAAAAATACAAATTAAAATAAATAAATATTTAATTTGATGTCATCGGAAGAATTAATAGATTTAAAATTTAAAATTTAATAATATTATTGATTTAAATTATAATAATCTCGAATATTTTGTAAAAATACAAAGTCAAGGAATCCAAAGGTGGTCATATGGGTGGTGGCCATCATCGGCCATGCTAGTACGTACCCGCTTCTTCCTCGCCTTCTTTTTGTTGGTTTCCTGTTCTATGAAATTGTGTCTGCGAAACGAAGAATAAATAAAGCAGAAATGTGTTTTTGGGATGCCCAGCCAAAAGATGCATAAAGGGCCATTCAACAGGACAAAATTACGGTAATAATGGGGAAGAGAAAGGGAGCCACCATTGGCCCCCCCAACAGCAAATTATCTGAGGTATTCAACAGGAGGATGGATAGCAGAGACAAGAGAGAAAAAGAATCCTTTGAAAGTGACGTGGCGTTTGGAACAAAATATCCTTCTACATATCGTACATGTTATGGGAGAGTCTAAGCCAATTTACCATCCGAAAGCAGTCTTTTGCATGAAAGGAAAGTTTTAAAGAGGGAATACAAGGCCAACAAGAAAGACCCACAAAGTGAGGCTCCCTGCCTGATCAGGAAAACAACAACTACTATTCACCGCGCACATGCCACCATTCCTCAAAGCAGCAGGATTTTCTGAAGCCAAACACAGCAAACAGAAGCATGGAAAACTAACAAAACCCCTTTTTGCATGCCAAAAACCCACATGACCCCCATTTAGATGGAACGGAACACTAATACTCAAAATGGAGCCGTCGACGTTCGACATAGAGTGTGCTTTTTGGGAAGCTGAGCAGCCGCAGCTAAACATAGCTGGCAAATAGGGAAAGAAACAGTAAAAGACTCGCCGAAAATAGGAGAAACACGAACCGATGAGATACAAAATCTAACGCTCAAAAAAGCTCCTTGCCCTACAGGCTTTGCATAAATTAAGAAGGAAACTGATGTTGGGTCGAAGTTAACTCACCTCCTTATGTTGTCTCCTGAGTCTTTCATTCTCTTCCATCAAATGCGCAATTTCGAGCTCTAACTCATTTGTGTATGCCTGCACGAGGGGTGAACGTGAGGGATAAGAAGAAATGCCTTGAAAAATCCAAAAAAATAATGTAGAGATGACAAATAATTGGCAGAGGTAGATAAATTCCTGTTTTCTAGCTCTGGATCGAGCGGCCGACTCTCGGTTTTTGATCATGCGTTTGTGGCGGCGGTTACCGGAGCAGCCATCAGAGTCTTTAGCTCTTTTTTGGCCAAAAGAAGGAAAAGTAGGAGATGAATCTAAAGCCTCGAAATGATTGTTAAACGAAGAGGCTACATTTAAACCTGGGTCTGCTTGAGAATATGATCTACGCCTAATATGAGCAGTGTTGTCAAGAAAATCCAAGCCAGGGACAGTATTCAAGCTCAAAACGGTTGCTGGTGGAGGCACAGCAGGAGGAGCATAAAGACTGGAATCTCCAGAACTACCGGAGACAACTCTTGCCGGCTGGTCTTTGTTAAATGGCCCAGCAAGAAAGTCCTGGAGTATAAAATTAGGGTTGGCACTAGGGTTATGGTGTCTTGGCGTCGACAAGGAGAAATCTTGGTCAGCAAAAGTATGGTCATGAAGAGAAGCAAGATTAATGTCCTTCCACACCTCTTCCATTGTCCTATGCGCGGGGTATTGGTTTCGATTGGGAAGGCTTGAAGATGAAAATCGCAAAGGAGATGGATACGACACCCTGACTCTGTCGATGAGGCCTTTTGTTCTGTCCTTGTTGTTTGCGTCGTCCCCGCTGATGTCGTTCTCCTCGCCACCTGTTGATGACAACATCCAGAGACAGAGGAGGATGTTGTGTCTTCTTATAGTATATACTGGGTCTTGCTCCGAGATTTTATGTTTTGAGTACTGTCCTGGATGTGCGTGGGGTGGAGACCAAGTGCTTTACTACGGTTATCTATTAACCTTCAGTCAATGGTCAGGTGCGCCACCAAGAGGGAGAGGAGAAGAAATAACGAGTGTGAGTGAGTGGTGCAGGTCGGTCCACGCATACCTGATGGGGCACCAACTATATATTTTCAAATACATTGTATTAAACCGACAATTATTGGAAAATTGTGATTACTGTGTAATTTCTTTTATACAGCTACTCTCTATAATAAAAAATTATATTTTCAAGCCTAGTGAGATTTATATATATAACCATTTATTATTTTTCAAAATATCATATTGGTGTCTGATTGGGATACACTGTATTAACATCATATGTTATCTAATAAAACTTGTTCCTTTAATTAAAAAAATTAGGCAGTAACACGAAAGTATTGATTTTATCTGATTAAAAAAACAAAAGAGAAGTATTTTATTTAGATGGTTTTATAAAATGAAAAATTATTTCGGAATTATCACATCATGAAGCATATTGAAGTCAACGATCATATTTAATGACTGGAGAGATAAAATAGAATCTATATTATAAAAAATTATATGTTAAGTATCTATGAAGGAACTTAAATAGTTGAAGACTACAATATGGATATAATTTCTAGATGAATTTATAACAACAATAAAGTTTAAAAGAAAATGAATTTAAAAATAAAATATAAAAAAGGCGAATGATAAAACCAACCGCATAAAACAGTCTTAATATTTACTATCAAGAAATATCCTCGAGGACATCTTTACCAATTTCCTGGGTGAATACTATCATCACACGGCGGTGCTGAAAGGGAGACATATAATGATGTAAATCTAATATCGAATTTTTAATATTTAATTAAAAATTGATTAGATAATATAAATCAAATATTTTCACTCGAATTTAAATATAATATATGAAAGTCTCAAATATCATATGAGAATATTCAAGGTCATTCTCAACATCCATCAACAATTAATAGTACGTGGAAATAATAATTTGGTGGCCCAAATACTCGTAATAAGTCATGGATGTGTGTGAGTAGCAGCCCAAATACATGAGGCAACTGTGAATTCAGGAAAATTCTCTCCGTCCGGTCCCCTCTGTTTTGAACATCTGCAGCTCCATACTGTGTATTTTACGCATCTCTGCTCTGCTTGAAAGCTAAATTGTGAAAAGGAGATAGTGTGCCTTACGGAATCTTGGTTCAAAGAATCGTGCTATCTCTGCCTTCAACCTTTCGATTCAGAGGTAGTAGGTGACCCAAATTGCAATGATTGTAAGCGATTCTGTTTTACTCTGTTGCTTGCTTGTCACCAGATATCATCTATTACAGTTTTTCAACTTTTGCCTGTTCTATGGAAATCACGGAGAGAAGTGGAATTAACTTTCATTTTCACTAATTCAAGAATTTAATACATTATAGGTATTACTAAAAATTTAAGTTGTTCATAGCCATGATGTTTCATGGACTATGGATGCCTGAATTGGTTTGTTTTTCTGCTCGAGGGCCCTACTTCAGCTTAGTCTATCCTGCAATCATTCACACTTTCTATTCAACAAGGATAAGGAACGACGACTATCCAGTATGGTGGTATTTCAAAAGATAAGAGACAAGAGAAAAAAAAAAAAAAAAAGGGTTCAAAATCCCATCGTGGTTTGATCATTAGCTTTGTAGTCAAGGAAACAGTATGTAATCGATAGAGTCGCAGTCAATGATAATTCTGGGGCCGGCAATTTGCCAAATGTTCTCATATACGCCCAACACAAGGCGGATTGCCAGAAATGTTAAGAAAACGAAATCAACTGAAGAAGCAACAAATGTTACGTTTCTGGAGCTCCCAAATCACCTTGGCAGAAGTGCTCCACTTGCTGCGTTGGGTCGAGTGCAGATAAGTGAATTTTCTTTCCCCTGTACTATGGTAATGGAGAGAACAGTGAAACGGCATTGCTCCACCTGTTGGATCAGGGAACCGCCGCACATTACTAATAGGCCATCCCCTAGAGGTGGTCAGAGAGAAGAAAGGCTTTGTAAATTCACAAAATGATGAGTTGATATCTGATGTGACTGTTTGTACATATCAGCACATTTTTTTATTCAACTGTGCATGGGTGATTACCATCTTCTTCAACCATGAAAGAGGAAGTAACCATAAAGTATGTGCCGTCACAAAAGAAAACGTCAAGCTCATCTGCTCCGATATATACATATAGATTCCCTCTCTGTCTCAATCTCAGACCTCTATTTGTTCGCCGGGTAATATACAGGCTAGGGCTTTCTCTCTCAAGTCCATTCACGGCATAAGCTATCTCAACTTTATTCGCATTACATTTCTGAGAACTGTTTTCACATTGGACAATATCTGGAGGATCCTATCCATGAAAACAAGTCTCTCCTTGGGAATCAGTACTGCTTCTTTGCTTAATTATTTACAGTATTTACTGAACAAGTTCGGTCCCATCTCTCTGCTGCAGACTGTACTTAGCGAGTGAACTGGGTTATTTTGACAAATGACTTTCTCAAAAAAAAAAATACAGAAAAAAAAGACTCGGTAATGGCTCATTGCCGTCTGCAGAGGCGCACGTCTATCCTGGAAACGTAGCCTACAACGTAGCTTTTCTATTTATTAAATTTCAAGATATATATAATCCGGAGATAGAATGCTTTTCTATTAAAAATATCTTCTTAGTTAACATATTGTCTTTTGTTTGTTAGAAAATATTAAAAGTTATTTTATTTTCTTGACATCATTGCTTCTCTTCTCCTCCGATAATCGAGCCAAGGAACTAGGGTTGGGATTGACTTGTGTTGAAAAGTATATATAATAAAAAAAAATTCCAATTCCCGAAAAAAAGTATATAATATGGCAGGATCCACTTATGAGCCATGAATTTTGTTATAATATTAATTAATTCCTATTTCATTCTTAGCCATAAATTAAAAATAAATAATTCTAAAATTCTAAGATATTTTGTATTTAAAATTAAGATCAAACTATTGACCTTTAAAAATATATATTATTATCATTCAGCTGTACTTATAATATATATATTGAGTTATTTACTAATCTTTTCAGTTTAAGAATTTATAGAAGTTTCTGTTAAAAATTATCTGACAGTCGAGTCTAAGTTAACGAAATTGTTTAGTGTTAATTACATTCTTAATTCCTTTTCAGATGAAAGAATCTAAATGGGGCGTTTCTGTGTGTATATTTATAATAATTATACAGATTTAAAGGTTTAATATGAGACCGTACAGAGCAAGGAAAATATCAGAGCCGCAGTGTGTTGTCTTTAGTTAGACAGTTGTCAGCTCAGTGTTGCACAGTTCCTTATAACTCAGCCTAAGCCCCGGTTTCCGTAGCGTGCAGGTTCAGTACATGGCTCTTTGTTATTTAAACCACGTAAAATATGTGTAGTATCCACCTCAGTGCCCCTAGCTACTCCTCTATTCTTCGTTCAACAACTCTCGATGGTCCACCAGTTGATCGACGAAATGCAAGATCGGTATTTCATCGGAAATATAGGTGCATGAATAAGCTCTGTTTGGTTGCATTAGTGTTAGAGTTAATAATTTTTAAGTCAGTCATTTCAATGTCGGTAACTTTGGGAAGAGCTTACTATACAATCGCCAACATTAGTTCTATCATATCTATCAACAATTCAACACCAATATAGTTTGGTGATAGTGTAGGCCATAGCTGAAATTAGAAATGTCTCCTTTTTTCTGTCATTTTATATAAAAAATGTCAGAAAAAAGGAGAGAAAAGAACCACAGATGGCACTTTCTATGATGTGGAAGGAAACATACAGGACACTTTCCCAGTAATGCAAGGGTACGGTTTTGGTGTTTGATGTAGACTCATCGAGCTTCTATACTTTGAGCGCTCGTTAGGAAAGAGACGACTTTCGATCTGATTAGGATGCTTTGCTTTTCCTGTATATTTCTTTGTTGTAAGTTTTAATTTCTTTGTCCGTTTTCAAGTTTTTACTCTGTGGGAAACAATCATCAGACTGAAGGGTAACAGCGTGAATCACAATGTACATACACTAGGGTGTTGTTATAGGGTGCGTTCTGAATCTACTTGTGTGAAATTTGTGTACTTGACATCGTTGGTGGTCTGTCTTGTTCTTTTTTTAATGGTGAAATATGATGCACAGAAACCTGTTCTTATTTGCTTCTGTCGTGTTGATTGTTAATCGACCGAGTTTCATACATATCAGTGAAAAAACCTGTGTTCTACTCTAGCCACTTGCTCTGCCTCTCTTGGCAAGGATTATTGTCCACAGTAAGTAAGAAGAACCTGAACCGCGGAAGCTATTGAGTGTTTATTGTCTAGATCTGCATTCTATAAGTTCTTTTTCCTTTTAAAAAGCCAGCTTATTATGAAGTTTGTGCAGAATGGTTGCTTTCCCTTTTCTTTTCAGCTAACAAGTGTTTGTTTATAATTGGAACATCCATAGTTATGTCAACAAATCAGTACATATGTAAACCACATCCATGCATGCGTCATGATTGCTCCTATGGGAACTTTACAGGTTGATTTATTTGATAACAAATGGGGTTTGAGACTGGGTCTTATCTTGTTCTTGATGGTCTGAAGGATTAGTTCATGTTTTTTTCTGAATTTCTAGGAAAAAACGGTATTATAGGAAAGTTTGGAATATAACTTGAAACGGATATGACCGAGGCACCTATTAGGAAGGAGAGTCTGAACACAATTGCGTCAGTTGTCCTGGAGGAGTGGGAGGGGCCTTACTCCCTACAGGAGGAGTTAAAGTTCCTCAACATTTTTCTTTATAGTCACGACAGAAGGGCATAGGCTCGTAGGCTCCAACCTACACAGCCCAAAGGCTATTGCAACAATAGTAAGACTAAGTGAATATTATGTTGCCATTGAAGTACTTGATTACGAAACTGAAGATTATAATTTGGATGATAAATGGTTTAATTAAAAATAATTATTTTTAAGTGATACATTATGGACATGTTTCTTCATAAATAAATTGTGTTATATTTCCTCAGTTTATTTATGAAGTTGTTTCGATGATAAACGATTTTATGTTGAATTAGGTGGTAATGGATTATCTGGTAAAAATAATGGATACAAAACATGCGTCTTCAATTTTTATGAAGGTATTATCGTAAATAGATATCGTTCTACTGTATTTACAAACGAGATAGGATAACCATTTGTGTTGTAATTTAATTCAAACCAGTACAAGTAAATAACCAATATTAAATAAATCAAAATAAAAAATATGCTATTACCAAAATGCAGAAAAAAATTAAGTAAAAATATAAAAAGATAAATAAAGCACAAATCAACCCTTATAAAGACAGTTAAATAAATTGAATTATCATATAAAAAATTATAAACATACTGCTACTTAAGAATATTTTGCCAGTATTGTCCAGGTCAGTTTTCTAGTGTGCCCCTTGATAACAATAAAAAAAAAGAATATTTGTACCTTATGAAGAAACGTGTATTTACCACAAGAACTAATCATGAGTAAAACTTAACAGAAATGGTAAAAACACCGCAGTGAAAAAAAGAATGGAATAACATATACTACAGGTTAACCTTTTTAACTAACACTAACGTTATATTTCATCCAAATAGAGGTAGTATTTGAGTGCGCGAGACAAGATAACAAAATGTTGGATAAATTTTGGTATTAAAAAATAACGAAAAACACAATAAACAACAAAAGGTTCCCAATGAGGTATGGGCGAACTAACCTCCGTTACCCAACTTAGTAAATGCTTAGAGAATTACTAACTAAACTTTTATTTGTTAGATAATGGGGTATACCATATTTGATAAAATACCAGAAATAAATAAGTCAAACTTCTAGAAAAAGAATGTAATAATATAACTCAAACAAACCAAATCTCAAAGTTCCTGTCTTTGTAGTATATATTATAAAGAAAGACAAGCGCTGGAGCTATCTCACAACATCCCACCTATCCAGACTTATTCCATTCCACCACCATCATATGATTTTCTTCAAAATTCTGTAACCCCAAAGATTTCAAAAAGCCAGCTGTGGGGCAGTGATGGAAGCAAAACCAAAATCCCGCATTAGAACAATAATCCACCATATTAAAAAGGCATATTAGGTCTTTTTTCCTCTATAAGATTTACTTTCAGTCTTTCAAAAGTTTTCTTTTTCCATTCCTAAACGTCATCTACTTGTTCATGGAAAAACCATTTTTACCGTGTGAAAGGTCTCACACGGCTATCTTCAATGAAAATGAAGCCGGAATCAAACCACTCCCCATCCTCCTCCCTATATAATGTGCATCAGCACACAGTTTTCTTGCTTAATGTTCTCCTCATGGATGAGTGATCCATACCTCCTACCACAGTTTCGCCAGTCCTCTCGGTGTCAATATCTACTTGACTCGAATTGTTTTGATTTGGTGTCCTCTCTTCTATTACAATGCTTTGGACATTGGCTACCAGTTTATCAGGACTAGAATTCCCAGGTGAACCAGGACTGGAAGCATTTGGAAACTGAATTGTAGTAGGCATTATCCATCTCTTCCACTCAGACTTTCTCCTCACCTTGTCGCCCTAAAATATACAATAACAAAGCAACAAAAATTAGAAAGAAAGAACTCAAATGATCATTAAAATACAAAAATTTACGAGTCCAATAAAAATATTCCATAACAGACAAATGATGGATAAATAGGTTCACAATTAAGCATAGGATAAATTTCAATGGAAAGTGACAAGACAATACTGCAAATAATCAACTCAGGCAACAGAACCCGAGAGAATATTGGAAAATTTACCTGTACTTCCACCATGGAAGAGCTTTTCAAAGATTCCAAAATAAACGGGATATTGCCAGTCAATTGTGAAACCTGCACACAACCAGCGAATACTTGAGTTAATGGCCCAAGGAACTGTGAAAAACGTAAGACACGTAAGACAGATTTACATAATGATAAACAATAACCAGATCTGGTTGGCATGAAATGGGAAAGGAATTCTAGAACAACTCAGTCCAACCAATAAAAAGAATTGTACATAGGATTCTGCTATTAAAGGATTATACATACTGCTCCTGGGGTTAGGCAAGTCAAATAGCTAAAGAACAGTATAAACTAAGAATTTCTAGTTTGGTGCTTCCCCGTGGATGGTTAACTGATCTATATAATATTTCAGACATAATAAATAGCCAACTAGCTAACACATAGTAGAGATGGGTTGAAAAGTTGAAGACGACTATTATAACAAGTTTGTGAATTCATTATCCTGGAACCAAACTGTGAATACAAAATGACAAAAGGAAAAGGCAAAATCAAAGAAAATACTATAAGCAATAACCATGACACACGGGAGAAATCAGGCAAATGTGCATTTGTTAGAACATATATATTACATTAGATATTGGGCCCACATTTTGGTCCAATCCATCAAATAAAAATCATAATTTTCGCCGTAGAAAATTGAGAGGACATAGCAACAGCTAAAACTTTGTTTACCTAGCAATTACAAGAGGGTTCGTCGTGGATCTTGGCACAAATGAATAACTTTTTATAAATCACATAAATACGTGGGGCAATAATTTGTTGAATATCTACTAAACTGGTAATCTCAAAGAGTATAATGTCCTCGTTAAAAATAAATCAAAAGGTATTGGCAGGAGAACAGTAAATAACCTAGTTACAAGAGGGAAAAAGCATGTAAATGAGCACACAACAGGAGAAGGAGAAAAAGAAATGACAACAACACAAGAACCACTAATCAAACAAACTTCACAGAGAATTATGTGTAATGCAAGGCCTAAAGGCAAACAACTCACTACGAATATTCACATTTCAAATATCAGAAGAGAAAACCGATACCACATAGTACCACATAAAACTAAATAGAACCACCACGCAGATGAAATAACAAAAATGCAACGCCCAGATAAAATATAATTTACCACGCATAAAAGTGGAATTAATTTCATGAAAGGAAATGATTACCCGTAATAACCTCTGAGCAAAGAAAATAATAAAGATTAACCCAAAAAAAAACCCATCCATATGCCAAAAGAACTCACTTTTTTGAAGCCAGCTATTAACTTAATAGGTACCCAGCCTTGGTAATCCATGTTCTGCCGCAAGAATATGTCTTTAACTAAATTTTCATTACTGCAATAAACAAATTTGAGATTTCACTTCAGTTACAATAAAAAAAAACAACAAGAAGGTGCCGGACAAAAATAATGTGGAAGAAACTAAACACGGAAACAAATATCGAAAAGGATACCTGAAATAATAGTCAATCTGATTCACTATCTTAGAATGCAATTGCATGTCTGGAGCAGGAAAATATACTGGAGGAGGAATTGGTCCAATAAAAGGTACAGCTTCCAGAAAATCGGAAGGACCAACATAATAAATAGGTGTCAACTCTAATAATAATCAAAACATGAGTTCAGAGAATATAATAGCCATGAAAGGAACTAGAAAAGAAATATTTGATTTACCGGGAAATCCCATAGGTCCAAAAGGCCTCAATGGTGGAGGGGCAAGATATGGTGTGGTGGTAGGTGGTGGAGGTGGTGGTGGTGGAAGCCTCATAAACCTTGGGGTACCTCTCTGTGGCTGCATATGTGAATCTCTGTTAGTAAGATTCCTATGAGCATTCCAATCATGATTTCCATAGTTATGATGGTGGGAACCATCTCGTGAATGCTGTCCGTTGCGATTTCTAAATGAATTGCGTGGCTGCAGTGGATGATCATTGCTACTGCGGGATTGTGAACTCCTCTGTCCATGGTCCCCAGGAGAAGTATTATTTAAAGGCAATTCCCCACCTGGACCCTGTGTCATTCCACCATTAGATGATGTGTTAGCACCATTGCGCTTCATCGATCTTTGCCGCATTGGTACTGGATGGCTTGGAGCTGAATTGGAGTTCGCAATGCTACTGCTTTGTTTCTGTGAAGACAATGAAGCAGTTCCAGTTCCCTATTTTAAACAAATAGCACAGCATCAGAAAAACACAGATATGATGATTATAATGTGCTATGAAACAGAAGACAGTTCTCCCCTATCTTCCATAAGCCACAACATTGTACCTGTTAACCAAGCAAGGACTGAACTCCGCAACAAAAACATAGACAATCCCTTTGTCTCAACAATTCAACAACTCAGTTTAATCAGCACTAACAGGTGAGAAGAGCCATAAAATAGAAGTTTCGTTTTTAAAACTTCACACTGTTTAGTGATACCGAGCTGAATTACAGAATCACCCGATGATTATCTCCGATGTTATTAGCTATGACAAAGCGTAAAGGGAATAAAAAATAAGTAACTTGTATGAATAGATACAGGCAGTGTGGACTGACCTGCGAAACGGGAATAGACGATGATCCATCAGATAAACCTTTCAATGAATCCGAAGAGGACGATTTCGATGAAAACCTAGCCGATTCAGACAAAGCGGGCCATGACGCTGCCCCCATGACCGGCTCAACCTCCACCGCCCCATTTGAAAGCTTGTTCCATGCCGGCTTCTTACCGGCATTACCTCTGACGAGACCGTTCTCGTTATCCGCGCTCTCATCTGCCACCAGAACTACGGAAGGAGATGAAGAATCCACCTGTTGCTCGACCACAGGTGGGGAACTAGACGAAGAAGGAGCATCATCCGTCGTAACCGGGATGGGCTCCAATTCACCGCGCAGAATTTGTTTCCAGGGCGATGATACCATACGCGAAGCGCCGGGACGGGACTGGGGGCTGATCACAGATTGGTTACTGTCAGTAGCGGAGTAGTGATCATCGGCGGCCGATGAGGAGGAGTTAGTACTAGGGTTAGGGTTAGCCATTATAAACGTTTCCTAAAAAAGAAAAAAAAAATACTAGGTTTGTATTATTGTGCAAGCTTCTCTCTAGTTCGATCGGGCGAACAACAGAGAGGAGAGGACGGAGGAGGGAGTGGAAAGGAAAAATATTAAAGAATGATGCCTGCCGGGAGAAATTAGGGTTTTGATTCCATAATGTATGATGGAATTCCCGAACAAAAATAGTGGGGGTAAGACGATCGCTATATAGTGAGAGATCAAAGGTTTTTAACACTCTCCACCATTCTTTTTTTTCCTCCGCTTAAGCTGGTAGTCACCATTTATTGGTTTGTTTTTCAATAAAATCTCAGTTTTACGTTTTTGTCCCTATATTCTTTTTACACGTTTGTGTTTTTATTTACTTAAAATTAGTGTTGTGTTTACTTTTTAAGAATAGTATTTGCCTTGAACTTTTGTCCACCTGGTTTATGCTTTTAATTATATCTTGTTATGTGAAAAAATAATTAAAACCTTATCTGTAGGTTGGTTGTCGGTTAATTGTTCGCATGTTGTTCGATAAATATTTTTTTTCATTATTCTCTGTTAAAATTGGGATATATTAGGATTGAGATAAAGATAGTATATTATTATGAAATACAATAAAATAGTATGATATGTGTTAAATAGGATTGAGATAACTATAAATTATAATAAAAATCAAAGAATGAGATAATATTTAAACAACTATATGATAATATTATGAAATATTTTATAAATTTTATCTTTTTAATTTGCATCTAGGATTGGTGGTTACTTATCAATTTAAGATTTTTGTTTGCTTAAAATTTTAACTTGATGACTCCCAAAGTCAAAGGGATTGCCAAATAGATTCGATCCAGGATATTGAGGTCAAAAATAAAATCTTAAACCAGTAAAGATCTATAATAGAGATTGAGGTAAAAAAAACACAAAGAAAAAAGAATAAGAATGATATTATCGGTGAGTATTGTTAAGTTCTAGTTTAAAATTTTTGAGTTTGAATTAGGTAAGAATTAGGGTATGGTTTTTTGTTGTTATATATATATGTTTGAGTTTGTTGGGGAGTAAAGAATGTTTTAATATAAGTTTTATGAAGCTTTGTGGGGTATTTAGGGATGTTTGAAAATCTAGATTTCTCATTTGCAACTCAGTTAGAGATTGAAAACGACGCCATATTGTTGGCTCCAGGCCGAGAGGCATGTCCATGTCTCCTGGAAATGCAGGCAACATATTGTCCGCTATGTGTAAAACCAGGCTGGGTTTATTAGTGCAAAACCTATAAATTGCAACAAAAATTAAAAAATAAGATATTGTATAAAGAAACTACAAGTTATCATTATGAAATATTTTTAAAAAAACTTTTGTCTTCCCAATTTGCATAGTATTGATGGATGTGTATTACTTATCACTTTAAGATTTTGTCAGTAAAAGTTTAGCTTTAATGTGTTTTTCGACACACAAAGTCCATGCCAAACAGGTTCGGCCCAAAATATCGAGTTAATAATAAAAGTCCTAGACCGAAAAAGATCAGGAATGGATGTAAGGAAAAAAAAATTCAATGTAAATTATTTTTATTTTTATTCCAACCGCCAACCTACTAGTACATTTACATGACATATAATAGCAGTATTGAGTATTTGAACCCAATTAAAATACACATCTGGTTCGTCACATTTGTTAGGTTTAGAATGATGCTGATTACAGATCTCTACTATAATGCAGTCTTTCTTTTAACAGGTTAAGGAAATCATTTACAGCATATTTTCTTTAATAGAATTGTTCAAGATTAGAATGTGGTTTTTAATCAATAAAATTTTAAAAATAATATTAAATTTAAATATTTTAAAAATTATTAGATTTATTAGATATGTAAAATTAATAAAATAGATTTACTAAATATGTAAAATCTAGAATAGATATATAGAAAATAATAAAAGATGAATTTTTAAATTGGTGCCTATGTTATAGTCTTCTAATATTAAATTTATTTTATACTTTATTTATTTGACTCCTTATATAAATTTAATTATAATAATTTGTTATAATGTTTAAAACATACAAGATATTCTTTATCTATCAAATAATAATATTTTTTTATTTATAACAAATATAATATCAATCATATTAAACTTAAAATTACTTAATTCATTATATTATAAAACTATTTATTTCATTTTATTCAATATATATGTGATAAATTATCAAAATTAATATGTTCAAATTAATTATTTAAAATATAATAATTATTTTTTTATTAAATATGTGATTACTAATTTTAAATTATATGTCTTGTAATTATTATATTCGTTAATGTTATAGCATAAATTTATATATAAAATTTTATAATAATATACATCAAAGAATATTTTAATAAAATATTAATAATTTCGGTTGCTTCAGATTACAGTATTTATATTTATACCAAACATGGTAAACGAAGAGAAATCCAATCCAATCTCTCTAACGCCGATTCTGATTCTCAAAATTTTACTTACCAAACATAACAGTTACAAGTTGTAGAAGACAGAAGTACCGTTTTGCCATTTTGATTTGCAGCTCTGGTTCGCCGTTCTGCTGCTTCCCCCCTAAACTTCAACTCTGTGGCTATCATATTTCAAAATCGATCACAGGCTCCAAAGGTGCCGATGAGAAGAGAAAGAAAAGTAAGAATAAACACAAAAACAAAAAGGAGCAAAGGCTCAGACGATGAAGACAGGAACGATATCATCGCAGATCCTCGATTCGGTGCCCAGTGACCTTAGATTCCAAAAAATTCCCTAGAGTAAGATCAAAATAGCCATTGAGTCTCGTTTTGATTGCATGTACACCGTCGATAATTTTACCACTTCTACGGCTCCGTTAGATAAACGAGGCAGGCGTAAGAAGCCAGGCCAGAGTGCTATGCGCCAGTATTATCATCTCGAAGAAGATAAGAGAAAGCCAAAGAGAAAAGAGGTGAAGATGGAGTCGAGTAGCGAATCGCTGTCGGAGGAAGAAGAGGATAAAAAGGCGAAGAAGAAAAAAGAAGAGGTAGAGTCTAGTAGTAAGTCAGTATAGGAGGACGAATCGGAGAGGAGTGACATAGAGTCGAGCTCTGATGAAGAAGACGAGAAGATGGAGTTTGACGAGGATCCTGTCATTGGAGGAACGTCTTGCTCTGAGTTTATTACTATCTTTTAAAATTCTTTTTGAGCTTTTTTTTTTGTAAAATAGAATGGAAAACTGTTTGATTTGTGTAAGCAGTCTCCTCACATTTTAAATTCTTCTGTGTATGTGTATGTGGCTTATCTTGGATTATTATAGACCGAAAATGTGGCAACTACTGAAGAGTCAAGTCCCAGGCTTGCTGTTGTTAGCATGGATTCGAGGCATGTTCGGGTAAATGTTATTAACATTTTTTCATATTCTTGGTGCTCATTGATTTTTGAACGAGCATTTTGTAGCCAGGCTCACGATGCTGTTTGTCTACAGCGTTCTGTACTTTTTGCTGGTCTTCTAATGTTGTGTTTTGTCTGAAGCTTTTCTTTTCTTATTCCATTATGCAGGCTGCTGACTTGTATATAGTCTTGAGCTCATTTCTTCCACGAGGTGGAGAAATTATGATCTTGGCTGTCTATCCATTCGAATTTTGACTTCAGCATATGAAATAAGAAGATGTTCGAGATCCTGTTGGTTTGTTTGACAATGACGAAGGTGATGATGGTGATGAGATTGATCCTGAGAAGCTGCTTGCTTATGAGAAAAGTAGACTGAGGTAATAGTCAGCTTGTTTATCCTGTGTCATCAACAAGGCCCTTTATTTTCTTACTTTTTTCTATATAATCTTCCTCTGTTCAGGAGACCTTATTAGAACATTTGGAGAAGGAATACAGAAAACATGCACTTAATCACCTTATGATTATTGGTGCTAGATATTTGTTCTATGTGTGAAAATGATTATTGAAATGCGACCAAAACACATGTAAATAACCAAGGTTATTGTCTTCATTTAACAAAAGAGAGATTATGGCACAAAGTATTAGCTATATGTGAAGAATATTCCACTAAAGCTACCTTATGTTTAGTTTAAGAAAGATCACTCAAGGAAGCTTCACGACAATCTGCTTGCTGCAAGGTTCATTACAAATACAGATGGTAATAAATTTGAAGAAATGGTCAGACCTGAATTTATAAATTGTTGGGTTCATGTTTCCTTCATGCTGTCATTCCTTATTAAGTACTTCATGTTAGAATTTGAATATCCATTTTGGGTTTTTTAGATATCATGCATGATATGCTATAATTTTTAGCCTAACCCCAGGATGTTACTTTGCCGTACCTTCAGTTTCCTTATATTTGTATGTAAAAAAGTGGTGCTTTTTGGTCAGGAAAGGAAGTCAATTTCATATAATACTTTCCAAATCCATATTATCATTGGTTAAATTTTCATTTTCTGTTGCGTGATGAATATTTTACATTTTTCGCATCTGAATCTCCATCACTTTTTTGATAAAATTTTCTTATCTTCCTTCAAAGGTGTACTACTTTGGTGTAGTAGAATGTGATTCTATTGCAACAGCAGATCATCTCTACAAAAATTGTGATGGGGGTGGAGCTTGAAAAATCTTCCAATATGCTGGACTTCAGATTTATCCCCGACTCTATGGAGTTTAAACATCCACCTCGTGATGTTGCAACAGAGATATATATTCAGCTTCATAATGTTAATGAGGGAGTGTATGTTATGTTACTATCTTTTGCGTCCGAGAATTAGCATCATATATCTACGATATACCTTTAACAAAGGAAAGTGGGTTATCAAGGACCATCCTGACAATTTTTATTGTTGCACAGGCTTCAACAGACTACGAGCAATTGTATTTCCTTACTAAATCCTGCAACACACTAACCCAGGAGTGTCCTGGGATGAAGATGAACCACATTGTGCAAAGACCGTCAAAAGGAAATCTAATGGTGACCAGGTAGTTGAGCTTAATCTGAATCTGGTATGCTTGTTGCGAGTATTCCATTCTTGCAAAGCTAAATTTTCGATTCTTTCTTCCATGAACAGCATCGATGTCGGAAGACTCTTTGAATATGTGTTTATTCTAATATCAAATTTCTTCCTTGTATAGCTTGCAGATTTGGAGGAGCTGAATTGAGTTCCTAGCTTCTGATGAGAGTGGAACTCATAGTGAGGACACCGTAAGGGATAAATATCGTGCTTTACCCCACGCTGGTGGTTCAGATGAAGATGACGATGATGGCCGGGACTTGGAGATTGCTTTTAATACAGGATTAGACGATTTAAGCAAAACGTATCCTGGAGAAGAGGGACAAACAAGCAGAAACTGCATGGTAAGCATATCTCAGGAAAAGGTATGATCAGAAGAAAGTTCTTCGCTCCTGCAAATGTTTGATGTGCTATTTAACAGTAACTTTGTTCCCCTATCTCCGCTTTTTATTGAACTGCTAGAGCAGCAATGGAATCTATCACATTTCGATTATTTCAGTCGAGAGCTTCAAATAGGAGCTCAAAGCTGTAAGATTTTGTACTCTTCTCGGGATAAATCCTGACAGCATTTTACATATTTTTTCACAAACTTCAAGTTCAACAACTGTCAGAAATGCTACACTATTATACCATCATGTTATAATCAGATGGTAGTTACAGGAATAAAACTAGAAAGCCAAAAATAGGAAGACGACTCAATGCTTCCAGTCTACTGAGTAACTATATCTGAGAAGAATACCTTTGGCTCATATAATACAGCGGCTGGGGAAAAACTGGAATGAATAACCAGCAAAAAAAAAAAGGAATACAATCAAACAACGGCAAAGAATGAAATTAGGACCATCGTCAGCAGGCAAGCAAACATGTTCAAGTGGATGTCATCTTTCTCTGCATATGAAGATTGTCCTATATTGCCGCCACCAGCTGTAGCTTCAGGATTGACCGCGGTAGCAGGAGGCACAGCAGAACTTCTTGGACTAATCGGCAGAGTGTTCGATTCGATAGAATCATAACCTGGGTACAAACAAATCTTTGTCATTGTCAAGAAGAGAATGAACCGTTTCAATTCCCATTGCAGAAGAATGTACTCACAGTTAGATGGCTTCCAACCCAATATATATCTCTCACGATCGAAAATTATCCGATAACCAGTCATGAAGTTTTCTGCAAGACCACAAAAAGTTACAGATCATGGCATGGGATGATCCTCACAGCATGACGCACATGGCAGACAAATGTAGCAAAGACGCCTTGCTAAGATGAAAACTACTATACTTACGTCCGATGATATTCACATCCCCACTTCTTACAAGACCGAGACAATATACATAAGCATTGCCCTGCAGATCAGAAGAACAAACTGTAGATGAAATCAAGTAGCAGCTGTGAGTCTGTAAGATATCACAGAACTAGTGGAGGCACTTTACTGGAAGAGCAACAATCACTATAGGATCAGTGACGTTGAAAGAGTCACCACCTTTCATCACCAGTGTCACTATAGGAATGGCAATGCCGTTCTGCTTGGGGCTGCACTCAAAATGAATACAAAATTTAAGGGGCTGCTTAACCTAAAAGCACATAAGTGATCTTTTGTCGAATACAAATGACCTTATATCGTAGCAGTATTCAAATGGCAGATCAGAAATAGCTGAATGGCGCTTTTCCTTAACCTCCTTATCGAACTGCAAGAACCAGGAGATCATGAGAACCCATGAAAAGATCGGAACAATAACAATTTTTAAATGACTTACGTTCTCGGACAGGGCTGAATATGCCGGATCGTTCAGATATGTAAAAGAGGTACCGGAGTCAAAAATGGCACTGAACTCAAGACCCACATCACTCCCTCCCACAGTTGTTTGACTTATGCTGATGTTGTAAATTGAACTGGTAAGGCAATCCCACAGGAAAAAGATTTAGTATAACTAACATAACTAAAAATCCTTATTTGTTCAAATCAAGTTGAAGAAGTCAACACTTGCCGTGATACCCTGTCTCCAAGGTTGAAAGGTGTTTCACCTTGGTCGGAGCTTCCTTTATCTCCAAAACTGATTCTGCCTATTCCATCAGGACCGAAACACATGGAGAAGGAATTGTATACATAACCTTCACGCGCTAAAGCACTGGGAACAGAGACATTATCCATTCCAAGCCCAAACAAGCCATTTGGAGCTGCACCATCCAAAAACGAACCTGTTTGAATTTGACCACAACTGCGACAGAGTAGAGCCTTTAGATGATCAAGCACCCCAAAATAAAAATCCCCAACCCTATGAAAACTGGAAACTACCTACCCAAAAGAAATTCTGGCATCAACAGGTTTCGATCGAGTATCATCGCCAATCAAGTGCAATACATCATCTACATAGAACCCAGATGATGATGTGCCGTTGGAAAGGTATGAAACAGCATACGGGCAACTGCTCTGCTCCGAGGGACATCTCCTGCTTTGTGATTGTGTACACAAGGTGCTTTTGCAGGTGACTTTCTCGCTTGTAGAAGACTTGCTGGGGCTATAAATATTTAGCTTTATCTGCTGGGGAAGTAGGTTAGGTTAGTTGCAGAATAGGTTGGGCTGCTACTAACTTGCATATTCTAGGCAGGAAAGGCTAAACGATCAACTAATAATCTATACTCTGAACCTGGATCGTCCAGTTATAATCAAATTCCAAACAGAGTCCTAGTATCGTCATCACCAGTCAATGTCCCAAATAGAAAACATTAACCAGAAAAATGAAATGGACTATCATTATTACCGTTCCAGAAGATGAGTGCAGGCTCTGTACACAAGTTGAGCTATTGCAATCACAGGGCAACCATAACAGGTTACTGCCGGTGTCCAGTGCCACAAGGTACCATAAGCTTGGAGTCCCAATAGAAACATTCGCGTAGTGTAAACTAGAATTACAAAACAGAGCAACAAAAAGTACCATAAAGTTAATACCAAAAAAAGAGGGAAAAAAGAAAGAACAACTTTACGGTTCACACGTTCACTCTAAAAGAAGAAGCCTTGTTGTCTTACTATCCCAAGGAACTGATGCGGTACGTATCGTTCCCATTATAGAAAGTGAGCGGCGTCGTTTGAGCGCTTGTCGCTGCGAGTCTGCGCCCGTGGATGATCCTATCACGGTGGGCCATGACTGCGTAATACTGTAGACTACCTTTTTCCGGTAACTCATCAACGGCGAGCACTCCCTTGACCGGATCGGAATACCGGTGGTGGATGTCAAACCCGAATGTACCGAAACCGGAACAGCTCTTCCCCCGCATCACTACTATCAGTAGTATCGGTAACAAGCAGAACGGGAATCGGTAGAAGCTTGCCATGAAGAATAGAACTATGTAAAAGAAGAAATAAATTAACGGAACCGGTTACGAAAGAAACTTTCGCGCGTTTGCCACGTTAAGCAATTCAAGAAGATGAACCGTTGTTTACTCGTTTTTAAAGGAATAAGGAAGCAGAAAGAGACAGGAGGGAGACGGAGTCTTCGGGTGTTTTTTTCCAGTCTTCATATATACGCAAATGTCTTCGATTTCACATCATGTAAAGATGTTTGCGTGTCGACGAAACCCCGGGAAATGACTGTCATGTAAGACCGAAACTGTGGGTCCCACGTGTTTAAATATTAGTCTTATGCAATAATATTTTTAAAAAATAATGCGTGGCCATAATATATACCAAAATATACGAATTAAATAAAATTATTAAGTACGGAATGGAAGCGGTGGTGGTGTGTCATGCTAATGGATAAAATTAAATATTCACGTCATATAACATCATTATTGTATATATTTTTATTTATTTATTTATTTATTTTCCTCATGGAAGAGCAAAATCGTACCACAATCGTCAAAAAAACAAGACCTACCTCCTGATCTAACTTTGACTTGTAGATTAATTGGACCAACAAGCTTACCATAATCAACTTCTTTCTTGTATGTCCAAAGACAGTGTACACCTCACTTTCAAGGTTGAGGAAACTTGCCCTTTATATTACCATGACATTAATCTGTCAACCAAAGAATTGATCTTCGGCACAAGTCACGGTATGACGTCTTGATCTTTTAATTATTAGGATTCTGACATATGTGGCAAAAATTGGGACACTTGGGTTCGTATTGAATAGGGCAGGTGTGAAAAGGATGAAGGATATTTCTGGTTAAAACACAGCTTTCGTGTTGCAGCGAGGGCGTTTACGTTCTTAACTCGTAGTTTCAGGAAGAAGAATAGAAAGGGAAACTTGGTTTTTATGTTTTGGCCTTTTGGATGGGTGAAGAGTCGAAAGAAGAAGAAGAAGAAGCTAACTCGAAGGGGTAATTCCTCAGCTAATATATCATTTATTTTATTTTTTTTAATTCAATCTAAAAAATCTCACTATTAAACCCATTCGTTGTCTCTCTCGTATTCTTTTTTCTCCTTAATATAGATTCAGTCGCATGATATTTAACACATCCAAGTTACATTTTTGAAGTTGAAGGGGGTCACGAAGATACTCATTTTGTTAATTGTTACCGACACACGTTTGTACTCGACAGCTTCAAATACACCATTTTTGTTACTTTATGTTTTTAGGAGTTTGTCCTAATAATGAAACTTGTAGAACTTTCAAAGAAGGTCCTTTGTTCATCATCAATTATCTACCTTAGGGGAAAGCACATAGGCAAATACAGTGGGCTGAGATGAGCGTACATTTGGTGCAAAGCATATGACGCCCAGAACGGGTCAGTTGCTATGTATCAAGTGCCAGCGTCAATTTGATTCCTCACAACAAAACCAACACCACAAAAAAAAAGAAAAAATCTAAAATTAACAAAAAAGGGTGCCTAAAAAATAAGTACAGACAATCAAAGAGAGCTAATGCAAAGGGTGGCGAGTCTCTGTCGGAGAGTTTACGGCCACGAAGCACCTCATCATGGTGGGCCAACTGCACTGAGTATTTTGAAGTTCCATTCTGCAGCTTGTCCCGGTCGGGATTGGGCTGGGTTCAACTGAACCAATATTTGAAAGAGTTTACTGTATTCTAGGGAGATGATAATTAAAAATATATTAAATTAATTATATAATAATAAAAATTTGATTGATTTTATAATAAATTTAATTAATGATAAATTACCCTTTATATTTCATAAGATTTGGGTCTTATCAATTCATGCCCAAGTGTTTTTTTTTTTTTTTTGCAAAAAAACAGGGACCAGACAATTAAATGTAATTGGTATTAGAAGTGTGGAGGTGGAGGTATCACATCATATACTCGAGAGCTCAAAATTAAAATGTGATGAATGAACAATAAAAGATATGCTGGCTGTTAGGTCGGTGGCATGCCCTATCTTAAACACAACAACAACCTTTCAAGTTATGCAAGAAATAAGATCCTCCATAAAATACGCATGCAAGAAGAAATCAGATTTAGCATAAACCAGTAGCGTTGCAATGTGAAATGATATCTGCGTAAAATGTCATTACAAGCAAGTGACAAAGGCGGCACACACACAGAAAAAAGAAGAATTATTTTATTACATTAACTGAATTGGGAATAGATGGTTAACTACTGACAGGGTTTCAAAGCTCAAACGATCTTACTATCCATCCCAAATGGCAAAAGATTGGTTTTGGGGCTTCCAGACGAGTCCATAACAATCAGAAAAACCTGCCTTTGTTCCATCCAAGCAATGTCAAACAAAAATAACAGATGAAGTACGCAAGCAGGAAACGTAACGAAGTATACGAACACGGCAGAAGTATGAACAAAAAGTGACTTTTGTTAGCACGGAGAAACAGATATAGTACAATCATGTCACGTGTCAACTAAATTATGGTCACAGTTAATAATTAAATTACGAATGGTATGTATCCCAGTCAAATCTGGGTTCAGAGAAAACCTCATAATCTATTGGTCCATCTACAATGCTGTCAACTGTTTGTATCCCTTCCAGAAGAGCTGGATGAAAACTATCAGAATCAGAAGGCAACAATTTGTACATTACTAACAATCCAAGAGTGAAAATGGCTTGTAGCTTTGTAGAGTCTCCTTGGACTGAGAAGAACAAGAGCATTGAGATCAGGAACAGATCAACACAGAGCCGCATGATGCCCAGTACACTGTCCATCAACCTACCATCATTTCCAGCAGGAAAGCCCCTAACTCTATACACATATAGAAAGTTATATTTGTCAACCATGTACCTGTACCCAAAATAAACTGCACCAACAGGGACAATAATTGGAGAAAATGATGAATATATCAAGGTAAGAGCAAATATTGTCAGGTTGAATGCATAGTACTGAGCAAAATCAAACGTCTGTTTAGGAATAGGGGAGGTCCTGCTCATTGGATAAACAGAAAGATCTTGCCCCTCATGATAAAATCCAGTCGATCTGGGAGAATCAAACACATCGTGCATAAGTGGTCGCTGAAGACTATCAACAGCCTGATTTTCCAAAGGGTATTCTTCACTTTGCTCTGGTACCAGCTGGAGCATGTCATTCTTCCGAAACTTTTTTATTTGCTTTTTTATCCAAGGGATTGGAGCCAAAAGATCAAAAGATATTCCTAAGAAAGTGCTTGTGATTAGAAATGCGAGTGAAGAGAGACAAGACCTTGATAGAAATGACGTGCTCATGTATTGCTCAATCCTTTTGCAATCTTCTCCATCCAAATAACACCTGCCCATCTTTAGGATTGCACTTTCCAATGAAGATTCAACCAAGCCTCTCAATAGAATAAGGTTTACAAGGAAGAAACAGACCATCTTCAGAAGTGCAGCTCTTTGCTCTCCAGATACAGTTAAATGCCGTTCAAACTTGGAGAGATAAGAAAGTGCTGAAGGGACTATTATGTACATACTCACAAATATAATAACATTGGGCAAGAACTGAAAAATCAAGGATGCAAACCAGCTGGAACTTTGCACCCAAGCCAACCATGACTGAGCGTGGTCCATTGCTTCTGCGCTAATAATCCGGCCAGCACTATTCAAAGCACTTATCATTGCAAGAGGAGAACTAAAGAACACAAGCATTAACAGCAAGCATGCGTTCACAAAAAATCTCCGACGCCTCAGTGACCATTTAGTCAGCCCCAGATGGTTCCAGTAAATGTCAGTCGCCAAAGGTGCTCGTTCAACTTTCCATTGGTTCCTTCGCAGCCGCAACTCCATGACAGAGAAGAATTTACCAAACCGCCTCCTCTTCTCATTACGAAAGTCCTGAACAGCTTTATTAGCTGTATAAACGTCCTTGAACACGACAAATGCAACTCCAGCACTTTGCACACGACCTTGTTTATATGCAGCCAAATCATTCTCTAATTCTGCTCTCAGTTCCTGCAATTTTCTTAACTTCTCTTCATAAGTATAACCCAATCTGTCCATCATTTGGTCCCACAGATATCTCACTCGTCTCCACAAACAAACCACAAATTGTTTTAACTTTCCTCCAAACCCCTGGGCATAACCATTATCCTCATCCCCTTCTGGCAAAAGTCTAGAATCAATCCTTGCAACCAACCAAGTGATCTCATCTCTTACTCTGATCAACTCAGTGGCCAAATCATCCAATGCGCACAAGTCCATGGGCACGATAACCCTATAAACCTTACCAGGATACCTATGTTGAAAATACTCTTGCAACACGCTCTTATCATCTCCCAAACTCTTCGGCAACCCCTGCACCATTATGGTAAAAATTGCAGACGAATTTGTATTCGGATCACTCAAATTTCCATTCCCGTCCCTAAACCTAGTAATTTTTAGCCTCTCTTCAATCCCGGATATGCCAAAATGCAAAAAAACAACAACAATGACCATGAATACAAAATGAATCCAGAGATAGCCCGAACCTTTCTCAATATGACTAATCGTGGTCTTCGAGAACTGATCGCCAAGCACAGCGGTCCCACCGTAGAGATTTAGAGGAAGAATCACACAAACTGACAACACGGCAGTGCATAAGAGCACCACAAAGCTACCGCCTTCGATTACGAGGAACTGCGCAGCATCAGCACCGCAGTGCCGAGCAATCTCACGTGTCGTGGCATGCCAGACGGAAAGGAGCTTGGCGGCGATGCCAGCGGGGCCTGGCATGCGGCGGTGGTCACTGCGGAGCTTCGCGAAGAGGAATATGAAAACACAGAAGAAGAGGCCGATTGCCGAGATGTTGAGAAGATACTGGATGTTGCCGTACCATGCGTCTGGAAATTCCGCATCGCCGCCGCCGCCTTCGGGTGGAGGAGAAAGGGCAGGGTTCGTGGCGAGGGTTGAAAAGAGAAAGGAGGCTGACAGAGGCGGGTCCATCTTCCTAAGGCAAAAAAATTTCCGATAAAAATTGAAATTTGAGGAATCTACGGGGATTTACAAATGAGGCTTTCCTTCTCCAAAACCGCAAGCAATGCGAAATTAGGGTTTCGGCCGTGAGAGATAGCGAGAAGGGAATAAAAAGGAAGGGTGACGAACACGGCGCCCAGACCACAAGGACGACAACCCAGCATGTAGTTCTTGTTCGGTTGTGGAACTGTAAAACGTAAATGGAATATTCCAATGTTTTCGGGTCTTCTATCTATCTAACTCATAAATCAAATTACAAATTTCAAAGTATTTGAATTGAGATATCCATATTTTGTCATAATTCTTTAAAAGTTTCAACCTTTATTTTCTCCAACAAATCTAAAATATAATATAATGTACTTTAAATATAAAGTAAAAGATTAAGTAATTATAAAGATTATTTAGTTCGATATTAATGGTTTAATAAATTTCACTAATACCTGGTAATCTTTTTGATAATTAATAAAGATACTAAATTGATACAGTAAAAAAAAAACTCAGTGTAACAAGGGATAAAATTCAAAATTTTAATCCAAAATCAAATTAACGATTAGATAACACTGAACAATAAACATGCATTTAATTTTTAAACATCGGAAATAAAACTAATAATTTCAAAATTATTGGTTTTGCGATAAAAGCAACAATTTTTTATATCAAATATACTTGATTTGAGAAGGTTAGGATATCTGACTATCTGGATTCAAATTCCATTATTGATAATGGTAAACGAATTATCTTATTTATTATTGTACTTGACTTTGAATATAATATAAAAAATTAAGAAACTATCTTATAATAATTTCGCTTGAATAGTATATAAAATTAAAAAATCATCTTATAACAATTTAATTGCAAAAGCTTAAGATAAAAAATCATAGTCAATTAGACATATATGAAAAGAAAAGAAAGCCATCTATATGTTTATTTTTTAATTACCGAGTTATAACGTCACAAATAGCATCGAGAGGATTCATTATCATATAAGATCTTCTTAAACGGCATCATGTAAAATGTGATACGCAGAATATTAGCACAGTCATTATCTTTGGAAGTATTGGGATCTACCATGTGTGTCACAGCTGCCATATATCAAAAAGCAGTAGTAGGCGTCATCCTTGAGGATTGAGACGAACATGGTATTGCCCAAGTGAAGGTGCTACTCAGGGATGTGTCCAACCCAAGATATCCAAACCAGCATAAAGTCAGGGAGGGACTAGAGGGATGATGAGGTCTGGGATAGGTCAAACCTGGATCCTTCTCTTAGTGTTCAATGGAAGGTTTTCCTAGCTATAACTTTGCTTTTCGCCTTTGTTGCCAATTCTTATACTTAGGTTTTCTATTTTTTTGGTTCAAAGCTACGGCTGGGAAAGAAAGTTCGTCCTGATATTCAGACTTTGCATCTGGGTTCACATCCATTGAAATGGTGTTAATCCTCTCTCCAGCAGGATGCAGCAGACACACGATTTCAGTTTTGTTGTCCTTATACGACTGCAGTACTATTTTTAGTCTGGTTTCGAAACGGATTCTGTGGATGCATGTCTAGTCCTTGTTTGTCAACACCTTCTGGAGTTTTGCAGGTGATGAGCTGCATTGTCTCATATCAGTCGCTAAAAATCACGTATTCCACTGTTGTTATGATTATGTGTCCATTCAACCATTGACATGACCTTTTGACATTTTGTTTGCCATGATAATGAAGATGAAAAGGAACTGATGGCTACAGTATTATACCAATTGCACAGACTAAACCCAAAACTTTAATCACAAATTCAACAAATCCCACAAGCTGCTTTTGTCTGTTCGTGCATCCTTACTAGCTGCAATCCAATTCACAAAAATGAACTGAAGAAATACCAATGAATCATTGCATTGTCATCTAGTTATAAAACACCTTAAAATTAATTTGGGATTAATTCAATTCTTCGAAAATGTCGATTGTGTGTGATATTTTCTTGACTTTGCAGCTTGACACTTCTTAATCCTTCCTTGCGTAGATATTATTAGTAGTGTTTGTACATGAAATATTAATGGCTACTTACACGTGGCGCCACATGATGCATTCTCACAATCACCCTACTTTCCCAGTATTTTACGTACAACACCTATACCCTTGCATGCTTCTTTTTGTTGCGTGTATTCCATTTGGTGAGACATCGTTATACAAGGCCTTTATGTGGGGGGAAAAGAAAGTTAGCCATGCCGTAGCAAAGAAAAAGGGCTTTAACAAGTGTGTCAATAGCGTTGTGCACATAAACCGACCATGAAGACTTAGCCACTTGCTATTTACTCGTCATGGACACGTAGGTCTTCGATCGCTCAAGATTTGACACCTATGCACCCTTGTCATATGATAGGGTTTGAAAATCCAGTACAGAAACTTGGCAAATACGCAACACCCACAAAGATCAGGTGGCTGCCACTTCTTAAAAAAGACGAGATACAAGGGGTAAATAATCAAGCAAACAGATGTGCATAAGCACAATGTATGTAACCTTGGAAAACATTTTATTTGTTTGATATTTAATCCAAGGAAAAAGAGAATGAATTCTAGTCAGTGTTTGTATTAGTTGTTTAAAACTCATCAAAAAGAAACGCGGTCTGATTATAGGTAAATTGGTGCGAGGCCGAATCTGATCAACTACGCTAAAAAAACCCATAATTTAGTTCCTAGTAATCAAACCAAGGGAAGAAATTTTTAAGTTTGGATAGAAACAAAGATAAAGGTTTTTGTGGCTTTTGTCCGAACGAAAGTGTCCAGAATTTTATTTGTAAAGAGGGATAGCACTGATTTTTGGTGGGTCTTTTCTAATTCATCAGTGGAGGCCATGGTTGCCCATGTATGATGCTGGCTATCAACCATCCACTTTTGCTGTTTTTTTTTTTTCTTTTTCTTATATAAGGGCTTTTGTCTGCTTTTAGAACGAGGAATACCCTAACAACAAAGAAGAGTTCTTCTTACTGAGAGACGACACTTTTTATTACACAACTCCCTCACAACAATTATCTCTCTTCTCCGTCTTCATATCTTGTGCTTTTCTCTTTGCTACCCGCGTATGGTGGAAAAGACCAGAACTCTGTTCAGAGTGAAGACGCAACCCGGGAAGCTAAAGTAAACCAAATAGAAACCACCCTTCTTGCAGCTTTGATTTGATAGATCTGTGGATCCAAGCCTTTAATACCCACATGTATTTTTGTGTTTACTTTAGATCTCCATCCTTTTCGTCTGGTATAATTCGTATAATTCACTAGCTGATCAGGAATTCTACAGCAGGCAGTCTAATTTATGCTGTGAGTTTATATTATTTTTTGCTTATGCTCTGTTAGCTTGGTTATTTTCTTTTCCTTCTATTTCTTTACAGTCGGTGTGATTGATGATTTGGTCCGGGCTCTGTTGTTGGTGACTTGAAGAGCAGAATCTAGCGAATTTCACTTAGCGAAGTAATATTAATGGTCTACTCTGGGAAGTGTTGAAATGTGCAGGAGATTAACCTTTTTGGTTCTGGCTTAAACTCCATCTTTGTTTCCGCTGCTTCATTAGTTGTAGTTGCCATTTTGGTGGAGCTGAGTTGAATATGGGCCTTAGAAATTGGAACTAGATTTTTATTGCTCATTAAGATTGATGGCCGAACCTTAGAGCTAGATTTAATTGTCGTAATTTGACTGTTAATTCTGTTAGAAAAGTTTGATCATTCGCTTATGTGTGGATATGTTGCCTGCAGGAGGGAGACGCGTGAGGTCTATTGGAACTAGTGTGATATTGTCGTATTGCATCCGGTTCTGGATGTGGAGATACAGGAGGCTTGCCCCGTTGAGATGAGGGATGTTATCAAGGTTGATGAACTTTTTGAGGGCCTGCTGGTGGTCGTCCTCGGACAGTTATGTCCACGGTGGTTCGGATGCAGCAGGCCGGCAAGATGGGCTACTTTGGTACAAAGACACCGGTCAACACGTGAATGGTGATTTCTCTATGGCCGTTGTTCAGGCCAATAATTTATTAGAGGATCAGAGCCAGCTTGAGTCCGGATCCTTGGGTACACACGAATCTGGTCCTTACGGTACTTTTGTTGGAATATATGACGGTCATGGGGGGCCTGAGACTTCACGGTTCATAAATGACCATTTGTTCCAGAATTTGAAGCGTAAGCATACAAAAACCTATTGCAGGTTTTACACAGATAGATTGTTAGTTTGTAAAATGCAATTTTCTCCCTTTTTTTTGGCTATGAATATGAGGTTTTTCGCTTTACATGGCAATATGATCTCTACTTATAGCAGTTGTTATTGTTCATATTTTCATCATCACATTTAAGGTGAGAACTGTATTTTGTTTCCAACGATTGGCTCGATGGTGGTTTCTTACAGGGTTTGCCTCAGAGCAACAGTGCATGTCCGTTGATGTGATAAGAAAAGCATACCAAGCAACTGAGGAGGGATTTCTCTCTGTCGTCACCAAGCAGTGGCCCATGAAACCTCAGATTGCTGCAGTTGGATCTTGTTGTTTGGTGGGCGTAATCTCTGGTGGCATCCTTTACATTGCTAATCTTGGTGATTCCCGAGCTGTCCTTGGTAGGCTTGTCAGGGCCACTGGGGAAGTTCTAGCCATCCAGCTTTCAGCAGAGCATAATGTGGCAATAGAGTCTGTCAGACAGGAGATGCATTCTTTGCATCCAGATGACTCACGTATTGTGGTTTTGAAGCATAATGTGTGGCGTGTGAAGGGTCTGATACAGGTAAATTCTTGTGCAGTTAGTTCTGTTGACTTATTCTGGCTTGGCTCTTTTATATCTCTACCTTTTTGCACATTATTTGAAATTTCAAACGGCATAGCTTGTATAATTCAATGCCGCTACCCACTGTCTTTTGTTCTGAGGAGGTTTCTTATCAATTCAGTTGCTATTCAAATTGGGTCTTAGACCAGAAATACTCCAATCAAGTAGTTATTCCAGGAAAGGAGGAATACGAGGTTTACTGAGGTGTAAGTTGTGATATTGCAGATATCTAGATCAATTGGTGATGTTTATCTGAAGAAGGCTGAATTTAACAGAGAGCCTTTATATGTGAAGTTCCGACTTCGCGAACCTTTCAAGCGGCCAATTTTAAGTTCCGAACCAGCAATATCTGTTCATGAACTTCAGCCGCATGACCAATTCCTGATATTCGCATCTGATGGACTGTGGGAGCACCTCAGCAATCAAGAAGCAGTTGATATCGTCCAAAACCACCCTCGCAGTGTAAGTAATGTATTTTAGCACTCAGTTTCTTGGACAGAAGACAAATTGTTCTTGCAATGGTGAATGAATTTTGCTTGTTTTATTCATTAAAAACTATAAATAGTGGAAAAGGTAGCTGACCATAGAAGGAAAAGGCAGAAATTGACATCCAACGGATTATGTATTCCCTGCAGGGAATTGCTCGAAGGCTTGTGAAAGCAGCCTTGCTGGAAGCTGCTAAAAAGAGAGAGATGAGATACTCGGATTTGAAGAAAATCGATCGCGGCGTTCGCCGGCATTTCCATGATGACATAACGGTGATAGTTGTATTTCTTGACTCAAATCTTGTGAGTAGAGCCGGGTCAACAAAAGGGCCTTCGATATCAGTGAGAGGGGGGTGGGGTTACCCTCCCTGCAAAAACTCTAGCTCCATCAACGGAGCATAATATCACCTCCTAGTACTGGTCTTCAAACACTTTGGTAGCGTTTACCGGAACCTTCTCAGCACACTACCATGATGCACTGCAGGAGAAGGTTTCTTGTAATTTGATTAATCTCTTCGATGCACAATGTAACATTTTAACTTGAGACATGTATTTATTTAGATCCTGAGCACATGAGCTGAAAGGCGGTGGAAAGAATCAGGGGAGAACTACAGCTGCTGCTGAGGTGACACTGAAGGTTCTTTCTTCAGGTCAATATCTCTTGATGCATTCATTTAGTCAGATTCTTCCCATCCCTTTGACTTCCAATTTTTGTTTCTTTTCTCTTATTTTTGTACATCATGTGAAACAGATGGCACTCAAAACCAAAGTTTAATGATCTACCCACGTTGTTTTATATCTCTGCCAAATCCGTGCATACGCCACCCTGCAGAACAATGCCTTGCCCTCACAGTTGAAAAGGATGACACTAAGTTTCAGATTTAAAATGGAACAGAAAAGTGACCAATGCAGGAAGTCGTAAAATATGTTGAATCTCTTGGCCACACCATTGTTCAGACACCTGGGGGTAGAGTACGGGGCTATTTCTTCTATAGCATTAACGATAAGACCCTACCTCCTCACCCACTGCCAACAAGAATTGTCTCTTGTTGTTCTTCACATTCTAGTGCGCCACTATTCTCGAGAGCCCTTAACCTCCACATAATATGCCAAGAAATATCCTCAATTGTCAAACACTGTCGGTCCTGATATCAGGCATATCATATCGTACTAACTAGAAATGACCCATGAGACTTCTGCACTCGAGTAGAAAAAGACAGAAATACTAGCTGGCCCCGCGCTTGATTCAGATTCATCTTCTAGTTTCAGTTTATGGATAATCGCCGCCTACAGGCTGAAACTCAATTCGTACAATCAATAGTAAATGTACATATCCAGAATCTGCCGATGTGGGACTCAGGTTTTTTATCTAGTTCTTGTCAACTCAGGAACCAATTCCTTCACATAAATTCGTATCTAGGGCGAGGCGCAGTTGATCATGTGACACGATACTTCTTACCAGTTAATGTGACGATAGATTTTCTCCTCAGCAACGGGTGCAGGACATCAGAGTTTTGACAGTTCTGTAATTCTGTTTTTCGTTAATATTGAATGATGTCTATTATCGGCAATAACAGTTTTTTTTTATAAGGAATCGTCAATAACAGTTTAATTCTTTTAGTTGGGGAGATATTTGAGGACAACGACTATATCTTATATATAGAATTTTCGAAAATTATGAATAATAATATTTTATTTTATTTTTTAGTATTTTAAAAAAATTCTGTATTGAATACGGTGATAAATATCAAATTTATTGCTTGTCCTTGAATATTTCTCTTGTTATATATCAACTAAAAGTGATGAGAATTTAATCTATAACAAATGCCATTAAAGTTTATCTATACATATCATTGATATTGTGATAGTACGAGTTCACATTTAAAAAGAAAAAAAAAATTTATTTGATACATATAGATAGAGAGTTATAAAATTATAGATAATAAATAAATAAATATATAATTTGATTTTTTTATGATTTTATATGTATATGCTTACATATTTGGGAATCTGGGAATCGCTGAGCACTCACGTTTTGGGTGGGATTGGTTCTCCAATTTCAGCAATTAAAAAAAATATTTATATATATATTAATAATATTTTCAAAATAAAATAATTTTTATATTATTTGAATTCTGATAATTCTAAAATCATAAAATAATATTTTGATGAAATTATGTAAGATTAATTTCATTCTGGTGGAGAAAATATACGAATTATTATATACATAACCTATTTTTTAAATGATTTTAGTATGTTTGAAAATCAAGAAGAATAACTCTATATTCTTGAAAATTGGTATATTATTTCCATTCACCAAAGCCCTGCTTAAGTTAAGCTAAAAATTCGACATTACACAAACCCAAAATAAAAAATTTTAAAATTTAAAATTAAAGATTTTAATATTAATCAAAATTTTGATATTTTCAATGTTATTAATTGAATTTTATTTTAATATAATTTTACAACGATAAGATAAATTTAACAATCTGAGTAAATTGTATTTGGAAAAAGAGATAGAGAAGGTGATGTTAAAGCTAGAAAATAATTCGTAATACATAGTTAAATAATTTACTTTAGGTTCGAAGACAACCAAATAAAATTTACTAGATTAATCACTGTTACGGTTAATTTTTTTATTAAAAAGTCAAATATGTCAATAAGAAATATATGAACACAAAACCCAAAAACTATATACTCAATGAAATGAGTTCAGTTTCCTTAAATATCACGCAAATATGAATAGAACATATACATTTGATAAAATACAGGTATTGTTATCATATCATATTAACGTTGATACTCTTTATTTATTTATTTTAAAAAAACTACTGTTTTTTGGCTTTTCTTATCTCAATTATTTCGCTCATCAAATGGTCCTCATCAATGTCAATACTTGTCTCGAAACACCTCAGGCTTGGGCTTTGGAAAGAGGTGCTATCCAACTCCACATGAAACCTTTGAAACCCAACACCATCCACGCTGACAAAGCTCTGCGAAAACTCTGAGCCCGATGATCTTATATGAGAAGTCCCGAATGGCGTTGTAGACGGACCCGTTGCAGGTTCCCTGCTGGGAATGAAGCTGTCAGCTATGTGCAAGGCCTGTTCTAGCTCCTGCCACACCTGAGTCATTGTTGGACGCTCTTTAGGGCGTTTCACTCCGCATCTTAGACCAAGTTCCCCCATCTTTAACATCATTTCCATGTTGCATGGTTCTGCCAGAAGATTGGCGTCTATGATCTCTTCAATACTGCCGCTTTCTATATAAGGCCTCGCCTGCATTTTAGCAATTACATATGTAAATTACCTTATTCCTCTGAAGATTTTCAACAACTTCGAGCTGATCTTTAAGGCTGCTTACCCATTCAATTATATGGTAATTTGAGTGGCTTTTGGAGGAATCAACAGCCGGACGGGCGCAAACAAGCTGTAATAGTATCACTCCGAAACTGTAAACATCGCTGAAAGGACTCAAATGGAAGCTTGAACAATAAGCAGGATCAAGATATCCCGGTGTTCCTTTGATCTGACTGCTAACGTGAGATCGATCCCCGATAGGCCCCAGTTTCACCAATCCAAAATCTGAAACCTTGGCTTCAAACCCATCGCCAATTAGGATGTTGCTTGGTTTTATGTCACGGTGGATTATGCTAGGCTTGACCCCATAATGCAAGTGGGCTATTCCTGCAGTTGAAAATGTACTGCTTGATAGATTTACTTCATTGAAATGCCAGGAATTTTATGCGCGAAACGTACCTCTCGCAGCTCCAATGGCAATGGTTACTCTTTGCCTCCAGGTTAAACTTCTTCCTCCTCTTCCTTCATGGTAATCAATCATCCTCGATGTGAATTAACGCAAGATTTAACATGACGGAAGAAGCCACAGATATAAGAGCTTACCAATGATGTAGTCTAGTAGAGACCCATCTGGTACATACTCATAAACCAGTATTTGAGCCTTCTTTGCTCCTGTATGAGCCACCATACAATCGATAGTTAGTTCATTCTACAGAAAGTAAAGGGTAGCATGAACAGTTAATAAACGTTGGTTTCTATTTGCATACCAGTTCCTTCACAGAATCCCACCAAACCCACAAGGTTCCTGTGCTTGACTTTCGAAAGTAGCCGCACTTCTGTTACAAGACAATACCAAGAAAACATCAACAACCACGAATATGCATTCGGCCAAAAACATCTGAATCCTTGCTCTCACAGGTACGGAGGCAGAGAATTTTGCGTCTTACCATTTCTAAATTCTTCGGTGCTCTGGTACGAGTCAGCTCGCGCCTTCTTAATTGCTAGAGCTCCTTGAACTCCAAATATCCCTTTGTACACATTCCCGAATGCGCCGGTCCCTATCAAGCAATCTTCACTGAAGTTCTGGGTAGCCCTCTGTAACTCTTCCAACTGGAAACGTCTCAGTGATAGTTTTTCAGCTTTCAAACTTCCTATTGATGTCCTCAGGAACAAAAACATGGGTTAACGAAAGATGCCATATTCCTGTCTATGGTTTGAAGAACATAATTAAGTTTCTTCACCGTGAAGAGGATCAGCCACTAACCTTGACGGTTCCAATGTCGCCAGAGGATTGGAAACAGCCTTTTCCTGAAGAACAAACATAACGAAGCAATCGTCGCCATTGTCAAAATGACAATAATGACTACTCCCCATACGCGTAAATGTCCTGATCCTCCAGAACTATAAATGTGTACTGGGGATGGCGAAAGTGAATTTGCATAAACAGCATTGGAGACTTGACTTGGTAAAGGTGATCTTCCCAATGTTGGTGCCTGGGCGGCCAATTCGAATCTATTTCTTATCATCTCAACTTTGGAGAATAGATTTTATTGTCAGACAAAATAATTCTTTTTTTCTCACTTATTTTCAGACTTTGCAAACCATTCCCTCCCTTCTCTGCTTTGAATTGCAATGGTTTAAAGTTAGGACCGAAGAAGAGACCAGAATATTACCTAAAAAACTGAATCATTGCCGGCATGTCTAACATTTTCAAAGACAAATCTACCATAAATTAGGAATCGGTCTTCTCTCTTGGCCGGCACATAGTCCACAGAAAAAGTTAGGAATCCATCATTACCTAATCAGGAAATTTTCGAGTCAGGAAAAACACAGTTTTCAAGCTGCTTATAATAAGTTTCAAGTCTCGCATGTCTTTTCCTGAAAGATTCCTGAACGTATAGAACGGTACAAATAGTGCAAAATACACTAAAAACATTCTTATATTGCCACGGTAGAATGAAGTCCATCGCTCCACATTGATTAACCCAGCATCTTGATAAGATTCCCCGGAGGTTGTGTTTGTTTATGTTGGTGGCCGAACACAGACCGGGTAACCTACATAGTCAATGCAAGACTTTTTGTACTATGTATATACGTAGTTGTCTGGTTTAAATGGACTTGATTATTAAGTTGCTTACATCAATTTGTCTGTTTCGATTCATGTTTACTGTAGTGGGTGCGTGCGGTGAGATTTTACCAAAAGCCTCTGTCCAAAGAGTATGACGCAGAAGACGTAACATACCTTTTATGTCAGTCAGATGGTTATGTCATAAAACTACCAATCTATGTTTTTTTAAGCTTTCTGAAGAAGCTGGTTAACTCATTATGTGGCGGGCGGCATGACAAGTTGCTAATATCCGTGAAAGCTTTTAAAAGGCTTTTAATGTAGCAGGTAAGGAAGCTACGGCAATACCAAATAAGTGATTCTCTGCAGTTATTAATAGATCACTAGGAAAAAGTTTATTTTCCAATTTTGAAGCCTTTTTTTTGCAAGAGCAACTACCTTATTATTCGTGAACTTCGATCTCATTCCTAGTTTGATTTTGGTCCATGTTAAAAAGGCACATTTTTTTAGGATGATTCAACAACATGAAACATGTGATGTGATCTTGAAGATCACATCAATATGCTTTTTTTCGCCTCGATTCCATAATTGTTGGTAGAAATGTGTGGATTATGTAGAAGCATAGATTTTTTTTTTTTTGTTAATTCAAATCAAATTTTTTTAAAATATTTTGATTACCAAATTATGGATGACTTTATTTTGAGTCAAATCACAGATATAAAATTTTATTATTTTTTCGGTTGAATTATTTTATGATAATTGAAATGTCAAATCCCTTATTCATGCTGATTATTGAGATAATTCTGAATTTTGACAACGGTGATATCCTTCTAATTTTTTAAAAAACTGAGAAATTATGTTAGGCATCGCTGGCTCTTTTTTCTTTTATTTGTTATCGTTTCGTCTAAATAGATTTTTAAATTTCATGTCTTTGTAATTAATCTTAATAATTACTCCTTCAATTTTCAATCTAAATTCTTTTAGGTGTATTAATTTTAAATTCCCAACAAAAATCCATTCAATTAATATCTTTTCATAGTTGAATTAATCAACTAAAACATTATCATATAGGTGAAATATTTAATTCCATTATATGTTGTGTTGGACTGGTAGATATCATACTTAATAGGGTTAATACTATGTATAAATAAAACAAATAGGATGTTATTGCTATGTTAATACTGCACTTAGTTAATAGACATCATGATATTTGGCAGGGCATTCTCACTATATATTATATACATATTTGGTAGGCATCATATCAGAGCTGGTCACCATCTCAAAATCTTCACCGACCGTTTCGTATATAGTAAAGCAGGTCTCTGGCTTCCAATTAATGGGAAAATACTTGTTGCTCTCCCTCATTCATGTTATTGGCTGTACCTTTGACATTTTGGTCTTTATTGACAGAATTGACTTTAACGTCCGTCAGGTACTAGTCCTCTCTTCGTTTCTTGATGGAGAATAGGGTTACCCTTCTCCTGTAGCCTTTAAACCTCTTCTTCATTGTGACCACACCTCTATAAATGTCTTGTACAACTGAAATTTTCCTATTAAATGTGACTGCAAGTATGCGACCTTTATTGCAAGTACCAACATAACAAAATCTCCCCATCCTATGGGCTGGTTTTTCAGGAGATTCATTACTTAAGTACGTGACTAACACATCATCAGTTTCTTAGTGTGGTATTTCCACCCGCTTTAGCACAAAACTGCGGCTCCATGCTTGGAAATTGGTAGCTATGATGTATTAATGTTGGTTTGAAAACTGTTCGGAAGGTTGGTGTCTGGGCTCAGACAGTGGGGCTTGGATTAGGTCAGATTCACTTATGGGGTTCCTGTCAAATTTCATCTTCCTGTAATAAGTTTCTTTTGTTTGCATGATTCAATTCCTTATCTGGAAACAGTGTCCCGTGTAAGGTAATGTTGTAGCGGGGACCAAGAATGCAGTTGAAGCTAGCAAAACTCAACTTTTATACAGAACTCTTACATAGTACAACGAACGACCTCATGCCATGCTACAGTCGGACTATGGAGGCAATGAGTGAACCAGGTACTGAAGGAATAGAAAAAAACTGGTTGATTAACACTTGTGGCTGCCTGGGTTGGTGATTTACAGAAATCTCACAGATCCCTTCTACATAGAGGGCATGATGCGTGCCTGAACAACCACTTGTCTATGCAAGGTAGGTGAAACATGTGATGACAATGCGGTAAGCTTCTGACCGTCTCTCCGAGCTGGAAATCCTGCGTGCATGGAACAGTGGAAATTGTAATTGGGTAAGCTTCAGTTTAATTAATGGTTCCAGCTACTGCCGACTGAAGGGGGGTGAAAGAACAGAAACAAGCGAGTAAGAATAGAAGATGCCAGACCTGAAGACATACTGAACAAGAGACTTTCTCTCCGGAGGCATCTACATTGTTATTGCCATTGATTCTGATCTTTGGGATCTTTTCTACTGAGTCTCCGGGTAGCCCTTTACAACTACCAGTGTCGAAAATGTTAGGCAGATCCTCAAAGCTTATTTCCGCAGCTCCCATCTAATTGAACATATTTGTAAATGAAGAAATGAAGTTGTAGGAAACACAAACATTACAGATCCTTGTGAGGAAAGGAAGAAAAGGACAGAGATATGGTTGTTTAATCAGTGACCAGCCATTGTTTTGAATGAGAAGTTACCTGACTTTGCACTGCACTCAGCATGGCAGGACCAATTCGTTCACGAACAAGCCTCCCACTCAGAAGGCTGGCGATGACATCAATCTGCACCATTGAACATATTACATTAGTTGGGCAGCCAATCCAGCGAAGGATCAACTCAGCCAAGCATGGAAAATCAAATTCATAAGCTCAACAACAAGAAAGAGAAGAGGTAATTTCACTTCTGACAAACTTCAGGCTAACCCAGACATTTAGTAGCTAGCTCACCAAGTAGAGGAGGCACCCGATCCCTGATTCATCTGTTTGCCAAAGAACGAGAGAAGATTCAAAAACTTCAATAGAGAAAACAGCTCCAGATATAGCCCCGACAGCCGCACCCCGAACGAACCCACTCTCAGTCTCTTGGCCTATCAATGCCCCAGTCATGGCCCCCAGCAATGTGCCAACTGCAGATATTTTTGCCAATTGGTTCAACAACAGCTTTTAAAACAGTATATGGCTTCTGAAAACATTACGGATCAGTAGGCTATAATCTCAAACCCCTCCAAACAATAGCCAAGCTATTTCAAGATTATCGAAACTCAGAAAACAAGAAGAACGCTCCTTTTCTTTTTTAACTAAAATTGCCATTAATTCCTAGAAAATAAAAATGCTATACCTAGGAATATCAAAGCCCGCAGAGGATCAATAGTTTACCGAAGGATAGAACTCAATTAGAGTATCAAATCTAGCCCCAATCACAGAAAAATTAACAAAACTACTGTAAAAAAATAGCAAGAAATAAGGGAAATTCTGAGAGGAGGGAGAACAACAAACCTAATGCAAAGAAGAATGTGAGGATTGCAGAGAATATATTCCCAATTACCGCAGAAGCAGCAAAGTGACAGGTTTCGCGAACCCTTTCGAAGAAATTCATGAGAGTAGACATACAAGACACTGAAACCCGAGTTGGGTAGGCATAAAAATCCATTCTTCAGCAGGTTTATTGAACCAGAACAGAATTCTCCGCAAGAATATCTCTTGATCTGCAAAGCTTGATTCTTCAAACAAGGATTTATACATAAAACAAAGACAGAAAAATATGACGGTCTTATTCGGGACGCTTGGTTCTCAAGTACGACTGAAAAGGAAAACAAGGAAGGTCTCTCTTTTAAAGCGTCTCACGACTAGCAGCCTCATTTAAAGCTTCTCACGACTTGCTCACATGGCTCTTTTCTTTTCTTTTCCCCCCATTCTCTGCAACTGTTCACTATCTACCTGGTTTTCTTTGTATTAAAAAAAAAAAAAGAGAAAAATTCCCTCATTCATGCTAATCTACTGTGTTTTCTGAACCTCGAGTCATTTTGTGGATCAGATAAAAGACAAACTTAATGGAACTTCATAAATTCTCGCTTTCACAGACACGAGTGAAAGATAAAAAGGAAAAGGAAAAGGAAAAGTTAGGCAACCTTCTTTGATGTTAGCTCCAATTACTCGGTGGTTTCCTTGAACCATAAATGATCAAGCCCGCAAAGAAAGTTGGGGATTAAATTTTCCTTTCACTCAGTCTTTTCGTCAAGTGGAGGAAAATAGCCTACGAATAACAGCAACGTTCATATTGATCCCTTCTTTTTCATGAAAATAAGCAAAGAAGATAAATTGATAAAGAGACACAAGATGTAAGACTATAGAGACTTTAGAGAGGATCTTAGTTGGACAATGATAATATCTGTGGATCTGAAACAGGTAGGTGAGGGCGACTATGGGCTTCATTGCCCTCTGTCTACCCAAGCTTCCACCTTAAATTAATTCTCGTTGGACCCCATGTCATGGCTATTAGACTTATCCCTATATTACTATTACATTCTCCTCCCCCTTCTCTTCTACGTTTTTTATTTCTAGTTCCTTTTCAGCTTGCCTTTGAATTGTATTATTCCCGTCCAGAAAATTAAAAAATAGTAATATTCTTTCATATAGATATTTTCCTTTACGAGCTACCAACATTAATGAAATCATTTCTGATTCTCTCCTCTGGATAATAGCTGTAGTATGTACGGCAACTCCATTTCTTTACTAAATTAAATAACTAATACTTTCGAGGGCAAATCTAGACATGATTTGACAATTTTGTGCTACATTAATTCGCAATCAATAGATTAAATTCCGTAAAGATTAATTGGTATTGTATAGTTCAGCATCTTATGACATATAATTTACAAATTATGTATATAGACTTTTAGTCAGTCTCTGAGGAGTGTTGCCGTACATTAGACATCGGAAAAGCAGAGGTGAATCATTACAAGTAGGATATGGCAGAGGGTCGGAAGAGAAGCCCATCGATGGCGGTAACGTACATCTACAGGGATATCGACACGGTGGTCTCTGTAAAATCACCCTGTACATCCCAAACTACCCGAGAACAACATCTGTCAATCGGTGTTGGTGAGTTCTTGTATCTAGCACAGCTGGGTTGGATGATAAGTTGCGGCTTGTACACATGTCTTCCTTATTTTGTGGCAATGCTCCTCCTTTGTTGGGAAGATAAGGTTTTTAGTACCTAATCCCCATTTCAAAATTCGAATTGAACTATGACACGGAGACTTGTATTTGTATACCATTCTTTCACATATTTATTATCTGCAGGCTTTAATGCAGAGGGTACATGAAAGCATGGTTCAAGATTTGGCTCAAGGGCTCCTACACATACAATGTTTTATATATGGTGATACTGGATAAGTTATTGATTCAAATATTTTAAAGTAGCTTATGCCGTGGATATGATGGGCCCATAATATCGCGAGAGGGAATGCTAAGAGATTGGGCTTTGCTTAATTGGGCACCTTTAAACAGACCCAACTCCACTTTCTCCAGTAATGTGAGGGCCCACAGGCCTTCATTAACTGCTCCTGTCCGTTTATCGGATCATGTCATGTTTAAAACTGGAAGAAAGAAAAAAAGAGAGAAATGCGACGCAAGAAAAGCGAAGGGCAGCACTGCACTGCAGGTCACGTCACGTGAGCCGATACCGTTGATGTGGTTTGGATCGAAAGAATAGCCCAAAAAGGAAACCGCTATGGCCATAAAGGTTACACACACACACTCACTACTGCTGTACATCCATCTGTCTAGTTGAATGGTAGGTTGGATTGGTGGATATGCAGGTGCCGGTAATGGAAGTAGCTGATCGTTTAGTCTGATTTATGTTCTTCTCCCCTTAAGTATCTCACACCCCAATTCACTGGATAGCGAAAAGATGGAGCTAACTAACTGCAATGCCTGTGGAGGCGGCACTAAGAAAGAACAGTCAATCCCACCAGCACCGCCTCCATTACCGCCACTTCCGAGATTCTGGGTCAGGAAGGCTGTCAGTGTGAGTTTGACCCATCGAGAGATTGCAAAGTTTTGGAGGCAGAAGGTCATTGCAGAAGAGGAACATTTACTTGCTGCTATCAAGGCTTCAGTGGGTATCCGTGCCAATCTCTCTGTAAGATCACTTAGTTCACTATCTGAATCATGGCAGCGTTTACTTCTTTGCTTAACTCTTGGAAGGCCGGTATGATGCAGGAGGATGACGACAGGCAATTCCAAGAGTCGTTGGACGATGATGAAGTCACCGAGGAGGAAGCAACCTTTGTCACCACCGAAAGCACCGAGAATGAGACTAAGATGGAAGTTCGCGTGGGAATCAAGGACTGGTTAGTTAAACTTCTGCGGCTATTTGAACTTCTTTAGTTATTTACTATATAATCTCCTTTCGCCTGACAACTCTTTCCTATAGAGAACTTCTCGTGTTGAGACATGCATGTTAAGGTGGAGAAGAAAGACTAAAATTGCCCAGAAAAAATAAATATCTATGCGAGCAAAAGAAATTTGGTTCCGAAAGGTCATTAAGATGCTGGAGTTTTCTATGTTTCTTTCTAGTGATCATTCTATTTACATGTGCAGGTGGACAAAGAGCAAGTACGCGTACTTGAACCAACCTGCCATTGAGTCCCGGGAGGGTCCCAAACGAAGAACTTCTAGTTACACTCCCAACTGTTTCCATTTTGATCCCACTCCTTTATACCCATCTTCTCTTTAGCTTCATCCGATTGCATTGCATTGCAGTCAAGATATGGTTTATGTCAATGATTTGTACATCTGCCTTGGTAGTGTTTTCTCAATAAGTGCTTTCAGAAGTGAATCAACACAAAAGGATTGGTTCTCTTCTCTACATGTAAACTAAGTTCTGCAGGTATTTAGTATCTCTTGCAATATCAAGTTTCTTTTTCATGCTCTCTCTTGTTGCCAATAAACTATCCTGATAACCTGAACAACACTGCTGATGGAATTATAGATATACTATATTTATTATTTTTTAATATCATCTATAATTTATTAAAAGTTTTTTTCAATCAAATGTAAAGTATACAATAGTTTCCATATTTTCATATCTCGGAATCATTTCAAGCGGACCAAACGAGCTGTCGTATCAACTTCTATGTTAAAAAATAATAAATGAAGCTTTAAAATACCAACTTGTGTAACGCATAAATAGACAGCTAGGGTTTGTTAAATTTCAAAATCAAAGTTTCACGACTTTGAGTTGTTCAGCATAATTTTATATATAAATAACCATATTTATCATAATCTGTTATTGCAAATGAATTGGTCTACGGATTGATTACATGCATTCATAACATAATAAATACCGATTGAAAAAAAATTATTTTTACATAACTAACTTAATTAATAATTATATATGTTATCATAATATATTTATTTTTTCAGAAGTCAACAACCGATACAGATCTGAATCTTATAAACTTTTACCAGACATTAATTTATCACAATTTTACTATTTCCAAAGATTTATGTTAAATAAACTCATTTTGTTCGAACTTTATTATTTAATAGCAAGTGATATGTAATTCTATTTATTATATTTAAATTGCAAGCAAAATAAAAAAAGGAAAAAATAAACTGGAGCTAACCTACGGTGGTCGCAGTAACCTCCTATCAAAACAGTAACAAGGTTGAAGAGTTCCTTTCGGCGCAAATTAGAAACCAAACCTCCACCGTGTTTCCTAACAGTCACCGTGGAAACTAAATAATAAAAGAAATAATAAACCGCGTCTGACTCTTTTAGATCTTCGCTTCTCCCGATCCATTCATTGCGGTTTTATCATTTTTCATTTACGATTGGGGTGGGGGGAATCGGTCACGCTGTACTCTACAATGGCGAAACAGAGATACCCTCGGCTCGCGGGGCGGAAAACGCCGCCGTCTACGCTGATTTTTACCATGATCCTCATGTTCACGTTCGTGATCTTGATCCTCCTCATGCTCGGGATACTCTCCGTTCCCAGTAATTCCGGCGAGTCGCACAAGGCTAACGATCTCAGCACTATTGTGCATAATAGAGTCGACGGGTGATTGTCTGTCGTCGTTGTTCTTTTTTCTTTTTATGGCCCGTTGAATTGGATGGCGATCTGGTGAATTTTCGGTGATTGTTTTGGCTTTCTTTTCGTGTGATTGCAGGCGTGTTGGAGGAGATGAAATAAGAGAAGAACCGTGGGTGGAAGTGATCTCGTGGGAACCTCGGGCATTTGTCTACCACAATTTTCTGGTTGGTTCTGCTTTCTTGCATTTCGCATATGCTATTGTACAATTCTGCAATTTCATGAATTTTGAATATTTCCTGATTCATTCATGTAATTTCTGGGCTACGCTCGCTGAGGATTGTGAAATGGATTAAGGCTTTGCGCCTGATTTGTTAAAATTGGAGTGTTATTTTTTAGTAAGTTTTTTTTGTTAGTTATAGGGGAAGCGGTACAGCTTCAGTGTTGACTAAATTGAGTTCTCTGTTTTGGACAGAGCAAAGAGGAGTGCGAGTATCTAATCGCTCTTGCCAAGCCTCATATGCAAAAGTCAACAGTTGTTGATAGTGAGACAGGGAAGAGTAAAGATAGCAGGTGCTTTTTTTAGCACTACTCGTATTCTGTGTCAGTCTATGATGTGTTTCGAAGTCTCCATTTCTTCTTTTTCCCCATATGCCTTCCTGCGTGGGATCTGTTTTAAATGATTTTTTTCTCAATAATTTTTATGTCCAGGGTGCGTACAAGCTCCGGAACGTTTCTAGTTAGAGGTCGAGATAAAGTTATTCGAGAAATTGAGAAACGAATTGCTGATTTCACCTTCATACCTGTAGGTATGCTGTTTGAGCTGTGTTTGATTGCATCACTGAGGCGGCTTTGAGCATTGATGTAAATATGTTCTTTTTTTATCGCTATTTTTGTTCATAGTCAAGTGGTTTACTAGATGCATAAAGTTTACATGGAAAGCAAGATTACCAACGTCAGCTGTAGGGCCTCTTGTTTCTAATTCTATTTTTACCTTGATGCATCTTTCGTGAGTTCTCCTCAGATCACCAATTGCACCATTTCAAATTTTCACAAGCTCATCAGTTTGCCACTGGCATCATGATGAGCAAATGTGTTGCCCGTGCTTCTTTAATGTAACTTCAACTTATTGCCTCCATTGCTGCCAATGCATGAACTAGCATTTATTAAGCATCACTTCTTTTTTGGTTTTCGGCAGCACCTATACCTGATTATTAGTTAATGGAACTGCCTTCATTATTTAATTGAAACCACCATTCTGTGAAAATTCAATAAAATGTAGCACAATATAAATGTGATCCACTAGAGCTTAGTGGAAATGTATTTTAGGCCTACTCCAAAGTTGTGGATATATTTTCATCTTAATACATGCCTAAGAAAGAAAGACCGTTAAAGCTTCAAAGCTGGAGGCCCAGAAATGCAACATTTCTTATGATTTTCACTTTTTGAGTTATGTAAAATTTTTTGTTTAGTTTATTTCGGTCGAAGAGTTCACTAGTTAGGCTTTAACCTGAGCAGAGAATGGAGAAGGACTTCAAATTCTCCACTATGAAGTGGGCCAGAAATATGAGCCACACTATGACTACTTTATGGATGACTTCAACACCAAAAATGGGGGTCAGAGAATAGCGACTGTTCTCATGTACCTGTAAGTGATATCATTACGATGCCTACAGACGTTAGATTAGGCCATTCGTGCATGTTTCCTTTTGTAATTAGTGTAATACATTGTCTGTGATTTCACATAGCTCGGATGTTGAAGAAGGGGGTGAAACAGTATTTCCTGCTGCCAAAGGGAATGTTAGTGCCGTGCCTTGGTGGAATGAGTTGTCTGAATGTGGAAGAGGAGGCCTTTCTGTTAAACCAAAGATGGGTGATGCATTGCTTTTCTGGAGCATGAAACCCGATGGCTCCCTTGATTCTTCAAGCTTGCATGGTTAGTTAATGTTACTAACAAATGGAAATTTCTTATTACATATTCAGTTTTATTCATGCTATTATTCCTGAGAGCGACACAAGTCTATTAAGAGTAGACATGCTTTGTCTTGTTATAAACTCATCATGTTGCTGACCTTTTTTTATTGAAGGTTCTAAATAATTGATGAGTTTAACTTTCATTTGCAGGTGGTTGTCCCGTGATAAATGGCAATAAGTGGTCCTCTACCAAATGGATGCGAGTGCATGAGTATAAGATCTAAATGACTGTCTTCAAGGTAGTGTTACGTATATAACCAAAACAGATGGTTAATGTCCAGATCTTCTGGTAGTTATTTAGGTTCTTATTTGGTTTTGCCATATGCTTGTGGTAGCATAAGAAGTTCCAGACAGATCCACTGTGAAATATCCACGTATTGTTACTGCTAAATGAACCATCTGGGACAAGTGGTGATACTTTGGTAAAGTTATGTGAACAGAGTTGGTTCTTTTGGTAAATTATACATATCAAGTTAGTTTTTGCAACATATTCTTCTATTACATATATGAAAAAAAAGTTGCACCAATTCTGATGATTGATGTGTTTTGGTATGAAATTTAATATTGCTTCCAATGTTCACTGTCATTTTCTTTTGCAGGTGCAGACAATATTATGGCGTCACATCATATTCTTATAATTTTCCACTCTGGAGAGAGCTCCGACGTTGACAGGCTTCACTTCTACGTGTAATATTATGTAACAGCTGAACAGTTTCACGTCTTAAATTTTCGTAATACATTTGGAACTTTGAAGATATTTTTATTGTAGTAGACCTTCAAATGATTGAAGGTATTATTTTTGTTTAACATAAATGAGTTTTTAAACTTTTCGTGCAAACTGCAATGATATACTTCCGTTCCAGAAGTCAACGTGATCTGTGGAGATCGGGTCGGAAATCAAGTGGGTACAGAAAAAAGAAAGGTCCCAGGTCCCAACTCAAATATTTCTTTTTTAGGTGTACCATGTCCCAAATGCTGAGGATTCAACTGTCGTTCTTTTACAGGACGATTAGGTAACCCGATTTGCTTAGAAAATGAATACAAAATATTTAAATACTCTTTTAAGAATAAAATTTGAATTAAGTTGATAACTAATGGATTTTTTTTTTCATATTAACACAATTATATCAATAAAAAATAATTATATTATATTATATTATTTAAACATAATTAATAGTTAATATTTTCAAGTTATAAATAAATATTTATTTATCTAAATATAAAATATAAGTATATAGTCTGACGGACCTGACTGATTAATATCAAAGCTCATTTCTAATTTATATTTTGTATTATTTTGGTTATTTTTTTTGCCAAAGCTCAAATCAAACGACAGTCCGTATCTAGTCAGTGAATCCTATTTGACTGGATATGACGTAGCAGAGTGAAATTCCTCACGAGACGAGCTTGTCGCTTAAAAATATTAACAGAGATGACATGTCGCCCGACTACTTGCTTCGCGTAATGTGTATCCACGGCTAACAATCCTACAAAAACAAACAGGGGAAACTGAGTACACAACGTCGCCGTTAATGCCAAAAGCATCGGCCGGAGAAATGATGAAGAAGTCTCCATTGCCGGTGCAAAGTACGCGGTCCGACTATAAGAATATAACCGGAAAGGAATCGCTAGTGAAGCTTTTGCGGTGGCATTTTGGTCATTCCTATTTCAGAGGCAATCAGTTGGATGCTATTCAGGCTGTGTTATCAGGTACCTCTAATTTCACGCAACAAACCCGTAATTGTTCGATATTCTTACTAACTAGTTGAATTCCTTTCCTTTTTTTTAATTATATGTGTGGTTCAGGGAAAGATTGCTTTTGTCTAATGCCTACCGGAGGAGGAAAATCGATATGTTATCAGATTCCTGCACTTGCAAAACAAGGGATTGTGCTTGTTGTTTGTCCTCTAATAGGTTCTTTATCATTTTTTATTTAATTTGTTTTTACTTTGTAAACATGTTTTAGCTATGTTTGCTTGGTTTCTTAAGTGCCTGTGTGGCTCTCACTTCTTACGTTGGTTCCGCATTTGTGCTTGACAGCTTTGATGGTAAGCATATTCAGTCCGGTCCCCCTCTCCCCCTTTTTTTTTGGTTGGCGTGCATTATCAATTTAAAGACTAAGATTATTTGGAAAATTAGGAAAACCAAGTGATGGCATTGAAGGAAAAAGGAATTGCTGCTGAATTTCTCTCATCAACGCAAACCTCTAATGTCAGAAATAAAGTGAGTTGTTGGAGTTGGAATACGTTGAGTTGCTTGGGTACAGTTTCTTGATTTTCCTTTATCTTAAAGAATCCACCACTGAAAAGCTTGAGCAGTATGTCCAATTATTGCTACATGCCAAGGAACCTGAATAGTTTTCTGAACTTATACAGGAGAAAAACTATAGTTGACACGAACTAATTGCAAATTACAGTAGAGAAATTTTAGATCGTATATTTTAAGAAATTCTGGCGGCAACAAATGGTATTATCAAACTTGCATTACTTTTGGTGCTTTTGTAAATTTTGGAGTGAATTTGACAATTGCATTCCTTTCATTCATGGTATAAACAAGCAAAGAGTTAATCCAAGAATGGTGAACTACTGGATGATTTTTTTCGCAGTTTCTCTTTGGCGCTTGAGTTATTGTTATTCCAGTATCTCAAAGCTGCCTTACATCTTTTCCAATAAGTCCAGCCAAATCTATTGAATAAAACCCCAAGAAAATGATAAGTGGATTTCTGTGCTGATTTCTCTTGATTACAAGAGATTTAAAGATCAGTTTTTCTCCCCATCTCACAAAACAATTAAGGGATCAAATTATCAGGTGTTTACTTTTAGATGATTGGGAAGACTTATTTTCTCCATGAATCCGCTAATGGAGTTGTTGCTAATGAATTGTGCTATCTACATCTTTTTGTTCTTTTTCTTTTTCTTCAATTGTTTATTTGGTTTGAACCTTCTTCTATTTGGGGCATATCAAACTTCCAATGTATGGTCATGTCTAGTATCTCAGGATATTTCTTTTGGATAATTAGATTCATGAAGACCTTGATTCTGGAAAGCCATCTACAAGGCTGTTATATGTGACACCTGAATTGATTGCGACATCAGGATTTATGTCAAAGCTTACTAAGCTTCACAGTAGAGGGTTGCTGAGTCTCCTTGCAATAGATGAGGTGTGAACACTTGTTGTCTATTTGTTGATGATAGATTCAAGGTGTTCCTAAAGTGGTTTCAGTTTTTTACATAATTCTTTCTCTCATTATTTTATCTCTTGAAAAATTTCAGGCACATTGCATTTCAACTTGGGGACATGATTTCAGGTTTTTGAATAATTTTACTCATGAACAAAAGCTGATTTCTTTTCTTCTTTTTATTTGAAGAAAATTTATGAGCATGGCTGATTTATTTGCACTTTTTCACAAGAATATGCACACATGTAATAGTAAATAAATTATTCACGGTGATATACTGCCTCTGGGAAGTGATGATACGTGTTCAAGTGATTAAAAATTTGCTTCCCTCCATATTTGTGCATATTTGTTATGATGGTCACTGTTATGTTTATTGAAAAGTAAAACTGTTTAAACTCCTAGTGAATTCATATATGCTTAAATTTTTATAAATTTTTATAATTTTTTTTATCTCTTAATTTGTTTCCAAGGACAGGCCTTCTTATCGAAAGATTTCATCTTTGAGAGATCACTTTCCAGATGTACCTATACTGGCCTTGACCGCCACAGCTGTTCCTAAGTGCGTCTGGTTATGCTCTTTATGGAAGACCTAACTTGGTTTCTTTTTTATGTTTCCCTTATGATTTCCTTTAATATTTTTTTCTAAAGGAGGTGGAGCACAATGGTAATATTTTGGTTGATATTTTGATGTGCAGAGTTCAGGAGGATATTATAGCGTCCCTAAGTTTGCAAGATCCCTTGGTTCTCAAATCTTCCTTTAATCGTCCAAATATTAATTATGAAGGTGGGCGCTTTTAGCTTGTTGAGAAATATATTCCTGCAGAGGTTGTGACGTTAGTCCAGAAAGGTTCAATGGTGTTTATTTCAATCTTCCATAATACTGCTGAAGCATTTAATTGTTGGACTTGCCTAATAGTTCTGCTGATGCATTCTGCATAGTTTCTTATGTGATCATTCATCCTCTAAATGTACAAATTAGCTTTGGCAAAGTAGAACTTACTGCTTTACCATTGTGGGAGGACTTTCCTGGGTATAATTGTCACTAATAGTGTGATTGCTACCATAGAATGTGAAGAGGCCAGACAATAAGTGGAATTAGGTGTAGAAAACTAATGAAAGATGTTGAGATTGGATATCTCAAAGTACAGCTGAGGATGAAATATAAATTGATGCGGATACATCTAATAGACTTCATACCTTGTGTAGAAAGTTCAGAATGTTATTCTATATCTGCATGTCATTTTATGTGCATCTAAGTGGATTTCTTATATGCAGTGCGGTACAAAGATCTTCTGGATGATGCCTATGCTGATTTGTCCTCTGTGCTCAAGCATAGTGGAAACATCTGTGCTATCGTTTACTGCCTTGAACGAACAACATGTGATGGCTTGTCTGCACACCTCTCTAAGGATGGCATTTCTTGTGCTGGTACATGTGTTCTATTTTCTTCAATTTCTGTGTGAATTTTTTTAGTTGATTTATTAAGTTCCTTGTGGACACTAATTTATTTTCAGCTTACCATGCTGGGTTGAATAATAAACTGCGGAGCTCAGTATTAGATGATTGGGTTTCTTCTAAATTACAGGTCGTGGTGGCCACAGTAGCTTTTGGGTATGATCAGCTCATGATAAAATTAGCAACTTCATTTCTCCTCCATTTTTCCATTTTTCCTTTATAACTTGATGTAGTTCTCCCAATTTTTTGACATGCTGATGTGATGTACAAGATAGATATAAGGTCACTGTCAGCACTGTTTTCTTTCAATGGGTAGATCAATGCACATAATAAATGAATCTATTTTTATTCTTGTTCTGTTTTGTTCTTTCGGTCTGTGTCATTTTCCTGTATAGTCTTTTGCTACCTGTCTCAACTATTTTTTATCTGAGAGTGATATTTTTGGTTGCTCTCTTCCACTTGGAGCTGTTTCTGTTCGTGCTCAGTAATTGAGATAATGATGTGCCTACAGGATGGTAAGCAGCTACACAGGGAATTTAGTTTATTCTTCTTTCCATGTTACGAAACTGTAAGCAGGTATCTTGTTCCAGTAACATAGTGTCATTAATACTGCAGGGTATCGACAGAAAGGATGTCAGGATTGTTTTCCATTTTAATATTCCAAAATCAATGGAAGCATTCTATCAAGAATCAGGTAGAGCTGGTCGTGATCAAATGCCTTCTAGAAGCATCTTGTACTATGGAGTTGATGATTGTAAAAGAATGGTCTGTTTGGCCTTCGATTGTCATCTGCTTTTTCTTTTTTCTTTTTTTTTTATCAAGAGAGGTTCCTATCCCTGATGTTTATGAAATTGTTTGGCAGAAATTTATTCTAAGCAATGCTGAGAGCAAGAAACTTCAGTCTTGCAGTTCACTGGAGAGGTTGTCAAACAAATCCGTCTCTGACTTCAACCAGGTAATTTGTAACTCATCTTGTACCCCACAGATTCTCTTTGCTATCCATGCTTAAACACAGTATACATACTGCTCTCAGATGGTTGAATATTGTGAAGGTTCTGGATGCCGTAGGAAAAAGATTCTTGAGAGTTTTGGAGAACAGGTAGCAATCCACTATGCTCTTTTTTTGTATGTATTATGTGATAATTTTCTGCTGGCGCTTGAGTTAAGCTACAACTTATCACCCAACATCACAGGTGCCTGAATCACTGTGCAAAAAATCATGTGATGCCTGCAAAAATCCAAACCTTGTAGCCAAGCATTTGGAGGAACTCAAATTGACTTGGGCAACCCGCCAGAGAAACAGCTTTTCTCAAATTTCTATTTCCAGGTGCCTTAAGTTTTCTCCTTGTTTTATATAAATTTTGGAAATGCAAGTTATTTAAGAGTTTTGTTCAGGGAAAACTACTATTAACATATGGCTGTATTCATGTTTTGAGCTCCAAATGCTGTAAATTGGCTACTTTATGTTCTATCTCATCATCAATTTTTTTCCAAGCAGAGATAATGCCAATTTATTATTTGACAACTGATTGCTAATTTGCTTCATGTCAGATAATGCATTGTTTGCTGCTTTTTTTTTTCCCAAAATGGGCTGATTTATTTTCATCTTTCTATCTCAGCTCCGAAGATATGATTGATAAGGATAATTATTCTGAATTCTGGAATCGTGATGATGATGGAGCCAATTGTTCAGAGGAAGATATATCCGATTCTGATGGTGATAGTGATTTCTTTGTAACCAGGATGCTTAGTTTGAATCCCACATGGAAATTTTTAATCTCTTGTTTGTTATATTTTGTTTGTTATCTCATGTCTTTGCTCTCTTAAATGTAGATGGTAATGAGATTGTGGAGCGTCTGGTTGGATCTGGGTTACAGAGAAAATTGGGACTAAATGCTAAAATGGATTTCTTGCAGCGTGCAGAAGAGAATCACTACAAAAATAGAAATTCTGAAAAACAGGTATGGTCTGATCTCCTTTCCTTTGTTCTTGGTAAATTACTCGCATCTTGTTTTGATAGTTACAAGCAAAAGGTCGTTGATGACTTATTCTAACATATAGTGGTTCCACTGCATTTTGAAGTTGAGATGGATTTGTAAACAAGTTGAAGTTCCAGAATGCATGTAGTTCATGCTTTCCTGGCTGTTGTTGATTATGTTTCAATACTTAGTATGATCTTTTTTAAATTTTTTTAGAAGATCTTTCCGCATACATATGCCAGCGACCACAGGTCTGTAGTCATAATTCTATATGCTTACTTCTGTTCGTTTGATTTGCCCTTTTTGATCAGAAGATATTTACCCGAACATATGCCAACGGTATTTTTCTTTATCATAGATCTAAAGTTAATCTTATTCTAGATGAATGCTTCTGTTCATTTGCTTTGTTTTAATTTGTGAACAGGCCAGTAAAACTGTCAAGAACATTGTGTCAGACACCATGAGAGAAGCAGGCAGGCAGAGATTGTTAAATTCTCTGAAGCAAACTCTGGATCGTCTTGGCAACTTAGAGTACGATGACCTATCCATTTGCACACTGCATTACATTGTAAAACTTTATTCCTGTTTGACTGTTAGAAAATCCGCAGACATCATTGTTAATGGTTAATTTAGTTGAGCTATTCCTATGAAAACTACAGAGGAACCTCGTCTGAAATCATTTAGATACTATTGGATACAGGAGACCTTGCGTATGCTTATTTTTTCTGGAGCTGGGAGCAGACATCTCACTGTCAATTTCTAATTTCAATTTGTTTATGACCTGACCTCCCTTGCAGCGTTGAACTTGCAGCCTCAGCTACCTTCCTTGAAGACCAGTGCTACAAGAAGTATGGGAAGAGCGGGAAAACATTTTACTATTCTCAATTGGCAAGTACTGTTAGGTGGCTATCCTCTACAGACTCGACTCAGTTAATGAATCGGCTCGTTCACAATTCACCTCCCCCGTCTGGAAACTCACTATCCAAACAAGAACCACAGGAGATCTTATCACCAGTTTTGGAGCAGAGGCAAGCAGAAACTACAGACATACAATTCCCTACCAGCCTCCAATCAGAAACTTCTGACAACACTTTGCCATCACCAAGTCCTCCCAGCACAGAGCTGCCGTCAATTCCATCCTTTTCACAGTTCCTGAACAGCAAGAAGGCCAAAACCGATCGTTTGAATATCGTACAAAACCAATCACCTAAGAGACCAAAGACTATGCGATAGCTCAGAAGCCATTACAACTTTTCTTACAGTCAAAGTTCTTGGGTTTCGCAGCGGCGTTTCAACCTTTTTTTCATAAATGAATGTGATGTGTTTGAAGCACCTTATTCTTTACATACACCTGTGCTCTTGGTTTTGACAAGGAACTGGATTGTAGAACGACCCTCAAAGTTAAAAGTGCCTCTGAAGTTGAGGCCCAGATGCTGAATCTATGACGTGTATAAAAACTATCATCTTAACTGTACCACCTCTATTATTCATGTTGTCGCGGGCATACAGAACAAAACTACCCTACTCCTTTCGGTTGGCTAATACGTCTACATATTTAATACACCGTTTGCTCATTTGCCCTGCAAGAAAAAAAAAAAAGACAAAAAGAAAGCAAACACCGGGTCGAGTACAAAATTTCCTAAATACACCGGGTCGAGTACATGATCACAGGGGAATCCATGGATGGTGCACCGTGAACTCTGGGATGATCAGTCTCCAAACCATAGTCCATCATCGGACGGTATTCCAAATCCTCATCATGATCGTAGACAAACTCCGGAATTTCAACCTCATTTCTCCTTATATGGTCCCAAAGATAATCAATCCTGCTAACGTAACGCACCTTCCCGTAGAGCCTGCCACACGCGGTAACAACCCACCCAGATCCCTAGTTAGTTACTGCCCGTCTCTTTCTATTCTTTTGCTGCATTAGTTAGTTAATTAATTTGAGAGACATAGAGAGAAATACCCGGAGCCAAATAGAAAACGGCCAAATGTGGCGAGGAAGAGTCTGGCTTGTAGGCCAGGGTGGACAAAGTAAACGGTCTGCAAATTCTCTTTTACATTGACGGGCATCGCGTCGTAGATAGATCGGAGGGCTGAGATACCGGGAAAAATCTCGCTCCTATGAACTCCTGTGTGCACGTACAACACCGAAAAAGGTTTCTTCCCCAGCCTAGGAAAAATCTTTTCCTCCAAGTAATTCATAAGCGCTTCCGCACTCAAAATCCGAGCTAATAAAGCACACCGAAGAAAACAAGAAACGCCGATTTTTATAAAGAAAATGAAGAGAATGTTAATTCTCACGCGAAACAGAGGGTTAGGTAATTACTGAATTACCAGGGAAGAATTTCCCTATAACGCGGAGGATACGGTGACCGTTTTTGTCTCTGCCGTGAATCTTGAAAACCTCCAGCTTCTCGATGAGCTGTTCTTGTTCAGACAGGGAAATGATGCGAGAGCACATTTTTCTTTATCCTTGTAGTGAACGTGATACTTCGATGAAGCGGATAGACAAGGCTCTAAGAATGGAGGAAGCGAGGCGGGAGACGCCAAAACGTATTTAAGGAGATCATTGATGATGAGCAATGGGGGAGGTTAGCAAGAAGGAAGAGAAACGAGAAAAGTCAGGGCCCTGAGAAGTATATTCCAAGGCATCTTCCTTTTTGGACCTGAGCGAGACTGATGCGGCTTTCTTATCTTGAACTCGGTCTCCTTTGCGTCTCGGCAAAGAAGATCAAGACGTTGGATTGGTGGGAGATTATATCTAGACCGCCTGTTTCAATAACCGGGATATTGTGTGAGGGTGGATATTGTGTGAGGCCCCATCAATTAAACGGAGGTTCTTTTAGGAAAATGTTAAAATATTAATTTTTTAATATTATTTTTAGTTACTTTTTAAAATTACTAATAGTAATAGCTCTACTGTCGTATACAGTATTAATAATGATTTTTACTATTAATAACATGCCACAGATACGGGACCATAGGGGCAAGGTATAGATACAAATCCCACATCGTCGCCTAGTGCGAAAGAAAGAAGACAAACTTGGTATAAATAGCGATATGATCACCCTATGATAATTATCTTTGCGCTTGGGGCAATGACGCAGCTAATGAGGTTCTAACCGAGGCGCGTCAATTGCTGGTTGAAAACTATTTCCAAACCCCCTCTTTGGCCTGGGTTTGGCCCAGGCCACTGAGAATTTTTGAAAGGGCTCCCCTTGTGGTAAAGCTCTGCAATTCAGTAAGAAATTATAAAATAGTTCAAACAAAAATGGGCCGATCATATTAGGCACAGTTCAATGTAACTGTAGTTTAAGAAAACAATAATCGTTATAATGCACAAAGATAATATAAGTTCACCTCAATAATTAATGGGGCCAGTAACGAGAGGACGGCTTTTGTATGTAGCCACAAAATTTTTGAGCTAAAATGAAATAGATCAAGCATTTTATGTGGTTTCCGTTATCCATCTCTTCCGTGCCGGATACTGACATTATACGGACGTCTAGATTCAAGAACCAGCCAAGAGTTGCTTCGGGATCATGTCCGCTGGATTTGCCACGTGTACAGTGGGTTTTCCTTCTCATTGGGAAGTGTGTTAGATATGGTTACAAATGGATTGAAAGTTCAGAACTTATCCATGCAAGTGTGTGTTGTGCAATATGTCGCCTTCACCTTCCTTTTTGATTCCTTGGGATATATCTGAGAGGAGAGGAGAGAACAGATAATCGATCAGTACAATACATCAAGGGATGACGTGTCAGCCATGCTTCTTCTTTATGTCTCTAGCCACACGAAAGGTGAAAGTCATTAACCATCTCCTCTGTATATAGAGCTTTGCATAGGTCGACCTTGCAACGGGAAGCATTTTGTATGCACACAAGAAAAAAGATTTATTAGAAAAACGTAGAAAAGAAAATGGAAGCCAAGTCAATTGTTTCATCTGCTGCTAGCTTTAGCTGCTCCTCTCTTCGTTCTCCCGTTCTGTGTCCTCAATCTCTTAGCCAGAGGTTCTTCTTTTGCTTCTCTGTCTGGTTCGACTCTGTTATGTGTGTTTTTCTTCCTTAAATCGTAGTTGTAAAGGATGTGAGCCATTTTGTTGATTGTAGGGAGATGCTGCTGTTGTCTTCAACGGTCAATCCTCGACGGGGTAGTGTTTATGTCAACCGCAAGAGTTCAAGCATCGGGTACGTTTCAATCGTGCAGTGAAGGATTTTGATGGAAATTGAGTTTGCGTTCTGTTTTCTAATGAAATGATTATACATATGAAGGGCAAAGGCTGTTCTTAGAGGGAATTTGGAGGCTATAGGAATCCCAACTTCAGTTCCAGTACGTGTCGCACATGAGCTTCTCCAAGCTGGACACCGCTTCTTGGACGTCAGGTATTGATATTGAAAAACTTGATAGTAAAATCTATTATTTTCCAAACCTGGCTCATGGGTTCCGCAAGCGAAGTTGTTTATGATCTCTCGAACAAAAAAGCCACCCAAAATGGCTGCCATCGTCTCCTCTTCATTTATTGTTTGGTTTATGCTGACTTCTATTAGGACACCAGAAGAGTTTAGTGCTGGACATGCTGTGGGGGCCATTAACATTTCTTTTATGTACAAAGTTGGATCAGGTGCGTATCCCTTTCTTCCCTCCATTTCTTTTCCAAAATAGATCATCTTCCAATTGGATTCTTCTAGAGAATGTCAGATACTTCTTTCTTTAACCCTCCTCTAGCGCCTCTTAAAAAATAAGAGGTCTGCCAGTTGTTTGATAGTTTGATTTATTTATTAATCTTTGCCTTCTATACTTACTTTTCTTGCTACCTTTCTGTCTGTATTGAATTAATTAAGAATCTTGGATACTCTGGAACGATGACCCCGTATGATCGGTGCAGACAAGTAACTGAGCAACTTTAAGATTACTGTTCTGATAGCAGGGGAGGGGTACCTATGTCTCGGCGCAACTGGTGTTAGAAAATTTAGGAGTTCTGCGTTGTAGATAACCGATAGCCATGTTTTAAATGAATTTCTTTTGTGTTTGAAGCAGGAATGACAAAGAACCCCAAATTTCTAGAGGATGTATCATCACATTTCAGAAAGCACGACGAGATTATTGTTGTACGTGCCTGATGTCTTAGTTATATATTATCTCAACTGGATTTGGGAAAAGGGTATGTTCCTAATATATTAGCTTCCTGGTGTAACAGGGTTGCCAAAGTGGGAAAAGGTCTCTTATGGCTGCCGCTGTTCTTTTATCTGCTGTAAGCAATCAATCCTTTAAAGTCCTGATCTTGGCTGATGATAATGATCCAAGCGATTGACTCAGTAGGGGATGCGTGTTTTCAAGCCCTGATGTACTGACTAAAGCTTGCCTTCTGGTGTGCAGGGTTTTACTGCTGTTACAGACATTGCTGGAGGATATGCTGCCTGGACGCAAAATGGACTTCCAACAGAATACTGATGATGTACATATATATGCAGAGGAGGAATGTCTATTTATGCAATAAATATTAGGTTAGGGAGACGGAAATTTGCAAGAAGTCTCCAAATTGTGGTAATAACACTAGAAGACAATCTACTCAAGCACATTGTACAGAAACCACCCCTCCTGTTCTCTTAATGATATTGATTACATCATCTTTTACCAAAAAAAATTCCTTAATTTCTAGATCATTCCCAATTTTGTCCGAAAACAGATAATTCCGTATGGTAACGGAAACTCTTCTTGGTTTACTTGGAATGAAAGGGAACCCATTATCTACTTAATTATTGATAAAATGACTCCAGACTAGGCGTTAGATTTATAATAAAATGAGATTTCCCCAACAGGGATTGGGTTGTTAGGCAGGTCCATACAGCAGGACCCACATCCGCCACGAAGTTGTTGGCCCTGGAGAATATACACAGTCATGGGCCGTCAGGAACAAGTCAACAATGGACTCAAGTTGGATTTTTTGTTTTTTGTTTTCTCTGGGAATCCTTCAGTCTTAAACAAAATGGGCGACGACGCGGAAATTAATTCATTCCGCCACGTTCTTACTTCCTGACAGACCCTCCTGAAAGCAACCAAAACATGGGACGCATATCCACTTACCTCTTGGTGAGGGTGTCTTGAGTGGAGAATACATTAAATGAAGCGCATGAAAAGGAGAAAGGAGAGAAGGGAAAAGGGATCGTAGGTTAGAGATGGCCAGAATCAAGGCTTCTGGTAATTGGTTTAACAAAGTCCGACGAAAAATTCTCGGGTCATCTCATAGGAACATCGTCGTTCTCCATTCCGATGATATCCCTAGTCGTGATGAAGCAATGGTCATCGACCAACAAACAACCAATTATCAGATCTTAACCAACGACGTTTCACTCCCTTTCAGAGAACTCACCCGAGAAGATATAGCAGCCATCACTATCCAATCGACTTTCAGGGGTCATCTTGTATGTATTCTCAAGCATTCTGTTTGTGGCTCTTCTTGCTTCATTTTAGGTATATACATCAGTTTTTTGTTTTTATCAAACATATGGTTCTGAGATGTGTCCTTGCCTATGCAGGCTAGAAGAGCATTCCGGGCGCTCAGAAGTGTAGTGAAACTGCAAGCATTGGCTCGGGGAGCTTATGTGAGGAAACAGTCTCGAATTGCTCTGCAATGCATGCACGCACTGGTCAGGTTGCAGGTTCGAGTTCGGGCCAGACAGCTCCTCAGTCAGTGCAGCGATAACTAACGCGCTAATGATCGGCTTTCTGTGATTCTATGAATATCATCGATTTATTCATAATAAATAAAATTTTTACATTATTTAATATTAGAGTAAAAATAAGTAAACTTGACCATTTTATCAAAAGAAAGGCATCATTTCGCCATTTTGTAACAATTTTGAAATTAAAAACAAACACAATATATTAAAACTAAACTTCGTACGGATATTTCTTCAACCGACCCCCAACAGTCTTCGCCGTTGATCACTGCCGGGCCTTTTGTGCAGCAACCATACTCTTATTGACTCCGTGGTGCTATCTACATTTTCTTCAAGTTTCGGCTATCGTCAACCGCTACTCCGACCGGAACACCTACCAACCGATCCTCTTTATCAAGGCGCTCCTTTTCCTTTCCTTAATCTGGGCCTGAAACGGTCTCTTGGTCACCCTGTACCGTACGCTCCGACGACTTACTCTCACACCCCAACGGATCCTTGTCTCGGGTTGCTTCCTTATCTTATACCTCCAATTCCTACTTATAAGAACCTCGAAATCAAAACTCAAATCTGCCAAATCCATATCAACCATTGGGCCTAGCAAACGGGTATATGTCCAGCTACGTATTATGGGCTTAAGCCTATAGCGGATAAACCAGTAATTAGTTTCTAATTATTTTGGATCCAAACCCAAAATACAGCAACCCAACATAGCATGAACATAAGATTAAAAGAAGAAAACTAAAATATTCAATGAGCAAATGATAAGTTAAAATTAAAGGAAACTGAAGGAAAGTGGTGTCGGAGATGATCTGACAATCCAACGGTGGTAATCGATTCCGATGCAGACCCGGAAAGCGAAAGAGCGGTGAGATATTGACACGGCTCAATCAAAACAGACCAACACGCTGGAGCAAGTAGAAACGTTGCCCTTGAAATAGTGTTTTTCACGTCTGAGTGAACCAGGCCAATATCACATCTACTATTTCACATAAACCCAACAATTGCCTTCTTCGTTCCAAAATGAATGACTTCACAGAGAAGACAAAGGGGAACAAGGTGACGACAGGCGAGGGAATGGCCAGAGGGGAGGGATGGGGAGATGTCTAGAAGAAGGCCAAGAGTGAGGAGCTTTGCGAATGTCCGGGTATGATTTTAAGAAGGGGAAAGAGGCCTGCATGAGCATTTAAAACCACGACTACCAAAGCAGAAAGACGGTCCAGTGCATTTAAACCTGTTATTATTCTCTCTCCATCTGCTCCTCTCTATTCTTTTTCTCTTTGTTACTGTTACCTTGTTCAGGCCTGACCACAAACTAAATGATCATCATTTAAGCCAACAGGCACCCACTTGAACTTCGATGGAAATCCTAAAATAACCCAAACCGTATATTTTGGATGGTTGGCGTGGGTGAAGACTGTGGAGAGGGTGCATCGGTGCCTAATGGGAAGAAGATAAAGATGGAAAGTTCAAGATCTATTACCTAACAAGCTTACAAGCGGCCCGACTATGATCGCGATACTCGCTGTATTACAGAACCGGGAAGACAGCCGACATAAATGAGGGAATCTTCTCTGGAGCAAACAGCCAGCATCATTAATGTGCAAGGTAACCATAACACTATTTCTGGGTCTCCTTTTCCCTCCTCCTTGAGTGAGTGGTTGATGGACTTGGATATTTAGAGTGTATCCAAATGTCATTCTGATTATAGTTCCTTTCTTTTTTTTCTTTTCCTCTATTTCGTTAGCAAGCAAGCAAGCAGATGATTGTATTAAATGAGGAATTAATACTTTATTTTTAAATATTGATAAGTGACTCATTATTTTATTTTATATCATGTCTCATTATTTTTAAATATTGACCTATTTCCAAGTTTTTTAAACCTATTTCAGCTTTTATTTTCAGACATAACTATTTAGTTAGTTATAACTAGTGAATCATTATTTTCGGGGGAGTAATGGCCAACAGCCATTCGTTTTCATTGTATCCGAGGTTTCGTTCAGGTTTGGAAATATTGTAAGAACAAGCAAGCAGAGTTTTCTTTTATTAAACAAGGGTTACTTCAAACTTGACAAGATAACCAATAGAATGCAGAAAGTTGTACCAAACCAATGCATGAGCTGTCCCGATATGAACCACAAGGACAGTTGCTTATGCATTAATGATGCTATGCTAGGCAGGGCGAATTTCGGAAGAAGTGATTGAAAGAAAAAGCATGAAGACAGAGACAGGGAGGTACAGATTTATAAGGGCCGGTTGACGTGAAAGGCATCCAAGCATATTAGTTTGCCGTAGTTCTTTTGGTTAGCTTTGTTGAAGAGATGAGCAGAGAAGGGAAGGGAGGGGGCAAGGAAGAATCCAAATAAGAGGGAAATGCAAGATATGTACGAGATGTTGGTAAGCAAAAAACTTGAGGATTTTGGGGTCAATCAGAGTGGAAATGGGGCAATGTTGGCCTCGCCGGGGGAAAGGGAGGTCTAGGCATGGGTGTATGGCGGTGATAAGAGAGCAACGATCGAGGTTCTATATTGCCAGGAGATGTGTGGTGATGCTACTTTGTTGGCACAAATATGGCAAGTGTTAATCTACCTCCCTCTGTTTTCTCTTTGGTCTTTCGAATTGTACTTTATAGGTAGGGTTCTGTGTAAATGCTGGTTGGTAATATGTACAGAAAATGATTTATATGAATAACAAAGTGTTTATTGCGCTACAAAACTGTCGTGCAATTTTTCCTTTTGTTGCAATCTTTAGTTTGTATTTGTTTCTAGATGTTATCTTTCAAATTTTGCATCCCTTACAATATACAGTAGTATACATCGCGTTATTAACAATGCCATGTGTGATATGTCGTCCATCGAAGGACATGCGAATCCGAATCGTGTCTCATTTTCTATTTTCCAGTGTTTGACATTCTCTCACACTAATGACAACATCCTTATCCGGGGAAATGAGGAAAATAATGAATAAACCTCTTCATATTTGCACGAGCCTGCCAAATTTTATCTTTGTAAAATATAAACCACAACGTATATTGTAAGTTTTAGCCCTGGGCAGATGAAGGGAGGATAAGGAAATACTTGATACTGCGTCTCACACATTGCCTCTGGTATTCTTACTACTACGATTATGGACATCATCCACCCGCAGAAGGGAAATATTTTTGTGACTTTTTATGTCGAGAAAAAGCAAATGCTGGTCATTTGTGGTCAAGATTTGCATAATTTCCGAACGATCGACAATTCATTATCTCAGGATTTGGAATGCAAAATCTTTATGCTGATTTTTATTTACTCTAGCAGGCAAGTAATGAAGCATACTCAAACAGTCTAACTACGTAAATCGAAATACTACCAACCGAAAATATTACACAAAAGAAGAAATGAACACAGACAAGCAAAGAAACCCACATAATACAGATTGGCAATAAATGCCACAGTAGTAACAAAAGCATCTTTCAGAATTCAATCATATTAATAGAACATTCAAAGGATTTGGAACATAAAAGGAAGAAAGAGTTTGAACTCCAATTGAAACTGATGATGCTAAGCATCTTATCTATGCAAGAGAATCTTTTAAGTTATATAATCGTCCGCTATCCATTTGAAACAAAACGTTTGAAGGAGAGTGATAGCGGTAGTCTTCACCAGCAAGAAGCAAGTGGTGGCTCTTGTGGGATTCTCATAGTCTGATAAAAGAAAAGAAAAAATTTAAAAGATATATGAAAAGAAAGGTGATAGCTCTTTATGTACTTCACAAACTCTTGGTGAAATATACAGGTCATATTCTTCGCAATGTTTTTGAGTTTGTAGGACTTTGGACATTCTCTTTCTGGAGAAATACTCGTCTTTTTCACGTACACAGTTGGCTAAGAATGCCTTTACAGAGGCAATGAAATCTTTGTGCAACAGAGACCGCTCATCGTATCATTTGATTCTTCCAAAGGGTCTCCAGATCTTAATTTACATATTGGATACATCATTTCTGAATGCAGGTTTAAGCTATGAATACCATTACCTGACCTCTCTTTTCACTTTTATAAGTTCCTCACAGCTTTCCCTTCCACTTGAAAATACATATCTGACTGCTACGCCAAGTATGTTTTGCCCTCTCATTACCATCTAAAAATGTCAGAACCAGGGTTGATTAGACAGCCAACAAACAGCCAGAAACCAGAGACCTGGAACCTTCGTAGGTTGAGTCTGGATAGAAATTAAATAAGCAAGAAACGAGACATAATAAAAGTAGCAGATTGAACAGTCGATCTACCTTTAAGGTCTTCTAGTGCTCATGTCTTGAGTTCCGAAGGTCCATTAGTTTGTCTCTCCATATAGCTGCGGCAAGAAATAGTAAGTCCTAAACAGTTGGAGTAAGGAAATAGCACTCATTGTGAAACAGAAGAAAAGCTAACGTATAAATTCAAGCGACCATCAAAACACAATAATAACTGTACAATTGGTTTAGTCTGCTGTACTAGAGGTACCTGCATCTTTGTACCTTTCTTCTTTAACAGCTAGATTCATATTACTCACAAGAGCCAGTTCCTCGACCAGTAAATCTGGACCATCAATAGCACTGAACATGGCTTAAGTCAGACTTTCGATTTGAATGAGGTAATAGAATTTGCAATAAGAACAAATATTAAATTAATTACTACCTATCAAGTAATACATCATAAGTAGACTTCATCTCCCGCATTCTCTCCATGGCATAATTAATTCTAATAGCATCACTGGAGACAATTTGTTTATTCAGATAAATTGGAGCCTGCATAAAATGTCACCTAATATTAACTAAGCTTTTGTAGAAAAAAAAAACCATTGTAACCCATGTATGCTACTAGAAATCTGGAACCCTGAAGTTGAGAGAAACAGAGGTAGAGAAGAAGTAAGTGCTTTTCAGAAAATTTCCAGCAAAATCGCAGGGGGAAAGAAAAATTCATCCAACCAGTTCACTTGTTTGAATATTTCTAACCGTATGCGTACAGCTCATTTAAATTTACACATTCCAGGAACTGCAAAGCAATTTAAAGTTTGATGAGACAGCTTAACCACTGAGTACCAATTAGAATAAAATGAAAACAAAATTAAACGTAAGAACCAACACTAAACAATCAATCGATTCATAAAAATAAATAGCATATGAAGCCATGTACAAGTGATACATACTTTGCACCTGATTGCCAAATTTATGGCATCTGATGGTCGTGCATCCACACTTAAAATATCATCTTCCCCTGGCTGCAGAAAGTACAAGATTAATACGAGTAACAGAAAGAAGAAAATTGCCAAGTTATTTTCTTTGCTTTTGAAGATTATCAAGACATAAACTATATGATGATTAATCACCTTCCCAAAATGCAGTTGGGAAAAATAAGTATTAATGACTCTTTCTGTGATTTTTACCATTTTTACCTGCAGAAAGAACAGAAAAATGAAAACATTTTAGTAAAAGAGAATCGATCAAACACATCAAAATTTAAAAAGATCAGGAACTTATTTACTGTAAAATGGTCTATGACTTGGTAGCTATTTGCTAGTGGATAGGAACTCATCTACAGACACTTTACTCAAACCAAGCTTTTATGTTCCATGTGAAGACAAAAACGATTGATTAGTGATATTTTTGAAGTTTTATTTATTCTTCCTTTTAGTTTTGTAAGCTGTCCAAATGCCAAAGAAGTGTCTAGTAGCGCAAATTAAGCTTGTGGCCCAAAGCATACAAATCCTAATCACAGATGAAATACATCATAATAACATAATTTCGTACTTCATATCCCAGTTCTTCAACAAGATTTCTCGCAAGGTGGAACTGATCTGGACAAGCCTACAACAAAGCAAAGTGCATCTTAGGTTTGTTTCCATCAACTAAACATAGAAACCAACTCGATGGCAAAGGTTTAGTTGTTACCCCGTTATCATCTCCCACAATTCCATTCACAAGCATCTCAATAGCAAACTCCCCTGGTCCAGAAAACAACAATAAACATTAAGTAGTCTCCCAAATAATCGCCCAATAGTAGGTCGCAATGACCAAAAAATGGCAATAACAACAACAAATTGACAATTTCAAATTTCATTTATTTACCAACAACTATCGGTAGCAAGAAGTCTCCATCACAAGAAATTTTGAGAAATATCGTGGGGCTTTGAAATTGCCGGAGAAACTCGTGCCCAACTAATCTCAAATCAGGCCTCGGCTCCTTCCATCTATGGCTAACGGGAAGAAATCTACCAGAGGTTTGCGACTTCAACTCCTCTTGAAACTCCGGCTTCCGCATACAGTAGTGTGCTATGGTTTCTGCGCTTAAGTTAAACCAATCAACAACTGAATAACAAAGCCTCTAAATATACTGCCACAAATTAAGGCATGCTTATGTGCTTTTAAGATATTCTCAAAGTACTTTACGTCAATCCTCTACAACCGATTTGGACTACATAAAAAACCGAGACCTGTCACCAGGAGGGACGCCTGAAGATAATCCTGATCGTCGGACTGGCCGTGATCACGACCATGACCGTCGGCAGATCGGTCCCCATCACAGGAGTTTCCTCTATACGCTTTACAGGAGACGAGAAGAACCGGTTTGGGGCAAGGACGACGCCGCCTTCTGCTACCAGTGAAATCCACCTGGATCGACAGGCTAAACGGACGTGAATTGAAGATTAAGCGACAAGGTGCGTTTGCTTGATCTGAAGGCATTAAGGTACTGAAACCGTAGACGGAGCGGGAGTGTAACCGAGCTGCAAGCATCATGCGTGGTGTAAACGTGGAGGGAGGGGATAGAGTGAGGAGCTGTAGAAGCAAAGTAAAGCTGAGCTCGAGGCGAGTCTAACCACAGACGGGGAAACGAGACAAGATTTAAACCGTCAAGATGCGTTTTTTATGAGCCAAAACATTGTCATTGGGACTCTGCACTGTGGCTAATGGCGAGATAGCTCCATAATTTCTTAAGGTATAATAAGCCGAAGAACGACATGTCACCGATATAAACTGTAGAAGTCATAACAATCGCCTTCAAATTAGGTGTAAAAACTTAAAATGTGTATGCCGTGACGATTGAAACCAAAAAAAAAAATTACAAGAAGTTTATAATAGGGATTAGACTTGAATATATTACGGTCTGTCTGATTTGCGGAATTATGTTAACCGACAAGGCAACCGGTGCTCACCGAAAGGACCAGCGACCCATCCCAAAATCCAACTACTAGATTTTTAACTGTAACAAATTAAACATACGCTATAGGAGTTGGAATTACGGCAGCTGCTGACACTCAGACCCTCTCTCTGATGATCCTCGTTAAGGAATTAACAGATTCAAAGAGCCCGGTATTCGAGAATCTCTTGTATGTTCAGTGTATATTGTTGACAGTTGGACAAATAGTGTGGGAAACAATTGAAATCCATGATATATGTGCTCATGTTACAGCTGCTGATCATGGCAGTCGCAGTTTTCTTCTGCTTGGGCTTTACTCTTTAGCCATATGTGGCGTGGGCAGGATTGCAAATAATAAACGTATGCTTTCCGTATCAGGCTTTAACAAGTTACTGCTATCTTCCTCCTGTTCTCGAATTGATAGTTTAACATCAAAACGCCAACCACGTGTTTACGCGGTGGTTGTCCGTACTGCAATAAAGTAAGATTTTTACAACCGATCCAAAGATTAATTGTCAGAATCGGAAAAAATATATTATTAAAATAATAGTAAAAACTTTATAATAATGGTTAATGAGAAGGATGAAAAATATAGAAAGCGAAAAGTTTATAACGCTAGTGAGCATACTGAAAAACGGTGTCCAAATAGTAGTTTCATCCTGAAGTGAACACACAATTGTGCATACAAACATAAGCTAACCTAAGCCACACAAACAGGCAATTGTCTGACTTTCAGTACTAGTTCAACGCAAATATCACTACATCGCCATTGTTTCTCCTCCAGATAGCAACCAGACGAGTCACCTCACCTTGAACCGCGAGGAGAATAAGGGGACCTGGACCGGTCCCTCCTTGATCTTCCACCATAGGGAGAATGCCGAGGAGAATAATCACGACCCCCACGATAAGGAGACCGCCTAGGTGACCGGCGATAGTCATCATAACCATAGCCAGTACTACCACGGAACCTACCACGATCACCACCATAACCTTCCCAATGTGCAACAGTTAAAAATGTTAAATACAGAGATCGAACAGTGAGCTAAGAAATTCTGGCTTCATAATATTAAATAATCGTTCAAAAATATAAACTCACCAGAGTCCCGAGTACTTTTCAGCCCAAGATAATGACCTGGTGTTGGAGTTCTTGGTCGTTTCCTCCGTGACTGAGAAGGCAAGTAACTTACCTCAATTATCCAGAATTGTGATAAATATTCATATTGAACAAACATGCTAGCTACATAAAACAACAACTTCAAGAAAGTATTACATTAGTTATAGATTGCATAAATATGAACATATAAAAATATAAATAAATAAATTGTATGAGAAACATCAATGCGACAAGGCCATGGAAAGGGGGAAAAGAGTACCTAAGGAAAGATACGAAAAAAGAAAAAAAAAGATTGCATGAATAGCATCCATCAACTAATTGGCGGGTATAAAATACCATAAGTCCTGATTAGTAAGTTGTGTTGGAAATGTCCGTTGATTAGTTGAGAGTTGAAATTGAATGCTGAGGAGGTATAGTTGTTGAACAATATAGTTGCTATGTTTAGTTGATCACAAGCATTTGAAAAGCTGTTTAAGCTGGCCATTCATCATGCTGTTTCACTAAAGTTGACATGGATGAACTGATCATCTTTGATTGCTGCCAACAAAGCTGACGCAATGTGTTCTGAATATAACCAAAAAACCTCCAATGTAAGAAGAAGATACAATAAACATGTACCGTGGATCACCAAGGATACATCATTTACCTTCTCCACAGTTATATATCGCCCTTCTAGGACAGACTGATTAAGATATTTGATGCAACGGCTGGCATCCTCAAAAGTGTCCATTGTGACAAATGCAAAACCACGAGAAATTCGAGTTCGTGGCTCCACAACAAGGAAACAGGAAGTAACCTAAATGATAAAACAGTTCAAATAAGTATTGCTAAAACCAGATTATTGTGGAATCAGCTGTTATAAACTAAAGAAAAAAAATCACCAAGCCATAATAAAATAATAATAGCTTTTCACAGTACCTTTCCCTCCTTTGAGAAATGATCTTCCAGGTCTCTTTCAGTTACTCTAGTAGATAGCCCGGTGACATAAAGTGTATTTCCCTGATTTCCAGATTCGACCCTACAGAAAATTTCCAAAAAATCAGAATGAATAGTGCGAACAGTAGTGATCCATCAAAAGTGATAAAAGTTCTAACAATTGAAAGAAGTTTTAACTAACCTGCCTCGGCTCCTGGACCCTGATCTGAGCAGCAAAAAATATCGACCATCCATGAGCAAGGGATATAAATACCAAGTTTGATACAGCATAGTTACCAATGCAGATGTGACAGCCATATAAGCCAGAAAATAATGAATAGAAAGCCATTTTATGATACCTGCCACGGCTTCGAGATCTTGATCGCGATCTATACCTTGGCCTGGACAATGATCTAGATCTGGAGCGAGACCTAGACCTAGACTTGTGCCTCGACCAAGATCTTGATCTAGCCCGTAATTCTTCTCTCTGGGGTGATGGGGAGCGTGAATCCCTGACATAACCAGGCAAATAATATTAAAAAGGGTAGCAACAGGTAAAAATTCAATCTTAAAATGCAGACAAAGAGAAGTAATATTTACATCATCTCCTAAACAGCTACCCTAAGCCAGTAATTACCGTGAAACAACCCAAGGCACGCAAACAAAACCCTCTAGTTATGTCATTGCACCAATGATTAACAAATAAGATGCCATTAGCCAATTTCATTACATTCATAAACTAAAAAACCAATAGCATAATAAATATCCCCTTGCCACATCTAATGACTTCCAACGAAGAATGTAGGATTTACTTCAGACCCAGTATAAGCACCGCACCACATGTCATTCAACTCAGCCTAAATTGAAAATGGGGAAAAGAACCTCAAAACATATGCTTTGAGAAAGAAAAAAAAAATCCAAAGCATGTAACATAACAGAAACGAAAGCTTCTGTGACAAATATAAGTAAAAAAGAATCTCCGCGTCTCCAAATGAAAGCTAACGTTGAGATCTGGTAAGGACAGACAGCAACAGCTCCGGCTACTGTCAATAATATATGAAAAGGATCCCTAGCTTCACCGAAATCGGAAATTGCTCAAAAGAAACAGGATCTAGCACCCACTTTTCAAATTGAATCAACAAAAAACTTATAACTATGGCAAAACACAAAGGTACCGAGGTTATTACCTTCTGGCAGGAGAATCAGCCTGCAACATGATCGAAACAGATTTAACTCTAGGGTTAGGCTTTCAAATCTGAAAATAATATTCAATTCAAAACAACACCGTTACTAAGAAAGAGTACCATTTTGAGACAAGAAGGAGATATCTGGACGGCGAATAGAGTTCTCTTTGGCAACCCAAAGCTTCTGTGGCGTAGGGTTCTGTTTTAGGGGGCTGCTTCGAAATAAAATGTTTAAAACGAAAGCCAAATGGCAGGTGGTAAAGTTCATTCAAGTCCCTGTATTTCAGATAAGGTGCACTTAGTCCTTCTAATTCATACATAACGTCAAATTGAATTAAAGGGTAAAATCGACTTTATGGAAAGACCCCATGGACGCATTTTCAACTATCAATTCCGACTGAAAGGGCAGTATTGCAAAACATGCTTTCGCCCTTGGCAAGCCTGTAGCCTACGCATGATTTTCCACTGCATATGGCAGACGACCACTCGTTTTTCACTTGTACAACGCACGCCTCCATTCCGATGCAAGCCTTCAATTATATGAACGAGCAATGCCTTCTCCACCCATCCATTTCAACTTTGTAGGAGGTTTCCGTTTCGCTTTACGTTCCTTTACCGCCGCAAATGCATGGGTTGAGTAGACAAGCAGACCCTATACGGTCCCGGATAACATTTATATCGATTAGGTTCTTTAGCGGTGGTCGTTTCAGAGATTCCTATTATTACACAGACTTATTGCATCTTTGCAAAAGCACCAGATGCATTCAACAAATACATTCTCTGGTCATCACCTCAGGCTATGAGCGGAACCCATTTGTTGCCACTGGTTTAATTGATAAGTATTGCCAGAGCAATGGGTCAAATGTAGGAAACGCGAGGAAGGTGTTTGATAATTTGTCGGATAAAGATGCTTTTTGCTGCAACACTGTAATCAAAAGTTACGTAAATCTTGGTCTTTGTGAGGAAGCAGTGGATGTGTATGATAGAATGCCGGTACATGGTGTTCGTGCAAACAAGTACACGTACCCTTTTGTGATCAAGGCTTGTGGCGCTTTGCGGCATGGGAAGAAGGGTCAGGTGATTCATGGTCATGCTTTAAAATCCGGGTTTGGGGAGGATTTATTTGTTGGTAATGCTCTTGTAGCGTTTTATGCTAAGTGCCAGGAAGTCGGGATGTCTAGGAAAGTATTCGACGAAATTCCTGATAGAGACATTGTCAGTTGGAATTCTATGATTTCGGGTTATTCTGTTAATGATCAGGCCGAGGAAGCTGTTATGCTCTTTCAGGACATGTTGCGAGATCGCACTGCTTGTGCACCTGACTATGCTTCACTCGTCTCCGTACTTCCGGCGTGTGCTTTAGCTGGAGCCATACAAATCGGCATTTGGATCCATTCTTACCTCATAAAGACAGGCATGGAGATTGATGCTGCTTTAGGAAGTGGTCTCATATCTACATACGGAAATTGTGGCCATGTTAACTTTGCCAGAGATGTCTTTGAACGCATCCATGATAAAAACATCGTTACATGGAATGCTATGATGATGTGCTATGGTATGCATGGTTTTGCAGAAGAGGCACTGACAATGTTATCACGATTATTAGAGTCTGGTTTACAACCAGATGATGTTATGTTCTTGTCCTTGTTATCAATATGTAGTCATGCAGGAATGGTTGCTAAGGCTCAGGAAATTTTTGCCAGGATGGAAGACCATGGAGTGAGGAGAAGTGAGAAGCACTATGCTTGCATGGTAGATATTGTTGGCCGAGCTGGCTTTCTAGATGATGCGGTTGCACTCATCAAAACGATGCCTATGCAGGCCGGGAAAAATGTCTACGGTGCCCTGCTTGGTGCTTGTAGGATACATAAGAATATACAACTTGCTGAGGAGGCCGCAGAAAAGTTATTCGTCTTGGATCCTAATAACGCTGGGCGGTACATAATCATGGCTAGGATGTATGAAGATGTTGATCGGTGGGAGGATGCGGGAAGATTGAGAAAGTTGTTACAAGAAAGGAAAATTAGGAAGCCAGTTGGATATAGTTCAGTAGAGGTGGATTGCGTTAATCACAAGTTTAGCACAGTAGATGATTCTCATCCATTTTCCGATAAAATTTTCAATGCATTGGAAAGATTGGATATAATGATGGAGGACGAGTTGTTGGTCGTCTGATTATTTCAATATCTCTTTTCACGTATCTCGCTAAAAGCTTTCGAAGGTTGTGCCAGTAACGATTGTGATACAGCTATGGTGGTAGCAGTGAAACTGTGGTTTCTTTGTTGATGGCGTTGCCATTGGACATGAACGGTATCTAAAACTTTATTTATCTTTGGTTATGCATTTGTGACTTTTGTCTTTGTCGGTCCTAGCACAGTAGTATGACGCCACATGTACCGAATATTAACACTTCACTTCTTCAGCAGTTTCGCACATCGAGATTAAGTTGTCAGAGTGTCAGGAACAGTGGTAGACGGGGCTCCAAGTACCCTGCCACCGATGTCTGGGAAATTTTCAAATCCAGGAAGCGGACTAACCTTCCCATTTGCATCTTGATCCGTATATCTTTTCCAATTGTCTTCTGCAATACTATTTACCGTCTTCACCCATTCCAAACTATTGGGCTCCATGAACAGACTACCTGTCGCACCAAGATGCTCTGCCCAGAGGGACATTCTATATCCATAGATCTGCAAAACAGCAAAGATCATATAGTGAAATCCAAGCTGAAGAACAGATGAATCCCCATCAGGAGGAGTGTCAAACGAACCTGACCGCGTGGATTTTTCTTCTTGGCAGCCCAAGTGTGATGGGGTTGATAGGCACCCATAGCTATCTCAGAATCTTTGGTACCGGCCATGGATCTCTGGTTGATATTAGCTGATCCCAGGATTACGTATTCATCATCCACTATCATTCCCTTTGCATGGACATAAATCATGAAACGCTGAAAATTTTCACCATCGTAGACCTGAAGGTAATTGTGACATTTGTTATTAGTTTCTTGCAGAAAAAATATGGATATTAAGGCAAGAGGTGAACTGCAACAATATAAATAGATAAAATGTCAAGGCAATTTGCCTAACGTCCTCTCTGACAGTCATCCTAAATAGTTTCTGTTGCGCTTCAAAGCCAAGGGGTGAGATATAAGCTCACAGATCCTTTCTTTGTTTAATAGTTCATTGTCTCTGACATTTTTTTATACTGCAGCGGGCTTCAAAGAAACAGAAGTTTGAACTTCAAAGGTATCAAATATCAGAATTCAGCGCTTAAACCTCTTTTTCGGTTGTGATCCATCAACAGAATAAAGCAAATGCAGATTGCAGCAATATCAGCTGAAGCTGGAGAAAGCCTTGGAGAGGAACAACCAACTCTATTTATCTAACACCAAATTACATAACAACGCTACCTCAGAAGCTGTGAACAGGAATTATCTGAAATAGTACCTTGTCACCATTTGCGTCACGCATTCTCTCCCGTCTACCAAGACAATAGAAATTGAGGTAATCTTGAGGATGAGAAGCTACAAGGTACTTCGATTTTAGCTCCTTTGCTATTATATTATACATCATTCCCATTGTCTGGCTCTGCAAAACTCGTAACCATGGAAGTTGAAAAAATGGCTGATTGAGTGTGTTCATATGGAAATTGCAAGGAATATTATAACAAACTAACTCAACTATCGGAAATGCTTGTACGTCGGTGCCAATGTTAAAGTTACCTGCCAAAAGAGAATTTCTTGCAAACTGGTTGGATCACCTTTCTGGCCACATAGGTAGGACAATATAGACAGTAAATCTCTTGTTGGCTCTAATTTTACTTGCAATTTTTAATGCCAGTTCAATTGGAATGAGATTATCCGCTCCTGCACATAACATTCACTTTCACATGAGTGATGATCATGCCTGTGCCTGTTGTATATATGATTGTGACTAAATAGACCCAGCAATAATATTTATGTAAAGAGAGGCTAGCGAGGTTCGAGTCTTGTCGAGCAAATAGGATAGTTGACAACCAAATATTGATAGCAGATACGCATGCATGGCCTTGGAAACAAATTAAAGATGGCCAACAAGGGGGCAACTGGCAATAAATGAAAGAATGAGGCAAAAACAACAACAGATAAGATGAAAACAAAATATCTCTACCTGCAGTGTTATATGATGGCCATGCGTATGATGATCCGATAAAATACTGGTTTTCAATGTATATGACATGCTGGGGGGATCTGATTGCCTGGATATAAGCAGTTTGAATGCTTCTGTCTACCACTGTAGTTTTTGCAACGATGAGGTTCTGCAATATAGACCTGATAATTAGATTAAGGATTTATTCGTCAATTGAATCTAAAGAATTTAAAAATTGCAGGAATTGTTTGAATTTCGTTTCATATCAGAAGGAAGGAAACATATATTAAGCTGCATCAAGAACCTGAGCCTGACAGACATCGATATTATCTGGAAATCCTTTTACTGATCCAGAGTCTATGGACCTGAAAATCTTTAAGAAAGAGTCAAAGCATCAGTTAACAAAACGCTGAAAAGAAAAGACAACGGACAACCTGAACATGCCAATGTTCAGGATCATCTTCACTGGAAACATGTACTGTGGGATCATCTCCCGGAACTACCTTGGCACCATCCTTTGATTTGAAAAGGGCAGGACTACGGATCCACGAGATCCGTTCTATCTTTAGTAGTGAATTATCATGCCAATGAGATATCCCTTTGGGTAGTTTAAACTCTTTCCTTTTGGCTTCTTTTCTCCATCGCTGCTGAAAGTTTATAAGTACATCATATGCAGCAGGCCCTTCAATTTTGCAATGCATGTCATGCCACGGTTCCCTTGGTGCCTCGGCTCCAACCTTCTGCACGCCAGGGTGAGAAATGATCGATGCTTTAGCATCATTCAGAAGCATAAAAATGAACATACGAGTGTGTGCAGAAAGATCAAATTGCCTTGATAGTATGATAAAATGTGATTCTACATTACGTAAATAACCGGCTGGTTAGTACTTTCTATTTCATAATATATGCGTTTATGAAATTATTACTGGTATCTTACAAGATTTCTCTGAAAGCAGGAATTCACAGGATATTTTGAAGATTTAAAGGCAGATTTCATGAAAGAGAATCAGGAGCCGCGATTTGACAGCTGCTGGCCTGGAAGATCGGAGATCTTACCGTGATCACGGACCGAGAATCTGCCTGATATCTCGGGTGATCCTAACTGATATAGCAGTAATCTGTTTCTGATCCTGCGAGATCTTGATAGATAGTATATAGAGACCCTGGCCGCCTGTGGTCAAGGGAGGCAATTTTTGAGATTTCTCTTCGTTTTAGATATTATTCTAGAGTTTACTCCAGAACTCAATGGAGGGCTAGAACTTATTTTTCCTTGATTTAGTTCATTTACCGGACCAACCCTTGTGAGGTCCCGTTCAATATATTACTCAGTTTCTTTTGTTACCTCTGTCATGGTGATTGATCAACTCCATAACAAATTAGAAACCAATCACTGTAATCGTGGGCGGTGAGTGAAACACGAGTGACGAGAGGGCATACTCAGATTAACTACGTTGCTAATCCGGAGGTGAGGTTTTCTGGAAAGTAGGACACGAAAGAGCGAAGGACGTTCCTTCCCTCTGGAGTGCTCAGTTGTACTGAGCAACCCACTAACTGGAATCCAGCAGAAAAGACGTGAGTACATCCCTAGAAGATCCGTGATCACGGGGAGGTCTCGGTGTGAATTGAATCAAGGATCATCACAAGCATCTGAATTACACCTTTATTTCTCACCTTCGAAACATTACATTTGTTACACAACTTCTATTCACCACTAAGATTTCATAACCCTTCATTCTCATTGACCGTGGGCACACCGTGATCACTGCCAATTCAAAGACTTCCAACTCTTAAAACCATCTTCCTGAGGATTCGACCTTCCTTACCACTAGCTACCTATTCAGAAGAGGAAGATTATTTTGGTAAGCTTACGACAGTCTACCAAGCCTCACAAGCTGAACTGTTAAGCCAAATGACTGCTACAGCTTAAAGGAATGATCGTAGAACCCACTTACAGGGAATGTTGGATTATGGAAATCCTTGAATTCAATGTCGACATCACGGAACAGTTGATGCTCTGGAGTATCAAAACGTCCATCACATAGATCAAGACCTCCTAAAAACGCGGTTATCTTCCTATCATTTCCAGATCCTTGGGTGTCCGCTAGAACACATATTTGATGGTGTGTGAATATAGTCCCAACAATCTGCATAGAACAATTGCACAACAAAGCTACATCAACCAGTAAGCTGACTTCCCAGAAATACAGAAAAGAGCAGAGAATTGCTACGACACAATTGATAGATGCAGCAATCTGGCAGGAAAATCCAATTAAAAAAGAAATGGAAAAAGCTTGCCTGTTGTTTGAAATAATTAAGCTTACTGCTGGCGTAGCGTGGCGTCAGCACACAGACAACATTTGAATGCTTGAAGAACTTGCGGGTCTCTTCATCATGCGTCTTCATCAGTCCTTCCTGCACTTTCAAAAACCAGAACACCATGAAGTGTAGCTAGCTTTCTTTGAAGAAGCTGCAGAGCCCAAAACGAAGGTGAGAATAAAACAAAAACCCCATAATCGCTATCACCTTTCTGATGCCTTGCTTATCGGAAGTTCTATCATCCCATATCAGCAACAAAACCCTCACTCCTTCCTCGGATTTATACTTGAGCAATTCACCAAGATTCAAATCCCCGCCGCTCGGCAATGGCCTGGTGGGCTCTCTGATTAGCCTGATCTTATGGAAGACAGACCACCCCGCAGTATATATCATATGGTGCGCCTCACATATGGCGTGGTAAATATCCTCCCTGCGCTTCTCCTGCCTGTAAATTTTCCCTCCAATTCGTCAGGGCGCACGTGAGCGTCTTGGTACGTTGTCACGTGACTACCTCTTCGTATCGGGAAGTAAGTGCCCCTCACACCTCCATGCTCGGGACTCCCCACCATCCCGTGCCCGTACACCGGATTGTCTTCCAGAGGTGTAAACTTCATTTCTAGCCGGATTGCCGCGTCGGGCTTCGGCGGCTTTCCGGAGGAGTAGTTGATCGGGAGCCTCTGAGCTCCTTGCCAGAAGCGATTTCCTCGGCGGGGATTTTGGTGGTGCCAATGAGCTCGGAGCCGAAAGGGTCGTGGTCCTTGACTCGGAACTCAAGGTTGGTCACGGGGTGTGCGAGAGAGATGATGAACCGAGGCTTCCACTTGGGGTTCTTCGCGTTCTTGATGATGCGTGTGCGGGCGATGGTAGCGTGAGGGACTACGACAGTAACTTAAGGGTCGCTGTTGATACCGTGACGGTGGTAGTGAAGCTTCCGGTCCTCGTGGCTTCGTCTGCGACGTTGGTAACGTGTGGAAGTAGTTTTGAAAGACGAAGAGGCCGGGCAAGCGTTACAGAGGGTCAGGCACTGGCGTAGGCTCTTAGAGATTATGTCCAAGTTAGGTAGTCTTCGTGCTTCTATGATATGTAAGTCGAGATCACCGTGGAGGAAGGCGACGCGGTCTCCGGAGCAGTTCTCCGCCATAGAGAAGGCTCTGCGTTACTTTGCTTGTTGATGATATTCTTTCTTATTAAGCGAAATTATACCTAAACGTGAAGGAATATGGTCCTCATTTGTACGGTTAACCATTCCAGGAAGATCAAGAGCCACTGGATTCTGATGCAACAGCATTACAGTACAAAAGGGAGAGAAGAAGAGGCATATGTTTGTCCTTATACGCACCGTTTATTAGCGGTGTTCTTTGGTATTTATTTAAATTGCTTTGTCTTTATAGGCACCAGGCGCGCCATTTGTTCGTTTGAAAAACCACCCCCAGAGGAATTCATAATATATGTAATAATTAAAATTAAAGTATATTAAGATATTTGGTTTATACCTGCTTACGAATTCATTCCTGATTATGCTAATCACGCATCGTCTCTATTTTACGAATTTAATATTTGTCTGATAGAAGAGTATTTTACTAATTATAAAATTAATTATTTTTGAATTTTGATTTAGATACATGTTTGTTCTCTCGCAGAACTGACCAACAACATTAATTTCATTAGATATTACCAGGAAAGTCTGTTATATAGACCAGAACTTCAAAAACATAACTCCCTTGTCTCACCTTGCACAGTAATATGAACGAGTAAATCATAGTTAACAGTCGAACTGGGTTAGGAAATTCTGAATCAAACAAATTAATGCTCTCCTCGTACAAGGAAATCGAAATCCACAAGTGTTGTCTAAGAAGCTTGGGGTCGGGGTGAACACAAGAATACTTAAGTAGTTAACGTATCAGGAAGTGCAGCGGAATGAGCCCCAAGGATGTTCCCGCCAGTATCAGGGAAAGTTTCAGAGCTTGGAAGGGGTCCAACCTTCCCGTCAGGATCTACCTGCAGAGGATACTTGAGAAGATGACCCTGCAATTGCTTGAAATCGGAATCGGTATATCGCTTCCAATTTTCTTCTGCAGTGTTGTTCACTGCCTTCACGCATTCCAGACTCTCAGGCTGTGCGAAAATGCCATCTTTTACGCCAAGATGCTCCACCCATAAGGACATTCTATACCCATAAACCTGCACGGTGAAAACATTATGCAGTTGCTTTTGAACAGGAAAAACGAGTGAGTTGCTTCGGAATTGTCAAGTGTCAAACCAACCTGACCCCGAGGATGCTTCTTCTTTGTAGCCCAGGTATGATGGGGCTGATATGATCCCATAGCTATTTCGGTGTCTTTGGAACCAGCCATGGATCTCTGGTTAATGTTGGCAGATCCCATTATCACATACTGATCGTCCACAATCATTCCCTTGGCATGGACATAAATCATGAACCTTTGATTTTTTTGTGCGTCAGAGACCTGGTAGGAAAATTCAACCCGAAGATGAGAGACATGGAGAATAGACAATATTGGAGTATATCCAGAAACAATGAAGCTTCTGCTGCCATTCGTTAAGCACAAAAGCTATATATGTTATCAGAAACTTATACCGTAGCACCATTAGGGCTCAACTTTTCAGGTGAAATCTTTTCTCGGTTGCCAAGACAATAGAAGTTAAGGTAATCACAAGGATGGGAGTCCACAAACTGCATTGACTTGAGTTCTTTTGCGACAATATCGTACATCATTTGCATCGTCTGGCTCTGCAAGGTAAAAGTTGAAAAAGTCAGAAATATGATCCATTAAATGTAAAGCACAGACAGAGGGAAACAAGGGTAATGAAACAACCACTAACTTCAAAGGAACATCCTCCAGGTTCATAAATATGGATTGAAGTTTCAACTAGAAGACACATTATGATTACAATTACCTGCCAAAAGAGAATCTCTTGCACGGTGGCAGACTTTGGATCACCCTCAGGCCACATTGGCACAACAACATACACTGCAAATCTCTCACCTGCTCTGATTTTGCTAGCAATTTTTAAGGCCAACTCCATTGGAATTGTATTATCGACTCCTGCAGCAGATGAAATCATGGACAACCAACAGAAAACAAAAACTATTATCATTTTCAGGACCAGAAATAATTAAAGAAATGCTGATGCGAGAATGTAGATATAATGACGACAGAGAAAATGGAATAAAGGAGCAACAACTGAAACTGATGAAACAAAAGATTCAAAGACTGACCTGCGTTCTTATAAGCTGGCCATGCATATGATGAGCCAAGAAAATATTGATTTTCGATGTATATGAAATGCTGCGCGGATCTGATCGCCTGAATGTATGCAGTTTGGATACTTTTATCTACGACCTGATTCTTTGCACTGACGAGGTTCTGTTTTTTTTTCAAAAGAAAAGGTCAATAAGCATAAACATGCTCCAAGGTGAACTAGTTATATCGATTGTTTACTTTCAGTTAGTATGGAGAGGGGAGCCGAAATTTCTGAAAACTTGCTTCACAAACCTGAGCTTCACACTGATCAAAAGTCTTTGGAAATCCTTTCACTGATGCTGAGTCAATAGAGCGGAAGATCTACACAAAAATAAAAAGGAAAATACAAGTCAAAAAGATGATGAATGGAGAAGAACAGTTGACCCCATAGAACGATAAAAGGTGAAATCAAACGACCTGAACATGCCAATGCTCGGGATCACTATCATCGGAAACATATACTGTTGAATCGTCTCCTGGAACTACAGTAATGTCTTCCTCCGATCCCTCCGATCCAGCAACGCGAGGACTAAGAATCCATGAAATTCTTTCTATCTTTATTAAGGCATCATCATGCCAATGAGATATTCTTTTGAAACGTAGTCCAAACTCTGTCCATCTTGTTGCTTTCTTCCAACGCTGCTCAAAGTTTATAAGAACATCATACGCAGCAGGGCCATCAATTCGGCAATGTAAATCATGCCATGGTTGCCTCGGGGCTTTCGTTCCAGCCTGACACATGAAAGGGGAAAGAAAGGTACTATGGCATTTAAAGTTCTGGCCACGAAGAAAGGTAGAAATGGTACATAGGAACTTAATCTAGAAGATCAACGATTACTCATTCAGTAGGAACAAATAAAATCTCGTTACAACATACCATCAATACAGAAAGAAAGTTCTTGTTTTAACAACATATAATATAGAACACGACAAGCAAATACAGACCAAGGACTCTAAAGGGCACTCCAAACATTGAAGACATCAAATAAGAATGAAAATTTTGGTTGGTCAATTACTTACAGGAAATGTTGGATTATGGAAATCATCCTTGAATATGGTGTCCAGATCACGAAATAATCGATGTTCAGGGGTATCATATCGTCCATCACAAAGATCAATACCTCCTATAAATGAGGTTACCTTCCTATTGTTACCAGGTGCTTGCGTGTCCACAATAACACATTTCTGATGGTGTGTAAAAATAGTTCCAACAATCTGTGCATAACCAAAGTGTTTTCAGAAGGTTTTTCCAAGTGGAAAAAGAAGTGAATAAACTATCCGGCCAACCAAAAAGGTTCCCAGGAATTTTACAATGGTGGAATAGAAGTAAATGAAATTTCCAGTTCAATCAATCTGTTTCAATCTTTGATGACGAATGACTCTTCATACTTTAAAATAGCAAGCTTTCGATCACTCAAGTAAGCTTGCCTGTTGTTTGAAATAACCGAGCTTACTGCTGGCAAAACGAGGCGCCAACACACAAATAACCGAAGAATGCTTGAAAAATCTCCTGGTTTCTTCATCATGTGTCTGCATAACTCCTTCCTGCGTCAAAATGTCACTAAGAGTTAAAGCTACTGTTCAAACAAAATCGCATAAACTTGATTGCAGAGCATGGTCAACTTCTCACCGTAGTAATACCAAACTTATCATGCGAAGTCCTATCATCCCAGACCAACAGCAAAACTCTCACCCCTTCCTCTGACTTGTACTTGAGTAATTCCCCAAGAGTCAAATCCCCGCCTCGCGGCAACGGTCTGGTGGGCTCTCTGACCAGTTTGATCTTATGAAAAACAGACCACCCAACTATGTATATCATGTGGTGTGCCTCGGATATTGCATAGCAAATATCCTCCCAGCACTTTGGTTGCCTATAAACCTTCCCTCCATCAAGCTCAATTTCAGGAAGCAACCCATCAGGGTGCACGTGGGCGTCTTGGTACAGTGTCACGTGACTCCCCTTTCTTAACGGGAAGTATGTTTCTCTGACCCCTTGCTTTTCGGGATCCCCGGTGATGCCGTGCGCGTAGACCGGATTTTTCTCGCACGGCGTGAACTTCATTTCAAGCCGTAGTGCCGCGTCCGGCTTCGGCGGCTTGCCGTTAGAGTCATTAAGAGGGAACCAGCCTTGGATAAACTCGCCGGAGGCTACTCTTTCCGCCGGAATTTTGACGATTCCGATGACCTCGGCTCCAAAGAAGTCGTCGTCTTTGACATGGAAATCAAGGTCCGTCAAGGGGTGCGCCATGGGTATACAGAACCGTTGCTTCCACTTTGGGTTCCTCGCGTTCTTAATGACACGTGTGCGCGCCAGCGTGACCTGAGGGACAACGACGGTGACATAAGGGTCGCTGGAGATGAGTTGATGAGGCCGATGGACTTTCCCGTCCCCGTCGGTTTCCTTGTTCTCGACAGATTTGGCCGCGGAGGCAGGGGTTTTGCAAGAGTTACAAACACTGAAGCACTGGCGCAGGTGAGTGGAGACAGCGTCCATGTTAGGCAGTCTCCTGGCTTCAACTATGTACAAGTCTAAGTCACCGTGAAGGTAAATAACCTTCTTCTGGTCACTGGAGACCTCCGCCATGGGTGCCGTCCTTTGTTGTCACGGCAAACACAATAATAATGGCAGAACAGCTAACAGCCGGAGGAAGTGTAACTGTTTATAGTAATAGGACACGGAAAGGGAAGAGTCCAAAGTAAGGAATGTCTAAAAACAGAGACGACATGGTATAAGTGTTCCCGTCGAGGATATTTTAGAGCTCGTTGGTGTAAATTTTTTTACCGTTATCTCGTTGGATTACAAAAGGACAAAACAAGGTTTAGTCTTTCTTTGCCTGTTCACAGAGAAACAGAAAGACTTCATTTACGTTTTTGGCGTGGAAGTGAAATAGGAAGTCGGGTTGTGGTTCAGGAAATGGTGGTTGGAAGAAAGGGACAAGGGCGGGACCATGGTGATGTGAGAGAGGAAGGCGTACGCTCGTGCCTCAGGATCCCTACACACTTCCAGGGATACTGGTTGGTTGCCCGAGATCCGGATAAATACCTTATGTGTTTTTTCAGCATCCGAGGGATATCGCAACCGGTTAATGTCGGTTATGGCTATGGATCATGGTTAGGACTTGCTTTAATAAACATGCAATAATCGTTATGAATTTGACTATTTTGGTAAATAAATAAAATATCCTTTGGTTTTCGGATCACTTCAGAAATGATGGGACATGGATGTCTTTTTTGTTACAGATGTATTTCTTATGGATAATGACGTGCAATAATGGAGTAATGCAATAATGCAAAGCCCAAACACTTAAAAGACGTGAAGAGTTTTTTTTTAATTTTTTCATTCAAAATACTAATTTTATTTGATAAAAAATAATAAATACAAAGCATTAAAAGCTGACAGTTGGTGATCTCTGGGCGAGCTGCGTTGGCACGAACTCTGAAAACAAAATTTAAACCATTTGAAAAAAAAATTAGTCGGATATTTTTTTTATTAAAAAAACGGAGGCTTCAAATAGACGACAGTTCTCCTCGGCCCAACCAGTGTCAATTAAGCCCAAGCTCGTGCAACACGAGGTTCATGCCCTTGGATTCTAATTGTCTGAAATTATAAAAGACCGTTAAGAATTGGCAAAGTAAATGACTTCACATCGAGAACACAGCCGTGGCACAAGCATAAAGTTTCATTGGTATTGCAGATTGATAGGAGTACAGCAATATCAATATCCTGTCTATACAATCCTTGACCATTCAAAGATAAATACTGGATTTCAACATCATCTTCCTACACGAAAGTGTCAATATATATAAATACTGGACCATGATTCTCTGGTTCTTCGTACAACCCTCATCACTGGATGACTACAAGCAGTATCATCGGCAACTCTTGTTTAAAAGAGGACCCAAATGGCAATGGATCACAATCTCTTGAATGGATACTTGAGGAGCTACCAACCCCCTCGAGAAATTTATTCATATCTAAACGATACACAGAGCAACTAAAAATGATCAATATGCAAGGAAGCGGTAATCCATTGTCTAGTCCAGTAAACTAAAAATCAGAGAGTAAAGTTGCAGATAGTTCGAACTTACGTTGAACTTCCATGGAAAGACTGTGCTATGTTGAGTTGAGGTGGGGGTGGCCAGAATATCTCACAATATTGGGGGATTGCTATCGGATCCTCAATCACTCTACCCTCTAATTGAAAAACACGAATGCTTTCATCACAAAATCCTACCGTAAAATTGTCATCATCTGTGAAGTAAATGCAGTTCCCTTTACCACCATAAAAATCTCTCGACGAAAAGGAGAAGGAACGGTCGTTACCCAAGAAAAACACTCGATCACCCAAGGAATTCACATCCACCCAACCCCAGTCTTCATCAAGCCTATAAACTCTGAAATCAACTGCCTTTGGGCCAGTTTTATTCAAACTTGGAACTCGACGACGATTGTGGTTAGCAGCAGCGACATAATTCTCATATTCCTCCGGCGTCCTGGCTCTTCTTTCAAGGTATCTATCGACCACATAAAGATCCCCACATGACTCCACCAAATTCTTCTTCATACCACAACCATAGAGGGGAGGCGAATACTGAACCAACTTCAAGGATGAATCTATCCATGAAACAGTTCCCCATCTATCTACCACATAATACTGTCCTTTGTAAACGATGAGATCATCATACTGAAAGTTTACATCATCTAATAAGGTCCACTTCTCATCTCCATCTTTCCAAAAAAACAACTTTCCACCATAGAAAATACCCAAGATTCCGATCTCATCTTTAGGATTTCTTACAGAGATAGGAAACCAAACAAGCTTGTTAACCCCCAAAATATAAACCCCATGTGACCATTTAACTGTTAAAGCTTTGCTAAGAGGTACAAATCGCAAGTCCAACAAGTTCAACCCAACAGGGCAGTACCTTATTTGCTTATGCGAAAGTGGGTGTAAAAGCTGCAACCTGCCACTTTTGGACTCCCCAACTTCCACCAACCAGCAGGATTTCGACGGAAAGGCAGGGGAGGTTGAATTCTGATGCAGAATTTCCAAACGACAGATAGTTGTTTCTGACATGAATACTGAATCTGCGGAGTGGGGGTGAGGAAGCTTGAGGATCAGCGGAGGAATTTCTTGCTCGAAGTCAGGCAAAGGGATAGTAGCACGCCATGAAGTGCAGACTGCACGAAATCGAAGAGCGTCCACTCGAGAATCCAACCACTTCCCGATCATTTCTAACAAGTCCTTCGGGAGCTCAGCCCATTTAGACATGCTGTCGTTCACTTCGCTGGTTCACAACTGTCGAATTTTTAATCGCTCGCTGGTAAACTTCGCTTGGGTTCTTTCCTTCAAGCTTCTCCTTGTTGACTGCATATTTTTTTTTTAAATCAGCAACCGTAACTGCCCCAAATGTTGTAACTTGTAAGGCTTTGATTGGATGAATTTGTTACGAACATTATCGTGAAAAAATAAAAAAAGTAAACTACAAAAATTTTCTAATCAAAATAAAACTCACCAGAAAGAACTTTACAATAATCTTTCTTATTCTAATTCTACTATTCCCCCTCAGAGCCATTAAGTCCCAGATTATATACCAGTCTCCCCCATTTCTTAATTTATAAAATTTATAATGAATTTATTATTATAACAATATATTTTTATGATAAAAATATATTATAAACCCTAAATAATTAAAAAATTTATTTACAGATGTCCGATATATCTGAAATAAGTGAATATTAAATCAAAATTATTTAAATTTCAATGGATATTGAAAAAAATATTTAAAAATAATAATAAACGCTCTAACCGATGCATGAGTTAGAAACATCCTCCCTGGTGAGTGGTCACCAGGAAAGCCGTTTTGGAGTAAAAATCAACTCACTTTGAGAAGGTGCATTACAGCTCAGGCAAACCCATTGACCCGAAAGGAGGAGTAGAAAAGATGCACGGGTCTACCAAAAAGTCTTCGTCTCTCCAGACCGAGGCGACGCGGAGAGTTGCACTTTCCTGTCCCGTTGTCCACTCCATTAACGTGTCTTCAGACACCAGCTTATGCGTTCTCACAACGGTTACTGATGGATTCAAGCCCACGTCAGTGGTCTAATCTTCCGGACGACCTATTGCTAAAGATCGCCCGTTGTCTGGAGAGTAGAGTCGATGTTGTTCGTCTTCGCGGCGTTTGTCACTCGTGGAGGTGTTCTGTGCCTCTACCTCCCTCAATCGTCAGCCTTCCGTATCCAATCAGTGATCGGTTAACTCGAAATCCGCAGAGTTGCGGCCGCTTCGAACTCACGGAGTCCACTGTTTACTCTCTCCGGCCTGTTTCCACCCCCCAGGCCAGTCCATGGATTGTGAGGATACAGTCAACTGAATCGGGCGGGATAGTTTTCAAAGACTTGCTCTCTGACTCCCGCATGGAAAATATGGAAACACGGCGGTTGCCCAAAATCTTGAACTTGCTTGATTATAGAGTTATTCAGGTAGCCAATACTTATTCTATTGAGTTCGTCGATCAACCTAAGCACCGTCGTTCCCGTAGACGAGTAGTATATGCTGCGTTCACAAGAGTTGCTGTTTCTTCGAGTTTTAATCAGATCGCCGATGGCCTCGCCGTTATGGTACTGAAAAACAGCGGAAAGCTGGTTGCGTGGAGAATGGGAGATGATGGCTGGACAAAAATCGATAATGATTCTCCGGAATGGTCTGCTTTCCGGAGTGTTGTATACCATCATGGGAAATTCTATGCTGTTGCCGATTCTGGACGAACGGTAACAATCGATCCCGTTTCGTTTAAGATCAGAGAGGCCGCTTTAGCAAAGAACCCCTCTTGCTCTGTTCAGTATCTAGTGAAGTCGTCTGAGGATCTGTACTTGGTGGAGAGATCCTACGAGACCTCGAAACTGGACAAAGCAAAGCACGAATGGGTGGAGGAGGAGGATGGATTCGAGGGTCGAATGTTGTTTATCGGCCGGGATTGGTCCTTTTTGATGGAAGCCAAAGATTGCACCGGGTACAGGGGTGATCGTGTTTATTTTCCATCCCCTGAAACTAATCTTGATCATCCAGGGTCCGATATCGTGATTTTTTACATGAAACGTCATGAAGGTAGACTATGGTGCCTCTACTCTCGCAGGTCCAAGCTATTCTGGCCACCACCAGCTTGGCTCGAGATGAAGCCCTTGAGATCCTTGCCGGGAATCTCTGTTTGAATTTCTCAACATTTTTATGCAGGAAATCAAAAGCCAGTATGTTTAAAATAGTCGATCTCCCCTGTTCTTCAGTAGTGTGGAACCCCGACATTTCAATATTATTATGTCATGTCGGATTTTAGTATTTTAAATAATTTAACTCTTCTCCTAGTATCAAGGAATGCAAGATAGTATATATATATTGAAATTGGAAGAGTATCACGTATAAGACAAATCTTTCTCGGGTTTTCGATGGATTATTTTTGAAAAGGAAAAACCACTCAACATGCGTTTTATTTCTTCTGGGTAAAAGGGTTCAATTTAGCACCACCACATCAAAATTCATCCGGGAGTAATATGGGTGGGATGGTTACAGGTTAATGAGAGCAAGCTGGCTGAAATTCATGGGTCTAACGTAAGTGTATTCTCCCCAAAACAGTGCTCGGGCCGCCAAGTCTGCGGCTTTCTGTGTTGGGTGAAAGCCGTCCCAGAACAGGTAGTCCTTACGGCAGGAGCAGAGTTTGGCATTCGGATCGCATGGAGCTTCTGCATTGAAGGTTCCATTACCACAGCATGCCGATTTGACTTCTTTGAAACCTGACCAAGTGACAAAGAACAAATCCTCAATTTTCTTTTTCATTTTATTTTTAATTTTTATAGTCAAGATAAAAGAGAAACAGAAGGCTTACCAACTTTAGATGGGTTATTTATGATATCATAAGTAATGTCGTATACATTTCCAATTGAATAGTACATCCCCTGCAATCCAGAGCTCCAACTCTGCAGGAATGCCTCAGTGACGTTGAAAAACCCTTGAGCAAGGCCATTGAGACCATCGACGCAATTGCCATCATTATTACCAGCAGCACGAACAAATGGACAACACCCTAATGGCCCGATGCTTACAATGCCGAATTTTCGAGCTCCCAAGTCATACAAAGCCTGGAAGATCAACAGAAAGAAAAAAACATCATTTTTTCATCCAAGTTGCAAAGTGCCATCATACACTGACAATCTTCCTCAAGTAATTGCATTTTCAGACCTGCAAATGTATGCGATACGATAACATTAGACCTTCAATGAAGTCCGAGGGAGACAGGTCGGTGTTATTGGTAGTGAGGTTACGTTGGTACTCGAGAATGTCGTTGCCACCAACGCTTACAATAAACAACGACTGAGAAAGCATTACAGCAGTATCTCCTGGGCCCTTTATCTCTGTGATGTTGTCACGAACTGTTGAAAATTGTTGGATCTGCTCTCCCAGTGGAACAACCTTCACCTTTGGATATTTAAACATGATTTACAGACAGAAAGTAAGCTTCTATTTTGCTTTCAAAGTTACGCATGTATGCCTACTAAGACTGGAAAAGCTTACAAATATATCAGACCCGGTACTGTCGAAGATCCCAGATCCTCCGGATGCAAAGTTCACACCATTCAGTATTTTATGCTTGAAGCTCCAACTTTCATTGACGAGTGAGTAAAAAGAAAGGGGGCTCTCGTTGTAACCTATCATCTTTGCTAAAAAAAAACCAAACGTTGATCATGTTAGCTTATTTAGTTAATTATCGTCACGTAACCCCTAATCACAGCAATATTAGGGTAATAATTGATACCAAGACGATCAGCGCAGTTGTAACCATTGCTGAACCTCCCAGTGGACACCGAATTGGGGTAATCGATCCCATTAAACTGGAAGTTTGCTTTTGCTTTACTCTCAGGGATGAAATTGTTAGTGCCAACATCAAGAGTGGAATCACCAAATATGAATATTACAGGCGAGGTAGCAACAGCAGAGTGAAGTGTAAACAGGACCAGCGATAAGAGGAGAGAGAATGAAGAAACACAACTTGTTTTCATGGTTTAGTTTGATGCGAGATTTGTCTCCTTGAGAGTGCTAAACCGCTTCCAATCTCCCTTCTGCTTTACTCTGCCGCCTCTGCTATGAGCTCGAGTGATTTTGTCAATATTTATAACGAAAGACTCGAGTAATAGACAAGAAACAATTCTGTAAGCTTTTACGTTGTCGAAACACAGTTATGCTATGGTAAAAGCTAGAGACGAAAATCAGGGCGGGTTGTCTTAGGCATGGGAAAAAAAAAAAGAGTAAAATTTCTGTCCTCTTACATGTACTGTATGTATATACCATGTTATATGCTAGTTTCAGAAGTAAAAAAAACAGTGACTGATACAAAAGAGTAAAATCATTCTGGAGGACAATCAAACAAGGGATGCATGATGCATCAGAATCTTGAATCAATGACAAAAGTTTCGCTCCAGTCTGTAAAAATTTGGGTTGAAGTTACTTTGTACACCTTCTGATAATCTAGCCGTTCCTTTTCCTCAGATTCCTAACGTTGTCCATGCACATTTATCCGACCTGCAAAAGGTCACTGTCTGCAGGATGAATAGAGGCGTGGGTCATTTCAGTTGAAGTTAAATTACAGTTACATGGTAGTGGGAAATTCTAGACAACTCTAGTTCTTGGCGAAGACTGTTGGCCACAGTGAAGAAATGATTGGTTGTGTGTGTTTATGCGGCTACAGCTTAGTGTTTTTCCAGCTTCCAAATAGATTGCCTCTTTTAGGAATGATCGATCTGTCAGATTCTGTTTTGCCTTTACCTTAACCTGCTCTGAGATATCGATATTTCATTGCATTGTTAGGATTCTGCAAGAATGGTGATGGTGGCAGTTTCCTTGTACCCAGTGAGTTGTCAGATCCAATCAAGCTCAACTGTCTTCTTCCAAAAGTGTGCCGCCAACTCATTTAGTAATTGCATACAAAGTATCGCCGTTGGTATTCCTCGAAGCTGTAAATGATAAGCACGCAACCGTGGGGATGTTAGAGTTGATTCTCTGGAGTCCAGAAATGAAGATCCCAGGAATTGATGTGTCTCCCAGGATTGAATTTTGTCACATTCCTAGTAATATTTAGTTACTTACCAATCATTTCCAGAAAGGAACAGGGTTCGGTGTGTTTGATTGGTGCTATATGATTCAGGTTGCAGTATTAGCCAACCCCAATCTTTGGACAGAGAAGCAAATTTGTCTATAATTTTGTATTTTTAGGTGTAAGATTAATTCAGTTAATTTTTTTTTCTAATATTCTTTCTTTTGATTGGGTATGTAATAATAATAGAATAAGACAAATGCCGTGACTCATTTGTCCTTAACTAAACTAAATTTATAAGAGTTCGTTATTTATTTTGAGTAAGAAATACTTTAGAATTTCTAATTAACTGGACTTATACTTACAATACAACAAAAATTATTAACGAAAATGATAAATGACTCTTAACGGAAATACTATTCTAATTCTTAATTGGACATATGCTGATCCATCGAAAACGAAGAGTCCCGACGAGAAACTGACAAACCACATTGTACGACGAGAAACTAACAAAACTGTAAGGATACGCCTCTAATTTTAAAAAATTATATCCATATATTATGTCCAAAAGAAAAGGAAAAATAGGGTCGGATCTTTTTTATAATGTTTTAACATTCAAAATTTTGATAAATCAATCCCAATTGAACACCAAGATCATCGCTTTGACCTAAAACACATAATATTCATTTGATCAATAACTTTCTTCAATTCAAACATATGAACATGTACGATGTTTTATTGCCAAAACTTGTGTGCATGCTGCTTGTCCGAGCAAACACAAGTTGAGATAATATCCTTGGATACACCGAAAGGTTTGGGTTAATAACTGGGAGAAGGTGCAATTGATATAGTATCCGCAGCCAATTCTCCGAAATTTATTGGAAACACATATCTTTGAGCACCACCGTAGAGGGTTAGTGCTGCTAGCTCCGATCCAAGCTGACTCGGGTGGTACCGATCCCAGAAGAAGTAGTCATCGCGGTTTTGGCAGATGGTGGCATTTGGTAGACACGGTGATAGTGCACCCAGGGTTCCTGCTCCACAGCAAGCACTTTTGGTGTCTTTGAAACCTATGAGAAATAAAAGAAACGTCAGATTCTAATCCATTCAATTCAAGAGGATTGGTATTGACCGATGAGACTGGCCAGAGTCATAGTTGAACTTCAACGGGTTTAAGACACCAAACCAAACTAGCTGTAATTGCTGACATCTGAAGAAATTTATCAGTCAATGCTTACGGAATGCAAGTGGGTTGTCGATGACGTCCATGGTCATGTCGTACGAATTGCCTAGTGAGTACTTCATGTCTGCATATTCCAAGCTCAGCTTCTCTAAGACACCTTGAATTTCCACATGGAACTGTCGGGCATATGAGTTCATCTCTTCCAGACACCCGCCCGTTTTATTGTAGACTCGAAAGCGTGGGATGCATCCAATTGGCGAGACACTCAGGATCGCAAATTTTCTTGCACCCAGATTCAAAAGGTTCTGTTGCAAGTACAAGAAGTCATGAGAATACGAATCATGCACTGAAGGGGTACTGGATTGATGGAGATTAGAACCATATACATACCGATAGATGAACTAGGTAACTGGACATGAGATTGCTTATGAATTCTTGCTGGTTGCGAGATTCATTGTACATGTAATAATCAAAGATGTCATTGCTTCCCATGACGATGAAGAGGATTGAGTTGGCAATAAAAGCCTCCGCTTCTTGACCCATTACTAGTGAAATGTTACTGCAGGCAGTCGCAAATTGTTGGACTTGTCCTCCCATGGGCACCACCGTTCCCTGTCAAACAGGATAGTTATGTAAGAAACTCAAATGTCGTAAGCGTTAATCTATTGCAAAAGAGGAGAACGATAGAAAGGTCATACGAATTGCTTTCCTGTTGAATCAAGCAGCCCTGCTCCTCCAGAGGCAAAATTGGCACCCCAAAGGATATCTCTCTGAAACACCGAGTTTCTATCATACAGCAGAGACAGAAAGGGAGGTGGGCTTCTTTCAAACCCAAACGACCTCGCTAAACCAGGAAACGATAAGTAGATGAAAATGATAAATCTGCAAGCACATTTAGTAAACCAGGACAATGAGAGCCATACCGACAGTATCAGCAATGTTATAGCCATTGCTAAATCTTCCCGTTGGTCGTGAGCTATGATAGTCGATTCCATTGAAAGGGAAATCGGCCCTTGCTTGATGCACAGGCAAGTAATTGTTAGTCCCGACATCCGTAATCGAATCCCCAAATATGAAAATTGCTGGAGTTGTTGGCTTGGCCATGGCAGCCAAGGTGAGAACTAAGACAAGCATACTAAAAAATGGATGGAACATTTGAGCCATCATAGGATTCTCAGCTTGATGTTTCTTACACTCGTACTGAATCCCATAAGCTTGTCTAGCTACTGTGCCTTTTTATATGAAAAGAGAGTGACAATAAACGACAACCACAAAGTTTAGTTAATCAGGTAAACCAGAGCATCATTCCTTTGGTGCTATATACATTTGGAATTTATAGGGCGGCCAGACTTAATAATTACTCAGAAAATAAATACTTAGTATAGTTTTAGAAATATGATTTTATCTGTTTAAGCATCTATTGTAATGTTCGGATATATCTTCTCCCTTGTTCGATTGGGCTTACTGGCCGAAGAGTATTATTTGTCCCTTATTGTTGGGCTTACGTTGATTTCGTGCGTCACAATTTATTATTTTATTTTAAATTTATTTTGGATTGGATTACATGTTGATGAGAGCTAGCTGCCTAAAATTCATGGGTCGAACGTATTTACAATCTCCTGAGTAGAGTGTGTTTGCCACCAAGCTTCCAGCTCTCCCGGTTGGGTGCATCCCGTCCCAGAACAAGTAGTCGTTTCGGTCGGGGCAGAGTTTGGCGGTCTGATTACATGGCAATTCTGCATTGAAGCTTCCACCTCCACAGCATGCTTCTTTCACTTGTTTAAAACCTGACATGGTCATTTGGTAAAGGAAGAAAAAGATTGAAGAAGACTAAAAGGAAAAAATAAACTAAGACTTACCGTATAAAGATGGGTTTCTTATGATATCATAAGTTATGTCATAAATATTTCCAAGTGAATAGTACATCCCTTGTAATCCTGAGGTCAAATTCTGCAGGAGTGTCTCAGTGGCATTGAGAAATGCTTGAGCCAGGTCATTCAAATCATAGATGCATTCGCCGCCACTAACAGGAAGAGAACGAATACGTGGATAGCACCCTAATGGTTGGGGGCTTAGGATGCCGAATTTTCGAGCTCCCAAGTAATACAAATTCTGGCGGATCAACGGGAGAAAAATAACATCATCTTTTTTAATAATATATTTCACAAGTAATTGCGTTTTTCTTACCAGCAATTGTACTTGATAATGCGACTGTAAACTGGCAATGAACTCTGATGGAGTGAGATTGGTGTTATTGATTGTACGGTTAAGTTCGTACTGGAAAATGTCGTTGCCACCGCAGCTCAAAATAAACAGCGACTGAGAAAGCATTAGGGCCGTTTTTTCTGGGCCAAAACGTGCTGTGATATTCTCACGAACCGTTGAAAATTGTTGGATTTGATCTGACAGTGGAATTACCTCCTGTGTTTAAATATTTAAACACGATGTTCTCAAATTATGATGAGAACCTTAAGGAAATACACAAATTAGACAGCAAACTGCCCTGCGAAACCATACCCTGATGGCTTATTTAAGTCATATTCATAGAAAGTAAAATCTCTTTCGAAACTTGGATCGTTTTGAACTACTAATATAAACATCCTGGGAGTCTTTCGCTTTATGGATAATTATCTTTTTAATAATTATTGATGAGATAGAAAAGGCTTACGAGTGATTGCCCAGTACTGTCGAAGATCCCAGATCCTCCCGAAGCAAAGTTTGCACCACGCGTCGTTATGTTCGGGATGAAGCTCCAACTGTTATTAAGGAGTGAGAGAAAAGAAGGCGGACTCTCTTCGTAGCCTACCAACTCCGCTGCAGAAAATCAAACGTCGATCATGTTAATTTTATTCCCGGCCGAAGATGTAATCCCTGTGGACCATCATTTAAGATATTCAAACTGACAAATACATATACCGAGACCATCAGCGCTATTGTAGCCGTTGCTGAACCTCCCAGTCGGCACCGAATTAGGGTAATCTATCCCGTAATACGGGAAGTTTGCTTTTGCTTCCTTGCCAGATATGAAATTGTTAGTGCCCACATCAACGATGGAGCCACCAAATATGAACATTAATGGCAAGGAGGCAAAAGCAGAGTGAAGTGCCGATAGGACCAGTAATAAAAAGAGAGAGGATGAAGAAACGAAACTTGTTTCCATTGTTTAGTTAGATGCAAGACTAGTCTCCTATGAGTCTGAACAATGGATTAGGAACAATTATGCTAGAAATGGAAGTTTGGGCGGTTTGTCTAAGTCCTAGGTATAAAAAATATTACTATGATTTTTGACCAATTGCAATAAAAAAAGACTCAATTATGCTTTGGTCAAAATTAAGACCAATGTGATGGTAAGGAATAAGAAAAAAAACTGTTACTGATATAATTAAAAATGAAATCAAGTCAGGAGGACACACCCATCATAGTAACACCTTAACCAACTAATCCAACGGATCCAAACGTAAAAACAAAAGTAGTTAGTGTTCCTCGGCAACACATCCAATCCAGGCCATCGTTGAAATCCATGGGCCGAAACAAATATTGCGGGCTGAACGGAAGGGGCCCAACAAACAGATGAAAAAATTAAACTAATTAATCATCTGTCGGGCCAATAGAAGATTGTATCCAACTAATTCCATCACTGAGCAGATCGAGAAAGTTCCGTGTTCAATTCGCTGTCCAGTAGCTCTGTGTTCTCAAGATTCCTACTCTTCTCAGGACCGTATGGAATTTTCGCTTCAGGGATTTGGATGATGCTTCATTCATATTGCTGTGTAACATTCCATATTTGATAAAAAAAATAGCATCTGCTGATCACTGTTAGTAGTTACCGTATTCCAATCTTTTACGCAGCTACAATTCCTAGTGATGTCGTCCTAGTTAATGAGCTTGTGGCTTCGATGAATATGTCTTTGGGCCCGTGCCGTGGCTCTTGCAATCGGGTGCTCGATGGATTCTACCGGGTCGTCCCTTGCCTTGCCGACCCAGGTACTGCTGATGGGAAAATAATGTAAATTAAGAGTGTTTTTTTTTTCTTTTTTTATTAATTTTTTTTAACAGTTGTTTTTGGTCTTTATGTTTTGTTTTGAAGCAAGGAGATCTTCGTTGTGTTTGAAAGCGGCATTAGTTTCGCTACACCTGGTGGTTGCGGGCGCCCTCTTCCTTTTTTATGATGATTTGATTCTGAAAACAAAGCAACAGCCTTGGTATGTTTTTGGTTTATTAATTTACGATTGCAAGACATAACAAGGAGTGCCGGGCTTGCTGCTTTTATGGTTTATCAAGAGTATACCAATGCCCTGCAGTTTTCACGAATTGTGTGCAATTTCTCCTTTTTTTTCCAGGTACACGGCATCGTACGTATTGCTTTTTGTTGCAACATTAGTGCAGTTCTTTGTTACTGCTTGTTCTTCTCCTGGGTAATCTTCGATTAATTGTCTTGGATCGCTATTGGGCTGCTTGATGCTCAGAGACATTACTTAAGCTGTTTTAGAAGTTTTAGCTTGATGTGACTTTTTGCCATTTTTTTTCTATTTCTCTTTTTTCTTAAATATCATAGCTACGTATTCGATGCAATGAGGGTTATGAGCGAGAAAACTCAAGGGCTTTCTAAGGATTCCGCAAATGCAAAGTAAGCGTGGATTTTGAACTTCTTCTTTGGAGACAACTAACATCAGCATACTTGGAAGTGAACAGAAATTTTAAGATTGTCCTTATTAACTATAATTATTACGATGTTTAAACAAAGACAGCTTGCTTCAAGCAGTTATGGAAGCGTTGCAATTACTGTGGATGGGAGTCAGTCAGGGAAAGGTTCTCGGGAAAAAAGCTTAACTTCTTGGGCCAGTCTGGTTCTGGACATGTATCCTCCTGGAACATCTATTAGGTAATGCTAAAGCGTGATAAGTTTCTTTGAAGTTTTGGTGTGGTCTGTACTGCACAGGGAGTGTGCAGTAAATATTTGCAGATTTATTATTTTATATGATTAATATTTTTATAAGCTTGTTTAATTACTTTGTAGCTGATTATACTCGGGATTTTTTTCTTTGGGATACTGGATGATAGTGTTCATTTTGTGATTAAGGCTATTATTCATATGTTAGTCAGCTATTAGATTATGATAGAGTATCTATTGATTTGTTCAAAGTAATCCCTATTTTTTTACATCAAATAGTCAGGAGTCATGTACAATTATGAATATAGCCGTGGGATCAAAATGTTATGTAGTAGAAAAAAGGTTGAGGTTCATGAACTACTGCAGTTGCTGGACTAAAAGTGCACCCATATTCTCAAACTATTGGAATTCCAATGTGGAGGGAAAAGCTTGTTGTTTGAAATAGGGTAAAATCTTGAAGTAGACAGTTTCTGTCCTGTCATATTTGTTGCATGTTGCAGTAACACCACAATAGCAGAGCACTATTTACATTTGTCTTTGACCTTTTAGTCTTTTAGTCTCCTAGTAAAAAAATTGAATCTCCTTTTACATACTTGGGTAAACCTATTCCTTTACAGTTGAATTCTAATCTAATTGTTGCTACTGATAAAATATGTTTTTGTAATTGTTTTTGCTAATAAATTCCTTCTTGTGTCTGTGTGACTTGCTGTTCAACAAAATGATCACGTTTGAGTGCAATGGATATTGGTTAGATGCTGTTTTCAATATGCTTTTACCTTTTTTCTTAAAAAAAAATAGCTTATTTTCATCTGACTGATCTTGGTGGAGTTTGCAGATCAGTGACATGTTACTTATGCCATATTGAACAGGTATTCCTACTTTTCTTATGCCTGTGCGCATAATTCAAAAGTTACAAATTTTTTCAAACTGTCAAATCCCTTGTTTTTACTGATATTTTAATTTTGTGAGAATGTTTGCAACATTTTGGTGAATATCCTAGTGATAACATCTTAACTTAAAGGATAAGTAACTCTTGGAATTATGTACTATGACCATAGAAAATCGTACCTCATGGGGTTCTTGGATTAACAATGTGTAATAATCACTTTGAAATCTTTTCAATGGCTGCTGTTGCTAGTGTTTGATCACAATGTGATGCAATTGCCTCATTTCATGGAGTTATCACTGCATATGAAAAACCATTAAGTTGAAAAAGAGAAAAAAGGTCATCTGAACTCTTATATACCATTGGCTCCAAATAGTTTCAATGAATATTAAGTGAATGTCTCAAAGCCAAAGTTCTTTTGTCATCCAGGAAACTCAGACAGGAAATATATAAACTGGCCACTACTCAGCTTGTAAAGTGCAAAGGGATCTAGTTTCTTGAACTGTAGTTGTCATATTTCTCTTTATGCCCTTTTATTATTTGGGATTGCCAAGTTTATTGTGGCTGCTTACCTGAGTAGTTCTGGTGCTATTTGTTTTATGATCTCACATTAACTTTTGATTCTTATATGTACTTTTGGCACAAAAAACAGCCTCCACGAGCTAAGCATTGCCATGACTGTGATAAATGCATTCTTCAGTTTGATCATCATTGTGTTTGGCTTGGAACATGCATAGGTCGAGGAAACCATTGTCTATTTTGGTATGCTTTTTATCTTCTTCTTATGTACTTGTCATGAAAGCTAAGTGGGTCAGTGTAAAAGTTGACACTTTGAGTCCTTAAGCATTTATTATATTTATGTAATGATAAAGCTTTTTGTAAATGAACTGAAATTCGTACAAGTTTATATGTGATGTCTGATCTGATATTCAGGCATCTGCATTTTAGCCCTGCATTGCTTTTAGAGTTGATGAATGAAAATCATTCAGTACTTTAGGATTGTTCACTGAAATGCTGTAGGTCTCAGATATTGTTAAATTGTCCATATGATTGTGGACCTTTAGTTCACTGCATAAATTTGACTTTTTATAACTCTTTTGTGTTTGATTATGGGATTCATTAGGTGGTACCTGAGTGAAGAAACAGCATTGTGCCTGTGGACTGGCATACTGTACATAGCATACTTCAAGGCTAATATCTCAAGCACCTTATGGTATTCTGTTGAGATTATATATATTCTTTGGAAAGCCTGTTTTGTCGGCTTAAACTTTTTAATGTGCTTATTCAAGCATTCAGTAATAGTGTCAAAGAATGAGCAACTTGGTAATGAAATTAGGAGGGATGTTCTTTTGAAATGTATCATTCATCTTCCTTCTGGTTAAAAGTTTTATTAAATATCAAAATAGCAAAAAGATGAACTGGATCCTAAACAGAATCACCTCTGTTTTTGGCAGGTGGAAGAGTGCAATTATGATGTTCCTGCTGATAGTTTTATCTATTTCTTTGATCTTTCTGTTCCTACTCCTGCTATTCCATGGGTAATTGTCACCATTTGCTCGCCTATCTGTTTACAATATCAATGTTTGGTTACATTTTGTTTAAGCTGCAGCTTTGATTGTTAGTTATGTTCCATGACAACTAATTGTACACAGTATAATCAGAAGTTCCTTGTTGCTTGAGCCTTTTTTGGTACTCTGCGGATGTAGTGGGCATTTGATCTATTTTCAATGCCTCTGGAAGGATATCTAACTCCTGTTAATTGGAACTGAAAAACCTGATAATTTGTTTAGAAGGGTTTGTCTTGAGTGATCTAAAAGTGAGACTGATTTGAAGATAAAATGATTTCTTCAAACTATGTAGGGTAAGATTTTAGGATTCTTGCTGCTTGGAGTAGTTGGCTTGACAGAACTAGCTGTCCTGTTGTCATTATGTTTGTAATAATCTTGTGCTCATATTGCAAATGCTGGCAGTAGGATGATGTATGAAAGTTCCAGACTGTCAAATGCTGTATAGGAAAAAGGTGGTGATAGTTCACACCTTGGGTGTTGTCTACTTCATTCAGCGTTATCATACCCCTGGCCATCTAGATCAAAGCATTTTAAAAAAAAATTATTTTTTTGTGTGATGATCCCACCCTTAAATTCCTATTAAACTCCTTATTGTGTTTTGAACCAAGATATACTAACTCCCAAACCTTTAAGAAAAAGGGAGATTCCATTGAGCTTTAAAACAAATATTATGAATTATAGTTGGCTTGTGTGGTGGTGGAAGGGTGAAATAGGAAGCAATTTGCCATATTTATGCTGTGGGCATCATTGCTTCCAGTAATGATATACAAGATCTCTTGCCTGCTGTCTGTACATTGTGATTTCTGTGTATATATCAAGAAAAAAAATGCCTCTCGCGTAACCACATCTTTATTGTTGCAGCGAGCATGCAGATTCTAAAAGTAATCATTTTTTCTGTGCAGCTATCTCATTTTGACAAATCAGACTACCTATGAACTCATACGACGTAGACGCATCTCATACTTAAGGTTTGGAGTCTTATTAAGAATATCATTTTCTTGGAGAAGATCCATGAAACTTTGATATGGAAATTCTATTCTTTTTTTCTTTTGGAAAACATCCCTCATTATGGTCCGGAAAAAGTGTTATTGAATGCTTGGTATAATTTTGCCTTCGTTCCAGTTAGTCCATATTGTTGCTTTGTTATTGTTGTAATTTGCTGCGCAGTTTGGTTTCTGAGGCAATCTAATTCACACTTCCATTGCATATTAATGTTTTATTCATTGTGTATCTGCTGCTTTTGGTTTTCGTGGCAGTATAATTCACACTTTCAGGATTCTTCGCTCTCACATTGACACATTTAGTAACAGAAATTGGTCAAAAGTTGTAAAAGCTACACAGAACATTGATAGGGCTTGTAACTGAACTCTTTGTATTTAACCAGTTTGTTTAAAGGTTCTATTATCATAGCTCGCTGTCTATAAATTGACATTTCTGGAAAAAAAAAACTCAAGGTAGTATATAGAATTCACAGCCCAATTCTCCGTTTTTTTTTTCGTGCATTGATCTTTTGACCAACTTACATCATTTTAACAGGAATATTCCCGAAAGGGTGTATCCATTCAGCCAAGGAACGGGCAGAAATTTAGGCAACTTTTGCTGTAACTGGCACAGCATATACAGTTTGGAACGAGTACCCACGCTTATGGAAGTTGAAGAAAAGTCGAGATCCTACTCATGCCTGGATTTTTTGACCTGTCGATGCTGCTGAGGTTTTAGGGCCGTTGTATCATGAACAGTTCATTTACCCCTAAAAATTTACTGTGATCAATGTTAGATGAGTGTAGAAACACGGATTTATGCCATCAATGTTAGCTGCAGGATAGAGCATTCAATGTGGCCAAGTTGGACCTGCCGTGATTTCTAGGGCATCCAACTATGATCGGTGGATATTTGTTTTTATGGCCAGAAAAATTCGTAATCGCATGTGTAGTTTTGCCCAATTTCCCCACAGTTCACCTGTCTTGATTGCACATTCAAAATAAAGCTCTGCGCAGCCACGACAGGTTTGTACCTATGGAAAACATGATGAAAATGCAGGTACTTAGACATGCCTTGGGTCAGAGCATCAGAATTGATAAGTTATTTGATGACTATTTTCTTCTGTTGATATTAAAATAACAATATATAGTGTGGAATGACATTTAAACTTAGTAAAAAGGTAAAACCGAGACACGATGGGCTTCACGTTTATGATTTGCGATATTTAAGAGCTTCAAAACGAGCAGCAAGTGTATCATAATCTGGTAATTTTGGATGAACTTGGGGAGCCTGATCCAGTTGGCTGTGAGATGGTATTGGTGGTGGAGGTCGCACAGGTGGTGGATGAACATCAGAAGGAGGTTCTTCCACTTCAATCTCTTCATCACAGTCTGATTCATCAAAATTTATATCTGAATGAGGAGAAGATGCATTATAGCTGTATCTCCTATAGTCATCTTGGCCATCCATCTGCATGGGCCTTGTCTCATTGTAGCTCTGCCTCCTAGTGTTATTATTGCTCGCCATCCGCAATGACCTTGTGTCGTTGTTGTAGCTGTGTTTACTCACGTAGATATGGTCATCCTTCATCTGGGTTGCTCTCCCTGTTTCCTCACTGCTCAGAAAGTGGGATCTATCAGAACTCAGGTACTCGTCATTCCTCCTTGAAACTTCAGATTCATGGTTGATTGTAGAGACATCAAAATTCTGATCTCGTCCATAAGCCTGAGAAACCGGAATGAAGTCCTTGTTGGCGATACGAGCAGCAGCTTGTGCAGCTGCAATTGCTTGCTTTGCACATTCTGCAGCTTCTTTAGCAGCGGTCACCGTGTCTTCAAATTTCTTATCACTGTGTCCATAAGGAATTCTCAGACCATTATTCAAATAAAAGGAGTAAAGATTTTTCAAAGACATGGATATCAGAGAAATAAAAAGACCGACTTACCCGGAAACCGGATTATTCGAATCAAGTGGCTTAGGTATAGCTGGTTCAAAGGGCAAGCTGGAAGCACTAACGAAACTGCGAGGTCCCTCCTAAACATAAGGAAGAACAGAGTTTACAACGTGGAGAGTTTCATACACGAGAAACAGACCAAAAGAGTTTGAGAAAAGAACTCACAATGAGTTCTTCTGGAGGCTTAAGAAGCTCCTGCTCAGATTCTGCTGTATCCCACTCAACCTGGTACTCCTTTGCGATTTCCTTCAAGACTTTCAACTTTACTTCACCACTTGGAGTTCTAACAGAGAGCTTGTCAATCAGCTGTAAGTAAAGCAACCTCTTAAAAGCTTTTCCTACAGCCAATATCATCTTAACAAGAAGGCAGGCGGCCCATTGCAACGAGTAAGAGATGCTCTGTTGAATCTAAAAATCATGGTTGGAAGTGCTTACCATGCGATTTACGCCACTGTTTGGTCTGAGATCAGTTGCTGCAGACACAAAATCCCTGCCATATTTCTTCTCAAAAATCTTTCTAAGCGCTATCAGTTCTGGGATCTCAGAGCACCTAGGGGAAGCAAATATCAGGCTGGCAATCCCTTCTTTCAAGTCTGCTGGACAATCCCTGAACAAGTTTTGATTATTTTAATAGCGTACGGCACTATTATCACCTCAATTTCACCAAGCACATTCTGATATTTTCACCTTTGCTTGGCAATGATTGTGATCCTGGCCACGACCAAGTCACAGAAAAGCTCAATAAATTCGTTTGCAGCAAGAACATTCTGCTCTCGTATCACATGCTCAACCTACAGAACAATCAAAAGATAAACCCCCAAATTTGATTTCTAAAAATCAAATCCTGACAGAGAGTCCAACGTATACTCAATCTACATAGATATAACTAAGCCATAAATTCGTCGAGAAACATGACATTGCAAAGACCATAATGCTATCAGTAATCACTCACAAGAGTAAGCACAAGCCCATCAGATTATTCATACCCGGATACGAGCGGTGGCGTCTTGACCTGACTGAATCAGCGAAGCAATGTCCCTCCTCATCTGCCTCACCACCGCCTCCCTCTTGTTCCTCAGCAGTTTTATCCTCGCCACAGCCATTTTCGCCGCCGTTTTACTGTTCAACCAAGAAACCCCACCAGCAAAAAAACACACATTTACAAAAGAAAAAATCACTTGGGTTGTGTTTTCTTTCCCAGAAAGAGAAAAGATTTAAAGAGCAGAAAGTGAAAGAAAAAATCACCATTTAGAGGAGCTGAAGGTAGGGCGAAAAATGGAGAGTGTGTACTTCATTAGTTTCTTCGTGTTCGAGCTGGCCACACTCGCCACTGTCATTTCCTCCTCCTCCTCCTGCGAGAACAAACAAACAACAAAACACAATAGAGCTCTTGAGGAACTAAAGCTATAGCCTTTAATTATTATGAGAGTAACGGTCTGGTTGATTTTAGAAAGCGATAGACAGGAAAGAAAGGGATCTTCTTCTACTTTCCACCACTGTACGCTTTTGTCAGGATCATCAGTATAAACGCTTTGATTAGAATATTTAATAGAGTTCATGCTGGTTCTTGAAGAATGATGGATCGTGGGACCCAGAATTGAGGCGCCGAATACTGCATGACACGTCGTTTGTTGAATCCAGCGGGTTACGTTGGAAATGTAGCCGTTATGGTATCTGACACGTGGTACATTGAGTGGTGGGCTCCGCTTTTTGAAGAATCCCCATGCGACGAGGTTTTCGTTTTTTTTGTTTTCGGTTTGGACTTGGAGAATACAGATTGGACTGTGGCCCATTTCTATCAACGAGCCCAAGAAAAAAGAGCCCGAATTTCATTTACGTATAAATTCGATAAACTAGTTATGCCTAGGAGGAAGTTGTGCGAAGGCCCATGGGGTTTTCCTAATGGTTGAAGCCTAAGGGTACCTGGAAAAGAATGACTTTCCTAATGTTCTATCTCAGCCATCAGGAATAATTAGGGTTCCCATCCTATATTCTTTTCCCTGACGAAACTTCTTTGGATTTGCCACCGCCGAGCTAATTTTTCCATGGTTCAATGCACGGGCATTGAGGTGTTGCCTCGCAAGTTCTGTGGGTATGAACAGCTTCGAGAGACTAGATACCCAAGATTACGAATCTTGTTTTTTCATCAAGTTTCAAAATTGAGATGGATTTGGTAGTTAGATCAGAAGGGTGACGACAAAATTCTTTGCTGCTGCACGAATGGGTTGTTTCCATAATGATCCCTCTCAGGCCTACCCTCCAGCCTGTTGCCATGGTTTGGTGCATGATTAGAGTGGCAGTACAGGTCATATGTTTTGAATTAAATGCAGGAGGCATTGACCTTTGGCTTGGTAGATATGTATATTTGTTCTAGAATAATAATCAACCAATTAATGAGAGCCTTGATGGTTAATCATTATCCAAGATTTTATCAGTACTTGTTAAAATGTATATGTTACCAACAGAACAAATATAAATTCATTTATTGATTCTTCGCTACCGAATTTTTTTGCTTGATTGGTCACTTTGAACCTCATTTTATAATGATGATCACCGATTTTCAATATGTTCTCTGTTCATGAATCATATTTTGCAGTGGACTAATTAACCTATAGTTTGTTTGAATTTATCGTGATTAATCGTACATATCAACCAAGAATGAATATGATTCACCCAACTTAAAAGGTGTTTAATATCCAAAAATATTAATATTTGGTTAAGCATAATGAATGAATCCACACCCCTCAGGTTTTATTATATTCTAGTTTATTCTTATAATATCAGAGGAGAAAGTAGGGAAATCAAAGACATATGACGCGATATTGATGGTAAAATCAGCACCAGTTCATGATATAATCACAAAACTTGATTCGATTCATGTACAAAGCTTTCATTTGATCACTGAAATCCTTCAATGGGTCCTCTAAAATTTGGAACTCTTGAAAGGATTTGGTATATATAACTTTTCAGATGATGCCTTAATGAGAGATTAGGTTCAGGAGAGAGCTCCTTGTTTTGATCATGCACCTGAATACACGTTCCAAACGATTCTCAAGGTCTTCAACGGTAATCTCCAAGGTCTCCAATCTTTTGAGAGCAATTTGCATTTTCTCCGCCGACTCCTCACTTAATGCAGCTCCTACAAAGTCCAACTCACTCAGATTTGCATGCTTTCCTTCACAGGCTGAGGCTCCCTTGTGCACAATTCTGGAGACAAGTGACCATCTACTTTCTTTTGGTTTTGACATTGTTGTTGACAAGAAGGATAAGAGGGACTGGAAAATCGAGCTGCTGGTAACACTAACTTCTCTAAAAACACAAATCACAGCAATGAGTTTATCGTCCAGATACAGAAGTGGAGATGCTTCTATTTTGTTATCCATTTGCTTCAGTGCTGCAACCAACTTCCTGTACTCCTTTTTCATCTTCTTTAAAAAGGAAATGTAATTAGCTACATCGTTTTTGCAGCTTGAATCTCCTTTTCTGCGACGAAATGCAGATTGAAGAGCTTTAACTTGTTCATTAATCTGCAGGAGGATGTCTCTTGAAGTGCTGCAAACATCTAAAAGCTTCACTGATCCTTCCAATAATTCATCCAGATATTTTGCATGCGCACTGCAAGAGAGGGCCTCTCGAGCTGATGCCATGCTAAGTAGGTCATCTATGCATTTATACAAGTTTTCTACACCAGATAGTCCATCGCAGATGGACCCAGACATTGATGGAGCAGACGACTCCCGTTTTTTCAGTTTGTTCAGCTCTTCTTCAACTCTGAGAGTGATAGGATGCGACCTTGAAGGCAAGCTAACTGATCTAACATGGTAACTGATGGCCATGGTCCTCTAGCTTTTTCTTCACCGGAAAATTTATTGTAAAGAAGGCTCGGAATTGAGATGATTGAACCAATATGTGGCTCGACATATATTTATACCAACACAAGAAGGGTGACCATCACAATAGAGACAAGACTGTCCATGGAAATGTGATCTGCATGTGGTGGTGGCGTGGGCTTTCCTTCAGATACGGTAACCTGTCGTATCGTTGCCCAACATAGCTTCAATGATTATGTCATTCATTGGCCAACCAATATGTGTACAGAACGATTTAATGATTTAGGCCACCCAGCTAGTTATTACAAAGTTTCAAGATCATTAATATTTGTAAAAGGACTATAATATTGTGTGCACGAGTGGTTTGTATTCCCCTTGTCGACATATATATCATATCAAACATTACAGCTAGGGCATCTGCTGCATCTTTTTGTCTTTTTCTTCGCATTATTTTCTCTGCCATTGCAGACATGGACGGACAGTATTTTTCTTCTGGATAACGGAGAGGGGTAACATTGTTCTCAACCTATAATGTGGTTGCTTCAGCAGCAAGAGCACAGGTAATCTGAGTTCCTGACAAAGCTATATATGCTCTCAACGACGTGTAGCACAAAGCAGAAGCATAGAACATAATAAAGAAACCCTTACGTACATTTTCCCTGTTCTTCCTTGAGGAATACAAGTCTGTGTTCATTGAACAATTACGTACGTGTTTCTATTTAGTTTAACGATCCCTGTTCTTCTCCCCTGGATCCTAGATAGAGTGTGATCCTGGAAGATTCGGAAACCCATATGCAAATCAAGCTGAGAAAATTTAGACTGATTCGATGGTTGAGCGGGCACAAAAGACAAAAATGTGGTGCATTCTTGTCGTGCATAGTGGCATGTTCTCGTATGTTCCCTTCTCAACCGGCCGGTGCAAAAGACATCTATTGGGTACTTGGTTGTGTCCTGTATTGTCTGTCAACTGGATGTTTCGTGCATATATCCATGATTGCATCTCTTGCTTGCCAAAACAATGGCATGGGGTTGCTCTGGTACAGGGCAGGGAGGGGTATGAAAGGTTAATTCTCCGGTTTTGGGTGGCTTAATTTCTACAAGGGGTGTTTTGGTCATTGCATTGTAAAAATATTTTCGTTTAAAAATTATTATTATAACTACACGAATTTCTGAATTTCCATGACTGTTATTTTAATGTAATATGACAATATTTCGATTGGTTTGATCCATTAATATAGAATAATTGGATGTATCGTCAAATTAATAAATATGGTGACATAAATCAAAAATTAATTACTATAATTGAGAGATTTTTAGATTATGAATATTCATGGATAGATTCGATTAACGTAGGTGGTCGAATTTGATATCTCTATGACAAAATAAAAATTTATGTTTTCTTCCTGGAATAATGTACATTACTAATTACTAGGTTGGTATTTTCATCCTCTCCGTATGTTCGATCCTCGTCCTCTTCCACGATTCTGGAAATTTCAGAATGGAGTAGGAACAAAATCTTCTATGACCGCAGGAAAGAAAGCTAATAAAGGTAAAGGATCAATGGAGATAAGGATTGTAAGACTTGTCTATTTCTTTCCACAGTTACAAAATTCTATTCTGTACAAAGTTTTGATTCGACAAACTAATCCAGCAGAATATCCTTTAAAATTTGGATGTCTGTCAGGATTAGGACTTTGAATCCAAGTTAAGTATCCTTTCTATTGAGAGAGGATATTGAGAAGTGAGGCTCTTGTCTTGATCAAACGCCTGAATACACACTCCAAGCAATTCTCAATGTCCTCCATGCTCATCTCCAAATCCACCAGCTTTTTATGTGCCATTTTCATGTTCTGAAAAGCAGGACCCTCACTTAAAGAAGCATCAACACTTTCCAATTGATTGGCCGTTTCTGGTTTTTCTTCGGATGCTACTGTTCCTTTGTGAATCAGCTTTGCAACAAGTGACCACCTACTTTGCCTTGGTTTTGAAACTGGCGTTGACAAGAACAATAAGAGGGATTGCAGGATAGAGCTGTTCACCAGACCCACTTCTTTGAGAACCCGAATGGTGTTTGAGAGCTGTTGATTCTGACCTAAAAGAGGAGATGATGCCCCGAGTTTGTTGTCCATTTGCTTCAACTCTGCTATCAGCTTCCTGGAATCCTTCTTCATCTTCTTTCTGAAGCAAGTGTAATTAGCTACATTGCTTTCGAAGCTCGAGTCACCTTTTCTTCTTCGAAGTGCAGATTGAAGGGCTTGAGAGTGTTCTTTAAGCCCCGTAATGAGTTCCCTTGCGATGCAGGAAACATCTAACAGCCTCACGGATCCATCCAACAACTCCTCTAGACAGCTTTCGTGTTTACGGTGAACGAGGACCTCTTGGGTTGATGCCATCTTTAGTAGATCATCCAAAGACAAGTACAAATCTTCTATTGCGGATAGGCCATTACAGATTGAACCTGATGTTGATATTGACAATCCTTCCCAATTTCTCAGCTTCTTCAGTTCCTCTTCAACTTGAAGAATGCCAGGATGGGACCTTGAAGGCAAACTAATTGATCTGGTATGGTTCTTGATAGCCATGTTTTGCTTCACTTTCTTACAGAATGTGTTGCTTTCACCGAATTTGAAACTGAGCTATTTTTCCACTAATCTGACTGGCTAAATATATATGTGATTACGAGAGGATACAGTGATGCAGATAAGATTGTTCATGCCAATGTGGCAAGCTACCATTAGCATGTGAGGCCAGGGTGGCTTTCCTTGGAATATGGTAAACTTGCACTATAATTTGCTTTAGAACCTCCAATAATCCGAAAGTACGGCTTTTTAAAAAGTCCTGACGATTAAAATACTGGTAGGTGTCTTTCTGTTTTGCAATCTGCAAGTTTGTCATCAGGTTTACAGCAGGATGAGTCATCCCAATTTGCCTCCTTATCTGCCACATTGCCCTCCATGTTGAAATTTAAAAACGCAGCAGATGCTTCTTCAGAAAATGTAGCCTGTCAGGGCTGTCTGAATTTCGAGAACCTTTCACTTCAAAATATATGGAAGAAATCGAGATCCAGATCTGCTGAGATTCGTAAAATCTTGTGATGCATGAATTATATAGATTATGATTAGCATCTCAAGGTAATTATTGCAGGCAAGCAACTATTATATTGTGCGCACGAGTTGCTTGCACCATAAGTACACGGCCATCTTCAAACATTGTCGTTTCTCCTGCTCCTTTTGGCACCAATCGTACAACTTGGAAGGACGCGTACCGTCCTCCGTATCCCAACACGTGTACAGATGCTTTCTTACCTCAGAAAATTTAGAGCTCATTCCTGTGGGGGGCAAGTGGAAGACTTAACCATCACCAACCAATGAATTCCCTTTTCAGGACTGCTATTGGTGCCATTACCCTTCTTTGCCTCCCGAGTTCTTTAGCTTGTTCAGCTCTTCTTCGATTCTGACAGAGCTGGGATAGGACCTTGAAGCCATATTGTTTTTCGTTGATTCAAGGAATAGGAACACAAGGAATAAGAAGCTGTAGACAAAACCATCCATGTTAGTCTGGCAAGCATGTGAAGATGGTGTGGCCTCTTTTCGAATACGGTGTTCTTTCATGTCCTTGTGGCTGTACCTTGTCGTAACTTTGGTCAACAAGCCTGTGCACCTATTGCAGCTATAATTAATCACCAGAATTGAATTGCCTCTCCTGTTTGTACATTAACCTCTGCAGCTTGGACTATAAAAATGCGGTCGCTGCAGCAACAGAAAACATTGCCTGCCTGGGCTGTCTCAGTTAGATGAACCTCGAGCTTAAACATGTATTAAACGACCCAAGATCTAGATTTGTGGAGATTTAAAAGCAGTGGGTCGTACATGGATTGTTTAAATCATGATTAAGATTCCAAGATCATCGATATATGCAGAGGAGGTTTTAGAGGATTGTTTTAGAGTCTGCACGAGCGGTTATGTGTTAATTAAATGCCAACTTAATCAAAACTCTTTAATTCAAGTCTACATACAGATCACATCATGTTGCAAACGGATGCAAGCCTGGTGTTCTGCGGCGGTGGTGGCGCCTGAGGGAAATAGCTAGGCGGTGGCGGTGGCTCGTAGTATGGATAAGGCTGATAGTGTGGTGGATGCTCTCGGTGATGCAAGTACAGATGTCTTGATTGAGGATCCACCATATAAGGGTCCAGTCCCGTATGTGGAATGTAGGGATTGTGCCCATAATAGCCGTAGCCATAATCTGAAGACAACACCATCGGCGTGTTCCTGTAGACAATGCCATGCTCTATGGGTGCGTTTTTCAGGTGGTTTACATCCACGCCGAGAAGATTTGCATGGATTCCTACTCTTGCTAGCATCAGAAGAACTGTGTGCGGGTTTATGTTACCGGAAATCCTTGCAATCCCACGTTCGGCATCTACTCTGAAAGAGAGTTCTGATGGAAAGAACATTTTAAGATCAAAGATTCAAATGGATATCACAGAAACTGAAAATTAGGGTAGTAATTTGGGGATCAAACTACGGTCGTAGCACTGTAATTTGATCTAAATTGACTGTCATGTCATGGCCACCGGCCTCAGTTTGGTACCCCATAGCATCTCCAGAAACATAGTTACTGCCATAGCTCTAAGCTTTTTACAGGAACAAACCACACTCAAAACAATCAATCAAACTATCAAAGAAATTCCTGAACAGGAACAAACCTTGGATATTTTTCAATACATTCGTCAACGAACTATGCCATTGGGGGATGAGGGTATCCACTTGCAAGTAAAAAATCTGCAGAAATGTATTCCAATTACATCGTACGGAATTCTTTTACCGAAAGAAGAAGGCACTAATCATACAGGTAAACTAAAGCAAAAAAAGCCGAATCATAGTTGCTTACCATATACCCAGCGGAACCCATTAAAGTGAAAAGGGTTCAGACAGGATTGAATGTAGGAATATTGACAGTAAAAACAAGAAGTGATTCTGGTTTTATATATAAACTGGTAATAATTGTAAACATACAGAACCTTCTTTTCCTTACCATCAGAATGGCTGGAATGTTTCTTTGAAGGCATCAAATCTTGTATATGAATATCATCCAAATCTTCTTTTATATAAATACATAATTAATAAAGCGGGATTCGCGCTAAAAATGAAAGTAGAAATTCCTTATTTAATGTTCCTTAATGGCACTCAGCTTGGTAACCTCGCAATCGTCGAACCTTAAAAAGGATAATTTCCAGGATAGCGAAATATCGGTAAGCCAACTTGCCTGAGAACGGCTTTTTTTTCAAAATCAAACTACCTTGATTGTCCGACACAGACCGAATAAAGAAAAACGGTTGTTTTGGAACCATATGTCTCGTGCTGCCTTAATGTTTGCAAGACAGTAGATATAGCCCACTAGAGATTGAACATAAAAATTACATTGTCACATCCAGCCCAACGGACCCAGTCGCGGCCCAAGTCCAGGTTTTCAGAGATTACTGTCTAAGTCTTGTAATTTTGGAGTATAGTATTGGGATGGAAGATATAATAAAATAGCTAATATTAAAAAATATAATTTTATTTTTTATTGACGAAAAAATCTTATCAATTATATTTAATTTATATATATCCGTCAAATATTCGAAATTGAATATAATACTTAAAAGATTAAAAAGGCTAAATTGAAAATTGCATATGTATATATAGTATATTAGTTCTTAATTTTGCTTTGTGATTCTCTTACAAAACTGTCCGTCCTTAAAATCAATGCGGATGCCATAACCAATCTAATGTACAAACTATATTTAAGATGTAACAAGATTAAGAAGTGAGGTTCTGTTTTGAATGAGGCATCTAAATATGCGTTCTAACTTGGCCTCAAAACCATTGATGCTGACATCAAGTGTCTCTAATCTCCTCTGCACTTCTTGAATGTCAACTTTGGTTTCAGTTTTCCGAAGCTGTCCCTGAAGGGAACAGAGAGCTAAGTCAACACTTCCCACTTCATTGAAAATCTTCGGACATTTATCAGAAGCTAGCAGACCTGAGCGTATCAGTTTTGATATCAATGACCACCCAGATCCTGTCTTCTTTTCCGGCACAGATAGGAACAGCATGAGATGTTTCAAGACAGATCCTGTGATAGCACTTGCTTCTCTTATGACTTTAATAACATAGGGCAAGTCATCTATCTCGAAGGATCTGACATTTGTTTCCATTATCTTCAACGATCTGAGGGATTTCATGATATCCTTCTTTCCCTTCTTTCTGAAACTAACATATGCTTGAATGTCAGCTTCGATGCTTGGATCTTTACCCTTCCTACGCATGGCTGACTGGAGGTCTCGGACTTGGTCTTTCAGTGTCAGGAGCAAGTCTCGTATGGTACTACACACATCTAACAGACCAACCGAGCCATCAAGTGCCTCTTCCACCAGATTTGAATGTTCCTGGTGATGAAGCGATTTCTGTACTTGTGGAGAATGAATGAGCTCTTCGATACAATTATACAGCTCTGCAAGCCTAAGCAAGCCCGTTTGAATGGCCTCAGCTTCTAAAGGATTAGGACCAGACGCAGATGATGAAACCCACGTCTGAAGTATGTTTAGCTCGCCCTCGGTTTTGACAGAATTGGGGTGTAGTCTAGATGGCAAGCTAATGGACCTAATATGAATTTGCGCTGATTGCTTTGCAGATAAACCTGCCATCTCCTCTTCTTTGCTTTGCTTTTGTGTCAATTTCTGAGTTTGGCTCAACGAGTAGCGAATACCAAGTCTGATATGACGCTGCATGTTTCATTCAATTTATAGGATGGGGAATATTTTGGCCTTTTCCATGTCTGACCGATAGGCATGTGAAGGCAATAGAGCCACCAAGCAATTTGCAAGATCCTGTGGCAATTCTGGCCAGCAACCTGCTACCCATAAAATCCTTTTTTACTCCTGAGGTTACAGAATAGGCAATAGGTGTAACATTGTTTTTTGTTCATGATCCACATAATTGTGAACAAACTGGGCAGAGTGTAGAAACCAGTATGCCTCCCTGCCTCCCTCAATCATTAGCCTTACCTATATCTTAAACAAGATTGAGACATTTTTATTTTTCCTTTCTTTAATTAGGTCATGAACATGAAAGGCTGGCAAATGCATGTTGGTCTAATTTTCAAGAACCTGTAAGGCGAAACAAGTTAAACAAGGCAGGCAAGGACAAAGGGACATAATAATGATCTTGGAATGATACACAATAAAATGCAACAGAGCAAGAATCTAGGGTTGTCAAAACGAATGCTTTGGGTTGAATTTTTTTTATGACCCCATTCCAGATTCATTACTCTATCACCTCCACGGGCACTGAATTCCGTAGGAATGAGTACCATGTGGCATTAAGGTTGAACCATCATGGGAGACCAGGAGACAGCAGTAAGTTCAATGTCTCTCAGTTTATCTGGTTTTTGAAGATACTGTTCGAGCCCATCAATTAGAATATCCGTGGTCACAGGGTATGGTAGTTACTGATAGCAGGCTCGCAAAAAAGCTTTATTTGCAGAAGCAGAAGACTATATAGTTCCCCCGTAATGTACAACAGTGTACAACTTTTACATCTTTTTTCGGGCATACCCATAATATGTCGAGTCATGAGGCATGCTTATAACAATTTTAGATGTTCTACAGTGACCATTGGGAAACTTATAAACGCCAAGTTTCTCCCTTGAGGCATGCTTGAAACGAGACGCACCAAAGTATAAACAAACGAACTTTCATCAAACGCTTGGTGGCCAAAGAACGACGATCCATTTTTAAACCGCGGTCGCAAGTATCTTTTTGACATTCAAGGCGACAAGGATTATTCAAGGGATACGGAAATTCAGGCTCAAGGCTGTCGTATCATTAACGAATCTTCTGTCAGTCAAAAATCAATTCCATTAACTTTGAAAAATCTTATGCAGAGCTGCCATGACATGACATGCATTTCTACCAATATTTTGGATTATAAAAGTCATCTGATGGAAAATTGATGGAATCACTACATCCGTCAATAAAAGTGTACACACATACAAATGGTTCTGCATCAGGAACTTCAAATGTCTCATTTGTAGGCCAGTTAAAGAAAGAACAGGGAATTTGGCATATTCTACCTGTATGATTTGTGTGTGCTGATCAAATATGCAGGGGGCGGGTGGTAATCAGCTGATTATGGTCCATTCCCCCAAGGTAAGAGCACAGCTGGACGAGGATGTATCTTCCATGCCATGAAACTTCTTATGGTGTTTCTTGCAAGATGACCAAACGACATTCTACCAGGACAACTCTGCATGTATTTAACTTTGGTAGCTTGTCCTGGAACTGTTTATTGCGTACTCGCTTATATCTCAAAGCTTCGGCTACGAGACAGGGATAACAGGATGATGTGATCAACTACATCTAAAAGCATCAACAGCAAAATAGATGTGTTAGCTTAATCTTCAACCTTAAAAGTGCTGAATTTGGATGTGCAAGCAGGCAAAACATAGTACTGGAACAAATCACGGTTCTGTTTCAAAACGCGTCCGACAAATAGGATACAAGAGTAAAGTTCTGGCAACAAAAACTGAGAATCTCAATTGCAGAGCCATAAACCAAAAACAAATGGCAGCCACAATCCAGGCTGAATCACAGATTTTACTAGTAAGAGCTACAATCATACGGCAGAGTAACACAGAGATGAGTGCTAGGCGACCACTGCACTCTAAATTCATAAAAACCATTGCTCTGGTTATCAATACAACAAATTGGAAAAAAAAACATCATTGATTTGAGGAGCTCTTGTTTTTCAAGGTTGATAAGTTTTATATTTACAAGCACAAGCTAAACAAGGAAAAGACTCATCAGAGCTTGAAATATTCAATTCATCAATATGAGATTGAAGGTAATAAATAACTCTATAAAACATAATTGAAATGTATAGAAACAGGGCCTGATAAGCATAGAGTAGTAATAATGTTAAGGAAAACATACAAATTAGACTGGAAGGCCTTGTCCTCTAGCTTTCTTCAGCCACTTCAGCGTACTCTCCAATGTGGTATAAGCAGCAGCATCAGTCAAACTCTTACTATCTACTGCATAGTCAAACACTTCATAAGCTTCCGCAACTCTACCTTCCTTGCAAAGTGCTCTAAGAAAGGTTGCATAAGTAGCCGTCTCAAGCATCATACCACCCTTTTTCATGACCCCATATAACTCAAGTCCCTTCTCCAACATTCTGGCCTTGCACAACCCATGAAGCAACGTATTATAGGTGCATGAATTAGGGCTACATCCTTTTACCTCCATTTCCTCCAACAATACCAGCGCACCCAATACATCCTTATCCCTACACAACCCATTCATTAAAGAAGTGTACGTAACTGCATCAGGAACATAACCTGCTTCGACCATAATTTTCAAAAATTTCTTCGCTTCACTCACTCTCCCGCACTTTGACAACCCAAAAATCAAAGTATTATAAGTTACAAGATCCGGCTCCAATCCATCTTCTTTCATCTGCTTGTAAACCCCAATAGCCTCACCCGCTTTATTCAACATACAATGCCCCTTCATTATCGTATTATACACAAAACGATCAGGAATAAGCCCATTATCTCTTAAGACACCAACCAATCTTATAGCCTCGCGAAGATTCTTAGCATTACAAACATTATCAATCAATATAGTATAACTGACAAGGTCGGGCTGTACATCGAAAGAACTCCTCATTTCATTAATAAAGCTATAAACAGTACCCAATTCTCTACTCTTACACAAAGACTTCACGAGAAAATTGTAAGTGAAAGTGTCAGGCTTTGTGTGCTTCAGTGACAATTCCTTTACCAATTCCACAGCATCATCTTCTCTCCCAGAAGAACATAGAGTCCGGACTGCGATGTCAACAGTAGCTTGACTAGGCCTTAACCCGTTATTGACCATCAAATTGAGGACCTGGTGTACAGGAGAAAGGGATGAACCGGGTAATTTGCAAGATTGCGACAGCAGGATATGGTAGGTGGAGCTGTCAGGGGAGAAGGCAGGGAGGGTTTTGATCATGTGATGAAGTAGGCAGATGGAGTCATCGAGGGTGGAGATAGAGGAGTAGGACTGCAATAAGGAATTGTGGAAGCGAATGTCAGGCGGGGCCTTGGCTGTGGACAAGAAGGAACTGTAAAGTTTCTTGGCTTCATCGAGTTGAGGCGACTTGAAGAGGGTTCTCTGGTGGTGCGGGTGTTGCTGTTGGACGGTTTTCTGTGAAGGCTGGGACGCGTTCTTCTTGGTTGGTGTTCTGGCAAAGTGATTTGTGGGGGTTGAAGGAGGGTTCTTTATCAGTGATGTCGCCGGGATTGCTGAGCGTAGTGAAGGCGGGACTTTTCCCATTTCTGCCACTACTGCTTTCTCCGTTGAGCTGTTCGGTTGTTCTCTTAGGGTTTTGCAGGTTTTAGGTTGGACGAAAGGGCCCGTGTCGCCGCAACGACATCGTTTAAAATAAAACGATGGTGTATTCCCAAAATATGCAGAGACTGGTATTAGTACATTCAAGAGCTTTTTCCGTTTTAGATTAATTTGTTAAACAATTAATTTAACCATAAACTAATTCCACTGTAAGATTTTTTTTATATTTTTATTAAAAAAGGTTGTGGAATCTTATGTTGACTTGAAGTCAAACATGGATGTTTCCTTAAAGTCTTCGTCCAGCTTTACATTATCATACATCACTAACACAAGAACGATGACTTGTTCAATCATGCTTCATGGTCATGGTCATGGTCATGGTCATGGTCGTATAATACGTAGTATATTATAGAAACCAAAAACTTTGTCCTTATGGAGGATGAGATGCTTTTGAAATTGTGTCGAACTTACTAGACGACACAATGGTTAATATATGTTTTTTTTTAATATAGGTATGATGCAAGTAAAACATTCAGAGAAATTCCAATAGAATAACCCTCCTAAATCTAGATGAGCAGATAGTAAATTTGTTCTGATAATAATATGAGTAGGAATTCTCTTACATAATATATTTAGGACTCGAATCGTGACATACGTAATTAGGGTGTCCGGTAAAGATATATTCCATTTCTGTTCTCAAGTAAAACGATTGAGAATAGCATTAAACGAATAGGTCAAAATTTCGAAGCATCTACCAAGAGGGGACATTATTTTGGAAGACAAGATAAAAGAAAAGTGGTAGGAAAAGTTGACTAAAATCTAGTCTTGAGTCCTGTCAATTTTTCTCAATCAATCCTGAATTTATGGGAATAGTCTGAGCTGGATGGTGAGATCGATTCTTGCAATTACAACCGTGTGAGACCCACCCATGAAATGTAACGTTCAATTCTCATTCCCTCCTTATAAAGATCAACTTGAGAATGAGTGAATGAACCAAGAACGCCTCTGCTTCTATGCGCACTTCCACGAACAAACCTGCAGTTCAGGTTATCACCAACGACCCGCACCGGTAGATCGCCATTAATGGAGTTTACGTTGCCTGGTTTTCGATTTTACCCAACTGAAGAGGAACTCTTAGATTACTACCTTAAAAATGCCGTGTTGGGTAGAAAACCATGTTTCGGTATCATCGATTTTCTTAACATATATACTCATGAACCTTGGGATCTGCCGGGTAAGTAATGATATCTTCATTACGAGAAATGTCAGAGTCTGCATATACACCTTTTTTTATTTTTAGTCTCCGCTGCGCTGATTGCTGAACTTAGACTTGGTTGGTGCAATTGATACATGCAGGGTTGGCAAAGATAGGGGAGAGAGAGTGGTATTTCTTTGTGGCAAGGGAAAGCAAGAACGGGCTTGGGGGCAAACCAAATAGAACAACTGAAACTGGTTACTGGAAGGCAACTGGATCAGACCGTCCTATCCGATGCTTGAAGGACCCAAAAATTTTGCTGGGTCACAGAAAAACTTTGGTTTTCTACCAAGGGAGAGCACCAACAGGGTGCAAAACAGACTGGGTGATGAACGAGTACCGATTGCCAGGCACCTGGTCCTTGGCTAACAAGGTATGCATATATAAATTCCCATGCTTAACGAAGAAAACAATTCTGTTTGGATTCCAAGAATATAAGCTGTGTCTGTTTCTTTATTTCAATTATTCGAGAAAGTAATTCGTTTGTCGATACTATGTATATGCGAAGCAGGAGGACATAGTTCTTTGCAAAGTTTATAGAAAGGCAACATCGTTGAAGGTTTTGGAGCAGAGGGCAGAAGTTGCTAGGTTAGCTCAATCTCAAGTCTCTTCTTCTTATGTATTAACAGAAGACAATCTACGCTCATACGACAAGTCACTGCTTCTGAAAGAGTATGATCAGAGCGGAGAACTTCAACTGGGGATGGAGGAAGCACAGGCCAGCGTATTTGCCTATTCAGGATCCATGAAAGACAAGTTAAGCGAGCTCCAGCTTCCCACAATGGATTGGACCGGAGATGCATTATGGACCTTGCTAAAGAGCCCAGTGATTGAGATTCCCTTACAATTTTAACTATATGATTTTAAATGGCCAGGTAAATGTGGTGATATACTGGAATCGGCCTAGATATTTGGTTCCTAAGTTAACGGATGCTAACTGTTGGCCTTGGGCTTCGCCCACCAATTTGATATTTAACCCATTTCCACTTAGCTTAGCTCCTAAGTTATTATTTGGATTAATTCTCCAAATTCATTTCAAAATTGTTTCTCGATAACATATATTAAATGTATAGTTAATTAATAATAGATCTAACTACACCATTTTTAAAAAAATTGTCATCTAAAAAGATTTTACCTTATTCCTATCCTCGTATCAAATTAAATCAGTTGACCGGAGAGTCAACAGATACGACAAGCTCAAAATATAAAATTAAATATTGAATCTTTTACCGTTTGATTTTATCATTAAAAAACTTTATATTATAATCATTCATTATTGACCGAGTCAATATTCTTTATATGGGAAGCTTTGTGAAATGACCAAAAGTTTCTTTCCACGAAAGTTCATCCTTGTGGGTATTTTCTATTATTAAATGACGGATCTAAGGTGTTTTCCACCAAGTCTATCCCCAAATTTTATTCAAAATTCCATTTAAAATACGTGTACAGATATACATCATATCCCTTTGCAAATCTGAATGAATGTGTTCTTTGTCAGAAAACACAAAGATGATGCCAACAACAACGCTTCCACCACGGCAGAAAGTATATATAGTTTATGTAATCGGTTGGGACAAAGAAGGAAACATCAGAGGTTAGAACTTCGATTGTTACTTAACTTATGCGAAACCAAAACATGGTGGGGCCGTGGGGTTGATGCGTCATGACAAGTATGGCACTTCTCTTGATCCCCTCATCATCTCTTTATTTTGTCGTTTGGGGGTGGTAGTACAACCATACGTAATGAAGTTCACATTGTACTTGCACCATGACGTGTGCATGCCATTCGAACCGCATTTATTATTTATGATCATTTTTCCATCAATGTGAACTAAAAATTTGTTTATATATAAAAAGTCACAATTTCTGTCTTTAAAATCATAGTGAAGCAGAATTTTAAAAGTCACAGCTTTCGTCTTTTGAAAAAAAAGAAAATGTCCAATTTCACTTTCAATTTTTTAATAAAAAAAAATTTTATTTACTTGTTAAAACAATATTTATCATTGTTAATTTCTTCCATTATATTGAAACTATTACCTAGAGTGAATTATGCTAAATTATTAAGAATCTTTTAGTATATACTTAGAGTTTTGAATGATAAAGAAATGAGTTTTTTCTTAATTGATGACACCATCGTAATATCAACTTGGGCTCAGTGGATTGCTGACCCGAGTAGGCCGTGTCCAAAAGTCACCTTGTATATGTAAAGCCATAAAAGCAATACTGTATTGGATTATGATCTTCTAACCCAATAAGTTGGAACTCGATAATGTCATCCTTCATTAAAAAACAAATTCACATTTTATCATAATTGTATATAATATAATTTAAAAGATGTGATTGATAGATAATATTTATTTATTTTTAATTAAAAATTTAAAATATAATATTATTTTAAATATAAAATATCTTAAAATTTTCTATCCAATTAGATCTATTATTATTTTACTTATCATATAATAAAATATATTATATTATTTATAACGAATACTCTTAATTTTTTGAAAAACATCACACTTGTAATATTTGATTATCTGTGATGTTTTATTACAAAAGTTGATTGTTATAAACGCTGTCGCAATCCAAAATCAACGAGAGTGACTTTGGTACCTGTTTACAAAGTAAGGGTTGGATTATTATTTTTTATGATATAAAGTAACGCATATTTCTTTACAAGTCTATCTTATAAGTCATAATATTTATTATAAATTTAGTTAGTTGTTCTCCCATTATTTTTTTAATACGTCAAACTTCAACTGGTATTTTTAAAATTATATCAGTTTCATCAATTCAATAAAATTATTTATAGAAACCTTGATTTTAACTAAATATAATATGAATACATTAAATAATACTTTATTTAATAATTTTAAATAAAATTATAAAAAATATTTATTTATTTTAATTTCAGATCAATCTATATTTCCAATAAAACAAAAAATCCTCTAGCCAAACAAGGGAAGAGCGGCGCCATAGGTTTCTCGTCATAAATCCACAAAACATGCGACACGCGAAGCCAGACTACGGTGACCAAGTGGGGCTGCTTGACGAAGACTATACACGGAGGACCTGGGGCGATGGCGGCAACCAATTATCAGGAGGGGGCGGTGACTGGACGGCAAAATTTATCGAGAAATATGGAGGAGACTATACACATTGTCGAGAATTTAAGGAGGAAACGGTAGAAAAATAGGGAAGGAAACAGGTTTGTAAACATGAGCGAGAACGAATGGTAATTTAAAAGTTTCGACGTTCACCATTGTAAATTTTGTGTAGGTATATTATTATAATTTGTTTTTATTTATAATATTATGAAATTTTGAGTAAAAACCATATTATGACGTATTATTAGTTTATATAATTTTAAGGTATTTGTTACACAATTTCAAACTTCCAGAATTTTATACCATCTATACACAATTATGTTTTTTATTTTATTATGACCATATATCGTTTTGTATAGTATCCAAATATAACATAATTTTGTAATACACAAGTTTTTTTTATTAACTGCTTGATTCTGTATAGAATCTAAATATTATATAATATTGCAACACAATTGTATTGACATTTTTTTAATAATTTATAGATATTCTATGATTCTATATGATATTCATTCATTATAGTATCTGATACCACAATTATATTTTAATTCTATATCCCATTTGAAGGTTCCATCTCATTCGTCGATTGTCTACTAATTTCATAAAATTACACGATTGTGTATTTTGTCATTTATTTCTACTTAAGATTGTTATCATCTAGTTTTTTTCATAACTCATCACATGAATCACATAAATCAATAAGAACTTTTCCACCAATCAACATTTGTAGTTTCATCTTTTTCACTATTAATAACCATTAATCTTATATCTTTGTTTTTCGTGCATGTAAAGCTCTATTCAAACAATCAATACATATAATACAAATATCTAAAAAATAAAAGCTAATTTTTATAGTATTGAAAAAATCTATGAACTTATCATGAATAAAAATTTTCGAATACAAACATAAATATGGAGGAGGTATATTGGCGTAAAATAAATTTATATTTAATCGCAAACGTATGTCTATGAATAAGTAATATGGTTCAAAAGAAAAAATATTGATCTCACAGGAAAATTCACTTAAACCGATTAATTTGTCTAATCTATTAGTTAAATGAATCGAATAAGGAATTATGGTTGAACTAAACCAAACTAAACTTTAAACCTAAGTTAAATAATTAGATGTTAGAGTTAGGGTTGTTAGTTAATTCATGAACTAATCAAACTATGGTTCAATTTCAATATCCTAATACCTGTTGTTGATAATTTTTCAATACCCTAATATCTTTTCAGACTATTAGGAGCTAATTAAAATTTTCAATTAACTATATTCCTATGATAATTAAGCTTCTAAATCATTTTGTTCAATCAATATGAACCCTATGTTTCATAGATATGTTACTATTCCACCAAGTTTCAATATTTGCCCTCGGGATTCTAATATGTTATCGCAGTTTAATCATTCTTTTGAATCAATTTAAACTCACATATAACGAACTTGCCAATTTTATCAATTAGTCAAGATTAGAAATAGGGTTAAGAATTTGTAATCAAAACACAACAAATTTGAATCCTAATTTTATGTTAGTAAATCAAGATTCCAAAAGATAAAGATAAATAATTAATCCAAATAATTTTGGCTTTAATTAAAACTCAAATAAACAAATGAAAGTCTTGATCTCTGACGGATCGATAGATGTTCTGAAGATAATAAATAAAAATAAACAATTTTCAATGAAAATAAAACAAAAATCCTATGTGTCTTAAATAGAAAATCCTTTTGATTGGTCGTGTTTATCCCAATGACTAGTCGTTCTCTTAAAATCTGTTGTGTGATATATAAGCTAAACGAATGGTCATTTAGCTGATATGACCGGTCGACCCGTGTTTTGGTGTGCCCTTCGACCGGTCGTTCTTGTTTAGCACTCTCATTGACCGGTCATCCTTGACTCACATTGGTTTTTTGCAAAGTTCAACTGGTCGTTCATAATCCAATGACTGATCGTCGTTCTTCAAGCCATGAAATGATGTTCGTACCCCCATATTCTATGTCCGGTTAGCAAATTTTTTTCTCCTTTCCCCATGTGAATATGCTCCCAGAAAGTGTTTGGTTCCAAAATCTTGTTACAATGGCTTGCTAAATAGCATCTGACAAACATGTCAATAGTCTCTATTATATTTTGATAAATGACCCGCAATTCAATCCAAATAACACCCGATAGTAGACCAAATAAATGATACAAATACGGATCATCAAGATAAAATTAGGAGAATGTTATATTATATCGTTCTTGTTATAGTTTAAAAAGAGACCTATAGTTTTGTGTAAAGTGAAGAAGTATGAATCTTGGGAGAAAATTTAAAAGAAAAGAGAAAATGAAGTGAGAAGGTTTTTTAAAAGTTAATAAACAAGAGAGTGAAGAAAATATAAATCTAGAGAGGGAATTCAAACGAAAGAGAGAAAAAAAAAAGATAAATTTTTTATAAAGTTAATATATAGAAAAATGAAGAAGATGACAAAAAGTACGATTCATTAACATGACATTTGGTATGATAGAATTGTCAGAATTATCTAAATGAAAATATATATCGAAAATGAATTAGTGGATTCAGAAATATGTATAAACAATCATAGTATTCTTATGTTTAGTTTTAAAACAGAGTAGAAATCAGAAAATATTTAAATGATATAATGACTATAATATCTTTAATAATAATAATAATATATATTATAATTTAAAATAAAAAATATGTACGTGTTATTCTATTTTGATGTAAAGTCATGACAGCAAGATAAAAGTAATATAAGAAAAAAGCAAATTTTTTTTTACTTTTGGTGGATTGTAAAATTTATAAAACAATATTTAAAATTTAAAGTGATATTTTAGATCGTAAAAAATGTACATATTTCTTAATAAATAATAAGTGTAAATTTATCTCACAATAAAAAAAAGATATTTTTTATTTTACTTTGTTTTAGAGAAAAACGATACCATATCTAGAAAGTTAGTTTATTTTTATTATTTTTCTATGATAAAAATAATCTTGACTATATATTTTAATATGTGGATGAAGTTATCCACATCTTCTATCGTTTTATACGAATATATTTTATTAGTTTAATCTATCTAATAAATGTAAATCATGAAGTATTTAAATGTAAGATTAGTTTTATTGGTTAAGAAACACAACCTAATCGAACAATTCTATAAAAATAAATAAATTATAAAATAAAAGAAAATATTCCGAAAAGAATTTTCTAAAAATTTAAAGATTAAATACATAAATATAATATAAAATTTTGTAAATGAATTTATACTAAGATGATATGATGATGTGGACATTAACTTGAAAATATTTTAAAAAAATTATAATAGATTTAGTGTTGACATGGTGAGCAATACTTCTCCTCATATAAAAAGGGTTACTCCTAAAGTTACTCTTCTTATGTGTTTTATTTCATGTACAATGATATTTTTTCCTATTAAAAAATTATTATATATCCACTCTTCGTATGAGACAGAACACAAGACCACACTATTTTTGCTCGGGTAGTTTTAAGGTGGTCTCAGTGCATCAGTTAGGATTTATACCACAGACTCAATGAATATTTTAATTTATCCAGTCAGCGCCAACAAACTGATATATAAAGTTATAAGAGTATATTTATCATTAATTTATATCATTATTATAACAAATTACTTTTTATTTTTTTATTCTAACAAAATGACAATCATTCTTCTCTTTCTATTATTTTATATTTTTTTATTCTATCAAATTATGATCTTTCTCTATTTCCTTATTATTTTTTGTTATTATATTCTCAAATATTGATTGTCTTTATTTTCTCTCCATATTACTTTTTGTTATTTTATTCTGAAATACTGATTATTTCTCTCCTTTTTTATTATTTTTTATTTTTTTATTCAGATACACTAATTGTCACATGTTGAAGGTAACGACTAGGTATGTTACCTTCAGCATATCATATTAGTTGTAATATTTTTTTTAAGGTAACATTAAGTATATTTCTTTCGACATGTTAAATTAATTGTAATATTTTTTTTAAAAAAAACATATTGATCGTAATGTTAACTTCGACATGTCACATTGATTGTAACATATTGAAGGTAACGTTAGGTATGTTGCCTTCATCATGTTATATTAGTTGTAATATTTTCTTTAAAGATAACATTGAGTATATTTACTTCGACATGCTATATTAATTGTAACATTTTTTAAAGAAACATATTGATCGTAATTGTTGAAGGTAACACTGAATATGTTATTTCGGCATGTGACAATCAATATTTCGGAATAAAAAAACAAAAAAATAATAAAAAAAGAAAAGAGACAATCAATATTTAAGAATATAATAACAAAAAATAATAAGAAGAGAGAGATCACAATTTGGTAAAATTAAAAACTATAAAGTAATATAAGATAATAATAATATAAATTAATGATAAATATACTTGTATAACTTTATACATCAGTTTATTAAAATATTGATTGAGTCTGGACGATATAAATCTTTGGTGATGTATTGAGACCAATTTAAAATACCCTTTTTACCCTATAAAAGGGGAAAATAGTCTAATACATACCGAACACAGCATTCTGAACATGTATCGACTTCATTTACATTACAATCAACAGCAGAATCAAAGGACGTAAATGGAAGGCTTGGTTTATTGCTCTGCAAACTACGTAAGCTTGTCACCGATAAGCTTCTTAGAGAGAGCAGCCTTCGTTTACAGGGACAAGACTTCCATTCTCTACGGTGATGAAAGATTTACTTGGTGTGAAACATACGAAAGATGCCTAAAGGTTGCTTCAGCTCTGGTCCATTTGGGCATTAAGCGCGGTGATATCGTAAGTTAGCTCATCTCGCTCTTAGTTAGCTTCACCTGCCATATCTACCACATAATTATTGCCTCCGTTCTTGCTGTGTAGCACAAAGCTAACTGCACACCTTTTTTAGTCACCGACGATTTCTGATGCATAGCTTTGTCGCATATCGTCTACAATATACAAGGCTAGCTAGCTCACCCAAGAACGCTAAGCTAATCTTCCTATAAAATAGATTCCAGTACGTGGTTCCCTTCTAATTTATGCTTATTCTAGAAATCTGCTTTTGCTTTCCTAAATTTTACCTCTCAAATCCTACAAAAACCAAACAGATTAAGTGCTGATATATCATCGAGTAATACCTTCATCAGGTTAACTAATGCAGGAGTCGATTAATGCTACATTTCACTGGATAAAAAGCTAGAGATGGTAAGATTTTTTTATTGGGGTTTGCTGGGCTAAGTACGTACGTAGAGTTGCTGTGAATTGCAGCTTAACCAATAAGCTTTCGACATCGTCTTTGGAAAGATAAGATTTTCCCGTAGTCTGTTTAAGATCCCTGTTGGTCTCGAAAGCGAAACTTCCCAAGTCCCAAGTCAACCACGTCATGTACGCCTTACGTGGGGCCAATACATTTGAATAATAATGACGACTTTGTTACGGCACAGATTTGTCTGGTCGTTTTCTTTTTAAAGTTAAGCCAATTAGGTTGATTACGTTATCAAATAGATTTCGTAATTATTATTAAAACATAGCACTATTACTAAAAATGATTTCTTTATATATTTCCTCAGTTTTTGGTTAGGAATGAGGCAAGTGGATTTGTTTTATTGATTTGATCCTGATATTCTACGAAACTCTTGGATAGTAATCATATGGGAATGGGAGTTTATTCTAAATCTCTCTTCCGTGCATCATGGAAATAGACTAATTATGTTATGACTTTGAAAACGCGCTTATTGTCGGAACATGGCAGAAAATGCGGGTCGTTCTGGAAGATGTGTTCAAACTTTATTTTTTGATTATTGGGAGGTGAAAAGATTATATATTATAGTCTTGTGATATTTTTGTTCCAAATTTCTAATTTAATGATAAAGCATGCGAGAAAATATTTTTTTTAATAATTTCAATATATTACGATCTAAATTACTGATGAGCAGGTTGCAGCTTTGGCCCCCAACATCCCAGCACTCTATGAGTTGCATTTTGCTGTTCCCATGGCTGGTGCAGTACTTTCTCCACTAAACACAAGTTTGGACGCCGATACATTAGCTTTGATACTAGAAAGCTTGGAGCCTAAAATCATTTTTGTGGACTATCAGTTTTCTGATGTTATACTCAAGACCATGAGTTCGCTCTCCCAGAAAAATGGCAAGAAAGTAGCCCGATTTGTGTCAATCTCCAAGTTTGGCAAACCAACTTCGTTAATCAGGAGCAATCAGGAATCCAATTTTCTTGATTATGACGGTATTCTTTCACTGGGAAAAGCTGAGTTTGAGATAATACGACCTGACAATGAATGTGATCCAATTTCAGTGAACTACACGTCAGGCTCGACTGGTAATCCTAAAGGCGTGGTGTACAGCCATAGAGCTGCTTATCTTAATTCGCTGGCAGAAATATTCAGATGTGACATGAGACAAATGCCTGTGTTCCTCTGGACAGTTGACATGTTTCGCTGTAATGGGTGGTGTCTTATTTGGGCAATGGCTGCTCTTGGTGGTACCAATATCTGTCTGAGAAGCGTTTCAGCAGAAGTCATATTTGATTCGGTGATACTTCACAAGGTAACTCACTTGTGTGGTCCACCGACTCTTTTAAAAATTATTGCAGATGCACAGGCCAGTAGCCAGTGGCCGCTTCGAAGCAAGGTTAATATCATTGTAGCTGGTGCATTGCCGGATTCACAGATTCTGACGAAGATTGAAGAGTTGGGGTTTAATGTAATTAGTGGATATGGTATGACAGAAGCCCTAGGCCCTGCAGTCGTTTGTCCAGTAAAGCCTGATTCAGACTGCACAGTTGTAAATGTAGTAAAATGCCGTGAAGGCCAGCACAACATTTTGATTGAAGGGATCGATGTAAGAGATCCAATTACCATGAAGAGAGTACCCCATGATGGGAAAACGATAGGAGAAGTGATGTTTAGGAGTAATACTTTAATGTCAGGGTACTTTAAAAATTCAAAAGCTACCCAGGAGGCCTTTAAAGATGGATGGTATCACACCAGGGACCTTGGTGTTACGCATCCAAATGGCTGCATACAGATGAAGGATCGTTCAGTTGATATTATCATTACCGGGGAAGATACTATCAGCTCACTAGAGGTGGAGGCAGTCTTGTTAATGCATCCTAAGGTTTCAGCAGCTGCTGTTGTGGGAAAACCCGATGCTGTTTTAAATGAGGTGCCCTGCGCATTCGTGAGTCTGAAAGAGGGGTGCAGTGCCAGTCCTCAAGAAATTATTGGGTTCTGTGGTCATCGATTGCCCAGCCACATGATTCCAAAGACTGTCATTCTTGGGGATTTACCGCTCAATTTCTCTGGAAAGGTGCAGAAGAGTTTCCTAAGGCGGAATACCAATGCCACCAATAGCCTCGCCAAGTCTTGAAGGTCGACCTTCACACACAATTACGTTGTACTAGAGATTTGAAAAACAATAACCACGGTTAGTATAACATTTAATGTTATATTTAGTTTACCATGTATTGCTTTTGACTTCATACCTTTGAATTTGGAAATGATATAAATTTGCATATTAATATAGATTTTACAAATCTGTCACGGTTCTTCAACAAATATCCTTGGGATTAACTTTGATACGAGGTTCATACATGTCTTAATCAGAACATGGAAAGATATGGTAGACTTGTAGATATGGCTGGATCAACTGTCGAACGTGGCTTAGAAATGTGGATGCAGATGCACCCAGAAACAAAATTTGATTCGGTTTTCTCTATCGAACCATGTGAACCAACTGATGTACGAAGTTGGAAATTTTCCCAAAATAAAAGAAACGTTGCATGATTCTGACAAACCCCAACTTGTAAGGCGGGGGGGAGCAGGGTGTACTTTTAGTGGTCCAATCGTTACCATCATTTACTCGTTATTCACAAGACTCGAATTGCGAAACTCAATAAAATAGTTTGGTTTTCTTCTACATGTGCAACATGTCAGCAGAAGGATATCAGGGTTAAAAACGATGAGAACGCTGCGTAGATTTATGTCTAAGCAAATCAAGCCAGGACTTTACTGTCCTGAATTCATATTTTAAATAGGTCAGTTCCACTCATGATTGATTTATTACAGTCTGATAACATTGGGATTATTTTCCCATAAGGTTATGTTTGGAGTCCTAGAAACAGAAGAGTGAAAACGGAAATAAAGACATAAGTGGGTCAATTTCCGCTTCCAATGTTTATTTTTTACAAAGTAAAGAAATAGAGATCAATGTTAAAAGAAATATTATTAAAAGGTGTGTGTAGCACAATCAGACAATAAGCAGGAAGCACAAAAAATGTTATGATCTCGCTCAAAAATTTAAACATTAAAGAATATATTAATAATTTTTATGTATTTAATGAAGGTTAATAATGTTGTCAACAATCTTGTCTTATGTCCAATGCACACCAGATAGCTGACTTCTGCAGTTTTCTAAACCAGTCGGTTTTCCATTTTTATTCCATCTCTTCTATGTAATAGTGAGTTTTATCCGGTCTGAAAGGGCCAGAAGATATTGCATATGATAGCAAATCAGGTGTAATTTATACCACTTGCGAAGGTGGGTGGGTTAAGCGGATCACTGTCAATGGCCCGGTTAGTGACTCGGTTGTGGAGAACTGGGTCAATATCGGAGGACGACCTCTGGGCCTTAGCAGAGGATGGAACCGTTTGTTTTACAGATGCTTCTTTTAAATCCAATATCCAAGATTACTTATGGGATACTTTGGAGGGCAGGCACAAGGGAAGGTTGATGGGCTATGACCTAGTAACCAGACAAACCAAGATATTGTCTCGTGACCTCTACTTGCCCAATGGTATTTCAGTCTCTCCTGATCAAGAATTTGTGAGATCCAAACCGTTTATTGGGTGTTATTTGTTTGTAAGATTCAATCTCAGAAAGAAAGTTTTAGCTTATGTATATTATGTGATAGATTATTCATAATAGGATATATTTTTTAGATTGATTAGGCCCTGATTTACTCACTCGACTTGTACCCGCGAATGATTGCTTTTGTTGCCGAGAAATTACCCTTGTTGAGATTTGACTGAAACTGTATAACTGGCTGTTGCAGGAGAAGGTGTAGAAAATTTTACGTCCAAGGCAATAAGAAAGGACGCATAGAACCATTTGTTGATAATTTGCCTGGCTTGCCTCATAATATCCACTATGATTACGGGTATTATTGGATTGGACTTTTCAAGGTATGACAGTACATCGCTTTATCCCTGTTCTAGCTACCATACTCGTTACTCGTTTGCTAGCACGTGTCTTTCCTTTTTCAGTTGCAATTGATGGGCTTTGGATCTTTAACTGATAGCTTGCTTTCCTGTTATGCGAATGACTTGACAGGAAATTACGAAATCGTTTGATCTAGCACTCAGACATCCTGTCATCAGGAAGGGCATGGCGGTCATGTTAAAGTACACAGGAAGTAAGCCTGAGACAAAGAATGGAGGTGTTCTGGTGGTGGAGCTAGATGGGAAACCGACCGCTCTTTACTCCGATCCCGAATTGTCAAAGATCACCGTTGGATCTAAGATTGGGAATCATTTATACTCCTGGACCATCGGCTATCCCTGCATTATTCGACTCGATCTGCAAAAGCATCCTCCGAAAGTCAAGGGCTTTCCTTGCGAGAAGTACTGTCAGTACAACAATAAGAAACTAAACCAACACATGTTGGGTACAGTGACAGCATGATTTGGATTTTTCTTAAGCGATCCGAGTTCGAATCCTCGAAGAAGCATATGGAGCAAACATTGTTGGGAGGCGTCCGATGTGACAAAAAAAATTTACATTAATATTCAAGACCTTTTTCTTTTTTATTATTTTTGTTTTTTGGGTCATTAGCGGATGGTCCGACGACCCACAAGGTCAAATAAAATTACTACTAATATATTAGCTTAATTTATATTATTTTTGAAAAATAAAGATCAAGTTTTAATAGCATGTCATAATCTACATATAAAATCACGTCTCCATGATGCCATTAGGGTCCAATCTTAGCACTCTTGTGCTGCGAATTAATGCCTTTTTATCCACAGAATCAAGTGAATGCCCAATTGAATGCCCTCTCCCCCTTTTGTCAGAAACCAAAAATAAGTATGGATGGGGATGATTCCAGATAACATTTTCCAACAAATCAATAATAACAAGACGATGAGCTAGAAAAACAAGTAGAACGCAGATGGGTTTCTTTTCTTTTCTTTTAATAAATATTAAAATTATTAATTTATTATCAAATTAAATCAAAACTTATTACTATAAAATTAATTTAATTATTTTTAAAAATAATTATTTTAAATTCTGGTAAACCAAACCGATACTGATAAATAGGATTCCCAGTGTAGACTTTATTAACTCTGCACTTGGTTCAGGCCCCGTTCGCAACAAAAGAACGGCGAGCCATACTTTTAAAATTGTGTTCTGCGTAGAAATCTTACGAGAGATTATTTATTATAATATTTACATACTATATATAAAGAACGCCCCAAAAGTCCAACAGAGACCCAATCCCATTGTTCTCTAGAAACACCACTTGCTAGAAAAGCATGAGAGAGCAAGAACAAGCTGCGGTTTCTATGGCAAACCCATCTCCTGCCCCATCCACAAGAAAGAGTCCATGGCCCTCAGTTGCTATTTTGGGTTCGGTATTAACAGCCATCCTTGTTTACCAACTTGACTCCTTTCACCCAGCTCCCTTGCCCAACCACGAGCTCACTCAGCCTCCGTTGGCCGCCCCGCTGAAGAATGGTCACGTGCTCCAAGGAGCTGAGTTTGTCGGCGTAGGGAATCTCAATGGACCCGAAGATTTGGCATATGATAGCAAGTCAGGATTCATTTACACCACCTGCGTCGATGGGTGGATAAAACGAGTCTCGGTGAATGATTCGGTTGCGGAAATAGCTGTGGAGAATTGGATCAATACCGGTGGCAGACCCCTCGGGCTTGTCATGGGACAAAGCGGTGAAGTTATTGTAGCCGACGCTTACAAGGTTAGGAATTTCTTCTTCTTCTTCTTTTTTCCGCTCACAACATTATATTAAGCAATTCAAAAAAAAACATTATATTAATTTTGTAATATTTGATTAAAATATTTGTTAATAAATAAAATAATCATGAGTATCTTAACTATCGTATTAATATATGAATATTTGCGTCTAATATCCATGTGTGGTTGTGAAAATATCGTGCCCCATATGACGACTTCTTGGCATGTCACAGGGCCTACTGAATATTAGCGTTGGTGGCTCAGTGGACCTGCTAACCAATCAAGCTGAGGGTCTGGCATTTAACTTAACAGATGGGGTGGATATAGCAGCTGATGGCACCATATATTTCACAGATGCCTCATATAAATACCAACTTCACGAATTCATTTGGGACATTTTGGAAGGCAAACCTTACGGTCGGTTGTTGAGCTATGATCCAACTACCAAGCACACCAAAGTGTTGGCCAGGGACCTCTATTTCTCTAATGGAATTGCAATGTCACCGGATCAGGAGTCTGTTGTCTTCTGTGAAACCCCCATGTAGGTGGCTGGCTAGCGAGCTAGCTAGCTCGTAATTTGTCCAAAATAAGTAATTCTTTTGGCTTGATTTTGACTTATCCCGAACTGATGATTACCAGGAGAAGGTGTCGAAGATATTACGTTAGAGGTGTAAAGAAGGGGAAGATGGAAAAATTTATCGACAATCTGCCTGGCTTGCCTGATAACATCCATTATTCACAAGGCCACTACTGGATTGCTTTGCCCACGGTAACAATCTCGTTCTCTTCTGTAGTTTTCTGCAACAGATACAAATTTAGTAGAACTTCGTATTCTTGGGATGAACTTTGATGGCATACAGTAATTTGACCCTTTTTGACACCCCGCAAGTTTTCTTGATTCCAGGAAGTTACAGCTTACTGGGGTCTGACACTCAACTATCCTTTCTTCCGGAAAACTATGGCAATAATCACGAGGCAGATGGGTACTGTTACCATGGCCAAGAATTCAGGCGTTTTCGTGGTGGATATAGACGGAAAACCGACCGCTCATTACTGTGATCCTGGATTAGGAATGATTACAAGTGGAGTTAAGATTGGACCGCACTTGTACTGTGGTTCCATCGTCTATCCTCACATTGTTCGTTTCAAGCTTACTGATCATCCACCGACTGACATCGTATGAGTTATTTCCTTGTTTATTTACCAACTTGAAAATGTTGCAAACGATATATATGAGCATGAATAATTGACAGTATTGTATTCGTGATAATCCAAGGCAAAATGTTTACTAATAGAATACGCTCAACTCACAATAAAATTCTGATTAAATATTTATATTATAAACATTCCTTACAGAAGCCAACATTGGATGAGTTAATATTATTGATGGCAATGATCCCAAATAACTAGAGTGAGGGAAAACGCGGGCAGAATTCAGGAATCACCGTGTCTAATACAAAATTCACACAAAAAATTAAAATTAAAATTAAAATTAAAACTATTTTTTCACGTCTCCTCAAAAATAAAAATACAAGTTGTTGCACAATTCATTGGGATATTAGTTAACCTCCTAGATATCTCAACGGATTGTGTGGCATGCAAGACTTGTGTCTTTCATTATCCTACAAATTTTTAAGATATTTTAAGGCAGAGTATCTAGTACGAGCTTTTGTCTTCAATTAGACTTCATTTCTTTAATTTCTTTTGTTGTTTGTTGATGTCAAGGCTGTTCATTTTAGACCGCGACATCTTCCATTAATGCTGTTCAGTTTTCCTTGTAGTTAATGTAGTTTGTCTTATTCTCTCTTTTTTTTCTGATTAAATTATACTCTTATTTCTTTTATATTTGATGAACCTCAACGGTGCATAAACTAATTGATTGCCTAATTTCAATAAATTCAAGTAGCTAGTCAGGTTTATGGGGACAACAGGTAATAAAGGAGGCTGATCTAAACTAATACTTTTTAAACCTTCTGTCTCCTCCCTGTCCATACTTGGATTTTAGCAAAAAAAAAGTAGCCCACTTTCCTCAAATTTGCCCGTCACACTTCATCATCGAGAAAGAGTCATTACGATAAAAACAGCCTCACCCGAGTCCATACGAGGACTTCATTATCGAGACAGAGTCATGCCAGAGAAAAAAACAGCCGCACCCTCTCCATCTGAAACATACATCTCACCAGTCAGGAGGAGTTCATGGCCCATCTTCACTTATCTTTTGGTTTCTGTATTAGTAGCTGTGCTTGTTTACCAGCTTGAATCCTTCGACCCTGTTCCCCTGCCCTTCCACGAGTTGACACAGGCCCCGCTGACAGCCCCGACGAAGAACGATCGTATCCTCCAAGGATCAGAATATGTGGGTGCAGGGCAACTGAAGGGACCAGAGGATATGGCGTATGATAGCAGGTCTGGACTCATTTACACGACTTGTGCGGATGGGTGGATAAAGCGAATCACGGTGAATGATTCGGCCACTGACTCCGTTGTGGAGAACTTGGTCAACACTGGTGGCAGACCCCTTGGACTTGTCCTGGGTCACGCCGGTGAAGTTATAGTAGCCGATGCTTACAAGGTAATACAAGCTTCTCTTTCTTTTCCTCGACCTGTTATCTTAAACTGTAGTTGGCCTTTGATCGTAAAATAATGCAGCAAATCCAAATAAAAAACTTCTAAAACTCCATTTATCTCATCCCATGATAATGATTAACCACACTTATTGTCTTTTAATTAAAAGATTTTAATTTGAGTAGTTTTCGATTATTACTAGGTAACGAAAATAATTAATTAATAATTAACCATAATAATTATCTTTTAATATCAAAAAGCTACCATCTACAAGTCATGCATGAAACCTAGTTCATGATTATTTTTATGTAGCCATCTTTTATGATTGTCTGTTATGATTCGCTTTTCTTTTCCTATATTTTTCTTTATTTATTTAATTTGTAGATAGTATTTCTGTTTTATCATCCTAAATTGTGTTTTTTTTTCCAGATAACCCTCCAAACAAAAAAAAATAGAAATTATACCTATGAAATCATATATTATCTCTTTTTTATGGACTATCTCTAATTAATTATAATTATAATTATAATTTTCAAAATCAATAATTAGAGATTGCATATTTATTTTTTAACCTTGATTAAAATTCATGAGTTATAAATATTTTACCCCGCGTCCATGCACTCGTTTATAACAGGGGCTACTGAGAGTGAAGCTGGACGGCGACGTGGAGCTGCTTACCAACCACGCCGACGGCCAAAAGTTCAACCTCACAGATGGTGTAGATATAGCAGATGATGGCACCATTTACTTCACGGATGCCTCGTATAAATACACCTTAGAGGAAAACCTCTGGGACCTTTTAGAGGGGAGGCCCCATGGTCGGCTAATGAGCTATGATTCAGTGACTAAGCAGACGAAAGTACTGGCCCGTGATCTCTACTTTCCTAACGGTCTTGCCGTCTCACCAAGTCAAGACAGTGTCGTCTTCTGTGAAACCACCATGTAGTTTACGAATTCCCCATCCTGTCTGTCGAATTCGAAAGGTCAGCTGATCTCTGATGTTGACATACGAGAAATTTATGGTTGTTACAGGAGAAGATGCAGGAAATTTTACATTAAAGGCGAGAAGATGGGACGTATTGAGAAATTTATCGACAACTTGCCTGGAATGCCTGATAACATCCGTTATGCAGATGGCCGGTACTGGATTGGATTAGCCACGGTATGGCGTATAGTAGGACTCTGTATATGTGTTAGTATATAACTTGGTCATCGTTATTGTGATTGTTTAAACTGTGGCCTCAGGAAATTACATCCATCCTGGAGATAATATACACATATCCTTTCCTCCGTAAGGTGACGAGGATCATGAGACGGTACATCGAACCCACTAGCCTGGCAAAGAATGCAGGGGTCTTCGTGGTGGATATGAACGGGAAACCAACTGCTCACTACCATGATCCCGGTTTGGCTGTGATCACCGGTGGGGTTCAGATTGGTACTCATCTGTACTGTAGCTCGATCCACTATCCCCACATCCTTCGTCTTGATCTGGCCGAGTATCCTGCGCGTGCTACTACATGAGTCGCAGCGTATCTTGATAAGCTCATCATACTCTTCTCTGCTTCTTTGTATTTGAAGTTTCTGTCTGCTTTGTGTAAACTTCAGACCTTGGCCATAAGCTTTTGAAAAGCATTGGATAACATTAATTTCTTAATTAACAATATATTATTAATGCGAGGGGTATGGTTTTGTAGTAAGATTTGCATATCTTAAAAATACCCGAATTGGAAGAAGCATTAAACCATATGCTATTTTTGGACAGAGTTTGACAAATTTTATAGAATAGAAAATATTTTTTTAGATCTGACCTTGGAAAGAATGTAATAATTACTTCCTATGTAAGGACCCAAACCCGGAAAGCGGGCCCTTACCGCCGTGAAGCCCGGAGAAGCCCGACACGTGGACCAATCCGAACTCCACAAGGCTATTTTGACTTTTCAAACGTAAATCCCCAAAAATAAGATTTAAAATATTTACAAATTAGCGCACGACAAATAAGTACTAAAATATGGCACAATAAAATAACGGAGAACATTGAAAACAGCGGAAGTCTTTTATAACAACAACAATACAAACAAGTGAAACCATAACACACAAGCCCCAAGTATCTGAAAACAAAATCACAAGTCCAAACAATAAATATTCAACAATGTGCCAATAAAACTATACATGTGCAGATGCAATAGTCCCAGCGAGTAGTCCCGACGTTCACACTGAAAACAGCTACTGACCACGATCTAGTCCTGGGAGGGAAAAACAAACACGAAGGGGGTGAGATTTTCGAGAATCTCAGTAGGGGACAACAAAGCGGACTTATCAAAGAAGAGGGACAACAAAGAACTTATCAAAGGAGAGGTACAATACAACAACTTATCAGATGAGAGGAAACAACAAGGAACTTATTAGAATATTACTGAACTTGTAATTTCTCAAAACTTAAACTTTACTGTTTACTTTACAAAACATTACTTACTGGACCCAATATGTACTTTCTGTTTACTTTACAAAATGTTTACTTACTGGCCTCGAAAATGTACTTTCACTTTCAACAAAGAACCCAACAGGGTCAATAGTAAAAACATGGGCGGACTGGAAATCACTTCCCGAGTAACCCCCGCTAAAGGGAAACCGGAAGCCCACTGGTAGGTTTTATACTTATACTTTTAAAATAATTACATACATAGCCCCTTCTACCAGTGTTGTCCGAGACTAGATTGATTAATAAAACTTTATACGGAAAAGATCAACTAGTCCCTTTCAGATCATCCTGCGAAGCAGGGAACATACAGTAACCATACAGTAACCATACTCCAACCATACACCTCCCAACAGATGAGTGTCTCTCCGCTTACTCTCAGAGACCGAGCACTCACCACGTTTGGCCAAACGGAACACAAGTACGAGTAACATAAAAACTTACATACTTTACAAATACCATACTTTACAAACTGGTTTAACTTTCAATAACACTGAAATATCATACTTTACAATTCATACTCAATAATACGATATATTATCATATATCGTTACAGAAACCTTTGATTACAACCTTTTTATTACTTTACGGGCAATGATACGGAATCAGCCCAATTTACACAACAAATCAATCAAATGGACTTTGATTGAACACATGAAATTTTGGAGATACATTATGATACATTACGGGTACATACGGAAAAGTCAATGTAATTTGGACAATGGATCCATCGGATGGGCTCCGATGGATTACACAACAATTCAATGACCAAAGTACGGATTTAAAAATCAGGAATACTTAATATGAGACAAGTACGGTAAAGACCTCACATTATGATACTTTATAGCTACCTACGGAAGAGAACAATGAAATTTTGAACAATGGACCAATCGGATGGGCTCCGATGGACTATACAACGAATCAATCAAAACCAAGGTAAAACGGATTTTACAACAAGGAAATACTAATGATGAACCATATATGGTAAGGACCCTACCTTACAAGAACATACGGTAAAGGACAAGGTAACTTGGACATGGATCCATCGGATGGACTCCGATGGATTATACAACGATTCAATTTAAAACCAAGATACGGATTTAAAGGTCAACAAATACTTATGATTGAACACATACGGTAAAGACCCTACCTTACGGGCTGAAGAAAAGGAAACGATACTCTTGCCTTTGCCCTCAACACACGCCCGTCCTAAGCACACAACCTGAAGGTTAGACTCATCATACGAATATTAACCTTTAAATCACTATAACTCAATAACCACACATCAAATGGAAAAACGGATCGCGCCATTGCGATCAGAACGTCGAAATTACCTAACGGGGAGGGTTTCACTTTTGGTCAACGGTCAAAGTCAACTTTAACGGTCAAAGTCAACTCTAACGGGTCAACTTTAACTGTCAACGGGGTCAACGTTAGTCACCGTTAGTCAACTTTAACGGGTCAACTTTAACGGTCAACGAGGTCAACGTTAGTCAACTGGTGAACAGTGTCGGGTCGGGCCGACGGGTCACGGGTCGCCGGTCAACGGTCGCCGGCGGTGGCCGGAAAACTCCAACTTCATCCAAAACCGAAAATTTTTACATCAACATGAAGCTACAACCATCAGGATTATGAATCCGAAAACCAAACTTCAAGACTTACTTTAGATTGGCCGGAATTGACGATTTTCCGGTGAGAATTTCGAAATTTCCAGGCTCCGATCCGGCCGCGTCCGTGGTCCGATGAAGGTGAAACCAACGGCAGATTGATCGTGATGATGAGAGGAACACAATGGTGCAAACGATTCGAAAATCGAACGGCTGGTTTTGATTCTGAAGGTATTTGAAATTGGTGAGAAAATGAGAGAAATATAAAAAAAAACTGGAAATGGGATGGAGGGGGAGGGATAGTGGCCGGAACTGGGTTTTTAACCCAGTGGGTGACGTGGCAAAAATTTGCCACGTCAGGCCCAGGTGTCACATCCTATCACTTTGCTATAGCTCTGTATCATTAGAAGTAATCATGCCACAGTCGAAACCAGCCTCGGGTTCACCGACAAATTCAACGAGGAGGAGCTCCTGGCCATTCTTTGTTGTTCTTTTTGCTCCGGTATCAGCGGGTATACTTGTTTACCAACTTGACTCCTTCGAGCCGGCTCCCCTGCCCATCCATGAACTGACTCAGCCTCCGTTGACCGCCCCTTTGAAGAATGGTCGCATCCTTCAAGGATCAGAATATGTGGGTGTGGGGAATCTGAAGGGTCCGGAAGACATTGCATACGATAGCAAGTCCGGATTCATTTATACCTCTTGTGCCAATGGGTGGATAAAGCGAGTCACACACAATGAGTCGGTCGCTGACTCAGTTGTAGAGGCCTGGGTCCACACTGGTGGGAGACCTCTCGGGCTTGTTCTGGGTCACCACGGTGATGTGATTGTGGCTGACGCTTTCAAGGTTCTTGTTTTTTCCTTTGTATTTAGGTTGAATTTCTCTCCTTTTTCTACGCCTTCGTTCCTGATAATTAGATTCAGGAAATGGTATCATTAGCGAGTCCTGATTTTGCTTTACACAAGAATAACAGGGGTTACTAAGAGTGACGCCTGATGGTGCAGTGGAGCTGCTTGCGAACCAAGCGGAAGGTCAAAAGTTCAACCTGGCAGATGGTGTTGATATTGCCGACGATGGCACCGTTTACTTCACCGATGCTTCGTACAAATACAACTTGGAGGAAGCTGAGTTGGGCTTTCTAGACGGAAGGCCTTACGGTAGGTTATTGAGCTATGATCCAGTGACCAAGAGGACCACAGTATTGGCCAGTGACCTCTACTTTCCCAACGGACTTGCAGTCTCACCAACACAAGACTATGTCGTCTTCTGTGAAACCACAATGTAAATAGGAATTTCCAGACGTGTTACTGATGGTTCATCAGCTAGACTGCTCTGATCTTGACTTGTTCAAAACTGGTCATTGCAGGAGAAGGTGTAGAAGATACTACATTGGAGGCGAGAAGAAGGGAAGCATTGAAAAATTTATAGACAATCTCCCTGGTTTGCCTGACAACATCCATTATAGACAGGGCCACTACTGGATTGGATTACCCTTGGTGGGTTTCACCCTATTGAATTTACTCTATTAAGCTTGATAATGTATGACCATTTATGACAGTGTTGATGATATTGTGAATCTATTTGTGACAACAGGGAATCACAGCTGGTTTGGAGTTAACACTCAAATACCCTTTCATCCGAAAGGTCTCGAGAATAGTAAGTGAGTACATCGGTTTTATTACTCAGGTAAAGAATGCGCGCAGGCGTCTTCGTGGTGGATATAGAAGGAAAACCAACTGCACATTACCATGATCCTGGTTTAGCGATTATTACAGTTGGAGTTCAGATTGGTACTCATCTTTACTGTGGTTCCGCTGTTTATCCTCTGATTTTTTTTTTTAATACATCGAGTCTACCCCACCCCACCCTTACCCCTCACCTATTCCTTTTTAATCCTATATCCATATAGTTGAGTTTTGAACCCAGGACCTCCTCCAATCTCATAAGGGATCATGTCACGCATTGGCCTGTTTATCCTCATATTGTTCGTCTAAATCTGGCCAACTATCCTGCACTTCCACCACATGAGTAATGTTGCTTTGTATTTCTGTGCTACATAAAGTATAATTGTTTTTTTTATAAAAAAAATAATTGTTATTGATGCGCATAAAGATATCATACTGTTATGCGTGAATCTAGTGCTCAGAGCAGTTCTGCAAATTATCTTTGGTATTGATGCGCTTTTTTGTAGTTTATGATACCTGTCTTGCTGCTCTCAACAAAGGCTGCCCATGGCTTTGGCTTTCTCTCTTAGAATAAACTTTTGTAACTTTCCGGTTGCGGTTCTGGGTAATTCCTCAAAAACGACAGTACGAGGAGCCATGTAATGAGGCAAGCGATCTCGACAGAACTCGATGATATCTTGGGCAGTGGTTTGGAATCCTTCTTTTAGTTTTACAAATGCACAGGGTGTTTGTCCCCAGTGATCATCCGGTCGCGCAACGACTGCCGCCTCCAGGATTGCTGGATGGCTGTACAAAACTGTTTCAACTTCGATGGTGCTTATATTCTCTCCCCCTGAAATTATGATATCCTTCAAACGGTCCTTTACTTCTATGTAACCATCAGGATGCTTCACGGCAAGATCCCCAGATCGAAACCATCCACCTCGGAAGGCTTCCTGGCTTGCTTTTGGGTCTTTGAAATACCCGCTCATTACAGTGTTCCCTCTGAACATAATCTCGCCTATACTGCTCCCATCAGCTGGCACACTTTCCATGGTGGCGGGATCTCTTATGTCAACATCTTCCAAACCAAGGTGTTGCATTCCCTGCCGGGCTTTCATCTTTGATCTCTCCTCAGGAGGCAATGAATCCCACTCAGGTTTCCACGAGCAATAAGTTCCGGGACCATAAGTTTCGGTAAGACCATACAAGTGAGATACAGTGAATCCCAACTCCTCCATCTTGAAGAGGATTTGTGGCGGTGGCGGGGCACCGCCGGTCATTATATCAACCTTGTGAGGGAGTGGTTTCCTGTCAGTGACCGATGAATTAACGATCATGTTCAAGACGGTAGGTGCTCCTCCCATGTGCGTTACGCCGTGCAGCGCAATACTGTCAAAGATGCCCTTGGAGGAGACTTTCCTAAGGCATACGTTAGTGCCACCCTGTGCCGCCATACCCCAAGTAAGGCACCACCCATTGCAGTGAAACATGGGTACAGTCCAAAGGTAGACAGGCATGGCACCGATCCCATGAAGGAAAAGTGTGGAGAGGGTGTTTAGATATGCTCCTCTGTAACTATAAACCACACCCTTGGGCCTCGATGTTGTGCCAGAAGTGTAGTTTATGCTGATAGGATCCCATTCACTTTTGGGTCTCCATATCTCAAATCCATCATCCCCGCTTTCCAACAGGCTTTCGTATTGATGAACACTTAAATCAATGTCATTAACAGAATCATCAGGCTCGGATATCAGGATTTGGATGGGTAATTTGGATCCTGTCTTTTCAAGAAGATCAAGGGCTGCCCGAGCAATGTCAACCAACTGATAGTCCACGAATAAAATCTTGGCCTCTGAATGTTTTAGAAGAGTGGAAACCATGTTCGAGTCCAAGCGTGCATTAAGTGTACAGAGAACTGCTCCTGCCATTGGCACAGCAAAATGCAGCTCGTACATTGCTGGAACATTAGGAGCCAGAGTTGCAACCTGCCATATAATTTCCACAACGTCAGGTACTGTTCCAGAAAAAGAGATTGTTGGACCAGATTTTTTCCATTAAATCAAAGGATATAGTCATTTGGGTCAAGGACATAATTAAATTAAGTGAAATAGGGGAAGAGATGATGGATGCGATGATCACTAACCACATCACCGGAGGAAATCCCCAGCTGAGTCAAAGCAGAAGCCAGCTTGATGCAGCGTAGGTGAGTCTCACTCCACGTATACTCCAAAGAACCATAAACAACAGAGGTTCTGTCTCTGTGGACTTTCGCTGCTCGCTCCAGGAAGCTTATAGGAGACAAGGGAACGTAATTCGCCGAGCACCGCAACAGACCCTCCATGGACTTCCACGACTGAGGCCTATCAAAATCAGGTGAAAGCCTTGAGAATACGCGAGGATTGCGATTCATGCAATCACCATTACGGCTGAAACTGTAAATGGAAAGAGTCTGGCATGGGGTCTTGAATAAGAGGTTCATCTTGTGCTAGCCTAGAAATTTTGGTCTCAGGCAAACGTAGCGATGCTTCCACGATGAGGAGTGGACGGATATATAACTCTCCAAATCACAAGACTAGAAGTAGAGTTGTAGCCGACTCTGAACTGGTTTTCCTTTCCCTTGCAGTTTCCTTACTAACTTACATAGACTATATTTGTCAATTATCAACTTACCTGCAGGTTGCTGCACCCGTAAAAGGCCATCCTTTCTATTATTTACAGAAAGATTGAAAACTCATTAGTCAAAATGGCTAGTGTTGTACTACTTGGCATTAACTTGCAAAGCTTGTTAAGATGGCTGGTTTAGCCAGAAATATGACGGCTAGTGGAAAGATTTCACCTTATGAATGTGGAATCATAATACGTCTTTATGGAGTTAAGTAGAGATACGAATGAAGCAGATAAAATTTGGAGTTAATTACAATCTAACCAGTAAGACAATTTGTCTACATACATTATTGGATTTTATATTCAGTATCTCTTAATTCTCAAATCAATTAAGAAAAAAAATATTATTGAGCGAAATATAGATCTGCTTAATGCTTAAAAATTATAATACTCACCTTCAATTATTAATCTAAAAAAATCTATGGTCTGATGTGATAGGAGATGAAGTTAAATTGGGAAGGGAACTAATTATACACTTATCCTACTTGTCGGTGGGGATTGTGGTCGAGATTTCTAGAGTACAATTATTGGACAATCCTTGCACTCATATGCTGGTAACAGTCGCTATAACAATAAAAGCTATACAGGGAAATATAAATGCCAGCAAGTTGAAAATAATGGGGAGATATAGCAATTAAAATCCGTTACTAATATTTAACCATTCGCAATCCTTGGAACAATAAACCAAAACGATAAGATATGTATTTACAGGCTACACCTACTTCTTTACACATTTTACACTTATTTTTTTCCCAGAAAACTAATGATGATAATTTTATTTTAAACACAAATCCTGTAAATATAAATCCTAAATGGGCTTGGTAAGAATTAGCATTTGTCATGGCTGGAAAATGAAAGGTCAGGTCCAACAGACACAAAGTTGGCCTTGTAATTAATATAGTCTTGCTTTATACTCTTTTATATTTTTTTTTTATAAATTATTCTCTCATTTCTTTTATATTTGATGAACCTTCACGGTGCTATAAATTAATTGATTGCCTAATTTCAATAAATTCAACTAGCTAGTTAGCTTTATGGGGACAGCATGTAATAAAGGAGGCTCACCATTTCTGGTCAAAAAGGGCTACTAAGAACAAATTGGGCTTCATAGACAGTGAAGTGGATACAGCAGGCGATGGCACCAATTACTTCACTGATGCTCCGTAGAAATAAAACTTGGAGGAAGCTCAATTGGGCTTTGTAGTCGGTAGGTTATATGACCAGTGACCAAACAGACCACAGTACCGGCCCGTGACCTGTACTCACCTAAGGGGCTTGCTGCCTTGCCACCTCAATGTAATTGGAAATTATAAATTTTTCAACATGTCGCTGTTGGTCCATCAGCTAGACTGCGCTCTGATCTTGACTTGTTCAGTTGTTCGAAACTGGTCATTCCAGGAGAAGGCGTAGAAGATACCACACAATAGGCGAGAAGAAGGGACCCATTGTAAAATCTATAAACAATCTGCCTGGCTTGCCTACCAATATCCATTATAGACCGGGTCCGTATTGGATTGGAATACCCTCGGTGGGTTTCACCCTAATTAAATTTCCTCTCTTAATGTTGTCCAACCTATTTATGGGAGGATTGATGTTACTGGGCATATATGTGACAGCAGCGAATCACAGATGATCTGGACTTAACCCTCCTGTACCTTTTCATCCGAGAGGCATTGGGATATAGAAGGAAAACAGCTGCACACTACCAGTTATCTGTGAATCTATTGCTCAGAACGGTTCTGCAAATACAATTGGTATTGATACACTTCTTTAAGTTTATGATACCTGTCTTGCTGCTCTCAACAAAGGCTGCCCATTGCTTTGGCTTTCTCTCTTAGAATAAACTTTTGTAACTTTCCGGTTGCGGTTCTGGGTAATTCCTCAAAAACGACAGTACGAGGAGCCATGTAATGAGGCAAGCGATCTCGACAGAACTCGATGATATCTTGGGCAGTGGTTTGGAATCCTTCTTTTAGTTTTACAAATGCACAGGGTGTTTGTCCCCAGTGATCATCTGGCCGGGCAACGACTGCCGGCCTCCGAGGATTGCTGGATGGCTGTACAAAACTGTTTCAACTTCGATGGTGCTTATATTCTCTCCCCCTGAAATTATGATATCCTTCAAACGGTCCTTTACTTCTATGTAACCATCAGGATGCTTCACGGCAAGATCCCCAGATCGAAACCATCCGCCTCGGAAGGCTTCCTGGCTTGCTTTTGGGTCTTTGAAATACCCGCTCATTACAGTGTTCCCTCTGAACATAATCTCGCCTATACTGTTCCCATCAGCTGGCACACTTTCCATGGTGACGGGATCTTTTATGTCAACATCTTCCAGACCAAGGTGTTGCGTTCCCTGCCGGGCTTTCATCTTTGCTCTCTCCTCAGGAGGCAATGAATCCCACTCAGGTTTCCACGAGCAATAAGTTCCGGGACCATAAGTTTCGGTAAGACCATACAAGTGAGATACAGTGAATCCCAACTCCTCCATCTTGAAGAGGATTTGTGGCGGTGGCGGGGCACCGCCGGTCATTATATCAACCTTGTGAGGGAGTGGTTTCCGGTCAGTGACCGATGAATTAACGATCATGTTCAAGACAGTAGGTGCTCCTCCCATGTGCGTTACGCCGTGCTGCGCAATACTGTCAAAGATGCCCTTGGAGGAGACTTTCCTAAGGGATACGTTAGTGCCACCCTGTGCCGCCATACCCCAAGTAAGGCACCACCCATTGCAGTGAAACATGGGTACAGTCCAGAGGTAGACAGGCATGGCACCGATCCCATGAAGGAAAAGTGTGGAGAGGGTGTTTAGATATGCTCCTCTGTAACTATAAACCACACCCTTGGGCCTTGATGTTGTGCCAGAAGTGTAGTTTATACTGATAGGATCCCATTCACTTTTTGGTTTACATATCTCAAATCCATCATCCCCGCTTTCCAACAGGCTTTCGTATTGATGAACACTTAAATCAATGTCATTAACAGAATCATCAGGTTCGGATATTTGGACTAGGATGGGTAATTTGGATCTTGTCTTTTCAAGAAGATCAAGGGCTGCCCGAGCAATGTCAACCAACTGATAGTCCACGAATAAAATCTTGGCCTCTGAATGTTTTAGAAGAGTGGAAACCATATTCGAGTCCAAGCGTGCATTAAGTGTACAGAGAACTGCACCAGCCATTGGCACAGCAAAATGCAGCTCGTACATTGCTGGAACATTAGGAGCCAGAGTTGCAACCTGCCACATAATTTCCACTCCGTCAGGTGCTGTTCCAAAAGAAGAGACTGTTGGACCAGAATTTTTCCAGCAAATCAAACAAAATAAAAAGTGAAGTTTATCCAAACTGACATGGAAAGACTAGGATATAGCATTTTGGGTCCTCAAGGGTATGATTGACTGCTCTTCTAATGAAATCATAAGACCTTCTTAATAACTAAGAAAAAGTTAATGTTGGCCACCAAAAAGATGATCCTCCCTACTACAATTAGCTGTTAGTGTAGCAGCCCCCAATTTCCCCTTTGTATATCTGGGTCCTATCAGCAGACTGCTTTTGTTCTTTTTTGTTTAAGAACTCTAGAAAATGCTTTCATTGATCTGTATATGCTAATTTGAATAGCTCTACTTCCGTTGATTTTCAAATGGAGGATCTATTTATATAACTTCAACAGGAACATACGAGAAGCACGACCAGTAATTGACTGGCCGGCCTACCATGTCCTTTCAGGCTGGAGTAAAAATAGTTGGATATTAAAACCCAACAAAAATCATGAACATTAAATGCATTTCTTTGTAGCAACTAAACCAAGATAGACCCAACTGATTTTAGGTGAAATATTGGAAGAGCTGATGGATCCTCCGGTTACGATATGGCCCTTCATGCCTAAGAGTATGTGACTAAAAGCATCTCTTCTTATCTTAAACACTCAAGGATTAGGAGATCTGGGCCCAATAACGATTACTGAGGTTAACAAGAAATTTAGGGGTAGAGAGGGATAAAAATACATTATGAAGAAAAAGAAGATGATGAATGTTGCACCAAGAAGTGATTATGCATAGCTGGAATGGATGGTGGAGCATGGATTCAAACCAATTCTCTCCTACCAACATCCTTGGCTAATCAAACATCAAATAAATAAAGGAACAGAATGCAAAAGTCAGATGATCGACTCACCACATCACCAGAGGAAATACCCAGATGGGTCAAAGCAGAAGCCAGTTTGATGCAGCGTAGGTGAGTCTCACTCCAAGTATACTTCAAAGAACCATAAACGACAGAGGTTCTGTCTCTGTAGACTTTTGCTGCTCGCTCCAAGAAGCTTATAGGAGACAGGGGAACGTAATTCGCCGAGCACCGGAACAGACCCTCCATGGATTTCCATGACTCAGGCTCATCAAAATCAGATGCAAAGGTTGAGAATACTCGCGAATTGCGATTCAAGCAATCACCAAGACGGCTGAAACTGTAAGTGAATCGAGTCCAGCAAGGATTCTTGAAGAAATGGTTCATATTGTGGTGGCCTGGAAATTTTGGTTAGTTCCTAGAAGTGGACGTAGCGATTCTTCGGTGATGAGGAGTGGTACAGAGATACTAACTCCCCAGATTTAAACCATTTCGAAAGTCTTATTAAGGCACATGACAAAAAGGTTATCTTAAACGACTGGGGACGCAGTCGTTAATAGTTATCCTTGATTCTGATCTGGTCCGAATTATCCGTAATACATAAAAAACAAACTCGGATAAGCTGTCCAGTTGTGGACCATCCTTGGTCATGTGCTAAAACATTCATTATTCATTACAAATCATAATACTATAATATCATTGGTTTTCCTATTTCTTTTGCAGTTTCCTAATCAACTTACCTGGACTATATTTGTCGTTTATAGAGAAAAAATGCATATATTATTACCAAAGAAAGAGAAATAACATATAGGGGTATAAAACAACCGAGAATGACTGACGTGGCTGATAAGCATAAGCCCTAAAAATGAAAAGTTTATTATTTTAAAATTATAAAATAATAATAAAATTAATTATCATAACAAACTTTAACTCTGAATTCCATAAACTCCAAACAAGTTGTAAATTTCCCATCCAATTATATGCTCTAGTCTCTTTGACAGAGATGGTCAATACGGATGTATGTCTTCTCTATCAGGATTAGTCTATTTTTTTTATTTCTAGGTTTCCAAACTTCAAGATTTTATTCCTCTCTACACATTTAATTCCTTTCAATACGCTGTGAAGTGTGATAAAGTATTAATCATTCTCCAGTTTACCCAAAAAAAAAGTAATAATTTCACTATGGAGGACAAAGTTGTGGCTCCTTGTTAGGTTTGATGGTTAAAAAGTCTGGATTTAAGATGTGACACTGTTGATTTAAGTTATATATGATATATAGTATATTATTATAAAAAAATAAAGGGATTTTTTGCCAGCAGTACTCAAGAAAAGCCACAATGAGCGTGAGAAAAAAAGCCTGTCAGGTTTCATACCAGCAGGAGAAGGGACAACATGGATGCCCAAAATGCAGACGGGTCCTTGAAGACAGAGTACCATTCAGTTATCCCAAGATGAGAATCCCACCAGAGGCCCAGAGCCAACCACTTTCCCTTCACGTGAAAACAATAAGTCACCTTCAGTTTCCTTCTAAATTATTGAGCTTGAATTGGAATTGCTTACACATACAATGCATAATAAATATCCATGTGAAAATGGCCAAATGGTCCTGGTCTGCCATATTACAGATGATAAACTCCTTTTGCTGTAACGTCTTCTTGAGGAACGTTTTCGGGGCTGGAGCATGTTTAGTTCCTCCAATACTCCGGATAACTATGAACTTACCGCACTCCTTACTAAAGCAACAAAGCGAATTTCGGATTTCGCCAATAGATGATAAGTTGACAAAAAGAGATCTAGTTCATGCGGTTATCAACGACTACAATTCTAACAAAATATGTGACAACTTCAAATTAAAAGACACATAATCATGCTCCATCCGTCGACTGATTTCCATAATCAAAATTCCTAAACAATTAGAAAATCACAGTAGACATAAAAGAATCTGATTACATCTCTTCAGAAGAAGTTTAATTCAAAAGAACAACCTTCTCAGCTAGGATTTAGATTATTGAAATAAACAAGCAGGAAGACATGCGACCAGAAGAAATTTACTCAAATGATTTTAACGCGAAAAAAAATTGTAGGAAGATCAAACTTCCACGTAGGATCAGCAATTCTTTAGAAAGAGAGCAGCTAAATGAGTTATTTACCCAATCAGTCTAAAGCCGCAATGACTGCATCAACAACCTCTTGGGTGGAGCTGTCTCCTCCTAAATCTTTTGTTCGGTATTTACCCTCTAAAATTACCCGTTTCACCGCTGTCTCTAGTCGGTCCGCAAATGAAGGGAACTGAAGATGTCTTAGCATCATGGCAGATGAAAGTAGCAAAGCCACTGGGTTTGCTTTCTTCTGTTCCCATAGTTTCTCATTTCCCACATTTCCTGCCGAAGCACCTTGCTCAAAAACAGCATGATCCGCGCCGACATTGCCTGCAACATCAATGCATATTGTCCACATTGTAAGTCATAAAAACAAAAAATATGATAATTTAGTATGTGCAGAGTATTTCTCCTCATCACAGTGCACGGAAGCAGATATTTTGAAATTACGGGAAAATCTACAAGCAGTTCAAATTCTCCCTTACTCCCTCTGCTTTCAAATTCTCCCTTACTCCCTCTCCTCTTCTCTGTGTAAATGCTACATCCGTCTGTCCAAATGATTGATAAAACTTTACCATGCACCCACCGGCATTTGGCTAGCGTATGTAGACTACTTATGTTTATCAGTATCAGCTGAAGCCAAAATGTACAAAAAGTATAACTGTTTATTAGGGAGATAAGGCATTCAATCGCATCTAAAAATTAGCATCCTAAATCCACACAAATGCTATTGGGTTCCAAAGTTGCACATGCCATCCTATCCTAAACAGAAGATTCTATCAAGTCACTGAAACCGGATCCACTAACCCAAACCTAACTTTAAAGAGTAGCAGCATCATACTTCGGTGCCAAACGGTACAGCTCTGAGACAAGATAACAATATAAGAAGAAAACCAATTTTTGGTTATCCCCAAGAATGAAAATATTATCTGGAAGAGAACATATATGTCTAACATACCTCCAGGCATCACTCCAGTGCCACCAGCAATACCTGCGGCTGTATTTGCAACCAGATTGCCATAAAGATTAGGTGTTACCTGCAAAAAGTAACCTAAAACACATAAGCTAAAAAATGTTAAACTTAAATGAATGAGATTAAAAAACAAATAAAGCTGTCAATTCCCTCCTGGCTTTCTATTATTCTTATTTCGAATATAGAGATTGATTTGAGTCCATCATCCAGTAGCAACAATTCACAAAAAAGTATCAGCGCATGGCAAGGAGAGACACGTGTGGCCGTTAGAGTAAAGGATAGGAGCACGATAAAAAGAATGAAATCAGTTTTATTAAAGGATTTTGTGTAGCTGTAATAGGACTGTAACTTACAACCGTTATAAATATGACTCCAAAGGCACGAAAGGGATACTAATATTTTGAACAATTACTCTCTTCTCTTGATAAGTCTCTTCGTTCTTATTCCCTATTTTTCTGTTACCACTGATATCCATCAGAGACACTTCATAGAAAGGAAAATTTCATTCAAACAAAAGGATCTCCTTATCAACTAACAGATTACGAATATAACAACAGGGGATGAACTAAACTATATATATATATATATATATATATATATATACACAATCATTTCATAACAATGCCAGTGAACTAAACTATATATATACACCCACCGTTTTCTATTTCAAAACTAAGGTTAGTAACTAAACGACAAAACTGAGTTCCTCAAGAAATCTTTTACTGGTTTTGTTAACAGTGTCAAACCGGACATCACTATCATTAAGGAAACAGCAGGCAACTGACGCATAAAAATTGAGAGGATCTGTCCTCTTAAGCTAACGTCACTCACCATTACAACCCACTATTCGGCTGAATTGTTTCAACTTACGAACGGGCGACTCTGTTTCTAGCAGAAAGATACTGTTCTCCTTTCAGATCTGGACCACTACCAGTTATGTCGCATTTCAAATCATACTTCCGCAATGCATGAAATGTGTTAATCCAACAGTTATTTTCCGGGCAATACAAACAAAATCGACTAGGATCACTGTCTACAGTTCCTTGTCTTGAAGATCACACAAAAAACATCGAATGAAAAACTACTAATACATATGCATTCCACCACCTGACTACAAAAGGATAGATATCCTTTGGCATCCGACAGATACCAACAAACCACAAATAGAACCACATACCAGCGTCAAGTGTAAACAACAAAAATTTGGCTGGACATAATTCAGTAAGTCAGCAAGCAAGTATGCAAAAATCACAAAAGTATTTGGGTCTCTTATCTTCATACCATGACATCAAATTGCTCAGGTCTTGAAACAAGTTGCATGCAGCAATTGTCCACTATAATTTCATTGTATTTGATCCCTGGATATTTAGCAGCAATCTCTCGGCATGATTCGAGGAACAAGCCATCTGCAAGTTTCATAATGTTCGCCTTGTGTACTGCAGTCACTCTCTTACGGTTGTTCAGGTATGCATACTCGAACGCATATTTAGCAATTCTCTCTGAGCAGAACTTTGTAATCACCTAACATACTAGTAGTATTAGATAAAAACAATAACTCAATCCCAAACTCAGCCGAAAAACATAAGCCAATTCGTTTCAAATGAAGCAAAACAAAATTTAATTAACTGTACCTTCAGGCTCTCAACGACACCAGGGACGACTTCATGTTCGAGACCGGAGTACTCGCCTTCCGTGTTCTCTCTAACCACAACAATGTCGACGTTCTCGTGGCGCGTGCGGAGACCGGGCAAATTGCAGCAGTTCACGAGCGACGCGTATAATTCGAGCTCTCTTCGGAGCTGCAGATTTAACGAACTAACACCGCCGCCCATGGGAGTAGCCAAGCCTCCTTTGAGGCACACCTTATTCTTCTTGATCGACTCGATCACCTCCGGCGGCACCTGCTTCATGTCACCGTGCACGTCATACCGCTCGAAGTACACCGGCGCATGCATCGCCTCCATCACCTGCTCCACAGCACCGGTTACCAGAGGTCCGATTCCATCTCCTGGGATGAGAGTGACCGGGCGCGGCTTTCCGTCGCCGGGTCGCGGCATATAGGTTACGGATCGGCTAGCGGTGAGCCTGGAAGAGAGGGAACGAGAGGAGAGTATGCGCTTCAGCGCAGATATTGATCGCGCTGCCATCTGATTCGCGTTATGGTATAAAAGAGTCGTGTGATTTGGTTCGTTTTAGTGTCGGATTTACGCGCTCAATTCCATTCAGTGGAGAAAGGGAGCTGAGAAATGGAGAATGTGGCGGCCGAAAAGTAAATGAAATTCGAGATCGGCTGTGCCCGAGAATACGGTAATATTTCTCATTGTGGTGATTCTTTGGTCATTTCGATCGGAAATTGGCGGTAAAAGGGAAATCGTTATGACGTGTTACTCTTCCATTGGATTTAAATGTAAAAGGAACTGGTAAACATTTCAGATAAACATTCGGGGTAGAAGAATATAATATTTATTATTTTTAGGAGTATTTATTCGCCGCCTACTATGACGAACAATATTGAACCACGCGATCTATGGCTGGAAATATCCCTTTTGGAGAACACAGAAAGCCTAATGGAGCAACGATTTGCCCCTTGTTGGTCCCGAAAGCTACTACTGCCACGCAATCTTTTCCAGTGGCTCGGTCAAAGACGTTATGGGCTTGAATCAATTTGGGCTACCATCCCACAACATATTAGGCCGTAGAAACCTCATTATTATAAAAAAAAATTAGGAAATCCGATTCTGAATTAATATTAAAATTCATCTAATGAAAATCTTATCCATTAATATATTTATGAATTTTTGGTCTATCCATGAATTGTTTTTTTTAAATACATCGAATCTATCCCATCCTTACCCCTCACCTATTTTCTTTTTAATCCTATATCCAACTACCTGGGTTTTGAATCTAGGACCTCCTCCAATTCCATAAGGAATCATGTCATCTGAGCTAAGGCTAATTGGCCTATCCATGAATTGTTCACAGCAGAATATTTTTTAAGAGAAAGAAATAATTTCATTTATATGATAGAACAATATATAGATATACATATATATCCAATCCACAAATTAAAATATTAATTATTTATATATAAAAACAAACACGTGTTATTCTTAAAAATATAAAATATGACAGGAAAAAAACCGGATTCTGATGGAAACTGCTGTTTTAGCCCTCCGATGATCAGATCAATCGAAATGTGCCGGAGCACTGTCTTACTAGAAATCTGGTGGAGCAATGATGCTTCGAAACCTGTAACTGAGAATGCTTGTGGCTTTATACTGGCTTTATACCTGGCCATGTACATTACCAGGTTCTTCTGTTTCCCAAGGAAATAAGACAACGGAGGCCGCTGCTTCTCCTACAGTACATAAATTTTACGAGTTTAAATGAATTGGATAATAGATTCTCCCGAGGATTCCGAATTTCTATTTTCTCTTTTAATCTATATTTTAGTCTCGGATTATAATTTATTTTAAACTAGTTAGATAATTTTAACGGTGTTTATTTCTGATTTTCGTTTTGTGTGAAATTTTTAGTTTGTCTTTTACTAAAATTAACCCATTAACTTTATGATTACCTAATAACTAATAAAATACCAATATTGTTAAACGAAAACTAACATAAAAATAGAAGATGACTTTTGTTTTATAAACCGACTCATACTTAGGCAAAAATACATATAATCCACCAGATATAAACCGATTCTGTCCAAGAGAAAATAGTTAAGGGAGAAAAGAAATAGTCTTACATGTGAGCCATTCATAAACCAATACCACCCATTTATGAACATACAAGCGTCGTACCACGTTCCTCCATAACCACACTCCTCATCCTATCTGATCAATCCTTTTATAACGAAGAAGCTGACAGCGGCGGCTGCTGCTAGCTCGTCTCTCCACTCTAAAGGCGGCCGCAGCTGCTCGAGAACTTAATTTTCTTCATTTTGAATGCTTATGTTCCCTAAGTTTCATTTTTAACCAGAGTTGTCAGAACATTACCTGACTGGTTCCTTTTCTTGTGCCCATCTACCTTGGCTGTGTACGTGAGCGAGGAGAGCTAGCTAGTAGGGGTGGTTGTCCTACTCCGCTCCACGAAATGTTCTCGCGGCGGTTAAACGTTAACGATAATGAGGAGGATAGAGAAGCGGACACTGACGAGCCATTCTCTTGTTTTCCATTCGAGAAAGTGTTTCCGGTTTATGCGATGGGATTTCTGAAGCCGGACTCCGACTCGAACTCGGACTCTGTTCTATCCTTTGCCGCCAATGTAAGAGACCCGATTTGGGACGCTGTCAGAGAAGAAGCCAAACTAGAGGTGAGTTTATGATCAGTTAGAGATTTTCTTTAAACTTTTATTTTGTCCTCCTGGTGGTTTCGACTCTTCTTCTGTTAAAGTTTTATTTTATTTGGGTGACATAATGTTATTGCAGGCTGAAAAGGAACCGATCTTAAGTAGCTTTCTGCATGCAAGCATCTTGTCGCATGATTGTTTGGAGCAGGCATTGGCGTTTACGCTAGCGAATCGGCTCCAAAATTCCACTCTGTTAGCTACTCAATCGTTGGACACGATTTATGATGTAATAATGCATGATAGAGGCATCCATCATTCGATTCGTCGAGATATGCAGGTAATCAAGTAACTCTGATCTGCAGTTTATGCTTGTGTAATTCTTTATAGATGAAGATCATATTAGTCGTACAGTAATTCTCTCCCTCGCAGGCATTTAAAGACCGTGATCCAGCTTGTCTATCATATTGTACAGCCCTGTTGTATCTTAAGGTATAGTTCGATCGATGGATCTTCCCATCTTGATTTGACTTGGTGGATTGAAGTCTCAGGTCCCGTGTGCATCAGTACATGTGATGAGTTGAAGATCCTTTGAACAAACAATCTCTTAAAAGTTACATTTCAATCTTGGCAGGGGTACCATGCCCTGCGCGCAGTCACACTGCGTAGCGCATGTTTTGTGGAAGAATGGACGGCAAGTGCTGGCCTCGGCAGTGCAAAGTCTTACAAGCGAGGTACATGCCAGAGGGTTACACAGGAAGAAAGATCGTTAATCTTATATGATCGTGTTTATTTTGTCAGTTAGTAATTATTTTTGTTGTTCTTTTTGCCTAGGTCTTTGGAATTGACATACATCCAGGTACAGTTATTTATCTCCTTGCTTAAATAAAGAATATGAGAATTCAACCGAGTATTATTACTATATAAAATCAAAGGAAACTGACTGGTTTTCATTATTCACTCTACAGCTGCCAAAATTGGAGAAGGGATATTGCTGGATCATGGGACGGGAATGGTTGTAGGGGAAACTGCCGTTGTAGGAAACGAAGTATCATTGATGCATGTAAGTCTGACTTGTTGCTCGGTATTTCTTCTTGTGGTCTGACAAATCCAGGTCAGTAGGGATTTTCCTGTCAAAAGTTGGTGCACTGAAATCTGTATACCTCATCAGCTTTGGGCAGTTTTTGAGGATTGAATATTCAGATGTTTTGCTGAGAGTTCGTTTATTATGCTTACTGTTTCAGGGGGTTACTTTAGCAGGTACTGGCAAAGAAAGTGGAGGTCGCCATCCAAAAGTAGGCGACGGTGCACTGATCGGAGCATATGCGACCATACTGGGGAATATAGAGATAGGAGAAGGGGCTATGGTTGCTGCTGGTTCTCTTGTATTAAGGAATGCTCCCCTACATAGGTAGGACAGATTCTGTAGTTTATGATTTTAGCTTGCATCAACCTGATTCGAGAGATCTCTGATTTTGCTACTGCGCTTTGAAGCATGCTGGCAGGAACTCCCGCAAAGGTGATTGGATATACGAATGAGAATGATCCATCTTTGACAATGAAGCACACTACATAAACATCAGGAGCTCAGGATAACTTTTCTTTGCTTTGCTGTGGTGCACTTAAAAATGCAAGTATCATTCAGAATTGTTCAAACTTGCTAGTCTTAAATTATTGCTCATAGAGAAACACAGAAGAACTAGGTCGGACTTGGTGCTGACAGATCTTTTGAACAACCCTGCAACTTTGGGTTCTTAAGTAGCGGCGTTACTATTATTGATCTTTATCCCCGAAAGGAGGTTGCCAAGCAATACAATCAAAATTGCTACTACAGAAAAAACATTAGGCAGACTTAGGAAGCACCAACACAAAACGAAAACACTAAATAACTAACAACCGCGAGACACCAAGAGATGCATCAAAACCTCATAAAGGAAAAAGGGAAAATTGGAATGACCAACTTATTGTAGTCCCGAAAATCTTCAAGCATGTTTTGCCTGGAAATCCTTCATAAAAGCGACCAACTTCTCTACACCAGCCAAAGGCATGGCATTATAAATGCTAGCCCTCATTCCCCCGACAGACCTATGCCCTTTAAGCTGAACCATCTTCTCCTTGGCAGCTTCCTTGATGAACTCGGCTTCCAGCTCAGACTTCTCAAGTGTGAAAGGCACGTTCATCAATGATCTCACGGACGTCTCCACAGGACACCTGTAAAACCCACCACTCTCATCAATAGCATTGTAAAGCAGATCAGCTTTCTTCTGGTTTTTCTTCTCCACCTCTGCCAAGCCACCTTGTGCCAACAAATCCGCAAACACCAACCCACAAATGTAAATCCCAAAGCAAGGAGGGGTGTTATACAACGAATTGTTCTCCGCCTGGATCTTATAATCCAACATCACAGGAGTGATCTCCTGAGCATTCCCAATCAAATCTTTCCTGATGATCACAATGGTCACCCCAGCAGGTCCGACATTCTTCTGCGCCCCAGCATAGATCAAACCAAACTTGGACACATCCACGGGTTTCGAACAGAAATTGGATGACATGTCGGCTACCAGGATCCCATCTTTAGGCACTGGGTAATCCTTAAACTCCACACCGTAGATGGTCTCGTTAGAACAGATATGCAAGTATTTGGCATCTGGGCTTTGCTCCAATCCATCAAAAGACGGGATCTTTGTGTAATTCTCAGCTTTGCCTGACCAAATCACCTTGGGTTTAGAATACTTCTGTGCCTCCTTGAAGGCTTTGTCCCCCCAGGAGCCTGTCACCAAATAATCCACGGGATCCTCGGGTTTCACCAGGTTTAAAGGGATGGCGGCAAACTGGGTGGTGGCACCACCTTGGAGGAACAAGACATCGTAATTCTCGGGGATGTTCAGGAGGGCACGTAGATCAGCCTCGGCCTTCTGGATAATATAGAGGAATTCTTTCCCTCTGTGGCTCATCTCCATGACACTCATACCGGATCCATTCCAGTTGTAAAGCTCTGTCTGGGCCTTCTTGATAACCGAGGCCGGCAAGACTGCAGGCCCCGCAGCAAAGTTGAAGACGCGCTCTTCGAGATCTTGAGACTGGATTCGAACTGTGGCGGTGGACGCGGCAGCCGAGCATTTTACGGAGATAGAAGCGGGTTTGGGCTGCTTACCAGTGGTGGTCGGGAGATTTATGGAGGTGGGTTTGACGAATTTGAGGCGGCGGCTATGGGTTTGAGCGAGGAGTGAATTCGACGGCGTTGTAAGTGTTGCAGGTGCCATTGTTGTTTCTGCGAATCCTTGGTAATCAATCTATTATGCAGAAGAGTATGTAATGAGATCCAAGTCCAGGTTGGTAATATATGTAAGAAAAAGACTAAAGACACAATCGAACAAGTGGAGATTTGAATCCTGAATTTATAATGAATGAGAAAGTAGGGTAGTTGGTGAAGGGTGCAACCAGAAATTAAGTAAGAAGTAGTGTCTAAATTTGTAATGAATGAGAACGTACGGTAGTTGGTGAAGGGTGCAAACGGAAATTAAGGATGTAACAAAGTGTCGTGTCGTCTTTAATGTTGTTATTACAAACGTGCCCTATTCCTTTGGTATGAACTTCAAATACATGGGCTGGCGGCGAGCCCCGTTCGGGTCTTTTTGCTTCATCTGCGTATATATACATTCCCTCATTATATTGTGGCATAATAGATTGATTAATCAACCCAAAACAGCAGTGCCACCAGCAACACTACAACTCCGTCGAATTCACTCCTCGCTCAAACCCATAGCCGCCGCCTCAAATTCGTCGAGCTCACCTCCATATATCTCCCGACCACCATTGGTAAGCAGCCCAAACCCGCTTCTATCTCCATAAAATGCTCCGCTGCCGCGTCCACCGCCACAGCTCCAATCCTGCCTCAAGATCTCGAAGATCGCGTCTTCAACTTTGCTGCGGGGCCTGCAGTCTTACCAACCTCGGTTATCAAGAAGGCCCAGTCAGAACTTTACAACTGGAATGGATCCAGTATGAGTGTCATGGAGATGAGCCATAGAGGGAAAGAATTCCTCTCTATAATCCAAAAGGCCGAGGCTGATCTACGTGGTGCCCTCCTGAACATCCCCGAGAATTACGATGTCTTGTTCCTCCAAGGTGCCACCACCCAGTTTGCCGCCATCCCTTTAAACCTGGTGTAACCCGACGATACCGTGGATTATTTGGTGACAGGCTCCTGGGGGGACAAAGCCTAAGGAGGCACAGAAGTATTCTAAACCCAAGGTGATTTGGTCAGGCAAAGCTGAGAATTGCATAAAGATCCCGTCTTTTGATGGATTGTAGCGAAGCCCAGATGCCAAATACTTGCATCTCTGTGCTAACGAGACTATCTACGGTGTGGAGTTTAAGGAATACCCAGTGCCTAAAGATGGGATCCTGGTAGCCGACATGTCATCCAATTTCTGTTCAAAACCCGTTGATGTGTGCAAGTTTGGTTTGATATATGCTGGGGCGTAGAAGAATGTCGGGCCTGCTGGGGTGACCATTGTGATCCTCAGGAAAGATTTGATTGGGAATGCTCAGGAGATCACTCCTGTGATGTTGGATTATAAGATCCAGGCGGAGAACAATTCGTTGTATAACACCCCTCCTTGCTTTGGGATTACATTTGTGGGTTGGTGTTTGCGGATTTGTTGGCACAAGGTGGCTTGGCAGGGGTGGAGAAGAAAAACCAGAAGAAAGCTGGTCTGCTTTACAATGCTGTTGATGAGAGTGGTGGGTTTTACAGGTGTCCTGTGGAGACGTCCGTGAGATCATTGATGAACGTGCCTTTCACACTTGAGAAGTCTGAGCTGGAAGCCGAGTTCATCAAGGAAGCTGCCAAGGAGAAGATGGTTCAGCTTAAAGGGCATAGGTCTGCCGGGGGAATGAGGGCTAGCATTTATAATGCCATGCCTTTGGCCGGTGTAGAGAAGTTGGTCGCTTTTATGAAGGATTTCCAGGCAAAACATGCTTGAAGATTTTCAGGACAACACTAAGTTGGTCATTCCAATTTACCCTTTCCCCTTTATAAGGTTTTGATGCATCTCTTGGTGTCTTGCGAATGTTAGTTTAGTGTTTTTGTTTTGTGTTGCTGTTCATGTAAGTATGAACAATTCTGAATGATACTTGCATTTCCGATCATAAATGACCCCGATTCTACCCTGATTCACTATACTTGGGAATGGTTTAGTGCACCAAAACAAAGCTAGAAAAGTGCAAAGAAAAATTATCCTGAGCTCCTGATACTTAAGTACTGGTGCTTCCATTGTCAAAGATGGATCATTCTCATTCGTATATCCAATCACTTTTGCGGGAGTTCTTGTCAGTGCTGATAAATTTTCAAATCATTAAGAAATAATGATTAATGAATTTCTAATTGCAACTTAAGTTGCCAATTATTTTGTGTATGTACACAAATTCTATGGTAACAGTGCCTCTAACAGGAAATTTGCCGGTTCACATTTTGAGGTGTAGCCAAACTTCAAGGTATTGTATTTGCGGTAAACTCCTGTGAGTTTTCCTGCTCCTGCCCTCTGATGGAACCCAATCATTAGTTTTGAACATTCTCTGTCATTCAAGGAAGTGTTCGTTAGATTTTTGTAGTGCATATGCCCATTATTTTACTGAAAGAAAAATGATCAGCGAAACTCACAATAGCTGATCTTCTGAGTAGTTACTGTACCACGCACAGGTCCTATTCCATTGCCTGACCCCAAATATACTACACTGAGCAGTATAGATTGCCGAGGCCGCCAACAAAGATGGTGGGTACTTTAGCATCTCGTATTCCACAAGGGAAAGTTCAATCAGATAGAAGGAAAGCATCTCAAGCTGTTTCGGTTCATATCATACATATAGCATTGTTAGTTGCTCAGGAGAGGGAGCCAAAACCAGGTGCATACATGGAGAAGTGTGGTTTTTCAGGCAAGATGACTGCTCACCTTCTTGTCAGATTGAGCAGCCTTGAGAAACCTTTGCATGAAAACATAGGCAGTCGGTGATGACATGTTAAACTGCAGTTTGTTCAGCATCAAAGTTTCCTGTGATATGCAAAAATTTAAGACTTGATTGTTCACTATGTTTTCTCAGGAAAATTTTTCATCGTTCTTGTAATGAATTAGAATTAGAAAGCTACCATTTCAAGAACTTCTTTCCTTGTGTATGCCTTGTCTGATATGAGGATTAGATCTCCAACCACTGGAACACAAACCTCCTCAAATTTACATGCCAAGAGCATGGCAACTAAGCCTACCAACTGAAGCTTCTTTCTTATCACTGTTTGCTTTGCTAGAAATCTATCAATGATGTTAACTGTCAGGAACAATGTCTCCTTCATGAGATCAAACTTGTCATGCACCTGTTGATTGAAACAAATCAGCTATTTTACAATTTCAGTTGATTTATACATGAACTGCATTACTGTCCTAAGAACGTAATGTAAGAAAGAGGGTCATTTCATTTACCTCAATTAGCCAGTCAATCAGTATGGCTCTCATCTTCTCATTAATGTCGAACTGTTGTGCCATATACTCCATTGAGACACAGCTAAAACTCTGCACAAAGAGTTGCTTACACAGTCTTAATAAGAATTAATTAATCAGGATGGAATTAAAGTTATCAGAATAAGCATAAAGCTTTAAAGTTCAAATTACCTCCATTCTTCTGTAGTAGGCGTACATATCTTCAATATACTCAACAACTGCCAGCGGATCCTTCGCATCACGGTCGTCAATATTTGTAATAGGTTCTTCAATTATGTCCTCCATCTCAACCTCCTGACAGATTGTATAAGTCACAAGGGGATTAGAGCTATGACATTCCATTAAAGGGAGAACTAGGAAAGTAAAAGCTATGAAGAATACCATCTCATTGTTTTCATCAGAGATCGCTTCTGTTTCTTCTAAAGACATTGGTAAGGGATTCTCTGATGGTGTCCTGTTTTCTTCAGCATCTTTAAATATACAATCTCCAAATCCATTTGTGCTTGGAACTGAAGGTTTCTGCTTCTTTATTTTCTAGAAACATTATGTTCCGGGAAATTAGTATTTCTTGTTGAATGAAGAAGGAAGAAGAAGCCTGAGTAAATCTAGACACCTTCTTTCCACTAGACAGACGAAGAGAGTTACCTGGGGGCTATGCAGACGTGTGCTTGACATTTGTGCAGCAAACTTCCTAAAAGGTGAAAATAAAACTTCAATTTCTGAGTATGAAATTTTGCTGAGGGAAACTAATCGAATGAAGCTAAAAAGTTAGGAAAGCCGACGAACAACAAAGGAGGTGAACATAGTGTCCTAAATAGGTAATTTAAATTGCTAAAGTCAGGACACTTGCTTCAAACTCAATCAACTGCATTTCAAAACTTTACGTGGGTAATTGACTTCTTAAAGATGCAAGATCCAAATTTAAATCTCTATCTCCCAGTCTTACTTTTTCCTTTTATCGTCAAGACAAAATCAATTGAAGAAGAAACACAAAGTCTTAACATCTTGAATCTAACCTTGTAATTGGTCGATGGGAATTATTATGTTGCTTTGCTTCATATCCTCTTTGGTTTCTGAATAGAAGAAGAAAAAAAAACTATAAAATTTAGAAAAAAAGAGAAAAGGATGCAGCTTCAACACTCGCTCAGAGTCTAGAGATGTACCCTGACAATCCTCTCTTGTTAACCACACAAGGGTGTGCTTGCCCTCCCACAAAATTTTGATGTAGCAATCCTAAAGCCCTTCTGTTATGTCTCATCTCCTGTCCTAACTTCTTGTCTCCCATCTCTAACCCTCCTGGTGAAGAAAACAAAAAAGGGGCAAGAACCACTTTAGATCCCAATCCAATCTCAAGTTGCAAGAGAACCAATCCAACATAACTACATGCATATACACTACTGCATTTTACCTTGGAAGCTTGAGGGTTTGATAATGTTCGGATTGTTCTCATCAAAAACATTCATTTTGCTCTCAAGAACAGCACTTATCTCCCAAAGAACAAGCACACCCACAGTCCCTCACCACCCTCCTTCAACGGAACCTAACCACCTAAGCTAAGTGCATTTAAAAGAGGAAGGCATGCACACAGAATCAACGAACCAGATACAGAAGTAATGAGACCCGGATATTAAACAAAAGAAAAAACAAAACAAAATATAATAAAACAGCCTGTATATGTATGTCGATGTACGTGCAATGATACTCTGCGTGTCTCACTTTTTACTAGTTTCCTTTCTTTTCAAAAACAACGGCTAGTGTCTAGTGAGATGTGACCGTTGGATCACGGCGTTGGGGAGGACTTGCTTTGTTTGTCCTAACAACGGTCACTTGAGTTGGCATGCGGCGCACCGCATCGGATTTCAAATTTTTAGTACCGATTGGGCTCGTCATTGGTTGCTGGGTCTACACTGGTACGGGTTGTTGGTTCTTTACGTGGGTCAGATGCGCTCCTCTACGCTCTTCCCCATTTTGGTTTTGTGGGGTCATCTGGCCTTTTACTCTTTTTCTAATCCCAGGATCATCTTCTTAGGCTCTCTCCCAATGAGAAGTTGGGATTACTGCCTCGTGGAATTCGACTATGGCCCTCATGTGGGTTTGTCATGTGGCCTATCTTTTAGAGCCACATTCACAATTGTCATCACAGGCTCGTGACAGGTTTTGGATTTTTTATTCCTAACAATTCAATCTCGATTTTTTAAAATAATTAAAAAATATTCATTGTGACTCATCAACTGAAGTAAGTCTAACTTATCTTACATCCAAAAATAAAATTAGATCTTTAACGTTTAATTAAAAATTAAGATTCAACGGTCAATGGAAGTTTAGATGGCTAATTATATTATATCATCTCTCCTCGAACCCAATTCCACACTAATATAGAATTTGACCCAATTGACGATGAAACCCAGATGTTGCTAAGAACCTATTTTTAAGCCCGTTTGGGGTTAGACATTAAAATGGGTTCAAGAATATGGGGCCATTGGATAGGCCCAAAACAGGCTATAAATGATGAGTTCAAAAAGAGTCAGGCCGAGTTGGTCAAGCCTGGTGGCAAGTCACAATAGGATGTCTAATAGAATTCTCTGAAATCGACATGTCTTGTAAAATACTTAAAAAACATCGATTATTCTGCCATAAAATTGGATACCCCTAACAAGCCGGTGATTTCAGACAACTACCACATATGGATCCGAACTATGATCAAAAGAGTTGCAGAGTATTAATGAAGGAGGCCCCAATTATGAACATCAACTACCAAAAATATGAAAGCTCCGGCTTTGAGAATCAGTCTCACGCGTCAATTTAAGGGCCATCAAATTCTTTCATCATATCTATTTTTTTCCTTTTAAAAAGTATATATCTTAAAAAATAAATAATAATGATTATTTTTTTATTATATCATATTTATAATAATTATGAATGAATCTAACTAATTTAAATTTTTTTTATAAAAATCAAAATAAAGATTAAATCTTTAAATTTTATTTGAAAAATAAATTTTATTACTCAATTATATATCTCAAAAATTTTAAAATATTTAAAATTATTTTTACAAATATATTATTAATTTATTTTCAGACATCAATTAATATTAATTAAATCAGATAACCGATAAATAATCATCAGTAAACTTTATTTTCTAATTTAATTAAATATTTTAAAATAAATATAATAAATAGAAGTTAATATACATATAATATAGATTTTATTGGTATATTATGATGTATTTTTTAATAATAAAACTAATTTTATATTTAGATATTTTATGATTTATTAAATTTATTAGATAAAATAAATTAATAAGGATATAAAGTCATCCATATATTAAAAATATAATATCATAATATATATATATATATATATTTATTTATTTATTTTGAGATAAGTTTATATTCCAAATTTATCAAGATTTTTTACTTTTAACAAGATTTAAAATATCACTTTAGAATTTAAATATTTTTTAATAAGTTTTATAATCGAAAATAATAAATTTTTATTTTTATATTTATGTTATATAAATTACAATTTTATCTTAACATCATAATTTTCTCGTCAAAATAATTTAACATATATATATATATATATATTAAAAAAATTATAATATATATTACTATTAATAAAATAAAAGTATTCTAATTGATTGCTATAGTTTTATATATACAAAATCATCAGGTGAGCGTGATAGAAACTCGCCTTAATTTATCGCCTTAGAGGTGAAAAGTCTCCGGATTTCACCGCGTACAATTTTTTTTTATCTCTTATCGATCAGATTTCTTTCTCTTGTTTTTAATTTTATTTTAGTTTTCTTCTAGCCTGCTTCTTTTGTACGTTTTCTCTTCTGTTTATTATTTTTTTGTCCATTTCACTGTCAATTGCAACGCACAAAAAGGAGAAAACTCTTTCATGTCCATTTCCATTCCCATTTCGATAATCTCGATAAACATTTAGGGTTAGGGTTTCACATAATCGCTTAGTTTTCTCAGCTTTAATTTTCGTATTTTTTCCGGTTTTCTGGTTTTCTCTAACGAGCTTGAAAGGCAGACCATGGGAGGCGGAGCCGCGGATGAGGTCAGCGAAACTCGCGGTGGAGAAGAAGTCACGGTCAATGTTCGATGCTCCAACGGCTCAAAATTCACCGTTCAAATTAGCCTGTCTTCCACAGTCGGATCGTTCAAGGCTGTTCTAGCAGAGAAGTGCGAAATACCGCCTGCTCAGCAGCGGTTGATTTACAAGGGCCGGATCTTGAAAGACGATCAAACTCTGCAGAGCTATGGTACACTTTATCATTTGTTTTTGCCTTCTATTCTCATGACTAATCGTTGATCTGCAATGTTCGGTTGCTATTGAGCTACGGAATTAATTAGCTGGTTAATTATTACCGTGATACCAGATGTAGGCAGATCCTATCGTTGGTAATTATTGGTAGCATATGATATTGGTAGACGGTTTCGCAAACTTATGTGATCACAATTGCTTGGTGTTTTCTTGACGACTATCATTTCGTTTGACATTTATATCAGCTTATTATTGATCCTAAAATTATGCTACGATGTACGTTTGATTATTTGTTTCTTCAGTAGAGATTGCTCACTTTTTCCTTGTGAAGGTCATGGTTATTCATGACTTGTTGCTTTCGCGTCATAACTTATTTTGTATTGCCACCGTCATAACTTGATCAGTTCAGACTGAAGTCTACATTTACTTATATGAGTGGTGTTTTTTTGGTATTTGTTTGTGGATAGGATAGTGTTAACGCGTAATCTGTAAATGCAAGATGGATTAAGGTTCCTGGTTGGACATGTAGATAAGGTACAGTTACAAGTAGGTTTTCAGCCATTTCATAGGCTTCTTCTTTTCTGTGCTTTGAAGTTTCAGCTTGTTATTTGTTACTGCTCACAGTAGGACCTTGCTTATGGTCACTTTTTGATAACAGCTATATTACCATTATCCTTATCCTATTTCTGCTTTTATTTTTAATAGGCTTGGAAGCAGATCATTCTGTTCACTTGGTTCGAGGTTCATTCCCCTCACCGGCCAGTGTTGCGCCTGCAACCAATCCTGGGGGCACTAATACTGCTCCACAGACTACTTCGGGTGTTAGTTCCAATGAAGGCGGTGCACTTGGAGGGTCTGGTCTTGGGGCTTCACTATTTCCTGGACTTGGTTTGAGTGGCTTGGATGGAAGCGGTGGACCTGGTGGCCTATTTGGAGCTGGATTTCCTGAGATGGAACAAATGCAACAACAATTGTCCAGGAACCCCAACATGATGAGTGAAATTATGAACACACCAATTATTCAGAACCTAATGAACAACCCTGAAATAATGCGGAACTTGCTAATGAACAATCCTCATATGCGAGAAATTATTGATCGAAATCCTGAGTTGGCTCATGTACTTAATGATCCCGGCACTCTCCGTCAGACACTTGAAGCTGCAAGAAATCCTGAGCTCATGCGTGAAATGATGCGCAACACTGATAGGGCAATGAGTAACATTGAATCTTCTCCTGAAGGATTCAACATGCTCAGACGGATGTACGAAAATGTTCAAGAGCCATTCATGAATGCAACCACCATGGCTGGAAGTACTGGAGTTGATAGTGGGAACCCTTTTGCAGCACTTTTGGGGGGGCAAGGCAGAGATGGGGCAACCAATCCTTTAACAAGTAATTCTGAAACGACAAATGACTCTCCTGCTCCAAATACTAACCCTCTTCCTAATCCTTGGAGTTCTTCTGGAAGTAAGTTTTCATCATCTCCATCGGGCTATTTGCTGAAATTGTTGATTGCCATGTTAAATGTTTTGGAGTGGTTTGGTGTATACTTTTGGATATCTCACTATAGTCTGTATTTCAGTTATGTGTTTTGTTTTGGATATAATTGAGTCACTGTGATGTGAATGACGATTGGAGATTCCTATCTATGGTGCTTAGTTTGGATCTCATGTATTATCACCTATGCCCATCCATATAACAAACACTTCAAATCCATTTTCACTTGCTGAATAGCACACTTGGTTTGTATTTTTTGGTGTCACACTGAATGACACCCACAGTTTTTTTTTGTGTCACACTGATGATCGCTGTTCTCCTTTCTTTTCCATCTAAGCCCCTTGAAGGGCTTTGTGGATTTATTCTATGGTCAGTCTCTGTTCTCATTACCCCGACCTCCATATAAAGAGTTCTATACTTGGGATGCCCTTGTTGCTTATAAGATGTTTACTGATGTATAAAACTGTTGGCTAAATGTGATGCTGACAGCTGGAGGTGCCCAAACCAACACTGCCAGGTCCAATCCTACTGGGGATGCTAGACCACAGGCACCAGCAGGGCTACCCGGACTTGGTGTGCCAGAACTTGACAGTATGTTTGGTGCCATGCCGAATCCTAATTTGATGAGTCAACTTATGCAAAATCCAGCTATTGCACAAATGATGCAAAGCGTCCTTTCCAACCCCCAATACATGAACCAGGTGCCTGTCATTTTTCTGTGTGAACTTCACTATGAAGTTTCTTGGTCACTAACTCTTTGGTAGTTTCAGATGCTTGGATCAAATCCTCAGCTCCGCAGCATGCTTGATTCCAATCCACAACTGAGAGAAATGATGCAGAACCCAGAAATAGTTCGTCAGTTAACTTCTCCAGAGACAATGCAGGTATGAGAATTCTCTCACAAACTACAAGCCATCCACACACACACACACACACACACACACATATATATATATATATATATATATATATCTGTGTGTGTGTGAATATCTGACCCTCAGTTGCTATGAGATTTCCTAACTGTCTTCTTTTCAGGCCTTCGGTGAATTTTGCATCTTACTGGCAATTGATAATTTAAATTAGTTGCTTAATGGCAAAAGCATACTGTGATCAAGCATTATCTTTAATTTTAGAATATTTCTGCTTATGCTTTCCGCATCAAGAGTTGACATGTAACGCTCTAATTCTTTCTTTCAGCAAATATTGTCTATCCAGCAGGCACTTATGTCTCAGCTAGGCCAGCAGCAGTCCGCCCAGTAAGTGTTGTTTGGATTTCAGAATAGCCTCTGGACCTTGAAGTTTGTTTTAATGATTTGGGACATTCAAGTGTTACTGCTTCGGATTTACATATCTGTTGTTTATTTAATTTTTTGCTATTTGCTATTCTTTTACTTATGTTCATTGAATGTCTCTAGTGGTTGACTCTTTCATTGACAACACCAATCCTTTCTTTCAGGGAACCTGGTCAGACTGCTCCTGGTACAGGTATTTAAGATATTATCTAAATCTACTGTTAGGATTTTTTTTTCCTTATAAAGTTGTCCATACTGTTTAAATTAGTACATGCTTGCATTAGGCAGTTGAGGCCTTAAATATGATTCATTAGTGATATTTTGTCCAAATTCATGTATCTTGGAAGTAGGCTGTAGAAGAATTTATATTCTTATTTCAACAGCCGTTTGATGCACACCATAAAGAATTATTTAGGTATGTGCATTTTGTATGGGATTTTGACTGATGAACAGAACTCATTGCTTGTGGTTTTCTTGTTTTACCAATGAAAAAAAATTAAGCCATTATATTTTACTGCTCATCTATCTTATTATTGCTTTTCTTAAATAACTTTATGAAGGTGCTGGTTTTTTAATTGACAACATCTGTGTTTTTTCTTTTCTATGTACTGGTACCTTGCACGGAAAGGCTGTCAATTGTATTCTCTTGTAGATAGATTGTATGCTTTTTCAGAAGCTTGCCTTTTGATTAAGTTTGCATCAAGTAAAAAGACCTGCTCGGTCTGGGCTATATTCCAGTTGCATTTTTCGTCGTGTGGCATTTTTCTCCTGTTATGTTTAACTGCCTTTACAATGTAATTGCAGGAACTCCCAACAACACGAGTTTGGAGATGCTGATGAACATGTTTGGTGGACTTGGTACTGGCAGCTTGGCTGTACCTAATAGATCCAATGGTTGCTGCATTTGTTTTTTTTTATTGTTAATTCTTTTTTTTTGTTCCTTTCTTTTGACATTGTTCTTATTCTATTTCCTATTCTCAATTCTCAGTGCCTCCGGAAGAACTATATGCGACGCAACTGACACAGCTTCAAGAGATGGGTTTCTTTGACACCCAAGAAAACATACGGGCTCTAGTTGCCACTGCCGGCAATGTCCACGCCGCAGTGGAGCGACTTTTGGGGAACACTGGTAATTAGTTGAATGAGAAACTGTTGGTAATGGATTGTTGAAATCGGTCAGTTTTGACCTGAGTTGTAGTCATATCTCATTTCCAGTCTGAATAATATCTTTATTATAGCAAGGGCACTGAACATTTTTGGTGTGCCTACAAAAAATTGGATAATCTCCTTTTCTCCTCATGTAGTGAATGCCAGTGTCCTGTACATACCTTATATTAGATTTGGCTTATGAATTGTTTGCTATATTATTAAACCTGTAGAATCTCCAGCATTATTGTTTTTTTTTTTTAAATTCCTTGTCATTATCTATTGTTATTTTCTTGTTAGTGCAAACTTCATTTTGTACGTAATTCTTTTTCCCGGTCACCAATACTGCAGAGATGTAAGTGGTGTAAGAAAGGAGGTCTAAAGCCTTGTTCTGACCCATCCCAAAGTAGCTCGCCACTCTGATATCTTATTATTCTTTTTTTTTGTAACAGAAAAATATATTCTTTCTTGTGAAATCTAATTTTAAGGTTCAATAAGTAAACAAATTCCTTTAATATTAACAACTCATAGAATCTTAGTAAGATAGGATTTCGTTGACATGACTAATCCTGGAACTAGGATACCAAGTGCACAGATTATTATGCAACATGAATTTCGAATCTAGGCCTCAAATGTGATGTCACTAGTTACATTTCAACCCATGAAATAATCTAAAAGGAAAAAAAAAGGACAACTACAAAACTGAATATTTATGACACGTATTCTCCTGTAGAATGTTTACCTCTGACAAGTTTGGTAATACATAACAAAAAACTACTTCAATGGATCCGAACTAAGAGTTACACTAAGTATTAATGCAGGAGTCGCCAATTATGAACGATCACCAACTACCAAAACAAGAAAGCTCTAACGTTGACAAGTCAGTCTCACGCGTCAATGAAAGAGCGTGAAATTCATTCGTTTAGACATTTCTGACTTGTTTGGTTGAAATTGGAGTTGAAAAACATAAAAATATTTTTTTAAAATATATATATAAAAAATGGAATACATCATTTATATTATTTTAAAAATGATATTTCTAATCAATTAAAAAGTTAAAAACCTAAAATTTCTAGTAAGGATTAAAACTTAAAATAAAAAGTTAAAAACACGAAGACTAGATACAAATTACTTTTCATTTCAATTGTATATATAAAAATCTTAATCTATACCAAGTATAAGGAAAAATATCCGTTAAATTATATATTTTTTATTTTAATAAATTATAAAATTTTAAATATATAAAGTTTTAAAGCTTAAAAACTTAACGTGATTTCTTATCATAAAATTAAATATAAAACAAGGATAGCATATTATTAATTTTCTTAATTTAGTTCCGATAAAATTAAAATAAATGTATACAACTTTTGGCATCAATTAACTATGAAATTAAGGTAGTAAAATTTTAAAAAATATTCCAGCTCTTAACTTCTTTATATCTAAATATTATTAATTATAGAAATAAAAAAATCATATACAATTTCATCATTATAGTCAGAGACAAGCATACATACAAATCTACCACCAAATTTGATGTCAAACGCTGTCTCTTGACACCACAACATCGAATCATCAGGTGAGCGTAACACAACTCGCGCCTTAACGCCCGTAAAATTCGCAAATTTTTATACCACACCCAAACATTCTGAAGCCTGTCTTCATCGACATAGTGCGCAAAAGTCACTCTCCGGATTTTACCGCGTACATTTCTTTTTGTTTTCTCGCTCAGTTTTCTTTTCTTTTTATTTATTTATTTATTTATTCCTTATAACCTCCTTGCTTTTGTACGTTTTCTATTCTGCTTATTATTTTTTGTCCATTTCACTGACAATTGCAACGTACAGAGGAGAAAACTAGTTCTCGTCCATTTCCATTTCGATATTCACGATAAACATTTAGGGTTAGGGTTTCGCATAATCGCTTTACTTTTTTCAGTTTTGATTTTCCTTTTTTTTTTCTGGTTTTGTCTAACGAGTTTGGAAGGCAGACCATGGGAGGCGGAGCCGTGGATGAGGTCAGCGAAACTCGCGGAGGAGACGAAGTCACGGTCAATGTTAGATGCTCCAACGGCTCAAAATTCTCCGTACAGATAAGCCTGTCTTCTACAGTCGGATCATTCAAGGCTGATCTAGCAGAGAAGTGCGAAATACCGCCTGCTCAGCAGCGGTTGATTTACAAGGGCCGGATCTTGAAAGACGATCAAACTCTGCAGAGCTACGGTACACCTAATCATTTCTTCTTTCCTTGTATTCTCATGACTTAATCGTTGATCTGCAATGTTCGGTTGCTATTGAGCTGCGGAAATTAATTAGCTGGTTAATTGAAAACCGTGATACCAGATATAGATAGATCCTATCGGTGAAAATTGGAGACGTTTAGAGATTAGACGAGGATTTGGAAAATTTATGTGATCAATACTGCTTGGTGTTTTCTTGAAGACTATGATTTCATTTGACATTCATATCGAATGCAATGAATCTGACTTTTTATCATTCTAGTTAGACTGCAGCTTAATTGCTGATACTAAAATTATGCTATGAATGACGTTTGATTATTTGTTTCTTCAATAGAGATTGCTAACTTTTTTCTTGTAAAGTTCATGGTTATTCATGATTTGTTGCTTTCGTTTCATAGCTTATTTTGTATTGCCACCATCATAACTTGGTCAGTTCAGTGTGAAGTGCACACTTATAGGAGTGGTGATTTTTGGTATTTGTTTGAGGATAGGATAGTGTCAATGTGATATGTAAGTCTAAGATGGATTAAGGTTCCTGGTTGGACATGTAGGTAAGGTACAGTTTCAAGTAGGTAATAAGCCATTTTGTAGGCTTCTTCTCTTCTGTCCTTGGAAGTTTCAGTTTGCTTTACATTACCGCTGATAGTAGGACCTTGCTTATGGTCACTTTTTGGTAAATGCTATATTAGAGTTATCCTTATCCTATTTCTGCTTTTTATGTATAATAGGCGTGGAGGCAGATCATACTGTTCACCTAGTTCGTGGCTCATTTCCCTCACCAGCCAATGCTGCACCTGCAACCAATCCTGGAGATGCCAATACTGCTCCACAGAATACTTCGGGTGTTAGTTCCAATGAAGGTGCTGCACTTGGAGGATCTGGTTTTGGGGCTTCACTATTTCCTGGACTTGGTTTGAGTGGCTTGGATGGAAGCGGTGGAGCTGGTGGCCTATTTGGAGCTGGATTTCCTGAGATGGAACAAATGCAACAACAATTGTCCAGGAACCCCAGCATGATGAGAGAAATCATGAACGCACCAATTGTTCAGAACCTAATGAACAATCCTGAAATAATGCGGAACTTGCTAATGAACAATCCTCAGATGCGAGAAATTATTGATCGAAATCCTGAGTTGGCTCATATACTTAATGATCCCAGCACTCTCCGGCAGACACTTGAAGCCGCAAGAAATCCTGAGCTCATGCGTGAAATGATGCGCAACACTGATAGGGCAATGAGTAACATTGAATCTTCTCCTGAGGGATTTAACATGCTCAGACGGATGTACGAAAATGTTCAAGAGCCATTCATGAATGCAACCACCATGGCTGGAAATAATGGAGCTGATAGTGGGAACCCTTTTTCAGCACTTTTGGGGGCCCAGGGCAGAGATAGGGCAACAAATCCTATGTCAAACACTTCTGAAACGACAAACGACTCTCCTGCTCCAAATACTAACCCTCTTCCTAATCCTTGGAGTTCTTCTGGAAGTAAGTTTTCATCATCTCCCTTGGGCAATTTGCTGAACTTTTTGATTGACATGTTAAATATTTTGGAGCAATTTGGTGTAGACTTCTGGATATGTCGTTATACTCTGTATTTCAGTAACCAGTTTTGTTTTGGATATTCTTGAGTCACTGTGATGTGAATGACTATTTGAGATTCATATCTGTGGTGCTTATTTTGGATCTCATTTATCATCATCTGTGCCATCTTTATAACAAACACTTAAATCCATTTTGCCTTCCTGAATGTCACACTTGGTTTGTATTTTTTGGTGTCACACTTAATGACACCCATGGTTTTTTTTGTGTCGCACTGATGATCGCTATTCTCCTTTCTTTTCCATCTAAACCCCCCTGATTGGATTTGTGGATTTATTCTATGGCCAGTCTGTGTTCTTAGTACCCCAACCTCTATATAGAGAGTTCTGTACTTGGGATGCCCATGTTGCTTATAAGATGTTTACTAATGTATAAAACTGTTGGCTAAATGTGATGTTGGCAGCTGGTGGTGCCCAAACCAACACTGCGAGGTCCAATCCTACTGGGGATGCTAGACCACAGGCACCAGCAGGGCTTGGCGGACTTGGTGTGCCAGAACTTGACAGTATGTTTGGTGCCATGCCGAATACTAATTTAATGAGTCAACTTATGCAAAATCCAGCTATTACACAAATGATGCAAAGCGCCCTTTCCAACCCTCAATACATGAACCAGGTGCCTTTCTTTTTTGTGTGTGAACTTCACTATGAAGTTTCTTGGTCACTAACTCTTTGGGAGTTTCAGATGCTTGATTCCAATCCACAACTGAGAGAAATGATGCAGAACCCAGAAATAGTTCGTCAGTTAACTTCTCCAGAGACAATGCAGGTGTGAGAATTCGCCTTCACACTACTAGCATCGACACAAATATATATGTGAATATCTGGTCCTCAGTTACATGAGATTTAATAGCTGTCTTCTTTTCTGGCCTAGGTGAATTTTACGACTGATTTGAATTAGTTGCTTAATCGCAAAAAGGATGTTGCAATCACACATCATTTTGAATTTTAGACTATTTCCGCTAATGTTTCAGCACCAAGACCTGACATGTAACGGTCAATTTTCTTTCTTCCAGCAACTATTGTCCTTTCAGCAGGCAATTATGTCGCAGCTAGGCCAGCAGCAGCCAACCCAGTAAGTGTTGTTTTGACCGCATAATAGCCTCTGAACCATTAAGTTTGTTTTTCTGCATTGGGAAATGCAAGTGTTACTGCTTCAGATGTACATAATTTAATTTTTAGTGACTAGCTGTCCCGCTGCATCTGTTGATGGAATGTCTCTAGTGGTTTACTCTTCATTGATAACAGCAATCTTTTCTTGCAGAGGACCTGGTCAGACTGCTCCTGGTGCAGGTAATTAAGATTATGATCTGTTAGGATCTTTTTTTTTCTTTTAAAGTTGTCCATGTTGTTTAAGTTAGTACATGTTTGCATTTGGCAGTTTAGGCTCTACATATGCTTCATTAGTGATATTTTTGTCTGAACACGTGTCTTGGGATTAGGCTGTAGAAGAATTTGTTTTCTTATTTCAAGAACCATATGACACACACCTTAACCAAGCTCCTCAATTAAAATTATTTTGGTATGTGCAATTTGTTCAGGATTTTGATTGGTGAAGATAATTCATTTCTTGTAGTTTTCTTGTTTTACCATTTAAAAGATTAAGCCATTATATTTTAAGTTTGTATCAGGTAAGAAAACCTGCATTGTCTGGCTATGTTCCAGTTGCATTTTTTCGTCGTGTGCGTTTTTTCTCCCCTGTTATGTTTAACTGTCTTTATAATGTAATTGCAGGAACTCCCAACAACACGGGTTTGGAGATGCTGATGAACATGTTTGGTGGACTTGGTACTGGCAGCTTGGCTGTACCTAATAGATCCAATGGTTGCTGCATTTGTGCTTTTCTTTATTCATTTTTTTTGGTGCCTTTTCCTTTGCATTGTTCTCATTCTATTTGCCATTCTCAATTCTCAGTGCCTCCAGAAGAACTATATGCGTCGCAATTGACACAGCTTCAAGAGATGGGTTTCTTTGACACCCAAGAAAACGTACGCGCTCTAGTTGCCACAGCCGGCAATGTCCATGCCGCAGTGGAGCGGCTTTTGGGGAACCCTGGTCATTAGTGAGTGAGATTACTGTTGGTATGGATTGTTGAAATTGGTCAGTTTTTGACCTGAGTTGTAGTCATGTCTCATTTCCAGTCTGAATAATTTCATTACAATGGCAAAGGCAGTGAACATTTTTGGCGTGCCTACAAAAAAAAATTGGATAACTCTCCTCTCTCTCCCCTCTGTACTGAATTCAAGTGTCCTGTACATACCTTATATTAAGATTTGGTATATGACTTGTTTGCTATATTTATTGAACCTGTCTAATTTTCAGAATTTGTTTTTTTGTCCTAGTTCTCGCGATTTTTCCGGTTTTGTGCTTGGCCCAAGTTCCTATTGTCAACTTCGGGTTGGCGCTAACTTCAGTTTGTCCGTATTTTTTTCCCCGGTCACCAATTCTGCAGAGATGTAAATGGTGAACAAAGGAGCTCCAAATGCAATTTTGGACCTCCTTTGTATGACAGTCTCGGGCATAAATAACATGGCAGGAGCGTCATTCGTAATTATCCGTAAAAGTAAGGGCGGAATGGTAAATTACGAAGTCCAAGTATTTTCTCCGTCCTTCCCCTTTCCCGCCTCTTTGCAAAGGATACAAGTGGAAACGGATTCATTCGGAAATTCCATGCATCGCCAACTTCCAATCCGACTCCATCTACACACGTGTATGTCCCTCCTAAACGGAACGGATGCCGTTGTCTACCCATGAGATATGGCCGTTCGCGCCAACAGTCGCAAAGGTTGATATCAGGGTAAAGAAACGCAGCATTTGGTGAATTCCCGTGTGTCTACATACATTTATATAATAATTAACTTTAAAAGCATGCATTGGAAGTGCGGTTCTAAGAGTAAAAGAGAGTCCGGAGGAGTTAAGTTCTCATATTCTGCGGTTAAGGGTGGCAGACCAACGACTACAATACAAACATGGCTGCATCCCGCGACGAGAAGCAGCAGTACGTTGAGAGCCATGGAAACGACTCTCCTGCTTCTACTTCCTCTGGTGTTAGTGGTGCTGATCATAATGACAGGCCGGAATCAGACCTGGAGGAGCCTGGTAGTGGGAGTACCAGACGAGAAGTTAATAGGTCTCTAGAGACAGGAAGGTCTTCTACTAATGCTCCTGTTTCTGGTGGGATTGTTTCTGCTACGCTTCTGAAGGATGGACTTGAAGGGGAAGGAGGATCGTCGCCATCTGCAAGTAGAGCGCAATTTGCTCCTGGAGGGACGACAGGTGAAGTTGCTGCCACTTCTGAAGGCCAAGATTCCGCCAAGAAAGGAATGGATTTGAAGAGGGCACGGGGTGAGACAGATTCTCCAACATCAGAACCTGCATGTGCCATCTGTGGCAAGAAGTTTCCGACATGGAAAGGAGTGTTCGGTCACCTGAGAGCCCATCCTGACCGACAATGGCGTGGAGCATTTCCTCCACCCAGAGGGAAGTGGTCCCAGCAGAAGTCATTCCCCAGGAGTACTCCAACGGCCGGGGATCATGATCACCAAGGTCAAATCCCGGAGCTAGAGAAACAGTTGGCTCCCACGTTGCTTTATATAGCGAAGCAGACCCTGGAGTTGATGCACGAAGACACCGCAGGGAACACTGCCGCTTCATCGTCCTCCTCAGTCGCGGGGCCCAGTGGAAGTCACTACATTGACCTCAACGTGAATCCGGACCCTGGTCCAAGTTCATCACCTTCCCCTCCAGAAATAAAAGAAGAAAAAGGGTTCGATCTTAACTTGCCGCCTCCAGATGACAGAGGAGAAAGTGATTAATTCACATATATATTCGATTTCTATATTCGAGTTAATCCCGGTGCCTGGCAGCGGGATCGTAACAAATTTAAAATTGGAATAGAAAAAAAGTTGAATTTGATTCTTACTAGCCGTACTTGAAACAGTTTCAACATTAGCACGGCGCTTGCAACTTGGGCCAGAAGTCCATAAGGTTAACACCATCAACTTGGGGTTTTCCTTTCACCCTAAATGGATCCTCTCACTCCAACCCAAATCCTAACGACGTCGGAAGCGTAACAAGGAGGAACGCTGTTAAATCTTTTTAAAGTAAAAAATTTTCTCCAGAAAGTTTAAGATCTTCTCTTGACCGTGACAGGAGCGGTCTTGACTCTTATAGAACAGTTTTAAATCAATCAATGTAATGGTCTTGGTTTTGACCTCTTCCAAAAAATAAAAAAAAAATAAAAAAATAAAAAAAAAAATTTCTATGAAATTTACACGTTACTTGTCCTATCAAAATATAAATTGCTCAGTATTTTAATATATCATCAGGTCATTAAACAGAGATTGCCCTTCTGCATACATTATAAATTTCAGGCCGAAATGATTTTTTATTAATTTTTATTTGTATAATTTTTATTCAATTATTATTAATAATAAGACATTTTAAAATTTTTTAGTAATTGATAATACCACCGGTGGAAACAGCCAATATATCTATGAACAAACAACGATGGTGGCCAGAAATAATTGTGATTGGACTGCCCACCATCCCTCTGTCCTTTTTAATCTATATTAAATGGATAGTTTCACGGATTTAAACTATACATTATAGAGATAACATTATTAAATAACGGAAATGCAGTTCCGAGATATCAAATTATGTAATATTAAGTATATATTAAATCATGATATATATTTTCAAAGCTATGCCGTCCCTCTTGCGTGGCCCCGAGTCCTGGACGAGGCGACAACAAACAGAACTGTGGCAGATATTTTGCTATATTTCCTTATTCAAACATCCTGAGGCAAGCAACCCATCTCCGGGACCAGACAATTCAATTCCATAGCACGTGCTCACCCTTATCTGTTCCGGGCACATTTTTCTACAAGACCACCGTGGTGTCTAAACATCGCGACCCCACAACCACAACTTGCACACCTTAAGCTAAATCCATATATTTAGAACTAAGCTAATTATTTCCTTACAGAGTTCATGCTGTAGCGATTACAGAAGTGTGCATCTTTTACTTGAACGTGTAAAGAAACAGACAAGGGAAGGTAGTGGAGGCGGCGCCCATTTTCCATCGTCGTGACTTTGATGACCAGAAACAGTGTCTTTGTTTGGAAGTGTAAAGAAACGGACAAGGATGTGGGCAAACGGATGCCCGTCTCGTCCTCATCCCTTTAATTACCAAGAGCTCAGATCCTTATCCGAATATGAATCGATTATTGGAAACTTAACATTGTTAGTGACTAGCAAACTTCATATTTTCCGTTAAACATATCAGCAGCAGGTGATTAAAACTTACACTTGTACGGTGCAAACTTTATGTGGTTTTTTTAATAATTGGAACTGCAGTTTTTTTCTTTCTTTGGATATTTTTTTTAATGATTACAGGAATTGTCAATAATTCAGTTTTGGAAAAGAATAAAAAATTAAATCAAGAGGTGTAAGCATTTGTTATCTACAGCTGCCATGGGGTGCACAAGCTCACTGTTTCCGCTATAAAAAGAGTAGCCATCTTAAGCTTAATCATCGCTAGCTCTTCTTCCCCGGATACCCTTCTTTCTCTTTCTTGTGCTAAGACATTATGGATCCTTACAAGGTATCTATCATGCCTCTGTACACCTTCTGTAATTCTTTTCTAATGATCTTTTTTCAAGTTGCACCTGCAAGGATAGCTCTAGTTCACTGGCCTTTGGTCAAGCTAATTCTTCAGCTTTCCTGTGGATTCAATCTTCCCTTTATTTCATTTCTTGCCCAGAATGATGTACCCTTTTTGTTTGTTTCATGCAGTTCCGACCATCAAGCTCCCACAATTCTCCATTTTTAACCACCAACGCTGGAGAACCCGTTTATAACAACGATTCAACACTCACTGTTGGAGTAAGAGGTGATGTACAGTGTATACTGAAAGAAAGTTAGATCTTTTTCATGTAGCTAAGTATCAGATTCTGAATTAGTTCTTAGTCTGCGAGGTGGTGCACTTGTTCCAGTGCAGAGTGATAAATATGCCACCTGAAATCTGATTCTTTTGAGGGAATTAATACTCTGTAACACAGGCCCTATTCTGCTGGAGGACTACCACTTTGTGGAGAAGATTGCCAATTTCACCAGGGAGCGTATTCCCGAGAGGGTTGTTCATGCCAGAGGTGCTAGTGCCAAGGGATTCTTCGAAGTTACTCATGATGTATCCAATCTCAGTTGCGCTGATTTCCTCCGTGCACCTGGAGTTCAGACCCCTGTCATCGTTAGGTTTTCAACCGTCATTCATGAGCGTGGCAGTCCTGAAACCATAAGAGATCCCAGGGGTTTTGCTGTTAAATTCTACACCAGAGAGGTAAGATTTCCAGGATCTTTAAGTAATTTTCTTTCATGTGATTTCGCTTTACTGGATCTTAACCTTTTTGATCTGGTGATTATACTTTTTTTTGTCATCGTCAGGGTAACTTCGACATAGTCGGGAACAATTTCCCTGTGTTTTTCATCCGTGACGCAATGAAGTTCCCTGATGTCATTCATGCCTTCAAGCCCAACCCGAGGTCTCATATCCAGGAGTACTGGAGGGTTTTCGACTTCCTTTCTCACCATCCCGAGAGCTTGGAAACTTTTGCCTTTCTCTTTGATGATGTGGGCGTGCCACTGAACTACAGGCATATGGAAGGTTTTGGTGTCCATGCCTTCACTCTCGTCAACAAGGCCGGCAAGGTGGTTTACGTGAAGTTCCACTGGAAACCCACTCTGGGGATCAAGTGTATGTTGGAAGAAGAGGCCATAAGAGTTGGTGGAACCAACCACAGCCACGCCACACAAGATCTTAATGAATCAATCGCCGCCGGAAACTACCCTGAATGGAAGCTTTACATTCAGACTATGGATCCCGCCGATGAAGACAAGTTCGACTTTGATCCTCTTGATACGACCAAGATTTGGCCAGAAGACGTCGTACCTTTGCAGCCTGTGGGCCGGTTGGTGCTAAACAAGAACATCGATAACTTCTTTAACGAGAATGAAATGCTTGCCTTCAATCCTGCTCATGTGGTGCCTGGAATCTATTACTCGGATGATAAGATGTTGCAGGGTAGACTCTTCGCTTACAGTGACACCCACAGACACCGTCTTGGACCGAATTATCTGCAGCTTCCGGTGAATGCACCCAAGTGTTCTCATCACAACAATCATTATGATGGTGCTATGAATTTTATGCACAGAGATGAGGAGGTAGTCTCTCTTTCTCTCTCTGTCTGATTCTCTTCTCCATTCGCTTTAGCCTCGATCACCATTTGAGCTTTTCTGATGATCATTCTTCTCTGCAGATTGACTACTTCCCTTCGCGACATGATCCTGTTCGTCACGCCGAGAGATTCCCCATTAACTCTGCCATCTTGACCGGAAGGCGAGAGAGGGTATATATGTTTTCCAATATGTTCTTAAATTTGGGAAGAAGCGCATACATTTTGTAGGCTAGCTAACACCATTCTTTCATTTTACAGCGCGTGATTCCAAAAGAAAACCATTTCAAGCAAGCAGGAGATAGGTTCCGTTCCTTTGATCCTGACAGGTACCTCTGTTTTGAAATAATACGAGTTAATTTGTACTCTCGGTACTGATAGTGGTTTTGACATCTCACGACATCTGAATATTGTTTTCATCTTTCCGTTCTCCAGGCAAGAGCGCTTCATTCGCCGATGGGTGCACTACTTGTCTGATCCCAAGGTTACATACGAAATTCGCAGTATTTGGATCTCGTATTGTACTCAGGTAATTAAGAGTTTCCAGCTTCCAGCTTCCATCAGCTAACGCATATGTACAGAGCAATAGACCAACCTAAAGAACATACTGAATCTTCCTCTTTGCTTTTGTCGCTGCAGGCTGATAGGACTTGGGGTCAGAAGCTTGCCTCTTACCTCAATATAAGGCCGAACTATTGAAGCTCCTGTCTTTGGCGAGAGCAAGCAAGACGGCGGAAACAGATCGTTGTACTCTCAAAATGGCGACACCGTTCGACCCGACTACTGTTTCTGCTCTATCTTAGAATCCAGAAACAAAAAAAAAAAAAAAAAGAAGAAAAATGCTGCCATTTGTGTGCCATATCTGTGTACTGCACCAGGAATCTATACTCGAGACACTCACTCCTTTGTATCTCGATGAAGAGTTCCCTTGTACTAAAATTATATAAAATAAACTCCCTCCAGTCCACAGCTGGTAGGGATGGTGTATGCATTCCAATTTCCTGTTTTCCTCCATGACTGGTGTTTGCAATGTGATTAAAAGTCCTGCTTTGAGCTTTCTTTAAGACCTGAAGCCTGATAATGATATGGATACCATTCTCAATCTCAATTCCCTCAACCTCTTGACAATGGAAGCGTAAATCTTTAAGACAAGTAGGCAAAACATTTTCACATTCAGAACCGTGGCACCTGTCCTAGCTGCCTCCTGCTCCGTCCACTTCATGATTCTACATTGTCAACGGTGGTTGGAGAAGATAAGAAGGGGTTATCATGAACATAATGGCCTGCTGACGTATAGAACGGATTGGAACCGTGGCAATCAAATCATACACCAGCAGACAATCCCACACAGAACTCCAATAATTCATGGTGCTAGGTCTCTTTCGAGTGGTCCAGGGCCTCGAGGCAATCTTGATCCGTACGCTTTACGTCCTTTCACACCCTACTCCTTTTCCCCCTTAGCATTACTGGGCTCCGTTTGTATTAATTTTAAAAAATAACTAGTAGATGATCCATTCATTATCAAACTGCATCTTGTTAATAAAAATCATATTATATTTAGTCTATTCTTTTGTTACTTTATTAAATTTAATACTTTTTCATCATTTTAGTTGCTCGAATTATGAAATGGAATTTATTGGGAATATTATCACATGGATGCGGTATCATTTAGAAAAAAAGAGGAAAAGTCAAACAGTTAAAATTTCTAAAATTGGGAATGTCCAAAAGACCCTCGACACTCTACAGGGGGCTGGCAACGGATCACAGGAGGTTTTAGGGAGCGGGAAGTTAACTAACTATTCAAAACGACCCGAAGAAGCGGGCAAATTGGCTTGCCATTATTTCAGCCAGAAGCCGTTGAAGCGGTCATGCGAAAAGCTAAAGCTGCGTGATTGATTTTTGAAGAACACACACACTTTAACCCTGAAAAATGGAATCAACAACAAAAGTGCAGCCTACTGGACTTTACCCCGCTCGGTAGCTTTAGCGCATATTCTCGGTTTATCGAAGAGCCTGAGCCGTTATTACTTTTGTTTGTTTATTTGTTTGTTTGGGGTGATTGAGGGCATTTGAGAATATGATGGAGAGGGCAGAGTCGGGGCAGAAGCTGTACACGCGTATGCGACTCTGGGAATTGCCTGATCAGTACGTGATTGAGCCCACTGATGGATCCGGCGGTTCCTCTTTGTCTGTCAATCGCACTGATGGTTCCATGAATCTCATTGGTTCGATTTCTGTTTATTAATTTCTCTTTTCTTTTTTTTGGGAGTGTGTGAACTCTTAAACCTCCTAGCGTGACCTTTCTAAAAATTACAAAAAAGGTGAAACGGATTCCTTTGCCGTCTGAATGCAGATGGGGTTCCAGAGTGCAACTCTGTTCGGGCACCGAAAATTCGGACAGTCTACGGTGTCGTCGGAATGCTCAAGCTTGTTGTCGGTAATGATTTGGTTGTGCAATGGTGATTTATCAAATTGAGTTAATTAATGGGATGTTTTCTGAATTTTGATTTGTTTGGTTCAAGGGTCGTACTTGGTGCTTATAACAGACCGCGAATCTGTTGGATCTTACTTGGGGCATCCCATCTATAAGGTTACACAGTTGAAGATTTTTGCCTGCGACCACTCTGTTAAAGATTCCCCTGCTGAACAAGTAATTGCCACTGCTAACTTGTTCACATTTTGGTTCGTGCATTCGTTCTAACTGATAAGGAGATGGTGTAACTCTGATGGAAATGTTGGCAGAAAAAGGTGGAGTCTGAATTCGCTGCCTTGCTTAGTGTTGCAGAAAGGACTTCTGGGCTGTATTTCTCATATGAGTCCAATTTAACTTTGAGGTGAACATTTTCCCAAGCTGGTGGTCAGTATCGATTTTCTATTTGTGATTTCTGTCTTAATTGTGGGGGAAAGCTGGAAGATAAGGTTAGCCGGTGTTTCTTGATGTGCTCTGGCAGTTGAAGTGAGCTTAACTAAATCATCCTATAGTATTTTCACTTCTGATTTTTTATATTCATACATTAGACAAACAGGAAAGTGGCTGAGTACACGAGATCATGAGCTTTGAACATTTAGTAGAACCAACTAAGCTATCAATTCAATCTTAAGATTAATGAAAACACAAAGAAGCCTGAGATAAAGATTGTTGATTTAGCTGATGTATCACTTCTTGTAAACGAAAAATGGGAATTAAGTTCTTGGGATTATTTCCAGGCCATGATGATATATCAGACCTATTAGGAAAACATGGGGAATTAACAGTGAGGGGAAAGGGAAAAGGAGACTTATTCGTTTAAGGTAGTAGAGCAACTGCAACATCTATTTACACTATTTATATCATAGAAAATTGAAAAATAAAAGGATGTTCTAGCTGATGAACTCGCAAAGAAATTCTGCCATGACTACAGATTTAAATTCTCAGGCTCACTGATCGTTCAACCTGGTGAAATGATCACGCTCCTCTATAGTTTAGGGACTTTTGCATTAAAACTTAACATATATGGATGTAAAACATTCACATAATTTTTGCTTATCATGTAGAAACATTATTTGGCTGTATCTCTTAGATAATTTTTTTTTGGTGAAATTGTTAAATACCATATTTCTTCAAAAAAAATAAAAATTTAAATAACATATGTTTCTTTGGCATAGTGCCCAGCGACTGCATGATTTGGGCAATGAATCTAAGTTACTGCCACTTTGGAGACAGGTTAGTGTTGGCACTTGTAATCTCTGCTTTCTTTGGATTTTCATTGACTTAGAAGTTTTTGCCTGTACTACAAAATGACTATCACAGGCGGAGCCGAGGTTTCTCTGGAACAATTATATGATGGAAGTGCTAATTGATAACAAGGTTCCGTCCTGACCTTAGATTTATTTATTATTTCCAAAGCATTTTCCAGCTTTCTGTTGTTGAAATGAAGTGCTCATCAGGCTGTTGTATGTTGTCTGCAGCTTGATCGATACCTTCTTCCTGTAATTCAGGGGAATATCCTTGTGCAATTTTTCATTTATTTCTGTTTTTATTGGAGAACTACTCTTTTATCTGTGTCATGGAAACAGTACAACCTTTTGTCTTTTCATTTGAGTTTATCCTTAATTTATAAGCAGGCTTTCAGAATTTTCAAGCTGCCATCGGGAAAGAAATAATTGATGTTATCCTGATTGCTAGAAGATGCACAAGGAGAAATGGTACTTGTTCGGCTCTGTCATACAAAATGATTTTACAAATCTGAAATCTGTTCTCTTCCACTGATCATTTTTGCCACTCTTTTCTTTTTTTTTTTTTTTTTTGAAGAAAACGATGGATTTCATATATTCAACCACATAACAATAAAAACTAGGTTCTATACAGCCAGTTAAAAACTAGGTTCTATACATCAAGTTTGCCAGTAATGAGACGCTAGCAATGAAACTATAAATTGCCTATGCTCTCCATAGGTAATTTGTCTTTTCACTCCTCTTCATTTCACAATCTGCATCCAGTCCTCTACTGGCAGTAAATCAGCGCTCCTCTGAATTCCTAACTTGAGGTTAACCATCGCCCAACTTATCCCTTGCCACTCTTTTCTAACAACTACTTTTTTTTTTTGAATGAATTTTCTAACAACTAGTAGCCATGATAAAACATAAGCCCGTAGAGTTAGTTGCAATTGCTGAGGGGAGATTGAATGCATGACTGTTGGGTGCAGTATGCTAGTTCCAATGAACATTTTAGATGTTTTATCGTGAGGTTTCATTTACTGAATGAAAATGGAAAAATATTTCTTTAACTGAATTTCTAGAATAGATATGCGTCTTCTTTCTATCGCTTGGGTCTATGGACTTACCCAGAATGTTAAAACCTTGACCAATATGATAATGTAAAGTGATATGTTGATTTACTGACATCCTGATGAATCCTGAGAGAAGCATTTTAAAATCTTTTCTTGTCAAGGCCATTTATGCACTGGAAACGTATGCATATTTATTATTCATGGTTAAATTATAAATCTCAATGCCTTTTCTTTTCATAGAAAAACCCTAAAAGAAAATTCTCAATGGCTTTTTATACTGTTAAGTGCTGGCGTTATTGTCATCCTAGTCTAGTTGTTGATGCTGGTGTGTCTCTTCAAGGCACTCGTATGTGGAGAAGAGGAGCTGATTCTGATGGCTATGTCGCTAATTTTGTGGAAAGTGAACAAATTGTGCAGATGAGTGGATTTACCGCATCATTTGTTCAGGTAACATTCGATAAAATTTCTCTCTGTGTGAATTGATGGTTTGGTTTTCCTTTTGAGTTTCTCTTGGACTGAAAAGTATCTTAGATGCTAAAATGCAGGGAATTAAGACTTGTAATATTCTGCAGTTATAGAAAGTGGAGAATGATATAATGGACTGAAACAAGTGTTTTATGGGATATGCCTTAGCAGCATAAGTTCAGAGTTGTTACTGAACATGGATTCACTGTCTCGCTTCCCCAGGTCCGTGGATCTATGCCATTTCTTTGGGAGCAGATTGTTGATCTGACTTATAAGCCTAAGTATGAAATTGTGAAACCCGATGAGGCTGTGAGTATTACTTGTTCCATCCATTTCCTCCGTCTAATCATATAATTTTGTTCTTTCTTTTAAGTTGACTTGGGAATGTTGCATGCTAACCAGCCTCGAGTTCTGGAGCGGCATTTTTTGGATTTAAGAAAGAAATACGGGAATGTAATAGCAGTGGATCTTGTCAACGAGGTATATATGATTGCCTCTCATATATTTGCAAGCTATTTATGGACCCCATCTTTTTAGACATATTTTCTTAGTTTTCGTTCCTCTCATTCATCAGCATGGAGGTGAGGGTCGCTTGAGCGAGAGGTTTGCTAGTTCGATGCAGCATGTGAATAGTGACGATGTAAGGTAAAACTTCGTTCCTAGACACTTCTCATTTTTTCTTCAAAATATTCTCTAAATAATGCAAATAGCGGTTAAAATATTGTAGATATCTGCACTTTGATTTTCACCACATCTGCGGGCATGTTCACTTTGAGCGGCTTTCTATACTTTATGAGCAAATTGTTGACTTTCTGGAGAAAAGTGGGTATGTTTCCGTCAAATATCTTGATATCTCAAACTTCTCTTACGCTAATACATTTTGTTTCGATTGATATAAAGGTTTTCTTGATACTCATGAACTTCTTGAAAGCTAGTTTAGTTTTAATGTTACGTAATAAAAAGTTATATTTTTCTTTACTTTCTTGAATTTTATAGGTATCTTTTATTGAACGACAAGGGTGAGAAAATGAAAGAGCAAACCGGGGTTGTAAGGACTAACTGTATCGATTGCTTGGACCGTACAAATGTGACTCAGGTAGGTTAATTTCCAGTGCTGCCGATACTACTTCATAGTATTAGGTTGTTCACAGTCTCGAAAGAGATGAGCATCTCATGCTTTGTAGATCAGAAGTCTTCTTCTTAACGATTGGGTTTGCAATAGCTTCACCGATATTGATCGTCCATTCAGTTAGTGTCTTACTACTTACAGCGAGATGTAAGCACCCCATTTAGACGTGCAAATTGTCCTCGGATTATTGTTGAAGCACATTCAGAAATTCATAAAAGTTTCTCTACATTTCTTTTATTTTTCTGAAAGACTCTACGATCAAGGTAGTAATAATGTCAAAACCTCTTTTTTCTTTCCCTTTTCCTTTTCTAGCTCAGCAAATCTATCAGAGGCCGAACAATGAATACATGCACTGAAGATGTTAGGTTAAATTACTTGATTTTCCGTTTTTGAATCTTATGCCTGATGTGATAATTCTTTTATGCTAATAGAGTATGATTGGTCGAAGAATGTTGGAGATCCAGCTAAGAAGGATTGGAATTTTTGGCGCCGAAGAGACTATTAGCTTACATTCAAACTTTGACGAAAGCTTTAAAATAAGTGAGCTTTTTCTCTTGCTCCTGATCGAATTTGTGCAGCTTATGATATTCTTACCTTTTTGCTCTCTGAATTTTGCTTTCCACTCTGTATCTTCAGTGTGGGCTAACCATGGAGATGATATAAGCATTCAATATTCAGGGACTCCCGCTTTGAAAGGAGATTTTGTAAGGTAGGTACTTTTTCAAGGATCTACTGCAATGTTTTGAATGAGCGGAACATGCTTGCATTTTCTCCCTATATGACCCAAGAATATAAGTGAAGAACTTCTCCAAACTTTGACGAACTTGTTGAAATACTGAATTGCAGATGTGGGCAGCGGACAGTCCAGGGAATCCTTCAAGACGGCTGGAATGCCCTTGCTCGCTATTATTTGAATAACTTTTCAGATGGAACAAAACAGGTTGGTGCCCATCCTTTTTTTGAGTTTCTAAATTGTTATATATGTTAATCTATTTTATTTTCCTTCCTATTATGCTATAATTTTCTTTTCTTTTCAATCGATGTTCTTTCCTAACTGAAGCTCCAAATTATTTTATCTTGCAAATTGCTATCACAGCTATTGTGTTCTGCTAAATTTGTTCTCATGGATGGTTAATCATTTTCTTTTATAAAATGCTGTAACTAAAATTAGAAGCCTTCCCCACTCCTTTTCTTCATTTTTTCCACCTCGTGTAAAAGCTATCTTGAAATACATGCTTTTCCATCCTTAAAAGGGGATTATCCAACATCTATACCATGGATTTTGACATTTTTTTGGTACACATGAAGGATGCAATTGATCTCTTACAAGGACACTACATTGTTTCTGTAAGCCGAGATATTAGTCCCCCATCTCAGGCACAAGGAGGCGTGGAGTCTATTGCAGTGAGTACCTGTGAACTGTAATTTTTTAATAATTATTATGCATCACAATAGAAGTTTAGCACGTCATGATCGCAAATGATGCATATTTTATCAACTTTAGTTTCCATTTTCGAGTTAAAACCTTGTTTGAGAGTCGCATGGCACTGTACTTGTCGCCATGATGTCACGGCTTCTGTCCTTAGTCATAATAGCAAATTACTTGCTGTTGTTTCCAAAGTAGATTTTGCTCTTTGATTCTTTAACATGGGGAACCTAACGTGGTATTATGTAGCCTTATGATTTTACAGGCACTGCTACACTACCTATCACCAACTATGACATAAATTATTTACTCTTATTGCAGTCTTTCCGGGTGGCTTTTTCTTTGTTCTTGGTGGGTATACTTTTTGCCCTAATGTCACTTAGGCAAGGTAAGATTATTCCATTGATGTGAAAAATAAAAGAAGGCTATGCTTATCTATAATGTATCTCTATCAAAAAGATAAGGATTCTCTTCCTAAATGGAGGAGTGAAATAAGCGTGAAATGTCTTCTAATACTTTCATTTTAGAGGGTTGGAAGGAAACATATATTGAGCTTCGAGTTGGCGATTGGAATTTAAAAAGTTGCTCAGCTAAACCATCTATCTGGAGTTGAACATCTAGTTTTATGCTGCCAACATACTACTTTTTACTATTAAATCCATGACCAATGTTTACCTCATGATACTTTTTTCAATATTTGATGTGAAGAACTACACATGCAGTAGTAATCGCCTCGTTGAGATGATTTTTCATATTGAATTGGGCTATGCCTCAAATAATACCTTAAACACACTGCATACAATTCATATTTGAGTTGGTATAGAAGTTTCAAACTTCGTTGTTATTTATTGGTAGAGGCCTTATTTTGGATATGGAAATAACTTTTCCTGCTAGATTTTGAAACATCGTGAACTTGTCTGATAAAAATGATTATTTTTTCATTTAATTATGATAAGTATATGACAATTTAATTATGCTACTTTCTGATATTTCATCATTCTTACTGCTTAGAATAATTATTAGCCCAAACTCTTAAAATATAAACACAAACCATAGCAATGTGTGAGGCATTTCCTTTGAGCTTGTCATAATTCTGCACTTTTTATCCATCTCCTGTGCAGCTCCATATGATCTTCGGCATTTATTCTTCTCAGTTGTGTGGGCAAGCATTAGTGTTGGCATTGCAGCATTTATGAGGGCCAATGGACGAGTTTTCTGCAATCGACCTCGTCTACACAAACCTCGCTGCTGATTTAGGTCCAGATTCAAAATGTTCTGGCATCTCTAAATTACATGTCAAATTATTTACCTATGTTCATTTTTTCATTCTTTCATATAAAATATTTGGTAGCCACCTAGTTCCTCATTCACATATGAGCATCTGCTTTTCCGAATGCTTAGTTCAAAACTTTTCTTGTTTCCCTTTGTTTCTGGGAATAATTTATGAATATTATTCCTCATAACAGTACAAAGCTTCTTACGTAGTTGACCATTCACTCTAAAGAAATAAAATCTCTATGGCCTTGGGTTACAGAGGACTTGAGACAATAGAGAGTAACAGGAAGCAAGTTGAATCACAAAAAACAAGTGCTCGGTCATGATCCGAGATCCATACATCTTGTTTTGCAGGGTTGCAACTCTGTCACATCACCCTTGTAGAAAGTTGTTGTAAGCAATCTATTCAAAAACTGTATTATTCAAGTGAACAGAAAATATAATGGCAAAAATTGGCAGGATATCAATTCTACTTCACCTTTCTGTACTGTGGTTCAACAATTTCATGTCCACACTAAGATGCCTTGCGCACTTGATGGAAGGGGGGACGATGATGACCTGAGTGCTGGCCATGTCGCTGGTTTGTGATCTTTATGGAACTAAAATTGCTTTTAGTTGCTTTCGGTTTTTTAATACCATCTATTTCTTCCAACATCTCGACAACTTCCTTCATGGCTGGCCGGTTTTTAGGATCATTTTCCAGGCATCTCGCGGCAAGTTGTGCTGCTTGCAGCATTGCCTTGGATGAGTATTGATTCTCCATCCTAGCATCCATCATGGCTTTAAACCTTTTTTTGTGTAATAGAATTGGCTTCAGCCATTCAGCCAAACTTTGCTGCCCAGTAGGGCGTTTCCTATCGAGTGCTCTCAAGCCTGTCAGCATTTCCAGCAGCACCACACCAAAACCATACACATCACTCTTCACATATAAATGACCTGTCATGGTAAATGTGCAAGGTTAGATGTATTCATCAGCTCTGGAAATATATTTGCATTCAATGCCTATCCGAGTAGCATTTCAAATATTAAGTCTTTCTGTCAGGTAGAAGAAACCATTTTTTTGCAGTACAGAAGAACCAGCAGAGTTCACAAGGTTTCGTGTCTGATGGGACGGAAATATTTCTAACATTATTTCAAAGGTGAAACTGTCTAGTCCATTTCATGCCTTGAACATTTTATATAATCTCCTATATCTTTTGCTATTTGTCATATATTTCATTACCTGTGGCAACGTACTCTGGAGCAGCATAACCATATGTTCCCATAATCCTAGTTGTCACATGAGTGGCTTCACCTGAAGGACCTAATTTTGCCAAGCCAAAATCAGATATCTTGGCATTGTAGTTCTGTAAACACCAAGAACTGATGAGAAACAATAAAATAGGAACCCCATAAATCGTGCTTGAATAAAAAACAAAGACTGAGAGATAGAAAGGAGAGTCATGGATACCAAGCTCGACAAACATTCTATGGCTCACATAAACATTATATTCGAAATGACCCTTTTACTTGCTTCTCAATTTGCACATCCTCCATATAAGATGTCCGATAATGACCAGTAAATTCAGCTCCTGTGGAACTACAGTGCACATATTTGGTTGTTTTTTTTTATAGAAAATTCTCCCAGCATCGCAGGAGTAATCTCTCCACGAGATTTGATCAGTACCTGTTTACGTTAGTACCCCACCAATAAATGAATCCTGGTTCTTATGTTATTTATTAGCTACTTGCTGCTAATTTAGTAAATTGGGTGAAGTCAGCTTCCTCTTTCTTAAAGGGTCAGAGATTTGGTACTATCTCAGTATTAGTTTGGAGAAGTGTAAGGAAAATATTAATGTCAAGTCATGGTCAAGTTAATTACCATGAGAAAGAACAGAAAACACTGAATTGGAAGAAAATCAATCAAACAAACTGAGTCAGTTCATTCTAATCCAGTATGTCAACCTCATCTCTTCCTGATTTATCGTGTATCTCTTTTCTCAGTAGCAAATGTAGAGAACTACAATATAACCAAGAAAAACCAAAAGCAGATGATGGATGATAAGAAAGACTAACCACATCAAGAAGGATATTGGATGCCTTAAAATCTCTATAAATGACTTCTTTATCTGAAGTATGTAGAAAAGCTAGACCTCGAGCAGCTCCAATCAATATCTTGAACCGAATGTCCCATGACAAGGGTTCAATTGTAGGATTTCCTGCACAAAAAAGTAAACCGGCTATTAGTATTTCATCTACACATTTAGCTAAGTATCTTCTTTTCCTTTCCCATAATCTTATTCTAAGAAATTCTTACTTCTAAAAAGATGATTCTCCAAGCTTCCTCTCTGCATGAATTCATACACAAGGAGTAGCTCTGTATCTTCCCAACAGTATCCCAGCAACTTTACTAGGTTGGGATGCGATAGTCTTCCTAGAAAATTCACTTCCGACTGCATTGTCAAATAAAGATTACATATTTGACATCAGTAAGAAGTATTAGAATTGCATTGCTTTAAAGTTGTAAAAACACCAAGCCCATGTGTCGGTAAAGGGTGATCAACTTGTGGTTCAGTGATAAAAAGATTTGGGTTTCCTTAAATATTAAGTTCATGATTCTAATCTTGATGAGTACGAATAGAGTAAATACGACTGATGCCAAATTGAGGTTCGAACAGAGACTAGTTTTCAGTAATAACACAAACACAAGGTGGCGGGCAGTATAGATGACTTTAAGAAAAATGATCACTTTGATTAGAAAAAAAAACGATTGATTCCAAATGGGGAAAGCAATCTTTCTTCTTCTCATTATTGCCTAACCTTCCTTTTTAAGTATAACATGCTCAACAAAGAAGGAAATTTTGATGTTAGATTTGTTGAAGCAATACCTGCCATTCCTCCAAACCTTGCATACTTTCACTGTTCAACTTCTTGATAGCAACAGCCATGCCGGTACCAAATCTAGTAGGTGCTAAAGTCCTCTCATCTACCCATCCTTTGAAGACTTTTCCGAAACCTCCCTCACCCAGCAAGGTGTCGGACTTGAAGTTTTTCGTGGCATTTCTCAAATCCGCAAATGTGAACATCTTCAAGAGCGGCGACTCAAATATTTCTCCATCTGGATTTATCTCTACACTTAGCTCACTCACCGCCGCTGAGAATTGGCTCTTGCCTAGACTGCTGCTGGTGGCTGACATTTCTGTGGTGGTGGTGCTGTAGTTGTTTCTTGATGCCCCTTCACCACCACAAAAAACCAAGAGCACAAAGGATCAATCAGAACATGAATCCCACACAAAAGGAATCCACAGACCAACATCAAGTGGTATTGTTAGAGCAGAAACTCACCGGTGGTGGAAGGATTGTTGATGGAGCTAGGACTAGGATCAGCCAGGGGAGATCTTAGACAATTTCCCATGTTGACCAGCAAGTGTCCGTGCTTGATGCCCCAAAACTACTCTCAATGTATCAAAGCAACAGAGCAATACCCAAACACACACGCAAGGTTTTAAGGCCTTTGAGACGCAGAAACTAAGAAGGAACCTAGAAGAATCGCAAGTTTTGAAATTTCCGCCTATCAGATGTGGTTGTCTTTCTTTTCTAGTTTAGCGGACAGAAATAAAGTATACGGTTTTTTCCTGGCAATTGAACAGAAAAAGACCATTAATGGGAATTTCATCGCTTTTCAATCTTTGACATATCATTGATATTATTTTTTTACTCTTTTTCTTTTCTTCAAAGGTTGCTCCCATTCGATGATTGCAGCATCTCGCCGTAGAGGTCAATTTGGCGCGTAAGTCAGCGCGGACTGGTGAAAACGACAAAGCATCCGTGTTTACGCGCTCGGACAATCCCTGGTTAATCGTGACAATGGCTGGCTAATTCTATCGCAGAGTTGCTACAAGCAAGAAACTTGCAGGGTTAAAGAGGTACTGATATTTGCCTTGTGACGTTATCCTTTTGCACTTTGATTTTGTATTTTCACATGTGCAACACCTGTTGGATTCTTTTTTCTCCGTAGCAAATTGAAACTGAACTGATATCATCAAGTCTCCAGTTTTCCTTCTTGGCTTATGTTTGTGACGGAAGTGTTTCCCCCTGCCGAGTGCCGAAGATTAATGTAGCCGACAAGAAAAGCAAATAAGGGAATGTTCTGGATTATGATTATGGACATTTCAAATTAAGTATGACAAAAATATATATATTAAAAATAAAATAAATAAAATTCATCGTCTAACACCAGTTAATTTATATATATTATGGCGTTTATTTATTGTTAATTTAATAAAAATTTGATAAAAGTTTTAATTTAATTTAATAAATTTTTACCGGTAAATTCCATGAAAATGAGATAAACCGGTAAAATACACTGCATATCATTTAGGTACAGTCCCAGTCTCATCCGGATGCACATCCCCTACTTCCATACACCTAAGATGAGTTTTCGTTGCAGAAAAGTCTTTCATTTTATCTAAAAGGTTCATAAATTCAGAGTATTTGAATATAAAATTTCTTCGTCCAGCATTCATTGCGCAATCCTTTGACTTCCACCGTCCACCAAAATGCGTTCCCCTAGACCTTAGGCCGAGTAGTAGTGGTGCTAGGATCCGAAAACTTGCTGGGACTGGAAAAACCGTCCCGTGGCCCCCCACCACTCCCCCCCAACCCCACTATTGACATGTTGAGAAGTGGGAAGCTGGAATTAAAAACTACGGCTGCTGGAAGTTGGCCAGCATCGCCGTTTTCCCAATATTAACGCCAAGGAAAAGGGATGTTCCACTCGGTTTTGACGACCAAAACTCTCCTCCTACATCTACAAGGTCGGTTCTTGATAGATATTATTTGCAGTAGTTTAACAGTTCAATGCAAATGAAGAAACATTCACGACCCAGATAACCATTGGGCGGCCTCTAAGAAGCCGAAAACAACTGCAGATGCCTCAGAAGAAAAGAGAACTAAAAAGCCATTGATAGGATTGGAAGCATTATGTAACTATGTACCAGAACAATTTAATGGGTCTAGAATCTCGGAAGAGCAAACTTTTGTTCCTGGAGGAATCCATGTTTTATCAGAGTTTTCAAAATTGGGACAGGCATAGGCCCTGGCTTCCGAGAGCGCGAGCTCTGTGCCTTCTCTTGAAGACGTCTTGCCTGAATCTCTTGGTCTCACTCTGTATTTCCACGCACGGCTTCCTCTCGATAGTTTCCTTTTCCCTCTCTAACATCTTTGTCCTCCTTGCGACAGCCAAGGCAGCATCCTCATTCTCTTGTTTTTGCCTTTCCGCCTCTTCCTGTGGACATTTCAAAGCATTCCAGGATATCATAATTATCCTAAAATGGTTTGAAGCAATGAAGTTTAATACCCTGAAAGAATGAGAGAAAGAAAGGAATGGAGAGGACCTGAAGATTACGGATAAGACTGTCAAGGGATTTGATTTTTCTGTGAGGCCATCGAGGAATACCCAATTCCCTGCACTTCTTCTTCAGTACTGTAAGTCCAACTTTCAGGTTTTTTGATGCTTCTGCAATTGGAAGGTCGAAGTGTTTGACAAGATCTTCTAAAGCAATCCTAGCTATGTCTTCTGTAGCTGCTCTTTTTTTCTTCTTGCCCACAACACCTGCAGGTTTTCCCAGTCCATCAGGCATGACAGTCAATCGGAAAAATTCTATAAAGTCAATTAGGTTTCATCTGAAAGATGCATAACTTAAGAAAATTACTTGGTCCGAGATAAAGTTTCATTTTTCCGTTGCGTCTAACAAATATTGTACACAAGAAATCAAACAGAAAGTAACCAATTGACGGAATTGTAAAGAAACCGTGCATCCTTTTCTCTAATTATAAGCCTCTGAAAGAAAAACCTGCTGCGCTTTCTCCCATTCGTTCACTGTTTCGTTCAGATTTGGCGACAGAATAAGGAAGACAGTTGAGATCCTGGTCTAATACTGTCACGTTTCTCTTTGACTGATGGCAGTCATCTCTGAGCCCTTCACATATTTCTCTGCAGTAAAGTTGCGAAGGCCTTTCAGCTTCCATTCTGCAGCTCAACTTGGTAACCAATTGCAGATCTTTGACCAGTGTAGGGATCGACCTCAACTTGGGATTTCTGAGTCTAGCAATTAGAGAAGAGGACGATCAGATTACTATAACCTTTCCTTTGGCATGCAATGCATTGTATGTATTGTTATGCCAAAAGAAAAAATCGATGACATGCGATGATTCACCTAAATACTGACAATTTCTGCCAAATTCCAGGTAGGCCATGAAGAAATAGAAAAAAAAAGAAAAAGCCATGACGATCAAATCAAATGAATCGGTTTCCACAAATTCGCACCCCAAAGATTTAACCTTTGAGTTGGAAGATAACACAAAAGCCTGTAGCAGAACAGTGTAAATACACCCTAATTCAATATGATCTACAGAGGATAAGAAAAAAGAATGCAAACCAATCCCTTTTTTTTTTGGCTTTTGAAGGACATAGGTCCATTTTCATTGCAAGTGTTCTTACATGCCCCAGACAAGGGAGAATACAGAGTTCATTCAAATTGTACCAATCAATTTTCACAGTTCTTAAGGCGCAGAAAGCAAGATTCATGATGCCAAAAGTGGTTGGTAATCATGTTTACAAACGTTATAGTATATCTCAATAGGTATATGATCCCGGCCCTAGGCAAAACATTATGAATATCGCATGAAGTACCTCCAATGAAGAGACAGAATAACAGGAATAAAGATGATATACCCAGAGACGGAAATTAGTGGAGTGTGGCTTAAAAGAGGAGGCTTATTGGCATGAAATACAAAAATGCAACGCCACAAACCAATAACTTGCCCTTCAAAGAGCTCTACAATCCGTGCTCTCTCCAATCTGAGAACTGGGTTAGCCGCCATTTCAATATACGGACCATCCACAGAGAACAAAAACTCTCTCTCAACTTCTTGTTCCCTTCCATCTTTCAATCGGTACACATGCAAGCTCCTGACCAGCTCTAGAAGCCCCACGCAGAACAGCCAACAAGTAGCCAAACAAAAGAACGAAGCCTTAGCCTATTTTTTTTAATAAAAAAAATTCAAATCCCACATTGAAAATCTACCCACGTCCAACAAAAACAGCAATGACACGAGACGGAAAAGCACAAGACGAGTACCTACCTTCGTTGATCGTGTTCTCAAAGACTGAAAGAGCTACCAAGGAAGAGTCTTGACAAGCCATGAATAGGAACATAACATGATTAGCAGATAAGGACTAAACAGAAATCCAGAGAGCAAGATAGAGTGAATTGAATGAAGCCGAGCCAATGGTCTTGAAGAATGAGCTTCCATGATTTATTTTAGTGAAGTCTGGCCTGTAAAAGGTGCAGCCTGAGCCAAACATAAAGATTGGTTTTTTCCGTTTTTCGTTTTCAAGTTAATCTTCTTTCCACTCCTTTCTCATGCAACTAATTATATTCCCATATATGCACTTCCCACTTTTACCTTTTACCTTTTTTGAGGATTTTCATCATTTTATTTTGTTACTATGCCTGCCCTCTCGTAACCAACCGAGCTTTTGCCCATTGCCCATTGATAAGCATCGTACAGGAAAATTCCAAGAACTCAAGTGTTCTTTCCTCCTCCCTCCAGTTCCACATAAAGGGTTTGCCATAAGAAACATTCTCAGAAATAATTCTCAATTATATAAGCATATTAAACCAACTATATATTATATTTTGACCAATTAAATTAATTTCAAAATCTGGGTTAAAATGGAAAGCTCATAAGATTTCAGGTATCAGTTAAGGAGTGAGAGGGAGGGATTTGGTTTGGTTGGTTTGGTTGGTTTGGTTGGTTTGATGAAGCTTTGTTGGATGAGGTAAGAATCCGAGGTATACCTTTTGTCTCCTAGCGGTCAAACACTTCTTCCGCTGGGGCCACCGCATGTGACGTTGCGGAAATTAACGATAGGTCCAACAGTTCCACTTTGAAATTATCGTTATGCCACTGAGAAGGTAGTCGAGTTTATGACGCAGTGCTGGATTTCACGGGGCGAGTCGAGGGGTATATAGGCCTAAAAGAAGAATCTTTTGGTTTTGCCCACGAAAGCCTCGCCGGTGACGCCTGGTCGCATGTTTGAGAAGTGGCAAAAGTAAGTTAGGGCATGCAACGAATCTGACCCTGGTTTTTACAGATATTACTCGAAATGCCACCAGGTTGCCTTGATTGACGAGCTTTGTCCGTTGAAAGTGATGAAATATTACGGACTTTCGGAAATCTGAGGTGTCTTATTGTCTGTCTTTACTTCTGGCTGGAAGTATAAAGAGGTCATATTATGTCCAAATCCATGTGCTGCACCGGCTTATACCGAAGGCATGGGAATATAGTTTCTATAAATATTACCTAATTAATATAAATTATTCCAAGATAATAAATAATGTAAAAATATGATAGAAAAACTTAATTGAGACTTGTAGTAAGTTGAATTGGAGAAACTTTTCAACTATCGGATCAAAATTATAATAATAAAGTTAAATTAATTAAAATAAATATATTTCTATGAAGTGGGCCGATTCGTCAGTCGTCAGACTCGTCACTCAGATTTGGCTGGGAGATTTGTGCTGTCAGGATAAAGGGTGACGTTGATTAGCCGTTGTTTGATTGTCACACTGGCCCAAGTTCGGTTGTCCGGTGATTTTCCCTTTGGGCTAAAGGCCCAAGACATACAAGGAGAGTTAAGTTCTAAGCGTCAGAAGACAGAGAATCGCCTGCAAATGGACAGCCCTTGACACGTCGTGCGCGACATCATATATAGGACATAAAAGATTAAAAGCAACGGTCAAAGAATTTTCTGTTACCACAAACATTTCATGATAAGCTGTGCCATAAATACCGTATGGATTTAGTAATTACCAAAACAATCAACAGGCGATCAGTTTCTAGAACGGAGTATACCAAAACAGAATGCCATCCATATTCAAAGCTTTGAGTCAAACATTCATAACGGGTATCTGCATAGTTGATACAAGAAGGCGGCAGGCAGTGGATTCATGTGTTGATGGAAAACCACAAGAAAACAAGGAAATACAAAGATGTTACCATAAATTTGTAGGCCGGCATGCTTCTCCTCACTGCCTTGATCTTGATTCTGCCCTTCTAGCTTCGTCTGGCGTTGAAGGAAATAGCTCAACATATCTCGACCCAATTGTCATCTTGTCCCTGCTCATAGCTCTTTTAGCCTCCTCCGCGGAAACAAACTCTACATATGCCTCTCCAGTAGCTTTCCCATCTGGCCGGCAAGCAATGTGGATCCTATCTTCAACCAACTTGTAGTCTTTGAAGAAATCAATTATTGAAGATTTCTTCACAGAAAAGGGGAGACCCCGCATCTTCAAAATCTCTGAGTATTCCATTTGATCCTTATCATTGAACCTCTTTGCTCTAGATGGAGGAGGACTACCATGGTAATCATTGTCATAGATTCCTTCATAGTTCACCTCAGAAGCAACAGCATTGTAGTAATCTTGTCTCTTGCACCTAAAAACTTCAACGTATCTGCGCCCCATGTTCTGTCTATCTCTCTGCAAGGCAAACTCTACCTGCATGGATCCGGCGAAGACAACAAAGGCCTCCCCAGTGAAACGCCCCTGCTTGTTGACCAGCAAGACATCCACAATATCCAAACCAGCAAAGAACTTGAAGATGTCGATATCTGTGCAGTTGAAAGGAAGGCCCCGCAGACGAACCACAGGAAAGGAAGGAGCATGCTGATATCCACCACCATAGCCGTAAGGTTGAAAGCTACTTGGACCACTCACTGCGAAGTAGGGATGTGATTCCATCATTCTTTGTCTCTTTGAGCCGACCTCGTACCCATCTGAAACCCCCCCGCTCCCCAACATTGCCCTTCAATTACCATACCCAAAAGCAACAAAAATCCCCACTCAACCTGTTAATAAAACCAGACCCAACCCACACTTCCCTGACACCTAATATTCCTATATTTCTATTCTTCAAGATATGCATCATATATATATAGATATATATTATATCCCTCCTAGAAAGAAACCAAACAAACCCTAAATGCAACGATTGCAACATATCATCGCGGATGCAACCAATGCCAAGGAAAAAGAATAAATGAATGCAGACCAAACCAAAATTATTAACCATTGGGTGGCTACGTTGGACAGCGAAAATTGTGTTCACGGAATTTTGAATGGAAACCAGCAAATATTAAACCATATACCATCAAAACCAAGCGCGAGACATTGCTAGCCACTTCATCAGTTTAACAACAATACAATTTTCAGCCTTCTAGACCAACCCGTAGCCCTCTCCAAATCGATGTCATCTATAAAATCTCATCCCTTTTATTTTCAAAGTTGATAAGAAATTCAGTAAATCAACCCAACAGATCCGTATTTGAGCTCCCTAACAATGATATGCAAGTAAAACAAAGGAACAAACAGAAAATAGTCCGAAAACAATAAGATTTTCGTACATACCCTCTCGATCCGTACATGATTGAGCGGATTTGAAAAGCTCCTGCAGACCTGCTTTATTCTTTGATGGGAAGTAATAGGAAAACTCAAAGTAACTAAACCAAATTTTCAAAACCCTAGCAAAATTTCACTTCGCGGAAAGAGGGAAAAAAAACCCTACCTATCCCGGGTTTAAAATGGCATCAGATGACCGCCCCTCTTCCGTTTCGATGCTTATAAAGTTGCAGTTACAGAAATACCCTTTGAAAGGGCTCTTGTTATACTTCGATTTTACGAAAGAAGATATTTTTCAAAAGATTAAGAGAGAGATAAATATAATTTTTTTTATATAAGGTTTGGGGTTAGTTAAAAGTTAAAACCTAAATAAAAAAAATAATTTATTTTATTGGATCTTGTTTAGTTATTAATCTAGATAATTTCACTTGTCTAGTGATTAACAGAAAAATATAAATTTATCGACGGATGAAATAAGAAAACATTGGTGCGATGCTATCATGCTTTTTTAATCTTTCTCTACATTATTACTGTAATGGATACAATTCGTTTTGAAAATAAATTAAATTAAATTTATAATAATAAAATCTAACTGATTATAAAATTTTAAAAAATTGATTTTCTACATTGCACCATCTATAAAGAATGGATGTTAATACAAATAGTAGTAATTATAAATTGACAAAGTACATAACTATTTTTCAAAGAAAGTGATACATTGAGAGGTTATCAGCAAAACTGAAATTTACAGAGAACAAATATACGAGGCCAAGTTAGACCATTAATCCAGACAAGTAAAGGATATTGCTGGTTTAAAGGATTCTTTTCTCCTTTCTTTCTGATGACGAACATGTCTCATTAACACTCCATGTCCTAGTTGAAAATTCGGGAAATGAATTTGCTAACTCTGGTAGATAATAGCAACCAGGGTACAATCCCAACCTGCGGCAATACGATACCAATCAGGGTTTTTTCAGAAAAAAAAGAAGAAAGAAACACAATACCATAAAATTTCCATCCAATGCATAATTACAATGCCAAACTGATTGGACCAAGATGGCACGTTAACTTAGAGTCTGCATGGATAATAATGAAAATTGAAAGGTTAAAAAACATTAATTCCATGCAGATCTAACACACAATTATGCAATATCGATACAAACGGATGTGGGCTTATAAGTAGTCCAGAGTAAATAAGAAAAACAAGTTCAAGTTTCATTACCATAACTTCATTCTTTGTATGATCTCCACCACCTCCCCAAGACAGTACCTTCCCTGCAGATTGACCAACATAGAGCATTAACACTGAAAAAGTTAGCTATCTTTGGAACATTGTACAGTCTTAATTAAACAATTTCCTGTTACAGAAATTCAACTCAATCCCAGATCCTGACCCCTTTGAAAATTAATCGTCTGAGGACCATATTACTGGCACCATGGAATCAAATAAAAAAGATAGAAAATATGCACCATAGATTCTCGTAAAACTAGAGAAAGGTGGGAACAAACTTCAATATGGTGTAGAGATCAATGACAAGTATGAAGTACCAAAAGGCTGTACAAGTTGCTGAGATATTGCAGCAACAGGAGCTCTCCAGAACCAGCAAATCAGCAAAATGTAAGTTATGACCTGCACGCTAAATTAATTTGTTACTTTCAGTGAAGAAACCAAATAGAAAAAAAAACAACAAAACTCATGCATCACTACCTTTGCGATGAATAAGATTTTCATGTACAGATCATATGAAAGTCTAATCTTATTGGTTTGAGCATCTTGATCTGGATAACAGATAAAATTGTTAGAAGCCACAGGATGTGAAAGGACCATATAAAAATTGAACATATTAGCAAAAAATATAAAAGAACAGAACAGTGAGACAGCAACACAGCAACATAGAAAATCATTACACTAGTTGAATATCCTACTCTACTCCCCATCTCAGTATTTCCAATTTTCCAGTTCTACTTGTAGACTCAATACACCATAGGTAAAACTAATCTAACCCAATACGCAAGAAGATATGATATCAAAATTATTGCACTACGTTCAAGAAACAAATTTCAGATGCGCGGACAAGTCTTGTATTTGAGAATTCAAAGCATCAATGGACATGATGATTTTTGGAAAGCTATGATGCAAGTTAAAAGGATCATATTGGAACAGTTCTTCACAAGACTTATGTGCAGGAAGCCATTACAAAACCATAGATAAACTGTACTTCAGGACCCACAGAAAAGGAGTGAGGAAGATTAAAAGAAAACTAAGGTTCTTAAATTGTAGTTGTGAATCTATAGTGTTTATGAATTGCATCAATCAATGTTTAAAGCAAATCCCAATTTTCTAATCATAATTGGTAGATTTGGTAAAAAAGATTGTAGCCAGTATGTCTGAATTTACAGTTCAATAAAACAGAGGGCATTGAGGATACTATTCTAAAGGAAGTTTGAATCATGAAATCGAAATTATAAATTTGACCTCCCTTTGGGTGGAAAGTTTTAACCATTGGTGAAAGATCTTGTAAAATAAAGAGAGGATGACAAGGTGCACTCATATGAAAATTGGACTTGAAAATTTTCCTCATCCTTACAACCTAAGTATTATAATAGCAAACTGACACCCTCAGCCTGGCTCTGCACTAACATAATCTATACAGTGCCTTTTCTGGACCCATGTTCCTTCCGTTTACACTAAAAAGCACTATTTACAATGTTCCCATAGTCATGACAATTTGCAAAAACTACTCCTCCCCACCCACTTTCAAATAAAATACTAGATAATGTGATAAGTAATGTCATGAATCAACTATCAGTTGTTCCCCAAGCAACAAAGTATCCATGCTAAGAAATTGCAGGGAGAAGAATAGGTATGTGTAACAATACAAATCCTAACAAGTAATGACAAAGAGTTAGATAGTAGCATGTATTCTACCAAATAGTAACAAATAGCAACAAATAGTTGAAACAGTAAATGGCCTTACAGTTAAGAAGTTCCTTCTCCTTTGCAGCGGCCAACCTCCTGAGTTTAGCAGCTTGAGCAAAGGTAGAAGGCCTACAACCAAGAAAGAAGCCATAGAAATTCAGTCATATGTGTCCTGAAAACAAGGTGATTCAATTCAAAAGATAGTAATAACATTTTTTTCCAATAAAAAGAAATTCTCATCTCATACTATATCAAACCAGGAAACAGTCAGCATGATATACCAGAGTTACAATAGGGAAACTAGGCTAAGAAAAATCAAGAGTCAAAGATATGTCTTGAAGCAAAGAACGAGCTAGAGTTAGCTCAAACTAAAGGAACCAGAGGGTAAACTGATATTCCATTTTCTACAGCATAAATCTTCTGAGTTAGCTTCTCAGAACAGCTTAACAGGCTGCTGAAGTTCATCCAAACATCAGATATAGCTGAAGTTAATTTAACAGAAACAGGATAGAAATCTTGTGAAAAATAAAAACCTCTTATTTCTCTCCTGCTAAACATAATAAGCATTCCATGATACTTTTAAAATGGAATAGAAGATACTTTGCTTTTGTAGGTGACAAATTTCCTAGTCAAACTCAAAACTCCATGAAGCACAAGATTGAAACATGACAAAAAGAGAAAGAATATCACTATAGATGGCAGAAGAACAGAAGCATGCACACAAATAGTGCTCCTTATTGTTTAGTCCTTGAGCATATGACAAATTGCTTTGCATGTTATATATGAAAGTTGAATTTCATGCAGAAAATGGCACAAGACTCCCATCATCCATACGAAATTCGAGAGGATGTCATTTCGAACAGATAGCATTGACTAACGAACCCATTGTGGTAAAAAAAAAACGCAATATGATGTGCTACAGACTGCTTTTGAGATCGTATTGTCTTCCTCAGTGCAAGAACCACGTGGGATTTTGAAGGAAACAAACGTATCAGATCTCAAGGTGTATGTTCAAACAAAAACCAAAAATAATTAACAACTCGAGACCACAGAGTTGGAAAGTGAAAGGCTAATTGTAATTAACCTACCTAGCATAGCATATAATTAGGCACAGTGATGTAAATTTAACTAAATTCACTCACTGTGTCAAAGCGCTGGCCTCTCTCAGGAGCTTCTTTATTTCCGCACGCAACTCAACTTCTCTACCACTACTAGCAGCTGCCTGAAACAATAAACATAAAGTGATGGATTATCAAACAGAGAAATGAAGTGCCTAAATAGAATATCGAACAGAGTGATGATTGGATCGGATGCAATGTAGTTACCTTTTTTAGGTGTTCGATCAATCTAGAGACGAACTGGAAAACAACGACGAGTAAGAAGATTAGAGGAGCAGCAAGAGAGCTTCCCTCCTCTGTCAGGGTTTCTTCCTCTCCCATAACTCTTTATGACCCTTTGCACACAATCAACGAATTCGCTGAATTCCGACTATACGTAGCCAAGCCTCCGTCGTTTGGATGTTTCTTCGATCGTGTTCTTTTCGTGGTTATTTACTGCTTCGGTTCGGTTCAATCGAAGCACGGGGAAATAGGAACGTTCAGGTGACCAGATCATTTGGGCTATGACCCAATCCTGATGTTTATATAAATAAGGCCCGATTACTTTTCAGACTCAGACTGGGCCTTTCAACTCCGCATCAGTATTCAATAATGCAATAATTAATACTTTAAAAAATAAAAATAAAAACTCTTTATGAGACATCTAAAATATAGTATCAGTCGATAATAGATATCCAAAAACAACGATGGTACAATCCGATCGACACGCTTGACAGGCATAGACCCCGTTATGATGGTCTAACAACCACGAAACGTCACTCTCCAAGGTCAAACTGGTCATTTCGTTTCCCCCAACTCTCCAACGACCAACCAATAGACAGCACAGGGATCCATGACCTGGCGAAAGATTTTTCGAAATATCGCGGGAACACGGACTTCCAATTTACCCTATTATCTCGGTTCTAGACGGTGTATTATTTCCCCCAAAACTCCTTTTCCCTAGTCTCCCTCTCTTAAACAACCCCACACAACAAAGCCACTCCACAACGCAAAACAAGTCCACTTTGCTCACGCACATAGCGTAGCTCTCTAACTCCCACAAACCCTAACGTTGCATTAGGTAAGACTCGGGACTCCTTGATTGCGGCTCCTTACCTAGACGAGTCGCCACCGCTTGTGACCGTTTCTGTTTTTTGCTATCGCTATCCAGGACCAGTCATGAAAGGCGGAAAATCCAAGGACGGAGCGGTAAACACCGACTCTAGGTAAGTGATTTCTAGTTTCCGGTATAGATTTGGATATCAGATCTCCGGTTTTTGTTCGTGATTTTGAACTTTGGATCTATTGTCTTTGTTTAGGCTGAAGAGAAAAGGTGCTGGAGCTAGCACAAAAGCTGCCAAAAAGTCTGCAAAGGACCCTAACAAGCCAAAGCGTCCTGCCAGTGCTTTCTTCGTGTTCATGTACCGGATCTTGTTTTATTCCTTGTCGTTTTGATTTTTTAAGTATCGAGATCTGTATTTAACGATCTGTTTTTGTTTTATTTAAATTTTAAAGGGAGGAGTTTAGGAAGGAGTTCAAGGAAAAGAATCCTAACAATAAATCCGTGGCTGCTGTGAGTGCTATCTACTTGATAGATATAGTTTTCCCTCCTTCAGGGGCTTCAGCCGTTAAAGGACTTGTTATTTTTTAAAAGTGAATTGATGAGTGTTTTGTAACGAATCAGGTTGGTAAAGCTGCTGGTGATAAGTGGAAATCTATGTCTGACGCTGTGAGTATTTATGTATATATAAACGTTTTGTTTTCCTTAAATATTGAAGTAGTGGATGTTGATTTTGAAATCTTGTTTTTGGAAAATAGGAGAAAGCTCCGTATCAAGCCAAGGCAGAGAAGAGAAAGACCGAATATAATAAAAATATGGCAGCTTACAACAAAAAACTGGTACTCGTATTTTGTATGTTCAATTTTTTTTCTTGACTGGTTTTGTCCATGTTCAAATTATTATTTTCTGTATAAAGTGAACGATTGTTTTGATGTGAGACTAGGCTGATGGAAGCAATGCTGACGATGATTCTGACAAGTCAAAATCTGAAGTAAATGATGATGAGGAAGACGAGGAGACTGGAGGAGAGGTGTTTATCTAATCAAACCTTTTTAACCTATTTGTGTCATATGTTTCATTTGAGTTATTGGGTCATTTTTCTCCGGATTATCCCTGTAGGAGGAAGAGGACGACGACTAATTGAGTAGGATCTCTGAAGGGTGAAAAGAGCTGGGGGAGAAGTTGCTGCAGTATTGCTTAGGGAAGTAGTTACTTGCGATTAGTTCAAACTGCTTTGACCATCATATATTAGGTTAGGGTATAACACAAACCATGGTATTGGGAACATTTTCTGAAGCTCATATGGCTATGTAATTAAATCTCCCCATGTTCTATGATCTAGTTTTAGTTTAATTTGGGTTTTCATATCTGTATTTTTTTGTGGCTTTTTAAGCCCGTCTTTAATTCCCATTTGTGTCACGCATTTTCCTATTTGATGACAACAATAGTTAAACAAACCATAGTTCTACGCAGATACCAACTTGTTGCCTGGTATACTAGGTATTATTTTTATGTAGTTTATTATCCTTTATTCTCAACAAGGATGGACTGTGCATTTGATGCACAGGGTTTGATCGTTGTCAGGATTTATCTCGATCAAACGTTTTGGGTATGCCTGACCGACAACACTCCTGCCCTAGGTTGGTATTTTTTCTGATGGTGACTCGGACTATATGTGAGAATACGGGTTGTCTTATCGTGTGCGATGGTATCAAGGTTTTTAGCCATATCTGTTCGTTATTTTCAGTAAGCAGTTCCTCGTTCGTGGCATGATCCTCTTTTACACTTTTTTGTGGGTTGACATTCATCCATTGCCTGCAGATCTGTAGTTTATCTGCTATGTCCTTATTAGTGGCCGATCAGTATGTCTGAAAATGGGACTTTATAGAAATCACACCAGGTCAAATGTAGCTACTATATCATGACATGAATCTTAAAAAGTCCGAGTCATGATCCAAGAATAAGAAGAGAAAAATTAGAGATTTGTTGATGAAATTACATCTCAGAATTCGTGGTTTCTTGCCCCTAATGACAAGTGCTTGTTGCCTTTCCAAGAATGCACTGTGAAATGAGGGGGGTATTATATTCAACCAAAACTTGAACTAAATAAGTGTAAAAGAAACCAAAGAATTATTGTAACTAATGAACAGTAAAAACATCTCAAGTTTGTTTAAGGCGACAAATGGTACAGCAATCACTAAAATATTGAGTGTCACTAACTTCACCAATAGAAATTGTAAGTCCTACCCTTTAAGTAATATTAATGACAAAAGGAGTTGTTTTATTAGTTACATAATTTAATCGATATGTTGCTTCCAGGTGAAAAGGGCAACTTTTCTTTTATTGAATGGAAATATACATTAATTCCTTGTTTCTCTATATTCTAATGGCTTCGAGGACAGAGTTGTCGTGTTTGGTGACGGGAGTGCCATAACGCTCTCAACTGGATACGGTAATCCTGGACCACGTCGGAGGCGGATTAGTTTCGGCGATTCCCTTATTCAAGTAGCACAGCGCTTCATCGACGGAGAGATTATGGCTGCTCCCGGTAAATGCATCCTGGTCACAGGCCCTCCCGTGGGTACTCCTAATTCATGAAAATTCTCGTTGTATTTGCAAATAAATGTTCAGTTGTAGAAAGACATGGTTCTTTAGATGATTTGTTTTCCTACGGCAGGGCGTAGGCAAAACCACCCTGATTAGGAGGGTATTTGAGAGCCTCAAAGCGTCAGACACTAGCTTGAAAATTCAAGGGTTCTACACTAGTATGCTCCATCACAATGAACAGTGCTTATGTATATTTTGTTGAAATGCTGATTTGATGGTGGCTTATTTTGGTTTTGTATCGGATAGGTGAGATTAGAGAAGGAAACGAGAGGGTTGGATTTGAAGTTGTCACTTTGGACGGACGCAGAGCCCCACTAGCATCCACTAATACCATTTCAACGTAACCCACCCATCCCCCTTTTTACAATACAGAGTAAAAGTATCAAATCAGTGATTTTTCAGGTGCCGGATCAATTATCCTTGGTGTGAAGTTTATATTTTGTTCAAATTGCAGTCCGGAGTCACTAAGATGGCCTGCTGTTGGGAAGTACAAAGTAGATATAACATCATTCGAGTCCCTGGCATTGCCCGAGTTGCAGGTACTATTTTTGAGTTTCTTTTCCATGTTTCTTTTGATCAGCATGTTGCTCTGGTCATTATTTGGGCAATTGTGACAGGGGTTGGTCGTTAAGTTCGAAGGCATGTTTTGGGTTTCAGGTCAAAGAAGATACGGATCTCTTCATCATTGATGAAATTGGCAAAATGGAGTTGTACAGTTCAACATTCTTCCCAGCTGTTCTAAACGTTTTGGAATCCAATATTCCAATTTTGGCCTCTATCCCTGTACCAAAATTTGGCCGTGATATACCTGCAGGTTCATTTTTTCCAAAACTCTGCCAGTGCCTTGGTTTATTATCATTAAGTTATTAAACTTTCTTACTTTAAATTTCTACTGATTGTCACGGTATCTAAGTAATGATTAAGAAAGGGGCGATGCAAGAAGTTGCATCAGGTCGTGGCAAGTTAGCTGACAAGCTTTCCTGTTTATTTGAACATGCACTTTCTGCAGACTTGAAACAGGATATATTATCTGCTTGGACTTGTACTAGGAATAGAATGAGAAAGCTGTTTTCTTGTTTGAGCTCTTAATCCACATCAGTTCTTCTATTTGGCTGTGCTGTTTCTAAGATATTCTAACTGGCTGCAGTTGCTAGATTGAGATATCATCCCAGAGCTACTGTATTCACCTTGAGCAAAATGAACAGAGACGCAATTAAAGAACAGATCTACACCCAACTGGTGGATTGCCTTCGGAAGTGTTAGTAGCCGCTCAAGTATGAGTTTTTTTTTTTTTTAATTTTGCCATGAACATCTCCATTGGATCAGGCCCATCTTTGCATAAACAGCATCGAGCTTGAGACTTGAGTAGTGTTATGTATTTAGTTGGATATTTTTCAAACTGTTATCAAGATGATCAAGTAGTGATGTTACCTCAACTGGGTTGCAAGGCATCAAAAAGCAGTATGGTTTTAATTACCAAGGCAAAATCAAGTCCTTTCTTTGGTTGAAATCATCAAACAAACATATAATAAAAGTAATTACAAACAAAAATATAATAAAATAATTTAAAGACTTTTAAGATTTAAATGATGGAGAGCTGTGGCATTGGCAGATTGGACAGTGGTGAATCTAGTGATAGGTTTGATTGGGTTTCTAGTTTGACTCGTATGGGAGCATTCCAGAAAATACGACAGCCCAGTCCTCATCATATGTACTCCAACATTGACTGTTTACTTTGTTCAATCGTCGCCAGTTGTAAAAGGCTAAAACAAGGCCCCTTGCGCATACACGCGGGCGTAGAGCAGTGATCATTCTAGACCATAATAATACCAACGTTAAACTTTATGCTGCGCTTTTTGGCCCTATACACCCTTTGTTTTGTCTCTTTTGCTCCTCTGTAATCCACTTCCTCTATTCAAAGTCTAACCAGTTGTTTCAAGTTTCTTTTCTCTGATTTCCATTTTTCGTGTTTTGTGCCATGACTAGGAAATCACGGTGGTGGAGTAGTAGACCAATGATTACCGCTATAACAACCAACAGCAAGAGAAAATAGAAACGATACTGGTAATATGAGTGCTGCTTGTGGTCTTAATGGTAATAGTAGCGTGAGTGGTGGTGGAAGAGGAGGAGGAGGAGAGGGAGGGATGTTGTACGTGAAGGTTATGACAGATGAGCAACTGGAGACTCTAAGGAAGCAGATTGCTGTTTATACGACGATTTGTGAACAGTTAGTCGAGATGCACAAGAATCTTTCTGCTCAGCAAGATCTTGGAGGTCTTTAAAACTTTGTCTTTACCTTATTTCAAAAAAGAAAAACTGTCTTGACCTGTTTCTTCCTTTGCTATATCTATGACAATCTCTGCAAACTGTGTTCATTGATGCCGGGAAGATACTGCTGTTTAGATCAAGCTCTCATGGGTTTTCCTTCGGCTTTCACTTGTAGTTGCATCTTAAACTTATTTGTCTTTTAGTACTTTTATGTTTTCTGTTGTATGGTTCCATAATTATATCAGGTTTCTACCACCTGGGTCATGTGGATTTGCTGCAAAGTTGGCCGAGATTGCCCTTTTTGATCATATGCAATCAGAATTCTCTTTTGTTTTCTAGACATGTCTGATTTTATTACTGGTTTGGGGACACTTAATGGCCCTTCAGTTGATTGTTTCTTCCGCAGTCTTCAGTACAGAGATTACTTTGTGTTGGTCAATGCTAATGCGGATGTGTTCTTCTTTTCTGAAGATCTTCTGCAAACTTTATATGCTTGTTTTGGGCAATTAAATGGATGGGGAGGAATATGGTCTTTCTGATTAGAGAACAATACAGTGGAGTTTCCGATTAGACACTAATATAGTCGGAATGTCTTCCGATATTGCAGGCGGAAATCTCTACTGTGACCCACTGATGGCATCTAGTACGCACAAAATCACTGCCAGACAGCGGTGGACTCCAACACCAGAGCAGCTTCGGATTCTAGATTGTCTCTTCGTTCAGGGATACGGAACTCCTAGCAAGCAGAGGATCAAGGAGATAACATCTCAGCTCGGCCAGCACGGTCAGATTTCTGAAACAAATGTTTATAATTGGTTCCAGAACAGGCGTGCTCGTTCGAAAAGGAAACAGTTTGTTGCATCTTCCAGCAACATTGAATCATCAGAAATGGAGACAGAAGTTGATTCTCCTAACGAGAGGACCAAACCAGAGATATTACATTCCCTGCAGAACCCCACATCTCCTGAAGACCTCTGCTTCCATAGCCCCGAGATAAGCTCAGAACTGCATTTCTTGGGCGGGGGTTACCAAATCTGAGCTTGCAGGTTGATATTCCTTTTCCATTATAACCAAAAGGCTGAAGCATAGCATTTTCCTGTGGCCAAAACCAACTAACTACTAAATCCATAAACATTCATATTTATTCTGATTTCCAGTCTTAGAATCCTGAGACTAATATTATATATTTTTATTTATTTATTTATTTTGAAATTAAAATAATATCTCTCGTGCAACCATACTAATATTGAATGTATGATAATAGAATATAGTTTATATACGAATATGATAGTAAAAAAATAAAACTCAAAACTTACTGATTTTTTAATAAATTTTTGGTTTTGACATATAAGAGCCACTAAAATGTTTGATTGCAGTTATAAATACGTAAACACGTATTTAAGGATCGAAACAAGGTTAATTACGACAAAGTGACATACATATTGTGGTAAACCAATCATATTGAATATTGAATATTGAATAGGTGGAGTGTGGTTTTGAGGAACCACAACCAATCAAAATTCGAAGTGTTATTTTTCTTACATTAACCTTAAACATCACACAATGAAGAATGTACTGCATGTATAAGAGGACCGTTCTGGTTCCCCCTTCACCTGGTTTTGCCTTCAATCTCTCTCACATTTTCTCTGCAACCAAATACCAGACCTAACAGAAAGAGAAAAAAAGAAAAGAAAAAGAAAACCCTAATTTAAACTCGTCCTCCCTTTCCCGATAAGAAATGAAGTGATCAGGTGATTGGCACATGATTCAAAACCAGCAATTTCCCCTATATCACCCCTGTAAACCCTATGAAGGTTTTTTTTTTTTTTCTGAGAACCCATGTAATGGGATTTATAGAGACTTCTTAGATATGCATAATTCTAATGAATCGAGCTTCTGGCATTGTAGATTACCATTTGTTGGGCTCTGATACCTGTTTCCGGTCGTGATTCTCATTGAAATCAGGGAATTCAAAGTTTGGGATTATAATTATCTTTTGTGGTTTTTTGAAATTATGCATTGGGTTGATCCTTTTTGCTTGTTGGTCTGTTGAATTGTGTTGTTTCCTGTGATTGTCTTTCAATCAAATCCGCGTATGAGTACAGATATATATATATAGGCGGTTACGGTGGATTTGTTGTCTGTTTTCGTTTCTGGAAAGACAGATGTTGCATTGGTGAATGATGATCGGGTTTTGATATGTGATTGCCGAATTTGATTTCAGGATAGATTAGGTTTAGGTTTAGGTTTATGTTTTGGTTTCCAATTTGATGCTGAATCTGTTATGTTCTTGTTTTACTAGCAGGAATGTAGTTTGAGGCGTTGTCTCGCTCTGGATTAGAACTTGACAAATTTTTTCGTCTGGAGATTCAAGGTAGAAGACGATATGGAAGCCAACATATGTGATATCAATCATTTGGATGCTGATGTCCTTTTGCCACCACGGAAGCGGCTACTTGCCGGATTTAAGAAACAGAGTTCGGAAGGTGATACTAGACAGCATCCTACAGTGATTGCCTCCTCTTCATCTTCAGCTTCTCCTCCTTCGCCATCTCCCCAACCTCCTCCTTCATCCCCATCTTCGACTGATTTCCAGAATCGGCTTAACAGTATGTTGACTTCTCGTTTCGGTAATAATCAACATCTTTCGCCTGAGCAGATTGTGGAGGCTTCAAAATCATCAGCAGTGGCTGCTGTTAGAGCTGCAGAGGCTGCAAGAGCGGTGGCTGAGGATAAGGCTATTCTTGCAGCAAAAGCTGTGACTGCAGCTAAGAGCGCTTTAGCTTTAGTTGCATCCTTTCCTGAAGATGGAACCAGCAAGGAGAAATGCTCGAAGAAGAACAAGCTGAAGAAGCACGTCCAGGTTCAGCTTCTGTACAGAAAACACCATCCAATTGAAAATTCTGGGGATGATGAAGAATTAGCCAGGAAGTTGCACCGAGTTATGAACAGCTCACCCAGAATTTCAACTTATTCATCAAGTTCGGGTCATAAAAGCAAGAGACGTAAGACCTCACTGATTTCTGAGAGAGATAAAGCTTCTGATGGAACTATAGTGTTGGAAGGAAACCCAAGCTTGATGTGCAACGAGCATGCTGTGACAGCGGGCCTGGATTCCTACGCCTCCATACAAGATGAATACACAAGCCTTGGAGATGAAAATGCCCCAAAATATGAAAGTTCTGCTCAATTAGAGCTGAACAATGGGGAAGCAGAATCAAGTCATGCAAAGGAGAAAGCCTGGGGAGATGCAGCAGGTTCACCTGTGAAAAAGCGGGGAAGACTGAAGCTGAAGAAATTGCTACTTAGTATTTGTAACTCTAGAGATCAAGCACAGCCGAAGGAAGATTCTGTCCCTAGGATCTCCCCACTGAAGGATAAGAACATGGGGAATCCTACCTCTCACAGTAAGCCTTTGTTCCCCATGGAGCAGTCTGCCAGTAGTCTGATGCCAATCAGGGCCACACCAACATGGAAATTCAAGGATTTCAAGGCGCCTTCTTGTATCGAACAGAATAAAGTTATGCAGTCTTGAATGGGAAATCCTCTCAGAGCACAGGTTGCGACCTGATAGAAGTCAATAGTTGAGGGTAGGATTCGCCATGCTCCTTTTATAGCAAACGGCTTTATCTGATTTCTTTCTTTTTTTTCTTTTGCTCATCTTTGGTTTTGTAAAATATACTGTACTGATTGAAATGTATATTCTGAATTCAATTGCCTGCACCAATGCTCTGCCCGTTTCCAAGACTTCTTCTTGCTTTAGCTGACAGCAAGTTCGAAGCATTACAGTATAGAGAGTTGCAGTAATTAGACAATAATTTTGTTCGTTTCTCTCACTTAATTGTTCCATATCTTGTGATAGAGGAAATGATCATTGCACAGTGATGGTTTTGATTCTATTTTTGGCGTACTAGTTCATTGATGAATGATCATTATAGATGCATTCATAGTGTTACTCCATTTTGAAACACATAGTATCCATCATCCATCCAAGTTATTTTTTTTATATATACATAATAAAAGAGTGTCTCCAACAGTCGTAAAATTATTTCTTTTTCGGGTTTCGATCGACAAGTTTCATTCACGATTCTACACTAAAATCAAGTTACTTAAGAGGCTTTTGGGTTCAAATATTCTTTCTTAATAGGAAGAAGGTTATTCATCCATAAAAATTGAGTCGACAACAGTTGATTCGGAATGTCAAAAAGGGTAATGCCCTTGTTCATGTCATTTCCTCACATTAGTTATTACTAATTTACACTGTAGTTAATCATCATTGAACAATCTTATTAAAGAATGGTAACAAACCAAAATCATATAGTCAATATTCATACAGGGTAGGTGGAGGGAGGCGCCTGAAATTTGTGTGACCGCCCCACCCATCCACCCATCCATCCATCCCTTCCATCCCTTCCTTCCTTCAGTTATTCACCTTCAGATGCAGCTTACTCATCCCAACGTGCAACTTCTTCTCTGCATTACCTTCGTTTTCAATGGCGTCTGCAGTAGAAGTTCTGAGACTCAGCCATGGATGTTGTAGGCACTGCTCAGCAGTGGGCCGCTTCTCTGGCATAAACTCGAAAAGTGGAGACAGAAAATCTACTAATTCTTTAGCATCAGAGTCGGAGAATTTGTATTTATCAACCAGTAGACGGTCGAGTGGCCAAAATTTGAGTCTCCGAATCCTCTTGAGATCCCCGTGCCTATCAAAGAAATCCTTGGATTGAGCTCCTCCAATGGCTATCTGCTCATGAACGGGATCATGTCAGTGTTAGCAAGTAATTGAATAGCCTCAAGAGATGGCAATTGAGAAATATTTACACACCTTGCGAGGCATCTTTCCTAGGAGTTCCATCATCAGAGCAAGGTGATCCTGAAAAACCAAAAGAACACCCTTATCATATCTATATTGTGATGAAACTTAAGGACCTGAGCATGGATTTTAGTAGTGGAAATCCTACCTCGTCCTCGCTGTAGCCTGCTCCCTCCGTCGGAGCGAACAGCATGTCACCAGTAGCCAGTTCAAAAGCAGTGCAAGCAAACGACCACATATCAGCAGAGAATGAATATCCAGACCGCAGAATCACTTCAGGAGCCCTATACTGCCTCGTTTGAATCTCTTCTGCAAACTGCTTATCAGCCCAACAAGCGTTTCCAAAATCAACAACTTTGCATCTTAGATCAATCCCATGAAGGGATTTCTGTGATTTTGACATGACACCATCCATTGAACCTCTTCTTCCTGATATTTTAACCACCGCCCTCTTTGCCCTCCTTTTCAACCGCTTCTCAACAATACTCATCGTGGATCCACCATTGAGGCTACCCTCAGGCCTCTCAAGGATTGGTTTCATTCCAGACCTAATCGGATCCTTGGCAGGATCAATGGTGGAAATGAGAAGAATGTTTTCAGGTTTCAAGTCAGTGTGGATTATCCCAAGTTCTCTGTGCAGGTAATCCAGACCTATCAAAGTGCATTTACAGATCTCTCTAACTTTATTCAATCCCAGACCTTTGTACCGATTATACTTGATTAACCTGAGTAAGCTATCGCCAAGATTTTCAAGAACCATGCACTGATGCTGCCCATTCGGTCCAGTATGCTTAAAATGCTCTATTAGTCGTACAACATACTTGGAACTAGATGTGTCACCATTGGCTATCGCTGAAAGTACCTCAATCTCATGAACCGCAGCTTGAGCGAACTGTGCTGCACTTTTCTGGATCTTAAGAGCTACATAGTTCTGGAAAGTAATGAAAAACAAGAACGAACACCTTCAGAATCGAACTTGGTGGAGCAGAAGGGGAGAAGAACAAAGAAAAAGAATTTATACAATCAACAAGTTAGATTATGCACTAGGAGAAACGAGATAAAACATAACAGAACAGAACAGAACAAAAGAAACAGCAACGAGAAAACCAAGATAGTCCCTCTTTCCAAGTAAGCCGTAGCTGTCGCAGACATAACGACAAAAACGACAAATATAATTGTAAGACTCTTACATATCATTAGCAAAGAAGAAGCAGAAGACTGAAAACAGAAACATGAGAACAAAGATCTGATATTTAAAAAAGGACAAGGTATACAGTAATTTGGAATTCGGACAGCGTGCACAATTAGAAAGATGGTGGAAAAGAAAATGACTTACTGATGATTGGGTATCATAAGCGAGCCAAACAGTGGAAAACTGGCCCCATCCGAGCTTCCTTTGCGCGATATACCGGCCACCGGCGAACTGATCCCCGATTCTGACGGCATGGTACCCGCCTTTTCTGTACGAGTCGATCCCCTCGTCGTCATCCTCCGATGCAGAAGAAGACGAACACGACGACATATCTCTCGGTTAACAGTTAAAACAATCACCCGCCTCGTGATTTGATGATGACTAACGCTCTCTCTCGTATCGCTTTTTTCCTTTTCTTTTCTTTTCTTTTATTGTTTTTAACTTTGGCTGGACTGCATTGGATTCGGTTTGATCCTATTAAGTACAATGTCGTTTCCTTTAACAGAAAGCCAATGCTTATGTTGCCGGTGATTACATGGGTTTCCTTTTGGTTGTTTAATTATATTTGGTACCCAAGAGGAGGACATGGAAGATGAGAGGAGGGGAGTGTGGGGGAGATGTGGCTATGGCCTACTGGCCTCAGAATAACTAGTGACTCTCCACCTTTTTCTCTCTAAAGCTCCTTCCTTTCCAATGGGTTCCTTCCCATGTTAGAGGATGAACAGGAATTACCCGTTTAATCCCTGAATGCGCGCGCTAGCTGCACTCACTGGTGGGGCGAGGATTAGGTACGCTAAGCTGATCAGAAATTTGTTCTTGGGTGGATTGATTAGCTAGCTTTGATTTGGCTCAACCACCAACCTACTCACCTTCTACTTATCATTGCCATGAATTTCCTGCTTTAATCTTTTCGTTTACATTACATGGTTTGATGGTGGCAAGTGTGGGATTGAAGGGTCTGTTTGTACTTTTCTTGATGCTTTGTCGGTCTCTTGCATGCTCTTTTCAAGTTATCCAGTTCGAGTGAAACGACTATAGAAAGAAAACATGGTTTATCGTATCCTATGAAACACGATAATAAACATTATTTGTGTTGGGGACTAAAATGAAATAAATATTATTATCTTATCAATATCAAATTGAAATTTAAGAATATATTGATTTTATTATCGATAAAAAAAATTATTTAAAATAAAACTAAATATTTTTATTTAAAATATCGGTAAATTTGACCCGCACCGCACAGGCACAAGTCAAAGTCCGTCATGGCACGTCTTTGAATCTTCAATTTGGATAAAAACGACTGCGTTCTACTGGACTCCGTAAAACCCAACAAAATATTCCAGAATCCGAATGCGAGCCCGAGGTGCTCAAAAATAGAAAACGGCGCCGTCCGGCAGCAGGCCACGTCATGAATAGTTGGGCCGTTGGTGGGCTTAGCTTGCACCCTTTCCATTTCATATCTTTTCGCGTTGGCTCATTCCTTTTCCCCCATCTCTCTTTCGCCCTTGGCTCGCTCGGGTTGGCAGCCTCGATCGATATTTCATATACTATCATCGGATGTTGCATATCATATATACAGCAATCCGATTATTATCAGTTTACACCGACATTTAATGCTCGAGCTCCTTAAAACATTCTGATCTTTGGATTTTATATTTTTGTTAAGAGAGAGAGAAAGAGTAATAAGAGACCTCCAGCAATTGAGGCTGGATTGGATTGGAAATGGCCGGGCAGATGCAGAACGCCAACGCTAACACGGATCTCTTCGATGCATATTTTAGGAGAGCAGATTTGGACGGAGACGGTCAGATCAGCGGAGCAGAAGCCGTCGCTTTCTTCCAGGGCTCCGGTTTGCCCAAACAAGTCCTTGCTCAGGTACTAGTTTCCATCGCCCTTTTTTTTATTGTTTATTTGTTAGATCGGAGTAGTCCGAATCTTAGTTGAATTTAGTTGATTGCCTAACTGATTAGACTGATCATTTGGAAGAGCGAGTTTGGTTTGGTTGGGTTAGTGTTTCAAGTAACGTGATGTTGATGAGCTTTCCGGATAATGTTGCGATTGCACCAAAGATTCAATTTGTTGTGGAGATGGTAATTAGGTTGCATATATGATTTTACGTTATGATAAGCATTTCAGATGCTCAACAAGACCGGGTGTATGAGTTTACCAGAGAGGATATCATCATTGATATGCAAGATTGATCTCTGTGACTTGGAATGCGTTGTTTGACTTGCCTTACCTTGTACTACGTAGGTGTGGTCGCACGCTGATCAGAGAAAAGCTGGCTTCCTTGGCCGACAAGAGTTTTACAATGCCCTTAAGCTCGTAACTGTAGCACAACGGAAGCGAGAATTGACTCCAGATATAGTGAAGGCAGCTTTGTATAGTGCTGCTTCAGCAAAAATTCCAGCCCCTCAAATAAATCTTGCGGCAACACCTGCTCCTAAAGTGGCAGCACCTGGTTCCCATATAACTAGTAATGCAGCGACATCACCTCAAAACTTTGGTGTCGGACCTCCTCAAGTGTCTGGCGCAAACCAGCAGTATTTTCCACCTCAACAAGGACAGTTTATGAGGCCTTCACAACCTATGCCACCTAGACCGGCATCCCATCCTCCACTAGCAAGTACAAACGAAGGAATGCACCGAGCAGGAACATTGGGCAGTCCTCGCCCTCCAAGCTCAAGTGTCTCAACTGATTGGCTTGGAACTGGTATGAGCGGCTCAACTTCCCAACTCCCTGGTTCAGGCATTAGTCCCACTGGAAAGCAAGATGGTTTTGGTGTTCCTGTGACTGGGTTGATTTCGTCTGTTCAACCTAGTGCTCAGGGAGCCAATGGTCACATGCCAGCAACTCCTCAAAAACCACAAGATGTCGCTGCAGTATCGCCCCCTCAAGCAGCAGCACCAAAGGACATTAAGCCAGCTGTTTCAGGGAACGGTTTTGCCTCTGACTCACTTTTCGGAGATGTATTTACTGCAAGTCCTGTCCCTACTCAGAATTCCTCATCAGCTTCATCTTCTACAAGCAGCATGCCTCTCTCATCAGCAACAGTTTCATCATCTTTGGGGTCCCAAGCTTCAGTGAAGGTGAGCCCACTTACAGAGCAACTGGCTGGTGGTCATTCTGCAGCCAGACAAATTCAGCCTGTTGCAGCTCAAAGCATAGCCACCCCTTCATCTGGGTTCCCTGGAGGTGTTGTGAATGCAGCTTACAGTCAATCCCAGCCTCCATGGCCAAAGATGACTCAAGCTGATGTTCAGAAATATATGAAAGTGTTTGTGCAAGTTGACACAGATAGAGATGGAAAAATTACTGGTGAACAGGCGCGAAATCTCTTCCTTAGCTGGAAACTCCCTAGAGGTAGACTAGAACAACTGTCCATTTTTTTGCTTTTTCTAATTTTGCTGCTGTAATTTTGGAGCTTGTTGATCCCAAAAATGTGATGTCTTATCGAGTGAATGAAACCATAGTAGTTGATTTTACTTATCACATTTTATTATTAGCCTGAAATTTGTTATAATTCTTGATAAAACTATGATCTTTTTTGCTGTTTGAAATTGTATGCCATCTGAGTTTAACAAGGAGTTTGGCTGTAAACAAGGTAATACGGAGAGCATTCAGTAGCATTTAAATTGGTTGCAAAGTGCAGACTTGTGGGGTTGCTTAAGGTTGCTAACTATGTGGTTAATATTCCTAAACAGGTAGTTGTGTAGCACAGATTAAGATTTTCAAAAATACTAGTTACTTTTCTTGGCTTTTTTGTGTCATATCCTCTGATATTTATATTAATAGTTAGTTTTGAAGATTATCTATGGCTTTGACTGTTGCAACAGTTCCATCTCTAATCATCTTCCTATTGCTTTCCTCTTTGTTGTTTATCCTACATTACATAATTATTTTTGGTGTTTCAGAGGTCTTGAAACAGGTCTGGGATTTATCCGATCAAGATGGTGACAGCATGCTTTCGTTGAGGGAGTTCTGCTCTGCCCTGTATTTAATGGAACGGTACAGAGAAGGCCGTCCACTTCCTACAACACTTCCTCCCTCTCTAATGTCTGATGAAAGTTTGTTGTCTGCCACAAGCCACCCTGCAGCTTCATATGGCGGTGGAACTTGGGTACCTGCTTCTGCAGCAAGGCCACCACAAGCTAAGACTGGTGCGCAGCCACCAAATGCTGCTGCAGCAAGGCCACCTCGGCCACCTTCTGTTTCTCATGCTAATGAAAAACAGCAGAGTCAGCAGAAACCCAAAGTTCCAGTTCTTGAAAAACATCTAGTTGATCAACTTAGCCAAGAAGAGCAGGATTCTCTGAACTCAAAGTTCCAAGAGGCATCTCAGGCTGATAAAAAGGTCCTTCCTGTTAATTTTGTGCTAATTATATTAATTAAACACAAAGCTAGGAATTTTGGTTTTAAATTTCTATTTAGTGAATTTGTACTTGAGAAGATTATGTACTTCAAATTTTTCCTTGTTGACTTCATCCTTGATATGAGCTTTTCTTGGCTTTGTTCCCCTTCTACTGCAGGTAGAAGAACTGGAAAAGGAAATATCAGAAGCTAGACAGAAGATTGAGTTCTATCGAGTCAAGATGCAGGAAATTGTGAGTGCACTCTCTATGTTATTCTTCCTTTTTCTTGTGTCCAAATGGTTTATGTTTGATGTCTAATACCTGTGTTTTATTAACTCCCTGAAGTGTTCGCAATAATATCTTAGAGCTGCATCTTTTGTTTTAGATTCCTTACATCATTATTTTTACTGTTAATTGTCTTCAAAATGCACAAACAATTTGCATCTAATTTATCGTGCATGCTTCCTGTGTGGAAAGTTCTAGTGTCATTCTAGTTTAAACCTGAATATTTCGAAGATGCATCAGCTGTTAACTAAGATTACAAGGATGTATTAATGTCATAAGAGGGGAGGCTAAAACTGAAAAACCTTCCAGTAGTACTGATTTATGGCAGGTAACTTGATTGTTCCATGCTTGAAGAGATATGTCAAGAAGATATAAGGTTAGGATGCAGGAATCAAAATTTTCTAGTCATCAAGATGCTTACCTTTTTTCGCCTCTGGAGACTCGTGGCTTTTTTGGATATTTGGTTTGGAGGAAGGCCCCCTCAACCTTGAGGTCTTTCCCTGATTTAACCAGCATGTTGTACTTATTCTGATTGATGTGACATAATAAACTTTAGCTCTTACTGTATGTAGACATTCCAACAAGCTGAACAAGGTTGAGAATAATATGATTTTTGTGCAGGTTATACAATTGCTGCTAAATAACAATCACATTCAGTGCTGAACAGTATCTGAATGTCTTGTTGGGCCATGGAATGATTTCCCTATAGAGCTAGCTACTGTTATTACTTTGAGAAACAGCTATGATGAGTTACTGATGTTTGCATTGCTATAACCATTCCAATTTGTAACAGATTTTATATAAAAGCCGGTGTGATAATCGCCTTAATGAGGTCATTGAGAGAGTATCTGCTGATAGGAGCGAGGTACTTTTCTTGTGCAGATGTCATGAATGTTCCATGTCAATATCTGTGATTTGTGGATTTTTTATGATGACGCATGTTTTAGGTTGAGGCATTAGCAAAAAAGTATGAGGAAAAATACAAACAGGCTGGAGATGTGGCCTCTAGATTAAGCATTGAAGAGGCTACCTTCCGTGATATTCAGGTATATTTTCATCATCAGTTTGGTGGTTGAATTTTGATTTTCTCGTTTGTTTTGCTTTGCTATTGGATGTTATTTTTGAATATGCAGCGTTTTTATGCAAATAATTGTTAACAGTGCTAATTGCACTTGATCACTTGCAGGAGAAGAAAATGGAAGCGTATCGGGCAATTGTTAAAATGGAAGAAGGGGCAAGTGCTGATGGTGTTCTGAAGGTATACTGCCACTAGATTGGTTTGTGGAAGTAATATAAAATGTGTATGTAATTCCTGTTTCTACTGGCTTTTTAGGAGCGTGCCGAGCATATTCAATCGAGTATCGAGGATCTGGTTAGAAATTTGAATGATCGCTGCAAGCAATATGGATTGCGGGCTAAACCAATTTCACTAGTTGAGCTTCCTTTTGGTATGTCAGTTGCTTTGTTATATCCATGTGTGAGCATTTTTTATTTATAATCATTCTCTGAATATTAATTATCATATATGGCAAGCTTTGTTCATGTAGCTCATGCAAAGCATTCTGCCTGGTCAGGATTTTGTTTTTCCTAAGAATAAAGGTTGCAATTAATATTGCATGGTTGACTTAAATATGATTTGGTCTCTTTTCAGTCGGTTAACAATGCAGCAATATTCGAGACCTCTGTTTTTTCTCCCTTGATTAGCACAAATGATGTTATGATGCTCAGTTAGGCAATAATACTGAACTTGTTTATTGGACATGGGTTACTGGGCCTCTTATAGGAGGTTTGAGTTTTAACATATGCCATTTCTGGAAGGAAAAGAATGACCAGTTTCGCTAGGTTTTATCATTTGCCCGTCTCTTGTGAGCAGATTGCACCAAGCATCCATTAGCCCACATCATTTTGCTCTTGAAGTTAACTTCCTTGTATTCCACCCGCCTGTTCTTCTATTTGCTTAAACCTTTTTAAATTCCAGGCTTGCCTCTGGTCATTGGCTTTCGAGGCATAAATTATTTTCTTGCTCTCCTCTTCGGCACATATTTGTTTCTTCTATCAGCACTTAACTGTCTTTGCATCGTTATGAAGGTTGGCAACCTGGAATCCAGGAAGGAGCAGCTGACTGGGATGAAGATTGGGATAAGTTGGAGGATGAAGGTATACATAACAGTTGCCTTTTTTAATGTATATCTAGAGTGTCCTTCCAAAAGATCTTTTTCTTAAAAAAACTTATACTACAGGTGGAACTTCCAATCATAAATTACATACTTTTAAAGGTTTGATTATCGTTTGTTTTCCACCACTTCCAGGATTCACATTTGTCAAAGAGCTCACTTTGGATGTACAAAATGTTGTAGCCCCTTCAAAACCAAAATCTTCTCCGTTTCAAAAAGAAACAGTTTCGACTCAAGTAGGTTTAGTTGCTTCACCTAAATCGGACCAGGTTACAAGTCCAGGTAAATCAATTACTGGAAAAGAATCGGCAGAGGATCAACAGGAGAATGGTGTCTCAAGAACTCCTCCAGACAGTCCTGCAGGAAGCAATACAACAGAGGTTCAATCTCATGAATTGCGAGATTCACCATTCAAAGATACTATTGGTGCAGATGATTCACCTCATGCTAAACATGTCCAAAGGTATGCTTCCCTTTTCCTATTTTCCTATTTTCCAGTTTTCTGCTTTTTGTTGGACATGTCAACTTATTGTGATATACCTAGCAGTGATAAGGGTGGCCCGGAATCTGTGCTTACTGGTGGTAAAAGTGTTGATGAGCCTGGCTGGGGTACATTTGACATACATTATGACACAGAGTCACTTTGGGGTGGAGAATCTATTAGCGGCAAGGTATCAAAACCCTGGGACTTTTCCCTTTAATTTGATGTTGACATCTGTCAACAAGGATCATTTAGAGTTTAAGAATTTTATAAGCTATTTTAAACCAAGATATATGAATGTTTATCTGTCTGAATTCTGCAAATGTGAGCTTGACCTCTTTTATGTTTGCCTAGCTGCATACTGCAATTTGTAGCTTGGTACTGTTATTCATTTTGGAAACCTTGATATTTTTTCTCCCAGATGAAGATCATAATTTTTAACCGATGATCAAGCTGTTTTGTTTTGTTGCTGTAGCTTTTCTTCTATTTAACGCTTGCATCTTTCCATTAAAAAACTGAATGGATCTATATACTACTGTTGTCTGGCAGGACATGGACCTTGGCATTGGCGAATTTGGTCTCAATCCGATAAGAACTGGGTCCTCACAAAGGGAGAACATGTTTGTGGGGAAGAGCCCATTGATGTTTTCTGATTCTGTTCCGAGCAGCCCTGCCCCGGGAAAGACCTCATATCTATTTGCAGATTCTGTTCCCAGCACTCCAGCTTATAATCAGGGGAAGGCCTCGTATCCATTTGCGGATTCTGTTCCCAGCACTCCAGGCTATAACCAGGGGAAGGCCGCTTATGCATTTGCAGATTCTGTTCCAAGCACTCCTGCCTATAATCAGGGCAAGAGCCCATTTGTATTTGCAGATTCTGTTCCAAGCACCCCTGCGTATGGAGATTCCCCAAAAAGGTTTGCTGAAGGTGCAGATGACCACTCCTTTGACAGTTTCTCTAGGTTTGATTCATTTAACATGCATGATGGTGGACTATTTCAATCCCCACGACATTCTCTTGGAAGGTTTGATTCTATGAGCAGCACCAGGGAGTTTGATCAAAATTATGGATTCCCATCGAGGTTTGATTCGTTCAGAGAGTCAGGAGATTCTGATCAAAGTCATGGTTTCTCAAGGTTTGATTCTTTCAGAGACTCTGATCAGAGTAATACTTTCTCTAGGTTTGATTCTTTCAGAGACTCTGATCATAGCCACGGTCTGTCCAAGTTTGATTCTTTTAGAGAGACTGATCACACTCAAGGGTTTCCACCGAGCTTTGATTCATTCAGAGAATCCAGAGATTCTGATTTTGGACATGATTTTCCACCAAGTTTTGACTCATTTGGTGCCCATGATAGTGGATTTTCCGAAACCTCCAGCAATTCCCAAGCGAGGTTTGATTCCGTTCGTAGCTCAAAAAATACCGAGAATAGTCGTGGTTTCACATCATTTGACGATGGCGATCCATTTGGCTCAAGTGGACCATTTGGGACCACACTCCAGAATGAAACTCCTAGAAGAAGTTCTGATAACTGGAGCGCATTCTAGTTGGGTAATAATCGATTATCATTGGTTTCCTTTCCATATGAAGCCTCCTTCAGGACTCACTGATGCATTGCTGGTGTGGCGGCCTCTTGTTGAATTGGTAGATAGCGTTTGATAACGAGTGATGATGTGTGTATTTGGTTGTAGCCCTGTTTGATTTTGCAGGTCTTATATTTTTTTAAATCGTCAACCAGCTTGGATTGACATTACGGAAGAGTTTTCTTTTTTCCTCTCCTGTTGTGATATTTGACTAGGACGGGCGAATGTATGTATTCTTCTTTTTTAATTGGAATGTATTATGTCTATTGATGCTTGTGATATGGAAGTCAAATTTGTATGTACCGTTTATTTGAACTATCCCATTTTGCTGCAACGGAACGATCGAGGGCAGTGTGAAGTTTATGATTATGCTTGCTTTTACTATTGACGGTAAATCTTGGGGCTTGTGTTTAGTTGTGTTAATGATCAAATTTATTAGAATTAACTGTTGGTGATCTCCGTTAACTTTTTGTATTACTTCTGCCAAGGCAACTCAGAGATCATTCCAGGGCCACTGGTTAACTTTCTGTATTATGTATGCCCAAGGCTCAGATTTTCCCTACAATTAATTCCTATGACTCCCAACATTCCCTCAGTTCAGATTTCATCCCACCAAATCATTATTTGACCGTTGGCGAGAACAAAATCACCAAATTACACTACAGTGCAGCAGGAGCTGGTATCTAGTACTACTGACAAATCATTATACTCAAAAGTTGGAACATATTGGAGCTTATGTATATGTGACTTTCCCAATATTTCTGTGATGTGGAAGCAAAGGGTATTGCTGTGTTCTTACCCTCTCCAGTGTCTAACATAAGACATGATTGTCATTCAGTTGCACTGCAATTGCTAAGAAGGCAAAAAACTGACCTTGTCTTATTCACTTGGTTGGATGATCCAACTGTGGTAACTATGAATCTCTTTTGCAGGATCGTAATGGCTTATAAGAATTGTGAGATAAAGAACAAATCATTGTTTCCATCATAGAACAAAATGTCAAATACAGCCAAATAGCTTATAACATCTAACCCACAAGACCACTCACTTCACAGCCAAAGAATCTTACTCAAGTATAGATGCTACAGGAGATCGGAAGCCGACACACAACCCAATCTACCAACAGACTAGCTCTCGCAGATTGGTTCTAACATCAAAGTCTAATTACTTCTCCTGGATGAACTTAATGGTTAAGAAGTATCAAAGATACAGTAGTAGCATACATTACAATTTTATCAAACAGCTCGACCAACTAGAGCAAGACAAGTATTTACTTGAAAAATTGCATTACTTTGTATTGAAATTGACTTGATTGACTCGATGCACAGTTTTCACAACCAAAAAAACCAAACAATGGGTAGTTTAGCTTATTCAGTTCAAGATTCAAACCATACAAAACAAGCATAGGAACACCATATCTGATCGTATTTAGGAAACCCTAATCCAATTCCTTAACAACTCTAATCCCCATGGTATTAGCAGTTCCTATGATAGACTTACAAATAGATTCAAGAGGCATATACTGACAAAATGGGTCCGATCGTTTCACCTTAGCAATCTCATAAATATGCTTCAACGTCACCGTAGATGCCTCCACGTGTCCCGGCCTCATGCTACCGAAGTCGATCCCGGCAGCTTTCTTCAGGTACCACATAGCGGAAGGCGACTTCACGGTGAACTCGAAAGTATGGTCCTGGAACGCCGTTATCGTGACGGACATGGGAGTGTCAGGTTTGTACTTTTGGGTGCGCGCATTGAAGTCTTTGCAGAATGCCATCAGGTTAAGACGGTACTGCCCAAGAGCGGGCCCCACCGGGGGAGCTGGTCGTGCGCCGCCGGCGGGGATGGTGAGGCGTATAGTTGCGAGCAAAGGCCGCCGTGTAAGGATCTCCTTGAGGGTCGACATTGGTGTGTGGGTTTTGTACCGGAGAACGGAAAGTGAAATGGTGTAGGCGCCGAGGGTTTTGTCTATTGAAAAATCATGCACTTTTTCGGCCAAGCCCAAATATAGAGTAAATGGATCGCATAGGCCCATACTCATTTTGTACAAATTATTTTTATTTTTATTTAATTTTATTTTAGAATTTAGAATTTAGAATTTAGAATTTTTTATTATTATTAATTTCTTTCATTAATAATTTTTTAAATTATTTAATTAATATCTTCTTGCATTCAGATAGTATTTGCATTTCTAAGTATATATATTTTATTCGTATCGGTTTGCAGAACTCAATGGTTTCACTTTCTTAATTCTGATAGCCTGAAGTCAGGATTAAAATGTAGTGAATTAAGAGAAGGGGAGACTAGAGATACCATTGGATTAAAAATTGAATTACAAAACTTACCAACTTAAGAATTCAAGTCCGTAGACAAGTATCTCAAATATACAGAAACTTTGGGCTAAAAACTGAAAGCAAGAATTCCCAGACAAGGTGGGGGGGGCAGCATCAACCTGGAAAAATCCCCGGTTATTTTGTAATCTTTTGTACAACTGAGCTATCTCTCATGTAACGTTGATTAATTATTCAGGATACCCTTGAGAAGATCGAGCCCTTCAGCTGATATGCTCCTCCTCCTATGGGACCTAGGAATTTCTATCTTGGGCGGAGGATCAGGAGAGAAACAGATGACCAGGACAGTCAGATTGTCGCATGTGTTGCGCTGGAGAGCTTCCTTGACAAGTGCTCTAGAGCACCTTCCAGGGTCATTGTGCTGCATTAGCTCCTTCCTCACCATTGTAACGGCACACTGGCTGCTCATCACATCCCACAGCCCATCACAGCCTATTATCAGAAACTCATCTTCTTCTGTCAGGTTACTCTCCTCCAATTCCGGCTCCGAACTTAAAGGGCTTTTTGCACCTTTAGAGCCCTTGATGTGCCAATCTCCAAGAGCACGAGCTACAGATAGTTGGCCATTAAGGTAACCATCATATATGACACCTCCTAGTCTCTCGATTCTCTGTCTTTCAGAGGTGCAATTGGGTTTGTGATCTTTCGACAGCTCGACAGCTCTTCCTCGTTTCCCCAGCACAGCTCTAGAATCGCCAGCATTTGCAATGAGCATCGTCCTGAAGGAGTGCACAAATCAAGCGTGGAGTATTACCACTGAGCTTACATTGCTCCTCAAATGGCAATAGCAGTTGAGAAAGCAAAAGGCTAAAGGCATGCATGAAACAGAAGTAGCTTTCTCACCGTCCTAGAAAAAGAGCAGTCAATGCAGTGGTGCCACAGGACCTATCCACAGCTTTTGCATCGGCAAGTGCATGATCAGTCTTCACAAAGGCACTTCTAATTGCCTTCTTAGTCCCAGACTGAAACTTGGAGTCTTCAACTATGAACTTGAGCATATTCCTTTTGGCAAACGATGCTGCATCCTTACCACCATGTCCATCAAACACCTGTAGAAAGTACACAAACATAGCAAGACCTGAATGTGATTGCTGATTCAAACGGCACTCATAGAAAATTGACTATCCAGGTAAGTGTTATTTAGCCAGAAATCCTCTGTCAAGAAATTATGTAGTAAAAATCCAGACTGTAGTATTGATCCATCTTCATCTAATAGCGACTTACACACCCCATAAAATGCTCCAGGAGAAGGGAAGTTTGCAGATATAGCAAGATGGTCTTGCAGGTTATCTATACATACAAACTCATCCTCCATATACTGTTTTGGTCCTTTCTCAGAACAACTTCCGGAGCGAAACACAGGTAGAAATCCAGAATTCTCAGTCGATGGTGGCTTGATTCCAAAATTCCCAATGTCCGACTCCTACAATGACAATGAAAGATGGTATAATTAGATGTCTGTCTATGGCATAGTGGATCAACTGTAGATAATGTAATGGACCAGAAGATAATGACTAGACAACATGTTTTCATGAGCAAGCGCTCGATTCGTTGACCTGAGATCTCATTTCTGATGGAAAATTAAGGCGAATAATAGACATGAGCAGGAAACAAAATTTTCTAGAGTCTAAACCTTATTCAACAAGCAGAAATATGGAGTAAAAGGGTGATTAAACAGAGGCATTCACTCACAAGATCTGCCAAATATGCAGAGCTGCTGCACTGTCTCATGGCTGAGAGATTTCGTGGAGGCTTCCCAGTACCGAGTTGGTTAAGATTCTCCAAGGTGTCATCAGTTTCATCCTCCATGATAGGTACGGTGCTGCCCTTACTAATACTACATCCAACATCCAATCTTGCTATCTGAAGGGAAGCATCCGTCCCCGAAGCCATTCTATTCTTAATGATATCAACAACTAAGAAAGCCAAAAAGTTCTCAACCGAACGCTAAGGCATCAGCTGGACGCACCCATTGCCCGCAGACAAGCGTGCCCTGACAGAAAAAAAAAAGAAAAAGAAAACTAGCTGTGCCCCAATTATGGAAATGAATGCATCCGATCCAAGAATCAAATGAATCTAGCACAGTTTTCCACGCATATAACAAGAACCCGTTCTTTTGCTACTGGGAAAACTAAAGCATCCCATCTCTCGGATTCTGGAAGGAATTAAACGCATTTCTGAAGATTCAAACACACACAAAAAAAGAAAACCAAGATCAGAAGTACCGGAAAAGAACGAAGAGTCTAAGTAGCCACGACATTCTGTTGGCGAATACATTGATGAACAAAGAAGAGGGATAAAAAGCTAAAACCATAGCATAGTTGTAGGGAAGGGAGGACCATTGAGAGGAAACAGAAGAGATTTGCATATATGTGGTGAGGTGACTGGGAATTCCTGGTTTCCCGATCGCCATTGTAGTGTTCAAAAGGAGATGGGGTTCTGACACGTGGTGTGTTGGAGAACTCACATGTACAGTCTCTCCTTATGTCAATGTGTTGGTTTATGGCTGCCTGTAAGAGAGTAAGACTCCATTTTCTTCCCTTTTTAGTCAATATTTGCTTGTTTCAGCTTTTATGAAATTTTCACAGTTATACTCCCCGCTGCCCTGTCAAACAGAACAAAAATAAATAATAATAATAATAATATTTTATTATTTTAAAATTTTAATCCATACATTTTATAACTATAAAGGGCGTTAAAAATAATTTATATAATAATATTATATTAATAATGAAAATTAAAAATAATTCTAATTCGGACAATTCAACATGTGAAACAGACCGTTATTAATTATTAGGCATGAAGTGACCAGCAATACTAGGATATCTGAAGTAGATAGTCTTGATAATAATCCATCCAGTCCATAATTATTCAAAGTTATCTAAGATTCGCCTTCTAGAAAACACGTTAAAATTAATTTTATGACCAATCTTTTAGACCACTTATTGCTCTCCACAGTGCAAGAGGGGACGAACCTCTATTTTGCTTGCTATATTGAGGAGTCACAGGATAATAACTCTTTTTTTTCGATTTTTTCTTTATTCTGTCTATAATAATTTTTTTCCAGCAACGTGATCATCTTTTCCCATAACGTTTCAAAATTAACTTTTATTCTAATAATTTAAAGTTGAAAGTTTCAATCATCAAAATCAGGCAGAATAGATCCGCTATGATGATTGCCTCACAACCATTTTGTCTTCTTGTATGATTTGGAAAAGCAAAAGAGAAAAAAGTAGCACGCATGCTTCCATATCAAAACTCGAATCTAAATTTTATTTAAATTAAAAAATTATTGAATTCAAATTCAAATAATTAAAATCTACCAGCCGCATTTTCAATTATTGAAAAACAACTATTTTGGCTCTGCAATAGCTTAAAAAGGTTTACCCCAAGTGGAAGAAGAGTCACTAGGCATGTTTTTTTCATGGGTCGGCCTCAAAGGGTTATGCTTACTGACAGATGAGTGGAAGGAAGTTGGAACACGAGATGCCCCGACGGTTTTTGCACAGTAAAGAATGTGGTATGACTTTTATCGGACAGAGATCGACTTGTACTGTTCAATTTGATTCTTGTTGCTCGAATGCCCTGTTGTCTAGGTCCAAGTCCGACAGGTTTATCCGATTAGGAACAGGGTAAGTAGAAACACATAATTCGATCATCTTACACATTTTCGGTGCGTTTCGTAGGTAAACGATCAGCTTGTGACACAGAAATTTGCTAAAAGAGCCAGCAAAAAGCCAGCATTAAGCCGAAGATAGTCCTACCTTAAAAAGAAGTTGACGGGACATTGTTTCCTGTTCTGATTTTGAACGATGCAGCTGCAGGAGAAATGTTATTATTAAAAGGATAGTTACGGTTTGTACCCATCGGTTGATCTTGACTGCAGGAGATCAGTGTAGATCCTTTCCGGTGCTATTAATAGTTATGTGTAGTCACTGGGGGGTGGTCCTCCCAGTGTTTCAAGTTGTCTTTATGTTTGAAGGTATGCCTAACTTTTTCGTATGTTCCATCTTATCGTTAAAAGCAAAATGGAGGAGAGACTGGACGAAACATTGTGGCCTTTCGTTCATAGAACCCGTGGAAGGAGGGGCACGCCTTGGGAAGGTGAGAGCATTACATTTCCAACTGACCTGTGCAAGATTCACAAGTTGATTCAATTCAGCATCCACTTGGGAATGACCCTCCACAGGAAATTTCCCATTGTCGTGTAGAGAGGAGAAAAGAAAGAGACTTTTGTGGTACTAGACAGAGGGTACGGGTCAATTTATCATCTGGACACCAGTGGGAACCAGGCATGAGCTTCAGATTTTTAAGTTTTGTCCGGTGACGTTTGAGATTCTTCTATGTGGACTTTTCGTAGAGCAATCGCCTTCTCTTTAAACATGTGACCTGGTGCAACTTGAAGGTCCCAGTTGTCCACGACTGGACGGGTTATCACATCGACTATACTTGAGTTTATATTTCACACGTTACATTTTCCACCAACGTGATGGCCAGTGACCACCACTGCGGGACGTGTGAGTCAAATATTCCTGTCCCCAATAACGCACATTAAATGAATGGCAAGGCCTGCGCAATGGGCTATAGTCACTGCAGGGGAAGGAAGGATAAGAAATTCTCTTGACCGCACTCCAAACAAAAGACAGAGCTATAAGGCAGTCTTCTGGTGTAATTTCGAACAACTTATGATGTGTGTGTCCACTCCCAGTTTCTATAAGCTCGATATTGTTTGTCAAAAATTAGCTGAAGAGCAGAACCAAATTACCCTCTATTACATATGATGTAGTTGTTCCTTGTGGCACGGGGAAGTTGGTGGCTGTGAACCGAGGCCATTCTTTATGAGCAAGTCTTTCTCAAGACTGCCCAGTTGCTGGGTGTTGGCTGTGAGTTACATCTCGCTTCCTGAAATTTCTTGACCTTTCTACTTTTTCAGATTGGTATCTGTTTGTCTTTTTCATGTTACTCTTTTCATTATTATAAAGGCGTTCCTTTCCACTTTCTGATTTCTTCCAGATAAACGCACTGCTCGAACCAGCTGCCGTATGCTTTGTGGTTAAATGAGTATGACTCGTTTGAGCCAATTGCCGAGTCTTGCGCGTTATATTCCATATTTGCCTGGGCATCAAGTGTAGATCTAAATGCTCGATCACCGTTTGTCTCTTCTTTTGCGAGAGCGACAAGATTTTAGGTGTCCGTCTGTGAGGAGACCGGGCTTTCTCTTTTAACTCCATAATCTTCACATGTTACAGGAAGGATGAGTCTTTTAGCTAATCTCGGGACTCTGTCAGTGTTAAGATAGCTTCCTGCTTGATTCTTTTCAGAAATTGTGTGTGGGGTGTGGTAGCTACTAACCAGGCAAAGTCCTCATGAAGACAATCTGGATTCTGGGGATGGTGGTTTTCTGTAACACGGTTTGTCTAAATGGGGCCAGTAATAACGTTACCAGAAGACCTGAATCGCTGAATATTGGAGCCATTATGACCCTCAATTCCACTATTGGCAAAGTTACAGGAGTTGCATTAAGAGCAGCCGTCGACGACGTGAATTCTGATCCATCTGTTCTTGCTGGAACTAAGCTGAATCTTCATATTCAGGACTCCAATTATAGTGGATTTCTGGGCATGGTTGAAGGTACCTCTTTTGGATTCTCTTGTTTGCGCATTCAAAACTAGTCCCTTTCTTTTCATAGTTTGGTTTAGTCCATTTATTTGCTTTCTTGATGGATTGCAGCCATAAAGTTCATGGAACTGGAGACCGTGGCCATGATTGGCCCCCAATCCTCAACGATGGCCCATATCATATCTTTTATTGCAAATGAGCTCCAAGTCCCTTTATTATCATTCTCGGCTTCAGACCCGACTCTCACTTCTCTACAATTCCCATTTTTTGTCATGACCTCCCTGAACGACCTGTATCAGATGACTGCCATAGCTGAGATTGTTGACTTTTATGGATGGAGAGAGGTGATAGCAATCTATGCCGATGATGACAACGGCAGAAATGGTATAGCTGCATTAGGTGATAAGCTTGCGATGAGACGATGCAAAATCTCATATAAAGCACCTCTGAGGCCTTCACCAACCTCGGAGGAGATCACCGACTTGCTGGTTAAGGTGGCTTTAGCGGAGTCTAGGATAATTGTTGTTCATACCAATCCCACTTGGGGATTAGAGCTATTCAGAGTGGCTCGATACCTTGGCATGATGGGTCCTGGAAATGTCTGGATAGCTACTACTTGGCTCTCTACAATCTTAGAAACTTATTCTTCTCTTCCTGGAACCCGGATGGAAGACATTCAAGGAGTTGTTTCCCTCCGTATGTACACGCCAGATTCAGATATCAAAAGGAAACTCGTTTCAAGGTGGAGGAGCTTGACTAGTAGAACAACTCATGACCAAATTGGGTTAAGTACTTTTGGTCTATATGCATATGATACGGTGTGGCTGCTTGCTCGTGCACTCGATGCATTTTTTGATCAGGGGGGCAATATTTCATTTTCAAACCATACCAGGTTAACTGAGGCACGGGAAGGGGATTTGCATCTCCATGCAATGAGCATCTTTAATGGAGGAAAGAGCTTGCTTCGGTGTATCCGCCAGGTTAATATGAGTGGTGTGACTGGTCAGGTCCAGTTCAACTCGGATGGCAACCTCATGCGCCCTGCATATGAGATCATCAACGTTATTGGCACAGGATACAGAAAGATTGGTTATTGGACCAATTATTCTGGTCTATCAGTGGCCACTCCTGAATCTCTGTACTCCAAGCCTCCGAACCGTACCAGTGCAAACCAAAGGCTATACCCTGTCATTTGGCCGGGCCCAACATCTGTGAAGCCCCGCGGATGGGTTTTTCCTAATGATGGAAGACATTTAAGGATTGGGGTCCCAATCCGTGTTAGCTTTCGTGAATTCATATCGGAAGGGCCAGGTTCTGAAATGTTTACCGGTTACTGCATTGATGTTTTTACCGCTGCCATAAATCTGCTGCCATATGCTGTCCCGTACAGATTTGTCGCGTTCGGGGACGGTATCAACAATCCAAGTTCCACTGAGCTTGTGCGTTTGATCACCGCGGGTGTGAGTACAGTGAAAAAAGAGGCTTTCTATGTTATGACTCTGCTGGTAGGTAAAGCTTGTAATTAGTTTTCTTTGGACGTGGTTATGCAGATTTATGATGCTGCAGTGGGAGACATTGCAATTATCACAGAGAGAACAAGAATTGCTGACTTCACACAACCATATATCGAGTCTGGACTAGTGGTGGTGGCGCCTGTTCGGAAAAGTGAATCTGATGCGTGGGCCTTTCTGAGGCCATTTACTTGGCAGATGTGGGCTGTCACAGCTTCCTTTTTCCTCTTCGTGGGGGTAGCTGTCTGGATTTTGGAGCATAGGCTGAATGATGATTTCAGAGGGCCTCCAAGAAGGCAATTTATGACAATCCTATGGTAAGTAATCAATGCCCCAATATTCAGAAGTGATGAAACACAATGATTTCTCACTGTCCATCGAGTATCTAATCGATAACGGGATTAATCATTTTTTCGGAATTCGATTCGACACTCTAATGTGACGAGAATAACCAATGATTTCTTGGACCTGAGTTTCTCTGTAACTGATAATTGCTCTGTCCTGCAGGTTCAGCTTTTCCACTTGGTTCTTTGCGCATAGTAAGTTGAAACATATAAGTTACACTTTTTTTCTGATAGGCACCCATGTTGAAGGAAGATTCCATTAAAACCATTGCCTTTTTCCCTCTGTAGGAGAAAATACTATCAGCGCTCTTGGTCGAATGGTGCTAATTATATGGCTATTTGTGGTTCTGATAATCAACTCAAGCTATACTGCAAGCCTTACCTCCATCCTGACGGTGCATCAACTTTCTTCTCCCCTGAAAGGAATTGAAAGTTTATTATCAACCAATGATCCCATTGGGTATCAGCAGGGTTCATTTGCGCGAGAATATCTAATTAACGAGCTTGGCATTCGAGAATCCAGGCTTGTTCCTCTCAAGCTGGTTGAAGATTATGCCAAGGCACTGAAAGATGGTCCCCGAAAGGGTGGAGTTGCTGCCATTGTGGAAGAGCGTGCATATATAGAGCTCTTCCTCTCAAGTCGATGTGAATTTAGCATCATAGGTGATGAGTTCACCAGGAACGGGTGGGGATTCGTAAGTACATCTTCATCAATGGCTCTATTTTCCCTCTGTCGGTCACACCAGGGCTTGCTTTTAGATAATTGAGTTAGTTTTCTCCTCCTGAACAGGCTTTTCCGAGGGACTCGCCGTTAGCAATAGACGTATCGACTGCCATTCTGAAACTATCGGAGAACGGAGATCTCCAAAGAATCCACGACAAATGGCTTATGAGAAGTGCCTGCAGTTCAACAGGCACAAAGTTGGAAACCGACCGACTTGGCCTTAGAAGCTTCTGGGGCCTTTTCTTGGTATGTGGATTAGCCTGCCTGTTTGCCCTCCTCGCATACTCTGTCAAGATGGTCTGGCAGTTTAGCAGGAGCCACTCTGTGGAATCAGCATCCTCTGACAGGATTGCGCCTTCTTCCCGTCTTCAGACATTTCTTTCATTCGTTGATGGTAAGGAAAAGGAAGAACAAGGCCGATCAAAGAGGCGGCAAACAGAAAGGCTCTCTAATAGAGGCGAAACCGAAAGTTCCAGCTCCAAGGGAGAAGAATATAATGGCAACGAAGCCTGATTTTTGTTCATCTTGGACGTTGGTAATGTCTATCCAGTGCTCACATACCTTTTAGATGCATAAAAAATCATATTCATGCTACACATATTCAAAATACTTATCTCCATTAGATTCCAGTTTTTTTTTTTTTTTCATTCGGTTCTATCATACAAAAAATCATAGCGTATCCAACTCTGAGAAACAGATTAACTCTATTCCATATTCCACAGCTTCCACATGACAATCAGTCAAAAATTAAGAATATTTCGGTGAAAACAAAAAAAAAGAAAAAAGTATAGCTATAGGTATCCCAAGCCGAGACTCTCATGGTTGGGCAAAAATTGGTTGAGGTATCCTGAGCCTAAGTCTGTTCAGGACAATATCGACATAAACAGCATTGACCATGAAGTAAGCGATACGGCAGCAACCAAGTATGTCCACAGGAAGAGAACTGAGCATTCCTCTTGGCCAGCGTCAAACAACTCAGCCATGGTACCTGTTCAATGACTAAAGGTTATTAAGCTTTAAGCAATAAAAAAACAGATCATCCCAATAGTTGGGGGTCCCCTCGATGTCATATCAGTTTCTCGTAGCGTATGGAAAGCATCAGGGGTTGTGGTTATAAATAGTTCCTTACTGATATTCATGGCCGGTGGCAGTGTATACTGTATCAGCAGCACATAGTGGAAAAGAGGGTCTGATGGAAGGAAACCAAGACTGCCGGCCACTTTAACAATCCAAATACCAATGGCTGGAAGGATGGCGTATCGAACACAAACAACGCCGATGATGATCTGGGGTCTGATTTTTGAGGAGCGCAAGCCTTTAATAAAATTAAACACAGAGAGCTTTTGAGATGATGTTTCTTTTTCTAGTGGGTCGACCTTTAGCCTAGTTGGAGAAATGTTTACCTTGAATGAGGTTACCTCCAAGAATGAGGGTGATGCAGGGAATTGTTCCTTCCCTGTAAATAATGATTCCACTTTCAGATGACCTTTTTCTGACCTGAAATGACTTGAGAATCAGAAAGGAGATACTTACCCAAGCAATTGGAGAGACTCTTGGATCACTCGGAAAGGGGCATCCTCGCCAACGATCAGGTGTTTCAAAAATTTAGTTGCTCCGAAGATGAGTCCCAATATCTTACAGACGATGGAAAATGATAAGTTAGTGAGTTAGCTTTTCGGTTTGAAGGAAAAAGGAGGAGGTTTGCAGATTTCAGCTCCTGCCTGCAGCTAAAATAAGCGTGAAAAAAGTTTTTGAGGAAACTCACTGCAGCTAGCGAGGGGGGTGCCATGAGCAACTCCAAAAGCTGATGAAGAAATCCTAATATTCTTTTCCAAAATGATTTCCCCATTCCACGTTCAACGTCTGATTCTTGAGAAACAATCTGAAACCACAATTAATGCTGAAGCGTTACGACAAATACCGTGATCGTTTCTTACATGATATTAGCTACCGATGCAAACTGCAAAGCACACTTGTTTTGGCCATCTGTAGCTTCAAAAGACTTGGTTGATGCCAAAACTATTACATCTTGTTCATTGTCTTCTTCCTTGAGAAGGTGGGTTTCTTCCATTGCTTCCAAATCCCTGTTGGGTTCCTTCGATACTTTCTCAGCAGCAGCTCGGTGCTTCGCAGCTGAAGATTTCATCAAGTAGTAAGTGTAGGTCCAGATGTAGAAACCGCCAAGCTTCATTTTTGAGGAGAAACTTTTAGACTTTGCATTTTTCTTTTCAGAAAGAACCCCAGAAAAGAGAAATCCAAGACAATGCAACTTAATTTGCCTCACCGCCATGGAGAAAGAAGCATACGAGAGTCCAATGGAGCTGCAAATGTCATGCTCGCCAAATGGATTTCCATCCTCCTCACAGACTGCTGGGATGATTATCAAGACCATGCTCCCCAAATTTCCTAATTTAACGGGCAAGTTACAGAGAAGGGCAGACTATATTACATTGATAGGGTACAACTAGATATCAGCACAAGACTATACATTACCTGTTGAACATGTAGCCATAACAAGGCCTTCTAGGTAAGGCTTGGGTCTTACTATTTTGACAACTATCCATCCTAGAATCCCTCCAAACAAGAACGTGAAGCCAATGTTGACAGGCATGAACCACCTACACCATTAATCAATCAAGCTACTGTTTATTTTGGCAATAATATTCATTTGATTCTCTCCAAGGAAAAGATCAATAATGGACAAAAAACTCATTTTCTGTCCAAATCCTAAGCCATGTTGCAAGATAATAGCGTGAAGATACCATGAGATGATGTCTTGCAATGTAACAGTTTTGGCCAAGTTAGCAAAGATGAGGCAAGGTGTGAAGACCATGAATATAATCTGCAGAGGCAAAAGAATATCATCTCGGTTCATTTGTAGGAACAAAGGAGAGGGATCACAAGCTTTTGCAGAAACATTCCAAGCCTGAAATCCTGACCTTGTTCAATGATTTTCGAGTGTTTGCCGGTAGAAGATTCCAACGTTCAGTTGCCATGAAAGCTCCTAAACCGCTAATAAGTAGGACTTGCAGAACTGGAAAAGATGAGGCCTCAAAAAGTGTCCAGAAACCCATTTTCTCTCTGTAACGTTTCAAGACTTCACAATCAAATAGACAAGAAAGTCAGTTGTTCCACTTCTCTTGGATCAGATGTTCTGCTGTGGGTTTCAGCTTTTATCCTCACCAAGTAAAACTTCTGTATCATATGCTTGCTACAAACACAAACAAAAGTGTAGGTCAATCCTGCGAAAGAGCAAGGAGAGACACAAAACCCAGAACGCAAGTCAAAAGGCGCTGCCACAATAGAATTCAAAAGTGGTAAAAATTAGAAAAACGGCCGAATAATGATTCATCTACTCGTGAATCTAAAAGTGCAGGAAAGAAACGTGAACCTATCAGTTTGGTTCGCCAGGACTAGAACTAGTGTCAGAAATAAAATTAATAAATATTAAATTATTTGTGAACAGTAAGATTTGATTGATTTTATCATAAATTAATCTTTAAAATTAAAAAAATGATAAAAGTATTATTTTTATCTTATCCAACTCCAATTCTATAATGCCAGTTTGAAATGAAATACAAACATTTCATTCCAACATGTAGATTTAGCTTTTGTTTATGGGATTTATTATCTAACTCTATTACAGATTCTATTGCTCCAAATCAAGTGTTTTAGTACCCAAATCATTTCCTAATCATAAACTTAACCTTATAGTAAGATTTTTTTATAGCTATAAACGTAAATTAGAATGAATATTCAAGAACATTAGATGTATGATCTTTATATATAAATCTAATTATATAATTTTTTAGTTGAGGATTAGAAGATAATGGATTAAAAATTATAATTATTATTATATAAAAATTTGAATTAGCAGACGTACTAGTACGCTGCTTAAAAAGCAAGCATATTCCTTTCCTTTTTTAGTTTGCTTTTTTCATTTCTAACAAATGCCACGTTACTGCAATATTCTCATTAAATAAATGTACCACATGAGTTCTTTTTTTCTTTTGAAGAAAAAGCCAGGAAAAATATAAAACTGTTGTAATCTCTCTAATAATCTACTAACAACCTGAAAACCTGTTGGTCAGAACGAAACCTGATGACGAAAACTCCAACTCAGAGCCAAATCTTACGCGAGATGTTGCACTGATTGTTCATGGTTTCGCGTACATATCTTTATGGAAAATTCAAACGAGACTCCTTTATCACTCTACATCATATATGTAAGCAACAAGCAGAATTCGTGCAACCCAACAGGATAAACAAGATGATCTACGTATGAAGTGGGCAAGAAGAAGAAGACAACCAGAAAGGGAGATTGAAGAAAGGAAAGAAACGAACCTGCAATCAAGCTTTTGCCTAGAAAGACGAGTAAGGATGGTGGACAGAGACAGGGGGCGAGAGATATGGAAGTATAGAAGAGGAGGAGGTAGATGCCATGGGACTCGGCTACTTCGGGGTTTTATATATATATGTGCATGAAAGTAAACGCGGTTATCATTCTGTCGTGATTCATGACCAAGCAAGCGCTTGGTGTGGAAAAAAAGTACCCTGCTTTATTATGCTTACCAAAAGCCATAATTTTTCTATAAATAAAAAAAAAAGAAAAAAAAGGGAATGCTACTCGGGAAGTCCTAAGCCTTGCCTGGCCGAGAAGAAGGTAGCACCGGACAGGAAAGTTATGGTGGGGTCTTCTGTTTGTAAGCAGTTTGTAATTAATGACTTGAGGACTATAATGAAATATGTCTTTGCCAAATTCACCAAATGATGTACAAATTTTAACTATTTATGATAAAGTTGGGTTGGTTAGACGCTTCATAATGCATGGATCAAAATCTAGGCGTATAAGTATAAGATGTGCCAACTATGTCCTCGACTATAAAATTATTTTTTTTCGAAATTTGATAATATTTATTATGGAGATTCAAATTTTTAATTAAATATTTATTTTTACATTGATATCTAAAATATGTATTTAAGAAGTATTGGGATACCCACATAGAGAGGTTTAGATTAATGTCATGTAGAGATTAGTGAAAATTTGGTTTGATTTCTTAAACTTTGGAAGGCCAGTAATTAATATTGTAGTTTTTATTCGAATAGATAAGAAGCTCATGGTATATAAAATCCTATACATGAGATGGCAGAGTTTTATTGGATGTAGTGTCAGTTTAATTTGAGTGACGTGGATTGGTGGTGTAGATTATTGAATTATTTAGAATAAAATGACGGCGTTAAGTATTCCTTAAACCATAGTTGTTCGAGTAAACACAACGTTGGCTATTTCTTGGTATCAGATGGATTTAATTATGGCGGCGTGAATGGAAAATTTTCTTCTATTTTATTGGATGGACTCCATATCGATATGTAACACGTGCTCTTCCCTATCATAAATCACCATAACTAACCTCCAAATTAACAAATAATTTGTCCTCGTGCCAGGATTTTATTGACCGTCAGAACTCTACGTGGCATGCAAGCTGTGAGAGAATCCAAAACGCTATTTATATGGTTATCTAAATGGAAGTGAAATGTGCGTGAGGACATAAAAATATCACATAGTCATTGAAACTAGATTATATCATAATTTTGGTTTGGTACCGTGAATATTAACTTAAATCATAATATTTAACCAAATAGTAATTAAGTAATGTCTTGTATATAACATATCTAGAAATATATTATCTGTTTAAAGAATTGTAATAAAATAAGTATTATTATTCAATAAAAACTGATTCCAGAATTTATATATTTTTCATTTAATCATCTTTTTTGTTGTTTCTCTTTCTGAATTATTTAAGCAGACGAAACGATAATACTTTTTGCATCATCTATAAACAGAAACTTAAACTTAGATTCATACCTCTATTACTAATTATATTTGATAATACAACAAAAAATAATTAATTCCTCCAAACAATTAGCTTTGACACAGATTGTCCTATTGTTTTTAGGCCCACATCCTATCAGGTAGCCATTAGTGATCACACATGTGATGAAATCCGTCAAACAAGCCCAGCCAGAAAGAAGTCAAAATCTAACAATGCCTGAGACTATACATATTATCAGCCAATTAGGCCTATTTGGTATTTATCTTTTAGACATACTCGGGCTCCTTTCATGAAAAATTAACAGCCAATTTCATGAAAAATAATTTTACTTGCACAGTACTAAGAACCGGGTCCTTACCTTTTCTAGCTTTTGCTTACATGCGTCTATCACTCCAAGGAAACTCCAGGGAGTAGATTTTAAGAACAGAGAGATAATATAGCAAATGCAGTTTATGGTCATTAATCATAATTTAAAGTGTAACATGATCCAACCACATACAGGGAAACCGAAAAAGTTTTGGCCAAAACAGACATCCAAAAGCAGTAAGGAAATATCAAAACATGGTGTTATACCGCTAATCACACCAACAATGGAACTTGTGTTGAGAGGTTGACAAAGATTATTTTATGCAGGAGCTTGGATCTCATTTGGGGGGGAGGGGAGATGGGACACTTACTGAACCCGCTTTCGAGCAACATCATCCATAGCAGAATTAAGCTGTGCAATCTTCTCCTCAATGATTCTACGGTTCTTCTGTTGTCACAAGATATAAAAGCACAAATCAATTTCACTGGAAAAATGCAGATGTGAACAAGAAAAGATGGTATACAATTCACATGAAATCAGATTCAAAACCAAGCAAGTTGAGATTTTTGCGTTTCTAAGGTTGTGAACAGTCTAGATTCAAAACACAGGAAAATCTCTCTAATGGCATGCTCAAAATATCGGCCAGCAGTGTGAGAAACTCTCAAGTTTCATAACGGCCAATTATGTCTGTTTCACTAACTGTATGTCCAGTAATAAAATTGTACCGAAAACCTTAATGTAGTTCCAGAGATTCAAACTTATAATGAATGTGATGATTATGCATGACAAAAACAGGACAACTTCTCACCTCCATGACTTTCTCCTCATCATAAATGAACTTGGGCAGCTTTTTCATCAATTCTTTTCGCGGTTCACCAACAAGTACCTTGCTTATCTGTAACATCCAGTTCCTTGCTAATCAGATACTTGGCATGCTTGATGCATTCAAAAGGTATAGCAATTTCTGAAGTAAAAGACGGTCCAGTATCCACTTCTCTGTCTCATGAGCAGGCAGTCCATGCAAAAGACTTTTTGATGGACATGGCAACTCCATTCGATTAGAAATTCAAATAAATATCCTTGTACTAGATCTACGCTAGCATGCTTCCAGAAAAATTAAAAACAAAATCTAATCAGAATATATTGACTAACCACATAAAGGAGTTAAATGAAGCAATAGAATTCAAGTACCAAGACACCAAATCTCACTACGCCACAGCCTCTTTACAAAAAAAAAAAAAAACATACACATCCAAGGAGATGAAAAATTTAAAGCTGTAGTCTGAACCAACATTTATCACACAAGACCAGTGATCAAGTAGTACCTGTGGAGCATAGACACAACCCAATGTTCCAGCTACTATCCCTCCCAGTATAAAACCACCAACAAAAATACCAGCACTGTTTGATCTTCCACTATAATAGCAGAGTTAGTAGAGAAGATATATAATAGCATGCTATGAGAAGTTTGCACGACTTAAGAAAAGCCTAACAACTGAAATTTACAGGAAACAGAAGAAAATTTTTTGATGATTCAACTGAATACTAATAGCAGTTGCACAGTTGGAACAAAGATGGAGCACAAAGTGTAGAGAAAGCAACATATTCAAATGAATTTAAAAGAAGTAACCATCAGAAAGGCAATGCATTCGGCCATGTGATAGTTTCATAAATCACAAGCATTCTCATAAACGGAAAAGAAATATTTTTTTCGCTGGCAAAGTAAAACCAAAAAGAGATTATCTTTAACTTCCGTGATGATGCCAATCTCTACAGGAACTCAGCATTCTGTTTACATCCTATGAGTAATGCGAACGGACAATGTTTGAATTTGTAAAAGTGCCATAATTTAACAAGAAAAACCTACAGCGAGAAACGCAGAAATGCAGGGGTAACTCTTTCACGACTGCAAGCAGTCAAGATCCAAATATGTAACAATCTCACTTTACCTTGCTCGAACTGAAAGTGATTGTTTACGTGATCCAAGCTTTGCCTTGCTAGAGAGATTGTGGAGGGAAACATGTAAAACACAATGGTCCGTCGGCTTCAAAGACAAACCTAGAATCACAAATCCAACAACGATTACAAATAGATTCCAACAGTCCATGCAAGCAGTAACTAACAGCATACACATTCCGAAACGCTCTTCTAAGTTGCCATTATAAACAACCAACAGAAGTAAAATAATCCTCTCCCAGCGTCAAGAAACTGACACAAAGTGAGATACTCGAGTTCATCAACATTGAAACTAGTACCCTAACATCAACTAATTAGCATCGGAATTTTAAAAAAAAATAATCAGATTTTATTCAAATCTCCGAAACCAAAGCCTGATATTATATTAAAAAAAAGTCATACCATAAGTTAACCCAGAACGACAAATACTCAAAAAGCAGCCGACTTTCAAGAAATGCCAGTATAACAGAAAGTAAGACCCTCACAAGTGAGATGAGACTTAACGAAGATTTAACGAAGATAAGAAAAAATTACCAGGAGATAGAAAGTGAGCTTGAGAGCTTTTCATCGAGAGCAAAGAACTTGAAAGAGAAGCCATAGTTGGAATCTGTGATTCGTGGGGTTGCAGAGAATTAAGATATCGACACCTCTCCGCTGCAAAAATCAAAACGCAATATACAGCCTCGATAACATCGACCAGTCATTTGTCGGTTGGGACCAATGACATTCTGCCTGGAATCGAACTGAACTAAGCCTGTTCCAACTCGTATCCACTGGGTTATCGGCCCATTTCAAACCCAAATCCAAGGAAATTAAGAAGCCCATGTGGTTAAACATTGAGAGCAATACATCATTTTTATATGTGACAAAAAATATGGCTCTGGCTTCGTGAATAAAAGGGTAAAGAACACTTCACAGCGTTAGTTGACTGAAATCCTAGTTTCTATCACTTTTCTTAAAAGTTGTCCTACTCCAGTTGTTCGTATGCTATGAAAGTGAGCACAAGCATTAGACTTTGTCATGGGTCATTTTAATTTTAATTAGGCTTCCTTCGGTTCAATTTAATAAACAATGTGTAGAGACAGCATGGTACTTTATCAATGGAGTATAGCGTTTCCACACATTCATTTATAATAAAGAATATTTATATAGGTACGAAGGTTAATTTATATTCGGATTTCGACTATCACCTATTAAAATAAAAATCTTATTAATATTTATATTTTCGTAGACTCAAACCGTTTTCCGGTGGATCAACACTTAGTCTAGGAACTTTAAATGCTGATTTTGAATTCTTAGAACCCAACTAGATCTTAATTTTACACCTAGACAATCATCAATTTCCTTCTTGCTAGGGAGAAAAGAAGGTCTTTAATATATACTCCAATGGTATTGAATCGCCGGAAACCCGTATTTATCAGTGACAAAGCAGGACTTTGTCTTGCAGATCCTATCGGTTGTTGGCAAGCTATTTTCTCTTCAACATAACATGTATTTATTGACAATAGTAGTACAAGGTTATGGTCGCCAAGGAATGGAAGACCAGGTCAAAGAAAGCATCGGACATCCTTGCGGCCGGACAAGCACATATGTCCAAGATTATCGTGGGAATCGTTGCAGCCGGACGAGACTTTCTTGTTTAAAATTCCTTACGATGCAACAAGAAAGACAATTTAACAAATACACAAACGGCCAAGGGAGAAGAATAACAGGGAAAGTACAAATGAATTATTCCTTAAGCAATTCGAAATAAGCAAAATGAGTGTGTACCGCCCACCCTAGAATGCATAAAAATGTAGAAGAGGTTTTAGATATTCATAATCACTAATATAATGGTGGAAAGCTGAAGAGTCCTGAGAAACATCACGGTTAATGTCAGAACTGTGAAAGCAACCCTGGAAGTAATGCCATTTGACATGTCAGTATTGAAACCTACGTTTGCATGTCCTGGCTGTTATTGTTGGTTTAAGCGAGGCCGGCACCAACTTATTTATAACGATGCTTTTTTTCTTCAAAAAACTTTAACTCCAAACCTAAAAGGAAGTATTTCTCTGGCATTTGTAAAAGACTCGGAACAGTTTTTGGTGCTGAGTTCTGCTGGGAGAGACTGATCAGAAGCACACAGATAGCAATGGCTTCTGGTGGCAGTGGAGAGCGTTCTCTCAGGGAGACACCCTCATGGGCTGTTGCTTTGGTTTGTGCTGTTTTTATTATCATTTCCGTAGTAATTGAACGGAGCATCCACTCACTAGGAAAGGTAATTAATCACCGCCACTTCTTCCTGGTTTTGGTTGATGAAAATGGGTTGCTCCCTCTAGATTTTGTACTATCTGAAATATGGCGTCCCTTGTAAATTCTCTCACACTTTTTCCAACATCACAGTGGTTTCAGAAGCGTCAAAAGAAGGCCATGACCGAAGCTCTAGAGAAGATTAAAGCTGGTACCTATTCCCCTTTCTCAAACATTAGTATTCGTGTACAAAAATCATGTTAGAAGAAAGTCTCTGTTTGCTAATTAGTCCGTATCTAATTTGACTATATACTTGGCGGGCTGATGCAGAACTGATGCTACTGGGCTTCATATCACTACTTATAACAGTAGGTACAAAGCCCATCTCCAAGATTTGTATTCCTAAGAAAGCTGGAGGAATAATGCTTCCGTGCAAGGTGGAGAAGGATTACAAAAATGGCAAAGGAGATGAAGGCGATGACAGAAGAAAGCTACTGATGTATACTGGGGATGCCATATGGCATCGAGTACTTGCTGCATCGGCAGGTGGAGATTACTGTGCTGAACATGTAAGAGAACATGTGATAGAGAGCAAAAACAAAAACAACCATGACTATAATAGAGCACTTTAAAAAATTTGGGCTAACCGGATCTATCCATGGTTGATGTTTACGATATAACATATAACAGAGGGAATTAATCATTGTTTCCGACAGTGGATATCTCTTTATTTATTTTTAAAAAAAATGATCATATTGGTTGACTTTGGCTTGATTTGTGTGTGACATTGTGGAATACAGGATAAAGTGTCATTGATCTCACAATCAGGACTGCACCAATTACACATCTTCATATTCGTGCTGGCAGTCATTCATTGTTTTTATAGTGTGTTCACCATTGCTCTTGCGCAGGCTAAGGTATGTAACTAGCTAATTCCTATTGCATAGTTCATATATTCCGGGTTGTGAGAAAGGGCAGTTGGCTAGAGATGACTCTGTTTCAGGGTTTATGAGCGAAATTAATCTGGATTGACAGTTTTGAGAATGTTTGACAGGTGAAAAGATGGAAATCATGGGAAATGGAGACAACATCTTTGGAGTATCAGTATACTAATGGTAATCTGACTGTTGAAGTTGTTTACATGCTACTAATGATAAGATTCAAGCATTACATTCTTGACAAAATTGCTTCTGTGTATTATTCCTTGGTCTTTAGATCCTTCAAGGTTTAGGTTCACTCGGCAAACATCTTTTGTTAAGCGGCATACAGGGCTCTCTGCAACACCTGGCCTTCGTTGGATTGTAAGAATTCGCTCTTCAGCTTTTCTTTCAGGTCGTAAAACTACGCTCACAACTTTTTTCCTAGTAATTTCTAATGTAAAATGTCATATTCAGGTAGCCTTTCTCAGACAGTTCTTTGCATCAGTAACAAAGGTCGATTATCTAACATTGCGTAATGGATTCATCAACGTAAGTTGGATCCTGATATAACAGTCGAAAAAACCTGAATCGAAAACAGAACTAACCTTTGATTTAGTCGAGCAGGTTGATCAGAGCCTTGGTGTGCATATTCTCACCTGACGCATTTCATGGTATGCAGGCTCATTTTGCTCCGAACACCCAATTCAACTTTCATAAGTACATAAAAAGATCATTGGAAGATGATTTTAAAATGGTCGTCGGCATAAGGTTTATATCTCTGACCTGAATTTGCAAAGATAGAGCGTTAGTGGCCATCCACATGCTTATATTTTTTGCAACAACTAACTGAGGTCGTTCATCTTTGTATCGCAGCATACCCTTGTGGATATGCTCTATCGTATTTCAGCTTCTAAATGTCTATGGTAAAAGAAATTCTATCTATCCCCTCTATCTTTCTATCTAGCACAAGTTCCTAAATGGAACAGACATTAACTAAACCACTCTGGTTTACTTGTACAGGATGGTACACATTTACTTGGATACCTTTCATACCACTAGCAGTAAGATATCTGCTTGCTTTGTTTGTTTTTAACCCCTACAAACATCCTGTTATAACACTATGGATCTTCATATTGAGCAGATTATCCTCATTGTTGGATCCAAGCTAGAGATTATAATAATGGAAATGGCTCGGCAGATCCAAGATAAAACCACAGTGGTGAAAGGACTCCCCGTAGTAGAGCCTAGTAACAAGTATTTCTGGTTTAACCGGCCGGAAGTCATTCTTTTCTTAATTCATTTCACCTTATTCCAGGTAATATTTGTACTTCCTCAAGGTTAAATCCTAGTTTTCGTCGTACTTGCAATTCTGTGGTAATTCATATCAGCTCCCCATCAAACTCAACACAGAAGTCAATCTGTTTCTGTGGTAATTCATTAACACTTTACAAGCTCTGACTGTTCAAAACTGAGCAGAAATCTCTCTTCTGTCAAGTCAGGATATGGCTGCTTATTGTTTATGCCACTTGAATTTGAGTTTGTTCCACTCCCCCTCCCCTACAAAAAAAAATGTCGGCTGATATGAATTTTCTAATATTGTTCTTCCACAAGTGTAAATGATATCATTGTTGCTTTGCTGTCACAGAATGCATTCCAGATGGCTTACTTCTTGTGGACATGGGTAATTTAACCTGACCTTATAATGTACAGAGTCACTAATTTAACTAATATCCATTTCGACGATTTTTCCTATTAGGAATTAACTAGAATGCCTTCTGTGCAGTATGAATTTGGATTAACATCATGTTTCCACGAGTACCGGCTGGGATTAATTATAAGGGTCTCCGTCGCTGTAGCTCTCCAATTACTATGTAGCTATGTCACCTTCCCTCTCTATGCTTTGGTCACTCAGGTACGCAAGACTAATCCATACGTAGCAGGATCACCAACTTCAAAAATTAAGGGAAAAAAAATTCCATGCATACCTGAAATTTGCAGATGGGGTCTCACATGAAGAAGGCAATCTTTGAAGAGCAGACAGCAAAAGCCCTGATGAAATGGCAAAAGGATGCAAAAGAGAGGAAGAAATTGAGGAACAAGGCAGGGAATGCAGATGTTTTATCATCTTCGATCATGATGAGTCCAGAAAGCACACCAAGCCGAGGCACATCACCTATTCATTTACTTCAAAAGTACAGACACAACTCTGCAGACCCTGAACAGGGGCCAAGCTCCCCCAAGGCTTACTATTCAGAAACTGAAATGACAGAGATTGAAGGTGAAGCGCCCTCCAGTGATAAACATGAATCAAAAAGAGAAAATAATAATCATAGAAGACTCACAGAAAGCCATAGCGCTGACTTCTCTTTTGGTAGGCAGTGATCAGTGATTTCTGATTTCTGAATGCACAGTTTAGTGTACTAGTAGTAGTAGCATTCACTTCCCCCAAAAACCGCAGCTGCTAACCCAAGTATACATGGAATGGCATATCTTTTGTGAATGATTCATTCGAAATAAACCATCTGGGCCATATCAGAAATCACTGATCACTGCCTTCTAAATTGCAGGCCCAACTATCAAACTAAATAAAAAAACCCAAAAGAACAGCCCAACGAACATGGCTTACGAGAAAGAAAGTAACAAAAAACTGAAAGAAAATATTTGTTAGTGTTCTTCGCAAGGCCACCACTCATCACGGAGTCAGAAAAACATCATTTGATTTTGATTCAGCAGAACTTCTCAATGTTCCCATCCAATTTTCAGAGATTGGCTTAATGTTGAATTATGATTCGAATGCTTGTCAAATCCTATATATCTCTTAACTTTCTTTTTTCCTGATTTAGATTAGAGTGTATACTTTATTAATAAAACAAACTTTATTTTTAATTATTATTATGAAGATCTCTCCCAGAAAGAACCTACATTCAAGATATTATCTGGCCTTCTGGTCCAGAATAACATCAACCGCCAACCAAGAAACCTCGGCTCAAAGACCGGAAACTCTGACACTTTTTTTACATAGTCGTAACCCTTAAAAGTTATCCTTTTTTAATTATTAATAGAGCTTTAAGATAACCATTTTTGTTCTCTTTATACTGATGGCTTGTTTCCCACTAACCAATAAAAAACAATTATTTATCAATCAATCACTGAAATATCATATCAAATAGGAGAAACAAAACAAAAATCCACATGCCAAACCCTATCCTACACCTGACGCAATAATCAAGCGAAAGAAGAAGAGATCTTTCTGTATATGAATAGCTTCAGGGTTTTTTTCATTATTATAATATCATCAAATTTTCAAACTAACTAAACCTAGCATCTTTTATGACATGCGTAGAAGTCATTGCCTGCAACGTTGCATGACCGCTAACGAGGTATCCAAATCTGAGCCACACAGGTTCGTTCGTTAGCACTCGATATATTTATAAGCCAAGTGTTCCGTAAAAAAAATGAGCCAACTGTTCCGTAAAAAAAAAATGAGCCAAGTGTTCCGTCAAAAACAAATGAGCCAAGTGTCATGATATTTGTTTGGATTTTAGCTTCTTTGTAACATAAAGTCAAACACTAGGTGGAACCCATTTTACTATTTTAGGGTTGATTATCCTTCATCTTGGAGTCCCTCGCGTGTGTCAATTCCACATCTCTGTCCGGAATTTTATTAATTGCGCTGCAAAGACGAAACAGTTTATATTAATAAGCCATTAATGATGGGAAATGGCCTAGGACGACGTCTTATCAGCAAGTACCCCATGGTTGCATCGATATGATTAAGGTGCAAGACCCACAACATTAATCGTTCAAATCTGTGTGGGTACCTTTTCTCAAACTTTTCGGCTCACAAACTAACTGGGAAGTGTAAATTTTGAAAAAAAATTAGGTAAATTGATAATTTTCCTTCAGTTTTAATTTTTACCCTTCAGAATTAATTTTGGGATTGATCCAGATAATTCGATTTTTTAAATTTATTTTTTTTGAAAAAAATGATTGAAACCACGGTGAATACTGAATAAAGGAAAAGGTGTTGTTCGCCAAGTGGAGATCAAGTTAAATTCAACAAGCGAATCCAAAAGTGAAGGAAAAGACAAAAGTAGGTTTGGAGGTTATTATATTATTGTGAATATTGGACTACCTGATCCACACTGTGCTGACGGGAATAAATATTAGGTGAATAATTAAGACAGATATATAAGTAAACTTATATATATATAATTTAAATTGTATTATGATATGCTTTTTAAGATATATGATTCAACTTTTTAAAATAAATTATAAATAATCGGAGTTTCTTGAATATTTAATATGTGAATAAATTTTATAATATTAATAAAATATTTATCTCAGAAAATATTCAAAAAAAATTCATTAAATTATCGGCAAACCTATCAAATAAGCTTTGCCCATTCAGCATTCGTTGTGTTGTCAGCTTAGCTAACAACTAGAAAGCCACGGGAAGCTTATTTGACATTAGTATATTCTGCAACGCGAACTATATAATATTAGGATCTGTCACCCAATATGCCGATACGAGCTATCCAGAATGGACCATCATTTATTACGCTTATACAACGAAAAGCTTTATATGCCCTTGACATGATAGTTTTACACCCATCAGTGACCGAGCCATAACCTACTTCTTTCATAATATTTAAACTGAGATTTTTGTAAGAAAATTACAAGGGCAAGACCATTTCTCCCAAAGAATATAAATAAAGAAAAGGGACACACTGTACTCATGTTTGCAGCGGATTGCTGCTGGGATGGGTAATTGAATTAGGAGGAGGAAAAAGGGTGATTCGTTCTCGTCGAAGACAGTACTGGCATAACGGAGTGGAGAGGACATCGCGAGTTGTCAGTTCCCCTCTCTCAGCTTTCTGCTTCGACTCTTCTGTGTTTATCTCGTACCATTCACGTGGCAAATCTGGATTTAGTTCCCAGCACCGGGGCCCAAAAAGATGGCTAAAACTACAGGAAGAAGTATACAAGTACACTTCATTGATTGATTTGTTTGAGAGAGGAATTTGGTTTGTACACTAGTTAGAAATTACCGAGGAAAGTCCTTAGAGAGTTCACATTTCCGACAAAGCTATTTGGTTAAGTTCCTGTGCATTAAACACGTCTGCTGCTATTTACTGTCCCTGCCGTTGCCGTTATCTCACCGTTTGACTAAAACAGTGGACGAATTGAGTGTGGTCTCCTTGGTCCTTTCCACTATTAAAAACCGCCATCTAAAATATGGTAACAGTTTAGAATATTAAAGCCGAGGAGAATCCTTTGCGTCTGTTCGTCCTTATTTCTCACGTTTTTTTGATAATGCTGTAGGGTGAAACCCCATCCAAGGCAAGCTACCTACCACATACCCCCTTTACTTCTTGCAAGCCGCTGCTGCTTTTACTACCAGTTTACTTATGTATATTTACCATAAGTAGCTCCTCTCTTGATCCAAAGGTGTTCTTAGCGGTTCATGCACGTTCTCGTTTAAGCATATCTTCGTTTTTTAGGGTCATATACGAACAGGTCCCACTCTCTTATGTTTTTTTCCAAGGCTCTATTTTCTCTCCGTGTTCTCGGTAGAGGAAGCAAGATGAGACTGGTCGCTGTATTCAGTCTGGCGTTATGGGCTTGGTATGGGGCTGTGGCAGTTACGGCAGCAGGAGGTGGTGGTGGTTCGGAAAAAAAGCTCGATCAGACCCCAACCTGGGCGGTGGCCGGTATTTGTGCTGTTATAATCATCATTTCTATTCTCTTGGAAAAGGTTCTTCACAAAGTTGGAATGGTAAGTACTGTTTCTTCCTGCGTACAGGTTGTCTTTAATTTTATGCGTTTCTTATGTTTTCAACTCTTTTTTTCAACATGATATTTCCGAATGGATCATTAGTTTTTCAGACTTTGCTTTAATTGTACATTAATTCTTTGTTCTTTTTGACCCCAGAGGTCAAAAGATTAGTTTCATCCTTCCATTAATTAGTTAGATTCCGCACTTTCTCCCACTTCCATCTTGTAATTTTATACAGTAAATTTCCTGATGCTGGAAAATTCCGCATGTTGTTTATCTGGTTTGGCTAACGAGTCTTCCCAAAATTTTCTGCTCTTAACTTGATGAATCTTCAATTCAGTGGTTTACGGAAAGGCGAAAGAAAGCTCTGTTTGGGGCCTTGGAGAAGGTTAAAGCTGGTAAGTGCAAAGTCTATGTTTACTTACTAATAAAAAATAATTAATCATGCCAATGATTCTTCTTGAAATGGTTTAACAGTTTGTGTGAATTTTTCCTGATGTATAGGTTTTTCCTTTGGCTGTTAGTGCTTTGGTTATGGCCACCTAACTTTGAAATGTTTACTGCAGAGCTGATGATTCTGGGCTTCATTTCACTTCTCCTGACTTTTAGTCAGAATTACATTGCAAAAATCTGTATTCCTGTCAAGGTTGCAGACAGTATGTTGCCCTGTCGGGATGCTGATAATAATGGGAAAACCGGTAGTTCCGGGGAGGAACATCGGCGGAGACTATTGTGGCTTGAACATAGATTTCTAGCCGGTGCTTCTGTTACAAAATGCAAGGAGGTCGGCACCCAAATGCAATCTTTGCTTGTTTCAGTTTTTACTCAGAATTCAAGTGCTACTGCTAATATGTAATGAGCAGAATATGACTGGAGATGTAAGGAAAAGATGGAAGAAACTGTGAACTAATAAAAATTGAAAGGAGAAATGGTGGTTGTGGTTTTACAGTAGGGTTCATCTTCTTTTCCTGCCGTGTTAGATGATACCCAAACTGATTATTTTTCTCAGGGCAAGGAACCCCTTATATCTGTTGACGGATTGCATCAACTACACATCCTCATCTTCTTTCTAGCATGCTTTCATGTGCTGTTCAGTGTCATCACAATGACACTTGGAAGACTAAAGGTATGGAATGTTTTCAACATTTTTGTCTCTAAATGTTTTAGAACACATTAGGCAGGACAGGATTATCCTTTATGGTGTATTTGCTTATTCCCAGACCCGTGGCTGGAAAGCATGGGAGCAGGAGACTCTGTCACATGATTATGAGTTTTCAAACGGTATGCAATCCCCTGCTAAACACCAGAGTCTCTCCCCAGCTTTCATTCTCAAAATATTCTGTAAAATAGGTTTTTTTTTCCAAGTTAAAATTTTCTTAGTACCTAACTTTGCTTTCAACTTGGGAGCTGAAATGGGTTATACTCTGATGTACAGATCCTTCAAGATTCAGGCTTACTCACGAGACATCTTTTGTGAGAGCTCACACCAGCTTCTGGACAAGAATTCCCGTCTTCTTTTATATTGTAAGCTATATATAACTTACACACTTCGTTTAGATTTTCAACTCAGGACAATCTCGGCCTACTACTATATAATAATGTGATTTTTCAATCATCACCCAGAAAACTGTTATTTGTGAAACTTGGAAGACAAAGTTTTAATGCCTATGAAGAGGATTGAAGCAAATGATCGTTGTTTGTTCATGATAAATGTGCATGTCTGCCCTAAACTTGAATTGGATATGTTCTTCTAGTACATTTTGTATAGCTTTCTTCCACGATGTATCACACGATTCCAGATTTCTAAATATATCTGCTGCAGGGTTGTTTCCTTCGACAATTTTTCAGATCTGTTAGCAAGACTGACTATTTAGCACTGCGCAATGGGTTCATCACAGTGAGTCTCAGGCTGGAAATTGTTAAGTTTACTCTTGCAAATGTTAATCAGCATTTTTGACGCTGTTTCATTTACAGGTTCATTTAGCACCTGGAAGTAAGTTCAACTTCCAAAAGTACATTAAAAGATCATTAGAGGATGATTTCCAGATAGTTGTGGGGGTTAGGTATGGTTGGTTCTGTTCGTCTAACATCTTCTCATTACACGATACTGTTTGGTTTCCAGCAACTATCCCTTCATCAATCAATATTAAGTTTATCATTTGGTTGATCTGGTCTCATGTTTTGGCAGTCCCATCCTGTGGGCGTCCTTTGTTGTCTTCTTACTTCTGAATGTTAAAGGTAAGTATGCAGACTCGGTAAAGACATGCAATGTGAAGTTAGAAGATTGTTGTTTATTGACTCAGTGTTTCCGTTTCAGGTTGGCAGGCATTATTCTGGGCTTCCATAATACCCGTAATTGTAAGAAATCTGATCCCTTTTCTTACCAACTTTGACCTGAGAGAGATCCTAGTTCTAAGACGAGTTAATTGCTTGCAGATAATCTTAGCTGTTGGAACAAAGCTTCAAGCCATTTTGACTAAGATGGCTCTGGAAATTTCGGAAAGGCATGCAGTAGTCCAGGGGATGCCCCTTGTACAAGGATCAGACAAATACTTTTGGTTCAATAATCCTCAGTTACTTCTTCATCTTATCCACTTTGCTCTGTTCCAGGTATTGGTTGACCTCCTACTTGTCGATGTTAAGCCTTACAACCTAAGCTTAACCTGTCATGATTTACTTCTGATTGTTGAATATCAAAGAATTTGATTTTGCTGATACTGGTTTCTTGAGCCTCAGGGAAGCTGCTATTATACAATTCTCATGAAATCTATAAAAACTGACTCTACATATTGTGCTTTTTGTATATTCACGAAGAAATCTTTATCTGGTTTTGGTTTACTGGCATTAGTTGTCTTAGTTCTTTGCTTGCTACAAGAAATCTTAAAAGTTCAGGAGGTTACCTGCTAAGTTTAATTCCGCCACTTTTCTTGTATGCAGAATGCTTTCCAGATTACATATTTCTTGTGGATATGGGTAATTAACTCTCATCTCTGCTTCCTTGACATCCATTACGGGTTTGATTTTTTTGCTGTTTCATCCGAATTTTTTTCAGTTTCTTGGATCTTCACTCGCAAAATTTGTTAACTTGCAGTATGAATTCGGGTTAAATTCTTGCTTCCATGCAAACTTAAAGCTTGTGGCTACAAAAGTCTCGTTGGGGTAAGTTTGTTTTGTTTTTAACTTTTTATGTTTGATCTATCATCCAAAATCTGATTGATAGATAGATAAGCTGCAGAACCATGGCGCTTATTCTGGTTTCTCTCGTCGATTTGCAGGGTTGGGGCCCTGCTTCTGTGCAGTTACATTACGCTTCCTCTGTATGCCCTGGTAACTCAGGTAAATTTCCTTGCAGTCTGGCACTGTGAGGTGCTCAAGGGGCAAGCAGATTCTAGTATCTGCTACTTGCCTTCTAATTTTCCTCAATACTTAGTAGGGTAGGAACCCTTTGTGTGATCGATACTGATGATGGAATCCATTGGCGGACACTCTCAGATGGGCACACGCCTGAAGAAATCAGTCTTCGATGATCAAACATCCAAGGCTCTCAAGAAGTGGCATATGGCTGTGAAGAAAAAACATGGAAAAGGAGGAAAGTCTCCTGCTAGAACCTTGGGTGAGAGTGTGAGCCCATCACCCTCAACAATTTCTTCTTCTACACACGCTCTCCGCCGCTTCAAAACCACCGGGCACTCGACACGCTCATCATACACCTACGATGACCAGGAAGTTTCTGACATGGAAGCCGAGCCATTATCGCCGCCTTCGTCGGCAGAAACCAACTTGATTGTGAGAGCGGAACCTTACGACCAAGCAGCAGATGAAACGATTCCACCCCACCATGAGCAAGCAACCCATGACGAAGATGAGTTCTCTTTTGTCAAGCCTGGCCCAGCAAAAGCGCCATAATTGCGTACTAGCTCTATTGCAGGCAGTGAATTACTATAAACGACCGCTATAAGTTGTACATTTTTGCTTCGCAGCTTTCGAATTCTTTTAGCTGGCCATAGAGAAATTCTCTGTACATCATGTCCGCTTGTTTATAAATTACACTAAATTCGATATTTAATTTTGAATAAAATTTAAGATTGGATTTAAAATTTTCGATATAAAATATCTTAAAAATATTTGATAAATACCGATCTAAATCCAAAAAATTGATATGATTATCAATACACTAGGTGAGCGGGAGCAAGATCCAAATCAAAGATCATGATATGAACTTTGTTGACTTTCTGGCACGCAAGACTGCTATTGGGTATTGGCCTTTTCAATTCGCCAAAGGAGATTGCTCCTATTTTGCCATCCTATCTCCTTTTGGGCAAGTGACCATTTGAGGTGGTGTGGGTCATGTCACACGCTCAGTTAAAGCATTTCATTATCCAATCAAAGCCATGGATTTAGACTGTCTAGACATGATAAATATCTCATTATCTGTGCCTATCTTCTTTGTTAGTTGAGAGGGAGAGCTGTTATTTTCAACGATACTGTAAGTCTGTGTAGGACCACAAAAAGTTAAAATGGGTTTATATTAAACAAATCCTGTACTTCAAGATATTTTCTAATCTTGATACACTACTTCGGTTGGTCTCGATACTCTAGATCCATCTGTCATGAAGTAATATACAGTAAGCAAGGAAATTAAATAATTTTTCAATAATGCCATGTATTTATGCTTTATCTCATTCATGATTGATCGGTGGCTATTTATTACTATTTCAATACTAATTGGATTGCATGTGAGGGTAGTGAAAGAGACAAATATACCCTGCTACCCACAGAGTAAGGTTTAAGGGTTATTTTAATTTATATATGTGTAATATCATATTAATTTCTATCATAAAAATATCTTCCTCTATCATAATACTAATTTGATCTGAGTGGAATTACAAGTTATGCATCAGAGTCTTGCAAGTGCAATTGTTAGCAAGATTCCTTTTCAGTCCTCCTTGGTAATTACATGTGACATGTACAAATTTGGTAAGAGTTTACTTATCCTACGTTTGCCTGCAAATACTAGAACTGGAGTCAGTACTTCAAATGATTTGTCAATTTATGATGTTTGGTATTAAATATTAAATTATCATTAAAGATACTAAAATATATTATAATAATATGAAACGAACATATATATTTTACGATATTTGAGTAAAATATTATGAAATCTAACTCCAACCGTAATTGGATTATGTTTTAACAAATATAGTAATTGGAAAACAAATACCAATTCTACACAATTCTAATTCAATCCATTTCTAACTTCAAATCTAATTCCTACCATAAATAACATTAGGATTTTCTTACATCAAAATTTATTATCTCCCAGATTCCCAGATTATTACTTAAATCATATGCGAATTTGGTATTTTTGACGTTGTTCCTCGGTGGGTACGAGAACCAAAGCTCAGACACCAGTTCATGGTACAAAACAAGTAATAGTGCCTCCTCGTCCCTTTCACTTGTCTAGTCTTTGGAGTCTTTGAACCTAAAACTGCCTACCTAATATCTTCGAGGACTCACTTTTCCATCCTATAAATACGTTCTTGTGCTACTTCCGCCATCTTCAAGAAACCCCAGAGTAAAGCTTTGTTAGACTGTTGATTTCCTTCTTATTTCGACCAACACGTGACGAAGTCATGCCTCGATCTTTAAGAATCCTCTCGGCCACAAACACTTCAACCAACGACACTAAGACTAACGTGGCGGAGCCGCCGGAGTCGATGAACGTTGAGTCAGACTTGGTGGTGATATTAGCTGCTCTGCTTTGTGCATTGATATGTGTGGTGGGTTTGGTAGCGGTGACTCGTTGTGCCTGGCAACGGAGTCGCAGCACCACCGGTACTGGCTCTGCTCATTCTCCCCCCCAAGCCAACAAGGGCATCAAGAAGAAAAAGCTCGAGTTGCTACCCAAGTTCACGTACAGCACCGCCAAAGAGGGTTTTAAGAAGTTCAATTCAGTTGAGTGCGCTATTTGCTTAGCTGAGTTTGCTGAAGGAGACGAGTTCAGGGTTCTGCCTCAGTGTGGACATGGCTTTCATGTGGGGTGCATAGACATGTGGCTTGGGTCCCACTCTTCCTGTCCTTCATGCCGTCAGATCCTGGTGGTGAACAGGTGTCAGAAGTGTGGACAGTTTCCTGCCATACCCTCCTCCTCCTCCTCCTCCTCCTCCTCCAGCTGTGGCGGAGCAGGTTCCCCTGAGCCGGAATTGAAGTCCAGGGAAGGTTGTACAACCATTAGTGTTGATACTAATCAATCCCAAAATCCTAACTACTTGCCCTGAAAAAATTCTGTAAAATTAAAAAAGAAAAAACCTGAGTCCCCTCTATGACTATATATATATAGGGGATTAGTTCAGCAAGCTAGCCAGTAAGGTTTTTTCTGGGCGGAGCCGGCAACAAGACTGCAGGGCATTTGATGAGCTACCCAGTACCGGGGAAAATCCTAATGTTTTTTTTTTTTCTGTCCTCAATTAATAAGCAATAACTTCTGTTCATTCCAAGTTAACAATTCTCCGGATTTCGCATACTGTTCAGATTTTCTCAACTGACAATGTGAATAGAACTCGTTTAATAAGTTAATATTATAAATATTGGTTAAAATCGAGAAAATTTAATTATTCTCCTTTTTCATCCTAAGCTGAGCTTTACCTCTAATTTGATGATTCTCCTTCATCTATCACGACTTATCAGCAAGTCACGCGTCTAATCTTCCAACTAAGTTTCTGAAAAGTTGCTTTTTTTCTGAGGCATCACAGAAGCTGATAATACAGAGAAATGCTTTAGAAGAGAAGACCGGAAAGCAGATGCCTTTTGTTTTTTCAACTATTCGTTCATCGGAAGCCTGGGCATTAAGAGTTTTATATTCCCACTTACAAGCTGGTTGCGCTTTATCCTGCAGAAGGCACACAGTATCTACTTTACCTTTTCCATAACCAATCTCAGGGTCCACCACAAATCCGAGGTTATCCTGCCGAAAAGAACCCTTGTTAATATCTAAGCTCACCGCAACAATAAAGCAGAAATCCTGTCCCTTGTTAATATCTAAGCTCACCGCAACAATAAAGCAGAAATCCTGTTATTTTTTTTTTCTTCTCACCAGCATGAATATAGAATACACTAAAAGCACGAATAAAAAGCCTGCAAAGTGTATAAAAGATTTCTAAAGACAGCCGTTCAAAACATTGCAACCCACTTGCGGTCATTTAAGACCCGATTTAGTGCGCGACGCTGCCAGCCTTCTTCAATTATATAAAATTCCAAACCAATCCGGGGTTGCCATCTCCTGAATGCAACTTCCTCTTCTGTGCCAACAGTACAGTTCTACGACAAAAAGCAACAGTCAAAACACTGTTTCCTCCCTCGAATCCTACCTACTGTAGAACTGATATATGCAAATGGAATTTAAGGGACCGCAACTTCACTGGTTCCTACATGAAAAGATCAACTCACCAATAAAAATTAAACAACTATATCGAATATTGAATATAAAGGTATAAAAACTCTGCTACCGAAGCCAAGTAGGGAATGCTATATTGTACAAAAAGCCAAGTAGTAGTTTCATTTTTCATGTTGACCATATTTTCAATATCCCCTCTAGACTTTGGCCTACTTCAATAATTAGTTAATCACTCATGACCAAGCACGAATTGTTGACATGATTCTTGTTCTTGCATGGCAAAGTGAAGGTAGATAGAAAGTTTTAGGATGTTCATCTTGTTCAAAGATTGAACTAAGGAATACTGACGTCTCATCAGCCCAAATCACTGCCACCACCAAAAGTCGTAGCTATTCTCATGGCAAGCTTTGCAGCCTTTTCCCCCCCTCCCCCTTTTGAAAATCAAGAATAAACACTCACAGACATCAGCTTCTTCAAATCCTCAAAGTAAAAAAGGTGCAACTCCAGCTGGCTCTTGTCCTCAAACTAACAGCCGCTCGTATCAAAGACCATAGATCATAACCAACGTGGCGGGAAGGTTAATTTCCTTTTCCTAAGGAACAATGTGGAAGAACAATTTCAGTAGAATGAAGAGGCTAATTAAGCTAGCGGAAACGGACGATAAGTGGACGAGTGCTTGAAATGGCGGAGCAGAGGAGTCATCCGCAAGATTCACGGCAGGTAAACCCGAATATGCCAAAGTAGAACAGTATAAATTGTGATTTAACCTTTAAAGCTACAAGTACGTATTAAGTGTAACGAGAGAGCAAGAGGCAGCTTTACGGTAGAGGAGCTAGCCGCTTGGCGTCAATGGGGGATCCGGTCACCAACATTCCCGGGTCGGTTCTCCGGTGATGACCGACCCGGATTCAATTTCTTCGCTCATTACTTACACGAGTGAAAAACATACAGCATATATTGCTACTGCTAAAAGATACCCAAAGAATGGTTGAACCAAGATCAACAAGCGCCAGTATCAAAAGAAGGTTCAAGGAAAGCTTAGTAAGGAAAAGAAACAATCTATGTCCCCGTTTTCTCCAGAATATTAACACGCTTGGAGCAGTTAGGATTGTTTTTGTGTATTTTTCTTTTCCGACATCCGACATGTTCTATTTTTTGAACCTCAGTCGTTCTTGGAAAGAACACTAGCTCCGGCGGCGAAGAACTCAGAAATGACTTCGAGAGGCATGCCTTTTGTCTCGGGAACTTTGATGTAAACAAAAACCCAGGACACCGCGCATCCAATGGAGTACAAGGCAAAGACACCAGAAAGGCCAAGGGAGCTGAGCATGACCGGAAGAGAGTAGGTGATCATAATGTTAAAACACCAGTATGTGAGAGCACATATCGTGATACAAAGACCGCGAACACGAGTTGGGAATATCTCCGAGCAAAGGATGTTAGGGATCACCCCATATCCCATGACAAAGACACTGGTGTAGATCATAACACCGGCCGCAGAGATCAACGCTTGCAGGGCTGAGCCTACATTGACAGCTCTGCTAAGGATTAGAGCCAGTAATGACACTACCAAGATGGGGATTGTGTAGAGAAGAAGAGACCTGCAATGGCCAGGTATGAGGTTATGTGTTGAATTTGCAAAATGAGGATTTCTGAAAAGAAGAAAACTGACCTTCTACCGGCAACATCCATTAGCCTCATCGCAACTATTATGCAAGGAAGCATCAACAAAGTTGAGAATGTACTAAGCAAGAAAGATGCAGAGTTCGAACTGAGGCCCAGATTTGATAGAAGCACTACCACACCTGCTTCCCGGAGGATCTGAGGAGTGTAGTAGAGAACACCATTTATTCCAGAAATCTGCAGAATTGAGACAGTGAAGCGTGAGATACACCAGAGAAAGAGGAAGAACAGAAATGGTCTGTCCAGAACTGTTAACCGGTGAATGAGGAAACAAATTTTCCAGTAGAATCAGATGCATCAATCTAGAACAGTCTTCCAGAAAAAGCAACATCAAGAAAACTGTATGATGGTATCAAACAGCACCTCATCATAGCTGATCATCAAACAACAGTCATTCCTAGGCAGTCAGTTTTCTCATCAAGGATGACAAAAGTAAGAACCGTGGCAGCGAGAAAGTGATCATATTAGTATATATGCCTAGATTTGGTAAAGATAAGGCCATCCTTATGTTACCTGTTCAAGAAATTGAATACCCATTCCAACAATCAATGCACGTTTAACTCCTGGTTCCAAAAGATCACGCCATCCTGGTCCTCTATGAAATGTTTTTGATGGATGAATGATTGGCTGCCCATCTGAGTTGGGATGTAGAACATCTTTTGAACAGATAGCAGTGTGGCTAACCAAAGCAGTTGCCTGTACAACCTCTCCTTCTGCAGGAATTTCAAGACCACTAACAGAAAGAACAGATCCTCTCCTAGAAATTGGCATGCTATCCTGGTGCAAATACATCCTCTGCAACTCCTTTTCCTTTTTTCCACCTTCACCTACCTTCTCAGACAATTTGTATGCCAGCTGCCAGCCACCACCAATACCCAAAACAGCTTCTTCGCCGGCATTTATGATGCTGCCACCGCCCTTTATCATGCTGCCACCGCCCCTTATCATGCTACCACTAGGATGCGCTACATCCTTATCGGCATCATGTTCTTGGTGTAACAGCAGCGGGCTTCGCAAATTATCACTGGAATTAGCTCTAGAGACTTCAGAAGAAGAGACATCCTTTTGGCCCTCTTCATCCCAATGCTCGGTTTTACCCGGGTTTCCCAAAAAACTCAACATGCTTCCCGTGTTTGGGAAAGCCATACTACTGCTCATGCTTCCCGCAGGAGGTAGATTCTCATGAACACTTCCAAATAGAGTGACAAGAGGATCCACAAAAGGTGCAGTTTGGCCTATCAAGCTTCCATGCCGTGATGCTGCTGCAAGAACACTCTGTCCAGTAACAGGTTTCGCAACCCATGACATTCCCTCATCTTGTCCGTATAATCCATGACCAGTGACTTCATTGCCGGGCGCAATAATGTACTCTTCTATGGTTGTGTCAGTCCCTACGCCAAGCCCTTCAACTAGCAAGGCCAATTCACCTGTGGATGGGAGATCTTAAATTTCCACGAAAACCAACCATATCAAGGAGATGGAACGGCTTAACTAAAAGTGTATGGCCGTTAACATACCAGAGACATCTTCCCTGCCGCGTAGTCTTTGCAGAACCTGTTTAGCTTCCGTCATCTTTCCTTTACTCGCCAGCCACCGCGGAGACTCAGGCAGAAACATAATTGTCAACGCAAGATAGCATAGAGAAGGAATTATGAGAATCCCAAGCATTAACCTCCAGCTCGGTGATTTCATCAATGACATTCCAAATACCATGATATAAGCCAAAAACATCCCTCCCGAACCGGTGAACTGTGGGAAGGTATTCAACTGGCCCCTAATCTCTGTTGGGGCTGTCTCAGATATGTAGAGAGGAACAAGTGTAACAGCTAGACCAATTCCAAAACCATCAAGTAGCCTCGCCAAGAGCAGGACATAAACATTTGGAGCCCAAAGCATAATTATACCACTAAGAAAATATAAAACTGATGAAAGTATCAGCATCGGCCGCCGTCCGAACATATCCGACACGGGTCCGGAGAACGTTGTAATAATTGTGCCTCCAATTAGCGACATAGATACAATCAGTCCCTCCAAGGTCGGTTGAGTTTCTAAATTGAACTCCTCCTTGATGTAAAGAATCGAACCTGAAACAAACAAAAAAAAACGTTTCGACCTGTAGTAGTAGCAGGTTTCCTCATTTTCTTGCATCTTGTGTAGATATTCCTTTCATGAAATTAAAACGTCTAAAACTTTTTGAACACTTTCTGAAAAACTTGACCACAACACGGGGGAAAAAACTGAACCCTAAGCAAGAATCAATAATAATAGGGAAAACAAATTCTACAGTTAAATCTTCCAAAGAAGTTAACATACCTGCAATGACTGAATTGTCCCATCCTTGCAACATATTCCCCACCGCAGCAGCAAGTGCTACTAGCACAGCTCCCCTCATCCTGTCAGTACTCTACAACCTCCCACCTGTACTGTGTTGGTACCTAACGGATCCTCTTAAATACTCGACTATGTCTTGTAAGAATGAAGGTATAATACCCTTTTACAGATCAAACACTGACTAGAAATCATCCAAAAAACAGAACTACAGTATCCCTTTCCAGATCAAACACCGACTATGGATGTGATCATTTGAAACTAGGAATAGCCAAGCGAACATCAGATAAATCCTCAGAGCAAAATACAAAAAGAAAATGAGTACAAGGCATTAACTAACACATGCAAAAATCCTAACAAGGAGAGTTTTATATCAAGCACTGCATTCCTGGGATTGGTCTATCCTCTCCATATATATCCCATAAAGAAGGAACGTTGCCGTTGGGATCCTATTCTCAATATGTCCAGAGAAAGTGTACTTTCTGATGAGGACACACGTGGACCTCGGTACCGCAACCAGCGGGAAAGGAAACCAGTTCAATCTTCAAATCTAGACCGTAACCCACCCATGTAGATTGAAGAAAAGGAAATATGTTTTTTTTAAATAAATGAAAATATTGGAGACAAATGCGCTGTCTCGTTTTCTCTAATCAACATTTCCTTTTCTGTGGCGATTTAATAATTTAATACCCTTGTAACCCACGTCATTACCAATCCAGCATAACTGGGCATCCACTAATTTTGGTCCACGTAGTGTCCTCAAGGGGGACAACAATTGGATAACAATTACGGAACCTACAGTTATTCTCTAGACATACCGTGTTACTGAAGATAGCCAAAACGATAATTTTAAATTTATGCTACGTGTTCTCTGGTCCCTTTCACTTAAATAATGGAACGATATCAGGACGGTGCAACGTGAAATTCTGATTCGTAAGTCGTACTGCCAGTTGTCACTCTGTAATCAAAGGACAGATTGATGTTTATGGTATGAAATAATGGCCTATTCCTTCTTTCTTCCGTCCGTTTTCATCAATAGTCTCGATGGATCGGCTACTGGCGGTGGCAACCAGTTGTTCATGATTTAGAGCTTCAGTGTCCCGTCAGTGGTGAGGTTTCGGGTAACCGTACACCATCGTCGTTGACTACAGCGGTGGAGCTGGAGCCAAATCAGAATTTTTGAATCTATCCTAATAAATAGATGATACAATATATTTCTGAGTAGTCATAATTTATGATTAAAGATAATTCTAATATATCTTGACAAGTAAAGATTTGATTTTATGATTTTTTTATTCTCGAACCATTTAATAAAAAAATCATTAAATCAAATCTTTAATATGCTTAGAATTTTATTTTATTAGTTATAATTTATATATTTTGTGTTTAATGGTTTGTTATGATTTTTGAAATAATACTCAATCAAATAGAAAATTAAAATGTCAAAAAAAAAAATCAAAAAACACATAGCGGCCAGATGTTATCAAGGATTTAGTTCATGGAACACCTCAGAATTCCTTTTTTAAAAAAATAAAAAAGTATTCAACAGTCGATAATAATGAATGATACCCTCATATAGAAAACACCTGAGTATCTCTAATTAACCCAAAATCTTTAAATTACTCCATACGTTATTATTCTTATTCTAGGGAAGAAGACAACTAGACCATGTTTGTAGTTGTCTTATGTAGTGAAAACCCTTGTCCGTATAGTTACATTGCCACATCATCCATATCTGCAACCTCTGAAGCCTTCCCAGATTGAACGATCGCTTTGGGTAAGACCAACATGAATTTGTTTGTGCATTCATTCACCAAGTCGGTTTTCCAAGAAGGGTTAGGCGCCACAGGACGCTCATTTATAAAGCAGCAGAGACAGACCCACAAGCTTTTGTTATAGAACTATGAACCCAGCCGATTTTTCCCATGCCTTTCCACAGTATGTGTCGGCAATTCCTGACGGAGGGCACTGCTTGTGGACTTTGGAAGAGAACAAGCTGTTTGAAACTTCAGTGGCTGAGTTCGATGATGGCGCTCCAGATTATTTTGAAAAGATTGCTTCAAGGGTTCCAGGTAAGACTACCAGGCAGGTTGAAACTCATTTCCAAGACTTGATTAAAGATATTGAGATGATCGAGAAAGGTATCGTACCAGTGCCCGATTATGGGGTTACTGATGAAGATAACTTGTCTAAGATGGCCGATCCTTCTATCCAGAACAAGCCCAACAAACCACCTAGAAAGAAAGGGATTCCATGGACTGCCCAAGAACATGAGTACGTTGCTGCACCACCCTCCCATGTTCCTAGTTGTTTTTATTTACTTGTCTATATGTGTATATATAAAGATAAAATCTTGCTTTGTGTGTGTCTCTTTGGTATTTTTTTAAACTCAACTAAGATTTAAGGATTTTTTATAAATTATATTCTTATAAATAATTAGATCGATTCAAATTTATTAATAGATCGATAACGATAATAGTAAAATGATAATTTATCGATTGCAAATGGAGAAAATTTTGTTAAATTTTATTTAAGATTATTTATAATTTTGTTCAATAATTTTGAGTTATAATGTTAGTAATAAAGTTTATACATATTTGATTGGAAGAACTCAGTCAATTTATTGATTGGTATCTACGATACAACAACATAGATTTATAATGTTATTGTTACATATCCTCTTATTTTTTATATTTAATGTGGAAATACAGGCAATGTCCTAAACTTTGCTTGTATGAGAAATATTTCTTTAAACTTTGGTTCAGGAATCTGTAAAATGCAATTTGTTTTCTGCAGTGGGAAATCTGATCATAGAGTAAAATAAAATAGTTCAAGGCTTACTGTCTGTGACCAAAAGAGATTATGAAAAATGACACATGGGTTCATACGCAATTCTGATGTGAACAAACAGGTTGTTTCTGAAGGGGTTAGAAAAATATGGCAAGGGTGACTGGAGGAGCATCTCCAGGAACTGTGTGATCTCGAGGACCCCTTCCCAAGTTGCAAGCCATGCCCAGAAGTACTTCCTTCGAATCCAAAATGCAGCCAATCATAGAAATAGCAGGATGCAGTCAGATTTCATGAACAGGAGGAACCCAGCCTCTACTTCAACTGCAACAGCTATGACTATCCTGAAGCCTGCCCAACAAACCTCTATACTCACCGGGCCTCCCACGGAACCTGTCCATACCCAATTTGCTCCAGTAAATGATTCTTCGGGCATAGGTCAGGTTTTTGCCGCGTTTTATCCTTACATGCCGCACCAAAACTAGCGGGACGTGTTCGTCCACATATGTAATAAAGCCCTCAGGCCATTCTCGTTTTCTGCTTTGAACTTTCTTTTTATTTTCTTTTATATTATTATATATTGTGACTTTTCTTGTTTAACTGTTTAAGTTGTATTTAAAACACCAAAAACTTTAATTTGGGTAAAGCTATTTGGTGTTTTAAATATTTAATAAAAATTCGAATTTTGGGATTTTAATATAATTTATTAGAGTAATAAAATAACTATCCAAAAAAATTCATTGGAAATTCAGTAAAATATATAAAATTTTAAAATAATATTTTTATCTTGCAATTAGAAGTATATATATATATATATTTATACGCTAATAAAATAAATAAGTCAATTCCTGTTTAGCAACACTGAACATTATATAAAGACCAGTAAGCTGTTATATCAGAAAGAAAAAAAAATATTCCAACGCCAAAATAAGATTATTTAGGAGGACAAGAAAAGGAGGTTTAGGAGGCAACCTGGCGGAGGAAGGAAGCTCAGAAGATCGGCGAGAATGGGTCTATGACGGTAATAGAAAAGGAAGTTACGTGTTCTCTCTTTTGAGAAAACTAATCGGTCAATCATTCTAGAAGAAGTAGAGGGCGAGGGGTATGGCGAAAGAAACAATGAACGGGAAAACGAGAGAGCAAGAGTACAGAGTGGCGGCTGGATATTACGGGCTTTGCACAGTTAGTGGAATGCTCAGTGCTGGAACCACACATGTTGTCATCACCCCTCTTGATGTCTTAAAAGTGAACATGCAGGTTCTTCTTTCCATCATTTACCTAAATTATAAGAAGCTTCTTTGTTGTATTTCTTCAGCCTATGGGTGTAGTTTCTTTTCATTTTTCTCTCTCTGGGGACTTTTATCAAACATGTAGGTATTCTTTGTTTTAAATCTCCCGCGACGATTAAATTGTTTGTGTTTGTAAATTTATAGGTGAACCCCGTCAAGTATAACACCATACACACTTGTTTTACAACTCTGTTGAAAGAGCAAGGTCCGTCTGCGTTTTGGAGGGGGTGGGCTACCAAGTTCTTTGGTTATGGTGCACAAGGAGGTTGCAGGTTTGGTTTATATGAGTACTTTAAGAGCATCTACTCCAATGTGTTGGTGGACACCAATAGGAGTACGATTTTCTTTTTGAGTAGTGCTTCTGCTGAAGTCTTTGCCAATGTGGCCCTCTGCCCTTTTGAAGCTGTTAAGGTTAGAGTCCAGGCTCAGCCTCTTTTTGCTAAGGGTTTGGCTGATGGATTTCCTAAAGTTTATTCGTCACAGGGAATCTCTGGGTAAAGATTCTGAAACAATTACTTCACTTTCTTATGTATTAATTTTTTTCTCTTCATCATTTGTTCGTTTATTGCAGTTTCTACCGGGGGTTTGTTCCACTCTTGGGTCGAAACCTTCCATGTGAGTTTCAATCCTTGAACAACTTAAATTTTCCATATTGCTGTCAAATTTTTGTGTTTTCTAAACCTCTGTAACATGAATAATGAACAAGATTTCTGGTATATATGTAGTTTTATTCTTTATAACTGTTCTGTTGCGCTGTGTTGACACTTTTAATTTATGAACAGTCTGCGTGGTTATGTTCTCAACATTTGAGCATTCTGTGGATTTTCTCTATCGGAATATTATTCAGCGAAGGAAGGAGGACTGCTCAAAAATTCAACAGATTGGAGTGACATGTCTAGCTGGATATGCTGCTGGTTCTGTTGGCAGTTTTGTTTCTAACCCAGCTGACAATATCGTTTCGTGTCTTTATAACAAAAGGGTTGATAGCACCATTCAGGTATAGTATGTCCCTTTACTATGCCAGTGTATCCATACTTTTCTCAGGGACATGTACTGAAATTCTTGTCACTTTCACACAACCAGGCTATCAAGAAAATTGGGCTATTCAACTTATTTTCAAGAAGCCTTCCTATAAGAATAATGCTTGTTGGACCTGCTGTGACCTTGCAGTGGTTATTCTATGATACCATCAAAGTTTTAAGTGGATTGTAAGTATATGTACGGGTCATTCAGCTTTTTTGAATCCACAAGTGAAGTCTTCTTTTTCTTACGTGTTGATCTTTCCTGAGAAACAAAATTGTCATTATGACTGAAGTTAGTCATTCCTTTGCTTGAGCGGAAGAGAACATTAATCCACTAATGTCAGCTTCAGGTGCTTGTGCATTTGTAGGCTGTGAGCTTCTGGATGTTGATATGGAATTTGAGATGTTGAAATATTCAAGTGCAAAGATTTCGTTGTTTGCATTGAATTGCTTGCCCAATTAATTGTAAGATGCACATATAGCCTGACTATGGACAAAGGCGATACGAAGCTAAAGAACATGATCCTGTTCCTGTAATCTCATTTCTTTCCTGCTCTGAAGTGACCTGATTTTTTCGTTCAAAACTTGCAGGCCAACCAGCGGAGAAGTGATGGCTAATATTGAAGTAGATGGAGCAAACTAGGGACTTGGAACAAAATACTACTACTAATATACATCTAAATAATTACAGCGAGGGACGGTAACCAAATCCCTTTTTGTATTTAGTCATTTGAATTCAAAATACTTGATACGGCAGCTTTTTTATGCTCTGCCATAGTTTCTTCATTCCCTAAGGGGTATCATGTTGTCCAACAGATAGGAAAATGACTACGCTCTTCTAGGCATTTGCTATTTTGAGCCACAATTGGCAACCTTGTCAAGGAAAACATTTTACCTGTAATATTGTAAACAAAATCCCATTACTACGTTTTCCACACTGATAACTCCAATCAAGTCTGAATAAGATGAAGAGGTAAACGCCAGGCGTCCCCTTGCAGGCAAGAGGGAGCGAAATCATCATAAAATTCAAGGTCAGTATTTGAAATAAAGAATATTATGGGCACTAATAGTTTTTAAAATTTTTATAATTAGTTCTTACTTTTATATCAGCATGAATATGACGAACCAATTCGAAGAAGAGCCGATCCCAGCTGTATAAAATAAAATAAAAGAAGCAATGGATAGGCAGTCACAAAGCAGACACAATTCGTGCACAAAAAAAAAATAACACTAGCAAGCAAGTGCATAAATAGTCAAGGTATTGTCAATAAGCCAAAGTAGGATCGGCTGTATAACTTAACAAAACGTACAATCCCCATTTGGAAGAATGGAGAACACACACCTATACTACAAAGTTCATCTTCCATTATGGAAGGCATGAATTACAGAACATCAAAGAGTTCAACTTTCCATGGCAATCACTGATATGCCATTTGGACAAAGACCTTAAACATAGGCATCGATCATAGCAGTCCTTATCTCAGCAGCATTGGACTGATCCCTCAACTTGAAAACGCTCTCAATGACAGAGAGTTCAGTGGCAGTAGTATCTGAACCACTGAATGCTGTCCAGTCATTTACTGTCAAGCCAGCAGCTATCACTTCACTACCACGGTTAACAGTCCCAGCGACTAAAGGAACCTGAAGGAGGGTAGAAAGTTCATCCAAGTCTTCAATTGAAGTGTGGGGATGAACCTGCAGAACAAACCAATCAATGGTTGAAAACATGATCAGCCTTCTGGATGTTTCTCAATTAAATTCTTTCATACACATAAAAGTAAATTAAACCTTACCAAGCCACCTCTATTGGATAAAGCACAGTAGCTTCCGACGAGAATATTACCGGCAATTGTCTGCCTAAACACCTCTACTCCAAGAACATCAGCAATGAGTTCCTCTGTTTCCTGATCAAAGCAACCAAGGACGAGTAAATGTTAGAAGCCAGAAAGATCAAAACCATAAATCCGCAAGTTGCGATGGTCAGTTCAACTTTCAAGCCATCCGATAAGTATTGCTCCCTGCTTAGAAGGAAAAAATGAGGCACAAAATAGTTTTGTCAGCCATTGATACTATTCGGTTTGTCTGCTTTCTTTAGGTTGATTGGGGCGGGAGATTTCTCAGGTCATATGTGCTAGCAAATCAAGCTTACGACACAAAAGTTGCTCATTTTCACTCTATGCTGGGCACCTCAGACAGGGAAAAAAGTAACAGTTATCTGTGAGGCAAAAGACAACCATTGAAAATTTTGCAAAAGTATGAGATACAAGGGAAGAAGTGAAAGGAATCAATCATAATATAGGAGAAACATAGATGGGAGAAAAGAATTATAAAGGAACCAAAAACAGAAACCTTGTCAAGGTCTGTGTGTGCTAGAGCAACATGGTCATTGCAAGCAATGCAATTTCCCAAGGCAGACAGTCTCTCCTCAATGCGTTGGACGACAACTTGATCGGGCAGACTGTTTCTCAAATGTTGAAGCTCTTTAATGACAAAAACAGGGGAAATATTCAATAAATAAACAATGAGTAACGAGCAACCTGGCTAATCACACCCAAACAGAATAATGAAAATCTACCCGCCTTGGTCCGTGGTGTTATGTGGCAATAAAAGCCCATTTTTGTTCCCTAAACATCGTCATAACAAAACATTAGAATCTGATAAAACAAAGCCTGAGTATGAAAATAATGGCAGAAGGGTTGTAATGATCAGAGAACTGAAGAAACTTACCGGCACAGAGCCGGCCAATGATTCTAGTGCCGGAAATGGAAGTTTTAACCACGGGAATTGCATCTGCCAACTCTGCTTCAAACACGCTGCAAACAATCATACAAACACAACCTTAAGAAACCATTCTCGCACCCACAACACAAAGGTATTGGAACTTTATGCAAATGAAAACGGAAACCTGTAAAAGCTCTCAGAGCCTCCAATGGCAACCAAGCAATATGCGTTGGTGAGCTTGGAGAACACCCCAACCTCGCATGAGTTCTCAAACATAACCCCTACCCACATAAACAAATCGCTCAAAATCCAAAAGCAAACCACATAATCATCAAAAGAAACCCAAAACAAACAACAAAGAGAAGGGGAAAAAGTGTTCCAGAGGAGCTCACTTGTTGCCATTATGATTGAAAGCTAATCCGATCTGAAAAGAGAATATTAGGATTTGTTGGGTCTTTTTCGACGATAAGCAGATGCTTAGCTTCCAATCGCGGTTACTGGTCGGAATCTGCAGGGAGGGTTTTATACTTGAAGAAGTGTTTTCACAAAGGGTTTATGGTTTTGCGATGAAATAAACGGTACTGAATACAAATCTAACAAATGCCCTGAAGGGATCGCGAAGAGGAAAGCATAGGTAGGCCCCCCTTTCTTCTGATCCACATGAATAACTGATAGATCTGGGCCCGTTTATTCTCATTGTCGGTATTCTACTGGATAAAGCCCAAAATGCTTAGAGGTAGGTTTCTGCGTTGAGATATTAAGATCTTCTAATCAAGAGAATCATTAATGGGCCTAAAGCACAAGGCCCAGGTAACAACTGTTGGTCCTTATTTAGCTCTTCTAAGCCCAAAGCATAATTTCTTCTGTCACCACATGAATAGTACAGTGGAATAGACTGGTTGATAAATTTTAACATCATTTAATCAGAAGTGCATCGTTCATGACACTACATACAAAGGTTATCATTATTTTTTAAAATTAATGAAGTTTTAAGACTACATCATATTAATATCTTACATTTTTATTATTTAATTCAAATATTTTTAAATAAATATATATATATATATATATAATAAATCAAATAATTTGTTCAATCTTACAACTTATTTTGATTATATTTACAAATTCAAAATCTTCATAATGAATAATATTTTTGTAGAATATTTCGACGTTAATATAAATAAAATATCAATCTTTTCTATAGGTAATTAATTTTTTATAATAAAGGATAATCAGCAATTAAAGATAACAAAAATTTAAAGTATCCCATAATCAAAGTCAAATATATAATTCTTAATTTTTTAATTTAAAATAAATAAATCTTCAAGTTAATTGCAAACTAGTTACACCCAAATTATTAAACCAAATGCAATTTGATGGTTTATTTTATATAAATAAAGAGTGGGGAAAAATATATGAAAATATATTTTTTACAATTTAAAACAAATGAGAAAGACTTGTAAAGATTCAAATATTCAGCTAGAAAAGAAATATATAGAAAAAAAAAAATCAAAGAAAACGGCAATGTGTGTGCCGGATTTCAAATATTTCTCAGGCTCTTCGTACAAAACTGAAAGTAACATCTCCACTACAGAACCAAACGGCTGGCCTGCCCGTATCTGAAAGAGAAAGACCTTGTCGTGAAGTAGTCAACCTCCTCCTGCTGCCACCTCCCGTCGTCGAAGTTCTTCGAGTAGCTACTAACATCATAACTCCGAAGCACATGCCTGTTACTGCTGCTCTTTGCCTTCAAAACCCTGCAAATTTTTCTCTTCGCCCTACCAAGACAAGCCAGGACCACCCTCCGCACCAGCCCCACCACTAATTTCCGGTTCCTTCTCAAAAATCTTCTAGCCAACTTCTTGATCGATCTCCATGCCCTCATTGGTATATAGGAGCTTTGACGCTTAATCTTGGTTGTAACATCACGACAGTACTCGAAAGAACTGACCATCTCAGTATTCTCTTCCAGGCCGCTATTCGAAGACAACAATCTGCAAGGAGAGTAGGCCATTAATTGTTGACTTACCTTCTTTTCTCTTCCTAGTTGTTTGTTATATCACGATGAAGCGCAATTGGTCCGTGATTTTGGGTATACTTATATACTGAAAGACGTAAGTTTCCCCCGCAAGGTTCGCACCAGAAGTCAAAACCACCGATTTCTGGATGCAATATTCTTAAATTATCTGGACAGCCGCTCGCTACGAAAAGACTAGGATTGCCCTTTAAGCAATGGCAGTTGAAAGGGCATCCTCGTCATCAACATTATGTTTTGTTTTTCATGGTAATTGGTCTTCACTCTTCAGCTTGTGCTTAACTAGGGTTCCTCATTTTCTTGGGTTTTCCCCTATCTTATTATATTCTTGTTATCTCTTGGATCCCATTTAAGAACAACCACCAAATCTGGGGTCACAAACTTCTGCCTGACCCACTAACCAACCTGACAACTCACTCATATTATCAGTAAAATCTCGAGCATGTGGTCGTATTGTACTGCCCCCTAAAATTGAAGTTTTCCATAAAAAAAATCTTAAAATTAACATTTGGTTTCACAACATACCTAGAATTTCATCCTCCTACCAACAGTGTTTAAGACATTGTGATCTTCTCCATTCATGACAACCTATGTTGGTATGTAAAACCACAGTTTTTTTTTTTTATGAAAATGTAAAAAACCACAGTTAATATTGAGGATATCACTGTGGCGTAAGCAAACTATCATAATCAGGTTTGCTGGCATAACGGGATATTGTGTGAAATGATCAGCTGTATTGTCTTTGGGTATACATCAAGAAGCATTATTAAATTATTCGATGAGTTGGGAACAGTAGGGGAATGGCAGGCATTATATGAAGTCGAGGACAGACTAGATTGAAGTACCTGCACGTTAGCCGCCTGATTTGGAGCTACTCATACATCTCTACATTCCCTGCACTCAAACCCAGTAATAGTATTTCCCATTCAAGCTGATCAGCTAACCAAATAAATAAACTGCCGATTAGTTTTCATTTGATTATCAACTCACCATCGTATTGATTTTCTTCTTTCTTTTAAATTTTTTCTTGGAAAACTGATCCAAGCATGTGTATGCCTCACAGTACTGCACATGACTACTAATTCTGACACAGATCTAGTCCATGGTATTAAGTCCTCCTCCTTAGACCCACCTCCTCCTTCAAGTCTGTCTGTAACTGTCATTACAATGCCGGCTGTGACGGATGATGGTTGAAGAAAAATTAATAAACCTCCATAGTTTTATTCAACGAGAGACAGTTTCCCGAACAGAGGAATCTTATAACATTTAAGCGCCATGAATCCTGAGTTCTTTATTAGTGATTGCTAATTAGATATTAACTACCTTCACATTTTGATCTGAAGGGGGTATCCCATCGCATAGTTAGTCAATAGCAAGTGTATGCTCTGCTCACTGTCGTTTTCAATCTCCGTAAGATGATAATGATGGATAATTAAATGGCACAAGGCAAAATAAAGGAATAAGGAGTAACAATAACTGAGTGGTTATGATTAGAACCTGATGTTTGATCTTCGGTTAATGATAGATGAGTTCATAATCGACTTTGTCAACAATGATGTGACAATCTGGCTCTATGGACTTCTTTGCCATGAAATCTGGAGGTTCCAACTACCTGAATCTACTTAACTCATGTCTCCATTGTTGATTGGGATGAGTGGCTCTTAGGGCTCATGTGGATTTTGGATATACCTTCCTGTAATAATAATTTCCAGTCCCTGAGATGAGATATGACGGAGACAAGAGCACGGGGGAGATAGACTTGCCTCGCATCCATATGTCTGGTCCATCTGGAGCATAAGAGGGACAGAGTCTTTCCCAAGGACAGATTTACTTGGTAGACAACGATCTTCATTTTTGGAAACATCCACTCTGTTGACCTACAATTTGAAGGGGCTGATGAAAACTTTATCATTTAAAAGGTGCCCCTACGATGAATATGATCACTGTTAAACTGTGAGGGATGGATTTCCACAACATTCTTAAGCGTATCAAAATTAAAACTAAATAAAACAATTTAAACAGAACAGAACGCCAGTGCAGGCCTTTCCCCACATATTAAACCAACCAACCGATTAAGGCAATCAAGAACCTGAGAAAGGAAACCCAATCAATGATTTTGCACCTTGAAATCCAATGATTACTAGATATGAACAGAATTTGCCCACTCACTAGTTAGGAAAAGTAGTTGGCGGTTAAGCACTGCTGACTATAAATTTCTTATCTTTGCTGTTCTGGTCATGTGAAGATGCTGCACACATCTCTATTCAAAGGATGGAATGGCAAGTCAACAAGCAAACTGACAAATAATATCGTTCAGTGTCACAAAAGAATTCCAACTTCGAGACAATTACATTGACACGAATTGGGAAACCATAAATAGTTTAGTATCTGTTGGAATGAAATGGATTCTTTCAGAAGCGACGAACAAGGTGAGGTGAAATGTAATGGGATACGAGTGCAATGTTTCCCTTCTCTCGTATCTACAGGTTGAATTATACACTTTATTACAGTTGAAGATAAACAGATACAAATGGAATAGAATAAAAAAACTCAACTATGACATTAAAAAACCAATACCATCGATTCGCAATTTTCGTAGCCAGAGGGAAAGCTATATTTTACAAACTCCCTGTTTGACATGAATAGATATGTTGCGCTAAAATCTCAGGTTCACGAGTTGCTGAACTCTCTGCAAGATAATACAAAAAGAATGAGTACTTCATAATATAACTTCATCAAAATCTTTTGCATTAGCACTAGCAAAGTTCATGTAAGATTGATAACCAAACCCAACCATTCAAAGAACACAAGTTTTTATAATGCAACTCATCCAAATATGCTCTAGTATAAGATAATTTTTGCCTGCTGCATTTTATCCCTCTTTTAAACAAAGCCAATAAATTTATTTATGGTACAGCCATGTTTCGAGACATCACGGAATCTAAGTATTCTGAAGATGACATCTGAGCTTACCCAAAACGCAAGCGTATTTCGTGTTACGACGTTATTTTTCATGCTTTCACATAGTCCAGGCCGCTGCGTTTCCTTTTGTTAGACTTCGAAAAGAAGAAGATCTTAGACCAGCCTTTTTTCTGCTTTATAGGCTGTGTTCTCGTGTCCCTCTTTTCAACGAGCTCAGCCATGTATTGAACAACAGCCTGAGTAAAACAGGAATAAAAAAAATGAGCACCGAGATACAACCAGATTCTGGTTAATGAAGAAATGAAAGCTATATCAATATATTACCTGAGCACCCTTTTCAGCTATATGTCTAGGCGGTACTTCCAGAGGATTTTCTTCAACATGCAGGACACGTAATCGTGTCAGCATCCTAAATGAGTCTGGAAGGACACGTATCTGGTTGTTGCTAATATCAAGCTCTTCAAGATTCTCAAGGTTCCCAATCGACCTTGGTAGGTGTTGCATATCAGCAAAGTTGTTTCCTATGTTCATTTTGATGAGTGAGGTTGCGAAACACAAGCTCTCAGGTACTGACTCAAGCTCATTGAAACTTATATCAAGCTCCCTAAGGCTTAATAGAGATGACATTGTCGTAGGTAGCTGTTTGATGTTATTGTAACGTACAGACAAAATCTCCAGGGTCTCTATCTTTCCTACAGCTTCTGGGAGTGCTTTAAGCCTGTTGTAGTCTGCACGAATCTCTTTTAATGAAGAACATTTTCCAATCGAATGCGGAATTTCTTCAATGTCATTTGTCTCCACATTTAGTTTCTGTAGGCTAATCAGTGAGCCTATTGAATCAGGAAGCAGAGAGAGCCTATTTGAGCTCAGATCAAGCTCCCGAAGCCGTACCAATCTTCCAATTGTAGCAGGCAGAGAAGATAACTGGTTACCCCTCAAGTCCAAAATGACCAGTTTGAGGTCACCTATAGAATCCGGGAGTTCAGCAATTCTGTTTGAGTGCAGATCCAATTTTTCCAATGATGAAAGCCCTCCAATAGCATCCGGGAGGGCCACAATCCGATTCTCAGACAAATCTAGGGTGACCAAGCTTGATATCCTGCCTATTGAGTCAGGTAGCCACTCAACTTGATCCATCAACTTATTTTGGAGATTGAGCTCCCGTGTGCCTTTCTTTGCTGAGACTTCAATTAAACTAGCAAGTTTTATTAGATTTAACTTGTCGCCATTCTCACCTACATAATTCATAGTACAGAAACAACCTCAGACTAAAATGCCAAGATCAAGCAAAAGTATTATCCACACAAAAAATTCATCCAGAACCGAGAACTAACAGAAAGATGCCTTTTTTTTTTTCTTGTGCATTCCTTCTTTTATAATGTCTACTCGGTAATTCTCCTCCCCCTCCCCCCTCCCCCCTCCCCCCCCCCCCCTACCTCCCCCCCGAAAAAAAAAAGAAGAGAAAGATGCGGGTAATGTTGCAGAGTGAGCAGAACTTCACCTGAAGTAGTTGCGGTGGGGTTTAGTGTGGAGTCAACTCTTCGGGGAACCGATGAACCACCAGAGCCATCACCAATCCCATACAAATAAGATGAAGACTTTGCGTTCTTTAAAAAACTGTCATCCCTAGTGACCAATTCTGTGTTCTTGACAGGCTCTTTCTCAGAACAATACAAGTTTGCGGAAGCAACCAGGGATGTCTTATTCAACGCAGAACCCGGGACACCGGCCTTACTGGATAGACTACTGCCGCCCGGAACAGAAGTCGGCAAGCCATTGGCGTAACTGGAATACGAAGAAGAGGAAGGCAAGCATTTCGAAGCTTTCTGGATCAATTCGTCAAACAAGGCGTGGACATTTTCGATATCCAGCAGTTTGACTGCCTCCCGCTTCTGCTCCATGCTGTTGAAGTAAACCAAATTCCTCTGCATTTCCGTCAAGATCATAAACAGCTCCTCTGGCACATTGGAACCTTTCCTTTTACTGGAAATGGATTCAATCCTCGCCTGGTCCTCCTTCTCCACATTCAGGATCAACGACTTGGCAGCTTCCACTTCATCAATCCCCGGCCTCGGCGGCAACGATCTGTGAATCCTCATAATCTCCTCCACCACTTCCTCAACTGATAGCACACGCGCCGTCTCCATTTTTTCTATTTCCTACTCGAAACTGCACCCGCTTTCAAGAGTCTGTTTACCAATCACCATATCTGCGCTATGATACAAAACCCGAGCAGAAAACAACAGAAGAACGGCCTATACAGCAAGGTTTCCGACAGCAAATAAACTGTCATTTGGAGTACAAAAGGTAGGCAGTCAGGAGTCCACCGTGGTCGCCAAAACAGTAAACTGCGTGTCAAGGGAGAGAAGGTGATGTTCTGGATTCGCAGCGTGAATTGAGAAGAAGGTTCGCCCGAAAACCGAGTGTCTATATCGTAGTCTTCTCAGAAATCTAGCTATTTCCCCGCCAATATTTCTCTGGATTTCTCTCTTTTTCAGGTTTCTATCTCTTTTCAACTTCGATATCTGTCACTCACTATCTCACTCTCCTGTTCATTGGTTTCCTCTTCGATTCTGAAATTATTTTCCTCCTGGGTCGATTTCCGGAAGTGGGAAACTAATTAAAGAACACAGTTCCTCGTAGATTTTATGCAAGTTCCATGACAATGGATTGCGACAGAAAGATTTATCCAGCAGATATCTAACCCACTCGTGTCCCTCTTGTCAGAACAGCTACCACTCATTGGCTACTGTTTTCCGCACTTGCCCCTTTCTAGTTACCGTGTATAACGCACAACGGATACATTGCGAGCGAAAACATCAGGGGCAAAACGGTCCAGGAAAAAATATTTATTTTTAATATCCAATAAATTATCTAAATTCTTCTATTTCATTTTTTTTTATCTGAATCTCTATGATTCTCTCTAGGCTGGTGAGGGAAGGTTCCGTGTGACGTCCCACGTGTCATAGAGAGAATGGAGGACACGTGTTAGTTAACTCGTCGCATTCCCAACTGTAACCAGCTGGCATCTGCTCACGCCATAACCGTTTTCTGGAGCATCCTTTTTGGCTGCTTTTTTTTTTTCTTTCACATTCAATCGCATTCCCAACTGTAACAAAAGAAAGCTGAATAATGAGAGACCCCCTCACGTGATCTGCTTGTTACCTGTCTCTCTTACAACACAGTCTCCAGTCCTTTTTTAGCATCCGCTGATGAGGACCGCAACAGCAGGATCCTCGAGTGGAGATGCTTCCTCTTGCAACCTCAGTAGTTCTGTTCCCCCCTTTTCTTTTTCGGAATTTACTACTTGCTGGCCGCCTTAGCTTTCTCTCATCCTTATCCGTTTATCCTTGTCATGTCCAGGGGATTACAGGAGTTGTCTGTTTCAATTCCCACCCGTGCGTAGTCTAGATTTGAATTATTCTAATTACAAGGATGAGAGGTTTCTGACGATATTAAGGTACTGTTTATGGCCTCGCTAGTCCCTTGGTAGTGGATAGTTTCGTAATTATAGCCCCATGGATGAGGGACCTTTATTTCCTCTGTTCCTTTCCCCTCCATTCGTTTTCATTTACCTGTGTATAGTTCTTTCTGATATTATATGTAGTATTGGGCCAGTATGGTGCACCCACTTTTTGGAATTTCTAGCTCTAAACAGGCGTTGGGCTCACCTTCTGTCTGTGGATAACCTGGCAGCGGCTGATGTAACTGATGTTATGATCGTGCATTCGTTTTTGTGACATTTGAAAAATAATCGTATACCATTTATATGGTCATGATCGATCTGGCAAACAAGCGGATGGAGGAATCATGCCAACCATAGGAGTGAAACAGGTAAATAGCAGGGGATAAATTATCCAGCCATGCGTGTGTCATTTTCAGTGTTTCCAGAGAGCATTGTAAAAGTTCATTTGAACGGCAATATCTGAAGTTCCAATGAGAGTCTTGCCAATTTTTAGTTGCAACTTTCTTTTGTGGACGGTAGTAGTGGATGCCTTTATTGCGCTGTAGAGCTTCTAAACCTGAAACTGGTGCAAGTTTGTTGTTGGCTTCGTGGCATTTCTACACGAAAACATTATGTGATCAAGAATAGATTGTATAATTTCGAATGATAAAATTCATTCTTAACTAAAGATTAACTAAATATTAATGATCTAATAATAATAATATGATTGATGTTTATAATACAGTGAAAAATATTCATAAACTGTTTTTTTTATTTTTGATAGGATCGAAATAAAATTTGATTTGTATATCTTGTTTATCTTTAATCATAATTTTTATATAGAATATATTTAAAATTTTAGACTAGATTTACTATTTAGTATTAATTGATAATCATTATTATTGTGATAGATATCTCTAATAAAATGACATAGTAGTTATAAATCATAATTACTGAATACATCCGATATAAGATAATTTTGTTATCAATAATTAATATTTTTAATTTAAAAAAACTAATAGACAAATGCCAAATCATACTTACCAATCATAGCTCTGGACCCCGCCCCGTACGCGTGGAGGATTAATCACAGCTACTTAAGGGACCAAACTGTCAATGAAAAGAAACGCGCACCGTATAAAAGCGCAAAGTTTCTCTGAAAGACCGCAACCAACCGCTATTAAGGACAGAAGGAAACCAACAGCCATAGCCACCCCAATGATTTGGCATTCCCCCCGATTTCAAACCTAGCAAAAATTCCACGTTTGAGAACAATCAGACGCTGAACTTTTATTTATCGATCAGCACCGTTGCTGTTTGGCGGGATTTTTAAGGACGTTTGCGTATGGGCATTGAAGTAGCCAATCCTAAAGGCCTAACTAGGGAGATGGTGGAGGAGAAGGAGGCTCGCAAGATGGCGGAGGAGAAGGAGGTCAATGTCAGTGATTCCCAGTTAGTTGCTCACTTTGAGGAAGTCCTCAAATCCGTCGTCGATCCTTCTTCGGTAAGTACCCGGTGTTTCTGTCAGTTTATTCCTTGATTCCGACATGGATTCTTTTTCTTCATAATGTATGGAGGAAAGCATAATTTAATTTGGGCAAGGGAATGGATATTTGGTGGGATTTCTTTTTTAATTAGTTATAATGTTTTGCTTTAGCTGGTTGCTTCTACGGGCTCCAAATCTGTTGGAATTTTGAGCTTTTTTGTTAATAGACATTAATTATGTCCGTTAGCCTCACAAGTTTGCTGTCTGCTCTTTGGTGCAATTTATGTGTTTGTTATGTCCGTGTCCGTAATTTAGTCTAATGCCGGTGAGAGGTGCTGAGGAAATCTAAACCTTAAATATTTAATATTTTTTAAGCTGCTTTTTACCAAATATGTCATTGTTTGGCAGTAACTACATCTTTTTATCAGTTTTACTTTAAATGTCTTCAGAAAAATCTTTTGCTATGGTGTGGTAATATTGTAGGGGCTCTTGAATCTTTCACATGGTTGCTTTGTTGGTTTTGGGCTTGGTAATTTTCTTTTGGTTTGTTTCTTTTGAAGTTTCCATGTTGTGGTTCGCTTAAGCTTGTTTCAGTGGCTGATAAAAATAAACTAAATGAAGAGAAGTATGTGGGTTGACCGATCCATTTGTTCACTGTTTGAGCAGGACTTATCAATCCTTGGACCAAATCAAGCTAAATTGCTCCTTTTCAGTTTGGTGTTGTTTCAGTCTCCTTCATGGAGATCAGTTCGGTTCCAGTCTTGAACTTTTGAGAACTGATCAAGGTTGGTTTCGTTTTGAGTTTTTTTTTGAACTCATTCCAAACCAACCTGCCAACACCTATAGGACTTGAAAGGTAGCATTTTCTAGCAGGGTCATGGAAAGAACTTTTCATCCCGTTAAGCATGTTATACTTACCTTGACACAACTAATGGATTTGAAATTGGATAATGTAATGCTGAATGAGTTTTCTTGCTCAGGTTGCATACGACAGTTATGAGCAGCTTCTTACAGTTCTCCATCCTTCACATTTTGGCCCTGAGGAGGTGGCTTTACTTGTGGTATGTTTCATTATTTGGAGAACATTATTTGCTCAATTTTATTTATTTAGTTATTGGTTTATTTGTTTGTGAATATGCTGTTGTTGTGTTAGGGTTATTAACTATTCCAGAAAATCTCTTTAATGGGTAAAGTTTCATCTGAGTGTACAGATGAAACTTTTCCGATGTCATGAAGGAAGGTCTTTCTGTAGTTAACTCAAACAATGTGTTGTTGACCATTCAACTCTATGGATCATATAACATTATATGTCCACGGTGGCTTTATTTTATGTTATATGCAAGCTGTAATGCTTTTCTTTTTTAAAAAAAAAGAAAAGAAAAGAGAAAGGGTATGAGTGAGCTTTTGACCATGTTGAAATGAGTGAACACACTTGGTAGCTGGAGCTGAAAATGGTGCAAGCTTTATGGAAATTAGGGTTATTTTAACGGCTTTCCCATTTATTTTCAATTTGATAATTGCCTATCATTTGGTACATTGCAGACATGTCTCAAGGCCCTATCTGGGGTGGTTTCTTATATAGACAGTATTCGCCATAGTCGTCTTCTTGCTGCTGTAAGTTTTTATAATCTGGAGTCAATCTTTTGTGCTATGAACAATCTATGTGGAAATCACCTTTTTTATAATCAATTGTGCAACCAGATATTTGCTATAAACATGTGGAGACATGGAACTGATGTGATGGATGCATTACTTGATCTGGTCATATGCCTGGTATGTAGCTTGTGACTCTTTCAGTCTGTATTTTCTGCTGTCAACAGACCTTTTATTTTTTTCTGCTGTTTGTCATTCTGCAGGCGGCTTCAAATACAAAGTATGTGGATTTATGTCTGAATAAGCTTGTAGAAAGTTTTGTGCCACCAAAGTATTTAGTGGACACACTCAATCAACCACGTGGCCTGGCAAGAAAAGAGCAAGTGCTCATTCGGGTGCATTCAGCTCTGAGTGTGCTTGTTGATTTGGTGCCAATGGCAGCTTTGAGATTATCCTCAGTAGTTGTCCACAGGATTTCCACAGTATCCAGAAACAACGGTGTTACTGGTCATCATAAGTACTCTGTGAGTTGAAGTTGCTTTTTTGGTTTGAATTGTTTCCTGCAGTTGTGGTATTCAGGGTTGTGCTGGAATAGACTTGTGCCGAGAGTTATACATGGAGTGGACTTATAATCCTAATTGTATGCTATACTCATGTCATCTTAGTCCAGAATGCAGCCTGCAATTTCCTACAGATCATGCATCTCTTAAATGTATTGGAGATGCTTGATTGTTCTTATCATGTTTTCCACCTTAGTAATTCTCTCATAGTTGGTTGAAATATTTTCTGACCTTGAATCTGACATTTGCCTACCTGTTTTTTTGTAGATTGAGATCTATGTGAAGAACATGTTAATGCTGGAGAGTGGGTCGCTTAGAGAGTTTGTTGGAAGCAATATGCTAATGGGCGTGATGGATGTGCTGATTGAGTTGGATGTATGTAAAGTAAATCAGTGCTTGTGAATGTATTTTATGTTATGTTTGTCTCAAAAATAACATGCTTTGAGTTTTACATGCAGGCTGCTATTGCTTGGGATAATATTTTGAGAGATGACTCAAGTAAAGATATCTTTACAATGGAAGTAGAAGAGGATGATGGAGCTGAACCTGATGATGCTGAGTATGGTGACAGTGAGGTATGATTTATCTTTCAGAATAAGCCTTAAATCTTGATTAATATTCTATTAACATGTAGACCAAAGAGATGGTACACATGGATGATACCTGTATTTGCCACACATAAACCTTGTGTTTGGAAATCCAGGAAAATTAATATTTATACATCTGGTTACAATTGATTAGTTGGACTTGGCTATATTGGTAGTATTCTTCTTAAAGCAATGTACTTGGCCTTGGTTGTCTTTGGTGGACCTGATATTGGTAATGCTATGTGACCTATTGGAGGATTAAAGTTGAAAGTTCTATTCATAGGTTTCTGGATATGTTTGGTAAAATTTGAAAATGTTTCTATACAGGAACTCATTCTATTATAGGGATAAAGTTTACTAGTTTACATGGGCATTTAATGTAACCCATTTCTTTGGCATATTTAACTAGTTCCTGATGTTTTACCAATATGCTTCATAATCAGCAGAATGCTTTTTAGTGTCCTTAAACTGATTTACTTCTTTCTGTGGTAGTCTGTTGCTCACTAACCATATTCGCGCACCTTCTGTATAGGACTGAATTAATTTTCTCTCCCAAATTACTAGGGATGGTCTGATGGCCCCTCCACAGACCATTTTATTTCTTTATTATGTAATGAGTAGCCAACAAGTTTTCATGACTGAACAACAACCATAACTTTAATAATCATTGGTATTTTTTCCAAGTTCTTTAGCTATTTTGTGAACATTTTTGGTCAGAAATTAGCAATCATATCGTTGGTAGTTCTTATACTCTTTCTTCCTTGAACACAAGATAATTAGTCTTCTGCTGGCTCATGTTGGGTTACTGTTTTTGCGTTTTACTCACTTGGCTGATGACATTGGGGTCCAAGTCGTCTTATTTAACTGTAGATAAAATAAGAATCAGTTTTATAAAATAGTTTCCATTAAAGAAGGTGCAATGATTAGTATCAAAGTTATGCCATCTTCACCTATAAAAAATGATGTTGTTTCTATGTTTAAAGAAAAAATGTTTGTGTTAGTTACCAAAATGTCAATGTTCTACCAGATTCCAAGGACATTAAGCCAGAAGGTTTTGGGTAAAAATGCCACTGCAGACTTATTAGATGGTTTGATGGTTCAAATTTTTGAGCATCTGGAATCCTGTGCTAGAGAGAATCGTTTGGATGAGGTACTGTCTGAACCCATGTAGTCAACACATCTCCTCACTGTTCTATTATATTCTTTCATCAGTATTTCTTTGCTTTGCTATTTTAGGTATTCGGAACACTTTTGGATTCTTTCATGCAAACTATCTTGAACATGTACAAGCCAAAATTTACTCAGGTAATTTATCTGGCATCTTTCATTAGGCAATGCACGTTTAAGTGGAATTTGAATATTAAAGGATTCTTTTTTTCTTGGACATAAAATTGTCAGTATAACTTGATGGTTTCATACTGCTAGGGGATTGTGTAAAATGTGAACAAAGTATGTTTGGAAGTAGCAGGTGGGTTTAGCCAATAAGAAATCATGCTTAAGTTTTATATTCTGTTTTGCAGTTTGTGATGTTCTATGCATGTGCGTTGGATCCTGGAAAATCTGGTGTGAAATTTGCTAAAGAAGTCGCAGATAAGTTTGTCTATGGTGGTGACTTGCTTACCAGGTAGTTTGGGTGTTTCACAATGTGAAATAAATCCCATATTGCCATATGCTTTGATTAAATGATGCCTAGTTGTTCCCTTTGAAGTGGTCCAAAAACTTGTTTATTAAATCTTATGTGCATTTGTGATTTTTAAGGTTCTTTGTTTCGAATAGGTAAAACAAACACTCAGACGCTACACCAAACTTGGTGCAGGTCCATGTCCTTTGTGGTGGGATTTTTTTATTTGACAAATGTTGAGATGAGCTTGTCCCTATATAATAGAGGAAAAGTATATCTGGCTCATGTTAGTTCAGAGTATTCTAGTTCTCTTGAGAATCCTTTTCCAGCTTGTTTTAGAATCACATGGTTTGAATTTGTCGACCTTCCATTGAAACCATTCCTTGTTTTTTCCTTTAGCTTTGTGCCTTTTGACATAATTCGATACAGACATAGTTTGACAATTATAATGAATACCTTTGATCATTTTTATACCAGAAGATCTCTCAAATATAAAATATATTACAATTTTTTATCATTTTTATTCGTGGCAGATAGATTACAATTTTTCTCAAGTGTCGCGTTTTCCACAGGACAAATGCCATTGCTTATCTTGCAAGTTACTTGGCACGTGGAAAATTTCTGGAAGCTTCCTTAATTGTTAGAATGTTGAAAAGGTTTTGATACATCCACAGTATCATGGATTTATGACAAAGTTAATATTCAATTAATGATGACTGCTGCATCTACTACATCTGATTGATGCAATGCATCCTGTGTTTCAGGTTGGTGGATTGGTGCTGCGAGTTCTGTAAGACCCAGAGCGGTGACATTCAAATTTTTTATCATGGATGCCAGGTACATGGTTTCTTTTGTTCGTATGAAATTTTATCTTGTCTCCTGGAATTCTAATATTTTTTAATCATTCGGAGAGCATGTGCCTTGAGTAACGAGATCATCTTGTTGTCATTGAACTTGGATATATATGGTTTCATTTAAAAGAATGGTGTTCTAGATTGATTATCTTCATCTTTTTTTTCTTCTTGGACAATAATGAACATGGCAATGAATTTTTTTCCTTTGGGAAGCGGCATCTTTGGTACTTTCAACGAATGGTCATGTTTATCACATATTTTTAGCAGTTGCTGGCACTGTTTCTAGTTGAATTTGTTATCACAGAAAGCTAACTTTCAGGGTCTAATGTAATGGTTGTTGCCAGCAGAATTTCAGACTGAGAAAATAAATTTTCTGATTTGGTAGAATCCGACCGCTAAGGAGCAATTATTTGGACATGCAGCATATTTTACCCCTTATACTAAACTAGCATAATTTTCTAAAGTTAGCCATGTCATTTGACATAATAGAATGTGACACATGGGACCTGGTAAAGCTACTAAACTTGGTATAATAAGCCTCTTGCAAAAAAATTAAAGCGAACAACCGTTGCTGGAGGTTTTCTTATGATGCTTATCGATATGTCAAGTCTGTCATAAGATATTATGAACTAAAATATTATACTTTGGTTATCACATTTGTACATTTAGAGTTTGTGCATATGCTCTTCTGTTTACTGCAATGATTTTGAGCTAAGTATTTTCTCAGGCAATTATGTATGTATTATGCTTTCATATGAGAGCAATTGTGGATGACCCTGATCTCAAACGACAGCTTCTCTTAATGCCAATCGAATCAATTCTGAAGCATAAACTGGAGCCCTTGAGAGTGAGTGCTTCTTGGGGAACAAGCTTTTATTTTAAAAGAAGATAAAAGTTACCATGTAAATTGAAGGATGCGGCTATTTTCTGGTTTCTTTTTTTTTTTGAAAATATATTATTTTCTGGTTTCTTGCTATTTCTCCTATGTCTCCTCAGTATCATGGAAATGATCTCCGCTTTGACTTCTCTAATCAACAGGTTTGCCATACGGATATAGTGAAAGAGTTTCTGGAACAGGCAAAAGCTGCTCGTCTTTTTACCATCTCCAGAACATTTGTTTCTCAAGATATATTGCTGGATTCTTCACTTTCTACTGATTGCCATGGACTGAAAAGGCTGGATAGTTTTTTCCCATTTGATCCATGTTTGCTGGAAAAAAGCGACAGGTTTGCTTCCAAGTTCTATTACAGAATCAGTAATTGCTCTCTGCAGCGCCACTCTATCAATATGATTTTAATCATCCTTTTGGCTGCGAATTATCTAATTGGGTCGCTGCTATCACACCAAATGGCATAATGTAGAATCTGAAAGAAAATATTATGATTAGTCTATATTTCTTTTTAAATACTTTTGCTAATTGTCGTTGGGTTGCCCTTATTTTGATTCCAATAGGGGTTATATTCAGCCGAAGTATTTATACTGGAAGTATGTCAGAAGTACTTACCGTAACAACGAGGAAGATAGCAGCGATGAGGATGTTGGAGAAGATTTCATGGAAGAAGTGACGGAAAGAGTTGCGGATGAGCAAGATCTTGATATTGAAGAATTTGACTACGAAATGAACAAAATGTCAATTGTACCTAATAGATCAGGTCCCGGTTTTATGAGAGAAAAGAGACGAACGCCAATGCCTTCAAAGATAAGACCATCTACAAGCCCAGCCTCCTTGTGATTCATTTCTTCATTCATGTAAATGAAAGATGAGAGACATAGCAAGAAGAACAGATCGTGCAGTGCTAACTTAGTTATAACAAATCCAGGAAAGGGTTTCGGTGTTGGGCTCTTACCAGTGTTATTGAAGGCATTGGCGTTGATATATTGTAATTAGCTCAATTTTCAAGCTCTTGTAAAGCAGTTTAGGCCCATTTGACCACTAATTTTTTGCAGCCTTTATATTATATTGTTCAAAAAGAAAAGTCTTTTTTAAAAAAATTAAAGTAATGTACACAAACATCAAATTCTTTATATTTGGTTAAAATATAAATAAATTTTTATCGTTTGGATTAAATAATATCAAAAAAAGCCTCAATCCTCATCACTATAAAAACAGCTTCACTCTAATCTGAAAGAATCTATACCGTGCGCTAGAACCTGAAAAAAAAATATCTATTTGCAAAAAGAGATATATTGTGCGCAAGAACCAATGAAAACTACGTTAGAAGGGCTTGAGCTGTAAGATGGATCACTGGGCATATGACGCTCTTCAGGAATCTGACCTCGGAGCACATGATGCTCACGGCTAGCCCTGTGGTCTGTTTCGATGACAGATTCTCAGAGAGTGCCATCTAATTTAGAACTTCACGACAATAGCCTGCAACAACTAGACACGTCAGTATCTTCTCTATAAATGGTCGCTAGTGTAACCTCTGGTGAAGTCATGTAATTGATAAATGAGGATGGTGCTTCGTCATCGACATCTATCCCCAAGTTCCGTGACAACTTGCTCACATGATTTCAGGATCCGATTGCATCATCAAATCTGCATGTAACTACGCGAACCTTTCCATCCCTTACCTTCCGATCACTACATAGCACACCCCTAGAAAAAGGAAAAGAAATACAGAACTATGATGACCGAATTCGAGCATAAAGTCGTCCTGAAAAATGGTATTGGTGAAGATACCAACAAAAAGTACCCCCCCATGATACGTCTCTTTTAGAGGTGGAACAACACCTGGTGTCTAAAATGAGCATGAATACAGCAAAATGCGGATGCAAAGGAATGCGTTAGGTAGAGAAACCTGAACCTGCTGTCAGGCAGGAGTTTCCTGAGGTTATTTTCAGTTTACCAAAAATGAGTTGCTACTCAGAGCAATCGAATGCATCAACAAACCCCGTAAATGACAGATTGCAGGGACTCTTTCCGGAAGAACTGCGGGAAGTTACCAGGAGGCAGGAAAACCATTATATTCCCACAACCATCTGGGGAATATTTGGGCTCTCACCTTGATATTTCGGCCACAGTTTACATTGGAGTCTCACAAATCTTTCGGGCTAAACTGATGATTTTCTTGGTAGTTATAGCTTTGGGGCCCATTTTCAGAAAATTTTCCTAGCAAAATACTTTCCACCGGTGAATAAAGATGATTTTCTTGACTATAAATACTTCCCGTTCAACGTAACTTCAAATGAACAATTTCCAATCTTGGTTCAGATGAGTACAAACTCGACACAACCAAGAAAGGAAACGGTTTCAATTATCTCGACCAGCTCAAGTGTACCATTACTGCTCAAAAACGAAACCAACACCAAAAAAGGTAGGGAAGAATGCGAGGGCCCAACCTCGTCGGACCTGGACTTGCTTAATATGGAATGACCTCTTTTTTAAAAAGACAACAAAGGGAATGGGAAAACATTATGGATTAAGGCGGCTTGTGAGTATTGTCTGAAGAACGTGCTACTGATAATAATTAAAACACCACCTAATACGTCAAATAATCGAATGAATTATTAAAGTGCATATCCAAAAGTGGCAACAAATGCTCAATTATGCATATCATTCCATGAATTTGAGAATATAATAAAGTATAATGAACCTTTTTTTCTTTGATATTGCCATCGTCCGTTCCATCCCTTCTATTGTACGTATACCGATGTTGGCTTTTTGTTAGGAAACGAACTGAAGGATCGACAAGAGGGTTGTCTGATATATCAGATATGATTAGAGATTAAGGTACCAAAGGGGGTTCAATTAACCCAAAGTCTAATTTTTTTTATTAAAAATAAATAATTTTTACCACCCAATCATCGTTCAGTCAACTTAAAACCATACTTTTACAATATCACCAACAAAAAGAATACCATGTGCACAATGACCAGGACAAAAGGAGGAAACAACAGAAATTAAATCTTTCTTTCTCTTTTTTTCTCTTTTTCTTTTAAAGTATTTTTGTTTAATAAAAAGTATAAAAAGGAAAACCACGTGGCTTGAAAAGCCTGACATGTAAAATTACCCTCCAGCAATATAAATGCAAGTACCCTTTCTTTACTGTGGATGACACTTATCAAGGGTTTTGTACAGATTCCTTCACTTGTCCTTCACTTAGCACCGCACCCATCCACTCCTTCACAAACCGAAACAACTCCTCCTCCCTCCTCCTTACTCACCATTATTTTCTTTGTTATTCTCTAGATCTCTCTCATTTCACCCTCCTCGCCATTTATTTTCTTTTTCTTTCTTTTTTCTTCTATAAAGTGATATCCCCAACCATAAGCTAAGTTGGGAAGAAGAGACAGTGAGACGGTAGCGGGAAGCGGTAAGCGGGAAGGCGGTCTTGTGTTATCATTACAATACCCCATTGCACTATCTCCAGGTTTACACATGGCCTCAGCATGCGTGAACAATATGGGCTTGTCTCCGGCGGCAAATACTTACCCGTCTTACGGCTGGTTAAGCCCGCGTATCTCTTTCAGTCGTGAAGAGGAACACCACCCTCCTGCCAAAACCACAGCTGCTGCCTCTTCGGATCCTGAAAAACCGGATCCGCCGGAGCTTCAAGATCCCGTGGACTTTGAGTTCAGGCTTGATGATCCGGTTACGATGCTTCCCGCGGACGAACTCTTTGCAGACGGGAAACTCATGCCTTTGCAGCTTACCCCCAGCATCACCTGTAACACTAAACCCTCTGATTCAGCAACGGTCAACCCGTTGACCGACACTAACAGGCGGTCAGCTGAGCAGTCCAAGTCATGTGGGAGATTGGAGCTGGAAATGTCCAGTGCCGACCCGTATTTGTTCTCTCCTAAAGCTCCTCGCTGTTCCAGTCGGTGGAAAGAGTTATTGGGTCTGAAGAAACTCTACCAAAACCCTAACAACGGCCAAAAACCCGAGAAAGCAGCACCTTCTCCCTCGTCAACCTCCATCACCTCCAACTCCAACTCAAAATCTCTCAAACATTTTCTCCACAGGAACTCAAAACCATGTAGCTGTAGTGCATCTCTGGACCCCACCTTAAGTCTCCCTCTACTGAAAGACTCGGATTACTTGGACTCGATCTCCATTTCCTCTTCCCGTCTCTCTCTTTCCTCCTCCTCTAGCCACGACCACGAAGACCTCCCGAGACTCTCTCTGGACGCCGAGAAACCAACCACCGTGATGACATCAACAAACCACCCGAGCCCCAACCCGTTCGTTCTGAACCGGTCTCAGAATGTAACCGCCTCGCGTGGAAGAATGGTGAAACCGAGGTCCTCCTCTTCGTCGGCGTCGTCGGCGTGCGAAAACAATGCTGGAGGTAGGATGGGGAGGAGTCCGATCCGGAGGCAGGATGGGGAATCGTCTGGGGTTGGGAGCAGGGGGGTTTCGGTAGACTCCCCGAGGATGAATTCGTCAGGAAAGATCGTGTTCCAGAGCCTAGAGCGAAGCTCGAGTAGTCCCAGTACCTTCAATGGCGGGCCGAGGTTAAAGCACAGGGGCATGGAGAGGTCTTACTCCGCAAATGTCAGGATCACTCCGGTGCTTAACGTTCCTGTTTGTTCACTCCGCGGGACTTCCATATCCTTTGGGTTCGGCCAGTTATTCTCTTCCTCTCCGCAGAAAAGAGAAGGGGTTAACAAAGTACAGCACCAGCATCATTATCATCTTCAGCCACAGCAGCAACAGAGTTATAGCAGGAACAGGACTGATCGAACATAGCCAGATTAAAAAAAAAGAGAGAACTGAGTAACAAGTAACAGTTGTTAACCTTTTACGATTCTAGTTGTCTTTTTGGATTTCGGGTTTTTTTTTTCAATTTTTTTCCGAAATTTCTTGGCTTTTGGTATTTTCGATTAAATCTGAAGGTAGGTAATCGGCACATGACATTGTTCTTGTTCATGTTCGCTGTTGGGTTACTGTTTTTGGATTTAGCATGATGATGTACATATACTGAGGTGGTCCATTTCCCCTAATCTTTCAGGCCTTCATGATCTGTGTTATTCTTTCTTGTTTGGTACTGTTCGTTACATGGTTGGTGTGGTGATCCGCGGTTGCTACCTTTTTCTTTTCTTTCCTCCTCTGTTTGAGCTATCACGCTCTCTACCGACCCTAATGAAGCAGAAGGCTAGTATCATAACATCAACCCCAGATGGTGTTCTTGGTTAGAATCTTTTAGTTGTGGGTGGGATGGAGGCTCGGGTGTTACTTTTTTTTCTTGACTGAAAGATAAGGAATATCTGCCGTATTGGGTTTCTTTCTTTTTCGGCTGTTGCTTTTTGTGCCCTGGGTGACGGGACGGGACACGACACGGGAGGGGATGGGACTCTGGATTCTGGACTGAACTGGGAAGTGGGAAGAGAATTGTGTGTTGGCGCATCACGCGCTGTTAAGGGCTCGTGAGTTTTATTAGACTGGAACCAATCAATCCTTGTTTCTGGCCATTTGAGATTTTTATAGCTTATCTAATGCGTCCTTTTCAATGTACTATCACTATTATTTTTTTCTTCTGTAGACTGATTTGTTTTGTTGTGTAGTGTGGAGTGTTTTGGAAAATGATGCCATGATTCAAACCAGGCTCCAGCGCCAGCGCCAGCGCCAGCTCCACCTCTGCTCACATTTTAATTTTATTGCCTGTCAGTCTGATCCCCAAGCTGGGAACCCAGAAAGCCTTCCCCTTTTTCTTCCGTTTTTAACCTATAATTTTTTAATCGTTTAATCCACCTTGGGGGATCTCTACTGGCCTTTAATCTTGCATCAAATTTGATAGTCGGTGGACCATGAGTCGTCTTTTTAGGGCCAGACATGTGGGTCTAGTTGGGAAAGTGTTTAAGCATTTGATTTAACCTATGCTTCTTCCTTCCTCTCAATGTTAATTAATCCTGTAGGAGTAATAGGTCTATAGAGTGGGATATGCTATTCTGCGCTTGGAATTTTCTAACCTATTTACCCGAATGATGCTGTAGGTAAGTGTGCGCTTAGGTGAAACGAAACGCCAACATGAGCTGTATGGTATCTTGGAGTATCTTTAGCCCAATGCTGTCTCTCAAGCACATGGCTACGGCGGCCAATTAATCACCTTGAGATCTATCAACACAATTAGAATCCCTCTATTAAACTTGCGGATCTTTCTCACGTCTTACCCTCTTTTATAGTAAGCGTGCTGCCCGAGGCGTAGACTGGGCTAAGCTGCAATTACAAGTACTGTATTGCTAATTGTGAGATCGAATTACTTGAAATCATAAATTGTCCGGGAAGAAATTACCATTTTATATAAAAATCTCAGAAAGAAACAATGAATTCGAATCTTTAATAAATGATAAAAAATTGCATTATGTTTGATTGGTTTTGTAGCGAGGAGTGAGTGGTGACTGGAGAATCACTTTAATAGGTAATATGATTGCTTTTCCGAATTTGACAATTGACATTGTCGCGATCCAATCGTCATGTCCATATATGTCCCATCCTGCTGCTGCTGCCGCTTTGCTGCATAATACAACACACTAGCTGTCTGCTTTTCCTATCCATCAGACCTCACTCCCTACACAAACCTGATAAGCATAGACTAAACAAGGGCATAGTTAGCCTTCTGTTGTACTCTTGTTTTTGTGTTGGGATAGTCATGTAATTAATCGGCAATTGGGTTTTATGACAGAGAAACTTGGGACAAATCACATGCGACAAGACCAGTTTATCTCTCTTTCAAAGTTCTTTCTTCTTATTATTATTATTATTATTACAGAAGTCTGCATATAACGGCATTGTGACCCAAGAGTTGTTTCGTTTTAGCACATCAGGATTTAATGTTTTCTAGATGTGTAAGACAGCTACAGTAGTAGCTCTTTACCAATCCCGTGTCTTTTCCGTAGCCTTTGGGTTTATCAACACTTCCACATTTCTTTCAATGTGTTCTGTCCTTTCTTTAAATCCTTTGTCTTTGCGGGTGTTCCATCCACCTTTCAATACCCGATGATGGGTGCGTTTGACCAGCAGCGTTTTCGCAGAGCCAAACTTGTGTGCTTGTGACACTCCAAATTTCCAAAAGCAAGGCATCTCTCCAATCGTTTCTGGGCTTGAAAGAGTGAAGATCGGTCATCAGGAAAGGAGGGTTGCAGAAAATGCCCCTTTTCGGTAGAATTTTATATTATGGATCACATGAGTTGTCCGGATTATCACTCTCATCAATCTCAAGCTTATCAGCAAGCTGTCCTTACATGTGAATAATTTATAAAAAAGGGTAAAGAGATCATAAATTACTGCCCACAAAGCTCATTAGTTATTCCTTCCCACTGGGTTATTTTAATGAGTGTGTTCCCTTTTGGGAACACATTATCTTCCCATCTACACCTGCAAGTGAGACATAATTGTCCGTTCAGCTCAGAAGAGAAGGAAAAAAAAACAAAAGATAGAGATCTGATACAAGTTTGCGACTATTTTATTGATTTCTTCTCCACTGTCTCTAAGGCTAGCAGAATATATATATTGGCTCTGGGAAAACGGGAAAATGGGCTATCAGAAGATTAAAATTAAAGAATGTGCTCATCCTTTAAGAAGATTCCCCTTTCCCCTTTTCCCTTTTCCCTTTACCCTTTCCCAGAGTCTCGTAATTCAGTATCTTTTCTCCTCCTGTAACAGAAATTAAAATGGGATGCATAATTTCGAAGTTCATGCTATATAATCTGCTTGGAAGATATCCAACCATTGAAGTAGAGGTAGAACTATTTAACAAACAGATGGAGTGCAATGAAATCCTCTCCTGTTCTTGATTCACTGGCACATCACAAACAAAAGTCTAAAGAATATGAAGTAACTCAAAAGACCAACAAAATAATAAGAAATTGTAAATGAACTAGAACACAACCCAACTATTTATTTACAATAAAATTTATTTAGTGTATAAAAAATAAAAATAAAAATCGATACACTAATTTATCGAACATCTACGGGTTAGCCTAGTGAAGGTGCGGGCACGTCAAATGTCAAGCCCTAGTTGCTCTACCTTTTGAAGCACCTTTTAAACGAGCCCACGTGATCTGTGAACAGAGAGATCGTGACCATATCATTAATTTTTGCAAGGCCCAACAATTTTAGGTTGGGTCGAATTATTTAACTGTATGGCAATTCTATTTCTATTAAAATTAAGAAACATAAAGATATGTTTTTTAAAATATATTCAACATAATACTTATTTATTTTTATTTCAAAATTTAAAAATGACAAAGGTATGATTAATAGTTATTAATTCACATCCGAACCTAAAATTTGAATTTTTAATCTTTAATTAAAGATGAACCAATCTTGATAATTAATCATAATTTTCAAATTTATTTATATTTTTTAATAATATTACTTAGAATAAAAAAGTATCTTAATTTTTTTTAAAATATCCTATGATTAATCTCTAAGTCGGATAAAAAATATCATAATACCATCAATTAATTTATGTATGTTTCTTTAATAGTTTTTGTAGAAAAAAATCGCAAGCTTATTATTAAAAAAAATAGAGAGTGTACTGAAGAAATACCCTTTATGCAAAAATTTTATTTATTTTTCAAAAACTTTAGGCACAAAGCTTACAACAACTGTCTAGTCCTGCAAAAGTACCTGAATGGCATATGAAATTTATGGTATAAGTGTAAGGTATTTTGGAAATGAACAAAAAAATTATTTAAATATTGTTAAAATTTTCAAAACGGCTAGAAGCAGGTGCGACAAACTCAATTTATTGTCATATGGGGGGTGGCAGGGGATACACGTACATGCAGAGGGTGCAGATCAAAGTACAGAATACTAACTCAACTATAAATACAAAGTGTTCACCCCGATTTTTCTATTGGCCCGGCAAAGCCACAGTGCTTGTTTTGACCGCATCTGCGTGGACCCAGTCAAATGGGTAGGGCCATTGTTCTGTTGTTATCTTGTCAAGCATGGTTTTGAAAATTGTGCAGAAAGGACTAAATGGGAGAAGAGAGACGAGCCGTACGTCATGTCCATTTTTTGTCTTGTTTATTTGATTTATCACGTGACAAATTTCTCGCACAAGGGAAATTTTGTCCTTTTCCTCTGCCTAACCTGAGGTCCCTTTTTCCCCCCCAAAACCTATATATATGTCCGGTCACTTTTAGATTTAAAATAACGAGATTTTTTATAATTCTAATATTTCAACTAATAATTATTTTATTTATCATAATTCTTTATTAATTTTAAGTATTTATTATTTTATAATTAAAAGTATTATTATTGTGTTAACATATTCCTCGTAATATTAATTTTTAAAAACGCATTAGGTTATTCTTTGGAAACAGTTACAAAAAACTAACCAAATAATAAAATACTAATCTCCTTAGAAAAAGACCAACTTATTTGAGGAAACGGATTTAGGTGAACTTGTTATCAGATAATTGGAGTTAGTTTTGAGAGTGTCTGGGAGGATTTTTAAATTAAAATATTATTAAAAAAAATTTTAGAGTGAAAACGGCTTATTTTCGATTTACTGAAATCCAACCAAACGCGTTTCTCTGTGTGCTGCTGCAATGGAGGGACAGTACAGCTGCCAAACTGCAGCCGGAACCCTAAACTGGATAACCGCCATCATCAATTTCATCGGGCCATACCACACATTAATCAACTCTCATGTTGTCAATTTCTTTAGCCATCGACTATGGGAATCTGTCGATAAGCAATGGATCGATTGTCTCCGCCATGAACCCGTGCAAAATCTTCTCCTCATCCCATCCGGGGTCGTGCAAGACCACTGGCCCGATTCGTTGAAGCAATTTATATCGACTCTCAAATCTCTTGTGCTTCCACGGGAGCAAGTGGACTTGAACAATGTTAGCTTATAGTCTGTTAATTTTCTTTCATCTCGTTTTCTTGGATCAGGTGCTGGAATAATTCATTTATATGTGTTGTTGCAGATGTTTCCTGGACTAAAAATGACGCCGCTAAATAGTGTGCTCAGTCAAGGAGTGAATTTCAAGAAAAAACACGAAGTAGAAATACTCTCTGCTGTTGTCAGTTCGGTGACGAATAGTGTGGGAGCTCAAACGATAGTTGATGTCGGTGCTGGCCAGGTTAATACTCGTTCTTGAGAGATTTGAGTGCAAAAGGGAACGGAAGAAATTTTTCTGATACATGGTTATTCTGCTTTAGGGTTATCTAGCGCAAGTTCTTTCGTTCCAGTATCGACTCCCAGTAGTTGCAATTGATGCTTGTTCTCATCACGGTAAGGTTATGGAGACACGTGCTGAGCGAATCAAGAAACATTATGCTACTCAGACTCGTAAACTTGGGTAAGAAATGCGTATGTACCGGTGTTTTTACTTTCTTAAATTGAATGTTGCTTATTGTCTGCTGATGGTAGTTGTTTATGTTAGGCTGCATAGTTTTGGTAGTATATGCTTGCTTTCTGAGTCTTCTACACTATCGTCTTGGTCATGTTAATTGCCTCTGTTCCTGGCACGAAATGTCATTTTGTGCTCTGTTTTAAAATTCTATCATTGCGGTAAGATGCTTTATGCTTCCCTTTATTTTGTTGGTTGTTCCTATTTACTGACATTTTGCTCTTTTTTTGCTAGTTCAGGAATTGCAATTCCTAATGTACCTAAGACGATAACAAGTCGAGTGATGTCGATTGACATGTTGAAAGCATTGACGATCAAGTCATTGCAGGATGACAATGTTGAATCACCTCTGGTGGTTCAACAAGAAGAAATTAAGACTTCGTTGGTGCTTGCTGGGTTACATGCTTGTGGCGATCTTTCAGTAACCATGCTAAAGTAAGTGTCCCTTGTATGCTACTAAACTTGTCTTCCATAATGAAATGCTTTGTAATCTTTGCTCATCCAGGGATCCTTCACATGCCTGCAATTTTTTGGGATGTTCTGAAACTTACTTTTATGTCTCTCTTTCCTTCTTTCAGTTCTAAATTGTTGACTTTTATGTTCAAAATTTTTGGATCAGGACCCTTTTGGATTGCGACAATGTTAAAGCTGTTGTCAGTATTGGATGCTGTTACAACTTGCTATCTGAAGGATGTTTAGATACTTCTGGTTCTGAATGCGGTTTTCCAATGAGTATTGGTGTAAAGTCTACTGGTATAGCACTTGGGAAAAGTTCACGTGATCTTGCTTGCCAGGTGAACAGATATCTTGTCTTTTTGATAAATACTAGCCATTAGTTATACCGTGGAAACATGGGGTGGGCAAAAATATTTAACAAAAATTTTATGAAGTAAAGCTTTTCAAGATTCAAGAGTTTCTATGCTTATGTGATACCATCAAATTTGTAGATATAGATTATCAACATAAGTTATTACTTGACACTGCTGCCAAAAGGTGTCATGACACTCCAAGGTTTATATCACTACCCTGAGCAAAACAATATCATTATATCCTGAATACTTTCAGAATGAGTTTATCTTTTGCGTTGGTAGGAGACCAATCAAGTAGTGGGTGGGAAGTTTTTTGCATGCTCAGTTAATTATTTCCTGGTTTGCTTTCCCTGGTATAGCATCATTTGTAACAAATCTCTGTATGCAAGTCATGTAGCTTCAATTAAACCCAAACTGCTTTGGATTTTAAAATCCAGCTACCTAAATAAATAATTGTTGTTGGAGGGACTTGTGATATTTTTAGTCAGAAAATGGACAAAAAAAGTGAATCAGATGGTATGAGGGATGAAAAGATTGCAGGGTTTATGGGCTTAATATTGTCACAGAGAGAAACATAATGCGTTTTCTATCATGATCTTTTTCTATATTTTAGTTTCACTATATTTGAATGTGCTATTTTGACCTCATTATACTATCATTAGAGTGCAGAAAGATGGAGTCATCTTGAGAAAGACGCAGGCCTACATAATTTTGAGTTGCATGCTTTCCGTTCTGCTTTTCAGATGGTACGCAATATGTACAGCAAGTTTATTTTCTGATCATTTTTGTTATATTTTTACTGGTTTATGAATCTGTTCTTCCTCAATGTTTACCTTATGTCTCTATCTCAGTGTTCTGCTTCTTATGGTTTTCCTTTTTGTTCTTTCTCTGTCACTGTCACCACTGATTTCTTTTGGCAAAAAATGCACATTATAGAATACCCCTAAATTACAAGGACTAGTAAAGAACACTTTTTTCTAGATTTTAGATGCTTATTTTAGTCCTTGTAATTTGGTTTATTTTAGTCCTTGTAATTTAGGGGTATTCCATAATGTGCATTTTTATCTGTAAGCTTGTATAATTTTCCCTTAATTTTCTGTTTTGATTCATAAATGGATTTTCAATGTAGAAAATACTCTTTAATTAAAAGACTAACTCAATTTTGTCAGATTGATAAAGTTAGTCAATTGTGACTAAGGTTAATTTGAGAGCTCAAGGGGAAAAAGTGAAACAAAAGCGCAAGGATCAGTTAGGCTCCTAAGGGTTTTTAGTATGGTTGGTAGTCTCTAAGCTTTTGTTAGAATTTTGCCTTTGATTTTCACGAACATAGTGGTTGAACTGATTGATGGACCTATTCTGGGTAATCGACAGCTTGTTTCCTGTCAGAGTGGATATTTACTATTACTTTCTAGCACTTTAAGTTTCTCAAATGTATTCTCTTTTTCACCTATTTGGGCTGCTTATTCAAAAGAAAGATGGCAAGGGATATGAAAGCAGAGGTGAAGATTGCCAGAAGCATTCCAGGTTGATTCTATTATACTAGCCCGTCAACTCTTTGACTTGCAGGGTTGAGGGATGCTGAGATAACTATGGGGCCACTTTTATTGTGTTTGTCAGATTGCTGCAGTAAAATGTGAGACCCTGTTAGCATTCTCAGCTAGAGGCCTCAAACATTAGACTTTTAAGCATTCTCTTTCCAAGGATGCAACAGTGACCCTTAATGATAATATTTCTCTGACTCTCCTGTATTCTTCATTTGTGTGAATCTCCTTTGCTATTCTGTGTGCATGGATCAGGGAAGATCATAATGGGACTGCCTCTTGGCAGATATTTGTGTGAATTTTGATCATACAAGGATATGGCTATTTGGATCAAATTCCCTCCATAGTTCAAGTGTAAATTTTGAATTCATTGTCTGGCTCAGGCTAGCCCTTCTTGTTGCATTTTCATGGATATTTATGGATGGTTCAAATTGGTCTCTTTAGCTTTCCTTTTGTATGCTGTGATGTTATTGCTATGCTTAATTAACAGTTTGGTATCTCCCTTTACTAAAATATTTACTAAAAAAAATATAAGTTTACCAATTTTTTTTTGAAATTAGGTTTACCAAACTAAAAAATCAGAACTGACAGAACATGTCGATAACAAATCCAAAGTTTTAATTACGATTACAAATAGCTGTGTTATTTCACTATTGCTTTTTATAGTGCAAAGCCAGCAGAAACACCCACCACCAAATTGCAATCTGCTTTTCTGATAGTAAGTAATTGTTGTTGTGCTTGAATCTTCTTTCTGTTGACTATTTTTTGGTTTGTTACATCCTTGATCTTGAGCCTTTCTTTATTTTGAAGGTTCTTTCTAAGTATTATCCAGACATTGTAACATCTAATCCTTCAATTGGACGTCAAGGGAAGGCTTTGCGTCGTCAACACCAAAAGAAGATTCTTGAGATGACTCTCCATCGTGAACAGAAAGAATTTTCCTCTCAAATTCATACGAGCTCTGTTTCTTCATGTTCTGTGCAGTCTACTAGAGGTAAAATAGGTAGTTGTGTCTATATGTGGAAGCTTTAAGGCATGAAGTTTCATCTGATGGTTCATTCTCCTGTACGAAAATTTTAATCATGTGAGAGTGGCTTCTAAAGAAATATAATATATCATCCTGCACTTCATAATAATCCATCAGTGGCAAAAATATTTCTAACAATATTCATTAAACGTGTTAATGGTTTTTACCCTGGAAAATTAGTGCTCCTCCCCGCCACTTATGTTTTGTGCTAATGCTTTTGGTTATAAGCGTTAAATTTCTCTGTAGAAACTAAAATTTGACCTTCAACCGAATCATGCAGATGAAATTTTTGGCTCGGTTTTGCATGCAGATGCCAATTCTCATGGAAACTCTCTCAGTAATCCATGTGAGGAAATTCCATTTGCTGAGAAATATTTACTGTTTGAGAAATTTTCTGAATCTGGATTTTCTCGCCTTGGTATCAAACCTTCACAAGAGATAGATTTCCAAGGAATATGGATGGAAGTTGAACCTTTTGCTGTAGGTTTCTCCATCCTTTTGTTGTGTTACATTTATCCTGCAGAACTGTTCCTTACATTTTTTGCTTCTCCAAGAAAAGGTAAAAGGTACTTTTCGAAAAATTTCACATATAATGGGAATGCCTAATAATGGACAACTAATACTTGGTGGTACAAATTGTTAATGCTTCTTAACCATGTGCCATGGAAAGGTTTAGAAGCTAGCTCTGCTACCTTTTCTATGAGATCGGACCTATTCTAGGGCATCCAACAATATCTTTCAGTGGTATCTCTTATGGGGTTCTGAGCTAAGATTTTGCATTGATACGTCAATTAGATGAAATTCCATTAAGTTCTCTCCAATGTGAGAGTATGATAATCTGGGTAAAAACTAATTTTCAGAAGATTGGTATTTGATTATTTTTTGCTAGATGTTGGGTGTGTTTCTTCTCAAATGCCAAAGGGATTTGATAAAATGACAATTGTTGGAAAGCTGTAACATATTGGGGGATGGAAAGGAGAAAGGACATACCTTAGACTATTAGAAGGTTTAATGATTATACATTGTGAACGATTATGCAGTTCTGAAGAAAGCATTATCATAAAAAGGATGCAAAAGTCAGGTTTGTGAAAAATAGAAATGACCAACTTGAAGTCAATTATTTTTCTGTCAGGAAAAGTTTGTAGGGTACAGCCTTACATCGTAGCTGCAACAGTTGTGGAGAGTTCAGAGAGCTCACCGGCTTCCCTTAATAGTTGTAGCGACATTGATAATGGAATAAAACTTGCAATTCTATGTTATACCAGTTTAATCATTCCATTATTTGCTATCCTTTTGCTTTGCGGTCTTTGTTGACAGAACTTTTGTGTCTCTCTTTGATGCATATTAGTTTCTTACTAGATTTATAACCACCATAATATTGATTGCTGTGCTAACTGGATGCTTGCAGGAACTTATTGGACCTTATTGGTCTTTACGAGCTGCTTTGGGGCCACTTTTGGAAACTCTTCTTTTACTTGATAGATTACTGTTCCTTCAGGAACAAGGCAGTTCGTTTGAAGCCGTAATGCTACCTATATTTGATCCTGCAATATCCCCACGGAATGTGGCTATAATTGCTAAAAGAACTTGATGTAGGCTTTGACGGTCCAAGCTACGGTAAAGATTATTTCCCTTTTGCTATCTGTACTATTTTGACCTGTGTATTTCTATTCACTTGAATGCTTAGCAGGGTCTGGTAGTTTTATTTAAAATGTGAAATATAGCATCATCCCATGTTGGAATTTTGGCTTCGCTTTCTTAGTGGAGTGCAACTTCTTTTTCCTATTTTTCATCGCGCACTTACAAATTGGATGCTTACTCATGAGGATAATATGAAATAAGCCATTAGTTATTCCTTTTCCTCGTACACATGTGTGGTTGCCTATGTCTCTCTTAAGTTGCCAACCAGTAATCATCTCCAGTATTTTTTATTTTTTTTCTATAAGCGTGATGATCTGCAGTTTTATTTATTTATTTATTTTATATAAGCGTGATCATCTGCAGTTGCCTATGTCGAAAACTTTTATTATTCTTTATCCTCAATCCTTTATAGCTTCCTAGGATGTGAACGTCTTAATTTTAACTATCATTTTCTTTTCGTCTAATGTATTTACTGGGAAAGGAGCATGTCACGTTCATTTTGAAATGATGCCTATCAACTATCAAATGAGGTGGTACAAATATCCTTATTCGGGCTATGTTATTTGCAATCATACCCCTCTGAACAAATGGTAGTAGTTGATTGGGTATTTTAAAAGGTCCTTGAAAGGGATCCCATAACTACCTTTTTCTTGTCAATTTGTTTGCCCCATCATAACTGTGCCACTTGGGAGTTGAGCGGGACGATTTTCTGCTTGGACATCTTATCACCTTTCTCTTCTTGAGTCTTGACACACTCCTAGCCTTCTCTCTTCCAAAAACCGCAGGAACTATACCCGAGACTAGTAATCAATCATAGTAACTCCGTAGCGTTTTGCTTGCTTAGAGTTAGCGTTTTTTATTAATTCCCACACACCAAACTGATAACAAGTTGTAGTTATCAGCTTATTAGTTCATTCTAGCTTCATTAAAGGAATCAAACATGTGATTTTGGATATTAGAAGTCATTCAAAATTCTTCGTGCGGAGTTCGAAACAAAACCAAATATTGATTTGGAATTCAAAAAAAAAATCAAAATGTTTCACATGATCGTATGACGGTTGATTTTCTATGATATTTGACCGTGGTATGGTTAGTTGATAATTGGAGCCTTATGCCTCTCAGTTAACATCAGCATCAAAATAATTGAGTACAGCTCATTATCAGGATTGGGATTTATGACCCAAGTCTTGGTCCTGTTTTTGTAATGTAATGGAGTGGCAGGATCGTGTGGCTTACGCAAATTTATTTCTTCCCTGAGAAGGTAGGGGTCCAAATTCTGTATTCCCATCCCCATCTCAGTTTGTCAGAAACCTCAGTGAGATTAATGACTTGAATTAGTCTCTCATCTTATTATGTCCCTACCCATTGCACCCCCTTTCTATAACCCTGATCCACTCATCCATTTCACCACTGTCTTATCTCAATTTAGTTTCTGGTTTGGTTTATTAAAAATATTATTGCATGTAGACGCACACAGAGCATCAGGTGAGTGCTGCAATTGTGATTCAGGAAATTCATTAACGGTTGATGCCTGCAGGTCAAGTGTATAATCACCATCTTTTCTTTTTTTTCATTTTCGGGTTTGACGCCAAACTCACCCGTAGTTGCCAAGTTGTTTTACTTGTTGGTTGAAAAATCACAGAACCCCTCTTGTGGTTCGAAAGGGAATGGAATTTCAGAACCGGATGAGCTGGTTCACACCTCATCTCATTCATTCTGTAGCGTCCTTCTGCCCTGGGCCTCCTTTGAGCAATCAAGGCTTGTTACTCCAGATAAATAACATTACTGAGAACCAACATAAAAAGGATTGGTCATGATTACAGGAAGATAAGTAGAGCCCAATTTTTTTTTACATCTCAAAATTCATTCATGCAAAATGAAAAAAATAAAAGAAATAGAACTGTGCAGAGGCGCACAATTTATCTGTAGAGACAAACAAGCTCATCATAAGAAAGACGCTTTATAATATCCTAAAATAACCAATTGGCATATGAAGAACTAGGGAAGCAAGTTAAGTTTTTTCTATTTGGATGTGTTGGAAATCTCTAATCACATGAACAGTATTCTGCTGCCCTTGTTATTTATTTACCTTGCGTTACACTTCTATGAATCATGAATTTTACCCATTTATTCTGTTATCCATTGCCCCTCCAAACAATTGCTGTGCGCTGGGATGTTGCTGATCTTTTTCTAGCATGGTATGGATGGCGGTGTGTGTATTTAACAATCCACGAACACAGTATGCTTCATTTTTCAAGATTCCTGCTCCCGCAGCTTTTGTGCTTTTTCTTTGAATTATTTTCCTCTTTATCGTTTCGTATTGGCTCAGCTTAATCTGCTAACTTCATAGCTAAATCTTATCTTTACATCCCCCGTGCTTTGAACACTGGTGTTACTAGGAGTTTCCCCTCCCAATTCAGTCTAATCTTTTTTTCGGGATTTCTATTAATTTTGAATGGAATATTAGTCATTCGTAAGACTGCACTCCATTGGTTGAAGAAAATGATAGTTTGAATTAGCTTCACTAAGATTGGTAGGCAAAATTTACTAGTTGGTTACTTTAGTTCCGACCTAACTTATAAAGAACTTGATGATTGCATTAAAGTACTAATGTCCCCTCAAGAATTCTCTGTTAACACGCTGGAATGAGAGAGACATGTAGTGTTGGCACTCATTTTGATACCTATCAGACCTTGACCCACCATGGAATTATAGTCCTCACAGAGATCCAAGTGACAAAATAAGATAATTGTAAACGTCAATTTGGCATCCACATAATAGGTACTGGCTTAGCAACTAAAGATTATATATCCTGTCTCATAGTTACAAACTTTGACCTATGTGGGTCTATGAATTTCTTTAGTATTAGCTCTAGATTCTCTGTATAAACGAGAGATGTGCTTTTAATTTAAAAAGATTGTAATTAGGGTTTGTTGAATGGTGGGAACACCCTGATTATCTTAGCATTCACTAGAGCTTGAATGATATATTGTCACTTTGTCTCTCGTGCTCAACTTTTGATGGTTTATGGTTTTTGACATGTTTCGACACCTTTTAATCTTTGAACTGTATTTTGGTCTTGATCTGGACATGCAGAGGACTCAAGATAATAAATTACATATGTAGTTGGATAACAGGAATGATGTGCTGGTAAAATTTGCCATAAGTGGACAGAGAGAATTCAAACCTGTCAAACTTTGACACTGCTTTACACGGAATATTGAAAGTTATTTCTAGAAATTGACAAGTATCGTGAGAAGGAAGAAGAGAATTAGAAGAGGTCTTTCCTTCATTTAGAGTTCTTAATTACAACTTGGATTTGGATGAATTGGCGGTAGCTATAGATGGGGCTCAGTCCCTTGTCGTAATGCTCTCTATAATACTCTAGGGTTCTAGAGTGGTCGAGCAGCTCTATGCACGCAGGCTAGCTTAGGGCGGGGAACTGTAGTACTGTTTCTGGGAGAATCTACTTAAAAGTCAGAAGCTAGCAGCAATACAAACTCAAATCTTTGGCAGACAGAATTTTTGCAGATCGGACTTGGTTTAGGCTAATTACAGCAGATCAAAATATCACAAGCCTTCCTCACTTCAGGAAAAATACGAATAACTATCTGATACACGGTCTACAAGACTAGCTGACTCTATACCCTGTTCATGATCATTCATTTATCTGTAGATTTTACGACAAGTTAGGTCACACTGATCCTTATATTGGCATTCATAGTTAGTCATTTCCATGATGTGAACTCTCTTAAAAGTTATTGGCAGCGTGCTTGCTTACTATTTCAGTGAGGGGAGTAGCTTGGACAGATCCTTATCATGCACAGGCTTCGCTAGGTTAGGTTGAGGTCACCAGTCGAAAACGAAGTGAAGTTTTTTGTACAAAAATTATTTTCCCTATAATGGGAACAAATTGAATATTTTCTTTTCTTTTAATCTTCAGTAAATAAATAAGAAAACTATGGGCCAGTTTGGTTCAGTTTTTCTAGTATGGTAATACCAAATCAATAATTGATATAATTTGGCATCACAAATTTGATATTCGGTATACCAAATTGAATCAGAAATATTAAAAATAAAAGATTATATGCAAAATATAATTAATATATATAACAATAAATTTTCGATTCAATAAATTTATTTTCCATGATTTATGATATATTAAATTTTGTAAATATAAATTTTTTCTTTTAAATCCAAAGACTACCTCTGGCTCAAGGACAAGTGGAATAAGGAATCCCACCATACTTGTTTGACTGCTATTCTGATTAGGCCATCAGAAACATCTATTCATAACAATCTTGTCGTGTTTCTAGCCAGGATTGGATATATAGTTGAACAAGTGTGCACTTGTATGGCCATGTCTCAACTGTCAAGAGTTGGAAATGGGGAAAAGACCAACGTTAATCCTTTCTATATTCAAATACATAAGGCGTCATCATTTTTGTAGCGATTGGTTTTAGGCTCGTCATAGTATACATAGAATTACCTATCCTAACTTTTTTCTGCGGAATTACTGGTTTGACTTGCCTAGTTTTTTTTCCTTTTATAAACACCTCAACCCTGGCCCCGTGTTCTAAAATCTCCTCTTGACATTTGTTTCATTTCTGTTGCTTTAATAGCATCTCTCCCTCAGCTCCTCCCAATTCCTCTTGTCCTGGAAAAAAATGAGCAACATAAGCAGTATGGAGGCAAGGTTGCCCCCAGGGTTTAGGTTTCACCCAAGAGATGAAGAACTGGTGTGTGATTACTTGATGAAGAAGGTGACTCGCTGTGACTCCCTTCTTATGATCGAAGTTGACCTCAACAAGTGTGAACCATGGGATATTCCTGGTGAGTTTATATACATCTTCACCATACTCCCACCGTGTTCCCCATGGTAATCATGTCTGATTTAGCTATTGTTTTTACCCTTATCACCATGATTGACTCATTCTCTGCACTAAACCATATTCAGATCTTTATGTAAATAATAGCCAGGCTATGAACATAATCATATACGTGCACCATGGTAACACGAAAAGTGCATTTCTTTTGGTTATTATGGCATATCAAAAGGATAGTATTGGTGCTTCTTCTCGTCTCCAGCAGCTGCTGTCCTTATACTGAGAGATCTTCTCGTTGCTTTGGCTAAGGCTAAGATGACAGCAACCTTGTTGGGTATAGTAGATAAGTATAATTACGATGCCGTTTCGTGGTTGACAAATTTTTTGCTATATTTAATGCCTTAAATATCTAACAGATAGCAGTGGACCATTTGGCTTTAGAGCCTAGTACATGGATAAGATCCAAATAGTTCTTTCATGATGAATATTTCGTTTTCAAAACAGTTCATGACTGTTTAGGAACACGGCGGAAGTGATCAAAAGAAATCATAATAAACTCTTAATTTTAGCTTCTGTTAAGAATACGATCTTTTCCTCATTATACACTTCTCTTCTGAGGAATCTCTCCTAACTTTAATATGATTTGAACTGAAGATCTCTAAGTATGCTCATTGGACTCATTGGATCCTAAACTAGAAACTCAAACTGGTAGATTAGCAACCTAGTGCTTTAGTACTACATATATCTATTTGGAGAGTTTGATTGTTCTCTTCATCTCTTTGCCAGACCTTTTCCTGTTTCTCTGCACCGTCTTTTAGGTAAGAATATTTACCTAACTGCTACAACTACCAATGAATTAAATCCCTAAATATATTGAGCAAATCACAACACAGCCATTTTATTTTGTCAAAATAATCAAATATACCACACTCTTGGTCTTGTCCCAATAGGTAAGAAAACGAAAGCAAACATCAAGTCAGACGTCTTATCTAATCTACTACACCAGGTGTCCACCACAAGCGTTCAGTTTCTTCTTCTTCTTCCCCTTCTTCTTCACCCAAGTTGAGGATGGAAAGATAGAGATTTTCTCCTTCATCAAGTCTTACCAAACCCTATATGGTTCGCCATCACTATCTTTGACAAAACAAATCTCCTCCTTTTACCAACTAATGGTGGTTCAACTCCTCTCTCTCTTTTTTTCTTTTTTTAATCAATTTTTTAATCCAACAAACTGAGAAAATTGGACTATATTCAATACCTCATATGTCCCACTCATCGCGAAGGTGTACCACTGTTACCTTGCAGATTACCACTGTTACCTTCAATAGTTCTTGTAGTCAGCTATTTTAGCCGCAGATGATGAGTCACTGTTGGTACCTTCATAACCCAGGGATAAGGCTAGTCTATACGCCATACAGAAAGTCGCAGTCCAAGACTAAGAAACTGAAATTAAGATCCAAGATTAAACATAGGAAACTAACATTTCCATGAGGACCAAAAAAAATTAAGGGCCACGAGGTTAACTAGAGAAAACGAATGCGGACGTTGTTATTATATTGAAAGTTCTTTCTTAGTGTGCGGTTTTGGGTTTGATCTTACAGTATGACCCATATTTCTGGCTGCTATGGTGATAATAAACTGCTTGTGGTTCAAGTAATAATTCAAACAGATCAAAAAATGATCTGTTGATGGGAATTTTGGACAGATGCTGCGTGTGTGGGCGGGAAGGAATGGTATTTTTACAGTCAACGGGATCGGAAGTACGCAACTGGGCTAAGAACAAACCGAGCAACCGCATCTGGGTACTGGAAGGCCACAGGGAAGGACCGCTCTATCCACCGGAATGACACCCTTGTTGGCATGAGAAAGACCTTGGTTTTCTACCAAGGGAGAGCCCCCAAAGGAAGAAAAAGCGATTGGGTCATGCATGAATTCCGGCTCGAGGGTCCTACTGATCCTCCTAAATTTTCCGCAAACAAGGTAGGTATTCTTGATATTCATCTGTTGGCCTAATTGGCTAGTATGTAATGATTCAGGATCTAAAACTAGATTATTAATGAAGATGGTTAACCAAAATTCTTAATCGACAGTACCTCCTAAAGTTTTTGCAGAAATTATAGGGTATTTCCATTTTTTAGTAATTTTTCTTTTTCCGTTGAATGTGTCAAAAGAGATTTCTTGACTTCACTATACGTTTTCACATGGGCGCCAAACTATTAAACTAATCAAGAGGAATGCACCTAGCTGACCTAAACTGTGATACTTGTTTATACTATGATCAATTGAATTATCTAAACCTGCTTGTTTCTGGTCATTTCCATGTATGATGTACACGCTCAAAAAAATAAATAAATACCATTATTTTTCCCATCCTGACCAAATCTGCATTATTGTCTTGGATTTGGTGCTTACAGGAGGATTGGGTCCTATGTCGAGTGTTGTATAAAGATAAAGAAGTTGTGGCAAAACCTAGCATGGGAAGCTGCAGTGATGAGAACGACACTGCCTCTCCATCTCTTCCTGCATTGATGGATTCTTACATCACCTTTGACCAAACTCAACCCAATTTAGATGCGCACGAGCAAGTGCCCTGCTTCTCCATTTCTTCCCATAACCAAACCAATCCTTTTTCCCCATATCTCACCCAAATGGAACCAACCAATATACCCGAAGATACAAGTGATTTTGGACAGATTCCCATGACTTTCCCTTTGGATGCTTTCTATAGTGACAAGAAGGAATTAAGAGCTGTTTTGAGTCACCTTACTAAAATGGAAACCAACCCTAACATCAAAGGGTCACCAAGCTTAGGGGAAGGTAGCTCAGAGAGCTATTTATCTGATGTGTGCGTACCCAACATATGGACTCATTATTGATTTTCAGATTAGTATATTAGTCTTCCACTCCTCCCCAGCACTTTCGAAAACATGAAAAGGAGGACAAAGTTGCTTCATTAGCCTCATGCTGTACCCATTTCTTGTAAAGGGATGCTTTTTAGTTAACTGAATGAATGTAAGCCCTCTGTAGATTGTGAAACTATCCGATAAAAAAAGATTGTGGAAAAGTCTCGTTATCGGTCAAATCTCTTGTCATTTAACACAGCGTTTATCGCTCTTCTGTACTATATCATTATCCTTCCTTGCCCTTGACAATATTATGATCTTTGAAAGCAGGAAGCTAGTGATACTAACAACCATTAGGGTAAATCTATAGCCGATCTCTAATATTAGCCCATTTTTCGTGAGAAATATTGCAGTCCTTATTTTCTGGTCTATGATTATTTATATGTAGTGGACGCAAGAATGTGACAGCTTTAATTTTCTATATGTACGATTATTTATGTGTAGCAGATGCTTCAATCAAGTTTATCTCACTCTTTAATTTAATGCATGCCGTACTTGATGCCCATCGCATTTTCTTCTTGCTGCTACCATCGTCATCATTGGGTAGGAAACAGTTGAGGTTCAACATATTCTACCACTTGAAAACAATAATGCTTCATGTCCTGACACTTGGTCACATCATTCTCTTCTATTTTCTTTTTTCTTTTTTCAATTTAAGTAGTCTGATCTCGGATTGTATATCTCTACCTTTAAGAGAATGGTTTTGTCAATGTGAATAGTTAATACCGAATGATCCTGGCTTCTTCCAACAGATTCTTTTATTCTTTTGACTGTCGCTTTCTATGAATTATTTACATAAAGCAAATGGAATAGACACAAGGTTTGGGTCAAGAGAGGAAATCCGAATGAGCTCACACCCTCAAGATTTTCTAACTCCTGATAGATGGTTCAGATCGCTATAACTCTGAAACTAAGGCACTCTGCATTTTTAAGATTCGTCATCTTTTTATTCCAACTTAGCACTTGTAACAGAACCACTCGACGCATCTATATTCACCTCATAAGTCAAGTCATCTATGGGAAAGTTTTGGTGCCATAAGTTGATGAAGATGCATGTAAGTCCTAAACTATGATTCTAGAATTGTTGGGAGTAAAATTCTAAAAACGTTTAAAGAATCACAAAACTTGAAGCTTCTTCAGTCCTTTGGGAAATGTGGTCGAAAAATCAGTGCTTCTTTCGTTGTAATGTAAAGGTTTCAGAAAAGGGAAGGACCAACGACAAAATCTCACCTCATCTTCCTAATCATTGATGAAACAGAGCAGCAATCGTTTTCACTCCACACGGAGGAGGATGGTGATTGATACACAGTTTTTATGTTACAATCAGAGCAATCAATAGCAGTAACAGTTGGTTTGGTATGAGAGCCACAATCTTATAAAAATCTTAATAGTTTTTTAATCGTGTGATGTCATTTGTTTTGGTTCATCGAAAGCAACTTATTACCAAACTTCAGGCCTGTTTGAAAAAACCAATGGCACCAGCTTGTTAATCGGGTATAGTTCACAAAAGTAAAAGGCATCTGAACCTTGTTCACAAAAGAAAAAGGGCATCTGAACCAGCTTCTGTGTTTAATGTGTTGCACCCTCAAGTCGTAGAGCATCCGGTAAGTTCTCGTGAAGTTGGGATGTTTTAGAAGTTTAGACCAATACTACTGTTTTGTACTATTTTTACTGATGAAGATAAGCCATGCAGGTTATGAGCCCATTGATGTATGTGTTTTGGACTGTATTGGGAGACTAGAGATAGAGCTCAAAGAACATGGATAGGGCTGCATTTTAACAATTAGTCCAAATCAATACTGATCGGTTTCAGTCGATCCTGTGCAGCTGGGCACTGCACAGTAGACCTGCCAAAAAACAGATGTCAAAACATCTTTGAAGAGGCGTGTCAAAGATGTACAGACAAGCTCCAGGCATTGACACTTTTATCCTACAACAAAGAAGAGAAATTTCTGAAAAATAGCAACCCAAGTCCACAGAACAGGCATGAAGTTCTTTGACACTTCTCTACTATAAAGTCTCGCTCTTTCATGTATTTTGGGTTGGGCTAATCCAATTTAGCTACAGTGACCTAAAACTCCCCATCATTCGGAGCTCATTTTCGATTGATTAGTACGCTACTTTTCAAACAAGAATAGTTAGTGAGTCTAAGCAACAAGCAGGACAAGGTCCAAGCAGCGAGCCGTGATACCACGGACTTGAAAACTTATATAATTTCTATTATCTTAAACGTTGAGAACTTTAGAAGCGGCTATGATGCATTAATAGAAGCAAATCGTGTCAAATACTCACTTAAACAGAGAAGTAATGTTATGAAAGCGAAACAAACTACAAAGAACTGAAGAAAATAAAGAACCAAAAGAGACTTATTCACACAGACTTAATTAATGCGTCTTTATAAAAATGGATATACCTAAATCTATAATAAAAAAATTAGAAGAAAGTGGACATATTAGCCTAATGGACTAGAACTGAAGTAAAAGAATCAAAGTCAAAAATCCATGGGGCATAGAACTATATAGAAAGACTATATACATACAACCTAAACCATTTAGCCAAAGCATGTATAAAAAGGATATTTATAACTTATATTAGACAAAAATAAAGTAAAAAATAGTCAATGATTTAAAATGTATAATATTATACATAAATTTCATAATAGTTACCAGATTCTTTCTAGTTATCATTTTTTCCAAATTTAACTATCATTTCAATCATAGTTTTAAAATATGAATAATGACCATTATAATATTGCAAAAGTAGGGCCAAGTCTCTAATATCAATTTCATATTTAACATGAACAAGGTTAACCTTCATCTAGTTACCTATAGTATGTTCCAAAAAGTTTAATCAATTTGGAATTGAAGCCACATTGTAAATCTTCATTTGCTTATATATACAACCAGTTAAATCTCATTTATCTCAAATTTTATCAAGTAAATAGCCTCAAAATCTCACAGAGATTTGAATTAACTTTGTCTTGCCCTGGTAGGCTATACCTAATTCAGAGTGTAGGCTTCATCCAATTTTCCTAAGAGTGCATTTGATTTAAATAAAGAATCTCGTTACATTCTATTTCAGAATATGATAAGCTTAGCAGCTTATAGCTAATGCCTTAGCTGAATTCTGATTGGTTGCATATTTAGGAGTTATAGAATAGTTGAATTTATGCTTTCTAGTAACAGAATCGTTGAATTTAGGATTTCTCATAGTTTTTACTTTTGAAAATTATTTGGCACAAAAGTATAAAAGATGACTCCATGGGCTTGAATTTTACAATTAAAGTGATAAAATTTCAGAAAAAAATTACATAACAATATCGATTCATTTACACATCTTTATTTTTGATCTACTATTAGTTTAGTGATAATATGTCAGAAAAGTATTTGAATAAAATAAGTTTTGATTGAAAAAAAAAAGCAACAAAACAAATACATGAGTACATAACGAGTATAACAGGAAACTCAAAATAACAAGGAGAAGAAGCTATGGATAGAAAAACCACAAGCATTTATGTCACCTCGCTAGGTTGTCGAGGAGGAGGGAATGGTATCTGGTTTCTTTTCTTTACTCTTGACGTTTTTTGTTTGACAGATTTCCTGATAAAGCAATCCAGTAAATCAATCAATACAGACTACGGGACAAGCAGTGCACCTGAGAGCTAACAGAACTTCATGAAAATAGACATTACTCAGGAGAATACATACTTATAAATCTAGAAAGAGCCTATCCTAGTTCTCATCTTGAAATGCCGGACCCTTTTGAAGCAGTTTATTCATCATAAGAATCTGTATATTAAAGGAGGAATGGAAAGTGAGGTGCCACAGGAAGGAAATTGTAACAGACTTACAATTGAAACATCATGCGACATGAGAAAACAAGCAAAGTTAAAACAGATAATGTAAGTCAATCCACCCCGATATGATAAACAAATATGCCTTTTATTTTGTAGACTTGTATGCAGTCTACAATTCTCCTAGTTATATTTTTAAATTTTTCCATGGCACCAATGCAGCAACTGTATTACCCAATATAATTTACAAGGCCCAAGTAGCCAGACATATGATTCTGTATGAACCTAATACAAGATAAAAACATTTGACTATAAGGATTACAAGGAGTCGCAACAGATTCCTGAACTAGAATACAGCAGCTTGTTAAAAATTTAAAGTGCCTTCATCCAATAACTATCAAGAATGATTACTCATCTTCACATTGTAAAATTATTCCTGGTGCTTATATACACATTATTTCTATTTCCAGGAAAAATATTAATAATTATGACCAGTTTTTCAAATTTTCTAAAGATGTGACAACTCGTGCATATAACTAATGCGGTCTTAGTAACAAATTGATCCTGAACGAAAACGTAAAACATGGACAATCCAGTGAAGGAACAATCGCATAAAACTAGTCTTCTTAAACTTTTTTTACAACTTAACCCGAAAAAATATGACACTATATTTGCAACAGCTACCTTATTCTTCATCAAATATCCGATCTTGATATTATCACAGTGCTGCATATCATCGTTAAAATTTTGATCACCAGCAGTATTAACAAAGTAAAATACTCCCGCCAAACTATCAGACTACTAGTTCGAGACCTGTCTGTGTATAGGAATAATAACACTAGTATAACCTTACAAGTTCAAATAGCCCAACAATATTTCAAGAGTTGGGAACCTGCTAATGGTTATAAAAGTTTTAATTTTAAAGGACTGAAATCTAAAACCAAACAACAGCCTAACTCTGCTCTCAAATTTATAAAAACGCATATAGGGTAACATGTAAAATAACGCAATTCCATTTGTACGCCACCACGATTCATACCTTTCCTACAACCCCATAGAGCATAACTAAAATACAGATGCACAAAAAGGTTTGGAAAGCAGATAACTGTATGCACAAGAAGGTCCGGGAAATAGATAATTGTATTCTCGAGAAGGTCTGGGAAATAGGTAATTGCACAAGAACTCAAGAAGGTTTAGAACGCAACTAATTGTACCCGAGGAGCAGAAACGCTTTTGGATATAAAGCTGAACAAGATCTTTGTCTTTCTCGCAGTAAAGACCGTCACAGATCCTTCCACCTATAAAACGAATCAGTTTAAAAAACTATGTACGCAGATGAACAGATCAAACCATTACAAACAGGTTATAGCTCCAATTTGTTTGTCTTACTAACCAGACTCGTTTCACACACTGCACCGAACTCTTTCAAAGCAGAATGACCGTAATCCACGCCTCCTACGACTATTTCTCTTGAGAACAAAAAAGGAAATTAGTAAACAGTGAGCAACGGACACGATTAAATTAACAGACACCATAACTGAAAACAGTAAAGGGAAACAGACCAGGAAACTGGAAATGAGGAAGAAACCTCGGTATTGGGAGAAGATAGCGGAGAGGGACGAGACTTCGAGTATGCCGTATTCGTTCCTAGCACCGTCGAATTTAGGAATGGGCAAGCGGTCAATGTTGCCAGTGGCTTGGGCTTGTCATGCTTTCCGTTGTGCTTTCTTCTCCTTCACTTTGTGTCCCATATCATTCTCCTCTCCTGCCTCCTCCCCCTTCCCACGTCCGTGTCTTTATTAGTTTGCTTCGTCTACGATCCGGCGATGGTTTTGAGTAACGAAAGCGGGAGTACGATGCAGAGGGTGCGAAAGAAGCTCTTATGTTTCGTTTGAAATAAAAATAAAAATAATTATAATTATAATGAGTTAAAATTGATTCTTGTTTTCTGATTATTACTTTTCGTATGAACTGGAATTAGTTTTGTAATATTAGAATGATATTTTATAATATTTACTCAAAAATTTTAATTTCGTAATAATTAATTAGTTATTGAAAACGACATCGTAAAAACAATACCCAAATATATATTAAAATTATAGATATTATAAATAATTATATCAATATTTTAATCTTGACTAATTATATATTGTTACCATAATTTATATTTATTTTTACTATTTTCTTATATAATGCAAACTAACTATTGATATGGCATTAAGAATATTGTTGATTAGAATTTTTTAAGACAATTGAGGAAAAAAAACTCTTATTTAGTTTATGAAATTAATTTTTTTAAAAAAATTATTCAAATTCAAAGGTTAAAATATACAGTGAATTGTTATATTGGACTGTAATTTTTTCTGCTTAATAAATATATATATTGATCCAATATAATATTACATATGTAATTATGGATGCATATATTCATATCATGACTCCTTGGACAAATAGAATTATTACTGAAATTTTACTGGAAATCGTTGTAATTTGTTGTTGATATGTGGTATGTTTTGGGAATATATTATACTATGTGTACATATTTCCGTGAACTGGAACATCTTTGTGATGCTGTGATGTTTTTTAATATTGACAATATATATAGTTTTATCTTATATATTATATATTGGCTCATGTTATAATTTACATCTATATATTTATATATTATGTCTATGACATATGGTGGTTATATAGAAAATGAGCATTGTATTATATTATAAAAAGCATTTGAGTTTTAATGTAATAAACATACAATGATTGCATATATTTTATTCGGAATATGTCAGAATCACAAATACATAATGTCATCATTCTCGCAGCCTAATGATAACATTAAACAACATAAACAATAATTTAACACAATATTATCTTATTTATAATTATACACCTACGTATTTATCTATAAACTCGGATGTGATAGTTGATATTGGGACCAATCCATGGCATACTCCTTAAAATATACCACACTGCTTAGACATGCTTTCATTATCACAAACTTCTTGGCGTTAATGTGATGCTATTTCATATTGTTAATGCATACATTTTTATCTCATATACTATATATTTTGCATTGTTCTAATTTGAATATATATAACAGGACATATAGTGATCATATACTGTATAATGGGAAAAAAGGGGCATTACAATAAGCAATATATTAAAAGTGACAAATGCTATACATACCATACGTGATAATTGATATTAAATTGGTTGTTAAAGAATATTGTTCTATATGTGATAAATAATGGTTAGTGTAAAGACAACGGATACAATCATACGATGTAAAAATGGAATTTAACGCAACCACGCCCGATGATTGGTATGAATCAACTACAATAAAAGACCACAAGGTTTATTACTAGTTTAAATTATAGGACAAAAAAATATAATGATATAAGAAATCTCCCCATTTTTTGTTGGTTCATTAAAATACTTATCAATAACTTAACTGATAGTTAAGACATCGAAGATTCAGGCCGCAAACAGTCCAGAAATGAAACCAAAAGTCAAGACCGTAATGGGCTCGGGGTACCAGGAAACGAGGCCCAACCCGTCCCACGAAAAACCCTAGCAGATGCAAGGATATTTTCAACGGCATATTCTACCATTCACTCGCATATCTCAGTCTTCATATAAATACGTATTTTCCCTTCATCTCTCTTCAGCGCCACACTGCAGTTAGAGAGGGCATCTCCGTAGTTCTCTCTCGATATAGCTGCTTTTTCCTTCCTTTTTTTTTTTTTTTCAGCAGGTATCAGATTTATATCTCTCTATTCACCTGATTGCTTCTTATGCTTTTACGATTATCTGTTACATACTAGATCTAGATCGGTATAGATTGTGGTTTTCTTTTATTCACTCATTTCTATCATTATCCATGCGTATGAATTCTGGGTTTGTTTATTCTTCGGATAACCGTCTATTTTCGAGCCAGATAATCTTAACGAACACTAGACATGTTAATTTATTATCAGCCCTTGTGGATGTGTGTTTCAGTATTAAGTATTTATTTTGGATCCGGTACTGTTGATACTGAAATCGAGTTTATTGAATTATTATGCGTGCAGATTTTTTTTTTCAGTAATTTGGTGGTAATCGAAGATCAGGCAAAATGGTAAGCTGCTTATGGATTATTTTTACTTTACCTATACTGACTATCTAATATTTGATTTGCGAATGTTTCACTGATATATATAATTGTCGTATATGTGCAGGTGAAGTTTACAGCAGAGGAACTTCGTCGTATTATGGACTTTAAGCATAACATTCGTAACATGTCTGTTATTGCTCATGTCGATCACGGTATGCGGTTTCGCTTGTTCTCTTGCTTCTTTCGACCTTTTTATGTGTTTGTTGGTTAAGTTATTCTAGTTGTTAAAACCTGTGGTTTGGAGTGTACCTACCCATACTTTTTTTTAACTGGCAGCTAATGTCTTTAAACTTCGCCGTGCAGACATAATCACTTAAAGTGCCACCTCAAGTCCATTCATATATCTTTTATTTCATTTTTAATATGACAGTGGCACACGTGGTGTTGGTTCGTTTATCATGGATGTTTTGGTAGTTACAGGTGCATTTGTTTGATCAAAATTTAGATATTCTGCCTTCTTTGAATTGCAGGGAAGTCAACACTTACCGATTCTCTTGTGGCTGCTGCTGGTATCATTGCCCAGGAAGTTGCAGGGGATGTTCGTATGACTGATACCCGTGCAGATGAGGCAGAGCGTGGTATCACAATTAAGTCTACTGGGATTTCCCTCTATTATGAGATGTCTGATGAATCTCTCAAGAGCTACAAGGGAGATAGGCAAGGCAATGAGTATCTTATCAATCTCATTGATTCGCCTGGACATGTTGACTTCTCATCTGAAGTTACAGCAGCACTTCGTATTACTGATGGTGCACTTGTAGTGGTAGATTGTATTGAGGGTGTCTGTGTGCAAACAGAGACAGTCCTTCGTCAGGCACTTGGCGAAAGGATCAGACCTGTCTTGACTGTCAATAAGATGGACAGGTGTTTCCTTGAGCTCCAGGTTGATGGAGAAGAGGCTTATCAGAATTTTCAAAGGGTTATTGAGAATGCTAATGTCATCATGGCAACCTATGAGGATCCCCTCCTGGGAGATTGTCAAGTCTACCCAGAAAAAGGAACCGTTGCTTTCTCTGCTGGTTTGCATGGTTGGGCATTCACTTTGACCAACTTTGCCAAGATGTATGCCTCAAAGTTTGGAGTTGATGAGGCTAAGATGATGGAAAGGCTGTGGGGTGAGAACTACTTCGATCCGGCTACTAAGAAATGGACCAGCAAGAATACTGGTTCTCCTACTTGCAAGAGAGGGTTTGTTCAGTTCTGTTATGAACCAATCAAGCAGATCATCAACACTTGCATGAATGACCAGAAGGACAAACTGTGGCCCATGTTGCAGAAACTTGGTGTTACCATGAAGTCAGATGAGAAAGAGCTGATGGGCAAGGCACTGATGAAGCGTGTCATGCAGACCTGGTTGCCAGCTAGCAGTGCTCTTCTGGAAATGATGATATTTCACCTTCCCTCCCCATCCACAGCACAGAAGTATCGTGTGGAGAACTTGTATGAGGGTCCACTTGATGATGTTTATGCTAATGCCATCAGGCATTGTGATCCAGAGGGACCTCTTATGCTCTATGTGTCTAAGATGATTCCTGCTTCTGATAAGGGTAGGTTCTTTGCATTTGGACGTGTTTTCTCTGGAAGGGTATCAACCGGACTTAAGGTTAGGATTATGGGTCCAAACTATGTTCCTGGTGAGAAGAAAGACTTGTACGTGAAGAGTGTACAGAGAACTGTCATTTGGATGGGGAAGAAACAGGAAACAGTGGAGGATGTGCCTTGTGGTAACACTGTTGCTTTGGTCGGTCTGGATCAATTCATCACTAAGAATGCTACACTGACAAATGAAAAGGAAACGGATGCCCATCCCATTCGTGCAATGAAGTTCTCTGTCTCACCAGTTGTGCGTGTAGCTGTTCAATGCAAAGTTGCATCCGACCTTCCAAAGCTTGTTGAAGGTCTAAAGCGTTTGGCAAAGTCAGATCCCATGGTTGTCTGCACAATTGAAGAATCTGGAGAGCACATTGTTGCTGGAGCTGGAGAACTTCATCTGGAGATCTGTTTGAAGGATCTGCAAGAAGATTTCATGGGAGGTGCAGAAATTATAAAATCTGATCCTGTTGTTTCTTTCCGTGAAACCGTCCTTGAGAAGTCCAGCCGTGTGGTGATGAGCAAATCCCCCAACAAACACAATCGTCTGTACATGGAGGCAAGGCCTATGGAGGAAGGGCTTGCAGAGGCTATAGATGATGGCCGAATTGGTCCTAGGGATGATCCAAAGGTTAGGTCAAAGATTCTGGCTGAGGAGTTTGGTTGGGATAAAGATCTTGCAAAAAAGATTTGGTGTTTTGGTCCTGAAACCACCGGTCCTAACATGGTGGTTGATATGTGCAAAGGTGTGCAGTACCTGAATGAAATTAAGGACTCTGTTGTTGCTGGTTTCCAGTGGGCTTCAAAGGAAGGTGCTCTGGCTGAAGAAAACATGAGAGGTATCTGCTTTGAGGTCTGTGATGTGGTCCTCCATGCTGATGCTATTCACAGAGGAGGTGGCCAGGTTATTCCTACGGCTAGGAGGGTTATCTATGCTTCCCAGCTCACGGCTAAGCCCCGGCTTCTGGAGCCAGTGTACTTGGTTGAAATTCAAGCTCCAGAAAATGCTCTTGGAGGTATTTACAGTGTTCTTAACCAGAAGCGTGGACACGTATTTGAGGAAATGCAAAGGCCTGGTACTCCTCTCTACAACATCAAGGCATACTTGCCCGTTATAGAGTCTTTCGGTTTCTCTAGCACACTAAGAGCGGCAACATCAGGACAGGCCTTCCCTCAGTGTGTGTTTGATCATTGGGAGATGATGTCATCTGATCCGTTGGAAACAGGATCACAGGCCTCACAGCTTGTTGCAGACATCCGCAAGAGGAAGGGCTTGAAGGAACAGATGACTCCTCTATCTGAGTACGAGGACAAGCTCTAAGGGGCTTGATCGAAAATTGTTTTGATGCACAATTTTTGATCTCTTTAGTGGTTATCCTATTTAGTTTACTTATGTGGTGGTGGTTGCTATTCTGAGTCTTGTTTTGGTCGAAGTTTACTTGTTCCTTTTGTTATGTACTTTTTAATATTTATTTACGTGGAGTTTTAAGTAATATGTCAGTGTTGTTTAAACATTTTAATATTGGATGTTGGAAAAACTATCATTGGTGGTTAGTAACACTTTTTTGTCCTAGTCCAAATATTCTCGTTCTTATAGGAAATGAATGCATTTGTCTTGGCAGTATTTGATTTTTTGCCGGATCATTGCTAGTGGAATTTCTACAGATGTTTATACTCCATGTTTAGCCCTTTATGTGATAGGTTACTGTTTGTGAAATGCTGTGAGTTTTTGAATAAAAGTTCCTTATTAAACACTCCCACCGGCGGCACATTGAAATCCATCCCTGTACTTTACTTATACTGGCGCTTTTGGAAGAAGTTGTCGCCACCGGGAATGCACACTGCCAATGTGAGTGGTGTTTGTTTAAAAATAATTCTCTCTGAATTGCTTGACTATGCAATGTAATATGTTTATAATCCAACCGAAATGAAAGACATTTGGTCACTACCATAGCGTTTAAATCTGATTCGGTGGAGTAATTTTCTTTTATGAGTATCGATTGTTCGGTTTTTTTTCTTATGGATAATAGATTTTTTCTTGATATTCTTCTTGTATTTTTATTTTTAAGATTCGAATGCTAGAAGAGAAAATATGGTGGAATATTTTCTGCTTTGTGTGACAAGGAGGTTGCCATCTATTCTAAGGTATGAAGTATGGTGCAACACCTCCATTCTTAAAATTAGTTGGAAAAATGCCAAATTTCATTCAGCAACTATACTTACTGCGAATAGGTGAACCAAAAAGTAACTAGGAGGTATTTTTTTTTCAAAAATAGAAATACAAATTTTGGAAGTTATAAAAATTATTTTTTTGGATTTTGATATATCCTATAAATAGAAAATATTTAATTTATATTTTAAAAAGCTCAATCATTCTTTTCTTAATCCAATCTTTATAAGAGGTTATATTGTTCAAATGCAAACAGTTTGCACAATAAAGTATATGTTTATAATTTACAAGAACTAGGACATTGACACTATCGATCTTAAACACAAAACCCTTATTCAGGCAAGCTACCGTCCTCATTCTCACAGTACAACTATGTAATAATAGATTGAGAGCTGCGCTCTCGAGATCACAAAACAAGGAAATAACAAAAACATAAATGTGAATCCGCCGCCATTCATAATTCTGTTCATATGGGTTGTTTTTTTTTTATGGAAGTTGCGAGTAAAAATCAAATGCCTTGCACTTGGTTTCTTGCAAGCAACAAGTTTAGACTTTTGAAGTGACTTGCATGGTTCGCAGCCGTTTTTTTAAATTTATATATATCAGACTTCAAATGCAATACGACTTAAGAAATAGAAACTCATTGGGATGTGGAGTAAGACAGTTTTGGATTATGTAATGATGCTATGAAATATCATTAGGTCCAAAACCCATGATCCACTCACGGGAAAAGGATAGGATGAGAGATAAAAGCTTTATAAACAGCACGATGGATTGATTTTTTCTCTAATGTGGGATAATTAAGAAGTAAACTTTAAAAATTAAAAAAAGTCTCAGACATGTCATTTCTTTCCTACAATGTTATTCTCTTGCTGACTATTGCCGTCTAGAACGAGAGATTAAGATCAAAATTTAATGTATGAAAACTGATTTTTGATAAATATCTTATCCACTACTTAATGATTAATGATTTAATAACATGTCGTTCAATAGCCTATAGAAAAAACACGTCGATCAAAATATTATCTTGTGACACATTTTTTCCAAAACTTGGGTACCATGATCAGAAGCCTATAATTCCACTACACCATAAAGACCAATATGGGCTTTGAACATAATAAAATTAAAATAGAAACATCAGAGTTTACGTAATCTGTGCACACGAAGACAAATCTAAGATGCACAAGCTTACAAAAGGGCAACATGCCATGTGGGCAAATATTTTGGTAGTTCATTAGAACGTTGCACTAACCCAAAAAATAAATTCTTTTTGTGGCTCACTCTGTAGGAAAAAGATTATCACCAAGGACTTGTTATTAAATCTGTGCGCATTCTGTAACAATGAGGCAGAATCCCATGACCATCTGCTGCTACACTGCACTAGAACATGGAACTGCATCAATCAATGGATGAACCTTTAACTATCTCAGACCTCTGTCTTGAATGGTACAAAACATTGAAAGACAAAAGGTAGTCTAGATTGATCCTGTCCATTTCTGTAATCTATGGATGACGAGAAACATTGTAATCCATCAAGATAAAACCCAACCCGATTCCTATAGTGCACTGGATCCGAATAAGGGTTCCTACCCTTATCACCTTTGCCGAACTCTAGAAGAAATCTGAGGCGATTAGTAAGTTTAGCATGTCAAGAAAAAAAAAAACATTGCACGAAAGATAGTACTGTTTTTCGTAACGAAATTAGAGAAAAGGGTTCAGGACACAATGTAACAACAAATGAGCAAAATGCCAAAACAGTTCAAATAAAAGGATGACAACAAAGAAGCATCCAGTTCAAAAGTAAATATAGTGTATAAGAATTAAATTGCATGAACATCATCTGGTGAGTTGTTCACAACTTGTCCTCATACTCGGAGAGAGGAGTCATCTGTTCCTTCAAGCCCTTCCTCTTGCGAATGTCTGCAACAAGCTGAGAAGCCTGTGACCCTGTTTCCAACGGATCAGATGACATCATCTCCCAATGATCAAACACACACTGTGGGAAGGCCTGTCCAGATGTTGCCGCTCTTAGTGTGCTTGAGAAACCGAAAGACTCTATAACGGGCAAGTATGCCTTGATGTTGTAGAGAGGAGTACCGGGCCTTTGCATTTCCTCAAATACATGTCCACGCTTCTGGTTAAGAACACTGTAGATACCTCCAAGTGCGTTTTCTGGAGCTTGAATTTCAACCAAGTATACTGGCTCCAGAAGCCGAGGCTTAGCCGTGAGCTGGGAAGCATAGATAACTCTCCTAGCAGTTGGAATAACCTGGCCACCTCCTCTATGAATAGCATCAGCATGTAGGACAACATCACATACCTCAAAGCAGATACCTCTCATGTTTTCTTCCGCCAGAGCACCTTCCTTTGAAGCCCACTGGAAACCAGCAACAACAGAATCTTTAATTTCGTTCAGGTACTGCACTCCCTTGCACATATCAACCACCATGTTAGGACCAGTGGTTTCCGGACCAAAACACCAAATCTTTTTTGCAAGATCTTTATCCCAACCAAACTCCTCAGCCAGAATCTTTGACCGAACCTTTGGATCATCCCTAGGACCAATTCGGCCATCATCTATAGCCTCAGCAAGCCCTTCCTCCATGGGCCTTGCTTCCATGTACAGACGATTGTGTTTGTTGGGGGATTTGCTCATCACCACACGACTGGACTTCTCAAGGACGGTTTCACGGAAAGAAACAACAGGATCAGATTTAATAATTTCTGCACCTCCCATGAAATCTTCTTGCAGATCTTTCAAACAGATTTCCAGATGAAGTTCTCCTGCTCCAGCAACAATGTGCTCCCCAGATTCTTCAATTGTGCAGACAACCATGGGATCTGACTTTGCTAAACGCTTCAGACCTTCAACAAGCTTTGGAAGGTCAGAGGCAACTTTGCATTGAACTGCCACACGCACAACTGGTGAGACAGAGAACTTCATTGCACGAATGGGATGGGCATCCGCTTCCTTTTCATTTGTCAGTGTAGCATTCTTAGTGATGAATTGATCCAGACCGACCAAAGCAACAGTGTTACCACAAGGCACATCCTCCACTGTTTCCTGTTTCTTCCCCATCCAGATGACAGTTCTCTGTACACTCTTCACGTACAAGTCTTTCTTCTCACCAGGGACATAGTTTGGACCCATAATCCTAACCTTAAGTCCGGTTGATACCCTTCCAGAGAAAACACGTCCAAATGCAAAGAACCTACCCTTATCAGAAGCAGGAATCATCTTGGACACATAGAGCATAAGAGGTCCCTCTGGATCACAATGCCTGATGGAATTAGCATAAACATCATCAAGAGGACCCTCATACAAGTTCTCCACACGATACTTCTGTGCCGTGGATGGGGAGGGAAGGTGAAATATCATCATTTCCAGAAGAGCATTGCTAGCTGGCAACCAGGTCTGCATGACACGCTTCATCAGTGCCTTGCCCATCAGCTCTTTCTCATCTGACTTCATGGTAACACCAAGTTTCTGCAACATGGGCCACAGTTTGTCCTTCTGGTCATTCATGCAAGTGTTGATGATCTGCTTGATTGGTTCATAACAGAACTGAACAAACCCTCTCTTGCAAGTAGGAGAACCAGAATTCTTGCTGGTCCATTTCTTAGTAGCCGGATCGAAGTAGTTCTCACCCCACAGCCTTTCCATCATCTTAGCCTCGTCAACTCCAAACTTTGAGGCATACATCTTGGCAAAGTTGGTCAAAGTGAATGCCCAACCATGCAAACCAGCAGAGAAAGCAACGGTTCCTTTTTCTGGGTAGACTTGACAATCTCCCAGGAGGGGATCCTCATAGGTTGCCATGATGACATTAGCATTCTCAATAACCCTCTGAAAATTCTGATAAGCCTCTTCTCCATCAACCTGGAGCTCAAGGAAGCACCTGTCCATCTTATTGACAGTCAAGACGGGCCTGATCCTTTCACCAAGAGCTTGACGAAGGACTGTCTCTGTTTGCACACAGACACCCTCAATACAGTCCACCACCACAAGTGCACCATCAGTAATACGAAGGGCTGCTGTGACTTCTGATGAGAAGTCAACATGTCCGGGAGAATCAATGAGATTGATAAGATACTCATTGCCTTGCCTATCTCCCTTGTAGCTCTTGAGGGATTCATCAGACATCTCATAATAGAGGGAAATCCCAGTAGATTTGATTGTGATACCACGCTCTGCCTCATCTGCACGGGTGTCAGTCATGCGAACATCCCCAGCAACTTCTTGGGCAATGATACCAGCAGCAGCCACGAGAGAATCAGTAAGTGTTGATTTCCCTATATAGTGAACCATAGACACGAGTGAAAGTTTAGACAAAGTGCAATATCATTTTTTGTTTCACTACATAACAATTACACATGCATAGAAGTGCACCAAATTAAAAACAAAAAGAAACAACCGCAACTACAACATATTGGGAGATTGAGCTTTAAATTTCTACGTCATATATCATAGCTGCCAATTAGCAGTTAAGATCAAGAGGCAGAAGTTACCATGATCAACATGAGCAATAACTGACATATTACGGATATTGTGTTTGAAATCCATAATTCGACGAAGCTCTTCAGCTGTAAACTTCACCTGCAGACGTAAAAACCATTGCTCATCAGCAACTATGCAATAAGAGAGTGAATTAGCTACTCGATAGAATATTAATCGCAATTAACAATACCATCTTGACTAGCTCTCAAAATTCCCCTTCAATCACACTGTTGTAGGAATCCTGCACAAACATTGAATTCCTTTTATTAGTACCCAAAAAAAATGAAAGACTTCTCTCAAGAGTCAAACTGGTACAGAAATTTCACACAGATAGAAAATAGACGGTATTGTGTAAAGATCTGAACCAAAAAACAGAACAGGAAAGAAACATCAAACGACATCACTTTTTAAAATCCATAAAATCAACAACAACATATCAAACAGTAAGATCTTAATCCAATTAAATTCAAAATCTAAATTACAAAGGCAGAGAGCAAAAGCGTTGAAACTTATACACAAACAAAAACAGAGAAATTAGCTAAAAACAAACAATAAGATGCTCATAGTCATTTTGAGCTCAAAAGAATAAATCATAATACACTGGCAATCATTAGACAACTGCTCGACGATAAGCTTAAAAATATAGCAAAAGCACTTTCATCTTGATACCGGATCTAAACAAAGTATCGAGTAAAGCAACTGACAGGAGAAATTAAATCGAAAGCGAGCCAAGAAAGAAAAGCAAGAAGAATCTTACACAGAAGGTGAGAGATCAAACAGGGCGAGAGACAGGCGGCGGGTAAAGCTATACTGTTATTAGGTCACTCCACCCTCTGTGTCCTGAAATGAGACTTCAAGTGAATGGGACTGCTATTTCAGAAACCGAGCTATCCGTGTGGTCAGGGGGTAAGCTAAGGATTTCCTTAGTGGGCTGGACTATCCAAGTCGGTGCTTATCTTTCTGATAATGGGCTCACTACAAGCAGCCTTTTATGCAGTGGCTTAGTAAACAGTTTACAGTGTATTCTTGCATGAAGCCTGAACCAGAATCTATTGTTATGTTGGTATTCTAAGGCTGACTGAAAAATTCAGTATATTTTATCAAATCTGAACAGAACCGAAACTTCATTTGATATTTTGGTAGGGAGAGCATTTCGTATCCGAATCAGACCAAAAATATTTCGATCATTGAAATAGGATGACCTTCCAAATTCATCATGCATATCCGAAATTATTCGATATGTTTTTTTTAAAAATAAAATCTATTTATTATGTTTATTCAATTGTGTAATGAATATTTTGTAACTACAAAACTCTTTATCCTCTAATGTCTCTTCATGTATCATGTTACCTATAAATAGGAGGTAACATTATTCACTTTGTACATACTTACTTGAGTATTTGATAAAATATTATACTCTCTATATTGTTCTTAGTTTTCTCTCTTGTTCTTTTTTCCTTCATTTTTCTTATTCTTATATTTTATAACATTAATAAATTTTTTTTTTTTTCTTTTCAATTTATACGCCGTCAAATTTTATTTATTATAAACTAACTATAATTTTGACAAAAGCCAACTAAATTAGACCAAACACAAGTTTTAGTGTCTGTTTGAAAGATGATTATAGATCAGATAATTGTTGAAAGATATGTTTTCACACAGACAACCAAACCTTCGTAGATTGAGGGGATCACTGTAATCAAATTTCTTTTCCTGAAATCATCATTTTTAACCGGAATTGGTTCTGAATTTGATAATATATTTAAAAATATATAAAATAATAGGGATAACAGACACCACTCTGAAAATAACTGTATAGTAGAAATCCATCCCCTGCATACAATCCAGAAAACGATGGTCGTCACTTGACATGGCACTTGATCATTCGCCAGCAGCAAACACGTCTTGGTAAACCAGACAGTAAAGTAAAATTAAAGCTGCCGAGGGGACATTTGCAATTGCAACGAGCTGACTAACACTGTATTTTTCGAGATGCAGATAATTACGAAAGCAACACTGAATCTTTTTTTCTTTGCACTATATGGAACTGCATTGCTTCCATGTTCTAGCAACAGAAATCAAAGAAAACCTATACTTGGTAAAAAGGTAAGAGCTCAAACTTTAGAAAATAGGAAAATAAAAAAGCCTACGTCGAGGCTACTAAAACAGAAAACCTAAACTTAATCCAAGAAAATTAAGATCTGGCAGGAGCTAACTACCATAACTACAGATCCATCATAATACTAAAGCAAAGAGACCGCTATCTGTGGGAGTTGAAATGTCAGTAGGATTGTCAGGAAATAGTTGTGTACTCCATTTATGTGAAGCGCTGATGCGAAAAGTTTGTTCGTTCTGCTATAAACACCAGTCGCCACCAATGCGAGGAGACACTAGCAACCATTCACGTTATTAATCGCATCTGTCGCAACCCTATTTTTTTTCTTAGGCACCCGCTACCAGGTGATCTCCAGTTTTTCCCGGTAGAACATCCCCTAGATGTTTCACAGTCCCGTTTGCGGTAACCTCTATTGAGTTCTGAGATCCATTTGCAGCTTCTTTCTCCTCATCACTAAGCTTCTGTTCCAAAACCTGCTACATTATTAAGTTTCATCATCATTAATGGTCAAACTCTCCAAACTGAACATGATTATGGGAAACATCGAAGAGAGGAATGCATTATGGCCAAGTTAAGAACATGAAATAGAAGAAACAATATTTGCCAGGAAGATCTTACCTGTTTCTGGAACTGTTGTTGCTTAGCCTTCTTCTCCTGAACTATTTTCTGTCGTTTCTCATAAAACTCAAAATCATTGAAAATGCAAGTTTTACTTGAATAATCCCTAAAAATCTTTAGCACTTTCAGTCCTTTCTCTAACTTTACCTGCAAAAACCCAGAGAATGATGATGTTTATACATCGGATGAAAAGAACAGAAAGACTAGGTAGGCCTCGAACAGGCCTGAACAAATACAATTACCTCTTGTGTATCCCTGCTGTTTGTCACCGGTTTGTTCTCGTTGTTCTCAAGAGTAATATGCTTCAACAGGCTGTTTGGAACATCCTTTACAATGTGCCATTTCAGAGGAAAACAGCCAGTCCACTTGTCCTGCTGCCAGTATTCCAAATTCTTCTTATAGTCAACTGGCCCTACCATCTCCGCGACACCCACAAATTGCCCGCTGGCATTAACCTAGATAAACCGAAAATAGATCAAGGACATCAAAGCTAGAGCTTACAGATTATAGGAACATCCTAATTTTTTTTTAAAAATGAATATAAGTAATATCTTTCTTTACCGAGAAGAAAAGAAATACTGAACAGTTGCCAGATTTTTGCTGAACCTCCTGGAAAGCTGCATCAAGCTTCTTATTACCATTAGGGGTGCTGGACCAAACATTGTACTTTATGCTTTTATGAATGTCGTCCTCGCTATAAGATTTTATAATGAAAAATTTAGCATCAGCATACTCTACAGGAAAATCTGTTCTGTTATACTGCTCCTGTTCTGAAATTACAGGCATTTCATTCTTCCCCTCTCCAGTTGTTTCGCTTGAAGGAATATTCTGCCCCTTAATAGCCAATGTCACTGGTGCCAAAACTTTAAGATCCTTGATACCATTGGCTCTAGGTCCCCTATTCAGCTCATTCAAACCGTCAAGACTCTGACTTCCGTAAGTAAAATAACTGCTGCTTCTCCCCTTTGTTGAAAATTTGCTCTCAGCAGCCAACCAACCACGTGCATTTGTTCTTAAATTATAACCACCATAGCCATAACTCATACCAGGCCTATAATTGTTTCCATACTGACCGTAAAACTTGTTTGTCTGCATCCTGTTCGTAAACCCCTGGGCTGATGCAAAATCAGACACTTGCCCAGGCCGGAGCATTCCCTGTAGAGTTGAGTAGTATGGGCATAAGATGGGAACAAGTGTAGCAATTTATAATAAACTGGAAAATGTTTGAAGATTAAAGACGGTTCCATTCCAAGTTGCCTGAGCTCAACAACCGTAAAAGAAGAACAATGCCAAGAAATGAGATAAATAGTGCAAATTGCTTGCTAACTTCGACATATTGCGGCTAATGACTAAAGCATGCAAAATTCCTTGAGAAAAATCAAGTAAACAAGAATATTACAACCTTTTCTACACGAATACTCACCACTGTTTCTGCGAAACCATCTAAGCATTTGAAGTTAGCATAATCCAGTCAAATACAAGTAAATATTATACAGAGATTTACATACCATCAAATTTGAGTCCTGGTGGGAATTGTAATTCCTTGAAGAGGCAATGTTGTTAGCTTTTGAAAATGAATTAGTTCCAGCATTTTTATACTGCATCTCGGAGCCAAATCCTGGATCCTGGTAGCTTGAGGCATCCCACAAATTTGATGATGAGAATGGATATAACGGATTATAAGGTGCTGGGCCATTGACCTCGTTCACTCCAACACCATTTCCGTTCCCACTAGGATTACCATTAGCTGTTTCTGCAGACAAAGGTTTTTGGTCCATAGATGAGGCAGCAGAGAGCTCCCCCTGGAAAGCTGCCTGACTTGGAGTAAATGGGGCACTAGTTGGAGTTAGCGGCTGGAAGTAGGGAGAATACTGGTAATGCTGAGGTCCATAGAGTTGACTGTCATTTCCTAATGTTGGAACTGGAGTGGTTGCCGGTGAATATGGGCCATAGGCATACCCATAACCATTATGGTACATCACAGAGCCACTGTCTCCGTAAACGCCCTGGAAATTATAGATACGTTACACTACAAAGTCAGCAGCAATTTTCAATTGAAAAAACCATTAAAACTTAAAGCAGTAATATGTGACGGAAGTTGAATGACTATGCCCAGCAAAATCACTGAAGCAGAAGAACTCCCTACCGATGTCATATCAACGCCTTCTGCATTTCCAAATCTTGAATAGCCATCCCAATCATTACCGGTCCCATTATAGCCTGCATGAGTTTGACACTCTGCTAAAGTTAATCTCATCATCTAGCAGAAAAATCACCAAACAAAACGCAGGCTATTTATGAATTACAAACAATCTGACTGCTTTGGGAAATTAACCAATTATGTGGGTTAACAAATTCCAGAAATCACTCAAAAACCTTACCTCCATAGAAATACGTTGGCGTTGGCGAGTGATAACCATTCGGAAGGTAGCACACAGCATTTGGATCAGATAAATCGGGTAGGAAAGGTGTCACGGATCTTTCCGATGCCTGCACCTGATCGCCTGACTCAACAGCGCCATACTGGTAAACCGATGTCTGCAAAGAATCAAAAATAGGATTAAATAAACAATTACACTCAGAAAAATCGAAACCATAATTTTAAAAGAAGTAGAAGAAGAAATCAGCAAATATTCGAATTACGTTGGTACTAGGCTCGGGAATTTCCAGCGGCTTCGGCTCCGAATCTAAAGATAAATTCTGCAACAGCTCCGCGGACTCTATCAAACAGAAGAGTAAAGGAACTACGAACTATATTTTCCAGGGCATCCAAATATAAAAACCATAAAAACAACAAGCAACAGAAACGGAGAACGAAGAAATCAAACAAGAAGTAAATCGAGAAAGTGACTCTAACTAAGGAAGGATACGATCAACAGAAGAAGCGACGGTGGCCATACTAGCTGCAGAAAAAAGATTAAGATTGGTTACGATATGCGGGATCGTTTCCGAGAATGGGACAGAAGGAGACAAACTACAAGCTTTATAAAAAATCTTGGGTGATATAATTTTAAAATTTCGATTTGCGAGATCGAGACTCGAGAGCCGCCAACCAAGGCTTCTATCTTTTCTATATATTTTTTTATTTAATTTGATTTCGGGGGAGGGAACCGAAAAGTTTCTGGTTCACTCGAAAGGTGTGTGACTAAAATATTGCCACGGGTTTTGGTTTTTTAGAAGCCATGACTGATTTGGAAGCGTTGTTGAGGAGTTTAGCGACAATTTCTTTGCTTCGTTTGGGGCTAAACCGAAACAGGTAACACTCAAACTACAAGAAAATTTTAGAAGCTTCGTGCTTGCTTTACCCTACCAAAGCTGCTCACCATGCAGACCGCAGAGGATTGGATTCTGATGGTTCAAGTTCCTTTTCAAAATTAGGTGTGAACCGGTGAGGTTAACCTTGGTCAGTTTCGTGGTTATTAATGGGATTTTAATAAGGATAGTTTGAATTAAACTTTAATTTAAAACCAAAATTTTAGATATTATTATATTAGATATATAATACATAATTTTCTCACATGGTTAAAAAAACGATGTTGAATGTATTGGACATTATTAGTCAATTTAAATTAAAGAATGTACGATCATATATTTAATATATTGGTAAAACAATAAATTATATAGATAACTTTTTTTGAATATTACTACTGTGAGTTTTTAAAGTTAAAATTTAATTTTTAAAATATATATTAAAATTAAAAATATCTAAAAATAGTGTTAATATTTTTTTTTTAAAAAAAATATCGTTCGTAATCACATAATTAATTTTTATCCGGACTTCATGGATATCTTTCGAATTCGAATAATAATTGTACGAAAAAACTTTTAAGAATAGATTTGGAAAATAAAAAATAAAGTGAACACCGTACTGTGCAGATCTACCTATCCAGTGGGCAAGTCTCTCAAAGGTTTTATCAAGTAAAAAATGGCAACTTTAGCTATGGGACCATTTACGGCTTTTATCCTTTTCTTTTCACTAATATTAGGGCCTTTTTCATCTGGGGATAAAAGTCTGTGCATCCATTATCTAATCAATAACTTTTCCCGGGTTAACGATGAGGAGGAACGGAACGGAAAGGAAAAGAAAAGCCGTGTGCTGCTGTGGTGGCCTGCGCGATGGATTGGAGGAGAGAAAGAAAAGCAGAGATGACCGATCCTCTTTGTGAAGGACACGTGAATAGACCTTTCCGGATGAAGGCGAATAAAAGCAAGATTCCTGCTAGCTTTGCCGAAAAGACATGGAGACCAACAATTTGTGGCTAAATTCTCTAACAATTTCGTCTGCAACTAAAAATCTATAGTTTGCTATCTTATTCCACGGATGAACCGGACATAGGATTCTGAATATCCGAATATAAGGTAATATTCGATTAATTCCTAATGACAGGTATGATTTTACATGTCATTTAGAAACTTGCTAAACAAACGCAACCATGATTTATGTTTTCTATGTCAGGTATTTTCTACAACTCGACAGTTCAATATAATGAGAATAGCACATAAATTCCATCCCAGGACATTGCATTTCCATGTTTCCCGAATTGAAGAACCAAATAACAAAGCTCATCATAGCATTATTGTATAATAGCAACCCGAACATGGTAAGGCAAAACAAAAACCAGAAAGAAATTAGAAAAAAAAAAACCCTTTTCCACTACTATATCAAAAAGCTTTCCTACCTCGCTTCTAGCTCTCTAGGTCTAGAGTAACAAGGAAGGACGACCAAACAGCCAAAAACAGGAAACACACTAATTAAAAGGAAAAGAACTGGCAAAAAGATGAAACTTTGAAGGAAAAAAAAAACAATGATAGGCAAATACTAAGATCACCAAACAGAAACCCTAAACCGAAACACCTAGAGAACGAAAACATGTTAGGATCTAACTACTACAATCACAGATCCACCACAGCTGCGCCACCCCAAGGTTTTGACCGCCAGTAACCTAAACTTATGACGATACTGGTATGAATCCACAGGGCACAGACTTGCTAGTGCATGGTAAAATCTAGCAACCATTGGCAGTCCCATTTGCAAATATATTTTTCTCTGAGACAACTGGCTTACTAACGTTAGGGGAATCTCCAGTTTTTCCAACTAATCCATTCTCCAAATACTTCAGATGGCCATTAGAGTAAGGAGCAGAAATTGGTTCCTTGACAACATCAGACACAAGTTCTGCTTTTTTTTTCAATCCGTTTACCACTTCTTTCTTCTCCTCAATAGGTTTTCCTTCAACTATCTGCACGCGATCAATAATGAATATATGCGTTAACTTTTACATGGTGAAGAAATCACAAAAATAACCAGGACATAAGCAGTCATGAAAAGCTCTAGCATAAACTACAAGTTGAATCACAAAAAACAGACATATATTAGTTAAGAAGGCATACAGCTCTTACCTGTTTCTGGAAATGCTGCTGCTTAATCTTCTTTTCCTGAATAATTTTCTCTCTCTTCTCATAAAATCCAAAATCATCCAATATGCACGTTTTGCAAGACAGATCTTTGAAAATTTTAACCATTTTGAGCCCATGCTCTAGCTTCACCTACAATAGATCATAAAATATAACCATTTACTATGAATGGAAAACCACAACAAGGGAAGGCACTTGGGCGGTATAGCTACCTCTTGTGTATCCCTGCTGTTAGTCACTGGTTTGTTCTCATTATTCTCAAGGGTGATATGCTTCAACAAACTGTTGGGTACATCCTTAACGATATGCCACTTCAGGGGAAAACAACCAGTCCATTTGTCCTGCTGCCAGTACTCTATATTTTTCTGGAAATCAACTGGCCCTGCCATCTCAGCAAGGCCAACGAATTGACCGCTGGTATTAACCTGTGGAAAGTACAAAAAATCAATGTCAAAGGACAAATGCTTGTATAGAACTGCGGAAGAAAACATGCATACAACTACATCCATATGCTCACCGAAAATAAAAGAAACACAGGGCATCCACCAGATTTCTGCTGGGCTTCCTGATATGCAGCATCAAGCTTCTTGTTACCATTTGGTGTACTGGCCCAGACACCATACTTGATACTCTTATGGACGTCATCCTCACTGTATGACTTGATGATAAAAAATTTAGCATCAACATAATCTTCAGGGAAATCTGCCTTATTATACTGTTCACGATCAGGAACAACAAATGTTGTGTCTTCCTCACTGACAGTTTCACTTGGTGACAAATTTTGTCCCTTCACTGATATTGTGACTGGGGCCAAACCTTTTTGGTTCTTGAAACCTTTGGCTCGAGGTCCCCTGTTCAGCTCATTCAAGCCATCAACACCTTCACTACGGTAACTAAAGTAACCATTTCCTCTCCCCCTGGGTTTATATTTGTTGTCAACAGCCAACCACCCATGTGCACTTATTCTTGCATCATACCCATTGTGCCCAAAACCCATACCAGTTCTATAAGTGTTTCCATACTGACCATAGAACTTGTTTGGGTGCATCCTGCTCATATAGTTATGATTTGAACCCATTCCAGGCACAGGGCCAGGGTTGTGAAAACCCTGTGGAAAAAAGTAACAGAATTGTTATGGATATCAGATTCATAATTATTATAACTAGCACAATTAAAAAAGTGAAAAGTTCACATACCATGAATCCTGAGTTCTGATGGTAGCCATGATTCTTTGAAGATTGAAGATTATTTGACTTTGAAAATGGTGAATTGTTTTTATACTGTCCATCAAACCCGGATCTGGTATCCTGATAACCCCCAGGATAGGTACCCCTTCCATACGTGTTGCTCATATTAATCGATGAATTCTGATACAATGGCCTATACGGAGTGGAATTATTATTTCCCTTCATTCCCCCACCATTCGCAACATCGTTTGAAGTACTTTTAGTTGTCTCGACAGTTGCAGGCTTCTGATCAGTGGCAGTGGAGTTGGAAAGTTCAACTTGCGATGTGGCAGACTGATTAGGAGCGAATGACCCATTGGTCGGAGCCACTGGCTGGAAAAAGGGAGGATACTGGTAGTGCTGAGGTCCATATAGCTGACCATCAGTTCCCAATGTTGGGACAGGTGAAGTTGCTGGCGAGTATGGGCCATAGGATGGATAGCCATAAGCATTGTGATACACAACAGATCCGTTATCCCCATACATACCCTAGAAAAACAAGCACATCATAAAGGAAATTTTATATTTGATATTTAGACACTTCACAAATGCAACAAAGAAGTAACAAAGGGAACGTTATAACATCAATGAATAAATATGACATTAGAGAATAACTAGAAGCCCTTACAGCTGGCATTTCAGCTGCATCTGTATTTGGATATCTAGAGTAGTCAACCAAATCATTGTTATTACCATTGTAACCTGAAAACATCAAAAGGACATAAATACAAAATATAGCCACATATTCTGCAATCCACTCTAATATTCTACCGCACCAAACCGATTAATTCCATTAAGGTTGAATTTCAAAATCTCTAAAACATTTCAGCCTGACAAGCACATTAACGAATGAAGCTTTTGTTAAATTCTGCTATTTTCATACTTCCGTAGTAATAGGCGGTGGAAGCATAGCCATTAGGAAGATAACACAGGGTTGGATCCGTTGCATCAGGCAGAAAAGGTGTCACTGACCGCTCAGATGTCTGGACCTGACCATTAGAAGAAACACTGGGATCAACAGAGCCATACTGATACACAGACGTCTGCACGGAAAGGAGAGTGCTATTTAAACAACCTTTGCTTGACAGTCGAATTCGTTGAAAATGAAAGCTACAAGATACTGTAAAACTCTAAATTTACCTTGTTAGTTGGCTCGGGAATTTCCAAGTTCTTATTCTGAGTATCCAAAGATAAATTCTGCAGCAAATCTGCAGCGTCTAGAGAAACAAGAAGTAAAGGAAGCCGAAGGTTTTCGAAGAAAGTTCAAAAATGTTGAACAAAAAGCGGTGTTCATATATGTACAATAATACCAGTCAAAAAATGAAAGATTACAGCATCTATGAATTCACTATGCGATCAAAAATAAAAATTAAACAAGAACAAAGAATTACAAAATGCTTACGAACAGCATACCAATGCACAATCAAACCATTTAAGCCGCATTTGGCATAAAACAGATCTTGGAAAAAACAACCGAGGGAACCCAAGCCGAGTAGACCATAGAGTTAAGCAATACGAATAACACACGCACACACAGAAGACCACGAAGCAGACACGGATGCAGAAAATTAAGGATACTGTCGGCAGATGGAGCGATGGCGGCCATGATGACACAAGTAAAGTACTAAGGTTCTTAGATCTCACGCGGGAAGGAACAAGGTGTCTATGAAACCCTAAAAAATCCCCCAACGACAAGTGTAGAATTTAAGAAATGCAGGGAATCACAGAGTGAACGTTGGGGTTTGCAGCCGCCAAGGGTTTGAAGAGATTTAATCGGAGGGTTTTGTGGCACTGAAAAAAGTAAGGGATTCAAATACCGCCACTGCCCTTGCTTTTGGACAATATATGTAATTGTAGGATTGTGTCGAGCAACTGGCTTATTATGATAATATAATTATTTTACCTTCTATGGAAATTAATACAATTATTTCTTTCTATATTAAGAAATTATCCGACTTTCTTTATAATAAAAATATTATTATGGATAAATATTTATTAAAATAAATATATTATGAATATTCATATTACAGAGAGAATAAATATTAAATACCCTACCAATTATTTTTTTATTGGGCATTAATAAATAACAATTTATTAATAATTTTCTGGTTTTAATACAGAGATAAATAATCGTATTTATAGAAGTAACCTTTTTACTATGCAATATTTTTAAAATACCATAGAAAATTCTGACGCTCTATTCCAGAAAAAAAAAACTTTTTCTTGGATTGCATTAATATCCTGGGGATTTTAAGAAATTAGGGTTTTCAAAAAATTATCAAATTGTGGCATTTCTGTACTGACTGGGCAGATAGATTGGCCACTAGAATGGATCCATCGCATCAGACAGAAAAGGAGTCTCTGACCGCTAGATTTCGAGATCTGACTATTGGAGTTGAATCAACAGTGCCGTATTTGACACACAAGCGTCTGCACCAATAAGAAACGTGCAATTAATAATTGACAAACCTCTATTGACACTCCCGATCCCAAATCAACAGAATTCCTAGCATCCAAGGATACGTTCTTCTGCAATTTTATAATAAAAGAATATTAATGCTAGAGATGCAATTGTAAAAGTGTCTTTTTTTTTCAAGAGAGGATTTCATCCCTATAGATTTTAGTGGATATCGATGGGGGTGGGAAATCTTGATAATTGGAAATACTGTAAGCTTATAATTATCTCATTTAATTGGGTTTTTTTTTTTTGGAAATCAAAACCAAATAGTGACAAAATCCTCCAATGAAGTCAGGTATAAAGCCTTAGCACTGTATACTTGATTTGGACACAATGTTTAATTTGAAAACTTCAGTATCTCATACTAGCTAAACCAATTTGGGTTAGGCATCAGAGGATTAAGTTTAAGCTCACTGAAAATATAGAACCATCAAGATCCATTCGGAACGCAAGATTCAGACATTCCACAAGCCAACAACTGGATGCATACTCTTCTAACATCAAAGACAGAAGAGATGTAGGTTGTGGAAATGGTTACTTTGCTGTCCAGTCTAAGAAAGCAACATATGTCTCTGCTTACCAGTTTCGCAGCAAGTTACTTCGCCTTTTTAGCGAGGTTAAGTATGCAGAACTCAGCATCATCTCTGATGAAACTCCACCAGATATAAGTAAGAGGGATGGTAGTGGCATGCCAAAGAGCATGGGCATCCACCAATCCCTCATAAGGTGGAAAATCATAGATTTCTAAGAGCATCGCTAGGCCACCACCAATGACGACGACCCACAACTTCCAGCGAGAAGGATGGCGGCTGATGCCGGCCCAAATTGCCCAAAGGAGAAGCTGCGCCACTGCCATGAAGACGCAAACTAGCATATTCCACCCTGTACACACCAGGTTGTCAGAATTATTATCAGTTCATTCCCTGTACAAAGCTTCACATGTGGAAAAGAGAAGATTAATGACACAATTGCTGAGCTGTCTCTATATATCAAACAGTTGCACCAGCAACAACTTTTTATATGAATTATCGGCATTACTTTTATATGCCATTTGCCTAAAGCCAAAGACGTTAAGTCTCCAAGAAGATAATAGCTCCAATGCATAAATGGGCAGGGGTCTGGTCCAATGATCTAACTAAAGAGATTTGCTCTGTCCACACCAATAAATATCATCATGAACTTGCACGCTTTAGCTCTTCAGGTATCCAGATCCTTTCACAATGACAAAATTCACACAGGACGCAAGATACAAATATGATTGCTAAGCTCCATCACTCCCCTTCTGACTCGGCCAGACCCCAAAAGAGTACTGCACCTATAATTCTTGTCCTTTTGGAGCAAGCAACTAATCAAACTTAAAAGTCAATGCCATTAAAACTCTGAACAGAAATCACTGATGACTTAATTAACAAAACAAACACTCAGAAGCGAAACTTAAGATAATAATTACATGCCTATCGCTTTGGTTGCAACCCTTAAGACATCATTTAACAGCATATTGGTATGGTGAAAAGTAAACTAGGTGGTTTCTTTCATACGGTCAAAGTAAATTGATGGGATTAATTATGACAAAAACTAGGAATAAAGAATGTCATGGTGAATAATTGAACCAGAAGAGAAGATACAAAAATACAGAGGCAATACCATAGTCTAGCTTATAAAAGTTGATGAACAATATATGAGTGGTCACAAATGCAAAAACTGGTGCAGCAACCATTACTTTTGCTGCCTCATTCTTCACATTGAAACTCCTCAGGATGGCCAGCATAAGAGAATATCCCAGTAATGCCACAGCAGAGGAATAGTCCAACTTTTCTGTGAAGTTGACATCTCTGCAGTAACATTAGAGAATTCAATGAGAAATATGAAGAATTAAAAGCCCGAAAAATGAGGTAAAACAAATTGTACAAAGTAAATTAAAATTGCCACAATCAAATGTGGGGCATTGTCAACCGTGTTTGGTGGATTCATACCATATCAAGCCCTAACATATGGATACAAATAAAGCATAGGCATCTCATCAAAATATTATGATGCGAAATAGAAACTTACCGGCTATGGAACACAGCACTCCAAAACCAGGAGTTCATCGATATGAGTCCATAAATATGCCACCAATTGGCAAATTCATAACATGCTGTTTTATCTTGCTTCCGTGGCAATTTATTGTGAAGAAGCTTGTAGAAAGATAGCCAACCAACGAAATGCATTGCAAGGTTGAGTAAAGAGAACAAGACCGACACAGGTTCCTGATCACAAACACAAAAGGAGTGGATACTTCATAAGAATATTTATTAAATCTCAAAAGAGCCACCCAAGACAAAACTACAAAAGCAACCTGAGTTCCATATGCCCGCTTGAAAGGCCATTTACCATGGTACTTGACTGGAGCAAGTCCGAATTCTTCTCTTTCTCTCTCTCTATCAATCATGCAGTGATAGCGGCAATCATTTTGACAATTCGATTGTTTCCAATGCAAATAAAGAGATCGTCGCATGTACCAGGAACTATCAACGAACACATCATCCGAGGTAAATTTGCAATCTGAAAAGCATGTTTCCCCCACACATCCAGTTTTTCCACATTCTCCAATACAAGCCCTGAAAGCCGAACATCCCAAAACTTTCAAAGCGCACAGAATATAATTTTTTTTAAAAAATAATATAATTCCATGAGAATAAATTGAAGAACACAGTGATAAAACATGACTTTGAATACTTCGCACATTAGAATAAATAAAGAGTTACCGGTAAACCGGATCAGCGTCACCAGCACTAGCATCTATAACACGAACAAGGCATAAAAGCAGCAGCCACAGACAAATCCGATACGGATCTTCCATCTAAAATTAGAAACCCACCAAAAGTTCAGTACAATAACCCGAAACACTACGTAAAGAAACGATCACGGAAAACGGGAGCAAGACTACCAGATTCCATTATCACTAATAAACAAATGTGATAAAAGAAAATCTGTCAGTATATCGTACATAGGAAGAAGCCCTTTTGCCGCAAACAGCAAAAGAAATGGGGCTTTTGTTTCTCCTTTGCTACCTTCTGCTTTCTTTCCTTGTTAGACTGGATCCCAAGACCTTGATGGCAGTTCAAGATTGACAAATTTGAAAGGAGAACTAAGGAAAACAGCTTTGAAGAAATTTCCGTCAAGTAGGAAATTAAATGGTAGTTGGGCTTTGACGGGTAGGACCAATAGACGAATTTAGTATGCCATCCATATCAGTAGAAGAACAACTGGGCTCAGTGCAGATTCCGGGCCACCTGGGCCTGTCCAAAGTTGCTGCTACAGTTTTGGAGCTGTGATTAGTTTTTTTTTTTTCTATCCATTGTGTATTTATTTATTTCCTATTCGTCTCATAAGCTATGTTTTATTATTAATAAATGAGATGCTGTATGTCAACCAAAATTGTGGCCGAATTATTTAGAAAATACTATTTCACCTATGTGTTTGTGATTAATGAATGAGAGGTTGTAGGTCAACCAAAATTGTGGCCGATTTATTTATTAAATATTATTTAACATATATTTTGTGATTCATAAATGAGATGTTATAGGTCAACCACGATTTCGGCCGATTTATTTAATAAATATTAATTTTCATATTATAACAGATAAAATTTAGAGTCTTTATTTTTTACTATTTTTCTTACTAGAGTTTCATAACTTTCTTCTTTTGCTGTAATAATTTTAGTCTACAAATTAATTTAAGTTAATTTTAAAAAATTATTGTATTAATTGAATAAAATTTTAATTTAACCCATGAATCAGATGGTTAAATTGCAAAAAATGTTTATTTTCCTTAAGTATCACGTCCAAATTTGAATATTTTTTAATTAAAAGGTATCTCTAGGTTTGAATCATTAATTTTTATTTAAAGATAAATATTTCTTATTATTTATTAATTACCTTTGGGAATTCAAATTTAAATATTTACTGATATAATTTCTTCATATAATATTTATTTTAATAAATATCGATTAACTAAAAAAAATACTAATTTTGTGATGTGCAAAAGATACTTTTATACATCATTTATTTAAAATATTAATTTTTATAAATCAACATATTGATATGGATAAAATTTCAATTCCAATTAGAATATGATATACCGATTAGTTTCATGACTTTACTTTTGAATAGAATTAAAAACAATTTATCATATTTTAATTATTTAATTTTTACTAAATCATCTGATTATAGAAATTATATTGATTCAATTAATTCCGATTCATACAATTATAAAGATAATAACGTTTCTCCTTTTCGGATTGGAAGCGGAAACAGATATGCTTGGCGGTATACCAAATTCGAAAATTTAGTTAAAATAAAAAAGGAAAAAAAAAACTAAAATTTCATGTCAGTCAAATTCTCAAATACCAAAAATGAAGTATTATATGTCACAAACCAGCTGAATTAAGTATAATTAATTAGTACAACAATCCTCACCAAAAGCAAGACTAATCAGTGCAGTAATCCTCACAATGGCCGAAGAGATATATATCTATTATTTACAGACCAGAGGGACAAAAAACGCTCTCTACAACTGACCTAAGTTCATCCCAATCCGCGTGTCTAAAAAGCTCATTCTCGTAGGGATTTGAAATGTCCGAAGACGATGTCATGGATGGTGGCTGAGATATGTGGCCACTGTACTTGCCCACCTGCAACTCTGTCATTTCATTGAAAGGATTGAACACAGGCTCCTTACTATGATTGTAGTGAATCAGTTGAGCACCCAAACTACTGTAATGTCCTTGACGATTGTTGGAATCCACACTGCATATTTTTGAACTATTCTCGGTTGGTTGTTGACGCTTAGAAGGCTGCTCTCTCCAATCTGGTGTGTATTTTCTGTAAGTCAGATTCCGCTTGAAGATCCTGCATAGAGTCCAAACTTCCTGTGACACCAAGAAAGAAGTGACGGATCAGCATATGTATATATATTCAATTTGAGTGCAACTGATTTGTTGGCTAAAGAAAAAGGATTGCTGGAATTTTCGTTTTTCTTTTCTTCTTACAGCTTCTTGGGTGGAGATTTTGGCGTTGGCAACTTTGATGTCGCTGTTTTGGTTAGTGGGAAGAGGAAGGCGAAACTCGTGCATCATCCAATCAGTTTTGGTACCTTTGCCTGCATTCCCGCGGTAGTACACTAATGTTTTCTTGAGACCTATGCACTCACGGCCTTGTCCGCCTTGTGAATGAACTGGCCTGTCGATGCCAGTTGCTTTCCAAAATCCAGAACCCGTCACCCTGTTTGGTCTCACACTATTCCTGTACTTTCTCCCTCTTTTGCAGAAGAAGTAACCTTCTTTGTCTCCAAAGCTGTTGGGTTCTGCGCATAATTAATGGAGAATAAAATTTAAAACCCCATTCAGAAGAAAAGAGGAAGAGTAAATGAAGTGTTCTCACACAGGAAACTCTGTGAGAGAGAAAAACCAACATGGATTGAAGAAAGAAAAGGAAAACCATTAATATATGTACGTACGTACGTATGTGTTGATTCACGAAAGTAGGTTGTTCACATCAGTAATGAACATTGCTGGTTCATTTCACCCCTAAATCCTCACTATCCAATCTTCCTAGGGAACAAAACTAGGGTACTGGTTTGGAAAGAGTGGGTTCAGCTATACGATGTTCTACAAACCATATTTAATTTGCCATGGGTGCATGCAGGAGAACTAAAACTGACACCTAATTCTATTGATCGTATAGCTCGATCATCAGTTGCCAAAGCACCTTGGATGACCTGACCCATGTGTAAACTTTAAGAAATTGATGGCCTGAAGCGGGTAATTAGTACAAACCATCAACTCGCTATGAACGAATTCGCTTTAGCTCATAGTTACAGCAGAAATAACATAATTTTCCAGAGAGCCAAAACAATAAGATAAAAAACCAAAAACAGAAGAATAAAAATGAAACCATACTTGGAAGATCCCACGGGTCGTATTTGTAGATGTCAACATGTTTGATGAGCTCGATCATGAGTGGCTTCTTCTCCACCTTTCGACGTAAATAGAACCCTACAAGTTCTTCATCTGTTGGATGAAATCGAAACCCTGGAAGTTGAACTTCTTGGTCAGTGACACTGCCGGCGTCTTGATAGTCCATTTTCTTCTTTTCTCCACTCCCAACTGCTCTTCTGGTTGCGTTGCAAATGTCTGATGCTGCAAAATTATCGCACCTCTCATTGACGTTTGAGCTCCTAAGAGGGTCCTTTAATAAGTCATTGCGGGCCCCTCACTGTGAGGTCAAGTCTAAATTTTGATTCTTTTCGGATTGGGAAAAGCGAAATCTTAGAAATAGTCGTGGTATTTGTCCCCTACTCTCATACTCAGTTGCCATCGATGACCTGATAGGTCCTGTGTTTTTTTTTCATCTTATGTTATTTGGATTTATTTTTTTAAAAGAATTAATAAGAAATGAAAGGGAAGACTCTGAAAGCTAAAAAAGAAATAAAATTTTAGGGATAAAAAAATATTATTCTCTTAATATCTGATTATAAATAGATCATTTCTATAAATATGACCATAGTAATTGCTAATTACCTTGACATTATAGATATTTTGCTTTATTATTATGTTCAGTTCTTTCTAGGGGACAACAAAGTCAGGCTTCAGTTATCTCACATGATGGCATATTATGTTATAAAAAGATAAACTTGTAAGGACTGATTTGAGTGAGAAAATGCATGGCTATTTTAGGCATTACCTATTATTTTGTTGACATATAACTGATAGCAACTTGGTATCAGATTTGGTAAAGCCAAAGTTTTATTCTCTTTGGTTTGCATTACCAAAAAGGTTGTCTTAACTTATCTTTACGTGTATCTTACGGTCTATAATAAGATGTACTTGGATCCATAGTCGATGTTTGTTTGTATAATTCTAATAGAGGACTTATACTGTTCACATAGAAAACCTTTAGCATGCGTCCACCATATTTGACCAAAGTCTGTGACAAAAATCGATGCATGATAAATACAATTTGTTTTATCGAAATTAATAATAAAATTAAAATATATTTTCTATAAACGAATAAAACTGTAATGAAGTAGAACGAATCGGTTTGATATAGTTACCATAGTCCCAACAAGATGTCAGGTCAGAACGGATTATTCTGATCAAGCTGTGACGACTTTTTACATATACTAGTTTTGAAGTGAGACAATGGATTTTACTCTCTCTTTTTTTCTTTCCTTTGTTTTCTAAAAAAGGTACGGCGCATTAATTTTGTCTCTCCTTAGTCAAATGTGTTAATGTGTTACTGACATAATGGTTCCGCTTTTTGGAAAGTTTCTGCTCATGGGTAAGGGGGTCAGGGGGTTGGCTACACGTGGAAGTGTTCTACGCCTACGCATGGACCGAATCAAGCGGTGATTAGTGATTAGCAGATTGTGTTAAAATTGATTTTAGTCTATTAAATAGGTTAACATAAATTATACATTACTTTTATGAAATACCATGTTTTTTAATCTTGGAATAAAATAGCAATAAAATATGGCAGTAAAACAAGACAGTCAAGGGATAACATTTTTTCCTTTTAAACTATACAAGTTATTTGACAATTACTTGCAACAACCGAAAATACCTAATTTTTCAACATGAGATTTGGAACATCGCACTCGGTCCATTATGCGATAAATAATTCTTGACTTGGTACCGAGGTCGAGTCAATGCAACTTTTAATAATTTGGTGTAATATTTATTTTTTCAAAGTACGTAGTAGTACTAGTACTAGTTGAGAAGGATTGATCAAAATTTAGATCTAAAAGATATATGAATGTAGATTTTATATCTTAATAAATATTAATCAAATTATATTAAGGATTTATCTATTTTAAAAAATCATTACTCCATCCCTCCCTACGATTGAATATATCATCTCAAAAGAAAAGTTTTTTTTTTAAAAAAAAACAGAACCAGAAGGAAGGATTGCTTAAAAGCATTCACTATGTTTCATATTATTGCAGAGCATGGAGACCAGACATACTTGGTCGAAGTCCTACACAGAACCCCATGGCTTACTTCTGAAAACAATTATTTTCGTGGTCCAGTGTAACATGCAGAACAATTGACTTTTCTGTCGGCGTAGGACTTTGACACTTTACTCTAAGGCCATTAAATAGTGTGCCGGGGACATGTTTGACAAATTTATTTCCGTGGTTTCTGTAAATAGTACTCTTTATTTCACCGGGTTATTAGTTTTAGTTTTACTTAATGAAAACAAAATCTACACCTGGAGTACCCTATGCATATTTTTATTCTAAAAATTAATACCAACTAATTCATAATTTAGGATCGGCTTTGTCAATTTCCTTTTTCTGTTTATGTTAAACCTTTTTATCGGTTCTCTACGACCAACAATATACCAAACATACAAGTTTGTAGGTCATAGGTAAATCTTAAGCCAATTCCATGAAATCACCTCACCAAACATAAAACTCAATATGTTTTGGAAATAAGAAGACCTTTCTACTCTGATTTTTACCGTAGGCAATGTCGTTTTCTACTATGTTTTGATGGCTTTCTAGTTGGTCCCTCGTATGCCTTAAAAGGAAAAATAATTCATCCCTTACGACTTTCTAGAGAACTAGGGAGAACTTCCGTGATCTTTCGAATGTCTATTCTTATACTAAATGACAACGTACAGAGAAAGAAAAAAATCAAGCAGTAACTTTGTGACGCTTCTGCTCATTTGGTCCCACGAGTTTATTGAGTATTTCTCCCTCAATTTAACAAATATTTTTTTTAATATTGAATTTAGCGTCTTTGGTAACTAAATAAATCCGGTACGAACAAAATAAAATTATTTTGGATGGTAAACTCTCATTTAGGGATTTAACATTGGTGTATTTCCAATATTTGAATTCGATACCTTAATTAAGATAAAAAAGAATCATTACTATGTCCTATGTCCATTGGTATATTTTTTATAATTTATTTTTATATAATTGCAATCTTAAGATTAAAGAAATGGATAAATATTTTTGACTAATACAGAGGCTCAGTAAGCTTGCTAATTTGAACTCCTTTCTTTACTTTGGATATTATCTTAAAAAAATAAAATTTGGAAAGATGAATCATCGGGATCAATGAATGATACTTGTCCTAACGGTTGTTCATTTAAAGGATGGAAGCTAATAAAACTGAGGCTTTCTTGAGGGAAAAGTTTATTGATTTATAGTCTACGTGTGTGGATGTACAACTCACACGGAGACACATATAAAAATCAGGGTTGATTATTCTCAGGGCAGTTGCCCGTATACCGGAGCTAAACGGGGGCATCCTTGTCTATGTCCCTATCCAAGACTTCGTACATGCGACCAGAACATACATGAGGTTCTAAAAAGGCTACTACCTTCGGGACATCTATAGGAAGAGAGAAAGTCAAAGTCCGGAGTCAAAGAGAATGAATAAAGCTGACGTGATCGTGAGCTGCTGGATCCGTGACTTTATTAATACGCCGAGCTGGCCTTACTGTCTCTTCACAATATCTACGCATTCCTGAATCAGTGCTCTTCGATTACATGTTGTTATGTCACACAATCGGTCCGAATAGCGAATTTTCCATGAATATTTAATAAAATTATAATCTAAAACGGACATTTTAAACTTATAATATTTTTGTTAAAAAATTACTTTAACCTTAACATGTAATAAAATTTACTTTTTAATTAACCATATAAATTTGAATTTTAAAATTGTAAATAAAAAATACATACTATGCTGATCAAAATCCAAAAAAATAATCATACACTTAGTAGTATATTCTTATATTTTAAAAATTAATTTTCTAATTGAAGAGAATGCAATCTTCTATTTAGTGGTATTTGGTATAGCATAACTATCACAAATAAAAATAAAATAAAATAAGAATTCTTCTTTTGTATATGTTGCAACATTGTAGTAAACTTTGGAAATTATTTTAGGAGTATATAAATTTAAGAACAAAAAAATATAAAAGAAAGAAACTATAAAGACGACAAATAAAATGTTATAGAGAATTGGGCAGGAGCGAGACTTAATGGATAGGGCCTGACTCATTTTCTGGACTCTGTTATTCACTAAACTAGGTCTGCCATAACAAAATCCAAATATAGTAAATGACTATTAATAAATATTTATCAGTGGCATGCCTTTTTCTAGATGAGCTTGTGGTCTATGTGGGTAGCCAGGAATACAAAATTCTTTCATAAAAAATGCACAAAGGTCCAACGAAAGTTCTCTGTAATGGCTTGTCGAGGATCACAGCATCACCAGTGTTTATGGAGTACTAAGTGCCATCTGAACTACCTGTGCAAGTTCATCCCAATTTTCATTCCCATAAAACTCCTGCTCGTCCATGTCTAAGTTTGAGGAAGATGCTATATCTGGAGTTTGATTCCTGAACTGCTGTGCATTTTCTTGTTCCATCTCATCCTCATCATGTGGGCAGCTAAGCTCTTGTATCTGATAATCGTCGCTGTAGGTTCCAGAGGATTTGCTACGATATTTGGCAGATTTTGTAGGCCCAAGAGGAAGTGGGTTTCTGTACGGCCTATTTCGCTTCATAATTCTGCACAGCGTCCATACTTCCTGTGAAAGGCGCCATGAATAAAACAGTGGAAAAATTGACGACTGCTGGTGACGAAAGAAAAACAATGCTATTATGTTGAAAATCTTACGGCTTGTTCAGAAATATTTCTTTCTGTCTCAATGCTAGTATTGTAGTTGTCGCAACGAAGGCGAAACTCATGCATCGTCCACTCGGTTTTTGTGCCTCTACCTGCACGGCCCCGGTAGTACATTAGCGTTTTTCTCAGTCCTATGCAGCCACGATTGTCTTCTCCTTGTGGAAGTACAGGCCTGTCAATGTCGGTTACTTTCCAAAATCCAGAGGTCGTCACTCTATTTGGTCTGATGCTGTTCTTGTACTTCTGCACTCGTTTGCTAAAGAAATACCACTCATTGCCTCCATGCTTATCACTTGTCTCTGCGCATAATATGATATAATGATGTAAATGGCGAGAGAATTCATCACTTTCATCGAATAAGAAAGATCAAAATGTGGTTAGAAATCCCTATATGTACAGAATAAAAAATAATAACCTCGACAAATATTAAAGTTGACATCTTCTATCATGATTAAATATTTAATTAGCCTTTACTAATTTGCTAATTTTGAGTTAATTTCAATTATGAGAGATTAGATTTATTACATGCATGGAACAATCAGCTTCAAGTAATTAAGTGAGTACTTCAAAAAGAGAAAAAGAACTAAAAATATTTTGATTTCTTCTCACCATGATCACTATCTAATCATATATATATATATATATATAGACAGGTTTACACACATACACAAAATCTATCTAAAGTGGTGCACAAAGATATAGTTGAACAAAATAAAACTATACTTGGAAGATCCCATGGATCGTAGTCGTAGATATTAATCTCTCGGATAGGTTCAATCTTGATAGGTGGCTTATTCTCTACCTTTCGTCGAAGATAAAACCCTACAAGTTCCTCATCGGTCGGATGAAACCGAAACCCCGGCCTTGGAACTTGACCACTATCATCATCACCTTTGGTGCTAAAAACTCGGCTGCACTTGCAGCAACTGTCCATTGCATGCATCTACAGACACAATTGCTCGATCGATCGTTCATAAACAGTTAAACACCAGTATATATGCTCATATTGCATGAGACAAGTAGCATTTTTCTCCTCATATAACGTCAGGGCGGTGTTTGTTTTTGACTATTTTTATGACTACTGAGAGGAGGGAACGGATATGTTTGAAGAAATCAAAACCACGTGGTCGGTTCATAGCCGCCGGGTTGGGAAACTGTAGTGGAGAATTCTCTCTAAATTTTTTCTCATTGTGAGATCGTCACAGTACGGGAAGTACTTACGGACCGAAAGTGTGTACATAAGATAGAAGATGGACTTTGATTTTCAGAAAGAAAACATGAGAAGTTTTATACCATCGAACTTACTTTATATGACTAGATGATAATTCGTAATTTAACCCTATTACGTGTTGGATTCACAAAATTGCAATTGATTTGTTATTCTACTAAATGAAATAGATATTGTGGTTCCCTTATGTATGATCATTAATGAGCCACGTCATTACACATAACAAAATATCCTCGTTTTGGCCATGATAAATCATTTGTTCCCTCGTTTTCATTTTAATCCTGATTGTAGTATATATTTTTCTTTTAAATTAAAGAATATTACTACCCTGATAGTTGAATGTTTTAACTCAGGTTTATTTTTTGTTGGCATTAAAAAATAAATGGAAAATTATTTATTGTGTGATATTAATCTCATATGACAAGCCATTCAAGCTGAAAATCCTGACGTGGAAAAACCTCATCACCAGCTCATGTCTTTGACAAAAAGAAAATAATCCAATACTATACTGACACAGATGATAATTGATTTATAAGCGGAGACTGTGACTGGTTTTCACGAGGAAGCAAAGCAACCCAAAATGAAAATTCTCTGAGATGAAGGATTAGATACTTAGTTTAGGTTTCCTATATATCCCTAGTCCCTAACTTTTCGGGTTCTCCCTTTTCCTCATTTCAGTGTTGAAGAGTTTTATATCCGTTTTTAGTGTCGGTAAGCTTCCTCATTTTGTCGTTGAAATTTTGTAAGCAGATAAGGAGTCTGGGGATGTGTTTTTCTCTTTCAATTAAAGCCACTTTATAATTGTCTTTATGACACGGTTTTCAGTTGAAACTGATTACTCATGAAAGACAAGACTTAAAACTGTTTTAAATTTAGTGATATTCTTGATTTATCAGGACTTGTCTTCATTGCTGAACTGTGAACATTCTCTTAAGCACCCTTCTGCATTTTAATTAAAAAAAAATCATGTCTTTAAAATTGCAGGTTCAGTTTCCAAATTTTATTTCTCCTCTCTTTGATTGATGAAGCAAGAAGTTGACATTTTAGGAAAAATTCACATAAAATTCTTTTATTATAGCTATAAGATGAGAATAATATCATATTATAAGGTATTTTTCTATATCAATTTTTTTAATATTATTCTCTTTCTGATTTGGATTAAGAATATCTTATCAATCTGTGTTTCTTAAATTTAAATATGATTGAATATTTAAAGAAATCATAATTATTCTGGACGGTTACTAGAAGGAAAAATCATTTCGGTTCACATTTAATTAGATTTAATCAAAAGTACATTACGACATTTTATATAATGGCGTTCAAATAGACTGATGTTGGCGGCTGCAGGCGTTCATATAGACTGATGTTGGCGGCTGTAGGCTGTAGCGCCCCCCGCCCACCAGTGACAGTGTCCTTCGTCACGGTGTTCAAATGCGTCTTCCCTTCTTATTTACTAATAGTAATTTTATAAATTTAAATTTGTGGAAAGTTTTGATTCCGCCACGTCCCTTATTATATTTATGTTTATGTATAATAATGACTCTATTTATTTATTCTTTGTCATATATTTAATTATTATAATATCTTGAGTTATTTTTTTTTATAAGAAGGGTAAGTATGAAATTATAACTCATTTATACGTTCAATTTTACAAATACTAAATATGTGATTACAAGATTGCTTCAACCAATCTCCAGTTTTATATACCTAATATCGTATAGTAAGGTAAACACGTTAATCATGAAGATTGCTAGACCCAATCTCAGAGTACCATTAGATTGGAATCGCATGTTATTTTCCGCATACAGATCTCTAATACCTACTTTTTTTGCTTTTCTGATTACTTTCCCTAATACCCTTTAATCAAGGGTCAGATCATTACTTTAGGCCCTAGCATAATTGAGATTGCTCGATGTGGCTTCTTAACTATCATTAACATCACTAAAGACTAATAACAACAAATTACTCTTGTCAGGATTTAGCTAGAACCCAAGCATTTTTTTAAAAAAATAAGAATAATAATCAATAATATATTAATATTTCGAATGAGTCAAACCACTAATTTGTGTGTTTTCTTTCTCGCATTCGTCTATGCTTCTTGATGTTTAGTGTTAGGTGATATTATTCGATCTCATACCATATCTTCACATGAACGTGCAATAATCTGCTTCACAGATTCAGGATAACTACTCTTAATTAAGAACCCTCAAAACCCTGATTTGTTAAATCATTAAACAAATCATGGATATTAATTGTTTACGCGGACGTAATTAAATCTAAAATTAGTATTTTATACTTGGATTAGTGTTGGGTAGTTACTGAAAAATTATGTTAACCTTTTCAGATTTAAAAATTCTTTATGATCTAAGGATAATTATTAAGATTGAATCTTGTTAATTTTCTTTTTATAATATTCGTATATTGATTGTGTTCTGTGACAAAAACTATACTTTTGATTGTTTTGTAAGTTTTTGTAAAGATCTATAATATCTATTGGAGGATTATGCACATCAATCAATGTACACGGTTGATTAAATATTTAAATATTCTCTCTTGATCAATTTAGTTGGTTTAATTAGTGGCACTAATTAAATAAACAAGATTGTATACTGACAAAGCACTCACTCTCATTGATGTAACATGCCCCGAAAAGCATTCCCTGGACCATGAGACCACATTTGGAGTATATTATGTAGCCAGATTTTTCCATGTTCATGCACTTAAGTATGTTTTCTGTATCTGTACATTTTTTATTCCTATCTTGTCATGCTCATCACTTTCAATCGGAATTCTGTCGTAGCTAAGGCCTGAACTGATCCATGGATAGGTTCATGAAATTATTACAGACGGGCATATCGAAAGGAATCCAGTGGCCTTGGAGATTCCGATTAGTGATGGACAGAGTACCGCTACTTTGGTCCTTTCGTTGAAGAGGCACGATGGATTTTTTTTCTATATATGGAAACTATTCCGATTGAATAGAGATTAATTCATGACATCGATGAAAATATTATTTTATTTTTAAAAAATATTCTGAGAAATTTTTCCCGATTGAATTTAACAGTTTAAGAAATGGAAATAGTTAAGATTGATGCCTTGTAATTCCGATGATGATAATTTAAACCCAACAAGTTTTATTTTGTTTCCTTATTAAAAGCGGCATATCATTTTCGACGTGACATTTTTAAAAAATTAATAATCAAAGACTTGTCAACTTTGCAACAATTTATGTGTGAGACTCAGCCCGTAGAGAGGTCAGGTTACCCAATCTCACATCGGAAAGGAGCGAGGGAGGTCTTGGGCTTATTTGTGTGATGGTATCATTTGTAACAAGATGCATCTTTTGGGCCCTGTGGTTAAAAGCCCGACTGAGCATTGCAGTTGTGATCCATCACGCACACATTCATGTCCGGGCCCGCTGGGCTGAGGGTCCGGGGGCCGGGTCGTGACAAATGGTAGTGGAGCCGGTCTCATTCCCTCTTCCGAGTGGGCTTGGGCCATGTTGTGTGTTCACGTTTGAGCTCGTGAGTTTGGGCCCACGTCAGTTACGTTTGGCTCCCCTCGTGAGGACACGAGGTCTATAAGGAGGGAAGATTGTGAGACCCAGCCCGTAGGGGGGGTCAGGTTACCCAATCCCACATCGGAAAAGAGCGAAGGAGGTCTTGGGCTTATTTGTGTGATGGTATCATTTGTAACAAGATGCATCTTTTGAGCCCTGTGGTTAAAAGCCCGACTGAGCGTTGCAGTTATGATCCATCACGCACACATTCACGTCCGGACCCGCTGGGCTGAAGGTCCGGGAGCCGGGTCGTGACATTATGAGTATGTAGACTCTATTCATGCGATTTCACGAATTAATTTGATATGTAAACATATATTAAATGAAAAATTAATAAAATAATATTTGGTCAGTATTGAACGATTGAAGATTTTATTGATGGTCGCTACAGTTAAAGAAATTATTACATAAAAAAACAAAACTCGGAGGCAAAAGAAAAAGAGGTAGCAATTAATATTTATTGCGACTCTTGGAAAGATTACATTTTCTTGATTTGATCTCTAATTAATACAGTCAAAAAAAATTATTGACTTTTGTTTAATATTCTAATTTCGCATCCCAATTTTTCACCTTCCCGGTTAAAATATAAAATATTCCAACTGTAATACCGATTTGCCTAAGCAATTTCGAAATAACATGGCATAAAAAATAAATAAAATTGGTAAGATGGAAAAAAGATTTATCTTCCTTTTAACAAAAAATTAAGTTTAGCTTTTGTTTAAAAACAAAAAAATAAAAGTAAGAGATGATATCACGTTGATGTGAACCTAAGAATCTTATCAACAAGGATGGTTTGTCCAACAAAATCTATGGCTATTCTCTGGTGGGCCCAATCAAGATATGGTGTCACATAAAATCTCTATATAACATTCACCGTTAACCAAGCCCCGTCCTCCTTCCCCCCCTTCTTTTCCGTTCTCTTATTGCGATAGCTAGTTAGGTTCTTAATTTTTGCCCTCACCCTCACCCTCACCCTCCTCGACTCTTCCTTTTTCCTTTAAAGTTACTCTTAAACTACGAATTTCATATATACGTGATAATATTATTGCTTTGCCACTTGGTAACGAAACTGTCCCACCTAGTTAGTAGAGTTTAGGTGCAGTCACCTACGTACCTTTGAAAAAATGAAGGAGAACTGTAGGAAGGCAGGAGCAGTTTCGCCATGCGCAGCATGTAAGCTTCTTCGAAGGAGATGTGCTCGGGATTGTGTGTTTGCTCCTTATTTTCCAGCCGATGAACCCTACAAGTTTGCTAGTGTGCACAAGGTTTTTGGTGCGAGCAATGTCAACAAAATGCTGCAGGTTCAACTCTTTGCCTCTTTCTCCCTTCTTCTCATTTTCGCACCTCTAACTATGCTATGTTATCCCATATATCTATTTGATTTATGCATTAGATAATGGAATATATCCATGCCATGGTTTAATTTTCTTTTCTTTTATCTAAACCTCATCTGTCTCTATTATTTTCTCACTGTTACCAACCTTTTTTATGATCCACATTCCTTCATGAGTAGCATGAAGAAATAAATAATAACATGACAAACTAAGCAAGGAGTACTTTTTAATATTTTACATTATGGACCACAAGTAAGGACAATATTAGTCTTAGGCACCATTAAATTTACAACATCTAATAAGAAATGAAGTATGAAAGCTCGAATATCTAACTATTTGACTGCAAAGAATTTAGATTATCGTTTCAAAAAAGTAAACCACAAAAATAATTGCATAAATATAAAGAAAAACCGATGGAATCATTACTATAAATTGAGTTCTGGAAACAAATGGAAATTAAGGTTTGAAGACATGCGAGTTTAGTGCTGCTCAGGTCTTTCATTAGTTTACGAAATTATTCTCTTAATCATTTACAGTTATTTTAGGATCTCGATCGATGTGAATCGGTGTAAAGGTGTAATGAGTAAGAGCAATAGTTGAATAGTTAAGCTTGTTTATTTATCTTGCAAGCTTGTTTTAGACAGAATATACAAAAAAAGTGGAAAAGGGTCAAATCCTGTACCTAGCATGCTCACCTTTACATTTCGGTTGTGGTTTGAGTTGCTTAATTGGAGACCCTACTTGATGAAGAAGCTAAGCTTTTGTCCTTTGTTTCCTATACTTGCTTACCAAAGGGAATACAACGATCATGGGTTTACTGTTTAATGTGAAATTTAGAGGATAAACTAGGAGCTTGTTTGTGGGGATTTGGTTAAGTGAGGAGGTTGATCCCCCTACTTTTATGGCTAAAGGAGGTTTTGTTTAAAACTAAGGTTGTGCTTTTAGCCTTGGAATTCTTAATCGAGCCTCTAATAGGATAAAAAGAAAAGGTGGTTTGTGATTTAACACTCCAATATGCTTTAAAGGCAAGTTACATCGATAGAAACATATCATAATGTGAATCCAAAAGAGAGGTTGATTCTGTCAAATTAAAGCAATTAAAGTTGACACTTCCCTATGCTTTTATGCATGACTGATATCCTTGTCATTATGACGTGAACATGACATTTACTTTATGAAAAAAAGAGAGACTAAAGAGTGACAATAATTGAACACAATTCACATATCTTAACTTACCTCCAGTGAATATAGGTATGCATTGGATAATAAATCTCGATCTCATACAAATTATTGGGATATGGTAAGCTCATTTATCTTAATCAAATTTTGGTATAAAGCACTCTTAAATTTCAGATCAATCCAACTCATCTCTGATAGTTATTTAATTTTTAACTGTCACTCCGCACCTAATTTCCAAAATAGAGATCATACGTTTTTCTCCAAAAGGAACAAAAAGGAGAGACACAACGTGCCCAGCAACACTTATCACATTACACTATTTTGGTCTTTGAGGGAGGTAAAAGAAACATTTCACAGGAACTAAGTCCAGCCTGATAGACCCACTTAAGAACAATCGAAAGCAAGCATTAATCGTAGTGAAAGGAAGACGAAACCCGTGATTGTGGTTGTTAAACCATTTCAAGACTTTGCCTAAGGAATTGTTCCAATATCATTGGACAAAACTGACAATATCACATCCATGCTATGAGTAAAATATAACAGGTGAGCGTTTGTCAAAAGCCTATCACCCATATATACATTAGTTTAATTGCCCTATAGCTAGGATTGGCTTAGATTTTCTAAAATGCTTTCTTGAACTAGAGGAATTCACTTGATTTAGTCGTATTGGGTCGATCTCTTTGCACCATGCTGTTGAGTGTTGACTATTTTCTATAGGCTGATTTTCAAGAATTTAGTCATTCCAAAAGTTAGTGCAGGCTAGAGTTGCTATTCTATACGATACGGAGAGCTTTTCCTCTACAGAGAGTTGGCGGTGAGTCATCATAATATATATGCACAAATCGCTTATTGGGTTGTCGAAAAATTCCAGGATTTGCCTGAACACCAACGCTGCGATGCTGTCAGTTCAATTGTATATGAAGCAAATGCGAGGGTGCGGGATCCAGTTTATGGTTGTGTTGGTGCCATATCATCCTTGCAGCAACGGATTGACACACTGCAAACCCAGCTGGCTGTGGCACAAGCTGAGGTAGTGCACATGAGAATGCGACAGTACACTCCATCAGTTTCCAATCCAGACACAATTGACATGGTTGTCGATCATGCGAATACGGTGGAGTCTTTGTGGTCTTGCTAGCTTAATTGGCGTGCTCGCTTTCCTTCTTCACCATATACTTATTTGACTACCGTAGGTTTGCTATGTTGTCTGCCTTTGTTATACATAAATTTTGCTTCTCTTTACTTGTCCCTTTGTATCTTTATAGCACATCTCTATTAGACCTGGAGATGAGAGGCGACGAACATTGACCATATATTGTATATATTGGTAGAAACATATAATCTATTGGTGGTTTTTCGATCTTTTTTCTAGTCTCCTTCTTAAACTTGAAGCAAGTCATTATCGAAAGGGGTAGACGGTGATATTTTCCCGGCTTTCGTTAAACTCCTTCGAGCAGCGTCTTGAAGTTGCCTCGGTTTTATGCCACCCATTTCTTGCACACTAAACCGAGCTAGACGGCTGTCTTCATAGTTTCTTATAACAGAAGAATATTTTGATTTTTTGGGTTAATTATTAAGATGGATATTAATCCCTATTCACATTTAAATTTCAAATCAGTTAAATACTTTAAAGAAATTCAAAGGTATTTTGAAACCAGCCCCATGTTGGCGGCGGTTTGTCGTAGTGTTAAAGTTAACCATGATACCCATTCAGTAAGAAAACTTCCACATCAAAGAAGTCATTTCGTATCATTTTGGACAAAACAAGGAACTTTAGGACAGCAGACAAGAAAATATTGTTTTAGAAACAAAAATCATCATGCTATGAGAAATCTTTGAAAAATCAACCGCGGACATAACGATAGAGGGGAATTGAAAACCCAATCCACCAACAATGAACCAATTGACCAATCAAATTTTGGAGAACAGAATGGTTCATCAAGAAAGGAAGAAGCAATAAATCAACACTCTTTCAAGTATTGATTTAGAGATCCTATTGAATCCTTGTTCTTGCTGTTCTGATTTGTTCAGCATAGCTCTGTTTGTCAGGATAACATGTCCAAATCCTAATATATGTAAGCTCCTCTGATATTGGGCCATGTCAGAAACGCAACACCAAGCCCACCACCTGTTTGTTGTTTCCCCAACTTCCATAGATTGAGTTCGGCGGAATCGGAATTCGATCTGAATTTATCTGTTATCAAATTTAATTAAAATTGTATTGCTATGATTTTTAATATATATTTAATTATTTCATTTTCAATTCTAATTTTAATATTTTTATTTATCAAAAAGTATATTTTCTGGGAGTACTGCTTTGAAAATAATGAATAGATAAAGAGCAATTAATTGATATAAATTTATTTCCAATTACAATTAATCAAACACGGGATTACTCATATCACCGCAATTCTCTTCATTGTTAATCCATCATATTTCCAAAACTTCCCTTCAATTTCTTTTTTTCTACCATATATATCTGACTTTGTTAGTTAAAAAATGAACAGTTCTGTGACATACGAGACCTTTATCAGCAATGGGGACACTTCTCTACTGGCCGGAATCAAAGAAACATCTGGTATGTCATTCTTTTCTCAATGGTTTGGGGCCTCTAGTCTAGTAGGAACAAAAAAAATTTCTAGCAAACCTACAAATGCCTGACGGATATCTGCTTTGAAAGCTTGACCTATGGCATTGGATGGGCAAAACTCAACCTTGCAAATGCTGATTACAACGCCATGCAACTGATGCCGGTAGATAACCTGCATACAATTCTGACATGATAGGCAGCGATAGACAGGGATACATTTGCTAGTCTTCTTGTATTCAAGTCAATCATTGACCTTGCGTAGGCCTCTTTTGTGGCCGTGATGTACATTCTCACGCCTTATATATTCAAAGATAATTTTCAAAAAAATAAAATAAATGAACAGTTCAACACGACAAGAATATGTATAAAATATTTCTGGGAATTTATTTGACTAAAAAAGCATAATTGTGAACAGTGCAGCACTGAGGCCTCTCCACACAAGTCGATTCACATGCTTTTTCCTTTCTTTTTTCTATGTGCATATCTTGGCTCCAATCCGGCCGCAAGAATGGTGTCCTCAAACACTGGTTCGGAAACTGTTTATGGTGGTGCAAAGGTCAACCACATTCCTTTGTGATCTTATGGGACTTGGAAGAGCACTAAACTGTGGCAATCATGGTTCCCCTTCAAGAATCTCTTGTGGGGCATGTAATGTTTCAAGAAGGCCAGTTATCACCGACAAATCTCTTGGACAGAATCCAACTTTGGACCCAATAGCTGAAAATTGTAGTCGTGATCTAATTAATCAACAAAGCTTCAACCCTACTATGATGTTAGCTCTCCCTCCTACCCAAATGGACACCCGCTAGCTTCTATGTTCTATTCAAGAGGGTGTGCATCCTTGACAAGGCTGGCCCTTGTACCTAAATAGTAGGCCAAGTCTAAATTAGGTATTGAGTGAGGAGAACATAGAGCACTACCCTACTTGCTTCGTTTACTTCTAGGGATCCGTGCCCCCCCCCAACAATTTCCTGTATCATTGGAAATCTAGACGTACAGCATCCGTTGGTGGCTTCTGCTTCTTCTCTTTTATGAAAGAATAACAAGAACCATAATATACAGAAGCAGAAAACACCAAATAATTAGCTATTAGCTATTTTAGACTTTAAATAAATATACCGCAAATTTCATAGTTTTAATGTCTTCAATCACCATTTTAATATATACTTATAAGCATAATATACTTTTGTTGCCACATATGCTTTCATCATTTTACTCACAGCGCAGCACTACTAGCGATGACGAAGCCCATCCTGAATTGAGTATCCCTGTTTAACAGAATAATTTTCGTTCATATTTACATGATTAGAATCCTGAAATTATAATCCTTATTGGTTGAGACAGATCTTAGTTGGTCCATCTTGAATTTATTAATTTTCCAGAATTAATTATGGTAGATTGCTATTCCAAAAAAAAAAATTATGGTAGATCGCAGACCACTAACAACACGAAAAGACTAAACATAAAAAGTCGCAAGTGACAAGCAAACATCAGCCTCGTATTACTGTAATAATCACAAAACTTGTAGGCTATATTTTTGAAATTCGTGAGTTTCTGTTGCATTGGCTGCTAGGACAGGTGCATCAAGTTAATTTACATTTGTGTCGTATTACTTAATTCCAAAATCCAAGCTTCCACAAGTTCTGTCCAAATTGTTGTGACTATTTTGGAGACTAACTCCAAAGCCGTGATCATATAGATGCAAAGTAGCCCAAATTCTCAATATCATCTCATGGAGGGCCGGCTAAATTATGAGCATGGGGTCTCTTTGCGAAAGTGACAATATTTCAGGTCACTTTCGCCTAGTGCTTTCTTACGATAGTGAGAATGCTTGCTTGGGACACCCATTTGCTTGGTCTGTTGATTATCCCTTGCTCGTCCGGAAGGAAAATTGTAACTAAGCAGCCCACAGAAGTAACCAGATAACTAGAAGAGACAAAGTGGTTTCCACTATCTTGCACACACACCAGTTTTCTTCACGTACAGTAGATACGTACCCGACAGATTTCATATTTTCTATGACGGAGTAAGCATATTTGTTAAGATAAGCATACTTCATTGTGTGGATGAAACAATTTTCCCCAATACCATTGTCCTCTAAATCCGTTCTTCTTCTTTGAATCAAAATTCAGAGGGAAAGTAGCCTATAATTTCCATTTTTCTTCTTTGATTGAACCTAAAAATTTCTTTGCCAAATATGAAGGTTTTGTACGATAGAATATGACTTTAATTAGGGAAACAATAAATTACAGATGCCAACTGTGTCAAGTGATGGCTGCATGAAGGTTGTGTTTGCCAAATTTCTTTCATTCTCCATTACCCAATAAGAGCGTAGCTAGCTTGCTTCCCATAAAGCCAAGAAATTGGAAAAGAGTGTTTTCTTTTAGTTATGTCTAGTCACAGGGAGTTGTGGAGCAGCTTCATTCCACAGACACATTGAGGTCCTCTATAAACAGCAGCAGCCTAGTGGGTACATAAATGCATTGTGATGATTATAGATATCAATGGTCCCAATGCAAAATAGACCAGAAAGAGATATGTCTGGGCAGGCAAAAGCATATGGTTATGGTAATAGATAGTACAAGAGGAGGAGGACATGAACCAACTGCAATTCTGACACCGCACTTGACTCGATCAATATTTTTAGTTCTGATTCCATGGATCAAAGCTGTGATTTGAGTTCAGCATCTTCACCCATCGTATTTATTCCCTCTAAGTTCAAAGTTCAAAAGTTCTTCAGGTGTTATTCCATTCCTTAGACAGGGTTTTGACGACTTCCTAGCCAAACTATACCATCTGGGAAAGCTTGCGAACACATGCATTGTTGCTTGTTCGTGCTACAAAACAGCAGAGAAAGATGTACTCTCGCAATAGCCTTGATTTTATATTTGTTGGATTACGATATTAAATACGAAAATTATGATTTTAATTGAGAATGATTAAGATTCCTTAAAGTTTTATCTCATTATTTTAGCTATATTTTCTATTTCATCACACCATATAATGTAAATTAGACTTAGAAAAGATACCTCAAGTCAAAAAGAATTATACTTTATTAGATAATTCTTATTAAAATTCAACCACATAATAACAAATAGATCTTACCACTATAGTTAAATCATTAATTACGACAAATGATCGTACAACCACATCTGCATCCCAGAACAGTATCCCATGTTTCTTCTTTAATGAATACGACGCCACAAATTAGTAATAATCTCCAAGTGAAGATATTGTCCTGTGTCCTCCACTAACATTGAGAAAGTGCAACAAGTCTCAGCTCATGATTTTGATGCAGGTCACATCTTGCAGTCACAATCGAGCAACTCGCTGACCACGAACTCCAGGATAATGACTATTGGAAGAGATGGATCGTTCAGATTAGAATGTCATGTAAGAGGAACGAAAGGATTAAGTAAAGATTACACATATTTTAATTTTCTTTTTCTGAGTACTGTCTTCATCAAGTAGCTTTAGCCTTTGTGTTTGTTGTCTAGATGGGTAATTGCAAGATGCTGTTTTCACTTTATTACTAAGATTAGAGAAAACAGGTTCTCGAGTTTTCGAGATTTTACCTGTTTTATCAGTATCAAAGCCTGCAGAGAAAGATTCTAAATTGGTGGCATCCATTGGATTTTTCCAATGATTTGATACCACCAATGACCAGTTGAGATAATGGCTGCAAAAATTTCTTGGATAGCGCCATGGCAATTTATTTCAGAATAGAAGATATATTTCTCTAATTTTAAAATTAATTTTTTTTCGAGATATGTAGATTTTCTATATATATTTGAAATATTTCAATATTCGCTTGTAGTATCTAAATTAAAAATGATGACTTTGATCTAATCTTGTACAGCTAGCGTTATTCACAACAGTTGTATTTATGCTTTAATATCCATCCCCACATATATATTATTACAGTGAGAAATATAGGGTCATAGTATCACCTCCTTGTCCTTTGAGGATTTACATTTGCTAGTAAAGTTCACAACTGAGAAATCGGATATGGAAGCCATGTTCTTCAGAAACAACCCAATATATAATTAGTAAGCTCCGTCCAGAGCACTTTTACAAAGTGAAATTCCATAGTTATCTTCGAATTAATATCGTCCTAATTGATATTTGACTGTGGGAAACCAATGAGAAATCACCCAGAAACGTAAGGTAAACACATAATGCTTGCCATAGCCTCTTGCAGCCATTCATCGTCGCCGTTTTTGATCTGCATGGTCATGACAGAAACTAATAATATCAGGACCGGCTGGGTTTTGTTCCCTTCTTTTTGTCAATGAATTTCAATGCAATTGTAAGAATACGTATCCATTCACAGCAAATTAAAGAGAAGTCACTGCTGATTTACATCATAGCAAGTCAATAAGATGCTGTGGAAATACCTCGATCGGGTCCATGTGATGGGATTCTTTGTCCTCGTGAAGATAGTTGTTATTCTCCTTCATTCCTGTTTCCTCGTCATATATTTCATTGTTCCTAGCAAATCTCCCACGAACACGAACCCTCCTGTCTGCTAGGGTTTTGCGACAGGCGTACTGTGCACGTAGGATGAACTGTAAGTGAATGCCTTTTCTACGTTTATAAACAAAATAATCATTTGAACGGAGCATAGGTAACAGAGGCTTGCAGGGTGCTCTAGGCAAACAAGTAAGACAGATTAATGAAACATGGAGGTATAAAATGTAAAGAAAAAGAAACCTTGATGGTCTTGTTAAAGTTCCTTTGGTTTCTCTTCTTCAAGTACCGGAGAATCCTATCTTTCCTTTCTTCCACAGTATACCGGCCAACCCTGTTGCTGTTGTGTTCAGTTGCTGGAGTTTCGCGTTCCATTCCCTGTAGGAAAAAGTGTTTGATGAAATCTTTACGGTCCATTTCTTCAGAAATGTAAGCGGGGAAGAGAAATGATTTATGTATTCATATATAGTATATGCGCATAGTACGTCGAAATTCCTAGCATAATGCGTCCACATCCAATATTCCCGAGTCAGTGCATAAAACTGGTGACTTACCCAGTTTTCTCCGGTCGAAGGACCCGCAGGCCTGAAATTTGACAGCAAGCCACAGTAATCCTCCGCGTACTCAGACGTTTCAGACGATTGAAACCCGCCACCGAAATTCTGGATTTTTCCGAAGCCATTGTTCAAACCCAAGTTATATTCCATCAACGTGGGCGGAGACGTCATCTCAGAAATCCCAAGTCGCTCTGGAAAAGAAATTCCTGAAATCGGTGACGGTACATCAGATTCCCTGTACGGCATTTGAAGGCTGTCGTCTCTTAACATTGAATCGTAGGACACTGCACCACTCGAAATAGTGCCAGAGAATGTGGCATTATAATCCTCCAGGGCCATCACGGACATGATCTCTGAAAACTCCTCTGGAGAAAATCGATAATCGGAGCAAAAACGAGGGATGGAAGCCATTGGTGGGCAAAAACACAAAGAACGAGGACGGGACCTCCTAGCTCGTATAGTTTAGTTTCTGCCTTCTATGTCTGACAGGAAGCCTTAAAGACATTGACATTTATATAGCGGAAATAGTGCACTAGCCTTTAGGCAAGTTGTTCTGCCCGAAACTATGCGGGCAGCATACTAAGATTTTGATTAGCTATTTTTAAGACATAATTACCAAGTCCGCCAGTTAAATTAACTGAAGTAACGCACTCTAGTTGCTACCCATTGCCCTTCCTGTCAAGCCTGTAAACGCGTAAACTTGATCTGTTAGACTCACTGTTGAAGGGAGAAGCGTATAACTTGTATAATTTGGGGAACCTCTTAGGCAAAAACCCCTTTTATTAATGTTTATTAGGATGTGCGAGCAACCAATACCATTTATCAGTTGCTGCCTTCTTGCTCTATATTTTCGTTTCATTATTTTTCCTGAAACTCCAGCAATTTACCATCGGAGCAGTAAATTACCTGCAGCCAACACTCAATTGGTATTGTATAGGATACACATTGGAATTTGAAAAAAAAAATTATCTTGCAAATCAACGAAAATATTATTCTAATAAATAATTATTGTCAGTATAAAAAAAAAAATTGAGTGATTAAATATTTGATGATTGTTTTGGATATGAATATCCAAAACACACTATCAATACCTTTTATTTGATATAGTTTATTCTTCGGGATCTGTGTCAACTAGTTCAAAAATATATTAATTTTAATTTTAGATTTAAAATATTTAAAAATTTTAGTAAATTTTTTGAAACATATAGATTCTCTTAATTGATATTTAAGATATAATAAAAACGATTAGTAATAATTATCTAGTATATCCTCTAATATATAAAAAAATTATTTTATAAAAATTATAATGAGTAATGAATGTACGACAAATAGAAATCCTCGGTAATGAAGAGTGATTAATTTAGAATTCTGAAATTGAAAGCGAAGTGACGCTGATAAAGGTAAATACAGAACACTATTGTCGATTACATGATAGCTATTCCCATCTTCACTGTTTAAAGCTGTCAGCAAAAGTACCACTAAAGACTCGGTACCTACGCCTAGCCCAAGAATCTTACACATGGTCTTGTAAGATTTGCATCGACAATCAAGTACGATATATATCCCCTAAATTTGGGGTTCTGTAGCTAGTAACCCTCTTTTTGTAGCGATACTACTATACTGCCATGGACCGTGAAATGATACGATTAGTATTACCCTATTCATGGCAATCAGCTATTCTATTCGCATGTCTGATAGGACTGCTTGGCCTGCAAAACTGCCTCTTCGTGTACAACTGGAGGTAGGGATTTCTTGGAAAGTTGGCACGGTCAAAATAAGCTGCTCGATTGGACTCCTGTCATCAGAACTGATGGAACAAATTCTGTTAATAACATGTTGTGGAGCTCTTTTTGTGGGTTTTTGTTGCAAAAGCAGCTTCCTGTTTTCCTGAAAGCATCCGAGGAAGTAGTTGCTAGTTCACGCTTTGTTGGACTAAGCTCACCTGCTAGGCTTAAGCAGGCCGAAGAAACTGTAAACAACTTTTATCTATCTTAATAAAAAGTCTAAGGTAGAATTAAACTAATATCTCAATCACAAATTATGGGTTAAAAGCATTTTATATCTAAAGTAAAATCATAATTCTTATCACTTAATCATAATTCTCGAATTCTCTTTAAATATCTAAGTAGTGTGATTAGCATAATACTACTAATTTCTGGTTTATTCAGGAGGATATAGACCTATCCGGCATATTGATGCGTCGAACGCGTTCAAGTTTGAAGCATTTTCTGGTCGTGAAACTAACATGGCCTGAATAAAAACGTTACAGTATCTCTTTTTTCTCTTTGTTCGCTGGAAGCATTTTCTTGCTGAAACTTGAAGGGTATCTGATCTTATTGCACAATCTTTTACTATCTAAAAAGATATTCCTGGGGTTCCCATGTAACCTATACAGTATCAGAGCAAATGTAGATAAAATTAGTCTTGAAAGGGCAACTTTGGAGGAGAGGCTACTATGAAACTAACTAAAGGCATTCAAAAGGTTGCTTCCTCGCTTAAAGTTTTATCCTGTCCTGAGCTATTTGCCACAAAAAGCAGGATGTAGATAGAGAAAATGGAAGATAAGCATTTTTGTTTAGACAGTAGAGCCGGTATCAGGTGCCTCTGTTTGCCCTTCTTTTCATATCCCATCAACAACCAACTTAGCCAGAAAGCATGAGATCTATTGCCCACTTGCACCAGCAATGGTCCTCAATTAGCTAAACTCCAACCTGTGTTTTTAGATATATCAGAACATGTTATCCTGGGCGCAAAGACATGATTGCGATCTCTCGAGTGTCCAGGGGTCTGGTATATTTGGATCATATGAATAGACTAAACCCTCATTGGCTATCTTTTCTCTTTAAGAATACTGACATCGACATTGCCAGATGCGTGAAAGTATCCTGAACTGATTATTGGAATCAACATATATAATATCACGACAAATAGTTAAGTTCTAACATTAAAAAAGAGTATTTTCTTATGCAAAATGATGCCTTTTCTTTTCTGATTCTGAAAAATGATACTTGTAAAACGACCTCTCATGAATCCGATTCAAGCTTGGCAAGCAAGCAACTGCTATGAGTAACGAAATTGGAGGTTGAGCCGTTCTTTTGCTATGATGGATAATTGAAATCGGAAAAAAATATTAGTTTTATAATTGATGGGAATGTTTAAAGCATATTTGAAGGCTTATCAGATATTTTATACTAGCTTGCACTATACAAATGCTCTCCTATCTTGTCTTACCCAGTTTCTGATACTAGAAGGCGAACTAGCATATATAAAGAAAGAGGGAGAAATCTTGACCTTTATGCAAAAGAGCCTTCATTTTGAGGATGCACAGCTTTTGAAATAGGTGAAGGCTCATGGTACTCTTATGCAATTGCACTTGGTCCTTTGAGTCATTAAGCCTGCTTAGATGGGGAATTTGATCAAGAGCTAAGTATAAGTTAAACCACGTAAAATTTTGATATATGACTAGGCCAAAAAAAAAAATGGTCAAATCATATAAAATGGCAATATCATAAACAAGGTTTGTACCACCCCAGTATCCAACATGATTCCATTGGATTACTTTTTAATCTTCGTTTCTTGGTGGTTATCCGTGGTCCAACATGTCATGTTGATGCATGCTGCCTGGAAGTGAATCTAAGCTGATCTTTGAAAGCATAAAAATCATTTGCAACAGTCCACCTATTCTTTAACAATCTCTGTTCTAGAAGTATTCGTGTTCTATATCGTACACTGCTTTTGTTATCTCTCAACAACTTGACTTTTGCAATCCTTTGTTAGAAGATTTGTCCATCCTTTCTTCTACATATTCACCTGCCTTCCACGCAATCAGGTTTGGACTGCCTCGCCGAATATGGCTGCTTTTCAATCAGGTCTGGACTGCCCCCAACGAATCAGGTTACTTTTCGATATTGATCTGGTTGATATTTGACGAAACCAGAAGAAAAAAAGGAACCATTTAGTGTAAGCATGAAATTGCTCAGGAACTAATTGTTTGAAAGATATGGTAAGGGAAACCGAGGGATTCTTGTTATCCAAAGCAACAGGTGACACCTTTCCTGGGTTCTCTTGCCTTTGTATAATAAACTTTTGGCTTGGAACATGTGTGCATGTATTATACCCAGAATTTAAGCACATGACATGAGCCACAATGAAATCCCAATTTTGTCCAAGCTCCAAATAGACGTTTAACCCAAAGATAGTAAATTCTGATATAATGATTTTAGGCAAGAATGCTTTCCATCAGAGAGCTTCACATCTGAGTCCTAAAATGAAAGAGGACAGTGATGTAAAGAGGCACAGGGGACAATCAGCAGTGTCACTTTGTTCTAAATTCTCACGATTATATCTTCAACCACAACATTCTATCGCATTGCCATAAGATGGTTCCGACCAACTGAAGAAAACCCCCTCTTTACATTACCTCAATAATCAAAATCTAGAGAAGAAAAATGTTATTAGTGATTAATTATTCATAATAACTCTCCCACTTGGGTGCATCATTGGGACTTTATTCTTAGTGATGTCAGTCTTAATCTTATTTAGCTGCAATAATGAGCAAACTTCAAGCCAACAACTAGCCCCATCTACAAATAAGTCAGCCATTATTAGAGCATATAATCATTCACGGGGTGTCATTTGAGCTTTTATCTATCGGGTGAAATCCCAGGGATAATCATACGATTTAACGACAATAAAGAATCTTAAACTCTTCTCTAATACCAGTTTTGGGACGCTGCAGATTCACTTTACCACAGCCACATAGAGACCTAGATTGAAAGAAGATACTATAAAATTTTATCTGTTGCGTATGAGCAACACCGTGATGCTCAACAATCAAACACGCAGTTATTGCTATGCAAAAGCAAAAAAGGAAAACATAGCAGCAGATTTACCCTGTTTCAAGAAATCATCTAAACAACAGCCAGTAGCTGTTTATCATTATTTAATAAAAAAAAAACAGCTGGCGTTTTTTGCTAACAAATACATTTTTGGATGGTGAATACAAATTAGAGACTTTCGAAGGTATACACTAACTCAACATAGACCACCTAAGGGAAAGCTAGTTAAGCTCTATATATTGCGACTGAGCAATCCTTGGAAAGATAGATAAAGATCTTTGTTCTCTGTCCCAAATATCTCTTCTGCTTTCCTTAAAGTTTCCTGAAAGGTAAAATACAATATAAGATCTTTCAGTCCAAAAAATAGTTCAGCAGAAAGAAAAAAAACTATTTACTAAAGAATAACTTGACAATATTTCGAGTGATTACCTCTCGCGTTTGCTTGTGAGCATTTAGTTCCTTGACATTAGCCAGAAATGCACTGAATTGCTCATAAGATAGGCGACTCCTAAATTAAGAAATATGACCAAATTACATAATACCAGAGCTGAATACTATTACTTCAAATTACGAACTGTAAAATGGAAACATGTCAGTAGGGAATATTAGAACTCACCTAGCCTGACGAAAAAACTCTTTTCCATCAATACGCTGAGTGCGTGCTGAACAATTTCCATGATTAAAGATAAATATGTCAGATGGAAAGGAATTATAGAAGAAAATCTGCAGGTGCCAGCCACGATAAACTATAGCAGAATTAACCATAATAGTAGTATCTCTCTGGCGAGAAGAGGATATCATGGCAATAAAGAATGCAGAACATGACCAGATAAGCTGCAAACAGATTGAATGCATAATTCAGAATCCGAAAAACTGGAAAATTGCTAAAGGTTAAGAACATTAACAAACCTGGTTGTGAGCGTCCACGTGGAGGAGAATTCGCAGCTGATGATTGCTGGCTTGATGGATACCATGAAGAAAATACAGTCTGACTATCGTATTGGGATTTCAATGGAGATGTCGTACCAGAATTTCTTTGAGGAGTCGCAGCTGCAGAATAACCTCTAGGAGATACACTTGTAGATATAAGTTTTGGCGTTCCAGTTGGGGTAAGCCGTGGTGTGATATAAGGAGTAATAGAAAATATCTTCCCACCATGCCTAGAAGCTGTTTTACCACGAACATTAGTTAGTTAGCTAATATACATGGAGACAACACTCCTGTAATTAGCATGAACATAGAGCATGTTACATGATGTAATAGGTTCTCATAATACACAATTAAATCCAGGAGTGTATGGAACAAACCATCATCAAATGTGTATCCACTATCGGTAGAGTTGTGAGAAGAATGTCGAGATGCAAGGCTCTTTATTCCCTCGTCTACCAAGCATGACAGTGAGGGTAACAAAGAATAGCAATCACATGGCGTAGAAAAAGCATAGTCAGTTAGTTTTCTAGAAAAGAGAGAAAAATGCAAAATTGCTTGCCACCCCTAGACTAAGAAGTCGTGGAATGGGAGGCTTTGCTGTCAAAGGTGTTCATACCTTTGTCAGGATAGGCTTTTGGAACCGAATGATCACAGGTACCAATGTCAACAGTTTCAGCTTGCTGCTTGTAATGGGGAGGGAAAGCAGCTGATTAGAGTCTAAATACAACCCGAAGAAAATGCTTGCATATTTATTCAAGTAGCTTCGGATATATAATTGTGAACATAAGCAATCAGATGGTGCATCTTACAGGTGAATTATCGTCTTTTAGTGATTGCATCAGTTGCCTCTTAAAAGTCTCCAGCTGCCAAAACTCAAGGATGTCAGGTCTTGCTTCAAAGGTAAACCATAGAAACACAATGGCGTATGTAGAACTTCAAATGAAATACCAGGTATAATACGAAAAATGACAAACCTAACCAAACTTCATTTTTTTTCAATTCAAGTGATTAAACATTTACAGAAACACAGCCATACAAAACTATTAAGTTACTAACGCAGGTGATGTTTGATTGACAGAATTTGAGCAGCAGCGAGAATTAAAATCTGACCTTCGCCAAATCACGCCCAAGTTTTTTTGCAGTCAATGCCAGCGATTCCCTTTCCTTCGAAAGCTTCACCTTTATTCATTCAATCTCATAAGCGCGACAAAAATTAAAATCCCAATTCAACCTAATTAACTTAAGAAACCCTAAACCACCACAGATATAAGAAAGCTAAGCCCAAATCCTTTGGTTGCCTACGTTTTCGTCCAGAGTAATGCTCAGACGAGACTCGGCTTCCTGGCACGCCCGCTGCACGTGGGCGAGCTGCTCGTGGAGCTCCAAAATGGTGCGGTCCTTCTCATTGAGCTTCTGCCTCATGAGACTGGTCTCCGCCTCCAGCTTCGACACGCGCGACGCGATGGCCATGGACGTGATTTTACGCGCCAAATCCAGCTGGTCGTACGGATCCATCGGAATCACCGCCAATATCTCGTCCGGCAAGTGGAAGTCCGGCCCCTCGCAGCCGCTAGCGCCCGGCCGCGACATCGTGCAGGAAGCCTCTCTCTAGCGTATTACGCGAGGTTTGTATTTAAAAAAACGTGACAATGATGACTGGTCAGCGTGATTAATGAAAACGTCTGTCATTATGGTATGTTTTTCTTTTAATATGCTTTTGTTGTTTAATGTTTGAAAATTTTCTGGTGCGTTCGGGCGACGTTGATGAGCTCACGTTTTTTAGGTGGGAGGGTAGTTGTTGTCCTTGTCCGCGTTTTGAAATTTGGTGGTTTCCCTCCAAACTAAGCCCAGTAACCAGTTTTCTTCGCTTTTGGACCCGATCTGTTTCTAATTGGGCTTGATCCTTGTCACTGTGGTTATCAGAGATCCATATTCCGGCCTTCCCATCCCCGCGCGGGGCTTTAATTAATATTACTCAGATTCTGTACAACGCCAGGTATGCGCCTCTCCACTTGCAGGGAGTGAACCAGTCTCTCCCATTTAATACTCAACTGATAAGTGCAAAACTAAACAAGACCCACTCAATTCATTAGCCTGGATCCAAAGAAGAAAAATTAAAGAACCTCTATGTCAAATAAGGAGGGTATTGGTTAGTATTAAAGTCTCTGTCATGAGTTGACGAAGTTTCATGAATCTGCTGCGACTGAAAGGTCCAACTCAAACTGTTCGATGCTGAGATTTTTATGACCGTGGGAATGATAGGCGAGAAAGGACTTGGAAGTTGACTGAGCCAGCAGCTCTTTAAGACGCTATTTGAATACACTTAGAAGAACCACAAGCTTGTTTGGTTGTTGCAACTGGTAACTGGTAACTGAATTGATTAACGAAAGGACTTAAGTATCACTGTCATGAGGCCTTTCAGGCCACCACATGCTCCTACAACTACAAGGACCAAACTAGCTGCCCAAGGCTGCAATAACTGAGAGCCAGCAGATGGTTTAAACACAATTTATTTGTGGCCGCTTTCTCTTCGAGTGAAAGGAGTAGGATCGACGAAGTTTATATTTGCCTTTTGGGTTATGAAAGTGAAAGTTTCAATTTAAATTTAAATTAAACTCTTAATTTTTATTAAGAATGACTAATTATTATATTCCCGTCTGCTTGAGGAACAAGGGCCTGGCACTAGTCTGTCTAAGCTCAGAAGACCATGTCTGGTCAAAGAGAAACGTAAGTGGAATGTCCCTGTAACGATGGAATTCAAACGTCAGCTTCTGTCTTCTTCGTCTGAGATAGATAAGAATATGCATGACAAACCCATAACTAGAGCCCGTCTCTTCTTCCGGCAAATAAGCTTCTTTGATTTTGAAATACATAATATAATTTGTCAGTGCTGATGGCCTCGGAAGAAGAATTTTTTATATGATACGGAATGATAATTCGGTCATGTGGCATATTATTACAACGATGTCTATGGATGGAGGGGATTTCTGTATCCATCCTCCACAACAATTACAATAAAATGTTTTCACAAACATTTGCTTACGCGGCCTAACATAAAAATATTATGTTTAATTGGAAAGAGTGGGTTATAATCTTGCAAAGAAGGAAAGTAATATAGAAGCTAGCGACTGGTAATAAACATTAAAGTAGGAATAACGTGCCGACAGTATTTCATTAAATAGGAACCAGGAATCGCTCGTGAAAAGCAATCCCATATTGGAGAACCAATAACAGCAAGGCAAACTATGTTTCTGTTGTCTAAGAAAACCGCAATAAATCGCCCACCGGTATATATGCAAGTACACAACATAGACGGCCGGAACGTGGGTATTTTCGCACATTCGTTCGCCCTCATCAAATTGCTTCTTCTCTGATTAAGAAAACATGTACTATCTGGAGTTAGCAGCTTATTACGTTTATGTACACTCGGCCAAAATTTTTTATTTCCTATCTCTACTTGTTGCGGCCTGGTTTTACCTGTTCATTCTCTCTGACAGTGCTACCCAAGGTGCTCAAAAAGCAGCAGATACTTCTTGTAAGCTGGGATCAGGAAATTTTGGCTGCTTTTTGAACGGATCCATTCCAGCTCGATCGTCAGGATTAAGTTGAGTCCAATTTCGGCTTTATAACTGCATATACAGCCAGCATGATTGAGGATTTCTTGAAGCAGGCAATCGCAAGGTGGGGAATAAAGTTATTTGAAAGCACGACATGGCTTTTATTTTCTCGGCATTCTCTTGTTGCCATTCATTTTAATATGCTTCCCGTCAAACTTTTGCAGTATCCTGGAATGTGGAATCAGGTAGTAGCTCCGCATAACTGCCGACTTTTGTATGGTTCTGCATGAAGAATGGTAATTCCACAAAAAATTTTCTTCACAGCCGTACGGGTGTGTGTTGTCAACCCATGATCTTGTGTTTTTCTTTTTTTTTTGGGCTTACAGGGAAAGGGTACGGTCGTTTGAGGTGTCCTGGGGAGGAGGAACGTGGATTACGAAATTGGCGTGGTCTCTATTTTCTCCGGCCGAATAATTTGACGGGAAAGGTCTGGAGGCAGTTTTGGGTGTCTCTTTTTCGACCTGATGAGGCGGAGAATGTAGAGCGAATCTTCTTCCATGTCGCTGCAGTGAGGATGAGGTCCACAAATTCCTGTTTTCCATTTACTGTGAGCGACATCCATCCAACGTGTTGTGAGGCTTTCTTCTCATGGGAACCACTTCGATTCTCTAAATCCACAAGAAAACACCAGAAACTAACTTTGTTATCTATAAAAGTTCCGTCGGTTTTGTGCCTGTACTTAATTTCTGGCGTCCTTCCTTCCCAGCTAGTACCTGCTGTCGCGCCAAAGGCGGCCCCCCTTCAGTGATATACTTGCAGACTTAATTCTACACGATATTGAAGGTTCCCGGATGACCTCGGCCATGTCTTTTACTAATTTATGCTTATGGGATGTCATGCAACTATCACAGATCGAGCAAGTCTTCGTATGATCGATATCTAATCACTCAGTTGATATTTTGTCTTTCAAAGTACGGTAAGATGAATTTGAAGGGTGCGAATGGCATCTTAGATATTTCATTTTTGCCACGACGTAATTTAAAACAACATAGATTTAGTTATTATTACTGACTAATTTACTTGTTCTGTGTAACATCGTATTCTTCAAAAATATCTTACTCTTGCTTCCCCACCTATGATGTTCTTGCCATTGCCTGAAACCCCTTTTGTTTTGTTAGCCACCCTTTTCACTGCCGTAATATATGCTGGGACCCAGACTCCTTTACAAGTCTTCCATACGCATGTACTCTCCCCGCTACGCTAATAGGTGACACCCTCGGTTGTGCTTCCGCTACTTCCAAACTTTCTATCGCCCGGTCTGATTAACGGTGAGGTACCAAAGTACTCTAAAGTGGAAACCGTTTGTCTTGTTGTGGGGTACTGGTCCCCAAATGGTAAATAGCTCCAGTTGGCAGTCGTCCTTGACGTAAAATTTCGTTAAAAACTAGGGAACTATCAATTCCCACTCCCTGGCGGGGCCATTCCTCCTGACAACGGGCGGCCAACCAGAACTTCTCTTGTGAACTGCACACAGGCTTCTGGGGCTGGGCCAAAAATCTTTTGTTTAGTTCAAGCCCATATTAAAGTATACTCAGCCCATTATTAGGTAGGGTTGGTGGAAGCCCTTTGTAATTTATTCTCTGTTCACAGACTTCACATCCGGAAAATTTCATGTTATCTTTTCCCAAGTCTGAGTAACCGTTAACACGCTCTCCTGTTATTTAATGTACGGACAAGGGCGTAATTGTCAATATATGCACCGGATATTCAAAATTTTTCCTTAATTCGACCGTTGGGATTCAGAACCTGCCCCGGAGTTTCAAAACACACACGCTGTCAGCCTTACATCATTTCTTCTTCCGTTCGAAGCAATAATAATCATCTGCATCTCGCCTTCTGTATACAGATACAAATACACCCACATTTTCCATGGAAGAGCAGAGCGCAAACCCACCACCAATTATGGAGCCAAAGCGACCACATCCGCTCCACCAAATCGCGGAAACACCAACCCACAAGCTGCTTCTGAAACAATGGCTCAAAGAGGAAGAGCTGATCCTCAATAGAATCTCTCTCAAAGAGAAGCAGATCGACTCGGTCCGCAGCGAGATCACTCAACTCTACATTTTCTTCTTCCTCTTCCACTCCATCTGTCTACTCCTCCTTTTTAACGCTTCCTCCAGTGATTCCTTATCTTACTGCAAGAGGTCATGGATCCCGTCACTGTGTTCTCTGCTATATTCACTGGGGATAATTTGGGCTGTTCGGTACAAAAGCGATGTGGAGTGTCACTTGGAAAAGATGCTGGACAGGGAGAAGGAAGACGCGAAGCTGTTGGCCAAGTGTGTGGAGGAGTTGAAGAGGAAAGGATTGGAGTTTGATCTGTTGAAGGAAGTGGATGCACTTCGTAGAGCAAAAAGTTTGAGGGTGGAAACCAAAAAGGTGAAAAAATGGTCTGGAAAGGATTTTGAGACTCTTTTTTTCTTCACTGCGTCGTGTTTGATTCTTGGGTTGACTAGGGCTATTTTGTGTAATTACTAGATAAGCATTTGAAGTTTTATTTTGATCAGATTCTGAGCCTCTTGATTGGTCGGAATTTAAGTTTTCGGATGTTCTCTCATGGCAGTTGATTATTGATCGCTGTCATCGAATTTGGGTGGTAGGGACAGCAGATTGCAGAACATACCGTTCTCTCTTTTGTAACATGGGAATTGATAAATTGATGAATGGGGTTTATTACAAATTTCAATCAGTTTCACTTTGACAATTTTGATTGATTAATTTTCCTTAAATTAGTTCGCCGATCAAGAGTTTGAATGCGAATCATTTTCCTCCTCAAACATAAAAAACATACAAGTACTGATAATTTCCGCCTTTGTGAAGAAAGAAATGATAAAGCAGGTTCATATAATGTTATCTCCTATTCTAAACCCATTTTTGTTTCCTAAAATTTTTTTTTTTCCCTAACTCTTCAAGCCACCAAAGTGCTAAAAGACAAATAGAATTGAGCACAGGTCAGAGGTAAAAATATATGTATATTCTCATTTATTCCAACGACAATCGCTTTTTTTGTACAAAATCATCACTAAAGATCATGGAAAAGCAAAGCAAAAATGCCATATTTGAGCTCACATAAAGAAGAACTATAAAAATAAAAAGAGAAATAAAAGGGGGAAGAAGCATAGTGAAAGAAATTTTGTCATCTACCCTCACCGATTATCTCATGAAGATTGTGTTTGGAAGGAGCTAAATGCTCTGTCTCGGCCTCCATGCTTTTACTAGTTAATGAAGTGTAGTGGCTAGTATCAGTTCCTTTAGTCATATTGTCACTCATAAAGCTGCCGTTCGTATCGTCAAACTTCCAGTCAGTCAAGTATCCGGGTCTTGAAGTTATGTTGGTCACTTCTATATCACCAGATACCATAGCCACCACTCTGGACATTGAGGGTCTAAGCGATGGTGAAGCTTGAGTGCACAGAAGGGAAACACCTATCAAGCGTTCTACTTCTTCCACGCTGAATTCTGGCAATGTGGAATCGACCAGTTCGAGCTCACGCTTGTTTTCATGGAGCTGCCAGGCCTGAAATGCAAGTGAAGAAATGTATTTAGAGTCAAATTTCAGTTAGCTTATGCACTCTGAAACAATCATGTTCTGATGAATGCACCACATCAGTTTTCTTTGTACATCTTGGCCTCATCCGAGATTTGTGATAATTTTAAGGTCATTTTGCACTACCAAATATCACTTCATTTGCTGGAAATGAACTTAACAAAAAAGGTATATCAGCTGCAGATTATTATCACACACTTGGATTCTCTGACAATTTAGCATAATATAGCTACAGTAATCATCTTATATTTGTTTGTATAGCTAGCTAGACATGCGAAGTTTGAATTGCCATGTCAAAGTAACCAACGAGGATCCTGAAGTCTCAGATTTGATGAATATGGAGAGAGTGCAACACTACTCCATAATGGATATAGTAGCTGAAGAGCAGATGATTTTAAAGTACGAGATGTATAGGTGCATGCATCACATACCCATTCAAGAAGGTAAATCTTCTCTTGTTCTAAGCTTGGGCCTGAGTTTGGCCTCCCACTAACGAGTTCCAATGTCACGACTCCAAAAGCAAAGACATCAGCCTTCTCTGTGAGGTGTCCTCGCATAGCATACTCAGGTGCAAGGTACCCACTACAAAAAAGTCACAAAGCAAGTTGCAAGGTCGGAGAACATTAGTGCGTGGTGCATGACAGGTGCAGAAATCAAGCTTCTTTAATTAAAAGGCTCTACTTATGTCAGCTTACATTGTTCCTGCGACACGAGTGCTTATATGGGTCTTATTGTCATCATAAAGTTTAGCCAGACCAAAATCTGAGATTTTGGGAACCAGATCAGAATCAAGCAGAATATTGCTGGCTTTTACATCCCTGTGCACAATTCTAAGCCTTGACTCCTCATGAAGATAAGCTAGACCTCTTGCCACTCCCAAGCATATGTCATAACGAGTCGGCCAGTCAAGATTCAAGTCTCCTTTTCCTGCATAAAAAAGAAAGAAAGCATAAAGCTCCAGTTCAACTGCCCTCCTAGATTGTTCGTGATTGGAAATACTTAAGATAGCATATGCCGTACCAAATAATGCTTGATCAAGACTCTTATTCTCAAGGTACTCATAAACAAGGAGTTGATTAACTCCTTCAATGCAGCAGCCATGTAATTTCACAAGATTTCGGTGTTGTACTGCAGATATTGTTGCAATCTCTGCTACAAACTGACGCTTTCCTTGACGGGATGCAGCAGAAAGTTGCTTAACCGCGATCAGTCTCCCATCATTGAGTTTTCCCTGTATTCCCATGAGATAATGAGAACAGATCTATGTGGTGAATGATTCAATCTTCCTATGAGTAAGTATAGAACATGAAAATATAACTAGATGTGAGTTTTACGCCAGCATTTGCATAGTTTAATCTTAAGATCGATAAGACAGTTCAACTGGATGTATTTTAAAAGCAAAGCCAACTCTGAAACTATAGGATAAAAACAAACTTATTTTAGTTATACTGTTAACATTGAAAAATTGCATGTCAGGTCAAAAACATTCAAGTCATTCCACATCACTGCGCATGCTAGAAACATCAAGAAAACATAGCATAACCCAACCAACCACCTTTTGCACAGGATTTAAGTGATTACTTGCCTTATAAACTGGTCCAAATCCACCCTCTCCAAGCTTATTGGCTGGATTAAAGTCTTCTGTTGCTGCCTTTAGTTCAGTATAACTGAAAGTGTATGGTCTAGAAGCTATTCCGAGGAACTCTGCAATGCAAACATAAATGTATGAAATTCATATGCTGATCGTCTAGTTATGATTCCTGTATGCTTGGTCTCAACAACGGAACGGGGTGAATGTAGGATACAGAAAGATGAGAACAAGCTAACTCAGTGAAAAAGCAAATTAAGTGACAAGTTTTTAGACCAAGGAAACAGATCTACAAAACATTTCTCCAACAAAATTCTTGTAGAGGTAATATTACCATGAATTTCAGATTAAGACAAAGTATTTGTGCTCAAATACCAGAAGGTTGTGATTTCTTCAGTTATATGATGAACAGGCTGAAAGAAACACATTGTCTTTATTTCTTTTAGTGTTTAATGTCTTAAACCAAAGGCCAAACTAACAAAAAAATGAGCAATAGTATCCGAGGTATTGTCATCCTCTGTATGTGAAGGCTAGTAACAGCAAAGAAGTCAAAACCTGCACCATTATATCATAACTGAAAATGTGATTCGAGGTTACCTTCATCTTCATTTGTGCCTTGCTTTCTTCTTCGACTAACAAAAAAGGCGACAAGAACAAGCAAAAAGCTCATTGCTCCAACCCCAACAACAATTCCTACAACCAAGCCAGTCCTATTCTTCTTCTTAGTTGGTGGCTTGTTGCTAACACTAGGTATGAAATCTGGATAAAATCCCAGCACTCAGTAAGTTTGTATGAGTTTGTTTCAGAACCAATATAATTTGTTGTTTTCTCTTTTGTGTTACCTGGAACGGCACTGATTGCTGACACAGAAGGTCCATAAGTACCTTGAGCAGGAATGCAGCATGTTCCTTTTCCAGCCCAAAAGAAATGGATATCCATGTAATTCTCAGTTACCCGAACCTTAAAATCCCTTTGAACAGCTCTGTTAGAGACTCCATTTGCTGCCTTTTTTATGTCAAAATCCTTTAAAACAAGACCCCCCTGCAATTACACTTTCAGAATTTAGACTGGATATAACTGTCGGTTGGGAAAATTAGACAACGAACTAAATATGGAATTCACCAAAAGATACTAAAAGAGCTATGACTAACTAAGGCTAAAACCATCTTATGCTAAGACTAGTCTCCGACAGATTGCGTGAAGAAAAGTACCAACCTGGATGTAAACATCAAAAATACGCCTTCCTACACTCTTCCACGTTCTGGTATCTAGAATAGCTGATTCTGCAAATTGAATAGTGACAGTGTAGTTGCCATTCTCAAGCCCCAACCCATAGTACCTTAGTGAAGAAGCAGAAAGCCTTGATGTCTGAAACAACTCCGAGTCTAGAGTATTTGTGAATTGAGAAGTTGAAGAAGATTTGTATTGAGGATCATTGGTTCCGGCAAAATATCCAACATTACTGACCCCAAACGTGTCTGTGCCAGTAACGTAAGATGATGCTGAGCCCAGGGTCTCGTTATCACTCTGGAACAAAACCCCGCTAGAGGATGTAATCTGTGGACCACCACATTTAATGGCGAATTGAGAATCTGTAGACCAAAAGTACAGGTCCATTACAAGTATTCAGCGATACAATATTGGCTTTTCATTTAACATCATGTGCAGCATCCCTCTTTCAAGCATTTGTTAAGTAACCTAATGCAAACTGTGTATTTTTGCTTTAGATGGCACTGCTACCTTCCAGGAATTCGACACATGTAAAGAAGAAGAAGAAGAAACACTTATTTTTCTCCTTGTTTGATTGAAAGAAGGTTTTTGATTTTACTCACATATTGGGGAGTCTCTATCACAGGGAAAGTTACGCTGCAGACAGTTCAGCCCTGAAGTCACAGCGCTGAAAACCAAAGAGGAAGTCGTTAGATGGTCAATTTGGAAACCGTAATAAGCCACCAAACGCTGATTTATAGGAACAGGTACTTAGAGATTGATGTGATATAAAGTAAAATAAGCATTTCCCCGAGATTCTAAATGTAAGGATATAATAGGGGTTGTCAAAGTGGCAGGAAAGATACGAGTTACAGAAGGCAAAGCAAGAACTGAGGTGATAAAGATCTCAGATTCTATGTTTAAAAAAGAAGAAATCATGAAAATGTCGTGGAATTTGGGTTCAAACCACCTCAAAGCACATATAATTCTCATAAATATAAACATAGCTGCCACATACAGGGAAAATGAATATCCTGTTAGAGAATTGTTCCCATATTCATAGTAAGCATTAAACCGGATTAACACCTTAATATTTAAGCATTACCCATGGATGCAGAAAGTAAAAATCACCTGCCATTTGAAGCGTCAATTGTGAAGTTGTTGGAGACCAAGTTACTGCCCAGACAACATTAACACCTCAAATGAATTCCAAGATTGTATCCAGCAACTTTTTGAGATATATTCTTTATGTTGAAATCTGAAAACTTACACTTGTAAATTGTTTTGGCTGACCCATGTAGGAAAGCTTCCTCCAAGATTGTTGTATGAAACATCTCTACAAGCAAAAATATAAAGTAAATCACATGAACAATTCCGAGATCAATGATTAGCTTTTACGAGCTTGACTGGAGACATGGAATAAATAAAGCAAACAATCCAGTTAGGTGGTTATGTTCATTACATGATAATGTTAAACACCTACAAGTCAAATGCACTTACACATTGACAAGGGATGGACTTTTTTCAGCAGGAAGGGTGCCATTAAGCTTGTTATTTCCGAGAAACCTGAGCAAGGAGACAACAGACCATGTTTCAATATGAGTAGTTCATGTTATATCCGGAGGCAAGACAAGGAAGTGCAAGGCAGAGATAGTCTGTTACAAGTAAACAAGTGAGCTCAAATTGAAAAGTGAGTCTGGGATCCGTCCCTCTATGTTGTTGAAGCTCAAATCCCTAGACAAAAGATCATCATAGCTCATTAGGTTAGATGAAAAATAAAGATAACTTACAACTGACATATTTCTAAACAGAAATAACTTACAACTGCGTCAAACTCTGGTATTCTCCAATATCCGATGGAATTGTAGCAGAAATATTGTCATTCCGTAGCACCCTGAGGCACGTTTAGCAGCAAGCATGGGGTAAGTGGGATGATGATGTAGCAGATGTTGAGAAAATAGTAGCTTGCAATATTGACGTATGATTCCTTACAGGATGCTTAGAGACTTCATTTCTTTGATAAATGCCAAAGAATTGCCTCCATTGGGTAGATCACTTATTCTCCTATATTTATTTTTAACATAAGATTATCAGTCTTATAAATAAGCAAGAGAAAAAAGAAAGACAGGCAATAACCATTGATCCTTACAATTCTGTCAAAGAAGTGAGGTTGGAGAACGTAGATGGTATAGGACCTTCGAAAGAGTTTCCTTCCAATCTTCTGCAGGAACATTAATGACCAGTTGAAAAATCCCAGCAGACAAACATTTCAAAGCTCATTTCCACTTTCAAACCAGAATATTTGACATACAGTATCGAGCAAAACGTGAACTCAGGTTACTAATAGTACAAGTGAAAGTAGAAGAAGAAGAGAAAGTCCTTTGGGAGTTGACTTACAATGTAGTTAGCTTTGACCAATTTCCTATAAAATCAGGAATCCTTCCAGTGAGATTGTTGTCTGATGCCCACCTGAGACCACAATTTTTTTTTTCTTGTCAACATCTTTGGAAATGCTTAAAATAAGTGAAAATATTTCAAGACATACTTACATCGTTGCCATGTTCTGTAGACCAGAAAATGTTGAAGGAATGTCACCACTGACTCCGGAACTATCAAAATAACTGAAAATTAACAGATTTGATTAGCTTGCTGCAAAATATATAGTTTTTATGAAAGGCATATAAGAAACTAAACTATGTAGTGAATTAACGAAAACAATAATGACCAAAGACCATAAATCACAGCATACTACTATACATCGCAACTAGTGAGCTAATAATTTCCTGTTCATTGGTTCCAAAGCTGGTAAGAATGCAAAAAATCACCTAAACAGAATGCACTGCCGTCAACATAACAGAACTTACATCTGTTGTAGCTTTGTCAAACTTCCAAGTGCGGACGGAAGGGGACCAGAGAAGTTGTTTGATCCAAAAGCACTACATCATGAAGAATAGTATGTGAAAAGATTAAAAATGACCTTATTTCTTACAAGGAGCCTAACTGCAATTAGCAAACTTGCATTAACCGTGTCCGATTTCAAAAGTCCAGTTCAAAGCTCATATACTAATTTCGAATTTACGACAGAAACATTCCAACAATTGGTGTAGGGGACTCAGATGATTCAGTCAGTAGTATGAAATGTCAAACAAAGGGGAGCAGTAACTAATATATCTTAAAAGGACAACTTCCACTAAATGAGGAAACGGACATCCAAAGGTATCATCACTCGCAAAATTGTGCTGTAAAGCCTGCATTATCTGGCTGCTAATTAAAAGAACTTACAATGATATCAGTTCTGAAAGCAACCCGAGTTCCTTTGGAAGTTCCCCTGATAATGCATTAATGCCCAAGCTCCTATTAAAAAAATAATAAATTCTATCTTAGAAAAAATAGAGTAAATTAAATAAATGATAAGCCATAAGATTCTAACCAGTAAAGTTTAAATCAGCTTACAGGTATTGCATGCGAGTTAAATTTCCAATTGATGCAGACAGGCTTCCTGTCAGGTAATTTTGAGCCAAATTCCTGCAGACATGAAAACCAGATTAGCATGACCGGCAGTTTGATATGCAAACATATGCGAATTGATTAAAAGGTTCAGTCCACGTAAGATCTAACTATGCAGGTCCAGCGATCCCCTTGTTATGATTGATTGGTGCAACAGGTATCAGAAAGTGAGACTGATTTAATCTAAAAATACTCGGTATTTAAAGCAACTATGCACACAGTATGAAAGACATTTTCAAGCATGGAAAATCAGCCAGAGATCACCATGGATGCACCAGCGACCACCATAAGAAAGAGTGTAGAACTATGTAGCTTTTTAGTTGAAAGTCTAGGAATATATTCAAGACGCTGAGAGCCTGCTGATATTAAGTACTGCATGGACAGTAAGACCAAAGTTAATGCAATGCACACAGCGCATGGAAACTTACAGATTGGTGAGGTAAGTTAAAGTCCATAGCTCATCTGGAATTGGACCCGTAACATCAATAGCATAAACTTTCCTGCATTGGCAGAATCACAAATATTACGGAGCAATAAATAGTACACCACTACCTAGCAGCCAATTCTGCCAATAAATATCGCATAGTCCAAAATGAAAAGACAGAGCACAATCAAAAGTGTCGATCCAGATTTCAGGAAAAATCAATGAAGCAAGGAGCTACGCTAATCAGAGGAAAACATACAGAGCAGTGATGTGGCAAGTGGTTCTGTTGCGGAAAGAGCAGTCACACTTGATGAAGGGGTTATGAGCTTGGTCGTCGATGGTGGGAGATCCAATGGCTGCGCCGCTGCACAGCTCTCCGCTTATGTTCCATTGATCGGTATTTGCCGATTGCCCCCATTGTTGAAAAATGGAGTTCAATGCTCTGGCTGCAAAGCAGTACCATTTGCGTTTCAGGAATTTGCTTACCGCTTTAAACAGATGAATAGAAGCGCCAAAAACCGACGCAGTTTATAGCTTATAAGACTTGAAAACTTTTCTTAACTTTGATGGGCCAAGTTTTATTTATGGGCCGTTGGTTCATTAATATCTGGGCCTAACTCAGGTCTTTGGATCCCTCTGTACTAAATTGTATCAGCTAACCACTCTTCACTATTTCTTCCCGAGCAGCCCTTTTTGTCCAATTAGGCAATAATTGACCAAACATAATCACGGGGATTGATCACAAAAGTCAAATGCCAGCTCTCAAATCTAATTCTCGGAATGGATAAGACCAGACATATCATATGTTAGACAGGCCAACGATGAACTATTATTGGACATAAAAATATTCTAGAATAATAGTAGATGCAACCATATTCTATACCTAACAAACAAAGTTAAGACAAAAGTAGATGCAATTATATTGGCACCAAAACAATGAACAGTAACCTAATTAGTTATCTTGCCACCAAAAGTCAACTTCTCATTGCTTGGAGGGTCAAACATTCCTTTTTTATAAATATCTTTATTAGTAACAATCCTAATTTTTTCCTCCATATTAATATAATAAAAACATATATTTTACAATAATATCCATCAAGAGTTGAAAATAAACTCAGGGCAAACCACCCTTTATTGTGATTTTTGCCACCTGACCAACATAATTCTGATCATTTATAAAACTTAAAAGCAACAGCTGCACTAATCTTCTTATCCCTTTCCCTAAACTATGCTCATAACAGGACCGAGCATACCAGGAAATTGAAATTTACTGACAAAGTAAAGAATTTGCTAAGAAGTCTTTAACCATACAAAATGAGAACTTAGAACTCAACAGATCACTGTTATGTACCTAATATAAGAACTCTCCAAGCACTATGGAACTATTACAGCTTGGAAGTAAAAGTTAAACAGCTCTAGTTAAAAGTTTCAAAGGGGTACATGCAACAGCTAGCTGGCCTGTGAGAAGACAGCCATCATGGATTATGAAACCAACAGGAAGAAACATGACAAGCTTTGGCTGGAAAAAAACAGAGGATGAACAATCGCATAAACTCCTTATGATTGAAGGGGCAGAAAAGGGTCTGTACCTTCATCGGGATCTGTAGTAGCTTGAGTTTGATTCTGTGCCTGAGCTACGCCAACCAGACCAATGATGCAGGCGCCACACAGAACAAAAGCAAGAACTGCCGGTGCTCTCAACATGGTTTCAATCTTCAACTGTCTTTACGATTCAATCAAACTGTCATGAAACCGAGATATATTTGTCGGCGAAGAGATAGTTCCTGGATTGATTTCTTATATCGACAGCTTGTATCAGAGTCCGAATCTGAACCCTACCGGGTCCCAGAATACTTTGTTTATATATCAAAGCTGCTCAAAAGAAAAATACCGACAAACTTCGAACATGGGACTTCAATTTATAATCGAATTGGAAAGCTTTTGGTTATACAATATTTACGTCCTGCAGTCGAATTTTTTACTAAAATTCTTTGATGTTATATTATGCTGCGCATGCTTAAACATATTACACGTATGCCTTCATATCTGATCATAACGTATTTTCTTTTGGATTTGGTAAAAAACCCAGGCATGTTTAGGGTGATTGGTCCTTTTTGTCACACTAAGATTTCAGGATAGGCAGGAAAGGGTCAAGACAGAAAGGTATGCAAATTGCGGTGGTGGGGGCTTTGTTCACACGGCTCATTAAACCCTTCAACATAGACAATTGCTACCGGAACAAGTGAAATGGTCTCTATTAAATTTCAAAACATGTCAGCCATAATAACCTTTGTCCCATTCAAACATGTACTTTAGTGGGAAGAATAAGTCAATTCAGATATGTCCGTTGGTTACTTGGCTGTCCCTCGACTCTTATGAGCATGACACGACAATTAAAAGGACAACTTTCTAATTGCATGATGGTATCACTTATAAATGTTATCTATGGAAAATTCTCAATAAATTATTATTTACGAAAAACTAATTATAGTTTGGTGAATCAATTACAGTAAACAATAATTTTAAAAAAGTAAATAAAAAAATAAATAACTCGAGTTATATTGAAAATGTGTAAAATCCGAAAAGGTAATTGAGTGTCAAGATTCATCAGGTTCAAAATCAAAGTTGAAACTTTTAATTTGAATATGGAATATGGAATATTCTAAAAATTTTAGACTAATTAAAGGGTGGATACCTTTACTTTAAAAAAAAATATTGAAAATGGGCAATTATCTATATGTTGCCTTCCCAACTGCGGTGCTGCTGATGATGCCCGCCAAAGTTGACTTTGGTGGGTAAGTGGCTAATTTGTACAAGTGACGTATCTTCCCCAGTTGAATGCTGATATTGACTCTAATTAATTATAATAGTAAAGCTGGATCACCTCTAATATAGTGAGTAAATGTAGGAATATCGATTTCAGGAATGTATTATATTAATTTAAGGAGAAATAAAAGTAAGATAGGATGGACAACGAAAGCGTATCCGTTTTTATTATATCCGAATACCGGTGTGAGTTTTATAAGTAATTTGTGTAATATTTTTTTAGAAAAATCTAGATAAAAATTCAACGTTTAAATTATAGACTGATTGTATAAATAATAATCTTAATTATTACTAATACGGTTGGGTTTGCAACTAGTCCATATTTTAAATATATTAGTGTCTATCATATTCTTAATATATTCGTAGTATAGATCATTGCAAATTCATTTTTATTGTTTATAGGCTCATGCGTAGTTAAGATAGTAACTTATTATAATTATAATCAAATGATGGGTAGCTATCTAATAATTTGATTAATCATAATTAGGTAGTTATCAATGTAATATATGTATATCTAAAAACCTAAATTCATAGATAACAATTCACACGAATTAAAGCAAGTTGCTAGTACACACTCATCGGTCATCACCATGAGTCACTCCATGGCTGTTAGCAGATTTATATTCTATTTTTTTATAAATAAATGAATGATTTTGTTCATAAAAAAACATTTTTTCCAAAAAAATCCTTAATTCTAAGCCCCAAAAGTGACATTATGTGTATATTACAGTCTTTCTACTGTGATTAAAATAGCTATTTAAGATTAAGATTGACGAGGAAAGTTATCAAGGTTTTTGTTAGACAATTGCCTTAATTCGTTCCTGACAATTGACAACCTAAACCTTCCTGTATCTCTTCTGGGTTCCTGAAACTTGCCCTATGAAAACCTTCAATTAAATGGCCTCCTAAGCCCAGCTTAGTAAAATGTACACCCAGTACTTCTCTACCATGGGCCCGTGCTCTCCATAACTGGAGCACAGTACAGAAACTAGCCCCAGCCTAATAACTCATGGCTCATTAGGAAAGAGTTGATCAGTCAATTGGATTTCACTCCTATACTCATAAATTCCTAATGGCCCATTTCCAGCAAGCTTACACGGTTTTTGGGGCCTGCAAGTGGGCTACTTCAAACGCTTCGTATTTCCACAGAACCAGTCCTTTCGTTAGTCGACACAAGCACCAGAGCCATTTAATTGATAGCCCACAGAGTTAATACTCCTTTGTTATTCCGCCAACACAAGGCTACAAACATTTAATTGTTACTCAGAAATTTAATTGTCCTGCCTTTTTCCTCCTCTCTTTCTTACCAGGAAACATGCTCCTTTGATCTCTAACCATACAAAAAAGGAAACGAAACCAGTCGCTATTAAGTACCTGGTGGGCTATTTGAGGAGAAATCAGTATATGCATCCGTCCAGGTCTCTAACTTCTGAAGCCTGAACTTTTAATAAAAAAATAAAAATCGGTATATGCATAAAGACCCAAAAGTATTTGAGTTGACAAAAGGCCGGTGATTGATTCCGTAGACTTCAGAAGCTTTGTAGATTTTTCTTCAATTAATGGTATTTAACCGGCATAACTTTTAGTTTTGCCCAGTACAAGTTTGCTTTATTACTCATGATCAATCTTAGTCGAGATACATGCATATATACAGCACTAAAGAACCAAGTCAAGTCATTATAGCTTGCAAAAAAACCCATTGTTTTAAACCGCAGATTCAGGTTCTTTTTTTTAACATATACAGTAGACAACAAGTAAATGTGTACGTAAGCGATCTGCATACCTTAGAAATTCCTATCAGAAAACTTTTGCATTAATCAAGAAAGCGAATCCCAACGGCACCTAAGCTAGAAGTAAATAAGTAAATAAGGTATTAATAAAGAGTTGGCCAACGTTGACATCCTCAAACACCATTCTCTTTATTGTTGTAAACGTCAATGCCATCGAATATTTTGCACATGGAACTGACTGTACCTTTCAATGGATAAATCATATTGAAGCTATTCACTGCGGTGTAGGACCCCAGGGAGGGAAATTAAACATTTGATGGAATCCCATGTCACGTCCTCTGATTACTTGTTTTGAGGTCATTTTTGATTTGATGACAAAGAGAAAGAAAAAGCTAATAAAGCAGAGACAGCCTGCAAAAGAGTCGGGTAGCTGGGTAGGTACTTGTCTATGTGGGGTATGGATGCTGCAACGCTGCGCTGTTCAATTGTACGGAAACTGGACATACCCATAGATTCTTTCACTTTCTTCTGCTATTCTCGATCGGTTCCAGTAGGCATTATCACCACTCGAGACATACTGCCCGAGTCTACTCGATATTGTAGAAGGCAATGGCATCCCGCTAACCACGCAAAGATGTTCACATCCAGCGACTAGCGGCATTGCAATTTTTCTAAAGAACAAGCCAACATGCTTCAGTTAGTCAAATATGTCTCTTATTCAATAGACTCTTTTTCCATCTGTTTCATGGTTTCATCTGAATTTCAAATTGGTTCCTTTATTGTCATTCGCTTCTTTTCTTTTGATAACCATGCAAAAAAGAAAAAGGGGAATAGCTTTTAATCTATACGTACCCTCACGTTGAAAGTTCCCAAGCTTTTCCGAAGATGTAACTAAAGGATCTCGCGGTGCGGAAGAATGATGGAGAGATATTGTGGCTAGATCATAATGGTATTTAAGCTGCATTAAAATTAAGGAGTTGTATACATAATTATTGTCGACGTAAAAACAACAGAAAAAAAAGAGAAAGTCTACTGAACTCGGACGTAGACAAATTTGGCTTCATTAGATACAGAAAATCCAATGTTTCGAACACCGATCTAGGCGGTTGTGATTTATTGAGACAGCCTTATGATTGAGAATCCTATACATCGACACGAACCCAATGTAAATGCTAACTTGTCAAAAGTCAAAAATTGAGGAACGACACTGTACCACGTTTTCATTAAAGTCCATAGAACTGAAGTACAGAGGAAAAAAATTGCCGACCAAAATTGTCTTATTGTAGTCAGCAATTTTCCTCGTCCAACAAAACCTACTCGTTATTCTGTATTTCCCATGCACGATTCACTTCACTTCATTTCACTTGGACGTTTTCATCAAATTAAACGATAAATAATATATACAATATGCACACAAAAAGATTTAAGTGAAAAGCTTCCTTATTTCGAATCCCTCAAACATATCTGGTTGTTGACAGAATTCTCAAATTAAAACGATCGAAATTAAAATAAAATAAAATAAAAATAAATATTTTTTTAAAATTTTTTTTTTATATTTTTACTTCAAATCTTTAATGATATATAATTTTTTTAAAAAAATATTGACCTAGTATGAATTTCATATCTTGATTAATTTTCAACTTAGATTATAGTTATCATGTGTATAATTGAGGGAGCAGATAAGGAATTGATATAACTTGAGAAGCGATACAAATTAATTTACTAACAAAAATTATTTAGCACGAGCGCGCATAGATTAAACAAAAAAATATTTAATTACAACCCTAGCTAATTAAATCTTTATACTAACCGTTTTGGTATAGTACAACACCTAGCGTGAAGACACGTAATTATTTATTCTTTTCTGAAGATATAAAAAAATTTCCCGGTAAATAAAATATGGCTTATAATATGTATTTTCCAAAAGAATAATATGAATGAGAAAAATAAAAGCACAAGGTACACACTGGACAGTGCTCGAGTCAAGTTAGTCGTCCGCGTAACCAAAAGGATGGCCAGCTTGACCACATTTATGGATTATGAAATGGAAAGGCCAATCATATTGTATATTGCTCCGGCAACCATTCCCAATCAGTGGGTCTCACATGATAGGGAAATTTGATTTGCAGAAGATGTTGACCAGAAAGAAGCTGAATGTTCTACACTTAATAATACCCGCGCAGTCAAACCAATCCATGTGAGTTCAGTCCAAAACTTACAAAACTTTGACTTCTCTCACGCTCTTGAAGGAAAACTAGAGAAAGATGCTTTAGACTGGACGATTCTGCACCATAGATGGTGAAATTATTACATGATGACTTTTAATAACCAATTTTTATTACATTTTTTAAAAAATAAAGAATATAATAATAGTAACCAGTCTTTTTAATTATTCAGTAAACATTAACTCTAGTTGCATTCAAGTTTTAACCTGTTTTACACTTGATTTTGTTTTTACAATTCAAAGGAAAATTGAATTAAATTATTATTGTGATCATCAAAACTAAAAATAAATAGAATAATAAGTTGTTAAAAATAATATTTTATAATAATTTTTTATATAATAGATAATCTTTTCAGATTTCAATTTATCATCAACTAATTTTGTATACTTCATTTCCATCCTTATATATATTTGAATCTTGAATTTGATGTTCAATGAGAAATCGATCTTATTGTAATCGGGATTTGCAAGTTAATTATGGTTTTGATGAGTTGAATTGATTGCTGAGGCAAAAGACAGTTGAATCCCTTCAAGTTCAATAGCATGAAATTACGTGCATCAATTAGAGTTGGAAGTTGGAACCCTATTTAAATAGTCAGAAGCTAATTAAACGCGATTACCTCATAATCCAAACATAGAAATACAATCTTAATTTGAAATTGTACACTAATTTAAATTTAAATTTCCAACAAACATTCTAGTTAATATAAATTTAGTCATATGAGGTTGTTTAGCGGAGTCCCTCATCATCGAAAATGAAGAGGCATAAGGGATGAGGAAATAAACATGAAACATAGTAATTTATGGCATGTCATATTTTATTATCTCGTTCCTGTAAACCCACATCATCATTATCTCATTAAATTTATATTATATTTTATTACCAGTGAGAATGCCACTCAAGAAGGCAAATCCAGTATCATTTAATTCACAATTATAATTCTCTATTACTTTTATAATAATAATATAAAAACTAATTTCTATTATATTATTATTATAAAGACCAGCAATTGCAGTGTCCAATTGCTGTATCGGTGATTATCAATTCCTAAAACTAATACCATATTCTAACCACCTCTAGCCTGAGCTGACAGCTATGGGAATAATCCAGTGCATTGAAAAAATAGAAGCACGCGGATGTTCTTAGGCTGTGGATTTTCGTGAGAGAATCCAATTCGATCCAATCATTGGACGTACATCTTTGAAATAAAGAACTGATTTTAAGTAATTGTATGTATAACATATTTTAATACCATCGATTGATCATCAAAACCTATAGTTTCCATGACATTTCATGATCACTTTCTGTTTTTTATTTATTTGCTTTAACCGTTCCATGCATCCTAGCTAGACCAAAAATGAAGGAAGAAACATGACGAATCACCCGTTTACTTACCTATGTCTGGAAACGGCGGAGTGCACACCATCTATGTCATGATGGATCGTGAGCTCATACCCGGTCTGTGATCTTGTTTCTATTGGGAGGTGTAGTTGACGTTCGATGCAATGCGTGGAGCTGTTGAGTAGTTAAAAATGCAGTTCTAAGAGGCGTCGGGCGTCCCTCTTTTTATTCTTCGATGCGGAGAATCAAAGTCACGGATCTGTACTCCAACGGTCCACGGACGTGACAGCCGTCCGGTAATCGCGCGTCGTCACTTTTGTCTTAACCCTTTGTTTGCGGTGGCGTGGGACAATATGGACGGTCTTATTTTAGAGGTTTTTATCTGTGAAGGAGATATCTTAGAAAAATTTCCTACAAATATTATGGATGATTAGGATAGGATCTCAATACCTTATTGTTAACCACTTTCTAGAAGCTATATGATAGCGTAGGATTGGAACTCCTCTAATCCTTGGATTTTTTTGTTTATTGCCATGGTGTAAGATGATCGTCATTCGTTTTACTCCTTCTCCATGATAATATGAGGCCCAACCAACCAATTCTGTTGCTATCGAAGAAGGCTTTTGGCACATTACATGCCTGAATATCATGTTATATACATGAATCACGCCTAATAAGATGTCATAAGGCCTGAGGACCATCCTTTTTCGGCTTTGAAATTTAATATAATATATGCCACTTCCCACTTGTTTGTTTCTGGATCATTATCATAACAGTGTTCTTAAGTTTATTATGACAATAAATAAATACATATTTATTTTATTATAATTTTACTGAAATTTCAATGAATATAGTTTGTTAACCATCACCGTCATAATGGATTAAAATTTGAATACAGAAAAGTGACAATAATTTTTAATTTATTGTTATAGACATTTATCAAAAGTCATAAATAAATTAATTTTACAATCGATATTATTTTATTATAAAAATACATGTAATTGTATGAACTTAGAAAACAGAGGGACTGGTGGTATATGATAAGCACAATTCTTTTGTTCCAAAATGAGAAAATTCACAGTTCAATGGTAATGGAGCAATTATAGCTTACGTAGTAAGCAAAAATGGCAATGGACGGGACAACTACTACTGTAGTCTACCGTTCAGATTTTAAACAACCACAAACAAGAATTCTAAATTGATAAGATATCTCTTACCACTTCAGGACGTTTTCAAGACAAAAGTTAGAAACCATGATAAAAAAAATAAATTATTGCATGGGAAACTTCCATTTTAGTTGAGTTACTCCGGTTTTCACTATTCCATTTAGCACTACGGACCCACCACGACATAAGCATCTTTGTCTCGTCTGGTCTCCGTTAAGACCACAATTGCTGGTTAATATTAACTTAACCAAGAATCCCCGGAAGCTGTAAGAACTAAAAGCCACCAAAGGCCCGCTCCTAATTTCACTCATTGTACCTGGCTTCGTACTCCTATCTGTACCTTCCATCATCAACTTTCCATGTGTACCCCTCTCCTCTCTCTTTATATATTCACTTAACCTAACCATCAGTTACTAACTTGAAAAATCTTTCGTTTCTCCTTCTCCCTCCAGCTCTCCCTGTTCCTCCCTTCAGAGAAAAGAAAACGGTTACCGAAACTAAGCCTACAATGAAGCAGCTAATCCGCCGTCTCTCACGAGTGGCCGATTCCTCCCAGTACATCCTCCTCCGATCCGAACCCCACCACGGCCTCAGCAACAAGACGGCTCGGCGGGCGGATTCGTTAAAGCGAGGAGTGCCGGAGGGGCACATACCGGTATACGTGGGAGAGGAGATGGAGCGGTTCGTGGTGAGCGCGGAGTTACTGAACCACCCCGTCTTTATAGGGCTGCTCAACAAGTCCGCCCAGGAGTACGGGTACGAGCAGAAGGGCGTGCTACGAATTCCCTGTCACGTGCTCATATTTGAGCGTGTCATGGAAGCCATCCGCCTCGGCCTCCGCTCTCAAGACGTCGACGATCTCCTCGCTTCCCTGTTCGGAACCGATGATGCCTCCGATTTTTTGTGACGCGCTGCGTCGTTTCGTGGGCCAGTGTATACTCAACGAGATCGTTTATGAGGGTTTTCTTGTAAATATACCTTATGCCGATCTTCTTCTTTTCTTTAATTCAACAGTCTAGGTGGAAAAAGATAGTGGGTTATTTTTTAAAAAGTATTTAAAATCTTTTTCTTCCACCATTTTGTTTCTTGTAGTGCTTCGTTTTTTGTTTGTAAGGACAGGAACTGAAATACTGGAAACCTGATGAAAAAATATACGACGACAGTTTATTAAGCTTCTCGTTGTGTGTCTTTCCTTTTTACTCAATTATTCTTCCTCCTTAAAATCGAGAATCTATAGAGTATGGGTATCTGTCGCTTTTGAACGAAGCGGCGGCTATGACTTGTAACGACGCCGTAGTGGTTGGCTTCCATGTGGACAGATGCAGATATAAGTGTTAAGGCGTTCAAGTCCGCTGTGGCGGTTTTGGATATGGGTCTTTAGTCTAGACCATCCGATTTTATTTTTTAAAACTAAATAATTAAATTTTAAAATTAAATATTAGAAATGTACATGTTAAACTCTAAATTGGAATTTTTGTTGTTGCATTTTCAAGAATTGTTCCATATAATCTTTAAAAAAATCTTTTTAAATTTATATATATTTATTTATTTATTTATTTATATTTGTATGCTCCTTTTTGAACATTTTCATTGAGATGGGGCTATGGAATACTCGTGGAATGTCCTTTGTTTGAGTGGCAACCGCTTCATTCCGTCCTGCCATTTGTCCGTTAGAAAGACTGGTTATATCTCTCGGCATGTTTTTTTTCTAAATGATGGAAACGCCCGAGAGTACCGTTTACAAAAGATGTCGCATAATCAGAACATAATTAACGACCATTGCTCTGTATCTAATTTAAGTTGAAAGGTTCGACTATTGTCTTTGATATGAAATATCTTAACAAATATTGAGTTAGTTAGATCTCATTTAATTTGAAAATAAATTAACGAGGATTGTTGCTATCTCGGATATCTGCCTCCAAAATTATTAAGAAAATTAATAAATTATTAGTTTTGGCACCAATTGTTGTGGGAAAATAACATTAATCTATGGTCGGTATATTATGAGTCGACATCTTGTTCAGAGACTAGATGATTCGTGAGTTTGGTTATATACCTTTCTGCTGGAATCACAACCATTTTTTTTAGAAGGAATCGTTTTATAGATGATATGAGAATATACAACAGGAACCCCAAAAACAAGGCTGTATGCTAAGGCATTGATTGACTGGAAGACACCACAGAAACGCAAGTGTATCTCAGTCCATCATAACCTATCACCTTAAAATCCTAGATAATTTGTGTGTTGCTACAACTAATTAATTTAATTAATTTGATGGGGATACGGGATAATCTCCGATATTGTCTTTTATTACTTGTTGTTGAAGTGGTACTGTCGAGCCTAGTCACGATTAGACATTTTGATCAATACGATGTTACCTTATCTTGCAGAAAACCAATCAAATTAATTGTTACTGTAAAAACAATTATGAGTGTGAGTGAAAATGAGTAGATTGGAATCAACATTACAAAGACCAAAGCTCTTGAGCTTGAAGTTAAATCTATAGGAAAGTTGGAGAAGATTTGTCCGGTTTCTCTCGTTTGCAATCGCTTTTTTTGCTTATGACCCAACTAGCCAACAACTAATCAAGAACGACAATATATGTGAAATTAAATATTGAAGCCTATCTATTCTAATCACATCATTTGATTATCGAAATACAATTAATACCGACAAAAATAATATGATCAAGGGCCAACTAAGCAAATTAAGTATGGAATCTTCTTTTTGACACAACCAGAACAGGACAAATCAAGTTGTGCAATTGGCGCAGCAGCCATAAGACACCGAAAATTGGCAGCACTCATGGAAAGTAGAAGAGCCTCACATTGATGATATGGTATCACAATAGATCGATCAAGGTCAAGAGTCATACGTATAAATCTCCCTTTGGCGTTCAATCATTTTTCTGTTGAACGCTTCGAGAAGCAATGTATATATCTTTTCCCTCGGCCTTAATTAATACATGATTGTGATTCCAAAAAGAAAAAAACAATAATCTGAACCCTGTGAGCAAAGGTTCCCCATTGTTCTTAAAGTTGACCCACATTTCTTCAATTTTTTCAACAGAAAACACTATTTTTTTTCATTGATTAGGTTTTGTTCAAACTGTGATGTCAAAAGAGTACAAATTGAACCTTGTGTCCAACTCCTTGAGGAGGAAATAATTGAGGAGAGGAGAGCAAGTCTTGATACAATGGATCAACAGACTGTTATACATGCAGAGCTTTGAATAAATTACGTTGCCCCATCTAGTTATTTCAACAAATCATATTTTGTGAAACGGCAGTCCTTGTCATGAAGATGATATGTAGTAGGTAACAATGAAAATTTTCTGAGACAGCTTAGTGCCGTACACGAATTATGTAATGAAAACTTTTGATTTTGACATGATTAAAGAACCTGACAAAAAGACTACAAGCAGTATTACTTCATATCAAGGCTCTCAGATTCAAGCATTTTGTGGCTAACAAACTTATAGTCCAAATTCTTGCTTATAAAGTTTATTTCGTCATGGCCACGTGTTTATATAAATCATAGCATATGAAATTTTGTTCTTTTTTCTTTATTTATCCTCGACAAATTTAGGAGAAAAAAAACGGAACAGGTAACTTCGTGTTTAAGTATTATTAGCTAATTAGTTGCTGATTTGTAGTCTTATAACCCTTAATTCAACTTGTTAGTCCCACAATCTAGGACAATGGGACCGACCCTTTTCTTTTGGGTCTTATTTTCAAACATTTGCAGTCCAACACCAGGAACTTTCTAACCATATTATAGCAAACCAGGAACATAATTTGGGGACGGAGAACTCGGCTTGCCCATGTATAAAGCATCTTGCATCACACGCCAGATCATAAAGAACAAAAAGGAAAGTGCAATCTTTCTAGTATGTGTGGGTACGAGAATATTCCTTCAAGCTGTGTGGACAGCATATAATTTGATAACTCATAGGAAAGAAACACTTTTAACTATTTGGCAACCAAGCAGTTCCAATACAGTTAAGATCCAGTACACTAAAACGCGGAACTTCAGAGAATCACGACGATCTGCTCCTACACTTCAACACGTATTTATAAGATAAAAATAAAAGAAAAAGCGGTACCCCACTTTATTCTCTTCATCGTTCCCAAGAATTACGGTTTAGATTATCCAACCTTGCGTACACGTTAATATTCTATAGACATGGTCCCACGTTGTTGTACGCGTGACAGTACACTACCATGAAAATGCATGCCCTTGATTTGCGGTGTATGCACATGGCTTAGCATGTAGTGTCACGTTCGGCGTCTATGGTTATGATCATTATAGATTGTAGGGATGGTACATCGTCTAATCTCTTTCGATAAATCAAAGAATTTTCGCACTGGTCTCTGAGGACATTTTTATTAAAGGGAACCTTACCCAAAAGGACCCGGAAGAATGGCCCGTCGTACGAAGATTACCATGTGAATGTGTGATACTTGGCACATGGTAAGTAATGAAGAGCAATGATTGTTTAGATTATCATTCCCGTACTTGGAAACGGATCTTCTACAGCGAAGAACAACAGAGAGCTTGTTCAAATAAGAAAGAAAGGCTCATGACTTTCAAATAAGGTACATGGGCACCTAGTTAAGCAGGGCTCATCACTTCACATGGCTGCTTTTGTAGGGTACTTTATGATCAGTCTCTTCATCCATACTAAAAAATGATACGTGGTTGCATATTGGCCATTTATTGGTTTCCCATGCTTGTTGTATTTCTATCTTTATTCGTAGACAACATTTCTTCCAAATATAAATTTATAGTCATATATAATATAATAGATAGTTTTAATTTATAGGTTACTCTTATTTCAGATATTAATTTAATTTAGTAAGACAATTTGTGAATGTAACGCGTCGACAAGGAAAGGCCTTGATATGAGGGGATTAACATTTGATTGGATCAACTGTTAAAGAGGACCGGGCCTTCATTTGGGCGAAAGCTAGCTATCCATTCAATCTTGTAAGCTATAAGTATGTAACCCAGATTATAAATGCGAGATGAATTCATACACCAGATCAGAAGGTTTTTGAGTTAATAATTAAGGATTGATTTCAGTCCCTTTAAGTATTTAATTAAGGTTGTATATTAAAATATAAATATTATTGATAAAAATATTTATTTTAATAGATATCTATGATGAACTTTTTTGAACGGATGAGAATATTCTTTTAATTTCGATAAATCTATTACAATTAACATCAATTGGATTTGGAGAGTGGACTTGAGATCAATAACAAATTGATGCGAATTCATACTTGAATTTTGAATCTTTAAATTGTTTATTGGAATATAAATTTATTATTATTTTAGTTTAGTGACCTGAAGATTAAGAGATTCTAGTTGTAATATTTCTAATATTATAAAAATATAATTATAGCTACAGGTAAACGATGACAGTTAATTTGATAAAGTTGCCGTTTTTTCACATGTATGAAACCCATACAAATAAAACAAAAAAAAAGTAAAATAAAAACCATTCGTATACAAATTTAATTATAGACTTTTAGAAGTGGAAACAAAAAATGTATTACAATCTAACTTATTTTTATTGCCAAAATATTATGAAGCATTAATTTGAATAGTGACATATATTTAATTTGGTCAGAACTAGCCGTAAATTACTGATGAAACAGTTTTATTTTGTATTATTAGCGATCCGTAATTCTTGGAATTTTCCTTTGGTGAGCAGGAACTCGTGTATTGAATGCAACGACTACGAGTAGAGAAAGCGAATATTTCAGTTTTTCTTCCACGAACACGTGAAACATCAATCCTCACACGGTTGGTTTTCTGCCTACTGCCTGGACTCACGCGTGCGCTCCGTCTCTGTTTTAGCCTCGTTTATATTTTGCCAACAATGCCAAATTAAGGATTACTCGTCAATTCAAAAGAAACTAATAATGGTCCCAACAAGCATTTATTGAGCGCGTTAGCCAGTCGTAGAGGCTTTAATTGTGATGGTCAAGCTTTCGTGTCATAAATTCCTGGGAGAAGAATATAAATGCAGGAAGTTAGTTTAGCTGAAAGATATGCTTCTAACACCAGGGATGGGATCACGCGTTCACCGTTTGATAAAAAAGAGAAAGATTGAAAGCCAAAAATTTTACAAGATAAAATATACATCTGAGACTTAGTTCAAGCTTTGTGGCTGAGGTTTATAGATTGGGATCGGAAACCTTCTTGTTCGAATGTCTATTTATCTTGTTATGATAAAGTATGATATTTCTTTAGGTCATATTCGTAGGCCTTGTGGTACCAATTCACGATTAGCAGCAAATGTCAAATGTTGATGGTTTTATTTTATGTTAGATATGATAATGATATATCATGAATTGATATTTGATTGAGATACATTACTATAGATTCAATTATTATCGTGTATGTATCGTTGGCCCAAATAAACAATTGCATCTCAATAACTTATATTAGTAAGGGGTGGTCTTAACTCTTAATTGCCTAATCATGATTAGAGTTTTGAGAATGTTCATAAAATATTATGATAAACTATTTATTTTAAAAAATATCCATTAAAATCTGTAAAAAGATTGGTTCAGTTATGATTGGAATACTCTTTTAATTATAACAAAAAATTATTCGTATAATTAGAAAGTTTGTATATAATCATTAAAGAATTTATCCATAATAGATCTGAGTCTTGCTTAGTCTTTGTCCATCATGAATTATGCATCCACTCTGGACACTAAGGTAAAGTCTTTGGCAGAATAAATCAATCTCAATCCAAGTCTAATCCAATTTTCCTCACAAAAATTTTAACTAGAAAGATCACATCTTTTTTTTTTTTAAAGGTATAGGGGTATCCACCGTGACTAATCCCCTACGCTGCCTCGTAAGCACCGGCGAAGGGTGGGTTCAGCTGGCCCAAAATTTTTTAAGTGTTCCATACCCAAAGACAAGAATCGAACTCCTAACCTTTGGTTAAGGAGTAAGTCTTACCCCCCAAGCAAAGTCGGGTTCTTACGTGGCATCTGGGATGAGATTGATGCTTGGTGTCATGATTCGCAATTTACACATTTGTCCTTTCGTTGTTGCGTGGTAACCCGGGCAGCTAAAATGATGTAATAAATAACATGTTACGTAAATTATTGAAATTTAATTAATATCAAATATATTATGCTAAACGATGAATAAGATAAATAAATTTTGGTTTTTATAATATATTTGTGAAGAAATAAAAAATTTAGCTATTTTTAATCACATATTTGATATTAATCGGCACATGTTATACCTTCAAAGAAATAAACGTGTTTCATCTTGTATATATTGTTGACCTTTGTGATGCACATCTTTCGACGGAAACCATTTAATTATATAAAAATAAATTTCTAATGATTTTTTTTTTAAAAATAAAATATCTTCTCGGTTGGTCGGTGGGTCAATCGTATAATTAATCACTTAACGAATTTCGATCGGCATAAACTATATTGAAGTGTCAATCATACGCAAGTCAAATAGTCAACATTTCATAAATCTTTATTTATTGTTCGTTAGGCGGTCATACCAGCTTCTTGAAGAAAAATAGATATCACGCAGTAAAATAAACAAAGGTAATGTTTTACCTTAAACATTCATGGTAGGTTAGCAACTTTAAGCAAACGTAATAGATAATTTCATCGGCAATTAATGCTTGTTAGGTATGCGATTTAATGAATGGCCTTTAATTAATTGCGTAGCTCCATGAGAACAAACTGATGACCACGCATATCATTTCACAGAGTTTAGGTAAGTGTTGTTTTCATTCATTTAATGTTGCAGCTAATTGTAGGGCTCTGTAATGACCCCATCTATGAAGCTACCATATATAGTCACATTCTCTACTAGCAAAACACTTTTAGTCCGAATTTGGAGATTGACGCGTGACAAAGGCGCAATCTAAAACGACGCCGTTATCACATAATCATGTCTACAATAATAAAATTCAACCTTCTAACAAAGGATAAATACATAATGTATAAATATTAAGGTAATCTCATAGTAAACACCGCATCAATTTTGTGTTTTCCCTATGTTATAAAAATATAATCGGATTGGTAGATTTTAGCGGATTTAACCGAATCTTAATACAATAAAATTATAAATTCTTCGATTTTAATAATATTCGATGGGATTTTGAAAACCATGATTAGAAAATTAGAGGATAACCTGAGATGCCAACTAAACAGTCAATTATTAAAGTTTTGGGTGAAAAATTTAGGTATTAAACTCTTGGAAGAAAGTAGGTTGGAACTTTAAATACCATGACGAAATTGGTCATTTAATGTGCGTTAGGTATATCTATTGAATTAGCATAGTAAATGGCCATAATTAGCCTCATGCCGCAGCCATAAGGTTCATCATTTGACAAACTGTGGAAGAGTGGAGTTTTCAAACATTTATAGGACGCAACCACACATGTTGTTCCCATCACGATCCCTCTTAATTATGATCTACCAAAAGGCTGGTACATAGACAGATGGACAGAGTAGAGTACATGCCCATCATATCGAGCTTGATCGAGGACTTAAATCTGTATGGATACATGTCACAGTCTGAGATTAATATGTTTCCATTAATGCGTTGCAACAAAACCTAATGCCAATCTTTAATTTGTTTAAGGTGGGTCGAATTTCCCTAAAAGTTTTTACAGTCAGTAGTCAGTACCAACCGACTTGGATGTTGCAGATCGCATCTGGGTAAAGCTTATTTATTGCTGTATTTTGCTGAATATCAAATTATTATTTGTTTTTAATTTTATTAATCAATTTTAATAAATTATCATTCATATACAATATTTAAAAATGGATGTGGTATCATAGCGGGTTATATTACCCCGAGAAAATGAGTCATGGAGAAAAATTAGTCCAACTATTGAGTAGCATAATCTTCATTATTACAAAAAGAAACATATTTCATAGCCATTGATTTAGAGATTGGTACAGTTGAAGTGCGAATGTTCAACTTTGGATATATATATACAAAGAAAATGGCTGGCTAAGGATAAACTATGGAAATTTTTGTCTAGGGTTCAAAAGAAAAGCAGAATTGAAGTGATTCAGGACTAGACAGAATTCTGTATGGTGTCTCAAATTGACATATTGAGGTCTATCCTAGGCTTCTTCATAAATGGGATTGGGACTGCGGTATTGCACCTCGGGCATTTTGGATTGTTTTTCATTATCAACACGTAGGATAAGCAACCAGGGCATCCTGCTGCAAGCACTGGCGATGACGATTCTAGTCGTTCTTCGTTTTCTTCCTCCTGAACATCTCTTACTGAAGATGATGACGACGAACATGAAGGTGACAACGGGGCTTTCCATAAATATGATGACCGCTTCCTAACTGGAGCTTTATCTGCTCTTTCAAGTGCAGATTTTACTCTATCCAAAGTGCATACGTTTTGGTAGCTTCTGGATAATGACGATGATACTAACTTGAGATCCAAGCTAGTTTCATCAAAAAGATTTAGCGTGACTTTCGACGGCGACGGAGGGAAGTTCAGATCCTGGAAACTGGGTACTGTTTGAATGGCTTGATGTTTGCTGTGATGCGAGGATGATGAGGGCGGATTCGAAGAGTTGCATCTTTGCAAGTAAACCTTACCGGACTGCAAGAATTGAAGATAAAAATCAACCTTAAATTCGCTATGGAGTTAATGGTAATGTAAAGTTGCGTGTCCTGAATTTACCGTAGAAAGAATAAATGTATAATTAATGGAAGTAAATAGTATGAAAGTGGGAGAAGAAGTTGCAGAGCATTGAAGAACGTTCATAAATATAAAGCTAAAATCCTAATTCCTCAGGCTATTGATCACAAAAACAAAATAAGAGCAGAAATCGAGAAATGAGGTGTCATGAGTAAATAATATTAAAAAAGTATTCATTTACGTAATGGGTCCATTGACAGGATTGATTTCTTGCAGACATAAATACTACAGAACTGCTGTTTGGTTGCTAGAAAAGTTAACCAAATCAAAGTTTGCAGAAACCTATAGAAAGCCATCCACTTTCAAGCTCCATGTAGCTTCCATGAAAACTAAAAGCCGGTCAGATGGGTACAAGAATCAATTGATTTGACACTTTTATTCCCCTCTTTCTAGTTTCATGGAACCCAAACACGATTAAGAAATCATGGAAGACAAAACCACTCCCACGAAAAAGGGAAAACTTCCCGACACCCTAATCTCAAAGCCAGCCAATATAGAATGAGAAAAGGGAAGCATTACCCAACCACGAAAGACATATTTTGTACCATGAAACTCTGTTTCTCACAAGACACAGAGAAATGGCCAATCAAAGCATATCATGCTCTGTTATGGATTTTGAACCCTCGGTGAAGAAACCAAAAGCTTTGTCTCTCACAGGAAACGAACCAAAATAGAAGAATGAAAGGAAAAAACCCAAGAAATTTTTAACATATCATAGCCATCACGATTTCATAAGAGAAACAAAGAGAAAAACCTTCAAGTCCAAACGCTTTTCCCAGCCACAAGGGACTTCCACGTCGAGGTCCAGTTCTTGAGAGTCGTCCTTGGTGGAACCACCTCCACCACCACCACCGCCACCGCCACCGCCAAGCAAGTCTCTGGTAATAGGGGAAGTTGATTTCCCACCAGCAGGTTCATTACCTATCGCCCGATCATCCTTATATCCGCTCAAACCTCTTATAAGAGAACTCACTTCAGCAGCCATGACTCAGAGAACTTCTTCTTTCACTTCGAGCGAGTGGCTATAACAGGGGAAGAGAAGAGACTCAATGGGCTATTTGTATTAATTTGAGATGCGTATCTGTTTATATATGAATGAGAAATGAGATAGAACGTTACCAAAGAAAAAAAATCTAAAAGAAAATTCATTGCAATTATTACTGCTGCTACTACCTGTATACGTGAATTTGTTTTGAATTTTCGTGCAAAGTGACATTTGATTGATTTATTGTTACATTTAATGTTTTGGTTAATGATTTATTTATGGTACGTGGATGAAGTTGGCGGGGGATATCCAAGGAAAGGGAGGGCACGTAAGTAAATGAATCGTCTTTAATGCTTTCAAATGGCAGCAGCCCACACTTATGACTATTTATTTTCCTCTTTTAGATTATTTAATTCACCTTTTTTCTTTCTTCTATATTCAATTTTTTTTAATTTAAAAAGTATCCGAAATTAATCTTTCTTTATATTTCCATCCACATTCAGGTTGGATGAGATTTATTATAAATATTCTTAAAATGGTATAACAAAGGTACCGCTTAAAGGTGTAAATCTTGAGGTATATATCTTTTATTTTACTCGTATTTAAACAAGATATAAATCCAATTCAGATTTAATCATATCGAAGTGATTTAAAATATTAATATTTTATGATATTTTTCCTGCTCATAATTAAATTATTATTATACTACTTCGGTAGGTATTCCATTAATAGCGTTGAATATTATTTTAGACAAATATTTAAAAAATCAAACAATCCTGGCCAGAGATTGACTAAATTGATGATTTAAATATCCTTTATGGCCAGCATTCAATAAATATTGAATTGATCGGAATCGTGTTTAAATGATACCAAACCATTTGACGTGTTGGATGTTGAAGATAATATGGTAAGGAAAAGATACTTTCTAATTTTTTTTAAAGTTGTCACATTTGATCTGTTCCAGGCGTTAGCTACGTTATAGTTTATTGCATGAAAAATTTTAGACGATATAAGTTTATATACTTTTCATATATATATATATTTCTATGTATTTATATATATTAGTACGATGGTATATTGACCAACTGCATTGTACTGTCAGACATCTAAATTGTTCTGTGCGTACTTCGCTTTGAGATTGTTGGGTGGAGAATTTAATGAACGTGAATTGGAGCCTGAAATCACGGTAATTTGCTGAATTTAATCGATCCTAAGTTTTTAAGATGCTTTATACCTATTCAAATCTTTAAACATGTTTGAATAGAAATAGTCCAGAAACAGCTGATCTCACGAAAAGTTTAATGAAACGAAACATTGATTTTTATGACCAAGAAGGTGTAATAAAGTAGAACTTGTTGTCATGATTTTCCTGGGAAGGTTTCCTTTTGAGAGGCTATACTGGGTTTTAAAACACAATAGCTTTGGTATTTGAGGATGAGACTAAGTACAGTTGGGGATATGACTAGGGAAACGAAATCCTTTCCCAAGATTTATAATGTTTGTGAAAGCAAATATTTATAAAGAAACCTAATAGTCTCATGATCTGCCGAGCCTGCCTTAACCACACGAATATCTTTGTTGCTAAGTACACTGGATGAAAAGCAATATTTTGGATCATAGGAAAGTACTGAGTCCCCATTTTGTATTTATGACAGGGTAATTGTTCATGAAAGAGGGAATTGTGTACGTGCAATAGTCTAGGAATACATTTATTTTCGGATTCATACATTACCACGGAGTTTCAGGGCTTAGGAAGTTGTAAGCATTTAAGGGACACAAAGAAGTCTTAAATACCACATTAAATATGGTGACCCCCCTTGGGATGATGACGGGGTCATGATGCTTTCTTTTAAAAGCTATCTTTTAGTGTATTTATAGTACTAACATAAAGAAAGGGTTGCATGAGTATTAGAGATTGACAATATTTTATAGGACCAATGCCTATAATTTAATGCTTTACTCCTTCCATTTTGTAAGAGAATTGAATTCTTACCAGTATTCAATGCATGCCTTTCCTGTTGGCATTCTTCTTCTTCTTCTTTTCTGGGCTCATCTGAAGCGTCAGGTTACAGCTCTACCTCATCTATGGAGGCCAGAAAGTGATTTTTTATGTGCCGAGGTGAATAAGAATCACCTCACGTCTATCTGCAACACAGCATTTTTAGCAGTCTTTGTCCTTGAGGAGTTGCGAGGTTTTTCCCTGAGCCCTTGTGGCATTTAATGTCATTTAATCCCCTAGAGAAGAAGCCAATTGATCTATAACAACTATTTTCCTTTATTAATTACTCTTTTCCCTGGCAAATAACAAAAACACGATTCTCTCGTTTCATTTATGTTTGAAGCTCCATGAATTCAATAACATGACGTATCGCCATTCTATTTCTGCAAAGTTGAAGCAACTTGATTTGCTTTGTTTTGTTGCACTTGAATCTGTTCAAGCACCAGGAAGGAGGGAGAGGTCACACCTATATGGAAGCATTAATGAGAGACTATGATGGACACGTACAAAACAACAAAAATCAACAAAACTATGACCGGTAAGGCTCGGAGATCCTAATCACGACGATACAGTGTATCTGTAGCTACCAGTAACATGTCCAAGAACACTCAGCGGCGTAGACGAGAAGCAAACTCATCAATGAATTAAGGGTTGCTGATCAGTGAGGATCCTTACATGGAGTTCGGTAAGAGAAAATATCAGTTTGGGTGTTTCAAAACCGTTAGTTTATGAATTGATATAAAATTATTTTAATAATGGTAAAGAGCATAAAATATTAAATAAATCAATTTTAACCCCTTAATATTAATATTTTAAAATTAATAATAAACTAAATATCTTTTTTCTTTTGTATAGGTTCCCTCTTCTCTTTTTTTTATGAAATATACTCCCAAACGCATTATAAGAACTTTATGGTAATGTTCTGGAGAGTGATTGCTTTGGATTTGATGCCTTCTGTGTAGATTTTAAACCATAGAGATTGAGTAGAATGATTTTGCATGATTAAGACTGTTCATAAACCTTATCTGTTGCTTTCTTTGAAGAATATTAATATCCATTCCCAACTTTTTGCCTTATCAGAATTGGACTTTCATGGAATATTACAGGTTTTGCCCCACAGATTTTATCAGTAAAGGTATCCAATTGGTGCAAATCATCAAGAATTGTCTTTAAAAAATAAAATAAAGAAATATAACTCAAAATCTGGAAGAAATTATTTATCAAATATTTTTCATTATGTTAAAAAATTATTGGAAACAAAAAGAAGGAGCATTCCACCTTTATTTATGCTTGACCAAGTGGGAGACCAGGAGAAGTGAATGGGCCTGGAATAACTGAATGGGCTGTGAAGAACATTCTGAAACAGATTTGGAATAATTGCTTTGGCCCACCAATTTTTATATCTGGATTGATTCTCCATTATCATTACCATTTACAAGAACTTCACCCAAATACGCGAAACTGCTATAATAATACGCGACCCAAGGATCAGCCCAGCACACCCAGGCACCTGTCTGGCTCTGCCACTGTTCTGTTTCGTTTCTCCGCAACAACAGAGCCCTCGAGGCAAAAGGCAACGCTGCTAGCAGTCCAGCAGAAGCAAGAACAAGATGCAGATCTTCGTCAAGACCCTGACCGGAAAGACCATCACTCTCGAGGTCGAGAGCAGCGATACCATCGATAACGTTAAGGCTAAGATTCAGGTACTTTTCTTTCTGTACTCTTGCTGGTTCAATCGGTGCCTTTTGATCGTTCTTGTTTATGTTTGTGTTTCTTTTCTTTCATGGTATGCTTGCTTTCAACTTATTTATGTGGAACGGGGATTTTGGTTTATGTGTGTTGAAAAGTCGTCTTGGTCTGTTGGGTTTGATTTTCTTGGTGGGGAAAGGTAAAAGCTTGAGTCTTTGGGTTAAATTTGTGGTAAGATTCAGAGCTCTCGTGATAATTTTTTTTTAGCTGGCGTTACTTGGAGAGTTTGGCTTGCTTAACCAGCTTTATGTGAGACAGAAAATGGATGTCATTTCAACTAACTCATATAATAGTTTTGTATGATCTGGTCGAAAGAGCTCTGCTTATGATTTAAGCGTTACATATCGTTATAAATTTATTTTTGATTTGGAGATTTGTCAGGCTTTGTTATTATGGATTGCTGAACTGAACACGTTTAACTATTTATTGATGGTGGGTATGTTTTTCTCAGGATAAGGAAGGAATCCCGCCAGACCAGCAGAGATTGATTTTCGCAGGCAAGCAATTGGAGGATGGCCGAACCCTTGCTGACTATAACATCCAGAAAGAGTCAACACTTCATCTGGTTTTGAGGCTTAGGGGAGGAACTATGATCAAAGTGAAGACACTCACTGGAAAGGAAATCGAAATTGATATTGAACCGAATGATACCATTGATAGGATAAAGGAACGAGTGGAGGAGAAAGAAGGTATTCCTCCTGTGCAGCAAAGGTAACAGTTTCAATTTTCCCATAAACATATAAATGTATGAATGACTAGTCATCTGATGCTCGTCAAACTGCTATTCTGAGCCCAGCATGCTATCTCTTTTTTTTTCTTTCCCTGTTCTTTGGATCATCAAATATTTTGTATATGCAGAATTTCAAGCTTTGTGTGAGGCGAGGAGTTTTCTGTTTATATTCTATAAGCATTAAGTATATTTTTATCACTTCAAAATCGGATGGATCACTTTAAAAATTTCGGAGGAACTGGACTCACCCATTGTTGGTGCTTTAAAGCTGAGGGATTAGTCGTGGATACTCTTTTAATTTTTTTATTAAAATTTGGATTTCACACACATTACCTTAGATGGTTGCTGTTCCTGTAGCGTACAAGCAATAATGTGAGGGCTAAAGTCATTGAGGTACATTCTTGTTAATTTGGCATTTTCACCATATTAGGATCGAGAAATCACAACTTATTTCACACAATATGCCATATGCTTCTTCCTTTCTTATCATTTTAATGGCTTTGATGCTCTATCAGGCCCTAGATTGATGTCAGTAACCATTTGCAGGCTCATTTACGCCGGTAAGCAGCTTGCAGATGACAAGACTGCGCGGGATTACAATATTGAGGGTGGCTCTGTGCTGCATCTAGTGTTAGCCCTGAGGGGTGGCAGGCTCTAGATGTTGCTATGTTTTATTATATCTCTTCATGCCGAGACTTGTGATATGTGGAGATAAAATGGAAAAAAACAAGTAGAGGACTTGACAAGGAAACATGATCGGTTAATTTTCTGGACATGAGACTATTCAATTGTCGTACACTTGTCTGTAGCTTTTAAATTTGCAATCTACCTTGATGGTATTGCCTCAGTCATTTAGGCGGGGAAATGATAAATGCTACTAGGAAATTGGGCCATTTATCTTATTATTGGGCCTCGCTATCGAGTTAACCAGTTGCGCTACCCCGATTATTGTGGAAGTTTCGGCCTTGTTACTTCGTTAGGCCAGTGCAGTTTGAACTACTCCCTGTCTTGGGCCTCTGGATGGTGAACCGTATGCTGTGTGCTTTGCGTTTGCTGGCGTATTATGGATCAGTATTTTTAATTAAATATAGATATAGCAAATTCGACTTGGGTAGTTATTGATTTAGAACAATACCAAAATTAAATGAAGAACAGATATTAAATTAATTTTATTAATTACTATGTCATTTTTTCAACGGCGATTTCGATTTTATTGGATTCTAACACAAACGGGCTGTGATACCTTTGCTTAGTTACCGGACAAAAGCACCGTCTGTCCTTAGCAATTCAAATCAAGTACATCTTCGGGCACACGCAAATCCAACCCCCGGCTGCAAACATAGGCGAAAGCGTCATGCATTTGTCCTCTTTTATGTTCTTCGTCCACTTGTCTACACTTGCAGTCAACGAATCTGTTCAAAAAGTGTATCTACATCTATATCAAAAGTAAAATTTTGTTGGCCGTGAAAAGTCTTTTGTGGTTAGTGATCAGTCCACTGACTAGAGTGCCTAAGGATGCCATGGTTAGGTGTATCATGAGAGTAAAATCTCCGTGATGTTAGTTTCCCTAACAAATGAATTTGGAGATGTCCCTAACAATGATTTGGTCCCTTTCAAAAGTTGGACTTCGTTTAATTTGCATGGACAGGGTTTGGTGTGAATTAACTAATACGATGAAAGCTTATATTATCATATGATTCAAAAGCAATTTGGGTGGGTGACCTAACCCGAAGACCTGAGTAGTTTGTCCGTTCCCGAGATTCTTTCAACTAATGAATCTAACTACATTACACTACCAATTTGTGTTCATCTAACTAACAATAAAAGTTGAATTTTATTTAAACATCATCTTTATGATTTAAATATAAATAATTGATATTATATTTTAATCGATTCGAGATAAATCTACTGAAGGATCCTAGAACTATTAATTATTTTTTCAAAAAACTACCTCCCATTTGCGAAGGCTGGATTAGAATTATAGATTCCCCGTTAGAATGAACTGGTGTCAAAATAATATTTGAGACCACAGATGCAACCTGGTCGGGGAAAAAAATCTTTCGTTTTCTAGGCAAAATTTCGCAAATAAAATGATGGTTATATAACAGTTAAGAACCCAGTAACATTTTTTTAATTATTTTTTAGTTCCATCCAAAACACAACCTAACAACATTCATTTTATTGTCTTTTAGGTTGCTATACATATATATATTTTTAATATGTAGACTGCTGTAGGTGTTTTAAATTAGGTCATTAGTTAGAGTGATGACTTGAATAATATTTTTCTTTCTTTTTTTCGTTTCTTAACATAGTTGTTGTAGTTCAAGGCGTTAGGCGTTATTTTGTTGTAGTCAAGATATTGATTGAGGTTGTCTAATGGTTTCCATCTTCCGATCTTAAGGATGATGTTCCTCGTACTTGCTTTATTTCTAATTAATGAATAGTTTTTATTAAAAAAAACACCACACTGAAGGCATCAGAAGAAAGTTTAGTTGGTTTTATTTATCCTAATAAAAAAATTTAAATGCTTATTAAACTGTTTATTGTCTCAAAATTTTTGTAACAGTTATAGTATATTATTCTTGATTATGGAAGAAACAAGGAAGAGCACTTGTGAGGGGCACCACATTCTCGATATGTATAGGACTATAAAGAATAGAAGCAATCAAGAATAATACTATACATATCGAGGATATTTGTTAACAATATTCGGCTTGCTGTGTTCCCACTGGGTATACTCTAACAATCACAGAAAATAAGGCAAGAAATCCAACTTACCATAGCAGCAATGATAAATACGACATGAAATAAGGATAGAATAGGCATATGGTCGAACAAGAAAGATTCAACGAATAAACCCACAATTCATGGGAGTCTATATGATAAAGTTGAGAACCTTTGGATAAGTTCCAATAACACGATAGTCTCTGAAATACTACCTATGCAGGAAGTGGCTAAATGTATAAAAGGAATCGCTATCAGGTTTGGAGTTGGACACGATGATTGATGACACCACTAAGATTGAAAACTTGTCTTATTTTCGTCCAGATGGATGGCTAGGATTTTTGTATGGAATTGGCGACCGCATTGCAGACCCTTGTATATCAGATTTTGTTTCCTACTGGACTAACTGCGGTGAAGTGAGCTTACTGAAGTCGAGGAGATTGCATTTAATAAGCACAATGAGTAATAAATTATTTGTTCAAATTATAGATATTGAATAATCTTTTTGGATCTCCTTCTATTTATTACCTCATATAGCATTCTGTCCAAGGCAAATATCATGTGTTCTTTCTTGGTCATCCCTCCTGCGATTTCTCATATATAGTACGGAAAGAGAGGAGGAGGTGATGCAAAAGGAGTCCATTACTGAGTATTTGATAGAACTGAGTGGCGCTGGAGAAAGATAACAGACAAAACTCGGTGGGAATTCTTCTAAGATGGGAAGAGGAAGAGCTCCTTGCTGCGACAAGAGTCAAGTGAAGAGAGGTCCATGGAGTCCAGAAGAGGACTTGAAGCTCGTATCTTTCATCCAGAATAATGGACATGAAAACTGGAGGGCTCTCCCTAAACAAGCAGGTGAGTTGTCTCGATTCTCAATTCTCAATTCTCGACCCTTGACTCTCTCTTGCTTGGACGCTCATACCTGTGCTCATGATCCAGATGATCCATTTCCATTTACAGATTTTTCAATACTTAATTAGCACACAAATTGCCTTAAGTTTAAGATTTCTTTGCACCCATATTTTAATCTACTCCAAGTGCAGATATCATCCGTATGATCACCTGCCCTTTCTTCATTAATTCTTTTCTTCAATCCAACAAAACAGACAAAAGGTTGTCAGAGTTTAACTCTTTCTTCCGACTTTTTGCTTTCTTTTGCTTGGAAAGTAATGCTCTTTGACCATAGAATCTCGTGGTTGCTAGCGTTTAGTTTTGATTGGCCATACTATCGTCATCAACCCATTGGGAAGACAAGTTTGAAACGTTTGAACTTATCAGATAAAAAACCTTTTACGGCAGATAATATTACAGTACTCAGATGAATTTTATAAACTGAGATCTAGGACTACCTAGCCAGTACATATATGTAATATATTCGTACGACCATAAATTCAGAATCCTTATCTTATCATAGAAATATTAAAATCACATATACATCTTGAACAATTCTAGAAAAGCTATTGGAAATTTGGAAAATTTCACCAAAATTCATTATTTCCATGGCTAATAGTTTTTCAGTGAGAAAGATTTTTAATTTTTTTTTCTAATTATGAATATTTAATTATAGCACTATAATTGGGGTTGTTCTCTATTCCAAATATGACTTTATTACCATTAATTGCTTTTATGCAATAATAAATTTGTTACTCCACCTGTCATGTGCACTGCATACATCATCAAAGGGAAAGAACGCAAGGGTGATGGATTTGACTGATAAAAAGATATTGCATGCATTTAAACATTTGGTTTCGTAGGATATGTCCGTTTTTGTTAACATATACGACATTTCTTTCCTCCTAAAATGCATTATCCTTATCTCCATACGGTCTTCGTGCAATGGCACGATTTATAACCCTTCCATAAAAGTGTTCTCGTTTAGTTAATTACAAAGATACTGATTAATTGAATCCTCTCTTACGATAATGGCATTAGTGGGAAAGGAAATGCTTAATTTAGATCCCACCCCTCAAAGATACTGAGTTAGTAATTGTATAAAGATAGATTAATTTTATAATTGATGGAGGTATTCTTTTATTTTTTTTAAAAAAAATCAAAAGACTCGTACCACTTGGGAAAAGGTATATCGAACGTCTAAGACAGTTGAAGGGTTGAGCCTTGACGGCCTAAACTTTTTCTATTTACTTTTAAATTTCTGCTTCTTTTAATTAACTTTTGGGTGCTTGTGGTGTAGGATTGCTGCGATGTGGAAAAAGTTGTCGTTTAAGGTGGATTAATTACCTAAGGCCTGACGTCAAGAGAGGGAACTTCACCAAAGAGGAAGAGGAGACCATAATGAGGCTACATCAAACTCTGGGGAACAAGTGAGATTCTATAAGCATAGTCTATGACTATGTTCGAGTGTCTTGTTTTTTAACAGCAGCTTAGTTTAATCTTCCAGGTGGTCAAAAATCGCAACTCAGCTGCCTGGACGAACGGACAATGAGATTAAGAATGTGTGGAACACTCACTTGAAGAAAAGATTGTCTGCCCAGAATGTTGTTACTAAAGGAGATGAAGTAAAGGAATCCTCTGCAACCTCCTCGTCCTCCTCTTCCTCTAGTACAATAATGTCGTCTGATGATCTGCGACGGAATCGAGGGTCCATCCTAAAGAAGCCTCGCGAATTGGTGAATTCGCAGGGTTCACAGGGAGAAGTATGTAATGAGTCCAGATCAAATATGGAAGTGAAGGGTTTTGGAGGTTCCAGCTCCATCTCTTCCAATAACTCCAATGCCACAAACTTAAGCCAACTTGACGTCTCTCAAAATCCAGATATTCCGATGGGTTCGGTTTTGGACTTCGCCAGACGTTATGGTTCTGTTCATCCTACATTAGAGGAGGTAAACAAGCCAGGTCAGATCCAAGGCACTGCTGACGAAATCCCGTTGGAGTCGGACTATGATTTCTGGGAGATGCTAGATAGCTTGAGTGCGTTTCAGTCTAGTAAATTCCAGTTGAATAATGTTGCTGTAGGTCCTTTAACTTGTGGGTATGAGGAAGTTGAAAATAAAAAGTGGAAGCTTTACTTGGAAAATGAACAAGGCCTTGAAGCAAGAAAGGATGGAATCCAGGGAAATCAATTGGAGAATGTGGCAGCTCCCCCAGTCCCTGAGAAACTAAAACAAGAAGGCAATCCGGGGATCAGAAACCATCATCTTTCGCCGTCTTTATGAGAGAAGCAGGATGATGGTACCATTCAAGCCATTTCAGAAGTAGTTGCTTAGATTGTTATACATTTACTTGGTGTTACCGGCTCATGATCATGCCAATTAGGTCTTTAATTACTATTTAATTCTTTTAAGTTACATATTCATTGTTCGCAGTTTATGCCAATGTTAATCAACTCAAAGAAGATTAGTAAACCATAGATCATTGTTCTTTCTGAAAACACTGGTTTCGGGGTTTATAGTCCATCTTTGACCCTAAAACTTACCGTATGAATCTCACAATCGAGCCTAAGAATAAGTCACATTCTTTTTGATGAAAACCATGGTCAAGTGTGCTGCTCATTGATAGAAAGAGAGCAGAAGTGCTTCAGGTGATCTACCATTTGAAAGAGCAGCGTTGACTCAAGCACCATCTTTGATCCTTATCTTGGTTTTCAGACACGCTATGTCCGCCTGCTTGCCTGCCTTAATTGAAAACTAAGCTCCTAAAATAGTGGGTTTTCTATTAATCTTTGATCATCTTTGACATAGACTTATGTACTCTGCAGGAGCTGAATCTATTGCTTTCGTCTATCTTACTCCAAACAGATAATAAATTTGGCTGTGGCGGATGGAAATAACTGTTACTTAGTCAACGGAGTAACGTAACTATTTACCGGATGATTCATGAGAATCTTAAAATAGTTGGTTGTAACTTCTTAAGAAAGGGTTTCAGTCACATCCTAACCACAGAAAGTAAAAATCCGACAGCTAAAAAAAATGTGGTCCATTTTCAACATTATCGGGATCGAAACAACATTAAAAAAATGTTAAATACCAAGACAAGCTAGATTTTAAATCTCTACCATGATAATTGTGGTACAAGAAATTTAAAAATCAGAACACTATGTTGGATCTTTGCTTCAACAATGAGTGGCCACGTGGCGGGCAGGCATTGTTTCCTTGCCAGTACCATTTTTGTAATTTGCAGGCCAGGTCTCGAACGAGAAGTTGGCTTGGGCTTTGAATTTGATGCCAGTGGATTGTGTATTGGATCAAGAAGTGGGCCTCATTGGAGCTCGCCTCTTTGCATTCTTTTTACCAGTGTTGATGAGTAGTTCGGACTGTACAGTTGCATTGGGTCTCTAGCCCAATCCAATTTCTTATTTTAAGCCCAAAACGTAGCCCAAAAACTATAAACTGACTATTTCACCCAAGACATCAACGAAATTTCTGCCTTCTGGCCCTTCTCCTTCGTCCCTTCCATTCCTCGATAACTCTCGGGTCTCAACTTCCAGTTTCGCGCTTCTCTCTCTTTCTCTCTCAATTCCCTCCTAGAGAGATACATAGCAAGACAATTCCGCTCTCAAAATGGAATTAGAAGATTCTATGATAGATTTCACTTTTTCCCACGACGCCAACGAAGACTTAAACGACGACATGAATGAAAAATCCAGTGTATTTTCGCAGCTAAAACCTTACTGCTTGGAGCTTCTAGCACTTCTCCAAAACCCTAACAGCAAGCACTCGTTTCATATCCCGTCTCTTCTACGTTTCTTCCAGACGTCTCCGTCTTACTCCCTTCAGCCTTTCTTCGAGTACTGCTTCTCTTGGTTTAACTGTTTAACCGATCGTGTTATTTGTTTCGTCAATCCGTTTCAGTCATTTACTCCCGCGTTTTGGTGTTGCTGTTTTGTGCTGCAGTTACGCATTATTTCCATTGATGCTTGTTCTAGACGCAGCAGTTGATTCGAGATCATCTGAAAAGGTCGGGGTGAACAATGCGCCGAAAAAGTCACACAAGGTCTCTGATTTAGCAGCAGAAGGCGTTGTCCAGTGCTTGGAGGAGCTTCTCAGGAAATGCCGTTTAGGTTCCGTGGAGCAGGTTGTTTAGTTTCGTCTTTATAATTTTTGGTTGCTAATGTTTATTTTATTTCGCTGTTTTGTGTGTTTAATCGGTGACATTGCCCCTACAGATGGTTCTGCTGATGAAAAAATTAATGTACGCGGCATCGCTGTCTCCTGTGGAGGCTTCAGAGGAGTTCCGTGAAGGAGTGATAAAATGTTTTAGGGCTTTAGTTGAGGGTTTGGTCCTGTGCTCAGATGAGGCGTGCTCGTGCAGATATGTGATAGGGTTGCCTGCACTCTTAGAGAGCGAAGATGTGACTTGTTCAAAATCTGATTTAGGTGGAGGAGAATGTTTACTTGCATTCCTCCGGTCACAACATGCTTCAGTTGCTGTGGGACACGAACTATCGGTGCTTCTTAAAGTATGCTGTGGATTCTTTTGGATATTATTGCCTATTCAGTAGTTTGTCTATATCACGCATTTCCTTTTATGCAAGGAGTCAATCATTATTTTGTTGAAAGGCTGCAGATTCTGAGGTTGGCCGAGGGCTCAGAGGCAATGCAAAGCTACGAGTTGAAGCATTTTTTACTATTCGCTTGCTTATTGCTAAGGTAATTAATTTTGAAACTTGTGGTGGAAAAGATCAAGTGAAAACTCTTGATTATCAGTGACGTCTGCTGCTTCCCTTTAAAATTCTCTTAAATGATGAATGTCATGCTAGGAAAGCCTAGTGTTTGAATTAGCATCCTATTGTCGATGGAATGACACTAATTTGGGGGTAGTTTTTGGGTTTTGTTGATTGACATATATACTCTGTTCACTGTCATTGCATTTTATGCTATAATGCTATGAGAACCTGATTCGTCTCAGGGATTTCTAGTTTCTTTTGGCCTCAATCTTGATAGTTTATCAGTCTGTAACTTTGTTGATGTCTTAGTGTGAAATGGTGAATGAAATATTTATAATCCAGAAATTTGCTAGACGATATTGGGTTGTGTGTGTTATGCTTGCTTAATTTGCTTATTTTTCTTGCCAGCTGCTAATGTTTGTGCGAATACAAAACTTTTGATTTATGTTTTCTGTTGGCAGGTTGGTATTGCTGATGCACTGGCCTTTTTTCTCCCTGGCGCTGTTAGTCAGTTTTCCAAAGTCTTACATGTCTCAAAAAATATGATAAGTGGGGCAGCTGGAAGCATGGAAGCTCTTGACCAAGCAATTAGAGCTTTAGCTGAGTATCTAATGATTGTCCTTGATGATGATGCTAATTTATCTAGCCTTGACATAATGACTGGCTTAGATTTAAACAAAAATGATTCTGTCCATTCTTTCCTTAATGAACTTCGGCAATTACCCATTAGCACCCAAGCTCAGAGTAAAATTGCAGCTGAAGTCTCAGTTGGTGAAGCAGTTACTCTGGCTCCTGGATCCAGCATAAATAGGAGCACTAAAGTTGGTGGGGAAATAGGATCTTTTCATGTGGATCGCACTAGAGACTGGATTGACAAAACTTCAGCAAATGTGGAAAAAATGTTGAGTGCAACCTTTCCTCATGTATGTTTTTCAAAGTAGTTTGTGTTTGGCCATGCAATTTTCTTGAGGTTGTTATTCAAATTCCAAGAAAATCAACTTGGTCTATTCTTCATCGTCATTTGTAATTTTAATTTTACCGCTTGATGTTTACGTCCTTGTTAGATTTGTGTTCATCCAGCAAAGAGGGTGAAACAAGGATTGGTAGCTGCCACACGAGGACTCTTGTCAAAGTGCTATTATACTCTGAAGCGAAGCAGATTAATGCTTTTGGTAAGTGGAGAAACGAATCAATACATATGTTTATGAAATGAATTTAAATTACATTTTGTTGAGTTTCTTTTAGAAGTAGTTGATGGCTCTCTGGAGATGCTGCTGGATAGACCCAGTATGGGAGGTATAAGTCAGGAGCATGTGATTATGTTAAAAGCCTGTGATTAAATATGCTTTATGAGAGGAGGAAAAAGAAGAAGTAGATAGATATGCCCTAATGCAGTGAAGGAGAGAGGAGGGTGATAGGTGACTTGGGAGAGAAACGTCATGTGTGGTATGTGGATAGTTAGCTATATTAGGAATGTGTGGTATCTTGGGAAGGGACCAAAATATAGAGTAGACACACGAGTATGCTGGAGGAATAGTTTTGGTTACAGAATTGGAGACCCTGTGGAGCGTTGGCTGAGTCTCAGCCTCTTGAAATCTGGATTACCTTGTTGTTTGCTTTTCATTGAATCAATGTGCATCTTGAGGATATATTTGGTTAAAAGACTTCATATGCTGTGTGCCTGTGAGATGGAAACCATTTTTTTTGCTTGTGTAAGGATTCTTCTGGAGTAGCAGAGATCCAACATCCTTGAGGTGGGAGTGTAACGGATTAAAAGCATTCTTTGAACATGAGATCCGGCTATCAAAAATTAGTGGTTCTGGAATCACCCAACCTTTTTTCTATGTAACATATTAACTGGAAAAAATGGTGGAAGGAAGAGAATCATGTTCTATGTTAGGTAATCAAGCATCTATTGAGCATCTTTTGAAAAATAAACTTTGAAGTAGTAGTCCTGGAAAGAGTTGAAAGCACAATTCTGGCTATATTCGGGATAAAAATTGCTATATTATAGCAGCTGTGAAGATGGTGCTTCTTGTACTCGGAATAATTTGTGATGAGTAATCTTGCAGGAGTGCCTCCTTGTGCTCATTGTTGATGACTCTGAAGGGGTATCTGCACCCGCTCAGGAGTTCCTAGAATATTTATTATTTTCAAGAGAAAAACACCATCTACCACATGATGTTGGTGAGATTTTTACCAGGTTTGTGCTTCAGTGGAATTTTCTGGTAGAATGGAGCCAACTGGATTCCTTAAGGTCCACTTTTATTTTCTTATTCTTACTTTTTTTACAGGCTTGTTGAGAGGCTTCCACAAGTGGTGCTTGGTAATGAAGAATCAATTGCACTTTCCCATGCCCAAAAGTTGCTTGTAGTCTCGTACTATTCTGGCCCTCAGTTTGTGCTTAATCAGCTGCTGTCTCCTGTAAGTTCATGAAATTTATGTAGTCATTGTCTACTTTTAAATGAAATTTATCTTGATACTTTTTTTAATGTTTCTTGAATTTGAAACTCTTTGTGCAATGTCTCTTTTTATTTGAATCAAGTTTTTGAATTTTAGAGAATTGTTTTACTTATGTTTCTAGAAAGAGATAAGTGGAGTGAAATAGAAGGGGAGAGGAGATCAGAAGATTGAACGTCCTTCCCCTTGTTTTCCTTTATCATATTTCCCCCCAAATTGCAGGTGACAGATGAGATAGTACTCTTTGTGATCTTTAAATTTCCACTGCCTTTTTTGTGTATGTGAAGAAGGAGAAATATTAAATTGTATTCTCTTTTTGCTGTATTTCCTTATACTCCTGTACAACATTCTGTTATACAATCATGAAGCTGGCAAGAGCCAGATATTTGGCTGAGTCCATTTTTGAGCATATGGCAAATTTGATCAATTGATCCAGGCATTCATGGCTCTTATTCCTATTCCCAAACTGATATATCTATTGACAGACAGGTCTATGATGGATGCTGGATCTCTTAATAGCTGAAGGAAGGGTTTTTTGGTTTTCATTTTTCCATTTTTTTTTTCAGAAAGTTAAGGTTCTATTCATTTTATTATAGGTAACTTCAGCAAGATTCTTGGATGTCTTTGCCATCTCGCTGAGTCCAAATTCAGTTTTTACTGGTGCTCTTGAAAAATTGACTTTGGCAAGGACATCATCAATTGGATATCTTGGTTCCATTACAGAGCTGAAAGCTACTTCTCGTTTTGCTGATGATTACCAGAATGTTATGGATGCTGTTCCATCAGACATCCAAAGGTTCAAAAATATTCCAGAAAAAAGAATCAAACTCCCTTTTGAAATGGTGAAGGAAGCTTATGAGCTTCCACGCATGCCTCCGTGGTTTATTTCTGTTGGTAGCCCCAAATTATATGAGGCTCTTGCAGGAAACCTTAGGCTGGTTGGTTTATCATTAATGGCAGGTTGTCTCCAGTCTTGGTAATCGTATTTCTTCTATTAGCTTCTCTTGTTTTCTCTGTATTTATACCAACACTCTTTTTCTTGCTTGTCCCTAGACTTAAAAGGTGAAGGGCACATATCAGTTGTTACGGATATCCCGCTAGGTTACCTGCGTAAGTTAGTTTCTGAGGTTCGTGTGAAGGAATACAATAAAGAGAGCTGGCAGTCTTGGTACTATAGAACTGGATCTGGGCATTTATTGCACCAAGCTAGTACCGCAGCCTGTATTTTGAATGAGATGATATTTGGTGTGTCAGATCAAGCAGTTGATAATCTTACTGGAATGTTTCAGAAGTCCAATGCAACCAGGGAATGGGTTAAAGAATCTTATGCTAGATGTGCTGGTTGTCAGCCGTGCAGAATTGAATCTGATTGGAAATCTTTGCAACAAAAAGCTTGCAAAAGCCTCTTGATTGATTGCATTGGTAGAATCTTACATGAATATTTGTCTTGTGAAATATGGGATCTCCCTTCAGATCATAGCTATTCTCTCAGAAAACCTGATGGAGAAGTAGAAGAAATTAATAAGCACTTCTTCCAGGATACTGCCATGTTACATCAGGTAAAAAGTTTTTCTGAACTGCCTATTTGTGAATTCTGCATGTGTATCAATATAATGTATATGCATTACTCATTCTAGTGTGCTTATTGTGCCCCTTGTTCTCTCAAACAGGTTATTATTGATGGTATTGGCATATGTAGTTTGTGCCTTGGAAAAGATTTTGCTACCAGTGGATTCCTTCACTCATCGCTTTATCTCTTACTTGAGAGTCTTATATGTTCAAACTTTCAAGTTAGAAATGCTTCTGATGCTGTTTTACATGTCCTTTCATCTACACTTGGCTATCCAACGGTAAGCTTGCATTTGGGATATTTTATTGTGCTTCTCAACTCACTCACCCGTGAGTATTGTATCCTGACAATTTGTAGGTTGGGGAATTGGTCTTGGCAAATGCAGACTATGTGGTTGACTCAATATGTCAACAGTTACGACATCTGGATCTCAACCCACATGTGCCAAATGTGCTTTCTTCCTTGCTTTCGTATGTTGGAGCAGCCAGGAAGATATTGCCTTTGCTGGAGGAACCGGTATGCTTGTGTACTAAGTAATATGATAAGATCCTGTATAATTGTATGTGAAATTTGATTTTAGTATCCTAGCTCACATTTTAATTCTATTTCTCATGTGGGTTCTTCCTGAGAGTACATACTTAAGATCACTGCGTTTTGTTATGCCTCTAACTGTTTGATCTACATTTTTTTAGAAAATCAGCTCTAATTTTGCTCTGTTCTTTCAGTTTTGATGTTCATGGACTTGATGTACCATATTCTACAGATGTGCTATGCCTCACAGGAACTTGAGATTCTTGGCAGACATCAACATCCAGAATTGACCATTCCTTTTCTGAAGGTTGTACTTCTATTGTGCATACTGAATTGGTTCCTGCATTTGTTTTATTTCTCTTATTTGAATTGCGCTATCCTGGTGAAGAATTATTCGTTACAGATAAATACTCCACAACAAGCCGGACAGATCTAAACCTGAATTGTTACTTTTCTTATGCATTTCTAGATTTGGTTCACCTCCTATTGGTTAATTTATGATATGGTTGTCTATGTAATGTAATTCATATCAGGGAGTCAGAGTTCAATCTTATCAATTCATCTTTTGTTTCTTTAGGCTGTTGCTGAAATTGTCAAGGCATTAAAACGTGAAGCTTTCTCTTTACCGACCATTGCCGAATCTCATCTTATGCATATAAAGTCTAAAATGTCTGATGTGGAGAGAGAGATGAACATGGAATCTCGCCTAAGCTCAATATCCCCGAATGGGAATAATATTGATATGATCCACACAGAATCAGGTGATTATTTTCTTATATTTTGCTTCCTATTCATCCGATTTAGCTGTTAAAGCAGGTCTCTGTTGGCTGTCTGTATGGTTGACATGAACAGTCATCTTAACGTGTTTGAATTAAAATCCAACTTTCTGGGGTCACATGAAATTCTCAATTACTTCCAGTCGCTGGAAAAATTTGTCCTTTTTTCTTTCTGAATCACCTGTTCGCCCATGTTGACATGATTAGAGCAATGGGAGGATATATTGTTCAAGTTGAATGACTCCAAAGGCTATAGGCAAACTGTTGGATCTATTGCTGGTTCATGCCTAACTGCTGCAGCCCCTCTATTAGCTTCAACGAAGCAGGCAGAATGCTTGGTGGCCCTTGATATAGTGGAGGTATTAATTCTGCTGAAAAGTTTAGGAAATCACATATGCATGTTTCAATTCTTACGTTGTAGAAGGACGACAAATTTGGTCATAGAAGGTTTCCATCTCAGGAATGCTATCTTGGTCATATGGTGGTTATTATTTTTTCATTTTTGAAAAAAAAATATATTCAGATACCATCAAAATTTGGAAAATGCGTAGCCTATCCCATTTTGTCCTTCAAGAATTGAATTTTTCTTTTGCTTTATCTTGATAAAGAATCACATATCATTGTCCTTAAGTCCAACACATCCGGTTTAGCAGAAAGATGGGCATTCCTTCTCACATATCATTGTCCTTAAGTCCAACACATCCGGTTTAGCAGAAAGATGGGCATTCCTTCCTCATTCTCAGACAATCACTTATTCACAAACCCTGTGTGGGGACGAATTTCCCATCTCTTGGAAGACCCTTTTCACTCCGCTTAGACCTATATCTTCCTCTAGGGGTTTCTTTCAAGTTTATAAAATTTGTGAAGATATGTGTTTCACAATTTCTGGTATCCAAGAAATCATTTGAATTTTTTCTTATGTGCTATGTTGATGAGGAATTTTCTCAGGATGGCATCGTGACTCTAGCAAAAGTGGAAGAAGCATATCGGCACGAAAAGGAAAGTAAAGAAGCAATTGAAGAAATGATTCAATCATACTTTCATCAGCTTCAAGATACTCTCAATATTCCAGATGAAGGGACTGATGAGAACCGGTTACTCCCGTCAATGAACAAACTATGGCCCTTCCTGGTTGCTTGTGTGCGTAACAGAAACCCAGTGGTGGGTATTTTCCTCCTCCATGCTTAGCAACTAAGCTGTGCTGCCATCATAGTTCTTTAATGTTCTCCATGTATATTTTTTTTTCTACTGATGCTTAAAACTTGGGCTTATCCGTTGTCTGTTGTTTGTGAATGTTCAATTGACGGTCAGCTATTCATGCTCTCTGATTGGGCAAACCTGAGGAAAAAAAAAAATGAAGTACTTTTCTGTTTTAAGATCAACAAGATAAAGGCATTTTGACACTTTCTTATCATTTAAGCCTGCATGGTTAGCTTAAGGGATCTTGCTGCATGGTTTGCACTCATCCCATCAATTTACTGGATTGGCTTCATTTGCAGGCTGTCAGAAGATGCTCAAGTGTAGTGGCCAAAGTAATACAAACCTGCGGAGGAGATTTCTTTTCACGTCGCTTCCATGCTGATGGTCTGCACTTCTGGAAACTTCTTTCCACATCTCCATTCCAAAGAAAACCCTTTTTGAAGGAAGAAAGAAACCCGTTACAGCTTCCTTACAGAAGTGCCCCTACTTCTTTAGAGGATTCCACCGCAGAAGTTTCCAATCTTAAGGTTCAGATTGCACTGCTCAACATGATTGCAGATCTGTCCGGAAACAAAAGGAGTGCTTCAGCATTAGAAGTAGTATTCAAGAAGGTTAGTGGTCTTGTGGTGGGCATAGCTTGTAGCGGTGTTACTGGGCTTCACGACGCCTCTATTAAAGCGTTACAAGGACTTGCCAATATCGATCCGGATATTATTTGGCTTCTACTATCCGACGTATATTACTCATTGAAGAAGGGCCTACCTTCTCCGCCCTCGTCAGATTTGCCACCATTGGCACATGTCTTACCCCCAGCTTCGTCTCCGAAGGAGTATCTTTACGTGCAATATGGAGGACAAACCTATGGTTTTGATATTGACTTCTCTTCTGTTGAGCATACCTTCAAGAAACTACAGTCTTAGGCTTTTACTAACCAAATGTAATGTATATCGTAAAGTTATTGCATAAAAAGTTTATGTACATATGAAATGTCTCTACATTCTTTTTCTCCTGAGCAAAACATTTTGTGTTGTGACATTCGCAATTTTTTTTCTTAATGTGGTTTGTTACAGGTCAAATAAAAGTGACGAGGACAAAATTGTAGGACGAATTGGTCCCGAGGAAGGTCCAAAAGTTTGAAGTCATGCCATAAATGCCAGTTCCTACGTCTCCCAGTTCAAAACCTGAAAAAAGAAAGTAGAACGTCTCAGAAATCTCAAGCTATTTTCATCTGAGAAAAACAGAAAAAGGAAAAATTGAAAACAAAAGGGACAACATTTATATATAAACAAAGAATCACGGGATCTTCATGACCGGCAAAGAAACAATGAAAAGGATCTCTACCCTGATTGCACTAAAGAGCGGTCTCTAGGCAGAGAGCATTCGATTCGGACCTGACCTCGAGATCCAGTCAACACACCGAGGTTTGACATCTTCAACATGGCCCTGGCAAAATTCCTTCTAAAGGTTATTCCGTTATCAGATGCATAAGCCTGCACAAATCTTGCTGTGTTCTGGTCAGCCATCAATTGTTGATCGGCAAAGAGAAGTCCCCTCTGCCTCAACAAATTCTGATAGTAGTGAGCATCAAAACCAGCTCCAGATGAGATGGAAGCGGATAATTCTTCTAAAAGTATCAACGTTGAGGAGGTAGAGTTCCCTTCTTCACTTGATATCATGGGAGTCGGGACACTCTCTTCAGTGGTTCCATTACCTTCTTTACAGCTAAGTCGCAACTGCTCTATGAAATCCGAAGCTATAGAATTGTCTGGATGGCCTGTCCCAGCAAAATTTTCCAGGCGATTCTGGATAAAGTCACAGCTGATTTTCCCCACATTATGTGCCCCTAACAGAACCACAAAAATTAATGGTAAACAGTTTCATTGCTCGGCAACGTATGACAATGGAATTTTCAAAAAGAAAAAAATGTATGACAATGGAGAAAGACAAAGATGCAAGATACCTAAAAGACTGACTGTTTCTCTTGCATCAAAACCTCTACTGGAAAAGAGGTATAGGATACGGTTGATGTTATCATTGGGACTGGGGATCTCTGCATTGGCTTCCCAAAAGTAGGATTGAGTACTATCTCTTCTGCCTGTAAAAACTGGATAAAATGGGCCACCAGACTGCACTATCACAGAAGAATACGCACATCAGCTACCAATAAATGTGATTGTCTTAGAGGTATTTTTTTTTTCAGTCGGTTGGAGTCAAATAGGTGATAAGTCTAACGGAGTCGATTCCTAGTTATGTTTTAACCTGTGATCGGTGTTTCTGTCGAGCAGAGAAAAATGCCAGAACACAAACCATAGACCGAGAGTTAACAAATGCCAGAAACTTTCTGCTTAATTTGGTTTGAATATGCAAGCTGCAACAATCAAGTCATTACCATTTCAATTGTGAACATAGGCAAACTAGAAAAACTGACCAGAACAATGCCGTCTCTGGTAGCAAGTGCAAGTGTATCTGCACATGAAACCACTCCCGGACATGCCTTTTCAAGCTCCTCCTTGATTAAGTCTACCTTATCAAAACCTTTTAGACTCTTATTGGGGACGGCCTGCCTCTCAGTGGAATGGTTTTTTTTCCCATAGCTATCATCCAAGAGAACTGAAGCATCACAGCCCTGATCCAAAAGAGCCCCAAAAAATATAAAATTGATGGGCAGGAAGTGATGAAGGCAATCCAAATATTGATGAAAAATTGATATTTGACTGAAAATTAAACCCCACTCGGTTCAGAAGAACTATAGCATGAATTGTAAAAATTCAGCATCGTAGAACAGCAGAAGATCAGTAAAAAATAAAACATTAAACTATACCCGTACCTTGCAGAGCAAAGAAAGTCAAATAACCACAGCCTTTGTGGGTTTCAGAACACCGGTCCATTAGTATGCATAAGCAGAGAATCCACAAAATTGTAGCTATAAAGAAAAGCGAGAGACTATTGTTGAAAGAAAATTGACTGTATGAACCAAGAACAGCCTAAAAAATGACATGCTCAATCAACAAGAACTCCACAACGACCGGAACAAAGTACACAAAGCAATCGAAGCCTATTCATCGAAAACGCCCTCAACAGGGACCAAAAATTATCTCAAAAGGGAAAAAAAGAGAGATGAAGAGAAATCCATAGCCCATAGAATCACTTTCAAGAACATAAGCTAATCAAAATCTGTTTGACAGAGTTCCGCAGAGAGAAAAATAGGGAAGCACGTATTCGCTAGCTATACCTTGATGAAGCAGTCGTGGAAAAAAAGCCTCAAAAGATTAGGAAAGACACTGTTCTGGGTAGAGTATAACCGAGACATTGTCGAGCTGACGATGGCCTCGGCTTGCGGGCAGGAATGACGGTAGAAATCATAACGAAGACCGTTGAGCTCATCGTAGAAAGAACCGCTTTGTCTCTGTAGGAAAAAGGAGATATGGTTCTCTTCCGGTTCAATCTTGGGGCTTTTCAGGGAGATAAGCACAGTGATTATGAACCCAACCATAACCAATGACATCTTCCAGGTCATTGGCTTCGCCATCTCTTTCTTCTTCTCCATATCTCTTTTCCTTTAAAAGAATTATAAGAGGGCGAGATGGGGAAGTGGAACAGAAGAATGAGAGCGGGAGCGGGAAATCAAATGGTTGATGAGGTAGTTACATGTGCATGAACAGACTAAAATACCCCTCTACAGCCTCTCGATATTGGGTGTTTGAGTCCGGGTTAAATTGTGGGCTTTATCTTTCTAGTCCAATACTAGCTCATCTTTTCGGCTTTTATTTCCTAGTAGACCATAACCGCTCCTTACTACTAGGCTCAGAGTTAATTATTGGGCTTTCACTTTCTCTGAAATCATTATCCGTTTCTATTTTGGGCTTTCCATTTCTAATGGATCACTATCCTTCATTATTAATAGGCACGGAGTTAAGTCTCGGCTTTCTCTTTCTAATGGGTTATTATCCGTCATTATTGACAAGCCCAGTAAATTTTGGGCTTTCTTTCTATTTTATCATTACCCGTCATTATTAATAGGCCTGGAGTTACTTTTTGGGCTTTAACTTTCAAGTGGATCATCAGCCGTTTATATTTGGGGTTTTTCTTTTTAATGGATCTTTACCCGTCCGTTGTTACCAGGCCATTATATAAAATTTGCAAAAGAAACATACAATTGGAGATGCGGGGTATCGATCCCCGTACCTCTCGCATGCTAAGCGAGCGCTCTACCATCTGAGCTACATCCCCCACATTTATGTGAAAGCAGACCCTTAGATTATTATATAAAGTTAGAGTGTTTCAGAGAATTATCGGATTTAATCTCTATTGTACTGTTTCATATGAGGTTCCATTGAACCGTCGATCGTTTTGCAAACAATGAGGAAACCACTGTTAGGGAAGCTTAAATATCTTTTGAAATTACAGCCATTCCAAGGCGTGAAGCTGCACATCCGAGAGCTTTGCAGCAGAACAACTCTCCAAGGAGCTGTAACTCCCAATGCTTCTACGTCTTCTGACTTTTACTATTCCTCCTACATGAAAGTCTTACAACTATGCGTCGAAACGCAAGCTGGAAAACAAGGCCGTTTGATTCATTGCCACATTATAACAAATGGGTACTCTTCAGATATCAACTTGAACACCAAGTTTATTATTTTTTATTCGAAGCTTGGTGATATAGTCAGTGCACGGAAGGTGTTTAGTAGAATGTCTGAAAGAACTATTGTATCATGGACAGCTCTGATTTCTGGGCACACGCAATATGGGTTTTATGAAGATGCGTTGTTATTGTTTCAGGAAATGCTCCGAGCCGGTTTCAGGGCAAATCAGTTCACTTACGGTAGCATTTTGCGAGCGTGCACTGGGTTGAGGTGTTTGGATGGAGGGATGCAGATACATGGTTGTATACAGAAGAGTAGGTTCGTCGGTAATCTGTACGTGCAAAGTGCATTGGTTGATTTGCATTCAAAGTGTGGGAAGATGGAGGATGCTTGTTACGTGTTTGGAACCATGTCGGAAAGTGATGTGGTTTCTTGGAATGCAATGATCGGTGGATATGCTGTTCAGGGTTTTGAGGATGATTCGTTTCGAATGTTTCGCGCAATGTTGCGAAAAGGTACGGCTCTTTTGAGTTTTCAATGACTGTTACTCGATGCGTCTCTGTGGCTTCTACTTTTGGCGGAAAAGTTTATTTCGATATTGTTCAGTGTTGTTTAGGTTCCTGATCTAAACATCTTATTCAAATCTCGATAGTGTAAAGTTTTACTGGTCTTTAGATAGATGAATGATGGAAACGCAGCATAACTAGACTAATGTCACGGGACTAGAGTTTTGGATTGTGACATTTCTTTCACTTATATGTTGTTGCTTAGATTTTATGGACTAGAAAAGCGTGAAAACAGGTTTAATCTCTGAAGATGCTAAGAATTCATATGCACTAGCAATGGCCTAATTTTAGGTTTATTATTGAAAGGATGTGAACTTATGGATTTGACCTAAACTTTTCTTCAGAAAAAAATAACCTATTATGTTAAACCCAGTTAATTCAGTTGCTCTTCTTTTGTGTTATTGACTAGATAATTTTTTTATGTTTATGATAATATTTTTAAATTCTAGAGCTCAATAGGTGGAATCCCTGATTCTTTCACCTTGGGAAGTGTTTTAAAGTCATCCAGCTCTATTGCGGATCTCTTCCGAGTCTGCCAAATTCATGGATTTATCATCCGACTTGGCTTTGGATCACGTAGTGCTTTAACAGGACAGCTAATTGATGCATATGCGAAATGTCAAAGCATAGCAAGCGCTTCTCAGTTATACAAGGCTATGGTGAGGAAAGATGTAATATCGTGCACAGCACTGATGACTGGGTATGCACAAGACAGTGACTATGCCATGGAGGCCCTGCATTTCTTTAAAGAAATACAACAGATGAACTTTGGGATTGATGATGTCATATTATGCTCCATGCTTAATATATGTGCCAAAATAGCATCTCTAAGCACGGGAAGACAGATTCATGCCTTTTCTTTAAAATATAAAGCCAGTTATGATGTGGCTATGGGTAATTCACTTATTGATATGTATGCAAAATCTGGTGCAATTGAAGATGCATACTGTGCTTTCAATGAGATGGCGGTAAAAAATGTGATATCATGGACAACTTTGATTACTGGATATGCCAAGCATGGCTGTGGACATGAAGCAATTGCTGTATACAAGAAGATGGAAGATGAAGGTTTGAAGCCTAATGACATCACATTCCTATCCCTTCTCTTTGCTTGTAGTCATTCTGGTTTGACCGAAGAAGGATTGGATTGCCTCAACAATATGATCAGCAAATATGAACTCCTGCCACAGGCTGAGCATTTTACCTGCTTGGTTGATCTCTTGTCTCGCGGAGGCAAGTTGGAGGAAGCTTATATTATGATACAGAAAATGAATGTTAAGCCCAATGCCACCCTTTGGGGTGCCATTCTTGGGGCATGTAGCACTTATGGTGATACAAGTCTTGGTGAAGTAGCGGCCTCGCATCTTTTCAATCTAGATCCACAAAATTCAGCACACTATGTTGTCTTAGCAAGCATATATGCCGCAGTTGGTGCATGGGACAGTGCTTGGAGGACTAGAAGCTTAATGGAAGAAAGGAGTTTGAAAAAGGCTACAGGTTGCAGTTTTGTTCATTCAGCAAATGCTGCAGTTTTACAGCCAAGTTAAGAAGCAGCAGTGGGACCTGCTAGATCCTTTCTCTTTATTTCTCAGATTTGGAATTTATGGCATGTGCTGCGAAACATTAACCACATTGAAGCCCGCCAATGTTTTTTCTGTTCTTATTTAAATGCTGCTGTCTCGAGTCAAAGCAGTGTCAGGTATCAAAAGATCTGTGTTTTTAACTCCTTGTATGCGTATATCAGATGGCATATTATTCTTGCTTTACCTTAATCCGTTGTTGCCCTGCAGCTGGGAAGTTCTTCTCTGGAGCAGCGTAAGTTCCGTTCCTACTTGGCCTGGTATTCACTTGACTTTAAGCTACTTGGTATCCTGGGAAAAGGTTGGGTTGAAACTACCAGACATAGTCATGGTTGATTGCTGGAAATGGTGAACCAAACATGTGTTTTTCAATAGAATGGTTTGCTAATATTTCTGTCTTCTATGATTCTCTGCGTCGGATGGTCTTATTCACGTTTATTTCTGTTCTTTGCAGGTATATTTGATAGATATGAAGCCGAAACTTAGTTACTTGGTCAAACTTTGTTCAGCATCTGGTGGCGCTCAAAGATTTTAGTGTTTTCCAGAAAACTTACAGAGAGTGATCCTTTATTCTCTTTTACAACCATTGCCGCCTGGTATTCGACTATATGCCCAACCCAGGTTAGTAACGTGTTAGAGGTAGGTTTTCGGAGGCGTAAGAGCTCCGAAGAAGTTGGAGGAGTTTCGGTGTATTGACGATTATATGGCCAAACTATTTGCGAGGACTTTGCCATTCCAAGTTTAAGAAACTTCAGCCCGACATAGACTTGGGTATCTCATGAACTGACTTTCTGACGATCATCCACCGTCGTCAACGATTCCTTGGTTCTCGAATCGGTGATTGCATCGGGGAGCGATTGGATTATTCTATGACCTAGTTTGGATCAAGGGAAACGCGGCTGAAGGCGACTGTATGGAACCCTACATATGATCTTTGCAATAGGATTCAACCTCCCATTGCAAAGCGGATCTGGCGCCGATGCTATTGTCACGTCCCTATTTGATTCCGCGAACAACATTGGGTGATGCGTAGATGGACGACATTCACAGAATTGGGGTTTCCTAGGATTCGAAGATGTTCAAATATGTCGTTACACTGATTGGCATCTCGCGGATTGAAATCATCAAGGAAAAGGTAGCGAACTTGGAGTAGTTTGGGTTGTCCCATGAAGAGATATGGAGACTTGTCTGGCGTAGTCCCCTTGTTTTGACAGTGTCAGTTGAGAAGGTTCAAAGGAATATGACTTTCATTGCGAACACGATACGACTACCTGCAAGTGTGATCCTTGAGCGGCCATTTCTGTTGTTCCACAATCTGGAGGCTGCGTTGAAGACTCGGGCTCTTCTTGCCGAGAAAATAGAAGACATGGGTCTTTCTCAAAAAATCACAGGACCTTTGAGGATGAGAGGAAATACTGTATCTGTGTTGAAAAAATCTTTCAATTGCCACTGGGTAATTTTTGAAATATTATTTTTGTTTATCCATCCCTCCAAGCTTTGTGTCCAGAATTCTCTATCCTTTTTTAGCTTTATCTCTAGATTTGATTCCTCATGCATTGGCTTATTCTTTGTGTTCGGGCTTTATAACAATTTTAACAAAGTGCGGCCTCGTATATATTCTCTCTTTAAAAAGATTGATAAGAACTTCTGACAAGTAATATATTAATTTTTTATATTTGTAAATATAAATATTATATTCTTATTTAGATGGAATTGGATGTTCATAATAAAATTATACTTCTCATATATTTTTAGATATTCATTTTTTCATCCATTATAATTTAGAACTAAATACACCATAAAAGATATAAAATTATTCAGTAAATTCTGAGCCCAAAAACTGTTTCTGTACTTTTCTCATTCTGTACTTCTCCAGAATGAGAGGTAAGTATAATGCCATTACAAAAGGTGGAAGTGGGAATAAGTACTCATCAGTCCCTCAGCTGGCAACTGAACCGGCATTCTCCTGCAAAAGTACAGGACAAAACACATAAACAGACAGCAGGCGGAGTGATCTTACCCACCCATCGGACAACCCATACGAAAAAAAAGTTTAGTATCTATTTCTCTGGTATCCGACTAAATGGCATCTGCTATTTCCATGAGGACTCTGATGGGTGGCCATCGCTTGGTTCACTCCTCGTTTTATCTCTCTCGCAAAACCCAGCTCTTCTCTTCTTTGATCAGTGTGAGATTAAAGTATCACTTTGTACTGGTTTTTATTATTTTTATTAGCCTGTGTATAATTCGGCTTTGCTCGTGCCCAAAGGTTTCTATGATCGATTTTACTCCGGGATCAAAATTTCATTGATGGGTTTGGGTTGCTAACTCATCTTTCACTATCGCGGAAATTTTGGTGGCTTTTTAGGGAGGTGATGTTCATTACCTGCATAGAATTTTGTTCGAGAGGTTCTGTTTGGGAGTACGGAGGTGTAGTGTTCCTCATGATGCAAACAAGATCATGCATTGACATCGACAACTTCCACTGTTGCTGATTTTAAGTTTTAAATTGCCCTGTCCCTAAACAATGTGACGTTAAAGTTGAAATGAAAGTACTTAGTTTACAACGGTTGCAGCTTTCTCTAATATTTACAAATAAGATTTTTCACTTTGCTAACAGAAAAGATCATTTCTTGTACGAGTTGGCCCTGTGCACACAGCATGTAAGACATCTGACTGGGTTCCTCGTAGCATGACTTCACCAGTAACCGGGACAAAGGCTAATTTCTCAACGCTGTCTTTATCTACCAACGAGCCAGTTGTTTCAGTTGATTGGCTTCATTCAAACCTCAGGGAGCCTGATATGAAGGTCTCTATTACTCCTTATCTGATCCATGTTCTTTTCCCAGAATGCTAACATTGAATCAGTGCTCTCCATTTTGAAAGGTTAATTATCCAAATCTGCATTGTTCCTTTTGGAATATTGCTTTCTTTGGTTATCGGCCTCTTGTTTTCTCCTCTTTTTCTGCAACCTTACTTTGCATTCCAGATTATACATGCTGTCCCCAATTTCACTTTCCAATATTATCAGGGTGAAATTCACTTTTGGGTTCTTGCCATGTGCAGGTCTTGGATGCATCCTGGTACATGCCAGATGAGAAAAGGAATCCAATTCAAGAGTATCAGGTGTTGACAATAATTTCCTTTTGAATTGGGTTTGATGTTATAATATTAAGAAATCTATCTGGAAAGCTTGCTTTTACAATACTTGTAATGTTTCATTAAGTGTTAATGATTTAATCGGATTGATTCAGGTTGTCTATTATTTTTCACCTAACAGGTTGCTCACATTCCTGGTGCTCTGTTCTTTGATCTAGATGGAATAGCAGATCTAACTACGAAGGTACGTTGCTTCCTCTGGTGTAACAATTCAAATGCAACCTTCTGGATCAAATCTTGAAGAATAAAAAAAATGATGATTCAGACCTAAGGTTGCAGCAATCTAGTACATTCTTTTTAGCTTCATTTACCTATATTGTGCCCTACTGCACAGTTTATAGCCCATGTTCTTTGCATTTATCAATCTATCATTCACACAAGAGTGACTGCTTGTGTCAGTTGCCGCACATGTTGCCTTCTGAGGAAGCTTTTGCAGCTGCTGTTTCTGCTCTAGACATAAAGAATAAGGATGGATTGGTTGTTTATGATGGGAAGGGAATTTTCAGTGCAGCTCGTGCCTGGTGGTATGATTTTTGCATCACATTTCTGCAGTATATGTACTGTTCATATGGTTAAGTATCTGATCTTTTTTCTTTCCATCAAATGGGAAGGATGTTCCGAGTCTTTGGGCATGATAAGGTCTGGGTTTTGGATGGAGGTCTACCTAGATGGCGTGCTTCAGGATATGATGTTGAATCTAATGCTTCTAGTGATGCTATCCTCAAGGCTAGTGCTGCTAGTGAGGCAATACAGAAAGTATATCAGGGTGAAGCAGTAAGTACTGATCAAAATCTACATTCTAAAAGCTAGCCCTTTTTTTCAGATGATCTGATGAACGATTTTATGCAGATTGATAAACCTACAATCCACTTTCTGTAATATTCTAACATTAATAAACCTTTGACTTGTATAAGTACTGTTAAAGCATTCTGTATTGAACCTAATATGCATACCTCTCTGTGAAGGTACAACATATAACTTTTGCTACAAAGTTTCAGCCACATCTTATACAAACACTGGATCAGGTCGGTTTCCCGATGTTGTTCTGATGATAATGCTGCTAAGATGTTTTATATTTTATTTCTGGATGACACAGTTCTGCTCTCACTCTGATCATAGAAGAGTTAAGAAAAGGAGAAGATTGAAATAGCAATATTTGTATGATTGGGTTTTCCCTTTATGCTCATTTTTCAGGTTAAAAAGAATATTGAGGGCAAGACTTACCAACACATAGATGCACGCTCAAGGGCCAGGTATCTTTACAAATGTCTTGCTTTAGTTGTATTATGATGTCTGTGTTCTAGACTATTGACGAAGAAGTAACAACTTGCCGAGGACTTTTAAGTGTCGAGACTAGGAATTTTCCAGTTAAATTTGTTTTGCACCAACTATCAGTTGGTAAGTCTTCTTATCTGCGCCAATCAATAGTGGGTGACCAAGAGTAAGTCAAGCTGGTCTGGAATTTTAAGATACTTCATATCAAGACAAGGATCGGATTTTTGATATTTGGTTAAGACTATATGAGATTTACCACTCAACCACACCCCCCTCGGCTTACCTCCTTGGTTGTTAAAACTAATGTTTGCATGTAAGGAAAGATTTCCTCTTCTTGCAGGTTTGACGGCACTGCACCAGAACCAAGAAAAGGGATTAAAAGTGGCCATGTCCCTGGTAGCAAGTGCATTCCATTTGCTCAGGTGTGCTGGAACCTTTCCTTTACTAAACTTCGGGTCTGCCATTTTGCAGTTAATGGTAGCATTTTTTCTTTTCATTAAATATGCTTCTATTTGTCAGATGTTAGATGCTTCGCAGACACTCTTGCCTGCAGACGAGCTTAAGAAACGATTTGATCAAGAAGGTGAGAAACTTAATGTCTTGTGCATCTGCGGCGGTCTAATGGATGTACTTCTTTCCTCGGCTTTGAATAATGTGCACTATACAAGTAAATGAGCTGTCTAGACCCTGTCTTTCTGTGACCCAACAACATATTTTGCTGCAGGGATATCTTTGGAACGCCCTATCGTTACTTCATGTGGAACTGGTGTCACAGCTGCAGTTCTTGCATTGGTATTTACCCTCTTCTTTCCATAGCTTGGTGTCAATTGCGTGATCATGTTAAGCTTATTAAACCATGGGGAACTAATCTTGCTCTTTACAGTGCTTCTGTAGAAAGCTAGAATCTTGCAGAAACTGACTTAAGTTGATCTTTTTCAGGGTTTGCATCGACTTGGGAAGACTGATGTTGCGGTCTACGATGGATCTTGGACTGAGTGGGGAGCACATCCTGATACACCTGTTGATAAATCTTAATGCAATTCTTCATAGAAACTGGAAGTTGCAGATGCAATTCTATGTTCAATCTGCCAAGTTCAATGCTCGGATTCTGGACGTGTATTAAGATGCATCTGCCCGTCATTCCTGAGTTCCTAATGTGCTCAAAATGCTAATTTCTCGATCTGATCTGAATTACTATGGAGGTCTGTGTCACTTTACCAAGGGCCTCTTCCTTGCACTGCTATAATGGATGTGCCATAGCTAGGAACAGTGGATCAGAGCTTTTGGAGTTAGAATGGGAATTTAATATTGATTCTAAGCCAAGAGAAGTTACAACAGGATGGTTGATAAAATCAACAAAAATCCAAGAACAAATCCAAAAAAACAAATTCCAAAATAAAAGAAAAAGTAGTGAAGTTAATACAATTACTACAAATCTATTGCTAGTCTTCCAGTTTGATTTGCCCGCCTAGGCCGGAAGATTCTGATTGGATGTCCATATGATTTGCCAAAATTCTAGTAAATTCCTTCGGGACCAAGCATTTATCTTCCGCGTACAGCTTCTCTTGTATTGCTGGAGATCCCAGGATCTGTATCTCCTTTGGGGCTTCCTCGTTTTCCTGTCCGCAAAGCACCCATAAACCGTACCAAGATCAAGAGTTATTCTTTCAGAATTTCTGACGCTTAATATTGTCAGGTGACAGTTTTATGTCGGAGGTTAAAAAAGAACGCGATAAAAATTCATTTGAAAAAAGAAAGAAAAAGACTTCGACATTGCTTTTTGTTGGAATTTATTACAGGCAAGCATGCATATATAGGAAGTTGCTCTGTTCCAGATACTTGGGACATCAGGCAAAATGGAGGAGCAAAGAAAAGGTCCAAAGAGCTTGGGAATACGAGGAAAGTCTTTCCTTCAAACAAAGAAAAAGGTGTTTATACAGCCAAAATTACCTGCAGTGATCCCATTAATTCGAGGATGCCAACTTGGGCCTGCAAATACTTGACATACTTGAATGCGGCTTGGAGCATCTCAGATGTGTTCATCTTACTCCCACCAGGAATCAGTTTGCTTAGAGCTTGAGTCCTCTCGCTGATCTTCCTTCTCCTTTCTCTGGCAGCAATACCCTGCGCCGAAACAAACCTCTCCGTTGTTTTCTTCCCCTCCTCCTCAACAATTGCAGTGGTACTGAATTTCGTCAGAGCCTGAAAGTCGGGCACGGAGCATGCATTTGGCACGTGACCGTCGAACAAAGTTGGCGTAATGTCCGAGAAGTAATGACCATTGTAGAGTTTTTGTTTTTTGGGGTATGGATAGACATCGCAGTCTTGGACTTCGACAGAGCCTAGAGGGTCGTACGGAGAAGACAAGTTTGGAAGGAGATTAGTATAGTTTTCAGGATAAAAGAAACTGGTGTCGTACGATGGATCTTGAAAGATGCTGAGCATATCAAAACCATCACTGTAGTCAACAAGAAACTCTGTTGCTAGTGGTGGCTGGTTTTGTAGGCAAGCAGCGCTAGCGTCAGAGTTCAGGCTCTGAGGAGGCCCCCAGTTCAAGAAAGAGCTTAGCAAGGTCATGATGCTTTTAGTTGGTGTAGTGAAAGTAACTATCCAGAAAAGCTCACGCAGCAGCAGAATTTCTACACTACATGCACCGAAAGAAGATTCAGCAAGACGAAGCAAGAAGCAGAGGAGGAAGAGAAAAGAGTAGTACCTCTCCCAGGTGTATCACTAACGTACCTAGCAAAAGGAAAGGCAAACAAAGCTAAGAAGCAGAGAGACACCTGACAAATATTTACTTTACTCTGTTGCTGGTTGAAACTGAAGTAAACAAAAGAGACTATTTAAGACCTTTTGCAGCAAGAAAACTGTATTAACTGACTTTACCCTTACTGTAAAAAGAAAGCAAGACGTGGGCTGAGAGAAATGCGGGAAGGTGGGTTTAAATAGTCAACCAAGTCCGAGGAATAAGCCAGAGTTTTCTTTTCATAGAAAAGAACAGTTACTTAATGCGCTATCTGTTTCACTCTGGGATTCTTAGTAGCTCCTAGCTTTTTGCTACTGGTATGTCGATCACAGATTAACACGTGTTGAAACAATACCAAGCAACTATATCGTTTCTTACCATTAAAATTATTTTTTGGGTATGAGGGGCTGATTTTGGCCAGTCTGAGGAGGTTATCAGACACGGATAGAGGGTTACGAACCAGGATGTCTTAGTTTTATCTGCCAACATTTATACGAGGCGAAACAGGGGAGTAAAACAGAGGATATTGCAAGGATTTTGGTGTTATGTTCTGTGCTTTACTGTTTCTTACCAAGTGAAGATTCATGGATTTTCTGTCTTGTTTTTTCTGTGTAATTATCGAAAAAAAACTGGCCAGATAAAATATATTGAATTATGTCTAAAGAGAAGATAATGGTGAAGAGTATAGAGAGTTTCATAAGTTGAGCAAATCGACGGCGGTAGAAGAAAAAACGTTAGCTGGAAGACTGGTGCTTCGGGAGGTGGTGCAGAATTAAGGGAGTTGTAGTTAAGAAAATATCATTCTTGGGGATCCCTCTATTGCCCGGTAGAGGTGAAATGATAAACGACGTCGATTGACATGAAGCTTTTAGGATGTTGAGTAGTAGTAGCCTTTAATGGAGGAAGGAGAACATCATCGGTTCATTCTTGGAACAGAACCAAGTTCAAGAACGCTCCTATCCCCACCAAGGGAAACTACAGCTCAGAGGTATGAGATTCAGCGTACTCAGTAGAAGATGGTGCAAACCTGGTCGTTATGGGAACTTGGCATCACTGTTTATGTATATCATTTAAATATTGATCAATTTAGTATAACAAGATCGCGTGGCCTAATGGATAAGGCGCTCGCCTCCGGAGCGGGAGATTGTGGGTTCGAGTCCCATCGCGATCGACATATATTTTTTTTTAAATGGGCCTTGCTAAATTTTAAGCCAATCCTACAATGTATTTTGTTAACTTTATGGAGGGTTGGTGAATGCTTCCCTATCTGTAGGAAATATTTTTTTTAATTTATTGTTATTTTAAAAAGTTTTCAAATACAAACTGACAGAATTTATTCCCAATTTATTTAAATCTTTTGATCATAATCATTATTTTTATATACTAAACATAATGTTCCTGGATAATGTTGATTAAAAACCCTGATTAAAATATCTTTAATAATAATAATATATATTTCATAATTTAAAATAAAAATATATAAGTATGAATTTATTTTGACAGAAAACTAAAATTAAATTTTTTTTATGAAATAAAATTTATAAATAAATATTTAAATTTGTAAGTGATATTTTAAATACTACCAAATAAATATTTATATATTTATTAATAAATATGAGGTGTAAGAGAGAGAAGAATGCAATTAAAGAATAGTAAAAAAATATAACTAACTGAGAAATAAAAAATTAGTTTATTATTTTTTTAGATATCTAACAAACCTGAAATATCAAAATATAAAATTAATTTTATTGGTTAAAAAATACATCCGAACAATCCTATTAAAACAAACATATTGGTAACAAAGCCGAATCTGAAAACGGAAGTTATTTGCTAAAATGATAAAAATAAAACACAATGTATAACCCAAGTACCACCTAAATCAGTGCCTGATCTTGGTCAATTGCCTCGTCAGGTGATAGGCAACTCTTACCAAGCGAGTCCGAGAAAATAGTCTTATTCACGGCCTCCGTAAGAAATCCATAAACGATGAATTTTGCAGGAAACGACGCTACTCATCTTTCACCTCTTGAACAAGAATACTAACACCGGTGCTAAAGGTCGGTTTAACATCTGAAATTTACTACATGTCCAATGTTCAACAGACAATCCGGAAGCAAAAGCTTCAATAATCTCCAGTTCCTCCCTGAATCATCGCAAAACACAAGTGTCTCATTATATCAAGTTACAGAGTAGAAGATGCATCCATTGTCATACTAGACTGGTTTTCATTTTCGGTGCAATGTCCATAAACTTAAGCCTTCCTTAACATCAATGACGATTATGAAAAGCATCCCATGAGCAAGAAAATTACCTGCCACCAGGATGCCCCACATACACAACCAAACTTATGAGCCCTCCTGATACAAGGATCCTCTTTGAAGCCTCCAGTGCCAACCGAGTTGTTTCTGAAACTGTGGTTATATCCTTATTACCTCCCGGAAGATATCCCAAATTGAATGCAACAAGCCTACAAAGAGCTTATACCATTAGTCCACCTACCTACAGTATTCAGTTCACCCAAAGGCATGAATGGTTATCCTCATTACTGCAACAGTAACTGATTACGATAATGGTTCAGTGTAGGAACCAAGGACAATGCAAGAGGCATAGATCAGCTTTAATCAGGCAAATCATTTCTTCATTTTTCACAAGTATGAATCAGCAAAAGCGACTACCAACTAGAATAGCTGCGTACCTAACAGGGCTATTTTCTGGCACAATTTCTTCCATTCTACTGTGACACAGGGGAAACAGCTTGACTAGTTCCTTCTGCATTGATAAAGTTTCAGGATAACTAAAACACAAAATTGACTAGATCTCCAGTCTTCCAGCCATGTAAAAAATCATTATAGAGAGAACTGGAAGACAAAGACAAGTAGCGTTACCTCCTTTTCAGTGAGAGTTTGATCCAGTAAATTAGTAGTATTATCCAAAGCATCTCTCTGAATATCCATCCCATAAACTCGTGCCTGACCCGATTCATCGGCAACCATTTTAAGCATCGTCAAGGTGTCATGACCGTTGCCACAAGTGGCATCTATCACAGTGTCACCTTTTCGGACAACACGCTTCCATATCCTTGACAACATTAAAAGGACGGGGGGAGGGGAAAGAACATTTAACAGGGACGATAAAGCAGAAAATGATAAAACAAAGAGAAACGTTACAGAAATGTATGAAGTACTGACAAATGAGCTACTTCAGTCGCCTTTTTATTGCCAAAGACATATGCCACCAAATCACCCTCCGCTCCTGTTATAACATCATAAATGGATGGGATTTCTAACCCAGACCAAAAAAAAAGGAAAAGAAAAACAGCAGAGAGATAAACAGAAAGGTACCAGCAAGAGGAGAGTCGATTGTCGATGCAAGAGAACCAGAAACTGAAGCAGACAAGTTCCGCTTTGAGACAAAAGAGTTAGGTTTCGAGGAATGAGATAAACGGAATAACACTTTGGGTGCATTGAACGGCGGGAGCCTCAGCTTGCGGCTTAAACAGTTCACTGCTTGCCGGAGCTCGAGGAAGGCAAACAGAATCGTTGGGGGCATTGTTGGTTTGCGGCATGTAATTTTGTCTTTTGTAAACCGACGAGTCATACTAAAAAATGAAGTGTTTTAAAATAAAAAAACGGATAACAGATAGTTTGAAGGGAAAAAAAAAGATATTATTTTAGACCACAAGCTTTAGTATTTATATGTACCAAATAATTTCTTAAGGAAAGACATGACTTTTCAAATATGTCCAGTTTGTATATATATATATATAATTTGTTACGAAACGACACGACTTTTCAGATGTATCGGTTCACAAACAATGAAGACTATAAAAACGTATATACAGAAAGATCCATGGGAATATATTTCCTTTCTTACTAGAGGATTGATTTAGAAAGCGAGAACGACAACCTACTTCCTCCTCGCCACACGTGCCTTGCCATGCTACCTTAAACAAAACGAGTCAAAAATAATAAATACATTTTATGTGGACTGGATCGGCCCAGCCCAACTTTTCATCAGCATGTCGTAAGGTCTAATTTAAAACTAGCTAGCGGCAATAGTTTAAATGACATAAACTAGCGAATCAGCCAGACATCTGCAGAAATATTTATCACAAAAAATAATAATTGTGAAAAGGAATTCCAAAATATTGTAGCCGTCGACTATAAAATATGAAATTACGAATAGATCATTAACCGGCCTCGTAACGCTAGCCTTTGATGCCCACATCAATGAATATTTTAATAGAGAAAAGGCACTGCTTTGGAAGAGAAAAAATCCAATGGGTCGGACCGACCAAATAGTCAGTCCCGAGGTGATCAAGTCTGGGGGGGAACTTTTTGTAGCTAATCTGAAGGTCAAAGCGATACATCTTTCCATGTTCATGTTTTCCGTATATCCCTTCCTTGCCTTTAAAGTTGACCCGAAAAGCTTCTCTCGAGGGCAAGGTTTAATAAAGTAGAATTTCGAAGGATAATTGTGTTTTTTTAAACCACGTGGAAAATACAAAAAAAGAAGATAAAAATGGATTTTGAGGGAGTTTATAGTATGAAGTCTTAATAAAGGAAGCAATGAATTTATATAAATGTATAATTTTTAATTATAGTTCACTCTCGAAGATATCTGTTTTTCTTCACTTGAGTGGCACCAGGAGTAAATAAATTAAAATCAGAGCCTTAATCTGCTAACTCCGCGTCTTCCTACCCGTTTGATTTGTTAACGGGAAAAAGAAAAAAGGCCCAAACCCAGGCAATGCCAGAGTAAGAGAAAAAACTGAGAAGTGTATACTTGGTCCAATCATTTGAGTGGAGAAAAAGCGTGACGCCTTCCTTTGGAAAGAAGCTTGTAACTACTGCTGGTGCATAGAAACTCCTCTTCTACCGATTAAAGGTGAATTGAGATCATGTATGTTTGGTAAAGATTTTCTTCTAATTCCCTGGGGTTATGCTTAGTTGATTTGGAGTTTTTTGGATAATAGATGATGTTTCACTGGTTTAAGTCTTTGCTCTTGAGAAACATCTGGAATAGCTTCTTTTCCTTGTCAGCCAATGGCTAATTTTTGAACTCTTCAGCGTTGATAACATTAGCTTGACTTGCTAGCGTCTAGATTTGCAAGTACTTTTACTGCTCACTTTTACTGGGGGCTATTTTTAGGCTTACTAATCTATTAGCTGGATATTTTTGAGTGATTTGCACTTTCTCTTTCGTTGATCGATGTGTTTTTGGTCAGCTTGGTGAAACGTTTGTAGTGGTTGATGCAGAAATGTATTTTTGGTTGTTCGGTTGAAGGATGCTGATGATTGTGAGGTATTAGGGGTCATTTGAGCGTGACGGAAATTGGTGGAGAGGAAGAGCTTGCTTTTATTTGTTGTATTGGAAAAGTCTACGTCCATTTTATCGAAGTCTGTAGATTGGTATGTATTTGAGTAGCTGTCTATGTATGTTTTTCATTTGATCTGTACGGTGTTGGGGTTCATACCGACTGAGACAGGTGATCTGGAGAGGAGTACTGAAAATAAAATAATGGAACCATCAGATTTGCATAATCAGTATCAGTTCAGTTCGAGGGATGCTGGGCATGAGGGGCTCCAGCCTGTGTCCCAGCCATTTGTAGTGGACCCTATGAGCCGTAGAAATACCAGAGCGAGAGTGTCTGAACCCAGTGCATCGGAAGTTAAACCTGTTCTTAATTTTTCTATACAAACCGGCGAGGAGTTTTCTCTAGAATTTATGCGTGATCGAGTTAATCCTAGAGGGCCTTTAATCCCCAATTCAGTTGGTGATCCTAATTATACAACAGGTTATATGGAACTAAAGGGTATTTTAGGCATCAGTCATACGGGTTCAGAGAGTGGATCAGATGTTTCAATGCTCACCTTAATGGAGAGAGGTCCTAAAGAATTTGAAAGAACTAGGTCTTCTTTACATGAGGAGAGAAGCAATTATGGATCAGTTCAGTCACTGCCACAAACTTCTTCTGGTTATAGAAGTCGAAGTGTTGGGAATGGGTATGTTTCGTCAGGCGCCTCTGATAGCTCTACTAAGATGAAAATTCTCTGCAGTTTTGGTGGTAAAATCCTTCCACGCCCTAGTGATGGAAGACTTAGGTATGTTGGTGGTGAGACGCGCATTCTATGCATAACAAGGGACATATCTTGGGATGAGCTTAAACAGAAAGCATCAGCTATTTATAATCAAACTCATGTGATTAGATATCAGCTTCCTGGGGAGGACCTTGATGCCTTGGTTTCTGTTTCATGTGATGAGGATCTTCTTAATATGATGGATGAATGGAATGTAGGTGAAGGTAGAGAAGGATCACAAAAACTTAGAATGTTTCTGTTCTCCATGAGTGATTTGGATGATGCTCAGATTGGCTTGAGCGGCGTTGATGCTGATTCTGAGATTCAATATGTGGTGGCAGTAAATGGCATGGACGTGGGATCAAGAAAAAGCTTGACCCTGCTTGGTTTGGCAAGCTCATCTGGAAACAATCCTGACGAGTTGGTCAAATTTAACATTGACAGGGAGATCAATAGAGTTGCAACTGCCCCCACTGGGGTTAGCACTTCACCTTTGACTGACACTTACCAGTCATCCCAACCAGTTCTTGTAAGTTCATCTACTACTAGTGAAATATATCCACAATTTTATCACGGCCGGATGATAGATCATAGTGAAAATACACAGATACCAATGCACTATCACCATGGTTCTTCTAATGTCTCCCCTTTTGGAGGAACTCCTTATTCAGCTTCCTTGAATGGGCTTATGAATCAAGATGGATTTCAAAATGAAGTTCAGCCTAATTGTAGTTTTCTAGAGAAAAATGAGGAGACATCTGTCAATGAGGTGAAGCTCAAAACTAATGGCCCAGTTGAGCTTGGGAGTGATCCTGAAAGAAATTTTCCTGCAGAAAAAGCCCACCCCAATACAGTTAATGAATTACCAGCTAAATTTGCTTCCCCAGAAGGAGATATGCATCCTCTATCCTCAAACAATGAGGTAAAGTTGGAACCTAAGAAAGACTCTTCTCCTGTTGATATTGTTAATCAGATGCAGGTTCATAAACATTCTGTATATGATCAAAGTTCTGCGCCGAGCAGTTTGTTGGGTCCCGAGTTGGTAGATTCTTCTTCCAATCCAATTGATTTGAGCTACCTTGATTCATCTATGACTCCTCAGAGGATTTATTATTCGGAGCGAATACCCAGGGAGCAGGCAGAATTGCTGAATAGGTTAACAAAATCTGATGATTCACTTGGTTCTCAGTTTCTTATTTCCCATTCACAATCTAATGTTGCTGAACAGAATCAAATGGAAGACTCCTTTGAACAATCACTTGAAGGCAATCTGGCTTCCCATGCTCAACACTCCATGTCAACTTCAAAAACATCATATGCAGACCCTCCAACCATTGAACACGGAAATTCACAACTGCGAAAGTACCAAGAGTTAACTGCTGTGGATTCTCAGAATAACAAGCCTTCTGGTTCTGAACAAATGTTGGGGGTTGGGATTAAGCAGGCAGTTCCAGATTGTGCGGATAATAAAGATTCTGCTAATAGGGGTATGGTTCTCATAGCTGATGGAAGAACAGGTAGTACAACTGGTGAGAAACTCTTGGTTGCAGAAGCAGGAGAATCTAGATCCGTACATTCTGCAGTTGTACCCCCTGACAAAATTGTATCTGATATCCCGAAGCCTACATGGGTTGATATTGTATGCAAGGATTCAACCAACATTCCAGGACATTCACAGCCATTTACGAGGATAGAGAGCTTGACTGAAGATGTTTCTCAAGGAACACCTCCTGTTGGTGTTTCAGCTGTGAAGCAGGCAGACATCCGCATAGATATTGATGATAGATTTCCCCGTGATATCCTTTCTGAGATTATATCTGGGGGAATATTTAATAATGATACATCTGGTGTTAGTCCAATACACAAAGATGGAGCTGGTGTTAGTGTGAACATGGAAAATCATGAGCGTAAGCACTGGTCCTATTTTCAGAAGTTAGCTCAGGAAGACTCTACTCAAAAGGATGTTTCTCTTATTGATCAAGACCATCTTGGTATTCCATCTGCTGTGATGAAAGGCCATGATGGAGATCATAATTCTTACCATTTCACGCCTTTAGCAGCAGATGGGGCATCAATGGGTCAGGGCTATTCGCAACTCAATTTTGGTGATGATAATCAAATACCTGGGAACAGAGGGGCTGATTCCCCAATGCTCTCAGGTTATGATCATTCGCAGGTGAAGGACAGTGAAAGTATGCAGTTTAATGCAATGATTGAGAACCTAAGGTCACCAGACTCAGAGTATGAGGTATTCTTTACTCATTTATGATTTGGTTTGACTCATCTTCTAGCGTGCCGGGGTTCATTTCATTTTAATGCTTTTAGGATGGAAAGTTGGAAAGCAGCCTACCTCCCCGTGGTCCAACTCTGGGAACTTATGATATGTCTACCTTGCAGGTATTATTTGCAATATGTATCATGAAAAAAATTTTGAACGCCAATTTTATTCAATTTCTTGTGTTTCAAAAAATTTAATCATGCATAAAATTTTTATAAGTACATGTTTCTCATGTTCTCTCCGCTTTCAAATTCTTGGTTATTTATATGCAAAGTGTTTCCAAAGTGTATATTTATCTAGTTAGGTACAGCTGCTGATTGATTCTATCAATTATATAAATTTTATCCAAATAATATATTATTTTGTTTGATCCATTATGTTAGAGTAGCCATATAATCTGTTGTTCTTTTTCTTATTTGATATGCATGCTCTTATCTCGCAAGTACATGTTGATCCTCTTGTGTGCTGTTGTGCTTTGGCTTTGTTGTATGAAATTAACTAAATTTAGAAAGTCTGCCCGATTGGTTACTACTTAAAAACACATGGCAGATTATAAAAAATGAAGATCTTGAAGAGCAGAAAGAACTAGGCTCCGGTACATTTGGTACTGTGTATCATGGAAAGTGGAGAGGAACAGATGTCGCCATCAAGAGGTTGAAGAAGATTTGCTTCACCGGACGATCATCTGAGCAAGAGAGACTGGTAATGGTTGCTTGACTATCTTGTCTTTTTCTCGAGAAAAGTCCATAGTGCTGCCTTTCCTGACATTACCCCACCTTAATCCATCCTTTCTTGATATATATCTATGTATTTATATGTATATACTTCCAGGTCTTTCTATTTAAGTCCCAGAGTAATATTTCATATACTGGTTGTTGACACTCTTCTTTTTTCTTGATACAACTTCTAAGCAATCTATTACGATTATCATTCTCAGACTTTAGAGTTTTGGCGGGAAGCTGACATTCTTTCAAAACTTCATCATCCAAATGTGGTAGCATTTTATGGTGTGGTGCAAGACGGACGAGGAGATACATTAGCTACTGTTGCAGAGTACATGGTTGATGGTTCTCTTAGAAATGTTTTACTTCGCAATGATCGGTAAGTCCTTCACTGCACAGTTCTTGAATATCAGTTTGGTATTTTTCTGGTTTACGTCAATGGATATTTTACATAAAATTTGAAACTCTTACTGGACAATTGCAAAAGAACTAGACCTTTTTTTCTTGCAGATAATCAAATGAAAATTTGAAGTAGCATGAGGAATGATGGATTGAACGATTTAGAAAATTTCTAATGTAGACTATTAGTATTTGTTGTGCTAACACAGTTCATTCTTTTATTATGCTATTTCTTATTTCATCCGATCTTTATTTTGCAGGTATCTAGATCGTCGAAAGAGGCTTCTGATAGCTATGGATGCTGCATTTGGCATGGAGTATTTGCATTCAAAGAATATAGTTCATTTTGATCTAAAATGTGACAACTTGCTGGTGAACTTGAAAGATCCCCAGCGTCCCATCTGCAAGGTGATCTCTAATTATGTCCACAACTAGCCAAGCAATTAATAGTTATATATCGTGCAACTTTCTGATGATTGGATGGAGTTCAGGTTGCTGATTTTGGTTTGTCAAAAATCAAGCGAAATACCTTGGTTTCTGGAGGTGTACGTGGAACCCTACCATGGATGGCCCCAGAACTGCTAAATGGTGGCAGCAATAAAGTATCGGAGAAGGTAATCATGTCACTTTTCAAATTTCCTTTTTGACAATGCCACTGGTAACTAATAAAAGATTTTAATGATGTAATGGAATTTTCTAGAATATTCCTTTGCACTAGGTGGATATAAATTTTACCATTATATTTCTATTATTCCAATTAAGGCATATTGTTTGCTAATTTAAGAAATTCGAAGATGAGGTACAGGGCTTAACACAGGACTATCTGTTCTCATCTCCATCAATATCATCATCTTTGTTACTTCAACTCTCTTATCCCTTTCATCTCCGGTACTCATATCTGTACTGGTAATCAGGTCGATGTGTTCTCCTTCGGAATAGTTCTATGGGAGATTCTCACTGGTGAAGAGCCATATGCCAACATGCACTATGGTGCAATAATAGGTGTGCTCCTAGTACTCTTCTTTTTTTTTGGTTGATAAATGACTGCGCACACACAATTATATCTGCATATTCGTTTGTGTTTGTCTCCCATCATGTTTGTGTCACAAGTTTGCAGCGCAGTTAGAAATTGTTGTTAGCAGAAATTGTTGCTACCGTTCTGAATGATTTGTGATGGTCGTCTATGTTACATATACTGGTACCTCTATGCAATGTTGATTTATGCATCATAAGTTATGAGGAAGTGATGTTTAGATATTTTATTCCAGCAAGAGATATTGAAGGTCTCCAACACTTGAAAAAAACAATGATAAGTCCCTTTGTTCCCAGGATGAATATCAAAAGTCTGTAAAGAGGCTTGGGTTTGAAATACTAAAATCAATGATGAGCTTCTATGTTCAACAATAGAATTAGTGGATATGTATTAGAAGGATTGGACACTAATTGTGCGCTGTGACTAAACTAAAACATAAACACTTTTATGATTTATAGGAGGAATCGTAAATAACACGTTGAGGCCAACCATTCCAAGCTTTTGTGATTCTGAGTGGAGAAGGTTGATGGAGCAATGTTGGGCCCCTAATCCCGCAGCCAGGCCTTCCTTCACAGAAATTGCCAGTCGCCTACGTACAATGTCAGTGGCTGCTAGCCAAAGCAAAACACATGGGCACAAGGCATCAAAGTAATGTTTTGTCAATTCCTTGTTATCAATTTTTATCCATAAATTATTCCATGATAAGTTTATTCATTTAAACATGTACGCCAAATGAGACACTTGTATTATACCAGCAGCAGGGTGAAACTTGCTTCCATTAATATTTTCGAAATGGAAAAGTTTCTTTCTAAACAAGTATCTGATCAAATAAACTGTCCTTGAATTTATTACAGGTTTGAGCTTCTACTTTGCATTTGTTTCTTAATATTCTAAGGGAGTGAAATGTGTGTTTGGAAGTTGTGAGATTAATGTTAATTTAGGTGTTTAATTTTAGGATATTGCATGACAGCTGAAGCTAATAATTTGAAGTTACCAGACTAATAATATGAGCTAAACAGAGAGAAGGAATTTGCTGTTAGTCTAAGAAATTGGGGTTGGCAATTTGCTGTTCTGCTCGGTTGAGGAACCTTTGTAGCCTGTTGGGTTGAAAATTAAAGGTTGCTTTTAGGTAAATGTAGATAGGAGCAGACGTTTATCATATCTTTAGTATAATGGCTTACCTTACAATTTTCCAAACGTATGTCTGAAATGGTTTTTTTAGCATGATTTGCAACGTTTCATTGTGCCTGTTACTGGCAAGAAAGTACATCTCAATTGTGTGTATACGTGAGAGTCTATATATTTGCACCAAAGTCTGATGCCATACAATTTGATGGTGAAGATGGGCTATAGCGCAAGCTAGAATGTGCAAAACTGATGCATATTGCAGAAGCACAGTTGCATGAAAGAATGAAGCAAAGGACCCTTTGAGCAATAAAATTGCTTACTCCTAACAGGAGTATGTGGGTCACCAAACAGGAATATGTGGGTCATCCCCTGGGAGAAAATAACACGCTTTATTTTGGTCCTAGCAACTTGAACCTATGATCAAATGGAAAACCAGCCATAGTCGATACCATCCAAGGCACTAGGAAGAAGAAACGCTGTTCACTTGCCAGGCCGAAGCCAGCATGATAGGTCTTCCTTTCCAACCAAGAAGGAGACAGCCCTTCTCACTGGATAAGGTATAATCATCACAGCCATAGACAGAGATCATCATTTTAGCTTGGCTCATGCAGTTCAATCCCATTACTTGGAAGCCTGCCCGGCCTAATTGCCTTCTCCATTGGTCTGCCCTTTCATGCCTTTCAATCCTATCCGAACCTTCACATGCTACAATATTGCGGATTTCCTCAGCAAACTTGACATTTTCTATCTTCATTCTGTGTGGGCTATTTCGTGGGAGTCTAGCTTCAAGGGAATCGAAAATGGCCGAATAGTAATGAAGTGATTCGATAAATCTCCCAAGAAAGAAGGGTCCATTGTGGTTAGCATCCTGTTCAACCACCGTTATCAATTTGGGGCCTAGTTTTTTTATTGCTTGAAGGACTGCCTTTAAGGAGCCTCTACTCTCTCTCACAAATCTGTGCAACTGCATAATGCTATTGACAAATAAGGCCTCTCCTTCCCTTAGGTTAAGATTCTCTCTGGTTAAAAGTCCCGGCGTGATTGCCTCCGGCACCAAGCTAAACTCCAATGCAATGCCCACAGAGTTAGCATCCTTGGCAAGATTCTTCATTCTGGCTTCAAGCTCTAAGATATTGCCATCGTTAATCAACCCTGTGATTCGCAGCTTCGGTGGCCCCTCCGGCCTTGAAGCCAGAGTTCTTATCAGAGAAGGCCATTGCAGGGTGTGTTCCATGCCTAGATCAATGACATGTATCGACTCCTTCCCTTGTGCTTCTTGGCATATCGCTTCATTGGCAGCCAGGTAACCAAAGGCTATGAAAGGAGTTGTTTGGTAAAGGAGTTGGAAAGCTTCCATCTTCTCCTCCCTAGAGATGAATGACCGATCCATACCACCACCACCAGTAGAGAATGTACCATTTGCATTGACTTCATAAAGAAGAGACAGTCTACATTTTAAACCCATTGCAAAACAGTAAGAAATTCTTTGCAAAGAATCTCCCCGAGGATTAACTGAAGCCCAAATTTGGGAAAGCATCGATTCTGCTAGTTGTATGTCCCTACAACCTACAGCCTCTGCACAAGCCAATAGCAAATGCACCAAGTGAAGGCCTTGGTCTACGCCATGGCTCACCTCTTCAATACTTGGCACACCCATATCAGGAACTGTTGGAAAATCATCAAATGAGCCATCCATCTGCAACTCATCGTTGTCCATCATTACAGGATCATCCCCGTATACATCACCCGACAAAGAAAACGACTCTTTCCCATCACCTTGGAAGTGATCGAACTCTTGTTGCTGCTCGATCAACGTGTCATCTTGATCCACATTAATAAAGCTATCAACCAACTCGTCCAGTTCAGAAGCAGCCAAGCGAGGAGTGGACGAGCTATCATCACTTGGAGACAACAGTCCAATCCCATAATTCATTATTTCCTCCCACCCTTCCTGTTCCTGCTCGACTCGAGCAGGACAGAATCTCCTGATGGCAAGGTTAAGGTTGAAGCTCTCGTCCATTGGGAAGGAAAGCCAATCATGGATAGCTTCCATTGCCTCGTCGAGTAGAGGATAGACAGAACTAGTGAATGCCTGAGAGTCTAGAGATGGTAGACTTATGAATGGAATAAATACGTGACAGAAGTGAATGGCTTAAAGTCCAGAGATGGTACACCAGCCAGCAATATAAACAATCTTCTCTTCCTGTTTTCTTATACTTTGTTGGAGGTGAGAAGAATCATTTCGAACGTAGATAGGGAATATTATACAGATTCTAACTTGCAACAAAATCAATATTTCTAAAAAAGAAAAAGAAAAATTGTTAAAGACGTGGAGGAAATCATCTGTCAACAGAAATAGCATGCTTGATTAATTAGCCCATGTCAGGAGGCGTAAATGGAGCAGGCAGGTTAGAAAATCTACATTTAGTTGGTACAATTATGCCGTGGCATTTGGGTACAGAACTTTATTACTGCTTCGAGATGGAACTTAAGCAAAACTAAGGACAGGCTAATGGGAAATCAAAGAATCAGACAAGGGTGGGTAAGGTTGATAGAAAAGGACATGGTAGTGGTGGTGACAACTAGCTCCAGGTATCGGTGCTACTAACTATAAGAATGCATGAAGAACAATAACATCTGCAATGGCATAGAAATTATACTACCATGGCCGGCCTTAAAGACGGATGGGTTTTTTTTGAGGTCCGGTAACCCCAACCACATATGGGTCCCATATCTTTCATTGGTGCATGTGCTTGTCAAAGTCGCTAACTGTCAAGACGGCCAACAAACAATGAGACATAAGAAGGTGGCTTCGAGATTAAAGATGCTGGCAACTTCTTTTATGTGTCTATTTTTACTTTTACCAAGTTAATTAATCACCCGTTAATTGGAAAATATTTATGGTCTTTAAAGTATTTAAATAGAATTCCGAAACTATAATGAGAATAGAATTTGTTTTATGTCTATCATAATATATATTAATCGAAATTCAAAAAAATAAATTCAATACACTTTAGTTTATATATCAACCTCCAATACTATAATGAGAATAGAATTTATTTTATGTCTATCATAATATATATTAATCGAAATTAAAAAAAAAAATTCAATACGCTGTAGTTTATATATCAACACTTTGAAACGGCGCATCATCAAAAGAAGGTTTCGACAGTGCTGAGTCCGGCCCAAAATAATTATACTATAATCTAAACAAACGGGCCCAAAAGAGTGAAATCTGGAGTTTGAAAGTTTGGGCCGGCTCATATCTTGTTGCTACAAATTACGGAAGTTTGGGCTTGGATGAATATGATTCGTAGCTTTAACCGTGGGGCTTGGATAAAGGGGGGGAGTGCTCAATAATGATAGGGCAACGAGTAACAAGTAACGACCCACTAATTGAAGAGAGAATTAATTACAGAAACCCACGGATGGAAGAGAAGACCTTAGAGCGAGTTACCATCTGCCACGTGGTATCGAAAGGTACAGAGGTAGGTCACTGTCACCGTCACCTGAGCATCTTTCATTACCGCAGTGTCCAGTCCAGTTCAAACACGTGTGGACCACGAAAAAGCCCCTTTCCGAGTCAGAACTCTCACTTACGGACACGTTGTATCCCTAGAAGTGACTCGCTCGCTCTCTCTCTCCCTCTCTCTCCATTACATTCAAAAGAGCTGCTTTACCCCTCCTTTGAAATCCTCGCTTTCTCGCTCTGCAATTCTTCCGTCTCTTTTACTAGTTGGGTTTCTGCTGTTGAAGAACTCACACAGGTCTTTCAGCTACAAAGATTTCATGGGTAACTTCTGTTTTTTAGTTTCTGATTCATGGGCTATGGGTTTACTTTCTTTACTGAACTTTTGTCTGGTTGGTGGGAACAGTGAAGAAAGTTGTGATTTTGTATTGGAAAAAGCAGAAAGTGGATAAGTTAAGCTGAGATAAGATTTGTCCCTTCTTTCCTTTTACTTGAGCCCTCCTTGTGACCTATAGTTCACCGACCTGGTCGATTATTTGATTGTGGGTTACATGCATGATCCTTTTTTTTTGTTTTGCTTATTTTTGGGAAAGTGTTGTGGCTTTTAGTTAAACTGATGTGGAGCTTAAACTTGTGTTGGTTGATATTTTGTGATTGGAGATGTCGGATTGTTTCCCGCTTTCTTTATGTAATCTTTTATGCCGAAGATTGGTTGAGCTTGGCCTCTCATTTCAGCACATGTTTTTGTGCATGCATATATTTTCTGATATCTGTGTGGATTTGAGGTTTGATTGGTTGGACATTTGGTGTTGTGTGGAAGAGTTCCTTTAATTGGTGATCCAATGGAGTTGAAGCTTGCAGCAGTTATGTTACTACTTCTGATATCCACTTGGCGGAGAAAGGGAGTAAAGAGATAGTTAAAACAAGGAATTGCTGTTTAAAAGTAAAATAGTTTACCGGAGATCGAGGCAACGAATGAGGAAATTTAAATGTTATTGCATTTCCCATTGATTATATGTTTTCTGTGCATACTGCTTCAATATGTAACTAAGAATGCAAACTCTGTTCAATTTCTGCTTGACGCATGTCATCTAGATGCCATGTCTCGTATGCAACAGCATAAGAAACTTCTTTGATTGGGTTATGTTAGAAGAATGACTCTCTTTGGATTTTCTGAGGCACTAACTTGCATTACCCTGGTTTTCTTTCTTTCTCTTTTTTTTCACCCCTTTTGATTATGCAAACGATTTGCACTTGTACATAAAGTTGTCGTTCGTCAAGTGGCGTGCGTATTAGGCTGTTATTTCTGTGCATGATCTTGTGCAGACAATTGTTTGTGTTTTTGGTTTAAAGATTTTTTCCCTCTGTCAGTTAATACCGGGTGCGTGTAGATAGTAGTTTGTGAGAGTCTAGGATCCTGAGTGTGTAGAACAGGTAATGAAGTACGATTGAAGATAGTAAGTACTAAGTAATGGTAGATAGTAGGTTATGTGTAGGTCTAGGATCTTGTGTGTGTAGAACAGGTGATGTAACACAGAGAAAATGAATACACCAGAGACCTGAAGTCTATTATAATCTTGGGAAAACTGTCTTAGCCACATAGGGTGGCCTATATGTAAGTATCAAAAGGATGCAAATTGTTAAGACCATTTTAACTTAAAAGTTTAAGTTGTTTTTGGGTAAAGGGCCAAAAAATATTACATGTTCCAATACCCTCTCTAGTGAATTTCTTCTTTGGGCTTGAAAGCTTATACTTATCCGTTTATATCTTGGTCTTTGTATTGTAAAGCTGTGGTAATTCAAATTTCTAACCTTGGATCATAAAGAAACTCTGCTATCATGTCAATGGATCATCCAAATCAGATGCTTTAGTTGATGAAATCCGAAAGGATGATTTTATGTTGTAGAGTGAATAAGAAAAAATGTGAGGTGATTATAAAATAGTAAGTAATGACAAATCTTAAGCTTAAGTAAAAGTAAGTATAAAAGAAATTGGTAAATTGACTACCGGTAACGGGATGAAGCGAATTTTGTAATTATTATATACAGAACCGAAATGAAAAATCTTGGTATCCTTTCTTATCCTGCACTTATTGTTAGTTCTTGCCTAAGATTGAAAATGTAGGGAAGTTGCTAATTCATGACTATTGAATGTACTGCGGAATATTTGTAGAAAATTTTTAATATGTTACCCAGAAAGAAAGAAACAGAGATTTATTATTGTTTCAAGTGCCAACTAAGTTGTCTGTGAAAAGTCTGCATCTGGAAAATTTTCTGGGTTAGCTATATACTTGCCTGAAAATTTGTTAGCTTAACTTTTGTCTTGGTAGTTCCAATTGAAAGGTCGGAGATCAGCTTTCATGTCCTTAAGAAGCATAATCGTCTTTCCGTAACATATTCTCATTGTCAGAATGGTGTCATCTTGTGTGGAAACCTTTTCGCAATTTTCATCTATAATGGGATAACTATAAAAGAAAAGGGAGATGCTATACTTGGCCAGACAAGGTTTTGTTGTTCTTTTTGTTTCTGAATGATACTAAGGGTATTGTATGACCGTCGAAAAATGCCCATTAGGGAATTGTTATAAAAGTTGTCGATTGATGTTAGCTTGTAACATATGTGAGGTTGGTCAAGAGATGACTTCTAGGTTTGTCATTTGAATTATATGTATATTCCTCCCCCCTATCTTAGTTTGCTGCTAATGATTTCTGTTGATTGTTCTTGAGATAATTATCATTTTTTTTTAAGTCTAATTGTTTTGTTGTTAGTTTGCATAGTAGTTTACTGAGATGACATAGAACGACCGTAAAGGAAGAATTGACCATGGACCACCAATCAGAACAAGCACAGCAGCAACAGCAACAGCCTGTAATGGGAGTAGTAGCTGGAGCAGGACAGATGGCGTATACTAGTCCCTACCAGACTTCAGCGATGGTGGCTACTGGAGCTCCTGCCTCAACCCAATCCCCAACTGGGTTCTCTAATTCCTCCCATCATCTCCCATACCAACAGGCACAGCATTTCCACCACCAACAGCAACAGCAACAACAGCAGCAGCTTCAAATATTCTGGGCCAACCAGATGCACGAAATTGAGCAAACTAATGACTTCAAGAACCACAGCCTCCCACTTGCCAGGATTAAGAAAATAATGAAAGCTGACGAAGATGTTCGGATGATTTCTGCCGAGGCTCCTGTAATATTTGCCAAGGCTTGTGAAATGTTCATCCTGGAGCTGACTCTACGCTCATGGATCCACACAGAAGAGAACAAAAGACGAACGCTGCAAAAGAATGACATCGCTGCTGCCATATCAAGAACTGATGTTTTCGATTTCTTGGTCGACATCATTCCAAGAGATGAGTTGAAAGAGGAAGGATTAGGGGTAACCAAGGCCACCATACCAGTAGTTGGTTCTCCCGCAGATATCCCATACTATTACGTACCACCACAGCATCCCGTGCCACCACCTGGGATGATCATGGGAAACCCGGTTGAACAGGGGGCTGCAGTTTACGGCGCCCAGCAACCTCGCCCACCTATGGCGTTCATGCCATGGCCACAGACTCAACCGCCACAGCAGCCTCAACAGCAGCGCAGTGATACTTGAAGTCCAAGGGTCCATATTATAGCCAGATAGTATCGGTAGTGGATTGTCTGTTGTCAGATGGATTTTATTAGTCTTCTCTTCCTGTACTGCAGTTTCTTGTAGCAGAAGCCTTTCTCCTTTTCCTGTTAGCTTAGCCTTGTTGTTTTGTGTTTCCAAAAACTGAGTAGATCGTGCATGTCACTTGTCTGGCGGGCTTATCATGTCTGGGCTTGTATTTCCTCTTATTTCAGAAATTTATGTATTATTGTGAAATATATTTCGTTTTCTTCTGTCTTTTTTTCTGATTTAGTTAGTGTCAGAACATCACCGGAAATTAAAATATTTCGGCGAATTCTGCTTCGAGTCTTGTCTTTTTAAGAGTTTGAACCACCTAAACTCACCGATTCTTTTGGGCTTCAAATAAGGTTCGAATGTAAGATGTTCGGCCCATATATTAATCAGCCCATCGATGTCAACTTTGTTCACAAGTGATAGTGGGCCTTTGTGGCCTGGTAGTCTTCTCTTTCCCCATAATCTCAAGCTCATCTGACGACGTGTCATCCTCTCCCCTTGTCGACGTCGTCTTTCAGTATTCCTCGTGCCACCGAAACCCGCCAGACGCCATCTCTATGTTATTTTTATTTTTATTTTCTGGGTTTTGTGAGTTTTAAGGGGTTGGCGGAGTCGCACCGGATCATCAACGCCCCACTAGAAACCTCGCTGCCACGATACTAAAGAGAAAGGAACCACAAGAGAAGTAAAAGGCTCAACCTTTCGTTCAGGCTTAGGATATTTATCAAGCTTCTCGATCTCGTTAAACATGGTTGGTTGGGCTTTTTCTGCTTCCATTTTCTTTTCTTTTTTGTCTTACGATGCGGATATCGAGTCTTTGTCTGGTCATCAAAGGCTGTCTGTAAACTAAACTGATTGTGACTAAATTTGGGGTTTGGGTTATGATTTCTGGTTTCTGGGTGATGGGATTCCTTGTGAATCCGGTTTATCTTTCTATTTTTTTGGATCGTTTTGGTTCGGTGCTTCATTGAAGCTGCGCCACAATTGGGAAACACGAAAACTGATTGGTTGAACTTCTTTCTGGGGATTTATAAATGTACGTTTTTTAGAAATTCGCTCCGTTAGGGAGTTGTCCGTCTTATGGGCAGTTTTTTGTAGGATGCTACTGTGAGTAAGCAGCAGAAGACTGTGCTGGCAGTTACGGATGATGTAATTCTTCCCATAAGTGCTGTTACGGATGCGATGGGGAAGGGTGTGAATGAAGGAATTGAACATTGCGATGCTCAAGTTGTTACCCAAGCATCGTCACTTGGTAAATTTCTTTTGTTGTCTTGTTGGGTCTTTTTTATATCTATAGGAAAGGGTTACTTACTCAATTGTCACCGAAATGTGTATACTTGTGGTATGGGTATCATAATAGTTCTCTGTTTGTGATAGGCAAATTACCAGTGGTGTCTTCCTCTTTGGATATTGTGATTTCCTTCAGTAGGTCACTCAAATTTCCCAGTGATCTGTTGCTTGCGGAAATTTTAAAAGTGTTGAAGCCAGGGGGGGCAGTCCTTATATACGTGGCTTTGCAGTCTTCATCGGAGGATAGAGGAAAGGTGGATAGATTATGTTGCTTTGTGATTAATGATGTTTATTTTATTCTCAGCCATCTCATTATGGTGTTTCTATAGGCAATTTCTGCCCTTGAGGGAAAATTGCTGTTGTCAGGTTTTGTAGAAGCACAAGGTCTTCGACTAGATTCTGTTGTTCCATCAGACGCTGTTCAACCTATCACGGTGAGCTTTAGTTTTGACTTGAACTGTATTTACACTTCACCTTCATGCTACCTCTATGGTTTGTGAAAATGTTGTTATTCTGTTGGTGGGTTATTCGTTATATTTTACCTACAGCTTCTAGATGGTTGATTTAGGGCTGTATTCTATTGGCAGACTACAATTCATGCATTGGTCTGGTAGCCTAAAACTTGATTTACATGTACATTTCTTTGATATGATATAATTTGACAAACCATATATGACGTTTAATTTTATTTCCGTGCATTGTACCACCAGAGAGACAGGATAAAGAGTACTTTGTTATTATTACAAATATGAAAATTTTTGCCTGAGCTTTATTTTATTGGGGGGGAACTAAGCAAATTTTGGATACCATCATAACATTGGGCTCAACCGTGTGCATACCATTTGAAGATAAGTGGCACCATGTTTTCATTTCCACCCTTAATGTCTATTCTATCTGACCTCATCCCTACTCTTCTAAACTTCTTCACCAGGTATCAAACCCAGAATCTCCTAACCCTCAAGTCTTCATGCATTTATTCTAGAAAGCAATCTGACACAGCAGGATGTAATAGTGGATCATTTGTTCATTATAATGGGTTCAGCTTATCATTATCTGGTTTTCCTATTATGATACTGGTTTAATTTGTATTTTGTTCTTATTATAGGTCAAAGCCCAGAAGCCTTCTTGGAAGATTGGTTCTTCCTTTTCTATCAGGAAACCCACAAATACTTCAGTGAAGTTGTCGATGGATGATGATTCAGATCTTATCGATGAAGATACCCTCTTGACTGATGAGGATTTTAAGAAACCTCAACAACCTCTACGTAAGATTAAAATTATAATGCTTAACATCTCTTGTGCAACTTTCTTCCCGTAGCAACATACTAACCAAATCTGTCCATGAAGTTGGAGATTGTGAAGTTGGTAGCACAAGAAAAGCCTGTAAAAACTGCACATGTGGGAGAGCTGAAGAGGAAGAGAAGGTGAAATTGGGATTGACTATGGATCAACTAAATAATCCTCAGTCGGCATGTGGCAATGTATGTTCTGCTTGTGTTTTTATGTTTCTGTTGGTGTACTTAAACATATTTTGCAATGATGTTCGTCATACTGTCAAGCCTCCTGTAAATCTCTTATCATTTTGATTACTAAGTAGAGTTGACGTAAAGAATAGCAATACGCTGTAGACTAGACACTTAGACCTAGCATTTCAACTATACTTCTCTGCATTCTTACTTTCTCATTCATCTCTGCGTTTGAGGTTCATTAAATGTTCTGAACATTTAGCTGCTTCTAATTCTTCCCATCTCATGTCTTGCAGTGTGGTCTTGGAGATGCTTTTCGCTGCAGTTCGTGTCCTTACAAAGGCCTTCCACCATTTACACTTGGCGAGAAGGTGCGTGGGAATCCTCCTCTCCTCTCTTTTTATTCTCTGGTCATTGCGTGTAGAACTTAAAATGATTTTTCACGTCCCTTAATCACACTAATGTATGGAACTGTTCTTGCTTGCAGGTATCTCTTACCGGGAATTTTCTGGCAGCTGATATTTGAGCCAACCTCAATATGTTAGCGCTGGGAATTGGGGTTGCAAAGTTTTAACAACAGCCTCAGGCTCCTTGATGAACATTTGCACGAAATAGACTGGAGGTTTTGCTCCAAATTAGGAGACATAAATAAGGTTGGCATCATTGTCATTCTTTTTACATCATTGACACGTCTAAGAGAAGTTTGGAGACTGCCTGTCTCGTTATCAATGTTTGATTCTTTAGACTTCTACGCGATGAGACCGAGTCGCATCCAGTTTCTTGGTGACCATTTGTTTTTATTATTGCCCTCTGTAATTACGTCTTCTAAAATGCTGCTTCCAAAGATGAAATTACTTGGTCGACGAGGAAGACGACTATATATAAATTGTAAATACGGATGGATGTTCACTATATATATATAATAGATATTAATCACTGACAGAAATTTTAAACTACTATATCCGGTATTTACCGACACTTACGAGGTGAAAGAGACCAGTGACTTAATATCAACAAACTCCTTTTCCATCCTAAGATTCTTTAAAATGCACATTGTCATGTCTGTAGGTCCAAGAGGGGTAGACAGGGTGGCTGATCCCACATCGGATGGAAACTGGGTGATCGTTGTCTTTTGAGAAGAGAATAATGATCCCGTGACAATATAAGGGAGATGAGGAAAATTATTTCATAGAAATGGTACAAAGCATCAAGAGAGATGGAACGAGGCTTGGTCGTGTAGGAGTCAATTCATATAAAGAATATCAAAGTTATCATTGTTAAACGTATGCATATAAAATTTATTTTTTATGTATCTTGGGGGAGTTCCAAATGGTAGGCAAGAATCTTGATATGAAATGTGAGAAGCCGAAAAACCTGAAAATATTTTTCCAACCCTTTTCTCCTTGGACATCACCTCCATCCGATCTCAAGTGACTCAAGTAAGTCGTTCCCTCGTAAATATAGTAGAGCTGCTGACACAGAAGCACGCTTAACCCAAGCTCCAAAGATACACCAGCAACAAACAGATAAACAAGAACAAGCCCTCTTGTTGAAAGAAGCAGTGCAGAGCTTAGCAATGAGAAAACGGTCTCCCTCAGTACCGTCCAAGAAAAATTACTATCAGCACCACTTTTGCGACCAAGGGATTTTGAAGTTATCTTTGGCCACACATGTAACCCTGCATAAGACGACATGATCACAACATAGGCCACGCTGATGACAGCTGACACAAGGAAAGCAACGAAATGCCGATGATTTGCTGCGCCAACACAATTTCCTATCTGCACAAAATTATGAAGCCAAGTTACTGTTGGTAGCATGTGAAGATGATTCCACTAGTCATACGAAACCGCACCAAAATCAAGAACACGTATTGCGAGAAACGTAAGACAAAGGACCATGTTTTCTCAGATGTCAATATGTGAGGGATTAAAAGGTTTAAAGTTTCCAAATGGAAAGTTTCCAGCACACTACAAGCAGGTGCCAAAACTGCCAATTTGCTAGACGAGGACCAGATGCATTGGTTAACCAAAAGGGGCTAGCAAACCAGATGCTGTTACTTTGTTACTGTAAACTACCAAGCAGCATCGGTTGTTTACGAAAACACAACAAAACATACATCTGGCATCCAGAATACAAATAACAAGTTGGTAACTATCAGGTGGCCAATACATCAAGTTGTCTCCTATCTGCCATGATGCAGAGAACTTATTAATTTATCCTCTGCAGTGAATATAAATTTGTAATACCTCTTTAGGTTCAGGAAAATAGAGTTATCCTTTTCAACTCCAACCTCAATGGAATTACTGGTACCGTAATAAAACTTTCAAGTTCAATGATCAGTCAACACCTCAAGAACGGTAAGAGTGGTTTCACTGCCCATATTGTCCAAACATGCTGGCGTATGTAATCATTTCTGTTCTTACACTTTCCAGCCACAATATAATTGAGGTAACCCAAGGGTTTAAAACGGCCAAACATGACGAAGTAACAGATCCTTTGCTTTCAGAAAATAAAGTTTTAACAAAAACTACTAAAATGGCAGTAGGTATGAAGTTTTATAGTGGAACAATTCCATATTACACAAGAGAATGTACATCAACTATTTCAAAATATTAAATGTGTAATGAAAAACTTACAAATGGGCAGTGATGATCCATATCTAGAACACACAAGCCGCATGATCGACAGTGATGAGTTCTAGGTGATTTCGGCTTTGAACAATAGCGACAGAAGGTGTAGTTGTCAAGCTGACCTTTTCCCACAACTGGATAGCTACCCCATTCCAAGAATGGTGGAGTTCCAGCACATCTAAATGCAGCAAGACTAAACATCGAAAGAGTAGAGACGACCAAAATAAGTGTTATAGTTGAATGGAGAATTCCACAAAAGTAGCTGATAGAGAAAACAACAGGGTACACTGCCCACACACCACCACCTGCATTGAAACAAATTATGGATGAGATAGGTTAAGCACAGGACCATATGAGAATAAATGAAGAAGTAACCTGCTCAGTGCAGCAGGATATATAGAATCAAACAAGAAGGAAAATAAGTTCAATGCAATCCCTCAAATCACCGTGGAAAATATAGTTTAGTTTAAGTATGCACTCGTGATAAAAGGAAAAAGGAGGTAGATTATCTCAAGGCGCATCTCATCATATTCCTCTTGGCAACATCAACACAACACTAATCTCTCAGCGAGGACAATAAGATAAAGAACAATAAATAAAAAGGCTATAAGATTTGAAAGGAGAAACTACAATGACATACATATTACGAAGAGCATGAAGCCAACGAGCACACACATAAAGCACCGGTCACGGATGCGTGTCCATCGATACCCTTTATCATGGTCTCTAATCGACCTGTTCCGGTTTGTTATTGCTCCGCACCAACCACACTTAAAAATAGGTGAATTGGCCGGAAGCATAAGTCGCAAACCACAACCCCAGCATGCTCTTTCGTTATCCTCGGTGATCGTAGTTACAAAATACTCTTGTCTCTGCGCGTGAAAAAAGAATAAGCGAATGAGTCACTGTCAAGTTAATCTCTCACTTCCTGCTGATATAAGAAAGATGTACAAATTCTACCAGGCTTTTTTTCTATCCCAAGTTCGGGATAAAGTCAACGGCGTGACCAAAAAGAACTCCAGAACAGATAACAGAGAACATCAAAATCTGAGGGAACAACAGCAAAACCAGAAACGGAGTATCGAACTGACCTTGTTTAAGTCGAGCATGCCCGGGTCGTGCTTCGTTTCTAGTTCCACGGACATGATAGCCAATCTAGGTTGGAATAGTAGGGAGGGGAGGAAGATACAATATTCATGCGTGTTTTTTTCTCCGCTCTTTAATTCTTTCTTTTCTCTAATTTCGGGTTCGGATAGGATATTTCCATCCTTCTGGCGTTCGTTCTTGCTTTTTCTTCAGTAAGGTATATTTTGCTTTCTTCTGTTGGGTGATGGATGTGATCAGTCTGCGTCTAGTCTGACTGTTGGAGGTGGATTTAGGGCCGACCGTTGATACGGACTTTTCTTTTCAGTGCCTGTTTCGAAGTAAGAAAGTGATTAAAAAGATACGGTAACGGCGAGAGTGGATTTATTTTCCTTCTGGGATCTTCCATACTACGCTTTTTTGGCCATGTGAATTATTTTCTGTCAGCAATTACGAAGTTCGCTTCGGTCAGAAACTAGAAATGAAAGAAAAGGTGAGCGCTTCTAAATATTGTATTCGGTACGGGAGACTTCTGTTTCATTGTAAATAAGCAGTTAATAGTTGGGGCTGGAGCAGGAAAGCGAAATAGAACCACTCAGACTCAGCCAGGTTGCCCGTCTTTCATATTCTAATAAAAACTTTTAAGAAAATTTCAATCGAGATGCTGCCTGCATGATGAATGACAAAAACAGGTGTCTAGGGCTTGGATTTCTTCCCTTTGCTCTGTGGAGCAGGGTTGGTCTGAAAAGGTATAAAATCTTTTCCACCCACGTATTTTCTCAGAACTTCAGGAATTTCTACTCCATTTTCCTTCTGGTGATTCTCGAGGATGCAGCATAAGGTCCTCTCTGTCGCTGTGAGGGTGGAATTCAACAGGTGAACGTATTGCTTTGCTTGCTCATTGCTCTGCGACCAAACATAAGGCAGCGATGAGAGAAGAACGAGAAACTACAAATTATGCAGATTATTTATGCAGCATGTGGAAAATTGTTATTAGACATGCAATTCTAGTACAGGAAACTAAAAGAGTTACCCAACAGGAACCTTGGACTTTGACAAAGCAAGGCTCAAAATTACAACGCAAAATTTTACGTATAGACCGTGCTATGAGTTCCAATTTACAAGCAAAATTACAGGAAGAAACTTATTGTTTATGATGTTTTTATTGACCTCTGCGGCCAATACCTCGTATACAAAAGGATACAGTCAAGGGACCTCCATCAAAATATTCATTTGATCACTACAGTGAATTTTATTTGTAATCGTGATCCGGATTTGAACGCTTATCTCCCTAATCAATGCGGCCCTTCCGAATATTTGTCCACAGTCTCCCTTTTATTTACCCTAATCCTTAATTTATGTTCTGCACCCGCACTTTCTCCCCAATTTCTATCACCGTTCAAATTTCTTCTACCCAATTATTTATCTCTTTACCTTCTACAATTTTATATCCTATTCTGCTAACTATAATATTTTAACACATCACCATAGGATCTCTATTATGCAAGCACCACAGGAAAAAGTATGTTGTGATCATTATCCCAAATTCTCTCCTATTTCAATTTTCTACTGCTTAATGATCCTTCGTTCTACTATAAAGTTGATGCAGGATAGGTCTAAAATTCAGTAAGACCGAATGCTTCATAAAGAATTCAGGCTCGAGTTACTGAACCATGCAAACCGAGGTTGAACCTGACAGACTAACCTCTTATTTAATTTTTATTTGAATAATACTCCCTAAAACAATCAAATAAGCCTCTCCCCCAAGTCTCAACCACCGGCTAAAAACTAATGTGTCCACATTCATATACTGATCAATAAGAATCCTTCGGTGTGAAGAAATCCGCAAGCAACAATTGAATGCATCCCCAATTATTTCCACATCGAAGTAAAAATAACTAGATAATTAGTTTCAATGAATGATATATCATGTGTTCATTGCTTTATAGCATTAAATTTATTTCAAAGTTATGGATACCATAAACAATAAAAGTAGAAGAATACCTTTTTCTGCCCATAGCGAATTTCTAATCTTCTTGACTGGTAGTCTGTGCAGTTAGAACACGAGACCAACTCTCTGAAAGTTTGTGAAGCAGGAAACCATGCTTCCAAGTCATACTTCTTAGCAGCAGCATCATTCAAAGCACCAGAAACAATAGCAACGACTTGATATGGCAAGTTCAGCTGTTTGAACAAAAAAAATAGTTAGTCTCAGAAGCTCTTCCGTGCAGAAGTGTTAGATGTCATTAATGCAATGCCTAGATATTTCACCTATATCTCTCAGGTGATAGGTTTTTCAGAACTGTATCTGGCAAGACTCAGACACCGTTATTAACATATGTTCAAAGTTTGCGTAGATATTGTGGTAGGTTAAGCTGGAGCTCTGATAGAGTGACATATATGGAGGGGACCAGAGAGAGCACGAGCACATTTTTATTTTTTTTTGAAAGAAGATAAGTTTGCATTGGCAGGTTTAGAGATAGATGATTATGTTGGCAAAGAAATAAATTCCATAAAAAGGGTAAATTAGAAAGGATTACTATTTTGTAAAAAAAAATACCATCTTGTAAAAGTCCTCCGAGTTTTTAATCATTTCTTCATGCATATCCCAGGAGTCATTGCCGTTTGGGCTGGTCATGCAAAACTGCTCCACCTTCTCAAACTGGTGAACTCTGAAAATTCCCAAAGTATCACGACCATGCGAACCAGCTTCTTTGCGGAAGCATGATGAGTACCCAGCATATCTGCCATAAAACATACAAATGCAAAAATAAGCACCCACAAGGCTTGCCACGGGGGCAGTCATTAGATATAAGTAACCTGATTGGAAGCTGTGTGGGGTGGATCCAATCATCCAAGTGATAAGCACACAGTGGTTGTTCTGCTGTAGCTATTAGATATTTGTCATCTCCCTCACCAGTCACCTGTTGAAAAACCAACGACTTAGCAATATCAGATCTGTGATCATTTAATTACAGAAGATGATCTCGTTAGTAGTAGGAAAGAAAGTAGTAAAAATCCAGCAGATTCAACATGCTCAGATCGGAAAGCCAATGTATCAAATCATTAAGCTTGGTATAAATGAACTGGGAAAAAAAACTTTGATATACTGGAACACAACTCTAGATAAGAATCAACATTCTAAGAAGCAGTCTTTAGCTCAAATTCACCTTGTAAAGTTCTTCGTCAAATTGAGCTAGCTGGGCGCACTTAGCCATAATATCTTTCCTCATGAAAAAGGGAGTCTGGAGGGCTGTGTACCCTCTCTCCTCCAAGAATTCTAGAGCAAAATTGATCAATGCTTGATTAAGGCGCACACCAAGACCTTTAAGGTAGAAACCTCTACCTCCCGCGACATTGGCTCCTAATTAATTTTAAAAAAATTGTCGTTAGCATGGGATAAGCTACTTCCCTAAGACAGAGTTACGCTTCAAAAAGTGGACAGGCATAGCATGTTTAAGGAAGCAAATGAAAAATAAAACGACATGAGCAACACTAAACAATATTATAGGGCTTTTGTCAAGAGGAACAACAATTAACTAGGTTAGGTCTTGCGGGAGAGCCAGCCACTAATTCAGACATCTAGTCTCTCCAAACACAGAGAGCAGGGTCAAAGCCACGCACTGTTAGTCCAATGGCATGCAATAATTTCATAATCTCATGATTAATCATCTCCGACAGATATAATAGGCAAATGTCATAACTACAGACAGCATAACACAAATATCTAACGCTTGATGCAGTACCCTTAAGCAACAGACATTTATCTCCAACTCCCTATTCTCTTAATCATTCCTTAATCATAAAGTCATTCAAGCTTGTCAATACATGCTGCCCTCCACGATCAAAATATATGCTGGCACTTGTCAAATGGTCCAAACTTTTCTTAAAACAGAACATAAGAAATATACAAACTGGAAAAAAAGCCATAATAAAGAAAAAAACAGTTGACAGAGAAGCAACAAGAACGTGACTGCAATGTGTCATCCAGGGAACTCATTTGGACGTAAATTCCATTTGCAACACGTGAGGAAGTGAAAAAACAGAACACTTCAGCAAAATATTACTGTGGATTCCAACATAATCAACAAGAAGATGATAGCCACGGTCCCCATAAACCTAAGCTTGAACAAAATCTAAATATAATTCCTTAAAACCTGAATAAGAAAATTAACCATGCCAACTGTTTACCTTTCTTTGTGTCTGCAATACCAAGAAGTTCCACAAGCTCAACATGATTTCTAAGTTTTGGCTCCACGCGTCTTTCACCCCATTGTCGAATCACAGCATTATTTGCCTGTAGAAGAAGTGTAACGAAACATAACAAAATGCACACATATATCATTTATAAATTGATTTTAAATCACTTCAGATATTCAAAGCTTTAATTCCAAACAGCATAACAGTCACCTCATCATTGCTAACCGGCACAGAATCGTGCACAAGGTTCCCAACCGTCTCTAATCTTGAATACAATGCTGCCTTAGCCTCCTGCACCTCAGCTTCCTTCTTCGCGGTGGATCGCTTATTCTCTTCCGTATCTCTAATCGTTTCAGTAGCATCCTCGCCGGCCTAGGTTGGATCATCAATAATCAAACACATAAATCAGACGGGAAAGCCTAGAAAACCGGAAAACGGACAGAGTACCATAACTAAACAGAGAGATAAAACTCACAATCTTGAGCTGTGCGACTTTTTTGTTTATCTTGTTGAACTCTTTGCGCAGATTATCGAGCTCAAATTGACCTGCAAAACATAAAATCAACAAACAAGAATGTGACTAGGCATACTTCCAAGAGAGGAACTAAGTAGCTGGTCTGCAAAATAAAAGATGAAAGAAAAGAAAAACAGCAAATGGAAAAATGACGAAATCTGTAACACGGCATACGCTGTCTCCATTCTTTGTCGAGTTGGATGATTTCGTCAACAACCTCAACATTGGCGAAACGGCGCCGCTGGGATTCGCGGATGAGTTCAGGATTATTGCCTTTGTCTTCGCGGAACAGATTGATGTCCAACATAATTCCGGAATTTTTCTTCCGCTAGTTGTTATTGCTCACTGCAACACCAAGGCTTGAAATGCTATTGCCTTTTGCTTACTAAAGAGTAAACATACAATAGAAAGAACAGGATGAAAGCTTGGATCCGATGGAGTTTTAAACCGTACCTGAGAGATTTAAGAAGGGGAAGAACAGTGGGAGAGTAACGGCGGCAAAGTCAAGTCGCTAAGAGAGTAAGCTAAGTAGCAAGTAGGGGTAGCGTACGGTCACGCGCTTCTTTACCATTGTTACTCAATTCATGCACATTTTCAAAGGACAAAATTAACCTTTGAGAGATGAAGCTCTTAATAAATGTTCTGCCAAAAGAGATGAATATTTTTTAGTGCCATTTCTGTTCATTTTCCCATCAATTCGTGCAACAGAGTGACAGTCTCATCCGTAGATTTTACAAACACTAAGAAAAAAATTATTTCCTGTTTTTAATTTTGATTCCAATAACTAAGCGAACTATACTTACCAATACAAATTTTGGCTTTAGGGGAATAAAAAGGACAAAATTCCACGTAAGCAAATGTCGGAAAAATATGAAAAACGGATACAAATTAGACCCTCGGAAAAAATATAAAGCAAAGAGCGGAACAACTGCTAGCGTTTAAAATGAATGAAGAGAATAACGAATCCATTAGCATCATCGTCATCCGTTCTGTTTCTTCACTGCTTCACTCGTAAAAACCCTCTCCTTCATCGCTTTATTCCCTCCTTAGCTGGGGCGGCGGCTGCTACTGCTAGGGTTTTCGCGACACAATCTCCATCCAACCACTCGCTTCACAAATCCTTCTCTTCTCAAATCGCAGCCATGCCAGGCCCGGACTCGCAGCAGCTGGAATGGCCTGCGAGCAAAGTGCGCGATACGTTTATAAAGTTTTTCGAGGAGAAAAACCACGTCAACTGGAAATCCAGCCCCGTCGTTCCTGTTAACGACCCTACTCTCCTGTTCGTCAACGCCGGTAGGTACAAATAGCTCCCCATGTTTTTTTTCCTCATTTCACTACGTTAGAGTCAAATATGTAGATTGTGTGTTTGATTTGATTCATTTTTAGGTATGAATCAGTACAAGCCAATATTTCTGGGAACCGCTGATCCAAACACGGGGTTAAGCAAATTGACTCGCGCGTGCAACACACAGAAGTGCATTCGTGCTGGCGGGAAGCACAACGATCTCGATGATGTAGGCAAGGATACTTATCACCATACCTTCTTTGAGATGTTGGGCAGTTGGTCGTTTGGTGATTATTTCAAAAATGAAGCTATTGAGTGGGCATGGGAACTCCTCACTAAGGTACTCTGGAGTCTTGTATTTGCCTCCTATTTTTTTAACCGAACTATGTCTTCTATTGTTATTCTAATATTGTGTTTGTTTTTAACTATGTTCTTTTTTAAGGTTTACAAGTTACCGACTGATCGGATCTACGCCACGTACTTTGGTGGTGATGAGAAAGCTGGTCTTGCTCCTGATAACGAAGCGAAAGATATATGGCTTAAATTCTTGCCTCCTGGGCGGGTGTTACCTTTTGGTTGCAAAGTATGGTCTCATTTATTATCCAATTAGTAAAGTGGAAGTAACAGTCATATAATATTTCTGGCCATGGATTTTGCTTTATGTTTTTATTTTGTACTCTTCTTGTAGCTAAATATACAATTTTTTTTAGCACATGCTCTCTGTGGTGATGCGTTTGTAATTTTTTCATAATATTTTGATGCCTTGTGGTTTAGAGCTTAACCTGATTAGGTTCTTGTTGTTTTTGGTCCTTGAACAGGACAATTTCTGGGAGATGGGCGATACTGGTCCTTGCGGCCCATGTACTGAAATTCATTATGACAGAATTGGTGGTCGAGATGCAGCTCATCTGGTTAATAATGATGATCCTACTTGCATTGAGATTTGGAATCTAGTTTTTATCCAGGTATGGTATTTTCCAGCTTATCTAACCCATAAAACTTTTATGTTGTTGTTATTGCTTCTACCTGATGTGCTCTCCCTACAATTCAGTTCCACAAGGCTTTGATTTTAATTTTTGGCTATGATATTTTCCTGTCAGTTGTTTGTGTAATATTGCATGGGCTAATTTGGGCATCTGTTATTTCACTATCGATTCCTTATTTTTTGATTGCATTCTGCAGTTCAATCGGGAAAGTGATGGCTCCTTAAAACCTCTACCTGCTAAGCATGTTGATACAGGGTTGGGTTTCGAAAGATTGACTTCTGTACTTCAGAACAAGATGAGCAATTATGATACTGATGTGTTCTTGCCCTTCTTTGATGCTATCCAGCGGGTAGGATTTAAATGTTTATTATTATTAAATAAAAGATTCAGGTGTTCTCCTGTGCAGAAAACTTATAAATGATCTTTTAGTTCGAAATAGAAACTAGTCCCTGCAATTTCCAGTTGTGTATATACCAATCCTCAGCTACAGAATATTTCTATGGTGTAAATACATGTTTGATGATGGCTTTAATTTCTAGTCCCAGGGTGCATATTTGCTATAATTGTTGTGCCATGCTGCTGGAAACTTGGGGTTCTTTTAATATTAATTGCTCCTTAGTTTTTTGAATGCTGAATAAATCCTGAATGTTGACGCATAAGTTACTGGTTACTGTATGCCTTATAACATGTCTAAATGACTCGATCCTATAAGATTTCTGATGGAATTTAATAGGAGAGGTTGTTCATTTTCAGTTGCAGTGTTATTCCAATGTTTTAGAAGTTAACCTTAAAGGATAAAACTGTAGGAAGTCTTGATGCTTCACATTCTTTTTATGAGAACCTATCAAATGATGGAGTCTTATTTGGAAGAAATATTTATGATAGCAGATCAGAAGATGTGACATGAAATTGAATTTTACATCTTAAAATTTTGAGGTTCACTAATGGTCATAGTTCCCACTTAAATAAACCACTCTTACTTCTTGTTTTGGCTCACTGGTAAATTCTGCATCTAAGAAGTTCCCTTTTGAATTTAATTTGATCTGTGTTTAAGAAAATTAAGTTTCTGGCAATACTCGTTTTATTATAATTTTAGGCAACAGGAGCTCGACCCTACACTGGAAAAGTTGGACAAGATGACTTTGATGGAGTTGACATGGCATACAGGGTTGTTGCAGACCACATTAGAACAATCTCTTTTGCAATTGCTGACGGCTCTTGCCCAGGTAAACTATTTGAGACCATCTTTCTTTTTTTGAGGAAATTGTGTTTTGTCTATTGTATAACATTAAGAAAAGTATGAATTTTACAAAAGTTTTGTGGCTTCCCAGGCAATGAGGGCCGTGAGTATGTCCTTAGGCGCATTCTCCGACGTGCTGTTCGGTATGGCAGTGAGGTTCTGAAAGCTCAAGAAGGATTTTTCAACGGGTATGAATGAGAAATATGTAATTGTTGAATCAATTTATATTTTTTTTCTAGCTTCGTCTCTACTAATTAAGTGGTATTTGTGAACTCATAACATCAGATGATACTAATTTGTATTTACTTCTATATATTTCTCAACTTTTTTTCTTTTATCAAAAATTATGTGTGCAGACTTGTTGATGTTGTCGTGAAAGTGATGAGCGATATTTTCCCAGAGTTGAAAGGAAACCAAGAGCACATTAGGGAAATAATTGCAGCAGAGGAAGCAAGTTTCGGAAAGACTTTGCTGAAGGTTAGTGTTCTTGGACATATTTCATCTTAGTGAAACCACAAAGTTAATTTTAAATAAATTTGTTAATAGCGTGTATCATATAATAAATATGCTCTTGTACCTTTTCATCACTGTTTCCTTGTCTTTTAGATTTTTGATAAATGGCTTCTTTGTTTTGTATCTAATCTTCTTTGTTTCATGCTATTATTGGATTTCTCTAATTACTTGGATGGAAGATGCATATTCAAGTTGGAATAGCTTCTTAAAGTTTACTTTTCATATGGATGTTGTCTTAACCTTTGACTGTAGGATATGTAATAGAAAAATGACTTATCCTACTCCATATTTCAGGGAATTGAGAAGTTTAAGAAGGCTGCACTGGAGGTTCAGGGGACGGTGCTAAGTGGGCAGGCAAGTATAGGCCTAACTATGTTTTTGTGTAGCAACTAACCTTTACTGGTTCATTATATACTAATTGATGTAAAGAAATCCCTCCTCGCGTTCATAGATTGGCAAAGGGAAAGATCTTCTATTGGTTTTACCTTTTTCATGTTCAATTATAGAAATCTCTCTGTTGCAGGATGCATTTGTATTATGGGACACATATGGCTTCCCATTAGATTTGACTCAAGTAAGTCTAATGATGAATTGTTTTTCTTAGCCTATTCTCATACGCCTATTTATTCTAATTCTTACTGCCCTGCCAGCTAATGGCAGAGGAAAGAGGATTACAGGTTGATGTTGTGGGTTTCAATACTGCCATGGATGAAGCCAGGGAAAGATCTCGAAGTGCCCAAAATAAGGTATTGTATCTTCCACGTATAGACATTGTGCTTACTGTTACTTGGTAAAATTATGTGCTAGATGCTTCTTGAAAGAACCAAATCTGTAAGTTTTATATCCCAGAGCACCAAGTTTTGTACTTATGAGGGCTGATCTCTCTGGTGTCTATCAGCAAGCTCTTAACTAACAACTTAAATTGCAGCAAGGTGGTGGTGCTATTGTAATGGATGCTGATGCCACATCTGCATTGCACAAGAGGGAAGTATCTGCAACAGATGATTCCTACAAATACATTTGGTTTCAGGTTGGTGCACTGGTCATTGTCAATCATTTGAACAAGTTTATGTTGCTGTCTGAAGATCAATTTATGAGTATTTTCAATCAAAGGCGACCAAAATCTTTTGGAAAGTTTCATCTCCAATCCGTGTTGATATATACAAAGGCATATCTTACTGAAATTGGTATTTGAGTATATCTATTTCTAGTTGACTTTTAATATGCTTCTGAGGCTTATCATTTTCCAGGATCATGAAAGTTCGATAAAGGCCATATACTCTGGTTCAGAGTTCTTGGATGTTGTTGTTGGTGAAACTGAAGTTGGTATTGTACTGGAGTCCACCAGTTTCTACGCTGAGCAAGGTGGTCAGGTATATCTGATTCCATACTATCAACTGGTTTCATAATCAATGAACTGTATTGAGTTGAATTGAAACCATGATTTTAGGTTCTTTAAGTACTTAAAACTGCTTTTTTCGCTTGTTTGATTTTTGGGATCAGGAGGATACATCATTCTCTTCACTGGATTAATCTAATGCTTTTAGTATATTTATTAATTTAAATGATCTCATGTACTAGTTTTCCTGGCTGTAGATTTTTGATACTGGAGTACTTGAGGGTTCTTCTGGTTCTTTTCAAGTTGTCAATGTCCAAATTTTTGGAGGATTTATTGTGCATATTGGTTCTTTTAATGGAGTTACTGAAAGATTCTCTGTGGGGGATAAGGTCACTTGCAAGGTATGTCTTTTGAAACTGCTTCCTCTATGTAATTGTTTTATGGGTTTCTTTTTGTTGATAACTTTTGCCACTGGCCATTCTGCAGGTTGACTATGACAGACGTAAAAACATTGCCCCCAACCACACCTGTACACACATGTTGAACTTTGCTCTCAGGGTATCCTCAAAATACCTTGTGTATATGCATTTAAATATTAATTGTGCATTCTGAGCAATTGTGAATTTATGAAGTTTCGTTGTAACTCAGGAAGTGCTTGGCAACCATATTGACCAAAAGGGCTCCATTGTTCTGCCTGAAAAACTAAGATTTGATTTTTCGCATGGTAACTATCAACCTGTTTGTTAAATTTTTGTATTTATGTTGCAACTATGTCATTTGAATTGTTCTCTCATTGTGGTTTACGCTTGTTGGAAATGCTACAGGCAAACCAGTTGATCCAGAGGCTCTGAGAAGAATTGAGTCCATTGTGAATAAGCAAATCAAAGATGAGCTGGATGTATTTGCAAAGGAAGCTAAACTTGATGAAGCAAAGCGTATAAATGGCTTACGTGCAGTTTTTGGAGAAGTATGTTCCTTTATCTTTTGAATTGCTCCTTTCTGACATTTGCTTCTCCAAGCTTCATTGAGCCTTGTCAATGTCTTGTTTATTCTTTATACAGGTCTATCCTGATCCAGTTAGAGTTGTGTCAGTTGGCAAAAATGTAGAGGATCTCCTTGCTGATCCAGAAAATGAGCAATGGTTGTCAATTTCAACAGAATTCTGTGGAGGTAACGGTTTACAGTATTCATTGTTTTCTTCGAGCTTCCTTTGGATCTTCCATTGATAGCATCCATTGCCGCAAAATATCATTAGGAACTCATATAACCAATACACGAGAAGCAAGGGCATTTGCTCTTTTGTCGGAGGAGGGGATTGCAAAAGGAATTAGGAGGATAACTGCTGTTACAACTGATGTGGCCTTGGAGGCTATGGAATTGGCACACTCACTTGAGCAGGAAGCTGAGGAGGTGGCGAAGACAGAAGGGGCCTTGCTGGAAAAGGTCAGCTCTATTTTTTTCCTTAATTGGCTTCATAGGTAGATACTGTGATCGATCTCAATTGCTTTTTGTTTCTGGAAGATGTAGTATATTTTAATGCAAATAGTTCATCTGGAAAATAAAGGAGGTCCTCCAGTTTGATGTTCTCTGATTTGTTTGTTTGTTTGTTTTCAATCTTTCCTGCTACCAATACATTGTTCTCTTCATTTTCAGTGTCTTTTCTCTTGGGTGTTCATTATTTCAAGCAGATGATTGTCTGAATCCTTTTGTGTTATATTGCTTATGATAATAGACTTTTTCATCAGCAGTTTGTTGAATTAATCCTTTTTTTTTCATTTGACAGAGAGTGGCATCTTTAAAAAGTCATGTGGACTCTGTGTCTATTCCAGCAGCACGGAAAGCAGATCTGAGGGCTAGGATTACTGTCCTTCAGGTATTGCAGCCAGGCCAAGCTAGACATCACATCAAGTCGTGCTTTTTCTGCAATATTCCCTTTTTTTATGTTCATTGTGTTTTTGAGTTCCTCATGCACTGAGGCTTTTCATTTATGTCTGCACTGAACCTTTTTTTTTTACCAGACTCAAGTGAGAAAAGCACAGAAAAAGATTGCGGAAGAAAATATGCAAAAGGCTGTTAAAGTTGCCACTGAACAGGCCACAGTTGCTGCTTCAGACGGAAAGGCATTCTCCATATCCTTTGTTGATGTTGGCTTGGATGCAGCTGCAGTTCGTGAGGCAGTGGTCAAAGTCTTAGAGCAGAAGGTTGTTTTCATATTTCTATCTTCTCTAATGTCGTTACACACTTTTATCGTTCATATACTTGGGTTTGAACTTCTGCTTATGATGCTGCATTTGTGACATACAGGGGATATCTGCCATGGTTTTCAGTACTGATGAATCTACAAAGAAAGTCGTAGTATGTGCAGGAGTGCCAGTTAAGGATAACCAGCTTGAGGTGGCAGAGTGGCTAACCACTGCTTTGGGGCCTCTGAAGGGGAGGTGTGGTAAAGGAAAAGGAGGTCTTGCAACAGGCCAGGTTAGTTTTTTTCATATTAGAATGTAGGCTAATAATTTTGCATCTACTAGCTTGAAAGTTAAATATTGCAATGTGTGTTTTATAGATGTTATTTCTTTCCTTGTAGCAAATAACTTCATCTGCAAATGAGATGCAGCTACCATTCCAAATACCACATCATATTTTTTCCCTTTGATTTGCTTCTCCTTATTGCAAGATCAATTGTTGTTATTAATATATTTTTTTTAAATGGTTTCTATTTCAGGGTACGGATGCATCGCAATTAGATGAGGCTATGAATCTGGCTTCCACATTCGCAAAAATGAAGTTGCAATGAATGATGTACCCGGCTCGTCTCATTTCTTCAATCACAATGCGAAAACTCTGGCTCTTGCCATACTTGTAAGAACTTAGAGGGGTAATGATGGTTTATGAGTTTTAAACCATATTTTTACATGGTTGCCGCTGCTGCGGCAAGTAGCTAGCCGGCCAACTAAAGGGATCTGCCACTGACATTAATTTATGCTACATAGTAATTTTATGCTCGTTTCTTACTTGATTTCTTCTTATTCGATAAACTGTGCTGCTTGAGGATTTGTTCCCACTAGTGAACTGCCAAGTGCCAATAGATGAAATCCCGTCAAGTCGAGAACCAGGGAAAATACGGATTTAGTAATCGCTTTCGAATTCTGAAAAAAAGAAGAAAGGAAATCAGCTGTGCGGTAAAATATTTACCCTACTTTTGATTTTTTACTAGTGATTGTCGTCATTTCTACACTTTCTTTGCTGTGAACTTGTGGCTTGCATTTGATTCCAAGAGTTCCAAACTGAAAACAAATTGGTTCTTTGAATGTGTAATACGCAGTAGTGATTTTACATGATTCAGATCAAGAATTTATAAATAAGTCGAGCAATGCTTGGCTAATTTCATGCTGCTTATACTCTTTATCTTGAACAAATCCAAATTTGGTAAGTGCAGCTGTACTCATCATTCTCCACAGTTTCTTTTTCCTCACCAAACACTTAAGATTCGTAACTTTTCAATTATAGCCTTGCTGTTCTTGCTGTTCTTTTGTAAAAGTCATCATCTGCTGCCGGGTACTGAGTCCACGATTGGCACAAACAAATCCTCGCCCACCCAAGCTCGTATAAGGCCTGTTATCTCTCTTCTTTCTTCTCTATTATTTAAAAGGATTTAGCTTCTTTTTTTTATTTGTATGTAGAAAACCACTTCACCTTCAAATCGCATGATACTTCGTGTATTATCTCAGTTTATTTACACGGGCATCTATTTTAAGGAGACATATATATCAGGTCAGTCCGAAAATTCGAAAACTCGCATGGAATGTATATCTACCTCCATTTCTCACAAGCCTCTACAAACAGCTCAATTTTCGGAATGGATGAATCTAATTCTACAGATCTATAAATTCCGTTCATTTTGTTCTACACTATTTTTTAAAAAATCATACCGATCAATAAATCTAACACTTACAGTATAATTTGTATTTTTATCCCGTGCTACATAAAATTTTACTATTTAAACTTTTTTTAGCATTTCCTTAACCAACGCTACAGATATCTAACAGAACAAATTGGTTAATCACTTCGGTTTGCTAACTTTGCTTCTTCCAGGTCACAACATTTTCCTGCAGAAGAAACCTGCTGTGCCACCAGGGAACCACGAGAAATCAGTGTTTTCACGACAACCGATATTTTCTTACCCTATGTGCCCGCACTTGTCAAAAAAGTCGAAAAAGGTAAAACCAACTTTGGCACGCAGATTTAAACCAATTCTCCACCCAAACAGTAAATATTCCATAATTCCACAGTTGTTTTTTAAAGTTGAACACATTATACTTGTTTCTGTGTGTCTATGAGCAATTGATTTCTTGACCAACCTGTATTCACAGCTGCCCATCATAATCCGAGTTGGAATCTGGAAGGCAGTGACAAAGCCGACCATTATATTGTTTCCCCTCAGCACGTGTGATACGGGGGAATAATAACGTGCACTTTTTTATCACACAGCGCGCGCACACAGAGACGGACAGAAAAGCACACCACCCTGTCTCCCCCCCAAATCGAGGCCCGTTGTATGCGCGGCCTTTGATACCGGAATCCGGTCTTCTGTGACTAAATCCCGCCTTGACGATCCTCTTAATGGCCTCCCCCTAGGGTTTCTTGAAGCAACAGCGGGTGCCATTTCGATCGAGAAATATGTCTCGCCAGTCGGCGTCGGCTGCTTTCCACAAATCCAAAACTCTCGATAACAAATACGTGAGCCTGCATTTCCCGCATTTCTTTCTGTCTTCATCCAATTTCTGCTTCGATTTCCGTTTCTTTATTTGATAGCCTATGAAATTTGAGTAAAAATTATAAGCCTTGTCGTTTTCTGTCACTGCCGATTCCGTTTTTTAAGTTCTTAAATACAGCCGAAACGGGATGTTAATCAGTGTTAATTTGTGCATCGCGTTTTCTATTTTGTTATATTTTTAAGCGTTTTGGTTCTGTTTCTGGATTTTTGCTGCAGATGCTGGGCGATGAAATCGGGAAAGGAGCGTATGGTCGAGTGTACAAGGGTTTGGATTTGGAGAATGGAGACTTTGTTGCTATTAAGCAAGTTTCTTTGGAGAATATCGCTCAAGAGGATCTCAACATCATCATGGTTAGGCTGCTTTGTCATTTAGTTTAACTCTGTCCGGGCATTGATTTGCTTCAGGGTCGTAAACCGGAAATGCTATAGCTTAGTATGGACTAGCGGCATTTCATTATTTATATACAAATATCTTTGCTGAACTTTATTTCTGGTCGAGAAGGAGTATCAAGTAGTCTCCCTTGCGTCTACTTTAGTTGTTTCTTTTTTCAGTTTGAAGTTAATAATTACATATTTTACTCGGAAGGCTCGTCATATTTGGAAGAAAATAAAAATTGAATCTAATTGTAGTGTTATAACTGATTTAGTTTGTCTACTTTATTGTTTAATTTTGCTAAGACTTATTCGTTTTGGTGTTGAATGCATTTTGGTTGGTTGGACGCATGGATGTTTCAGCAAGAGATTGACTTATTGAAGGTAATAGAAGTTTCCCGTTCTTGCCATATTTGCCTCTTGTTTATCTATGTCTTGGCTTTACTTTTTTTTGCCTGTAGATGGTTACTTAGGTCTCTGCCTATTACTCCTGTCGATGGATTTTCAAGTAAGAGTTGTTAGACTTGTTTTGGGCTAAGAAATTGTCCGCAATGGCTGTGGGTTTAAGTTTATCATTCAAAATGTTTTTCTGTTTTCATATACCACTATTCTGTAGCTTAGTATAGTTGGTAATACGTCATATGAAGTTAAATAGGTACCTGGTCAATATTTCCATACTCTACCCATAAGGGCCATTCTTTTTTGCAGCCGTAAGATTCATTTGTAGTTCCTAATCAAAATATTTTGGGTCTTAACAGTAACTTGCTGGAGGCTAGTACTGATTTATAGGATCTCCTCAGTGCAAATAATGGAACATGCAAATGTTGAACGGGATTTTTTGTCCTTTTATATGTCAAATTAGAAGGTTTCTTGGCTTTCCCCACAAATTATGCTTGTAAAATTTAATTTGAAAACTGGCTTCAGAAGATTATTTATTCTTGAGATTCTACTTGGAGTGTTTGTGATGTAATGCTTCTGATGCAGAACTTGAACCATAAAAATATAGTGAAATATCTTGGTTCATTGAAGACAAAGACTCATCTTCACATAATTCTTGAGTAAGAATCTCATGTATCTTTCTTGTAATGCAACTAAGGTTCTGAACAAAAATTTGGTTTGAAAGTTTTTGTTGTAATGCCTGTGTTTTGATGGTATAGGTATGTGGAGAATGGCTCACTTGCAAATATCATCAAGCCAAATAAGTTTGGGCCCTTTCCAGAGTCTTTAGTCGCTGTATATATTGCCCAGGTTTTGTTTCTGCTTTTGCTCTTACTCTTGCATTTAGTTTATTATGGCTTTCAGGTTTGACATCTTGCCGTTAATGCTTGTTATTGATGTTCTTGACAGGTTTTGGAAGGTTTGGTTTATCTACACGAACAGGGTGTTATTCATAGGGATATCAAGGGAGCAAATATATTGACGACTAAAGAAGTATATGTTCCTGATTGTTAAATTTAAGAAATTTTCGTTTTAAATGTGTGACTTGGGAGGTGTGAATCAAGGTCTAAAGCATTTGGTGGTTGAAATTTGAGGATTTTTTTTTATATAATAGCTTGTTGGTGAGAAGAATGGTTAAAAATAGATATGCAACTTAAGCCCTTCGTCATCTCACTACTAGTCCAAATTAAATCTCCTTGTCATATTACTGCTATATTTAGAATATTTCCCTTTTGATTAAAGATTGTACCAAGAAAGACCAAGAAATAAAGAACTCACGAACTAAACAAAATTCACCAGAAACTAAAAACAACTGGAATTCTCAATCCTTTTGAAACTGTGTGAGAGAGACCAAGAAAACTTTTCTATCCCAAGTAGTTCTCTCTAAAAAATGATATACATACTGAAATTTTATACATCTAAAGTAAAGACATGTGAATTTTGTGATTTTTTTTTTGCCCAAGATGGCATCAATGAGAATAACTGACACAATTCATTTCTTAGGGGCTTGTAAAACTTGCTGATTTTGGTGTTGCAACAAAACTGACTGAGGCTGATGTTAATACGCATTCAGTTGTTGGAACGCCATATTGGATGGCCCCAGAGGTACTCAACTCAATTTACTATTATTTTTGGAAGTGTTCATTTTTTTAATGTTTCTGCGTTGAATAATGCATGGTGTTTCTCAGAGTGATTTAGACATCTTGCATGTTTAACTGATATTCCAGTTTTTTTCTGTTTTCTGTATTTTTATGAGCTCAAAATATTTCATTTCCATGACTATGTACATTTCATGATTTTTCCTTTGACGCTTATCTAAATATTTACTTTCTATCTTGTAGCACTTGATGTTATACTTGTGATCTCAATGGATATGGTTGCCCTCCATTATATTCAATAGCATGCAAATTACTCTTTCTTATCAACTAATAGGATCTTTGATGTCATGGATAGAAAATTAGTGCATGTGATGACACTGTGAAAGTGTTTGGGAACGTTATTTATGTGAAAATTATCTGTTTTTTTCAGGTTATTGAAATGTCTGGGGTTTGTGCTGCCTCAGATATTTGGAGTGTTGGCTGTACTGTAATCGAACTTCTTACTTGTGTGCCTCCTTATTATGATTTGCAACCTATGCCAGCTCTTTTTCGTATTGTTCAGGTTTGTTGATTAGTCTTTCGTTTCTCTTTTCTGTCTAGGCATCTGATGTCATGAAGGTAAGCAATTCTGTAGTAGTTCTATGGGCCCTTGTGGTTCTCTTTACTCATTGTTAGTATTTTTGGTTCATGGTTTATGGCATGTCGTACCATGTTTTTTGTTTGGAGTTTACTGAATGATTGACATTAAGAAATGCTTGTATTCTTGTTTCTTTAACTTGGGGTACTTACTATGTTTTCATGGTTTGATCATTATGGTTGGCAATAGTCATAATGCTTGTGTTTTCTGATATATATGCTCTTGTATCTCTCAGGATGACCACCCTCCGATACCTGATAGTCTATCTGCTGACATTACTGGTTTCCTGCGCCAGTGCTTCAAGAAGGTAACTGGATTTCGCTTATTGTTGAGGTATTTGATAAATTAGCCACAAAGATTTTCTACTACGGGAATAACTTGAAAAGGCAGTCATTACATACCACATATCATACCTGCTCAGCTTAATCCATGTTCTTACAGCTAGTGGTTTATGTCTTAATTGTCATCTGCTTGGATGGCCAATAACCTTAAATTTATCATTATCTTCCATTGACTGGAAATTTATTCATGTTTGTTAATGCGATCTCTAATTTTATTCCTCAGGATGCTACTCAGAGACCTGATGCAAAGACATTGCTTTCCCACCCTTGGATTCAGAATTCTAGGCGTGCTCTGAACTCCTTTCGGCATAGTGGATCGATAAGGTGTGGTTTTATCTTTTTTTATCTTTTTTTTGTTGTCTAGTGTAGAGGAGCGTCACGGATGTACTGCAGTGTTCTCTCAACTGCCAAAGGATGGTGGTCTATTTTAACAATACATCTCATTGTATTTTATATGTTTTGTTTTATTTTGTAGAAATACACAAGAATCTTCTGCGAGCACAGAAATTTTGAATGGAGATAATACAAGCTCTGGTCCAACCAGTTCAGATAAAGCAGAAGCAGAAGCTGCTGAAGCTGCCTTTGAGCTTGTGAGGATTCTTTGAATCATATATTTGATCCTTTGTTTATAAAATGATTTATCCTCTTAACTAATGAAATTACCAGATAAGAGAAAACAATGTTCTAATTGCAAATTGATTTTCAACTCGTTAGTTCATTTTCAAAGCTCAACCTATTTGTAAGTATACTCCTAATTTGAATCTCTTGCTTTCAGGAATCTAGAAAAGAATTACTAAATGAAGTTGCTGGTGGTGACAAGTCTGATGAGGATCCTTCTTCAAATGTCGATATTGTTGATGAAAGAACTGATACATTAGATGATGGTCTTCATTCAGATGAAGTTCCCACCTTAGCTATTCATGAGGTGTCATCTCTACAGCCAGGTTCTGGGAGGCTATCTGCCAATAAAGAAGTAGCTGCCAGTGCCAGTCAGGATGAATTTCAAATGAATGGTGAGCTGGAATCTCTTGCTGTGAGAAATAAAAGCATAGAAAGAAAACCTGAAGGAAAAGGAAGTTCTACATACAGGGAGAACAGGTCGTTTGATTTTGCAACTGTAAGTCAAGACCTTCAAATGATGAATTTGCATAGAATTTTTTTTTTCTTATTATTGAGAGTGACATAAGAAACCGAGTGGAGATATATAGTTTAGTAGCCAGCCTTGGCTGATTTTATGATAGTAAATTGATTCTATGAACAGATTAGAACCTACAAAATGTTTTTTTGATTGCTTTGCCTTGGCATCAGGATTTAATTTCTCATATTATTTCTGATTTATATCAAACTGTCAAGTTGTGATACTTATGATTTTATTTGGGTTTTCATTTTCGTCATAATATTCTGATCCTTCTCACTATAACTAAGTAATCATCTTCTTAACATTAAAGCACTTTTGTTGTCATCCCTTCCTTCTATGTTTTTCATCATTTTCATTTACGGTATTCTGAGATGGAAACTTTCTAGCACCAACTCATTCAAATATTCTCTAGGCTTTTATAAGCATTGCTGAAACTTTTTTTGTGCTTTCTTTCTACTGCCTTTGTGGACTACTTGTATGAGTATAGCTGTTACCCTTTTGTTATAAGCCTATGGATTGAGTATTCTCCACTCTGAGTTCAGCTGAAACTTTATGCATGGCTTTCTTATTGTTTGTTGTTTTGTTTTTGGGGTTCTCTTGTCACTTCCCTTGCCTTCATCTTCTGTTTTTTGATCTAAAAATAGTAAAATCGTGTGGATTTACATCATTTGGATTTTGAAGGCTGTAAAGTCATCAGTTACCTTGGGAGGGAATGAGCTCAGCAAATTCAGTGACACTCCAGGTGATGCTTCACTGGAGGATTTATTTCATCCTCTTGATAAGAACTCAGAGGATCGAGCATTTGAAGCTTCACCATCTACCTCAACAGCAATGAAGAATCAAGATAATGGCCATGCAGCTGATGCAGGAAAAAATGACCTGGCTACAAAGCTAAGAGCTACTATTGCCAAAAAGCAAATGGAGACTGAAAGGGGTCAAACAAATGGTGGTGGTAACTTATTTCGCATAATGATGGATGTCTTGAAAGATGGGGTGATTGACATTGATGGTCTGGTATGTTTAAGATCTTGGTCAGTCTGTTTATTTGTTACCAAATTGAAGACAAGCTCTACCATGTACCCCTTTTTTTATTGTTCTCAATATCATTCTTTGTTCTTGTTAATTGGTCCGAGGTCCATTAGTTGTCTTGTACTATTGTGTCAAAAGCTGATAGAACTGTGTTTATGGAAGGTTTCACGATAATGAAACTGATGCATTTTGGCTGGTTGACATTTTTAGGGGGACATACTGAACAAACATATATTTTAAGTGATGAAATTGTCTCAAATCTGTTGACAGTTGAGGGGCATGATTTGCAATTTTCTTCATTTAATGATCCATTACACTTTTTCTTTTTTCAGGGTTACGATGACAAATTACCTGCAGAAAATCTTTTTCCACTACAGGTACTTGAAATGTTTGCTTTTAATATTATTCATTGATTTGAAGGATGCTTAGGTTGTATTTATTTTGCTTTGACTGTTTTTCTGATGAGTTTCTTTTGGATTCTAAATTGTTGTTATGATGATTATACTTTGGATTATTTAGTCTCCACGTACACACTGTAAACTTGTTCTTGACATTCTATGTATCTGGGAAAATGGTTTTGATAATTAATCTATGTAGGTCTTTTGTTGTACTTTTAGGTGGAACATCCTAGAAAACGTTGGAGACTGTTTTTATAATTGCTCTTAATGTTTCATTTGTTTTCTTGAAAGGTTTAAGGACCAGTTTAAAAATGTTGGTTTGTAAGATTTTGGTGTGGCCAAGATGTTGGTTGTGCCTGCATGCACTACTATAGTCTAGAAGCCTTTATGCAAAAATATGGATACTATCTCTTAGATGCTGTCTATCTAAATTAAATAACTGCTGGTGATTAAGGTAAAAATCATAGGCCATATTTGGACGTACCTAACTGTAAATTGATTTGATTTTTTGTTTATTATCTCTAATGTCGCTCCACCAGGTATTGAAATGTTTCTCCTTAATACCTGCTTATGCAGTTAGACTATCTTCTGGGTGATGGTTATGGTTAAAATATTATTATAACCTGTGTCATATTGCTGTTGAGTGATTTTACTTAATGCGCTGACAAATGATAAATTCTGGAAAATGGGTGCAAGAAAGTTTGAACCTTTATTTTCCTGCTTTTTTCCAAAATTTTTAAAGAAGTGGTTGTAAGTGTCGATAATTTTCATTGTGTAGGCTGTTGAATTTACGCGACTGGTTGGGTCATTGAGACCCGAGGAATCAGAAGATGTTATAGCATCTGCTTGCCAGAAACTTATTAGTATTTTTCATCAGCGCTCAGAGCAGAAGATTGTGTTTGTTAGCCAGCTTGGTTTGCTTCCTCTGATGGATTTACTTGAAGTTCCTAAAACTCGTGTATGCCAGCAACAAAATTTGTTTATTCTCTACATTTCTGAGCTTCACAGCAGCTAACTGTAAGGGATTCAATTTCCCAATGTTGCAGGTTATATGTTCTGTCCTTCAACTTGTGAACGAGATTATTAAAGACAATACAGATTTCCAGGAAAATGCTTGTCTTGTGGGTTTGGTAAGCATTATAATGTATACAACTTTGTTTTCTGTCACCTGAACAAATCTACTCATGTTGTGGAGTTACCATTTAAATTCATAGATTTTTGCTGTAATAGAAGAAACTTACTGAAAGATTGGATATAGAATTTTCTGCCCTTTTTTGTGTTATTCCTCGGTGCTTTAGTTGACACAGAGCCAAGTTTGCTATAGGACCTATCTTTTCATTCTCAGAGCATTAAATAAAGTAGCTCTCTAACTTAGCCTCATGTAAGGATTTCTGGGGAATAGCAAAGAGAAGGCTTTCTTCATGAAACCGTTACCTATATTTTTCTCTCATAGGATATGGGATGCCATACAAAACATGTTTGATATCAGATGGGTTAATTGTAAGGCAAGAATTTCCTCATTCGTTAACACAAATCACTTTGCTTACAATTCTAATCAGGTTGTGCTGGTTCTTGCTCAAACCTTTTTTTGGGTCCAGTCAGCCAAGGATCATGATACTTATGGATGGCTTTAATATACTTGAATCATGTTATATTCATTGCAAAATTTGCATGCAGATCCCTATGGTCATGAGTTTTGCTGGACCTGATCGTGTACGTGAAGTTCGCATGGAGGCTGCATATTTTTTGCAGCAGCTTTGTCAGTCCAGGTTAAAATTCTCTCTATGCCTCTCGCTGATATGTTTGCCTTGTTGAGAGAAGGGTGAATTATGACTGAAATGGTGGCTTTTTGGTCCAGCTCCTTGACATTGCAAATGTTTATTGCTTGCCGTGGTATACCGGTTCTGGTGGGCTTTCTAGAGGCTGATTATGCAAAACATAGGTTTGTTATTTGTTCATTCTTTACATGCATAACAATACAGTTCTACTTTGCAAGATATGGTACTGATAAATGCCATGCTATCTCCTTGAATGTGTCTCTGATTGATTTTCATTCTATTTAATTTGATAATTATTTTCTATTTTTAAGCCAAGAGACAAAAGATTTGTGTGGATAGACTTGAAACATGCATTCTGGGGAAGGAAAAACACCTCATCATCACCCATTAAGGTTCTACTGAGTTTGGTGGATAGCAACATATTTACACTTTGGGCCTCCATTTGACTTGATCAATAAAATTGTAACTCATGGATAATCACTTTGAGAAATGTTGTCCAAGTAAAGGAAGTAAACTTCCATGGAGTTGCTCATTTTAGATCATATATAATTTGCTTCATATACTTTTCTCCGTTACTACATGCACTAATTGAGCTTTCCACATCCAGGGAAATGGTTCACCTAGCTATTGATGGCATGTGGCAGGTCTTTAAGCTTCAGCGATCGACCCCAAGAAATGATTTTTGTCGCATTGCCGCAAAAAATGGAATATTGCTTAGGCTTATTAACACTCTTTATAGTTTGAATGAGGCAACTAGGTTAGCGTCTACATCTGTTGGAACTGGTTTTCTACCTGATGGTTCAGCCCAACGGCCACGATCTGGTCAATTAGATTCTAGCCATCCTGTTTTTGCCCAGAGCGAATCACCACTTTCTACATCTGATCAGCTGGATGCCCTCAAGGGTAGGCATGGAATGACTGACCATCAACTGCCATCTGGGATTCAAGAAGTATCACATGCTTCAACTTCACATTCACTAAGGTCAGATGCCATTCACACAGATGCTCGATACCTCATCACTGATGCTGATGGACCTCAAATTGGTAACATGACCTTTGATAGAATATCAGCTTCTAGATTGTCAGACTCAGCAGCTGTAGAAAAATCTACATTGGCCACAAAAGAATCTTCTGCAACAAATTCTAGGGAACGTGAGACCTTAGACCGGTGGAGAGTTGATCAATCTCGAATGGAAGTTGACATTAGACAGCAGCGGGCGGCAAATTCTACTCACAGGACATCTACAGATAGGTCACCAAGGTTGACAGAAAGTTCATCAGTCGGTCTTCCCCCTGTGTTACCCATGCAACCAGAGCAAGTTCGACCTCTTCTGAGCTTGTTGGATAAAGAACCCCCTTCCAGACATTCCTCTGGTCAGTTGGAGTATTTGCGCCAACTTTCAGGGATAGAGAGACATGAAAGCATTCTTCCTCTGTTACATGCGTCTAATGAAAAGAAAACAAATGGTGAATTAGATTTTCTGATGGCCGAATTTGAAGGTAATTGGTTGAATTAAATCTTCATTTTTTTAGTTTTCTTTTTACATAATTTGTCATCATATGGAGAGCAATTAGCTCATGCTATTTTAATTTAAGATAACGTAAATAAAAATACCATCATCATCAGGACTACAACATTATCGTGACATGCTTTTGGGTGACTTTATCATTTTTTTCTTCTTTATTCTACTGAAATGGTCCAATGGTTGTAACCCCATAGGATATTTTTTCAATTTTTTGGTGTTTTGTTATCTAATTGAACTTGTTTATGGTAACTCTACTAGCAGATTTGACTAAATGGGGGTGATTGAACTGCTTTGGTTTGACAGAGGTATCTGGACGTGGAAGAGAGAATGGAAATCAAGACTCTACAACGCCTAGAATCTCTCATAAAACAGTTAGCAAAAAGGTTGGTCCAGTGGCATCAAATGATGGAACTGCTTCCACCTCTGGTATTGCATCTCAAACAGCATCAGGTGTGCTGTCTGGTTCAGGTGTTTTAAATGCTAGAGCTGGGAGTGCAACATCATCTGGTTTACTTTCTCACATGGTATCAACAATGAGTGCTGATGTTGCGAGGGATTACCTAGAAAAGGTTGCTGACCTTCTGCTTGAGTTTTCTCAAGCAGATACAACAGTGAAATCTTATATGTGTAGCCAAAGCTTGCTAAGCCGTCTTTTCCAAATGTTCAATAGAACTGAGCCACCTATTCTTCTGAAGGTACTCCAGAGATCATTCCTGTCAGATTTATGCTTTAGCCTAATTATATAAGCTCCTTTGCTGTTGTGGTTGCTTTCTCCTAACTGTTTGTTGATTTTTTTTTTCACAGATACTTAAATGTATCAATCATCTATCTACTGATCCAAACTGCTTAGAGAACCTTCAGCGTGCAGATGCAATTAAGTGCTTGATTCCAAACCTGGAACTGAAAGATGGACCTCTAGTGGATCAAATTCATCGTGAGGTTGGCTTTTCTATATGTAGCCTGATAATAATAACATTTTGCTGCTTTATCCTGAGCTGCACTCTTACTGTGTCTTAAGTTGTGGTTGGAAAGCATTTATCTTCTATTCCATATTATTGGTTAGCAACCTATGATAAATAGTCGTTCAAGCTTTTTATCAATTCAGTCCTATTTGTTAATCTTTGTGGTCCAATTCATATTATTTTCAGTTGCACTTGAGGCATTTGACATCTGCTGTCGCTTGTGTTGAACAGCCTACGATTTTGGTACTATAGCATGTATGTGAATGCTGAAAGCTATATTTGTGACTGTAGCTCTTGGTCCCTGATTTGAATTGCTAATTTTCAAACCATTTTTTGTCGATATTTTAAAGTGAAACCTCATGACAAAGTACTGATCAGGTGTAAGATTTATCACTTCTGAAAGTAGCTGCCAAGTATTGGTCTTTGTTCATGTACTTTGTGCTGCGTGTTATGTAATTCTTATGCCCAATAAACATAAGAAATTGCTAATCTGAGAGAAAATATTATGATTCAGGAAGAAATTTAAACTGGGACAGAGGTTGAGGATTTATTTGATTGTTGTCAAGCATTGGTCACTGTGCATGTCATTCACTCTGCATGCTGTGTGTTGCTTTTAATCTTGCGTTCATAACTTGCAGCTCACCTCATTTCTCACAATTTCTCTTTCTGTTGTTGAAGGTCCTCAATGCACTTTTTAACCTGTGTAAAATAAATAAGAGGAGACAGGAACAAGCTGCTGAAAATGGAATCATTCCACACTTGCTGAATTTTATTACATCAGATTCCCCTCTAAAACCTCAAGCATTACCTCTGCTCTGTGACATGGCTCATGCATCTCGTAATTCAAGAGAGCAGTTAAGGGCACATGGTGGATTGGAAGTCTACTTGAGCCTACTTGATGATGTGGTTTGGTCAGTGACAGCATTGGACTCCATTGCTGTTTGCTTGGCGCATGATAATGACAATCGCAAGGTGGAACAGGCATTGCTAAAGAAGGATGCCATTCAAAAGTTAGTGAAGTTTTTCCAAAGCTGTCCGGAACAACAGTTTGCACACATATTGGAGCCGTTCCTGAAAATTATCACGTATGCAACTCTTATTCTTTTTCTTTTTTAAAAAAATTAACTGTCATTTTGTATATTACCTAATCCACCATAGTCAGGTCACTTAAAATAAGAATAAGAGACCGGTTAGCTCTTTGACTTTTAAATGAATGGAGCTAACTATCAGTCCCTTTTTTGTCATTTCAGTTTTTGTTTTGCATTTTTTTTCAGAATATGATATTACAAGGTTGATATCTATTTGACTAGCTTTTTGTCTGCAAAAGATGGTTGGCTAAAGATGTAGTATAATCATTTTGGCTGAGATTCTTTCAGTTATGCGTGACTATAGAATCATTAATGTTGCTAAATTTTGTTTTCTCCTTTTGCTGGATATCTGATATGCAATTTGAAGTTAAATTTTGGTTTATTGTAGAGAATTTTGTCAACATGTGTCATGCTATGTTTTTGAATGTTAAGTGATTCAAGTTTTTTTAACGCAGGAAATCATCCCGGATAAATACAACACTAGCTGTTAATGGTTTGACCCCTTTGCTCATTGCTAGGCTGGACCATCAGGATGCAATTGCTCGTCTTAATCTGCTTAAACTAATAAAGGTGAAACTTTGAGCCTTGCTCTCATCTTTTGCCATTTTATCTTTTCTGTGAAAACAATCAACTTTATTGAATTCTCATTGTTCCTTGGTGACATTCAATGGAGGTAACTGATCTTGTGTATACACCAGAAATAGAGTATTGGACATCAATATTGTTTCTAGTTTACCCAAAAGAACTTGATAATGAGCGTTACTAGTTGTCTTTCTTTGTATCCGTCTTTGTATATGTTATGAATTTGTTGGCCAAAAGAACTTGGTAATGTGTGCTAAATGTCAGCTGTTCCATCGGTGCTTCTTAGTCTCTCTTCTAGCGTTCTTCTGCAGATCCTATACTCTTTGTTCTTCTAGCGGGTATCCTCTTTAGTGTTCAAAGCCTGCTTCTAGTAATGGAACCTGGGGTCAACATTATGTACACATCTCCTAGGCCGGCACTTCTTTCTTTTCTCCCATAATGTCTTTCATGCTCAAATAGCTTGACCTTTTGACTGGCTCTCACGATAAAAGTCTCTAAGCATTTTCGTAACATATTTGGCATGTTTGGTTGAAATGATGTTCTGGTTGGCTCTCACGGTAAAGAATGACATGTGAAATTTGCGTTTCATTCAGTTGGGTCTATTGATTTTTAGTTAGTCAAGATCAAATGTAGGATTGTTTTATTTCCATCTGTATTTACGTAATTATACCAAAACAGATATTTGTTTTCTATTGGTTTGCTCACCAATGTTTACCTTGCTAGGCTGTATATGAGCACCATCCTCGTCCAAAACAGCTGATTGTGGAGAATGACTTGCCTCATAAACTTCAAAACTTAATTGAGGAACGGAGAGATGGCCAAAGCTCCGGAGGCCAGGTTTTGGTGAAACAAATGGCTACGTCGCTTCTTAAAGCACTACATATCAATACTGTCCTGTAAATTCGTTTCTCATAGGTTTTTCTTCCCTTTGTACATGTGATTTTTTAGGAAGGAAACCATTTTCCCACCTATTTGTTAGCTTTTTTGGGTTTCGCGCATATGGTTTGCTATCAACGTGCAAGATCTAGGAGTGCCCTAATTATATAATGGGATCTCTAAAATTTTAGAGTTGCTTAGAGTAGTCGTGTTGTGTGGCTTGTGCCCCTGATGTATCAAAATTCACATGTTGCGAAGGGTTGCTGCGTAATGTATCAGCGGCCTGCAAGAGTTTTTACGCTCGTACTTTGCTTTGCGGTTTGTGGTATCTTTTCGTACCTCATCCTCGGTCATGTTTGTTCAAGCCCATGGCTTCCATGAAAGACAATCCACAGAAATACGGACAATTTTTACCTTTTATCATGAAATACGAGAAATTTTAAAATCACCTAAAATGTGAAACATTCGAGAGTATAACAAAAGGTAAAGTTTTAATGTAGATTTTTTTTTTCTTTTACAATGAGTTTTATTTGATAGTTTGAATTGTTCATCTTAATTGATCGGGGAATTAAAGTTCTTTTTTTTAAATGATAATAAAAATTGAATTTTGATTTTTGGAGAAGTATTAATCTTTATCATTCAAATATATTTTTCGGATCTTAAAATCAAGATTTTAGAAGGGATTAATCTATTTAGGAACATATTTTTTATTATATGAAAAAATTATTTAATTATTTTCTATTATATAAAAGGGTATTAAATTTTCGTATCATTGATGTATTAATCTTCTGTTTGCATCCTATTTGTGCGTTTTATCAGTATGACTGTTTGCTATTTTGTCAACTGCTTAGCTGGGCCTTTATTTTCTATTTTTCTTAAATTTCTTAAAGACAAAATAGCATTGGTTTATTTCCACGTCCGACAACGAGTTGAAGGTATCTGGTTTTTAACAGTCGGCGTGAGCTTAACAATCCGTTGCCTTCCAGAGTTCAGTTAAGAATTCTTTTATCTTTTCGTTGTTATACATGTTGAATCTCCGGCATGAGCCTCGGTGAATGACTGCTGTTCTGCCCTTAGTAGCCTCTTAAAAGAACTCTGTACTGGAAAGCTTACTTCCTGTTTCGGTGAAAGGTTGTTATTATTGTTGCTGCTTTTCCATCTTAAGAAAAGGTCTACTTACGATCAGAAATGCTTTGATAAGTGAATCGTGATTCCTTTCTACTGTAGTTTTTCTGACACTTCTCAGCTGCAAGATCCTTTTTTCTTTTCCTTTTTTTTTTTTCAATTCCTTCGTTATGGAAGTGAGCATGAGAAATATTCATCAGCACTAGGGGGTTTGCTAGTGGGTCCGAGGGATTTTTTTTGTCTCGGTAGGTGTTTGATATAATGCCCCACAAAGGGGAAGGACCTAAGAATGTGATGGTCTGTAATCGTAAAAATGTTACGTTAATGTAGCATTAGATAAAGCATTGATTCGTCTCTTTGCCTAGCCTGACATTCTCAAGTCAGATTATAGAACTTTTTAAGACTTTAGTTATGCTTGATTTTCTGGAATAAAAAAGCTTTGTTTATGTGGTTTTCCTCTGGCGTCTTTTCACCGAGGTTATTTGAGCTAAAGGATGAGGAAAGGTCCTCATGACCACCACTTCAAGAGTTAAAAAGTTTAACCCTGCAAATCAGATTTATTGTAAGCAGGAAGACAGAAAGTGGAACTATAGTTTGATACCTATATTCGATTGAACTGCATTATCTATTAATTGACTGAGTGCTTTTGTTTTTGTCTTGGTCAGTTCAGTTTTGAGCAATGGCAAGAGGTCTGATATGGGCAACAGCTGAAGATTTGGCAAGGAATCGAGGACGCGTTCTGTCACTTTATCGTCAACTACTACGCAGCCTCAACTCTCCAAGTTTGCCTCTCAATTTAGCAGCCAGACTTGCTAAAAAGGCTGAAGTTCGTGCCATATTCATGGAAGGATCCAAAGAAAGATCACTTCACAACATCGAGGACCTCTTCGACACAGCTGAGTACGCCCTCTCCATCTTGCGGAAAGGCGAAATTCCCAAATACATCCAATGATTATGGACCACCTTGGTTGTCGACCATGCCTTTGGTTATACCGGAAGTTGCGCATACACTCTGGAATTCGCACGGTTGTCACGCAAAATTTAGAGATATGACCTCTTTGGCCGTCAAGGATTTCTGTTCAAATTTGTCTTACAAGAAGAAATAAAAGGAAATGACAGAAGTAGTACTGCTAATAACAGTGTACGTTTTCTTGTTCCAAGAATGAGACAACTTTGTACCGTTTTAACAACAATGCTGCCCCAATACCCTGCAAACAGAGGAGTAACTGTTTCATGCTTTCTCTTTGTACTTCAATCCCCGGATTAGTGAATGTAGGATGAGAAAGTTGAATCATCAATAAGCACCTAATAGTAAAAAGCCCATATGGTTTGGCGTAAAATCTACACGAACTTAGATCCAACATTAAACAATCCACCCCTTTAGGAGTACATGCGGAAGCACAAAATCTTAGGCAAATAAATCGGGTCATATCTAATTCACTGTTCTAACATTTTTCTTCGCAATCAAAACCAGTCAGAAACTTTCAATCCAACCAACCACACTAGTGTACAAGCGCATCCTGCGGGAAGAGAAAATTCACCACCAAATTTCAATCACACCACAATCAAACACCACCTCTGGGAAAACCATCAGTACCGGCACTATGCATTCTTATATCAGTTCAGCAACATTCATTGGCATTTCATCAATCTGGGTACTATAATACTGCTCAATATCTCTTAAAATCTTGATATCATCACTTTTGACAAAATTAATGGCAACACCCTGCAAGCAAAACCCATCGAGATGACACTTAAAATCACAAATAACATGGATCATAATGACGCAAAAAGAGAGAAAAAATCCACAACTGTAAACACTAGTGTAGACATAGAAAGCATAATGTGATGTACACGACAATTTACACAAGGCAGAAATGCTAACGGGCTAAGACACCATTGAAGGCAAAGTAATGTACCTTGCGGCCAAAACGACCAGAACGGCCAATGCGGTGAATATAAAGCTCTCGATTGTTCGGAAGATCATAATTAATCACCAAAGAAACCTACGGATAGAAAAAGTGCTCATGAGAAAGCCATAGATACAAGATCGACCAATTGAAAATGGGTAAAAAGAGAGAAACAGAGCTAATATGTGGAAACCCAAGCTGATAGAAGATTAAGATGATAAGAAATAAAAAGTATTATTTTGATATACAAACAAGGTCAACCAATCAATTTAATTTGTCTAAGCTACATTCTAAATTGATAAACAATTAAATCAGATCATGTTTTAAAATAAAAGTGAAACAACATCAACCAGTTTTTGATCCTCAAAAATAAATAAAAAATGATCTGGAAAGGCAAACAGCCGCACATTAAATGAGCAAATAAACATAAGAGTTACTTGCCTGCTGAACATCAAGCCCCCGGGCCCAAACATCAGTAGTGATTAGGACACGGGTTGTACCAGATCGAAATTCACCCATGATTGCATCTCTCTCCTTCTGAGGCATGTCACCATGCATTGATGAGACTGTAAAGTTGCTGTCTCGCATCTTAGCAGTTAGCCAGTCCACCTGTTCCAAAAGTAAAATCTGATGTTATATATCAAATGAAAGCAAAATCTAAAACTAGACATAACAACCATTATAGTTGATAAGAATTAGGCTCATCAATAAACATTAGAACGCATTATGCAAAGTCAAGTTTTCATTTCTTTTTTTTTGCACCCCGATTTTTTTCAAGAGACCTAAAACCTAGGTACTTAATAACAGGAACATGAACCATCACACCTTCCAAAATCAAGTAGAAGTTTAGCTAAGGAAACCATATAGAACAGCCTTACATTCTTTAGTACTCCTATTTATTAGCTTTAATATAAATATACAGCATAAAAGAATGCACAAACCACCATATGCCTAAACAACAACTCCAGTCATAACAAGTTTCTAAAACAAAAAATACTAAAAGCTATTAATTATAAAAGAAACCCATAAATCATGTGGAGGGCAACCCCAGGTATTTAAATTTTGAACGAATTTGCCTTTATACTGTTACAAATGAAGATAGTACACAAACGAAAGTTGAAAATACCAAATGGAAACCGAACTAAAATGGAAGGCAAAACGGAAGATAGTACACAGGTTGCAGTTTTACCTTCCGTTTTGTGTTGCAGAAAATAACAGCCTGTGTAATGGTAAGAGTATCATAAAGATCACAAAGAGTATCAAATTTCCATTCCTCTCTTTCAACAGCAACAAAGAACTGCTTGATGCCCTACAGTGACAGAACGACAGCAAAATAAAACAAACTAGTTGAATTCAAAATCCTCAAATGCAACTAAAAACAAATAAATGATCACTTACCTCCAAAGTCAACTCATCACGTTTCACAAGAATCTTTACAGGATCTGTCATGAATTTTCCCGTAATCTCCAGAATTTCATTAGGAAGAGTCGCAGAGATCAAAACAACCTACCAAAATAGTAACAAAGGTCAGAATCAACTAACTTTTACCTTATTAGCTATCAGATTGTATATCCTGAATGAAAACATGACGAAATATCAACTGAAAACAAGAGATACCACATTGACATCACTGTGGAGAATGTCGCCGTGTTAAAGTAAGGAATAACAAGCACAGACTAAGATACATAATGCAATCACATACTCAAGATAGAAAATACTGTAATCAAACTCAAATCTCCATGATATGCCCCTACTCTATGAAGTGTCTTTGTCACCCAAGATCATTACACGCATCAATCAATAGCATGGAGGATATAGCATCTCGGAATACACTGATAAATTAAATATGTACGTAGAAATGAAATTAAAGAAGAAGGAAGTGAATCAAAAAAAGAAAACGTAGGCATGAGGAAGGCACCTGAAGCTCAGGTGGTAAATATCTATAAACATCGTAAATTTGATCTTTAAACCCTCTGCTCAACATCTCATCAGATTCATCCTGAAAAAGCCACAAGAAAAACAGTGAAAACAAATACAATCGTCCTCCCGCAAAATACCAACACTTCACTCAAGCACCAGAGCCCAATGGATGCAAGAAAACAAACAATGATCAAAGCAGGAAAAACACTCACAAGAATCAATAACTTGATAGCGCGGGTGCGCAATGTCCGTCTCTTAATCATGTCGCACACCCTCCCCGGAGTCCCAGACACGACATGAACACCATATTCAAGCTTCCTAATATCCTCGCCAACACTTTTACCACCAATACAGGCATGGGCCTGTATGTTAATATGGTCACCGATCGCCAAAATCACTTTCTCCGTCTGCGCCGCCAGCTCTCTCGTAGGGGACAGAATCAATGCCTGAACCCTACAAAACAAATTAGGTATTCCCAAAATATCATATTCTATTTTTATTTTATTTATTCCACAAAAAAAACCTACATTGCACAACGTTTAGGGTTTAGTATACATACTCTCTGCTGGCGGCGTCAACGACCTGGCAGACGGTGAGGGCAATCATAGAGGTTTTGCCGGTACCGGACTGGGCCTGGGCGATGACGTCTCGGCCCAAGATGATGGGCATAACGGCGCGCTGCTGAATAGCAGAGGGTTTCTGGAAGCCATACTCGTAGATACCGCGGAGAAGATTATCCTTTATCCCCATCTCTTCGAAGCTCGTTATAGGCTTCACCCCTTCCGACGTTTCGAAGACTAGCTTTTCGTCCTCCATCGCCGCCCTCCTCGCCCCTCTTCCCGGCGGAACCACGCTCGTTGTCGCCATAATTTCTTTATCAAAACTCCCTTTACTCTTTTTTATTTCTCCCTTCTTCCCACTTTCTTAGCTCGAAGCGCGAATTTATGGACCCAGGATTTTAGCGTAATTGTATATACCGGTTACTTATAGAACTTGCTAAACAAGTTGGGCCTTGGTCTATGATTCAGTTTTTTAAAGGTCTGGCCCAATATGGACACCATACTCCTTTCTTCATCCTTTTCAATCTATCATACCCCTATTTCAAATTAAGGTTGGTCTATACTCATTTATTTATGATTTTTTTTATATTATTGATTTTACACCAATAACTCTTGTTTTATATTATCAATTCTATTATATTCCTTTAATTCTTTGTTGATTCGATTCTATTCCATTCCATTCCATTTTTTTATATTGAATCTCCTCTTAATAACTAATTTTTATGATATTGGTAGATGAATCTAATGATTTTTCATAAAGAAAGGTAACTAAGAAATACCTGAGAAAGTTGTCTAGTAAAGAAATATAGTTCATAAATACTATGAAATTCAGAAAGGAAACTAAAACTATATAAAGACAAAGCCAATCAGCCTGCCAGAAAGGCATCTACTTTTTTGTTAGCTGCTGCTGTAAGGAACTTCATGCACATAGGAGGATTAATTTTGGCGAGGGCGAGTATAGACGCAGGAATTCCCCACAGAGAATCGCCGCAAATGAGACCAGATGCCACGGCGGGGGCGAATTGCTCTGCTCGTTGTTTGCTCGCGTACCGCTTCCACAGGAAGAGAATCAGACTTCCAAGGCACATGTCTATGGCGAAGTAGGAACCGAGATAGAATGGGATGGCCATGCACATTGGGCTGGGAATGAACCTGTAAATCTTATACTTTGTTTCTGTCCTTTTCAGCACCTCCTGAATCACATTGACCAAGAAGGCACCCACGAAAAATCCGATGGAGAGTGCTAGGCAGTGTTTAGGAAGTGAAGAGACGCCTTCAACACCAAGGATGGCTATCCCACGATAGATTAGCCCAAAGGGTGCGGGATAGGGACCTTCAGGATCTCCTATAGGATAGGCATTGTAGAAGAACCAGAAGACAAGAGGAGTCACGACACAGCCCATGGCAGTGCCAATAACCTGGCTGAGGAACATGGAACGAGGAGAGGAGAGGGTGAGGTATCCTGTCTTGAAGTCTTGCATGAGATCAGATGCTGTTGAGACGATGCTCATCATCACACCACAAGCAGCAAGTCCGGCAACAATCCCGCCGCTAGGGAGGCCAACCCACGCGCTGAAGATGATGATGGCTAGTTTGCCGTAGTTGGAGGCGAGAGACCAATCTGTAAGACCGCATCCGTACGCATTGCAGAAGGCCAACATGGGCGCGATAATATAGGCAATCAGAATGTGGTACCACTTCAACTGGGGGAAGAAGAGAGGTACTGTAATGATGGAAATGACCGCCAGGACAATGTAGCCAACGACAGCTAACCAGGATGGGATCTGTTCTTTCAAAAAGTACTCAGTTCTGCGTTTCTCATCAAAATTTACAACCTGATCGTTGTCATCACTGTTGTCAGGATTTATGGAAGATGAGTCGCTTTTCCCGAATTTCTGTTTCCATAGATCACCACCGGTTTTCACCAGCATGTAACATATATGGAAAAGACCATCACCAAGCATGGTGGCAATAGCTATGAAAATCTGAAAAGGAAAGTAGAAAAGTGAACCATTTAGCAGAAATTCCGTAAAATATAGCTTCAAGCAATATTACTACAGGACGAAGGAGTACCCTGTATCCTTGGATGCCATGGAGACTGCTTCCTGATAATCCAGCATCATACCAGATACCTTTCTTAGCCTCGATTGCTGGCCACATGATTCCCCACGAAATAATGGCTCCAAGAAGCAGGGAAATATTCACCATGTAAGGACAAATCATTCCAACACCAACATATGTGCTTGAAAAATCGAAGTAGAACCTGAGATGATGACATCCATTGCCAGGTCAGGAAAACGCTATAGAGATCGTACTTGTTAGATCCTGGTGGCTACTAGGACTTACCTATTTGCAAAGGCTTGGGGACCAAGAGTTGGCATGTTACTGAATCCACAACCATCTCCTGCATTCCAGAACCACTGGAAAAAGGCCCACACAAAGCTGATACTGAAGTATTTGAAGAGGACGCCGACTTGCTTCCTGTATTTATCATATCAGAACGATGAGCATGCATCACAAACAGGACATACTACTGATAAAACTATTTAAAAGTTTAATGAAATTGTATTTACTTTGCTAGCTGGGCTCCTTTGGGTGTATGAAAACTGTTGATAAGGTAAGCAGTGGCCGTTCCACTAGGATAGGTTAGTTTGTACTTTAAGATCATCATCTGCAAATGGTTATAGACTTCAGTATGGGAGATCTCAGATTTTGAAAACCATAGAACGAGGGAGAAGAGAAGAGAAGAAACTCCCAATCACCTTTCTCAGGGTAACGACGGAGAACAAGCCAACAAAACTCACAGAGAAGAGGAATCCCATAATCCAACCAACATGGAGTTCCTTTACATTCATCGGTGTAATCCCTCCTTCTGCTTGATCAGCCACCTTTGGACTCATACTCAGTAAATAACTTGCAGTGCCACCTGATGATTTTCAAAGAGGAAATCTCCTTTAAAATCAATCAACTAATGAACGGTCGCACAAATAGGAACTGATAAACGCAGACTCTGTATAAATAAGACTAACAAAAGAAATAACAACTTAGTATGGAAAGCATAATCCAGATTTATTTATTTGTAATTCCAGTCTCTCTCGATCCTGTTTTGTTATTGTTTTCAGATTCCTGAGAAATCTTAGCATTTGTTCTAAGAATGCTCATCCTTCAGAAAAGGAAACATCGACTAGAATGAAACTGATATAGAAGACCTTTATTAGAAATAAAAGTTCAATTAAATTTATTGCAGCAAATAGATTGCTTATTAACAGCACAAAATTGCTGCACCCCCGGATCCTGGAAATCAAAATCCGATTAAGAAGAGCATATACGACGAAAGCAAACTGACCCAACAACAGAAAACATGTGAGGGGCGAAATCAAAGAGCATAGAGAGTGTACTTACTGCTAAAGGCGATTCCTGACGAAGCAACGACGCATGTTTGAACCACCGTATTCTCTTGCCTGGTGAAAGGCTGTTTCAAGAGTCCGGATTTGGACAGCAGGGCGGTCCAAGACCTTAGAATGGCGTAACCCAACAGTCCTGCCGCTACGTTAAGGGAGGGAATGACACCAGTGGTCAAATTAAGCTTGCAGACGATGAAGCTGAAAACAACACTCAAAACCAGGCTTGTAACCATAGCCCTTAAAGTTATCTGTTTAGTCCATGGAGGCACCTCAGTCTCATGTAACGATTGCTCTTGCATATCCTTCTGGTCAACCTCCACATCACTGTTCTCCCCTTCCCCTTCAGGGCTTCTTCTTTCCATCGCTTCTCCTTCCCTGATCTCTCCTCAGGAATGCAATTTTCTCTGATCCCTTTTCGACGTCAATGTGTGAGAGAGTGAGTGCCAACAGAATCGTTATGTATAATAGATGCTATTTATGGAAGGGATCCGGAATCACTTATATGGTCTTCTGTGATTCTGATACCCAAATCAGTGTATAACTTAGAATACAGTTCTTCAGGCCTAGAAAGTGTGCATATTAGATGCATAAGATATATAACATGTAATCGCCTAAAAAGGACTAACTTATCACCATCTTTTCACTTACCGTCTGTTACGTTTCTCTCATATCCGATCAGATATGTCATCTTACCAGAATTCCTAGGAAATCTGATACGCAATGTATGGACCAGAGCTGAGGCGATAATGTCTCACTTCCGAAGTTACAGGAAACTAAGCTAACTTCATTTCCCAAGCGGAAACTTCTGTCTTTAATCAATTTATGAATCATGATTTCCACGTGACAGTTGAAGATTGCAACATTCCACCTATCTAATTTTTAAGATTTGTTTTAAACTTTCATATTCTATGATTTCAAATTAATACACCCCGGAAGCACTAGAATTATTTAAAATCTTAATTAAATATAAATAATTATCAACTAAATTTATATATTTTTCTAATAGTATTGGCTAATAAAATATTAAATATTATATAATAATATTCATTATTTTCATTATATATTATCTCGGCATGATATTTCAATAAGCGAATAGTTTTAAATTTTAATTTTTTTTAAATAATGCATTTCCAAAATAATGATATTCCGTATTTAATTTATATATCAAGATAAAAATTAAAATGCACCAGACCTTATAAATTGAAAGGTCCTATGGTCATTTAGTACCGTTGAACGGGAACAGCTCCTTTGCCTGATAATCACTGATAACAAAATTTATGGATAACAACATACTTTAATGTTAGTATCGGTCTGTACATGGGCGACAACAGATTAAGAAAAGATGCCTAACCAAGAACATTATAGTATAAAAGAGCAGCTGCTCCCTTCACCTTTGTCAAGAAAGGTGGAAAAAAGAGGTTTTTCTTCAGAAAGAATCAACTACAACAGGAAAGGAGCTCTTGTCTTGTACTGTCCTTTGTTTCGCTTCTCTTGCTTCCACAAGTAAACATTTCTAAGAAACCTAATCAGGTTAGTTTCAGAAGCCAAAAGGTGACCTTCTCCTGCCTCCGCCTTCACCATACTGTTCATTCCATTTCCTGAGCTCGTTCATGCTTGCTGCGTCGAACGAAACTGATGGACCCACCTAAGGAACGTCATTTTTGGTACTCAGTATATTGCCTCAAAGAAAAAAGATAAGCCAGTGGGTATGAGCACAATTGAATATGTTAATTAGTCACCTTTGCTTTTGACTTTATGAAATCATCCAAAGTAAGAGGTCTTAGCTCAGGAGCTGCGGTGTATCTCTGACCACCCTGAGGAAAAAGCTATATATATTACAAATAGATGCACAGAACGGATAACTCGCCGATAAGCGAGTAGGAACGAGTCCCAAGGACATGAGACGGTAAACAATGGAGCAGCTTTTGGGCAGGAGTCCTCGGGGAAGGATCAAAGGACAAACAGAAGGGAGGGGAACATAGAGAGGTGGACACAGGTTTTGCCTAGCTTGTGCTTTCGTTCTGCTGTCTAATGTTTAGGCTACCTTGTATAAAGAAATCAGTGAAAACATACAACAAATGTTCTCAGGGGTTCGAGGGAAACTTGGGTTCCATAAATATATGATAGGAAAGAGATACCTCTGTTTCTTTTTCTAGAAGCTCTTCAACCGGTCTATATGCGGCGGAAATACAGAGATTCTGCAAAGAACAGTATGAGATACTCAGGTAAATAAACATAAGTCATCTCAAATTGAGAGGTACTATAATACCACTTCATTACCTTCAAATCACTGCCCGAATACCCCTCAGTTGCATTTGCAAGCTCGTCAAACTTAAAATCGGCTGCTAAATTCTCATGTTTGAGTATCACGTACAGAATCTTCAAGCGATTCTCAGCATCAGGTAGATCCATATATATTCTATGTAGCAACCAAAAATAATTCCATAAGCAGCTTTGTCTTGAATCGAGAGTTTGACCAGAAATATAACCCAATAGATAAAGAACAAACATTAACATTCCAAAATAACAATAAGAATTTCCTCATGAAATCACACCTTCTGGGCAGCCGCCGAATTACAGCATCATCAAGATCAAAAGGTCGATTTGTCGCACCTAGGATAAGGATCCTTTGGCTGTCCTTTGACCTCAATCCATCCCATGCTGCCATAAACTCATTTCTCATTCTTCTAGTAGCCTCATGTTCAAAAGCACCACCACGAGCACCAAGCAAACTGTCAACCTGAGTATGCAGAAATAGCAGTTCAAATGTATAAGTGAAAGAGCCAAGAATTTACCTCATCACCAATGTTATTTCAGACACAATTGAAACAACATGATTACTGCTACATGGTTGTAGTTATTTTTGTTCGAAAAAGAGAACTTCACCTCGTCAACAAAGATAATTACAGGAGCAAGTTTGCTGGCAAAGGAGAAGAGAGCCTTTGTTAGCTTTTCAGCATCTCCAAACCACTGCAGAGGAAGTAAGTAGCAATAAGCATCAAATATATGGAACAGAAAAACAGTGACAGCTAAGAAGTTAAGCATGCTCAAGCCTTTTGGCAGCACTATTGACCATAAAAACTAGTAAAACTGACCAAAAAAAGGTTACTCCGAATAGTATACTAACTAAAGCATATATCCATGCTGACATTATTGTTTGCAAGTTCTTAGGACTGGCTTTTCTTTTCCTACCTGACAATTCCTTCGGTACAGAGTACCCTCCATCCCATAATTTAGATGCAACGTAGCATATACCATCATATAATTTGTTTTTTAAAAAAAACACACACAATTGAGTTATATCCCTATATAAAAAGAAAACGATTTGGAAGTATCTACTAAATTTAATAAGTTTTCTGCTCCTTGTCTCTTTCATTACAAAAAGATTTAGACCCAATTAGATATAAATGCATTGTGCCTATCTTAGAAAAACAAATGCAGATGCATTATCCATAAATATAGCAAGATCATCCAGAAAAAGGAAAAAGAAAGCCATTATGTTGTACAATAATAAGCAGACTCCAAATGCAATCATATACGACAATTACAGAAGTACCTTTGATGTGAGAGTTGAACCAGTTATACTTATAAAATTAGCTCCAGCCTCTGTTGCAAGAGCTTTGGCAAGAAGGGTTTTCCCAGTTCCAGGAGGCCCAAACAGTAATAAACCTTTGCAAGGCTGGAAAAGAAACACTCAATCAAGCACTAAAAGAGATTCCGTTTGTTCTGAACCTAATGCATATTACAAATAAAGTCAATACCCGGAGTAAATTTCCTTGAGCGAAAAGTTCAGGTCTCTGCATTGGAAGAATGACAAGTTCATTAAGGGCCTTCTTCACCTCCTCAAGAGCGCCAATATCATCAAACTTGACACCAATTTCGCCAGGAGGTACAACAGCTGATACAAAATTGGTCTCGTACTCATCCTTTGCAAGACTCTGCTTAAAGTTTTATGCATTAGAGATAAACATGATGTGCAAGTATTTCAACAATTACAAATTGCCAAAGAAGAATATAGTAAATAAGTGCCTTCAAAGTTTGTGATGGCTTTCGAGATACATCTTCTTGCTCCTTCAACCTCGTTATTGCAATCTCAAGGCTTCAGATGAAAAGTGTGCAGCAATTAGCTTAAAAGAATAAATTTTTTAATTAGCATAAATGCACAGCTCGGTATACCTTTCACGGGGTAAAAATAACCGGTCTCCTTTTACATATGGCTCCAGGCAGGATGATAAGTAATGATTCTTGGCCAAGCCAACAACCTTTTCAGCTTCTGAATACAAAATTACGAAGATGATTGCCAAACCCCATTGGTGTATTCACCAAAAAAAGATGCATGAAACATTATTATGCTGTTGAATTGCACAATGAAATTGACAAGAAAATTTTGGAAAATATAATGATAAGTACCATGAAACAAATTCCAAGGAAAAAACACTTAATGGCTTTTTCCTTGTTATGAACAATTTACTTCATCATTGATGCAAAACAATCTCATGACAAGTAAATAAAAGTGAATGGTTACATTACAGGTTTAAATGAACAACAGTGTATTAGCTCAGTTTCTTACTTGTTTTTGTCAGTATTACACCTTCATTATTTACATGCAACAGGTCTAAGCATGACATTTCATTTTCATCGAGAACCTGCAACACAATTGGATTAGTTAATGAGACCCCAAAAAGATAGGAAGTCACAAGCCACACTTTGCAATGACTACAAGTCCACCTTATATTACTACATGAAATGATTTCACCAGAAAGAAAGAGACATTTTTGAAAATAACTCATACCTTGTGTAGTTCATTTAAATTGCTCCTCGATATCACAATTCTCCGGTCCTCTTCAATTTGTTTATTGAATGTTATAACAAGGTCTTCCTCCTTCAATAAATATAAAACAGTAGGAGAAATTCAAAAGATAGAAGTGTTGTGGAGAAGTATATACTGAAGAAGATGGTAGAAATATAGATCCTATAAAGACAAAGTTTCTATAATTGATAATGATGATTTATTTTTTCCGCAGTTCACTATTCTAAATGGAAATAATCGGTCCATGTTTGTATATCTAAAAGAGGTGAAAATAAAAACTGCTTAACTCCACAAAAAAAGTCATTACCACAAACTGAGTAACTGAACAAATCCTTTACTTTTTTGAAGAATAACTTGGACAAGAATTTTACCTTTGGAGGATTAAAGCACAAAACGTTGGTAAAGAGCTTATATATTTCATTGTTGTTGGATCGCTTTGTTGCCTTGAGTCCCTCAGTAAGGTGTTTCAAAGATAGAGGCTGAGACACAATCAATTGAAAGTAACGAGCAAAGCATAGCAGGTGACCAACAAGACAGAAACCATCATTGGTTCTTAAATGAAAATACTTTCATGTCAAACTAATTATAATCTAAAGTTTGAGCAAATCTTACCAGCTTACCAAGACGACCAAAACCAGGGAGTATCATTGTCTGGTTAACATCATATTCAAAAGGAAAAGTTTAAACAAAAAAATGATATAATGATATCAGTAAATTATAAGCATGTTAAGAGAATATGATTTTCGTATGTGAAGGCATAGGTGGGAAAAGGGAAGTCTTAAAGCTTACAAATTTTTCTTTCTCCTTTGAACCTGTTTCAATTTTATTCTGGCCACATATCAACACAATAGGACCCGATAATTGGTCAAACATTCCCTTCACCTTGCTGACAAATTCATTGTGATTCGATTTGCGAACATCCCTTGACAACCACAAAGAAGAATCAGGAAAGTACACAATGAGAGGCTTCATGGAATCCAAAACCTGCAAAAGAAGGGAAATCAAAAGTAAAAAATGACAGCAAAAATACAAAGGATGCCATCAGATAATAATAAGCTTATCTAACAGTTATACCTCACATAGAACCTCCATTGCCATGTAGAAGTCTTCTGCCTCTGCATCTGGATCATGCTCCACGTCCTTAACTACATACAAGAAATCAGTCATTAAGCAAAAAAATTCTAATCCAGAGTACAATTCACCCTTAATATTACCATAAAGATAAGTACTATGAAAAGTATACTGTATCATTCAGTATTTAGAAGAATGAAAAAGATCAACCGATGGTCCCCGGCCAACAAAATAAGGAAATTGGAATCCATAAAAAGTGAGCATAACTGACATGAAACATGACTCCTGACAGTGTAATTCTCGAGCACAAAATTTTTGAAATTGTCTAAAACAGTTTTCACACTGTGGATGACTGAAGTAACCTATCAAAATTCCAACACATTTGAAGGAGTGAAAATATTGAATGAGTACCATTTAGCCAACGAACTCGTTGTTCCGCAACCTGCGACGACAACTTCTCATCCCTCCGCACTTCACTAGCTTTGTGATCATCAGCAGTATCCAAAATTATGGCCACCTGATCTCCACTCACTTCATATACCTCCCCACGTTGGCCACTTGACAAAGGCCTAAAAAAAAGGAGGTCACCAATCACCAGATTCTTTATCATAATAACACAAGGACACATTTTTTGGTGTTGTTTGACTATATGTGATTTAACTAGACTTGGTGCCCCGCAGCTAGTACCCAAAAATCATTGACCTCTAAACATTCAAAGGTCAAAGTATCAGTCAGACTAACCAGGTCAGAAATTTCTTTGTAGTTTCAACAAACTACAAATATAAGTCTAGTCAGTAAAGAATTCCAAGACGGATAATAAATGTTGTCAAGGAGTATAACATGACATTAATTCAACCATACCACATGAGCCCAATAACAGTAGACACTGAACATTCCTTAGTTAATAGACACTGAACATTCACACAACTAAGGAAATGCAAAAGAATTCCCCTCTATGGTAGAGCATGTTTTTAAGTGTCATTAGATATCGTTTGCTTTACTTTATTATTTACAACATACAGTGATGTTTATACCAACCTTGGTGCATCACAAAGAATGTTTTATGACCATTAACTTTGAATGGGCAATCAGTAAGCAAACAACCAAACACAAGACCAAATATCTTGAGCTTGCTTCAGCAAAAGGTAAGAGCTACAGGGACAAAACTATCCACCCCAATCTAATAATGGAAAAACAAAAATTATCACGATTTAGTGTAACTAGCCAGCTGGAGCCAATGAAACCCGATCAAAATTCCACCAACATCCTACTCGGCTTGTAAACTTACAGATCCCACTAGTGCAAGAAATTTATTTCAGTACCATATTGTCCTAAACAGGACCACAAGAAAGAGCAAGTAACTGACTTGAATGAATCACAATTGCCAAGGCCGACATCACAGTAGCACAGCAATTATCAATGCCAGATCATGTTGACAAGTGCAAAGCTTTTTCAAGGCAATAAATTTTTTTCTTCGAGCAACTAACTGAGAGTATTCTTGGCTTCATCAGGGGTCCTCCATCAGGCACTCCTCTCAATCCTTTTACCTTTCCTTGCTCTTAGAGAGGAGGATTGTTTAAATTTCTCTGTTACATAGTTTTCTTTATATAAAAATATGTAATTTATGTGCCCTTTCCTCTATATATCAGGATGACTTACCAACCCACCTGCCACGAATAGTGGTATATGCATTTTTCAGACGGTCAGATGTTGGAATCTTCCCCAGTATGATCCTGTGACGTCAAAGTTTATGTGGGGAATAAGTTTATATTGAATGATTTTAAAACACCTGATTTTTGAATAGTCAAAACTTGTCACATGATCACCAGTCAGAATATTCAATTTAAAACACCTTATCTTTGAATAGCCAAAACTTGTCACATATTGTCATCTGTATAAATTTTAGCAGTTAGATGAACAAATACCAAAATGATAAAATATCTTACCAAATACCGAACTAGCAAACAAATATTCATGTACACAGACACAGAGAATCATGAAGTAGAAACTCAAATTGAGGTGAATAATCCACACAGCCCTCTGACTACATAGCAGGTGGCCCAGCTAACTAACCCAACATCATTGCGAAACTACTTGCTCATACATCCCAAGACCCTGAGGAATCAACAGCATTAACAATGAGACCGCAAGGTATGGCTTCTCTGCCGAGTTATATCCCTTGTGCTTGTAAAAGGCATTCGTTTATTTACTAATCCACACTCAACGCATCCATTATAAAATACCAGTGAATTTCTTTTGAATCCTTATTTAGATGCAAAACTTGTCATTCAACGAAACAGCAGACCAGAAGGATTCCTTCAAACCTTAAGTCAAAAATCCCACTCGAGAAAACATTTTCTACATGAATGAGATATTTATATAATCTAGGCTTATCACAACTTAAATGTGCAAAAAAATCAAACAAATACAAAGCTGCTAATATGGGCAGAATGCTGCAAAATTACCTGTCATCAGTCTCGCTGCTCAAGGAAGGACCAATATACTTAACTCGATCCCCTAGAAAGGATGGCATAGAAGAATACATGGAATTAGATGACTAAGACATAGTAGAAATCATTTCGCTACTATCTTTTCAAGTTTGGTTTGTGTTTAAGTTACCATTAGTGGTAAGGCATATTGAAAGACATTAGAAACGATTATGTTTGTGTTTGTTAAAATCAAACAGGACTGCCGCTCACAGGAGGACAAATGTACTTAACTTGATCCCTAAGAAAAAGGTGGCATTGAAGAAGACACAGAATCAGATGAATAAAACGATGGTTATAACCGATTCAATATAACACATCCGATCATTTTGATCTTCACTATTAATCAAGAAGTTGAATTATTATGTTAGGGGTGCAACCCCTCATTTGCAATCATCCAGTATTCAAGCAATACAAAGATTTTCCATCCCTTCTCTATGTTGTTATATTCATTCTTTTAGAGTTCTGAAGCTTATCATTCTAGCTTTGCTTGTGATTAAGACTGATTTAGTCTATTTTTAAGAGATAATGTAGGTGCCTCAAAGGAGTTTTTTTCCGCAAAACTCAAACCCCGTGACATAGGTGGAAATAATTTGCACCACTAGTTTTCCAAGTTTGTTTCGCGTTTAAGTTACAATTATTAATGAAGCAAATTGAAAAATAATATAAGGTATTATGATTGTGTTCATCTAAATCAAACAGCAATCCCACCACTTTTCTCTTCATCAGAGCATATCCAATAACATCACATCACAAACACCAAAAATGATTAAACCTTCAGAGCTATTATATAAAATCATTCATCGTGATAACAACCTTGCCAAATACCATGCAGCCACCTAAAAGCAAAACAACAAACAATCCTAACAGAAGCAGCATCGCCACTTAAGAAAAAATACAGGGGGGATTCCAAACAAAGAAAAAAGAAAATTGCGATAACAAGCAAACTAGAAACGTTCAGAACGTAGCTTTTCCAGAAACAAGTTTATGTGGAAAATAAACCCCCAAAATAACTAAGGAATCAAGAACAAGTATAGAGCAAAGAATATAAACCAAGAAAAAGAAAAAAGTTGATATATTTTCGTTCAAAAATGTCACCTCTTTTAAGAGGCCGTTTGGAGGTATCAGAAATCTCGGCACTCTCAGATTTTGAGGACTCTGAAGAGCTTTCAGATTCTCCAGAGACTCTCTGCCACCAAAAAATTGAGAATGAGAACTATATGTAAAGCGAGTAATCACATTAGACTTTATTGATTCTAAGAAAAATCTGTAAAGCATTTGTTCTCACAATATACATGATAAATAATTAAAAATAGAAGAAAGAGGTAGCAAATTAAAGAGAGGAATCAATTGTTTTAACTATTTTACTAGAAAGCACATGCATTCTATACATATTCTCGTGCAAGGCTAAGGAACATATTCTTCCTATTCAAGGTCTCTTGCAATTCAGGGGAATAAAAAAAATCAATGACACAGAGAACTAGTATAAGGCACCATTAAGCTTCCAATACTAGCCCTTTCACTGGATAAGCCACTCAATGTTTAGCCATCACAAATATTTATAGCAACAATATCGCACTGCAAAGCAACCACCCAATTGGAGAAACAGACATTTTTTGCAGGTAAATTATTCACTTTCATCCAAGCATCAGTAGATGCACGCATGCTTCACTTGACTACTCCCCACAATAAACAAGTCAGAGCATTTCTCAAAGATAATAAGGTTGACCCCACGATCCTAACCTTCTTGAGTAAAAATCAAGCTAGGCAGTCCCAAACAGCAATAAAGATATGACGCAAAATATTGTATTTCATTGGCCAATTATCAAAGCAAAAAAATGGTTAAGCAGCACAGCACCTGCTCAAAAACTTCAAGGTGGCCAGGAATGAGCTTTTTCAAGGCTGCTTCAGCAGCAGCCTCCACATTAACTGCCTCGTCATCACTAGAATCTGATTTTGCCTCACCACTGCTCGTCCATTCCTCTTCATTGGTAGCATCAGTATCATCCTCTGACTCTAAAGAAGACTCCTCGGCAGATTCTGCATTGTCATCTTCACCCTCAGAGGAGCAATCATCACCAAAATCCTGGTTCAAAATGAAGCAAATAACTATCAAAAAACTTACTTTCAGATGAGAAACAAATGAATTAATGTAGGGATGACAAAGTAAGACCACCATCTTAATCTTACATAGGGTGCAAGAACACTGCTATCAAGCACCAGTAGGGGAACTTGTAAATCTCGTGCCAGAGCTCTAACTATTCTCTCGCGATAAAGTTCTGTACCTACAGATCGTAGACCACATAGCTAATCAAGTCGAAGCTCATCTCTCATTCCGTAGAACTGAAGAATTGAACATTCACAGAAACATGTGAAGATAATAAAAATGTGCTTCCAAATGCATAGTCCAACCTGGAACACTCTGAAGCAGAATTCTTCCACTTGAAGAGAACAAGCGAGCCCCGTGTGATGCAGTGTATTTCTTATTTTTCAAATGGGAAGCAACACATTCCACCAAAATATTTTTGTTATTTTCACTACAAACAAAAGCATAGATCAATATTTTTGACAGGAAAAGCTGATAGCATTCTAGAGAAAATGACCAACAAGAAAAGGAATAATGAAGAAAAACAGAGATTAGTAATTACTTGATATAGTAAGGAAAATTATCCCAAGAAACATGTATTTTCTCCCAAGGAACAACCCTCCGCAATACCTCATTTCTAAACCTTTCACGCCTGCTCATAAAAGGAAAATCTTTTTTTTTATTTTCCATGGCAATCTTCTCATTGCGAAGCCATTCCTTTTGATCTTGTTCCCCAATTCGAGCATGATCATCAGTATGCCTTGAATCTGCTCTGACCATTTCCTGGTGACTCTTTTTTTCATTACTAAAGCTAGCCCCATCTTTAACTGGCGTCTGCTTTCCCTCACTGGTATTCCTTCCATCAGCTCCTGAACTATATGCACGTAGCCAACCTTTTTTCCAATAGGTACTAATCCGGCGCAAACTTACACTACTATATTGTTGGCTAGGGCCCCTTGATGAATACAACTCTAAAGGGTTTCTTTTGACAAAAGTACCATGAGAAAAGCAGCTTGCACCTGCCGTTGCATGGCTTGCCAATCTGAAAGAAGCTTGGTCAGCGCAACTTGGCTTGACCAATAGTTTGGTTTGATGCAATACTGAAACCCAGCTAAGATTTCTATCCTTTATCATCCTGGAATACATTGCAGCTTCAAACTCTTAATTCCAACTATTCTGCAAAATGAAGCAGCATGTTAGAAAATGTAAGTTGCAAAAAGTCCTAGTAAAGAAATGCAAGTTGATTATGTCAACAATAATATTTCTAGCACAGCAAAATAACTAAAACATATATGACACCTGATTATAAGTCTACCAAGATTGGTTCACAGAATACATGGAGACATACAAGGCCTGAGACTGTTTACAGCATGTCGTGGTATTAGAGATGAGCAAAGAAGCAACATAGAGTAGGCTTACTATTCGAACCTATAACTACAAATGCAGAGGCAGTCCCAAATTCGAACCTATAAATAAACAATGCTAAAAGAATCAAATAGAACAACAAAGATTATGCTTAAATTCAGGTTTGAACTCCTCTGTCATCGCTTTATATGCAATCCAAAGCTCGCAGAAAGCAAACTTCAGTAACACAAATACTTTCCGGTGGGTTCATAAGAGAAAGAAACAGGCTGATTACAAACCTAACGAAAGTTGAATAAATCAAGACCTAGACTGTTCCATACGCGCGTCAGGATGTGGGAAATAGTTTCTAGAGGGGAGAAGGAGAGGATAAAGGAGAGAAAATGGTAAAAGGTAAACCCCAAATGAGGTGAGAGAGGGAATATTGAGCGGTAAGAAGGAGAATTAAGATCTGGTTTTTCGGTTACGTTAAAGGGGCGGAGAAGCGAGGGACACGGATATGGAGGGGAGCGCACCAGTTTCTATGTTACGAACATCATCTGTTTTTTATGTGAAGATGGTTTTCTTTTGTACTACGTTTGTTAGGTTTCCAGTTCCCTGTCTTCACTCTTCGCGCTGTTCGACCTGGCACATGTTTCCCGTCGACCCAAGATGGGTGGAGATTGAGGCCCAGATCTTGGCTGTTCTCTTGAGTTCTTATTTGGGCCACGGATCCTTGACTCTTGTTAGACGACCATATCCCGAATTAGCCGTCGAATTGACGCCCAGCTGAAAAAAGCCCAATATTGAAAGGCTAATTATATAAGATATTAACATAATAAATTATAACAATATTATATATTTAATTTTAAAAATAATAATAGTAATAAGATGAAATTTTAAAATTTCTGACCAATGCATATGTAATTTTAGAATTATTTTTTACCAGAAAAATGTATGAATTTTGAAATTAATAAAAATATCAATAATCATTGAACTACATCTTTAAGAAAGCAATTTCGGTAAAAATAATCTCCTATAATGTTTTAACAAAATCTTGCAATGATATATGAATTTAATATAAGATATAAATTATCAAATAATAATATCAGTAATATATTAAAATAAAATTTAAGCGTATAATATATTTTGACTAGGTTTCATCGAAAAGGAATAGCTATTGAATCAGAAGAGTGTTCCTCTTACAAACAGGAGTTCTGCATTAAACAATTTATTTAGGGTGGTGGGAGAATAAATACTGAGGACATCAATATGAGCACACAATCAATCCGGAGGAAAACAATTGAGGGGAAGCAAGTACAACAATTCCATTAGAGAGGCCAAGCAAAGCTTATTTGAATCCTATTCAACAAATGTAAAGCCAATTTCCTTCGTCTTCCAAACGCCAAGAGCTTTTTCTAAGGCTTCCAGAGAATGGTGGTTTCAGCAATCATGGAAGTGACGACATATGGATCCATGTTGGATGCTGGCCTTCTATCTTCAAAGTAACCTGAACATCAACGAAGGAGCCAGATTAACAATGGGAAACCTTTTTTGAATAAAACAATGGGAAACTTGATTTTCTTTTACGGTAAATGGCTGAAACAGTGAGAGAATGACGGAAGTAATCGTTATTCGTCATGATCCATTGCTTACCTTTTCCCTCTTTCTCAGTCTCCCGGCCAACTCGAACGGACGCTCCTCTGTTTGCAACTCCCTGTAATTTGGATGGTCGAAAATGTATAGAAACAGGTCACAAACTAGAGCTTGTTTAACACCTAAAGAGAATGGAAAGGTTTTCCTTAGAAGAATCGAGGGTTAAAAAAAAGAAAAGGTTATCTCACCCAAGAGAAACTGTTGATATCAGCAGTTTCATGGCGACCTGTTAACCTTCTCTCGTTTCCCTTTCCATATGCAGCTATGTGCTCCTTGTGGCGAAGACCCAGCTTCTCAATTGCCATCTTAATGACAGCAATTCCACCGTCATTTCTCATTGACTTGGTGCTGCGACAAAACACAGAATCCGAATCGTCAAAAATACCAATTTCCAAATTAATGGTATGATGAATTGAGCAAGCCAACGCACAAACCTGTAGTTGGTGTGAGCACCGGCACCATTCCAATCACCCTGGGTACGTATGAGACATTAAAAGACATACTAAAACCAAATAGACAAAGCAAGGTACACAAGTTTGAGCTCAAAACAGGATTATTCCACTGCATGGATATAAGTTCATAATTAATGGGTTTTCCAATATGAAAAAACCTGAATGGGTTTGGGGTCAAATGAGAGCACGACTCCAGCAATTTCAGTGATCCTCTGTTGAGCAAAGCAGAACAAAAGCTATGATGAGAAAATACAAGAAAAAGAAGAACACAAATAATTCAAGAACTGTTTCTTGGCATTGCTTAAGATACCTCTAGAATGAATCTGGACATCCACAGTTGATCACCCGCAGAAATACCGACAGCCGGTCCAACTTGGTATTCCCACTGTTCCATCATGAACAAACATACACATTAGAAATACCAAGCAAAGAATAAACCAAAAACCGAGTCAGTGTTGCATTAAAAAGAAAAACCCAAGTCAAATTGTTGACCAGAGCCAGCTTATGACTTGCTTATATCTTAATGGTAATCCAAGAAAAATTTGCGAATGTAGGGAGGGCAAGAGAAGGGACCGTTTTACTACATAAATAGAAATGTGTATCGAACCTGGCCAGGCATAACTTCACCATTAATGCCACTGACTTGAATTCCAGCGTACAAGCAAGCCTTGTAGTGGGAGTTCACGATATCACGTCCAAAGGCTTTGTCAGCTCCAACTCCGCAGTAGTAGGGGCCCTGCAGGGACATGGAGCATGAGTAAAAATATCCTGGTAAATATAATTCATTCTCTCCCTATAACACATTCTAGTTCAGACCTGAGGTCCTGGGAAGCCACCTATGGGCCATCCAAGTGGCCATGTGACCTCCTTTTGTAGAAGTGTATATTCTTGTTCAATTCCGTACCTGTTGATTACAAATGTTATATCAACCAACTTAGGGTCAATATCAGTCAAAAAAATTAAGAGAAGTGATTTTTCATTAAAAAAAAAATCAAATCCGTGTCTTTATATAAAAAGAAGTTAATTTATAAAAGAGTTTATAAGACAATGTTCCAACAAGCACACGTCGTGGAGGATGGATGCTAAAACTAAAAATATAATATAATTTTATCAAACAAAAAATGTCTGGAAAATATTAAATTAAATGCCCATATAGTTCAAGAGTTACGTTGACCACGTATACCTATTTTTCCGGTTTGGGGGGATTGTTCAAATAGTGGAATGGGTCGATGTTATATTTAGGTAAAGAAAACTATCCTTCAATTTGGGAAGCCACGTGGGAAAATGGTTGTTGAAAAATCCATTCACACGTAATAATAACATAACAGACTTTTTCTTACCGAAAATAGTCATGGTATGTAGCAAATGGCGTCGTATCAATATTAATAGATTATGGAAGTTACATGAATGTATGGTATTATGTAATTGCAAAATAATTACCATGGCTCCTCGGCGACAACGTCGGGATGACTGAAGATCTTGGCAGCGTTGAACCTTTTGTTCGTGGGAATTGCATCGCCAGCTGGAGTGTAAGCATCGCACATAACCTGGTGTAAAATAACGTTAATACCCCTTGACTTGACTTTTTTATGCTTACGTGTTCAACTAAAATCACGGGAAGGTATGTGGTATGAAGATTCCGTTACCAGTATGTTGTTTCCTCTTCTGAAAGGATCCTTAAAGATCGCTCGAGGACTGATCAAGTAAAAAAACAAAAAAAAGAAGCAAAAAGCGTGATCAAACAACAATGATGGGAACTGTTCCTGGAATCTAAAATTCCTTTTTTAATAACATAATCCATGATCCAAAAATCTACTACAGATAAGCCGTAGGTGAAAAAAATGGATTGATTTGTTTGTGTTTTCTGTTTTGTGGATTCTGTTTTTTTTCAAAGGATTCTGTTCAGATGAACGGTGATACGTACTGCAAAATGACTTCACTGTTGTCTCCGGTGGCTTGATCAGTGCTCGAACCATCGTAGTTCCACTTGGGGAGTTTAGCCGGATCAGTCGCTGGCTCTAACAGAGTCTGTCGTACACAGAACTTGAAAGTTAGAAACAGAAGGTCAGGCTAAGAAACCAAAATCCGGCGAAAAGGAAACCAACCCTTGCTTTGCTCCTCAAATCCAAACCGGATCCACCAATCCTACAAAAGGAAATAGAAAGAGAAAAAAAAGGGCAACACTTTAGAATAAGTATGAAAATAACATCTTCAACGCTGCGTGTGTCGGAGATGCGTACCATACGTATTCAGCTATGATCTTGTCAGTAGTCTCCGAGAGGTTCAGGTTGATAAGATCACTGAGGAGAGACATTGCTTCTCAAAAGGGACAGTGAATCGTCAAAAAGAAAAGAGTGATCGGCTGTGGAATGTTAGAGAAATGGGATTTGGCTGGATGGTTAGTTAAATAGAAGGATGGTATAGGCCGTAGATGGATGGGGCCTGATAACCTAATTTTAACAGGAATTAGGTGACTGAAAAGTATTTTTACATGGAAACTGTCAGGAGGAATATTCATAATCTCAATAGGGGAAGATGGGTGTAGATTACGGAATCTTGAGTGTCGTACGTGTCACTCCCACTATCTCAGGGACTTTTTCGACTTTTCGAATTCGATTGCCATTATATTACGGAATTGTAAGTGCTCGTGGTACTTTAACCGCTTATTTTTATTCATTTTAAAACTATATAGCTATATCAAATTCAATAAATACCAAATAAGATAAATATAAATCTTGCGAAAATTCAGCTAACCATGACGTCAGCATGCACTATACATGATCATTCACCGCCGGAATAAAACCTGGGTTCTATGTGGATCCGTACTGTGTACATCACGGGCCCAGGACCTTTTTTGGTTGTTACAACATACAAAACCCACTTGGGTGACCTTACCACACCGACAACAGCCTCCAATAAATTAATTCTCGAACTTAAAATATTAGTGGCAAGACCAATTTTCTCTCCCTAAGACCAGTTTGGTACATAGATTAATGTTAATAGAACTACAGTTGGAATACATTATAAAAATTATGTTTGATATTGAAATTTACATAATTTAATTTTTATAATATTACAGCAGTCATGGTCTGCCTGGTGTTATTCTGGTGTTCCGTCTCAAGAGGCTCAGGTTAAAAGCCTTGCTTGATTTCTTTGTTAGGGTTTTGTTATGTGATCAATGTACTAAAAAGAAGACTCGTAAAAGTTTTTATGTATATTACATATTTGTCATGTTACAATTTCCAGAAAAATTTTGTAGAAAAGAAAAAAAGAAGATTTGACCTACATGTGCTTTGAAGCATTCGTCTGATCAGATTAACACGGCATGGACTCGAATCGGTTTTCAACGGTAGCTTTGAACCGTGACCTTCGCTTGGGGGCCTCCCTGCACATAAACGAAGCTGCATTCTGATCCAGGTTGCATGACCTTTAGCCATGGGGGAAGCGCGTAGGTATTCTTTTCTTGAGTTGGAGAAAGACCCCAGATTGAACCTGAGAGGTTTTCTATCACCAGTTTTAGGTTTTCGATCAGCTTCCCGGAAGTATTCTTAATTACTACTTTGTGGCGGTAAAACGTTGTCGTTCCGACAACCCATGTGTTGGTTATCGAGTGTCGGAACTCCACGGGGACATCTGCAGGACAAGAGCTCACATCAAAATTTGTCGAATTGTATTAGTTGGTCGGCGTGACAGAGGGAGTAACTTTTGTTTCTCACCTGATACTCTGTTCGGTTCTTGTGTTTTCTGGCCCTGATAATATGATCCTGTAAATACAGCACAATTGATTTAGTAATGGGGTAGCGTGCGACAAGAAAAAAAAAACAAGAATTCCAAGATTATTCACCTGGGGTTCTTGGATGGGAAACTGGAGTCTCTTTAGGATGATAGCCTGCAAAAAGTTTAAAACAAGTCATTAGATAGACTCTTGTGGCTTTGAAATTCTTGTTGGCAGCGAAGTAGGTTAGCTTTATTATCCAACACAGGGAAGTTAATACAAGAGAAGGACGAGGATCTTGTTTTGCAAGTACGTACCTGTGGTTCCAGATACACCCTGTAGCTTGGAGAAGAGGCCTATAAGAGGAGCAGAACCAGAAAGAGTGGGCTCGGTTTGGTCATAGTTAGAGCGGTCATCGGAAAAGTTATCATTCTGATCGGGACCTCCGACAAGGGCTCCGTGGATGACGTTGGGATTTCCCTCAGTGCGACGATACCAAGTCTCAAATCCTTGCACGCATTCGACTGGTGTGTGAAGAAGAAATACAGAGGCGATGGAAGCACCTCTATGGTGAATATGTACTGGATACTTTGGTCCGTGTCCTACTAAGTAGCTCATGGACCTGGGGTTTTGACCAAGAATGTAATCTGCCTGTACAGCCAGAATGATGATATTAGCAAAAAGCAAATAAGCAAAGCATGCGTAAGGCGATTGTCTTTTGCCTAAGGAATTCTACAGGGAGTACTCTTGTCTCCAGTATCTTAGATTTCTGTAGAAATCTACAGACTATTGACTCTTTTTTTTCGAATATAATGAATCAATTCTACCAGTCTTCACAATGTGACTATTCCCTTCAAGGGTTCTTTAAGTACCTGGGATTTGGCGAAATTGAGAAGCTCCCGAGATTGGACCTGCCCTTCTGGACAAGCAAGCATGGCATTTGCAGCAGAAAGATAATCAGAATAGACAGCAAGAAGAAATGCAGCTGCAGAAGCATACTGCATGTTGTTCCACTCCCGTACGTACATTAACCCTCCTAGAAAAGTTAATAAATCAGCGTTAATTCAAGTGGGCATACAGAAGAGTTCTTAAGTTTATAGCTAAAACAGCATATTACATCATTGTAAATCAAATCACTAACCAGGAGTCTTTTGGATGTTATAGCCTTCATTCTTTTGCAGACAAGCGCAGGCAAAGTAATCTGCTTTGGCCTGGTATTGCTTTAAAGTGGAAGTGGACGCTCCTCCTCGTCCTTCCAATAGTATCTGCATCCATATTCCGGCTTTGTGTCATTATATACTAATTGCAATCGTATGGAAGTGGAGTTTGATTATTTTGAGACAAGGAAATTGGAACCTGAAGGCAAGCATTGGGAGTTTTAACATACCTTGGTAAGAAGGATCTGCACACCGGCATATTTGTTGTCCCAGGAGAATTCTTTCACTGCCCACCCAGTTCCACCCATGTATACAGCATTGTCCATAACATAATTCAAGTAGTACTCGTCATAAGTAGCTCGATAGAGCCAGGCAGCGCCCCATAATAGTTCATCCTAGAAGAAGGATAAGTTTTCTAAGGAAACACAGTACGGAAAAAGGTAGCCGGATTTCAGAAACAAGTTGGTAATTGAAAAGCAACCGCAGTTTTCTCACCGAGTAACCGGAGGAAGTGTAGAATTGCCTAGCATTCTGGATAGAATCATCATAGAGACCTCTGAATCGATCGGCAAATGAGAAAAGCTGGAATACATGTATAAGAAAATCTGTGGATTAAAACATTGTTTATTCCTTTCCAGCATGAGTCCTGTTTAACCATGATTGTGATGCTAGTCACCTGTTTTGCATGTGCTAGTAGAGTGTTAGAGTAGGAAGAGTTGTAAGGCTTGAAAGCTATGGCAGATGCAGCTAAAGCAGCGGCTGTTTCACCGGCAAGGTCAGAACCAGGATTGTACTGATCTAGCTTGTATGCAGTCCTTGGAGTTGTCATGTCCTCCGCACGCTCCCAACAATAGTGGTCAGAGTCTCCATCACCAACCTGAATTTTCCATCCAAATCAGAACGGTATTGTATAATTGTACAATCACAAGACCTTACACTACAGTGCCGAATCATTTCTTTTTCATTTTTGCTGGTTGGTAAGAATAAAGAAAGTTAACTGGAGGGATGGGAAATTTGCCTTCGATTCAACTCAATTGATCATATTCGAGATGTCCTAGCTATCAGCTTTTGGAATATGACCAACTAAGCTTGTGTATGGCATCTCATTAATTAATTCCTACCTGAGCCCAGAGAACGTTAGGCTCTCTATGTGCTTTGATGAAGTAGTCAGTCCCCCATCTAATAGCCCGCAAAGCATGCCCCATCTGGTCTAGTTCTGTGATCTCTTTCCTGAAATCAACAACTCCCCACGCCAGCATTGTCATACTAAATGCCATCGGCAGGCCAAACTTCACATGATCCCCAGCATCATAGTATCCTCCCACCAAGTCTACCTGTTGTCATCCACCCACCCAAACATACAGACAAACAAACCCATGAATGTCTCCTTGCATTTATAATTGTTTAAAATCAGAATACACCGAGGAGATATAAGATGCTTACCCCTTGTAGCAACCCGTCCTTGAGGCCAGAATCACCGCGCCATTTCACTCTTTGGTCTGCTGGTAGTTTTCCTGACCTTTGTGCCTCAAGAAACAAGAAACTCTTGTCGAGAGCAGCACCATAGTTGAAGCCTTCTGCAAGTGCTGCTTCCAGGCCAAGCATAGCTACGACGAAGAAGCATATACCTAAGTTGAAGTTCTTCATGACTAAAAACTTGGCAATCAATGCAGTCGCTCAATTAAGCCAGAATGACTGCAAATCTAGCACCTATGCAATGTGCACGGTGCTTGTTGGACTTTGGTGTTTATTTATACTATAGGAAGAATCGATGTAGGTATAAATTGGAAAATTTGGTTTGAATTTTTGCAAATGATTGGTTCTGACATCAATGTAAGGTGGTAGCCTCCACGTCCAGGAGTCAGGAGTGGCGCTCTATGGAGGGCACACCACGAAGTTCAGCCTCCCACGTTGTGCTAATTTAAATGTGGAAATTATGGGATGCCTATACCTGCATGATACCATATACATTTGGCTGATCCTGTACCAATTGGATTTTATATTGTACGCACCCAACCATCGGATCTTCGTCTATGGGATTTATCTTAGTACTTTATAAAAATAAAAAGTAAAATAAATAAATACAGTAGCATATTTGATATTTAATCGTTGTTTTGAAAATTTTAAATTTATTATCCAAATTTAAAAAATAGAGTTATTTCCGGACCGTTTGAAAATCATCCCTATTGATGCATGTCTTGAAGCGAACGACATCCCACCATATATTCTGATGTGCCCTGTCTGGAGTGAGAAGTCTTTTACAATGCGACGACAGAGCACTAGATGTGGTGGGATTCGGACGACGTGTCTCTCATCGTGGATATCAGTATCAGAAGAAGAAAAATGTGAAAAAAGAAAAAAAAAAGCAGTTAGAGACAGCATATCCACATATAAGAATCGAGAAGCTCGAAAACGCCCGCGTAGCCGTTGATAATAACCAACATTTGGATAAGAGACGAAGAGAGAGAAAGACATACACAGGGTCTTCTTCTTCTGAAGGAAAAGGATAGAGAAGCTTACTGACTTGTCTACTAAATACTAATGGCGTCTCTAGCTCCTTCATTCACAGTCAGCACTCCTCGTCTCCACAGGCCGCAGTCTTTTCTTACCTCTAATCCTCAGCCTCGTTTGCTCCCGATAAAAGCCTCTCTCCAGGACAACTGCCAAATCAATCGCCGGCAGTTGCTCTACCAAGCAACGGCTCTCTCGTTTCCTCTAATCCTCGGCACACAGCCTGCAAATTCTGAAGACGCTCTGTCTGAATGGGGGCGCGTGTACCTCCCCATCGACCCGGGCGTCGTCCTACTCGACATCGCCTTTGTTCCCGACGATCCTAAACACGGTCACTCCCTAAACTCCCTTCCTCTACATTTCTTGCTCTTCTTCTCTCTCGCTCTCTCTCATTTGTTTTTTTGTTCAAAATTTTGGTTGGATATGTGACAGACGAGTGAATGTGTGTTTGCGCAGGTTTTCTGTTGGGAACGAGGCAGACTATTATGGAGACGAAAGATGGAGGAGACACGTGGGTGCCGCGGTCAATACCGTCAGCTGAAGAGGAGGATTTCAACTATAGGTTCAATTCGATTAGCTTCAAAGGGAATGAAGGGTGGATTGTTGGGAAACCCGCGATTCTGTTGCACACGTCGGATGCTGGAGAGACCTGGGAAAGAATCCCACTCAGTGCTCAGCTCCCTGGAGATATGGTACAACTCGTAACAGTTGTTCTTTAAAGAAAATAAGAGATTTTCTAATTGATTGATGATGATATATAATCAAATTTGCAGGTCTACATTAAGGCAACAGGTGAAAAAAGTGCGGAGATGGTGACGGACGAAGGTGCCATTTATGTCACGTCCAATAGGGGATACAATTGGAAGGCTGCTGTTCAGGAGACTGTTTCCGCTACTCTTAATAGGTTGGTTACGGTGTGGCGTGTGCCGCTGCTAATTACGCTAACTAAATAATATTTGTTTCAGTTCTTTTTATACGTGAAGTGTATCTCATGCGAGGTACTCTGGTAGTTTCGTTGTTTTCTCTTCTTCAAATTTTCTGGTCTTTTATGGAAGACTGGTTTCATTGTATATGCAGAACAGTTTCCAGTGGTATCAGTGGCGCAAGTTATTATACAGGAACGTTTAACACTGTTAATCGCTCTCCTGACGGAAACTATGTTGCTGTCTCAAGCCGCGGAAACTTCTATCTAACTTGGGAACCCGGGCAGGTGAGGTTTTTTAATTTGATATTTTTTTTTCCAGCATCAATGTTTTCAGTTTTAGTGAATGAGAATATGGAACTTATTAGTTATTGTTGACCAAGTGCTTCTTCATTCTCTGTAGCCATTCTGGCAACCACATAACAGAGCCGTCGCGAGAAGAATTCAAAACATGGGATGGAGGGCTGATGGTGGCCTTTGGCTGCTTGTTCGTGGAGGCGGGCTTTATCTCAGCAAAGGCACAGGGGTAAATGCAAAAGATGATATCTCTTTCCTTTTGAAATGGGCCTAATAGCGAACCCGCTCGTGTAGTCACTGTATTCTGGGTGCTGTCAACTCAAATCAGAATTATTGGCGCCAATTTTTCATGACTGCTCAATATTAATTAGGAAATGAATGAACCAAAGTAGTTACTTTAACAGTGCATCCCATGACGAGAAACAATGATAGTAATTAATGCTTGTGGATAGTTTTTTCATTGGCAGACCTGGTTACAATCTTTGTATTTTCAACGGCTAAAGCACAATTAGCAATTGATGTTACAGATAACTGAGGAGTTTGAAGAAATTCCAGTGCAAAGTCGTGGTTTTGGCATTCTTGATGTTGGGTACCGTTCAAAGGTAATGGTTCTGTCATTAGATGGAAGAGCCAACGTCCCATGCATTTGTCATTAAGTGTTCCTATTCTTCCCCACAATAATATGGTCGGATAAATGGTTACTGAGCATGAACAGGAAGGTATTTGCAAGACGACTTATCTAGGGGATGGGTCATGTGGCCCCAACATGCTAAATATTCTTGTACACAGCATTTACTTGACAAAGACATGCGCTTGTAAGCTTCTTTATGAAACATGGGTATGCTACTTAGTCAGTATAACCTTATGCATTAGCGCATCATGTGTTCCGGATGTCTTTCTATGGAACATTGGCCTCAGAACATACTGCAGCTATACTTATGTTACATCTCTACGTTTGGAAGCAAAATAGTATGCATGGTTGAGGTGCTAGTTGAATTGGCTCTAGGTTTTACCTCACTGTGCACGGAATGTTGCATGCTATTTTAGGGAACCAATAAGAAACTTTGCGGTGATTATGCCTTGGATTGGTTTCCCCGAGTTGATTGTGTAGTCATTGATCAACTGGTTCAATGGCAAAAAGATGTTTATCTGTCGTGGTTCAATAGAAAAATGTTGAAAACTGGACTGGACTTCAAAGATAGATATATATGTCATGGTATCAAATTAGAAGTTTATTCTTCTTTTTTTTCATGGAATGACAGGTTAAGTGTTAGTTGGGTAGCATTTTACTCACTTTTCACCTTATTTGCTAATTCTGATTTTGCAGTTCAATAGTGATAATAAAAGTATTGAAAACTAGGCTGCCATGTTTATTCTTTAAGTGGTCTATTCATGCAGGAAGAGGCTTGGGCAGCAGGAGGAAGTGGGATTTTGTTAAGAACCACAAATGGTGGCAAGACATGGACCCGTGACAAAGCAGCTGACAATATTGCTGCAAATCTTTACTCTGTCAAGTGAGTGATCCTTACAATAACTTGCATTATTCTCGTTCTCATACATTCAAACTGTCTGTCTTCTTACGGATTTTTTAACCTCCCATCCTTTATATGATCTCTCTTTTCACACTTGATTTTGTTCAATTGATTTGCATTTACATATATTTTTTTTGATAATATGATTTCATCAATAAATTCATCACATATATACAAATGTTCTAGCCATGAAGGTGGCTATGGACAAAATGAAACATTAGAGAAATTTGCTTCAAACCTATATTAGCTAAAAAAAAAAGGCCGCATTATCCTACAAAAAACACAGACACTGCCTCATATCCAGACTGTGAGGTTTTCAGCGGATCTTGAATCTTTTTTGGCAAAAACATCTGATGTGGTGTTTGATGTTCTTGATGCGTGGACAAAAAATGTATTTCCCAGAATTTTGCAGTCAGTGATGATCTTGCTTCAGTCTCTTGCCTGTTGCTCAATAGAGATAAACTCTACAAAGATGAAAAGGATAAAAAGAGTAATCAACTAACACAAAACGAAAATGTTTTAAAATCCCGTTGCCGTCCACTTTATATCAGACCATCACCATGTCAAGTTCTTTGGATGCATTACTTTTCCAGTGATATCCTAAGCCTTTTTTTGCAGGTTTATTGATGAAAAGAAGGGGTTTGTCCTGGGAAATGACGGGGTATTGCTTCGGTATCTAGGATGAAAGCATTACATTCCACGGTAATTAACAGGAATTTCCATGTTACTATTCCTTACTATTGCTTCAATTTTGTATTTATGTTCGTGTCCTCACTGTAAAGAGATGGATAAACTTTTGCATTATCATCTACCTCCGTGCAAGAATCTTGATTGATACGTGCGTTGGTACTAATGTGATCTCCCTTTAAACAAAGCACACAAAGAACATATAGCCATACATGATGCTTCATTTCCTGAACCTTTTTCTTTCCCTCTTAAATTGCTTAACTTATTCTACTTTGTAGTTACAGGAGATAAGATTGATTATTTAGTAATACACTGCGGATATTCATGTTGACCAGAAACCAGCAAGTATTCGTTTAAACAATATATTATTTTCTTATAACTTGAGGCTATAGCAGAAAAATACTGTCATTGAGACAAATGCTTTGCCAAATATTTTACTATTTTATATATCGCTACCAAGCAAATAAAAGTCCGAGCATTGGTTTCGATGACATTTTTTATTGTCTTAAAATGTACTGATTCGAGATCTAATAGTTTGTAATATTTCAAATATTAATAAAAAAATATGATATTGTAATAAGTTCGTGTTCCTTTTTAAGGAATTAGCCTTTGTTGGTGAATTATGGCAAGCGATAAAAAAAAATGCTTACATAATTCATTAAAAAAAAAGAAAAGAAAAAGACCAATCTAATTTGATTTTCGCGCAAAAACAGGGAGAACCCCAAAATACAAAACCACTACAATCACCAGTTTTCAACAATCTGTAAATCCGACATTTCCAGATTGGCAATCTTCCACTATTGCTTTTTCTCAACCTCCAACATTGTTCGTGTTTTAGTTTCTTCGCTTACACAAATCGTTGTAGAAGAAAACTTCAAATAAATCCAATCCCAGGGATCACATTCTGAACACCTGAAATTCGTTTTGGTGTGCGTTGCTGTTCAATTTTTTAGAAATTGTTTACCAGACGCATTAGAAGGGGAAAAGATGCAGATGGCACGCATTGGAAGTCCTGATAATGATGGCGGATCTAGTCAATTCTGCAATAATTATGGTTTTGACGATGACCAATCGGATCAGCCTCTGGTCGATGCTAATTGCAACGCCAATTACATGTCCTGCTATACGACGTCATCCTCTTCGTCAGCTGCAGTAATGCCGCCATCTCCACCGCCGATTTCCGGTGTCGGTTTCATCGATCACCCCGTCTCCAAACTGGATACTCTTGCCGGCGTCGCCATCAAATATGGTGTCGAAGTAAGCTGACAGCAACCCTGATGATTTCTCTGTCCGTTCCCCGTGCATTTTTGCTGATTGTCTTTCTGGTTTGTCTTTGGATAAATAGAAAAACTGATGATTTGGCTTTCCCATTAGCAAATTTTGAGCTTTCACAAAGGCCTGCGATTATATTAGAAAATAGATTTCCTCTGGGAATCATCAATTCCAGCTTTCACTACCCGACGGTTATTACCTCTACATCATAAGTTCCCTTTTTCTCTTTCGCACATTTTTGTTGGATGAAGAAATCGCAATCAACCGATTATAAAGCAGTAACTTCTTGCCTTTTGCTTGCCCCAGTTGCTTAGTTCTTGGATGTACTTTACACGAGCACAAATCGCAGCTTAACTTTTGATATCCCAGATCCTTCATCTTGGTTGTTTGCATTTGTGGTTGTTGATTGTGTAGCTTTTCCTTAACCCTGTTCTTGTATGATAGTTTAACTGCGAAGTAATGCCCTTTTCCGTTGAAATTGTTGTCATCGTACAACTATAGGTAGCTGACATCAAACGGATGAACGGCCTGGTTTCTGATCTTCAAATGTTTGCTCTCAAGTCCCTCCAAATTCCCTTACCTGGAAGGCATCCACCATCACCTTGTTTATCGAATGGCTCTCCCACTCAAGGGTAATCATTCGTTTCCCCTAATGTTCTTGTTAGTGTTCCTATTAACCACGTATGCGATGTAGAAAAGTTGTTTTCTTCTGTCAGCAGATAAGTTGCTCTTTTGTTGGATGTTTGAGCCAGGCCTGTGATCCTTTGGTTTTCATGCTGCCATCATATGTGCCATAAAATGGCATTTCTTGATACGACGAGAAATCGTTTGATTATAGCGTTAAATTTGTTTGGCAGGCAGAATGGGTTTGAACATGCAGCACCTGACCGTGAGAATTGTGACATTCTTGACTCATTTCTACCTTCGAGGCTTAATTCTTCCAAGCGAAAGGTTTCTCCAGCAATGAACTCTCTACAAGGATTCTATGGTCTTAAGCCAGCAGAGCCAAACATTTTGTTTGACGGTTGTGAAATGACGACCTATAGAAAGGGAGATTCTGTGTCACAAAAGCGCAGTCCTTACCTTGGACCCTTGCCAGCTTCCAACATTTCGTTGAGCTTTCATCGGAGATCTAGAAGCGTGGCTGTTGGCTTTTTTCATGACACTAACAAACCATCTGGCGACTTGCATCCTGGTGATGCTGTGGAAGGTGAATCCGAGAAATGGAACGAACGTTTGGTTAGAAGACGTCACAATTCTGTAACAGACTTCAGTCCCAGCTCCCGAGCAATGCTGGTGCAGGAATATACGAGTGGAGGTGCTTGCTTGAAAATCACAGGAAAGGGATTGGCGCTTCGATCTATCGCCGCTAACAAGCCCTGTATTCTAATAGATGCTGAAACAGGTGGTGGAAATGGCGGGCAAAAGACTATGAAGGATTCTTTTGTGGCTGATGGATTTCCTGTGGTTAAAAAGTCATCGAGCACTTCAAGCTTGCAGGATCAGGATAACCTTTCCATCTGGCCAACTTCCTGGAAGCAAGATCTACAGGCCCTGTCTGCTGCAGCCATTACGATGCCAATCTTTGATGGATTGCCAATACCTGCAACTGGTCGGAAGAACAAAGCTGCACGTGATTAACTTTTCACCGTCCAATGTACTAACAGAAAGATCAATAGATTGAAAATTCCAAATTCCATGCACCGCTTTTATAAATTAACTTTCGAAACAACATACAATCGCAGATTACTCGTTATAAGTGAAGTTAGTTCAGAGAAGGTTTAAGGGCATAACTCAGTAGTCAGTGCTGCCGAGCCCGCGTGTGATGCAACCAGCGTCGACTGATCTCTACATTTGGGTATCACTGCTGCTCTGTCAGAACCTATCCATAAGGCTCTCAAGGAATTTCATCCATGCAGTTAGGTAGAACTTTAAATGATTGTTTCCGTGCTGTAAAGCTTCGACTTTGGCACTTGGTTGTGTACATTCCAAAAATAAATGAAATTCAGAATATGCAACTCCATAACGCCTCCTCAATTTCCTTGGTCTACGTCTTTGGCCAGCAAACAGCCACAAATCTACTTCACAAAAATCTAAGATATTGACCTCTCGACTCTCTCCATTCTATCGACTACATCGCAAAGGAGGGTTGAAATCACTGCCACTACCATAGTAATCAACACCATAGATCATGACCTGTCCAGGACGCCACCACACATGATATATGCCACGTAGGCACACTAGGAGCAGTCAGTAAGTATCCCAAACTCTGACAGGCGGGCAAATACACATGTTTCTATCATCAGAAACAGCCATGACCAGAACGCTGCTTTACATGGCACGATCAAGCGAAAAGAATTGCCTTCGGAGTTGTGCCCAATGGAACTGCGGAACAACATTTTTTAGTCATTTTTATAGAAAATGTTTTTTGGGGAGCTTACATGCTCTTTTAAAAGCATCAAGCCATCAGAACTAGCTAACATCCGCAATCACTTATGTGAAGCTTGAAACAGATGAAATCCCATATTTCATTGTACGAATATAGCTGGTGGTGAATATCGTCCACTGTCATAGCTGCTAAAAGTTTAATTCATATCATAAAAAAACTTAGAACACAATTCATTGAATATACTGCAACTCTGTTAAATGAAGATTGTAACAAAAAGCCATCTAATTATGTGCATTGCTCCCTGTAAGATGATACAGTATGTTACTCTGACAATGTACATGGGCCAACAAGTATAAATTCACCAAAACCAAGAACCTTTCTAGCAGAAACAAACAAAATCATGCGTCTCTGGATTTGTGAATCCACGTCAAATATTTACCTCAGCTTTTGCAGATGTTCTGCGAGCAGTAAGCTTGATAGTCGAATCTCCAGCATCAACCTTGCACCACGAGCAACAGTCATGAGGAGATGAAAATTTTGCGCTAATGTCAAGCAAGCTAAAGCCACAATGACTAGGAAAATCGTTCGAGTGATACAGCTGAATATAACTTGTACAAAGCCTTGCTGTCCACTGCCATAGTCCTCCCTGCAAAAAGCATGACGGATTCTACCACATTAGGCAACGCCAGAAAAGAAAGAGGGTAGCAAAAGGTTTACAAATTTTCACCAGCTTAACTCGGCTCATTCAGTTCTTGACCAGAAGGATACGTCAACACTGATGTTACAAACTTTACCGACTCCTAAAGTAAAGCATGGTAACCTTAAAAAAATCAATATTGAAATGAATATCAAGAATCGGGTCTTGGTTACCAATTTCCACTTCTTAACCACAGCAAACTCAGAGTCCAACTCTGATGAGAGAAATTTTTGCTACCAAGCCTAGCAATTCAGAATTATCATCGTTTTGAAAACTATTTTATCACTATCACTATAAAACCAAGGTGATTTTACCACAAGCTAGTATTCAAGGGTTCGTTATGGATATAACTAGAATTCTACTGGTCAAATGAATAAACAACCAAACTCTGGAATAGCTAATCAAGCAATTATTCAACCATGGGCTGAATAAATTTATCAAGAAGCCAAAAGGGCCAGTGGAGATCGGTTGATTCTGTTTGCCAGAGCTACTATTAGTTGGTTGACATCCTCAATGAAAGTAAATTTGCAGATTCAAGTATATTTTTGCAAAGACACGAGTTCGCTTTTAACAGGAAGAGATAAGGTTCATACTTGTCAGCTAGTTCCACAGAAAAAGACTTAGATTGCAGCGGAAACCGAGTTTAACAAGAAACCAAAGATTACGTGAAAACAAAGTTTGCCAGCCAAAAATCCTTGCAATTAGCAGCAACCAAAGTTAAGTTTGCCAGCATATCACACAATATCTTTCTGAACCTTAGCATCCCATCAATTAGTATAACGTTTAACTCCACTGCATGCAAAAAGGAATCCCCTCATTACTTCATTTGAAGACAAACTTCAGTTTAACCCGATCCCTACATTACCCCAACTTTTATATATGCTAACACTAACCCGCCAAAAGTCCAAGTGAATAGAGATAATCCCATAAGATAACCAACAAGGAGAACATACCCTATCTCACCAACAGGCAAATGGGCTACGCATCAGACTAACAGGAATGTTGTGATTTACCAACTGTTCGCAGTCACTGGCTTCAAAAAACAAGGTTGTCGGTTTATTGCTCAAGAAGGAAAAAACTATCAAGCAGTATCATTAACATGATAATGATCAAGACAAAAAAGGGAAAGAGTGCTTCAAGGTAACGTAGTCTTCCTGAAGTCCAGTAGCAAGGACAACTGAATATGTAACATACCATATCTCCCTGCTCCCAAAACCTTCAAAGGTCCACCCATTGTCCTAGGATTTCAGATAAACACATCCAGCTACAGTCTTTTATTTGCCATCACAAAAGCCTAAAGAGATTTCAAATTTTGGTAACTCAGCAAATGCTAGCTAGTCATAATATTGGCAGTGAAACAAATATCCATGCAAGACCATATCATGCATGTCATCCAAGAGGTTCTTTTTAATTGCCTCCTTGGAATAATTAAGACAGGTTGGTCAATTGAGCAGACAGTAGTTGGAGGAACAACATAGCCTCAAATCCTCCAAGGGAGTATTAAAAACCAGCCTTCTTGGAGTAATTAAGACAATGCTTAGTTGGAGGAACAACATAGCTTCTTTTGCACGGGCACTAAACACCAAATAGCCAAGTAAGAAGTGCTTTAGAATCTCTTCCGATGTCTGCACAAGAAAAACTAACAGACACCGAAGACATAACACCATAAAGAGGCTAGAAGTACTACCCATGCTATATCCTAGTATGGTAACCATTCAGAGAAAATCCTACAGACGGAAAATCAGAATTCACTGCCACAATTCAATTTATTGTTGGAGAGTAAGCTACAGAAAAATTAAACTACAACAATGCAAAACATAATAAAATATCAATGATTTAAAAACCTATATCTCCAAAATCGTTCATTTTTGCTATCTGCAATAATTTGTTTTAACATTATAAAGAACTCAGTGTAAATACAGGAGTGTTATGAAACAGATTCACTAACCAAGTTAGAAACATCGGACATAATTGTCAGGAAAAATTACAATATACACAGTCCTGCCAAGAATCTCCGCAAGGTCAAATGCTGCCTTCAAGTGTCAGTTGTATTTACTCCACATTGTGATCCATCCTTTAATGAATATTACAATCCAAGTTCAAATGTATTCTAGCTCATGGCCTGTAATGAAAGGAAAACAGAACAAACACAATTCACCATCGGTCAAGAGTTTGAGAAACCAGTACTAACTTCGTGGAAGATGTGACCTAACAAGAATTAAATGCAAATACAAAACACCAAAAGGCAAACCCAGGTATTAAAGGAACTTATGTTTCCCCCGGATTATAACCCATAACAGAATTGGAGGAATCTGACTTACTCAAATATTTGACTAGCCCTTACATGCAATACTAAGCTGGCCTCCAGCAGTTATGGGTAGACATGTCAGGTCTATATGGCAACACCTGTGAAACACCACCTGAAGCAACCAAACTGAGAAATTAATTATTTGGTCATTACTGAATCTCCTGTCAATCAAATAGAAGATCATCTTTTCAAGTTAAAACTGTACTTGCTTCTAAAAGTGGTCGTTTACCAGAAGTTGGAGCTCCAGGAGGTAAACTACTGGAAGTAGACACCTGAAAACCAATGTTATTTCCAGGTTGTCGGTCAGGTGGCGGTCGAAAGTAACCTGCCACATAGAATTTTAAGATTATCTACCAAAAAAGAAAATAATAAAAAAGCATTCAATCACAAGCATAACATACAAGCAATTCAATGAACCAGTATTTCCTAAGTCATAGAGAATCAGCAACACAAACAAATAACACAAGAGTTTGCAGATGATTCTGAAAATACGTGCATGCATGCACGTATCTTTCTTTCCATGGGAAGATATATCATTCTAGGAAATTCTCACTTTCAAGAATAAAACAACAGTCAAAGCTTGCTTGATGATATTCATAAAGAAAATGCATAGGGAATACGCTATTTCCCTGTAAATATTTTGTATTCCTGCCACAATCACAACTTTAAGTACAACTATAAAAAAGGCATATGAAAACATCATGAACCAAGGAATTAGCAATAAGAAATTACCTACATGCAATGAAGCATACTTTGGGCTTTTGCTAGAATATGTTTCCGACAACTATGTCCAAATTAAATGTTAAAAGCACCGCAGTGCCCATCAACAAAAGGTACAAATAGAAACCACTTCCAAACATTGAGACCCTTTCCAACCATTTACATGCATGAACATAAAATGCAGCCAGTTCAATCAAACAAGAGGGGAAACTGCTGTGTACCCAGTGTCTATGCAGCAGAAAACAAGATAAAATTGAAAACTATAACATATAAGCAAAAGGACAAAAAACATACTTATACAGGATCCATACCACAGAAGAATTTTAACTTTCAGAATCATTGTTTCAATTGATTACAAGCTATACCTTCCTGGCCAGGAGAAGGGCCTGAAAGCGATGGAGTTCTCCCACCCATCCATACACCATGCTGCTCTGCATTAAATTCACTTGAGGGCCTCCACCGACCATCACTGACAAATTGTCTTTGAGCATCAGGGTGGGATGGTAAAGGGTATGGAGAGGGATAAGACTGCTGAAGATGTTGCTGAATTGTTTGCTTTGGATATGGAAAATGACCAGAAGGTGTCTGTGTGTGGCTCAGATGCATAGGTCTTTGAATAAAATGAGGATTAACAGGTGGGAAATGTGGGTTCAGTTGAGGACATTGGGGATTTAAATACGATTCGTGACATCCATGATCTAAATTCCTGGAAGAATTAATACCAGAGGATTCTCTAGAGCTGCAAGCTGCCATGGGAGCAAAGCAAGGTGGCTGTTGTGTAAAACGTTCACCTTTAGCAGCAGCATCTACATGATTTCCATGAGAATTACTTCCAGCCATTTGTGCAAGTTGGGTACCCTGAAAATAGAAGCCATTGATAGAAAATAAGCAAACCAGCATATCTCAGCGGAAAAAAAAGAAAAAGGAATGGGCAAAAACACATACACCAGGTTTACTGCAATAATCTTGAGGTAAAACTGGTTGAGAGGTTGGTACTGACAACAGTTGAGAATGCATTGAAGGTTGAGCTGACATTGATGGTTGAGGAGCCGGCTGAGGAGCCACTGGCAGAGCAGGGGGCGGAGGAGGAGGTGCCTGTAAAGGAAGAACACGAGGAGGGGGAGGAAGTGGTGCATGTAATGGAAGAGAAGGAGGAGGGGGAGGAAGAGGTGCATGTAAAGGAAGAACAGGAGGAAGAGGAGGTGGCGGCGGCGGTGGCAATGGAGATGATGGAGGCGGAGGCGGCGGAGGTGGAGAAGGAGGTAAAGGTGGGAGAGGAGGAGGAGAGTTGGGAGGCGGTGGTGGAGAACCCTCTGGGAGAGGAGGCAACTCAGGTGACTTGCTTACAGCATTTTCAAGTATTCCGTTGGAGCAATGCTTTGGTGCATCCATTTCAAATGAACCAGTCCTTAACAAAGGCTTTTCATCCTTCTGATGTCCATACACATCTTCCATTTCAAGCTCACCATCTACCTCTTCTAAGATGCAGTGTCTCCTGTCATTTGGTGTAGTAACTAATTCTGATTCCCCTAAAGCAGATGAGTGATCAGGAGCTGATGTTATGCCAACAGCTTCCGACAGTGAATTGCTGGGACGATCTTCCTCTTCCTCTTCCTCTTCATCCTCAAACACATGTGAAGTCAAAAACCCTGGCAACTGAAACGTAGCATTGCTGATGGAAAAAAAATTTCATTCAAGTTAGAAGGAAAATATATTCCAACTGAGGTAAGGTTCAAACTACAAACAGATTAACATGCAGCAACATCTTATTGGGATAGGAAGATAAGGAGAAAGCCAGAGCATGCTTCATGGATTCTCAAATTTATTGTTTTGATGGGGAAAAAACAAGGTATGTATGATGATACACCAAGCAAATTCAAAGTCTGCAGCAGGAATAAAAGACGACATGATTGTGAAGGAGAATTCTCAATTGCATGCTCATAGGATACAGCTAATTTGCATTCTGCATACACCACTATTCCACGGAAAACAAACCATCCTGCGTCCTAGCAGAAACATTTTAATTTTCAAAGTAGACACAAGGTGCGCATACCAGGATTTTTTACTCATCTGAGTGTCGAATTAGCAACAGCAAAAGGATGGATAGGAGATGAGTTACAACTTAGAATCCCAAGAACATGACTCATAGTGATCTTTAATATTATAATTAACAGCTAAAGCTTCCACTGGGACAATCATTTTCCACATCCATGCCCAAACTTCCAAAGTGAAATAAATACAGGGTGCACATGCCAGGAGTTTTAGTTACATTATGGCATGTTTGTTGTCCTAATTGGTTTCCAGTTCTACCAATTTCACCAAAACTGTAAATTACTAAATATATTAATAAAATTAAAATTCAATTATACAATAACATGATATTAATAATAATTTTAAAAAATAAATAATTTTAAAATTTATTTTAAATTTTAAAATTTTGTTCATTTCTTACCATGCCAACATGCCATTAGTGTCTCACATCAAGGAATTAGAAACAGCAAAAGGAGGAGATGAATTGACAACTTAGAAGCCTTAGAATACCACTCATACTGATATTTATATTTTTTAAACAGCTAAGCTTCCACTGGGACAAGCATTTCAACATTACATACCTACCAGGTTCATACCCTAATTTAGAAAAGATTTCCACATCCATGCCCAAACTCACATGTTACTTAATAATGTCTTGTCAAATTTAGGCGAGTCACCAAGTAGAAAGAAAGAAACAATGCCATCACACTTGCAAAAAAGCGAAAAGTACATATATCAAATAGATAACGGACCTGCCATACTCATCAAGAAGTATGCCTTCCATTTCTCTGATGGGATCATCAATAGCCCGCTCAGCTCTGGATGGACGTCTGAATGAAATTACGGCAGATATATCATCATTTGAAACTCCAATCTCATCCATATATCGCCTTAAAAGAGAATCGGGGAAGATTTTCCTCTCTAGCCACAACCTTAAAACCTGGTGAAATTGAAGGATAACTCTCACGATTGGAGCACAAAAAGAAAAAGATTTCTATCAGTTGCATAATGAAAAATACCTTGATACACTGACGACGATTTTCACGCGCAGTTCCCCCTGGTGGAGCAGCAGCACCCAAGAGACGTGGTAGTGCTGCTTGAACAGTTGGTACATACGAAGCTCCAGCTATACCTGAGTATTGATAGGAAAATAATTTATGAATGTTATATATCAGTTAGATCAAACAAAACATGGTGAATGGTTAACTTCAAATAAAAAATATCAAATAAGATTGCCACTGAGTGGATGAAACAACCTTTTTGATTGTGTGAACACTGGGTAATGGAATCCACAAGGAAGAATAGGTCCACCTTACGATGGTAGCTTGGCTCACTTTCCAACTTTCGGATTAAAAGTTCCACAACCTGCAGAATAAGTTGTATAATTAATTAACAATCACCGAGGACAACATCAAATGGTGATCCAGAAAATCTTGTATTATATTGACATGGCCATTAGACTTTTAAGAAAACTCCAAAATCTCCAAAATAAATGTATTGCTATCAAGCGTTAAGCTAGGACCCATTTTAGAGTAGGTACAACGATAACAGGCTTCTATTTGAATAAGAAACAAACGCAAACAAATTTCCAAAATCTTGATCATCAACATTTTTGAAGATATGCCAGACATAAACAGTTGAGCTTAAAACAAGAGTACAGCATATACTGGCTTTTAAGTTTTTTGAAGAAGTTAAGCACTAAATATATATATATATATATATATATATATATATACACACACACATACACATAATTAACAGTTAAAAGGAATAAAAATTTAAGATTCTTGGGAATAGGCATGAAATCACAAAATCTGGCAAATTTTTATTGATCTACAATGCCTTTTGCAACCTACTGGAGAAATAAAAAATTAAGATTAAAATAGAATTAGGTTCTAGAAAAAGGAACTGTCATCATTCAAGTCAACCTACCTCATTAGCGATGCCATACTTGGCACAGTCAATGGCAAGGCGAGTTGCACGACCTATACTCTCTTTTGTTCTGGATAAAGTCTCAATCATCCCTTCAAAAGCATCACGAGCAACAGCAGCCTCAGTTCCACCACTAAGTGAACCTCCAGCAGGTCTGAGTCCAGAACTAACTCTTTGCTCTTCAATTTCTTCTGTATCCAGTTGGCTGAATGAAGCTGTTTGCTGACCACTAGCAGATGGAGAAATTAAATTTGTGCCGGGTTGAAAGCCCTGTAGATCTGCCTGTATTATGCCAGTGCCAGATATAAAAGGTTGGGAAGATGAGGGACTGGGACTCATGCCTTGAGTATCATTGAAGGATATGAAGGCCGAGTGAGGATTTCCCAGGTAAAAGTTCTGTGAATGAGCTTGTTTCCTTTTTGCTTGAGCTGCAGCAATGAGATCTTTCATAGACATGCCAAAATCTGGTGTCCTTGAATTAACAAATGCAGTGTTTCTACCCTCCATAAAAGCATCTGGCCTGCAAAAAGGCAAAGAAAAAACACAATCATGATAAAATAAAACATTTAGCAGTTGCATTAATCCATACTTTTCACACCAGGCAAAAGATTATACTCTGTTGAAGTCTGAGCCAAAGCACCAGTATCACTCATCCTCGAAGTTGACTTTGGAGTGCTTTTAGGCCTTTCTACAGAATGTAATGGTCTGCTTCTTTGAGTTGCCAAATGACTTTGAGAAGCATTTGCTTTTGAACTATCTAAGGCTAGAGCCGTCACCTTACTTGACCCAGCCATGGCTCCTTTTTCAGTACTCACAACATAAGTTCTCACAGATGACTTGGCAGCTTCATGCTGTACCATAAGCTGTTTGCTGTCAAGAAGTAGATGAGGCGATGTCTTAGGAGAAGTTGAGGGTGGTATAGCATCCTTGGTTTCTAGATGCTCCTGTTCTACATTACGAGGACTATGGGATATGTGCATATCATGCCTCTTCATAATTTTTGATTGGCCAGGCAAAAGGCCTTCACCATGAAATTGTGAAGATGATTCTTTAATATTGCCATTTTCAAGAATAGCAGAACTTGGCTCAGAATGAACAGGATTCCCATGTTGTTTAACCAAACCTCCAATTCGGGTATCACTTCTTTTAGACATATCAGAAAAGGCTGAATTTTCTCTAACAGTTTTACCAAGTCCTCCATGAACAGGAGTTTTGGGCCTTTCATCATCATCATCATCGTCATAGAGACAAACAGCTCTTCGTTTTTTGGGGAGCTGGGTCAAAGAAACTCTAGCAGTATTCATAGTTGAATCCCTCTTCAACTCAAAACTATTATTTTCTGTTCGATGTTCGGAGTTGAGGACAGCAGAATCACACATGGCTTCCAGTGCACGCCTACGCCGTTTTAGAACAGGTAAAACAGCTTCATCATTGGAGTCATCAGCCTTAGCTTTACCTGTTTGAGACAGAACATCAGACTTAGCTTTTCCCATTCGAGCTGTGACACCTACAGATGCATCAGATTTAACTTCACTTTTGGAGGAAGAAGAATCAGGTCTAGCCTCACCTGCTTTGGCAGAAGCAGTGGATTTAACTTTACTGATACTAGTAGAATCAGGCATAGGTTTGCTCATTTTAGGGGACATTTCAGAATTTATTTTAACTTTTCCAGCACTTAGCGCCAAAACAACATCTCTTCTTCCAAGAAGCACAGACCACTTGACTGCTTTCTGCTGAGTATCATTTGAGCTCACAGTATTGCTTTTTATATTTTTTGGCCGGGATCCACTGACACCATCCCCTGCATCAACATGCTTCGACTGTTTAGTAAGACGTAAAGCTTCAGTAGTTTGGAGCTCCTCTTCAAGCCCAGATTTAACTCTCTTTATCTGATCCATGACCTTGCGCTCTGTGCTACCACTAGAGGCATTTTTTTTTTTCACTCCTTTTTTTGACATCTTACCAGACTCGGATGGAATGCAGCCACCAGATTTATCATCTTCCATAGGTCTCGCTGCAAAACTACTATTCTTATCCTCACCTGCATCTTCCACTTTAACCTTTGACTCGTTACCATTTGTCCGTGCCCTCTCATCATTGCAAGGATCTTTCATGCACTCTTCATTTACATCATCAGAGTTTCCAAACTTTAAACGAGAAGCATCATCTAAGCTGGATGTAGACTGTTCACCATTGCTTATTTTAGCCTTCTTCTCAGAAGACAGAATCGATGATGAATTAGAATCTGCATCACGACACATAATTATTATCAAAGTCAGCTTTACCATGTCAATGGTAACAATCAAATTAGAATTAAATCACCTATTCCTGCGTCCCATGTGTCTCCACCAGCTCTGGTCTCCACCCCATCCTCTTCCATCCCATCAATAGATGGAGATTCACACCCAACTGAAGATCTATCTTTACTATCTTCCAACCCACTAGGTTTCCCGTTCTGCAGCTCTTCAAATGCAGCACATATTTCCGTCACAGCTTGGGAGAAGAATTTGTCTTTCTTACCCTGACAACGAGCTGAGAGTTTACTTTTCACTTCACTTGTGAATACCTGAATGTCAGAAGCACCAACAAAAGCTCTGCAGAAAGGAAAAAGATAATTCAATCATACACACTCAAATAAATGGCCAGGTACAGATTTCCCAATAGTTATAAGCTAATTCAACACCACCCCCTCAATGACGTAATGTACGATACCAGCTCAAATATTATAGCCTAGCACATGTTTCTTAAAAATCCTTCTTCAGAACATGCTATATATGAAGGTATTTGGGATAAGCTCTAATAGGTCTCACTCAAAACACTACTCTAGGAATGTTCAAGCCAAAGTTCAACCATTTTAGGCAGAACGCAAGAGCTAATCTCTTAATTCCGATAGCTCAAAATAATGAAACTCGATTTTCAAACAGAAAAAAAGAAAAGGTAAAATAAGAGGAAATTTAGTCATTCAATTCTATGCATGTGTTAGTAGTCATGAAAAAATGTATCTCAAGCCGTTAACCATCCTTATCAAATATGTAAATCAAACTGTTTTGACTCTAGAAAAATAAAATACCCACATTTCTTGAGTCCCAAAGAAAGTAACAAAATATTTCTTAGTGTCACGAGGTCTCTGCACATCTTCCCGCTGCACATCTTCAGGTCGGCTAATCTGGAAGTTCAAAAACCATAAAATCTAGCTTAACTAATAACCAAATTTACATAGAAACAAGGAAATATCACAATCACCAACAGAAAATCATTGATGAGTTTCTCTCAATCCCTTTCTGCAAGACCAAAACTCCATGATACATAACTATTGATCAGTAATCAAATAACTTTAGCATAATGGAATAAAGTAAAAGCTTAAAGAGAGATGATGAAAGAAGAGCTCAATAGAACAATAGCAATAAACAGGAGACTCGCTGAAAAATAAATTTATGCAAGCCATTGACAGGAGTCAATTGAACATAAATAATAAACCGTCAAAAAGGAGTGATAAACCAAGGGAAATGTTATTGGTCAAACCTACCTTCTCAGACAATGTTCAACAGTGATTTTTTTCTTTGACATCATTCATTATATTATTCTAGAGATAAAAGAGTAGGTTCAAACCCATGAGAATTCAATAGGAATAGTTGTCTTGAGGTGAAACCATGAAATAAATCTTTCCACCAGAAAATATTGCAACACGGAATTGGAGATTCTTAATTCCAACAACTGGGGGAAGGCATTTGAAAGACAGAGGCACATCTTTCGATCACTCATTCAATTTGAGAATCACATGGAATAGAGATTATAACCGATTGGAAAAAGAGTACTCTCTTGATTAAATGAGCATTCCCTTTGAAACAATCAACTGAATGGATCTAGCAAATGATAATGTGTACACCTGGATAAAAATCAATTTTAGGGACCTATTGGGCAGTATAAAGATCTATCATGAGGAGGTGTGAACTAAGAGGAGTATACTTATGCCAGTTAACAATAATTGCTACCTTAAATCCTTTCCATATCTTTTGCATTCTGTTGAATAAGCAGAAAGTTTTTGAATGAGAGGAGGCGTATTACCCTATGAACTTAACTTTTAAAAGATTTGTACTTAGACTGTAGACAAGAATGATTTAACGGTGCTTTGAAATTCTCAATTCAATGAATTCCTCGATATTACAACTCGAGAGGCACCAGCTCGCAGCTCACACAGATATCACTAATCAGAAAAATTAAAATCAATGTTTACAATCCAAAACTACCAAAACCAACAAAACCTTTCATGTCCCTTAATCACTCACACTACTAGGACAAACCAGAAGTTCAGAAAACCTGGCAAGTGAAATACCAAAGCCGTAGCCTTCTTTCACCAATAAAGAATATTAGAATGCGTAGTCAACTTAGGATCGGACCAAACATCTTGAAAACCATGAGACGCACACATCACTTTAAAACAAAAAAAAATCAAACGGACGGCTAAACAAACAATAAATGCAAGCACAATAAACCAGAAATCGTTAAAATAAACTGTAAATAGCAAGAGAATCATACTTCAGACGGCTGAAAAACATATCACGCAGAACGAGAGTGCGGTCACAAACCTTGGCTGGCCAAGAAGGATAGCCCTTGACTTTGGCGAGAACAAGATCGCCCAGGCTCAGCTGCCTCTTCGCCTTGGCTTTGTTTGCTCCTTTTTTACGCCCCGGAGCCATAGGCGTCGCTACTAATGTTGTTGCGGTCGCTCTTGCTGTGGTTGCCGAATACCGGTCACAAACACATCAGCAGAAGCCCTAAATTACTAGGTCAATCTACAAGGGAGAATCGAACCGAATCGGGTGGAATATAGCACAAGAGCACAATATGAATCACACGAATTAACTCGCCGGAGATACGCCGGCGGGAGAGTGCCGGTTAGGGTTCCGCCGCAAGGGACACTAGTGCACCGGAGTTGCAGGAGGGAAAGCGTGACTGTTATGCATTGGGAGTCGAATGGAATGTGCAAATTAGGAGACGTAGATTTTAGAGAATATGAAGCGGTCGATGTGATCAGGAGAGGTTTCGTTTCAGAGAGAGAGAGAAAGAGGGAGAGAGAGAGAGCGGGTGGGTTCTCTATTGGGCTTTAGTAACGATAACTTTTCGGGGTTTGGGGTTGTTCTGTTGTATCTTTTTCTCTTCAATTGATTTTTCTTACGCGTTATGTGACTCCAGATGTGAGGAATTTGATTTATATATACTCTAGCGGTGACGTCACCGCCTCCTAAAAATTTTTGCATTTTATAATTCTAAATACTTATTTTTTAAAAAAATTATTATTGTCAAGAAATTCTCAGAAATTTTGAGAATGATTCGAAAGCTAAAGGAGGGGCTGTTTTCTACAGTTTTATCATCCCAGAGGGGCTTGGTTTCTTTCATTCTGGGTAAGACTTTGATAATCTGCAAAACCTTTATTTAAATTTTTGTTTTACACTCTTGATAACCTCGATCGGCAAATGTAGATTAGAAGTAGATAGGGTACGGAAGTATAATTTGTGAACAAAACAAAAGAAATCTCATGACTCATATACCAACCGAGATTTACCTGTAATCTTATTCTTTTTGTTTTATTTTTTAAGGTTCTATCGTAGTCCTTCAGATCTCTCCCACATTCTCACTGTCCCTAGGCCGACACGAAAATTATCAACGTTTTTCTCTTCCACGTGGGGTAAAGCATTTACCCTCGCGTTAAGACTAAGACGAGTGAAAGAAGAGTATATATCAGTTTATTTATAGTTGTCAAGGAAGACTCGTAATAGAAACTTGAGGTTTTCATAATAGATTATGACGTAGGACCTTTTCGTTGCTAGTTTATTAATCAGTTTTTCTTTTAGCAATGACATTTTATGTTGGAGTTGGGTTACGGTGGACTTATCGCATTGATTAGGATTTTTGGAACACTAATTGAGTCTTCATATGATGTGGAAACGAGAAGTGCCATGTTGCTACGTGGGTTATTTACACAGTTCAAGATTTATCTCATGTACTACAGACCGATAAATGAACAAGATATTCTTTCATTTGTTCAATTGCCGCACACGTCGATTATATCTAAAGAGCAGAAGACGAGGATGACTAGAACGAAACCCATCTTCCGAAACAGAAGTAGACTTTTACAGGATAAACGAACTGAAAGTTTACTGCGAATAATGTAAAGCAAAGGAGCAGCAAATATTACTTCCACATTTGTTCTTGTTCTAGTAATAATGTCTGTTGATAAGATGACTGAGCGTCACAGTAACAGATCAGATAGAACTTAGGACAGATCGACCAAACAAAACTGTGCAATACTAGGTTACTGATTTCGAATAAAGAGAAAGGAGAAAAGAGGCAATTAGAACAGAGATGTTCCTTTCCCTTTCTTGTCTCCACCAATCTCGAAGTGCTTAGCAAAAACAAAAATATCAGGAGTCAATAAAGGATTTGAATAAAACAAATTAGCAAACGTATGATATGACAAAAACCTTTATCGGGTGCTGCCAAGACATGCTTGCAACCTTGGCACTGCAGCCTAAGCACAATTTTCTTTGTGGTCTTTGCCTGTTAAAAAACGCAGAGATGTAAACACCTTATTGTTTTAAAATTTGTAAAATGAAAAAAAATTGAGAAATAAAAAGAATCCCCAAAGCTAATCCATATAACTAGTTCACTTCTGTTCCGATAATGTAAGCAAATCTTAAGAATCATTGCAAACTTTCACTTGAGAAAAATTAAATGAAATCGGTATCGAAAAATTCATATTACAAAGATGAAAAGGCAAACTGTACTGGTCTTTTGCATCATACTTCAAATAAAGAACACGAGGAAGCCTCAGTAAAACACATCTGTCATGTTGACAATCAGACAATGTAGACAAATTGTAAATCATCCTAGACCTCCTCGCAAATACCTATAATGAAAGCAAACAAATCACCAATTGCACACCGATTGGACTGGCATTATATTTCAAGCAAATAACAAGAGTAGGCCTCAGTAAAACACATGCGTCTCTGTCATGTTGACAATCAGACAATGTAGGCAAATTGTAGATCATCCTAGGCCTCCTTGCGAATAACTGCACACTGAATCTATATCATAACATTGGCTGAAGCAAGATATAAAATGGCAGAAAAAAAGGGTTTCCTATCGTAACGTCTCTTACCCTGAGCTATGACTATCTTTCTGTTTCAATATTCTTTCTCAAGTTGTAGATTTTGAGAGATGAATATTTGGGGTTCTATTTGTTGAGGTCAGGATGGAGCTATTAGCTTCCCTCCTAATCGAAGTGGGTGTCATTTGTATTTTAAGATTGAGTTCAATTCAACCAAAATTAAAAGATGAATTAATCTTATTATTTAATCATATCTATTGGATTTAGTATTGGCATGCATGTGCAATAGGTGTTGCCATCCACAAACCTTTTTGTCCATAGCCCGAGCCAGCAATCCATAATTGTTTAACCCGAAGCATGTTTTGGATGAGATGATCCGGATAAGCATGTTTAACATGACCTCATGATATTCTGGAGAAGCAAATCTTTCTTTTCACACAGGACCGACCAGAATATGCCTTATCTATCCAAACAAAACAACCACAATTACAACCGGGAAACCTCTTCCCTTCGTTACAAATATAAACCAACGTGGTGTATAATGAGGTACAAAAGCTAGATTTTTTGCAAAACAAGGGATAACATAGCAGATCACTATGATGAGATTATGTTTATCTCTCCATCAATATATCAAAGATCAGAACTAATGTAAGGTATACATTGCATTACCACTATACATCCATAAGATGACAAGATAACCATCAAACCGCAGGTTAACAACGATGGTAAAAAAATGATTCAATTGCATTAAGCATAAGATGCAGGACTATGAACATAGAGTTCACCATAAGTTGCTCCAACAAACTATATTCCTCGAAAACTGTCTGCTTTTTCAAACCTAGCAGTGCCCGAGCTAGATGACTCACCCATTGCATCAGGCGATGCAGCAATCTGAGCAGATTCCCTTTTCAAAGAAGTTGGCATTCCTGATATCTCCTGAAAAAAAAAATAAACAAATGAATCATGTAAAAATGTCATTTGCTAATAAAATAAAAATTGTGATAAGTCGGGTCTGCCACCAAAATTCATGCACTCAACCATTTTTATGCACACAATACAGTTCCAGAACTCTACTAGTGAAGATAGAGCATTTGTAGAAGCTGTCCACATCATCGCCGCAAAACATGCAAAATATCAAAGATACATACATAGATGTATTACTCAACGAAGAGTAATCACTATTCATATTACTGCAAGCAATGAGGCTAATAAAGATAAAATTGAAGTTACCTTCATAAGATGCAACCTCAAGTCACTGGGTCGAACTTGATTCCCTATACATGCCATCACAAATTTCGAATACTGAAACAACACATCAGCAGCAGCTTGTTTTTTCTCTTCAACCTGAAAATGACACCATTTTGATTGATTAGCAGGGAACTAAAAGCACCATCATGACCCCCAACAAATAGAATCCCAAATATTCATCTCCCAAAATCTACAACTTGAGAAAGAATTTTGAAACAGAAATATTCAGACTACCAATACCAGCCGAAAGATTACAAAGCACTCTATCCTGATATAATGAAACCGAACCAGCCATAAACACTGAAGAATCCTTTTGAAGCATAGTAGTCAGATGATAAGTTAATTTCACAATGGAAACAGAAGAACTACGATAACAACAGCAACTTAATCAAATAGTATCAAATCTACGTTGCATTAAAGTCGGTCAGAGATAGAAATCGAATCTCTAAAACTCAAAAACTAAGTTGACTAACCAGATCTAGCAAATCATAACGTAGACTATGATGGAAAAACGAGTTACCATTATCGGCGGCCAGGAAGACGCAGTGGCGGAGTTGAACAAACAGCGAAATGAGTTTCCGTTAGGGTTAGAGCGATTTTAACATGACGTATCGATACAGACCAACATATGGGCCATCTGGTGTTTGAGACTTAAGGCCTTACTATAAACAGACCTGGCCCATATATGTATCATAACTGAATCATAAGATGGACCTGTGAGCTTGGATCCATAAACATTATTTCGTTTCTTTGGTCCATGAGGTTTCCAAAGAAACTTGCACCAGCGGAATCGTCAGGAACGTATAGCCTGTAGCTAATTAGGTTGAGGGTAGTGGGCCTTTGGATGAGAAAGTGACGTTTGAAATGGTTAGTAACACCAAATCCATTGAAAAATTTAGGGCCTACCGATTTAATTTTTGGGGTTGAACTAGGTAGAGAAATAATTGCATACCTCGGAAGGTAAGTTTCGGCACGAAATAAATTACGTGTAAATCCGATGAAATTAAATGATAAATTTTATTTCACTTACTCCTTATGTGACTCGAGAGATGTGGGGAATTTGTTTTATGTACACACTCTTGTGGTGACGTCACTTCCTCCTCAAAGCTTTTGCATTTTATAATTCTAAATTCTTATTTTAAAAAAGTTATTATAGTCCAGAAATTCTAAGAAATGGGACCCAGTGCGAGCATCTGGTACCGCACATCAAGAATGGGGCGCTCAGGTATAACAACTACAGTTTATCCTGAATAGCTCATTCTTTGAAAAATAAATAAACAATTAAACCTGTTGCGACATCGTAGCACAAAGCTGCTGTGACGACAGACAAGCGCCTAGTCGTCCTTAACAGTCAGCAGCCCTTGGTTCTACACTGGCCTGTAAAGTGATTCTAAAGTAGGACCGGAGAAACAGAAGGGAGTTGTCATAGGCATATGATCCTGTGTTTGTACTCGACTGAGAATAGAGGTCTGTGGTATGTTCTAAAAGTAATGAAAGTAACGCCAAGGCCTGAACCAAAGTTGACTACGACAAAAGAAAGTAAGTGCATCATTTGTATCAGGCATTGAGTTGATATAAATAGCTAAGCTAATCTCGGTATAACAATCAGTGGAGTATATGAAGCCTAATAGTTGATCAGCTGAAAAATTCCAACAAGACTAGAAATGAAGATAATGATGGCATCCCTCATTCCTTGTTTTCATTAGTAACAGCATCAGCTACCAGTTCTATTGGTCTTTGAGCAATTACTTCATCTATAATACCAAATTCCTTTGCTTCTTCTGGTGTCATAAAGTAATCACGATCCATATTCTTTTGTATGACATTTAATGGCTGACCTGTATGCTTGACATACAACTGATTCAAAGCATCCCAAACTCGAATTATCTGCTTTGTATGGATTTTCATATCCTCTGCCTGTCCGCTGTATCCACCAGATGGTTGATGAATCATAATTGTTGCATGTGGGAGTGCCCTCCTTTCACCCTTGGCACCTGCAGACAACAGAAGAGATGCCATGGAGGCAGCTTGTCCCAAACAAATGGTATGGAGGGGAGATTTTATATACTGCATTGTGTCATAAATAGCAAGTCCTGCATAAAAAAACAATAAAACTTATAACATGAAAGTTAGAGATAAAAGTAAATAATAACAGACTTTTATTGTCAACAGCAAACTCATGTACCTCATTCTCGGCTAACATGTAACAGCTACCCTAACAAACCAAGTATGGGCTTCCAAATAGGCATTTCAAAGGCACAAATGACATCACCAAACACATTTACAATTACAGAAAAAAAAATCGTTAATTAGAACCAGACATGGAGTTTAGCTCAAATTGAATGTTTACTTTCACATTGCTCGTAGTTATCTCCAAATTTTAATTAATAGGAAAAAATATCACAAGAGGAACTTCACCTAAGTTGCAGGGAGAAAAACATTCTAATTAAAGAATATCACATTGCTAGTCGCTTTGCGGTTACATTAAAATACTTAGTTCGACCTAGTTTCATATAATCACCAAAACTAGAAAGAAAATGTAGAATTCCATCATTAAAAACAGAAAGAGAAACATATAATGGCCTCGACACAGCGAACCTGCGGTGACATGGCCTCCAGGGGAATTAAGATACATGTGGATAGGCTTCGAAGGATTCTCGGACTCTAGGAAGAGGAGCTGAGCAACGACGACATGAGCAGTATCGTCATTTATAGGTCCGTTTACATAGATGATCCGCTCTTTGAGAAGTCTGGAGAAGATATCGTAAGCGCGCTCGCCGCGGGATGAGTGTTCGATGACCATAGGGATGAGACTAAAAGAGCGTATGGCGGGGCCGGAGGGATGTGACCAGTGGGAGGACCCGGCTCGGGTCGTGGCGGTGGCAAAGAGCTTCGCGCTGGAGAAGAGGCCTCGCATTATGGTACTGGAGAGAACCTACATCCAATCAAATAGCAACAGAGAGATCGTTCATTTCATAATGGCAACAGAGAGAATCTACAGAACAACAGCGATTGAAGTTAATTAGCTAACATCCTCATCGATACTATAACTAATCAGATCTGGCAATATATACAAGAAAACGTCGTGATAACGGAGAAAGGAAAAGGAGTGGCAGTGTTACCGTGATCGGTGGCCAGGAAGGTGCAGAGGTGGAGGTGAACAAACAGCGAAATGAATTTCAGTAGGGTTAGAGCGCTTGTAACCATAGCGGATCGATACAAAACCAGCATTGGGCCATCAGGGGTTTGAATCATAAGGCCTCACTATAAACAGCTGAGCCCATATATGAATTATAACTGAATCATAAGATGGACCTAAGCTTGGATTCACTAACATTATTTCGTTTCTTTTTCTTTTGGTCCATAAGGTTTCCAAGGGAACTTGTAGAAGCGGAATTATCTACAGTGTTATAGCCTGTGGCTAATTAGGTGAAGGGTAGTGGCCCTTCGGCTGAGAAAGTGATGCTTTAAGGGGTTGGTAAACACAAAATCCATTGAAATTTTAGGGGCCTATGAATTTAATTTTTGGGTTGAACTGGCACTAGAAGGAATCGCATATCTCACAATATAAGTTTCCACCCCAAATAAATTATGTGTAAATTAGAAGAATTGAATGATAAAATTTATTTATTTAAAATGATAATTAAAAATGAATGAAGAAATTATATTAAATAAATTATATAATAATAAACTTCATTTTATTTGATAGTGAATTTATATCGAATTGATAACAAATTTACTTAAAATTAAGTACTATTTATTAAAAAGTCTACCAAACATGTAGTTACTATATAATAAAAATAATTAATTATTGTTATAAACCGGATAAATTCCAATATAAAAAAATTGCATTTGTGCATCGCTGATATACCCTGAATCAAAATTAGATAGGATTAAGATGTTTGTTTTCGATTCGTTTTGTCTAACCTCAATCTATTATCTTATTAATTAGGTTGAGTAACGCTAGACAGGACGGAAGAGCTAGTTAGGCGGATTAAGACATTAGACCCAAACAAAATAAACAACAATAGCCATCAATTATGGTATACTTCATAGATTATATATACTATTTCACAACTTTTAAATTTTAATGTTGTTAGGAATGTTCATAGATAGGCTGCAACGAAGTGATATCCACAAGTTGGACAAAATTTACTTCCATAGTATTACATGATATTTTCATTAGCCAATAAAAACTAATTAATAATTATGATATTTTAAATAATATTAGTATTGAAAAAAAAATTAAATCTATGCGGCAACTCTATACAGAATTTACGCAAAATGCCACCTGTCTTACCAGATAGGAAAATAAAAAACATGACCACAGGAAACACAGAACCAAAGAAATGTAGATATCCAAGAAGACGAAAGGAAAATTCATTGTCTAGATCGGTGGTTTCTCTCGAGAAGACCCTCCAAAACCACCCTCTTCTTATATTCTTCGGAATTTAAATCCGGTTCGACCCACAACGAACCGTTTTCTGCCGTGCCGTGGTTTGCCCCGGTTATTGTCCGAGGAATGAAATAGAACCATGCAGACGTGCAAAGGATGGCACATACACGACCCCAAAAGACCATTATGATTAGGATCACCAAAAGTATTGACAGGCCAATAACTGAATCGAGTTTGTTTCCCATTGCATGATTTTCTCCGTTGGTTTTTCTCCCCCTGATTTGGGAAGTTAGCGGATGATGTGTTGCTGGTGACCGATTTCCTTGAATCTGGGTCGGAGAAGAAGGGGTTTGAGTCATCGACACGGTTCGAATGGACTTTGTCTTGGGCTCAGGTGAACCAAGACGGCTGGATCCGGTTCTTATGGCATCGATTTTCCGGCGAAAAGACAGTTGACTTCGAGTCTTGCTGCGCTTGGGAGTGTCCTCGTGATCCAAAGATTTCCTATTCTCAAGGATGATCTCTTGTGCAGATCCGTACCATGTCTGTTGCAAAACACAACGTAGTTAGTTTACAACGAAAGATTTCTTTGCGGACTGCGCTGTATATAAAATTACACTAATCAATGGCTCGTCCTTATGCTGAACTTTTCCTCTAGCTATAGGCAAGCTAGTGTGTACCTTGGTATAAGCTAAAACATAAAACTTACCTTTTCATGTATTTCTGATGAAGTTTGATGATCTGAATTGACTCTTTCCGGAACTTGATGTGGTTCCTTTCGATTGTTGACCGGAAAATCACTATTCGTGGCCATCACTTTATGAGATTTCCGCTTCAATTTCGACTTCAATGCATGAGCTCTACCGGTGCTCATTACTTCTTCAGATATAGCAGAGGAGTCGACGGGGACGGTCTTGTTGCTCAAGTTCCTGCTGCGAAACCCCGACCAGTAAAACCATTTTTTCTTTCTGCTGCTATCTGCTTGGACAGCTTTCATGTGCTTTTTCTCTGAAGGCAGCTCCCTGGAAAATCCAAAACAACAAAGAAAAGGGGAAGTTTTGGGTGTGCTTTCAGGCGGTTCCTTGAGGATATCGTCCATTGGGGACACGGAGAAGAAAAGTCATGGAGGATGGATATCAATATTGGAACGGGTGGTTTCTTGGGCCACTGTTATCCAATTAGAAGTTCTCTCTAATAGTCAAAGTAATAAAGCTGAAACTATAGTTAGCCTATGTAGAATATCATCACTCTTCTTTTTAATATTCGTCTTCGTCAATCATTGTTATTAACCCGTTTTCCAAGACTAGAATGGAATGTGTGGCTTGATTTAGCAGGGACGACTTGGGCTTGGTGCATGACTTAGTCTTCACCGTTCCACGTTTTCAACCTGGAACACGTTATTGCCTTCACGTTCTACAATCCGAGTGTTAGTTTAGCCCTATTTAAGTGCATATTGGTTTAAGGGTAAGTTGGTCCGAATTGAAATTAAAAATTAATGAATAAAAAATATTATATGATTTAGTATTAATAATTTTGATTTAATTTGATAAAAATTAATATGTTTAATATTTTTTAGAAATTTATTTTGTATTCTTAAATATATTATAAAATCTAAAACTAAGTATGGTTGAAAACAAACATGTCGCTCATGTTAATTCCTTAGCTTCGTCAAACTGAATACTTGGTAACGAAGTCTTTGAATGAATCAAACCCTAGCTAGATGCATGTTTCTAAGACTCTCGTTACGTGGACTTTGGGCGATACTTTTCCTGCAGGTTTCCTACCCGCTTAATTAATTGGCAGTATTTTACAATTAATTCCTCTTTTATATTAGTAAATTATATAATTTTTTTCTAGAATATGGTGATAAATAATTAGTGATTACGCAATTAAAAAGAATTTTTTGTATAGGATATTTGTGCGTCTATATAAAATCTAATAAAATGCTTCGATGAAAAAAACAGATACAAATGTCATTTTCTTTTACACTATAATATCTAGATTCGCGACAGAGAGTGACAGTGCAATATTACAACCAATTCCAGGACAAAACTTGAACATCAAACGGAGAATAATAAGAAAATACAATGAAATCCATCGATCCCCACAAGGAATGACATAACCAAGATTTGATATGGCGGTTCGTGTGTCTTCCTCTGACCGCCATCCTAAATATTTTTGTTCACTAAACTAGTCGTTTAGATAAGTACTAGTATCTCTTGTGCTTACCCATCTTTTCTTATACAAACAACCCCTGAAACGTGAGTTGCAAGAATATAATTTTGGAAGAGAAACGTAAAAAGAAATTTAGAAAAAAAGTAAAATCAAAGCCATGTGAACAGATCCCTTCTCAAAAAATTATATCTAAAAAATTTAAAACATTTAAACAGATGGTCAAATTTAATTTTGTTATTATAAAATTAATAATATTGATTTTTTTATTTAAATACATAGATTTAAAGAAATCATATAACAAGTATGATTTAGCCAAAGAAAATATTTTTTTTATCAGTACAAGTGGAAAACTATATTGACGAACAAAGAATTAAACAGCAGGTCGTGAACAAAATCTTAGCAAATCTCGCTAGATCTCAACCATCCAGATTCCATCAGATCACAAATCCTCCGTTAAATTTGAAGGATCTCTTACCTTTAGGTAACGTGGGGGTTATGTTCATTCGTTTATGCCCTGATTATTTTGTTTTAAGTTTTATTTTTCCTTTAAGAAAAAATAAAAGATAGGAATTTTAGTGTAGTTTGCTTTCGACCTCTCTCGTTTTTGGGTTGGCCTGGACCTGGGCTTCACCTGATAGCACAGGCTGGCTGAAGCCCATACATTTTAGCCCGCCTATAGCTTACGGGTGCTTTTCTTTTATATTTCTCAAAAAAGTGCTGGCATCTTTCATCCACTGATTCTTCTGTCTTTCTTTCGCTCAGTCAATTTAGTGCGGCAGTGAGAGACATGGCGAGGCCAGAGACGGTGAAGAACGCGGAGAAGTTAACGGAGAAAGCCATGAAAGGGAACGACGCGTCTCATGACGCAGCGCACGTGTGGAGAGTTAGGGACCTCGCTCTGTCCCTCGCCCGCGAAGAGGGCCTCTCTTCCAACCCGGACTCCATGGAAATCGTATAGCATTTTAACACCAGGTCCCTTAGGTCTTTCTTTGTTCAAACATATGTAGCAATTGATTTTCTGAATTTTGCTCTTGTTCTGTGGCAGGTGGAGCTTGCTGCTCTTCTCCATGATATAGGTGATCACTCTTGTTCTGGGTGTTTCTGATTCTTTGTGTTTTCTGTTTTGGTTGTTTCTGATTCTTTATGTTTTCTGTTTTGTCTGTTCATCCCATCATCTGAAATAGTTCTTGGTTTTTTCTCGGTTTTGTTGTTGCTCGTTCTAGGTGACTATAAGTACGCAAGGTTTGTAGGACTCTTTTTTCTCCCTCGGTGGAAAGCAACTCCCATCGCCTTTTTTTGTGCTGGACTGGATTATAATGCCTGCTTCAGCGCTTATAAGAATATTGTGTTGCTCTTTTATGTTTGAACATTACGGATTGTTCATTGTGATTTACTGTTATATTTGCTGTTTTTAGTGCATCCTGCTTAACTAAGTCGCCTTCAAGCTTTTATTTTTCACATCAAAACTACGCATCTGCGGATTGTTTTTGGCTTTTGGTTTTCCTTCATTTTGTACTTACTTGAATTTTACTTCTGGTGGGTTTATTGTGTGACGCTGATGTATGTTTTATAGATTGAAGAATTAGTTCAGCTTTTATGCTTTCGATATTTTTACATTGGATAAAATATATCGAGTGGCCTTTGTTTGCTTTTTTTTTCTCTTAAAGATTCTTCTTCTGCTTATTCTTCTTACCTGTATCCTTGTTCCTTAAGTTTATAGTTTTGTAAATGAAGAGATCCGTCTGAGGAGAAAATTGTAGAGAATTTTCTGGAGGAAGAGGGTGTAGATGACATCAAGAAGAAAAAGATCTTAGCAATCATCAAGGGGATGGGTGAGTTAATTTTGGGTGTCTGTTTTTGTGATTCTGAAACAGCTTTCTTTTTTGAACTTTTGGTTCTAAATGTTGTTACAAACATTCAGTAATCTATTGAATAACTACTCGCCTTTTGCTAAAATCTTGAGTGGATCTCTGGTGTCTGTTGACTTGTCTGTTTATTCTGCACAATTACAGAAGCAAAATTTTGTAATTTTGTGATTACTATAGGTTGAGATGCTTTTCTTTTGGTCGGGTAGTGAAAAACTTGGTGTGGTATACAGTTTGATATTGAATTTGATAATCTCTTAATGTTCCATTTTATATTGTGTAAAGTAAGTCTGACTAAGAGATTAAGCACTCTTATTCATGCTAAATAAAGATGGGGGTTCTCATCCTTTGTGTGCTTGGTGTTCAGGTTTTAAAGATGAGTTAGCTGGACATGCTAATTGTGCATTTTCTCCAGAATTTGGGGTTGTGCAAGATGCAGATCGTCTTGATGCTATTGGAGCCGTTGGTAATTTGTGGACTTTAATGTGATGTTATTCTTACACTACTTTTCCTGTTGCCAATATTTTCCTTATCCAAGTTAAATAATTAGATGATGTGCACTCGGCTGATAGGATGGATTCATCAAACCAGTTGAAATATATGTTCTGATAGGGAGGCAGGGCAGAGCTTTTATAGTCTTAATTTAATATATTTTTAAGACATTATTTATACAAATGTTCAATTTTCTTATTTAGATCATTATTATGCTATTTTGTTATCTAATAGTTTAATCATAGAAATCATTTCTTTGCTTTAACTTTGTTGCAAATATTCGTTTGGTACCAGATCTTTTACTGTAGACTGTTGTCATTGACCTGTCATGTATTATAGTTGTACTTCATGTCCCACCAACAGCTATTTGCATGCAACGCACGAATTGTGAAATTCCCTAAAATTTCAGGAATCGCTCGCTGCTTTACTTTTGGTGGAAGCCGGAACCGAGTGCTTCATGATCCTGCTATTCAACCACGCTTAGATTTGTCCAAGGAACAGTATATGAATAAAGAAAGGCAGACCACAGTGAATCATTTCCACGAGAAACTTCTCAAACTCAAGGACTTGATGAAAACCAAGGTAAAATCCTGACCTGATTCTTATATTGGAAATTATAATGCCCTTTATACGCCAATTCATCCATCAAGCATCGTTTTTTCTTAGCTAGTTTGTTAACATAGTTTGCCCGAAACATATAATTCATGTCTTTTGTGAGTGCAAAACAACTCCTGATTTACCATCGTTGAGTATTTCAGGCTGGCCATACGAGGGCTGAGAGAAGGCACAAGTTTATGGAAGAATTTTTGGTGGAATTCTATGCTGAATGGGATGGCCATACTTGAATAAGAGAGCTCTTTTTAAAAAATATCTTCCAAACCTCTGAGGGAAGGAAGAAAAATTCTATCTGTTTACGCAATCAGATCTAATCTATGCTTTCGAGGTATTCGGCTTAATATTATTATATCTATTAGAATAATTCATGGTTGGCTTCAGTCCGTGAATGTTGGCTTTACCACGTTTGAAGACTCACCTCATGGTGCTACTAAGTAGTTGAGGATCATCTGTCTGAAATATAATTTTTTCTAGTTGCATAATGTGTAAATGAGACATCCTTTTTAGTTGTCGAAATCAACATTTAATAATTATTGTTTCTTTCAGATCCACGCATAAGAATTGGTAATAATTAATTTACTGTATTAATCCACCCAAATTAACAAGGGAAATACTCATGTTTATAGATGTTTATAGAACTTAAAAAAAAATTAAAATTAATTTTGGGATAGGTGTTTAAAAAAAAGGAAATCTACAACCCAACTTCTAAATCATATGCATCGCAACAAATCACCTTAGGACACATTGGATTGATGATTATTTTGAATTACTGTGAAAGGATTTTTGTCTATATGGTATACGCCATAATTCAATAATTTTACAATATATTTTTATTTCTAGCGTTCTAAAAAAACAATAATATTTTTTTTTATACGACAGCAAAGATTACACTTTTTCTTATACGAGAACAAACATCACTAGAATTACATGACATCTTATTTTTTTTATATTAATATATAGTTCGATCTGTAGACCCTTGGGAAGTTCAGAGACGCTTGAGAAGTTTCACCTTCAAGCCATGCTTCATGTACAGAGTTAAAGCAAGATTTGGCTCGACGGGATGGTCTTTCACCACCTTCACTCGGTAGCGGTATAAGAGAGAGGCAACCACAAACTTCATTTGATAGTAAGCAAAATCTTTCCCCAAGCATAGACGAGGCCCGCCGTTGAAGGCTGTGAATTTGTAGGGAGACTCACTGGTGTACCGCCCATCTCTTAGCCACCTCTCAGGCTTGAACTCCCTGCAGTCATTCCCCCATATAGCCTCCATTCTTCCCATTGCATAAAGTACATAAACCACCTTTGTTCCTTTCTTCAAAATAGTCCCATCCGGAAATACGTCATCCTCAACAGCCTATAACAATTATAAAAAAGATAAGCAAAATCAAAGGGAAAGGTAAAGGGAAAGGGAAAGGGAAAGCGAAAGGCAGTTTCTAACTTTGTCTCAAAATAACTTTTAAGAAAAGGTTTGGCACTCTTACTTCCTTGTGGTCCACGGGTACGGAAGGGTACAGCCTCAAGGCTTCAGATATTGCTGCTTGCAAGTAGTCCATCTTCTTTATCTCCTCTGGTGTAAATATTAATGAAGTCTCGGACTGCAATCCCTTTCTGTTGCAGACTATCTTACGCATTTCGCCCATGATTTTCTCCTCTACGGTTGGGTGTGAATCGAGCAGCCAGAAAAACCAACTCATTGCGACGGAAGAAGTATCTCTTCCAGCAAGTATAAAGTTGACGCATATATCTCTCAAAAACTGGTTGGAAAATGGTTTCCCTTGCTCGTCTTTTAGCCTCACGAACACAGTTAAGAGATCAGATCTTTCCTGCTTGTTGTCGTCGTACTCACTTTCAAGAGTAAGTTCTTTCTTCCTGGTCCTTATAACTTCTTCTGCAAAATCATCGACTCCTTTTATTGATCTTTTCAGCTTCTTTTCAGGACCTAAACCAATATACCTCATTATTTTCCATATACCCGTAGGCATAACAAAACGTAGCATCGTAGCCTCGGTTGCACCTTCAAAGGCCCTAGCAAATGGTATATCGGGCAGACCGGGGCGCAAACACCCTGGATCAACCCCAAACGCTAGCATGCAGACGTTATCAAAAGTAAGCCTTAACAAAATATCCTGAAGGTCAATGGGTAGTGAGTTTTTTACTGCACTGTCTAGGACTGGCAAGAGCCTAGCATGGACAAGCTCAAGCAATGAGTCTGTGGTTAACTGCCTGAACTTGGTTGAGTGAAACTCAATGCTTGCTGTCTTCCTTTGCCTTTGCCATTTTTCATCATCCGCATTGAATATCCCTCCGCCAAGAAAATCATGAGTAATATCTCGAAAATACTGGCCTTTAGGGTAACTAAGAAACTTGGTTTTTAAAATATGCTCTAGGTTTCTGGGATCTGCAGTCACCACGCAATTAAGATTACTAAACCATGGACCCTTGAATCTAAAAGTCCCATTTTGACGGCACAGCACCTCGGTGAGCCACTCATAAATGTTGTCTCCAATAGCAGAGATCATAGACGGCGACATGCCTATGAAAGGCCATACGGCCAGACCATACCGTCTTTTCTGCATTAGAGAATGTATGACCATGAAGATGAAAAGAGCAAGGAAAAGCTCTACATTTTGGACTTCTTTCACGAAAACAAGTGGTCGAGAAAAGAAACTTCCGAGGAGATCATCCGGAGAAGAAGAGAAGGAAATGGATGTAAGGTTGGTGCTAAGGTTGTTCATGGGAGCTGGGATGATAGGGGGGGGAAAGAGAGTTGTGGAAGTGCTAATTATGGTTGGTTATAGCTAGTGAGTGGGCATCTGATATAGGGAAGCAGTGCCCAATGTTCAGTTGACCTTTCTGGTTTTGGCCCAATTGGTATGATTTGTCGAGTCGACGTGCGTTGGCTCCTGCTGCTTTTCATGTGAGGGAAGGTAATTAATTCTTGGCATGTTCCATGGTACGTTTACTTTCGCATAAATGGTGGAGTTGGGGTATACATTTATATATGCTCTTATATTATGCCAATACATTTCTCTCGGCTTGGTTTAGCCTTCGAGTTGGGTAACCTATCGTACGGTCGCAGATATCCAATATCAGCTACCACTTGCAACTTTATATCTCTAGCTCGTCAATCGGCAGGAAAAATATTTTCATCAGGCTAATGACTGGCCTGTTGGATACTAGAAACACTAGTCTCATTACTCCAGCAATTCGAAATTAATCTTCCTCACCCACTTCTCTCAACTAGACAACTATGCATGCATGTCTGACGACTGTGGGTCAAGAAGATCTTCAGTATTGTACACGATAGTTTGAATTAGGAAGAAGACCCGGCACAAATGGGTACAGATTCTAAAGAAAGAACAACGATCCTTCCATTCATACAGCAGGAAGGACTCATCAACTACCATTTGGGTCGGAACTGCCACAAAAAATACCTACCTCTCCGCCTGGGTTCACATGAAGGTCAAGAGATGCTTGGAGTGGATCCGGGCTAAGTAAAAGAATTTTCATTTCCTCGTGGCATTGTTGGATTCTATATATTGGTGAATATCTCTCTCTCTCTCTATATATATAGATATTTCCAATACTACAGTAATAATTCTTTATTGTGCATTTGTGTGACTATACCTTGTTGGAATAAGTTAATGATGCATTATCAATGAATGTGCATGCTATTTGAATGACACTGTCCATTTATTTTATGAATCATGGTATGAGTACATTAATTAAGTAATAAATGCATGAAATATGGTACTGAAAAATTGTGATCTTAAATTGATAGTATGTGAAATTTGAGTCTCTTATCTCCTTCTCTCTCTCGATATATATATATATAACAAGGACATAGGTATATTCCTTCAGTCACAATATCCATTTCATGTCTAAAGGATATTCCTTGGCCTGAATAGTAACTCTCCTATAGCAATGGTTAAATAATCAATATCCATAAATGGTTACTTCTCTTCTCTTGCCTTACATATTATATTATATATTATATCCAACATAAATATTATATACCATTTCATATTTATATTCAGCATTGTCATTGAAGTTCAATATTCTGCATGCGATAATTCTTACATGTATGGTATAGATATGTTTAAAGTACGCACCGATAACCGGTCGTTTGACCACCACTACAGATCTACAACCCAATATCGATGTTGGTGCCCATTTTTTTGGAAATATATGTCGGTGCCTATGAAACGAAATGGGCATAAATTTAAGTAAACTGAATAGCAGCGACATTCGCTTTCTGGTTTGCATGAATAGGTTAGGGTATCAATAAGGGTGCGACTTTCACCGGAGAAAGTCTATGATAATCCTAAGTTTAAAAAAAGAAATGTACCACAATGTGAGAGACATGCCAGCTGAGATTATCTAAGATTCCTACAGTGTATTCGGCACCCTTGAATTGGTGTTGATATTGGCAATTTTCATCTTGAAAATTATGAAAATTAATATTTTAATAATAAAAATATCAATTTTATGTCAAATTAATTAAAAATTATTATTATAAAATTTATTTTTAATTATTTATTTTCAACTACAACATTAATTCTTATATTCTGATCAACCGAACACACCGCATCTTCTCCATTGGGTCGACGAAAAGGTAGGAATGTGGAGATGTAGGTGGGCGACGAAAAGGTAGGTATGTGGAGATGTAGGTGGGGGAGGAAAAACCATGCATGCCACATATGCATGAACTCTAGAAAGGTAATTACCATTAATCGAATGCTTACCGAAGCCACCCCACCGGTCGTTGATGGTGTCAGTGTGTAGTTGCGATTGCAAAGCAGATTCTTTTTTCCCTTCCGGTGGATTGTGTTTCACATTGACCCACCTCCATTATGCACATTAATATTCAACGTGAGAGAAGTTGGGCGAGTGAGTAGTTGAGGTATAGATGATAGATATTTACTAGACTCGACTAGCTATAAATGTCCAGGCCAGTAAATATCCAAATGTTTTCCGGAGCATTCGAACATTATTTCCAGTTATAATCAAACCTGGCTGTTCATCACAGAAGGCATCGATCATAGATTATCAACCAAAGTATAAAGGCTTTTAACTGGTTTTGTAATGCTTCTGACCATCTTTTCCCTTGCACAGATGATCGTTTTCTACGATTCACCAGAACAGAAGAAGCAATAATTTATAAACGAAAATTCTGGCTAGTCGGCAGAATGGTAACAGAGAGAGCAGAAGAAAATAAGTGACTAAAAAAGCTGTGGGAGGGGACCACTATTGTCGAGAAAGTGGGCGAGGCAGTGAAGCATACAGTGAATGGATAAGAACAGTGGCAAACATATGGCCTCATTTAGTGGCTGATGGGTCCATTTTTACAGCAAGGTTTTTTGTTTTTTTTTTGAGGTATATATTTATGGGCTTGTCCTTTGCAAGTTAAAGCATGAAGAGGACCAATGCTTCACTTTTTCCAATGTATTGGTGTCTCGAGACTTCAAATAACATCGAGGAAATAAATAAAAGTATATGCATTTGTAAATAAAATATTTTAATAATAAAATGTATTATTTTTTAAAAAATATTATCCATAATTAATAATAATCGATAAAAACTATACTCAAAAAATATGAAATAACAAAAAGTAAGTTGTTACGTTAGTGCCACAGAAAAAAAAGTTTGTTATATTTCAATTATTAAGTATTCATGAAGAAATGATTAGGACTTAACGGTCACATCAACTTGTGTGTCACAATTTAATCTTGTTGACAGAAAATTGGTTCAGTTACGAATTACTTGTCACATCATAATTATTAAGAATAATTGTTCACAAACGAAAAGTAACATAATTTTCTACCAAAAAAAAGTAATATTTTTTTTCATTCCTGTTTCCTTGTAATAACAAACATAATAATAAATATAAATGTACTAAAGTTAAATAAATTACTAATGAACAAAGAACACGATTGACTGTCCTTGTCTACCTAATCATTAATCTCTTAGAGGGACGAAAAATTAATTAATGTTTTACTGTTAACCGTGGTAAAGAGATAATTTTTTTGCAGGATATTGCAATATGAGGGATTTTTGTTATACCCAAAATTAATATTTTTTGGATATATTTCAACAAGTATGCATTGATCATATTAGATGGTAAAAGTAAAAAAATCATTTTTATTAAAAAAAAATAAGCAAACAAACAAACTATCCCGTTTGGAGTGTGACCTTCAGGCTTCATCTGACAAAGAGCCGTCTGATAGCTACTTTGAATTAATGATGTGGGACATTATATTTATAAGAAACTGTAAATACATCTCCTTGGATTCTTGGAAATGATTATGCAATTTGCACAGTAGAATTGTGAGACTGAATGACATTATTGTGACTTCTGGGTTTTCTTTGGCTAGCATCTACTGACAATTAATTAAAGAATGAACAGATATTTATAAGTGAAAAAAAAAGTGATTAAGCAGTAGGTGGGGTAGTCTTCTTCAATGCAATTGAAAATAAATAATTGATTATTGATACAATCATTCCGTAACGAAAAATTATTCAATTTCGTATAATTAATTCTATGTCTGTTATAATGAAGAAATGATTTTGGTTTAAAGTTGAAATATCTAAATTAAGCTCATCATATTAAAGAATGGCATATCAGTCAAAAATAATTAGATTATATTAATGTAAATACCATTGGTTTTTTTTTTAAAAAAATATTAGATTTTGTTTTCTAAAAACAAGTAACATCAAACATAGAAAATAACTATTGGTTTAGAAATCCAATTAAACGACATACCAACCAACAAGCATTGGTCTCCTAATATTACAATTCATCATCCAAATCTGAGTAGGATCCGACATGCTTCGAACCAAGAAGATAAAGCTGAGTTCGGTACAATAAGTAACGATGGACACCCACAACATCAATGAGATTAAATATACCTCACCTAACGCTAAGCTAAAAAGGCTGCACCACATACATTTAGTGCTTCCTGTCGAATTAGTAATGACCCAATAACTTATCAGTTTACCAATAAATATATTTTTTTTAAAAAATAAAGAATTAGTGGAATTTTTCTGTCAATTTTACATATTAAAAAAATAAAAAACAATATGTGAACCAAAATATCTTTAACATATTTAAGACAATTGTACACTCTGAATATGCTCTTAACTCTTTCGTCCAACTATCTTTAAGACCAAACCTTCAAACTGTGGAACTATCGATGCTAAAAAATAAAGATGGAACACTGACAAAATATATGAGATTAAATATAACGTAACAAATACTATTGTTTGAGAGACTGCATCATATACATTTATAAAGTGCTTTTGTACGAATCTAACAGTGACCCATTCCATTAAATAACGGTCTTTCACAAACTAACGACAAAAATATCTAGGTCAACATGCAATTGCTAAGAGATGGGGTCCTTAAAGTTGTAATGCACACAACAACTCTGTGTATGGGACCTATAGGTCGCTGATTTAGTTTTATTTTTAAGGTTTTATGTGTCATAAATCACTCATTTGTTTTGTACCCGGCTCACGCATCAAATTATAGTTATGCATACAGTTTTTTTTGTCGAACTCTTAATCATTCATATTAAAATTAAATATAAATATTAATAATGTAGAGTTTGTAATTATTATAAATATATAATATTACTAATATTAATAACATTTTTATTTTTATTTTATTTAATATGATAATATAAATAAATTGTCTCTTAAAATTTGAAAATATAAATAAAATATAATTTATTGAAAAATATATCAATGATTAATTTTTTAAAATAAATTATTCTTACTGTACAAAGGTTGTCTCGTATTTTAGAAATAAATAAATAAATATAGAATGAGAGGGAACGTCAGTACATTAGCCTGAGTTGATTGATTACGACTTTGAATTGAAATTGCTTTGAAGTGATTGTTTGCGTCACTGGACAAGATGGCCAATGGGAAACAAGTTATCGTCTCCATACATGGAGACCAGCCGTTATAAAAGGAAACTATAAGAGAATACATGAAAGAAATCATTCCTTTTAAATTTAGATTATTAAGTTATCAAAATTTTATTGTTAGAAAATAGTAAACGAGAGGAAAAGTTATTATGATCAATATATAATAAATTATTATAATAGAAATGAACTCAATTATTTTTTATGTAATATAAGAATATCTTTATTGATCCGAACAAATTTAGATCTTTCGTATTATATTATTCGGATAAAATCATTATATATAAAGGCTAATTCATATCTTAAAATAAAATTACATAGGAAAAATTATAATTATTATAAAGTATGGATTAATTTTATTTTTATATAACCTTTGTAAAAACTTAAATCTATTAAATTATCATGTTCCGTCAAATAAATATATAAATATCAGTAACTCCGTTATCAAATATGATATTAGATCAAACCTCTAGGTTCAAGAGTTAGAAGAGCACCAGTCACAGCCCATCCTGACGCTCTTCTAGGCTTATTAGAGCTGGGCCTTGGATAGTTGGGCTTTCCTTTATCAGTGTGAACGATTTATTTCTATATGAGTAGGGCCTAGTCATCTTCTTACACAAGCTTATGCCCAGAGACTCTTCGGTAAAACCACTATCTTGTAGTGGACTTGGAAAGAGTAGTTCCCGTTCGTCTAATGAAAGCACAAATAAAATTTATCTTTGTAGGGGCATAATGACCCAGGCCCTGACAACAACTACAAGGTCCAATAAGCCCAAACTGCTAACCTGTACCTCTTCCCCTCAAAAACCTGACTGAATAGATCAAACTAATTGATTTTCTAAGATTTGTTTGAGTGATATAGTTGTTTTTATTAAAAATTAATAATTATAACTTCTCATGATAAATATCTTCTATTTTTCTCTTCCTTTTCTCTTTTTTTTATTTTAAAAAAAGTTACAGATTCTTTTCTTTTTTTACTTTAATTTTATTTTTTTAAAAAAGTTACAGTTGCTTTCCAATTTACCCAACAAAGTAGAGTTGGTTGGTGGGCCAAGTTGATCATAACTTATCTCACTTTATTCAATCAAGCGCGTGATAGGTTCAAAGGCATCGACTATTTTATATTTTTCTAGATCTTATCCATATGAGACTTTGTCACAGCCATATGAACATGAGGACAATTTCATAATGAACCGAGAAAATGATAGAATGGGCTTTTGACCCATTCCTTAGGCGGAAACCCTATAAACCCAAAAGGCCCATTAGTCCTTTTGACAAGAAATTAACCTCAAGGATTCTCTAATCTCAACTTGCTTCAACTATTTATCATTTACCATAGTCAATAAATATTAAATATCAAATCGTCAATTTCTAAGTTTTTTATAATCGTGATATCACCTCCTACTTAAAGTGTTATATCATGAGTAAAATATTATAAATCACGTATTAACATTTTCATTCCGGATCCTATCCGTCGAACTCAGTATCATATTTGTAATGTCATAATATTATACAAAACTTAAACGTTTATATCCGTAATATTATTTTCTAAATGATAATTATTATGTGATAAATATTAAGATAGAGACCTTATTAATTATGTAAATTTCATTAAATAAAATATTATTTTGATCTTATGGCATACATCCTGATAAACCTAAAATTCTCGATGTATAATGTTTTTAATTAAAGTCTTATTTTGTAATCTCCAATTTCCAGCAATTATACTTCAGTGACCAGTCAGATTTTTTTATTCGTTAATTAAAGTGAATAATTCGCGTCATTTATAAGCCTTTCATTTTCTGCTCCACGAAGTTGCATCGCATAGACAGGACTGAAGATAGCACATTTTCTTTTTTTAAAATTTCTGAACTTGTCTTTTACTCTGTACACTACCCTCAGTCCCGCCTCCTCTATATATACTTACAAGACTGCGCTTTCCTTGCTATTCCTAGCTACTACCTAGCTTTAGTTCGCTTGTTCCTCATCCTGTTCATATGCCATATCAGATGGGCACCCCTTTGAACTCGTTACCCTTCTTTCTCTTCTGTTTAATGGCGGTCACGGCAGCTGGTGGAGGAGTGTCTAACACGGGCAAACAAGCAGCACCGAGCCACGAGGAAGACAGGGTGATCAATTTGCCGGGACAACCGCCGGTGAGGTTCCAACACTACGCAGGATATATAAGATTGAGGCCGCAAGATCAGAAGGCTTTGTTTTACTGGTTCTTTGAAGCTGAGGAGGGAGCTTCTCAAAAGCCTCTAGTGCTCTGGCTTAACGGAGGTCAGCCTTATTATTCTCAATTGTAGTTTGGTATAAGAATTGTAGCGTGATGAGTGATCAGATATTACATATTAGCCGTTAGATGACGGATATAAAAAGTTCCCATTTTTTGGCAATCTTCAGTCTTCATTAATTTTATCTTTTCGGGTCATTCAATGAACCTTCGTTTGGCTTTTACTATTCTCTTTATTGACTGCCAGCTCCTCCCCCAGGTTCTTTTACCTCTTCTGTGCTTCGTTTCTTTTTGGCTTTCTTAATATTAGTTCCTTCCTTTCGGTCTGTGATGCACAAATCTCGGGACCCATGCTCCTCGGTGTTGGAACATGCTGCATGAGGTCTGGCCCATGTCAACCTGAGAGAGAGAGAAAAGGGAATTGGACGCATCTATCAAAATTATTCTATATCTTAATCACAAGGATAAGGAGCTGTGTGGGACTAATCTGGAAGAAGAAAACAATACTTGAACCACCACAGATCTCATCAGCCAGCTAGCAGCTTAACAGCTAGCTTATCTTTTAAGCACAGGGAAGCTCAAAGGTTTAAATTAAGCAGAATTTCCAGAATTTAGAGTTGGAAACTGGCATATATATATACATATATACTCGCGTTAGTAAATGCTGTAAGGTCGACATGCTGGTACCGTACTATGCATTATTAGGGCTTGTTTTGAGTGCCTTAGGGGATGAGAGGGTGAGAGCAGACTACTCTCAGATTTGTTTGTACTTGCCTTGAGAAAACAGGAGTCATTTTGCTAGCTTATTGGATGGTGAACACATCCTTTTCGATGCACATAACTCAATGCTCTGAGTCTCTAGAAAACATTTATTGGGTCACATTGTCCGTAACTATCTGCTTTGCTTGCACCAGTTTTGTTTTTCACTTCTTATGACAAGAATTGTCAGTTTGTTTTGATGAATAACAAGAATTGTCAGTAAGCTTTACATAAGAAAACGATCAATTATATGGTGCGACTATTCCTAGTTTTCTTTCTTTCTTTCTTTCTTTCTAGTCTTACTATTGAATCACATCTTTCAATCTCATTAACTGAACATAGATGATAATGGTTCAACTCTTTCGGGAGTCCTCATGAGAGACAAAAAATGGGTTTTCATGATCAGGTCCTGGGTGCTCCTCCGTTGCATATGGTGCTGCACAAGAACTTGGCCCGTTCTTGGTACGGGACAATGGGACGAGATTGGTTCTTAACAAATACCCTTGGAACAAAGGTAGCCATATATATATATATATATATTCCCCCCAATTATAGGCAAATAGTTAGTTAGTGTCAATAATCAAACTCCTATATAGTGCTTGACAGCATTTTGTTATTCAGACATGTTTCTTTTTCGTGTGCGCTATCGAAATTAATTAACATGGTTTCCTGCAGCTGCAAACATGCTCTTTCTGGAGGCACCGGTGGGTGTGGGCTTCTCATATACCAACAATTCAATAGATTTGCATAAGCTTGGAGATAAAGTTACAGCTGATGACTCCCATGCATTTTTAATCAACTGGTTCAAAAGGTTCCCTAATTTCAAATCACATAACTTTTATATAGCAGGAGAGAGCTACGCTGGTATGTTATAGCTTCCATTTTTTGTATTGACTGCTGTATATATATGAGCAGTGATTAAGAAAAATAAACTAAGCATCCATTTATATGATCATTTCTTTTAGGTCACTATGTACCTCAACTAGCTGAGCTCATCCATGAAAGAAACCAAGGAGCTGGCAAAGATGCATACATAAATCTCAAAGGATTCATGGTAAGCTTAACTGGGTTGACGCATTGCCTGGTTTAGAAGGGATGATTGGTCTGGCCCCTAATACAGATTACTGGGTTGAAAAACTGTTAAGAGCTCTGGAAGAAAACTACTGATGTTGATTCATGAAACAGATCGGAAATGCTGTGATGAATGATCCAACGGACACATCTGGGATTGTGGATTATGCATGGAGTCACGCGATCATCTCAGACCAACTCTACCACAACCTGAAGCAATGCCTTCTGAAGCAAAAAAGCATGGAAATCCAATGCAACGAACATTTCAAAGGATTTGCTGAAGCTTATTCCGGGATTGACATTTATGGCATCTACTCTCCAATTTGCCTCAGTGCCTCTGAAACCTCTCAGAAACTTATGGTTGCACCTACTCTCCTAAAACATGTAAGAAAACCTGCTTCACTATTTTACAGATTGTCATAACAAATTGACAGTTTATACTAAAAGAAAACCGGCTTCCTGCTTAATTATTTCAGGGCCTTTGGCAAAAGCTACCATCAGGCTACGATCCATGCACCGGAGACTATGCTGAGAAATACTTCAACAGACAAGATGTACAAAGAGCCCTACATGCAAATGTCACCAAATTGTCCTATCCATACACCTCATGCAGGTAACACTTATTCTAAATCAACGCCGTGGCATGCACCGAGCGATATTCAAATATATTTGCTATTAATTATGTTAGATTCGATCTGGTTGCTAGCTATGCAAGTTGGAACCCGATCGAAAGAGACAGAATTGACCATAGAAACCTGTAACTTTCATGCATTTACTAAGAGCATGTGTGCAAATCATTGACCTAGAGCTTTCCTACTTCATTTCCCAGGAAATTAAATGAATCATGGCAGCAGAGAATTCGATCTCTCTTTTTCGTTTCCTTCACGTGTTTGACCCACCATTTTTCAAGCAACAAAAAACTTTTAGCTGGTGACCAAGCACATGACATGAGCTAGGCAGAAACTACATTAAACATTACATTGTTATGTACCCATCATTCAGGGATGGCACTTCCTTGAATTTTTGATCAAAGATAAGAAAACCAAAATCTTCCACCCGTTTATCCATTTAAATTAAAATGTCTTCAATTATTGCCGAAGATAATGTATTTTATTGATCGTCACTGTTTGACTTTGGATTTTAAATCTCATAGTCACTTTCTATAATGTCTTCATTATAGAAACTAAAGGACTGTTATTCTTTCTTTTTTTTATATATATATAGAATTTAATTCTATCCTATCCCAACCGTCACCCCTAATATCTTGTTAAATTCCTTTATTGTACATTGAATATAGTATCTCCTAACCTTGTAGTCTAAGATAAGAGATATCATTGAGTTAGGTAAATAAATTTTTTTTATAATTTATACAATTGGTTTAATGTTTAGTTTAGTTATGGGAAGTACATGTTTTCGATAGAAATCATTACATGATAAAGCTCCACATTATTCCATGAAATTTGGGATAATTTTTATAATAATTGATCATCAACGCTGAATTTATATATTATGTTTATTTGGTATGAGAATTCATATATTTTTAATTTTTATTGTGCGAGTTTAATCTAAATATAGATTAGTTAATATATACGTGGTAATTAATCATAATATTTTTAATAAATGGGTCTAATTTATCGCCATTATTAGTAAACTAAATACAGATTTATTTTGGGAATGATAAAAATCAACCAGTATGAATTTCTTGCCTGTGTTGTGATATGATCTGAGCAGTAGCGTCATCAGGAAGTGGAACGACTCCCCGGAGACAGTACTCCCCATCATCAAGAAGCTTTTGAATGCTGGATTGCGCATTTGGGTCTACAGGTAATTTGCTCTTCCTTTTTACAACTCTGATGGGGTGCTTTGCTAAGTCCGTACTAGTCATCAAAATTCGTGCACATAACAACTGCGGTATAAACAAAATTGCAGCGGCGACACAGACGGGAGGGTGCCGGTGACATCAACGAGGTATAGCATAAGCAAACTGGGGTTAAAAGTGAAGGAGGAATGGAGGGCATGGATTCACAACAATCAGGTGGCAGGGTGGGTGGAGACATACGAGGGTGGGCTCATACTGGCCACTGTGCGAGGTGCAGGCCACCAGGTGCCAGCCTTTGCACCTCAGCAGTCGCTTTCTCTTTTCTCCCATTTCCTATCCGCCAAAGGTCTGCCAGCTTCCGGGTCATTCTAGTAGTTGCCAATCTCTGCCATGCTTCGAGTAGCAGGATGTGACCAATCATTCAAACATATATATGCACAACAAACTTTTTGTAACTTGTTATTTAAGTCGTGGCCCCTGCATACTAAGAAGAGATTGATCGTGCCCAGTATGGACAAAAGCGAGTAAAAGTATTACAGTTCCAAGCATTAACTCGCAACTCTTAATTAAAAAGGGAAATGAAAAAAAAAAAAACACAGTACGAAGTTGGAACTATCTGCAGAAGACAAGAGGAGCGACACCAGTACGATATACGTTTTCTAAGTAGGAAAAATAGGTGAACTTTATATGCAAATAAAAGAAAGCCTATCTGTTATGTGTGTGTTTTTAATGTAAAGCTGCAGTCACTGGATGAAGTATGCTGTCAAAACGATTGTAGTCTCTAAACAGTATTTCAGTTTAATATTAGCATTACAAATAAATAAATATTAAAAATTAAAAATTAAAAATTAATCTGTTTTACATTAAATAATTGAATACATTTTTTATACTCTATCACCAATACCAACTCCAATTTAATTTAATGCAACCTTAATTAAAGTGTGAATAATTGAATTGGATAAAATAAAGTGAAAATGAAAACCTGGGGTGCTAGAGAAAAAGAAATTATAATAATGTATAAAAAATAACAAGACTGTTTGTCTATGTGATTTTTTAACACGTGATTTATTTTTTTATTTTAATATTCTTGTACCAAAAAAGTTTTAAAATTTTAATAGAATTTATAATGATTGAGGATTTTTGGACATAAAATATTAAAACATTTACATGTTTGAAAAAAAATATGATTGGAAAATTTTCTTTGAGCTAAACTTTCAGTTATGGACAAAAAAAGGAATTTAAAATAATAAATACATATATATCTCGTGCCCGCCCAACCTGGATCAGATTGGGCCTAGCAATCAGGCAGCGCACCACGTATTTGAGGCTTAGTTAGCTTGCTGCATGATTCAAAAAGCCCATAGTGACTCTACGTTAGTAGTCCTTTCTTCTCATAATGTGTGGAAAAAAGGAAAAAAAAAACAAGTATGCCAGTTACCAAGGGTGAGAAGATCAGAGTTGGATTCCTTATTAAATATGTCATTTTAAAAATTAGAATTGGTGTTGTAATTAGTAAATTAATTTTATAATAATAAATTTAATTTAAAGTTTAAAAATAATATATATATATTTTTTTTATACATTAAAATGAACTCCAACTCCAATTTCACTCTAACTAAATACATCTTAAAGTTAGAAAATCGGAGTTATCTAACCAATAACATAAGATCTGAAATTATAGGATTTTCTTTAAAACCAAAACCCCTATATGACACTTTCACATTAATCTAAACTAAATTTTCACCCATGACATATTCAAATGTCTACACCCTAAATTCGACATTAGTTTATCACATGTCTCAATTTGATTGCTTTACTTGAAGCTGAAGTTTGAGTAAAAGCATGACCCGTAGGATAAGACTCTAACCATAAGTCATTTTCGCTACGTGGCTAATACGATTACATAGGATATTACCACCAGATCCTAGCATTTACAAACACTGGAATAGTACTTTGATACAAATTTTGTTTATATTGGAGGGTACGCCAGGCCCTTGCAATAGTGCAACGCATGGGCGACGCTTGAGAGCCCCAGTAGCAAGCTACTGTGACGGGCTCTCCCCTTTAAAAAATTCATTTAATATCGAGTGGGCCATTGGCCCACGTATCAGATATTAAACTGATAAGAACAGATACTACACTTGATCTTAGCCAAAAGGCCGAGAAAGGTATGAGTTGAAAATGGGCTCCTCTTGGATTTTATACCCATAGCAATCAGCTTAGTTGTTGTAACTACTCGAGGTGGGAAACGTTCCCCCGAACACCTCAGAATGATGGTTCACAGTAAAGGGCAAACTTTAACATGTATTCCCTCTTCTTGATCTTTAACATGCATCTCAGTGTGCTAGAAAAGGCATACTTTAACTCCTGTGGAAACCTGCTCATATCAATTGCTAAGCTTTCGATTGACAACTCGTAAATTTCTTTCTCTCTCTCGAGCCTGTTAAAAAAATCTATTTAGTTAGTAGATTTTTCCTAGCGATCAAAAGTCTTGGTGAGGAGCTTCCTCAACTCGTAAATTTCTTTCTCTCTCGAGCCTGTTAAAAAAGTCTATTTAGTTAGTAGATTTTTCCTAGCGATCAAAAGGGGGGATGGTGAGGAGCTTCCTTTGGCAAGAGATAAAGGAAAATGATGCTGCAGCACCGCGACTGACGAGTTGTTCAAATGAATATGGGCATTGGATCATGAGCTTGTTCTCAGCGGATGGCACTTCTTGTTTGCTAGGAAATGACTGACCGATTGAAGAGCGAATCTTGGAGAACGAGCAGGGACTTGTCATGTTACTGGTCAGTCTCGGACCAATTGAACAGTGGTTCCATTTTCTTCCATATGCTAGTTCCAGTTTTTTCCTTCGTCATCTGCCATCTCTGTGAAACTGCCATTGCAATTCCATTTATCATTGTTCGATTTTCTATTGGTTTTCCACTGTTACTAATGCTACCCCTTTTTTCATAGCCAAAATGAACCGAACAAAACAGAGAAATACGAGGTGGCAATGTTTGTACTCTTCATAACTTTCAAGCGCATGTGTTCCTGTACCCACACATTATGCAGCAGAGCCAACAAAATTTTGGCTTTTCATTCCTCCAGACAATAGATTTGTGTTATGCTTGTCTTCTATTTACAATCGATCAAACAAATATTCTCCTATGTGTTACAATGGAACGACGCTCAAACGAATAAATGGACATGAAGCCTCGTACAAAAAGCTTCAAATTTTCAACTACAAAGCCTAAGGAGCTTTTTTTTTTCTTTTCTTCAATTAATAAAGCATCGTTAAATTCCTCAACTATCAAAGAATCCAGGAAAGAAGTTCCTTTCCTGCATCTTTTCCCATCATAACCATATCATCATAAGCATATGGCCCTTTTCTAGAAGTTTCAATGACTGTGAGACAGAAAAGACGAGGAGGCAAGAAATTCTTATTCAGCATTTTGTTTTGCCAAAAAAAGAAAAAGATAAATGATTACAGTTTTTTTTTCCGCAGTAAAAGAGAAACATACCACGGGTTCCATCTGGGGAGGCCACGAGCCCTCTGAATATGCAATCACCTTTGTTGTCTTTACTAGCATACCCGGCAATAGGAGTACGGCAAGACCCATCTAACGTTTGGAGAAAGGCCCTCTCACATACAACAGCTAGCCTTGTGTCCTCATGATTCAGTGAGGCCAAGTAATTAGCCTGAATGATTCAACAAAAGGAGAAGAGAAATAATTTTAAGAGGGTCAAGAAGTGAAACAACGTAGAATTGCAGCAGCAAAGTATTCAACAACAGAAAGATTTACAATCTTGGACCAACGAGGAGTAAAATAAGCAAAACCCTAAAAGCCAATCGGTGCAACCTAATCGAAGTAGTTTCATTCATATGACAACAAAGCCAAATAACTCAACTTGAGCATCCCTATTTCACTTATAAAGGCCTATCAGTTCTAACTATTACCTCAATGTGAGTAAGGAAGCTTAAATTCTAACTATGTTTTTTCTTGGTATTTCTTAATTGTTGAAGGTGATTATATGCAAGAAAAATCTCAATCTTTCATATAAAAAAAGCATATTTTAGTGCTAATGGAGAAATATCTTTGGTTGATCACAGCTTTGAGTGATCAAATTTCCATCAGCTATTAGCGGTAGACTGCAGGGAATATTCATGATATGGAAGCATGCAAATTAAAAGCCACCGGTATATAATCTGGCTGTGTACTGAGATTGAAAAACCTCTCTGAGCAGTGAGAACGAAACAGGTTACTTCTTTGTCGCTAACTAGCCATCTTTTGTACCAAAAAGTGGATAAGTACCCTACTAGCATAACCCAGTGGCACAAATTGAATATACAGACTGTCAGACAAACCACAATCATATGCAAGTTTAAGAATTAGCCATAAGGAGGATAACCTCACCATTTTATCATCATTGATACGACAAGCAATTCCGATTGCCCCTTGAGCAACTGCAGGAAGCATGTCCTCAATTGAAAGAATAGAAGTCACATTTTCTGTCATGTTCAAACGTTTGAGTCCTGCTAATGCCAATAGTGTTGCTTGGACAACCCCCTCATCCAGTTTTCTCAACCGTGTTTGAACATTCCTCGAAAATTTTCCCGCACCTGTAAATCATATTGACTCATGGTATCAATAAAAAGAACTAAAAAGATATATCAGGCCAAATGATGGAACACAGGCAAAAATTTCTAGGTAAGTTGTTTATTGTAGCTGGTCATGGAATATTTTCATCAGTATCTGTTTCTCTAGTTTGTTGTAAATTTTCCACTTGTCTTCTATGAGTCTCAAATGCAAGGTTTTTTAATTTCCATAGAATGTTGAAACTATAAGAGATGGTTATTTAGAGCCAAAAATCCATAATTTGACTCTAGTTACCCATAACCTTGCTTGTGTTCATGGCATCCATTAAGCCCATGGTCACGAAGACTTCATTATTTGTAAGATACAGAGAACTCTTGATGCATGGCGAAATGGCATTTCATCCATGTCAGCACATAAGTACGCATTGAAAGCCAAATGGAGGTGTGACATTAATTAAATCCAGTCCAATTTTCAATTAAAACTGACACTATATTAAGCAGTTTGCATGAAATGGATCTATGGGAGGGTCAATTCAATGTATAATGAAACATCCAGAATTTGTTATCAGTTAGCCCCTAAGTATAATGAGTCTGCAACCACCTCTAGTCAAGTCTCTGGATTCTGGAACATTAATATTAAAAAATGTCGTGAAAGATGCTTACACTGAGTGATGGATATCTATGGAGTATTTGTGATTTTCTCCTCAGAGATGCAGTACCGATGACACTACCAGCAGGAAGTTCTGCAAATGAAGTTGCATTCAAAGAAATAAATGCATCTCTAACATCCTCTCGTGGAAGGTTGCAAGGGAGAATTGTTTGCTCCGGTAGATAAGTCGGAACATCTTTCATCGAGTGGACTGCAATATCAATCTCACCAGTTATCAAAGCCTCATTTATTTCTTTTGAGAACAATCCCTTGCCACCAATGTCTGCAAGAGGCTGAGTTAGTATTTTATCCCCTGTTGTCTTAATAATCACAATTTGGATGGCTCCTTCTTTAGCCAGCTGTGAATGTGAGGCCATGAGTTTGTCTCATGTCTCGTAAGCCTGTGCAAGTGCCAGCGGACTTCCCACACACAAGAAGAGTATTAACAGCCAGAACAAAATAAGAAAGTCCAAAATAATCGGCATAAGAATAAAGGCAGGAAGCACAATAAAAGGCCCAACAAAGAGATGATAACGCATAATAAATTTAGCATCCAATTGCTCTCCGAAAAGTATGACAGATCTTATTCTTGTTAATTATTGTATGCAGATGATTCACGCAATATGTAATAATAATAGTTCACCTGGAATTATTCCTATTGCTGTCTATGACTTTTATTTTCCTCATCTAGCGAAGAGATGCAAGAAGAAAGCTTATACAAAAACGAAGGCGTACAAGATAACCAAGATAAATGTAACTGGTATAACAAGAGTGACTAACCAGACCAAGCAAAGGTAAATCAGCTTTAATCAGTCAACGTCGAATCTAGACAACCCGAACCAATAAAGGAATTTAATTGCAAAAGCACGCATTGCCAAACACCTCATTGAGACACCGAGACAATCACGAAGAGGTAACAGAACAACAAACAGAAGCCTTCTTTCAGAAGAAGTCCTGACCAGTTTTCACTCGAGCAGAAAGGATTTACATAATTGAACCAAAACTGTAGCCCCATTGACCAAAAAGTAAAGCCAGAAGATAAATTTTAGAGACGACGAGGAAAATTCGGAAATGCAGTACCTTCCTCTTGTACCAATTCTGATGAGAGCAACTTTAGCCTCTTGGGTTTGTTGCTCGACAGCTAGAGAAGCCTTCACAATCCTCAAGCTCCTGTTTTTCTCGTTACAGTTGAGAAAAACTCGAGCTCTTAAAGATAACCCACCACGGGAAATAGTCCCACCAGAGCAAAACATGACTGGACACGAGGGTCGCGAAGCTAGAGCTTGGCTTGTACACAGAGAAGATACAGCATCAGTCATTGGAAATCTATGACTTGTACTGGAAGAGATAGATGATGATGTTTGAAGTGTAACTGGATTGGCTCCCGAGGGATGAGTTTACCGTCTATCAGTTTGCTTAAATGCATGTATTTGGGTACAATGAATTCTTGTCGGGATATCCTGCTAAGATAGGATTTCGGGTTGGGTTTTGTTTTGCTCTTGTTTGTTTCTTTCGATTCCCTATCATGTTAGACTTCCGTTGAGGGAAGAAGATTGGATTTTGACCCTACCCGACAAGAAGATTGGATTTTGACCCTACCCAACATGTCAAACATGGGATACGCTACTCTTCTCATTTCAACCTCTAAAATTTTACTCATCAAGGCCCAAACTAATGAATAAACTGAGTTTGGGCCTCCATTATTTGCAGTGCTAGGCCCGATGAATGGTCAAGGAAATTTGATGTGCTGACGTGGCAACCGGCATACCGATCGACAAACGCAGACTAATCAGTTATCGTGGATCAGGGGTTTCGATTTTTCTGGGAGAGAAAGACAACGGTCCCGGGCTGTAGTACGAGAGGGAGAGATGTCGTACCTCCTACCGCACTTGCATTCCGGGTGGGCCGTAGACCAGGCAATTCTCGCCGAGGAAGAGCGTCTGGTGATCATCCGATTTGGCCACGACTGGGACGAAACCTGCATGCAGGTATCCCGTCTCTCCCCTCCTTAGCCTCTCCCAGGGTTTCTTCTACTTCCCCTTCCAAAGTAGATAGGGAAGTTAAGGTTTCTAGTCTTGTTGTAATAGTGAATTTCCTATCCAGTCTTATATTCGTGAAATCCAAATCCCTCCTAACGTCTATAAAACTTGTTCTCCTTTGTATTAGAATAATCACTGCGTGTGGTGTCTGGCTGTTTCAGATGGATGAAGTGTTGGCTTCTGTTGCGGAGACGCTTAAGAACTTCGCCGTTATATATCTCGTGGACATCACCCAGGTTCCCGATTTTAACACTATGTACGAGTTGTACGATCCATCCACTATCATGTTCTTCTTCAGGAACAAGCACATCATGATTGATCTGGGGACTGGAAACAACAACAAGATCAACTGGGCACTCAAGGACAAGCAGGAGTTTGTTGACATTGTGGAGACTGCCTACCGCGGTGCGAGAAAGGGGCGCGGTTTGGTCATTGCTCCAAAAGACTACTCCACTAAGTACCGCTACTGATTTTTTTTCTTCTCGGGGGATTTGCTAAAATATGTAAGAGTTCTCCTTCATAACATTCAGTATCAAAATCTGTATCAGTATTGTCTATAGTATTATCAGACTGGAATGCTGTTTTTTTGTGCCAGTTTCATGCCTTGACACGGGAATGTACCAGAGATTTGTGATTACCTTCTGTTGAGATTGTGGTAGTATTCATATGTGTCTTTTTTAGTCTTTTACATGGCAATTGCTGAACTTGATGATGGAAAGCTGGCTGTATGATATCTGTGGGTCTTTTAGGAAGAATGAGAAAAGAGGGAATAGGAAGACCTGCAGTTATAGAGAAAGAATGAATGACATCTATGTCGCTGCTGCTGCTTTTGTAAGAATGTGTTCAGCACCTCTAATTTCCATGAAGCTGGTCAGAGATGTACATTAGCTGCTAATCACTGTATATAATTGTTTACAAGCTACTGCATGGTGTGCTTTTCTATGAGTTTCCTTCACCTCTCTGTTCTTATGTAAAATACTTCTACAGTTTATCATGAAGGGATTGTACTAGTCGTACAATTGCCACTCCAATTATGTACCACACACTTCCTGCTAATATAACCTCTAACCAAGAGCTGTTAACAATCTCTAATGCAAAAGAACCACCAATATGTTCGTTCAGTCCACCAACTTGTACCACTCCTGCTTGTAAGCGTGTTGCAAGTGCTGCAAATACAGCAGCTGCAGTTAGGAATTCCCATCTTATAGAATTTCTGAGTCTGTTTTCTTCTGTCCTAGACTCTGTCATGTTCTTTTTGTTGGAGACTCTGTTTTGGGAATTCTCTGAGGTAGTGGAATTGCCAGAGCTGTTGATTGGAGCAGGCAGAGCATTAGTTGACGGAATCCAGTACTCGTCATGATGTATGTACCTTGTTGGGGCTTGTCTGATGGAAGCTGTGCTCTCTGTTGCAAGCTTTCTAGCAGCTGCAGCCTCGTGGAGCTTGTTGATATTAGGTTCAATGGAGTTTTGAGCAATCTGCGTCAGGCTTTGATTAGATTTTGTTCTGTCTTCTGAGTTTGGTGGTTGCCAGTACAGCCAATTTGCGAATGTTCGTATTGCTTGAATGGCTGATATTCTGGCTTCTCTTTGAAGGTCTGTTTCCTGGAATGAACGAATGGCCAATTGTTTTTCCTTCTTGAGCAATTGAAATTTTTATGAAGCTGGTATGGAGAAACTAGTGTTACCTTGGAGCTTTTAGCGTTGGCTTTCTTCATGGCATCGGTACATCTGGTTTGAAATTTTTGTACCTCAACAAATATGTTGGAGCCACGATCACCTGCTGCCTGGCTAGTACCAACTCGTACATTTCCACGGGGTTGCTTAGACATCAGGAACTCTAGTGCTGCCAAGTTCGACCTCTCCACGACCCTATGTTTGGTCCAAACAGGAATAAAGTTCATGCTTCTAAGAATAGCAAAATAACCTCTTTTTTCGTGTTTTGAACTCAGGTGTTGAGGAAAGAACATTGATTCTTACGAAATGCAATCGACTGGGCAAGTTTCTATGGCTGCTTGGATTTTGTCTTCTGGATCAGCCCATTGAGCAACGACCCTTGCTCTGCCGTAAGCCGACTCAACTGCAAAAGTGTTCTCGGCAAACAAGGCACACTTTAAGCAACCTATACACTTCATTTCATCCACAAATACTGCTCGATCTTCTGCTTCCGAGCCAAACCATACAGAGTATATTGGTTTGCCCGTGTACCCTCGGAGTTCAGCAATTTTTGCTTGTTCCTGTACCACATCGTAGCAGTCAAGAAGACAATGGTAAGAAAGAGAAAAAGATTGAACAAGGATTATGACTACAGAGATAGCCACATCCATGATGAACCCAGAAGACCTTATCATAAGCTGAACGTGAGCCTGGATCAGAAAGAAGTGCATATGCCTCGTTGAGTATGATAGCCATGTCATGCCCGGCTGGTCCTGCGATATCAGGGTGGCACCGCTTTTGTAGTGTTCGGTATGCCATTTTTATCTGTGATTGATTGGAGGAGTTATCGATGCCCAGAAGATCATAAAGGTCGAAATCGGTGATTGGGGAAGAAGTGGAAGATGAAGAAGAAGAACCCGCTCTACAGGTCACGGACTGGCGACATGGTTTCTTAGCAGCTGACGAGTTGAAACTCGAGGGTTTAGGGATTTTCGTGCGTTTGTTTATAATTGAAGCAACGGAAGTACAAGGAAGGACTGCACTGGACATGTTTCCTTTCCAGAGGAGTGCTGGTGTTACGAGAGAGAACGAGGAATGGAGGTGAAGGAAATGCTTTACGGTCTTCTATTGGGAATTAGATATTTTAGAGTGGAGCCATCATTTGGGTTTATCCTCTAAAAGTGAGAGGCTGAGATTGAGATATTTGTGTGAATGAGAGAATTCACAAACCTTTCTTTGACCTACCTCTTGAGATTCATCTTTTTTTCTTCTACGACATCTCTATTTGTTGCCGATAAATGAATATTGATTGCGACGGCAAGACTTAGCTGACACTGGCCAGCTGTTGGATACAGTAGGTAAATTCATAGTTCAAATAGTTGAAATCCATATCTATTATACTGGATACATGATCCTCTGCTAAATAATGTATCGATGACACATTATACCAGCAAATGATTAGCTTTAAGGACAATATATATAGAAAAACCAGTTGACTTCAAGAACTCATCCTACACATCTTTGCATCTTTTAGGAAGTTTCTGAACCACAAGGCCGAGAGTTTGGGGTATCTTTTCAGTCCGTCTTTATAATCTACGTAGTTAAGGCCAAATCGACGCGTATAACCTGCAGACCACTCAAAGTTATCCAACAGAGACCATACAAAGTACCCCTTCACGTCAACTCCGTCCCTAACCAAAAAAGAGGAAAACAACTCGTCTTTTAGTAAAATGATAAAATCCTATCCTTTTATAAAACCAAGATTTGCCTAATTGTTATGCACTTACTCCATTGCACTTAACAGGGAAGAAAGGTGGTTGTATATATAGTCGATTCTCATGTCATCAGTAAGGGCTTCGTTCAGTGATATTGTCTTGTTATTATACTCATCAACTCCTGCGCATTTAAAGTCGTAGTTGTAATCATCAATACTAACTAGCAGGCGTGGAAAGGGCTATGGAGGTTACCATTTTCTGTGATATGGATGACTGGATTATCGTACTTTGCCTTTGTGTAGAGTAAAAGCTCTCGTAATCCTCGGGGATAGACATAAAGCCATCCAGAAGGTGACTGCGATAATCCGTTTGAAGGAAACCGTGAATACATTTACGTAAAAGGGATGAATGTATATATAGCAGATGAGAGATGGTATATATCTAGTAGGTTTGGAAACACACCTGGGGACCAATTGGTATCCCATCACGCTCAGCTGCAACAACCAAAGAACAAACAAGAGTTACCCATCAGCTGGATAAATGGTAATAATATTTTTAGACTAGAAAGTGATCGAGGAAGGGGAAATCACCAGTAAGTTCCGCTTGAGGATCTGTTACGCAGCTCAGTGGAGTGTCACTGAGAGAAACATCTGATGCATAATAGGCAGTATAGTAGTTCAACCCAAGAAAGTCTATTGACCCTTTCACTAGTTCTGACTCTGTTTCTGAGAACTTTGGTAAGCGGCTTCCTACGAGGGACTTCATGCTATCCGGGTAGTCGCCATTGGTCAATGGGTTCATGAACCTGAAGGAATGATCAGTAGTGAGAGGTTCACTCAATAAAATAAGCTATTAATAATTACCAGAACCAATAGGGCAGCGGTATGCATTTAACGCTGACCATCCAAACATGAAATCAAGGGCTCGTTGTGCAGCATCTTGATCATGCTTGGCATCACTCAGTGGCTCTATCCAGAATGACAACAGAGCAATTCCTATCACTCCTTTTTGCTCTGTCTGCGTAAAATTCAGTGTTTCAGAAAACAGCAAATGGTTCTGCCAAAGATGGAGTATAAGGCAGAAACCTTTCATCCATCATGTTCTTTTGACAATTGAGAACGAAATTAACCTGGTATTTTTCCTTATACAACTTGGCCGCAGCAGCATGGGCAAGAAGCTGATGGTGTGATACCAAGTATGGCTCTGTTGCTGAATCCCCACCCTTGCAGTCCAGCTTCTGCCAATCCGAACATCTACCTGGTGCCAACTTTAGCACGCCACCGCCATAACCACCTGTGCTAAAGCTCCATGGTTCATTCAATGTGATCCAGTGTTTCACTCGGTCTCCAAATTCCTTGAAGCAGATATTAGCGTATTCCTGAAAATCATCCCTGTATTTGATGATGTTCCACAAAAGAGTAAGTTCATGTGTTCAATCCATCAGGTTATGTTTTTGTACTGCTTCTTACACTAGAAGATTAATTTCAACCCAAAATTTGGTTCCAAATTGGATATGCTAAGAAAAGCTTTATAGTAAATGTCACAATGCAAAAACAGCCGCTTACACAATGCGATGACTCAAAAAACCACCGTATTCATCTTCCAACACCTGAGGAACATCCCAATGGAAGAGGGTGACGCTGGGTTTTATACCTGCTTGCAGTAGCGATCAATGCATCGGAGTGACTGAAATGTCTGTAGCGTTTAGTATATTGAAACAGAATGAAGAAGACAAGTGAATGTAATGACCATTGAGTAGAAGCATGTCGATGAATTTGTTGTAGTGATCAATCCCTTCCTTGTTGACACCCCCGTTTAGCCTTCCACCTTAGTGATCAAGCATAATCAGAATGTCCAAGGATCACATTCTGCTATGACAGAGTAAAATGACACGGATTGATGCAAATTAAGGATGGGGTAATTACCAGGTAATATTCTGGACCATGACAGTGAGAATCTGCAAGCATCGAGGCCAATATCTGTCATTATCCTAATATCTTCCTGCATAATTGTCAAACTATAAAGTATATCACCAGCAGATTCATAAAAAATCACGGCTTTCTCTTTTCCCCTTACCTCATAGCGATGGTATGAATCGACTGCCACATCCCCGTTGCTACGATCATTTATAAGCTCTGTCATTTCACAAATTTAAGCGAATGCACAATTAATGATGAAGAGCTCCAAGTTGTAAGAGAATTTCAGAGCAATATTACTAAAAATAGTAACAAAGGATTCCTCTGCTTCTGCGGTTGGTTCTGACCGAGACACTAGAGACGAGATGAATAGAAAAGATAAGTTACAAAAAAAAAAAAAAGACCTGGGTATTTGTGAGTGAAAATATCCCATATGCTTGGTCCTTTACCACCTTCGTTTGCCGCTCCTTCATACTAGCAAACCGTAACAAACAAGAGAAGAGGAACATTTTCATAATCAGTCCAGGACTTCAAAGAACCTGAAAAAGAGTCCTGCATCTGAAACTAATCAGGTTACCTGGTAAGCGGATGATGCCGTCCCAAAGATGAAACTGTCAGGAAAGATGCTTCTATTGAACAAAGCTGTGTCATGGGCGATCACTAAGCTAAAAGAAGCTGAGAGGAAGAGGAGATATCTCTGGATGACTGTGATCAGCGAATCCATGTTAGTCATGGGGTATGGTGTTAAGTCCTGAACTGTATTGATGTCTTTAAATAGACAAATGTTTGATTGTAGTAATAGATGACTGTCCCAACATTATATTTCTTTATTTTATTATATATACGAAGAGATTCCTCTTCTATTTTTTAAAATTTTTTATCCGATATGACTTTTATCTCCATTATTTACATATTATCCCACAGATCTATACTTAAATAAAGATCTTATTTTGTTTTGCTTTAGCCTTTTATAATGGAAAACGAAAAATATGAGTCTCCTTTTTTCGGCATATATTTTATAAAAACAGTGGGTTTCTAATTTAAAGCATATAATCCTCTCCGTGCTGAAATAGAAAGGCCTTTCGATTACGAACTAAATAGCAAGCGTAGTGGTCTACGCAAATGAAGCGGATAATCAGCTTTACTTTCACTTTTGTTTTATTTACAGTTTTAGCATCTGACATCAAGTGACGAAAAAGCTCCGAAAGGTTGTTGTAATTAGTAGGAGTGATGATGTTTGATGTAAGAACCAGGCACAAGCCCCCTCACCTCCATTCTCTATTGCTGGTTGGAATGGAATTGTCCAAATAAAAACATTATGTTGTAATAAAATCCAAAATATTAAGTTTTAGTTCATATCGATCTAATATTGAATAAAACAAAATAGAACAAAACTAAAGGGAGTGGTTAGGACTCATCCATTCTAACACGAACATGATTAAACAACGGTGGATATCTTAAATTTAAGTACTGAACATGAATGTAAGAAACCGTTGAAGACACTAAAACTTCCTTCAGATTATTGATATACCCAGAACATAGCGTGGGAACATAAGCACAGGTACGAACTTCAGTCAATCCTTGTGATGGACCTGCTTTGTGAACATTTGTAGATAAGTGACTATCCTTCGATAAAGCATATATTCTATGAAAACAATGGGTTTGTAATTTAAAGCATATATTCTATAAAAAGTTAAAAAATAATGTTTTCTAGTTTAAAGCTTATAGGAGCCGACGACTACATGAAGTCCCTGTTTGATTTTTCGGAGATGGTAGTCTGAAAATTGATTTAGAATCCGCCATCAAATACCACATCCATTTAAAGCGTGAAAGGGAATTGTTACCTAAAATCATAGTTATAAAATTTTTTCTTTGAAATTACATTGATACCCTCAACAACCCTAGAAAAAGTTTTTTCACCAACGACAGCACGCCAAATATAAATTATTTAGGGGATAAAATAGTAACTTCAGGCGTATACAATACGACATCAGAATTCCTTCGGGTCCTAATATTTCTCATTGGGAGACAAAATCAAGGACAAGGCTGGATCAAAAGACGCCATACATGTGTTATAACTGGGCCATAAGATGGACCTGTGAGCCTGGATCCACAAACATTATTTCGTTTCTTTGGTCCATAAGGTTTCCAAGGGAACTCCTGTGGCTGTGGCTAATTAGGTAAACACATTAGACAGGACAAAAGAGTTTGTTTAGGTGGACTTAGACAATAGACACGAACAGAAACAACGGCAGTGGCCATCAATTATGGTATGCGTCGTATATTATATACTAATTCATAAATATAAAAATTTGATGCTGTTAGGGATCTCTATAGATGGGATTCAACGAAATGATAACCATAAGATAGACAAAATTTACTCCCATAATATTACATGATATTTTCATTAGCCAATAAAAACTAATCATTAACTATGATAGTTTAAATAATAATAATATTTTTTAAAAAAATATAGAGGCAAATCTTTAAGGAACTTACACAAAATGGCACCGTTCTCGCAAGAGAGGAAAAAAAAAACATGACCATAACAAACACAGACTAAAAGATGTAGACATTCAAGGAAACGACAGGAAAATTTATTGTCTAGACCTGGAATTGAAATCCTGTTCGAGCCAGAGCGAACCATGCCGTGGTTAACCCTGGTTCCTGCCCGGGGAATGAAATAAAACCATGCAAACGTGCAAAGGATGTCATATATAAGACCCCAAAAGACCATTATGATTAGGATCACCAAAAGTAAGAATCTTTCCTTTTTCCTTTCATAGTGGAAAAGAAAAGAGAGATGTCTTCTCTCTACCTGCAGCATATATTCTATGAAACAATGGGTTTCTAATTTAAAGCACATATTCTATCAAAAATTAAGAGTAATCGGTTTCTAGTTTAAAGCATATAGTGGCCGACAGTAAAGTTTCCTGGTTCATTGTGATGCATTGATGGTATGCTTCTTGGTGTTGGGTGTGTACTGTGGTCTGTGAGGTGATTTATTACATCAGTAGGGCTTTTTCGCAGGCTCTCGCTACGTCGCAGAATAAATTCAACGGTTTTAGATTAAGTTCAATCAGTAGCTTTTCTTCTGGTTGATGTACAGTGCGGATAGAAACTAGAAAAAGGATTAATCTGGTTGGCGGAGAATATATTTCTCTAACATAAAAAAATATAAATATACTCTGCCACAGAACAAACTGCTTTGTAAATATTTGTAGATAGATTACATTAACCAGCCTTCGGGACAGTTTAAAAACCACCGCCACTATGGAAATTAACTCAGTTCAAGAACTCAATCTATATTTCTTTCCCGATTTGAGGAAGTTTCTGAACCACAGGGCAGAGAGTTTGGGGTACCTTTTCAATCCGTCTTTGTAATCTACGTAGTGAAGGCCAAATCGACATGTATAACCTGCCGTCCACTCGTAGTTATCCAACAGAGACCACGCAAAGTACCCCTTCACGTTAACTCCATCCCTAATCAAAACAAGACGACTTATCTTTCAGTAAAATCCTTTTGTAAACTTTAACCCAAACTAAGAGTTGTGCACTTACTTCATTGCACTTAACAGGTAAGAAAGATGGTGGTATATATAGTCGATTCTCATGTTATCCGAAAGGGCTTCATGCAGTGATATTGTCTTGTTGTTATACTCGTCAACTCCTGCACATAAATAATCATCAAGAGCGATCTTAGTATCAACTAACTATATGGCAGGCGTGGAAAGGGCTATGGAGGTTACCATTTTCTGTGATATAGATGATTGGATTATTGTACTTTGCCTTTACGTAGAGTAAAAGCTCACGAAATCCTCGGGGATAGACATAAAGCCATCCTGAAGGTGACTGCGATACTCCATTTGAAGGAAACCATGAGAACATTTACGTTAAGGGACGAATCTAATTATATATAGCAGATGGAAGATGATCATATCTATCTAGTTGGTTTGCAAACACACCTGTGGACCAATTAGTATCCCATTCCGCTCGGCTGCAACAACCAAAGGTCAAGAGTTAATTACATCAGCTGGAGAAATGGTAATAATCTTTTTAGACTAGAAAGTGATCGAGGAACGGGAGATCACCTGTAAGCTCTGCATGAGAATCTGTTAAGAAACATAGTGGAGTAGTGTCACTGGGAGAAACATCCGATGCATAATAGGTAGTATAGTAGTTCAATCCAAGAAAGTCTAATGAGCCTTTCACTATTTCCGACTCCTTTTCCGAGAACTTAGGTAAGCGGCTTCCCGCAAGGGACCTCATGCTATCGGGATAGTCACCATTGGTCAATGGGTCCAAGAACCTAAGAAAACGCTATGAAGAATAATCAGGAGTAGGATTTTTCATTTTAAAAAGATAGCATGCACATATTTGCTATCACTTTGCATTGCTTAAAACTACTTAACTATTCACAAGAAAGCAGTAGAGTGTTGCAATTTGCATATTATATTCTATACATTACAGGTGTTTTTGTTTACTCTTATAGCCTTCAGGCTACATGGCATTTGGCTTACCTGGAGAAAAAATTATCATCCCTCATTAGTTTAGTTTCACTTAGAAGGTAGTAGATATGTGTAATTACCATCCCAACATGTAATCAAGGGCTCGCTTTGCGGCATCTTGATCGTGTTTGGTATCACTCAGTGGCTCCATCCAGAATGATATTAGAGAAATTCCTATGACTCCCTTTTGTGCTGACTGCAGACAGAACAACTCAGTGTTTCAAAACATGGAAAATTGGTTTTGGCACAGACAGAATCTTAAGCAAAAACTATAATCTATTCATCGATTGAGCTCTTTTACAGTGGATTCCAAGAGTAGATTTTGCAGCTGGATACCATTCTATGTCAGTTCCTGAATCTCCACTTAGCTACTAATTAGATTTTGTATATCTAACAATGAAAAGTTCTGTTCCGTATGTGGACTAGTCTCATGAACGCATATTCCAGATTGCACAACTGCAATATAAGATGACTGGTGTTCACTTTCTCTTGATTTAATCAACTTCTAATTTTTAGAGATAACGGTGCAAGTTATTCTATTCTATGCTAAGTTCTCCTGTGACAATTGAGAGCAGAACCTTGTATTTTTCCCTATACAACTTCACAGCAGCTGCATGGGCAAGAAGCTGGTGGTGTGACACCACGTATGGCTCTGTTGCTGAATCCCCACCCTTGCAGTCCAGCTTCTGCCAATCGGAACATCTACCTGGTGCCAACTTTAGCACGCCACCGGCATAACCACCTGTGCTAAAGCTCCATGGCTCATTTATTGTCATCCAATGTTTCACTCTGTCACCAAATTCCTTGAAGCAAATATTAGCATATTCCCGAAAATCTTCCCTGCATTTGAAGATAATCCGGTAAATAATAAGTCCAGGTTTTGAACTCATGAGGTTATATTTTTATTGTTCTTATGCTTCTCCTAGCTAATTTGCTATAACAGAAGACAATATCCAGGAGAGAAGGGCAGAGCATGCCATAAATTGACTATTTTCTTCCATGCACGCACATTCCATGACTTTTTTATAAGGACAATAGGAATTGCTAGAGGGTAACTTTTCAACATAAAAATTTAGTCCCAGATACCAATTTTGGACATGCCACGAATGCTTCCAATCATAAATCTCACTGCAGGTTCAGAATACATAAACGCAAAAGGAGCCACTTACACAATGCGAGGACTCAAAAAACCTCCATATCCATCTTCCAACGCCTGAGGAACATCCCAGTGAAAGAGTGTGACGCTGGGATTTATACCTGCTAACAGTATCGATCAGTACATCTGAGTGACTGAAATGTTTTTAGCGTTTAGTCTATTGAAAAAAAAAAGACAAGTGAATGTAATGACCGTTGAGTAGTAGCAGGTCAATGACTTTGTTGTAGTAATCAATCCCTTCCTTGTTGACACCCCCGCTTAGCCCTCCACCTTAAGTTTCCAAAATTCAGTTGCAAATGTGTTACTAGCGAGCAAATACGAACCGAATGTCCAAATATCACATTCAGTTACGAATTAGCTTCAAACAATGTTATGACAAAAAGGTTGGTACTTGGTATGAAATATGTGACCCAAGTCCTTGTTCCTGTCTGCAATCAGACTGAGTAAAATGGCAAGGATTGATTTAGATTGAGGATGGGGTAGTTACCAGGTAATATTCTGGACCATGACAACGACAATCTGTAAGCATCCACACCCATTTCTGCCATTAGCTTAATATCTTCCTGTACCATTGCAGAACTTTAAAATGTGATACCAGCAGACTTGTATAAGATCAAAGCTTTCTCTTTTCCCTATACCTCATAGCGATGATATGAATCGACTGCCACATCCCCGTTGCTACCATCCTTTATATGATCTGCCGTTTCATAAATTTAGTGAATATATACTAATGTTGAAGAGCTTCAAGTCATACAAGAATTTCAGAGCAATACTAAAAAAAGTAACAAAGGATCTGCTGCTTCTGCAGTTGGTTCTGACCAAGAAACAAGAGACTAATTTGAATAGCTTTGCAAATTAGGCTCAAAGATAAGTGTGCGTGACAGTGAGATTGACCTAGAAAAGAGAAATTTCAAAAAAGATCGACCTGGATAGTTGTGAGTGAAAGTATCCCATATGCTTGGTCCTTTACCATCTTCTTTCGCCGCTCCTTCATACTGGCATACCGTAACCAACAAGAGAAGAGGCACATTTTCATAATCAGTCCAGGACGTCAAAGAACCTGAAAAAGTGTCTTGCTGCATCGGAAACTAACCAAGTTACCTGGTAAGCGGATGATGCCGTCCCAAAGATGAAACCATCCGGAAAGACGTTCCTATTGAACAAAGCCGTGTTGTGGGCGGCCACGAAACCCAAGAAAGTAGCAAGACACGAGACGAATAGGAGACAGCTCTGCATGTTTCTAATCGGCGAGTCCATATTAGTTAAGGGATTTGTGCTTTCAGGAGCTTCCTCAATATCCAAAAATAATTAAGCTCCTTGTCGCTTTTACTGAAGTTGTCAGGAAAGTTGTTGGGCTCCACATAATTAAGTCATAAGAAATCGACGATGAAGAAAGAAAATATAGGGAACCAATTAGCATTGTATATGTATGCCTGTCATAGTCCGTGGGCTCGCCCCAAAAGGAAAGAGCTTATGATTGATAAACAAGCTGATTTATCTCAATCACACTACCTGTGTGCATCATCAATAGGGTGCTGATAGAAACATGGGCATGAAATCAGTAAGAATGATGACGTTTGATGTAGTAACCACTCCGTTGGACGCTAATGTCAATTATCTGGTGGTTGAAAGAAACGGACATGTCCAGATAGAGACATCGGTTGAATTATTGCCCACGTTGATCGAGGTGAGCGATTGATTTTAAAAATTAAAATTTTAAATATTTATTATACATATACATACAATACGGTATATGCGAATGGGTAGAACGTAGATGTTGGAGATGTGAAGCGGGGTCGATTGGAGCAGGAGAGGTTTTGTTGGAGAGAGAGAGAGAGAGAGGGGTGGGTTCTCTATTGGGTTTTAGTAACGATAACCTTTCGGGTTTGGGGTTGTTCTGTTTTATCTCTCTCTCTTCAATTGATTTTTCTTATGCGTTGTGTGATCCCAGATGTGGGGAATTTGTTTTATATATAACCCTAGTGGTGACGTCACCGCCTCCTCAAAGCTATTTGTCCAAATACTGCATTGTATCATAAATGGCAAGGCCTGCATAAAAAACACGTATTGACATTACCAATCAAAGAAGCAAGCAAAAACCATTGATCCCAAAAAATTTCTAATCTGAGAATTAGAAATAAAAGTAAATTATAGCAGATTTTCATTGTCAACGGCAAACCCCGTTTAACATGCAACAGCTACCCTAACAAATCAGGCCTGGGCATCCAAATAGCCATTTCAATGGCACAAATAACTAGTCATCACCAAACACATTTACAATTATAGGAAAAATAAAATGGTTAATTAAAACTTGTATTTATGGAGAAAAATATCATATTTCTCTAGCATATTTACTTTCATGTTTCTCATAGTTATCCCCAAACTTTTATTTATGGGGAAAAATATCACGAAAGGAATTTTACTAAGGTAGCAAACATTATTCTTTTTCTTTTTTTTTTAAGTATTCTAGGTTACCTACATCTTCCAGAAGCTGATTGGGAATAGTGTGGATTTGATATATGGGGTGGGGGGACTACAGCTACCCTCGGATCCCACAAGCTAGCTACTTCGCGATTACATTAAATTAAATAGCTCCATCTACTTGCATCTCATCAACAGAACTTAGGAAAAAAATGTAAAATTCCATTATTAAAGAAACGAGAAATATATTACGGTCTAGACACAACGAACCTGCAGCGACATGGCCGCCAGGGGAATTAAGGTGCATGTGGATGGGCTTTGATGGATTCTCGGACTCGAGAAAGAGGAGCCCCGAAACGACGACATCGGCGGTGTCGTCATTTATAGATCCGCTCAAAGGATGAGCCGCTATTTGAGAAGCCGGGAGAAGATATTGCAACCGCGCTTGTCGCGGAATAGGCTAAATTAAAGGAGCGTATGGCGGAGCTGGAGGGGGTGAGACAGGAGAGAGGAGGACCTCGGTGCGGGCCGCAATGGTGTCAAATAGCTTCGCACTGGAGATTAGGGCTTGCCTGATGGCGCGGAAGAAAGACAGATTAAGGATTGATGAACCTGCGTGGTAGGGGGTTAAGGGGACTAGAAGGTTTATGAGCGGTTACAGTCTTCATCAAGCGTGTCGCCCGAGTGGGCCCTTTGAGAAGCTAAAGTTAAACTTCACTAGCCCACCGGGTCCCTTCTTAGGCCATATACAATAAAGTAGGAGCTTCGAGGTTAAACTCCATTGGGGGCCTTGAGCCTATCTGTTAACCAGAATGGACAGGAAGGACCAAGCCCGTGATGGGTTTATAAGAAACATCTATTTATGTCAAGGCCACGGGCTCAAACAGAGGAAATACAATTTCCAACATTCAACCTTGTCAACCATCTTTTTACAGCAAATGCGCAGCGGCTCAAGCCATGGTTTCTTATTACAAGAACGAACTTCAGTCAATCATTTTTGGGTGATGGATCTTATAAGAGATTTCACTTCCATAGAACCAGCCTTTAGGACAGTTTAACAGCCATCCCTCACACTGGAAACATAACTCAGTTCAAGAACTCATTCTATACTCGTTGTTCTGTTTGAGGAAGTTTCTGAACCACAGGGCCGAGAGTTTGGGGTATCTTTTCAATCCGTCCTTATAATCTACGTAATTCAGGCCATATCGACGAGTAAAACCTGCCGTCCACTCGTAGTTATCCAACAGAGACCATACAAAGTACCCCTTCACGTTAACTCCATCCCTAATCAAAACAATACGGCTTCTCTTTCAGCAAAATCCTTAAGTGAAATTAAACCCAAACCAACATAGTGTTAAAGAGTTATGCACTTACTCCATTGCACCTAACAGGTAAGAAAGATGATGGTATATATAGTCGATTCTTGTGTTATCAGAAAGGGCTTCATCAATTGATATAGTGTTGTTATTATAGTCGTCAATTCCTGCACATTTAAAGTTTTGCCCAGTAATAATCTTCAAAAGCTAGTATAATATCAAATACCAGGCGTGGAAAGGGCTATGGAGGTTACCGTTTTCTGTGATGTAGATGACTGGATTATTGTACTTTGCCTTTGTGTAGAGTAAAAGCTCTCGTAATCCTTGGGGATAGACATAAAGCCATCCTGAAGGTGACTGCGATACTCCGTTTAAAATAAGCCATAAATACAATCTCATAAGGATGAACTTATAGCAGATGAAAGATGTTACCTATCTAGTAGGTTTGTACTCTCACCTGTGGACCAATGGGTATCCCGTCACGCTCAGCTGCAACAACCAAAGGCCAAGTTACCATTAGCATGAGAAATGATAACAATCATTTCAGAGTAGAACGGGGGAAACTGGAATCACCTGTAATTTCTGAATGAGAATCTGTTAAGGAACTCGGTGGAGTGTCACTGAGTGAAACATTTGATGCATAGTAAGTAGTATAGTAGTTCAATCCAAGAAAGTCTATTGAGCCTTTCACTGTTTCCGACTCCTTTTCCGAGAACTTAGGTAAGCGGCTTCCGACAAGGTACCTCATGCTATCGGGGTAGTCACCACTGGTCAATGGGTCCATGAACCTGAGAAAACGCAATGATAGAATAATCAGTATGAGGATTTTTCATCACTGTATCGTATCATAAACACCAACTACAACTACAGATAGGTCTAATTAACCTAAAATTTTAAAATATTTTGGTTTATAAATATCAAATTCGAACTCTTGATCTTTGATTAAATATGAAATGAATCTTACCACTCACCTATACCCTTTGGATTAATTAAATAATTAGTAGTTTACTCTTATATCCTTCAGGCTACATGTCATTGGAACACCCAAGGAGAAATTTCTCATTCAACTCATGCCTCATTAGTTTAGGTTCACACAAGAAAAGAAATTACTAGCAAAAAAATTTAAGTCCTACTTGGGAGGCGGTAAATGTATGTAATTACCATCCAAACATGAAATCAAGGGCTCGCTTCGTGGCATCTTGATCGTGTTTGGCATCACTCAGTGGCTCCATCCAGAATGACATCACAGCAATTCCTATCACTCCCTTTTGAGCTGGCTGCAGACAGAAAACTTGGAGTTTCAAAACACGGAAATGGTTTTGGCACATATAGAATCTTAAGCAGGAACTTTTCTTAGGCAAAAACATAATCTTTTCATCGATCGAGCTCTTTCATAGTGGATTCCAAGAGTAGATTTTGCAGCTGGGTACCATTCTATGACATTACCTCAATCTCTATTTATCTACTCATTTAGATTTGTTATCTCTAACAATAAAAAAGCTCTGTTCTACATGTGGACTATTCTCATGAATACACCACATTCCAGTTTGTACAACGATTGATCGCTTTCTCATGGTTTAGTCAGGTTCTAATTTTTAGCGTTTTTCAGGGCAAGTTATTCTCTTATATGCTACAAAAATCCAGTGATAATTGAGCTACAACCTTATATTTTTCCCTGTACAACTTTACAGCAGCTCCATGGGCAAGAAGCTGGTGGTGTGACACCAAGTAAGGCTCTGTTGCTGAATCCCCACCCAGGCAGTCCCGCTGCTGCCAATCCGAACATCTACCTGGTGCCAACTTTTGCCAGCCACCAGCATAACCACATGTGCTAAAGCTCCATGGCTCATTCACTGTGATCCAGTGTTTCACTCGGTCTCCAAATTCCTTGAAGCAAACATTAGCGTATTCCCGAAAATCATCCCTGCATTTGAATATATTCCACTCAAGAATAAGTCCAGGAGTTCAATTCATCAGATTTTATTTTTATTGTTCTTACGCTTCTCCTAATCTGCTTCAACAGAAGACAATATCCCGGAAAGAAGGCCAGAGCTCAACGAGGAGTTTTAACAACTCGTTAACAAAAATAATAGGAATTTCTAGAGGGTAACATTTCAACACAAAAATTTGGCCCTAGCTACCATTGTTGGACAATCCACGAAATGCTTCCAATCATAAATCTCACTGCAGGTTCATATTACATAACGCAAAAGGACCCACTTACACAATGCGAGGACTCAAAAAACCACCATATTCATCTTCCAACGCCTGAGGAACATCCCAGTGAAAGAGTGTGAGGCTGGGTTTTATACCTGCTAGCAGCAACGATCAGTACATCTGAGTGACTGAAATGTTTTTAGCGTTTAGTCTATTGAAAAAAAACAGAAAAAAAGACAAGTAAATGTAATGACCGTTGAGTAGTAGCATGTCAATAACTTTGTTGTAGTAATCAATCCCTTCCTTGTTGACACCCCCGCTTAGCTTTCCACCTTAAGTTTCCAATATTCAGTTGCAAACGTGTTACCAGCGAGCAAATACGAACAGAATGACCAAACATCACATTCAGTTACGAAACATTGTTGGCTTCAAACCATGTTATGACAAAAAGGTTGGTATAAACAACGAGACCCAGGTTCTTGTTCCTGTCTGCAATCTGACTGAGTAATATGACACGGATCGACACCTGTTGAGGATGGGGTAATTACCCGGTAGTATTCTTGGCCATGACAACGACAATCTGTAAGCATCAACGCCCATTTCTACCATTATCTTAATATCTTCCTGTACCATTGCAGAACTTTAAAGTCAGATACCAGCAGGTTTGTATAAGATTAAAGCTTTCTCTTTTCCCCTTACCTCGTAGCGATGATATGAATCGACTGCCACATCCCCGTTGCTACCATCTATTATAAATTCTGCAATTTCCTCAACTTTAAGCGAATATATACTAATATTGAAGAGCTTCAAGTTCTAAAAGAATTTCAGAGCAATACTAAAAAAGGTAACAAAAGATCCTCTGCTTCTGCGGTTGGTCCTTACCGAGAAACAAGAGACGAACTGAATAGCTTCTGCAAACTAGGCTCAAAGCTAAGTGTGCGTGCGAGTGATATTCACATAGAAAAGAAAAGTTACAAAAAAGATCGACCTGGATATTTGTGACTGAAAGTATCCCATATACTTGGTCCTTTGCCATCTTCGTATGCCGCTCCTTCATACTAGCTTATCGCAACAAACAAGATGAGAGGCACATTTTCCTAATCCTATCCAAGACATCAACCAAGTTACCTGGTAAGCTGACGATACTGTTCCAAAGATGAAACCATCTGGAAAAACGCTCCTATTGAACAAAGCCGTGTCTTGAGCAATCACTAAGCCCGAAATTGCTGCTAGACCCGAGAGGAGAAGGAGATATCTCTGCACCTTTATCATCCACATTTTACACTTACTTGAAACACTATCAATAGGGAGCTCAGAGATATGTGATTAAAAAGGTGATCGTAGCTGTTAAAATGATGACGTTTGTGTAATAAGGTCAGTGGGTCACTCCCTTGGCCGCCAATGTCAATTCTCTGGTAGCCGTTGAATTTATGCCACGTGCCATTATATACAAATTTTTCATAATATATTAAAAATAAAAAATATATATGAACAGAATGTAAGCGCGTGTCCCCCGAGTGGGTCCTTCGGAAGGCTCGAGTTACACATCACTGGCCCACCCGGTCCATTTAGAGGCCTTAAAGTTCTAACTGGCCTTAAGCATATGCTCATCTGAGGGATTAAATGAGCCTGGAAGGACCAACTCTTGTTGGGTCCAGTTCTTCAAGCCCACTGGGCCAAAGAGAGGAAGACAAGATTGCTAACCTTCAACCTTGTTATCTTTCTCTTATTACAACATTACCAAAAGGAAAAGGGACTTACTGTTGCAGGTTGCAGGAAATTATATGATTTAATTATGGAATATAAAGGAGAAAATAGAATCATTGCCCCGGGTTAAGTTGTTGGGTTGACCCAGACGAAAAGTGACAAAAGCCCTATTGGTCACAGTCGCCTTTGATATACTGCGACGCAGCATAAAATTATTGAATTTTCTTTTCTTTTCTTTTCCTTTTTTGGAGAATTCCTTTTAGATCTTGTGTTGCGTTCTTTACAACAGCGAGGGGAGTAGGAGGAGGAGACACATTAACGCGAAAAATGTCTAGGCGAGGCGCTAAACTGGTATCGTCTATGTGTTCAAGGCTTTCCTCATATTCTCTATTAAAGTCTCGTTCTTACGCGGCGGCTTCTCCGCCGCCACCGGCTGTGTTCGTGGACCACAACACTCGGGTCATCTGCCAAGGGATCACTGGGAAGAATGGAACATTTCACACCGAACAGGCCATCGAATATGGCACCAAAATGGTGATTCTAGTACTCTATTATTTGATTTGTTTCTTTATGGGTTATGGATGTATTTGTTTTTACGGGTTTTATTTTTTTGAAAAGGTTGGTGGGGTGACACCGAAGAAAGGTGGGACGGAGCACTTGGGGCTTCCTGTTTTCAACACAGTTGCGGAAGCGAAGGCTGAAACCAAGGCTAATGCCTCTGTGATCTATGTTCCTCCACCCTTTGCTGCCGCCGCGATCATGGAGGGTTTGGAAGCTGAATTGGATTTGATTGTCTGCATCACGGAAGGCATCCCTCAACATGATATGGTATGAAGATTTTTTTTCCCCTTTATTATGCGATCTTTCAAAAAATTGTTTTTAAATGGCATATGTGGTGGCCGAAGCTTGTAAACTAACTGTACCTCGCAATTTAGGTGCTTGAATGTGATGTTATCTTTTGGAACTACAGGTTCGAGTGAAGGCTGCTCTAAACAAGCAATCCAAAACCAGGCTTATTGGACCAAATTGCCCTGGTATTATCAAACCTGGAGAATGCAAGATTGGGATCATGCCTGGATACATTCACAAACCAGGGCGTGTGGGAATTGTATCTCGATCTGGCACATTGACTTATGAAGCTGTCAGTTAAAAAACTTTAACTTGTGAAGTGCTTGCGCAGCACTAATATTCATACTTCTTTGATGCTATGTTATACTACATCTTGATTATGAGCAATCTAAACAATTTGTGAATGACTTTGCTCTTAAAATATTTGCTAGGTTTTCCAAACAACTGTAGTTGGTCTAGGGCAGTCGACTTGTGTAGGAATTGGTGGCGATCCTTTCAATGGAACAAATTTTGTTGATTGTTTGGAGAAGTTCCTTGTAGACCCCCAGACAGAAGGTAAGCTTCTCAAGTGATGAGGTTTGATTTTCTTTTAATAAATTTGTGCTTGTTGTATATTTGTCAGAAATAGTCCACTGACAGAGTAACATGTCTTCTGTACACGAATTTCTGTTCATTGTTTCACATAAATGATCATACGCATCACCTGGACATTTTTTAGAGGCTCTTAGTGATGCATGGTAATGTAGCTTTATATTAAACTTCATTATGTGCTTATTTAAAAATTTCCCTTTCCTGTTTTGGTTGAAGTTAGTGTCTACCCTCTGATGTTGCTGCCCCTAATCTAACTCTTATTTAGTCCCAGTTTCCTAATCAGTTGTTTGTCGTGGATACATTTTTACTGTATTATATGTTGCTAGTAAGATTGACTTCAGACGCTCTACTACATTATTTTGATGGTAAACGTTTTTGTTTCAAAAATGTGAATATATGATCACCCAAGCAGCAACCTCTGCTTTGCATGTACAAGGTGAATGTCGATCTTCCATTTTTCTCTGTACATCTAGAACATTCAGTTAGGTCATATTTGATGGAGTTGTTAGATTATCAGCGATGTTATTTGTTGGTACTGAATGCTTGAAGCAGCTCTATGTGTGACAAAATAATACCAAATTTCATCACTGGAAAATTGAATGACATCTCTTAATCTTCAGTCATCACTGGCCTCTAGATAGGTTATGGTTTTCATGGAAGGTTTTGATGGCAGAAGAGCATTGAATTGGACACCAGAACAGTTCCTTTATATTATCTCTATATTCTTTGTGGTGGACAATTCTTTGATGATTTTGAGGATTCGTATGATTGAAACAGCATTATATTTTATTTACCAGCATTACGAGTTCTTTTCTCAGCTACTAACACGCCTTTTCCATCTCTTCATAGGAACTAGTCTGTTGCTTAAAGCAGAGATAGACTGTTTACAATCTTATCATCTGAATTTTGTTGCAGGTATTATTCTTATTGGTGAGATTGGGGGCACTGCTGAAGAAGATGCTGCTGCGTTAATCAAGGTAAATGTGTTAAATCAGGAGGTAGTTTTGGAGAAGCAAAATTATATTAAGGATATGAATTACCTTTGTGAAGGCAACAATTTATCACTTGTGTTTATGAATGAATTGCTTGCATTAAATTTACTGTCAGAAACGTATTTCATTTGTATTCCCTTGTTCCAGCATCTAAAGACCAAAAGAAGAAAAAATATAAACCAGATAAATTTTTTAAATTTTTTTGCAGTTTCTGAAAAATAAATATTTCTGATAATATCGGGCCTGCAATTCCTCTGGTTTATTGGCTTGTTAGTTTAAGGGGAAAGCTTCCTTACTGCGGTAAGATTGTGAGACAACATGTTTGTCTTGGCTAAGAAATTTCCAGATCCTATTATATTTGGAAAAATCTGACTTTTATTCCAAATGAAACTGGTGGTGTGGAATCTAGAAAAGAAAAAAATGATATATTATCATGAGTAGTTGACAAGGATTTCAATTCATGAAAACAATACATCCCAAGATTGAATGGTTAATGAAATCTGGAAATTTAATTTTTTAAGGAAGAAAATCAAAATTCAGGTTCGTTCTTTGTGAAGTTTGATTCTGAGGCTAAGAGTTGTGCATTCATCTTTTCCTAATGTGAACATTAACAGTATTTTAATGTCTAAATGGAATAATATTAGGCTTAGCCTACAAGCTTAATCAAATTCTCAATGTCTATGTAAGAAGGAGAGATAGAGAGTTGCAAAGATGGCAACTTTTATGTATAGATTGATCTTTTAATTACTCTTGCTTTGCTTTTCAGATGGCTTCTAAAAATGGTGTAAAATTATTTTTTTCTACTATTTTTGAGAAATCCTATCTACTGGAGTTGTGCATTTTCCAACTGTAGGGGACTAGATAAAATATTGAGAAATATATTTTTCCTTTATTTTAAGGAATATGTGTTAGGGTATCATATATGGATGATTTGGATGCTTAATCCATTCTCATGGGACCTGGATAGTGCATTTTATGGATAGATTTGATACTTGTTTGTTGTATTTACTTCAATTTGTATCCATATTAGCATGAATTACTTGATTGACAATGATGAAAATATGGCTATTATATCTTGGTAACTTTCTTTCAAATTTAACCAACTTGAACAGGAAAGTGGAACTCAAAAGCCCATAGTTGCATTTATTGCTGGACTTACTGCTCCACCAGGACGACGTATGGGTCATGCTGGAGGTACTTCTATGCTTTGTAGTAATTATATTTTCCCCCTCTCCAGTTATACCTGTCATCCCTGACAAAAGTACTGTAGGCTATCTGTGCTCTTTGGTTACTTATATCTTTAAAATCTGTCAGAAATGAAGTTCGTTTCTTGCATATGTCACATAGTAAGTATGAGCTTTTAATTTTGATCTTGTGGTTCATGTGAACATTGTAATTCTCACGTCTTTGACGTAATAGTTCAGAGAAAACCTTTTCTTAATAAATTTGCTTGTTCACTAGTCCACATAACCTTCAAAAATTGTCCCTTTTGGTGCTCAGTGAATCCTTGAGTTACTATGTCCAGCTGACAAATTATTCCAATTTGCTTAGTCACTGCTGGACAAATAGGCATCAATTCATCATTTTTACAATAATGGACAGCATCTACCTTGGTAACACTTTATGGGGCCTATAGGAATAGAGACCCGCTGTGTCAATTCTCTCTAGCCTTTTTTGTCACTAACTGTTGGGCTAATTTCACTTAATAGTTTATATAGTGGATACACCTCCGTATATATTGGCATATTAATGCCTACACGACTATGGTTATTATGTGCCTGTTCTTAGTTGAGAATGATAATGTTGTAGGATGTGCACTGCTCATGTTATAGATGATGTTCTCTACTTGTTATTACCCGTTTTTGGTGTTACTACCAATTAGGCTGAGATGATTCTTTCGTGACGTTATTTGCTCTTATGCTAAGCCTTATCCAGTGGCGTTAGTCTGTATAATGTTGCATATTGATTCAACATCTCAATTTGGCTACGGCGCAGCTATCGTATCTGGGGGAAAGGGCACTGCTCAAGACAAAATCAAGACTCTAAGGGAAGCAGGAGTGACAGTGGTGGAATCTCCAGCGAAGATTGGTGCCGCCATGCTTGACGTGTTCAAACAGAGGGGTCTCGTGAATTAATATATCCTCAAATTTCCGGTCTATTCGACCGTACACTTTGAGTTGGTGCTTTTTTTGTTGAATTGGGTTCAAGAAAATTGTTGATAATGGCTTGCCTGAGGTGCATGTCTTGGAAGAGGCTCTTTGCAGACCACAGCATTTTGCCAATTATTTCTAGCAGATTCCAAAGATTTAGTTTTGTAACTTTGAAACCGACTACAGAGCTATTTTTATCAACATCTTGCACGGTATGTGTTAGTATTACCGACGGCCTTCGTTGTCATGCTCGGCCAATAATCGGACAGAATGTTCACCATTATGGGTTGGCTTCGTCCTTTTATCCCCATGAATATGGCATGCAACGATTTTCTTTTTCCACTCTCTAAAGATTACTGTTTCTTAGTTGCTAGTCTACTCTTTAACATATGGCTGCTCTGTTTTCTGGCAGGGTTCTCATCTTCTAGTGACTCGTTTCTTGAAAAGAATAATACAAATTAAGCCTATCAGATTACCCTCTTACAAAAAGGAGGATAATGATCCGTAGCTACAGATTGGTTATGCCACGGGGCTTATGCAAGAGAAACAACCCAGAAAGTATAGGAATATACATATATTATTGTTAAGATATGAAATGGACATGAAACCACTCTGACACAGTTTCCTATTTCGGAAAGTTCCATGTTCTTGTATCATTACATTACATTGTATTCTCACAGGAAGTTTCCCTTCAACTACAGATTGGTCTACATTGTGCGTGATTATCACTGTCATCCCATCTCCTTCAGTCAAAAACAGTGAAGAGGCATGCTAAGTAACAGAAACAAGAGGAGTTCCAAGTTCCAACCCTATTCCGTGAGAGTGGTGGAACCAATCAATGCAGCCAGCCGAGTGGGATATTATGATGTGAACAAAATTAATGGGAGAGGGAAGAATTATGGGGGACCAAGTAGCTGTCTAAGTTGGCTTCCGTATTTAGAAATGATGACTTGTATTGTCTGACTAAGAATTAACACAACTAATAGAAACCAATCAATGCTTGATTTATCAACTTTTCTGTTCAAAAGGTAAATGGACGGCATAGATTTGCAAAACACCAAGCCCTTCACGTCCTCAACAAGAGGTAGATATGCTTTCAACTGTTAAAGACATCTTACAGTTCCAATGTGCAGCTTGTTTCATGTCAATTCTTTCCCATTTTTAAAAAATTTTAAATGATTCGAATCCTTCGTATTTAATTAAAAACAAATAAGTCTTGTCATTTAATTAAATCCCTTGGTAGTTTAATTTTTTTAATTTTTATAATGTAATTGGTTTTAGGGCTAGTTATGCTATGGATATTTATGAGACTGATGGTAGATAGCTAGTATATAAAATCTGAGTCAAAAAGCTAAAACATGGACTGGTTATATATAAATAATACGAACTTACCGGACGTAGAAGACAGAAGATAATGATTTTAACCATGTGAATAACATTCTATAACTAGGGTTCATCAAGTACTGTAAAAAAAAACAGTATCAGTTACCGCTTTTGCCAAGGGGCTCGATGACCAAGCCAAGAACCATGCATACATAAAAAGTTTCCCTCAAGGATCGATACACTTTGTCGTTTCCTTTTGGGTCATGGGTTTTGGCCAACCTCTCTCGCTTTTCATTTTTGGTAACCTATTTTGCTAGCCATTGTTAAAACTTACCAGGAGTGGAAAAGTTGAGGTAGCTTGGCAGATCAGCACAGAGAGTGGTTAAGTGTCACAGCAACCTTTTGTCCATGATTTCATTGAAAAGGACGACGAAGCAAAACGTCTTGCTGCTCATTTACATAACATGCCATTGTATCGAATATTGCTGCTGTAAGTAAACATTTTTACTCTGGTGAGTTATTGGCTCATTGCATTAGCATTTCTACACAGATTTTGAATTAACCAATGTTTAATCTTTTTCAACTTAATCATATCTGTCTTCTGGTTTTGTTACCTGAGGATTTTGGGTTTTCATCAGGTTATGTGCATTTTGGTAGTTTTGGTGAAGTAGAGGGTCATTAGATATGACATATAAGGTCATCTGCAATTCTGCCATTCTGCATATAGAATATATTGCGTCTTCAGGCACTAATTTTAACTCTTCATGGTCCAAGCAATCACTACAAAAAACACAACTCAAGGCAGGTATAGCAATTTTCTCTTTATCTCTCTCTCTTGTGTCTGCCTGTTTTTACGAACATGAACATGAACATGACCATGACCATGATACTGATTTAGGTTTCAGAAGCTCATCATCTTACGTTTGTCATTTCTTTTGTGTCTTCTAGTCTCTGGTTATTTTAAAACCTCATCCTTATTGGCAATTCTCTTTTACTTTAGTCGTAGCCAAACTGCCTTTTTGTGATTTTTGGAACTAATCAGTACTAGGGTTCTTTTGCATGACAAAACCTGCAGGAAATCCGGCTAGCTAGTAAAAACAATACAATCCTCTTTCTTTCTCCTTTCCCTAAGTAGAAGGCTTGTTGGGAAAAAACATGGGTCGTGGAAAGATAGCAATTAAGAGGATTGAAAACCAGACCACGAGGCAAGTTACCTTCTCGAAACGCCGAGCAGGGCTGTTGAAAAAAACTCATGAACTCTCAGTGCTGTGTGATGCTCAGATTGGCCTCATCATCTTCTCCAGCACTGGAAAGTTGTGCCAGTACTGCACTGAACCTTTGAGGTTCGAGTTTTTTTTCTGTTTTTTCAGTTTTCGTGTTGACATCCTCTTTTGCTGTATTATCTGCTTCTCCATATCAGTTTCTGATGTACCATTTTCTGCATTTCTTTCATGAAGAACTTGGATTTTCTAATGTACCTCAGTTTCTTCTCTTTATGACTTGGATCTCTTTCTCCAAGTCGTAGAAGCTCTTCATGACGTGAGCATTTCTTTGCAAATGATGGGTTTTTAAACCCTGTCGATTTCTTCTGATCTGAGTTCAACTGAATCAACTTAACAGGATTGACTTTCTGTTGCATGCTTCTTTCTGAGATCTGACAAACTAGGGTTAGGTCTTCACGTTTTTAATTATATATTTCTTTTCTGTTTTTAATGAAAATTGCATTGTCATAGTTGTCACTGCTGATCTTAATGAAGTTCCTCAGTGGCCATTGTTGGAGTTTGAAAACAGACTGACACATGAGACTACTGAAGCAGCTGTATACACAATGATTGCTGTGTAAAATAATATTTTTCTGATAGTCTAAGTTTCATGTTCTGTGATTGCCCAAATAGGTCAAATATCATAATGGATAAGAGGGCTAAAACACCTGCTATGTATAATATATAGTAATTATGGAATTTTTCTTTATTTTCAGGATGGAGAATATCATAGAAAGGTATCAGAAGGTTACAGGAACGCGCATTCCAGAGCAGGATAGCCGGGTATGGGTTGCTGGATATCTTCATTAGACTACAGAAAATTAATGTATGTCAAGACTGATGATGTTTTTCCTTGTTTTTCAGGAACAACTGTACGGTGAATTGGCAGTTCTGAGAAAAGAAACTCGACGTCTTCAACTAACCGTGCGCCGCTACACTGGTGAAGACATGGGTTCGATTCCATTTGAGGAACTGCATGATCTCGAACAAGAACTCGAACGCTCAGTAAATAAAGTGCGGGACCGCAAGGTATGGGCTTCTACTTGTTCTTTTGTTTAATCTTAGTGCTTTGTATTTTAAGACGAGGCAAATTGGCAAATTGCGGCTGCTACTGCACCCTATCTGATAACCCTTTTTACTGGGGAGATTCAGGTATCCATATAGGATGGACATTAGTTCCTGATAGAGAATAACCCTTTATTTCATGTGATAACCCTTAAAGATTCTTGTGCAATGATCTGCTGGAATTCTATTTCCATGAGTTTTGTCTTTTCATTCTAAAATGCAGAATGAGCTCTTGCAGCAACAACTGGAAAACCTACGCAGGAAGGTAAAAACCTCTCTGTATGAGTGTTTTCACATTTTCAGGTTGTCTGATAGTGCAAAGGTCTAACCCTCATTTTGTTTTGTTGCTAACTATTATCAGGAGAGACTACTGGAAGAGGAAAATGGTAGTATGTATCGTTGGGTGAGCATCTCCTCGTAATTCCTTCTATCAAGCATACATAGCAAAACCATGGGAAAAGTATAACATGTTGGGTTCTGGTCGATGGATGCTTAGATACAGGACCATCGTGTAGCAATGGAGTATCAACAGGCGGCCATGGAAGCAAAACCAGTGGATCACCAGCAAGTCCTGGATCAGTTCCCATTCTGTGGAGAACCAAGCAGTGTGCTTCAGCTTGCGACCATTCCCCCTCAGGTTCAACCCTACCATCTCCAGCTTGCTCAGCCCAACCTCCAAGGGCACAATGTCTAGTACCTTTGCCAAGGTATCATAAACTGCAACATATCTTGGAGATTTTACTGGTCCACATTTACTTACGACATCTCGTTGGTTTTATGACTTTGTGCAGAATTTCCAGGTTCGGAGGCAGGCTTCTGATGGAAACATCGTGGGTTCAACAGACACATTGACAAGGGAACTTTGCTAGATATATCCTCACATGTTCAGCTATTTTTTAAATATATATAAATGACTCCTGTGTTCTGCTTATTACTTTAAGAGGTGTTTTCAAGTCCTTGAACTGATGGTTTAATGTTATATATAATGGTTGTGTGCTTCTGATGTTAATCCTTATCTGTTATAGCACATTGTATTGCCTTTGTTTATTGTATTTCTCTTGTCAAAACGATCAAACCGGAGTTGAATATGGGAAAGAAATTAATCTTAGGAAAACCCGCGAAAATACTCTTCTATTCTAAAAAAAAAAAACAAAACCAAACTAAGTTGCAAAGGAGAGATCATCCTCATGCAAGGAGACAATATGGACGGTCCTCACAAAAAATAAGGTACCGTTCATGCCTTTTCACTAATAAAAGGGCAACAAGAAATAATGTTTTAAGCGTTTGCCACTGTATCTTCCACCTGAATGGTACAGTGATGCGTACAAAGGCCTTTATCCAACTGGGAAATCTTACAGTTGGCACAACAGAACTGGAGCTATTCTAAATCTGCCCCATATGCAGGAATGGAAGTTGGCCGTGTGGAAGAAATAATGGTTATGTTCTAGGAGGATAGACTTCAGCGCAACAACAAGGACAGACCTGCAATCATTGAGCAAGCCATAAGTCGTAGCTTCATAAAACAAAACAAGATCATGGTAGTTGTTAATGCTTAATAAGGAGCAATTTGCAGAGTAAGATCTCTATAAATATGGTTGCCACCCCATCGGTTAAAGATGGCCCCAAGCTATGAATCATTTAGTTCTGCCCAAACTAAAAGTATGGAGGAGCTTCTCACTTACCTATACCGTAGTAAAAACTAAAAGATCACAATTCAATAAACTACACACACCAGAGTTATATGTTTTCATACATAATGGTTTTCTTGAGGAAAAATACGTATATTCCACCAATATAGAACAATAAACACCTAAAATTGTCTAATCAACCATATTAACATCCCCCCAGCAGGTATCCACTCCAGAAGAATATACTAAGTTCATTTGCACTTGGTGCATTCTGCCTCACATACCATATTTGCATTTGAACTAGAGATTGAATTAAAATTGAAAGATGAATATAAAATTAGTCAAGTGAACTAATAGTCATCACTTAGAAAAAGGCAGAATGTGAATGAAACAGCAAGAAATATTTAAGTCCTCAGCATTTACGAGAGAAAACCTACATAAAGTTTCAGACAGACAGCCAGCAAAAAAACAAACTTTATAAAAAGTTAAGATGTATACCATTTTTATCCTCAACCACTCATTTATGCATTCTGAATGGTAAGAATGTTTGCAAGAAAGTAATGTCAGCGTCTCGCCATCCTCATAATCCGTACAACACATGACACAGCTGAAGCACAAGTACACAAATTTATTTATCATTAGTTGCATGAAATTAACTATCATGTCATTATAGAGATAAAACTCCACACTTGCACCTACGAATCATTGATTCCATTCTGACTGCTATCTACTTTATAGCTTATTGAGGGCAGAGAAGCAATTGTATCGGCTGAAAGCCCTCTACTTTCTCTTCCCACGGCATCACCCAGAGCAAGCAAGTCCTGATATATTTGAAGAAATCTATGATTAAAGCAAATAAGAAATTTGCATATTACAACAGAGTAAAGCTAGACTCACGTCATATGAAAGTTCATCTGGATCAACCTCCTCTGAACCATCCTGTACATCCATGAGATATTAGAAGCTCAAATGATTTGCAAAAAAATTTTGAGATATAAGAAGTTCATTCTTGTGCATATTTGCATTCATATTTTGATTCAACTACTATGCTAATGCCCAGAGGAAATGTAAAAAACAGCAAATACCATAGGTAGTAATATATTTTGTGGTCAATAGCAATAAAAATTCTTCAAAACCAGTACCATGCAAGCAAGTAGTACATGATGGTGTTTACAATGGATACCTATTGAATAAACAATGATAGATAGCTTCACAGCCAGAACATCGATCAAGGAAGTATTTGATACTTAAAATCTTACAATTCTCAGTATTTGGAAGCCCCACTTTAGATACACAGAAAGAGCAAAAACATCGTTCTGCCAATTAGGATGGCACCAGATGAAATTCATTCACCTGTATATTCTTTGGTAAGAGAAAGAACTAGCAGAGATGCAAGAAGCTCAAACAGCTAAATATCAAGCATCTCTTATAAAATTCAAAATCCAAACAAAACCGCTAAATATTATAAAATACTGCTACAGTATTATCATCTGCCAAAAAGGGTTTATACTTCACAAGTCTTAGTTCATCACATCAGAACAGTTATGCGGGGCTGGCAACCTTTAAGTCAGTGGGGAAACACACTGAACCGTCAGGTTTATGGTTAATGTACAACTTGCGGACTAGAGCCTAAATACATCTCATAGGTGTAGATGAATTCATTGAGCTTCTGTTCTAGTTTGATCCAGCGTCAAAAGAACGCTATACTAGTATTCTTCTATGTCCAACTTGACCAAGTGCATTAGGCATGTATTTATTATGGATAAAGGTGGTAGTAGCACTGGAGACCACTATTTTAGAGCACAATGTGAATTGATGAAAAGAAAGAAAGTGGGCGTTGTGAAATTATACAAGCATATGAATAATTAAAAGGAAGCGAATCACTTAAAACATATTTTCAGCTCTCCAATGCTAAAATCAGCAAGGAAAGAAAATGTCAATGAAGTAAACTTCACCTATCATCTGTCCTTCATTATCAAAGCTAGCAACTTATGCGATGCAACTGAACAGAAGAGTAAAAAGTATCCGCACTTCATCATCAAAATGTAATACTTGCAACCAATGAATTGCAATTGAATCAAAAGAGCAAAATTAAAGTGAAGATCCCGATACAAAGGTAAATAAATTGATACCTGAGAATCACCATCATGATCCTCCACGTCTTCGGCTTCGCCTATAATTATTTACAGTTAGTACTGGATTCCAATACTAGCGTAACCAAAAAAACCCGCAAACAGAAAATAACGAATAGGCTTGGGAACACTGACTATCATTTAAATCATAAAATGCAGTAAGTTCCATCAATCTAGCTTCCATATCTCTCAGCACCGCATCCGAAAAAAGTCTCATATAATCCTGTTCATAATTAGAAATTGCAGGAGCAATCACTGCCAGGGAATTGCTTTCCCCATCATCCCGGTCTTCCGTATGCGGAAGCAGATCAAATGCATCATCACCGGCATCCGTCAAGATATACTCCACCTCCCCGTCACCATCACCCTCTTCTTCCGGACGAGGATCCTCAAAATCGTCATCCTCATCCCATTCCTGCCCCACAATCGAAAACCCGAGACATCAGAAAACAATAACGAACTCCACCGAATTAACTGAAACATGCTTTACAATAGACCAGAGGAGGATCAGGAAGGAGAACTAAACACCTGCTCTTGGATGGCGCGAGGAAGAGCGAGGACGGCGTTCACCTGTCTGAGGGTAGTGAGGGGAGTCCTCCTCGAAGAAGGCCGACTTATAGCTTCCCCATTAGTTGCAGAAACCGAGTTAGGATTCTCTCCTTCCTCTCCTTGTTGGGTTTTGGCATTGCCGTTGTTCTCCGTCATAGAGCAATTAGTAGGGAGCTAGATATCGCTAAATTACGGTGAACAGCTGAGGGATCGCTTTTACGGGATGATGGAATCGCAAATAACTCAAGAATCATATATATATTAACAGGAGGAAGGATTAGAGATAAACACGGAGGAGAGGGTTTGGTCGTTTTTTATATTTGGAGTTTGATTTATGACGCCATCTAAAAGATCTCTGTTTACTGCAGGCTTGTCATGGACATATTTTTATACAATGACCCATCTCACCAGCCCAACCCAAGGCTCGTGGATTGTTTGTGTAAGCTCGGTCCATAACAGTTGGCCCGAAAGTCCGTGGAGAAATAGATCTATTGTTTTAATCGAAAAATATAAATTCGAAATATCATCATGCTAAGTCTATACATATATGTTTATTGTAAGATTAATTAAAATATTCATTCATAATAAAAAATTAAAATAAATCCAATAAAACATATAGTATTAATAATTTATAAAGAAAGATACTAGATTCTTTGGATACGACAATATCCCGAATAATACATAGACGTGACGTGCCCGTCACTAAGACCCATGAGGAGGCGTATTTTTATTAAGAAATTCTATACTCCAATCATGTTGGTATATATCTTGCAGGTCATGCAGCTAGATGACGAGTGGACTGGCACCACCGATCATGAGAGACCTGTAGGTTTGGCCACTCCGAGGCGCACACCGCAAAGTCTTGAACCCAGTTCGTGAGGATGACTTCTTGGTCCATAGCGGGCAAGGTAGACATCACTTCATCGATTGCTCTTTCTACATCCATCTTTTCGAAGCTGCTCAGGTAAGGACCTGCTAGCCCGTTATTTGCATAGCAGAATAGTGGAATCCAAAGCATTAGCACCCCGAACCTCACTTGCCTTGAAACGAAAACTTCGTCTCCGCTGAGGTCTCCTATCAGTATAGCTGTTGCATATGAAAACAAACCATGTTAGTGGGATCATCAGATAGAGCAGAGTGTACGTGGCGGAGGAGATCGACGCAAAGCAAGCAAAAACCTGAAATCCTGACGATGAAACCCTGAACCCTAGGGTTAGCAGTGAGTGAGAGAGAAGCAAGATCAGTGGCAGAGCTCCATTGTACCAAAGCTTCATCCACAGCCCCGTAAGTCCTAAGCTTGTCGGTTATCCATAGCAGCTCCTGGGCCAACTTCTCTGCCACCACATCATCTGCACCTTCGAAACCCGGTTGCCTTCTCTTCTCAGTCTGCCAGCTGCCGCTTCGCACAGTTCGCAACACAGCGCTAAAGCAATAATTCAGACCCTTAACGTAGGACGCGATGTAGGACCCCAACGGGAGTGACCTAATCACACGTGACGTCCATGCGCCGGAATCATCTGCTCCCTGTGGATGCTGGAGGGAACGGTACAATAGATTCAATGTACGTGCGAATGCCGATGACAGAGCCGTCCTATTCACTTCCACTAGTTCCACGTGCCCCTCCCGGAAGTTGCCGTCCATGATCCTGTCAGCCATCGCCATGGCAAATTGGTATTTTCTTGACGTTGCAGGAATATCATTTAACAGTGCAAGAACCTGCTCCATCATAAGAAATTGTGCAATGATCTTAATTATAATTAAGTCCAACTGAACTTTGTATTATTTACCAATCAATAACACTACAACAAACAACAGACGTCGTTACTTAATCCATAGCTAAGAAAGGGTTTCCATGTATCTATTAGGCCAGAGTTCATCAGAGATGGAAACTATAGCAGGCAAGGGTGGCTATTTCTGCAGTTGCAGAGGCCGACGTCGATGATGTCTTTGCCAGAGTTTAGGTGACGCCTGTCCAAGTTTGATACGCTGCATGCACAACACTTGTCAATCGACAAACCCCGACATTCTATAGCCCTCATATTGATTTTGGATTCTTTCGGAATGGGCATCTTGTCGTTTCCAGAATTATATCTATGAGCAAATATTCATTAAAAAAATTGCAAACTCTGGACCAATCAGATCTTTTTGCACCTGATAATTAGCTATATCCAGGTTTATTGTTGTTCTAGGTAATACACCAAGAAGAAGAATCGAAGAAGGGCGTTATGGTCAACTTGCCCCCTAATATATACCCTTTCCATGCAAAGAACCTGGCTTTTACAGGTGGATCAAGCCGACGGCATGCGAAACCACATGTTTGGCGGTTGTTCAAACATGAACAAGTGGCATATAACTAATATATGCATGACAAAACACTTTGGAAGCTCTATGTCACCGGTTGAGGTTCCCACACTACTAGATGAGTTCTAGCTAGATACCGTAGCCTTCCACTGAGTTTGCTATATTTATATAATAAGAACTCTAACCGGGAAGATCTATACAAGAAACCACATACAGACATGAGACCCAACACCTTGACTATATTCCTCGACAGAGTGTTTTTTTTTTATGAGTGAAAACAATTAAAAAACAGGAGCTCATGAATTCAAACTAAACTCCTATATGGAGATCTCACCGTTTAAGTTAAGACATCAATCGATGGTCTTTTTAACTAAGGCAGAGTTAGATATATAATGGATAATGTTTCCTGGTTAAGAATTTTTCCATGTGTTGACGGAAATCCAACCGAAATTAATCAAAAGCATTGTTAACGTGGAAATTAATTTTGAGGAGAACTTACATGTGTGAGGGCTCTGCCTAGAGCATCAACTGATAGACCATCAAAATCATCTTGCAGAATCAAATCCATGGATGGACTAGAAGCGGATAATGCTGTTGATGAAGGCAAAGCCAGTGCAAACGATCCAATAGACGACAAATTTTGGAGAAGGTAATGGGGAGAAAAGCTCATAGGGCAAGGGAAATGATCCATCAGAACCCTAAGAACCCATACAGTAAGCCAACTCATTAGCATAACCATGAACCTCAAATGATCAGTAGCCCTCCATTTCTCAGAGTACTCCACCTTCACGTTGGATGCCACAGAAACAAGCGTTTTTGCTGCCACGTTCACCGTGGACATGAACAGTGAGTTCAAGAGAGCGGATGGCTTGGGTTTGTAGCGATATTTAACTAGATCTCCGGCCATATTTTGGGACGAAGAAGAATTTGATCTCAAATCTATTGATGATGATCAGGTCCGAGTATTCTTGGGTCTTGGGAACTGATGGGTATAGGTAAGGAAGAAGCTATGGGGTCTTAACCGGTATATATAGACGAGAAAGTTAACCAGGTTAAAGATCATTGTCGGTTTATCGGTATAAATGTTTTGGGAGGCGAAGCGTTAAGGCTCACTGTGTTTGCAGCTAGGCACCAAAAATCATATAGACAGTTGTTGCCAATTGAATTTGTATTATGTCGGTTTTCACTTATGACGGCATCTTTAAATCTCAATTGTAAATAAATAATAATTATATTAATTTTATAAGAATAAAATTTAATTTGATCGGATACCTATACAGAACAAATAATTAATACGACATACACATTATCAGTATTAAATATGTAATAAAGTTTAATAGTTTTAAAAAATAAATCTTTAATAGTTTATTTATTAAAAAATATATTTAACAAGTTATACGTCATAACTTTGCACGATACGCATGGCTAACTATCTTAAGGTTAAGTCGTGTCGATATCTTAACCAAAGGGTTAAGGTTGTAAGTTGACAGATCATTGCCGGAACAGAGGAGAACCTATCATCCAAGGTTTCCTATCTTTGTTAAGTTTTAGCACCGCCTTAACCTGATGTATCTGTACATCTACTGAGTCTGAATAGTCAAAGGTGGCGCAGTAAAGTTGGTTTTTCAGCCACTTCTTGTTCTTTCCTTGTCTGCCAAGGAAAACAAGCTTGTTGATTAATTACTAATTAACAATTGCAAGCTGTCTATTTTCTGTGCTACCATTTGACAAGCAAGCATTGAGTTTTACTTTTTCAAGAGTTACACGTAGTGGTATCTGCTTTACCTTGACCAATTAGTGGGCGAACGTAACCTGCCCCGACCTTAATCATAAATGGCCATAAAATTATATGAACTAAAATTGATATGCAATTATTATTTTAAAAATTAAAGGATGTCGTTTCTTCAGTTGTATTGGGCCAGCTATCCTTTTGTTGTACTGTGCAAATTGGTTCAATATTGTTGATATTTAATTAAAAAATAATTTTTATTTGTATTTTAAAATAAAATTATATAGATATAAATAGAATTTTTATATTTAATGAACTGAACAAGAAAATGACATGAACTACACGTCGGCCCGGGTAAACCCAAACATTTACCAAAATTAACGGGCCAACAGAAACACAGACAAGAAAAAGAGCACCCAATCTATTTTTATGACAGACGAAAAAATCGTTTCTAAGTAAACGCACTTTCTGATCACCAGTTGTTCATTTCCTTCGTTGTCTGGTTTTCTCTCTAGTCAGTCAATCTCTCTCCACCGTACCAATTATGTCGTTTGCCGCAGCTACCACCGGCGCCGCCCCGGCTACGCTCAAACAATTTTACTGCTATCAATGCAACTGCACCGTCACAATTTCCGTCTCCGGATCCTCCGACCCCTCATGCCCTCTGTGCAACGAGGGGTTCCTCGAAGAATACGAAAACCCTATCAGTCAAGACTCCAGCGCCGACCCGCTTTTCCCCTCTTTTGACCCGTTCTCCACCCTCTTACCCCTTCTGTTCTCCTCCACTTCCTCCTCCGGAGGGGCTTTCGACTTCCAAAACCTTGACAATCTGTTCGGACCCGCATCTGAAACCCGGGGTGATTCCAATGACCCGACAACTTTCAACGCTGTGGACTTTCTCCGTAGTTACCTCGAGAACCTTCACTCTGGCGGGGCCCGAATCCAGTTTGTGATCGAGAACAACGGGTCGGGGTCGGATGCGGGAGGGTTTCGTCTTCCTGGCAATATTGGGGATTACTTCATCGGCCCGGGTCTGGAGCAACTGATTCAACAATTAGCCGAGAATGATCCTAATCGATACGGAACCCCACCGGCCTCGAAATCCGCTGTTGATGCGCTGCCGACAGTTAAAATAACGGAAGAATCTTTGAATTCGGAGATGAACCAATGTGCGGTCTGCAAAGACGAGTTTGAAAAGGGTGCCGAGGTGAAGCAGATGCCGTGCAAGCATCTTTACCACGAAGAATGCATAATCCCGTGGCTTCAGTTGCACAATTCTTGCCCGGTTTGCCGGTATGAGCTGCCAACAGATGATACTGACTATGAAAACAGGCAAGCTGAAGATGGCCACGGAGGCGAAGGGGAGAACAGGATAGCGGAGAGAAGGTTTAGCATTTCCCTGCCTTGGTTGTTTGGGAGGCATGGGTCAAGCAGCGATGAAGGTGACAATGGACAAAGTAGCTCGTGAAGATTGTGAGTTTGCTTGGTTCTTTTTCTCTTATGAAATTCGTTGATTTGAGCTATACATGTACTTGCTCTGCGTCCTTTTCTTTTGATGAAGCTTAGTAATAATTTTCCCGAGTTGAGCGTTTTCTTATCATTCAAAGCTTTGTTAGGATCTAGGTTTTCACATATGTGTGCAAGCTTGTGTGCAATTGTGTTCGTGTTATTGCTTTATCAAAATTGTCTCTCTATCGCATCCAAACCCTTCCAGCATGTGCAATTTGCTTGAAGCTGAAACTTAGGGCAGATCATTGTCTTTCCGAGTTAGAATGAGATCAAATCTATTTTCGGTTTGAAAGTTGGCCAGTTGGGTGTAGCTGGTGTTATTTCCATTTTATAGGAATCTTCATTCAAAGGCCTGAATAAGAGAAGGACTGCTTGTGAAATAGCATCTAATGCAATCAATAAGATCTTTGCCATTCTGTTGTTAGGTTGGTGTCAATGTCTAGGTTAATGTCATTGTCTGCTTGCTTCTTGCTTCTTGCTTTTTGCTTTTTGCTTCAGGTCATTGTTGTCGGTTGGAATAAAATTAAATGTCCTGTATATTCTTTTGATTGTCTGTCATTGATGTCTTTCTTTTTTAACTTTTTTTTTTTTCATTTGGAGATGATTGATTTTTACATCATATTGAATCAATGTGATAACCCTGCCTCTGGCTGTTTTGAAGCCGTCATCCCACAAGTATCTAAGAATGAGCAACTCTTTTTGCACTCGTGGCTAAATCGTGTGTCGGGGTAGACCATAGCGTAATGACAATTATTGTTTCTGTTAATTCATAGATCTTTTAAGGCAATTGTAGAAGGTAGTTTCCACAATTTGCTTGCCGTGAACTATCCCAAATTTGGAAGGACAATGCATGGCAAGATATTTTGTCAGCTGTTGCATTTTGTAGGACTATCATGGTTTTTGAGGATCTTGTTGGTTTTCTTTACGTGTGTTATCACATTTAAGTGCTTGGTATGGTATGCTTGTTTTGGCAAGCTTATCATAAATCTGAATAATGTTCCCACCCGTTATGGTTTCTTGGACAACCGCATATCAGAAACATGCAAATTCAAAACCATATCAGTGTTGGTCCCTACATGATGGACCTAGATATCCTTGCTAATGATAATCGTGGTGGATTTTCTTTCCTTGAGCTGTTGAATTCTGAAGCATGGTGTAGTTCATCCTCATGTTTAACTGTTTGAGCATCTTCTGGATCTGCTTCTTCCTTCTGCATCTGGGGGCATGAACTGACCTGCAGTTCACTCTGTTCCTTTACTTACATCATGAATATATATTAACTTAAGTTTAAGCTGTATCCATTAATCCGTATGTTCTACTACCAGTATTTTTGCCTTACCCCCTCTTGCATATCAAACTCCTGCAGCTTTTTATATCAAAACTCCCCTCCTAACATGTGAAAAAATGGAGGATGGATCGATCTTGTACCAGGAAACTTTGCTAAAGCTGCGAAACAGAAGCAATGCTGTGTGTAGACATGGAACAATTTTTTTTAAATTGAGTGATATTACTAAGCATTGTAGCGCCTAATTACTTACACACAGATTGATTTTCTATTCTGTATAGGCTATTTTATATGTTGAACTCCGTTTTACTTAATCATCATGGGCCAGGATGATCTATGAGTTGATGGATTGTTCAGGATGTCTGGAACTTCAAATGTCTATTATTCTTCTCTTTGGAAAAAGGTTAAAGGGTCACCAAGCAAGAGACCTTTACACATCTCCATAGAAAACGTATTAGCAGGTTAATCAACTTGGTATGGCTTCGACCCGTTAATCATCTTCGGAAACAATTCTAATTACGATTACCATCCACTCTAATTAATTATTCCACTTGGTTAACCAATTCGATAGGGCTATTTGATTTTCCGGAATTGTCGTAATTTTTTTGAAGAAGGTGCATTATTTTTATTTAAAAAAGATTTATAATAATATATTATTTTACTTTTTTATTTATATTTTCAAGCTTGTTCCTCTTGGTATGATTATTATGTTGAAAGCTGATCGGGCTTAATAGATTTAATTCATCCGTTTTGGGTATTTGAGTATCTTAAAATTAAAATTCCGGGTCAGTTGGATTTATTTTGGATGATGAATAGTTTTTAATTTAAAAAAATAGATTTGATATGATCAAATTAATTTTTTTTAGAAATAAAGAATTATTGGTTTCTTAAATAGATGGAAGGCTTCTATATTTTATTATTTTCATTAAATCTGAACATTTTTTCAGTAAAACATAATCATGTTTTCTCTAATAAAATAAGAAAAATAATAAATAAATAAATAAACTAATAAAAAAAGAGGGAACGAGTACTCTACTCCGTGTTAGATTATTCGCTGCCCCGCGCTGCCCCGCGCTGCCCTGCCGGAGAAACGAGTTAAGCAGCTACCCGCTGTGAGAAGGAAGAGCCGGTGGTACTGGAGAGAAATGGAAGCAGATGACAAGAACGACCCAACGTTCTCCCCAACCAATTCACAGCAAACCAGTAATTCATTGATTTATCTCACTCAAGCTTTCTTTTTCTGCGTTTAAGGTTCATTTTATGTGTGGCTGTTTTGAGTTCATTGTGGGGTTAGTGATTCTAGGAAGTTGGTTTATTTATTTATTTGTTTGTTTGTTTATTGCAGTTTCGGATGATGATGTGATAGACTACTCTGTCAAACCTGAGTTTTACGATCCAAAACTTGACGAGAGAGATGAGCGATGGGTTCAGAGTAAACGAAAGGGAAATGATTCTGATGCCGTGCTCAGTTGCCCAGCTTGTTTCACAACCCTATGCCTTGAATGTCAAAGGTATCCGTATTCCTTGATGTTTCTTCCCGTGTTCCTTTCAATTCTTAACTTTTACTGGATTGCTATTAGGGATATGCACTTATTTTCTATGTTTTCTCTGATATGTGCTGCTGATTTATGAAATGATCATGTGCATTTTGTTTTTTTCTTTTTGGTACTTTGCGAAACGTCCCCTCTTTCTGTCTCGGTGATGATATGCCATCTCTGGCTTTCTGTTGATTTTAGCTGGACGGGAATTTCTTATGGAGTGACGCGTCTTTGGGAAGCATTAAGGGTTAGGATGTTTTACTGACAGAGGGGCACTGAGTAGTTGGTTGCTGCAGGTTTCAAACATCCCCGTGTAGGCTGCAAGGATTGACACTTTTTATCCTCTGTGCCAATGGTTCAACTCTCTTTCATTTTGACATCACACAAGTTATGCAGCAGCTCCAACTTGAGCTACTGAATATACGTATATTTTTCTCGAGTTAATCTCACATCTGCGGGGGTAGCTTGGAGAGATTTACAGGTTCTTAGTATCAACTGGAAAGGGTTATTACCAACTGGAATAATTGGTCCATTCACTTGTATGTCAACATTTTTTTACGAAAGAATAAACCATAGTGATATATAAGAATTGACGGAGACTTTTGAGGGGGGATACAGCCACTTTCAGCTCCCCGTGTCAGTACTCCAAATGACTTATATTGTTGATATGTTAGGTCTCATTTGATCACTGCATTGCATCCTCGAAGAAATCATGAACTGAAAGCTGCGATCTTAGGGAAATGATATGTTCACAGTATTGGTGCTGCATCCCTCTTCTCAATATTGCTTTTCAAGCACTTTCCCTAATCTAATGGAACCTTGATAGCTCTATGCTATGTTTGTGTATTTCAGTTGTCTCATCACTGTATAAATTTTCTCTTATTCAGACCATTTCTTAATTATTTTTGTACCCACCTCCAGGTGACCATGTGGTTTTTGTCTGACATCAGCCAAAGTTCTTATGCATGTAGGGTACATTTTTCTTAACTTCATAAATAGTGGCAATGGTCTGAGTCTGTAAGTCTAAACCGTAAAGAAGATTTGTGTATGATGAGGTGTGTTTCTGGTTACTTTTTATGTTTACTTTCTCAGGAGTCGGGAACCCAAGGCTTTGACTTACATTTGATGTATTAATTTTGGTGTAAACTCTGAAATTAATTGATTCATATACCTTTGTTTCAGAGTAAGATGATGCATAAGTTCCTTATTCCATTTAGGGAGGAGCCTTTTTGTCGGCATGAATAAAACGTAGCAAGTTTCATCACCTTAATTGTTAAGATTATATTTGACTTCAGAAGGACTAGAATTTGCTTTTGGTCCAGTATTTGGATTATGAAGAAGGGGTTTGCAGTCACGATGGTTCTTTTTTGCCTTTTCAAGGCAGGGTTAAGGAGAAGGTTATTTGAGTTTGAATCATGCCTTTGTCAATTATCTCCCATGAGAAGCAAATTCTGATTTCCCCCTTTCGAACTCCAGTTTCGGAGAGTGTGCATTTCAATTAAATCTTAGATTCTGTTTGTCTGACAATATTAATGAAAACTCTGTCATCTTACCCATCTATAAATTTAATCTTTGATTGATTGGTATTCTGCAGGCATGAGAAATATTTGACCCAGTACAGGGCCGTGTTTGTTTGTAATTGCAAGATTGGAACTAGCCGGGTGATGGACAGTCGTAAAACCTCAAAGCAAGGCATAAAGAGGAAACGATCTAATAAAAGAGAAGCAGCACAATCAGATCACAACGAATTCAAGCCTGTCTTCTGTTCCCATTGCTCAACAGAGGTTGGTGTCATCGATGAAGATGAGGTTTATCATTTCTTCAATGTTCTTCCTAGCGAGTCTTGATATGCAGAGACTCGCCTTGACTCTCCCTCGGAAGACTTTGTACAAACATAATATTCTGCATATCTGGATGCTTACTGACACCTTGTTCTTTCATTATGCTATACCTGATCCTGCGCGCTAACATGGGTTCCTCATCCTCTACTTCGCATTTGTTCAAAATACTGAATATCCACCTGAGCACAGAGCACCTCCGTGGAATCACCAAATTTTTCATCAAACACGTTCGTCCAGTTCTTACCAAACCATGGCTTCTAGCTGGTAGGAACTACTTGCCTGTTTATACTATCATGGTAGAAACTGTTGCCCTCCCTAGATGCTCCGTGGTTCCTTTCATCAAAAACTCCAAAGCCCTGTCTGGTGGGCTCTGACTGTTGGACATATTGACAATTTTGTGACTGCAATTATGATTCCATTTCCATCATCTTTGGATCGGTTTCCTGTGGGATCAGCCTGGTAGGCCCCCTGTATTAATCATGCCTCTCCCATTGTTTATCAGCATTTATGGGTACAGACAAAACTATATCTATGCTGTTTAGTTTTGTTTTTTTGGTGAAAGTTTAATTTTCTGTTATTGCTAGTACTAGTATTCCCCACTAACCCTCGGGATTCGGGAAGCTATCCTGATAACTTAGTAAAATATTTACTTAATATTTAATTGCTTTTGTTTTGTTTATCCTAATTGGATGACAAGGATATCCACCCTAATATTAAGAATTAATTAAAGCCACAGGGGCCCCGTTGTGCAACTGTGGGATAGAGTAGGATATGCGAGCCATGGAGGAGGGGGTACGTGTATTAAAAAGGGCCCCACCTAGCATGTGTTCTTCTTCCTCTCTCCACCGGCTCCTGCCGCTTAATGATTAGGTCTCTCTGCTTTCCCTCAGAAAATAAACCATTTATCCGGGAAATAAAAGACCCGCATTTTCCCCATCTGCAGCCCCGCCCGCACCTCGTCATCCTTCCTCCATCCAAGTGGTCGTGAGTCTTTATTTATTTGGTCTCCCCGGCTAAGGATAAGGAATCGAACACTCTACTCTTAGAGTCTCTCTCCTTGTCTTGGTGCAGCGACATGTCAAATTATGATAGCGGAGTCCACAACGGCGCGGTAGGTGATTCCCAGAGAGAACACGAGGAGCAGCATAAGCAGAGGAGTACGAATGAAGCTCTTTCCGTGAAGAAGCCGTCGTCGAAGGACCGTCATAGCAAAGTTGACGGTCGTGGCCGGAGGATTCGCATGCCTATCATATGCGCCGCACGTGTCTTCCAGCTGACCCGTGAGCTCGGCCACAAATCCGAAGGCCAGACCATCGAGTGGCTTCTCTGCCAAGCCGAGCCTTCGATTATAGCCGCCACCGGCTCCGGCACTACCCCCGCCAGCTTCTCCACTGTCTCTGTCTCTCTACGGGCCGGAGGCAACTCTAGCTCATTCGGCTCGCTCACGCATTCTGGCAATTCTAGTGGGTTGGAGCATAAACCCTTACTTGAAGGGCCTGAGCCGTTTATGCTTGGGAAGAGGGTGAGGACAGAGGAAGAGAGCGGGAATGGCGGGAAGGATGACGGTGTGGTCGGGGTGAGCCCGAACATCGGCTCGCTGGGCTCTTTGTTAGGCCCCACAGGAGCAGCTCCGGGAGGATTTTGGGCGCTACCAGGAAGGCCAGATTTCTGGGGTTTCGGTACTACTGTTTCCCCACCGGAGACTCTCGTGCAGCCGGTATCGGGGCAGCAGTCTTCGTTGTTTGTCCAGTACCAACAGCAGGCGACGGCAGCAGCTATGGGAGAGGCGTCAGTAGCTAGGGTGGGAAATTATCTACCAGGGCATCTGAATTTGTTGGCTTCTTTGTCAGGAGGGGCGCGGAATTCAGGTCGGAAAGAATAGGATCCGCTAGGAGAATTCTGTATTGGCGCTATGTCGTGTATCACGGTTTGGCTTTTGCCTCTGTTGTTTGTGTGAGTGTGAAGAATGATTGACGAGAATATTAGGGCAATTAGGGGTACTGTTTTTAGGAATTGGCTTGGGGGAAGTCTGGTGATGGATGGACGGGTAAAACATTAAATTAGGGAGTTCTTTTTAGTAAGTATGCATGAAGATTTATTAGGATTTTTCTTAGAGCTTCAATTTTGTTCATGTTTCTTGGGAATAAGCAGAGAGGGAATGTGGAATTGTGGTTTTCAGAATTGGATTCCGTGGTTGAACCTGCAAGAATCGTCTTTCTAAGAGTACAGGAAGATATGTGCATATCATTATTGACTTTTGAGTAGCTCTCAGTGCTGTTTTAAAGAAGTTGGCGAAATCTTCCTTCCTACTTTGTGGGTAACCTTGAAGTTTTCTTTCCAACTATGTGACTCGTTGTTCTTGATTCGTGTTCAAGCATTGCTACAGGGAAAGATCAGGGGAATTTGACCTTTCCCTATGTGTGTGATGCTGCTTCGATGGAGTTCCAAATTTGTTGGATGAGCATTGGAGGATAGTTTGATGGATAAGGTATACCGCTTATTGGCGGCTGTTGTTGGGTTATCTAAAGAAGAGATATGTGGTCCTTAGGAAGCTTTGCTTATATTTGATTTTCAACAGTGATGGGCTGCAGATTGTTTCTAGCTCATTTCCGCTTCAGATTATGTGTTGGTATACCAATCTCTAAGAGACTTTCGTGGGAAAGCTTCGAGTGTAAGACCTCTCGTGTCTTTTAAAATCTTATCATAATTTTTAGCCATTCCTTAGATTAGTCAGCTTTCGAGAATAATGTGTGTTCCATGTATTGTAATTCATTTGGTTTTTTTTTGTTGGGTGACTGTTGTGTGGATAAGAAAGCCATTTTCGATTCTCTTGATTTGTCGATTTATTGCTCGGTGCCCTAGTACAAATTGGTGCTACTTTTCAAGGACTTCACCATTGCTTTCCGGATGGATTGAGTTTTGACTCAAGAACATTGAAATAAAAAAAAATGACCTTCTCAGGATGAGAGTTGTAATCCACAAAATGCCCCCATGCAGGATCGAACTACAGACCTTCAGTTTACAAGACTGACGCTCTACCACTGAGCTATAGGGGCAGCTTGCGTTGGTGTGAGCGCAGTAAAATCTTCATCAACTCTAATTACGAGAATGGAAAACATGAAAGGTTGCTTAGGAAAAGGAGGTTGTTGCCCTTTTTAAGCTGTGCTGCAGGTGGTGTGATTGTTGGACAAAACTATTTGATTGAAAATCCTTTCCCAACTGCAGTGAAATGGATTCATAGTGATGTTTAGGATTGAGATATTGAAAATGTTTTCTGTTCTACTCTCTGTAGATTGCATCTCTCTCATCTATTAGCTCCTCCATCATTTTGTGGTCACAGTGCTGCTGGTCGGGGATAGCTTCCCTGCTGACAATAGAAAACCAGCAGATTGGATGCATGTGGACTAGGCTGTTTGAGGAAATTATGAAGCCATAAACCCCTAGATATGCTGACTGATGTTGGAAGCCATGTGGATGTAGGGTATATTACTCGTTAGGCTAGTAGCATGACATGCTTCTCTGCTTTTTGGTATTTTTTATCCGGTCAGAGAGACAGAATGGCTGGCCTTTGTAGTGAAAGAAGAGCTGACCTTGTCGATACGATAATGGAAGCAAAATTTTATATATTTTGTAGTAAAATATTACTAATTGGATGTTTGTCATTTGACAGGTTATCTTCCTTGTACTCCTCTATATATATGGGTGAACGAAGGGATTTTCAGAGGCATGGTTTGTCGCTGATCCTTTTGTCATACTTCCCACTCTTGATATTTCTTGATAGAGTACACAAGTGTGAACAGTTGAAAGATCAATATTGATGAAAGCCATTGCTGGAAGTGGCTTACCTCAAGAATTAATGTTTGACCTCGGAGAACCCTCGCCTCCTTGCTTCTACTTTCCACACAAAGCAGCCGCCGGAGGTGCATCCCTGTCCTCTTGTCGAAAACCAGAACCCAACAATCAAGCGGATGAGCCTGAGATTCACCTCTTTGATGCCCAAAAGTACTTCAATGACAGTGGGACTGAATCCAAAGTAGGCAAGAGAGTTTCTCCTTTTAATAATGCTGCTAATGCTGTCAACCATGAGCATACCTCGGAGCGATATGATTTCTCTTCCATCCCTAGATTCTCCTCCGCTTCATCCTCCGTGGATGGTTATAGTCGGAATTACAGTGCTCGGTCTTCCCACACAATGCCGACAGCTTCATCAGAGGCTAGTTGGAATAGCCAGACAGGATTGTTGTCGAATTCTCCTGGTGCTACTGGTGTTTCCGTGCAAAATTCCCCTCGCCGAAATGGCAAGAAAAAGGGGTCTGCTTCAAAATGGCTTTTTCGAGGAAAATGTCCTTGCTCAGGAAAGAAATCTGTTCAAGTGGAAGAAAACATATCCAAAGGAAAATGTCCTTGCACAGGAAAGAAATCTGTTCAAGTTGAGAGCCTATCTGAGTTCAGAACTACATCGCGTCCAGGCCTGAACCCTGACGTCTCCTTGATTAATCTCAAAAACCAGAGTGCTACCCCGGTTGACAACAGCTTGGTCACACCAGCTAATCGGGTTGAGAAACGGGAAGCTATTCCTACTACTCATAGAATCTCTGCAGAGAACGGCAGTTTCGCTTCAAACCTTGGGCAGTACAGCGTATCCACAGAGAGACCCTTCAGTGATCCCACCAATGGTTTCACTTTTCCTATCCTGAGCCAAAAACCTTCGCCAATAAAAGTGGTACTAAATGGGTTGCCGTCTTCCAATCACAAAACTCCTGTTGAGGATCCACCTCGGGATTCATTGGAAGTTTTCCAACTAGCAAACGACCCCATCCCAGCCAAGTCAGTGAATGATCATCACCGACGTCACAGTTTCATTGCTGTGGATGATGACATGATAAGCGATGCAAGTTCAGACTTGTTTGAGATCGAGAGCTTCACCACGCAGACTACCTCGTATCCAACATGTGATATCAACCCAGGTGAGGCTCTTGATGATGCCTCAGCCGGCTTTAACACAAGAAGTCTAGGTGACGCCAGCGGAAGGGGCTTGCATAGTTGGGAGTGTCTTGATGATGCTAGGACACCGTCCACCGCCCCAACAGAATTTTACGAGCCAAGTGAAGTTAGCTTTGATTGGAGTGTGACCACAGCAGAAGGGTTCGACCGAGAAAGCATCACAAATTTTTCAGTCGCCGCATCGGAAGCTGATGAGATGAACATTATGCGCAACCATGAGGCTGGAAAGGATACCGGAAGTGGCGGCGGGAAGAGAAATGTAGGGAACGGAAGGCTGTTATTGAGCTGTCGGCGCGAGAAGGCGGTTAGTGTAGGGCCGCAGCCAGTGAAATGTGTGCCTATCGAGGGACAAAGAGTTGCTAGCTCCACATTGAGGCATGTGACTGGTAGGCCACCGGCTGCGAATAAGCCACCACTTGCAAGGTCTCCGTCTACGCACTTGTCTTCTCCTTTTGCTACATAGATAGGAAGCAGCCAGACATGGCATTTCCGTGCCGCCATATGAGGAGTTCAGTTTACCTCAACAGATGCATCTCTCTTTTACCTGTCATCTTTTCTGCTTCCCTTTCCATTTTCCCCTAGCTATTTCCACCTATGTGTTTCTATGATCTTTCAAGGCCATTCATTATCTTAGCTGGCTATTCAGAGTAAAGACGGCAAACGTTCGGCTGTTTTTGCGTACAAGCCCAATGAAACTCCCGAGGTCGAAACCAGAGGAGTTCACAGATAGATAGAAAGAAACGAAAAAAAAGGGGCTTGAGTGAATAATTGGGCCAAGCAACTTTTCCTAACGTTTGACACGGCAAAGCAAATGTGTGCTTGAGAGCCCATGGTTTTGAACTTGGTAGAAAGTTCCCATAAACCCCAAAACCACGCTTTCCAGAAGGAAATAATAAATGCACCGTCGAAACCATCTAATATCGACTAAATCAGGAAAACTATCCCCAGGTTTCAAGTTTCAACTACCTTTATGAACTTTTAAATACGGACCGCATTGTCAGGTAGGAAGAAAACCAGCGGGCCGCTTTCAATAGTTTCGAGCTTCAGCTTTGTCTTGTGCTTGAATAAATAGCAGGGCATGTCGCTCCCCCGATAATTAACTCGTTTAGCGAAAAAGAGGAAAAAGACAAAGAAGCGTACACAGGTTCTCTTGATTGAAGAAGCCTTCTTGGGTATTCTATGGCTTCACTTGTTCTCTTATTCTCATCATTCATTCGTCGCCAAAACCCAAATACAGCTTTACTAACAACACTACCCTCCTCTTCTTTTACCTCTTCCTGCTCGGCTGCCATCACTCCTGCTACTCGAAAGACACCGGCGAACGGCATCGGAGAGTATGAGTCCAGGATTGAAGTTGAGGATGTGCAAGAACCCAAGTTTTGTATAGACCTGGCCTGGCCTTAGATTTTTATGGTTGATCTGTACAATAGTTTTGCTTTCCATAGCTAAAAGCAAAATAGTTTTTCTTCATGTACGTGTAGTCATAAATGGGAATAAAAGAGCTTTCTTTGACAATGGGTTTGTGTTAAATTACTGAATTCAAGCACGGAATTTATTCACCACATCACTGTACTTTTCTCCATACCCAATGGTGAACGTCGGGGTTAAAATTAAGAACTGGCGGTGACATATTATGCAGTGAAACGAAACAAGTACTGTTGGTATAGCACACATTTGGCGATGGGGGCAGATATTTACACAAGACAAAGCAAAAGAGTAGATCAAGGGCTTCAACTAAAACAGTAACTTCTATACCTCTCGAAGAAGAGCAGTTTTGATGCGGAATTAGCGCTGTGGATCATCCAGTAGCTTGATGAACATTGGGTTTAAGCTCTGGTATGGCTCGCTCTGTCGCAGTCTCTCAAAATAGGACTTCATTAGTCCATTCTTCCTTGCAATGTCAGAGCGTACCCAACCTGACCGGTTTCTTGGAGCACCAGTTACCACCACAGTTGTCTGCTTGTTAGCCAAATGAGCAAGAGGCACCATTACCTCTGGCTCGGTAGCTGAGGAGGCATCAACTAGAAAGATATGACTAAAGTGACCAGGAGCCATGCCTTCATTATGTAGTCGAAAGCTACTTGTGAAAGTAGATAATATTACTCTGTAGCTCTGCAGTTCCTGAAGCGAGGGACAAGAAAAACACTCGCCTTCATAGGGACACGAGAGAAGGATGTCCATAGGAACCCCGTCTACCTCTCGAAATGCAGCATTGGCTCTAAAAATGTTGGATTCTGAGATTGACTTCTTTAAGTTCCTCATCAGCACATCACAGGTGCTATTGATCGGCGCACATATGAGGATATGGTGCGTTCGGAGAGTTTCGGTAAATTTGAATTACCGATTCCATGATGACAGAACCTGTTCTTGACAATACCTTCGAGTTAGATTGTCTAGCTGTTGCATCATCAGTAACACAAAGCGGACCCTCTATAAGATAAGGTGCTGGCCCTTCAGAGCTTAGAATTTGACGAACTGCAGCACTTTGATTCTCGTCTAAAGTGAGGTTGGACAGGCGGAAAGGTATTGGAGTGAGCATGCGTTTTCTGGAGGTGTAATCAGGAAAAAGAAATTTTCTAAATGAAGGATCTGAAGCAGCTTCAACTGCTTGATGAGCCCTTTTTAGACACACTCGATTAAATGAGAAGCTAACGTCATATTTGCATTCTGGATAGTGCTGATAGTGAAAGTCTTCACCAAATTCAACTAGCACATGAGTGCTCCTTTCCACTTTGTAGAGGATACCCTGGTAACCATTTCACCACAAAAACATCATGAAATCGACAAAGAAACATTGCAGCAATAAAACTGAAAACAATTGAAAAGGGCTAACCTGAAAGGATTCGGTTTCTCGATCAGAAGGTTTTACAAAGACGAAGTCCCTTGATAAAAGAAATGGTCGCCTCTCACGAGCTGAGACGAGCTCAAATGCTACAAAGGTTTTATTGACCCTCTCGTAACTGAAGTCCATGTTCTTAGGCGACTTCTTTGAGATTGTTGATTTTTGTAACTTCAGAGGGACATTTTCTAAATTGAACTCGCTCCATTTCTGATACAAGAAAGGTATATAATCACCAAAACCCAACAAACAAGCTTTACCATTACAAGACCAGAGGAAGGAATTCACAACAATTTTGAAGCTCATAGGCATATAAAGGTATATAGGCAACGACCGCCAGAAAGCTCTGAACCAGATTAAAACTCAGTATGCAATAACCAATAAGATTATCACTAAAGGTTGATGAGAAAAGCCTGGCCCGATGCCTGCATCAACTTCGTCATCCAGAATAACTATAAGTCTTCAACTAAATGTCATTCTAACAATTGACAATAGTATTGCTGTTCATTTCACAGAAAAGGAAGAATTGTTCACAACAGTAAGGTTTCCTGTGCAGAAAAGTCTTTTTTGTTTCTTTTCACATTAGCACTTCTCTTTTATCCTGCATAAGATGTTGTATTTTTCTTTAGTTACAGGATAAGGAAATTATGCAGCTTTGTACCTCAATGTAGAAGTCCTCGGCATACAGAAGAGCAGCAAAATAATCCTTGTACGTTGCAAGAGTCAATGATTTTCTAAGTACTTCAGGGACCTTGTCTTTCCTGATCAACTCTTCAATACCTTTGGGAATTCCATAGATCGGTTTAGCATCCTTTTGGACCCAAATATAACTTGCTCGCTTATTACTCGAATTTGAGGCATCTGGGAGCAGAGTTGGCTTAAAGGATGGAAGAGACTTGGTGGATGTAGATGCTTTAGGTGAAGATGGTGTATTTATTTGGGGGGTTGTTGTTGTTGTTGTTGTTTTGGGTTTAACAACTGACGAGGATGGTCTTGAAAGGAAAGGTTGGAATTCCGGAAGTGATGGGAATGTAACCGGAGAAGGAAGGAACTTGGTGGATGTAGATACTTTAGGTGAAGATGGTGTATTTATTCGGGTTGTTGTTGTTGTTGTTGTTGTTGTTTTGGGTTTAACAACAGACGAGGATGTGATCGCTGGAGTAAGGGATGGTATTGATGGTGGAAGAGGGTGTGTGGATGAAGATTCATGTCTTAATGATCGTCTAGGAGAACTATAATCATAGACAGGTGAATGTATTATGCCACCACTTGAATCCTTGGGAGCTCTCAGGAAGGCTGCACCTTCGTCAATGTACCTTGATCCAGTGTTTTCTGAACTAGTAAACCATGATCCTACCGCAGTTTTGAATTTAGTAGGAAGATTTAGTGGCGGCTGCAGCCTCGTGTGCACAAAAGTGTCTTCATATGAATATCCATCATCACCACTTTGATCTTCTACACAACAGAGCATGCATCGCAAGCACTCGAGAAATCCAGACATTAGTCAGTCCTACAACCAAAATGCAAGCATTTTAGAACAAGAAAGAAAGGAGGTTAACAACTTAGAGTTTGATAATCATTATCGGAAATGGAGTTAAGATTCCAGGAATTCTGAGAATAAAAATCAACTATGTATATTTTAACAGGTGTCGATCAATATCCAAACAAAATATCGATCAAAACCCGAAAAGATCCTGTGATCCAACGGGATACTTTTCTATTCTGAAAAAATGGGTAAGCACAATCGTGGTGTTGACTTGGCTGCACAATATCAATTAGGTCTAGATTGAACGGATCAGAATGGAATGATACAAAATCGAAGGTACTGGTGAGTGCTCGAATGTCAAGTATATAGCAACATTTCATGAGATAGCAGAGGCTGAGAACAAAATGACCCATTCCAGATAATACAAAAGGAATTGCAAGGGACAAGCAGTTTCTGCCCATCAGCCGCCAGGAATCCCCAAACTTTCCCCGACGGCCACATGAAACAGGTATAGTTTGACGACATGCAAGAAGATGAACTCACTGGTAGGTGTGGACAAAAATCGCATGCACAAGACCCAGATGGTCCATGGCAATAGCTCTTGAACAGCTGAAACCAACCAAGAAGAAAGTGACTCACCGAGAGATCTTGGAAGCGAAGTAAAGCAGATGATCTTCTACAGTTGTACACAAGACCAGTTAAAAGATCTTGTACTTGAGAAAAAAGGGAACCTACATGGGTTGCAAGCAAGACAATTCAAAACACTTTCCAGTACAACCACTCTTGTCAAAGACAAAACAGCAAAGTGGATCCCAGCAAACACGAGCCCAATTCTGACGTGGCGGATGGTTGTCTTCTGCACCCGCTGACCAAGAAGAAGACCTAGTCTGTCAGAGGTGTTTTTCCAAAGTGTGCGGGGATTAGTTGGCACATGCATCATCCCCGCACGCTCCGTTAAGTGCAAGCGCAAGAAGAAGTCCCAGTACAAATATATTATTAGAAAATCCGCTGAGAGGGCACTGATGCAACTACCTAATAGGTTTTCAGGTTGCCTTTCAAATCCCATCCTTTTATCCTTTTAATCAAGTTTTTGCCCAGCGATTGATGTCTTTTGGGTTCATTGACAAAAATAAATAATAGATATTTACAATTATTTATTTTATTTTTCCTGTTATTCGACCAAAGTCGGTGTTATTCTATCATTTTCATGTCACTGTTTCCATTCTATACATTACTTCAATCTCTAAACTTGGGCCCTAACAATCAAGCCAAGGGAGGGACCGCAGTTGAGGCTAATGACTCTGATAGATGCAGTTTCTTCAGACCTGAGCCCTTGGTTGAATCACCGGGCTTGCTCCAGGTGGCCACTGCCCAGGGAAAATGTTAAAAAAACACGAAGCATGGCAAAAGGGTAGAGACACATAGATCCAGAACTTGGAGGAATGACAAATAGAAGCCAACAAATAAACAGATAGATCCATCAACTGAAAGAACCGGGAGTTTGTAGCCCCCCATTAGCATACAAGTGGATTCTAAATATGCAGGCTGCCACAGTTATTTGAGTAAGAAGGCATATGCTGGATATACCTGTAACTTCTTGATCAACAAATTAATGTCACTGGAGGGTTTGATCCTCAAACTTGATGCAGAAACAATAAAGATAAATATTTACCCGGCAAAGTTGGTTTAGAGAAACAAAACATGAATTGAAAGATGCATAATAATTCTATGAAGTGCAGAACAGAAGACAGTAATAAGTTCTAATACAAATTATTAAGCCACAACTTAAGATTCTGCCAAAACTCTGCTGCTGCTGCTCCTAAATGTTGACCTAGTGCAGCTACATATAGCAAACAGTGCACATCTGACTATTCGACTGTGCATTCGATCTACAGGGGAAAGGAAGTAGAAGCTATGCCCACCTCCATTTGCTGAAAAACAAACTAGTCAATATGCCGTTGCTGGGTTTGGGACAGAGCCAGCCAAACCATCTTTTCCATTGACTAGAAATGAATGTTAGTTGCTCCCTTATAGAGGGGTCTGATTTTGAACTAAGAGGAGCTGCAGTAGGAGAGACAAAACTGGGATCAAAACAAACAGTTTTGAAATGGTCAGGGAGGCCACCGATATCTGGGTGGAAATACTGTGGCACCATTCCTGGCACAAACTGTGTAAACCAATCTCTTTCAACATTTTTGTTATTGGTAATGCACACCTGTAGCAACAAACTGTCACGATTAGGGTGACAGAAGGTAGTGTAGCGGTGGTACCTGTTCCAACACACGTGTGTGTCGTATTCATCTGTGCAGTGAAGAGAAAGTCCTTCAATATTATTCCCACTTACTTTCCATATTTTCATCATATGACTATTATGTTCCACAATAGTCAGGCAACTGTTTAGAACCAGTAACTCATAAAAGTCACCAGAAACATAAAATTTGGGAAAGGGGATGGTGTAGAACTTCTCCTCGCTTATATCAAAAGCAAGGATACATTTGTTAATGGTGTTGAAATCCATTAACCAGTGGAGAGATCCATTCCAGAATACTGCAGCATCCAATTCAGAGACAAATACATTTTGAGGGGGATTCAACTGCCTCCACGAACTTTCTCCAAGCGTAATTATCTGGAACTGACTCACTTTCTTATCGGTAGCAGTTCTATATTCTCGAACAACCTTATATCTCTTAGAGAGCTTGTCAAAGCCAAAACCAATCTGATGACTGACAAGATATTCCTTTGATCTGGACACTGGTAATATTACACACTCTTTTGTTATTGGGTTGCATATGAAGATGGGATCCAGCCTTTGATCCAAAGCCATGCAGAGCAACCCATTACAAGAACACCTAATTTCAAGACCAGGCAGCAGCAGCTTAAAACGAGTGCGCAACGCAAGCTTCTCAAGGCGAATCTCAATGGGTTTGCATCTTCCAATATCAAGTAAAAATAGTCTATTCATATCAGTACTCGACTGTGATTGGACAATAAACTGAGGTGGCTTGTCATTATTCATAGTCTGATGCAAGTTGATAAAAAAAGGACTCCGGATCAAGCTACCCCAACTCTTACACACACTTCTACATCTAAGGATTGATTCCACTGGAAGTCTTGCCAGAATCTCACAAAAGATATCAGGTGGGAACACAGCTTCCGTTTGCGGATCAACATCGCAGCTGTTTATTCTCCTTCGCTTCAAGTTATCCATTAGCAGAAAAAATGCCGTTTGGGAAAATTTTATACGCACCCAAAACCCTCAAATCTCACCCCAAAACGTCCTTCAGTAAGAACATAACAGCAAATGTTAAATACTGCAACAGCGCAGTCATCAAGAGATCATTAAGTCATCACCACAACACAAAACAAGTACCAGAATGCATAGAGGAAAACTTATAAGTGAAGACAGCTTAGTCAAAGACCCATTCCAGGTTAAATCGTACAGGCAATAAGCCAATGAAATAATTCAAATTTCATCAAATTTCAACAAATTTCTCAATCAAATAAAACTGTTCAAGTCTCGACATCTCACTTAGAAAGGACTGAACCTTTTTTTGTCAAATTGCATGCCTATCCGAATGATGGGTACTAAAAAAAACACAAAAATCAAAAACTCATTACATAAAAAACAGTTCACTAAAATTATCGAACGCAATCAAACCTCGAATATAGCAAAGGGTAAATTCATAAAGCGAAACAAAATAATCAAACTTACCGTTCAAATTAAAAAAAATCAGCAGAAAAAGAGCCAACTTTGACCGACCTAAATTTAAAATATTGCAATAGCCGAAGACCAAATTGAATCAAAAGCTTAAAAGCTGTCGGAGTGGGTTTAGCAGACCAACCAATTCAGATAACGCAAAATCGTCCAGTAACACGAAGATGTATCACATGGGTACGCGCTTGGATACTCAGCAACAGAGAAAGATGAGCCTTGTCGGGAAGAAGAGGAGGTTCAAGTCTTCGCCGACGATGACCCAAACATTCTTAACGACGAAAAGCTGGAGACTGGCTGGGTACCGGTGCTATTTTCCAGAGCAGAAAAGGTCGGGGAGATTTTAAATATTTTCTTTTCTTATTTTATTTGGTAGGACTTAGTCTCACGTGACTCTCTCTCTCTCCCCCTCTCCGCTAAAATTCTTTGTAATCAAAATCAAGTGTTTTTTATAATAAAAGATTATCATCCGATCGTAATATTATTTTTTCTCGAATTTCTATCATAATAACTTTATCAATATTTTAAAATTCAAAATTTGATTAAATACACATTTGTTTTAATAGCTAATGTGAAATAATAACTCAAAAAATAATAATTCTAGAATTTTCTGTAGTAATTTCGTTAAACCAGTCTTGTTTGTCAGCTGGGTTAATTATCACAGAAGTACAAGGTTCCCATGTTTTTTGAAGTGTTCTTATGTGGTACAGGTCAGAATATCCTTTTGGGGTAAAAAAAAATCAAGAAATTTTAAGGGGAAGCCAAGCCAAGTGAAAGCTGTGGTATAACCACATATGAGACAAATCCTGACATGAAACTTTCTGAGCTTTCCCTGTCAATATCCGGAACTTGAGCTTTAAAGATGGCATCACTTGCAATCCGCACCAACTGCTTCAACGATGGATTTGAAGCCGTCCCTTTCCAGGCAATCAACCAGTTCTGCCTGAGGGAAAGAACAGATAAAAACCAATTCATAACATGAGACAGAAAAGATTGCAGCTGAATGTGCGTTTTCCATCCGAGCAAGAAGTCTGAAAAAACAGGCAAAGAGATGGATACCTTTATCCGAGGTATTAGGGCTGGCCCTCCATATGCAAACCCTGTATAGAGCTGTACAAGGGTTGCTCCAGCTCGTATTTTTTTGTATGCATCCTCGCCGCTGAATCAGACATTAATTTTTCGGTGAAGAAACAGATTTTGACAAGTAATTGAAATGTTCACGGATATTAAGCAAATGACCACAGGATACTTAATCGAGTTTACCTAAAAACACCCCCACAGCCTATTAAAGGAATCTTTCCCTGACAAAAGTAAGCCCACCGTCAAGAAATAATTCATACCAATACGAGCTGCCAAAATATGAAAGACAGCCAACAAAAGAAATCAACCATGGTGTAGACAGTTTCCAATAAGTGCCAAATAATTGACCAACAAGATGCCTTTTAACTTCAATGAAGAAGAAAGCAAGTCAAGAAAAAAGAAAACAAAGCCGAAAAGTTTATGTTCTCAATGGCAGAGTTGTGCAAAAATGAAGTGCTTAATGATGTATAAATGGGCAAAAAGGAAATAGCTGTCAGAGTTTTGCAATTTCTTGCTAGCTATCCTAACGGATTCTAATCACAATAATGCCATTATCATTAAGAATCTGAAAAGTTAGATGACTAAGAAAACAATAATATCACAACAGCTAGCATACCCTTGTCAATATATACATCTCTTTTAAGATATTTGTGGATAACTTGAAGAGAGGTTTCCCACTTAATCCACCAGCTTCCTCAGCAACAGGATTGTTCCTTACATAATCTGGCCTCGATATGGTTGTATTTGATATAATCTAGTCAAAGAGCAGAAAAAAAATATCAGCCTCAATTGGACAGTAATGAGGTTGTATGATGAAATGTCTACACTCAGCACTTAGCTGATTTGTGAAAAAAAAAAATGTAAACACAACAGGATTGATCAAAATATCATTTTGGAGAAGGAAATTCTGAGATTTTGAAGGTTTGTGATCTAGTAGGTAAATAATTACAATAACTAATTTGAGCACCTACAGATAACATGTAGAGAAAAGTTATTCCTAATCTCTGCAATTGATTTCAGCTACAGTAGAGGCATAAAACAAGTAATAAAATACAACTATATCTCATATGAAGATGCACTCGTATCTCTGCAACTTTTACGTAGAGAAATTCGATTACCATTAGTCACCTAACATAATCTAACTGAAAATGAGTAACATCCAACTTTGCAATTGAACACTTATTTCTGATAAGAATGATGATTTTTGCCTCTTCTTAGCACTTACCGTCCACGTGACTAATGGTGGCCAACAAGACATGTTGTAAACAGCTACACACAATTACAGACAGTAGATTCTAAACAAGTATTTAAGAAAAGATGAAAACCTGAAAGCCTGAAATTCATTTAATAAAAAATTAGGTAATGTTCATAAACACAACATCATATTCATACAGAGGTAAGACAAAGTACAGAGATAGAAAAGGTTTAAGCAGGCAATTTTTTTGAAGTATATGTTGCATAAAATATGTACCAGTCCATCCAAGCCAAGAGCAAGGGCAACCTACAATGACAAATAAATCACAAAAGAACTATAAGATTGCCCAACGGTAAAATACAAAAGAAAGATCAAAAGGAGAGCATTTACACACTGCTGCAATGTCTTCAAGATCTTCCCTAGACAGGTCAGGTGCAATTTTCACGACTAATGGTGGTGGACCGTCCTCACCCCATTGCATTTCATCTCTAGCAGCTTGGATCTAAATCGAAACCAAAGCAACAAAAACTTCACTCACTATCAGAAGGAGAAACAAACTACCTCAAGAAAACATACTCATGGTTAAACTTTATACCTTCTTCACAAGGTCCTTTAATTCTTTTCTTCCCTGTAGCTTGCGCAATCCAGGAGTATTGGGTGATGAAACATTGATAACCTAAGATGAAAAATGCACATATTACAAAGTCAATGTATACAGAAATCAATTCCTTTTAGTTATCTATAAGTAAAGGAAAAACACATGAAATGAATGCGTTTTAAATTTTTCTTATTACAAAAAAAAAAATGAAACCTAAGCATTAATCAAATGGAGGATTGCAAAACGTCACTCATAAACTGCCAACTAAATATATGGAGTAAAAAAAAGAATATATATAGAGAGAGAGAAGAAAAAAAAGATCTACCAAGTAATCAGCATACTGGGATAATGTATGAACTCCTTGTACATAATCGGCAGCAGCATCTTCAGTTGTCTTGTTCTTTCCGAGGTTGACCCCAAGGATGCCACGACCAGCTTTGCCTCCATGTGGGACATCATCACCAGATGATGAAGGGCTTGAAGATTCTTCTAGCTTCCTTTTTCCATGCTGGGCCCCCAATCGCTTTGCAACTGCTATAATTCCTTCGCTATTAAAGCCGTAACGATTGACAATGGCACTGGCAATAAAAACATGCACAAGAAAGAGTTAAGGACTCTCTTAATTGCTAATTATAAAAGATATCTCTTTGAAAGACACCATATGTCAAAGAATTAACCAACCCAAGCATATTCACTAACTCATACATGTGGACCAATTTAACAGGTAGCATTCTCACCTTTCTGGGCGTAATCGAAAGACACGTGGCTTTGGATTACCGTCCTGTGGAACAGGAGTAACAGAGCCAACTTCCACAAAACCAAAACCCAAACCAAGCAAGCCTTCAACAGCCTCAGCATTTTTATCGAAGCCAGCAGCAAGACCTATAGGGTTGGAGAACTTCTTTCCCCAAACTTCAAGTCCTATAATTGGTGGATCAAGCCTCTTCTCCCTGGGAACCCAACCACGAGCAGCTGCTGAGACAGCAAGTCTATGAGCAACCTCAGCATCCAGAAGAGCAAAAATTGGATTCACCATTTCTGTTGCTTTGAATAGCCAACCACTGCAATGATTGGTTGTGGCCAAATTTGGAGGTCACCGAGATAATACAAAAACTAATTTTCGCAATTTACCACTAACCCAAATCTTAACGTAAATTTTTTCTACCTACACTAGTTTCTTAAAGATTTCTATATTCACAAATTTAGAACTAAGCCAATGATTAAAATGAAAGGAAAAAAAAGCTATTATGGGAAATAGCTTATATTTTCTCTACTTGCAAAAGCTATTTCTAATTGCATATAATTGTGGTCATAAATTAAGAAAAAATAAATAATAATTCAGAGAATCGGATCGAAGTACCAGAAAGTTGCTTCATCCACCGTACTTACATAAGCTCCTCCAGCTATCACTAGCCCAAGAGTTGCTCCAGTCAATACCCTTCCCTAAGTTGATCATGATAGAGGTGAAACCTCAGAATCAGGAAAAAAAAGAAGTAACGTTCATACTTCCAGTAATACATTATGTCTTCAACATCACAACCATATGAACGAAGCTCAAAATGGAAGAAATTAATAGAAGACAAGTCTCATCCATAGAGACTTTTCAATTCAATAGAAAAATATACTGAAACTAAAAGCCTAGGTGCCTATTGGCTCTTTCCAGTTAGACCTCCTGACTTCAAAACTATAGCTCCGGCATTCCTCCTTTGAACGTTCCCACGAAATGAAGAGTGGATAAAAACTCAATCACAAACCACAAGGTCTCGTAGGCATAAAAATGTCTACTATCAAATTGGTTTTGATGAGCAAATGCATGAAAAATAAGAAATAAAAATTCTTTTCCATCATATTTTCAACTTATTCCCCGATGAAGAATACAGGCAAAAAGCTACATTGAAACCAAAAAACAAGTGAGTTGCCAAGTGAGTTTTAGAATACAGGCAAAATGCCAAACAAGTGAGTTTTCATGCAAAAACCTGTCACACAAATAAAAAGTTAAGCTTCAAATAACGACTTTCCCATCCGCCCACTTCCCACTCAAAAGAGAAAAAAAAGAAAAGAGAAAACAACGAATTTCCCATTCGCCCACTTCCCACTTAAGAGAGAAAAAAAGAAGAGAAAACAATAAAAAGTGCCATACTTTTTTGGAGAAGTGAGGGATTTTAGGAGCAGGCAACGCAGAAGAGGAAAACTGTCGATAACCGCCACGCACAGAACTTGAAAGCACCCTGTTTTGGAAAAACTCTTTTAGTAATCTCCTTGAAGCTCTGGCTGCCATCGGTAAACAACTATCCAAGCCCGCAAATTGCCTCCGAAATCTATCTATTATGCCCCCTAACAGAATTATGAGTAGAAGGAAACCCCAAAGAGTAAAAAAAAAAAAGAAAATTGAGAGGATTTTTTTTTTTTTTAAGAACAAAATCAAAAGGAGAGGGTGGTGTCCGTATTCATTTAAAAGCAAGAGAGAGGCCGGGAGAGGTTTTAGCGTACAGGAGAGGCTGCAGTTTGACGCCAAGTAGGGTAACCCTTCTTACTCGCGCCTTCGCAGTTATTTCATTTAGGTATAGAGGGAAAAAACTATTGTATATTTTTTATAATAACAAAATAAATTATTATCAAATTTCATTTATTTTAGAATATATAATATTTCTATATTTAATATTAAATTTATATAAAGATGTAAAGTCACCTAGGGTACTCAGACCAACAGGTAGAGGGCCACCACTCACCAGGCCCAGCAAGAGTAACTCTACAGATGAAGAAGACCACTACCGTATAGCAGAGGCCCAAATCTACTGTAAACAAGGTCGCCCAAAATATTACTTTTTAGTGGTCGGCCCGTTAACTATTTGGGCCTGTTGATTGTTGTCTTATAGTCAGTCTTGACGTGTTTAATGAAAACCCAGTTTGTAGTGTCGGAACAGTATTGACTCGATCCAAGAGACATCCTACCTATATAAACAGAAAACTTACAGTCCAAAAACGGGTTTAACGATTTCAACTTTTTGCTGTCTGTCTGCATAGCACTCGCTCACACGCTCTTATTAAGGGTAAGTAATTCAAGTCCATATAGCTTCTGAAGATGGCCACTAAAGCAGCAAATCTTCCAGGTGATGACTCTAAGAGTGACAATCACAGGCCACAGGCTAATTATCCTCCGGCCATCTGGGATTTTACTTCATTCACATATCCAGAAATGGTAACCAAACTCTTCATTTTATATATATATGAATTGGATGACCTAGGTACTTGACTTTTTTTTTTCTTAACCTTTGTCCTTGGCTTTTTTACGCAGGAGTTTGAATTGGTTGATAGGAAGGTGGACGTGTTGAAAGAAAGTGTTAAGGAAATTCTAATGACTTGTACTACGAATCCAGTTCACAACATTGAGTTCATCAACTTGCTCTGTCGACTTGGAGTTTCCTATCACTTTGAGGCTGAAATTGAAGAGCAATTAGCTCATATTTTCACTACCATTCCCACTCTCTTTGGTGAGAATAATGACCATGATCTCTACACCGTATCACTTCTATTCCGAGTCCTAAGACAGCATGGATACAAAGTACCTTGTGGTAACTAAGCACTTAAACATTTCTTCTTCTTTTCTTGCTGATCGAAGAGTTATTAGCTGATGTAAGGATGATGATTTTTGGTTCTTGAATATCAGATGTATTCCACAAGTTTAAGGAGAACGAGGGTTTCAAGAAAAGCATCTTCAATGACACCAAAGGTCTTCTTAGCTTATACGAGGCTTCCTATCTAAGTTTGCGAGGAGAGGAAATTATGGAAGAAGCCCTTACCTTTACTCGGAAAAAACTGGAGGAGGCATTGGTTTTACAGTCATGCCCTGACCTAGAGAAACAAATTAAGAAGGCACTAAGCACACCCTTCCACTTTGGTGTTCCTAGATTTGAGGCTCGGGAATACATTTTTATCTACGAAGAAGACGAATCTCGCAACGAAATGCTACTCAAGTTTGCCAAGTTGGATTTTAATAGGGTTCAGGTACTACACAAAAAAGAGATAAGCGTTCTATCCAGGTAAAAACATGTTTGAGAAGGATGCGGCATATATATATACAAGGAACTGAAATCTTAATTAATTCGATTGATTAATAATTTGCATTAATTTCAGATGGTGGAAAGACATTAAATTGATGGAGAAGCTTCCTTATTTAAGAGACAGAATTGTGGAAATATATTTCTGGGCAAATGGAATGCATTTCGAGCCTCAGTATGAAGTTTCTAGAACACTAGTTACCAAGTACACGATGATGATGTCTGTGATGGATGATACGTACGATGCATATGCTAGTTTTGAAGAGCTCATAAGTTTCACAGAGGCAATTGAGAGGTTGCAAAATTATTATCCACTTAGTACTGATTCATGAGTATGTAGTTTTCAACGTAGAATTATAAATTACTTGAATGATTTATTAATTTCTTGAATATTTCAGATGCGATATTAGTGTCATTGACAAATTACCTGCATACATGAGAGTTATATATAAAGCTCTCCTAGACCTTTTTGGCGAGACAGAAAAAGAAATAAGCCAGCAGGGAAGGTCCTACAGTTCAGAGTATGCAAAGAAGGAGGTAATTGAGAATCATTTAGGTCTATCAATTGGTCGAGTTGAAAACTAAACACAGAGTTAGAAAGTACCAATTATATAGGCTTCACTGTTCATCTTTCATATAACATTTCAACATGGCATTATGTACGTGTGGTGATGCTACAGTTCATAGAGCTGGTGAAAGCGTATCATATGGAAGCAAAATGGTCAAACGAGGGGTATGTGCCATCTTTCGAGGAATATCTGAAGAATGGAACGATCTCAGCTGCTTACGGGGCATTGACAGCGGCATCCTTCATCGGAACACCAGTTGCAGGGATACAAGAATACCAATGGCTAAGAAGTGTTCCCAAAATTGTTAGAGCAGGAATGGTTATTGGACGTCTCATGAACGATGTAGTGGGCCATGAGGTACGTAAGCATGATTTAGTAAAGTTAACTAATTAATGGGTTTCTTTTTTCTCACCTAAAAAAATAAAACATTGATATATCCGAAATAGGAAGAGCAAAAGAGGGGAGACTGTGCTTCAGGTGTGGAGTGCTATATAAAAGAACGTGGTGTTTCTGAACAAGAGGCAGTTGAAGAGCTTCAGAAGATATGGAGTGGTGCATGGAAGGACATTAACGAAGAATTTATGAGGCCAACCGTAACACCACCGCGGCTGCTGCTCAGGAATTATGTTAACTTGATTCGGACAACACATGTTATGTATTGTCACATCGATGCCTACACAAACCCTTTAGGCCTTAGAGATTACGTCAAATCCTTGTTCATTGAGCCAATACCCATATAAAGAGTCTTGCAAGGTACAATGGGGCGAGCTTGTGGAATACATAATAATTATCTCGTGGGTCTGACACCAATTGCTAGTCCTATAGTGACACTTCAATGTTTAATTAGAACAATAAAATCTAGCTACTAGTTCTTGTTTCTTGCTTGGCGCTGTCGTGGGAGATTCTGAATAATAAGAAGAAACATGGTGTGATGTAATATGCTGAAGCAGAAGAGTACACAAGCCATTTGAGTTTGAAGATCCAGTTGTTTCGATTAGCAACTGGCCGTACAAGGAGTGTGCGATGGAGTGAGCATCTCATGCATGTTTTGGTGTTCCTTTATTGTAAAATTCTGTTTTACTTGTCGTTGCTTGGTGTGATTGTCTGTTGTTATGTAATTCTGCATAATAATAATAATAATAATAATAATAATAATACTTGAATTGTTTCTTTAATTCCTTGTCGTTTTCCTCTTTATGTCTTCTTTTTCTTCCTTGTTTCCTCACGCTCGCACAAGTTTGCCTCCCCTTTAGAGTGCACTAGAAATTATTGGATTTGAACGTTTCGATCATATCCATAGACTCCATAAGCCCATAGTGTCATATTGGGCTTATAAATCAGCCGAATGGGCGTAATAAGCCCAATACCGAGATCAAGTCTTTCCTATCAATTTTGTCTTATCTTAAATTAAATACCTAGGCTATGAAAACCAAATCTTAAGGTATATTGCACAAATTAAACGTCTAGTTATTTTCACATCACAATTTTGAAATTCAGTAAACTCTGATACGATGGGCTGGGCTGTGTTAATTGCTTGGCTATTATTTATATATATATTATTTAATTAAGTTAAAAACTGAATTTTATCCGAAATTTAATCAATCAATAGATATACCTAATAAAGTCTCAAGCTATGACAGTAAAGCAAATTTCCGAAAACATGACATTAAGATTACCATTTGAGCTTCCCCAACAATCTGGGGTTATATCTTCGCTTTATTCATGTTTTTGGGAATGATGACCAAACCCTATATATTTATGTTTTGTGCAGGAATGACACTTTTGACCCGATTGATGATACTAAAATCTAAATATTTTAATATATATAACATTTTTAAAAGATTCTATTGTGTATATTATATAATATTTAGACAAGGACTTGCTTATTACTATGTACATTTTGTATTAGACATAAGTACTATACTTAGACTCTTTTTTTCTTAACCTTAATTTTGTTTTTTTGACAAGAGTTCGAATCACATCATGATATCTACACTGTATCACTGTATCGATAGGGATTTCCCAACCAAAACATAACCAGTAGTTTATTAGACAATAGATTTGATTTTCTTTAGTTTTTTTTCTAATTCGAACAGGTCACCCATTGAGCAAGTAACACCAACCGTACCATGAATCCTTCAATGAATCAATATATTAATCTTTCATTAATATATACACCACATGTACAATTTACATGATCCACAAGAGTAATTAAACTTAAAGCATATCTCTTCTGGTAAATCAGTATGTAAAGAAATCCCAAAGTTTACACTCACAGCCTTTTAGTCAACAGAACCACCTTGATCTAGCAAAAAAAAAATTATATACTAATTCAGCTTTTAATAATTGAAGTTGATGAGCTTATCCAGGTTAGGAAGGTCTCCCGCATATAAAATGAATTGATTTGTCTTAAATTGAATTGATTAGTTCGTGAGATCTTTCCATTTAACGGTTTTTTTTACCCGACCGAACATATTTTCTTAGGTCAAGTTGAAAGTTATTTTCTAAGTGAAATTGCAGTTAAAACCGACAAACAGCTATGTGAGTGCATTCAGGTAGTTGTTCCCATCCATGTCAGAAGTAACGTGTTTGGTCTACTGGTGGGTTCGTGAAACATGACACCGAGGACATGTGTAGAATGTGATCCCGAAATAACTTAAAGATTATGAATTTTTGATTTGCATATGAATTTTTGTGGCCCTTGAAGATTACGTATTGTAACAGGATTAAATATTTTTCAAACTCATGAAGTGGTACAGATTGATTGGATTTGCATATGAATTTCGGTGGCCTGTAAGATTTTCTTAACATACTCAATTCACATTACTAAAATAAGACAAAACATATTATACAAGTCCTGAAAATGACATAAACATTAAACTGTGATGAAATATTAAAAATATCGTAGATTGAGTGATTCAAGAATTCTGTAAGTATTTTTCAAATCAATTTCACAGCTCGAAAATATATCTCTTTCACATAAATGTTCTTAAAATTCTATTTGAAGCGAAGGATCATGAGATCCGAATTTTCGGATCTCACTTAAATTAGTACAAAATAATTAGTGGGATGTACAATTAGAGTTTATACTTTATTTTATAACATTTATGATTATTCTTCTCTATTGAATCCAATCCAACACCTATTGCAGACTTTTTTTGTAAATCCGATGATCCAATTCTTCTTTATATCACTTTTGCAGACGACGCGGACCTCCTCAAAGGTGACACTGACAAATCACTTGCTTCTACCCCCCAAGGATGTTTCTTTTCCACAGCAATTGGAGAACTGAGAAGAATTGAGTTCATCAACTTTATTAGCCTACACATGTTATGTATTGTCAGGAATTATGTTAACTTGATTCGGGCAACACATGTTATGTATTGTCACATCGATGCCTACACAAACCCTTTAGGCCTGAGAGATTACATCAAATCCTTGTTCATTGAGCCAATACCCATATAAAGAGTCTTGTTAGGTACCATGGGGCGAGCTTGTGGAATGCATAATAATTAGCTCGTGGGTCTGACACCAATTGCTAGTCCTATAGTGACTCTTCAATGTTTAATTAGAACAATAAAATCTAGCTACTAGTTCTTGTTGCTTGCTTGGGGCTGTCGTGGGTAATGATTCTGGATAATAAGAAGAAACATGGTGTGATGTAACATGCTGAAGCAGAAGAGTACACAAGCCATTTGAGTTTGAAGATCCAGTTGTTTCGATTAGCAACTGGCCGTACAAGGAGTGTGCGATGGCGTGTGCATCTCATGCATGTTATGGTGTTCCTTTATTGTAAAAGTCTGTTTTGCTTGTCGTTGCTTGGTGTGATTGTCTGTTGTTATGTAATTCTGCATAATAACAATAGTAATAATAATAAAAAATTTGAGTTGTTTCTTTATGTCTGTTGTTATGGGGTGCTACTTTTAAAGTTGAAGGCCCAGCAGTTCTTGCAGCCACATAATAAAAAGATGCTCCTTCATCAAAATCTTGAGAGTCCACTTCCACCGATAGGAAGAGGATTTTATGTGGTTGAGTATTGTCGTGAGGGGTCATGTGAGTATTGTCGTGAGGGGTCATGTGAGTATTGTCGTGAGGGTTAACGAATGAGAATTCGTGGTCGACAAAAAATGGATAATGTGGTCCTGAAACTTGCTGAATAGTACATAGCTTGGTCTTGGTTCGGTATGCATTCCTCTCATGTACAGCGATGTTTTCCAAAATTATGTTTGATTGAAAAGAAAAAAGACGAAGAAGACCGCATATTGTTTTCCTATAAATATAGTAGTTCATTAAAGGCATGGCACTCGTTCACACGCTCTAAAGCAGTGATCTTGCATGGTTGTCATCTTGAATCCAAAGAGAAGTTAGTGTTCGTTACACTATAAAAAGCTTCGCTTCGTAGCAAACTACTAGCATGGGTAAGTAATCAAGTCCATATTGCTACACGAGATGGGAAATCTTGAAGGAGATGAGCCTAAGCATGACAACCATCGGAAGTGGCCCAACTTTCCCCCCACTGTTTGGGGTTATGGCTTAGCTTCATTCATATTTTCAGAAATGGTAACCAAATTTAATTTTCTTTTATTTCTATTTTGTGCGATGAAAGGAAGGATACTTTCTACCCATTAGATGATGTTAATCTTGTCTAAATTGATTGAGTTTAAGAGGAGTTGGATTAAAAGTCCAAAGTATTTTGGTATCTATATTTATATAAGATTTAAACATACGAGGTTATTTCCTCCAATCATTTATATATTTAACCTTCGGTTTTGGTTTTTCTCACAGGAGTTTGAATCGACTAATAGGCAGGTCGAAGTGTTGAAAGAAAATGTCAAGGAATTGTTAATGACTTGCACTAAGAATCCAATTCATAACATTGAGTTCATCAACTTGCTGTGTCGACTTGGGGTTTCCTATCATTTTGAGGCCGAAATTGAAGAGCAATTAGCTCATATTTTCACTACCTTTCCCACTCTCTTTGGTGAGAATAATGACCATGATCTCTACACTGTATCACTCCTATTCCGAGTCTTAAGACAGCATGGATACAAAGTACCATGCGGTAAGTACCAAGTTTGTTCTCTTTTTTTTCTCTTTCTTTCTACCCAAGAGTTGCTCATATTGTAAGAGAATGATGATTGCTGGTTCTTCAATCAGATGTATTCCACAAGTTTAAGAACAACGATGGTTTCAAGAAAAGCATCTTCGATGACACCAAAGGTCTTCTTAGCTTATACGAGGCTTCCTATTTAAGTTTGCGTGGAGAAGAAATTATGGAGGAAGCCCTTACCTTTACTCGGCAAAAACTGGAGGAGACATTGGCTTTACAGTCATGCCCTAACCTAGAGAAACAAATTAAGAAGGCACTAAGCACACCCTTCCACTTTGGTGTTCCTAGAATTGAGGCTCGGGAATACATTTTTATCTACGAAGAAGAAGAATCTCGCAACAAAATGCTACTCAAGTTTGCAAAGTTGGATTTTAATAGGGTTCAGGTACTACACAAAAAAGAGCTAAGCATTCTGTCCAGGTAAAAACATGTCTGAGAAGGATGCGGCATATATATACAAGGAACTGAAATCTTAATTAATTCGATTGATTAATAATTTGCATTAATTTCAGATGGTGGAAAGACATTAAATTGACGGAGAAGCTTCCTTATTTAAGAGACAGAATTGTGGAAATATATTTCTGGGCAAATGGAATGCATTTCGAGCCTCAATATGAAGTTTCTAGAACACTAGTTACCAAGTACACGATGATGATGTCTGTGATGGATGATACGTACGATGCATATGCTAGTTTTGAAGAGCTCATAAGTTTCACAGAGGCAATTGAGAGGTTGCAAAATCATTATCCACTTATTATAAATCACTTAAATGATTTATTAATTTCTTGAATATTTCAGATGCGATATTAGTGTCATTGACAAATTACCTGCATACATGAGAGTTATATATAAAGCTCTCCTAGACCTTTTTGGCGAGACAGAAAAAAATATGAGCCAGCAGGGAAGGTCCTACAGTTCAGAGTATGCAAAGAAGGAGGTAATTGAGAATCATTTAGGTCTATCAATTGGTCGAGTTGAAAACTAAACACAGAATTTAAAAGTACCAATTATCCATAGTCCTTACTGTTCATCTTTCATATAACATTTCAACTTGGCATTATGTACGTGTGGTGATGCTGCAGTTCATAGAGTTGGTGAAAGCGTACCATGTTGAAGCAAAATGGTCAAACGAGGGGTATGTACCATCTTTCGAGGAATATCTGAAGAATGGAACGATCTCAGTTGCTTACGGGGCGATTACAGGGGCATCCTTCATCGGAACACCAGTTGCAGGGATTGAAGAATACCAATGGCTAAGAAGTGTTCCCAAAATTGTTAGAGCAGGAATGGTTATTGGACGTCTCATGAACGATGTAGTGGGCCATGAGGTACGTAAGCATGATTTAGTAAAGTTAACTAATTAATGGGTTTCTTTTTTCTCACCTAAAAAATAAAACATTGATATATCCGAAAATAGGAAGAGCAAAAGAGGGGAGACTGTGCTTCAGGTGTGGAGTGCTACGTAAAAGAACATGGTGTTTCTGAACAAGAGGCAGTTGAAGAGCTTCAGAAGATATGGAGTGGTGCATGGAAGGACATTAACGAAGAATTTATGAGGCCAACCGTATCACCACCACGGCTGCTGCTCAGGAATTGTGTTAACTTGATTCGGACAACACATGTTGTTTATTGTCACGGAGATGATGCTTACACAAACCCTTTGGGCCTGAGAGATTACGTCAAATCCTTGTTCATTAAGCCAATACCCATGTAAAAAGTCTTGCTAGGTACCATGGGGCGAGCTTGTGGAATGCATAATAATGAGCTCGTGGGTCTGACACCAATTGCTAGTCCTATAGTGACTCTTCAATGTTTAATTAGAACAATAAAATCTAGCTACTAGTTCTTGTTTCTTGCTTGGCGCTGTCGTGGGAGATTCTGAATAATAAGAAGAAACATGGTGTGATGTAATATGCTGAAGCAGAAGAGTACACAAGCCATTTGAGTTTGAAGATCCAGTTGTTTCGATTAGCAACTGGCCGTACAAGGAGTGTGCGATGGAGTGAGCATCTCATGCATGTTTTGGTGTTCCTTTATTGTAAAATTCTGTTTTACTTGTCGTTGCTTGGTGTGATTGTCTGTTGTTATGTAATTCTGCATAATACTAATAATAATAATAATAATAATAATAATAATAATAATAATAAACTTGAGTTGTTTCTTTAATGCCTTGTCTTTTTCCTCTTTATGTCTTCTTTTTCTTCCTTGTTGAATCTACAGCTGAGGTCCTCGATTATGTATCCTGAAGATACAGCCTTTACCAGAATAAGGAAGGAAGGCAACAAAGCCTCGCGGATTGGGTCCACAGGATGAGCAGTTGTTAGCAGATTAGGCAAACAGATAAAACTCAAACATATCAAACCTACAGGCAGTCTCTCGTCGGGGCGAGCGAGCCATCTGGAGCTGTGTAGTGTCACCCAATTGGTGGAAGATCCCTCCTTCTTGAATGCAAATCGAGATAAGACTGAAGGCATATCGGAGAAGACTTGTTCCAGGAGGTCAGACTCTGATAAGTGCTCAATTGAGGTGGAGGCACAGCGGTCGTTGGGCGTCGCTGAAACATTGGGTCTTAGTCGCAAGCAAACAAAAGCAGCAATTCGGCAAAAGCTGAAGGGGCGAATTGTGGAGGACGGACAGGCATGGCAAACGTATTGCACGTCATAGTGTAGTACAGGTGCATGGTTTGCACAGGGATCCTATTCTAGATGATTAATTTGGCTATGTGGAATATCCGAGGATGCCGTGGTAAGATGAAGGAGAATCAAATTCGCCATCTTATTAACAAGGAGTAGCTGAGTGTCTTGATCTTATGCGAGACGAAGAAGGAAAGCTTTTCTAATAGATTGGCAAGCAGACTCTAGCCTGGTCATAATATTAAATGGGCAGCTATAGATGCTCACGGGAGGGCTGGTGTCTTCGTGTGTCTTTGGGATAGTGCGAAAGTCCAGATTTGTGGCGTAGAAAAATTTGAGCGATGGCTGTTATTGGATATGAGGGTAAGGGCTTCCGGTTTCAATTTCGTTTGTGTTGGGCTATATGCCCCGAACTTAGCGGCTGAGCGTAGATTATTATGGGAAGAGCTACAGCGACGGAAATCTACGGATATAGCTCCTTTGGTGGTCTTAGGTGATTTTAATGAATCCGTCAATGAAGAGCGGATAGGCCGTTCTTTTAATAGAGCTGCGGCCCGCAGATTTGTGTATTTCATCAATCGGAATGGGTTGATCGACTTGCCATTCCTTGGTAAGGCTTATACGTGGTTCAATTCACAAAGTGCTTCCAGAATTGATCGGGTTCTGGCCTCTCCCAACTGGTGTATACAATTCAGCCGTCATAGGCTATACGCAGGAGATAAGGGCTTTTCGGATCATGTCCCCTTAATCCTGAAAGCTGACTCTTTCTTTGGGGGAGTCAGACCGTTTAGATCATGAGATTTGTGGTGGGAAGAGAAACGATTCATGGCCACGATGGAGGAGTTTTGGCAGGCGGTAGGGATTTGCTTTCCAGGTACATTTAGTGTGGTTAAGAAGTTGGCTTTCCTGAAGAAGAAACTCAAGGCTTGGCACAAAGAGACTTTCAGAGCTCTAGAACATTGACTGAAGATACTGCTAGCTGAACTTGATTCGCTCGATCAGAATATACGGGATTTGGGGGCAGCCTCAATAAGGCGCTATGAGGAGCTACAGGTCCAGAAGTGGGACTTCAAGCGGAAGATTGAGGCTATGTGGCAACAGAAGTCCATACAACAATGGCTCAAACTTGGGGATAAGAACATCAGGTTTTTTCATTCATACGCTACCATGCGGCAATGTCATAACTTCCAACGCATCAACAACGTGGATATTTGTCAGCCCGTTGCGATACAGACTGAAGCGGTCGGATATTTCCAACGCATCTTCGCGAATGAGGGTATCAGGTGGTTTGGATTGGGTAGGTTGGCTCTTCCCCGATTGTCATCAACAGAAGCAGCCGGCCTCGAGAGACAGTTCCTTGAGGAGGAGATTAAGAGTGCTGTATGGGATTACGGTAGTCACAAGGTACCAGGGCCGCATGGTTTCAATTTCTATTTCATTAAGAAAGCTTGGACGGTGATTGGAGAGGATATCGTCACGATGGTGAAAGAATTTCATGACTTTTTTCCAGATGCCTATGAGCGTTAGGCAGGATTTGGAGAAATGGATGAAGCGTTTTCTTTGGGCTGGGAAGGTGGATAAACACTGTATGTGCAAAGTGCGTCGATCAGTGGTAGTCAGAGCAACCGAAAATGGGAGTGCAGGACTGGGATGTTTGAAGCTGCGGAATGATGCTCTGCTTACAAAATGGGGGTGCAGGACTAGAAATTGGGCAGAGGTGACTCCACGCCTTTTGGCAAGACGTCTGGTGCAGTACGTCCCCATTACGGGTCATATTCCCCAGACTCTACGAGATCTCATTGGATAAGGAGGGGCTAGTATTGCGGTTTGGGTTGATGCTTAGTAATGAGTGGCGGTGGAACATCATTTGGAGGCGATGACTATTTGCGTGGGAGGATGATGAAGTCGGACGCCTATTGGACATGCTGAGCGGCTTTAGACCGAATTTAATGGAAGATGATCTGCTTTTGTGGGGAGACCAGTTGAGACCTTTCTCGGTCCGTACCTATTACTAGTCACTGGCAGAGAGTGTAGTCATGCCTAGTGAGCAGCCGATTCCAAATGTTTGGCGCAAGCAGGGAGCTCCCAAATGGCAAGCGTTCATGTGGCTGGCGTGCAAGGAGAAAATTACTGCCAAAGGTCACCTCATCAGACTTGGAATCCTGCCGGACTCTAATGGAGATTGCGAGGCATGTGGACTTGCGGAAGGGGATTCCAATCATATTTTGCTTGATTGCAGGAAGGCTTGGGCAAGCTGGTCGCTGCTATTCAAGAATTGGGGGCTAAGCTGGGTCCAACCGCGGTCCATGGCAGATTTATTCGTACAATGGGACGGCTTTCCAATTCCACTTCGCTGGCATGAATTATGGTACGTTCTGTTATTTTTCTTTGCATGGAGTATTTGGTTGGGTAGAAATAATAGAATTTTCAGGGGAGAAGACAACAGTGCGGCCGATATATTTTATAACAGTATGCGGCATGGTTTTTGTTGGGCCAAGACTAATCTTAAGGATGTTTGTATAGACAGTTTGACTCTGTTACCCTCAGGAGATTTTGCTTCTTTGTTGGCCAAATAGATTGTATAGCTTGTGAAAGTTTCAGATACCGTAATTCACTTACGGTATCTGACAGTTTCATTTTGTCTATTGAGTTGGCACAATATTTCATTGTCCTACTCACATGTATTGATGATTTCACTCTTAATACATCTCGATAAATTTTTTTTTAAAAAAATATGTACATAAATCCCAAAGTTTACACTCACAGCCTTTTAGTCAGTAGAACCGCCTTGATCGAGCAAAAAAAAATTATATACTAATTCAGCTTTTAATAATTGAAGTTGATGAGCTCATCCAGGTTAGGAAGGACTTCCGCATATAAAATGAATTGATTTGTCTTAAATTGAATTGATTAGTTATCTTTCCATTTAACGGTTTTTTTTACCCGACCGAACATATTTTCTTAGGTCAAGCTGAAAAATTGCAGTTAAAACCGGCAACCAACTAGGTAAGTGCATTCAGCTAGTTGTTCCATCCATGTCAGAAGTAACGTGTTTGGTCTGCTGGTGGGTTCATGAAACATGACACCAAGGACATGTGTCGAATGTGATCCCGAAATAACTTAAAGATTATGAATTTTTGTGGCCTGTAAGATTTTCTTAACCTAGTCAATTCACATGTACTAAAATAAGACAAAACATATTATACAAGTCCTGAAAATGACATAAACATTAAACTGTGATGAAATATTAAAAATATTGTAGATTGAGTGATTCAAGAATTCTGTAAGTATTTTTCAAATCAATTTCACAGCTCGAAAATATATCTCTTTCACATAAATGTTCTTAAAATTCTATTTGAAGCGAAGGATCATGAGATCCGAATTTTCGGATCTCACTTAAATTAGTACAAAATAATTAGTGGATGTACAATTAGAAAATTCGGATCTCACTTAAATTAGTACAAAATAATTAATGGATGTACAATTAGAGTTTATACTTTATTTTATAACATTTATGATTCTTCTCTGTTGGATCCAATCCAACACCTATTGCAGACTTTTTTTGTAAATCCGATGATCCAATTCTTCTTTACATCACTTTTGCAGATGACGCGGACCTCCTCAAAGGTGACTCTGACAAATCACTTGCTTCTTCCCCCCAAGGATGTTTCTTTTCCACAGCCATTGGAGAACTGAGAAACTTTGAGAAACCGAAGGGTAAGATTACTGCTGTTCCTGCTAATGAGGAAGAAATATGGGGTGCTACTTTTAAGGTTGAAGACCCAGCAGTTCTTGCAGCCACAGAATAAAAAGATGCTCCTTCATCAAAATCTTGAGAGTCCACTTCCATCGATAGGAAGAGGATTTTCATGTGGTTGAGTATTGTCGTGAGGGGTCATGTGAGTAGCTGAATGGGTATTCGTGGTGGACAAAAAATGGATAATGTGGTCGTGAAACTTGCTGAATAGTGCATAGCTTGGTCTTGGTTCGGTATGCTTTCCTCTCATGTACAGCGATGTTTTCTAAAATAATGTTTGATTGAAAAGAAAAAAGACAAAGAAGACCGCATATTGTTTTTCTGTAAGTATAGTAGTTCATTAATGGCACGGCACTCGTTCACACGCTCTAAAGCAGTGATCTTGCATGCTTGTCATCTTGAATCCAAAGAGAAGTTAGTGTTCGTTCCACTATAAAAGGCTTCGCTTCGTAGCATACTACTCGAAAGGGTAAGTAACCAAGTCCATATTGCTCCACGAGATGGCAAATCTTGAAGGAGATGAGTCTAAGCATGACAACCATCGGAAGTGGCCCAACTATCCCCCCACGGTCTGGGGTTATCGCTTAGCTTCATTCACATTTTCAGAAATGGTAACCAAATTTAATTTTCTTTTATTTCTATTTTGTGTGATGAAAGGAAGGGTACTTTCGACCCATTAGATGATGTTAATCTTGCCTAAATTGATTGAGTTTAAGAAGAGTTGGATTAAAAATCCAAAGTATTTTGGTATCTATATTTATATAAGATTTAAACGTACGAGGTTATTTCATCCAATCATTTATTTATGTATACATATATAGATATATCCGTTGCTACTTCAACATTTTTGCTTAATTAACCTTCGGCTTTGGCTTTTCTCACAGGATTTTGAATCGATTAATAGGCAGGTCGAAGTGTTGAAAGAAAATGTCAAGGAATTGTTAATGACTTGTACTAGGAATCCAATTCATTACATTGAGTTCATCAACTTGCTGTGTCGACTTGGAGTTTCCTACCACTTTGAGGCTGAAATTGAAGAGCAATTAGCTCATATTTTCACTACCTTTCCCACTCTCTTTGGTGAGAATAATGGCCATGATCTCTACACTGTATCACTTCTATTCCGAGTCCTAAGACAGCATGGATACAAAGTACCTTGCGGTAAGTACCAAGTTTGTTCTCTTTTTTTTCTCTTTCTTTCTACCCAAGAGTTGCTCATATTGTAAGAGAATGATGGTTGCTGGTTTTTCAATCAGATGTATTCCAAAAGTTTAAGAACAACGATGGTTTCAAGAAAAGCATCTTCGATGACACCAAAGGTCTTCTTAGCTTATACGAGGCTTCCTACCTAAGTTTGCATGGAGAGGACATCATGGATGAAGCCCTTACCTTTTCACGCCAAAAACTGGAGGAGGCATTTGCTTTGCAGTCATGCCCTCGTCTTGAAAAACAAATTAGGAAGGCACTAAGCATACCGTTTCACCTTGGTGTTCCTAGAATTGAGGCTAGAGCATACATTCTTATCTACCAAGATGATGAATCTCGCAACGAAACGCTACTCAAGTTTGCAAAGTTGGATTTTAATAGGGTTCAGTTACTACACAAACAAGAGCTAAGCGTTCTATCCAGGTAAAAATTTGTTTCAGAAGAATAAGGAACTGAAATCTAAAACTGGTTGATTAATAATTGGCATTTCAGATGGTGGAAAGATCTAAATTTGATGGAGAAGCTCCCTTATCTAAGAGACAGAATTGCAGAGATATATTTCTGGGGAAATGGAATGCATTTCGAGCCTGAATATGCACTTTCTAGAATAATGGTCACCAAGTACACTATGATGGTGTCTGTGATGGATGATACGTACGACGCATATGCTACCTTTGAAGAACTCAAGTGTTTCACAGAGGCAATGGAGAGGTTCCACATCAGTCCACTTTTTTATATTCATTTTGAAGTTATCTGTTCTGCATGATTTGTGTTTAATTATTTTCATAATTAAATACTGATTGTTTTACTCCAAAAAAAAAAAACTAATTGACAAGTTACCAGCTAGCATACATGAGAGTTATATATAAAGCTAAAATTATAAATTACTTAGCGATTTATTTTTGAAATAATTCAGATGCGATATGAGTGCCATTGACAAGTTACCAGCATACATGAGAGTTATATATGAAGCTCTCCTAGACCTTTTTGGTGAAACAGAAAAAGAAACGAGCAAGCACGGAAGGGCTTACAGTGCAGAGTATGCAAAGAAGGAGGTAATCAAGAATCATTACTTGTTTATCTTTCACAAGGTATACACAGGTAGCTAGCAGTTGAATTTTGTTTCGGCTGTGTTGATACTGCAGTTCATAGAGTTGGCGAAAGCGTATCATATGGAAGCAAAATGGTCAAACGAGGGGTACGTGCCATCTCTCGAGGAATATTTGCAGAATGGAACCATCTCGTCTTCTTACGGGGCGATTACAGGGGCATCCTTCATCGGAACACCAGTTGCAGGGATCCAAGAATACCAATGGCTTGGAACTGTCCCCAGAATTGTCAAAGCTGGAATGCTTGTAGGACGTCTGATGAACGATATAGTGGGCCATGAGGTATTGATTCAGAACGGACGCAATATCTAACAAGTTAGTCCTCCTCTTCTAATTAATTAGTAAAGATAAGTAATTAATGTTGGTTCTTTTCTTCACCTGATAAAAAAGGAAGAACAAAAGAGAGGAGACTGCGCATCAAGTGTGGAGTGCTACATGAAAGAACATGGTGTCAGTGAACAAGAGGCAGTTGAAGAGCTTCAGAAGATGTGCAGTGGTGCACGGAATGACATTAATGAAGAATATATGAGACCAACTGTAATCCCACGGTTGCTGCTCAAGCATTATACTAACTTGGTAAGGGTGACAGATGTGGTCTACTGGCGTGACGATGCCTACACAAACCCTTTGAGCTCCGAAGATTACATCAAATCCTTGTTCATTGACCCACTACCCGAATGAGCATATTGTATGATGTAGTGAGCTTCACAGAATATTGTATATGATATTCTGTTACCTCTTACTACTTGGTGGTCAGTGTTGTTGGCATGGAATTCTACATAATTGAATAAAAGATGCTCGGGTGTGTCTCAGAGGTTGTTATTTGTGTGCACATATAAAGAGTCCTGCTAGTAACCGTGGGCCGAGCTTGTGGAATACTTAATAATTGGCTGGTGAGTCTAATACCAATTGTGAGTGATAATCCTGTTTCACTTGGAAAACTAATGGTATAATCTTGGGATTATAAATGTGTATTTATAAAATCATATGATCATGAGGATATATAGAATCCCCAAATCCAATTCTAAAGAAACCAAACATGGCCCTAATTATTCCTTGTCTTATTCTTCCTTATTTCTTTGACTCCAAAAGCCCAGCCTAATGGGCCTAGCCTAATAATAGAGATCCAGCATTTCCTATCAATTTTATGTTTTATATTAAATACCTAGTCTATCAAGACTAAATCTTAAGGTATATTGCACAAATTAACTGTCCAGTTATTTTCACATTTCCTCATCATTTACATCACAATTTTGAATTTCAGCAAACTCTAATTCGATGGGTTGTGTTAGTTGTTTGGCCATTATTTATATATATTATTGAATTTTTTTATTAAGTTAAAAACTGACTTTTTACGAAATATAATCGATATACAGATATCTAATCAAGTCTCACGATATGACAACGAAGCAAATTTCAAAACTCCAAACATGACATCATAACTACCATCGGAGCTTCCCCAGCTATCCCCGATAGTCTGGGGTTATATCTTCGCTTCATTCAAATTTTGGACCAAATGGCATAATAATATTTTAATTTTGGTCCAAATTTTGGACCAAAGAGGGTTATACCGTCTTCATTCAAATAAATGCCACTTTTGAACGGATTGATGATTAAAATCCGAAATATTTTAATATAATAACATTTTTAAAAGCTCCTATTGAGTATACTATATAATATATAGACAAGGACCTGCTTCCTATTATGTATATTTTGTATTAGACATAGGTACTTCACTCTCTTTTTTTCCTTAACCTTAGTTTGGCTTTTTCGACAAGAGTTTTGGATCATCATCATAATATCTATACTGTGTCACTGTATGGATCGATTGGGATTTCCCAATCTCAACATAACCAATAGTTTACTACACAATGAGTTTGAATTTCTTCGGTCTCTTGTCTGATTTGAACAAGTCACCCGCTGAGCCAAGTAATACCAACCGTACTATGAATCCTTCAATGGATCAATACATTAATCTTTCATTAATAAATAACACCACATGTACAATTTACATGATCCACAAGAATAATTAAACTTATTGTACATACTTTCGGGTGAATCAATATGGAAAGAAATTCCAAAGTTTACACTCGCAGCCTTTTGGTCAGCAGAAGCATCGTGATCGAGAAAATGAAAATTATATTCTAATTCAGCTTTTAATAATTCTAAAGTTGATGAGCTCATCTAGGTTAGGAAGGACTCCCGCATATAAAATGAATTGATTAGTTCGCGAGATCTTAATTTCAGGCTTTATTAAGGGATCGCAGCAATAATAAATACAAGTTGTAGTGAGTCTTAATTCAGATGACATGGCACCCTTATACCCTTGTAGAGATAGGAGAAATCTTGGGTTCAAATTCCAGCTAGATAGTTAAGTGAGGGTGAGATAAGGAGAGGATGCAATCACATATTTTAAAAAAATAAATAATGTTGTTTTTTCTTGACCAGACCGACATATTTTTTAGCTTCAGTTTCTAAGTGAAATTGCAGTTATAATCCGCTGCCAGCTAGGTGAGGGCATTCAGTTGTTACCATGTCAAAAGTCAAGTGCATGGCCTGCTGACCGTTAAACTTATCTTTGGACTCCATTCTTCCTTCAATAAAATTAATTTTTAATTTTTTTAAAAATAATATCTATCTTTGATAATAATAATTAATCTCCCCCACTGTGTCATAAGCACCAAGATGATGTTTTATATCAAAAATCAAGATTTTCATAAAAAAATTTAGAAAATGTCTTGATCCAAAGAGAAGATGGTGTTCTTCTATAAATAGCTTCGACTTCGTAGCCAAGGGTAAGTAATCAAATCCATATTGCTCCACGAGATGAGAAATCTTGAAGGAGATGAGTCTAAGCATGACAACCATCGAAAGTGGCCCAACTATCCCCCCACGGTCTGGGGTTATAGCTTAGCTTCATTCACATTTTCAGAAATGGTAACCGAATTTAATTTTCTTTTATTTCTATTTTGTGCAATGAAAGGAAGGGTACTTTCGATAGATGATGTTTTTGAGAATGCGTCGATAGTATTAACAGCAGTAGCCATATATAGATATATCCGTTGCTACTTCAACATTTTTGCTTAAATAACCTTCGGCTTTGGCTTTTCTCACAGGAGTTTGAATCGATTAATAGGAAGGTGGAAGTGCTGAAAGAAAATGTCAAGGAATTGCTAATGACTTGTACTACGAATCCAATTCATAACATTGAGTTCATCAACTTGCTGTGTCGACTTGGAGTTTCCTATCATTTTGAGGCTGAAATTGAAGAGCAATTAGCTCACATTTTCACTACCCTTCCCACTCTCTTTGGTGAGGATGATGACCATGATCTCTACACTGTATCACTTCTATTCCGAGTCCTAAGACAGCATGGATACAAAGTACCTTGCGGTAATTAAGGACCACCCATATATGCACTCTTCTTTTTCTTCTTGTTTTTTATTTGCCGCCAATGAAAAAGTTGCTGATGTAAGGATGGTGATTTTGGTTCTTGAATCAGATATATTCCACAAGTTTAAGGAGAACGAGGGTTTCAAGAAAAGCATCTTCAATGACACAAAAGGCCTTCTTAGCTTATACGAGGCTGCCTATCTAAGTTTGCACGGAGAAGACATCATGGATGAAGCCCTTACCTTTTCACGCCAAAAACTGGAGGAGGCTTTGTCTTTACAGTCATGCCCTCGTCTAGAGAAACAAATTAAGAAGGCACTAAGCTTACCGTTTCACCTTGGCGTTCCTAGAATTGAGGCTAGGGAATACATTCTTGTCTACCAAGATGATGAATCTCGCAACGCAATGCTGCTCAAGTTTGCAAAGTTGGATTTTAATAGGGTTCAGTTACTACACAAAAAAGAGCTAAGCATTCTATCCGGGTAAAAACATATTTGTGAAGGATGTATACGTATAGAAGAAACAGAGAAATCATAGGATTTGATTGATTAATACTTTGCATTTCAGATGGTGGAAAGATCTAAATTTGATGGAGAAGCTCCCTTATCTAAGAGACAGAATTGCAGAGATATATTTCTGGGCAAATGGAATGCATTTCGAGCCTGGACATGAAGTTTCTAGAATAAATGTCACCAAATACACGGCAATGGCGTCTATAATGGATGATACATACGATGCATATGCTACTTTTGAAGAGCTCATGTGTTTCACAGAGGCAATTGAGAGGTTCCACAGTTCTCCATTTGATTATAAATTACTCATTTTGTAGAATATATTTAAAATTCTCTATCTTACAAGATTTGAGTTTAATAATTTTTCATTATTATAAATTCTTTTGGGAATAATCCAGATGCGATATTAGTGCCATTGACAAGTTACCCGCATACATGAGAGTTATATACAAAGCTCTCCTGGACCTATTTAGTGAAACAGAAAAAGAAACGAGCCAGCACGGGAGGTCTTACAGTGCAGAGTACACAAGGAAGGAGGTACGTAAGAATCATTTAAGTTAATTAGATTCAGCTGTAACTTAAAAGGAGAGTTGGAAAGTACCGATCTCTTTCCTGTTTAATAATTCCTGTGTTCTTAATTTCACAGCGTACATATATACATGTGTATAGTTACTAGCAGCCGTTTGGGTTATTTTTGGTGATACTGCAGTTCATAGAGTTGGTGAAATCGTACCATGTTGAAGCAAAATGGTCAAACGAGGGGTATGTGCCATTTTTCGAGGAATATCTTCAGAATGGAACGATCTCGACTACTTATGGGCCATTAACGGCGTCCTCCTTTACTGGAACACAAGTTGCAGGGATTGAAGAATTCCGGTGGTTAAGAACTGTTCCCAAAATTGTTAGAGCTGGAATGGTTATTGGACGCCTCATGAATGATATAGTGAGCCATGAGGTATATATATATATATATATGATTTAGAGCCGATATGATGCACTATCTCACAATTTACTGATCATCTGGTTAGTGAAGAAAGATAACTAATGTTGGTTCTTTTTTCACCTAATTAAAAATATATCTATGAATGATATATTGGAAAACAGGCAGAGCAAAAGAGAGGAGACTGCGCATCAGGTGTGGAGTGCTACATGAAAGAACATGGTGTGACGGAAGCAGAGGCAGTTGAAGAGCTTGAGAAGATGTGTAGTGATGCATGGAAGGACATAAATGAAGAATTTATGAGGCCAAGCGTAATCCCACGGCTGCTGCTCAAGCATATAGTTAACATGATACGCGTGACAGTTGTTGTTTATTGGCGTGACGATTCCTACACAAACCCTTTGAGCTCGGAAGATGTTATCAAATCGTTGTTCATTGAGCAGCTGCCCGTATGAGGAGTGTACGTACGTACCATGGCTGTGAGCTTTGCATATTGAAGCACGCTAGTGACTCTATAATGTTTAATTTCGACAATAAAACCTTCTAGCTACCTAGCTCCTTATTGCTCGCTTGCTGCTGCTGTTGTGAGATATTCTGAATAATAAAAATAGACATAACTTTTGTTGTTTTTGTATAAACTTCTTTTAAAAATATAATAGTTTATTACATCTTGATTGATTTCAGGCTTGATTAAGGATCTGCGGCGTCTGAAATAAATATGAAAATGAAAAAATGAAGAACGAAGACTCCTTTTCTAGTGTTTGATTCCGAACAATAATTACTGAACAAATGAAAAACAAAGAGGATGACGGCTTCGGCTTCTAAAATATTAGTTAAGACTTAATCCCTATCAAATAAAAGCTTATCATAAATCTTATCGTGGACAGGTCTTAGCTCTTATTTAATGCTGCAGGTTCTGTTCTTTTCTTCACCTGAAAATTAAAAGAAGAGTAAAAGAGAGGAGACTGCGCATCAATTGTGAGTGCTACATGAAACTGAACTAGAGGCTGCTTAAGAGCTAATTAAATGAAGAATTTATGAGGACAACCGATATCCCCCGCCTGCTCCTCAAGCATTATCATTATATTATTAACTTTGTAATGCTGACAGATGTTGTCTACTGGTATGACAATGCCTACACAAACCCTTTGTGTTCCGAAGATTACATCAAATTCTTTTGGTGTTTGGTGTTTGATTACATATTAGATGAGTCAGTAATTTTATTACGAAGAATACGGAACATTTATGTCAGAAATTTTATTACAATGGGCATGGTACTCATGTGAACACAAAAGTGGGGCACTCATCGTACATTTTTGGTTTTTACACATCGTATCCGGTGGAAAATAGACTGAAAAGAAAATTTTATTTTCACGTGTTGGTAAACCATGGATGTTATTTTCACTGTAAAAAAGAGTGATCATGCATGGCGTTCTTCTATAAATATAGCCTTAAAAGGTTCAGTAGTCAGGTCCATCAGATACCTCCACAAGATGGCCACAGAAGCATCATCAAATGTTACAGGTGATGACTCTAGGCGTGACAACCATCGGCCATTGGCGAATTTTCCTCCCACCATCTGGGATTACAGTTCATTCTCATTTCAAGAAATGGTAACCAAACTCTTCATTTTGTTTGTGCAAGTAATTGTAGTTCTGACCCTTTTCTGTTTAGGGTAAAATTTTTTATTAGAATGTACAGATTAGTATGTACACGAGAAACAAATTAGTCCACGATTATGTACAGAGCTTTCCGAGAAAGAAAAAACCTAAGCTGCTCTGAAACAGACTATTCCATCAACATCTGTGTCTATATTAGCTTAGATCTTCAGTGTGTTGTCTATATCAGGATTCGATGAAGATCCCTCACAGGAATGATATCTGGCCCATCAAAATTGCAATCCTTCAAGTTTGCTTTCGCCCATCCACTCTATTGATAAATATACCTATCTGGCCAACTGAGCTTTAGAAAAAAAAAATTCATATTAGAAGGAATTTAGTTTCAAAAAAAGGAAACATAAACTTACTTCCTCTATTCATATTTACCAGTGAGCGTTTGATGCATTGATACTACACTTTTTCACAGGAGTATGAATCGATTAATAGAGAGGTGGAAGTGTTGAAAGAAAATGTTAATGACTTGTACTACAAATCCAATTCATGACATTGAGTTCATCAACTTACTCTGTCGACTTGGAGTTTCCTATCATTTCGAGGCTGAAATTGAAGAGCAATTAGCTCATATTTTCGCTACCCTTCTGATAGTATGATTAAATGCGGTTTTACATTACGTAATAACCGGCTGGTTAGCACTTTCTATTTCCTAATATATGCGTTTATGGAGTTATTGCTGGTATCTTACAAGATTTCTCTGAAAGCAGGAATTCACAGGATATTTTGAAGATTTAAAGGCAGATTTCCTGAAAGAGAATCAGGAGCCACGATTTGACAGCTGCTGGCCTGGAAGATCGGAGATCTTACCGTGATCACGGACCGAGAATCTGCCTGATATCTCGGGTGATCCTAACTGATATGGCAGTAATCTGTTTCTGATCCTGCGAGATCTTGATAGATAGTATATAGAGACCTTGGCCGCCTGTGGCCAGAGGGAGGCAATTTTAGAGATTTCTCTTTGTTTTAGACATTATTCTAGATTTTACTCCAGAACTCAATGGAGGGCTAGAACTTATTCTTCCTTGATTTAGTTCATTTACCGGACCAACCCTTGTGAGGTCCCGTTCAATATATTACTCAGTTTCTTTTGTTATCTCTCGCCATTCTTGAGCATACTGATGTCATGGTGATTGATCAACTCCATAACAAATTAGAAGCCAATCACTGTAATCGTGGGCGGTGAGTGAAACACGAGTGACGGGAGGGCACACTCAGATTAACTACGTTGCTAATCCGGAGGTGAGGTTTTCTGGAACGTAGGACACGAAAGGGCGAAGGACGTTCCTTCCCTCTGGAGTGCTCAGTCGTACTGAGCAACCCACTAACTGGAATCCAGCAGAAAAGACGTGAGTACATCCCTAGAAGACCCGTGATCACGGGGAGGTCTCGGTGTGAATTGAATCAAGGATCATCACAAGCATCTGAATTACACCTTTATTTCTCACCTTCAAAACATTACATTTGTTACACAACCTCTATTCATGTAAAACCCTGAATTTTGGGAAATTATTTATATCAATTCTCTAAGGGTAAAATAGTAATTTCGGTAGTTGAAATTATAAATATATTCGGGGAATGGAAAAATTGGGATTTTAAAGTATTGTTTTGGAATTATATTGTGGGAAAATGGAATATGAATTTAATTTAATAATTTTATGATATGAGTTATTGGGTTTTATATTTTTCGGAAACTTATTTTATTTTTAATAAATTATTGGATGGTCAGAAAAATAAAATTTTCAATTTGGGAGGAAGATATGAATTTTCTGGATTTATTGTGAAAATTTCAGAATTTTTAGACCTTTATTGAATTAGTTATGAATTTTCTAAACTTGAAGGTATTTTTGGATTTTAAAAAAAAAAAAAAAATAATAATAATATAATAATATTTTATTAGAAATCGAAACGGCGCCGTTTTGGCGAATGCCAAAACGACGCCGTATCAAGTAGCCGTTGGGAGTGTGAAACGACGTCGTTTCAATAACTGCACAGTATAAAAATAAAATTTTTTTTCTTTTCTTTTCTTTTTTCTTTTCTTTCTTTTTCCTTTTCCCTTCTCTCTCCTCTCCCCCGATTCTCCCTGGTTTCTCTCCCGCCGTTTTGCTTCCGGAGCTTCGTTGCTCCGACTCCGGCCGACCCAAGCTACACCGCCGGCACCAACAGGTGCGCCTCCTCCCCAGCTACCTCCGGTCAGAATCTCGTCGACAGCCGCCGTCCGACGCGCCCGTGAGGAGCTCCGAACGAGGTGGGTTTTTCGCCGGACAAAAACCCCGATTCCGGCTGTGTCCGGATGCTTCTAGGAAATCCAATTGCATATTTGCAATCCACACTTCATCAGCTTTCATTTGACACTAAGAATGTTGATTATGGTTGAGGTTTGCAGGATTGTGGATTTCCGGCCGCCACGCGCCGCCACACGCGCCGTCACGCGCCGCCGCAAACCCGAAATCCCGAAATTCACCCCGTTGGCTAATTTCGACGTCTCGATCGCAGTGGTGCCATGACAGGGGTTCGACTCTCAGTGGCTGCAGCCAGGGGATCGAATAGTCATGGGCCAGAGTTGCCAGCCTTTGGGCTGAGGGCTCCTGGTTGCCGGTTGCCAGCCGTGGGCTGAGGGCCGAGGGCCAGACAATACCTGATATGGGGTAGGTTCCTCCTGGGGGGGTTCCTCACAATTCATCACTAAGATTTTATAACCCTTCATTCTCATTGACCGTGGGCACACCGTGACCACGGCCAATTCAAAGACTTCCAACTCTTAAAACCATCTCCCTGAGGATTCGACCTTCCTTACCACTAGCTACCTATTCAGAAGAGGAGGATTATTTTGGTGAACACACGACAAGTCATCACCTTCCCACTCTCTTTGGTAAGGATCATGTGAAACCCCGTCCCAAGCGGGAGTCCAGTCATCATAGTATTAGTGGTCCACGTGTGTGTTTTTCGTGTTGACCGGGATGGAAACCGAGATGATAAAAAAAATTACCGTTTTGCCCCTATTGGGTCCAGGTTTGTACCCGGGCCTGTTTAATTCCTTCGGGCCTTCTTGGTAGCCTTTTTGTATTTTCGAGCCTGTGTAATCATACTAAGGCCCTATTGTATTTTTCTTGAGTCTATCTGTTAAACCCAGTCAGAACCCTTACCCCGTTTAACACAGAAAACCTTCAACCGTTCATTCCTTGCTCTCTCTCTTTTTCACGTCTTCTTCAACCTACCACTGCTAAGTAATTCCATCTGTACGTCTTCCTCTGTATCAAGCAACAAGCGTCTGTAAACCGTCTTTTCTTCTCCTACTGGTTTGGCTGTCAGGTTTGTAGTTTGGTGAGAGAACGGTAGGGATCTATTTACGCATTGTAAATTTAGGTTTATGGTTTGTACCTGATCGTGGTATGATTCAGGTGCATCGGGATCCGCATATTTTGATAAGGGCAAAGAGATTGTTGGTTGTTCATCTGCACATCAGGTAGGAATCTACGTATCATCTGTTTGATCGGTTGTCGCTTTGTTCTCGTTGTTTGTGCATTCGTCTGTTTACCTCCTTCCCGTAATTCTGGTGTTGGTGCGTTCTTGGTAATTGTTCTTCCTTAATTCTTGTGTCAATTGATGTGCTCGTTTCCTGTTTGTTCCATCCATGTTGATTTTACTTTTGTTTACTAAATGCTTGCCTCTGATTTCTGTGTTGGTTGATTTCCTTCCGTATGCTTAGTATATTCGCACCCTTTGATTTATGAAGTCCTTAATTAATTGAGGTTCTGTTTATCGGTTTCTCATCAATTGAGTGTGAAAGCTTGATTTGTTTTCTCCCAGTTCTTCGTTCTTTCCTGGGAGCCATCCCCAAAGTCCACAGACTTGGCCCATTCCCTTTGATCTTACCCAGCTGTGATTCCCTGTTACTTTCCCTGGTTAAAAGCTCGCCTCATCAGATTTGTGGGTGTGCCTTTCTTTCTTTTTCTTTATTGATAAAGTTGTGCACCTTCCCCAATGCATTCCCACCACTTGTTCCAGCCATTAATGTCATTTCTGTTCACGTGGCTCTCCCAGCATTTTTCTCTTTTGCTGGAATGGTATTTGTTCGCCAGTAGGTAGGTGCATCTTCTCCACTTAGTTCCAGCAGCCGGGGCCCTATTCTGTGCAATCGAGAGTGAACAGAGGCTTCACCTTCACCATCGAGTAACCCAGCTGTACCTTCGCTCCTCACCTGGCCAGGAACCCCTCTCCTCCTTTCACCTCTGTTCCCTCTTTATTTCCCAGCGTCGTGAGCTGGTTCTTCATCTGGTCCAGGCTTCTTCGCCTTCTCCTTCTCCCAATTTGCTGAGCGAAGCCCCTCTTGCAGGAGATCACGGGTTAGCTGGTATCAGATCCGTGTCCCTTCGTGCCCAGCCACATCTTCTTTTTCCTCTGTTCAGGTCTATATTCTTCTTTGTCTTCCTCTTCATTTGTTTCAGTTCGCGAGCAGTTCCTTACATGTCCCGTGTACCCGGCTTTGTGCTGTGTATTATTCTCCTTTGGTTTGTGTTGTCTGTGTTCTACTCTCCCCATTGGCTTGCCACCTTGATTCTTAGTTCCGTACAAGCCATTTGTAGTCTCTCCTTCTCCCATTCCCTCGGTCTCTCTCTCTCCCTCCTTGTTCGGTTGCTGTACCGTGAGCCTTCCCCTCCAGGTTCATACGAGTGAAGCTGGTACCATGACATGCCACTCCTCGACTTTGTGATTGTGTCCCTGGTGTTTGCCTCTGATGGTTGAGTTTGCTTTGTGAAATTCCTTGTTTGATTATTCTTTCCGTTCCTGTACGCATTCAATGTCGCAGCCAGCCCACCTTTTTCTGTTGCGTTTTCTTCTTTTCTTCTTTGGTTGCCTTAGCTGTGTGCCGCGAATTGGTATTTGGTATATCCTTTTTCCTTGACTGTGTCGATGCATTTGTTGTTGCTTTGTTTTGGCCATCCGGTCCTCTCAAAATTTGTTGTTCTTGTCTCTTGTCAATCGTCCCTTTCTTCAGGCATACCTAAGTTCTTCTTCTTCCTTGTTCTCGGTTATTTCCGGTGCATAGAGTTTCTTCCTCTTCTCGTTCCTTGCTCTCAGCTTGCCCTGCGAGACTTTCCTTTCCTTCTTTACTTGCTGATCGTTGGATGAAGCGCATCACCTCCTGATCCAGTGATTCTAGAGTTCCACGCGATCTCTCACTGTCCCTGGGATAACATGCGCATGTTGAAATGTAAAATTGGAATTTATGTAAATCAATTAAATCCTTTTTAAACCAATAATTCGAAGTATGCAGAACCTCTAACTAAGCAATTTTTCCAAGATAAAATATTTAGTTGAGTAAAGATATGTTTTCCTTCCTGGATGGAATCTATGCATAACTCACTCTATGGACTGGCTAATCAGAAAGTTCGTGAGCTAAATTTAGAAACAAACTCACCCGTAAAATGCACCAACCTTGCATAAAATGCACCAACCTTGCAGTTTAACAAGTGGCGGACAGTTAAATAAAGTCCCAGTCCGCCGCTAAATTTCCTTGAAAGACAATAGACTTTGTATTCTCTTTTGTTAAACAATTCTTACGGTTTAAATGCAATTAATTACTAGTATGTGTGTGTGAGTGATGACTAGCCAATGTATGCATTCATTCAGTTGATAAGTACGGTTATTAAACGTTCGCTTGACCAATGCGAGGTAAGTCAACGGAATTCCAGTTACAGGGTAGAGTTGCTTACCTGTCGGGAGTTGTATGAGTGATGTTTACGTATACCTGCCACGTCTTCGCAGGTCGGTTCATATTGTGTATTGAGACAGATATGATGTGTGTGATATTTTCTCTGCCTAGTCTCGGACAACACTGGCAGTACGGGTTATGTATTTTGTATTGTTTTAAAATAAATTAACCTGCCAGTGGGCTCCCGGTTTCCCTTTAGCGGGGGTTACTAGAGGAGTGTTTTACGACGTCCACCCCGATGGTTTCTGATTAATAATGTTAAAACATGTTGTAATATGAACCGTTGTGTGATAATCTATTGGGTTGGAATTGAGAATTAAGAAATTTGAATGTGTTAATTCCATATCCCTCATGTTTGTTCAGTTACACCCCTGTTTGCATCATGATCTGTTCCTTGTCCTCCTTTGTTGTATTCAGTTTGCCCGTAGGACATATGATGCTGTGACTCCTACTGAGATTTTATAATCTCACCCGTTGTTGTATTTTCCCCCTTTCAGGAGTAGTACGAGAGCCGTAAACGGTATTTGAGGTGTGAGTGTCTCCTACGACTCGGTTGGACTATCGCACCTACACATTTTTCACAGTTTTCCCCGTTACTGGCATTTCCGGTTTGACTTGTTTGACGTTTGACGCACTTTACCATTTTATACATTTATTTTCTTTACGGGATACCTGTTTTTACGTATCGGGCTTTAAACCCATTTCGTGATTTTGGACTTGACTGTTTGGGTCCGTTTTCGTTTATGGTATTTCATTTCCAGTCATGAAAGTCTTCCGCTATATATTTCGTTTACTCCGCTTTATGCCAGATGTCAGTTTTTAATTGGTCATGCTCCAATTCGTAATCATTAAATGTATTTGTTTTGGGGAATCGCGTTTGAAAAGTCGTATAAGCCTTGTGGGATTCGGATTGGTCCACGTGTTGGATTTATCCGGGTTTCACGGCGGTAAGGGCTCGGTTTTCGGGTGCGGGTCCTTACAGATCATGATCATGATGATGACCTCTATACCGTATCTCTCCTATTCCGAGTCCTAAGACAGCATGGATACAAAGTACCCTGTGGTAATTAAGAATCCATACTCTTCTTCTTCTTATTTTTTACTTGCCGCCGATGGAAGAGTTACTAGCTGATGTAGGGATGATGATTTTTGGTTCTTGAATATCAGATGTATTCCACAAGTTTAAGGAGAAGGAGAGTTTCAAGAAAAGCATCTTCAATGACACCAAAGGTATTCTTAGCTTATACGAGGCTGCCTATCTAAGTTTCCATGGAGAAGACATCATGGATGAAGCCCTTGCCTTCACACGGCAAAAACTGGAGGAGGCATTGGCTTTACAGTCATGCCCTCGTCTTGAGAAACAAGTTAGGAAGGCACTAAGCATACCCTTTCACCTTGGTGTTCCTAGAATTGAGGCTAGGGAATACTGTAAGGACCCAAACCCGGAAAGCGGGCCTTTACCGCCGTGAAACCCGGAGAAGCCCAATACGTGGACCAATCCGAACTCCACAAGGGTAATTGAAGTTGTATAGAAGATGAGAGAATGAAAAAAAAATTGAAAAAAAATGCAGGGTAAGGAAGCAGGGGGGGAAATTCTCGGCAGGCTTTCCCTTTTATGCTGTGGGTGACGTGGCAAATTTTTGCCACGTCACCAGAGGTCTCACAAATACATTCTTGTCTACCAAGAAGATGAATCTCGCAACGAAATTCTACTCAAGTTTGCAAAGTTAGATTTTAACAGGGTTCAGCTGCTACACAAACAAGAGCTAAGCATTCTATCCAGGTAAGAACTTGTGTCCAGAAGGATGCATATATAAATATATACAAGGAACTGAAATCTTAAACCTGGTTGATAAATACAAATTTTAGATGGTGGAAAGATCTAAATATGATGGAGATGATTCCTTATATAAGAGACAGAATTGTGGAGGTTTATTTCTGGGCAAACGGAATGCATTTCGAGCCTGAATATGAAGTTTGTCGGAAAATGTTCACCAAGCACATTATGATGTCGTCTGTGATGGATGATACATACGATGCATATGCCACCTTCGAAGAACTAAAGTATTTCACAGAGGCAATTGAGAGGTTCCAGTTCCACAGCTGTCCACTTGCTTTTTCTCAAGTGCTCTGTCCTACAGGATTTGAGTTTAATAATTTCTATTATGATACGTACATTAGCTATCTACCCAATTACTGATTACTTTCCGATTCTTCTTTTTGGAATAATTCAGATGGGATATTAGTGGCATCAACAAGTTACCTGCATACATGAGAGTTATATATAAAGCTTTCCTAGATCTTTTCGGCGAAACAGAAAAAGAAATGAGCCAGCACGGAAGGTCTTACAGTGCAGAGTATACAAAAGAGGAGGCAAGAAACGTTTAGGTCTATTAATTGGGTCAATTATAAGCTGTACTTAAAGAGAGCAAAAAAGAGCCTTTACTCTTTATCTTTCACAAGGTATATATACACATATAACAGTTGAATTTCTGGTGATCATACTGTAGTTCATGGAGCTGTCAAGAAGGTACTATGTTGAAGCAAAATGGTTAAACGAGGGTTGTGTGCCATTTTTCGAGGAATATATGCAGAATGGAACCATCTCAGTTGGTTTGGCAATGGTAACAGCGGCATCCTTCATCGGAACACCAGTTGCAGGGATAGAAGAATACCAATGGCTAAAAAGTGTTCCCAGAATTGCTAGAGCTGGAATGGTAATTGTACGTCAGATGAACGATATGGCGGGCCATGAGGTATATATGATTCTGTAATGTTAACCAATAATGGGTTTTTTTTTTTTTCCAACTAAAAATAAAACTTTTGATATTTCTGAAAACAGGCGGAACAAAAGAGAGAACACTGTGCATCAGGTGTGGAGTGCTACGTGAAAGAACATGGCGTCACGAGACAAGAGGCAGTTGAAGCGTTTGAGAAGATGTGTAGTGATGCATGGAAGGACATAAATGAAGAATTTATGAGGCCAACCGCTGTCCCACTGCCGCTGCTCAGGAATTATGTTAACTCGATTCGGACAACACATGCTATTTATTGCCACGGAGATGATGCTTACACAAACCCTTTGGGCCTAAGAGATTACGTCAAATCCTTGTTCGTTGAGCCACTACCGTTATAAAAAGTCTTGCAAGCGACCATGGTGCGTGTGTGAGGTTTGCAGCTTGTGGATGCTAATTAATGAGCTCGTGCGTCGGTTTAATTTCTGCAGTAAAATCTACCAGTCCTCGTTTGTTTGCTGAGGCTGCTGTGTGAGATTCTGAGTAATAAAAATAAACATGGTATTACTCCAAAAATGAAAAATGAATAATTGATTCAAGATTCAAGTTTATTCTAACAGGACAAAATATATTTCAAAGCTCTGAAAGTGGAATATAGTAGTACAGCCCAAATTACATTTACTTGCGCAGGGCCAGAATATAATCTTCCAAATGGATAAAAGGGGGATTAACTTTTTAATAAATAAAATTTGGAGAAAGATTGTTGATTAAAGATTATAATAAAGTGTGGATTTACTAATCATACTAACAGCACAAATATTATCATAAATATTATGATGTTTCATGAAAATTTTAATTTGGATTGCATCATATAGAAGACAACCTGCGAAAAGGCTTTCTAGGCCCAAATAGGGATTCTGAAACCAAACGACACAGCCTGATCTGGATTCGGAGCACATACTGCAGGTTGACGACTAGGTCATTAGCATTCAAGTGGTGGGGGGTGGGGTTTCCAGCCGCCAGTTACGTGAGGAGGGCATTCAGCTGTTTGCGAATGTTGATATTATTTTCCTTTTTAAAACAGTAGTCATGATTGTCATCTTGCTTTATAATTTTGAGTTCATTTAAAAGAAAAAGTTATTATAAATTCGAGTCAAATGTTATTTTTTTCCTAACCAGAATAATGTTTTTCCTTTTATGTTTAGTCAAAAAAAGGAAAAAGCAAGAGTGGTCATAGTTGTCGTCCTGATTGAAAGAGGAGATGGTATACATTCTTCTATAAATAGCTTTGGTTCGTAATTCGCAAGGGTACGTAAGTAACCAAGTCCATATTGCCTTTCGAGATGGCAACGATGGAGGCAAATCTTCTGGGCGGAGATGACTCTAAGCATGACAACCATCGGAGGTGGCCTAACTATCCCCCCACCGTCTGGGGCTATAGCTTAGCTTCGTTCACATTTCCAGAAACGGTAACCAAACCTTTTTTATTGCCATTTTGTGCGTGGAATGGTATTTTTGACCCAATTGATGCTATTATTTAATATAGTATGTATAGAGATAATACTTTAAGATGGCTTGGATAAAGATCCGAAATATTTTGGTATATGTAAGATATAACAAACTTACTATTGTTTATATTATATAATATATATACATGGACTTGCTTCCTATTATGTATTTTTCATATTAAACTTTGTCTTTTCTCTGTAATCTGTAGGAATATAAATCGATTAATAGGAAGGTGGAAGAGTTGAAAGAAAAAGTCAAGCAAATGTTAGTGACATGTACTAGGAATCCAATTCATTACATTGAGTTCATCAACTTGCTGTGTCGACTTGGAGTTTCCTACCACTTTGAGGCTGAAATTGAAGAGCAATTAGCTCATATTTTCACTACCTTTCCCACTCTCTTTGGTGAGAATAATGTCCATGATCTCTACACTGTATCACTTCTATTCCGAGTCCTAAGACAGCATGGATACAAAGTACCTTGCGGTAAGTACCAAGTTTGTTCTCATTTTTTACTCTTTCTTTCTACCCAAGAGTTGCTCATATTGTAAGAGAATGATGATTGCTTGTTCTTCAATCAGATGTATTCCACAAGTTTAAGAACAACGATGGTTTCAAGAAAAGCATCTTCGATGACACCAAAGGTCTTCTTAGCTTATACGAGGCTTCCTACCTAAGTTTGCATGGAGAGGACATCATGGATGAAGCCCTTACCATTTCGCGGCAAAAACTGGAGGAGGCATTGGCTTTACAGTCATGCCCTCGTCTTGAAAAACATATTAGGAAGGCACTAAGCATACCGTTTCACCTTGGTGTTCCTAGAATTGAGGCCAGGGCATACATTGTTATCTACGAAGAAGATGAATCTCGCAACGAAACGCTACTCAAGTTTGCAAAGTTGGATTTTAATAGGGTTCAGTTATTACACAAACAAGAGCTAAGCGTTCTATCCAGGTAAAAATTTGTTTCAGAAGAATAAGGAACTGAAATCTTAAAACTTGTTGATTAATAATTGGCATTTCAGATGGTGGAAAGATCTAAATTTGATGGAGAAGCTCCCTTATCTAAGAGACAGAATTGCAGAGATATATTTCTGGGGAAATGGAATGCATTTCGAGCCTGAATATGCACTTTCTAGAATAATGGTCACCAAGTACACTATGATGGTGTCTGTGATGGATGATACGTACGACGCATATGCTACCTTTGAAGAACTCAAGTGTTTCACAGAGGCAATGGAGAGGTTCCACATCAGTCCACTTTTTTATATTCATTTTGAAGTCATTTTGAAGTTATCTGTTCTGCATGATTTGTGTTTAATTATTTTCATAATTAAATACTGATTGTTTTACTCCAAAAAAAAAAAAACTAATTGACAAGTTACCAGCTAGCATACATGAGAGTTATATATAAAGCTAAAATTATAAATTACTTAGCGATTTATTTTTGAAATAATTCAGATGCGATATGAGTGCCATTGACAAGTTACCAGCATACATGAGAGTTATATATGAAGCTCTCCTAGACCTTTTTGGTGAAACAGAAAAAGAAACGAGCAAGCACGGAAGGGCTTACAGTGCAGAGTATGCAAAGAAGGAGGTAATCAAGAATCATTACTTGTTTATCTTTCACAAGGTATACACAGGTAGCTAGCAGTTGAATTTTGTTTCTGCTGTGTTGATACTGCAGTTCATAGAGTTGGCGAAAGCGTATCATATGGAAGCAAAATGGTCAACCGAGGGGTACGTGCCATCTTTCGAGGAATATTTGCAGAATGGAACCATCTCGTCTTCTTACGGGGCGATTACAGGGGCATCCTTCATCGGAACACCAGTTGCAGGGATCCAAGAATACCAATGGCTTGGAACTGTCCCCAGAATTGTCAAAGCTGGAATGCTTGTAGGACGTCTGATGAACGATATAGTGGGCCATGAGGTATTGATTCAGAACGGACGCAATATCTCACAAGTTAGTACTGCTCTTCTAATTAATTAGTAAAGATAAGTAATTAATCTCGGTTCTTTTCTTCACCTGATAAAAAAGGAAGAACAAAAGAGAGGAGACTGCGCATCAAGTGTGGAGTGCTACATGAAAGAACATGGTGTCAGTGAACAAGAGGCAGTTGAAGAGCTTCAGAAGATGTGCAGTGGTGCACGGAAGGACATTAATGAAGAATATATGAGACCAACTGTAATCCCACGGCTGCTGCTCAAGCATTATATTAACTTGGTAAGGGTGACAGATGTGGTCTACTGGCGTGACGATGCCTACACAAACCCTTTGAGCTCCGAAGATTACATCAAATCCTTGTTCATTGACCCACTACTCGAATGAGGAGAGTACCATGGCTGTGAGCTTTACATCCTGAAGCTCTGATAACCATTACTATTCCTACCGACTCTTTTATGTTTAATTACTAGACTAAAATGTACTAGACATTGTTGCTTGATAGCTGCTGCTGTTGTGAGGGATTTTGAATGATAGAGATAAACATGGTGTGAAGTAACTATGCTGAAGCAGAAGATCTATCAATAATAATAACATTTTAGAAAAAAGTTAATGCAACAAATCTCAATAAATAGATATTCATATTCGTATAATACTGTATAATATGATTCAGATAATCAAAGTTCGCACTCCTATAATAAATTGCACCGTTTTCAGAAAGAAATAAACATAAAAATCAATTTAAGGGAAGAAATAAACATAATTAATATAAACTATTATTTATTACTGTCACTCTTCAAAGAACCAAAGAACATAATTACAATACAAGCAATTGTACAATTTTCCATATTCTAACCTCGATGATGCCAACATAACTAAAAGATATGTCCCCAAAGATACCCATAGGTTGACAAGTGTGAAAAACAAGATTTATCACAACTATCTCTTCTACGAAGAATTCTCTTTGCCATACCAGTAAGGATTATTTCGGTGAACAAAAATATTGAGATCTCTTCAGCATATAACAAGGATTTGAATCTCGAGGATGTGATTTTTTTAATAGAATGTTCACTATCACACTTGTCAATTGAATCTCAAAGAAGGATAAATCTCGTTATAGACGGGAATACTTTTCTATTTCAAAAAAGAAAATGAACAGTTCACTTTGACAGTTGCACTTTAATTGTATACCTTGTATGATTTTGTGGAAGTCAATAATCACCTCTTCTGCTGCTGACAAGATCACCAACAAATTTGTCATCATCATTTTCACACTGTTCCAGTAGTTCCTTGTGAGCAGGATCATAAGCTACAGCTAAGCGCAGATATTTTGCAGCTTCAGCTCTGCGGTCTTGGTTATATAATACACTGTAAAGTAAACCACTTAAATGAGTTAAGAGACTGAATAAAAGCTGTAACGGCTATGAAGATAAAAATTGGCCTTGATTATTCAAATCCACACCTCGCGAGCAATACCATGGTGTCAAAATAATGGCTCTTCGTCTTTGGGTGGTCTGGCTCCCTCAAACTTACAACTCTTTCAAGGTGAACAATGCCCTCCGCATATTTTTCCTACCGCATGCAAAGAAGAAAGCAAAAGGGTGTCAAACACAGGTATGCACCATCTGAGGCTTCCAAGATCACATGCCGCCAACTCGACAAAAGTTTTGGGTCACAACAGGAAACCCAATACTTGCAGTATATGGATGATTTAGGGTCGCGGAAGTAAACTCAAAAGTTTTCTCTTTATGGGTTATTCAGGGTCGCAGCAGTAAACCCACAATTTTCAAGTAGGTATGGATGTCAAACCAGGGGGAAATGTGGGTAACCCCAAAAAATTTTCCGTTTCAGAAAAACAGCATTACACCAAGTCAGGTGGAAGTGTGTATAGAAAACACTTCACCGATGGAGATTAGTAATCTTTATGGCTTTCTCCGAATTTAGGAACAGGATCATAAAATGTTGATGAGTTTTACCTGTCGTATATAGGCAACACCAGCTGCTTGAGACGCAAGAATGAGATGATCAAGATTCTCCGGTTCTTCTCGATATCCAGTAAGGAAAACCTGATGAAATGTTAAATTTAGTGTCGGATTAATAAACCAGTGAAATCATGAAGCAAAACTACAGGACCAATTCAGATTGAAGCCAAAGCTAACGCCAAAGGAATATTGAAAGATGCCACCATATACTTGCAATTGCAGTGCCCCTATTTAGAAAAACATAATCGTAATAACATGAAATGCACTGACAAAAATCAAATTTTAATATGATATTTTGACTAATGTCGGTGCCCAAAATTAGTTAATTATGATGGCACATACAAGGAAAGCTCCGAAATAGGTTTGCCATGAAATACATAGGTGGTAGAAACCTTTGTAATAGCACTTTCAAAGTACTCAATAGCCTCTGATACTTGTCCTTTTTGGAGAAGAGTCTGCCCCGTAACAATGATAGCCTTAATGTATTCTGGGTCCTTCTTGAGAGCAAGTCTGAAAGCATACGACAATTGTTAAACACCATAAGGAATCAGTCGGTTGACTGGCTTGTTAATTCAACAAGGATAAATGTTGAAATACATTTTCTTATATCAAGCTTGAAAAAGGGAAAGGAGCAAGTTACTCTAACAAAGGTATTGCTCTGTCTATTTGACCACTGGACAATAGTTTCACTGAAAGCTGTAAAATTCCAATAACAAAAAGTGAGCAAACTACAATGCTCAGTAAGTCCAGTTAATGCATATCGTTTGCATTTCTATACACTCACACCAAGCAGTTCTTCAGGCAATAAATCCTCAGCAAAGATTTTACGAGATTTTGATGGCAAATCTGATAATTGTGGTCGATGTACACCCATTTCTTTGGAATTCAAGGCTGTCTTTGGAGAATCGTCGTACAATATCCCTAATTTTTCACGAACAACAGGATGTTTGAGAGATAATTGCTGCATCATCAATTACGATGTGAGAAACTGATAGCTTGTTTTCATAATTCTTATTTTGGATATAAGAACCATTAAGTTCCTTGAAAAGTAAACTACAGACTGAAAGATACAACTCTTCAAGTGTTGATATCAACATTTCAAGAATTAATCAAACAAGTAGGCTGATAGACTGAGAATGAAAACTAGTTGATGCTTTCCACAGCATAATCAGTGGTATGGAGTGAGCCAGTGAAAGCTTAATTTTGTTCATGTTTATGACTTTACCACCATCTTTCTCAAATAAGTTACTGTATAGAAAACACAAGTCTCAATGGTGGAAAACAAGCAATGAATTATTCAAATTAAACCAAGGATGAGACTGATGCTCTCTATACAGCTTTAATCCAAGTACATTGCTCTTATGCTTCAAAAAAAAAAAATCGAGAATTTGCAAATGGTGTATGTTTTAATCGCAACTTAAGGTGGAACTAACATATTAGGTACATTACATTTACTTCAAGATATATTACTTAGTCTGAGCTTGAAATAAGTAACAACTAGTATAATTGAAAAATGCTACAGAAAAATATCAGCAGATAAAAAGCTAAAAAAAACGTATGAGAACAGATTTATCCTGGATATAGAAGACCTGAAATCTAACCTGGATAACAGTTAATGAACTATTGGTGACCCAGTATACCAAACTTCCCTGAAAAGAAAAAGAGAAAAATGATTGACGAATATGCAAGAGGAAGAAAAGACAAATATAATGTTAACAAAACACAGTTACTTTCAATGTGAAGGACATGAAAGCAAGTTACAGAGAAATCAAAAGTGATCCATTTTAATACGGAAGCAAGCATAAAAGTGCAATTGATTTATAAGCAAACAAGCTTGCAGGTGCTGGATGACCTCTTCCTGCAGCATGTATAGTTTAGGGTAGTGAGTATGGTGCATGTTGGTAAAGTTGAGGAAGTTTAGCTTGGTTTATAGTTGCAGTATTGACCTAGCTGGATTGCAATGCATAACAAGACAAACCCGCAATAGACTATACACTACCCATTTTTGGATGAGAAGTCGTGTTCATGTGATGAAGATGCACTATTTTGCAATTACCAGCGCAATCAGCAGAACAGACTCAATTCAAGGATTGAATAGCAAAACAGTCACTAGGCAGTAGATGGTCAGAGAGACTAACAAAGAAGAGACTCCATCTAGCACATTTAATTACCCATAGGTATACTTACCCACATGGATTATCAACCTCCATTCTAAAAGTATTGCAACGAATTAACAAAATAATGTAGAAAACTGTTAAGAAGCAAATAAATGTGGAGGCACATTTAATACCGATAGATTACAGTGGTATTTTTCCAGTTGATAACTTACCATAAAGACCATGAGATTCATTCCCAGGCCTCATATTAGATCTAATGCACATAAATAAGTACAAGAATGCAAAATAATCAAGAAATCTCAACTACGTCAATATCCCAATATGGCGAGAATTATATGATAAACTATAACGTGCTCAAGCTCACAAGAAACATAAAATCTAGATTTTAAGTTACCTGAGGAATGCAGTAACCAATGAAAAACAATGGCAGCGTCAAAATATTCAAATATCTCTTGTAATACTGCAATAAGGAAGCTACATTAAATTTTTTTCAGCGGAACAAAATGCTAAACAAAGTGGTTGACAAAATCTGCCTTAATACACAGAACATGAAATCACAAGAAGATTTTGACATCCGCAATACTAAAGCGAATTGTGTGTACTCACTTTTGCTAATAAGCCTAAAAGACCAGTTACATTTTGAGTCGAGGATTTATTGAAGGAGAGCTGCAAAAAAGATTACCGGATGAGTTAGTGAACAGTTTCAACTATTAACTGTGAAAAAACATATGAGGTATGCTCAATATGCAAGAAACACACAAGTCAGGTAAGTAGAAACTATCCAAAATTAAACGTTATTGTTACAGGCAAATTGACTGCTACTTACCAATGTGGCTTCCATCAAATTTCTAAAAAGATTGTAAAACTAACTTGCCAAACCAGGGAGGAAATCATAGCAGAAAAAACAGAGAGCACAAACAATTTGAAGAAACCAAGGTCATATTTACTAGAAATATGTTTTCTGTTTTCCAAGATAAGATTTCCACAAAAATGAAAACAGTTTCACGAGATCACTATGCTTCTAGTTATCTCTCCTTTTTTATGTTTCCCTTTTATATGAATGGAGAAAAGAGAGAAACCTACTGAAAGCTTTCCATTTTTTCTTATTTCTTGAATCTTGAAAAGTAAAAAATATAATTTCCATCTAGTTAACTTAGCTTTACTTAGAAGTTACAATCCCTGCCTTCAGTTGTAATACATCTTTTATCCCTTTCCCCTAAAAAAAGAATGGACATATCTAAAAAAGAAAAGGCATAATTTTTATTTTTTTCCAATATAATTTTTTTAACTGTGTCCAAAATTTGCAATTTGCAATATAAGATTGTTCGTTGACAAAATAAATAAAAATGAATACACTGATGTTTGGTGAAAACATCATTCTCTGGTTTTCAATACCATAACCTGTTTTATAAACATATTTTCTACATTGTTCAATAATGAAATATGCTGAAGATAGATATGAAAATTTACATAGAGAAGTGAAAACGTCCAAACTGTTTAAATTGAGTAAGTGAAGTATACACCACATAAATCAGATGTTTTGAACTTCAGAGTTTTAAACTTCAGTAAAGCATCATGGATGGACACACTGTAATGTTTTATATTGCTGATTCCTATTGTTAATCCCCATCCTGATTAGCGTTTGACACCATCATCATAGTCATTCCAATTTCCAGTTTTCTATTTTGTAGTCATTTTCATCATATGCATATTTCAAATCATTATTTTAATGTTAGAAGTAAAGTATATAGTGAAAGGAAAGAAAATGCAATATAAAACTCCACATAATCAAACTTGACTATTCCCCAGGAGTTTGAGACAGTGTAACATGAGACCAGTATCAATGGAGACACAGAGTGGGAGAGAAGAGGGTAGAAGATAAAGAACATAAAATGGTATTAACACACCAGTTATTTTCTTTAAAGATAAGACTGGAAAGTGTGAAAAATATTCAATCACCAGTTGTACATAAGATGTGACAGTAATCTGATGTGGAAAAGGATACTCTCATTAAATCTCATTCTACAAGAACCTAGATAGCAAAGGAAGGTAAAAAATCAACAAAGCAAGCTTCAAGCTTAATCAGCCTAGGAACACAAAACCCAAGTACCTGAATGTTAGTATAGTGCAAACCAGCAATTAATAGTGGTAAGATGGCTCCAAAAGCACCCTGAGAATATTCAGTCAAATTCTGAAACCACAGAGTACCACCCTGAAAGAAGAAATTTTTTTGTTTGAGTAACTAGATCAATCCAATGTGTTCAAACATGGAAGGAATTAAGAAAAAACATGATAGAAACTTCTAACTGATTAGAAGCACCATATCTACTCTGACAATACTACCTTATTTTTAAGAATCAAATAGCAACTATTTTGACAACCAAAAATACGATAATGATTGTGCCTTCTATTAACAATTACCAACTAGGAATCTGCCTGATTAAAAAAGAATAGAAAACCAAAGCAATTTCTTTTAGTGAAGGAGGGAAGAAAGTTTCAGGGGAACGTGCTTCTAAAGAATTAATGCAAAATATAAAAAAAATTCTTTAGAGCTTTTGCTTGTTTCCACTTTTCAATGTGTTTGAGGTTGTACTGGAGTGCATTGCGAAATTAACTGCAGAGGGTCTTGTTTGATAAACTACAGAGATCATGAGAAACCATCAGAATCTAGCTCTTCTTTCATTGAGAGGCCGTAATTTATCTATAAATCCAATTAATAAAGAAATAAAATAGAAATTTATCATACTAAAACAAATGGTCTAATGATCAACCTCGAAGTTGAGTTGACAAACCAGAGAGGCACCCTGCCACCCGAAGGTCCTAAAATTGATAGTTATGCCGGAAAATTTTACTTTGCCTCAAATTAAACTATTATTCACAGGAAACGGCCAATCTGCATGCAAATGATGCTTGCTTACACAGTCAAACCCCGGATGATTATTCAAACACATCCTCCTAATACTGCTCATCCACAAGATAAAGCATGGAATCTGCAATAAAACAAAACACAGAAACAATTAGTAATCGTTCAGACAACATATTCAGTTCATCAAAGTGGTCAATGTTCTTGTTCTAAGATGAATGTAATATAAACAATTTACTTTAGCAATCATATTATTTTTAACCTATATCACATAGTATATTTCCTATGTAACAACGATTACTTTTTTTAAAATTAGAAGAATATCCACGTCAGTTCACAGGACTTATCTCTTTCCGGAGTATGATTGACACTGATTAAACCCCCAATTCTAGGTACAAGATTTAACAAAACTTTTGGTCCTAAGCATTACAAATCACGCATTAACACAAGCTGTAGCATTTTTTTTCACTAAGCTTCAGTACCCTAACACTTGTGCAATTAGATTCCAATAATGCTGCCCCATCCAGGATCCTCAGATTTGGTATCATCAGATGAAGGACAACACCAGTTTTAGGTATTGGGATTTGTGCAAACATGAAAACAGTTAAATCAGATGCGAAATTTTGTGAATAAAGAAGCATTTCAGAAAGAGAAGATGACCTGAACAAAGACGTGTCCAAAACTCCATAAATAGGAAGGGCAGCCAATTGCTCTTCTTTGCCGCCGGAAAAGCAAAAATTGATCGATATAGCTCCTTCCAGACAGGGGCGGTGGGAATGGAAAAGGCACTGTTATGAGAATATATCCATTAATGGACGAATGTGCTTACTAGAAAATAATTCAGAAATAAAAGCACCAACCATGGACAAAGAACGAAAGGAGTTACATCTAGAGAAGTATTGGGAGACTGTTTGTATCTTGCGGAGTTGTAAGACAAGCAACGGGAAAAGCGTCAATCTCATAGCCACGGTCGATGAAGCAATGACTATCCACCTATGACCAAGAATTTAAGCAGAAAATATTGAGAATCTAAAAGAGAATAATAGTAAATTCAATTAGAGGACAGACCACATTGATTTATGAAGGGAAATTAAGGAAGAGAAGAAGGTAACCAAGGCAAGCCAGTGAACTCATGGAAGGAATCAAGCAACGTAATTAGAGCTTCATAGGGGAGGATAGAATCTTCGGCGCTCATAGAAGCAGTACTACTAGTGCTGCTATGAGCGTCAGCGACCGCCTGGAAAGCCTGCGGGGGATCATCGGAAGAGTCGGAAGAAGAAAAATGGAACGGGAGGGTAGGAGTGGAGGAGAAGGGACGACTGCTAGAGAGAAAGACGCTAAAAGAGGCAGGAGAATGGCGAGGAGTGAGAAAGTTACTGGAGGCAAGGAGGGGGAGGAAACGGCGGCGTAGTTGCGAGTGTAGAAGCCTGGGGATCGTCATCACCGCCGCACACCAAATATGGGATAGTTGGTTTCAACGTAATTCTCCCACCCCGAACTTCTCAAACCGGACTGGAAACTCTTGACTGACTCAGCGCAAAGTTTAACGGGTCTACAGACACGTCAGCGCCACGTCAGATGACAAAGCATACTATGGCTAAAATTCAGGTGCAACGGTGGTAAGTTACCACCGCCTCTGATACAGGTCCTTCGAAAACTGTGAAATATAATATAATATTTTATTTTAATTTTATTTTCTTAAAAATTTTTCTATTAGAGTCGGTGGTAAATTTGAAAACTTACCACCGTTGACTGGGTTTCAGAGGGTACTGTTTGTATATTCCGTGGTGCTGTTTCATGAGAAGCTTAAAGCGTTGCATTTTATTTGCAAAGCGATCAGGTGATTCTCTATACGTACCATTTAATCACCAGCACTGGTGTCGCCTGTTGTGCAACGCCTCTTCCGCACCGTTTTCGTTTCCGTTGACGCGTTCCCTTGTGGGGAAAGAACCAAAAGCTATCACTGACGCTCTTGCTTTGGCCCAGAATTCCAAGTCAGTGACGCTTGGAACTGGAGTACATGGGTTTGTTGTGAAACTGGGATTCAACAATGACGTTTTCACTAACAATAATGTGATTAAGTTATACATGAAACATGGGGCTCTGGACGATGGGGTAAAAGTGTTTGATGAAATGCCTGAACGAAATGTTGTTTCATGGACTTTGCTGGTCTCTGGTGCGCTTCAGAGTGGGGAAGTTGAACTGGCTTCGGAGATGTTTGTGGAGATGATAAGAGCTGGGTTTTTACCGAATGAGTTTGCTCTTTGTGGTGTTATGAAAGCATGCGGTAATGATATGGAACTTCACGGATTTGGTTTGTCTGTTCATTGTTTTGCTCTGAAAATTGGAACGGATAAAAGTCTTTATGTTGGTTGTTCCATTTTGAGTTTTTATGCCAAGTCCGGGGATGTTGAGGCAGCTGAGTGCATATTTGACTGTATGCCTTACGTTGATCGTGGCTGTTGGAATGCCATGATTGGAGGGTATGCACAGTGTGGTTGTGGCCTTGAAGCTGTGAGTATTGTCTCCTCGATGCGACATGAAGGGATAATGATGGACCCATATACCTTTATCAGTGCACTGCAAGGGTGCTCACTCCTGGGTGACTTGAATATTGGAAAGCAGATTCATGGATTGATTATTAGAAATGAGGTGGAGTTTAATACTTCAGCAATGAATGCTCTTATGGATATGTATTTTAAGAATGGTGAAACGAAGTCTGCTTTGAAAATTTTCAGAAAAATTAATGCCAGAGATGTTGTGACATGGAATACTGTGTTTAGCAGCTTTTCTCATTACGAGGATCCAGGAGAAGTGGCAAGCTTATTCCGTAATTTTATGCTGGCAGGTGTCCGCCCCAACGGCATTACCTTCTCGACACTGTTTAGAGAATGTGGAGAGCTGCTGGACCTTAATCTTGGCCTTCAGTTTTATTGCCTTGTATTACATTTTGGTTTGTCCAACGAAACCAATGTCACATCCTCACTTATCCATATGTTCTCCAGGTGTGGGGTAATGGAAATGGCACGTTCAGTGTTTGATGGAACAGTTGTGAAAAGCATAGCTCTATGGAATGCGTTGATTGCCGGTTATAACTTGAACTCTTGTGACTCAGAAGCACTGAAGACCCTAAGTAATTTATTGCAGTTTGGAGGAAAAGCAGATGACTGTACATTTTCAAATATTTTAGAAATTTGTTACATGTTTGGGAAAAAACAGATGAGCGCGCAACTTCACGGGATTCTAGTCAAGTCTGCCATAACTTCTCATTCTTATGTTTGCTGCTCTCTGATTAAAGTTTATGTTAAATTAGGGCTGCTAGATGATTCCTTTAAGATTTTCAATGAGCTTGACAAACCAGGCATGGCATCTTGGAGTGCGATGATATCTGCCTTCGTGCATCAGGGCTACAATTATGAAGCTATGAGATGTATCAACTCTCTGTTTGAAGCTGGTGAAAAACCAGATGAATTTGTTCTAGGCAGCATTCTAAACAGTTGTGCCGGCCATGCATTTTATTATCAAACCAAATCCGTCCATTCCTTCGTGATCAAATTGGGATATGACCATCATGTTTTTGTTACTAGCGCAGTTTTAGATGCTTATGCGAAATGTGGGGACATAAAAGGCGCAAGGATGGCTTTTGATCAGTCACTTCAATTCAATGATGTTATCATACATAATGCTATGATCATGGCATATGCACATCATGGTCTTTTTGTGGAAGCCATGGATATATTTAATAAAATGAAGTTGGCTAATATACAGCCTACTCAAGCCACATTTGTGTCATTATTATCAGCTTGTGGTCATATAGGTCTTGTTGATCAAGGATGGTTTTTGTTTGAATCAATGGGCATGGAATATGGCATGAAGCCATCTCCTGACATCTACTGTTGCCTGGTTGATATGTATTCCCGGAATGGCCATCTTGAAGATGCTAAAAGTGTTATTGAAATGATGCCATATCCTCCTGGGCCAGCTATTTTCAGATCACTGCTCAGTGGCTGTAGAACATATGGAAATAAGGAGTTGGGAGTATGGGTGGCTAATAAGTTACTCCAGTTGGTTCCTGAGAATGATGCTGCCTATGCCTTACTGTTTAAGGTTTACTCCGAAGGGGGCAATTGGGAAGATGCAGCAGAAGTCGGCAGGAAAATGATAGAAAGAGGTCTTAGAAAGGAACCAGGGCAGAGTTGGATAGAACCGTAACATTGTAAATGTACACAACTTACCTCTTTTACTGTAATGACCTCGACCTTCATAGAATAAATAAATAAATATTCAAGGCCCCATCGGCCGTCGACCATCTTTAGCGAGCTTCTCTCTCACACACTCGCCCCACTGAGGAAACGGGAGCCACCATATTATTCGGTGTGTCCAATAGGTAATCCTCTGTCACCCTCAAGTCATTTTTCGTTTCGTTTCTGTTTTTACTTCAGTTGTAGCTCAAGATTTCGGGGAAACTGTTCTTTAACCTAATCGTGAGGTTCAGCTAAGTTCTCTTCTTTTTTTCTTTACTACCGATTGATTGTAGAATAAAGTAAGCCACTTTTACATGAGGGTTAACATAGTTTCGCGATTGTTTGTGATTTATTATACTTTATGATTCTTTGTTAATGTTTCTTCCCTTTGGTTATTAAAGAGATCTTAAAAAACGTTGGTGGTAATCGACGAGCAGATTTCCCGAGTCCTGCTGTTGCTCTTTCTTTCCTTTACAGAAGATGTCATTTTTGAAGCCCCTTTTAGGTGATACTATCGTTGATGCTCAAGAATTTGTGACAAACAGCTCTGCATCTTTTTCAGGTTCGACATTACGTTCCAAAAAGTTTTGGGATTCGGATTGCAACTGCGTTTCTAGTTGGGTGTCTGGAAGACTGGAATTAACCGTCTTCACTGAACTAAAATGGCAGATATCTCACGTTACACGGCCTGCCGCCAGTTATCTCAGATGTTTTTGGCGGTTATCTTCTTTCATGGTTCAGAATACATTCTTGCAACTGCTTTTCATGGGAGAGCGAGCGTGGCTCCTAGTTCACTTCTGATTAGCAAGTCTTACATTATTGCGATGATGCTCTCTTTGGTAGAGTATGCTGTCGAAATTGTCTTATTTCCTGGGTTGAAGCAACATTGGTTGGCTAGTGATGTTGGCCTTGCAACGGTTGTGGTTGGAGAAATCATCAGGAAAACAGCAATTATCACTGCTGGGCGGGCATTCACGCATCTTATCAAGGTTTACCGAGAGGAGCATCACGAACTGATTACTCATGGAGTTTATAGATTTGTCCGTCATCCAGGATATACTGGTTTCTTCATTTGGGCAGTTGGCACCCAGATAATGCTGTGTAACCCCATATCGACTGTTGGATTTGCGTTGGTCGTCTGGCGTTTCTTTGATAAACGGATACCATATGAAGAGTTTTTCTTGAGGCAGTTTTTTGGCTCAGAATATGAAGAGTATGCTCGACGAACCCCTTCTGGGGTACCATTTGTGAAGTGAAGATCTAATGGATCTGAGAAGGGTTCCGTCCATGTTTGGTGCATTTATCTTGCGTCGTCAAGGAAGGAAGTGGCGGTGGTATTTTTATGGTAGGGGTTTGAGACTTCCTGAAACAAGCAGGAAAACCCCCTTTGGGTTTATTAGAATGGGAAGGGCTCTGGCCTTTATGAAGGAAGTAAAGTCATGTCAGGGTGCAGAATTTGCAAAACATCTTTTGTAATGTAGTTTTGCAATAAATAATTATAATGCCTGATTCGATAAAATTAAAACAAATTAAGTATTAAAATCGCCCACCGTGGGGCTCGAACCCACGACCACAAGGTTAAGAGCCTTGCGCTCTACCAACTGAGCTAGACGGGCTTGGTGAAATTTTATAACGTTCATTTGTAATAATACTTAAACGTATAACACCATAGTTTCATGGATTGATTTATGTTAAGCCCATCCTCCTCTTCTTTTTGCATCCCCATCTATGCAAAATATAGATGGATGAAAGAGCATCAAACTTTTATTCTTGGTGTGACTGAACATAAGCTGAAAAGGTGAAATAGATAAACATGGATCTATCAATCTCCAAGACAGTGCTTGCTTTCCATTGGCGTGGACAGGGACTGATCACATGATAACATAATGGATCTGTCCCTATTACCTATCCACATGGATATAATAACTGGGACGTACAATACAGAGATTCCAAGAACCAGACAAGGGCTTTGCTACATCTATGAAAATAACAAATACCAGCATGTCTTATCCCATGACTCTGACTTACTCCAATGGAACCAACTCTACAGAAACATTAAGTAAATCCCGTGCCACTCCTGAAAGGGCATAATCTTCATTTTCTGTATATGTTCTTTGATTGACCTCACCTCAGCCCTGAAGCAGCAACACCAGATGATAGTATTGGGATTGTTTTGGTTGAAGAGCAAGGCAGTGAGACGTCATCCTCATTACAAACAGATAACATGTCAGTGGGCCAAGAATTGCTAATCCATAGCAAGAAACCTTTATTCTAAGATCAGGATTTGTGGACCCTAATGCCATCTTCAAGCTTGCATTTTGATCTTTGTAGAAACTAGCTTCTTCTAGTTGCCTGGCTGGAAAGCTTTATACCAAGGAAGAGACTGCTCAAACGACAGTCAGTGGAGGGCAACTTTTCCTGAAGAACTCTTTTTTCCGTCAGATACCAGAAAAGCTAGTTCCTCCAGTCAAGACCGTTTCCAATAATTGAAGGTAGGTTGGTCGACCACATCATCTTTTCAATAGAACCTGTACTAACAAAATAGTTAATTATTATTATCAATAATAAATATACTCGTTCGGTCATCCATCCAACAGTGGAGATTCTGACAGCGCATTAGCTTTGACTCTTTCCCTGCCGATCTTGCTGACTTTTTTGTATTCTACTCTCCGTCCCCTTCCGTCAACCGTATTGACCACACTACACCCACATAATTCAAATTTAATAAATTTCGAAGTAATTAAGAATTTATTAAATGACATCGTTTTAAGTAAAAGCAACCAAAACCTTTGCACAATATATAATTCAAAATCATTGTGTTTGCTGGAGGGATAGCAAAATCTGGTGAGGTATATAACACCGCACCAGCTATCATTTGCCTTTTCAATCAATGCTTTATATGATTTTCCCTACCATCTGCCACAGCTTTAAAGAAATGCAAGATATATATGGGTGGGCTATCCGTTTTCCTCATTTAGTTTTATAAATATCCATTAAAGGGATACATTGTGTGTGGTCAACTAGAATCCAACCAAGGGTAGGCCACTGTAATATGTTGACAAACAACCTGTTATGGAAATAGGTTACCAATAGATTAATTTCCAGTTGTCAGAAAACAAAATTAAAAAGACCATACAGGATATAAGGATTAGAATTCAATTCCAATTCCAATCTAATGGGATTATCATATTAACCATATTCCAATGATCCATGCAATGCTTGATGGCTTCTTACCATCATGCATTGATGAGAGCGTTACCTTGAAGATTATCAAATATTAATGACGTAATAATTGTGTGTTTATGCTATGGATAATTTCTGTGCCTTGATTTTTTTTTTGAAAAATAATTATAGGCTGAAATTAAATGCAAATTACGGTACATGGATGGCCTTCTCTTGAGAATGGGTTAAAAATTTCAAATGACAGTCAAATAAAAGGCGACCTCAAAAAAAGAAATAAAGGAAAAGGAAAGAAAGAAAAGAAAATACGTTGAGCTTTCCTTCATTTTTATTTAATTTTTTTATGAGTGACGCACAGGAAAAGCTGCTCCTTCACCTCACGCCTTGGTTCAATTCTTTGCTTCCTTGCATTTGAATTTTTTTTCTTCACTTCCAAAGCAAACCAAACGCGCCTGATCACTACATCTACCGCCATCCACGACAGCAGCGGTGTTCTATTCTGTGATTGTATCTACGGAGAAACCGCGTTTGTTCTTGTTGTTACTGATTTTTTGTCATTAGAGAAGAAGGTTGCCCTTCTTGAGCACAATCTTCCCGTCTGCTGTCTGTAATTCTCTGGTTGTCTGTTACGGGACCGATCTGAGCTTGAATTGTTTATCCGACGAAGGTTATATCCTAGTTTGACTTGGTCAGGGTAAGTAAGAGTTTGTGCCTTTTCTTTTACTTTGTTTTGTTGTTGTTGTTGTTTTTCTCCTTCTGCTGCTCTTCAGCATCGTTATCTGAAAATGCTTTTTTATGTTTATGCTTCTTTTTTTTGTTTGTGATAATATGAACTTTTTTGTAGATATTTGGTTGATAAGAAAATGGTGGAAATGTTTGAGTTCTGTGGTAATTTTGAATGGTTTTTCTCTCTTTTTTCTGTTTTTTCTCTCTCTCTCTCTATATCTCTTCATCTAGATTGTTCTTCGCGGTCCCATTTTCTGATTGTTGGGTGTTTATACATTTTCTGAGCTGCCGGTTTAGTATACCTGTCCGATAACTAGTACTTTTTTTATGAGTTCTGTCATTTGAAGTATGGTTGAGATTAATTATGGTATAAACGTGAGTTATTCTCAACATACAGACGGTTTCTGGAAAATTTGAAGTTTGGAGATTTGAGTTTAGAGGGAAGGGCATTTGAAGATCGAAATTGGGTCAAGAATTTCACAAATTGATTTCATTCCCGACCGCATTCTGTTCGAGGTCTTGAGCAATATTTTCGCTAAGGAGTTCTGTTAGTTGGAATGACTGAATGAGTTTTTACCACGTTTCGCCTTTACACACGTTTTGGAGTTTAGTTTGTCACCGGTGACAGAGCAGTGAAGACCACTAGTGTCCGTTTCTACGGTCATCGTCCCCGCCATTACGCTTATCAGATAAATTGCCAAGTTTGCTGTTGTGCTAAAGCTGAAAGTTAGTCTGTATTCAATGGCATCAGCAGCTACTAAAGCGCCAGGATCAGAGAAAATGGCCCAGCAAACTCTGGCAGCACCGGCTTTCAAGTCCATCAAATCTCTTCCTGTTGATTTTAGGTTTGTAGGTTCGCCTCCTTCTGATCACTCGAAAAAATCCAGAGATGGAATTGTGGGGAATGGTGATGCAATTTCTTCCAGCATTCCTGAAAACAATGATTTAAGGAGTACAATTGCTGAGGGTGCTGAATATGCTGTACGTGGTATAAATGAGGACTCACCTTACAGTGAGGGTGCAATCTTGATCGAGGATACGCCTTCTATTGGTGATGAAGACCTAGATACTGTGGTCGCGTCTTCCTCTTCAATCCCAAAGTCTCGTATTGAACGGAGGTGGGATGATGTCAACTCTTATGCCGTGAAGAAGGTATACATTTATAAATGGAGTGAATTACTGATTGATTATTAACCATCTGTTTATAGTTTCATAACCATGAGCCGAGAGGCTTTTACTTGGTTATCATGAACCTATGCATATTTACTAAAACTAATTAGCAATTGATTTGTTATCGTGGTTATCCATTACGCTAAAATCAAAACTTTTTCAGAAACTCCAATCCTGGTTTCAACTTCCAAATGGGGATTGGGAGCTTGGGAAGATTTTATCAACTTCAGGAACTGAATCTCTTATTTCGATTTCTGATGAGAAAGTAAGCAAATTTTCCTGATCAGTTTAAAGTCAGCTTAATTTTTGGTATTTATAGTTAGTTTTGTTTATGTTTCTATAAATAGGTTTTGAAGGTGAAATCTGAATGTCTCGTACCTGCAAATCCTGATATCCTTGATGGTGTAGATGACCTGATGCAACTTAGTTACTTAAATGAGCCTTCAGTGCTGTATAATCTTCAGTACAGATACGATCATGATATGATTTATGTAAGTTTACCTGTCTCTGTAATATTTATTTCTAAATCAGCAATTAACGTTTCAGGTTTTGCTTAAGTTTTGTGGTTATGCTTTGTGTTACATAGACAAAAGCAGGGCCTGTGTTGGTTGCCATCAATCCTTTTAAGAAAGTTCCTTTATATGGAGACGAGTACATTCAGGCGTATAAGAACAAATCAATGGAGAATCCGCATGTCTATGCCATTACAGACATGGCTATTAGGGAAATGATACGAGGTGGTTTGGTTTTCACAAGTTTGTAAAATTGTGCTTTTAGTGTGTCATGGCCCTTGGAAACTGTAGTTTCCCGTAACTTACTGCAATTCTTGTTTTTTTCTCTCCAGATGAAGTAAATCAATCTATCATTATAAGGTTAGTGGACTACTAGTCGCTCAATTTTATTCCTTTTTTCCCCACTTTTATGCCTCGTATACTATGCCGGGTTAGATGCATTCCGGACAAACACCAATAATGGTTTTGTTTATTGTATAGCTTAACACCTATATTTTACAACCTTTTTATAAAAAATTTCTGTACGTTAAACAAATTTTCCTAGTTTGATGTATTGGATTGTTTTATTGCTTTCTTATGTCTTGGATATGCCAGTTTTTTTGAAATTTCTAGTGAATTATTACTTAGTATAAATGGACGGCTCAGAGCATGATAGACATTTACAAGGAGAGACTTATTTATGTCTCAATTCTTTCTTCCCAGTGGTGAAAGTGGAGCTGGAAAGACCGAGACTGCAAAGATAGCAATGCAATATCTGGCTGCTCTTGGTGGTGGTAGTGGAATAGAATATGAAATATTGAAAACTAATCCGATTTTAGAAGCCTTTGGCAATGCAAAGACATTGAGGAATGACAACTCTAGTCGCTTTGTAAGCTCCAGAATTCTTTTCAGAGAAATCTCTAGGTTTTATATTTTATTTGTCAAGTGTGTTATAGATAAGCAATCCAGAATTTGATTTTTGAGGCTTAAGGTCAGCCAAAGTATTGATATTTTACTGAATATGTATCAGGGAAAACTTATCGAAATCCACTTTAGCGAAACTGGAAAGATTTCTGGTGCCAAGATTCAAACCTGTAAGATCCCTCGAATTATTGAGGTCTTGTGATGAAATTTTTTCTAATAGAGCCTTTCAAAATAATTTTTGTCTGACTTTGTCTTTGAATCTATGTTTTTCTTCATATGTACACAGTTTTGCTTGAGAAGGTACAATTTTTTAATTCCTCTTGCTTTGTACTATTTTTCATACTTTGTAGACACTTGCTAATTTAATCTTGTTGTATAAACAGTCAAGAGTGGTCCAGTGCACAGACGGGGAAAGGTCGTATCACATATTTTATCAGCTCTGTGCTGGGGCTTCAGCTATACTCAGAGGTATAGATTGCTGTAAATTCTAACCATGTGGTATAAAGCATTAAATCATTCTTATTAATAATCGGATATTACTTTGCTATCAATTTCTGCCAGTGGCACACAATGTGCAACAATTAGCCCATGCTTTTTGGTGTCGTTGTATAAGCGCCCATGCTAACTAACATAAAATTGCATTCATGTATTATTCTTTTCTTAATTCCTTTTTGTTTTTGGTTGATTGTACATTTTGAACTTGGTGAGACTCTTACCTTTTGAATTCTTTGTATTATGAAGATTTGGTAGTGTCAAAATTTGTTGAGACAAGTGTTCCGTAAACACGCTTTGTTTTTTTCTCCATTTTGGTGGTATATCTGATCAATCATTGTGAAAACAGAGAAAATAAATTTGAAGAGCGCAAGTGAGTATAAATATTTGAAGCAGAGCAACTGCTTCTCAATAAACGGGGTTGATGATGCTCAACAATTTCGTGTTGTTATGGTACATTTTGATTAGATCTATTCTTTTGCTTTTTGTTTAATCCCTTCAAGAATAAGAGGTTGTACCGACGCATGTTTTGTGGCTATCGCTTTTTTTTTCAGGAAGCTCTGGATATTGTTCATGTCAGCAAGGAAGACCAAGAGAGTGTGTTTAAAATGCTTGCTGCCGTACTTTGGCTGGGAAATGTCTCTTTTACAGTAGTTGATAATGAAAATCATGTAGAACCCTTGGCTGATGAAGGTAGGATTGTTTTTGGGAAGCTAACTTAAATCACTTGCTTCAGCTTTGATTGTCTTGCACAAATATATTAGATTGAGCAAGTTCTAGGATTATATAAGAAGGAAAAGATGGTTGCTAAGGAGAAGAAAATTTGAGGCGGCTAGCCCAAAGTATATCCCCATTAGAGATCATGATATTTTGTTAAAAGACTATTACTCTATTCATTTTGGGCACTCTCACAATGAAATCGAACATATAACTTCAGGGGCTGAGCTTCGACAACATTATTGAAATTTGCATTATTTATCTAGGATGCGTGATTCTTCATCAAACAGCTTTCATATTTGTGGCTCGCTTCTGTAAGGCAGAAACGAGCTTGTATTATCATGGTGTTTCCCATGATGCATCTAAGAATCTTGTAGTTTTTCTTTTTAGTCTTTATCGATCCTCTTTTATTAGTTCAAGATGTCTGAAAGATTGAACCTTGCTGCAAGGAGAAATTTGAAATAAACCTTATAACATGCAGTAAAGATGTTAGATGAGAATTAATCTGGTTTAAACTCAAATCTGAACCTGTCTCCATATAGTGTTTGGGTGGTTTTCATTGTGGAGAATTGGATTTTTTCATATGGAAGCCAGCTGTTATTACTAACTGACTGCCTAAACATCATTAATTGGTTCTCTGGTAGTTGTTGGCGTTGTATCAGAAAGATTCTCTCTGATTGATTTTTGACATTAATATGCTTACGGTTGTAACCACTTATTTGAGCTGAAGTGCTCTTCTTTTTTCTGTGTTCAGGTCTAATCACTGTGGCCACATTGATTGGATGTGATGCTAGTGAGCTTAAGCTAGCTCTATCAACTCGCAAAATGAGAGTTGGGAATGATAATATTGTCCAAAAGCTAACTTTATCTCAGGTATGAAAACATTTATGATAAAATACTCATTTTTCACCGCTGTAGCTTTCCATTCCTCACTTATTTTCTTAGAAAGAACACGTATCCCACCTCTGTATTAGTTGCATTCATCAAACTTAATCCGAGAGTGACCGGAGTTTTGCCTAAAATAAATGCTTTATATATATATTAAAATTGTATTACCTTTTGAACCCTTTTAAGTGCACATATATATTAAAATATGAAGCAGTACCTCAGATTAAATTACAATTACTAGTTATTTAGCTGCTCTATGTGCTAGTATTGGAGAAAAATTTTTCTAAACACGCATTTGTATTTGTTCTAGATTCATGCCATGAGAAATGACATAGAATGAGAAAACTGAAAATTTCAATGATACTAAGAAAATAATATTCGAGTAATATATAATGATTTTTTTTTCAAAAATAGCGCTTTTCTTGAAAAGATATAGTAAACTGACAAAAATATTTGCTGTGCATTGGAAAAAAAAGGTTAGAGATTTATGTTCAAATAACTGAAATATAACAGTTGTCCATGAATTTCTTGCAGTCATATGTGATACTTCATTTTGCAAAATTTAGATGATAACTATTTTAATAGCGACTCAATCTTTGTTATTTAGGCCATTGATTCAAGAGATGCTCTGGCAAAGTCAATATATGCTTGCTTGTTCGAGTGGTTGGTCGAACAAATCAACAAGTCACTTGCGGTTGGCAAAAGGAGAACTGGCAGATCAATCAGCATTCTTGATATCTATGGTTTTGAATCATTTGAAGTATGACGCATCATCCTTCTTCTGCGACACATACTTCCCTATATCTGTATTTGTATTTGGATATAAGATTTTATGCTATGTACTTTGTCCGCAGAGGAATAGCTTTGAGCAGTTCTGCATAAATTATGCAAATGAGAGATTGCAGCAACACTTCAATCGTCATTTGTTCAAGTTGGAGCAAGAGGTGAGTACCTTTTATTTCTTGGTGGGTTAGGGGTAGATCGTAACCACCGTTGGAGCATGCCTCCACATCTGACCATGAACAAATGCTGTGATTGGAGCATATAACATAGTTGTTATTATTCTTGGATACTCATTGATTTCAGGAATATGTCCAAGATGGAATTGACTGGAAAAGGGTTGATTTTGAAGACAACCAAGACTGTCTCAATCTTTTCGAAAAGGTACAGAGATAATGTGCTGGAAAACTTCTCTTCTCTTCTAAATAGTGACCATTTCTGAAACTTTTGTACCTTTGCACTACTTTTGGCATGATGTTTCACTAATAATTTTGTTGCAGAATTACTTGTTTCGGGCCCCACATAACTTTTCCTTGTTATGTCATTCATTTAATGTTCTGTACTTTTACACCTAACTGAAATTGTGGCTGGTTTCTATCCTGGATTTGTTCTTTAAAACAGTATTATAGAATTTATGAGAGTCTATGAAGTTATGTTTTTCAGGCTGACTTGATGTATGGTGTTTACATTTTTCTCCTTTCCAGTTCATAATGAATTTATGGATCTCTCGCAAGTTGCGTTTCTTTGTTCCCTATTTGAACTATGTAAAGTTGACTAGTTCCATAACAGTCCAAAAAATGGCTTTGATATTTGTTTTTCCGCACTAGATAAGGAAAATATTTTTCTGGATTAGCTCAAACAATTTTGACTGTATGGAATTGCAAATCATAATTTGGCACAAATCAACTTCACTAAAAGTTCTATATTTATTTATCTATTTATTTGTTTTCTATATGATTCATAGATCCTCAGGTTCATATTACCTTTTTGCGCAGAAGCCATTGGGGTTACTATCACTGTTGGACGAGGAGTCCACTTTTCCAAATGGCACAGATTTGACGTTTGCGAACAAGCTCAAGCAGCATCTAAATTCAAATTCCTATTTCAGAGGAGAGAGGGGCAAGGCATTCACAGTCTGTCATTATGCCGGCGAGGTGCTGCAATCTTTTAACCCAAAAGCACACATTTGTTTTACTCCCTTTTAGTAATATATTTTTCTGGTTAGTTTCTGTCATCTGAAGAAGTTCATTAGCTCCCGAAAACTAATGGAATAATCCCATATAGTCTGTTTTAAAGATTTGCTGTGTCATCCTGTCAAATATTATTAGGTAGAATATTGTGCTTCTTTAACCGGGAATGTTACGTACTGCAAAATTTGGACTGGTGCACACATCTGTTTTAGTTATAAAACTACTTAGTTGTTGAATGGTCAACGCTCAGGTGGCTTACGATACAACGGGATTTCTGGAGAAGAATAGGGACTTGTTACGCTTGGATGCTATTCAACTTCTTTCTTCATGCTCATGCCACCTGCCTCAGATATTTGCTTCCAATTTGCTTGCTCAATCTGAAAAGCCTGCAACTGGACCTTTACACAAAGCAGGTGGAGCTGATTCCCAAAAGCTAAGTGTTACCACAAAATTCAAGGTATTATGGTGTAACAGAGCTTGTCTTGGAATTCAAATGGAGAATGTATTCGGTTGCGTGTTCTTTTCTCAAATTCAAGGAAATGCTTCATTTTTCTGCCTTCTATGATGTAGCAAGTAATCGTTGATTTTGAATGGTCTAGCGCTCTTTTTTTTAGTTCTGCTGGGTTGTGTGAGAATTTATTTTCTTAAACAATATATTGTTTTGTTCAGGGACAACTGTTCCAACTGATGCAACGCTTAGAGAACACCACACCACACTTCATACGTTGCATAAAGCCTAACAACTTTCAAGCTCCTGGATCATATAATCAAGGGTTAGTACTGCAGCAGCTGAGATGCTGTGGAGTTCTAGAGGTTGTCCGGATATCGAGGTCTGGATATCCTACGAGAATGTCTCACCAGAAGTTTGCAAGAAGGTATAGGAACTATTTTTGTTAGTAACAATTTCTTAAATGATTCTGTAGTTTATTCTTTCTTAATCTTGTGGTATTGGTTATCTGACCGAGATTTGCATCAGATACGGTTTCCTTCTGCTGGAAAATGTTGCATCTCAAGATCCACTTAGTGTTTCGGTTGCAATTCTTCACCAGTTTGGTATTTTGCCTGAGATGTATCAAGTTGGCTATACAAAGTTATTTTTCCGAACTGGACAGGTGTGACAAAAAAATATGGTTAAGTGTTTTGCCTATCTACTGTTTGATCTTATGAATATAATAAGTAAATCCATGCAGATAGGGGTTCTTGAGGATACAAGAAACCGTACTCTTCATGGCATTTTACGTGTACAAAGCTGTTTCAGAGGTCACCAAGCTCGCTGCTACCTTAGAAATCTCAAGATTGGAATTTCTGTTCTGCAGTCATGTATTTCCCCTTCTTTATTCTATTTGATTTTTTTATCCATCATTAATTTGGTAAAAGCAAAATTTATAATAAATTTTGACTTGTCTCTTGCTATTTTTTCCCATTCAGTTGTTCGGGGAGAGAATACTAGAAAGCAGTATTTGGTCTCACTACAGAGACATCGTGCCGCTGTTGCCATACAGAGACATATAAAGAGCACAACCTATAGGAAAAGATTCAAGGACATCCATGAAGCGTCGATTACAATACAATCGGGTAAAATTATGAATTCTTCAAATGTGAGATTGGTCTAGTAAGCCTAGATAGCTCCTGCTCAGCTGAATTCTTCAAATTAGAGTTGAAAATGACTCAACTATGACTTGGGTTTTCTAGAGGCTGCTAATAGATGATAGATGAGTCTACATGGAAGATTTGATATGCGGTCCTTTGGGAAAGAAAACGAGAACATGTTTGAACCATTAAAGCCCAGCTATTACTGCCTTATTACTCACAACAAATTGCTTAGTACATATAATTCACAGTTTTCTTTACTACATTGCAGTTATTCGTGGGTGGCTGGTTAGAAGATGTTCAGGTGATTTAGGACTAATAAAACTTGGAGCCACCAAGGTATGTGGTCATTCTCTTAGTTTTTATTTCCTTATTAGTTTATTGGTCATTCGCTAATTCATCGGTAGTCACAAGTCAGATATCTGATCTTTAAATTCTTGGGTTATTGTCAATCATCTTAACCTGACGTTGTCCCGGTGACCATGTCCAATCATTTTTCATGGTAATGATTGCAACTTCTCGACAGGGAAATGAATCGGATGATGTGGTCGTGAAGGCATCGTTTCTTGCTGAATTACAACGGCGAGTGCTTAAAGCTGAGGCAGCTCATAGAGAGAAAGAAGAGGAGAATGACATCCTCCACCAACGGCTGCAGCAATATGAAAGTCGCTGGTCAGAGTATGAGCTGAAAATGAAGTCCATGGAAGAAGTGTGGCAGAAACAGATGCGATCCCTGCAGTCAAGTCTCTCCATTGCAAAGAAGAGCCTTGCTGTTGATGAATCAGAGAGAAATTCTGATGCATCAGTGAACGCCAGCGATGAAAGAGATGGAAGCTGGGAGACAGGAAGTAACCATCAGACCCAAGGAAGCAATGGATTGAGACCGATGAATGCAGGTATGAGTGTTATAAGTAGGATGGCTGAAGAATTTGAGCAGAGAAGCCAAGTTTTCGGCGACGATGCCAAGTTCTTGGTGGAGGTAAAGTCGGGTCAGGTGGATGCTAGTTTGAATCCGGACAGGGAGCTTAGAAGGTTGAAGCAAATGTTTGAAGCTTGGAAGAAAGATTACGGAACCAGATTACGAGAAACAAAGGTGATCCTGAACAAGCTCGGGAATGAAGAAGGTGCACTTGATAGGGTGAAAAGGAAGTGGTGGGGAAGGAGGAACAGCGCGAGGTATAGTTAGAATGCTACTCTACTACTACTTTGCCCTGGCATTTTCCAGTTCTTGAATGACTTGATTTTAGGGTCCTGGCTATTTATATAATCTTAATTATTATATGGCATAGAAAAATCATGATACACGCGATTTTGTGGATTGCAGAGCCCTACTCATCCTTATTGAACTCCTAAATTTGTAAATGTATATCATTCTTTTTTTCACTGAAGAATTTCTATTAATTATTTTCCCTTTACAGCTGTCTATTATAAATGTGAGCTAAAATGCATAGAAAAGGTCCTCACTGAATATACGCATCCTCGTGATTTTACTTTAGTCAGAGGGTCGACGTCGAACCAAGAAGGGTGGTCACGTTAAGTGGAAATGGAGTATGGGTAAAACGAAACGTTACGGCGAGAGCAATTTTCTTGGTCCGGTTAAAATTATTTTATTGTAATAATACTAATATAATTAAAATAAATTATTTTCATCCTAAACAAACAACGGGTCGAAACCAGAATGATTTGAAGGGCACGTAAACCTGAAAGGTCCGTCTTGAAATTTTGGGGGGTTCAGGTAGCAGAGTTACTATATATATGTCTTTCAGGAATTATGGTTTCAGTGTGCCTGCCTGCTTGTCTTGCAAACCTTCCTTTACTACTGCTGCTGATCCTTGAATGGCGTACACAAGCAAATACCAATTCTTCTGTTTGGCCTTGCTCTTCGTTTTGGGAGCTTGGTCATCTCTGTCCAATGCTCGAACCCTTCAGGATGATTTCATGGCTAGGAGACATGGACAGTGGATGGTTCGTTATGGGCGAGTGTACAAGGATGCGAATGAGAAGGAGATGCGTTACAAGATATTCAAGGAGAATGTAGAGCGTATCGATTCCTTTAATGGGAATGCAAGCAATAGTTACAAACTGGGTGTCAATCAATTTGCAGATCTTACCAACGAAGAGTTCAAAGCGTCGAGGAACAGGTTCAAGGGGCATATGTGCGCTGAACAAGAGGGGCCATTCAAATATGACAATGTCAAGGCAGTACCAGCTACCGTGGATTGGAGGAAGAAAGGAGCCGTCACACCCATCAAGGATCAAGGCCAATGTGGTGAATACCATCAACCTGTGTTACTGTAATGGAAACCAGTTGATTGAGAAAACCTATTGACTCTTTTTCTTCTTTTGCTTTTACTTTTATCTCTCAACCATACTGCAGGTTCTTGTTGGGCATTTTCTACGGTGGCAGCCATAGAGGGAATCACTCAGTTGACAAAAGGTAAATTGGTTTCTCTTTCAGAACAAGAGCTTGTTGATTGTGACACCAAAGGCGAGGATCAAGGCTGTCAGGGTGGTTTGATGGATGATGGCTTTAAATTCGTGTTAAAAAACCATGGCCTAACCACCGAGACAAACTACCCTTACGCTGCTGCTGATGGAACTTGCAACACTAAGAAGGAAGCCAACCATGCGGCAACAATCATCGGGTACGAAGATGTCCCGGCAAACAATGAAGCTGCACTGATGAAGACTGTTGCCAACCAACCAGTTGCTGTAGCCATTGATGCTGGGGGTTTCGAGTTTCAATTCTACTCCAGCGGTATCTTTAAAGGAACCTGCGGCACTGAACTCGACCATGGCGTCGCTGCTGTTGGATACGGAGAAAGTGACGGGATGAAGTATTGGCTGGTGAAGAATTCATGGGGTGCACAGTGGGGGGAAGAAGGATATATCCGAATGCAGAAAGATGTATCAGCCAAGACAGGACTTTGTGGCATCGCAATGCAGGCATCTTACCCCACTGCCTAAGACAGTACCATCCAGCAATCCATATGGGATGGTTGATTCTGTTCTGTATTATTATATGTGTGCTTGCTTGTCTTATCTGCCTGTTTCATGTCTCAGAAAGAACTTGTAAAAAGGAGACCAGAATAATTAACTTTGTAAATGTTATGATTATTGTTATTATTCATATGGGAGGAACACTTTACATTTACACAGTTATCAGATGATGACAGTATTTGCCTGCACCTGTTGTATTCAACCTCGACGAGGATGGAACAAATTTCCAGAGATTTCCAGAGATGTGTGTATCTAAGAATTACATAGAAGAAAGAATTATGTCCATGTCATTGTGAATTACGAACGACTGCAACGAGTAAGCACACAGTCATCCAAAAAGCTGCCTAGCTGTGTAGTATACCGGTTAGGGTCATTTCTGAAATGATCCACGTGAGGTGTGTTTACAAAGTTGCAAGCCCTGACCTGGTGCCCGGCCCTTCGCTGTTTCTCGATAAATGATTCCACGTAACCTGCAGGGATGACTTTATCTGCGGAGCTATAGATGTAAAGCTGTGGACAGCTTGGTTGTGCAGATGATAATAAACTTAAAACATCAGACAATCTCCTGCACAAGTATAGCAAAAGTCCGGTATTAGTTTCCCGTTGCTGTTGAAGTCCATAATGACAGTGATAATATCATAACCTTTTTAGTGTCCAAATTTAATTGGTAGAAAGATGGTACCTTTTCACAGAAGGAAGATTCAAAACTACACCAAAGAACTTCTCTAGAACTACTAATAAAGCTGCTTCGGTGATTGCAGGTTTGGGTTCAACGACAGTTTTGCTTCCACTCAATACATTGATATCTGAATCATTTAAACCAGTTTGCATTTTTGTAGCGACACTATTCTTTTTCAGAAAGGCTGCGGAAAAACCTGAAGCCCAGACCTGGATGAATGATACCAAAATCAAATGTCGGCACGGAAATCCAATAACCAAAGGACCAACAAACATGTAAGGCATGCCGATAATATCATATATAATGGTCAGAAAACTAGAATATGTGAACTTAGCTAACATGGCAGCAACCAAAGTTTACCTGAGGGTCAGGGGCAGCGACAGGAGCAGAATCTACAATGCAGCCTCTAATCCTTCCCACCAAAGACGGATCCTGCTTCTGCAACTGTTCCAATATAGCCCCATATCTGCAACCAGGGGTGCCGGAGCATTTCAGACAAATCAGTACATAAAGAACCAAAGGAAAAAAAGAGATAGCATACGTGACTATCAATATCCACATGAGCAAGACAGCTTACATCAGCCATCCAGTGTTGCTAAATGTGTGGAAGACTAAGTTCTTTCCATCTTCCTCTTCCAACCAAGCAGCAAGATGGTTCACGAGCAACTCGATATCCTCATCTGCTTTCCCACCAACTTGGAAACTAAGAACCTCGGCCATTGGAAACGTAAATGTAATGGCATGGAAACCCCTCGAAGTATACCACTCCGCATATTTCTTTAGATGTTTCTGCTTCGATCCTAACCATCCAAGCAAAACCACCACTGTCCTCGATTTTTCCAATGAACAATCAGAACCTGAAGCAAAGACAGCACTTGACTCGGGCAGATGCCATCTGTACAAGACGTCAGGGTTGGAGGTTGGAATAGTCTTCGTAAAGGCAGTTGGCTTCGGCCCCTTGGCCAACTCCGCAGACTGATACAAACTATTCATGAAAGGAGAGGAAGCAACAGAAGAACGTGAAACATTAGGAGCAAAACTGTGGCTGACTTTTGTAGATGGGAAATTAGCAGCCGGTACAGGAACACGAATCTTAGTCACAAAGGACAAGTTTCTCAATTCAGACACAGATAGATAAGCAGCCCATGAAAAGTTTGATTCTTGAACCGATTCAGAGGACAAAGAATGCAAATGCGAATGCTCCGATGTGGAACTAGCAACTGACGATTTCCGAGACTGGAACCTATCAGACAGATCACCGGAAATAGAAGCAATAGCAACAGCAGAAGCCGCAGCTACTGGTCGTTGAAGGATTCCAGACAAGGAACCCATATTGGACATCCAAGAACACAAGCTCTCATACCACGATCAAACAAACACCAAACTCGGTTACCACCCAGGCAGCCTAAAAAATGATTGACAGAACAACAAACCTGGCAGAATTAGAGCAACACAAAATCGAACAATCAGACACCAGTAAACAAAAAGATGGGATGGTTTTCATACGAACACGGTGCCTATATATACACGACTCCAAGACAATTCACACAAGGAAAACACGCAAGGAGTCAGAGTTGGAATATTCGATTGTACTACATATATGTATCACCTTTGAATACTGGGTCCAACAAGATTGGGCTGTCAAAAAAAGTTAGCTCTCTCTTTTTGACAGCCCTACCACCACAAAATACACCGACCAAGGAAGCTTCTCTGTTTTGAGGTCAAACAGATCACAACTCTCTCCCACCAAACGCGTCCCCTGAAACATGGGAAATTAAATCAGAAGCCAAATCATAACGTGAACAACATGACGCTATAATATAGTCGTCACATTAGTTGTATATTAGTTGTGGTTCCAACTTCCACATTAGAATTGAGCCCAGTAAAAGCACGCCACGTTGGCCTGTTTTACACGAAAGTGATTGATGGATGTGTTAACTTTGCAGATCTCCAGCGGTTTAGGAGAACCCCATCTGCGTGAATAAATTAAACGTGCAAGGTTTCGAAAGACCTTTTTGCCCCGAGTTCTATGGTGAACCCAACCTGAACACTACAGTCCAGGAGGGGTAGAACTGGGAAACTGAAATGAATAAAGAGGTGGCTCATATAAAAAGACCACGTGGCAGTTCTAAACGGAGAACCGTTTATGCCCTTAACCCTACGGATGAATCAACTCGGTCCCGCCGCGCACCGAGAACGGTTTCATTTTCTCCGTTGAAACCATTGTTTTTATGGCGATTCGGAAAAGGAGAAACGAAAACCACAAAAGAGAATTTGCGCGTCCAGAAATGCAGGTCATTGGAAAAGGAAAACGTTCATACAAACAGGAAAACCGATTAAAAACAAGCAAAGCAGCAAAATCCAGAGATAACAAGGGAAGAGCAGCGACAAAATCAAAGAGAACCGGGCATTTTCCGCGTTTAGAAATGCATTTCATTGGAAAAGAAAAACGTTTCTACGATGAAGAAAACCGATTAGAAACAAAATCAAAGAGAACAAGGGAAGAGCAGCGACACCTGATGGAGGCGGGTTGGTAAGAATGTATCTGAACGCGAATCGGGTTGTGCCGGCCGCGCCAGGTTTACCCGGAAGAGTCCGGGTTATTGTCAGGAAGCTCTCGCTGGGGGAAAAAGATACACTTTAAATATGAATTTTTCTTGGGTTCTTCAACCTTTATTTAAAGGTCGCGTGCTCCCTCATCTAAATAGTAAATATTCACCATTTTTATATATTCCTTTTTTCTTTCCTTCGATTCCCATAAAAGATAGGTTTTTGGTAAACGCGCATCACGAGTTCTACTATTCATAGCTTCGCAATTAAGGAGATGAGCTAGTGGGTGGAAGGCTGGTAGGATATCCACAATCCAGGAGGATTGGATATTCTGACAGATGAACTATATTCCAGAACACCGATGAGATATCAGAGAAATAAACGGATCAGATTGCACACTCCAATTGATGCTCTGGAGATGCTGATGAATGTCCATACTTTTACCTTTTATTAAAGATATGTTTGTCCAATTTCTAGATAGATATGTACTAATTTGCTGTTGTATGATAGATTCTGGACCAGTTGTTTTGGGATAGGCAGTTGGGTTGTTTCAGTTATATGAAGTATTAACTTAACAGACACGACACAAGGTTGATTGGATGCTCTTTTTTTTTTCTTAATTGGTATAAAGATTGATAGATTAATAAATCTAATTAAGATTATGATATTTCAAATACCATTAAAAAAATTAGAACTGTTAGGCCAGAATACACCTCATTGATTGGAATATTATTAAAAAATATAAATAACATAAACATACAAAAATATAATTAGTATTTTTATTAAATATTATTAATAAAAAATATTTTTCCTCTATTAATTAGTTGATAAATATTAGTTATTAAGGTTACGTTTATCATATAAATATAAAATTCTAACGATTTTATTAATTTTTTTTATACTTATTTTGTCTAAAATAATTCTGATTTATGACTAATATTAATTTTAATAAAGCGAGAGGATACAATATTTAATATTAGCAGATATGTTATTATCTATAATTTATGTTAAAAAAATTTCTCACTATTTAATTATCTCCAATATCAAACTAACTCTATTAAATTTTTTATACAATACTAAATTTATATATAAAATTACCAAAAATCGATCATTGTAAACAAACTAAAAATTCAATGTTAGCATTTGTTAGGGCGATGTAAGAATATACCTTTTATTCTCAGAACATTGATATGCACGGTGATAGCATCAAAATGCAAGTGGCGTTTTTTTTTTTTCTTGATTTTTTTTTTTTGATAAATCAAGTAGCATTTTCCCCGACTTAGTTAGATTTCATTAATAACTAACTTCTTTATTAGGCATGTATTATGCAAGATGTAATATTAATATAATAGTAAATTATCTTTTATCTTTATTATGTCTATAATAACTGATATTATAGATCTTGTTTCAATAGGTAGAGTTTGTGAAATTTGGCATTTCGCCGTTTTACATAAATAAACAGTGGACAAGAGAATAACACCGAAACTTTATTCTAAGTAAAAAAACGTGTAATGTTTATTATAAAGATAAATTAAATGAGTAAATAGATTTATGGTTCCCTACCGCCGTAAAGTCATCCTATTTTATATTTTATCATCTGGGTAAATATCGATTATTCATTTAATAAAAATGATATATATTACAAATAATATATTTGAGATTTAGATAATTAGAAAATATTTCAAAAGTATAAAATTACTAAATATCAATTATTAGATTACTTTTATCTTAGAAGATAATTACTAGCTGAATTCAGATTTTCATTATATTATAATTATCCAGCTTAGCTGGTATATATATTATGAAAACTCTGGTAAAGTGCATCCAAGCGTTTGTTGTAAGTTTGCTGTTATTTGCTTCTCAATTCGTTTTGCTTAGTCGGCTATGGCTTCAGATTGCATAAACCGGAAGTTAGGAGACGACGAGTTGATACTCATCCTGTCGAAGCTGGAAAAGCAGAAGGACAAAAATAGTTTTGGGTTGGTGTGCAGGAGCTGGCTAATGTTGCAGAGCGAGGAGAGGAAAAGACTTTGTGCTCCTGCAGGGCCCTACAGACTCCAAAGATTGGCTGCTAGATTCTCCAGGTTGATCGAATTGGACCTCTCACAGTCTGGCTCCAGCTCGGATTACCCGGAGGTCACTGATTCCGACTTGACTGTTATTGCTGATTGCTTTAAATGCCTGAGAGTGCTTGATTTGCACCATTGTCGAGGTAACCAGAAATAATGATAAAAGAATCTGAAACTTGGGTTTTACAGTTGCTGAATATTTGTTCTGTCTCACAGTTTTTTTGGTCACTGCATAATTAAGATTTTTTCCGTTGCGCAACAGCTATTTCTGACAGGGGAATGGTGTCTATCGGATGTGGTCTTCCTTGTCTACAGTCCTTGAACATATCACTCTGCAGGAAAATAACAGACCGGGGATTGTCTGCTGTTGCTGAGGGGTGTCGGGATCTGCGGAGCCTGCATCTGTCTGGGTGCAAATTTATTACTGATGGAGCATTAAAAGCTCTTTCTAAGAACTGTTCTAATCTAGCAGTGTTGGTCCTGCAACACTGCACCAAGATTACTGACAGTGGACTTACCGATCTCGTCAGTGGATGTCGAAGGATCAAATACCTGAACCTTATGCAATGTGGAAAAATTACCGACGAGGGGATTTCAAAAGTCTCCCAGGCCTGTTCATCTTCTCTCATAAAACTGAATCTGTTGAATTGCGGTAAGGTCGGGGAGACGTCTATACTGTCCCTGGCGAAAATTTGCGAAAATCTTGAATCTCTGCACATCAGTCAATGTTCTGATGATTTTATCAGATCATTGGTTATCACTCGTGGAAATAGTTTGAAGAACCTGCGTGTGAACTGGAGTCCGACCGTTGACGACTCTGCATTAAGCCTCGTCTTCAGGGAGTGCAGAAGCTTAGAAACTCTATTTTTTGGGTTCGGTGAAAAGCTAAGTGACGCCGCTTTTCAGGGCTTGGCATCTGTGGAAACTAAATCGGCGCTTAAGTATTTAAATATGGGCGGCCCAAATATCACAGCGGCTGGGATGTTGATTTTGATGAAATATTGCGACTCTCTAAAACACCTTGATGTCAGGTGTTGTCATCAGGTTTCCAAGTCGGCCTGCGATGAAGCTGGAATACAGTTTCCTCAGTGGTGCACAGTGAAGTTTGCAGGTCGTTATGCGATTCTTGAGCTAGATGATCCAGTTTTTCAACTGTGACTGGCCTGGAATTTGGCTTGTAATGATCGATGAGTAACATTCTTCGGATTTTTTTTTATGTGAGAAATTTCTTTGGATTTATTAATGTATATCACAGGTTGTACTAATTAAACTCAGAATTCTGAAAAAGTAAGGGCCGTTCTCATTTACAAAATCTTCAACAAGTTTCTCAACAATCACGTTGACACTTGACCAATCACTAGTTACAATCGATCAACACTGGAATGCCTTGCTTTCCTTAGGTTGCTGGTGTCTGAGAAATTGCCTGCTGAAGATACTTGAAAGCCTTTTGGTAATTCAAGAAACCCATGAACCAGAAATCGAAACCATCGAGAGTGACTAATTCTATGTACTTCTGTGATGGATTCTTCGCATTCTCACTTTGATTGGCTGATCTTATCTTTCTCAAGGGGATCAAAACCTGCATGATAATGATGTTTTCGTAAGATGTTAATTAGACACACTCATCACATTCCACAGAAAACAAAGGTCGATATTTATTAAATTGTGAGCTACCTTGTAATGGACTCTGACTAATTTCCCTTCTGGAGAATCCAATTTAATTGCTCTCTCGCTGCAGAAGGCAATCTTATCCGTAGAGATGAAGAGAAGGCCTGCAATAGGGCCAGCTGTGGTAGACAAGTAGCACTGACAAGCCTTCAATAATCTCTCCCCTTGGCTGACACCAAACAACTGTCTAAAGACTTTCTTCACACCTCCCAGTTGAAGAATCCTAGCTCCCAAGCTCAGTTTCCCTTTTAGAGTTTCTGTGATCTTGGTCCCCAGCCTCACTGAATCAGATATTTGATCAGTTTCGTTAAAAGGGCATTGCTCAAACAAGAACTTGAAAGCAGTCTCTACACGTACACACTTACCATGTTCTCTTATTCCATGAGCAAACTTATCAGCTGTTTTCCCTAGATTGTTCACCCGTTTAAATGCTGAAACTACCTTACCTGCAAATGTTAACACCAGCTCCTCATCAGTAAACTACTTTACCTTAAAAAGAGACTTAAACACATAAAAGAGAAAGGAGGAAGAGATGTACTTTTGTTTACTACGAGAGATTTATTTGCAGGAATAGGAGTATACTGCTGACTGTTAGGACATTCAAGTAATAATCTTGGCCTTCTGTCAACATGGTTTGCAGCTGAGCCTACAGGAACTCCAGTAACCGGTTGTTGAAGCGAAATCTTCATAATCGATCACTGTGGTAAGACTGAAAGCTTGCTTGTTCGATGAGGGGTACTGCCCTTAGCGTGTTTTGCTGCAGGAAATGTAGGTTGCTTAATCTGACTGTTTCCTGCCAGTATATATATATATACACACACCTCTAAAGAGGCCTCGATTAGTTGAATCAAACTTTCGGTTGATTGATTGCTGACTCACCTGTGGCTCATCAAACATGGATGAAGGCCCACTCGTTTACCAAAAAGGTTCATTTTAAAGTCAGGATTTCAGAAATGGTGGCATGTTCTATTGCTCTTTAAACCTGCAGGTCCACGTCAGTTACTTAATACAAATTCTCGAAATCACACAGAAAGCTAGTTTCTTCCTGCAATTTTCTAAGGTTTCAAATCTGTGTTAACAGGAAAAAAAAAACAAAATTATGCACATCGCATGATTAGTCTCACTGCAGCGGCAGACATGGGATCATCATCAGTTCATCACACAACAGCAAATACTAGGTTATACCTGGGATGGCAGAAGTAGTTGTGCTTTCCATAGAAAAGGGTTATAAATATTGTTCCACTATTAAACGAAAATATGAAATTAATTCTGGAGGAACTTTGCTTTCTATAAAGAACAGTTTCCTGATCAGTTGGGACAGTTGTTCTGACATAAACTCCAGGCAACCATCGCATTTGTTCATTTCGATTTGATGCTGACGAGGTGAAGGCTTTTCGGAGCTGGCAATCTAGCTTTCTGATGTCGACCTACTTTTTATTACATTTTTTTAAAGTATCTACTTTTATTCCTAAGATGACTTTTGTGTCTGATCAATAACAGTGTGAGCTTGCTTGATAAGGATTTAGAAGGTTCAAGATGTTCTTGACCTTAAAAGTTTAGAAATATTTACGCCTACCAAACCTTGAGATCACCATTAATCTTAAATATTTAATTCGTTGATATCGTGACTTCCGAATCCCAAAACAAATTAAAATTTTTGAAGAAATAAAAAATTTTAAATTAAAATACATATTTGGATTTGGGTTGGTTCAAGATTTATTACAGTTTGAACAAATCAAAATTAATTTTGTAAAAATAATATTATTTTGATATATTAAATTTACTTAATTTAAAATATATCTGAAACGATTTTGTCGATAAAATATTCGCTTCAATTAAAACCGAACCAAAATAAATATAAACTTCTTGGCTTCAATCAACTTTTAAAAATCGAGTTATTTTGATTTAGTTTAAACTTAATTCGGACAGATCCAAAATCCCGAAAATTCACCGCTAACCTTTTGCAATTATTCGACATGTCGTTTCATTCTATAGGTGACATCTCAACTACTCCGGTAATTACCAAACGAGCTTGTCCAAAGAAGAGTACGACAAGTCTTCTTCAAAACCTTGTCGAGATTAACCTCTCGAATATGCAATAACAAGTTAAAAATAACATTTTTTCTTATTATTTTTAATCCTTAAAACTATAGGTCCACTCTTGAATGTTAAAATTATTTGGTTTCCCATCCATATTATGAATAAAAAGGACAATTAGGTAAAATACATTAATTTGGGCAAATGAGAGAAATTAAAAGAACAGGTGCGAAATAACAGATATATTCTTATATTACAAAACTTCTACATTTGTACAATTTTTGGAGCATTCTTCTCTAAGTTTATACATCAAGTATTCGAAGGCAGTTGGACAGTGATCAGGACAGTACATTATACTGAATCCTGGGAGATTGCCCGCACAAGATATTTGAATGCCTTGCGATAATTTAAGAAACCCATAAACCAAAACTCAAAACCATCCGTGGTTACTGCTTGAATGTACTTTTGTCTCGGCTTCTTGACGTTCTCACTCTGTTGAACTTTCTGTATCTTACTAACTGGGATCAGTACCTGAAGCAGGATCTTCCCTTTATTAGAATCATACAAAGATCATGTTAATTATGGAACAAGGGGTTGCAGGGATTTAAAGTTACCTTATAATGGACTCGAACAGCTTTTCCATTTGGAGAGGAGAACCTGATTGACCTCTCGCTGCAGAAGGCAATTTTGTGGGTGGAGATAAACAGGAGGCCTGCGATAGGTCCAGCTGTTGTGGACAGATAGCATTGCGAAGCTTTCAGCAGTTTTTCATCTTCAGTAACGCTGAATAACTGCTTGAAAACGCTCTCCACCCCACCCACATGCAGGATCTTAGCGCCTAAACTTAACTTCCCTTTGACTGTTTCAGTGATCTTTGGCCCAAGTCTGACTGCAGTTTGAATAGGATCATAAGCTCAGAAGGTGAAGAAAAGAAACAAAATCTGGAAAAGAAGGAAAATAGAGAGGACTGAAAGGGAAGATGTACCGTGTTCCCGGACACCATTGGCGAAATCATCTGCTTTCTTCCCCAGCCTGTTCATCGTTTTAAGCATCGAGCCTGCATAGTATATACAGAATAAGACATTGGTGAAAGTGTTCATTTGCAGAATGAAACAGAGCAAGCTAGAGAGAGGTTTTTACTTTGTTTTAGTGCTGCGGGGGATTCATTTGCAGGTAAGTATCCAGCAAGTGACTTCCTAACGACGCAAGTTGCTGACCACATTGGAATTGCAATAGCTTGATTCTGAATTCGGCTCTCCATTCTGATGAGTGGCTCGAACATATATTACTCGATCAGGTCTTACGCTTATATTGCAAGGAGCTGCTGGTGATGCTGTGGGTGAATGGTCAAATCCTGCCTGCGTATTTAAAGGGATGATATGTATGGGCGTGAAAGTTGGTTTTTCGTTGCATGAGTCATCTATAGCTTATCAACAGAAAAAAGCATACATATAAGATATTGCTTTTCAAAAGATAAGAGAAAAAAAGAAAGAAAGAGAAAGATCGACTGAGATGGTAGAATAAAGAGAGATAAGGCTACCAGGATAGCAAGTTTGGTTGCTTTAAGAAAAAGGTGTTGTGAAACTGCGAGTTCATTTTCTTCTTCAGTTTATATTGGAGAATACTCTTTTCTTGTTGGACAAGAATTCATCATCCACTGTTAATTCCTGAAGCAATTCTCACTCGACAGACATTGATAATGTTAAGCACTTGGAAAACAAAGAGAAGCATTCTGTTCAAAGGTGTTATCTCCTGGAAAATGACAGTAAGGTTTTTTTTTTTTTTTTTTCAAGAGAGATTTATGTTACATCATCAGATGTAATCTGGGAAGATCATGGAAAATCCCAATGGGCATTGACGTGTGCCTCCCCCTACTTGCTCACCTTATGGCAGTGTGGCATTCGTTCTTTTGAGCTGGCAGTGTAGCTTTCTGATGCCATTCCCCACTTTTAATGCCAAGATAAGAAAAGAAGATAGGCAGGATTTTTCAAAGCAAGCGCAATACATGCTCCAAATATGGCAACGATATACATGTCATGAGTCTAGAATTTAAAGTTTGTATCCTGGTCCGTAAATGTTGGAAACTCTTTATTTGAAGGCCAGTTTGGGAGGAGGAATGGAAAGGGAAAAAGTCTCAGATTCCATTGTTTGATGAGCCAGAGAGATGGGAATGAAGGAGGTGAAGAATTTGCTTCAGTTCAAAGGAAGAAGAGGAACAAACAAGTACAGGGTTGTTGTAAACTCAGAATCTACCTCAGACCCAAAAGAACAATATTAAAAGTGGTGATGTACTGACATCTGAATCTGAAACTCTAGAAAGTTATACAGGGAGGGAATCTGGTGAATTTCCACTTTCTATCACCATTTTCTGTGTCTGGTCCTTTAGCAAGTGGCAGTGAAGACGTAGGAGGCAAGCTCTTTGCCTTAATGAAAAAGGAAAGAGATGCAACAAGTTGAATTTCTGGGTCCCATCCATCATGAACTGCCCTTTCGTGCTCATGAGAAAGAGTGCCGCCACATCATGCCCACATCAGTTGCTCTTTCCGCATTATACTGTATCTCCAGGTTTGTGCTGGTTCTCATTCCCAGATTGCCCAGAAGACAAGTTTTCGCTTGGCACCCGAGTAGCAGTCTTAAATCTTACGAGGTAACTTAAATTTGCAAGAGAAATTGATAACAAGGCCTAGCACAATAAGCGCCAAAGATCTACTCAAGAAAGCTAAAATGTAATTTAGTTCTTTACAGCTATGACCATAAAGAAGGAAGTCAGGCCAAGTCTAAAGGCTACAAGGTTGGAATGCAAGACCAAAAAGATAACAAAATGCTTTCCTACAGGTAAATGCTGCAGCAGTTTCCATGGTTGCGGTCTATACAGATGCCTGTTGTTTTCCTCCCAGCAGCTTATTTGAGAACGGCACCAGAATAAACAAATGACAGCGGAGAACATTTGCTTCCAAATGAGCAGAACCTTAAGGAGAGCTCAACTCGCTCGCCCAGTATGAATACAAGCAAATAGCCTTCTGTCTTTTTGTACATTTTGAAACTAACCTGCGCATATTACCAATGTACATTTGTAGGCGACGGCGTACGCTACCGGTGTGTGGTTGTAGGCGGCATCGGATATGCGATAGGACCCATATTCATTGGTGCTCCTGGAACGACTGCACCTGGAAAAGCTCCAGGAAGTGCTGAGGGTAATGGAGCTCTAACACCATATGCCATATGTCCAGGGGCTGGAAGATTCACAGGGGTGCCGACTGCCGAAACAAGAGGACCTCCTATGGGTTGCCCCAAAGTCGGAGGACCGTACATGGCAACCCCCGGGGGACCTGCAGGCTGTTGAGGTGGCTGCTTAACTGCTTTGCCTGAGGAACCAGTAGCAGAACCATTTGTCTGACCAGTTATTGGTCCCTGCGGTGTTATATCTCCCTTGCCAACACTGGTGATATCATGTATGCTAGACCGTCTCCTATCTTTGTTCATGGAGTTCAGACGAATGAAATACTTCTGAGCATGGCTCGCGACTTGAGTCGGTGTTCTCGTCACGACAAAGTTTCTGGATATACTCCGCCAATCACCCTTCCCGTACTTGTCCAAACCCAGAAGAAACAGCCTGTTCGAACCAAATTACACAAAAATCATATCACCAGTAAGAACACTCCCATTTACATTAGAACTCAGATATGAGATCCAACCCCAATCTCCAATGCACAACATTTGCATAATGTTCTAGAAGACTATTTCAAAAGTGATTGAAAAAAAGGACATAAAGATTCCCCGGAATTGATACAACGTAAAACTAAGATAACCAAGTTCACCATTGAAACACCAGAATTCTCTTCTACTTCGATACCATCAAAGTTACACACTACGAATTCTCCAATATCCCAACTGAAATATGATCTTCTACAGGTAACAAAAAATGGAATCACAAACACATCTAAAATCTCCTCATACAGTACCAATATCAAACAATTTTCCACAATGTATCCAACACAACATATTCCACAGAATCCAATTCGTGCCACAAACCCTACACCTCAGCCCCAAGCCATAAATGTCAAAATAGTTGTGAAATATAAAATTAGTAAATGGGTAGTTCACTGAATCCACATAGAGAAGTAATTTACCCTCCAGCATGAATAGGAAAGAGCTAAAGTTTGTAAGAATGAACCCAACAAACGTTGTAACTTCCAAAGAAATGATCCCCAGGAGTCAAGCTCCAGAAGACAGCCTAATTTCTGCTGATGAAAATGTACTAAGTTTATAAAGTTTTGCATTTTCAGTCAATATCAGTTTTAACTATTTTCTACTTTGTCCAGATCTTCCAAAAACTTGTCAGACTTCATAACTTTTACAAGCCATTTGCTACATTTGGCTCTAAAATGAAAAAGGCAAATATAATTCTTAACTAATTTATCTCCCAATCAGAGATTGCCACAGCTCAACCACATACTTAATTAGCTTACAAAAGCTGTGCCAAGAGAGAAATCTAATATGCAAAAGATTCCGGATACAAAGCAGCTAGAACAAAAAGCACACAAACAAATGAGCAAGGTTAATTTACCTGTGTTCATCCTCTGTCCAGGCAATCCCCTTCCGACGTTCTTGATCTGACTTAGAAGCCTTATTTCCATGATTGGAGTCGTTGCTGTGGTTACCTGAATGACTACCCTTTTTCCCAGTTCCTTCATCACCAGCATGGCCCGTGGAACCCTCAGGAGAGGAACTATAGTTTGGCAGAGGAACAGAGCCAGATTCGATCCGATTAACATCATCTACTAAAAGCTCATAATGATGTTTGATTTCTTCCAGAGTTTTTCCCGGTACATCAGCTGCAATTTTCTCCCAACGATCAGAAACATCCTCGGGATAATTAGCAAGGGCATTCTCAAAGGCCTTGTCCTGCTCTCTAGCCCACACAGAGCTACTGCCTGCTTCATCCACAGTCATCTAGCCTTGTTTGAATTGACTACAGTAAATATCACCCCCGCAAGCTATAAACTATGCAACTGTGCAAGCCAATCTTCAGAATCAGGATCTACGCTCTTTCTGTATTTTTGGTCCCAGAAACAACAGCACTGATGGTGGACAACAATTATGGAAAAGCAGAGATGTGTCAGGCTGTGGAGCTAAGAAAGAAGGGCAACAACCAGACCTCGCAAAAAAGGCCAAGAAATCTGAACCAGAGACCACCTCCAATAAAAATCACAAAACTCCAGTGAAGTATGTGAACAATTCAATGGTGATTTGCTCCACAATTCAAAAAATTGGACACTTGTGAACTGCTGACCTACTAGTGAGGGAAAAGGCCACAAAAAATTCAGTCAGACCACGAGAAATATCTGATAGAAGGAAAATACTAAATGAAAGATGCAGTAAATGGCAGTTCAAACTTTGAAAAAAATAAAATAAGAAAACCAAAAACTCTCTTATTGGGCAGTAAATGGTAATTAGGGATTTCGATAGTGGGATGTGAAAGAGACAATGGAAGAACCAAACAAAGCAGAAAGACCCAGAAGCCATTCACTGTTCCATTTCCATGCCAGCAAAAACCAAGTTTAACCCCGTGTCCTACTTTGATAGCAACAGTTTTGACAGCAGCAGGCCCACGAGAAGTTTATCAACTCTTTTTTTACTACTGAAATTTAATAAAGAGACTCGAGCTCCCCCGCCACCCACCCCATATTGATCACACACACAACTGAAAACATCATCAGGAGGACAAACCAGCCAACCTTAAACCACAAAGCATCCCGCAACAAGAAAGAACAGAACAGTTAGTGAAGCAAAAATTAAGAAGAACCCAAGAGATTATTAGCTTTGTCAAAATGGAATCTACTTTGAGTTTATGATCCCAATCACCTTTTTTCACCCTGCAAAAAGAAAATACGGAAAGAAAACCGGCCAAGAAAGTATCAGGAATAATCCACAGATTTATGCAACCTCTTGATGATGCCCAACAACAGACAACGATTCATGTGAATTTTAATACTCAGAAACCATGATTTCTCAACCAGGAAAAGAGAAAAAAAAAAAAAAAGGAAAAGAATAAACCTAACCTATGAACCCCACAATCCTTTCCTTTTCACTGATCAAACGCAGTAACAGCAGACAAGACAACATCTTGAATGATAAACCGAAGGATTACCTACAACAACTCATGGTAATGGCACTGTCAGGATTTGGACAGGTTAACCGACGTTGGGAAACTTTTACTTTCAAAACAGTACAACTCATGTGACAAACCGTGGGAAGACAGAAGTGGAAAAAAAAAAACCTAACCTTTACTGTGTAAAACCGCACTCTACCTCCTCTGACACTGGAAAAATGGTCGACCGGAAAGAAAATAATAATAATCTAAATTAACAACGCATTCTGCAACTCACACGCTTCATATAATATTATCAAAACCTAGATGTTAAGGAAACGGAACAAAGAACAATAAAATAGAATTGGTTCCCTAATAAGAACAAAAATTGGTAGTATCCAGAAACCAGATAAACCCAAAAAAAAACAACTGGAAACAAACAAAAACACTTTGGCTGAAAATTGAAATCATCCCCCAAAGAGAGACCAATTTACAAGGGCACCATAGAAATTATGAGAGACGTTTTATCCTTGGAACGAATAATCAAGGAAGGCGGGTTCAATGGCAGGATGGGTCAATTGGTCACATCCTCAACAACTACTTGCTCAGGCGGATAAAAGGACAGCTCGGATTGAAAAGGCCATTCCAAGTTGCCACACTGGAATAGCAATTTGCACAAAGATAATAACCTCCCGGTCACATAGATAAAGGAAAAAAACGGCAAAAGGGAAAATACCCTTATTTTTTTAAGAAGAAGAAGGGGAGTTGGTTTTCTCTTCCTACACTTTTTCATTCCCCCCTTCCCAAAACAAACAAACAAAACAACAGTGGGTGATTGTCGGTGCAATGGATAACCATGAACAGTTGTAGAGCTGGAAAAATTGATACTTTAAACTAATAAATCCGTGCATACATGATTACGTTTCTGTTTTGTCAGAAAGCAACGACATTGGCGGCTGTTTGAGTTTTTTTCTCATTTGCAGAGACTGCACCCAAATTACGAGTCAAAGTTACAGTCTTTATATATATACGGCAACCAGACAACTTCAAGTTTATGACCAGAAGGGGCCTAGTAGGAGCATATTTCTAGAATTCCAATATCTATCTTATAGCATCCCCAATGGTATCAGTTAAGCACAATCCAGAAATCAAAATCTCGCACATTTATCTTCCAGATTATGGTTCCACTCCTTCAGGTTACTCCGCTTTTGATTGCTTTCAGTTATGGAGTTTTTTTGCTTATTTTTTGTTGTACAAAAACACATCTCCAACACCTTATTCTATATGAAGCAAATCTTCTATGACTCGCTTCTTAATGATAACCAGAATCGAATCAAATTAATTTTTTTTTTAGATTTTGTTATATCCAAATTTTAGAAATTCGAATTTAGAAATTAAACAATTCAAGCTGTTCGAATCCTATAGTCAGCTCTCCTAGCTAGAGGGCTCTTTTTGTTTCACCGAGCTCGGAAGTCTCGCGCAGCGAAGCTTGAATGGTCCAGTTAAGGACCAGGATCACGCTCGATGTCGGTGGCAAAAGCGAGATGCAGGACCGGGAGGGAGGCAAGACTGACAATTTCACAAACTTCGGTTCTGGCCAAGCCTTACGTGGGTCTTAATTCTGAGAAAAGGCAATGGTTGAGTTGGTCCAGGCGAGACAGCTGATGTGGTGTACTTGAGAGATAGGAACGTTTCCTCCCTGAGGTGGCACGTGGCGGAGGTGACGAATGACGGCGAGGTACATCGTGTCTCCAGCATCGGAATGACGTGTAATTGAAGTGGGTAGTATAAGGGCGAGCACAGTAAGGAGAAGTCATAGGGTGCAGTGCCAACGGAGTTGAGCACTAGGGTCGGACAGAAGAAAAGTGAATTAAAGTATTTATCTTAATAGTTAAAAACATTACCCTTCTGTTTTACGTTAATATACGACAAAGGAAGAGAGCCTGTTTCTTGTTCTGTCTTTTCGCGCCGTGGATCTCGTTTTACGGTCTACTGCTTTCTCTTTCGTTTACGGATAGTCAAAGTAACTTAAATCGTATAGATGCGGGTTCTCTAGCGGCAGGGAGAACCGGATAGATCGATCACCAGACAAATGGACAGAACCTCTGTAATCATCTACATAACTATAGCTGTTCTTCTACTTATGCTTGTCACCCACAACCCCAAGAAGCCATCCAACTACCGCAACCGTCGCATCAAGCTTAGAGGCGCCTCCAACATTACCTTCCGCCCCGACCATTTAGACCACGTTCCTATCCCCTTTGACCCCCTTGTCGCGGACATTGAGCGCCGCCACGAGGACAAGCTCTGGGAAAAGCAGTTGTTTCAGCATTCTCACCCTGAGTTCGCCCAGGATGGCGAGTTGAGTGCGCCGGGTCATGAGGCGCAGCCGGAGTGGGAGGATTTTGTGAATGATGAGGATTACTTGAATGATGAGGAGAAGTTCAATGTCACAAGTAGGTAAGTTAAAACTGGTCTTTCGGTTCAAAGTTTCACGGAGTGTTGCTTGACTTGTTTAAAGTATGTTTTTGGTTTTTTTTTCTTTTTTTAAGGATCTTATTGCTGTTTCCGAGTATTGATGTGGACCCCGTAGATGGGTATGTGAGCGAGCATGAATTGACTGAGTGGAATTTGATTCGGTCCGGGAAGGAAGTGATGCATAGGACTCAAAGAGATATGGAAGCTCATGATAAGAATCACGATGGCTTCGTTTCTTTCGATGAGTATTCCTCTCCTAGTTGGGTTCAGAGTTCAGGTTCAAGTTTTTGATTTAAATATGAAATTTGCATTCTAGTTCTTCTTTTACTTATTTTATTACAAACGGATCTGTGTTAAAGCTTTGCATGTTGTCCAAGCCCTTTTATGTTTACCGGATACATTAGGAGTGTTAAGAAGGTAAAACAAGCTAGAAAAGCAAGTGATAATTTGTGTTGAAACTTTCCTACTGATGAAATCGCGCTCAATGAACATGTATTGCTAGCATGCACTTGAGCAACACCAACGAATTGCTTTGTTTATTTCTTACCTCTCTGAGGCTTCTAAAGTCAGCGTCCCTTCTTCTGTGCAATATCCTAATCTCAGTTTTTTATGATTGTCAGATAAAGATTCCTTTGGTTACGATATGGGTTGGTGGAAAGAAGAACATTTCAATGCATCAGATGCAGATGGAGATGGTCTATTGAGTATAGACGAGTTCAATGAGTGAGCTTCGTACTTTTATTGTCCATTTTTATCACATGCATTCCCTTTACTACTGATTCACTAATTGATCAATGTCTTATTTTCAGTTTTCTACATCCGGCTGACAGCAAAAATCCAAAGCTACTCCTATGGTTGGCCAGGGAGGAATTAAGGTGATGCAAAATACTGCAGTTTTCATATTTGTTAGGAAGCAAGATTGTAGTTATGACCTGAAGGATGTTGTTTTCTCTAGATTGACCTTTTGCAGTGTAGTTTTATTTCTGGTTACACTTGATCATGCTGTGACTAATGACTATTTTATTAACTCCGGCTGACTGCTAACCTTTATTTGTGCTTATTTTTAGGGAAAGAGATTCAAACAAAGATGGGAAGGTTGATTTTGGAGAATTCTTTCATGGGATATTTGATTTGGTGAGAAATTATGATGAAGAAGATCATATCTCTTCACATCTACCTGATAATGCGGAGGCCCCGTCCAAGGTGTTGTTTTTGCAGCTTGACAAAGATGGTGATGGGTACTGTTTTTGAAATTTATAATTGCATCATTATTTTTCTGTTTATGAATTCTGGAGTTCGTTAACTAATCCTCTTACTCTGCCACAATCAGGTATTTATCTGAAATGGAAATGCTAGATATAATTGGCAAACTTCACCCATCTGAACGTTATTATGCAAAACAGCAGGCAGATCACACAATATCTCAGGTATCCTATGTTGAATAGTGTGTTTGACTGTGCTCTAGCTCACTGTTTAAAACCTCTCTAGCACAGGATCATCTATGAGAGCTGATTTTGCATACTGTGATTGCTAATGATAGCTAGTGGAGCTTGGTCCCTATGTTTACTTTCCATGTATGTTTCACACTTTTTTCTCATCTCGAGAGCCTTTCATTGTCAGCATCCAATATCGGTCTCGGCACGTGATAACTGTAGCATTTTCTTGATCTATTCAGCTCTGTATTTCTTGCTTGATTTTGCGGGGAGCCTTTCCTGTTGCCGTAACAGTAATGTGCAACATATTGGTTTCATTTTCATGGAAGACCACATATCTGCTGTTTTATTGGCATATTGTATCAAGTTAAGATTAGCTCAATATGGGGGTTGACCATAAGGCCTAGTTTCTAATGTTGCATTCTTCGAAAATTGTATGGGTTACGCTGTAGAAACATCTACACAAATGTCCCTGGCTAAACAAAATTCACGCCTTGATGCTGAACGTTGCCTAAAATTTCTGCAGGTGGATACAAACAAAGATGGACGATTATCATTGGACGAGATGATTGAGAGTCCTTACGCATTTTACAGTGCTATATTCAATGAGGATGAAGACGACGACTATGACATGCATGATGAGTTCCGCTAGTAGTGCCCTGGTAAATACAGCAAGCACTTCTCATTTCATGTCTGCTGTCTTTAAACTATGCAAACCACATTCCTGCATCTTATAAGTTCGACTCATTTCTGTTTGTTGTCTCTTTACTGTAATTCCAGGGATGCTCGGAAAAGAGAAATCATAATGGGGTTTTCCCTTGTAAGGCATATCATTGGCAAAAACCGTATTTTTTATAGAATCTGTAATCCTGAGAAAGTTCTTGTGACCTTCATGAAAGCCCATGTCATTTTAGGTAAGTGTCAAAATTTTCATTTCCTTTGCCATTTTCTTTTTGGTAGAATTTATTGCCTGTGTAATTAATATGATCAAGACATTCTTAATTCCAATTTTTTTTGTTGCAGATCGTTCAGCCCTTCCCTTTCAATTGGTAATCTACCAGCAGAGTGTTCCAGAAGAAGTAGAGAAGACGTTTTACATTGATGCTCAACTCTTCTTTTTTATCCTCCAAACGTTTCAAGTCTTACATGATTATAGTCATGGGTTTAGATCTTTGTGGAATAAACTTGCCGTGTGACATTTAGATTATCTCTCTCGAAATAGACTAAGTCAGCCCGGGCGTAGTTTTGGGGCAGTGATATTATCATTCTTTTGAGGGTTAAACACAATTGCTTTGTACACTGTTGACAACAACTAGAACATATACAGCTGTTTGAAAGAATTATCGGATAAAGATGATGGCATTGTGAGTTCATGTGACCAATATATCTATCAGTAAAACGAAATTCTGATAATTCCAAATATCAATTTCAATCCCGTGAACGTGAATGAACCGTGGGTGGCTTGATAAAAATTAGTATTATCTCTGATATGTGAACAAGGGTGCAAGGCCAGGAAGCTTCAACCTTCTGGAAAGAAGAAAGAAACAACAGAATTTCCTCGTGGAGTCATTATTTGTGAGTAGGCTCACGAGAAGAAGTTGGCGCTGTGCTTGTGATGAATGGGGATAGGCCCCGCCTGCAAAACCCACCTAACGCGTATTCATGCCTCTTGCCAGCTTTTATACATTATCCCGGTAGCGTCTTTTCTTTTAATTTCCACGTACCACCGGCACCAAATGGCCGAATGCTTCAAAAACCAAATGCTTATATCTCTGACTTGTATAGGAGAGGAGCCAGGAGGACCCTCCTATATAAAGGACGTTATAATCATCATCTCTTCATATCTCCTTATTTCTTCGTGTAAGCAAGCAAGAGAAAAACCCAAGATGGCATTTTCTGTCAGGATTTCAGTACCATTACTTCTGTTATCTCTGTTTCTTTGTTGTCTAATGGGAGCCTCAGAGGCAGGCAATTTCTACCAGGATTTTGACATCACCTGGGGTGATCAGCGCGCCAAGATACTCAACGGTGGTCAACTTCTCACATTATCTCTTGACAAGGCTTCTGGCTCTGGCTTCCAGTCCAGGAATCAGTACCTATTTGGCCGAGTAGACATGCAAATCAAACTCGTTGCAGGCAACTCAGCCGGCACTGTCACTGCATACTACGTACGTGAGCCTCTCAAGATCTATACATATTTAACTATACGTACCTTTGATTTGTGTCTCATATCTCATGCTGATACATACGGTTCGTGCAGCTATCGTCTCAAGGACCAACCCACGATGAGATTGACTTCGAGTTCTTAGGCAACGTCACAGGACAACCATATATTCTCCACACCAACGTATTCTCCCAAGGGAAAGGCAACAGGGAGCAGCAATTCTACCTCTGGTTTGATCCCACAATGGCTTTCCACACCTACTCCATTGTATGGAATACTCAGCGCATCATGTAAGTTAATTGATTAACCCTCGTTGCGTGAACAGTAATTAAACAAGGTCGATCCAATCCTTAATCAATTCCTTGCGCCCTGCATTCAGATTTTTAGTGGACAACATACCCATAAGAGTTTTCAACAACCTGGAATCAGTGGGTGTTCCCTTCCTCAATAAGCAACCGATGAGAATTTACTCCAGTCTGTGGAACGCCGATGACTGGGCAACAAGAGGAGGGCTTGTGAAGACTGACTGGACACAAGCTCCTTTCACGGCCTCTTACAGAAACTTCAACGCCAACGCCTGCGTTTGGACATCCTCTTCACCTTGCACCGCCACTTCTCCCAGTTCCCTCAAGGACAGTGCGTGGCAAGTCCAGGCACTTGATGCTCCTGGTCGGAACAGACTCCGGTGGGTGCAACAGAAGTACATGATATACAACTACTGCACCGACTTAAAACGTTTTCCTCAGGGTCTCCCACCTGAATGCAGGCGATCAAGATTCTGAAGATTTGGTTCTTACATTGTGCATCTTTGTGACTATGACAATTGAATCATTCAATTCTTTATTCTTTATTCAAAATAAAAGTATGATTATATATATATATATGAAGTGATACAAAATAAAAGTGTACTTGCAAGCATGTATTGAATTCTATTGCACATATATATGTCCAAAGATAATCTACATTATATTATTTATTTGTCGATCTTATTCAATCTCACCTCTATCTCTATCGAAAAAAATCTCATAACCCTTTAAATTTTTGAAATAAGATTATATATCATTGAGCCACATATTCATTAACAGAACAGAACATCCACCATCAAACACTGATGAATCCCTTTATTGATTACATAGATAGGATAGCTTCAACAACTGATCCCAAGGTATACAATGACTAGATTTACAAAAGTCTCTTAAAATAAGATAATTGACCTGAAATTTAAACTGTTTTTATTAATTTTTGTAGTTTAAATAAAAGGAATTATTGATTATTAATAGATAAAATTCCTAAAGAAATCTAATTATTATAAAAAAATACGGGACATTGAATTATTTGTTTTAGTAAACCAATTACCAATGAAATAATGCCAATAATTACGTCACTTGTTAAAGACATGTACACATAATTATTAAAAAAATAATGCGAGGACAAAAGGAAAAACAGAGAAAAAAGAAAAAGTAAAACCCAGAGGAGTATAACGGAATAGTGGGTCCCGAATAAGGGAACGACGTGTTGTGCAGAATGAACCACTGATCCTAACGCGGATATATGTACCTTTTCTCCTGCCTCCAGTTGGAAAAGGCAAAGGCAGGCGCCCTGTTGCCAGCTTGTGTCCCGTCCTGCACCGTCACCATTAGTTATGCACCTCACACTTTACAGGGTCAACTCGGTATCACCCCATATTGTTTGTCTATTCCTTTTTCTACTTTCCTATGCTCTTTCCCTTTGTCTCGTTTTACTTCATTTGCTAGCCTGTCTCCAGTCGGAACTATTAATGATAGCCCTCCACTCACCACTCATTACCTCCCGTGTTTATACATCAACTAGGGTAGGCTACCACCAGAACAAGTCCTATATAAAGGACGCCAGGCCTTAGTCTAGACACGCACATCATCATTCTTCTACCTATTCTTCAAAGAAACAAAAATATGGCATTCACTTGCACTGCTAAGCTTTCGACTATGCTGCTGTTGGCTGTTCTATTTGGCTGTCTAATGGGTGCCTCACAGGGAGGTAATTTGAATCAGGATATTGAAGTTACCTGGGGTGATCACCGTGGTAAGGTACTCAATGGCGGCCAGCTTCTCACGCTATCTCTTGACAAGTTTTCTGGCTCCGGGTTTCAGTCCAAGCATCAGTATCTATTTGGTCGGGTCGATATGCAGATCAAGCTTGTAGCTGGGAACTCAGCTGGAACTGTCACTACATACTATGTTGGTTTTCGTTTCCTTCTCTTTTCTGTCTTTTGTTTTGTTCTAACTTCCAAGTGATTTGGTCGCATACTAATATACTAAATACATACATACCTCTAAATGTGCAGCTATCTTCTCAAGGACCCGCCCATGATGAGATTGACTTCGAGTTCTTGGGGAATGTAACTGGAGAACCATACACTCTCCACACAAACGTGTTCTCACAGGGAAAAGGCAACAGGGAACAACAGTTCCATCTCTGGTTTGATCCCACAAAGGCTTTTCATACCTACTCCATTGTATGGAACAAACAAAGGATCATGTAAGTGAAGAAACCCAACCCATCACCTTATAGCTAAATCACTAAGTTAATACTCTTATAGATACTTGTTCTTAACTCACGTTTGTTCTGTGCAGCTTTTTAGTGGACAACATACCCATCAGGGTGTTCAACAACTTGGAATCAATCGGGGTGCCGTTCCCCAACAGGCAACCAATGAGGCTATATTCCAGCCTGTGGAATGCGGATGACTGGGCGACACAGGGAGGCCGTGTGAAGACTGACTGGACTCATGCTCCTTTCTTGGCTTCTTACAGAAATTTCAATGCCAATGCCTGCGTTTGGTCACCCGGATCACCTTGTACCTCAACCTCCCCCAGTTCCGTGCAGGATAGTGCATGGCAGGTTCAAGCACTGGACGCTTCCGGCCGGAACAGACTCCGGTGGGTGCAGCGGAATTACATGATCTACAACTACTGCACTGACTTGAAGCGGTTCTCTCAAGGGCTCCCACCTGAATGCAGCAGAACAAGATTCTAAACAAACTAATTTCCTGCTCCAATTCTTTATTCTTTCATTTTATTGTGCGAAATTGTCAATGATAATTATATCAAGAAATTCTTTATTCTTTCCGGCAATATTCTCCAAGGTCGTCGACTTCCCACACTCTCTATAGACATATCAATCCAAGAATCTCTCTTTGGTCTCTTCGATATCTATTCAAACTAATAGCAGGCAACTCAGTTGGAACTCTTACTCATTTTTCGCTACATCCATTGATTGTATAACCATCATTTCATACCAATGCAGAGATAGATTTTTGAATAAAACCTATCGCCTTCAGCATTTATAATATGCATGCCATCTTCATTTTCAGTGGTCAACATATCCATCAGGTTGTGCAATTGTCAGGAATCCAAAGGCGTTCGACACCCAACAAGCAGCCTATGAATGTCTTTAAGAATCTGTGGACAAACATCTCTGCTGAGACTGAACACAAGCTTCGTTTAAGAAATCTTAATGCCACAAATCCATTATAGAATGGACACCTACATCACTTGGACCCTCAAACTCAACGAATTCGAAATAACTATAAGATCTAAAACCTGTGCATAGACACATAAATGTTTCCCCAGAGTCGTCTCTCAACTGAATTCAAGTTATTAAGATACCGAATAATGCCTATCCCAATATTCATTTGTTCACATTTTGGTGCAAGATTGTTAAGAGAGCGATCATGAAATTCTTCTTCTATACAAAATCTGCTCAATTTCAGTAGAGACGATCTTGCGAATTATTCAAGCAAAGTGTAAATGTGGCGAGTTAAAAGTAGATTTCTTGTTATAAAGATATTCAGGCATCAAAACCCATTAAGATAATTGTACAAAAAGCTGAGCAATTATTACTTGCATTCATTTACGCTTTCCTTTCTCCGGTCCGTCCATTTTGTTGACGTTCTCCAAGTCTTGGTCGCTTTCGTAGAGATCACTATCGTCATCAACATCATCATCCGATGGCGGGGAAGGGTCGAGACGAGCGGCATCCTTGGCCCACATAATGATCTTCGCAACCTCGTCCTCTTCGTCATCTTCATCATCATGGCGTTGATCAAACACAACGGAACCCTTGGGAGCGTTATCCCTAATGCCATTGCCGTTCACGGAGGAAGAAGACGAAGCTTTAAGGGCGGCAAACCTAGCAAACAGATCATCAGATTCAAGAGCAGCAGGCGGTGGCTGTGGTTTTTGTTGCTGCTGCTGCGATGATTTAACGACGGTGGCAGGTTTGCTGGTGGCGGCCGTGGTGGTTGGTCGAGATTTGAGGGCCTGGAATCGACGGTTGAGATCAGGGATAAGATAATCGGGTGAGACGCGGGACATATGGGAATCCACGGATAGCTTTAGTAACAACTCGTCTTGCGCGGATTGAAGAAGCTGGTTCACTTCATAATCGTCGCTCTTCTCCACTTTCGACCTACTCGTCTTCTTTCTTCCGCTGCCACTGTTGCTCATTTCTCACCTTAGCTTAGCTTATTATGCCTACCTTCGCTTTCTCCTCTATGCAATGCACAGCGCTGGAACGAGTACAAACTAGAAACAGAATGGCATACCGTTGGAGGTAATTGGGCTTTTCCGCATAGTGGACGTCCCGGGTTGGGTCTACTGAGTCAAAATAGGGTTTACCAATAAGGTTTGCGAAAGATAACACTTAAAAAGTGAACACCAAAAGTTTGTGAAAATTAAAATATGGGAGAAACGCGAGGACCAAATATGTCAGGCATCATCTAGGATCAGCAATAGCATACTGCTCTAATTCTCCGAGTCTGCCCCTAAGAAGAGCAGGGGACTGATATGGGATAGCAGCAGTTGGAAGGGGAAGCATCCCTGTCTTTCATTGATATAAAAATAGTTTGGAATGAAACAAAATTATGACTTCAAACTACCAATTCAATGAATCTTGGGGGGCTAAAAACTGTTTGCGGCAGCCAATGCTGCGGCTTTAGTAACATTTCCTCAAATAGTATCAAGAGATTTGCCCAATTTCAAACAGATGGCAAAGTAGACCGGAAAAGAAAAACAACTTGATGAGCAGCTGAGCTAGCAACGAGCTTTTCATGTGGATTCGTCGATAAATTTTCGGGAATGTTATACTCCAGATTAACCTACTGTCAACCCAAAGCCAAATTTGTAATCTTTCTTCTTGTGGTCAATCTGCAAAAAAAAAAAAGTACAAAGCTGGTTATGGCATTGTCGTCTTCTTTCTCTGCGAGACAAATGTGGGAAATCACTTCGATATGAACCAAGTTAAACATATATATGAACCAACAGTCTTTACCTCTGCAGAGAGCAGAAAAGTGAGGCCTGCATTTAATCGCTCTTCCAAGAAAGCAGAAGTGCATCCATTAGAATCAAGCTTCCCTCTTACACGAGCCTGAAATGTCCATAGGAATTAGTATTGACTAAAAAGCCCCAACCAATCAAATAATTTACACAATTTTTCATGATAATGAAGAACAAAGTTATGAGCAATTGAAACCTAATGGCTACTGGGGACACAGTCAAGCAGTAGTAGTAGTCGAGAAGTGACCAAGTGACTGGAATACAATTGCAGACAACATATATATGTGGCATCCATTGATTCTTTTTGTCAACCGGACAGGAGAGGCAGACGCACACAAATGTAAAAGAATAAAAGAACATTCAAATGATCCATGTATCAATGCAGTAAACACTAGTCTGATAGGCTATTAGCAACATGGCAATGAGGCACTTACTTGTCTAAGGATATAATCATAGCCAACACTTGCTGTCACATCTCTGGACATGTAGTTGTACATGAAGTCTGTTGCTAGTGAAACCTTGACAGAAACAAAGGGATATAAGAATAATGCATACATAGCTTATAATGGCAACAATAAAGAAATAACAAATTAGGAAACTTAACAACTCATTCAGAAACTTAATAACCTTATCAGAAACCTTCTGGACATAACTCAGAGCAACCATGCCAGTGCTGGCAGCTTGTCCAGTGGCAACCTGTAGCATAAAAGAAGTACTATTAGTCCAAACAAAAAATGCATCGGCAGTAGTTGAGCAAAGTGTAAAAGAAAAAATATCGCTCAAAGTTAATAAAGTGAATAGAGTTCTGATACACACGCACACAAAATGTCTCCTTGGGGGAATTAACACCTCAAATCAAAAGTTCCTAAAAAGGTAACATTGGTGCACATATGAACTTGGTCACTCCCCTTTAAATGTGATAAAGCATAAATCTTATAGTTCAAAGCCAGAAACAAGCTTGTGATAGCACAAGCACAGCTTCGTTATAACTTGATTATATAAAGAGTTGACCAATTTGTAGAAAGCCAGTATTTTAGATGGTCGCATTCTAATCCAGAGTTTATTGTTCTTATATAGTTCTTGATGAATACAATCATTGCATAATGATGTATCCTACAACCCAGATAACAAAGGAATAAAACTGAGGGTTAGGAAATCCTGGGATCAATACCCAGCAAAGGAGTGTTTTGAGGGGTAGGGGAGGGGTAGAATTGGCAATATAAAAAAAACAGAGGAAAAAAACTGTACCATCTTATCTGTCTCATATCGAGCAGCATATCCAATACCAGACTTGCGATGCTGACCAGCCCAGAACACTTCACCACCAAAAGCAAGATGGGGTGTTACACTCTGCAGCAAAACTAAAGATCAGCAGAAGGCTTGCAATAAACAGAGAACAAATGTTAAAAAAATAGGATTGTTTAAAATATATCTTTTAAAAATTATTGATCTTCATTTATTTTTAAACTAGTATAGTATATTTTCATTTCTTTTATAATACTGGTAAAATCACATGCAATTCAATAGTTTGCCTTTTATTTTATAGAAGCTGTATGCTTTTCTCCTTTAGAATTTCTAAAATAGCCAAACACAATAACTGGCATTCAATTGCTTGAGTCGATCACTTACCTGAATATAACTCGCTCCAAACAAGGCACCATTTCCCAACTGAAATTGAGTCCTGAAGTCTTTTCCCTGTATAAGAAAAGGATACAAAAATAGGAAACAATTATTTGGAGAAAGATTGAAACGTATCAGTGCAATAATACTTAAAAGCAATAGCCATAAAAGCTTCACTACAATGTTGGGCCACAAGATCAGAAGCAAAATATCCAACTAATAAAAAGGTTCAACCTGGACCATTTTATGTACACTTGTGAAAAAATATTTTTCACATATAAACTACCAAGAAGTGCAGAATGAATATGGAGACTGGAAATTACCTAATACTAGCTAAAGAAATTACCTTATTTCATGCTCAATCAGACAGTTTATTTCAGTACCTTGTAATATGGAATAAAACGTTGACAAATTATTTTTTAGGGAAGAATGAAAAGCAGGAAAACATTCAGAACTCTGAACAATCTAGATAAGAGCAGACTGATGTTAGTTTCCTAATGAATACAATTGCCACTACTATATATGCTTCCATTGAAAGTAGAATTATAAAGATTCCAATACACCATTTGGACAGTTTCCACACGAAGAATGATAAAAAAATTTATGAGTACAAAGATGGCAAAGCTGGCTTTACCTTGTAATCAATGTTGACCATCGCATGAGACATATGAGGTTCATGTGTGAGCTGAGTTAGAAACACAACAAAACAAAAGGATTAGCTAGCTTATAACCACAAGCATAAAGCACTATCCCTACCTTAAAAGATATAACAGAGGCAAAAATAAATATAATGAATATATGCTCCAATACCAAAAATGGACAAGCAATGCACCTGGGCATTAGCCTTCAAAGTAAGGTCATCAGTTAAATCACACTTTACTCTTGCGTTTAGTCTTCCATCAGTTAACACCCTTCCAAAAAGCATCAACTGTATCCACCAACAATGCTCATTACTTTTCATGAATGTTATGATACCCGCTAGAAGTACAAACAGTAAATAAAAATGTGGGAGTGACTACCCACCCTCGGGTCAATAAAATTGGCACCGAACTCATAATTTGCAGTAGGGATTTTGATGGTTTCAGCACCTTGAGATGGAAGTTCCATTGGCCCCATCATCACACTGAAAGCGATGGATATCAATACCATAGCAGAAAGAAGGAACTAGATACAGCGAATGAAGAAATAGCTACCTATGACTGAGTGAAAATCTCTGATTTAGCCCTTTGGTAAAATCAAAGCGCAACCCTTCAAAGAACTCCGGCTTCAAAGACACTGGAAAGCATTTCCAATAAGTCACAAATTAATGGTTCTTTCAGTCCTATGTCAGATAATCCTACTTCAAATACCATGAACCATTCATTCAATGAAGACCTAAACACCAGATTTTTATACTATTCGACAAGGAGAAAATAACCAATAAAGAACTCAAATTTTTTCAAAAAATGTTTAAAACTATATCGTACTAGGGTTTCATCGCCACTAAAGCCAAGTCAGCTGTCAAATAATAAAAACACAAACAAATGCAGAAAACCCAGATCCAGAAGAAGCATGATTCTGAGATAAGGAACTGAACTGAGAGCTTCTCGGTGGAGCTCTTCGTAGGGGATAGGGGTAGGAAGGTCCAGGTAATCAACTTTCTTCCCTACTTCGTTAATCTTCTGGGCTGATTGTGCTGCCGCTTCGCCTAATAATCCTGGAGGTGCCTGCCCCGCCATTGTTGGTGGTTGTTTTGCGACAGTTGAATCAAATCTTCGGCGGAGAAGGTCCGAAGTGAGTGGAGTATGAGAGACTGGGGCCAAGTTCCCGAGTGGCGGAGATGGGGCTTTGTTTTCCTAGTAGTGGGTTTAAGACAGGGTTTTTAAGGCGCACGCCTCCTCCAAGTGACGGTAGTTTCCTGTTTTTTACCTTTTAATTGGAACTTTAATCTATTAATCCCGGAAATAAAGGTCATTTTATATCAACAATAAAATAAATACATGGATTATTGTTAACTATCTTTTAAATTGTGTTTATTACTTACTAAATTATTCTTAAAATAATTATTTTGGGTTCCGTTTGTTATTATCAATAAAATACCAGCATGGGTTATTCCATTTATTTTAAAATAAATTAACGTAGTATACTTTATTTTAATTTGTATTGAAATAAATAATATCTCATGAATTTGCGCTGAAAATTCTACTACCAAAAGCTTCATTAACCTACTAATACACATTATCCGGGCCAAATCTATATATTAAAAATTTTAAACACAAGGTTAGTTGAATCAGTAAAACGCCGTCGTTGCGTTCTTCCAGTTCAGACTACCGTCATTTTCACGGAGGTTATAGAAGCTAGTCTATTGTATCGTACCTCTTCGCCGCAGTGTACCCTGATTATCGAAAGAAACACACTCGAGCACTTAAAATACCAGAAAGATGATCCCTGCGGCCCCGGCTGATCCTTTCGGGGACTACAGCCTGCAACTGCAGCCATCACGACTCGGCCCGAGCCACCGTGAACGAGGCAGACGTCGAGCACGTGGCGGAAGTCCACGTGACTCGAGAGATGCCCTTAGGGTTTCCAGCGAGCAACAAGAGGTCACTCCTTGCACTGACTTTGATAGAGCGTATTTTCACTCCTATTCTCATGTCGGCATTCACGAGGAGATGATCAAAGTAATACGATGCTTTCTTTCCGTCAAACAGTGTTTCTTTCTCTTTGTTTTTTTTTTTTTTTTTTTTCCATTTCGCAATTCTTCCTCACGTGGTCAGTTTTCTCTTAGGATCATGTTCGAACAGAGACTTATAAAAATGCGGTAACGCAGCACCAGGGTTTTATTAAAGACAAGGTAATGCACATTTCCGGGCTCGATTTTTGATACTGGGAACTGTGTTTTTTTTTTTGAGAGTTTCTTTGCTATTTTTTTGAGTTTTTGATGCGTTCTTTTGAGTTATGCGCTTAGGTTGTGGTGGACGTTGGCTGTGGCACTGGGATTCTTTCAATATTTTGTGCACAGGCGGGTGCGAAACGGGTGAGGCTCCTTCAAAATTTGTTATCTGAATCGATTGTTAGCTCAGCTTATAGAAGTGTAAAAATGCATATTGTTTTGCTTAGCGTGATCTTTGTATTGCATTCACAGCAGCTTATACATTACGTGATGCACTCCTTATGGCGGATTATAATTTTGACTTAGGATCTTCTCTCATTTTTTAGATGATTCTATTGTTGACTGATTGTCTCCATTAATTAGTATTCTTTTACCAAGTATACTTGCTTAATTTTAATTTAAATACGATTTTGTCAGGTTTATGCTGTGGAAGCAAGTGATATAGCTGTGCAGGTATTTTGTTGCTGTGGTAATGCTCATATTTTTTGTCTAATTTCAACTTTTCATATGGTTTGCAAAGTGCATTAGTTGTTTTGATCACAAAAGAAAAAAATATTAGCGGAGTTAATTGCATCATGAAATTAATTCATGAATGTCAAACAGGAGATCAGTATTTAAAATTCTATCTAAATATCTCAATTTCTTTATTTTCAAATATAATTCATGGATGAAAAATACTATTTCTGACTGAAATAAGTTGAAACTGAAGAGGTAACCGCATTCTTTTTCTGAAGTTTTTCTATTTTGACAAAATATGTATGGTCTACTTTAACTAGTTCATAACTTTTGTTCCAGATACGATCCTTGCTAATGTAGGATGTTTTCTGAGTTATGTTCTAATGCCAAAAGCTCAACTAATAATCGACAAAGGTTTGCCTCAGTGGAGAAGTATTGTGGTTCCTTAAATATTTAACTAGGGATCGAATCTTGGGATGTGAATGGAGTTTTTTTTTTCTTGCTTCATGCACTTCCTTTATCTCTGTCCAACTTTGTTATCTATATTTCCACCGGATGGCTGTATAGAAGTTATCCTATATGTTTGTATTCATTTTATTTGTTATTAGAGACTCTTATTTAGGAAAGGGAGACATGAGAATGCTTAATTGATCTTGCTTGCTTTTAAGCAGGCAGCTGAAGTTGTCAAGGCAAATGGTTTATCTGACACAGTCATTGTATTGCACGGACGAGTTGAGGTATGCTTATGTTTACTACTGATGTCTAGGTATTTCAATATATTGATTTCACTTATAGAGTTCTTTAACAAATGCATCTGTATCTAGCTAAGGCTGAAAGGTTTCACTTTTATTTGTGAATATTACATATTGGTATAGACACAATTTTTTGAGTTTGGCACAATCATGTTCTAAAATGATTTGGAACTGAGCAGCAGTAAGCTATATTAATCAATTGACAAAGTTACATCTTGCCACACCTCTATGTGGCTAATTATACCAATCTATAAATATATTTATTTCCAGGTTGACAGGCAAGCCTTCATGTGATTTCTATCCATAGGTGCTATGTTGGTTTTAAAATATGCATTGAGATTTTTTTGCTTCAGTAAATTGTCAGCATATGACGATGAACCTTCGGTTGATGGGGTTGTTTCTACTTAACTACACAATGCTTTGTCCAAACAATAGAGTAATGTCACCAGCTACAATGCTTTGCCTTTCTTTTTTTCAGTTCTTTCTGATCTGGAATTTTGCAGGATGTTCAAATTGATGAGGAAGTTGATGTTATAATTTCTGAATGGATGGGATACATGCTTCTGTATGAGGTGATTGTTAATATTTTCACTGTACAATCACATATGTTATGTGATATAAAGTGATGTAAAATATATGGATGTGCGGCTTTTCTCCATAGTTATGTGTGAAATGACCTCATATAACTATTCCCTTCATGATTGTACTGTTTCTGGTCCCTTCTCACTTACTTTGTTTAATAATAAATAAAATTGCAGAGCATGCTGGGGAGTGTGATTACAGCTAGGAATCGTTGGTTGAGAAATGGAGGCCTTATCCTTCCATCAATTGCAACTGTAAAATTTTCTCTCTTTTTTGGAAAATTTCTAGCTCTTTGTTTCCATGTCTGTCACACCACCATTTAGATATTGTCCTTTTTAAGTTTCCAAATTACTGTATGTAGCTAATCCAAATTATTTTAGGCTAAAGTTAAAATTGTTGAAAATTTTATTCTGAGACCAATTTAGGAACATTGTTAATTCAACATGTTTTATCAAGCACATATTTTTGTGGTGCTGATCAATAATTACTGTGTGCAGTTGTACATGGCACCTGTCACCAATCCTGACAGATATAGTGAAAGCATTGACTTCTGGCGTAATGTTTATGGAATTGATAGTGAGTGTTGAGTTACATGAAAATCTCATTGTTAAAGACCTGCACCTTCAAATTTGGATGCAACTGGGAAGTTTATTTCAATTTTGTTGGTTGTAGTGTCTGCCATGTTGCCATTAGCTAAGCAGTGTGCATTTGAAGAACCATCTGTGGAGACGATTACTGGGGAGAATGTTTTGACATGGCCACATGTGGTGAGACTCCTTTTTATTAGAATGTGCACTGATTCACGCACTTCTCTTATTCAAACTTCACTGAGGAATATACTTAAATAATTGGAAAGGGCGCATATATGTGATTGAGTGGCACTGAGGGAGGGGAGAGATAGCATGGGGTTTGAATACAATTGTTGCTTATCTCCTGATGTGGTGGAAAAATTTCCAAAAAGCTATTTTCTTTGTTTGTTTTAAAATCGGAAATGTTTATTGCCTCAATTGATCCAGATATACTCAGACTACTCATTTGACTGGGTCTGGAATCCTCTTTCAGAAGAGTTACATGTTTCTATTTTCCTTAGACATGCTATACATGTTAAAGTGTTTTGTTTTCCACAAATACGTAAAGATTGGTGTTTGTTACAGGTTAAATGTATAGATTGCTACACAGTTGAAATTGATGAGCTGGAGTCTGTTACAGCAAATTATAGGTTCAAATCAATGATGAGAGGTAAGTGCCTTTGTTCTTTTGTAATTGGGATCTTTCTGCTTTAAAAGAATCAATTCTCCTGTAGTTTCCTATTTCTCTATTAGAAAGAAACAACTTTGTATTGAAGTTGATATTATCGAAGTACCTGTCATAGAACATTTTAGCATTCCCTACTTATTTTATGCATGCGCCTAGTACAATCCTAAACACATGAAATCTGATGTTGTAATTTGGATACCTAGTTATTGCAAAGCTTGAGTTTCTGTTTTTCTGTTTCTTGATACAAATTTCAATTCTAATACAGGATTTCTTGTGTGATATTGCTCAGCAGTACGATATGTTGTAACAACTGGGTAGAAGATTGAGATTCACTATTTAGCATCAGGAATAAAGATAAAAGAATTATGTGCATTTTTCGCTTGACAATATCTGCTTTTGTCTCCCAAAAAGATCCATCTTCATATGTTTCATCCCATTCCAACCACAGAATATTAAAATCCTTATTTTCCTGGATAAAAATATTAATTTTGGTTCATACAACTATATCTTAATATCTCAAAGTATTTTCATATTTTCCTTGGAGTTAATTGTTTTCCTTTTTTTTTGTTTTCATGCTTTTAACTAAATATTTGCCAATTTTCCAATCATTTAAGTATTTTGGTGTATGTCAGCTCCACTGCATGGGTTTGCATTTTGGTTTGATGTTGACTTCAGCAAGTTTGCAACTTCTCCTACCAATATCCATTCATCAGAACCATCAAATAATTCTTCAACCGATGGTACACAATGCAAGAAAAGGTCAAACCCAAATGACACAATTGTTCTGTCCACTGCACCTGAGGACTTGCCAACACATTGGCAACAGGTACCACAAATTCATTTGCTCATAATTAGTGTTGTGTCCATACTTACCAGTATACATCGGTGGCTGTAATCCATTAGTTGAAGCAATTTCATGCTGCTACAAACTGTAAAACCATGCTGTATGTGGCATTTTATGTAGTCAATGAAGATATTTGCAATATACAACTCAGAACAAACTTCAACAAAATGACAATGATTACTACCTCGAATTATACTTAAACTTTTACATACATATGCCTTTTCTGTAAGAGACATATGCCAATAGAGGCATACAAGCAACGGATATAGGTAGAATCTGTAAGTTAATTATTTTCTAAGGGGGAGTACTTCACATGGAAATATTTTCTTGTCGTTCAGACTTCAATAGCTTTTGCTGATCAAATGAATCACCACATATGTGTGGTCTAAAAGGAATGCCAAACTTACATTTGTTTAGAACTATAACAAAAATAGCCCTCAATGTAGGACTTGTTGATTGATCTGAATTCCACCAAGGTTGTGAAGTTCAGCATCGGGACTTTTCATCTTTGAACTTTTGATTCAGAATTCTAATTTATCTTGAAAATGAGGTATTACTGAAGTTTGAGGTCCAAAATAGTTTTCTCTAGTGCGCAAGTTATCTAGTTTCGGTGGACATAAATTGAAACATGCGAAAATTTCTTGACACATATAATTAGTTCCTCTCTTCAGGCACCTACATGTTGACCAAAAAACTAAGCTTCATGTTGTATAGATGTTTTTCTCTTCTGATTTTGTCATCTGCATGACTGAATTTCTGCAGACATTGATATACTTCTATGATCCCATACCTCTTGAGCAAGATCAAATCATTGAAGGCTCGGTAACACTATCTCAGAGCCGAGAAAATCGTCGATTCATGAACATTCACCTTGAATACACGTGAGTCACCTGCCATTTTTGTTGTAACTCTCCTCATCAATTGTCAAGATAGTCCCAGCATGTACATTTTTCTTTCTATGATACACTTCTGATTCTTTCTCCAACAGCTCTGGTGGCCGGTCTTTTGTAAAAGAATCAGTAATGAGGTGAACCCTGAGATAAGTTTCGTGTCTTCCAAGTTGTGACAGAGATCAAACCGGCAACCATTCTCCTCCATGGTGAGATAAGTTTCGAGTCTTCCAAGTTGCATGGCTTGATGGTATGACTGTATTGGATGCGACTATGGATATTTTGCTTCTACAAGTTGAGCTTCCAAATTGAACGTACGTGGGACTCATGGATTTTACTGAACTTCTACTTTGAACTTGTGACCAACTAATATGATTTTGCAAGTTAGGTAAATTGATATTTATCTGAGATGGTCTCACACAATTTTCCCGGAATCGTACTTATCCTGTATCATGGAGGTGTAGGCTAACAAAGTATTTGTATTTTTCATCATGATACCATTCGAAGGCATGAATTTGAGGATATGTATGGAAAAAACCATTATCGGTTACAGAACTAATGTTTGATGAGTAGTATAAAGTGTAGGAAGATAATTTAAAATTCAATTATATTATCAAAATATTTGTATTTAAAGTATTTTCATTCCATAAACGAAGATGACAAATATTTGTATTCTAATGTAGATCGAAAGGTGAGCATCAATTTTGTATAATTCAGAAACAAGTTTAGCTCGTATTTAGCAGCTCTACCTTTGTGCTTCATCTATAATTGGCGTATCCACCTAATATAACTCATAGCATTACCGGCCGCCCACCACCCTGCCAAATTTTCAAAGGCAGGCCTTGCATCTCTCCCGCTCCCTCAAAATGGGAAACCCCAGGTCTAGGCTGTTGCAGAGAAACAAAAAAAAAAAGGAAAAAGAAAAAAGAAAATTATGTGACTTGACCAACTTTCTGTTTTCTTTTTCCTTTGCCAGCAGATGATCAACATCTTCTGGTGAACCTCCGATTCTGCTCTCTCCTGGGCACTACCCTTTTGCTTTAGCACCTCCAGAGAACGTAGTGGGTTATGAGATAAACCCACGTAGGATTTGTCAGATCAGTTCTCGGAGGCATTCTTTAAGCATCATATTCTGAGGTTGTTTTTAATAGGGGAAGGTTTCCCGGTGTTGTACTAATGATAATGGGTGCGCCCGCAGCCAGGCTCGAGCGGGCGGCCACCTCTAGATTAGTCCTTTCGCTTGTTCTTGTTTTATCCAATGTGGGTGTCTTCTATGGCTCGCCAGAAGCTGATGCCCTCTTGAAGTTCAAGGATGCGTTAGCTAGCAGCGAGAGCCTCGGCAATTGGAATGATTCTGTGAACCCGTGTAATGGAGACAGGGCAAACTGGGTTGGTGTCCTTTGCGTAGATGGTAGCGTTTGGGGTTTGCAGCTAGAACATATGGGCTTATCCGGCACCATTAATGTTGATGCACTCATGTCCTTGCCTTCCTTTAGAACTCTGAGCCTTATGGATAATAAATTTGACGGTCAATTGCCTGATATCAGGAAGTTACAGACGTTGAAATCATTGTATTTATCGAATAATGGATTTTCTGGAGACATCCCAGATGATGCATTCCAGGGTATGAGATCGTTGAAGAGATTGTATCTGGCACATAATGATTTTACAGGCCGTATACCTTCCTCGATCGCCACCCTGCCTAAGCTGATTGATATCAGGCTTGAAGGCAATCAATTTAGCGGCCAAATACCTGATTTTCAACAGAAAGGATTGAAGACGGTGAATCTTGCAAGCAACCAGTTGGAGGGTCCAATTCCTCAATCCTTGAGCAGAATGAGAGTGAACTCTTTTGCAGGTAATTGTTTTGTTGTGGATAAGACTTTTGATTGCTTCATAGTCGACGAACCCCTTCATATCTAAAGCCTCAACCAGTTTTGTGCATGACAAATCATCTGTAGGGAATGCAAACCTATGTGGACAGCCTTTGGACCCCTGCGAGCCGCAAACACCCGCTGCCCCAGCAAAGGAGGGTTACAGCATTGTGATCCTCGTCATCCTTGCCATAATTATGGTACTAATAATTGTAATCATTTGCTTGCTTTTCGTTATGTACCGCCGGAGAAGGGACTCGCCCCAACTTGGAAGGAGCATGTCTTCAGATCAGAGAAATTCCAACAGAATCGCGTCTTTCTGTAGCAGAGACCAAATGCAGAGTGAGCAGAGGGAGACGGGTGTGCACCCGAGGAAGGTTGATTATGGGAAGCTGCAATTTGTGAGGGAGGACATTGATAAATTTGACTTGCAGGACTTGCTGAAAGCGTCCGCTGAGGTTTTGGGCAGTGGGACATTCGGGGCTTCATACAAGACTGTTGTGATGGCTCTGCCTATGGTTGTGAAGAGGTATAAGCATATGAATAATGTCGCAAGAGAAGAGTTCCATGAACACATGAGAAGACTAGGGAGGTTGAAGCATCAAAACTTGCTGCCTCTTGTGGCATATTACTACAGGAAGGAAGAGAAGCTATTGGTTTCTGAATTCAAGGAAAATGGTAGCCTGGCTAGTCACCTTCATGGTATCTTCCTCCTCCTATTGGAATCCTCTTTTTATGTTTTTCAATTGCCAAGAATCTGTATATTTAACTTTTAGTTTGTGTCTTCTTGGATGTTCAGGAAACCATTCAATACAAGAGAATGGTCTTGACTGGCATACACGCCTGAAGATTGTCAAAGGAGTAGCCAGAGGGTTGGCTTATCTCTACAGCGAGCTTCCCATAATTCTTCCTCATGGTCACCTGAAATCATCCAACGTGCTTCTCGACGAGTCCTTTGAACCACTCCTGACAGATTATGCTCTGCGGCCTGTGATCAACCCAGAACATGCCCACAAGCTCATGATGGGTTACAAGGCACCAGAGTATGCTCAACACGGCCGCACATCAAACAAGACTGACATCTGGTGTTTTGGAATACTGATATTAGAGATACTAACTGGCAAGTTCCCCGAGAACTATCTAACACAGGGCTATGAAAGCACTGCGGATTTAGCAACTTGGGTTAACAACATGGTCAAGGAAAAACGAACAAGCGAAGTGTTTGACAAAGAGATGATGGGAACCAAAAACAGCAAAGGCGAAATGATAAATCTCCTCAAGATTGCATTGAGCTGTTGCGAAGAGGATGTGGAGACCAGGATGGACATCAAGGATATTGTTCAGAAGATCGAGGAATTAAATGAAGCTGACAGTGACGATGATTATTAAAGCAGTGGAGCAGCAATATTACAAAGGCTGACAGGTTTATATATCAGCTTCTCATACTCTGCTCAAAATGAAGATGGGAGGGTGCTTGTACCGGGGGGTTAGCTTTCCCTCAAAACTGTTGGAGGGATTAGATGTTACTAGAAAATTGATGCTGGAAGATAAATTCAAATGAAGAAAAGATGTTTACTATATCTTTTTTTTTCTTATCTTTTTTGGTGTAGATTGAGCATGGATTCACTTACTGAATTCAATTTCTGGCTTCCTAGCCACCAATATTTCACTTCAGTACACTTCTGTATCCTGTTCCTCCCTATCACCACTGTTTCTATATCTCATTTTCATGAATCCTTGTGATGATGCTTAATATACTAATTAATGAACTCGATACGATGACTTCATCCTCTTATAATCCCTATCATGATATTGAACTCTCAAGAACTCTCAAGAACTCTCAAGCTCCAACTTTCAGCTGTTTTACCAAACCTTCCTAAATATTCATAAATCTGTCTTTTATGCTATTATATGAACAGATATTCATAATTCACTTCTAATAGTATTCCCGTATAGCTTTTTCTTTCAAATAGAAAAATATCCTCATTGATGGTCGACACCCGTTAGTTAATATGTAGACACTATTAACATTTGAGATTAGTAATATTTACTGATATAATTTTTAGCAATATTAAATTAAATTAATGATATTTAAGAATATATTATATATCTAATAAATGATGTGTACTAAATTGTTTAAGAAAATGTCAGTAGTCTTCAGCAATATATTTCCAGGTTTTGTAATATCAGGACCAAACCTGAGAAGTTAATGGAGAGTAAGGCTTTGCTATATAAACTAATAGACTATTTTAGAAACCAGTGATTCCCGTAAGATAGAGTGGGGGTGGGGAAGAGAGAAGGAGGGAGACAGAGGATTTGTGGACGTTCATTTTCCTTGAGCAGAAAACAACCGGATGCTGGTGTTCAAAAGCTACAAAAATAGAATGCAAGAAGAATGATTACCTTGGCTCAAGGACCAAGGTGGTGAAGCAACAGGTTTAGAGTTCCTAAAATGGAGGCTGCTGTATAACAATAGGTATAGGCATTTCGGAGTCCATCTCGTTGTGATTTTCCCCTTTTGTTCTCCAAGAGGTCGGTCCTGCATTTTGTTACAGAGTGGCAAGGAACAACAAAGGTTGAAAGAAGAAAGGAAAATGTGGCATTCGAAGGGAAACACGACAAAGAAAGGAGGATATGGAAATGGGCTGACAGCAGTTGCAATAGATAAAGATAAAGGAAGCCAAAATGCTCTGAAATGGGCACTTGAAAATATCCTCCTAAAAGGCCAGACTTTGGTATTGATCCATGTTTTGCATAAGTCAACCTCTTTTGCTGCGAGTAACTCTTTTCTCCATTGATTCCATTCTCTGTGTTTCTTCCATAATGCCTAAACCTTCCTCTGCCGATCCATTTCTGATCGGCAATTGGGTCATTCTTGTTGTTGTTTGATGAACAGGTAATGGAATAGCATATGATGGCAGTGCAGCTGGCAAGGACCAGTATCAGAAACTGGTCAAAGATCTGTTTCTTTCATTTCGCTGCTTTTGTACCCGTAAAGACGTAGGTTGAACCTATTGCATTGCCTTGTTTCCTGAAAATTATCCTGCAAATTCTATATTATAGCTTCATGATTCTGTTCTTTTACACATTCTGCATCCCCATCTTTCACTAGAAGATCTTGCTTTTATCAGGTAAATTGCATAGATGTTGCACTTGTTGGAAATGACATAGCTAAAGCCATCACAGAATACGCCTCCAATGCTGCAATTGAGAATCTGATTCTTGCCCCATCAAGACATGGGTTATTCAAGTACTTTTCCTGCACTTCATCATTTTCCTCTGTTTTGGGATGTGAATGAAGGTTTGTTCTGATACAGAATGTAATGCAATTTGTTGAACAGAAGATTCAAGGCAGATGTACCAAGCACTGTGTCAAAAACAGCTCCAGATTTTTGCACTGTTTATGTTATTTCCAGAGGAAAGATCTCTTCTATAAGAAAAGCTATTCGTCCAGCTCCCTTTGCCTCCCCCCTGCAGGATCAGATAGAGAGCCTAAGTACCGACGAACAGGCTTCTATTGCCAAGTGTAGATCCAATTTGAGCGCGATAGGTTCACCTCTGATCGTGATTATCACTTCCTGTGTCCATTTTTTTTCCTTCTTTTTACTACTCACCGAAAGTTGAATGGATGGCTTTTCCATGCATCAGCACGATTCCAACCTGAGACCCCGCGAGTAACATCCCATGTCCCGGTTGGTGAATCATTCAGGTATGTTAGTCTAGTGAGGTTGGAAGTATCTGTGAGGCAGGAGTTGTGATAGGTGATTACCTTTTCAGGGGCCCATCTGGATTCAATGCCAGAATAGTACCTGAGCTAATGCCATCGGATAGTGATATATCATTTGTCAGCTCTGAAAGACCAAGCATCGACCAGTCTCTTTTTGCATACGAGTTCATCGATTTGGGGCGAACCTCGCCGCTTTCAGGAAGCACTGCAACAAGCTTGTCCATGCGTTCTGGACTAACTTTCATGTCCCCAGGATATCACCAAGACCTTTCTCCTACTTCAGTGGAGAGTGGAGGAATGTCATTTTCAGGATCAGCACAAACCATTGTAAGCACTCCATCACTTTGATACTGATATGTCTTATCCCTGGACCCAAGACCTTCTTCAAAATCTTTGAACACAGGATGAAATGGAAGCTGAGATGAGGAGGCTAAAACTAGAGCTGAAGCAGACGATGGAATTATACAATACAGCTTGCAAAGAAGCATTGACGGCGAACCAGAAGGTAACCGGAACTCTCATGTTTGACGGTTGCACGCCTGAGAGATGAGGAAGGTTATGATGTGGTTGCCATTCCTGCAGGCAAGGGAAATGGATCGCTGGAAAACGGAAGAAGAAAAAAGATTGGAAGAGGTTAGACTCTCTGAAGACGCTGCACAAGCAGTGATGGAAGAAGAGAAAGCCCGGCGCAGGGAAGCTGTGCAATCTGCTGAAGCTGCTAGACGGATGGCCGAGCAGGAAGCGCATAGGAGGATGACTTTGGAAGTCCAAGCCCGCAAAGAAGTGGAGGAAATGAAGAAAATAATGGAGTCTCTGGCACAAAGAGATATCAGATATAGGAAATACAGCATCGAGGATATTGAAGAAGCTACTGACTTCTTTTCCGAATCAAGGAAGATTGGTGAAGGAGGTTATGGCCCTGTTTACAACTGCTACCTTGATCACACCTCGGTCGCTGTTAAGGCCTTACGACCAGATGCTGTTCAAGGAAGGTCACAGTTTCGAAAAGAGGTGAGAAACAAACAACATGCAAAGATAGATTCTGATATTTTAGACTTCTAATTTCTGTATGAGTACTGCAGATTGAAGTGCTTAGCACAATACGGCATCCGAACATGGTTCTTCTTCTTGGTGCCTGTCCGGAATATGGCATTCTAGTCTATGAGTACATGGCAAAAGGAAGCTTGGAAGATTGTCTCTTCCGGAAAGGGAATACACCAGCTCTACCATGGCAGATCAGGTTCCGAATTGCAGCAGAGATAGCCACAGGTCTTCTGTTTCTTCACCAGAACAAGCCAGAGCCAATAGTACACCGTGACCTCAAGCCAGGCAACATTTTACTAGACAGCAACTACACTAGTAAGATCAGCGATGTTGGTTTGGCCAGGCTTGTTCCTGCTTTGGCCGATAATATAACACAGTGCCACAAGACGGCAGCAGCAGGAACTTTCTTCTATATTGATCCAGAGTACCAACAAACCGGATTACTTGGTGTGAAATCGGACACGTATTCTCTAGGAATCCTGCTTCTGCAATTGATAACAGCAAAGCCACCCATGGGTTTGACTCACTGCGTTGAGGAAGCTATTGAGGAAGGTTCATTCAGAGGAATTCTGGATCAAGCGATACCGGATTGGCCAGTTGATGAGACTTTATGCTTGGCACGGCTAGCACTTAAATGCTCAGAACTGAAACGCAAAGACAGACCAGATCTTGGCAAAGAAGTGTTGCCAGAGCTGCATAGATTGAGAGAATTTGCAGAGAAGGATTTCAACTACCCGTATTTCACTGGCAACTCGTTCCCCTCTCCTAACCACAGCCAAGTTTCAATGACACTGGTTGGTGCTCTTGAACCCTCACAAACCTGAAGAGATAATGAGAAACAAAACACACTAACTTGGTTTTTCAACTTTGGATGTTTTGCAGGGAATGAATAGTGAACAGTCCGGAAGCTCAAAGAGCCAGTCAAGCACATCCTCGCAAACACAGGCAGTAACAGATACTAATTCAGAAGCAGCTAGCGGAGTAGACACATGAAGAACACAACTGACCAGAAGGGTAGCTAAGAAGACTAACAGAAGCTCGGTTTCCCTTTCAATGGGAAGAACATACGTGAAACATGGCTTTATCAACCTGAACACCGAACTGAAAAGCTTCTGGTGTCAGGATTTTGCTGAATGTCTCGAGTTTCCTTAATGTACATAAAACACAAACTGACAGCCGCAGTAATGAACTCAAGTTTCTTCTAATTCCATACCGAAGCTCTGAAATTAAATCAAATAAACACCTTCTTTGGGAAATGTTATGGATTAAAATTTCTGTAAAAATCAGCGGCAGAATCTTCTTTTTTCTTTAACAAAAGAACACCAGAATTGTTTCTAGGAGAACTCTGTTGATTTGAATGACAAGTCGTGGAGGGTTATGTCGATGACGTCGAATCCTCTGCATGCGTGCACTCTTGTCGTCGTAGATGTTTACCACGTGTTCATAGTACAGGGACGTGGCCGACAAGCAAGTTTCGGCAAACGATGACGTGCCCTTTGTTTTATCTTGTCCATTCTTACATTTTCCAAAAGTTTATCAAAAGCTGTTGTTCTTATTCTCACAAGTAGGATCTCCAGATGGGACAAGGCGAGGAAGTGAAGACTCGAAACGAACCTCAGGTTGAGGTTCAGGTCCTCCTCCTCCTCCTCTCCTTCTTCTTCTCTGATGTCTACATATTTGCTTTGTTCTTTTTCGTGTGCTGCGAGTGTATATATAGCCATGCTAATGCGGGAAAATGTATATATTGTAGGAAAGGGGTGAAATATTTTTCTTCTACAGGCCAAAGGTTGACAAAGAAGAAGTGCACAGCCCCGACGATGTTCAACGCTTGTACATGGTACTACGTCCGGAGTCTGGCGAGCGACCTGTTGAGGAGAAGCAGGATCCTCACTCTGGCAAGGAAGGTTCCAAGAAGGAGTTGACTGATGAGGGTGGAAGCAGTTCTGGCTCTGGAAAGAGTGGAGGTGGAAGCGGTAGCAAGGTGCTTCATTGTCAGTAATTCAGATGTTGCTTTAGTTTTTTATGTGTCTTACGAGATCTCTTGACTTGTAGGAGGTGAAGATTGAGAAGGAACCATTGCTGAGGTTTATTGTGATGGGAAGGAAAAGCCTCCCTGACCCAAGGAAGAGAAGCCAGCCATACTGGGGTTTCGTGGAGTTGGTCACCACCAATATAGAAGATATAAAAGATGCGCTTAAAGGAGGTAGGTACAAAGTCATTGTTTCATCTCCTGATATCTTATTCGTAGAGAAAAAAGATTCTGAAGCTGAAGTGTTTGCAGAGGAATATGATACTTCAACAAGAGGGCATCGACACAAGTACCCCGCGAGAGCATTGGGAGAAGGCATTTACCGCTTGGTAAAGCACAATCCTGAAAAGCGGATGCACACTCATTTAATCTACAAGCTCGAGTTTCCGCCAGAAGACAAGGAGAACCAGCCTCAGGAATCACTCAACATCGAACGAGAAGGCTCTTTCATTATACAGATCAAGAACCCAGATCAACCAGGCAGCTCCCGGTTCAGAGGACTTCAAAACAAACGTAAAGCCACGTTTCCTGCCCACCTTCAAGGAAAGTTTGGTCACAGAAGGTTTAGCCCTGCGGATCCACCGGACCTGCTGAACTACGAAGGATGCGAGTTGTTGGTGATTGCGGCCTCAGATGACATTGAAGAGGAGCTGGGTTTGGAACTTAAGACAGAATGCGAGACAGAACCTTCCTGTTCTGATCTGACACACACTTTTGGAGAAGTGGCACCAACAAAACCACTCTTTCAGGGTACTTGGGCCTGAATTAGCATTTTGGCATTTACCCTTTTGCTTGTTCATATGTAATAGCTAGGATATGGTAGGTGGCCTTAACTGTATAAATGAGTTAAAAGTCTGTTTTATTTATATATAACATTAATGCTTTAAATTATAAATCAAGATGCCGTCTTAGCTCAGCTGGTAGAGCGCATGGCTTTTAACCATGTGGTCGTGGGTTCGATTCCCACAGACGGCGAATTTGTTTTACTTTTATCGTAATTTTTTTACATTCTTAAAACCCTAACAAATAGGCGGTGAGCGACACTTCGTCTACATTCTTAAAACCCTAACAAATAGGCGGTGGTACAGTACAATTGAGGTTTTGGGTTTGGAGCCACAGGCAGGGGTTTAGTTCAGGAACAGTGGTTACAATGGTAGTGAAGTTGATCTCAATTAATATCCTTGCATTCCTTTCTGGAGACACTCGCCCACCCCTCCAGTCCGGCCCCGAATTCCCCTTCACTTGGAAGCCTCCTTGTTTTGCTCTCCAACTTGGTGTCCGTATTGCCAAATGCCAACAGCAAGACAACCCGGCACCGCCTTCCACCCAACCTCATCAACCGGACCAACTGAAAGCGACATGGGAAGCCATTTCTCTGCTCCTTCAGGAATTTGGAGTTTCCGCTGAGGAATCCATCTCCATTTCCTTGAATTGCCCCGGTTACGCTAGGATGTTGCTTGATGGTGTAACGGATTTGGAGGAGTTGGCTGCTTGGGAAACCGGTGATGTAAAGGGATTTGGGGAGCTGGGGTTTAGGGAGAAAGTGATTCATATGGCAAAGAAGAAAGGTGATGGTGGTAAAGTTGCTTTCTTGGAGAGTATTGGATTGAGCTTTTTGTCGGCTATGAATGTTGCTCGATATCTTCCTGGGGAGTCACTTCCAGTTCTTATTGACAGGGTTAGCTCCGATTTTATCAATGGCTGTTGACTGCAAATTTATGTGTTTGTTGCATCCTATGACCACTCGACAACTTATTATCACTGCTGGAAACTCTATTCATATTTTCTGCTTAAATTTTTTACTGTTTTTGCATTCGGATTGTAGGTTAAATATATGAAAGAAATGCTATTTTCTGGCACTGATGATACGGGACTTATTGCAAGTTATGCTCGTCGTATGATGACGCAGTTAGCAATTGCCATTGATGATGATCTGCAACAGACCTTGTCCTTTTTTGAAAAGGTTGGGTATCCTTCTTCATTATTTTGGTTTCGTGTCTCCTTTTCCGCTTCCCAATTAAGAAGTGTACCACTGTGAGGTGCACCCCATGGATATTTTGCAAGGAGCTTCTGAAAATGTAAGCGTGTAAGATAGTTTTTTTTTTCCTTAATTTTGTGATACAGATTGAAGCTAGGCGAGGGGGTTTAGACATGTTGGAATCTTCAGATGTCTCATTTCGTTACTTGGTTGAATCATTTCCACGTATTTTGTTACTTCCGATAGATACCCACTTGAAGCCTGTGGTGAAGTATCTTGAACGTATTGGTGTCCCTATGGACCGTGTACGAAGTATATTCCTACTGTTTCCACCTGCTATCGGTTGTGATATTAAGGAAATTAACAGAAAACTATTATTTTGTAAGAAGGTAACTATCCAAACTTTTGTCTGTGGTGTCCACCTTATTTTGTTCCTGATGGTAGCTTATCCTTACACATCTTTATGTGCACATTGTTCTCCAGGTTGGTGCTGTTGATAATGATTTTGCTAAAATGCTGGTAAAATATCCATGGATACTTTCGACTGGTATTCAAGATAACTACGAGGAGATTCATTCTTTCTTTAATATGGAAAAGGTAAAGTATTCCAACACCATGGCTGATTGTACTTACTATTGCACAAGCAACATTCCTCAATCATTATTGTGGTGCGATCTTTCCATTGTTTATTCACTTTTCTACTTTTACTTTCATTATCCTGTTTATATCATTTTGCATTTATATTATTTCAGGTTTCAAAAATACAAACTGACAAAGCAATTAAAAGTTGGCCTATCTTATTGGGTTGTTCAGGAAGCCAGTTGAAGGTGATGGTGGGACAGTTTGCCAAATTGGGTGTCAGACAAAAGAAACTAGGTCAGGTTATTGCCTCATGTCCTCAACTACTGCTAAAGAGACCACAAGAATTCCTCCGGGTATGCGGTTTCTGGTTTTTTCGACACAAACACATTTTTAGTGACCTAGTTAAAGACCTATCTTCAGTGTTGTCTGTGTAGAGCTGGAAATTTTCTCAATATGCAATAATCAGCATCCCGGGTGAATATATTATGAGAAGAGCACATTCATCTAGAGCTCATTTGATATTTTTCCAATTTACAGGTTGTTTCGTTTCTGGAAGATATAGGATTTGATCGGAAAAGTGCAGGGGAGATACTAGTACGCTGTCCAGAGGTTTTTGGTGCAAGCATCGAGGAAACTATAAAAAGAAAGGTTAAATTTCTTGCTGATATCGGAGTTCCAAGTGTCCACTACCCTCGGGTTATTAGAAAGTACCCGGAGCTTCTTGTGTCAGACATTAACACTTTACGACCTCGGTAACAATCTTTGTCTCTAACAATCAGCATTTCTACATAAAACTCGTTTGTCGTGAACATAGAGCTTCACGTAGGCTGGAATGCAGAAATGAAAGCATTTTTGTCCTGTTTAATTAAAGTGGCATAATCAAGCTGATTTCATGCTTCAATTGTTAAAGATATGTTCTGCTATTCAAAGAAGGAGTTCCTTCATATCATACTCATGATAAATCTGAGACCAAGATCCACGTTTTCATAGTTGTTTTAGCAGTTGTAGTAGATGCACCATTTTCTATCTTTTGCTTATATTCTTAGCCTTTGCCAGGGCTTTGTCGATTTGTGCTTTGAACTATAATCTTGACTCAATGGTGCAGCATTGAATACCTGACGGAGATAGGACTCTCGAAAAAGGATGTTGCGTTCATGGTCCGCAGGTTCTCTCCTTTGGTAGGTTACAGTATTGACAAGGTCTTGAAACCGAAGTACGAGTTTTTGGTAAACATCATGGAAAAACCAGTGAAAGACTTGGCGGCTTACCCACGATACTTTAGTTATTCGTTAGAGAAGAAAATAATACCCAGATTCAGAGTGCTGAAGGAAAGAAGCATCAATTTTAGCTTGCATGATATGCTGCACAAAAATGATGAGGCCTTTGTTGATGAATTTATGGGTCCTGGACATGTCCTCGTCCCACCTAGCCCGCGCCAACGAAACTGAAGAACTGATTTTTCTTGTACCTTACCCTCCCCATTGTAAAACAGTGTTGATAGCTGTGTTTTATACGTAAGGGCAGTTTAGCTCTACTGAGACTTCTCAAGTCCCACATCGCCTGTAGAGGGTTCAAAACGTGCTTTTATTCACGCCTCTGTTACAGTCTGTCCTCGCTGATGTTGGTATCGTGAGCTTGTAACCCATGTGGAGGTGCTAAGATGTTGGGACTTTGAGCAAATCCAACGAGCTGGGTCATGTTGACTAATCTATTGCCTGATAACAGGCCTGTGTCAACCTGGGCCATCTTCATGGTCCAGAGAATCATTTTTTTACTATTTTATTTGGACTGGAAGCCAATCAAAAAAATTTGGCCTATGCAGGTCTCGAACCTGCGACCTTCGCGTTATTAGCACGACGCTCTAACCAACTGAGCTAATAGGCCAAGATGATTTAAAGATTAGAATTATTCAATATATTTCATAAATAAAGACATTTAAGCTATCTACAAATAAACTCATAAGATGTAAATCAAAACAAAATCTCCTATCAAAGAGAATATGGGTTCTTTTTATAAAATTTTATTTAACAGTTATTTTCTTCCCATATATTGTATAGCTAACTATTAAATGCGAAATCTGACCTTTACATATATAAGCCAACAGTACCAAATACTCTCAAAACCTCCTATCCAACTTTCCAACTCTAATGATGAAGCTCTCACCAGCTTGGTCACTTGCCCTATTGCTTCTTCTTGTATTCTCCTCCGGTACCAATCTATATATCTCTACCTCTCGTGAAAACATAGACTTGTTTACTTGCAATGCCTAATTCATTATTTTCCATGTTCTTTATATACTTATATGTCAAAAAACAGGTACTATGTCAGCAGCACCTGAAGATGCTAACTGCCTAGAATTTAAGTTCCAGCTTGAGGGATGCTTTGATGTGGAATGCAATGCCCTCTGCATCTCCAACTATGATGCTGTAGCCGGTCACTGTACTGGAGAGAACCAGTGTTTCTGTTCTTGCAAGCCATGACCATACATCGAGAATGATAAACAAATAAGGATTTGTACCTCTCTCTAGCAAGGGCAATGGTTTATCTGCTCTTGGCTTCTGGGTTTCACAAGAAATGATATATGCTATGCTTTTTACACCCCCTCGTGACACAGGATTGTGATTAACATTATATTTCTGAATCTCGTGGAGCTGAAATAGCAAACTTATCGAAGCAATTATACTAAAATCGCTTGGTTTTTGTACAAATTGATCGGATTATAAAGGTATATTTAATTTCGATTTGATAATGATAATATCGCCTACCAATCAATCTGCTTCATTATGATAAATTTGATATTCGGTATGTGAAATTGGAAAAAAATATACTGTAGTATTAAATTTGATATATTCTATTTTTATAATATTATCGGATTCGATACACCTTTCAAATTTAGTATAATCGGAACGTAACGATGCACACCTCTAGGATTTTATTCCTGATATGAAAGATTGCGATATGATATTATAAGTAAAAACAGTAATTAATATTGTGTGATATTTTCCCTTATATGTAATGTGGAAAAAATGAGAATGGCGATTATTTAAATGCGTAATTGCAAGGAGAAAAGGCAACGCACAGTCCATCCGATTGCCTATCAGAGATGGGGCGGCTCTGTTGTGGCTTTTCATTCTTCTTGGTGCTATTCCTTGTTTTCTCTGCTGGTAATCCTCTATATACCCAAAAGCATTTGAATCCCTCGTTATATTTTTTTTTTCGACAATATGTTTGTTTTATTGGGGGTGTCTAATTTTATATATATTAATAGAAATCCAAAAAAAAAAAAAGTTAAGACCATTATTTTTTACATGATCTAATTTATTTATTTTTATAAAATTTTACATGATCCAATTAAGTAACCCGATTGTACTACTATTTGTGTGTGATTCGAAATCAGGTGCTATGGCGGCGGACAAACCCTCATGCAAGACTCAAGACGTATATAATATAGCACTAAAGGACTGCCTTGGTGCGGAGTGCGACGAGCTTTGCCATGAAATCTTCGATCCTGTCTCCCATGGCCAATGTTTCCAGTCAGACTCGTGTCTTTGTAATTGCTGATCCATGTATCTCTGTCTTTCAGTCAATGCCACAGTTTGCTGTTGTAGATCAGCAACCACAAGCAAATTTCTGTATTCGTCGTGTGGGTTGGCACCCACATTTTAGTCTATTATGAATAAATCGTGATTCTATTTTGTTTAGTATCTTTTTGGATTTTCATGATAAGATCGTACTTACTGTACTTATGTTTTTGATCCATGGCTATTAGAATTAAAAGGAATTGGAATACAGTGAACCATCAATCTACGCCAGCCTCTCAGGCTATATAAAGCTAATTACGCAAGTGGGAATCTTGGGATTGATTTACTTGTGTAAGTACAAGTCAGCGATTAGGTAAAGTGAAAAGTGGAGATGCGGACAGCACCTTTGCTATTCGATCTTTTTCCTTAAATAAAAAATGGGTATAGATGGAAATGTTTTAAGTTACTTTCTGCTTAGATCAATATATTCATCGAACCAGTTGATCTAACCAGATGAGTGCTGATCTGCCTGAGTGTGATATTGTTCTTGGACCATTTTTCGGTTTGTGCATATCATCCTCGGAATCATGTTAATCTTCGCTGTGTCGTTCCAATCTCATCGGATGTCCCGGGACATGCAGGCAGAACCATCAGAAAACAACATAGGGTATATCTCAGTTTCATCTGAATTTGTTTCAGTGCATGGATCCAAAGAGGGCTTCAAAACCCAAAACCCAAAACCCAAATCCCACATCCCAGTTAGCAGAAACAGTATCATGTTTAGCTAGTCAACATAGTCGACATCCAAGTGGACCTTCTGCTCATTTTCACCGCAATCATCGCAACCCAATCCGCTAATTCTTCGTCTTTTATCTGCTCGGGGGAACATCTAACAAAAAGGATTTTATCAGATCATCTGTGTCATTGTCTTGCACAGCAAAACCAGTAGAGATGGCCTGCCATAATTTCTATCGATGAACAGAAGTAGTAGATACGTAAAGCCAAAAGCAGACAGAAAGGAGGACACAATGCTTTCTTGTGATCATATTTTTCAGTGATTTATGCTACTAGCCTTTCACAGGAAAATATACTATTCACCCCATCTCTCTTACCATGATGCTTCCATTTCATCTATTCACATTTGCTATAGAAGCAGCCAACCATATCATCATCCCCACCATATCAGGAGGTAAAGGTGAGGTGGGTTCAAAATGTTCTCTTCAGTGGAAGATTAGGCAGGTTACTGCTGTAATGAAGCATACAAATCTTAACATCTTGTGATTAGTCAGTCATTAGTGAAGGACCCATATGTAGAACCCCATCACCTTATCGATTAGATCCATTCTCTCCCTAGAGTGTCGATAGTATATTAATTTTACAAAAAGTGGAAAAAGGTATATCATACACATACAGCAAACAAGGTGGCTGTTGTTGGCAAGTGGATCTGCTGCTTTAGAAATGGGCTGCAGAGTTGGCCTTCACTACCAAATTAAGAAGAAAAGTAAAATGGTTGTGTTGTGTTGTGTGGTGTGATGCTTCTCTGTCAGGCCGAAAGTTACATCAAAAGTCTCATCATTTTTTTGCAGGGCACAAATATTTTCTTATGTAAAGACTTTGACTTGAGAAAATGATGAAGGTAGAGGGTTTTTCCCGGAATCATTTATTTCAAATGGGAATCATTAATTTGGGCATTTCGCCTCTAACAGCATAATTGGCAGAAGCGATGAAATGCGAGTTTTATTCAATCAATTGGAGAAAGAAAGAGCAAAAGAATCCATCTTTTTGAAAAAAAGGAAGGTTGTATTTTGAATCAAGTGCGCTCCAACGTTCAAATAACAAGAAGAATCCTCGTGATTTATCAAACGGTCACAATTTTACCATGTGAATCTCTTTAAACTCGAGCAGAACACATCAAATTTTACTTTTACTATAAATAAGAGATACTGGTTCAGTTTATTTGCAGGCCCAATCAAAGGAAACAGAGTTGTAATTGTTTGTTATTCACACTTCAAATCCTTTTACGCCTATATCTTTATCATCATTATACCTTCCTGTCTACGTGAAGTAATGGAATAGAATAAAGCGGCATGTGTTCTTTGCACCTTTTGATGCTTTACTCGTATTAGAATGTTACGTATTTTTCCCCCTTCAAACATTTCATTGTCAGATCCCGCCCTGTCAGGAAAAATTCTCCCACGTTGAATCCTTTTGATCTGATCGCGACCCACATCCCAAAATGCAGATTCTGATGTTGGTTTTCAAGCTCTTGCTTCTGAGTTTCATTTTCTGGGGCTCACTTGCTCGAACAAGCGCGCAACAGAGCCCTGTTTGCTCCGAGGCAGATCGAGTGGCTCTTCTTGGATTCAAAGCAAAGATTTTGAAGGATACTACAGATATTCTCTCTTCTTGGATTGGAAGAGACTGCTGTGGAGGAGATTGGGAGGGTGTCCAATGCAATCCTGTCACGGGAAGGGTCACTGGCTTGGTGTTGCAGAGACTGGAGAGGAACAGTGATATGTACATGAAGGGCAGCCTGTCACCTTCTTTGGGCAGCTTGACATTCTTGGAGGTATTGGTGATAAGTGGTATGAAGCACATTACTGGTCCTATTCCTCAGAGCTTCTCCAAATTGACTCGACTCAGACAGTTGATTCTGGAGGACAACTCCCTGGAAGGGAGCATTCCACCTGGTTTAGGCCTTTTGGCCAATCTTGGTACCTTCTCTCTCGCCGGCAACCATCTGAGCGGCCAGATCCCTCCAGTTTTGGGTAATTTTAGAATGCTTCAACAGTTGGGTTTAGCAAGAAATTATTTGACAGGTCCAATACCAAGCACTTTAAAAAATTGCCTTGGTTTGCAATCTCTTGATCTTAACTCCAATCTGTTGTCTGGTATAATCCCAGATATTTTAGGCCAGTTTCAAAACCTTACCTTCATTGACTTATCAAATAACCACTTGTCAGGGCAGCTACCAACTTCCCTGTTTAGATTGGCTAAGCTTCAAGACTTGTCATTGGACAACAACCAGCTGACAGGAAAAATCCCAGCCCAGATTGCTGGCCTAAAATCCCTTACACGGCTTTCTTTGAGTGGAAACAGGCTTACAGGTCCGGTTCCTCTGCCCATCTCAAGATTACAGAACCTGTGGTATCTTAACCTGTCCAGAAATGGGTTCTCAGAACCATTGCCACTTATTTTGGACAGGGCTCTTCCTTCTTTACTGTCAATAGACCTGTCTTTTAACAACCTTAAGTTAAGGACAGTTCCTAATTGGATCAAAGACAAAGAACTATCAGATGTCCATCTGGCTGGGTGTCAACTTACAGGATCCCTTCCAAGATTTAGAAAACCGGATTCTTTGATATCCGTAGACCTGTCCAACAACTTTCTGACCGGTGGCATCTCAGGGTTCCTCTCTAACATGTCCAGTTTGCAAAGCCTCAAGCTCTCAAGCAACAGATTGAAGTTTGATCTGCAAGAGATCAAATTGCCAGATGGAATTTCTTCCGTTGAACTCCAGGCAAATCAGGTGACTGGATTCCTCTCGAGAATCATAAACAACAGTACAAGCGGCTTTTTGGAGATTCTGGACGTATCACGCAATCAAATTTCAGGCATCATTCCTGACTTTTCGGAAGGGCTGAACTTGAAAGTGCTCAACATTGGAAGCAACAAGATTTCAGGTCACTTGCCCAGTTCAATCTCAAACCTGATTGAACTAGAAAGGTTGGATATTTCAAGGAACCACATAACCGGCAGCGTTCCAACTAGTTTGGGGCTGTTGTCCAAACTTCAATGGCTAGACTTGTCCATCAATAGGCTCACAGGGAAAATCCCAAATAGCTTGTTGGGGATTAGAAATCTAAGGCATGCAAACTTCAGAGCCAATGGGTTTTGTGGTGAAATCCCACAAGGTAGGCCTTATAATATCTTCCCTGTGAGTGCTTATGCTCACAATCTTTGCTTATGTGGCAAGCCCATGCCACCTTGCCGAAGGGTATCGAGAAAATGAGAAATGGGTCAGTGAGACGCTGACTCAGATACGTAGTAGATGCTCATGTCCAGTAGGCAGCAATTGATGTCTGTGGTATATCTGCAAAAGCTTTACATTTCATTTTTATTTTTCCAGCCAACCAGTAACATCATTGAAGAATAAAATCTCCGTTCAATAGACCAATAGCCCGAATGTGTTTCCTTATCTGTTTTGCTCAACATTTCTGCATGGCTAAACAAGAGTCTGACTCCAATCAAGAATCTACAAAAAACGCATATATAAGCTTCAATTTCAAGGGGCGTTCCGGCTTTAGCATATTCCATACTTCTAGCCACATACAAACCGAACCACAAATTTACAGCGGAACTAGGTAGTGACGGTGACAAAAAGAAGATAAATGATGTCTCGTGAAACGCACTACTCTTCTTCAGATGCTTCTTCCACCTGCTCAGCCTCTTCCTTATCCTCAGTTTCTTCCTTCTCCGAACCAGCCTCATTCTGTACATGCAGAGCAGTCACAAGCTAATATTAATGTTGAATAAATCAAAAGACAAAACAATCAAAGGTGAATCAAAAGCATCAAATGAATTCTCACATCTTCGTTTCCCGCTTTGTTACTTTCCAAGGCTTTCTCATACTTAGCCTTCAATTCAGCAGCTTTGTCCGTATATTGCTTTTTCTCCTGGAACAGATCAAGCCAAAAGGTAAGGAACCACAGACTAGTCATGATTATTACTGTATCGCAGACGGACAGTAATGACATGAAACTGAACTCACTTCATCTGTCAAAGCCCTCCACTTCTCACCACCTTCTTTAACAATCTACACCACATAAAAATTTAACATTAGACAAACTACTGGCATTGACAGCAAAGGGCACTCAAAACACCTGGTAGTATGCAGTATCTACCTTCTTAGGATCCTTAGAGTCAGGATTTGCTTCCTTATAAGATTTCCTAAAATCATCCCTAACAAATGGCATCGTTCATCATCAGTACAGGGCAGCACATCCATATGTTAAGCATTACAATATCATCACAAGAACAATAGACAACAAAGAGATAGCAAATGCAATACATGAAGATGAAGAATGCTCCGGGTGGAGGTTTCGGAGCACTTGGATTTTCAGCCTTCTTCTCTTTCTTAGTTTTCTTCCCCTTCCGCTCAGAAGGCAATGCCCTCTTCCTAAGGAAAAATCACAAAAGAAATCAGCACTCCAGAACGTCCAAGAAACCGCACCACTTAATCTGAGAGACAAAAGTCACCTTTCAGCTGCCTTCTTAGATTCATCAACCTTTTCCGCCACTTGAGACTCTAAATCCGAATAGAATACAAAACAATAAGCTAATTTCAAATTTTCAACACAACTAAATGATCACTAGTTCCATTAAGAATAAAACAGCAGTGGTTCTAAGTTCTAACTTTTTTTTTTTTGAAATTGAAGAGGTATCCACCGTCGACAACAGTGACTAATCCCCTCCGCTGTATCGTAAGCACCAACTATGGGTGGGTCCAGCTGGCCCGAAATTTTAAAGTGTTCCTAAGTTCTAACTTACCCAAACTCTTCTTAATCTTTTCATCAAGAGTACAGTCGTGGAAACTGATAAGAGCCACTGCCACATCCTTGTTGCACTGATCACTGCAACTCCGTACATCAAACAACTAACATTAACAACAGCGCGACAGAACGAAAAGAAGTAGCTTCCACCACTGCAACTATTCGCAAAGCGCAAGAACGAAACACACATAGAAGGAATCAACATAAACAGACACGTGTCCAGTTACTGGGTAAACACCTACCACCCAACATTTCACAATAAACCCCCACACACAATCACAAGCAACACCATAAACCAAGAGGACGATAAAGGCCGAAAGCCACAAGCGGTTACCATCTGGCGAAAGCGCTGCCGTCTTTGGCGCGCATCATGGTAGATGCCGCCTTCGCAGTTGCAGCATCCTCGTCCTCCCCTCTCTTTCTTCCCATTTCTGCTACGGTGGACTCCCGATGCCAAATTCTAAACACAGGCTCGTAGAGAGAAACCTTAGGTTGCGAACCAGAGCAAAGCGGTGTTGAGGGTTTCCTGTCTTTTCACCAGTAGTATTTATTTTGGGAAAAAGAAGCTAGGCCTAGGAGAGAAGAGGAGGGAATCGGCCACTCTCTTTTCAGTTTGTTTTTTGGTTTTGGCGGTTTGGAGATTGCGCCTATTGGCGGTTTTGATTTTCGAGGCTTGAAATAGAACCCACTAGGGTAGTCGGGTGATGGGTCTTGGTTCGGATCTGGACTGAAATCCGTACATGGGTTTTTTGGGTTGGATGGGCCTGACAGACTTTTAAGTAAACATTACGAACTCACCACAGGCTCATTATCAAACAGCCCTCAGTCTAAATTATTGGGCTTCTTTTGCCTGTTATGATGTCCAGGTTTACTTGCTGCACATTACAGACCAAGGCAGAGTGTATACCAGGGTGGTGCCCTCACCATCTGTAAGAAATGGACGTATTGCACTAGACGATGCTCCCACCACGCCGCCGTCGCCACCTCTGCCGGTAGTACTAGCTACCTCCTTCACAGTTTATGCTTACATAGTTTAAGAAATGAAACCGCTCTTTGATTTGCTTGTCTCTTTGTTTAGTTTTTCTGGTAATGTCGGATTTATGGATGAACGATTTTAGTCTGTACGAAGGCAGGCAACATCGTAAGTTGAGAGAAAGAGGGAAACTAGTAATCCGAACACTTTGAAGAACTCCAGTTACATATATACTTAGTTGCAAACTGAGAGAAGAAACACAGAAGAACAACTAGATTTAGACAAAAGCCGTCTTCGTGATCCTCTGTGACACGGCTTATATGCTACCATAGGTCTCCGCCTACTTGGTTTTGGATGGTTGAGAGGTGATATACATATAACCCCATGATCAACAGAAGAAACCGGAGTTTCCGTTATCGAAGTTGAGAGAGTAGCTGAAGGGATCGTACTGGAAATTGAACCTCTTCTTGGACTTGTTCTTCATTTGTCTCTTCATTTCTGCTCTGACCCTCCAGAACAAGCTCCTCATCTTCCTCTTCCCGCACAGAACCACCACATTGGGATCAAAGCAGAAGGCAATCACACCCATCTTGGATTCCCTGCCCTGGGTACTGGAACAACAGATCACTTTCGCACACATGCAAACACGAGAGGAGATGGATGAAAAGCCCTAGAGCAAAAGCACTTGATAGAGAACGAAGCGGACATACTTTAGGTTATATAGCAAGAGCTACCTAGCTTTAAAGCATGCTAGCTAAAGCTGCTAGACACTGAGGGTGGCAGTGAACTGCGACAGTTTTTTTGTCATGTCGTTGCTGAGAGTACTGCAAAAGTCTACGGCTGTCTACATGAATGAGAGGGAGCATACGCGAGACCGCAATGAGTTGGTCACATGGGCTTCGCATAAGGCCAGATGGGGGGGAGCTTCGTCTGAAAGCTGATGCGGCTGTACCATTTCATTGGCCCCGATGAGTATTTAATTGATCTGATGTGTATAGATTCTGCTTTTTAGACTTTTGATGGACAGATGATTGGATATGTATAACCAGTCTTTTTCTTCTAAAATCTCCATAACCATGTTCTCTTGCTTTGTAGTCTTGAGCCTTGAGGTTTGCTGTTTTTGGGAATGGAACTCCTTTCCTATCGATAACTGAGATAGAGGCTACACCCCTGTACTTACTTCACTTTTATCTGTTTTTAACCCTGACATTTACTTTTTCTGCCTTTATCAGGAAACTGTAATCGGAAAAAGCAAACAGGGAAACCACAAAATTGACACCTTTCTGAAGATTATATACATAATCCTTGCGTTTCTTAGGCAACTGACAGAAAATTTGTGCTGACTTCTCGGTTATGTAGAACCCCAGTACATAAACTTTAACACTAACTCAGAGCTGCAAAGTTTTAGCAGCTAAAGCAGGAAAAATAACACCCCTGCTTGGAACACCACTCACTATATAGTCAGTTAGCTACAAGTACACTATATTTTTCCTGTGCTAATAATTAGTCAGTTTTGCTGTAAAGGGCGCGAGTGAAACGCAGTATCGGTAGGTACCTATGGGAACTCACTTTTGTGTAAAAAGTCATGGGAGAGCTAAAATTCCACGAATTAAATGAAGGGACCCAACGGCTCTACAGTGTTGAGGAATGGGGAGGCCGAGGCAGGCAGAGATTCTACGTCGGACCTCGATGGTCGAGCCTCCTTTTCGGGTCCAGGCTTGAGCGGCAAATTGGCATACCACTTGACTTGTCCCTTTCAATGCAAGACCTCTTTTCCCTTTGCCAAATTTACTTCTCTCATAGCATCTCTCTTCTTACTTGGCTTAATTACTCATGGATTTGAAAACTCAAAAACTAAGGTAACGAAAGATACTTAATTTAACAATCATTTGGATACTGGTGAACACTGAACAGTTTTTTTATTTCCTTTTCGGTGATGGGTCTGCGACTGTACTGGGCAGAGTTGTTGATGAAGGAATCACACAGGCAGGGGCAGCATAATTATTTTGCTTTTTCCTTGTAGAGCAAGAAAGACATCATGGAGTGATGGGTAGCAAATAGTGTAGGGTATGGTTGCTCATTCCATTCTCGTATAACTCTGTTTTGACCTTCTTCTTTTTCACTTGCCTATGACTTGTCTGACTTTGATGGAGTATAGATTCAATAGTTCACATCAGAATACATGAATCCAGAATAAAACATCAAAACATCATATTTTTTCTATAAAATTTTGCGGATAAAAAGATTATATAAATGCTACACCTTTTGATACTGTATGTACACAGCACATCATACTTGTTCATCACTGAACTGTTTCAGAAGATAATAGAATGTTATGGATGACCAAAGAGGAAGCCAAGCATAGAGATATTCAGCTACAGGACTTAACCTGAAATCGCTCGAAGGGCACCGAGGCTAACTCTTAAGTGTCTAAATCAACCGAAAACACCGGATTTGGTCAAAGCAGCCAAAAGTGATTATATGTACACTTAACAACATTTTTATCCTGAAAGAACTGTAGTGCTTCTCTTGTTTTTCTTCTCTATTCCGGAATCATCACAGAGGTCAGTTTCCTTGCTTAAGTTACGAAACCAAAGGTGACAGTCATTATTAGCTGGGTTCACGGGTGTAGGTAATCCGGATTGGCGATGGATGAGTTCATGAGCTCTTTATCTTTCCCTGCTTTGGCTTGGTGAAGTTGAGGGATCACGCTTTCTCAGCTTGGTCAAAATGTATGCCATGGCAACTTTAGCACCCAGGCTAGAGTGCCCACGGGAAAGGCAGATGAAACCCCCAAGAAGAAGCAAACCATTCGCTACCACTTTACCAGATGGCTTTCTTGTAAATGCTTTCTTTCTGGAATCACAAGCAACTACTCCATCTACAGGAATTGTAGCAGGGCTTGGAGGAATATCTGCAACAGCGTTTGTCTTGTCCAGTCCAGGCGGAACCTGAATATGCAGAAAAAACAATCCAGCACAAAAACACAAGCACCGGAAGGGAATATATGCCTAAAAATACTGCATAATTTTATGATTACAGAAGCAAGTTCATCACAACCTAAAGCTTATCCTATGTTAAGTATCATCTCTACGATGTGATAAATTGGATTTCACTAGTGAGAGATAACACAATATTTGATACTACAAGACAAGCCTCACCTTCTGGATCAAGGAGACTGCAGTAACTGATGAACTTATGGGGGGACGCCTAATCAACAAGTATTTCCGTAGTGCATCATCCATCTTACACACATAGCTCCATATGCCCCTCGCAAATGCCAACTTCGCCATCTCCACATTTAAACCAGCATCTTCTTGGTGAAACATTTTAATCTCACAGGCATTTCGACCAGGAACTGCATCAAAATGATAAATTCCATAGCTCAGACCAAAATTGTCAAGTATATAATCTGAAAGAATTAATGCAGTATCAGACATGCAGACATGCAGACATGATATGCTTGGAGCATCTCAACCATTGGGAACATCCTTTCTGACCCTAAAGGAAAATGGAAGGATTATTCCTATGCATACGTAGACCTACAATAGCAGCTACTTAACCTGTTGCAGGACAAACACATGACAGACTCAAGCAAAAGAAATGGTAAACAACAATTCATGTCCAAGCTTATTCAACTTTTGCAAAATTCCAACTCTCGACTTAAAAAAAAAAAAAAAGGTTCAAAAGCATTACCAATAACTTCCATATAACATTGTCCATATCTATTTAGTTCCCATTGAAGGGCTCATATGCATTACCAAGAAATTCCATATGGCATTGCCATATCTATTTAGTTCCCATTGAAGGTCAAAATAACACTTCAAAGAGATAGAACTTACCTTTACTGATTCTCCAACCAGATCTAAAGAAACCCACACGTACATACTTCTTCTGTCTTGGGGCTGAAGGATGTTCACATTCCTAATCGTGATCAGTTTACAGTTAGAAGAAAGAAAAACAGCTTACAAATATTGAAGGGCAGTAAAAGCCTAATAGTACATCTGTAATGGTCACAAAATGATTTTGCAAACCAATTAATGCAGCCAAAAACCAGAAATCCAGAAGCGATTGTAGTGCCTCATAAACCCACAAGCAATCAACATTTGATAACTACCTTGAAAATGCCACCTCTTATTCAAAGAATATCCCGTCCAATTTTTTCATTGCAATCAAGATTGTATCATATTCATATCAATACAAACATGACATGCACGTTGTTTTGGCCATTCCAGCGACATGAGTAAAAAGTTAAGCACGTTGTTTTTTCCATTCAAGCGATACGAAGAAAAAAATGTCAAGCAGTAGCATGGCCAAACAACAAGCAAAATGAACTATCCAGTAACAAACAACCATAATGTGTATAATGATCTGAATCATGTATTGACCTCTTTGAATTCTAAGGTTCGTCAAGCCCAAAATAAAACAAAATAAATCCAAACAATTAAGCCATAGCATTTTCTGCCTTCAAATAATGCAAACAAACATGCGATGGTCCTGAGTGGGTGAGAAGCTGTACGCAGATAAGGAAAGATACTATCTGACAATAGTCAAGTTAGCGATAATGAATGAGAAAAATAAATCAATCTATGGAATTAAGATCGGAAAAAAACTAACGAATGAAATTTGTAACACTTTCTACAGAGCATAACTGTTTTTTCTTTTCCTCCTAGAGTGAATTAGCAGTATAACAAAACATAAAGTGGTCTTCTGGCAGCTAGTTACCTTTATAAAGCAATAGAATGTGTTATCCTTTCCTTCCCACAATCTCCACGCCAATACATACTCTCTTGGTGTCAAGAGTGGGAACTTTTTTATGGTGCGACCAACTTCAGTTCCGTCACTTGTATTGACATGAAGCTGGTCATGTTGAACCATGGTCTTATCCCACTGCATCCTGTAATCGTTGTCCATGTAGAAGTCCCTAAGGACCTCGGGAGTGCAGTTCTCAAACACTGTAACACTCAAGTACTTGAGAGGAGCATCCTGCGATCAAATAACAGAAAACAGGCACCCTCTTCTACTAAGTCATCCCAAATATGAACAAAAATTCTCCAACGAATGCATTTCCGATCAAACCTTAGGTCTGCAACATTGAGCTGTGTAGGAAAGACGGTTGTTTGTCTTGTGTATGACATTTTCCCATTTCTCATTCTGGAGACGTTTCTCATCCAAATTTCCAATAAGAAACTTCAAGTCAGTTTCGGATACCCTAAAAGAAGCAATAAAAACTCGTAAGTAAGCGATAAAATAGCACCAAAACGGATAATGAAAGCAATGAATCTGTACATAGGAATCTGTCAGCAATTTCGCTGAATCCAAACCAAGATCAGACCTATACATGACATAATCACAGAAATCGATAGCACCAATCAGAGAAATCAAATTCGCTTTAAAAATAACAAATAATTTAATAGGATAAAGAAGAACAAATCTTTAACACAAAAATAAAATAGCGCCACGAAAGATGAGACGACCCATATACTGATATAAGCTATAACAAACCTGGACAGACTGGTGTCACTGCCAGAGCTAGAGCGAACGGAGGAAGAAGAATTGACAAGAGAGCGAGGAACAGAAGAAACGGAAGGTGGTTTTGGAGAAGAAGAGGAAGATGGTAAAGCGGAAGAGAACTTCTTAACAGCGTGAACAACAAGAATGATAACAAGAGCAGCGAAAGTGGCCCATCCACACCCATACGAGGACGATGATCCCATACCCACAACAAGATCCATAACAATCAAATTAGTCTCTCCTTTTTTCTGCTCACAGTTGATTGTTTCTTGGTTTTAGACTTTTAGTACAAATAACATGGATGGGTTTGAAAGCAGACACGAATGAATAGTCTAGGACTGAGCCAGAGTTTACTATATTGTTTTCCATTTTCAACTTGTTCCTTCCTTTTCGTAACAATCAAAGCACGAGGAGGGGGACCGGCGCTAATAGTGATGGGATCCGGATCGCGTTTGCCGCTCATTTTCTTCGTCCCGGGGTTAAAGTTATATACTGGAAAATTAATTTATGAATATTAGTTTATTTTTGAATCCCAATAATTTGAATTCAGACAACTATGCTCCACAGATCAGTTAAACTGATCCAGATGTATAATCCTTGGCGGCACAAAAGTTGTGGGGGCATGGCTTTGTGGAGGGAGGCTTCCTGCATGTCACATCATTACCATCATCATCCACTATCATCCACTAGCCACTTGTCACCAGTATTCCAGTGGATAAGGAAAGGATATACATGAATGAGGCTATCTCTTGTCAGTGATGATTTTCACCTACAGACCTAACTGGAGTAGCTATTGATTAGTTCAATTAATTTGAAAATTTTAAGATATTTCTTAAGAGTTTTATTATTCAATCACGTGAGTGAAAGAAGCAGGTAAATATTATGAGCTGAGCAGAAAAAATTGATGTATTCCTTTATTGAACTGCCTTCAAAGATGAGGTACTTTTTCAATCATAAGCAAAAAAAACCAAAACAAAGAAAAGCGGCTACAACTGAAATCCAACACTCAAATACATGCAAATCCATGTATTATACATGGGAGCACATCAACCATCTAAAGCTCCGCTAGTCCTGCTGATGATGCACTCCAATCAGTTCAGAAACAACAGACTCTTATCCACTAATACCCTCTCGCAAGATAAATAGGCAAATAGGAGAAAAGAAGCTGCTGTTGTATAAAAGACACACCACTGCCTGGGAAACATGCTCAAACCTCACAGGTTGAAGAAGCCTTTCCTAGCTGGCCGGAGCAGATGAGACTGCTGTGATACCATCTTCCACTTTAACTCTGCTGCCAATGGTACCATCAGGAATAGGGCCAGCTCTGTCGGCAACGGTGGCATCTTTGTTAGGATCGTCCAAGCGTACAACTTGAGCAAAACTCCTGGACATCTGTTTGATGAAATCGGCAGGCAACGGGACCGTATTCCGCTGATCATTTTCTCCTAATGTACCTACAGCTATCAGGCTGGCTTGCTGTCTGGCTTTCCGTTCTTGCATTGCTTTCTGTCGGTCTTCGTAATAATCAAAATCATCTAGGATGGACATGTCGGTTTCATAATTCTTAAAAATGTTCAACATCTCAATGCCCTGCTCCAAATTCACCTGCAATATTTCATATTGGACATTAGATAACACAGAGGAGAAACAATACTATTGATAGAAACTATATAGCTCATTTGTTCTGTAATCTCTCGTAACTGGACAAACACCCCACAGCTTATGTCAACTGTACATAACATATACTTGTTTACCAAAGAAAGTACCCATAGTCTAATTCTTGAGCAGGAAATTTCTTCAGTGGGTAGAATTTATTGGTTAGTTCTGAGAAAATTGAGAAAATTGAGAAAATTCCTGGGGCGTACTAAATATGAAAAGGCCTTCTGTAATCAATAGAACAATCTTGTTCTCTTTTGATATTCAAGTTACAGGAGTTTGTGGAATGACTGGGACATTTCCTAACCGCAATCTTCTTGAATGGTTCCTTTTTCATACAGTAAAGCCAAAACAGAAAATTCAGGAATTAAAAAAAAAACCTCAAGGAAGAGTTCCTACCTCCTGTGTGTCCCGACTGTTGGTGACGGGTTTGTTGTCATTATTTTCGAGTACAATGTGACGAAACTGGCTATTCGGAACATCTTTAATAATATGCCACTTGACAGGGAACTGGCCACTCCATTTATCTTGCTGCCAGTAATCCACACTCTTGTCAAAGTCAACAGGTCCAACCATTTCGGCCACTCCGCAGAATTGGGCACTAGCATTCACCTGCGAATAGAAGTTGCCATTAAGATCTGTGACAAGATCATGCAACAGAATTAAAAGGCAACGCGCCACAGGAATTAGCAGCCAGAAGAAATAAAGCTACAGAAAACCTAGTTGAAAGGATGAAACATGCAATGCAACTATGATCACATTCATAGAAAATTAGCTTATCAGAGAGATATCCAAGTTAAAAAAAGGTTCTTCTGTCCTCTCTGAAACTTGAACTTTTGCTGAAATAAACAAACAAGCATACGGACTTGTGCCCTGATTCATCAAAGTGGTCATTATAATAATTACCTCAAAGGACACAACAACTATCATTTCATCTTTGAAGTTAAATATTCTTTAAGCATTTAAAGGTTGGTACTTACTGAAAATAATAGAAAAACTGGGCAGGGATTTTCCTTCTCCTTAGCTTCATGATAGGCTGTATCCAACCTTTTATTCCCATTTGTTGTGCTGGCCCAGACACCATACTTGATACTCTTGTGAACGTTATCCTCACTGTAAGATTTGATGATGAAGAACTTAGCATCGTTGTATTCAGACATAAAATCTGATCGATTGTAGGATTCATCTTGAACCTTGGTGGTGGATATGATACTTTTGTTATCAATGGAAGAACCATGTTCATTTGTATTTTGACTCTTGGGTTTCGAGGCCCGTGGTCCCCGGTTTTGCTCACTAAGGATATCCATATTCCCGTTGCAGCCACACAGAGAAATATTTCCCCTCCCCCTCCGTCTACTGTTGTCAAGAGAAAGCCAGTCCCGGTTGTTGGTCCCATAGTTAGGAAGGGATGGCCTTCCAAAGCTAGATCCCTGATAATAACTATTCTGCACTGCGGATCTGTTGTAAGAGTTCAATGCAGAACCAGGGCCATAAAACGATCTTTGTTGTTGAGGTGCCTACAAAAATGTTAGACAGACACTCTTAGTACTAAAGATATGAGACAACTTCTTTTTACTGGAGTGAAGACAAATATAATGTTAGAGTTCACCAAGTTCTTCAGACAATTTCAGTAGCACCAATTGCAAGCTCACTCCAACATAAAAAATCTGAAAGGTTTTTTTATAACAAACAAAACGCCAAAAGCAATCTTGAGCCTTTACTGCAGCTCCATAAGAAAAACGCTTAAAGGATTCTCGCCTATTGATTGAGATAGTTCCATAAAATTTTAGAATGGTACGTAAAAGCTGCTTAACACGTTCATGAAAGCATGCATGTTTTTATCATGTTTTTATCGGATAGAAATTTACAAGGGAAAGTAGACGAACAAAAGAAGCGTGGTCACTGTATAAAAAGAGAAAAATGGAAATAAGAGAACAAACCATTCCAACATTCTGATTGAATGAACCAAACGAGCCAATTGGCTGTGGAGAAATCGCAGGCGATAAGGGAGTCAAAGGTCTATGTCTATCAGAGGGTTTTGGCCAATCTGACCAAAGTCCTCCAGAGCTCAACCCATCAAATCCTTGCTGCAAATCATGAATGCCAGTACCAAGATTTCCAGAAAAGCTACCTCTACTGAAAGTTCCCATTGGAGGAGGATAACTAGGCCTTGGTCCAAACAGCATAGTATCACCTTGTTGGTCAACACTCACTAAGGTGTTGAATTCTGGTTGTGAAATTGGCGTCGGTGACGAAATATATGACATACTAGGAGGACCTAGCTGCTGGAAATATGGCGTCCCAGAGTATGGAAACTGTTGGGGAGGGTACAATTGTGTGTCTCCACCAATGGAAGGCAAAGATGTCGTCACAGGAGAATATGGTCCATATGGCATTTGAGGACTATAGCCATACCCGGAATGGAAAACGATAGAAGGATTATCATTGTAAATGCCCTAATGAAGATTAATTGTTAGAGACTAATATAACAAGTATAATCCACACAAGCACAATTCAAAAGAGGCAAGGGAGAAACAAAATACTCACAGGCGATCCAAGTTCCAAGCCTTCAGCATTGATGTAAGCAGGATACTCATCCCATTCACCTGTGGGGTTGTCATAACCTGCTTGGCAACATAAATGAGACAATGGACCTGTTAGGCAATTCATCTAAATGGGATAACGGAACGTGGATTCATGAACTTAATCACTGTTCAAATAATATTAAGTATAATTGCTAGGCAAGTTCAAGGCATCCCAAAAGAGAGGTAATACGAGACTAACCTCTATAGTAGAAGGGCTGTGCTTGAGGGGTATAAATATTAGGTGGGTAGATACTGCGATCCCCAGGTGCACCAAAAGATCCAGATTGACCCATGTCTTCCCTTGGATGACCAATAGTGGCAGCATCCTGAGAGGAATTAGGAGAAACCGACGTCTCATTTTTTGCTGAAAGAGGCTGATAAGATGTTGACGAACAACTATTGTCACTAAAATATTTTCTTTTGAACTTATCCATAGATAAACAAACAACAAAGGATTAAGGATAGAAGTGTGATATAACTACCAGGTCCTTCAAGCTATCTTGTTCAGCAGGTGTCTCTTCTGCATCCATCATCAGTATGCTCAGTGATTTAGTAAAAGTCTTAGAAAATACAGGCTTTACCAATTATTTACCAACAAAAGCTAAGATTAGGGATGGGAACACTTGAAGAAATAAACATGTACCCACTAAGTCACATGTGGGTGCCTACGTGCACACAATAAAAAGAATATGAATGTCTTGGGAATGAAAAATGTTCTGATTAACACTTTAGTATCAAGTGAAGTTCAATAATGAAAATAAGGAAATGAAACATAGATCCACATAAGATACAAAACAATACACCAGCCACTTCGGTATATACCCTACTTATGGCTTTCCCAATCAAATTCAAACTGCAGAACAAGCTTGGAGAAATCACCAAGAAATCCATAAACATTCCTATTCCAAAAGTCACTGGCCCACAACTCTGGCTAGCAACCGTACTAACAAGGCTGACAAGCTTCTTGGAACTTCAGAAGCTGCTGACACAGCTGACTAAGAATCCATGCAAAGACAAATTGGTCTAAAAGAAGACTAAGGCCAACGTTCCACTTCATCAAAGTCATAGCCAAGCTTGTGAATCATATTTATTTATCATAAAACAGCACCATTGATCACTGGCTCTTTTATAGAAAATCCTCAATCAGCTTTGAGCAGGACATGAAATCATAAAGAATCCAACAAGTTAACCCTGAATAATCAATCCAAGCTTTAAAAGCCAAAATTTCAATGATGATGCCATCAAATTTCATCCCAACTTTTTCAAGCATCATTTGCCTTCCCTTATAGCAACCTGGCTTTCTTTTTCCTGAAATACACCCGAGCACTTCATATGTCCTTTCAGTCAAAGTATAACCGTTTGGCATTGTACAACGGAATCATCTATTAGACTTTGCATTCTACACCTGACCACAAGTCATAAGCTCACCGATCCCACAGAAATCTAGTCCAATATCCCTCTCTATGTCATCTTAATTGAGCAGATCAGATGACGCCATTGAATCCACCAAAAAATTATAACAATAGAAAAGAAAACAGAGATAGATGGCCCTAGGAGGAGCACCATAGAGATTAAGTTGTTAACCCTTCCATCCATCCATCCATCTATCAATTCAACTATCTCAGATCAGTAATTACGGGCACCCATGAAAGCCCAGGTATTAGATCTCATCACGAAACACCCATCACGCACCCTGCAGCCGAGATCAAGATCCAATTTCGACATCACTACTCGGCCATAACAAGTTAGCAAACAAACCAGCAAAAGATCTGTACACACCAACCGATTGACCCGGTAGAGGTATTCAATTCTGTTCTAAAGGTGATCATCAAATGCTAAGGAACGTTAACCAACCGACCGACTGAGTCAAATAAGGAAGATGGTAAAGAAAAACAGGTTGACCTCATCAAATCACTCTCTCCCGAAAAAGAAAGAAGATAAAAATTAAACAAACTCTATGCAAAATCAAAACTTTCTCACTACAATGAAACAAAGCAAAAATAAAAAAATAAAAAAAAAGTGGGGTAGGTACGGTACCAGGGGCACGATCTGGAGCCTGTGATTGGGGAATTGCCGCCATGAATCAGGTAAAGATCTCTCCTCAAAACTGAGACCAGAATCTAAGATAGAAGACAACTGAGTACTTATCTATACGTGGAAAATACTTACTATTTATTATCTCATCTGCAAAAGGCAAGTATACCATCATCAACTAATAAAAATTGATACATTTATTGCACAAGCCTATTTCTTTTGGTTAAGGAATGTCATTTTTTATAATACATAACCATAACAGACTGCAATTCTCACTACATTTTAATGGTAGCCTAATAAATTCATAAAGGTTGCGATTTCCATAACTACATCTGTTTAATTATTCTACCAGATGAAGAAGAAAAACCCCAAAGCACCCTCCTTTACACTCAACCCAAATCTGAAACTGAAGCTGATCGACAAATACGCACGTGGGGAGTAAGTGCACCTCTTTTTCCTGTTTTTGCCCCACGAGCCATTCATTTACTGGAAGAAACTGTTCAAACAGAGCAACGTAGAGATTCCAGAGAATGGTATAAGAAGATAACTAATTCCACGTGCGTGACTCTTTCTTTCTTACTTAAATAAAATTCAATGTCTATAACATCGGCAGGTAAACACTAACTACAGACATATTCAGTTAACCCAAATTTTTGAAAATATTGTATATCCAAACCATTTTTATTTTTTAATTAACGAATCTTACCAGCTAATCATATTTTTCGGTTTCATTAATTAATTTTTTCTTTTTAAGAAATTCTGATTTTAAAGGTTTTTTTCTTAAATTTAATATATTTACTGTTAGAATCATTATTTTAATCAATTTACAATTAATCCAATAACAAAACATGCTTTATTCTCTTAACCATCACCATCAGACTTCGAATCCGTATTGATTCTGAATCGGAACTGTAATTGGTTAGTCAGAATTGCAATCTGAATACACATTTTATAATTGGATATCAATTCTAACTCCGAGACCAACTGCACCAAACAGTGCTGCAACAGATTTATTCAGGATTCGAATTAGAATTTGAGCAATGGTCAAGTGTAAATGAAAAGATTTAGAGCGTTTCTTATTGAATAAATGACAAGCAGCAGATACAGAGTTTCTACAGGGTATGCAGCTTTTGTTGTTCAAGGTTTCAACAGAATCAAGAACCTCTTGCAGAATCCAAACACAGGTAGGTAAATTAAGTACAATCTCATAATCTGTTTTTCATTACAGTTCTATGAGACACATGACAGATCTATTGAATGCTGGGAGTTGGCCATGAAGCCATTAACTTCTCTAGGGAAAAAAGAAAAAAAAAATGAAGGAAAATATACTAACTTTTTCCTGGAATGACCAATTCAATCAATCAATCTAATGCATCGTGTTCTATGCTTCTCCTCTTACAATCTTTTGTTTTTCATGCTTTGTACTGGATATACTCTCAGTCAATTCAAGACCCTTGGTATCATATGGAAAGAGCAATACACAGATCCCTGCTACAATTATTATACCCACAAAAAGAAGAACAGCTGCAGTTTGATGACATCCTTGTACCAAACTTACAGCCACAAGGGGACATACAACTCCACCGATTCGTCCCATCGAGCTAGCAATTCCAATGCCGGTTGATCTCACCGAGGTTGGATATATCTATAAATCAACAGAAAAAACCACAGGTTATTGGCCAGGAATGCAAGCCGCAGACATGTTCTTTTAAATGGCACACTGTCGACAGAGAAGTTTCAGTTGTTACATTCAATTGCAACATTTTTCCGTTTTCGAAATTAACCAAAAAAGTGTTATAAACTGTGCAATCTCACATAACTGTATGCCATCATCATATGTGCTAAATCAACAACTCCAAACAGCTAGCATTTCAATTTCAGATTACTATCGACATATGATGAAATGCCTATCGAATGAAAATGAAGTCTCCTGGTTTACCTCTGGAGCAAATATATAAACAATCGTGAAGCTCGAAGTGATGCATATTCGAGCTCCAAAGAGAAGAACAGTTGTTAAGCCTCCAGACTGATGGACAACCAATGGCAGTAGGATGATGCAAGAAACAAAGAACATAGTCGCCATTGAAAGTTTACGTCCAATTCTGTCAACTATTAGAGCTGAGAGGACAAGCCCCGGAAACTCTTCAAGAAAGTTAAAATGATATGTTACTTGGACGTATTGGGGAGAGTACAGAAATCATATTTATCATACAAAAACAATCAAAAGGTGCTAACACAAGAACCAAAGAAATTACCTGCAAAGCTGGCAATGAAAACATCTTTGTAGTTAACACCCTCAGATTTCTGTGACTGCAGATGTGTTGAATAACATTTATTATTCTTATTGTTTAACTCAGTGGTCAGCAGCACAAGACCATAGTACGAAAATGCATTCCCAAAGAACACTGCCCATAAGAGCAAGGTTGACCTAGCTAATTTTGGTGAAAGGAGAAGTAATAACGACTTCAAGGCCCCCATGTCAGAATCCTTCCACTTGGGAGGAGAAACATTGGGAAGATGAGGAGCAGAAGTATCATCTTTACCAGTTGATACTGAAATTGTATCTTCCTCCTGAGGGCTCCTCGTTTGCAGTTCAATTTCAGAATCAGAAACAAGGCTACCAGCAGGTAGTCCTTTTCCATTCAGCTCTGCTATTTTCTCCAAAATTTTGCAGGCATCATTTTTTTTCCCTTTCAAGCACAGGTACCTTGGTGACTCAGGTGTGATGGTATAAAATACGAGGAGAAGAAACGAAGGCACAGAAGAGACGCCAAGTAACCACCTCCAACTCAGTCTTGGCATGATAATCTGCAGAACAATTTCAAAATGTATAGTCCTAGAATATCCGCAAACTAGGAAAAATGCATCAGCAGGAGTGGTCAACATGATTAAGAGCCTACATATTGATAGGTCAAACTTCTGAAGACCATGTTGACATTTAAACCAGTAACTCAGGTTTCTATGCGTACAAGTATCACAGATTTGCAAGCTATTTTACAAAAGTTTTTTACGAGGTGGACCACAAATTACCTCACGTCTGTAACAAGAGCCCAAGCAATAATGGAACTCTTTGCATGACATGGAGAAAAGAGAAGGTCGATAATCATTTCCATCATCATAAAATGACTTTAAAAGATCAATACGACCTTAGAATCCTTGTATAAAAAAGAATACCTTAGAATCAAATGCAGGCTACTAAACTATAATATACCCAGATAAACAGACATTTTTCCCTCGGAAATTTCTGTGATACTATATTTTGTGCATTACCCACAATATCTTTACCAATATTAATCTGATAAATCAGAACATGAAAAGCAAGTGTCATGAGGAACTGACAAACATACCCATGCCAGTGCAGCCTCGAAAATTGCCCCAAAAGTCCAGAATGCGGAGAAAATAACCATCCAGGTGCCTCTGTTTGGTGCTGGTACAAACTCTAAAAACCAGGCCAAGAGTACCGGACCCCCTCCCAAACCAAGCCCGACCAAGCAGCGAGCAATAATCAGTGAAATATAGTTTGGGGCAAAGGCACTCAGAAAACCTGCTGCAGAAGTAATTATTGCTGTAACCAAGAATCCTTTCCTGAAGGAATACAAGCGAAGAAACCAAAAGAATAAATGGATCACTTGTAAAAGGAAATAATATGAACTGATTGCTAGCAAGACTGAGTTATACTGATTTGGTCCCCAATAACGAGTCAAAAAAACAAATCAGAGCTAGATAAAGATGGAAAAGATATTCTCTAAACCTCATGTTTATACTAGAGGAAAGGCTTATAAAAAAAAAAGAATAGAATTTCACCAAATCAGGTGGAGCACAATCAATTCCGTAAAGTCTCCACCCCTCCATCAGGAACACAAAGAAGTCTGTAATTTTCAGACTTTTCAATTATAAGATTTTAAAAGTTTATGTTCCAGTTATCAGCCTAAGATGGTGAAGACTGTAAACATGTGCCTCATTTGCAGATGAAAAGGAACAGTCCGTGTGTACCTCTTCATTTTTTCTCAAGGCCAGAAGGAGAAAATGCAATTTTAAGACAATCCTAAAAAGAAGAGATACACAGAAAACAAAGGAGTGCGTGGGGAAAAGCGAGAAATAGGACAAGACCAACCTTCTTCCAAATTTGTCTGATACTGCACCCCACGAATATGCTCCAACAAGCATTCCAGCGAAAACCACACTGGTTATAAAGCTTTCTTGATGGGAAGTAAGATCCCATTCATACGTAACAGCTGGTCCTATAAAGGATAGAATCATCATCTCCATTGCTTCGGAAATCCAACCCATTCCAGAATAAAAGAGAATAAAGAATTGGAACTTTCCAAACCCCACGGCCAGAAGAGCGTCATCAACTGTGTATTTAGAGTCTCCGTCTGCCATCTAGTTACATAAGGAAATTAAGATAAATGAATAAAGCATTCAGAAGCTGTGCAGCTTGTATATCCATTTCAATCATGCATCAATTCGAGTCATCCCTGATTCAAAATTGAAGCCTAAATACATTTACAAATTAACGAGCTATGATTCAAAAGCGCATATATTGAAGTCAACTCATGCAGACAACATAAAGTGTTCTAAAAACAATTGAAAACTCATAAAAGAAACCCATCCCATGTATCCATTCCAAAAAAGGCAACCTATACCAACGGCCACAGCAGCTAATTCAATTTCAACCCAGCGACCCATCAAAAGAACAGACCTCGAGGGAGTCAGTGACAACAAATGCAGATCTTTCTTCGGATTGGCTACCATTGCCCTCCTCTGCGCGCTCAGTCGATTTATCCAACTGGCCGCGGAAAAGACGATAGAGATCATGATTAAACATCTTAAAGACAAAAACCCAACTTGCTTCTAGTCGGCGTATGAAGACACGGCTCTGTCATGCGGGTGGACCATTAATGAACGGACGGGTAACAGATTCAAGTGGCCTGTCGCCGTTTTTGTTCTCCCTTACCAAACAACCTCCAAAACACAATCATCTCCCTCCTAGTTTTCCCAATAAACATTCCTTTAATCCAATTGTACCTTCGACGACTTAATCTTCTCACCAGACACAAGACACGAGTTTTACGGTAGTCGTACGTAGGATCATCCATTTGACTTTTGGCTGTGTTCCGTAGATAAGACATAAGTTTCAGTTTTCGCCGACTTTTTTGGAAATTTCCCGGTTTCTTTCTAGATAAAATATTGGTCGGCCCACTGAAGAATGCAGTGAGTAAATCAGCCTTTTCTAGGCCCAAACATCCTACCGCAGAAGTACCCAATAGTTCAGGTGCAACGGCCCATTTTTCCACTCCCCAGGTCCTAAATTTTAATTTGATTTGGGCCTCTATCCAAAACCCAACATCCACAGATTAGGCACATTTTGGGTAGGCGTAGATGCTCGCAAAACTCAAAAGACCCGACCACGCATCCACTGGCTTTCCCCATTTTCCTCGTCCTCCATCTATTATAGCTGAAATTAATTGAATGATAAGATTTATTTATTATCAGTATTTCTTAAATTAAAGTTATAATTATTGGTTAGATTAGATGTTTGACAAAACTATTGTGATTAATTACTCCATAAGGAGCTGAGACATGGGAAGTGGCCCCAAGAAAGGGATAGATCCATAATGGAGGACTGAATTTGGGTTAAACCAATGTTAGAAAATGACTGAATATGAAAAGAATAAAAGTTGTGGTTGTTAGGTTTATAAAAGCTCAAGAACAAGTTGCATATAATTGGGGACAGAAATCAAATGCCATATGATGTGGCCCCACCTCTTTGTTTTTAATCATAATTTTTCCAGTTCCGTAATGATTTCGATGATGTTCAACCATACCCATCTCTTCACACATCCACATCACTACTCCAATTTCTGTGTTGAATTTTATTTGGGATGCATTATGAACTTCTATTTCATTGAATATAATGTTTATTTGACATAATAGAAGCATATATTTTTATAGTTTCTGTTTTAGTATATCAATCATACCAATAATAAAATTAATAACCAAAAAGTATTTTTTATTTAGTCTCCATAATCATACCCATAAAAAGTATATTATTCTGAAAATAATTTAATATGAAGTAAAAAATGTATAATTAATAAAGGAGTAGGACAGTCGTAGGTACATAGAAACTGTAATAATAATGGAAGATGATGCCATCATTAGAAACTGTAATAATAATTAAAAAAGGATCACCCAATCAACGACAGACCCTGTCACAGTTGGGCAAATCCTGAGGCAACCCATTGGTGCGTGCATTTCATTTACATCTGGAGCGAGTAAGGCAGCCGTTCTTATCTCGTCCTCTTCGTCCTCTTCAATCATGCATCATCAGCCTCGAATCCAAACTCCAACCCATTTGTGTTTTAAGAGGGTGGAAATAGTTTTTGTCAAGTACAGATTTTGATTCCGTCATTTCTTTTTTAATTATATATCAGATAACGAACGTTAGATTCTAAGCAAACCGCCAGCTGAGTTTATGTCTGTAGGTCTATTGTCTCTTTTGGAAGCACAGTGTATATCAGAAAACAAAACCAACAATTTTTATTTTGTGTCTTTTGCATATACTCTTTTGTTCTACGTTAATAACCAATCAGTAATGAAGATCTCATAATCCCAGGTCAGTGTAGTTGATGCTCTTATTCCTATTGTATTTCTTTTGCCAAAGTGTTCCTTTTTATTATGTGTTTGTGTTGTGTATGGGAAGCGTTTCTTTTTTTCTAGTCTTTGTTGATTTTAGACGAGTCTAATTCTTTCTGGGCTTCCTTTGGTCTGTGGGTTTATGTGGCCGGTGGTGAGATTTCATCTTCCTGGATGTTTGGAATAGATAGCAACTTCAGATTTTATTCGTCTGAAAAGCAAGTTTTGTGCTTTGATGGGATAGTGCAGGGTGGAATAAAGGAAAATGTGCATAAAACTTGGTTGCTTCTGAAAGTCATAGCTATCATTTTCCATCCTGAAAATGAACAGTTCTTCTTCTCTGGTTGTTTTTACGGCATGAATCTTATTGGACTGATTTATTTTTTTTGTCTAAAGCTTACGCTTTTAACGCGATTATTCACTTCAAAACGTAGATCTTGTAGGTAGATGGCTTGGAAAAATTTACATTAAAACACCATTTCCCCCCATTTTCATTGGATTTGCTTTCTGTTTCTTGCGTGGAGCATGAGGACAAGTTGCCACTGGTCAAGTGAGTGTACATAATAACCCTGTTGATGAACGTGTTTTGCTCTGTAATCTTCCTTCTTATCCAGGCTTGTCGTAAACCACTCATGTGGCCCAAGTGATTTGTTTGGTTTTTCTGTTGTATTATAAGTAATTCCCTGCGGAAGACTTACAGCTTGCTTTCTTAAGCAAGAAAAATGGATCATAGTACTATATGATCAATCATCTAGGTGAAAGACATCAGGTCTTGCATAGAGTTTGTCAGCATTGATCTGTATTTTGGTTTTGACATGCAGGTAATGCTATCAGAGAAGAGCAGCTGTTGTTAATTGAGTTGCAGGTTTCCTGAAGTTTCTTTGGCTTTCCCAATTTAGCAAAAGTTGGATGATAGTTCCTTACTGAAATGAACCAACACCAAAGGCTTACTCATGTTTCCAAAATTTTGTCTCAGAGATGTAACATCTTAACTCATACTAGTCAGTCAGCACCTTAAGGCCTGATTCTGTAGCTCAATTTCAGGTTTATTGCTTTCATCTCTTGAGGTTTTCTGTGGAGCTAGCTGTGGCAAGTTTATATAGATTCTACAGTGGATGAAGGTTGGGCTGCCATTATGAGGCGCCATAGTGTTGTATCTGTGACAAAAAGTGAGTCTTCTAAAGGAGTTACACATTCATATTGCGGTTCGCTGTTTCCAGTTCAGGATAATTCTAGTGTTGAATCAGAAGGTTATTGTTCATTGAGTGGTGAATGTTCTTCATATCCATCTCCTTTGATAAAGTCACAGTCTCTTCGTTCATCGAATAATATGCAAATATACACAGCCCTACCTCAAAGTTATGGTTTTCAATCTGGTACAGATGGCCCTTTATCACCTGGTTCTCATATCCAGAGCTATAAGAGCACATTTCAGCGTTCTTCTGTGTTCTGCACCAGCTTATTCCTGTCGTCTTCCTCCAGCTCTGAAACTAACAGGCAGCTTGGAAATTTGCCATTCCTTCCACATCCGGCAGCACACAACCAGTCTGTTTCTGCTGTTGATTCAACAAAATCCCCACCGATTTTTAGCGGGGATATCGATGTCTCATACGATGAGGAAAACTCAGATGCACTTATGAAGGACTTTCTTAATCTTTCAGGAGATGCTTCTCAGAGTAGCTTTAATGGTATGAGCTGTGCAAGCGACAATTTAGCACTTTCAGAGCATTTGGAGCTAGACTTCTTGTCTGATGAGCTTGACATTGCTATGACAGACCATGGACAAAACCCCAGGGTTGATGTAAGTATATGTTGAATATAGTTATTTATATAGATATTGTAACTACTCAACCCCGAACCTTGTGTTATTCTGATATCAGTATCATATTTCTTGATTTGCATCTGAAGTTTACTGGTGGCGCTATCAACTCATGTTTAATCTAATGCTTTCTTTGCATTCTGATGTTCTCCAGGAGATATATACAACACCTGAAACACCACAGAAACAGGCACTGGGCTTGACATGCAACCAAAAACTTGCCTCTGTGCTACCATCACTTGATACTCTCTCAAGTCATCCTTCTCCTGGACAGGCCAGTCCTAACAAGCCCAGAATGAGATGGACGCCTGAGCTTCATGAATGTTTCTTAGGAGCTGTCAACAAGCTTGATGGGGCTGAAAGTAAGCTATCTATGTTCCCCATCCAATGCCAATTCTACTACAAGTTCTGTATTTCCTATTGTAGAATTGGTCTGTTTCTTCAAGATATTGATGAATATGCATGAACTTATGAACCCTCTTACTTGGTTCTGGATTCCAGAGGCTACTCCGAAAGCTGTACTGAAACTAATGAACGTTGAAGGTTTGACAATCTACCATGTGAAAAGCCACCTTCAGGTACTAACTATAAACACTCTAAACACTTGATTCCAAAGGCTAACTTCATTGTATTGTACTCCGAGATTAAGCTATCATTTCCATTTTTTCCTCCAGAAATACCGACTTGCCAAGTATTTGCCTGAAAAGAAAGAAGGTAAAGTGTCAAAATGGAAACAAGTGATGCTTGTCCTGCAGAAAAATGAAATTGCCTTTTCTTAACTGGTGAATAATGTATTCCTGATTTTTTGTTCTACAGAGAAGAAAGCATCTAGCTCTGAAAAGAAAGCAGTTTCAAGTATAATGGAATCCGATGGGAGAAAAAAAGGGTAAATGATGTTAAGTTTTTCCTTTATGACTTCATGTATGTACACGTTGATGCTAATAAGTTCCTCTCTTTTCTTCTCCCAGCACAACGCAAATTACTGAGGCTCTGCGTATGCAAATGGAAGTTCAGAAACAACTCCATGAACAACTTGAGGTGCATTTGCGCTGACATTGATAATTAACAAGTCTTTGATTCTAATGTTTCTCGTTTCACCTCTTCCTTTTGAGTTCAGCTCTGTGGTTTTGCAGTTTGAGATACAGCAAATGCAGTTCTTTTGAGTTCTGGACTTAGGATACCCTTGAGGTTTTAACCATTTTGCTGTCTCTACATTTTTGTAGGTGCAAAGAGCTCTCCAGCTACGGATAGAGGAGCATGCAAGGTATCTGCAAAAGATTTTGGAGGAACAGCAGAAAGCTGGCACTGCATTGCTTTCTCCTAGAAGCTTGTCATCTATGACCAACATATCGGAGGATCCTGACAAGCCACAGGTTTCCTCACCGGCTGGAGCTGAGCAGCCCCATCAAGCTGAGTCAAAAACTGACCCTTCATCACCCTTACCATCATCAAAGCAGAAAGCAGCTGATAGTGGCGATTTTGAGCAACGAGCATGCATGAAAAAAACACGTCTCGAAGAGAAGCCAGAATCGAGATTAGATGAGGCTGTGGTCGAAAATCCTGCAAAACCATGAAAATGGATTCTCACTGTTATGAATGGTAGTATTAGTCTCCATTGTCCTGCATGTCCATAAGGTTGTGTATAGCACTTGTAGGCTCATTGAATTGAACAGACATTTGCTATGATTTGTGTCATTGTATGTTGTTGTAATTTGGCTGCTTGGATGAAACTGAAAACCTGAAGATCAAAATTATCCAAATTGAATGCCACTCTGTGTATGGTCATTGCCAAGTGTGTTGCTACTCAAATTCACTTCAGGATTTCTGTTAGTTGTTCCTGTTTTGTTGACTGGGCTAACGGAGTTCCTTGTAGCGAATTTTGTGTAGCAGATGGACCATATCATGCCAGGACAGATCTCATTACAGAAAAAATATTATATTTAGGATTTATCGATAAAGTCTAACTATTTTCCGACAACAGTTCGGCTTACTAAATTAAACACACAAAGGTATCCCACTGATGTCCTGCCAGAACCTTGGGTCAGTGGGGAGAATCATTTTGTGGCAAGCAGAGAGATCGAATTTCAAAACAAATACTAGTGGAAGTATGGATAGTTTAAATCAATCATCTTGACTTATTAGCCCTCCTAACACGGCTGCAGCAACCGCAGAGGATTCAGAAAGCATCGCCAGTCATCTTCACTACCCTCCATGCACAAACAGACACAAAGTAAAACAATAAAAAAACCCACCAGTTCTTTTTTCTATTTGAGGCACTTTCTTTTGGACTTTACTTTTTTGGAGTTATGAAGGATTGAGTTTGGTCAAAACACACAGAGGACAATATTTTTTATTTTACTTCCACCTGTTAGGAAGTGGTTTTTTAGATTCTTCCTGTTTTTTGAAATCCCGGTTGAAAGTAACTCAACTGTGCATTTGTCTCTTCTCCGCTCTCTCACTATCCCTCGTGTTCTTTTGAGTTGAACAAAGATTTTTGAATTTCCATACCGAGAGATAGGGATAGGGATAGGGACAGTGACACCACACCACGTTGACGTTGCAGAAGAACCTCGTTGTTGTTCCTGAATTGGTTTGTCTTACAGGAGAAAGAGGAGAGGAGAAACAAGCGTTCCTACTGGATTTTGGCTTTTCAAGTTGGTTAATGTGTAAGAAAGTTATTGACGCCTCTATCTGTCTCACTCATTCACTGGAATTATAGGAGGTGTTTTGTTTTCCTTTTTATTTTCTGTCCTGCTCCACCTCAGTGTAAACCACGGTTGGTGGTGTGAGTGAAATTTGACAGTGGGTCAGTCTTGTTTCGTTCTCTATTACTTATTTTTGGGCTGGAAAGAGGCCGAGGGCCGAGGAGAAAGAAGGGATGCAGTGTTGTTTCGATGGGTCATTGTAAAAATGTTTGCTTGATGGGCAGAAGAGGACCACTGGGATCTGTCTATTGGATTGTTCTTATTTATTTTGATTGATACGCTTCATCATTGTCTTGTTGATTGGAAGCTTTTTACAAAGATAAACACTTGCTGGTCTCGGCTTCTTTTGACTTGCTGCTCTCCCTTTTTAATGAGAAACAACAAATCCCTATGCTCTTTAGCTCTCTCTTTTGTTTGTGCCATCCATTATTGACTTCTTTATGCATATTCGTTAGGACAAAAAAATTGGAGAAAGGGATAAAAAGAGGTGGAAAGCAACCAATTCATCCACTTTGAGAGGCTTTTCTATTGGTGTGCTTGTGGAATGCTGTGCTTTTTTACTCACAGCTGATCGAACTTTTCCGTTCTGTGTGTGTTAGTGAGGTACCCCACTTTCCCCACCCTTTTCTATGTTTTTTCATTTCTCTTTTCTGGGACGACGACCGTAACCTCAACATTTATCGACTTCTTCTGTCTGCTCTGATTTTTGTGTTGAACATAACCTCCATGAGTCCCAAGCAATAGACTATGTGAAGTATAATCGCAGCTCACCCCTCTAAATACGTTGGTCATTCTCATTCTAGCTCTCTGTCGCCTTCCTTTCCAAGTTGTTGTGGTATGTGGTCTGTACCAGATGGCAGAAGTTGCTTATCTCACACTTGTGTATATTGTATTTGTATTGTTGTGTCGACAATGACTGGTAGCTGCGGCATTTATTAACGGCTAGGTCATTATAATGTGTGATGGTTGCACTGTACTTTTGTCTAGTCCCGCATCTATTATTACCCATCCTGCATGTTAGCCTAAGACTGATTGTTGACAAAAGTACTTCCGAAGACTACCCAATTTAATATTCCAATTCTTTATCTTGGAATAATCTGTAGCTTTTATGTGTTTTGTTTGTACTTGGGAATGATTTCTTTCTACATGCAGAAGAAGGGTTCGATGGAATTTTGGTATCAACATTTTCTGATGTAAGTCAAACCTTCATAATCCAGGATGTGCGACTCTTCAGTTGTGAATTATACCTTAAACCTGTAAGATTGCTTTTCGTTTCTTTCTCTTCTTTGGTCATAAATGATTTCTTAGATATACCCCTTTACCATGATCTTTTATCTTCTACTGGCTTCTTTTTATAGAAGCAATTCAACTGCAAAATGCTCGCATTCTTCTGCAACTTGCACTTCTTCCAGACCTCACTCGGATGTTATAGATGAGCTTCGAAGCGATGGCTCAACATTACAGGTTAGGAGTAACAGTAATCTGATTAATTTATCCTCGTAATTGAGTGAGAGATGGTCTAAATCTTTATTAGCTTTTACGCATGTCGGTAAATATGGAGTACTCGAAGTTTGCTGTATGTTTCCAAATGTAGATGCTTGATACTGGAAGTATTGGGTGCCTCATGTAGCTATTGCTTTTTTCTTATTACTGCATCTTGTTTTATTATTGAATCTTCAGACTGGGAGGGCTAGTTGTGAATTAAGTACATAATTTCTCGGCTACTGGTAGATATGCATGTGTGCTAGTAAGATGAAAAAAAAGAAGCACAGCTTCTATTGAAAGTCCTTTTGATCAATCTTATGTCTGGAACAGAAGCATGATCTACTTTTGATGATTTTCCTTTATTACCTGAATATATTGTAAAAATTTCACTCATTGTTTGTTTGAGCTTCATAGTCACTTAATCTACTTTCTTTTTTAATGACCTTTTCATTTAAGTTTCTTGTACTTTAGGTGAGGAATATTGATGAAGGGGCTAAACGTTATGGATTATCGGTTAGAAGCAACATTTGCTATCCTTACAGGATCCAACTTGAACAGGATGTGAGTTATCTCTTCCTAGAAACTTCTGGGTTGCAACACTATCTCTGTGCACCGTTAATGGATTTTCCCTTGAACCAACTTCTGTTTAACCCTTGGAATGAAAATTTTATTTATGCTATAATAAGTATGGAGTGATGATAGATTAGGAGTTCTTTCAACAGCAACATATGAGCTGAGATTCTTTCAAGAAGGTAGTTATGATTTTCTTTCGTAGATATATTTCATAGTAGAGAGTTGCTCTAACTTCAGTTTTCGCATGCTTTTACAGCTTTTATGTGTTAATTTGCAGATTAGGAGGCTTTTGTTGGTATCTGTGAAGTATTAAGAGTAATAACGTATAGACGATTTTGCCAACAGTTGTGAAAAGAAATATATGTTTCCTATTGGAATTATTCTGATTGCTTATTCCAACAAGATAGTCTATGATCTTCAGCTGGCTTGTTTTCCACATATTACCCTTAAACAGTGCAGTTCCAGCACATCTACAGATGCTATTTAGTTTGATTCTAATGTGGAATTCATCTCCCAAAATCTGTTCGAAGAAATATCTCTATGAATTGGTAATATTTTTGATTTCTTATTCTAGCAAGCTAAGTCTGTAATCGTCAGCTTGCTTGTAGTTTGTATATTGCCATTAACCTAGCACCGGCTAATATACCTACTGTTGTTGTCTTTATTTGATTCTAATGTGGAACTTACCTAGTTGCCATCCCATCATGCGTAACCAGTCCTTGTAATGGTACTTTGTAACAGGTACAAAGGTTACAAGCTCAGTTGCAAAAAGAGATGGAAATACATGCTGTTCTGGAAAAGGCTTTTGAGAAAAATATTTTGACATTGTCTTCAATATCATGCCTTCCTCACTATGTATGCAACAATTTTTATTTTTATTTTTATTTTTGCTTCAGTTCTTATGAATGATTATGCATATGATAATGGTGAAGTGTTACTCTTGGTATTGATTGTTTATTATGCTTTTTGAGTTTTGAGTTTAAACAACATCATGTTCATGCATAATCTCCTGTTGTGTTCCACTGATACATGCTCGTTGTGGATGCAATGTGCTAAAGCATGGCATATAATAATTGAGTCTTTATAAACTAAGAAGTCTCGAATCTCCACATGTCCCTTTATAAAAATAAATAAGTTTCAAATCGAAAGGGTTTCACCTGATAAGGGGTGTGAGAATATAATTACCATTCTGGAGATTTGAGCTCATGCTTCCCATTATGGTTTAAGTATATTTGAGTAACTGCTGCTTTTACTTGTGCAGGTTCAGGAACTTCTCTCTGCCATTTCTTTATTGGAGGGTGCGGTTTCAAAACTTGAGCAAGATATCATCTCTTTGCACGTCCAGATTAGTCAAGAGAGAAATGAGCGGAGGCTTGCTGATTATAACTTGAAGCATTCAGCTTCACAGTCAGTGTCTGTTCAATCTTCTGATACCATGAAACCAGCGGTACTTGAGCCTGCTAATTTTCCTTACAGTTTCTTCTAATTATAAAACCTTTGTTCTTTTCTACTTCTTTTTGAAGCTATTGCAACATACTTGCATGATACACAACTCGTCCATGTGCAAAAATGGTTTAAGATACTTATACAGCCAACTTTTTTGCTTTCTGATTGGTTCATTTATCATAGCATTATTCTATTTAAAAATCTCACCTTGAAACAGCATTTCAGGATCCTCTTATTCATGATTTCTATTCAGTTATTTATTATGAGAGACGCCATCACAATTTAGTGAAAACTTAGTAACTATTGATAGGCTTGCCTTTTACTGACCTTTATATTGTGTCTTTTTAATAGACCATGTTGTGAAGATTCAGTTTTTAGTTCATCATATTTTATGCAATTAACATAATTGCAGTGTATTCTTTTCAGATTTCATCCCCTTTGAAGTGTTTGAAGCATTCTGATTCTGAATTGCATCTCTGTGTTGAAGATAACTCATGTAAAGATCACTCTTCAGAATCTACTATCGACGCATCTTGTTCACCCACTGTGATGGAGGTATCTGTTTGGTTTTATGTTGCTTACAGGGCTTTCTGATTTATGGTTATTATGACAGTTCTGGAAGTCAGCCAACGTTTAGAAACCTTACAAATACTATATCAACCTTGAAACACCTGGTTTTTGATTTATGCTTATGAGCTGTTTCCCCTACAAATGTGTGGGTAGTTGTAGGGCACAATTTGGTCTCTAAAAAGTGGTGTTTCTGAGCAGGATGTAGTCAACTCAGCAGCTCTTTTACATCAGAAGAATGGATATGTGGAGAAAGATACGTCTAGTCAGAATGTGGAACTCAAGAGGCTTGCAAAAGGAATGCCTCCTAATGGCCTTTGGGATTATCCTAACCTACTTTCAGAGGAAATGGTAAGATGTATGAAAAACATCTTTATGTCACTGGCGGATTCTGCTCTTCCATCAAAGTTATCTGCATCAGAAAGCCTATCCTCACCTGTATCACCTAGAGGACATCTTTCAAATTCATCATGGTGGTCATCATCTGAACGCTTGATGATTGCATCATGGATTCAGAGCCCCCAGGTCGATGTACAGAGTAACTCTGAAGTGTTAGCTCTGGAGAATGCATTTGATCCTTACAGAGTGCGTGGAAAGTTGAGTTGGGTAGATATTGGAAACTATAATTTAGCAACTGAAGTTTCTTGGATGTCAGTTGGGAAGAATCAATTAGAATATGCCTCAGGGGCATTAAGGAGGTTCAGGTATGCTATATTGCATAGCTTAACTGTAGATTATTCTGTATACAACTCTTAGGCTGGTTATTAAATCTGAAATGCCAAGAGAGTATTAGACATGCTTGCACATTGCATAATCCTGTGATTGATGTCTTTGATTTTATGAAGATTATCTCATGTTAGATTGATTATCATTGAATGTGAACTACTCCCAAAATTGGAAAAGGAGATTTGAAGTTCTATGTTGGATTATTTTCCAATGACCTTTCACTGTTTTACAGAAATGACGAAGTCCATCCAAACTTGGAATGATTCATATTCTTCTAAATTTTTTCCATTAACATGCTAAGAATGGTTGTGGATATGCACTTTCAATTCTGTCAATAGGGTAGTTCAATTTTTGCATTGACGTCATATTCTGAATTTATTAGGTCTAAGAATGTTGGAACTTTGTCAAGCTAATGTTGCTTGAATATTGGGTGGTTTCCATGACTGGATTTGATGAATGTTGCTTTGATTTTGTTGTGGTACTTGGGAGAATAGCATACTTGTTGAGCAATTGGCCAGAGTGAATCCTATCCACTTGAGCTGCAATGAGAAACTTGCTTTCTGGATCAACTTGTACAATGCGTTGATTATGCATGTAAGTTACTATATTTCTATTCCGTCGTGGATTCATCTGATGAACTGATTAATTTCTTTACCTTTCTTTTTATTGTTGACAGGCATACTTGGCATATGGAGTACCGCGGAGTGACCTGAAACTCTTTTCATTGATGCAAAAGGTTTCTTACAAAACATCTTGCTGAATCTTTTCTTACAAAATTTTATCACTATGCACACGACACCATCTTCTGGAAGCAGAAAGGAAAAGTAAGCAGCATTATTAACAGGATGTCACAGTGACTTTGAATTCTTGGAACCAATCAGAATAACCAAGATTTAGTTCTTTTATCGAATTTATTTCCAAGGATGCTTGTTTCATGGATAAATTTATCTGGATTGAATCATGATCATGGCTGTGGTGCTAGACTAAGAGGAAACGATAGAGTTCGATCCATAAATTGGACTGTAAAAGATATAATAATATCTTGACTATAGAGTGAGAGACTGATAGGATCATGGCAAACTTAATTTTTGAGGTCCTGGCATCCTGGTTCTTTTGTTGTCAAATTGGTTCGTACTTGTAACCTCCTGTACTCTTTCCGATTACGAAACGGAGATACTAGTTGCCGTACTTGACACGGTTAGTTGTTTGTTGTTTGTTTACAGCTTAATTAGTACCCAATGATGAGATCTTACTTTGATTCTTCCAGGCTGCTTACACCATTGGGGGGCATTCTTTTAACGCAGCATCTATTGAGTATATAATGCTGAAGATGAAACCACCACTTCATAGGCCACAAATTGTATGGAAATCTTTTTATAACTTCAATCAGCTGTCCCTGTTTATATGTCCTCAGTGTACTATTCCCTGATTAATACTGAACACAATTTGCAGGCTTTGCTTCTTGCTCTTCACAAGCTGAAGTTATCAGAGGAACCACGGAAGTCTGCCATGGATACTTATGAACCTCTTGTAGCATTTGCTCTCAGCTGCGGAATGTACTCGTCACCTGCGGTAATTACGGTTTTGATGCTATGCATTCTAAGGAGTATTTTTATCTGTGGTATTTACGGTTGTTGGATGACATCGCCTGGATAAAATGCAGGTTAGAGTTTACAGTGCGAAGAACATAAGGGAAGAGCTTCAAGAAGCTTTGCATGATTATATTCGAGCTTCTGTTGGTGTTAGCAACAAAGGGAAGCTATTGGTGCCTAAAATGCTGCACTGCTACGCTAAAAGCTTTGTGGATGACTCGAATTTGGCAGTATGGATATCACATTATCTTCCTCCCAATCAAGCTGCTTTTGTTGAGCAATGCATTTCGCAAAGGCGGCAAAGCATTCTTGCCTCCCGCAATTGCGGCATTCTTCCCTTCGATTCTCGTTTCCGTTATCTTTTCTTGCCCGACAAGCTTCCGGTTTGATGGTTCCTGTTACAGTAATTCCTCCTCCTTGGTTGCTTTTTCTGCTTGGATTTAGGCCAGTCATTTCCAAAATCAATGATAGGTTTTTCGTGATGCAAACAAGTTTAGGCAGCATCCTGAATCAAGCTAAACCTTGATGATCATGTCAAGGATGATATCAGTCTCGGCAGCTTTGCCCCTCAAACTAGTCTACTCTCCCTCCTCGGGTCTTGTATATGTAGTTCATGTTTATTGGTTAGCAGCAGAAGTTACATGGGCGGCGCAGGGTTGCTACTGGCCCCTGTGCGGTGATTGTATTGTATACAGATTTTTTTTTTTTTTTCAAATTAAAAGAATATTCCTGTCTGTGGTAGAACTAATATCTCATTTTAGAATTCGATAATCATATATTAAGATGAATATTTTATCAAGAAAATTGAAGATTTTAACTATTTCTTTTTGCAAGAAGAAGAAGATATGTACAATTCAGGGTCCATCTTCTCCATCTCTGATCAAATTACAAATATCCGAACACTCCACCAAACTGCAGAAACAGAGAAACCATGCTGACCAAATCAACATACCGAATTGAATTCAGGTGTAGGCTTACAGGAAATGGAGAAGCATACCAACTGAGTATAAATTCTGTGCATTAAGACTGTTTATTTTTCTTTATTAAAGGTCTAGTGTGTGGGAAATTCAGCATTCAGATGTAGTAGAAACGAGATAGATACTAAAGAGAAAAATACCAGTATTGACGACTTCGAAAGCCTTGCTTGAAAACCACTAAAGGCCTGCAAAATGATTTCAACCGTAAAAGATTTTCAGTTCAATCACTTTGTTGCAATTGAGATGGGAGTGTTACACAAGTGATCTTTTCTAACTATAAGAAGTTGATCATTCATGGATCAAACGGAGAAGATGAACACAATAAAGAATATAACCTTCTGATATTAAAAGGGCCTTCTCCGGGGGAGCCTTCGCCACCACGAATGCAGGTGGTGAGACACTTGACGGTGCATGCCTCGGCTTCCCTTGACTTGGGTCGTTGGATTCTAGCCTTTTTGCAATCCTTGGGTGATGAACAGTCACCGGAAAGCATCTGAGGTATGTTGGACAGAGTCTCGGACTCCTGTTGCTGTTGTTGGGGTGGCTCAATTGCCCCCGCTGCCGAGACCAAAACTGCACAAGCTGCAAACAAGCTTGTAATGGTCAGGCCGCACCGGCTGCTAGCTCTGGTGACACAGCCACTGGTTTTACTCCTGTGGAGATTGACAGATCCAGAATGCAACCAAGGTTTATAAAGCGCAGAACCTGGAGCATGAAGTACCATTGCGTGTGCACCAGTCATACTTGTAAAGTTCAGTTTTGCCTTCGTTTTCCATAACCAACCAAATTAGTAAGGGACCATCCAACAAGGCCACAAATTTCTCTTATCCTTTAGAGTTGCCAACTATATAAAGCATACTAGTGGTCTCATGGATTCCTTGTAGTTCTGTGTTCCTGTCATATCCATGTAAACCGAGCAACGATAAAAAAATTTCGGTCCAATTCTCTCCAAACCCAACATACAGATTTTATATGATACGATATCTTCGGTTTCGGTTAACCACACACTCCTAATTCTCACCATTGGTTAAGCAAGCCAAAGAAACAACGCCATTTCTCTACAGTTTGTAAGAGCTGGCACAGGAGAGTACAGCAATGGAGTCTTTTATACCAGCATCCATTTATATTTAAGTCCTCCTAAACTGTAGAAAGTTATTTAGCTAATGTGATTGTATATATACAAGTAAATACAAAAACCTATTTTCCTAAAAATGATTCTACAAAAATTGAATATATGAAGGGGAAAAGGGTGTAGGAAAAAAAGGAAGAAAAAAAGAGGAGTTAAATACTTTCCTCCTCCTACATTCCTTTTTGTAAAGATATTTTCGACGGATTAGGAAAATTATAGAACACTTGCCATCAAGAAAGGCAGTAAACATAGACAGATGAAATGAAAGAATCACCAATCTGGACATTGCTGACAAGTACACATTAGTCCTATACTCTGAAGGTAACAGTTAGCCGATGCGCCGCTGCACCGCTGCAGAGGAAGAGGTGAGCTTTTGGGAATGGAATGTCGCCTGCTTCCTTGGTAAGGGGGAAGTAAGCCATGGATATGAACTAAAAGAATCATTCCCCAAATGCTGCAGTTTTATGTGCCATTCCCCTCTTCTTACCCGCCATTGACGGACACTTTTGATCATTGGTATGCTTTCGAGCAGCTCCCAAATGAAGCGGCGTAGATCTTATGGACTCCTACCTGGCCACCTTTCTTTGCTATCAGGAGGGTTTCCTCCAAAACAGACACTTCAGTATGTACATGCAGTTCATCCGTTACCCAGCATTTCCAGCAACCTCCGCTGCTCTCTGTCTCATCATCTCCATCACAGCAGCCCTTCGCCGTGAATCAGACTGTTGCTGCAGTCTCCTCAAATGTTCTCTCAGATCCCTGGATAAACAAGAACGCACTTGATGAATTATTCATGACAGAATCCTAGTTATAGAAAAGGCTAAAGATATTGAGCTCAATCATACAAAAGATGAAGGTTGATGGATAAACCTGCATCGTGGCACATGGCATCCAGATTCTTTGCATGCCCGAGCATGAAGTTGCAGAAGATACCACATCTTCTTACATAGAACACAACCTCCAGATGCACGTGTTTTGCATTGTATCCCATGTCGAAACAGTGCCTTCACCTTTCGACAATTTGGATACTGGCAATGAGGAGATCGGCACTGTGATGCATGCACCAGAAGATCAAGCATTTTCCTAAGCTGCAATGTACAATACAACCATATTAGCCCATGCATAACATGAACATTATGGAACCCAATGCAAGAACCACATGCCATGACATTAATACTTTCAATTCTGTTCTCTCAATGGACAGACATACAGAAAACAAAAGAAATATTTATCAGTGGATGTGGATTCGGTTACGACCATTTAGCCTCAACTGGGAATTCTTTAGAACTGTGGAGCGAATTCATTCAAGAAGCTTTTTAAATTAGCAAAAACCATTCTGACAGTAAACGTCAGTAAGTGGACAAGACAGGAATTTCTGTGCTCATAAATTTTTATCATCCTGTAAACCACAATATAGTTAGGCATTTTGACGACCATTTTAATGGACCTTGAAAGTACAGAAACTGAGCCTGAAAGTACAGAAACTGAGCCTTGTATCACTCATCACCATGACTCGCTCTATAGCCAGAAAAACATCTTGAACATAAGAATTTTTTCAATAGGAGGAAACATTACTTCTTGAAATACACATCATTGCTTCGGAATGCTACTTCCACCACTAATTGTTTTGAGAGTCTTGAAATGCAATAGGTAATATTTCAGAGAAAAACAGAAACATTCAGCAAACACGCATTTCTCTTTTCAAAGATACAACACAAAAACCAGAGACAGGAAGACATGTTGCAAAGTACCTGCAAAACTCTCAGTTGCCTGGCTTCTTTGTTTTGGGCATCCCGATCAGCAATTGAAGGGTGATTTGTCAACTTGTGAGGATGATCAACTCCCCCATCCTTCTGATAACAGGCATTACATACATCATAATCAGGACAGACTTCACAGCGCCAACCTTGACCTGCTTCGATGTCAAGATGACAAACATAGCATGTTGTCACAAATGCTGGGGCAGTCGGGTTGTGTAGATGATAAAGGACCATCATTGAAGAATGTTTAGCCCGACGTAATGTATCATACTGATAATGATTTCCTTGACAGAGACTTAAAAATGCATGCCTTGTGTCAAAGAATTCACTCTCAAGAATTTCATCTTCATCCTTTGTATCAGCAGGCACATCAGTAATTTCAACCTGCAAAAGTGAGTGGTACGATTCTATTGTTATTTAAAAAAAGCTTCTTGGAAGCAATCTTTCAATAATCAGGATTTCATCACGAGTAATGGGCAAAAGATATAGATCCTTCTGAGGCAATTCAACTTACGGAATAGAGTACGTGTTTCTCTCTCTGGTTTATGGGATGACGTTCTCTTTCTTCACGCTTTTGTTCTTTTTCATAACACCTTCAGAAGGATATACACAATAATAAGAAAATTTATAGGTCACCATAAGCAATTTAAATTTGGAAGTGGATAGCTTTTTTTTTCAAGAACCACCAATTGCAAAAGAACCAGAGAACCCAAAAATAGAGAAATAATGATGTAAAAAACATAATTAGTTCCTTGAAGGAATTATACAATTTCAGTGCCCATGAATACTATGCATTTTCCACATAAAGAATGACTATATCAGAAAAGTGCATACAGCATGTCATGATTTGATGTAGAGTTTGATGTCTTGAAGTTACTAGCGAGCAATTACCTTTAATAACTTGCATCACAGCAATAATACTAGCATGCAGTTAAATATAGCAGAAGTCTTACCCAGCACAAATCTGAAAACTTTTGCATTGTTTGCACATCCAACAGGTTCCTGATACCATTAATTTACAACAATGTGTGCAACAGTGCTGTAAATGAACCATGATGAAGTCTTCCTTCATGGGGGAGATTGTCTCCCCAAGCTGGGGAAATAAAGCTTTATAAGAGGTTGTTATAAAAAGTTCAATCATAAGCTAGAAAATAATTTGTAGCATATGCACTAAGTTACTGCGAAAATATGTAAAGAACGAAAACTGCAAGTATCAAGAAAAGAAGAGACGAGAATTACTCTGTGCATTAGCAGCAGATCTTTTGACGCATTACCAGATAGATCCAACTGACCAGATGCTTTAAGAGCCCTTTTTGTTATAGTCTTCTTGGTGGTTCCCTTCTTATTTTGTTTTCTTCCTTCTTCATCTTGGTTAAAAGTATAAAGTAATTCCTCCGCAGCACCAGGCCAATAGTCACCATCAAAATATGGAAGCCTGGCTGCTGTAATTTTTGCTTTACGTTCACCATTTGATACAAAGAAATGATCATAAAAGTTTGTGAGTTCAACAGCAATATTTTCCTTGCAAGCTTTCCTCAACATTGACAAGTACCTGATATGGACAGATAATGAAGCAATTCGTTCAGAAAAGTTCGAAAATGAACAGAAAATCGTGGTTAACATGGGGTAGAAAGAATCTTTAGAAATTATAAGGCTCACCATTCCCGAAGTTTGTCACATTTTGGTGTTTTTTGGATTTCTGGATGACAGTATAATATATAATCTTCACCCTTTAATGGAGGGCACGCCCATATATAGCAGCTCGCAAAGCCCCTCTTCTTGCAGTATTCAAGGTATCCAATCTGCATAGACAAACAATAATGAAGGCCATCAAATCTGTCCCCAATTGCAAATAAATTCTACCATAGTTGGTCAAAAGAATATTGTTAAAGTTATAAACCAACCAAAATCTCATGGTAAACAACAGTCCGAAGAGCCTCTCCAGTCACTGCTTTAATATCAGGTCTAAAATACTTCACTGAATCTAGATATGAGAGATAGACACGTCGTTGATTTGGTAACTGACATTCTGATCCATATTCTTGGACATACATGCCAAACAGGCAGACCTCCACACCTTCAATCTTCTGAAACAATAAAACTACCTGGAAGAAAAGTTTCAATGAGCAGTGGCCTAAGAATAATTGCAAGCCACATAACAACATCAATCACTTTCTGCAATGCTTGCATATAATGAGATATTCCATGTTTGCTGTATATGCTCCATACCTTGGACTTATAGGGGTATTCAGTTGGATAATTTTCTTCATGAAAAACTTCAAGAAAAAGTGGCTTCACTTCCAACCTCTTGTCAACTGATGAAACAACTCGGATGACAAGTGATTCAGCCCCAGGAACCTGTGAGAGATGGAGCATTTGCAAAATCAGATGATTGCAGGTATCATTCAAGATTATCAAAAGGTTGTGGGATGTAAATATCACATCCATCAACCATGGTATCAGAGTTAACAAGTATTGCAGGATGGCGCAACAGGCAAACAATACTACACTGTTATGGAGAACCATGCACAAACTGAAATTGAATCCTATTTCTCTCTGCAAGGGTTGGGGGGGACAATAATTGCATTCATTTAAGTAGCACAAAACCAGTATAGTGTATCACTTAAACTTATAAACAGGTACCTAACATTTCTTCAAGATTAGATCATATCTTGCAGGCTTCAAAAGTCATTTTGTCCAATTCTTGGATAGCAGATTACATGCTCACAAATTAATGAGCCATCTTATTGCAAACTGTTTCAATTATGTAAACAAACCATAGATATGAACTTGCGGAAGAGTATGTACTCTTGACCCCAAAGTTCCCAAATCATCATCCAGCACATGTTCATATAAAGAAGATAAGTAGCATACATTCAAATTAACAAAGTATCACAAGCAACAGCCAGATATATGGCTCACCTCATCGTAACTTTTTCCTTGCAATCTGGCCCTATCCTGTCTTTCTTGCTTCAACCTCCTGAACAAACGCTGCTCTATGTGGTCGCTTAATACTGTCCTAGGTAAATCCTTAGCCCCAAGAACCGCACTCTGTGGTAAAGGAATACGCTCTCCTCTTTCAACCTCTTTTATGTAGCAATTAGGACATGTATATTCAGCTTGGCCACCATCATTTCTCCGACCATTAAATAAAGCACATATTTGATGCTGCCAAGCTTCGCATTTGTCGCATTGAACCCACTACATAAATGAGAAAAGATAAACCATAAGTTGTCATATACAACCACCTTGTAGTAACAGACAGAAAACTATACACAAACGCACCCATTCTTCAGTCTCCTCATCATTTTTCTTCTTCTCAAGCCTTGCCTTAGGAATAGCAATCCCATCAACAAGAATTGGGTCTACACGAGGATCAAAACATGGAATGCAGAAATAATGTCGTGTATCTCCAGCTCCCACAGTATAGTACATAGCATTGCGCTTAATGCGACCACCACATTTTGAGCAATATATAGGTGGAGGGCCAAATGTAAGTTTCTCAACCGCACACAACTGACAAGAATTCTCACTCATTGTGTGCTCCATTGCTTGCTTTTTTTCTGCTTTTGCCTTGCTCTGCAAGAAACAAAAGGCAAACAGACTAAATGCTGGAGGAGTTGTCATCCAAGATGGAAATTCAACATAGACGGCATAAAACAGATGTCAGATTTTTCATGCAAATTAAGAGAAATAAATTGTAAATGTCAAGAAAGGCAATAGGAAAATCAACACACTGCCAAAGCAGGAACCTTGGCTTGATTACTGGGTCTACCAACCAGATCCACTAGCATCAGATTGTAGAGCATCAACAATCCCTATAGTTCTATGACTTATTCTTTTCCAATAAATAAATGTTCAAAACTTGTTTTACGGATATTTCAAAGAGAAAATAGTACACTTAAAATAATTTCAAAATCTTTCCAAAAGCATCAAATACCAAGGCTTCGAATGATAAAAATCTAATCCCAGGAACAGCTTCTTTTCATCATCCTTTAGGAGTAACAAACGAAACTTCAACACAATGATAATCCTCAGGAGAACAAACTAGAATGAAAAAGAGGATGTAAAGGACAAGGTGGACAAAAGTAGCAATAAAAAGAAAGGAACAGCAGTCTAACACTATAAACTAATCCAAGGCAGTATAATCATTAGTGGAGAATACGGACAAAAAAGGACACAGCAAAAGCAGAAAATTGATAATTAAACACAGAGTAGGAGATCACACTGTTTGTAATAGATCACAATGCCACGTTATATAAAGAGAGGAAAAGGACAAGTATGTCAATGCAGGAAAAAAAGTCTATTAAAAAGTTCAACAAGAATCTTAGATTGCAATGAAAATATGCTTCTATCAGCAAAGGAACATGTACTTCCAAAATGTTGACAAGGTATGATAGATAGATGTTAATGACGTACATAATAAATAAAAAGATCACCAATATAACCGCTCAAGGGAAGAAAATTGGAGGAGTTCAAAATCTATGCATAAACAGTTTAGCTTGACAATTATATACACATCAATCTAATTGATTGGAAAATATACATGTTTGTAAACAAATGTATGAGTAGCTACAACTGTAATCTCAATGTGATCCAAAACCACAGACTACCCAAACTAAGCAATTTTTATAAACAAAATGAATTGGCATCTGACTGCTAACTAAAAGTTTAAACCAATAGAAAAGACCCAGGATCAGTGTCAGCATCCACAGAAATGTGATGGGACAAGATCATAGGAAATTTTGTAATGCAAGTGCAAGCTTAAATCTTAGATTGATTAGTTGGCACCCTATACAAGCCCTCATTCTAACAGGAGTTAACATAACGAATGCTTTGAATATTGCAAACGTAAAATAATATTCCAAATGATAAAATTGCACCATACTACAGTTACTACTAAAAACAGTGCAGAGAAATAAATAAAACAAAGGAGGAACATAATTTTACCTGGCCAACCCACTGTCTCAGACCTTTTATATGCTCTCTGACTTGCTCAGGAGTGAACAGTTCAGTTAACGATACCCCCTTTATTTTTGGCTTCCCAGGTTTTGTTGCAGCTGCTTTATCAGTAATATGCTTTGCATTTTCTTGCTTAACTGAATCAGGTTCTTTGTCAAATTTCATACTCTCTAGCTTAGGTAAGCCACTGGTCTCGTTAGGTGCAACAAATTCACCATCAGGATTTTTGTTGATCCCACCATCCATCTTATCCTTTTTTACCTCATTAGCACTAGGAGTCTGATGTATAGAAGTAACAGGAGCTTCTAATTCCTCTTCCATGCACTCTGGCTTCGCTGGCATATAAGCATTATCATGTTTGTAATCTTCACGGAGGGCATCTTGAGATTCATGTGAATCAGCAATATTAGAATTTTCATTCTCAAGCTTAACAGAAATAGGAGATTGCTCAATCTTCTTTCGTTTTAGAGAAGGCTCTAAATCTTCAGGATTTTCAACAACTGATGGAGTTTTTGGGATCAATCTACCTGAATTATCCCCAACAATTTTTGGTTTACTTGGCAAACCCGAATGTGAGCCCAGACGAATATATTCCTTGTGAGCCACAAAAAAATTTTTAACAGGAATACAAACAGGGCAATTTTGATCTCGGCACTGCTTGTGGTGATTGATCAGTGCCTTGGAAGAATGACATTTAGGATATCGGCATTGATTTAAACTGCATCCTGCAATATGCTTCAACAATACCTTGGCTTGAAAACAGTTTTTATCTTGGCATTTCCCTTTGGGAGCTGAACATGCACGTGCATGCCGCAAGAACAAAAGCCATCGCTGTTGATTCCGAAATTGATGATCAAGCACAGGTCTGTATGCACCATCACCTGAATTTTGGGGCAGTAAAGTGCTTCTACAAGGAGCAGTTTGACTAATGATAGACCCTCCCGAACCTAAATCATTGCACTGGGCTTCATCTTTGCCAGAAATTCTTTGACGGAAATCCTCTTGGAGATGCTGCTCCTGTAACATGCTCCCTGGAATGCAACTCTGGTTTTGTGTTTCAGAATTCCACTGGTCATGCAATGCTGAATCTTGGGTTTCAACAGAAATGCCGTTAAAATCATTTTGAGATTCTGGAACTAACTGTTGCGGCCTCAACATCTGTTGCATTTGCGGTGACTTTTGATTCAGTGATGAGCTCATATCATGCTCTCCAGATGGCAGAGAAGGATTTTGAGCAGTCCTCGTCTGGTTTCCAGCAGAATTTTGATGGAATTGATTTTGTAACTCAGACATTTGAAGCTGCTGAGACGGTTGTGAGTGTAAGCCTTCACTAAGCTCTATTCCAGGCTCACATTTCACTTGCATACAAGAATCAGATGCCAGCTGAGTCTGGGAAAAGGCATCACTCTTCAATATATGCTGGCGGTGCTGACTTTGCTGCTTTTGTAATCGCTGATGTTGAACTAATTGTTGCTGGTGCAGATGTCGAGGATGTTGCTGAAATTGCTGTTGTGGAAGAGGTTGTCGGAGATTGTCTTTTGACGAGAGAGAGGAATGGAAATGAATCTTTTCAGACTGATCAAGCAATTGAGGGTTCATATGTCCAGTTTGATGTATACTGAGCAAGCTCGATGGATTATTTACCATCAATGAGTTAGTTCTCGACATAGACTGCAAACTCGTAGAACTCATATTCTGAGCATTCACCATTGATCCAATTGGAGTTACAGTGCCATAAGTGCTTCCAGCTCCAGGTGGGTCAGCATTACTCATACTGTAACTGTCACCTGACACACTCATTTAGGTGAAATAATGCTTTTACCCAGATAAAATAACATTAATTTCCACAAAAGCAAGCGGCTTTTAACACAAGTCTAGCTTTCTATTTCACTTAATTTTCCTTGTTCTTCCTCGGATGAATTACAAAATAAGGAGTTTTTCATTCTTCTAGAAGTCAATTATATATATATATTTGCATTCATCATCATAGACATATGGGTGTTTTAAAGGAAACTATATAGAGAAATTTCAAATTACATAGCTCTGTTGGTCAAAGAGAGCGAACATACCCTGCACTAATTGTCGCTGATGTTGATCAAATTGCTGCTCTAATGGTTTAGGAGAACTAGCATAAGGAGCAGTACTTGCATAGCCGTCAGAGGTTCCATGTTCATGTAGAGCCTGTACATTGTTTCCAACTATCCCCATTCCACTATTCAGTGCTCCATTTGAGAAACCATAAGGCTTCTGAGGCAAGCCAGATCTAATATTGCTGCCCAATTGACCACCAAGGCTCTGCAACATGTGACTGTTCTGTGACACCATTGCAGAATCAAAAGTTGAATAACTAGCACCATTGTTTGATGGTTCCTTAGTCACGAAAGACTGGTTCCCATTGCTGTTATTGATCCCAGGAGTTGGAATCATCTGGCTTGTCATTCGCTGAGCACCCATGGATGACAAATTCCCACCAGAGCCAATAGTAACATTGGTTGCTTGCTGATAACCATTAGACAGAGTTCCTACAACCATTGACTGATGTTACACCAATATGGAGAAACAAACTAAACACTGACAGTGAGTATATAGGGCTTGAACTTACCATCAGATCTATTGAAGGACCCATTATGTATATCATTAGTGGGCAACTGGCTACCTGTATTGACAGTTGTAACTGCTAGATTATCAACTCCAGCAGAAGTAACCACCATGGTATCCCCAGAAGAGGCCATCAAAGCAGAAGTCCCACTGTGTAACATACCAGGAGTTGGTATCATTGTACCGAAAGAAGAGGAAGAATTGATCATCTGTACAGGTCTTTGGTTCTTGTTATTCGCAGAAAGGTGCCTGATCAGACAACTCATACGGCTCTCCAGGGTATTCAAGTTGGCATATTCATCCTACAATAAAGATTAAGATATTGATGAAATTAAAAATTTAACCAAAAAAAACTACATACACACACAGACACACACACTCACTCAGAAGAACGACCTAGAAATGAGAAACATTGTTCACACCAAGCTGCCCAAAAATTTGGAAAAGAAAAGCAAAATCAAGCAAACCCATAAATAGTCCAGAATTTCATTCAGGGATTTCAGTTCAAGAACTGATTTTGAAGATGCAATAACCATAGAAGATGACGATCAGGACCCTAATAAGATTAAAGAGGGTTTCAAAGGAGTAAGCAAAACCTTTGTCTGAGCAACTTTAAATAGTCCATCCTCTAAACGTTTGGCAAAATCTTTCAACTTCTGTCTCTGTGCTTCATTATTTGACTGGTCATACCGCTGCAATAAAATGGCAACGCTGGAAATGATATAAAGGAAAAAGTTAGCTACAGGCATCGGTATCATTACATGGATCACCGGTTATCAACAGTTAGAAAATAGATAGAACCACACTTTCAATCAACAAAGACCAGCAGAACTTTTACAAAGCAACATTTATCCTTTCAAATGCAAAGTAGATATAGCTGAAGTAGTATTGCTTGAAGAAGGTTGTATAAAATAAAAGAACAGAAATGAGAGGTTCACAATCAGATTTACAAAGTAGATAATAATACCAGATTCCCCATAGTAAAAGCCATCAAAACAAATGATTCATGGCCTTTAAGAAACAGCAAGCAAGGACCATACACATGAAACCGACTAACACAAATGCAAACTCAAATCTTAAGCACATAACAGGAAAGCGGACAAGGAAAGGTTAGTAGGGTACTAATTAAAATTATAAACAGAATGCAAACCGATCAAAATTTACATAAAGAAGCCAATGTTTCCAGAAGATTCTTAATGAAAAGGAAATTATAAATATGAATCCATAAAATTATACCGAGTATGAGAACAGATTAGATACTCAATTTCCTACTTCAACAGCAATGAGGTACTTCAACTCTAATTTAAAGGATAGGCCAAGAGTGTCCAAACATATATGTAATAAAAAAAAGAATGAAAAATACAGAAAGTCTTACATTCTGCCTAATATTATACTTCGAGCTCGCAAAAGCCCATGTTCTCGATCGTTCAGACCACCGGAAGTGGCTTCGCCTCCACCCCCACCTCCACCACTAGAAGCCGCCAAATTCTGCATTTGGGAAGGAGGGATTGCATTGGCATTTTGCTGGGGCAATTGATTAGTACCCTGCCCCGATATCTGTCCAGAAACATGTGTCTGCACATTCATCTCCACAGTACTCCAACCTACAACTACTTACTCTTGCTAATCTCCGTTTTCCCCCGAACAGCACAGAACAAACAAAACCAAATATCTAATTGGCGTCCAGCAGCTCCCAACTGCAAATGCAAGTAGCCAAAAACGCAGAGCATAAAAAATAAAGTAAAAGAAAGCCCCCTAAATAAAACTTCATCGATCGTTATTGAGTAATAATTTCCCCGAGTACAAGACAAATTGGCCGCATGATTGCCGCCAAAATAATTGTGTTTCGAGGGGGAAAGGGGAATGTGGTCAGCACAAAATTGGCTAATTGGTAGAGGAATCGTATGCGGGAACTGCGCAGCTAAAAGTTACACTAATCGAATTGAAACAACCACATCAACTAACCCTAAACAATCAAAATCCCAAAAACAAAAACAAAAAAAAAAGAGAGTAAAACCCAGCGAACCTGTAAAGGCGCGAATTGGTATATCGTATCACCTAAGTAGAGAAGTGAAAACCGATTGCAGTTGGAGAGAGTATAGTCAGCAACGTCGCAATCGGTATCACGTGCAAGGTCGGTGGCGTACGATTTTCTTCAGTCACCGCCCGAAAATTAAAGAAAAGAAAAAGAAAATCAAAGCTCGCAAAGCGATCTTGATTAACGGTGAATCGCAATCAGTAGATAAAATTTCTGGGCAACCGCGAGAAGTATACAAAATCGGATTTTTAGTTCATAAAAATAAATCTTGGTTCCCAAATTTCAAAACCCGAAAAAAAAAAAAAAACCTAGGTTTAGACTCGCGCTTAATTTTTACCCCGTTTTTTTGTTCTTTTATTCTTCGGCTCGTGAAAGAAAAATATAGCACTGTTTCGTATAAATAAATTAAACCGAATGGGAGAGAAAATAATCAGTGCAATTACTTAACTATCCCTCTGTATTTGAATGAACAGTAATTAGGTTGGATTTTTAGGGACCCGAGTGTAATTTGATTTAAAAATATGATCCCATATTATTTAAGTTGACGCTAACAATTCTTACAGTATTTGGATTTCGATAACATCTGATTAAGATGAATATCTAGAATAATTTTATTCAATTCGATCTGATTAAATATACTTAAGGATATTTAAGAAACATAGCTTTCATATAATTAATGACTTGGGTAGCAAGTTTCTGCTACACAATAACAAAAGAAAACTTGCAGGCTTGGCACTCTGACAGAACAGTTCAGGAAGGACCTGTTTCAAGGTTAACAGGGTTGGAGCGGAGTCTCTTCTCCAACTCTATATAGCAATATATAACACAACCTTTGAAGCTTAAAGCGATTAGGAAATGTATTTGTACTAAAAGCTGCTGTTCGATTAACCATTGAAAGTGAGGGTTGAAGGAGCGGAGGATGTTGTCGTTGTTTTGGTTGGATGGTTTGCCACAAAACTCCTCAGAGAAGGGGACTGTGTGAGGCCATCAGGAGCAACTGTGGTGTTTTGAGTTCCGTTCTTTAGCTGCATTCTTCTCCTTGCCAAGTAACCTCTGATCCAAGGGGTGACATCCTCGCTGATTTTGATCATGATGAAGAAGATGATGCGGTAGATGACGATCATGGCGAAGATGACACTGAGATTCAACCACTTTGACCGGTGGACGTCAATCTGGAATATGTACTCCAGTATGTACTCTCCGGGGATCTTGGGAAGGTCAGGCGATTGGTTGTCGAACAACAAGCCTTTCAGATCGTTTTGGTATTGACCCTGTAATGTGTCCTCTCTGTTAATCCTGACATCCGATGATTGTATGAACTAGTTGAGGTGCTATGAGGTTTCTTTAATTACCTGCAGAGCCCAGAAATGGAAGCTGATGTAAGACATTGGATATCTCCAGAATGGCTTTGGGATGTCCTTTGGCAGCCTGAAGTACCCTGATACCAGCATGAATATCCCCTGCCAATGTGGGAAAGAATCCATTAGATCTCCAACTGCTGAAGAAATTCTCCTGAATTCCAGAGAGGTAAAAGCACAGACCTGAATTCCTGCTCCAATGATGATACCCATCAGAAAGTTGGGGACAATACTAGCTATGGCCATCATCAAGCTCTCAACCACAGTGACGCTAGCATACAGGCACAGTACGAAGAACAGGTAATGTTCGAAACCAGGGTGAAGACGAACCATGAAGTAACAGATTGTTCCAGAGATGAAGGTGATCATTATCAGGAATGGCATTGCAGAAAGGGTATTACTAATCACAAATGAAATCACTCCATAGTGACCGTTCATCCTTTCTCTCTGAAATACCTGTGGAAGGAAGACATGTTCTTGTTAATGGTACTGCCATGATTAACATATTTATTAAGATTCTCACTTTCATATCAGTCTTTAAGGCCTTACCTTCATATCCTCCACAAAGGAGGGAAACCCACCAATCGACATAAAGGTGACAAAACCAAAGACAAAAGAAGCACATGAACCTCTGGCCTGTTTTTGGTATGATGATCATCAAAAGTGAAAAACTCCATCATTAGCCATTATCAGTTTCTACAGAGGAATAGCACCAAAACCTTGAAAGATAAACCAGGGCAGAAGGGTAAAGGGAAAATACCAAAATTGAATTGTAACCAGTTCCCACATCCAGATAGATAGTTCCGATGCAGACTGTGACGACAATATAAATCACAAGTCTGAGCCAGTAATACCCAAAGTCTCTTGACATGTTCACGAATGAACGCTTAGTCAGCGTAAAGGTCTGCATCAAGAAACTGGCCTGACTTCCTCCTGCTTCCAGCACAGTTCCTTTCTGCAGCAACAGAACATATAAACTGTCACTTGTTAAATTGGGCACTACATTGGTATTTTCCCGATGAGGAAAAAGAGATTATTTTCAATGATCAGACCACAGACTGCAACTCCAACACTTACAACTTTCGATATCTCGTCGACTTTTTGTCTTGCTGCATAACAGTATTGAGAAGTACGGTAGCTGTCAATTAAGGAGCGAATAGCTTCTGCGGTGGTTGTCCTGTCGACAGGATCATCACTTGCCTCAAACTGAGAAGAAAAAATCCTAGTGAGAGGGGTGAAAGAGGAAAATAACAAGAAAAAATAAAATAAAATAAAAATTCAATGATTTGGCAAGAGAGTAGGAATCGATCGATACCCGTAGTTTCATCGATCCTTTTAGTGTGGCCTTCACTTTGTCGAAATCAGCATTGATACACCTGAGAAAATGATCTGAAGGGTTCCTCAAAGCAGGACAGGGAAAGCCAGCTTGTGCAAAGAACTGCATACACATATTCCAATTAAGTTATTAGGAGTTTCTGTTGGAATGTAATGGATCAAATGAACATGAAGCACATAAACGGGTGAAGAATATGCTTGCCTCATACGCCTCTGAAACTTGGCCAAAGTAAACAGTTTTGCCTCCCGAGAGCAAGTACAATCTATCAAACAGCTCAAAAACTTCACTGCTTGGCTGGTGGATTGAAGCTATCACAGTCCTACCATCTCTAGACAGGCCCCGTAACGTCTGTGTTACAAAGAAAGCTGAAGCACTGCATGCCAAACAATCGAATCCATTATTTGGAGGGATTTGGCAGTCATTTTAAAAGCTGTGAAAAATTAGCAATATAGCCTACGAAGATGTATGTAAGAGCTGAACCTGTCAAGTCCACTGGTTGGCTCGTCAAGGAAGAGCAATCTAGGCCTCATCAGGATTTCAAGAGCGATGCTGACCCTTCTCTTCTCCCCTCCACTAATACCACGTAAATGCCAGTTTCCAATAACTGTGTCTGCACAATCTTGGAGACCCATTTCTATTATGGTACTCTCAACCAAGGCGCGCTTCTCTGGCCATGGCATCTTATCAGGCAGACGTAATCGAGCCGAGTAGGAAATTGTCTCCCTCACGGTTAGAGTTCCCAGCAAGTTGTCGTCTTGGGTTACGTAAGCCTGCAAGTTCGTTCAATGATAAGAGATCAAAGTCCTGTACAAGTCATCTGGAAAAAACCTGAAAAGGAGGAGTTCAAGTTAGAGGGAAAACATCACTTACTGCCGTTCCAAAAGACAGCTTGGTTTTCCGACCATTGAGGAGAATCGTTCCAGAAAGGAAAGCATTAGCTGCTAGGCGACTGGAAAGAGCATCAAGAAGAGTGGATTTGCCAGAGCCAGAAGGTCCCATAAGTGCAGTGAATGATCCAGGCTCGGCATACCCAGTCAGCCCTTCCAAAACATTCTGTGTTTCTCCATTGTTGAGGGTAACCATCACAGTGAGATCCTTCCAAGTAAGTCTTGCAGACACATCCCCAACAAACTCCGTAGTCGTCTTTTCTCTCCAAATAGTCTCACTAAGCGGACTCAGCCCTGCCACCACCATCCCATTTCCTGATGGCATGTTAGACTCTATCTCCATCATTACGTTATTCGCCGAGCCTCTCATGTTCTTTCTTCCCCCCAAACTATTTTCTCTTTATAATTTATAAAAGAACTACACAGACACCGCTCTAAACACAACCTTCTGGATGGCCTTGTTTCAAGTGACGAAAACGAAATACTCGTGCAAACAACAACACAAGTCTCTTATTTTTCTTCACAAACATACCCTTTTCAGGATCAGATCCAATCTTCAAAAGCATCGGAATGAAAGAATAAATGATGTCCTGTATAACCTTCCATCCTAACTGCCTTTTCATTATCCATTAATGTCTTACAGGTAGATGTTGGTAGAGACATTTAATACAAGACCAACTTGCATTAAACACACAGTTGAAGCTTTACATCTTCCATACAGAGACACAAGACTTGCGTGTTACCAACTTGCCATGAACAACTTTGTAAGCAAGCCTATACATCAACAATCAATTTGCTTGAATAGACACTGGTAGTTTGGAGTAGGGAAGTCAACTAAATTCCACGTACGCCGTCTATGATTGAAGCCTCCATGCGTCGTTTCTTATCAAATGATCTTTCTTAGACAGACACCTCCCCATCTTTGCTCTTCTACTGTTTATTTTGAATATTTTTGTCAATTAGAAAATTAATCTAACTATCGGATTTTGAGTCAATGCCATACAATAAAAATGATTATCAATCATATCTTCTCGGTTGGTATTTGTCACATTATTAGCATATATGATTTCATATGAACAAATTAGGAAATGCTATTACACTGAATTCATGATTAAAATTAAGTTTATTTCATCATAAAAATATAGAAACATTACACATGTTATGTCGCCCTTTAATATTGGCTGTCTTATCCAGCAGTCCATTATGATGATAACATGACAATGGGAGAAATATGAAGTTGGTGTGGTGTAATAAAAGCATGAGTTTCATATTATCATCGAGAAAATGGGAATATTTTTGTATTTTTTTAAAAAAAAATATTTAAAAAAATAATTTTGGATTGCTTTTTTTTTTTTGTTTTAATTCGGTCCATAATAAATTTTTCGATTTAATCCTATTTTTTAAAAACTAAGTTTAAAAATAGATATTATTAGCTTGAATATTACCATTTTTTCTAAATTATTTATAATGATTAAGTTGTATTTTTTTCTCGGATTTGGATTATATTTTCTTAGAGCAATCTGGTTGGTCGAGTTATAGTTAGATAGCAAGCTGGTGTCATTATTGTTGGTTGATGCACAATGGAAATAAAAGCATAGAGCGACCGGTTCCAAGTTCGGAAGCGTAGCTACCCATAATGAATCACAGGACCCACGTCCAGTTCCCGCATGACTGCCCATAATCAGTGCTGGAAATTATTGATACCATCCCTAATTCCACGGGTGGGAGCCATAAATGAGCAGGGTCGAGCAGTCCAAATATTGAAAATTCTAAGGTAAGACTCAAGTATAGGAAGAGATGTGATTAAATAATAAGAATTATTCATTCATAGTTGAATCGAACTTTAATTTTGGATATAGACATGAAAAAGCTGGGACTAGTAAGAAGATGAAACGAGAGACGAGAATTTTAACTGCTTAACCAGGTTTCATAAAACAACTCAATCCACAAAACCCCACTCAGACAAAACCTCATGGATCAAGGCACTTCATCTCAAAGTGTTATTTTGGCCAACACTTTCGGTCCTGTCCATGTAATATACATTTAAACTAGGATTTTACATCATAGCCTCCAGGGACAGTTTCCGAGTGCACATGGATCTGCTGAAGGAGAAATGTTTCTATGGCAGTTGCCAGCTCGAAAACCGAAGGTCCAAAGGACGAGGTTAGAGCACATACAAGGATTTACATGAGATGGTGGGCAGGGGGACAGTATCTAACAGAAGAGGCTTTCACTTTGGATCCCTTTGAAACCATATCCAAGCTCAGCGTGGCAAGAAAAGAAGTTATGATCATGGTGGTAAACATTGAGCTGCTTCAACCAGGAGTCTGCAGCACTACTAAGATAGAAGATTCTTTCATAGTCATATGTCTCTGGATTTATCCAAAGATCGCCTTGCATCTTGTAAGAAGCAAGGCCAAAGGGAGGAAGGGAAATTCCACCACTTTTGTCATCTTTCAGCTTCCTATCTGCCAGTCTTCCTGTCGATTCGTAAGACCCTGCAACATTATCGTATTCATCGCCGCAATCTGCAGTATGACACCAAGGCACGAACATTCTAAGCATGTGGTCTAGGAAAACATTGTCTAATTGGCATGATCAAACTCTCAAAAGGAAAAGATTTAGTTCAAACACATTGTAGAGGAGAGAGCAAAACATATTTACAGGATTAAGAACTATATATAGGGTGAGTACATATCATCACTTTTATTTTATTTCATTTCATCAAACACTCGTCTCCTCTCGTTAAACTCGGTTGGATCCGCGACTTGATTGAAAAATGAGAATAGAAAAATTCCACTAGCATAAAGATCTCCATTCTTTGAAACAAGTCAGAATAATAACAGACATAAATAGAAGTTGAAAGGTGTTGGGATACCTTGGAAAGATGAAGACAACGTATGATAAGTAAGGAAGCATGTCGACAAGTCTTTCTCATTCCTCCGTGATGGAATATGATATATAGGGTACCTAATCAACAATGAAAGATCAAGCAATTAGTCATAAGGACACACAGAAATGATGATAAAGCAATAGAAATATCTTAAATTGATGTAAGACATTTATCTGCGTATAATTCTCAAATGCTACTTCATTTTCTAACGCAGTGCATATTAACCAGTATTTCTAGCTGAATTTTGTCAATCAGGTCTAAGCAGTAGTTACACTAAACTTGTACATTTCTTGAGAACAAATAGATGACATCCGCAGCCAGGTCAGTAGAAGAAGTGGAAAATTTTCTGGCTGTGTAGTTAAAATTGATATATACACTATAAATGTAATTAGAAAACATGGATAAATATATCGTAAGGCAGCTAATAATCAGTACCAAGCTACAGCCATCCAACTTGCAGGAGAGAGATCCACATTCCTGAGAGTCATTAGTGCTGGGTGATCCTTAGATAATTCAGTTATCTGCAATGAAGAAAATAAAAAGAAATTGCCATCATGTGGTTGAGTAATTAAGCATAAGAACGTACTACCTTAATCTAAAAAAGGATGCAATGATGATCATTTTTTTTTCTTAAAAGGAAAAGACATATGAACAGTTGCTGACGGTGAATTCTCTTCTTAGTAACCAAACAAAATGGTTACCTTCTCTGTAAGTGGAACCCTCCAGCAGGGAAGAGACATCTCAAAGTATTGCATATAAAGATAACCAAGTTTATCCCTTGATGGTGAACAACCACCCTCATGATCCAAGATTGAATCCTCAGAAATGGTATCCCAAGTTCTGCTAGAGTTGTTGCTCAAAGACCTTGACAGCGTGTCGCTCATGCTTTCATCACTCCAAGAGTCACTTTCCACCTCGGCCACACTATTAGACTCTCTTGTAATCCTACATGATGAAAAGCAAGATCATAACCTCATTGCCAGAAACCATATATAAGATTTGATGAGCGCATAGACTGAATTTGCACGCATGGAATGTTAGAGAAGTTCAAAACCTGGAAGCCACAACTGACTTATTGCAGTAGAGCTGGATGGCCGATAGGTATGGGACAAAATATTGCGTAATACTCTCTCCATTGGTCGATAGAATTTCAGTTCCAGCACCATATGCACTCCATTCATCATAGCAATCCCATAGATCACTCAAAGTGAAACATTCAACCACATCCTTAGTACCAGGAGCCTACCATAAGTTGTTCAGATCGTTAATGCAATTCTGTAAAACATTACAGAAAAAGAAAATTGGAAAAAAATTACTCTCCCATGAGCATCATGTGATAGGATTACTTCCACGTGCTGCAACGCTCAACCAAATATCTGAACATATTGTACTCTTGGCTCTAGCGATGCGTATGGTGTAGTTATTATTATTATATTTCCTACTTTAACATAGGCAAGCTGTTCTATGCAGAAAAGAGATTATGTCCCTCCCTTCGTTGTCTTTTCCAGGTATACAATGAAAGATACCACTAAGCTAGAAGTTATTCGGCGGTCCGAGCATAACGGTAGCAGAAGGTGCTCTGCTTCATATAAGGGTGCAACGTGTCCTTCCTGTAAAGTTGAATACCAAACTATAATGTTTTCTAAAGTTCCTACCTTCCCCAGTCTTACCACCACGAACTGGGACCAGGAAGGTAATCTGGCCACCACTGGCCCCATTTGTCAAAGGGAAACAAAAAGGTCAAATCAATGCTGCAAATATTTGCAAAAGCCAACGAATCAACGAGCCACACATGCATCGTAAAGAAAATCAACCACAGAGGATATTCCGGGCATCTAGACTAGCGTAGATTTGACAATGCTCGACTTGGATAAGGGTTACACAATGGCCCCATGCCAACGTGACGAATATGACCTGTAGGACCCACGTCACCTACATTTTGTAGGTATCTACAGAGATACCACCGAGGCGGCGTTATGGATTCCAAGGAAAAGAAAAAGACTTTATCATTCACACAACCAGATTGTATACCCACCCACGTTTCACTTTTACTGACGAATTAACCTTTTTTCTTATCAAATGTAATTGTGGATGCGGGTTCAACAATTGCCAGTGTCATATCAAACAAAAGACAACCTTTTCTTTTTTTGTCTTAACAGGAGAGAAAAAAAGAGAGTGAACAGTCCACCTTTCTTTTCCAGCTTTTACATCCTGTTCTCTTCGGATCAAGTGATGTAAGAATGCCGGAATTAAACACCGAGGAAAAGAAAGCGGAGATGAGTTGGTTACCTGAGGAAGATGAGGTCTATGAGGAGCAATCGGAGTAAGGCAATGAAGTAAGCGCTCGAGATTGGACTTAGGACTTGACGGCAAAAGCTTGAATAGCGATGACGATGACATCGTTTTCTCCTCTTCCCTTTCTTCTCCTTCAACTATACTTCTCAGACGGGTACTTCTCATCCCATACCCGCAAAACAACAAACAACACGCAAACTAGAAGTGCTAATCTTCACACCCACAAGCTGATCAATCCCGCCTCAGCGAAAAAGCAGATTAAGAGGGCACGCAGCCGGATACGAGCACCATCAAAGGAAACCCAAGAAAAGGAAACAGAACTTTACTCTTAAATACAGGGCTACCCAGACAAGGAAATTCAACAATAAGTTCCCTCTTTAGACATTGCGCGTATCCCCTCCATTTTAACCAAAAAACCAAGACTTTCCAAATCCTCCGCTCAACTCTTCCTCCTTCAACCCCTTAAAAATAATACATAAAAAGAAAAAAACCCAAAATTTCCAACCGGGTTTATTAAACCCAACAAAAGACAAAAACTGATCAGTAATGAGACGGACAGAAACGACTCTGCAACCTATGAGTTGGATTAATTGAAATGGAACTCCAATTCAAGAAACACTAACTGAACTACCACGGGATGATTCTTTCCCATTATTAATCTAACCGCCAAAAAAGCGTCAACTCAAAGAGAGAGAGAGTGTGTTAGAAAGAAAGAAAGGCACGAGAAACACAGACTTTAAGATTTGGGAGACAGCGTTTATTAGTAATAATAACACAACATTATAGAGATAGAGAGAGAAACAGAAGTGCTTCTCTCTTCGTAACAGAGAGCCAGAAAGGGTCACGTTGGTGTCGGGTCCATGATCGTTCGCTTCGCCGCGTGTTTCAGTATGAGGAAGCTAGTGTCAAATTTTTTGTCGTCCGTTTCCCATTTCGTCTTTATGTGTCTCATATATTTCCCCTTTCCTTTTTTTTTCTCTTTTTTAAAAGATCAAAAGTTTCTCATATATTTAATTCTTTTATAATTTTTTTTGTTTCTAAGCTACTTTATGTTTGGTTTTTTTCAGGCTGTTTTGTCGTAACCCACGTTGTTCAATTCATTTCTCGTGCTAATATATGATGCATTATTGTCCTCTCTGCGTTTGTTGGTGTCTGCTGTTTCCGCTCTACGGATATTTTTGTTTATTTCCTGGTAAACCGCGGTAGGTGATTTTTAAAGGGAAATGTACCGCTGGGTCGCCGGGTCGGTAATCTTATATTCCACGTCAATGTTAAAATAATTAAATATCGTATACCAGCGGTTCAACCAAAAAAAATCATACCAAACCGAATCTATTTAAAAAAATTATATTAATTTTATATAATGTACAAAGTAGAATATAATTAAAACCTACATGCTTGTTTTAACATGATCAAAACTTAGTTAATTTACTGAAAAAATATTTAATAAATACAATAATAATAAAGACTGAAAATGATAGAATTAAATAGCACCCATTAGCATTAATAATATGTCTAAGAGGTACGGATGATTTCTTAAGACGTTTAGTAATATCATTGTTAGCAATTAATTCAATACAATAATACAAAACGTCGTGGAATATCAATTAATTAAATTCGTTAATTTAATTAAACGCCTTGCCACGGCGACCCGTTTGGGTGCATGGGTTGATAGGCAGGTGCGATTACGGTTCCTAATCCCCAACAGCCAAACACAACCTTACAGAAATATAAATAAATAAATAAAGAGTAAATGCACGCGTTATGCTCTAGTGTACTGTTCCGTTTTTCTCTTGCTGTCTTTGCAAGGAATTGGATTCCCAGGTCTGTCCTGTCGGCAGTGATACTTATGTTGAGAGAATGGTGGTGGTAACGGAATAAACGACGGATTCTTGGATTGTCTTAACGAAGGAAGCAGAGGGAGTGTTGTTACTTTACAGTGACGGTGTCAGTGACGTGGGATGCCCGTTTGACTTGTGAAGCTGATCTGATCGAGATGGTGATGTGGGTGTCACCGGTAGTGGTATTTGGTGGTGGGTTTTTGGTTGGGATGGTGGCACTTTTGGTATTAGAGGCTTTGGGTTTGTATGTTGTGATCAGAAGATTGAATCGGAGGACGAAGAGAGAAGAAGCCAAAGCGTTGTCGTTGCTGGCATCAGATGGTTCCTCAAAAGATTCCCAACTATCATTTGATAATGCTTATAACAAGAAGGTAGCTCCGTTTGTCTCCTTGTCTCGCTCAGTGGATTATTGCTGTTTTTTTTAAAAAAGAAAATTGCTGTATTCATTCGGCTCTGATATTTGAGGTGAAGTAGGAAATATCCTTTTGGTCTTTTTCTGATTTTGATAGATATTCTTGTATGGAGCTATGATATTTGCTAATGGGAGTCCTGTTACCTGGAATATGGAGGCAGGCTTTCAGTTTTTAACAGGGTGGCTGCTGTTTACTAGAGGAGCATTTTTGTGCGTGATTATCCTCCTTTCAACATTGCTAGCTAAATATGCTGCCTAAATTCTTTGACGTTCGATTAGTAGTAATTAGTGAATCATATAGGTATGGTTTTTGTGTCATTAGCTTCCACGTACTTGTCTAGGAATTTGGACATTTTGAAAGTGTACTTCAATTACGTCTAGAATGAAAGGTATGCACGAGCTTGCACAACTGCGGAAGTGTGCTCGTATATATTACTTTTCTTTTGCCTCGCTGACCGCTAGATGGTTTGATTTGGCAATTCAGGGAGTTGTTTGGATTCTAGAAGCAGACAAGGTTCAAAAAAATTGGCACGTGGAGAAAGTACCAAAAGAACAAAGGAAGAAGAATGAATTCATTGAGGTTAACCCTGTGAAGAAATATGCAAGAATCAAGGATCGATCCCTTACTCTGACTGATTTTGATGGTTCTCAGACAGTTATTACACTGAAGGGGTGCATGGTAGAAGCTGTTTCAGCTACAAGTCTTCCCTCTAGAAAATGGTAGTACTGATACAGACCTGCTTTTGCCTACTATTGTAATTTTGTTGTGACATTATGTTTCTATAGTGTAATTGAAAATGACTTGGAAAAATGATCAATTATTAGATTATTTGTTATTTTTGGATTGGATAATGTGACCGGAATTTTCTTTTTTGGTATTGCAGGGCCAAAAGGTTTCCCATAAAACTAGAAAATATCACTTCAGCATCCTCCAATTCAAATAGAATAGTTTACATTTATCTTGAGACATCTTGGGATAAAGAGTCTTGGTGTCAAGCCCTGCGTCTTGCTTCATGTGATGATAAACAAAGACTAAACTGGATCACCAAGTTGAATGAAGAATTCCACGTATATTTGACTTCCTTAAACACAGGATATCCTTCATTTATGAAGCCCTCAATGATGTTCGGTACTGGGCCGATAGAGATAAATAAGGCTGATAGAGTTGATGGTTCAGGATCAAGAGTTCGCCTGTTTCTAAAAAAGCTTGCAAGAAAGGCTTCGAAAACTGGTGCAGAGTATAGAGTTACTTCCATGTTAAGCCATGAAGACAGAAAGAATAATGGCAAATGTGGGCCACTAGTAAAGACTGCTACAACAGCCAAGGCTTCTGTCAGTTCTGCAGAAGATAATTTAGCTTTACCCTCAACATCTACTCTTCCTCACATAGCTAGCCAAAGTCATAGCTCTGCCGTTTCTGACATAGAATCTGATGATAAATTCAATATCGATGAGGGAACACTCTGCTGGAACTTGCTCATTTCTCGGCTGTTTTTTGATGCCAAAATCAATTCTGAGATAAAGAATTCAGCAAAAGCACGTATTCAGGTCTATTGTATTTCTCAAGCAGATCTTGCTGTCTTTGCATATCAGATGGATGTTGTACTCTGAGATTCCTAAAATGTCTTTATGTGACTGTCATTGTTTTTTGTGAACTTAACGACTTTGATGCATGAAATAAATGTCAAGGGATCATCAAGAATGCAACTACACGTATAAGAACCATACTGTTCGCACAATCCTCATTTATCTTTTCGTTTGCCTGCATGTACTGTTGTAATAATAGTACAGTGTGTTGTTTGAAGAAACTTTTGTATATACTAAGCTTTGTATTTTTCCAAATGCAGATGTACTGAGATGCATTTTTTTTTATAACAGAGAACATTATCCAATATGAGGATCCCCAGTTACATTGGAGAAGTCATTTGTACTGACCTACACCTTGGGAATCTGCCACCTTATATCCATAATATCAGAGTTCTTCCTATGGATATGAATGAGGTATGGGCATGGGAAGTTGATCTTGAATATTCTCATGGAATGGTTCTCGATATTGAAACTAGATTGGAAATCCATGATCTTGATCGCCTCAGAGGTCTGGTAGATGCTAATTCAGGATCAAGCTCCACTGGAGGTGCCCCTATAGAGCTTATGGAAGGTTTTGAATATTTTGGAGAGCAGCTAAATCTTAGTGACGGGAGTGGTGATGCACAAGGACAGAAAGAAGTGGGGGATCCTACACTTGGTATGTATAAAAACATTTTGCTTTGCAACTCTTATACTTGTTTCCTTGGATTCACTTTCATATTTCAGATACTACAAGTGATTCCACTGACCATGAATTTAAGTGCTCACTTCAAGGGGTTATACTTTTTGAATCTGAAACAAAGATAATCATCTGTGTTTTACAAATATCCAGGTCAATATATGGTGTATAGCATGCCATGATGGTCCATTTTTAATTGGCATTGAGTTTAAAGTTGGATAGAGCTGAACATGGATGTGTGGAAGTATCCTGTTAGTGTCTGTGGATATCATGACAACTGTCATTTTAATGATGCAGTCTGTGAGCCATGTCAAATGAATGGAAAGGCTGTTCATTTTAGCCTTTAAGTGTAATTCTTTTCTTCATATTTTTTTTTTCCATTATGCATCACATGCGAAACTTCCGGTATCAATCTATGGTTATGAAGTCACTTCACCTTTGTCTTGTTCTCATATGATGATAAACCTGTGATTTTGATGGCCTCTGTCTTTTTACAGATCGGTCAAAATGCTCTACATCTGGTTTGCCAACAAATGTATCTAGATGGAAATCCATTGTTAATTCCGTTGCCAAACAGGTTTCACAGGTCTGTAAATGAACTTTCTTCATATATAGGTTGCATTTATTGTTACACTATTCTTTTTTGCATCATTGAAAAGATTCCTCTATGTGATTCAAGCTGCCTGAAATCTCTTTTTTTGGCAGCTTACCATACTGTTCTTGAATCCAACACTAACAGGACCCATCTCCCTATTCAGCTTAGGCTATCTATTAGTTGCAGCAACTCAAATGTGTATGTAATGGTCTCAGCTAACCAGCAGTTTTGGTCTCTTCTTCCTTTTGTCTGTTGTCATGGAAGAGTATCTGTCATTGAATATGTGGATGGAGAAAATGAAAACAATGCTTAAAATGATTATATGGAGTGGAACTGCATTGCGTAATTGCAAGAAATAGATGTTTCTGAAAAGCTTAAGCTTTTTCTTGAGTAGTAACCGATTGATATGACAATGAAGGTTCCTATCTCCTTGTCGATAAAAGTTGCATCCCTGCACGGGACACTACGGATACATATCAAGCCACCACCCTCTGATCAGTTATGGTATGGTTTCACTTCAATGCCGGATGTAGAGTTTGGTTTGGAGTCTTCTGTTGGGGAACACAAGATTACTAGCGGACACATAGCTTCCTACCTGATCAACCGGTTCAAGGTATGAAATTTTTTCTTACCTAACACAGAAATTGCATTGTGCACAAAAACTTTGGCCATAAAAGTTATGCTTCTACAGAAATTGTAAGCTTTGTCCCTTGAGTTGGTGTTATGATTGATGTTTAATAGCTACATTTAAGGCCATTTTCACTGATGCAGACTGCCATCCATGAATCTGTCGTCCTTCCAAACTGTGAAAGTGTAACCATTCCGTGGATGTCTGGTGAAAAGAACGACTGGGTTCCCCGCAATGTTGCTCCTTTTATGTGGCTTAATCAAGAATCCACTTCTGATCGGGCCACGGCACATAAAGCGTTTAGTGTTGAACCTAATGACGGGAAGGCCAAGACAGACGCTGGCAAAGGAAATTCCAGTGATCATTTGGAGAGCAAGCACCAAATATCAGGGAATGAAGACTGTACTCGTCAACCTATTTCTGGTTCTTCTGATATCTTATTGAGCTCTTCCAACACTACAATACCAAGCAACAACTCTATAGATGAACTAAAAACGCCTTTGTTGGGGAGCAGTGAACCTCCAGATGGTGGCCAAGAAAGCAGAGGGCTCGTGTCCGAAAGTCGGTCACCATCAAGGTCTTTGATACCAGTACAAAGACAGAATCATGCCACAGAAGATGATGATTTGAAACCAAAGAAAATGGGAAGAAGAGCTAAGATGCTTGATCTGGGGAAGAAGATGGGGGAGAAACTGGAAGAGAAGAGGCGCCACATCGAAGAAAAAGGCAGGAACATCGTTGAGAAGATGCGAGCACCCTGAAACTTGAGAAACCGACAACCCAAAGGATGACTGAAGGCATCGATCCATCCACTTGGATGGTCTTGTACAATTTTTTTTAGGCACCAAAAGCTTCTTGATTCTAAATATTCTTTTCTGATTCTTTGGGAGCGGAAGTAACATCCCCGCAGCAGAGTTACATATGACAACTTCGTGGCTATATCTCAATACCTGGAATTTACCCTGTATGTATGTATAGCTAATAGGTTATAACTTGTAAAAGTGGAACCTCCAGTTATCTTGAAGGGGGACTTGTTCATCAACTATTGTATTTAACTATTTATTGAATTGGTAGATTTTCTCGATGCCTTACAATCAGAATATTTTCTTACCACTCTACCTCCCTGTTTTTTTCTGGTCCTGTGTTTCAAGAAGTGATACTAACGGTTCAATTTATGAAACAATACCAGTACGAGGCGGTCTGCTTTTGACTCCCTGGTTCAATTCACCTCCCGCAACAAGTCGACAAAGCGTCGGTGCTTTTCTGTAGGAGCTGTAGTTTTTAAACTATGTACTCTGTGTCAGAGACTCGACATGGAACGAACAGGGGAACAAGATAACAAAAGAAAGGTGAACATAAACACATGTAGCCTAGACATTGAGCCCTCGGACTTACTCTGTTATTTGTAACAGATTTACAAGATATAGACAAAAAATTGGAGCTGTTAGGTGTGTCTACGGAGCTGTAATGTTCTCAACCTGGTTATGAACCTTTCTGAAGTAATCCATCAGGCAAGATTCAAGCAAGAGAGGTTTGAATGTGTTCTTCTTTTCTCTAGTTGTTTTCTCTGCTTGTTTGCTCAGTCTCTTCTATCCTTCTCAGTACTTCACTCATCTTTGGCCGCTGCTCTGGCGCTATGTCTGTACACTCCAGAGCTAATTCAGTGAGCTTCAACATTTCCTCGTGTCCTTCTTTTGTGGCCAGCATATCTACATCTAAAATGTCAGTCGACCAGTCATAGTTGACCACTGCTCTAACCCATTCAGAAAGATCTTCTTTAAGAATTTTTTCATCATGTCCTGGTGAAACCTCACCTGGGTTCCTTCCAGTAATGACCTCTAGTATAATAATGCCAAAGCAGTAAACATCGGTTTTGTGATTCAGCTTCTTCTCTTTTCCGAATTCTGGTGACCTGCCGATTGCTAGTTCTTGAGACGATTTCTTATCTGGCAGCAGAGGCAAGAAACCATAGTTGGTCAGCTTGGTACGGTAGCTTTCACCGTCTATATGGATTAGTACATTTGATGATTTGAGGTTGGCATGAGGGACCTTGAGTGAAGAAGGTAAGGACCGGTGTAGGAAAGCCAGACCTTTGGCAATGTCTTTGATTATTGACAGCCTTGTTGCCCAGTTCAGAAGTAATCCCATTCCTCTATTTTCTAGCAACAAAAAACATGAACCTGATATTAGGAGATACGATGGGCGTGCTTATATTTCACTTAGCCTCGATTTTATGGAGAATGAAGAAAATAATGCAGAGGAAGGAGCACAGAACTGACCATGTAACAGATCATACAAACTTCCATTTGGTACAAACTCATAGATGATCAGCTTTTCCTTTTTAGAATAATAAAAAGAGATGATCCGTGTTAGGTTTTCATGCTTCATCCCTCCTAGCAACTGCATATGCCGGATAAACTCCTTCTTGCTCAAGCTGTCCCTGTCCTTGACTCTTTTGACAGCTACTACAGCACCTGACTCTAGTACTGCTTTATATGTAGTGCCAAGTTTCCCCTTGCCTAACATTTCTGCAGATGCGCTTAGCAGATCATCCAAGTCAAAAACAGCTATGTTCTTATCCAAAAAGTCCAACTCTCCGGTTCGTTCAGGATCCTCTCTAATTTGGGAATATGAGATGCGTTTGGTCGTCTGCTCTGCAGAGCTTTCTCCTGTTGGAAAAGCAAAAAAAGAGAAATATATTTAGATTATGCGACACCGTGAAGGTTAAGCTTAATTCAGTAGAGTATGATATACCCTGTTGATTTTCTTTAGATGTTTCCTTTTCTTTGATCTTTCTATAAAAACGCAGGAAAACAAACAGAAACACTATTGCTACAAAGCCGCCTGCAGCCGCAATCAAAACCATGCTCCAAACGGGGAGCTTCTTCTTCTTGTCATTCGGTGGACTTGCTGGAGAAACAGGAGGAGCTGGACATGGTTCCATTGGAAACCCACATAGATTTGAGTTGTAATCATAGGAGCTAGCGGGAAACCTTTGAAGGAAACCAGTTTCAGGAATCAGTCCTTGAAGTTGATTATAAGAGACATTGAAATCTGCTAATGTTGGTTGAGCAAAGGGCGGTATCCCTCCATCCAAATAATTCTGTTGCAACTCTATCTGTTTCAAGTTCGGCAATTCTGTGTACTCGAATGGAATTGAACCAATGAAACGGTTGAATGAAAACAACACATATTCCAGGTTCACAAGAGTGGTCAAATTAGGAAGATATCCGGAGACCGAGTTGTTTCTGAAGCTAACTTTTGTCAGGAAAGTAATGTTTTGTAAAATTGTAGGTGGCAGAGTACCTGTGAGATGTATTCCTTCAAGAACAAGGCCAGCCACGTGCCAATCCGAACAAGTAAGGCCAACCCACTTGCTTGAATTCTTCCCAATACAAGGATGTCCAGTCCAATTCTTACGCAAGTTCAAATCCGAACTAAGAGAATCCCGTATCTGCAGCAGAGCATATGTTTCTTCCGGATGGTACTCCTTCACCACATAAGAATCGGCAATGGTCCTCGACAACAAGGAAAACAACACTAAAATTTTGGATACTACAACCATGTCCAGCTCTAAATTCATGATGGGTTATGAAATCAAGGAAAGGAAGAGAAGGAAAAAAAGCATCCGGTTGCTGATCAGAAAGTCATAGCTAATTAGAAAGAACCGAAAAAACAACACTTTACAAAACTTCAAAGCTCAGAAATTCTTTGATGTTAGGATCACAGCTGGGACGACGTAAGCAAGGCGGGGTCTCAGAGATTCTTGGTTTGCCTCGCAACAAAGCAGTGCCAACAAATAATACTAAACTGTATATAATAACAAAATGTGAGCGGCATTGAAGGTTGAAACCCATTGTTAATGGAGCTGGACTGTTCATGAAGGAATATGGTATTAGAATATTAGTTTTCAAGGCTAATGTCAATGGCAAGAAATGCTCTGCAGTGGTGTCAATATTATGTCGAGGGAGGCAAGGCAATATAAAAAGGATTGTAACCAGAAACATGGCAGCTGGGAGACCCAATTTAGGGCTAAAGTTTCTGGTTTTATTTATTAGGGGGTAAAAACCAAAAAGTCAAAACCCAAAATATCCAACCCCAGACATTTACTAAACCCTAAAAAACTAAAACCCTTCTTCGTTTCAGTTCACTGTGATTCCTTCTTGGCATTTTCCTTTTGCTTTTTTTTTTTCTTTTTGAGAAAAGAAAAATCTTTGTTCGGTTACAGTGGGTGGAAGTATTGGCGGAGACAGTTCTGATCACCACTTCACATGATCAGGATAGCAGGATCCACTCGGCTCACCACTTGCGCGGCCAAAACTGGTTTCGTCTCTCACTTTTTAACTTCGTCTTTTCTATTGCATCTCCTTGGGATTTCTGGGACGTTTTTTCCTAGGTTTTGATACTGATTCAATGTGGGTTTCTGCTGGATAGTCATCTTCTTTTGTGAAAACATTGAATAGTGGTTTTAAATGGTATGCTGGGTTGCTCTTGCTCGCAGTTCTTGATGAGGGGAGCTACGCGATTAGGCGCTCAGTTATCCAGCGGCTACGGGCGGCACATGCCGCTTCTGTTCCATCTGACTCCCCGAAACCTCCGAAAGCTCGCAAAGTTTCGATGGTTGAGCGCAGAGCTTTGGTGGAATCTTACGTCAACAAGTAATTCCGATTTGCTTCATCTTTTTCTTCCAGCCTATTCGAGAAGGAAATGGATAAATTTTATTGCAAAAATAATGTGTTTGATGCATCTAACGAAGTACATCGTGTTCTTACCATCATCGTTATTCACGGTATAAGATCACTAGAAAGCTTCGGTTCTATGTTCTTGATGATACTGTTGATGTAGAGAAGGGAAGTATCAAGGGCATGTGTGCAATCCAGTAAAAATTGAGCAGTTTTGGCAAGAGGAAAAAGCATGCATACCCTGGGGTAGGGGACTCAAATTATTGAATTTGTTGATTAATTTGTGCACTTGAGGATCATGAGAAGTTGCTTAATTTTGTCTACTAAATACAGAAATCAATTTTTGAACCTTGAGGTATAATATTGTAATTGTTCTCTTCAGATACAGAGAAAGGCATGCTGGGAAATTTCCAACTATTAGTGATACTTGTGAAGAAGTTGGTGGCAGCTTCTATGTAGTGAGGAAGATTATTCAAGAGCTAAAATATAAGTCAAAAGTAGTTCCAGCAATTAGTGAAACGGAAATCCAGGGACCAAAGAAGCCAGCTAAGGAGAGTGAATCTTTCACTGGAGTTGAGAGTACATCAACTGAAGCTTTGAGAGTGGATGCAGATGTTGGTGATGCTAGTGAAATCTTTATTGAAGTCGAGGCAGAGTTGCAAACATCTGAGGAGGTGCTTTTGGAAGAGGTTATAGAATCCCAAGTTCAGGTAGGTCTTGTATGGCTCTTCTCCTTTTCATATGAGATCTACTCAAGTGTACAATTTCAGACCCTTTTGGGTATAAAAAGGGCATATTCAGATGTTCCAAGGTAGTTGAAGGACCAGAGATAGGCCGTTTGGTCAGTCTACTTTCAGTAGACTCCTATGGTTGCCGTATCCCAAACTTAGCTGAACCTATTCTTACAGACAGGATGGTTGAGTTCTTCCTTTCATGTTCTTCCTTGTCTACGTTGAATTCTGAAATTCAGTTTTATTATACTTTATATGACTGGATGAATTCTCTTTTGTTTATGCTATTGCTGCCCCCTTTCTACATTGCAGGAGAAATCTAATATTGCTAGAACGCAACCTAATCTGATGGAAGGGGACACCGACACCAAGGGCTTGCTTCCTTGTTTACCTGAAAAGTCGGATGAAGTCAAGGAAACACAAACTGAAAATATTAATCTTGCCAGCGTAAATGAGAATCTACTGAAAGAGGAGGCAGATGATCAACACTCAAAAAGACCAGAGATTTTGAAGAATATTTCGCACTCCGAGGAGGCAGATGATCACCACTCAAAAAGACTAGAGATTTTGAAGAATATTTCTCACTCCAAGGAGGCGGACGATCAACACTCAAAAAGCCCAGAGATATCCATGAATATGTCTCACTCCAAGACTGAAATTACTTTAGAACATAAAAAAGAACATTCTGTATCTGGAGATACCATGGGTCCTGATAATTCGAAGTACAAAGAGGAGTTGCCGGAACTGGACAAACATGTGCAGTAAGTTCTTCATCACATTGCCGATAGTAACTTAAACATATGACTGCTAGTTCATGCTGTTAATATCGTGCTATCTCTTTTGCTTCTCTTTTATTTGAATTTCTTACTTGATTGTTTTGGAATCTCTCCATGTAGGGATATCGTTATACATGCCGTCATCTAGCATTGCCTCATGACAAAAGAGGCTCTTTCCATTTACTTGTAGGGCTATTAGAATCGCATAGGTTGTGTATGTTCCTCACACTATGTTTCCAGAAACTGTTACGATTCTTAACCTGGAAATGCTTCTTCATGTGTATCCAGAATCATGTCATTTCTGCCCTAATTATACCATAAGATATTATTTGGGTCGCCATATTTAATGGTTTTTTGTTCTCCAGACACATTTCAGACCGGCAGACTAACGAGGCAGAGCAGCAGAAGGAATCGGCGATCTGGAGGAATTTGAAGTCATTTGCAGATGGCATTGTCAACATTTGGAGAAAGCTGTAAATCTCTGTGTAGTTAACTGTTGGCAGTTGATTTATGTTTTAGGAAGGATGATCACAGATGGGGTTGGTTAGGAAATGTACAACTTCTTGTTTCATATTTTGTGCTACCTCAACAAAGATAGCTATATGTTTATGGCTTGTTCAGAGCCAGCTAAAGTCTCGGTAGTATCAACAGAAATGTGCAAGGTGTGGTGGGTACTTGGCCGAAAGGCAATTCCTGTTAATCTTTCCTTTTTTCCTGTGATCAATTTGAATTTTGAAGTCTGACTTGCTTCGCTATGGTGATCATAATACTGTTCACATTCCTGGTGTCGTTTGCAATCCAAAAATAGAACAATCAGTTTGGTTTCTAGTTCCTAACATGCTAATGATGGCCCAATCGGAACTGAATGCTCTTCCTTTTACCACACCATTTCAACCGAGCCAACAATCTCTGCCAGCTTCCTCACTTGCTCATCCCTTTTCTCTTGCATAAATACCTCCCCTCCTTTCCCTCTTCTCCATCACATTCCTTCTTCCACCTCCTTCTGAGCTTTTTAAAATACAACCATGGCTTTATTATGGCACTTTGCTTTGAGTCTCTCTATTGCTACTCTATGCTTGTCACTAAATACCTGTCTTGCCCAAGAGATGAACGCCATTGATAAATGCTGGAGACAGAACCCCAGCTGGAGAAAGATGAGGATGCAACTAGGCACCTGCTCTGTGGGGTTTGCAGGAAAGATGAGTAACAACATTGGGAAAAGTACTACACGCTATAAAGTGACCGACCCTAGTGACAACCCACTGAATCCCATACCGGGAACTTTGAGGTATGGTACTACCATGATCAATGGCCGAGTGTGGATCACTTTCAAAAAGAATATGATCATCCAACTGCAAAGGCCCCTTCTTGTTAGCAGCTTCACTGCCATTGATGGACGAGGTGTCGATGTTCACATCACAGGCGTAGGCTGTCTTGTAGTATACAAGGTGTGGATGAAATCAACAAGACTAAGGACATATAATCTCTGTAGTTCCATTCACATGATGGATGGTTAATGCTAAATTTTGTTGTGTGCAGGCTACCGATGTTATCATTCATGGTCTTAGGATCCACCATTGCAAATCCCAAGGACCTAGCTCGGTGATGGGATCAGACGGGAAGATAATGCCTCTTGGCCAAATGGATGGGGATGCAATCAGGCTGGTCTCCGCATCTAGGGTTTGGATTGACCACAATACATTGTACTCATGCCAGGATGGACTTCTGGATGTGACTCGTGGATCCACAGGCATAACCATCTCAAACAACTGGTTCAGGGACCAGGACAAGGTGATGCTTTTGGGGCACGATGATGGGTACGTGAGGGACAAGAACATGAAGGTGACTGTCATCTTCAATCACTTTGGACCAAACTGCAACCAACGGATGCCTAGGTATTTTTATCTTAATCCTTGACATGATGAATAAATTTCTTCAAAGGGTATGCTACATGTAAATGATTGACCAATGTTTCGGAAACTGCAGGGTCCGACATGGATATGCACATGTAGCCAACAACCTCTACCAAGGGTGGGAACAGTATGCAATTGGTGGTAGCATGAATCCTAGTATTAAGAGCGAAGCCAACTACTTCATTGCACCAAAATCAGGGAACAAGGAGGTAAAGATCCTCTTCTGAAACAGCAACTGAAAACATAACATTTCAACATGTAATGACCGAAGCGTTTTTTACAGGTAACATGGAGAAATGGGATCGACAAGAACAGCAATCCTTGGAGCTTCTACTCCAAGGGGGATGTCTTTGAGAATGGAGCTTCTTTTGTCCAAACAAGATCAGGACAGGCAAAGCCTAACTATACTGATGAACAGACATTCGAGGTTGCAGATGCCAAATCAGTGAAGTCCTTAACAAGTTGGTCCGGTGCTTTGAAATGCTCAAGAACATTAACATGCTAACAAAGAGTAGCTGCAGCTGCATTGACATGTACTAGCTACACCAAATAGGAATTCAAAATTTCTTCTTGTATAACTCAATTCAGTAGCCATTGTTTCTAGAAGTCGAAATCTTTTATTCCAACAGCAAAATTGGAGTCGGACAACAGAATACTTCGAACCAAGAAATACAAACATCTCATTTATCGGTTCAGATCCAATTAGTACATATATTTACTCCTCAATCTTCATCATCAGAACTCGTATATGTTATACCTAACAAACTCTTTACAGAATTGTTGTCGTTTTCATTTTTAACTGAATTTACCTCATCAATCTCTAGTTCTACTTCCCTTGGCTTCGACAAAATGTGATCTTTCTTCTCCTCATCAGCCTCAGACTTGACAGTCTCTGGAATTTGGCCTGTTGAAGTGGAGGTGGAACCATTACCATTCAAGGTGTTTGAAACTCGAGGTCGTTTAGGTTTAACTTCTACAACCTTCTTTAACAGATCTTGCTGCCTACAGTCCACAAGATTTAAGGAATTAGACCAAAGAAAGCAAGTAGAAGCAGCAGCCTTGATAGTCGAATCAGAAACAATAAAATGTAAGAGTTTGCCACAGTTACCTAATCCCGCTCTTTGGCTTTGGTTCAACACGAAGTGGCAATGGAACCAATGCAGGGGAAGAATCTGCTAAACTTGCAGCTTTGTGTTCCAGGGTTAAAGAAAACACTAAGCAGAAGAGAGGTAATGATAATAAAAGTAGCATCTCCTTAGAATAGAATTAGCCACAAGGGATCAGATCCAGAAGACATCAAAGCCTTCATGAAGGTATTTTCAACATTATTCACAGGACCCACAGACAACAGTATATTATTCCAGAAAAGAGTTCAGTTACAGAGTATGTCTAAAACCCACACTCTTCAAGCATAGACAAAACTGCAGTGTTCCCATTACCGAAAAAACCAGGGGGAATACAATGTCAATCAGGTAATAAGATCCTGGACAGTAACCTCCTGATAAAAGTGCCAAATAGCATTTGTTTTTCCAAAGAAAGAAAACGAACAGATTTCAGTTAGGAAAAGAGCCATGACCAAGCACAATTAGAATCATACCAACTCGTTATATAAGAAGCATATATCAGAATCTAACCAGTGCACAGCAACAAAAAAAAAAGGCTTATAGATAATGATCGAGATAATTATTGAAAGAACAGAAGGATATTTTAAAGGCAGCAAATGCACGTTTCTCAGTGCGACGGAGGAGGCGTTCAGCATCCTCCTCGGCCTCCATCTGCTCCTTTAGATATAGCAAATCATCACTGTCCAAAGCTGTATAAACCAAGCTCAAGAAACCACACCTGGAAAAAAAAGCATCCAGAACCTTACAGAACGCAGAAAGAGAGAAACACTATACCGCCACGGCCATGAAGATAGCCTCCACGTTCTCCAGCAACCTCTTGCATCTGCTTTCCCATCGACCACCCAACGGGACATGCCAAAATCCCTGTCAGGGCATGTTATCAGAATACTACCCCACAAATTTTTCACACAAAAAGAAAAAAAAGCAAAAGGAAACACTGCAATTACTGCGTCAATACCACTAGAAACTCCAAATCAGCCTCAAAGCATAAAAATACACTAATTCAAGTAACTTGAACTGAAATTGAAAGGGATTTGATAATGAAATTTGATAATGAAAACATTAAAAAAGCAAAAAAAGGATCGGGAGAGGCGACGCGCTAACCTTGGCGACCATGCGATGAAAAGTGATATCTTCATCGTCGATTTTATCTTTCCCTCTACCCAATTTCTTGTCTGCAGATACAAAAGTTAACATTTGTAAACCTTTTTCCTCTCGATAATTACCACCAAGCATAATATAAAACCAGCAGAGTCGGCACCTTTAGGGTCGGTGAGATTAGTGTATTCCCGAACTTCTCTTCCCGCCATGTTTTCCTTTTATTCTCACCCGAGGAAAATCCTAGTGCCGGCCGGCCTCCGAATACCGAGAACACTATCCAACAATTAGAGGGACCGTTAGCCGCTTCCAGCAATGAGTTGATTAGGTCCGGCAATTTCTTGCTTTCAGAATTTCAATTTTGAACGAACCATGGATTGCTGTAGCCACTGTCGTGTGAAATTGCAGGTACATCCGGTCTGAAGCCCAGCCCAAAGAAATGGTGCTAATGCTAATCCAGAGCCCAATCAATGAAAGCGCCTGATCCAATTTTTATTTGGGAGTGGCCCAAACTAAATTAGTGGGCGAGTTGTGGAGACAGAATAACCTGTAATCTGAAATGCAGGAATGTTGTGATACCTTCTCTCGATCACTACAAATTCATGTTTGAAAAGGTTATTAGACAATAAATTTAATTAGTATCAATTGTATCCAACTATGAAAAATTATATTATAATTTCAATGATTTTCAGTCATAGAATGGATTTGAATTTCTTTTCTTAAGTTATTGGATGAAATTAATAATATTCCTATACAATTATGTTTATGATGATAATATAATTAAAAATTATCTCTTCTTGTTATTACGTATTTAATAAATAGAGATACATGACATTAAAATATATCAAATTTAAATTTGATATTATAGTGCCGTATTAAAATTAAAATTTAATATATGGCTGCCATCAAATATATATTAAATTTAAATTTAACATATATTATTTTCTTCTAATCTCGTATCTAGGGCAATCAAATAAATACTTTGATAGAAAAAGATAACAAACAGATATATATATGTTGTGATTGGATTTTGTTATCTAAATATTTAATTAACAGATATTGTTGGAAAAAATAAATAAATTTAACACGGTATAGTAGTTGTATTTAATTAATCAAAATTGAACAAATAAACTTAAATTTATTATGTATTATAATTTTTAATTATCTTTATATTAATTTTTATTATTTATAAAACTAAATTTAATTAAATAAATTATTTTTTATTTAAATATAGTTAATTAGGTCGTTGTACCTAATAATGAGTATAACCTAATATATTATAAAATTAAACTTTGTGGATCATATAGCACTAATATTAATACTAGTAACTAATTATTAGCTTATTTAATTAATAAAATTAAAATATCTAAAATATAAAATAATCCATCTAATTAAATTATTTTTTATATTCATAAAAAATTTAAATGAATATATAATAGAATTAAACAATAGGTCTGAAATTCTTAGATATTAGTATAAAGTGAGTAAATTAAGTTCAAAGGCAAAAACGTGACTATAATTTAAAGATTTGCCTAAGGGTAAGAAGAGAAACTGATGACAGGTAGCGGCGATCTACTTGTGCAAAATCATGAAGAAAGGGCGGAGGAAGAGATGATGATGAAGATAGGATTGTACGGAGGGAAAGTGAGGGTTTTGAGAGAAGATGAAGAATCAGCCGCAGAGGAAATGATGCTACTATGGGGAATTCAACAGCCGACCTCCTCAAAACCCAATGCTTTTGTCGCCCAGTCCTCTCTTCAACTCCGGCTTGATGCCTGCGGTCACTCCCTCTCCATCCTTCAGTCTCCTTCCTCCTTGGTAAGCACATAACCCTTTCAGTTGTGGAGGATATTTTCTTCACTGTCTGTTTTTTTTCTGTTTGCTATATAGTTATTCTTTGGCTATGTTTGTGTAGGGCACTCCAGGAGTTACGGGTTCGGTGATGTGGGACAGTGGGGTTGTGTTGGGAAAGTTCTTAGAGCATGCCGTGGACTCTGAGATGCTTGTTCTTAAGGGGAAGAAGGTAGTTGAGTTGGGTTCTGGCTGTGGATTGGTAGGGTAAAGAGATGAGATAACCCTTTATTCACTACTCCATATTCCAATCTTCTAGTGTAGCTTTAATTGCAGTTTGATTCGACCAAAAGAAAAGTCGGTGTATTTTCTCACTCGTGGTATGGTTAAACGTCTGATTTGCAGCTGCATTGCAGCTCTTCTGGGTGCTGAAGTTGTACTTACTGATCTGCCTGATAGATTGAGGCTCCTGAAAAAAAATGTAGAGGCCAATCTAGGACATAAAGATGTGCGGGGCTCTGCAGTTGTAAAGGAGCTCACTTGGGGCGATTATCCAGACAGGGAATTGGTACAGCCTTTACCTGATTATGGTGAGCATTCATCTTCCTATTTTGATGTATATATGGCCATCCAACTTCTTATAAAATACTGAATTCTTTTGTTTGAGGCGCATATCGACCTAATTGGGTTACTTGCTCATAATTGGGTTACTTGCTCAGTTTTGTATATGCAGTTTGGGCAAGCTTGATCCTTGTATGTTAGTCGGGCCTCACAGTACGGTTAAATGATTGCCCTGATGTTTCTACTGTGAGATTTTTGTAGTTAGAAGTTGAAGAAAGTATCAATATAAAGGAACTGAAATAAAGAAAGGACTAGCTTACACGCAAAATTTTCATTTATTTGACTGAACCTAAGCCTCAACCCCAACTCAATTAAACTAAACATTTTGGCACTTGAACTGCAAAATCGTAGTTTATGAAAGAGATGCATTTAGCATATCAAAATTTTTAAAAATTCTTCTGCAGTTCTTATTTTGTAGAGTATTGTGAAGTATTTTATTATGAGCCAGTAAAAGCTGAAGAACATAGTTCAATTTTAGGTTGCAATGTCGAGGCATATCTTATTCTTGCTTAATAGAGTGATAAATGTATTCTGTTATTTGATAAACGTTGAATCTGATTACTGGAAAAATATTTCCTTTCGCCTGAAACCTCTTTGATTTTTCAGTGCTAGGGTCAGATGTGATCTACAGTGAAGAAGCGGTGGTTGACTTGTTGGACACATTAGTGCAACTCTCTGGAACCCAAACAACAATCCTTTTGGCTGGAGAACTGCGGAATGGTTAGAATCTCTTCTGTCTCTCCTCTTACAAGGAAGCGTGGAATTAGAACCCTAAAAAATTTCTTTATTTGCAGATGCTGTCCTTGAATGCTTCTTAGAGGCTGCAATGAAGGATTTTGTTGTTGGGCGCGTAGAGCAAACACAGTGGCATCCAGATTATTGCAGCCCCCGAGTTGTGATGTATATTATGGTGAAGAAGTGAATTCGGTCCAGGATTTTCACTTTAGAAACTTTTATTTTGTTACAGATTTCTGCACTTTATATGGTAATTATTTAGAAAAGCATATTAATGTTAGCATTTTAAGACTGCCAGCCAATCTTTTTTGCCGGATTTGGCCCCTAATTTCTGCTGTGTCAGTGATTTCCAGATGTGACAAACCATTTTCATCTAATACAACCATTAGCAGAATAATGCTAACTGTTTATTTTTTCCATCCCTGTCGTTTTTATTTTTCTTTTGGTCTAGAGAATTTTATTATTGTCTTCTGGTGGAGGCATCCATGTTCTTCCCATACGGAAGTTGAAATGCACCCAAATCACCAAATGGTCTTATGTCTGTAAGTACCAAAGAAGTCAAAAAGAGACATAACAACTGTAATAAATCAAATTCACCCTAAATTGGCAGGAAGAAGATGGTTGCAACACGTCACACTGATGATACCATTGGAGGGTAACAAACAGTAAGTTGACCTAACTTTAGTTTGTTCATGGCTTGGTTTCTAGTCAAATATGCAAGGAGGAACACTTTATTGCAAGGTTTTTATCAGACGAGGTGTTGAAACTGATTGCATGCTTCCTTCTTAGCTGAACCACTTGCATACATTGGCTTCTGTGCACGTATGTTAGTCGGTGAAGAAGGTTAGACTTTCCCAACAAGAAAACTGTTAGCCTAAAAGTTTAAAGAAAAAAAAAAAGGACACAAGTCATACAAGGAAACTACAGGGAGCTCCATGTTTTGCTATAAAACAACATCAGTATGTTGCCAATAATTTCTTATGAAATTTGATGCACAAACTGACTTGAAGAACTAAGTGTTGGTTGCAGTTGAGGAAGAGATAGAGAAAGCAAATAAGTAGCGGAAGAAGGAGACAACCGCAAGCCATGGGAGATCAGCAGAAAGTACATCCTACGGTGGATGTGGAGGCACCACGACCAACAACTCCATTAGTCTCTCAAAACTCTGCAACGTCAGAAAAGGGAAGTCCTCTGCAAAACTACCCTCCAGTTCCATTTCGTACCGTTCCAGTAGTAATACATTCAAAGGAACCAAAGAGAAGAAGCTGTTGCTGCAGATGCTTGTGCTGGACAATAGGCCTCCTGATCCTTCTCTTAGTGATTGTAGGAACCGTTGCTGGCATTCTTTACCTGGTGTTCAAACCCAAGATTCCCCAGTACTCTGTTGATAGTCTGAGAATAAGTGATCTGAGGCTCAATCTTGATATGACCCTATATGCTAAATTCGACGTGAAGATCACAGCCAAGAACCCCAACAAGAAGATAGGAATATACTACGAGAAAGGCGGCCGATTGAGCGTACGGTACACTAACACAAAGCTATGTGAAGGGTCCATACCGAATTTCTACCAAGGCCATCAGAACATAACAAAACTAGACGTCAGTTTGACAGGACAAGCAGAATCTGGAAGCACATTGATGACAGCAATACAGGAGCAGCAACAAACAGGACGCATCCCGTTGGATCTTAAAGTTGTTGCACCAGTGGCTATCAAACTGGGGAGCTTAAAGCTGAAAAAGGTGAGGATCTTGGGGGACTGCAAGTTGGTGGTAGATAGCTTGAGTACCAACAACATCATCAGCATTAAAACAAGTAGCTGCAAGTTTAGATTAAAGCTTTAAGTTTCATTCCACGTTTTAAAGAATTAAACGTCATTCTTGTATTACATCAGCTGTTCGGGTTATCTAGTTGCTATCTTATTCTTTTTTTGAAATAGAAGAGTATTCCAACTAGCATCTGTAAAAGACCACAGTACTTTTCAACACAATTCCCTTTGTAAAATTTTCTATATTCTACATACCGGTATGCTCTCTATTTTTTTTCCTTGGGGAAGACCATTCATTTTGCTTTTTTATATTCTACATATCACTTTTAACTTCATTCATGGTTAAATAACTTCTTTCCACCTTTTTCACCGCCACGGGCCCAAAAAGAACTGATTTCCATTAGGGAAGTCATCAAGCAGCACAACAGGGTGTGGTGTGGCTTACCGCACCAAAGGAAAACACACGGTTGCATTCGTAGTAGTTCTTCAGGATTTAGACGTACCTATGTCAACCAGTAACACAATTGTATGCGACTAATCTCCAGTTAAAGCCCGTGGTCTGTGTTCAATGGTAGACAGAGACATCCCTGTCTGTGAAACTGCTCTGACAAATGCCATATTTGCTGTTAAAGTTGGAGCTTTCCAGTGATCACCAGTCCCAAAGACAACCTTATTCTTCAATGCCAACTTTCTCGTTGTTGGGAGGCCCATCATGCGTTCTGAAGGATTATCTGGCACAACCCTGCAAGAAGTCCTCGCCACAATAATAGCGGTAGCTTACAATTGGATCCATGCACAAAACTATGCAACTGACTCAAAAGTTATTAGTGTCACTTACATGAGTTGATTCAGTATTCTGTCAGCTCTTAAATTTTCGTTAGGCCCTCCACACAGAGAAACTAACTCTTTAAACTCTGAAAGAACGCTTTCACATATTATGCCTTTCTTTCTAGATATCACGCCGGCCAGTTCAGCAAGTATTGGATTCTGGATTTCAGACATGACCTGGCAAGAGGGTGAGGGTTCAGAAAGCATAACTGAAGATAAACTCCAGTAGTAAGGTGTACCACATTGAACTTCTACTACGAAGACATGTCCAAAAGCGCAGAAGCCAATAAAGGAGTTCAACAAATTCTGGCCACCAAGTTAGGAGGCAGCACAAAATCAATAAAAGGAATGAAAACTACCTGCGCAATCACAAACTCGAAGTTCCCTTTAAACCGGTGCCTCAAATCAGTCTCTGGAGTGGCCAAAAGTTTCTCAGTACAGCCATTGCTGATTCCTGAAACCAGAGCAATCAATGCTGTGGTATCAAAATTTACAAAATCTCCATCACCATCACATTTGTCTTTCATTGGTGAACACAACTTCAAACCCGAAATAACACGACAAAAACTATCACCCTCATCCAATTTTCCTTGATCGAACTCTCCTCGTCCCTGCGGCAAAGCTGGACCGAGACCAATACTTCTCGCATTCTTCACACAATCAACCTTTAATTCAAGCACACACGCCTCTTGATACGACCTCGCAACCACATTGACCCACTCCCCTCCTAATTCATCCTCAGAGAAGCAATCAAAATCAAAGAAACTAAACTCCAAACCAATATCACGAGCCCCGAGCTCCTCTCTCACCTTCTCATATGTAAACCCCCCAACCCCGCGCGAGAAAAATAGAATAACGGAACAAGGCAACGTTATCGAAGAACACTGGGCTGCAGCACTAAGTATCTGTTCAAGCTTAAATTTCAAACCTTTACGGTCGCTTTGATCATAAACCCAGAAAACATAATCAGGGTTCCTATCAGAAACGACAATCCAAACCGGGTTTTTGTTAAAAGTACAAACTATATCGACATGAACATTCTTTGACAGAGGTACTGGCTTACAAACGCGCGAGACTCCGGTCACGAGCGGGTGATGGAGTAGATGAACTACAGCCTCCAGGTGGCCAATATTTGTGCTGAAAATGAAGAATTTTTCATACTTTAATTCTTTTTATTTCTCACTCAGACAATAAACCAATTGTGAGAATTACAATTGATGGTTAAAAAGGATGAACCTGAGGGGCAACTGAGGGCAGCGGGATAGGAAGTTGAGTTCGGAGCGGGCAAGTTTTAGAAGTGTGCGTTTGCATGACTGGGTGATGTTGGTGCGCGCCGGCAGTGTGGTTATTCTCTGTATTACTGTGGCGCATCTCTTCTTCGCTGCTTCGATTTCCTCCATAACCGTGACTCTTCAACCTTTCGTCCCTACCAGAGAGCTCCATCCTCTCCTGCGAAGAGGGCTTTTCTACCAAGTGGCCTGATAAGCATTTTAGTCTCCCAATACGATGGGCCATGTTAGGCCCACCTGTAGCCCGACCAATAATCCAGAACACAACTATTGTATTTACAGGCCCAACTTTCCTTTTTTAACGTACATATTAAAAAATATATTCGAACTTAAAATTAATATTTCTTGGAATTCCGATTTTCTAGAATTTATCAATAAGCATCAACCAACCATAGAATTTCCTACATATTCCAATCTTCAGAAATTCGGAAAGAAGCAAGGTAAGAAAATGACTGCTTATTACCATAATCAACTTTTACACACAAAATCTTGTATCAGAGCAGGCAAATTTTGCCAGTTGCAGATTTCAATGAGAAAAATAAATGGATACACGCATAACCCTTTTTCTAGTTGTGTCCATTGGAACGAGCACACGCTGCATGGCAAGACAATTTACAAACAATGGAGGAAGATAGATGAAAGGATCAAAGGAGAGAAGCCAACAAAAAAGAGGTGTGTGGGAACATGGAAGATCCGAGGATCTCTGACACAGAATGATCGAACTCTTAGAACTCGTCATTCCGGGTTTTGCAATTGGTTCTTGGTCATCTTTTTCTTGCCTGGTAACATCATGTGGTTGGAGCCGGCATCTTACATCACCCCTTCAGTTCGTTTGGGCCGGCCTGACCTGCACCAATATTCTCCTCGTTCCATGAGGGGTCTACCGGAGGAAGCTGATACTCGTCGGGTTTCAAGGCCAAAGCGAAATCTGGCAGTGTTGGCGCTGTCTCCATGATTCTGCAGCCAACCAAAATTACCAAACCAGAGATTAGGATCGTTTTACACCTTCCTAATAACAACCAAGGAGATGAGAAAAACAATTCAAACAGAGCTGATTTCACTTACTTTTCTTGGGAGTATAGATCACGGTTTATCCGAACCTTACTAGAAGTATCTTTTGGAATTTTCTCAGAAAGATACTTCATGGTTCCCCAAAGCGGTGGATTTCTGCAGAAACATTAAAAATGTTCAGAATGGGTGCACAGATTGTCATTATTTTTCAGTATGAAGCCGCACATAAGAGGAACCAAGATTGGGAACAGTTGAGGAATGTTAGCTTTGTATTTGAATTCCAAATGACTGAACATAATCTGACATAGCAAGGGATGTTAGCTTTGTATTTGAAACTCTGCCTCTCTGTTTTGAATAGGCAAGAGGTTGACATAAATATATACACAAACATATGGTTTGATTACTGGTTGATTCTGAACGGAAAAGATCCTCAAAACAGTAAGGAACAATGACAAACAAGCATATAATGCAATCTTAGACCGGAAAAGAGATGAGGTATATGCATCCGGTGTCGGTAGGTTACCTTGATAAAGGAGAAGCAGCATGGAATGCCTCACATGCTTTCTTGCTTTCCTTAAAATACTCATCTGCAGCTTGCAAAGCAGCTACAGCCATCCCATGAGATTTCTCTGTGTTCCCTTCATCGAGGATCAATCCATGATAATAATATGCTGCAGCCTGGATGGTGAATGGATTATGAATTAAAGAACATCGTTTACTTGGATTCTTTAGCAGGAAAACGCAAAACTCATCCTGAATCACTTGTGATGTACCTTTGATTCTAGGTATCTCCACTTTATAAATAGTTGGTGCTTTTCTCCCCAGCCATTTGCCAGTGGAAGAGTCATGATGTTATCTTGAGCCTTCAGGAAGAAAGCAGAAAAAATTAGTTAAGTTTCAACACAAGAAATAAGATAGAAAAATGACTGGGTAAGAAAACACAGAAACATCTATGCACACAAATGTCATTGATGTATCGAACTATTCCGACAAGCCGGATTTCGAGATCTATGAGCTTCAGTTTTCAGATCACAAGAAAAAGAAAGTGGGTAAGTGAAGCAATTGAATGATGGTTAATCATATTCAAAATCAGCATCTGAATAATCATCTGAACTCTACAAGCATTTACTGTTAGTTAGAATCTAGAAACAATCACGAATACTAACACCTTCATACCTGCTGCCAGTACTTCACCATCTCGCATGCAAGCCTTCGCTTCACGGCAAGAGTAGCTTTAGCACTATCAATTGCCATTCCAAGTTGGATATCGACGCTCTGAATCAGAAATAGATAGAGAAGAATAGAAACCAGTAGATAGTGAAATGAATATCACATAAAAGCTGAATACACTAAGAAAACAGAGTTATCTTAACCACCAGTTTTCTATATCTCTCATTATTTGAAATATTATTTCAGGTTCCGCCCCAGTGCTTAAAACAAGGCAGTACCTGCCCCAAAGCTTGCAGGCAAAGAGCTCGAAGGGTTCCTTCAGCAAGGTCCACTGGCAAATCTTTCCTGAAAATAGAAGTGAATAGTGTTAAACAGCTGCACATTAACCATGACCTGGTGACTCTATCCAGTAGTACTACTCTTTCATCAACGAAAACCTTAGTGCGGCAGATATTTGTGGGAGCACATGTCGGACAGCACAATCCAGGTATCCTGCAGCCTTCAAGAAAATGTCAATGGATGCTCGCCTGCTTTCTGTAATTGGGTAAAGGAAAAAGCCCAAGAATATCAAGTTGCTTTTATATATATATATATAGCATCAGGAGAGCAAGATAGACCAATGCTAGCACAGAAAATGACAAGAATTAGATATAAAAGCATGAAGTAGTGCATATACAAGTAGCTCAACTTTCTGATAGCCTTTGTATAAATGTAAAATGAATGGAAGGATGACCATTGACATGCCAACTATGCAGAACGTACCCTCCGATACTTTTGGTTGATATCCATCCGTGGAATTTCTAGGAATAAGCAACAAGTTCGCTTGCGATAGCGATATCATTGCCATTAAGTGTAATACCGACAGCACCTCATACCATGCACTAGAAATGGCTCTTTCCTACAAAATTCCTAAATTCATGTCAAAACTAGCATCCTTGCATCCATGAGAATGGTTACAAAGCTATAAAACAAAAGATACTAGACAACAGGTAAAAAAAGGATGGATCATCCCATAATGTACCCCAGCATCATCTTCTTGATTGATCCACACAAATTGGACATTGTGCTGAAGCTGGCTACTATCTTTAACCACCAATCCCAAAAGAACAGGTAAGTAATCTTCAAGAGCCTGATGCAGATCAGACAATGTTGAACCTCCTGCAAAGAGAAACTTAATGTAAGATATTAAATTATCTATTGTTAATGCTAGTCTAGAAGGATATGTCCATCTGAGCATCTCAAAACCTACCATGTTGTGTGGCGGCTTTTCTCCTAGTCCTTGTGACTGTGGGAGCTTCTTGTCCAACCATGACAATAATACGCGTCCTTAAAGCCGATAGGCGAACCACTAAACTCTTGGTCAAGCTGTCACCCAGTGACAGAGAGAAATCAACAGGTTTAGGTATTCGAAAACCAGGCACATACACAGAAATTTCCCCTATGCTCCCTGGTCTTCTTCTATTTCCACCAGAATCACGCGGGCTAGATGCTATGCATCCCATATCCTAGTAATTACTGAATAAAAATGCATCAGATTACTCTTTCAAGCGAACAGAAATCAACCAAAAATACATGACATAGAAGCAATGACTACAAAAATACATAACATAGAGGACCTTCACAAGGAAAAGCAGAGTGTTAGATAGCGGTGAGGGAATCACAAAGAAAAGTCCCAACCAACAGAGCACGAGTAGTAGGTTACTCACGAGCTGTGTCCAACAACGATAGTAGTTTATATTTAACACCAATCTCATCAAACGAGAGATTGACTAAAAAACCAATTTAATGCAAAAAGGTTAGCCCACCTGGTCCCTTATCAGATTCTGGTTGACTGTTGAATCGAGACCTCCAATAATTGCTGCAGAGAAAGAGAAATCAAAATAACCCATTACGTGAAAGATAAAGAACATCTATCAATCGAAAAAAAAAAAAAGAAGCAACAAGCGAATCACATGTCAAGCATGACACTTTGCAGTTTACTTTCTTCCCCATTTTCAGAAAATACAAATAGTTCACTTCAACAGACACAGTTTTTCATTAGAATTGAAGAGTGTCATACCGGTGGCACGACTAATCTCTTTTCTTGGATTTCTATCAACCGAAAAGTTCTTAATCAAGATGAAGAAAATGTCATTTCACCATTACACATGCAATCAAACTATCAAAAGGGAACCGTGAAGCTAACGACTGTGTGAAATTAAACAGAACTGAAAAAATAAAATTTCAAGCTGTATCGCTCAAATACAAAGGTAGCAAAAGGATTAAAAGAACTCACATGGCAGACTTTATTGTCCCATAATTGCATATAATGCTATTAAATAAATACCGGTAAGTTATACTATATGAATTGTGAGTAAAGCATCATCCAAATGAGCTACTGCAAAACAAAAGGAAGGAACCTATAACCCGTGAACAAAAGCAAAGGCACCTCTTTTATATTCTTTACCGGAGTATTTTAAAATGATCGATACAGAGATCGAATCCAATTAGATAAATGAAAGCAACCGAATACTATTACAGAGTAAAGTAACCAAGAAACGTACACAAAACAGAAAAGCTGATACTCCAAGTAAGCCAATTATGCCACTCTTTAACTAGCCAAACGCTCAACTGAATACAGTCTGTTGGAAAGAGCAAAACTTTCATTTTGACATAATCAGCAGGTGAGGCAAACCAAAAACCCAGAAAGCGAATTGCAGAAGAGAAAGAGAGAAAGCCACAATGAAGTCTTACCAAGCAAGCAATAAAGCTTTTTCTTTTCCTCCTTCTAACCGGCTCAGAGACAGAGAGACAATACACCCAGAAAACAAACCAAGAATCAAAAGCAACTATGAAGCCGATCGAAGAAGTGAATTATTACGCTCGGAAACTGAAAACGTTAATGACAGAGGAAGCTTTTCTGTTTTGTAAGAATACAACCATAGAGAGTTGTTCTGCTCAGAAGGTTCTAACTTCTAATGAAGAAAAAGAACAAAGAACGTCCTTTGCTTTATAAATTAATCGAGTTACAACTTATACCAGAGCCTCCCTTACAGCCGCAGGGAAAAGGGACAGTGTTTTTCATGTAAGGAGTAACCACGCCTGAGTGGCGGCTAACTCTCTGCCTTTTAAATCTCTCTCCAAAATTTTGACCATTACCCCAACCTGCAGCTCTGCTTCCTTACTGTGTTTAACCAAATCTTGAGTTCCATGAACTTGTCTGTCCCAAATCCCAATCTGGCTTGACTGCGTTATAATAACAGTAATAATTAATTAAATAAATAACATCATCCCCATTGGTCGGTTAAGATTTTTATCAAATTTAGGAATTAATTAATTGTTTCTTAAACAAAGTTAAATTGACAGAATCAATAGGAACCCCATCAGGAGATGCTTATGTCATGATCCAGTAAGACATACTAGTGCTGAGTGCTTTCTGTGTTCTTCATATTTTATCTTTAATTTACAATTATCCACTCTTAATTGCATAACTAAACCGGAGATAAGTTAAACTAATCATTTATAGCTTTGGGTTAAAGAAAAAAAAATGGAAAAGTAAATACTAAGTACAGAAGACAACAAAACTGGGACGGCCATTGACAAAAGTTGGTGTGAGCGTACATTTGCTAAGTTTTATCCTGTATGTATGCGTCTCTAGTTAACCGAAGGGCAACGAAAGTAGAGATAATCAAATATCTGATTAGCCTTAATTAATCTAATATAATCCCTAATCAGCAACAAGCAATTAGCTGTTTTCATAATCGGTCAACAAGTCAAAATTAAACCTCGTGATAGGAAAAGTGGTCCATTTAGTAGGGTTTGAGAGATCCATTTCAAGACCAACTAACCATTTTCTCTTGTGTCGGAACTTCATCAATAAGAATGATTTTTCCTCCGTTTGATATGATAGAATTGTCAAAATTAAAATTGATATAAGAGTTATTAGTAAGTATTTTCAGAAATAAACTAGAAAAAAAAAAGAAAAAAAGAAGAAGCTGGTTGCATACGAAAGCTTGGTTGCTTGCATTCTTCCGCTTTCTCGAGGGTTACAAGGTCAATCATGGAACGAAAGTCATGACAGGGACTGCTGCTGTCCTGCAAAACTGAAAACACGGCACATGTCAAGAATGGAAGCGGAAGGTGGGTTCTGAGTACTGTGAGGAAGCTGGACGTGATCGATTTTTCTACAAAGCATGAACACTAGTCTGTTGACAAATGTCACATGGCAATGTCTATTGGAGCTAATGTGAGGATCTCTACCCAGTGGAAAATAAAAATCCACAGGCTATTCTCAGGTTCAGAAACAAAAAATTAAAGACTGGCCTGATCTCCAACTGTTGCATTCTCTGTTCATGGCATATAAAATTCTGGATTTCATGACTTGTTCTGTGCATGAATAATAAACCTCCATCCACAAGATGGGACGTCCAGCATTCTGACACCTAAACAGAGAGTTGTCTTAATTCCTCTTCCAAAAGTACATGGCCCATGCATCTCAAATCTGCGTGTGTTGGTGCTTTGTTCTTCCAGAGGAAAAATCAGCGGCAGAAATTTTCAGATTGGACATGCCTCAAATATCTTGTGTCCGAATACATACAGGATCGGCATGGGTTCCTAGAACAGACTCATGACCACACGTCATATTCTATTAAAAAGGCCAAAAAACGTGGCCTTGGGGTGCTTTCACCAGTCGCTGGCATTCAAAAATGGCATGATGCTACTTCACAAGAATGAAACTTCCCGGGTGCTTTCCTTTTGCCCTCTTTTCCATGCAACTTAACTAAATGTTCCCACGTTTGAATCGAACAAAACATGTACGTGTTCCTCTATTATGTCAAGTTAGCTAGCGCAAAGTGTGGGGGAGTCTGAACACATTTTCAATTTAACTTATTTGAAAAATATCAATGTAGCCGTTGGCGCATTAATTTACCACATATTACATCTTTTCAATTCTAAGATTCCGGGGGTTATATCCCGCAAAAAAAACGAAATAAGAAAAAGTATATGTAATAACGTAACATTTTTTTACTATATTATGATCTTAGGATAATTTTGGACGTTCTACCTCAGAATAAGATGGAAATCAGTTAATTTTAAACAATTATGAGAGAAATAATTAAATAGGAAAGGACATTGACCCACGAGTATCTGGTTAAAGATGCCTAACTTTTCAATCATAATATTGTGTCTGATCCAACCTTGTCGAACAAAACACTTTAAATTTTTATAAAAATCTTTTTTGTGGGAATAATATCCCAAAGATTATTATATTTATATTGTGTTGTGTTTTATGTATCGAATAGTTTATGGTTAGACAACGGACGTCATTATCAAGCATCAGCATCGCACATTATCAATCTTTATTCTTTGACCCACCGTCCAAGCTTTCTTAGCCTTCCACGTTGTTGTGTGTTTTGAAACGAGATTTTTTAAGGATGACATCATCATCTCGTAATCATCCCTGATATCTTATCGTAACCGTTTTTTATTAATTAAAATAATTTAATATATAACATTTTTATTGGTATAAATACGCTTCATACAGTTATAAGTTTTGGACGAAAAGCGTAGTGACACGTGTCATTGTAGAGGTGAAAAAGCACCCTCGCACGTTATATCGCCGTCTCTGGAAGCGTATCCAATCGATCGCAGACGCTTTCATCAGGCGAGATTTTCTTGCAGCCATTGAGGAAATTCCACGTGGTGAAATTTAATAACAATTGTGGCGGTAACAATACGGAGTCTTTCAATAAGGACGACGAGACTGTCCCGACCGTCACTTAACGTTGAATGGACTTAATGAGGACACGTATTAGCGAATACAACGTCTTTATATATGCCTTTTACTACACAATGCAGGTTGTATATCAATACGGCATCGTTAAATGTACTATGATTAAAACGCCAAATATCGAACACTTCGTACGAAGAAGATTCGTGCAACAAAAACTTATTTTGATATTAATTCGAGAAGAGATCCGATTAATTAGGATATCAAATTTGCACTTAAAAAAGTACAATGTTTTATTGGGAAATAATACGGACACGTGTATAACAGACAAGTGCTGTGCCATTGAATGCGCGGACGCTCCGACGGCACGAGAGATTGATACATCGGGAGCGTCACTGTCGAAGCGAAACCTCAGATATGTCGTCAGGGGAGGGATTATAATAATAAATAATATAAGAAGAATAAGTAAAGAGTATTAACTAATAAGACAACCACATGGAAACACTGCTCCTCCTAGGATACAAAACCCAGACATGAATCCTGTAGATGGAGGGAATGGAGGTTGGTCATTTGGCAAAAAAAGAAAGGTAGGTAGAACTTGCCAATCCAAATATTTCCCCGTCCCTTTCTTATAATGGAATGCCAGCCCACGGTCCATCATGAATGGTTAGAGACAGCAAACCACCATTCATTCCTTGTTGGATTGGCGAATTATAAACTACCACCAATTCCAATTCAAAGTTCCATTTTGACTCCTGGAAATGTTACGACAAAGAATGTTGAATGGACAAAGATCGGAAGTGGGAAAGCTAATCATGGGTTTGGTGTAAGGTGTTGTGAGGAATTGGATTTTATATTAGATTTATAATATATAGTTTAGGAATGGATAGGATTAGTTTTATATTAATTCCAATTAAGTTAGGACAGTAGAGTGTTGGGTGAATGTTTAGAGGCGTTTCTTGAGTCGTTAGTAACTTAAAATGGTATGTGGGGTACTTTCTCTTTACTTTACCAGCTCGGGCTACCACTAGGAGCAAAAGATGATGGAGAGAATTAGTATGTGGAAGCCAGTCATGGACAACTTCAAAAGCAAACTTTCGCTGGAAAGGAAAACCATTTCCTTTCCTTTCTTTTCGGCAGGCGATCGATTGGTGCTCACTAAGGCCATTCTATCCTATCTGCCATTGGTTCTCATTGGTTCTCATTGTTTCATATGTTTCTTAAAACCACGTTTAAAATATTGTTAAAATCCTTACCAACATAAGAGGAGATTTCTGTAATGTGGCAATTTTTAGTTTTGATAAACAAAAAAAAACACGTACGGGGGCTCCGACAAAGTGCATAATTGGCTATAGACATTCAAATATGATCATAATTCCTGTCGGTCTGATCTTATAGCATTGATGTCCTAACCAATTTTAGAACTCAATATTATAAATAAGAACCGGACGCCCTGGACTCTCCGTGGTAGCTATTGACTGCAACGATACATAGAACTATGGCCCAAAGTAATATATATATATACATATATATATACCTTGAGAAACAAACTATGTGAATTAGCATGCAACTGGTATAAAATATCATGCTAACGTAACGGGAGTACTTTCGCATGAGAAAAACACAGATTGAGAACTTGGGCCTGGTAAATAGTTTTTGTAAGAAAGCCCAAACTTAACACGGTTGACACGTCTTGTCCCCGGCATAACTAAAATATGCCCAAAAGTAGTGTTATAATTGAAAATGCTTGCTGAAAAAGGTTCCTTGTCCAATCCGATTTTTGTTTTATAGTTTATCAGGATAATGTTTCTAATGTAATATTGTACTGTTCTTGTGCTTATCCATAAGGTAGATTACTTGATTCTTTATCTTGTCACGCATTATCATATATTATATTTGTTAAACAATAAATAACTACGAAATTTAATAAGCGTGTAAGTTTAATTTAAGGTATTTCCTTCTTCTTTTTCTCACAAACTAACTATATTAGTATACGGTATATATTCACACTTACTATGATCCCTCACCACAAACAGAAAGGAAAAGACGAAAAAGAGCCGTTGGGAGCGTTAGTGAGAGCCGATGAGCAACTGCTTCGTCCGTACAAACAGAGCAGATTTTATGGTTGATTTTCTCTGCCTTGCTTGTTTTAGTAATCATTTGTTGGATATTTTTGTATTAAGATTTATTTATGTATCTAATTTATTTCTCTCTCTGTAATCTTTTTTTAGGGTGTGATAAATTATTATTTATTTACGATTATACCCGTGGTTGTGTGGTTGTGTGGTTGTGTGGTGGTGAGGGTGATGATGTTGTTGTGGTTGATTTGATACCTCACGCCTAAATTTGGGGAACTCAATTTTTTCTCATTGTAGGAGAGATTCTCGGAGCTTTTTTTCTAGTCTAATTGTTTGTTGTATTATATTTTCTTTCCTCGGGGTGTTCAGATTTTCTTTTCGGTTTTTCTCCTATTCTTTTTCCTTCTGGGTTTGAACGAGTTTCTGTTACGTGAGATTTTATTTTCTGACTGGATTTTGGTGGAGCTCGCTTCCTCTGTGGGGTGAGTTTCGTGAACATTAATTTTCCACTTTGATCATTTTGGTGTGTGTGTGTTTCTTGACTTGCTGATGCTGGGAAAGTATTGGTATTTTTTTAAATTGGAGTATATCTTAATCATCAGCCTGTGGGTCAGTTGGTCAATGAACCAATTATTAATATTTAGTTAAAGATAATAAATCTCAACACTCGATCACAGTTTTTGGGTTTTTGCTATTTTCAGTTGATTTGGTTACAAACTATTCTGTTCGTGTAATTTGTTAATTAATTAATTTAATTGTTTGGCATCCTATGTTGTTTTTGCTGTTTGGAATTGCCAGTCCAGTTGCAATCCCTGTAGTTTACTGTCGGATGTCACTTCTTTACTCCTGGAACATGTATATTGTTTGATTGTTTGAGGAGCGGAATGCGTTGTTTGGAAAAAGTTTATTGAGGAAGCACTGGGTTTGGGATGGGGGATTATCATTCTAAGAGTGCTTAAACTTTTCTGTTCAACAGGCACAGCAAATCATGCCTTGTGCCCTTCAAAGAACCCATAGCAAGAATCAGAATGTTTCAGATGGAGGACGAGGTTAATCTATCAAGTAAATATTAGGGAAAATTAATTTCAAGATATCGTCCGAGGTATGTTTCCTACAATACCAATTTCACTGGATTCTGCATTTTTCTAAAAAAAAGGTCTAGCTAGCAATCTGCTCTTTTGTACTCTGACTGTGTCTGATTCAGGCTCGTGAATTGCCTTTCTCATAAGTGGAAGCATTTTTTTGTATCAACGTAATGTCTTACTTTGATATGCATGCTTCCTATCATATATTTGCATCGTAGTGACTAATGAATTAATAACTTTGTCATAATGTTTGTTATTAACACAATCTAGAAACTAGACTTGTTTGTTTTAATTGATTGAGATCACCAGTGTTACTGTCATATCCTGATTTATTTCCCATCGTTATGTGGTTACGATTAATTGGTGACCCCTGTTTATTTATATTACCTGTCAGAAGCACTGCCAAGACATTGCTTAGTATTGAATATATGGATTTGGAAAGTATTTGCACCACCAGTGAGATGGTTTGATCAACAAAATCTCTCTCAGGTGAATATGGATTGTTTTTGTCAGTTTCCCCCGTCATCTCATAATGCATTGAGTGCCAGTAAGGTAAAGTCGCAGAAGGGTTCTCAATCTCATCTTCTGCATACCATCAAGCCATACAGAACAAGAAGGTTTTTTGGATCCAATATCTGGCATCAAGGTCAGCACAATATCTTTGTAAAGAAAGTAGTTGGGTCCGAGTTCTCTGACTGTTCTTCCTGCCAGAGTTCTGCTACATACAGTGGTTCATACAAAGTCACCTCAAAAAAATATACCGCTGTTCATTCACCTGATGTGTTATTTGATGATTCCAACATCGATAAAGCTGTAAAGAAAAAATGTAGAAAGAAAGCACGAAGGAAAGGGAAACAGAGCAAAAACATTTCAAGAAATCCTGGTTCAGTTGACACTGGGGCCTTATCCGAGTATGCTCATAGAAGTACAAACTATGATGCCTATGATCATAATGATCATAGGAATGAACAAGGATCATATGCAACTTCACCTCAAGTATCATTGCCAGGTGGTAGCAATAGCAAATTTGATCTTGATGAGTATTCTAATGAATATAATTGTCCTAAACAACCAATTATTGGGACATCTTCTGCTGATGAGATTGTTATAGGTGAAACAAATGTATATTCTACAATCAGGACGGATCAGTTGTTCAATACTGAGACCGGAAGCCAAGTAAATAATCTACAAGCTACAGAAACAAATCATTCGCTGATCGGCATCAATAATGATATGTGTTCCAAAGATTTTTCAGATTCTCCTGATTGCTTGGCGTCAGACTCAGTTTCTGTTGGTTCGAACAGCAGTGCTAATGCCAATGCTAGTCACTCTATAAAACTGTGTGGTAGAGACTGTGGCAGCCTTAGTTTTTCAGATATGCGGGGCTTTGATTCCAGAAAAGAGTCACTTCCTTGTAAGAACTTGTTAACTAGCGTTGAAGAAGCATGCGACAATTTTGAGGGTTCGAAGTATCGAAGTCAAAATTCTTGCGGCAATGATGCTCAGTTGCTTGTTTCAGGCAAGAAAGGCAAGAAGCTAAAACCATTGCCCAAGGGCTCTACTGTCCAGAAATTAGGCACTCCTGGAAGTTTGCATGGTCGGACAGAAAAGGAAAACAATTATTCTGTTTGGCAAAGGGTTCGGAAGAATGATGTTGATGGGTTGAAGAAGGTTTCTGGTTGCTCACAGTTTGATACAAGCCTGAAGCAGGTTCCTTCACCAAAAAGTTCTAATAATGTTGTGGGGGATACATTGTCAAGAAAGGAAGATGATGCGAGACATAGAAAAGAGGAAATTCCTAAGAAACTGAAAAGGAAAAATAATCTAGGTCTTAAACATGAGTGCAATTATTACAATGGGTCGGTTTCCCACAGTGGCAAAAGCTACTCAAACACTCGTGGAAAGGACAACATGCAACGGAATGGAATTTTGGACATTACAACTCAGGTCAATGAGCAGAAAGGAGCAAAGCATGCTTCAAGACGTTATTCTCCGAAAAGTTGTGCAAGGGCTGGGTACAGATCTAACAGAGGTGAATTTGTGATTTCTGAATCGATTCATGGTGCAAAAGTGTTTCCTGTTACCTTGGAGGCGCTTGAGGACACTCATGAGACCAATTCCAGTGGGAAGATTTTCTCCAAGGATAATGAGGATAGCTCACTGCCAAAGTCATTCAATCCTTTGGACCATAATCTGCTCAAGGTGCAGCCTCCAGTTTACCTTCCTCATCATTTGGATAATGATTTTTCCCAGAATACTATTGAATATTGCTGCAAGCAAACCCATAGTGCTGGGTCCACCCTGCCAAAATGGATGCCTTCTGGGTCAAAGGATCATGATATAATTACCTCTGCTAGTTTTGAGAGTTCATTATTGGATTTTTCAGATGGGCCTGCCGATGAACACTGCACTTGGAGAAAGAGTATTGAAGAGAAAATGGCTTCATATTCTCAAGCTGCGGTTTATCCATTGACTTTGGGAATGGACTTATGCTCTATAAATGCTAATTGCACGTCTTCTGCTGATGACCATGCTCAGAATTTGAGGGATCGTATTTCCTGGATGCTTGAGCTGGACAACGAGCTTGTTGCAGCTAACTGTTTAACTAGTGAATCCAAAGAACTGAAACTTTCGGCTTTTGAAGCTGATTCAAACAAGATATTACATGCAATGAATGATGCCTGTAGGATGCGGCTTGCATCTGAAGCTGTTCAGATGGCTACAGGTGATCCAATTGCCGAATTTGAAAAGATTCTTCATCTTTCTTCTCCTATTATTTGTCAATCACACAGTTTATTACATCGCGGGGTTTGTTTGCAAGGTGAGGTTGTTGGATTACTGAATTGCAGACATGAGAGACCTAATTTGACATTGGAATGCCTCTGGAAGTGGTACGAGAAACATGGGAGCTATGGTTTAGAAGTGAGGGCAGAAGACTATCAAAATTCAAAGAGAATAGGTGTTGATCGTTTTTCATTCCGTGCCTATTTTGTACCCTTTTTATCTGCAGTTCAACTGTTCAAAGGCCACAGAAGACAGGGTGCATCTTGTAAAAATGAAGCTGGTGCTTCTGGGGTTACAGAAAAATGCAAGATTGGTGAAGCGTCAAAAGATTCTAACTTAGATCGTCTTCCAATCTTCTCAGTACTCATTCCTCAGCCTCAGCCTCCCTCAGATGCGGATCAATTAGTTGATGCTGCTTCCTCTAATGATGTAGAACTACTTTTTGAGTACTTTGAATCAGATCAACCTCAGACAAGACAGCCACTATATGAGAAGTGCGTGTAATTTTCACTCTCTTTTTTGGTGTTACATTAACCATATGGCATAACAGCATCAGTGAATTTTTTCCTAGTTCCCTTAGCTAGGCGTTTGAATTATAGCATGAATAACACATTAAAGTTGAATTTTCAATGCCAACCAACTAACATTATTAGTTTGACCCGTGTTCTCTATTTCACTTATATCGCTTAGAAGATTGTTGTGAATGATTTATGTGTTAGAAACATAAGCCTTTTGACGCATATATGGGAGCATAGTAGTACTTTTTGAGCCTTATGGCCTGGCAGAGGAAATCACAATAAGTTGATCATTTCAGGGTACAGGAATTAGCTAGAGGTGATGTACTTTCAGTATGCAAGATGTACGGTGATCCATCTAATCTGGTCTCTGTCAATGTACATGACCTGCATCCCAGATCATGGTAAGTTACAGGACATGGTTCTAGAAATGGCACGGTTGTTTTACATGTTTTCAAATCCTCAATTTTAGATTATGGATCTTTGATGTCAACTTGTTCTGGAATCAGGTACTCAGTGGCCTGGTATCCTATTTACCGGATACCTGATGGAAACTTGCGGGCTGCATTTTTGACTTACCACTCTCTAGGCCATCCTATAAATGGCAGCTTCAGATCTGATTCAAGTGGTATGGATTCAAGTTTAGTTTATCCAGTCGTAGGTCTGCAAAGCTACAATGCTCAGGTAGTTATAACTCTTGTTCTTCCACAGCCTTCCTTACTTTCCCTTTCTACAATTCTTCACCTATATAATATCACACACTTATTAGTTGATTGCATTTTTCAAAGTATCCATCACTTTAGGGAGATACTGATCCAAATATGGTCACATCTCATCGTGTGGTTCTATATTTTGAGCAGGGTGAGTGCTGGTTCCAGCCGCGGCACAGTGCAGTTGTAGAGGGTGAAGCCCCTGGAAGCCCCCGCTTCAACGCTTCTGGAATTCTGAAAGAACGGTTGAGGACGCTTGAGGAGACAGCATGTTTGATGGCAAGAGCTGCAGTAAACAAGGAAGGTCAGACATCTGTAAACAGACATCCTGATTATGAGTTCTTCCATTCCCGGCGAGGTCAATGATGCTTAAAACGTTCAAACTTTTCTAGTCTGTAAATGTTTTTGGTTTTAACTTAGCCATGTATATATCCCCTCCACCTCTGGTAGCGTTTTCTGACCTTTCTGATAAATTTCCCTACTTTAACTGTTAATGTTGAGCAGCCTATTTATCTAGCTAACTGCTAATGCTGTAAATATCTGTTGTTGTATTTAAGGTAACATGGCAAGACCGCTTAGTTTTGGAATCAGAATTTGAAACAAAATATAATAAAAATTAATGAAAAAATTTAATATTTTTGTACCCGAGAATAGGATGGGAATGTTACTTGAAAATTCTAGAGAGCCCTTTGTCCTAAAGAGAAGCAGCTGATTGAGGGAGGAGAGGGTTTTGAAGAGGTAAATAGCCAAGTCAACCATTTGCATGGAGTGTAAGAAATTACTAAAACACCAGAAAGGCGGGAACCATAGCAGAAAAGCAATCAAGACAAAAAAGCTAAACAATGTAATATGGAAAGGCTAGGAACCAACTTTTGAAGTATCATCCAAAGCAACAAAAATGATAAATCTCACATTCGCAACAAAAACTACTTTGCCATTGCAGCAAAGATAGGACACCTTGATAATCTAGTCATGACTTCCTCGGCTTCCTACATGTCTCACTTCTTTGTCTTCTTGGCTACCCTGCTGGGAAGAAAATATCATAACATTATACCACAAGAGAAGGCTTTAAAACACACATATATAAGGCTTCGGCAACCATATACTCACTCGGTGGGTTGTGAGATACAGCGGCAGGTACAGCAGCTACTGGTTTGTTTCCCACTGGTCCCTGCACAGTTTTTTGAATTCAAGAATCCATCACAAAGTCTTGTGCAATGCCTAGAGACCTAAGCCTCGTCGTAAGACCTAAAGTCTAGGACCTTCTAAATTTAGACAGTCATCTTAAAAGAATAGCAATGCCAATCTGCTTTGTTAGTCTCTTTGCATTGATTTTGTTTGTCTATGATACTACAAATGTCACAGCAGTGAAACTCAACAATATATCAATCAACTGGATAATTGTAATGCCGTGATTCTAACTGAGAGGTGCAAAATCTTACCTTGGCAAGTCGTTCCTCCTTCCTAGCGAGAGGTGTTTGTTTTCAAAATTTAAGTAAAAATTGGCTTTTGTTAGCCTTATTTGATTTTGTAGTTAAATATTTAAATAAATAATACTATTATTATCTATATATTTTTACTTTAAATACCAACAATGAATGAGAAATATTAAGCTCTCAAATTTAACATATATTTTTTATTTATATGTTTTAAGATTTTTTTTCTCTCTATTTATACACTAATAAATTACTATAACAAATTTTCTTGAGGGGGTTGTGACAATATAGAGTGATACATTACCTATTATACTACTGTCAATAAGTTTTTACAGACAAAGTTGGGAGGCTGTAGAAGAAAACTATAAACCAATATTACCTGCCAATCCAATGATGAGAAAAAACATAAGAAAGTCAATAAATATGACTTGTCTTTTCTTTTCTCTGTAGTTTCAAACACCATTATTTATCAAAATTATGAATGATAACTCAACCAAAATAATATAGAATTATCTTTAAGCAGGAATACAAAACAATAAAAGAACAAAAATCATAAAAATTATTAGGCAAAAAGAAAGAGCTAAAAGCGAATGATCATAAAAGAAAGAATTATTGAGCGGATTTTGTTAGCCAAATCTCAAAGATCAAGTCATAAAAAATATAATAATGACAATAATATTTATTATTTTTATTATAAGAAGTCAAATCATCGATAAACATTGAAAAAGTGTGTAAATCCAAAGTAGCAAAACAGATATAAAAGAAGTTGATGAAAATCAATTTTTCTGAAGATATATGAAGATTCCGATGAAAGCTCATCCCTTCCTCCAAGAGCTATCCGTCTATTCGAAGGAATGAAAGCTCAACCGGAACTGCAAACAAACGCGTCATTCAAGTCCTTTGGTTGCCATCCACCACCAGTGGGAGAGGCAGAACAATGAATCAATTTGCTAGATCCAATGGTTTATCGGGCGATCCCATTCCCATTTCCACCTATCGAAGCCCAACCAAGTGAGGCCCTTCCACCGGATCCGTTCAAAGCTTTCCATCGGGTCAAACAAGCGACTCTCGTTCCAATGATTCACCCGGTACTCTCCACCTGTTGTGGATCCGAAGCTAGCCCCACCTCGGGTATATGTAAATACTACAAAAATGAGTATTAGCAATAAAAACTAATTTTGTAGTTAAAAATTTAAATAAATAATATTATTGTCTCTGAATCAGATAATATATTATTATATTTTTTAGATTATTTAATTAGTAAATTATAATATTATGTAAATAACAAATATGATTCTGAGAATTCTTTAAATTATTTGGATCGAAATTCTAATTGAGTTTTGATGAAAAATTATTAGTGGATTATGAATTAAAATCCAGATTTATTACGAATCTAATAGATTCTATGAGTATTAAAAACAGATTATCAGTTTTTGTTCGACGATTTTATATAAGAATAGGCCACTAAGTATATAAACCATATAAATGATAGCGTGACCAAATTCAAATACATACACTTTGATGTTACCCACATCGATATCTTATGTTTTCATTCTAAATCGATGCAATGCATGTTCCTTTATGATTATTTATATAAATATCTCTGCTATAATTTGGTATTTTTAACCTTATAAATTTACTATATATATATTATTGCGTAATGTGACCGTAATTTAGGATCGGGGTCGTGATAATGATACTCCCAAATTCAATATATTCTTTTTTCATTTATATATTTTGGGTAATTTCTCGTTTTTTTATTTGTGCGGCAGAAACAAATAACGGGAAGGATAGTCAAAAATTTAAATGAGAATATCTAGACAGTGTTAAAGCACCATAAAACTACCCCATCAACATCTAATCGGAGATAAGTGGACGAAGTATCTCTTTAACCCAACCCCAGAATATTCAACAAATCCCATAAAGCCTACCATTATAAGATCCCACACTCTTCGTAACATTATCATTCTACTCCATAACATAATCATTATCATTTTGGAGGAACACAAGTGGGAGTGAGGAAGAAGAGATGGAACACAACGGAAGGGATGACCAGAATGGCCCTTACGATTATGTGGCGGACGATGAGCGCGGCAAGAACAAGAAGCTAGAGGAGGAAGTAGAAGAGGTGCTGTCGGTGGAGAAGTTGTTTGAGGGCCAACCGGTGCCGTCGTGGCAGAGACAGCTGACTGTGAGGGCCTTAGTGGTGAGCTTTACGTTGAGCATATTGCTCAGTTTCATTGTTATGAAGCTGAACCTTACAACCGGTATCATACCTCCCCTCAACAACTCTATTGGCCTCTTGGGGTTCTTTTTCATGAGGACCTGGACCAAGTTTCTCGACAAATCTGGCTTCTTGAAGCAACCCTTTACCAGGCAAGAGAACACTGTCATTCAGACCTGTGTTGTCGCATCCTCTGGCATAGCCTTTAGTGGTACTTTTATGATATTATCATCTTCTTTTGTCTTTATGAACAAATTGGAGGAATCTGTAAACCGTTTGATTATGGTTAACTGTTTCTAGTCTTTTTCTTTGTTCTGGATTTTATGATCCGAAATCACGCCAGGAGACTCGCTGGTATGCTTAGACAGCTGTTAGTGAAACCACACCACGAGTTTTCTTCTATACTGATATTCGTTGACCAAAAAGACTGAAATAATATTAGTTGAATCAACTGGTGTATTTGTATGTCTTGTTCATTTTTAAAGTCATGCAAAGGGTCGCTATCGAAATAAAAGACTTTTAAAAGTACTGGAAACGCCATTAGTTTTTTCCAGACTAACTATTTCCATTAGATAATGTGCATGTCTATACTCAATTGTGGCTGATGCTTGTTTCCTATTCTGGTTTTGTTCAAATAACAATGTCCAATCCGTTAAACAGGAGGGTTTGGGAGTTACCTGTTCGGAATGAGTGATGTCATTGCCAAACAAGGGAGTGAAGACAACAATGATTCTAAAAATCCATCATTGTCTTGGATGATTGGGTTTCTCTTTGTTGTTAGCTTTCTTGGACTCTTCTCTGTGGTGCCTCTCAGAAAGGTGAGCTACATTGCATGCAAAGAAGAACACCTCTTCATCCCATTGCTTTTCCTTATCAGTTTTCCACTTCGATGTGGTTTCAGATCATGATCATAGACTTAAAGTTGACATATCCAAGTGGTACTGCAACTGCTCATCTCATCAACAGCTTTCACACCCCTGCAGGAGCCAAACTAGCAAAGTGAGATACTGCTTGACTTATATAAATACTTAAAAAACTTGAATATCAAATCTGAGAAATAAACTTGTTGTCTGATATGTCATTCCAGGAAGCAAGTGAGAACATTGGGCAAGTTTTTCTCCATCAGCTTCATGTGGGATTTCTTCCAATGGTTCTTCTCTGGAGGAAATGATTGTGGATTTGCCAGCTTCCCCACATTAGGACTCAAAGCATACGGAAACAAGTAATTTGATTTCAGATACCTCACAAAAAACATTTCATTCTGTTGGAATTATTGTTGCCCTGCCTCTTGTATACTTTCACTTATTACATTGTTGGAATTTGGATATAGGTTTTTCTTTGATTTATCTGCCACTTATATTGGAGTTGGAATGATTTGCCCGTACATCATAAACGTTTCTGTGTTGCTTGGAGGGATTATTTCCTGGGGCCTAATGTGGCCTCTGATAAATAATAAAAAGGGTGATTGGTTTCCTGCCGAACTTCCTCCGTCCAGCCTACATGGCCTTCAAGGTTACAAGGTAAGGGAACAAGAGCACCCATAAATGATTGTGGCTCGCCTCCTTGAAGCTTTTTCATGCATGCTTATATTTATTTCTGTTATGCACACAGGTATTTATTGCCATTGCCTTGATACTGGGGGATGGTATGTACAACTTTTTCAAGGTGCTTAGCCGAACGCTCTCTGCGTTGTTTGTTCAATTTAAGTCGAGAAATTTTAACAGCGGTCTCCCAATTGCCGATCACTCCTCTCCTGACGTCCCCAGGCGCTCCTATAATGACCAACGCCGCACTCAAATCTTTCTGAAAGACCAAATCCCGACATGGTTTGCTGTTTCTGGCTATGTCGTAATTGCTGCCATCTCTACAGCCATACTTTCTCACATATTTGAGCAACTCAGGTGGTACTACATACTTGTCATCTACATCTTCGCCCCAACCTTGGCGTTTTGCAACGCTTATGGTTGTGGACTCACGGATTGGTCCCTTGCCTCTACCTATGGAAAGCTTGCTATTTTTGTAATCGGGGCATGGGCTGGTGCCTCACACGGTGGAGTTCTCGCGGGACTAGCTGCCTGTGGAGTCATGATGAACATTGTCTCCACTGCCTCTGACCTCTCGCAAGATTTCAAGACTGGCTATCTGACACTATCTTCACCGCGGTCTATGTTCGTGAGCCAACTGATTGGAACTGCCATGGGTTGCGTGATCTCTCCTAGCGTATTTTGGTTGTTTTATAAGGCATTCAAAGATCTTGGCTCTCCTGAAAGCACATACGCTGCTCCTTATGCCGTTGTTTACCGGAACATAGCTATATTGGGGGTAGAGGACTTCTCGGCTCTTCCCAAGGAGTGCCTCTTACTCTGTTATCTCTTCTTTGGTGCAGCCATTGTGATAAACTTGATCAAGGACCTGGTGAATAAGAAGTGGTCAAGGTTCATTCCAATTCCCATCGCCATGGCCATACCATTCTACATTGGACCATACTTTGCCATCGACATGTGTGTGGGGAGCTTGATTCTATTTGTGTGGGAAAAGACAAACAAGGCAAAGGCAGATGCTTTTGGCCCAGCGGTGGCCTCTGGTCTGATATGCGGGGATAGCATCTGGATTTTGCCTAGTTCCATGCTTGCTCTAGCGGGTGTGAATCCACCCATTTGCATGAAGTTCTTATCAAGGAAAACAAACATCAGGGTTGATAAATGCCTGTCATCATAATTCCCGCTCCGGTTGAATGAAACCTGGAAAGCATAGCTATACTGCACCTGTATTTCCTGAGAGCAGGAAGGGGATATTGTATATGTAAATGAAATCTCCTTTGTGCGTGTCAGTGCCCTGTTGCAACTAGCAACTGCATCTGGGTTTGGGTTTATTTGAAGCTCTCAGTATTAAAATTAGATGTGAAAATCCCTGAAGTTCCCCATCCGCTGCCATTGTTGTCAAGATAAAGCCTTTTGGCACCCTTAAAAAATTGGAATAAGAATTTTAAAAAAATTACTTTTTTAACCCTAACAATTCTAATTCTTTTGGTCTACAGATAATGACTCGGTTCACCCACTCTTCCATGACTCGACGAACTTCAAGAGAGCAGCATGGGAATAGCCGCACTTACTCATTGCTGCGTTGGATTCATCTTTCATTGAAATGGTTGGGTCTATCATAGACTTCCTTTCATCTGATTCCATCAATTCCCTGACTCGCTTCTCCAATTCAGCAGCACTCACAAACCCATTCTCGGACTCGCTCATGGGAAAGCTATTTTCATTTCTTCCGCCAACAAAATTCTATTGATCCTTTGCTCTGCATAGAGTGGCCAGGCTATCACTAGCACTCCTCCAGACACGGCTTCCAGCACCGAGTTCCACCCACAGTGAGTCACAAACCAACCGAATCGTGATTCTGTATTGCCACCTGTGGAGCCCATGACTTCAGCATAAGTCCCCTATCTTTTGTTCGTTGAAGGAAAGTTTTGAGGAAGCAGAGAGTCCAAATCGGGGTCTTCTTGTGCTGAAATACTGGTCTAAATATGGTCACATCTCATCGCGTGGTTCTATATTTTGAGCAGAGTGAGTGCTGGTTCCAGCCGCGGCACAGAGCAGTTGTAGAGGGTGAACCCCCTGGAAGCCCCCGCTTCACCGCTTCTGGAATTCTGAAAGAACGGCTGAGGACGCTTGAGGAGAAAGCATGTTTGATGGCAAGAGCTGCAGTAAACAAGGGAAGTCAGACATCTGTAAACAGACATCCTGATTATGAGTTCTTCCATTCACGGCGAGGTCAATGATGCTTACAACGTTCAAACTTTTCAAGTCTGTAAATGTTTTTGGATGTGACTTAGCCCTGTATATATATCCCCTCTACCTCTGGTAGCGTTTTCTGACATTTCTGATAAATTTGCCGACTTTAACTGTTAATGTTAAGCCTATTTATCTAGCTAACTGTTAATGCTGTAAATATCTGTTGTTTTATTTAAGTTAGCGAGGTTTAGTTTTGGAATCAGAATTTAAAACAAGATAAAACAAAAACTATAATATTATTTTCATAATATTGAAATTTGATATTGATGAAAAAGTTAATATTTAATATTTTAGTACCCGAGAATATGATGGGATTGTTACTGAAAATTCAAGAGAGCCCTTTGTCCAAAAGAGAAGCAGCTGATTGAGAGCGGGTTTTGAAGAGGTAAATAGCCAAGGCAACCATTTGCATGGAGTGTAAGAAATTACTAAAACACCAGAAAGGCGGGAACCATAGCAGAAAAGCAATCAAGACAAAAACTATATAATGTAGTATGGAAAGGCTAGGAACCAACTTTTGAAGTATCATCCAAAGCAACAAAAATGAAAAATCTCACATTCTCAACAAAAACTACTTTGCCATTGCAGCAAAGATACGATACCTTGATAATCTAGTCACGACTTCCTCGGCTTCCTAGATGTCTCACTTCTTTGTCTTCTTGGCTACCCTGCTGGGAAGAAAATATCATAGCATTATACCACAAGAGCAGGCTTTAAAACACACGTATAAGGCTTCGGCAACCATATACTCACTCGGTGGGTTGAGATGCAGCGGCAGGTGTAGCAGCGACTGGTTTGTTTCCCACTGGTCCCTGCACAGTTTTTTGAATTCAAGAATCCATCACAAAGTCTTGTGCAATGCCTAGAGACATAAGCCTCGTTGTAAGACCTAAAGTCTAAGACCTTCTAAATTTAGAAGGTCATCTTATAAGAATAGCAATGCCAATCTACTTTGTTAGTCTCTTTGCATTGATTTTGTTTGTCTACGATACTACAAATGTCACAGCAGAGACACTCAACAATATATCAATCAACTGGATAATTGTAATAACGTGATTCTAACCAAGAGGTACAAAATCTTACCTGGGCAAGTCGTTCCTCCCTCCTAGCGAGTTTCCTTTCTCTGCTTGCCTTATTCTTAGCTCTCTTGGCCTCAAACTGATCAGACAAAGTCTTCTCCCTAGCCTTTTCAGCTTTGGATTTGTGAATGCTCTCCATAAGAACTCTCTTGTTCTTGAAGACATTTCCCTTAACCTTCATGTACATGTCATGGTACATATGCTTGTCAATCTTCTTTGCTTCCCTATACTTTCTAAGAAGACGCCTCAGGACACGCATTCTTCTCATCCACAGGATTTTTGTAGGCAGTCTAGCCTCCCTTGTACCTTTGCGCTTACCTGTAGAAATTTCATGCAGCTCACAAATCAACAAAAAAATATTTTTTTTTCGAAAAAAAAATGCATCCTTACTAAAATAACTTAAAATACTGTCCGGAAAGTAGAACACTGAATTGTACCATATCCGGCATGGCGACCCTTCCTCTTGGCTTCCTTCATCCGTCGTGCACGTGAGCGGGAGTGAATCTTCGTTGGCTTCCTAATAATAAAACCATCCTTAACCAGCTTCCTTATATTTTGTCCTATCTCAGTACAGAAAAACGCATACATAAGTTGAAATGATTACCAGGAAACAGCTTACAGCTAGATTCAGGCTTACAAACACAAGCTGTAAGAGAAGAAAAGGTGTTCTGCCGCATGCTTATAATTAATAGCCAAAGGAAACCAACCTTATACATTATACTCAACGATACTGACTACATTCCAATCACAAACAATAAGCACAAGCGAAATTAGAAACAGAAGAACATAGAGAACGAAATTGAAAATAAAATTAAAGATAAGTGAAAGCAATAGAGATGGAAACACTAAATGAGGGAACTCACGAGAATTGGCCATGGAGATCTCGTTGGCCTCATTGGGATCAAGCCACACCTTGCCTTTGCCGCACTTGAGTACGCTGGCAGAAAGCCGCTTCTGCAGCTTCAGCGAAACCATCTCTCCGCTCTCTCCGCTCTCTCCGCTCTCTCCGTTCACCCGCTGCCTACCGCTACACGATCAGCGTTAAAGGGAAAATAGAAGGCTTACACCTGAACAAACGCACAGTTCTCCTAGGGTTTTTAATTCCTAGGGTTTTATTTTAAGAAGATTGTTTCCTTCAAGGGACTTTTACGGATCCACTTGCTTCCCACCTTTCCGATTGGCCTGTTGGGCTTTGGTTGCTTTTATGAGCCTCATAGTAGGCTTCCTCTTCAACATAAAGTCCATTTACGCTTTGTGTCCCTTGGACTTTGGGCTCTAGCATTCTAGTGCATAGGATCCCTCGCTAACCCGACACGTACACTTTTATTGCTAGTGAAATAAAAGATAAAAATACCTTTGTAATTCCAACACGAGCAATTGAAATAGTAATATTTACTATTTTTTTCATGTTTGCATTTTTACAGTTTCGATTTTACTTTACTATAGTTTTATTATATATATTTTTATATAATATATAGATTATTATAATTTAAATCAACCATAGAGTCACGAATCAAAGATCTCGTAATTTTCAGTTTATTAAAATAAAACGAGATATCATGTACTCATTTGCAATTGTGTTTATTTTATTTGCTAGAATATAGAGGTTTCATGAAGAGTCAATACATCTTAGAAAGCATATTATTTTAATATTACTTGATCCTCTCCCATAAAAACCGCGTAACTTGTGATAGCGTTTCTTGAGTGATGTAGATGGACGATTGTTCCATTGACGTTTTCACATGGTTAGAAGGAGACGGAACGGAATGGTGATTTCGATGGCCAGATTTCTTACTATAAATTCGAATTGAATAATCATAATGTGAACTAGACAATATATAGTGCTTCAGCCTGACTAAGATATGCCGTCATTTTGGACCATTCAGATCTCTTCCTGACACAAGTTGTGTTTTGGGATAAACGGCACCCACATATGTACATTTCAGAAAGTGTTGAGAGATTTTTTTTATTGATATTAAAAAAATAGAAGATTACAGTAAAATCCTAACATGTAAGAGCAACATTTTTTTTATTATAACAATTTAGGAAAAAATGACTGACGTGTTCTCTGATTTAATATTGATGCATGTCTTCGGGTTTGATTTAGAGGTCAAAATATCACAGCTCAGCTCAGCTCAGCTTTCTATTTTAATTTTTATTTATCCAAATTTACGGACCCACCTCACTATTATCCGTCCGAAAGTAGAATAAGTTATAATATATATAGATGATATTTTATTTGTGTTTTGATAAGCTTGTAGTATAATATTTATCCAAGCATAAATCCAGAGTCTTACGTCAGGTGATGTCAAGTCCCGGTCTTTTGGACCAGAACTCCGTCTCTGTGTGCTTTTCTTTAATCTCAAGTGTCAGCAATACATACTTAGGCTTGGACTTGGAGTTTGGGATTGAATTATTTTTATAAAGGCATTAAATATTATATTTTAAATTTAAACTTATTTATTACAATTTCTAGATTCAATTATTTTTCAAAAATTATAGTACAAAATGGTTCCCCTCAATGTTTTTTTATAGCGGGTGCTACTTTGGCATTGCACGGCTGTGTCGGTTTGTGTGGACAAACTTACACAACGGTCCCTGTTTTCAGCTGGAGTCTCTATCAACGGCCCTTGGTTTCTTATCCCTGTTTGAGTCAAGATTCAAAGTTGCTTGCTAAGTTGGTATCTTCAATTAACATGCACGAACCCAAAACCGGAAAAATGGTAAGAAATAATGCTTTCGGAAGTGGGGATGACAGATAAGCTCGTTCGATGCAATTCCAGCTGGCTTATGAATATCTTGTCAGTGGACAGAGAAAATAATGGAAAAAGAAAAAGACAACCTACCAAAATGCAAATGAAGAGCTGTCTCAATGTATGAACCTGTTAGAGATCAAATCTGTGCAAGTTGACTTGAGTTCCACACAGCCCGAGGCACGCAAAGGCCCGGATCCCCAAGTCAACTCGGTTTTGGTTATCTTATAAAACATTTAAGCTTCTTTGCTTTCACATCTTCCAATTTCTCTTGCCTATCAAATTTGGCTTTGCTTCACGTAATTAATGTGACGGTGCAAAGGAAGCACTGATGTATGATGGGGAAGGCTTCATTTACTCTTTAGTTTATTTCTTGCTTTAACGTTGGGTCCTATTTGCTCTTTATTTCTGTACCTAACAACATCCTCCTGGTATAGCTAAAATCACATGTATTGTTTGTCTATCAAGCAAGATGTGTGGGAAATTCAGGATTACATTTTATTATATAATTTGAATCCAAATATTAATCCAATCTTGATATGGATTGTAAAAAAGAAAAGGGTAGTTAAAAAGCAAAATTTATTAATTTTATAAGATATGGTAAAATTTATCAAACTTATTCTAATATTTTAACAGGAATTATTGGTTTCTCTATGAAAGATCTTCTTTAATTTATTTTGGGTGAAAACATTATTATTTTTTAAATTTGATTTATATGTGTACTAAATATATATAAAGTTGTTATAAATATTTGTCTCACAGTTTGGATACTAGACCGTTACAACACACTGTGACGGTAACAGCTGGCTAAGGGCTCTTTAAAATACGAGGACTACAGTTGATTAAAAGTTACAACGGAAGGAGTACATCAACATCACATCGGAGATAAGTGCAACCCAACCCCAGAATATTCAACAATCACATAAAGCCCACCATTATAAGGACAATAATCACGTCCAAAGATCCCACACTCTTCATTTTACTCCGTAACATTATCATTATAACTTTGGAGGAACACAAGTGGGAGTGAGGAAGAAGAGATGGAACACAACGCAAGGGATGACCGGAATGGCACTTACGATTATGTGGTGGACGATGAGCGCGGCAAGAACAAGAAGCTAGAGGAGGAAGGAGATGAGGCGCTGTCGGTGGAGAAGTTGTTTGAGGGTCAACCGGTGCCGTCATGGAAGAGACAGCTGACTGTGAGGGCCTTTGTGGTGAGCTTTATGTTGAGCATTTTATTCACTTTCATTGTTCTGAAGCTGAGCCTTACAACCGGTATCATACCTTCCCTCAACGTCTCTGCTGGCCTCTTGGGGTTCTTTTTCGTGAGGACCTGGACCAAGTTTCTCGACAAATCTGGCTTCTTGAAGCAACCCTTTACCAGGCAAGAGAACACTGTCATTCAGACCTGTGTTGTCGCTTCCTCTGGCATCGCTTTTAGTGGTACGTTTATGATATTATCATATGAACAATTTGGTGGAATCTGTCAACCGTTTGATTATGATTAGCTGGTTCTGTCTTAATTAACAGTTACACTCGCAGAAGAACAAAATATTATATTATTTATTCTGAACTTGTAATGACTAGAATCTCATGGTTCTACTACAAGGTTTATACTTTCATGGGTTTTTCAGACCACTCTCCCTTCCTTTTTCGGAGGTAGAAACTAGATGCTTTGTTCTGGGTTCTTAATAATGAACTGTTGTTTATAAGACTGTTGGTCGACAGGGAATTGGGTTAGAAAAAATAGTGTATTTCTTTGTTCTGGATCTTATGATCCGAAATCAAGCCAGGAGACTCGCTGGTATGCTTGGACCAAGTTAAAATAAATGATAGATTGCCCACAAAAACCAAAGATTAAGATTTTTCAGTTTAAAGAAAAGATTTCTTTTTTATTTAATTTGATAAATGTTTGTGGGTTGATCTTGAAGTTTCATGTTTCAGTATACTGCTATTGGAATGCTGGTATGGTGGTACTTTTCCCATCTCGCTTTCAATTTCCATTCTTTTGGACTTTTAAGACAGCTATTATTGAAGCGACAGCACGAGTTTTTTTCTATACTGGTAACTGAAATAGTATTAGTTGAACCAACTGGTGTATATGTATGGCTTGTTCATTTTTAAAGTCATGCAAGGGTCGATATCGAAATAAAAGACTTCTAGAAGTACTGGAAATGCCATTAGTTTTTCCCAGACTAATTATTTCCATTAGATAATGTGCATGTCTATCCTCAATTGTGGCTGATGCTTGTTTCCTAATCTGGTTTTGTTCAAATAACAATTTCCAATCCGTTAAACAGGAGGGTTTGGGAGTTACCTGTTCGGAATGAGTGATGTCATTGCCAAACAAGGGAGTGAAGACAACAATGATTCTAAAAATCCATCATTGTCTTGGATGATTGGGTTTCTCTTTATTGTTAGCTTTCTTGGACTCTTCTCTGTGGTGCCTCTCAGAAAGGTGAGCTACAATGCATGCAAAGAAGAACACCTTTTCATCCCATTGCTTTTCCTTAACAGTTTTCCACTTCGATGTGGTTTCAGATCATGATCATTGATTTCAAGTTGACATATCCAAGTGGTACTGCAACTGCTCATCTCATCAACAGCTTTCACACCCCTGCAGGAGCCAAACTAGCAAAGTGAGATACTGCTTGACTTATATAAATACTTAAAAAATTTGAATATCAAATCTGTGAAGTAAACTTGTTGTCTGTTATGCCATTCCAGGAAGCAAGTGAGAACATTGGGCAAGTTTTTCTCTATCAGCTTCTTGTGGGGTTTCTTCCAATGGTTCTTCACTGGAGGAGATAATTGTGGATTTGCCAGCTTCCCCACATTGGGACTCAAAGCATACGAAAACAAGTAATTTGATTTCAGATACCTCACAAAAAATATTTTATTCTGTTGGATTTGTTGTTGCCCTGCCTCTTGTATACTTTCACCACTTACATTGTTGGTATTTGGATATAGGTTTTTCTTTGATTTCTCTGCAACTTATGTTGGAGTTGGAATGATTTGCCCGTACATCATAAACGTTTCTGTGTTGCTTGGAGGGATTATTTCCTGGGGCCTAATGTGGCCTCTGATAAATAATAGAAAGGGTGATTGGTTTCCTGCCGAACTCCCTTCGTCCAGCCTACATGGCCTTCAAGGTTACAAGGTAAGGGAACAAGAGCACCCATAAATGATTGTGGCTCGCCTCCTTGAAGCTTTTTCATGCATGCTCATATTTGTTTCTGCTATGCATTCAGGTATTTATTGCCATTGCCTTGATATTGGGGGATGGTATGTACAACTTTTTCAAGGTGCTTAGCCGAACGCTCTCTGCGTTGTTTGTTCAATTTAAGTCGAAAAATTTTAACAGCAGTCTCCCAATTGCCGATCACTCCTCTCCTGACGTCCCCAGCCGATCCTATAATGACCAACGCCGCACTCAAATCTTTCTGAAAGACCAAATCCCGACATGGTTTGCTGTTTCTGGCTATGTCGTAATTGCGGCCATCTCTACAGCCATACTTCCTCACATATTTGAGCAACTCAGGTGGTACTACATACTTGTCATCTACATCTTCGCCCCAACCTTGGCTTTTTGCAACGCTTATGGTTGTGGACTCACGGATTGGTCCCTTGCCTCTACCTATGGAAAGCTTGCTATTTTTGTAATCGGAGCATGGGCTGGTGCCTCACACGGTGGAGTTCTCGCGGGACTAGCTGCCTGTGGAGTCATGATGAACATTGTCTCCACTGCCTCTGACCTCTCGCAAGATTTCAAGACTGGTTATCTGACACTCTCTTCACCGCGGGCTATGTTCGTGAGCCAACTGATTGGAACTGCCATGGGTTGCGTGATCTCTCCTAGCGTATTTTGGTTGTTCTACAAGGCCTTCAAAGATCTTGGCACTCCTGAAAGCAAATACCCTGCTCCTTTTGCCGTTGTTTACCGGAACATGGCTACATTGGGGGTAGAGGGCTTCTCGGCTCTTCCCAAGGAGTGCCTCTTACTCTGTTATCTCTTCTTTGGTGCAGCCATTGTGATAAACTTGATCAAGGACCTGGTGAATAAGAAGTGGTCAAGGTTCATTCCACTTCCCATGGCCATGGCCATACCATTCTACATTGGACCATACTTTGCCATCGACATGTGTGTGGGGAGCTTGATTCTATTTGTGTGGGAAAAAATAAACAAGGCAAAGGCAGATGCTTTTGGCCCAGCGGTGGCTTCTGGTTTGATCTGCGGGGATGGCATCTGGACTTTACCTAGTTCCATACTTGCTCTAGCGGGTGTGAATCCACCCATTTGCATGAAGTTCTTGTCAAGGAAAACAAACATCAGGGTTGATAAATTCCTGTCATCATAATTCCCTCTCTGGTTGAATGAAACCTGGAAAGCATAGCTATACTGCACCTGTATTTCCTGAGAACAGGAACTTGATATTGTATATATAAATGGAATCTTCTTTATGCGTGTCAGTGCCCTGTTGCAACTAGCAACTGCGTCTGGGTCTGGGTTTACATGTAGCTCTCCGTATTAAATTAGATGTGAAAATCCATGCAGTCCCCCATCCGCCGCCATTGTTGTCAAGATAAAGCTTTTTGGCACCCTCAAAAAATTAGGGTAATAATTTTAAAAAATACATTTTTTCATCCATAACAATTCTAATTCTTTTGGTTTGCAGAATAAATAAAAATTAATACTGAAAAAATAATTTACAGATGATGAAAACTTTAATATTTTTTATAGTCAGGACAAGACTCGGTTCTACCACCACTCTTCCATGACTCGACGAACTTCAACAGAGCAGCATGGGAAGAGCCGCACTCACTCATTGCGGTTTTGGATTCATCTTTCATTGAAATGGTTGGGTCTCTTACAGACTTCCCTTCATCTGATTCCATCAATTCCCTGACTCGCTTCTCCACTACAGCAGCACTCACAAATCCATTCTCGGACTCGTTCATGGGGACAGCGATTTTCATTTCTTCCACCAACAAAATCCTATTGATCCTTTGCTCTGCATAGAGTGGCCAGGCTATCATTGGCACTCCTCCACACACGGCTTCCAGCACCGAATTCCACCCAGTGAGTCACAACCCCACCAACCGAGTCCTGATTCAGTATTGCCACCTGTGGAGCCCATGACTTCAGAACAAGTCCCCTATCTTTTGTTCGTTCAAGGAAACCTTGAGGAAGCAGAGAGTACAAATCAGGGTCTTCTTGTGCTGAAATGGCCAAGCTATGATTATTAGAGGGTGGATTACGTACCACCGACAAGAACCTTTGGCCACTCTTTTCCAGGCCAATAGCTATTTCCATTAATTGTTCTTTGGGGAATAGCCCTAAACTGCCAAAACATAAGAATACAACGCTCTGAATCGGTTGCAGGTCAAGCCATGCTAAACACTCGTGTGCTTTATTGTTTTTGGAGCCATCTTTCCGACCCTCGGCTGCTATCAGTGGTCCAAAGCAATAAACGGGCGGAGTGCGATTGTCAGGCACACGCAATCCATCAGTTATTGCCTTCATGGATCGAGCCTCTAGAGCTTCAAAGGTGTTTACTATGACTCCTGCTGATTCCGGAAACCGAGAGGCGAAATCTAGAAAATATCGGTAAGCCAAATCAGCACGGTCCAGCATTGGCATTGGCATTGGCATATCGGAGGAGGGAATGGACGTCACACTGGGAACATCAAGAAGGATGTTGAGATCTTTGAAGCTTCCGGTGGTGTTTCGATGTATGTTAGGAAACTTAAGGAAAATTGCGAGACAGCCAGCTCCTGAAGCGAAAAACTGATAAGCAGGGATGCTGAGTTCAGAGGTGACAGACAGAGCTGCAGAGCAGAAAAAGTCCATAACAAGAGCACCAATGGTGTGCCTTTCGGAAATAGACAGAAGGACCTGGTGCACGTGAGGGTTGCTGAGGCGGAGGACCTCAAAAGTGAGAGTTTCATGGTGGGTGGTATCCGTCCAAGGGAGAGTAACAGTGGGAAGATTGTGGAATTTGATGGAAGGAAATGCGGCAGAGACAGAGGCTACGTATGGAGCGGTGGAGCCAGCGTTGTAAGGTACAGTGGTGATGAGTACGTGAATACAGAAAGAAGAATAGTGGCTGAGAATAAATTTTCCCAACTCCACCATAGATATCAGGTGGCCTATCGGGGGTGAAGGGTATAGAACTAAGGTCTCCTCCATCTCAAGAGGAATAGCAAAGCACTACAATCCACCACTGTCCTTGTTCCTCGGTGAAGCACTCACCACTGACAGTCGTCTAATCTGGGTGGCCGAAAATGAAGAGATACGGAGATAAGAGCTAGGAACGACAAAATAATTAAATATTCAGCAAAAGCAAAATGGAAAATTTGAATCATTAACGTTCTCCGAGATTACATTAATTTTTATTTTTTCTGGCTAAAATAAAGTGGAGAACTGCAGAATCTGCAGACCCAAGGCTTGATACCAAGACATGTAAGAAGAAGACAAGCACGATCAATATAAGGGCGAGGAGTAACCGGATCCGGCCCGTTCATCCACGCTTCCATGACCCCATAAACTTGCTCAACGCAGCTCGGGAAGTACCACCCTCACTCAGTGCCGCTTTGGCTTCATCTTTCATTGAAATGGTTCGGTCTCTTACAGACTTCCCTTTATCCGATTCCATCAACTCCCGAACTCGCTTCTCCACTTCAGCAGCACTCACAAACCCATTCTCCGATTCGTTCATGGGCAAAGCGATTTTCATTTCTTCTACCAACGAAATCCTATTGATCCTTTGCTCGGCGTAGAGTGGCCAGGCTATCATTGGTACCCCTCCACACACGGCTTCCAGCACAGAGTTCCACCCGCAGTGAGTCACAAACCCACCAACCGAGTCGTGATTCAATATGGCCACCTGTGGACCCCATGACCTTACTACAAGTCCCTTCTCTTTCGTGCGTTGAAGGAAACCATGAGGAAGCAGAGAGTCCAAATCTGGGTCTTCTTGAGCTGAAATGGCCAGGCTATGGTTATTAGAAGGTGGATTGCGTAACACCCACAAGAACCTTTGGCCACTGTTTTCCAGGCCAACAGCTATTTCCGTTAGCTGTTCCTTGGAGAAAATCCCCAGACTACCAAAGCATAAGAATGTAACGCTCTGTTTTGGTTGCAAGTCGAGCCATGTTAAACACTCGTGTACTTCGCTGGTTTTGGAACCGACTCTGCAATCATCGACTGCTATCAATGGTCCAACGCAATAAACTGGTGGAGTACGATTGTCAGGCACACATAAGCCATCAGTAATTGCGTTTATGGTTCTAGCCTCTAGTGCTTCAAAGGTGTTCACTAGGATTCCTGCTGATTCGGGAAACCGAGAGGCGGCATCTAGGAAGTACCGGTAAGCCGCATCGTTGAGTTCCAGCATTGGTTTTGGCATGTCGGAGGATGGTATGGGTGGCAAGCCCGGAACGTCAAGAAGGATGTCGAGATCACTGAAGCTACCGGTGTTGTTTTTTTTATTTAAGGTTGGAAAATTAAGGAAAATCGCAAGAAACGCAGCACCTGAAGTGATAAAGTGATAACTGGGGATGTTCAGTTCAGAAGTGACAGACACAGCTGGAGTGCAGAAGAAGTCCATAAGAAAGGCACGAATAACATGGCTTTTGGAGATGGATAGGAGGGCCTGGTGGACGAGAGGATTGCTGAGGCGGATGACCTCAAAAGTGAGGGTTTCATGGTGGGTGGTATCCGTGGAAGGGAGGGTGACGGAAGGAAGATAGTGGAATTTTATGAAAGGAATGGCGGCAGAGACAGAGGCAATGTATGGGGAGGTCGAGCCAGAGTTGTAGGGTACAGTGGTGATGAGTATGTGAATACAGAGAGAAGGATAGTGGCTGAGAATAAGCTTTCCAAGCTCCACCATAGATATCAGGTGGCCAATCGGAGGAGCAGGGTATAGAACTAAGGTCTCCCCCATCACCAAACCAAGAGAGACCAAAGTAATGGTGTTTGATATGACGATCGAGGCAGCACAAGTTTTGCCACTTCGTGTATGACGGAGAATCATATATAGAGTGAAACGGGAAAAGAAGGCATCATCATGATTCAGGCGAAGCCAAAGAGAAGTTGCAACACTTTGAAGAAATTTTTTGTTAGTGCCGGTGGTAAGTATCCACCTGGAAGCTGCCCGTGGACAAGCTAGACTAGACTGTCTTAATCTCCTTGTCATACCCTTGGATTGGCGGCATGTAGCCACTCTTTACACCCATTAACAAAAAGAGACAGCTCAGTCAGTCAAGACAATCCATTATTGAATTCCACATACTTAATTTCAAAGTGCAATCATTCCATCGGTAAAATCTGTAGTCACATAATAATTTCTATGTTGGAAAAAGAATAGTCAAATTCAATCTATTGATTAATTTTAATAAACCATCAACGAAAAATATAATATAAAATTTAGGTTTTCACATACATTATGACATAAAGAAAATAATATCTTATTATTGATTTGTATTTTCTTATCTCTTTAATGATAAAATAATTTTTTTCTTCTAAACAAGATCGAACACTATTATTTTAATATTTTTAGGACTAATCAACCAATTCTATTGTACCAAATATATAATTAGTGTATTTGTCATAAAGATTTCACATCCTCGAACCCATAATAATATTCACTTGCATGTCAGAAAGACCTTCAGGGGCCATACTATTATCACATAATAAACCTGCAGTTATCGTTCTGGATCCCGGCACTGGAATTACTTAACTAATTGTGTCTACTTCATAACTATCATCCTAGTATACACCTTTATCGATAAATTATTTTTATCAGCAGATTTCCAAAGATGTGTGAGAGTACAGGTGCCCAGTTCATCCAGAACTAATCAAAGCAATTTCATCAGGACAAGTTGAGTACCACGTTTTAATGCATTCATTATCTTTGTAAAATTGAATCCTACAACGAGGAACATGGTGGAGGTACAGGCCTCAGGATGACCAACAGTAACGATGGATACAGCTAACACAATATCAAAACCGTAGCACTCACAAGGTGGATACACACAACCGACCTGCTTCAGACATGATATTCGATTCACTTCATCCCGGGTTCGACTGGGCACACTGGCAGTAGGTAACTAACGCATATGTACTTTATGTTTTCATTCGAGCAGCATCGTAACGACGCATTAAGGAATGTAATTCTGTCGAGCACCATATGAGGCATTATGCAATGCTCCTTACATATTGGTCAAGAGTTGTATTGAATAAATCGAACCTGCATGAAACAAATAGAACGCATTAAATGCAGGGAAAATGTTCAAAAGTAATGCACCTTTGTTTTATCCTTTTCGCCTGGCTCGTCCCAACCATATAACCAAATACAATGTATGATACCTAAATTACACTACTGCAAAACAAGTGCAAGCGGAATATGGTGAATAGGAACCGCCGGTATAATATTACAATTGCATTTAAGATACGATCCCAATTTGCACCTAATAGAATTTTTGCGCAGTGATGGCAAGTGCATCAACTGACCTGCACAATACTATGATTCTGGGAACTGGCCAGCAGATTTTGTAATCCCTCCCCCAACCTTGAACTTATCCAAATACAGGGCACTTCTTTGTTAACAAAAGGGTTTCTCTAATTTTGTTCTGGCACCCAGTTTATATGGTTGGAAAATCTAATACATTGTTCTTTTGTCTTTCAACGTCGCAAACGGCAGTACCGCCCACCTAATATGTCTTTCCCTATCACTTATATTAAAAGAAAATACATATTTAGCATATTACCTGATAGGAGTTCCAGGGGTGTAGAGGGGGTTCTTAACCACGTATTCAACATACAAGTTGTAGATGTACTTGAGGGTTTCCCTTAGATCACCAGTCCTGGGATCGGTGACCAATATAAGCTGCAGAAAAAAAAAACACAGGAATCTCAACGAAAAAATCGAGGCACGGTAAAGCGTTAAAAATACACAGGAAATCAAAAGCCTAAACTCAATGAAAATACCCTGCAGGGATCTCCTCTTCTTGGCAAAAATTTCTAACTATGAAACTGCATAATAGGACATAAACGACTAAGCTATACATTAACCAGCTAAATGCTATATGTAACAGGCAAAAATTATGGAGGGAGCATATCAGTTTTTTATATTATTGCTAGCAAATGAAGCATTTGTAATGCATAATGCTACCAGCGTACCGTGTAAATTACCAGCCGTACTGGACGTTGTCACACAGAACTATGCAACTTAGAGCTGATGCTTGGCATTGTTGCAAATTTCCCGAGTCAGATCGGATGTTAGGTATCTCATCAAATATAAATGGTAGCATATGTTCGCCTGATAGCTCTTAAAAATGTTTTCTAGAATGGGATCACTTAGATGATACGAAAGAACAGGCATTATCAGCAACAAAATGACAATGCACTGAATTCACCCGGTAAAAGATGAAAATCTCTAATTTCACCTATAACAACGATAAATCTGACCTTGATCCCGGAAGGCGTTTCCATGAAACTAAGCTTGTAAGTATTCGTCCGGAAACTATGAAATGAACAGCCTTGTCCAGGCAACTGCGGCACCCCAAGGTTCCCTTTGTCCACACTATACACACCGAAGACGACATCAACAACAGCAAGAACGAGTAATCAACAAGGAACTCGCAGCAAAAGATTCTGAAAGGAAACTGAAAAAAAAAAAAAGAGAAGCGAAGAACCTGATAGGATCCATTTTGGCGGTTAGAGATTTGAGGGAGAAGAGCAAGCCGAACATGAGCTTGTGATCCTGCTGAGGATTCAAGGTATGGTGCGGGCGGTTCCATTCCCGGTACAGCAAGCAGACTCCGTTACGGTTAAAAACGTACATCATGTGCGCGTTGTTGCTGGATGCCGTTGGCGCCGGTGGTGATGGACTGACGTCCGATCCACCGAAGAACTGCATTTTCTGTTTTCTTCAGTTGAGACTGGGTGTCGTGTCGTCCACCTATAAAAAAGTCGGGATCGGGAGAAGAGATCTAGTCCCGTTACAGGGAGCGACTCGAGTGAGAGAGGGCAAGCAGACATGATCGAATGATTTTGTTTAAAGCTAACACTTGTTTTTGAGAAACGGCGTCGGATTGCGCTTGATTACTTGATTCTTTCAAACCCCATTGGCTTGGTTTATTTCAAACATTATTTTATTATAATTTTGATAAAAATAATATATTCATAAAATATATATTCCATAAAATAGCACGGCTTGTGAAGAAACGGGAGCCACGGTGGAGGAGGAAGGCCATGGTCATGGGCTCATAACTTCAAGGCCCATGGACTTTAGAAACCAAGACTAGAATAGAGCCCGGCCACAATTGGCAACCTTCCATTCCTCCACATCTCTGTCCTTGCCGAAAGCAATCCCGGTAACTCCATATAATCATGAGCAGTGGACAGTAAAGTCAATAAAAGAAACTATTATTAGCCAAAAGCGCAGGCACCCAAGAATCTTTCTACCGAAACGTCAAACTATTGCGACGGTGACCCGATCCCTACAATCATTCTTCCGTCACTAGATTTCTTGTTTTATCGGCAAACTCTGAGCAATCAATGATATTCTTGGACTTAGAGTGAGAGATAACGTTGAGAAGACGACTACGTCAACCTTCTGCAAAAAACAGTGATTGAAAGAGAAGGAACTGCTGTCACCTTTAGCAGATTATAAGGTGGTGTCTGTGAAATATCTGTTTCATGCCATTTCTGGAAATTCTGAAGGAGAAAGCTAATTGCTCACCGCCAAATGCTTAAATTTTAATCAATAACTATCCGATAATATTTGCTAAACCAACGAATTTGAGGGAATTAAGTTGGTCCACTTATCAAAATTTATCCTCATTCTTTACAAGATTTGGGATTTTTGCAGGAAATCCTTTGTAGGTATAAAAAACCAAAACAAAGCGCCTACCTAGAGCAACTAAAGTTACATATGATCAGCAGGAGTGAAAAGACAAAGAAGTGGAAAAATGGTGAGAGTGACTGTGGCTGCTGCTGCCATGGTTGCTATGATGGTTAGACTCTCTCTCAATCCGCCAACGGAGATGAAGGAAATCCTCCACGGAGCAGGGTAGCCTTAGTGGACCGGTGGTGTGGTAACCATAAACTTCATGAGCTCTTTCCAAGAGGCTCATGAAAAGAGGATGGCTCAGATATGAAATCGGGATCTCAAACCTTCGTAGCCCACCTTCATCCTCTAACCCTACTTGAACCGCAAGCCATCCTTTCTTCACCTTGATCTTCTTTTCTTCCTGATGCGCGTGCTTGGTCATGCTTCTTTATATTAAGTATAGCTAGCTAGCTCTTGTTCTTGGTTTCAGCGCTGAGTAGAACCAATAGTGCCTGGACCCTCTTTATATAAAGAATGGTAGAAGTGGTGGTAGGGTCGAAAGAGAAAAAATGTATAAAAATTCACCTTAATTATACAAAATCTTTTGACTCCTTTTTCTTCCTTCTTTTCTTTAATGCGCATACGAAAAAATCTATATCTTACCATTTTCATGGGTCCCCATTATTTCGATCCTAAGCCTTCCTTTCACCTTGGAAAGCCAACTTTTGTGGTTTGGATCATCGCAGACTCTTAAAAGCTCCCCGTTTTTTTCTTTATTGGGATCATTCTGATTCCTTGTTGGTGTAGTTATTTAGGCATCCTACTGTTTACCTTGACCTTTTCCTGGTCAAAATTCTACATTTTTCCAATGGTGGAAGAGAAGAAGTTCGAAATGTAAATAAAGTGGAGATTCAATCAATTTAATCAGAATCTTAAACTTTGGTTATTGATTACCGAGATCCATTAATTCTCAGATTTAAACGTCACTTAATTATGAGAGTAACTTTGTACGATCACTCCTCCTGCCAAAGAGAAATCATTGCACGAGATATTCTCAATATCGAAAAACAAATCATTCCAGTTACAGTGGATTTTCCGATTAAATAATGAGGCTATATATTAATAATGCATCCAATTTTTCCTCTTTTTTTTTCTACATATGATCTATCAACTTCATGCACAATCTTAAAATTTGATTCTTGCTGGTTAATCTGTAAAAGGGTCCTATGGTAACCCTTCAGCAGATAAAAAGGTAGGCTGGTCTGGATCCTACATAACAAGTGGCCATTGATGATGGATGACAAAACCTCAAATCAATATATTAACATTTGTAAGGGGTCAAGTGGCCTATCGGGCCATCTATCTTCACTGCCCACTTTATATTTCTTTACAGATTCGGTTTACATAAAATAAAAGGAAAATTTTATTCTTTTTCAACCCTCCTCCGACTTTGCTTATGTAAATCTGACGTATTTATTTAAATTCTGACCAAAAAAAGAGAAAATCATATTTAAAGGAGAGGAAAAATTGCTTGCTTCGTGGTAATCAATATGGGTTGTCGTCGTGGACACAACACAAGACGACATTGCTTTTTTAAGTGGTCCGAAAAGTAGCATTTAGGATAGGTCTCAGCCGTCGGATGATGATAGAGATTAAGTACAAAAGGGACAGTAACGGCCGAAGAACAGTACGAGTCAAAAGTTGTATACTTTTGTCAATTGTCATCAATCCGTACGCATCTCCGTGAGCGATGCGCCCGGCATGTCGTCCTTTGATTAGGATAAAGCGGTAAATTATATGCGATTGGTGGCTCAAAGTATTAATTAATAAAAGAAAAATTAAAAGTGGTGATTTTAGTGGGATCTAGACATATAGCATTAAGTGATTTATTTATTGGTGGTCGTACATAATATTCAGCATCAATCATGTTTATGAATTTAGATATTAGCTATTATAATAGTGATAATTTTAATATTTATACTTTTAATTGTATTTTTTGATTTATTTTTTAATATGAAATTCTTATAGAATTCTCGAATCATAAAATTTGAATATTGAAGAGTGGGTGGTTCAAGAAATAAAACGAAAGTCAGAAAACCCAATATCTGTGGATAGTAGGAGGAGAAGACCTGTGAAAGAATAATTGATTTCTAGGTCAAATGGTGTCTAAATAGGCATATGCACATATTTCTCGCCCATGCACTGTTCTGACTTATGACAAATTGGATGGTGTGGGTCTACCACGATGATCGTCAACGTCAACGAGTTCTGTATTGAGTTTGTACATGTTAGGCACCCGAATGGTGGAGCACGTACGTACATTTTGCGCCAGCAAAACCAAGAAGACTATGACGGAGTATATCTTCCTCTATGGACCATCCGAAGATTTGAAAGATGATAAAAAAGCATTTCAGAATGGGGGTATGGAGGGACCTTCCTTGCTCATTTGCTTTACCTCTTGCTGTCGTTTAATAATATATACGCAAGATCATGACTAACATGGCACTGGCCGGTGGTGGCACACTTTTGTATCTAACTAACGATATGCCTCAACCTTCTTTCCAGATGTTATCGACCACTCGAACTCATACCACCCTATCTGTCCATTAGGAACTCTAATAATATCCGGAAACCTTCTTCCTTTCTTCACCACTAAATATTTCGGTGACTGTAGTACTACAATTATGATCTGCCACTCTTTTCTAGGGTTTGGTCGGTGCCCACCATCATGTATATGGTGCATCCTGAGCATGGAGAAGGTCTAGAAACTATTGGTTTAAGCTGGGTTTTCTGTTATCATACGGCAAGTCTATAAAAGAGATTCCATATATATGGAGACAAGGGGTTAGGCTGTACAAACTATAAACCTCTACTTTTAGCCTTCTTTGTGTAGGTATAATCAAGAAATCTCTTTAAAAACTCACAAATATCAACTAGACTGCCGTCATAAGCTGCCGAGATTGATAGAGACATGTTTTCCTGTATCTAACATGTGAAGTAATTTAAACAAACAGTTCCCTGCCAAGAGGAATGGTTTCAGGATTTTACAGCAGAAGAACTTAATTAAGCGGATCTATGTAAATGCAGGAAAAGAAAACATGTTCGGAATTGGTGCGTCATTCTCTATTATTTCAATTTCATGGTCATCAGGAACATCCCATGGATCCCACTCTGCAATTCAACACAGTATAGTAGACAACAAAAATCAAAATGTCCGTTAAATAAGTAAAACAGTAGCCAGTCTCGCTGAACACATTCATATGATTAGTGATCTCCCATCTGTCTGCTAAGAGGAAGAAATTCAAAACAGAAAAAAAGAAGCAGAAAAACTAAAATACATTGCTAATTAAACCAATAACAACACTTATTAAGATTGCAGTAAAACCAATACCAGGACTGTGGCATCAATTATCAATTGTGAAACATTCAGAGTGCTTGAAAGATCGAAAAGATTGCAACATTTCACTTAATCCAACCAACAAGAACCCGTAGTCTATGTGCTTATACACAAAATGAAGCAGTTAAACGATTCAATCGGAGTCCAAGATTTTGACACGAGCATTTGTTCCCCTCCTGACGAACACGGATAAGCGATGTTTATAAGGGAACAAAGGGTTTCCCGACGGAATTGGCCCTCGCCCTCTCCCTCTCCCTCTCCCTCTCCCTCTCCCCTCACGTAGTATTACTGGCCCGTTGAATTCATGTTCAACACCTGCGTCTCCCAAGGTACAATTTAGGCAAGAACGGCGTCGGCCCATTGGGTAGAAAGATGGGCCCAAATGGGCTATAATTTACTATTTTTTTTGTCAGGATCTCATATGTGAATTTGTTGTTATTAATCAAAATTATTATTAAAAAAATAAATTTATTTTTTATGCGTTATGGTTGTCTCCCTCCTTGGCTTCCATGTATCCATGAAATTCCTTAGTAACTTGAAACATTTTCTTAAGAATGATGTCCACATGACCTCTCCATTTTCCATGTTTTCCTCCAATGCCGTTTATTCACTTTATTCCTATGAATTCTCTATCACAATAAAACAAAATATGAATATTTGATAGTTTATTATTAATTTATATTTTATCTTTCAATACTATAATTTATCATCCAGATATTGATGTTAATATGATAGAAAAATTACTTATAACAATATAACAACAATCTTATACAATATTAGACAATTTTAAGAAACTATAAGATATAACTATATTATAACTCTCGTCGCATATTCTGTTTGGGTCGATGGTTCCTAAAATTTCAGACAATTTGTTTAAAATACTTAAACTAATAGTCCAATCAAGAATGCGTTACAAATTATAAATCTAACTATATATGCATATATAAGATATAAATTATAGGAGGGATTCCTACACCTAATTTTCGAGAGAGGGGACACCTATCCATGTTAAGGCAGCCTGGCTCATTCCAGGCTCAAATCGTAGAAAATGGCCCCTTCAAGAATGCCTTAAAGACAACGCCTAACTACCATTTGCCTAATAAACTATATCCTATGTGAGATGTGATGTCCGCAACAACTTGCAGCCATTATATAGAGGATGATAAGATTCTTGAACTCGTGGTTGAATGATCCCCTATGTGTCTGTTTTCCAGCTTACACAATATGCTTTTTTCGGCAACATTTACTATATTGGACTATATACTCTATTTCCATTTTGAATAAATTATGCAAAGTGTAATATATATATAAGACAGATTTAGAGAATAACTCTGACCAACTATTACCTTACGAATAAGAAGCTTTGACTTTTATAAATATCGTCCGTGTCAACGGCGACAACCCTGCCACTATCTGCCGTCGCTACAAACTAAACTGGATTGAAATTATTGTCAAAATGGTTTTAGTTTGAAAAGTATTCACAATTAATGGCATAAGAAAATTTGGTCACGCCCGTGGAAGTTAATTATAGGTCCCGTCCACGCATCTGAAAATAGCACATACTATCCTAAGCGAATATATCACACATTATTTATTAAATATGTATGAGATTGAATGTAAGGACCCAAACCCGGAAAGCGGGCCCTTACCGCCGTGAAGCCCGGAGAAGCCCGACACGTGGACCAATCCGAACTCCACAAGGCTATTTGACTTTTCAAACGTAAATTCCAAAAATAAAATTTAAAATATTTACAAATTACAGCATGGTTGATAAGTACTAAATACGTGGCACAATAAATTACGGAGTAATATTCAAACAGCGGAAGTCTTTTTATAACAATACAATACAAACCAGTGAAACCATAACACACAAGCCCCAAGTATCTGAAAACGAAATCACAAGTCCAAACAATAAATATTCAACAATGTGCCAATAAAACCATACATGTGCAGATGCAATAGTCCCAGCAAGTAGTCCCGACACGTACACTGAACACAGCTACTGAGCACGATCTAGTCCTGGGAGGGAAAACAAACACGAAGGGGGTGAGATTTTCGAGAATCTCAGTAGGGGACAACAAAGCGGACTTTTCAAGGAAGAGAGACAACAAGGAACTTATCAAAGGAGAGGTACAATACAACAACTTATCAGATGAAAGGAAACAACAAGGAACTTATTAGAACATTACTGAACTTATAATTTCTCAACACTTAAACTTTATTGTTTACTTTACAAAACATTACTTACTGGACCCAACATGTACTTTCTGTTTACTTTACAAAATGTTTACTTACTGGCCTCGAAAATGTACTTTTACTTTCAACAAAGAATTCAACAGGGTCAATAGTAAAAACATGGGCGGACTGGAAAATCACTTCCCGAGTAACCCCCGCTAAAGGGAAACCGGAAGCCCACTGGTAGGTTTTATACGTATACTTTTAAAACAATTACATACATAGCCCCTTCTACCAGTGTTGTCCGAGACTAGAGTGATTAATAAAACTTTATACGGAAAAGATCAACTAGTCCCTTTCAGATCATCCTGCGAAGCAGGGAACATACAGTAACCATACAGTAACCATACTCCAACCATACACCTCCCAACAGATGAGTGTCTCTCCGCTTACTCTCAGAGACCGAGCACTCACCACGTTTGGCCAAACGGAACACAAGTACGAGTAACATGAAAACTTACATACTTTACAAAACACAATCTGGTTTAACTTTCAATAACACTGAAATATTATACTTTACAATTAATACTCAATAATACGATACATTATCATATATCGCTATAGAAACCTTTGATTACAACTTTTTTCTTACTTTACGGGCAATGATACGGAATCAGCCCAATTTACACAACAAATCAATCAAATGGACTTTGATTGATCACATGAAATTTTGGAGATACATTATGATACATTACGGGTACATACGGAAAAGTCAATGTAATTTGGACAATGGATCCATCAGATGGGCCCCGATGGATTACACAACAATTCAATGACCAAAGTACGGATTTAAATTCAAAGAATACTTAATATGAGACAAATACGGTAAAGACCCTACATTATAATACTTTACAGCTACCTACGGAAGAGAACCATGAAATTCTGAACAATGGACCAATCGGATGGGCTCCGATGGACTATACAACGAATCAATCAAAACCAAGGTAAAACGGATTTTTACAACAAGGAAATACTAATGATGAACCACATACGGTAAGGACCCTACCTTACAAGAACATACGGTAAAGGACAAGGTAACTTGGACATGGATCCATCGGATGGACTCCGATGGATTATACAATGATTCAATTTAAAACCAAGGTACGGATACTTATGATTGAACACATACGGTAAAGACCCTACCTTACGGGCCGAAGAAAAGGAAACGATACTCTTGCCTTTGTCCTCAATACTCGCCCTTCCTAAGAACACAATATTTAGGTTAGGCTTAGACAACTGGTATTAAACCTACATAATAAATTTTGAATGACTATAACTCACAAACGACACATCAAATAGAAAAACCGATCACGCTATCACGTTCAGAACGTCGATATTACCTAACAGGGAAGATTTGACTTTTTGGTCAAAGTCAACGGTCAAACGTGGTCAAAGTCAACGGTCAAATAGTACTCGCCGCCAATGTCTACAATACTCGCCGGTCGGCGGCAACCGGAAAACTGTAACTTCATCCAAAACCGAAAATTTTTACATCAACACGAAGCTACAAACACCAGGACTACGAATCCGAAAACCAAATTTCAAGACTCACCTCCAATCGGCCGGGATCTAAGATTTTCCGGTAAGAATTTCGGAACTTCCGGGCTCCGATCTGGGTGCGTCCGTGGTCCGATGAAGGTGAAACTAACGACAAGTTGATCGTGACGCTGAGAGGAATGCAATGGTGCAAACAATTTGAAAATCGGACGGTTGGTTTTGATACTAGAGGTAATTGAATAAATGGGAAAAAAAATAAAAAAAAAATAAAAAAAATAAAAATGGGAGGGGGAAGAAATAAACTCACCGGGAGGGGTTTACTAGTCAGTTGCAGATCTCACAACCTACCCTCCTTACAAAAATTTCGTCCCCGAAATTTACGTACCGTACTACTGGAAGAGATAAAGGTAATATTCCCGCATAGACTCCTCAGTCTTCCAAGAGAGCTCCTCGGAACTACCACTACGCCAAGAAACTCGAACCATAGGTACCAAACGACTGCGAAGCTGTCTAATCGACTCGTCAACAATAGCCACTGGCTGAACTTGGTAACGACAAGTCACTGGCAACCTCTACCAGCGGTGCATCCAACACATGTGACGAATCCCGAACGTACTTCTGTAGCATGGAAATATGGAAGACACTATGGATCCTCTCCAAGGACGGTGGCAAAGCAAGACGGTATGCTACTGGCCCAACTCGCTCGGTGATCTCATATGGTCCAATAAAACGCGACACTAACTTGCCTTGCTGCTGAAACCAAAATACTCCTTTTCACGGTGCAACCTTCAGGAATACTTTGTCACCAACCTGAAACTCAAAGTCACGACGTCGGTTATTTGCATAACTCTGTTGTCTATCCTGAGCTGTCTGCAAACGTTGCCTGATCAAAGCCAACTGCTCTGTCGCCTGATCTATCAACTCGGCATTGTCCAGATGTCTCTCACCTACCTCATCCCAACACAGGGGCGTACGACAACGTCTACCATACAAAGCCTCATACGGTGCCATACCGATACTAACCTGGAAACTGTTGTTGTAGGCGAATTCTGCAACGGAAGGCATCTATCCCACGTAGTATGTCTATCGAGCGCACACGCTCGTAACATATCTTCCAACGTCTGTATTGTCCTCTCGGACTGACCATCTGTTTGGGGATGGAAAGCCGTACTGAAGTTCAGACGGGTACCCAAAGCACCCTGAAACTTTCTCCAGAAACGAGAAGTAAATCTCGGGTCTCGATCTGAAACAATAGAGACTGGAACTCCATGAAGTCTGACGATCTCATCAATATACCGATGAGCCAACTTCTCCGGTGTATCAGAGACTCGTACAGGGAGGAAATGGGCAGACTTGGTCAATCTGTCCACAATCACCCACACTGCATCAAAACCTCGCTGAGTCCTCGGTAGACCCACGACGAAGTCCATCGTGATATGCTCCCACTTCCACTCTGGAATGGGAAGCGACTGCAACATACCTGCGGGTTTCTGGTGCTCGGCCTTGACTTGTTGGCATACGAGGCAACGAGCAACAAACTCTGCAATGTTTTTCTTCATTCCCGACCACCAGTAATGTTCCCTCAAATCCCGATACATCTTGGTACTACTGGGATGAATCGAGAACGTAGAACTGTGCGCCTCGGTCAAAATCAACTGACGTAATTCCTCATCTCGAGGAACACAAATTCTACCTCGGAACGTCAAAATACCATCACCTCGAACCCTATACTCACTGACTGTGTCACCACTAGTACCACTATTCAACTGCTGTCTCAACTGAACTAACACTAGATCCTCTAACTGCTTGACTTGGATTTCCTCAAGTAAAGAGAGTCTGGCAACAACCTGAGCCAACAACGCTCCAGAACTATCACTGTCAAGTTGGACTCAAGATGCCCTTAAGCACATAAGCATTGGAAGGTATTCTCAACGGATATACGCCAAGGAAGAAGTAGTCTTCATACTCAGGGCATCGGCAACTACGTTGGCTTTACTAGGATGATAATCGATCACAAGGTCGTAATCCTTTATCAATTCAAGTCATCTCCTCTGTCTCAAGCTAAGCTCTTTCTGAGTCAAGAGGTACTTGAGACTCTTATGATCTGTGAAGACTCTGCAAGTCTCACCATACAGATAGTGACGCCGAATCTTCAATGCAAATACTGCGGCCGCTAACTCCAAATCATGTGTCGGGTAATTGCACTCGTGTGGCCTCAATTGTCAAGAGGCGTAGGCAATTACCTTCCCATCCTGCATCAGTACACAACCCAAACCATGCTTTGACGCATCACTGAATACCACATACTCCTTACCACTGACAGGTAAGGTAAGGATAGGAGCGGAAACTAATCTGAACTTCAACTCCTCAAAACTATGTTGGCACTTCTCGGACCACACAAACGGTTCGCCTTTACGTGTCAAACGAGTCAACGGTCCTGCTAGCGTCAAGAAGTTCTCCACAAACCGTCTGTAATAACCGACTAAACCCAGAAAACTTCGTATCTCAGGAACATTACGGGGAGGTTCCCATGATACAACAGCCTCAATCTTCTTGGGATCCACCAATACTCCTCTAGCCGACACAACATGTCCCAAGAAACCGACTTCTCGCAACCAGAACTCACACTTGGAGAACTTGGCGTATAACTGCCGAGCTCTAAGTAACTCCAATACCATCCTCAAATGTTCAGAATGCTTCTCCTCTGACTTTGAATAAATGAGGATGTCATCAATGAAGACAATTACGAACCGATCAAGATACTCCCGGAATACTCGGTTCATCAGATCCATGAAGACGGCTGGTGCATTCGTCAACCCGAAGGGCATGACCAGGAACTCGTAGTGTCCGTACCGAGACCTGAAAGCTGTCTTCGGAACATCCGACTCACGGACTCGTAATTGATGATAACCCGATCTCAAATCAATCTTTGAGAACACCGATGCTCCCTGAAGTTGGTCGAACAAATCATCTATACGGGGCAGTGGGTACTTGTTCTTAACGGTAACATGGTTCAACTGCCGGTAATCAATGCACAACCGTAGTGAACCATCCTTCTTCTTTACGAACGATACTGGCGCTCCCCATGGAGAAACACTGGGTCGGATGAAACCACGATCTACCAGATCCTCCAATTGAGCCTTCAGCTCCTTCATTTCAGCTGGAGCCATCCTATACGGCGGGATGGATATCGGGTTTGTCCCCGGAAGCAACTCGATCCCGAACTCCACCTCTCTCTCTGGTGGTAACCCGACTACGTCATCTGGGAATACATCAGGAAACTCACTAGCAATCGGGACCTGACTCAGCTCTAGTGACTCGGCTGAGGTGTCCCTGACATGTGCTAGGAATGCTGTACATCCCTTGCTGATCATCTTCTTTGCACTAAGCCACGAGATCATACAAGTAGGCACAATACGCCTATCTCCCTCGAAGCAGTACTCCGAACTATCGGGTAGAGTAAACCAAACTCGCTTGGTGAAACACTCCATTCGAGCACGATACCGGGCTAAGCAATCCATACCCAATATAACATCAAACTCCCGGATGTCAAGCGGAATCAAATCTGCCTCTAACACAACTGTACTCAACCTCAGAACACAACCTATATACACTTGACTGCATGTCAAAAGCTCACCTAATGGGGTCATAACCTCAATAGGTGGAGTCAACGGGGACAACGGGCAATCTGCACTAGGTGAAATTCTAGGACCGACAAAAGATCTATTTGCTCCTGGATCTAACAAAACTCGAGCAAGAACAGAAAATACAGTAATAGTACCTGTCACCACATCGGGGCTAGCACAGGCCTCAGCATCAGTCAAAGCAAAGAGGCGGGTCTGTCTCGTCTGTGCTTGCTGACTGGACTGCTGACCCTGTGTCTGACTACCAGAAGGTCTGCCTAGTGCTATGGACGGTGGCCTAGTAAGACCCTGAGAAGGTGTACGACTGCCACTGGGTCTCGAAGCATTAAAGGACTGTGATCTCGGTAACTTGGGGCAGTCCCTCGCCAAGTCCAAACTCTGAGCATTTGTAACACTGTCTGCTCTGTGGACACGGCGGAATGCGGTGCCTCGGACATCTGTCGCACCACGACATGAGTCTACCTATACTCTGACTAGAAGTTATCGACTGTAACTGGGAAGGTGTGTGACTATGAGACGGCCTCGGGGAATACTGTACTACTGAACGACTCGGTCGACGGTAAGATCTCAAACTGTGCCTAACTGACAAGGACATCCCAGTTAGTCTAAAGACTATAAGGGACAATTAATACGATACAACGCTGGACTATGCACGTGCAGTGTAGTGAGTTGGAAATCATACTTTAAAAATATTACGAAAACATTTTCAAAACTTGGTTTGTAAAAACAAAAACCTGGGGCTCCGCTACCACTCCTGTAAGGACCCAAACCCGGAAAGCGGGCCCTTACCGCCGTGAAGCCCGGAGAAGCCCGACACGTGGACCAATCCGAACTCCACAAGGCTATTTGACTTTTCAAACGTAAATTCCAAAAATAAAATTTAAAATATTTACAAATTACAGCATGGTTGATAAGTACTAAATACGTGGCACAATAAATTACGGAGTAATATTCAAACAGCGGAAGTCTTTTTATAACAATACAATACAAACCAGTGAAACCATAACACACAAGCCCCAAGTATCTGAAAACGAAATCACAAGTCCAAACAATAAATATTCAACAATGTGCCAATAAAACCATACATGTGCAGATGCAATAGTCCCAGCAAGTAGTCCCGACACGTACACTGAACACAGCTACTGAGCACGATCTAGTCCTGGGAGGGAAAACAAACACGAAGGGGGTGAGATTTTCGAGAATCTCAGTAGGGGACAACAAAGCGGACTTTTCAAGGAAGAGAGACAACAAGGAACTTATCAAAGGAGAGGTACAATACAACAACTTATCAGATGAAAGGAAACAACAAGGAACTTATTAGAACATTACTGAACTTATAATTTCTCAACACTTAAACTTTATTGTTTACTTTACAAAACATTACTTACTGGACCCAACATGTACTTTCTGTTTACTTTACAAAATGTTTACTTACTGGCCTCGAAAATGTACTTTTACTTTCAACAAAGAATTCAACAGGGTCAATAGTAAAAACATGGGCGGACTGGAAAATCACTTCCCGAGTAACCCCCGCTAAAGGGAAACCGGAAGCCCACTGGTAGGTTTTATACGTATACTTTTAAAACAATTACATACATAGCCCCTTCTACCAGTGTTGTCCGAGACTAGAGTGATTAATAAAACTTTATACGGAAAAGATCAACTAGTCCCTTTCAGATCATCCTGCGAAGCAGGGAACATACAGTAACCATACAGTAACCATACTCCAACCATACACCTCCCAACAGATGAGTGTCTCTCCGCTTACTCTCAGAGACCGAGCACTCACCACGTTTGGCCAAACGGAACACAAGTACGAGTAACATGAAAACTTACATACTTTACAAAACACAATCTGGTTTAACTTTCAATAACACTGAAATATTATACTTTACAATTAATACTCAATAATACGATACATTATCATATATCGCTATAGAAACCTTTGATTACAACTTTTTTTCTTACTTTACGGGCAATGATACGGAATCAGCCCAATTTACACAACAAATCAATCAAATGGACTTTGATTGATCACATGAAATTTTGGAGATACATTATGATACATTACGGGTACATACGGAAAAGTCAATGTAATTTGGACAATGGATCCATCAGATGGGCCCCGATGGATTACACAACAATTCAATGACCAAAGTACGGATTTAAATTCAAAGAATACTTAATATGAGACAAATACGGTAAAGACCCTACATTATAATACTTTACAGCTACCTACGGAAGAGAACCATGAAATTCTGAACAATGGACCAATCGGATGGGCTCCGATGGACTATACAACGAATCAATCAAAACCAAGGTAAAACGGATTTTTACAACAAGGAAATACTAATGATGAACCACATACGGTAAGGACCCTACCTTACAAGAACATACGGTAAAGGACAAGGTAACTTGGACATGGATCCATCGGATGGACTCCGATGGATTATACAATGATTCAATTTAAAACCAAGGTACGGATACTTATGATTGAACACATACGGTAAAGACCCTACCTTACGGGCCGAAGAAAAGGAAACGATACTCTTGCCTTTGTCCTCAATACTCGCCCTTCCTAAGAATACAATATTCAGGTTAGGCTTAGACAACTGGTATTAAACCTACATAATAAATTTTGAATGACTATAACTCACAAACGACACATCAAATGGAAAAACCGATCACGCTATCACGTTCAGAACGTCGATATTACCTAACAGGGAAGATTTGACTTTTCGGTCAACGGTCAACGGTAAACGTGGTCAAAGTCAACGGTCAAATAGTACTCGCCGCCAATGTCTACAGTACTCGCCGGTCGGCGGCAACCGGAAAACTGTAACTTCATCCAAAACCGAAAATTTTTACATCAACACGAAGCTACAAACACCAGGACTACGAATCCGAAAACCAAATTTCAAGACTCACCTCCAATCGGCCGGGATCTAAGATTTTCCGGTAAGAATTTCGGAACTTCCGGGCTCCGATCTGGGTGCGTCCGTGGTCCGATGAAGGTGAAACTAACGACAAGTTGATCGTGACGCTGAGAGGAATGCAATGGTGCAAACAATTTGAAAATCGGACGGTTGGTTTTGATACTAGAGGTAATTGAATAAATGGAAAAAAAAAATAAAAATGGGAGAGGGAAGAAATAAACTCACCGGGAGGGGTTTACTAGTCAGTTGCAGATCTCACATTGAAGATAAAGGATAATAGCATGATCGTTTTATCCGGTACTAACATTATATAGAGGAAGTTATCATTTTATTAGTAGAAGAGCTTAATAAATAATTCCTCTTTCAGGTTTTCTTGAGACTAACTTGATCGATTAACGAGAATTTTTCGAATATCATACTAATATTGGTTAGTACATTCCAAATTTGTGATAATTTGTTGACATGGGTCGATATTTATTTATTTATATTTTTTAAATTATCCGATAAAATATAATTCATTTTCGATTGTAGCTGACGAATACAGTTTTGAATCGGGCATGTTACGGTTGGTGGTTTGATTTCATTGCCTACCAACTTGCACTAATAGATGAAATTAATTATGACAGCAACTAAAGGCGCATCCCTGGACTGAATTAGGATGACCCGATCAATCTTGCAAGTTGCATCCTATGTGTAGTCAATGAAACGCCCACACGTCGTTGTTGCTGGAATTTTGGAACAGATAGCTACCAAGTATAGATAGGTGCTTAATTACTATTATAGTTTTCATTAAACATATATCGTATGAGAGTTGGGATAAGAAATTCCCGGCAATGGACATTTTATTTTATTCTATTTTTATTTTAAGAAGAGTGAAATTAGAGAATGGAAGCATGGGATGAGAATAAGGACTAGGGAGCCACCACGGTCTGACTAAGATGGACGCACTAAATAAAGTTTGCATTTGGGGAGAAAAATAGAGATACGAAATTTAATAATATTATATGCGCTAAAACCATACACATATGATATAATATATTGTTAATTTTCTATAGTATAAAGAAAAAGTTTCATTTTGTCACTTAATGGATTTTAAAGGGGATATTTTTCTTTTTTTATAATTTTCTAAAAGAAAAATCTCTGTTTTTTTAAAAAAATATAGGCGAAAGGGGAAAAAAGATTCTTCTTCCTCCACCTTGTAACATTTGTCTTGGTGGATCGAGACCGACTGTGTACAGAAAAGCCTAGTTTCTACCCCTGTCTATCCTCTACAAAGTCGGTCTCTTTCACCTTTTTTCTTAAACAACAACCGTAAGCCTCGCCTTTCCCGTTTGGGGAGAAGAAGCCGTTGTCTCCGGCGGCTGTACTCGGAGGTTGAGCTACAAACGAAGGCGGGGACTTCGTCGCTATGCTAACAAAGCTCTTGTAACTCCTTGATGATATCTTCACTTAGTGCCATGTTGGGTATCAAAGCATCTCCATCATTATCGTCGTCGTCGTCAAAATCATCACAATCGCTTTCAAGAATGGCATGATCCTCCATGATGTTATCAGCTCCGGCAATATCCGCATTCGAAGCCTCTGTTCTGATGTTGTGAGTATGATCACTCGCCGCCGCCGCCGCCGCCGCCTGGTGGGCAATGGTAGCGGTTGTCAGGGGGGTTCTTGGAGACAGACTTATGGCCCTGTCACTGCTAACTGATGTCTCGGATTCCTTGTCTGACGATTTTTCGCTTGCCGGATGCTTGTTTCTGGTGCTCCCGGCGAGTGAGTTTCGGTGAGTTGGACGTGGGTGGTTGTGATCGCCGGTGTAACTGACGATATACATGTTTGGATCTGTGTTGCTTTTCTCCACCTGCTTTCTTGCCGAGCATCCTTTCGAGCTGCTGCATCTGTAGTAATTCCTGAACCACCAGATCAAATCGGCTAATTAACCTTGGTGTCCAAGAAAAGCAATTAAAATGTTTAAAAGGATTACTACTGTATTTAATTATTAATTAAGGTCTAACCTTGGATATGGAGAACCTTTAATGGGTTTCTGGCCGTACTTGCGCCACGCCCACACATCATTGGCGAGATTCTCTGCTGTGACAGGCACTATTAGCCTCTTTTGATTGCTTTTTCTGTAAAAAAGAAAAGGAAGAAAAAATCAAAAGTTTTATAGCCGAGGAAACTTAAGCAAAATGTTAAAGCTAACGAAGTGACTGATAAAACCCACTTACTTTTTTCTTGATCTAGGAGATTGGGATTGCATGGTACGTGAAGAGGCACTTGAAGTACTACTGTTTGTCCCTAGAGGGTGCAACTGTGCTCTTTGATTTTGATGTGACTCTACTTGCTGTCGGCTGTAATTGATCATACGGGAACTCATGGGTGTATCATTGAATGGTTGCAGTTGATTTCTGGGATACTGGTGTTGTGGTACAACCTGTGTTTTATTATGGCCGCTCAGTACTCCAGACCCAGAAGCGGAGGAGCTAAGGATATTACCTTGACCACTGGTGCCAGGCAGAAATGGCTTGTAAGAATCTTGCAATTCTTGCAGACCACTATTCCTAGGCTGCTCAAGATTGGGAAAAGAGAATGGGATTTCTTCATCATCAAAAGTCAAAGCCGCCAAGCAATCCAAAGGGTTGATCGCTGCACGATTTTCAGTGACCGGGCTTGAGGTAGCTGTGCTCGTGGAATTAGAGGTATAACTCCTGACTACAGCATACAGATCCCAGTCCTCGGCCATGTATCCAGCACCGTAAATTCACCTTGAGATTGATTACCCACAACCCTCCTATACGTCTGGTTCTCTGCTTTCCTTAGCGACTGCAATGAAGAAAAGAGGGCGCTGACTTTTTTTCCACGAAGAGTATCAGGATCTGCCAGGAAATAGAGAAAGGAAACGTACAAATAGTAAGAAGAGAGAGAGAGGAAATGATGGTGGAGCACTGACTTGGTAAATTGCTAAATTATTTATAGAAAGATTAAAAGAGAGATGGAGATTGCAGAAGTCTTGTGACAACAAAAGGTAAGCTCGTTGGCTTTGCTTTTTCATTGACTTGGTGAAAATTGTCAAAAGGGGGGGGCCAGCCAATGTAAAAGAAATGGACCATATATATCGTCTCCTATGCTTCTCCAATTGCCAACCCCCTCAGCCACCACCCTTCTTTGCTACTCGAGATTTGATAGGATACAGTGAAAAGCCTTTTATTCTGAGTTTGCACCACCATTTGTCTTTAAATTCGGAGCACGTTCCATTTGATCTTTGCACTGTTGCAAAAGCCCATCAATGGGGGTGGGGATACTACCACCTTGTAGCTGGAATAACTAGGCTGTTGAAGGGCTTACCCCACCACATCATTAGGATAGTGAAAGCACACAAGACACAACTGTAATGAATCTCCAGTTATGTCCCAATAACAAAGTAGTTTTTCTTTTTTTGAATATTAATTTTCTGGTACGATTAAATTAAAATTTTTTGGGATGATAAATTCTCCTGAATAGCTTCGTAGCTAAACAATATGTACTAACTTTATTAGCATAATCGAAGAAAGATTATAATGTTATGACTAGCACATCGTAATCGTGTATGCACGCGCTACAAAGGGGAGTGAATCAAAGCAGCAAGAAAGAGGATGAAAGTGCGTCGCGAGCTCCCATATTACGTGGGTGCGTGAAATGGAAGATGCAAAATCTCAAAATGGGCCCACAGGTCTATTAAATAATCCTTGACCTCCACCTCAAAAGGCCTAGTTTTCTTCCTATGTCGCTTGTCGCTTGCTGCTTGGCGTGCGAAGAAGCTCGTACATAACAGATTGCGATTAAACGATCCGAAACGTCGTTTGAGCCTCCGGGGAAAGATCACGGTGATCCGATGGGTCCCCTATCGCCTCCACATACGGGACAATAGAAAAGAAATGTTCTCATGTTTGGTGGTCTCGCGTATCTCAGCGTTTTTGCTTTCAATAATCTCCAACCGTTAAAAATCGGTTGGGTCGAACCAATCTAACCAAATATTCGCCTGCTATTGATTTCCCGTAAATTCTTTCTTCATCCTCTCTTTCACTATGGGTCATCCAAATCAAATTTATATGTTTAATACAATCTTTTTTTTATCGAATGTCCAAGAAATATTCCACATTCATAAGATAATGCTGACATATGTACAAAATTCCTTAAAAATTAGGAAAAATATAGGCATGATTCCAATAAAATAATAATCATATATTGCAATGTTGGTGAGTTGTCGCCTGCTGAGTCGAGCTTGAACAAATCATCTGAGCTGATTGAACAAGTAGGAATATTGACGTATGAATATTAAAGTTAAAATAAACCATACTTTACAGTGGCTTGCTGATCAATTTAACTGTCTCTCGTCAGCAAGGGATATTTATATTCGGTTCCCGAAGGATATTAAAGCAAAAGAATCGATCCCTTTGTCTTTTTTCCCACGAAAAAAGACAAAGGGAATAACATGATAACAAATAAAAATAGAATATGTGCTTACAGAGACGAGGAGATATCCGTACATAATCCTACGATTTTCTAAAAAAATTAACTTATTTTCTCTTACAATACCATAAAATGTATAAATTTATTTTTTTCTTAATATTCTGCTTTAAAATACAGATTATTAGATGGTTTCCAATTGGGCACCGGATCGACTATATAATATAATCTTGTAACTTTATTTTTTTAAAAAATTAATTATTTAATTTGGCGAGTAGAAGTTCTGAAAGGCTTACTTTAGCGTTTCCGACGGCGATTTATGAAAGTGCAGCGAGAGGCAGTAAAAGGAGGAGGGAGAGAAGGGTGCGGTCTGCGGTGGTGGGGAAGTAATAAGTGGGCTCACCACCACTCAGCACTTCCTAACGCGGAGAGCAAGTGCCACATGCGCGCGCTAAGAAGTTCCACAGAAAACATAGCCAGAGGCACCATGCGACAGCTGAGTACCGACCATCAATACCAGTGTTTATATTAAAAACTCTAATATGTTTTTTTAAAAAAAATTTATAGACAATTAATTAGTATTTTTTTACTGACGTATTAATGGTTAATTCAAAGACATAAAAGGCAAATAAAAAGACTAATCTGATTTCATGCTTAGCATTGGGAAAGAATGAAATGCGATAGATGAATATTTTGCCATTTTTGTTGAAAAATATCAGATTTATTAATTAAGGAATTAGCAAAGCGGAAGATGAGACAGACAGCCACGTTGCATGGACAAAGCTAAGCGGGAAGAACATTGAAACAACCCAAAAACCCGCTGTTACGTAATCTATCGCAAGACTGAAAAAAGGGGGAAACAATCCGGAGGAATCTCCTGCTTCTTCCACATTCGTGGATTAGTAAGGACAAGCCGATACCGATGTCGATCTCGATTTCCAGTTTACTTCGGTCAGTCCAAACTCTGTGCTCTATATCGCATTCATCCTGTCTCCGTAACTGAGAGCTGTGAAACCGAGACAGTATGTTAGTGCTTTAATGATCTACTTTCTGCTGTAATTTGAATTAGTTGAGTTCTGGCGTTATACATAGTAATTAAAGACGTTTTATGCTTAGAAGTTTTGGTGGTGATGGAATTATATCCTTTGTTTTGGTGTACTTATTTGGCTATCTCATCCGGAGGTTCATTGATTTAGTCGTCATCTTGAATTAGGGATTTCCACTGAGTAGGAACTGAAGCGCGAGTTACGGTATTCCATTTTGCTTACCCAGTTATCGGTTCCTAAGCCTTTGTTTTCACCTCGGGCTTTATGTTGAGTGTCGTTATTCAGATTAGCTTAGGAATTCGTTTAAGTTATTGCTAATGAAAATTTGTTAATATGGTAGGAGGTCGTGATGGCTGCTTCCGAAGAAAATAGTGCGTTGTTCCCCGTATTTATTTTGACAATAATGGCGCTGCCTCTAGTGCCCTATACGATAGTAAAGTTGTGCCGTGCTACTACCAGTGAAGTATCAGTCAGGGAAGTATCGGAAATCTATATTAAAACGAGTGAGTTCTTACACCCCCTATTTGACATCTTCGTTCCATATCATTTTTTCTGAAGGTTTTTTCTTTTTTTAGATAGCAACTCCGATTCTGACTTTGTTTTGTTCTGGCAGGTTTCAAACTTCTCAACATGTGGTAACTTTACGTTGATATTGCTTTGGATCATTATGATATTCCTCGTGTATTACATAAAGGATATGAACCGTGAGGTATAGGTTATAGAAAGTATTTTTTTTTTAAAGAAAATTTCTATGGGTATGCTTTTGTCAATTTTGTACAGTATGTAGGTTTATTCTATTCACGAGATTCGGACTGTGCTAGTTTCTTATATGACTTAACTTTTATTTTTACTAAATTTGTCACTTCCCTTCTGCTTTTTCAGAGGCCAACAAATATTTTGTGGAGTTCATAACGAAAGCTTATCAGGCTTTTACAGACCCAATATCCCGTGAAAATTATGAGAAATATGGCCATCCAGATGGTCGACAGGTAGTGTACCATTCCTTCTAGAGCAGCTGCAGTCAAGTTTGTTTTAAACAAAATACTTCTTTCTATTCAGAAAGTCGTTCACAACTGACCTTTCAGAACTGAAGTTAATGTTTCTCCTTGCAGAGCTTTCAAATGGGCATCGCTCTTCCTCAGTTTATTCTTGAAATTGATGGGGCAACCGGAGGAATACTTCTATTTTGGATTGTTGGGGTGTGCATTCTGTTGCCGTTGCTGATTGCTGTGATCTATCTTTCAAGATCGTCAAAATATTCAAGAAATTATGTCATGCACCAAACTCTGTCAGCATACTACTACTAAATGAAGCCTTCTTTAGCACTAAGGTAATTGGTTACCTTAAAATTCTGGCAATTTTATTATCTTCTTCACAAAGTAAAATGCTAAAAACCACGTCAATGATTTTAAAAAGATATCTTTAAGGTAGTTGGCCACTGTAGTGGTGACTGTCTACTTTATGTGATGTTTGGCTGACACCCCAAAATTAGCCAGTTCTCTAATTTAGTTTTTCCCCTGAAGTGGAAAACCAGTTTCTGCACCTTATGCTACTTAAATTGTTCTGCATCAGCAGACAAAATGCTGGAAAGAAATGGTGTTATTTTATCTTTTTCATGAGTTGTATTTACTTATAGGACCATTCCTGACTTATATATATGGTCAAGAGCTAGACTTGTCAATGTTTATTGTGTTCTTTGATTTCAGTGTTTCGAGAATCCTCATTCTTCTGAGTGTAAAGGTACTGGAAACATATACTCCAAGATATATTAAGAATCATGGATAAGATAGATGATTTCGTAATAATTGCATATTGCCATTTTTCTTATCTTGGAAGGAACATGAAGTCAATGTTATGCTTTATGCTCTCTATTAGCCAATATGTGGTCATTCATTGCATTCTGAGATTTTTGTAAATAAGCAATTTGTTTGTCATGCAGCAAAGTACTGGAAGTATTCACCAAGGCGTCCGAGTATATGGAAATTCCAGTTCGTCGAACTGACACCAAACCTCTTCAGAAGTTGTTTATGTCAGTCAGGAGTGAATTGAATCTTGATCTCAAGAACATTAAACAAGAGCAATCTAAGTTTTGGTAGCAACATCCTGCTGTAGTAAAGGTCCTCTTTCAATAAATTTGACTTTTATCAATATGCTCAAAGCAGTTTATTCTGACACTTGATAATATCACTGATTCAATTTATACCTCTTGTCTGGAGCGGACGGAGTTGTTGATTCAGGCTCTATTAACTCGTGAATCAGCAGGCCTATCAACAGCTTTGCTGGGAGATTTCAGACATGTACTAGAACTTGCACCTCGTCTGCTAAAGGAATTAATGAAGGTAATATATATATATACTTTAACATTCTTCAAGTATGTTGTACATTCAATTATGATGGAATAATACCTATTCAGCTTTTAGAATCCTTTGCAGATCTGTTTCACAAACAAACATGGAGAAGAGAGAAAGAGATGAATGCACATTAGGGTTCTGTGCAAAAACCTGTCATGAAAGTTATTGTTCCAACCTGTAATTCTGCTGCTTGACCTCTTTTATGTTTGCTAACTAATGCTTCTGCTTTAACTGAATGAATGAATTAATTTATTTTTTCTGTAAAGATGGCTGTTATTCCGCACAGTCCTCAGGGACATGGATGGTTGAGGCCTGCTATTGAGGTTGTTGAACTCTCTCAAAGCATTATTCAGGTTATTATTTTGCAGTATCATGTGGTCATATTTTTAATGTGTGGTTATGAAGATTAGACAAAACTTGCATGCAGCGTGTTATATTTTATTCAGCAGCGATATATATGTTACTCATTAACTAAATATACCTTATACTATAGGTTTTTGTGCAATATCTGTAGCTAACAAAGTTAGCATTCTATTCTTTATTGGGCTTCTTATGACTGCTTATTTTCTTGACTATGTTGGAGAGTACGCATCGCTGCCTCGATAGACAGGTTTTAACGTAATATGGAAAAATACTTGAACTGCTTCAGATATTGTAATAAATCTCTTAAAAGCTTCATAGTGCCTATCTTTCTGCTGTACAACTTTCTAGATCTCTAAGCATTAGATGACAACAACTCTTGAGAATCTTGTAATAAAAGTAACTAATGTTTGACCAACTTTACTATGCTCTCCTCCTGCTTGTTTCTAATTGCTGCAAACACTATTTATCATTGAATTGATGAACAATGACGCAGGCGGTTCCTCTCAGTGCAAGAAAGACAACAGGTGGATCCGCAGAAGGTATTGCACCCTTCCTGCAACTGCCACATTTCAATGAGTCTATAATCAAGAAACTAGCTCGCAAAGTAAGTGAATAACTTTTTGTTGCTTTATGTATGAGGATTACAGTTTTCTTTCTAATGTTATGCTTTGCTTCCTTTTTATGAAGACTAAAATTTAAATCCCCAGCTTCTCTTACCGCCTATAACAAAATCGCTTGTAAGGAACTTGCATAAGTTCGGTTTCTGTCTATTGAGCTGTTATCTATAAATTGGATTTAAGTGGGTCGGACCAACCAATGCTTTCACTTGCGAGGCATTTTATATGAATCATCTGCGTTTATGTTTTATGATCATAAAGTGATTGGATTTTTCATTATAAATGGATGTTGAGCAGTGGCATCAGTTTATGTCCCTCGTGCACTGCTAGTTGCATTTTGATTTTGATTTTGTCCGTTCGACTGGTGTGTGATATTTTGAGGTATGGGTAATAATATTGTTTCCTCATTACAGAAAGTGAGAACATTTCAAGATTTTGTCGACATGACTTTGCAAGATCGTGCAGAACTGCTTGCACAATCAGCTGGATTCTCCTCTGCTGAAGTACAAGACATTGAGATGGTACTGGAAATGATGCCTTCTGTGACAATTGATGTTAAATGTGAGACTGAAGGTGAAGAGGGTATACAAGAGGGTGACTTCGTCACAATTCAAGCATGGGTAACAGTGCAACGTGCTAATGGTCTCATCGCGGCTCTTCCCCATTCTCCCTTCTTCCCATTTCACAAGGAGGAAAATTTCTGGTTTCCGCTGGCAGACCCTGTCTCGAATAATGTATGGTTTTATCAGAAAATAAATTTCATGGATGAAGTTGCAGCTATCGCTGCTGCTTCTAAGGCAATTGCGGAGACGACGGAGGGATCAGGAGCAAGCGCCAAGGAGACAAGTATGGCAGTCAGACGAGCGCTTGAGCAGGTGCGAGGTGGCTCCAGGATGGTGATGGGCAAGTTTGCCGCGCCAACGGAGGGGAACTATAATTTGACTTGTTTCTGCTTGTGTGACTCTTGGATAGCTTGTGACAAAAAGACCAACTTAAAGGTTAAAATTCTGAACAGAACTAGGGGTGCTTCTGTATCCGAAGAGGCACTAGCAGCTGAGGACGGGGTGGAAGAGGAAGAGAAATCAGAAGAAGATGATGATGATGAGGAATAGAGTGAGTACAGTGAAGACGAAGAAAAAGATGAAAACGATACAAGAGAGAAGGCCCATGCCGCCAATGGCACCCTTCACAAAAGAGGCTCGGGCACGGAGGAATCAGCCTCCGATGAGGATTCAAATACATGATTTCTGATTTATGAATAATCTCATCTTCTTACTTGGTTGAATAATCTTCAAGATCTCAGCTTTATAGCTTTTATAAAACATGGTACCTTGGTCGTGGGTCTTTCTCAGGTTAAACCTGTCGTATAAACTATCATCAACAATCCTTTTTGCAACGGGGAAAATTTGCTTCAACACCTGGTTTTGCTGCTCCTGGAGGTATTTAGAGGTAGCCATTTGAGGATATCTCAGAACTAAGCATCTGATTCCATCATATTCTCTGGCTCTGACGATTTGGTGTTTGTTTGAGCTGGCAAATTTGTCTCCTAGTTTGGAATGATTCAGGCCTAATACCCAGGCAAGATATTTTCCTCTACCTAGCGTAAACGGTGACGTTTGTAACCCTAATCTGGGAGTTATAATTTTCTTGCGATGTCATTGGCTGCCTCGTGTCCAGTTCCATCAACTTCAGTAAGACCGGTTCGCAGGAGATCGCAAACCCGAACCTACCTCATCCGGATCATCATCTTTCAACTCAGATCCTCACTCTTTCAACAATTTTTTTTTAAAGAAAAAGAGTACCAAAGCGTGTGAGAGATTGAGAGATTGAGAGATTGAGAGAGGAAAAGCAGATAACAACCAAAAAAATGATGTTGATGATTGAAAGTACCTCCGCCGTACGACTCGCAGCCGCTACTAGTTTTTGTTGCTCCTCCGCTACATCCACCGTCTCGACCAATACCAAAACCACTTACTTATCCCGCTACGGTAGTTCCGGTATTTCTCGGTACGGAATGTTTTACTGTCTAGTTTAGTTACTATGCATCTGAAGAATGAAATAACACCGAACCTCAGGGTAAAAGATGGAGATGCTTTTTTTTTATCTTGTTTATTACGTCTACTTATCGGACTGTACCTTCATTTGATAATCCTTTGGAGTCTCAGTAAAGATGCATTTTATTTTCTGGAGCATGATTAATTTTAATGCGTATAATTTTCTGTGGCTATCTACTAATGCAGGAATAGATTTCGAAGACTACGTACGGGTACTTTCCTGCGAAAGAGCAGTCACTTAAAGAATAGAATTCGAGTCTCTGCCCAGCATTTAGGTTTGCCTTCCGATTCTTCGCAGCAGAATGACGGATTCCGCTACCATCCGTTCGAGGAGATCAGTATATCAAGTTCAGAAAATGGAGACGTTAGACTTACACCTCAAGAAACGGCTAGAACCATTGTCGAGGTACTTTTACGGCTTTGTGCTAACTATTGATTGAAAAATTACAGTATTTATTATTATTATTATTATTATTATTATTATTATTATGATGATGATGATGATGATGATGATGATGATGATTATTTTCATTTGCACCTGTAAGTGTCTTTACCGTTGATAGCTTTGTATGTAAGACGGCTTTGTACTTGAATATATAAGCTGCTAATTTATCTGAATTAGCAATGATGTGAAGTGTGACGTGCTATTCCTTTTCACCCTAATCTAAACGTATAACTATGTTTTCTGTTGTTTTATGTATCACTAATTACTCGAAAAGGATTTGTGGGATTAAAATCTGCTTATATCTTGCCCACTGATTGCGTTAGTTTGCTAGATCACTGACTGCCTATATTTTGATTAAGTTAATATTGGTAGGTCATTCGAAAAAAATTAAGTAATTGTTTTGGCTATTATACCTGTGAATCTTTCTGAAAAAATTATATCATTATACCTGTGAATCTTTCATCATGATGATTCTACATGGCTATTGTTTTGTCTAAGCTAATGCTGCCTGTAGTGTGTTATGTTCAGCTGAAGAGCAAAGCAACTCTAGTGTTGACTGGTTTAATCAGTGATGACTTTCACGAGAATGTTATCTGGCCTGACTTGCCTTATGTTACTGACGAGCATGGAAGTAAGTACTGGAGGATGATCATTGTCATGTTTTATCTATTTTACTTTGTGAAAACCCCCCCTTTATCTACAGGACTATAATGTTGTTCTCTTGTTGTATTACAGACATATATTTTCAAGTGAAGAATGATGAAGACATTTTGCCCAACCTTACTTCAGAAAATAATTTTGTGGTGTGTAATCTCTTTACTGGCGGACTTGAGCACTGCATTCACTTGTCAAGTTGCTGCTCAGATTATAAAGATGTCCCTGCTACAATTTCTACAATTTTAACTAAAAGTTGGCTTTTTATAATTTTCTGCGGCATTGACTGTTGAAGGGGCAAAGGAAAAAGACAGTGCTTAAAGCAGGAAAGAAAGAAGATCTATGTTTCCTAAATTCTAATGGCTTTATATATGTTTCTTCTCTGCAGCAAACTATTGTAGGATTTGATGCCATGGAACTGCTTAGTGAGATGGAGATGTTTGGTTCACATGATATTGATTTTGGATTTGAGGAAATAGAAGAGGAGGATCTTGATGTAGAAGACAGTGAAGATGAAGATGAGGATGAGGATGAGGATGAGGATGAGGATGATGAAGATGAGGATTTTGGCGTCCAATTTGTACCTTTCTTTGTCATTGTTTCTTGACATCTGATATCAGCTTTAAATGCTTAGATATTTTAATCATTTTACATTAACCACTGCGCATCTCTCTCTCTCTTTCTTTCTTTTTTTTTAGGATGAAATAGCAAATATTCTAGGTGAAGATGCAGAAGATGACTCTGAAGAGAATCTAGGAGATTGGGCCAATTTAGAGACAATGCGGTCCTCTCATCCCATGTATTTTGCCAAAAAGCTGTCGCAGGTAACTACCCACTTTATATATCTGGCTTTACAAATTTAAAAGCACTTCTAGTGAGATGCTGTAAATTTACTGCGTTTTCATTGTGCCCAAACACAAGGGGATCAATTATATGCCAACTTACTGGGTATATTACTTCATGGTAAATGCTATTGATTTATCTCTCTCATCTTTCTTCTTCTTCTGCTCAGGTAGCTTCCGATGACCCTATAGATTGGATGGAGCAGCCTCCAGCTGGTTTAGCTATCCAAGGCCTTATTAGACCTGCTATTTCTAAAGAGCACTCTGACATCCAGAAGCATATGTTGCGGAGACAATCTTCCAAAGCAGACATAAACGGTGTTGGGAGAAATTTAGAAGATAAACTGAAAGATCTTGGCAATATCAATGGTCACAAACATGAACCCAGGTCATCTGAAGATGGTATAGTCTCGGCAGATAAAGGGGAGCAGGACGAGGCTGCAATAAGTGCGACTTCATTTTACAGGCTGGAGATTGTAAAAATTCAGCTTATTTCAGCTCATGGAAATCGTGTATGTTTTCATATTCTTTTATCTGTGTTCGGGGCATATAGTGGTAGCTGTTAACTTTTTTTTATGTTGAAACATGCATATCTTTATGGAGCCTCAAAGTTCTTAGTTGAAATCTTAACTCAGAAGTAGTTTTATGGAGTAGCCCAGTTCGAGCTTTAAAATAACATTTCATATTTCTATGAATTCATCAGGTTTCCATCTAGGATAACAAGATGCATCATTCTGCAATTAAATCCTTGCACATTTTCTCTTTAGAAATTTTCGAACTCTGATTACTGTTATTATTGCATGGTATAAGATTACAAAATTGTTTCAAACAGTATGATGAATAAAGAATTCTGCTACTTCGTATTTCTTTTCATCAAATCCTCAGGATTCCAATTATCTTATATCGTGAATTCTTAACTACATAATATTATTTCTTTATTAAGTGAGACTACTTTCTTTTCTAAATATTGATTGTAATTTTCTTGAATAATTTAACTTCCATATTACTTATTGGGATTATGTAATCTTGGGATGTTTGTTCTTTTGTCTAAAAAATATATTTCTCTGGATGATAAGTAATTAAATCTTCTCCTTTGTTTCTCTAAAGGTGCTGATTGAAGAAGAAGATTTTAGGAGGGCACAACCTGATACTGTTGCACTTTCAGCGGCCAAAATTATGTCTCGACTGAAAGATGGAGGAGAAAAGGTTATCCAGGCTTTGCAATCTCTTTGTTTAAGATGCAAGGGGATTAAAGTAGAGGTAATATGCTTAATTTCCGCACTGATGCCATTCTAGACATTGCTAGATGTCCAGGAAACACTCTTAATTAGCTTTGAACTTGTAGAAGTAAATATTTAGATACTAATCTTTACTCGCTTTTAACATCCTGGACAATACACTTTTTAATTTTTTGTAGGAGGCAGCAGTCATCAACTTAGATTCTCTTGGTTTTGATTTGAGGGTTTGTTCTGGAACACAAATTCAAACGTTGCGATTTGCATTTAATTCACGGGTATGTTGATTATCTATGTCCCATTATGTTGGATTTTGTTATTTTTTTCTTTTCCTGTTATTTTAGCGGAAAAGAAAGGAGAGAAAAAAAGGACTAGACTTTCTTATGTCCTGTTCCTGAGGTGCACTCTCTGTGTTTGTCATGTATCGTTTCAAAGTGCCTAGTATTTTTATTTTGGTTAGAAAAGTGCCTGGTTTGGTGGCATGGTTTATATACCCTTAAGATTTTAGTTGTGAAGCTGGTAATGGAACATTATGTTTTGTGATCGTTAGTCCCAGGTATTTATCTGTATTTCGGGCAATATGCCATTACGTACTGGCATGGTTAAGGTAGCTCAGGTGGTATGAAGTCTGACTTAATTGAAAATCTCTTTATCTAGAAGCCCAAGTTAGGACTAATATAGCATTAGCGAACGCTGGAACCCTTGGAAATTCTATTTGCAGGTTTCAGTATGATTTGTTTATATCATACATGCAATAGTTTAGGATTTTGCTTGGAAAAGGCGATCCATCTATCATTCCTTACCTACTCCTTTTCCCTTTAACCATTTTGCTTTTGCAGGCCACTTCAGAAATTAGTGCTGAGAGTCAACTAAACGAACTAATATTTCCGGGTATCCACCACAAGTCGGCCGAAGAGGAAGCATTCCCATCAAAATGAACACTAGAGTTATTCTGGGATCATGTTCCTTCCAGCAGGTTTTGCACCATTCTGTATCCAGACCTGAATGCAGCAAATTTTTCCTAAGAAAAAACCGTAGTTGATAATTGTACCATTTTGTCGCTAATATATGCTCAATGAAATCCATTTTATCACATCCTGCGTGGAAAAGTTTAGAAGTATTAACATATCAAAGGTTTGTCGGTAACAAATTCACCCGTCACCCACTTGTTCATGTGTAGTTCTCAAATGTTAAGTCTCAATGCTATATTGCAAGAGGCTTGACGTGTGCATCACTCCATGATGGGTTTGGCTTATTAGGCTCCAACGTGATCACCATACCTATTGTTTGTCACGACTCGCCCCCGGACCCTCGGCCAAGGGGTCCGGACGTGTATGTGCGTGTGATGGATCATAACTGCAACGTTGAGTCAGACGTCTAACCACATAATCCAAAAAATATATCTTGTTACAACTGATACTATCACACAACATATATAAGCCCAAGACCTCCCTCGCTTTTTTCTGATGTGGGATTGGGTAACCTGACTCTCTACGGGTTGAGTCGCACACTTTTACAGCGAACAACGGCTATAATGGTTTGTTCAAATATCCTGCAGTGAGTGTAATGCCGACGGCAGACAGGCAGAGAGAAGAAAAGGGCTGATTGGAATATTCGGCCGAAATAGATATATAATTCTAATAAATCCGCATGCCTAATTACAGAATCATCAGTTGATTACAGTAGTTTTTGTTCTTTCCACTGGCATTGCGTGCAAGGCAACCATCCTGAGACCGACTTTATAGTATGCACTAGTAGGCAGGTTTTGGCAGATTTCTTTTGGTGGAATCTGCATTTTCACCTGCATCTTCTTTATTCTCAAGACTACTTACGATAAGACAACTTATCACAGGACCCTTAATTATATTGCAAAGTGATGGGTTCTTGTCTAAACGGAATTATCGGTAACAATCAGTTGAAATCAGACAGTCCTTATCCCCAGTCCGCTCACCCACATTTAGTACTAAGATAAGAGCAACCTTTCTTCTTGTCATTGTCCACAATCCTTCTAACAGCTTTTAAATCAAACCAATCAAAGTGCATCAATCTTCTGAAAGGCATAATGAGAGAGGATAATGTTCCTTGCTGCGAACCTGAGTTCTGGATATATCTAGTCATATGCTTTGCACTCGTGTTAGCTGCTGGTATTACATCAGGTCTAGCTCTTGGCCTATTGTCCTTCAGCCAAGTTGATCTCGAGGTCCTTATTAAGGCTGGCCTGCCCCATGATCGTAAAAATGCAGGTTAGAGTTAATTAATGGTCAGTAATTCTAGAGTCACTCATGCTGTTCTTTGGGAATTGATGTCAATTTTCCTGCCAATGAAACTGCAGCCAAAATTCTGCCTTTAGTTCAGAATGAGCACTTGCTGTTGTGCACCCTTCTCATAGTAAAAGCAATTGCAATGGAGGTAAGCACACATCCATTACCCGGCACAGAAGATTACTTTCCTGCACGCATGACTTATCTATAGCAATTCTTAAGGCGCTGCCTATTTTCCTGGACTCCATTTTCCCTTTCTGGGTAGCTATTCTCGCATCAGCCACCCTTGTGCTTGCATTTTCTGAGGTAATACTGCGCCTGCCTCGTATATAAGATTTCTAATCCACATATGATATGCATGGCTAGTGTCACATCCTCATTAGTTTCGTCATGGATTAAGTCTTGGTGCAAAATTATCCATTTTGGTTCGGTTTCTTCTGCTTATCTTCTATCCTTTGGCATACCCAAGTAGCAAAGTATTTTCCTGCTTCCTGTTACCTTTGATCAGTTTTCCATAGAAAATTGTTAGTCTGGTTGATTTAAACAGTTTCTTTTTTTTTTTTTTTGCAGTTGCTCGACTTTCTACTCAGGAAGGCGCATTCTGCACTTCTAAGACGAGCAGAGCGGAAGACATTGGTGGATTTGCATTCAAACGAGGTAAACTTGAATAGTTAGACCGATGCTTGTCCTGTAGTCATATACTCGACATCCTGACGTGATTGTTGCTTGATAGGCAGGAAAAAGAGGAGACTTATCAAATCACGAAACTACCATCATTTCTGGTGCTTTGGATTTAACGCAGAAGACTGCCAAAGATTCTATGACACCCATATCTGAAAGCTTTTGTCTAGATATACATTCCAGACTCGACATGTATGCCTTTCAGTTTATGACTGTTTGGAGATTCCTTTTCTGTTTACTTCTCTTCACTTCTCACGGAAATGTTCAAATTACGTTCATCATTAGGCATACTATGGGCTTGATAAGGAGCAAAGGTCATAGCAGGATACCTATTTACTCTGGAAACCCCAAGAATGTCATTGGCCTCATTTTGGTGAGCAATGAAAGCATTACATTAATGTAGTTTTTTATGTTGTTTGGAGGTCTACCTTAATCGGTATCGATCAAAACTCAAAAAATAAATAATCCTGCAATCAACTAACCCGAGAAATTTTCTATTGTAACTTAAAGATATATACTTTCTGCTAATGCACTGTATTTTCATTTTGGTATCAGGTAAGAAACTTAATATGCTGCCGTCCTGAGGATGAAACTCCAGTCAAACATATGACTATCCGGAAAATTCCCAGGTAGAAGATTTCTATCCGCAGATTTGATAGTCCTAGATTATAAACCTCAGTCCTAAGCTACTTGCACAGTTCAGCTAAGAGTTTGCACTTAATCACATCATTTCAGTTTACTTAATGCTTTGGCTTATGTCATTCCAAATAACATTATCCATGAAGATTTCCCACTTTTGGTATACTGAAGGAATTCCAGAAGGGTCACAGCCACCTGGCTTTGGTCGTGAAACATAATACAAAGGATGTCAAAATCAATACAGATGAAGAGAGCCCTGCCTCGTTGGATGTTGTTATCGATTTACATTCAAATACTTCCCCTTTGTACTCTACTGAAATGGATTATAAGCAGAAAGACTTGCACCCGCACCCTCATGGTCAAAACTGGGAGGAAAAGCCTGAAAATACAGCTTTCGAACATCTGGAAATTCTGGCCACTAAGTTGGATGAGGAGGCTATTGGTATTATAACAATGGAGGATGTTATAGAAGAACTTCTCCAGGTTAGTTGATGTCAGCAACAGTATACATACAGCTATTTATCTCCTCTGCATTCACAAAAGGAGCTTCAAATTTAACCGAGGAAAGGAAGATCCATGTTTAAGCTGATCTCTTTTTGTAACATTTCAGGAAGATATATTGGATGAAACTGATGCATATGTGGATCTCCACAATAAGTGAGTACTTGTACCCTGTTATCTGCATGCATACACCAAGTTTGGCTATCTCTCCCACTTATGTACTCTGTTTCTTCTTTCAGAATCAGCATCAACCTGCCACAAGCAAGAAGATCAACACCAAGGGCTCCTCAGAGCATTTCTGTTCCACGTTTTCGTTGGACAAACACATAGCAATCTCCAGTTTCTGCAGATAACACCAGCTTTATCTGCTTCCCCAGGAAAATCTAACTTGAACCAAGTATTACTGAAATCTTAAATTACCTGCCTTTTGGTTTCAGGATTCCTTTTTGTTGTTATTCTGACATTTGTCATCAGTAGATTTTTTGAGGCAGACACGGACAGAACAAACTCTGACTGTGCTTTTGTCGCTTTCCAACCTATACATTAGGCCATACACTTCAGATTTAAAATTTAATATTTATTTTTTGGGGAATAGTTTAGAAAATATACCAACTGGCTAATAAACCAAGAAATATCTTCGAAAGCATCATTCCAGTACCATCGTTCATTCAGGATAAGATAACAAAACCATAACAATAAGGTCAAATATATAGCCTCTGCAGTAGAAAAGAAACCATAGGAACCCATGAACTCTCTTACCCTTTCGCAGTCTCCTCTCTACCTAGCAAAGCCTTCGCCATGGAAGCTTGCGGTGGCGCCCACAATCCTCCCCGAAAACATGCAAAACCTAAACAGAATGCCTGCAAAGTGGAAACTGCAGGCAAATGCCAGAGGTTTTGGGAGCACCCGATCCGCTCAGAAAACACTGGAACAAGGCGGCGATACCAAACCCTCAAACAAGAACAAGAAAGATGACGATGATGAGGAAATCCCAGAGGAGGTGTTCTATAGGATCCTGGTGAGAATCCTGGTTTCTGTTGGGGCACCTATGGCTCTAGGACTAGGAACAGTGCAGCTTTACGGCGTGGCCAAGAAACAACTGCTGTGGGATGTGCCACTTTGGCTGATATACCTGACCCTTCTCCTAAGTTTTGGAACGTCTACTCTGGGAATAGCCTACGGAGCCCTGTCTTCGAGTCTGGATATAAACAAGAAAGGTTCATTCCTCGGGTTGGAAGAAGCTCGACACAACTGGGCCGAGATGTGGAAGGAAGAAGACCAGGATAACAAGTAAATTTGCAGGAGAAAATACCAGTCACGTGCTTGGCACGGACTTCAATCTCTATTACTAAGCTTATTGGTCTTTTAGGTTTCATCTATTGCCTTTTCATTCCCCAATCCCCAAATTGGGCTTTTTTTCTAAACTGAATTTACAGGCCTGGAATTTAGTCATTAACGTCACGTACGGCACCCATAATTCCCTCGTAATTGGTCGAGTCAGGCTGTTCACGTTATTAGCGAGATTCTCGTGGGGGCGTAATTTGTATTATGATTAATCAATATTTTAACATTTAATCATGGATTAACAATAATAAATATATATTACTAAACTTTTCTTTTATAAATAATATAATTAATTCTATATAACAATAACAATAATCAATTAATTCATCAATATAATTTAATATTATAAATTTAGTATTCAACATGTAAAATCGAATAAAAAATAAAAACAAACTATATCCTGGTAAAGATTGTAGGTGATAGTAATTTGTCATTCACAAATACAACAATAAACAAACTTGTTACTTTTGTTTTCACAAAAATATTATAATTTATTGTTCCGGATTTAAAAATATGATTGAATGGTAATATTTATTTATTATTTTATTAAAATTTAAAATTTAACTTTAAATATTTTAATATTTTAAAATTAATTATATTTATTTTATATTTATTATGCAATAAATAATTATATTTTATTAACTTGGACGGCAACTAAGAGATGATGACACAGCACTTGGGCCACGAGAGAGATACTCGAGGTTTGTCTTGATATATAAAAATTAATTTTTTTTAAAGTAATTTAATAGGTTAAAATTTATGATATAAATAAAATTTATCCGACTAACTAAAATTAAAAACATATTAGTGACTGATAAAAATATTTATTTATTATACAAAAAATAAGAAAACTAGAGCCAAAGGGAAAACCATACAGAACATATAATAAAATCCCAGTCAACCAAAGGTCATTGTTTATTGTAAACTCACATATCATGAGGCATCTTTGGCGGTTTGTCCTGACCTCTTCAGACGCAGAAACGACTGCGTTTTGACGAGTGAGTGTATGATGTAAAGTCAAATCAGACAGACAGAAGCTTTTAAAATAAACACTATATTTTCCTCGTCCGTACGTTGGATACGTCTCAGGGGCAACTGCCAATTTTTTTTTTTTAAAAATTTAAAAAGTCTAAAAATAACTTTTATAATTTTATGAATCTCATATAATAATATATTGCCATGCTAACAAATACTGACAATTCAGTGCAATTAAGTGAAAATATATATTTAAAAATTAGTATTTATCACTAATTCCGTATATTAGATTTTTTATGTATATTTTATGAGATTTTAAACAAGTGATTGCATACTATTTTGTATACATGATATGTTGAATTATGAATTTCATATATCTTATACACTATATATGACATGATGAACAATAACCTTAACTTTCTGTTCACACCTCTGCTTATATATTCTCACCGTAGTGAAAGAGAAAATATTTGAAATGATTGAAATATTTGAAGCATGTAATGACATCATCAAGGAGTGATTATGATATCAACTTGCTGTTGTAAGCTAATAAGTACAATAATGATAAGAAAAATAAAAAATTCTAAACTATCAAGTTGGAATATTGAAATTTCAAACTGAGTTGTCAAACTTGGAAGATAATTCATAATAGCATTTACTTCATATTATGGATTGATGGATGACGACATTTCGGTTGTCTCGGTCATCGTATAACTAACCTCTCCTTATATCTAATTTGAAATTGCAATATTATATAAATATTTTATGAATTGTATTAGAATAGAGAACTCAAATTGCTACCGACAAGTACGAGGTGGAATGAGTCGCCCAAGTTTTAGTTCACAAACCGAAATCACTACAAGAACTTCCCGATCAATCTCATATATATCAGAATGTACGTACTGGCTGAATCAAAAACCTATCCGTAAATATTATGAAGAAATCTGCAGTTTTCTTCTCTTCTTTATTCGGACATGTTGTCAACTAACAAATGACACAGGAATTAGGCTCAGGACTCGTAATATAATAGTACGTGGGTATGGGAGGATACGGATATCCATAGGCTTTGTATGCCCCAGCCACGCCATCTTTACTTTTATCATCTGGCTTCTTAGACTCGTTACTGTTCTTTGCAGGCTCGGGTTTTGACGGCCCTACCGTCAGTATCTCTGTGTGACATAGTTTTCTTAATTTGCTTACAACATTGACAGGATCAACGTCTCCGGTTATCGTCAATTTCTTGTCCTTCATGTCCATGGATATGGCTTCCACCCCTGCAGATTATCAGGTTAAAGCAACTAAATGGGTTTTATTGTCAGGAAGAAATATAAATCTGGAGAGATGAAATCCCGTGATTCGTAAACTTTTTTAGTGCGTACCTGAAAGGCCAGAAACTATCTTCATAGCCTTTTGCTTAGCCTTCCCATCGTGCACGTCCAATTGCAATACCACTTTCTGCCAAAGAAACAAGAAACTATATACATATATATATATACATACATACGTATCACGAAAAACACAGATTCGTTAAACAACCTTCGTCATTAATTTCTGAGGTCTCGATAGATCCGATCAGTGATCGCAGAAGATCTTGGATGAAGCGGATGGTCGAGGAATGGACGAGGAGGGTTATGGTCAACAAGGGAAAGAAATGGAGATCGAGGGTAGTGTAAAACAATGAAATTGAGGTGTGGTTGTTCCTGGAGGAGATGAATCCATATAAACCGAAGCAGCGGGCCCGGCGAGAAAGAAATCATTAAAGCCAAGTCAACCAGAGGTCAGTTCAGTTGTTAACAGCAAGTAAGCCAGTAAACCAGGCGAACGACAGACATCCTGGTGGTTTGGCTTGCAGAAGTAGATTGCCGATGGACACAGAATAAAAAACACAGAGCCTGTCTATTATAGCGGTTGAGGTCAGTTCTGGCGGCTCCGGAGTGATTGTCGGGGATTACCTATTGGTCATTTTTTATTTTGGTCACTACGAAATTTTAATTCATGCTCGTTAACAAGTCTGTATCAAATAATATTTTTTATTATTTCATTGCGTTGTAGTCATAAAATTCCTTAAAACCATGGAAGCAGATAATTCCATTTTCTATTCAATAAATAATAACTACACAATAGACTAAATAGAAAAGTGGGTAAACCGCGAAATATCTGACCAAAAAGCATATCCCTGTTATTCACCAACCTGTTAATTAGTAATTTATAGGATTTAAAATCTCAACAAAGCGTGTCTACGTGGCATATCTCTGGGCGACAATGTTCACAGTAACCCAAGACCCTCAGCACACGATTCTGTCCCTCCAGCCACTTATGTGCGAACCGAGAGGCTCCGTTTAGTTTCCAAGTTTAGGGCCCGACCTTTGAAACAGAACGTATAATCCCCAAAATCAGCTACTGCCTAATTTATGGTGTCAAAAAACCCGAACCCGGGAGAGGGATTCTTAGTGGACCCGATTGGAATGGCGTTACCCGGACTTGGGCCCTTCGCCGTCGCCTCCTCCACACCTGCCGCAGCACCTGCCTCCACCACTTCCTTAGCTACTTCGGAGGATCCGAGCAAGAAGATCCGAAAGCCCTACACCATAACCAAGTCCAGAGAGAGTTGGACTGAACCGGAACACGACAAGTTCTTGGAAGCTCTCCAGCTGTAATTCACTATCTCTCATTTCTTTCTCCATGCCAATTAACCGCAGTTTGTTCGCTACAAAAGTTTGAAACTGAGGCCGTGAATTATGATATTTTCTGAGCGTTTTTATTGGCTGTGTTGGTTTGTAATTTGAAGCAAAGCAGCTGAGTGACACCTTTTCTGGTTTTTGAAGAAAGTATTGATGCCTCTAAGTTTATTAACTTTCCAAATCTCATTACTGGATTTTTTGAGATTTTAATTTTTATCTAGTTGAAGTCATCTTTCATTCTATTTTTTTTTATTTTGTTTGAGATATTAATGATTTTCCTTGTTTGCGTTATCTTTTGTTGTTATTTTGTTTCTGGTGTTCCTTGAGTGATTTGCTTCCGTTAATTCCTCTGCAGTTTTGATCGTGACTGGAAAAAGATAGAAGCTTTTATTGGGTCAAAAACAGCAATTCAGGTATTGGCTCTTATTTCTACTAGTAAATGTAACAAATCATTTGAGAATTAATGCGGTGACACTATTTCTTCATCTGTTTGATTTTATTGTACACGTTATAGATATTTTGAGTTGAATGTGTGAATTGGTTTTGAACTCCATTTTCTTTTTTCGTGGATGATGCTTTGCGGTTGAAATGGATTTCTTGCGTGGTAGTTTCTTTACCGGAATTTGTCTGTTTTTCATTGTTTAGATACGTGAGAAAATAGTGTAGGCCTCTTAGGTCTTGGTTTGTGAAGTATTCGTCACTTGCTGATGTGATTCCATAATATCCAATTGAAGGAATGACATTTAATGAATATGAGTTCTATAATCAAGTGACTTAATCTGTCGCACTGCACTTTTGTTTATTTTTGAAGTAGCAAAGTGTGAATATAATTAAAAAATTATGTACAAAACTTTCTAGATTCGTAGCCATGCACAAAAGTACTTTCTAAAGGTTGAAAAGAGTGGAACGACAGTACATCTACCACCTCCTCGGCCAAAAAGAAAAGCTGCACATGCGTATCCTCAGAAAGCCTCAAAAAATGGCAAGTGACCCTTAAATTTGTTTGGCTTATATGAATTGGGAGCATAAAATGTGATGTTTTCTTATGTGTTTCATACTCTTAAGCCTCAGTACTCTCACACTCTTCAGGATCATTTCAATCATCTGCTTCACCTGAACCTGGATATATTCTGAGGTCTGATTCCTTATCAATGCCAATGAACACCATTGGTGTAGCCGCTTCCTCTTCCTGGACAAACAATGTTCCAATAGTATATTTACCAAATCAATCAACAGGTTTGGAACCTCAGCTTTATTCATGACATCATGACACACAATTCTTTGATGACATTGGTTTCATCTCTGTTTGTGCTATACAGGATCAGCGATGCCTAATAATTGCCTCAGTAGCAGTGAGAGTACTCCTGGAGGAAATAAAACTGAAGCAGCGGAGAAAGAGAATCAAGGGCATCCTCTGAGGGGTGAGATTTTCTTTTTATTTACTTATGCTTACATTCTTTGTTACCCACTGCAGTTATTGATAATCGACCCATATAAATAGTTCTGTACTGGTTTTAAATTGTTTCAGTTTGGACGCAAAAATAATTTGTCAAGACTTATGAAGTTAGTCTGGAATTGGTTGTTCAACATTTTTTTGCTACTATACAAGAAATCTTGAAGCGATTGATCTTCAAGGACAAAATATTTGTATATGCATTTGTGTGGATGTGGACTCTTCCCTTCAGTTATTGTTTTTTATTAGTTATATATGATTGACAAATTTAGCTTTATGATGCAAACACTTGTTATATTTCCTGCTTTATTGTCATTAAAGAATTGGTCATTCATTCTAAACCTTGCTTTTTGCAGTTTTGCCCGACTTTGTTCAAGTATATAACTTTATTGGCAGTATCTTCGACCCAAATGTTACTGGTCATCTGCAGAAACTCAAACAAATGGATCCTATAGATGTTGACACGGTATGTTTGGAAGTCAAGCCTGCAACAATTTTATTTATTTCTTTGTTTCAATAAATGTGAAGTAATCTTGAGCTTGGTGTATATACATTCAGTGTCAAATGGACTGAAAAAATCTAGCACAAACCCCTCAGGAATGGAGTTTTTGATGAATATCATGTCTTAGTTCAGGTGTTGGCAAACCGAGGTTTTTCAACAAGTATCAAAATGTTTGTCTTAGAACTGTGATTGTGCTAGAAATTATTGAGGTTGATATTATGATCTCTTTCTCCACATAGAGTGTAGTGGATAATCTTGTAAAGGTGTTGGCTACCTTGCATTATGTTGCTCACCGAGGCTAGATTGGTGTTTTCCCCAGTTTATCTTGATAACGTCTGTAAGTGTCATAATATGCACTCGTTATATGCATATTTATTTGTTTTCTCCATTTGCTTCCTATACAGGTTTTATTGCTGATGAGAAATCTCTCCACCAATTTAGCCAGTCCCAATTTTGACGTTCATGTGAGTTCTATTTCTAGACATTTTTCTTATGTTCTTATTTCACCCAGCCCGTGTTCGATGTTGGCAATTTGGGTCTCTGTATTCATGCAAGATCTGTCTGTGGATTGTCTTGTAATAAGACGTGGCTTTAGCGACTAAAAGCAAAACATGGTCCTTATGTTTACTGCCTGCCATTGATAAAATAGTCTGGCCACAGGTGGCATATCAAACGGACCTTGCTGCATTGGACTTTTGTACCATACTATACCACTACTGTTGAAAAGTTTGACCAGCTTGCTTGTTTTTTTGTGCATCTGTTGCCAGCATGAGGGTTAATCTATGTATTTCCTGTTATTCCACATGGGAAAGTGAGCTCTGCTGCCAATTATAACCAATGGATAACTGATTTTACTCATTGTCAAGGCCTATTACCATCAATAAGTGGATCCCACAAGGAAGAAAAAAAAATACACATTCTTCTATCATTATTAGCTAATTTGTCTAGTCAATTGTGATATGCTCCAACATGTTGATGCAGAGAAAGGTGCTTTCTTCATATGAGATCGATGCAGATATAGCTGGTGCTGACAAAACTGCTATTCGGGCAACCCTTCAATGAATGTTTTTTGATTCAACAAGGTACGTAATGATTCATTTTTAGTGATGTTTGTTGTTCCTTTAGTTTAGCTAAAATTAACTCTATTAACTCCTACTCTTGGCTGGTAGGCTAAGACGAGCATTAAGTGCTTCAACTGGCTGTTATCAAGGCATCGGCTACAGTTTCTTGATGCCAGCTACCCATATTCATTAGGCCTTCAGTTGCATAGTTTGTAAGTAACTTTTCCTACTCTATCATGTTCTATGTATGCTTAAGGACAAGAAAAAAAGTAATGATCTTACCTGTAAAAGTTAGTCTGGTATATTGCCCATCTAGTTTATTGTTTCTTGGGTCAATCTACAACAGGTATTCAAGCTAGTAATATCATGATGATTGTATGTTTCCAGAATAGTTTGAATAAGTAACAAGTTGAGGATAATGATGCGCGTTGGTTGCCTCTTTCTGCAGAGGGTTAGCAGCTGGCGCCATTTTATTTCACTATGGAGAAATTGTTTTCCAGTCACTGGCTTTTTGACCTGGTTGGTTTCTTTACAAGGGTCCTGAAGATTACAGGTTATAACCTTGTCAAGTTGTTGCATACGTGATTTGGAGGTATGAAGTCTTGGGTTAGCATATGGATATATGTAAAAGCCTATGTACTATAGATGCAGATATTGTAATTCCGCAGTCTGAATTGCAACAGAGTTTTGTGTATTTATTGTATATTCTGGCTATCTATATTATTTCTGCAAGAAGTATTGCTCCCTTCTTATGAAGAAATAGTTTGTTGGATTTAAGGTTATGAAATTTTTAGGCTAATGACAATGACTCGTTCCGATTTAAAGAGAGCTAATCATCTTCAGATAATTAATTTTTATTTGAAGCTTTTAAGGTGTTATTTAAAAATTTAGTTAATGATGAATGAATTCTGCAATTTAACTACGATATAAAGCCTTGGATGCTACTTGAGTTATGTACGAGTTTTAATAAATTGGAATTATAATTTTTTAAAAAATATTTGAAAATTCGTACTAGTTGGTTCAAGAAAAGTTTATATATATATATATATATATTTTGTCATTTAACATAACATTAATTTATTTACGTAGAGTTAATTTTATAAAATATTTTAGATTTTAATTCTAATTTATATCAAATGCTGAAATAATATTTAGTAATTATTCTCAATGTGTAATCAGATATAAAATTATAAATCGACAAACCAGTTTCTAACATCTCTAATTTAATTAATTTTCAAATATAATTTTAATTATGTGTTTCAGACCTCCATTTATTGAGCATAACGGACAAAGCCCTTAATTGATTGGGCTTCCAACTCTCCAATCAGCAGAAGCCTCACTAGAATCCGTCTCGTCGGATTACCCCAGCCCATAATGTTACTGTATATAAACTCGTCACCATTACTCTAGGGTTTTTGAAAGCCTTAGTACACACCTTCGAGGATCTCCGCATCTCTGCACCTTCGGCTTCTGCGTAAACGGGCTGACCTCTGGTGACCATGGTAAAAATTCTCGCAACCTCACCCTTATTCCGTCTGTCATACATTGAGAATGCACATCTATGTGGTTTCTTATTTTTGTTTTCGATTTAATTCGATTTTGTGCTCAGATTATTTCAGAGAAGAATAGGAGAGAAATCTCGAAGTACCTATTTCAAGGTTTCCCATCTCTTCTTTTCCCTTGTCTTATCATCGCTCTCCTAGTTTGTGGTTTGATTATGTGGGCATGAATGTTTTACATACAATTTTCTTCCGCTTGCTCACATTATCTACTTATTGGGGATTTGTTAAATCGAGTAAATTAGGGATCACGCGAGCTTCAATTCACCGACAATAAGTAAACTTAGTCAGTCTGTGTGTTTTATGTGGACGAATTTCGTGAAATTATAGAGGGAGTTTGCTACGCGAAGAAAGATTTCAACCTTGCAAAGCACCCGGAGATCGATGTCCCCAATCTGCAGGTGATTAAGTTAATGCAAAGCTTCAAGTCCAAGGAGTATGTTCGCGAGACGTTTGCGTGGATGCATTATTACTGGTATCTTACCAACGATGGGATTGAGTTTTTGCGGACTTACCTCAATCTCCCATCGGAGATCGTTCCTGCTACCTTGAAGAAAGCTGCTAGGCCTGGTGGTCGTCCATTTGGAGGACCTCCTGGTGACCGTCCTCGGTAATCTTGTTTTTTGATATTTCCCTTTTTTTAAAGAATTTTTCTTACAGTTGTTTACTGCTTGTTGGGAGTATAATGTGTTGTTATCATCTATTTCGGTTCTAGTGGTCCACCCCGTTCTGACGGAGACCGTCCGAGATTTGGTGACCGTGATGGGTATCGTGGAGGCCCTCGAGGGGGTGATTTTGGTGGTGACAAGGGAGGAGCTCCGGCTGACTTCCAGCCATCATTCAGGGTATTTTCGCTTTAGCAAAGTCTCCATTGCATCATGTTCATGTAGTTGTTCACTTTTTGTTCCCCAGCATGTGATTATTGTCAATAGCCAGTGGCTGTGTTTTTCTTTTGAAGGAGGGATATTTTTTCATCCTCATTATTGTTTTAGCTGCGTCAGTTATTTCTTTTACGCTGTTTATTCAGAAAACAGTTGTAGAAAATATCCATTTTTATAATACTGCAGGGAACTGGTGGAAGGCCTGCATTTGGTCGTGGAGCTGGAGGCCCTGGTGCACCTCAAACAAGTTCTCCTGGTTTTGCTTAAGCTGTTCACACCAGTTCGCATTTACATATCCAGAAATATTCTATCGTAGGCTTTTGTGGTTTTATTGCAACATTGACATTGCATTGAGATTTATTCCTTTTGAGGTTATGCTGTTTTGAAATGGAACGCTGTTCTATTATGATCCTTTATGTGGCATATTCCTAGGCCAGATGGTCCTGCCTTAATCTGTTAAATTATTGTCCACTGCCATTGTATAACCCTTAGGATTATAAAGCTTAATATCGGCTCTGGTCGGAAACAGAGCTCTTCATAAAGCGTTAACGTTTGGAGAAACGGCATTCGGCATGCCCAGTATCACTTCTTGTTCAATTGGCCAACGGGCACCTATCTGGTTAAAAGACCCAGCAATTTGTACATAACAAGAATAAGAAAGGGAGAAAATCGAGCGTAAGATCTTTTTGTACTGACAGTAGTCAAGATCAGAATACCATACTTCATTCCTTTTGGGAACAATTATATCGGGATCTAGAAGCTAAAGAGAGAAATCATGAATATAAGTATTGTTATAAAGTTATTGAACTATTGGAAGAGAATAAACCAATCATTAATGATGTTATAGGGTTACAGATTCAGATTGAAGATATAACTATGAAATTCGATGAACATAAGATATATTCAGAGACCATGCCCAAGGAGCAATGATCTTATTTTCAGTTGAACCTGACCAGCTTTCGATTACCAACGGTAAGTTTCCGTTTAGAAAAATACTTGTAATAGTACCGATAGCTATATATAAGGTACATAAGAGTTTACAGACCCGTTGGAAAACAAACAAAAGAAAGACGGACTCCTTGTGAACAGAACAGTACTAAGACAGACAGGAGCCCAATCGCATGGACTGGACCAACTACGCAAGCCGTTGAGATAAAAAAGGGAAAGGAATAAAGCAGACACTATTTGATCGTAAAAAGAAGCCACCTCCAGAAACCAGCCGAGACAGCCTCCGCTCTGCACCAAAACAAATTTACCAAGGGACATCAGCTTAGTCCACCTCTTCCATCTTGCTCTCCTCTGCATTCTCTTCCTCCAAAGCAGGCATATCGTCATCAGCAGCAGTCTCGTCCTCGTCAATGCTCAAACCCAATTTCAACATCCTGTGAATCCTTGCGGCAAATGTGTTGGGGTCATCAAGGCTAAAGCCAGAGGTTAGGAGAGCTGTGTCAAAGAGTAGCAGGACAAGATCCTTCACGGATTTATCATTCTTGTCAGCCTCCGCTCTCTTCCTCAACTCTTCCATAATGCCATTGTCGGGATTGATCTCCATCGTCTTCTTGCTAGACATGTAAGAACTCATGCTGCTATCTCTTAGTGCCTGAGCCTTCATTATTCTTTCCATGTTAGCAGTCCATCCATACTCTCCCGTCACCAAACAGCAAGGTGAATCCACAATCCTATCAGACACCACCACCTTCTCTATTTTGTCCCCCAAAATGTCCTTGATAGTCTTGCACAAGTTCTCGAAAGACTTCTTTTTCTCCTCTCTTTGCTTTTTCTCCTCCTCTGTTTCATCATCAAGTTTTAACCCCTCCTTAGTTGCGGAGACCAGCTTCTTTCCATCATATTCCTTCAGTTGCCCAACAGCATACTCATCAATAGCGTCTACCATGTAAAGCACCTCATAGCCTCTCTTCTTGAGCCTCTCAAGAAACGGAGAATTTTCAACAGCCTTTTTGCTCTCTCCAGTAATGTAATATATATCTTTCTGTCCCTCCTTCATTCTCGTGACATAATCCTTCAAGCTCGTCATCTCATCACCGCTCTTGGTTGAATAGTAACGAAGCAGATCGGCCAACTTAGCTCTATTTTGGCTGTCCTCATGTATACCCAACTTCAAGTTCTTGGAGAAAGCCTCATAGAATTTGTTATAGTCTTCCTTGTTCTCCGCAATCTCATTGAACATCTCGATGCACTTCTTCACAAGATTCTTCCTGATAACCTTAAGAATCTTGTTCTGCTGCAACGTTTCACGAGAGATATTGAGTGGCAAATCATCAGAATCAACGACGCCCTTGACAAACCCAAGGTACTCGGGGATAAGCTCCTCGCAGTTGTCCATAATAAATACTCTTCTGACATAAAGCTTGATGTTGTTCATTTTCTTGCGAGTGTCAAACAGATCAAAAGGAGCCCTCTTTGGCACAAAGAGAATAGCTTTGAACTCAAGCTGACCCTCCACAGAGAAGTGTTTGACAGCAAGATGTTCCTCCCAATCATTGGTCAGGCTCTTGTAGAAGGCAGCATATTCCTCCTTAGTTATCTCCTCAGGCTTGCGCATCCAGATAGGCTTTTGCTTGTTAATGAGCTCCCACTCGTGAGAAACTTCCTTGATTTTTTTCTTTTTGGATGTTTTTTCCTTCTCCTCTTCTACATCCTCGACATCACCCTCCTCTTCCTTCTTGGGCTCATCATCCTCGTCGTCGCTGATTTCCTTCTCTGTAGTTTTCTCAGTCCAAAGGTAGATTGGGTAGCTAATGAACTCAGAGTGCTTCTTTACCAAGTCCTTGATTCTTCTCTCTTCCAAATACTCAAGCTGCAGACACAAACAGGTCATATTGAGCATCTAATCCACATTTGTTCTATTAAAATAAGATGTAAAATACTATCAATTGACAAACAGGCTACCGCATAATTTACCTGATCCTCTTTGAGGAAGAGAGTGATCTTGGTACCCCTGCCGAGTTGCTCACCGTTGACGTCTCTTGTGACGGTGAATGAACCACCGGCTTGTGATTCCCAAACATACTGCTCGTCATCATTGTGTTTAGAAGTCACAATGACCTTCTCGGCAACGAGATAAGCAGAATAGAAACCCACACCAAATTGGCCAATCATGCTCACGTCTGCTCCAGCCTGCAGTGCCTCCATAAATTCTTTGGTCCCGGACCTCGCAATCGTACCCAGATTGTTCACCAAATCTACGCAGCAGACAAAACAGGCACCAAATCAAGCTACAGCTAATAACTATACGCAAACAAATTTAAAAGACTACTGGACCAGAAACATTACCTGCTTTAGTCATGCCAACACCACTGTCGATGATGGAGAGGGTCTTGTTAACCTTATCAGGCACAAGCCTGATAAACAACTCCGGTTGCGCATCCAATTTGCTCTTGTCCGTCAAGCTCTCAAATCTAATTTTGTCCAAAGCCTGTTAACAGACACGAAAGAATTAGAAACCAGCCCCAACCACAGCAAAGAAAGAACGAAAACAACGCCTATGCTCAAAGAATGAGATTAAGGTAGCTCACATCCGAGGCATTGCTTATCAGCTCCCGGAGGAAAATTTCTTTGTTGCTATAGAAAGTGTTAATGATCAGGCTGAGGAGCTGATTGATCTCAGCTTGAAATGCGAAGGTCTCGGCGGCCGCCATCGCTACATCAGCCATCCTCTTCACTGCTACTCGCACACACAGTCAATCACGAAATGAAGGTGACACAAAGAGTGCTCTATCCAGACGCTGGCTTTATCAATAAGAGATTTCTTACGCAATCTAGTCGATGCGAATTGGAGGGAATATATAATGGCAAAGGTCGCTATGGTTGAGGTCCTTGAGGAGCTTCTAGTCTATTCTCAAAACTGCAACTTCCAATTTGGCTTTGTTTCTGGATTCTTCGGTGAAACGGCGCCGTGTCTCTCGCCGTTTGCCGCGTGTTTTTATTGATAATCTCTTGTCTAGTTAAGGCTAAAACGGACAGTTAGGACTCGGGAAGGTTCTTGTGAAGCCATTTAGCTCTGGAATGTTCTCCAACGAGCAGGCTCATTGGCCCATAGTTCACATCATCCGAGCCCAATCGAGCATGGTCGGCCCACTAGTTTATGGTTTCAGGAAATCGTAGGCAAATCTAGCAAATAGAAAAGATAGATAGTAGAGAAATTTGGGAGAGCGCATGACGTATGTGTGTATGCACAAAGTGAATGACCGACAAGCTGGTCGGCAGCTACGGCATTGGTTCCCATTGTTTGTTTCCTTCTGTGGGATTTCGATCGAACTATAAGATGCGCAGAAGGCGGCAGACGCTTTTACGCCTTGCGTTTCTCAAACCTCTCGTTTCAGTTACCGTAAAGTAACTCTTCTTGTTTGCGCAGTTATGATCTTCGCCATTATTCTGCTGTTGGGAGTTTCGTCGAATACCTGGATCGGATTCGCGTCTGAGCAGTCCCCGAAACTCTATGGGATTCGAGTATTGAATGAATTCCCTCACGACCCCCAAGCCTTCACTCAGGTACGTTGTTTGTCTGGTTGGTTCAAGCCTCTTGCTGCCGGCTACGAGTGTGTGAGGTGTCATTGATTTCCTGAATAGTTGCGCTTGTGTTTAATTGGTTTTTTAGCATGGAGAACTAAATGTTGGTGCGTCATTGCTTTCAGGGTCTTCTTTACGTCGAAAATGGGACACTGTTTGAATCAACCGGGCTTTACGGGAGGGTGAGTTTTTCTTCTTGTTTATTTTCGCTCTATACACACATAGGTTTCTATGTAAATGATTTGTTATTGTTTTCCACTGTTCTTTACGCTACTGCTATTTTGCGGAACTGCAGGGCAATAACCTTAAAGAGAATAACATTTTGCTTGATGATTTTCCTTCCCCCGTATCACTCACCTAATGTTCGCTTTTTGCATTTCAGTCGTCCGTACGGAGAGTTGCTCTCGAGACCGGGAAAGTATGTGGGCTTCAGCTATTCTTTGTTTCTTTTTTTATGTTCTCTGTTTTCCTGTTGGAAGTTGTTTCGGTCTTTGTAACTTTTCAACGTATATGCCACTATGATAACATGTGCCTATAATAACATGAAGCTTTACAGATTGCATTTTGATTTAAAATTTGCAAGTTCACAGTTCTTTTCCTATAGAGAGTTGCTAGAGATACATGTTTGGTTGATTCAAATTCATTTCTCGGCTATCTGATCCTTGTTCTGTGCTCCCTGCACAGGTGGAGATTCTTCAAGAATTGGATAGTGCTTATTTTGGAGAAGGTTTGACTCTCCTTGGTGCAAGGTTTGTGAAGTAACTGCGTTCTCTTTTCTTCATGTGAAGATTTCGGACTTCAAAATTATGGAGTTTTTGGAAAATCATTCGTCTTCCAAATCTCTTTGAGTTCTTGAATCAGCACTCCTTAACCCGTTGCTAGACACGTAGACTGGGTACTTTAATGAATCACGAGTGTGGCTTTGGATTAACCCGGACTGCTCCTTGAAAACACTTTCTCCTTATCAGAATCTGACTTCCTCATTTGAGGACCATTAGTGTCTGATTCGATATTCCCTCAACTACTGTGTTAGAACGTCTCCTTTTAGGATACACTTTACGATATGATTCATTCTTTGGACCCAAATGGGTGTCACTACAAAGGCTCAAAATTTAACTTTTAATGTTTTTTAATTGTTTTCCATAATGAAAATTTTTCATGCGTCACTTGTTCAAACCCATTTTGCATCTTTTTTGTAAATTTTCTCCTACATGTTCATTCAATCTAGCTCATTCCCCTTGGAGATTTTAAGGTTTGCTGCATGCATGTCAGTTTTCTCATAATTAAGTTAGCTGATTTATTTCATTGTCTTTGCATTTGACTGACTTTGTATTTCCATTCTGCACCAATCCTCACACACATACTCACTGATGGGTGGCTGATGATGACATTCACTGGAAGAGTTATACTGAGTTGCTAGGCAACAGCTATCAAGCTAACGGGACAAAGGAAAAATCTGAGGGGACAGACTAAGAGAGTTAGGATTGGGTCCAAGCAAAACCACCTGCAACAGCTAACACAACCAAGAAGTCGTTGGACTAATATTTTTATTTGTGTAAAAAGGGAAAACAGGAATATAAAGAATTCTGTTAGGATCCTGCACCAAGCTCACACAACAAATGCAACAGGGGAAATCTGGAAAAAATGGAAGGTTTATTTACATGAGTAGAAGGCGATACAAGGAATGGATAGCATTCGAGAGGCTACCCTTCTTTCCCAACAGCCAAAACCTCACCAAAATTCCCCTTGCCTCTTCTAACCTCTTCCTACCAGATATACCTACTGGAACCTACTCTGTAACCAATTTCTCTGACTATAATCCTAATCAGCATCATCATTAGTTGACATAGCCCTGGATGTGTGTAATATTCTGATAATCGTCTAACAACATGTCAGAATCTGCTGGAATACTCTCCTTCCCAGCTTTCTTGCCAAGTCGTTGGTAAACAAAACGTATTTGGGGCTTAACAAATTCCTTCCAAGCAAAAAGCTGAGACTAATAATATTAACAATAAGCATAACCCCTAAACTGACCATATTCCTATGTGTAGATTCTTTCATGTTAGTTATACACAGTGTTTACTGTCCATGCTTATCGCTTCACTATTGTTTTTGTTTCTCCTGCGATAAACTAGGTATAGACGTTGTGAATTGGTACCTGTTGCCAGATCAGTACGATGGCTGTCACAAACTGATTCAATGATTTTATTTTTTATTTACGTATTAATTTTCTTCCTGTGCTGTAAAGAACAAAATTATTTTCCCCACTGAAACATCTATATTTGTCTTCAATATTTTATTTTTAAGGAGTTAAATGATTTTGCCTTTTTAATGTTCTCTAGATTTTGCTTTGGTCTATACGAATGCCTCTATATTTTAATGGTCTTGTGGAAATTGTATTTCTATATTGTTTCTTTGCACGAATACTTCATCTTTCATTTTTGTTTTATGTAGTGAAGTATTAAGATGAAAGGAATGGAGTGCTAAAGCTGTGATTTTTTTGTAGGCTGTTCCAAGTAACTTGGTTGAAGAAAATTGGTTTCATATATGACCAGAATAATTTAAGCAAAGTTTGTGCTTCTCCATGTTTCTTCAATGTGATATCTGTATGCATGTTATATTTGCTATTTTTTTCCTGCCCTTAGGATTAGACAACTTCATAATGTTTATCTGGTTTCTGATTTGGGTTCTGTCATCCTATCTCCTACTGCTTATGCACTTCCGAAAACTCCCCAAGTTTTAGCATCTTTCGCATCTCTTGTCACAGATATTTGAATCACCCATGTAACTTAATCATCAAAACACTACCATCTTGAAAAGTTTTTGTTTTTAGATTTTAACTACAAGTTGCTCAGACCATCCTTGAGTAATTGTTTGATTTTGCTATTAGTTATGCAGTTGCTTCCATATAATTGATTAGCAACTTGTTATTTAGCCTTGCTATTTTTGGGGACAAATGTAGTGCTGGAATTTTGCTAATTTTATTTCTATACTTGTAGTGCAGATCGAAGAATTTACTAATCCCATGGCAGATGGTTGGGGACTGGCAACAGATGGAAAATATTTGTATGGCAGTGATGGAACCTCGTCATTGTATCACTTAGATTCTCAAACATTCAAAGGTCTTTACATTAAAGAATTGGTCCCAATTTCTGCACATTCTGCTTCTATCTATACCCCAACAAACATGTTTCCATTTGGGTCTTGTGGGTTGTGATTGTTCTTCTGTGTTTTTTTATTCGACTCCTTGTAATTTTTTAGTTTCTTTTACCTTTATTTCACAGAATTTCAGGATTCTGTATCACCAGGTGCTGATGCTTTTCAGTTATTGAAGACATAGGATTCAAGTGTCTTTAATGCTGTGTGATAGCTGGTTCACTGTTGTTCCCGTTTTTTTATTTCTTGGTGCAGTCATCAGAAAGCACATCATCAAGTACAATGGTCTTGAGGTCCGCTACCTCAATGAACTAGAGTTTGTAAATGGTGAAGTATGGGCTAATGTTTGGCAGGTATTCCTTTTGTGCTTCAATGTATTGTTTGTAGCTTTCTGTAACATCTAGACGGTTGCATTCTAATGGCAGCATTTGGTATAGTCATAGCAGTTGCCTTCTTGAAGGACAATAATATGTTCAGGAGGAACAATGAGTCATTTGGTGGTGATTGATTCTCCTTTTTCTCTTTTTTTTTTCTATTTTTTTTAAATTTTATATCATAATAGGAGAGGGAAGAATGGATTGCTTGAGGATCTGGTGTAGTAAGGGAGTATATAGGAGATTCTGCTCAATAGTTATGATATTGAGATTCTGCTCAATATTGTAACCTTTTTTTTGGATGTCCCTTTAATTTTAAAAAAAAAGAGTTGAGAGGCAGTGGTTTTGGAAGGTTAGTTTTGTATGAACTATACTTCTCTAAGTGTATCTGTTGAACCGAGCCATGGTTAAATTTTGAGACTGTTCGTTCAACTTTCCTTGAGAGCTTATGAGAGATCATTGCATCGCTCCTTCTGGCTGCATTAGTTATACCTTCATCCATCAAATTGTGGCACTTGCTGACAATTTTCAGTCGAACTAGGCAGGGTGCAATAATGGGTTAAGGCCTGCATATTGCCATTTGCACACTATTGTCAAGTTTTAGAATAGGGGAAGGGTGAAAATTATACCCATGGATCCTAGTTAATTAATCCACTCCCAAAAGACTCGCAAGATTTGCTTATGACAAATCACAGATGAAAGGACTATTATCATGGGAAAAAATGGACTGCTATCTCAGCATTGAATTTCACTAACTTATTATGACCTTTTAGAGATTATAAGATGCATAATCAATGCAAAATTAGGGGGCAAGATGACTACTGTATTAACCCTCTTCATTAGGTTTAATTTTCCTGTGAGTTCTGATCAAAGGTGAGCGACGAACTATGCTTCCTCCCCATTCTGTTCTAGAGTATCTAACGAAAGCTTGTCTTCTATTCTCGCAGACTGATTGCATTGCAAGAATTTCACCAAAAGATGGTACCGTGCTAGGTTGGATTATGCTTCAACAATTAAGGTTATGACCAATATTCTGGATATTGGATCATGCAGTAATTATTTCCTTCACGTTGTTTGATAGCTTTGTCCCATCGTGTTTTATTTATCTCTTCTCATTTTGCAGGAAGAACTTAATAGCCGCTGGATATACTGTAAGGATTTAGTCAAAATTTTGTAAATGATGTTGATGAAATTCATTCAGTCTGATTGTTAGATTAAATACTAGCGAATAGGGTGCTTGAAAATGATAACCATGATTATGTTTTATTCATTCCCTTTAATTTGTTATGCTGATTTTTGCCATGTATTGATGAATGGCTAACGCTTATATTTTATTGTCTAATTTCAAAGGATATCGACGTCCTAAATGGTATAGCATGGGACATCGATAACAAACGTGTTTTTGGTAAGTTGTTACAATTTATGTATATGAAACTTCTAACATCACCATGGTTCTCACTGCTGGTAATTTGTTATCTTTATTTCCTTGCTGCCGTATCATCTGACTAGGTGCCTTTTAGCTTTCTAGTCAAACTGTAGGTTGTGACCAACATTCCTGTGATAATTCTCCTTGATTCGTATCAACAGCATAATGAGCCATTTTCTTTCTGGTTGTCATCTAAATTACTCTCGCACTATTCTTTTTAATATATGGTTATCTAACTAGCTATCTCCAAGTTTTATAGTGTAACAATTTGGTGCAGTAACAGGTCCTCTATCCTGAAAAGAGACTGATATTTAGTAATTGACGGGGTTACCTCGTTAGAAATTATAGCTATAAGATTTAGTGTAATCCTTGCCATCCACATTGCTGTGTCCTAGTTCATATTAACGTGATCAACAACATGATACGTATAGCTAAAACATATGGCGATTTACATATAGGTGACGAAAATCTTATGTGCTGGCTAATTTTTAGCAATTTAACTCGTGTTTGCGTGAAAAGTTAAAGGTCCACCTTCAGCTCCTGATGCAGAATGGAATAACTGACCTCGTAAACCTTTTGTCCTAATGCCGAAAAAATGACTTTAGTTGCATCTTTGTTCCGAATCTTAACATCTTTTTGATGTAGCGTAGTTGTCTTCGCTGTTTCCAAAATATGACATGTAGTCTATCTTTTGATATTTGTTTGCAGTTACTGGAAAACTATGGCCAAAGCTTTACGAAATCCAGTTGTACCCTGAAAAGGAACATTTTGATGATAGAGCAATCCGCCAGCTTTGCATTCCATGAACTCAAACAAAGGGATTCCAGGGTAGTATTTTTCCGGTAGAGAGGAGTTTTTTCTTTAAAAGGCCGGGAGAGTATAGCAACTGGTGAACAACATTCTGGTTCTCGTTTTCCTTTTCTCAGTCGTATTAGACTTTTACACAGGATTGCCTGTGGGAGTTGCAACTCATACTCTCATCTGTGTAAAATGATATATATTGATAATCAAGTTTATCAGACTCATCTTTGCATCGGAATTTGATTTAAACGATTCGACTTCGAGCTAAGGTACATTTTTTTGCTGGAATCAAGCAAAATTTACTGATTACTCTTTCTTTCTTATTATGAATAGGTAAAAACAGAGTTGGTAATCTACGAGTTACGTTTAATCCACCATTGGCAACCATATTCCACGGTTAACAACTAGCCGATTGGTATATGAATATCGTAAATGACATCGATTATATTATCTTTTGTTTTAAATATCATACCCAAAATCAAATATGAATTCTTCATAATCATATACCCTTTGAATTCATTTCTAAACCCCTAGTCTTAAGACATAAGGAGGTATTACTGAGCGGCCATGTTCATCCTAAGCTTGAGTTTGAATCACTCTCCCTAACCCCATCAAATTCTTTTTTCCAATAGTCATATCACTATTCATTTCTTTATGGCAAGCTAGATTATTTAGGTCACCTCGTGCCAATGGTCTGGCAGGGACGGATAACAGAGTCATAAGTGAAGAAGTCGTAATACGGGTCAACTAAAGTTGGGTGTCTCGCCATTCTTCTGAACAATAGGTTATTTCGCTTTCCTGATCTCTACAGAAAACAAGAGTTCTAGTCGCATTGATATACGGCGCGGATTTTCGGGATATTCGAACTCTAGTGAACGTCAGTATGCTGAAGGGCTTCCTTAGACCAAGATCAACCTCAAGTTCCAAACTTGCAAGATGAAATGTATGTTCTCTGAACCTCAATTTCCTGCGTACAGAAAGCTTATCCTTAGCATCGAAAGTGATCACCGGTTACAAGTACTCTTGATTGACTGATTTGAAAGTCCAAAGTTGCATATGAAAAACCTAAGTGTGGTGGATAATTAAATTCATCCATAATTAACTAGTGTTTATGATATAACGAAGATGATTAATCATTAGTGTCAATAGATATTTCTTTAATTTAAACAAAAATATGTGTGAGTGATGCTAAACTGCCAGAAATTCAGTCTTTGAAGGGAAGGACTCAAGCGCAGAATCACGCTTGATCTTGATGTGTAAACAGTGACATAAAGCATAGACCTACCATGTGAGACCATCAAAGATGTGATTCGCACGCATTGTTTCACTTGACTAGCGGCTTAATTATGATGTAAGAGCTGCCAGAATAACTCTCCCTGCAGAGACTAAATCTTCTGATGCGTTGAGTTTATTTCCACTTGCCAGCACGAAACGTGTTGGATTTCCTAAACTGTTCCTCAGAGATGGCTCCTTTCTCGGAAAATTTGTGGATGATCTTCTTTTAAGAAAAAGACTCCAACAATGTCCTTTCCATTATAATTAGAATAAATGACCGTGGTCCTGAGTAATTTTTTTCCGAGCTTCAGGTCTACTGTTATGCATAGTCCAAAACCTTCAAGGCGAGAAAAACCTTTCCTTACCAAAAAAAAAAACAACCACCACTATTTCCCAATGGGGCCTGGAAATACAGGTTGCAGGAAATATAAAAAGAAGATAAAAAAGTGATCCTGACAGGGGAAAGCCAATAGAGAAGGGATAGAGAATATGCTGAAACCACGTGTCAAAACAGAGAAGCAAGACCAACCCCGCTTATACTCAGAAACTGTAGAATGTTGCAACGCAATTCGCTATCACCCACTGAGTGCAATCCAGGGGAGGCCCAATCGCATTCCGAGAATCTCTATCGTGTTCCTTTCCAGTTTCTACACATCAACCTCCACTTCCCTATGCTTTCGCCCTTGTCTTCTGTGAGAATTTACGTCTGTACCAATCTCAATTATTTTTACCACCCATACTCAAATCAAACCAGTGTGCTTATGGCATGTTTCTAGTTCAACAGACGCAAGCACCTCCCAGTAGACGCAGTCCTTTGTTTTTTAGAAACACAAGTGGTAGGCTATAAAATAAAACCAGAGGAAACTTGAAGGAAGACTCGTTTTTGTTCAATGTTGATCCTGTCAAAGGCGGCGAAGACATTGAACTCTTTCTGGAAAAAAACTCTTACAAGTTTAATATAAAGTCACATGTCCGAAATGATATATGATCAGATAATAAAAAATATAAATGCTAATATGGATTGGCTTGGATAATATTTACAATCCCTTCAATATTTAATAAAATTTGAATTCTGGAAACAATTAACATCCTTAGAAAAATTAATGATCTATTGGCTACTCTGCTCTCTCTCTCTCTATATATATATATTATGCCACGATTTCCTCAGTCTTCTCCTACAGACCAACTTCGGAAAAATACATCGGATTGACTGTTGACTGCATACTTAATTTCCGCAACATAACGAAAGGTCAAAAGGATGGTGGCAACACTGAAATTATAGTAAAATACCAATGGCAAACATTCAGGAGAATCTCCTTGTAGTTTCTGAAAGTGAATTATTGGGCAACGCCCAGGGCACAAATTACAAATAGATGTGGTCTATGCATGCTTAGCCCAGAAAAACCTCGATTTCACCACCTTGGACTCTAATTAGTGTTTACCCTGAACCTCCTTCTATGGCGGCCGGACTATCATCTAGGACAATTTCCAAGACATTCCAATCCATCCGGGCCTCTCAACTCCTCTCCAAGCCACTGCCCACTTCATTATTCCTTCCTCCAACCACCACTCGCCAGAACTACCGTCTTTTCCAGGGAGTTCGAAGCAAAAAACGGATTGCCGTCTGCTTTGTGGTCGCAGACACAGAACAAACTGTCTACGTCAACGATCATGCAGAGGAAATGAGCGAAGACGTAAAGAACCAGATTTTGACACCTCGCGAGGCGCAGAGACTGGCAAGGAAAAAATCGGAGAGGCTCACTTACTTGGTTGCCGCTGTTATGTCTAGTTTCGGTATCACCTCCATGGCTGTTATGGCTGTATACTGCAGGTTTCATTGGCAAATGGAGGTAACAGCGTTGTATTCCTGTAATGAACATTCCCTTCCTTTCCTACATATTACTGTAATCACATACTGATATTTAGTTGGCATGTTGCATGGGACTTTCAGGGCGGAGAAGTGCCTTTGTCCGAAATGTTTGGTACATTTGCTCTGTCAGTGGGGGCAGCGGTAGGTTTTAAATTTGTTCCCTTCTCAATTTTGGTCTGGTGGTTCGTCCTTTTCTTTTGACGAAGGTGGTTTTCGTTAAGATAGTACTCGTTGAGGATTGTAGAGAGTTCAACAGGGTTTTCTTCTGTTAATTTCCAGGTGGGGATGGAATTCTGGGCAAGATGGGCTCACAGAGCTCTCTGGCACGCTTCTTTGTGGCATATGCACGAGGTAATTAGGCCGCTTCTATATACAACTCTAAAAAATCTTGTCTTTTAGATCGTTTCTGAGAGCCTGATGATGATGAACTTGATTTGGTTTCAGTCTCACCATCGACCCAGAGATGGTCCATTTGAGCAGAATGATGTTTTTGCTATAATCAACGCTGTCCCTGCCATAACCTTCATGGCTTACGGCTTATTCAACAAAGGCCTTGTTCCTGGTCTTTGTTTTGGCGCAGTAAGTCTCAATTCCGTACGTCTCCCCTTTCGTTATAGCTCCGATTTTATTCAAACCTTAAAAGTAAAGCACCGCGTAAATTGGAACAGGGGCTTGGAATTACAGTTTTCGGAATGGCCTACATGTTCGTACACGATGGTCTTGTCCACAAGAGATTCCCTGTCGGTCCCATCTCCAACGTGCCTTATTTCAGGAGGGTAGCTGCTGCACACAAGGTAGAACGACAGCCGATCATCCATAAGTAAATAATGAGCCTGTACCTTGTTAGAACCTAACAGTTTATTAACGTTATTATGACAGCTTCACCACTCGGATAAATTCAATGGCGTCCCATATGGCTTGTTTTTAGGACCTAAGGTGTGTTGTTTTAGATTTCATTTTTCTTGTATAAAAAATAAGGATGTTTTTTTTAAAAAATATTAATACGATCTGTTTTGCAACCCCTGCAGGAACTTGAAGAAGTTGGAGGCCTGGAAGAATTGGAAAGGCAGATTAACCGGATGGTTCGTGATTAATTTGGTGGAATTATGAGAATATGTTCAGCTGTATTATTCTCCGTGTAGAAAATAATAATAATAATCACCGTTAACCGACAAAGGCTTTTGATTGTTTTTACTTACTGTCCTTAAAAGAGAACACAAAATCACAAAAGTTTTTACTTACTGTCCTAAAAAGAGAAACACAAAATCACAATAATCTTAATAAAAGTAAAATCAATATACTTTTATCTCAAAGATATCCTATGAAATAAATCGATGATAAAACTCTATATTATCAATGACCTTTACCAAAAAGCATTGCACGAGTCACTCCCATGAACTTTTTGTCGCGTTGACCCCTGAAAGCACTTTCTGTAATTTTATGTTGTTTCACAATTGGAGCAATCCAATTTGGGCACGTCTCATACATGGACTACGTGTTAAACTCCTGAAGCACACGCAGCTTAATTGGACAGCCACACCCAAATACAAAAAGCGCAATCTATATTGGTGGGATAGTTCATGCACTCACCTTTCATCAAATAGGAACCCCACTAATCTTAAGCTTATACCTGTCAAATTCTGAGAAGGGAAGCCTCGTGGGTATACTTTGTAAATTTGATTCAGAAAAAGGTCAGTACGTAAACTATATTTTCTTGGTGGTGTGGAACCATTCCGATCACCCAAATAAAAAGCCTCTGACGTTGAATCGGATCGTGCTACAGTTTATGCGTATTATGGAATAGACGAGTTTCCTTTTTCCGTGATTTTGACCTTAACCTGAAAGGTACACTAAACTAATATTTGAAGAAAATAAAAGATCAGATCAATGACGCACACAGGCTAAGGGGTCTTTCATGGATGAAATTCATTGCACGTCGTGAATGTAGCTTTACTCTGCAGAGAATAGATTGAGAATGTGCAACCCTCCAGGTCACCTGACCTTCTTATCAAGCAAAGGGGAAAAGGAGAACCCAACTGTGGTGCCGGTGGTGGTTTTATCGATACCGACCTCATCGGAGGAAATTGCGAGCGGAGTATGGCGTGGCGGCTAATTCCGGATTTCAGTTAATTGGACCCATGCACTGGACCATACACTATTCGACGTGTAGAGTTGGTCCACTTACCGATGGCTTGAGCTTAGCCCACGAGAGGTAAGTGGGCCTTAGTTACAAGTCCGATGAAACCATCAAACATCGTATTGTATCTACTTGTTTGCTGAGGGGTAAGAACATAACACGTTGCTTCACCAAGTTGAAATATTCAATTGATGTCCCAAAGACTAAAACACAACTCTCACAAGTCCAGACCATGTTTTTCTTAATAAACGCATGCAGTCTAGTCTATTAAAGGAAAGATGACAAGTCTAGTCTATAAACGATATCTTTCTACACCCCTCAATCGCTAAGATCTACAATCCTGATCGTTCAACCATTTATCAAAAAATGATTGCACGGAATCCAACGGTTATGAATCCTCAGTGGGGCCCACTTCACCAGCATGATCATTCAGACTCGGTGTCCAAAATCTTACATACAAGTGGATCGTCTTTTAAGTTTATGGTTAAGCTTTTGTAATGTCCCTTGTTCGCACCCAAATCGCGAAGCCAGCAACTGCCGCCTCCTTGTTAATTTACATGATTAACCCTGTTTCTCTGTTCGCCTACCCTTCTCCGTCACTCATGTCTCCTGTGATCAGTTAAAAAACTCTTTTTTTTTTCTTTTTCTCTATCCGGACTTTCTCTGGAGTAAAAGCGTAACTTCCATTTTCTCTTCTCTTTCTCTCTCTCTCGTTACTGCTCCAAGTGACTATGGCGAAAACTCAAGGAGGTGTTGATAACTCTGGCGCTTGAGCGAGGTTTGATTTCTAGTTGTTCGTTGATGAACTTTGGTTGTTTCGATTTTCGTCCGAGTGATCGCGATTTCAATGATACATGCCTGATTTATGGATTTGAATTGATTTAGTTGACAGGTTTTTGGATCTGATGTTAATTTATGTGTATGGCTTGGTTTGATCTAAACGTTTTCTACAATCCGGTTTTGTCTTATTACTTAACATGTCTGGAGCAGATGAGTTTGTTTTGATTTAGATTGATGCTCGTTTTTTTATTATTGTTTTGAATGATTGATTGTGTTTCTTAGTTCAATTCGTTTAGGATCTGAGAGCTTACGTAGTAGACTATCATGTTCAGCTATGGAAATATATTTAGCAAAGAGTTGAATTGAAATTCTATTTTGTCCGCGTTTCTGAACTGGGGTTTTAGGTGAATGCTGACATGGATGATTTAATAGGTAATTGGCAGGATAGATTGCATTTCTATGGAGCTCGTTTATAATTTCATTTTCTCATGTGTTCATATTTATGGCATTTGAAGCTCTACTTGTGTTCTCATTAATGTTTTATGTTTGCGCTGTTGTTTTTGTTTTAGGAGCTAGTTCTTAAGCATGTGCCTCAGATTTAGAGGTGTCTGACTGTTTTTCTTGTGTTGAGTTGGACACTTTGCACGCAAATAAAGGCTTCAATAGTTTGAGAGCAGAAGTCTAGTGCTGAATTGATACATTGGTCCACTTGTACTTCTTTGGTCGTTTCTTGTGTACTTCTATTTGATGCTCTTTAGATATCTTAGCTGACTGTCATATTTTCAGCTGCTGTAGGGAAGGCCATGTGAGCTACTTGAAGCGGAGTGTGATTGTTGCCCTTCACGCGTTCTCTGTATTTGGGTTCTCTTGTTATGCACAGAATGGGCAAATGCAAGGGTTGTGGGAAATTAGAGAGGATGGTGCAAAGGGATGAGTCTGTCGGTGCTTACAATTTTTCTCTTTTGTTGTCTCCAGTTGTCTCTGTCTGGGATTGCATTGTTCGGAAAATGAGGTATTCTTACAGACCTGAGTGGGTGTAGTTATTGTGCTGCGACTCTATTTTACATACTCGAACTAGGTGGTAACTAATTAGTGTAAAACAAAGTGGGGAAAACGATACATGAAAGAAAAAGTATAGGGAAACTTACTTGTTTTAGATATTTCTCCTTGAGGTAGAAAGTCAAGCAAACGGGGTAAGACCTGTCTGTAGATTGGTAGTTTTCATGGATAGCATTGTGTGTGATAAAGTGCAAACTGTTGTGAGAAAAGTGAAGAAGAAGCCTGTGAAAGGCGAAATGGATCGTCTCAAACAGGCTGAGAAGAAGAAGAGGCGCTTAGAGAAAGCACTGGCAACTTCTGCAGCTATCAGATCAGAACTAGAGAAGAAGAAGCAGAAAAAGAAGGAAGAACAGCAAAGGCTTGACGATGAAGGTGCTGCTATTGCAGAGGCTGTTGCTCTGCATGTGTTACTTGGTGAAGACACTGATGATTCATGCAAAATTGTTCTAAAAGAAGAGGGATTTAACCCTTGGAATGGTTTCCACGAGATTGACTTGTGTATGGGTGAACATAGAACATACCATCCTCATCTGGATTCTCCCAGCAGTTCCATCAAGAGATTTGAGTGGCTCTCGGATGATTATGGAGCCAGATGCAACTGGGTTGAGGTGGAAAATAGTGATGAGTCAATTTCTTATGAATCGTTTGGAAGGAATATACCTGCACAGTATTTTGAAGACAGGCGCTGGGGAGCCCCGGAGTTTCCAGCTGCTCTAGTTGCAGCGCAGGCTGTTTCATCTCTACAGATCACCGAGGACGCGCATGTTGACACAATCCTCTTAAATGAATGCTAAAGGGTAGAAATAAGCGTTAAACGGACCTGACGCCGAACTATAGTTTCGTATAAATTTGTGAATGACTCATTCTTCTGTCTGGTTTGTATGTAGCTCCTTAGTAGGGCAAAACGTTACACTCCTCGTGCTTTCTATTTTCAATTGACATCAGCTTTTCGAGAAGCTGCTCTTTTTTCATGGTTTGTTACACTACAAAACGATTTATATGACATGTTGATCCTCGGTGGTTTGATGTATCTTTAACCAGGGTAGCATAACTAGCGTTGCCGATGGATTTGGAAGCAATCTTCCGTTCTTGCTGTGAATTTGTGAATTGCAGGTCTATGGTGAACTCAACTTTCTACTGGGTGGCGGAAGTTGTTGATTGTTGGGATACAATTGACTGGGTGGTTTTTCATCGAATTGAGCTGGCTGTAGAATATGAGCCTTGGGTTTAGTCGAGCATTTCCTTACAGCTTTTCTTTTGGGATGTGCCCATGAGACCAATTCACCTGGAAGTCAAAAGCTCGATCCCTGCCTTTATCTTAACAAATTTGGGAAAGAGAACATAGATACTCAACCAGATTCTGATTGTCAAAGTAAGCAATCTTGATTCTACTAGCATGATAATTGCAAAGTCATAAGAACGTGTATTCTGACACCAGGCATCACAAGAATGATCATGACAAATGTATCAATCGGATAATCAAATCCAGACTGATCAAGTACCCAAGTATTTACCTTCAATACAGTGAAAAATATTCAGTTGGAGAAGCGAAAGAATTTTACAGTGAAAAAACTATGAACGAATCTCACGTTTGTCTATTGCATCGTTTCAACTGACACACCATAGTAAAATACCTCCTCAAATCTCATGCCCCAAATCCTGTTGCACTGATAGTCTCAGAATATGGACGTGGGTTCTACCCCCGTGATTGGTCTGACCCTTGCCTACTATGCTGCCGAAGGATGACACCTTCATCATGATTGTCAATGTCAGCGCTACTGGATGGTTTGGCACCAGTAGTAGTGAGGTTTCTAAACCAGGTTGATTGAAATCTAGGGCTTCCTCGGTTTGAATTTCCAGGGGATTCAAGAGCAGAACCATTGTTGGTAGTAACGCCCAACAGGAAACGATAAGCAACCTTGCTAGCTGATACAATCTCTGTCTTAGCTTGTCTGAACTGCAATTGACCAGCTCAGGCATTCAGGCAAATACTTATGACGGTATACATGTGTCAACCAAAGTGTTTACAGCCACCAGAAACGGATAGTGTAATATTATAAAACATTACAACCTCAATCCAATTAAAACTCCAACTTTTAACTATTTGTTTTCAAGCAGTGGTAATGGACACGCCACTGCGTACTAAAATACAGAGCACAAAACGTCCGGTGCAGAAAAGTTCAGGCAAAGAACCCTCATATGAATTCAATCAACACGCTTAACGAACAAAATTAAGTAAAATATTTATAGATGGTTCAAATCATTGGAAAATATATTTATGCTTTTATCGATTGTAGGAACCGAGAGAAGCAAAACTGTTATATTAGCAAAGGTAGCATGATGGTACTCGGCATTCAACAAGTTAGTTGTAATGATTAATAGTCCCCATAAAGAAGGAGAAGTGAGATAAAAGAAGCAGATCCACCGAGCAAATAACAAAATAAGAGACAAGCAGTTACTGTAGGCCAGTGCGTTTGGCTCTTTAAATGGTGTAGGCTAGGTAGGCAGTTCAGGAATTTCTTTAACTCAATGATTGTAAATTCTGTGAAAAAACAAGTACAATCTAGAGAAGAGAGACGAAAGGAAAAGAAAAGAACATCTCACCCGTATGGCTGTATTTCCTGCAACTTCCAAGGCAGCATCACCAGCATTGGCAAAGCGATTAACCCAGCCTGTTGCAGCAAAAAAAAAAAAAATATATACTCACGATAGTTAGAACAATGAAAACAAAATTCTTCATGCCAGAAGCTTCTTCAATAAATAAAAAATGTTTTCACATTGCAGAAGCAGCATATCACATAACACACAATTTATGCCTAAACAGATCCATATATTCAATTGGAAGGTGCAGCAACATAAGGTACAGGTGGTAGTACAAATATCAAGCTAGTCGCAGCCTAATCCAAGCAAAATATGAAGAACAAGATGTAAACTGATATATATTTACATTCATGTTCATCGGAAGTTTAAAAAGAAGAAAAGACAACATTATGAAAGGAAATGCATGAATGCTATAATAGAACTATCTCAGCTAGCTTCCAACAGAAAATATTAATAGAGGAAAAGTTTAGGAGTTCGGATAAGAGCCAAAATCAGTGCCAAAAATCCAAACCAAGTGTCATTCATGTATTATCTTCCCTCAATTGAAAAATAAATGTTGGCCACATGTCACCATTCAAGTATACAACTTTTAGTTACTACATAGGAGACAACTGATCTCAACGTTTGCAAAAGATATTATTTCTCAAAACAATAAAAGATAATATACACAAAACAGACTTAATGGGTATGACTGCTCAATTATCATGCATGAAACTAGGAAAAGTTGGTCTGGAAAAAAAAAGCTAACCTGGAAGTTTTGGCACACCAAGTTTTTCACAAAACTCATCACAAAAATGATTGCAATTCTTAGATAACAAGTCATAAGAACTTCCAGGCCATTCGCGACTAAGTTCCCGCAGGATCTGATTCACCTTAAATATCGAAAAATTTGTTTCTCCAAGTACAATTTTCTCACGATATGTATACATTGGATTCTTCTCAGAAGGACAACTAAAAACTCCAGTTCCCTGTTCGCAAAATCCAAAAGACCATTCATCGTCACCATATACCTGCCACATATACCAGAACATGCATCAGTTCCACATAAGTTGATAAGACAAAACCAGAATATAGGCAAAGCAAAAAAACAAAGCACATGCTGTCTGAAAGTACGCCGAGATGAACTAACATACATAGTTTCTTCACATTGCTGGAAAAAGAAATCATCATGTAGTTTCCCAAGAACAGAATAAAAGGCAAAGCAAACAACAGAGTTTCTTCACATTGTTTGCAATATACATTGTTACCAATTCTTAAATGATCTGCTTCCTCAATAAAAGACAAACCCCTGGAACCACATCAACAGCATTTGAGCATTCTAGCAAGCAAAAGGGAAATTGAGACCACAGAGAGCACGGAGTGAAGCTCACAGTTTCAGGTAAAAAAACATTAGCAAAAATCTTATTAGCTAGATAGAAAAAGAGTATCTTCTTCATTTCACTAAACAATGAATGCTCATTACTTTGGAGCAGCTAAAATTTGTTCAGGGTTGATAGAGAAAACGAGTTTAAAGCCGGACGCAAATTGCAAAGATCTTCCTTCTGCTTAATTAGTTGCGTAAACCTTGGGAAACAACATGATACAGTCGTGGAACTTTCAAGCCACCAGTTTTCTCACTTTCAAAAGACGATTGCTCCCGGCAACCATTCTTATCAATTATAACCAAAGTTAATAAGTTGTTTCCATTTTACACACCAGTCTACACATTCATGCAATCAATAGAAGAATCATATAGGAAAACCAAATTTCTAGATCTAGCAATCATTCAGCCCACACGTACGCACAACACTATATTATCTACCCTGAATAAAAAGAAAACAGAAAAAACAAGCAATTAAAAGCAGCAAAGACAGAAAACATGACGTGAAAGGTATAGAACCTGAACAGCGCTGTGGAAGATGCCACCAAGGCCAATCCCATCTTTGAATATCTTGTTAATTTGCATGATCGTGTTGTTCGTCTTCTCCGATCCACTATTAGTTACATCGTATATGTGCAATATCACTTCCGTCATCTTTATTTCCCCCTTTTCCCTAAATCTAACCCTAAATCACACTAGCACACCAAAACCCTCTCTATTTATCTACCTCTCTCCTCCTCCGTCTTCAATTCCCTTCTCACACTATCCCGCCAGTAAGTTTCCCGCTTGATGCAAAAGGATATTTCACCTCTTATCACCTCTTTCTAGGTTATGGCCTTCACGGTCACAAGATTCTCATATTCGTTTCCGCTTCCCAAAGCAGTGTCGCGTGCCCCGGCTGATGTCTCGTGTGGCTCCTTCCTTCCTTCTTTCAAGTTAAAGAAGAGTAGCTTTCTTTTGATTAGAGGCCACATACCGGTACTGCCAGTGGAATTTGAACCATGATTCTATTTATTTACTGTTGTTTTTGTGGCAACTGATGTGATTCTGTGAACAGAAAAAATGGGTTCTTTTTTTCAAACTTTACCCCCTAGTTTTGGAGGGAATTACAGTTTGGCTACAACTGTATGCCCCTGTGTTTGGGTGCTACGCATGATTAGGATGGGCTGGACCATAGGCCCACCACCTTATCTCCCCCCAGTCACTTCTGCTACCCAATTATCATTAACCGGGCCCACACCTTTCTTTTCCGCAGCGCAGGGGTGTTTGAGTGGATTGTTAATTGTTAGGTCAGATTCGACGGAGGTGAATTAGGTCAAAACATGCAACTACATTAGTGCGACGGTAATCTAGGATTTTATTCCTCTCATGATATCTCAGCTATTGTTAAACTAATATCTTGTCGGAATTCGATCAATACTAAATGAATATTTATACAGAGGCTTTATAGGGGAAGGATTAGCAGCTGACGTGATATTTATAAAATGAATGTTGCATATTTAGATACGTATGTAGCTTGTGAACGAAAAAACATGATCATCATATACGCTGTGAACTTCTAGGATGTATTGCAGTGACAGGATTATCAGGATAAGGAATATGCAATCGAGGTCATTTAGGAACTATCTGCCTTCGTTGGTTATCAACTGAGAAAAGACTTGGCTGGTTCTGATGTCCGAACTAGCATTACCATCTTCTCTTTTGGTCCTCGTTCTTGTCGGTGAGACTTGGGGAGACATTTTGGGTTTGGTAGGCTCTGTTGCATTCATATTCCTGTCTGGTTGTCTTGATGATCCAGATTCTTGAAGCTGAAGCACAGATTCCAAATTCCACAGAACATCGCCCATGGTTGGCCTGTCAATACCGTAGTCGGCCAAGCATTTCTCGGCTGTTTCCCCATATTTCTTGAGAGAGCTGCGCCTTATCTGTCCCACAAGATGGGGATCGATGATTTTCTCTAGCATGCCCTTCTTCTGCCATTGCATTGCCCATTCAGCTAAATTAACTTGCTCCCTAGAAAGTAAAGGATCAACGGCAGGCCTGGCACAAAGAACTTCAAGAAGCACCACTCCAAATGAATAAACATCTGATTTATCAGTAAGCTGCTGTCTTCTGAAGTACTCTGGATCAAGGTATCCGAAGCTACCCTTCACACCAGTACTTACGTGGGTCTCATCCAAACATGGGCCAGATCTTGAAAGACCAAAATCAGCAACCTTCGCCTCATAATTCTCATCGAGCAAAATATTGGTAGACTTGATGTCACGGTGGATGATTCCTTGAGTGGAACCGGTATGCAAGTAGTGAAGACCTCTTGCAGCGCCAATGCAAATTTCAAGTCTTTGCTTCCAGGATAAATGGGAACATCCAGGACCATACAAATGCCTCTTCAATGGCCCCTTTTCCATGTACTCATAAACCAATATCATCTCTGACTGTTCTTCACAAAATCCAATCAGTGAAACAAGATGGCGATGGCGTATCTTGGATAGAACTGTTATTTCAGTCTGAAACTCTGGGAGTCCCTGCCTAGATCCCGGCACACCCCTCTTTACGGCAACCTTGGTATTGTCTTTAAGCACCGCTTTATAAACCATACCAAATCCACCAGAACCAACAATCAAACTGTTGTGGAAGTTATGGGTTGCGACTTGTATGTCAGCAAAGGGGATCCTCAAGCTCTGATATCCATTTTTGCCCGGAGATGCATTGGCGGTCATTTCAGACATTCTACTATGTGTACTGCCTCCATATACATGTAAAGGTGTCCAACCTGCACTTTCTGCAGGTCTTGGTTTCGGCTTCTTTTTCTTATACTTACAGGCAAGCACAACCACAAGAACAATGACGCATAGCATAACTAAGCCTCCAAGAATTGAAGGCACCAAAATCCAAATAGTTCTCTTCTTCAACCCCATATGCAAACCATGAGGATCTATCATCTTCATAATCTCTACCCCATTCAAAATAGCATTCCTTTTCATGGAACTGCTAAGTGCTGAAGGCCCAACACTCACAATTATGGTCCCTGAATCATCCGAATCCACAACAAAGTCCATATACACCGGAGAAGCAAGCATATGGAATGAGAGTGTTGACAAGTCAAGATCCTTACTTGCATAATACTCGTTTAGGTACACATCAAAGTACAGCTGATTAAGCGAGGTACTTACGATATCGCTGAAATGCAATCGAACCAAGTGACGAACACCACCCACACCTACGGGAAAGTTCCAGGTGATGTTGAATGTTGGGACATCCAAGTCGGTAATGTTATCCCTATTCATCTGTTGCGCGGTCATATAAACATTATCAGGTGCAATCTCCCTGCTGGCACCCCCACTTTGGTAATTAGGAATATGGGTGGATACCGCGCGTTTGGCCGCAGATTTCAAGACAAGATATTCATCATCCGGAATCCAAGTTCTCCATAGAGTATCATTAAAAGGAGTCAATTTTGAACCTCCAACATTTATTCTATGAATTGTCTGCAAAACATGTAAAGACAGATTCTTGTACTCTTCCAATCCATTAGCACTCACTAGCCTAGCTCCCTCATAGATAATAAGGTCCCAGGGAGCTGAAAACACTTCAATTGCACTAACAAAAGCAAAACTTTTTCTCGCTGGCTTTAGTAAAATTTCAAGCACCTCGCCATCTACGTTGTAGATATACTCTTTAAGCGCAGCATTATGGGCACTAAAATCACTCAATACCAAATACCCATCAATCGAGACACTGAATTTCGCAGCTGCCAAATCGAAACTTTGAGCTGCAAATGGTGAGAAATGAAAGCGTACCAAATGCGTCCCATTTCTCTTGATGTTGAACTTGTAGCTCGAAGTAGCGGTGAGAATTCTGGCTGTGTTGTACAAAGCTGGAGAATCCGGAGATGTCTTTTGGTTTGTCAAAGCAACGGACCGTCCTGTTGATAGAAAATCCGAACCTGGTTTAACAGAATCGGCAGCAAAGATTCTGTTATAGTACGAAACATTCGTGTTTGACCCACAATTGAGAAGGTAGTTGTCCGAGGGGACGAAAGCAGCAGAGCAGGAAAGTAAAGAAACGGAAATTAGCGAGAGAAAGTGAAGTATTTTGGGTTCCATTTACAGGTTTTCTGTTTCTTCAAGAGCAAAAAGGAGTAAAGCTTTCTAGTACGTATCTGGAGCAAATGATGCTACATGAGCAGAAGACTTGAAGTTGGATTTGCTCGCAAAGAACCCAACCAAGTCACTAGGAATTTGACTTGGGCGTACGGGTCTGAATCTAGGCCATGATGCCGGACTGGCGAAGCATTTTAATGATTATCTGGTGGCTATAAGTCAACAATTTTGATACCTGGCCATTCATCTTCTTCAAAGTGGCCTGGCGGCATTTGCAGTTAATGGGTACAGATTAGATTATGCTAATCTCCATTAAGGAACAATGCAGGATGACAAGATATGCACACTCATATCCTCAGTAACACCGCGTAATTTACAGCTTCATGCCATTTCTTCTTTTGTGTTTCTCAGAAACTAACTAAAACTGGTTTTATGCACCTGAATGATTGAATTAGCCGACAAACTTCAACATCCCATCCAGGTTTGCCCTCTTTGTTTAATGAATATAGAATAACAGTACGAACACTACTTCTCCACCCCAATTTCTCATTACGAGCCTACTTATTCAAGAACAACACTGTCCAGAGTGGTCCATCAATGGTACTTACCGTTAGATCAAAGTAGCTGTTGTCGTCTTTCGTGCTCGACAGCTCTTTTTTGGGCAAAGTGGGCCAAATTTCCTTGACTTTCTTTGTGGGTTGTTGGTGGATATCATTATTACCTATCCATCGAGTAAATGTGCTGGAACCTTACATCAGGATGGTGTCATTTTCATGTTCTTCTTCTTTTGAACAGAGCCATCTGGGTTGCCTCCAAGAAAACTTACAAGTAACATGTACGCATCATGAGCACCCCTCTTTATCTTCTCCGTGTCCTTAATGATAGTCTTTGAGCATTGATTGGTTAATAAGTGACTAAGATTAGTGGTCTTCGCAAACACTTTGGTCGGTTTCTCTTGGCAGAGAGAATATTCGACTGATTTTCTGACCAATATTTGATTGTCCTAATGATCAATACAGATAAAATAATATAATTAATAAAATATTTATAATAATAATAATAATATCGAATCAAAATCCAAAAAATATTATGATAGGCTAAATGTGCAACGGCAAACCCTGGATGATGGGCTTGAAATAATGGAAGGCTTGTAGATTTTACCCAAAATAAAAACAAGCGAGCTCGGCCCAGTTGCACGATGGTTGAATATGTCGTCGTACTGTAGCTAGAGATTATCCCGCAAGACGCGTCGTTCTTGTTTAAACCAAAACAGCGAAGTGGCATAATATGGTGGACAATATTCATCGACGGTTGACTGATACTCATCTGCTTCTTCTTCACCTTCCAAGTTCGTTAATCGGAAACTGTCATCGAAGCCAATTCCTCTAACCGGAGGGCCTTTAATTGACGGCAGGAGGTTTATGTAAGTTTTATCTTTCATGTTTTAATTTCTCTAACCCCTAGGGTTTTTGTTTGAAGGCGGATTACTGCCAGCTGACCAAGGATCGCCGTACTCCTGCTTTTCCAGGCGATTTTTTAAACATTTTTGGATGATTTAACAGCTTCGATTTGGCTTCAGGTATCATTATATTATGATAAACCGTGCAATTAACTCCGTAGCATTTGTTATATGCAGGTTTATGAAGCTCTAAAGTGCAAGAGTTTCTTCTCAGATCGTTTTCTTCCGTATTTCAAAGTATCCGATATGGTAAGTCAATTTTAGAAAATATATACCGGCATTAAGTCTCTAAGTAGGTTTGTTGATAGCCGAAGAAATAAACGGATTAGTTGAATTCACTTTTTTTTGTTGATCGATGAACAATTTATGGAATTAGCAATGGAGCTGGCTTAAAATCTGTAGGAGGTGGTTTTATTTCTGAAAGAATTGAAGGGTTGTCAGATTAGTCCATGTTCGTCCCTTTTATCAGATCAGATCCACTAACCTTTTGATATCAGTTAGCCAGAAGGATCTTCAACTAATGAATAGATATAGGATTCTGAATTGCTGTTTCTTGAGCAATTTCACTGATCAGGGAGTTGATATTCCTGGTAAAGTAGACGCAGATGTAAGAAGCATTCACCGATTGACCAACTCGTTGTGGAGGATAAGCATGGTTTCTCCTTTCGCTTGTTTCTCTCCTTGTGATGACTTTGATCTTTTGACTTAATGTCGTCTTTTAACTCGCTAGTGAAAAACAAAAAGTTAGTTTTGCTTAAAAATAATTTGTGACTTACAACTCAAAACTTAGTCAGCAAAGCTTGAGTTTGAAATTGTTTGTTGCATTCAACATTTTAGCTTTCTCATTTGTAGTTCCTGAATGGACATCCATTTATCCCTAAATGCCAATACCTTTGAGTTGTTTGCTTGACATTCAGGGGTTTGGCATGCTGTTGAAGTTATATTTAACTTGTCACCTTCCATGCCAAATGGTACTTTCATCTGGATATTGTTTAAATATTCAAAGCATTCTACAGTAAACATCTCTCCTTGGTCGTTTACTGCCATACCTTTCAGATTTATTTGCTTTATACTGAGTGATCGGCTTGCTGAAGCTAGAATATCTATATTCTATTTACCTTCTGACGATAAAGCTAACTTTGGCTTCTTCACGAGTGTAAGAGGCTCAACTAATGGGAAACTATCTGAATTTATATATTCAGTGTATGGTTGTTTTGAAAAACGACTTTGTTGTTGATGTGTTTACTCTGTTTAGATCATTGTGTCCAATGTGATTGTGTATTGCGTGACTAATCTAGAGGAACTATCAAGCTGAATGCAATTTCAATGGGACATTTTTTTCTCCATCAATTTTCGTTCATTCAGGAAACGTCATTATATAGTTTTGGTCTTAATATCTGGACACAGGATCCTAACGCTTTAACAGATGAGAAGGCTGAAAGCAGACTTTACATTGGTAATCTCGACCTAAGAATAACAGAGTAAGTGAAATTACTGATGGAAGCTCTTGCTCGCAAGATTAGTTATATGTTAGACCTTTTATTGGTAGATTCGGCTAATTGATTTGCATTTGCATCCTTTCCAGGGCTGCTCTGATTAAGATGTTCTCTCCTTTCGGGAAGATTGTATCGGAGGACTTTTTGTGGCATACCCGTGGACGTAAACGTGGAGAGCCTCGGGGTTTTGCTTTTATACAGTTTAGCACCAAAGAGGTATGTTGCTTGCTTTAATTCTTCTTTGTAGTTCTGGCAAGTTCCTAATGTGCACGCGTAAAAGTGAGTATGCAGGAAGCGAGGATTGCAAAGGAAAAGATGCACGGGAGACTAGCTTGTAACCGCCCTCTGATAGTCCGTCTTGCTAGTGAGAAAAACTTGGAGGCAGCAACAAATCATTTGTCCGCAGCAGTAACAGAGACATACAAGTCAGGGATTGGCGGTAGCTCTTCCGGCCAGATGAGTCGTACTGCTAAAATAGCTGCCATAAAGAATAAATTGAAAGCCTTGGAAGAGGAGAGCTCTAGTATGAAAAAGCAAAAGCAGGATGATAGCAACTCTAGGAAATAATGGCGACCGCCACCCTCTGAGATTACAGGTTTATGATAACAGAAACTGGAATTTCAGTGGTTCCCTAGTTCAATTCCGAATCAAGAAAGTTCCGACTGTAACGGTAAAGATCATTGTATCATCATGTAGATTCACTTTCTATGTACTGAAATTTCTTGGTCGGATTACATATATCGAAAGAGAGATCGTTATGTGACGCATCACTTCCACTTTTGATTTATTTCCTCTCGCTCGTCGTCATGTATTCGAGACGATGGAAATAAAAAAATAGTCTGCAAATCAATTGTGCAAAACGCACGCGAAAGAAGTCATACTCCAGCACCCATAGCCCGGCCAAAATGTTCTCCAAGCTCTTGTTTTCTGATGTATCCCTCTGGCCGGAAATCCAACGGCTCCTTCCGTTTCCCCGCCAAACCCATTTTCCGGTTTCGCCCTTCTTCGTGCATACACCGTCGTTGTCATCTCCTGTTAGACTAAACAGTAACGAAAGTCGTGCATTTCTCTCTCCGTCATTATATCATACAAAGGGACCCAACTCTGTCCGATCGATAAAGGCGCGATCTAGCTTGAATCTGAGCTTCCCTCTTATCTCCCCTACTGACCCATGGGGCACGTGGACCGCTCTCTTTGCCGCTGGCGCGTTTGGTATCTGGTATATGTTCTGAGCTTTTCATTTTTTGAGGTTTTCTTCTTCTCTTGAAAGATAATTATACATTGGTTAATTCTGGAGATTTGACTTGAAAGGTCAGAGAAGACCAAGATAGGCAGCGCGTTGAGCGGTGCCTTAGTGAGCACATTAGTTGGGCTAGCAGCGAGTAATCTGGGTATCATCTCTTGTGAATCCAAATTCTATTCTGTTGTTCTGGAGTTTCTACTCCCATTGGCCGTACCGCTGTTGCTGTTTAGAGCTGACCTGCGTCGCATTGTTCAGTCCACGGGCACCCTTCTGTTGGCTTTCTTAATGGGATCAGGCAAGTGTCGAGAATTCTAGGAAATGTGTTTTTATGTCTTCAGGCTACAGATGCTCTTCTTTGTAACTGAGGGAGCACTGATCGTTTTTTCTGTCGTGGCAGTCGCGACAACTGTTGGGACAGCATTGGCTTATCTGATGGTGCCAATGCGTGCACTTGGCAAGGACAGTTGGAAAATAGCCGCTGCTCTGATGGGCAGACATATCGGTGGAGGTCATTTGCTTTCCTTTTCTGCTTGATTGGATTTGGGAATTCTTCCTCTGTGATTGATGACCTTAAACGGGATTTATTCATGTGTAGCTGTCAATTATGTTGCTATTGCCGACGCTCTAGAGGTATCTCCGTCGGTTTTGGCTGCTGGACTTGCTGCAGATAATGTCATTTGTGCGGTCTATTTCACAACATTGTTTGCGTTGGCTTCTAACATATCGCCAGAGTCTTCGGCACCACCCAAGTCTCCGACATCTGTTAGTGGTATGCAAGATTTTTTCACTTTTTGCTTTGTTTTCTGGCAGTTCCACTTTTGATGTCATGGACGATGAATTGCTGCTTTGCTTTACTACGTAATCAAGCTCCACTCTTTTTACTGGTGGGTTGGATTTGGTTCTTGCAGATGGTGGCCTACTTGATGGGTCTGAACCTGGCGAAAAGCTTCCCATTTTGCAGAGTGCTACAGCCCTTGCCATATCATTCGGTATCTGCAAAGCTGGAGCTATTGTCACGAAATCTCTTGGAATTAGAGGAGGTATCCTCCCAGCCGTAACAGCCATTGTTGTTATATTGGCAACTGGATTTCCAAGCTATTTTAACCACCTTGCACCATCTGGTGAGGCAATGGCTATGATCCTGATGCAGGTGAGCAATTTCTTCTGACTTTCTGTTTATATGTGAGGTTACCCAAATTGTGTTTTGTTGTTGAAATTGCGGCTGTAATAATTCTATCTCCTTTTTGTCCTTTTTTGGGGGAAGCAGGTGTTTTTCGCGGTGGTGGGCGCAAGTGGAAACATATGGAACGTAATCCAGACTGCACCCAGCATTTTCATGTTTTCTCTTGTCCAGATAGCCATCCATCTCGCTCTGATTCTTGGACTGGGGAAGCTCTTTCGGTTCGACAAAAAACTGTTACTCATTGCATCAAATGCTAATGTTGGAGGTCCTACAACTGCATGTGGAATGGCCACAGCTAAAGGATGGAGCTCTTTGGTCGTTCCGGGCATTCTCGTAGGCATATTCGGGATCGCAATTGCAACTTTTCTTGGGATAGCTTTTGGAAACATGGTTCTGAGGTACATGTAAGCTTTTAATTCCTCGAAAGGATTTCTGTGTCTAGTAAAAAATAGGCATAAATGAGCTAAAAGTGAGGAATTATCACCCACTCTGGCAAGATAAGTGGATTTTTATGATTTTTCTTGTACGCAAGAATAACCATTGAAAGATTTCTACCACCCACAATACATGTGGGTTTTGACTTTGTGGTTTCCTGGAGTAAATCAGAAATGGTCTCTCAAGAGATCCCGGGATTTATAATATACGGGATTGAGGAAACAAACAGAGTGCCTTAATGAGAATAAAAAATAAAACAGTATTACCAATATATAATTGGCAGAAACTTCAGTCAACCATTCCCCACGTGACAATGTCGATAGCAGACACAAGATCCACATAACAACAAACTGGTGGCAACCAACGAGAGGGGACCAAAAGACTAACGATGTGAGCATACTCCAATCGTAAGAGGGTGTCCAAGAATTTCACGGGATGGCTCCTTTGGACAAGGAATGTGTGCCCGCGACTATTGAGCTTCAGACTGGGGGAAGACAAGCGTTTGACGATGAAACAAAATCATGCAAAATATCTATTGTTTGGCCGTGGAGCAATTGCTCTCACTCGTTAATGATTAGGAACCTTTTCCCAACAGGATACAGTAGTAGAGGGGGAGGGGAATGTAGTGTTTCTGTTAAGGAAAACAATAACATTCGGGAAAAGTTAATATAAGATCTGATATTTACCCACCATTTATATAGAGAGTGCCTCATCCAGCAGTTGTAATAGCCAAAGCAGGCGGCTACGTAGAAGACAAAACATGATGAGGCAGCGGAACCGTAAAATAAAGGCAACATCTACCCTTGTACTTAACCCTATAACAAAATCTTTGTCAAAGAAAAATGCACTTGCCAGGGCGCTGATAATGAGAAAACGATGGAACCGAGAAGCTTCCTGCTCAGAAAAAAACCGAGTGCTCCTACTTTTGAGGAAAAAGGAGAAAAAAAGAACTACCTAAAAAACGGATAAACCTGGTCATGTAGAGAGCAAAGGGATACCAAGTTCCCCATTCCTCGGTAATTTTTATCTCCAATATCCCGAATATGAAACAATTTCTCTAGGCCCTCTGTTAACTACTCTGTAGGAATCATTATGAGAATCATTGGCCATGAATCGGCGCATAACGCCATCTGTGTCATAGCGCCGCACTCTGTGTACCGTCTCGAATCTGTTGCTTGGCGCCCTCCTATCGTCTTCGCTGCCTTCATATACACCTCCACTGCCACTACCTCCTGTATCAATAAATTTTCTGGATTGCAGATATGGCCGATGATCATCCGAGTCCGTTCTGTTGTGACTCGAACGAGCTGAACTGAACCTTTGGCTTTGCTGGACTATAGCTGACGGTGACTTTCTTCCCCTGAAATCATCACAGGTACCATTTCGGTCATCAAAACACCTGGACGGACGCTGTGGTTCAAACCGTCTCCTAGTTTGAGGCACAAACTCGTCATCGAATTCAGATGGAAAACGCTTTTGAAATGGTGCTCTTCCTCTGTCCACTCTAGTACCAGGCCTAAAATCAGGAGATCTGCTTCGGAATCTAGAAGCCTCGTGTCTTTCTCTGGGTGGTAAATATGAAATAGGGGAGCGGCTTCTAGATCTTGACCGGGACCTCTTGTACGATATGACGTAATGGGGCCGTCCTCTATTAGGAGAAATACTTCTTTCTCTTCTAGATAATCTCTGAGTAAAACGATTAGAATATTCGTTGTTATCCTCTGCCAACGATCCATGATATTGCTCCCTAGTGCTTCTTGCAGTTCCTTGTGGGAACCTTCTAAACCTGCCTCTGATAGGACTGCCATCTCTAATGGGTAACATTCCTGTTGTTGTGTTATAAACACCATCTCGGCTGCCTGGTGACCGTCGATCAATCCGTTCATATGCACCCTTGTAAGATGGATTAATAAATGGCCTTCTTGCTCGATTCTCGCGACCAACAAACCCGACCACCTCTGAATCCGTATGGTCAGAAGCCATCACATACCCCCGATTCTCAACACTACCTTTCAGTCTAGGAAGGCCAGAAGCGCAAGAGCCACGATAAGTGGGCGAATAACGTCTCTCCAAACTCCAGCATACATCTGATGGCTCAACAAAACGACGACTTTCGGGGCTTCTACCTCGCATATGGGAAGCGAGCCTGTCCCTTCTAATAACATTCTTGGAACCAGCCTCCTTGCTGCCTCGAGAGTATAAATTATAGTAAATATCGCCTCTGAAATATAAAAAGAATGGCAGAAAAATGAATAAAAAATTTCAACAGCCACTATAAAAAATGAATAAAGACCAAGAATTACCTGTTTCTCGGAATGTCATCGCTCCTCTGTACAGAATTACAGCCTTCAAACCTTGAAGCCATCTCTCTATTGGATGACCTTGAACCAAATAATTCAGAAGGAAACTCCTTGTTGGTAAGTACTTCTGGAGTCCTCGTCCTCAGGCTCACCAGCTCATCTCTGGGAGCATCTTCAGCCCCAGTATGTTCTATTTTTTTACTGCCGGTATCACATCCAGGACTTGATCCCCTATCCACTTTCTCTTCCTGCTCGTTACCCAAGCCAGAGAGCCTATCGTCATCCCAATCAGACCCATAGTCTACATGCTCGTCTTCACAATCCTCTACATTATCATTCCAGCAATAAGGCACATCAGATTCCCTAAGCTCACCATCCTCAAATTGAGAGTCATAACCGGCTTGAAGCTCCACAGATTTTTTTGTGCATACCACTTGAACTTTATCAGCTTGGTAAACATCTGATTCAGAGCTGTCATCAGAAGGATTTTCCAGAATGGCTTTCGCCAAGCTATCGGTATCGCCAAGGCCATGTACACTGGATGCCTCTCTAGTCGTAACACTTGAATCTGCCAAAGACTTTTGCACCACCCCCACAGACCCACTATGCGTTGAAGATTCTTCTTCAGTAGAATTGACAGCAGAAGTTTCATTATGCTGTCCCTTTACATCATCAGCAGCTATATGCTGTCCATCAACATTAGGAATAGCCGATTCAGATGGATCTGCACCACTAGGCACACATTTATGGCTATCTGATTTCTCAGGATGTTCTGCAGGCTCAACTGCAAGTGAAATAGGTTGAACTGGTTGACAGCCAAGCAGGTTAATCGTATCTTGATGGATTGACTCATCCTCACACGGGCCAGATGCTTTCTGCGAATCCTCATCACGACTCTGTTTCAAAGAGAGTGATGACATATTGCATGTCTCATCTTGCGTACTTTCACTGCATATTTCATTTCCCAGTTGAACGTTTAAAGAGCATGAGTTCGAAATTTGTTTAGCCTCGAGGGCACAAAGAGAGATATTCAAGCCTTCATTTGAATAACCAGGACAAATATGCTTCGCATCCACACTATCAGAAGTAAAATTTGGCTGAACGTTAGAGAGTTGAGAAGCAATAGGTTCACCATGGTTCTCCTCCTGACCAGAACCTCCAGTTTCAGTATCCTCCTCATCTAATGCATAATTTTCATCAGGATTTCCTTTAAGAACGCCATCCGTATGATGACCCCCAACCACATCAGACAAAACCAATTTGTTTGTTGAGTCATATTTCTCTTGCCCCTGTATCTCACAGTTCATCGAAGTATTTTCTCCAGAATCAACACTTGTAAAATCAGAAGGTTGCTCCCAAGGAACATTCAAATCAAAATGTAACCTTTCCATCTGCGTTGAAGTAGGTTCATTTGCTCCATCATGGTTACTACCGGGGCACTTTTGTATTGCTGTTGTATTATCCTGAAGCAAAGATGCATCCACCCTATCTTTATTTTCCAGATCATCTGAAACAATAGCAGACGAACCAACCACTTCTTCTCCTATCGATTCTTCCACTGCTGAGACGCCCTCATTGTGAGTAATGTCATTGAATACACCGTTGTTGCAAGCTACAGCAGCAAGAATCTTAATACCTGAGAAATCATCAGTGTCACCACAACTAGCTGTAGATATCTTTCGACTGAACCCCAATGAGTCTGTGGCTTTTGTTGCCTTGAAATGCCGTTTTGTGCTGGGATTACAATCTTGCTCATCAATGCTAGGAGATGTGATGAGGGGAAACTGTGAGTAGGCTGGCAATGCAAACCTTCTCTTTTTAATTGGCACCTGATCTATACTGTCACTGAAGCGACGTCTAAGAACAGTTACACCATGCAGCTATATAAAACAGCAACGGTTAGCACTTGAAAAGCAAAATTCCATCAATAATCACTCAACAACCAGAGGTGTAACACTAACCTTGTCCATATCTGAAACTGTCGTGTCATTCACCTTTCTAGTGCCCTCATCTGTGGGATTTGAGTCCATACCGAATTTACTTGGAATTGATTTCCGGCCACGTCTTGAGTTGCTCCTGGATCCCTTGGTCCCGGTCTTCCACTTCAAATCAGGATTTACAAAATTGATGAATTCCAAGCTTACAGTTCCCTTCATGCTCACAGAACTTGTGACCCTTGTCCCATCAACTGATGTTCCACTGCTACAAGTTTTGCAGGATGCTTTTGCCCCTTCCCTGCCGTTTTCCACTGCAGAAGAGAGATAGGCCCCAGTGCAAGTACAGAAGCTAGCCTGAAAGAGAGCAGATATCTCAGGTCAAATACTGGCCTTCGTCCTATCCCAGTTAGACAATTTCAACAGAACTAGCGCTTGAGTTACTCAGGAAAACATTCACAGGCAAACTTACTTTTATTTCTCCTATTTTGCCAAATTATAGGCAGAATTCTTCAAGCAAATGCACAAAGCTCAAAACGTCTGTCTTGCCTGCAAGCGATAAGAGATGCAGTCAGCAGCAAAGCAACTGTACCACCGATAACATAGAGGAAAGGGAATAGCAAAGAAAAGCATGCACATGCACACACTGCCATACAAGTCCAAGCCTGTCAACAAGATGCCGCTACGATTCTCCATCTGCTATTTACCTTAAGGCAGCTAAAGTTAACAAGTAGTAGCAACTTCATCAAATCATTTCAGACTTAGTCTGTTGAGATAGGAGGTTCCCAACATGAGAAACCAAAGCAACTTTCCGAAGGTAAAATCAAGGACAATAAATGTAGATGGGAGAAACTATGTTTGGGTCATCATCTAAATAAGAACGGATTATCAGTAGAGGGAGTAATCTAAACCCTACGTCCAAAAGAATTTCCCGGGAGTGAGATGTGCTTGCTTTACAAACAACTGCCCGACAGAGAACGCCTTCAAAATATCATCAAAGTAACAGACCCATCCTCTATTATAGAAAACCAACGATCTTCATTGACAGCTGTATGGTGTCTCCGATTCATGGTTCTCCAATATCGAAATAACGAAACGAACCCGCCGATTCCCACCACGAGCAGAATCAAAGACTCGGAAAATTCTAAGATTACCAAATCAACAGATCTGATCACATAAATAAGAAACGTAGTACCCCAACCGCCTTTGTGCAAATTTAGAAGATAAAGCAACACTGACAGAAGCCATTACAGCTCCGGTAAACAAAACATGGTTAAAAGATCAATTAAAATCAAATAATCAACAGAAATCCAGCCAGATTTGTCGCAAGCCGCCTCGGACAAGGAACAAGGAATCCAGAGTGTTTACATCTCACAGAAGAGCAAATATTCCGAAACAACTTTATCATCCCATAGTATAGGCATAGAACTGAACCAAATCAAATCAGATCTCCAGTGGATTTCCAGGTCCATAAACAAAGGTATAAACGCTTGGATTGAAGATCAAGTCGTCGTTAGCTTCTTTCATATCCTAGAACACCTTCAGCTGAATCTCAGCCACCACTACAACTCCTATTACAGTCGAAACCCGACACGACACCACCCCACCGTTGCGAGGAGCTTCGTCAGAGAGATGGCAGATCAGGCAGGCCGGTCACGTGATCTAGAGTTTCTAGGAGAGGCGACGAACCGTATCTCTCGCCAGTCCAAGGCAAAAACAAGCAGCAAATACAAAGCGTAGACAAATCGAAAACACACTATCAAGAGGACTAAACCGTACTGAGATTTTTCAATACCTGTTTTTGTTTTTTTGTTTTTTTTGTTTACGTTCTCTCTTTTTTCAAATCCAAATCGCAATCGCCTCCGGGATCGATTAATGACACAGTGTAATAAAACAAGAAGCCATAATCCAAAATCAAAGCTATTCAATACTTTCTCTTCTTGTTCCTCTTGTTCTTCTCGTTCTTCTACTTCTTCTCTTCCTTGAAACTAACGATGATCAAGAAAAGCAGAGAAGAGACGAAACTCGTCGAATTTCGGCCGTCGGATTTAACCCGGCCGAACGCCGATCAAGTAGTGGATTGATTGATTGCTCTCTTCTGGCTATGATTGATTCCTCTCTCCCCACCCTCTCCCTTTCTCTCTCCAAAACCAATCTTCTACGCCTCTGTATTTCAACGACGCCACGAAAGCCCTATCTCCATGTCTTTATCGCGGTCTTGATTCCCAAAACACCCTCGCTTTTCCATCAAACTTCCGGAATTGTCCCTTTCCAATCCAGTGATCTACCCAATATGTGTCCAGGATTCAATTTCTTCCCTAAATTAATAAAAAATAAAAAGGTTAAATCGATAAAATCTTGAAAATTATATAAAATAACATAAACAGTTAAATTTACGACAGTAATACTAATATATTATATTACCACACAACTACGTTTATTCAGAATGCGTCAAAAGCACGCTGCTGCGGCTGCTCCGTCTACTGCAATTAACGGACTGAAAAGTACAATTTAAAATATTAACTGGTTAATTACACTAAAGAAATTTAAAATAATCATTAATCCTCTTGCCGTCGTTGTCTGTGTTATATAATGACACGTCAATTCCAAAAAGATTAATTAATAAAATTATATTTCTTGATCGTCTGTCTTTCGAAACGAAGGTAATGTTATTTTCCGGAAAAATACAAGAATAGTTTAGTAAGGGAAGATGTACTCGATTAAATATGTATCTGATAAGTACTATAATTTTTTAAAAAATAAAAATTTTCTAAAAAATTATATTTATTGATTACCGACTACGTTATTATTTACGGTATGCTCATCCTACACGGCCCTTCATTTGTTTGGTTCCGTGACGGAAAAGGGTAAATATTATTTTGTCTGGTTCTGCTCACTCTCTGAAAGACTCTATTCGGGTGGGTTAATCAAATACGGAGAACAAATTTGACCTTGGACTCTTGTGGGTTAAGGCAGCTTCCGCAAGCTGTCTTCTTCTTTGTACTGAAGTTTCCCCACGGGGCTCCTTTTCTTGGGCTACATCTCGAGTAGTTTCGTTTTGATACCAACCCACCCATCTACGCTCCCCTTCGAATATCAAATTCTGGGCGGCGAGGATTTATTGAAATTTTAAAACAATAATCAGTATCTACCACAAAATTCCGCTTCTTATTATCTCGCTCAATGAGTAAATACTTAATATTATTAAGTTTATTAATCTTTGCGTAATTGGATGAGCCACCCCACGTCACGTGATCGTGTCTCGGCATCCGATATTAATCCAATAAATTAACGATATTAAGATATTAATCCGATAGTATAAAAGATATAACCCATGATATTCAATAATAAAAATGCAATCAGATAATATGCCTAAAAACGGCCGTGGGATACGACAATTAGGGTTCTATGTCATGCTGATGCGTGACACATGTTATCCGGGGACTTTTTGTGAAATATATCATGCTTGCACTTCAGGAGTAGTGGTTGAAACAGAATATTTAAGAAAGCATGGGTTGATTTAGCAAGAATACAAATTTGATTGAGACCAATGCCGAAACAGGGTTTTGTTTATTGATATTTTTATTATTATTTCAAAGGTTACGGCGCAATTTTCTAAGTCAAATTGTATGCACCTAAACGATATTCAAAACTCAATGGAACAACAGACTGATTCTTGTCAATACTGGGAAGGTTTTGGTAATTAGAGGCCGTTGTGATTAGTACCAGACGAACGATACAAAGCAAGAGTTTTCTTTTCTTCTCTGGTATTATTAAACGTCGCCGTAATCGTAGCTTAGGATGGAAGAGAGGAGAAAAAGTCAAACTGTTGCTCCCAATAAAGTCAACTACGAAACTCGCAAAATAGATAGTATGCTTATCTCACAGTTGTTTTGACGTATGGAGTTATTTGTTCTAAAATCGAAACTTTATGAATAGTAGCAGGATAATGCATATCAAATAAGAATTTTATATATTTGTATTTGATATAATGAAGAGAATTCAAGATTTATTTGTATACTATAATAACATGAATCTTTAGACCAAGAACGAGTGACCGACTCAAGGAATTTTGAGGCATCAAGCATCGTATAAATCATTTTCCTTTTGTATCAAATATTCGTTACTCGAGAAGGATCCTTCACATAGGCAGCAAAGCATCTATCGCGAATTCACCACATTACCCCCTGCCCATCCCAATATTTCGTTACATTTCCTTTTCATTAAATGTATATGTTTTTTTTCATCTGAGCTTTTCTTTATTGACGGAGTTAAATTTTCCTTCTTCTTTTTTTCTGCTTTTTCCCCGGTGACCCACACGGTATTGCGTAACTTTTGCACCACGTCAGGAGTCCCCACACTCCCCTCCTCCCAACAGAAGCCCCCACCAACACTTCAAAAAAGTCAAAAGATTCCCTTCTCCGTTGTCCGACACGTTCGACACTCACATCGCATATGATCCTTCCACGTATTCAATGGATCCACACAAGTGCAGAAGTCCACTAAAAATTCACGGCATAGATCTATCTTATGTGAGGTTCTTCATGAACCTGACACACAGTATTTGCATTTTCCGGGATGCCGACACAAGTATATGCCTAACGTGTGAGATCAAATGACCACTGTAAGCGACGTGTCGGATGCAATGCTCTCGGAGTTTAATCTGTCGACTGAGGCTGCAACTACCACAATGGGTTTGACCTTCATTAAAATCCTCTGAATGATTTGATCAGCATGCATGGTTTCAACTTTCATGTGGGTACTTGCTATATACCCGTAGCTTATAGAGACAAGAAACCATCTTTTTCATCATCTGATACAGACAAAAATAAGGTTAATTTCCTCATCAGGATTTCCTTGGCAAGAAGAACAACAAAAAATGCTACTTGTTCAATTGATATGTAGAATAAAGATTACAAATACGAGAAGAAGCAACCATAACAAGTTTTACTGGAGCTAGATGAATATTGAAGAGTTATGCTGCTGCAAGACCTAGTAAGATCTGGCAAAAATTGCAATTTCTTCTGCTGGTTCCCCAGTCATCAAGCAGTTTTTGGTTTCTGGAGGCTGTTCAAAAGGGAAACACCGAATTGTTGCCCCAGTTTCTTCTTTTATTCTCAACTCCTCGGCATCACTACAGTTAATAATAGGAGTACGTTTGTGAGAAAAGTATATGAGCAGTGATGCTCAAATGCTGTAATAGCTCATCCTATGACTAAAGGAACAACACATTACCTCGCTGACCAGGGACCCCTCGCCCATTTTCCCTGAGATATTGCAGATTTGAGTTCTTCGTATGAGGTCACATCTACAATGTTACTGCAAAATAACAACAGAACAGGAGGATGGGATTTAAAAATCACAGTTCAAGATTTGGGTTGAGTGTAGTGAAGCAAGACAAACACTATGCTTCTCGTGCACTGGAAGCAATAGAACGCACCTATCTCGAAATGAAGTTGCTCTTTCCACAAGAGCTGACTGTATATTGTCCAACTGATCTTTAACGTAAGTAGCCAAAATTGAGGGCTCCATGGATACCCCAAAAACTTTTCCTTGTTTTCCTGGAACATCTCTTCTCGATATGACCACACTTCCACTAGAAACATCGCGCGGCCCAATTTCAATTCTCAGAGGCACTCCCTAAGCAATTAAAGTAATGTGTCATATTCTTTTACTAAGCTTTGATGTAAAATACAATAGCACAATGAACCATAGGCATAGACACTGCAATGACTGAGACCTCACAGGCCTTTCCTCGATGCAAATCATAATTCTTTCTCAACAGCAAATGCTGACTAAACGCTTTTCAACTTCTAGCTCAGAAAATATTTGAAAATAAGGGGATACCTTCATCTCCCAGAAATTAAATTTCCATCCTGGGGTTCTCTGATCTGAGTCATCTAGTTTCACTTTGACACCAGCGGAATGTAAGACATCTTTTACAGAAGAAGCAGCGTTAAGAACACTTGTCTTTTCATCCTCTTTCTTCCAAATTGGTACAATCACCACCTAATACACATAACAAGAGCATTTTAAATCTGAAAGCTCACTCACAGAAAAAATATAAATATTTAAACGATTAAACTGTTTGTGAATGAAAGTCCATATCAAAATATAGGCAACAGCAGAAATTAAGTACATAACTGTATGCATTCTTGGGTAGTTTTTTTAGGAGAAAAAAAACGTTAGGATTCTCATTCAATGTGACAACTAAATTTTTACACGAATAAGACATTTAGACAATAGTATTTTTACACGAATAAAATTTTCATCACCAATCCTCCAACTGCCTAGCATAATTGCATTGGGAGAAGATGACCCACTATAACCAAATGGCAACCACCAATGAGGTGTTGGCGCAGTGGTCTACAGCATATTGCGTTCCCTTAACTCAAGGTACCGGGTTCGATTCGGAAAAATTGCGAGGTATGGAAAATGCACTGTTGGTAGTGGTCCCACACAAAGAGATGGATGCTGTACCGTACCACTCATGGCTGCAGGCTAAATGACTGTGAAGTGAGTCGGGTGGTCGAGCCACGGGAGAGATTAGTCTGGTTATCGACTGAGATACTTTTCATTCTAAAAAAAAAAAAAAAACCAAATGGCAACCACCCTTGCATTGGCAGAATGTTTGTGCAAACGATCAAACCAGATGCATGGAAGCTGTGCAACCTAAGTTTTCAAGGAATGTGAAAACTCCTAGGAACAAATTTATAACTCCAGTTAATGGCAAAATGCATTCTAAAAGGCTCCATATGGTATGATCAGCAAAAAATTCGAAATAGATGGAAAATTTAAAAGTAATCAGAATTTTGCAAAATCTGCTATAAATCAATATCGATGGAAAAATCCCCACATCATGTTGCAGAAGAACATAATGCAGCCTTTGAAAGCAAAGACATAATATATGGTTACAATTGTAATACACACAGAAACAATGAATTTTAAGAATAACTATGAGAGAACCACAAGTACCTGTATTGGTGCAACTTTTGGGGGTAGCATGAGTCCAGTATCATCTCCATGAGTCATGATGATGCCACCAACAAAACGGGTACTAATGGCCCATGATGTCTGCCACACATGTTTCCTTTGCCCATTTTCATCAGTGAACTGCGCAAATAAAACTCCTTTTCAAACACAACTATTAAAATTTAACAATTCGAGAGGAAAAGGATCAGTGACTGTGATCGGAAGCTTCACACAGAAATGGACAACTTTTCTTGAAACATCTTTCCACCAGACATAGCATCATCTATCATGAGGCAGAACAAAGCAGTGTAGATAACCCCAATGGAACTGGATCATATATTGAATTTATTGGATAGCACAAAGGAGATCACTCTTACTCAAACGCACATAGGAATGACGGAATGGTTTTGTATTTACCTAGGAACGACACCATGAAGAGAGAGAGAGAGAGAGAGAAACCTATCAACTCTAAAAGTTTCAAGGAATTTTTAAATAACTAATCTAAATGAAAAATATGCATAGCCACAGAACAGATAAGTTGTAGTAAAAGAAAAACGATTTCCTATTTCACTTCTCTATCTTTTAGACATATTGACCTTTTTAACTATAATGGTTTGTTTACATGAAAAGGTAATGAGTCCATCTCCATATGTTTTCGGAGTATAAATCTCTTTAACTGTTCAAGGGAAGAAAGGACAGGAAAGATAGTAAAAAGATCAAAGTATGATCTCATATACTTTAGCTTTGCAACATTCAGTAGGGTCTGTTAATCCAAAAAAAATCAACCAGATGTCATTCTTGAAGTTACAATTATCTCTGATCTTGTCTCCACAGAAAGAATAGCAATCACATGGATTTCTACTTACTGGGAATCAGTTCCCAAGTAGGAGCATTCAAAACAATAATGGCAATGTTTCACCTCGGAATATAAAAAATTCATCTCTGAAATTTTGATGTTGGTTTTACTTTTGACAATATATTGTTAGATGGAGTAATCAAATCCACCGGTTGAAGCAATTCAAAACTTCTGGAAACAAGGACTTGGCACAACCAAGCCACTTACCTGTGTTCCAAATGCACGAGAGAAGTTCTGTCCAAGGTTGTGGCTGGTCCCTGCCTGTAAAGCCTTTCGATCACCCATCATTGCCTCTATTGTGTATGTCTTATCAGCACCAGCAAAGGTTTCCAGTTTTGATTTTCTACCTGCAATGACAGGTATTCCAGCTTGCTCATAAGCAAATTTTGTATAGACCTCAATCATCTGTAAAGCCTGCAGTTCAGCAGCACCAACCCCTTGAATAACAAAATGACTATAGTGACACAAATGACAAGCATTGGGGAGACAATAAGATGCAGACCTCTCTTTCGGCCTCTTCTGGATCAGCATGGGCTGTATGACCCTCCTGCCACAAGAATTCAAGAGTCCTCACAAATGGTTTTGTGCGCATCTCCCATCTTGTTACATTAGCCCACTGGAAAATAGCAAAAATATAATAAAAAGGACAGCAGAGAAAAAGTACAACTTTACCACCTGAGCTTTACAGAGTAATATAAGGTTCACAGAATATTCTCACCTGGTTGATCATCAGAGGAAGGTCTCGGTAACTATGAATCCACTGTGTAAACATGTGATTCACTATTGTTTCACTAGTAGGTCGAACCTGCCACAACCTCAAAAAGTGCAACAATCAAAGACAAAACTCAGCACTGCTGTCTACTACTGTTTCTGATGCTAAGAAAATTACAAATAACTAAGCGATAATGTTATGCTCTACAGATAATAGACTCACCACAAGTTTCTCTTCCAGTTCCTTCCCTCCGCCAATGGTTACAAGTGCCAACTCTGGGCTAAAACCCTCCACGTGACTGGCCTCTTTCTCTATAAAAGAATAAGGTATAAACTGCAGCCACGATTCGCATGGCAAGTATTAAATTTAAACAGGAAAACACATTTTAATATGTAGACTATCTCTTAACAAATGAGCTTTTAAAACTGCAGTAAACACACCTGAGGGAAATACATGTTACTGTGACCGGTCTCCTTGAATTTAACATTCAAATAATCCTGTAAATAAGGAAGAAAATTTTCCATAAACTTAAAAACACTGTTCAATTAACTTTAAAAAAAGCCCCACTTAACAGATAAATCAAAACGAAAGCTCAAAAGGGGCAGTAGAAGTGAAACTTAAACCTGAATTGCTTCCCATATGGCATAACCGTAGGGGCGGATAACCATAGTTCCACGAACCGGACCGTAATCCGCGAGCTCCGCGTTGGCAATGACATCTAGATACCAGGCATTGAAGTCCTGAGAACGAGGAGTAATGACTTGGTCCTGGTTGGCTCGGTTCTTTGGATTGCTGTCGACTCGGTCCTTGGTTTCCTTCGTAGCAGCGCTCTGTGCAGAGAAGGACGCGGCTAGAGGAGGCAGACGGAAGTGGTGGCGACGGCGGGTAATACCCGGACAACGGCGGATCGATGGGGAAGATAAGAAGAGAGAGGTGAGAGACGGTAGCCTGAGAGAAACCACCATGGTGATACAAAAGCCTCGTTAGTCGTTACCCCGGAGCAGATGTGGTTTTGGCATAGCAAAATCGCGCGGTTGGATGCATCGTGGTATTGGGGCGGTAGTTGGGTTGGTGAGCATGGCTCTTGGGCCCACTTAGTTGTTTCATGCTCTAAATTGGCCCAATTTTTATAAGCCCAACGATCTTTTCTCCTACCGCATGTTTGAAGCTTGACGCCAAACTGTGATCTTTTCTCCTACGGCTATGTACGGTGAATCTCATAACCCTTGCATATGTGGAACAGACGAGGAAAAGTATGTATTTTTTCTCTTTTTTCAGAGATGACGATATCAAAGTGTTCGCAAGAACAGCCGTGAGTTATTGATCTTCATCTGAATGTCTGAAGGAGTAGATATTGTCTTAACTAGAAATACATAAGGATCATCATCGCACTTTGCCTAAACCTCACAAGGAGTAGGGATCCGTTTTCTTCCTGAACCAAACCGAAAAGCAACGGTATTGGTAATAGATGCAAAAAATTACTAGACTCACAACAGTGATACTCGATGTTTCAGAAACTCCGGGGTTTCCATCAACTTAAAGTTGACGTCGTCGTCGTCTTTCCACTGCATGAAATGCATAGGAGATTCTGGAGTTCTGCAAGGAGTCGGAGGTTCAAGTTCAGTTCGCGGTTTGAATTTCTGACATGGATGTCGAACAACCTGCTCCGTCATCTCAAATAGCTCCAAATGCCACGGGGGACTGTCAACCTGAAAGGCCTATGATTCTCGCATCAAATAATTTGCTTGAAACAAATACTTGAACAACAAGAAAAAAATAACCCTCTGAGTGAGACAAAAAGGCAACCTTCACTTTGTGTGGCACATGATGATGGCGGCATGGAGTTGCAGCAAACTGTTTGGAAAAATCTGCTAGAGAAAATCGATACAAATATGAATACTAATAAGAAAGGAAAATACACAATTACTGAAGGTCAGCTTTTGATTACCACTGTCGAGTCCAACTATCTGCAGAAACTCATCTTTGTCAATCGATCTTGTCTCTGCTTTTATGCATTCCGCGTGACTGTGAAGAGATCTTTCCTCTGCAATGTCCTCCGGTACAATAATCGACGCATTGTAACTTTTCTTTCCCTCATTCAGTAGTGGCTTCCCTGAATTTGAAATATCACAGAGGGCTTTCCTACCGACAGCCCTTACTTTGATGGAGGCATTAGAGGCATTTTGCTTCTGGTTAGCAAGTGAAGCTTGAGAGGTAATGCACTCTTTCTTTGATGTCTGATTCACTGAAGGTTTCAGAGAATTTGACAAGTCACCAAGAGGTTTTCTTCCTCCAAGCCCTCCCTTCTTTGATCCTTTAGTGATGACATTAGTCTTGCTGCCAACGGAGGCTTCTGCAGTATTTGAGTAAGATCTCTTTACAACCTCGGATTATAACTATGGCAAAGAAAGAACCTAAAAAATGAAAACGGGTAATTACATTACCAGTATAATGAACATTAAGATTCTGGTTGCCAAACATACCGCCACGGGTTCGTGATGCCATTGGTGCTTCTGTAAAGTGAATTTTCTGCGCAAATCAGTCAGAAAAAAAAATTCACGATTGATCTAACATCACCAAAACGATGTTAGGTTACAATTGTCTGCACCTCACCCACGAACCCATCATCATGAAAATGATACAGAAAACGATGCAATCATTTGCCTAACAGGATCATCGATATGTTTCTCCAGAAATGCGATTGTAGATAAATGAATCACCCCACAGTGTAGAATACGGACAGTTCACGAGGAAAGAAGCATATTTAATAGGGCCTAAAGATTCATGCCATATAAGAACAACAAAACATCAACAACATATAGGGTTGACAAATATCAATTGCAATACAAAATTACTAAGCATTTTCCCAAGTAAAACCACCATAACATAAATACAAACTCTAAGTAAAAAGCGTTTCCATGCTAAGTCAGCCATAACTTTACAACCATCATCAAAAGAAACTCAAGCCATCGATCAATTCTAAACTTTTTTTACTGTAAATCCTGTCCAAATCAAGACACAACAAATAAATCCAACAGTGTTATCATTTTCAATGAATAACAGAACCCCAATCCACAAACCATCAATCTTATTTGGAATAAAACAAAACTCATAACCCTAAAATCAGGAACGATTCTTATCAGAAAATAAAACCCACCAGTACTCCAACACTACTTATTTATTCCTTTTTTTTGGCAGCAAGAGCAAACTATGGAAAAGACAACGGAGTCTCCCCGAAGTGCTGTTGATCAAAGGTTTCAAATAAAGAACTTACTTGATTCCTGGTTTCTGATCGACTTGAATTTCCTTGCTTTTTCTTCACAATATTGAAAGGATATCCTTCAAATTCTCTCTCTTCCGATCTGCAAATCTCTGAGCGAATTTCTCTAATTTGGTAATTTCTTTGGAAAAAGATTTTGGATTTTTGATAAAATGATCTCCTCGTTTGTATATAAGAGGCGGCAAAAAGTGGCCAGGAGAACCAACGGTTACTTTTGTGGCTTTTTACCTTGCTGCCCTCATCTATGCAAGAGATCTACAAGGAAGGCTAGTCAAGTGACATCATCCATGGACCAAAAACGAAACTCAACCTTAGGTCCAAGTTCTCATAATCAACTTATCCCAAAGCCCAAAGGACAACCTTGACTTTGACCATGGCCCAACCCAAGTACTCCTCCAATAAAAATAAATTAAGAAATTAATGGACTAGAAATAATATGATATATTTGAAATTAAATGAAAAGCTTTTTAAAAAGCTTACATGATAAAGGACCATTCTTACAATTTTAAATTGCCACTTCCGATGCTTCATCTATGGTGGAACGGGCAATAAGTGTCTCAACGGGGACCTTGGCCACGTCACGACGAACTCCAATGTCAGAAACAAGCCGGCTAACACAATACATACCATACCCTACGGCTGCCAGGCCTCCGAAGCCAGTAGTCAAGAATCTAAGCGGTGAAGAAACGATGGCACTGGTGGCAGCGAAGAAGGATGCAGCTTGCCCACTCCGACCAACACTAATGCTCGTGATCACAAGCATACCCGTCTTGCAGTACACCGCGAAATCCTCACAGTTGTTCTTGAAGATGTTGTAGCCACCAAAACCATTCTCCAAGAGGAAAGAAGCACGGTGGAGGACATCTTCCGGGGGGTCAGAAGTGGCAAGAGTGCAGGTACCTCCTCGCGGTTTTGCAAGAAAGAATGCAGGCGAGACACCGTACTCAAATAGGTAAAGTTCCCCGCCTGAGAGGAAACAATCAATGCATGAAGAAATGACGCCGTCGAGCTTTGATTGATCACCGCATTCTGGGCATGGAGATTTTGAAGGATCAGAGGGAGGCGAGCTAAAAGGAATGCGGTCTAACAAGGTGGTTCCAAAGCCAATTTCATATCCTGCTCCGCGGGTGAAATGGATCACCTTTCCCTCACCAACATATATTCCTAGAATCACACATAACAAAAGTAAATATTTCCATCAGAATTCTTCGCTCTGCAGGATTCTGTTCTTATTACGAGAAAACTCATACATAGCTGTTTGGAAGATATCATGCGCAATTGAAAAGCAAACAAGCAAATTCTCAATCCTCTAATTAGTCTGAAAGCCCAGAAAGAATCACTAATTTGCAGATTTTCTAGCAATCTAATGCCCTGCAAATCAAGGTGCAAGCTTTCAGAAGAATACAGCTGCTCCCATCTTTTTAATCAGAAAGTCGGAACGCTAATTCCTAAAACATCAATTCCAGCCACTCTACCACCCAATTTTTAGAAGCTTTTGTTGTTTCTAGCTTCTTGCTTGGCATTCAAATCATTGAAAAACTAAACTAAAGCTTTATCATCGTTACCCGTCTATGCTAAAAATCAACCTCCGACCGCTAACCACAAGAACCCAAACTTCTAGCCCTAGAACATGAAAAAAACGACGATAAGCTTCTGCATAATATAATAGCAAGGATAAAGCGTTCACGAGTCGGACACAAAAAACACAAGACAAGAGACAAGAGAGAGAGAAAAACGGACCGTGGTGAGAGTAGATGTAAGCGTGCCTCCAGGAGTAGATGTGATCTCCCGGCTTCAGCGCATCCCTTTCGATCCTGTTTGACAACAGACCCATTTTCCCCCTTTTCTGTCTATAGTTCTCCCACAATTATCAAATTACTCTCGAGAACATTAAAGTTGAAGAGTCATAAGAAGCGTTTAAGCAACTCAAATTCCTTAACCTCTACCGCAACTGCCCTACCAGGCGGATATTCCTATTCTTCTGTGCTGCTGTCCCTGCTCATAAATGGCGTTTATGTCATCTGATTTAGATGGGCCCATATCGATCTCGCTTCAAAATCAAGTTAATCAGAAAAAATATGAATTACGAAAAAAAGATAATTTCAACCTAAAATCTTGCTAAGATTTATGATTAAAATTTTAAAAGTTTTATTTCTATTCAAAACGCAACAGATAATTACGAAAGATTATCGGATTATCAAAAGAACAGAGTCACAAGCCCCAGTCGAGATAAGAACTGTAATTGTAAGGACCCAAACTCGAATACCGGGCCCTTACCGTCGTGAAACCCGGATAAACCCAACACGTGGACCAATCCGAATCCCACAAGGCTTATACGACTTTTCAAACACGATTCCCAAAAACAATAACATTTAATTGGAGCATGACAAATTGAAAACTGACATCTGGCATAAAATGGAGTAATTGAAATGTACAGAGGAAGACTTTCATTACTGGAAATGAAATACCATAAACGAAAACGGACCCAAACAATCAAAGTCCAAAATCACGAAATGGGCTTAAAGCCCGACACGTAAAAACGGGTATCCCGTAAAGATAATAAATGTATAAAATGGTAAAGTGAGTCAAATGTCAACCAAGTCAAACCGAAAATGCCCGAAATGGGAAAACTGTGTAAAACGTGTGGTGCGATAGTCCAGCCGAGTCGTAGGAAACAACCACACCTCAAATGCCGTCTACGGCTCTCGTACTACTCCTGAAAGGGGGAAATACAACAACGGGTGAGATTATAAAATCTCAGTAGGAGTCACAGCATCATATGTCCTACGGGCAAACTGGAATACAACAAAGGAGGACAAGGAACGGATCATGATGCAAACAGGGATGTAACTGAACAAACATGAGGGATATGAAATTAGCACATTCACTTTCTTAATTCACAATTCCAACCCAATATATTATCACACAACGGTTCATATCACCACACGATTAACATTATTAATCAGAAACCATCGGGGTGGACATCGTAAAACACTCCTCTAGTAACCCCCGCTAAAGGGAAACCGGGAGCCCACTGGCAGATTAATTTATTTTTAAAACAATACATAATACGTAACCCGTACTGCCAGTGTTGTCCGAGACTAGGCAGAGAAAATATCACACACATCGTACCTGCCTCAATACACAATATGAACCGACCTGCGAAGACATGACAGGTATACGTAAACATCACCCATACAACTCCCAACTGGTAAGCAACTCTCCCCTGTAACGGAATTCCGTTGACTTACCTCGCATTGGCCAAGCGAACAAATATTCACTGTAATTATTAACTGGATGCATAATTGGTCAACCGGCACACAAACACATTGATAATTATTTTGTTTTAACCATAAAAACATTCTTCGATGAAAAGGAAGAATAAAAGTAACGTGTCTTATCAAGGAAATCTAGTGACAGACTGGGATTTTTATTTAACTGTCCGCCACTTATTATACTGCAAGGTTGGTGCGTTTAACGGGTGAGCTTGTTTCTGATTTAGCTCACCTTTGTTTAGCCAATTAATCAAGCGAGAACCCATGTACACCATACTACACCAAATTTATTATTACTTACACCCTTGGATTCATTACTTTAAAATCATGTAAAGGAATTTCATGATTCAAAATTAGAAAACATTAGGTTTAAACTTCATTCTCCATATTTACTAATTAATTAATGAGTTAATTAACTGATTACTTTGCTACAATTCATCATGGGAGATTCGGGAAGCTCGACTCATTGACGGAAGGAGAAGACACGCAAGTGGTGCGAACGGCCAAAGGAAGAAGACCATTCGCATAAGGAAAACAACAGGGAAAAGAAGGGAATTCGCAGGCAACCCGTGGACAATATGGGATGGGAATCAAGGCACGCATCACACAAATTGAAAATGAAGAACACGAAACCGCTGGGAAAGGAGAGCTGAGGTACACCTGATTCTAAGCACACGACAAGAGGCAATTAACAGGGGAGAAGAAGCAGTGCACAGTTCAGGTTTGCACGAGTGAAGAAAACAACATATCTCGTTCCACATACAAGAGGAACCAAACGGCACCGGGAGTACAGAGCACCAGAAGGAACGGATAAACCCATGCCAGAAACACCCGCAATTGCTCAACCAAAAATTACGAACTAAGGAAAACAAGGAAATCCACTGGGAAAGAAATTCAATCCTGATACAAAACGAAAGGCAACAATCCGACCTGGACCAAGAACAAACACCAATTCGCAGCACACAGTAAAGACCAACAATGAAAGAAAGAAGAGAACGCAGCCAAAGGAGAAGCCGCGAGTGAGAGGCAAAGCGAACCAGGGGCTTCGCTTTACGAGGACCCGAAAGACAAGAGATAGGGGAAGAGTTGCCAAAGTACCCACGAAGAACCAGTTGGGTATGTGCCATCGCGAACGAAGAGGTAGCTGGAAGAGAACGAAGCGAGCTGGGCACAGAAACGAACCAAAAAACGAAGAGAGGAGGTCAGGTCGCAGCACCAAGGAAGAAGAAATAAAGAACCGGAAGCCCGAGTTCAGTAGAGAAGAGAACTCGTGGCCTCGGGAGCTGGGGAACTGGGACTGCGATGAGCCGCTGGGGAAGAGGCACGAGACAGAGCACGCACCACATGCCAGGAGAAAAGAAGACAGCTCGAAGAAGGAAATTGGCCAGCTGGGTATGCAGGGAATTTCAGGGTGAGATTTCTGGGGGTTACTCGCACCCCACCGGGTGCCCAGAAGAAAAAGAAGGAAAAAGAAAATAAAAGGCAGAAGATACAAATAATCGAATTGTCGAGTATCACTTCTAAAGGAACGCATCGCGAGGGAAACAATCAATCAGCAAGGAAACGAGAGTATAAGTGAAAAAGTTGCACCTACCTGCTGGCGAATAAATACCGTTCCAGCAAAAGAAAAATGCTGGTGGAGCCACTTAAACAAGAATAACAATAATGGCTGGGAGGAATGCATCGGGGAAGGTGCACAACTATATTAAAACAGAATAAAAGGAAAGGGAACATACAAAAGCCTGATGGAGTGAGTTGGAAATCGGGATAAGGAATAGAAAAATCACCACCGGGTAAAAACAGGAGGTACGGGTTAAGTCAATGGATTCTGGGGACGGCTCCCAATAAAGAACAAAGAACTGTAAGAGAACAATCAAGCCTTGAGACTCAATTGACGAGGAACCGCGTAACAGGACATTAAGTAATTAAGAATCTCATAATTCAAAGGGTGTGAATATACTATACGAAAAGAAGAATCAGCCAACACAGAAACCAGAGGAATGAATTTAATCAACCAACAGCACAATCAACAAGGGCATAACGACAACCGATCAAACAGATGATACGTAGATTCCTACCTGATGTGCAGATGGACAACCGACAATCCCGTTGCCTTTATCATAATACTTAGACCCACATGATGCACCTGAATTAAACCTCAATCAGACAGAAAACTACAAACCTAATATAAGACACAAAAAAGAAATTTCTTACCGTACCCTCCCCAATCTACAGAACTGACCGAAGATCTAATAATAAGAGATAAAACGACTAAGGCAACATGTAGAAAAAGAACAGTGAAAGAATGAACGGTTATCAAGATTTGTCTGAAACGTGAACAGATACAGCGACTGGGGTAAACAACAAGCTTAAAGAGAAGAAAGGGTACTTATTGGGCTCAGGGTACTTGATCAGGCCCAAAACTACACACAGGCTATGTAAGAGGTCCAAGGAACATAGACAAGCCCGAAATGAGCCCGGGTCCAGTAAGAGCAACATGGTAATTTTTTCTACAGTCTCGGTTTTCGTCCCGATCAATACATCAAACATACACGTGGACCACTAATACTATGCTGATTGGACACCCGATTGGGACGGGGTTTCACAGTAATCATCCTCGTTTTGCTGGCAATGGAGAAAGCCGTTGATTCTATGTTTTGATGGTACTTCTCTTAGAGGGTAAAAAAGAATTCCTTTACCCTGATAAGAGTCAAATCGTGCTGACTTCCGAAGAAACAGAGGACCAGATTTTCTCTTTTGGGTTTCCTTTTCAAATGGCACCACAGTCCAGTTCAAAGCTGCTACTGGTTCTCTTAACCCTAACCGCTGTTTTCTTCTTCTCCGCCTCCGCTAGGCCCTACAAAGTCCTTATCCGATCCTACCCCTTTCCCCTGGAACCCCGCCATAATCGTGACAACATCCTGTACTCCTCTCCCAGAAAATTTACACTGATCACTGAGATCGACCTCCTGTCCTCGTCTGAAATCAGTCTCGTGCTTCCCTCCGGGAAATCCAGTTCTCAAATTCCCCTCCTTAAGGAAGGCGTCGTTACTGTGCCTCTAGTCTTACGTCCCCATCTCCGGTACATCCGGGGGGAGCCACGCCCCGTTATACTCTTTGGATTTTCCTTCTACGACAGCAAGTCGCTCCGCGACTGCTCCAAGGACATCCTCAACGTGCTCTTCTCGCTCTTCCTAGGCGTCGGCTGTGGAGCCATTACCGGTGCTGCGTTGTGCTTGATATGGTCTATCTCCTCCTTCGTACATGAGCACCTGTACGCTACTGACGAAGAAGAAAATGAAGAGCACCCGGACGACGATTTCTGCCCAGAGAAGATGGGGTATGTGAAGATTCCGGGCGCCGATTCCGTGCCCGGACCTATTAAATCTGCGGTATGAGAACGTTTGGGGGCTACGCAATTGTGTGTCCTTTTCTTGTGTGATGTGATCCTTGTGGATTGCCACTATTGCCCTATATAATCAGTCTAATTCCCTTTGGTAGTGATAGATTCTGTTTTCTTATGGATGAACAAACCTATTTCTTCTGATTCTTCATAAAGCCGAAGAGCGTTTGATAGGAATCGAACTATGCTGATTACTTGTACGAATTCCTTGTGCGTGCGCCACTGGCGCATTTAGTTAATCGCAGCTCCAAAAAACATCTCCTTTGGGAAATTCTATTGAACTCTCAGAATAACACTGTTTATGTGTGAAGGAACATGTAGACAGTATATTGATATGATATATAATATTATTTTAATAAAGATAAACAGTACTACTCTAATAACACAAGAGAATTTCCCCACCTCCTTCGTTCACAGAAAAGTGGCAACTCTTGTCCAACTGTCAATATGGTCGTCGCCGTTGGTCAATGCATAATGATGCATAGAATGAACCTGCAAATATAATACATGGGGGGAAGACAAAGAAGGGCCCATACATTACTGAAAAAGGACATACTTCAGTAAGAAATACGGTAATCGGAGACGACCTGGGGTCAATGAACTTGCAAAACGAATAACATGATACGATAGAAAACAAAAGGGAAACATACATTACTAAAGTCACCTTTCAGTAAGAAATACGGTGACCGGAGAAGACTCGGAGTCAATGGACTTGCAAAAAAGCAAAGACGGAAAACAAAAGGATACATAATATTAAAAAGGACGCATTTCAGTAAGAAATACGGTAACCGAAGACGAGGACCATATAATAATCAATGGTTAGTTGGTTATCATATAATAGAATATATATCCTTTAGTTTCTTTCAATAAAACAAGGGATAAATTTTCAAAGTACAAATATAACATAATTTTTCTATCTTTGGATCATTAAAAACTTTGACAAAATGTGAAACGTGAAGTGTTTTTCTTATGAATTTTCAAAGGTGGCAGACCATTACTTAATTAGTTATTTGATGGACTAGGTCAACCAATACAGGTAATGGTCCATTCATCGGGAAGTATTATCTAAGCAAGAGGTTATTTTTCCAATTTCACGAGGACCGCAACCTTTTCATATTTTATGATTTTTTAAAATTTTAATCATCATTAAAACGGATGTTACTATATATTATGCATATTTCAAAATAATTATAAAAAATTATTTACCACTGTTTTGTCTGCTTCGCTGGCACTGTCTTGTCATCAATAATGTTATTTTGATTAACTATTCATCAAAACAATATTTATATTGATAGGTTAAAAAAATTCTATTCTCTTTAAATAGGGAGTTCACCTCCACCAGAAAATCATTTGAAGGAAACACCTCATCCAAAAACTAGTTTCCAAAGGACAAGAGATAAAAATATGTTGCTCAGAAACTGCATGCTTTACGCTATGGTGGTGCTACTGTCTGTATGGGAGACGACGGTCTTGTCGGACCCGGGGCTGAAGCTAATAAACGAGGGCTGCAGCCTCTATAACGTTAGCAGCTTAGCAAGCTTCAACAGCAATCTAAACGCCACTGTCCGGAAGATAAGGACAGAGATAGGCAACGGCAAGCACTTTGTGACCAAGGAGGAACTAGGTGGTTCTGACCCGGTTTATGCGATGCTACAATGCAGGGATTACATGTCTACGGCAGATTGCTTGACTTGTTTCAGCGCTGCTTCCGTTCAAATCCGCAATTGCTCCGCCGGTATTGGTGCTCGTGTCGTGTATGATGGCTGCTTCTTTAGGTACTTTTTCCGTGTTCTGTTTCTCCTCTCCTTTCTTATTTTGGCAAGTGGCTGCATGATCTCTATGTTTCTTCATTATATTACTGTAGTAAATTAGTAGACACGTGCTTACCAACTTTGAAGCTTAATAAATTCCTGAAATATCAAACAATTTTTTAAAAAACAATATTTTTAAAAAATTAAAAGAATATCCAATAGTATTTAGATGTAATGATAAGATTTTTTTTTAAAATTTAATCAAAATCTCAAATTCATCCCGGACTAAACAATTGTTCGAAGATATTAAGTACCAAGAAATCAATCATCTTGTGACCCGTGATGATTATGTGATACATAAACTATTGAGTCTGCTACTATAGGTTTAACAGATGGGATTTGACCCGAAATAAACAGTAAATAGTATGTAGTACTGATGTTCTTTGGAACTCTTTTGGGTTTAATTTGTTGAGGTATGAGAGGAGCAACTTCTACGGGGAGACTACTCGAGATGCGAACCGTGAGTTATGCGGGAACCGGACTGTATCAACGGCATCTACCACAGCATTTGAAGCGACTGTGGCGCAGTTGGCAGGGGATCTTCGGCTTGCGACGCCAAAAACGAAGGGATACTTTGCTGCCAGTAAGAGGGTGGTGGTTGGCGCCCCTAATACAACTGTATACGCCATTGCGCAGTGCGTTCAAACCATTGATATCCTTGGTTGCCAAGCTTGCATGGATGTGGCATTTGGAAATATACAGAAATGTCCTCCTAATGGAGACGGGAAAGCTGTTGATTCTGGGTGTTTCATGAGGTACTTAGATACACCTTTTTTCCCTGAGAACCAGACAATCAATCTTAAGCCCTACTTAAAAACAGGTACCGCTCTTCTTCTAACAGAGATTCTGACCTTTAGAGGATGAATTGTGACCAAGTAATTAACAGTGCTGGTTTTCTTCTTATACCAGGCTCAAGTTCGAAGAAAGCCCTTATTGGAGGAGTGGCTGGAGGTGGAGGTCTATTTATTTTGGTGATTCTTGCGTTATTTGCGTGGTTCAAACTATCAAGAAAGCGCAAGTCAGCTCCTAAAGGTAAAGCAAAAGCTGTGTTGTTTGTTGGTCCCGGAATCTCACGCAGGAACAACTCTAGAATACTTCTTTTTTAAGCAGGTGATATCTTGGATGCCACCGAGTTGCGCGGCCCCACGAGTTACAGCTATAGGGACCTGAAGGCTGCGACGAAGAACTTTTCTGAAGAGAATAAACTAGGAGGAGGAGGTTTCGGGGATGTATACAAGGTTGAATCGGATGGAGAATATGTAAAATAGTCATGCTTATTGTCGCAATTGCTATCAGAATGACATGTTTCCTCTTTGTTTCATGGGATTTGAACAGGGTACTTTGAAGAATGGCAAAATAGTTGCTGTGAAGAAACTAGCATTAGGTCAGTCTCGGAGGGCAAAGGCGGATTTTGAGAGTGAAGTCACTCTTATCAGTAATGTTCATCACAGGAATCTTGTCCGCCTACTCGGGTGTTGTAGCAAAGGGCCAGAGTTACTTCTTGTCTACGAATACATGCCAAATAGCAGCCTCGATAGATTCTTATTCGGTAACTTTACTTTTCCTCTCCTCCTCTGTAATCTGCATCGCATGCCATGTAGGGCTGCCACTGCAGGAATGGTTATGAACAAGAGGAAAGGCTGAACTTTTCTGTGAAAACAGGTGAGAAACGAGGATCTCTAAATTGGGGCAAACGATATGACATTATTCTTGGCACAGCTCAGGGCCTCGCTTATCTACATGAACAGTATCATGTATGCATAATTCACAGAGACATAAAATGCAGCAATATTCTCCTAGATGATTCTTTCCAGCCCAAGATAGCAGATTTTGGGTTGGTCAGGCTTCTACCTGATAATCAAAGCCATCTTAGCACAAAATTTGCAGGGACGTTGTGAGTAATCCTATCATGTCTCAACGTTGATGTTACCCCGCTCGGTCTGGTTGCTTTTTGATATAATCTAAAGATGTATCTGATGTTGCTTGAATCAGGGGATACACAGCACCTGAATATGCAGTCCATGGACAGTTGTCAGAAAAGGTAGATACTTACAGCTATGGCATAGTTATCCTTGAAATCATTAGCGGACGAAAGAGCAGCGAGTCGATAAACAATCCAGACTCTGAATTCCTGCTCAAACGGGTGAGTCCTGATTTTGTATTCTGGTTGAACTTGGAAGCATTTTCTGCTAGTTCTAATCTCATTTAAATGTTTTCTTTTCCATGAATCAAATGGTCTAATAGGCGTGGAATCTATACGAGAATGGTATGCACCTTGAGTTAGTGGATGGAAGCTTAGGCCCCAATGAGTATGACTCAGAGGAAGTCAAGAAAATCATCGAGATTGCTTTGATGTGCACCCAATCTTCGCCTACTCTAAGGCCAACCATGACTGAAGTGGTTGTTCTGTTGAAAAGCAAAGGCATTGCGGAGCAGAGCATCCTAACTAGACCTCCCTTTATTGACAGTGGACATCGGGCTCATCCCGACAAGTCTACTTCTACCGCTTCATCCACATCCAACGCCAATCTTTCTATCACGGAGATGTCAGGTCGTTGATTTGCAAGAGTGTTGCAAAAGTAGATTCTGTAATGTTAAAATTAAAGGCTAAAGTAGAAATACTATCATAAACAAGCTCACAACTGAGCTGATAATGGAACATTTACCTATAGGAACACTTCTGTAACCCTCAAAATTTTCATCCTTTTAATTACACATCCTGTACACAGCTACTGTTAGTTGGTAATAACATTCACATTCTGTACACAGCTATTGCTAGTGGCAACGATTATTTTGCAATTTATGCCGATACTCAAAGAATGAATCTGACTATGCTTCCTCGGGGTCCCACTTAAACAAGCTAAATCAAGAAGCTACTACAACTTACCTTACAGCAAGGAAGTCCTCAGAGGATTTGCAAAGAAGTGATCTCTGTATTCCAGTTTTGATTCTTGGAAACTACCCCCGAAGAGGGTCTGTAGTAAGGCAGGAGGGCCACATGACGTTGACTGGCACATCTTCCTCACAATGATGTGTTTATCCAAAATCATTAACTCGAGTAGACTCCGGCAAGTCTGTAAAAATGTGTAAGAAAATGAAAGTTGGGTTAGCATGCAAAGAGAAGAATTTTCACCAAAAGTTACAGTTTAGAATTAAGTGCCACGCTCCTCCAAAGTAGCTTACCTGAGGATTTAACACATCAATACGGCAGAGAATTTCGTTCTGTGAAAAAAAAAGGAAGAAAAAGGAACAGAAGAAGAAATATCAATTCCCATTCTGAAAGGATAGAATGGAATACGCATACATTAGAATGGAAAATAAATTCAGAAAAAAATAGTACCTCTAGTATCCCAGGATTTTGCATCACAATACCAAGCATATGACGTACAAGTCCATTGTAGACAGGTTTGTTGATTGTTCCATCTCCATTTATCCAAGGTAATATTGGCATGCATATTTCACAAGACAATTTATGGGTGGCTTCAACCTTGTCACCATATTCTGGCAAATGGCTTTCATGCACCTCGCCATTTTTGGCTTCATTCAAGGGCACAATCTCTTCAGGAAGATGAAGAATTGTAACTCTGTGCACATCATTATGATCATCATTGATTACTTCCCTCTGTGAACTCATATCATGTTCTGTATGATATTCAGACTGGGAGGTCAGATGGCCATCAGCACTTCTATCTGAGACTGGATTTTCTTTGAGATCTTGACTGAAACCAGCCAATGAGGTCAAAAAGTATTTGGAACGATATAAAGAATCAACAATCCTGACAGACTCAAAAGCATTGACCTGTAAAAAAAGAGAGAAGAAAACAGTGTTATAATTGTCCATGTTCAATATACATGTAAACAAGGTTATAAAAACCGGACCGGTCTTCGAACCGGTGAAGTTAAGGGGTCAGGGGTTTTAGGGGTAACCGGAAATAACCGGTTTAAGAACCGGAAAACTGAACCGGTAATTAATATATTAAAAAATATTATAATATTGATTTTCAAAAATTAATATATCAAACTACATATTAAAAAAATTAATATTCTTAATTTTTATCTTTTTAAATTTTTTTATCTGTTTAATTTTTATTAAAAATTAATTTTTTTTAAGTTTTCGAACCAGTTGACCCGTAATCGGTTCAACCGGTGTTCAAAACCGGATCATGTACCGGGTCCGGTTCAACCGGGTTGAACCGGCCGGTCCGGTCCGGTTTTCAAAACATTGCATGTAAACCAACTCCTAGCTTCCTATTTAATGCACTTCACTAGTCTTCAAAGACATGTATGTCAGTAAAACTTGGTGATAACAACTGAGTGAGCAGAAACTCAAACTGCAACTAAATGCGACAAAGGTCTAGGAATAGATATAAGGAACAAAATGGAAAATTGTCTAGGAGGAGCAACCTGTTAAAAACTGGACCCACCCCATGGATGACAGATTGGACAATTTTTTTTCAAAGTTACAATAAGATCTCTTAATTGTTGTACCAAAAATAAAACTGACCTTCATAACTCGTCCAAATGCTAGGAGAACATCAATAACATGTTCCTGCATGTTTTGTCCTGCCAAACGATGGTATATTAAGTACCAATGAGCTTTATAGTAGATTAAGATAAACTCAAGTGGAAGAAAAAAGTCATGTAAATCTAACATACCCTGAAACTGAGAAACTTCTTCTACACTGAGACCTTGATCCCCAGCCTTCTGAATAGATGTGTAAACAGCCCTAAAGACCTCAGGATTAACCAAATTGGCTTTTTCGGAATCAGAATGTTTTAACAAGAGGTATTCCGAATAGTGTGCCATAGCTTCCCAAGGAGACTTGCTAGAGAATGTTGTTGGCGGGATCACATCCAAATTAGGGATTTTAGAATGTGATGAACTACGGCAGATTTCCTGATCAGACAAAGCATTGAGCTGATCCTTCTGACCAAGTTTGCCGCTAAAAATGTCAATATTTTTTAACATTTCAAAAGCATCAACTGATGAACGGCATACGGATACCATTATCCCAGGAAACCCCTTCTCACGCCGAGAAACAAGTTCACTTTCTGCCAGTAATCTTAATTTCTTAGCCTTGTCAGCATCACCAATATCATCATCAGCTTTTCGTTTTGAGCTTCTGAAGTCTTCAGCGTCTCCTATCCCTTCATCAGGTACATTTGGAGATATTGACAATTTACCAGAAGAAACTAAAGCAAACAACTGAAAGATGTCCCCGCATTGCAAATCAGCCGAAAGATCAATCCTGCTTTCCACAAGGTCTTTCTCTCTTTCATGAAGCCAGCTAGAAAATTTCTGGGCTCTCTTTCCAGTATTTGCAGGAAAGGGGGACTTAGAAATACTATGCAAAAACTGTTGAGACAGCACAAAAGGTTGATCGCCGCTACCCCCGATCTGCCAAATGGTTCATGCAATGTACGAGTTGAACTTTGAACACACAACAATATTAAGTATAAAAAAAATTAAAATCCTAAAAGTAAGGTCAGAAACAGGTTGCACGAAGGACATTAGGTAATGAAAGCCTTACAACTGAATAAAAATATTTCAAGTTATTCAAAGACTTGCACAAAAACTGACCATATATCAATCTGACTTTTTCATTGCAAAAAAAACAACTAGATCTGTTGTCAGAAATTGAAACGAAAGCCTAAAAAAGTTGTCCCCCTAAATGTTTTAGTTTGAGATTTACAAGTGAAAATTTTCCAAGGCATACACATTGGTTGTATCTTGCCTATTTCTGGATGCAAATTGTTGATTTATTTTAAGAAAATAAAACAGAAGGAAATCAATGTGTTTCCAAGGCACACACATTGATTTCCTTCTGTTTTATTTTCTTAAAATAAATCAACAATTTGCATCCAGAAATAGGCAACATACAACTTTTTAGAACTAAAGCATAAAAAGAATTTGGTCAGACCATAAATTTGAAGTATATACATATGAACAAAAATAAAAGCGCACAAAAGGGTAAAATTCAAATGCATCACCTGTGTCTATTGACTAAAATAAATTCAAGATCAGAGAAAATCTTTTACCATGATTTTTTTTTCTCTCAAGTAGCTAAAAGCAGCAAAGATGTCATATTCTGAATAACGCCTCAAAGTGTCTGACAGAAAATTTTGCGGTTCTTGTGCTGCGGAGGCAGTGCTCAAGAAGACAAGCTTTAGTAATTCTACTGCATTAGCAACTGCCAATAACTTATGCACTTTTCTACTGACACCCGTTCCTTCATCCATAACATTCAGAAACTTCTGGTGGAGCTGATAGTATCTAGACCTTTGTCCAGAATCTTTACGGCTACCATATCTAGCACCCTGCAAATCCTCTGAAGAAACCAATTCACATTCCACATGCTTCTGCAAAAGGAACAAGTATTGTAACCTTCAGCATGAAGAAAGTACTCTGCAATTAGAAGATATAGACCAACACATGATTGCATATGAAACACCAAGTACAATACAGTTTTTACTAAACAGTGAAATGGAAAGAAAACAAATTGAAAGAGATGTCATATACAAATGACTAATCTCCGAAAGTTATCCCTATACGAAATGCAATAAATTGGATGCAACAGTTTGAAAATGGAAGTGTAACAGACAGTAAGAGAGTACATTTTGCTTGGCATTTTTGTCTAAATTGGACCATTCTTTACAGTCAGGTAGAACGCTCTTTGAGATTTTTGATTTGCTCAATCCCTTGCAGTAAGTAACATGCTCAAAGGTTTTCTTGACGTCTTTGTCATTGAAATCATCCCACCACTCTTCTCCGTAACCTACATCTTCAATACCATCCTTGTAAGCACATAACTTACCACCAAGGTCATTCATTTTAGAGTTTTGGACAAGATCTCTACAGTCACTATCATTAGGAGATATATGATGGATTTCCACCAGGTATTTTGCATAACGATCGCCAAGCATGGTGCACAGTTTCATTAGAGCCTTTCGAAAGCTTTTGTTTTGGTTTAGCGAAGCCATTCTTCTAGCACATATTTTTGGAGCTGCCGGTAGGTCAGGAATTTTTGACCAATCTAGACGGTGAACCTTTGGCCCAAGAACTGCACGGTGCCTTGCATATTGAATCACCAGCTGCCTGCAAAAGTTAAAAGACTATCATAAATTGAAGTGAAAATCAATGGAAAAATATCGCTAGCCATCTTTTAGAAAGAGAACTCAAAACTAAATTCATGTGGATCTGGTCAAAAACAGAACAGAGAAATAATCTCAAACACCCCCAACAAGTAGATTTCTAAATAGATCTTCAACTCCTGGAATCATAACTAAAACACAAAAATAAATTCCTCAGTTAGAGACATCCACATGCCATTAACTATTGAATATTCAATGATCCTAAAGCAGAGTGACTATGCAGATTGTTTTCATTAGTTAGAATAGTAATGAGCTTACCTGTCTGTTATATCTGTCCATGAAAATCTACTAATGCGTGTAGCCTTCATCTTGGAAGCAGCATACTGACTGACAAAGGAATAGCACCCTTCGCCATTTTTCCCAGTATCTTCCTCGGTTTCTGGTTCATCATCCGTCTTATGTACTGGGAAATGATCATCCTGTTCTCCCGAGGTTGGAAAATTATTTTCCAACACAAATGGATCAATCACATTGGATGAATTGCCAAATCCTTCGTCAAATTGGTCATCCAAAATTTCAACTCTGCCAAACTTTCCAGAGTTTTCTTCTAAAGAAGTCTTTCTCTGATTGGAAGAAGAAGCATATTTCTTTTTTGGTGGTTCATATTCCTCTTCATCGTCATTGACAAAACTCTGAAATCTCTTAAGGCGGTGATTATGCTTATCATAAAAGACACGGAGAACCTGCAATGAGTATTTAGGAATTCACATCAAGTTTTGAGTAGGAATACATCTTTAGCTAATAGAAGATACAGCCAACCGTCTGACAAGGAGAAGAACTAAAACAAGTCAAGCAAAGCAGAGCATAACACGAAAGTGTTTTAAAGAGTCGCACAGCTGAACAAAACATATAACCTACCTGTTGTAAAGTCAGATTAAGATCCTTTGCAATCTTCCTACAGTCTTTGTACGAAAGGGTTTTGCTTGCATCATCCTTTACTACACGTTTCAGAAGCTCCGCCCGCTGATCGGCGGACATAACACGGACAGAGGTCCATGATCGGTGGTGAAAAACCTGTAAAAATCCATTCCACACAAAACAAACAAGTAACTATGCTGTATACCAAATGCTTGAGGAAGACCAAATAATTATAAATTTGGCAACTGTAATATTTAGTTTCCACACTAATAATGGCTTGTTTTTCACACATTTAATGATCTATATGTTATGCAAGTAGCATGTGTCAAAACTTCTGACATTACCGCTAGTGGAATCTTGAAAACCAGACATAAAAGATGTACCTCGGGAACAGCAGATCCAGGAAATGCGTGTTTGGCAGCTATTGGATGGGCAGCAGCAAAGCAATACTCTAACGTCTTCCAGTACTCATCAACAGCTTCTTTACTTAAAAGGATGAAATCATGCCTGATTCTTGGGCGAAGATCAGGAGGTATTAAATTAGAATTTGGAAACACCGATGATGGTTCTTCTACATATGGCTTAAGCTCCATAGCATTGGTAGATATTGCATGTGGGGCTTTGACTCCATCCTCCGAATGTCCACCATGTATTAACCGAATCAACTACATTACAGAACCAACTATGAGTGTCACATTATTGAAATCTTCACACTAACTTGTCAAAACAAGCTGTATATATTAATAATAGCACTAATGCTTACCACTAAAAAGAGGATGTTATGAATTTTGGTTCAAAGAAATCATGTCCTGCCATGCTAATTTGCCACTTATTTTGAAGATAAAATGCATGTGGCTTCTTTAATCTATGGAAATAACAATAGAATTTGCCTTCATAACCATGACTTGTCTTAATTGTTAAGTTTCCGTCAGATTACAAAATGATGGGTTAAAGCAGAAAGAGTAATTAGAACCCCGAAATGCAGGGTTAAATTTCAACGAGTAATTTCAGCTGCCACCAATAAACTTACCTTCAACCGTCGTAGAATGTCAATGATTAATGACAATCTCCCTGTTGCATGAGTATCCATTAGACTTTTGTATTCTTCAGCTGTAAGATCAGCGAGGCACAAGCGCTTCTTGCACTTGTCAATCATACTGTCATATTTTTGGGTAGATCCTGCAACCTGTAAGAACAGCTCAATTGGAATGGCTTTCAGAACTGCTTCAAGAGAAAACAGCTTGTAAGTACATGAATTTGCCTCAGAAGCTACAACACCATCCCATCCAGTTGAACCACTAAGATGACCCCATAAAAATTTGTGAAGCAGTCGTGCACGGTTCATTTTTGCTAATACAAAGCCATTGGTACGCATGGCTTCGGCTTTAACTGCCTTCTCATCTGATACGACACGGCTATGAGTTCTAGTCACATCATTCAGTATAGGGACTGATTCATTAGTCTTGCATCTGGATGATCCCTGTCTACGAAGTTGTTTTTCAAAGGACCTCAGCTTTTCATGAATTTCACCAAGCAGTTCAGGAGGAAAATCTTGGACAGATGGGTGTAGGACCACAAGGGTAGTACGATTCCGACCGCAGTTTGTAACAACAGGAACATTAATAAGCACACATCTGCAGTGACCTTCTTGTTGAAGTTTATTTAAAAGGCGATCAACAGTCTTCCTATCCATCATTGTGGATTTGTTTTTCTCAAGACTCATAAGCCACCTGTGGAGCTCAGCCCTCAAAATGAATTTTTCTTCCTACAATTAGTAAGCAAAGAGTTCTTTATGGATGAGATTGCATAATATATAAGAACATGAAATCCAATCACTAGATTAAGTAAACAAAAGAAATACCTGTAACCTTTCAAGTATCCTTTGCTCCCTCAAAGCATTATCCACTGTCGCAAGCGGATACTGACACCCCTTAGAAGATCTAGAAGCAGGTATCATTGGATTAGGTAGTCCTGCATCCATTGGGGAAATGTTCATTTCCACTTCTTCATTCTCGTTCAATGGATTAAATTCTACACCGGAATTCAAATTTCTTGGCTCATGGAGGAATTCTGACACATTGCCTTTAGAGAGGTTACAAGATTTTCCATTCTCAGAAGAGGCATTCGAGGTTTCTGTAACGATATCATCATTATTCGACTTTCCAGAGACAGTAACTTTAGTCTGAAGCGGTGAATTATTATACTCTAATAAGAACGGTCCATCGGATCTGTCACAAACATCAATCTGATCAACGTTTAAATTAGAGATATTATTTTCTGCACGGACAATCTTGGATTTACAAAGAAATGCATTTGCGGACTTAGAACTTGAATTTCCAGAGGTCCAAACTCGAAATGCCTGAGTTTTCAAGTGGTTTTCTGCATGTTTTTGCATCCCAAATCTAGCAACCATATTGTCAATCCGAGAATAGCATTTTTTCTGATTAAGTCCAAGCCTTCTGACAACCTGTTCATAGCAGTATTAGTATACAGAAATAATAGTTGTAGTAGGATAGTTGTTAGCAAACGTACTGTACAGATAAAAATATAGCAATTCACAACCATATGTCAAGGATGAGAACTGTTATAACGATGCTACTGACATGCATCACATGCAATCAAAATGATGAATCTGCCATGACAGGAAGATACCATGATTTGATATATTCAACATACCTAAAAAAACCATCATGAAAGGATGATTGACTTTATCGGCATGTTTGGGTTGTTAGAATAGGAAAAAAACGAAAATCATACTTAAAATGAGGATTTTTATTGTTTATTTAATATCAATGAGTCAATTCATTATCAAATTAATCACAAATTATTACTAAAAAATCGATTTAATATTTTTATTTTTCATATTTCCAATTCCCATTCTAATTCTAATTTTCATTCTAACAATTCTACCACACCAAACAATCGTGTAAAAGAAATTTCAAGGAAGCACATACATGAGAATGAATATAGAGTGATTCTGAAATTTAAAAACCAATACCACCTCCATATAAGTAGTCCCCTTGGTTCCTTCCGCATCAATAATATCATAAATTTGCTGATCAAGTGAAAGTTCTAGAAGCTGTTCACTTTCTTGAATTCTTCTTCCAAATTTCATCAGCTCTTTCTTATCACAACCTTCTACAGTTGCATGAGTTTTGGACCCCAAAATCTTAGGCGATAACTTCTTCAACAACCGTAGACACCGCTGAATCTGCCAAAAGCAATACAATGACAAGGATTTCCTTGCAAATCAGATAGAATAATAAGCAAAAAAGGAAAATTTCAACACACCTTCTCGTCCACTTTTGCCTCAAACTCCTCCACTAGTCCGACATCCTTCAATCTGCGGCATAACTGGGCACGTCGAGAAGAGAATTTTGTGAAACATAAACAAATAGAAACAAGAAGCATAAACAAAACCCAAAGAAGTAATTCGGATAAAACTATAGTACTCACATTTCTCCATGCTCTGTGTCCCGCATTTCCACTATAACCAAGATTCTGCTTGATATCTGAGACAAGAAGAACCTTCAACAACAAAAAAGAAATAACGCAACATAAAACAAAATTAAACAAAAAAAAACATAGCAAAGAACATAAAATGCAAAGATGAAATTTAGCTCTAAAAGAAAAATCAACCTTATCTTTGGCACTTTCAAGTTTATGGCACACAGCTTCCATAGCTGGCAAATAGTCCCTTACAAGCACATTGTCTTTAGAAGACTTCCTGGTATATCCCTCTCCAGCTATGTCACTTTCCTCCAATTCTTCCTCATTAATCTCCAATCTTTGTTGAATTCCCAAATCCTTTGCAAATCGGCGTAAATATAGCAAATTGGTTGTCACCACACTGTCTCTTGTCTTGACAACCGCACTTCGCTTTGTAATAAGCCCAAGACATTCAAGGTTCTTCACCACATAAAAGAAATTATTATTTTCTATTCCAAGCTCCTTGGCCAGTTGATTTTGAGCCATTCCATCACCTCTGCACCAAACAATGACCAACATTACCATTTGACACCATTACCTTGCATATTTCCAACTAGTTCAAAATCTTAATTATTTCTCACACTCAAACTCCAGGACAATCCTTCGCTGTACATGCATGTGCATACAGCCTAAGGTATTTGATTACAAGCTCCTGAACAAAACCGTTTTATTAGTAGAATGAAATAAACACAACTTCTAAATATACCTAGCAACTGCAAGTCGTCGAAGAGTGCGGAGCTGGTTGGCTGAAATTCCATTGGAAGGAATGTCGTAGAGCCCGGCAAAGGAATCTCTGAGTTGTTCCTTGGCGACGATTTTCAAATTAATCCCCTCAGCGTCCTCAAAGAGTTGGATTCTAGCATCAGTAGAGCTCAAAGGGTTTTTTTCCGCCGGGAGAGAGAATTGGAGAGTGGGGATTTGGAGCAGTTGGGACCATAAGGACGATTTGGCGGAAGGAGAAGGTGGACAGAGAGGTAGTGAGGACCAGAGTAAAGAAAGAGTGATGCCAGCAGGGCCTCGGTAACAGATTTCTTCAAGCACGGAGGAGATGAGAGAATCCTGTTGGAAATCATACATTCAATCCACAGATTCTACTAGGTTTATATATTATTGAAGAGGCAAAACAACATACGACAGGCATCAAAAAAGTATCTGGAGAACTTTCCACAACTACTAAATGTAAGATCATTATTCGCATAAATTCCATGTCTCTAGAGTATATGCACAGTGACATCTTCCCGAAAAGCAACACCACACAATCGGCTGTGAACCCAAACTATACTTCAAAACAAGAATACAAGAGGATAAACACATCCTAAAAAATATCACAATCATCGAATTCACCAAGTGAAAATGAAAATAGTTTCATTTTTTTAACAAAAATAAAAACAATCTTATACCTGAGAGTCAAGTGAATTCTGTTGCGATAGCTGCTGTGTAAAATTCCCAGCATTCATTCGCTGTTGTGCTTGTGGTGGCGCTGAGGTTGCTGTTGTGTTCCCGAAGGTAATTGGTTGTTGTTGAAGCTGTCGAGGGTCCCCCATTAGACACCCGATTTGGGATTTGGGAGACGAGGCGGAGGCGGAGGCGGCTACGATAGATTCAGCTATGTTTGGAGATTTGGATTTATACTTTAAATTGGTTTGCTGTGTTAGGATCTCTCTCATAGCCTCACCGACAAGTTTTAATCGTAACAAGATAAACCCGACGCATCAATGGATAATAACACGAATTGAGAAAATTGATTCCGCAGCGGCAACGGTAACTGGAGTGGTATTGGTAACAATAAATGAATCAAATCGCTTTGCATGAGCAATTGACAGCATCAATAAATCACAGTGTAGTCAGGACAGAGAGAATAAGAAAAAAATCACGGTTCGATGTGCGATTCAGATGCAAAGGAAATCCTGCTAGATTTGTCGCAAGCTGCCTCGGCAATTCAACAAAGAGTCCAGACTGTTCACATCTCACGGAAGAGCAAATATTCCGAAACAGCATGTCATCCCATAGTATAGGCATAGAACTGAAACCAAATCAAATTAGGTGTCCAGAGGATTTCCCGGCCCATAAACTAAGGTATAAATCCTTAGATTGAAGATGCAAATCTTCGTCAGCTTCTTTCATATGCTAAGAACATCTTCAGCCACCACTACAACTCCTATACAGTCGAAACCCTTCACGAAACTAGTCTATCGTTACGAGGATCAGGCAGGCCGGTCACGTGATCAGAGTTTCAAGGATAGGCGACGAACCGTATCTCTTGCGAGTCGAAAGCACAAACAAGCAGCAAATACAAAGCGTAGATAAATCGAAAACACGCTATCAAGAACACTATACCGTACAGAGATTTTTCAATAGTAAATAATTTTCTGTTTTGACCTTGGACTTTTGTGTGTTAAGCAGCTTCCCCAAGTTGTACGTACGCTTCTTTGTATTGAAGTTCCCCCCTAGGGCCCGTTTTCTTGAGGCTAATCTCGAGCGGTGTTGTTTTTGATTACCAATCCACGCGTCTATGCTTCCATGCCAATTCGTGGAAGATAATATTTATTATTATTATATTTAGTAATTAAATATTTTTTAATATTAAATATATGTATTATTATAAAAATAATTTTTTTATATATATTTTTTTTCGATTCAAGAAACAGGTTCTTATGGTCATTGGTCACCACCCAATATAAATGTTTCCTATACCAAAGACACGAGGATAAAACGCAGAACAAGTGCCAAGGACTGACTTACGAGAAATACTCGCTTCTAGAGTCAACGCATTTCTTTGTTATGGACGTATTGGATACTGCAGATTAAAGAGTAGGTCTGACCGGTGACCGGTTACTGGAGTGGTCACACAATTATTGGATTCCCTATAAATAAATCTATAGTCTGTAACAGAGATTCATACTCAGATCGTGGGAAGCCTGAACAGAACAGGGTTTTGGAGTAAAAAGGATGATTCAGAGCAAAAGCTACATGCTTTATGCGACACTAATGTTGTTCTGTTTCTGGGAAATTACGTTGTCAGACCCAGGAATCAACCTGGTAGGCCACGGTTGCGGCCCAGCCGGAACAAACTTATCAGACTTGAATGAGAATCTGAACAAAACCTTAGGGAAGATCAGGACAGCGATAAACGACGGCATACGCTTTGTGACTGCCAATGAATCATCGGTGTATGCCATGTTGCAATGCAGAGAGTACATGTCCAAAGAGGATTGCTTGACCTGTTTCAACAATGCTTCTGTTCAAATCCGCAATTGCTCCGCCGCCACTGGCGCTCGAGCTATATACGATGGCTGCTTCTTTAGGTACTTTTTGGAATTTTTTTTTCTGTTCAGCCGTGTATAACTCATCAAACCCGTTAATTGGTTATTTATTTATTTGCATATTTTTAAACCCTGGGCCTTAATTTTTCAAGGTATGAGACGACCGATGACTTCTATGACGAAAGTACAAGTGACGGCGTCAACTATGAGGTTTGCGGGAACCCTACTGCACCATCGGTATCTGCTACGGCTTACAAAGAGAGTGTGGCGAAGCTGGCGGGAGATCTTCGCCTTGCAACGCCAAAAATTAAGGGATACTATGCTGCAAGTAAGAGGGCAGTGGTGGGTAGCCGTAATGCATCTGTATATGCAATCGCGCAGTGCGTCCAAACTGTCGATACCGTTGGTTGTCAAGCTTGCCTGGACGTGGCCGTTAGAAATATAAAAAAATGTCTCCCTGATGGAGAAGGCAGGGCTATTGATTCCGGCTGTTTCATGAGATACTCAGATACACCCTTTTTCGCTGATAACCAGACTACCAATCTTGAGTCCTTAAATCCAAGTAAGATTTTTCTACCTATAACTAAGATTTAAAGCCAGCAGCGTATGCCTAATCCTTGCGCTAATTGACCATTAATGATACTGTTTTTCTTATACAAGATGCAAGTTCAAGTGAAGCCCCTAGCGGTGGAGTGTCTGGAGGTGGAGGAATGCCTTCAAGTGGAGGAGTGTCTGGAGGTGGAGGAATGCCTTCAAGTGGAGGAGTGTTCCGATGTCGGGGTCTGATCATATCGCTGCTTGTTGCATTGTTTGTCTGGTAAAACAAAAGTGAAGTCGTTGGCGCAACCCCGGAATTCGAAGCCGGAATAGCAGTAAAGTTGCGTGATTGATGGGTACATGTGTTTAGATGCTACGTGGAAATGGAAGTGGAACTGTACCCTACAGTATAGTTTGGTTCATATTTATTATATAAGATACCTAATAATCTGATTGTGTTTTTATGAATAATAGATTTTAGAACATGTGGTTTTATTATGAAATTATATTGGTTGTTAAGAGCATTACCTTACAGATTATTCCTAATCATGTGTGTTAAAAATATTGATTTGGCGCAACTTACTAAAGTGAACTTAGTATAGTATATAAATTGGTGATAGATATAGTAAAAAAATTGTATATGTTTAAAGGGCATAGATCACCTTCTTAATATATTTTCAAACGCCGATGAAAAATTAAGAGTTAATTGTCAATTAAATAATGATAAATATAAAAAAACAGATTTTACAAAACAGATTTGTCGGATGTATATAAATTATTATTACGTGACTAAATTAATATTTTGGGAATTAATTAAAAACATACTTGGATTTTTAATCGTATAGTCCAATTATATATATATATATATTTTCAATGTAAGATTGAGTAATATTTTATCCCGAAGCGACTGGGTAATGGTATGGCTTCTGTGGACTTGTCTAAACGTGGTTCATAGTCCTTGAATTGATCAGCACTGCGACAAGTAGAAACAGACAAGTAATTTTTCAAACGCCGATAAAAAATTAAGTTAACTGTCGATTAAATAATGATAAATATAAAAAAATAGATTTTACAAAACAGATTTGTCGGATGTATATAAATTATTATTACGTGACTAAATTAAAATTTTGAAAATTAATTAAAAACATAATTGGATTTTTAATCATATAGTCCAATTATATATATATATATATATAATTATATTTCAATGTAAGATTGAGTAATATTTTATCCTGAAGCGACTGGGTAATGGTATGGCTTCAGTGGAATTGTCTATGGTTCATACTCCTTGAATTGATCAGCACTGCGACAATTAGAAACAGACAAGTAATGGTACCTTTAAGGTGGTCCAGGGCACCACTAGAGGAAGAAAAAATGAAGAAGAAGAGCATGATCGTGGCAGACAGCATACATACAATTCTTAGACCAGAAGTCAGCAATTGTCCCCCAAAACGTTTTGGCAGAGCGCGGGGAAAAAGCGTTTTGAACTGCTTCTAGGAAGTTGCTCGAGTAGATTTTTCAAGCTCATGCGAGGAGTTTAAGGTGGAGACTCAAATGACTGTTTACAGGAACAGTAATCACTGTTCCGTGAACAGTAATTTGAGCAAAGTCACCCATGCCAGGATAACTAGTGGCAGCCAGCAATCAATGCTTTAGGCCTCGCATAATGATCTGATTGGTCTGCAAATTTTCCAAACTTTGTCATTAAGAAAGGCGCACCGCACAAATTCATTCTCAGATTTTCAGACAAGCAAAATCCCGAGAAAGCCAAAGATAGTGTCAGAAGAGAGAGTATTGCTGTTTATATCAAAAAATGCAGCACATAAACTGCAAGCTTTGTACGGCTGTAGTATTGCTGTTCTGTTTCTGGGATGTCACAGTCTTCTCAGATCCAGGACTGTATCCGCTGGGTGAGGGTTGCAGCGAGGAAAAAGTTACAAACTTGTTAGACTTTGAGAAGAAACTAAACTCAACCTTCGCGGAGATCAAGTCAAACATAAGCAACGGCAGACTTTTTGTGATCACCGGGGATACTAATACTGAATCGGTATATGCGATGCTTCAATGCAGAGATTATATGTCTACAGCAGATTGCTTGGCTTGTTTCGACAACGCTGTCGTCGGAATCCGCAATTGCTCCTCTTTTATTGGTGGTCGTGTAGTATACGATGGCTGCTTCTTAAGGTACGTACATCCCTGATATTCCTTTACTTCCATGTCTTTTGCTGGCAAATGACTGCATGCCTCTGTTTTTCTTTAGTTGTTGTTGTAGAGTGGTAGGGAGACACATGTTTCCTGTAGTGCCTGGAATTATCACGAGTTACTTGGTTATGGTAGCCCGCCGCAGCCTCTTTTGTTTGGTTACCGGAGTTCAACTGGACTCCATTCTGCGATGGTTGCGAAAAATTACCTTTACACTTACAGTTTTCCAAGAAAAGTATTTTTGGGCATGGGTAAGCGCACGCAATACTGGCTAATCAACATTTTAACAACTTTTGATTAAGCGTATGTGCATCCTTTAATAAAAAAAATGAACAAAATGATGTCTTACTTGATGACGTTCAGGAAATAATTTTTGACTTTACACAGATTGTTGCAGAAGTAACAAGATTTTTTTGACATAGCCTTGTCGTTTGTCCTGATTCGACCAGAAACAACCTAAAAATTGACAGTAACAATTAACAAACTTGAAGTGTTGGATGATTAGGGCATGTCTTAATTAAACCTATTGGTTTTCCACTGAAATTTGTTGAAATTCGGTGCCTTACTTTTTCGAGGTATGAGACAACCAGTGACTTTTATACAGAGAGTATTACTACTGCTGTCAATGGAAGCTATCCGGTCTGCAGGAACCAGACTACAGCATCTGCTTTTAATGCTACAGTGGCGGAGCTGGCAGGAGATCTTCGACTTGCAACGCCTAAAAAAAATGGATTTTATGTTGCAAGCCAGAGGAAAGTGGTGGGTGACCCTAATGCAAATGTATACGGCATTGCACAGTGTGTTCAAACTATCAATAGCCGTGGTTGCCAAGAGTGCTTGGATGTGGCCTTTCGAAATATACAAAAATGTCCTCCTAATAGGGATGTGAGGACTGTTGATTCTGGTTGTTTCATGAGATACTCGGATGCACCCTTTTTCGCTGATAACCAGACTATCAATCTTGGGACCATCTTAGATGCTGGTAAGACTTTTCTACCAGCGAGAACTCGATTCTAGAGAGGATGAATTTAGAATGCCAAGTCCTGCATCACTTTACACAACAGGAAATCTTTCCGAGTTGATTTCAGTTAATTGACTCAGTGATGCTGTTGTTTTTGCTAAACAAGGTCCAAGTTCAAAGAAAGCCCTTATTGGAGGATTGGCCGGAGGTGGAGGTGGAGGTGTAATTATTTTGCTTCTTGCTGCGTATTTCACTTGGCATAAACGGTTAGAAAACCAAAAGTCAGGTAGCGGAGGTAGTACAAAAGTCTTTTACTGGCGTTGCTTTTGTTCTGTTGTTTACTATTGTCGTACTGGAAGCTAAACCTTGAACAGAACAATGAATTGCCGAGTTCCCTTCTACATATGTAACAGGTGATATCCTATTATCTGCCAACGAGTTGGGAGGCACCACGAAATACAGTTATGGGGACCTTAAGGCTGCGACGAGAAACTTCCACGAAGAGAACAAACTAGGAAGTGGAGGTTTCGCGGATGTATACAAGGTCAAAATCTGATAAAGGAAGAGTGCAAAATAGTGTGTTTTTATTTCAAAATTGCAACCACAATAACATATTACACTTCTGTTTCAATGAATTTGAATAGGGAACTTTGAAGAATGGGAAATTAGTCGCTGTGAAGAGACTTTCCCTCCGTCAGTCAGAGAGAGCAAAGGCAGATTTCGAAAGCGAAGTCAAACTTATCGGTAATGTTGTACATAGGAACCTTGTCCGTCTGCTAGGGTATTGTAGCGAAGGTCCAGAGTTAATTTTGGTCTACGAATACATGGCAAATACCAGCCTCGATAGATTTTTATTTGGTAAGTAGTTTTCCTTTCCTATTTTATAAATCTACAACGCAAACCAACCTTTAAGATTTTGAGCTTTTCTGCGAAAACAGGTGTGAAACGAGGATCCCTCAATTGGAGAAGACGATACGATATAATTCTAGGCTCAGCTCAGGCCCTAGCATATCTACATGAACAGTATCAGGTACGCATTATTCATCGAGACATAAAATCCAGCAATGTTCTCCTGGATGATATTTTCCAGCCCAAAATAGCAGATTTTGGGTTGGCCAGGCTTCTTCCTGATAGTCAAAGCCATCTTACCACCCGATTTGCCGGGACGTTGTAAGTTATCCCGTCTCTAGCTTGTGAACTATCCGATCGTATGTTAAAATGTACCCACTTGGTCCAGTACTTGTCTTTCTGATGTTGCTTGAATCAGGGGATACACGGCACCTGAATATGCCATCCATGGACAGTTGTCAGAGAAGGTCGATACCTACAGCTATGGCATTGTTGTCCTCGAAATCATTAGCGGAATAAGGTGCACTGAATTGCTAAATGATCCGGGTGCTGATTACCTTCTCAAACAGGTGAGTACTGATTTCCAGTCTCTTAATTGGACTTCGAAGCATTTTCTGAAGCTTTATCCACTGATGCTTCTCCTTCTATTCTTCTTCCACTGAACTTGACAGATTAATTCTAATTGTTCATTGTCATGTTACTTTCATTTCTTTTCCATGAATCGATGGTATAACAGGCCTGGAAGCTGTACGAGAATGACGAGCACCTGGGGTTGGTGGATCAAACCTTAGACCCCAATGAATATGAAGCGGTAGAGGTTAAAAAAATCATCGAACTCGCTTTGATGTGCACTCAGTCGTCGCCTAATCGTAGGCCAACAATGACGGAAGTAGTTACTCTGTTGAGAAACACGGGTTCTTTGGAGTATAGACTGCCAACAAGACCGCCCTTCATTGACTCAGAACAATGGATTCTTCCTCATAACTCTACTTCTACCGCTTCGGTCACATCCAACGCCACTGTTTCTATGACCGAGCAGGAAGGTCGTTGACGTATGGCTTAGTAAAAAGCCAAGTGCAAAATTTTTTAGATTTATACCATACTTACAAGCTTAATGTCATGAATGTAGATTCTTATATGTTTATATTATTTCATTAGAAAAAAAATATGTAAGTAGTATTCTACAGAGGATCATATCCTTAAATAATTAGTAAAAAAATTATGTAATGAATAGAAATATTAATGGATTGAAATTCTGACTCATTCAAGGCGGAACCTATCAGGTAGTTGGACGTTCTAACCAGGGTATCACTACCAACCTTTGTCGAAGAATATTGGTATGGCTTTTCTCCGTAAGATCTCGCTCATAATCCTTGACTTGTCAGCACGACGACAAATAAAACCAAACAAGGAAGAAAAAACAAAGAAGAACGTGATAGCGGGGGCGACTTAAATAGGCATTAAATATATCGAATTCAAACAATAAAGAAACACCTTGTCACCACAATACTCTTTTAATATGACGCAGAAACAATAGACTGCACCCCTCACATTCCTTCTCAGATTTGAAGACAGGAAAAATCCTGGGAAAACCAAAACTAGATAGTGTCACAAGAGGGAGTACACAAAGATGCAGCCCATAAACTGGAAGCTTTACGCAGCTGTGGTATTGTTGTTCTGTGTCTGCGATGTGACGGTCTTCTCAGACCCAGGGGTGTATCTGCTGGGTCAAGGTTGTAGCACCGAAACCGCTAGAAACTTGTCGTACTACGAGAAGAAGCGAAACGCAACCTTCAGGGAGATCACGTCACAGATAAGCAACGGCAGTCGTTTCGTGATCGCCGTGCAACGTGGCGATACTAATTCTGAACCGGTATATGCAATGTTGCAATGCAGGGATTATCTGTCTACAGCAGATTGCTTGACTTGTTTCAACCACAGTGTCGTCCGAATCCTCGACAACTGCTCCGCTTCAGTCGGTGGTCGGGTAGTATACGATGGCTGCTTCTTTAGGTACTTCCGTGATCTTCCTTTCCTTCTATGTCTTTTGTTGGCCAGGAGCTGCTCCCTTCTGTTTTCGTTAGTGATTGTTGTGGAGTTGTTGTCATAATTAATAGATTTTGACCAATTTCAGTTCATAATATATATATATATATATATATATATACAGTAATATTAAAATTAAAATTAAAATTATTGTATATTTTTTATAGTTTAAATAATTTTTAAAATGTTGCTAATAAAAATTATATATATATACGATAATTTAATATTAATAATGAATATGAGTTTTGAGTTTTTTATTTTACTTTTTGAAAATCAATATTTTAATACTAGAAAATGCTATAATAAATTAATAATGCGATCATAAATGATAGAAAACCAACTAAACAAAAAATATCTATAATTAATAATAAGGTATATACGCAACCATATATTCTGAAATTTAGATTTACTGGATTTAAAGAATCGAATTGATTGGTTTTTAATTGAAATTTATTGAATTTCTTGGGTTTAATTTATCGAGGTACGAGACGGAACCCGACTTCTATGGGAAGATTACTCTTACTGCTCCTGGCGATAAAAGCTATGAGGTCTGCGGGGACCGAATAACATCCTCTGCTGCTACGGCTTTTGATGCAACTGTGGCGAAGCTGGCAGGAGATCTTCGACTTGCAACGCCTAAAATAAATGGATTTTTCGCTGCAAGCAAGAGGGAAGTGATGGGTGTCCCTAATGCGAATGTCTACGCCATTGCACAGTGTGTGCACGCAATCAATAGCAGTGGTTGCCTTAAGTGCTTGGATGTGGCATTTGGAAATATACAGAATTGTCCCCCTATGGGGAATGGGAGGACTGTTGATTCTGGTTGTTTCATGAGATACTCGGATGCACCCTTTTTCGCTGATAACCAGACTATCAATCTTGGGACCATCTTAGATGCTGGTAAGACTTTTCTACCAGCGAGAACTCGATTCTAGAGAGGATGAATTTAGAATGCCAAGTCCTGCGTCACTTTACACAACAGGAAATCTTTTCGAGTTGATTTCAGTTAATTGACTCAGTGATGCTGTTGTTTTTGTTAAACAAGGTCCAAGTTCAAAGAAAGCCCTTATTGAAGGATTGGCCGGAGGTGGAGGTGTAATTATTTTGCTTCTTGTTGCGTATTTCGCTTGGCATAAACTGTCGAGAAACCGGAAGTCAGGTCGTAGAGGTAGTACAAAAGTCATGTTATTGGCTATTATACTGGAATCAAAACCTTGAGCAGAAAAAACGAATTACCCAGCTCACTTCTTTGTAACAGGTGATGTACTGTTAGCTGCCAACGAGTTGGGAGGCCCCACGAAATACAGCTATGGGGACCTTAAGGCTGCGACGAGAAACTTCCACGAAGAGAACAAACTAGGAAGTGGAGGTTTCGCGGATGTATACAAGGTGAAATCAGATGAAGGGAGAGTGCGAGAGAGTGTAGTTTTATTTTGAGATTGCTAACACGATAACATCTTTCATTGTTGCTTCAATGAATTTGAATAGGGAACTTTGAAGAATGGGAAAATAGTCGCTGTGAAGAGACTATTCCTCCGCCAGTCAGGGAGAGCAAAGGCAGATTTCGAAAGCGAAGTCATACTTATTGGAAATGTCGTACATAGGAATCTTGTCCGTCTGCTTGGGTATTGTAGTGAAGGTTCAGAGTTACTTCTTGTGTACGAATACATGGAAAATACCAGCCTTGATAGATTCTTATTCGGTAAAGAATTCTCCTCTCCTATTTTATGATTTGCATCGCATGTTTGAGATAGTATTGGAAAATCGTTACATTTGAATCAGAACTGTATTTATCTGCCAATTAGTGCTGTAGCATGTTCCTTATGGCTACATTGGTAATAGTCATAACCAACCTATAAGATTTCGAGCTTTTCTGCAAAAAACAGGTGGGAAACGAGGATCTCTCAATTGGAGAAGACGATACGATATAATTCTAGGCTCAGCTCAGGGCCTGGCCTATCTACATGAACAGTATCAGGTACGCATCATTCATCGAGACATAAAATCCAGCAATGTCCTCCTGGATGATTATTTCCAGCCCAAGATAGCAGATTTTGGGTTGGCTAGGCTTCTACCTGATAATCAAAGTCATGTTAGCACCAAGTTTGCCGGGACGTTGTAAGTTATCATCCTGTCTCTTGTGAACTGTCATATGTTAACTGTACCCACTTGCCCCGATTGTCTTTCTGATGTTGCTTGAATCAGGGGATACACGGCACCTGAATATGCAATTCATGGACAATTGTCAGAAAAGGTTGATACCTACAGCTATGGCGTCGTTATCCTTGAGATCATTAGCGGAATAAGGAGCAGTGAGCTGTTAAATGCTCCAGGGGCTGAGTACCTTCTCAAACGGGTGAGTAATGGGTTCCCATTCTATTTGGATTTCGGAGCATTTTCTGAGACATTATGCACTGTTGCTTTCACTTCGTCTCGATTCAACTATTTGCCTTGAATAGTTCCGTTCTAGTTATCAATGCAAGGAGTTCAGCTAAAGAATGTTAAATAGTTTTATAAATCTGATTCTGGACAGAGCTATAACTAATTAAATTGTCAATTGCTGCCACTTCATTGCTATGTCAATAGCTATAAAGTAAGTCAATTTTGTCAGAGCATGATAAACAACTGAACTTGTCAGATTTTAACTCGTTCTTTGTCATTGTACTCCAATATTTCTTTTCCTTGAATCCATGGTATAACAGGCATGGAATCTGTACGAGAATGACAAACACCTGGAATTGGTGGACCAATGCTTAGACCCCAACGAATATGAAGCGGAAGAAATTAAGAAAGTAATCGAGCTCGCTTTGATGTGCACTCAATCGTTGCCTAATCTTAGGCCTACAATGACCGAAGTAGTTGCTCTGTTGAAAAATATGGGTTCTTTGGAGAATAGACTACCAACTAGACCGCCTTTTATTGACATAGAACAACGAATTCTTCCTGATAAGTCGACTTCTTCAGCTTCATCTACATCCAACGCCACTGTTTCTATTACCGAGCAGTCAGGTCGTTGACGCAAAGTTCAACAAAATGTCAAGTGCAAAATTCTCAGCCATCAGAGCTAGGAGGGATTTATACCATACTAACAAGCTTAATGCCATGATTATAGATTCTTAAATGTTCCTAGTTAAAACTTGTAAAACTTCAGACTTTGCAGTCTTTGCAAGATTAAGTGGAACAGCTACTGCTTGTTGGGGTATCCCGAGTTGGTAGGAATGTAAGAAGTTTTGAAGTGTTCCGTGGATCCAAAGCCATATTCAATATACTCCAGAGGAAATGGTAGCAAATGTAAATTTTTCCTTTTTATGAAGTGTTTCAGCCATCATCTCAATACAGCATTACCTTCCCTCGGTGATATAGTCAACTCTTGTTTGTATTTCTCAAATGTCCCATAAATTCTCTTAAAGAACCTAAGAGTTGTTGGCTGTTCACTATTCAGCCAGAAGCTCCTTCACTGCTTCCTCTGCCTGCACTTAGTTCGTCCAAGTTTCGGTTTTTCCCTGTTATGAATGCTGTCTTAACATTTAATTCGTAATCTTCCGAACAAGAACTGGGAAGCCATTCTCAGATAATAGACAGACACTGGACATGGCCTCTTTTGTTCTGACAAGACCAGGCCAGCTCCAGCGTCCGATGGTGAGAAAACGACAAATACACTATCTTATCTGGTTCCCTTCTCACGTCGCATTATCTCCAGTTATTTGATCATTACTGAGGTTTTTAAATCTCATATTTTCTTCCTCTTCTTCTTCTCTTGGTTTAGCTGCTTAGTTTTTCGTTATCAATAGCTTTGGAGTCTCGGGTAAATTTGCTCGGAGATGGATAGAGCAAAGCTGATGAAGATGGCGGCTTCTGTTCGCACCGGTGAAAAGGGAACCAGGCGCAGGTATCAGGTACTGATACGTTTCCAATTGATTCTATTTTGTATGGAAGTGAAACTGATGGCCGTAGCTCTCTAGCTTCTGCCTTATTGAGTCACTGAGTTTCTCTTCGCCTTTATATCTTTCAGGGTCAGACAACTTGGACAACCTTAGGAAATTGGCAGCGCAGTTTAAGAAGGAAGCACCTACCACTGAAGCAGGAGTAGCGGCACAAGAAGATGATTGACGACGTTCCAGAGCTTGCTGAGACTTTTGAAGTTGCTGCTGAAGATGGCCGCACTTAGTACTATTTCAAGAATTCCTCTTCTTGTTCTTCTGCATGTATGTTTCGAGTATACCACTCCCACATATGCGAAAACCACATGATATAGGCAACAAAACAGGGAATGGCGTGGATAACATCAGTGTCCAGACAAGTCCAGATATTAGCTACAACAGTTGCGCCACAACCTAACTTTTTCGGGTATCTTATACATAATCAAGTCAAATTCTTGAGCACTAGTTAGTCTAAGCACAATAAGTGGTATACAGCAATTTTTCTTAAAAGAAGAAATAGATCCGTACAGAAGATTGATTAACGTGCATGTCTGGGGATCCCGTGAATTCATCCCAGCTCGAACACGCGAGGATTGATGAAAAACGTGGAAGACTCGTTTTGTCAGGAGTCGAGGGAGGTAGAAGCAAAAGTCTTAAAGCCAATCCAGTCCTCATCATTGGCCTGCACTCGTGCTTGATTCCATACCTTGCTCTCCCATTTTTAGTACATCCTCCGGGGTAAGGATCTTGATATACCAAACGTTATTCACAAATGCCCTGCAAAAGTGGGAACCAACCATAACTATTCATTTGGAAAGGGCAGACACCAAACTTGAGGAGAGAAAATTAGTCTTTGGACTACTTACTCCCATGGGTCATCTCCAAGGAGAAGTATATCATTCTCCCTGTCAACAAATACAAGCTGCCAGCCTGATCTATGAGGGTTTTCTAACTTCCCCTCAATGCCAAACATCTGTGCCAGTTCCTCACGCAGCTCAGGATAGCTGCTGAACCGGGAGATGTCGAGTGATCGCCCCACCGACCCTGATTTATAGACCTGAAACATAGAAAATCACAATAACACTTGGCATAATCATTAAGCAGGTGTATACTATGCATTCCAACTACTTGTGGTCCATACCTTAACATATGTACGACTTGGGGTTGGAGTATCAATTTGCCCTGCAGTATGCAACAATTCAGAAGAGTCTTGCACACAGCCATACATGGAATCCTGAAATCCCGAGTCCCCCATTGTTATTGAGGGTGCATCCATATCAATTGAAGCAGGGAACCTGGGCACTGTAGTAGGCAGAAGAAGCCCGGATGAATCAATATTCACACCAAAAATTGTGGGATTTTGTGCATCTGGGTTGCAATTAGCCGATTCCATTGCAAGATTGCTATCAGAATAAGCCCGTGGCAGTGACAGAGAGCTAGAAAAAGCATTGGCTTCTTGATGTGCATACTTTGTAGCCCAGGACTGCTGGGGTAACTGCTCAGTCAGTGTAGATTGGCCAGGTCTGGTGAAGTCCAAGAGATTGCCACTCCCTTCAGGACACAAAGAACCCAACATGTTTTGCATAGGGGTTGTAGATATTGAGAACTTTGTACTGGGATCGACGAACTCAGTTTTTGAAAATGATGGAGAAGCAACATTTGACTGCTGCCTCTGAAGCTGCTCAGTTTGACTCTGGAGAGCATCATGATAGTTGGATTGTTGCTGTTGCTGTTGCTGCTGCTGCATCTGATCATCAGTATGATTGTTGAGTTGTTGCTGTAAGAGGTGGCTTCGCAAGCTCTCAGCTGAGATTTGATTTTGAGCTTGTAGCATGTTAGGAGAGATAGATTGTTGCATTGCTTGCTGTTGCTGCTGTAACTGCAGCAGTGGATTAAGGCTACCAGACTGCTGAACATATTGAAAAGGTTGCTGAGACTTCATCAGTTGCTGCCTAAGAGGATCTCCGCTTCCCATGTTCTGCAAGCCAGCAGCCAATATGGCTTGATATCGTTGATTTGGATCATTTCCAAGCAAAGTTGGATCTAGCCTCTGTTGCATCCAGGGTAACATATTTACAGCTTGAAAATTTAGAGAGTGAAGACCTTGGTCAGCTGCTCCACCCCGTAGCCACATTAATCCATTGGCAGCTTCATCTCTGCTGTCTACAAGAGTTTTTGTTACAAGCAACGCAGTAAGACAAAGAGGCTAGGCAAATTGAGCAATCAATATTTGATATGAACAATTAAACTGTGGATATATTTTCATGCAGTTTCAGTTTTATTACCAGCTGCCAATGAACTAGCTACGCAGTTGAGAACCCAGATGCAACTTTTCTAAAATTTCAAATTCCAGTTTCACTTGCGCGTGTCAGAAAGGTCTGAGATTGAAAAATGGGATAAATGAATTTACTACGGCACCCATATACAAGGGATGTCGTTCAATATTGATTGTGTGGAGTCTGTAAAAAATAGAAAATTAACAATAACATCATGACACAAGAAGACAGTGGTATCAAGGGAGGTAATAAAACCATTTCCGGTGACCTACTAGTTCCCAGAGATCCAGTTAGTTCTTCTCCACCTATTGGGAGTAGTTTTATGACCCTGGTGATACGGCTTAACTATTTTCTCCATCTACCACAAGAAGACACTGCATGTCTCAAAAGCAAACCATTCAAGCCAATATTGAACTAGCAAGCCTTGTAAGGAACCATGAATCCGCTGCATTTCTTAAGGGAATGTCACCAAACATTTCCATGATATTTGAAGAATTACCATGAAGAGATGAGGGCCCTGGATGCCAAGGACGCTTCAGTCTGAGAGGAAATAGTGATGGATACATCGGGAAGGTTGTCAAAGGTTCAATCTCCCACAGTGATACCCTTGGCTGCCTCTCACCGGCTGTTGACTCATCCCACCCAACCTAAAAACAAATATAGATGTTTAAGATAAAGAAAGAGCAAGGAAAAATAGGTCTTAGGGTGTTACCCAGTTAAGTAGAAATCACAAGCTATATGACGAGTAGAATCCATAATCATCAAGAATCAACAATGATATTCTCAACACACAGATGGCCCAATGACAGAACATAAGGTAAATTCAATAGTAATAAGTCAACAAGCTATCACTTCATCTCTTCTTTCAATATGAATCTCAAAGTGAGTGAAAATATTGATGATAAAGTTTCAAAGGCAGAAGCTTTAGAATATCTGCTCATTTTTTGCAGAAAAGATAATTTCAGAACATAATCTAAGGTACTTTTGAAATGTACTAATTACTGTGAATTACAATTAAAATCATAGTAAGGAGAAAAGGATGAACCCTGTGCCAGGCACCAATAAAAAATTCACAAGCTGATTTCTAGTAACCGAAATGAAGTAAGAACTCATAAAGAAAATCCCAATACGAGTAACAAACAACAGGAAAACTTTAAAGCCTTTATATTTCGATGCATCTAGTCCAAATAATGCATGTAGATTGACAGTTGGGTAAATCTTTTGTTAGCATATCACAGTTGAAACATGTACATGAAAAGGGCCAACTGAATAAAGGTACTCGACTTCAAGGACCTATTTTGTTCTTTATCCTTGCTAGTTCACTTCCAAATCCAATATGCATGCTATTATTAATCAGTTGGCAAATTAAGGCTTCATTACCTTCACAGATCGCCAATGAGAATTTGGCCAACGAACAGGATCCAGATCACTGATGCCAGTTATTGTTCCCATATACCTGGATAGAGACAGCAGTTTGATAGACACACAAATATGGCTTCACCACGAAAATGTTGTAGAGAAAGCAGTTCCATGTCACAATAGTATTAGAGGGTTGCACATTATTATTTTGATGGCTATCTGGTGGATGCTATCAGAACAAATCAATGATCCAGTCAAAATCAGTGAGACATGTGAGGCAATAATTTTATTTTCCCTATCAAGCCATAGCAAAAACTAATGATCTAAAAATTTTATAAACTGATGATCTGTCAGTTTATATCTATAAACTGATGATCTATAATATACATATATATATATATAGAGAGAGAGAGAGATAATTTTCAAAATTAAGATGTAATACCCTACATAAATTCCCCAGTAAGCTAGCAACTACCATAATACCTACGGACGCTTGATTCCTCAGTCTCAAAAAGCATCCGGAAGCGCATCCCAACAGAAACACGAGTGTGAAATACTGCCTTAATGTATTTGGATAGAGGTATGACAAACTCAGATGGGCTAGCCCTGCAAAATATGAACATGTTAAATTATGGGTGAAATCAATAAAATTGAACAAACTTACAGAGCTTTAGACACCTTGGATTATAGAAAATTGTAAAGCAGCTATTAGTTGCAGCAGCATGAGCTGCAGCAGCAAGAAGTCCAATGTGCATGCTGTCACTAGATAACACGGATGATGGCATTACAGTTTGAGGCCGAGTGGCTCGACGAATTCCTAAGAGAAGCTGATTTTTTTCATTCCTAACAGCAGGAATTAACTCAATTAGATTTGTTGAGCATATTTTTGTTAGGAAACAAAGTAAAATGATTACATACCATATAAATATAACAGAATCTCCAGCTACAAGTCTTTTAGCACTTACAAACACACTCCATCCTGTCGTAAGAAGATGCCGCTTGGGTTGCCCTGCATAATCAGTAATAGGCGCAGAAGGTTCCTTCAGAACACATATTCATCAACAAAACAATAAAACACCAATCATTTTAGTGCATAACAGTAGTTCAGCCACCTCTGCAACTAAACCATCTAAAAGACTATGACAATGCTAAGGCCCATGACTGAACCAGATAATCACATGCAAAGACCAAGAATGAACCATAACAATATCTTGAAGAGCTCATGACCGCATGAAAATCTCATGATCTAAGAAACAGCCTTTACCTTATAATCGATTAAATGCGGGCAAACCTGATATCTACAATTTCATAGAACTGTTAATTTTGAGGTCAACAACCATTTACAAGGTCTTATTATGAAAAAGGAGAAATTACCGAGGCAAGTAAAAACAATCAAACATAGAAGATCATAAAACTCTCCAATATCACAGGAGGAGCTGCATTAGTGTCACTCTGGAAAGAAACTTGCATGTTTCTAAAATTCCTGGAGATAGCTCATGAAAGAATGGTGCTACTTACCTTCTTATAACTGTGGAAAAAATCAACATAACGATAAGGTTCAACAACAATAAATTCTGAGTATCAACTTTGTTAAGATGGGGGGGTGCATGAGTTCAGACTACCGCCAGTCTCCCATATGAAGTGTTATGGGAATGGAACTATCAACTACTAATACATCTGTTTTTACTGGAGGAAAGAAAATCTCAGTGAACACCATAGAGATTACACTTCACATTTCAATCTGAATCCTAGAAGTGTTGTTCCCAAAAGTTTGTAGCTCCTGCTGCGTCCTAGTTATGAAGAAAAAAGTTTAGTTGATGTGGGAAAAAATAGAGGCCGAACTTTCAGTAGAAAGCCACCTATATCTGAAAAGCTGGCAATCAGGCCTTGATGGGTATGTTTTATTTCCCACAGGAGGCAGGAGAATAAGTTATGAATGTGTTCCTAATAGAAGTAATACAACATACAACTGAGATCAGAAGCAGAATTAACTTTCAGTAAGAGGCCGAATGAATCTGAAAAGCTGACAATCAGCCCTACATGTGTATGATTTACTTCCCACAGGGGCGGGGAACAAGTTATGGATGCCTTCTTCCCTAATAAAAATAAAATAACATAAGACAATAGAGTTCAGAAGCATAGGTACATCATGGTACTTAGTATCAAAGATGCACAGAAACGAACTATACATTAAAAAAATATACTAAATAATCAACTAAGTTATTTAAGGGTAAGGCAACCATTCCATTGTAGAATAGCTGTATTATGCCGGACTGCAGACAACATACCTGCCGCTTGTGAAATAACAGTTAAAGCAAAGTAAACATAATAGAGATTCCAACTGAAACCAGCAGTGAAGAGTGAATCACTAGCCTTTTCAACATAATAAACATATCTAAACATGCACGTGCAGTTGGCAGTTAGAACCTTATCGTACTGCTGTTAGTGGACAAAAGCTTCAAACCCTACCTCGGAAGATATGCCTAAACTTCCATTCAGTATCATGGAGATCCCTCGCAACAAGTTCTTGTGCTGGTGGCTGCAGCGAGAAATCCTACACCACAAAGAAATATAGAAAACAAGGAAAGAAATTGTTAACATTTGTTGAATTTTGAAGCGAGAATAGATGAGAAAGAGACTACCAGGGGAGGAAAAACTTTCTCAGCAGCACGCCGAGGAACAGAGAAGCCTCCATGAGTGCTAGTATCACTGGCAGTCAAGGTCTTGCAAAAGTAATTTGTGGGCTGTTTGCTTGGCATTCCCAAGTCCATGGGAAGAAATGTATCTTTCTGCTCTTGCTGCATGAGTCAATGACAACAGCCGATTGACAATGATTTAGAGAAATTAACCAACACTACTTTCTTGTTAAGACCAAATTACAAAATCAAAAACATGTAAATAACAGAAGTATGGTTACCGGTGTCAAAGGCTGTAATGTCATCTGAGCATAGACTTCGTCTGTTTCAATATCTGCCTGAAATTCCAGAATATTTTCAGCAAACAATTCGAAATATGACAATCATATGGCAAATAAACTTTGTGAATAAATATTTTAAAAACACAGAGATTATCTGATAATAGCATATCGATAAAGGGAACACACGTGCATAGTGACATTGTGGAGTTGACATATTAACTGAGCCGGTAAGCTCGGGTAGTTAGGAATCTGTCCATCAACTTCTCTGTTTGTGGTGGCAGCTACCTGCAAACATTTAACTGAAATTAGATTTACACAGCCACAAGATTCATGTACACACCAAAAACACAATTAAAACAAGGATAGCCATAAAATGTAAATAAAGAGGATGATTACAACAAAAAAGAAAAAAGAAGACAACCTGTTCGCTGTGCCCCTGAGGGAAGTAGACCACGCGGCTTCCCACCGTTGGTAGGGACACAAGTGGTCCGGCGCAGGCATGCCACAGCTCTGAATTCAAACATTTCTTCTCCCCTATCATCATCACCGTCATCATTGTAAAGACAAATACGACATCAGAAAACATTAAAAAAAAGCAACTCAAATGACCGTTTCGATTGTTATCTATCACATTTAAAAACAAACGCAGGATTTTCAGACTGAAATGTAAACGGTATTGGCAAGACTGACCAGGAAGTGACACATAAGTAACAAATAAGAACTTTAAAGCAACAAAGGGGAAAAAAACCATTAAGATACCTTCTTGACCTTGCTGCTGCTGCTGACCTAACACTGATGTCGAAGGTTTCATCTCCCACCTTTTTTAAAAAACAAAGCTCTTTTTGTTTTTTTCCGGAAAAATTATTTACTTTAGAAACACAAATCCTGATAACTAATACTTTAATTAAATTAAACAAATAAAATAGTCTAGGAAGTAAATAACACCCTCACCTCTCAGCTACTATACTACTGCTCTCACTCAACCGCATCCCTTCCACTATGCTCAGTCCCACACCAAAACCCTAACTACCCCCAAACCAAAGCAGCAGGAGAATCAAACCAAACCTAAATCCATAAAGATCTACTCCTCCAAACCACCTCGGTGACGGGAGAGGCATCCCCCGTAATTTCCACGGAGAATCATACTCAAAATATAAGCAGCACGTTCTTCGAGATCGCCATGAAAAACAAGCAGAGGAATAGCAGCAGTATTATTAGTAACTTTGTTCTCTCTCGCTTTTTTCTCCTTAAATCTTTTCGCCTTTCGCTGTCGCAAACTTAACCTCGATAGATATAATGAATACTGAAAAGAAAAGGGAATAGGAGAGAGAGAGCAGAGAAGAGAATGACGGTGAAACCCAGCTGAGCTCGAAAAGGAAAGCACGGCGTAGATAAAAGTGAAGAATAGTAAGAGATAGTGATCAGAGTGGTTTCTTTCTCATCTTATAAGGGGCCCGACCAAGCTGGACCTGAGAGCCAGTAGAGAGAGAAGGAAGGCGAATGGGGGAGAGAAAGAGAGGGAGGGGTGAGGGCGGGTTTTTGGAAAGGGGGATCTGAGCCGTTCAGGAGTCCGTACAGAGATGATCGCGACCGTTTGTATGTGAATGATATGACAGGAGGCATGTGCCACCATCCTTCAGTGGTCGTTGTCAGAGTACGGATTATGTAAAAAAAAAAGGTGGGGGTGGGCATTTCAATTTTTTGTTTTCTTTTCCACTATATTTTTTTTTGACTAATTCAGGAATTGTTTTTAAATATAAAAAATTATTCTGAGGCACAAACGTTATAATTGGTCTTTGAATTCGGATTGACTTTATAAATCTCAGTATATTTGTCACAGTTGAATTTGAATGTCACGCCTGATTCTATTTGTACCAGCCATGACTTTATTCCAATTGGGTTCTGTCACAAGGTTGAACATGTAGTTTACTATTGTAATGACATCACTTAAATAATATTTTAGCGGTGCTGAAAATTACACCCTGTAAAAACATAAATGACAGACGATCTAACTCATGATTTATGTATGATTACTCGCCACATAAAAAATAATTCCCGACCTTATTATATAAATTTATATTCTACCAACAAACATTGAAGTCATTGTACTAAATCTTAAGTTAGGTCCTCTATTGACTCTGTGTATAATTTACAGTTAAATTACGTATTCCATTAACAATGACCTCAACTGCCCCAACGCTCCGCATATCAAAACCACGTCGTATCAGGCTGGACGTGAAGCACTGCAGTGCATACATCCAATTATTGATAAAACTACGAAATACTTTACAAAATATATATTCACCATAGTTATACGTTTATATTACCATAATCCACCAAATATATTTGAATGTTTCAATACTAGATTTATGAGGAGATAGCAATACGTAATAAAATAAAGTATATAATATTATTGGGCCAATCATCACGAATAAAGCGAAATATCATAAAAATCGGTTAGTCATGTATCGCACCCGGAGGCTCTAAGGTGGTACAGATCATACAGAAGGGCCGGGTGGATCAGACCCCAACCCGAACTCCGCATAATGTATATACCATAGAGTCAATCCCTGTTGGTTGAAAGGAATGCACTTGGGAACTTGTAAATTTAAAAAACTTCGACCCCCGAAGCCTCGTAATCCGAAACCTTCAAGAAACCTTCAATCACGTGGACTGTTTTCATCCACGGTATTATGCTCATGACCAAGGACCGTTATCTGTAATACTACTATTTTTAATAATAATAATAAAAATAATGATCCCATCAGCAATTATTTCGTATTGTATTCTAACCATGCATATATACATATATGTATATATATTGAGAATATAAAACTAATTTTTAATAAAACATATCATAAGATTCCATTACTAGCGGGTTTACTTTAACGAGCCCGGGAGGTAAAGAGCAAAAGAAGACGTGGGCGTAAATTCTTAATGGCTACAAGGCCCGGACATACCTATCCACGGGCTTATCTTTAGCCCAAATAGCTAGGTGTGGGCCTAGACGGACCGGATTTTCAGTTTAGGCTCTCCTTGAGTTGCCTGCCCATTGTTTATTATTTTTGCAAAATGCCATTGTGTCAGTGGCGAATTTTGACTTTACTGTACTGTAAACTTTTTAGTTTTGTGGTTCTCTTCGCATGAGAAACGTGGGCTCTTACAGTCCACTGAAATCTGAATAAAACAATGTTCCTGTAAAGTAGGTGGGACCATGGATCCAACCAAAGTATGTGTAATATCAAATCATGTGGGCCATCTGAAAAGATTTAAATATGTAGTACTGAAGCAAAAACGATAAATTTTGTGAAATCATAACCAATGCTTGATTAAGCATCGACGGCCGGAAAATACAATTTATTCCCGAACAAAACATAAGCGGTGGACTGCTTTTACAATATCACTACACTGGAAACCAAAGCTTAGAAAATCTACTCTTCTGACCTTCCATACCTTTCTGGGTAGCTCTTGCTTACGAAGATGGGACTGTCCCTCGTATAAGACTGATGCCAAACGAAATCGTACAAGGTAGCAGAGCGAACAAAATAAAGAACGCGTACTTTCTGGAAAATTAGAAAGGAAACGAGAATCATGCATCCGTTTAAGTAGTGGGGCATTTGATAAAAAAGAGGGTAAAGGTAGGAACATACCCTATCGAAAGGCGATTCTGGGGAACCCCGGTGGAATAGCCGGTGAAGTAGTAATAGCGAGTGACGATGTAAAAAGCTCCCAGAATGGCACAAATGCAAGGATGCCGCATCCCTCCTAATACCATGTGAGTGAAGAACCAAGGCACTGTTTCCAGCGTGTTCTGGTGTCCCCTCTGCTCACAAACACAGTTTCATATGCAATATTTCTGGTCAGTTGCGAACGATTTAGAATCTATATAACAAAGAAACAGAAGGAAAACGAAGAAACAGACCTGTACACAGTTGAAAAGTATTGCCTTCTTGTCGTCGGATTCATTAGCGTAAAGGATTGGATAGGGAACGTTATATTTCTTGCGGGCTGCCACCACTTTCCTGGCCATCCAGAAGTTGAAAAGGGTGTAGGCAACGAGGACCAAGGCCACGTAGCCGTACTCCTTCGGAAGCATTATTGCCACTCTTTCCGTCTGCATCCTCGATGGTTTTTCTGTTTGAAGAAACCCACAACTTCTCTAGTAGTTCTCTTAAGAATCAAGAGCGAGAAAGAAGAGAAAGAGACCGATCGAGAAGGAGAAGCGCTAGCTAGAAGGGGAGTGAAAAAAAGTGTGAAATCAGATAACTAAATCTGATACCTCACGCAATTTGTACCTCTTAATTATCACCTTGCCTTCTGGAAACTAACGCTGGTATCTTCTTCACCAATGCAGAGACTCTGAACTACTGGATGTATATATAGAGCGGATGCTAGCTTACGGCTCCATCCATTATTGGTCTTCTAGATAGAATGTGGGATGAAGATGACAAAACTAGACGGTGCCTCGAGCAGAGATAAGATAGTGACAACTGGCTGCATCCATTTGCCAACTACTTTTACTGCTCAACAAAAGTTGAAACCTTCATGGACCATAATTCAATCAGAAAATATTGGTGACGATGACATTCAATTTATTTTAATAATATGTTTTAACTCATGGAAATAAACTAGTGGTGCTAGTGAGAGCTGTATTTATTTCACTGAGCATAAAGCGAAATGTTATATTATGAATGTTCTACATATTATAAAATATAATCATTTTATGGTTTATTCATTTACACCTTCATTTACTATTAAATAAATTATAATTAAAGCCGGCCCTCCGCTTCGGACAAGAGGAAGAGGAGAGGAGAAAGGGAAAACGGCAAGTGCGAGTGGCGGATAGAACCAAAAATTAAGACGGCTGACGTGGACTATTTAACGAAAAAATGCGAAAAGGGGCCACAACTTTTATTATTCATTGGATCTGTCTTCTTTTCATGTCCTTTTTTGGATCATTAGATTTGTAATTATTATCTTAAAAATAAATATATTTTCTATCCAAGTAAATTAAAATTTATTTAAATCTATTTATTTATATTTTCATCTTTTATTCTAATTATAAAAATTCAATAAAAAAAAAGAGCCTATAGAGTAACTAATCGGATACACTGTACTTCAAATAGATATTCCAACTTTTATTCCAATAATGGAAATTTAATTTAATAATTATTTATTTTTAAAAAATTCTATTTTAATTTGAACAATTTTGATCAATCCCAGGATTGACGGATCTAAAATATGTAGTAAAAGTATTGATCCGAAACAAACTATAAGATGTCATTCCATGATTTACGGACACAAAACGAATTGATTAGGGAAAAGCTTTATCTCAACACGCAATTTTAATGATCTAAAAGGAAACAAATTCTGTATTAACATTCTCAATTATCAAATGTTCTCATTAGAAACCCATCCTTGCACAGCGCAGAACCAGGCAACAAATTCTCTAGAAAGGTTTGAATTTTCAAGGGTGATTTTAGCCTTGCACAAATCAGAACCACATTTTCTTACACGTGCCCAAAACATCTTCTAGAAAGGTTGGTGTCTTTTAGGGTCATTTGGTATGAGACATGATCTTCTAACCAAGATTTGATTCTGACGGACATCAAGTTTGGTCTGCATACTATTGGCAATAAAACCAAACAAGAGTAATGAACTCGGGTGAAGATTTTGATCCTCCTACATACGGATACGGAGCTTTGTGTCCAGACATTATCACATCATGGCGGCACGGGAACAAGTTGGCTTTGAACAAGAGCCACAACTTATCAATCAAATCTTTAATAATGTAATTTTATTTTCTTATCCTATCTTTCATGTACATAATTTTTGTGTTACTTACACGTGGGTGGTGTGAGCTTAAATCATGGGGATTTCGACCTATACCTAAATTTATCCATCTCTGACCTCTCAATTATTTATGTTGTGTCTGGTTCTTAAAGAGTTGTAGGAATGGGTCATTTTACTATGCATATTCGTGTCCTCGAGATTGACCACTCATGAAAACAAGGACGGAGGAATGTTGGGTGAGATAGACTGCCGGGTAAAACTTAATAGCGATGGTGCCATGTTTTATGAGTTCGTCAGGTGGAAGTGCTGGGGTCTGTAGAGGAATTCAAGGGGATGGAGTACTGGTTTCATAAGGAAATTTAGGGAATTGTTTACCATGAGAAGCGGAGCTATGGGGGTATTTACAGGTCTTAACCTTTAAGTTAGCATCCGAGTTGAATGTAGACCGGCCACACGTCGAGGTAGATTGTTAGGAGGGGTTGGTAGAAGCTTTGACTTATCGTTGTCCTGGAAGGGAAGCGAGTCTTCTAATCGGACAATATCCACAGTTTGGTATTTTAGCGACGGTAGTTAAATTTTGTTTCTGGAAGACTAATTTTCAAAGTTATGACCGAATTGACCTGAATGGATTATTGGTGGGGTTATTTGAATTTATTAAAAATACTATATTAGAAATCAGTAAAAATATTTGATCCGGTTAGTTTTAGAAATAGTTGAATTGATTTTATATTTGGTTTAATTAATTTCAATAATAAATTAAAAAAATTATAAATAACAATGAATTATTATATTTCCTATATTATATTTTAATAGAATAGATCATTTAAATTTCCTTCGCTATATTTTTTCATTCCAGCGAAAAATATGCCCAAATTCATTTTTCACGCAGCTTGTATGAAAAATAAATTCCAAAACTGAAATAAATCCAATATTATTTTCCAATTCTACATTCGATAATGACTAAACCATGAAAAATGGAATTTCATCACATGAGGTGGTGCACGGATTTGACAAGATTACAAGAAGTCAAGACTAAAACCCAAGAAGAGAACATAGCTCATCCTCGTAAAAGACTGATGCCAAATGAAATCGTACACGGTACTAGCGCAAACACAATCACGAAAGCATACTTCCTGCACATAAATGGTTACATTTAGGTCGACTCTCGTTAGGTAAATAGCCATTTGATTAATTATGATCTAGGCTACTAAGAAGTAGCTAAATCATTGAACAAAAGAGAGTAAAGGACGACGAACCCAATTGAAAGGCGATTCTGAGGAACTCCTGTGGAATAGCCGGTGAAGTAGAAATAGCGAGTGATGATGTAAAGAGATCCAAAGACGGCACAGATGCATGGATGACGGATCCCTCCCAAAAGCATATGAACAAAGAAAAAAGGCATCGACTCCGGTGAGTTTTGGTGTCCTCTCTGAGCACAGACATTAACAGATTCATATGGAATATTTATCACCAAGTGCAAAATATATAAAAATATTGCAGAGAAAATGAAGGAAAACAGAGAAACAAGAAATAGACCTGTATACAGTTAAAAAGCATTGCCTCTTTGTTTTCGGATTCAATAGCATAAAGGGTTGGATAGGGAACATTATATTTCTTGCGGGCTGCGACCACTTTCCTGGCCATCCAGAAGTTGAAAAGCGTGTAGTCAACAAGGACTAGAGCCACGTAGCCATACTCTTTGGGAAGCATTATTTCCACCTTACCAGTCTGCATCCTTATCTATCTATGGTTTTGTGTTTCGACAAAAGCCACAACTTCTCTTACCTTTTGTAAGGACCTTCACTGGAAGCAGCTCTAAGCATCAATCACAAACGATGAAAATAATCAGGAAATCGAGAGCCACCAAAAAGGATGAAGAGAATGAAAAGAACACAGCAGAAATTACTCAGCGGGAATAAGAAGGAAAAAATCGTAATTTCTGCATACATCGAATTAATTCATAACATTTGCACATACATCTTACCAACTTCTGTTACTATAGAACCACTGCTCTGGACAAATTTAGCATTGCAAAGAAGCCTCTGGAGAGTACTGGATTATATAACCACTTCTCTGGGAATATTTAGCATTGCAAAGGAGTGTCTGGAGAGTGCTGGATGCATAGAACGAATCTATAGTAGCAAAAGTCATTGGATTCTGGATAGATGGGTCGATAGTGCATTTGAAAAACATTGGGTAGTGATTTTTTATTATTATTATTTTAATTAAATATCAGCTAATATTAGAAAAGACACCATATTAATAAAGCATAGTGACGCTCTTAATCACAAGCTATAGTTGCAAAAGTCTTTGGATTCTGGATAGATGGGTCGATAATGTATTTGAAAAAAACAAGAAGAGAGAATGACTTTTTTATTATTATTTTAAATAAACATCAACTAATGAATAGAACACCATATTAATAAAAGCATAGGGTCACTCTTAATCACTAGCTACATTGAGTTTTCACCTGTTTATGTTCGACAAAAGTTAAAACTTTTCCTTTCTCGCATAATTAAACATGTTTACTTAAATTTAATGAATTGCGTACCAAAAACAATTTCCTTATGCATTCAAAACCAGACACGAAGAAATGACATTTGAGAGTGGTAGCTGAAATAGAATGAACAATCAAACACGTCGACGTGCTATTCTTTAGACGACTTACCAGTGTGAAGATCGTTTTCAGTCTTCTTTATTTTGGAGTTCAAATCCACAACGATAACAAATTTTCTTGCGACGCCATAAACTCGATTTTAACATTTATTTTTTTTAAACCCGACGATAGCGCCCAAGTTTACACAAATTTATTAAACCATATTATATTGAATATAGATTAATCTGGACTCGACCACCGCGACTTACTACTTCATAGCATCAGGAGGAATCCGGCAACAACAGTGAGGAGCGATGCTCCATTTGACATCAGAGTTGAGCAAGGAAGACAGCTTATTTAAGACGAAAGCAGATCATCACCAGAGAGGTACATTATTACGAGGTACATTAGACCAATAAATTATCACCGGAGAAGATTGATAGCAAATGAAATGTTACACAATGCAAGTCCCAACAGAGCCAAGCTCCCATACTTCCTGTACCCAAATAAACAGAATCATACGTGTTCGGGATGTGAATTTTATAAAAATTAATAATTATTCAGGTAAAATAGTTAGTGACAGGCAGTTTAATAAATTCCTGGCAAGAAGGGATTACCCGATCGGAACACGGTTTTGAGGATCGCCGGTGGAATAACCAGTAAAGTAGAAATAGCGAGTGACCATGTAAATAGATCCAAGAGCAGCACAGGCGCAGGGATGCCCAATCCCTCCCAAAACCATAAGCAGAAAGAACATAGGCATCTGCTCCAACGAGTTTTGGTGCCCCCGCTGCGCGCAAACACATTTCGTACGCAATCACAAAATGCACAGATGACTCAAATGTATCACAAGAAAAGAGAAGGTGAGAAATGCAGACCTGGACACAGTTGAAGAGTTTAGCGTCTTTGTTTTCGGATTCAATGGCGTAAAGAGTCGGATAAAAGACCTTGTACTTTTGGCGGGCCTTGCTCACTTGCAACATCATCCAGATGTTGAAAAAGCAGTAGGCAAGGAGGACTAGAACCACGTAGCCATACTCCTTGGGAAGCATCTCCACCGCTGTCATATCGCCTTCTATTCGATTTTGACTCGGAACCAGAATCGCCACCTCAATCAAAATGATGAATAGAGCTACGTTTAGTTTCAGGTTTTCCTCTGCCTTGACTTCTGAAAATTCTGTATTACTACTTGGGCCTCAAGGAGAGAATGGACTTGTTCGAGAACGTTCCTAGCCCCTTCATTAGTTGACGCACGCAGCCCACAGTAATTTAAAGGAAATTGGAATCTCAATGTCGGCCCGTTTATGAAATGGACTCCGAAACGGTCTTCGTATTTTGGCTAGGGTGGGACCCATTATTCAATTAAACGTGCGGGATGTTGGATCAGACATTTCGTGCCCCAAACATGGAGACTACATCTGGTTACTATGTCCATCTGTATGGGCGCCTTTAGATCACAAAGCCATTTCCAGAATGTAACCACGGCAAACCGCTGGGGAGCATGAATGTTCTAAGATGTTCGCTTTCTATACAAGCAAATCCACCGAACTAGATTGGCACCACACATCAGGTACACAGTAGCCACGGCCGAGTACCTTGTTGGCATAAATTTTTCTTTCTTGAAGAGAATTATCTTGCCATTTACTAGACACGACATTCGCAATGACGAGCATTTGTTGGTAAAAGGCAGGATAAGTATAGCCGCTAAAGCAAATGACAAGGAACAAAAAACGATTGCAAAGCAGATTAGAAGCACAAAACATGCAAGTACGCAACAGATTCGTAAAAGTACCATTAGTAGAAAGGTATGTCTATCTAACATATAAAATAAATGTCAGACATTGAAGAAAATAACACAGGTTTCACAAAATAGACAACTCTTCGATCTCCAGGCAGTTGTCTCACTTCTTGGCCTTCTTCGATGTTCTGCAACAGAAAAGAAAGAAAAAAGAAAATAAGGATACAGCATTAGACAAAAAGTAATAATGATCCCAATTTCAGTCAATGACATACTGGGTTGGCTGAGGTGCAGCAGCAGCAGCAGGTGGTGCAGCTACTGGTTTCTCTCCTCCACCGGGTCCCTGAAGTAATAAACCAAAAAATTAATATCAAAATTAAAAACTAAAAATAAGATAATCCAAATCCTAATGCTTTCCCGAGTTTGCCAAAACTTTAAAAGTCAAGTTTATGTCATGCTACATCGATAAAAATCAATTGGAAACGGTAAAGCAATGCCTTGCACAAAAAATCCAAAAAGTGACGTAAATGCTACCATATTTTCTGTCTCACCCTCTAAGACGCTTACCATAGCAAGCTTGATATTTCATAAAACATATGTGCAGAATGAACGGACAAACCATTTCAAAATTGCAAGTAACATGGAACGATGTGTCAACAAGCCAATGGCATTTATTTAGTCCAAGATAATATTCCACCGTACACCACACAAACTAAAACATTCAAACCGTAAGATTTCAGTAATTCGACACCCCATTTGTACTGTAAGAGTAAACTAATCTAATCAGGTAGAGATATCAATAAGCATTGCTAAGCAACAGGTTCATTAAAATGAACTTCTCCATAACATACCTGGGCCAAACGTTCTTCCCTTCGAGCATGTTTCCTTTCCCTGCTAGCCTTATTCTTTGCCCTCTTCGCCTCAAACTGATCGGACAAAGTCTTTTCCCTGGCCTTCTCAGCCTTGGACTTGTGAATGCTCTCCATCAGAACTCTCTTGTTCTTGAAAACATTACCCTTGACCTTCATGTACATGTCATGGTACATATGCTTGTCAATCTTCTTCTGCTCCCGATACTTCCGCAGCAGGCGCCTAAGAACACGCATCCTCCTCATCCACAAAATCTTAGTGGGCAGCCTAGCCTCCCTAGTACCCCTACGCTTACCTGAAGTCATTTAACACCACCAAACAATCAACACATATTTTAAAAAAATAAAACACCATCAACCTGCCCATGAATTTACTTTTGTCAATTCAATTTTCAGTAATTTAAGTTTAAACGGACGATATAACGATCCACTGCAGCCTAAGAGTAACAAAATGGCACGATAACCACAAAATCAACGTCTATAATTTTTTTCGGGAGTAAGTTAAACGCACCGTAACCAGAGTGGCGTCCCTTCATCTTAGCTTCCTTCATGCGGCGAGCGCGAGATCGGGAGTGGATTTTGGTTGGTTTCCTGATGATGAAGCCATCCTTGACCAGCTTCCTTATGTTCTGGCCTGTATTTCATATATCACAAATCAAAGTCGTTTCTTATTTCAATTTTCAAGCAAATTGAATAGTTAACCAACGTAGCAGGAGAAAAAAACAAACAAAAACACTGCCACTATCACTTACGAGAATTGGCCATCGAGATTTCATTGGATTCATTTGGATCGAGCCAGACCTTGCCTTTGCCGCACTTGAGCACGGCGGCAGCGAGACGCTTCTGCAATTTCAACGTCATTTCTCCCTATCTCTAAGTTGCAAATGACGAGAGGGGGTTGTAGTGGGCGAGATAAGGACTACTTATACCACGGAAGTTTCTTACGATTAGGGTTTCGCGTTTCCGCTTTGGGCCTCATATATGGGTTTTACTTTTGGGCGATGATATAACGAGCCGTATATGATCAGCTACCACTGAAAATAAATCGTTTATTCCATTCGGCCCATGTCCTAAATGGTGGCCTGGTGGTATCAAACGCGTACAACACCAGACAATGAGTAAAACATTCCCAAGTACAGAGAAATCTTCCTCGTTTAAACTAACCAGGTTTGAGTAAATAATATTGGAGAAACCATATTACGAAATCAAGATAATATTTTTTTCATATTTTAAAATATCCACTTACAGTAGTGACTAATTATTTTCCCTTCTACATTTACTACAGTTTCACATTTTACACAAAATCTATCAAAAGTTTCCTCATGTTCAACCAAGATCTGTGTAAACCCGACACCAGCAACCATGCAACTGAGTGACAAAGTTTCAATAGATCTCAAGAAACCGACGGCTCTGATCATGATCTTCACAATAATTAACTGTTCGAGCTCACAGATTATAAAGTTCCTCCCGAACCAAAATCTTTCCATTCCTTAAAGATATATGGTACATAAAAGTTTCACAGTCAAGGCAGCAATTTCAAGTTTCTAAGTGCAATAAGATCTTAATCACAATATTACAACTGTCATCCTAATCACAGTTTTTGAACACGGGCCTCAATCTCATCAGAAACATATCTTTCTCTTGGTACAAACTATGATAAGGATGAGATAAATTTTTGGATCCTTGACTGCACTCTCTCCTTCTCTTCTGGTCCATCCAGGTCGCCAATGTTGTCATGATATTCCTACAATCAACCCAAGCAAACACAAGCGGTCAATGACTAGGTCAAGAACCATCTTTGCTCAACAAAAGAAATTTAATACTGAGGTGAAATTCAAACAACGAATGCTTCCGAATTCTCTTCGGACAATTTCAAGTATCGCATTAGTGAAGAGCAAGTTTGGGGATTCCACATTGACCAAGACACCAAAATATTTTCAGTGATATTTGATCAGTTTAGGACCTGTTTTATATTCATTTCATATATGATAATGGTATCAATGCAGTGGAAGATGGTGAAGATGTCACTTATATTTCAGCTGTATCAGACATTGGCACTTCCATTCCATGTTAGGCGTACATTACGTTTCCAAACCATAATTGTCATAGAAAGCAAAGAATCCAAATCCAGAAACCATCTAAAATAATAATTATCACATGGTCCTGGAAGACAAAAACCAGGTGATATTAGAATATCAGTACAATAATAAAACATGTACCTGAAGAATGTCCTTAATATCATTCTTAGTAAGCTTCTGCTGCTTCAGTAATAGTTCAATTCTAGCTCTTATTCCAGAGTGCCTGACAATAGGTCAGCAGTAGATTAGTGACATGACAACAAATTGTTAAAACCTGCAGATAAGCTTGTTCAATGAGTAGATAATGCTATTCAACATGGAAAAACTTACTCAGAGGACCAAAGATGACCGAGAATAACAGCTATCAACTGCATATTCAAGCAAAAAGGAGAAAACACAATAACGATAAGAACAATCTATGTTTCGAAGTACTGAACATAAAAGGCAAAAAGTTGTTTGACCTGGAGAAACGAAAGCAATATCATATATTAAGTTTTTCTGAATTGAAGTACTATGGATACAACCCACATAAGGATGAGTGTGTTCACTTGATACTACATTACAAAGAAATCCCACTTTTAAAAGCATAAAATAAAATGCAAGAAATGCAGCTTCAAGATTTCTAATAGAAACAAGTTATTCAACAATTGTCCAATGACTTTAATAACATATATTAATCTTGATACATGATAAGATCCATAACAGTTTTTTGCGTACAGTTATTCCCACATCCACAGCCTAGAATGATATACTAATCAAATAACAAAAAAGCTGTAGAGTGCACCTATGGTACCTTCTTGCTGAAAACAACAACACAAACCCTCCAAAACTACTGACGTTCATCTCAAGAGCAATCAAGTTCCACATAGAAAGCAAACAGAAAAGAAATTAAACCTGAAGAGTGTATAATCCAGATTCTAGTTTTCGGTTATATCTTTCATCATCATCCATCTGCAAAGTCATTGCCAACTGTGAACAGGGTGGAGAAAGTGAAGTATGCACAAAACAACATGAGAGAAGGTCGAGTACCTCTAAATCATCAAGCTCAAGCTCGTCTAACCGTTGAGTCTCAGCTTTCACTCTATCTGAATACCTGAGTTTGAGAATATGTTTATGTTAAATTAAAAATGGATTTACAATAGCAACCACAGTCTCCATCACCGCAGCCATACAAAGAAATAAAAAGGGTAGTTGGAGGATAATTCACAGAAAAATCAGAAGCTAGAAATTGAGAAACCATTCAACTATGTACTATTGAGAAGGAAGGGAAAAGGCACAAGTCAAAAGTTTACTGGACATACCTTAAATAAAGTTCCATAAGGCGATCTATTTTCTCACACTCATTTTCAACAAATTTACTTAACAATCTTTCCCTTCTTGAGCCTCTTAAAATTCCACCTGAGATGGTAGAAAGAAAGAAAACGTTCAACCCCAGTAATTTAGATGGATAATCCTCTCCATTGAAATAAATGATTAGCTTGTCTGCTTACCAAAGAGTGATGCAACTAGTGAGACAATTCGCTCTTCTAACTCCTCCTGGTACCTCTCTTTCTTATTTTTCTTGCTCATGGGAATCTAAAAATGGAAAACAAAACAAGGCATGTTAAATTCACAGAATAGAAAAAAAAAAAGGTAGACAAAAATACACAATTAAGTGCATTTGATTACAACAGACACCAGAATTTATTCATGTAGTATGTTTTAACATGAGTAGGGACACCCAGAGAATCACAAGAGGGGGTACCTCTGTTTAGAACATGTGGATAAATCAGCGAGCAAAGAATGCACAGCTCATAAATGCAGGACGAGAACCATCTCATTTCTTAACTCGATAACCCGTTGTATATCACATTAACAAAAAAGACATCTTGCGGTTCAAGTTTCAATTTTCCAGAACTCCAATCACGAGGATTGGGGTTATGAACAATCAAATACATTTTATATCAATGAATTCTTGATCCACCGTAATAGAAAGGTATCAACGACAAACTAATATTGAAGAATAAAGCACAAAAGAGCAATCTGGAAAACAGAGGAAAACAGAAATATATCCCGACTACAACGGAAAAGAAAAGTATCAAGAAAGATAGAAGAACTTGCCTTACCCATGAAAGCAGTAAAGGCAGTCTTCAACCCCAGAACATCAACAAAACGCTCACACGCAGGCGGATAATTGGTCATGGCAAAGTCCAGCGCTCTCACAGCCGATCCATACGCCGATTTCTTCTGCTTCATAATAATAATCATCAGCTCTACCCCTTCTGCCCTCACAAATCTCTCCTTGTTCTCTAATGGCATCAACAAACAACACAATGCATCGAATAAGTTCTCCACCATCTCCTCCTCGTCACCGCTTTTTGGGTCCTTGGATTTGTACATTGCCACGGCCTGCAGCGCCACATCCACTCCGTTCATCTGGCCTAACCTCTTCTGATTCGCGGTGCTATTCTGCAGCAGAATGGCAAGAATTTCCGAAGCGTACTGTTTATTGCTATCGAATTCACGAACTTTTATCTTTGCAACCAACCATCTCAGTATCTTCGTCCTCTCGCACACCATCTCCGCCACCGCGGGCTTTACCTCGATTAAATTCTCAATAGTCGCAAGTGTGTTGTACACCGCTGCGACCTCGTCGGGGTCGTTATCTGTTAATCGCTGCAAATTCTGCACCAGTAGTTCCAAAACGCTGTTTTCCACCAGCATATCGACCAAAAGTTTAGCCGGCTCGTCATTGTCATCAAGGACATCCTCGTCGGTAAGGTCCTGAAGAAGCTGAACGACGTCGATAGCAATATCGGTATTCTCGTGGGTGAGGAGGTTGACAATGGAAGGTATAGTGCTGAGGGCAACGAGTTCTGGGTAAAGCTCGGGCGCGCCAGCGAGGATTTTGAGCTTCTGTAGCTCCTGGTGGAGCTCAATCTCGGAGTCGGCGAAGCGCTCGGGCTGGTCCGGGTACTTGAGCCGAGCCTCTATGTTTTCTTTAAGGCGACGCTCGAAAGAGAGTACATGCTTTTTTAGGGTTCGCAAGTCGAGGACTTCTACAGCAGTCTGGGATTTTTCGACTGCTTCAAGAAGATCTAGGTCAATCCCGGTGGCATCCTTGTTGGAGGTGTAACCATTTTCAGGGTATAGTGGCGGCGGCGGCGGGAGGAAAGAAGAATCGTCTAATTTGCGTTTGAGATTCCGGCTGCGGCCATCGTTGGCTACTTCCATTTTGAGTGGTACAAACAGCGTGGGTCGTCCCCTTTTTTTTTCTCTCTATGTTGCCTTCTTAACAGTAGAACTAAAATGGGTAGAACTTGAACGGCGATAATGGTCCGTTCAAGTGTAGAACTTAGACCGCTGCAATTCTTATAATCACGCCGTTGTTAGTTTATTGTATATTATTTTCATTTTTCTTACGAAATTTATTCCCTAACTAAAAAAATATGCTAGAGTTATGCAGTATATTATCTAAAATTATTTACGAACAATTTTAAATATTTTAGATGTATTTTATAAAAAATAAATATAATTTAATTAGAATCTTCGGATTAATGGAATTTCTGCTCTTAATTCAATTGAACAAACCCGTTTTCACTTGCGAGTAATCGGCTACAATAAGCCCTCATCTAAAGAGTGACCATCCACAAGCGGATGCCTACATTATATACTGACACTCTCGTTCCCGAGTTAATCAGAAAATAACCAAAAAGCATGAATATGGCAACCGGCCTAAAGACCACTTCACACGTGGCATTCCTGCTCTCGATAGCCATGCCTCACCGACGCAGCTAGAATTGGCCCCGTCATTTCCTCCAGAGCACCACCCACCCACAAGGTTCCTTTTATTTGTTTTCTTCTATTGATACATACAGAAGGCTGCAGGGTCTTCGTAGCACCCACCTATCGCTACCACCCACTCCGCCGGATTCCTTTTACTGGTTCTCTCCTCCACCCCTGTCGCCTAGTAGTTCTGCTAACCAACCGGTTTATTCCACCACCTTACCATCGTTAAGTATTCCTTCTAGATCTGGACCATTAAGTTCGGCCCGGGCCTTACCAGGTCCACCTCAATACCATTTTCCTCCTCCATCGCGGCTCCTCTGAATATAACCGTATGGACGTCCACGTGTGCGTTAGTAGCTAGACATACTTCCTCAGGTTATAGATTAACCAAATTATGTGGAAAGAAAAGAAAAGTCAATAAATTTAAACTAGTTTCCCAAATAATTGGAGGAAAGTGTTTTTTTTTATCATTTGTGAGAAAAAATTAATAGTCACTGATTAATTTTATAAAAATAATTTGATAATAAATTAGTGAAAAAGTTAGAAAGGGGCCATTGAACCATTTTCGAGATGCTTCTAAGACATTGAACCACTTTCGCGCAAGACACAAGAAGATCACATCACATGGTGATACCAGGTGGCCTGGCAAATTAAAATGAAAAATGAAAAAACAAAAGTGGACAAGAAAGAGGAATCAGATATATAATATCCATCAATTGAACGGACCAAAGCTGTAGGCAAGCAAATCATATCATCCGAGAGGAGGAAAGAGAAACCCCAATGGCTAGCTCCAAACCTCAAAAAGCTGTGCTTCTAATATGCGGCGATTACATGGAAGATTACGAGGTAGAGTCACCTGAGCTTGTTGTCTTTATTTTTTCGTTTTCGTACGAGGTAGAGTCATAGACTGTTTGCTGGGTTGGTTACAATTGGTGTTGGGTGTGGTTTTGCAGGCTATGGTACCTTTTCAAGCACTGCAGGCATATGGAGTTGCTGTTGATGCTGCGTGCCCTGGAAAGAAAGCTGGCGATATTTGCCGCACTGCCATTCACGAGTTGGCTGGTCACCAGGTTTCGGCTACCCTCTTTTTCATCAAATTTTTATCTACCGTAACTTGCTTATTTATTCCATATCCTTGTGATTGTGATAGTCTGTTGTTATTATACCAGGAATGCAATTGACAAGGAAATCTGTTTATTTTAGATTGATGCTCATGGTTTTTGCAACTTTACTGATTGTAGACTTACATCGAGAGTCGTGGTCATAATTTTAGTCTGAATGCAACCTTTGATGAACTTGATTTTGGCAAATATGATGGGCTGGTGATTCCCGGGGGTCGAGCTCCAGAGTATCTTGCTATGAACGAGTCTGTGCTAGACTGTGTGCGGGCATTCTCCAGCTCGAGGAAGCCAATCGCCTCTGTTTGCCACGGTCAATTGATCTTGGCAGCTGCTGGCACGGTCAAAGATCTAAAGTGCACTGCATACCCTCCGGTGAAACCAGTGCTCATTGATGCCGGTGCTCATTGGGTTGAACCCGAAACCATGAAGGCTTGTGTTGTTGATGGCAATCTCATTACTGCAGCAACATATGATGGGCATCCGGAGTTCATCCAGTTATTTGTCAAGGCACTAGGAGGCAATATTACTGGTTCTGATAAAAAGATTCTATTTATATGCGGGGTAAGCTATAACTTATTAGCTTACTGATTGTTGGATGAGATGAGTTCAATATTTATTGTGTTAAGAGGAAATGATGAGATAGAAGTATTTCCTGATGCTAGACTAATCAGTGACTTATGGTTTAACTTTGGTAGAGCAAAGCGTTCATATGGCTCTATATCTCATCAATGTTTTGGTGCTTTCCAGGATTTCATGGAAGATTACGAGGTAACTGTTCCTTTTCAAGCTCTTCAAGCTCTTGGGTGCCAAGTTGATGCGGTTTGCCCGAAGAAGCGAGCTGGTGACTCCTGCCCAACTGCTGTCCATGATTTCGAAGGTGATCAAACTTACAGTGAGAAACCAGGCCACCATTTCACTTTAACCGCCTCCTATGAAGAATTAGATGCGTCCAGTTATGATGCTCTTGTTGTTCCCGGGGGCCGGGCTCCCGAGTATTTAGCTCTTGATGATAGTGTGCTTGCTTTAGTAAAACATTTCATGGAGTCCAGCAAGCCAGTTGCATCAATCTGCCACGGGCAACAGATTTTAGCTGCTGCTGGTGTTCTCAAGGTAGTTTTATTGCTGTTTTTTCGTGAAATGAAAAATTCTATGAGCCCGCATTGCTTTCTCTCATCCTACAACGCATGTCAGCTAGTTTCATAGATACATGATGTAGGACTTTCCTCATTCTTGCGGATATTAATGACTGCGTGGTTACATGAATCTGTGTCGTGCTGTAGGGAAGGAAATGTACTGCATATCCTGCTGTGAGGCTGAATGCTGTCTTGGGCGGGGCAACGTGGCTAGAACCTGATCCAATCCATCGTTGTTTCACTGATGGAAATTTGGTAACTGGGGCTGCCTGGCCAGGCCACCCGGAGTTCGTTGCGCAGTTGATGGCTTTGCTTGGTATTCGGGTGTCGTTTTAGCCAGTTGCTTTTACTTCATATATTTGGTGATATAAATCTCTGTGTGTGATGTTTTTCTTTTCGGAATAAGTGGTCTGTTTCGACTTTCTTACAGTAAAAGAAATAGTCTACCTTTTAAACTGATCCTTTAGTTGATTCTATTGTCTACTAGCTGCCCTGAGAAAAGAGGCTATATTATTCCAGCTAGCTTCCTCATCGTGACACCCTAGGTTATAAGCTTATATTTATCTATATGATATTATAAAAGGAGATTATTAAATGTCAAGGGAAGTGGTGAAAGTGTTCAACAGTTGAAGGTTCTACATGAAGTTGAATGAAGAAACTTGATGCAGCATCAACAAAGGACTAAAGTCAAAAGTCATTAAAGTCTAATTGAATGGTTTTCGTCGAATAACGGATACTTCACATCCTTGAGATTTGGAGAGGAAATGCAGCTTCATGAATTTCCCCACTTGAAGGCACCATTTGAAGCTTATCCAAGCGGCCAAGTCTAGGCAACAGATGTTTCTGACAGTTATCAGCAGCCATTACTCCTGCAGAGTATGCTCCATGCACAGAACCTTGGTGATCCATGCTAACAGCTTCGCCACCGAAGAAGAGATTGCCCAACGGTGCACGCAGCCGATCATACACATCTTCTGTTTTACCAACCAAGTCATAAGAGTAGCAACCAAGGGAATTAGGGTCTGTTCCCCAGCGGGACACAAGATATCGAACCTGCTCCGATCCAGGAAACAATGTTAGTTCCAGACTTTAGTAAACATCACAGAGATTAACGATAAGTAGCAATTGCCAACAATCAGTATCACAGCAACGCAGACTTTGACAATTAGAACAAAACATGAAGCAAACAAGCTGATAATCCAAGACTAGAGCCACTACTTATATTCCTTGAACACGCATATTCCATTTCATACTCTTGGTTAAGTGAAAGCACAAAAAACTACTTGTAACTAATGTTCAGAAGTGACTATCTTACCGGGTCTGTTGCATCTGGAAACATTTTCTTCAGCTGCAGCATCACAAACTTTGCAGCGGACTCATCAGACTGCTTCTCAAGATCACAGGCAAACCTTCCAGCAACCATATAAACAAGCACAGGATGGCCAGTTGCCTTGTGAAGATTAAGAAAGTAACCGCAGGCATAAGAAAAGGGTGCAACAATGCCCAAGAGTTCCACATCGGGCCAAAATACTTTATCAAATTGCAACGCTATCTTATTTTCATTCCCTACACCAAGATCTGAAATCGCAGTAACCTTCCACTCGGGCAACTGGGGCTCAAACTGAATCAGGTTAGCCTTAAGAACCCCAAGGGGTACCGTAATTATAGCAGCATCGGCAATAAAACTGGTCCCATCCTCAACTGTGACCATCACCTTATTGGACCCATGGGATATTTGTGTAACCCTAGTTGTCACAAATCATGAAGCAATAAGAATCTGATTCCATCATAAAAGCCAATTGGCCAATTATTTTACGTGAATACATCAATTATCCATGGGGAAATGTGGCATCCGTACAAAATTGTTGTTGCAAAATCAGCAAGAGAAGCGAGTAAAACAACAAAATGCTAAAGAGATCACACTAAAATATGACCGGTAAAGAATGACATCTCAGGTTTGTAAACAGCAAAAATGAATTGGCCATTAAAGAAAAATAATGTTATCCTTCAAAATATTTTTGAAAGATTTCATTGGATTTCTGAGAAGTAAGGATATGATCGAGATTTTTTATCAGAAAAGGGAGATGAACTATGAACTAGGATGTGATGGTATTTAGTTCATTATTTCCGACATACTTCTCCTTTCCTGGTCTCATTATCTCTCTCATAGGTCACTTGAATGCATCTGACAATTTATGTAGACAAGAATATGCACCTGTGGCTTAAACGTATGTCAATATCTTTCGCAAGAGCCTTTATTATAGGGTCGTAACCTTGCACCATAAGACCGTGACCACCAGAAAGAACATGCTCCTGCACCACAGGGGGGGTTATCAACTATCAGACACTGAAAGAACATAAAAGCTAAAACCAAAAATCTTCAAAAACAGTAGAAAGTACATATGGCCACTTGGTGCCACCACCTGTTAACATGTTTTCCTAACTCAATTTTACATTGAATATCGATTGCATTGGTAAATAATTTCTAGCTACATCCCACAGCCGAGGACATTAGATCATGACAGAGGCACTTTCATGTGCACTCCTCAACAAAAGTCGAGGACGCTGCTGCTCAGTTAACTATTAGTTTTCATTTGTGATATTTAATGCAATACTTAAAGCTTCCATGTCACTGGTTCATGTCTACTCAGCGAGGCTAACTAACAAAGGTTCATGTGTACTTGATAAGGGTGATAATAACACTGGTTCATATATACTTAGCAATAATGAAACTTAAATAAGGTCAATTGGATATGCATTGAAAAAAAATTCTCACATGCCTGATCCCAAGTTTTCAGAGATATCATATCTGCATCTGCAGCAAACCAAGCTTCCATTCTACAGATGAACCACTGCAACACTTCATGTGCAAGTCCTTCTTGCCTGCAAACAACAAAAATTCATATCACTTAATACAAAAGCAGGAGTTGCTATACTGCATATTCAAAAATTTCCTGTACCTTAATTCTGGATGCCTCTCTAACACAATACAAATTGCTTGGAGAACTGACAAATCATCATTATGTTCATCTCTAACTTTCTCTGTCTGGAAGTTGCAAAAAATATCTTAGTCAGCTTGTTGGGGCAGAACAATAGGTGAGGATAAAAAATTATTCGCATTGCAGAACACGGTCAAGAAATCCTACCTCCTTGAGAATTTTCTTGAATATCTCTCCCACTTCAACAACCAGATGTTGTGGAACTTGGCATCCGTCCTTATCAAAAAGTGTGTAACTGAAAGGGAAATAACCCTATCCTTGAGTCCAAAATTTGTGCCAAATTACCAAATAAATGATTGTTTAAAACCCTATATAAAGAACATTAATCCATATCAAAACAGACAAATTGTTCTACAACTTCATGTACCAGAATCAGGTTACAGCCAGATCCATCCAGTCAACAGATTATTTTTAAAAAAAGGACGTTAACCTACTATTTAAGCTTACCAAAAAAATAAAAACTACTGTTTAACAGCCAAATAGTTAATCGCGATTTCTCTTTTTAAGGACTTGCAAAATGTAGCCATTTAAAATTGAAATCACTCTTCAACCATGGATGTCACGAGCAAACCAAAAAACTGCAGAATTCCACCGATTGAACAACCTCAAGAGCATTTCAGAATAATTTCAAAATCACAAAACGATTTACCTCTCCAGATCATGGTCATATAATACAGAGTCATCACCGCTAGTTCTGTACAATTTGAGCCCTAAACCACGTATCAATGGAGCCAGAGGATTCTCATTGCATACACCATGTAACCTGAACAACATTCAGACAAAACGTTACGCGTGAGCATGAGTTAAAAGTAGAATCCAATCTTGACAGGCCTATTCAATGGACGAGGAGATGAACATGCAATCTAAAAAAAATTCTTACCATGATGCCCCCATATCCACTGGACATCCAAAAGAATAGTCGGTATGAATTCGACCTCCTAGTCTATCCCGTGATTCAAGCAAAATCACCTTTAACACAAGCGTCACCGATCCATCATTTAGCACACACTGGCACAACAAAAAAGCCTGTAGAATAATATACAGAACAATGTACCAACCTTAAACGACGAGTCGTGAAGTATTCTTGCAGCTGCAAGCCCTGAAATTCCGGCACCGATCACAATCACAGTAGGCAGCGCACCGTTTTGCGCCTCCGCATGTAGACTAAAAATATCTATAACCGACACGAATGAAAGATTAAAGAGAATATACTCTCCACAAAAGACCAAAACAGAGTAACTGAAAAGCGTGATCTGAAGTATATACTTACCTTGAGCCAGATTCAGATTCAAATCCATTGTCGAAACAGACACTTAAAAGGAGGAGAACAGAGAATTGAGTGGAACGTGAAATCGAATGGAATTAAACTCTCGAAAGGCAAAAAGACTAAGATAGGTGTATAGGTGTTACAAAATTGGAAATTAACTGAAAGGAATGATAAAGCATGAAGAGAAGGAGGCCGGCAATGAAGCGGCTAAGATTTGAAGAACCACGCAGCTTATCAAACGAGCTCATAGGTGAATTTTACAATTTCCTTCGCGATTTTGAATCTTCCGACGCCTAAACCCGACGGTTGCATAGATCAAATAGATCTGAACGATGATTTCTTCCTTCTCTTTAGTTCCCCGATGTAACCTTTGCTATTTCCTAAGCGTGAAAAGGCTGAGATATTTCAAACCGCCAAGCTTTCGTTACCCTGTGTTCCTCTGCTTTAAATAAGCCAGCCACCTAACGCGTAGGTGCAGGGATATTTTCGGGAGTTCGTTAATTGTTGCCGCGTATAACGGAGTGCGGTAACAATCCAGTTGTTCTTTGTTCCGATCAAACTCGGGTGTCCCTTGTTTACGTAATTAATTAATGTGAGTATCTTGTTTATTTTCTTTATAAAAAGGAAGGAGAAGATCGTGTTATGGCTAGTTATGTAATGTGTGAGTTAACAAACACGTATTTTTAAATAATCCCACCATGTTAATCTTAAATTTTCGGATCAATTATATTATCTCATAAGATAATTATTATTCTTTAATGAAATTTTCGGAACAATTATCTTCTCGTATAAAATGTTTATAACCAGTGATATTGACGACAAACATTCTAATATGATTAGAACTACGTAAAATAGTTGATTAGTGACACAATTAGGACTGATTAATCACATTTAAATAAAAGATTTGCACGTTGAGAGTTGCTATGACTCACCTGATGATTAATTAATACGACTGCCTGGATGACCAATTATATGACATATATTATCTTTTAAAAATATTAAACAAACAAAGCCTAGTTGTATACTACTTTACGACTCTGGTAAACGGAGTCCACCTCATTATGATAAGTATCAAACCTAACCGGCAAAAGAAAAAGGGCAATTGTACTACTTCATGCAAAACTGGAATATTCCAGGGAAATTCTGTACTACTTCCTAATCAGCACTGACTCGTATAGTCATATAGGTATCAGAAAATATTCACAAAATAAATTATTGGACAGCTGTGTCCAAGTTTTCCTTGAAAAGAAAAGGACAAGTAGGCGGCTATGTGGAGAAAGATTAGGTAGAGATAATTCGTGGTTTCTGCAGAGAGAGAGAGAGCTGTAGCCTTTGAGCTGGGCTTGACTTTTCCAAAAACGCTGGGCCTTTTCGAGGGTCTCTCAAGCTCAAATTCTTCCTTTCAAATACGAGCCAGAGGCGAGAGCAAGCACTTCCGCGGCTTCCAGTAGCCTAATAATAGATGTTTGGGCTTCTATGATTTTATCAGGGCTTTAAATAAATTCTAAAGCTGGATACAGGGTTCCGATAAATTGGAGTTTTGATTAAAATGTATTAAAAAACTATACAATATGATACAGTATCCTATCCATGAGGAAAACAAATCAACTAAATGGTCACACTATTATTTTGCCATAAAACTTTACGTAAAGAAGACTATAAAGTATTTATCAAAAAAAAAAGAAGACTATAAAGCTTCATTCCTGCTTTCCATTTACTCTCAGTATTAAGTGGGAGACCAAAAAAGAACAAAGAAGCCCGCACAGCCATTCTTCCAAAGGAAAGTTATAGTGAATGACAAGAAGTCCAAGTTAGACTGAAAAGAGGTAGTCCATTACGCAGAAAATGCGAAGTACATGCGGGGAGAAGTCGCCAAAGAATATCTGGAAAGACTAAGAAAAAACGACCCGTATTTCTCCTAGCGTCCTATAGAAGGAAGCGCGAAGTAGGCAGGTATAATAGAATATTCCACTAAAGCACGGTTTAATTATTAACTTGGTAAATTACCTGCAAGTCGGGAAGAGAGAATTTTCTTGGTAACCATCACTTTTTATTTCTTCCGTTCAACTAACATATAAATATGTATTTTTAGATAGAATTGGATGATTTGGTCAGTGGTGTTCGATTAGGTTAAATTATCTTCGGCGAGCCAATAAATTATCAAATCAAATATAAATTGAATTTTAATCATTTTTAGCCTAAAAGAACAATTCTAATTTAATTTAATCTACCAATCAAAAGCGATGAAGAACTTCATAATTGCTGGATTATTTACGCAAATTCCAAATTTATAGTATGAGCAAAATCCAAATATTAGACCTTTTAAATTTTCAACATAAATACTACCATTCAGTACAGAAATTCCGCTAGAGGCTACGGCAGCCAGAAGAAAAAAATATCTTTCATGCATCATGCACTGCAGGGCCGAATTACTTCTGGTCAGGATCCACAGAGAAGAAAGGTGTATAGTGGGCCGGCGTCAGAGCCTAAAACACATGGAGGCATGAGGGACAGACACAAACAAAAGATGGTGGTTGTGGTTAAAACGTATTTTCTAAAAGTGGGGAAGTCAAGAAGCAGCCCTGCATGTTGAATGGAAAAAGGGAAGGAATGGGTCAATAGTCTACTTTCAATTCACATCGGAGTATCTCTTTGCAAGTTCTCACTCAACTTCCACACAACTACAACTTAATTACAAAGTGACCCTCCAATTAATTAGAGGAAATAGAAGAAAAAATTTCTCGTGTCTTACGGTTATCTGGGCTTATTTAAACCCCCGCATGCTAAAGCAACTTCACATCCATCAGCTAAGACTGCCATAACTACTCCTTCCTTCCTTCCTTCCTTCCTTCACTCTGTTGCCATTCTCTCTTTAATTCTTCTTCTTCTGTGAGAAAAAAACAGGCCGTTCCTGTAAGGTTCTTCAATGGACAAGCTTCTGAAGTGCGATGCGAATTATGTTCCTCTCACCCCTCTAACTTTCCTGAAAAGAGCTGCTGCGGTTTATGCCAACCGCACCTCTATTATATATGAGGGCACCCGTTTCACTTGGCAGCAAACGCACGAGCGCTGTTGCCGCTTTGCTGATTCTCTTCCTTCCCTGAACATGGGGAAAGGCAGTGTTGTAAGTTTCTAGTTCTGTTTTTTTCTGCGTTGGTCTTGAGTGATGCATGCACTGTATAAGCATGTATTTTTTCTTCTTTTTTTTTTTGGCGTTGTTCTTTACTGCAAAGTTGATGCAAATTTTTGATATGTTTGATTTATTTTGTTTGGTTCTTGTTATAGGTTTCCGTGCTGGCTCCAAATATCCCAGCTGTTTATGAGATGCACTTTGCCGTGCCTATGGCAGGGGCAATCTTGAATACCATCAATACAAGGCTTGATGCGAAAAACGTGGCCACAATCCTGCATCATTCGGAAGCAAAACTGCTATTTGTGGATTACCAATACCTGGACTTGGCACACCAGGCTTTAGACATGCTGGCTACTAACTCCACAGCCATGCCATTAGTTGTCGTTATCGACGACATCGATTCACCGACTGGTGTCCGCAAGGGTCACCAGTGGGAATACGAACAGCTTGTCCAGATGGGTAATCCGAGGTTTGTCCCTGGAGATATTGAGGATGAGTGGGATCCTATTACCCTGAATTACACATCAGGAACTACTTCAGCGCCAAAAGGAGTTGTCTACAGCCATAGAGGTGCGTACCTTAGCACCCTGAGCCTAATTCTTGGGTGGCAAATGGGGAGTGAACCTGTCTATCTGTGGTCTCTTCCCATGTTCCACTGTAATGGCTGGACCTTCACTTGGGGTGTTGCTGCTCGAGGAGGAACCAACGTTTGCCTCCGCAACACCACTGCTAAAGACATGTACAGGAGCATCTCTCAACACAAGGTGACTCACATGTGCTGTGCACCAATTATTTTCAACATTCTCCTAGGGGCCAAGCCAGATGAACGCCGAGAAATCGCTCATGGCCCGGTACAAATACTCACAGGAGGTGCTCCACCACCAGCTCCTTTGCTTGAAAAAATGGAAGCACTCGGATTCCATATCACTCACGCATATGGCTTAACCGAGGCCACAGGGCCAGCCCTTGTGTGTGAGTGGCAGATCAAATGGAACAAGCTTCCGCTCCAGGATCAGGCCAAGCTCAAGGCAAGACAAGGGATAAGCATCCTGACGCTTGCCGATGCAGATGTCAAGGATCTTGAGACAATGACTAGCGTGCCTCGTGATGGGAAGACTATGGGAGAGATTGTTCTGCGAGGAAGCAGCATCATGAAAGGGTATTTCAAGGATCCTCAGGCCACCGATAAGGCGTTCAGAAACGGGTGGTTTGCTACAGGGGACGTTGGTGTGGTGCATCCTGATGGGTACCTGGAAATCAAGGACAGGTCGAAAGATGTGATCATTTCTGGTGGTGAAAACATTAGCAGCGTAGAACTGGAGTCCATTCTGTACAAGCATCCAAGCGTCCTGGAAGCAGCCGTCGTCGCAATGCCTCACCCTCACTGGGGAGAAACTCCTTGTGCATTCATCGCTGTTAAACAGAACGCAAGTGGCGAGACAGATGACGTCAAAGAAGCTGACATTATTGCCTACTGCAGGGAAAATCTCCCCCGTTACATGGTTCCAAAGAGGGTGGAAATCTTGCCCGAGCTACCCAAGACTTCGACCGGAAAAATTCAGAAATTCCAGTTAAGGGCTATGGCAAAGAGTTTCGTAATCTCTCAAAATATTCCCCGCAAAATTCCTAGCCATCAAGTCCAAGTCAGCCAAGGAACACATGGTTATGAAAGTCAACCTCAAGAACAAGTTCTTGCAATGTCTCGTATGTAAACCATAATATTCCTCAAACATTTAATTTAAGTGATGTACCAGGAATATAAGTGATTGGAAATTACTAGGAAAATGCTCGATTTACCATTTTCCAATCAAAGAAATACTCCACCTTTGTACCAATATTACTTTAAAGTATATAATTATTTTGAATACTTACCAAAAAAATTAAGTAAGCTTTTTATAGTATATGTTAAATAAGCTTATTATTATTTTAATTAACTGTTTATATGTTATTTGACCGTCCCCGGACTGGACTAACTCTGGCTGGTTGGTAATAGATATACATTATACAATACTACTAATATATTATTTGACCGTATATAATATTTTACAAATTGCTTTAACGACCGTGATTTTGGCTTTCTTGATCCTGTCAAATTTTAGTGACGCCAGAAAGTTACCACTTTTCTATATATATAATATTATCCAACTTTCAAGTTTTAGATGCCTTAAACAATAATGGTATTACTAAAATATATGTTTGTTAATATTATCAACCTCTTTATTAGGAGTCTATATTGCATGCACCACTCACCATGTTCACACTCAAGGGGTAAATTGTTCAAACAAGCTTTATGATCATAAAAGATCATGTATTATATAACAAATGGCGCCCTATAACTAATTAAAACATAATTTATCAATCAATTAAACTACAAGTGTGAGCCAATGAGCTTAAGTCAAAAATAACTGATTGGGATATGAGTTTAAATCCTAATTAACTGATTCAAAAATAATCAGTGTTATAGTTTTCTTGATTTGTTTCTTTTGTTTTTTTCCTACATCTATCGAATTTTGTGGACAGAAACCCCACATGGTTTGATTGGGATTTTCGTATAACTAACAAAAACTGAGATGAGCCCCGTGAAGAGGCCAGCCGAAGGGAACAGAGTGGCCCCCCAGCTGCCATTTCGGATTTCTTGGAATGATGGCGATAAAGAAAAATGAGATTTTTATTTTATTTATTACCGGGCTGATTGCCACGAATACTCATAGGCCCACTCTTGTTTGTGGTAACTAACATTGCTTTGGCGTCTAGCTGGGCTGACGGTCATGTTACATTACTATCTGAAAAAAAAGTTGTGGCAGGTTTATAGATCCTGACCATTCGTTCATTACTTAGATTTACATTATTACATAAATATTAAAATTATAATCATACAAAAAATTAAATAGAATGATAGGAAATATCCCACGGACAGAAGGAGACAAATTAGAGGTAGTTAGAAGGAGAAAGAACAAATCTAAAATTTGTCGGACCCGATTGGAAGCCACAATCTTTTTTACTTCCGTTTCCATGTGATGTCATGTCCTCTCCATGTGTATCTACCTATACAAAAACTAGTTGCTATATATCCGCCATATGCACGGCCCAACCATTGCTTATTGGTGGTGTTTTTTTATATAATATAAAAACATGATAGGTTTTCAATTTAAGATTTTTCAACCCTCAACTCACTTAAAAATAAAAAGAAATACGGTTGATTTTTTATTAATAAAATAGCATATACTGATTTTCTCTATGTTTTGTTTTTATCTGTATTTATTAAAGTGATTGTTCTAATCCATATTCTAAAATTTAAACTATCATTAAATATTTTAGAAAATTTAATTATTTTTTACTTACCCAAGTCATATTGGTTGATCATGAATATGTCCTTACGAATTAGGTACAATAATAGTAATAAAAATATTAGTAGTAATAACAACATTAATATTATTATCCTCTTGAATATCTAGATAGTTTATATATTATTTAAAAAAAATAAAATATTTGTTCATAGAAACACTGATTTCTGTTTTTTTTAGATAGACTATTTTTCACTCATCCGTACTCACCTTCTTTATCTATTTAGTTTCTTTTATCGCTGGGGTCACGCTATTATACAAATACAATAAAAATATAACATTTGACTCATTACCACAACTTTAAGGACTCTTCGTGACCAAGTATTTGGAAGGCACTTTCTGTTAGAGCCAATGTGAAGTCGATGTATGATTGTGATATGTGATGGCTGTTTTATAGTAGATAACAACTATATTAAATGAATGTTTGTATGTTTCAATTTGAGTTTTATTTTTAAAAAATTATAAAAATTATTTTTTGATTAATTCCTTTAAATACCAAAGACATCAACTATGCAGGATTAAAAGAATTTTATCACTCGATCGGATCGGATTGAGCTAGTATCCAAATAGTTAGACTCGTTATTGTTTTATCAAATTTATAAATTGAATTAATTGAATTATTAATTAATTTAATTATAATTTTTGATTTTAAACGAATATTCATAGAAATAAAATCCAATAGATATGCACCTTCGACCATCCAAACTCGAAAGAAGACCATTGACCAAACTTCAGAGATATCGTATCTATGAAAAATATTCGGGCCCCAGCCAAAGAACGTCATGTTGGAGAATAACCTAACCTAGGAGATAACGATTGAGATATTTTAAGCATTTAATTTCATGAGGAGCATTTATGCCTACATTTGACCGGATACTGTTTTACTGTAAAAGAAAATATATTCTCAGACCCATCACTAACTACAATGGATTTCGTTCGACCCACATTTCCATTTCCAAGAGAGAATGTCAGTAGCCAGGTTTCTAAGAACCATTTAGATTCATAGCGTGTCTTGTCATCCATATAGAGAATGCTCCAAAACTAGGGCAAGATTATCAATTTCCACAAATCTAAAAAGCTAATCATACAAAACGATACCGCTTAAGAATGCTAATTAAAAGCACACTTCTCTTAATGCCTAAACTAACCTTCAGCTCTCATTTCCGAAATTGAATTCCAAACGTTCTTTTCTTTGCAGCATTTACACACCACCGTATCTCAATAACTTTTACCCATCCTCTTACCTAATCTACGATGACTCGGACATCTCCCGGAACCTAGCAAGTGCCTTCTTGTGAATAAGAGTTTTGTAACTATCCCCAGCCTGAACCTCAAGGTCAGGATTCGATTTCTTCTGCTGACTCCCAAGTCCTGCTCTACTTTCCATGCCTTTGGCTAGGACCGGTTCTGTCATTCCACTTCCATCCTTCCCCAATCCCTGTGTAATCACAATTATGTCAATGCCAGGATAAGACAGACCTATACCATAAATGTTTGAGAAACACATAATGATGTAAAGAATCCCCACCGGCATCACACTACTCTTTGCAACATCAAAGGCAAGAAAATAGAAAATGTTATGCTTATGAAAAGATCCAGGGGAAAAATTGCAAATTGGAAACTCTAATATACCATTCCCAAATACTTAAGAAAATATAGCTACCAACTTGGTGAGGCAAAGTTAATTATAAACAAATTTCCAAAATAGAGAATTACAATCATGTGAAGAAAAGAGAAAGGAAATTATTGGACTAGTAAATTCTCAATATGAAATAATGAAGGCAAAAGTAGCAGTTAACAAGGAAAATCAAGACATGTTTTATTTTCTGTTTAGAGGAAAACAATACCGAGCCTGCATGCCAGCCCATACTACGGAGCATTCGGTTACCGACATTACTTTCATCAATCGCTTTGTCTGCTGTAATCACCTCATAACTCTGAGCATTAACATCTCCAACTCCACGTCCACCACCAACACCAGGAGGGAAGGGCATTGAATCCAAAGCACTCCTTTTTCCAAGATCTCGATCTTGAATTTCATGATTGATAAACACACAGGATTTCTCACAAGTTAATAGATAAACTGGCACATAGTACAAGCCATTGACTTGGACAACGAAAAAGGTTGACAGCTATCCCAGGCTAACCAAGAAACATAGTCAACAACCAATATTGCTAACAAATATGCGAGCTTGTCTAATACAGAATGCTAGCGTCACTTTAAAAGAAAGATTTGACCAAGCTTACTTGAATCTCCAACTCCAGTGCCAGGCAGATCATCACCAAAGGAGGATGATGAACCATACAAACTCCTCCTTTCTGCTGCACGATCTCTGTAGGTGGTCTGAGATTGTTCCTTGTGAGAAGAGGCAGAAGGCTGTGGCATTTCAGAAAACCTCCTCTTACCACTTCCAGGGACTGCAGGTGACGCATAGGAACCTAATGCAGATACATCTGTTCTGAAGGGAGTATTAACTGTTGCCATATCTTCATTTGATGATAAACCTGCAGCAGTAGCAGCAGTTCGAGAGGCAGAAGCTTCATTAAGAGATCCTGAATACAACATATCTGATCTCACAATGCCTCTTCCAGAACCCCTTATAACCCCCATCAGAGTTCCTCCTGAGCTGTTACTCACAGGTCTTGGCTTCACCATAGACTCCAAACCAAGATTCTGGGCAGATATAGAGACTGTATCAACCCCTGAACTTGATATAGGATTCTCCTTCATGGTTACTACATCAGTTTTAAACTTGCTCTTTCCAGATTGTCCAACTGTAGAGACTCGATCATCAGCTGGACCAGGTAGCTGATTGTCATCAAGAGCGACACGTGTTGCTTGGCCTTCATGACTCCTTTGCTTCCACATCGTCAGTACATTGTTCATTTTCTTCTTGTTAGCTAAAATACTACTCTTTGAAGCAAGTTTAATCTCTTTCGACTTCTCTTTTTCCTTCTTCTCTGCTGCTAATGCAGCTGTTGCTGCAGCCTGTATAGCATCTTGTAATGAGGCAGCCTTCTCAGCAGCTGCAATTGTAGCAGCTGGTGCCGAGATTACTGCTTTTTTGTTATTAGAAGCATCTGATACCTTGGAATGCTCAGATGGCTTATCAGATGTCTTATTTTCAGCCTGTTCTGTGCAAGGAGTGTACTGTTGATTTTGGTGGTCGTATGAGTACCAAATCCCACTGTTGCCATCATAATAAAGACCTGCATATAGCAAGTTACAAAACAGAATAATATAAATGTGCAGCTCACAACTAAAGAACATTTTTCAACTTGTACTCTGATTGTATGTTCTTCTACATCAGTTCTGCCAAACAGGAAACAGTCTGCATAGGACTTTCCATACATTTTTCATCCCAGTATGTAGCTCTTGATGTAGTGTAAATGCACAGTCATCCGTACTACATCACTTTACCCACCAAACTAGTATGAAGGTAGCAGAAGAACCAGACTCATCAAACACAAGACTTTCCTGGAGTTTCCAGTACACACTTATTCTATGCATCAAGAATTCATTGAAATTGAAACTCAAAAGTAAAATCTGTAGAAAGTTCCAATAGAAAACTTGAAATTTACACACCAAACTCCAGTAAAGTCCCAAACAGGAAAAAAAAAAGAGAAAAAGAGACTAGCTGTTTTTGAGCACATGGCATGTGGTCTCTCTTTTTCTTTTTTTATTTTATCTTTAGCTTCGCTTTCTTGATAGTTTAATTAATACTCAAGGCACCAAAAACCCAATGCTTGAGCAATAGTTGTTACTAATTTTCCACTGCACCAGAAATTGTTTCATGCTTCGCTACAACCAAACCTCTTCTTTTATACTTCCAAGAAAGCTAATAAGCACATAAAGGTGATAAGCCATGGATATGCTTTCATAAGATCCACAAACTATAAAGGAGTTTTTATCAACCTTTGGTCTGTGCACAATTGTAAGAGACAGTTAACTTGCGCCAAGAAATAGAGAAGGTTGCAAATCTATGCCTTGGCTAGAAAGTTAGAAAAATCTAACCACCAATCCAAAGGATAATAAATTGCTGAGTAAAGCCCTTGTCAAGATATATGAACCAAATAAAAGTTGCATTTAATAATAATAATATAAACTTTTGTTTCAGATGTATGCAAATCGATATGTATATGTTTTTAATTTCACATGTTGATCCCAAAAGATATATAGGGGAAGAACCTGTATTTCCATCATAGTAGAAACCAGAAGCAGCATCATAGTAATAACCAGATGCTTCATCCCAGACAAAGCCGGATTGTGGAGCAGCACCATTTTGAACGCCCACATCCCCACCAGTTTGCTCCTGTCCACTGCTAGATTGTTTCTCCTCTGGATTATATTCCTTGGGTGCCCATCCAACAGCATCATACTACAGTAATTAGAAAAAAATAAGTGTAAGAATTCAGTTTTGGATTTACTGGGACCAACTTGCAGGAAATTGAGACCCTCAGTGATAGGAAACCAAGGAACCAGCAACAGGAAAGAAATTAGTAAAAGCAACAGCAACCAAATAAATTATAGCATAATATCATTAATTGATATAGCTAGATAGCAACCACCCTCTGGAAAGCCTCTCCACTTGAGGGTTTTACATTGCCAACTTCTAACCAGTTCAAGCAAGAGTTTCGCCCAAAGAATACTCCGACTGTCATCGACACACATAAAATAAAAGCAACAACAATAATATAAATTATAGCATAAAACCTCTACTTTGATTGAGCTAGATAGCAGTATCTACCCTCTCGAAAGCAATCTCCTTGAGGGCTAATTACCAACTTCTAACCAATTTAAGCAATAATTTCATCCAAAGAATACAAGATTGTCATCAATACACATATGTGGCTGCAATCTCAAACAGTACATAGATTAGCATGCTTAATCTTTTACAATATTTTTTCCTCTTTCCTATAAGTAAGGTGAGAACTGCCCCTCATTTTTCAGATGATTAACTTCAAAATGAAAGATTTGAAGTTTGTCCCCAGACGAGTATAACCTGTTGAGCAAATGCAGCCGCCTGAATTGCAGCTGCTGCTAAACTGCTTGATTGTGAAGATCCTGATGCCCCAGATCCTGGACCAAGAATGCTCTTTGCATATGCTACCCTTAGGATTTGACCGTTCTTCTCAAGGGTAGTTCCGTTGGTAGCATCAAGAGCTTTCGTAGCATCCTCAACCTACAAAGAATCAAGCATGTCGCTACATCTCATACAAGGGGAAGTTAAGTAACAGAATTGGAGATATAAGACTGTTTCAACTTTATAAACTCAAATAAAAACCCAACAAAATTAACTGATTGATTCAGAAGAAAATTATAATAAACATGGTATCTTCTAGCCGTAAAGCCTGTAATAAAATTTATTTACTTTTTACAGTCTGAATTGCACAGCCAACAGTGCTAAAGATAATGCTTGCAAAATTAAAATTAGGACAGAATGTTAAAACCATGGAGAATAAACCAATAAACTAAACAGTAACCAAGTCATTAATGATGTGAAACAGGCGCACCGAATGAAAATGAACAAAAGCAAATCCCCTTGAAACATGAGTAAACTTGTCTCTGACAAGGCGAAGATCCTACAAAAGGAAAAACAAATCAAAACATTCAAAAAGAAGACAAAGAAAAATTATCGTTGAAATGAAAGAAAGCTGACTTTTCTAAGACTCTGTAGTATGGACCTTAATTGGAGCATGTTTTGAAAATTCATATCGAAGCATCTCCTCATCAGCATTTTCATCCAATCCACGAACAACTAAAACATGTGTTGGACCTGTTTCAACATCAGGTTAGTGAATAACAAGAGACTAGATATTAGCACAAGCTAGGTGCAAATAACGGCTTAAACCAACCTGCCTCGAATCCTTTCTTCCCTAAAGTTGCTGAATTTGATGATGCTATATCAGCTGGTGGAGCATCATCAGTTCGAGGTTCATTGCACTGAGAAAGTTAAAAAAGATTTTTATTAATTTGCTATTCACAATCCAACAACTTTTACATTAAGTATATGTATCAAGAAACTGTTATTTGCTTGGAATATTAATAAAAGATGTAAAAGAGTACAAACTCTACACCAGTTGATAAAAGCAAAATGCCTAACGTAAAATATACATGTACCGGTAACATTACAAACCTGCCAGTATAATTTTCAGTACATTGCAAGTATGCTCAAAAAGCATAATGTAGTGATGATATAAATAGTGAAACTGGTAGCTCAAGAAAAGATACATAGTATGGTTCATTTTATGTGATAAACATATTGATTCCTCATCTTTTTTAACTTATGCAATTCAATTACAGTGTACCACAGTCCAACAACTTCTATTTGTCCTCATATATTGACCTATCAAATATCAAGTGGAAAAAAGAAAACATGGGAAAAAAATACAAACCTGAAAGCATGATGTACGCCGTGCAAAATTCACACAAGCACAAATGGTGCACATCCAATCTGATGGGAGTGTGATGCTTCTATGGTTTGAATTACCAGATTTCATAGCATTATCTTGGCCAAAAGGTCCACCTGCCCCCCCAGTCGGCTTACTACTGAAAGACAACAGGAACCAAAGGAACTAATTATCCTTGATATACAGCAACACTACATACAAAACAGAAACTGACATTTTTGTCAAAATATTATAGCAAACAGAGAATAGAAGTGAACATTTTGAACCAGAGTGGAACATATGAAATCATGAATACAATTTTATCATGATTTCACATGTAATAAATTTTCCATCTATATTACCTCAACATATAAAACTTGGCAGTTACACAAGTGAACAATAATGACAGATGACTATGCTGGAAACATGTCAAGACAAGGAAATAAAACATAGCTGGAGAAAAAGCTGCACCTGTACTCAAAGAAAAGCTTCCTCCCATCCACAACAAGTCCATCATCACCTATCCTATCCATCATTGCGCATGCTGCCTCCTGTTTTAGAAAAGCCATTCCTTTTAGCATGTTCGTCAGACCCAAACCATGAAAGATATCAAGTTTCAATGATAAGCACCACTGAAGGAAAATCAATAAATGCAAATCCCCGTGATATGCCGGAATTCCTTTCTTTGATTACACGAATGTGACGAAGAGGTCCCCATTCAGCCTGATGGCAAAGAAAAGTGAGAAAATGTTTAAACCCATACCTACTGAGGTGAAATAAGAAAGCACTAAAAGTAAGATGTCAAGAGAAAAGTACAAGTATCTGATAAAGATCTTCCTCAGTTGTCTTCTGCGAAAGACCTTTAACAACAACAGTAGCAGAAGGAGCCTACAAGAAAATAATAATACTTTCAGACAACTAAAATGTAGAATAAGCACCAAGACAAGGAACAGTCTACAAATTTACCACATTGTAACTCCCACGTTGACGCTTCTCCTCACGGTCTCTCCACTTTTCAGTTCTCTCATGCCGACCCTCATCATAGCTGTCTTCTCGCTGACTTCGACTACGACTTCTATCTTGAGGAGACCTTGATCTTGGACGATCATCATGTCCATGAGATTGGGATCTTTCATGCCGCCTACGTGGACTCATAGATCTTTCATGACTCAAACCTCTCTTATCACGTTCTCGTTCATGGGACTCGCGCCTCCTCCAACGTCCCTCTCTCCTATTGTCATAATCAAGATCATGACCATGCCGACCATATTCATAATCCCTCTCACGGCTGTCCCCCCTACTTTGGTGGGAAGCACGAGGCCTGTAGTCATAATTACCGGATGCAAAATCATCACGATCACGCCCTCCAAACCTGGAACCCCTATCAAATCCACGATCACGATAGTTATCAACACCACGGTAGGCATCCCGAAAATCAATCTCATGATCATGATAAGTATCCATTTCATAAGAATCTGTATACTGTTTTTCATGTCTCCTTGCATCCCTATCAAGAGAATAATCTACTTCATAACTTTTCCGTCTCGATTGAGGCAAAGAAGCACCAGCAGGAGGTGACTGGTAGTAATCCCTTTCCATAACATCATGGCGGAAAGCATTTCTTTGGTAAGCATTTTCTCTTGAGTATCTTTCATCGAGGAACCTCCTCTCATCATATGAACCACCAACCCTGCTTATATAACAAGAATAGGTGAAAGAGAAGAGACAAAATCTGACATCACATTCAAGATGGTAGGAATAGACAGAAATAAAAGAGATCACAAACAGAAGCATGGAACCATGAACAAAAAAATATATATAATAGAAATGTTTAATCATAAGCATATGACCGCATGGGTACCAACTATTCACTGTCCACTCACCGGTAATTAGGCTCATGAGCAGCACCATAACCCTCTAGAGCCTGTGGATTGAAGAGAATAAGCTTATGTCAGCAACAAATACCAATCATGATAGGAGGGATTAGGCAAATCCATTCCATAAGCTCACTGTCCCCAACAGCTTTCTCTTTAATTTTCTTTAAGGATGAGAGGTGAGATGCCCAAAAACAAAATGGACAATCACATGAAAATTTCTTGTATTTATGATGATCATCATCCCATAAATATGATATTTTTCTTTGTTTTATTAAGGAGGAAACCACAATTACGCTGTTAGTATCCCATCCTTGCTGCAGAACATAGCGACCAGGGTCCATTTCTCAGAAGCAAGCAAACACGCAATGCCTGTGCAACGTAAGGCTTTCCGGTGAAGGTCTAAATCCTCCCTTTTTTTCCCTCCTGTAAAAAAAACATGCATCCACAAACAGACACACAGAGTCATGCCACGTTGAAAGAACAACAAAAGCATCAATAAGTCCCCACTGCTTCGGCTGGCCTCTTCACTAACTCGGAAAATCCTCTTAAGTTAAATCAATTCCTTTCCAACAAAGTCCGAGAAACACCCAATCCTCCAATCCAATCCTCTCAACATAAAAAATCCAATGACCCAGACATACTTAACCAGCATCAATGTTAATCAACGTCCACGACAAGTAGCATTCATATTAAACATCAATTCCGAAATAAAATACCTACTCGTAAATCAAACACGGAATTTCATTCGCCTTACCGTCAAATCTCAGTACATAAATCGAAACTCAAAATTAAGAAGCGATCAAGAATGAAGATTTTTATCAAATGATTTTTAAAACTTAGGGGTATTATATGTAAAAACGTAAAATTGCCAATACCAGGCGTTTGTAGGAAGGATCTGTCCGGATAGCCTCGTCTTCAAAATCTCCTCCTCAGCTTTTCGGTTCGCGGTCTACTAGGGTTACTTGCCTTTTAGACCGGTGTTTTCTATTTTCTTTTGAAGTTGAAGAATTTCACTGCTCGTTCCTGTGGTTTGTTTGGGACTCTTAGCATAAACGGTACGAGAGAGACTGAACACGGAGACGCACAGATGTTCTCAAGGTTTATGGTACAAACGCACTATGAGGCCCGCTGTTTATACTATACGATACTGGGCTTTTAATTGGGTTAATTCCTTAGGCTTATCTTTCTGGATTTCCTACCTCGGCCCAAGACTCTCCATCTATCATTATTATATTTTATCCCTATCTACTCCTAAATACTAATTCATGATTTTCTATACCTAAATCAAGTTTGATAGGTATGCATTTATTAACTCATAACTTCAAATTAGTAATATATGAGTCATATACAAAAATAAATTTTATTTTTTTAAAAAAACGAATAAAATCAGAATATATATAAATTTCATTCATGAAGATTAAATATTTAATTATTATTAAAAATAGATTTTATTCAAATTAATTATTGAATACTGCCAACATTAATCAAACCAGATCGGGTGAATTTAAGGTGCTTCCAGTACCGTGCACCTCTATTTAGATCACTTTTTACGTAAACAGTGATCTGAATCTCCTGATATAAACATTCAGTAACACCTTAAAAAACCAAACAGGGATAACAATAATAACAAAGATAATCGGAAACCCAACACAGAAAGTAGCACTTCAGTTACAGGACAGCTTCATTAACTTCTTCCAAGCTGGGCGACCTGAAATGTCTTCCCACCAATCATTGACATGCACCCTCTCCCTAACCAGGTTCCCCATGCCAGCTTCCTCCATTAAATACCCGGTTCCTGGAAGATGGCTTAAATCAGCAAGCGAGAAAGAATCACCAGCAAGATATTTGCTTTTAGAAAGCCTTTCCTCGTACACATCCAAGACCTTTTCCAGCTTCTGTTGAGAAGTGTGGACTAGTTTCATGTCACCAGGCTTCCCCATTCGCGGGAAGATCACAAGCTGAAGCACTATAGCGTATACTAATTCGTTGAAATTGTGGGCTTCTACTTCCAGCCATTGGTCCACTATAGCTCTCTCTTCCAATGTTGATCCCAGAAGATTTGGACCCTGGTTCTCATACTTCGCTGCATAATACCTTATGATCGCCCTGGACTCTGATTAAAATTTTAAAAAAAGTTAGCACATAAATTACTTATGGGTTGTAGTCATGTATAGACGAAGAAATCAAATGATGATGTTACTCTTACCGAAGAGCTTCAAATCGCCATCCTCGACCACTGGAACTTGCCCGAATGGCTAGGAGAAACAAGAAACAAATGTTGTTCAGGATTAGAATCAGTAATGAAGAGGAAGACATGCCAACAAAGTCCAGCATAGTCTGACATGCATAGTTGAACATACCTGTTTGAGGAGAAAGGAAGGGCGCTTGTGCTCTCCAGAACTAAGCTCGACATGTACAAGTTCATAGTTAATTTCCTTCTCCAGAAAACAAGCCAAAACCCTCAGAGTGCAGGCAGACTTTGCTAGACCATACACTTTAACAACCATCTTCTAAGTTCTGACACAACCGAAACTGGAAGCTAAGCACCAAGTGATAGCTTAGTTGTCGTTGGTCTACCTACACCTCATATTTCATTTTATAGGGCAGACCTCGAGTTCATACGTTAACAGCCTGCATATGTCTCTAAACCCCCATTCCTTCAACAGAAATGGTCTCTGTTTACTATACAGTCAAGGTGCATTGGCTGGTGGTTGTCACGAGGCTTCCTCCTCTAGGTTAAATTTCTTAAAATCCCCATGTTCAATAAAATCATACATAAAAAAATTATCTGAAAATTTTGATATTAGATTCATCTTTATTTAGTTAATATTTTCTGTATAATAAAATTAATTAATTATTACTATTCACGTAAATTACAAAAAATTATCTTTTTCGTAAATAGGATACTGCCGTTATGGTGGTTGTCACGTGGTTGCAATTTACCGAACAAAACTGGTGGCTCGAATTACCCACGTGGAGCTGAATATAAAGACGGTAGGACACCCACAGAAGGGGTAATTTCAGGTCATTTGGCACCAAACATAAAAGGGAAGAATCCTGAGACGAGAAACCCTTTGGCATCAGTGGAAATATACAGACAGATTACCCTTCTCATTCCAAGAATCTGATATGGATTTACCATACTAACATTTAACTCGAGGTGCTGCTTTCTTCCTTCTGGTGTTTTGAGTGGACATATCTAATCAAGAGTGGCTGCATATAAGAGTAGTTAATATACAGATTAAATTTGATTTTTTTACCTCCTCTCTTCACTATGTATACAACTCTTAGAATCTGTATGTCCCCTCTGCAATATATATACTCATGATTTTGTCAGGGACGGTGTTCTTGATGGAGGAATGACAGATCTGGCATATGCAATTGGCAAAGCAGCTATCTTCTTTGATTTGCTTACATAAGCCCGCTTTGTGAAGTTGTTGTAGTCATTAGCTTCAATCTCATCCAGTATCTGGCGGTATAACAGTAGGGATGCCCAAACCTGCAATGCCGAGAAGCACAAAATGCATCAGAGTCTCCAAGCTGAAATTCTAGTTGAACTAATACCAAGTTGATAAAGATTCTCAAACTTGGTGACATGAGGCTATTCCTTTTTCCTTCTAGTAGCCAAGAGCACAGAGACAGATATAGCTGGTTATCTTTGTGGCTAATAGTAAACCAGAATCTTGAGTATGATCGTAAATTGTTTCATTTTCCTCGATTCTTTCAGGGTCAGGAATCCAACTTCTGTATCTATTCTAAGGCATGTATAGTATATACTTGAGAGAATTTTTCTGTTGATTGCTTACCGGCCATCTACTTGCAGCGCTAAGCTCTGTCACTCCTTTCTGGGCCTGGTCAAAAAACATCCTGGCTCTCTTTATTTGATTCTTCATAAAGTTTCGCCATTTATCCGTAACCTTGCCAGCAAATATGTCATCATCTGAAAGACCTGCCTGAGCTAGCTCATCCTGTGGTAGATAAACCCTTCCTCTTCTTGCACTGTGAAGTAGAGAAACATAAGCAGATAATACGACAAAGGTAACGATTAAGGCAAAGAAAGGCCTAACATGGTTTGAAACTTATAGAGGCTAAACAGCATCTCAAGTTTCCTATTCGGTCTCCTAAATAATAATTATATACTCTTAACTATCATTTCTTGAGTAACTTTTATAATAATAAGAGCAGGATAACCCTTCTGATAATACAATTCAAAGTCCACCTAAGTCTCTTAGTAGGCCTCACTAGACAGTCTATAAGGAATCAGTATTGGAATTTTGCTAAAGCACTGAAAAGACTTACTCCTCTCCAACGTCCCTGAGGATGTTGGTCAGCTGATTTGCTATTCCCAACGCCAAGGCAGCATTGTATACACTCTCAGTTGATGCCTGGGATTCAGGGGCAATTCCCATGACTGGAACACTCATTATTCCAACAGTCCCAGCAACATAATAACAATAGAGATATAGCTCGTCGAAGTTTTTATATCTTGATTTCTTCAGGTCCATCCGCATTCCTTCAATCATGTCTTTGAATGGCTGACACAGAGATGAATATAATATGAGAAGCTCAGCTTTGCAATATGTAAAATGTCACATTAACCGAGAATGAGATAGTAGCAGGTGATAGAAGTTATGACTGAAAAGGACCTACTAAAAGAAAGAGCAATAATACGGCCGCAAACAGCAAAACTCTTTGCCTGTATCATACACCTGTGAGCCCTATTGAAATGCTTCCATTGATCAATGGCAACTCACAGACCAAGCTTGTCAGATACAGTTCAAATTCTAGTGCGGTTTACTAAGCCAGGCATCGTGGTCATCAAAACAAAAGTGCTGGTTAAGTAGGAAATGCTTAGAAGGGAGATATTAATATTTAGGTTCAAAGAGGAACAAAAAGAAAGAATGGAATCATAAATCAAAGTTTGTGAAAAAGCTGCTTGTTCAGGGCATCACTGTACATAAAGTCAGCTTCGTTTAGACATCAATGTTATTGGACAAAACAGGTCTGGAACTACCCAAATGGCCAATCAATATTTGTAAATGGTCCATGATTCTGGACTAAAAAAACTACAAGGAAAAAGCAACAGCGGAAGAACAAGCTGTTCACTTACAAAGAATACACGCACAATAGCCACCAATGAAACATTTTCAAGGGAACATTTTTAAGCACAAGCTAAGTTCTTCCGGTTACAGCTAATGTTGACACGAAAAGGTATAGGCTAACCTGAATGTCCACCGGAAATTTAACAACTGTGTCCGCAAGAGCAGCATCAAGCATATCAAATGGACGTCCTTGAAAAAGATCTTCCAATCTTGCCTCCCACCTATCTAGAGCTGTGGGTGTGATGTGCGATGCGTTAGGTCCATCCACAAGTTCATCTGTTCTCCTACACCACACTGCAAGCACAAAAGTGTAAGAAACAATAGAAGGCATTCAATTCCATCAGGATTCCAGGTAGTAATTGTCCAATGCAGTTTCTAGATATTACCACTGAAAATGAACGACGGTAAAAAAGGACAACGCATCCATTTTGTTCAGTCTAATGAGTTGATCAGAGTACTAAAGATGATAAGTTTTGCACTGAACAATTCTTAATCATTTCTAAGATAGATCAATGTATTCGTCAATCCAGATAAAATGACCAGCACTCAGAGTCCTACGATTGGTCCTAGTTCATAAACTCTGGAATTGGTTTATAGAAATTCTACCAATGAACCAAATCTCATGCCTAACACCTGAATTTAGGATTTTCTTCCCAACCCTCAAACCTTACAATCTAAGGAGATTGCATTTGAGTTAAGGGTTCATTGGATCATGAGGTCTGGGATAAAACTCTGGAAGCCACCCCTACCTTAGGGTAAAACTCAACTATTATGCAGGGGAAACCAGTTCACTAAAATGTTTTTCCCTTGACATTTACCGTAACATTGAAGCAGTCCAAACATTCACTAGCCAAAAAACTGCATATACGTTCAAGTTTTCTGATTTCTGCTTTCCTTCAACTTTTTTATGCTCTGAAGTATCATAATCTGAGTTAAATTTCCATCCAACCATTGAATTTCGTTTCTTAGTTTAGATGGTGATGGCGTTTTAGGCCACAAACAGAAAGAAGAATTCAGATAGAATCCATATCCTACTGACCATAAATTGCCCAGATAGCCCTCCGCCTTTCTGGAGTCATTAACATAGTTCCTGAGAAAAGAAAATCAATTTGTGAGCACAGTCGACACGTATAATCCCAGCAAGAACGTAAAACACGAATTCAATAAAAGAAAACAGAAAAAAGATCATAGAGATGCCTAACCCAGGTAAAAAGTCTTGGCATACTCTTCACAAACTTCTCCACAGCGATCATAAGCTTCACTCAACAAGCTCAAAGACCCTGGAAGAACAACATCCGGCTTAACTTCAATATCCCTCCTCAACTGTTTCTTAACCAAGGCTGCCTGCTTCAGCACTACATTATAAACCTTCTCCTCTGACGAAATAGCCAATTCTCCAGATGGAGAGGCTATCGTGCTCGATATCGCGGAGACTTTGCTTCCACTCGACGGGGAAGGAAACCTCAAATCTGCAGCAAATGAGCAAGACTTCCATTTCTGACTTCTACCCTTTATTGCAGTAGTCTTACACAATAAATTCGGATCTCTGGAAACAAACTTTGGTGAATCTAACACCCTGGAGGAATCGAGTAACCCAAAATAATTGGAAACCTCTGCTCTTGGGGTGACAACCCATAGCAATGCTACAGTCATGGTGGAAATCTGAATTCTTTATTTCCGAACTCTACTTTTTAGTATATTCGTTCCGCAATTTCAATCACCGGAAAGAATAAACTCGAATCTTATCTTCTTTCAAAGTCTGCCACCCCGCTAGCCTTTTGACGCAAAAGCTAAAAGGGTAGCTACACGGAAAAGCTTCTCAACTTACTCAAAACAAGCCCGTCATTTATTTTGGACCAAACTCTTCGAGTTCTTCAACAGCAAGCGGAAGAGAGCTAACTCAACCTTCAGCTTTCCTGTAATTGAACCACGAATGCTGTAGTCACAGTACTACAACGACCAGCAAATGAATGAAATATTGGAAACGATAAACTCCAATATCGGGGATCTTGAAGAAAAATGCTTCTCAAATTTACAAACCCGCTTTAATGCTATATATCGACTGGCTATTTTAACATTCCTTTATCAAGTTACAACTAGAATATACGAAGAGAACATACGAATGGTGTTAAGCGAGGTAACCAGTAAGAAAAACCACACCTTTTCCTTTGCTGCTCTACAACCACACAACCAACTGGAGCTTTAAAACTGGCTGCAGCAAACGTGGGCCAAACTAGAGTGAACTACATACAAATCACAAAAGAATACCAACAAGGACAACTTAGCTCCACGCCTCTGCTGATGCTTGCAAGTTGCTATGCTTTTGTAATTTTACGAGTTTCACCTGCATTCCCCTCTGTCTGGTTTATATCTGTCTTTCCCACAACGTTTTGGTCCTGTGCTGAGGTTAGCGGTTGGAAAGGATTAGAGGGAAATCAGAAAGGTAGAATCCTGATCGAGACGCAAATGGTTATTGACCCACCATGATGACCCTCAACCTGAGTCCACATTCGTTGGCGAATTTCTTTTAAAAACTGAAAAAAAAATGATAAAGCTCCATGAGCAAGAGGGTCGGTCAAAGTACTAAATTATGAAAATATTGGACTGCCTTGTCTACAGAGATAACCAAAATATTATAGAAACTAAGTAGTTTCGTTCATTGTAAGGTTAATTTTAACTTATTACTATAATAGTTAATCGAAATCTTCATCATAGCATTGCTACTTAAATTCCATATGTATGCTTATAGATATGGAATGTTATTACAAATCTACTTATCAATGTAAGATGTGTTTGGTCTAAAGGGCAATATATTGTTGGTGGGTTGCGGGTCGGTTCTGGACCCGCACTAGGTCTGCCGCCCGACAAAATGTGCGGGATACATAGTATATTCCTAAAGTGCAACCCTCAAAACAAAATTCATGCAAAAAAGTGATCCGATCATGCGTACACGTGGACATATCACCCAATCAGTGGAAGATAACGTTATCCTATGCGTAGCCACTGGAAACTACGAGGGATTGGGACACGTGGCTAGCCCGTAGTGAATAGTTTAAGGAAACAACTGGATCCTCCTCATCTAATTGCCGAAACCTTACAAGAAAGGAGAATATGGACCAGTGAAATTTCGAGACCGGACCACTGGAATCGAAGCAGAAGTTTTAAATAATTGAACGGGTTAGGTTAGTAAATTGGAACTTTGGACTTGCGGGGATGGTCCGTCCACGCCTTCCATTTACGAGCTTGGAGGTCGTCACTCGTCAGGTCTTCAATTTGACGCGTATTGCTACCGCCACCCTTTATTTTTTTTATCATTACCTCACAGGTTGGTACATTTTGTTTTATACTGCGGAGGGGTATATTTTTAGTTTTTTTTTGTTCTGTTCGTGCTATATTTATAACCAAACAATTGTTATCCCTACTCTTCCCATACAAAGCAATTTTGACATTTTTTTTTGTGCGGTAGTATAAGTGGCCGTGTAAGGTTTTATGCATGCAAGGGAGGACAAGTGACCAACAAGGATTGAAGCATGGGATATCGTAGTATTTAATATTTTTTATTTTTTATTTTTTATTTTGGATATTGAATATAATTTTTAAACAATTAGATCTAAGGTTTTGTTGATTTATACTGGAATTTACTTTGACTAATTAATACAATTGGTTTAAATTATAATATCTTGTATATTATAAAAATTATGTATTCGACCGAATATTCTTATATTGTAGAAATTGAAGATTCTAGTTTTTAAAATAAAATGTGTAAAAAAATTTTAAAATACGAAACAAAAAACCCACCGTCATCTTCAGGTTTGCTTCCATTTATACTTCTTACGCAAGGGACGGTGGCGAGTCGTGGAATCATTAATTCCAACAACGGTGAGTGGAGAGGAGTGTGGTTGATTTTGAAGAAAGTGGTGGGGATTGACACGTCTTTCCATTTGTTGGTGTCCAATCGAATAGCTGTCGTTGTATTCGGTTCTGGTCTGGAAAAAGCCGGGTCAGAGTCAGACCACGTTATTTGAAACGTTGAACCCATCTACAGACTCGTTTCCACCATCCTTATTAACGGGGTTGAAAGGTCTCCAGTTTGACGCGTCAATACTACCGCCACCCTTTATTTATTTATATTACATCAGTTACTGGTAGGTTCACTTTATTGTTTGTTTTATATATTGATTATTATCCACCGTTCATTCAGTCATTTGTTATCATGATAGTCGTATTTTGGCACGTTTCGTGCACATTGAACTTCCATGTATTTTTATTATTTATTTAATATTCAATAGATTGATTTATTTTAAAATTTTAAATACTGTAAATTTAGTCTTATCTAATTTTATGTTTTACGTTTAGTAGGACACAAATAAATCTGATTTTTGGGTTCAATCTTAATTAAAAAAATTAGATTATATCAATCTGGTCTTACATTAATTCGAATTGGTCCTAAAACCTAAATATTCACTTCTTATGCTGTTCCATTTAAAAAAGTAAAATTAACCAAAGCGTGTAATATTCAAATAAAAATATAAATAAAATTTGCTTGTAACAAAATTATTCTTAATATAAAAAATAGCATGCTAATTTTAGTGAACTATTATTTTTCAATACCAGCTAAGACCTCAACCAACTTCCGTGTAACTTCGGTATACATTTTCCGCCGTCGTATATGGTCATCTGTGAAATGGTGTGAGGTGCTATGAATTTAGGCAAAAGCGTTTTCTTTATTTCTGTTGTTCCGAGACGCGCCGATCAAATCACATCACCTCCACCTCATGCGCAGAGCAATTCTAGCATTACTTTACTCTTGTGATGTAACTCAAACCCGACAGACAACAACCTGTATTGAGCACGCACGGCAACATGCGATAATAAACGGGTATCCTAATTTATATTTTTTCGGAGAAAATAATAGTTTCCTAATAGAGTGATTTTTGCATAATAGAATTGATGTTATTTTAATACTATGCCTTGTGTTTCATACTTGGGCTACTGAAGGATGTTTAAATGAAAACAGAAAGACACAGTTAGAGCGTACCTGTAATGAAACAGACGGAGTGAATTTTTAGAGATCACCATTCTTATATATATGCGTTTTATTGATGACGAAATCAATATCGGGAAAAAAATATTATTTTCGTCGATCATCTTACGAATTTTGAATTTTGGATGACACTGATTAATATAAATATTTTATCTGACAGAATAATAACAACAAAGGTTACGGCGGGAGTCTGGTGTGGAATTGTTTACTAGAGTAATAAACACTTGCTGAAAAGCACCTACCACAATTTTCTACTTGAAAAGGAAAAAACAATGATACGGGGAGAGTCTCGTGTGGAATTGTTTGCTAGCAGCGGTCAAGAGGGGGCAACCTAAGAACTAATTTACCAAAATTAAATACAATTTGACTTTGGACTGAAACAACGCCGCCTTCTTTCTAAATAGTAAAGGCATAATAAAGACACTGTTAAAAGACGGGATGATGAAACTGGACAACGCGTTCCACTGTTTCTGGGATCCACAGATCAGACTTTTAACATTTAGTCCGGTTTAATGCTGTAATTGGGTGATTTTTGGTTTTTAAAAATCTGTATTCGTATAAAAGTTAGAAGTAGTTCAAAATTTCCAAAGGAGATATTTTGAAATATTAACATAATATAAATATTGATAATTTAAAATATATAATCATAAAAGTAATAGTATAATTTAAGCATTTATCCTGATTATTTTTTTCACATAAAATATTTTATCGATTTTATTTATGCATGCTAGAAAAAAAAAATACTAGAACGATATTTATAAATTTTATCCTAATCATTTTTCAATCCGAAATTCAATTAACCGGTTTACTAGAGGATTTAACAAATTAAAAAACAAGAAAATAAATTGGAATGTAAAATTAATTAGCTATTTTTGTTATAAAAATATATAAGTCTATTATAAAAAATTTAAAATATTATAATTGAGATGATGAAAGTTTATTTCAGAAAGACTTTGACGGGTTCAGTGTTTAGAAGTCAAAATATAGAATCCCGAAATTAATAACTTTTTAGTTACATTACAATTCGACCCAGTGTTTAAGAAATACCATAAAAGTCATCGTTAGGTATTGGAACGATTCACGTATCAATGCAAAATCTGTGGACACATGACTCGGACAATAGATGGATTACTATATAACATAGCGTCTTGAACTTCTCTACAAGGAAACTTCATTGAATATAGCGGGGTACAACTTGAAGAATATAGTATCATATATGAAAATATGTCAAACTAGCAATAATTTTGATTTTTAATTAAAAAAAAATACAGATTGTAGATACTGACAAAGGCAATTGATATCATTGCTGTTCGAATGGGCAATAAAAATTCTAAGGAAGCTAAAGCTGCTTTCCTTTCGCCTTTTTCTCCGGACAGCAGAATTGATATTACAAATTGAACGTATGTGTGCCCTTATATTTTTTTAACCAAGCCACACCGTTTGAGCTTCTCGTGCTTTTTTCTTTGTATTTAAATAATAGAAACAGACCTGCATAATATATTATAAACCTATTTAAAAATAATCGTAATTAAGAGATGACGTTGGTCTCTGGATCAGATCTGTGTATGACAGATAACTCCTACACGTTGTTTATCTTGTTCCCTTATATGCGTGGCCTTTTTGGTCCATGTAAAGATTTTGGGCTTTTTGTACCATAGAATGCTAGCCCAAAATATGGCTTCCACGGCCCATTTCACTAAACCGTAAGTGATTGTTTTTATGCCCGGTGGTATTACCAAAACTACGCTGGGTTGGCTCTGTAATAACTTCAACAAATGATTGTGATTATGCCCGTTGGCATGCTTAACAGTGCTGCATCTTTATACTAGCCAAACAAACTTGAAGATCCCTTGGGAAGCAAATAGGGAAGATCTCTTGGATACTCTTGGATACTGGCTCAGTTTATCAACGAGAAATAATCGCTCAGTTTATTCAGCGATCATTTGGGGAAATAATCATCATATCCATTTCCTTAACTGTCAGACTCCCTCCAACACAAACAGAACAAAAGCGAGAACAACAAGAAACAGAAAATTTAAAACTCTTTTAAAGAAAGTAAACAGAGAAGGATCAGAATTATGGCTTGATATCTTAATTAAGAGAAAATCATTAGCACAGTATGTTCAGCTTCGATCATCTGGGGAAATTATCTTCATCTCCTTCTCCAATGTATCTATAATAGTTAAACTTGAAAACGACCACATGGAACAAAATAAAAGCTCGTGAGAGTAAAATTTTGAGAACACTTTCACGGAATCAGAAAGAGTTACCAAAAAGTGTAGACCAACAAACTATACACTGTAAAAGGTATTGTTAAAATAGCAATAATAATATTTTTGAATTAAAAAAAGCAGATTGGAGATACTGACCAAGGCAATTTGACATCACTGTGTTTGAATGGGCAACAAAAGTTCGAAGCTAGTGCTGTATACGGGCCCTTATACTTTTTAAATCAAGCCCACCATGGTTTTTTCTTTTGGATTTAAATACTAGAAACATACCTGCATAATATATTATAAACTTCATTAAAAATAAATATAATTAACATATGACTTTGTATAGTGTTTTGCTGTATGAGTGGGCATTTTGGTCCATGTAAAGATTTTGGGCTTAATTCTATTCGCAGTATTTTCATGTACCATCAATTTTGACTTCCACAGCCCGTCTGACGAAACCGTACGTGGACGTCACTCCTATGATCCCTCTTCCTAAAACTGAGGCTGGGATGGCTCTGTAACTTCCGATTGTGTTTATACCCAGAGGGGTAAGCTCTACAATGCTGCATCTTTATATCAGTCAAACAAACCTGAGGATCCCTTGGGAAGGGATTAGTAAAGGTCTCTTGGAAAACGGCAGATCATGATAGATAATTGTTTAGTGAACTGCCAGTCACGTAGAGGTGTTATCTAGCCCGACAGAAAATTCCCGATCTGACCAAAAAATCGATAGGGAAATCCGACGGAAATAGAGTGTATTATGGAGAAACAGGTCGATAAATTTTTTACCAACTAAAATAATCGGTAAATATTTTTCCAATCTAACGGGATCAGTTATCAATCTGCCACCAGATTAAACTCTTTTCCGAGAAATTTTATTTAAGAGATCCCTCGACTATTCAGCATCCTATAAGTAATGAAACCAAGTTAAAAATATAGCAGCTTAGTCATCACTTTCTAATCCTAATAAGCTAATTTTTATCTAGTCATTTTTGAATAAAATAAGTCTAGTCAGCATCCATCGAGGAGACTGTTGAGTCCCGAGAAGGTGATTGCCTCGCTGGGGCCTTTCGTGACTGGGAACTCATCTGATGAACTCCTGGAAACATTGGTGGAGAAACTTGGCGATCAAACGGTACTCAATTTACAATAATCTTGCAATTGGGTGAAATGATGGGGAAATGATTATACGAATAACCTTTTGAACATGATGGATAAGAAGTGGTCGTGATTTTTGTTTCCAGTATTACAAATATGTGCTGCAGACACCGTTTGCGTTGACGGGCACACACAATCTCGCAAAAGCAACAGCCAAGGGAAGCACTGTGGTGCTATTCGTGGCCAGTGCAAATGATAAGCAGTGGCAAGCATCTGAGGAAACCTTGAAACGTATCCTTGATTCCTTTCAAATTTAGTTACCAAGGTGAAATCTTCTTCTTAAATTCCCGTTAGTTGGTTCATATAATGTCAATGCTTGCCTAAACACTCATCCACTGTTTCGATAGGTTTTCGTGGGTATGAATATGATTAACAGATGAATCAATTCCGAAAGAGATTGTCAACTCGGCAAGGCAATTCGAATTTCCTACTTAATTAATAAACAATTTATCATAAACAACACTACATTTTTGTTAGAGAATAAACAGAAACGAAGAAAGAGGGCACAAATATGATCATCTTTTAGAATATATCATAGTAATAAAAATTGAAATTCATAGTAAAAAACTATAATAGAATTCGAAGCAAAGTGGAAATTTTGCACGTAAATTCAATCGGTACTGTTTTATTCTAAATAAAATTTGCAGATTTCCATGGAATCACTACATCCTATAAACAAAGCAAGCACTTGGTGAAATCACCATGGAATCAGGCTACTGCTCCAACCCCGTTATTTTTCGTCTGACAACTTGCATTCGCAGCTGGCCTAATAAATCCTCTCTACCGTACTCACGGGCTGCAAGAAGACAACAATGACAGTGATGTTATCTTTGCTGCCTCGCTCTGCGGCTTCAGTTGCCAATCTCTTGGAGCACATTGCAGGTTCTTTCACAGTATCATGGATAATGCTGACCACATCCCAAAGTCCATCGCTAGCCATTACCTGAATGTTAAACAAGCATCACTAACTTAATCACTACCCAATGAAACATCAAAAACTTTATTCATTTGCAGTCGAGTAACAACAATAGTTGCGTCTCAAAAATAAAAATATACTTAAATAATTATTTGATCATTATTATCATAACTCTACCAAAATTAAATACAAAATAAACATTCCATTTATTTGGTCTTCACTGCAAATAATGTAGAACATGTTATCATGATTGGGTGTTGCTTCCTTCATAAGGTTGATAGTTATTCGAGTCAGGAATTATTGATCTCTGCAATATTACAAACATATAAAAAATATTATAGACTTTATGCTATATAGATAAATAAATGTTGGTATAAAATCGTATCTAGACAGGATTCAGAAAAAGATTGTGAGAATAATGATGCATATTCATCATCTAATATTATGAAATAAAAAAAATATTGTTAGATAATAATTATATAAATAACATAATCCAAGATAAAAATTATATCATAATTTAAATATTATAGAATACCTGGTTTGTAAAAGAAAAATTTGTAGAGTATGTATTGATCAATGGAGTTTCCCGTTGACTCTGTTTATCATCAAAGAAATTTATGAAAAGTAGGAACATAACTCTTTACTCTAAATATAATGCATCCAAATTCAAACATATTTACCTGGAATCCAATAGATGAATAACTTGGAATTGGAATTTGAATGGTCGTTGTGTTGCCATTTTTGTGGTGTTGGACTGATTCTTCGTAATTCTCCTTTTTTTTCATCACCTTTCTCTTCTTCTCATGTATTGGTTTCAATCTCATATTTTTTTTCCCCTTAGGCCATCTGGTATTAGGATCAAGAACTAACATTTCTCCCTCAATATTAGTTTCATTATCATCATATTTCAATTGTTCATATCTACCACTATCTCCCGCTTCCTCCTCACTTTTATCCAACTTCTTTTCCAACTCTGTCAAAAATGAATGTGCCAATGACGTTGATTGCTCTTCATTGCAAGCTAAACACATAATTGCAAATGATCTTCTCATCAAAGCATTCATTCGAGTTGTACTAGGACTCACTATAGCATTGAATTTATCATTGCTATAATTTTCAAATCCAAGTCCTACTTTTGCAGTCTTTGTCCATCGTTTAAGTATAGATTGATCAGGAATAGAGTTTAACTCCAAATCAATATGCATTACCCTTAAACAATGACAACACAATAAGCCCATTGTCTCAAACTTGCTACAATCACACTGAATAGAACCATCATTATCTACGCATTGTACCACTTTACCATCATGCATAGTAAATATTTGCTTTCCTGCAACGACACTTCTGCTAACTAACTTCACAGACATCACTGCCAAAAATTCACTTTGAAATCTGAAAAATATAGCAGTAGTGTATACTTTAGCTGCATGTTGTAAAATACCACAATCAACCATTAGTTTCGGTTTTCCTCTTGTTTTGTAATCATGTAATAACTCTGATTGCCGTATCTCTCCTGACCGTCGATCATAACTTTTCACAAACTCAGTCAATAACATTGTTTTACCAGATAACTGAGTAAAAACATTATTTGTACTCTCGCTTCTGTGAGTTGACCTTATATCAGCTGAGAAATAATCCAAATTAAATGCAGGAGACCATTTTTCCTTCAAGTCATATAACTTTTTAAGCCACTTGTTATCACGAACATCAAATTCAACTTCCATATGAGTCCATATACTTTCAAACTCATTAATAGCTCTAATATGCCACAATATTTTATTAAACAACTCACGAAAAGACTTATCTCCCATTAGCTTACCAATATTTTTCATTGCATTTCTTTCAGTATGCCACTGACATAAACGATGTCGAGTTGATGGCATAGTCTCTCTCAGAGCGGCTACTATTGCTGGAGCTTGGTCAGTAAATATCGTTGTAGGTTGTTTTCCATCCATGCCAGCTAAAAATGTCTCAAACAACCATTCAAATGATAACTAAGTTTCATGACTCAAAAAAGCACAACCCATAAACACATTGCTCCAATGGTTATTTATACCAACAAAAGGAGCACAAATCATATTATATTTGTTAGTACGATAAGTAGTGTCGAAGATAATAACATCTCCATAGGCCTCGTAATATAGTCTAGAAATACCATCCCGCCAATATAAATTCATCAAACGTCCTTCTTCATCTGGTTGCATGGCATAAAAAAAGTTTGAATCTTCAACTTGCTTGGCTCTAAAGTAGTTTAACACCGATAATGCATCCCCCCTACTAATCAAGCTTTGTCTTCGTTTTTGTAAATAATTATGAGCATCTTGTTCAATAAAACCTATATTTTGTGATCCTCCTGCATCTTCTGCAATAAATCTGTATGCAATAGTTGCTCTTATCCCCACATCAACCGTTGCACCAATTAACTATTTACTTGTCTTTCCCAATTTTCTTGCAGAACTAATAAAATGCTTCTTGTTTTCTTCAATCATTGGATTATTGTGATCATCATCAAAATGACTAATTTCATATACCACATTACTCACCTTAAATACAATTCTGGCAGAACATCCACACTTATATTCCAATCGCTCTCTCTTCCTTTCCTCTCCAGGAGCAATTACTTCTGAAATCTCATTGCATGAACAACACATCTCTCGGCGTGTAACCTCTCCAAATCTATTATATTTTTTTGATCCTTTCCTAACTCCAAAACCTTTTTGTATAGCATAATGATTATAAGCATCATCATCAGAAGAAAATAACATACCAATCTTTAGAACATGTTCATTGTCCTCTTGTCGATCAACAACATCATCTCTATCCATCTTTCTTTTTTCTGTAGAAATTATTTTCAGTGTCACCTACAAAAAATAATATAAATTACTTTATTATTTGTCAGTAAGAAAGAAAGATCAATGTAAACAATTAAAAAAAATGAAAATTTTGTTACACCCTACCGCAAAGCCCCGTAGATGGTGCCTGGATGCCAGAACTATAGTTAATCGACCGTATGAGTTTCAAATGAGTTGAACAGAATGAGACTAAGGAACTATGAAAGTTCAATTGAAATTGCAACCGACGAAAATGGCTCGCTAGGAGAAAACATTAGATTAGCAGTGGCTGCGTCTGCCCGGTCTCATCTCAAAGACAGAGACCTGTTTTTGCGGTTGAAAGATACTGTTAACAAAAAAAACATACTTACATGAGAAATGACTGTTATAGACAGCAGACGGTTGAGATACCCTAATTCGATTAATAATTTTTATATGCTGACTAAATTTATTTTATTCAAAAATAACTAGATAAAAATTAGCTTATTAGGATTAAAAAGTGATGCTGCTGATCTCTTAAATAAAATTTCTCCTCTTTTCCCCTTCCAACTCACAGTTCTGCTTCTTCTCGTTCTACAAGAACTTGCTCCGAAACTCACTTTATTCTCCTCTTGGCCTCCCTCAGAATACTATTGAAAGTTTGAATGGGACTCAGAAGGGAGATCGGGTCTCGTTTTTTTCTCCAGTACCACCTTATGTGCAATATCGAGGGCAACCGCGTCTCTGCTGCTGCTATCATAGGTCAAAGACAGAAGCATTTGGCAAGCAGCTAGATTTGCCGGATTTAATACTTTCTTTATCTTATGTGCGCCACTTTACCTCCGAAACTAGGTTATTTTACAGGATTTGATGACTTTACTACTTGCAAGCAGCCAATCCTAGTCTGAATACTTGATTTGCTTATTTTACCGCCTGACAAGCAGAATTTTTTCCATACTGTGATCTTACAAGCAGAAGCAGGGTGATTGGGAAATCACGTTTCCACCGATTATTTTTTGGTGATAAAAAACGATATCTAAAATTATCATCGGAAAAAAATTCCCGTCGGTAACTGTTTTCATCGTTGGTCTAAAATAGCAAGTCAGATCAGACGTGGGAAATTTCGACTAAACCCGACCAGATTTCTACATTCCTCGTGTTTTTTTTTCAGATTCAGGCAGGATCAATTTCATTCCGTGCAGAACAATTTGAAGAGAAATCAACTTGCACGCAGATAATAAACAAAGAAAACAATAAAAACCTAGAAAAGAGACGGATCAGGATACTGGCTTAGTTTCTCAAAGAGAAATAATCGCTCAGTTTATTCAGCGTCGATCATTTGGGGAAGTAATCATCATATCCATTCCCTTAACTGTCACGACTCCCTCCAACCAAAACTCAATCCAATAAAGATCTAGCCAAGCACAAATAGAACAAAAGCGAGAACAAGAAGAAAAAGAGAATCTAAAACTTCTTTTAAAAAACGCCAATAGAGAAGGATCAGAATAATGGCTTGATATCTCAATTAAGAGAAAAAATTAGCACAGTATGTTCAGCTTCGATCATCTGGGGAAATTATCATCATCTCCTTCTCCAACGTATCTATATAGTTAAACTTGAAACGACCACAGGGAACTAAATAAAAGCTCTTAAGAATAAAATTTTGTAAACACTTCCACGGAATCGCAAAGGAGTTACCAAAGAGCGTAGTGCAACAAACTACAACGGCAAAAAGGTACGGAAACGCTACTGCGTAATGTTGCGCCGACGATTGGTTAGTCGCCTGTTTATAAGCAGAAGAAATATAAAAGTTAAAACCCATAACGCAGTCAGAAAAGGTCACTAACCCTAATCGGCCATACGGTCGAGAAGAGGCTAATCTCACGTACCAATTAGGTTGAATCTACAACCGATAGCGTTATTTATAGGCGTTCAAAGAAACCCTAAAGCGGAGAGCCGCACGAGTAGCGCACTCATGATCGCCGATCTATTTGTTTGTTTATTTATTTTTAAATAAAAGATTTTGGAGGATAATTACGCATCGGCATTCAAAACAACATGTGGAAGTGGAAAATCTTTTATTTATACATAAATTAATAAACAATAAAACCACGCCATTAATAGACGATTAAACTTGAGATCACGTCGTCAGTGATGTTTTTAAGGGGCTCGTGCGGGCCGCAGACCAACAGATCTTCTATCCAGCCCTTTCTGATTTGTGGACGGGACACGGAAGCAAGATTATACCAACCACCTACTTTATAATTTAGATTCTATTTTGTGTTTTATTTTTAAAAATTATATACAAAATCTTGATTTTTAATTAAAGATTATCACTCAACTATTCCCTTCAGATTTATCAGTTTCAGCCTTCCACAGCACAGAATGCTCTTAGTCCCAATAGCAAAGGCAACCGGGATTTTAAATAATTTATCTGGATTCTGGAATGATGAAATTCAAACAGCTTTTAGAACAAATTCAGGTTGGTTGAAGCTTAGGAGCACAATCTGGAAGCATCTATATCATAGTCTTCGACATCTATGCATCAATTTCACTCGTTATGACTGGAAAAAAAATGGCAATGTAATATAGATCAACAGATTCTCTATACATTAAGATCAAAGGAATCACAAAATGTACTAACAACACAAGAACCAGCGTTACTTGGTTTTGACATGTGAAACTTTTAGACTATCTGCCATGGTATATGCTACTGAAATCTTAAACGATAATGGTATGAGTAAATACAACCACTAAGGTACAAGTTTTAGATAATCTAGATATTTTTTTAAAAAAATAATTAAAGAGGTATCTATTTTAAACAAAACAAACTACAGTTTCTTCATGTCGACTCTATCCGAGGATTGTCTTAATCCTGAGGATTCTCCAGAGCCATTATATGCTTCTTGAATGAATCTGCAGCTTCCTCCCTTTCCTCAAGTCTCCCCAGCTTGTCAAAAATTATGGCCATCAAGTAGAAGGCTTCAGCAGCCAATTCGTGATACTGTTACCCATAAGAAATGATAATCCTTTTAATGATAACAACACTTGTCATTGCCACATTACTTATGTACCAGAGAGAGTATTGAACTGAAGAAATCATTGAATATAATAAAGAGGATAATTTGTTACAATTATTCATTCTCCTATGTGACAACAACGCACCTCCAACAGTTGAAGCTCATCAGAAGCTTGCCTCAAAAGATCCAGTAGAATGTCGGGATGTTCAAAGACTTCAGAAAAGAATTTCAACAAGGAGATTTAAGACCATGTAATCCGTTGGTAATCAGAAAATATTAAAAAGAAAAGGAATCAGCAGGAACCTGGGTAGCTTGGATCTGCCAGATAGCATTTTGCCTCAGCTATTTGAGCCCTTGCACGTAGTTCAAGACCTCCATGACCAAGTATGATTGGAAGAGCCCTGTGTATTAGGGTTAAAGCCCTCTTAGCATGCTTTGATCCCAGTGAAAGCCATAATTCAGCCAGGGTAAGTGTAGCGGAGGCCTTGAGAAGATCCAAATTATATGACTGGCAGAATGAGAGGCTTGCCAGTGCATAAGGAAGGCCTAAAACAGCGTTTCCAGATTTCTGATGACAAAGAATGAAACGATGTCTTAGCATCACAGAACTTCCGCGTCCTAAGAGGATGCATGGTGCAACCAAATAACAGCCATTTTCCTGCATGGAACACTAATCCACACACGACGACTCACAATGAATTATAATCAGTACTGGGTACTGCTTTAACAGATACAAGGAAAGTTTAACCATATTAACACCAAAAAGGTGAAACAGACACTGAATTAAACTCAGATTATAAATTGTACGCATATTATCAATACAAAGAGCAGTTAAAATCATTAATATGTTGACCGGATCAACTGCAAGACACTGAATGATCATATTACATATATGCCAGCTACATCTCCTTGTTCATGTATTCTATCTGTGATTATCTTGCGTACATGGCATTCCTTCCCTTGGTTTAGGATGGAAGCCCACACCAAAGCACAGTTTAATATCAGATGTTTGCTAAACCTTGGCACGACAAGAATGACTAAATCAGTTCATTGTATCTAAAATTCTCAATATATTGTTCACATCTCTTACTTTACCTTGTGAATTTCAGCAAGCAAAAGAAGAACACTGGCATTCTGAACCTGCATATTGAATTTGTAACACATGGAAAATACAGAATGTGCAACTGAAGCTGCCTGCAGGAAATATCAGATCGAAGTCAGTATAACATATGTATAATGGAACAAACATCATAGTGAAATAATTCCATACAGAAACAGTAAATATTGGACAATTATTTTTCTACATTCTAGCATTGCTGCTGGTAGGGGAGGGGGAGAAAACAACAGAAACATGCACAGTTTGGTCTGGTGTTGCCATCAATCAATAGATGCCTGTTATGAGTTTAAAAATTTATAATCAATTCATTTCTGTTGGCCTTTATATAGTTGGAATAATTCCCTACAACAATACACTTAGTATTACTTGCCTAGCCATGCCCACCACGATTTTCTGCTCTGTGACCAGTTAGAAGGTTCAAAGGGCAGCTACAAATGACTATGAAGCTTCAGTTAGCAGAATTCTGGATTTCCTAATGCAAACACAGTTGATATTATACTGTTTGGGATCCAAAAGAAGAGATCGATGTCATTTTGCTCAGTTTTGTGCTAGACAGATATCTTTCCCTCTTAATCTAAGGCTTCTGCAACAAGTATGACAACATATCCTTTGAGAAGCTGAGCTATGAATTGTATACCTACACAAGACTTCCAATTTCAGATGTAAATATAAAGTTATTGCACGTGATGCATGCATCTCAAAAAGCATAGATCCTATCATCTTTTCTGGTCTCTTTATAATAACTTTTTACAACATTACAATACCAAAACTAATATTCATTTTTAAAAAAAAGTAAAATAGCTAGAACAAACTTATTTGAACAAGACAAATAAGAAAACCTGGCAGTATTGTTTGGCTGCCAGCAATGTGCGAGCATGGCGAAGGCTCGCTTCTGCTTTCACATCTCTGTCCACACCAGCGACAGTTGATGCCAAAACTCGAAGCTCATCACAAGCTTGTTGCGCAACCTTCAAGTCCCCTCTGAACAATGAAGATATTTTCTTTAGTTGAATAGTGAAACTAACTTCTTTCATGAAATGTATTTGGTATGGAATAAGAAAGATCTAACATGATGGTACTTAAGCATACCGATGTAAAGCACGCTCATGAAGCAGTTGCAGCTTTAGTAGCAAAATTACTGATTTTGAGACAGTTAAATACTTCTCTTCTGCTACTTTAAGAGCAGAAAAAGCTTCTGTAGGAAAAGAAAAAGAAAACATTAGAACAAAGAATGGCGTGTGACATCAAAGAGTAATGACCCTAATCACTCAAGTCTGTGCAAAGGGATAAATGACAAAAACTCTAAATTGCTTGGTTTCATCTCTTTGGGTGATGCTGCATACATTCATACACTTTGCGTGTCTGTATATGAGAGAAAGATAGGTAGAAAAGGAAAGCTCTCACACAATTACGCAGAGGGTCTCTAACAAAGTATACAAAGTATAAAGAAGAAAGTCCAGTTTTAACTTCCAAATGTACTCCACGTTAACAAATAGTCTTAGCATGCAAATGCCTCAATTGAAACATGACAAGGAAAAATTCTTATATAACATGTTTGCTTTCCAATGTTTGACTGGATAAAGAAATTCACAGCAAAGCAAAAAAAAAACTGCAATTCTATAAAGAAGTCAATCTGACCTTTGTATCCTCGAAATACTGCTAAATGTTGGATGAGCTTCGAATGCACTAGTGCTGCATCGGATGAACTTGAGAGATCCAATTTAGAGATTAGATATAAACCATGAAAACACCAACACAATTACATTTTTTCTAATTCAGAAGAAGCTTACCTTGAAGCTTCAGCAAAGCAAGTTGCATGAACCAGAGTATTTATTCTCGAAAGAGGAGCACTGAGAAGACAAATGGAAGAAAAAAAAACAAAGGATAAAAAAATTCAGAACAAGAAAAAATATTCAGAAATAAGTGTATTTCCATGATATCTACTACTGAGCCAATATCGCAAACTTCCATGCTCTTCCAATTTAATTGAAAAGAAAAATGAAGCATAATGATAGAAATTGTGGAACTTTAAAATAAATGTGAGCAACAACCATATGCTACATAGGCTTCATTTATCAAGTCAAATGCTGTTTCAGTTCTTACTCCTGCAGAAGATTCCATGGTTCTGATAAGAATCTCCTAAAGAACAGTTAACAAAACTGTAAAATTCATGGCTGCACAATGATCAATATTAGTGGCTACTTGGCAAAATTAACCTGCCATATATCTCCCAAGCAGTGGCACGGAGTAAGTAAGAAGAACCCAGCAGCTGTAGAACAGATCTGGGAATTGAACTGGGTTGCGCACAGAATTGAAGAACACTCAAATGGTTTCCAGATTCATTATCTTGGGACAAAACAAGTGATCCAGGTGGTTTTGGCAAAGTATGAAGCCATGAGGTGCTAAAAGAACCATCAGTTGTCATTGTTGAGGTTTCTGAACTGAATTCACTGATTAACTGGGAACACAATCTCAGCTCCTGTGACAAAAGAGTATAAAGCACACAACTTTAGTAGTTCTATACACATAATTATTCCAAAAAAGGCAAGGCAAACTTTTCCAAAGGCATCTCTTACCTTGCAAACATTAACTGGACATGTTCTGAGCTTCATGGTTGCTTTGGGACCAAATGATAGCAGTGGCCTTTGCACATGCTGAACAATATAACGACACAACCGAAGTAAATGACTGTAATGATGTAGAGGTTAAGGATAGTTTACATGAATCTCAGACAGCTGACTGTCAATGTATAACTGAATAGTATTAGGGAATGATACAATAATACATGCCAAACGCATCTAACTCCAAAGTCAAACTCTAACCAGTAATTAATGCATGCAAACTACAAAAAACCACATCATTATACTAGCTAAATGATGACAAAAGACACAAATGGAACAAAAATGGATTTTCATTCTCACCAATAAATCAAATTTAGCAATAGCAAGATGGTTGGAAGCAACTAGACGTTTTAACCTTAAACTTTCTGCTCTCTTTAGCGACCCTCTCAAGAGAACAAATATTTGTTGCTCAATAGACAACGAGGCTTCCATGCTTGTTATAGGTGAGTAGGATGATCCAACTATTCCAGCTGTCCTTGAGCTACCAATTTCGGATAACAAGTTCCCAATTGCAGCTAGAGTATATGCAAGACAACTCTCATTACTTCGCTGCACAAGTCCATGAAGATTAAACACTTTGACACAGAATAGTTCATACAAAATAATATGTACAACAATGGCAATATAGCATAACATTTTGAAAATCTCTTTTACAGGATAAAAGCCATATCTTTCAGAAACCATAATTTTCAAAATGAAAGCTTGCTTTTGATGATTTAAGTATTTTCCACCGAAATATTATTAATAAATTGATCATCCAATGATACCAAGACAGACTAACCTAATTCCCAGAGTCATGGAACTCAGCATCAGAACAGCATATGAAAAACTAAATAACAGTAGAAAGCTGACTTTGTAAATCAATTAACATGGGCCAAAAAATACAAACCCGTGATTTGAAGAGCTTCTGAAAGAACAAAATAAAATAACATAAAATAAAATAAAAACAAAACAAAGTGACTTACCTGTTGAGAACCACGAACTCCTTCAGTTAAAATCTAAAAAATAAGCAAAAGGAATATTCAATGGAGAGAAGTAAAAAGTTTATTTACCAAATTTATGTTCTTCTAAACGATACATCTAACAAGTTCATCAGAACGCATATCTGAGACTTATTTCATCTGAAATTACGCCAGAACTCACATATTAAACCAAAAGTTTCGAGCTAGGGCAGAGATCAAAGAAACGAGAATTTGGGAGGAAAAAAGTCAGATTGAACCAGTAGAGCCTGTGGTTTAATAACTATATTGTCTTTTTAACACAAAGGCACACAGAGAGAGGCGAGGGGGAGGAAGCCCTCCTCATACTCACCTGCAAAGCTTGCTTAGGATGCCCAAAGTGGAAATGCATCATCCCCAAGCATAACAACCCTATCTCATATCTTTCACTGCTACTAGACCCAGAAGAAGACACACCAGAATCAAATCCTTCAGCCCCTGCACTTTGGTGATGGCATTTGTGAAAAAGATCATTTTCCTATCCAAGTAGCAAATAAGTTTATTTGATTCAATAAAAGAAAATGCATGCAACATCAACATGGAAACTTATACAAAGATACATATTCTTCACAAAATTTGGAAATCAAATGCACGCATTCAAATCCATGTACTTCATAGAAGATGGGTAATCACCAAGGTGGGAGACAATTGATCCTATCTTATTCCAATTTCTTTGATGGTCACCATATTAGTTATCAGCTAGTTGCATTTTTTGTTTAGCTTTTATTTTCCTTTTTTTCCTAGAGGTAACTCTGGCATAGCTTTTTCCTAAGATCTTGCTTGCCATAAAAGGTTTCAAAGCAGTTAATCAGCTATGTCATTAGAGCAGAATGAACGCAAACAAGAGGATGTAAATTGGGACAAACTTCATTTTATTTCCATCATAAACTAGAGATATCATTCATCCTGTTGTATGTTTTGTCAATATATGTGTAGAACATTTTAACAATAGGATGAACCAATAGGTAAAATACCAGATGTAAAACAAAATTTGTAGGAACAGGACTAATAATTGACAAAGTAACACATGGGTAAGATATAACAAAGGAGCAAGCCTTACAATGCCAAATAAACAAATCAAATATCAATCACTAATAGTACCATGATCAATAGAGAAAAATGAAATGGAGGATCTTCCTGAGCCAGAAGGTCATCAAATTGTATGTTACCTGTAGTCAAAGTAGCAATGAAGATTCTCCAAGGCAGCAAAATAATCATCATGATGCATATTGTTCAAGTAGCGTAGGAAGTGAACCTGGGTAACAATAAAATGAATAAAAAAAATTATAAAAACTAAAATTAATGAAAGAAAAAACCAACAGTAATAACCCTAATAACTTACACGATGTAGCTCAGGTACCAATTTAGTAATCTGCCTCAAAATAAGTTCAAAAGCATTCAAAGAGAGGGAGCCACCATGTCTGCCATAATCAATAGAGAGTTATCAAACTCAACACATTGCATGCTAATATGAAGAGACCAAATGTTTTAATAGTCACATGCAACTCTTTGCATCACCCACCTTTCAATAGCATCTGCTTGGTCCATTAAGTACCCTTGCACCTGCCAGTTTGTTCGGAGGAACATTGCCTCATTGAAATCATCATCTGCAGTCCCTGGAGGATATACATATTGACTATCTGCTCTAGCTCCATCAGTTTGACTGGATCTAGGATCAGCTACAAGGTCGATAGCTGCATGTTTGATTTGTAAGTATGTTAATCTAACATTATTTTTTTATGTTAATCTAATGATATTCATCTCCGCATACCAATAAAACTCTTAAATTTGCTTATAAAAAAACTTTATTAGAGAATGTCACAACATATATGACTTGTAAAAGTGAAAAAGGAGCAATGCTAGCAATAAATAACAAATACAAATGAGGACTTTTCCCTGTCAAGCCCCATAAAATCATCCATGAAGAAAACCAAAGAGGCATGAAAATCTTGAAATCCTTGTCTAATGATCGTATTTCAAAACCCTGGGCCTATTCTAGTCTCGCCATAGCTAACCAAGCCCAAATTTAATGCCTCAACTGATTATGTCAAGAAGATTGTTCCTCCGTCCCTAAAATCATTAGTTCCTCCAATAACCCCAAGAACAATTCCCAATGATAAATATAATTCAAGTGATGGAATGCATTACAGATTTGCAACTACAATCTATATGCAAAGAACTCCAAAAAAAAGTATACAAGAAATATATAAGATTCAAGTGACTCATCATTCTACTATCACAAGTAGTAGAAGACGAGTTTCACCAGCCAGTATGAGTTGCAACAGGATTCTGAGAACATTAATACATTGCAAAAAAAGATGAAAATCTTACCTTCCACAACTCCTGAAAGTGCACTGGGCAGATGAAGGTGGAAAGGAATTTTCTCACTAGCCAGCTTTCTCGCTTCAATTTCTTCATGGACTTTTTCAAACACAAGATTCTCCAACTCCATGTTCTCACCCTCTGACGCTTCCAAATCATTGCTTCCATCCTCTAAAAGGCGTGCTTCATATGGCAAGCAGGCCGAGAGGACGTCTTTACAATATATCCCTAAACTTGTTAAGAGATGGCACACACCCTGCAATTAACACAACTGCATTACTAACAGAACTTAACAGAGCACTGAGTTATTTTTTCTTTAAAGTATAACAATAGCTAAACGTAATAAGTAGAATGATGACCTCAAACGATATTAGATTAAAAGCAAGTATGCACCGTCGGATAAACAACCCCAAATTACTGTTAGGATCCAGAATTGCTTGGTTATCTTCCATTACAACAGGATCAGATCCCCCGAGAACACCTAAAACCAAGATTATGTATAAGTTTTAAATTAATCCGAGATCCTAAACAAAGGAGAAACAGTAAAGATAACGACTTCTCACCTCGCATTTCACTGAAGAAGTTAAACAAATCATCAGGTGAAGACAGAACCGATAACCGGTTGGTCAAGTGATCGATTAACCAATGCCCTAATGAGCTGCTGATTTCCCGCAACTGGTTTATCAGATCATCCAGCTTCGGCTCCAGAAAATCATCAAAGGACTGCAATAAATTATTCAGTTCGATTATTATTTTGTTTTTTTTTTCTGAGTGTCACGCTAAATAACATTAAGATCGGGAATAGAGCTACGGCGTAGCAGCACAATGACCTTAGTGAGAGCGAGCAAGTAAGACCCGAGACGGTTGTGCTGGGAGACGGAGGAGAAAGGAAATGGCGGCGAGGCTTGTGCAGGGAGAGCGTACATCTGGAGGAGGATGCAAACGGACACTTTGTGCGGGGTTATTGCAAATGCGGTTGCCACCGCCATCCTTTTCGCCGAGATCTGCAGTAGCAGTTACCAGTAGGAAGCGGAAGAAAGCTAGCGTGCGAGTTTGAGAAGTGGAGAGTGACTTGCAGCGGGAGCGCCAACAAGGGTTTTCAGAGATTGGGGGTTTTGACCCTTTTGGGTTTTGATTTCAAATTTTTTTTCTCCGTTAACTCGTTTATTACCAAAACAATATTTAAGTAATTGTCTGGTTTTTTGTTTGAAGCCATGCCTTTCAAATAAAAACTTACCGTTAATTCAATTCTCCAATTATGAGAGATTTCAAGGATGGTACGATGATTATCTAAGGCATATATAATTTTGCATAACGATTGCAATTAATAATATCAAAATAATTTATATGATAAAATTTGTTTCCTGTCCTACAATTTGCTTTTTACAATAGACTTGCCATTTGTTTCGGTGCTTTCCCGCTCATCTTATTATTTTATTTTTATTTTCTGTTTATAATATCTTGTTCACGTGGTTACAAGGAAGTTATCTGACGTGTGAAGACATGATTGGATACTTTATGAGTAACAGACCGGTGAATGCACTCCCCCGCTGACCAATCAGCACTCTCCAAACAAAGCGAACGGTAGTTTTCCTGGCGCTCTGGTTTGTCCTCGCGGCGCTCGTTCCTCCGTCTTAACTAACTTTCGTGTTTTTTTTTTCTTATAGTCCAAATCCAAACTTTTTCTTTAAAAAAAAGTTAATATATAAATAGTACGCGATAAACAAGATGAGGGAGGAAGGAGGAGAGAGCAGAATGTGAAGGAAGAAAAACAAATCAAAACTACGGAGTGCTCAAAATCAGACCCCTTTTGGTTCCAAAGAGTCGGGTTAGATTTGGAGCCTTGATTAAACCCTCGATTTAGGAACAAGAGACTGGATTGTGTAAGCAGACGAGAATGCAAGGAGGTGCAAGCTCAAGTATTAGCCAGGATGATCAAATTGTGCTTTCCTCAAACGTCAAAAAGAATTCCAAGAGACCGAAATGTGATCTCTCTATCTCTCTTTATCCGTTTTTATTACGTACATTTTGCTTTAGATTGCGTGTTCTCATCGTTAAACGGCTGTTTCAGAGCTCTTCCGGAAATTTTATTCGACCGTTGTTTAGTTACATTGATTGGTTTTGCATTTGAAATCGTGATGTGATATCTATAGGTCTGATTTTATCTGTACGAGTTGATTTTCTGAGCTTTTATGTATTCATTGCATCATTGAGAAATTCGTTTAAGATCTATTTGTTATTACTTACCGTTTGAATTTAATTTAACGGTAATTGCGCTGCATTACCTGTTTGGCTGGTGATTTTGATGTATTAGCTCAAATAAATGATGCTGTGTTTATAGCAGATATCTCATGTTCACATCTGCGCTATTGATCTGACCAGTAATTGAAGAATATTCGGGCCAATGTTTCTGTTTTTATGCAGATTCTAGGTTCACACAACAGGAGCTTCCAGCCTGTAAACCTATTCTGACGCCGGGATGGGTATAGTTTAGAATGCAGTATTCATTTCTATCTACTTATTTTTGAATGGTTGAATTTTCTGTTTTCTGTTTAATGCTTTATATTTTTTCTGTTCCAACTACCCATCTTGGTTTTGATGGATTTCAGGTCATTACGACATTCATTTCTGTTGGCATTTTGTTCATCCCTGTCGGCCTTCTTTGCTTGTTCGCATCAGAGCATGTAAATCTACCTCAATCTTCTTTATCGTGTCGTCATTTGGAAGCTATTGCGGATGCAACTGACATAAGTCTGTGTCTTGACAATAGGTGGTGGAAATTGTGGACCGCTATGACACAGACTGTGTTCCTTTTGATTTTAGAAACGACAGTCTTCAGTACATCCAAGACAGCAAAACAAATAAGACCTGCGCTAGGAGCCTGACAGTGAGCTTGGTTTCATTTGCCTTGTTTTTCTTAATAACTTCAGACCCTTTTTAATCATTTGTTTCTACTTTCCTTAATCATTACAAGTTGGCTCTAACTGAAGATCTTTCCAGGTTCCAAAGAAAATGCAAGGCCCGGTTTTCATATATTACGAGCTTGATAACTTTTACCAGAATCACCGGCGGTAAGGAGTTAGGATATTCTATACTGTTACACATTTTTCTGTTTCGTTGTATGGTAGGTAGAATTGTTGTTAGTGGCACCTTTTCTTATCAACGAAGGGAGACTAGAGAAATCAAAACTAATATCCTCTTTTTCTTTCAGCTAATTATTGTTCTCGAAGCATCCAAAGAAAAATTTGTTTAAAATATTTGAGTAAGAGTAACTTCTCTCTAATTTTCGTTAAGCTGTTTACACCCCTGTAGAACCAGATGTCAACTTGCAGCTATAAGTAGTGGTATGGGTTTATTGAACATGATAATGACAAACTACTTAAAGATGTGCTCTTTGTGGTTATAGATTTGCACATTCTGGCCAGTTTCTTCATAAGCTGGATGCTTTTTATATAGTGGAAAACATAGGGAAATAGAGTGGAAATCACAAAAAAGTAGCTGATACTGCTGTTCAGCCAACTTTAGGTTATGAAGGTTCCACTGACATATAATAAACAGAACTGTCCTTGTCTAGAGTTCTTCTCTATTTTGAGAGCTGTGTACAATATTCTTTTTACTTTCCTTCAAGACATATTTTTATTTTGTGATGTGAATGCAATGACATGGAATAGCAGTTTTGCCAAGATTAAAATCTAAACCTGTTAGGCTTCCCATTTTAGCATGCTAATAGACTTCTCCTTTCGATATTTCTTATTCAAGTTTTGAAACCTGTAACTTAATTGTATTTGCTCTTTTCACATTTCCAACCATGGACATTTGGAAATAATGTACCGCTCAGGCTGTCACCATACTGTGCTTGACTTTTCAAATATTTTCAATTTTTCTTCTTTTTTTTAAAATGTGAGACATTGAACCCAGATATGTGAAAAGTCGAAGTGACCAACAGTTGAAGAGCAAGTCTTATGAGGGTGACACAGATAGCTGTAAACCCGAAGCAGTTGCCTCAAACAACGCTCCGATAGTTCCCTGTGGCCTTATTGCATGGAGTTTGTTCAATGACACATACAGTTTTTCAGTTAAAAATAAAGCTTTAGATGTCAGCAAAAAAGATATAGCATGGCAAAGTGATCAGGACTATAAATTTGGGGATGATGTCTACCCAAAAAATTTCCAGGCCGGAGGCTTGATTGGAGGTGCAAAACTTAACGAAAGCATACCTGTACGCATCTTTGTCTTCTTTCTTTCTTGTTCCAGCTTTTGTATTTATTTATTCTGTATTAAAGATGGAAACGATTCTACTTTCATTGTTTGCTTGCCCTTCGATCTATGTATTTCTTTTGGCTTTGCTGCGTTTCTTATAAAATCTAGTACTTTCTCTCTTTGCTGAAACAGTTGAGTGAACAAGTGGACCTTATTGTTTGGATGCGCACCGCTGCACTGCCGAATTTCAGGAAACTTTATGGAAAGATAGAGGTGGACCTTCAAGCTGACGATGTAGTTACTGTCATTGTACAGAACAACTACAACACTTACGGTTTCGGGGGAACAAAGAAGTTCATCCTTTCAACCACGAGTTGGATAGGAGGAAAAAATAGTTTTCTTGGTAGAGCATATATCTCGGTGGGTGGTTTTTGTCTTTTCTTGGCAATGGCCTTCATCCTTGTGTATATGATCAAGCCAAGGTGAGTGTAGTGGTTCAAAGTCTTATCATGACAATACTTGATCAGCCAAAGTTCAGATTTCTCTAACCTGCACCAAAAATATCTACCTAGCTTATGAGGCCTAAGATTATTGGTTAGTTATTTGATGCTTCATGTGGGTTGTGCAGGCCTCTTGGCGATCCATCCTACTTATCATGGAACAGAAATTCCACAGGACGTGAAAATTAAAACTCTAGATGCTGTCGTGCATGGTATGTTGATTCTGAATTCATTTTTGTTTATGCTAACACAAGTAGGTCACTTTGTGTTTAATGCTCGATTTGTCACAATCATAATTTAGTTCTCAATATCTTCTAGGACTATCTTCTGTAAATAAGACTATCACTCTAGTGTACGATCAGTCAATATATGTATACATATTTTTTTGTGTTTTCTATATCAATTCAAGTCTTGAGCAAATTCTCTTTGTAAACATCCATGGCCATTAAAGAGCTCCGCCTATTTAGACGCCTATATGATCTTAATTAACTACTAATATGCTAGGCTGAGCTTCATGGCATTTGTGCTCTCATACGTTTCAAAGTGAATACAGAACACAGAGAATCACCACCTCACAGGATTACTGCATTTACTGATGTACATGAAATCCGATCTTGTTTCTCTAGCCCAAAATTCTAAAGACACTGAGAAAAGTTTGTAAACAATGGATCAGAAGCAATTAATTTTCTAGAGGTCATCATTCGCAAGCCACAACTATGGGTTCCATTGGGGTGGAGACATCCCTTTCGCACATTTTCGCATCAATGCTGACAATCCCTTCTCCCTGCATAATGAAGACAAACGAAAACAGTTAAAGGAATTGATCAGAACTCTTGAGAAAACTTCGACATTGAGCAGTGATCGGATTTACCTTTGCAATGTTCCTGAAGTATGTCGTTGTATATTTTCCAGTAGGGAAAAGAGCTTCGATAAGATCAGCTAATGCCAATTGGGGCTGCGAGACTGCTCCATCAAACCATTCTTCACATCCAGAAATTATACGGACAAAGAGTCAACCATAGAAACGTATAACTGGACAACTACGGCATATTTGAAAAAGGGAATCCACGGAAGAAACTTACCAAGAGAAGTCGAGTTCTGGACTCGTTTATCGTACCTCCACAAGCTTTGATTTGTCATGAACGCAAAACATGAGTTATCCTCCACGTTTATGTTTTGGAGGAAGTTGGACTGGTTGTAACCAGTCGGATCAGGAGTTTTTGTTTCATCAATGACTGCATCTACGGTCTAAGTTGCAAAATTGGACAAAAAATTGGTAAGACTCACACATTTGGTTCTTATCAATCATAGATAGTAAAACCATCTGGAGAGCTTACACATAGAATTGCATGCAAGCCTTCTAGGTCGTCAGGGTTTGAGGTGTTGTATGTGATCTTGCTGATAGACTTATCGATATTTTCTCCACCTGCATCTTCCACGTACTGTTTTCAAGTTTAATGCTCAAGATTTACGTTGGGTATCAAAGAGGAAACTTTACAATGCTAGACTAGTATAATCACAACAACTGGATCCAGTATTTTAAAACTTTCCGACATCATAAAGCAGCAGAAGAAGTCATGGAGATCCATGGCTTTCAGCATTGGTCAATGAACAACAGGAAGATGGAATGCACTAGCTAAGATTTGCTTCCTTACTGAAACATATCCAATATCTTTCAGTTTGTTACCTTCAACTTGTATGTTTCCTTGGTAAAAGACCATATACCCTGAGAAGAAACAAAACATTTTTCATCAGCAGTTCCAAAGAATCAGCTCCAGTTGGAGTGTTGTAGCAATTCGAGAAAGAACTCAATGATATAGAATTTTCACGCAAAAGAGCAACTACCACCATCCAAGGTAAGACCTATTTGAAGTTAATTATGTATCTGTCTTACACTAACATCATCATACTGCATCCAAGCCACGATTGGTTTGAATGATCTTGTTTGACTTGCAACAACCTTGGTTAAGCACAAGTAGTTCTGTTTCACCTGCGAAGATAAAAACTTTAGTTGCCAAAGTTGAACAGAAACTTGCCAAGTAGTTTTGTTTCACAAGTGCTAATACTAATACTCACTGCATCGTAGACTTGATTGGCTCTGGACTCGAGGTTTGCAAAAACTCCTAAGAACTTTATCCACTCTGCCCTCTGCGAAGCAAAAGTATAAAAATTCAGTTCTCCAGTAAAGTTTTACAGATAAAAACCTTTTATACTGTACATTTTTGTCAAGTTCGATTATGGTATTTGGTAAATAATATATTAGTGGACTGCTTTTGACCAGTTTGAGTTCAGAGTTTTGAAGAGAGATTCATTATGCACTTAATTACCTGCAGAGGGGTTTCTTCTACAAAAGGAACAAAATTTGCAAAATTACAACCCTGCGTCTGATCAGAATCAGTAGTAAAGTGTGCTCCAAATTGAGTGAACTGTTGTGTATCGTTCCTGTCAATCATCTGTATGTCTCCATCCTGGTATAACTTCAGTAAACATGGAGAAGCGACAGAGTCCGATGTTATGCCCTTCATGCTCCCCAGCAAGCCTAGTAGCTGGTCAAATACAAACGGATGATACAAAACAAAAGAGAAATACCATGGTTTTAAATTGAGCATCTGCAAACAAATGAATGGTTATATCTTTAGTTCTAAGATTTAACCAGAGAGATGCTTAAATTGCATAACTTTACTCTGTGGTCATTGCAGATGGTACGTCCTGATTTTCTCTTCAGATTTTGAGTAATGCATGATAAACTTTAGTACTCAAAACTTACTCTAGGAAGTTGGTGATCCTCACCTCCAGAAAGGAAACTGCAACCAGAAAAATGTGAAACAATACTGTGATGACACACAATTAGTAAGCCAGAAAAAGCAAAATCTGATAAGCAGAGGAAAGTTGCATGCTCTTGTAATCTCGAATTACAAAATAAATCCTTGGAAGTAGACGATGGTTGTAAAATCAGACAAGGGTTAAAGACATAGGTGAGTGTAACCAATACAACAAGAGCGAAATGCTTTGTTGGACAAATTCTCTCAGTACCGATATGCACCTGGAAAGAAGTAGGTATCAGCAGAATAGTTTGACAAGGGGATGACAAAAGATTCGATCCTCGAGGTGCAATATTTTGTCCTTGTTGCCATCTTTGTATTATTCTGTTAATCATCATCCAATTAAACAGAGTAAGAATAAGGATCAGCCTGAAGTTTATGCTATGAGGAGTCAGGATAAATTATACCAATGGTATTAAGCGAAATAATGGCTTAAGCTTTAATAGTAATTTCTTTCACTATTATTCTTCTTACAGCTAGAGTAGAATTGACTGCTTTTCATCTGGAAACGGTGTTAAAAGCTGAAGGCCGTATTGTTACTAATTTACAGAACTTTCTCTTGTTATCCTATCAGTAGGCAAAGATGGAAGAACACTAGTTAATTAATAAAGCTTTTTCTCCCTAAAAAGGTCACCTTATAGGGCTGCTGATGTGGACCTGCCCTGTTTAATTGGGAACGGCCTGCCTAACTTCTTAGGTCACTCCCAACCTAAAATGGCACCATCTATTTATATAATGCAGCTGAAGTTTAACAGGTAGAAAGAATAATGTGACAGTCTCATCCTGAACTATACTACATCTATATTCCATACTTGAAGGGCATGAACGTATATCCAGCACATGATGTCTAGCGGTTCAGCAGAAAATGCCAGTCAATCTAATATATTAAAATGGTGATGATTTGATTGGTCTGAAGCGATCCATGTAAGAAAACTTGAGCTGGTAACAGTTCTGTAGGAGGTATCTTCACAAGTTTTTGGTTGTTTATAGAAGGGCTCGTTAGCAAAACACAGCAGAGATGACATTGACAACTGTAACGCAGAATGATAGGTAATACCTACTAGCTAGTAGTGAAGGAAGAAATTAAGAAGAAGAAGAAGAAGAAGAAGAAGAAGAAGAAGAAGAAACCTGCATGAGAAGGTAGCTCTTGCCATTAACGGCATCCTTGATGACTTTGAAAGTCTGCCCATAGTATAGGTGGAAGTTGACAGCATCTTCTATTTTTGACAGGTTACCCACCTTCACTGGAGAAGCAGAATTTGCACCTTGCAGACACCCACAAGTGAATAACACAGCCAAAAACAAGAAATTATGTACGCAACACCTTGCACAAAAGGATGGAGAAGAAGACATGTTGATAAGAGGTAGGAACAAACAAGAATCTCCCTGTTTCTAGTACAGCACTAGCTGTTCTAATAGATCATGCACACATTAGCATGTGCCCATAGGGTTGCTTTCTTCTTCTTTTTTATTGAAATGGAGCGCGCATACAGAGTTGCCAACAAAAGATCAGGGAGGAAGAGAAACTGCAGCTTTAGGTATGGTACGTTTTATAGTGGTGGGGTAGTTGAAACCAGTACTGAAGCTTGTGAACTATTTGGTGACAAGCTTGTTGGCTTGTCTCCTTGTATTTATTTACGGCTACCACAGGATGTGAACCCCGTGAACTCCCAGTTTCCCTTATTTGTCACGTTCTCTTTATTCTCTAGCAGGCTATTTGTTGTAACTTTCTTGCCATTTCTGGGTCACCATTGATGCCATCGCATGTGCTGTGCACCTAGCTATCTTCACATTCCAGTACTGCAATGTAGTAATGCACTTCTGGTAAAAAGAATATAAAAACTTCCTCTCCAGTCAAATGGAGTGCGGGAGTGCAGTGTGGTCTTTCTTTATCTTTTCTGTAAAAACACAAAGATGGGTTGTTCATAACTCTTTGTACCACTAAAGAATATATCCAGCTGTCTTGCTCACGGGCTTCTCTTTTTATCCTTTCTGTAGTTATTTGTTTTTATTGTTGATTCACAGGATATCTGAAGCACCTGTTTTCCGAAAAAAAAAGATAGAACCCTGACGTATCAGTTTGCATGTGACTTGAAGCCTTTTTTGCATTGCCCATAAAGGATATATAGTTCAGCAATTAATGAGTTTGTAGTGTTGGATTCAAATCTGACACATAAATATAAAAATTCCATTCATCTATATCATCAGTTACAACATTATTCAAATCATATGTATTCGTATATATTGGGCTACAAAGTATATTAGGACGAATCTGACTCCAACACTGGACAAGGCCACTTATGCCTTCTCAGATTCAACAGCTAAAGTTAGATGCAAGAATTAAGAGTCAAGAGGTGAGCATGACATGGTTCACCCATACGGTACAAAGAGCCAAAGAAATGGTCAGAAAAAACCCTAACTTCTTAAAAAACTGACTTAGTTTACTACCCCCGCCACCTCTTATGGACACCAGCAAATCCTTCTCCATGTGACCCCACTTCACTTTTTCTGGCTTCCACCTTGGCTTCTTATCGATATAGCAATCTTTTTCTTCAACACTGTCATCTTTTTCGCCAGAGTAAAAGCAATGCATCAAGAGAATCAGAACCATTAATAGAACATTGCTTGTTAATTTCTTCCATCGTTGTATTGAATGTATAGAATTGCTTGTTCCTATCAACTTTCCCCTCTCATATGTCACGGACTCCGTAAGATGACTCGTTTTCCTGCCTGCTTTCACCACAGGAAAGTTGTTTGTCACTGAGTCTGGGTTTAGCTGGATCTTCAGAGTTTGAGAGGGCACTAGTTGGTGATAGAATGTCTTAGCCACTTGGCGAGTGGAAACAAACATTCCATGACTAACTTTGATCTCTTCCACAACTTCAAAGCCGGGAGAACTTGTTAAATCATTGACATTGCTCTCATCTGCGAAGTTATCTTCATTGATAAATCCCAGTGAAAAGTCATGTACGTCATTGAACAACATGCAGTCATCAGCATGCGAGTTGTCCCCTGCAAATGAATCCTGTCTATCAAATTTTGCCCTATCGCTTCTCCTGCAAAAGAACCTTCTGCAGAAACACTGGAAGCCTTAAAAAGGAACAAAAATTAATGGCGTGTACGCTAATATGGGTACCTGGAACTTCATGCTCTACCCTTCTCTGGAAACTCGAAATATTTTCTATTGGTATTATCTTGTGGTTCTCCATGAAACTCTGTCCAATGTGTAAGAAAACTCGCGGTAATAAGATGGTAAATTATGCACACAGTTGAAACAAAACATTAATTACTTACCTTCTCTAGTTCTTCATTTGACATTCCTACCCATCTTAAGTTCTCTACCATCCTCTCATTCTGGAATGGTACATCCAGGTCTGCAATCTCGGTAGCTCTACTTGAGTTGGGGTCTATCCATGGTTTGTTTACGCATCTTGCAGAATTCATGTCGCTGAACGGATTGCATTGAGAATCTCTTTCCGCAGAGAAAGTGAAATCGCCTACAGAAGCAGCATAGTTTCCTCCCCAAGTATCTTGAACATTGGATGGATATATCAGTTCCTTAGATGCCTGAGCTACTGAGAAGATTTCCTGCAAAATGTCAATCTCGTTTGTGCTTTCATGCATGGAATTTGACTGGATCACTTTGAAGTCAGCGTGTCCAACTTGGGGGAAGTCCTCCACCTCTAATGGAGGTAGTGAGAACCTCTGCTGCAACCTTGCACACTCTAATGCGACATCAACCTGCGAAATACACACAATTTGAAGAGGATATATATATATATATATATATTGGAGCAAAACCAAAAGGTATGTTAACACAAAACGGATTAAAATATTACTACTCTATATCCCATACTATAATTTTACCTTTGACGGTGGATAAGGACCTGCAGTTCCATAACTTGAGAAAGGGGTGGTTGAGAAGCTAAAAGCATCTGAGTGTGGTGTCCAGCTCCCATCTCTATGTTGGCCAGCATTATCTAGAGGGGATCCATTAGCATAGCTTGGTGAACAAGTTTCCATTTTATGTATTGGATAATTTGAGGTCACAAAATCTTCACATCTTCCCTCAGAATATATTTCAATACTGGAAGAATGCTCACACACCCTCTGATTTGAGCTGGAGACATAATGCTCCCCGATCTTTGGGGTTGGACTCCTTTTGGACACACGGCAAAGAGCATATGCGTCCTGCATATATATTCAAGAAGGTCAACTAAAACCATGAAACCGGATGGACCCTAGATTGTTATAAGATTGCCCAAGAAACGGAAACCATGTGAGCGTACCTGCAAGCCAGAAGCTGTTTCACATTCTCTTTCGTCGAGGCGATATTCATGCATAACCCAATTTGTTCTATGACCATGGGGAGCTCTCCCTCGGTAGTAAACTAGGGTTTTCTTCGTACCCACAGAACGCGTCTGGGAGTTTACTTTCCTATCTTTCCCTGTCGCCTTCCAGTATCCTGCTTTGGTTGCACGATTTGTCCTTGAACCATTGGGGTATTTTCGATCTCGAGGACTAAAGAAGTACCACTCTTGATCTTTGCTGGGTAATAATGATTTTCCTGAGATGATTCAGTATCGTTAGTTACATGAACCACGAATTACGATCACATATAATTAAAAAAAAAAAAAAGTTTAGGGTTAATCTTCTGAAATAGAACCCATATTTTTTTATATTTTTATTTTTAACGAAAGAAAACGCAAATATTGTCTGAGAAAAAAGTTGAAAAGCCATAGTACAATAAATGTAAAACAACAGTATATTAAAGAAACCAAAGCATTTATAGCATAGCGCTTCTATATCTTTTTTGACTAGGACGTTATTTCTGTGCACTTACTTCGAGTTCACAACAGGAACCCTAAAGTTGGGGTCCCATATGCCTTAAAGACCTTAATACTTCTCCTTCCACTACAAGGATCTAAATAAGAGATACGATAATTGTGCTATAAAGTTCAAATATCTTGACCCGTAAAGACAACCTCAAATTAACTAGTTAGTGAGATTCATAATCATCGTTGTTAGACAAAAATCAACATAGCATCCTCGAAGATTGTTTCAGATTATAATCTCTGTCCGCCTGTTTGGAAAAGCATTAATTAGAACTAAATTATAAGCATTTCTTCACGTTTTCTGGTGGTTCACTAATAGGAAGAACCCTAGTAAACCTTGGTTGTTATCCTCCAAGTTTCACTTAAAACGACATAAAGCCGTTTACTATATAGATTTTCATTTAATCTATTTTTCATTATTTAGTTAGATGAAGAAAGAATACGTAAAATGAATGGTGAAAATACATAGTTTAGAGAATAATACCAGGCAACTCCCAGGGCTCGCACTTATAGAGGTCAACTTCAGGGATGATCTCCAAATCGATTTTACGTCCGTTGATTTTTCTGTTGAGGTAGTAAGCCACGAGTTCCTCGTCTGTGGGATGGAAACGGAAACCAGGTGGCAATGAAACAGGAGACATAGTTTATCCTTTGCTTTGGAACTTCTTCTGATATGTATTACCGCAAGAGCTAATCAGGAAACTTCACGACTGCATGCACCGTTAAGCTCGCCTGCACGCAAAACGAATGCATAAAAGCGCAAGCAGGTAAAAGTTAATGTTTTGATTATGAGGCGTGATAATAATATTCATGAAAGTACAAGACATTGGAATGATTTGGATGCTTGATGTCCATGGAAAGAGATGTTCATGAAGAGACAAAAAGAGAGAGATGACCTTTCAGTATTGAAGACGATGCAAAGCAAAGGGGAGATAGAGAGAGCTGGCTAGGGCTGGGAAGCGACAGAGAGGCTATGCAAAGCAGATGGGAGGAGTAGAATGGGGCTGTAGCTTGGGGTTTTGATAAGAGAACAAAAAGAGAAAGGAGAAAAAGCAAAAGCAAGCTGCCACCCCAAATTTCCCCTTTGCCTTTTCATTAATTTTTCCATCAGAAACGATTCTTGCTTTCTTTCCCTTCAAGCTCTTATATATTACCCTCTCTGTCCCTCTTCCAAATTATCCCATGCTTCATTCTTGTCCTTCCTTGGAATCTAAAGGCCCCCACATGGCTGTGTACCTATGCTCGATGCATTTCCGATCTTTTCACGTTAGATTAGGTATCTCCCTTAACGAGAAACTGTGCCAACCGAATTTCGGCGGCGTTTCTTCACCAACAGATCATGTCTGGAACCAGACAAACCCATATTCGTTCTATATTGTCTGCTAATAACTAACTCAACTGGGAAGCAAACAATTTATAATAATTAGAACTGAATCCTTTGATTCTCTCCTGCAATGCAGCTGACCCTTATATATGGCAGTGACCTACATTTTTATTTTAATTCATGTCCATATTACTTGCGATTTGCAAACATAATTACCTCCTAATTAAATCATTGATACGATAGGACCTGTCACATAGAAGGTTCGAATCGATACTTTCCTGAAAAGCCCAGTTAAAGTTCTTGATGTAACCTCCCCTGCCGAAAAAGCGACATATATAGTTGCTGCGATTTGCTTACCTCACCGTTCACACTACTGCTCGCTGCAGAGTTCATCATCACCATCCTGCATCCTGACTCATGTTGATAATGAACATGGCCGGAACATATGGCAGAGTCGTGATATCGATATATATATACGGCTAGCCGTCTGTCATAATACCACCATTCTGGTGTTTCCTCACTTCGTCTCTTCAACCTCTAGCAATTGGGGTGCTTAGCTGAGATGGTGATTCAACTTTCAGCTACCCTGCAAGTTAGCTTCAGACCCGTCGAACTTTCTCTAAATTGTTCCAAGTCCCAATGCAAGTGCAGTTCAGCAGAATATACGTGAAGGCTCTTTCTTTTGATATTGACCACATTGATCAATTACAAAGCCATCAGGTCTCATGTGGGGCCAGCTTTTGCCATGTGAATAAAAGGTCCATGTGGCGGAACATGATCGCTTAATTATCAAATCAACCTCTTGCTGCTTTTCCTCTTTTGTGGAGTTTATACTTGTTCATTATGATTATCTTTTCACTCCCAAGATTTTGTTCTTTGGGAATATGATTATTTTTTAGATTTTATGGAATATATTATTAAATAATTGAAAGTAAGGAGATAACCAAATAGTAAGAGACAAAAAAGAAACAAAGAGAAATATAATCTTATTTTAATATTAATTATGGTTTAAGCATAAACGTATTGCTTGAATGCAATATAATGTATATTATTTAATTTATGAATTCAATTTTATGTATATGTATCTAATTTATATTTTAGATGGTTAATTTAATATTTTCCCTTTTCCATTATATTTCCGTGAATTTTCTCTTTAATTATATTTCCGGTAAAAAGATAATAGCGTTATTGTCGATGCATACCTTTATATATAAACAGAGTATATGTCATTTATTGATCGACCGTACATATTAAGCTACAGAGTGATTGGGTGGCAAGAAATGTCGATTCTTCCCTTATGTAGAGGCATCGTATATTACTGATCCACAAGTAAAGGTACATTTTAATACAGTATGAAATATTAAAAAAATAATCATAAGTTTGTCATCATTATTTTAACTATCAGTGTCCATGATTTTTATATCTAAAATATAATTAAAATTATAAGAAACTAAAATTCTAAAAAGCCAGATATATAATTTTGAATATTTATCTCAAAATTATGAATTTAACAGAAATTTTGCGACTAAACCAAACCAAAATAAGTTTCTGTTAAACCTAATTAAACCAGTTAATCAGGTTCTAAACAAGATAGATTATTTCTACTCCGATATCAAAATCATCAGTAGCTAAAGATACCAACATGACTCACTCATACGACATGTCGGTCAGGAAGAACCAAACCCTGTATCTCTGTAAACGAAATTGAGGCTAATATACTGAAGAGAAAGCAGGACAATTAAAAGCTGTCCATAGAGAGAGCCAACATGCGTGTCTATCTTCGATAGATGTAATCTAGCCGGCAAATAAAAAAATGTCAACAGAACAAGAGAACTCTTCTGTACAAATATATACTAAGCAAGCATTTTAATTGAGATTGCCAATAAAAGCCTTCAGCTTGCTCTAATTGCAAGCCTAAAGAATTATGGAGCAGAAGTATTGCCCGTCACGCAGCATTTAAAACCTTAACACACACACAGATATGAAGAAAGTGCTCAGGATTCTTTAAGTTGTTCACCATCCAGGAAAAGGGTATCTCCAATTTTGGTTCGATACCCTGGACACGGACCAGTTTAATTTCAGCATCCATTCGTGTGCTGCAGGATGGCCCTGGTGACTGAGATGAGATTTCTGTCTCGGCTTCTGCTCTTCTATCGCTACCCACATTTTCTGATGAGACAGTTTGCTCATTGTCACTTTCCATCCTACATGATTCCTCATTGCTTAACGATCTGTCCCCAAGATATTCTGGAAGTATAGTTTTCAATGCATCGTATAGGGTGAAGCATTTGCCTGCAGAGAAAGAAAAATCAAAATAAAATACAAGCGAAGGAGGTGCAAGTCACCAGCTCATTAGGGTCTGTTAATATGCGATACGGTCATTGAATGCACAAGATTATGCGTCTGAATAGACCTGCAGATTGATTACAACCTTAGAGATAAGAGTTAGAGGTGCCTTTATACGCATGGAATGAACTGATTCGCAAGAGTCAACAAGGTTAAATATTGGAAATTAAATTCAGTGCAGTGGAAGAATATACATAAAATCATGCAGAACATAATGCTTTTCTGATAAAATCTCAATTTAAGTACTAACTAGAAAATCCAGGATTATTCTCTGCGTAATCATCATTAAAGAAGAAATCAAATTAACATAGTTTACCTTCTTCTCTGGGAATCTGAACAGGACGATTTATGTAAGAAATTTCATCCCAATTCCAAATTTGAGATAACTCTTCCAAATCTTCAAAATCCTCACCAACACACCGAACATACAATCGAACTGGAATTTTACCTGTTAAGATTTCAGCCAAAGGAACAACATTATATCAAAATGGATAAATAACAAAAAAATTTCTGGTAGAAAACTCTTATTAGGTAAAATGGCACCAACTGCTTTGTTCTTTTAGGCACTTTAGAAAAAAAAGAAAATGGACAACATTACAAACGAAGCATTGACCAAGTAAAAGATTAATAATCTTGGGTGGTTACTACCTGTAAGAATTAGGATTACGAGTCTGGAAATTGTACATGCATGCTATCCATTACCAATTTCACAAAAGTCAGCTCATGTATCAACTGATACATGTTTTACATAATCCACATTGATGTTCAACAATCACACATAAAACATTGAAAACAAGACATCCTTCAGACTAAAAGACTGTTTAATGGAATGGGTAACTCAAATCTCAGTTAGCTTAGATTCTCGGGTAATAGCTCTAGAATCAAATTCCAATGAATCCCAAAGTAATTTTGCTCAAAAAGAGATACTGGTTTTCACCAGTTTTGTTAATTCACATTTCTCTCTATCTAGCTGTCAAAATAGGTTCTTCAAGGAATGAGAGTTTTCTGAATGCAAACATTGACATGGTCAAGACTTGATTCTTTGATGTCTGTATGAAATGTAGCACCAACTAAAAAAGCTTCAAATTGGAGAATACTGTATGCAAAAACAAAAAGGTAAATAAATTGTTTCAATCTCCCAGTACACTTTACTTACTAGTTCAGTATGGAGAAGCAATTTTAATTTGACAACAATTCATAGACTTCTTCAACTTGATTCACATGACCTCATCATAAGTCTTAAGAACTATACATTGGTCAAGACTTGATTCTTTGATGTCTGTATGAAATGTAGCACCAACTAAAAAAGCTTCAAATTGGAGAATACTGTATGCAAAAACAAAAAGGTAAATAAATTGTTTCAATCTCCCAGTACACTTTACTTACTAGTTCAGTATGGAGAAGCAATTTTAATTTGACAACAATTCATAGACTTCTTCAACTTGATTCACATGACCTCATCATAAGTCTTAAGAACTATACATTGGTTATGCTAACCTGTCTTCGTTTGCCCGGAGGCATCTGCTTCACCAGTTTTTTTAAGAGATTTCATTGAGCTCAAACTCTTTTTGGTAGTAAACTCATTCTCAATTGTTCCAAGTCTGAGTTTGGCTGATGCACGTTGGTAGGATTCCAAGTTTGCTGCCAAGAAAAACACAATCAACTAAAGGAACATGAACACAGTAATGAACTACATGACCCTCCAGCATTGACAATTTACAATCATCCGTAAAGCAATCACTGTTGTTTCTGTAAATACTGAAGTAGAACGACATGAAATGGTGACAGAAATGTATGAAATCTTCCACTATGTATTCAAGACCTTATTGCAAGTCAATGACATCTGTGCACTCATGTTGTTAAGGTATAAGTATCAGTTTAGTTTCAGGACATGGATCAGGCAAAGAATCATAGCTATTTTGGTTAGTACCATGCATTTTTTTATAAACGTTGAAGAACTCTATCATTTATGCAAAAGATATAAAATTATACCAACTGCTACCCAAGGCTGATATACATAACATTTATATGATTTTGTTTAGTTGGCCTACCGTTAATAACCGCTTGCCAAAGCTCCAGCTGATCAGATTGAGACATGTTCATGACATTCTTGCAGTTTCCATTAATTATATAATCTGCCTGCAGTCAACGTGGCATTTAGTTAAGAGATATAAGCTTAACTTGTCTTGATTCCCTATACATTTCAATTGAAAAGAATCATCATTCTTCAGTGCACAATCAAAACCGGCAACAAATGGACTTTGTAACCATGAAAAAGTTGAGAAGCATATCACAATCATAGTAAAAGTGATTGCTTCATTTTTCCTGATGTAAGAGAACTACATCTATTGTCTAGTGCATCTATACAATGCTTCTGTAGACATGTCTAAATCTAAAGTTTACAGACCGCTGAAAAGAAAAGTACATCCTAACAACAGATACCATTATAGGAAAACAGTGCAAACGAGTAACAGCAGATTGAAAGACTAACTTCTTTTAACGAATTGATAAAGTTCCACTTCACTGAGTCTTCACCTTCGCATGGTATCAACAAATTACTAGGGTATCCTCCAAAATGCACCTACACCAACATCAGGAATAGAAATAATTACAAAATTCAACCAATACTAAAACCCAAACAAAAAAGTAGAGGAACTGAATAAGGCAAGAAATTTAATATACCGTCAAATTCCAGGGTCGTTCCGGTTCTGGACACAGAAGGTCAAAGAGCACTCCGGTTGGTATATACCTGCAAAAAGCAACACACACACAAAAAAAAAATCAATGAGAAGCTAAGCTACTGAATAAGCAACTGAATTTGAAAAAAAATAATAGTAGACCATTTGAGTGGCAATCCTTTGTAGTCGAACCAGAGGGTGTCAAGGCCAGCAGGCGGGAGAGTGGAGGAGAAGTGTGGTTTGATGAGGGACATTAGCAGAGGCAAATACCCAATCCGAGGCGCCAATATCAGCGCCGGCGGCGGAGGCGGGTGGCTGGCCACTTCCGATTCGTGGAGGTGTATCTGCAGAGGTATCGCCCCTTCCCACACGTACTTCTGCGCCTCCGTCATCGTTGCGGTGTTATTCCCTCCTCCGTCACGCAATTCCTTTTAGATCTTCTTAACGTTATTACCACAGATTCGCCGAAATACAAAAAACGGACGGCCCCTTGAGGTCAGAGATAACCACTTGTATTCATAGATTAAAATCTAATCTGACAAAGTACCAGAGAGATCCTCTTGCTGTTCAAACTACCATCACCCCCAACGTAACTCCCTGTTTCGGCTGACAGGGCTAGCCTGAGTCAAGTCAAAACTCCGCAACTTCACCTGTTGCTTTTGTCGAGTCCATATTGGCATGGGCTATTTGTTTAACCCATTATCTATCTCGAACCATTGGGGCCCGACTTGGCCATTCGGATTAGGTCTGTATAGTTTTTAGGCAGGCCCAAAATTAAATTACCAATATTTACTGAGTAAGATACAAAAGGTCAATTCTACCCAGAGAAGATCTAAGTTTACTGAATAGATGATATAACAGATTACCGATATTTTTAAAGTATAAATTGATTTGGCACAGTACAAAAAGTTATACAAGAGTTTTAACGGTAAGTATAATATAATCCAATGCGCAAAGCTTCCCATAGATTCAGACATACGATAAAGAACAGCGGTTGGTTGTGCCATTCACATCGTTACCAAAAAATTCATTACCTTCGACGACAATCCGCAACAAACTTCGTGCCTCCCGTTTCTGCAGAACCAACACCTGTAAATCAGACAAAGCAAACCGAAGGCAAGACCGGGACTCCTTGTCTCTACGACACATGATGTGACGTTTCTTCGTGGATCTGGAAAACGGCTTCGCAGAAACCACGGGAAGTTATTTCTGAAGTCTGATGTTTGGGGGCATACAGTTTGGGGTGTTGGCGGCGTGCGTGGTGCTATTTGTGCCGATGGGAATGGCGGGTTGGCACTTGAGTCGGAACAAGATGCTTTTCTTTAGCGGCGTTCTTTTTATCACTCTCGCGGTAGGCGTCCATTTGACCCCTTATTTTCCTTCTATTTCCGATTTTGTCTCTTCAGTTCAATCCGTGGTAGTTTTTGATAATCGTGAAGATTCTTGCATTAATTTGGTCAATGAAGTTGTCTGGGATGTTAAGGCGGTCACCAACAAAACAATCAACAATGATAGCGAGAAGGCTAATGATAAAGTTAATGGTTCTGATAGCTCCGTTAGTTATGATAAGCTTTGGAACTGGGCTCATACTAGAAATGTCGAGGCTTGTGATTTTCAGAGGTTGAGCAAATCTGATGCCTCCGATTTGCTTAATGGGTCGTGGGTTGTTGTGGCAGGGGATTCTCAGGCAAGGCTGATGGTTCAGTCTTTGTTGGGTTTGATTTTGGATTCCGAACAAATGGATTCCGTTAAAGGGGATTTGTTCAGAAGGCATAGTGACTACGAGATTGTAGTTGAAAAGATTGGTTTGAAGTTGGATTTTATTTGGGCTCCTTATGTAACGAATCTGACCGATTTAATGGTACGGTTTAAACAAAGTCGGAGTTATCCTGATGTTCTAATCATGGGAGCTGGGCTCTGGCATATGCTTCACGTTACAAATGCATCGGATTATGGTGTTGCTCTGCAGTCCTTGAGGAACTCTGTGGTTTCGTTGTTACCATTTTCGCCCGACTTGGGCACGGATGGGCCTGTGACGGGTTCTGTATCTGTGAGATCCCCGCATTTGTTTTGGCTGGGCATGCCAATGTTGATAAATGGGATGTTGAACACAGAGGCAAAGAGGGAAAAGATGAGCGATGAAACTTGGCATGCTTATAATAGAGAACTTCGAGACAGTAGTCTCTTGCGCAAATCTGGTGGCCCTCTTCTATTGCTGGATATTCAATCCTTGAGTTGGAACTGTGGACCTCGGTGTACTCTTGACGGGATGCATTATGATGGGGTCGTTTATGAAGCTTCCATTCATATTCTGCTAAACGCATTGCTTATTGAATCTCATCAAAAGCTCGGAGCTACGTAGTTTCAAGTCTCTTATAAATTGGATAGTTTATGTTGGAGAAACACAGCAGGATATACAACCAATTTAGAGCATTTCATGCACCCACAGAGTGAATTTTCTCCATATTGCGCCTTTGATCTTTGGCAGGTTTCTTATCCTTCATACTCTGGATTAACATAGAGTGAATCCTGGCTCTAGAATTTACGTATTGAAATTCCATTTTTCCTCCTCTCATCGTCTCATTGAAGTGAGGATCAGATATAGAAAATTGTTGTATTATATAGTTAAAATTGAAATCAAAATTTGTTTGAAATGGTAAACAGATATATCCTCGGGATTTTGTTGTATCGAAGAAATTGCGCTGAATGATTTCTCTTTGATTGTCTTCTTAAAATATAGGTAATGCAAAATAAAAGTTTCAAAATCATGTCTTTGTCCTCGTGTGCCTCTTCTTCTGTCCTCTCTCTTTAAACCAAATTTTGCTTCTCATTCTTGGATTCTTCTCATATATTGCACCTTCATAGTCAGTCTTCTGTTGAATGTATGAATCTGTGAAGCTTAACCCTCAAGTCTAAAGACTCATGATGGCTTCCTCCAATGTTTCAGAATCTGAAGGATCTCATTCATCTACATAAACTATGCTTGTTTATCAGTTTTCTTTTCCCATTTCAGGTCACAGGTGTGTTATTGTGCCAACAAAACATTGAAATTGATCCACTTTTCCAATTCAATCGAGGACTTTTATAGTTACACTCCAATTTGTACTATTTCAAGTAAAGGGACTGACAGCAAACCTTTTCGGCCTCTGTAGTGCTTGCTTATACACCGGTAGTTTTGGACATAGTATCCTCTTCTCGTATTTATGGTCTTTTTGTTTTCTAGTCTTTTTTTGTCCTAATACAACTAGTACGCACTGCACTTGACTTCACTCTGTCCTGCACGCTACACAGTTCCTAATACATGTAGCCGTACTGTTTCTGCTCGTTTAAAATAATCATCATTGCTTGGTTTTTCCATGGTTTAAGGGCTCGAGTCTATGAACATTCTCTGTTCTGTTACTTCCATTGTGCATCAGAAGGGATTGCAGTCCAGAAGAGAGCGGAAGTATGAAGAATTATTTCAAGGAAAAACAAAGAATGGTTCTATCAACAGACAAGTTGATGTTCAAGTTTGAGTTGCTAAGTATCGAATTGCTTCCCTTCGAATGACTGTCCAAAGTTCCAATTCTTGGGAGCTACATTGTATGAGGTTATTGTGGAATCATCACCACCAGTAAGCTCGAATGAGAGAGGTTGGTTCCGCAAATCGGCATTGACATGCCAATTCTGACCCCAATTCCTACCCATCGAAAGCCAACCCGTTCTAGAGCCCTTAATCTTCACTGCAGCTATATCTCCGGCACCGGCAACATTGCTGATCAGCACTGAAATGAATATACCCGACCCAGAGATGGTAAATCTAACTCCTCCTTCCCTTCTGCATTTAATCCTGTTCAAATGGATCAAAAACAACAAGGAGTGAACAAGGGAAGACATCCAATCACAATAGAATCATCATTAAGGGAATCCATAGGAACAAAATATTTCATTGCTATGACTTTTGTTCCCTCCGTCACAAATAATTCCCGTGATCGACAACTCCAGAGCTGCTGATGCCTCCGTTGAAGAGTCAAAATTAAGAACAAGACCTCAAGAATCACAGCTAAATGGAACTCTCCTGCTCTTCATCGAATCAGAAATGTCTTAAATTGCCTATGAGGAAGGTGACAAGTTTTGGATTATGTGGCACAATTATGTCAAGAAAACGACGAATCCAATTTTGCAGGGTTAAAAGTGCTTTATATGTTATCCGTAGTTATGAGAAAATTACTAATCGGGTCTAGGTAGAAATTTCACGAAGATGAAACACAATAGATCCAAGCAAGTAATATTCTCCACCGACAGTATGACGGATGTAGACGTAGAAAATAGTGGAAACCTGCGGTAATGGACGGGCATGTTTCCGGCTTTCCAGCTTGCCATTTTTTCAAAAACCTCAATAGATAGAACAAAGTGCTTGTTTGGTGGATTACATTTGCCTCCACCGTCGGCAGTAAACCCATAATTTGGAGCACAGAAGTTGGTCACTGTAACAATGATGGATGTCCCCGGTATGCACCAGCGCTCGTCCTCAACGCACCGCAGTTCAAAGCACGCCCCGCAGATCTGCCCACGTTCGAACATTGCTTCACTCAAGCCAACGGTCGCCTGCCCGTACCCGGCTTTAGCAAGGTCCCCGTACCCGCATGCACCCCCGACGGTGTCCCGGGGATCAGAGGCCACGTAGAAGGTGGCACGCGCGGGTAGCCATTCAGAGAGGGAGCTGGATTGGGATGGAGACAACGCAGTGTCGGTGGCGGAGGAAGCGGTGTAGCAGGCAGAGGGCGGTGGGAAAGAGGATAGGAGAAGGAGGATGAGGATGATAGGGACTGGAGTGGGAATCAGGTTCAGATTTCGAGAGGACTGCATTTTCGACGTTTTACTTTATTCATGAAAGTAAACGAATGTCAGAGAAAAACTATTATTATTGATAATAATATATTCCCATATCCATATTCTTAACATTCTGGACTTGTCGGTCAGGTCGTTTAGGACAGTGAACAGTGATGGTTCCACTATCCCGTGACTTTTGTTGAATAAGGTTAACCTTTTAACCCTCACCATTACGTGACAGAGAAAGGATTTTCTAACCCTCCGCCTGACACGGTACAGAGAAAATGTTTGTCGGTGACTCCCTGACGCAACCTCTGCTTAAAGACAATCATAAAACGTTCCGAAAGAGTCGGAAAGACAGGCATCGAAATCCAGTCAAGTCATAGTAAGGTAAAAATACATGTACCATGTTTTTCCGTAACCATTTTTTTTCATTTTAACTTTTTTTCCAAGAATAAACAACAGTGACTAACTTCCATAGAATAGCATTATAAGATGAAATAAATTGCTGGGAGTGATTTTGTCATACAGAATAACAGAATCAGATTCCAAGAACCTGTACGGCTAAAAATATGTTGCTTCGTTCGATGCTATTTGCCTGCTTAAGATGAATGCAAGTTATCCCTGCGTCTGGTGGCACAAAGCCACTGTCTTGGGTTCTCAAGATCGTCGTCTACCGTGGTTGGCACATGCCAACTGCCGTTTTCTGACTCCTGTGCATTTTACAACAACAAGTTTAATGAATTTTATAGTAGAGGATAGCGATCGCATGAAAACATTTTGATCATGTCACAGTTCTCACCTGAATAACAATTGAATAGGGGGGCGGCATGTGTAAAGAAATTTCATTTCTGGATACCGAGAGACGAACCTACATTTATTTCCAAGATATGACGGGTTATGTCTAGAATTTAAGCGTCTTCTATGAAGAAGCTAGCATGCATTTCATTCCTTGATTTGGCACTAGGTTAAGGAAACCGCTAACTAGACAGATCCTAGCTGAGCTTACATTAAATTGGAAGAAACCAAAGAAGACAGAAAATCATCAATGTATGAGCAAAGTGCCGTGGACAAGCTCGTTGATGTAAGGTGGGATAACAAGTTTCACAGGAATGGCAAGCAAAAGTTATCAACCAGACCGACCATGGTAATTTCAGATGACAGACATAAACTAGATGGATGCAGAGGAAAACGGAAATTAGGCCCTGGAGAGGAAAAAAGGGAGGCTATCCCTTTCACATGTAGCACCATAAGAAGCAGGCTTTCGAGATGGACATAAACTACACTATTTGCATCAGCAAGTATTATCTAATATCTTACATATAACCTGAAGTGAAGCAATTCCCATTAGCAAATAAAAGAAAGTACCTGGTGTTTTTCCTTCCACCTTGGGAAAAATAAAGTTCCTAGTAATTGGAACAAGTGGTCCCTCATCTCATCATTTGTCACTAGTAGACACTTCGAGCTAACAGCAGCATATAGCCAATACCTGCAAATAAGTATGGCAGGAATCCAAAAAAGAACATGATCGGCGATACAATTATGCATGCAGCTATAAATACACAAAGACACTCTCATACCAACAGAAATTGCTATGACGAGAATATCACTGTAGCTTGAAAGGGCTTAAGAGCAGGAATGTCGTTTATGTTTCTTGGAGCACACAATGCTTATATATTCAGACCAGGTCTCATGGGACAGCTTGGGTCAACTCATTTGTGCTCAAGGCCACAAGTGTGCGGCTAATCTATCTGTTTGTAGGACACCACAAAGTTATCTTCGAAGTAGCCACTGAATGTCTGTGTTCATCATAGATCTCCTTTTTTTTTCCGCATAAAGCTTAAGTTTTTCATCACTGATTCGCAATTAAGTCGTGAAAATACAACTTTCATAGATTCCTTAAAACAAAGGAATCTTAAAGAGAAAGTTAGGGAAGAATATCGCACCGTCTACAAATTTGTAATCAACAGAAATAATTTTCCAGATGGACTACAAAGCAGAGAAGATACACACATATTTTCTCCTATTTCTCTCACTCAATATTCCTAAATACTAACACAGCCGCCAGGCCAAATTCCTATTGATTCCCCTTTTGTTAAGAATGGACAGTCATATATGAGTTGGACAAGGGCAAAGTGAATACCACTTTTGCTAATGACCCGTATCATTTCCCTTAGGAGTTGAAAATCCTAGGTTCTGACCTAGGCAATCTGTGTAGATATAGGAGTTTTAGGGTGAGATGAGGTAAACTTGTCATTCTAAAAACAGTAAGGGCAAAGAAAAATATATTATCTCCAGGTTCTGCCGCGCCTCCATGTAAACACATTGCATATTATTCACCATATGCCATTGTGCAAATGCATCTTTGGTTCTTAGACTGTTCACAGCCAGGCTATAAAGCAAAGTTAGGGTGTACGCATAATTGAAAGATAACTTGGTGATGTCATACAAACTAGATGCAGCTGAACTGCTTTCTTGTACAAAGAACAACCCTCTCACATTTGTCAGAGAAAGTTCAAACAATGCAACCTATGTTGAAGGTAACGTGAAACAAGAGCACAAAAAAAACTGTCATTTACAGACTTTTTTCGATGGACAAAATGCAAAAAGGAATCAAATCTCTAGGCAATAAGTGCTAGTTCATGCAACACTAACTCACCAGTCATCATTTGAGCCATAAGGTGCAGAAAATAGTGCACCAGATCTTTGCCAGTCCTCTAGCAACTTCTTGTTGTCGGGATTTTGAGCTGGTCCCCCGGTCACCCGACTTCTGTGTAAAATAATGAGGGGCAATCTCTTTGATGGACTCATTTGACGCAATTTATCTACAACTGTTCTAAGCTAAAACCAAATGGAATCAATAAGAGCTTCCCACTACATACTATGCTTCAGAAGCAAATGAAAAATGTCCCAAAGAGCTTGGCATCTTGCATACCTGGCGAAAGCTGAAATTGTTTTGATTCACAATACTCACATTGGCTCCATCTATAACAGCATCAAATGGACCATGCCTTTGTAGCCACTCCTGAATGAATACGCCTTCTAAGTCAGCTATAATAATACAGGAAATCAATTTTTGTGTAGCAGTTGATTGAAGCCGGCAGAAGTGTTGAGATGCAACCATCTAAATCACTGTTGAAGGTCAAAATTGAAATAAGAATTACATGTTATGGACTAAATAGCTTTCACTTAAGCAAAAATTATCTATTTGGGTTGGGAACATGGCTGCTGGGTGTAACCAAGGTGACTTTTTGGTATTACAAAATATAAGCTCTACATACTGATGCTAAAAAGTGAGATGTTTCCAAACATGTGTAAGCCATACTTACATTAGTTGAATACAGAGAATGACCGGAACAAGACCAAGAAAGGCACAGGAAAACCTTAAGTGTGAAACTAAGAGATGAAGGGCATCAATACTGACAAAAAAAGAGCTACTATTTGTTATACCTGAAATTGAATAAAATGGCTCTTCCCCTCTCTTTTAAAAGCTAAGTTGGCTAATGAAATGGCAAAATTTTCTGTTTCTTTTGGATCAATATCAATACAAACAAGCTTCTCACGACATGACTGACAAACACCCTCTTTATCCATTTGCGTCCTTGTTACTTTCCAGCGCCCACTCCCTAGCCATCCTTGCCCATGCCATCCCCCTCCTCCACCCTCAATCGCTTCCTTTATCTTGGTTACTTCCCAACTCTCCTCCCCGACATTGGCAGCATCCTCAGACTTGAACCAATCTTCAATAATGCTAACAGTCGATTCTGTGACTTGTCTAACAGTGGTCCGTAATCGGTGGAGCATCTCATACACTCTCTCCCCTTTCTTTACATCAGCACTAACTTTTAGAAGAGCAGAAAGCTCAGGCTCTTCATGTGCCACCCCAGATTCAATCATGTGAGCATCAACTTCGTAAGCCTTATCCACCATACCTTTCTTACAAAAGCCAAATAAAGCCGGTCCATAAGATCTCAACCTTGGCTGGATATTAGAGTTCCCCATTTGCTTAACCAAATCAAAAGCCAAATCCGGGTTCTCCATAGCAGCAGCCAGCCTAGATGCATTTGTAAAAGTAGCCTCATTGGGAGGAATTCCATCCATAAGCATCTGCTGCATAATCTGAAAACCCAATCTCAAACCCAGATTACTCTCATTCCCAGCACTCCCATCTCCCGTGGTTACAGCAGACGAACCATAAGAAGCACACAAATAAATCAGCACATTATAATGCTGTTGATTAAGTTGGATCCCATTATCCATGGCCTCGTCAAACAAACGAAGTGCTTCCACAAGGTCACCATGCCTGGAGCACATATCTAGCTTGAACTTGAGCAATCCCTCAGGAGATTCACGGCGCGCTCTCCTCTTTGCCTTATTGGACATGTTGTCATTCGCAGCCAATGCTGACGACTCACTCACTGGCTGTTTTGCAGCGAGTGCCAAGCTGCAACAATTTGTTCTCTTGACCATGGAAAAATTACTGCCCTTAGAATCATCAATATTTTCGGAAACCCCAAAAGAATTTTTACAAACAACTGGACCACAATAACTGTGGCAATTACTTTGAAAATTTGACAGCAACGGAATCTTCATAAGCAATGAGCCGAGAGGATAGCTTCTGTTAAATGAAGACGTGAACGAAATTCTGCATAGCACTAACGGATACTGTACCAAAGTAAGAATTTCAACTATCAATGAAAAATGTTCATCTCCTCAGAAGCATAACTCCTGCGATTGAAGAAAAAGGATAGTGATATATCCTCTTCTATGATTAAAGAACTTAGAATATGAACACGAAACAAGCACGCTACAAAGCAGTGGAAGAAGAACTTACTACATTACCTTTCAGCGATGTTTCAAGCTGTGGAGCAGATGTTCGTGTTATCTGGAAATCCGGTTTGTTTCGTTGTGTCCTTTGCACTAAACCCCCGGCGATTGGGTTTTGGACCGAGCCTACCAATCCATTCATTCTGCACACAAGGTTAGAGATATTTTACACTGGATAATTTTATAATTCCTCATAAAAATAGTAAAAAATATTTTTTTTCTGTTTAACCCGGTTAAGTTAGAAGTAACGAGACTTGGAAAAATTTTATTGTGCATATTTTTATTTAAAAAATATAAATCTTCTATGATTATTAACCGTAAACATCTAAAATTGTATTATCTAAAAGATAAATCAGTCCAATGAAAATCTTGAAAATTTACTTTAATAATTTATTTTAATTGTATCAAAGAAAACTAAATCTAATATTAATAGAATAAAATTTTAATCCGCTTGATTAAATGGGTACATAATAGAAATGGGTACATATTAGAAATGGGGGATAAATATATTTCTTGCTAAACAAATAATTAAAAATATATTCAATAAATATTAGAATTGGTATAAAATATTATATTTAACTTTTTTTTAAAAAATCCACTTATTCTATCAAATTATATTAAAATTTATTAATTATAAAATTAAAAATCAATTTAAACCCCAGATGAACCAAACAGGACTTGAGGCCCGGACATTGTCGCTCGTATCCTTCTTTAGCCATGCGGTGCAACACGCAGCTACTACCGTGTTGGAAACAAACAAACTCCCAAATCAAGAAAATCGTGACAAAGGCAATACCAAGAATGGATAAGACGGCATCCGCCTTCTTCCCGTAATCCGTTAATTTACAAATTCCGAAGTTACAGAAATATCGTACAGAGGCCAAGACAGAACTTGGAACTTGGGGATTCACAGTTCAAGGAAGTAAAATAATATAGAAAAAAAGCGGCGAGCTAATCTCAGATACCACAAACGGAAAAGCGAATCCAGAGGAGATATGCATTGGAATAGGATAAAGCGTTGAGCACGTAGCAGTAAGCGTCTCTTCTCGATCTCATTGCGGGGTCATCCACCAACTGGTATTGTCGCCGTCTAACAAGTGAATGGTTCCCAAATTGGAAGCTCGACTTGCTGAAAAACCTTCTGTACTAGCATCTTAAACTGGGAGATCATCAAAGAGTTTGAACTACAAGTAAAGGCGGATTCTTGGTTCTGCCCTTTCTTCGCCCGTTAATGTCGATGACCGGCCATCTGTCTCTGCCATACGTTTTTTATACGGCACAAAACCTTTTTCAGGTTTTCCAGGGCTCATCATTCTTGAATTGAAAGATAACGTATTCACACCTGTTTTAAGCTTAAAAACTGGGAATGAACCGTTTTCCTTACAGGAGTGTCGATTGCTTTGTGTCACGTCCTCCATAATTTTATCAGCATTTCCCACTTGGTTAACGGATCCAGAGTCGGAGCCCGTCCAAGATCCTTCATCTTGATTTTTTTTAGCCTTTAATTCTTCACCGCCAGAATCTACATGTTCTTGTACACCTTCCTGTTTTTGAAACGGTACGAAAATAAACGGTGTCTCTTTGTAAAAGGTCCGATATGGCAAGGGAGCAACAGATCTAGCTTCTGCTGAACCGGAATATAGGACTCCACCATCCCCATGTGGCGAATCACTGGATTTGCATTCCTTATTCAAAAAGTGCAGTTCCGTGGCTATAAGGCTTGGTTTTCCCTTGTTCGGATTGCAAGGCTGTGGTTTACAACTCCCCGTGGTTGGAGAAGATGATCTATGGCATTCAGGGACTACAACAGTTATCCCGAAAAGCTTAAGACACCTGGTTGATGTCTCGTCAGCCTTAGTAAGAACACTTTCTTTGGGAATTGAACGAAACTTCTGAACCTGCTAAGAAACAGAAAGTTATTTAGAATTCCCAATCAGAGCAAAACACGATTGCTTAAGAGGTCGTAAGTACCTCAGGAAATTGCTCATCAGGGGTTAACTTAGCGTCTTCTCCTACTGGTCTTGGAGATTCGTTGTACGAGATCGGGTTGGAAAGCGTTAATGCAACAGGAAGAACGCCACCAGCAGAAGATATTGGAGATAAACTACGGTTAGGTGTATTTGAATCAGTTGAACCGATGTCTGAACCAACCACAGATAACACAGATTTCGGAGATAGGTCTTCTTGCTCAGAAATGCATAAGTTGGGCGATGATGATCTTAGCGGCTGCTCCAGAATTGAGGATTCTTTACTGATAGGATTCACCATTTTCCGAGGGTAAGGATGCACAGGTTTCCGTTTTGGTCGAGGAGGAGGAATCTCAATGTGTTCAACTGAGTCTGTGCTACTTCCACTGGAATCGCGCACAACCTATATCACAAACAAGACACTGCTTGAGAACCATTAACCACGAGGAAGAAACCAATCTGACGGTGTTTCCACCTGTTGGGCTCATTAAAGATTTGAACTTACACTAATAGAGGATACATATACACTTTGGTACAGAATATGAACTGGAATGAGAGCAATAGACCTTAGAAAAAAATTTCTGAGCATGACTTCTGATCTGAACTGCAGTCTTGGACCCTACGTGCTCTGTCACAAGGTTACAGACTTATTAAACATGGTTAAGAATACATTGAGGAGCAGAGCAGAAGAACTTGTGAGCCATTTATACCTTCTATCCGTCTCCAAGCTCGGCCATATAGCTTTAAAGCTTCAAGGAAATTCTTGTGCTCTTCCTCCGTCCATCTTTCTCTTTGCTTTTTTATAGTGTATGGTTTTCTGGCCTGATAAAAGTGTTAGGAGAGAAACAGAGTAAGATCCAGTGAAGTCACACTAATATCCGAGAATAGTAGCAGAACACAAGGTACTGTTAGAAAATAAAACGTAGCAACAGCAGAACCAAAGAACGGCGTTAAGAATGCAACCTTGGGACTGTAGTCGTTCACACCAGAGAACTGTCCCCTTTGCTGGAAAGTACTTGCAGTATGCAGAGTGACACTTGATGGGATGCCATTGTGGGGAGGAACAACCACGTTTAACTGAGTATCTTCGCTCTGATCCTACAGCAAGAAAAGGAAAATTATGACATCACAACCTGTTTCCAGTAGTATCTGATGGTTGAGTGACTAAAAATGTCAACAGAACCCCGCAGAACTCAACAACGGTATCAACATAAACAAAAGCACCATCATTTCCATCTTGAGTAACGAAACAAATTAACAAACAGATACCAAATTTGAAAGTCGCCAGTTGCATCACAGTTGCACATCGTCAGCGTCAGAAGAAAAACCACATGAACAAGTGAGGTTTGTATCAATATCTGTCAGCCTTTTTTCGTGCTTTCTTAATGAAAAAAATATATTTTAAAGATCAAATAGAATTCCGAATATGGAAAGGAGGAAATCTAATTGAGTTCAAATCCAACAGCAATAATGGAAAGTGGTTGTCGGGACCTTAACTAGTATGTCAGAAAATTATCATCCACACCCGAAATACAAGGCGCGACCACATGTGCTGATCTACTCACGAAACGCCATAGAAAAAAGCTGAAGAAAGAACTGCTCACAATACAGTACCTGAATAGCCATGGCAAGAGCAACCATCAGCACGTTTTTTCTCAAAACTGGTAACGGAGATATCCCTTATTTCCTGTATCTTCCTCGGAAAACAGATTTAACTAAGTATTATTAGATTCAACTCCATGATGGAAACAATCTCCAAAAATATCTGAATCATTTTCTCTCAGGAAAGGAAGAAAAATATCAAACTGAACTTTTTGACTTCAGCTCTTGACAATTTCAACTCGGTCTAGGAGGAGGACCGCTTTCTCGAGAGACAAATATATTGAAGAGTGGGAAGAGGTGAAGTGAGAACAGGGCACAATGTGAGAGGAAGATACAGAGAACAAAGCTAAAAAGAACAAAATAGTTTAGGTAAGGGAGTCTATTTGGCCTGTGTGTGGTGGTAAAAAGGCAAAAGAAAGGAGAGGATGCCACGTCAGAAGTAATATTTATTGTGGCTTTTTTATTTAATTAATTGAGGATAGAAATCTCGAGAATAAGATAGAATCTTGTGGTTCACGTCGAAAGATTAGTCAGACACGTGGCGTACGTTTGTCTATGTCTATCCGCTTTGTTTTTTTACACAAGCTTGTTTAATTCAGTCGGATAATCCGTACACTATCTCACGCCTCTTCTCCTATGGTGCTATGCTTGCCACTACATTTTTGACACGTTGCATTTCGTCTTCGCTGTCCTACAAGCATTGACGATAAGGATCTTTTAAGCAAAATAGTTAATTTTTTTTATATAAAAATAATATTTACTCCATATTTTATTGCTAAACCCAAAAGATGCCAAATATGCTATTTTTTTTAATAATAATATGCTATTTTTTGCAAAGTAATGTTATTTGGTACGAGACAAAGTCATGAGAGTTTACCTTAAGAAATCTTACAAATGACAAAACTATTGTTCTCTGTCCTTACTTGTTTTAACTTGACATGTACTGTATTTATTTATTTCATACTTGAAATATATTACGCCTTCATACTTGAAATTCCTTACTTGTATATAACATATATATATATATATATATATATATATATATTACGCCTTCATACTTGAAATTCCGTTTGCATTTACTTTATTAAAAAACTAATAAAAATGAGATGTCGGGTTAGCTGCCAAACCTCCCGTAATCAACGATGAACTATGTTTGCTCGTATATTTTACGGTTTTATCTCATAACGTTAACATTCCTACTATGCATATTTCAAGACAAGCAGTAATGACGCGCGAATGACATGATATCTAGACTCTTCATTACGGAGGCCCACAATTGAGAAACAGTTGTGGAAGACAGTTACCCACAAACCATGTGGCATTGGTCTATGTGGGCGACTACGCACGGAGTACTGTAAGTATTAGTCCATTGAGTGGGCCTGCATTAACTAAATATATGAGTAAGAAATTTAAAATAATATTTGTGATGGCAAAAAAGGGTAAAATATCTAAAACAATGAGTAAAAGGAAGAAAAAAGGACACCGAGGGTAGCCCACACAGTAGTGGATTAGACAAAGACGCGAGAGGGTGAGTTCAGTCAGACGTCAGGTGACTTTCTTTTGCACTTTTCCGCCACATCAGCACCACTGGCCGCCCGCACCTGCCGATCTCGACACGTGTGCACTACAGGTTATGGAGAGAAAGACAGTTGCCCATATAGATAATTGTGAGCCACTCATTACTAATTGGGCCAACCTAATTAATTAACTGTTGGAGAACATGAAACGGTGGCCACATGTGTTTTTAGGGTTTGTGAGTGTTTCTGCTGTGGTGGGTGATGATGAAATGAGGTAGCCCCATTTTAGGTCGTGTGAACTCTTTACCCTGCGATCTTCCCCTATTTTATCATCAAAGAACAAAGGGTAAATGAATCTCTACGCAATATCAGCCAATAAAATAAAAATTCAATATTATTAAGTACTTGTCTCGTGTGATGCTCCTAAGATTTTGTACTTTTTTTTACCCTAGTTGACAGTATTTTAATGAAACAGAAATTTTCATCGTGTACAGTAATTCCATTAGTTTGGTAATAATAAAAAAATATAATCCTAAAAAATACGATAAAATTATTATGTATTTAAATTAAAATGGTTTGTAGAAATCAACGGCAGCAATGTGATCGATTGATTTTTTAAAAGTCGAAGGGTTTGACCTTGACACATTATTGGTTGAATTAGATAGCAAAAGCACCACGAGAAGAATCGACGGTGGAAAAGGTCGCGGCGGTGGATAAAAAATAAGAGTCAGGGAGGAAGAGCCAGGTGGCATTCAGGGGAAAGGTTAGGGTCAACATGTAAAAATAACAGGCCGAAATAAGGACTTTATCCCTTCCGAGATAGTCTCTATTTCGGCTCCGTCATCGCCTCCCGTCGAAGAGGCAAGACATGGATCAATATTTTTGCTATGCGATGGCTGTTAAAAGTTAGGCCGTGCCCTATATCGATCTATTCCGTTTGTTTCTTTGCGCATGGCTTGCTGGTAGGGTGGGACCATTGTGTTTGCCTTTTTGTTGTAATTTTATATCTGGTCAATCTCCCGCGACCTTGTGGATCAGACTGTCTTCTAGTTGTTGACAGAATTTCCTTTTTTCTTTTTTTCTTTTTTTCTCTTTCTCTTTATTGTCGATCGGGTTTAAACATTTGTTGGTTGGTAAGGGAACGCATATTTTACAGTTTACACTTATTGCTCGATTAAATATATAATTTGTTAATGCGATTCAATAATAAGATTGATTCGGTGGAGTATTTAATGAATGATTACGATACAGTGAACATGATTAATTATTATTATCAAACAAAATTATGAATAATTTGGAGGACAAAACATTGAGAAATATCACATGAGGTGGGTAATGTTACGAATCTGTATTTTTCAAAATTTCCAAACAACAAACTTGTGACTATAATTTATTCGCAATGGACCACAATGTGATCGAGATGTGGAGGATATGAAAACTCCTCGGACCCTATAAAATCGCTGCCTAAATGATGGTTTCGATCACGAGAGCAGAAAGTAAACATACATATTAGTCACGACTCACGAGATTAGGCACTTTGACAAAATTTGGGAACGGACGTTTGTTCCAAATTAATTTTACACTTCTCTACCTATTTGTTGGCTGCCTAAATGCATGTGAAGTGTTAAGCGGATACACTATTTTTAAAAAATAAAAATAGAAAACTCACGGCTCATTCATTTTGCATTACAAAAGAAAGAACAGGGCTTTGTGCGAGCCCAAATCAAGGTCCAGTTTATAATTGGATCACAACTGGTATTATGTAAGAACTGATCCATCATGTTTGTTTATTTGTCTTTACTGGTCGAAGGAACCCAATAGGTTGTAGGTTTCCATTGCTATCAGGCCAGAATTTTCAGCCGTTACATGCTCCGCTGTTCGAGGGCTTGGAGATGAAAAAAACTCGGGCCTTGTTATAATCGATCTGCGACGGTCCGGTTTCCAGAACTGCGGGTATTTGAGAATGCAACGGAGATTTAGTGGTATAGCATACGGCTACTTAGGAAAACGTTACATTTTCCATCCGGATTCTAATTGGATTAAATTCCTTATCGATAAGAACTTTATGAAAAAAGTACGACCAACAAAATTCACTAACGTCAAGTAACAATCTGCAGCGAATCCTTACAAAAGAACGACAACAGGATAAAGTTCTTGCAATCATGTAATAATGTACTACATCAAACCAGAATCCCCACCAAATGAAAGCTAACCAAGTCCCAAAAAGAAACACAAAAAACTAAAGCAGCCACCAAACCTCAGCTTTCATGCCAAACCAGCGGCAAAAGGTAGTGAATAGGTCTGAGCTGTCAATTTCTTTTCAACGCTTCGCGTAAAATAGGCGCTACCCATTTCCGTTTTATTTTTTGCCTTTCGTGGTCAGGAACGTCATATTCGCCTGCATATTCCCGCGACAAATTTACCGTTATGGGCATGCACCGCCTCGCACCACAGCAGTCACCTATCGAACTAATCGACTAACGACAGTCTTGTTTTGTCCGATACCATCCTCTTATTCTACAAATCTCCGTGGTGGGGTGTACACGTGACACATCATCGGCATAAATCACATCCACCATTTTGTGCAATTAATATTCGATCGTTCCGTTTCTTTATCGCTTCGGTCTCTCGTCACTCGCCACTCTTCTTCATATAGTAATATCGCGCGCTCTGTTCCGGAAGCCTTCTCGAGTCACCAATGGCTACTGACGCCGCGAAGCTCGCCCAGCTCAAATCTGGAGTGGCCGGTCTTAATCAGATCAGGTACTTGGTTTTCCGCTTCATTATCTCTTGTTTTGTTTGTAAAAAAATAGATGTTTGGTTTCGTAATTTTCCTGATTTCCGATTTTGCAGTGAAAATGAAAAGACTGGATTCATCAACCTCGTTACTCGCTATCTCAGGTGTGATTAAAATGACGCCTTACTTTTCTTTTTCTTCTTCCTCATTGGGTAATTTCTTTGGCATAACAATGATTGATTGCAAAACATTTATTGCATGCCTTGCTTTGATCTACTTACGTTAGGGAATTGGATTTTAATTGTGTTTTTACTTTGTAAATTGATTCTCCGGCACAGCGTTAACTGAATTTTGCTTTTGGTGTGAAATATTTTACTGAAGTGGTGAAGCGCAGCAAATTGAATGGAGCAAGATTCAAACACCTACTGATGAAGTAGTTGTTCCGTACGGTAGCTTGGCTCCTCTTTCCGATGGTAATCTTCATGGATTTTGTCGTGGTTCTTAGATCTCTCTTTTGGGGTAATGTGTGACGGGTGGGCCTTGAAATTTGCTTGTGTTTATTGCAGATCCAGAGGAGACCAAAAAGCTTTTGGACAAACTTGTGGTCTTGAAGCTTAATGGTGGTCTGGGGACAACAATGGGATGCACTGGTCCAAAGTATGATTCACTTGCTGGAGATTTGAGAATTTTTCGTTAAGGCAACAGGGTGTTTAGTTTATGATTCTATGTTGTGCAGGTCTGTTATTGAAGTTCGTAACGGGCTTACATTTCTTGACCTTATTGTCATCCAGATTGAAGTAAGAGTTTCTCATTTCCTTCAATTCAGTTCTATTTTTGTTTTGGTTGTTTCATGTTTGGCTGCAATGCAACTAAATACTGTGATTTCTGTAGAATCTCAATGCCAAATACGGGTGCAATGTACCCTTGCTCCTGATGAATTCATTCAATACTCATGATGATACGCAGAAGGTAATCTTGAATTCTTAATCTTTGTAACATATAATTTTGGGCCAAGCTTACTCCCTCTGGTCATTCTAGATTATCGAGAAGTACTCAAATTCAAAAATCGAGATTCATACTTTCAATCAGGTTTGTAGTGCCAAATTCCGAAAAAAAATTTCATAATTTGATTCTGGGCCGAAGTTATAATGTCATTTTAATTTTCTTGCCTTTTGATGTGTGCAGAGCCAGTATCCTCGTTTAGTTGTAGATGAATTTGTGCCATTGCCATCTAAGGGACTGACTGGGAGGGACGGATGGTATAGTTTATGGATCAGTTCAGATTGTAATTATTGACTTTACAATTCAGAACCTCTCTCTCTATATATTTTGTGCCACACATTGTTGTTGCATTGATCATGGAACAACCTCTTGTGAAATACTGACGAGGAAGTAATCTGACTTGCTCCCTTTATCATCTGGCTTTATCAGTGGAAGACCAGTTCCTCGTTTTTTCTTTTTTTGTGTCATATTAACACTTTGATATGAATATATGACTGTTCATGCATGAGACTAAACTTTGGTGATGCTGAAGTTCTTTTTAATTCCAATTTAGAAAGTTGAGTTGAAAGATTCAATTTTAGGTTTTGGAGGTTACGAATCTTCAGAAAGTCACTCTCTCTTTGACTCCAGAAGCTATATCCTAGAGGGCTATAAGGTTTTTGCAGTGCAGTTTTGTGGGTTTCATATGAACACAGTGAAATTTTTTATACTTTTGTAATTTAAGTCTCATGTTTGAATATAAAAAGTCCATGAAGTCATTCCTGTAGACTTCAATCTGCTGACTTGGAGCAAAAGGGGCCGAAGTACCTCACCACGGTTGCATTCCAAAACTCAAAGCCGGTGACAAGTTGCATTAGTTATAGTCTTAGAGATGCTTTCCCTATCTTTGAGCCTAGACTTGTAGCTCTTTGTGGCTAAAATTTTGTACCATTGGTTGTTTTGTGGAATTCTGCTCGCCATCAAATGAATGAACATCTTTACAAAAAAAAAAAATGTTCAGTTTCTTTTATAATTGATGCAGCCATGATGTTTACTGGGATGATCTGCGAATTTCTTGAAAAAAGTTTATGGCATAATGCAATGAGTACGTTTGAAAGTATTAATTAGATGATTCAAAATTATTGTTATGTTTATTCTCTAGACAAATATGCTTAAAGGTAGACTTTCATTTGAAGGTACCCTCCTGGACATGGTGATGTTTTCCCTTCTTTGAAGAACAGTGGAAAGCTTGATGCTTTATTGTCAAAGGTTTCCTCCATTATGTGATTCCTGTTTCCCTTGCTGTGTTTTGATCTCCAAATTTACTTATTGATGGTTGTTCCATGCATTTCGTTTCCTGCACAGGGTAAGGAGTATGTGTTTGTGGCAAATTCAGACAACCTTGGCGCTGTTGTTGATTTAAGTATCCTAATTTTTGGTTGTTAACCCTTTGGATTTTTGCTATTATTACAGTGTTGATAGCAATGGTTTGGAGCATTTTTTTTAATACAATTTATAGTCCTTGACTTAATGCAATAGAAATCTTAAACCATCTGGTCAAGAACAAGAATGAGTACTGCATGGAGGTAATGAGAAAATAGTGCATCAAGTTTATTATATTTGTAGCTTCAGGAGTGTTTTACTATGTTTCTTTTATTTTTCTGCAGGTGACACCCAAAACACTGGCTGATGTGAAGGGCGGCACTCTTATCTCATATGAAGGAAAAGTTCAGGTAAAAACAATCTTTCTCTCATAGGACTTGCTTTTTCTTGATACAGTAATGGGTGCACTAAAGGTATCAATTGGCTTTGACATGAATGACACTGTTAAATTTTGTTGAACTTAAAAGGAATAACTGTCATACCACGTAGTAATGAATGGTCTAATCAAGTCCAGAGCTTGACTTTAAGTTTTTTTACCACTTTGTTAATTCCAAAATGGGAATTATTTTCATGGAATAAATTGTCTAAATAGTTATTCAGAGAGGTTTTCCAGACTTTGAAACATGTTGCATGTTTTCTAGTGAAGCAATATCATAACTGATCTTTGTTAACGACTTCTGTTTGTGGCATGCATCAAATTTCAACTTCTATTAGGCGCAGTAACCATGAAATATTTTATATTCGAAATTTCTTGAATGACATTGTTGGGTGCATCGAAAATTTCAGATCTCCCAATCCATGTAAAGCCTAGGTTTATTTTCTCCATGTTTTCTTGAAGAGGAATGAGGAACTTGGTACAGTTTAATATAGTTTGCTTCAGAACAGATAAATATACTCTTTGTTTTTTGGAGGAAACAATATTTGTCTGTTTTGTTTCTTCAGAAAGTCTCCCAAATGAAAGGAGCTTGGAAATGTAAATTTTTTTTGTATTCTTTCTGCATTACTCTTCACAATTTCTATTCTCATTATATTCCCTTAAAATGCATCAAATCAAAGCAGTATGAACTAGGAAATGGAATTCCCGTGGATCTAATTATTTTTGTTTCGCTCCCTAATTATGTGATGCAGCTCCTTGAAATCGCCCAGGTCCCCGATGCTCATGTAAGACACAGTTGTTCTATCCTTCTATCTCTGCAAATTATTTCTTTAAAGATTTAATTTTTCTATTCTTATTTATTTTTTGAGTTACATTTGGCATACGTATTCTGATTATTTAACCTAGCCTTTATATATAAATTTAAATGTTTATTGGGCTGCACCAGTCGAGAAGATGGATAGCCTTAGTGGCAAGTTCTATCTTAAAGTGGTTTATTTATGTATTTTTTATGTTAGGCGGGATACCTTAACAGGAATGTGATGTTTCTTAAGATTTTCTGTTCGAGTATTATGTTAGGGGTGTATATGATTGACTGAGTTATTGCTCGAACAGGTGAATGAATTCAAGTCAATAGAGAAGTTCAAAATTTTCAATACAAACAATCTGTAAGTCAGTTTACCCTCAAATCTATGACCAAATGTTGACTGGTTTACTAAACATAGTGTTGTCTATTAGGTGGGTCAACTTGAATGCAATTAAAAGGCTTGTGGAAGGGGATGCACTGAAGATGGAGATTATTCCAAATCCAAAGGCATATTTTATTTATTTTACTCATTTCTGATTCTCTTTTGTATGTCGAGAGCTGATATGTTACAATTTAACCAAGTCAAATTGTTGATTTTGCGGATATATTGTTTCAGGAAGTGGATGGAGTCAAAGTTCTTCAGCTAGAAACTGCTGCTGGTGCTGCAATTAAGGTATGTCTTGCCTAAAACATTTGACAGAATTTTCAAAGTACTGAAACACTTTACCTTTATTTATGGCTTTTCAACGTTCCCTTGCAGTTTTTTGATCATGCAATTGGTATCAATGTGCCTCGATCTCGATTCCTTCCAGTGAAGGCAACTTCAGATTTGCTCCTTGTACAGGTTGATATGCTTTGCGCTAATGGAAACTTTCCATAAACTTGAAAATTGTCTAATCTACTTGTCGTCTTTCTCAGTCTGATCTTTACACCTTAGAAGATGGCTTTGTTATCCGAAATCCAGCCAGACACAATCCTGCCAATCCTTCTATCGAGCTGGGTCCAGAATTTAAAAAGGTGAAAGAAAATATACTTGTAAGATGGTTTTGCTTGTATTAGTTTAACTTTTTCTTTTTTATGAAAATGTATATTTTTGGTCCTTGTTAGGTTGCCAACTTCTTGAGCCGATTCAAGTCAATCCCAAGTATTGTAGAGCTCGATAGCCTCAAGGTGACTGGTGATGTTTGGTTTGGTTCTGGAATTACACTCAAGGTACCAGATGTTCAACTCTTGCTTTTCTGTTCATTTCCATAGTAAAAATCTGCGTCAGGCAAATTAGTCCTTAATCTTCATTAACTCGAATGTTGGAGTATTTTTTGGAGGATATAACTACTGTACTTCAATGTCTTGTCCTGCTTAAGCCTGTTTTTCTTATTTAACCTTATTGATGAAATCTGTTATGTCCAAGAGCTGAATGTTTTATGGGTAGCAAAATTTTGTTAGTTACTAGATGTTAACCTCTCTATGGATGAACTTGGCTGGGTTTGGATGCACCTTTTACCTGACCAGTGCTGTATTTGTTGCTGTCGTGGGTGATACAGGGGAAAGTGACTATCACTGCAAAACCTGGCTTGAAATTGGAAATCCCGGATGGCGTTGTACTTGAAACCAAGGTTAAATTTCTCATGTGCATTAACTTCTCCCGTTACTTGTTATTTTCCCTCCGCTGTGCTCACGGTTCGGAATTTATGTTTCATGTCAGGAAATTAATGGCCCCGAGGACATCTAAGAAGCTTGCTTGGAAAATGACTCACAGAGTCTTTGAACTTGTCGGTGGTTTTCTTCTCATCGGTCATGTATTTTAATAGTAAATAAGAGGATGGTTATGTTGCTAGCTGATTTTGGTACTTATCCTGCGGTTGTAATAGCTTTGGGTGAGAACGCTATTTATGGTAAAAATAATTACATCCTTGGCAGAGTCTGGCTCCAGTTTTTCTCTCAACCGACGCAATACAGCTTGGAACTTTTCATGATTTTTGTCTGTTATATTGAATTTCACTTCTATACAAGTACCAATTTTAATTATGGTATACATAGTAATTATGTTGTCAGATGGATAGTACCACACAAATAAGTGACCCAACGCCCTTCTCTAAGGGATAGTGAAAAGTAAATTGTTTGGGGCTCAAGTCAATGGCCCACAAGATACAGTAGTGCACCTTTTGGTAGGAATAGGAAGAGAAGGACGTGACGGGCAGCAGGTCTTTGTTTACCCCGCCGGATTCTTTTTTGGGATTAGGTCGAAGCTAATATTTTTGCCGAAAGTCCAAGGACATGATGATGACAAGTCAAGGAGATTATTAATGCAACTGCTCCATCAGAAATCAGGCCGTCAACCTGGATCAATTAAGCTCTGCTAACCACCCTTTCACTGTTTTATCAAACTAAGAAGCTTGGGTTGAACAACTCTTTTGCAGCGGATTCATATGGTTCCAGAAAACAATGAAAATCTTCCATTTGGATCAGAATCTAATGCAAGTGTTAAGAGCCATTCCATTTTGTCGGGCATTGGTCAGACTGCTCAGACAGCTTTATCAGGTTTTAAAATTGTCGATAAATCTTCTATGAACGAAGATTACATAGATGTAGAAGCGAGAAAGCTTGGATCCAAGAATAGGAGCATGAGTAAAGCTTCTCTTGCTGAGTTCCAAGGTAGCTTAGTTGAACAATCCGGGTTGGTAGCCACTTGCCAGAGATCGAGGTGAGAATTCTGTTAGCGCTCTTAGCAGACAATCTTCCATTGGTGTTACTGGTACTCACATTTTCAAAGACATGTCGTGCTCGGGCAAGTGTTGGAGGACATGGACATAGTTAAACTAATCGAGTCACAAGACACGCAACATAGGAGAACGCCTCTTGAAAAAGGTCAAGACTGCAGTGAGCTTCCAATCAGCAGCGTTTGAGCTTGATGATTCCTACAGCCCCCACAGTTTTCTCTTGCTCTCAAACATTGTAGCAGGGCCATTTCTCGGACTGGTAAACTTTTGACACGATGATTGAGTTCATGAGTTGTACCATTTACTTTATTTTGATGGAGCTACCGCCAATTTCTTGCTGCAAACAACATTGGTTCTGTTCCTTCAATAAAAAAACAACATTGGTTCTGATTGCTAAATGTTCTTGCAATGAACTGGGAACAAATCCCAGGCTCAACATGGAAAATTGGACTTAAACCATTATTGGTCCATGATCTTGGCTTTAGTTGAATATGGTTGAGTTGGGTATAGTACTTCTAGATCATCAATCAAATCGGCAAATAGCCAGCATCGGTTTCGAAGCAGCATGTATTATGTGGAGTATCAATTAAAATCTGTAACTGCTTTATTGAATCAAGCCAATAGGGTTTGAGAAATACAGAAATAAAGAGAGAAAGAGACTATGAGTTATGGGAAACAGAATTCTCAACTGACTGCAACAACCTCCTCTCTTTTTTTTTGATTAAGTAACACAGACTTCTATAAACTAGAGGCCTGGACGATACAATGCTGAACCAGAAGAATCAAAAGACATAAGTCCTTGCAGTGATAAAGGTAGAGTATGATGGATATTTAATCCAACAGGAAGAGATGCTGCCAGTCGTGCGAGACCATCGGCGATTTGATTAGCTTCTCGGAATATATGTTCCGTAATAAGCTCCTGAAAGCGATTCATCATATGTCGACACTGGATGAGAAGTGGGCTCCAAGGGGGTTTCAAGCTTTGTAGCTGAAGTGCTTGTACAACGTCCCACGAGTCACTCTCAATATGAAGCTTAACTACTCCTATTGATAATGCCAAAGAAAGTCCTGAGAGAACTGCTCTCACCTCTGCCTCCCACGCTGAGCACCCAACGAAAGACTGTGAATAACCAATGAGCCAAGAACCAGCAGCATTCCTTAGAACTCCACCTGCATACGACTTATTCGTTATAGGATTGTAACTCCCATCACAATTCAATTTGATCCATCCAGGGAGAGGGGGTATCCATCGCACCCACTTCCTCAAACGACCACTAGGGGAGGGAGTGATCATTCTCACTGTCTTCATTGCCAAGTAGAGTTCTGTGGTTCGTTCCATAATCAATAATATAGGATGTGGTCCTATATTAATTTTCCCTTCAAATATTAATTCATTCCTCCACTTCCAAAGCAACCACAAGCATGTTCCAAACACCATTGGCCATTCCAAGTTTCCACATGTTTCGCTACTTACTAGATTAGTAGTAAGCCACAGTTCCAAGTTAGAAGAGAAAAAACCTGACTTAAGAGTATCGGGGATAAGCTGGGCCCAAAGATGATGTGGGAAGAAACAGTCACGTAACACATGCAGTGAGGATTCAGGCTGGCTTCGGCAATGAGGGCATTCCTCAGACTGTGTAATGTGTCTCCGCATACACATCTGCCTTGTTGGCAATCTATCATGAGCTAACAACCATAGAAAAGATCTGATTCTTTGGGGTCCATTCCAGTTCCAAATTATCTTCCAAAGACCCTTTGAGGTAGAAGAAGCAGCATCTCGGATAAAAGATCTAGCTGAAGATAGACTAAAAAGGCCATTCATAGTAACATTCCAACGTAATGAATCATGTTCTTCACTGTTTAATGGAGGACGAACTTGTGCAATTAGAATGCAAGCAAATGCTGGTAAAAATTGTTGGAATAAATTCCAATTCCAGCTCCCATGTGCCGAGATAAAGTGAGAAATTGTTTTTCCTCTTAATTCATCTGGTACTTGTTCCTGAGAAATCAAAATGAGAGGTCCCACTTGGTCAAGCCAAGAGTCTTCCCAAAACCTGATCAATTGTCCATCGCCAATGACCCAAGAGCCAGCTTTAGAGAGAAGCGGCCAAGCACTATGTAGTGCTCGCCACAGGGATGAGCTACCCAACTTTAACGGACGTTCTTCAAGGGTGAGCGAGTTTTGAGTATTGCTCCAGCCGTACTTCTCTGCTAGGACCCTAGCCCAAAGACTATCTTGATTGGTTAAGAAGCGCCACCCCAATTTGAGAATTAATGCTTTATTGGTTTCAGCTGTGGAATACAAACCCAAACCACCTTCTTCTTTAGGAGAACACAGGCTCTCCCATTTCAGCAGGTGCATCTTTCGTTGACTAGCATTAGATCCCCACACAAAATTGCGTGTGATTTGATCAATCTCCTTTGTCACTCCTACTGGAAACAAAGTTGTCTGCATCAAATAAGAAGGTATAGATTGTAGGACTGACTTTGCTAATGTGACTCGGCCAGCAAATGAAAGTGATCTAGCTTTCCAGCTTGAAAGGCGGCTTTGAATTCTCTCTAGAAGCTTGGAGAAATAGATTCTTGTCAATTTCCCATGTATAATAGGCGCACCCAGGTAGGTGCCTAAGTCCACCGTTATGGAGAAGCCGAGAGTCTGGCTCACATCTCTTTGCGTTGGGACTGACGTATTCTTTGAAAAGAATATCTTGGATTTTATGCTGTTTATTTTTTGTCCTGAGGCTTGACAAAATCTGCTCAAAATCTTTTGAATCACACTACCTTGAGTCTTTGAAGCTGTAGAAAATAAAAAGAGATCGTCAGCAAAAAACAGATGAGAGATTTTTAGGCCAGAATTACCTATTTGGATCGGCTGCCACGTTCCCTCGATGACGGCTTGGTCGATCACATGTCCAAGTCTTTCCATGCACAAGACAAATAAATAAGGGGACATTGGGTCACCCTGACGGACACCCCTAGATGGAATAAATGAATCCGTGATAGCACCATTCCATAATACTCGCATTGAGGCTGTCGATATACATGTCATGATTCTACTGATCAGTAGTCGTGGCACCTTAGCAAGTATGAGTGTCTCTTCAATGAATGACCACTTCAAGCGATCATAAGCTTTCTCTAGATCAATCTTTAATGCCATCCAACCATTAGCACCCGTTTTTTTCCTCATTGAATGAATAATTTCCTGCACAATAACAACATTATCAGTAATTTGCCTTCCTGGAATAAAACCAGATTGAGTTTCTTTTATCAAGCTACTCATTATTGGTTGCAGCCTGTTTGCGATTAACTTAGTAATAATCTTATAAGATACATTACAAAGGCTAATTGGACGAAATTGTCCTAAATTAATGGGATTAGGGATTTTAGGAATTAGGACAATGAGAGTATCATTCGTCCCAGGATCCAGCCGACCATCTTTGAGAAAATCACGGACAAACTTGCAAAGAGCATCTCCAATAACAGCCCATTGAGATTGAAAAAATAGCGGGGGAAGACCATCCACTCCTGGTGATTTGTAGCTCCCGAATTTCTTGACAATTCCATGAATTTCCTCATTAGTAGGAAGAGACAAGAAACTCGGTTCAGAGAAGTCTGGAATATCCGGAAAATCGGCTGGGAGCATCGGCAATCCATCCAAGTGATCGTCATTAGAATAAAGATTTTTAAAAAAATCTATCGTCATAGCTTGGAGCTCCTCTTCATCCAAAATCCAGTTCCCATTGGAATCTTGAAGTTGAGAGATTCTATTTCTTCGACGTCGTACAATAGTAGTGGAATGAAAAAAGGAAGTATTTTTGTCTCCAAAGGCCACCCAATTGCTTCTTGATTTCTGGTACCAAAGAATTTCTTCTTGTAATAAGGTATCTGCATACTCTTTTCTAAGATTATCTAGAACACCCCTCAAGCTTGTAGAATCACGCAAACTCAGAATCCTCTCTACTCCTTTAATACGTTTAAATAATTGGTTCTTCCTCTTGAATATATTGCCGAAAACCTTGACATTCCATTCTTTAAGGTCTCCTACAAGATGTCTGTAAGAAGCTTCCCAAATATCCGAAGCTGACCAGGAATCTCGCATGAAATCTCCGAAGCTCGGATGAGTCAACCAAGCTGCTTGAAAGCGGAAAGGGCGTTGAACTGTACCAATACTTTTCTCCTCAAAATAATGCAGTAAAATCGGCCTGTGATCTGACTTGATTCGAGGTAGATGAGACACAAAACCTTCCGGGAACTGCTGGCACCAGGAGTTATTACATAAGGCTCTATCGAGTCGCTCACTAAGTTCTTTCCTGAACCAAGTAAATTTGGGGCCTTGGAATCCCACATCCATAAGGGAACAATCGTTAACCATGCTAACGAATGGACGGCTAGCCGCCTGGTTAAACTTAGCTCCTCCCTTTTTATCTTCAGTACTTAAGAGGGCATTAAAATCACCAATTAAGCACCAAGGATTGCTGGTAGAGTCGGCAACCTTTCTTAGGTCTCTCTATAGTTCAGAACGTTTGAGAGGCACAAGACTACCATAAACTGCCGTGCACTCCCCCATAGAAGAAGAGATAAACCACTCAAAATGGATGTACTGTCTCGTTGAAGCCTTGATGTCCACTGTCACTACATTCTTATGCCACATAAGCCAAATTCCTCCTGAAAAGCCAACAGCTTCCACTCTAAAGTGTCCATCAAAGCCCAACTTTTTAATGGTATTCTCAGCTTTCTCTCCGCTGATTCTAGGCTCAAGTATGATACAAATACTCGGATGAAACCTCCTTAACTGATCTTTCATAACAGGAATGAAGGCCTTCGTACCAGCCCCGCAGCAATTCCAAGCTAAAATAGACATGATAAAATTCTGAGGAGTGTAGGGAATTGTCAGGGTCCTATCCCATCCATCACTGAGGCACTATCACCTCCCGTCTGTGCCACATCACTCGCACCTGGTGGAGAAGAAGGGGAAACCTCCGTAGGAACTAGGACATCTTCATAACCATGCACGGACTCTTCAATGAATGAAGAGGCTGAGCATGCGTTTCCTTTTCTTGATCGTTTTAAATATTGGCCTCCATCATATAAGGGGAATTTGAAAACAGAGTGAAGCTTATCCAGGTTGACGTGATCCTGAGCTTTAGACTGGAAAATCAGACTCTCCTTCATACGTTTCTTAGAGCTAGGCCCTTTAGAGCTTTGGGTTGTCAGTTGAGACTTGATAGTCTTCACCTTCAGTGGGCTCGTCGTGGCCTGAGTAACAAACTGAAAATTCTGTTCTGTAAAACTCTGCTTTGATTGGGCTTCTGCATCGGCCTTGGATAGTGCTGGGTCCAAATTTTGTCGACCGTTACCTCCTATAGTCAAATTTGATTTATTCTTGGAAGGATCTTGCGAAATCAAGGGGGAGTATCCATCTATATCCTTGTGGCCGTTATTTGTTGGTGCATTGACTTTACTTTTCCCCATATGCTTCAAAGAGGGAGTTGGTTTGGTAGCTGTCACGGATTTATTAAAGACTCCCTCCTTCCTTGTATTCTCCTTTAATTCTGACTTTCCTTTGTGTGCTTGTGTATCCGCATAATCCTCTGAAAGTGCTGCAAATCTGGAGCCTGTGACTTCCTTCTGGGGGTTATTGCCTTTTTTAGATTGAACATCGGTTTGGGGTTTGGTCCTGTTCGCGTTCCTGCGAAGACGGGTAGGTGCATGCAACCATGGGCCATACTGATCGGAAGACTGGATCAACGGGTTGTCATCAATAATTTCTGTTGTCGCTTTTGCTGTCGCTGCTCCGCTTGAAGCCGCTGTACTGGATTCGGGAATATCGACATTGTTTGGCTCTGAAACACGTTGCGTGCGTTGAGAGGCAGTTTGACGTGCAGAATATGCACACATCAATTGGTTGTGCCCAATACGACCACAACCAAAGCATATCATGGGTAAATTTTCATACTCTAATCGCAACCATTCCCCATTAATTCTCAACCTTGGGAGCAATGGTTTAGAGAGATCCAGCTCCACAGCCAATCTGGCAAACTTGCCTCGTTGAGCACCAAATGAGTTTTTATCAATCTTCACCATTCGTCCAGCCAGATTACCCACCTTCACTAATATTTTCTCATGGTAATATTGTAAAGGAAGATCAGGTATACGTAGCCAAGCCACCACTCTTGTGTCAATTGCCGTGCTTGCTCGAAAACCAGGTTGCCATTTCTGCACCGTGAGGCAATGTCCAAGTACAATCCATGGACCCCCTAGTAATGCACTATTCACTTCTTCCTCGCTAGACAGTTTGACAAGAAAGAACCCATTATCCAAGTCGATAATCTTTGATTCCAAGGGTAAACCCCACATCTGCCGAAGTTTTGTAACCATAAGTGCAAAACCAATGGATTTGCCCAGCAATTTGACCACCACAGAGAACTTCCAAGACCCCTGTAACTGTACGTGAGCTTTGTCTGATATTGATATGAAGGGGCCCTCTTCATCCTCAGAAACAACGATGTCTTCATCACTGACCTCCACCTCTTCAATTGGAATAGCCGTTTTGCCAATCAAAGATTCACGATACGATTTTGGAGACTCTAGCATCTCCGTATCTTGAGAAGTTTGTCCATCAGGCGGGCGAAATTTAACTTTCCCCTCTGTTGCCGATTCATCTTTTGAGATGAATGACGCGGTTGTCATGTTTTTTCTCTGGAAGAAAAGCCTCTAAAGATGCAAAACCCCAACAACAACCTCCTCTCTATTCACCGCGTAAACGCGTCTCCAAAACAGCCTATGCTTTTACACTTAACTAAAGATATTGGCAATATCGGTCATACTAAAAATATTGAATCTACGTGGACGAATCTTAATACATAAACTGCTCCTTGGCTCTTGCATAGAACATTATGTCAGTGCAGAAGTGAAAACAACTTTATTTGTCCTATTACAACAAGCTCTCTCGTCCAGGCAAATTAAGTGTCCATACCTAACAGGGGGTTGATTGGGCAAGAAGTCGCCCTACACGTAATAGCTGTAGAAGCCTGGTCCAGCCCTCACATCCTGTCTTTTCAAGATATCAAATATAGTGGCCCACTCAAAAGTACTGAAGAATTGAAAGAAAAGCAGTCTCGAAGGGACGGGAATAGGAAATCCGTCAGGCTAGAAAAACAAATTTGTTTAAAGAGGGTTGGCCCTAGCTGGCATTGCACGTTAGATGGCGAAGTTGAATCTCTTCTTTTTCATCGACAAGATGTATCGTCCTCCGTTGGTTAGTTTCTCTGCAGTGTTCCCGTCATTATCAGACATACATGCAATGCATGGAAGTCTTGGATTCTTTTAGATTTTCAAATTTAAATGCAATAACGATCGAGAAGATAAGAAATAGGGACCTAACCCATCAGTTCCATAGGCATGGACAGAATTTTTCATTAATTGTCATGGCAGCTGGCCACGGCCTGACATGCTCGCTGTATTTGTTCTTTCTTTTGAACACAATAGAGCTATATTGTAACTTTAACTCAGTAAAGATGATGGATATCAAAATTATCGCAGAATAATCGAAATCCTCTTCAATGTTTCACAGAACTATACGAAAGCTATATTCTGTCATGAACCCACAAGTAATCTTTTTTTTTAATAATATGAACCCACAAGTATTACCGGCCCTCTCTAGAATAAGTGGACATACTGAGCCATCAACCATTGCCCCGGCCAGACAAGCCAGTGTCACGGCTACCGCAGCAAAGAGTAATCTTTTCGTATCTTCATTTTTCGTTGGTGGTACTTTACAAATATATCATGTGTTTTGTGCTTCGGCCTTCGAGGACGATTCTTTATGTGCAACGTTCGGTTGGGTTTATAATCACATGACCCAAAAGATACATCTTATTGCAAATGATACCATCACACAACATATATGAGTCCAAGACCTCCCCCGCTCATTTCCAATGTGGGATTGAGTAACCTGACCCCCGGGCTGGGTCTCACAATCTCCCCTTCTTATAGACCTCGTGTCCTCACGAGAGAAGTCCAAACGTAACTGACTTGGGCCCAAACGTGAACACACAACACGGCCCAAGCCCATTCGGAAGAAGAAGCACGGATCCGGTTTGCCCGAATCCGGTGGAGAACAAGCTCGCGACACCGGGAATAAACGAAGAAAAAGAAGACACACGCATCTCGCCATGACAAGAAGAAACAGAGCGCACGCCTTGCTTAACGGAAGAAAGGAAGAGGAAGAGCAGAGCACGTCGGGAACCGCAGGAACGACCGGTGGGGGAGAAAAAAAAATCGGTGAAGCAACAAGGAGAGGGAGCCATGTAACAGAACAAAGAGGCAGTCGGAAGAAGAAGATGCGATTTGAGTAACGAAGGTCAACAGTGATGCTCGGGGAAGAAGGAAAGAAGCGGCGTCACTGTAGGTTGCAAGACTAGTGTTCTTCTTGCCCTCGTCAAACGGGAGCAACAGGGAGAAATCGACGAAGCAAAGAGGGACCCCTCGCTCGACGTAAAAGGAAGAACTAAGCTCCGGTGCTGCGAGTCGGGTAATGCAGGAGAAGCAGGGGTGCCCGGGGAAGAAAAACAGGGGCGACTTCTACAGGAGAAGAACGACGGACGGAAGGAACGAAAGAAGGGGAAGCTCGGCGCTGACGGGAAGGAACGAGAGAAGGGGATGAAGGAGAAAGGAGGGGAAACTGCTGGAAAAGTCACGAGAGAGATGAAGACTATCTCAAAGAGACGTTAATTCTTCATGCTAATATGCATTACGAGACAAAACTATAAAAGCAAACGCTACAGGACAAAAAGAAAGCTTAAATGGACACACTATCATAATCTTCAGGTCACGGGAATGATTTACTAAGTAAACAGCGAAGGAGCATAAAACGTAAGGCATGAATCATGAATCACGAAGGCAAGAATGCAGCAAAAGGGAAAAGACTAACGCATCACAAGGAAACAGAAGGCAAAGAAAGAATAGTGCATCAAGGCAGTAAACATCAATTTAAAGAACAGATTTAGGAACAAGGGGATTCACCGATCAAACTTATGAGGCATAGACTCCTACCTGACGTGCAGATGAACTGGTGGCAATTTCCTTGCCCTTATCGCGATACCCAAATTCAGATCCACCTGAATCAAATCACTATCAGAACAAGAAATCACAAACTTGATTTAAAATACAGAAAGAACATTCCTACCGTTCCCCCACCGATCTACAAAACTTAGAACAATTCAACAGTGATGGCGGCCGATCAAAGATAGCGTGAGAAAAAGAATAAAGGACGAGTGGGCCTAGGGTTTCTGTCTAAAACAAAAGCAGTGGCAGCGGCTAGGGTAAGCAGATGGGCTTAAAAAGGTATGAATAAGGCCTTAGGGAAATAAACATGCCCGGAAATAAGAAAAAGGTACGAAAAATCCTTAGGGAAAATAAACAGGCCCGAAAGCAAGTTTGGGTCAGATAGGGGTGAAACAGTAATTTTTTTACTGTCTCGATTTTCGTCTCAGTCAAAATGTCAAACATACACGTGGACCACTAAAACGAGGCTGACTGGACATATGACTAGGACGAGGTTTCACATATACTGTCTCTTTGTTGTGATAGGAGTGACTGTCATTTCACTAGTATTATACGTGCTGATCATGATTGGGTGGTGCGAGTTTTGGTCAACTATTCCTGAAGAGACAATCCTTTCCAGAGTGAATGCGTTGTGTGTGTGACAGGTTTCGAGGATGAGGAATATGTGCAGCAGCTTCCAGAATGCAGGCACTCGTTTCATTCTCCTTGCATAGATATGTGGATGTACTCCCATTCAGATTGTCCAATTTTCCGAACTCCAGTCACCAGAATCGACTCTGCCAGTGCTTCGCACTTGTCTGGCCTATGTCATCATCTATCCCGCAGTATTCATCATCGCCAATTGATTCAGCTGGATAAACCTCTTTCTTTGCAGCTGGTGCAGAGATAGCAACCAAGAGTGCATCCACGAGCTCATCAAGTAGCTGACCCCACAAACACTTCAACTTCCTCGTCTTCTTTGTCACTGCCCATCAGTCTGCATCACCTCAATCAACAATTTTCATCTTCTGCAGCTCTTTTTATGCATCCCATTTGTAGCAGCTCATGTCCCTCCACATGGCTCTTCCTTAAGTTGTACTGCTACGATGCTTCGGTTCGGTAACACCTGTCATTACAGTGGCAGTGAAATTGCCTCTCTTGTGATTCTTCCTTGACAGAATCGGCAAATCCTAGGATTCATACCGTATTGTTTGGTTGTCCATATATCATGGTTAGTTCATAAGAATCATGTCTTGTCATCATGTTGTTGGGATCGGAAAGGAGCGAGGGAGGTCTTGGGCTTATATGTGTTGTGTGATGGTATCATTTGTAACAACATGCATCTTTTGGGCCCTGTGGTTATAGGCCCAACCGAGCGTTGCAGTTGTGATCCATCACGCATACATACACGTCCAGGTCTGCTGGACCGAAGGTCCGGGGGCCGGGTCGTGACAAATGGCAGCGGAGCCGATCTCATTCCCTCTTCCGGGTGGGCTTGGGCCGTGTTGTGTGTTCACGTTTGGGCCCAAGACAGTTACGTTTGGCTCCCCTCGTGAGGACGAGGTCTATAAGGAGGGGAGATTGTGAGACCCAGCCCGTAGGGAGTCAGGTTACCCAATCCCATATCGGAAAGAAGCGAGGGAGGTCTTGAGCTTATATGTGTTGTGTGATGATATCATTTATTATGCATCTTTTGGGCCATGTGGTTATAGATCCATCCAAACGTTACAGTTGTGATCCATCACACATACATACACGTCTAGGCCCGCTAGGCCGACGATCCGACACTCTACCCTCTAGTATCCTCACCATGTGATTCCTGTGGTCCTTCAGACATAGTGGCAGAAGCCAGAAACAGACAATGATCCCCCTCCTGACCCCCCAAGATTTCATACCGTGTCAACTTGCAAGTTCTTCTCTTCATAAGAATTGCTCATTCTTTTTTTATTGTAGTTTCCCTTTTGATCACTATAAATACAATTCAACCTTTTGTAGTTGTTGATTTTAACAAGTATAAAATGTTTGTCATCAACCTTTTGTAGTTATTGTCGTTTGGTGAGGAAGTGGACGTGACACGTAGAATGTTTTGGATCACTCCTCACTTCATCACACCAAGCCGCGGGTACATCGTACAATGGGATTGCCACAAGCTCTGCTGTTTTTGGAGTCTTTGAAATTCATCGTTGCAAAAATGGCTTCATTTTGTCATTAACTTTTGGAACATTCTCTCTTTCTTTCCGTCGAGCCTGCTCGCTTCACGGGAGGAGCGCGCTAGTCTTACACCTTACATTTCCTTTCTGGAACCTGAATGATCAACCTTACAAAGCTTAAACCATGGCTTTTGAGAAGATCAAGGTCGTCAATCCCGTCGTCGAGATGGACGGTGAGATCCCTGTGTTTTCTATTCACATTGGTTTGTTTGTCGTTTTTAGTTAACCAAGCCCTTTAATATTGGTTATCCGTACTCGTTATAATGGTTTGATATAACCAATAATATATTTGAAATAAAAGTAATTGATTTTGATATTTCTTTTAATGACTATTTCATATTTCATAAAACTAGAGTATTTAAAGTTATTTTTTGGTTTGAGCATCAATATTGTCAGTGTCTACTTGTTAGTCAAAATAAACGCCACTGTCAAGTTAAATCGGAATTTTTTTAGAGTATTGTGACGGTAATTAATCTTTTATATCTGTTTTTGTATCTGTTTTTTGGTGAGAAACTTCATTTGTCTATCAAAACCAAAACTAACGATACCAAAAAGCCTATCTTACATTTCTTCTGTGATAAAGATGGCAGGGTCATCTGTGGATTAGATTTAAGATCTGTTTTTGTTCCTCATTTTTGCTGGTTCTTTCGTCGATTTCGGATCTGATGTTTTATGGATATTCTCTGCATGGGATGCTACTTCAGCGTTCCATACTCTGATTACGAGATCGAGGACACTTCGATTAATTTTGACCAAAAGCATTTTGTCTGCTTTTACTAGATAAAATATTGTTGTTTGCGCTCTACGAAGTACCACGTTGCTGCTGCCACGATATTTTTATGATACAATCCGTTTGCTTTGTGCTTCTCATCCTACTTTCTGTTTATATGTCATGTTTATGACAGATTATTTGCATTTTTCATTTTTTGCTTATTTCTTCTGAGGTTTCATGTTTATGTATCTTTAGTATTCGATTCTATCTCCTGGTTTTGATCCTCTTTGTTACCACAATGCAGGAGATGAAATGGCTCGTGTAATCTGGAAATCAATCAAGGATAAGGTGATAGGCTGCTTGCTTGCTAATTTTGTGACGATAATGTGACATTTGGTTACAAGATTGTCCTAGTTACTTTTTTTCTAGAGTACGATTTGTTTTTTTCTGGTTGTGTCTGCAGCTTATTTTCCCTTTCGTCGATTTGGATATTAAGTACTTTGATCTTGGTCTTCCTAATCGTGACGCAACTAATGACAAAGTGACTGTTGAAAGTGCAGAAGCTACTCTTAAGTGAGTTAATATTTGTTTCTGTATAATTGCTAATGGATTTCTGTCTTCAGTGTTTGTGCTACAAAAGTTTACCTGTGTGGATATTGAAGATGATTGCTGTTAGTTGACGTGACTGGCAATGGATTTTTCTATGTATATTTCTTTTATGCAATTAAATTTTGACATTTGAAGGGTTATGCCTTAACTTAGGTACAATGTAGCAATCAAGTGTGCAACTATCACTCCCGGTATGCATCTGTTTCTCTGTAGATAATCCACCGATCTTGCTTTCCTTAAACATTTCTCTTCTTGCATGTAGAATATTATTCTATGTCAAATGCATGTAAACTAATCTCAAGGTTTTGATTGGCAGATGAAGCCCGTGTGAAGGAGTTTGGCTTGAAGCAAATGTGGAGGTGTCCAAATGGTACAATCAGGAATACTCTAAATGGTAAGTCTACTTGCACTAAGAAACCTCTTTGTGCCACCTTTTCCCTGATTACTTGATTCAAGCTAAGCTTCCCTTGATGGCTTCCTGTCTGCAGGCACTGTCTTCAGAGAACCCATTCTTTGTGAAAACATCCCTCCTCTTGTACGAGGTACTTTTACTTGTTCCATTTCCGGTGGTAATTTGGTACTTTTGTACAGCACATTTGAGCTACCCTGATTCTTGCTATTGTCAGGTTGGACGAAACCTATTTGCATTGCAAGACACGCTTTTGGTGATCATTACCGAGCGGCTGATGCTGTTATTACAGGAGCTGGAGAGCTGAAGTTGGTGTTTGGTAAATTCTTTTAATTGCCTGTTGCTTTTAATTCTTAAATATCGAAGAAAATACTTTTAAAATTCTATGTGCATTCCTTGTTCGTTCTCTCCTCTTATTTTCTCTCTTAGAATAATGGCTATGAAGTGTTCTGGAACATGTTGCAGAACCCAAAGGACAGGGTGAGAAGATCGAGTTGGAGGTTTTCAACTTTAACGGTGAAGGGGGAGTAGCATTGTCTATGTATAACACTGATGAGGCATGATTCTGCAAACTCTTTAATATTTTTTTTCTTAACGAGTTGCTCTTTTTTCTTTGGGAAAAAGAAATCGGTCCATTTTATTACTCAAACAGGGAGAATTTGTCCCTGATGCAATAATAAACATTAAGGGATTAACAGTTACTGGTTATTGGTTTTGCTTGTTTATGTTATGCCTAATGCCTAATGCAGTCGATCCGTGCTTTCGCTGTTGCTTCTATGAAAACCGCTTACCAGAGAAAATGGCCACTTTATTTTGGCACCAAAAATACTACCATTAAGAAGTATGATGGAAGGTATGGCATTTTATCACTTTGTGATCTTGTCCAAAGTGGAACGTATTGGACCTTTCTTCTTTCTGTGCTTATTAGCTAACACATTTTAGGTCATGTTTTCTATTCTAACTCAAGGTTCAAAGACATCTTTCAAGAGGTTTATGAAGCCAGCTGGAAATCAAAGTTTGAGGCTGCCGGGATATGGTCAGTCTACCAGCCTTTTTTATTTAACATGATATGTTTGGTTTGGTTGTATTTGTGTCCATCCTAACTGCAATGGTTGTATTGGAAGGTATGAACACCGACTTATTGACGATATGGTGGCATATGCTCTCAAGAGCGAAGGAGGTTTTGTATGGGCATGCAAGAACTATGATGGAGACGTGCAAAGTGATTTCCTTGCTCAAGGTATTCCAGTTAACTGTGACTTAAGCAGATACTTTCTGAGATAATCAGATACAAAACTGGCACTTGGGTGGCGCATCAATGTACTGCTTTGGCATTTATGCCTGAGTTTTCAGTATGTAATTGATTGTGAAATATGTGGTGGTATTCTCTTGTTGCTTGTTCAAATTAGTAATTCTATAGCTAATTTCTGTTTTTATTCCTTATAGGCTTTGGATCTCTTGGACTGATGACCTCTGTGCTGGCAAGTTTCTATCTATCTCTTTGATCTCTTCCATTTAGATTGACTTTCTTTTTGGAATTAACTTACTGGAGTTTGGTGCGGTTCAGGTTTGCCCCGATGGAAAGACCATTGAAGCTGAGGCTGCACATGGTACAGTTACTCGACACTACAGGGTTCATCAGAAAGGTGGTGAAACCAGCACTAACAGTATTGCCTCAATTTTTACTTGGACACGAGGACTTGTCCACAGGTATGCAATGATTTTGTAACCTTGAATCTCCAAAGTTTCGAGTGAGTTTTTGCATGAGAGATTATTTATAATTGTTTTTTTTTGTATTAGCACTGAATTGGAATTTATTATCCTTCTCCATGGCAGGGCTAAACTGGATAACAATGCAAGACTATTGGATTTCGTTGAAAAACTAGAAGCCGCCTGTATTGGGGTGGTGGAATCTGGCAAGATGACCAAAGATCTTGCTCTGATTATCCATGGATCAATGTATGTACCTGTTAAAACAATATGAAGTAGTAGTTTCCATTGACATAGTCAGTCATACTTTATCTTTCACAGTTTATGGCTTTCATTTTATACATCTCTTCTTTTATGTAGTCTGTCTGGGGACGACTACCTCAATACCGAAGAGTTCATTGATGCTGTCGCGGATGAACTGAGAGCAAGACTTTCTATCAAGGCATGATAATGTATGTTATAGCAAACTGACTTGGGTTCGCTCTTGAATACTATCTAAATGCCGTTGTGTCTGGGTTGCTCTCGCCCCTAGCTCATTACGTTTGGAATTGATGCTTCTCTATCAAGACATGATCCATTTCTTCCTTGGATTATTTAGTCAAAACGTTATACTTTTTAGGTTCAGAGAAGTTAATATAGAAAGCATTACAGTATTTCTAGGGTTATTTGTGAGGGTGTTGGGGAAGAAGCTAAAACTAGATCTCACACGACAGTATTGTAATGTTTGTTTTATCTTTAACAATTTGTTTATTACACGTTTATCTCGGACATCTAAATCAAAAGCCAGGAAAGATTCACCTTTAGCATCACCAGATTCAATTCTAACATGTTGACCTTCGGTTCATTTGCAGGCCTTGGTAGGCCCAGTGAAGAGTGAAGAAATATCTAGGGTGATTTGAAGTTGGGACGAGCGTTCAAATTTGTTCCTTCTGTATATGCTCGAGCAGACTGTCCTGTGTTTGATCCGTTCCCATGTCATTAATTCTTGTGTTTGATCGCTTCATATGTCTTTAATTTTTGCTATGCACTATTTAATTAAGGTTTTACATTATTTCCGCCGATGTTAGAATTTCTGTTCCCCACCGTCTTTTTTTGTCCTCTTATAGGTTTTGTTTCTGTTTCAAGTTCTATCTGGTGACAAAATAGATCATCAGATTATAGAGGAATCTACGATAATGTCGGCGGTTTTATTTCCCGTATACTGCGACATGAAACCAGGAAATATCATATGCTTTGCCTATCAATCAAACGAAACATTATTTAAACTCGGCGCAATCCGATAAGGGTCCGTTCGGCGCCCGAACATTGCTCTTTGTGTTTTAAATGTTTGTTTGAGAGGTGAACTTGAGAAAACTGGGATTTGAGGATACACAAAAGAGAGAACTCAATATGATTGTTGATTTATCGTGAAAAGGTCAAATTTTAATGCATCTTAGGAATTAATATGTCGGTAAGGAGAGAACTCAATTTGGTAAACGCGTAGACATGAAGAACGACGATAAACAAGCCTCTACACTTCTCTCTTTTTTTTTTGGAAACATGAGTAGTGGTAAAGTCGAAATAAACCTTAAATGGAACGAAGGCAGTATGAGGGGATAAGAATTGAGCATCACTCCTCCATGTCAAGTGGCTAGATAAATCACTTGGTTTTCACCGATATATCGGTTTACGAAACACAAAACGACAAAGTCCTGACTGGGTGACAAGGACATTTGTACGATAGCGCAATTTCATTTTGTGCACCCAATGCCAGAGTCCACTTCATGCAAGCAAATGGGAGACAGCCCATGCTCCGTCACACAACTACAACACCAATGATCTTTCTGGACAAAGTATAAATAAACTGTTTGACCTTTTCCAACCAAAAATGCAGTTGCAGTACCTCTACACATCATAAACAAGGAAATCAGTGTCTCTCTTAGGATATTCAGTTATTGCAGAACTGAATGCTGTAATTAGGCCTGACTTACCAAGAATAAGCCGTAGTTGAAGATAACGCATAGTTCCCGTTAATCTCGAGAAAGCAACTTCGATCGAAGAATCTGAAAAGGAGAAAACAAATTGAATAACTCTTAGCTTGCTTCTTAATCCGTAGGAAAATCATATATGGATCCATTGAACAAGGTGGGTCCACATATTGGCCACTAGTCCTCGGCCCACTAGAATGTGGCGAATCCTGAATCAGTTTATCAAACTGTGCAGTGTACAAGATGTGTTGCAAGACCTGTCTTTATTCTGCCACTTAATATTATGGAATGGTAGAACAGGAGAGAGTACTTGATATAGTACTTTCTGCATTTTACCAGATTCAGGATTCAACTTTGCAGAGAGACCATAGATAGCATATTTAGCATAGGCAACTAGCCTGACTTGCTGAGGAGCACCCAACTTGCGTATGATTGACCTAAGTAGCCCGCTGCAAAAGAATAATATAACAAGTAATGGCTTTGAAAATGCGACATCTAGTAAATAAGATTGAACCTTTTATTCACTAATCCTCACTCTGTGCGCAATATAGTGAGAAAGTCAGGAGGAAGAGATTCCATGAACGAAGATATGTCCTCCATTCTCAAGGACTTCAGGTCCTGCTTTAAGTTCCTTTTCTCTTCTATAGACATTCCTTCCCCAAGGCCTGCTTTACTGTCAAATACAATATAGAAATGCCGTTATATCAAAGCAGTAACTGTTTCAAAAAGCAGTTGCATTGCAGTTTGATTGTCTTATGTTTAAGAAATATGCTTTGCAGCAAACGTTACTTTCGTTCATAATAGTCATACCCAAGGGGTCAGCCAAAATAAGATATCTAATATGACAAAAAGGTCAAAGAAGGGTATCCACTAATCTCTTTAGCGGCTTCGTAATGATAAGGATAGATGATTCTTGCCCAATCACACCTCGGGTTCTCACACATTGATTTAACATCATAAGAAAAGTGTGACGACACAAAGTTTCACAGACACAAATAATTGCAATACTGGAACCAACCTTAATATAAAATTTGGAATATATGACAAACCCCAATATTTGTTAGAAAAATTAACAATGCAAAAGATAAAAATAATAAAAATCACCTGCTGACCGTTCTTCCAGTGAAAATAACAGGTAAGTATCTAGAATACGTTCCAACGCCAAACCGTTCACCAAGCAGCTGTATTTTATGGGAGTCTAGGAGAATCATAGCTTTCCAGAGTTCACAATAATCTTGTCTGAACGTTTTATCCATTTTCTTGTAGATTCCATGATCCAACAGAACTGGATATTAATGACAGAGCGTGAAGTGAAAACTTATTTTCACAACAATAAGCTTTGTTCTTAAATTGAATTTGAAGATCATCACACCATAATCAAGCCATACCCAAAGAAAAGCCTTTAGGACCTTCTGGAGAAACCAATATATTACCAGAGTGGAGGTCCCCATGTACAAACCCATGGATGAATATCATCTCGGCAAAGACTTCAACCAATGCCTGAGCAACCTAAAACACAAACTAAGCAGAGATAGGTCAGCAAAGCTATTAAACTTTGATGATTTACAGATTAAGCCAATTCAATTCTGCAAACAATGCATCAATAACAACATATTATGCTGTTATGCATTTTCTTTTAACAACGATGTCTTGTTGAGCGGTAAGCATATGAAATACAGTGAGTGAACAGCTGACAGAATCTATATATACAATTTGGTGTGCATTAGAAATAGAATTTGGTAACTCACCAATAGATATTAATTTAAATAGAGCAAACTGATTCAAGAAACTGACCTTTACCGGATTTATTCTCATCTCCTTCAGAAATTCCACATCATCCACCTGAAATCTAAGGAATACCCTGTTAATTACACAGAATGGTCAAGTCAAACCCTAGCATATGAAAAATCCTATAAGTTGCAAGAAATTCGGCTTAAGTAGACTACTGTATTCTAGTATTGCAAATAAAAAAGTCCCTTTTGCAACTGCTGACCATGTCTAAAATTATTTTATAAGTTAAGAAATGACTTCCAAGTTTTAGCCATGAGCCGGTCAATCCAAAAGAAACTTAGGCTCAGAAAAATCGAAAGAAATGTTTACAGCTGATCAATGGTCAGAATATGCCAATTTGAACAGCTCATTAATAAAGATTAAAAGAAGTAGGTAGTCATGCCTTGTGCCCCGAATAAAACTGCATCGTCAGAACCTGGCTAGTGGTCAACTCCTAGAAAAGATTGCATGATGGTAAGCTTGATACAAAAGAGAGTGAATACCTTCAATTACCCAATATATCAAACAGCAGGAAGAAATGATTGGAGACACATCAAACATCTAAATTGAAGGAAAGACCAGAATTTTCTTACCCAATATACAGAAGGAACCCTGACCAGAGTGTTGTCTTTAAAATTTCTAGCAGTTGTTTCTGAGTTTCTAGCCTCCTCAATAAAATCTGTGAGACCACAGCAAAGGAAACATAAATGCATTTCTGGTTACAAAATTGTGAAAATTTGAGCAGAATTGAACAGCTAATTTGAAGACTCTTCAATCATATCAGCCATCTAGAATATTCAGAATCAGTAACCAAACTAATGAACAAGACATAACTCTCACATAATGGCAAGTTTGATTTGCAGAGTACATGAACCTAGTAATCATGTTTCTGGACAAGCTATTACAATGAGAAAGGACTTATTTTTGCTTGTCAATAAAAAAAAAACCTTTTAGTGCAAATGTATGCAATAGAAGCTTCAATAGTTCATAACACCATTTTGCCACCAGGCATAAATCAACTGAAGCTTAATCACAACAAATTATTTGGATACTAGGAAGTGATAAATCAAGGCAACAGTTCAAGAAGATGTCATCAGTATTGCCTCTTATGCCATCCGAATGAGCTCTATTTTCTAGCACCATAAAACAGGAAAATAAGGTTCAGGTACAATAGTACCGAAAAAAAAAAAACTTTGGTTTTAAGTCATATAACTTGTCTAAACACCTAATTTCATGCAGTTTCCTCAATATTTCTTATTGAAAAAATACTTCAGCATCAGTGTAGGGCCCAAAATTTCAAGTTGGAAAATGTAGATCTAATTACAAAAACTAAAGAGATGCCTAATTTATGCAATGTTCCAGACAATTAGCTCTCTCAACTTTAGAAAGCCTTAACAGAAAAAAAAAAAAAAAAAAAAGCAATGGAAGAGTTTTTATTTTTCTGTCATTATCCACAAAATGAATACTCACCAAGTTCTGAAGAAATAGCCTGTGTGAATTCTGATACCAACCAGTCAAACCTATATTCAGGAAAAAACTGTGGAAGGAAATAAAATGCAAAAGCAGCAGTTTTAGCTAGGAACAACACCAAACCAAATCGCAAGAAAAGAAATAAGTTAACGAGAGAGATGTATACTCAGATGGTTATACCAAAAACAAAACAAATTATACAGAACTGCAATTTCTTCACAGTACCAACATTTAATTTTGTCCACAAGCATGGATAACGACAATGAAAATCTAAGTTCATACAGAGACACGCCACTGAAATGCAACAAACACAATTGCAATGTAGATCATCAACACGTACAGATGAGACAGACTTTGAAAGAAATGACATCATTGTTATGTCTACTCTCATCTTGCGGTCCAACCCAGGGTATTGCACCTGTACGGATAAAGGAACAACATAAAAATTTGATACTTCTGCATACATAACCCCAATGCTTGACAGGCAAGAAGCAGAAAATAAATGTATGAATGATTGAAGTGATGAAAATGCTCACAAAAATTAAAAATTTTGAGGCCTTATTTTCTTGATAATAACTCCAAGAAGGCTTCCTGATTTGCATGATGATGGTTAAATTTGCTTGAAGACTAACCTTAACGGCAACTTCTTGATTATCTTTCAACACAGCATGATGCACCTGAGCAATGGATGCAGCAGCTATGGGTTGCTCGTCAAATGACAAAAAACTGAAGTTTATACAAACAAATTCAGAAGAAATCGAAACTCTAATTGTTACAAACTTTTGTCCGGAGGAAGGGACTGAGAAAGCAAAGGAATACAAGAAGAATTCCATAAACGAGAAATTGAGCATATGAAAATTCACCATTAAGAAATTTTAGCGGCAAAAAGAAGCTTACACTTTGGAAAAATCTGTGCCTAAACTGCTGATTAATACTTCTTTTACAGCTTTGAAATTACATGGAACTGCCTATAAAATCTCCAACCAAATACATTAATACCAAAAAGTTACGCGCATTGGCCATATGAGAACTAAGCACAATTAGAGACAGATATACAAGAACAATCAGACCTGATCCTTCAGTGTAGCAAGAGTCGAAGAGTATTCCTTTGGAACTTGAGGCAATGCAGCGACAAACTGACCAGCTTTTGCGTAAAATCCTTTATTCGCTTGACAAAGTCTCAATAATCTCTTCGCAGACCGTAGGTGAACCTGACATTAGATTTTTTAGAGGAGCCTGAAAGAGTTAACTCTATTACAGCAAAAAATCGAATGCTAAAGGATTCTCGATTGAAACAAACTCCGTATATAAAACTTAACCTCGGATAATTCCCGGCGGTACTCCTCAGAGTTTTCTGGCACGCCTCGTAGCGAGTACTTGTAGTCAGCAACGTTCAAAGCAATCTGCGTCGGAAGTCGTCAATATAGTAGCACACAAAGTAAGATAAAGAAGCGTGAACTGAGAGGTAGATAGAGAGTGTGTGTAAAAGCGAACAGACGGTAGATATCGAGCGAGATGATCGGAGGACGGCGTGAAAAGCAGCCTGAACTGGCTCCGGGTAAAGATCATTTTTGGCGGCGTGAACGGTTATCCCTGTGGCAGTTAAGAGCAAAAAAGCGGCTTTGGCCTTCGCGGGAAAGTTTAAAGTCTGGCTGGACCGCATTTTCTGTCGACGGTCTCCCGCTGGATTCGGCGGTTTCTGCTGCTACTGTCTCCGAAACAACGGAGGCAAATTGAAGGAGACTGATGAGTAGACACAGATATGGATCGGTTTCAACTTGAGCCCAGGACTTTGTAATCTTGGACTTCAAGGCCCAAACTTTGCCAGTAAAAAGAAAGTTACGTGTTAAGTAAAGCAGTAGAGCCCAAGCAAATATCTGGCACAGAAATTTAACCTTCGCCAGTTACCCCTCCCATCCATCACTCAGCTTGAGCTATATTCCGTACTAAAATTACACGTTGGGATCTATCTATCAAGAAGTTAATCCATTTCGTGTGCGGCCCAGATATTAGATTTTTTTCATCAATCAACTCCGCTGAAGTGGTCGTCTAAATAATCAACCTCGTCTCCAAATAAAGATTCACAACTGTAAAAGAGGATGGTTCTGAATTAGGTGGTGGCGTAGTTTGAATCCCATGATATAGACTATAATGCCGTCACATTTTAGCCCTCATATCTCTTTCATACCCTGAATTAGAGCCCTTTTGTGTATCGAAGTATAGCTTAGGGAAGGCTTAGCCTTGTAAACGATTCTATTTAGTTTCGGGTATAGAATTTTGAGACGTGTGAAATCCCAAAAAGAATTGATCAGCTCAAACAATCATATCGTAGATGTAAGGTTAAATATTTTGTGGGTCGTTTCAAATGTACGAAGAAAGCATATCATGATTTAAGCAGAGGGCAATATACTCTCCCTGGCATGGATTATAATAAACCAGTTCAGCTACAAATAAAAGAAAAAAACAATTAAGAGTAAGATGACATGATATCAGTAGTCGATTGTGGATGGGAAACAAACAGCTAAGGAATAAATGAAACTGTGGCATGTGATACACATTAGGGTTTGCTTGGAGAATTTGGCTAGATATTTTGAGGTGGAGTTGAAGCTTAGAGAAGGCTATTATGTGATACCCAGACAAAGCAGTGGAGATGATAGACGAGAACACAATTTGTGTAGTGAAAACAGTTGGAAATATTTATACTTTATGTTTGGTCGCTAAATGCAATTTTGGATTACTTTTGGCCAGACGGATTTATAAATTTCTCTCCTACTAATCCTTAAGTAGTCTCTGATTGTTTTTTTTTTCTACATCAGCTTGAAAATAAAGAATTAATTAGTTGGAAACAGATAAATAAATCCGAACTCAATCCGAATGTGAATGTAAATATTTTTATTTTCAAATTGTGAAAGCTATATGATAGATATCATAATAAAGAATCCTTAATTTTTCAATCAATAATATTCATAAAATTAATCTTAATCCGGGTGTAACGCGCAAATATAAATGGTCCAAGTCAACGCCATACTCTAAAAGATTGTGAAAAGTGAATCGTTGGTGGCCCAAGTCAATGGCCCACGAATGCAACTTTTGTTATGAATAGTAAGAAAAGGACGTGATGGGCGGGTCGTCTTTGTTACCCCCGCCGGATATTTTATCCCTTTTTTTTTTTTTTTTTTTTTGGGATTAAGATCGGGTCATATTCAATGTGCGACCTGACACCAAAGGCATCCTTTTCCTGACAGGAAGGCACCCCACGGAAAATATCCTCGGGAAAACGATTGCCGCAATTACTGTAATCATAGAGGAAGATTTCGCCCTCTTCTCCTATTTTCCATCGAGTACGTTTTGCCTTCAGCCAAACTCCCAATATTTGGGCGAACTTACATATCTAAGTGTACATTACTTAATAAAGATTTCCAGTGTCAAATAAAAGATATCCTAAAAAAGTTAATATTATTGTCGAAGAAAATAATATTCTTCGTTAAAAAATAATATTAGAAGTTTTCCAGTGTTATTGGGCGGGTAATTTTATATTGCCAAATTTGAGAATGGCAAAAACGGTAATTCAGATGGAAAAAGAGGGCAAAATAACAAATGTTTCATTGCTTTTCACCTGCTATACTGCAGTAGCGCTAAGTAACTATAAATCGTGCTTCGAGGGTGCCGTGAACCTTTACACTTCTCGCCATCAACAGTTCAAAGACTACAGAGGCGTCGCCCATTCGTCTTCTCTCTTTCTTTCCGTCGAGCCTGCTAGCTTCACGGGACGAGCGCGCTAGTCTACTCCTTACAGTTTCTCTCCGGAATCTTCGATCAACCCTACATCAAAATCCAACGCTTTAGCCATGGCTTTTGAGAAGATCAAGGTCGCTAATCCCGTCGTCGAGATGGACGGTGAGATCCCTGTGTTTCTCTTCACTTTGGTTACTTTTTCGTTTTTAGTTAACCGTCAACTAAGTTTTTGAATATTCGTTAGCAATAATCTTTGTCATGTTTTCTTATAAGTATCTTCCATCTCTTCCCTGATAAAAGTTGGCGGGGTCATCTGTCGATTAGATTTAAGATCTGTTTTTGTTCCTTCATTTTGCTGATTATTTCATCGATTTCGGATCTGATGTTTTACCGATATTTGCTGCATCGGTTGCGTTACTTTACCGTTCCATGGTCTGATTACGAGATCGAGATTCCTTCGATTAATTTTGACCAAAAGCATTTTGACTGTTATTTACTAGATAAAATATTGTTGTTTGCACTCTAAGAAGTGCCAATTTGCTACTGCATCGATATTTTTATGACACAATCCGTTTGCTTTGTGCTGCTCAAACAAACAAAATTAATCTTGGTCTCTGTTTATATGACATGTTCATGACTAGCTATTTGTATCTTTAATTTTTTTTCTTATTTGTTCTGAAATTTCATGTTTATTTATCTGTAGTATTCGATTCTATCTACTGGTTTTGATCCTCTTTGTTACCACGATGCAGGGGATGAAATGACTCGTGTATTCTGGAAATCAATCAAGGAAAAGGTGATAGGCATCTTTTTTGCTAATTTTGTGACGATAATGTGACATTTGGTTACAAGATTGTCCTGGTTTTTTTAAAAAATACGAATATTTTTTTGGTTGTGTCTGCAGCTTATTTTCCCTTTCGTCGATTTGGATATTAAGTACTTTGATCTTGGTCTTCCAAATCGTGATGCAACTAATGACAAAGTGACTGTTGAAAGTGCAGAAGCTACTCTTAAGTAAGTTAATACTTGTTTCTGTATAATTGAAGATGATTTCTGTCTTCAGTGTATGTGCTAGAAAAGTATACCTGGGTGGATAATGCAGATGATTGCCGATAGTTGACATGATTGGCAATGGATTATATATATATATATATATTATGCAAATGAAATTTGACATTTGAAGGGTTATCTTCTTAACTTAGGTACAATGTAGCTATCAAGTGTGCAACTATCACTCCTGGTATGCATTGGCTTCTCTGTATAGATAATCCACCTATCTTGCATTCCTTAAACATTTCGCTTCTTGTGTGTAGAATAATATTATTTGTCAAATGCATTTTAACTAATCTCTAGGTTTTGATTGGCAGATGAAGCCCGTGTGGAGGAGTTTGGCTTGAAGCAAATGTGGAAGAGTCCAAATGGGACAATCAGGAATATTCTAAACGGTATGTATGCTAGCACTAAAAAACCTCTTTGTGGCACCTTTTCCCTGATTACTTGACTCAAGATAAGCTTGACATGATGGCTTCCTGTTTGCAGGCACTGTCTTCAGAGAACCCATTCTTTGTAAAAACATCCCTCGTCTTGTACCTGGTACTTATGCTATTTCCATTTCCGATGGTAATTTGGCACTTCTTTTCAGCATACTTAAGCTACCGTGATTTTTGCTATTGTCAGGTTGGACGAAAGCAATTTGTATTGGAAGACATGCTTTTGGTGATCAATACCGAGCTACTGATGCAGTTATTAAAGGAGCTGGAAAGCTGAAGTTGGTGTTTGGTAATTTCTTTTAATTGCTTGTTGGTTTTAATTCATTATTATTGAAGACAATAATTCCAAAGTTCTATCATTCTTCCCTTTTATTTTCTCTCTTAGAATAATGGCTAAGAAGTGTTCTGAAGCATGTTGTAGAACCCGAAGGACAGGATGAGAAGACAGAGTTGGAGGTTTACAACTTTACCGGTGAAGGGGGAGTAGCATTGTCTATGTATAACACTGATGAGGCATGATTCTGCAAATTCTTTAATATTTCTCTTCATGCCGAGTTGCTTTTATTTTTTCCTGGGAAAAAAGATCGATCCATTTTTTTACTCAATCAGGGGATAAATTGTCCCTGATGCAACAATAAATGCACTAAGAGTGTAAGACTTGCTGGTTATTGACGTTGCTTGTTTATGTTATGCCTTGTGCAGTCGATTCGTGCTTTTGCTGATGCTTCTATGAACACCGCTTACCAGAAAAAATGGCCACTTTATCTTAGCACAAAAAATACTATCCTTAAGAAGTATGATGGAAGGTATGACATTCTTATCACTTTGTGATCTTGTCCAAATTGGTACGTATTGGACCGTTATTCTTTCTTTGCTTATTATCTAAACACACTTTCGGTCATGCTTTCTATTCTTGTTCAAGGTTCAAAGACATCTTTCAAGAGGTTTATGAAGCCAGCTGGAAATCTAAGTTTGAGGCTGCCGGGATATGGTCAGTCTACCAGCCTTTTTTTATTTAACATGATATGTTTGTTTTGGTTGTATTCATGGCTGTTACTATTGCCACTAACTGCAATGCTTGAATTGGAAGGTATGAACACCGACTTATTGATGATATGGTGGCATATGCTCTCAAGAGTGAAGGAGGTTATGTATGGGCGTGCAAGAACTATGATGGGGACGTGCAAAGTGATTTCCTTGCTCAAGGTATTCCAGTTAACTGTGACTTGAGCAGATACCTTCTGAGATAATCAGATATATAACTGGCACTTGGATGGAGCATCAATTTTACTACTTCGGCATTTATGCCTGAGTTTTAAATATCTCATTGATTGTGAAATATGTGGTAATCTCTTGTTGCTTGTTCAAATTAGTAATTCTAAAGCTAATTTCTTTTTTTATTCCTTTTAGGCTTTGGATCTCTTGGATTGATGACCTCTGTGCTGGCAAGTGTCTCTCTCTTAGATCACTTCCATTTCAATTGACTTTCTTTTTGGAATTAACTTTTGTCCCACTCTAATCTTTCCTTGACTGCACTTTCCTATACACCCCTTGGATGATGCTATGACAGTTCTTCTGCTCTTGATTTTTTTTCACGGTTTAGCTATTTTTCATTTAGTTAAAATATATTTTGGAACAAATTCTACCAACCATGTACTTAATTATTAATTTCCATACGTTGCTTTGTTCAATAAAGCAGATAGGAATCCTAAGTTTTGATTTCCTAAGTTGTGTATCTGATTATTTCTCTGTTGCATGCTTTGCACCAACTTACTGGAGTTTGCTGTGGTTCAGGTCTGCCCTGATGGAAAGACCATTGAAGCTGAGGCTGCACATGGTACTGTTACTCGACACTACAGGGTTCATCAGAAAGGTGGTGAAACCAGCACCAACAGTATTGCCTCAATTTTTGCTTGGACACGAGGACTTTCCCACAGGTATGGCAATGGTTTTGAAACCTTGCATCTCCCTAACTTTTGAGTCAGCTTATACATGAAATTATTTATATTTGTTTGTTTTTGTATTAGCCCTGAATTGGGATGTTAATATCTTTCTTCATTGGTAGGGCTAAACTGGATGACAATGCAAGACTATTGGATTTCGTGGAAAAACTAGAAGCCGCCTGTATTGGGGCGGTGGAATCTGGCAAGATGACCAAAGATCTTGCTCTGATTATCCATGGATCAAAGTATGTGCCATATAAAACAATATGAAGTAGTAGTTTCCGTTGACATAGTCATACATACTTTATTCTTAACATTTTATGGCATTCATTTTATACTTCTCTTCTTTTATGTAGGCTCTCTAGGGACAACTACCTCAATACCGAAGAGTTCATCGATGCGGTCGCGGATGAACTGAGAGCAAGACTTTCTATCAAAGCATGAGTATGTATTCTATTGCAAACTGACTTGGGATCGTCTGGAATAATATCTAAATGCCGTGGGTCGCCCTCACCTCTTGCTCATTACGTTTGGAATTGATGCCTTCTCTTCTTATTCTAGCAAGACATGATCTATTGCTTTCTTGGATTATTTACTCAAAATGTTAAACTTTTTAATTTCTGGGAAGTTTATAGAGAAAGCATTACAGTATTTATGGGGTTATTCGTTGGCATTATTTGTGTGGGTGTTGGGGAAGATGTAAAAACTAGATCCTATATGACAGTATTGTAATTTATGTTGTCTTTAACAATTTGTTTGCTACAGGTATAACTGGGACATTTAAATCAAAAGCCAAGAAAAATTCACCTTTAGCATCACTAGATTCGATTCTAAAATGTTGACTTTCTGTTGGTATGCACAGGTTTCGGTATGCCTAGTGAGGAGTGCAGAAATATCTACAGTTGGGCCGAGAGTTCAAATTTGTTCCTTCTGTATGCTCGAGCAGACTGTCCTGTGTTTTATTGGTTCAAATGTCATTAATTTTTGCTATGCATTACTTAATTAAGGTTTTACGTTGTTACCGTTACATGCATTGGACGTTAGAATTTCTTTCTCTTGCCTATCTGATGTCATTAATCTTTGCTATGCACTACTTAATTAAGGGTTTACGTTATTACCGTTAAATGCACTCCGATGTCACTAATTTCTGCTATGCACTACTTGATTAAGGTTTTGTTTCTGTTTCGGTTACGAACTGGTAACAAAATCTACTGGAAGTCTGGAGTAGATCATTAGATCGATAAGAAATTTACGATAATATTGGCGGTTTTGTTTCCCGTATGCCCCGATGTGGAACGCGGGAAACGCGGGAAACGCGGGTATTATATGCTGCCCGAACATTGCCCTTGTTTTAAATGTTTGTTTGAGAGGTGAATTTTAGAAAACTGGGACCCGAGGATACACACCAAAATTGATATAATATTTGACAATAAAGAAAAATGCATGATGCAACAATATGATTGTTGATTTATTTTCTAAAGTTTTGTTTTTATTAACATCTCAGGAAATAATCTGCCTACGAAAAGGTAGAGTGAAGGAGACCGATGAGTAGACGCGGAAAAGGATCGGTTTCAACTTGTGCCCAGGACTTTGTAATCCTGGACTTTTAAGGCCTAAACTTTGCTAGCGAAAAGAATATTACGTGTTAAGTAAAGCCAATGGCCTAAGCAAACAAATGGTACAGAAATTTAACCTTTTCCCCGTCCCATACATCACTCATAGCTTAAGCTCTCTTTCCAGTTCGTCTTTTATCCGATCTGCCCTGCCCAACTTTTCCATCATAGTCATTTATATTCAAGAAAGATAAGCAGAAAGCTGATTACTACCTGTAACGAACCGACGTACCATAATAATAAAAAAAAACTGAAGTTAAGATTTATTTAATTAGAACTTATGAAATAGATTAAAATAAATATATGACCTATTAAAATAAACCTATGCTCTGGGCTATTCGAAAAGAGCCCAATCCAGCAAGGCATATCAGATACCGTGTTCATTACCTCACCATTTAGTCACGCAAGGCATATCAGGATTCAGACAAAAATCATCATTTTTTACGGAACTGTTTCGCTCCGGATATACGACTTAAAACTTTTACGGGATCCCTTAGTCCAGCCGGCAGTCACCACGTGCCCATTGTCTCGTGTCAGTTCTGGTCTATACCATGTTAATCGGAAGGGACGGACCATTCCAATCGAACCGGGACAAATGTCCGATGCTGACTTTTCAAGGTGATTCGTCGAATCAGGTTAAACCAGGGAAGATCGTGTATCTACCAGTGAATCGGGTAGATTAGATGTACCGTGTCCGCTTTGTATGGCATGTGGGCTGGTTCAGCATATTTATCATGCTCCATTCTGTATGATAAAAAAGTTTCTCTTTTACCTTTTTAATATTATTTTTAAAAAAGGATATACGACTTAAAACTTTTACGGGATCCCTTAGTCCAGCCGGCAAGTCCCACGTGCCCATTGTCTCGTGTCAGTTCTGGTGCATACCATGCTAATCGGAAGGGACGGGCCATTCCAATCGAACCGGGACAAATGTCCGATGCTGACTTTTCAAGGTGATTCGTCGAATCAGGTTAAACCAGGGAAGATCGTGTATCTACCAGTGAATAGGGTAGATTAGATGTACCGTGTCCGCTTTGTATGGCATGTGGGCTGGTTCAGCATATTTATCATGCTCCATACTGTATGATAAAAAAATTTCTCTTTTACCTTTTAAATATTATTTTTAAAAAAGGATAAATTGACAATGAGTTGTCTAAAAAAATGCAAAGAAAATAAACGCCAGGCCAAACAATACAGGGCGTAAGAGCCCATAATGGGCAGGCAGGTAATTTGATGAATATTAAAGACTCCATTGTCCTTGCCAAATGATCCTTCCTCGCTGTATATAATCCAGCACCAGGCGTTCATTCTTCTCACAAATCGTAAAACCTTTTCCATCACACATCATCTCCGTACTCTTCACAAATATCTTCACTTGCCCGCGCCAGTATGGTTCTCTCCACGGCCGCATCAAATTCCACTGACTCTATTAACTCAACCTTTGCCTCTCGATATGTTAGAACCTCACTTCCAAGGTGATCAAAGGCTACTGCTCTCTTTTCCATAACATTTCCTTCGGTCATATATATGTATATATATAGATATTAGATGTCTTCATGGCTGATCTGATAAAGACTTTAGCGGCCATAACAGATGGGTGATCTTTGTCTCCTTCCAGGTACCGGATGCCGGAGAACTCAATTCCTAAGGAGGCAGCTTACCAGATCATAAACGATGAGCTGATGCTCGATGGCAACCCAAGGCTTAACCTGGCATCATTTGTTACCACATGGATGGAGCCTGAGTGCGATAAACTGATGATGGCTGCGATCAACAAAAACTATGTCGACATGGATGAGTATCCTGTCACCACAGAATTGCAGGCAACTGGATATTCTTTCCCCCCGGCTAGTTATTGCATTACTTACTGTCACTACTTGAGCTAACTCTGATGACGAACCTTTTTGTTTCTTGTTTCTTGATCTCCGCATCTTATTCATTGTTCAACACAAGCACTACAGTTGTCGGTAGGGATCTGGATTGTTAGAATTGAAAAATATTTTAAAATTATTATAAATACAATATATTTTATTTATTAATTAATAGTATTTATAATCTATTTAAAATAATTGATTCTTTGCTTGATTTTTTTTTAGTCATTTGTGGTCCTGCATCTTCTTTTGTCTTTTTGTCTAATCATAAACTACTTCATTATTTGGTACAGCTGCCCCTGCCTCCTCCTTTCCTTGAGATTTACCCGTGTTTTACTGCAAGTGGAGGAGTACATGGTCCACAAGAATAATGTTTAAAGATATCTTTTTCCTTTCTCAGTGTAGTGGGTTAAAAGCAAAAAAAAATAAAATCATAATGACAAAGTGTATTGGAGTCTTGTCTTTCACTAGTGTCGATCTGGAAATTTTATTAGGAAAGAACTATATGATATACATTTGATGCCCGGATGGCACCTAACTGATGTTTTATATGTACTTAATAATAAATTTACATGTTAGGATCTATCTATCTAGAAGTTGTTCATAGTCTATTTCGTGTGTGGTCCACATATTAGATTTTTTCATCAATCAACTCCGCTGAACATGTCTTCTAATCAACCTTATCTCCAAATAAAGTTTCCCCAGAAAGTTGGACCCTTGTTATGATCACTATTGTAAAAGAGGTATTGGCATGGTTTCAAAGCCATGACAATGACTATAATGTTGTCACATTTTAACCCTGGTGTCTTTTCTTAGAAATTAATGAATGCAAAGCGCTCGTGTCTCTTTCCTACTCTGAAGTAGAGCCCTTTTATGTCTCGAAGTTTAGCTTAGAGAAGGTTTAGCCTTGTAAACGGTTCTATTTAGATTTGGGCATAGAGTTTTGAGATGTGTGAAATCCCAATAAGAATTGATCAGCTCAAACAATCATATTAAAGATGTAAGGTTAAATATTTTATGGGTCGTTTCAAATGTATGAAAGTAAGCGTATCATGATTTAAGCAGAGGGCCATTTTGTGTGTTGAGGATATCATTTTAATGATGGATTGATTTTTGCAGAATCGATGTGTTAATATGATAGCACATCTGCTAAATGCACCACTTGGAGAATCCGAGACTGCTGTTGGAGTTGGGACAGTGGGGTCTTCAGAGGCAATCATGCTGTCTGGGTTGGCATTCAAGAGAAAGTGGCAGAACAAAAGGAAAGCGGAGGGAAAGCCTTACGATAAGCCCAACATTGTCACTGGCGCCAATGTCCAGGTATCTGCATGGATTTTAATAAACCAGTTCAACTAACAAAGAAAAGAAAATAATAATTACAAAGAGTAAGATGACATGAAATCAGGTTTGCTGGGAGAAATTTGCAAGATATTTTGAGGTGGAGTTGAAGGAGGTGAAGCTTAGAGAAGGGTATTACGTGATGGACCCAGCTAAAGCAGTGGAGATGGTTGATGAGAACACAATTTGTGTAGCTGCAATCCTTGGTTCCACTCTCAATGGAGAATTTGAAGATGTCAAGCTCTTGAACGATCTCTTGACCGAGAAGAATAAGAAAACAGGGTAATAAATTTTCCATCTGTTTGCATGTCTATGTGCATCAGTTCTAACTTCCCAGTAACTCCAAATTGAAGCACAACTATACATCTGTCTTTTGCAGATGGGATACTCCAATCCATGTTGATGCCGCAAGTGGTGGCTTTATTGCACCTTTTATTTATCCAGAACTTGAGTGGGATTTCCGGTTGCCGTTGGTGAAGAGTATAAATGTTAGTGGCCACAAATATGGACTTGTCTACGCTGGAATTGGTTGGTCTATATGGAGAACCAAAGAAGACTTGCCAGAGGAGCTCATCTTCCACATCAACTATCTTGGAGCTGATCAACCCACTTTCACTCTCAACTTCTCCAAAGGTACATTATCGTTTAACTTTCTATGTTCATCTTTGATGTCCATTAGGTTCTTTTATGATCAGAACACATCCCCTTATGCAGGTGCTAGCCAAGTTATTGCTCAGTACTACCAACTCATTCGCTTGGGCTTCGAGGTGAGTCTTAACATACAAAAACATTAGTAAACCCACCGTTTCTCATCTTCTTTTGAATGGAAATTCGAACTTCATATAGCTAACCGTTGAAATTTTGTTACCAGGGATACCGTAATGTGATGGAAAATTGTAGAGACAATATGATAATACTTAAACAAGGGCTTGAGAAGACAGGCCGCTTCAAAATTGTTTCCAAAGATGATGGTGTGCCACTGGTTGCCTTTTCCCTGAAAGACAACAACTTGCACGACGAGTTCGAGATTTCAGAGATGTTGAGGCGATTTGGCTGGATAGTACCGGCATACACCATGCCCCCTGACGCACAGCATGTCACCGTGCTTCGGGTGGTCATCAGGGAAGACTTCTCCCGCACGCTCGCCGAGCGACTTGTTCTTGACATTGTAAGAGTTATGCACGATCTTGATTCATGGCCATCGAAGCTCAGCTCCAAATTGACAATCGCCGATGAAGTGAAAGATAACTTTGTCCCTCTCACCAAGAAGAGTGACGAAGAGATACAGAAGGAAATTACCACTGTTTGGAAGAACTTTGTCTTGGAGAAGAAACGCGCAAGGAAGAAGACCAATGGTGTTTGTTAGATCAGTAATAGAGTATATAGAGAAGCTGATGAAGAGTGTCTTGTGTGCAACTATATTAGTACTACTGTAAAGAGTGAGCCATTTTTATTTGTTGTTATTTATGTACCGTTGTCTTTTAAAGAACCAAGCTTTTTTTATATAAATTGAACCTGAGATCCAGTCGTCCTCCATTAAGACCAAGCTTCGTTGGTAACTAGTTCTGTATATTGAACGGACCATTTATGAAGGTCCAAGGCCGCTAAAAGTGCATCTTGTTCGGACTAAACTGTTCAGCTCAGGAATAGGTCTAATAAGGAAACCGTTTTCTGCAATAACCATGGAAGATACCTGATATAAAGTCGGTGCAAAATACTGTCCCAAGCAACTTTTTAACACTTTTTTGGGTCTTCCACCTCTCGCTTCTTTTTTTTTTTCAGTTTCTCTTCACCATGGTTCTTTCCAAGGCTGCAGTAGACACGGAAGGCTCCGTCCACTCAACATTCGCGTCTCGATATGTTAGAACCTCACTTCCCAGGTGATCCCTGTTGTACTTTGATTTGTTTATATTTATTTATTTATTTTTCCTTTTTCAATGGTTGGATATTTTTGTTTTATTAGCTTCAAATCAATAATGATAATTCTTTCAGATTCAAAATGCCAATGAATTCAATCCCCAAAGAAGCAGCAAAGCAGATCATTAATGACGAACTCATGTTGGATGGTAACCCAAGGCTTAACCTGGCATCTTTTGTGACCACATGGATGGAGCCAGAGTGTGATAATCTCATAATGGCTTCCATTAACAAGAATTATGTCGACATGGATGAGTATCCTGTCACCACCGAGTTGCAGGTTAGTCATTGGAACAATGATTTTGGTGCTACTATGAATTTCCATGACCCCTACCGGATCAAGAATGATTAAGAAAAGGCTTCACTACTCATATCAGTATCCAGATAATGTTATTCTGTAATGCAACTCGATTTTTTATTTTTTATTTTTTTTCCTGATGAAATGCATTTTCCTTTGACTTGAAATCCGGTAATCCTAATGCTTGGGAGCTGTAATCACAAAGATATGATCAAAATCTTACTTTGTCTGTAATCAAGCTAACTATACGGATCTGTGAGATTATGTTAAAGCACAAACTGGACAAGTGAGGGTTTCATCTTTTGATTTCTATGAGTACAGAATCGATGTGTTAATATGATAGCACGTCTCTTTAACGCAACCCTTGAAGATTCAGAGGCTGCAGTTGGGGTGGGGACCGTGGGATCCTCAGAGGCGATAATGCTGGCTGGACTGGCATTCAAGAGGAAATGGCAGAACAAGAGAAAAGCAGAAGGAAAACCTTACGATAATCCCAATATTGTCACTGGTGCCAATGTTCAAGTAATGTACACAATAACCTATCCACCATTTTTATTATTCTTCTATTTTCAGACATTTGACCAATTTTTCTGGCTAAATAAAGGTATGCTGGGAGAAATTTGCGAGATATTTTGAGGTGGAGTTGAAGGAGGTAAAGCTCAGTGAAGGCTATTATGTGATGGACCCAGCCAAGGCAGCGGAAATGGTTGACGAGAACACAATATGTGTAGCTGCCATCCTCGGTTCCACTCTGAACGGAGAATTTGAAGATGTCAAGATGTTGAATGATCTCTTAACAGAGAAGAACAACGAGACGGGGTAAGATCTTCTCCCACATCGTATGTTCATTAATGCGAAGGAGCGTTACTGCCCTCAGATCTTTCAGTGGCTCTACGATTAACATCTATATTTTGCAGGTGGGATACTCCAATCCATGTTGATGCAGCAAGTGGTGGGTTCATCGCACCTTTCATTTATCCAGAACTTGAATGGGATTTCCGGTTACCATTGGTAAAGAGTATCAATGTCAGTGGCCACAAATATGGACTGGTCTACGCTGGAATCGGATGGGTCATTTGGAGAACCAAAGAGGATTTGCCTGAAGAGCTCATCTTCCATATCAATTATCTCGGAGCTGATCAGCCCACATTCACCCTCAATTTCTCCAAAGGTATCTGTTTTAAATTCCATGACACTGTCAGAATGCTGAGGTTTTTTCAGGCAATTACCTTACACTCTGGATGCTAAATTAAAATTTCCAGGTTCTAGTCAAGTCATTGCTCAGTACTACCAGCTAATCCGCTTGGGTTTTGAGGTATACCGTACGAACGCATACATGAGTTGCACATACTCCTGCATCACTTCACGGTAGAATCATCAGTTTTTTCTGCAGAGAGTTTCACTAAAAGAACTGTCATTTATGTGGCAGGGTTACAAAAATGTAATGGAAAATTGTAGAGACAACATGTTGGCTCTCAAGGAAGGACTGGAGAAAACTGGTCGTTTCGACATTATTTCCAAGGACATGGGAGTACCTTTGGTGGCCTTTACATTGAAGGACAGCAGCTTACACAGTGAATTCGAGGTATCTGATCTGCTTAGACGCTTTGGTTGGATTGTGCCTGCATACACAATGCCCCCTGATGCCCAACATGTGACGGTGCTTCGTGTGGTGATAAGAGAAGACTTCTCACGAACACTCGCAGAACGCCTAATCAATGACATCCAAAAAGTGTTGAACGAGCTTGAAGTCCTACCTTCTAAGGTTGCTGCAAAGATAACCACTGAAGGAGAAGATCCTGATGCGCAGTCTGAAACAAGCGTCAAGAAAACATCACTTGAAACAATGAGGGAGGTAACCACAGCTTGGAAGAAGTTTGTGATGCAAAACAGGAAGACCAGCGGCGTCTGTTAGAAATTTGGACATGGCATCCACAACTGTTCCTCTGAATTGACCAGCGCTGTCGGTTTCCTTTCTAGACTATTGTTTCTGATACAGAATTGACATTTTTTTTTCTCTCCGGAATAACAGCTTTCACTCGCATCATTTGAATTTTTTGTTTTCTTCACAAATGAGATATGTAATAGAAAATTTTTCCTCAAAAATGCAAAGTTATAAACCACCGTTGTAAGAAAAAAACCCGCCAGCATTTAGCAATTATCCAGGACTCTATTTTTATGTTAAAACATTAAGCATAAAGTTGGAATTTTTATTAAATTTTCATACTAAAACCAGTGTATCATCGAATAATTAAATTTAAGTGTGGGAAGAGTTAAAAGGACACAATATGTGATAATTCACTAAATCAACACTAAGATCAATCGTATTTGATCAAAGATAATTATCAACCAAATCTAACAGGTTTTGTAAAATAAAAAATGAACAGAAAAAGCTAACAAATAACAAGAAGATAAGAAAGGGATGGACAAAATTCAGCTGTTGTAATTCTCAAAAAACATAAAAAAAAAATATTTTTATATTTTTTAAATAACTAAAGAATATATAAATATGATCCAGTGCCCTTAAAAGCTGCTTCCTGGAATGATCAGCTTTTGGTGGCAGGATTTGGATTAGAATAAGGCGATCTCCAGCAACTATCAGGTCCTTTGCTGTCCAGCGGAGAGCAAGCTTCCTGATGTAAGATTTGTTCATGTCAATGCCATCTTCCTTCCATGCTTTGGACATGTCTAGGTTGTCATCTTTCCAATCTCACGTGTGGAGCTTCTCTTCCGAAGCAAGAGGAGATTCTGCCGTCGAAATAGCAAGCTTGAAGCTTTTATGGCTTCCTTTATTAGGCTTTATTAGGCCCAACGATCCTGTGCAATTTTCAGTTTTCTTTGACTACCCACTTTTGAGCCAAGATATTTAGGATCAATTAATAAATCAAAAATATTAATATTAATTTAATAATAATAAGGTGGGGTGCGAGAAGTGTTTTTTAGTCTACAAATAGTGTATTTTGCAGGATGAGGTAAGAAATCGAGATCTACTGTATGAAACTATGTTGTTTCGTTTTTTTTTCCACACCATAATTAGTAAATAAGTAACCAAGCCCTTCTAAATAACGAACATAACGTGACATCGACTCGCTCTGTGCTCTCTCGCTCGTTTCTCCTTCTGAGCGTCCTGCGGAACTGACACGAACTTGGCGGAATGGAAACGAAGACGATGATGGCCTGTTTTGCTGCCGTCCTTGTGGTCCTGTGTAGCTCGGCTTATGTGAGATCGGACGCATCAGATCACCGATACAAATTAGGCGAAGATGTGCCTCTGTACGTCAACAAGGTCGGCCCTTTTCACAATCCCAGGTATTCTTTTCTCGTTATCTCTCCATTTCTCGCCGCAATTGCCGTCTGTGTTGGATGTGAAATTGTGTTATCGGTTACTGGGCTTGTGAGGAGTTTGACCAGGTGTTGCTCTGAGAAGTCTTTGAGTTTTGGTGGTGTGGGGAATTGGATCCTGAGGAATCTGTGTTAGGAGAGGATTTGGGTGTTTGAGAATTGAATTCCATTTCCATTGGGTCGATGCCAAGTAACCCAAATTGTTTTTCTTTCTTTTAACTTCGTGGAAAATGTTGGATCTGAGCTTATGTATTCGTGGATCTATGTTTGGTTCCTAAGAATCGAGGATGTACTTGTATCCCATTGGTTAGTTTCGATTTTCCCGGTAAGTAGGAAAGTAAATTCAATATTATACACAGCTCAATTGGAAGAGTAGCGTCATATCAGCCTATGTTCATCTAAGCGGGTTGGTGTTTGCGCAAGATTGAAAAACTGAATGATGGGGCAGTTCAATTTCTACAGATGCAGGCATCATTTTGTTTCCCAAGTAGTGCCATCATTTCACGATATTTTCTGCTTTGCACTTTAATTTTTATATACGCATTATCCATGTTTATTTAATGGTTAAGGACAGGCCATGGAGATTATTTTCTTACACATATTAAATAATTGGTGTTATTGTTCATATTTTAGCTGTTATATTTTAAAGTTCCTATAAAATTTCCTTTTTTTTAATGGAGGCCACAATTGTTTCTTTTTGTTGTTCTTTTGACAGTGAAACATACAGATATTTCGATCTTCCATTCTGTTCTTCAGGTTTGTGTGCATTCCCATATTCTTAATGCTTATTTTAAATTTGAAAGTGTGCTGAAGATTTTGTTGCAGCTCCTATGAAGGACAAGAAGGAAGCTCTTGGTGAAGTGTTGAATGGTGATCGACTTGTTACTGCTCCTTACAAGCTCGACTTTATTAATGAAAAAGACTCTGAGATTGCTTGCAAAAAGAGGTTGACAAGGGAACAGGTTGCTCAGTTCCGTGATGCAGTTTCAAAAGATTACTACTTCCAAATGTATTACGATGATTTGCCCATCTGGGGTTTTCTCGGAAAAGTTGATAAAGAAGGAAAATCCGACCCTAGTGAATATAAATATTACCTCTTTAAGCATCTCCATTTTAACATCTTTTATAACAAGGAGCGAGTTATTGAAATTACTGTGCAATCTGATCTCAATGCTGTTGTGGACCTGACTGACGATAGAGAGGTTGATGTTGAATTCATGTATTCAGTTAAATGGAAGGAAACTGAGGTTCCATTTGAGAAAAGGATGGATAAATATTCACAGTCTTCTTCTCAGCCACATCACTTGGAAATTCATTGGTTTTCCATTATTAACTCATGTGTGACAGTTCTCCTCTTAACTGGTTTTCTTGCCACCATTCTCATGCGGGTGCTGAAAAATGATTTTGTCAAGTAAGAACTTGTTAATAGCCTTATTCTATAAGCATCTGTTCAGTTGCATGGATTGAGTTTTGATTCAATCATTATCTTTGGTTTGCCTATCTACTGTGTGGTATAGATATGCTCACGATGAGGAATCAGCTGATGACCAAGAGGAGACAGGATGGAAGTACATCCATGGAGATGTATTCAGGTACCCAAAATTCAAGTCCTTGCTTGCAGCAGCTCTTGGCTCTGGCACTCAGCTGTTTACTCTGTAAGTGTTTCTATAAGAAATGACCTCAGCAGCATTATCTCCTCTGATTTATTTATTTTTTCTGTTTTTGTTGTTATTAAGTTTGTCTTACTTTATATATATATACTTGTGTTCCAGCACAATTTTCATTTTCTTGCTTGCATTGGTGGGTGTCTTTTATCCATACAACCGGGGAGCCCTTTTCACTGCCCTAGTTGTTATATATGCTCTCACGGCTGGGATTGCAGGCTATACTGCAGCCACCTTTTACTGTCAGCTTGAAGGAAAAAATTGGGTAATTTATCTTCCATTATTTTTCCAGTGCCTCCGTCAAGTATAATTCATGGCTGTCCCATTCATACTTCATATGTTTGATATGTTTTTTCAGTGAATATAGTATCATTGGAACTGCAACACGTTATTCATTCTTCTTTCGTTTTTACTTGTATATGTGTTGGATAAAAAGCAAGTTTCTCGACATTCATACTTGTCTGCTAGTCATTCTTCACTAGACGGGAAATAGTTGTGGTTTTTTTAAAAAAATTTATTATTGCTTATCAGATTCTTTTGTACTGCTTTTGCATTTCTGAGTTATGATTGTTGATGTTATCAAAAAATTTTGTGCAACAGGTGAGAAACTTGTTACTAACTGGAAGCCTGTTCTGCGGACCTCTATTTTTGACTTTCTGCTTTCTTAACACTGTGGCAATTGCTTACAGTGCCACAGCAGCGCTGCCATTTGGAACGATTGTGGTGATTTTTCTCATTTGGACTTTGGTGACAACCCCTCTTCTGGTATTAGGTGGGATTGCAGGGAAAAATAGCAAGGCTGAGTTTCAGGCTCCTTGTCGTACCACCAAGTATCCCAGAGAGATTCCTCAACTGCCTTGGTATAGGACAACCCTTCCCCAGATGGCCATGGCTGGGTTCTTACCTTTCAGTGCAATCTATATCGAGCTTTACTACATATTTGCCAGTGTTTGGGGTCACAGAATTTACACCATTTACAGCATCCTGTTTATAGTCTTCATCATTCTCTTGATTGTCACTGCTTTTATAACAGTGGCATTGACATACTTCCAACTTGCGGCTGAAGACCATGAATGGTGGTGGAGGTATGTTTTGTTGGTAGATACATGAGCTTTCATTTTGCATCATGATCTGTTGAAATCTTCTGTTGAAGAGCAGGAAAAATGATTTCTTTAAAATTTATTTTTCTGATTATATGTCCACCTGATACTAGCTTTCCACTTTCATCTTTGTATCATCTGAACTGGGCCATCACAAGATCATTTTGATTTGTGCCATTTTGCTGTTGCTGCTTGCACGACTATATGTTACTAATGAATATCTGATGATCTGATTCATTTCCATGTATTCACTTTTTACATGTTCCTAATGATTGCCAGGTCTTTCCTCTGTGGTGGATCAACTGGATTGTTCATTTATGGTTATTGCTTGTATTACTACTACGCACGGTCAGACATGTCAGGCTTCATGCAAACTTCATTTTTCTTTGGTTATATGGCTTGCGTTTGCTACGGTTTCTTCCTCATGCTCGGAGCCATTGGTTTCCGCGCTTCCTTGTTCTTTGTTCGCCACATTTACCGCTCAATCAAGTGCGAGTGACCGGTTCTCTGGTCTTCCCTGCACCACAACACGTATGTTGTTCTCCTTTTCTTCCTCATACATATATAACTGGCTCAAGTGTTGAAGGCTTTCCTATAGTGTGTTACAGGAGCAGCAGGTGCAGATTAAGCCAAATGTGTTGTGGAGGAGGTTTATGACTGCTATGTGGAACGGTTGCACAGTAGACAATTTATCCGTGCAATAATCTTTGATAGGAGGGAGAGAGGCAGGCCGGTGGGCACTTAGGCTGCCATCAAATATGTTTCTTCTTGTAGTTAAAAATGGGAGCACAAGTAGTTAGTTTACGGTACTTATTTTTGCTTTGATGTCACTGTAGAATTTTTAAAATGTAGAAATCTATTAATTGGCACCAGTAAAGTTTCTTTCAAGGATTCTTCGTTCCACATTGCACCAATGTGGACCGAATCCTGTTTGCTTTTCTTATGATCTTTGTGGGTTATTACAGAAATCTAAGTGTGAAGCCTGTGCTACCCATTTTTATATTTTTATATTTTTATATTTTTTGGGAGATCAAGACGGGTCACCTTTCTTGTCTCATATCTACGCCATGCCAGAATTTGAATCTTTAAAAAGTATAAAATCTCTTTAGGCAGTTCTTAATATGATTATATTTAATTTTTTTTATTTTTATATGCATAACTTATATATTAACCTTTAAGAAAATTTACCAGAAAGCTATTTCAAGCTAATAAACCACCAAAAACTATTAAATGAAATAAAGTAACTCCTATCTCTTTGTAATTTTGTTATATTTTTAAATATAATTACGATATAATTTTAATTTAGCCAAAATAAAAATTATGAAAAAACAAAAAATGCACTGAAGCCATTAGAGTGAGAATGCACGACAAAATGGCACAACATTACTGTCCAATGCATGAATAGCTTAGCATGATTAAGATGATATAACAGTACAACAATGTGATTGTTTTCTTGATTCAAATAGTGAAAGGTGGACGGTTTGAAGGCTTGAACAATAGTATGTATATCTGACGCACATGAATTACATCGGGACATAATCTGCGCTTCTATTTCCACGTAGAACCACCAAGTCTAATTACCTCCTCTCCGCTCTTATCCCTCATAGCAACCCTATCAGGGCCAGCATCTCCTTTTTTATCACCATAAAGATCTCTGAGCTTAGCTAGATTGCTAGAAGCAGATGTCTTGTCCCTGCTTTCATCCCTACGAGGACTTGGAAGGCGATCCAATGGTCCAGCACCAGCTTGCAAGCTTCGACTTCTGCTCCTACTCCGGCTTCGACGATAACTACCTTCCCTATGACGCCTGCTTCCATCACGGCTGCTCCTTTCATAATCCCTTCCGCTGTCTCTCTCGCTATGCCTGGATCTGTGATCATAATCATACTTCCGGCTTCTGTCCCTCTCCAGCTCCTTGTATCTGCCCTTATCTCGATCTCGGCTTCTCTCTCTATCACGACCATGATCCCTATCCCTGTCTCTATCCCAATCGCGTTCCCTCTCCCTGTCTCTATCCCGACCGTGATCCCTGTCCCTATCTCTATCCCGATCCCGGTATCTCTCCCTGTCTCTATCCCGACCCCCCTCTGAATATTCTTTATCAGGATTTTCATGACTCTGGCTGCGATGGCTGACAGGTGATCTCCGTGGATCATCACTGGTTCTGTCATAGGACGGTGGTAGCAGACGACGGACAGGTGATGAGTCTCTAGTTGATGCACGATGTGGAGCTCGCTGACCAAAAGAGACAGAAAGTGCAGCCTTCACAGATGGAGGCCGACGTGCCGTGTCATCAGAACCGTGTCGAGTGGTTTCCCCTGTTGTACCACAATGTTTGGTGGGTAATTGCATCTTCTCAAGATTGGCCACAATCTGTCTCAGTACAGGAACAGGAACACGGGGGAAGAGCGTATCAAAGTAGTACTGCAACAGTGAAACATAATAATCCCTTTAGTAAACAAAAATAGCATAGTAGTGAGTAGATAAAAGTAAAGGTAGTCGATTTCACCACCATACCTGTCCCAGAAGCAAATCTCGAATGTAAACACCCATTGTTGTCTTCCGTCCATTAGAACCCGGAGAGAATTCCTGGAATTTGATATCATAGTACCAACGGGTTACAATATGGAACAATAAACCGTCCTAGATAAAGACCGAACACCTGCATTTTACATGAGGTGCATGCAAAAACACATTTAACCCATATTGTGAACAAGTTCTATAATGTCTTCGTCTTTCACTAAATAAAAAAGAAATAAAACGAAGAGATCATGACAAGACTTGCATGAAGGCCATGGCTTACCCGACATGATAATGTAAATTTTTTTTTAAAAAAAAAACTTGTCGAGAAAAATGTCACCAGAACAATATTGGTAAAAGAAGGAAAAAAATGAAATACTGGTAGGAATACCTCATCGTCTTTAGCATATGGTTCAAACCAGCTCCACAAAGTCTTTGGATCAGCAGCATATCTTAAATAAAGAAACCCAACCTGCAATACGTTTTTGATGAATCAAAACCCAGAGACTCAAGCCTACAGCTTAAGTATGACAAAAGCAATGCCACACTAGCAACTATAGCGCACAATACACCATTATTGAACCGCACTGAGGTACTGAAAATGAACCTCTAAGTTTTGAAGCCAATAAAACAAGAGGTCTCTAGAATTAGTTTTCTAGAACCAATATAGGGACAATAATAGCTCCTGGAAGACTGAAAAGAGAGAAGAATTCTAATTTTAGTTATCACAAAATTTAAGAGAGATACCCGCAGTAAGAAAGTAGTGATGGATGAAACTGGTTATAAAAACACATAACATCATTAGAACCTGGGAGTGAGAATCGAAAAAATAGGACACCTCAACCCTTGGATATCTGCTCAGCAAAGCAAGTGCAGTGTTATGTAGGAGAGAGTAAGTCTTAGCAACTCAAAGAAACAAGGACACTTCAACCTGGGTTTGCAGAAATCTGCTTCGAAAAACAAGGCCAATATCAAGTGTCTCCGCATGCATTGTGAGTATGAAAAAAAATCTAAAATGATAAACAGGGGATAATTTTTCATTACCTCATGCAACAAGATCTCTAAATTCTGGAGATAGTTCACACACCACCTTACCATAATAAATGCCATCTAAAAATCAATTGTGTGCAAACATCCGGCATTTCATATTTAAAGGCCTTAGAACTATTTAAGAAAGACTCGTAATCAGTACTTGGAATTTAATATCAAGTGACTGTATACAATAATAGACAGGAAGGTATGGACCTTTGAACTGATGGAAACAAAATTGTAACAGAACTGTTAATTTGCTGTTAGGTTCTTTTCTAGTACATTCCAGTTCAAAACAGAGACAGCAACTGAGCGACCAGATGAGGAGAGTCTTCACAAATGAGCAAAAGGACGAAATGAAAAGATCTCTTGCGTTTTAACCAAAAAAAAAAAGGATTTGGATGCATCAGTAGACAAATAGAATAAGTGTTCCATATGCATAAATCAGAATGGATGAACGTGAGGAGGACAAAAGAGAGGCAAGGAATAAAGGGTTCCATACCACGCATTCACAATTAATTAGAAAATTAAAATTCTAAACAAATAGGTCAATAAACCAGAAATGTCGCTCACCAGGGATGCTGGTGCTAGACACTTTTCTCAATTTTAATTTCGTCCAGATAGGATTCACAATTAATTTAGACAAAACAACAACAAAGAAGAAAAAAGTTTCCGCTTTGACAGAGACATTCATGATACCACCACAAAAGAGAAACATAGCAATTGATTCTTCAACTAACTCAGTCAATGACAGAGATGAAATTCAGATAATGCATCATTACCGCTCTGATATAAGGGGAGTCCTTGTGCTTCAACAGCCCATGCATTTGTTTGACAGTGAGTTTCATAGTGAAAAACTTGTACAGAAGACAGAAAGCTGTAGATGGACCTCGACAATTTCCAGTCATCCATGGCTCCACATGGTCAACTTGATTGTAGATTTCATCAATGACTTCATGGTACGTCTTTAGCTGGTAAAGCTCCTTAAAGTAATCGGATGATAGAATGTTCATACAAAGGACTTTCTCCAACAATGAATCTATTGGTTTTCCACTTGTCTGTATCTCCATAACGGACTTGCCAATTTATGAGGTCTAGTGATCTTAAAACAGTAACAATTGTAACATATAATCCTAACAGTAATAATTCACTCCTGCAACGAGAAAATAGTGCCCATTATAAAAAAAAAAACATTCTCTCCAGTCCATGAAAGCATACATAACTCAATTAGACAGAAAAGAAAAAGATAAAGGTTCAAAAGTCAGTATCATATGCTTCCTGAGAAGCTGAGAAACCGACATGCTAAGCTACACACAAAAAAAAAAAAAAAACAAGGACAATACAAACTGCGCGTTCATGTTGAATCTTAAGCTGAGTCCGAACCGTTGCGAAACTAACAAAATCAAACATTACAAAACTATCGATGAAACGTAAAGCTAAATGGAAGAAGCCCAGGCTCAAATTCAGTGAGTTTTACCTTCATTTCTCGAAAATGAAGATTAAAAAGAAAAACACGAAAGCTTCAAATAGACGATTTAGCCAGTTGTTACCTATATATGAAGGAATTAACCCAAATAACTAAAGATGAAAAGAAATGAACGGAAATAAGGAATCACCTGTAAGACCACCGCTATCGCGCGTTCACAAAATCTTCGGCGAACAACAAACCGATTAATGCTACAAAACCTAGAAAAATGATGGCAATCAGCCTTTGCTTCCATCTTTTTTGATATATAGTAATCAAGAGATGACGCGGTAACGGGCTGGGCTAACGGAAAACCGTTACCCATTGAAGCCCACTAACCTGGCGCTAAACAAATATTTTATTTTTTATTATATATATATATATATATATTTTTTATTTATTTATATATATTTAAAATCTAAACTTATTTTTTGGTATTTTTCAAATTTAAATATTCTCATTCTTCAAAATTTATCTTATTTTTATTCTATTTTTTCCTATAATGATATTAATGTTTGGAATCAAAATTTGTATCTGGGTTTCACAATTCTGTTTCGACAAATTCAAAAGAGATGCATGACACAATTCTGTTTTATTGTAACAAATAATTTTATATGTTTTTATTACAAATCATTGTAATTCAGGTCATATCTGTGATGACACTATATTATGTAAATAATTAAGGATCAATTTTACATATTTATTTATTAACTCAAGCAAACCAATCACCTCTCTTCATTTTCTCCAACAAGGAAGACAAGAGGAGTCGCACGTCCAATCCTATTAAGGAACTTCTGGCTAAGAAGAAGTGACTATATCATAATCAGATGCTCAAAAATATTGCCACCGACCAACATACTCTGCACCACTCAAATAAAGGGGTAAAATGCCATCTGATGATTACATTGTACAACAAGGAGAAGATGAGACATAAAAAACAGATAAACTATTTTCTGGTCAGAATCTGACTCATTTATCTATTTTGTACAGTGATAAAAAAAATTCATAAGTTTTAAAATAGAAATCTAGTTCGAGCACGAAATTTAGATTTCAAAGATTATACATTTTTTGTTTTATGAAAGAAATAAATAATTATTCAGCATTATTCCTTGTTTAGGAAGGCAAAGAAAAACATTGTGAGGTAAATTTCCGTTATATTCTCAGCTTTTACTTACCCTTGCTTATCTGGAATTGACAAAAACCGTTAACGGCCAGATTGTGTTGATCAGAGAGTCCTACAGATAAATAGAAGACGAGTGTCGCCAATGTCGTTCCTCTCTTAAAACGTGCGACGGCATCAGTGCTCAGAATCGAGTCAGCAAACGGCCAAACCCCTACCACCGTAATTCTCTTACCTGAACCCCGTTTGCGCTTTCTCGGTGGCAGTTTCTCCCCAATCCTTCCCATCTCGCGATACCGTAAGTGCAGTTTTTTTTTTTTTAATATTTTGCATTCTTCCTAATCTGTGAAGCCGGAGGCCCGTTTCGTCTTGATTATTAGATTAGATTCTACGTCATCTCTTGATGAGTCGATTACTTGGTTTGTTATTGTAGACGCGTCGAAATTTCATATCCTTCTTGAGCGCTTCGGATGTTTATGTAGGGTTTAGAGGCTCTAGTGTTGCTTGATTGTGTGTTTATTGGAGGAAGGGTTCTTTTCCTGGCAAGCATATTCGTCGGCTTTGAACCGTGTTTGCCAAGTTGGTGCTAAAACTAGTCCGTGCTGATATTCTCTTTTGCAGGATAATTCACATTCGTAAATTGTGAACTTCATTTTTCGTAAGGAGAGTTAATATGGATGACTGGGTAAGACTTGCCGGATTCCTGTTTCGTTTGTTTTGTTCTTGTTCTGTTTTGAGGGTCAGGAAGCGGATTTGTATTGCGATTAAAATTTGTGGTTGATTTATGTGTTATTGCTAGCTGTTGGGATGGAGTTCCTCATTGGGAAAAAATTGGCTAAGCTTTGAAAATTTTATCCCCAAACAACCTGGAGAATATTACAGCTTTTCATAGTTTATGATTTCTTGTTCTATATGTCCTTTTTTATGTTTTCTTTGGTCATACGTTGAGCTTCTGAAGTTGTATAATAGTTGCATCAGTAAATGGCTTTCATTATTTGTCAGAATTTCTTTTATGTGCATGGTTTAGGGTCTATTGGCTGCTATCTAACAGCATAAGTCGGTGTCGTCAGTAGAATTTCTCTGAAGTGGTTTCATCAGATTTATCTTCTGGTGAAGCCTAATAATATGATATTCAGTTATTCCTCCTTTTAACTTCTTGCATCATTCTGTACTTGGTGGTGTTTATCACTTTATCGACAGTGCTTTGAATTCCCATTGTAACATGGTCTCTTTTCTTTTTTCCTTTTTCAGAAGATGAAGAAGTTCCACCTCTTTCTACGAAGGTGCAACCTAAAGGCAAATGGGACGATGAAGATGTTGATGAGGATGATTTGAAAGAATCATGGGAAGATGAAGATGAACCAGCTCCGGTAAAAGGAATTTTTTATGTAGATGTGTTTCATATTGTTTTAATGTTTTGAATACACCTTCACCTTAATACAAATCTTAAAATACTGGCCTTCCCTCCACATTGCCTTATCTTACATATTTTTAGCTCAAACTGGCCAGTTTCAACTTTAATATGTCAAATTCGAAAATTGAGGGCAATGTTGAAGCCACTAGTGGATTAATATTTTCACTCCAAACCTCTGTAGCCAAGCTGATAATCAAATCAATCCATTAAGGCTTCCTCATTACTTTAGTCCAGCATTATGCGGCAAAACTTCCACAGTCTTATGGCTTTTTAATCATGCGAAGCCATGGGCCTAAAGTATATAGGATTCAAGTAGATGAATATCTTTCCTTTCTGTAGACTAATCATCCAGAGCAGCATCTCTTATGTAGGATCGACATTCCAATAATGATACTATTTTGTACGGTCATTATCTCATTAAACAATGGAGTGTGGTATGCTCTTCAGTTAAATATATTTCTGTACTACTGGCCCTAACAAAGGATTGACATTCTTACTGTTGGTTCTTTTATGCTATTGGAGCAGTCCCCTGCGGCTAAACCCCCTGAAAAGGTCTCCAAGAAACCAACAACAAAGTCTACGGACAAGAAAGGGAAAATTGTTGAAGTGAAGCAGGAACAATTGGATCCAGTGGCAGAGAAACTTCGCCAACAAAGGTACTCACCTTATTTTTCTATCCTGATAACATTGGGTGGCTCACATAATAATTAGTGATGAAAATATATCAATCATATTGTTAGATTTTCTCGTGTCTTTTGTTCTGTTGGAGCTATATTGTACACATATGACAAAAAGGTTTAATACCTTAGGGCTCGACTATATGTATAACAAAAAGGTTTAGTACCTTATGTGAAGCTCATATTCATCGTTTTTAGGCTTATTTCTTTTTGAGATGAGGGTTCTTACAAGCTGCATCGCAGGCTTGTGGAAGAAGCTGATTACAAATCCACTACGGAATTATTTGCAAAGAAATGAGATGAAAAGACACTGGATAATTTCATTCCCAAATCCGAAAGTGACTTCCTGCAGTATGCAGAACTTATCTCTCACAAACTTCGTCCATATGAGGTATGTTGTTATAGTTTTTGTTTACTAGGTTCGACCAAGATTGATTTAATTTATTTTATTAGTTACCTGGACAAATAATTCCTGAATTCAGAAAAGTTTCCACTATATTACTTTACTCAAAGCTGTCATGAGACTGTCAATGACCGCTATGAAAGCAGCAGATGCAAAAGATGTTGCTTCTTCAGTATTTGCAATCGCCAACGAGAAATTAAAAGCAGAGAAAGAAGCGAATGCTGGTAAAAAGAAGACCGGTACGTATTTCTACTTATACTTTTGACACTTCTAACTGGAAGCCCTATATAAATACTTGAAGTTTACTAGGGGATGAACACAGGGTAATTAATATGAGATATGATGCGTATTCCAATCATACTGTCTGTTTTTTTCTAATTTTCCTACCCCGATCATACTCTGTAACTGGTTTCTTGCTTTCCGATTTTGAATGCACAGGAGGTAAGAAAAAACAGTTGCATGTTGAGAAGGGGGATGATGATGTGGCGATCAATGGCTATGACGCTTTTGACGACTATGACTTTATGTGATGTCATAGGAATAGGCCTTTTCCATTTCGGGCTCCTTTTGTTTCATTGGTTGCACATACACACACAAGTGATCGAATTTTTTTTTGTCATAAACGACGTCGGAGGAATTTCTCCTATTATTTTGGGCTCAATGAGGAAAACACTTCCTATTTATTTGTATGGTGCGGAATGTGAAAATAAACTTCAGGAATATCTACAAGTCCATTTTGATATCGGGCTCTTGTTGCTTTGAGAAACTCTCTGTAGCTAACCGTATGGGCTTCTGGTTCATTGGGTCCTCGTGGCCGATCTTTCTATTTGTGAAAGTTACAGGCGACGTCCCCGTTTTATTCCCATAATTCTCTACTACCGAAAGTATGTGAAACCCAAAAATTCACTGAGCTCCTATTAGTCAAACCATGTTTTTTTCTTGAAGCGGCTGCAGTTATAGATTAGCCCATAGAAAATTAGTAAGAGATGTTCGTTGAGAATGAAACCCGAAGCTAACCGACCAATACATCAAAATCCTAACCAACAATCCATCACCAGGTCAGCAGATGAACTCAACTCAACTGTCCACGCTTCTCCGTCTCGTCTGAACTCTGAAATATTCGTAACTTTAAAATTAGAGAGCGCAGCGACGGACACGCGTACTGTTAAGCAATCAGTAACTACGAACAGCTTGTGATGGCGAATGAATTCGATGGCGTCGACGGAGTGGATGTCGGCGAGAAGAAAGGGCCCCGCAGTGGGGACCCATCTCTACTCGTCGTGCTTCAACGAATGATCTCTACGATCTTCTTTCCGGATCCCGGCAGTAGCGCTGCTGCAACTTCGGTGCTGGTCCGCGTCAAAACGGTTGTCAGGGAGAACACCCCGGCGCTGAAAGATGCTTCTCGAAACAGCGGGCGCAAATTAATCCGGTGGACTCGTAGGGGCAGTCCCCTCCGAGCTCTCCTCGTCATATCTGTGAGTTACTACTTACTGTCTGCTGCAAGTACCCTCCAGTTTGCTGATTTGGTTTGATTTTACTCGAGTTGTTTTGCGATGATTGGTTACTTATAGATGTATGGGTTTACAGGTTGGGACTGTTTTGCTTCTTACCTTGACGGGATTGCTAGTGTTTATGCTTTTCCTTGTGGCAGCCACTGTAAATGCGGTTATTATCTCGCTGCTCATATCTTTGGCAGCAGCGGGTGGTTTCTTGGCTCTCTTCTTTGCTTGTGTAACTGCCGTCTATATTGCGGCTTTATCTGTTGCCGTATTTGTTATTTCCACCGCCACCATCGCTGCAATCGTCTCTGTCTTTGTTGTTACAGGTAGAGCCCGCAAACTGGGTCCGGCTACTCATTCTTATCTGCTGTCTGCCTTTTTTTATTAGAATTCTATAATATTTTAATCTGTGTTTTCTGATAGACGATTAATGTTAAATTCGAAAGATAGTAGTACCCTGTAAATCCTCTGGAATTTTCGAAAATATTTTGCAATTGTAGATTTCACGGGTTAAGTTGTCATAATTTACTGACACTGAATCTAAAGCACAGGCCTGGCTTTTCCATCATAGTATTCAAGTCTTAACAAGTCAGTTTTGTGTTACTAATATATTCATCTATCCTGAGGTCTGAAACATTTATATGGATCAGGTTGGGTTTCATTCTTCTGGATTGTGTGGTTAGTGACCAAAAAGGGTGCTGGAGTTGCTAAGCACTCGCTTACCATGACTGGGTCAGCTATTTCAGCTTACTCTTCTGCTCGGAGTGCTCACCGGTATCATGAGCTAGACAAGGTGGCGGCTTGAAGGCTGATGATGGGTTGAAGTCCATGTATGTTAGTCTGTGGACTTCACTTCTGTGTGCTTGTTATCTGTACATGTTTTCCTTTTTTGTTACTTCCTTAACCTTCCTGAGATCTGCCGCTACATTAGTTTCTACTACGAGTGTCATTTGCTTAATTATATTTTGGGTTGGAAGCATTTGAGGAAATCTACTTCTACAAACATTTTGAAGCCATATGTGATTAGTCCTGTACACGGATTATTATATGGGAGTGACCCTGCATATATTGTTCATACTCTCTTTATCTTCATCTGAGTTCGTCTCTCCTATAATATGCAAGTAATGAAAAGGGAATGCTCAATGTTTCAAACTCTGATGAAACTCTCTGAGCTAGTCAGAGTAAATTTGTTTATAACTAGGCGTCCATTGATAACATGTCTTAAGAAGTACTTCCAAAACTCCATGCGAAACCACTACAAGCACAGAGATGGCCTTGCTGATAATGTGAAGACCCTTTGTTCCAGTATATTGATATTGCTGTTTGTAGGGGAATCATCAGTAGAGCTCTGAAGAATTTGCAGTTTTTGGGACTGTATTGTCTGTGAACTTCCAGTAAGGATGCATAATTAGTAATCTTCGGTCCCAAGTTGCATAAGTTCGTCTGTTGGTTTTTCGGGTGGCATTGCTGTATGCTTTGTCATGTCTGTGTTGAAGCTAGCCACTATGTGAGACCTCAACCCCGGCCTCACCGGTTTGGTTCGGCCCCAGACAATCATTGAAGTACGTTGATTTACGGAATTCTTGGAGATCCACCACCAACTGAATTCCATGGAAACCAAATTCTAGAATTCTTCCGTTCAAAATGTTTTTGTAATCGACATTAGCATCACATCAAACTGAAAATATCAAGTAGATCATAAAAATCAAAGAAGCTCCAAATTAACCCTTGTGAACCTCTTGTACAACGACATGAAATTACAGCACTGAAGCAAATATAAAAGAGAATAGAACAGGTCAGGAAAATATCAGGCTCGGGCCATGCACATATTACTACTATAAACAGACAGGACGCCCGGCAGTGCAGAAATGGTGGACCCTGTTTCCTGACGGACTCAGAGTTTCAACGTGAGATCTGCCACAGAATTGTCTATGCATACTGACGGATTGGTTCCTGAAAAATTCATGTTCGGACTTCCTTCGAGTAAGACACTTGGATGACGGCCGTTTGCCTCGTTTACCTGACGGAAGCTACCGGGCCATAATATCTGAGCCTCGTAGGCTTCTGTGAATGTCGGCAAACCGAAAGAGCCTTGATCAAATCGTGCAGTACTTTTACTTCCTGCAGGTGGTCTTACTGGCGGTGCAAGACTGTGGTGTTGTAAGGAGTGTGCTTCGATTCCAAGGGACCTAAATGAAGATCCACGCTGATGTAGAGAGGCCAGGGTGCCATAACCCTCCGAGAAAATGCCCATCCTGATAGCCCGCTTCGCTATCGTTCTTTCCCTCTTGTGCGCGTTCTGATGACCACCGAGTGCCTGGGAACTGAAGAACTTGCGCTGGCAGTAATTGCAAGAAAAAACTCGTCGTGTGGCTTCTGAAGTAGAACGTGATGCGGGTTCCTTGCTACTTTCGCTTCTGCATGACAAATATTCTATTTCTATCGAGTCCCTTCCTTGTGAATCACCGTTCTTAAAGTGAAGAGTTAAATCGAGGGAAACTGGTCCTGCATTGGATTGATTTGCTATGGTACTGTGAGCTAGATGGGAAGAGTTTGTGAGGCTATCACTTGAAGCCCCGGGAGAAGTTTCTTGGATGGCTAAGTTGGAAGCGACTTGGCTGCAAAAATCTGAGGTGATTTCTGAAGAGGCCTCCACTTCGAGATCAATCGTCGGTTTCATATTCTATTCAAAATGGATGAAGCAGAAGAGCTGATCTGACTTTTAGTGAAAACCACTAATAACCAAATTGAGCCATTCTAGACTACCCTCCATAGAAATCAGAAGATGATCTTCACCTGTAGTTATAACGTTAGATGCCCACCAAGAATATGCGAATGAACAATGATTTAAAGCACATAAGGTCTTGCAAATACTGAAATACATTCCGCACAACACACAAGATCAATTCATAGGAAAGCCAAAGGGAACTTGAAGCCTCAAATCAAAGAGTAAGGAGAAAGAGTTTGGATATATACGTATGCACATAAATCTGAAAGCATAGACATGATCACTACAGCAACGTCTGCCAATAGGCTCATACGGTGACTTATCCATGACAGAACTTGGAATAAGAGTTACAAAAGGTAAGAAAACGAACTAGGGGCGGGTACCATAGTGCATAGCAAGCGGAACTGAGATGCCAAGCTACTCTCCGGCCATCCAGAATGAAGGCTCTAAGGAAATGGAGACATCTTCCTCGTCGCGTATGGATGATAGTCACAAGACAAAAGAGACCTCCTTTTCAGAATACAAATGGCGAAATATAATGGAAGTGAAACCCGGGGAAAAGAACAAATGAGAGAGGGGTGGTGGGTGCTGAGGTTTAATTATGGGAAAGCAGAGGTAAGGGGAGAGTGGGGATGGGGGGACAGTGATGGGATTTGATGAGTCAGGGAAAGGGTGGTGTTCTTGCTATGACAAATTTGGCTAAAACCGGAAAAGGAAAAACGCTATGGTATGCGACATAGCATAACGCTCACTAACTAGCTAGCTTGTACTCTCAATTTCATATGGCACCGAGACAAGGACATAAAAGAGGTCGAGAGACGACGAAGCAGGACAGAATATATACATAATTACCAGTCCTTTGTCTTACCACGAAATTCGCTTTCACTCCACTCTCTACAGTGCCTTCAGATAATTCCAGAGTGCATGGGGTCAGCTTTTGGTTCATCAGATTCAGGGTGACCATTCCTGTGCACGAGCTGATTACTGCAGGCACCCTCTAGCAACCGCAGATCGATCGACCAAAAAAGGCATGCATTTGTTGCCCTATTTTTAAACTCCCCACCCACCAAGAAACTGAAGGGGCGTGTTCCTTGCAGCCAACCATTATGTTATATCACATCACCTGTTCCTTTATATTATATTTTTGAACTAAACTGACGAGGTTCCTAGCGCAGGTGTCTACATCGATCTAACTAATGGCTCCTGAAGTAGAGCCGGAATTACAGTATATCCATTTGGCAGAGATGGGTTGTTTTGACCTTGCTCTGCCCACTGAGAAATAATGATCATTGCACCTGAAATTAAAAGAGCATGGGGCTGGATCTGTTCATTAAACAACGGATTCCTGCTCAGGAACAAAATAAACAAGAGATTTAAAACCCTATCCGCAGGAGCAAACTGGACAGGCGAGGCCTTACAATATTCCTAAGCAGGTGAGTGGCAAGCAGGCTCCGTGAGGATGCATGACATCCCTATATAGTAGGCCATTAGAACCTAGGACCTGTGATCTATAAAAAATGAGCACTTGGAAACCTTAAAGTTAATAAAGCCTGTGAAATCACTCGTCAAAACCCACGCAATCTCCCCCGATCATCCCAGTTCATGTGAGCTTGAACTGGTCTGTCTGCTCGAGCATTTCAAAAAGTGACCGAAACCCATTAGAATTAGAAAAAATAGGGAGGAAACGATGAAACCAAGTTCACATTCACTTCTTATACACGTGCTCAGGTGAGTTTAGCAAGGAGCACAGACTTTTGTTTTAGTCATGGCTGTTTCCGACAGCTTCACGTTGACGCCCTCGGTGTGCTTCCCGAGGAGCTCTGTTTTGGCCTTTTTAACTGGACCCCCACCGCCAAACGCCCCACCACCATGGAAGCTTCTTGAGACGATGATAGGTTGTTTTAATGTATAAATCAGTTCCGGTTGTTGATAAGAATCATAGTTCTGATTGACTGAATATTAATTGTGCAGATTGCTTTGCTAAATTATACCTGTGTTTTTCCTCCTTTTATCATAAACCTTCAATTTGGGTATATTCTATTTTTTTAATTCTAAAGTCCTGTAATCTATTCCCACCAAATAAGCTATGAAAATTACAGGTAGTGATGTCACACTGAAGCGTATACAGTAATATACAAAATTCTGGATTAGAACAAAAAATGAGTCTGGATAATTAAATCACGAACAAGATGTAGTCAAGTCCAAAACACAAAAGGATTTATTTTGTGGGAGAACCTTTAGCCCACTAGAAGCCCAAACACACAAGACAGTGACATGACGTAGTCCAAAGTGCTCAAGTTTCTTGCTTTCCAATGGGCCTCTAAGTCTGATCACAAGTTTCTGCTCTTTTGTTGTGGGATTTATCAGTGGGAGAACAGTGGCTGTTAAGTACAATGAATGGGCTGCAGCTCGGCCCACCCAGTTGAAATTTTGACTCACCCTGGTCAAGCCCAGTCAACCGATCAATCCTTGGCTGCTGCCTTACATTACATAATTTTTTGAATGTTGTTTTCATGCTTGTTCAAAATTTCAACTGCTCACATTCCAACGTAAGAGCAGACGTTACACTCAACTGCTACCATCTCACAGAAGACTTTCGTTACAGACATCAAATCGTCTCAAACAAGCAAGCATCAGGGATATGTCCAAGCAAACATAATACCAGTTTAAATGCCCAGCTAAATCACCTTTTTTCTCCTTTTTCTTAATCTGCGTCGACTGAAAGACGAGATCCGGCGCAAGATCCAAGTAACCTTCTCATCAATTTTATCCCGAGATAAAGTTAATGGCTTCCCAATATTGGATCAAAGCAACCCTATTGGATAGTGAAAGTAGGAGGAAAAAAAAAACCCTTCAATGGATGAGGCAAGAACTATATTTTAGTAAATGTCAGCCAGCAACTAATGCCAAATTCCTGTTATAGATTGGCAAACAGACACCATTGGATTTAAAACGTTGAGTGATAATAGTCTTGAGTGATGTAAAGCAGTTGTCGAGGCCTCTGATGGAGTCTGATTTCGTTGACTATGCATGAGAAGAAACCACGCCACCCATCATATACAGGGTCTAGGCACTAGGCAGTTGCCACTCCTTTGAAGATGCGTCTCAATTTATAAAACAGATGCATAAATTCCGGATTTGCATGTGAATTTTGCCGTTACTCTTGCATTTTCAATGGAGCTCATTCCCAGTAAATGTCTATTATATTGGTTTCGACTTTATGTATCCGAGCTTCAATGCATCTTACCAAAGGGTCCTCGTTGATAGTCTTAACTTCACCTGCTTCTGCGGATCTGAACTCAAATATCTATCTCCTGAAAAGGCCAAAGCCCTTGCAAGTAGAGATCCTCGTTGTTGACATTCGATCGCTGGTTTTGGTTAAACCTGCTGCACAATAATTTATGAGGTGAACATATAAAATGCATAACATAAATGAGTTGTTCCCTTGGCCAAACTGCGTAGATTGAAACACAAAACCTACTCTCTGCTTCTGATTATTATAATTCTATCTTGGACTATAAGAGAGCTGAATCAGAAGCAATCGAAACTTCAGGCCATGGATTCTCCTCATAAACCCAAACCTCTGTCCGCCAATCTCTTCTTCCTCTTCCTTCTGTTGACCACGAATCTTCTTACTCTGTTTCTTTCCTCCACCTTGTACTCCTCGTCTTCCTGTTCCCTCCTTCCTGTTTCTTCCACCAATGCCATCACCTTCACTGAAGACATTGCTCCTCCAACCAGTATTGACCCACCTTCCTTCGAAGATGAGTCTGATTCCTCGCCAACTGGTTTAGACCTTCCAGCAGAATTCTTGGCCTTCACTTCGGGCCAGGTTCTCCCGTTGGGTTATAACTCAAACTTTGATTCCGACACCATATACCCACCAGTTGGTCAGTCCTGCACCCGCTTTCCTGATGAACTTCGCCGCTTTATGTCATACGAAGTGAATGGTTCCTGCCCTGATGATGAACTCCTGGCACAGAAACTACTCCTCAAAGGCTGTGAGCCCCTCCCTCGACGCCGTTGCCGCCCTGCATCTCAGCCTGAATATGATGAGCCATACCCTCTACCGACTAGCCTCTGGACTACGCCCCCCAATTCTTCAGTTGTCTGGACAGCATACACTTGTAAACACTACTCATGTCTCATTAACAGGCACCGTACCCAGAAGGGCTTTGATGACTGCAAGGATTGCTTTGATCTTGAAGGCAGAGAGAAGAGACGTTGGACAGCAAAAGTAAGCACTGATCCACTTGATTTCACCATAGATGAGGTACTGGCCACGAAGAAGCCTGGAACCATCCGTATCGGGCTCGACATTGGTGGTGGTGTGGCCACTTTTGCTGTGAGGATGAGGCAGAGAAACATAACCATCCTGACCACTTCCATGAACTTGAACGGCCCATTCAATAACTTCATAGCATCAAGAGGGGTTGTGCCTTTGTACATGAGCATATCGCAGAGGCTTCCTTTCTTCGACAACACATTGGACATTGTACACTCTATGCATGTTTTGAGCAACTGGATTCCCACGACTCTGCTTCATTTCTTGATGTTCGACATCTACAGAGTGCTTAGGCCCGGTGGCCTGTTCTGGCTCGACCATTTCTTCTGTGTAGGTGAACAACTGGAGGACGTCTATAAGCCATTAATCGAAAGCATTGGATTCAGCAAGGTGAAGTGGGAGGTTGGGAAGAAGCTTGATCGTGGCCCGGAGCTCAGAGAGATGTATCTCTCAGCTTTGTTAGAAAAACCTCTAAAGAACTCTTGGTGATGATGATTTTGCTAGTTTTAGATTCGTTCCTTCTCCCTCCAGCCAGCCATGGCAGGAAGCTTTTCAATTCTTTCTTCAACCATTGGAATGGGTAGTTTTAAGGTGTTCCGGGATCATACGTGAACAGTATGCTCCCGGAGACATAAACAGTGCCAAACAGTGAAAATAATATTTTTAAATCAAAAGATAAAAACGTAAATACACATTATTTTCACTGTTTAGAACTGTTCATGTCTCTTGGGAACATACGTGAATACTGTTCACGTATGCTCCCGGAGCACCTTAAAACTACCCCCATTGGAATCATTAAAGAAGAAACTTTCAGTTGATGCAAGTTGACCTCCTATTCTTGCTTTACGGATCCTAATATTTTACTTTTATATTGATTTGCATCTGATTACACTATTTGATATAATATAGTAGATTGGGAGGCCGGTTAGGCCATTTTATATATTGTGGTTGATAACCAATCATTTACCTTATAAATGAATCTCACAAATAAAATTGGTATAAGAATAAAATAATTATTTAATCATGTGATTTGATAATATTTTCTCTTATTTTAAATAATCTTCGAAGATTAAAGAGATTTTGGATTCGAATCAATATGTTATATAAGGAAAAATAAAATAATTATTGCTAACATAATGTATTATATAATAATACAGTAGAAAATTTATGTACTAGTATTATTCATTTACTTTTACGAAAATGCTTCAGCGCCAAAACATGTGAGGCGGGCAATATACGAAGTAAAGCCAGGAGACGTCGTCGTCTCCAATCCCTCGAGTCGCCAAAGCTAAAATTAAAACGTCGAGCAGGAAAACCCTTGCAAGTCTAAGTGGTGACAGTTGGTTGAGTCTCTACTCGCTCTCCCCGGAACTTCTATTCAGTAGAAGATAAAGCAAAAGGAAGATGGAGGGGAGACTGAGATTATTGGCAGCGGCGGGAGCTGGAGTTCTTTTGGGCTCCGTTTCTACTCTGTTTATTCTCAAACTTTTACCAAGGCAAGTGATGGCATTCATTAAATCACTCATCCAAACATTTTTGTTCTAATCTTTCTTTCCAATCGATTTAACTGATACGTGTTGTTTGCTTTTCATATCCTAATTATCTCACTTTGTTTCAGAAGAGGAAGAATCGCTCGCCCACGCGGTGAAACCGCTCTGGTGAACGGTGAATTGTTGACTAGTGGCGTGGTTGCAGTAGACAGCGATAGTGGGAGGCCTGACCTGTTAACGGATGAAATAGTTTCCGAGCATCTGACCAGGTAAAACTATAAAAGCAATCTTATCTCACACGTTAACATCTTAGCGGATGTTTTTTGAATGTCGGAATGTAGCAGAGTGATTTTTTCCACGTAGATCACACTGATACCCGCTGTAATGACGACAAGTGGTAAATTCTCTAGCTTTCTTGTCGGAGGCTTTGAGTGTTATGCTCTGGTTTGTTTTTGTATTGGTATTAGGAACATGCAATTCTTTGGTCTTGAGTCTCAACGGAAGGTAACTTCATCCTATGTCGTTGTCATTGGTCTTGGAGGTGTTGGGAGCCACGCTGCGTCTATGCTTCTGCGATCGGGTGTTGGTAGGCTCCTCCTTGTGGATTTTGACCAGGTATTTCCTCGCCACAGCTTAGATTATGTAATGTAAGATGTTGTGGCGCTCATGTATCAGTTATTTTGGTGTTCAAGTTATTTTTTTTAATTTTGTAAAAGGTCTCTCTTTCATCCTTGAATCGACATGCTGTTGCAACAAGGGCAGATGTTGGTATTCCTAAAGCTGAGTGCCTTAAGAAGCATTTTTCTTCAATCTTTCCAGAATGCCATATAGAAGCCAAAGTGCTATTATATGATGCGTCATCTGAAGAACAAATTCTTTCAGGCTCCCCTGACTTTGTTTTGGACTGCATTGATAATATCGATACTAAGGTACCTCCTGTTTCATTCAAGCTCTAACCAACTCCATATTTGGTGTAATTCAATTAAGTTGTATGAGTACTAAAAATAGTTTCTATGCATGGACATGGTTTTCTTAAACGAATGCATTAAAGTAAAAAGCTATTTGAAATTTATTGTTTGCTTTCTTTTTCATTGTGATGGACCAAGTACTATCAGCGTTTTAGGATATCGAGACTTCTTTTTAACTTTCAAGCAATTAACTTTGTATTTCTCAGTACCATGAGACTATCTTGAAGATAATAAGCATTATGTGTTTGTTTATGAATTTCAAGCTTTCAACTTCAAGTTCTTTAATTTTCACATGTAATAGGTAGCACTTCTTGCTGCATGTGTGCGTAGGGGTTTAAAGGTTCTTTCTGCAACTGGAGCAGGAGCTAGAGCTGACCCAACAAGAATCCGTGTGGCTGATCTTAAAGAGTCTACAAATGATCCATTATCTAGAGCTGTAATCATTTTGAATTTTCTGTTTTTTTTTTCTCTGTGTTGCTAGATTTTTTTGTGTTTTTATGTGCACAATTTCAGTCTTTGTTATATATGGCTAGTTTGTAAATGGAATTCATGCTTTCTTTAATACCAACATGACTAAGCATTGTAGTTGCTGTAGTGTATCTCAAACATTGCGCTATGTGGCATCACATTCAGCTGTCTGTTGTTTTAACTGCTCTTATTATGATTCTCCAAATTTTATATTGGCAGTGAATAAGTAAAATTCCTTGAATGTTAGTGTGGACTTGTGGAATTATATGCAACAAAAAATTTTTTGGAACACAACTATAATGGTTCAACTTATTGTTTTACCCATGGCTTTGTGGACATATACTTAAGTTTGGGCCAGCAGGCCTGGAGGCAACAAATGGTAGCAGAGCTATTAATTTTCATTGTCATTAATTAGGTTATAACCCTAATCGCTTGGTTAAATATAAGGTCTCATCAATTAGTTTTAGTTACATGTAGGCTGAGGCTAGAGCTTTTACATCAATTTGAAATGATTACTGCCCTATTCTACATGTCTTTCTATCTGGGCGTTCCTTTTATTTAACTTCCTTTGGCATTCATTGGTCAAATTTTATGTTCCTTTGAAGCTTTCTTTATTTCAAGTAAAAAAGTCAAACTTTTTGGTATTCATCAAGCAAGAACTTACTTTTCTGAGCAAGTATTTAATGCAACCACTAAGATCTATACCTCATTTTGGTGAACAAGTTATAATATGAATTACTCGAGTTTGCACTCATATGTGAAATTTTACTGATGTCTGTATCATGAGCATTGAGAAGGATTCTTCAATGGATCTTTATTTTATGCAGTGGATTTACTTTAATAATTTCTGTTGGATACTGCTTATGAAGATTGTGCCTTTTAGGTCAGACATCGCCTTAGGAAAGACCATGGCATTGAGGGAGGCATTCCTGTTGTGTTCTCTCTAGAAAAACCTAAAGCTAAGCTTCTTCCATTTAAGGGGCCAAGTGGAGAAGAAGAAAATCCTTCCAACTATCAGGTGAGGATCTTACCATTATGAGGTATTCTTATGTAGTTCCTTCTCATAAAAAAAGGGGGGGGCTAGTTTCTAATTACTTGGTCTGGTTCGTTCTTTTCCCTGGTATTCTAATATTATTTCTCGATACCAGATAGTACCGAGCTTTAGGGTTCGCATAATACCTGTTCTGGGCACCATCCCTGCAATTTTTGGACAGGTGATGGCTTCCTACGTTGTGACACAACTTGCTGGGTTGCAAGTTGACATGGAGCCTGTGGTCAATCTAGATTTGGATCATTACCAGATACTTCATCAACGACTTATTGAGCATGAGGAGACATTATATGGCACAGCCTCCCAAGTTCATGTATGGTAATTTTATTGTAAAAATAAATCTGCTAATCATTCTTATTTATGATTCCTGGTGGAAACGCTGCCTCCATAAGTTCCACTTTTTTGTCTGTCCTATTAGTGGACTCTAATGCAGTGGTCTGCTTCCATATCTATTCATGTTTACCAGCTGTAAAACTGAGGATAATTTTTTCAGTTTTGATTAATGTTTTTGAAATTTTGTTTTATTGTAGTTTTGATATCATGCTTATTTATTGATTGATTTTGGTATTTCTTTTTTCTATTTGAAAAACTCTTTAGTGTTAACAAGTTTAGACCCTCTACTGTTGGCTTGATATTCAAGTTTATGGCTATCAGTTCTTTGTTTTGATATTCTTTGATGCTTGAAGGAAAGAGAAACTTGTCCATGGTTGGTTTCTTAAAAGCATATATGCTATTCTTCAAAAAAATAAAAATTAAACGCATATCTGATGTTTTTGGAGTTTGAGGCATTTTAGGCATCAACTATTTGCATTATCGCAATGTAGAAGGTGCAGTTTAGTATCTGTTACCCCTTTCTTGTAGGTAGATGTTGAGGAAGTGAGGTATATTACAAAAGAATTGTGGCATGGAAGAAGTGCTAGAGAACAATCTGTGAAGGATGTTGGACGTGGAATGTGGCGATCAGCCAACGAGTTGATGCTTACAAGGTACCAATTACCTTGCAACTGGGTTTTTCTTAACATCTGTAAACTTAAAATTATATACAGATCAAACAGTTGAATGATGCTCTTGCAAAATCTATATATTCCAGAGCTCAGTCTATCTCTGTGAATCCTGTAGTCAGTAGATATCTTTAGCTTGGCCTTGTGAACATTTGTCAGATTGGTGCTGCAGCATCTACTTAAAAGCTGACATCTTGATGGTAGTTCAGGACTTGGTTATTGTTTATGTTTCTGTACCTTATACCTTTAGCCTTTTTCTTTTCAGGTGGGATAAGGAAAAACCAGCATCTGTATCAAATTTAATCCTTTTGAAATTTAAAGAGGTATCGTCTTTAGAATATCTATAAAATAGTGAAGCCTAAGTTGAATGAAGTCCTCAATGTGCCTGTTGTTTTATTTCAAGGGATTGTGTCAGTTGCTTTCCTGCACTGTATTATCTCCATTATTAATTTTACGTTTCAAGGGTTTGTTTTTATGTTTTGCTGATGTATGTTTTATTAGCCATTACATTGAAGGTCAGTTTCAAGGGTTTCTTACCATTTAATTCGTAGCGACTCAAAATGGAGTAGCTATTCAATATTAGATGGCGGGTAAATCTATGGTGCTCTGTGCTCCCAGAGAGAAATTATGGTGCTGACGTCATTTTCAAAAATTTCTCCCTGGGAATACGGTGTTCCTAGAGCACCATAGATTTAGCCTTAGATGGCTCCTTCTGTTTTAATGATATGACTTTAAATACACAGCCACGAGTACCTTTTTAGCTAACAGTTAATAAAGTTAGAAATTTTATTCCATCCCTTTCCTGCCATCTTCTCCTGCAATAATATGATATAGTCGCTTTTAATGATTCCTAATCCTTAATGCAGGGAAGGGAAAGCATATGCTTTAATCTAGTCGTAGTTTCAACTATTAAGTGGAAGCACATTCTGTTCATTTTTGCATATTTGGTTACTTCAGAATTCAGTAATCCTTTCCTAAGTTTTTGAGGGCCATGATTTTGTTGCTTGCTTTATGCAATCTTCCATTGGCTTATACCAAACTTATATATTGTTTGTTAAGAGGCAAAGTCCGTCACCCTTAACAATTTCAGAAGGATTAATGGTAGATAGTTATCAGTATCCTATTTCCTCCACTAGGATCTCTCGTAAACTCACTGAGCTCCTGTTCTATACAGCTTTTGTTCATTCTGCCAAATATTTTCCGTACAATTGAAATCTCTGACCACCTTTTGAAACTGATGAAAATTCTCTTCACAGGCCGATGAACACGAATCCACCACGGTTGATAAAATCAAGGAGGAGGAACCTGAATTTTTCGAAAGGGTGACCTCTGTGTTGAAACGATCTGAACTGGACTTCGGTTTTTAAGTTGTTCTGACTGACACAGCGGGCGGGCTTCTCACTTATGATTAGCTCACCACCTTTTTGTAGCCGTAGTGGAGTTTTCTGTGATCTTCATTTCGGACTTGCTTGATATGAGAAGTGAGGTATATTAGCTGTGCTCTTAGATTAAAACTGTGCACGATAGCTTTATATTATATTAAAAAGTCCCCTGGATCGTATCTAATTGTTTGCATGCTGAAGTGAACCGGTGGCCAATGACGCCATTTGGCTGTTTGTAAATCTAGGCAGTGGTGTGTTGTAGTATCCCAAAACCTAACACAAAGAGGTGAGGGTGTCCAAAGAGTTACTTTTCAGGTAGCAGTTTTTCTGCTACAAGGCTGTCAATGGTGGTTCTGCTATCAATACTACAAACCTTTGTGTAGAACTTACCCTGAAAAGCTAGTTCAAGAAGGAAGGTTGTCGTAAGGATTTGTAAATCTACACTTTTTAGGTGAGAAAGGAAAAACTGACGAAGGTGAAACATTTGTAACAGAAGCAAGAGGATTTAATCGTTTGGCTTCAAGATTAAAATTGATCTCTGTACACAGAGCTGGACGGCCCTGGCCTGCGATTTTACTTGTCTGATGATTGACACAAATTTGTCCTTAGCCGAAAAGGATAACTGACGAAGGCGAAAGTTTTAAGATGTTAATATAGCATATAAACAAGACGATGGGTAGTTTCGGGTGAAAACGAATTCTGATGGTGGTCAAAACAATGCTGGCTTCCCTTGGTTTCTTCAGAAGGTTTTTGTTGTTAACGTGATCAAACGGTATTAATACTACCTCAAAGCATCTGAACCTGGCCAGCTTAGTTTGATAGTGATTGAACTGAAGAGGCAAACCTGTTCTTCATCAGGTATGGCAGAGAAGGAAGGAGGGGTTGTCCAGAAAGGTCATGACGAGGGGCTAAAATTGGCCGTCTCAATTCTGGAGGAGTTTGAACTCCCTCTAGGACTTCTCCCTCTTGAAGCTGTGATCGAGATTGGTTTCGTTAGGAGCACAGGGTACATGTGGATTGTGCAGGAGAAGAAAGTTGAACATAAGTTCAAGATGATCAGCAAGCTGGTGAGTTATGACACAGATATTACCGGTTATGTGGACAGAAAGCTGATCAAGAAACTTAAGGGTGTCAAAGCCAAGGAACTAATGCTCTGGCCTCCTGTCGGTGAGATTAAAGTTGATGAACCATCCACTGGAAAAGTTCAATTCAGAAGCCTGGCTGGTATCACCAAAACATTCCCAGTTGAGGCATTTGCCGCTGGTCAGTAAAGACCACGATGCTTTGCGTTGAAGATCAAGACCCACCAGCATCCTACAGCAGTTTTACATGTTACTAAACGTTTTCTGTAGTATGCCTTTCTCTTTTGCTGCATTAGAATTTCAAGAAAGCGAATAAAGACTAACTACAGTTCGGATTAGGGAAGCTTGCACCGTTTGTGTCCCCCTTTTTATAAGCATTGAAAGTTCAGAGTCGTAGTTAATGCGCTGACATAGTCGAAGGACTAACTAAATCGGTGGGTTCCCGGCCTAAGCCATTTACTTTGCTAAAGAACAAAACAACACAGCATGATAAACTGCAGGACCAATTGTAAGCAAATGGCAAGCGGTAACGTGCTGTGACACAATCAAACAAGCAAAAATACTTTCTCATTACTTGAGTGATGAAATAATCAACTATTTGACAAAATTTTGCTACCAAACTTCTTTCTTTTGGGAGAATTGTATCATAATAACTCAACTGAGGTTAACTATTTGCCGCTGGCTGTAATCTTCTCTTAATACACTCCAGAATTGAACACATACAAGCCCAACAAGGTATTATATTGTCCCGTCTCTATTTCCTGCTCTTTCACCCGATGAAGAAGAAGGGTTTCGATGACAAAGTCTTCCCAATCAAGATCTTTGCCCCGTGGTTTTCTTTTTCTTTTCTTAGCTTGTGCATTATCACAAATGCAAACTTTTCCATCATCGCCTGAATTAGGATCCCCTGGGCACATAATCCTACGAATTCGTAGGTTGGCAGCATTAATTTTTTCTCTTCTCCTCTGATTAGCCAGGCAACCATTGACAAAAGCTGGAGGCATAGTATCTAATCCAACATCTTTCTCCAATATATGCTTAAGCAGAAGTTTCTTACTCAATTCTGACTTGCCATTCCACCATTCTGTCGCATTAAGCTCAAATCCTCCTCTATGCCTTTTCCTCCCACGAGCCTTTGTACTAACTACCCCATGCTTAGCACCACCATTCTCCATCAAGAACTTGTTGTAAACAACAGACAAACACTCAGGTGAAAGCTGAAACTTATCCATCTCAACAAGCCCTCTATCGTCTCCGACTTCTAAGTACCGCGAATCGTAGGTTTCTAAATCCCCTTCCTCCACCACATATGCATCATCCTTCCTCAAACACTCACTAACCACCCATTCCAAATCAAACCCACCAGCTTCCACCGCCCCGTCCGTCTCCCCACAAGCACGGTCCCTCGCCATAGATTTCACTTCCATATAACGAATCACAAACGGGGCATTCCTAAGGGCATTCTTCACCGTCACATCCTTCCCCCACGGCAATACCGACGAGGCCACTTTCACAATTACCTCCAGTAACTCTTTATACCTCAATCTACAAGTAGATACCGGTACATGAACGTCCCGGGCCACACCCTCAATCGTCACCCCTTCCTCCCCATTCACATTGGCAACGAGCACCACCACCGCCACAACCACTGGCAACGGCCTCCTCCCAGTTGTCAAAAACCACTTCATCGCGCACTGTACCAAAAACACCCCTTGCTCCCTCATCCTTTCTGCTCTCTCCCCCTCCACCCTCCTCGAATTTGCCACATTCTTCACAACCCTCTCGAAAACCTCAACGATATCAAACTCCGGCAATTTTACACCCAAATGATCGACCACGCGCGAAATCATCCTGCCTAATTCGTGAACATCGCAGCCAACCACATCAGCCACCTCCACAACAGCCAAACACTTATTATCCCGCCTCATACATACATAAACACAAGCGCCGACAAAAATCGGGAACCAATTGCTGTTCGCATCGCCGAAATCACCGTCGGTGACTTCACTGATCATGCATTTGATCTCGGAGACCCTCTGGGCGGAAAGGTCAAGGCGGTATGTGATGTCGTCTATGACCTTATTGGCTTCGTAAATCTTTTTATCCTTGTACGCTAATACGGAACCTCTCCCGGTAGTTCCGATGTGGATATTGACTCCCTGAGGGCCGTCGGCAGTGTAAGTCCGGGCTTCAAAGCTGTCGAATCGTTCAGAGGCGCCGCATCCAGCGCAGAATAGTGTGCCCGTTTCTTCATCGCGGATTAGGGATTTCTCGCGGCATGCGCACGGCATCGCGTTTGTCGTGGGATGATCCACCAGTCCTCTGATGGTCCGCCGTTTTGGCGATGGAGGCAGAGGCTGGTAGCTAAACCGTAACCGACAAAGTCTAATTAATATCTTAATCGTATACACTTAATTCCTCTTGCATCTAATACTATCTATTCTTTTCAAATAATAATAATAAATATTTTCTCATCTAAACTGTCCAATAAATACAGTAATTTAGCAAATCAATTAACATTAACAGCGTCATAACTATAGAATTTTGTGTAGTCAAATTACAGTATATTTATCAGATAAGTAAGGATTAAAAGAACTAAACATAAAAAAGTAATCGGTAATTAAAACTTGATGGGCCTTTTTGTTCGGAACGACTTGATGGGCCTTTTTGGCGTTGGCGAAGTCAGAGAATTTTTCAGGAAGAGGGCAGGGCGAGTAAATTTCATATTTGCACAAATAAAATTACATCATTCTCAGCTTGTTAAGGGAAGGAATTAGGACCGTCGGATACGTTGGATTCCATCTATTACATAGTGGACAAAGTTTCAATGTAATGGGGCACATGATATCACGTTACTGATTACTGGCACGGCAATACAATGCAGGAGGTGTGTTTAGAAATTAAAATTGCAACTGGTTTGCTGGTTATCCTCGGACAATCGGTTGTTGTAGTGGTTGGGAGACAGAACTGAGGGATTAGCACCGAACTACAAATTGTATTTTTTATGGGTTTTTAGTCAATACAATTGGGATCAGATTCCCGGGAGATAGTGCATAGTCTGAGATGACGCCAGTTGAAAGTTTCAAATCCCCTAAGCTCTTGACTAGCTTCAAGGTTACATGTGAAGTTTCTAATGATAGTATTCGTTTTCTAGTCATTTTCAAAATTAATACTTTAGTTTTTTTAGTATGTCTGTCAACTGTTTGATTCGTACCGCTACCTTGTACAGTTAAGTATATATTATTTTGATAGCAATATCAAGACTTATTTTTAATTATATAGCTATTACTATGATTTGGACGTGGATTTTTGGTTTCTCGTAATACAATATACCCAAGAATTATCATGCTTATAATAAAATTAAAAAATCTGACCCCTAAAGATTTTTCTGATCGGCATACGTAAATGATGGATGAACAAAGATATTTATAAACGTGGTCCTTCTTAATTAATTCCAAGCTTCATCCTAGATATGTATGGTACCATAGAATAATACAATATGAATCTGACGGTCCACTGATAAGTTTTATCCATATTTTCATAATAAAACAAGAAAATGACGAGTGGCCATAGTAATCGATAATGAAGCTTGGAATCGTTCATGGTGATAGTAATAAAAAAGATAATTATTGCCACTAATAGCAATTCTAAAACCAAGCACTTGCAAGGGTTAATGAATTAATTAAATCCATTGCTGATATCAAACAAACACACAGATCGGCAGCCAAAACTTTCCCATCAAATATCACGAATTATACTGTCTTTATTCCCCGAACCTAAAGAAATCACAACAACTAGAAGCCTTAAAAAAAGAAAGAAAATAAATAATAAAGGATTAGGTAATATTTTCCATTCACATATATCCACGGATGAGCTTATCCATGGAATATTTTGCAAGTAAAATAAAAAAGTTTATCTATTCTTTTATTTCCAGAATAAAAAATTTTGACCGATGAACAAGTCAATACGTATATATTTTTTTTTAAAAAATAACTCGTCTCTTTCAAAGTAAAATAAAATGGTTTGCCCGTCCTTTTCCTTTAAGGACAGCACAATTATTTGGTTTAAAAAAAATAAAAAATAAAATTTCATAGGATCAATTTTGTTATTATATACTACATTAAGTGGATGCGAATCATTAAACCATAAAAGGGCAACCTACTTCTTACTCAAACCCCAATTGGGGCAACGAAGTAAAGTTTTTTCCTGAACGATAGGCATTTACTTTGTCGGTTCTCCGTGCCTTGAAAAGCCAAGTCAGCGGGAACAAACCGAGCACTTGGGAAAAAAAATGGCCATATGATGAAAAACCATACCAGTTGATTTGTACGGAATGCAAATGGGGGTAGAAAATTGTGGAGCCGTCCAATAATAATAAAGTATTTCGGTGCGAAATTTCCGCCTCGTGATGTTAGTTTTGTCATTTTATGTTTTGAATCGTAATTTTAGGTAATTGGTTTCACCACTTCCGTTCCACGGTGGAAGCTTTTGTTGCTCCTTTTTTAATGGCACGTCAAGATTTAATGTGTTGTCCTGCGAGGTTTTGGCATCCAAAAGGGGATGGTCGGCAGCTGGAGATGGTTCAACTATCATGAATCGTAAGGGAAAAGGAATGCCCCGTCACGTTTTGCTTTAAGAGTTACCGACACCTAACGTACAACTAAAAATTTAAGAAACGTGTAGAGAAGAAGAGAAACAAATTTTTATGAGTGGGAAATGGTTGAGAAACGAACGAGGAAAAAATGAGAATAAATGGGAATTTTTGACATAATATAATGATTAGACCCGAAATCTTGAGGAATCGCTGATAAGTGATGTGATGAGCATCCCGTTGTATTATGTGATAGGAACCGGAATCTCTTTACCTTTTCCAGCAACAAGAATTTTGAGTCACACATACCTATCTATCAATTTTAGAGGCACATGGAGACCAAAAAAATTATTAGTCACGGATGTTACGTTGAGAGCTACCGATACCCACCGAATAAAGGCATCGATAGCAATGTGACAGGCTCAGAGTGGGTGTAATCCGTTTTCATTGATTTGGGTAAGAAATGACATTTTCAGGTAACAATAGTACACAGTCACAAGGGAACAGATGAAGAAAAAGTCCGAATACCAATGAGATAATAGTGAAATGAACGGTCACACTCGAGTCGGCACAGAACCATTCAATTATTGTTCGGTTTGATTAAAATATACCTGTGATTCCAAAAGATACGTTACGGATTTGGTTGAATGAGAATTGAATCTTTACAGCTGACGTGACAAGTGGCGGGCCCCGATGGCAAGCGGGATAGATGTAGGTTGTTTAGTGCTTGTTGGCTCCTTGCGTGATTTCTTGGATGATCGTGACCATTTTAAGACAAAAGAGGAAAAGTTTATCCAAGCGAGTAACTTTAGGACAAGATGCGTGACAAAGTGTTGTACCAGAGACGAGACAGACAGAAAGAAAGAAGAAAGGTAACAGACGTATTCTGTAAATAAAGTAATAAAGAATAATCCACTCCTGCTTTCTAGACTACCATCATCGTCAATCCACTTGCTATCTTTTCGTAAAGTGCGGAAGAACCTTCTCCGTTCAAGGTGCAGAGGTGCAGGCGGAAAGCAACATAAGAGCTTACAAATGACCCGCTCATCTTTTCACCATTCGGGTGGTTGTTAGATCTACTTTTCTACTTGGATTGCCGCTCGTCTGATCGCCTCTAATTTACCTTCCACACTCCCTCTGTTCTTGAAAGGGTGCATTTTGGCATCTATGGAACAATTGGTCATTTCCGAATGGCCTCGCTGATTAGCATAAAAGTCTGTTTGGCCTTGGATTTGGATATCTTTGAGCTGTTAGGAGAAACAAATTCACTCTTTAAACTGGTTATGGGCGAAAAATTTTGCTATAATTATGAACTGAGTGGAGAGATTTAGACTCTTCTCAACTCGGTAAGTTTGTTCTTTCGCTTTATCCCCTCAAGTAGAGTGGCCAATTAAACCCAGATTGTGGACAACGGCAAAAACTCATTACAGTTCTAAAAAGGGAGCACAAATGCATCCAAAGATCAAACATCTACCATATTCGATTCATTATGTACAGTTACACCAAAGGGAAACCTAGTGACGCAAGAACAACTAAACCAAACTCCACCAGAGAAAGGATGGAGAGAGCCGCAACAAGAGGACTCCGTAGCGCCACATAAGGTTCAAAATTGCTTTGATGAGCTAAGGAGCCTCTGGTTTTATCAACCTCGTCGAAGTACATGACGATAACTCTGGCGGGTAGAAAAGCAGCGCATGCCACATGGGGGCACCAAGCTTTTAGGTACAAGAAAACGACGAGCAGCGTTAGGGAGAAGAAAAGAAAAGCAGCATAACCCAGTACGGTTTTCTGGTGGCGCTTCAGTACGTAGTACCGTTTCATCTTTTCCAGTTGCTGTAAGGTGGTCGCCTCTGTTGGTTTCTGTTGTTTTATGACACTCACGAATTTCCTCACGCTTGGATCATCCATTTGCAAAGAACGCAAAAGAGGGGGCAAAGACTAAGGTTATTCTGCAGCCAAAAAACGCTTGGAGGGGCTGATGTTTTAAAACCTTGATTGTGGAAGAGAGCTTTTTGGATCTGCTCTAATATTGTCGATCGTATAAAAGACAGTGGTAGTGTACCACATAGCTTGGAGGGGTTGGTCTAATATAGGTGATCAAGTCTTGTTTCTATTCACAAATTACGTGGGATGGTTTGGCTGTGTTTTCGAGGTCAGTGTCGTGGGGTTGTGTGGGGCTCAACGCTTACCGGGGTGCCTTCAATCATCAAATGGATAGTAGTGCGCCTGGCCCACCATGTCTGCCTGCTTATCCTCAACTTGCGTGGAGTAACAGGCCTGCAATTTAACTAAGAGAAGGATATCACAGAAATTTAAATAATTTACAAATATAAATTAAAATTAATTTCTTATCCTTATAAGTTGTGACCCAAGTCCAGATTTTATTTTTCTTATTTTTTAATAGGTGGACTATGTTTCTGTGCATCAGAGGGAAGCATACTTAATATACTTTCATCTGCAACAGAGAGACGACGAGGTAAAGCATTAGTAGATTATACTTTGAATATTACTTCTTCTGGAACAGAAATAAATGAAACACATACACATATATATATATATATATATATTTAATATACTTTCTTCTACAACAGAGAGACGACGAGCTAAAGCATTAGTAGATTATACTTTGAATATTACTTCTTCTGGAACAGAAATAAATGAAACACATATATATATTTACGCTTTTCAAATATTTAGAAATCAATTTAGTCTTGATTACGAGTGGTGGCCTTGAGGAGTAGGACGATTCATTTACTTGGTTGAGTACCTTCAACTAAGTGGATCATCTTGTTAATATATTTATTTTTATAATTAATCAAGTTTTTTAAATAGGATTATATAATTTTTTACTAATAAAATAGATCGAATTCAAATTAATTATATGTTTATTTTTAAAGATATAAAATAATATTATAATGTAAATCATTCAAAATTCTACAAATTTAAAGAATAATGTAATTAAAATATTAAAAACACAATAAAAATTTTGTACCATCTTTTAAAAATTTATTAGTCGTTATCTATATATCCACAATAATGTAAATGTACTCTGTCTGTCTACCTTTCTTTCTGATGTATCTTAGGTGATGCTTTTGTCTCTGCCGATTTAGACAGAGGGGGTATAGGAATCTTATGTCAAATACAACTGTTTTTAGAATAAGTGTAATTTATCAACTGCCACAATCTTACATCAATAAACAATAAATCATAGTTCATTACATACTAAACTTGCTAATGAAGGTTATTGATTCGGTGTTGGTAGTTGGAACAATTCTTACCTAATCGGAGCTTGATAATTAAATTAATTATTAGCCTTTTAATTGGTATATATAACAAAAAAAATCAAATTGTACATTGCCAAAACGAATCCATGTTTGGATGTGAATTTTGAGACAAAATGTCTGGTTTGATACGGAATGGACCTAGCAAGAAATTTTTCGTGTTCTAATTTCACGTCAAAAGGTTATAAATATTTTACCCTTGTAAAATTTTTTTAAAATATATTTAAATAATTTACATACAGTTACACCAAACTTCTACCGTATTCGATAGATAATTACACACAGTTAAACGAAAGGGAAACCTATTGATGCAAGAAAAACTAAACCAAACTCTACAAGAGAGAGGACGGAGAAAGCGGCAACGAGAGGACTCCGGAGCGCCACGTAGGGTTCGAAACTGCTTTCGTAACCTAACAAGCCCCTGGTTTTATCAACCTCGTCGAAGTACATGACGGTGACGCTGGCGGGTAGAAAAGCAGCGCACGCCACATGGGGCGGGCACCAAGATTTGAAGTACAAGGAAACGACGAGCAGCGTCATGGAGAAGAAAAGAGAAGCAGCATAGCCCAGTACTGTTTTCTGGTGGCGCTTCAGTACGTAGTAGCGCTTGATCCTTTCCAGTTGCTGTAAGGTGGTCGACGCCGTTGATTTCTGTTGTTTCACGACACGCGTAAACTTCTTCACGCTTGGATCATCCATTTGCAAACACGCACGGCACGGCACTGCACACAATATCAGAGGGAAAAGAACTCTGACTATGATTCAAAGGCTTGGAGGGGCTGATCTTTTATAAATATACTTAATTAATTGGGGTATAGACTTTTGAGGGTCTGATCTGATAAAATCAATTTCTTATTCTTGTAAACTGTCTCGATTTTAAGCATGCTTCATGTTCCTCATTCTAGAATATAGAGATCACGTAAAAAACGAGCACGAGATAAAACGTGAACAGAGTATACTTGAAATTCCACCTTATATATAAATTAAATATATTAAAAAAAAACTTGTCTCGTCTAAAAGATTATTATTTCATGTTTGCGTAATCTTCTAGATGTTTTTTGCACATTAAATATTTAGAAATGAATATAGTCCTAATTGCGGGTGGACGATTGAAATAGATGAATCCAATACGATGTTGAGTATCCTTTTAACTAATTACTTTATTTTGGTTTTAACCCAAAAATCATAGTTAAATAATAAGATTTATGTCAAAAAGCCTATTAACTTAAACCGTAGACAACCTTATCTACTCCATTTACGGCCATTGATGGGGTAATAACCACTATCAGTCTACAAACATATTCCAACCAGGTAGATTGGATTAATTCCTGATTCCATTGTCTTTCTTGTGTGATGTAACTAGCCACCTATAATCCCTGAGCATAGCCGACACTTCATTGAAAGCTTCACCAACTGGTGGACCAAACTCTTCAATCCACAGACTTTCCAAAATTGGATAATTCTGCCATGACCTACAATCCATCCGATACCTCTTCGGTTTGGAAATCTTATAGCAGTTTGTCCTCTAAGTAATCGAATCAAGTACCGAATTTCGCATTCTGTGTTTTCCTCTGTTTCAACTACAAATCTTCATCAAGAGAGCTGCATCTTTATCAAAATTAAGGTAGTTCCGATAAAGGAACTAGCCCTTTCATCTGCAATGTGTTGACGATATATGTTATTGCACTAGTTTTGGGCATGATTTTGAAACAAGAAAGGTAGGTAAAAAGATCAAGATTTATCTCAAATTGGTACCTGCAGCAGAGTGGGCAATTAGCCAGACTTGTGGCTATTGGCAAAAACTCACTACAGTTGAAAAAAGTAAGCGAAAATTGATCGAAAGATCAACCTCTGCCATATTAGACAAAATTATATACAGTTACAACAAAGGGAAACCTAGGGATGCAAGACCAACTAAACCAAACTCCACCAGAGAAAGGATGGAGAGAGCAGCAATAAGAGGACTCCGGAGCGCCACAAAAGGTTCAAAATTGCTTTGATGAGCTAAGGAGCCTCTGGTTTTATCAACCTCGTCGAAGTACTTGACGATGACTCTGGTTGGTAGAAAAGCAGCGACTGCTACATGGGGGCACCAAGCTTTTACGTACAAGAAAACGAGGAGCAGCGTTAGCGAGAGGAACAGAGAAGCAGCATAGCCCAGAACGGTTTTCTGGTGGCGCTTCAGTACGTAGTACCGCTTCATCTTTTCCAGTTGCTGTAAGGTGGTCGCCTCTGTTGGCTTCTGTTGTTTTATGACACGCACAAACTTCTTCACGCTTGGATCATCCATTTCAAAAACACAACTCACAAGAAGGGGCAAAGAGGCTTGAGGTTTGAGGTCCGATTGTGGCTGAGAGCTGTGAGGGGTCTGATCTAGTTTTTGGTAAAAGCCTAGAGGTTTAGGTTTCCAGTTTTCCTAATCCGAGTGTAGATGATCTGGCAAAAGACAATGCTAGCTAGCGTGTTCGTTCCATATCCTGGAGGGGTTGATTTAAAATAGGTCGCTGATCATGTCATGTTTATACTCGGAAGTTACGTGCGATGGTTTGGCTGTGATTGGGAGCAACTCGTCGGTCGTTCTAGATGGTTGTGTGGGGTTTGTGGCCTAGCTAGCGGCTGGCTGCATTCAATTATCAAGGAGAGAGAGTTGTGCGCCTGACCCACCGTGTCTCCCGTCTTATCGTTTTTTTGGACAGTAATTATATGACTGTTTCTTAACGAAACAAAATATTTTATTAATATTTTTGAAGCCTGAGCCATTTAATAAAAAAAAATTTAAATAATCCCACTTCGTCGAATCAATTTTTATTCTTATTTTTTGAATGGGTGGACTGTGTTTCTCCACCACAAAGGGAATGGGTGGACTGTGTTTCTCCACCACAAAGGGAAGCATACTTGGTATTCTTCCATCTAGAAGGGAGGGACCCCAACGAGCTAAGGCACGAAATTATTATACTTGAATATCCCTACTTCTAGAAGAGTTTCATATATAAACAAATACTTTTCTCTTCTAGAAATGAATCTCAGATATTGTTGAGAAAATCTAGAAATGAATCTGGTCTTAATTCCGAGCACTGGCCTCTGAGAGGAACACTTATACAGTTGAAATTGATGGATCCAGTCCTGTCCAGTCATGATGTTGAGTAACGAGTTTACGTATATCTCTTCTCTATATTTATGCTCATTATCTATTCTTGGAAGGATCCATATATAATACTAATTCCAAAAATTGAACAGTAAGCATGCCTGTAGTGGAAGGTGAATCTGAGTAGATGGTTCTATCTAGAGGACGTTATACAAAAGAGGTACCCAGAAGACGAGACAGTCACTGTCACGTCAGACAAGGGGTACACAGCAAATGAGGGATCTTCTATCATCTAGAAGTTTATGACTTTTCTTTCGAAAAGTGATCCCTCCAACAGTTGCCGAATGCCAACCCCTCTAACTGTCTTAACCGATCGAATCGGTCAAAACTCCAGCCTCCCTCGATATTATTTATAATGGTTAATGACGTTATTAATCGTTAATTGGAATATTTGATCATTAAAACACCAACTATATTACATATAACAATTTTTTTTAATACTTTATATTACAAACGTTTTCTATTGGTATCTATAAGATTTTAATTGGATATGAATTTTTAGCAAAGAAATTCGGTTGGATACGAAATGAAACCGACACACCTAAATATATATACCAAACAAAAATCGTAAGGAATATTAGTTTTTTCTCAAAAAATAAAATTTTAGCGTTGTAGCCATTTTACCACTCATGTCTAAAGGTTGAAAATTCTGTCAAGCTCTGTGTCGTTTATCTCAATCTGTTTCATGGGTGACCCCGCAACCGCTGATTGGATGACAGCTTTGAGATTCTATCAACACAAACAAGAAAATAATTCTTCTTGGTATCGTGCCCTGTTTTTCATCTTCGACGTGGACAGGAGATCTGGATTTTTACTACACGTGGTAGTGTCCACATCATCCAGTATGCCTTCACGTGTTCGATTTGACATCAGCTTAATCAGATCTGGGAAATCCATGGCTGACCTTTTATGTATACGAAATTGGGACAACTAGCTTTAAGGGTCTGATCTATTGAAGTTGGATCTAATAAAATCAATTCCTTATTCTTGTATACTAAGTCCCGATTTTATTTTCTTATTTTTTAATAGGTAGACCATGTTTTTCTACATACGACAGGTAAAATGAAGCTCGGACAAATAATATAGAGTCCTGGCTCTTCCTCCCATTCAGCAAGCCCAATCGTATCTCCCAGACCTAAAGCACCAACTGGGTTCTTCGACTACCAATAACATCCAAAGCCAACAATATCTATAAATTAAACTAAATAATTTATCAAATCAACTAAAATTAGAGACCTAATCAACATCATGCAGGTAACCAAGTAATCTTAGTTTTAATATGTTACAATCAAATGTGACATATTAATATATGATCAATATATTTTATAAAAAAACTTTGAGGCCAAAGAGAGGAAATTCTGCAGGAGCTTCTGAAGAAGAAAGAAGTGAAGCTCAAGGCAATTCACAGCAACAGAAAATATGCTGCGTGCAAGTCTAGCGCCATATTCACGTCAGATGCTATCGGGGGAGTTCCTGGTCGGCAGCTAACGCTGCGGAAGAGTACTCATCACAGCGTACGTCCACCCAGTCTCAATGATTACACATAACAGATTTACATTACTCATGGGTGGCAGGAGCCTAAATAGAATGGTTCCAACAACTATATTAATTGAGGGATAAACAATAGGAGATTGTTGCTTATTCTGTTATTACCTATCCTTCCGTACGTTTCTTTGTACACTATTTACTGTCAACCGAAGAATAATATAAGAGGTTAAATCTAAAAGTTCATTGCAGAATAGGTACCAGCAAAAAAAGAAGCATGTCTCTGATGAGCTTCAAAAAATTTCAGCTCAAATTAAGTGTTCCGACGCAACGACCATCTTTCAGATCGCAATCACATATGCATGCAACACTTTTCTTGCTCTAAATTACTCTGACTTGAGAAAACAACGAGCGCCGTTATCCCCTCATCACCAATCCGGTCACAAAGGAAAGCTTCTTCAAGGACGAACTCAATGTGGCCGACTGGAACGAACGATATTTGCTTTCGTTAGAACCCACAACGCGACTCACTAAAATTTCTCGCTACAAATTAACAACCTCAACTTCTCCATTTACTGCCACTGGTGGAGAGTTCAAGCCAGTATGTGTCTACGAACATAATCCAACAAGATAGGCTGGATTAATTCCCAATTCCATCGTCCTTCCTGTGAGACATACCAAACACTTCAATCCACAGACCTACCCAAAATGGATTGTTTTGCCATCGCCTACAATCCATCTGACACCTCTTAATTAGGATTCTTGGCCTCCTCCTAGAGAGAGATCGCCTAACGTTAGAGCAGTTTGTCCCCAAAGCAATCGAATCATGTGTCAAATTTCGCCATCTATATCTTCCTCTGTTTCAAATCTTTATTCCAAATTCATCGAGGGAGCTGCATTTTTTTATATAAAAATAAGGTTGCTTCGGATAAAGAAATTAACCATTTAATCTGCAATATGTTTACGATCTTATAGATGTCACTAGTTTTAATTTTGGGCATAATTTTGAAACAAAGATGGAAAGTATAAATATCGAGATTTATCTCAAATTAGCACCTGTAGCAGAGTGGCCAATCAGCCAAGCTTGTGGCTATGACAAAAACTCGTTACAGTTGTAGAAAGTAAGCGAAATTGGATCGAAAGATCAACCTCTGCCATATTAGATAAAATTATATACAGTTACAACAAAGGGAAACCTAGTGATGCAAAAACAACTAAACCAAACTCTACCAGAGAAAAGATGGAGAGAATAGCAATAAGAGGACTCCGTAGCGCCACATAAGGTTCAAAATTGCTTTGATGAGCTAATGAGCTTCTGGTTTTATCAACCTCGTCGAAGTACATGACGATGACTCTGGTTGGTAGAAAGGCAGCGAATGCTACATGGGGGCACCAAGCTTTTACGTACAATAAAACGACGATCAGCGTTAGCGAGAGAAACAGAGAAGTAGCATAGCCCAGAACGGTTTTCTGGTGGCTCTTCAGTACGTAGTACCGCTTCATCTTTTCCAGTTGTTGTAAGGTGGTTGCCTCCGTTGGCTTCTGTTGTTTTATGACACGCACAAACTTCTTCACGCTTGGATCATCCATTTCAAAAACACAGCTCACAAAGAGGGGACAACGAACAATCTGTTCGGGCAAAGAGCTCTGAGGGTTTTATCTAATGTTAAATGATGGGGTAAAAGACAATACAATCTAGTGTATTCCATAGCATGAAGGGGGTTGATCTAATATAGGTAGCTGATCATGTCATGTCTTGTTTGTAGTCAGAAGTTACGTACGTTTGTGATTGCGAGAATCGCTTCGTTCTAGATGGTTGTGTGTGATGTGTGGTTTAGCTCGGAGCCGGCTGCATTCAATTATGAAGAAAAGAGTGCACCTGGCCCACCATGTCTGCACTCTTATCGTCTTTTTGTGGAGAGTAATTACATGATTCTCACCTAAACTAAATATTTTATTTATAAAATGGGTTTATGTAATATTCCTGCTTCGTCGAATTAATTTATTATTCTCGTAGACTGTGGTCCTAGTTTTTTCTTATTTTTTTAATCGGTGGACTGTGTTTCTCCACGACGAAGGGAAACGTACTCGGTATTCTTCCTTCTAGAACGGAGGGGCACCGACGACCTAACGCATGAAATTATTATACTTGAATATCCAAACTTCTAGAACAACAATTAATGAAACATATAAACAAAATACTTTTCCCTTCTAGAAATGAATCGCAAATATTTTAGAGAAAATCTACAAATGAATCTAGTCTTAATTGCGAGCAGTGGCCTTTGAGAGTAACACTGTTGAAATGGACGGACCCAGTCCTTTTTGGAGTAGGGATGTTGAGTATCATTTGACTAAATATATTATTTTGTTTCTAGAGAAAGACGACTTTTCTTCTTTTTTTTTGCTAAATAAAGAGAGACGACTTTATTGTTTCCGAAATATTTGATATCTCAGAATTGTCAAAAAAATACATATATTAATACCAATCCCAAAAATAGTCCACCAAAAATGCCTTTTAATTGAAGGTGTATCGGAGTAGATGTTTATGAATCCAGTTCAAAAGAAGAATCCAGAATACGAGATAGTAGTCTCTGTCACGTTAACAAAAAAGAGAACACAGCATACGAGGGGTCTTCAATCATCTGGAAGTTTATGATTTGTTTTCGAAAAATGCGATCCATCCAGCAATTGCCGAATGCTGACTCCTCTAAAGATCGAATCGACCAAAACTCCGGCCTTCATCGGTATTAATTATAATTGTTTATGACGTTAATGATTTGTAAATTGGAATATTTGTTCATTCAAATACTAACTAATTTATCACAAAAAAACTGAAATTTTATTAAAAAAAAAACTCATAAGAAATCCTTAAAAAAAAAAAGTTTAGCGTTGTAGCTACGTACCTCTAACGTCTAAAGGTTAAAAATTCCGTGAGGCTATCTGTCGTTTATCTCAATCTGTTCCACGGATGACCCCAAAAGCGCCGATTAGATGACAGCTTTGTCATTCCATCGTGCTGAAGAAGGAAATAATTGTCCTTGGTAACGTGTCCTGCTTTTCATCTTCGACGTGGACAGGAGACTTGAATTTTTAACTACAATCGGTGATGGCCACATCATATGACTTCACGTGTTCGATTTGACATCAGCCTAACAGATTTGTGAAACCCATGGTTATGAAGGGAAAACGAGGAACTTCTCAGTGCACCAGAGTATTCAATTCATGTTTTCTAGTCTCAGATGAATTAATTTCCTCGCCTCCTTCCTACTCCTCCTCCACCTCATGCAGCCATGTCTAGCCGCAACCTACCGCCGTCATTCGCCAATTCACATTGCAACCTCGCAAATCCAACTTTCACGCAGCAATATTCGCGGTATTACAAGATAAAATTCCGATTATTATATGCATACAGTAATTTAAACCTACCTGGGCGGCCCAATGATTCGAGTTGACAACCTGGTTGGTTTGGGAATTTCTGAATTGGCTCGGGTTGCAATCTCGGCTAGTCGAGTTACGGGGACTAATGACTCGCTTAGTTGAAGAATTAACTTGTTTTGGTTGCCACTGACCTGTTTGATGAAATGCTGATACGATCATTATCGATAGTTGTTTTGTTTTCGACGCTTTCTCTCTACTTCAATGTTGATGTATCTATCTATAGCTGCTCAAAAAGATTCTAAATGGATAATGTTTAAATTTGTTAACTATCGAATTTAGCCCATAACTGTTACAGCATCCCTTCATCGGGACCCATGATTCTTGAAGACACTTTTACTTGATGCACTCTCTGCCCCTCGGATATGTCTCTATCTGAACATGGATCGTATCCATTTCCTCCTCTCTACTAAGGTTATAAAAGGATCTCAATTGCCCGTGCAAGAGTGGGCCGATTAAGACACACGGCGTCCAGTAAAATCAAAGTTGGGCCTTTTGGATGAAGTAAATATGAATTCTTCGGTTCTCAATTTGGGCTTCATTCAGGAGAAAAAAGGTGTTGGAAAACTGAAGTTGGAAATAACCGGGAGGGTTAAATAGTAATTTCCCTTCGGAAAAACCTTGATTCACACCATGGCCTCTGTCTCTCTCATCGACTTCTAATCTCGACCGCCAAGTAACCACCGCATTGGACTCGTCCTCCAACAAGTTCTTGCATCTTCTTGTTTGTTCATCCGTACACCTTAATATCACTCGGATTACAGTCTAATAACTCAGGCTTCCAGGAGTCGCTCGCCAGGTGATATTTTTTGTTTTTTGGTTTTCTGCTTGTTTCATTGTATTGCTGCCGTAAATGACACATCGTGCTCACCTTCTGTGATCCGAATTTTCGTGTTCAATACTCATTGGATGATGGATATGCTTTACTTCGTGGGTATCCGTTGTCTTATGCAAACAGGCTTTTATAGATGGCTAACGATGAAAAGTTGAACCCGGAAGTCACCGTTGACGAGAACGGTAAAGGAGAAGTTAATGGAGTTGTGGAGCCTTCAATAAGTGACGAAAATGGCGATTCGTCTGAAATATCGGCTGCCGCGGAGAAGGAAGAAGATGATGGCAAAGGTGATTCACCTGGTTCTCTTATTGGATTATTTGTAATAGTTCTTCAGCTTGGGTTTCGCGATGTTGCTAATATATGCGTTTTTGTGACATTTGGAAATTGTTACTCGCAGAAGTAACGAAGAAGAAAAAGAAGAAGAATAAAAGCAAGTAAGGATGCTTCCTTTGGCCTAATATTCTTATTGAACTATTTTCCTCGTGCCCAATTCTGTCGTTTTTTATATACAGGAAAAAGAAGGAGCCTCCACAGCAAACTGATCCGCCCTCAATCCCAATTGTTGACCTTTTCCCATCTGGGGAGTTCCCGGAGGGTGAAATTCAGCAGTATAAAGATGAGTAAGTTTATGCATTTTTCTCTTATCATTCTCAAGCAATTGATGCTCCTCAGTTCCCTGTTATTTGTGTTTTAGGCATGAGAAAATAATGATTAACACTTGGAAGAGTTTTGATTTCCTTTTAGCTTAATGAATCGCCCTTATGATATTGTATGCTGGAATGTTTTATTTTCCTTTATGATACAACCTTTTCCAAGTAGACCTCTACAAAATGCATAACAAATAGATCTTGTATTGTATATCCTGGTCAATTCCAGTAATCTATGGAGGATGACTTCTGAAGAGAAGAGAGAGTTGGAGCGCCTTGAAAAGCCAATGTATAATTCAGTTCGGCAAGCAGCCGAAGTTCATCGCCAGGTGGCTACTATGTTTCATATAAGAAAATTTTTCTTCTTAAATTTCTATCATATCTGCTGAAGCTTTTTCTGTTTCTACAGGTTCGGAAGTATATGAAAAGCATTTTGAAGCCTGGAATGTTGATGACTGACCTCTGCGAGACATTGGAAAACACAGTTCGTAAGCTGATATCTGAGAATGGTCTTCAAGCAGGCATTGCATTTCCTACAGGATGCTCTCTGAACTGGTAAATTTGTTTATTTTGTTTTTCCCAAGATAGTTATAATTTGTTCCTTACATAACTGTGTCGTCTGTTAAAACTACATTGCTCTCAGGGTTGCTGCTCATTGGACCCCAAATGCAGGGGATAAAACTGTGCTTCAATATGATGATGTGATGAAACTGGATTTTGGAACTCATATTGACGGTAACGCTTCATAGAAGTTGAATATTTTATGTATACTATTCTTTTTAAGATATAGTTGTTACTGCGAATATAGCTGAAGTGCTTATCCAATTTTTGACTGTCGAAGTGCAGGATATATAGTTGACTGCGCATTTACAGTTGCTTTCAACCCCATTTATGATCCACTTCTCGAAGCTTCACGAGAGGCCACAAATACTGGTGTGAAGGTGCATGATCATTTATTTTCTTTTATTATTTGCATTTCCATCACTATGGGCTAATGCAACCTAGGAATTTTACTATCCAGATTTTTCTGTTGATGAGCTCATTTGTTACCGGAAATACATAGTGTACTTAGAAGAATGAAGTATCAATTTATTGTTATGTGTACAAAAATCTGGAAATCACGTACATATTATCTGTATTTTTAAACTGTTAATCAGGACCATAAATCAGTTATCTTTCACTCCTTAGGAATCTGGAATTGATGTGCGTCTTTGTGATGTCGGTGCTGCCATTCAAGAGGTCATGGAATCATACGAGCTTGAAATCAATGGGAAGGTCTTTCAAGGTATGGTGGTTATTGATATAGTTGTTTCATTTCAAAGCTTAATCATGTATCGAATTTTTACATGTGCATGGTTATGTCATTTTAGTCCAGTTGTATGGGCTAACATGCATAATCACTGATACTTTTTGAGGAAAGTAGATTTACTTGATTGTATTTTTCATTATGATGCTTTTGGATGGAAGTAGATTTACTGGATTATATTTTTCATTGTGAGAAAAATGCGTTTTGGCTTAATCTGACTATATTTCAAGACAAAAGTTGAAAGGTTAGCTGTGATGTTGAGCTAAATTGATGGAAAGTCGGGTGAATATTTTATGTTTAAAGTATTTAGATTTGCTGAATGACATAAATGGCTACCGGGTCACCAGGTTAGTTCTTCTATCTGTCAATCCACCTCTCCAACATACTATGTTTCTGTTTCCAATATTTGGGTCACCTGCTAATGACTCTTGTATAGCAGTTAACTTTCTCCTGGTAGTTACTTAAACCAAGTTTTATTTTAAAATGAACATTACTAGCATCCAAAGTTTTTATCACTTGCAAAATATGAGATGTAGATGTTTTGGAGCACATTCAGTTGCTTTATGCTTCAAGGGCATACAAAAATTTTGTGCGGTGAAGTTTTTCGACTGTGTGCCGAAAATATTATGCAGTAACATTTAATACCCTCTAGTTTTGGTTTTTCAATTTGCTAAGTTTCATATTTGGTTTATGACTTTTCCTTGTTACATCTGTGTATTTTCTGCTTAGTGACTGGTTATTCTTTTATTTTTTCCGCCCTTTTTGTGGCATGGATTTCTAATGTCACTGGCAGTAAAAAGTATTCGCAACTTGAATGGACACAGCATTGGTCGATATCAGATACATGCTGGAAAATCTGTTCCGATAGTTAAAGGAGGTGAGCAGACGAAGATGGAAGAGGGTGAATTTTTCGCGATTGAAACATTTGCGTCAACAGGTACTGATGATTCTTCAGGCTACTAGTTGGGTTTGTGTTGTAACATCTAATTGTAATTAGTGTTTTCTGTTATGTGCAGGAAAAGGATACGTTCGAGAAGATCTTGAGTGCAGCCATTACATGAAAAATTTTGATGTTGGCCATATACCACTGAGGCTACCAAGGGCAAAGCAACTGTTAGCAACAATCAACAAGAACTTTTCTACTTTGGCCTTCTGCAGGCGGTATTTAGACCGACTAGGGGAGACCAAATATCTGATGGCACTAAAGAATTTGTGCGATTCTGGCATTGTTCAGGTACTTCTTGACACGAGACTCCACCAAAGTTCCCCTTTCTTTTTCATTTATTTTCCTTGTATTTGCATGCCTTGGTGATACAGCACAGATCAGCAATGCTGGAATATTAGGCGTAGTTCTCAAATGGCCCTTTTTAAATAAATAAAATAAACAACCGGAATTAAACTTATTAATCTTATTGTGTGTTGGCAGCCTTATCCTCCCTTGTGCGATGTGAAAGGAAGCTATGTATCCCAGTTCGAGCACACCATCTTACTCCGTCCAACCTGCAAAGAGGTCATATCAAGGGGGGATGACTACTAGTAGTATATAAGGCTTATTAAGCAAATTGCCAAAGAATAGAATTCCAGAGATTTTCAGATATTATATTTTCTGTTTGGTTGTAACTTTTTACTCGCAGATTTGGTTGTCCTAAAATTGTCCTGTAATATCTCTGAAGTTCGTCATGGGAGAGACACAGAGCGCTGAGTGTGATTCCTTTGGCATATTGGCTGATCCTTAGAAAATGATCCCTCTGGTCATCATTTCTGCTGTAACAACTGCATCTGATTTGATATTGGTAATGTTTTTTCTATAGCTTACCAACCTTTCACAACTGATCTATATTTTTTGGCTGACCAGTCGTTTTATTTTATTTTTTTCAAAAATTATGTTAAACAAAGTAAACAAATTATATTCATTTGGTAGTATATTCATATTTCTTAGTTCGGATTCCCCATACACAAATATCAGTTTCCCCGTAAAAAGTAGTAATACACAATAGATGGTTATTTCGCTCTGAAAAAACCATGTCTCCATCGTTTCTTTCCTCTATCGCCAAGTAACCACAATAAAAAGAAAAACAACCTCCCTTTTATAAAAAAACATAAGAGGAAAACTTATCATTAATTCTTTTATTTATTCTCTGAATATGTATTTATGTATGATGGTTTGGTTTGATTATATAACAAATGTTTTTAAATAATATTTTTAAAATTGATATTTTCTCACATCATTAATAATTATTACACATTTCATATTATTACTAATTGTGATCCTTCACTTAGTCTACATGTAGTCCACCTTAATCAATAATAATTCTTCACCAATTTCATTTAGTCAATAATAATTTTCTATGTCTTTCACTTAGTCAACTTCCGTGGCTCACACTTCATCTTCTTATTTGCTCAGTTTACACTATAATTTCAATTTATTGGTATGATTTGTGCGTATGCGAACAGGTTTTTATCGATGGGAAACGATGAAAGGATGAACACGCAAGTCCCCGTTCCCGTTGACGACAACGGGAAAGAAGTTCATGGAGTCGAGGAGCTTTCAATTAGCAACGGAAACGCCGAATCCTCTGAATCATCGGCTGCCGCGGAGAAGGAAGAAGATGATGCCAAAGGTGACTGTTCTGTTCTGTTATTGGATTATATGTAACCGTTCTTCACACTGGGTATTATCGACAGACATCTGCTCTGCCTTCGTGATGCTACTGATATATTCGTTTTTCTGACATTTGGAAATTGTTACTCGCAGAAGTAACGAAGAAGAAAAAGAAGAAGAAGAAAAGCAAGTAAGGATACTTCTTTTGGCCTTAATATTCTCCTTGAACGATTTTCGTCGATTCCTATATTATTGTTTTTATGAACAGAAAAAAGAAGGAGCCTCCACAGCAGACTGATCCTCCTTCTATCCCAGTTGTTGAGCTTTTTCCATCTGGGGAGTTCCCGGAGGGTGAAATTCAGCAATATAAGGACGAGTAAGTTTATGGATTTTTTCTACTTATCATTCTCAGGCAATCCATGCTCCTTAGTTCCCTGTCATTTGTGTTTTTGGCGCGAGGAAATAATGATTAACAACTTGGAAGATTGCCTATTTCCTTACGAGGTCGCATGCTGGAATGCATAACTAACAGATAAAAATTGTATATTTTGGTCAAAATTCCAGTAATTTATGGAGGATGACTTCTGAGGAGAAGAGAGAGTTGGAGCGCCTTGAAAAGCCTAAGTATAATTCAATTCGGCAAGCAGCAGAGGTTCATCGCCAGGTGGCTACTACTATGTCCCTCCCATATAAAAAAACTTTTGTTCTTTAATTTGTACCATATCCGCTGAAGCTTTTTGTGTTTTAATAGGTTCGGAAGTATATGAAAAGCATTTTGAAGCCTGGATTGTTGATGATCGACCTCTGCGAGACATTGGAAAACACAGTTCGTAAGCTGATATCTGAGAATGGTCTGCAAGCAGGCATCGCATTTCCTACAGGATGTTCCCTGAACTGGTAATCATGGATATATTTTTTTCCCTTTAGAGTTATCATGTGTTCATTACATGATTATGCCGTTTTCTAAAACTATGTTGTTCTCAGGGTTGCTGCTCACTGGACCCCAAATGCAGGGGATAAGACTGTGCTTCAATATGATGATGTAATGAAATTGGATTTTGGAACTCATATCGATGGTAAAGTTGCACAGAAGTTGAATATTTTTTGCATATATTATTCTTTTTCCAGACAGAATTGTTGTTGCAATATGATAAATCTGATGTGTTTATCCAATTTTTGATTGTCGAACTGCAGGATATATAGTTGACTCTGCGTTTACAGTGGCATTCAACCCCATTTTTGATCCACTACTTGAAGCTTCACGAGAAGCAACAAACACCGGCGTTAAGGTGCCGAATCATTTATTTTCATCTATTATTTACATTTCCATCACTACAAGCTAGTGCAACATAGGACTTTGACTATCCTGATTTTTTCTGTTTGGCCAGTGCAACATATCAACAAGCTCATATTCTTCTGCTTACCTTCAGATATTTCAAAACCTAATCCATTCCATAGATTTTATTCTTGTATTGATAAGCTGCAAATCGGGAGCATAACTTGATCATCTTTCAACTCTCTAGGAAGCTGGAATTGATGTGCGTCTTTGTGATGTTGGTGCTGCTATTCAAGAGGTCATGGAATCTTACGAGCTTGAAATCAATGGGAAGGTCTTTCAAGGTATTGTGGTGATATGATGTTGTTGTGTCATTTCAAAGCTTAATCATGCATTTTAGTACATTTGTGTGTATTCCAATTTACTGGATCATATTTGGTTTATGATTTATTCCTGCTACATCTTAATGCTTGAGTGACTGACTATTCTTCTTCTTTTCCTCCCTTTTCATGGCATGGAATTTCCAATGTCACTGGAAGTAAAAAGTATTCGCAACTTGAATGGACACAGCATAGGCCGATATCAAATACATGCAGAAAAATCCGTTCCGATAGTTAAAGGAGGTGAGCAGACGAAGATGGAAGAGGGCGAATTTTTTGCGATCGAAACATTTGCATCAACAGGTGCTAAAAATCATCCTTCAGGCTACTAGTTGGTTTTTGTTGTAAAATCTAATTGTTATTATTGTTTTATGTTATGTGATGCAGGAAAAGGATATGTTCGAGAAGATCTTGAATGCAGCATTTACATGAAAGATTTTGATGTTGACCATATACCACTGAGACTACCAAGGGCAAAGCAACTGTTAGCAACGATCAACAACAACTTTTCTACTTTGGCCTTCTGCAGGCGGTATTTAGACCGACTGGGAGAGACCAAATATCTGATGGCGCTAAAGAATTTGTGTGATTCCGGCATTGTTCAGGTATTTTTTGTCACAAAACTCTATCGAAGTTTCCTTTTTCTTTTTTCATTTATTTTAAGAACGCAGATTGCAGTGTTCTTGATATAAGCTTGGCCAACAGCAATTTTGGAATACTTAGTCGTAGTTCTCTTTTGGTCCTTTATAAATAATTTTAAAAAATAAACACCGGAATGAAACTTACTAATTTTGTTGTTTGTTGGCAGCCTTGTCCTCCTCTGTGCGATGTGAAAGGAAGCTATGTATCCCAGTTCGAGCACACCATCTTACTCCGTCCAACCTGCAAAGAGGTCATATCAAGAGGGGATGATTATTAGTAGTATTTGTGTCTCAATTAGCAAGTTTCCAACCTCGTGGGTGTCTGAGTGTTAATCTTAAATAAGATGTAGAGTTCAATATTTAAAGATCTCCTCTTTTTCATTATATAATGAAAATGATTAGTTGTCGCAATTACAGAAGTTGGATTCAGACATTTTCAGTTATTTTCTGCACTCCTTAGGTTTTTGTTTGGTAAACTAATGATGTTTTATTGGCAGATTTGTTGGCCCTAAAATTGTCCTGTAAGTATAGACGTGAAGTTTTCGTACTAGAGACACGGACAGCCAAATGGCACCCTTTCCTACATTGGGATTGAGATCGCAATTTTGAGTATAATAAAAAATAAAATATTTTAATTTCATTTGAGAAGAATTGATATTTTTATAATTAAAAAATACTAAATGAATAGCTATGATAACAAAACTTAGTACCCGTCAATTATTGCATATCCAGTAAAATAATACCTCGCCTCGACAACCACCCACCCATAAAGAATATTAAATCAAAGAGCTGACTTTTGACTTTCTATTCGTTGCCATTTTGCAAACTTACAAGCTCTTGCCGCCATATTAGTGGCCTTTATCTTATTCCTCTTCTATTCATTCTCTACTTTGATTATCGGCATAAACATCTTAACCTGGGAATCGAGGAAAACGGCTTCCATGAATGCCTCTTCATCTTTGGCTTCACGCTCCACTGCTCGATGGAGTTACGATGTCTTTCTGAGTTTCAGAGGCGAAGACACCCGCAAGAGCTTCACAGACCATTTGTACTCTGCCCTGCAGCAAAGAAGCATCGTCGTCTTCAGGGACGAGGCTGAACTTGAGAAAGGGAAAGCCATTGGACCAGAACTCCTGAAGGGCATTGAAGAATCGAGGCAGGCCGTTGTAATTCTATCGAGTAACTATGCTTCCTCCACTTGGTGCTTGGACGAGCTTGTCAAAATCATTCAATGCATGTTGTCTGAGGGACAGACAGTCATACCAGTCTTTTATCATGTCGATCCCTCTGAATTAAGGAAGCAAACAGGGAGATGTCAGGAATTCTTTGATAAATATCAAGAAAGGTTCGGGAATGACTCAGACAAGGTGCTTAGCTGGAGGAATGCATTGACAGCAGTGGCCAATCTCAATGGATGGCATCTGGATCACCAGTAAGTAACTAAATCATTCCTTACTTTTCTTTTCTTTTTTTTTTTAATTTGATCTCAATAAAAAAGAGACGTGTCTTTGAATTTTGGAATGTGAATATAAAATTATTTTGTTGATCAATAACCTGGTCCTTGGTGATTTTTACAGCTTGTGTATTATTCTTTTTAATTTGTAGACATGAATCCAAAATTATACAAGAAATTGTTGAGTATATTTCGTATAGACGTCTTCCGGATGTATTATCTGCTCTGGGGGAGTTTGTAGGAATGGATTCTCGCCTGATGCAGCTAAGCACATGTATGGACATAGGTTCGAATGACGTTCGCTTTGTGGGGATCTGTGGGATGGGAGGTATAGGGAAGACCACCATTGCAAGAGCATATTATAATCAGGTATCCCATCAATTTGACGGTAGTGCCTTTCTTGCCAATGTTAAAGAAGTTTCAGCCAAGGATGGTTTGGTTGCTTTACAACACCATCTTCTTTGTGATATTCGCAAAAAGGAAATCAGGAAAATCCTAGATGTGTACAGTGGGACGGACGAGATAAAGAGAGAACTGTGCAAAAAGAGGGTTCTTATCGTTATTGATGATGTCGATCATCCAGACCATCTGACGTTCTTAGCCGGTAAGGAGGACTGGTTTGGTTCCGGGAGTAGAATAATCGTTACCACCAGAAATGAAAGTTTAGTTCACAGTCACGGGGTTGAAGAAGATAAAATATTCATATACAAACCTGAGGAATTGAAAAACGATGAAGCGATTCTACTATTTAGTCTGAAAGCTTTCAAAAAGAACCATCCTCCTGAAGAATACGCCAAGTTGTCTGCAGATGTTGTAACGTATGCTGGTGGACTTCCTTTGGCTCTTGAAGTTCTGGGTTCCTTTTTGGTTCGTAAAACAATCAAGGAATGGGAAAGTGCACTAGCCAGGATGAAAGCAAATCCTGAGAAAAAGATTCTGGATACTCTTAAAATAAGTTTTGACGGACTTGAGGAACATGAAAAGAAGATTTTCTTGGACATAGCCTGTTTCTTCAAGGGGAAGGACAAAGGTTACATAACAGAGATATTGCAGAGTTGTTCTTTCTATCCTGATATTGGAATCAGATCTCTCGTAGATAAGTCTCTCATAACTATTCTGGACAATAAGACCGTATGGATGCATGATTTGCTCCAAGAAATGTGTTGGAAACTCGTTCGACAAGAATCTGAAGAAGAGCCAGGAAAACGCAGCAGGATTTGGCTCTGTGAGGACATCTGCCATGTTTTTTCAAAAACAACGGTAGGAAAAGCATAACAGTACTGTTTCAGGAAAACTTTGATAAGATGGATAATCATGTGTTTATCTTACTAATTTTTCAACATTTTTTGGTTTTTTTCTTCTTCCAACCTCAGGGAACAGAAGCTGTGGAAGGAATAGTTCTGGAATTGACGGTACCAAGTGAGGCACAGTTAAGTGCTAAAGCCCTCTCACAGATGAGCAGACTAAGATTGTTGATAATTCATAACCTGCACTTCACCCATGGACTTGAACAACTTTCTGATCGGTTAAGGGTTTTGAAATGGCACCAATATCCTTTCAAAAGTTTGCCTTCAAGCTTCAATCCTGAGGAACTTTTTGAACTTGAGCTGTGTCACAGCCAGATCGAACTACTCTGGAAAGGCACACAGGTATGGTGGTGATACACAATTTCGTGTCCTTTTCTTGCAATCCTTGAGTTCATGAAAGATAACATATTACTGTTTCCTGTAAAATCTCATGACAGCATAAGCTTAACAAGCTGAAAATCATCAATCTCAGTCACTCGAAAAGGCTTGTCAAGACACCAAACTTCGAAGGGGTCCCAAATCTTGAGAAGCTGATTCTTGAAGGTTGTACTCGGCTCCGTGAGATCGATCAATCTATTGGATTTCTTAAAGGACTTGCTACATTGAACCTGAAAGATTGCAGAAGCCTTACAAGTCTTCCGAGCAGTATCCATGACATAAAAGCTCTTAAAAACATTAACCTATCGGGATGCCTGAAGCTTGAGTACTTGTTGGAGGAATTTGGTCCAGCAGAGTACCTGGAGAACCTTGATATTAGTGGAACCGCAATAAGACGTCCACCAGCTTCCTTGTCATATTTCACGAAACTTAGGATACTGTCTCTTCGTGGATATAGATTGGAGCAACGTAAAAGTTGGATGTCCCACTTACCCTTTGTTGGAGGAAAAGCTACAGACTCTACGAGTTCGCTATTTCAGTCGTTGTCAGGTTTATACACCTTAAAGGGATTGGATTTGAGTAATTGCTCCCTGTCAGAGGATTCAGTACCCAGTGATCTCAGTAGCTTTTCCTCTCTATTAACATTGAATCTGAGCGGCAACGATTTTTCAACCCTGCCATCAAGTATCAGCAAACTCTCCAATCTTGAATTTCTTTATATGGATTCCTGCAAGAGGCTTAGATCGCTTCAGGAAGTTCCTTTAACCGTGAAAATTGTCACCGCACGAGCTTGTAGGTCTTTGGATATATTACCTGCCAAAGGCCAGGTGTTAAGCTTGGAATCTCAGGAATCAGAGTCTACCAATCGCTTAAATCTGGTGGAGAATCAAGGCATCGAGAAATTTGATATCCGAATGACACGACAATATGTGCTTTGTTTCGCCGTATATTTGCTCACTCCTCTATATCCCGATTACTTATCAGACGAAGATATGCTTGTGATACAGCGTCTGTTCAATAAAGGACCTCCAATGGACATGGTGTTTATGGGGAGTGAAATCCCCTGGTGGTTCAACTTCCGAGGTTCGGGGAACACAATAAACATCCAGTTGCCACCGGTTTGGCAAGACCCCAAGTGGTTGGGATTTGCAGTCAGTGCTGTTCTTGTGCCACGCCAAGGTTTCTCTATGATATGCAGATCCCATTTGCGGTGTAATATGGTTCTCAGAACCCACGACTCCAATCAAATCGAGGGCGTTCTTTCGCACACCTACTTGCACGAAAACAGTAGCACCATTCAGGTTGATCAGTTCTGGTTTTGCTATCTGCCTCGTCACGGATTCTTAAATACAGACTGGCCTGACGAATGCAAGATAAGTTGCAAAATTGAGACCAGTATCATGGCTTTGGATGAGTACTTTGATGTGAAGGAGTGCGGGGTTCATTTGGTGTACGAGGGTGACGGAGTGGAGTTTGACCATCAGGTGAGACAGTACTGTCGGTCCAACATAAATGAGCTTAAACTGGTTCTGCATCAAGGGAATGGGTTTGATTTTGGTGGCTTTGTACCACATGGTACCGTCCTGAAGCGAAAACGTGATGATTCGAGGGCTGGATCCGGTGGAAATTGCAACTTTAGTCTAACTGAACTGAATTCAACACAGGATCAACAAGATGGGCCTCCGTCCGTGGAGAATAACTGAAGACTCCTGTGCATTTAATCAGGTTGTTTCCATATTTTGTAATTAGGATGTCTAAATTACTGTAGTAATCTTAAAATTTGAAGGTATTATGGAGATTTGATGTTGTGTTATGTCAAAGCTTAAATAATTAAAGGAGGTAAGCAGACGAAAGATGGAAGAGGGCGAAGATTTTGATGTTGGCCATATACCACGAGACTACCCAGGGCAAAGCAACTGTCAGCGAGAAACAACAAAAACTTTTCTACTTTAGACCAACTGGGGGAGACCAAATATTTGATGGTCACAATATAATGATAGATACCTCTTCAATTTTTTTAAAAAATATTCTTCAACATTTTATACCTGGTGTTACACCACAGACTGCAGTGTTCTTGATATAAGCTTGGCCAACAGTAATTTTGGAATACTTAGGCGTAGTTCTCTTTTGACACTTTATAAATAATTAAAAAAAAACACCGGAATGAAACTTATTAATTTTGTTGTTTGTTGGCAGCCTTGTCTTCCACTGTGCGATGTGAAAGGAAGCTACGTATCCCAGTTCGAGCACACCATCAACTCCGTCCAACTTGCAAAGAGGTCATATCAAGAGGGGATGACTACTAGTAGTTTTTGTGTCTTAATAAGCAAGTTACCAACCTCGTGGGTGTTTGAGTGTTAAACTTAAATAAGATGTAGAGTTCGATATTTAATTTAAATTATCAAATAGTTTAAAGATTTCTTATTTTTAATTATATACTGAAAATGATTAGTGGTGATTATTATTAGAGAAGTTAGATTCACAGATTTTCAGTTATTTTCTGCACTATTTATTTTTTGTAAACTCTTAAATTGATTAAATGATTGAATACCCATTTTTAATTTTGCACTCTCCGACATTTGGTGTGACAGTAAACAGTTTTTTAAAATTTTTTAAAAAAACAAATGTCGTTTTATTGACAAATTCGTTTGTCCCGAAATCGTTGCAGAAATACTTTTTTATTGACAGTGCAGGTCTATTATTGCAGATCTAATAAATTAATACTCCTCCTACCATAAAAAATATTAAATCAAATGATAGAAAAGGTCACTGCCATGGATTTACCTCCTACAAAGAGCTGACTTTTGACTTTCTCTTCGTTGATATCTTGCAAACTTACAAGCTCTTGCCGCCATATTAGTGGCCTTTATCTTATTCCTCTTCTATTCATTCTCTACTTTGATTATCGGCATAGACATTTTAACCTGGTAATCGAGGGAAATGGCTTCCATGAATGCCTCTTCATCTTTGGCTTCACGCTCCACTGCTCGATGGAGTTACGATGTCTTTCTGAGTTTCAGAGGCGAAGACACCCGCAAGAGCTTCACAGACCATTTGTACACTGCCCTGCAGCAAAGAAGCATCGTCGTCTTCAGGGACGAGGCTGAACTTGAGAAAGGGAAAGCCATTGGACCAGAACTCCTGAAGGGCATTGAAGAATCGAGGCATGCCGTTGTAATCCTGTCTAGTAACTATGCTTCCTCCACTTGGTGCTTGGACGAGCTTGTCAAAATCATTCAATGCATGTTGTCTGAGAGACAGATAGTCTTACCAGTCTTTTATCATGTCGATCCCTCTGAGTTAAGGAAGCAAACAGGGAGATGTCAGGAATTCTTTCATAAATATCAAGAAAGGTTCGGGAATGACTCAGACAAGGTGCTTGGCTGGAGGAATGCCTTGACAGCAGTGGCCAATCTCAATGGATGGCATCTGGATCACCAGTAAGTAACTATATCATTCCTTACTTTTCTTTTCTTTCTTTTTTTTAATTTGATCTCAATAAAAAAGAGTCGTGTCTTTGAATTTTGGAATGTGAATATAAAATTATTTTGTTGATCAATAACCTGGTCCTTGGTGATTTTTACAGCTTGTGTATTATTCTTTTTGATTTGTAGACATGAATCCAAAATTATACAAGAAATTGTTGAGTACATTTCGTATAGACGTCGTCCGGATGTATTATCTGCTCTGGGGGAATTTGTAGGAATGGATTCTCGCCTGATGAAGCTAAGCTCATGTTTGGACATAGGTTCGAATGATGTTCGCTTTGTGGGGATCTGTGGAATGGGAGGTATAGGAAAGACCACCATTGCAAGAGCATATTATAATCAGGAATCCCATCAGTTTGACGGTAGTGCCTTTCTTGCCAATGTTAAAGAAGTTTCAGCCAAGGATGGTTTAGTTGCTTTACAACACCATCTTCTCTGTGAAATTCGCAAAAAAGAAATCAGGAAAATCCTTGATGTGTACAATGGGACGGACGAGATAAAGAGAGAACTGTGCAAAAGGAGGGTTCTAATCGTTATTGATGATGTCGATCATCCAGACCATCTGAAGTTCTTAGCCGGTAAGGAGGACTGGTTTGGTTCCGGGAGTAGAATAATCGTTACCACCAGAAATGAAAGTTTAGTTCACAGTCACGGGGTTGAAGAAGATAAAATATTCATATACAAACCTGAGGAATTGAAAAACGATGAAGCGATTCTACTATTTAGTCTGAAAGCTTTCAAAAAGAACCATCCTCCCGAAGAATATGCCAAGTTGTCTGTAGATATTGTAACATATGCTGGCGGGCTTCCTTTGGCACTTGAAGTTTTGGGTTCCTTTTTGGTTCGGAAGACAATCAAGGAATGGAAAAGTGCACTGGCCAGGATGAAAGCAAATCCTGAGAAAAAGATTCTGGACACTCTTAGAATAAGTTTTGACGGACTTGAGGAACATGAAAAGAAGATTTTCTTGGACATAGCCTGTTTCTTCAAGGGGAAGGACATAGGTTACATAACAGAGATATTGGAGAGTTGTTCTTTCTATCCTGATATTGGAATCAGATCTCTCGTAGATAAGTCTCTCATAACTATTCTGGACAATAAGACCGTATGGATGCATGATTTGCTCCAAGAAATGTGTTGGAAACTAGTTCGACAGGAATCTGAAGAAGAGCCAGGAAAACGCAGCAGGATTTGGCTCTGTGAGGACATCTGCCATGTTTTTTCAAAAACAACGGTAGGAAAAGCATAACAGTACTGTTTCAGGAAAACTTTGTTAAGATGGATAATCATGTGTTTATCTTACTAATTTTTCAACATTTTTTGGTTTTTTTCTTCTTCCAACCTCAGGGAACAGAAGCTGTGGAAGGAATAGTTCTGGAATTGACGGTACCAAGTGAGGCACAGTTAAGTGCTAAAGCCCTCTCACAGATGAGCAGACTAAGATTGTTGATAATTCATAACCTGCACTTCACCCATGGACTTGAACAACTTTCTGATCGGTTAAGGGTTTTGAAATGGCACCAATATCCTTTCAAAAGTTTGCCTTCAAGCTTCAATCCTGAGGAACTTTTTGAACTTGAGCTGTGTCACAGTCAGATCGAACTACTCTGGAAAGGCACACAGGTATGGTGGTGATACACAATTTCGTGTCCTTTTCTTGCAATCCTTGAGTTCATGAAAGATAACATATTACTGTTTCCTGTAAAATCTCATGACAGCATAAGCTTAACAAGCTGAAAATCATCAATCTCAGTCACTCGAAAAGGCTTGTCAAGACACCAAACTTCAAAGGGGTCCCAAATCTTGAGAAGCTGATTCTTGAAGGTTGTACTCGGCTCCGTGAGATTGATCAATCTATTGGATTTCTTGAAGGACTTACTATACTGAACCTGAAAGATTGCAGAAGCCTTACAAGTCTTCCGAGCAGTATCCATGGCATAAAAGCTCTTAAAAACATTAACCTATCGGGATGCCTGAAGCTTGAGTACTTGTTGGAGGAATTTGGTCCAGCAGAGTGCCTGGAGAACCTTGATATTAGTGGAACCGCAATAAGACGTCCACCAGCTTCCTTATCATATTTCACGAAACTTAGGATACTGTCTCTTCGTGGATATAGATTGGAGCAGCGTAAAAGTTGGACGTCTCACTTACCCTTTGTTGGAGGAAAAGCTACAGACTCTACGAGTTCGCTATTTCAGTCGTTGTCAGGTTTATACACCTTAAAGGGATTAGATTTAAGTAATTGCTCCCTGTCAGAGGGTTCAGTACCCAGTGATCTCAGTAGCTTTTCCTCTCTATTAACATTGAATCTGAGCGGCAACGATTTTTCAACCGTGCCAGCAAGTATCAGCAAGCTTTCCAATCTCGAATTTCTCTATATGGATGCCTGCAAGAGGCTTAGTGTTGGTAATAAAACCCACAAAAGGCAAGAGAGTGAGCAATTGTACTAGATATTCTTCTATAAGAAAAATAACTAGCACAATAACCACAACTACTATACCAAAACAAAAGACTATTAACTAGAAGAGAAGACCCCAAAGAGAAGAGAACACCCAAAGATTTACGAGGTTCAGCCAATTTGGCTTACGTCCTCGGACACTACTGAATAATATTTCTTGTAGAAATATTACAAAGATAAGAGAGGAAGAACAAGCTATAAGAGAAGATTAATGCTTGTTGGGATGATCTATAAGGATGGTGAGGGGTTCCTTTTATAGGTGAAGGAAACCCCTCCCCCTTGTAAACTAGCAATGTGGGATTAGCCACACTCACACTAATTTACCCATATACCCCTTATATTAACAAATCTCCACCTTGGCAAATTCCACATTTATCTTGTACTTATCCACCAGAATATCTCGTAGTGTCTTCAATCAATCTTCTTCAAACTGTGACAATGTTTATCAAGTTTAAACAATGTTGAAACTTGATTACAGTCACTACTTTCGTCATCATATCAGCAGGATTCTCAGTGGTAGAGATCTTCTGTATCTGAACTCCACCTTCTTCCAAAATCTCACGAACAAAATGATAACGAACATCAATGTGCTTCGTTCTTGCATGAAAGACTTGATTCTTTGCTAAGTGAATAGCACTTTGACTATCAGAATATAATTTGACATATTTCTGATCAACTCCCAAGTCTTTAAGCAATCCTTGAAGCCAGATCGCTTCTTTTACAGCTTCTGTGATTGCCATATATTCTGCCTCTGTTGTAGACAATGCCACAGTTGACTGTAAAGTAGACTTCCAGCTAACTGGTGCCTTAGCCAAGGTAAACAAATAGCCAGTTGTAGAGCGTCTTTTATCAATGTCACCTGCATAATCAGAATCACAATATCCAACTATACATTGACCATGTGATTCATCTCGCTCAAATACCAAACCAACGTCTACAGTATTTTGGATATACCGTAGAATCCATTTCACAGCCTGCCAATGATCTTTTCCTGGATCATGCATGTATCTACTAACAACTCCAACAGCTTGTGAAATATCAGGTCTTGTACACACCATAGCATACATCAGGCTTCCAACAGCATTTGCATATGGGACTTTTTCCATGTATTCTCGTTCTTCAGTCGTCTTTGGAGATAATTGATTACTCAATTTAAAGTGATGAGCAAGTGGAGTACTTACAGGTCTTGAATTGTTATTCATACCAAAACGCTGTAGTACTTTCTTCAAGTATTCCTTCTGAGTTAGACAAAGTTTGTTCCTTTGTCTATTCCTACTTATCTCCATTCCGAGAATCTTCTTGGCTTCTCCCAAATCCTTCATCTCGAATTCTTTGCTCAATTGTGCCTTCAGTCTGTCAATATCTACTTGACTCTTAGATGCTATCAACATATCATCCACATATAAGAGTAAGTAGATGTAGGACCCATCTCGTAATTTGTGAAAATATACGCAATGGTCATACTTGCTTCTTGTGTACTTCTGGCTCATCATGAACTTGTCAAATCTCATATACCACTGTCTTGGTGACTGTTTCAATCCATACAGTGATTTCTTCAGCTTACAAACCCAATCTTCTTTTCCAGCAACTTTGTACCCATCTGGCTGAGACATATAGATTTCCTCTTCCAAATCTCCGTGTAGGAATGCGGTCTTGACATCAAGTTGAGCTAGCTCCAAATTCAACTGTGCCACCAAGGTCAACAAGATTCTGATAGAGGTATGTTTTACTACTGGAGAAAACACCTCATTATAGTCAACTCCTTCCTTTTGAGCATAACCTTTAGCCACCAATCTTGCCTTGTAGCGAATGTCATCATTTGGAAATCCATCTTTCTTTGCAAAAACCCATTTGCAACCAATTGCTTTCTTTTTCTTTGGCAGTATTGTCAGTTCCCAAGTCAGATTCTTCTGAAGTGACTTCATCTCTTCATCCATTGCACTTTTCCATCTTTCATTTTCAGTACTTCGTACTGCTTCAAGAAAAGTGGATGGAACATCATCTACAACTGGAAGTGCATAGGCCACCATATCAACAAATCTAGCAGGCTTCTGTATTTGTCGTCTTGGCCTATCGACTGCAATTGACTCTGGTTGCTGTTGAGACTCTTGGGTTGTAACCTCTTCTTCATCTGACTCTTCTTCTATCATAGAAGAGTTTCTGGTAACATTGTTTGCTGGGTTCACCTCTGTCTGGTCAAACTCCACCTGCTTTGGTGTATCATTGTCTTCTTTTGTTACCTTGTTCATCATAGCAGATTCATTAAAGGTAACATCCCTACTGATGATAGTCTTCTTTGCTTCTAGACACCAAAGACGGTATCCCTTCACTCCAGGATTGAATCCCATAAAGAGAGCCTTCTTCGCTCGTGGATCCAATTTTGATTCTATGACATGATAATATGCCGTAGAACCAAATATGTGCAAAGAATCATAATCTATTGCAGGTTTTCCAGACCAAGCCTCCAGAGGAGTTTTGCCACCGATAGCAGATGATGGCAACCGATTAATGAGGTGTTGAGCATATGTTACTGCCTCAGCCCAAAATTTTCTGCCTAACCCAGCATTAGACAGCATACAGCGGACTTTCTCCACCAATGTCTTGTTCATACGCTCTGATACTCCATTCTGCTGTGGTGTTTCTCGAACGGTAAAGTGTCGAACTATGCCATATTCTTGGCATACCTTCTGGAAAGAATTACTTGTGTATTCTCCGCCATTGTCTGTTCGGAGTATTTTGATCTTCCTTCCGGTCTGGTTCTCTACTTGAGCTTTCCATTTAAGAAAAATCTCCAACACTTCGTTTTTATTCTTCATTGTAAACACCCACACTCTTCTTGAGAAATCATCAACAAAGGTAACGAAATAGTAACTACCTCCAAGGGATGGAGTCTTCGCAGGTCCCCACACATCTGAGTGTACATAATCCAAAATACCCTTGGTATTATGGATAGCAGAACCAAACTTCACTCGCCTTTGTTTTCCCATTATGCAATGCTCACAAAAATTCAATTTGCAAGCCTTCACACCTTTCAGCAGTCCTTGCTTGGCAAGAAGTTGCAAGGATTTTTCTCCAGCATGTCCCAACCGCATATGCCACATCTTGGTTGCATCTGTGTCCTTCTGGCTGCTGACAGTTGTCACTGTTGTTGCTGTCCCAATAACCGTACTACCTTGATAGTAATACAGGTTATTCTTCCTGATACCTTTCAACATCACCAGTACACCTGAAGTTGCCTTAAGAACACCATCTCTCATTGTTATCACTAGACCTTTTGACTCCAAGGCCCCCAATGAGATAAGATTCTTCTTCAAGTTAGGCACATATCGAACATCCTTCAAGATTCTCGTAGATCCATCATGATTCTTCAGTTTGATTGAACCAATCCCGGCAGTTTTACATGGATTATCGTTACCCATGTAAACAACTCCACCATCTAGTTCTTCAAAGTTAAAGAACCATTCTTTAACAGGGCACATATGATAAGTGCATCCTGAATCTAAAATCCACTCGTCTAGTTGAGAAGTTGAAGATGATGCCACCAAAGAGAAATCTGAATCAGCATCACTCTTGTATTCGGCTACGTTTGCATCTTGTGAAGCTTTCTCTTTCTTCTTTAGCTTGGGACAGTTCTTCTTCCAGTGCCCTTTTTCTCGACAAAAGGCACATTCATCCTTGCTTAGTCGGAACTTAGACTTGCTTCTTCCTCTCCTTGCTTTAGCTTGACTTTGAGAGCGACCTCTCACAACAAGAGCTTCTGTAGTAGCACTTGTGCTTTCTTGCTTGTCTTTTCTTCTGAGTTCATAGCTATATAAAGCCCCACAGACTTCTTTGAGAGATACCTCGGCTTTCCCATGAAGTAGTGTAGTTTCAAGAAACTCAAACTCTTCGGGAAGGGAACCCAACAACATCAAAGCCAAATCTTCGTCATTGAAAGTCACATCCAAATTCAACAAATCAGCCACAAGCTGATTAAAACTGGTGATGTGATCATTCAGTGTGGTACCTTGAACATATGTGAAGCGAAACAATCTCTTCTTCATATATAACTTGTTTTGACTGCTTCTCTTCAAAAATTTATCTTCAAGTGCCTTCCATAGTTTGCTAGCAGAAGTCTCTCTTGAGAATGCATACTTCTGCTCCCTTGAAAGGCATGATCGTATTGTACCACATGCTACACGATTCAGAGTCTTCCAATCTTTCTCTTCAATATCAGCTGGTTTGTCTTCTTCAATGGCAATGTCTAGACCTTGCTGAAAGAGAGCGTCTAGAACCTCACTTTGCCACATTCCAAAATGACCGGTACCATCGAAAATCTCCACTGTGAATCTTGCATTTGCAATTGACGGTATCACAGGTCTTCCATGAAATGAAGACGACGTGGAGCCAATTTTGCTATCAGCCATTTTCCCTCTAACTTCTGTTAATAGCTATCAATGCGGAACAATGAGCCAAAAGAAGAACTTTTCTGATGTGGCAGATCAGATAAAACTGCAACCACAGAGCATACTCAGTATAACCTTAGGCTCCGCTACCACTTGTTGGGAATAAAACCCACAAAAGGCAAGAGAGTGAGCAATTGTACTAGATATTCTTCTATAAGAAAAATAACTAGCACAATAACCACAACTACTATACCAAAACAAAAGACTATTAACTAGAAGAGAAGACCCCAAAGAGAAGAGAACACCCAAAGATTTACGAGGTTCAGCCAATTTGGCTTACGTCCTCGGACACTACTGAATAATATTTCTTGTAGAAATATTACAAAGATAAGAGAGGAAGAACAAGCTATAAGAGAAGATTAATGCTTGTTGGGATGATATATAAGGATGGTGAGGGGTTCCTTTTATAGGTGAAGGAAACCCCTCCCCCTTGTAAACTAGCAATGTGGGATTAGCCACACTCACACTAATTTACCCATATACCCCTTATATTAACACTTAGATCGCTTCAGGAAGTTCCCTTAACAGTGAAAATTGTCACCGCACGAGCTTGTAGGTCTTTGGATATATTACCTGCCAAGGGGCAGGTGTTAAGTTTGGAATCTCAAGAATCAGAGTCTACCAATCGCTTAAATCCGGTGGAGAATCAAGGCAACGAGAAAATTGATATCCGAATGACACGACAATATGTGCTTTGTTTCGCCTTATATTTCATCACTCCTCTATATCCCGTTATCTTATCTGACGAAGATATGCTTGTAGTACAGGGTCTGTTCAATAAAGGACCTCCAATGGACATAGTGTGGATGGGGAGTGAAATCCCCTGGTGGTTCAACTTCCGAGGTTCGGGGAACACAATAAACATCCAGTTGCCACCGGTTTGGCAAGACCCCAAGTGGTTGGGATTTGCAGTCAGTGCTGTTCTTGTGCCACGCCAAGGTTTCTCTGTTATATGCAGTTCCCATTTGCGGTGTAATATGGTTCTCAGAACCCACGACTCCAATCAAATCGAGGGCGTTCTTTCGCACACCTACTTGCACGAAAACAGTAGCACCATTCAGGTTGATCAGTTCTGGTTTTGCTATATGCCTCGTCACGGATTCTTAAATACAGACTGGCCTGACGAATGCAAGATAAGTTGCAAAATTGAGACCAGCATCATGGCTTTGGATGAGTACTTTGATGTGAAGGAGTGCGGGGTGTTAGGACTGTGGGCGTCATACCCCAAATCCACATTAGTATGATATTGTCCGCTTTGGGCCAAGCCCGCACGGATTTGTTTTTGGGCTCCTTCCCAAAAGGCCTCATACTAATTAAAGGGGTTGAACCTATTTATATTGGTTCCTCTCCTTGTTTCTCTTCAATGTGGGATTGGTTTGCATTGTATCTCAACAATCCTCCCCTCAAACCAAGACCACACAACTCGTGACCTCCCCTCGAGCGGGAATCCATTTGATCTGCCAACCATCTTGCACCGCCGCTACAACCTCGCGGGACACGCCGCCCGACCTCTATTTTTCGTCGGGAAGACTTTCGACACAAGGCATCAACCGCAGACCTCCAATGTCACTCCGAAATAACAAGTCCTCCACAGTCCGTCACTCCATCTCCCCGAACCTGGGCTCCGTTACCAAATTGTTAGGACTGTGGGCGCCATACCCCAAATCCACATTAGTATGATATTGTCCGCTTTGGGCCAAGCCCGCACGGATTTGTTTTTGGGCTCCTTCCCAAAAGGCCTCATACTAATTAAAGGGGTTGAACCTATTTATATTGGTTCCTCTCCTTGTTTCTCTTCAATGTGGGATTGGTTTGCATTGTATCTCAACACGGGGTTCATTTGGTGTACGAGGGTGACGGAGTGGAGTTTGACCATCAGGTGAGACAGTACTGTCGGTCCAATATAGACGAGCTTAAACTAGTTTTGCATGAAGGTAATGGGTTTCAATTTGTTGGCTTTTTACCACATGGTACCGTCCTGAAGCGAAAACCTGATGATTCGAGCAATGACAATGGGGCTGGATCCAGTGGAAATGGCAACTTTAGTCTAACTGAATTGAATTCAACACAGGGTCAACAAGATGGGCCTCCGTCCGTGGAGAATAACTGAAGACTCTTAACCATCTAATCAAGTTGTTTCCATATTCTGTTATTAGGATATTTAAGTTAATAAACCCGGACAAAATCCGAAGAGATACTAATTATAATAATCGAATCGGTATCAGTATAAATACTCTTCTATTTCAAAAGAAAAAAATACAGAATAAAATCATGTGAGTTCTTTTATATGCGATGCCAGTACCGCCGATCCACCTATCCTCTATAGCTATCTCGACCGGAAAAGATAAGCACGGGTGAGGAGATAATTATGGGAGAATTGGAGAACAGACAAGCCAGTTTGGTACCGGACGTGGTCCAGGAAGCATGGGCCGAGAATGGGATTTAAGAACCCATTAAATAAGGGGAGATGGAAGCGGGTTAACCTGACAGCATGTGTAAATTATCTTGTGACTGGACCAACCGTCTGTTTTATATGCTGTAGTGTTATTACATAAAGCAGTCAGCAGGTTTCTTGCTGGTGATTGTGCCAGCTCACTGGTTGACCTCAAATCTTTTTAAGGATTAAAATTAAAATTAACCTTAAATAGTCCATCGTAGATGAAAGTATATATAATTCACAAATGCAATGATACCGACAGTGGTCCAGAAAATGAGGGGTGAACAGAATGTCCACCGTGAAATTTAATTCTAATCCCCATGCACACGTGTAAGGCCATGACAGGGAAACTCTATGGTTTGGTCCTTTAAGGAAACTTCTAGGCCTTGGTTTAAGATATCCATCATAGATGCATGCCTTCCTTGGCGTAGTCTTGAGATAATTGCCAAGTAAAAAAAAGATATGTTATTTTAATCCCAATCTCTTTCACAGTCTTTCAATGTCTCCTAATGTTCTTCTAATTTTCGATTTTAATTCTTAAAATAAATTCTATGATTATTTTATTTAGAATCGTGGACGAATTTTTTCTGTTTTTTGGGTGAAAGTTCATAGAAGCAACTGAAAATAATAATTAATTAAAAATATCTATTTTTGCGTGGATAATATAGATCAAAGTCTAAGGATTCCTTCAGTCTGACACTTGTCGGGTTTGGCGTAATTGGTTATTAAGCTGTACAAAAGCAGGCCCCTCGTTCTATTCACGAACTCTTTTGATATTGATCGCAATGACACAATGATTGCAACAAATTTGGGTCGCTAATACGCCAAAATATTATACGCTATTATTTTGTGTGTACCTAATCTTCGGATAAACATGAGGTGTCTGTTCCTCTATACTCCCACGGTTCCCATCCCTGCCCTAGTCAGCTTTCACGCTTCCTTAATGAAATTGATGTTTGGGTATTATTAATCATATCTTATAAACATGATAGAGGGATCCGTTAGGTTCAAAATATTAGTATTTATCAAGAGAAATTCATTTCTCCTGAACTTAGTCTCGGATATTAAAATATTTGGACTGAATATTTTTATATATATGGTAAGAATCTTATGACCAAATATTGATTAGAAAATCTTGCTTACGCACGACCAAATTTTTTAAAGAACTCTACTCAGTTTCTTACTTGTATTGTTGTAGTGATGCGATTTTTCAGAATGCTGAGACGATAAGCATTGGTGGGTAAATTATTGTACTTAAATGACAGATACTGACGTTGCCGGCGTGTGTAGTGCTTTTATGGTGAAGGCTCAATTGTATTGTATTATATAGGTCCAATCCGACCTAAACCTCTATCCTCATTCATGCCCATCATTCCTGTGGTCTTGACTCGTGGCTTTAATTCTTCGTTCGAGTAATTGCTTTTGTCCTGACTTGGATCGACGATATCCCTAGGATAAGTATAAACCAAAAGTCAATTTGCAATTTCAAATCAAAACTTGTTCAAGTGTCGAAAATCGGCAGCGTTTCTTCAAAAAGTTACTTCCTCGATCCTGGAAATTTCTGGATATGCATTATTGCTGGCGTAGTGGTATAGCTCATAGGTTTTGCTTTCTAAAGGATTTCGGTGGCTACAATGCTCTTCCGCTTTTAAAATTTTCCTGCAACTTGTCTTAAGAGGACAACACAATTTAGGATTGCATCACCCACGAACGTTATTTATGATTTCTGTTTGGTTTAATTAATCGAGGAAGAGACACCTTTCCCGGCGCACCCAAATGCTTCCTATCCTTCACTGTTATTGACGGCAGTTATAAAATATGCATTATTAATTTGATTGATTTGTTTAGTTTATTGATAATCTATGTTCTGTCTCCCTGCCTCGGACACGGAGCTCCTCTATTCATTAATTTAATACACACATCCGTATTGGGTACATCCACTGAACATAAGACTTGGCACTCTGTAGTGGGAAATATTAAACTGTAGGTGGCATACAGGTTAAGATCTTTTTACTTTTTAAGTGAATTGGTTTATCCTGAACAGGAATAGACCAATCTACAAAGCGCCAAACGATCCTTGAACCTCACCTCGAATATTTTAGTTGGGTTGGTTTAGGACGCTTTGTAATGCTGGCCAGCTGGGTTTGAGTATGGGCAGGAACACTGCTCACCCACTTCAATCAATCAACGACCAGACTCCTTTGATGGTAACCCAAGTTTTGTAGGACTACCAAGACGTTGACTCCCATCATTTTCTTCTCACTCATTTAATAAAAAAAGGAAAAAGAAATACACAATGAACAACTTGTGGTGACATTTTTAAGTTTCTTATACTTTTGGTTAAAACATGTATACTTTTCTATTGGTATAAAAAAAAATCATATTAGTGATTACTTTCATAACCTATGATTGATAGACTAATATTTTACTGTCTGGTCACCGATCCAGTCAACTGTGACATATTATATATATTTGATCTTTAATAAAACAGTATGAACAGACACATAAGATTCTAAAATTAGATAATATAAATTATATGCTTTGCCTGTATTAGGTAGTTAATTATGTAAAAGACTGTAGGGAAAAGGCAGCGAAGATACAGAGAAAGCATAAAAGAAAGGAAAAGTGTCCGTCTTCTCGATAATCATATCATGTATTTTTCACCGCGAGGGGGAAATTTTAGTTAAAAAGTAATTAAAAAATAAGGTCACATAACAGACATAATTAGCTCGAGTAAATATCGTTCTATTGTAAAGAAATATAGTTCAATATTGGTGAAATAGACTTCAATTTTTTTTTAAAAAAAAATTAGGTCTCTATAATGTATAGTTTATTAACGGCAGTTATCGACGTGGACAACCTTTATACGCGTGCATCCCGTACGACATTAGATTTCTATGTGAGGGTCGTCTCACTTTAATAACGCGGAATATTAAAAACTACCCAATGATTTAATTAAAGAATAAAAGCGAGACAACAAAAGAAAGTTTTCCGGCGTGGTTAGGAATATAAATATTACTCAAATCTATTATATTCTTATTCTTTGAGTTTGTAATTACGCCTTTATGTATGAAAAATATAAATATCTTTATTAAATATAAATTAAAAATTGTAGTAGAAAACAAAGATGGCAGGTGGCAGCAGAATAGACTTTGGTATTTTGACGATAGTGAGGGGGCTTTTCAAAAACCTATAGCGGTTCTCTCGTTATACTATTACCCTATTTTATGACAACCTGCAAGTCAGTAAAGGCTCAAGACTATCTCTCAGTTTAAGCAAAGCATCATTAATTCATTTTATCGTTACTCACAAGATCTAACCGCTCAACAAAGAAAACGCGTATGATTTCTTTTTTCTTTTCTTTTTTTCGTTTGCACAAATTTCCCACTTTATGGGCTCGGGCTTATGATTTAAATACACGTCTTCACCTTAGAATTGGCACTGCGCGACTCGACACCACCCACTAGTGCCATAAGCCCCTCATTCCCAACGCAACCACGTCCTTCTTCCCTGCCTGCTTGTTTGTCTGCGGAGAAATTAACCATGTTCCGGCTTCTGTTAATCTTCCTCTTCTTTTCTTTCCTGTTGATGTCGACCACGACGCATGGAACACCACCCAAGAACGACTCTGTTTCGTTCCTTTTCCCTCTCACTTCCTCCCTTCGCAGTTGGAAGGAAAGGACTCCGAGATTTTACTCTTCTTTTGTCTCGCAAGCCAAGGCGACGCCTGGAATCAAAATATCCTCACCGTCGTCTTACAACTTTAGAACAAGCTTCAAGTACTCAATGGCTCTGACTGTGTCTCTGCCTATAGGTACCCCGCCGCAAACTCAACAAATGGTTTTGGACACCGGTAGCCAGTTGTCCTGGATTCAGTGCCACAAAAACGCTCCCAGGAAACCCCCTCCTTCGAAAGCGTTTGATCCTTCTTTGTCTTCTTCCTTCTCTGTTTTGCCATGTAATCATCCTCTCTGCAAGCCCAGGATTCCCGATTATACCCTACCAACTACATGCGACCAGAACAGGTTGTGCCATTACTCTTACTTCTACGCCGATGGGACATTGGCCGAGGGTAATCTCGTCAAAGAGAAGTTCACGTTCTCTAGTTCCCAAAGTACACCTCCGCTGATCTTGGGCTGTGCTCAAGAGAGCAGTGACGAGAAAGGTCTTTTGGGGATGAATCTTGGTCGGCTTTCTTTCGCTTCCCAAGCTAAAATTTCCAAATTCTCGTACTGCATACCAACCCGCGGCGCTCAAACCGGTGTTTTACCGACCGGATCATTCTACTTGGGCAACAACCCGAATTCGGCGCAGTTTCAGTACATTTACCTGGTAACCTTTTCTCAAAGTCAGCGGATGCCCAATTTAGACCCGCTGGCCTACACTGTTCCCATGCAAGGCATAAGAATCGGGAACACAAAATTAAATATCCCGGTTGCGGCCTTTCGGGCTGACGCAGGTGGATCGGGTCAAACCATGGTTGACTCAGGGTCCGAATTCACTTACTTGGTGGACGCGGCCTACAACAAGGTGAAAGAGGAGATAGTGAGACGGGTGGGGCCCAAACTAAAGAAGGGGTACGTTTATGGTGGAGTAGCGGACATGTGTTTCCAAGGCAATGCCATGGAGATCGGACGGTCGATAGGCGATATGGTACTGGAATTTGACAAGGGTGTGGAAATTGTGATAGATAAAGAGAGGGTTTTGTCTGATGTGGGAGGAGGTGTCCACTGCCTTGGGATCGGACGGTCAGAGATGCTTGGAGCTGCCAGTAACATCATCGGTAATATCCATCAGCAAAATCTATGGGTGGAGTTTGATCTAGCAAATCGTAGAATAGGGTTTGGCAAGGCTGATTGTAGCATCAGAGGGGCGTAGAGCTAAAAGACGTAAGTTGGTGAACTTGGCAGACTCCAAAAGCTCTTGCTTAACGTGGGGCCATGAGGGTTTTAATCGGATATTAAATGTGATACTGTACAGAAGGAAAGTGTCATCAATAGGGTCTGCCGTGGAGGTCTGGTCTGATGGCTGACTCCCCTCTTAAGTAAACTGCCATCGTTTTTGGACCGTTCAGTACGCACGCCATCAATTGTTGTTGTCCAACAGTGTTGGCTACTCTCGTCCTGTACTAAACCTGTAATGTTCAGACCTGAAGTGTAGTGTGTATATATGTGTTGTATAGGAAATCAGGCTACTTTTCCCATTTTTATTTACTTTTTTTTCTGTGAATAAAGGGGTCAATTAAATTAACCATAAAAATGATTTCGTTACCATCAAATGTTCGAAAGAAAATTAGTAGTCAGACACGAATCTTGCGAAAATAGGGCTGGTGGGCTCAGAGGTTGCTGGATGCGTACCAGGTGGAAGACAGCCGACGAAAACTATTTCGCCGACCAAAAAACTAGATTTTTTTTCCCTTGGTTATTCCCGACATTCACATGATTAATACATTTGCCTTTTTATTCTTAATTTTTTTATAAAAAAGGAAGAACAGATGCTTCCATCTAATCCTATCCACGTGGCAATTGTATCTCCCTGCGTGTACAAATGAGATCCGAAACAGTAGGCCATACTATCTCGTGCATCACTGAGTAGGTTTTAAATTCATGTTTATCACAACGTACGATCATTAATGAGAAACAAGAGGATTAGTCTGACTGGGACCCATGTGATCGACGTGGGGTCCGGCTGGGACACCTCTTGCTTTGTCAAAAAAAAAAAGAAAAACCCAGAGAAACAAAGTCAGTGGACCCTCACCCTCTACTGGGTTGTCTTAAATTGGTCTGTTCACAACTTTTGTATCTCCACAGCAAGGGTTTAAGAACAGTAAAAGTGATGTTCTAATGCCTTTAACGGAAGACAGAATCGTCATATTTATCCCTTGAATAGAAACAGACAAAAGAAGGGTTGAGAAGAGTCGGAAGAGCATGGCTGGCAAAGGGGTAAAAGTATGTGTTGGATCACTTTCAGCCATTTTCTTGAGAAGCCAGCCAAGAGCAGCCAAGTCTGACTAGGACATACTTGCATGCATGCCCTTAGAATCTCACTTTCTGAAAAATATGACCAAAGCGTTGAAGAGTTGAGGCGTTGAGCTAATGACAGCATGCCAAAAGAGAAATTCCAAAACGTTTTCTTGGGAACATTAAACTAAAGAAAGCAACAGGACGAGAAAAATAAAGATAATGATATGCTTCAAGCTGGCTATGGGTGGGCTGCTAGCTATTTTCCATGAATAGTGTGCAGTGCAGCTTGTTCCAGCTTCCACCTCCATTTGTCTTTTTCATGATTTTCTTTGGTAGGCTAAAAGATAAGAAAAATAAAAAAAATAATATATCTCAAGAATAGTGTAAATCCATATAAGAATAATGAATTATATATTTATAATTCATTTCCACCTTGTTTTCTGAAGCATTCAAATTAATAAAAAAAAAACTAAATATCTCAATATCATTTACGCAGAGAGATCTTTTTGTTTTATTAACTACGAAACATTACCCACGTAATAATTTTTGGGCCTTCCCATGTTTTTTTTCTATCAGATTTTGCAAATATAATATGGATCCCCATCCCTTCCGAAGCTTAGATAAATGGGCCAATCCTTGGAAAATATTATCAGTTATAGGCTTGGCCTGTTTGGCCCATTTAGCTATGCATTATTATGAGATACAATTTAATATTTTATTTTCCTTGGTTAAATCTATACTGAATTTATATTCCACGAGACTAGTTGGGATTTGCTATTTTCTTTACGTATCCTAGAAAGACTACCGGAACACATTTCCCGGCAGTCGACCATGCACGAAAGCTCTGGCGTCGACATCTTCCCTTTTGCCGTATATGACTCCATACCTTGGCCAGAAACCTTTGAACAACATCTTTCTTCTTCTTTTGCTTCCGTGCACTGAGAGTATCGTTGACGGGTCCATCATCTGACGAGAGATTTGATCTGTTAAGGAATTGGCTTGGGAGTTCGGCACCGCAAGACTCAAGAAGGTGGTCAAGATGGTTGCAAATGCTCTCGATCTCATAGCAATCAAGAAGAGAGTTAATGGTAAAGATTGGACCGGGTGTTTCTGATCCTGACCTGCCAGCAACATTATCTTCCATCATTAATCTCGTAGCTTCTAGCTTGTATCTCGATGGCCTTGAAGCTCGGTGAGTTGTTGCGATACCGAAGCTCCTTGCAGCTGGGTTCCCTTCGGTCACAGAACCATGGTTATACCATGCCCATGAAGCTGCTTTCACCCTGGCTAATTCATGATCATAATGGGTATCTCCTTTAGGTTCCTTTCTCCCGGCCATTAAATTCTGAATAGAAAACTGCTGTCGAAAGGCGTCCGAGAGATTAATTTGAGATGGGATGTGAAAGAATATTAAGAAAGATCCAGTTCGATGATATAAGGCGATCGATCAAGTCATCGCAACAAGACCTTATACCATAGTGCCTGCTCATCTCTCAGGAAAGGTATATCAATTGGCATGAGGGTCTTTTGTTTTTATTTCTTTAATTAACTCTAATCTTATACTGTACTTACGAATGGAATATATTTACATGACTATTTTTTTTTATACTGTATGCTTCTAATCTTCAATTAAAAATAAATAACTCAATTAATATAAAAGTATGATTGGTGCGTTAATATTAAGAAAAGAATCTGCTTATTAATATGATTTTGATATTAAAAATAGGAAATAATTTATAGTAATAACGTACGTAACAGAAATTCTTCTTATCTGTCCAATCACGTAACAAATATAGATGACTAGCCATCACGGCAAGTCTGAGTTAGTTATTCTGTTTACAATTATCCTATCCGAGCCAGAGCTATCATAAGTCCAGAGCCGAGCAAACTAATCACAATTTCTGCCGCGACATAAAGTAAAAAAAAAAGAAAGTAAATTTATTATTTCATTTAAATAAGGAGAATGACAGAAATTTGTTACAGACGAGACAAGAAAAGTAGGAAACCTCAATAAGAAAATAACATAAAAAATAAAAAAGGGCCTCGATTTCTGTTCTTTTTTTTCCAGCAAAAGCCGAATATAACTATCGGGACAGAAAAACAGCAAACCGTAAGGCGCTGAGGGTATCGAACCCGAACTATGAAATAGGGGACTATTGTGACACTTTGACTATCAAAGGCAGAATCTGTGCGTGTGTTTTTTGTGAACGTGTACGGTTGATAGACATGTCGAATGGGCAGGTGAGAAGAGTCTCGACGAAGGATATACAAGTGGTAAGCTATTGTAATTAATTAGGTTTCATGAATTTGATTTCTTTTGTTTTGGTTTGTTGGAGTTTGGGGTTCTTTTGGAGGTTAATTATGCATGTGGTTTTGATTGTTTGATTATAGGTGCAGAATCTTATAGAACGGTGCCTTCAATTGTATATGAATCAGAGAGAAGTTGTGGAAACATTGCTGGTGCAGGCTAAAATTGAGCCTGGCTTTACTGAGCTTGGTAAAGCACTGTTTCGTCTTCTAATTCTTCTGGTTTTTTAGTCTGCGGGAGGGTGTGATAGTTAAAGACTTTTGCTTGCGTTTTCTTCTTCTTCTTTTTTTCCTGTTATGTAGTTTGGCTAAAGCTTGAGGAAGAGAATAGGGAATTTTTCAAAAGTTATCACATGCGGTTAAAAGTGAAACAGCAGATTATGGAATTCAACAAGCTTCTCGAAGAACAGATGCGGTTGATGCATCAGGTTAATCCGGCCGGAGTGGGTTCAATCCCTACTTGTAACGGATCACATATCTCATCATGTAAGTAAGATTTAGAATGCTCTCATTCTTTTTTTGCGAAATATTGTTTCTGGAAAACTATTCTCTTTGAAACGAATGCTGGTTTCCATAGTGATGATTAGGGAATGGAGGAAGAGAATTCAACTCCTAAAAATTGACTCTGTTGGGTTTTTATAAATGGCAATGCATGATGTTCACCTGAGAGTCTTTTTGAAAATTGTAATATTTGGTATTCACTTGCCACTTATTATTGACCAGTGAGAATCCCATTTTAGCTTGGCGCCTTTTTTTATCAGGGTTTATGAGTATTGCTGTTCTGGCTTCACTGTTTGTATTTCCTTTATATGGAAGCGGAGGATGTGGAGAAGAATGTTATGTTCAGATTTTTATGGGTTTTGCCTCAAAACTACATCAGTAAACTTTTCTGATTGTTTTGTTTGTGCCTTCTACTTTTCTGATATGGTTTCAACTGGTTTTGTTGGTGATATTGTGTATTCAGTTAGTTTCTTTGAGATTAATTTCTGAGAGTTAAATTGGAATGTTTGCTTTTATTTCTATTATACGAGGATCTGCATATTGGTCAGGATATGAGGCTTAAGTAATTGATTGCTGAATCTGTACGATCTGTCTTCCCATCAGATGGGTCGCCAATGTACTTTGTGCGTATGAATAAGTTATCAAAATCATTTTAGGATTATGTTTTGCTGCCAGTATGGTACATTTTGTTACTTTGAAGCTGGCATGATGTGCTTGACTCTAATCATCCAGTCAACTGGCTGCATTTTTTCTTTGACAGTACAGCAGACTTCAGCGTGCTATGCACAAGAGCATACAGGATTAACTTTGAAGCCTGAGGACATGGATCAACCCACTGGTTCCAGCATGAAAACTGGATATACTAATGGCATATCATCACTGCACTCGGGTATGAATGGAGCTATTGAAATGGCTGCTCATGCCAATAGGATGGATGTGCCCATGAACATGCTTTCAGTTCAGAGCTCAAACATGGGTTTGATGCAAGGAATAAATGGGGTAGTGATAAAATCAGAAGCTGGCTATTCTGGTGCGTCCCCTTATGTGTTTGGTGCAGAGGGGAATATGCTGGAAGCACGCCCGTCAATTGTTGATGCATCTGTTGGTTCTTTTAGCAGTGTGGAATCAAGTTCACAACCCTTGAATGAGTCTATTCTAGATGCAGACACTTCTTCGTTTGGATATTTGAGTCAGATTCCTCGAAATTTCAGTCTGTCAGATCTGACGGCTGATTTTACACAAAATTCAGGTTTGGAATCTCACATATTCCAAGTGCTTGCTCTCATATGGCATTTTGTTCTTCAGAACCTTGACCCCATTTTAGCTGTTTACATGCAAATTTAAAAGATAGACAATTTCTGGAACCAACTATTATCTGCTCAGGCATTCATTAGTTGCTGAAGTTGATATGATCAATCCTAAACTCGGGTGCCTTGTGAGTGCAAGTTCTGCACTACTCTTAACTAGGATTTACCTGCAAATTTTGTGCAATTTGGGGCAAAATTAGTTGATCTCTTGATGTTAGACAATTATTTATTAAATTCTTGGTTTTTAAAAGTGTCAGAGATAATGGAGGCCTACCCTGGATCACCATACCTAGCAACAGACAGTGAGGACTTTCCAGATTCTTATGAAATAGAACATCAAGGTTGGTTCTCCCTGTCATTGTTAAGATGGTTGTTTCATCATGATGCAGCGTTCTAATTTGCTGACCCTGGTCTTACAGGAGACAGTAAAAGGCTGGAGACGATATCAGAGGGCATGAGTTATGGTGACTTTGGAAGTGGAAAGCTATAACTTTCATGGTACGATTGTTTTATGATTCTACATCCTTGACATTTGTTGCGTAGTTGCTCTATGATGCCAGTGATTGCTAGATCGTGATCTGGGCATCTACTAACCAATATGCTAAGCATGCTTAGTATTGCTTCTCCAAAGTCCAAACCAAATTGTTTTCTTGACATTCATTTTCTGACCAATCCAACCATTCAACGGAGCACACTCTATAATGATGGTTGATTAATAGATCAAGTTTTTTCATTCTAAAGAGTTGTTTCTTGTTTTCTTGGTTGAATTCCTCCATGCCACTTGTTTTGAACCAATTGCAAGCAGCTAGATGATTGTCTAATCCTGAACCAAGATTCCTGTCTTTCTTATTTCGTTGATTATATCACTTTCTTTGCTTTGCCTCTGCAGGTTCATCAGCATGCACAGGACAGAATTTGCACTTAGTATTCAGGAGTAGAAGTGTCAAAAAACGTAGTACCTACCTGTTTGAATTTAGCGATTGGTATGTAAAGTTTGGCTTATTACAGAATGCGGTGGAGACCTTCTGCATTTGGATTTCAAGGGGGAAAACTAGGATAGGCAACATAATTCTTTTCCTTTTTCTAAATAGAAAATCTTAATCCATGGGATTGATATGTTCTTTTGAACCAAAAAATAATTGGGTGTTGAGAATAGGTTGTCAGAGTTTATCGGTCCTGTGCATTATAAAAAAACTTCCTTCCATTCTGTTTACTGGTTACCTATATGACCATGGTCGTCCTCTGCATCTGAAATTCGGATGTTTGGGTAACATACCGAGTACTGTTGCATATATAATGGCCGCTTGATACCAATCATGAAGATATCTACTTTTTTCTTATGGGTTACAAGAATTCCCGTTTATTTAAAGTAAATTTATTCATTTTATTAGCAAAATCAATTTTCTGATAATTCTGCATAATAATTCTGGCGTGTCAAGCAAGTGGTTCTTCTTGTCGGATCCCAGCTGGGTCCTTTAAGCGGATCCAAGAGAGAAAGAGGACAAAGCTACCTCTCTCTGACTGCTCTGAGTCCGTGAGTGAAACTTGAAACCATAAAATCACGTAAAGCTGCGTTATACAGGTAAATCTACTCTATCATCTTTACCTGTTCTGGTTCATGGAAATGAATGATGGTGACAGAACATAACCACGAACTCTCGGTTGCAAATTTCGCTGTGGAGTGTGGTGTGGACCCTTCATAGAGAAGAATCAGAACGCCACTGTTTCCCCTTTTTACAGGAGTAATTTTATGGTAACATATATGAACAATATACTCATTGGGACAAAATATTATAATTACTGTTTAATTACTATTTATGTGTTTCGGAAATTACCCCTTTTTACAGGAAGAAAAAACTGCAAAATCCACAATCTTCTTCTGGTTTTCTCAGCTGACTCATCTACCCCACGGGCATCTTTGGGCAGCGTATCAGAAACAATACCTAACTCTTAGCCTTGTGGGGCTGGCCTCTTCTCCTGCCTTCCATGTTCAGTGGTCACAAATGCTTGACTAGCCACATGAGCTACGATCGCTTTAATGTTGTGGCTACGGAATGATCACCGTGTTTTTACGTCTGTTGTTCCTGTACACGGCTGAAAAGATCTGCACTCTTGTCTGCCTATCCCTACAAATAAGAGTCCAAACCATTGTACACTCCTGGTCCATATTTCATTATTTGCGGCTCGGACACATCGAAATCCTACTTGGCCTTTGCTTTTCCCTTTTATGGTTACTTCCTTTCAAAAGTGTCAAGCCACGAACTTCCATTTAGTAAAGTGACAACTCAGTGGATCGGGAAAAGGAAATTTAGGGTTTCGCAGCATTCCTAATCACATGCAGTTCACATGCTATTTCCCCTAAACTATCAGCAATTTTCCTATTTTTGTGTGAGGCAGCGCGACATTGTTTTAAAAGCCTTCACTGCCAAAGAAACTAAATAATACTTCCATGATTAAAATCCCACCTTAGTTTATGGTTCTATTCCGAGACTCTTTAATTAGGATATCTGTATTTTAAAATATCAGTAGTAGTCTGGTCTCTGGAAAATCTGATACTCAAAATATTTAATCAGAATTGGATTTATAAATTTATTCTGTTAATAAATATCAATCAAAATTCGGAAAAAAAATAATTGTACAACCGAAGATATGTTCAAGCACTGCAAAGATCAAAATCCCACTAACTGATTTGAGAATTGAAATTCGCATCGCTTGAAGAAGTCTTCAATTCTGATGGCCTATCAATATCCTGTGTTACCCCATAAAATTTAATGGATATAGCTCGTCCCACCTGACATGGAAAGGGAGGACAAAATCAACACAAACCAATCATTTACGAGACGCAACTTGGCACACATGTCCCCATCAGGACCACGCTGCCAAAATAGTGAGCTTTACCTACATACGTACTATATGCGAACCTTTTTCAGGCTCTGGTTCCTCAAACGACCTCGTTTAAGGAGTGCAAGAAGCATTCTTTAGCAACCTATTTTATAACATTTACGTTAACTTATGTCTCCTTTAAAAGACAAAAGTATTTTGATAATAATGTCTCCCGATTATCGGCATTACTGGCCCGCTAAGCTGTGTAATTAATAATTATTCTACCCAATACATAACCGCTCATATACTTTATATCTTCATCATAAAGTATATCCCACCCCATAAATATACTATATGTAAGTTAATTTCCGGGAACAACAAATTTATGAGGGTCGTTTGGCCAGTACCGGAAGCAGGTAGAATCAAGTTCTACAGATCTGATCCAAATCGATTACATTAAATGACCAACTAATAAAAAATTGAATTGCTTGTCGACCGATAAGTAAATGAAATAAATTTGCATAGAAATTAGCATATTCTCTCGCAATTTTTTTAAAAATTTCTTCCTATCTGATATATCCTTGCCGACCGCTGCATGTGGAGCACGGAATCCTTGTTATTTCAGATAGTTATTTTTCTTGGTATTGACCACTTCTGAAGCCATTGATGAGGGTTGAAAACTGGGGGAGGAAATAATTAAACAAAAAAAGGGAGATGAGGAAGTTGTCAGATTTGTTGGGTGGGAAAGATCGAGGAGAGTACTTTTCCACCAAGGGCGTTGAGATTTAATTAATTTATAGACCATTTCAAAAGACGAAAAGGACAAAAGAAAAATGGAGTATTGCTCTTTATTATGGAAGGTTCTGTTCATATGGAAAGATGCATGTAAACCCTTTTTTTAATATATGCAGCACCGCCGGATCTTTCTAAAGTTGACATAATGAACCTTCTCGAATTTAGTTTCACAATTTCTTTTATGATTACTTGTCTTGTTCCATGAGAAAAAATGGTGTTCCTATCTCTGTTTTTTTCTTTCTGAGTTTTAATTCTTTATCTGTTATTTAATTCTTTCAGATTGTCTAATTGAATTAATTTTACAAATTATATCTTAAAAAGACAAAAAATATATTTTATATCAAATATGAATATAAAATTTTATATCCTCATTTGGATCGAATCGTGTGATTAATATTTTGCTTCGGTTTAAATCCATATTTTCTCAATATATCAAATTTTATTTATATTCTTTGATTATTTTATTTTATCAATAATAAAATAAATATTTTTCTGGAATTCAATCAAAAAAATCCTCACATAACGAACTCTTTTTGTTTATATGATATTTAAATTTATTTATACTCAAATATAATATTTGACATCTTTCAATAAAAAAATCAAAAACCAACTTGAAAACAGGATTGCCGAACAGAGCCTTTGGATTTATAGGGTAGGTTTGTCTTTTTGAGTTTGTAGGTACGCAACCTTACCTCTCCCAGTCAAAACGAGCCTGCCAACCTAACTAACGTAGTCTACTAGTCTTCAGACCCGGCAAAGAGGTCAGGCTCGCCTTCAGGTTAGGGTCTTGTCTCTTTCACTAGGCAGCTTACACGTCTCATTTGCATGGCTCGAGTTCATTTTCACTAGGTAGATTACTTTTATCTTTTAATATCTAAAAAGACATCGATACAGGATCACTTCAACTATCATAAATTCACCGATCGATTACATCAATTAATTGATGATAAATCCATCCAAATTCCCATAGCTAATATAAAAGACGCATAAATTATTTCGAACCCATATCGAATTAACAGGTTTTGATATAAGTTTTTTGGTATGAATATCGATTTTATAGAGCTTTGAAACAAGTTTGGTCAGTTTATTAATTTTACGCGCAAATTTTATTCCCTAAATTCTAATTCCGTAATAGTAAGAAGATAAGGGTTGAATTAGATTTTGTATATTCTAGTGGTTAAAAGCATGCACATAGTTCTAGTTGACAATCTAGAATAAAAAATCAAAACCATGTCCAAAACCTTGTCGATGGCCGCAATTATCAATTTCAGTCTTCCCTCTTTTTAATCATGAATCATGTCTAAGTTTTTCTATTTTTGGTTCGAGCATGTTATCACATGTTACACCACCCTAGTTACGGCGAAAGCTTTGGTCTAAATACAAAGCATTCCAATCAAGCTTTAGTCTTGTCCAATGAGCACCAAGAGCAATTATCAAAAAAAGGTTTTAAAAAATTATCTCATAAGCCAACAATTATCATATAATAACCATTATAGTCTCAACCTCAAAAGATTCCAGAAAGGATTACGAAAATATTTTCCAAGCAACACTACAGCGGTTGTATTGAAATCCTTTTCACATGGAAATAAAAATCTGTAGATAATTGATTCCACTTCTTGGTCTAAGGATTTCTAGAAAGTAAATTTCTATCCACATATGTAAAGTCGTCTCTTTTTTGTCGCATTGTGTAAGAAAAATATTGTGTTTCCGAACAAAAACGTCATATTTCTAGAACAATAAAAGGCTTTTGGAGATAGGAACATATAGACTTTAACACTAGAAGCACGATATTTGTTAGTTTGGTCAATAATTTCGTTGAACATTTTTGCTATTTTCTTTGTTGTAATGTGTATTTATTTATTAGCATGACGTTATTTTTTTCCGCGAGCTTAAGTTTAAGTTTTAAGTTTAACATTACGACATTGTTTTCGTGCCAGTCTATGTTCATGGAAACTGAATCTCTTTCCTATAATGGTCAAAGAATTGGGAATGTATATCCATACTATAATACAAAATTACACATATCAAAGCTTTTTTTCTCTCTATTTTCAAGATTAAAATTTTATAAATATTAATTACAGTTCAAATCTTTAACGAAATTTAAACATTTAATATTTATTTTAATAGATATCAACGGGAAATTTAATATTTCGAATAAAATCTGTTACTAACATTAAACATAAATCATAACACCTAGCTCTAGAGTTATGCAGTCTCAAAATTCCTACACGGCCAACTCGACTTTGCCAAATTTTCGGTAGCAATTAAACTTTCCTTATATGTACACAAGAAAAACATAATCTAAATCAGTCTAGATCAATCTGTCCACCATAGATTATATGGATTCAAAAGTATGAATCGTTTTCAATCATATCATACTGTCCGCCTTTCAATTGATTTCATAAAATAAATATTTTATTAATAATAATATTATTATTATTTACATGTTTCAGAAATAATTGATATACGTCAATCATCCAGATTCATCAGGATACTTCCAAAATTTATAATTTCTTTATTTTAAACCATTCAAGCGATTAAATTTAATTTATTTTTGTTCGAAGACTAATCAAATTTTATTTTTTCTTTTATAATATATTGCTTCGATTCCTTCACAAAAAAAAGTCTGATCTGTTGCGACTCTAAGTGGTTGGGCGATTGGTCCCCATGAAATTTATAACATATTCCAAATAAAAAAATAAATAAAAAAATGCAAAAATTGGACAGATCAAAGCAATGAATTCCGCTTTTTTCAATCTCATTAAATTTTAATTCCAAAGAGGAAAAAGTCAGTGACGCGTCAGCTACACGTCCTGTCTCGAAACATGCAAATTGTCCTCTCAAAGGTGATGGGTCCCATTTTCTTCAAAGGAACTCTCGATTCCCTCTCTCTCCTGTTCTTTCCCTTGCTACGATCCCATTCTTATTTATAAGAGCAGATAGCCTGTCCTTTTAGTATTACCGTAACCACTAAAAGAACTCGATATCTCCAGGTTTTGTCGATTTCGTTTCTCGTAATTATTTAGCATTAGTATATACCACCAGCCTCCCTTTCCTTTCTATAAAGAGCTACTACAGAGCGATTGTTGATTCTACAAACCTTTTTCTGCTCTTAACTACAATCGCAGTATTGTCCTGTTTCTCATTGAGAAAAGAAAAAAAAAAGAATGGTGGCTTTGGTGTCTCAAGAAAATGTTATAGCTCTGGTCTCTCGCACAGGCAGACATTTGCAGCGGTATAACAAGGGTCGTCGCCAAGTTGTGGGGTGGGTCTTCTTGTCTCTTTTTTTTCTCTTTTGCGAAGTTTCATGGTTTTGTTTGGTGAATACTGGGACTGGCTAGCTTGATTTCACTACTGGTTTTCATGGTTTTGTAGCTGGAAAAAAGTGGAAATTCGAATGTTCAGGGATAGGGTGTTTCATGTTTATTTCTACGGATAAGCTTGGTGTGCGGGCATCTTTTAACAGTATGGCCTACCATATTGTAAGAAACAAAAACCACACAAGTTAAAAAATATAGGTTGACTTTTAGATGGTTGAAAATAAGGTTATTGCCATCTCTGTTGACCTGCTTGCAAGATCAGTGGATAGTTTTATGTTTATTGACCTCAATGAAGCTTCGGTGCATGACCCGTCTTGAATGGTCTCTTGCTGTGCAACCTTCATGAAACGCGAAATTAGCTGTTATGTGTTTGTACGGATTTGTACTTAGTTTATTGTCTTGTTATTGTGTAGTACACAAAGGGAATCAGTTTGCTCCAGAGAGAAAGCAGCTGGGTTTAAATTAATCAAATAGGGAACAAAAGAAATTTTGATGAAGGCTTCCTTGGCATTTGTCTCTTCTAGGTTTCTTTTGAGGGTTCTGTTTGGTCTCTAATTGTTTCTTCTCCGTCTTGCAGATGTATACCGTACAGGTATAAAGCTGATAGCAATAATTCCTTGGATATTGAGGATATGCTAGAAGTTCTTGTCATTAGTTCACAGAAAGGCAAAGGAATGTTGTTTCCAAAGGTAACCAGTTCATACAAATCAGTAAATCACAATATGTTGTACTCAATATCAGTTCCATGATTTCTAACGGGGTTCCCATCATTATTATGTTTTACAGGGAGGATGGGAGTTAGATGAAACTAAGATACAAGCGGCCTCTCGAGAAACCATGGAGGAAGCTGGTGTACGAGGCATCATTGAGGTTAGTCATTAACATTGGTGTGACTTATAGTTCATTTCAAGTCCACCATTTCCTAGATTAGGTACTTGGGGGAAATTGTTGACACAAGACATATATCCTCCTATGTATGCAGTCGGAATTGGGTGAATGGACTTTCAGGAGCAGAACCCATGACACCGATTATGAAGGATACATGTTCCCTTTACTCGTCAAGGAGGAACTAGATTTCTGGCCGGAGAAAGCCTTCAGACAAAGAAAATGGGTATGCACATATGCATTCCTGTAGCTTTTTATGTCAACGATTTTTGACGTTCTGCACTCCCCTGAACTTGTATTAGTGAGATAGTTACTGATTATGTATCTTTCTGTGTTGCTATATATAGGTAAGCGTAGCAAAGGCGAGAGAATGTTGCCAGCATCTGTGGATGAAAGAAGCCTTGGATGTGTTAATTAATCGACTTGCATACCAGCAACAACAGGACGAGGAAGAAGTAGGACATCCTTAAAGCTTGTTACCAGAGAAACTCTATCTTGTAGATATAACGATGTTTGAAGAACACTCAGTGATCTTGCTTTAAGACCCAGAGGAAAGAAATGCTAGAATAAATAGAAACAAGCAAGAAATTAAGAGCGTCAACCCTTTTTTTTTTTTCATGCAGTATAGGGAATTAAACACTATGTTCAGCTTTTCCATTTCTGTTGTCCCTTAGTTGGAAATTTCATTTTCTGAATTCATGTCAGGAATTACGTTTTCCTGATAGGAACCCGGCAGAATTGATCATCTAGAAGAGAGCATTGCACTCGTAGAAAATATGTTGCGGAAACCAGTCTTCTCTGTGGTGTTGTCATTTTGTGTATAAGTCTGCGAACCGTCTTGGACCCTTTAAAAAGTTTCTACAGAAAAATAAAAATTTCTCTGGACGGATATGTTCCTCCCTGAATCCAAAATTTGAGTTGACATACGCATCTATCCATACACAATCTTCAACTCCTCCGATATCTGGTCAGGGTGCGGTGACTTTGTGTTTTTTCTTCTCCTCTATCACTACGAGGTTCTAGACACAATCCAGGGGAATTAACATCTCTACGTATGTTGAATTACAAGGACAAGAAGAACATCATGTCCACCGTTCTGGTTTGATTTATGTGTCTTCTCCTCGGACTTTTTAGTCTTCTAATTACCAATTACAGCAATATGGTCGTTTTCGGCGATCTGAACACTCGATGGTCAAATACCATGAGAGAATACAGTGTCTGTCCTGAACTTACAGCTAATATCCTGCCCGACAGCACCCAACTGTTCGTGAAATGCAAACTTCCATGTTGTTTCCTTTCAGATGCTTTGTTCCTCAACAACAGTCTATCCTTCATCCAAGTTTAGAGCATTAGATTTAGACCACTCTCATTATGAGCTTCCGCGCGGAGACCCCACCATCAATATTAGTAATAAAAGTTTTATGTCTTGTTTTTTTTTTTTTGTACTCCTTTATCAGCAATTTCTCTCCGAATTTCAAATTTATTATGTCGGTTTCATAACTATAACTTAATACTTCAAAAAGTGACATGGAATCACAACTATCAAATCATATCAATATTAATGTTAAACTGCAACACACTAGAACCATCATTATCCATTCGAGTGAATCTACAGACACCTAAACTAAAGGTCGTCTAATGGAATAGTACTTTTTTCATGGCTGAAAATTGTGTGCTCGTGAAAACAAAACGGCAATGATCATAATCCTGAGGTTGAAAAGCTGTACGTTTGGATAACAAAGGCAGTGTTGGCAATTCTGATACTGAAGACAAACCTCCAATAAATCCTAAGCGACAATATTGAATATAATATGACATTCATCTCACCAACATACACCTTTCTCTCTTTTGTTTTGAGAGAAAGAACCAAAGCTTGTTCCCCTCACTCAATGGTGGCAGGATTGCGATGTTACTTGCAAAAGCTGCATGTGAGTGTGGGTTGGATAAGTGTGCTACGGAGAGTGACCATACCTTCAAGGCTTGAAGCTGTCTTGTTTTGGAGCGGGAGAAACAAACAGCCATATTAATGTCGAATTGACCCCAATGTTTTCGATGGATCGGGGGATAATCTCTAGAAGACACCTCGTGACCAGGTACCAAGTTTAAAGAGTTGAGGTGCTTCTCTGTTAAGACCATGCCCCCATCAAATGGTGCTTCTCTGTTATGACCCATCAAATGGTGGGAGAGACGAATGAGACTCCAAGGAAGAGTCTCATTTACTGAGTGAGCTCAATTCCGTTCGTATCTCTTTCCATCCCTCGTCAAGAGTTGGTCCCAGGTCATGGCAAGAACTAGCTCTCTTTCTTTAATCCTTACGTTTCTTATCTGTCTCTCATCTCTCCCTATTCCTTCACATTCCTCGGAAGACTTCCTCTACGGTGGTTGCACTAAACAAAGATATGCACCTGACTCACCCTATGAATCCAACCTCAATTCTTTGCTCACCTCCCTTACCAACTCAGCCACCTTCTCTTCCTACAGCAACTACTCCATCCTGGGGTCCAGCCCGCAGGACGTCGTCTATGGGCAATATCAGTGCCGCGGTGACCAGCCAATGCCGGACTGCGCCGCGTGTGTGGCTCGTGCAGTGAGTAAACTCGGTGCTATGTGTTCCCAGACATGCGGAGGAGCATTGCAGCTGGAGGGGTGCTATGTGAAGTATGATAACACCTCATTCCTGGGAGTGGAAGACAAAACTGTGGTGTCCAAGAAATGTGGGCCGTCGGTTGGGTATGATACGGATACTGCGAGCGTTAGAGATTCGGTGTTGGATGAATTGGGCCGGCGTGGTGGGCCTTATAGAGTGAGTGGGTCAGGAGAGGTCAGGGGATTGGCCCAGTGTATTGGCGATCTAAGCGTCGTAGAATGTCAGGATTGTTTGACAGAGGCAATCGGAAGGCTGAAGACGGATTGTGGCACTGCTGACCATGGGGACATGTTCTTGGCCAAGTGCTATGTTAGGCTCTCCACCGGGGGGCCCCATGTTTATGCCCAGACTCATGGTAAGCAATTCTGAAATCTTAAAGGATCATATTAACATAATTTCCCATTTAAATTATTATTATTAATAATAACATTAGAGGATTGATGTTTTTATTAGTATATGATATTTCAAATTTGATAAATTTTATGAAATTTTTTTATAATTAAGAATTTTTTCTCTATTATAACTAATATTATTTCGGATTTGGATTGGTATTATTTTTGGATTACATCAATTTATCGACGAAGAGCTGGTCACTTTTGATTCGTGTCCGATTTCTGTTAAGCAATTCTTTTACTGTAGATACTTCTACCGACGAGGGAGAGAAGAGCTTCGCGATCCTAATTGGATTATTAGCCGGAGTGGCTTTACTCGTAATTTTTCTTCTTTTCCTGAGGAGTGTGTTTGAAGAAAAGGGTAAAATTCTAAGCTTTCTCTTTCGATGGTCATTTAATAATTATCACATAGTTATTTTTAAATTATCTTTAGTGCAATAAACTATATAAATCGATATTTTCCATCCATGCAGGTAAATAAAATAAAGCCTTCTGACCAAATTAATGACAAAAGGCATTGCCATCGACTTCCCTTTGCGCTATTTTCACAACTTTTGTGTCAGTAGTCTCTGTACAGAAAATGAATAGGGTTGGATGGAAATTGGAAAAGGCTATTGGTGGAAAAGCACCGAGAGGAAGCAGAGGAGATCCCACTTTCCGTCCACTAGGGAAAGTAGCCAATTTATGCATTATTTGTATTACTGATATTTATGACATGTGGTATACTTTTCATGCAATGGGATTATGAACAATAAGATGCATTATATAAAGATTTGTGATCCAGCTCAGAATTGAGCCACCTTTAGTCGGTACGCTCATCGGGATCCGAAGTCAATGCATTGAAATCCTGACTTCAATAACACTCAATGCTTAACTCTTGCTGGTGAGTGGTGGGAACAAGAGGAAGATAAACATGTTTGCTCCGAACAGTGTATTAAGAACTGTCATGAAAACCTAAATTAGAAGTGGATCACCCTCCAGAGTGATTAGTTGACAAGAAGAGAATCTGGTCATTTTGTTTTTTAATCAAACAGCCACCATATGCCTGTCATGTAGAATCTTTCATGTGCTTAGCTGAATAGGCACTCATCAATGACAAACCATTCCTGGCTGGTCAAAGTCCGTTTAAGCCGAACCCGGAAACTGAGTGGTCCAAAATTAAGCCGCGTATGACCTGGTGCGAAATTCTGTGAGTCCGATTAAGGCGAACCCGGTTTATACTTTATTGACTGACTCCAACAAAATAGAACACGTTCTGTGAACAGTCCACCGGCAGGCCATGTCGTCTATTGATTTGTGAACAGAACCAAATCAAAGCAATAGAGGCGTCGTAGGCTGGTAGCCCACCCAATAAGAAGGGGTCAACACATTTGTACTTCTCAAATATGACACTTGCTGGTGGTTCTGCTCATACTTTCATTAATGGTAGTTCAAATATTGATGTCATAAACAAGATTGATTAGCTTGTAAGAAATTTCTCAAGCAATTTGATTACGCTAATGGTAGCTTATGTTAGAACAGGCTGTTGAGAAAGAAAGACTTCTTTATGCCGGGAAGATTACAAGATAGCTTCTAAATTAACCCATTAAAGAATTTGAGAAGACAGGTCGGATTTCAAGTAAAGAACGAGACCCAGATCGGAAAAGCTCCGTTGTTTATGTCCAAAATCATGTATGGTTTAATCAATTGGTTTAAGTTTTTACTAGTCGGTGCTGTAGTATAATCATGGAAGCCTCCACCTTCTTGCACCTACACCACTCCACCAAACAAAGATTTGAATCTGATTGCAGAGATTTCCAAAGCAGACAACCCAACTCTGATTATTATATAATTGTTCATCTGGCAAAACCAGATCTTAATCTAGGGTTTAATCTGTGCAAAGTCGCAGGAACATCAGAGGGAGTTTTAACTATGGAGCCGACAAGGTAGACACAGGGACCCATTTCAAAAGTTCTTTTTAGTTTACCGCCGATTGTTCTAATAATATTGACCCCATTTTGCCTCATCAGAAGAGCCAAGTGCAAAGACTCCTCCTTTATTCACATGGCGATGGAGGATATGATTCCTTCGGTGGGGTCTATTCAAAGTCATAAACTAGAACTACCCCAACTCGGTTGATGAGTCCACCTTTGTCCCTCCTCCTCCTTCAGGGGCCAGTCCTTCTGAAACGGCACATAAACACATTCTTATCTGGTAGACAAATGATTCTTTCTCAAACTTCTTTACTGTCTTCATTGCCGTGCATACTCATTAATAAAGAAACTGAAGAAGAAGCTTTAGATACATATATAAGGGAGAAGGGCGGGTTTCCGTTGTTAGTTTTGTCACTATAGACCAATGATGAAACCAAGACGCGGCCAAGTATCATCTCTAGTCTTCTACCTCTTGATCATCTTGTTGCTAGATTCTTTATCTACCGCGCATGCAGATCTAGCCTCAGAAAGAGCGGCTCTTGTGACTCTACGTAATGCAGTGGGAGGCCGATCTCTGCTTTGGAACATAACCAGCCATACATGTACATGGGTGGGCGTGTATTGTGACCAGAACCGGAGCACGGTCGTTGAGCTACGTCTACCCGGCATGGGGCTCTCAGGGCAGCTCCCTATTGGCCTTGGCAACTTAACTGGTCTGCAAACACTGTCTCTTCGTCTCAACGCCCTGTCGGGCCAAATTCCGGGTGATATAGGCACTCTTGGTTCCCTGCGTAATCTTTATCTGCAAGGGAATTTCTTTTCTGGGGAGATTCCTGACTTCATTTTCTCACTAAATAATTTGGTAAGGCTTAACCTGGCCAACAATAATTTCTCTGGTGAGCTTTCACCGAGTTTTAACAACTTGACAAGGTTGCAAACTTTGTTCTTGGAAGATAACCATTTTACAGGATCCATTCCTGACTGGAAATTGCAACTTCAGCAATTCAATGTGTCCTTCAACAATTTGACCGGGGATATTCCCCAGAGCCTGTCTGGTAGCCCTGTAAATTCTTTTCAAGGTACGATGTTGTGTGGGAAACCGTTGATTTCTTGTAACGGTACTGCTTCAAATGGTGATGGGGATAACAAATTGTCTGGTGGAGCAATTGCTGGAATCGCGATTGGTTCTGTGATTGGATTGCTGTTGATTCTGATGATTTTGGTCTTCTTGTGCCGGAGAAAGAGAAGCAGAGATGATAAGGGCAGAGATATTGAGGTACCAAAACAAGGTGAAGTTGAGATCCCACGCGTAAGGGCGGTGGGAGACATTGCAAATACGAGTGCGGGGCAAGCAGGAGCATTGGCCAAAATAGAAGCTAAGAACAACGCTGCGCCTAAGAATCTGGTCTTCTTTGGGAATACGGCGAGGGTGTTTGACTTGGAGGACTTGTTGAGAGCTTCTGCAGAGGTGCTGGGGAAGGGGACTTTTGGAACTACTTACAAAGCCTCTTTGGACAAGGGAATGGTGGTGGCTGTGAAGAGGTTGAAGGAGGTGAAGGTGACAGAGAAGGAGCTCAGGGACAAGATTGACTTAGTAGGGAAGATGGATCATGAGAATTTGGTCCCTTTAAGAGCTTACTATTATAGCATTGACGAAAAGCTTCTAGTTTATGATTACATGCCAATGGGAAGCTTGTCTGCACTTCTACACGGTGAGTCTTTCTTCTTGTCGCGTTCTTACTAAATTCCAGATGGTAAGAACATTTCTCCTAGAATCTATGAAGTTAGTAAGAAACTAGTGCTGAATGATTGGTTCACTTTGACGTGTTTTGTATTCATTGATTTGATAATTGGATAAGCTTGTGATCCGATAACCGGCCAAATGAGTTGAAGCTTTGCTTTGTTTACTTCATTTCTTTCAGGAAACAAAGGGGCTGGTAGGACTCCATTGAACTGGGAAACAAGGTCTGGTATCGCCCTCGGAGCTGCTAGAGGAATTGCCTACCTCCACTCTCAAAGCCCTGCAAGCTCTCACGGAAACATCAAGTCATCAAACATCCTTCTCACCAGTTCCTTTGAAGCCCGAGTATCTGACTTTGGTCTTGCTCATCTTGCAAGTCCTACTCCTAGTCCCAACCGTGTTGATGGCTACCGAGCACCAGAGGTGACAGATACCCGTAAAGTTTCGCAGAAAGCCGACGTGTACAGTTTCGGTGTATTGCTATTGGAATTGCTTACAGGAAAGGCTCCCACTCATTCCCTCTTGAATGATGAAGGGGTAGACCTTCCAAGATGGGTACAGTCTGTGGTCAGAGAAGAGTGGACTGCTGAGGTGTTTGATCTTGAACTTCTTAGATACCAGAATGTCGAGGAGGATATGGTTCACCTCTTACAACTTGCAGTTGATTGTACTGCTCAATATCCTGATACCCGTCCTTCAATGGCTCAGGTGAGAAACCAGATAGAAGAGCTCTGTCATTCTAGCTCACAAGACCAACAGCCACATAGTGAGTTAGTGGATTAGTTCTCCATGCACTACCGCCATCTTAGAAGACAAAAGAAAAGACCTGCAAACATTCATCATTTCCTGGATTCCCTTGCATTTATGGTTATGTTGCATTTGTTCGTTTGTTCTTGAGTTCATCATTTTGTGAACTCTTTTCCTTTCCTGCTTAGTGCTTAGGCTTCCTTTTCCTCTCTTCCCACATCCCACAGCAGCGGTTTATTTTCCGCATATAGAATTCTACCTTTGTTATTATTTAAGTGTGAATAGCTTGCCATTTGTTTGAACTGGAACTTGATCATGTATTCTGCTATGCTTTTTATCTTTCTGGTACTTTCTCTTCAGCACTTTTTCTATGAATAGGCTCATCTTTCCACTTGCTCTTTAGCCACCACTGACGATACTTAATAGGAATTGCCCTTATCGGGTGAGACAGTAACCCGAAAAATATGATTAAGTGACCCCAAAAATGTGATTAAGTGATAAAATTCATTCATACTTATGAGACAACGAAACAGATTAGTAAGAATATTATTCCCCGTTGCACCACCCAAAAACAGGATATACTCACTGCGGGGAAAGAGAAAAAAGAATGAAATGAAACCAATGAAGTAATAAATAAAACAATGCGTTAATAGCTTTGCTCAATTGTTCCAGCTCTGTACAGAAAACTTTATGATGTTTGAACATAACCAAGATCCAACAGATAACAAATCCCTATATTTTGCTTAGCTAAGGATCTTCACCTCCGTTATGATGGAGGAGAATGCAGATGAGGCCACTGCATAATCATTTTGCTATTTTCGAGTGCTTGATAAGCCAATCGATGACAATGTCTATGTTAACAGAGTCCTTGCACGAGATCATATAGCAGCACACCTCTCTATCTGTGATTGATTCAAGCCCTCTGAAAAACATACAACAGTGGATGAAGAAAAACTATTGTCAGTTCCAACTACTACAGGATGTGAACGAGGAAGAAATAAATCAGACATCTCTAAAATGAAGAACAGTATGTTACTAAAATTTCCAAACTCACAACTGATCCACCAAGGCTTGTTTTGAAACAGCCTCTGATTTGTCAATTTTATTGCCAAGAATAAGCAAAGGGATTCCGCTCAAGGAAGGTTTTGTCAGAAGGTCATGCAGCTCACTTCGAGATATCGGGATGCTATCTCTATCAGCCGCGTCGACCACATACCTATGTTTCCAGGTAATGACAAGAGTTAGTTTGAAAGGCAATCGCAAAATTAGTTCAGCATTTCAAGTCATCGACAATGCCAAGCATGTCAGGGTGTATAAATTGAAGGACCATAATAAACAATTTGTATCAGCCTTACCTAAAGAACATATACACCCTATTCAGTTATTATTATCATTATTTTCATAATTTGAAATTCAAATAATGTTTCCCCGTATGACGAAGTTCTTCATTAGGCATGATGATATATTTTAGACTTCATCCGGGACTTAATATATAATATTAGCAAGTTACTTCAATTCTTTTTTGAAAAGAATACAAGGAGAACTCACACATGAAACATTTAGTTTAGGCAAGCTAACAAATCAAAGAGGTTTTTCTTAAATCTATGAAATTCAGTCAGGGCACATATTGGCACTACAATTTTAACCATCATCCCTGGATTAGAAGTATAATCAAGAGTAAGCTGAAGTTTACATGAACAATCAAGAGGTTAACTCCCAAAGCCGAAGTTGCATCCTATATATTTGAACCACACTTGCTTTTACCTTAAAAGCAGACACTCGTATCAACAAAAAAATGAAGAAAGAAGCGAAGATACAAAGATGCTAAAGAGATTAAGAGGTCATACACAATTGCAGAAACCCCACGACAGTAACGCTCCCACATGGTGCGAAACCTCCTTTGCCCTCCAAGATCCCAAAGCTTTATTGTTACATTGCCTTTTGTAACCTTTCTCATGTTAAAGCCAACCTGGATTACATTGATTTATAAAATCTCAGTATCTATAGTAAAGTTATTTCATAAGGAATCACATAAGGGAAAGATGCCTACAGTTGGGATCATATCTTCACTGTAGCCTCCGGTCTGGCACAGTATAAAACGAAAAAAGGTCAGGAGAATGAGCGAGGGCTGAAAGCACCACAAACACTGGAGTAAGGGCACAGTTTACTCACAGCAATTGAATTAACAAGAGATGTCTTTCCTGCATTCTGAAGGCCTACAAGGGATAATTCCATCTCTTGTTTAAAGAACAAGCTGAAAAACAGACAAGAGTAAGGAGCAAAATCACAATAGATAAAGACTTCACACACTAAGATTGGAATTAATATTCATAAACCAGCAATAGGATAAACATGCTTTATAATCAGTATGGATAACGAAAGGAAAAAATATCTGAAGGAATGAAACTGGTGCTGTCACATAGGATTCATAATGCTCAATCCTCAAACAACTTAATTCTCTACTCGATTATATTATGGAGTTGATATCATAAATCCAGCAAAAGGATGCACAAGCTTATCTTTGGTAGGCATAACAGAATAAGTTAAGGAATGGAAACTAGTGTTCACACAAAGGACACAGAATACTCAACCTTCAAACAAATAATTCTCTACTCAAATATTATTAAACTGGTTAAAGTCTTACTGGGGGAGAAGCTTATCTTCTACTGGAATAAGGAACCTAGGATAATTGATATAAGAAATTTGTCTCATACAAATTTATTCACACATCCTATGAACACATCATTACACATCTTGCTGATCATTGACCAGATTTACTATGTTACTCGAACCACTGGCTAAAGCCTTGAATTCACAAACTCCAGATCTTGTAACAACCAAAGTAAAAGTAAAGAGAACAATACACTGCCATGGAATAAATAGTCTCTGTCAAAATAAACCCGAGAGAGCCAAACGGAGGGGCGTGAATTACTTACTGCCAAATATCCATCTAACCACACGCCAATTACCAAAAACCAGGAACCTTAAATACGAGAATTCCTTTCCCATGCCTGAAATTTACGTCAAACCAGTTCCTCATCACATATCGTGATAGTCTAACACCATCGCCAAATATCACGCGCACACCAACAACTGAATCTCAGTGATTCATCAATAAACATACTCAATCCAGACAAATCTCTTTAAAATAACCTGACCATTAACTTGGGCCTTTGACATAATACTCGACATCCAATCGGCACGCACCTTAAACAGTTCAGAGGAAAAAAAAAGAAAAGAAACAAAAGTACCCCAGCTAACCAAGCTAGAATTCGAACAAAAGTTACCAACTTAAAGTAAAGGTGATGTTACCTCCGGAGCCAATTTAGAAGGGAATCCCAGACACCCATTCGGATAATAAGGTACTGAAGCCGAAAATTGTGATTTTTAAAAAGCAAGCGAATTGGGTAGAGGAACCCTATATCCTTTCTTTCTCTTTTCGTGTATATATGGAAATATAGTACTACAAGGAGAGAAGGGAACCTTGTCCAGCCAGAGAAGTATAGTATAACAGAGAAGGATGTTGTGTCGAGGTTTCTGATACTTGTCCTTATAATCACTGCTATACAGCAATAACGGCAGCGGTGTTTGCTTTGGTTTCTGTGTTTGGTTTTGGATTGTTCTATCTACCTTTGGTAAAATCAGTCAATGACGGTTAAACTAATTTAACGAGACGATCTTTCTCTGAACTTAGCTTATCAGACAAAGCGTGGAAGCATGTTTAATTTTTATTAAATTTGAGAAAATATTAAAAAAATAAATAAATAAGTTAATTTTTTAAATTAAAATATTAATATTTTTCCTTTTATTAGTTTAACCGCCACCTTCGACTGAGACAGTGGGTTTCTGAGCCCATATTCCAATGTATCTTGGACTTATGGCCCACATAAAGATTTGTAGGCTGGAAGCCCAGATTCAAAATGTCAAACTAGAAATTGCTCTTTGAAAAGGCTGTCAGGTGTGGATAGATATTACCCTGACTAACCGATGGGCTTCCGTTGGCCTTCGACCTAAAATACAGAATCCTCACCAATTTGGGCTTATTTCTAATTGCATTTTTAATAGCTTTGCCATTTCTTTGGACCTGATAACAAGGCTCAATAATATAGCCTATAGTATATTAATAGAAAAGAAGAAAAGAAAGCCCATTGTAATGTCCAAGGCACTGTTCTTGCCGCCGCTAATATTTTAAATTTTTTAAATTAGAATATTTTCGTAATTATACTCGCAGTACTAATAATTTTTCGAAAGAAAACAGTATCTGTTAAGATGTATATAATTATGATTTTCGGATTTAAATTCTGAATAGACTAAAAAAAATTATTAAGATCAAGACCGTTAGTATTCTTTATTTTGTGTGAAACTTTTGGTTTGTCTTTTGTTCATTGATGTTCATATCCAGGCAATCATTGCGTAGTGTTGGCTTCAGACAGATTCCACCAATGGCATTTGCTCATTTTCCCACTGGGAGTGATGGGTGTGAACTGTGAACCTCGAATTTTCTGGAAATAGTGTTTGATACACCACAAGAACGATTTGACACCTAACCAATCAAGGCTACACTTTCTACCCAGAAAAGAGTAGCCCATGATGAACATCAGGAATTCTGGTCTCCTCCTGGCTCCTGCCATAAGAAAAAAAGGTGAAATAACAACTTCTGTAGCATTTTTACAAGTGAGGTATGCTTCACATCAGGATTGTTTCCTCATCCATGTGTCAATTTCTTCTGCGCTGATCTTTATGTCCTTTTCATTCTCCATATCTGATTTCATTTTCCCTTCCAAACCACCTAGCCATTGACATGTAGCTAGCCAATGGATCGGATCCTTCGTTCTGGGTTTTCTAAAGTCACTAACACTAATGAGAAGCAACACAAACTGATTCTTTCTCCTCAATGGAATCATGATTAATAATCAAGAAACAGCATCCGAAAATGAACTTGGGTTTTTCTCAGCCTGGCATATAAGCCTGCACATTGTAGGATGATGTGCAAGCTAATCACCGTCTCTTCTTTTGCTTATGTAGATGACATAACATTTGAAGGATCTAGCCAAATGTACTTTAGTGGTTCGTTCTCCTTACCATTTCAAAAAGAATCCAACAAACTCTTAAATGACCTAACATAATAGAGGGAATCCAATTGATCACTGATGTGTTGTCAAGTGATTGATACAGGTAGCCTGCCGGCAAATCTAATTGATCGTTTCATAGACCAGAGGGAATCCAAACCCAAATGCATAACCCCTACGTGTCCTTATGCCATTCATCCAATTCTTACCCTTGAATGGAGCAAATGATGGTTTATGTGTATTATGTATCCCTCATAAGAAGATGCATGTCTACCTCTCATGTTCTGATGGCCCGCAATTCCCAAAATGCACACGACTTTTGCCCTAACTCAAGAAGAATGCAGAAGCATTTGTGTGGTTGCAGAAGATAAGGTTCTGGAGCATTAATACTGTGAGGAGAGAAAGATATAAAAGATCCCTATCCCTCATCATTATACAAGCTGATCCGAATAAATAACAGGGAAGAAAGATATTGTCCAGAACTTCTCGTAAATTCTAAATTCGTGGGGCTGCTGCTTTGTCTCCAGAAAAGCTATCACTTCCCCCGCATTTCTCTTTTTGCTGGTGTGCCAAGCAGAGATGCATACATGTGTGCCAAAACAGATGTATACATGGAACTCCAGTCAATCTCCCCACTTTTGGACCCATTATAGAACATATGACCCCCCTTGCGCGTGGAGGGGTAGGCTTAACAGTGAACCTCACTTTTGGATCACATCTTCGGGTTAGGCTCGCAAACAAGAAGAAAAACCTTACGTACATTAATGATGCGATCGACATATATTAATGTTATGTTCCGTTCAATAAATCCAAACACGACAGTGTTCTCTTAGAATTACAGGAATATGTCGCAGTTAAGGTATACACAGGTCTAAGGATGTTCTATCTACACACATTCCTAGGTATAAAAAAAGTGATAGAAGCCACATATCCTGAAAGGAAGAGAAAGAATGTGCGTCATACTAGTACGATGGTGAAGTAACGATGACAACAATATGGCGTAAGTAATAGAGTTAGGAGCCAACATTTGGTATGTCGTAGAAAAGAAATATATAATAAATGGTAACGCATCAAAGTACTTAAACGAGAAATGCACTCATTCAACCATTGATTCGTCTTGTTCATAATGAAACGGAACAAAGGTTACCTGCTGCCTGTCTGCTTCCCGTTATTCAAAGCATAGATGTGGGACGAAAATGGACCCCAAAATCCACCAAATGGCCAATGGAGAGAGGGTTCTCGTGGGGGACATAGGCCTGTGATAGGGCAACCGCCCCAGTGCTATATTACTTTCTGAAAAAGGGATCAGCCAGCAATTCTTTGGCATGCTTCACTTCAACCATGGTCCTCCATTACCCTATCCCATGAAGAAAAAGGCAGATCTTACCAGTTATAAAACAAAAAAAAAGGAGGTAGCTGACGAGATCACACGCTATTCCATTTTAACACATTCGCCAACTAGCTAGCTAGCTAGTAGCTGAAAAGGGAAGAAGACAATAAATGTGTATGCTCGATCCCTTTTTATTTAGTTAGTATTGGATGAACAATCCTACCAAACCTATTTGCAGAATCTTTTCTTCTTCCATGTTTTCCTTTCCAAATTCACTCATTGATGCACTACTACACCTTTCTATTCTGTGCTAATTGGTAACAACCCTTTTCAGTGGGTGCTATGATTGTGATGGATACTCTATTTCTCTCTCAGCTTCATCTCTCTGATCTATCCTCCGACATTCTCATTTAATTAAGAAAATACATTCATGGGTTTAAATAAATTACATAATTTCAAAATCCTCTCTAGCAACTTATATGGTGTCTGTTTTGTTTAAAGAAATTGTTTGTATTGGAATTGGAATTGGAATTGGAATTTTGAAATAAATTTTATTATGTTACGTAATAATAGGTACATAAAACATCATTAAATCAGATAACATCTTAGTTATCTGACAAATATTAATAACAATACTATCATAAAATAATAATATAACTCTATTTTTAAATATTCAAAAAATCTTTTTTAGTCATACACTCCATACACATTTCCATAAAATAATTTTATTTAATTTTACTAGCACAACAAAATTACATAATGAACTTATTAAACCGTACATAAATCTAGGCATCATACGATCTATGCGTACATGTGCTTTGTTTAATCAGTAGTTACTTACAAAAGCTAGTTACACAACAACGTATTTATCTACAAGTTAGTAAGGAAAAAAAAAACTATTACTTTCTGTCCGGATCTGTGATGGTGACAAGCTATGAGCAGATATTCAGTTCCGAAAGGAAGAAAAGACCTCGGCCAAAATCTGGGATCTTGTCAAAATAAATTCAGGTAAGCTGCCCAGCACTCGAATCGGTTGCCCTGCTTGTTTACACTTGGTTATTACACCCAAGTCAAAAAGGATGATGATATTGGGATCTAGGACAAGAGGGTTGGTGCCATTTGGCATACCTCTTGTGATACTATGATAGGACTTTGGTTTGGTGGTCTCTGTTTTTGACTTGTGTCTTGGATGCTAGCTGGTGTGTTTTTGCTGGAAAACATGTGCCTTACTTAGTCTTCAACGTGACCCAGTGGAGAAGAGTTGTTGGATATAAATGATATAGGTTATGAAAGAATGATCGATTAGCCTAACAGAACATAAAGAGTCTTACAACTTACAACCTTACCTCTAATGGAACCACTGTTGGAATGCCATTCATTACATCGATTGTCATTGCTTCGCTGGCCACCATCTTTGAAATGATTGGGCTTTAGGAATATCCAGTCAGCGTTCGTATCCTGTGTTTGCAGTTTCTCTTATTTTATAATTACATCGTATCCAATACGGTTAGAAGTATGTCTTTTTAACCGGTTACCGGTTAACCCAACCCGGGTTAGAATTGTCGGCGCCGGTGGTTTTTGAACAGCATGTCAGATACGTAAAAGTAATATGGAAACTGGAAAGGGATTGCGAGTGATGTGGTAGTTTCTAAACTTGTAAACTGTACCGAAGAAAAAATAAGAAACATATTTTATGTGGATTTTTTACTTTCTAATAAAAATCCGTTATTTAATATTTTTGATAATTGATTAAGATTTTTCCACTTCACAATAGACAAATTTTACACGTCTTTCATATAGAAAATGATAAAATAAAAAGACTTTAGAGTTATGCATAAGAAGACAAAAAATATCCACTTTAACCAACATTGGAATTTCATGCACGCATTATAGCCTAACGTTAAATCCGAGCCCGATACCATAGTAAACATTCTTTACGAGTTTAATTAGATTTATTCTTAATTGAAATTTACGAACACAATTTAATAACAAATATTTTTAGCTTGCCCTTATAACTATATGTATAATAAGGATAGAGTGAGTATTAATGGAGTTGATTAATAACATTAATATTTTCCGCATATTCCTCGCTTATTTATCTATTGGATGAGAACTATTGCAACCATATTACGTGGCAAGTTGTCTCTTACAAGAGTAGTTTAGGTTCCAAGTCACAAGAGCCCGTGCGTCCATGACTCTTGATCCACAACCATTCTTGGTGGTGGGCACGGAATGAGGAGAGGAACATCCACACCAGCGGCCTCTAGCTTTCTGTCACTGTCGGCGTCATTGATCAGAAAATCCCAACCACCCAAGTCTTCCCCCCACAGGCTAATGTCATTGCCAGGCCACTCAAAATCTGAGAGTTGCAAGTCCTCCAGGATCTTGTTTGAAGAATCGGTAGAAGAGGAGGAGGAAGAGGCTGATGAAGAAGGGACTAGCATTTCGTGCGGTTGGATGATTGGAACTTCGTCTATGCAAAAACCATCCATTATATGATCCGTTGAGCCGAATGTGCTGCTTGACATGTTTCTGTCTTCCACTTCTACGTCATGAGTTATGGTTGACTGCAGAGACGTTTCGAGTTTGGTGTTGTTTGGTTCTGTTTCTGAGAAAACATTGACCGGGTTCTCTTGCTGAAGAGGCTGTTCTTCTTGTAGCTGTGGCATTGGATCAGTGGGTTGTTCACTTGCAGAGAACGGCTTGTGAGTGAGAGGATCAATGCCCATTTTCCTCAACTTTTTCTTGATGTGCGTGTTCCAGTGGTTCTTGATTTCATTATCAGTCCTTCCAGGTAAATGAGAAGCAATCTTTGACCATCTGTCAAGAAGGAGCGAATTGCTATTACATTTCCATCGACTGATCAACAGAACCTAATCGGTGAAGAAATTATAGAAACAAAAACAAAAACTTATGGTTTGGACCACTTAAAAAAGGAATTGACTCTTTATGCCCACCAGCTATAAAAGGTGTCATTCCCTTATAGGGAGGGTAAGCCATTAGCCTGGAGGATGGGGGGAAATCTATCTTCTTGTAATAAACTAAATATGAACAGTTATAATTGACCATATCCTATCGCCATTAGAAATTGTCGGTTAAACAGGACAAGGAAGGGAAGATAGACTGTAAACAGAAAAGAATAATGAAGACAACATGATAATGATTTGCAACCTGTTGCCAAGTTGAGCATGAAGATCAATGACCATTTTCTCTTCGTACTCTGACAAAAGTCCTCTCTTCAAATCTGGTCTTAGATAGTTGGTCCACCTCAGCCTGCAACTCTTCCCACACCTCAATAGTCCTGCAATGACCCACCGGAAATTAACCAGTCATTCACAGTGACAGAAAATGATGAAAAACTTCCGGGTTCATATATTTAACTATAAGCTACTCAGAGAATCTCTCGCAGTTCTCGGCTTTCCCAATTGACATCTTCGTAGTTTAATAATCCAGACATAAAAAGAGTACTACTCTACTAAAACTATGCATCTCAAGTTTATTTTCTTTCTTAAACAGAAAGAAACGGATAGACCTTCAGAATTATCCTGGTTAATCCTTAATTCCAGGTAGCCACAATTAAGCAGAAGATATATATATATATATACTCCGTACTCTTCTACACTTCGCCACCAAAAAGTAAAGCGGCAGAGGTAAGAGAGGGAGAGAGAAAAAAGAAGAATCCAACTTCTCTTTTTAATTCCTGACTACTGCTTCTTCTTCTTTTTCTCTCTATGAAAAAATTAGCAGCAGAAATATAGAAGTAATACAGGAACAGGAGGTTTGAGAGACCTGCAAGCTTAGGAACAGCTCTCCAGCAACATTGGCCATTGGTGAGGATAAAGTTTATGAGTTTCCTATCCTCGTCCGCTGTCCATGGCCCTTTCTTCAATCCAACCTTGTCACAACACGGTTGTCTTCCCATTTTCCACCAGCGCTAGCTCGCACACCCCCACCACCTCAAAGAATGTATTAAGCTACCGTTCAAAGGAAGAGAAAGAAAAAAACGACAGAGCCAGTGGTAGCTACCTGGCTAGACTCACTTGAAAGGCACTAAGAAACCAGGGATGGGTTATGGGCACTGGCTACCTACTTGTACAAATATATATACCGGCACTCTTAGATGGCCTTTTGGCTGTAGTAAACTTTGGTTTATCTTTTACACATGAATAATCAATACGAATTTCACATCAGATTCCATTAACATTTGTTGTGTTTTCCTCGGTTCCATGGTTTTGTCCACGTGTACAAAAGAGAGACGACGCGTAGCACACGTGCGATCCGACGGTCTTAGTTAGAAAGCACCACCTTATCTGCCTTCCCTTCCCTTCAGTTTGAAGCATATATACTCCTGCCTCCACTCCAACCCAGGCTGCCAGTAGAAGTTAAAATCGTTAATTACTACTCACAAGTATGATAAGTGTATTAATTAAGTTATAATAACCACGTACTTGCCAATGATATATAGTCTTATCTGTTAAGCACGAGGGTCCAACTTCTGTTCTTAATTGTACCAAATCCCTGGTCCAATTTATACAGCAACTCAAAAGGATCGAGGAGACAAAACCGAAGCCTAAATTAACCAATCTGATCAAATTGTCAAGTTGGATGTGTCAAGCAAAGTCTGCAGTTTAAACAATTCTTTTTATTCCACTTGTATATAGTTCATTTCCTCTTACACATTACAATTCTTCACAATACAACTTGTGCATGTTGTAAAAGACACAGCTAACTAATGTATTCTATTGTCTTATACAGTTTTTACCATTCTTCAATCCACGTTAATTAGTTACCATCTTTTGTTCCCTACAAGTGATCGATATTTAATTACCATCCATCAATTTTTACTTGGTTCATTTATAAGCAACGCAATCTGAATTGTATCAGTAACATTACACAGACAAAGGGCAGGAATGACACGTTTTGTTTCTACATACATACGTATTATTAATTAAAACCAAGGGCCCACTGTCTTATGTTCTAAGCAAAAACATAGAATTCATGTTCCAGATAGAAACCGGTCATGTGCTGTCCTAAAAAATAATTAAAATCAGCTGAAATAGTTGCCATATTGGAACCTTTAGGTGCAGCTTTTACAGGAAAATCAACCAAAGATGTGTTGAATTCTGGATATTACTCGAAGGTTTTGTTAAATTCTGACGCAGTACGAGCTTTAGTACTTGACGTCAAGCAAAACATTCAATTAATTTAATTAAGATTCGAATTAAAAAGCATTAATTAGACATGTTATGTAGTTAGGGTCTCGTACAGCAGACAAGATACTAGAATTTTCAGATGTATAGTTAGTCTGACGATAACTTTGTCATATACAAACTAGCTTTTTAAGCTTTCTAGATGCTGGCCCGGCCAGTTCAAACCTCATGTTACGTAACAGTTGCTCTCCCCGCTTAATTTCTCATCGAATTTAATCCGCAAATTAGAACTTAACCTCTGTAATTAAGTTTAATTACCTAATGAATTGAAAAGTAAAACTTATGACTTGCCTTAGTTGCCTACTTAAATTGAAAACCGAAAGAATCTTTCCAGATGACGAGATTAAATTTTTTAACTTTAATGAATTAATTAATCTGGACACAAAGGTGCCAGTGGTTGAATTTTGACTTGCTCTGTGTTACTGTAGAGGGAATGACTTTTTTTTCTGAATCTTAGATCATGAGGCTACTAAATTATCTGAAAAAGGGAAAATCGGTCCGTGTGATTCTCCTTCAACGAAGCAGTCTGTTACTTAAAATAGTAAAAGGATCGTTCATCGGCATATGACTTTGTGAAGGGTTGACTTCTTCTTTTCACATTGGTACACTTGGATTATTAGACTGGAGTACCTACACAAGGGCAAGTATAACAATCCCCTTTGTTATTTCCATATATGTATATATTCTTTGCATAAGCAGTCAAGACAATACCAGCACCATAATCAAGTATATACATTTGCAGATCGTGAGGTTTCACATCGCCGACCCTCCAAGTCCAAGTGATCAAATTAATTCAGGTAGGGTTTTACTAATCTAGAAAATTCTCGTTAGTCGTAATTGGAGTAGTATAGATGGAAGCTAGCAACAGGAGGGCAGTTCTTCCTCTCATGATCTTTGATGAATTCCAATAGCAAATGTCTCTAGCTAGTATTTCTCTCAGATGTATATTGGACAACTGGTATTTCATTAGAGTTTTCTACCTCTCTTTTTGTTTCTTATTTCCACATTGCATGGAGGGTAATTCTTACCAATTCGAAACTCTTCCTTTTGGGAAAAAAGGTTACAAACTACTATCCCTAAGCAACCTAGTGAAATACGTACGTATTATCAACATGCATGGCAGTTTGTTCAGCCTCCAGAATCCATGCTTCTTTTGCTCTGGTTTCGTTGACTAACAGTATCTCGTTTTTTACCATCTGAAGCAACTCTCATTCCAGAACCTAAAGCTAATGTGGAAAGACCTAGAAACGGTATAAAATATAGAAGCAGAATTCACATTTATGCACGGTTGACTCTTATATTTGAAAGAAAGAAAGGAGTATTAATGCAGATACGTAGTGATGATAGTTCCCAGCTGAAGTAGGATCTTTAATCTGACAAGGAAAATAAGTCGGCTCGAGCTTGTTGAACTAGAAGCTAGTAAGATCAATATAGTAAAAACAATCCAAAATAGGATAACATATCGTCTAGTTATTGGCTTGTTTGGGAAGATTGAACATTTATTCCCCTTGGATTGGACTTGGATCAACGTTTAATTCAAGTTTTGAATGCTGTTTAAGAACTAATTGATATATACGAGACACGAAAAGGCTTGTTTATGATAATCAGACAAGCATCATTTTTTTATAACTTTACTTTATTACGGACATGAGGGCGTGATTCATACGGACTTAATTCTACTATTTAATCAATAGAAAGCCCACGAGTCATGTCCAAGTACCCATTGAATAAGAGTAAATGGATGGTTCTCTTCAATTTTGTTATCTTCAAAATAGTATATATACATCAATTTTATATTTTTTTGTATTTTGGATTGTTATGAATAAAAGAAATATATGTTAAACAATTAAAAACGATAGAAGAGCAAAGAGACAGATTTACGTGAAAAATTCTTTTGTAACAAGAAGAAATTATAATCTCTCCTTTTTTTCTTTCTAGTTTCTGAGATTTTACAAGTGAGAAAAAATCGTCTGTTTGGTCCGTAAACCTAAAACTCTCCTTGATTTGCTCCGCTCCCTGATTTGTTCTTTCATATATAAACCTGACAATATAGAAAACCAATATAATGTTTGCATGTTAATTCACATTGTATTCCCAGTTCGATGTCAAGAAATGTAGAAAATGCAAAGTTGAATTACGGGAGAAATTAATGATTGGGATGATCTTAATTACTAAAAAAAAAAACTTAAAAGGCAAGAGTACGTGGAAATATCATATTTTTATTCAAAATTAACTATTAGTATGACCCACCATATTCCCCAATTGAACGTGTACTGGTTCAGGTACAACATAGAAATGCCCAACACATTTAGGGTATCCGGTTGCTTATTTTTCTCCTACTCCGTTTAACACATTGTTTTTGTTTTACTTCCTGTCGGCGTTACGTATAAGAACAATATGTGCAAAATTTGACAACGGATAAGAGCTCTAACACCTCCGTCCAATTTTGTCTCGAGACTTTTAAACGGTGTAGGATCCACATGGACGTGTCCTCTGATAGTTTGTGTCCTTGCATCTTGAGGATTTTTTAACTTTTAATATTTCATGATGACTTAACTAGAATTTTAACCCGATTCAACTAAAATAGGATGTTGATTATGGTTTGATTATAATTTTATAAAAAAATGAAATTACATATATTCTTTTAAAAAATAGAATATAATAATTCCCCTCATCCTTAAAACCTCGAACCTTATCCATATTGACTTACCGATCAGTTTGGTTTAAAAAACCTTAGAATTAATGACTGTTTTTCCAGATGGGCAGTTCTGAAACAGAAAGTAATACGTGTCGACGACTCAATGAATCCTGGAACCCTGTGATATATATTATATATATAAGCCAAGCAAGGTTAGTGTTTAGGTCAGTCTTACGTGTGCATGTCGACAGAAGTGATTAATCTACTGTATATATTTTTTTATTTGTGTAATTAAACCGTAATGCAGACGACGATGTTGACTAGAATAAGTACCTAATTATAATTTGAGTCGGTTGATAACTACACGTGCACCGCCGAGACCAGGTATGACAAATTTTGGTTACCAAGAGTCAGACTAATTAGAAAACAAACTCAGGTTGACAAGGCATTATCGATAACAAAGAACATGTTTGAAGCACATGGACGTGTTCTCGGGTGGTTTGATCTCTTAGAATAAGTTTGGTTACCAGGAATTAGGCTGATTAGAAAACAAAGTCTGGTTGATAAGACATTATCAATGACAAACAACATGATGATCATATGTTTTTTTTCTTAGGTTTCAGGATCTGCACATGTTGTTAAATAATGTTAGATTCATTATTATCATTTTTATATATAATAAAATATTATAATTGAAAAACATAAATTAATCCAATCAAAACTAATTTCAAAAATTTGTACGGGCTGCTACTCATTAGTTGGTCTCAATGGTTCTGTAGAGAAAAATTGTGTTTTCACTTAACTTTCTCTGTTCTACTTTCTATGTTCTTGAATGGGCTGGCTGATCTGAAGGCCTTGTTTTATTGCTCTCTTTTCATGGGCTGCTGAACTGGGGGCCTTCAAAGTGAGATCACCCAGTCTCTGCAAGAAAGAAGATTTGTTGGGGGAATAGTGTCTGGGAAAAGATTTGCCTGAAATGATTTAAGGCAGACGAGGGATCCAGAGAGTGAGTAATCATAAAATCCCAACACATCCAATCTGAGGAAGATTTGCTGGATTCAATCGTACAGCATTTCCAGACTCCTGAGAATATCAATTATTATCTGTACCACCCAGGTTTTATGTCCCCTTCTTCCTGAACTAATAGCTTCAAGGTGCTGAAGATCCTTCTTTTTTGTTTGGTTTCCCTCATCCTCAGTGATTATAAGATCCTAACACATCGTTACACTTGATCACAGACCAAATCATTCTCTGTGAGACGTGTTATACTCTGAACTAATAGCCAACAGTGGAGAAAAAGAGCCGGGACTGGGAGGAGGATCAAAACCCAATGATTTTCATTATTATTAACAGGAAAAGCAGGGGAATCCAAAAAGAAGAGAGGCATATAACAATTAAGAAAGGACAATAAATTTGACCGTTGAGACCCAATTGGGTGGTTTTGTGTGCCTGTGCCCACACGGATAGAACTTTTATGTTTGTTCCGCATTTTGCATTGGTCCCACTTTGCCCTGGCAGGGCAGGAAGACGTAGATGACAGATGAGCAACATTTATTCAATTCAATGCTAAAGTTGGAAAGTACAGCCAATAAACAACTGCTAATCCCAACATGCAAGATTAAGCAGGAAGATGCTATCATCACTTAGCACCCAGCAATAAAAGGAGTGCATTTATAGGGCGAAGTGTTGTTTGTACACTGCGTAGGAACATGCAGATGATATCTTCACCGTCCGTTCTCTGACCATCTTTCCACGTGATTTGTGGAAGCTTGCCTCTATTCCCTCTATGTTTTTGTCTTGCATCGTTGCCCCACTCTATTTTTCTCTCGGTAGAAAACCTTTTTCACATTCACTCTGTCACTTCCACTCTCCCCTTTTCTTTCTCTCTTTACTTGGGCTTGTTTTTCGGCATCTTTAGAGGATGTTTTGGAAGCTTGGAGAGTCCATGGAGGTGTTCTTGCTCATGCTCTTTGCTCTAGCTGTTGTAGCTGCTGGTGATGAAGGTGAGTGGAACTTTAATTTGACGGTCTCTACTGTTTGTTTTTTGCTTGGACCTTTTCCTTCTTTCCGTGCCTGTTTGTTCCATGCGGAGCTTTCGGATTTTTGTTTGGAGGATGTAATGGTTTCAGATTTTCTGCATGTATCCAGTGAGAGCCAAACCCTGCAAAAGTTGTCATTTTAGGCATATCCAGTCGATCCTCTGTAGAAAGGGCTAATTTTGATGGGTATTATACGATGGGAAAAGCTTTCTATAAGATTGCAGTGATTGTGCACGTGTGTATCTTAGCTTAAGGTGGTTTATTGCCTCCCTGTGAGGTTGAGATTCAGTAGGTTTGTATTAAGTATTACCATAAAGCATAAAGAATGACAGAGCCAGAGGGGAGTTTGGGTTTTAAACAAACATTTATACTGAATGTTCTGCAATTAAATCTAAGTTACCTTTTTTCTATTCTTGCGAGATCCTTCACTGTCCCCCACTCTTAAGTCACTTGGATTTGCTCTGTGGTTCTTTAATGCAAAGGCCACACTCTGTCTGGGAAGTGTAAATGGTCAAAGTTTGGGAGTTCAAGCACTCATTTCTAGAACTTGGGAACTTGGTGGAGGCGTGGAAGGGAACCACTATATTGCATTGTTTTCATTAGTTTATGCATCTCTTAGTTATTTACCAGTATTTGCTGAGCTCAGGTTCAAACAATGCTGGTTGGTTTGAAATTTGATGGTTTAAAGCAATCTGATAAGATAATATCATGCCCAGGACCATGTTCTTTTATGGAAGCTTGAGTATATACACTGCCTCCTACTCTTTGCACTAGGCATCAAAATGTCCCCATCCACAAAGGATATATTAGTCCCAAGCCTAACTAAAAATGAGGCAGACAACCAATAGAAAGGTTCTATTTGTGGAAATTTATTAGTCAAACGTTGATCATTCATCCTTCATTTTGTCATTTCAGCTGTTATATAGTCATGCAACGCATATGGTGAATGGCTTATTAGGAACTGACTCGGTGCAACCCTACTAGTCATTAGTTTTTGTTGATAAAACTGATTGAGTTGGTGTTCAAAATACAACGTTTGTCACCTTGTTGTAGTTATCTCCTGTCCTTTGCAGATGCATACATTGGTGTTAACATTGGAACAGATCTGTCCGATATGCCACATCCAACTCAAGTAGTAGCCCTCCTCAAGGCCCAGCAGATCAGACATGTGAGGCTCTATAATGCTGATAGAGGCATGCTAATTGCACTTGCTAACACAGGCATTCAAGTTATGGTCTCTGTCCCTAATGAACAGCTCCTGGGAATCGGTCAATCAAATTCTACTGCAGCAAATTGGGTTTCCCACAATGTTGTGGCTCACTATCCAGCAACCAACATCACAGCTATTTGTGTGGGTTCTGAGGTTTTCTCAACCATTTCTAATGCAGCAGCAGTTCTTGTGAATGCCCTCAAATACATACACACAGCTCTTGTGGCATCTAATCTCGATAGACAAATAAAAGTTTCTACAGCTGTTGCTTCATCTATTATCCTTGATTCTTTCCCACCTTCCCAGGCCTTCTTTAACCGCTCGTGGAATCCTGTTTTGGTTCCCCTACTGAATTTCTTGCAGTCCAGTGGCTCACACTTCATGCTGAATGTATACCCGTACTACGACTACATGCAGTCAAATGGTGTCATTCCATTGGATTACGCACTCATGCAACCTCTCGCCCCGAACAAAGAAGCTGTGGATGCCAATACCCTGGTTCACTATTCCAACGTCTTTGATGCTATGGTTGATGCAGCATACTTTGCCATGGCCTTCCTGAATTTCACCAATATTCCTGTTATGGTGACTGAATCTGGTTGGCCATCAAAAGGTGATCCCAACGAACCGGATGCTACTTTAGAAAATGCCAACACCTACAACAGTAATCTGATTAGGCATGTCCTGAACAAAACTGGAACTCCCAAGCACCCAGGAATTGCTGTTAGCACATATATATATGAGCTGTATAATGAGGATCTGAAACCTGGGCCAATCTCTGAGAAGAATTGGGGATTGTTTAATGCAAATGGAGAGCCTGTTTACACATTGCACCTCACCGGGTCAGGTTCCGTGCTAGCAAATGACACTACAAACCAAACATACTGCACTGCAAAAGAAGGTGCTGATCCAAAGATGTTGCAGGCTGCTATTGATTGGGCTTGTGGACCTGGCAAAGTTGATTGCTCAGCTATATTGCAGGGTGAGCCTTGTTATGAACCAGACAATGTTATGGCACATGCAACATATGCTTTTAACAGCTACTATCATCAGATGGGGAAGACTTCTGGTACATGTGATTTCAACGGGGTGGCTACTATCACCACTACAAATCCAAGTAAAAGTCACTCCCTTCCCTTTACAATCCTTGTCTCCTTGTTCCCTTATCACTTATTCATTTGGCATTTCTATTTACGGATATCAGTAAGCTCTTGTTGAGAATTCCAGAATGATAATATCTAATTTGTTTCGATGATGTATATATGTAGGTCATGGAACCTGCATATTCCCAGGAAGGTAAACGCTATCTTCTGTTCATTAACCCTCTTCATTGACTATTTCAAAATCTTCTACCATTGAAGCTGATCTTTGTGTGTACAGCTCTGGCAGGATGAACGGTACTCTAGGCAACAACATTACAGCCCCATCAATGAATTCCTCAAGCTCAGTCTCGCCAGCCACAAGGTCTTATGGCATGAGTTTCATGAGCTACTTGTTTCTTCTTAGAGTGCTAATAGTATGGAGCTTAGGACCGTTGTAGCTTTGTGTCTATTTGGCAAGTTTTCCAACTCATCCTAAAGTTTTGGAACCGATGGTTCTCCAATGTTTGGGGAACTCCTGTGGGATGTTGGTTTAGTTAGATGGGTGAGGCTAGGCATTTGTAGTAGAGAGGAGATCGTGCATTAAAATTTTGTACAAAACAATCTGCAAAAGAGGGCCTGTACTTGGTAAAGGCACCCCTTTGGATCATGTATTATTATTCTTTCCAAAATTTGTTAATGTCTTCAGCTGTTTTCCTAACTTAGTTCTTTTTAAAACTAAAGAATATTCGTAGTTGGTAAGAATGGCTCATTGTTTTCTTTATATTTTAAACACCAATGGATAGGTTTGATCATTAATACTAACATATAATTAGTAAAATTTATTATATACGAATAAAAGAGGCATATTTGATATCGTATTCTTTGGCAATTGAGAGGAGAAATTGATATTGCAATGAAATAATTTTCTGTTTATTTACTGTTTTCAAACAAAGATTCGGGAACTGGAGATGGACGACGGATACGTCTGGGACGTGAATAGATGGGTTTGGGTTTAGTTAAATGTGCTGGGCTGGTCCGTGAGTAAATGGGCTTTGTGTCAGGCTTTTGCTTGAAAAATACGGTTCGGGCCGGCTCTATCTGTTTCTAAAAACCCTAGCTTCTGGTGTTATAAATCAACGATCCCCGGTAGGCTATTTTGAGCCTCATGAGCCAAGACCTGGGGTTTCAAATTGGGTTCCATCTTCCCAGGGAAATCGTTTTCTCTTCTCTTTCTTTGTTTTCTGATTTCTCAGGGTGCGGTTGTCTGAATCTTCAATTTTTTCTTTTGTTATGGTTTTCCCTGCATTTTAAATTTGCAAAGCATCGTATATGATTCCCTGCGTTGTTATGTAAACAAAAATTCAGGGAATACGAAGGGATGCGAAATGAATAATCGGTACTTATGGACAAGCAGATTACTATTTTCTCGTGAATTCTCGCTTTTTCTCGTGGGTTCGACATTTTCTCTTTTGTTTCTAACAAATTGTTTTTATGATGATAATTTGTGTTGGGGAGTTGTGCTCGGTGATGATATATTTTGCTTTAACCACACTGAATATAGAGGCTTGGAGGTTTGGGGTCTTAGATCTGCTTCTGTTGGAGCCGAAGGCTGACTTGTAGTGCTTGGTGGATGCCTAATGTCTCTTTTTTCTATGGGAGTGGAGGCGTCAATCGATCTCTCTATCTTATAGACAAAAGAAGAAGGCTTGACCAAGTAATTCAAGTTCCTTGGCTTAAGCAAAGGTTGGGTTATTTGCCTTCTTCGAGTCCTCTCATGTGGACAACCTTGGTCCTTTGACTGAGAGCACACAAGTTTTGTTATTTTCTGCATATTAGACGTTTCGGAGCTGAATTTTTGTTGCCTCAATTTTCCTATCCTTCCAAGTTGTAGCGGAAATATGCTAGTGTTTGCAAAGTGTTATGTCGGAATACTAATGAAAATCTGACATAGCTAATATTGTCAACATTGACCTGAGCCATTTTACGCTGATGTTTTTCCCAACCTTAATTGGTAATTGGAAAATTTGTTATCGGTGATAACTCCATGATTTTTCCATATGAGAAATATGGTACCCACGAAGTTAGTCGATCTGTTCATCCTCTAGTATTGCATTCATCATGTAATACTTTGATATCCGATATAGAACCCAACCGTTGAAGCTTTACGGATTGGTTAATTTATGTTTGTTGACAAACAGATAGCCGGAGCTTAATACTTCACCGGATATTGTACATATGATGCTATGACTAGTTCTTCCTCTTAGTGACTTGCAAGCACTTCTTAAACTTCGCTGCATCAGAAGTTCTTCAAGGAGAGGGTGCTGGTGAGATGGATGGAGGATTTGAGAACAGGATTGAGAAGAATTTTTGTGCTAGCACAACGTTTGCTGCATCAGAAGGATGGAATGCATCCCAGAATACATAAGCCTTGCGATTGCTGCATACCTTCGAGTTTGGCAAGCACAAGCCACCTATTGTTGTATCCACATTGCAACATGAGGTGTTGGACACCTTGAAACCTATAGGAATGGTAATGGAAATTATTAGAAAACTTTCTGGTAATGTCTTTCATTGATTATGATAGATGCTTGAGTTTACCATAAGCAGTAGGGTTGGTGATTAAGTCCAGCACATCCGAATATGAGTCTGCAAATGTGAGTCTGGCATTTGGCAAGCGCTTGTTCAGAGATACCATCAGCTGTTGTACTCTGGAGTTGAACTCTAAAATCCATTCATTCACTCTCTTCAAGCATTGGCCTGTCTTTGATTTCACTCTCTGGGATGGAATGCAGCCAAGAGGTCCAAGCCCATGAAAGACGATCTTTCTTGCACCAAGTTGGTATAATCTCTAGCAAAAATAAATAGTTCAGTCATCTCATAGATCATGCAATTGGTTCAATTGGTATACAGCAAGCTGTTAAGCGTCAGGAAATGTTTGCAATAAAGCAGGCTGCGGAATAAATTTTCACCAAAAGTTGTTGATCTAAGGTGGATGTTAGGTATTCCAGAAATTCATCATGAGTGTACTGTTGCCCATCTGTTAAAAATGGCTGCAGGAAATTGTTGACATAGTCGTTGCTTCCTGCACATAACCAGAGAAAACAAAGGTTATTACAGAAGTCAGAGGTGGTGTGGAAAACATGATACGAATAAATAATATACCAGGCCTTACCAATTCCTACAAAGTACAAGGCATTATTGCATAGCTTGTTAGCAGCTACTTCTCCTATCTTACCCTTGATTGATTCCTTGGTCTTCTTGAAGCAATCTATTTGATCGTCGAAGGACAATCTCTGAATCTGCAGCATTCGTAAGATTCAACCGAAAGAGAAATATAACTATAGATGAAGCAGACTAGGAAGGAAACAGAGTATCTTACAAAATAAAGACCAGTTTCATTAAGAATTCCTGCACCACCCGAAGCATAATTGACCCCTTTTAGAAGTGCATCGGCGTTCTTTGACACAGAAAGGTAAGGTGGCGGTGACGCAATCCCAAGTTTTTGGGCTTCAAAATTGTAAAAAAAAATGGTCAAGCATGCACAATCAGGTATAGAAGTATGCACAATCAGAAAGAAATCTGTCGATATATATGAGGTATACATATAATGTCGCCGATAGTTCTGCCATTTGTGAACCTTCCTGTTGCCTGCCCACCAGAATAATCAATCCCATACCATGGATAATCAGACCTTGCAAGAGAATATTGGAGATAATTGTTGTTTCCAACTTCTGTCAAAGAGTCGCCAAACACAAACGTGACTACTGATGCTGCTGAAGCAAAGTTTGCAGCGCATGCTGCAACAATCAATACAGCCAAAGCCAGCTTTTCCATTTCCATCCACTTTCTTTTCGCTCCTAAGATGTGGCGGAAGTGATGCTGGTTTTATAGCATGTCCAGTAGATAATTTTCTCAAGCCCAGCTCTCCAAGTTTGCCCGTATAGGTGGTTAATTTCAAACCCACGGAAGAGCTAGTTGTGTGGAGGCCCTCAATTTCAATGGCGGTAAAAGTTAAAAAGCTCTGGTGGTTCGGAAGCCTCTCCAGCAGTTGGCCAGCTTACACTGGGAGGTCAGCATGGTTAGTTTGTGGTAGGTTTTGCAGTTTTGCCCTTTAATCACATTAGGAAAACTCTGGTATCCAGAAACTGGACTAAACACGAGACATCACCGTTCAAGCTGTGTTTCTACTTTTCTTCCCCTAAGCTAAGGTGTCAAGTCCAGAATTTGCAGTTAGTTCCAGACCATGACTCAGTCGAACAAAACTGGGTTCATCCCTGCATGCTACGAGGGTTGTCTAGTATGGAAACCAAAAATAGTCTGATTTACCCTCAGCAATCTTCATACAATGGCTTGAGATGCTGGTCACCGTAGAACAGCATGGCTACCAAATTCCTAGATTCTTGTTTTCGATAATAGAATTCTGTTCACCAGCCATTGATGGTTGCGGAATTAAATTAATTTTTTCAGTTTGGATAGTTTAAATTTGATTTCTAGATATTTAAGTTTGATCAGATTAAAATATGATTTGTCTAAAATGAGATGTTGATTTTTCAAGAAAAAATCCTCTTGCGTAGTTCTGCTTCTCATGTCACAGATAGCACATACAAGGCATCCCAGAAAGGTACACCTGTGCAACAGCCTTGATTTGCTTGTTTCCCAGGGCCAGCCGTATCAAACCGTGAGTTGCTGCTGTTTGAGTATTTGCTTTTCTTAACCTGGAAGAATAGGATCCAAGTACCAAGTGATTATCTAGTTATATTATAATCCTGATACAGTTGGCTCCCTTACAGTTTGGTCTTTTATACAATCATACGGCTAACAGATATTTTCTTGGCAAACTCACGGCCGTCAAACAACCTTTGCATTTCTGACCCAGCGAGGAAAAGGATCGCCATGCCTAGTCCATGGAAAACCATTTGCTACTAATGCTGAGTAGAAACACCATTCGAAGTGGTTTTACAAAAAAAGTGTCACCAACCAATTCTCTTCAACAGGAATCTTCAATGATGCAGGAGTTGGTTAACTTTTTCATATCTTTTTCCTTGTTTCATTGATCGGGTAATAATGGCTTTATGACCCTGTTTATTAGAAGAGGGTGTTCTGTGGAAGCGGTTACACTGCAGTTCTTCTTGTTTTGTTGTTCAGTTTTCTTAGTTTCTTGTCTGTTTGCTTTCCAGGTCTAGTAACAACCGTGTACACTTTCACATGAATAAACCTGGAAAGGAAGCATTTTTATGCATAGTTTGACGTTGTCTTAGTGGTTCCAGCTGCAAACTTGAGGGGCATGGGGGCATCTGGCATTTGGCCGTCTTTACTTCTTTCAATCTTCCATGATCTAATTCGCCTTTTGACCTGGGACCATCTTTAGCAAATGACAGATCGTATAGCCTCCTGCCAAATCATCAAAGAAGATGCTACCTTTTCACCAGAACCGCAATGCAGCTTCTGTAATCTAATATTTAAGGGGATTTGTCCTAGTTTGGAAGTTTAATCTATCTTTCTCTAGATGCTACTATTGAGTTCCTCTACATAATTACTACTCTAGGTTAGTTGTAGTAGTCATAAACTAAAGGGTATCTCTCGACGATTCAGACAAAAAAAGTGGTTAAAGAGTTGATCTTTTGATCCCTTCTGATCTCATAAAGTCAGAATGTTCGTGGTTCATCCTCCTCGAGTCCTTTTACAAGTCTGTAAATTCATGATCTCCCAAATTCTCTTTTTTTGTTTTTGTTTTTCATAGGTCAAATCCAAATGAATTTTGGGAAGGAAAGCTATTTTCTCTGCTTTTTCTGAATTGGGTTTTCTTTCTGCATCATCTTTTTTGATTCCCTGTACAAGGTTTTAGATTATAGGCATCTCCTTCTCCATCATACTTTTAGGCCATTATAATGGCCTACCCCTCAAGATAAGCATCCAGAAGCCGCAGGGTGCACATCCTCGTAAATCAGGATTCAGTAATTCACCGGACTCCACACCAGCACCATCAGCACATCAACTTCACATTCTTCACCCCACCCTCGCAACGAACTTTCCCACCCACCTCTTGGCCTTTAAGCTTCCTGACTTTCTCCCTTTTCACTCTAAATTCTGAATCTACCTCTCTGGCGCGCACGACATCAACGACAGAGGAAAAGAAAATAACACTACTTTTTCTTCTAGTGAATACTTGTAGCAGTCACCCTCAAGCAAAGAGACACTTTACTAAAAAACACACCTCCGAAATTCATTGCTTACCCAAACCAGCACTCGTTCTCTCTCTCCTAACCCTTTTCTTTCTATTCAAGCTTCTATCATACACGCCTCAAATGTCAATCTGTTGCGGTGTGGAATGCGTGGTTGTACTGGGCTTCTCGAGGTGGGCATGGAAGCGCTGCACCCACATAGGCTCGGACGACAGTGCATCATGGATTGAAGCTACCCCCGAAGAGTTTGAACCAGTCCCTCGCATCTGCAGAATCATCCTTGCGATCTATGAACCAGACTTGAAGAAGCCAAACTACTGCCCTCAAAACGGGTACCGCCTAAATCCGGAATGGATTGTCAAGAGAGTCACTTATGAGCAGGCACTAGGCAGGTCACCACCTTATATCATCTACCTTGACCATGACCATAAGGAGATAGTCTTGGCTATTAGAGGCCTGAATTTGATCAAAGAGAGTGATTATAAGCTGTTGTTGGATAACCGGTTAGGAAGGCAGATGTTTGATGGCGGGTTTGTACATCATGGGCTGCTAAAATCGGCTATTTGGCTGTTGAATGAGGAAGGGGAGACTTTGAGGAGAATGTGGGAGGAGAATCGAAAAGAGTACACCTTGGTATTTGCTGGGCACTCTTTGGGGTCTGGTGTTGCAGCTTTATTGACTGTGATTGTAGTGAATCATAGGGACAAGTTAGGGGGGATTCCTAGGGAGAAAATCAGGTGTTATTCTGTCGCTCCAGCTCGGTGTATGTCACTTAATTTAGCAGTGAAGTATGCTGATGTGATTAATTCCGTCGTGTTGCAGGTGATAATTTGTTTGGGTTTTTGCTAGATTTTTTAGATCATGTTGCATTTACTATGGGCGTTAACTTTTCTGTTCCTAGCTTGCTTGGATTGGTTTGTGTCTTTGTTTCTGATGCAATTGTTGATCTTGCTTTATGTGTTCTTGATGTCTTCTTGGGTAACCGGTATGAGTTTGTTTAGTGTGTCTTTAATGGTGACTCTCTAGCTATGTTCTTATAGCATCTGATTATTTGGATAAATCACCAATCTAAGATCCAAAATTCGGACGAGAGCTTATAAAGTTTGTTTCTACAAGATTCTTAAGAAGACTTTGGCTGACGTTTTGTTCACTCTGTTAGCTGCTCTTTGATTCTGATAGCTATATTTGTGTGTTGTTCTTCAGGTAGTCTTGTCATTCTTTGGTCTTTGATGCTTTCTTTAGCTGGTTTGGCTCATTCATCAGGAAAACCTACGATGTCTTGTCAATTGCATTTCTGATAAAGCTGATATTTCGTCTACATTATCCTCCCTGGATTTGCACTATCACTTTTTGCTTTGTGTTATTTTTGGCTAATTTGATAAGTTGTTCATGTTGCTCCATTTGCTTCATTCACATGCTGTTATTCTTGGCCAGGATGATTTCCTACCAAGAACACCCACTCCATTGGAAGATATTTTTAATACAATCTTCTGGTGAGTACCATTTTGTTGATGAGAGACACTAAGAAGGGTAGCTGCATATTTCACTTTGTCTCACAAATTCTCTCCCTTGTGAACTTAGTGGAGTGAATTATTATATTATCTCTTAAATCAGGTATTGATGCTTTGGACAGTTTGCCCTGCTTGTTATTTGCGGTTTGCTTACGAGACACCTTCATACCAGAGGGGAGGAAGCTCAGAGATCCCAGAAGACTGTATGCACCTGGACGAATTTATCATATTGTAGAAAGGAAATTTTGCCGGTAAGACCATTCTTTTCTCTAGACCTGTGTGAAAATTTCAGTGCTCACTGATGCTCATGACTCTGATTGTTCATGTCATTTTGAGTGTTGAGCAGACCACCATATCATATTATGGCATTGTTAAATCTGTACTCTAAATCTAAGGTCCAGCCCCAAGATCAGTAGCAAGCGTCTGCTCCATTATGAATGCCTTTTCACAAAAGCACAAACACTCTAATCCAATAGGATTTGTTCTCCGATATCCTATCCATTTCTACTCTATCCAGAGGAAGAGTATTCTTGTGTGTAGAACCTTATAACTCATAGATTCCCTGTAGGTAAGTTACTGATGATAGTTCATGCTTTCCTGTTTTTTAGTCTGCGTTCACATACGGTGGTACTGAAATTATAAGATGTTTCATCCCCAGAAATTTGTTTGCTGATATATTTGTTCATCTCCTGAAACATTGTTCCTTGTGGGTACAGATGCGGGAGGTTTCCACCCAAGGTCAGAACGGCTATTCCTGTTGATGGAAGATTTGAACACATTGTCTTATCGTGCAACGCCACAGCTGATCATGGTATCATATGGATAGAAAGGGAAACGGAGAAAGCTTTGCTGGTAAGATTTTTCACCCAGGAACCATTACTTCACCTATTTTCCACCTACCATCACGTCATCATCGCAACCATGGACATTAGGTTGACATTGTAATTTTCGTTTTCAACAGACCATGACGGAAATCAATACTGAGACCATTACAACGCCCCCGAAAGTACAGAGACTAGATAGGATGCAGACACTCGAGAAGGAACACAAAGATGCCCTGGACAGAGCTGTCAGTTTGAATATTCCGCACGCTGTGACCAGTGCAGAAGCTGACTCACCAGAAGACAAGATGGAGCCTACCCCGGGTGGAAGTCAAGATGACCTCAAAAGTAAACCCAAATCCACCGCCGGAAGAACAACAGACTGGGATGAAGTGGTTCAAAAACTTTTCAGAAAGAATGATTCCGGAGAATTGATCCTAAACCGAAATGTTGCCGCCCGGGAGTAACTCCAAATTTTTACTTCAGTGCAAATTTGCTCTGTAAAGGTGTTTTCATTTTTTATCTCCACAGTTTTTAGTCTCTACCTTTTGTCATACATTGACGGCAGTTGATAAGACTTCGTAGTGATGGTATTACCGAGATAATGATGGTAGAGATTTCGACGCAAGGCAAAACTGAAACATGAAAAGGAATGCAATTAACTTGAAAACAACTAGTCAAAACTCCACGCACAATCTAATATACAATAAAACCATCACAGACACCATGTTCCAAAGCTCGAGTCAATGTATCTCAAGTAACCAACGCAGGAGCTACATTATGTTAGCATATCGGTGGATTCAGCATGATACTTGTCTAATTCTCTGTCAAGATCGTCAGCCGACTTCTGAGTGGTTTGCTTCTTACCACGACCTCGAGCTCGACCTCTACCTTGACTACCACCACGACCTCGACCATTCCTTGGACCTCCACCCCTGCGAATTCCCTGACTGCATATACATTAAACCACATATGTCACATTATGCGAAATATTATAGATAAAAATACAGCACCGTAAGTCCGTAACCTTGCTTACCCAGAAGCACGGTTAGGCACAGCAGGTCCACCATTACGACCTGGTCCAGGCCTGCATTATACAACCATTTATATTAAGAGAAAAAACTTAACAAGGACCATTACCTTACAAATAAAATAAAAGAAAAAGGAAAGATTCAAATTAAAGTACTTACGTCACAACAACTGTTCTCTTCCTCCTTCCATTCGCACCTGTAACATTGACTCGAGCTGAAATCGGCATTTCTCCAGAGGCACCCACAATTTCAATCTTCATGGGTTTGCTGTCCAATAGTACATTGTTATATTTTCTAAGAGCAGCAAAAGCATCGCTTCTTCTGGTATATACTACTTCTGCAGAGCCCTGCAATCAAGATGCATGTCAGAACCATAAAAAGACACCTACAGTACATAAAATTGAAAAGAATGGCAACATACAACAGTCACACAACTGTGTCATTATGCAACCAGAAAAACATGAGCAAAAAAGGTATACATGGCTAATACTTATTCATGTTCTGTAACATCCAACAGCAAATGTTTAGGTTCAGCTACCCCATATATCAGAACCAAATGCCAGCCATCAACCTGCCTTATTTGGCAAAAGATTATATGCAAAATCAAAGCCCAGAGAAAGCTTTGTAAGATGAGGAGCTCCACAGTTTGTTCGGCTATCTAATGTTTAAGTATCATGTAAAAGATCCTGACAACCAAATACCTTGCCTTTATTTTTATGAACTAGTGTTGGCACTTTAACACTTTATTTCTGTAAATTACAACATATGCTGAAGCAGTATACTTCAATCTTAAGCAGTTGGAGACCAACAGAGACAAGCACATAGAAATTCATGTTTACCCAGAATTATTAAATATCATATCAGTTAATATGCCGGCAATTGACACACACAGAATCCATGAGCTACACAGGTTTCTACCCAATATGCTCAGTGAATACAGCAAAATACTGTGTACATCACCTAGAATTCACATTCTGTATAGCGAGAATAGTTTACATTAAGGATAGAACTTACACTTGAGCGACCAGTTTTGTCATAGTGAACAGCATATCGTTTTAGACCTCCAACCTCCGAGAAAAGCTCCTGAGTTCCGGGAAAATTAATTTAGAATCTGATAGAGAAAGTGGCAATGGTAAAAACATTTAGCTGGATTTATACCCTTATATCCTCATTGGTAACTCCATGATCCAAGTTTGAAACATATAACTTGGTCCCAACCTCTATTCCTGTTATCCCTGCAGCTCTAATGCTATCTTCAAGCAAATCATGTTTCCAAGGCGAACTCCAGGTTCTGCGGGAAGGCTGATGAAAGGAAACAGAATGCGTCAGCTTATTCCAGAATACAAGATCGCCATTGTTCAACATCACTCTCAGGCGAGTAAAATTCCCAAAAGAACAAAAAGAAACTGTAGTTTACTAAAAGCTCAGAGAACCATATGGCCAAACTTCTTGAGGTCGTGTTATCAAAGAGTAGAAGGGAGTAAGGAATTTGAGCCACTGCACGTGTTATCGGACAATAGAAGAGAGTAAGGAATTTGAACCACTGGATATGTGAACCGGTGCAATGCTACAGTGACAGCTCCAGTTCTGAAGTTAAGCGAAGGAAGCTCCTTTGCAAAAACACCATGAACTAGGAAGGAAATGAGATTTTGCGCAGAAGAAGTTCAGCACATAGCATGAGGATCCATCGCAAACTCCCGGACTGGAGAAAGCAGCATGCATGCTACAACTACATTACCATTCGGACAATGGAGAGTCTAATTGTTAACTGATGTTAACTTTTTAGAGCTAGTGGTGAGAGCTTCATTCGCAGAATATTCACCTACCAGAGCTCCTGGTCAAAAAATGCTAACGTTTAGCATAATAACTTAACATTGATCCAGGATGACAGCCCCATTTACTTGTTGAGATCATATCTGTTGCAAATACCCCAATTCAGCCCAATAACCCACAAGTAGAAATAATCCCCAGTGTTAATAATATAAAATGCAACTGGCAGCATGCTTTAGTGGCTGGGACTAAATGAGCTTCTCCAGGAAAAAGAATCAGACTATGATTCTGCTGTTTGGAGTTTCTAAAGCATAATAGAGATCCTCCAGATATAGATTTCTTAAGCTTAGCAGATTCTGAATTATAAGCATATGTCATCCACAATGGTGCGCTTGCCTTGGCAATAGAATATAGTGATGGCCGAGCATTCACTGAAAGAGGACCTCTACGAGGCACAACTGGCATTCTTCCACCATTACTAAAAGACCCGCCTGCTCCACGACCTCGGCGGGCCCTACCTCGTCCCCGACCTCCACCTCGCCTCTCCCGGTTCTTTTTTATGATATCATCAAGAGACATATCCACGGAAGTTGCCATATGATGAATTGCAAACTAGCAACCCTTCTGAAATAATCAATAGCAAGAAAACTACAAAAGGAGTAAAAAGAATAGGTTCAGTTCAGATCTTTTTCAAACTAAAGAAATGTCTAGATGCACAACATAAACCCAAAGATCAAGTAACTCTGACAGTTGATGATGTCAACGCTAAGTGTTTTCTTAGTACAAAATATTCCTTCTTTCCTGAAGATCTTCAAACAAAAGCTGATAATTCACCTTCTAAGCATTAATACGATAGTAACATATCACACACAAAAAACAAACTACCGAGGGTGTGCCAACGAAAAGCTGATAATAACTAGTTACCCTTGGTGATTTCCTTATATCCTCTTTTCGGAACATCATCAAACAAAAGCCGGTAATTCATCTTCTAAGCATTTATACGATAATAACATAACACAAAAAAAAACACACTTAATAAAAGAGAAAACACTGAAGCATGAATCTTGAAACATTACTCCTCCAAGCAAAAACAAAGGTTCGACAAGATTACCACTCATTCATGGGAATCAAGAACACAAAACCTATCCCCAAAGACGTTACAAAGTTCATCAAAAAATTGAGTAACAACAGCAATTTATTTATTGACAACGAACGGCCACTGGCACAACGCCATCCATCGGTCCTATACCATAGAAAGCCCAACCAATTATAGATGCAACAATAGCCCCTGTAGTAAGCGTATCCCTAAAGTTCCAAACATTCAAAGCCCTAACCAAAAGATGTAACAACAAACTGCGAAAACCCTAATTTCTCTCGCAGTAATAGTTGACAATATATATAGAGGGCCAAACAAAAAAAAATAACAACAATCAAATCAAATACCTAAGAGCAGTCACATACAGCGCCCAGTTAGGGAATCAAAACCCTATGCAAACAAAATTGAGCGAGGAATGAAGAAATATACCAGGAGGGCAAAAGAGATCTGATCAGCCTCCGCTCAAAAGTGGAAGAAATACAGAAAAGGAGAGGAGGGGGATTCACGATATTAGGACAATCGAGGATTAATTGGGGAATTGGGCGGGGTAAAAGTGAGAGAAATTTACTATGCGGGCTATGCGTAGGGTTTCCCGGAAGAAGACGGTGTTTTGTAAATTGCGCGTGAGAGAAGAATCAATGGTTTGGGGGGTTTATAGAGGAGACGCGCGAGTCGGTAGGGTTTGTTTACGTTTATCTGACAGACGGATTGGCTTTCTCACCGCCAATCACCCTGTTACACGTTGCGTGTCCTTGAGGGTTATCCCTGTTATGGTAACATGATTTCCGCGTAATCAGTACGCCCAACGGATATTGAATCGTGGTTTTGAAAAATATCTAATTGGATATTCTAAATTAAAATTTTATCGAAACGGATTAACTATTTTAATAGTTGAAGAAGTGTATTTTTAAATAAAAAAATTGGTGGATGATTTTATTTTGATATCTCATCTTTGTTAAATTTTGTGTTGAATAATGTTTGCACCATATAATTTGACCATATTTCTTATTTATAATAAGCTTAAAACAAATGAACTTATGTGATCTGATACGATTTGATAATATCGATTTTATCTCATCCCATCTTTAATTATTTTATTTGATATTAAACCCATAATCTCCTAATTTTAATTGTTAATATTTGATACTTTTTATATTTAACTGTATACACTATCAATAATGTTAACTAATATCTTGTACGGTAAGAATCTGGCTGCCAATATCCTTACATACGCTGGTTAGCATAATATCTCACTGTCTTAACAGATTATACGGCCAAGAAATCCGGGATTCAACAAAATTTAATAAGAGTTTAGGATTGATCGGGTTGGGATAAGAAAACACAGCCTAAAGTTAGTTTCTGTTAGATTCCAAAGTAAGCTAATTTTGGTAATTCAATATTGAAGAAATAGAAACTTTCATCAATGAGATTCTTGTACAAGATGAGCACCTGGTCTCTTTTCTCAGATATCTGACATCAACCCAAATGGCTGGTAGCTAAATTTAATGATCATATTCTGGACAAAATGTCATTCAGCACCGAAGCAATATTCTCATAGTATTGCCAAACCAATGAAGCGTCTTCTTCCCTTGCTGCGTAATCTAGCTGCAACATGTCCAAAAGAAAGCACAGCTCAAGGAGTTTGCGGTTGGGATAAGTGTTAAACTGTTGACATTATCTTCCAAACAAGCCATATAACAAAAACAATTGAGAAACAAGGAAATGAGTAGTAGGGAAAACTTACTCTTGTAACACTGTTGAAGAGATTGGAATACAGCTTCCTCAGCAGGGGCCTTTCACTTCCAGGTTTATTTTGGATGATCGTATATAAATCTTGCTTCAACAGCGGGGAGCTCTGCCGGAGAGCCTTCTGAGCTTCACGCCAAGATTCTGTAATCAAAAAATCTTTTATTTCCAATAGAGACTGCGCCTGGCCTCTTACATCACTCTCTGCCTCTTCAATGGTTTGCTCTGGAGTTGTCATACGGAAGTCGAAGCCATTTGCAGTTTCTTTACAGAGTATTCCTTCTCTTGCCAAAATGAGTGAAGCCACTGATGCTATGGCTCCTATTCTTCTACTGAAACTAGATTGGAGGAACTTTTGTGTCATGTTCTTGGACTGAGATGCTGGTTTCATGCAACAAGTAAAAGGTGGAGAGTAATACTGCTTTGGGACCAATGTTCTTAGAGCCATTCTCTCATCTAATCACACTCCCAAGGAAGCTGCAAACAAACAAACATCAACAAGCATTTCTGTGACGGAAACATACCAATTTCCACTTGCAACAAAAGAAAAAACTAGAATAATCGAGGTTTACTTTTCATAGTCAAGCAAAGCAACCCAACAGAAACCATACAAGATGAACATAGAAGAGAAGACAGGAGGCAAAAAGAGATTGAGATAAGAAGCAAATGCTCAAAAATTAAGAACAAGGAACCCAAAACCCTCGCACTTACTCTGGGTGGTCTGACTTACAAGAGCTTGGAAACTTAATCTGCCGAACCTTATCTGTTAGCAGTATAGCTCAAGGAAGAGAGGAGGGGCGACTGTGAGGAAGACAAGTTACTCTATTCTATGCTAGTTTCAGATTAATTTATATGCATCCTGATTTCATATAGAAGGCTATTAAAATTTGAACATTCTCTGATATCTATTGCAATTGCTTCAAATACAGAGATTATGGCCTAACACGTACTAAAATTAAAAATTTTGTTAAATCTAATTCGGCAATTTGAAGGAAGATAGCCATAAAAGAAATCAATGTCTTTGCGTCCCTACACGTCACGATGCAGTCGCATTTACTATTGGGTATTATAAACCTTTCTTCTGCATTTCTTGAATTGTCTTTTCTTTCTGTCCGTTACTGAAGTGTCTTCGAGGGTATTTGCGGGAATTTATATTCTGCTTCCATTTTCTGTTTCGTTGCTTGGAATTTCTTATTAAGAGAAACTGGAAGGTGGGTTTTTGTTGATTTAGCATTTTATGCACAAAACAAATGGATTGATCTTCAAGACGAATTTTGGCTATACAACATGTTGGTGGTAGGTAGCAGTGTGGAATAAAAATATGTTTTTTTTAAAAAAAATTATGATTTTGATTGTTTTTTGGGGGAATGAATTGCTTTCCAATGTGCATGTTATTTTGTTAGTGCTCATTTAAAATATTATTAAAATAAATTTATAATAATAAATTTTGATTTTATTTAATATTAAATTGACATATTTAATATTAAAATATGTTATTTAAGCGGTTTTAGAGACAAAAGCCAACTTCAAGAGATTTTATCTTTTTGTAACATCTTATAACTAAAGCACTTTTTTAAAAAAAAATGGAAGCCTTCCTTGCTGTCCCTTTTTCCACCTAATGTATTGAAGATGCCAAATATGTCAACTCTTCATGCTAATGATTTATCCCCTCGTGTCCATTGGGAATGATTATGTATCTTCTTGCATGTAATGTGTTTTTTGGCATTTATCTTGTAAACTATCTCTAGCTCTATTTGCTCGGGAAGTAGGTGCATGTAGATGATGCTTTGCATGATATTATCGACGGAGAAGAGAAGGTAGAGGCTGCAGCTACTGCTTGCAAAACTTCTTTGAGATATGTGGTTGCTTTTGCTGGGAATGGTGCTAAAGCTATTACACGCAGGTCTTGCCTTCTCTGTATTCACATTTTTTCTGCACTGCAATTACTATAACAATAGATGCCTTTGATTAGCCTCCAATTGCAAGAGAATGCGAGTTGTACATAGTTCCATGTTTTGTCAGTCATTTGCATTAAATTGTTTTAGTTGGGTTCACCCTGCCTACCTTATCTTTAGCTGCTTGAGCTACAGTGCCAACACAGTTCTTTGAAACTTTGGTTTGATTTTAGTGATGAAAATATCTTTCACTACTACTACTACTACTACTACGAAAGGAATTATTTGCAAAGAAAAGAGATGAAAAGACACTGCATAATTTAATTCCCAAATCTGAAAGTGACTTCCTGCAGTGCAGCAGAACTTTACTCAATAATTTCTTTTGTTAACTACCTGGACAAACAATACCTTATTGCAGAAAAATTTCCAGTATATTGCATAACAAGAAATTAAAAGTAGAGAAAGAAGCGAATGCTGGTAAAAAAGAAGACTGGTATGCATTTCTTCATAGCGTAGTGGAAACATCAATCTGAAGCAATTTGAGAGGATTTTGCGACTTTCCTACAGGATTTCCTCATTACAACCATGAGGAAGGAAATGTTATGAACCCAGGAAGCAGGACGATGCCGCATACAAACCAACTAAAACAACAGGCTATCGCAAACTCTGTTTAGTCATATTTTTCTCCTCTGTTTTTTCTCACTGACTCTCCCTCCTAAACCAATGTACTTACTAACTATTCATCACTATCGTAGTTCTGGCACAGGGATTGAAGTCCGGTGCTTGTATCATTTGCTTTCCCGTTCTCTTCTGCTATCAATGACTCCTTACTGCCAGAAGCCTCAGCTGGTTTTTTGACGACAGATATCCTGACCAATGGGGATCTGAAACTAGCTGCTGCACCCTTCAAAGCATCATTTGAGGCATTGAATTCATTATCATCTTCATCAGAAATTCTACGGATGACTTCTCTTTGCTTCTGCAGGGTTTAAACACACAGAAAAATCATGTTAGAAGTGGCCAACAATAAAAATAGGATAGTGATAATTTTCCAATCGAATAAGGGAATTACAAAGCTTACTTGGTATGTAGCTTTGATAAGCGCTTCATCCTCCTCTTCCGGCTTCTTCTCCTGTGTGTTCCGCACCTTTTCATTGTAAGGACCTGAACCCAGAACGGGGCCCTTACCGCCTTGAAACCCGGATAAATCCAACACGTGGACCAATCCGAATCTCACAAGGCTTATTTGACTTTTCAAACACAATTCCCAAAAACAATTGAATTTAATTTTATAAATTGGAGCATGACAAAATAGAAACTAACATTTGACATAAAACGGAGTAAATAAAATATACAGCGGAAGACTTTAGTTGTTGAAATGAAATACTATAAATGAAAACAAGTTCATACTACCACAAGCCCAACATCAACGTACTGGGCTTATAGCCCGATATAGAAATACATAACCAAAAGAGTCACAATATAAAAACAAATCGAACCAGTAGTGATAGAATAAAAATAAACCAGATAAAACGTACATGTGCGACAGTCCAGCCAAGTCGTAAAAGATAATCACACCTCGATACTGTCTACGACTCGCGATCTACGCCTGAAAAAGGGAAATAAAACAACAAGGGGTGAGATTATGGAAATCTCAGTAGGAGTTCCCGTGTAGGAGGGCAAGGAATACCTTACGATACGGATAGACACGAAACTGAAAGAGTATGAGGGACAAGGAATTTACATATTTACTTTCTTTTTATGATTTCAACCCAATACATTATTACATGATAAAACGTCTAACATTATCAAACAAAACCATCGGGGTGGACATAGTAAAACACTCCTCGAGTAATCCCCGGTAAAGGAAAACCTGGAGCCCACTGGCAGTATTAATTTATTATTTTCTTAAAAATCAAAATATAAATAATCAATACGTAACCCGTACCACCAGTGTTGTCCGAGACTAGGCAGAGAAAAAAATAACATATATCGTACCCGTCTCAATACGAACCAACCTGCGAAGACGTGACAGGTAAACGTAATCATCACACATACGACTCCCAAACAGGTGAGCAACTCTCCCCTATCACTGGGATTCCGTTGACTCACCTCGCATTGGCCAAGCGAACGTATATTTAGTATATTTATCAACTGAATACATACACAGGTTAAACATCTCATGTACACGCATCAACAACTATTTTATTTAAACCATAAAAAGATTGTTTAACGAAAACAAAGGATAAAATTACGTATATAGTTAAAGTAATAGAGTAACGAATCAGAATTTTATTTAATTATTCGCCACTTTATCATACGGTAGGGATTTGTATGTTTTATGGATAAACTTATTTATTATTTAATTCACTTATTGTTTAACAAATTAATATGAGGAGTTATACGTAAATTCTGTTCACACTTAGTTTTAGTATAACATTAAATCAATTACTTTACATCTATCCAAATTATTTTATTATTATTTTTTTATTTACTATGATAAAGTGGTGCAAACTGCCACTTTAGCAAATGTCGGATCACAGCTTATTATTAATAATTTTTCTTTCTTTCTTTCTTGTTTTTTTTATTTTTTTATTTATTATTTAATTTTATAAAGTAGCAGCCACTTTATCAAAAGTGGCGTAGCAGCCACTAAACTCTTTTATATATATATATATATATATATATTTTTATTTTATTGAGTTACTTAACTTATGCTTTACAAGGGGAGCAATTGAACAGCTGAAGACTAAAAGGAAAACAAAACAAGGCACCCGACGCATGATTTGAGAACTCCTCCTTAACTTATTAATTTACTTTAATTAATTAATAATTATACACTTTCTTTCTCCTGCAAGTTATACTGCGAAGGACAATACGAAGGGGACGAACCAGGCAAGGATCCGAAGAGGCATCACGGAAGTAAGGTCCGAGAACAAGGGCTAGGGCTAGGTACAGACTAAGGAAGAGAAGCCACAGAACTGGAGAAGATAGGCATGCGGCATTCAAGCAGGGAGTACAAATCCGGTGCTTCTCTCACAACCAACAAAAATCGGGGCTGGAGTATGAAGGATGCATCGGCTTGACAAAAAAGAAAGGAGAAACACGCATGGTCCCAGACCTACCCACCCGGATCTGTAGCTGGGTACCAAGAAGCGAACTCAAGAGGAGCAAGCCGATGGAGAGGGTGGAAGATCTGTGCCACGACCCATGGCGTTGAGAGCGAGGAGTGAGCTTGCTGGAGCAGTGAGCCGCGCGGGTCTAATTTGCTAGATCTGAAGAAGATGAAGCTGGATGAAAGCAATCAGACCCTGGAACTTGTCGTGACATGCCGAAAACTGAGAGCATATCAACAGCCAAGGAAAGCTCATGCGTGACTGGAGGAGATGAGGTCTGAGACAGGTACTCCAACGGCCAAGAAGAAAATAAAATGAACATATCCAGTGGTGAATGAGCTAGTCATGGCGAAAGGAAACCCAAGTGCCGCGTATGAAGAAATCGATTCGTCAAAAAGGAAACGAGAAATGCAATTATGAGTTGGGACTTGGCATCGGTGACCAGGTGAAAGGGAAAACAAGTTGAAAGAGCTGAAAAAAAGAACGCGAAAGGAGTAAAGATCTGTGGTGCAGAGGGTAATGGAAACTGGGCTGGTGCGACACGGGGACAGATGAGATTGCTTGCGAAGGTAGAGCGACTTCACCAAGGAGAAGCCAAACATAAATTTATTAGTGAGTATGCAACAAAAGCCATAAACCAACAGAATTGAATATGGGTTAATAAACAGATCGGCACCACATAGAAGCAAAAATGAATAACAGAAATTAAATCTAACAGATAATGGTGAAACCCTACCTGATGTGCTGGTGGATTGAAATCCTGGCTGTGGGACAGTGGAACAGAAAGTGTGCGGCTGATTAAAGAGAACACAAAGTAAATGATGTTTTGATTTGTCTGAAATGCTTGATTAGCCACCACATCTAGGGTAAAATAAATGGGTTCTAAAGTGTGCATGTATACAGAATTGGGCTTTAGGGCTAGAAGCAAAACACAAATATCTTGAAGGCCTGGACACTCGGCTGGGACGGGGTTTCACATCCTTCCCCCCTTATAAAAATTTCGTCCTCGAAATTTACGTACTGTGTTATTAAAAAAGGTGTGGATAGCGCTCCCGCATTGACTCCTTCGGTCTCCCATGAGAGCTCTTCGGAACTACCATTTTGTCAAGGGAGTCGAACCATCGAAACTAGACGACTACGAAGCTGCCTGATTGACTCGTCCACAATAGCCACTGGCTGAGCGGGAAATGACAAGTCGTTGGCAACCTCTACTGGCGGTGCATCCAACACGTGTGTCGGGTTCCTAACATACTTCCACAACATTGATATATGGAATACATTGTGGATCCTCTCCAAAGAGGTGGGTAATGCCAATCGGTATGCAACAGATCCGATACGTTCGGTAATCTCATACGGACCAATATAACGTGGTGCTAGTTTACCTCGCTGTTGAAATCGAAGTACACCCTTCCACGGCGCGACCTTTAGAAACACCATATCTCCAACCTCAAACTCGAGTTCGCGGCGACGGTTATTCGCATAGTTCTTCTGTCTATCCTGAGCCGTCTTCAATCGTTGTCGGATTAATGTCAATTGCTCGGTTGCTTGATCAATCAACTCGGGGTTATCTAGGCGCCTCTCGCCTACCTCATCCCAGCATATCGGTGTTCGACATCGTCTACCATATAGCGCCTCATACGGTGCCATCCCGATACTGACTTGGTAGCTGTTGTTGTAGGCGAATTCTGCTAACGGAAGGCATCTATCCCACGTAGTGTGTCTGTCAAGCGCACACGCTCGTAACATATCTTTCAACGTCTGTATTGTCCTTTCGGACTGACCATCCGTTTTCGGGTGAAAAGCCGTACTGAAGTTCAACCGAGAACCCAAGGCATGATGGAGTTTCTCCCAGAATCGGGAAGTGAACCTCGGGTCCCGATCGGATACTATGGACACTGGAACTCCGTGCAATCTCACAATCTCGTCCATATACCGGGAAGCTAACTTCTCCGGGGTATCGGTAACTCGTACGGGAAGAAAATGGGCCGACTTGGTCAATCTATCCACAATCACCCATACCGCATCAAAACCCCGTTGAGTCCTCGGTAAGCCCACGACGAAATCCATCGTGATATGCTCCCACTTCTACTCGGGAATGGGAAGCGACTGCAATATACCTGCGGGTTTTTGGTGCTCGGCCTTGACTTGTTGGCATACGAGGCAACGAGCAACAAACTCCGCAATGTGTCTCTTCATTCCTAACCACCAGTACTGTTCCCTTAGATCCCGATACATCTTGGTACTACCGGGATGAATCGAGAATGTGGAACTGTGTGCCTCGGTTAAAATCAGCTGACGTAACTCTTCATTTTGGGGAACACAGACTCGGCCTCGGAATGTCAGAATTCCATCATCTCGGATTCTGTACTCACTGACTGTATCTCCTCCATCACCGTTTTCCAACTGCTGCCGTAATTGAGTCAAACTTGAATCTTCCAACTGGTTAACTCGGATCTCCTCAAGTAATGACGGCCTGACAACAATTCGTGCTAATAACGCCCCCGAGTTATCACCACCGAGCTGAACTCGGTTTTCCCTCAAACACATCAGCATTGGCATATATTCTGCCCGGATGTAAGCCAAAGAAGATGATGTCTTTCTACTCAAGGCATCAGCGACTACATTAGCTTTCCCGGGATGATATTCAATTACCAGATCGTAATCCTTTATCAATTCCAGCCATCTTCTCTGTCTCAAATTAAGCTCCTTTTGAGTTAGGAGGTACTTAAGACTCTTATGGTCTGTAAAGATTTTGCAAGTCTCACCATATAGATAATGGCGCCAAATCTTCAAAGCAAACACCACCGCTGCTAACTCCAAATCGTGGGTCGGATAGTTACATTCGTGTGGCCTCAACTGTCGAGAAGCATAGGCGACTACCTTCCCATCTTGCATAAGCACACATCCCAAACCATGCTTTGAAGCATCACTATATACTACATAGTCCTTACCGCTGACAGGTAAAGTAAGAACCGGAGCGGAAACCAATCTGGACTTCAACTCCTCAAAACTGTGCTGACACTTCTCAGACCACACAAACGGTTCGCCCTTGCGCGTTAACCGAGTCAACGGTCCAGCCAACGTCGAGAAATTCCCCACAAATCGCCGGTAATAACCGGCTAAACCGAGAAAACTCTGAATCTCGGAAACTGTACGTGGAGGCTCCCATGATATAACAGCTTCAATCTTCTTGGGATCCACCAATACTCCACTTGCTGACACCACATGTCCCAAGAAACCGACTTCTCGTAACCAGAACTCGCACTTAGAGAACTTGGCGTATAACTGCCTTGCTCTGGGTGCCTCCACTCTGAAGTGTAGAGACTGAATGTAAAACCCCATACCAGTGGGTTCTAAAGTGTGCATGTATACAGAATTGGGCTTTAGGCCTGGAAGCAAAACACAACGATCTTGAAGGCCTGGACACTCAACTGGTATGGGGTTTTACATTCAGTCTCTATACGTTGCAATGCTGTCTTAAGCAACGCGTCTTCACTGACTGTAGCATGTCTAGACTGGAAAATTTGGATTTAAAAGAAAAAAAACGTTAGCAATCGGAGAAAACAAGAAATGACAGCAAAAAAGAATGAAAAACATATTTGCAAGATTAAGGGAGCCCAAATTAGAATAGCAGTAAATTCATGGAAAATAATTCGTCAAGACGGGCAATATCGTCCAACTCCTTCTTAGATTGCAGAGTTTTGTACTCCAACGACTTCATAGCATCACCCATCTCCTCGTCCTCCCTTTTCCGTTTCACCCTATCAGCTTCTTCATCCTCCGCACGCCAGGGCTCGAAATTTCGGGTCGCGCCGCTCTCGACCACGTAATCAGAATTTTGGGGATCCGTCTTGATTGAAAGTTCGGCTGAGCACCTGCTGCATTTAAAGTAGAGCCTAAATATACGAACACCCAAATAGCTCTCGCCTGCGTCTTCCTTACGCGAGTTGAATTTGGTGCCCTTGTAGATGTAATTTCCGCACGTTTAGCATCGGATGCTCATAGGAAGCATCATCCTGACTTTAATCTGCTGGTTCTTCGGTCTCTGAAGCCTTGGAATCTTGGATGGGTCAAAATCAGCCGGGTAATACTTATTCAACACCTTACGTTCTCCCATCTTTGACTTCTCCTGTTCCTTTACGCTCGCACCTAGAAGAATCTCCTTTTATAAAAGAGGAGAAGAAAAGCAACGCAGGGAGTGTAAGAAATACAGAAAAGGAGAATACGGGGATACAGGATATTGCACGAACGAGGATTAACAGGGGAATTAGGCGAGGCATTTTAGGGTTTGATTTACTATGGAGAAGAAGGTGCTTTGTGAATTGCGCGAGAGGATGGTCAGTTTGGGTGGTTTTTATAGTGGAGACGCGCTAGTCGGTTGCGGAGATTTGTCCCGCCCAAGTTTTTAATTCAAATCCTTTTATAATTTTCTAGTAATTTTTAGTACCGCTCTAAATAACGGTCGCCACGTAATTTACTACTGGGCCTACACGTCACGTCACGATGTAGTCGTATTTACTATTGGGCCTTATAAACCTTCCTTCCGCAATTTTTCCGCGCTTCCTATCGACTAAACCTCAGAGGCAAAAGAACAAACAAAGAAATGCGAACTAGAAGCAGCAATAAACAATCCTCAGGTTAATTCCTGTCACTCTTTTGTTTATGCCTGAAAAAGCTCTAAATTTTAACGTTTTCTTTTGTTGTTGTGTTGGTCACCCGTGACTATTTGGATTGTCTTTTCTTTCTGTCTGTTACTGAAGTGTTTTCGTGGGTATTGGCGGGAATTTATGTTATGCTTCCATTTTGTGTTTCGTTGCTTGGAATTTATTGCAATTAAGAGGAACTGGAAGGTGGGTTTTTGTTGATTTAACATTTTATGCACTAAAGGATTGATCTTCACGACGAATTTTGACTATACAACGTGTTGATTCTTTCTCTTTTTTTTTTGGGATGAATTGCTTTCCGTTGTGCTTGTTCTTGTTAGTGGTCATCTTATATGTTGCTTGGCAGGGAAGGACGGTACAGCCGGTGCTGTGCGTGGTGACAGTGAAAACCTCGCTGAAATGTCAAGAGATGCAGTAGACAAGCTTGTAAGGCGAGTAAGCAATCGTAGGTCATCAGGGACGAATAAGAGGGACCATCACAGGAAAAGTGATTCTGTTTCTGTGGTTAGTCTCTTTTTTTTTTTTTCAAAAATCATTATGTCATTAGGATCAATGAATTTACATAATGACTGTTGTGATTTACTAATAGACAGTTTTCCTTGAAGTTAATGGCTCTGTCATCGTATATGTTAAAAGCTAAGGGTAGAAAGCATGTACTGGAAGACAATAAGTGCGATATGACAGTATATAAGCTGATGTAAAGCCAAAGCTAATTGCATGTATTTCGGCCAAACAGAGAGCTTTATACTCAAAAGATATCTGCAACGATTAGTATTTAGAACGATGCAATGAAATTTCAGTGGACCTTGCTTTTTGCTAAGCTGTCTGCTGTGGCGTTGGCTACTTCGAGGTCATGAACATGTGCTTTGTCTTACTGGATTGGTTCTGTCGTACACATGTAATATTCAATTTAGTCTCCTTGATGAAGAGTTTTTTTAGTCTTATCTTTCTTGACGTAAATTTGAGTTTTTTCTCCAATTCTAGCACGCAGCTGCAGTAAGATGACAGAGTTTTTCCTTTTATTGCCTGTAACACTGTTATTTATATCTTTGTTTTCATCCTTCAGCCTGAGAATGAGTCAAAAGCAGATGGTAAACATGTTATTGAGACAAGAGTTACATGGAATGACTTGGACAACCAAAATGTTATTCAAGACCCGGTGATGAATGAAAGTGAGGGATTTCATGGGGAATGTTCTCATAATTCTCTGAAGAATAGCAATGAGGAAATGGATGACATTGACTGGGAGGATGGATCGAATACCTTATTGAATCCTGTAAACAGTAATCCAAGTGGTGGCTTAAGGAACTTGGTTATTGAATTTAGCGAGGGAACAGATTCTGCTAAACAAAAGCCAACTCGTCGAGCTACTGCTGGGGAGAAGGTGAAACACAGTTGTTTCTTTGAGTCTGGACTGGCATTCTTCTGATAGTATGCCTTCGGCTTCTCAAATGAACCAAGATGTCATTTTGTTTTTCTTCAGGAGTTAGCTGAGCTTGTGCATAAGGTTCATTTACTTTGTTTACTTGGGCGGGGAAGAATAATTGATCAAGCTTGTGATGATCCTCTAATTCAGGTTGCTTTTTCATCTTTACAGTTCAGAGAAATCCTTAGCTACATTTGTGATTCTGTTTATTTTCCGCCTACCTTTTGCTTTCTACCAAGTATAAGCACATTTTAGCATGTGCAATTTAGTATTGAAAGAAATTATCATTGTTTTGTAACATGTGATGACTGACGCACTTTTACAAAAATGGCAGGCTTCCTTACTGTCCCTTCTTCCACCTCATGTATTGAATATGCCAAATGTTTCAACTCTTCATGCTAATGATTTATCTCCTCTTGTCCATTGGGTATGATTATGTTTTCTTCTTGCATATAATGTGCTTTTTTGGCTTTCATCTTGTAAACTATTTCTAGCTCTGTTTTGGTTGGTTTTTGTAAAACTTGCAGTTCCACAGCAATTTTCATGTAAGAAGCTCAGGCGGTGAAAAGAGACCATTTCAGTCAGCTTTGGCATTTGCTCTTGAGACTCGTGAAGGAACTATAGAGGAGGTGCTAATCTCATATCCAGCAGTGTACCCAGATGGTTCTACTTATTATTATTTGTCATATTTTTCCTATATTTTTATGTCCATCATGTTACCTCAACAAAGTTGCAGTTATTTGGATTATTTTTTTTTCTGGAAAAATGTACTTAAATGGGTATGAGTATAATTTCCAATGGTTTCAGGAAATACAAAAAAATTTAAAACATCAATTTTTTGGCAGCTTGCAGCATTATCAGTGGCACTATTCAGAGCTTTGAACATCACTACCCGGTATGTTGCTACAGTAGAACTGAGAACCCCTTAAAAATTGATGATCTTGTACAATTTGTTTCGTTGTCTCTTTGTTGCTTCGTCTTGTGTTTTTTGAAAGTTTAAATATACAAATTTTAGTCTCTTAAGTTTGGCACATTACCAAGAGTTGATAGATGATATTGAGGTTAATTTCAAGGATTTAATGTTGTAATTTTTACTCATCTCTTATCCTGCAATCAAACACCAAGTAAATACTTTTTGGCCAATCTCAGAACTTGGAAAAATGTTCTGTTATCATTCCGAACACATTGTCCATAATAGTCATCTTGTAATCCTTATGAACCTAATGATTTTGTTCTTTGATATTATGGAGAATAGCATGCAATGGAAGTAATTTGATTTGATCTCATATTGACTGCTCGGCATGCTTGTGTGGTATCATCTCTACAGTTTTCATATCTTTTTTTGTAACAGAAAGGATATGATAAAGGCCTTTTTAAGCATGTATTCAGTGTGAAATCGAATGTTTTTTTGTTCCGAAGAATTTGAAGATAATTGACTGGTGGTTTTGACTTCTTCAGTATCCTCAATACGATCATGGTGCCCCATAAATTGACTAAGATTGTAAAAGACTGCAACGAGAGGATTGCAAGATTGATAGTATTTTCATGTCAGAAGTCCTAGAGTGGGGTTCCAATGGAGTTACCTGTGACCTACTAGGCTTGCTTGAGTCTATTAACTTTCTACAAATCTAATTTCCATAATCCACCCAGGTCATTTTTTTTGGCTTCTTGTAGTCTCTTATAGATACTCTTCTATGCACAAGAATAACTACTAGTACTTGTCAATGGCAGTTTCAGTATTGTCTTTTAGCAGGTTCCTGTAGAACCTTATTACTAATTGTTCAGTTATTGAGTAGTTGAAGAAGGTCTCATGTATATATTTTCAGAGCCCGATGCATGTGGCATGCTTGTCTTGAGATGGATGTTTAAATGTTACCTTGATAGGAAAAGTTAATTGTTTCCAGGTTTGTATCCATTCTAGATGTTGTATCCCTAAAACCGGATGCTGACAGATGTGAGTCCTCGTATCAAAATGCAACCAAAGTGCAGGGCATATTTAATACTTCAACTCTGATGGTGGATAGAGTGAAACAGGAATTTGATTCTCCTGTGAATTCATCCTTATGCAAGGAGAAAAACAAAGTTTGTGAAACTAAGGTTTTATGTGCTAGTAAAGATAGCTGCTCAAAGAGCAGAAAAAAAGAATCTAAAAATTTTCCTGTCTCGCTGAAATTGAAAGATCAGATAACAGACTCATTACCACTTGAGGCACAGGATAACACTTATGAAGCACGTGCTGCTAAGAAATCTCAAGGTTCAAAGAGAAAGGGAGATGTTGAGTTTGAGATGCAGTTGCAAATGGCTCTATCAGCAACAGCAACCACAGCCTCTCAAAGCAGCATGGTGACCGAAGAGCCAAACTTGAACTGTAGTTCATCCAATGTCTCCTTTCCATTTAAAAGAATAAAAAAAAGTACAACTGAAGAATCTAACTCCCAGGGATTCTCAACTGCTTTTGGAGCAAGAAAAATCGGATCACCTCTTCATTGGGCAGAAGTATACTGTGGTAGAGAAAATTTGACTGGGAAGTGGGTGCATGTAGATGCTGTGCATGATACTATAGATGGAGAAGAGAAGGTAGAGGCTGCAGCTACAGCTTGCAAAACTTCTTTGAGATATGTGGTTGCTTTTGCTGGGAATGGTGCTAAAGATGTTACACGCAGGTTTTGCCTTCTGTCTTCACATTTTTTCTGCACTGCTATTATAGTAATTATAGAGATCTTTGATTAGCCTCCAATTGCAAGAGTATGCAAGTTGTACATAGTTCCATGTTTTGTCAGTCATTTGCATTGAAATGATTTAGTTTGGTTCACTCTGCCTACCTTATCCTTTGCTGCTTTAGCTTCAGTGCCAACACATTTCTTTAAACTTCAGTGTGATTTTAGAGATGAAAGCATCTTTCACTATTTCCTTAGTGAGGGAGTTCTCCTGGAACTTTCTTGTATTCTTGGCTCTTGCATTACATTCTTGTGTCAGTAAGCTTCTCCCAATATAAGCACTATAGTAGATCCAATATATTCTATGACCTTTCTTTTAGTTGTTGCGTAATGACAAATTTCCTTAGTCTTCTAGGTGCATTACATGTTAAATGCACTCTTAAACGATGTAGATGCTTCCTTTATATTTGTCTGATTGATGCTCTGACCTTTATAACATAGTATAAAATGATCTTACCAAGTAAAGTTCAATTGAAATAACAAGAGGAGACATTAAAACCTTAGCTTCATCTCATGGGATGATCTTACCAAGTAAAGTTCAATTGAAATAACAAGAGGAGACATTAAAACCTTAGCTTCATCTCATGGGACTCTCAAGTGCTACTGATTTGAACATGATGCAGGTATTGTATGAAGTGGTACAAAATATCATCCCGACGAGTTGACTCTGTTTGGTTGGACGCAGTTTTGGCCCCATTGAGGGATTTAGAGTCAGGAGCAACTGGAGGCATGATACAGTTAAAAGAGCACCTTGACGATGCCACAAATAGACCTGAAAATATGAAAGAGACAAGGGTGTTCGCGCATCCAATTCCTAATGACTGGCCTCAGAAGCTAGGCTCCCTTGATGCACCCAAAGAATCTGAGAGAAAGATTGATGCAAAATCTTCTGGAACGGATTCACTTACTGCTACTAGGACCTCACTTGAGGATATGGAATTGGAAACTAGGGTGCTGACAGAACCTCTTCCCACCAATCAACAGGTGACATGTTGATATGATTAATATGGTCCGTGGAATTTTTCTGGAAATTTTCCATGTAACCTATTTTTCTTTATGTAGGCCTATAAAAATCATCCACTGTATGCTATGGAAAGATGGCTTACAAAGACTCAGATACTCCATCCCAAGGGTCCTGTTTTGGGTTTTTGCTCTGGTCATCCTGTTTACCCTCGTTGTTCTGTGCAGTCACTCAAAACAAAAGAAAGATGGCTCAGGGAAGGACTGCAGGTTAAGGCCCAGGAACTTCCAGCTAAGGTACAGTTTCCAAACTGTGCATAACTTTTTTCTTTCTTAGTAGTTTTAATGTTTTACTATACATCAATGGGATAATGAACAAGAATTTCACAGGTAGTGAAACAATCGGGAAAGGCTAAGAAAACACAATTTTCAGAAGATGATGACTGCGGCAATGTTGATTCTAAAGGAACCACTGAATTATATGGGAAGTGGCAGTTAGAACCCTTGCAGCTACCCCATGCTATTAACGGGGTTGTGCCAAAGGTGAATTCATTTCCCCCTCAAGATGTGTTCATCACAGAAATCATTCCTGCTGAGATACGTTAAATTGTTTGATTTTGAAATTTAATTTTTTCTTTACTTGGTTGAATGTTTATTGTCTTTTCTTTGTTCCCTATGCAGGCGTGAGTTGTTTTTCTTCTTCTAATGCAACTAGCAGTCATGGCTGCTTTTTGTTACTTGGTTTTAAAGGGATTGTCCACATTAAGGATGCATTTTTCATTCATGTATAATCACCAAAAATATATGATTTGCTAAAATGAATTTATTTTGGAAAAGGTTGAACTCTATAATCATTTTCCAAAAACAAATTAAGAAACCTCTTGCAATCAGAAAGATAGCAGTTACTACTTGGGAGCATGGAGATCATTAACCTTCTCATCTTCTGGATGTCTTATGGCTCTGTGATTAGAAATGTCCGAAAAGTTTTATTGTGAATCTTAAGAGCATACAGTAGATTTTTGGCCGGGATGATACTTGAAAAATCTTGTCCTGTTGAAATATTTAATTTCATATTTTGATAAACCTTTATTCTGATTTGGCCTAACTCAAATGCAGAATGAGCGTGGCCAAGTTGAGGTGTGGTCTGAGAAGTGCCTGCCACCAGGAACTGTGCACTTAAGATTGCCAAGGGTGTTTTATGTTGCCAAGCGGCTGGAAATTGATTATGCACCTGCCATGGTTGGTTTTGATTTCAGAAATGGCCGATCAGTTCCGGTCTATGATGGTATTGTGGTTTGTGCCGAGTTCAAGGATGCAATACTAGAGGTAAATATCTTGGCAGTTTCAAGTTTTTTTGGCTTTCCTGAGAAGTGGTGAAGCTGTCAATTTTCGTCCTTAATGAAGGTTATAGTTTCTTTGGGCTGTCTCTCATTGGCACTCTGCTTGTACGATGATGAACTTCATTACTGTGTTGCTTCTCTCTTGGTTTCTTACAAGCATGTCTTAAGATATGCCTCAAATTTCTCGAGAAAAAACACTACGTTTCGCTTTTGATTGAATTTTTCTCTGAGATAACCAAGCCAGGAAGAACTGTTCAAACTCAAACCACGCTGTCTACTTGTTTTCCAGGCATACGCTGAAGAAGAAAACAGAAGAGAAGCTGAAGAGAAGAAAAGAAACGAAGCACAAGCGATTTCCAGGTGGTACCAACTACTGTCATCCATTATAACCAGGCAAAGGTTGAATAATCGGTATGGGAACGGCTCATCTCCACAGATGGCAGAGAACCTCCACAGTAAAGGCAACCATCCGGATGCAAATGCTGTCGGTCGACAGAATGCAGAAACACCAGGATGCCAAGAGGAAGACATAAATGATCCTAAATTGGATCCTCCAACAGTTCTACTAGCAGATGATCACGAGCATGTATATTTGGCAGTGGATCAGAGTTTTGACGAGGGGACCTCGATAAGAACAAAAAGATGTCGTTGTGGTTTTTCAGTCCAAGTGGAGGAACTGTAGCAAGAATCCTTCTAGAAGAAACAAGATGTGATTTTTTATGTAAAGCACATGAAACTGAAGGGATTGACATAAAATCCATGAGCTCGTAGTGCAGTTTGATGTGTACTACGTAAGGTGAGGTGGTTCGGGACCGACATAGAGATGGATGTGAATAATCCCAAAGGAGTTTGTCGGTCAAGACGGATACATCTTTGACCAGTCGAAGCAAAGGACATCCATCGTTGTACGGACTATCTAAGATGATGACCCACGTACGAGGTTGTCGCCAATCTTGGTAATTTTGTTAGCTGTCATCCATCTTGTGACTGTCAGATACCCATTTTCACCTAACACGAGTAAACCAGCGACTGTTGACCGTTAAGCTCAAATTTCAATCAGAAAATTAATTTTTTTTTCGGATTTTAAGCACAATACTGGAATATGATCAAATATGGTAAAAGTCTAGCTTACTTATCTTTAACGAGAAAATTGGTCAATCTGCAAGTTTCATTACCAGAGACACTCAGAAACGAATACTACAGTAAAACGATGAAGCCTCAACAACAAAAACTGCAATCATCCAGATGTACAAGAAGTTAAATAAAGATACACATGCCCAGAAGTAGACCTACCACCTGATTCACAACATGCACACCCACATTCTACAAGAAGTCAACAACAACAACAACAACAACAACAAAGAGTCACCACCCAATCATCCACTACAGTCACTACAGGGACGGAGCTGGCCTAATTCTGAACACTCAATTCTGTCATGGAAGCAGGCTTCTCCTTTGGAGGCCGACCCCTTGGTCTTCCACTACCCGCTGCCATGGGCACTGTAGTGGTCGTAGCAGAAGCAGTCATTCCTCCTTCTGGCCGTGCCATCTTGCGGGGCCTCCCTCTTGGCTTTCCACTACCGGTTGCAGCTTTTTGCTTCAATGGTTTGGGAGGTGCATTTGGGTCCTTTGGTGGACGACCTCTAGGCCTGGCAGGGGCTAGGACTGTGCCTGGCGGCAATGGAACCTTTGGCTTAGGGGGCCTACCTCGTCCACGCCTCGGAGGCGCATTGGGGCCTGGCTTCGTGTAGTTGTTTTTCCAGAAAACTAGCTCACCGCTGTCCTTCATCCTGTTGAGGTGGTGAGAGAGGAGCGTCGTGTGACCAGCAGGCAAGCTTCCGTACTTGGATTCGATGTATTTTGAGATGGATGTCTTGTTAGAACCATTCGGCTCATTCAACGCTTCAATAGCTCCCAGAATCATCTATCCCACAGCCAGCAAAACCACTCTTTCTTATTCATTTAATTCCATAGATTTAAGAATGTAGCAGAAAATCGATGCACAACGCAAATGTAATCTGATGAAGAAAAATACTTTCTGATTCGTTCTTCAAAACAGGCTTATTGAGTACCAAAAGATGAAGATTAAAGACGTCCAAATGGATTGAAACTAGACCCTTGTTACAAAAATGAAAAGCAGCAACAGAAAAGGAAGAAGCATTTGCATATTTTTAAGGAAAGAAGAAAACTTCCCTTTACCAGAAGATAACACCAGACATGCAATTACAATCCAACAACAATGCTTCAGCCACCGGTAGAAGCATCTCAACAATACCCAACCTAAAATCGAGCTCGAAATCGAGCTACTTTTGCATCCTTTCTGAAAAAAATAACAAACCATATGGGATATAGCCAAATCTGGGTTCTTTTTTCTTCTCCTTCAGACAGTTATGCATCACGAAATCCTTTTTTGTGATGAAAAGAAATGCCGATTGGCAATCATTCCGATTGCCAAAAATGGAAAACAAGAAAGGGTTAAACCAACTCAAGCTCAGAACTTTGTGTAGAAGTGAAGCTTCTGTTTCCAATTTTTTCTTCATAACAAAATGTGAAATGATGATTTCAAGAATAAATTCTCAAATTCTTCCCACATACGATCAAGCTCCAAACTTCGGTAACCGAAAAGGAAACAAAGCTTTTCATTTTCCCTCATACATCAGTATTCCTGCTTGAAACATTACCCGGAAATTTTATAAAGGAAATAAAAGAAAAAAAAAACTCAACCAAGGAAAGACAAAAGTCTTCAAAGACCAGTTAGAACTGAGAATTGCTAATAAATTAGAAAATTTAAGAGCTTTTTCTCTTTTTTTTCTCACTTTAGTGAGAGGAATAAAAAGATGAAGGGTGATGTGTGTACCTCTGGGTATGGAGGGAGTGATGGAGGCTTATAAGCATCTTCAGCCGCCATTAATTTCCCACAGAGATAGAGAGAGAGATAGAGAGAGAGAGAGAGAGAGAGAGTGACAGAACAGAAGGGAATTTGGTAAAAGAGAAAACACTTCAACTTGACGAGTCCCCACAAGACCACACAGCGCCACCTACAAACACAACTGCTCCCTTTCAAATTCCTGCAAGCAACTGTTGATTTGACCTACTCTGGCCAGAGGGCATGCTACAAAGAGCCCCCCACCTTCCTTTTTTTTCTGTTTTTCACTTCTTTTAATTTGCCTATTTTTTATTAGATTTTAGCCACTAAATCGACGGCTGGGACCTGTTCTGATGATGATGAGCGGATGGCCAAGGATGTGTTAGGGTGTCCTGGTGATGGATGACGTGGCATGTGCTGAGTGTTGTAAGAATTTGTTCCGGACTTCCAAGGTTATCCATTTGCTAGAGATGGGATTTTGTTTATAATTAATTTATGATCTTATCCTTACCTCTCATTATATGGGAAATTTTGCTCACCCCTGTAATAGAGTGGCCACCCATATGGAAGAGGTTATGCTCTATATGGAAATTTCTACTACCCTATACTTGTTCTTTCAACCATGGTATTGCATGTTCAATTTATACTGAATGGTTTTTTTTCTTCTCACCCTTTTCTCCAATTTTTTTGCATTTGTTTTAAATCGAAGGCAAAGAATCTTTCTTTTTCCAATACCAATATCTGAACTGTTTGTCACCTTGTTTCTGGCAGTGTACGTTAGAACATGAAAGACAGATCGTGCCACCAACCCCATCAACAGTTTCTTTGGATTTCGGTTGAATTGAGAATAATTTTCACAGAAATTAGTTCTTAACATCTTCTAGTATTATAACTTCAGTAGTTTGAAGCTCTTACCTGCTAGCTTAACATGGTTTCCAGTGATTGGTCAGCTCCTTTCAGAAAAAAATTTGAATTCTGATGATATGAAATCATCCATGGCAAACCCTTATGATAATGGATAGGGTTCCGCTATTTATTGATTCAGGAAGATTTTATTAACTACAAGCTTAGACATCGAAGAAAGATTTCTAGTTCGAATAGCGAGGAAAATTCTCTTCCGGGACAGTTTCTATCCTTTTGCGGGAAGAAATAATTAGCCTCTAAAGTTGTTTATTTGATCGGAAGCAGATCCAAATCTGATCTAATTGAACTAAGGACATACGGTTGCTCCTCCCTTGGTCTTCAAGTTATTGTAGCAGGGACACAATGACTTGTTTCCGTAAGTGCCAGGAGGAACACAAAGGCATTTTGCGCAGCACTTGAGGCAGAAGAACATGCAGGGTTTCATGTGTGATGTCGCAGAGCATCGGTAGGCACATTTTGGTTTGCAATCTGTAACATTAATTACCAACAAAAAATAACAACGAAACCATTATAGCTGAGGTGATTCCTAACTGTTCTAATATGGGAAGCATAGAAGTAGTACCTGAAGGACGAAGCTTCGGGAAAAAGGCCTGTTGAATATTGGTAAACAAAGCGCAAGAGATTAGAGATAGTTTCACTTTGATATTTACAATAGACCATATTGAACATTTTACCTCAGCCGAGCTGGAAAATGCAATAATAAGAAGAAGAGTCATAGCAACCGGGAAGGAACTGCTCCTAGAGGCAGCCATGTTTTTATCTCCAGTCTCCTCTCGGTTTCGAGTTTGTACTGTTATGTGACACTCTACTGGCAGGATTTATATTGCAATCTCTCACGGGAAGGTTTCGCAAGTACGTTTTCAGTAGATGAGAAGTGTTGAGTTCGTGAGGGATTTATAATGCGTGCAATGTTTACTGAAGGAGTGAATGTTGTTAACGTACAATGCCACTGTGGTTGATGGAGTGGTTTTGTGTGGATTAACTACTTTGTGGCAAATTGGCAAATCAACAAATCGTGAATCACTCGATCTTGTTGATACATAACTGAGAGACTATCGTTTATGACTTGAGAATACGTCATGCGCGGCGTCAACCCAAAAAAGGGCAATTGCATGGATTCTGCCCCAGCTATGACCATGCATACAAAGAAGAAAAGCAAAGTGACAGGTCCCCCATTCGGAAAAAAGAGAAAGCGACGTTCCAGATATTCAAAGATTTCGTGTAAAAGGTGCAGTTATTACATATAGTAATTTCAACCAAATATAAATTTACGTAAAAAAAACATATCGTAGAGAGTTAGTTGGGTTGATACAAGCTCACTCTTCCTTCGGGGATGAGATAGTATCATAGGAGCCCACTCATGCTTTCCTTTTTAATGGGAACATCACCCGCAATCCCATGCTGAACCTCCAAGTGGTCAAGACTATCATGGTCCCCAGAATGGTTGGCCGTCACCATCACGCCACACCATCATCAAAGTTGACTTGTGTACATTCCAATTCGTGAACAGGTACAACTACACGAAGAAACATTAACGGCGGTACGCCGGCAGTTGAAACAAAAAGAAATAATTTCACAGATTCCCTTTCCAGCTTGTAATCATCACATACAAGCCCATTGAAACGAAAAGAAATCATGGATTCCCTTACAACGCAATCAAAAGACCTCAAAAGCTACACATCCATCAACATTCTATCTATGCAACGACAGTCAACTCCCGCGGAAGCAATTATTTCATTGATGGTGCTTCCCCTGTTCCTATCATTATATGATAATAAAAGTTACAAAGTCCTCACTCACTCTCGTCCCTCTTTACATTGCGCTATAATAGAAATGACCTATACCGGATATTGTTCAAGAGAAAGCTCAGACGAAAGTTAGAGGCCACTTGTAGACCTCCAAGGTCAACTTAATAAGTTGGCAAGTTCAGCATTGCGCTCAGCTTTTGCAAGTCCCACTGTTCATTCTGGGACACCACAGCAGCACCCACAGCCACAGCAGCAGAAACAATTAGTATGCTCCTAACCCACCCATGGCTTCGTGATGTTTTACCCACAAGTGTCTTGCAATACTTGTCAGCATCTTTCAGTAATATATGCCGGCTAGTATATTCTGCGCTTGCCAGTGCTTTCTCATTCTATGCCAAACACAACAAAAGTGAAGCAACCATTTAAAACAGAATAGTTTACCAGTAAAGCACATTGCGCCGAAAGGACAGTTATCTATAGTTATTTTCAGTTCCCACCACCCTCTTTCTCCCTTACTAGAATTATGCAAAGAAAAAGAAGCAAATTGATGAAGAAGATATAAACAGATTTTTTTGGTTTATTGTAACTAAGACTATGTATATCTTAGCATATATGTGTCCATTTCAGTATGGAAAAGCTCGCTTGTGCTAGTTTTGACATAAAACAGTACAGAGATTTAATGCATCATTTCAGCTAGAGTGTTCAGATATATGTTACCTTCCGCCTTAAACTCTTAACAGTCTCCTTCAATAGATCAACCGCAGCATGTTCAAGAGAGTGCTCCTTCCACTCATCAGATAGCATTCTCAGAACAGCAACACTTGCTTCAATATTATCCAGGTAAAGTGATTCCTAGTTCCAATTAGGCACCAGAAAAAGTGTGTCAATCACGCATTTACCAGTAAGACAACGCCTCAACTCATAATTCAAAATCATAAACATCACGAAATGCGTACCCACTGCTTGTAACAGTCAGGGTTCTCTGTCAAACACCAAATGAAAATCTCACACGCTTCTCTTGATAGGTCAGGCACACCTGCAATCAGAATCTTCCCGTCAAGCACGATACACAAACATGATCATGAATTGAATCACCAACAAGCTACACCATTTCATCAGAAAAAAAAAAAACCAGTCTGACGTTTACCCTGTCCGGCAGGTTTGACCACAAGGTTCAATATTTGCTGAGTAACTTGTTTCATCGCTTTGCTACCCGAGGAACCAGCAAGAGCAACCTCCTTTAAGGTTGGATAAACAACTTGAAATCTCTCCGTTGCCTATGACACCAGTAAAAAATCCCTCACACCACGTTTCTCTCGTTCATATCACAAAATAGACAAGCTGCTAAAATACCCACCTTGACACGTGCTGAAGGAACTGGGAAAGTGGCTCTCATCAAAGATTCAAGGGCTGATGGTGGAACCACGCGCTCACCCTTCTTAACAGCACCATTAACTAAAATTTGTCGAGCCTTAGGGGAGGATAAAATCCTGAATCAAGTAGAAAGTGAGAAGAAATGGGTTAAGAGATTACAACGTCATAGAACCAAAAGGCACAAGAGTATGTTAAAAAAAAATATTTACAACAGTGTCCGACCTTTCAACGAGCTGTAAGATCAAATCCCTAGATTGCGGATTACTACTTAATTTGCCACCGAGCATAGGCAAGAGAGCACGTGTCCATACATATAAGCCCACAACCAGATCACCTTGAGAGGCCTGTGCAGACAAAAACAAAGCATCTAGTTCGATATCACAAAGAGAACAATTCACACATTTACGTAGGCTAAATAGTCAACTTACCTGTGCAAACACCCATGCCATAACTGGGAGCTTGTCTTGTCCTTGGTATTTTGGATTTTCCATTATAATTGGCAGTAAATTGATCAAAAGTTCAGGTCTCCGGCGTACCGTCATCGCTAAAACCACAAATATAGCCACCTGTTCCACAATACATCATAAACTGAATGACAACTTAGCTGAACAGGACAACTTATAATCAGCTCCATCTCATCAAAAACAGCAATAAAACTGACAGGACTCGGAGAAAGGCGTTTGCCAACACTACTGTTTTACGTTCAAGCATAGCCATATATCGGGTCAACCAATGGCTTGATAAAAGTTTCGAAACAATTTATCCCAGGTAAATTAGGGGTAGCACCAACAAGATAAAGAAGAAGAATATATCTATAAGTTTATCAGAAATTTAAAAGTTACTATCCCCAACTAGTAGTCACCCAAAAACTCGCAATCTGAAGCAACTGCCTGATACCAACAGTTAGCAGACCACAGAGTGAAACATGATCTGTTGGTTTCGATAAAATATTGGGTGCGTGAGCATGAACGAAACCAAGTAACAACAAGCTCTGTAATTAAAAGAAAAAGAAATAGGAAAAAATGGAGTAACTGCAAGCTTCCAAGTAAGAGCCACCATGACAAAAACAAGCTACCTGAGACCTTGAGGGGGATGGCTGCACTGGTTTTTTGGATCCCTTGGCAACAGTAGCTCCCTGATGATTTGCAAAGTCGGCAAATATGGCATCCAGTGACCACAACACAAATGACCCGAGCGCCTCTTGGGATCGCTGTCCAAGCCAATCAACTGCTGTCTTATAAACATCTTGAGAGACATGTGCGATTGGAATCTGGAAGCAATACCGAAAGAAAAAGCCACAAACACATACACTGTCACTAATAATAAAATGATAGGTTCAAAATGAATCCAAATCTTAAAAAAAAAGGTAAAAGATAATAATGATAAAAATGTTAAAACCAACGTCTACTATCTTCGAAACGGCAGATTCCTTGAAAAGTTTGAGCCAAGGGAATTGGGCGGACGGGACAGATGCAAAAGCTCTCCCAAAATAGTCAGCGAATCGCATCAGTTGAATGTCCTGCTGTGACTCAAACGACGCCTAAAACCATCAAAACGACAACACGATCAGCAACTAAAAAACATTTTACCGTTTTGCTTTTAACACATCATTCCGCGTACGGATCTAGTGTTTCATCCGGTGAAAAAGCGATTAACTTCATGTTACGAATTAAATTAAAACTGAAAATAAACACAAACTTAAAAATGGAATATTCGGTTACCGTTACATCAACGAGAAACGCGCCTAGATCACCGGCGTCAATCTTCGCAGCCGCCTCAGCCACCGTCACCTTGGGTTTCTTCGGCTTCTTAGCCTTCTTCGTTTTCTTCGTGTCGCCTCCTACGTCACCGCCATTCGTTTCACCTTGATCATCCGCCCCGCTATCTCCGTCATCCTCGTCAACGTTCCGCCTCGATCCGTCTCCAGACTGGACTCCCTGCAGCTGCTGTTGCGATTCCAGGATTTTTCGGCGGCGATCCTCGGAATGCTGCTCGATGGAACGAAACACGTCCGTCGGCAGATCCGACATCGCCCCGCCATTGGCCGAATAATTCTCCTGTTTGGCGGATTTCTTGTTCCGTTTATGGTACGACACCGTCTTCCAACCTTCATCGTCGTTCCGGATTCCGTTATAGTTTATATTATAGTAACGATAACCGTTTCTCTTTAGCTCTGCTTCATCTTCTTCCATGAGGAGCTGAGCCAGTCGAGCAGAATCTTCGTCCATGACTAGTCAACAAAGAAAGAAAAAAAAAGAAAAGAAACGACGCCGATGGCTGGTCTAACTTCCCTCGTCTCTCACCACTACCACAGGGAAATGAGAAAATACATACGCGTTTCGCGTTTCCAGTTTGGCGAGGGAGATATATACAAGGGAGGAGCAGGATAGAGCGGGTCGGGTTCTTATTTGGAGAGGACAACATGGACAGTTACATACACGTGGATACTGTTCACCTTTGACCTCCTCATTCATTAAAATTACGGAAAAGCAACTGATTACATTAATTTATAATTGTTAGGTCAAGATTAAGATCGGATTAGGTGTGATTTTGAATTTTTGTTCTCAAATTTAGTTGTTTTTATTATTGGAATCGGTAGTCCTCTGACAAAAATTCAATATTTAATTTAATTTTTTTACTATGTATCAGTAGAACCTATTTTATTTGGGCTGAAAGTTAAAGATAATTAACTACCCTATGTAATTGAATGAACCGTTAAGGGCAAAGTTGGCATGATGGACGAGCCGATATGAACGAGGTTTCTTTTTTCGCCCAGCGGAGTCCAGGAGGCTTAATACTAATCCGCGTATCAATTGATAATTAACCTCAGCAGAGCCGCTAAAAAGGATAAAGGCAAAAAAAGGAAAGGAATCAGGAAAAAAAAAGAAAAAGGAAAAAAAAGCCCGCCCCTTTAAACTTCCTTTCCTCGCCTCCTGATGGGATGCTATGTCTAGGTAGCACGAGGAGTTGACACATATTAATCTCCAATCAATCAATGCCACGATTTTTACCTTTGTCTGCTCTTTTTTTAGCTAGCAGACCATTCATTGTCTTTTAGATAAGATGCATGCGAAAAATATTTTACGCATTTCGCCTAATACATAAAGGAGACAGCTTTAATCTCTCGGTCTTCTTTTTTTGGGGTTCCGCAAAGTGAATGCGCAGCTACCATTATACTGTTTTATGGGTAAGCGAAAATTTTTTGTTCGTGGTTCTACGAGAGACTTTCTTCATGGATCGGCTCCATCCCCCCCCCCCCCGCGCCTTATCTTTTCTCCAAATGGACATGAATAACCAGTAAAATGATGAATCGTATTGTCCACTAGGAGAAAAGATTTGGATTGGTGTAATGAAGGAACCTAACAAAAAAACGGATGGACTATTCTGATGCCACGACGTAGGATTTCAGGAATGCCAAACGGGTCTTGGTGAGGTTTATCTTCTCTTCTGCTTCTGCTGCTTTTTCTCGAACCCCACGGACCACATCCTCGGGAGCTTTCTCTACAAACTGCATAGGAAAGATAGCCAGCATGTAAGATGAATTTTTTAAAAAAATGTACAGATTGGGATAAGTGAAACCACATACTTTAGGAGAATTGAGGCGTGCTACTAGTCCGTCGTACTCCTGCTGCATCTTGGAAAGCCGTTTGGAAAGGCGGTCGACTTCAGCAGATATATCAACCATGTCAGCAAGGGGAAGATAAGCTTCAAGTCCCTCGCTGGCAACAAGATGTACTGATTGGTTTGCATTCCCTGAAGATAGAAAAGTGATATGAAGAAGATATTTGGTACGAAATATAAAGAAAGCTTTAACATGGAAAAAAAGAAGAAGAAAAAAGCTAGTTGGCGGGAAACATGCCTGGAGAAGAATTTGTGAAATTGGTATTTTTTAGATCTAGTCTTGACAGAAGGGCCAATGCTTCCCTCTCTTTCTGGATCACGACAAGTTTTGACCATTAATATACTGCTTGCAAACAATTTCAAGTAGAACTTGAGAAAAATATGATGCACTTACAGATATATACTGGATGACTTCTTCACTACCGACTACTGTTGCAGATATACGTTTGGCAGGCTCAACTGAATATTCTGCCCGGGCATTCCTTATTGCTCTAATCTAATCGGAATTTCATTAAAATGATAGTTATTAGGATTGACAAAGCAGAAAGCAAAATTGAATATTTTTATCCAAAACAGCTAAAGTTGGGAACTCACCAGAGCTTGAAAATTTTCAAATTGTTTCATCGAGACAGCATGTCGAGGAAGTGAATTCTGAGGCCAAGCAGATACTATGAGAGCTTCTTTCCTGTTGGGAAGTGCCTGTATATACATGAAAAATTCAATATAACAAAGCTATATCAGCTAATTGTTGAACACTACAATATGTTGTGGAGCAATACATTAGGAACAGACAATGCCAATTCTTCTAAAAAATAAGTTCTTAAAAGTGACCGGTAGGATATGGCTGAACCTAGCCAATGGTGTTTCAATTTTAAAAAGGAAGGCAAAGCATGTACCTGCCATAGCTCCTCAGTGACAAATGGCATGAAAGGATGTAGCAATTTCAGTATGTTTTCAAAAACATACAGCAAAACAGCCTGTGCCACTAATGCAACCGAATCACCCCCGGAGCGATATAAACGACCTTTACTGGCTTCTATATACCTGGGAAAGGAGAAGGATTAAAGTGCAGAGAAGGGGATGCCTTAATTCAGTCTGTTCACCCATTGGGTAAGCTACTTGATCGTGTAACCTTAATATTACAGGGTCATGGTCAGCTTCCGTGACCAGGAATTTATGCACCGTATGTGATGTTTCCACATGAGAGTATTTTCCACGGAGAAAAGAAAAAACAGATTTAACATACCAATCAGGGAAAAGAAGAAACGAATTTTAACATACCAATCAGCAAAATCGCTCCAAAAGAAATTGTAGGTTTCTCGCCCAACATCTCCAAAGAAAAACTTATCATAGCTTGCCGTTACCATGTCAATCAGAATATGAAGTTTCGAGACCTAAAAGTGAAACAGGATCATCAACCTGAGAAATGCAACGTGCAATATAGAGAATGCACTAAGTATCACCACTGGTTCTCACCACCCAACATTCTGGTAAAGGTAGCTGAAGCACAGTGTCCTCTGTGTCAAACTGGAAAAAAAAACATAATTTTAGTTTACAACATGAAATCCCAACACTCCCATACCAGCAAGACCCTGCATACTGTTGCAGCATAAGAGATAAGTAGAGACCTTATAAGCTAGTAGAGTTTCCCAAGCAGAGATGTCAGTTCGACTGGGTAAATTCTGCAAGATGAACTTCCCAGCATTCCACAGCTTGTTAGTGAAGCCCTTGTTAGCAGTCAACCTTTCTATAGATAAATTAAGGTCCTGGGTGGAAAGCATGTAAAATGTTAAGGTGGGAACCGCCAACAAGTTAAAATGCTGTTTCGCTCTCTCAAGGAAGCAGTTGAATGATTATAGGATGACACAAACCTGGCCAGCAGTTCCCAAAGCAAGAGTGAAACGTAAAGCATCAGTGCCAAAATCTTTGATTGTATCAAGGGGATCTATCACGTTTCCTAGAGTTTTAGACATTTTTCGTCCCTGAAAGAAAATTACATAATTCTTAAATGAATATAGAACCATACGGGCCAGTTTATCAAAATAGTAAGTTCGAGTTGTGTATGTAAATTTCTTTTATTTGCTTCCATCATTGCAATTGCAATACCACAATGTTATTGCTGGAAGGAGTATGGACAAAAAATAATCATAATGAAAACAATGTTGACCAGAAATCCACATGAACACATGTCACTAGCCTTTTCTACATCTCCTTTGAAATCCACATGAATACCAAGACATGCATGCTGATAAATGATCAAACTAGACAGCATGCTAGTTACCTGTGAGTCCCGGATGAGTCCGTGAAGATAAACATATGAGAATGGAACAGTCCCAGTGAACTCAATTCCCATCATGACCATTCTTGCCACCCAAAAGAACAAGATGTCGTGCCTGTCCAAACATGGAAGCAAGTTAACAAGTTATCAGTGCAAGCAATCATCAGTAGAGGTGGACATGTCAAACAAAGCAAATATAAGGGGAAAAAAGAAAGGCAAAAGTCAAGCAAAAATCAACATTATTCAAACGGGGTGAAAAACTACAATCCTGACCTTGATTTTCAAACAAGTAGAAATAAGTATCCTATTATTTAACTACAGGCACTTATAGGATAAATAATAGCAGGTCAGTCAGTGAAACAGCCAGGAATAAGATAGGTAGGTTCCTCTCACAGACTCAAGACAAAAGCACAATGATATCTGACACATCTTTTTTTTATTCTTAAAGGGTATTAAGGATAAATATTTTTCACGACAGTCAGAACAGACCATATCATACTACAACCAAGTGTTTATGGTTTAACTACCCCAAAGGAAGTGAAGGAAAGAAATGAAGAACCAAACAGAGGAGCAGCAATAGAGGCATACCCAGTTTCCATCATTGTTGTTGGATAAAACTTCTTAAAATCCTCTGCAGAAACATCTGGCCACCCGAGAGTGCTGAAAGGCCAAAGTGAGCTGAAAAGAAAATTAAACAAAACATAAAGATGAGAATAAAACTCCACTTCTAAGCCAACAATTTGAGTCATGACTACAGTCATCCATGGGACATAAAATTGATTATCTTACTTGGATACACCACCAACTGAAACCTGTTTTTTTTTAGTGTATAACGCAAGCATATAAAGAACAGATGAAATAGTTGGTAAATACATATAGATTGGTAATCAGTACTAAAAAAAGACCTTGAAAACCAAGTGTCAAGAACATCTGGATCTTGATGTATTTCTACGTCTTTTCCATACTTCTCACGAGCTTTTGCAATAGCCTCTTCAGCATTTCTAGCAACTACATAATCATCTTCAGAGTCTTTTCCAGCAATGTACCAAACAGGAATCCGGTGGCCCCACCAGAGTTGCCTGCTTATACACCAGTCTTTAATGTTTGAAAGCCAATGATCATAGATCTGCCACCATAAAAATGAGAAGAAAACAAGATATATTTAAGAAAGCACATAGAACCAAGTTTAAATAATTACTCCACATTAAAGTAACATATTTCTGTTTGGAGTTGATGATCCATAGTGTGAAGGTGCCCTGATGGGCTGACAATCTTTCAAGTTTAATATATTTGTATGCTAGTGTAGAATAATATGGCAAAGCAGCAACCTCAAGAATGGGAAGCCACTGAAGTTAGACGGCCCAGAGAAGAGAAAAAATAGTAGTAACAAAGCAACATAACAGAAATGTTTTTTTTCCTGTTGTCCATACCTTCTCAAATCTTTCAGGCAAGATTTTGAACTCCCCCTTTTCAACAGCATGAAGAGCCTTCTCAGCCATGGTCTCCATGGTTAAAAACCATTGCTTACTTACCAAGGGTTCTATTATCTAATGGAAGAGAATACAAATTTATCAGTAAACAAAAGTCTACTGACCATAAAAACTTTAAATCACTGGAGGGTATAAGTGAACATCAAAATTTACATACTTCTCCACCTCGTTGTGATCTGGGAACTCGTAAAGTGTGTGACTCTTTTTTCACTGCTAAGCCTGTTTCCTCAAGTTCTGACCATAGTTTCTTTCGGGCCTCAAATCGATCAAGGCCACTAACATTCCCAACCACCAAGTGTTAATGTAAATAATTTCTCTGATGCACTAACAACCTGATAAAGTCTTCTCAGAGGCTTACCAATACAGTCCAGCAACCTCATTAAGGGTCCCATCCTTGTTCATGACATTAAGTATAGGAAGACCAAGTTTCCTAGCAAGAAGGTAGTCGTTATGATCATGTCCAGGGCTTATCTTCAAAACGCCAGTGCCAAAATCTTTATCAACATTCTGCCAAAATAGAAATTGATAATTTTCCCAGCTACCCAAGTTAATTGAAAAGAAATCAGAAATGCATCTCATAAAGGCATGCAAGGAATTCCCGCCAACAAGCCTCTGGTTCAATTACATCTATCCTTGTTTACGAAAAATTCAGTTTTCTAATGTTGTAATTCCAGCAGCACATGAAGAATTAGCATCATACTAATGTTAAAAAGACAATGTCAAGTACAACAAAGGACATTAAAGTAAGATAAGTTTATCATAATTTTTTTTACCTTGTCAGCTATAATTGGGACATGACGACCAAAAGTCATAGGTACAATTACCATTCTTCCAATATACTTAGAATAGCGATCATCCTGCACAACAACCATTAAAATTATTGCACTTTTAGAGCATCTGATACTGAAAAATAGATAAGCACCCAAAATTTCACATAAAGAACAAACTTAACTGACAAATTGACATTATATTTGAGTCATCTGTGCACTGCAAGGACCATAACAAGTTTACCTGGGAATATTTTCATGTTTCCCACTTGATAAGGTCACAGTCATACATTTTATGAGCCCTTTACTTCCAAATAAAAGTACAAAGAAAAATATGTAATTGTACTTGAGCTGATATTTTGATTTTTTTTTTGGTTTCAATAGCATCTATGTCATAAAAGACGTACACATGCATTCATGAAAGCAACCATAGGGTAATAGAGTGTTTGATTGAAATCTTATGGAGCATGAGATGCCTCCAAGAAAAGACAAAAAAAAATTACATTTTCTGCATGTTATTTGCATTAGATCCCATTTTACACAAGAAAAAAACTAAACTTTTGGCATTTTCTGCTTGCTGTATATGCTATATCCACTATGGAATGAACAACTTCATGAACACTTCAAATCGTTCTGATACTGCCAGCCATACTTCTACAAATACAGACAGCTGATAAAAGAAGTGAACAAATCTTGCCCATTGGGATTTGAGAGAATGCCACAGCACCCAAAACATCAAACCAAATTCATTGTGAGTAACAGCACAAATGCATAATTATTTAAAGAAATTAACAAAGTAAGCGTGACCATCAGAAATTTGCTGGTCATTTCCACAAAACATTATAGATATCATGAACTGGCACCTTCCTATGGGATGGTAATCCAAAACCTTCATGCAGGCAATACAGACTATCATTACCTTAGGATGCACTGCAACAGCCACATCTCCAAACAAGGTCTCAGGCCGGGTTGTTGCTACTGTCAAAAATTCATCCCTACAAAGTCAACAAGTATTAGAATTACCAACATGCATCCTGAAACGTTCTTTGAAGGTTACAATAACTTAAGACCTTGTATAATCTTAAAAGAATTCGAACATAAGTCTTCTAAAACAAATATCTGGATGTGCAAGAAATAGTTAGCCTTCTCTTTTTCTTTTGCCGATCGGGTATAAAATGAAATATGCAGATCAGTATGAAGTAGGATTTGCAGCCCGAATTTCAATAAAAGGGAAACACCAGACATCTTCCTTTTACTTTCAAACAATTAAGCAAGATTTGGCTCAAAACTAATTCAAATTCTTCGACCATATCACATTTTTATTTTGTTCATTATTTATAAGACTTCACAGGACAAGCATATGATCAAGATTCATAGGTCACTTTTAATAATGACACCACCATCTCTTTTTCATAGAAAGCACAAAGTCCTTCCAGCAACAGAAGCCAATAGCTACAAAACTTTAGTTTTTGAATGATTGCGGATTGCATTGGAAACCTGACAAAAGGTATGCTATTTACTTCTTATAATTACCTCGAACCTCCAGCCACACGGTACTTGATATGATATAAATAACCAGGTTCTTCTGAATATTCTACTTCCTATGCACAGATAAACAATATCAATATCTAAGAAGATTATCTGCAATATAACAGAAACCACCACTCACCAGCTTCTGTAACCCAAAAATCACATACCAAATCAGAAACTGCAGTCTGAAGATTGGGGGACCAGTTAACCAAGTAAGACCCTGAAAACAAAATATCAATTTACTCAATAGCTGTAATAACCATCCAATGTTGGCTGACTGCTCCGAATATCAAGATATATTGGACAGTAAATACACAGTTGAAGACCTATAACAAGAATCCAAAGAGTTAATCAAGTCCCTTGCTCTTTACCACATGAACACTGATCCATTTCCTGAGCATGTACAGCAGGCTTATGCAAAAAGCAACAAAAAGAGAAAATATTTCCCACTAAAATTTCTTGAAAATTGTTCAGGTAATGCATAATATTCCTTAACAAGATAAAACTACAAAATCAAAGACAAGAGAAGTGCGGACAATACCTTGATAGATTAAACCTTTTTCATGAAGTCTGACAAAGGCCTCAATTACTGCTCCTGCAAAATTTTAAAGCTTTTGTCACGAAGCAATTCAGTAAAAAGGAAGAATACAACTAATAAAAATTCAAAACAGATAGAGGGTGCAGTGGAGGAAGAATATAACATTGTAAGCAGTTTGCAGCAATGAACTATTCTCAGTCCCGGATAGTTTTCATACTAAATAGCAACCTGCTTCAAAGTAAGAAAACTGCCTTACGACTTAGCTGCTCATCAAGAGTAAACCGCTGTCTGGTCCAATCACAGGAAGCACCCAGTCTCTTAATCTGGTTTGTAATAGTTCCACCATATCTGAAGACATGAAAAGCGAGCTAAGAACATGAGCATACAACAGAAAATTGAGTAAAAAGTGGGATAGCCCTCAAAAAAAAATCACAAACAATTGCAATAATGAAATTCTAAAGATTAAATTTATAAAAAAAAATAGATGAAGCTATTTCCATTGATAATAAAAGTTCAGCTCAGATATGACGTTGTGATAGAGGGGATGTGAATAAAAATGGTTTAAAGGAAATAATAGAATGATGAAGGAGAGGCATAACTAGGAATTGACTCGAAAAGAGAAAGGGACAACGATGACAATCTAGAATCAACAATAGAATGATGAAGGAGAGGCATAACTAGGAATTGACTTGAAAAGAGAAAGGAACGACATGATAATATAGAATTACATAGAAAACCTCCAAATGGAGGATAGCTAACATACCAGTAGAAGCTGAAACAGACACAGGTGTCAAGAAAACGCAAAATAAAGCAAGTCAAAAACACAAGTCACATAAAGGCTAGGCAAAAGGAGAGATGCTAGAATACATACTTCTCTTTCCACTCCCAGACTCGTTTTGTGAACTCATCTCTACTAAGGTCTGTCCTTTTTATTCCTTCAGATGCAAGCATTTTTTCCACAACCAACTGGAAATGATTGAGCGATTATATTTAACAGAAAATTTCCGAGCATTAAAGGCAATATGCAACACTCCATCACAACAGTCCTTTTAGAACAACATCATATGCAGAACTTGTAAAATTCAACTAAAATATTGTTTAAACTCAAGCTAATGAAAAGATAAATTTTTAGTTCTTTCATGGAACATTTGATGAAAACTGTTGATTATTTGGCACTCATTGCCTGGATCAATTGCACTTTTCTATAAACAGCCTATAAATCCTTGGACAAACCTGAGTGGCAATGCCAGCATGATCAGCCCCAGGAACCCATAGTGCTGGCCTTCCCTTCATCCGATGGTATCTAATCATGATATCCTAGCCAAGAAGATCACAAAGTTAAGCAAAACCAAAAAAACATCTTTACAAACAATGGGACATGATCTAGTCCCAACCTCAAGAGTAACAAATATGGCATGCCCCATGTGCAACGATCCAGTAACATTCGGGGGTGGCATAGATATAACAAAAGGATCACTTCCCCGCTCGAAGTTTGGCTTAAAATATCCCTGAGACTCCCACCTACGTCCAAATTATATCAAGAAGCGCCATTAGAAGCATCAGTCGAATCAGTTTGACATCAAGTGCTGCTCAAGCCCACACTTAAAATCAAATATCCAATAAGACAGGACGTCTATCCGTAAAAGAATCAATAGTAAAAAAAGAAAAGAGCTAAAAACGCAAATCAGTACAACACAAAGGACAAAGTACCAGCTGTAAATCCGTTCTTCGGAGGAAAAATCGAATGACTTCGGTAGCTCAGTAGAAGTAAACGCACCATTCTCCGATGCAGCAACTTGAAATGCAACAGCAAACATTATAACAACCAAGCCACGAAAAGGATAACATGAAATCACAAGCTCAAAAATAAATAAAAAAATAAAAGAAAGAAATATCTCTCCAGACAATTGAAGGCTAAGAGCTTCAACCAGAATTCTAAGATGCAACTTCTCATAAATGATTCGCCCAGCGATTTCGACAGAAAAATGAACGTTGCAATGTTTCAATCAACTTACCAGCGAACAATTGAGGTTTGAGGAGACGAAGGCCCCAAGAGCGAGAGACAGCTATGGAATGACGTTTGGTGAAAAGAAGAGGATTGAGTCTGTGAGCAGAGTGAGAAGATAACAGAAACGGAGCAGAGAGGGCTGTTTGGAGCACCATGCTAGAATGCAAGGTGCTTGTGTTGAGTACAGTTTTGTTTAGGTACACATAATAGAAAGAGAGAAAAATGTCATACAAGGGATAAATCCCGAGCTGGGGATGGTGGGGTTTTAGTGGAGGTGTGTCTAGAAAATAATAGAAAAACATTTTATTTATATAATTATGTACATTGTTCACCAACAACGGGCATTTGGTCTGCTGGTATGATTCTCGGATAGAGTGCGAGAGCTCTTGAGTTAAATTTTTGAAATGGCCCATTCCACGTTTTTGGCATAAAATTTTTATTAAAATAAAGATGATAACTATTCCTGTAATACCTCTTTGGTAGGGAGGGTACTTCTTTACGAAAACAGAATTCCCACCAAGGCAAATAGTGAAGTGAGACATGTGATTTTGAATTTTGTTGGCCGGATTGATATATCATTTATTAACAGATATAAATAATATCCTTTAATATTTATAAATATATATGTTATATCGTTATTTGAGATATCATAAATAAGATCTTTTTATTCTCTTCTTATATTTATATATTTATCTCTTCATCTTCTTTTCTTCCATCTTCATTTACAACATGTTATCAGCAAGATTCTCTAGCAAAAATCATATCCTGCATCTCAACGTGAGACATGTCATTTCGAATTTTGTTGGCAGGGAAGAATAAAGCCCACTAATAATTAGTGAAAGTATACAACAACATCCACTATTATGGCTGATATATCCTCTATTAAGAAATATAAATGATATCATTTAGTACCTATAAATATGTATGTCATACTGTCAATTGAGATATCATGAATAAGATATTTCTCTCTCCCTATATCTATATATTCATCTCTTTATCTTCTTTCTCTCCTCTTTCATTTACAACAGGTTATCAACACGATTTTTTAGCAAAAATCATATCATGCATCTCATCCTCTTAGAGAGGTGCATGAAAGTCTCGGATAGTTTATTGATGCAATATTGAAAAATATTGTTAAGGCTTATACGTCTGATGAGGAATTATCAAATCTCACGTTGGAGAAGTCACCATATTGTTAAAAAGATATAAGTTTTCTTTTATTCAATAAATTTATGTTTTATTTTTATATATAATAATAATCAATTACATTAATACTTAGAATATATATTATGTATACATATGCATATGAAATTAATTGGTATTAAGACAAAATATTTTATATTATATAAATTTAAATTAGGATTATGCTTAATTATTTTTGGTCAATAAAATTACATATGTAATTTCATATATAATATAAGATAAGTGATAATTTTTAATTAGGAACATAACATAACATGTCATAATTCAGTCATTAATTAAAATAAGTTTATATGCAATATTATTGCTTGCACAAGGCATGTTATTAGTGCATCATAATTCTCTTTGGACTGCTAATACTATACAAAATATATGATATTGTAGACATTATAAGATAATCTTATTTTTATTTATTTATTTAATATAATATTATCTTATAATTATCATGGTTCATACTTTGCAGTGAATGGTACAATATAATAATCGTGTAACGATCGTATGTATCTCACCATAAAAATTAAGTATCATTCCCTGAAGTGAATGTGTTTTTATATTATATCTATGATTAAGGACATGGATAAAATGTTAAACCTTTAATAAGGTTACAAAAGATGAGATAGTACGATTATAAAAAGATAGCATCACCGGTGGGATCATCCCGGTTGAAAATTAATGTGTGATATATACATCGATAAGCTATATCGATTATGATTGAAAAATTATAAGTTGTTCTATAGTACATAAGTTTTCGAATGTTGTTGTGCAAATGCATATTAAACACAATATCTCTCTTTGCTCAATTTGATATCAAATCAGAATGAAGATGTGAATTACATATATTTAGTTTTGATGATGTATCAACCAAACTATTCGCATATATAAATATAGTTACAACGCAAGTAGCGTTTGTAAAACAACTTGTGAAAAGAAAAATCGTTGGCCAGCGTGTGCATCCTGATAATTCGATACAAATAATATGGATATATATTGTGAGTATATCTATATGATGGACTTTTGTGATATATTAAATGCTTATTATAATGCATTTGTCATGCAATAAGTTTATTCACATCATGCCAATATACAATCATTCATATATCTTCATAAATTGGTTTGTGATCAGGAACCAAGTAAAATCATTTATGAAATTGATATGTGCGATAAATAATATTATTATTCACCATACCGCACAAAGATATATCATAAAAAAATATAAATTAGGCAATGTTCTAACATTGAGGGGGAGAAAAAAATAAATAGCTAGAGAAAAAATATCATGACGAGCTGTCATTATTATGATCCTCATTATAATTTATGAACTTAAAGTTTATAAGATGACTCATTGATAAATATTATTATCAGATGAATTTACAAATCTCATAATAATTGAATTCCAGCTATATTGCTCTAATGTAAGATAATATTGTAAGGGGCAATATTATATATGAATATGGTAAATATTTGGAATGTAAGTTACCAATCGGTTCTAAATATATTAAATTATCATGAAAGGAGTAAATATTTATGATAGTTTGAAAGATAATAAATTTGAAATATTCCATTGACATTATGAATTTAGGAAATGGATTTAGAAAAATAAAAAGATCTTGATAAATTATGTCAATTTGAAAAAAGAAGAAGAAGATAGAACCGAGATAAAATGTCGACAATATACTTATATATAATTTAGAGCTCTACATTATGAGGATCTTGATTAAACTCTAAATTTAGTATGGTTGCTAATCACCATAAAACGATGAAATTGTTGAAACTCTTGTTGAGTAATCAAAAGCCATGGATTATATAAAGACTATTTTATTTGAGTCTTTATAAATTAGTAATATTCGATAAAAATGCTATGAAAATTTAGGGATAAAATTATATTATCCTATTATGATATCATATATAAATCTCGATAATAAATAAAATCGAGACTTTTATTTAGTAAAATGATTATATATATGTGACCATATCACGTATCAGATGATAATAACATATGAGATGATGTCGATTTCAAAATGATGATATCATCAGGGGGAGTAAAAAGTATATATTGCACTTTTTTCTCATTCATCAATATTTTTTCCCACTAGCTTTTTCTTGAAAAGGTTTTTAACGAGGTAATACTTTAATTGCATATTTATATATATCCAATAAAAGTTTATTTAAGAGATTGATATGATAACTGAATCAGAAGAATATGAACTGTACTATTTTTTCCAATAATATATTCTCAAATTAAGAATGATATACTATTTTTCCTTCTCTAGGATTTTTTTCCCGTGGAGTTTTTCCTAGTAAGGTTTTAACGAGGCATTTAGTCATATAAATAGATTTTCAAAGAGGGAGTGTTATGAAGTTTAATATATATTATTTTTAATTCAATGGACATTCAATGGGGAGTGTTTTGAATAAAATACTTAGTGAATATCCATTGAACTCTTCTCAAGAGTTATATCTTTACCAACGGATATATCCTTTATCAAGAAATATAAATGATATCCTTTAGTACTTATAAATATATATGTCATATCGTAATTTGAGATATCCTCGAGTATCTGAATATCTATGAATAATATCCTTCTATTCTCTTACTATATATGTGTATATCTATCTCCTCATCTTCTTTCTCTCCTCCTTCACTTACAATAGAAACAGCTAGATTCTAAGCCACACGTTGTAGTACATATATTAAATACTATTATATGCTAAGTTTTAATCATATATTTTATCTCGTATATTAAATTAATTATATAATAATAAAAATTATAATTATCATTTATTCCAAGAATAAAAAAAGATTAGTGTCTAATTCACATGGGTTTTTTTAATGACTTTGAATTTGATAGACATTTTCTAACTTATTCGTCATTTTATTTGTAGGCATGTTCCAAATATACAAAATGATCGACTTTCCATCATAGATCATAATCATAATTGTGTAAACTTAGAGTCTCTCACATCATGATTTGCCAAGGCCATGATGCTGCTACTCTAATGAAACAATGGAGCATAGTTGAACGGGATATTATTAATTTGCCTTAGTAAAGTAATGGTTCATGCCTTCATGGGTTGCATGATGAAGCCACGTTCACGGGGAGAAATTTTGAGTACCAATAATAAATTTAATGGAGGAGATCTCATATATATTCCAAATAATTATTGTTATTTAATAGCTTAATAAAATATTTAAATTTATTTAAAAGTTGTTACCTAACTAAAAACAAGTATTGGTTGTCTAATATAAATTAATCATTGCTTAAATAAAACCAAATATTCTTATATATTAATTTTTAAATTATAACTAAATATATCGAATAGTATTACAAAATGATAAAAAATCTATTACATAAATTATTTACTTTTAATTTAAAATATTATTATATTTATTTTAAATTATTATATTATATTAGATATTTCATCTAATAAAATAAAAAAATACAGTACTTTTTATAAAATATTATTGCATACTTTAATTGTCATGGAAGTAGTTGTGCCGACAAAAACTATTAAATTAGTTTTAATGTAATAATTTTATTTTAAAAAATCATATATTTTATATCTAAAGTACAAATATTAAATAACTCAACCATACTCTTTATAAGTAGTTGAAAAACTTATGGGGATGTGTAATTCTCATTTGGATAGCTTTAAGGTGGATTTGGTGTGGATTTTACACCATCTAAACTCATATAAGTTTTTAATATTTTTAGTTAGAGTCATTTGAACATGTGTAAAGTTATAAAGATTTTTTTATTTTTAATTTACGTCAATAGATAAATTAATTTTTATTTTTTATTCTAATAAGCTAACAATTTCTCGTTATTTTTTATTATTTTATTTTAAAATACTGACTCTCTATCTCTCTCATATTTTTTTTTTTTTTATTTTAACGTTGATTGTCACATGCTGAAAATAACATTGGATATGTTATTTTTAACATGTCATATTGATTGTAATATACTAAATATAATATTTGGTATATTATATTTAGTATGTCATATCATCACATTTCGAAGGTATGTGTATACTCCTTGCATTACATGAGATGTGTACATAACTTATGTTATATAAGACAATGTAACATATGGTATTTTACAGAAGATATGGCATATTGGTTGTAATACTTCCTACAGATCAAAGGTAACATTTTTAGCATGTTACATAAATGATATACAAAAATAAAATAATCAATGTTATCTTCAATACGTAAAAATAATAAATAATAAAAAATAATATGTCACAATAATAATATAAAACAAATGCATCAACTTGAATACTACTTCCAACGACATCTACAAATCTTGATACGACGTCCAACGACATTACAAATCTTAAGCCTAATTTTATTCTTTTCAACGTATTAATTTTTTTAAAAAAATAAAGAATATCTAACCCTATAAATGAGAAACCACAAACAAGAGGATGAAGCACTTCATTTTCCAAATATTTGTGTGGGTATCTTCGAAGATGGAAGTTGAGCTTATTTCTAGAAAAACCATCAAGCCTTCTTCATCAGGAATCCGCCATCAAAATCCGTTCAAACTATCATTTTTCGATCAGCTTTTTAGTGTAGGTTATTTTCCAATCATTTTTTTCTACTCGGGAAAGGATACAAATGCCGATATTGCTGAAATCTCGGCTAAACTTCAAAAATCACTCTCAGAAACCTTATCTACCTTCTACATGCTTTCCGGAAGGTTGAAAAATGAGTCATTTGTAGACAACTACGAAGAGGGAGTCCCATTTACAGAAACCAAGGTAAAAATGATCAGCATGTCTGATTTTCTTAAAAATCCTAAAATAAACATGTTGAACCAGTTCCTCCCTTGCCCGCCCTTTACCCCTATGTCAAACTTAGAGACATCCCCACTGATAGCGATACAGCTGAACTCTTGCGACTGTGGTGGGGTAGCCCTCGGGGTATCCTTCTGCCACAGGGTATTTGATGCAACTAGTGCAGGTGTATTCCTCAAAAGTTGGACAGCCAATCACATCGATGGATCCTGCACTAAGGATTTAGATCCTAGTCTTTTGCAGGCACATCTTCGTTTTCCTCAGATTGATCCATCGTCTCCAGCAAATTTATCATCACGGATGGACAAAATTTGGTTTGGTGAAAAGAAACATAGTGTAAAGAGATATGTTTTTGATGCCCAAGCGATTGCTAATCTAAGGACAAAGGCGAGGAGTGGCCGTGTAGATAATCCATCTCGTGTCAACACAATCTCTTCTTTCATTTGGAAGCATTTCTCTGCAGCTGCCAGGAAAGTTTCTAATTCTCCAAGACCATCTCTGTCACTTCATGTTGTAAACATACGTGAGAGAGTGATTCCTTCCTTGCCAAAAAATTCTATTGGGAATAATCTGTCGATAGCACTTGCAGCTTTTAATTTGGAAGATACAGATGGAATGGAACTGCCTGACTTGGTTGCCTTGACTAAAGACGCTATTTCTGATGTCAACGCTGAATTTCTAAGCCAATTCGAAGGTGAAAAATGCTATGAAACTTTTCCTCAGTTGGCAGAGCTGATGCACGAGTTATTTTCCCAGAAATCAGAAATGATGCTTTTCACAAGTTGGCGTCATTCGGGTTTCAATGACTTGGAATTTGGTTGGGGAAAGCCTTTGTGGTCAGGTATCCTGGGAGGAGTCGGTCCAATCTCTCAAAATTCGACCATCTTCAAAGAATCAGGAAGCAATAGCGAGGATATCGAAGCATGGATGATGGTAGAGGAATCTATTATGGGTATACTAGAACAAGACTCTGAATTCCTGACATTTGCCACCCCGAATCCAAGTGTTTTACCCTAATATTATGATTCGCCAAGGCCACGATGCTTGACTAGTAACGTAATGGTCTATGCCTTCATGGAAGCGACTTCAATCGGTCGACATTTGTATTACTAATAATAAATGAAGGAGATGTTATATAATTTATATTATTCTAAATTGTTTGTGATAAAACGACATAGTTCCAAATTTGTCGGAAAATAAAATATAATGCTCCAAAAAATCTATGGGCTATAAAACGCATTTTGTTTCAGATGTGGATCTGGTTCCATTTCCTCGTTAAAAGTCCGATTCCTTGCCTTGGGCTAATGCCTTGCAAAATGGTATTACTGATGGGCTTTCCTTGTGCAAGAACAGATGTCCAGTCCAAAATAAAAACATCAGAATCATCTGGCCATGTCTTTTTTTTCTTTAGCAAGTAAGAAACTACAAGCGATCGCTTTGCTTTTGTCTTTTGTTTTGTGGTGCGGTGGCGCTGTCTGTATGCCTCTTCTTATATAGTTGTTTAAAAAAATTATATCATATACTTACTATTATATTATTATGCATACTATTATTCACGGTCTATGAATTAAAATTGAATTAAGGAGACATTCCAATTCTTTAGGAAATAGAAATCATCGACTCTTGGTACTGAGGGTATCTACAGCAAGAAGCCAAAACAAGACAAAAGGGAATAATATAAGTTGCTGCCTTTGGCATCAGAGCAACATCACTTATCTTCATCATTTTCTCTTATAAATACAAACAGTCTCTGTACTCTTGTAGCTATCTTCATTGGAATATAGTAAGGTCTTGTCTGTGATAGCCTGCCTACATTCAGTAATGGCCTTCTCTGCGACCATCCCTTCCTATAAAAATTCACTTCTCGTCAGAAATTCCTTTCCGGTCATCACAAATCCTCCTAAATCCCCATGTGTGAACTTCAGGAAGGTGCCTGCGAAAATCAGAGCGACTCATATTGCCAACTCCCCTTCTGTGTTGCCAGCATTTCAACCTCATGAACTGATCGGCAAATCTCAACAAATCACTCTACCGGTATTCCAATTAAAAGAGTACATGAGCATGAAGGCCAAGCAAGTGAACAGGGCATTAGACGAGGCAGTACCCTTGCAGCACCCTGTAGAAATTCATGAGGCGATGAGATATTCTCTTCTAGCTGGTGGAAAGCGAGTCCGGCCAATTCTATGCCTCGCCGTATGTGAATTAGTCGGAGGTCTCGAGGCACAAGCAATGCCCATGGCATGCGCGGTGGAGATGATTCATACCATGTCGTTGATCCACGATGATCTCCCTTGCATGGATAACGATGATCTTAGACGAGGCAAACCCACAAACCACAAAATGTTTGGTGAAGAAACCGCAGTTCTTGCAGGTGATGCACTCCTAGCACTTGCCTTCGAGCATGTAGCAAGCGAGACCAAGAATGTTTCATCTTCCCGCGTTGTCCGAGCCATTGCGGAGCTGGGTTCGGCCGTGGGATCGGAAGGGTTAGTTGCAGGCCAGATCGTGGACATCAGAAGTGAAGGAATGGATGTGAGCTTGGGTGAATTGGAGTATATTCACGTCCACAAAACTGCAAAACTCCTAGAGGCATCGGTTGTTTGCGGGGCGATCATGAGCGGGGCAGATGATACAAGCATTGAAAGAGTCAGGAAGTACGCTAGGTGTATTGGGTTGTTGTTTCAAGTAGTGGATGATATACTGGACGTGACCAAGTCCTCGGAGGAGTTAGGAAAAACGGCCGGCAAGGATCTAGCAAGTGATAAAGCCACATATCCTAAGCTGATAGGCATTGACGAAGCCAAGAAATTTGCTGCCAAGTTGGTTAATCAAGCCAGACAAGAGCTTACTCATTTTGATTCTCTGAAAGCTGCCCCTTTATTCCATCTAGCTAATTACATTGCTACTCGACAAAATTAGGAGTTCCTACTAAGTATTCCATGTTATTACCTTTCTTAATCCGTATATGTGTAAGATAATATAAATAAATAATCCGTGCATACCTCTGTTCCTTCTTTTCTGCTGTTTATTTTTGTTTCTGTTTTGTCCTGATATAAGCCTTACAGACAAAGAACCTTGATGGGTCCATCCATTCCTTAACAAGGGGGAATCTTTTGCAGTAGCTACAAGGAATATTATACGCCTAATCCCCCATTAGAAAGGACATGGAGAAAGAAAGGAAATACTTCATCTGACAGTCAGATACAAAGAGGAAAAGGAAACTTGGCGTGTGCATGGTATTACTTACATGTACAAACGTAAATCTAGATATTCTGCTCAATCAACTTCCGGAAAAATGTACAAAAAGTTTTAGGTTTCAACCCAAGACTTTTGGACGCCAGCCTGCAACGACGTCCTCCGGGAGAGCGCGCGTTTTGATGAATGAATCCAGTGAGAAAATGGCCTGAGTAAGAGAAATGAGCATTACCAAGGCAGAATTGCCATATTCGAAATATACTTAATCCGCGGAATTCGAAGCTTTCATGTAAAGAAGATGAGAAGAGCTAAACTCAAGGCCACAAGCCCCATGTGAATGAGTACAGGTATGTCTCTCAAAGTTTCTAGTTCATAATCAACAAGCCAAAACAGAGTTTCTAGTTCCCAGTGGATATACCTGCATGTAAGATTTGACAAAGGGAAGTGACTCTGGAACTGACCACTGCTTGTAGTGACCCAATGCAATTTCCATATGGTAAAGCTTAGGTCCAAGCGCCAAATCAGCTGCAGAAACCTTTCCTCCATTGATAAAAGGTCCCTGCCAAAAAAAAAGATAAAATAAGAAACAGAAGATTGTATCATCAACACAATGATAATCATCCTCAAAAAGCCAGAGTTATTTTATTTAACTTTTTCCGATATAAGCAATCCGTGACTAAGATGAACCAGGAAACAGAAACTCACATTTTCTTTTATGTAATCGTTGAAAGCAGAGAGCTCACTCAGTAATGCCTGCTCCGTTCCATCACTGGAGTTTTTGCTTTTAAGGAATCCGATAAAGGTGGAGAATATCTTCGACCCACTACATTCAAGTATTTGAATAGGCCTCACAGTTAAAACTCTATTGAAAGACACTATAAACATCTGGACCTCCATGATCATAGCATCAATTATTAAACACAACACTCTACTCACGTTGAAGCCTTCTCGGCCGGTGTAACCAATGATGGATCAGGAAACTTTTCTTCCAACGACTGGGTGATAACATCTGAATCAGAAACCCATTTCTCCTCAAACTTCACCACAGGAACTTTACCTTCTGGGTTTAATTTCAAGAACCTAATAGAATATGAAATTAAGCAGGAACACCAGTCAGCTACTATAACCCTCCCACAGTCTTACAGGAAAAAGAGAAAGTATATAACGTTGTTTACCACTCGGGTTTGTCACCCAAATCAATCAACTTCATGTCGTAAGGCAAATGCTTCTCTTCCATGGTTAGCAGCACTCTCTGGCAAAACGGACCTGAATAATAAACCAAGAAATTCCACTGAATTTACCGATTCGTTAACGACCAGTCTACCCTTCACCGCAGAGAAACAGAAAACAGCAAATTGAAACGCAAACGAGAGTGGAAAACCAAAACAAAAAATGACTAACAGTCGCCGAGTTTGTTGGGAACTGTTACGGAGGCTTTGACACACACTTGAAGCGACTCCGAAGCAGCAGCCATTGCCACGCTCAGGTTTCTTCTCCCAATTCCACGGCGGTTTAAACCGGCTCCACTGTGGACAAGACGGAGCTGGTGCTTGATTCTGGAAGACACAGCAGAAGCCGCAGCCATTGCCGCCGTCACCGATACCGAAGGCTGAATCCTCGCCGTTGACATTCCAATCCTAAATTTATATATGTGTATGTAGATATATTTTCCCACCGAGTTGGGTGTTTCTCGGTTTGCTTTGCCTTTGGTCGGGAAACAGATGAGGCATTTGCGTGGTTTTGGTCGGCAAACAGATGAGCTTTTCTCCGTACACTTCCCTTGATTGCACACGTGGCTTGATTCTAAAAACAGAAAATATTGGGTTCCGTACCTTGTTCGGCCCGAACTAATCAGAGCCGGCCCAAGATTTAGAAGGGGAAAAGGCCTGAATGATAAAAAGCCCATGCCATAGTCCATGCGTGCTATATCGTATTGTTTGGTATTAAAAAGGCACGTGACCCCTATTAATTCGTACGTACGCTAGTTGACGATGCTCTGGATTCGGATATCTCTTCTGGGCCTCTTTCTTGAATGTGGTTGATGGACACGAAGACCCGGAATGGATCTGATATGACAGACCGCACGTCATTGTGGCAGGGTTCTTCTCTGTTCCTCATCACTGTTTTAGCTCAAGTGCCTAACACATTCAGTCATCTCATTCGGGGAATTCCATCTGAAGAGGGATGAAGCAGAGAGGTTGTGGTCCAGGGGCAAAGTTTCACGGTGGAAAAAAAATTAGTCGTGAAGCTGTATGATAAAATGCTGCAACCATTTTGTCAATAATGTAATGGACTTCAATGCTGTCTTTTAGGAGGGAAACAACAGGGTATGGACATACGGTTCCGTTTTTTATTGAACGAAATGCCCGTAAGCATGTATTGAAAATCATGGTGGGAAGTGCATGAATCTTTATAAGAAATCACAGAAAACTCCATGGGGAGATAGTAAGGTATGCCTAATGGGACCATACGAGTTGAGATTGTCTGGCGTTACCCACTGAATCCACTGCCAACCCAACAGAGGAAGTCCCCTCAAAGGGTACAGCCATAAATGTCAAATTCTCATCCCAAAAGCCTTCAATCCAATGGGTAGCTTCTTTTTTTTTGTATTGAGAGTAATTTTATTACCAAATGTAGATCTTTTACGTTAAATAATTGAATCGGGTCGAATGAGGTACGTATCTTTAGATTTAATGATAACTAATATTTCAGTTCTTACACCTACATCAACCTCAACAGCCATATCGCATGAGTTTGGACCCAGGTCCCAAAAATTCACATGAGAAAGCATGTGCCTACGCTTCAGGAGTTGCCCCAAAAAGAGCCCACCAAGGGTTCCTCTGCCCCATTGCCAACCCCAACTATTGGCAGCAAAATGTCGTTGGCTTTTTGTGTAGTTTCCATTTAGGATTCGAAAATAATATTGATGCGAAGGAACTGGCAGGAGGAGAAAAGATAAAATATAAGATGCCTGCTTTCATCTGATGCTTGTACAGAGAGAATGTATAAGGAAGCATTATGCACATGGGCTAGATTGTGTTTGTTGTCCTTTAAGGTCCTACCAGAAACCATGGAGTATATGATTTTTAAAGAGGCCTGGCAGATGGGTTACAGGGTAGACCCTATGTGGTGTGGTGCCCCTAATTTCTGAGAAGGCAAATTCTGGGGAGGCATGGTTGAGCCATGAGTGCTTATTCATGCATGTTTGCTCTACGCAACTACCCAATTATGAGAAGGAAAAAGGGGGTTTTAACATGTGAGATTCTCAAAAGAATCTTCTTTATGTGTAGGGTTTGGTTTCTCTTCCAAACTCTTAATTATAGTATATGGACTCACACTAACGTAGTGACATTAACTACAACATTAAAAATCATATATTTTTGTTTCTGTAAGAAAATAAATAATGGCGTCAATCATGTCCATTGCAGGCATAGGATCCTCTAAAATTTCCCTTTCACTCGTCCCTTAGCTTGGAAAAGCTAGTTATTTCCATGGCTGTGAAAGAAAAAAAAAAAAAAGTTTCATGATGTTGCAGATTGCAGAAGACATCCAGCTCGCATCACATGGGAACATGCCTACTGAGGATCAATCGGGTCCTATTTGCACAAATAGACGGTGGTAGCGATTTTAGGGCATAGGGACCAGATGCTGGGGGTAGGGTCTCATTCATGTCAATGTACAGTAACCAAACCTTTCTAGCCAGATGCTTGACTCCACCTTATCATGTAATTTGGTGCTTTGTTTATTCCAATATTCAGTGACTTAGACATTTTGATTTGACACCATTTTGCCATCTCCCCACCATGGCACCACCCTTCACCTCCCCATCCTTACCTTGACATTTACGGGACAGTCCATGAGAACCAAACTATCCAACGGAGCTCTTATTTTTATCAATTTATCTTCATGATTAGCCCATTTCCGTTGGTTTTCCGTTTTCCCGTACTATTAATTAATCTCCATGGCCTTCTGGATTGATTCTTACTCTTAATTTCTGAGTATCTGATTTGTTTTCCCTTTTTAATAGCTACCTGTGTCCAAGTACTGTGGATGGACAGAGCTCTCACGACGTGTAGAGCCGCATGGGTCCTTGGACTCGGTGGCACAGTAGTGATGAAATATGTTCGGTCTGATTCCTGCAATAAAGTCAGAAGTGATGATTCAAAAAAAAACACAAGCGAAAGAGGATCGTTATGCCACTGTTCAAATACCGCCATTATCATCAATTCTGACATCATCAATCGATCATCTCCCTCGAAAGCCACACCAGTCGGCAACTTATGTCTTCAAGCTCGAGCCCATGCAGATCTCCATGTATATAAGCTGGAAAGAATTTCAAGAATTTCATCGAAGGTCATTCGATCGGATGCACAGAAGATCATCCTTTTGAGCCCAAACCTATAACGATGTAATAAAATACAGAAATAAGATGTTCCAAAAGTACGATAGCATCATTATTTAAAAGTACAGGACAAAAGGTTCTTTATTTTGTGGGAAAACATTTACCTAGAGAAAAAAGGACTTAACGGCGGGACAATATAACGGAAAAACCCACATGCTATGCTGGATGATTGTAGATACTGTAGGGAATGGGGATAAACACCATCTCTTTCCCTGGGCGTGGTCATGATCGAAATGAAAGTATATATAAAAAGTTGTTAACTTCATGTATTTAACCAGTTAATTAATTAAGATCTAGTGGTGCCAACTCAAATTAAGCCGGGAATGATAAGTCATTATGTTTAATTATAATTAACTATGAGAGTAGCTGTAATCATGACTACCTACCAGAATAATTAAGCAACGCTAATCAAGATAACTGGCGCTGTACCTCACAATAGATTAATCTTGATTATGATACTATATAATTGCAGAGATTAACTAAAGATTCTAATGCACCGAGATCAACGACAAATAAACTTCATTTCAAAGAACTATGAGGCTTAACGTAAAGGGACAACAAGGCATCCATCTCAAGGTGAACGAGGAATCTTATTGACTACTTCAAGTTTAACAAGGAATGCAATTTAGTTACAACTTACGAGTTAAACCAAGGATGCAATGACAAATGGCATAATGTGGACATGACATTAACATATGGACAAGCATCAAGCATGTGACAATGGCTTTCGATTGAGGTAGACAGTACTTACTAGAGTTTCTGATTTTGATTTTTGACCACCTAGTTTAAATAATTCTTTCCTTATTTTCATGTTTTTTATTCATCAACTACCAACTATACAAATATATTTGCCTAAAAAAACATTGCAGGGAATTTAAATGCACGTTAAGAACTCATAGTAAGGTAACAAAAATCATACATCAGGCAAAACAAGAAAGACCATATCTATCCGAGGAACTGGAGATTTGTTGGGTAACAGATACATTGACTCTATGAATCATGCCACATCACACGTCTGACAAATGCCCATGCCATCAGGTGAAAAGAGAAAATCCGCTTAGCTAGTTCAATCGAAATTTGATTCCACTGACCTGTAATGCTTCATTATTTTGCCAGGCTTGCGGAAGAGACAAGCATTGATAAAGATGACAGGAACTAGTTGCGAAATGGCGTTAATTCCGTTGGCAACTCCTAGGGGACTCTCACTATTTACGGTAGGTTTATCCTGGAAACAGGATAAGGCCTTGCAGAAGGGCATTGGGTAGTTTGAACGTATAAAGGTGGACCAAATTTGGGCAAACGACTACGTCCTGCTGTTACTACCCCAACTGGAATCACGCGCGGAAAAATGTACCTTCCTGTTGCTAGTTATGGGAATAACCTTACTATAAATAATAATATTGTCATTAATTTATTATTTTAGAAAATTATATGCATTAAGCTCGAAACAAATAAACTACTTTTCATGATGAGGGAATCGGGACGGGGACGGGGACGGGGACGGGGACGGATGGGGGGAAGTATGGACCATCACGAGAGGAGAATCTGAAAAGGTAACGTGGCAGAGTCACATGGCGACGGACCAGCATCAAAGTTAACAATGGGTCAGTGCTGTTTCCCATATTTTCCAATTTCTAGCTTCTCCTTTTCTCCCTCTCCTTTTTTTCCCATTTTTCTCCTTATTCCCCAATAACACTACGACGTCACCTCCAGGCTCCAGCGCACCTCCGCTTATACAAAACGCCGTTAACTTTACAATCTTTACACTTCGAAAGTGGGTCCCAGTGAATGGTGTGAGCGAAGGTGTAATGAATGATCCTAAAACCGACGTTGACGTCTGAATGCCCTACGGCTTCTGCCGTGAACCGACCCCTTTTTCTTTAATAAAATGGTTTTAAAGACCAGGCACCTTCTTATACTTGGGTTGTCTGAACCGTGAAGTACACCCGAGAGACTATGATGCCATCTGTCTTTACCTGGTTTCTCTAGTGTGCGTCTGATGCCACCTGGCTTTACCTGGTTTCTCTAATTTGCGTCTCGGTGTTCTACTCGCTTTTCGTAGCAAGTCTGGTCCGAAGTTGACCATATCACCCCTCATGTGGCCATGTGTTGGAACTGAGATGTAAATTGGTCTCCTGAGTTTTTCCCCCATACGTTCAGGTGGGGCGGACCCATCATTTACTTCACTCCGGAACACCATCCTCCATTTGCTCTGATGGGTTTATGCTTTGTGGGATTTCTGTGATAATTCTTAGTATTATTGTTTGATTGTCCGAAGAGAGTGAAATGGGTAGCTTTTGACCTTTCGGGAGATTAAAAGGAAACGGTAATAACTAAAAAATTGACTGGATTTTCGTAAAAATTCGAACCCAATAGATAATTCACAAGTGAACCCAGGGCTTGATGACTGACCAGCGTGGAATCTAAGCCAATTCCTCCAACGTGTGGTTTCTCTGGAGAAAAGAGTAAGCGAATCTTACGAATATCCAACTAATTATTGACAACTTTACCGGATGATGTGTCGTTCCACTACATAGCATTTGAAAATGTCTTTAAACTAGATGCCTATACCTGAAAAAGAAATGGTAAAACGAAAGAAAGAAACACAGTTTAATGCGATAATTACTGTACAATTATAAGGTATCTTCTCTAACATGATGTCATTTGTATAAAATTCCGACCTATTTTCATATTGATGTCTTGTACAAGTCACCATCGATCAAATTAAGGATGGCCCCCCTCCCCCCTCCCCTTCTCCCTTATTGCTCTCTAATTAATGATGTTTCAAAACGAGTACTAAACTGTTATTCCCACTCATATAATATCACACCTATTTAGTGTTCGGGGATACAAGATTGATGTTTCAGGGATGAATTCGCAAGGAGTAGCTTTGTTGGTAAGGCCAACAAGATCTCTTCTGGAATCATTCGTCGATGAGAGAGAGGATTGGATCTATCTCCGTAACATTTAACTAATTAAGCTAGACTTGAGGAGAATATACGGTACTGTACAGGTCTTAACAACACGAAAATCAGGTTTCTTATGCACGATAATCTGTTTCGATGACATTAAATTATATTCTGCTGCGTACCTTTTACTAGCCATATAATTATATTTTAAAGATTGAAGGTAAATTAAATAAAAAAAAGGAAAAAGAATCAAAGGAGAGAGAGAGAGAGGAAATATCCCCATTATGATGTTTCCATTGTTCTTATCTCTTTCACTGCCAGCCCCTCCTCCTATTCCTTCATTGGACCTCTCATCTATCGCACCAGCTACTTATCCTTCTTCCTCTCAAGTTTTAAGAGCTTTTCCGGAAGGGAAAGAAAAGGAAATTGCAAATTTCAAGCCAATAAAGCCTTCATGTGGCCACCCCTGTAGCCAAATTCTCGAAACCATTAGTTTCCCAACTCTTCGTTTTAAAGTGGTTAATTGTTTACCCCGACGAAAGACCCCGTGGAGATGAAGAGGGAGCATCAAGCAATACTCGGTGGTACTGGGTATACCAGTACCACTAACACTCTTATCGGCAGAGAAGCCGAATCCTCATCAATGGCAAGTGGGAGTATGGGCAAGGGAAAATCATGGGTAGAAGAGGAGCAAGACGCTGGCATGGATGAACTACTTGCCGTTTTGGGATACAAGGTCAAGTCATCAGATATGGCTGATGTAGCTCAGAAGCTGGAGCGGCTGGAGATGGTGATGGGCACAGCACAGGAAGACGGGATTTCGCATCTTTCCTGCGATACAATCCACTACAACCCAGCAGATCTTTCAGGGTGGGTTCAGAGCATGCTGTCTGAGCTCAACGGTACCCCGTCTTGTGATCTTGATATGCTTCTGACCAGCCAAGATTCTGTTCTTGGAAACTCGTCTGAGATTACCACAATTGACTACTCCGACCCTCAGTTACCGGCGAAAGTTTTCGCAGATGATTCCGAATACGATCTTAGAGCAATCCCTGGCGCTGCTGCCTACTCGCAAACGGATTTTGACGTTGAAAACAGCACCAACAGGAAACGAATCAAACCAAACTTAAAGGAAACTGCGTCACCTTCTTCTTCCTCAACATTGGCAACAACGGCAACAACAGCAACAACGGCAACAACACCACTTCCCGGTACTACTCTGACGGAGACACGCCCAGTTCTCCTAATCGACTCGCAAGAAACTGGAGTCCGCCTCGTGCACGCACTCCTAGCTTGTGCAGAGGCTGTACAACAAGACAACCTTAAATTAGCCGACACACTAGTAAAGCACATAGGATTACTCGCAGCATCTCAAGCTGGTGCAATGAGAAAAGTCGCCACTTACTTCGCTGAAGCTCTGACTCGCAAGATTTACAAGTTTTGCCCCCAAAACTGTCTTGATCCATCCTACTCCGACACACTCGAGATGCACTTCTACGAGACCTGTCCGTACCTCAAATTCGCTCACTTCACAGCCAACCAAGCAATTCTTGAAGCGTTTGCCGACTGTAACAGAGTTCATGTGATAGACTTCAGTCTTAAACAAGGCATGCAGTGGCCGGCTCTAATGCAAGCTCTCGCATTGCGGCCCGGCGGGCCGCCGGCCTTCCGCCTCACTGGAATAGGCCCGCCCCAGCCGAATAATCGGGATACGTTGCAGCAAGTCGGGTGGAAGTTAGCTCAGTTGGCACAGACAATTGGGTTGGAATTCGAGTTCCGTGGTTTTCTTGCAAATTCGCTAGCTGATCTTGAACCAGGAATGCTCGATCTCCGGTCGCCTCAGGTGGAGACTGTGGCGGTCAACTCGGTTTTCGAGATGCACCGCTTGTTGGGACGGTCTGGAGGGATTGATAAGGTGCTTTCTTCTGTCAAAGCCATGAAACCCAAGATTGTAACAATTGTCGAGCAGGAAGCGAACCATAATGGACCAGTGTTTTTGGACCGCTTCACAGAGGCTTTACACTACTATTCGAGTTTGTTCGACTCGCTGGAAGGGTCCGGGTTGGCGCCCTCGAGTCAAGACCTTGTTATGTCCGAGTTGTACTTGGGGAGGCAGATTTGTAATGTTGTGGCGTGTGAAGGGGGTGATCGCGTGGAGCGGCACGAGACGTTGACTCAATGGCGGACTCGGATGGAATCTTCGGGGTTCGACCCGGTTCACCTCGGGTCAAATGCGTTTAAACAAGCTAGTATGCTGTTGGCCCTCTTCGCTGGTGGTGATGGGTACAGGGTGGAGGAGAATAATGGGTGCTTGATGCTAGGCTGGCATACTAGACCGCTTATTGCCACCTCGGCCTGGCAACTCACCGACGTCGATTCATTGTAACGAGTTGGCTCATATGCGCCTTGAATTACCTAGTCATTGATAACTCAGAAGCCCGTTCGTGAGTTAACGGCGAGCGTATTAAAACTCGAGGGTGAATGGGAAGACGGAGTGAAGTGGTTAAACCAAGCCAAGTGTGTAATTTTAGTTATGTTTAAACACCTCGTTTATCTAATATTTTCCCTTTTTTTTTTGTTTAACTTGTTTTTCAGACCTTCTCAATGTAATTTTTTACGCCTTTTCCTTTTGAAATTCTCGTGGGTTGGATCCGAGAATGTGTATCTAAATGTTCATTCTTCAATAAAATTTGCACGCTCTTCCAAAAATATAAATAGATAAATAAATAAATATATTCGGATTGTAATAATTCAGAACCTCTGTACTTCTGCACTAAGCGGCTCAGCCGGCCTGCGAGGATCGTTCTTTTGCACAGCTCAGGCGATGTGACTTGGGCAATTATATTAAAATATTTATTATACTCTTAAACAATTTCAGAATATTCTCATTTTAATAATTTTTAATTTTTTTAGAATATTCGAGCGTTTGTGGACTTGATTCTTTTTATGTAGATTTATGGATGATTAAATATGTTGATTTATAAAGTTTTCTAAACAGTAAATATGCATATTAAACATTGGGTTGCAAGTTCAATCTCACAGCTGTGTCAATGAGCAATTATCCTCTGATACTAGTTTTGGATGTGACAAAAGCAGTCTAGATTGTGATAATAAATACCATGATTATTATGGATGAACATGAGCGATTAAGAATGATGGTAGTTAGGTAGAAGAGTAAAAAATGAAGATTTTTTAAAAATTAAATACGACACAAATACTTATCTTAAATTATTTTTTTAATTATGCTTATCTTCCAAGGATTCGGGTGACCTAATAATAAAGGAGAGTGATGATATATAATATAACTTGTATATCCTTGATCCATAATCTTTAACCAATATAATAACTTGGGGTTCTTTGTAAAGAATTAGGAAAGTGAATACCAAATATTAAACTTTGAGGTAAAGTAATGTAGAACTAAAATTTAAGGCAATCTTGATTAGGAATTAATAATGATGGGCAAAAGATAGAGCTAAGTAGCTAACATATGGATTCTTGCATATAGAAAGGTAAAGTACATACGGGAGAGTTGGGATAAACATGTTTCGATGCCAAATAACATATATCGCGCCAACGAGTTTGTAATTCAAGGACATCCAGTTATGTTCTAACCAAAAGTTGGAGGTCATAAGCCACATGAGAAGGCCGCCTTTTTGTCATCTCTTTTGTCTGTAACACCCGAGTTCTCTGCCTGCAGTTTTTGGACTAACTTAAAATAGTTTCAGAATGAAAACGTAGGCATATCATAATGAAGACATATCTCTTATGTCATGTATGGAAAGTAAAACTACTAGGTGCACGAACCAGCAAATACTGAAGATGATAACCTTCTGCTAAAAGAAAAAACAATAAAAGAGTGTCGACAAATTAAGGAACACCATGCTTTGGCATGCATGGCAGTTACATACATATGTATAAACCTATGACAATGAAGTGAAACATGCATGGTTGTCAGAAACTAATGTCTTCTGATAATTACCAAAGACTTATATATATATCAGATTCTTAGATACATTTAATCCTGTTTAATTAGAGGCATGTTTCTTGCTATATTTTTTTTTCCTCAATTTTCAATACGATAAGGATGACTCAAGCCTCATGTTTCTATATGCTTCCCTAGATGCAGAATGCAGACTGACTCGAATAACCCTGGAAGGGACCCCAAAAATATATAGATCAGTGTACAAAAGATCTTTATTTACTTTCCAATCAATTTCCTCACTAAATTTCAGAATAGTTACCCTCCCATTTTATAGATCAAAGTGATGTGACATATAATTATATAAGGCATAAATTCTTTCATTACATAAGACAAAAGCCATGAAATCTTATTATATTCTCCACCTTTGATATTTTAATGTCAATACATTTTGCTCCCTTTAACAAAAGTTGGGAATATAAAATAATCCACTCTCCTCATTGCTTATACTTTTCTTCTGTAACAGAAAAAAAAAGAAGAAAGATAAATTATTAACTATGATATGAATGTCTTATTAATTTCAAAATTTTGTTTATTTATTTTAAAAAATCAGTATACTTTTTAGGGTATTCATCACGTCCCAAAAGCACCCTAGAAAGTCAAGTAGGTTATCGGGATCTACGCGGCAGTAGAATGGATACTTGGATCCTACGTCCCTAGTTTTAGTGCTAAATGAAATGTTTTTCATTGCACTCCACGTATAGCTTACACCCGGAAACTAGGGTTCAGGAAAATTTAGAAACCTACTCGAGATGATAGGTAATTTTGTCGGCGACATCACTTATTAATGACCCCAAATTTGATTGGTTGCTTGAAAAAGATTCTTGCTTCATCATGTAGATTGGGAAAAGCTGAAGTTGGTGTTAAGGTTATCGGCTACTCATTATGACCATCAAAGGTGAAAAACTTTTTGCATGATTAGACGGATAAACCACATATAGAGAAGAGAACAGAGCGGAAGCATAATTAACTAGGCATTTCAGATTCATGCCCATCAATGGATTAATACTATTCCTAAGCGATACAATATTCAAGTATGATCTTTCATATAGAGAGTACACTACACCTAGAATTTGCAAAACCTAAAATTGTCCATGACCCACCATTGTCCCCTTGGATTCGCTATTGATTGTATTAACACTGCCACATATAAAACTTTGGCTGTACTAGTTCTTTGACATGGCCTATAGAAATATGAGAGATGTGCGAAAGAAAGCACAGACCACCTAAAAAGGAAGAGATAGTGGCAAAGAACTAAACAAGTCATTTATACCATCTTTAATGCTTGTATCGGAATAGCATACTAACGAGCTTTTGCTGGCCCATCGTCATCTTTTCCATTGGATAGTAAATATGGCCGCAATTCAGCTTCTGCAAAAGGTTGATTCTCAAGCACCAATAAGAGCTACGTACGCAGCCAACTTAGCATAACATTTGGTATATTAAATGATAGCTAGCCAGGTGGGATTGTTAAACTGAGGCGTACGTTTGATGGCATTATAGGTTTGAGTCAGTGACCTTTAAGCATTGCCATCCAGCAAGCCACTCTTAAACTAATCCAAAATCGATAAAAACTCCTATTTGATTGGTTCACAGGTCAGCATCTTCCACACAAGCTCGGCATAAGCTTTTATGGTGTTGGGTTGTTCGATATTGACCCGGGGCTCCACTGATTTTGACATCTCCCACCAACGAGCACTCCTTTTTTCTCCTTAGACAAGCCTATAATGGTCCCTCGAGGAATGATCATACGTACTTTACACCTCTGCAAATTCAAGTGCTATGGCTTTTCAACAACTAGTTACAAAAACTAACTTTTCTCCAAGCGTTGGGTGTAGCTCATCTGAAGAATCTCCAGAAAGAACGCCATTATATAATTAATTCCTGATGAAAAGATAGGGGGATTAGCTTTAATACACACCACTATTGGAAAGCTTGCAATCATTGTCAGTAACCTACTTGTCACCAAGCGAAACATGCCATGCCACTTTAGGGAAGCTAGCTAGATCTGTTGAAAAGTAAAAACTTTATCATTGCTCCGGTCGATCATGACTACCCTTTGAAAGGAAAGTACTTGAACCCACGAGAAGCGAAGGGACTATTGTATTATAGTATACGTGCAATTGTTATTACATTGGTTTAACACGTATGAGGTGTTCAGCCCAACTCAGCCCAATTACATCTCTTCCTATTTGGGCTTATTAGACAAGGACGCGATAGCCCAGTACAAAGGCAACACAATATGCACAACAAGGAACCTGGCTGGATTTGGGCCGATTTGAGTCCATTAGAGAAGCTGATGAACAGCCACTTTAAATTTTCAAAACAAACATACGTAGTAGAGAATAAAAGGCATTTATGATACAAACGTAAGTGTGCTTGTACATCCCCAAGAAAGCATGCATTATAAGGATTATATGTAAGGGTGGCGGTCGCAGTCACAATCACAAGCAACTGCTTCAGCTAAATCCTTTTTTTTTTTTATTTAGATATACATAATTCTCAGTGAGACAGTACTTTAAAACTCAAGGATTTGTTGAGCCATGCCTTCCAACCAGTTGCCTTTTGTGAAACAATCTCAGACCTCCCTTCTGTCCTTTGTGGTTGCGTCTGCTTCTTGCAGAGCACAAAGTTCCTTCCCCCTCGGGAACCTATTGCTTCCCATGGATTCAAAGCTGCAGAGAAATTCGCAGAGCAAAAGAATAAGGCATTTAATAATTTGCCGACTAAGTACGGTAAAAGATTGCTCTAAAGCCAAGAATTCGACGTTTAAAAGTTTGAGAAAAAGTAGAGGATCAATGGTTTGTAACCAACAAGAATAAATAAATAAAATTATGAAAGAAAAGAAAGTCAACAAACATCAGGCATATTATGTCCAATGAAAATATAGCTGTCAAGGATGAACTTTTATTGAACTTTGACTGAATTTGATGAACTTTTGACTCAATTGGGAATCAACTCATTGTCTCTGTTGAGGGCATAACTAGGAAAATGGGATGAAAAAAAAAATCTGGCACTGAAGATTAGTTCTCTTCTGATAGGATCCTTTATTAGGGTTCTTCCTTATACTGGTTTCATTCTTTGCACCTCTTTGGAGGTAATATATTCATGGTCAAGAACAGTATTAAAAACTCCTCAAAGGATATAGTATGAGATAATAGATACCATCTGAAGCAGCAGTTGCAGCATATAGAAGGAAGTTATTGACATCAAAGCCAAGAACCGGAAGTCGGCCTTCGCGAGCATAAGCCTTGAGAGCCGTATCAATGACTCCAGAGACAAGATCATCTTCATTCACTACGAACTTTATCGGCCCTGCACTCCCAAGGACATTGACGATAATCAAAAACCTAATCTTCTTGTCACCGCCTTTCTTCTTCTGCTTTGGCAGCATCATTTTCTCACTCACATTCCTCTTCATTCCAAGTGTTCACTCTGCAACTTTTTTTCTTTTCTTTGTCTGGATTTATCAAAAACCTAGAGACGAGATGGACCAAATGGAGAATTCAAGACGAGGAGAAAATATATATATAGGGTCGTGGTTTAAAGAGAAAAGGAGGCTCCTTAGATTTTGATGGTTCTGGTCAGGATAAAGTCCAAGGCAGCGACACCGGGCTTGCTCGCAGGAACCAAAAGGAGAAACAAGCGTCAACGAAACGCACGGTTCCTCTCTGAGGAATAACAAGAGTCAGGAAGAAAAGGCAGCGGTCTTTTCCTTTAGTAGAAGAAATTGAACAGGATAAGCATTTCTAAGTTCTTATCAAAGAGATCTCACAAAAAAGTTTCAACACTTTCCGATTGTTTCTTTTTGGAATTGCTTGTTACTTCCTCCGTTGAGACCTCGTGGGTCATGTCAATCTAGTTTGATGGCTCCGTTCAAGAGTTGGACTTAATAAGAAAGATCTGTTTTTATAATATATTTATGGATTGGTAAAAACCCCCCCAAAAAATAATTTTAGGTTATATTTTTCTGATATAAAAAGGAAAACTCTGAACTTCGTCTGGAAACAAAGAAGGCACAGATGCTTTATTTTACTCATCTTATGAGGTTTCTATGCGGGATTGGACGGGCCCGCTATTCCTCGACCGGAGTGTGTCGTGACGTCCCAAAAGAAGACAAAATTTAAGATTATTTATGAGAGAATCAATTTATGTCATCGCTTCCTGGTAAGGCAACTGATATTTACTGAGAGGCAATAGAGAGTTTTGCTTTCTTGGAGAAGTCACTGGTACAGGTATGGCTTCTCTCAAAGTGCTCTCCATCTAAAGATATCCAATCAAGGTACGTGTAAGTTCTCAGGAAGAACAAAATTGAATGGAATATTTTGTTACAAAAATTAGCAAAGGACTTGGGTCTTGTGTTTTTTGAGGAGGAGAACAGATTCTGTCATCAAATCTATGGCGCAGGTACTGCCACAAAAATGAGGTGGTAATATTCTCGTACTTGAAAAATTCCATGGCAGGATTTAAAAAAAGAAAGACCCTAAGCATGCCTTCCCAAGAATAAATTATTAAAATAAATAATTTTTTATTTATTGTTTTGTTCCAAACTGTAATTCCAACAATAATGGTGAACCAAACCGGCCCCTATGTGATCCAAAAACAACATGCACCAACCACGTGGGTGAAGATGGAAGAAACCTGAGGGCTCTGACCAATCCTGATGCACCTTGGATCTTTTAGTTTTCAGCTGTAGCTATCGGTACGTCATGAACTTCTTCTCCAGGTGAAATTTGAGTTATGTGGTAGTAGATGCGTTTCCATTTGTCACTACTAAGAATTTTCGCCTCATAGGTCATTCAGGTGTGTAACATTTATTCAACAATTAAATCCTTGAAAAATAATAATTCTATTTTAACAGGTATATTTCAGTTTTATTATTACTATATGTACATATAAAATTATAATTTTCAGCCATACTCTCTTTATTCTATATTAAAAAGGTATTCCACCTAGTAAGTGAATAGACTGAAAAACATTTACGGCACTAACACTTGAATGAAGGAGCTGAATGTAAGGCAGGTACTCCGGTGATCCAAATATAAGCAGAAATGAGCATTGAGCAGCTCTGTCTAGTCGACAATTAACAGGTTATTCTTTGCTAGTCCCTCGCCGACGGTAGGATATTCCGGAGATAGTTTCCACTCACCATCGATCAAGAATTTGATTTCATATCTTGGACAAGATGGAGGTGATGGTTAGAAAGAAGAAGAAGACGAACATGAACATGAACATGAACATGATGAAGAACCGTTTAGATAGATTAATACCTTCCGGGCCGGAGCAACAGTGTTGTCGAGAATGTTGTAAAAGAACCATCATAGTCCGGTGATAAAGGCTCTCCATGACTCCAACCGTCGAAACTCCCCATTGCTTGCACGCTCTGAAAGGAACGGAACTCGAAATGATATCAAGACATTCATGGGCATCATTCCAACCGTACAAATTCCAGAATTCATCCAGCATAAAAACATGTAAAACGTTATAGACAAGAAGAACAATTCTTCCCATTCTTTTGCAAAATAATCTTGTATTTGCAACATTTCTGGGCGAAAGCTATATGTGATGAATTGTTGCATATTACCTCTGCCATGCCGCGCCAGAGTAAGAAAACCTCCTTTGACAGTACGGCGTCAACGTCCTTCATCTGTTCCTTCAATTTCTCATTTACAGCTAAACAGAAAGAATAGAACAGTATGGTTTTCTCTTTAGGAAAATAACCGAAAAGCACATCATCTATAATTAGACAAATAAACAAGTTACGCACTTTCTGTCATGGCAGGCAAGAATCATTCTTCTCCATTAAGACTAACATATTTATGTCTGCTTTGCAAACAGGCTAAATAGACTAACCTTTGGAATCAGCGGGAAACTATTAAATTCTGAAGTTTGATGTTAAAGTATACGTTATTCCATGAGAAAATTAAAAGACAGACTAACAAGAAATCCAAAGACGAGAAGAGAAAAAAATAAAGAAACTTAACTACGCAAAAGTTTAGAGATTCAACGTTATTCTTCCACAACCAAATGAGCCATTGTCTCCATGCATTTGGACTTTCGAGGCATGTGAAAAAATAATGCAGTTTGAAGGAAAGAAACTTCTGACCATTTACAAGGAAATAGTAGCCCACCTTCCAAACGAGCAAGAAGGTGAGATTGAATGTATTTTCCATTTATCTTCCTCGAACCTTTTGCAATATCACCTTGAGCTATTTCATCTGCAAGTTCAACTAATGCCTGTCAAATCAAAATGTTAAAGAGATTAATGTTAAAACCAGGCATCGCATTGATTTATGAATACGAAAGCATATTGCCAAGAAGTAAGCAATAGGTAAACTACCCAATTGATTTCTATGATATAACACCAAGTCACATACATAAAGCAGGTTCACAATTGAAAATGACTCTAGGATCGATGTATCTGTTCGTTTTCAGTGTTGAAACCAGTGTTGGGTTAGGCAGAGTCTTGATGACATTAGCAGAGATATAGTAACCAGCCAGAAAGGTTGGAGTGTGGTTGGCATGGGCATGATGATACATGATCGTCAGTTAATACATTTCTTGTTTTCCAGTCTCATATTTATGCTGGAAACAAGTAAAACTGTCCTCTTAAACCCTAAAACTGCCCTCATAAACCCAAGGAAAAGATATTTTCAGTTCAATAACAAAACATAAATTGGCTTTGAGTCAGATAGTTGTGCTTGAACCAGAATTCACAATGCCAGAAGCAGTGGTTGCAAATGAAGCTCTAGAGACACCTTCAACAAATTACAAACATTAAGAAAGTAAAAGCAACAAAGAATTAATAATTCGAGAAACAGTGCTAAAGATCATATGTGAGCACTCAGTTATATGCAACAATAAAATACTAATTAGACCTAACAATCAACTGCTAAAACAGATTTGGTTTCAACCAACACAAGAATGGTATAATATCAACTATCAACAGCTTAACAATTTTGTTAGAGTAAATTTAATGAAGAGAAGAAAAAAAGACAGCAAAAAAACTTCTGTAATAGCAAAAAAATACCTTAATTTCCAATTCCAGAACAGCAAGTTCACTTTTATAGTTAACCAGTGCATCCTCCTTTTGATGTAGCTGTAAAAATGAAGTTAACAATAGGAAGCTAGTCAGAAAGCTTCATCCTCGCTGCAAATTTTTTTCAACTCAGTTTCAGATTTCTTCTTGATCACTTTTAAAATTCTCATAAATAGACTTCAATATGTATATTCTGATAGCCTAAAGTCCATTTCTATCTAAAGCTTCAAAAAAAATATGTACGATAGTTAATACTGAACATGGGAGGATCTATGTGTAACATATTGAAAAGTTAAAGATTAACAGAAATATTTTCAGTACGGCAGTATTCCAACTTACGAATCTACAATAATGTTTTCTAGCTTACAGAGCCAACGCATACAAAGTCACCATTGAAATATTCAATTAATATAATTCTGATTTTAGTTCTATTATTTTCTTCATAGATCTTTTCCTTTCTTTCTATTTACTGCTTTATTCTGTAATATTTCCACAGATATAGAAAGCACATGATAACTAATAGCACAATGACCATCAATGACAAATGCAACAGCTCTTATATGAAATCTTGGATAAAACATCGGTAATTGAAGGACAAACAGAGTTGAAAAAATTAAGAACCAAAGGGTATATACAAGACTACGTTAGGATTTCCTAGAGTATTGATTGAGACTGTTTACACTTTGAAAAATTACAAACCTGTCGTTTGAGAAACCGGTTTTGTTGGTTTGCTTCACTGAGTTTTTTTATGAGCTTTTGTCTTTCAGAATCAAGTAGCAGTGCCTTCAACTAATCAAACATAATAGAACAAACAGATATTACAGTCTGCAGTGGAATGATACTGCCACCACACATAAGAACCAATGGTGGAAATTCACGCTTACCTCGTCACTGCCCAATGGTTTACCAGGAGATTCTTTTGATGACTCGTCGGATGGATGCTCTCCCTCCTCTGAATGATCTTCAGATTGCATTGCTGAAGATTCTTCCACACTAACCGGCAAGGCATAAGTTCTCCAAAAAAGTTGGCCCCCAAAATTCTTTCCAGAATAACATAGACGGCGATGGGCCAGCCATGGACAGCTTGCCTTTGAACCACAGTTAGTCATGCTACAATGAAATGTATGGATGCTTTCTCCATTGAACACTCTTGACTTCCATGATGACCACGGGCCTAATTTGTCAACACAACACCTATTTCCATGACGCCACATACACATTGCAAAGCAAGCAATCAATGGACCACATCCCGGTTGGACTAGAATCTGAAATGCGATGAACCAATACAAAAGCATAGAAATGGGTTGAAACTGCAAACCCAAACAATGTGTAGGAAGTCGAAATATTAACAACTCCAATAAAACACTTCCACACAAAAACTTTCTTTCCCCCGAGATACATACAACCACTCCTCAAAATTGATTCCGGAAGCAGTTACCTTGTGGTGCCTAATTCCATGTAGAAAGCAAGACCCCGAAGCGAACAATGAACTGCAAAGATCCTGGCTTTCTGTTGTACTACTCTAAACTAGCCATAAACATTCAATCAGTAACAACATAAGGTATCTGGGTATGTAAAAAATGTCTGCAGGAAATAACCCTTTCACCAACTTATGAGTGTAAATGGGTAGTTAGTTACCAGGAATAGCGGCTGCAGGAGATGATAGTTCGCTATCGAGTTAGTGTTAGTGTTAGTGTTAGTTTCCTCCCCTCGATTCGTGTTCCCGGCAAGCCACTATTACTTGTGGTACAGAAGCCGGATCGAATTTCTGGGCTCTATGGCACGAGGGAGGTTTCTATTAGTACACGTGGCAATAAAATATATGGGTGTGATATATTTTTCGTTCAATTAGTTTGGGTGTGATATATTTAATTAAAATATGTAAATTTTATTATTGATCTCACGCCATTTGTTTATTATTTATTTAGTAGTTACCTCCAATTTGACATCTGAAGTTTTCTTACTTTCTTGATTTGCAGAGCAAGAGGATTCCCTACTTCTGCACCGAAGGGCTCTATATTAATTCCTAGTCATATATTTATTATAAATGCATGTAGTAGGGGTCCTATGGGTGCAGGCCCGCCCAAAGGACTGCTGAACATTTTCTCTCCTGACATCCTGACAGTGTATTAAAGATTCATAACGAAAGAAGATAACCCTTCTCAGCTGTATCCCCAAATGTGTCTCGCGACTCCACTTTGTTGAATACAAAAGTCAACGATTATTAACACAGTGCCGTATAAATGTGCTCGAAATTAAAATAATTAAATAGAGGTAGTTGAAGCATCGGTATAAATAGATGATTAAAATATTTCTTTATTAATTTAACATAACTCGGATCGATTAACTGTGATGATCATATTAAAAAGAGAAATTTATTCAAAAAATATAATTAAATGATTAAACTCATCTATATTTTAAATAATTAAAATAAATTAATTGATAATAGCGTCTAGAGGAATCTACGTGATGCCATTATGTCTCTTTATAACCAAAAATACATATATGTATGTATATATTTACTTTGGAAAAAAAAATTTAATAATTTAAATAGCTTAATTTTATTCAATCCTTGATTTCGGTGAAAACAAAGACATATGAATGGACATGGCATAGTATTATATCCAGCTAGCTGTGCGAGATGATTTTCGATATTTTCAATAAATATAATATTTTATAATTGGGTAAAAGCTAAAATTTATGGAAAGATTATTGGTAAGCCGGTGACATCAAGGTGCATGCTATTACATTTCTGTAATCTCATTGTTACATTGTTTGCCACCTTTTCTTATTACATGAAAAACTAGTTTGTTTTTTTCTTTTTGTGCCTTGTACATAATTAATCTATATCCAATGTTTTTTAAAAAATTGTAATTATCAATTCCTTCTCGCTTTCTCCGATTCAGGATGACAACACAATATCATCATCCTCGGTGACTTTGAAGGTAAAAAAAATAAAAATCATCCTCTGTAACTTTATCTTATAAAATAAAATATATTGTCATGCTTTCATACGCATTAATTTGGAGTTATATCTTTCCGCAGCTAATTTTATTGAATTTTGAACGTTTGCTTTTGTCATTACTTATGTGGGTCATATGTAAACGGGCATGTCTAAAGCGGTGACAGACCGAATATGATTCAATAAATCTATTATTATTTTAAGTGATTCAAGGATATTGGAGTCAAGATTCATTGATTGTTTAGTTGATTTGGATTACATATTTTTTAACAAATATAAGGATATCCATCTATGATAATAATAAATAATTATATAAATTTTGTATTCGGAACTTTATATAATTTATATTAAAGAGATCAGTTTGTTATAAATCAATTTTGACGAGGAAATATGAGTAAATAATAAAATTACTTTATTTGTAATCAAATATAAAAACATCTAATTTTAAGTTTGTATCCATTTAAATCCATTCTTGATTGAGACTTGATTGACCTTAATTTTCCTTGGGCATCAAACCCTTTTGCGGTCAAGGCAATTGATGGACTGGAAGGGTTTGTGATGACGGATCAGGATTGCACTACAATATTCTAGGTTTCAATGGGAAATCTGGTTCTCCAATGTTGATTGGGTATCTGAACTGACTTTAACATCGATGCCGTATCTAAGACGTTGTCTGGTTAGATTTGTTTATTTACCACTTTTGACAGACTAACCTGGAAGCCTTGCTCCTAGAAGAAATAGTAAAAAATTGGATGAAATAATAATAAAAAACAAAAAAATAACAATTACAATGTAGAATCTCTCTACTGTTTGGTCTAAGCTGCACCTTCCAGAAACAAGGCCCCTGCCTTCGTATAATGCCATTATTTCCTGAATGCCTATATATTGTCTTCTTTCATTACAGCAATGGTAGGATACCTACTCCACTGGTAAACGTAGAAGCTAAGAAACCCTGGTTTAGCTTAGGGCTAAAAGACGTCAAAATCCTTGGTTCTTCTAAAGTTCGTTGTCTTTTTAAAGATTTCTTGATCAACCAGTTCCCGGCATGGAGAACGTGTTGGGTCTTCTTAGAATTCATGTCCATAGAGGAGTCAACCTCGCTGTTAGAGACATCGTGAGCAGTGACCCTTATGTGGTGGTCAGCATGGGAAAACAGGTACTGTACTTAATTTCTCACGCGGTTCATGGCTGTCCATTCTCGCTGTTCTGTTTGGATTTGCTTTTCGAGTTCCCAGATGGTAATGTTTGATGTAGACGAACAGGATTTGTGGGTTTGTTGTGCGTCAATTTTTCTGTCATCGCTCCACTTACTACAGATCTTCTTTCTTTAAGTTGCTTCCTCTTTGAAATTCTTTCGACCAAAAAACAGTAACCTTGCCCAACTGATCCTCTATTTCTTCATGTCTTAGATGTTTACAATCTATGTGTGACTGTATAGCTCTGAGGTTCTGAAAGTTTCAAGGTTTTCTTTCGTGTTAAAATTCAAGATAGACGAACAGGAAAATGGTACTAGCTATTGATGACCAAATTGCTGTACTTTACTTTCCTACTCCAAAGTGTATGCAGTCTGGAATTTGTCACTGAAAACATCCATCTCTGTTTTGGTTCTTTAATTCTCTGGAAGGCGTTTTCATAAATCTTAACGATTTAGTTCCAAAATAAACAGAACCATCGCAGGCTTTGTTGAAAAAAAGAAAGGAGAAGAACAAATAAAATAATTGTTTATATGGTCTTTTCTGCCTGTAAGTTAAGGAAACGAGACAAAGAAATATGTTTCCCACGTAAAATAGATGTAAAAGACTGTTTGTATGGGTTTGAACCTCGTTTATGACGATTCATGCTTATGAAATCTATGATTCGGTGCAGAAGCTGAAGACCCGAGTGGTGAAGAAAAACATCAATCCCGAGTGGAACGAAGACTTGACTCTTTCTATATCCGATCCAATCCTTCCAATTAAGATTGTGAGTATATGTCATAGTTAATGGCTATTCTCCTCATGTTTCTCAATATTTGAACATTCACCTGAAGACAGGACAGATTACAGAGTTTAATTAGACTCTGAACTATGTAGTTAATTCCATGCGTTTAGCCTGTGAAGGATTTTGTTGGGCAGGATTTTCTTGAATTGCTTTATTGAGGAAACGTAACTTCTTATGTGGGCACAGGCAGTGTACGACAGAGACTTATTCAGCCGAGATGATAAGATGGGAGATGCAGAGATAGACATCGGCCCATTTCTTGAAGCTGCGAGGATGCGCTTGGAAAGTCTCCCTAGTGGGACCATACTAAGAAGAATCCAACCAAGCAGAAAAAATTGCCTCTCTGAAGAGAGCTGCATCGTCTGGGATGATGGCAGACTTGTGCAAAACATGTTCCTTAGACTGCGAAATGTAGAGTGTGGAGAAGTAGAACTCCAATTGCGGTGGATTGACATTGCCAGTTCCTAGCCCTAAATTCAGATTTCTGAGATGTTTATTGCTCTCCATTATAGTATACATAATAGGAAAAAAATTTCTTAAATAATTCAAGATAATAAGGAATTGTTGAAGCCGTTAGATGGTTATTTATTGAAATTTTTATCTATTTTAATAATAATTAAATTTATTTTTATTTGTAAAAAAATATTCTACAAAGCAAATATCGTATTGGTACTCTACTCTGTAGGATCCCTGCGGATATATATTCTTAAAAGGAAAATGGTAGTTAAAAAATAATATCAATCGAGTGTTAAAAATTATGTTATTGATAAGATGTATGGGTTTCGAACAAGAGCGAATAAGGTATGTAAAAAGTTTGGGTTATTGGATTAGCCCGGACGTAATGTATTTTGGGCCATTGGCATTTAAATTTTGTGAAATTAGGCCCGGGGAATTTAACTATGCGGCTGCTCCTGAATCCATAAACATGCATCACATGCTTTCATTTCTATTTCTTAATTATTCATTCTACAGTAAAAATATATTATTTTAAACTCTTATAATGTGATTGAAGGTACGACGAGAAAGGCAGGTTTGAATGGGGCTCCTAGCTAGGTCGTCCATGTAGCTCCTACCAGACGGTGGTTGGATCAAAATTAATCCGACCAATACGTAAAGAGGCACGCATCATCTTGCATGTGATATCAGTACATGTACTTTTATCTAAGTTATCATCGCATAAATTTTAAACGTTCTCGTACATAAGAAATATAGGAACTTGTATAAATAATATATCATCAAAACATACATAGATACAGTATATATAATGTCATGTATTTGATGAAGATATATGACATTATAAAAAAAGAGATTAATATGTTGATAAATTATTTTTTCCCTCCTTATATACTTATCGGTAACAAAATGATGGAAAAATTTAATGCGTAATATTATTTTGTATATATATATATATGAGGTATAATTCTAATAGAGAGAATTATAATTAATTTATATATTTATTATTTTAATATTTACTTTATGAGGATATATTCGAACGAAATATTTTCTAAGACGTCACTCTATTAGAAGTCCAGGAATTGGTAATTATTGACGGGCAGCTTTCAAGGGACAAGGGTGGTCAATATGATCTCTAATACAGATTTTTCGAAAATTGTGTAATATATTTTATTATTTTTATTTTTATTTTTTCAAAAGAATCTGTATTAGATACCACCGTTGTCCTCGAACCCTTCCCATTATTGTCGACCAGGGGCTATTTATAAGCTGGTTTAGGAAGGGGAGTACATGAAAACATCACGAATTGACCAACTTTGCAACCTAAGGTGGAGTAAGTACATAGAGGTTATATAGGTTATATGGAAGGTAACTCGGGGCTGAGGAAAGGTGCGTGGACGGAAGAAGAAGACAACCTTCTCAGGAAATGTGTTGAGCAATATGGAGAAGGAAAATGGCACCGAGTTCCTTTCAGAGCTGGTAGGATTTTTTATATATATATATATATGTTCGTTTTATATAAGGCAAAGATTTGTGGAGAAACTAATATATGGTTTTTTTTTCTATTTTCAGGCTTGAATAGATGCAGGAAAAGCTGTAGACTGAGGTGGCTAAACTATCTCAAACCAAGCATTAAGAGAGGAGTGTTTTCTGCCGAAGAAGTTGACTTGATGATAAGGCTCCATAAGCTGCTTGGTAACAGGCAAGTTAAACCATTGCCATATATCCAGCTAGGTAGCTAGGTTGCTTTCCTAGGAAGGGTATAAAACAAATAATAGATGGGTGTAAATAAGCAATCAAATAGTTCTGCAGATGGTCACCGTGATTTTCTTGTATGCCCAGATGGTCCTTGATCGCCGGTAGACTTCCGGGAAGAACAGCAAATGATGTAAAGAATTACTGGAACACGAGTATGCGCAAGAACAAGACCTTGGGTGCTTGCGAGGAAGCACCGAAACAAGCACTACAGATAACAAAAGCCAACATAATAAAGCCTCGGCCTCGAATCTTCAAGAAAACTTCAAGTCGGCGCAGCTCTGGTGAAACGCCGACGCCGACGACCAATGTTCCACCAGCTGGCAATCAGAGCAAGCCATCTGAAGCAACATTGCTACCGATGGATAACGAAACCGCAAGGCACTGGGAGAGCTCCTCAGAAGATCATAACAATATTACCGAACTAGACGCCATTGCGGCCTGGGGGTCAGAGAATGATAAGGAGCTGATCTCTAGCTTTTTCTCTGAAGTAACTGATCAGCCGACAAGATGCACGGCGGGTAGTCTGGCCGAAGAAAGCCTCAGTTGTTGGAGTAACTGTTCAATTGATGTGGATCTGTGGAATCTGTTGAACTGATGATTTGACAAAGGCACTCACGATTATTTCAACAGAAGCTATAGGATCTTGTCTGTACGTAAATCATATCTCATATATATCTATGCGTATCTGGGTTTTTTTTTTGGACTTATAATTGTTATCGAAAACTTATCTAATAAGTTAATTTATAGAATAAATTATTAACTGTAATAATTTTTGTTATTGTCATAGATTGGGTAATCGGATATCTATATCATATATACCTTATTATTTAATAAAAAGAAAATGCTTTATGCAAATTTGAGGTTTAATAACTTCCACCTAAGAATGTATATGAGATAATATTATTTTTTTATCCTATCTTTACTTAACTCAACTCATCCTTACACTCTTACTGAAATTCTTTATTGTGTTTTAAAGTTAGCATCTCCTAATCCCCAAACATTAAAATCAAAGGAAGATAGCGTTTAGACGGTAACTTGTTGACCATAATATAATATTTAACTCAATAACTTAAATTTCAAGATTTAATTAATCTAAATTAACATGATTGATCTCGGTATAATATTAAAATTTGAATTTATACATAGAATTTTTAAAATTAATCAAAATTAACATGATTGATATTAATATATGGTTTTTTTTATTTCAGATATAAAATATCTTAAATTTTTTATATTAACTGGATTTCTTTGATGTTTATAATAAAATAAAATAAATTATCAACTATGAACAACTTTAAATTTAAAAAATTATGATTGTTTAGGCAAGACTCTAAATATGGTATCTAGGTCTCTGTTTGATTTATTGAGAATAATGTATAAATTGTGATGACCTCATGAGTGTGGTAGACTTGAGAGACTCAGAATCTCACTGCGTGGAAGATTAATAATCATTTATCAAGCCTCACCATATATCTGTACCTTGTCAGAAGAGACTGCGCGATGTCTCTATCCTATTTCCTAGGGTAATTTTAAGGGTTAGGTTGCCCATTGAATCAAATTGAACAGTCGGTTTTAATTGTAAAACTGTAGGTTAATAGTTTCGATTTGATCTGCCTGACATAAATGCCAACAGCTATAAATTCCTGAAACCCAGACCAAAAACTTTTCTGTGGCAATGACATTTCTGAAAAAGTGAAGTAGCTTCTATTAGAAATATGATCCTTACTCGAGCTATGACCTTCTATATACTGTTGTTCGCATCAAGGATATTAACGATAAACTATGATCCTTCTCTCCATTGCCTGGGTTATATAGATTGAAAGAAACATATTGGCCTTTTTCAACTAATTAAACTAAGGCTTGCTTCATGTGATCATCCTTACTCGAGGTATGACTTCCTGCAGATTACGTCAAGCTACTCTCTTCTCTTTTTTACCTCTGACCCTGTTTGGTTTGTCTGTATAAAAAAATATAAAATTAGTAAGATAATATTCTAATAATAAATTTTAATTAATTTATTATAAATTATATATTTTTAAAATTGGAATTTTTTTTTTTGGTTTTCCTTTTTTTGGATGAAACCAACAGGGACCGTGCTCTTGCCCCCACTCCAGCTCGTAAATGGATAACTGATCATTCCAGTTTTGGCAGTCCTTAGTAATGATGAAGGCTACCTCTCACACTATGTCATCAATGCTCTAGCTACATTGATTGATGCAATTTTAAAGGTTACTGAAATATTAGTTTAACACAGACTAGTTACCAAACATAACCTTTATTTTTAAGATGAAACAACATCGGCTGTAACTGTTAGTGGATTTGCTCTGCCATTTTTGTGCGTAGGTCTTCTCTCCTGTCACTTACAGCCGGTCATTGTGTCCATCTTCCGATCGTCTTACTAAAATGAACGATGCTAATTCATAAGAACAAAAAGTAAGTGAGATAGTGACATTTTCCGATCGTCTTACTTAATATATGGTGTTTAGTTACAATATTGCGTGTAGACGACTAGTATTCTTAAATATCGAACTGTTTGAAGAATTGAGCAAATGTCTTATAAATCTAATACATTATGCTGACTACTACTATGGGCAGCCCTTTCAGGTGCGGCGGCGACAAGTTCCAAATTTACTATCGCCTTTAATACAGCTCCCTCAAAAAATATGAAATATAATATTTAATTTTAATTTTAATTTTAATTTTTCTTTTAGAGGCAAACTTATCACTGCCGCACCTAAAACTGCCCCTACTACTACTAACCTTTACGAATATCCGCTAGGGTATATACACAGATGTATAGATCAATCGGGCTGATAGGTTAGACTTACGGATTACAGCACCAGAGGACGCTATGCTACTGTTGCCTACAATTTGAAAGCTAGGTACGCTGATGGGGTCCATTGAAGTGCCATTGCAAATTGTAAGCTGGAAGAAGAGGAGTGATCTGTATATGCTGGTTAGAAAAAATTTTGTGGTCAACTTGATGAAAAGTTGGTATCGTAAGGTGGGAATGGAAGAATTTTAGTTGTTTGATGAAGCTGCCATCTGATGATGAGAGAAGGATAGCAGAACGTGCTTGTTTGGGAGAATATGAACTCCATTATCGTAAGGGGAATTTTTTTTCTTAATTTATAGACATTTATATACAACATGCTGTTACTCTTGAGATCCAACTGTATTCCTTAAAAAAAGCATTACATCCATGGCAGCTCGAAAGATGTATTTGGCAATGCCTTACTTTCCGCGTCGCTTTCCCAAGACCCAATATGATTATCAAATCTCCAAGTGTTAATGTAGTGACGGCTGGCTCAAATAATTGCTAATGTTATATTGGAGTTAAAATAAAAGTAAGGCATGCGGATTTGGAAATTGTAAATTTTTTAATGAAAAAATATTTCATTCTATTATTAGTTCAGGGTTCATTTATTATTAAATTTATAAATTTTTTTATTAATTTAATATTTTTATTCTCTTTAGGGAAAAAAATAAGACGGAAAGAGAAGAAAAAAGAAGTCAGTCTCAAATCAGTTTTCTTAAAATCTATTAGAAATAATATATAACACAGGCGGCGTGTTCTTACGAAACCGCGATTATAGCTTCCTCACCGCACATGTACTTGAAAGCTGAATTAGTCTAAGAAGGCAGGACACCGCATTCAGCAACCACGTGCAAGTAGTGATGGAAGAAGACATGTTGGTCACCACCAAGTTATGTCAAGTTCTTGCCCCACCACTTCACCGATGTCTTAACCGAGCACCGCGACGAGAGAGGGAGACTACGACGATCAGATTTAATGTACTTGTGGCCTTGCTTTGTCTCATTTATGAGGGCTTTGAATACGGTGATCGTAACAAGAGCACTTTACATGATTTTAGATTGAAAATAACTCACCAGAACTTCTCACCCTCATGCTGGCAGTAGCCATTTGACAATATTTGGTACGGTTAGAAAATGGTTTTTCACAAGAATATAAAAAAGATTATGGCAGAAACAATTCAGATTTAGAAGGATCTTATCCAATCAGTCTCATTGATAAGTTTCCGTTTAGAACTTCTTCAATTAAGAATTTGATTAGTACACGCATATACCAACTAAAACTAAATACACAATTATCACAGCTATATATGTACAAGGAGTTTCTATCTAATTACCATAAGCCTCAGCAAAGTTGTTGATTGAAATTTCAAGACCGCACGTAAATGTTTAATATATATCTTCCATTCAGTGTAATAATGTCTATTACAATGCAAACAGGAAAACAACTGAATATTTGACTCTCTTTTTTTCTCTCCAGAAAATAAGAGCAAAAATTCATAGATACCCGGCCATTCTAAGATAATCTGTTCAATGTCATAAAAATAGAATGAGAAAAATGTTAATAAAACACACATACTTCTCTCACAATCAAAGATTCATATAGTTCTTCACAACAATATAGACATTTCTTGGATACGAGAAATATAATTAAGGTACAAATCCGATATCTTTGAAGTATTCGTGCTCAATAGCACTCCTGGCCGTGATTCTTTTACTTGGATCCAAGTAAAGCATTTTCTGGCATGTAGAAATGAATGTGCATAAGCTACTGAAGGTGGGAAAAATTTGCATCTGAAGTTCTAGAGACAAGATCGCAATGAATTTCTTTCATATTTGCAACATAAACATCATCGGATAATCTCTAACATAAGAAATTTTTCTATTTAGCTTAGGCAAGTTCCATAAAGAGGCCAAACTTACAGAAAGCAGGTCCACTCCAGCAGGTTCAAGAGTTGGAACTACAGTTGCCAAATCCTGCAAATCAAAGCGAGCACCAAGTTCTAAAAAATATGCCTGACAAATCATTAATTTTTTTTAATGGAGTAACAACACAAATGACAACGAAAACCTTAGGAGGCCACTTGGGGAAGGCAGACTTGAAGTCAGGCAAAGAAGTCACACCAGGCCATACATCCTCGTTTGGGGTACCCATGACTCTTCACATTAAAACATCGGTAAGTGAGCATAAAAGAAGAAACTACATGCATTTCAGGCATCGAAATCTCTGTGAATCTTTGTTTTAGGGCACAACAAGCCAGAAAAAGCAAAAATTTATAATGAGCTTACTAGAAGAAAGTTAGAAGATATGATGCCTCATATCGGAAAAACTGTAATAAAACGTCTAAAGCTAATACGTCAAGAAAAAATAATAGCAAACAAATAGCAGCTGAGAAGCCATCGCACCTGAAAATCTTGAATAATTCATCAATTTCAGAGTCCCCAGGGAATAATGGCTTCTGGTTAACCATCTCAGCAAATATGCAACCCACTGACCACACATCAACTGGAGTTGAGTAGTGACGTGATCCAAGCAAAATTTCAGGAGCTCTATACCACAGAGTAACTACCTACAGGCAAGCAACAGAAAATCCAATCATCATTAAAGAATGGGTCATTATAATATGTGTAAAAAACTATCCTCAGTTGTAACTTTTGGGTTTAGGAAGCCGAGATTTCAACTAGACTAGAAACTAATTGGCTGCCTTACTAATATTAGGGTACTCTATTTTTGTAATAATAAAGCATGTTTAGTTGGGTAAAGAAGAAACCAGATTTTGGTGAACTTTCATCCAGGTACCTCATAGTATCCAGATTATGAAATGTAAAACATAATAAGGCCAGTTTTCTTTTTCTCCTCTGATTGAATCCAACAATATGTTTTCGATATACTATAATTTCCAAGTTGATTGTGACGAGAAACAATTGTAGATCAGTCAATAGCACACTGGTGATTTCAAGAATATTCAGTAGCATTGCTTCTCATCTAGGAGAGGAATTTTAACACTTCCCAGCAACCCTAAACTTATACAATAACGATCATGCGAAAACCCATATGCAATAGTACAGTTCTCTGTCATCCAGACAAAGATAACTAGAATGATGGAATATCAAATAAATAGTCGCATGATACCTCATGTGTAAATGTCCTGACAGGTATGCCAAATGCTCTGGCCAGTCCAAAATCTGCAAGCTTAAGGGCATTAGTGCGGCGATCTATAAGCAAATTTTGGGGCTTCAAATCTCGATGAAGAACTCTATGGGAATGACAGTATGCAATGCCACGGAGAATTTGATAAAGGAATGTCTGCAATAGAAAAGAACAGTCAAACAAATCTTCACTTGCGCATGGTAACATATTCCTAGAAATCAGAAGCCAGATAAATGAAATATATAGCAAATAATGCATTCAGTAAATTAACCAAGACAACCACAACACATGCAACTGGATGCCAAGAAATAAGAAATATCACGAGATGAATGGACACACATAGACATACAAGTTGTAGCACAAACTGCTGTGGAAAAATTGCAGGCGTTCATCAGGTAAAAATACAACACAATAACATTCAAATACTACGGGCAACCACAATATCCGTGATAATAATTCTCTCAAAACTCCAGAATGCATTGAGCAAGTTAATCACCAAAACTACTTGTGGAGCATAAAGTTGCACCATCAAAAATAATAATGATCAGGCTTCCAAAGGGACAAAAATCTTACTTTTACAGTACGAGGATCTTTAGAAAAATCAGGACAAGAATCCATGTGCTTCTTCAAATCCAAGTCCAGATACTCAAAAACCAGATACAGGCGCTTCTCACTGTGCACAACATCCTGCAGCCTAATTTCATTGTTCGAATCATATAATTTGCTATAAATGGACACAAAAATGAAAAATATGCTCTAGAAGAAAAGGTTCAGATGTGGAAATGAGACTGAATAAGACTTTTGAAAGAACAACAAAAAAGGAATAGATTCACATCAGAGTTGAAGATGTAGAGATGTATGTTTGGTTAGCTATCTAAGTACAGGTTGGCAAACAACAAGAACCATAAGTAGGGATTATGACTTTACCCTCAGTAACTCCACCTCCTCAGTATAGGCGTAATAAAGAAGCAAGGTAAGTTAATTAGCTGCGATGTTGTTGAGATACCTATCCCAGATGCCTTAGCAAAGGTTTTTGCAAATTTAGCACACTTAAATCACACTTAACGAAAAATTTTCCCACCATCAAAGGCTAGAGAATTGATAATGAGAACAATACCTGACAATGTTGCCATGCTGCATCTCTTTCAAGAGGGAAATTTCTCTAATAGCAGTGCTGGGAACACCTTCATCTTCCTGCTCCAAGCGAATTTTCTTCAAAGCAATAGTCTCATTGGTCATACGATCCCGAGCTTTATACACAACTCCATATGTTCCTTCACCAATTTTTTCAACCTTCTCATACTGTCATCATGAAATACAAATTCAGCGTAGCAGTCATCCAACCGGGCCAATTACAATCAAGGATCACACTATACAAATTGAAAAAAAATGTATGCCTAAACGAATATTTTACTAACCTGGTCCATCAGGTCCGACTCAAATGCCCCTGCGAGTATCACCACCAATGAACAGTAAATATTTCTGATGGTAAAAATAGCTGAAATATTGAAGGGAAGAGGAATGGGAAATATCACATAACCTAATTTAGCCATAACAAAAAGTATAAAACTAAAAATACCATAGCATGAACACAAATAAAACAGTAAAAAACCAAAAGACACGCTAAATTAACAAAGATCGTATCCGCAACATGATCTATTCTCTCAAAATCCTAAAAACACTCATTTAATTCATTTATCAGTTACCAAAAAACTAAATCAAAGAATTAGACTAAGATCGCTCAGAAAAATTTCATCGAAATATTTAATCGAACATCTAGAGTACACCATAAAGTGCATGACAAAACAATTCTGACAGTGTGACATCACACCAATGCCCGCCATTTCATCCAACAGTCGAATCTAAATAAAACACGAGCGTTACCGCAGCCGGACTGCAGAGAAGAACAAGTGCACAACAGCAGAAAACTCGCTAAAAGTAGTATATCGTTGCGATCATTGCTCAGGATGTCCACATTTCGAGTCCCGTCAACAGTAGACCTGAAAAAAAAATTATAAAATCATCAGAAATACAAAAAACATTTTGCAATCGTACAATCTACTGAACGACGAGAACTACCATTTAACCTTTCGAGAGAAAGAACAGAGTGAAATAGTGGAGATGCGTGGTTACTCGTGGTAGTGAGGTTTTAGCCTTCCGAGTTAGGGTTCACTGAGAGAGAGGTCACAAATGGTGAGAGATGATTGGAGGGCCATAGATCAAGTTATATACAGGGGTATAGCCGTTATTTTCTGTGAAATGGGATGGCATTTTAGTTACAGAAAGGAGGATATTCTAATTACTTCCCGCTTTACCATTCCCGCCCCTCCCAAAAATGGTTTAAAAGGCGACGCTGTAATTCTTTGGAGGAAGACATGTAATAAGTAATAACTGAGTTATCGCACAATATAATAATAAAAATAATTGTAATATAATAATAATAATAATTATAATTATAATAATTAAAGATCCACTACCAATTTACAATTTTTCTCCTTAGATTTTCTCCCTCGGTCTTTGAATAAATCGTCAATGTAGAAATTTTGAGGTGATCCTTTCTATTAGCCAAGAATCCGAAGTACAAGGATGTCCTCACTCCTGGAGAATAACGATTCGTCTCTTTTAAATCCAAGCATCAATGCATTGAATCATCTTATTACAGCACAAAGATAACAGTTTAGAACGCAAAGGCCGCTATTAGACCAACATGGCCGATGATGGACTGGAGAAGGATGAGCTCGACCGCATTTTCAAGCGTTTCGACTTGAATGGTGATGGCAAAATCTCTGCAGTAGAGCTTGGCGACTGCCTGAAGACTCTAGGTTCAGTCACCCCTGACGAGGTTACGCGTATGATGGCGGAGATTGATACAGATGGTGATGGGTTCATTTCGTACGAGGAGTTCTCGGCTTTTGCCTCCGCCAACCGTGGCCTGATGAAGGATGTTGCCAAGATATTCTAACGTCCCAAAACTCCTCTGTTGTTAATCTTTAATGTTCAGTGTGAATCTTTTACTTTTTTCTAGGGAATTTGCATGATTGCCGAAAGCACTGCCTGCAGGTCGAAAAAGGATTTTGATTATGACACCAGTTTGAACTGTCAGTAGACATTCTTCCACTCTTTATTAGATCTTTTGTTTATGGATTTACTCCTCAGTCACTGCAAGGGATGCTCTTAACAAGAAACGCATTTGTTCCTTTTTTATCACCCCAGGAATTACTCCAAAGATTTGTAACCTTAATCATTTGTAGTTGCAGCCCTGAATAACATCCAGTCTTTTCTCTTCAGATTATTTCTTTGCAATTGCGATAATAATACCTGACGCATGCAGAGTTAAAAATCATATCCAAACCATATTTTGTACGTTATAATATGTGAGTTACGAACCACGAAGCCCTGTTATTGTTTGCGGCTTGATGCATATCCATATCCAAGCCTGTCATATTGTTCCGTTTCCTTACCCAAAGCTGGAGCAGAAGCAAATGCAATATATTTACAAAATCCTGCGTAAAGTTGTTTAGCTATTTACATTCTCAGCACATACGATTTCCAGTTTTTCCTCTTCGAGCAAGCAAAAAAGAATCAGAAATTTAATGCTTGATATGTCATCGACTGTAAAGCTGATCATCATCCTCAAATTCTGAAACTCCTAGCATAGCCAGGGCTAAGTGACTCTTCATCTCGCTTTTCATCTGCTGTTGCATTTGAGGGTAGCAGTCTATAATTCCAGAAAAATTAGATTTCTTCTTGCTGGAATACACTGGTTCACCTCTGAGGATGGCAATTATTTCATCTATACCAGGTCTTCGAGATTCTTCACTACTTACACAAGAGGCGGCGGCTTGAATCATCCGGGTTCTTAGAGATAAATTTTTAAAGGGACATTTAACTCTTGGATCAACCAACTCTCCAATGGCTCCTTTTCCCTTTTGCAGCAGAGTTTTGGCCTGCAAAACATGAGGTGTCTATGATTCGCTTTCTCGGCTAAGTTAAGAGAGATTATAAGGAAAACCGATGTAATCATGTTACTATTCTCTTTTCACTGCCTCACATGCACACATATACTGAAGAAACTACAATACAAGTGTTATAATGATCACAGAAAATCCTTTGGAGTGGTAGAAAATGCTGCGGGCAATATCACCGGATTTTCCACCAAGTCGAACAGTGACTTAAATGGCCCTTGGGCCTCAGTTGAAGTATCAGTATCTAAATCTCACTGCACAAGAGGATTATGAAAGTATGGAGTAAAAGTTTGTGAATGCGAATTATCATGAACTAAAGTCCTGACAATTGATGCTCATAAGAACAATGATAACGATTTTGAAACCATGAACAAAAGGAGAGGATCAAACCCTCTTCAGAATCAACCCGAATTGGTGCTTATTTTATGCATAGCTACTGTCAATATCATGGTAATCAGAATGATCCCCTTGTTTTGATCATGGAAGCTCAAACATGAGTTCATTCCAACGGAGGAAAGTCTAAACTGACTTTTGGCAGGTACAAAAGGGAAAATGAAATGGAACCTACCAACAGGACCAAATTCTCTTGCCCAGGAGATCTTCTTGCTTCAATGGGTTTCCTTCCAGTTATCAACTCCAACAAGACCACCCCGAAAGCATAAACATCGGTCTTATCGGATACTTTCCCGTGCTGGAAATACTCAGGAGCCAAGTAACTGTACATTTTGAAGTTTATATCAGTTTTACATACAGGAAAAAAAATTGCAAGCCTTAGTTAGTTGTAGAATAAAGCTGTCAGAATTCACACCCAAATGTGCCCTTGACAGTCTTGCAGAGGAAAGGTACTGAAGGTGCAGAGGTCCAGGTAGCCAATCCGAAATCACACAACTGAGAATACCAATATCATTATCAGTCAGTAAAAACCCCGCAAATTGAAGGACCTAGCAGACCCCTGAACCATCCTCTTAAAAGAAAAACTCAAAAATGGAGCACAGAATCGATCTCTTCACCTTTGGTATTTTCTTAGAAGAAAGGAGTATATTTGATGGTTTAATATCTCTATGAACAACGCATCTCTCAGTTCCATAATGCAAATATGCAATTGCCTGTGCAATGCCCAGGGCGACCTTGTACCTCACAGACCAAGGAAGACCGGAGGCACCGCTCACTTTTCTCTTCTCTACATATGGGCGGTCAACACATCATTGAAATTTCAAACAACTTGCTCAGATTTCAAAATCTTAATAAAAAGATGGGAAATCAGACCGTGTAAATGGCGTTCCAAGCTCCCACCGGATACGTACTTGTATACCAAAAACAAACCCTCCTCTGGATCAATACAGAAACCCACAAGGGGCACGATATTTGAGTTGCGAAGAGAGCTAGCAATCATCAACTCTCTACAAAATGCTTTCGACGATTCTTTGTCCTCCTTGTCTAATTTCTTGATAGCCACTGTAGTCCTCAAGAATCCAACTCTCCCCTTAAAAACAAAGCTCAGAGCTCCTCTTCCCAAAACTCTTCCTATTACAGCCAACGTGATCAAAATCCCGAAAAGAAACATGAATTAGAATCAAATTACGAAAATTATGAACAGTAGACAGGCAGAAACAGTGACATTCTGTTACCTTTTGAAAAATTACAAGTTGCAGCGAGAATTTCACCATAACTGAATCTGACCAGAGAATTCGCCACCGGAGAAATACTCCTCTCTAAAGACTGTATTCTTCTCCATTTCGTTTCTCTGGCTTTAGTCTCATTGATTCCATTGTCCAAATTCACCATTAACACGGTTGCGGAAGCGGAAGAATTCATGTGCATTGACTCCAGCTCAACTTGGGAGCAGAAACTGAACCTGAAAGAAGAGTGTACTGATTGTGAATCGGCATTCGTCAGCTCTGCTCCACCGCATCCCCCAGACTCTGCTAATAACCATGCCTTGTTGTGCTCCAAATTTGCGTTCTTGTCATTGTTCCTCTCCTTGTCAGGTTTGATACCTTCTTCATCATTGGATACAAAACAAGCCAAACCAAGTTGCCAAACCGTTTTAGTTGAAAGGGTTTTCATATTGAGTTAGAGTAAGAAACCCAATTCTCATGTCAGATCTCAATGCATCACACAGAAACCCAGGAACCTGAAAAATCGCACGGCATGTAAAGAAAGCGAAAAGCCAGCAGCTTTGCTTCAAGGTTGGGACTTTGGAGAGAATTTTCTAAACTGAGAGACGCAAAATAAAAAAAACACACAAATGAAAAGAGTGGCATTGGGTATTGGAGTACATAAACCAGGAGCGTATCCTCTTTAAACCAAAGATGGCCCGACCCACAAAAAAGAAAGGCAGGAGCATAAAGTAGTAGTGTTGTAGGTGATGCTGACGGATGGTGTCTGCTATTATCTACTGTTAATTTTGAAGTAAAAGAGATAAAGCTGATGACGCCTCTGCAGCAGAAGAAGTGATTCTTAGTTCACCCAAAAAAGAGGAGCGATTCTTGGAGCTGAAAGTTTGTGTCCCATCAGAGCCCCACTGGGGTAAGTTCTGCGTACGATTTGGACGGAGACAACTAAAAAGAACCAAAGAGGAGAGTGAGAGAATACCAACCGAGAGAAAAAGACAAAGCCCGTGGGATATGAGCTTTAGGGAAAATGCTTATTTTTTTCATTTTAAAACATAAAAGTATTACGGTAGATCCCAATTCGGACTCTAATTTATTATTAATATATTAAAAACATCTTCATCAAATATGTATATTTCTTTCATATCCGTTGTGATTCTTAAAAAATCTGATTTTTTCCAAAAGTATAATATTATGTGAAACAGTGAAAGGTATCCCTTCTTACAAATATGACCATTTTTCTTCTAGGTCGACAAAAACCCAGACAACAAACAACTTGATTAGGACATAAATCATCCAAAATTTGCTACGTAATTGATTTGGTGATCATCTATTTGACCAACCGTTTTTTGGAATCAGAAACACATAATAATTAAATAGAGATGGGGTTATGGTTGGTCATCATATTGGTGCATCAAAATATATACACGATATCGACCTTTCACTTCCCTCCACAATTCTTTTATATTTCCTTGTGAAGAGTTCGTAGTGGACGAAGACCACATTTGGCTGCTTGCATTTTGTCAATTAATATCGTAAGCAACTGAAAATTATCACAAAATTATCGGTAATTGATCATGAATTTATCTAAAAAAATAATAATTAATTAAGCCAACGAAAGTGTTTCGTTAATCATTATTATGTGGTATTTCGTTATTTAATCATCCGGAAAATAATTATGAAGTACGGATCTAGTCATCGCACCTGTGGTGTGGTGATACTACCCAGTTAAGATGGGGCCTGCCATTTGCCAACTGTTTCGGCTCCTATTCAATATTGCCTTTTTTTTCGAGAAATTTAAGTGAAAATAAATAGAACGGTAGTTTTTATTAATTTTTATTTCTGATCGTATTTGGTATGAGATTCGGCTTGCATACGATATATATATATTTGTGAAATCTAGTCCTAATTAGGATAATGAGGTGGATATTACAGTATTTATCAAATCACCGTAGCCCAGGACGAATAAAATTTAATACCCGCCATATTCAGTTGGACACCAGATATTCTTTTTGCAAACTATTTTACTTTAAGCGTTTACTAAATATTGATCATAAGGGTGAGCGTGCCGGAGTGGTTATCGGGCATGACTAGAAATCATGTGGGCTTTGCCCGCGCAGGTTCGAATCCTGCCGCTCACGATTAGTTTTTAAAGAATTTCTATTATAATTATGAAATATTTTAAACAATAATTCGTATTTAGTTATTTCTGTACAATTTTACATCTTTAATTCTGGATCTACATGATTCGCTTGGTTTAATGTTTGGATATCGTATGATTTGTATTGTTCTAAACCTTTCTGGTATGTATACCCGAAACCCAACAAGGAACTAAGCATTTATGATACCAACCATATGTTGATACGTGGGCGTCCAAATTCATTGCAAGGACAGTACGCCTCCTTTGGACAAGGGATTGCTCGTGCTGCCAGCCTTCGTTCTAAGGCCAGGGGTCAGTTTTTTTTAGAAACTTCACATGTGGATGATGATCTTCATCGGGCTTGCAAATGATGTCATACGTATATATTTCTCCATAGAGTATTTTTAACTTATATAAAAGCTACCCTCCTTTCTTAACAAAAGGTATGGCAATAGCCTGTTTGGCCCTTATAGAGGCATGGAGGGTTATTTTATAATCACAAAATCACTACTCGTAACATGTCAGAAATTCCAGTAATAGCTATGAAACACTGGCAGAACATTTATTTTCCCGTTTTATTGTTAATGGATATTTGATGAATCCTCGTGTCCAGATTGTAATGGAAGATCACAGGAAGCAGCCTTGGATGGAATTAGTCTAGCTTCTCTAGAAACCGAGAGTGACCATCTATGGGAATCTCAAAGACGTGGGATTGCGATCAATCCGGCGAGGGTTTTGCTGCTCTGCTCCATATCACTTCTCCCTTATTCACTGCCAGCTAACAGTCAAAATACATAAGATAAACTAAGTGTTTTGCTAGTTAATGTAAGTTCATCAGAATAGCTGTTGCTTATTTCTGGTCCAAATATTCGAAAGACCTTTCTTTAACCAGTACTCATGATAGCGTTTTAATGGCTTTGCTTAAAAAATTCGAACAAATAATGTCTACTGGTTATGGTGTACAGGGGATTTGGTTGCTACAAATAGGGCATGCAGTAGTTGTCCGTTCCTCATCTCCTGCTTTACCTGAACTACACAAAAACAGCCTTAGTTCTAGCTCATTCCTTCCTCTCAATGGCACTTGTCAAGGACCATATGAGTTTGGTTCAAGCTTGTGCCTACAATGGAAATCTGGTGGGAGAGCTTTCCTCTCTAGGGTCTTATGGCGCCAACTGTGAGGAAAATTACAAGTTGACTCTTGAAGAGGGAGACTACAGCTTTGATAAGTCTAACGGGGAGGTTATCAAGAATTTAGCCATTAGCCATTCATCTTCTTCTTTAAGCAGTCCTAGCAGCGCGAACTCAAGTGAGATCTTGTTTCAGGCGATCGCCCATCAAACTGAGAAAGCTTACTCTCTGATCAATTTCCGGGGTGGGTTTGATAGTTTCATGCAAGCTAATGGATCTTTGCTTAGCTTTCAGCAAAAAGATAAGTCATCTGAAGGTAAAGATCACTACACAAATTGGGAGGTCGGCAATTTGAATTGCTGCTATAACTGGAACCAAATGAGTCCTAACAGTAGCAATCCTCGGTTGTCAGAGGATTTTAACAGCTTTCAAACGGCTAGCACTATCAACGCTAGTATGACAAAAACAGAGGAGGAGAACCATTGTGATTGGCTGTACTCTGAAGCTAATATGGTTGCAGATAGCATCCACGAGTCTGGGGCTCAAGGTCTTAGCTTCCTTAAGCGTCCTAATACGGTATTATAATCCTTCTCATTTTCGTTCCTAGATAAATGGGATTTTGGTATTGTGTTCCTCTCAGCTGTTGCTGGCTCAAATCAAGTCATGAACGTTACAAAGGTTTCTATTACAGGAAGAGAGTACGCAGGCTCTGAAGAAGCAATGTAATTCTGCAAATAAAAAGCCCAAACCCAAGCCATCTCCATCCAAGGACCCCCAGAGCGTTGCAGCCAAGGTTTGATTCAACATGTTCAATCAAAATGGTCTTGATATCGAGGAGATTAATGATTCAAATTGGTAAACCAAACCCATATATATGGAATTTAGTACTGAAATAATGTTTGTTTCTCAGAATCGTCGAGAACGGATCAGTGAGAGGCTAAAGACATTGCAGGAGCTGGTGCCTAATGGCTCAAAGGTAGATAGACATTCCTGATTCTGATACAATCAGTGGTTTCTTCCACAAACTGGAAATCATTAATTCTTCTTTCGTGGAATCAGGATAATAATTTTTGTAATTTACCTTTCTTATTGCTGTCCCTGCAGGTTGATCTGGTTACCATGCTAGAAAAGGCCTTTAGCTATGTAAAGTTTCTTCAATTGCAAGTAAAGGTAATAACAGCAGCGAATTCTTTTCCCCCAATAATTCATTCATACATTGGCCAAAACCAAACAACTTATGCATCGATGATCCAATATTCTTATGAAGGTGTTAGCCACCGACGAATTTTGGCCTGTTCAGGGAGGGAAAGCCCCTGACATTTCTCAGGTCAAGGAAGCCATTGATGCTATTCTCTCGTCTCAAAGGGACCGGAATTCGAGCTCAAGCTCAAAGCAATAAGAAACATCCAATACCATGATTCAAGGGAACTTCCCGTGCAAAGAAAAGCCTTGTAAAGGAAGTTTGCAGGGTTGGATTCTGAGGCTAATCAGAATTTATGATAATTTATAACCAAAAAAAAAAGAATTTATGATAATTGTTTTTTCTTAAGCAACTCTTTCATTAAAACCACAAAACGCATCAAGTAATGTCTTGGTTTCATGGAGAAGTTTTCCATTTGCTTTCCACAGTTTAACTGAAGAAGGTTCTCCGAGTTATCATAGATCTTCAGGAAAATATTGGATTTAGCCCCTAAGAAAGCTCTGTCTGTAACATGTTCCAATGAAGTACTTCATTCCTCGATAATATCCAATTCTATTAATTGTTTCTCCTAGTTGGGATATCTTCCACTTGTTTATGGACCAATAATTGTCACTTGTCTATTTGACTCATAATAAGATAATATATAGTATTAATGTCTCTCATCAAATTAATTAAGTATAATAATGTTCAACTGAAACATCACAATGTCTCATACCGACATGTCAAACAATTAAGTAAATAAATATATATGTATATATAGAAGGAATTTCAGAACTTATTATCAAATAAGATTGCTATCTAATTGAAGAATGAAGGACAAGCTGTTCAGCATGAACTTGCACATGCCTGAGAGTAAGCACATGACCCTTAAAATGCTCCATGCATGGTCATGTGAGATGAGGATGTCAGGGTGGATTTCTAATAATAACAATAATAATTTAAAAAAAAGCAGTCTTTTTTATCACATTGATATTATTTTATAATAATATAAAAATAATTAATACTTTTTGTAGATCTAGAAGGGGAAATTTTGAATATATATATTTGTTTGTGCAACTAAGCATTCTGGATTCATTCTTTATCCAACAACTATGGACTATCAACTATTTTATGTAAATATTTAACTGGATAAGATGAGATCTAATTGCCATGCTGTCCATGCATATCAAGTTAAGCAATTTTTTTCAATGAAAATATAAATAAAATAAAATTTATTTATTATGTAGACAGACACTGCAATTAATAGTACAATTAGAAGTAGAGGTTCCCACGTCTATGTGTAACACGTCAAGGGCGAATTCCAGACAATCGGACATATAATCTTAGTAATCATGCAACAGACACAACCTGTCTTCCTCGAAGAGAGAAATACTTGCATATGGTCTATGATTCAACATCTTCTTAATAAATTTCTAATTAAGACCCTCACAGTCAACTGTATAATGACTAATTGTATATATTTATTTTTATAAATATTATTAAGAAATGAAATCTAGTCATATGGTTTGAAAAAATACTCATAATTATAATTTAAAAAATATAAATATAATTTTACAGGAAAATCATATAAGGTTGCATCATCAGCTGTCAACCATAATGCCTCTCAAAGTGCACGGTTGCCTCTTCAATATGACAGCACAAGCACGTGCAAGCTCTCTTCCAAAAATTTTATAAAGCTGGGGACAACTACTAGCTTTATGTTTTTTATATATGTAATATATATATATGAACCAGGTAACATGGGAAACAGACTGGTATGTAGAACTAAAGTAAAGCGCACATTACATTTGAATATTGGAACATGAACATGAATTCACGGGTTTTGCCGAATTCCGTACTCCCAACTACCATACTAACGATTAATGTAGTTGTGATCTATTTTTTTATACTCGATAAATATGGAACTGAACTGGAAATTTTTAATATTTTTTAATTCAGTAGATTTATTTTTGAATATAAATATAAATTTCAAAGAAATGATAATTTTATAATGCCATAAAATAAAAGAAAGCAAAGGAAAACAAAACAAAAAAAGCAAAATAGAATAAGATTGATTTCCAACAAGCAACCACAAAGCACACAATATATACAGTACCATATGTTGTTGTTTTTCATACAACAAGAACTACTATTACTATTAATTTGAACAGACCAGTCAGAGTACATCCATCAGCTGTTAATAAACTTCTCTCTGCTGGGAACCGTATGTTTCCTTTACTTTTTCAGATTAGCAACCTCACATCAGATTTTCACAATTCGATAGATTGTCTATAAAACAAAGGAATAGCTCAAACCTTGCTTACTTAACAGTATACCCCTGTCTTGCAGCGTATGTAACCACTTCATCCAAATCCACGGAGTGACCATCGGATGAAGCTTGCCTCAAGACTTGCCTGGCTCTCATGGAAGGAATATAGGCTCCAAGAGACCGAAAGGCCCTCTTCAAGTCTTGGAAGTCGAGACGGTTGTCATAGTCGGAGTCGAATCGCATGAAGTGCTGCCTTAGCTGCGCCTCCTTGGGTATCTTGTTGTGTTGAAACTCAATGATCATTTTGCTTGCTCTTCTTCTTCTTCTTGCTGCGTTCTCTTTTCCCCCCTAGGAGCAAGATTTTCTTTTATATATATATAGGGAAGCCGCGTTCATATATATTGTTCCTTGTAATCTTCATCGCGGAGGGATGCTTTGATAATTACTTGTCAACTAAGCAAGGGAGTGGATTCTCGAATCTGATGCTATGGCTTTTCGTAAAGGACGCGGGCGCGTGAGTGTCACAAGAAACGAATCTGATTCTCTTTTCTTCATGAGTCATAATCTAGCCAAAGCGACATTAGCCAATAAATGAAGATATTACGTACATCTAAATTTCATGGAAATATTTTAATATAACAAAATATTAGACAAAATCAAATTTGATAAAGAAAATAGCCATTGTTCTCTTTTCTTCTCTCCTGTTTCTGTTGTTTCTTTTGTTAATCTTACGCAACTAAAAAGGCTATTCTTTTCAGTGGACCAAAGAGCGCGGGAAGGAAGATGCCCAGAATCTTCATAGCAATACATATAAAGTAGAATCTTCATAGCAGTACATATAAAGTAGAATTTACCAGAATTCTAAACGATCAGAAGGATATTTTGAAATTAATTAAATGCAAATCGAAAATTGTATAAAAAAAAATGAAAAGGAAATTACCGACCGGGATCTCGAGAACCGATTGATGATCCCAGAATTTCAGAACATTAGAGCATCTTCTAATGGGAAGACAAGAATGAGGAACGGATGACCGGATCATTATTTCATTTTTAAAGATGATCCTGTTTCTCGATCGTCTTCCAAATGCAACACATGATGCGTTGGAGAGACATAGCCTCCAGATTCTTCCGTGTCTGACCAAATGACAGTCGAGGTCATTGAGCAAACGGGTCGCATAGATTTTGAGGCGCCATCCTGCAGCAGTCCCACCATTTGAAACGAATCAAAAACCAAAGCAACCAGGACCACCATGGTACAAGTTCTTTACACCATTAATCTGATTCCCAGGCGAGAAGTTTCCTTCTCCATCTAAAGTCCCGGCCTTAAGTCCCCCATGTTCCTGACAACAAGCTTGGCAATACTGGAGATTCTATATATATAGTCCAGGAAATCGGTCCTTTTAAGGGGATGATCCACGCCAGCAATCATCGCAAAAACAAGTCGCTCTACCATTACCGATTTCCATGTATATCCCATCTTTGATCAGCTCGAAGATAGAACTTGGTAGCAGCATTTTGCCCAATGACTGGTCGTCTTCGGGCTGTACTCTTCTTTGTTTTATTTTAATAAATTTCGATTTTCATTGAAAAAAAATAATTTGGTAGCACCATGACGGCGCTGAAACTGTTTTTCCATATAGCAGAGAACTTGCAGGTGTCAAATTCTGATACAAAAATAGAAGAGAATTTCCGTGTTTACCTGTATTGAAGCCTCCAAATCGATTTAGTTTAAATTACTAGATTTTGCAGTTTCAACGATTGCAGTTAGCTTTTCACTTTATCCTAGGAGATCTTGCAAATCTTGTTCCGATAATTTTAGTTGTGATTTTATCATCAAAAGTACCGTAATATTGTATTAAACATTGTTTAGATTAAATCTAATTTTTATCAACTCATTTATACTGAATAATCTTTAAAGATTTGGACTGTCAAGGATTCCATATTTGGATTGATCTATCGTTTCGGGTATAAAACACCTGAAGGAGTGCATAATATGCCTAGATGCTGGAAAATTTCTTGTTACCATGCACTTTGCAAGGAGTCTGTAATGCGAAGAACAATAGGGATATATTAACAGATGTCGATCGAAGATGGAACAGAAAAGATAAATTCTATAAGAGCAGAGTTACCATAGTTTTTACTACATTTGGGAGCAACCTTCCTGTGGGGTGTTAGGTTTTCATTTTCCACGGTCATTATAAAAGCTTAGTTTTGGCAAGATATTTTTGGTATGTTGATAATCTACAAGTGGACAAAATGATTCCATATTCATCACATTCAAACTATCCAACTTCCCAGTCTCCATGAACTCCCCAACTTCTCGCTAGTATATCTAAAACCAAATCCATTTTCCGGAACCCTCGCTATTTAGTTGTGGATATGCATATATATACACAGCGCCCGCATTTTCATATCATTTTCCTCACCTGAACCATGTCTAACAAACCAGATGGAATCGAGGAGCAAGAGATCTCAAAGATGGAAGAAGGTACCGCCACATCTACAGAGCAGAGAACGTATACCAATGGGGGCTTCTGCTTATCCCCTTCAGTTGTAACTATCACACAAAAGGTTAGTGTGTAAGCCTCCACTCATATGTACGAAATCAAATGATTATGTAATGTCCCCTTCAGTTGTAACTATCACACAAAAGGTTAGTGTGTAAGCCTCCACTCATATGTACGAAATCAAATGATTATGTAATGTCCCCTTCAGTTGTAACTATCACACAAAAGGTTAGTGTGTAAGCCTCCACTCATATGTACGAAATCAAATGATTATGTAATGTCGTATTGTTTATACACAGTTGATTGCTGAGGTTCTTGGTACGTACTTTATCATTTTTGCTGGCTGCGGATCAGTTGCTGTGAACAAGATATATGGGTCGGTCACTTTCCCAGGCATATGCATCACATGGGGTTTAATTGTCATGGTCATGATCTATACAGTCGGTCATGTTTCTGGAGCACATTTCAATCCTGCTGTTACCATTACTTCAGCAATTTTTCGGCAATTCCCATTTCGGGAGGTTTGTCTTGTTCTTTTAGAATGATTTGTTATATGGTAATACGGTGTTTTCATTTTGTGCAAGTCCAACTTGTTGATTTAAGTTTTCCAGGTTCCTTTCTATATCATAGCGCAGCTAGTTGGATCTATTCTGGCCAGTGGCACCTTAGCTTTAATGCTGGACGTAACTCCTAATGATTATTTTGGAACCGTTCCAGTTGGATCCAATGGGCAGTCATTGGTCATAGAAATCATAATCTCCTTCCTCCTGATGTTTGTCATTTCTGGCACTTCTGATAATAGAGCGGTACGTCGACTCTCACTCTGCTTAGTCGGTTGAACCTCTGGAGTAGCAATTCTTGATCTCAAGAGGCTTAGCCAGAGGTGATGATTCGTTTTGACAGGTGGGAGAGTTAGGAGGAGTTGCTGTTGGATTGACAATTTTATTGAATGTCTTCGTCGCTGGGTAAGCACACTCAATATGGATACCTCTACTGACCTTGACTTTCTCAGTTCTCTGTTCTTGAGAAAAGGCCCAATGGCTCGTTCTAACGAATGGTGCCAAAATTACAGGCCAGTTTCAGGAGCTTCGATGAACCCCGCTAGGAGCATTGGCCCAGCGGTTGTGAAGCAAGTGTACACTGGGCTATGGGTTTACATAATTGGTCCAGTTATCGGAACTATAGCGGGAGCTTTTGTGTACAATCTTCTAAGACCTACAGAAAAACCACTTCGAGAGCTAACAAAGATGGGGTCATCATTCCTCCGGTGCACGTCTAAGGCATAGTTATTTGATGAACAATAGGGGATGGATTTATCCTCACACTTTAGAAAGGCATTTTCCTCTGTTTGGGAATGGGATTTTGACATTTTTCCAACATCCTGTAAATGACTATAAAGCCTTCTTCATTGTTGCTTTGGTATAAGCATAAATTCCAACCATATTGAATTCATTTATGAGCTTTGTACAGTATTTAATGTTGTGATTTAAAATCATTAATACAACCTAAAATAAAGAAACTTCCTGGGAAAGCTGCAGCTACCGAGTCACTGACAGCCGGAAGCTGCGGTGGCGTAGTTGAAAAGCATAAATGCAGCAGTTCAATGGCTATATCTCAGTATGGCAGTGAAAACGACTTGGCGTTTTGCCTTTTCCGTGGAACTGAAAATGGCTGACTCAGAGTGTTGTCAGGAAGAAGAAACCCACTGGCAAAAACATGCTGGTTTCTTTGAAAAGCAATAAATACAGCCTCCTACAGTTCAGTGGGCAGCCAACCATAGTAATGAATGCCCAAAGATAACCCATTAAACTATCGAAATCCACCCCATTCAAAACCCCTCTTTTGGATAATTCCTGTTATGACAGAATATCGAAAACTATTTGTGTAACACCACCCCTTTTAGTCTTTAGTTGCTTTGTCATAATTATAGGGATTCTGTTGCTATAAATGAGATAGGAAATCAGAGCGTCATCATCCTATCAAACTGATATGCTTAAGGTGAATACCGCCACTGCGACGAACAGAAATTGGTGTTGTTTATATCATAAATATATCCATTTTCATGACCACTGTTAAAATCTATACGACCTCTAATTAATAATAGACATCACCCTGTTGTCTGCCGGCACAATTGATGACTAACCGGAGAACTATAAGATATTCACCTTGTTCTGAACAAGTGTAGTATCAGTTTGCAGTTTTACTAGAGTTAATAATGAAGATGGAACGTACACACGTCTTGAAAATTTCGTATGATGACAAAGATTGAACACTAAAAGTTAAGACAAATTGAGGGAACCAATTGCAGGAACAGAAACAGGGCAGTATGTATATGTATATGTATATGAAACTATAACGTATTAGCTTCGAATATCATAAGAAGTTTAGAATTCCCAAGCCAATCAAAACCAGCAGCAGAAGTACAACATTCCGTCCTGTGCCATTGTAGAACTCCGAATCGTAAGGATCAGTTTCGTACACAGACCCGGGATCACCAGTGACATAAACGAACCTAGGTGGAGGCGGCGGTAAAGGAGTACAGCACGTAGTCTGAGGTGGAGGCGGCGGTAAAGGAGTACAGTACGGAGTCTGATGTGGGGGCGGCGGTAAAAGAGGAGAAGGGGGAGGATGGGGACATGGATTCAGACAAGGGCATGATCCGCACTTTATTTCAGCTTCTGGTTCTCGCGGCACCAGTTCTTGGTCTATCCTTTTAGGTGCGCTGGCAACACTTGGTACCATGCAAAACATGAATAAAAGAAGCATCAGGAGAAGAACTTGAGAACAATTCTGATGAGTGGATGGTGGCATTTTCTTAGACGAAAAAAGAAAAGTGAAGTTGGGATCTGAAGTTCGGAGAGAAGAGCAGAGAGGGTTATATAATTATACAGGGCGGAAGTTTTTGCATTCAAGTAAGGTGCATGAGAAAACTAAGAAGGAAGCCGTGTTCAGTTTCCTGGTTAGGTAAATTTAGCTACTCTCCACACACTCGCACTTAAGTATTAGAGAGACTTGGTGTGTGTGAGTCATTTGAATGCGTTTGCACTGCTTTGAAAGCGAATTGCATGTGGATGTTGTGAATGCAGGGGACCCTGTACATGAGAACTTTATAATTCTGGGAAGGGAAAATATGCCATATAAAGAGCTAATGGATACTAGTGTCCTTGCTGTTTGAGGTCGGCTTCTCTAGAATTGGAACCTCTAGCGAAAGTTGGTATTAGGTGAGGGAGATAGACGATGTACCACATCCTTGAAACCTGCTCGAACTGCAATCATCATCGGCTGCCAAGTTTTCTGTTTCGATATTGCCATAAATTGTTCGACAGTAATAAGAGTAGCAAAACTGCCTCAGCAGACTAGCACCAGACCAGATCAAAAGGTACAGCATCCCACGAACAGGCTCTCCAAATTGGCTGAATTCATTATTAAGGTCAGGATTGTCAGGCCCATTGGCTTGCTTCGTATCTCGGATTAGCTGTGCTGTAGACAGATTCAGCCAATGGGCTTATGACTTATCACAACAAGTTGCATTCCCATTCAGGGAGAAGCCTGCGGACTGCAATATGCTTGGAAACATGATCACTGTTTTGTAAAAGAAAAACTTCGGCAGCAAAGATGGGAGAGCAAGACATCTGTCACATGCACATATCCTTTGGACAACGTGTTAAACTCACAGTTTCCTGTAAAGACACGTGCTACTCATCTTCAGCATGGCTATATCCTCCAAATTACCTATAAAAACAGGGGGACACGTCTGGTCTACGCAGTTCCGGTGTTATCCTTTCATGTTATTTCTGTCCAATTAGTAGTCCTGCACTCACAAGTCACGATACAGTCAAATACCCTGCAGTTTTCGGATCATTTAGTTTCTTTGCAATCATATTGTTTGCGAGTAATTCTGCGAATGGGCGGCATTGGAATCCCTGTATGTGTCCAGTGTGGCACCACTAGCAATCCTTGCAGGTGTAAAGTCGTCGGTCCAACTGTTGGGTTCTTGGCGTTTGCGGCGGCAGCAGTCGTGGAATGGCCGTTAGGGGCTTTTGTTTATCTCTTCAAACGCAGGAAAGGTCGGAGGATCATGGCTCATCCTGCGACCGTGGTTTACCCACAAGTCACCCATGTAATCCCCATTTAATTATCGTATCCGGAGTTTAAGGTTTGTTCCGGTATCCTTGTTGTCGTGTAACCTTTGTTGTTCTTTGTAATGATGCATAAGACTGTCCGTGTTTCCTTTGTTGTTCTAATCCGTACCTTCACTGAAGCATTAATAAATGACATCGATTCACTGGGTTTCCATACTAGCTGTGGAGATACAGTATTATAAATTAAATATTAAAATTCTAACGGTTTGTTTTTTATTTTATTTAAATAAAGCTTAATAAAATTATATTACGGAAATTATTTTGTTAATTTTTTCTTATTTACTAACAAGAATCTACTATTCATTTCTCTCATACCTTTCACTACAAGAAAAGGAAGGGTCCCAACCACGACACCTTCAATCCCTAAACTCAGGGAGGCCATAATCTTCTAGAGCTTTCATTTCCTATCAAAACTAGGCACACCCATCGAGGTTCCTGAACTCAAGCCACAAATTATGCAGAATTTAGTGGACCGTATTTAAAATATACATAAACGCATATGTCTGAGCCTTGACTCTAACTATATATTCGTGCCGGAAAGTCGTAAGTGTACTTTTCATATGCCAAAAACTATCCTGGAAAATCTATGAGATTGGCAATGCCAACCTTTTGTACTGTGAAAGGACAATAAACGGAGAAGAAATGTATGTTTATTCAGAGTTTTTGACCTTGTCGCTGTCGAGAAGCCTCATCCCTACCAATCTGGCCTTCATCCGGAACAAAACTCACCCTCTTCTGCAAAATTGTAAAAAAAAATCACAAACAGTCAGTGCTGTAATCGAAACAAGATTCCCCTTGTTTTCTGTGTTTCATGTTATACTTTTTACATGTTAGAACCATTAGTGGAACTTTTTTTATATATGCATACAATCGGTGACTTAGAGCACAAGTCGCAATCGCAAGACAACCTAATAGTTGGTAGTTGTGAAGGTGAAGAAAACTAGGGTATTTATTATTTATTAACTGCATGTGACCCACTCCTGTCCTGAGTTTTATGGGATAGATTTCGCCTATGTTATCCGTACTTCTAGGATCCCAAAGTCAACTCTAGGATCTTCCCTCTCATCCGTCTGATTTCGAGGTTGATGAAGTTTTGAAGAACATCAACGGTTTTGTTTCCCCTTTTATATAACGATGCCACCTATTCTAAAGTCTCTAATAATTATCTATTTTCTATGGTAAAATCTAGATTCGCTTATCACTGACTAATAACAAATTTAGAAATTTACATGAAAAATGTTCCTCTAAATTGAAATTAACAATCGTTCTCTGCATGCATAATATCCCCTAAATAACGGATCATGTTGAGTAGTTTTTGGAATGGATCCGGACTCGGTCTATAAAATATAATAATATTCTAATCACTAGAACACAATATTTATTTGATGTATTCGCAAACGGAGGCCTGTAGGTCCGTATCAAATTCCATCCCCTATCATCGAAAATTGCCTTTAAGAAATAAAATTAATAACTTAGGGAAAAGTCAAGCACATGCAACTTAAAGATTAATTTAAACCAAATAATAAAGATAAAGATACCTTAGGAGGCTTAAAACTTTCCGGTATGCTACCCAGGTCGGGCTTCCAGTTTCCGTGGTCATTACCGTCAACCTGGCCTGAGTTTTTCATGTAAAGATCAATAATCTTCTCGGCCATCTCCGCGTCATCTCTGCTTTCATCCATCAATTTCTGCACTTGGGCTTTAGGCAGCCGCACTTTCACCCTGGCTCGGCTATCAGTCGGCCCGGATCCATCCGAAGCAGATAACGGACTAACAATGGAAAGGTCAGAAACCGCTCTACGGGATAGCATCAAGCACTCAAGCCTGTCCTTGGCACTCATGTTTATGCCGGACCTGACCCTCCGGGTCCTGGCTTCTTTCTCTCCAGGAAATTTTGGCAGTTCTACCAGGAAATATACTTTCTTGTGGTTCAGCTCTTGCTGAGGCTCCAATGGCTTAGCTCGTGTCCCGAAATGCTTCACTGCATCCGATTCCAGTAACACATACCCAGGATAGTCCTTAACCACGTCCCTGGCCCTCACAGGTGTCTTTAGCTTCAACATTTCGCCGTCAATCTTCATGACCTTTGCCTTGTTTCCTCTTGCTACTGTGTTTCCCATCTCTCTCCTCTGCAATCTCTGCAACCAACAAATCGTTTCTGAGGTGCGACAATATTTATATATGCCTATGCTTGGGACAATGTACAAAAACAACAAGGATTACCCTCAAGTTTTCAACTATTAGGAACAGGATCAGGTTCGGTGCGATGTGAATCTGTTGAATTTATCTTCTTTTAGTCCTTGCTAGCATGTGAATGTACAGTGGGGTCGTAAGCTCAAATCTACTGTCATTTTGTCTGGTAGTGATTAAAGAGGAATAAAATAGAGAACTATCCATGGCTGTCTTATGTTAAATAGAGCATGTTATCCATGGGTCGCAATTAGACTTGGCGTGGATAAGCTTGATTTGTATATGCTTAACTACCTAAGATAATAATAAAGTCGATGGAATGTGTGATCGCGGATTAGATTATGAAATATCATAAAATTTTCCGGCTAAAGGAATTCATCTCGATATATTGATGTCCACAAAGTGCGATCTATTTGTAAAGACTAATGCAAGTATAACATAGGTCTTGTAATACAAAGGTATGGGGAAAAGTTATACACTCTATTTCAAATCTATTTTATCTAACTTAGCTGGTCTCCTTATGCACCCATTCCCAGGGGATATACGCGCGCTCTTTCTATTGCTGCCCAATGATAATGATTGGAAAAATTTCGATTCCGGTCATGGCTCAGTGACAGTGTTCAGAAAGCAACTGTCTTCCTAAATGGCATTGTATCCCTATTCATTCCGTATGTAGTAGGCGCAACACCGTCATCATGAGGTAACAGGAGGTTCACCATCAACAACCATGTCTCATAAAAGAAGTTGTAGGGTAGGCGGTGGACCAGTTTCTGCTAGGCTTGTTTTCGGGCTTTTATCAAAAGTGCAGATAAATAAATGATCATCAGAAGGGGAAGGAACTGTGATGTTAAGGTCGAGGTTTAGATTAGAAGAACCGGAAGTTATTTCGACTTCGATACTGCAGCTTGTCGAACAAGAAATCCTGTCGACGTCACCCTCAGCTTTCTTGGGTTTGCGTGTTCTAGAAAACGACCCTGATGGTGTTTCCGGACTTGATATATGTCTAGTTTGAGATTGAGGGGGGATTTGGTTTAACCGATGATTTCTTGGGTCTATTCCCACGCTTATGAGCCTTTTTCTGATATGTGAATTCCAATAATTCTTCACCTCGTTGTCCGTTCTTCCTGGTAATCTTCCTGCTATCAGTGACCACCTAATGATCCGAGAGCACCCTTAAGATACATATACATAGAGAGACTGAAACAACAAACATATAAATATATATGTAGAGAGAGAGAGAGAGATTAATAGAAAGACCACCTGTTACCAAGAAGAGCATGCAGCTTAATAATTAGGTCCTCTTCATCTTGTGCAAAGTTACCACGTTTGATATCCGGCCTGAGATAGTTTATCCATCTGAGCCTGCAACTTTTACCACAACGGCGCAAACCTGTAGCAAATTACCAAAGCAATAAGTGCCTAGAAATTCTTCAAAAAAAAAGTGCATAGAAATATAGAATATACCAGCTCCTGTCCACAGCCATATATGCACACACGCATACCTGCAGCCCGGGGGAGGGTACGCCAACAACCTTCACCATGAGTTGTAATGTAATCAACGAGCTTCTCGTCCTCCTGCTTGGACCAAGCTCCTTTGTTGTTGCTCTGTTTATCACAGCAAGGTTTTCTCATCGGCGCTCTTTTCTATTTCTAAAGAGCCAGAAAGAATTGCAGAAAGATCGATTCGATGATCAAATATGAAAGATCGGAACAAGTCCATTCAATAAAACAGGTTAGGATTTAAGGATGTAGGTGATGTGAAATTGACTTGGCAAGTTGGAATGGTGGTTTTAAGAGTTTAGGTAGACTGCAAATGCCCTACCGTCGCTGCGTTGAATCTCCTTCTTTTCAAGTCTTCTCTGCTCACCGTTAAGTAAATGTCTCTTTTATCAATATGGGTTGGTTTATCAGACGAAACAGTAGCTGTGGATCCTGGCATACTTAAATTTAAGGGGGCCACCTTCTGTTTGACTACTGGTTAATTGGGCTGCCTACCAGTCTTTTGTTCTCCAAGTTTGAATGTGGCGTTAGCCTGGAAATTGGTATTTAAATAATTTGATAATAATAAAATTTAATAATGAATTAATAAATGAAAAAGATTTAACTAAAAAAGAATAATGCCTGATAAACCGATCTGAGTATAATAATTGGGACCCTATTGTTCTTCTACTGCGGCGGAAGGCAAAGATGGCTTGTAGTCTGTGTTCCCGTCTATGCTTTATATTCAAAACCCCGAGAACTCGAATTCTGTTCAATCCTTTCTCAAGGTCCTCTCTCTTACATTGCATATCGTCGTCATGAGTCTGTAATGGGTGCGATATCATGTGTTTCTCTAGCTTTTATTATTTTTCAAAACACCGCTTTTGTTTTTCCTGTCCCTGTGGTAATTTCTGAAAGAATCATTTTTTGTTTGTTCCCGTTTCAGTTTAGAAACCCTTACCGATTCTTTGACAAATTGTTCGAGAAATCACGTGTTTTGGCCAAGTTTTCAAGGTAGGTTGTTTCCTTTCAGGTTGTTATTATCTTACGTATTAATGGTAATGCAGTAAAAGCGTTTGTTAAAATTCCTCAAAGAAAGAAAAAATATTTTTCTTAGCTGTTGAATCTGTTATTTTTATGTAGCGTCACGGTCATATTCTCGCGATGGACACAAGCATTATGATCTGTTCGGTAGTATGAAACCGGGTGACACGGACTTCAAAAAAACCTGGAAGAATGAAATGGAGGACGATGATACTCTGTGGACAGGAAGTGAGGACGAGAGTGAAGATGAGCACGATTCTGATAAAAGCCAGAAACATCGCCTTGCCCGAGAAATTCGAAAGGCAAGGCAGCAGGGTAAGCACCGCTCAGCCCTTATTGATGCGGATGACAGTGATGAATTGTACAGTGTGTGGTCTGATAGTGATGAGGAGAAGACTTTGTGGACTGGTGATGAAGGTGACGACGACGATGATATTCCCACCGAAGCCTACCCAAACGAATCCAGTGATAAGTACATAGATAAACTGTTTGAGTTCGAGGAAAAACCCAAGTATAGGACGATTTCTGAGCTGTTGAAAGCAGAAAATGAACCGGAAGAGTTGAGTCCGGGGAAGCATGCAAGAAAAGTTGCAGTTGAGAATGCTTTGAAAAAATTGAAGAAAGGGCCTGATGGGCGATATACCAATGTGTGGGAAGTTATGAGTGACATTGACATCCTAATTGGTGCTTTTGAGAACATTGTTTCTGGACCTGAATATGAGGAGCTTAGGCAAGGGGGGCCAAAGAAACTGAATATGGAGTTTTTCAAAGATATTCAAGCGCGTATGAGAGATCCAAATTACAAGTTCTCACCAGAGTTGAAGTTGAAACCCAAAAATAAACTGGTTCCGAGAAGAAGATGGCAGAAGGCAGAGTCTAGGCGAAGGAGAGCACAGAGGCGATGAGCATTAAGATTTGGCTATGAACAATAACCCAGTTTCCTAGCCGATGCTTTTCTCTGCCGGAAATCTTTCATGTGTTGAACCCCCTGTACCAGAGGATTAGCATGCAATCATATTACTGCTTTTGATCATGAGAATCTCCTCGTAAGGTCTGTCGTATATCTGCAGCCCGAGAAGACCAGGCAATGAAGAGTCTTATTTCCCCATATTAGTCAACTACTGATGCACTTGGGTCATACATGCACGCTTGTAGCTCTACAAGCTACTGCCGGGATTCTACAAAGTGCGACCAATTACTGCAGCATTGCAAGGGTAAACCATAACTGTAACACCCTTGAGCAAATGTGATTCAACCGGAGTCGAAGAATTTCAAATTATATCATCGGTTATCTACAACATTCTCCATCTAATTTTTTTCCCTTGATCATAAGAAACCTACTAACGTAGTCATGTCTCCCATGTCTGGATAAACCCACGACTGTATTGCCGTTGCTACTCAGACTTTGTTGCATACAATTAATTACAAGTCATTTATCATCAGGTTACTGGTATATCCGTGTTGGAGGTAAACATTGTTCGCTTGTGCAGATGGATAGCTTAAGGGATAGTCTTGATGCTTATTGGTCATCTTCTTGGCTGATAGAAGATTTTTGTTCATATGGTGGCGTCATATTGAATCGAGGACCTCCTACTCCAACAAAATTGGTATCACTGTTATGAAAATCGGCATGGCTTCCCATTACTGTCATATCATCTTCCAACCGACTTGTCGCAGCAAAACCATTCTGAGCCTCGTAGACATTTTCCATCCAAGTTGCAGTCATCCTATCCTCATCAGTCCCAGCGTCGACTGCCCTCGTCTTGATATTCTGACTAAGATAATTTTCAAAGCCGTGCATGTGTTGGATTTCATTACCAAAGTATGCAGGAAACATGCAATCATCTATAGGGAAATTGAAGTTACTGGCTGAAAATCGCCCTCGATTCATGTCGGTTTGTTCTTGCTCGTACTTGTATCTGGGGCTTGGATAGCACAGCTCTGCTCGTTTTCCACACTTTCTAAGCTTCGTGATAAGAGTTTCAGAATCTACAGTACCCGACACTCTGGCCATCTGATGTTCTATGCTTATGTTGACCGAGTATACACCTGAAATCAAGGTAAAACATAAAAATCTGTGAAGGAAGTGTTCGAAATGGAATAAAGATGAAACCATAACAAAATCATAACCTAAGCGAATAGTAAATAACAGAAGAGCAGAGCGAGACAATTTGTGGTTGAATAAGAGTACCCTCAATATTCTTCAGCAGTTTTATCACTTTGAGCTTGCAACCTTCGCAGTTAATATGCACTTTGAGGAAATGTGTCTGTAAGGAAGAAATGTAAACCAGGCCCGAGTTACCGATGAGCAATTTATTGGAAACTGAACAATAGAAGGAAAATAATCAAGAATTAGAAACAGAAGGATGTTGGAGAAAAGAAAACCAAACATAAGGTACACCTCAATCTCAATAAGCTCATGACCATTTCTCAACATTTTCAATTATATATCGCGAAGCAAGAATTTCGGCAGATTCTTTTCTGCTTTTGCAGTTCGACACTTGTCGCTCACATTGAAAAAATGGTGTTTGAACATTTATAAAGAGAGAAGGCACCAGGGCCTCTGTGAGATCTGTGGAGTGATATGTACATAAAACAGAAAGTTGTTTTAAAAGGTGTGAATTGACCATCCTTCTGAAAACTGATATCCGTTTTAAACTGCATAATCTTCGTGACATTCGTTCTATGTCAGAGAGTACGGTGTTTTCATGACACGGCTTCAAGTAGATTTGGTTGGGCTATTGAGGGAGAACAAGCTTTATTCTACGTTAGGCTTAATTAACTTGTGCTTCATGATCATCAAATTCCATTTCCTTCTTAGCCAGTACTCCAGGATTTTACTGACAAAAAGAGAGTTTCCCTTTTTTTATGCCGGAAGATATCTCTCTCTTTTCATTGGTACATAGGTATAGATCGAGATTAGGGTCAAATTCAGTCATTTTACCTTGGGTTTGCCTGTGGTCAATGACGGATCTTTGAGGGCTGAGGTTTTGCCTGCGGCCGTCAAGATCTCAACTAAACTCGGATTTTGAAACTTGCAATAGTTAAGAGATTTACTGTAGACCTCCACGAATCTCTGTAAACTTGCATTTTACAAATGCTGTTTAAGCTTCCTATGGCTGTCAGTTGCGGCATGCTATCAATATTATATTCTTTCTAAGCACAAAACATACGGTAGCAGCCAATCGGAGTCAGACAGCTGAGTTCTAATATGCAAGCCCTCGCACCTGGCAACGCCTTTCCCGATTAAAAGATGGTGGCTTGGGCCTAGAAATTTCTGAATAATTTGATTATCAGAAGATAGGCTTATCTTTCGTCTGGACACCCATAGCATTATAGGCCTAAATGTTAGCCTCAAATACCTGTTGGAGGAATACTGGCTAATTGGTCCAATCACAATTATAGAATTATTGGTTGATTGGACTTGGCCTAACGTCAACATCACTTAGTACCTGCCGTTACCCCTTGCTAGCCCCTCTCAGCTATTGGATTATTTGGAGAAAAAGTAAGGCCACAAATGCAAACCCGGGCCTTGCTCCCTTTGTACCAAAGTAAGCCCATCTCAGTTAATGTGTGAAATTTCTACTCCCAACGTCAATATCAAATTAAACTGTGCGAGAATATTCCGCATGCATAGAGAAGAGAGAGGAATAAATTTAATAAACAATTTCTTATATATATATATATTTATTGTTAAAAGAAAAAAAATAAAAAAAGACCCTATACTATAAAGGCTCTATACTGTAAAGGCCCATTACTATAATGGCCCTACACTGTTTCTGGGTGAAATTCTTGGGCCGCATTGGCATACTTGTTCCATATTGGGTGAGCCTTGAAAACATCTTGCATCTGCTCAATGGGTATGTTATTGGTCTCCGGCACACAGAAGAAGATGAAAATGGTCATCGCTATTATGAAAGCCGCGAAGAAGAGGAACAGCCCGAATTTCATCAAGCAAAGGAAGGGGAGGAACAGCTGGGCTACCACGAAGGTGAATAGCATGTTCACTGATGCTACTATACTCTGCCCCGCAGATCGGATCTCGAGTTGGAATATCTCACTGGGGACTAGCCATCCCAATGGCCCCCACGACCATGCAAAACCAGCAACAAATATGCAGATACAGGCCACCACCATGTACGAATACCAAGCTGGCAATGCAGTGACCGCTCCGGTTGTTCCGAATTTCCATCCAATCAAAGCAGCCACCATAACCTGCAGCGATTAATTAATTAAGAGAGTAAGCTTTATGCATGATCATTAATTAGGTGATGATTAATATATAGTATAAGAAATAAGAAACTCATAGATACCTGAAAGACAAGCATCTGGATACCACCCAAGAAGAACCAAAACCTCCTGCCCTTCTTATCAGTAGAGTAGAGGGAAACTATGGTGGCCAGCACATTGATGCAACCAGTCACAACGGCGGAGACGAGCGATGCGTTGTTTCCAAAACCAATACTCCTGAAGAGCACAGGAGCATAGAACATGACCACATTGATTCCGGTGAGTTGCTGGAAAGCCGGGATGAGTATGGCCAAGATCAGTTGAGGCCTGTATTTTGCCTTCCTAATATCCTTCCAGGCATTCTTCACCTCCTTAGCCGCGTCACTTGCGGCTACCAGGTCTTGAAATTCTCGCTCGACTTCCTCATCACTCACACCTCTTACGCGTCTAAGCATTTGTCTGGCTTCTTCCACCTTCCCATTCTCGAGCATGGAGTTTGGGGTGTTGGGTAGAAAAAATCCCGAGATGAAAATAATGGCTGCGGGGACACAGGCACCTCCTAAGCTCAGTCGCCAGGCGGTGTCGCCACCGACATACTTACTGAAACAATAGTTGACGATATTGGCGACAAATATGCCTATTGTGATTGACAGTTGAAACACAATGTTGAAGGCTGCACGGTGCTGGCATGGAGCCATCTCTGAGACATAGAGTGGTATGGACTGTAATTGGTACACGAAACCACATTAGATAAACTAACTATAGAGAAGACATCTACAGGAATACGAACAACAGAGGATCATAAGGATTAATTACCTGGGTGGAAAACCCGACACCTATGCCAAGAAGGATGCGACCCAGAATAAGCATCCCAATATTTTGGGCGCCGGCATTGATTGCACCACCAGCGAAAAATATCAAGCCGCCAAGGACCATGGATAGTTTCCGACCAAATTTTCTGGTCACCCACGAAGCGAAAAGAGATGAAATCAGGGCAGCGAGATAGAGTGAGGAGGTAAACATCGTGAGTCCCGCATCGTTGAATGTGCAATACTGGTTGTCGGACGTATCGGCGGTTTGTCTGCGGTAAACATGCGGGAAGAATTTGATCAAGAAGGGAGCCATGGATGTCACACCACCTGAGACCACCGTAAAAAAAGAAAAGAAATCAATTTTCCATGCAACACACGGATTGAAAGAACAAATAAAAATAAAAGAACTCGTAAACTCTTTTCATTAATAGCTTACTTACCTGAGATACCAATATCATATCCGAAGATCACCCCACCGGCTGCTGCACAGAGGCACGTACCCGCCACGTACCGATTAAGCTTGCTAGGATAAGCTTGTGAGGCATTCTTGCCCTCTCCACTTGAGATAAAACCACCTCCCATAGCTGACCAACGACTGACAGAAACTACGCGTTGTTTTCTGAAGATTACCAAGGAGGGAGTGCTGAAATTTTGAGATGAATATCCAAGGCAGGAGTGTGTGCATATATATATATATTATTAAAGACGGTTCAAATCGTAAGTCGGTGAGTGTTCTTAATCAATTAGAGTTATATGGCGAGATACCCACATAGAGAGATCTAGATTAATATTGTGTAGAGATTAGTGAAGATTTGGTTTGATTTCTTAATGATAATAAAATTATCTACTTATTGTGCTGCTGGTCGACATTGGTAGTTCTTTATAATTAGAAGTGATTTTGGCGTTGAATATTTTGTACCTCAAGTTACAGGAGTACCGGCAGGCATTGGACGATTATACAGGATAAGATAAGATAAATTTCTATTGAACTAATATAACTAAATCGGGACCCAAATGAAATCTTAGATGCTACATATGTTTGCCATATCTTTTCTATTAAATATTATATAAATATATAAATGATGATAATTTAACCCAAATTAATAAGAAACTGTCCAATTCATTTAGCGAAATTGATTAGGTTTGGGTTTAAATTAAAAATAATGAATATAGATTGAATATGGATTCGATATTTATTCCGTTCATTTATATATAATACATAATTTATAATATAAAATATATGAATATATAATAAAGGCTATAAAATTTATAAAAATAAATTATAATTTTATTATAATATTACAATATTATAATTTTTTAAAAAATGTAATTTAATATATTTTGAATATATTTATAAGTATTATTATATTTTATTATTTTTCACTCATGCAATCTTATCTTGTATCGTGTCTGATATTTTATCTTTTTTATTATTTTTATTTTTTTCACATCAAATTTAAATTATTCAGGTTAGTTTATATCCAAAGATCTATACCTTATATATATATATATATATACATATTTCTACTCTCAAATTATTTTGTACTGTAATTTAAAATATATTTATATATTATAATATATAAACAATTGACATTAAAGTTTATTAATTATTTTTAATAATATATAAATAAAATAATAATCAATAATCCGATAAAAAAAATCTAAGAATCAATTATTAAAAACTCATTGATTTGATTTTTAAATTAAATTTGGATCAAATTTTAAAACGTATATCATTAGATATAGAACAGATAAATTATTCTTATGTAATTGGATCGGAACAGATATGGATGATGCCTTACGGATAAACTGTTACGTATTTGGATAGAAACATAATTCTCTGTTTTTTACACTTGCAGCAGTAGCAGAGTTTGGAACGTATGTAGACAAAAATAAATTCTTTTATTGTTTTTGGGGAACAAATTCCCCCATTATATAATTCTATTAATTTGGTAGATATGCAGGAACCAGTGACGAAAACATCCAGAAACAATACGTGGCATAGTTGGAATTCTGCGGTGATTCATGTATTAATGTTCCACTCTTTCGAGTTTTTATGTAGTAAAAATGTTTGGTAATATTACACAACATAGAAACTATTTAGTTTCGTCAGTCTGCCATTCAACAGCTGCGAGAGTATGCCGACCACCACAGGCAACAAGTTTAGCTATCCAATGTCCCTCACCTTCACTTGCACTCAGATTTCCAGGCGTAGGAATTACAATGGGAACCTCATTTGGTTGACCTGTTGTTACCTTCCTCCCATATCCAAGCCGCCCGTGGTCGCCGCGACCGAACTGGCAGCAAAACCAGTTAGCTTATGGTAATAAATTCGTATACCAAAGGAAGCAATTGTAAGGATTCAGCAGTGAAAGGAGAGTGCAAGAAGAGAAAAAACTAGCATTGCACTGTTTTTGTACACAGTAAGAACGAAGAGAAAATTTCAATCAGAAATGTATAGGATGTTATTAACAGCGTGAGAAAGATAACATATCAGTCTGCCTCTGACATAGAGAATGATTTAAAGTACTTACTGAGTACATTCGCCCGTAGTGTGTCAATGCAACAGAATGAGTTCCACCACAAGAGACCTGGATGACAAAAAGGTAGTACATCATGTATAAACAGACTGACAGAATTAGCCTGAATACACTACGTCAATATAGCCAAATACTAGTTGCCAGAACTGTGTAAGGTATAGATCCAGAAACACTCTGAATGAATTAGCTTCCATTTTCCCACGATTGTGCCAAAAAAAGGAAAAGAAAAGTGAGAACGAGAAGAATTTTTAAGGATTTAACATCTTCGAGGACCGTGTCTCACTATTTTCTAATTGGTACATGCAAGGCAAAAGTCAGTTTCAGTTCTAATCTCATACTGCAATGTGTGAATAAATAATAAAATATTCATAAGTACTCCAACATGCTCCATTGATTGTACCTGGACAATCTTTTCCCCGGCCAAAAGTTGAACCTTTTGGGGCACCATCTTACTGCTTTTATCATTATCCCCAAATCCTAGTCTACCATGTTCTCCTCTTCCCCATGCATACACCTGGGCAAAGGAAGTGGCGTTGTGTAAGAAGCAGAATCTCAATGCAGTAAGATTCATGGCCCAACAATAGTTAGGCAACTGAAATAGTAAATAACAAATTATGCTGTAAGGTCCGCACAACCACAATGTACTAGTTGATTGGCCCAGTACAAGGAGACTGAATCAACAATTGGTAGTCCCGGCATAAAGAACTAGAAAGGAGGAGCGAAGGAGTAACCCCATAAATTGTGACTCACCATATGCCTGAAGCTTTGAGATTTAGGATAGAAAAGGACATCACTCTAAGTACTTGAAGGAAAGAACTTTTAAATTCCAGAATTTGATTGTAAATGTGATAAGTTTTACTGCCATGTAAATTTCAGTTTACAAGTTATACCAAAATGAATTAAATTTAGCATATCGATGACTACCTCCCCCTCCTTGGTAAGTGCAGTAGAATGCCAACCACCAGCAGCAATGTCAACCTACAAGCAACCGGATATATCAGATTAGCAAGATAATGAAACTAAGGTTGAGCACATAAAAAAATCTTAGAAAGCCTTTGAGAACATGGAGCATAATTCAACAACAAGATTACTGAACTTAGTGACAAATGGCTTCTTGTCCCACACTTTTTTTTTTGTGGAATTAACAAAAAAGACATTTCAAGAGTTTCTAAACATTAATCATGTGAAGCAGCCATCACCAAAGCAGATAAATTCAGTCAACCAAACATTACTACACTAACTTTCATAGCAGGGAAAAAAGGAGGAAGAAAGATCTAAGCAGAAGGCAATTAACAATGTGAATACAAACCAAATTGAGCCCAGAAAGCCCCTGGACAAGAATAGGTTGAGATCTTGGCTGTGTATCACCAGTTCCAAGTTGACCATATTCATTATTACCCCACGCCCACAAAGTTCCATCTTCTTGAAGAGCCAAATTGTGAAATGCGCCGACAGCAATGAGCCTGACCCTTTCCAGGCCTTGCACTCGCACAGGGACAAATATTTGTTTTCTGTAAATGAAGGGTAGACGCTCTGAGAAATAAAATACAACATCAAAATATACATATGCATATGTTTAAGTATATACATGTATGCACATAGTTAGATATAACTATGAAAAAGTTCAGGGAGGAATACATGTCTCCAGGAGGCCACGGTTGGCCCCAGGTCCACACATGTCCTTCTCGTGTAAGCACCACTGAATGAGTACCCCCGGCAGCCACCTATCATGTCAGCAAAAGAAACTAAAGAAAGAACCTTTGGAAATTGAAACTGCAGGCAATCGGGTTCTTCAAAGACATTAACAGACGAAATGGGGCATTCCTCTCAACTGATACACAATGGTGGAAAATTGAAAAGACCTGGCGGACCACAAGCTTTGGAGCACAACGTTGAGGAATCACAACGTCCCTTCTCAATGGTTTACCAGTGTCATCCTTCCTCTCAGGTTCTTCACCACACTGCCCATACTCATTCCCACCTAGACCATATATTTGTAAAGCACATCCTTAGGTCCTGGGAAATGATTAAAATTTTCAACCAAAAATATACCGATGGAGGAAGAGATCACAAACCCCAAGCATAAGCACGTCCCTGATCATCAACAGCCAGGCAATGCCACCCACCGATAGCAGCCTTGAATTAAAAAAAAAAAGATTGAAAATTAGAACAGAGTGAGAGGAAGAAATCATACAAACTCATTGAAAATAAAAAAAATATGGCACAATAAAAAAATAGAGAAGAAAACAGTATACCACCTGAACAATTTTAACATTAGCAAGGGCCTTGACCTGGCTAGGGGCGTTCTCGGTCTTGGTCTCGGGTGGATGACCCAGTGTTCCTCTCTGGTTCCAACCCCAGGTATACAACTAAAGCCATAACACCACATAATAAATAAAACCAACACCTGATAACTATATATAAAACCAGAGTGCCACCTTAAAACAGAGAAATAACCTTGCCGTCGTCACATATGGCGAGAGAGTTACGGCTGCCAGCAACGACAGAGCGAACTTTGCAAGGCTCAAGAGCTTGGACGACACACGTCCACTCTTTCTCTTCGTTTGACCCTATTCCCAACTGCCCGTCTTCGCCGGAGCCCCTGAGATAAAATCCCGGAAAGAGAAATAGTCACTATATCCATCACGGAGGAAGACTCAATACATACTTACAGCTAGGCGAGAACCAACCAAGTGATGACAGAGGTAGAAGTAGCGGCGGCCATGGATGCACGGCGGCAAACCGGAGAAGTGAGTGAAATCGCAGCTCAGTTGCTCAAGTGAAGTTAAAAACAAACACGGTCAAAGATTGTCTCTGCGTGTTATACGACAAGGACGAGAAGGGTTTTAACTAAAGGCTTTAGACAGAAGCCAGCATGGGGAAATCGTGCGGGAGGATATGTTTAGATTTTATACCGAATTGGATTCTAAAATCCTGAAAAAGGTGCGGAAAATTATACGAAAAGAATCGATTCTTATGTGTGATGAGTACTTAATTAATTTTTTTTATATTATTTAAATATGTAATAAAATTTTTAAAAAACATGTATTCTGTTTGTCCAGTTAAACTAAAAAACAAGAAAGAGTGTAAATTTACAAAAAAAATAATACAATGATATAAGGATAAAATTTTTAAAATTGCTAATGGGAGCTCCACTAGGTGTATAATAAAAATTATTTTCTTCATCCATGAAAAGGTATTCACTTTAGCTATACACCGAGATAAGGCTAGAATTCCAATGCCCAATAAAGTTTAAAGAAACTTTAGTGGAACGATGTCAGCGACGGGAATTTAGGTAAAAGGGTAACCCCAAGATAGAATCTCAATCCCAGCATTAGATCGATTTCCTCGACTACTCTTCAACAGGAGAAGTCAAAATCCAAGCAATTTAAGAACAGATAATAGGATGAAAACAAGCACTATTAGACTGTAACAGGTAACAATATGGCCATTTATAGATTAAATCGACAAAAGGCAACCACGAGTTCCAATAATAATATGGAAAACAAAACCATATTGTAGACATCAAATCTTGACAATCTGTCTGGCACAATTCAATCCCGAGTGCAGTCAGCAGTTGAGGATTTTATCAATTTCACCGTGAAATCCAGCTACAACAACCCGGTGGCATCTAGGTAAATGTCACAGATAAAAGTACAGAATACAACATTCTACTGAACTTGTCACTGCTGCCCGTCGGCTGATGGTTTAGGTGCTTCCTTGATCTCATCCCCAGCTTCATCCTGAAACGACAAGGTATATATAAGCAAAAAAACACATAACCAGTAGCAACTTGGAAGTAAGCCTTAAGGAGTAATGGCTTATCATGCTCACACATCAGCAACTTCAACACAAACTAAACTGCTGAAGTCATAGATGCAGACAACAATATCACCTCCGAATCCAGATTGGGTCGTCGATAAAACGTTGCCAGATCTCAGAACTATTACAAATAGGACAATTTTAATAATATTAAAGTCTGGGACACAAAGCACATTAGATCGTATAATATGCAAAAACAAGGCTCAATGACGCTATACACAGGCTACAGGGGAAACAGAGGAATGGCCAGAGAGACAGATAGACAGACCGTAATATCAGAAGTCCAGAGTGTAAGATTGTCCCGGAGAAGTTGCATGATCAATGTGCTGTCCTTGTAAGATTCCTCACCCAAGGTATCCAGCTCGGCAATAGCTTCATCAAAAGCCTGGCAACAACAAAATAAGAGTTTTAGGAGAGAAGTGTTAAGGGTAGTCCATGACCAAGATTATTAGATAAAATCTCATTTGAAGGAAGAACAAAAATGTTATGATTATTGCACTCGACTAAATGATAAGTAGTCCTGACACATTGACATAATTTTACTCTTCTGCAATGTAACTATAACAATAAACATTATCTAACAGTATGAAAAAAGTGAGTAACAAGTCCCAAAGAAAAGGGTATAGATTACAAACAGTAATCTATCAATATTATCAAATACCTGTTTTGCAAGATTACAAGCACGGTCAGGTGAGTTAAGGATCTCATAGTAGAATACAGAGAAGTTAAGGGCCAATCCCAGTCTTATTGGGTGAGTGGGTGCCAGTTCAGATAGAGCAATATCCTGCAATGTAAAAGACAACAAGAAAGTAAGCAAAAACTAAGGGGGAACAAAGCAAAATGGAACAGAAATCAGAAAATGGCCCATCAACCCCCACCTGGGCAGACTTGTATGCCAACAGAGTGCTCTCTGCGGCTTCCTTTCTCTCAGCTCCAGTCTTAAACTCAGCAAGATACCTGTGGTAGTCACCCTTCATCTTGAGGTAAAATATCTTGGACTCAGCAGAGGAAGCAGAGGGAACCAAATGAGACTCAAGAAGAACCAAAATCCCATCACAAATTTTGCTTAGCTCAGTTTCAATCGTGGCCCTATAATCTTTGATTATTGCAACATGATCATCATTTCCTCTGCTCTCCTCCTTCTGCTCAATGGAAGATATAATCCTCCATGAAGCTCTCCTGGCCCCAATCACATTCTTGTAAGCAACAGAAAGGAGGTTTCTTTCCTCCACAGAAAGCTCCTCAGCGTCCACAGCCTTCGCTACTTTCTCCATAAACTCTACCATTTCCTCATAACGTTCTGCCTGTTCAGCCAACTTGGCCATGTAGACATTTTCTTCACGTGATGACTTTGGCGACATCTTTACTATACGGAGTTAATTTTTTTCTGCAACATGATTTCAGGACAACAATTAGAAGAATGATTCACATTTTTCTAGATGGAAATATTGCAAATACTTTTAGACACAGGCAGCACAAAATATTCCTCAATCAGCCACTGATCAGCTAGCTCCTATATTATTGTCTGGGAAAAACAACTCGCAAGTCCTCTTTAAAATACCAAGAATGCAGTAACAAGTACTAGTACATACTTTTTCCATCTCATTTGGAGATCCACAGAAAGTATATTTTTCCTAGGATACTAGAGCATATTTAATCAGAGATATTACGGCTGGCTAAATTTGTACAATAACATGATGCACATAAAACTGAGACAGTTATCCAAGCAAAATCAACAAGGTCATCTTAGCAACAATACTGAGTCACATCTTTAATGGAGCATTGGTTTATAACTAGCCCAAATTTACCAGCGCAAGAAAATTGAGAATCCAAACCAAACGGGTCAGAACTGCATTCTTCTGTTAACAAGTGCAGAAGTCAACAACAAATCGTCACAAATGTCGGAATAAAACCCAATATAAATTCAAAAGATAACTAGGAAAAGTTAATAAGCTTAAAAACCAAAAAATCTGAACCATATCCAAGAGAAGCCACATCAAACACCAAATCTACTTCAGTCGCGACATTATCTCAGCATCAAAATAAAACACAATCAAAATAAACAAAATCAGATCCTGAGGTCAAACCCACTGCATAACCCGCTCAAGATTGATCATACGTAATCAGATCGAATAAAAAACACAAAATGAACACGATCGGAAACGTCATCGAGCAGACAAAATTTTCATATATATTTTGACCGCAGAATGCACGAAAATACGCCACAGCAGTCAAATATACCCAAAGATCTAACGCTAAAAGTCCAGAAACAAATTTATTAAAATAATCAGAAAAAATTACAACAGTAAAAGTACATTTTGAAACAGATAGATCTGCGTTCGCTGGACGTGAAAGCAAGAGTGAATGGAAATGATAGAAGAAGAGCTAGAGAGGACAGTGGGGGTTTGTTTAAAAAGGATGGTCAAGGCTATAGAGGCAAGAGGTCCAGTGAGAATGTGACAACTGGAGAGTGGCGGAGAATCCGTGCACTCGTATGTTTGGCCATTTTGAATTGGACACGCTGGCGTTGACCGTCAACGCACCCCCATCTTACACACGACAGGAGGATGGTAAGGCTACCAGCAATTATTGGGCTGTCGGCCTGTGTTACTTGTGACTTGCTACAGTCCAGCCTTGAAGTCCATTGGGCCATTGACCGCTTCTACTCGTCACAGTGGCCAGGGCCCTTCCAATCGGGCTGGTAAAAATACTGTCCATTGACCAATCTAAAATTTCAATGAACTGCTTTGATGGTGAAGAAGATTCATATGAAACTCACTCAGCTCAAAATAATTCATCGTTCGATATGAAGAGCCATGGCTAAAGCCCCAGTAAAACAGGAAAATAATCAGGGTCGGTAAGGCAAGACAGCGAGAAGCCTAACTAAGACAATAAAGAGTTCATTCTAAATAAAAGTTCCACAACTTTTCATGACAAAACGGAGATTTCCTTCAAACGCAACTCTTGAACCAGAAGACTTGCAAACCAGGCAGCAGAAGAAAGTCTCGACCGAGCATATAAAAAAATGCTGATGCCCGCAACGCTTAATTCGGTTTTCTCATATTACGCCCCGCACGTATCACTTCATCAACCAGTAGCAGTTGAGATGCAATCACAGGCCTGTATAATATAAGGAACAGAAGTTGTTACTAAGCTACATAGATTACTTGTAAATGGCGCTTCATATCGACGATGCCTAGGACATATATGACATGTAGCGGTGTACGACCAATGTTCAAGAGAATGAAAAGATGACAAAACTAACTATGCAATGTATATAGCGAAAAAAAAGAACTTGAGAATTTAAGAGTTGTACCCGGAGTTTATGATTTGGCGCTTAACAGAGTAATTATCAAAGATACCCTCCATCTGGGGGTCGAGGGGCCCACCAGTGTGAAGGTTCAGACCCACAACATTGTCCCTGTCATGCTCTCCCTGGGTAAATATGGAAGAAAGCTCAAATCAGTTTTTCTTTAAATAAGTTGCTGACGCTTTAAAAAATGGATGATGAGAGTTCCAAATGTAGTTACTGTAAGAGAAACAATCTCATCTTGAGTATCCAGCCCCGAGTTGTCAGCAAGCGTCTTTGGAATCACAAGAAGTGCATCCGCGAAGGCCTCAACACCTAGCTGAGCTCGCTGTTCCAAATTTGCAACCAGTGCACATATACATGAACAGGAGATCTAATGATAATCAAACTGAGGAAAGTAGCAAGGGGACTCCATACCCCTTTAACTGTTTTCTTTACGTCACTAAGTAGGTACTTTCTGGTCGCCAATTCAAAAGCTCCAGCTCCCTGAATCAGTGGCCAACAAAACGAATTTCACTATCAGAATTTATTTAACCAGGAACATAGAATGACTTTAGGTAACAAGAGCATAAAACAAAATCAATCAAATAACTCAATCCCCAACACAGAAGAATCCAAATCAATCATCACTCGAGTCTTCTCCATGCAAAGATGATAACAGCGACAAATCAGCTAACAATGAAAGAATGATAAGACTTGCTATTGCAATGCTCTAAAACACAGGAATAGACTGCGATAATGCAAAAAAAAGTAACAACCATTTCAAATGAATGAAACCAGTAGCTTTAATTTCAGAAGAAAACTTAAATTGTTCAAAGAATAGGAGCAGGAAAGAAACTCCTCATACGATAATTGACCAATAGCTACTCATTTAGGATTATGCACTGCCATCATCATGTTACTGCACTCTTTCCACAAATAGCCCTAAAGCTAAGCAAGAAGCCTAGCAATCAAAACAAAACAGATAGCCATGACAATTTTGAGAGTAGAAACAAAATCTAATCTTATTATAGTTGAATTTCTTCATAAATTAACTAGTAGATGTCAAGAACCATACTTGCCCCATCAACTGCTCAGTTAAGTTCTAATTATCTATGTCTAAACTATGTATGTTCCAATAATGCATGTGTTTCATTTTGCTTAGTTTAAACGTACATGTATTAAAGCAACAAAGTTACAAGCATAACTAACATATAAGCATCTTTTAAATGAACATAAATTCATAATGAGAAAAATTTGAACACCATGATCAAAAGACGTGACATAGGTTCTACATAATGCAAATTAATGTGTTCTTTCAACAATGCTGGCACATAGAAATCTCATAGAATTCTGTTCACAGCTTACAAGTACAACAGCTTCATCTTCAATTGTATTCTTGACTGCCCTCAACCCATCACGAACAGCATCTTTTATCTGAGCAATTGTATGGTCATTCGGTCCTGCAACAATAAAGATATCAGCGCCAATTTTTCCTAAAAGTTACTTAATACACAGATGGCGTAGATAGAGAAAAGCACTGTCAAACATGTCTTAAATTGCAATGGACAAATAGTTTATTATGTAACGAGAATCATAGAATGAATAAATTGTGCAAGAGAGAAATATACGATTTTTATTCTAGTTCACAATCATGGAGCAGTTAGCTTCATTAATACCTTTTATTAAAATTGTACATGAATAGGGATGTTTCACATTTTCTACAAAGGTATACTTCTCTTCACCAAGGACATGCTCATAAACCAATCCGGCCCAACCAAGGCAATCGGGAGTTAGGTTATCAACAGAATTCAGAGCTTCCCCTCCACAAGCCAAAACTAGGCGTTCCATATTTCTTCTCTTTGCTCTTCGCAGGGCAATTATCTATAAAAGATAAATGTCAGCACATTCCATGCCAGGTTTAAATAATAATGAGAATACATACACACATAAAAAGTAGCAACAGCAGTCTGAACATTGAGCAGCAGGTTTAAGGGAAGCTGCTAGCTCCACACAGGATACGTAACAACCTATGTTTTTAATTTCTAAGTGACATATGTGTGCACCCGGGAGAGATAATTACACCAACATCAATCTTAAACCATATTATAAACCTATCTTTCCCATCACATCCATCATTTGCATATAGTGAAATACACAATTTCAAAGCACAAGTTACACCCTCTTAATCACTTGCAGTTTGCAGATAATCCACTAGAACTACCTAGTTTTGTTTCAAGGAAACACCATCGGATAATAAAACTCACCATGTCACTGAAGGTCTAGCAGATTACACATGATGAAATTTCGTTATTACCTCCTAAATTCAGCATCCCATCAAAAGCTGATAATAGCTAGAAACTCTCTAAGTTAATACATTCTCACTTTCAAATGCTAGTAAAGCCACAATTAATGACACAATGTTAATTGCTCTCCTTATCCTACAAAAACCTGACAACAACTAACAACAATCTAACATTATCTTAACTTAATACAATTAAACACAAACCAGTGATGGTAAAAAATCTTGCGAGCAACATGAGCAGATGCCATTTATGCAGTAGATAGTTCAGGAACAAAATATAGAAAGCTATCACTTACTCCGGCCCTTGCAAGGAGATCCAGTGATGGAGGGTCAATACCCTTTTGATTAATGACAACAAAATTGTTGTCAGTGCCTGCACAAACCTGCATTGAGCCAGAAATATTATTGGGTATCCAAACATATACACGGATGCAAAACAACATTCTGAAAGTAAAAGTTTCCAGACCTTATTCTTCAATTCAATTATCTTTTTTACTTTTTCATCCACTGAACGCCTTTCAGCTGTAACCATTGCTTCTCTTTGCTCTGCATTCGAGTAGAAAAACCCTGCATTTACTTCACTGAAGAGTACAGCATTAGTTTAATATCTTCCAGTAACCATTCCTAATTAACCAGAAAGCACTTCCAAGTTTGAATTCAAGTAGATATATGACTGTCACTCTGCATAAGATTCCAATACCCAACTGAGAAGCTATATACCTTTTCTCATATTCCAAAGATACATTCAATGTCATGATATAACAGTTTTCAGCTCGTCGCTTCATATCAGGATGTCTAGACCCGTGATCAAGAACAAGTCCCTCTACCTGCAAAAGAACATAATTCAAATACGGATGCTAGTCTTTCGTTTAAAATAGTAACAAGATAGATAATGCCAAGACACTATGGAAAAAAAGAATAAAGTAAAAAATAAGTAACCATTTATAATGAGTAACACTGCATAAAATTAAAGATTGGATGACTAAAAATGTCAGTGATTCAGCCACAACTATAAATGCAACATGGTCAAGTACAACAGCTTAAGTTAATATGGTCATCAAAATCATTCAGAAATTTATAAAAAGCAACTGGAAATATGAACATTGACAGTAGACATACTCACCAGCCTTGTATCAACATCAAATTTGTGGCGCATGTGCATAATCTCAACCATGAATAGATCAATTGCTTCCTCAGGTTTTCGGATGGAAAGCACCTATCAACAAATCAAAACAAGTTATCAACGTAATGTTAACCTAAAACCTTTTAACTTGAGATTCCACCAGCTTTCAAATTAAAACCACATTCTCACTTCCACTCACCGCATTCACAACAATGTCAGTTAATTGATCTGCCAGAGCTTCATACAGCTGTTAAGATGTTAAGAAAAAAAGTGTGTGAGCTTCAGATCAGAAAACACATGAAAACCATACAAGATTACAAACAAATAGCAAGACATGATAACTCCATTCACACCTTCGTTCTCAAAGTTGTCCTGGCTACCATTTTCAGAATTTCTTTATCAGGCTCATCGCCCATAACCACTGGAGTCTTAAATTTCTCTAAGAACTGAAGAGTAGCTCTTTTTGCAATCTCAAAGCCATCCACCAAAACACGAGGATGCATCCCTAAAGATCCACCAAAAAAATATTAACTAATCATCATTTACCCAATTAATGCTGATACTATTCTAACTAAAACCACGCAAAAATGAGAAAAAAAAAGACTCATAACTACTCACCTTCATCGATGTATCGTTCAGACTGTTTCATTAGCTCACCAATAAAAATGACAGTAGAAGTAGTACCATCTCCACTAATATCATCCTGCGCAACGGCCGTCCTTGCAATCATAATAGCTGTCGGGTTTTGAATTTGCTACGGGTTGTAAAACAAAACACAAGCAAACGCGTAAGCTGGGCAGAAGACCTTAGGTTACCTACTAACCTAAAACGGATCGGAAACCTTAGTAGTTAACTAACTAACCATTTCTTTCAAGAGAGTGTTGCCATCCTTAGTAAGCTTGATATCTCCAGCTCCACCGACAAGCCTAGGCAAGGAAATCATAGAATACATGAAATCGGAGCAAGAGAGATTATAAGATGTGTAAAGGAATAGAGTAGCGGTTACATTTTAATTGTGCCTTTGGGGCCGAGGTTGGATTTGAGAACGTCTTGCAAGCCCTTGGCGGCATTGATGTTCATGTGAAGCGCCGCCGATTTGTTGAGCACTTCGGCGTTAGGGTTGAGTACTTTCAGCGACATTTTCGTTTAGTGCTTGGAGACGGGGTTTCCGCGCCTGAGTCAAAAAGAAAGAGCAGACTATCGGTGCTTCTCTGGATCCGGGGGGTGCACCGAGTTGGGGAGGGAGAGGACGTGTAAGAGTGCTAGTATGTTTTAGGGCTTTCTGGAAGTTCAAAGTAAAGAGCAGCAGCGTGTTTTAGGTCAAGGAAAACACGAAACGCGGCGTTTCGCTTTTGCTTTTGGTTTCGCACGGAACGACACCGTCTTAATGGTGCATCCGGCAGGATTGCTCTTATAATCTGAAGCATGTATGTTTTTATCAAAAGACAATTAAAATATTTTAACGGTAAATTAAACAAATAACTAATCTGACCATTTCAGGACCAACAGCACCAAAGACAATATTAAAGCACAGACAATATAATTTTCGGATAAAGTGAATTACATAAATAAATAAATTTGGTCGGGTTTTTCCTATTCGACTCATTTCTTGTCGTCGTCCCTGCCGCGGCGATTCTTTGCCTCAGTCTTCAAGGAACTTGGTAGCGCACTCTGCAAACTATGGCTTCTCCTTCAACATAACTCTCCTCCGTCCATTTCTTTCTGATACTATGAACTATAATATGCTAGTATCCATGGAATTATACCCCAAAGTCTGTCTCCATTTCAACGCCTCAAAAGTCCTTTCAGGCAGCGTCATCCTTAAACCCCTCAAAAACCCTATTCTTTCAGTCAAGCACAAAGCTTGTAATTTCCAGTTACAGTCGCTTCCTGTTCTCAAAGGCAACCGAACCGCCTCTAGAATGAAACTTTCTGCTTCTCCAACTGAACCAATTCTACCTGAAGAAGAAAGACAAGAAGCTGCGCCTAATGTTAAGGAGGTTTGTTACATTCGTACATGATTTTGAATAGCATGTTCTTGTTTTTTGTTATTTTAAAATTTATTCTTGGGGCGAATTTGTTTATTGTTGTTTATAAAAGTTGGATTAATTGCATGTTTTTGTATGGATAAACAAAGGTTGGTATTACAAAAAGAATTGATTTTTAATGTTTTATGCGTTCAATATTTAGAGGCTTGGAGTGTTGGTGAAGCCAATGGAGAAACCCAGGATAGTGTTGAAGTTCTTTTGGTTGGATAAGGTAATTGGCATCGGCCTTAACCAATTGATACCAGGGCACGGAACAATTCCTTTGAGTCCGTACTACTTTTGGCCTAAGAGTGATGCCTGGGAGGAGCTTAAACTGTTGCTTGAGAGCAAACCCTGGATATCTCAGAATCAAATGGATATTCTTCTCTCTCAAGCTACTGATATGATCCTATTGTGGCAGGAGGAAAAAAATGCCGGTTTATAGTAAGCAACAGAACAGGGGAGGTTTGAAAATTAGGCCTGTTTGGTACAAGTCGGTGCATATTGTAATCTGGCGCTGTTATTTATCAGCTATGATGTAAGATTTTGTTTACGATGTTTGGCATGGTTTTACTTGGAAGATTATATTGTAACCTATTGTATCAATCACACCAATTGGTTTCTAAGTCATGTTATTGCTGCATTCTCCCTTCCCTACAGGGGAGCTAGTGTTTTTTCTGATGAGCCCATAGCAATCCTCGTTACGTTGCCCTTTCAAATGGGAATGATGTAAATCAGAAGTTGTTGACGAAGATGGCATTCCCTGCTCTCCGACCTTGTTTATATGCTTATGTCAGTTCAGTTCAGTTCAGTTCAGTTCAGTTCAGTTCAATATAAACTCCTATATGGGTGGGCTGAAATGGTCAATCTAGGGTGTTCTTCTAGATCTGCAGGTGGCCAACGTTGTGAGAATGAACGCTAATAAACAACAAAAGCGGCTCAAGCGTGCCTTTTCAACCTCGGAATTCCAAGTTCAAAAGTAATGGCTGTTTCTGTGTATGCCTAAGAAAGAGCTCTTCCAGGGTGAAATAAGTCATTCAACGATCAAAATAAAATAAAAGACACAGATTTTAAATCCTCTCTGAGCTGCTTTTACTAGGAAACTTCAGGCTATTGATTATTCCAGGTTTTTCTTAGGCCTGTCGATCCATGACTCTTTCTGACAACATCTTTTTCCATAAGACCAGAAACCCAATAGATTTACGAACATTGTGAATCCTAGCTACGAATATTTCAATATTTATTTGGATTATGTATATACGGTGAAGGAGTTCGTATACGTGCGAACTATGGCTAAACAAAAACTGAAATATACAAAGTACAAATGGTTTCCTTCTTCTCCGAGGTACTTCTGGCAAATGCTTTCCTTTATGCTCTCCTAGTCCTCACTGACAAATGCTTCCTTTCTCCATGAGAATGCTTTGAACCCAACTGTACAACAAAGTTTGAATGTTTCATCAGTGATTTGTCTTCCCTGGGATTTATTATGGTATGATTGGTATGCGATTTCTGAGAGTTCCACTCAAGGGACCCATTTGGATGTTGTGTTCCATCCTCGCACAGCTCATCTCTCTCGGTGCTCTTGTCAGTTCCATGTATAGCCATTTGCTTCCCTGTCTTTTCGTGATGAGAAAATGGATATAAAGGTTTTATTCCGCTCCAAATGTTCTCATCAGAAATTGAGGTGTGTGGTTTCCAGTTTATATCGTGTGTCGTCTCTCTTCCATCCAGTTCCTCAGTATCTCCGGTGATACTGTTTTCTATCAAATCTTCATCCTCAGCTTTAGAGCTATCGCTGTCAATTGAACCTTTATGGTCCAATGCCAATTCACCATATGAGGGTTCCATTTGTCCTGATACATCAGAGTCATACATGGCTTCTTTTTTATGCGAAGACCCACCATGATCATCGTAATCATTTTCCTGAGATTCTTTTCTCGAGAGCTTCACAGCGGCTCTGGCAGCGGCTGCAGCATAAGCTGCTGATTCAAAGGCCTCTTGAGCAGCAGCAGCTACATCTCTGTACTTCTTCCTTGCTCTTACAGATTCAGACAGTTCCTCAAGATTGATCTCCTCGTGGGAAACCTTAATTTCTCTTCCTCGAGAATCAATATTATCCAACTCGTTAGCTGGTTCATCAGATTCTTCCTGTTGCTTCATGCTGACATTTAGTTTTTCCTGAAACCAACAAAATCAAGACAGTACAGTTCAAAACTTTAGTTCCATACTTCTCCTCTGCAGTGGTGGACACGATATTTACCTCAGAGACCTGAGGAATATCTTCTTCATGTTGCAGCGTGATACCATTCTCAGCGGCCACCTCTTTCAGAACCTTTAACTTGCTTCTCCAACTTGGCTGTTTAGCGGAAAGCTTCTGAATGATCTGAACCAAAAGATTCGGGTTTAGGATTACATGAAGACTCAATTTTAGCGATATGAACGTAAAAGCTTACCATCTTACCTTACCTTTGGATTCACTCGACAGTTGCTTCTCAGCTCAAGTGCACGAGCTGAGAATTCTTTCCCAAATTTTAATGTGACAAGCCCTCGAATCTCCTGCAGCTCCGGAAATTCCCCACATCTTGAAGACGCAAAGATCAAGCTTGATATTGCTTCTTTAAGCTCCTCAGGGCATTCCCTACGCAACCACACTCGACTTAATAGAAAGAAAATAATTCTGACAAAAGAGGAAAAAGAATTAATGACTTCAAGAAACTAACTTGCTAGCTTTTAAAATGATAACCCTTTCCATGAGGAGGTGGCAGTATTCCTCCAACACGGCAAAAGCATCCACCATATCCTGATCCTTGATGACATGCTCGACCTGTCATGTGAATATTATCTGATCACTCTAAACTGAGAAGACAGAAAAGAAAGGAATGGCAACAGAAAGAACAGAAGAACAGTGGAATACACGAAGAAGAGCTCTCTCTTGGTAACCCAGGTTAAGGAGCTGAATAACATCTGACTTCGCATGGGAACACCGAACTTGTCGCTGTTTCTTGAGGATGGCAATCCTAGAAATCGCAAGATTTGCAAGAGTAATGACTTTGGAGGTCTTGAAGCTTCTCCCAAGAAGAGCATCTAGTTTCTTGCCCATATCTTTCTTCTTCAAAATTTCTTGGTTTTAAGCAAGAAGAAGCACTACTCATCCAGGAAGGACCGCTTTAACAGTGCTTTTGATCCTGATATGTATCAAGAAAGCTGACAGTATAAAGCTCACCTGTAATATTTATATATTCTGATGGTGAGCCTTGATGCTCATAATTATAGCTTTGTATCAAAGTCGCCAGCTGCATTAACAAGCTATTATAGTATAGAACAGAAGCATTAATTGGTCTTTGGGCCACCTTTGAATTGGCCAAAAGCATGTTTTCCTGGGAGAACAACGTATCCAGGAACCTTCAATCTTTATAATGTCAACAAATAGATACATTTCTGTTCCAGAACTGTGGAAGTTTTACCCCTAGGGGTTTTCAGCCCGGACCCACGAGGATATACAAACATTCATGGGCAAAGAGTGGAAGTTTTACCCCTAGGGGTTTTCAGCCAGGACCCACGAGGATATACAAACATTCATGGGCAAAGAGAAAGCACATCATGCAACTATCATTCATTTAAAGAAATCTCCATCTGTCTCTGTCCTTTTTATTGAAATTTTCTATATTTCCGATTAACTCATTGGTCTGATTCCTATCATCGTAGAAGTAACGGAGTCCTTGATGGAACGCATCTCCATTCCGAGATCGGACAAGAGAAAGAATAGTATCACTGTCAAGCAAAACAGATGAACACCCTGATGGCTAGGTTTGCTGCAAAAAGAAAGGATAGCCATTTAATAGGTTCCCGTACCAGCTTGATATATCCTCACAAACGGGGTAGGAAGTTGGTTGAATCTTCTAAAAGGCGGAATCCTCTGTAGTTTCAAACTTTTTGTTGACAATAGAAACTCAGTTTTAAGTGAACTTCTATTACTTCTCAAAGCCTGGGAGGAAAGTGTCACTCATATTTCATGGACTTTCTTGTCATGTACGTTTTGTACGTTTATTTCGTGGAAAGATGTTAATGGTGTAATGATGGACATATTTTTTGCAAAAAGTTTTGATAATTGAAAAAGCGTTATTCTTAATCAATAAATCTTAGTACTGTTTTTCAAGATTTTTAGATCAGATTGGTTTCGTAGCATATGTGAAATCATTAAAAACATATTAATATTAAATATTTTCTTTGATATTTTTCGAGCGGAGTCAGTAGAAAATAAAGTTAGTCAAATTTGCTCCAATTCAAATTCGGGAAGTACTCATCAGGAGAAAGAAAACAATCATAAAGATCTGTAGGATTCTTCGGTAAGCTGTCCAACTGCACTGATTCAATAACGCTGAAAACTCTGAATCGAGACGTATGCTAAAACTAGGTTTCAGCACGAGAAGAGAACACGGTTCTTCTGTCTCCCTTGTTACCCTCCCCTACCCTACCCTACCCTACCCTAATTGATCGATGCTCGTGGACAAAGAGAAACATCCCAACACAATATGTAAATATGTATGGTATAACCAACATTAAAGAACAACGCAGAAAGTTATCTATTTTTGTCCAAGGATAGAAAGTTGACATGAACATGAGAGTCTGCTCCAAAAGACTGCACAACTGTTTTTGGACAAGACGCTAAGGAGAAGACACAAGTCACACAACCGTTTAATTTGTATCATCCTCAAACTCATGAGCATGATCTAATAAATAATTGGCCGCCAGTTCTTCATTCTTGTTGCATGCAAAGAATACCTCCAATACTATGGCTCGATCAAATCCCATCGCTTCAAGCTGCCAAATTTATGTATTCAATGCCGACAAAAAAAATTAGATCACACATAAATAATGCCTATTTTTAAAAAAATTTGTTTGTCTAGTAACAATTCATTTTTCTTCTAAAACCAAGTATTCATCATGCTATTAATAAATGCTAGAGCTCGGTTCAGTTCTACAAAAAACAAATTTCCAGCGTTCCGTATAAGAATTGATCAACTTTCAGCTAATGAGTCATGCTGCTTTTGTTTTCTGGCAGACAGTTTAATTGTGCAAATGTCGAGGAAATGCACCACTGCAATTTTTGTAGTACTTTCAAATGCAGGGAAAAAATTTACTAAATTACCAAAAACCACTTTCGAACCTTTAGAGCAGCTACAATTTGGAACTGACCTCTGAAAGCCAAGATATATGTTAAAACAAGTGAACTAAATCAATTAACTTACACGTTCAATTGCTTCCCGCTCCTCAGCAGTGACAGTCACAGACTGCGGTATTAGTGAGGCCAGCTGACCCAGCACATTCCTAAGAATCCATAGCATGATCAAAATTTCATCTCACATACAGGCAACCCCAATAAATAATTCAAAACACAGATTCATCTCACCCGTCTCCTTCCACAGGTTCATTTATCAGGCGCAGGAAATCAGCTTGATGGTCTTGGATAAGCCGCATCAATTGTGGATTTTGCTTTCCAAGCTCCTGAAGCATAGGCTACAACAGAATGAAAATGAAAAGTTAGTATGGAATTTACAATATTGCAACAGAGGAAACAAGAAAACAAACCCCAGTGATGGAATTACCTGCAGGATTTGGGGGTTTGCTTGTACCATAGCTCGCAAGGCTTGGAACTGAAATAAAGATGGCAGGTGAAAAATCCAGATTTATCTGGAAAATAAGAGGTTTCATACTGAACATGATAAAATGTCTTAAATACCTGCTGGCTGTTCCGCAAAAAATCCAGGTTGCCACCACCAGCATTGGAACCCACACTAGGAAGACCCTGGTAAAAAGGATGCTAATAATTCAACCGCACTATACTTCATAAAAAAATGACAAATCAACAGAAGGCATACCTGTGGAAATAGATCTAATGGGCTTGCATTAGGTCCACCACTAGTTGGTGCTGCTGGTTGTTGAGGTTGGAGCAGAGGATTCACAGCTTCCCCACCAGCAGGAGCTTGTACAACAGGTGGAATTTGAGTTTGTGCAACAGGTGGCATTTGAGGTTGCTCAGGAATTCCCTGAAATAGTAAGATATTAATTTGACTACTAGAATATCATTTGCATATTGTCTAAATTGATCTGCGACTCCATTGTATCTCAGGAACAAATTTCAAATACACGAGCCTCCTAATAACTTTTTTCTTGACCAAAAAATTTCCATGGAGATCGCATATCAATATGAAGGTTTCAACATAATTTAATCACATGCAAGTAGGGATTTAACGACACATCACAAAACAGTATAAGTTACCTCTCTGTAATAGAAAAGGACTTACAGAATATAGATATTCAACTGCCCTTTCAGGATTATTATATGCAGCACGTAAGGCCCGTACAACAGTATCCCGATCCCAGCTTCCACCACCCATATCAAGAATCTGTTGAATGGTAGACTCTAAATTACTTCCTGCAACAAGATTTGATGCTGCTTGTCCATACACATCTGATTCTGAACTGTTTCAATACCAAGAAAAAGGTTTAATACATCAAAGAAAGATAGAGATAATGCTGTGTATTACAAGATAACCATGCACTAATAATCAAGATTGCAGTTTGTGAAACTATATAAAGGCTAAGATTTAAGTTTCATTCACCTTAATATGTTACAAATAGCACTACAAAATATATTATCTCCACTGTGGGATAATAAATACTTACGAAATTGAAGTAACTGCAGCAGGCGTAGATTGCGCAGCGGGTTGCGATCTTCAATTTAGAAATAAATTATATGAAGCAATATTGAAAGAAGTGCATCAAATTATTGACCAATATACCATGTCAAGAGGCAAAAGAAAATAGAGACAAAGTTATAAACTGAAACTCACGATGCAGTAGCCGTAGCAGGAGCAGGAACAGGAGCAGGAGCAGGAGCAGAAGCTTGAGATGTTGGTGATGGTTGTGCCACACTAGAAGGCAAAGAGCTTGCCGGTTGGGCCTACAAGTGAAAGCAGTTTATAATTGAAAATGGAATACCAATTCAGTCAGTAACTCTCTTGTCAATTCTTGCTTTCTTGCTTTCTCGCATACAGTAATTTTTTGATAGATCTTGCTTACAGTAATGAAAAGAATTGATAAGTGAGTAATGAGGCACTGAATAAAGTTAAAGGATATAAACATGACACCTGGAATAAGGTTAGTTCAATCAAAATTAAGAGATAATTGACAAACTGCTAAACCTATCATATTTATCCATAAAAAATTGTCACATTATGATTATAAAATGATTCCAACATTGACAAGTACCATAACCAAGACTGCACAGAAGGATTCATATCCATGGCATTTCAAACCAAATACAACATTATTCAAGTACGCAAATTACAATAGACGATTCAATGCAAGCCAATCTAAGACAAAGCTGATGTACAGAATAGCATTGAATGAAACACCATTGCTCTGTAACCTTCCAAATCTATCATGCCAAACTTTTGGACGCCCGACTAAAATGCATCACCATCAACTTTTCTCAAACCTATTTCCAAACACAATCAAATATCTAGTCATTGGAACAATAATCCAAGACTAAAATGGCATCTCCATCTACTCCTATCACTCCTATTTCCAAACGCAATCAAATATCTATGTGTAACCTGATATTTCAAGCTAAAGCTGAGTCTGAAGCATCACCCAGAAGTGTATCAGTAGCTAATTCTGAAGCCATAAGTATCCCTTGAAGACAGCCGAGTTTGTTGAAACATAATTCCGTTAATATATCTCATCCAAAATGAGAATAAAATAATTACTCCTCTTTCGGCAACCAAATAGAATTATAGAACTTACTCGGCTGGCAGGTTCACCTAAAGCCGTCGATGACCCGCCTGATGAAATCTTGGTCTGCATACACTCCAAATTCCAAAACGCACGAATCACTAACAGCATTCACATAATTTTCTCCAATTCTAGCACTAAATCACAGTATGCTTGAAACTTTTCGAATAAACCACCAGTTAAGCGGCCAAATGATAAACTCACTGACCTTGCTCAGCATAACAACGATAAAACTGTTCTCCGCAACTTTATTCTCATCGAGCGTCGTCTCGTCCTTGAGAACTTTCCCTTGGTGAATAAGCATTTGTTGTGCTGCCGGATACACGTCAGCACCCTGTGCACTCTCTATGCGCTTCTTCACATCAGCTATCTAAACAGGGTTTTTTGGTTAACAAAATTAACTACGTTACTACCAAATTACGAGACTATATATAAAGAACGACATAGGAATTCATAATTTGAAACAACAGAAACGGTACAAGGAGGAATTGAAAAGGATTTTAATTAATTAGAGAAGCTACCGTATCTTCGAGTTTGACTTCGATCTCGAAGTTAGTTCCCTTCAAAGTCTTCACAAAAACCTTCATCTTCTCCAACGCGTTACTTCCACAGTATAGATCCAAATCCTCGAGTGCTCTGTCAATTACAAATCCAAGTCCCTCGGTTTCTCCGTCAATCGGCACCGATCCTCCTCTGATGCAGCGGTTAACTTTTTATCAGAGAGAGAGGGGGGGAGGGGTCAGTGGTAGTCGGGGCGAAATAAAGAAGTCCAAAGCGCTATTTGTTTCTCACCAGATGCCTTCTTCCACTTTAGGCTTTGTGTATATATATGGGGGTTGTTATCTGGTAAGGGCGGTGTTTGGTACAATAGTTTGTGACTTATCTTAGGGTGATGACACCTCAAAATGTGCGAATAAACTGGGATGTGTCAAAATATGATTTGTTACCAGTGAGCCTCCAATTGATATCTCCCCTCATGGAATAGGACGAGATCCTCTGTTTGAACTTCGAAGTGATTTAAGAAAAAGGGTACGCAGTATGCGAAAGTAAAATTGATTATTTAAAAAGACATTCTATGATTTGATAATTAAATTTAACAATACATAATAAAATTTATAATAAAATTAAACTAAAGAATAATAAAATAAATCTAGCTCAATTTTCTAATCGTCATTATCATTTTTTAAAATTAATCATTTTCGAATATTTGCACCAAACATGTGTGCCTTTTCCTTTTATCCATTATTTTTGTCTGATTATAACCTTTCGATACCATTAAAGGCCATCTTTAACTCCAAAAATATGAGACCACAGATAAAAAGTATCACCAACCAAAGATTGTCTTTAAGAGGATATTTCGGACAAAGCGGTACCGTTTACAGAAAACATAGGCGGGGGGGCTTCCTTGTCATCAAATTGAGGACAAGTTTTATACATTGTTTGACGTCTGTCCTCCCCGCAGTGGTCAGGAAGTCGTACTCCTTGGGAAAGTCTGTTTGTTTTTTTAACATTTGCTTTTAGTAGAGTGAAAAATTACAGGAGGCCCAACCTTATTTCCTATCATGGAGGCCCAATTCTGATTTTGCTACGAAACGGGAATAATGATTCTTGGAGCTTAGTCCAGCCCCTAATCGTAAAGGTTTCCAACAGATATGGGCTTAATCAGAGATTTTAAGCCCATAAAAACATTGATACCAAGCCCGCATTTGTCCAGTCATGAAAACTCACAAGAAACGTTGCCGTTTGAAGCGTAAGAACTATCCATTGTTTACTATCTACTAACCGGCTACCAGCGGCGGTTTCCTCCGCTTCTTCTCTCACCTTCTGGTTTCAGCTAGCTCTCCGTCGCAACCAACGGTTTCCTTCCATCACAACTGCGGATCTCCGTGACTAGTCAAACTTTTGCAACGACGCCACTTACTCAATCCGCTATTATTAAGGTCTTCCTCTACTTTGTCCGTGCACTTATTTTATCAGTCTTTACGAAGCACTTTTCTGCTCAAAAGTGAAAGGAGAAAAAAAAAGGTCATGCATCTATTTCCCTTTTTCTAGTCATCTCATTCATTCATTTTGATGTAGATCGTATCTTGAATCTTCTTGGCGTCAATAGAGAGATGACAAATAAAAGCAGAAAGAAGGCGGTACAGAAGGTAGGCAGTGAAAACTCTAATGATCATGATGACTATCTATCCTTGTTGTTCGGTTTCAGAGGAATTTTGGCTCCATTCCTCTGCATTGCCGTATTCGGCTTCCTGGTTAGATTGGCCGTGTCATTGCATTCATATTCTGGTGCTGGAGATCCCCCGAAATTTGGAGACTATGAAGCTCAGCGTCATTGGATGGAGATCACAATCAATCTTCCAGTCAAGGAGTGGTACCATAACGGCACCAACAATGACCTTGCTTATTGGGGGCTTGACTACCCACCGCTCACTGCTTACCAGAGCTATGTTCATGGCCTCTTCCTCAGATATTTTGACCCAGATTCAGTTTCGATTTTCACTTCACGCGGTCACGAATCATATCTCAGGTTTGCAATACGAACTTGTCGATTTTTATATGGTTCTTTTGTTTGGTTAAATGATAGGCGGAATTGGGAGCTGAATTAGTTTTTGCATGCTTTACTTTGCAGTAAACTACTCATGAGGTGGACAGTTCTATCATCTGATGCCTTGATATATTTCCCCGCGGCTCTATATTTTGCTCTTGTTTATCATGGTAGTCGCCCCACTGGCCATATCAGTGACGTGGCATGGCACATTGCACTGATTCTTATCAATCCATGCTTGATCTTAATCGACCACGGCCATTTTCAGGTTTCTCATCATCTTATGGTCAAGTTTCTCTGTTCTTGTCATCAGTTGTTGAATTTTCACAATAGTCTCCTCACTTCTTGGTATTTCCTTTTCAGTTTAACTGTATCAGCTTGGGGCTAGCTCTAGCTGCAATTGCTGCTGTTCTTTCAAAGAAAGACCTAGTAGCTTGCCTACTGTTCTCTCTTTCTCTCAACCATAAACAGGTGCTTTCGATTCATAGTTTTTCCTTTTGAATTGTATAATCGTATTCCTTGAAGATTGGTGTTGGGATGATTCATTATCAATTTAAGTTATATTGGTAGAACTTTCTTTGTTTGGAGGCAGGTGGACTGATGTTGAATATATAATAGCAGAGGTTTGATTTCTGCATTTGAACTATGCATATAGCTTCATCTTTCTCATGCTAAGTTTCACACTACCATATTTTCCTTCACTTGACTCTGTCTGTTGACTGTTACCATGTGCAATTGACCATCAGCATGCTTCATTGCCTGAGAATATCAGAAACAGTTTTAGTATTTTGGAAAGAAACAAACATAGTTATTTCATTACCTTTCTACATCCTACCAGCCTACTAAATTCTAGCATGGATTCTTCCTATATCCTTGTTATCTCCATATAACAGTTTTGTTCTAACCTTTTGTGGTACTTTCTATGTTTACTTCCAGATGAGTGCATATTTTGCACCTGCATTTTTCAGTCATCTCTTAGGTAATTGTCTAAGGCGTAAGAATCCCCTGCTCGAGGTTTTGAAACTGGGTTTTGTGGTATTAGGAACCTTTGCGATAATTTGGTGGCCCTATCTTCACTCAAGAGATGCTGTTTTGGCGGTAAAATGATGTATTTATTTTTCTTTGCTGAGTCCATATGCACTTCCTACCATGTGCAATATTTGTTACTTAATGTGAAAAAAAAAGGGCACTAGTATCTCATCTTCTTTGGCTGTTCACATAATGGTTGAGTTTTACTGATGCACGACACTCTCTTCTTACTTTTTAATGTCTTATAAAATATAAATTTTATTATTTAAAAATTATCTGGGATCCCACTGAAAACTCTCATTCATTGTTCTTCTCAACTGCCAGAATAAATTTATCCTCGAAATAATTAGAGAGATTGACTATTTCAATATTAACACTCTTTCAAGGAAATGTGTGCTACTTTAAATTTGTCAGGACTGCCTTCTTTTTTGGTGAAGTAGATTATATAAAGTTTTCCTCTTCCATTGTAACTACGGTAAGCAACTAGCATCGTAATCAGCATTATAAATCCTAGTGATTAAAATTGCAAGCAGAAGTGAATATTTTATTGATCATCTGGTACTAAAGTGACTTTAGGATTTCAATGAAAACGTAATGTTAATCATGCTGCTGATGAAACATTGCAGTTTTATTTTATATGCAAAATGATGGACTGGATACATTATTTATAGATGTGTACATACAAAGCTTTGAGAACGTCTGTTAGGATGCATTGTATGCCTTAATTACTTGTTCGCAGTCATTCCTCTTTCAATTTGATCATTTATATGTATGTTTTACGACTCACTAATTAGTTAAGTTGGTGTTTGGTACAGGTTCTCTCTCGTCTTGCTCCTTTTGAGAGAGGAATATATGAGGATTATGTCGCTAACTTTTGGTGCACCTCATCAATTGTCATCAAGTGGAAGAGATTATTCGCAACACAGTGGCTGAAACTTCTCAGCTTAGTCGTTACGATATTATCTTGCCTGCCTTCAATGATTCATCAAATAATGGCTCCCAGCAGCAAAGGATTCCTGTATGGACTTCTAAATAGTTCATTTGCATTCTACTTATTTTCATTTCAAGGCAAGTATATATTCTTTTTCCTTTCCAAATATCGGAGTTTGAGTTTATATCTTGCATTATAAACGGTTTCCATCATTTCTGCAGTACATGAGAAGTCGATTCTGTTGCCTCTTCTTCCTGCAACTCTTCTGGCTAGGGAACTTCCTTGCCTATTCTACGTACTAATGCACTATGCATTATTCTCTATGTTTCCCCTCCTGTGCCGTGACAAATTGATTGTTCCATACATGGGTCTTCATACTCTCCTCATCCTGATTTACCTTGCACCTAGTGGAAGACGTCAGCTTAAAACGCATCTTTCTGCCACTCACACTGTACCTATGCTTTTATCAGGCGTTCTGTATTTCTCTTCCCTTGTTCTTCATAGTATTTACTTAACCATTCAGCCCCCCCGGAAGTATCCTTTCCTCTTTGAAGCAATGATTATGAGTCTTTGCTTCTGTCACTTTGTGTTTTTTGCTCTTTACACTAATGCAAAACAATGGATGTTGTCAAGAGGATTTACATCAAGGGATAAAGAAAAGAAGCTTAGTTGATTTCCATTAGTTTTTGGTCCTTACTTATTACTTTTACTATGACTTTTTTACCTTCGAGGCAACACGCTTGGGAAGGAGGGCAAACACATGTAGAGTATTTCCAGCTTGACACATTATTTGTGACATATTTTTATTGAACCAAGAGCTTATAGCTTCCCATTTACTAGCGATCCATGCTCAGTTGTATGGATCGTTGGGATTGTTCAACTCTTTAATTAAATGTTTAGTGGTACTTATTCTGGTAATGGGTGCATTTTCTTTCAATTCTTCCGTTGTTCTTCTATAGTTTAGAGACTATGCTGCCTGAATATCAAATACCACAGCTCTCCTGAAGTTGGGCATGCAGGTTGGTAGACTCGAACTCTACACCCAACACAGATTTGGTGTACAATATGTGATTAGAATAAGAAAAAAGTTGGTTAAATCAATTCATTTTATTTCAAAATATCATTTCTAATTCATTTTATTTTATGTTATTTTGCTCAAATGGAAAGAAAATGGGCCACGAACACATTATAATGACCATGTAATATATTATCTATGTGGTGAATGGTATTGCTTATCTGTTTGGAAGCTTTGTTCTGGGCTGTACAAAGAAACAAAACATGCCACAATTGATTAGCCCACAAGGTGAATGGGGAATAACAAATTGGAAACAAGACCTGGCAGATATGGGGTTTGATGCGAAGACAAAATTCTCGTTGGCTTAGAAAGACGGCAAAATAATGGAAAGACAAATCCTGAAAGGTATGTAAAACTATATAAAATGCAAAAGCAGTGTCGGGCTTAGCTAGCTACTGAGGACTTGGTTCAAAAAGCATATATCGAGGATCAATCAATAGAATTTCCACCATTAGTGTGGAAATTTCAAGAGTAATCAATAAAATACAATAAAATAAAATAAATCGCATAAAATATCAATGCTGATTTTTCTTAAACAGCACAATAACAACAAAAAATACGACAGATTGACCGAATTTACGAGATAGATGAGTTTGTCACAGCAAAAGATGCCGAAAGAGGGTTACGAGTTTTTTTTTTAGAAAAATATATTGAAGGCATCAATTACTCAAGTTAAAGGAAAAGACAAGAAGTATATTACATTTAAAAATGGTTAAAAATTGTAATATTGTCTTATCGACCCTTAATTGGAAATTAAGCAATCCAATTAGAACTTTGAAACGTCACCAGATAAGTAAAATTGGATAAACAGAGAAGGAAAGGGCATATTTTAGCATAGATAAGATAGCCAAAAAAAGGAAAAGGGACAGACAACCCAGATGGATATGAGCTGGCTTTACTATAGTTTAGTTTAGATTCTACGAATACTAGCATCAATGGAATTTACTCTTGCATTTTAAAAAAAAAATTAAAAATACTAATTTTCATATGAATTTTTTCTCATAATAGACATGATCACATTAAATAATATTTGAACCTTTCAAGTATGTTTCTTCCCATATTTCTGGCACTTTTTGTTTGGTTCATGTATTTCTTTTGGTATTATAATTTAATTAATCTAAATTGGACGATCCTTTCTTTGAAAAAATTGGGTTCATAGAATTTTAATTATGAAAGAAAAGAAAATAAACAATATAAATAGTAATTAATAATCGATAAAGGTTGGATTCCGTAAAAAAAAAACTACGAGAACATAAATAGAACTTGTTCTGTTAGTAACGGACAAAAAATATATAATGGTGAATAGTAGGTCATTACCTCTCGTGAGATACAAGATCAAGCAGATCCTTTGTAGATTTGTTTCCATTTTACACAAATAACTTGCCATAATTAATAATAGCCGGCACAAAGTTTTTTCTATTTCTATTTTTGGTAAGAAAATGAAAAAGAGTGGTATTGCTAGCTAACCTTCTCTCCCAAATGCCATGGCTATATAAATCAGTGTCTATCTCCGTAGTTTTCACTAAAACCAGCCTATCTATTTCCCTGTCTTTTCCTGTGGGTGTGTGCTTGTGTTTGTATACTGCGAATCCGGTTTGCTTGCTAGTCTCCTCCATGGCCGTGATGCTATTGGTGTTGACAACCCTGTTGGTTATATTGTACTCTTTCTTGTTTAAGGTTGCATACGATACCATCTCATGCTACTTTCTTACGCCAAGACGCATCAGGAGGATTATGGAGAAGCAAGGAGTGCGTGGCCCAAAACCCCGCCCTCTTACAGGCAACATTTTAGACGTGGCCGCTATGGTCTCCAAGTCCACTTCCAAGGACATGGATCATATCTCTCATGACACCGTTGATCGTCTTCTCCCGCATTATGTTGCCTGGTCCAAACAGTATGGTATGCAGGCATACATGTGTATATATATAGGAAAATCATATTTACATATTTCGTGTATGTGCATCTAGTCACGTCATTAAAGGAAGGTTCATCCGTGTTTAAGAGCAACTTTTGGTTGGCTTTTAATCTGTGAAGGGAAAAGATTTATATTTTGGAATGGGGTTGAGCCACGGATGTGCATAGCAGAGACTGAGTTGATCAAGGAACTGCTTACCAAGTACAGCACCAAAGCTGGAAAATCATGGCTGCAACGAGAAGGAACGAAACATTTTATTGGTCGAGGTTTGTTAATGGCTAATGGCAGTAATTGGTACCATCAACGCCATATTGCTGCTCCTGCATTCATGGGAGAAAAACTCAAGGTAAAATGTCTGTGTTATTCGAATTGAAGTTCGTTAAAAATATATACAGATATAAATGTAATCGGTCCAAGTGATTTGGATTGGATGGATTTCCATTTCTCTTACAGAGCTATGCAGGGCTTATGGTGGAATGCACAAAAGACATGCTCCAGTCACTGCAAAAGGCGTTGGAATCAGGCCAGACAGAGGTTGAAATCGGAGATTACATGACCAGAGTTACTGCTGATATAATTTCAAGAACAGAATTCGATAGTGGCTACGAGAAAGGGAAGCAAATTTTCCATCTCTTGACAGTTCTACAGGGTCTGTCTGCTCAAGCAACCAGACACCTGTGCCTTCCCGGAAGCCGGTGAGTCTCATTCTCAGTCAGAGTAACAAAACAGATTTGTTTATCTGATTCAATAGCTTCGACAAAAACGGTACATGCTTTTTTGTTTTCCTTTTTGGCAAGGCGGGGATTTATTTCCCAAACTGTGCCAGATTCCATCTTTTCGTATAACCTTTATTCATGTTTCTCCTTTGTCAATCCCTTTCAAGTTGGTTTTAGTTTCTGAAATCTGTGTGCGACTCCTATTGCAAGTAGCTGCACTACAGATACACCATGGCGATGCTCAACATGTGGAGTTATTTAATAAATTGCATTACCTTTTTTTCACAGGTTCTATCCCAGTAGGTACAATAGAGAAATAAAATCACTGAAGTTGGAAGTGGAAAGGCTACTAATGGAGATCATACAAAGCCGACAAGATTGTGTGGAGATGGGTAGGAGCAGTTCTTATGGTAGTGATTTATTAGGCATGCTTCTAAATGAAATGCAAAAGAAGAGGAGTGATGGGTTTGGCATAAACCTACAGTTGATCATGGATGAGTGCAAGACATTCTTCTTTGCGGGACATGAAACCACTTCTCTTCTACTCACATGGACTGTAATGCTTCTAGCCAGCAACCCTTCTTGGCAAGAAAAGGTGCGGGCCGAGGTGAATGTAGTCTGCAAAGGTGAAACACCCTCGCTAGATCATCTATCCAAATTCACTGCGGTAAGCCAACAGTTAGCCCTATCTTGATTTTTTTTTCTCCCCATTTATAACCAAGAAAATGAGTTTTTCTTTTCCTTCCCACTAACCACACCCTTTTCCGTTCTTTTATATCTTCAACTTTTAGTTATTAAAAGACCTAACCAGGTTAGAACTATGCAAAAACCCACCCAGCTAGACCGAATTGCTATGGCCCTGTCTGTACTGTCTCGGGCTGGCCATTCTGACTTTGCAGTATAATTTCTGCAACTAGCTCAGACTTTAAACTACTCTATTTGGACTTTATAGAAGTGTTACTTCAGAAAAAAAAAATAATAAAAACGACTTCACAGAAGCGCCAACTTCAGGTTCTGATAAGATATAGTTAGTGGGCGTTGTACGTGGCCTCTTCTCCCTCGGCATTGCCTAAAGCTTGGAAATTTCTAACTTAAAAAGGTAATACCCACAAGGTGCTACCTCTAGTCATATAAATATGTTTTTAAGTTGTTCATTCCCTTATATATAATTAGCATTCCTTCAATCAAGTTGCTGGAGAAAACACACCAAGTTTTTCAGATGATTGTTGCTTTGATGGTCAGTACCAATTGGGCTTCCAGAAGAAGACAAAATGACCGGGACCATTCTTCCATGACTCTCCCCTCTTTGGATCGTTTGCTTAGAATTATAGTATACTCATTTCACAACCTAGGTGCCTACCCTTGGTGGGGATTAAAATTTAGAGTCCCTCAAAGTCAGCCAAAAGACAGAAAGGACTGGCTTTAGTTAGGAGCATCGACATAGTTGGAACAGTCAAGATATAAATCTATGATGCCATGAGAAAAGTTAGGAACCTTCCGTCAAACTAAAAGTTGACAACATTCCCTCTTTTTGCCTTCTTAGTGTAGTGGACTTCCTCCTGTGGTTGACTTAAAGCGTGGGTTACTGATGGTCCGCCATGACAAGGAGTGGAACAACATGAAAATTTTGACTATGTTGCTTTTATGCGATTGTAAATAAATTGGCTGGTTTCATGGTTTTTCTTTCTGATAATGTTTTTTTATTTCTATCAACTTTATTTGAACAGCTAAATATGGTCATAAATGAATCTCTGAGGCTATATCCTCCGGCAACAGTGCTCCCTCGAATGGCCTTTGAAGATCTCAAACTCGGTGATCTCCATATTCCAAAGGGGCTATCAATATGGATTCCAGTGCTTGCCATCCATCACAGCGAAGAACTATGGGGCAAAGATGCAAATGAGTTCAATCCTGACAGGTTCGCGTCCAAGCCATTTGCTCCTGGCAGGCATTTCATCCCTTTCGCTGCCGGACCCAGGAACTGTATTGGCCAATCTTTTGCTATGATGGAAGCTAAAATCATATTAGCCATGTTGATTTCTCGGTTTAGCTTCACAATTTCAGACAGTTATTGTCATGCTCCAATCATAGTCCTCACCATAAAACCCAAGTATGGGGTTCAGGTTTATCTGAAGCCCTTGGATCCTTGAAGAGTTTTGTCCATTATAATTAGTTATAGCTTTCATAGAGAGCTTCCCATTTTTTTCTCTTTACTCAACAGATAGACATGAAGCGGTGTTGGTGTTTTGTAATAATGCTTAATGTTGTAAACAGTTAATAACTGAGTAGCCACAGAGTGATCTTGCTTTACACGCTCCTGATGCAGGTCCTTAAATATTTAATTATATTATCTTCAAAATATAAATAAAGATTGTTCTATTAATAAGATATATATTTTAATCCGAGCCGATCGAGATTACTCGTGCAAAAAAAAAAAAAAAAGGAGTTTAATCTTTTTGAGGCCACGAGTATAAGAAACCATAGTCGAAATAATAATTATGATAGGATCAGAGCTTGGAGTCGTCGTTAATGGCATCTAGTCAAAGAAAAGATCCAGCCACAATCGATCTGATACAACTATGTAAATAGAATAACACTAAAGTATCATTCATGCTATATATGGCCACTTTTGAGGAAGCACACCCGAAGGTGATAATCCTATGATAATGATTAGCTCCACATCCTATGATAATGATAATGATCTTCTATTCTTTTCGAAAAATCTGCTACTTCCAAAGACAAAAACGAAATTGGTGGCATGTTAAATAATTAGGGAGTCAAAGATAGATAGGTAGATAAACATACCACTCCCTCTTAGCAAATCAGGTGTGCTCTCTCTCTAATTAATTATGTTGAACAATTGCGTCATAGGATGTGCGCCCACCATTGCTCCTCAATATGCATGTATATATTATCCCCACCCCTCCCCGTCTTTTCCTCGCAAAACATGATGAGTATTTGTAAAATAATCTATGCCCACAAGTGCTTCCCAATTTAAAATTGCTAACATGCTTAGAAAGAATGCGATTGCTCTCCAAATTGATAAGATTATGATTGGAATCTGCATATCCATTATTACTATTATAAGGGTGGAGTGGACCATCATTTTTTAAAGTTGATGTGCACACTATCATTACATGCTTTAATTGAGACCTCGTGCGGCCACTATACTGTAAAACTAATACCCTCCCACTTTGATTCATTCCTCAGGAAACTGACAATTTTTATTTGTTTTATCAGTAGATATGCTTGAATTATTCCCTTCCTTTGCCATTTAATCTTTTTTTGTTTATAGAAATAAGTTAGGCCTCCTAGCATCTACCACAAGTATATCTGCTAAGGCTTATCTTTAATTAGAGCCTTTCCCCTCCATACTTTAATGGCTCAAAGGTTCACTCACGTTGGTATCTCAACAGTAGAGGGATTAGGGGTCGGGGTTGGTCGATGGAGGAAGATTTTCCTTGACCAGTGATCTTGGAATTTACTTGCCATTATTGGTTACTCGTGAATTTGACGCTGGATAGTAATACTATGATATTTAATTAAAATTAGAAATCTATCTTAATAATAAGTATAATCGAAAACCGAAAGGACAGTATATTTGGTCCCCTGGACTTGGAAGTATAGAGGTTTCAAAAGAGACACGCTGATGGCGAGTGAAATGCTGAGAGCATCGTCACCACTACTGTTCCCAACACTCTTGTGATTTGGACCTGCAGTTTTGAACTAAGAAAGTGCAGTCCGATTCTTGCGAAAACCTGTACACAGATCGACCAGATCAATTTCAGGTCGACAAGTTTGCTTGCATGCATTTAAATGTGCACTAATTAAAACTTATTCAAGTGCACAATCAAAATGAGAACTATAATCTGCCAGTAGTGACGCCAGGTCCTGTCATTCTACTTTGATTCGAAGTGACAAGACATACTACCACGATAACATAATATATTACTCATTTCGTGGACAACTGGTAAGTGTTTTGGCAGTGGTGTATTGGTTAGACACAAGGGATCAAGCTTCCCTACAGGGTCACCACCTACGGGATCACCACCAGTGGCTCTCCAAAGTGGCCAGGTTGAAGATGCACTCAGAATTCACGGTGTTAATGGATGGAGAATTGGAAACATATCTGCTGGTTTCGCCGGATGACCATGTGAGCGCTTTCCATTTCTGCTTTGCATGTGCTCGACTAACACCAGCCCCACATATAATGAGCATTTTGTACTTTGCACAACGAAGATATGCCCACTTGATGTGAAAGGTCAACCGCGGATAAGGACGGTGCTGATATTGATTAGAACTTCCATTTATTTGCATGAATTGTAAAAGTCGCAAGCTGATATAGTGTATCGAAATGACCTGTGAACACCAGTAAGCCCACAAAAGTACTACAAAAGCAAATTACACCACTGAATCTGGGTCACACTAGGATACCAATGTTACTAAGTCCACGGCCCGACAAGAAAACAAGTCTGGTCCGGTGAATGTTTCGTTTTTTTTTTCAAGCCTTTGAAGCTCTTCATGATCAACCAATATTTGAGAAATGGGAAATGAGTTCCAACTTCCAAGTTAACATTTTCTTCATATAGCAACTAGTCAAGATTTCCAGGCTAGTGGACTGGACAAGCAAGCTATAAGGTCACGATGTCCATTTTTGGTACTTTTCTCCCTTCCATACCCACTAGGTAGGTTGTAGTCGAAATTACGGCAAGCTACCTCTGCCCTGTGCTCTTAAGCTGGACTACAAATCGAGCCTCCATCTTGAATAGGCCGGCTATCCTTAAATCTATTGTTCGACAAAGAATAAGCAAACCATATGAAAAACTTAAGTTAAAGCAAATTATTTTAATATAAAAATAAAATAAAAATTATTCTGACAATTACATGAACCAAACAAATGTAGCATATTCAGTAGGTTCCACCCGTAAGAACAAAAATAGATTAACACAGGCTGTTTAGTTGACACACAGAAGCCATCATCGTCAATTAGGGGGTTACCAGACAGTTTTGAGTAGCAACTAAAATTAAACCTTTGCCACTTGAGGGAATAATGCAACTGCCTGCTTAATGTTGGCAACCTTTAGTAGACGGAAATATCTGAAACACGTTTTTATTAATTAGCCCCTAATTCGAGTCCATGGTTTAACTTAGTTAATTCAGTGGGCTAAACAAACCAACAGCGCAGCCACATTTTGCAGACAGTAAATCTCAATCCCTGTGTGTACTCAAATAAGGCTAGAGAAGTTGAATACGCATGTCTAGCCTCGGTATATACTTACGTTAATCTGAACTAGTTCCACGTTGCTAGGCAATTAGGTGCCTTCACTTTTCGTGCTAGAAATATATCCATTGGGCTGACGTACATCGTTTGGTCTCTTCGGATCCACTGTCAAATGATGCAACCTAATCTTGACAAATAGAGTTGGCTGCTTCGTCATATCCAACATGTTCATTTATCCTCCGAGCCAGTGGTTTACATTTATTTACTTCAACCCAAATCTTTTATTCTCGTAATTGGGATAGTTGGTCATATGATATAAAATTGGAGTTATCATGAACATTACGTACATAGTAATACCGAATCAAGTCCGATAAAACACGCCAATGACTGAAACCCACGGCCCATCGATTCAATTCATAAAGAGACGAAGAATTATCCAGTTTTTGTGACAAAGAAATCCACAAACGTGAAGGAATATAATTTCTACCATCACATGATCCTCCATCAGTGTCACATTTAACCAATGGAGAATTCTTTTTCCAAGCAGTAGAATTTTTGAACTAGACTAGCACGAAGTCTATTTGACCTATAATGAGTCTATGAATTCTATGGGACAATGCCTGAACGAAGGCATTAGAACTTCCGGCAGCTCTAACTCTCTTTGCAAGTACCTTGTACTTTTGACAGACAAGCACTCCGCAGGACAGCTTAACCGAGCAATTCTGCACATCTGACACCTGCCAGCTACTCCTAACTCCTAGATACCTTGTTTTGGGTTACGTTTCAAAAGACAAGTACAGTCTAACACGAAATAGTTCCTGCCCGATCAGAGCTCACATGAAACAACACATCAAAAGCTTCTTGTCAGAAACACCCATCGGTCAAAAACAAAAGAATACGTAATCCAACATGCACTGCTATGCTATACAACAAATGTTAGAACTGTTAAAAAAGAAAGATCCCCTGTATTGGTCATTTACCATGTCTGTTCATGTAAAAACCAGATTTGTACATCTCTATTTTCACATAAAGGACTCAAGAACCGGAATAAAAAAAATTACACAAAACTGAACCATCTCTGAACACACAAGCCAAACTGGAGCCGCCAAAACTAGTTTTCCCTACGTTTCCTTCTGGTTTCTTGAATCAAGCAGGATATTCAAGACCCAGGCCCACCTTACACGTGATGTCAGCATCTGACGACCCACATGCATCGATCCTTCTTTTCTTGACTGGAACCACGTGATGACCCGATGAAATGGGTTCAAACGTCCCTAGGGTCAGCTCAAGCCCGATTCCTTCCATACCGGCGCACGTGTCAGCATTATGCACCCGTTCATGTCTCTCTGTGGGCGTTCCGGGCTCCGGTTCTGCTGGAAACAACGGCGACGCCTCAGCCGTTTCCACAGAAACCATGCTCTCATCGCTCTCTTTGCTGTCACCATCGACCACAGCCGCCTCAGAACGATGGTAACAGAACGACGAATCATGACTCGTCGACCGGGTCAACTCATCCTGGGCCTGCGAATCAACTTCTAACCCAAACCCATTTCCATTTGGCTTACTGGCCTTCGGCTTCACAACTCTTCTTACCCGGCACCGAGTCTTGACTCTGTTAGGATCAATGCTGGCTGCCGAGTTCTCATCCTTGGAAACGTGACGAATATCATAGGTCTTCAACGGCGGCCCATTGCCGTTAGCGGCAGCTTCTGAGTTGATCGGGGTGATCGGCGCCCCTTTCAGCACGGATTCTACTGCTGCTTGGCAAAGCTGCCAGCTTCCAGACCACATCAACCCAACAGACCCATAAATAGGGTTCACTATCCTCCCACACGCCTCGTAAAGCAAAGACCTGAAAATCGCTGCAAGAAGACATAGAAAACGACTCAGTCATTATAAATCCTCATTATCCAAGCAGAAAACTTAAAAGAGTCATCATTTCATTTCTTATAAAGTTTCGAGACTAACCAGGGCGAAGATGTTCAGGACCGCCGTTGATAAGGTTCATCAGTCCAGCGCGGCCGTAAAACTTGGCAAGGAAGACAGTCGCGTTCGCTTGGGATTCGGGATTTTTTATCCATTGTAAACAAGGTCTAATATTGCAATTCTCGCTGCACCCTTTACGTAGGACGCGGCATCCATTGCAACTCATACGCATTTTCTGAACCAATTTCGGGAGATCACAGTAACGACAGAAACGGCGATGTTATGGGCTTCGAACTAGAGAGAAAGAGCTAGGGAGCGAATGCTGGGTTTGTTTTGCTGGTGAAGGATTGAAGAGTGATGGGTATTTAAAAGGACATGTATGGGAAAGCAGCAAAAGCACAAGCTGAGGAATGAGCCGCTGGATTTTGCGGTACAGGGGATGCTAACTTGTTTTTTCTCCCAAATAATGGTTTCCACATTTAAGGAGGATGGTGGTTTCTTCTCTATTCTTTTAGTTCAAGAGCCTTAAACTTTTAATATTATTTTATACATTGAATTCTTGAAATGGGATCCTCCCTTGCATCAGTCTATGGACGGCGCGTGGCTACCACTTCCAATACTGGATTTTCATTTGATATTGCCATTCGTGGTAACTAGTGCATTGCTTGACAACGTGGCATAGTTTATAGTAATATTTCATGGTGGTTGGCTCTTCAAATATACCAGAAACTCCATATTTCATTATTTAAAATTTAAGATATTCTCATTAATCTATGGTTATTAACTTCTAAGGTTCTCCTCTGTACAGTATCGTACAGATAGAGACCGATACATCCCCTCATTAATTTCACTCTTTCAGTCCGTTCAATCCCTTCAAAGCAATAATTAGAGCTAGTTTACCTATCAGGAGGCCTTTTTTCACCTTTTATACGAAGGCCTTTTTTTCTGTCACCCTATTGCTGGTGGGACGTTACATCGTTAAGGAAAAAGGGTCGGTAATTGCAGAAGTGGAGGACAGGTGTGCGAAAGAAAGTGAGAAAAGGCTACATTTGCCATGCAAGGTGGCCCCCCGAGTTTTTTGAAGGAGAAAAAGAAGGGGCAGCGCGTGGAAGCTACGATAGGGACACAGGGTTCGGTCGGATCGCCACATAACGTGGGGAAAGACAAACTCCCGGTTTTTTTAAAAAACTGATATTTTAAAACATCAAAGCTCCTTGTTTTCTGGAGGTCGTGTGCCTTCAAAACCGCCTTTTCTTAAAACCGGTCACCAGTTTCCTTGTTTCTGTGTTTGTTTGCTCTCAGACTGTGGGCTCACTAGAAGACCAATTATCAAACCGATTCTGTACTTTCTTGCTTTTGTGCTTACCCTTTAGAAACATGACTTATCGCACTAATTTTAATTAAATAATCCCTTGTTAAGCCTACTTAACGCCCGGTAATTTCAATGATATTACCTTATTACGTGTCCATGAGAATTTTAAGGGATTGATCGTGAGAATAAGAATATTTTAACGAATAGGCGGCTGCCATGATTTTGGAAGAGTCTGGTCGATGTTTCCTATTTTCCCACTATTTGAATATGTCTGCCCTCAAGCTTTTATTAATCGTTTCCTAACCAATGATAATACTGTTGGCTTTATCTAATTTATTTTGACCTCTTCTTTATGGTTCTGTCTCGTGGAGCAATACAGTCTTCTTTTTTTTAAAACAAATTGCAGAATCTGTATTATAAAAGCTATATCCTAGCTGACCTATTCTTCTGTGGATATTTAAACTTTTTGTCGGTCTCCGATGGTGTGGTAAGGTGTCCGGTTGCCCTATATGGCCACAACTCCAAGTTAATTCCTCTTCATCCTCTCCTTTTTTGCCGGTAATTTCACTACCTAGTTCACTCGCTGCCAGTGCAGCAATAAAGCAATTTACCATCCATGTATTTGTGGAGGGTTCCGTCCTATAAAATACACTTGCTTGAGCGTTGGTGATGATGTTTTGAAGAAGGATGAATTTATGTTGCTGCCTGGTAGCTGGTGTTGAAACAGCAACCACCAAACTCAACTTGCAGGAAAAGTCCAGAAACCATCGTGAAAATTGATGCAACAAATGAGCTTTTTGCGATTCCAAGAACAATGCCATTATAGAACGCAGACAAAAGACAGGTTGTCAAAATATAAGTACAAGAAAAGAAGAGTGACGACAAAGTTCTGATTCATCTTGAAATACATAGACAAGTGGGGAAAACTTGACCCAAAAGCGGTAAAACCATCATGCAATAGAGTCCAAGAAGTCATGCAAAATGTCGTGCCTGCTCGTGGCATCCATCTTCTTCAGGCTGTCAGTGTTGAATCCACTTGGCACGTATTGGAAAATTTGCAATGCTTGCAGGTGCCATCCCGTGTTCCATGCTTTTCCGGAAAAGCTAGATCCAAAGACAGGAAAGCCTTGTTATCTCCTCAAGTTCTCTGGGTTTTCTTTGGTTGATTGGTTCCCTTCCTCCTCAATAAATAGTATAGAAGAGAACCAAGGATACAAGACGCCTTCAAAATTGGATATTGTGCCTCAGCGAGATCCACCTTGTCTTATTTTTAAAATTTCTCAATAAAAATTAATAATACGAAAAGCCATCAAAATGAAATTATATATAGAGATATCCCTTCAATTTTTTAAAAAATCAATTTAACATTGGAGTTTCCTTATTTTCTAACGTGAACAAGTGGAACGGTCAGGGGCCACACTTGCATGACGTGGCAACCATGCAAAGGAAGGCAACCGTGGACGCCTCGGCGCGTGGCCGTCAAATGCCGACAAGTCTGTAGACGACGGAGTGGACAAAAGCGAGGAACCAGTTGCCAGTTAAAAGAACCTATAAGCTTCCCGGTTTTTAGGAACCACACTTGGTCAAAACAGGGTACTGGTTTCTGGTTTTTTGTAGGGACGAATCTCGCTATGCATCTAATCAGTTTTTCCACAGTAATGGTATTATTGTTCTAAATCTCAGATCTCAGAAGATCTTGTAATTTAATGGACACAAAAGACGGATTCAACAAATGTTAGGTCTTACGGGTTTAGTTGATTGGTCAGGCTTTTGCTAAAGACGTCTAGTTGATGAGAAAGGACGTGGTGAAAAATACTAGACACTGTAGAAACTTATCATAATGGGGTCACATCTTAAGTTTTGGATTGGAATTCCACAGATAAGAACAAGGGAACAAAATGTCACGCACCCATCAATCAAGGACTCTAGCCTTTGTACGAAGATTAGCCCACACTTTCTTCAATCTAGTACTACAAGTGGTAAGGAGATGATAAACGAACAATACCAAAAAAGATTCTTTTTTATTTATAACGTTTTTACAGTGTTTTTTCAGATTCTCCTAGATTCTATTTTGTCATGATATCCCGTGATTAGTTCTGCGCGGATTCTGGCATATTTGATTGGTATCTCCAGTTTTGACTCTGAGTGGAGAGCGAGAATTAGAGGCTTGGACGATGGGCTTTAAGCTCAGTGTACTGGCCCACAGGAAGTCGCTCTACACCGAATTATGCTAATGGATCGATTTCGTGAATTGGGCTTCCAAGAATATAAGATTTGGGCTTCCATCAATTGCTTGAAATAACCTATATATTATAAACGTATCTTCCTTTTTGAACAAGTTAAATTAACAACAGGAAATCCTGATGGGCGACTAGATTATGATTAAAAACCACTAATCAATATCTTAGTTTTTAATTTGTGGTTTGATCACTTAGGTATGCCCACCAATTATCAAGAAGAAGTTCGATATACTTTCTTACCTTCCAGATCTTAACGAGACTCAACTGGCAGATGAATTAAGTAGACTACCATCTTAGTGAGAAATGGGTTCCTTGCTCGGAATTCGAGCTAGAGGTTAATAACTCGAACCCTTGTATAGCCAGCAGGGGCACATCTTTCCCGACTTTGATTGATGCATCAAAAAATATGTAAGCGCGTAACCTCGTGTATCGAATTACAAAATTTGCAGGACGTCAAAATCTTTATGCAGGTTTTGTTCGTTTTTTCTGGTTATCCGGTTGTCACAATCCCAACAAACCGGTAAGAAACGATTACTTCAAGCCCAATAGGAGGCCCAAATGAGGCGTATAGTAACTATGGTCCCTTTTCCTTTCGAAATTGTAACAGACCTCGAAAGTAATATTTTACTTTATTTCTGAATTGTTATTAAACTTGATAACTAGAATCTTATATATATTTAAATTCTAATTCATATTTTTCCTTATGATAAAATTATTACATGCGCTAAAAAAGTGATTAAATTAAATCCGATGATATATAATTACATTTGTAACCAAAAGAAAACTCTGCTTAATTAAAGAACTGAAATTATTGAATCTAAAGCTTCCAAATACATAACTATCCTTCTTAGCAAACAGAAAATACCCAATTATTCTCAGTGATTAATTTTTAAAACGATAAAATTATTTCTAATTAACTAATCGAATTCAAATATTAGTTTTTAATAATGAATACTGTCTTTTCTTAAAAGAAAAATAGAGAATTCTAACTCGAATTACTATTATGAGAAACAATGCATTACTAGAAATCAATTTCCAGGGTGTTATTCATCAATTAAATGGTAATACTCTTAAAATTAAATAATAGCTTCTTTTTTTCTCTCTTTTTAAATTTCAGCTTAAATTAATCTTCCTATCCAAGAAATTTTAGTTCTAATATATTAAAAAAAAACAGTTGACCTTTGCCGAAGTCATAAGATCTGTTCTTCAACAAGCTTAATAGCTAGGTTTCCTTTTGAACAATCAAATGTTCTTGATCTGGGTTTTCTGACATACTTTTCTATTATATAAAAAAATATATATATAATTAATATTCCATATCAGTACATACCAGATAGTACAAAAGTTACAACAGAGATTCTAAGAACATACATTTATATATCTATATGTTAAGACTTCCTGCAGGGAAGAACTTATTTTACCCGGATAAGCATATATAAAAGGCGGAACTTGACGGATAAACGATATATGTATCAAACCTGATGCTCATGCACGGAGGAGTTTCAACTTACTAAGAGATCACTTTGTCTCACTTCTGCCAGACACACGGACTCTGCAAGAACATGCTCGATCGGTGATCATCTCTAAGGATGTGGGGACCAATGGTGGCCTCTCAGGCCCCATATATCGTCCCAGGGTTCATCATCCTGCGGGACATTACCCATGCAATCCCAGCTCATCAACTCCCAGTAAGGATGGAAGTACAGATCGTCGAGACAGCTAGACTGAGAGGGCCAATAGTCCTCCCACCAGACAGTCTCTTTGCGCATTTTCTCAACCAACTCGTTCTCGTTGTTCTCCTCCACAACTCCTTCAATAATGTTTGTTTGGGTTTCAACAACTTCTCCGGTCTTGAGCTCTGGACCAACTTCAATGAGAGTTTGGGGTTGTATAACTTCTGCCATTATGAGCTGTGAACCAGCTGATTCAAGTATGTGAGTTTGGGGTTCCACAGCTTCTGTGGTCATGACCTCTGAACCAGCTTCAAGCATGTGAGTTAGGGGTTCTACAACTTCTGCGGTCATGAGCTCTGAATCAGCTTCAAATATGTGATCAGTTTGGGTTTCTACAACTTCTGCCGTCATGGACTCTGAACCAGCTTCAAATATGTGATAAGTTTGGGTGTCTACAACTTCTGCCATCATGGGCTCTGAACCAGCTTCATATACGTGAGTTAGGGGTTCTACAACTTCTCCGTTCATGAGCTCTGGACCAACTTCAATGTGAATTTGGGGTTCTATAACTTCTCCGATCATGAGCTCTGGACCAGCTTCAATGAGACTTTTGAGTTCTACAATTTCTTCTATCGTGAGCTCTGGACAATCTTCATTGAGAGTTGGGAGTTCTAGAACTTCTCCGAACGTGAGCTCTGGACTGGGAGTTGGGAGTTCTACAACTTCTCCGAACGTGAGCTCTGGACTGAGAGTTGGGAGTTCTACAACTTCTCCGAACGTGAGCTCTGGACTGAGAGTTTGGAGTTCTACAACTTCTCCAAACGTGAGCTCTGGACTGAAAGTTTGGAGTTCTACGACTTCTCCAATCGCGAACTCTGGACCAGCTTCAATATAAGTTTGGGTTTCTACAACTTCTCCGGTCGTAATGAGCTCTGAACCAGCGTAAATGTGAGTTTGGAGCTCTACAAATTCTGCGGTCGTGAGCTTTGGACCAACTTCATTTCCCGTCTTATTAGGCTCAACAGCGGTTTTGTTACTCATTTCATTTGGCTCATGTGCTTCACACACCTTTCCATTTTCCTTCCGAGGCCTGCCTTTTGCGACAAGTTTAGTCTTTGTCGTCTTCCTAACGTGAACAAAGGATCGAGCTCTCCCGCTCGCTCTCTGTCCATTTTGTCGAGCTCTTGCGTGGATTCTTGCCTTTCTTGAGCTAATCAACTGTTCTTCTCTACTGCATTTTGATCTCCTTCCTTCATACACCGAGCTCACTTTTGCTGGCTTCATTGTGACAGACACTAACTAGGCGAGAGTGATCTGATCAAAGAGCCAGAAAAGAGAATAAAAAAAACAAGAGACCAAGAAAACGAGTCTCTGTTTGGTGTCCCCAGAGATCTTCTGATGGAGACTGAAGAGAGTCTTAACCAGTCTGTGCATAAATAGTGCCTTTAGGGTTTCGAACAAAGGTGCAGGTGTCATAGACGAGCGACACCTCATGTTTTTCCGTTTCTGGTTCTACGTACACATTTCCTTTGACAAATATCTACTCACACAATGCCAAGATTCCCTTACGTAAGACTCGAAAAATATGTCAATTCACCCCAAGAGAAAAGAGCTGCACGAGAAATACATCAAGAGAGGAGAAGAATTGACCTAAACGAGAAAACCACGAGATATAAAAAGAAACGACTTTGCTTTTTCTTAGGCTTCATGAACTGTTGAACATATATATACTTGAGCAAGCATGCTGGGCACGTGGAAATGCAGCGACGCACACAACCGGACCCACAGACCGACGAGTAGAGTGAGTGGGTTTGAATTTGGGTCTAAGAAGATGCTTCCTACGGTTTCTTTGGATGTTTCTTTGCTTTTGAAAACAGGAGAAAGGGTCTTGGTTGTTGCTCTCCATTCAGTTTATTTTGCATGCACCCTACACGTTTTGAATAGCGCATGGGGTTGTTACAACTCTTTAAGATGCTTTGACTTTATCTATTTTATCCGTGTTAAACACATCCTCTCAAAATGTTAATCGACTTGGCCGCTATTGCGTATGGGAATATAGTCTTTTGTCGGAGTGCAGAAACCAGAAACTACTGATATATACCAGCATTCTGAAGGGACGACACTGCGTATGTTATATATTTAATTATTTATAAACCATCCTAAATAAATTATCCTATCAAACACTTGGATCAAATTGTGAAGTCATGGTGGTGTAATAAAAGAAATAGCTGAGTGAATGGTTGATCTGACATATTAATTGTTCATCAGGTTTAGATATGTTTCGCATATATGGTTCGAGTTCAACTGCCAAAAAGTTTACCTGAATAGAAATACCGGATGCTAGGCAAGGCAATGAATGCTCGATGGTCGCATACTTCAGATGCAGAGAACAAGAACAATTGCTGACCTCAGGAATAGAACCGACTGTGACGCGGTAGATAAAGAGCGTGCTCAGGGCCCACCGTTTGGTCAAAAAGCAGGAAAAACATTTTGTTACTATGTATGGAATATTGAAGAAGCGACAAAAATGCTGCAAAATGAAAATTCGAGCCAATTAATTATCTAGAGAAATTGAATTCAGAACTGGCAAAATCCAATATCGATTCTGTAGATTGCTGAGATATATGTGTAAAATCATAAGAGCAATGCACCATATTTTCATCAAACATGGTAAAAAGTCATCAACGACCAGCAATTGGTGTTGCATATGGTGAGTTCAAGATCGCACAAACCCACCATGATGAAAGTTAACAAGCGTTCATAAACTGGATAATAACAAACATACAAGTTTTGCTCCCATGAAGGTGTTTAAGTAGAATTCTCCTATGACATAAATGCAACCTCAAGTAACCATATCTTAAACCTCATTAAGTTGAATTATTCAGCATCGAAGCTGCATTTGACTCCTTGCAAATCCTCCTAATACAAAGCTTTATCTTGGTTTGAGATTATGTTGAAATGAAGGACATCAATCTTGAAAACCAGATCCAATTGATTTGTATTTGTTTCATTACTCAGTGAACTGACATCAAAATGATTATGTTAATCCTTTTCAAATATAATAACTACATTCATTCAACGAAAGCACGGAAGTTCCATTATTTACAAGATACGAATCTATAACAAACAAACAACATTTCAAGCACCAGAACAATTTAAGATAAAGTCTTCATAAGAGAAATGATAAATTAAACATTGACTTTTTCCAAGTGCTATCAACCAGATAGTTGCCAGATTTCCAGGTATGGCATATTTTCCATTTAGAAAGTCAGCGTAGGGTATTAGGATCACTTGAAGCAAACCATAACAAAAAGCATTTTCAAGCATATCTTCCTTTCCATATGCAACAATATCCATATGCTGCAGCAGATTGCAAGCAAAAATCTATCTCCTATATTTTTCATTCAATACTGGTAGCACATGCCATTAAGTAACAGCAGTAGCAGTAAGTCCTTCCATATTCAGTAAAAGATCCTTTCCTGACTTCCCAAAGTCCCAAGCCGTATACCCTGGCTGCAACATTGAGCACAGTGATAAAAGGAAGTTGTGAATTTTATCCTTTTCACAAAATCAAGTCACAGTACAAAGCTTATTTTTTAAAAAAATTCTTAAAGAAAAAGAACATGATAGGAAAAAGAAGCAGTTCCTGAAACAACAGCATCACACAAAATCACAAGATATAATGCTGCCATAAAATCAGCTCCAATGCAAAATTAACTATGAGGCATCAACAGCGTGTTGCATATTTCCTTTTGAGTTTAAGAAGACCTTGCAAATCCAGCTTGGCCAATGTTACTTACTCCTTCAGCAAGCTTGACGAAGTACATGTTCGTCTCTCCTGGACAACTTCCATCCCAATAACAGCAATATTTGAAGCGAAATAGAAGACAAAAGAACGCTTTACCAGGCAATCAACTGATTTTCTCTTGTCGTGCTTGAATTTATACAACAGATTGTGCATGCCTCTTTTCGTGATACGATAATGAGTCTTTTACGAAAAGTCATCAACTCTTCGATAAATCCATAATATACTGTGCGATATCTCGGCAGCGATGAATGACAGTCGGAGTAATTTCTTTTGGAATCATCCAACTGCCATGACATTCGTTATGCCATCCCATGAATGCTCTCTCAAACTGGTCAACCAATCACAAAACATTGTCAGCATATATGCACAGCATGCAACTGTCAAGTACAACAGTAAGCTTTGGCTTCCTAAGATTGTGAAACTCCTTTTGTAGCAGTACTTTGCAAATATCAAATCATCCTTCCTGATAGACATCAGTTTCTTTCCCTGCCCAAAATTCTACCTTATAAAACTCTGACTAATGAATCCAACAAGAGCACCGAGAACCCCTCACCACAAAATGTCAGCTAAGATTCAAGCCAAAGGATTAACATCAACAGATGTTTACCTACAAAAAGGACGATCACTAATCTTAAGGGCAATTAGCTTACCGATATTTCTATCATTTCTACCTTTTCAATCAACACTGAAACACCAGGAGAAATTAAATGAATTTAATTAATGCTCTCTAAAGTTCAGAAACTGTACATCTCATATTAACAAGCTCACGATTCCGGAGCCGATTATATATGAACCTAAACTCCCTGAAACTCTCCAATCAGAATAAAGAATAGTTTTCTTCCCCAGCCAAGTAAAGTATATACACAAATGCTCAAATTCCAAAACCTAATGCATTCATTCACAAAACAAATTCAAACTCAAGGTAAAATAAAATGAATCGAGCAGTTATGAAAGCATAATAAATGTCATATGTCAACCTCAACTCGGCGTGCGAATCGCAATAGTAAATCATAAGGAGAAGAATACCTTGCGTTTCAACTCTTCACTTGCTGATCTTGCTTTGCGTGGATGGTGAAAGCGGTTAGGCTGAAATGATTTCGAAGACTGAGAGCTTCGATCAAGATGATAAAGGCGCCGTTTCAACCCTTCTGAATGCGCGGATCCCCCACAGAGCCCACTTCCTCGCCATTGTAAGCGGCTCGCGGGAATACAGTGTCAGTTTGGTTGCTAACGGCGGAAAAGAAAACGACTCTGAACTTCACGGATTTGAAAACTAAATTAATTTAGATAAATATTATAATTTATTAATATAATTAAGTTAATAAATCATTCCTGGTTATTCCATTATATAACAATGTAAATTTATTTCTCCTCATAAATATAAATTTAAAAAATGAATTAATTTTCCTTCTATATCATATTTAAATAATTTTTTATATTTCCACAGGCACAGAAAATATAATATAATCTAAAAGAAGAAAAATAAAAGAAGAAGGAAGAGGGGCATAAAATCAACTACCAATTAGTTCTATACAAAATGGAAAAATTAAAAATACCATATTTACACACTAATAGCCTTCTTGACTCCCAACACGATACAAAAATACTTCCTCTCAGTGTGTTTGTTGTTCTTTGCGACTCTTCAGGCACTTAGCTTCAAACTCTATATTTACACTTTCTTTTCAAGTTAAAGGCTCTAGGCCATTGCAGGGATGCTGGAATTCTGGCGATCTCTGTTGAGGCAATCAAATCCTTCTACTCTAACTGCGGCTGCTTTAAGACCAAATTTCATTCTCGCACATCCTCCTTTCAGAGCTGCTGATGACGGAGATGATAAGCCGGAAGGAGATGACGGTATTGGGACGGGAGACAGGGGAGTTTGTTTTTCTTCGCCGAATCGGGTATCTTGAATCACTGGGTTCCCTACTCTTGACGGAGGAGACCCACAAAAGAATGGCGGTGATGAGGCCAATGGGGTTGTAAATGGATCTGCTCCATGGCCCTGCTGATCACACTAAAATGTTAAGCCAAGTGCAAATGACCAATTATAAAGGAAACAAGAACAGGACCAATCCCCCAAGACAAACCTTATGCCAGTTTAGCTTTCAAGATTCCACGGATCTGTCATCAATTCACAAGAACTAATTAAGCCAAGACAAGAAGTAAAACAACTTACCCTCGTTGGGATAATGTCCAGAAGCTCTGCCCCAGCTTTCAAGTCATACATCTCAGATTGGCGAGTACTACATAGAGAATCCCAAAAAAGCAAATTAGACCATGAAGAACTGCATAATTTCATTTCCAAGAACAGATAAGAAATGGGTTGCTAATAAGGATCAACCTCGTATTCCATCTCAAAGTCCTGCTGAGACTGTTGGTCATGACAACTCGACGAGGCTTAGGACAGACAACAGGACCCTTGGATACAGAGATGGAAATCCGGCCTCCACTCTCCTCGCAAAATGGAATGGCGTTCTTCTGAATATTGAAGTCGTTCATCTTGAAATTGCAAGGATGATTCAAACTAGAACGCCTGTCCACATCAAAAACAAAATTTACCTGAGATATCCTACCAAGGAAGACGATATATGCCCACTAAAGATACCCAAAACCACGTTGGACGAATTCTAACGCCATAAATCCAGATCAAACAACATCACCAAGATAACGTCAACAGCCAACCCGCACAGAAGATCTGTGGTAAGACCTTGGAAAAACCAGCTAAAAATTGGTCCAAACAGAAGTAATTCAAAACGAACCAAGCAGAACCCCCGATCACCTTATCTTCCAGCAGACAAACAGCTCTACGACCTCATTAGTCGATAGACAAATAGCCCTTGTAGCGAAACTTTAACAACTGTTCTACGGATAAGGTCAAAACCACTAACAGCTCAAGCAATAAAACAGGGAAAAAATTCCTTAAAACAAAAGACCACCACTGACCAGATCAGACCCAGGAATAGAAACCCAGCAAGATAAAACGGTTAACACTAGCACCCAAAAGTAGTTTAGATAAGCCCACTCATTGACAGCAGGGTAATTCCAGCTCAAATTGCCCCTCGAAATAGTTTGAACTGCTCCATAAATAGCCCGCGCCTCGTAAAATGTAAAAACAGAAACAGAGAGAAGGACATGGATAACCTAAATACGTGGGGTCGGAGATGCGAGAGGAGGAGGGTGAGGTCGACACGAAGGAGGTATAAGAGGGCTGAGCTACCTTTTATATTAGGCGAGTCTGTGAAGTGCGGAACCTATAAATTGATGGGTACTGGTCAAAAAAAATCCGACTGTGATGCGTTTTCTGTTCGTTTCTCCCACATTTTACTTATGATGGGAGAGCAAGCGAATAAAATTAAATGGTAAAATATTTAATGTGATCCAGAAATATTTCAAAGTAGATTTTTTTTCCTTCTCCCCTTTTCTGTTAGTTAGGGGATTGGATCTCCGTATTATATTGGACAATGGAAGAAGAGGAGGGTGTCTTTGACATAGGCCTATAAAGCACATTATGGGAAGGAAGTGCCCAGTTGAAACCCATTCCATATGCTGGCTCCCGTAGTCCCAAATACTTTTAACCATGAACATTATTTGCAAAGCTGCTTGCTGCTTTTATCATTCTTTTCTTGAGGGTGATGATGAGGTGATTTTCCAAGTTCTTAGTAAGATGACATTATAAATCTCTTAGCTTGATAAGCCTAGCGTTAGGAGCAAGCAGTAGTTGACACCCTTTTCGACTGTTCTTAGTGGAACAAAGACTTAGAACTGCCACTGTCTTAGCAGAAGACCAGCCATGATATGAAAACCCATTTTAAAGACGGTGGCAGCTAAAAAATGTAATATCAGGTCACATCATTCTCATCGGAATCAATCCGCAACCACCCTTTGGTCATGAGGTTCGCTTTTTGGAGAATAGTTTGACTAATCTGCTTTCACTGATGTTGGATGAATTCTACAAGGTAAACTATGCCATCTGGTGTTGAAGAAGCAGAGTGAAACACTACTTGGTATCTTGTATTCCTTTTTGTTTCAATCACACGAAAGGAAACTCTGTCTTGTCAACACATGTATCCATCACCAGCCTCTCGTCTTCCACATGTAGACTGGCTATTGGGGCATCAAGATTGTTGGCTTTGCACAACGTAGGACAATGACAAAAGATATCCATTCCCGTTAATAGCTTTATCCGAAGAGGATGGATAAAGTTCAGTAATACACCCTAAATTTTTCTTCTGTAATAACAATCCCATACCACTCTCGAAGAAAATACTTAAGATTGTTGATTATGATAGGATTGCTAAAGTATGACTGCTAATTAATCTTAAATTCTTAATCCTAATTCTAAATAATGTACTGGATCCAATTAGACCATGGCCCACCAAGTTAGGCCGGGTGATGCCAACTTCTTAGCTTTCCATGTGCTTTCAAGTGCTGGACATGTAAGCTACTATGCTTGCAATACTGTCTGCTTCTGAGTGCGGAGAAATGATCTTTCCGTTCTCTTTTAGAAAGCTTTCTTTCATTTCTTAACTGTTTACCTTTCTATCTAGTGCGGTGTTGCCGACCACGCTATATATTGCCGTGCATTTCTCTAGGGGCCTATATTACTGGCTTATTCCACCCGGATGAAGAAGATACTATTGTTGGGCTCCTCACTTTTGCACCTGATATGGCTCTATCCGTTTGCCTTTTAAATTCTCAGTTCCCATCCAAGGTCTGGTTTTTCTGCTTGGAATCTTAGTTTCTGTTTCTTCAGTTAAGGCATTTTTTTGGGTGGATGAGGATTTTTGGTGGTGATTTTGTTTTTGTCAATCAAAGAATAATTATTTTTTGTGGGGGTTCTTCATTTTGCTTCGAGAAGACAGAAATGCTGTCTTTTGTGGTTTTCCACATATTTCGTTTGCTTCCGAGATGGAAATTCGACTGCTTTAAGCAAAGTTAAGCTCGAGGTTTTGCAAATCTATCTATCCTTTTTGTATTCCTCATAATCTGAGATCGATCTTTTCTTTTCTTTTCTTTTTTTCATTTGGTTTGTAGACTTTGGGATTGCTGTATTTGGAATTCAGTATAAGAGTGACGTTTTACTTGTCCAAACCAAAATCTTCTCTCGTTTTCTGTCTCTGCTGGTTCTGTATGCATGCGCTTCTCTGTCTCATGAGCAATCTTGAAGTTTATGTTGTGGTTCTTATAGATTAATCGGTCACGGAAGACCATAGCAGCTCGGCTTGTTGCTCCTACGGATCCCAACTTCTCACCTTTATTTAAAAGTAGCGGAGCTGAACTTTTTGGCCAATGCGTTGGGAGGGTAGGGACTGACTTACTTTCTGATTGGAGTTCCCTTAGAGGCTCAAGAACCAACATCCAACCAAAGAATGCAGGATTCATTAACAAGCGAAGTGGCTTTCGAATACGTGCTTCATGTAACATTCATCTGCTCATCATGCTATAGGCATCATCATTTTACTTTTACTCCTGTAACATCGTCCCTGCTTCATTTTGTTGTGTTAGTGTACTATTCAACGTAGCCCCTGCTTATTAAGTAATCATTTTTTCATCAACCCAAACGTTTTGCTCTCGTTGATCACTTAGGTAATTGGTTTGTATCAAATTCAAGTCTTCCTTGGATGGACTACTTGTTGTCCTTTGTGCATGCTGTCTCTTATCTCATTTTTGCTATCGATGACAGGGCTGACAAGTACTCAGATAGCAACCAGTGTTTTTAGTGTGGGTACTGCAGCTGTTCTTCCCTTCTACACACTCATGGTTGTTGCTCCTAAAGCAGAACTGGTATCCTTCCACTGATAGTCTGTACATTAGTATCTGCAAACATTTTGTTGATTTTGAACCTTGGTTTTGATTTTCCTTTTTATTTTGATGCGAGTGTCTGGATATCAGTGTTGCATCTTTTTTCCTCTTTTCCTTCAAATTTCAAGATCTATTATTATTATTTGCTTGACCTGTGAATTGAATACTGTGATTTCCTTTGCAACCCTTTGAACCTCTTTTTGTGTTTTGAACTAATGAAGATAATCCCCCTTGCCTTTTTGCAAAGTCCAGACTAGGAAGTCAATGGAAAGTACTATACCCTACGTTATGCTTGGACTTCTCTATGCATTCCTACTATACCTCTCCTGGACACCTGAAACAATACGGCTAATTTTTGGTGGGCAGTACTTTTTACCAGAGGTAAGGAGCTTCTGATCTCTGTTTGTTGCTAAAAGGTTAGACAAGAATTGGGATGGGGAACACTTTACCTGTTGCCCGGTTGCTTAATGCAGCTTCCTGCGATAGCCAAGATGTTCACCAGTGAGATGACTCTAGCTTCTGCTTGGATTCACTTGTTAGCTATAGATCTCTTTGCTGCAAGGTCTCACTCTCTGCTTCCTCTTCCTATTCCTATATGCAAGGTGGATTATGGTAGTTCTTGCACACTTACGCAATTTAGAAGTTTCCAGGCAGGTGTTTCGCGACGGACTAGAGAATGACATCGAGACTCGGCACTCAGTTTCTCTTTGCCTGCTCTTTTGCCCGATCGGAGTCGTTATGCATGTCTTCACGAAAGCCCTGACCGGAGATGCCAGAAGCACCAAACCTTATATGTGATTGACGATACTTCTATGCATTTGTTTGAGATTTGGTTAAACGAAATGATAGCAGGCAGGAAATCTGTCTTTTGAGAAAACGATGTGGTTTTGACGGGTCATATGTTTGTCTTTCTGTTTCGCTGTCCACAATCAGTACTAAATGCACATAAACGCGTTTCTTTATAACTGTATCTGCTAGTGTACTGGAAGGAGGGACAGGAAGGGATTACCGAATTAGGACTCACTGTTTAGAACATAAATGAGGACTGAGCACAAAGGTCCAAAGATATGAAGAGAAATTCCAGTATAACTATTCCTGAAATGCATTTACAGTATATACACAATCCCAATACAGAGAACGATTAACATCAGTTAGAAAAACCGTATAGGTGATTCCGCGAATTGACATCATACCCTCCAAACTCCCACTTAAGTGTTTCATTTGCCTTGAAGAAAGGAGAAAAATTTATAGACTTGTGGATGAGATTTCTGGCCAAAAACGCCCACTCATACTGTTGAGGCATCAGAAAGGTTTGAAAGAGACAGCATCATTGTTCATGTTGGGAGAGTCTGCATTTCCACTTGCTCATCCAACATCCCGTCTAATGGGTCTGAAATTTGAGAACCCTTTTTGCCTCTTTCCAAAGATGTTGCCTCATAGATCCCTGTAGCATGATAGATAGTGTCAACAGGTAAGACAGTGAAAGGCATTAATGACAATCAAAGATCATTTCAACGTTCTCTACAACCATTTAACATCTTTGGTTTTTGAAAGGGGTATCCTCCTGTGTATCTGAGTGAGTAATCTTATTTATTTTACGATGTTATAAATAACATGTACACAAGAACATAGTGACAGATTTGATGTACCCACCAATGCCTAAAATTAAGCAGCAAGTTACGAATCCTGGAAGAGAGAAATTCATCTTATAGACAATCTCCATGATGACGATGCATCCTCCAGCCACCATTAAGTGCCTTGGAGAAGAGAAAACCATGTGCAATCTACAAAATGAAAAATTGTTTTCATAATGCAAACACACACAGATATCTTTACTACTTGAAGAACTACGAAAAGGATATTGATAAGAAAATCTCAACCAAAATTACTATGAGACAAACTATCTCAATATTAGAAGCAAAAGTCATTCTGAAGCTTGTTAACAAGAAGTTCACATCTTTTGAAGAACTCAAGCAGCACAGCCATATTACATGCAAACATAGAACCACGACATAGCTACCTTAGTCAAGCACAGGACAACTCGTGACTACCTTTAATTGTTTATTTTACAAGATTTCAAATGGGAATATTGTACCACTGACTACACAATTTATAAAGAGTGCAATGAACTGTATGTCATCAGTTGACCAAATTACTGAGAGGAAGCCTATTTTTACATGGAAAATACAATCACTCATCTCCGCTCACAATAATCAATTCAAAATAATATTTAAGAGAGTGAATAAACTGAAGCCTAAAGCAGTATCAAGTTATGGGTATACGTTACCTCTCTTCTGCAATGCTGTCAACATAGAATATCAAAATAACCCCGAAAAGAATAGTGCTACAGAATGCCCAAGCTGAAAATGGCAGTTCCACACTGCTATCAGAATTTGATCCCTGAGGTGTTCCAATTGAAACAAAAAGAGACAAGAAATTTTCATTTAAGCCAAAGCTCCCCCACAAATTAATGCAGAAACTATTTCAAGCCATTTCTACCAAGGCAAAATAGGCTCAGGACGTAGGAAAATGATTAAACTTACAATAATAAAGTCCCACATGGCCACAGGAAATAGAAAACATGTTGCGGAGGTAATATTTATGGCATGAAGTCTCCTCTTCAGTTGATTCTGAAAACAAAGAATTGTTGCAGTAAGCACAAGATTTTAAAAAATTCCCAATTGAAGGAGTACTAACACTAGACTGAAGTTCAGAGCAGCAGTAAAAGCAATGTTACTGTAAAAGGAGTGGATAACAGCACCTTGAGTGAAACACGCCTTGCAATCACTCTTCTTAATGCAGACAAGATTCCAGCAATAATCGGAAAAACCATGTCTTTCATCCCCAAAACTTCTTCAGTCTTATCTTCTGTGGGCTGATTATCTTTGAGCGGTAATTTGATATTAAGGAAGCAATGAACTAATAGAAATTATGTGAATGAAAGTAATTACTTAAGGAAAGAGATTAGCACAAAAAATGATCATATACAAATCCAATAACTTGAAGAATATTTTAAACAACAATAAGGATATAAAATGGTGAATGTGTGGCTGTAGCCCACCCTTGAGATAAGAGGTAGAAAGATATCAACATTGCGGTTAGTCCACCCACCTGATAGAAATGGGTAAACATTCATTTATAAGTTTTCTTTTGTTTTAAAAAAAAAAATAAACCTCTATCTTGGAAACCATTATAACTGATTTTGCAATTAAGGAGAATAACAAGCTTCTGAGTAACTAGGGAAAAAAGATTTCTCCAGAAATGAGCTTGTACTAAAAAGTATAAAAACCACCCCTGGACAGGTTATTTAGAACTCAACCAGAAAACAAAATTTTGCACATCTGACAAAGTAGCAAGTTCTATTACCATTCAGTAATATCAAAGGCTCATAATGAACTGCTTTAGCAAACACAAAATTCACAAAGCACCCGTGTTTTTGAAAGTGGACTAATCTTACTTCCCTTAGCACATGGAACAAAATTCAAACAAAAGAAGCCAGCCCTTGCGTGCCAAAAAGCATACGAAGAGTTACCTTTTTCCAAACACGGGTCCTTTGCCGGTATAATGCAGCAGACAGTACTCCAAGAATCGCACCAGAGTACTCCGCCAAGATGGCTCTGAATCAGATTGAATAATAACAATCACTATAACTACTCAGCCAAAGAAGTTTCTAACAGACAACACATGGACTCCTCAGATACGAAAAGCAATTCAACAAATATAACCAAAATATCATCATTAGCACAGACCTCTACAGATACAAAGCAAAGCACACAGCAACATGTAAAATCTTTCCCAACAACCAATGAATTAAAATGGTTAACTATGAATCAATTGAGGTGCTGCTAATTAGGCAAGCACTTGGTCTAAATTCTTTTTGAGAAAAAAAAAACAACCTAACAGGCCCGCATGACTTGAGCCCCGTTCCCCACAAGATGAAGTACAAAGCTGTAATTGCTCCATTTATAATAGACGGAACTACCTGAAGAAAGATAATATAAAAAAAATGAATCCCAAAAGCTCTTGATTGCAATTACGAAGCACAAAAGTTTGCTCAGAATGAACCTGTTGATTAGAAAGCGGCCTCCCTTTCCACGGCTTCTGCAAAGCTAAGAAAAGTATCGAAGACGGAACCAAGCAGCAGAAGATAAACAGCACCACCGAAGCTCCCGTTTGGGTCAAGTACCGGTACATTGAATAAATTGACCATATTCTCATAAAGTTGCCGATAATGTGGATAACTTGCAGCGGAGTTTGCCTGGACACACAAGCATTCTGTAATAACAACGATTTTACACCTGAGGTTATGCGGTTAGGGTTTTGGGAAAGGAAATGCATACCTGAAATGAGATCCCCGATCTTCACTAAACTGCTTCGGAGACATCATTTCCAATGCCTTTTAGGCCTAAACTTAATCGAACAGTGACGATTTCTTATAGCTAAAAGTGGTGAAATATGAAATCGAACACACCATTACCCTTCGATTACGGATTGATTGATGAAATCAGTAGAGAGCTTGAGTGTTTTAGAACAAAACGATACTAAAGGAGTTAGAAATTAGAATTGTATCGAGAAGGAAACAGAAAAGGCTATCTCGTTCAATCGATGAACAAGAATTAAATTGCCCATGGGCTTTCTATTTGGACCCAATAATAAACATCTGGGCCTGGAAGAGTTATGGTTAGTTTAAACTTTTATCCCTCCCAAGCAATCTCAGAGGTTTGGTGTGCGTATAAGCGGAATTATCACAAACACCTATTGGTCAACTTTTGATTAAGATTTTGTGGCGGTCATGATGGCCACCAGAAATTCTACTATGCATCCAAAACAGGATTGTTGTTTCCTTTTTGTAGCCTTGATGCTTGGGTGCAGAACTGCGTGACGCATCTTTCCCGCGTAGAAACTAAGATGGGGCAGGGAGAAACACGGACAGGCGAAGACTGACACCGACAAGAATACACAAACGTCGCTTCAGGGGACAATTTAGCTTACCCTTGTTACAGGACATTAAGTCCATGTCTTCCCCTGCCATTTTTTTGCATCATTTCTCCATTTAATCATTGATTATTCACCTCAATGATATCAAGCCAATCGTAGCAAGTTGTGCTGATTGTCATTACCCATTCAAACACTGTAAGATCATCAAGTCCTCTATGATTGTTCCATCCGGGATGAAGTTACTGGCCAGAAGGGTCCAAATTCGAAGGTGGGGTCTTTGGGTTAAGGAGATGAGTGTTTGTTAGTAATCAATTATTTTCTTATCTCGGCGGGAACAACATCAGTGACCTGCAACTGGTCAAGCGAAAGAATAAATTGGTTTCTGTAACAATGCTCACAAATGTCGAGGATAAGCCCATAATTGTAAGCATGAGGTAACATGAGGTGAGACAGATTTGCCAAGAGATTGTGTGGAGAGTTCCTATATTATGTGAATGATTTTTAGTGATTGTTGTTATGTAAATTGTTTCCAGGAGGCTGGCTTTCATTGATGAAAGATCTTATGTGCGAGTTGATGGCTAAGCTCACTTAAAGAGACATGATGTCAGCACAAGCAGATGTATATCTCATTATGCATGCACCAACAAGGGAGAAATTGTCAAAGGAGTCAAAAGAATGCCACAGATGGTAGAAGCTTTTAAAGATTCGTAGTCTTTTTCATTTAAGAATTCTGTGAACCCATATTGCTTCATCCTCTTGTGAGCAGGGATGGCCCATTCAAGCTGTAGCATGTATGCCACATCTTCTAATGCATTGCATCTGTAAAAATTTCAATTAATGCCCCCAATATTATTCTACATATATTCATTGCAATGATGCAATTATATGAATTGGCAACATCTGTGAGATTCTATTCATCCATATGTTTGTAGGGTCATCCTTCAGATAATCCTTAAAATTGTTTGTGTCTTTTGATCTTTTGACTATTTGTGGTACCGAATCTTCTGTAGGATTCAGTTTGAAGGTTGCTAGTCTCTCCAACGCAAACTGCGCATTCCATTTGATGGAAACTCTTTATTCATCCTGAAAAAGCATTAAGGTCATGCGATTATTATGTTTCTTTTAGTTCTGTTGTCTTTGTGGTAATATCAATGAGATTTGAGCCTCTATGATGTTGAAGATAAATGGATATTCCTTGTACTCAGATGGTAGATCATTGAAAAGGTTGATCTCTCATATTATCCAGGTTATAGCTAAGACGAGTGTTACTTGACTACAAGTGTGAGAAAACCTCAATCACACTCACACATCTCTACAAGTTCAAGCAAAGCTTGATTGAGATTACAAACACATCATAATTTGTCTAAACATATCCGGGACATGTTGATAGAATTATTGTTTGTAAATTGTGATTATGTTTGTCCTTATGCATAATTAATTTTTTTCTGTTGGCAGTTAGCAAATTCTTTCTTCTCTTGGTGTGTCTTTATTTATTGCAAGCAAGAGAACCATGAACCAAATCACATCTGTGGTTAACCAAGTCTAGTATTGTGGTTGAATGGTTCACTAACTGAACAAATGATGGAGACAGGGTATGGATAATCAATGGACAATACACAGTCAATTCACCAAAACCTGTTGAAGCTAATTTGTGCATTACTGCTCTTGCCGACAAGGGTGCATCAATACATAGGACGCCTCAAGATTCCACAAATCATCCCAAAAAGTCAAGTAAGCAACAATAAAGAAAAATAGATACATGGTAGTGATAAGAAAATATCAATATAAACTTTTTGAAATTTGTTTCTGAACTTTTGTGAAGTAATGCAAAACATGGGGAGCATGTCTGCCAAATATACAGAGACATCTGACCACTGGCAGAGATTGATTGGAATCATATTCTTTCTTAATAACCAAGACTAATGGCCAAGTAGCAGTCAAACGGACCATGAAGGGTGGAAGTAAGTGGTATCTCCATATCGCATGCTAAACCATCTATGTGTGTCCTGTGCCACCTGCGCCTCAGGTGAATTTGTTCCCTGCATCATTGATGCTACAGCGTCAGCGTCAGTGCAAGGACAGATAAGCATGTAAATAGCGAACAGACAAGCCAGCCCACCACAGATTGGAGCTTTTAGTTTTGCTGCCTAAAAATTCAATTGAGAAATACTTTCAAGAATTTATTAGACAAGTACCTGGAGCTTTATGGGAGGTTTCGCTTCTATGTTTTGGCCACAAGGATAAGAGCTAGCAGCTGCGAGCTCCATTGAAAGGAACTGGGTTTGGAGAGCAGAAAAAGTCAATACAGAGTAATTAATATATGAAAGTGGTATGCAGCACCAGTGGTTTTATGCCAGAATATGAAGAATCAGACTTACCTCGACCTGATTCTGTAGTGAATGCACATAGTTGATTATCTCTTCTAGCATAACAGCCATTCCCATTGACTGTCAGTTCAGAAACCCATCATATGTTACTTATGCTCTAGCAGTAACAAGGTCGATTAAGCAAGAATTCCAAGCTAGTCGTAGCGCCGGAAAAAGTTTCACATACCTGGTTGCATCCAGGAACAAGGTCTTGTAAACATCTCAACTTGTTACTGATTTTCTCTCTTCTCACCTGGAAACAGATTGGAAAGTTTGAAAATCAAATTCTTGACTACCTTAAGTTCACATCTATCTTTCAAAAAAAAAAAGTTCACATCTGTATTTGTACATCTTAGGAAGTGATACTCTGCATTTGTGTGAAATTCTTGTAATCTGACCATGGATATCGAATTTCCCTTTCTGGAAAAGGATCAAACTTACCCTTTCTGCTATACTATGACGGTCAGTAGCTTGACCTCTCTTTGCTCTAACATGAACAACTTCCTCTGCTTTGTCCAATCCTTTCTCTACGTTTTTACATTTCTTGCCTCTCATGGTGCTCTGGAAACAGCGGAGAGCAATTATCAATCAACTTAATGTCACATGGACAGTCAAATTCGATAAATGAAACTTAGAATAGAAAAGGATAATATAGAAAGATGCTCACATTCTTTCCTTGTGTATTTGCTGTAGAAGTTGTAGGAGAAATGCTCTTGGTGCTGCTGGTTGATTGTTCCATTGTTTTTCTCTTCTTGAATTCAGGGAAAACATTCTTATTCATTGCCTCAGTATGGATAACTGGTGCAGAGGTCAAGATGTCAGGATGGAAGCTACTTAGACGATTATTGTGAGCGTTTGTTGCTGGAAATTCAGGTTGTTGGTGGTGGGCCATGAGAAAGTCCACTGATATGTCAGGAAAACTGAAATCCTCCAACACCTTCTGATTTAGCACAGGGAGCTGCCTTAGCACATCTGTGTTCGTATTCGTGGTCACCGATGCAAATGGTGGAGAAGGACTAACCCTTTGCAGATATTGCGTAAACTCAGCCATAGAAGTTTCAGAGCAGAGTTTCTCAGTTGTCCAAATTTTGGTTTACGTTTAAGAACATCCGAGACTGCAATTTATACTGTGCCAAAGTGTGAAAACTGTACCATACTATTGGCTCACTGTTTGTATTATTGCTTCATTACCCATAAATTGTCACTTGGCTTTTTGTCAATGGAGATATGGAACACCATTGTCGTTTTGTGTCGCTCGACTGTTAAGCAGGTGAAAATTGAAAGCAAGGGAGATTGAGATTTCATTTTCTAAGTCGTTTTTAGTCGGTTGGTCCACGCAAATGATATACATAAACAATAATTTATCCAGAATTGCTGGGCCACCAGATGATTTTACACCAGTTCTTGAACAATGAGATTTTTCAATGCACTTTTTCTTTATATTCAACTTGGTGCACTTCTTTATGGTTTTCTTTTTCTATCAGAAATTAGAGCTATCTCTGTTATTGATAACCCATAGGTTGAAGGCAAAAAGCTTCAATAGATACAGTGAATCAAGCTATACTAAGAATATTTTCGTCCCTGACAAAATTTATTTTGATTCAGATCTCAATTCAAATATAGAACTTGATAATTAAGATAACCCACCCACAGCGGACTAGGACTTGTTTGAGTTTCAATCAAATATTCATGTTTGATAGCAATCTGTAGGTGCTGTTAATTTTCCATTGGGAAACGGATAGATGTTGATGTAGAATTGAAGGCTACATTTTGGATGATTTTTGTCCACTTTGGAAAGACTCACAACTAGAAACAGATAAGCCTTGACCAACAGACAGAAAACATGCTAGCCCCAACTGCCCTCCAGATAACAGGCATAATTTGTGATATTACTATTTACTAACACTTGTTATCTGGATTAAACTGTGTCAGAGCCTTCCAGAACTGGGTCTTGATGGATAGGCCTATACCTCAGAAAGGAAATGGCCCTTTCGGTTTTTCCTTTTCCTGGAACTGACCTTGTGAAATGGTTGCATCCCAGGACGGGAATTAGAAATGGAAGTATATATTTGTCAGTAAGTTTCTACCTCTTGGATGTGGCTGTAGTTAATAATTGTCACACAGGAAGCTGTAAATAATGGAGAAACAGATGGGCTAACTATGTCCATTACAGATCAAAGAAGCAGGCCAGCCCATCCGGAACCTGCGAATGACCAAAAACAAGATCACAGAACAGAACACGGAAGACACAGGTAAGCAAGTCCTAATGAGATAAAAGGGTTGCTGTTGTTCAGTTAATCTTGATGGCAATGGCTACTGTCCTGAGCCTTTTCCAACCAAGGCTCTCCTCTAGCGAAACACGCAGAAGGCCCCATGCCATCCTCAACGAACCACTCAGAATGCGGGTCTCCTATGAGTTGAAGCAGGGACAAGCCCGTCTTTTCCATAAGCTCGAATCTGGTTTGAGCATGGAAGTGATTGAGCAGAAGGGTGCTCTACCTGTGGCAGATAAGGAAAGAAGCGGTGAAACTGAAAATCTACCTTTAGTATTTGTTCATGGGAGCTACCATGCAGCTTGGTGCTGGGCTGAACACTGGTTGCCATTCTTTTCTGGGTTTGGTTTTGATTGCTATGCTCTTAGCTTACTGGGCCAGGTCAGCTACCTCTCTTCCTCTCCTCTCTCTATTTTGCAATACAAATTTCTCGGTCTTCACCAAATCACCTGTTTAATATATATATTGATAGGGTGAGAGTGATGCACCAATTGGTTCAGTTGCTGGTACTCTCCAGGTATGCTAGTTGTTCGCTGGTTCAAATTTTCCTCTTCTTCTATGATAAGGTCTTATTTTCTGTTTGGTTCCAAATCCTGCAGTAGACACATGCAAGTGATGTTGCAGATTTCATTCAGAAAACTCTGAAGGTTCCACCTGTGCTACTTGGTCACTCATTTGGAGGGTTAATTGTTCAGTATTACATTGCAAATATCAGAAATCAAAAAGCTTTAGGTAATTTAGTGCTCTATGTGTTTCCTTTTCATTTTGTGGCAATGGGGACAGCTTTTTCTGGTTCTCATATTCCAACACGATCGCATGCTTGAGGATAAAATTTGCGTGAGCGTTTCATTAATCTTGGTTCTTCCATTGGTTTCAGTGCATTAGTGTATATCTGATTTCATTTTTATGTGCATTGGGTTCATGCTAGACACCAGAACATTATATCCTGACCTTGCTGGAGCCGTGCTTGCCTGCTCAGTACCGCCAACTGGTAACAGGTAACTTTGCATGTCAGATGGGATTTACCTTCTTTGCCTTCGATATTACCTGTCCAGACAGAACTTTTCTTTGTGTTTTTTGGCAGTGGGTTGGTGTGGAGGTATCTCTTTACGAAACCCATAGCTGCTTTTAAGGTACTTGCTGTCACCTTCTCAAGCGCTTGACCACACCCCTGTACAAACAAAATTTGATGTCGCAGCTGTATTGATATTGATGACAATGCGATGATGCCATCTTTTGTGCCTCTCCTGAGCAGGTGACACGAAGCTTGGCAGCTAAAGCTTTTCAGACTGATCTTGCTCTCTGCAAGGAAACATTTTTCTCTTCATCAATGGAGGATCCTGTGGTTGCACGGTCAGTCTTTCTTCTATCTTTCTTTTTTTAATTTTGAAAAGATAATATAAAATAAATTGTTTTGAATGGTACAAGGTAACAGTGGGGAATTGACTTCTTGTTCAGGTACCAGGATCTAATGAAAGAAAGTTCAAGGCTACCACTCTTCGACCTGAGGAAGCTAAACGCATCGCTTCCTGTTCCTTCAGTTCCAAAATCCTCTATTAAACTCCTTGTACTGGGTGCAAACGACGACTTCATAGTGGTAAACACGAACGCTTTCTGCTCATTTCCAAGCCCCTGCTGTCAACCTTGTACAGGATCAAAACTGGAGAACTGAGCCTCTGCTCTTCTTTGTCAGTGTATTTAATGTAAATTGCTTGTTGGCTGATTGAAAAACATCACAGGATGCAGAAGGTTTGAATGAAACGGGCAGGTTTTATGGAGTTTCACCAGTATGCATTGAAGGGATTGCCCACGATCTGATGCTAGATTGTTCTTGGGAGAAGAGTGCTAGAGTTGTCCTGTCATGGTTAAATGGTTCGAGTACGTAGAATCCAAGCAAGCTTCAAGGAGCCCCCATCCAGGGCCATCAATGTCCTGACTGAATCTTGCTTGCCCACATACCCGAACAGAGGACGTTGTTGTGACTGTAATTTTTTTTCTTGATATAACAATCTGAAGAGAGACTAATCTTAATTTAGATAATGAATGTTTATTAAGTTTTTATATAGTATGAATCAATCAATAAATATTGTTTACTTAATATTGATATTATAAAGATTTAAAATTGAATGAAAATAATTTTATTTATACATCTAATTTTAAAAAATCATGGAATTTTCTTACAAAATATATAGATTGTTTTCGGTTTTTTATATATGAACTAAACAAAAGAATAAGCATTCTTTGATTTGATAAAAAATATTATTACTAATTAATCGGTACGATACGATCCATTATGATATATAACGGACATTAACCCACGACTGAAATGGGGTTTGCAGCTGGACCTATTACCAAACAAGCTTACAGTCCAGAAACCAACGGTCCACATAGATCATCCAAGGCAATCTTGACCGTCCAAAAGCAAACTAAAACCCTAGTATCTCTCTTCATCTATTAAACACTCACAGCCACCTCACTCCATTCCTTCTCCCCAGGGCAGTAACAGCGGCAAAGACCCCGAGCTGAGGCATATCTCTCTATCTGCCAGTGCTGTTAGGTAAGCGGCTGCAACCATGATAGCCTTTTCGGTCTATTCTTCTATTAACGACATGTTTGTGTGCTTTACGCCACAATTGATGACAACCAGTTTCGTTCGTCTGTCGGTCTCGTCGAACTACAAGTTATAATGATGCGTCTTTCTATTAAACATGTTTTGTTATTCAGTTTCCATGTGTGATGTATGCTTTTATATACTTGAAGCTGAAGGATTTTGCCGTGTTTTCTGTGTGGAAAATTAGGAAGTTGAGAGTAGAATGGAGAATCGGGATACCACTGTTGCTAATGCTCATCTTCGTTCTCTTCATTAAGACGTTGAATGACAAAATTTTATAGTAACTCATAATTAGCGACAAGATCAGCAGCTTCGTGCTGTCGTTAACGCTTGTATTTAGGATTTAAACAATCGATATGGCACTTTAGCGGTGATGGCATATTTCAGAAGCAGTGTACAAGTGTATCGTGTTTAGGCTTATGTACAAAGCATTATAGAGTATTATCATTCTTTATTTGCAATCAGATCATACTCTCTGATTGCTTGGAGATAAGAAATTGTGTAGTAGTAATTTGTCTGGATTCAAGGGAGAGGACTTCTAGTTTCTAATTCTGTTTCACTACTGGATGGGTCAAAGTTAAATTTTCAATTTAATGTCCTGCCATGGTGGTGGTGTGCCAATGATGCTGTGATTGTACATGAATATTTTTATTTTTCTCTCATGGTACTTTGCATGGACAATATTCTAAATTTATTTCTAGCTGTGACTAGGTTGTCAAGATGTTCACTACAAAGAATAAAATACACAAGGACAAGGACGCTGAACCAACTGAATTTGAAGAGTCAGTTGCACAGGTTCGTTATTGATGCTTTTTCCCTGTTTGATCGATTCATTCTGGTCAAAAGCAGTTGAATATACTGTAACCCTACCTCTATTTTCTCCTGCAGGCATTGTTTGATCTAGAAAACACCAGTCAGGATCTGAAAAGTGATCTGAAAGATCTCTATATTAATAGTGCAATGTACATGGCATTTACTTGCTTTTTATAATTCTTATGTGCCATTCCTCCACGTCATTATGTTTTCTAAATGAAAATATTATAATTTTTGCAGTCAAGTTGATGTTGCTGGAAATCGCAAGGCTCTTGTTGTTCACCTCCCATACAGGTTGAGGAAGGCATTCCGCAAGGTGCATCTTCGCCTAGTTAGGGAGCTGGAGAAAAAATTCAGTGGAAGGGTAATATGATTCCATCGTTTGCTTTATTCTTTAATCTCATTAAGGGTCGTTGTTTGGTACTTAGATATGTTTTGGGTTTGCATCCTTAAGATTGCAGGATTGAAGCATGGAACTAGCTTTGGTGGTGCAATTGATGTAAAATGTTTCTATTGCGTGATGCGCTTTCATTGTATATATACAATGAATTATTTAGTCTTATTACTAAGCTGCATATAATATGTTAATCTGAAAGCAAATAAATGTATTGTGTTTTGTTGAAAACAACCATATAAATCAAGATAGCTTATCTTGAGGGATATTGAAATTCTTGATTTTTCAAGTTGTTGCTCTCTGATTATTTTGCAGGAGGTTGTCCTGCTTGCCACCAGAAGAATTGTGCGTCCACCAAAGAAAGGCTCTGCTGTTCAGAGGCCTCGTTCCCGCACCCTGACTGCTGTGCATGAAGCAATACTCGAAGATTTAGTGTATCCTGCTGAGATTGTTGGTAAGCGCACCAGATACCGCATTGATGGTTCCAAAATCAGCAAGGTAGGTTTGACACTTATGGTCAAGCAAAACTAAATGCTAACTATAATGTCTCACGCTCATTTGTTTCCTTTGTCAAACATTGATTCTCTTCCTGATAATTATGTGTTTGGTGTCAGATTTTCTTGGATCCCAAGGAGAGGAACAACACTGAGAACAAGCTGGAGACATTTGCCGCAGTTTACAGGAAGCTCACTGGAAAAGATGTCGTGTTTGAGTTCCCAATTACAGAGCCCTGAAAAGCCTTCTTTTAAGAGATTTTGTCACTGTTTTGTTGTCAAAAACTGTGTTGTTGCAGCAAATAGGATATCATTCAAAATTTTGATTCCTGAATTGGCTTAAAATGTCTTTCTTTTTATTTTTTGCTCAGGATGTTGAGAACTTTCATGAAGTTATCCTTTCTCCGCACTTTTAAATTTATCTTAGTCTTGTTAGCTGTTTGCGTATTTAATATTTGATATTGGATTGCTGTCAATGACATAGTACTGTATTTTTAAAGCTTATGCAACGTATTGTACGATTGATGTTTGATGATGGGATGCCAATCAAATGATTTTACAAGCATCGATGTTACTGGTTCGCTAGTCCTTAGAAGCGTCTATTTTGGTATGCAAGTGCTAAATGACTCGAAGAATACCTCAATTGATCAAGTTCAGTGCACATTTCCTCAGTGGACAGTAATAGGTTGAATGTTAGTCTACCTCCTGATAATTAGTTAGTCTTTTATAGCTTAATAACCATGTTACTCCCTCCATTTGGTATATGGAAGTCCATGAATCAGAATAGTTATTATTATTGCTTGGTCGGATAAACACTCTTTGGAAAGGGATTAGTGCACCAATTCTTTTTGTTGCCATTAAGGAAAAAAGGAGTGACTACATTCTATTTAATGTTTATTTAAACTTTACTAATGTGGTTGTAATCTTGTATTACATTTCAGTACATAAATGCGGCAGAAAGTAGAAAATGTGGATACTGTCACATAACGGCAAACACAATCGATGAACATATCACTGGCCTCAATACCAAACGCCGATGCTGAATGTTCAAATTCACAAGATCTGGAAAAACCTGCTGTTAACACCAGCTCTATAAAAATGCATCTCAGATGCAGCTGATATCCGAAGCTCAGTGTTGGCTGGTGCAAAGAGGACATTTCCTTCAGAGGCTACTAGTTCAGAAGATGCTTGTTCGTTAGAAGATTCACTATGCACTGTTCCTTCGCCAACTGTGACCACAAAAATTGAGGGACCTGGAATTGCTGGAAACACCGTCGATGCTCCCTTCGGAAGGACACATCGATCCACCTCAAATTCATCGAAGGGAGGTTGGTATCTTGTTATATATGGAGTCAATGGTAATCCTTTCAAGATTTCAGGAAATCCCTGGACCAAAAAAAAGCCACTGCTTAGTCACCAGACATGTTTTCCTAAATGTTATAAAGACTAGTTAAGGCAGACCAACAGACGCAATAAAATGAATAAATTTATTCTGGTTTATATGTCTAGCTTGCACAGAAAAGAAGAACGTTAAAAACAATGAATTCTCCACCTGTTTATATGAAAGCATAGAACAAAGTGTTTGAATATCTCGATGCTTGGGAGTAAGACCAGCCCGTACAACATTGTCTGATGTTGCCATGCATTCCACACACTCACCCGATATATATGCATGCGGTTCATTTGCCCCAACATATAATGCTTCACCAGGTTTCAGTATCACATAGTTGAGAAAGAAAGCTGATATAACTCCAATATCAGCAGGATATTGCTCTTCTAACCGCAGAACCAGCTTTTCCTTCTCTGTCAACTGCCTCACCTGTCACGATAGGAAGAGAAGACTTGGAATCAAGAAAGTCCTGAAACAGATAAGGTAGAAAACTGAAAGGGCCACAGGATTTTCATGCCATGCCTTTAACCCTTACTAGCATATCAGTGCCGGTCACCTGATGTTAAGAGCAGAAAAAATTAGGGTATTCACCTGGCTTTCCGAAAGCAAACGATTTTTCAGCTGTGATACAACTTTATTTGTCATCTCTTTGCTAGCTGACATGAGTTTGGTAAACATGGATTTCAGAACTGGTTTTGCTTCTTCCTCACTTTGTTCAGTCATGTTTAGCAACTGGTTTGCATCTTCACTGCCAACCAAATCCACTGTCTCAGCAACATTCTGAAGAACTTCTTTAAGCTCCTGATAACATGTAGTAATTAGCTATCTTTCAAACAAAAAACAGGTAGTAATTAGCTCCATGTAGATGAGCATGCAATGTAGATTTAGCCTATTACAATCCTAGAAAGCATATTAGCCAATGTCTGACAAAATACTAATATCCTGTGCTTTGAAGAGAAGCTAGGAACAGTTAAATTTATCCAAAAATCTAACAACTCATCAGATGAACACAGGTATACTACCTCAAGACTGACAAAACCGCAAAGGGCCTCAAACTCTGTTATCGCCAGAGCCATCTCAGGCTTGTGATTGTCATCTTTATAAGCATTTGGCTGCAACTTATGCAGAATTTTAGCCAATTCCTTATCTGGGTGGGCCTGAATAGACAATGCTTTCGCTACAGAAAGCACCTGTAAGAAAATCAAAAGGTGAAGTCAAATTCAAACGAAAAAACTAAAAAAGGAAAAAGGCATATGAAAAAGGGTGTTAAAAAATCGTACCTTGAACAAGAAAGGAAGATCACAGCCCCACCTGTCTATAACTGTATCACCAAGCACGTTAGGATTGAGAACAATCCACTCTTTCAAACTCAATTTAGTACCCACAAGAAAAGAAGGCCCAGAATCATGAGAGCCCATCCATAGCTCCGCGTAAGGCTTGTGGATATCCACTGGAGACCCAGAATTCAATGCGTAGAGCCTGGCAACCTGGCACTCCTCCGTTCCTGGTTTGCCCCAATCATAGTTCTGCACCGAGCATCTCAGCCTCTTGGCCAGTAGTTTCCGATGTTCCAGTTCCTGAGGGTGGTGGTGGTGGTGGTGGCTGTTATTACCATTGTTCAATTCAGAATCCATTCAGGATTGAAGGGCAATCAAGAAAAAAGACAAAAAAAAGAGAAACTTGGTTTGGTTTATTCTATGGGTGGGAAGTCGGCGACCATTGAAAAGAATGAGGATATGCGTGTATATATGTCGGCTATGGAAAGTGGCAGTTGCGGGTCTTCGAAGAGTTTGAAAGGGTAGTAAGAGATGGAAACAACTCGGTAGAACAAAAGAGAGAGATGAGAAAGGAAGAAATGGGATCTGATCCGATTCCGTCAACGGTTTCCTTTCTATAACTGTTTGCTGAAAATTATCCCCTAGATTTCCTTCCTTTTCTCCTCTTTTCCTTATCCTTTACACGCAATTTCAGTCTTCCACCAGTATTGCAAGTTTAGCTCCTCCTGAAGACCCTCTTCTTAGTACTCCTTTCACTACTTTTGAGACTAGAAGATTTGGATTTTCCTATCTTCCATTGTAGATTCTGAAAATATTCTTCACGTCAGGATATATTTACACTAACCACTTCTCGATGGTTGGGCGATGAAATTGATAGAGTCACGTGAGCACAATACTCTGTATTCAAAATGAATTCTTGTCCTGCAAGGAAAAAAGGTAGAAAGAACAATAAGCCTTTGCTCTGATTACTAATACACACGGGACTAGAGATCCCGTATTGATTCAGCCACCAAGCAAAACCCTTTCAAAAGGAAAGGATGAAAGTGGAAGAAGAGTTGGGTACAGGACACTGGAAAGTAAAAGTTTCGAGCTTGCACTAGCTATATAAATAGACTGCCATACCAAGCGTAAACCTTGATCGGTGCCCTAAAAAGGGGTCAGTACCAGGAGAGATAGGAAAGTGCAATTGTAGTTATTGCAACAACCGAGGTTACCAACAAAACTGGAAAACGGCAACCGCTGGCTTCCTCGTACGTGTTGGAATGTACAAAAGCACCGCACCGTTTGGAAAGCTGAAAAAAAACCAAAGCAAAAGGACAGTCGGTGGAGATTGTCCACTTTGATGTAGCCAACTCTTTTCATGTGTTTCGTCCCCCACAAGAACCCATCGTTGTCGTCAGGATTATCCTGAGGAACTGCACGCCTTGTCACCGTCACTTTCTGCAAATCCTAAAAAAAAAATTGTTGCCACCACCGCCATTAAATCTTCAACTGAATTCTTTTTCCCTTCAAACCCTAGTGATTGTCTTGTATACAATTTTATACTTTGCGTAAATTTCACGTGGATGAGCAGTTGCTATTTTTCTGCTGTTTTTGAAAAAAGAAGATTTCCTAAGAAAGTTGACTGTAACTTTTTTTATTAATTCTGATAATATAATCGCAGTATCGAAAAGTTAGGCGATATCCTAACATCAAACTATATCTAACCCTATCATCAACTATATTTAAAATCAAAACTAAATTATTAACAATAAATCTTATCACTCAATCATATCCCTTTACCATTGGTAGACTTCAGCTTTTGAAATTAGTTTGATAGTATTTAAATTTCTAGCCGAATTCAGAATCAAGTGCATAGGTACATATTTCCTGTCAAACCATTCGTAGATTGCTGTTGTAACCCCAGAATAAGAAGGGTTAAAGAATGAAGCTATGTATATACAAGTACCAGCATTAAGCATCCAATGAATCAAATAGGAGTTTTTCAAATCTTAAAAATTCCCACTCCCCACCTAGTGTGAAAGTTTCAATTCTTTTTTACTCACTCCTGCTCATCCTGTGTCCAAACCTGAAAAGGTCAAGGAAAAGAGAAGAAAAATAAGTACCACCAAATGCATTTTCCTAGTAATTCTTTGAAGCTTGAACATTATATATTCTAGAACCAAGCACTCTCTCTACAAATTTTATCTCATAATATATGCAGTTCCTGAGGAAATTCAAGGTTTGCAAGGGCTCTGTTTCTGATGATGACATCTCAAAAATGTGATAACAGAAATTATAGTAGCATAACTTTAAGAACGAATGCTAAGAAAATAGCTAATGTCTACCTCATGCAGCAGTAGGCAGTAGGTTATACCTCAAGATAAGATGACAAGTCCAAGATATATAGATCCACACAGGAAGACAAAGGATATCATTCCCCTGCAAGAAAATCACAAATAGAAGAAAAACACGTAAAAAATGTAGAAAGATGAATAGCTAGAGTTTGCCATCTTGACTGATGTGCTAGCAAGAGACAATATTAAAACCTTACCAGATAACTCCCCAACCAACGCCAGTACAAGGGCAAGGACAAATTTCAGCGAATTTCTCGGCATCGCTGGAGTGAACTCTTCGAGATATTAGATCATCATAAATATCTGCAGCATCATTGTATAAGAGACATGATATCTGAAGTTTTGATGATAGCCTTTAGGAGGCCGAAAGAAATAGAGAAGAATTATATATGTACCGTAAACTGAGAACAGACTGTTCATAACACCTGCAATTTCCACAAGAATGTACAGTGAAATAACATAATGGAAAAGCATGTTCAAACAACAGAAGAAGAAGATGTGACATGTGTATACCAATGAAAAGAATGACATATCGAAGAACCCGAACAGTTGTTTTTTCTTGCAATATCCAAATGACAGCGAGGAAAATAATGAATCCTGAGAGTTTATAAATATGAGATGTGAGCATCAAAGTCTGAGGATATGGTAAGTATATATATTGTTGGACAACCATGAAGACACTCACCAATGCAAAGTCCCCGAAGTGTCCACTGTTCAAAAAATGGTAGTAGCAAGTGAGATTATAGAAAATTAAGCCTGCAAAATTTATTTTCAGACTAGAGCCTAAGAGAGATACTGATCTGCAAAAGGTCCTGAGCAACTAGGAATCTCTCTCTTACATTTTGAGCAACAAAGAGAACAACTAGCAATGCGACAGCCAAGCAACCAGCAGCTATTCTTGCAGTGAGGAGATTTGTTGAAGCAAGTATCAAAGCCATCCCCCAAAATGATGAACCGAGATCTGGATGCACAGAACGATAAATAAATGTTCATACCATTAAAAACCAATAAGCACTTTTTTTGATGAAACCAATAAGCACGTTGGGTCACTGAAAACCACATGTTAAATAACAGAAATGATACACAAGGAAAAGCGAAATGAGAATAATTTATCTTTGCATGAAAACATTATTTTGAAGAATTTCTGATTTATATAACACTGCATTAGACTGCTAGGATTATTCACACTAGGTTGAAGAAAAAGGTTTTTGTCATGCCTATCCGTAAGCCCTATCCTTGTTTCCTATTCATTTTGCACGATATACATAAATGCACCCTGAATTGAAATGAAGATTCCATGGGAGAAGAGACATACATCCTGCAGGCAAGATTAACCAATAAACACCACCTCGCGTTGTTGTAACTCCACCTTCGTTTGCATGAACCTGCATGCCTTCAACCTGCACACTATAATGTATGAGAATAACAGCAACTGGAAGACGGAAAGATAGCAGAGAATAGTATGATGGACAAAATAAGGCTAAGATTGCCCTTCATAACTTCACTGCCAGTAGTTTAAATTTGATCTCGTCGGAGGAAATGCAGTGACAAAAAGATGAAGGGAAGTTTATTTGCCATACACATTCCAGAAGACATAATTACTTTGCTGAACATAACGACAGATGTTAAACATTGAATAATCTATTCAAGAGCTTGTACAGGGACTATTTCTCTCAAACATAGAAAGGAATGCCAAGTGATGGTACCTAGAGAAGTCTATGGAAGGAAACCATTGATGTGTGAACAGGAAAATAGAATAACTCCGGAAGTAAAGCTAATAAGCAAAATAAAAATTCGTCATATTGTTGAAAACATATATGAAGGGCTCCTGTGGTAAATTGCTTCTTATTATGACCAAATGGAAGCAACATATCTTCCTCTATGACCTATGGATGGAACATCTACAAAGAATAAGATCTATGAATCACATTCGCAAAGTGAATTTGCATTCAAACACATACTTAACAAGCTGGTCTTAAGCAAGCGGCAGAGCTAGTCATACACCATGAAATAGCCTACTAGAATCATTGCTCAAGTGGAAAGACAGATCTGGGGAATGTAATTTTTCCTTTCATGCAAAGTGTTCAGTCATAGATTGGCTGAAAGATTTTAAGATTAACAAAGCCGAGCAAATACTACTTAATTGTCAGCAATGGTGAACTACATCCAATCAACGATGTGCAATAAGAAATCAAAAAATTCTTACCCGACCACAAGTCAGTATACAAGCAATTGCATGGCTTGCTTCATGCAAAAACACAGTGATGAGCTTAAAAGGCGTCATTAGTACTGTTCTCCACAGCTATAAAAAAAATACAACATAAAACACAGAGTTATAAACAAAAACGAAATGCTATGAATTTTTTCTTTTTAAAAAAATCATTTTTGTTCAAATCCAGCCGCTTGAAATCCTTTGCCATTCAAATCACTCAACTTCATCTACGTGTGGTCATCAAATGATTGCCATTGGACATGTGCGTATATAATTTAAAAGACATATAAAAACCCCATTAGCCACAAGACATCTGAGCTTCTTTGGATGTGTAGAAGTCTTAGTGGCAGTTCTTCAATAATTGAACCCCAAACTGTTAAGATCCCACTGGCAAAACAAAGATCTTGCTTTGACCTAGTTGGTCACTACTCTGTCAACAAGACACACAGAACATAGCTTGAACCGGTTGACTCCAGTCATTCCAATCCTTCAAAAGCACGGGGAGGGCAAAAGAAAAAAAACAGAGAAACTCACCGCGAGGATAACAACGGAGAATACACCGATGGTGACCAGGAACGTCACCTGGTCGTGCTGGCAGCAGTTCTTGAGTTCCCAATTCGGCATTTTCGTGAAAGGTTCTTCAGGAGGTGGTGATAAGGATTTATGTTACCCAGAGAAAAATCGAAACTTGAGAGCAAATTCGATATAACAAAATAAAGGGTCTATTACTTTTTTTGATTGGTTGATTGAATAACGCTGTTGTCAAACTAGAAAGGTCAATGGACAGACAACGGCCAATTGCGTGTAGCAGTTCAAATATTCTGCAAGAGTTCCTTGGTGGTTTGCTATCCTTGTTGGAATCCCCGAATATCGATGCTGATTGGTTATCGTATCCCCAAAAAAGGTTGCTGTCATGGCTCTTCAGAGTGGGATTACCGTTTCACTTAACCCTCTTTAATCAAGCTCCCAGTTTAAACAGTTGTAGCTTACCGTGTTTGGTCGCCAGAACAAACTTTACTTAGAAAGTTAGACCCTTGCCGTTTCAGGAACAGTAACCTATTAACAACAGTCTTAATATTATTGTATCGGTTTCAGGCCATCATGGGCCCATAGAATATGATATTGATTTTGGGCTCTTCGTATTGAACCAGGCCTATAAGTAACTCTTTGAGCCTCATAGGCCCAATAGTTGTTAAGAAGCCCGTAGAAAGGTTGAAAGCTGAGACTCTTCCATCATGATCTCCGGAAACCCCAGGTTTTGTGGTTCAGGAAAGCAAGCTATGTGCTATCCCTCTGTACCATAATAGTTTTTCATCCTTCACAACCCAAATTTCTTTCATTCATTAGCCTGTTAAGGCAACAGGAGCATAATGACACCAAGCTAAAAACAGAACTGGGGTCCCTTTCAGAAAAAGAAAGAAAGAATAGTCTATTTCTGCTATCTAAGGATTCTAGCAGATGTGAATGTTAGTGATCGATAAGCATAGAATTTATTGGTTTTGTCTTCTTGTCGTTGACACTTCCATACCGTCTTTCCTTTTGTAATGTTGCTTTTTCCGAGGCCAGCATCAAATTTTATTGCATATCGATCTATGTTGTATTCGGCAGGCGCACAAAGTGACACTGTCTTGTCTGTTTGGTTTTGCTTAGTTACTTCAAAGCTTGGATTCCAAATTCGGCCAGTTATGCCGGACGTAATATACAGAAGAAACCCACTGTCACTATTAAGACCAAGTTCCGTTCAGAATTCTCAATCTTCCTAACAGCCATCATTAGGATAATTCACTAGGCTTCAATAACTTCAGTTTCCAGTTTCTTCATCTAAGCAATCTGTATTTCGGTTTCTGGGAATTTTACTGGGGAAGACTTCTTTCCAATCTCCTTGTGTTTAGTTCAAGGCTTCTGTATCAATTCACTTCCATTCTGCTAGAGTTTTATTTGTTTTACCTGTGTACTTAGGGGGACTGCAATTGGGTTTTCCTGAAATTTGGAGTGCAATGGCTATTGAGCCTTACCCGGATGATTCCATCACGAGTCCTAGACTCTCTTTTTCTTGCGATTTTTGCCAAACAGATACTTTAGCTCCTCCTCGCTCAAGTACAACAGAGTTTTGGTCGAGCAACAATTTGGATTTCTGCTTTGATAGCTCCTCCATTTGTAAGGAACCTCCATCTGCGGACGAGCTATTCCTTGATGGAAAGATCATTCCTTCTGAGACTAGGAAAAAGGGAGAATGTCAAAAACAGATGCATCCCCCTACACTATGGCTACACTCCATGCCTCTTTCTGCGATTCCACATGCCATGAGTAACCAGGAACCTTTACAGCTAGAGGAACAGTTCCTTGACAGGAAATTCTTGGCTGGTAATGTCAATAAAGCAATTGCTCCCCTGGAGCAAAAACAATCACTTGTCTTTCCACATCCTTTTGCACCTCTACGTGCATTTCTTGAGGCTGCAGGTTTTGATGAAGATTTTTCGCAAGAAGAATCCAGGAAAAACAAGTCAGCCAGCAACATGGGGAGCCAAAACCTGAAAGCAAGAGCACACCCTTGCCCCTCTTTAGGTGCATTTATTGAGGCTGACAGAATTAATGATGACAGGAAGCATGCAAAAAACAAGAAAAACAAGACTGCAAGCAACCTAATGAACCCAGGGAAGCAAAAGCAAAATCCGGAAACTTTGGGGGTCTTCAAGAGAAGTGGTAGCTGGAATTGTGCTAGTATGTATGGAGGGAGGTTGTTCCGTTTTCATCTTTGAAACAGAAGAAATTCTACAGGATCTTCACCATATCGACACTAGAAAGACAGTAAAAATCATAAGCAGAAATCACAAAACTTGAATTCATGGAAATCTTTTACACCCACAAGTTACTAAACCCAAGCTCCGCAGTAGAATCATCCCCCAGTTCAGAAGTAAATGTAATTCTTTGCTATTTCTTTCTGTTGCGGCATTGACTTGCACATCAATTTTCATCCTCCATTTTATTCACTCTGTTTCATGTCGGTGTCTCTGAGTTTGACTCTTTCAATCTCTTCACATTTCACGCTTATTCAAGCTCTTTGACAACAATCCATTCTTACGATGAACCAAAACCAGAAGAAACGGATTCCAAACTTCAGGATTCTGCAGCCTAAATGTAAGACAGGAAGTGATATGGTAACTGATATCCTCAACCATACTTCTTGGGTATCACAGAGCATCGATCAGGCCAAATTCTCAACCATACTTCTTGAATGCCGAGCTGCTGTGTCTCAAATTCTCAGTGCAACCCAGATAGAATGAAAAGGATATTTAACTCATCTTTTGACCAAAAAGGCAAAGAAAGGAGTATGCCGTTAGGAGGGGATATCATGCCGTTTACCAAGCATCACCTTAAGCTTTATCTTTTCGGTACTCCTCATCTATAGAAAGCACCTAGTCTAATCATCTGGATTAATTGCTTGATCAGGATTGACCGACTTTATGATCCAAAATTTGATAGCATTGTCACTTGCAGTGACTCAAATTCGTTGCTGAAATTTAAGTGGCAAACTCGAAATCAATCCATCACAGAAACACAATTATCTCTGGCGTTATTACAGTCATATGTAAAATATGATTACATCCAGAGCTTTAGAAACCAAATCCAGGAACCCAACTCTCAATCACATCAAAGAATACTGGCATTGTGGAAGTAGTAGCAGTAAATGAGTACTTACAAAACAAACCCAATCAAGAAAGAGGAAAACCAAGAGATCAACTAATCTCGCATGAACAATGAAGCTACCAAACAAATTTAAAATCAAAACTGCCTGTAACCCAGAACAGTCTTGCCACCGCCTCTACCACGTTGGAACCCTCTGCTTTCACCTTTGATTGCATTAGATGCAGCCATAGACAGTCCTCTCAATTCTTCCATACTCGCATAGCTTTTCCTAGCCATTAACCCACCACCAATTCCATTCTTTTTCTCTCCAGCATTTGCAGACTTGCTCCCTCTCGAATTTGACAAAACCCCATTCACTTTAGACGAATTCTTCGGTGGTGGAGTCAGTTCTTGGGCTGGTTTTCTATTCTCTTTTCTCAAGGCAGCAGTGAAATCAGGCACTGACTGGGCCAAAATGGATGACCTTTTTCTTGAACCGACCAAATCGGCTTGAAACTTGACCTGTTTCTTTGGCGGGGTTCGTTTGAAATCACAAGCGTCTTCGTGTTCTTGTTGTTGGATTAAACCACTCTTGATTCGTAGCCTTGACTCTCTCAACTCTGCATACGCTCTGTATCTGGGTCCTCTCTCCATGGCGTAGTAGCCCTCCGTGGTGAGTTTTAGAGGGACAGGTTGATCAGAATCTGATGAGTTTTGATATAGGATTAACGAGACGGGGTCAAGAGCATGGAAGAGGGACTGAAAACTAGGGTTTTTTTGCAGAGAGCGGTTAGTCTCTGCCATTTGTTGACGACGATGAGTCTATTCCTTTTGCTCCGTGTTTGTTCTGTTTCTGTTCCTTCCCTGTGTGGTGTTTTGTCTCTTGAGTCTTTGGTTTTTTGTACCTTTTCTTTTATGCGCATTGCGCTTTCGTTCCTTTTTTTTTAAAAAGAATTTGTCTTCGCCAACGGTCAGATAAAAAAGAGACGGAGGAAACCTGTTTTCTTTTTCTCCTTTTCTTGAACCTTTTTGTTTTACTTTTTTGTAAATTACACATATGGGTCCCGCACTAAAACAAAATCAGCTTTGATTCGCTTGGAATCGTTATCCACCGCCCGATTTCCCTTTTTGATCATCGCGATGGGTTTGAATGAAATTTCGTGATGCGTCCCGATCATAATACTCGTGCCAAAAAGTTCATTTCTAGTGATTTCCTAACGAGAGCGAGTCGTTTCAGCCTGGCTACTATTTCAGGTCTTTACAGACGGCAGGCCGCCGGCCCAAATCCAAGACATTTCAGTTTAGTAAACAGTTAACGAAAACCTAACATAGCTAAAAGACATTTTTAATTTATGTTAAAAATATAAATATGAATTATAAAATATTTCAATAGTCTACATAAAATAATGGGTATAATATAAAGATACTTAACAATTAATACATTGTATTGTCTTAGTATGATATCATATTAAAATTATCATTTTTATGATAATTACAAGTATCTTCATAATAATAAGAAGAATGCATAAGAGTGTAAGTTTTGTAGGATTCAGACATGTTTATGTTGGAATGTTTACTTAAGAAGTCCAACATACCAGATAATTGGAAAATAATATACAGATGCCCCAGTTAAGGCTCAAGGCATGATCTTCTCAACTTCTCCTTTCCCCCTTCCTTTGTGTGTTTGGGTTTTTGTCTTGCACGGGGGAAGAGGTTACACCAAGGAGTGAAATTGAGCTTATTATGCAAACCAAAAAGAAAAGAAAAAGAAAGGAAGAAATTGAACTAGATCACACAAATCACTGATCATGGAATGTCCGGTCCAAGACTCAAATGCAAATCCAAGCCTGCTCCATTATTAGGTCGAGGCTGGAGGGTTCCTTCACCGAGCCTGCGTAGAGAAGGGGAAGTTTTGGAATGAGTCCAACCTTCCATGGAAACTGAACCAGGCACAACAATTCTCCTAGAAGTATAATCGCTGACGTGGGGCACGCTACCGGAGTGGGACGTGTAAATCCATGAGGGGGACTTGTTTTGATGGACTGTCCCAGTCGGGAACGCTGCCGGATGGAGGAGGTGTAGAGGTGGTGGAAACGAAGAGAATATGGAGTCGTTGACGTAGGTGGAAAACAAGTTTCGAGTGGCTTGAATCTGTGCCCTTTTCAGAAGCTGTCTTTCTTTCTTGTGAGCGTTTTGGTGGCCACCTAGGGCCTGTGAGTTTGCAAACTCGCGAAAACAGTATTGACACTCGTACTTTCGGCCTTTCGCTTCACAGCTAGATTTGGACTGGCAATTAGTGTTGAGTTGGGATGACGCAGATGGAGATTTGTTTGCATCTACTGGAGTATTGTCCTCTAGAATGTTGAAGCCAAAGAGCTTCAGGGTTGAGTTGCCGGTAATGGCATCAGGTTTCGTATGATGATAATCTATATCAGCCATTGGCGAGCGGACGGAACACTGATCAAAGGTGGAAAATTATGGAGCAAGCTGGTGTGAGTGGATGATCAACAAATGTGAGAGTTTGCGTTTATAAAGCACGTAAAAGGGTCGTCGGGTTAGGTATATAAACAGTATGACGTATATTACCCTCAGGAGTAATTTGTTTGGCAAAGGCGAGACAGGAAAAGAGTGGGAGATAGAGTTGGTTGTGAAAATCCTTAGGACAAGAAAGAAAATCTGTTAAGTGGCTATCAGGAAAAACCCAGATTAAGAAAACTAAGGGGTAACTTGAATTTAGAAATTATTATTGTACCTGCGTCAGTTCTTGCTCTTCCTCTGATCTCTCTTTTCTATTGGGTACGTAGGTCTTATTTTTTTAATAGAGAGAGGGGAAGATTTCTGAACAATGCCTGCTCACCTGCTATACCCTTCCATAGATGGGGGTGCCTGCTCAGTACGATATGATACAAATCTAACCACCATCTCCTATAGCTTACGACGAGTAATGATATATGATGACGCCACCACGCTTTTCATGTTCTTTTTGCTTAATTGTTTATAGAGACTAAAAGCTTGCGTATCTGACAATAGATTTGGTGCGCTTGCCCAGCATTAACTTCAAAGTTCAAACACTTCACCTCGTTGTGTTGGTTTAGCTAAGAAAATTGAAAGCCGAGATGATTTGTTTTTAAGGTTTGAGTTAGTATTCAGTGTGACAAAATTCCCATCGGATAGAAAATAGTAATTCGGGAGTATGCAAGTTTGCTGTATACAAAGGGAAACAAGATGGCGGTCGCTGTGATTAGTTTAGTCTGATACTTGCTACTTGCTACATTACATCACTAATTCTCATGTTTAGTTTTTGTTTTTCAATTTTTCTTTGATGCTGTCGCCTTTAAGTCAAAACCGTGAGAACCCATTTCTTTGATATCCATATTAATCGATGACATTACGCACCAAAAACTCAACCAGATTCAGTTTATTCTTTTCTGAGAAACAACACGCCTGGACTTTCTTCCCTTCCTGTCTATATCAGGTTGGGTTCGAGCAAGGACTGGATAGAGCTCGTCAGGAAAATGTAGGTGGTGAGAATAAATTATAACAGCTCCTCGATCAGTATTCAAAGGTTTGGTTAAATAAATGAAAGGAAATTTTCTAAACTAATTTAACGAAAAAATGATATTTATCATATATGTAAATCATATAACTAATTTTAGACATATCTCATAAAATTTTATTCATATTTTCACACCGAATCAATTTGACAGTTTGAAGGATTTATGATCCCACTTACTACAGTGACTAAAAAACAGTGATCAAGATTCATCTCGTTTTCATCAATGATTTATAAAGTGTGATATGTATATATTAAATATTCTGGACTGGTTTTTCCCATGTCCATGGATCTCAGATTAAACATTCTCAGCAGCTCGACATGTACCCCTAGAAAACTAGATAGGATCAATGCTTACCTGCATCTGGCAGTGAAATTAATCAAAACTCCAGTACGTGCATATCCGGTTAAAGTTCCGAAGATCAAGACTACCCAACAACTAAAGTTGGTTGTCCTTTTATGTTAGGCTGCAGGTGTGCTAAAAGAACGCTATACATAGAATGTCCTGCCTTCAGGTAGCTTCAAATGACCTTAGATTTTATATGTCGGCAACGAACTTAGGGAGAAAACTAGCTGAGTGTATGTTTATTACATACGAAACATATACAGCATCTTTATTAGTTAATCTTCACATACCTTAATGAGTTTTGGCTTTGGTAATGAAGCGCATCGTGATGAGCACTCTTCTCACTGTATCATGCTTTTTTAGTAGTTGATTGACGTGACGAAAATGCCAACGTGGGTAGGGCTTGAGTAGATCACCACGGATGGCCCCCCGCCCCCCTCTATTTTGCTTCTAGATCAATAAAAGGTGCATGTACGTACTTGTGTATTAATGCCGTACCCTTTTCCCTGTATGACTATTGCAGAGTACGTACTAGCTAGCTATATTATCTGATACATTATTTATAATACAATTCCTGAACTATATATAGCGTACGTTTTCGTTTACTTGGCTATGACATGCATGGATCAGAATTCAACGACAAAGACAAGCGACCCATCAAGCTAGATGCAGATATCAGTAATCCCTCGAAATAGACATATATAGTAACCTAGCTAGCTACTTCGTAGTTCGATGAGCATGTGAAAATTAACTTCAACAGATACGTACGCCCCTCGTAAGTCCTCCCCTCCTTTTTCTCTTCTGAGTTCTGACTATTCTTTAAACCCAATCTGGATGCTTGTGGCCTCGTGGGGGGGCTGCCGTTACAAACATTATTGCAGGCAACTCCATGACAATCTCTCTGTTGTTTTTAGCTCCAAGATTACTTGCTACATCATAAAAAAAACGTAAGCTTTTGTTAGGAGATAGGCGACTAGGTCCAGTCAAAGCATATTTAGTATTTGGATTACTTGTCTTTGGGGGAATCCATGGGATTCAAGCTGCCACTTAATGGTTTTGTTTAGGTGGTTACGACCCTGAGAACATAAGCTTTGATATCTGTCCATCTCGAAGCTTATAAGATAAAAGTTTCAATGTGGGGCAATCTGTATGATAATGACAAGTGGGATCGATGCCTTGAATTTTCATCTGAATTCTCGACTTACCTCACCAAACAGAAGTTTTGTAGACTATACCCTCAACTAATAATTTAGAAAATAAGGATTGCTTGACATATCGTCATGTGTATATATATAGATATATTAAACATACTGTGAAAAGACTACCACCATCCATCGATCCATTTCAGCGCACAATTATCAACTAGATTTATAGGCTTATATATAGCTAGTATGTGTCAAATGCATATGGTGAAGGTTATTGCAACCATTTCCGTCCCAATTTTGTGGAACCTAATGTACTATTTTTTTTACAGGGAAGAATCTAATCTACTGTTAGCTTGCAATGATCTTGCCCTCTAGCTAACGACGTGAAAGTCAGATGTATGTACCTTCTAGCTAGGGTTGGTTGAAGTACTGGACTTGAGGGGGATTTGCAACCGCAGGATCGGTAAATTGCAATAGTGCGTCCACATTTTGTATCCCGTAATATGGGCATGCTAGATATGAAACTGATCAGAAAGTAGCATATCAGCATACGATATGCTGCTCCTCATCTCAAACTCAATCATGGGCTTTGAATTCGAGAAATGAAGGGCCCACCATTCAGTTCAGAAGCTGGTCCTTAAGCTAAAGCCCAAAAGTTTGAAGTGGGCTGCTCCATCAAATTTCGAAAGAAATGTTGTTTGTATCGAGTGAGCTGGGCACGATATTCACTCGACCCAAAGCCCAACTTCAACATCAATAGCATAGTTTTTTATTAAGTTAAGAAAATAATATTTTTACAGATGGGACCAAATAAAAATTATTAAATACATTAAGTCCAATGAACACCAAATTAATTCGAATCAGGTCCACAATTTATAAATAAAGTGAATGTCACGGACTGGACCAGAATCTAGTAGGGGGTCCAGAACCAGGTGCCCCTTCTCGCGTTCGCTGTTTCCTATAAATCCTCTACGATTCTCCCTTGGCAAGTTACAAGAACAAAACGACGTAGCGAACACCAAAGCCGCAGTGACATAACTGATAACATAACACCACTCGCGATCATTACCAAACTAGGTACACCAACTCAAACTCTTATCTGGAATTCCAATCTCGCATCACCCACACGTGACCACCGCCGTCGCCGTCGCCGTCACCTTACCTTTTTGTTCGTCGCTGTCGATAATTTCCGGCTACGACACATCGGACGCACACCCTGGCATTTATATTTATGGGAGGAGACGAATACCTGCAGCTGTTCGTGGACCAGACATCGTTCTTCAACGACGTTGTCCTCGGGAATATCTTGCCGTCTAGCTGGTGGACGCCTCTCCCGCATGTGTGGCAGACCTGGCTGCGTAATTATATTGCCGGAACCCTACTATACCTCGTCTCTGGATTGCTCTGGTGCTTCTACATTTATTACCTTAAACGCAATGTTTACGTCCCTAAAGGTATACTCACGCCACGCATATATAATTTTATGTATGCCTCTGGCGTCTGGCGTTCGCCGTTCGCCGTTCGCCTGCGTGTTTTTGGTTTATTGGACTCTGCTATGTGTGAAATACTTCAGTTTAGTTCAGTTTCTGAACTTGGTTCTTTTTTGTCAAATAGTCAGGGATCGGTCTTGTTGATAATTTTCAGTTTAGACATTCGTCATGAAATCTGAATTTTGTTCGCATATGTTAATTTTTGTCTTTTTTCTAGTTATTTTTATAATGTTTTCGGCCTCCTATTTATTCTTTTGATTTTAATTCTTTTCTCAGTTTTACTGCTTGAATTAGCAGTCGATTAGAATCTGGATTGAGCTTTTCAAACCCTTTTTTTTTGTGGATTTTGATTCTGTGTAGTGGTAATGTTAAAAAATTATGTTTTCTGTGGGCTATTATTGTTGATCTGTTGCGTCTGCATTTATACTGGCTTCTGATCTGTATGGTTGTTTCTGCTTAATGGCATGCGCTTGCTGTGAATACTCTGAATAATTTTTTGTGCCTAGTTGTCATGTTTGATTCTGGGCTCAATCTCTGCTCATCTGTTAAAACATATTGCCAGGACTGTTCCAATACTTCCTTTTCTTTCTGTTTTCTTCTAAAAGTTTGTAATGTGGATGTCACTGTTCTTTCTCATCCGTTTGTATCATTTCCCAGATTCTGATAATAATCGTTTTCTAGCTTCAGTATGTGCTTGTTTTGTTAGTTTTCTGTGCTTTTCATGAGCCATAAGCTGTGTATGCTATATTCTTTAACATTTGCTTCCCTTTCCATCCTTATTATGGATGATGAGATGTATCTTTGAAGCATAAGAACAGAATGCAAAATGCTCTCCTGGTGTCTCTCATTGATTTTGAGTTCAGAAACTGTTGTTTGATAGGTTGATGTTACTCAATGGTGGTAAGGTCTTTTGGTTGTGAAATGAACATGTAAATGTGAAAACACATGTTAGTCTTGAACTTAGACATTAGTGACATGTTTCTCTTATATGTTTAAGTTTTGGAATTGCAGATTCCATCCCTTCAAGAAAAGCCATGCTCTTGCAGATATATGTTGCTATGAAGGCTATGCCATGGTACTGTGCTCTTCCAACTGCTTCCGAATACATGATTGAACAAGGTTGGACCAAGTGTTTCTCTAGAATATCAGATATTGGCTGGCTTGCCTACGTTGCCTATTTGATTCTATATCTGGTTTTTGTGGAGTTTGGGATTTACTGGATGCATAGGGAACTTCATGACATTAAGCCTCTGTACAAGTATCTTCATGCAACCCATCACATCTACAACAAGCAAAATACTCTTTCTCCATTTGCTGGTAAGCTGTCCCTATGTTTCTTTATCTCTTCCTTTTTTCTATTTATCATAATCACTTGCTATTTGCTTCCCTTTAAGTCCTGTTTTCTGGATTGTGTACACTTTCATTTCTGATGGCTTGTCATGGGTTCACTCAGGTTTGGCATTTCACCCGATCGATGGAATCTTGCAAGCAATACCGCATGTGATTGCTCTATTTATCGTCCCTACCCATTTCCTGACGCACATTGGCCTCTTATTCCTCGAGGGTGTGTGGACCGCAAACATACATGACTGCATCCATGGTAAACTATGGCCCATAATGGGGGCTGGCTACCACACTATCCACCACACCACTTACAAGCACAATTATGGCCATTACACAATTTGGATGGACAGAATTTTCGGAACCCTTCGTGATCCTGAGGATGAAGCTAGCGAAAAGATCAAGTGATGGGCATTTCCTGAAAGGGCTTGAATTTTGGTGGTCTGTAATTGTATATCTTCTTGGCTTTAATTGTCTGGAAAGGCCTTAGATTTTAGTTTCCTTGTCAGAGATCTGGTCTGAAGAGGAAATCCTGGTGCGTGGTTTTACAGAAAGGCGCGATTGATTGTCGGTGTTGTTTCTTTGTTAGCATCAGAAAGATTCTCCATTTCCTATCCTCCCGTTCTGATGTTTCCAACTCCTTAGACACACAGCATGTGATCTAACATGGCATTGCTAAACAATTCAAACTCTTTGGCAATAAAGAAATACCACGAATAGTAACATTCATGAAAAGAATCATGAAGCACTATTAGGACAGGCTGTTAAAGCATTGGAAAGTCAGGTACCCGATTATTAATAATGGTAGTCTGTGATGGTAGGATGTTTATCCACTGTGCTGCCTCGTTTTGTTCGTCAGCAATGGTATTATGTGGGACATTAGTTCAATTAGATAGCTCAACAAGGTGATGTGTATGAAATGCAGATAGCTCGACCAGAAAAGCTGAAACAACATATGGCTAACAGTTGAAACTACATGATTTCTATAACCCAAAGAGCATCTGATTTTACAAGTGTCAAAGTGTACTTCACTGCAATGGATGCCTCTTTCTACAGGAACATACAACATAAGATTAATTATGAGAAAAAAATTACACACAATCCAATACTTATGTACGAGATTCAGTTCTGCACATCGAAGAAGCAATCACCATACCAGTCCTTTTCTTCTTCTAAATCTATCAACACGGTCAGTGCTCATGCGAGACTTCTCAGGTTTCTGTGGCTTCTTGGACTTCTCAAGCCTGCTATCCAAACTATTTCTAGACACTTGGGGGAGGTCTCCCAACTCAAAAGTATCCGAAGCTCCACTTTCAGATTGTTTGGTCTGATTATCAGACTCTACTGCTGTTTTCTCAGACCCATTGCCAGATGCTTTTGATTTGCCCAAACTCAACACAAACTTCTTCAGATGTTTGATGAATTCTGGATAAAGCTCGAGATTACAATGCCCGCCTCCATTTATCCATAAAGGCTCGTACTTCTCCTTGCAAAGTTCCCAAAGCTGTTTCCCATGAGAGCAATCAACAACTTTATCTGCTGTTCCCTGGCACAGAACAACAGCAATGGATAACAACATTATTATTCCAGTACGTGCTTTGTCCTGAAATTATGAATTTGAATTGGAGGGCCATAATGCTTCATCCTGAAGAGTACAGAATCATTTATATTTTCAAGTGTGAATGTTTCCTTTCACAGAATTGTGACAGTTAAATTAGTGAACCTATCAAAACCATGTTTTTGTCAAGTTCTTGAGACATGACAAAGGAGGTAACAAGACAAATTTCAACTAGTACGCACAGGAAATTTACTAGCTTAAAGCAAATTATTTGGTAACATAGTCGTGAGGACTGAAACTTTCTATGTTCAACGTGTGTCCACCTTAACAGGTGTCGATCGAAACTCGGAAAGGTAGCTTCACAAAGAAGCTTTAACAACAACCGAAAAGACAATAGTGCAGGAAATTCACTTACATGAATTATCAGAACAGGACAGTTCGCCATACCAATTTTGTCAATGTTCTAAGAAAAACAAAGTAATATCAGTGCTTATTCCCATAATCAAAGGCCCATATCAAATACACAGAAAAACAAAGAAGAAGAAAATTACCTTGTAAATATCAAACCAATATGTCTTTTTGACAGGGTACAACACCCTCATCCCAGATAAAATTGGGCTGTGCAGAACCACACCTCTCAAGTTTGGTAAGCGGGAAGCAAGATCCACGGTGGGTCCACTACCAACAGATTGTCCATACAAGATTAATTGTTCATCTTTGGCTCCATACTGCTCTCTCAGGCACTTATATGCAGCATCTATGTCCGCATATGTGTTACACTCAGATGGCTGTTAGAAAAGGAGGACACATAATTTCTTAAGAGCAGAGAAAGAAGCCTATGATTTACCAAGCAAATTTTGTTGTAATGACAAGGAAATTTGCATGGCAGCTCAAAAATATATACACTGATAGTGAATCTTCCAAGTTATGGTAAGTCGATCCTATTATGAACCGTTAGAACAAGATATCTAGGTTTTCAATAGGTAAAAAGAAATGAAATATGAGTATGCATAGGGCTTTTCTGTATAAGAAAGTAACAGCTAGGCATCTGAAACTCCGACCTTTCCAGTTGACTGCCCATACCCAGAGTAGTCATACCTGGAAAAGAAACGCATACACAAAAGTAAGAGTTAGCCTACATTCAACCATCGGTATCAAGCAGAAAATGTCCAACTAGGAGAGCATCCCTCCTTCCGGGCTTCGACCGACACTTGTTAAAGTGGACATCCTACCAACAAAATAAGCTTCATTCACATCCCTAGAATTTGAATATATAAAACCATTATATATACATGATATCATGCCATTGAATTCCCAGAAAGAATTCCCATTAAACATGGTCTCCAGAATCAGTGAGAGGAAAGCATGGATTCAGGATGTTGCAGAAACGGTATAGCAATAGTTATAAGCTAACCATGGTTACTAAAGTGAATCTTCTGAATCTAAAACGCAGCTGTTGGAAGTTGTAGTAGCATAAAGTATAGAAAGCTGTAAGAGATCTTTTCTAAAAAAATGCTGTAAGGGATTCGTAGAAGTAACAACCGGGCAACCTTTATTCAACTACAGATAACACAACTGGACATTTCCCATTAACAAGAATAAGTGTCATCCCGTGCATTCAAACATATTCTCAGATACACTAATCAAGCAAAAGCCATATTTGGCTCATAGGAAGTAGCAACAACAGAAGACAAGGATAAAACAGTAAGCATATGGAAGATGGGAGTTTGGGCAAGATTAAATGAACAACTTCATATCTGAACTTGCCTAGAAAGTAAACCTTCATCACCATTACACAATAACAGAGAAAAACTAACCCTATGGAGTTAGAATCATCGATAGTTCAACTACATAGAATCGTCACAACAACTTACCAAACCAAAACAGCCATGTAAGACAACAACAAGAGAAAAAGGAAAGCAATTGGTGGTAATAAATATTGAATAAGAAGTACCCCATGAGATTAATGCGAAGGCGGTTACTCAATTCCACAAAAAGCTCAAACATTTGGCCTAAATCAGCTGCATTTCCGTGCGAGTACAGAAGCGTCGCCGTTGCCCTCGGATGCTTTACATGTACTGCCACTATTTCATTTCCTCGCCGGGTCCTCAACTTGAGCACGTCCACGTCGTCCCTCCTCTGGACCTCGGGGATGGAAACCCTTCCTCTTCCACCTGGGCCATCGCCGTCTGCTACCACGGTGTACGAGGGCGGATTTGGCGGGAAGAAAGCGAACTTTGCTGCAATTGACGAGGTAACTCCGCCCATGTTGTTACTGTCGTTCTTTCAACGATCATTAGCAGCTGGTCATTCATAAACACACACACACCCTTCCCTGCTACAGCGGGAAAGTCTCTTTATCTTACTCAAAAAGAAAATAAGATAATGAAACGCCAGAGCATTAAGTGGTAGTGATTCAAAGGAGAGCTCAAGAAAACGGACAGAAGAAAAACGGTAAGGTACAGAGAAAGTCGGGGCGTGGAAGCGGAAGTGCTTGTTATAGTTGGCAACAGGATGTCATCTCAGACTGGTTTATGTTCCGTCCGTTTAGTAAAATTAAACTTAATTTGTACTTGGGGAGTTTCTAAGTGTCGGAAATTTCAATTTGGAAAATAGAAAATTATGAAAAAAATAAAAGTAATGACAGTTCCAGGAGGATGGTCGCTCGACGGCGACCTTAAAACATTGGTCATTATTGCCGTCCGAATTATGTGTAGAAATACTGTACAGACGAAGCTTTAAAGGATTAGGCAGTCGATGTAGACCCGTGGATTTAAGGCACTTTTATGAAACTTCACTCTGAAGGAATGTGTAACTTGGTAAAGATTACACATAAAGCAGCACTAAAGTAGCCGGAGACTAGGGTTCGACTGAGGCAGAGGGATCTGGTAGTCGGAGGGTTAGGTTTCCCATCTCGTTGCTCTTATACCAACTGATCTATAAAGACAAGTTTGAATTTTGATAAAGAACATATAGGATAGGATGCCAGTTGGAAAACATATCATGAAGAAAAGCGTAAAGCACACACAAAAGATGCGGATGCCTGTCCTAGTTCTTGTCTTCATAATTTCCCCCTCCTGAAGGCTGAAGTGAAGATTTTAGAATTTTTGGAGGCAAATGGAAGGACCCTTCAGCATTTGTCCATTGACTTTCTGTTGCAGGGAATCATTTCCATGAAATCATGATTCTGATAAGACAAATCCACAAAAGGCAGCAGGGTTCATAAGCTACGAATGCCTGCAGGTTCTTTCCCGTATTTCACAATGTTTCTCGACAATTCGAAGAACAATAGGTCGAGGTCCCATCCAGATGTTGCAAAGATCGAATTAGTTGGTACTGGCAGCAACTTCTGCTTCAGTGTCGTCGCGTCAATTGCAGTAGAATTCAACAAATAATGGCGAATATATTTAATTAATTTAGCCCATCAAAACATAAAACTCAACGATTTTCCTTGCATCGCACATAAAATCTATCTCGCACACCCTCTCAACACTACAATTATTAGCAATGAAACATCACTGATACTGAGCAGTAACACATGGAACCTGCAATTTGGCAGAGAGACCATATATTAAAAACTATTAACTCTACGGCGTCCTTGTCTTCCATTTTTGCTCTCATGATCCGCAATATATACGACGCCTTCATTGTGCCTACCCCACGCATGAAACAAAAAAACATACCATTAAAGCAATCATATTAATTGAAAAGGGGCCTCGTGGTCAATATGTATTGCACGAAAAGGCCCTTTCGGGAGCAAGAAAGGAGCATTTTCGAGACCTTTCCTTCCGCCACTCATCTCCCTCCCCGTCACATGATGACGATTACAATTCCCAGATAACGCTATCGTGCGCCGTTGCTACTAGCTTGGAAAAGAACAAAATTGATATCATCTCATCCCAAGACAATTGAAGGTTATCGTATATTGTGAAAAGCTGAAAAACGAAATTTCTTTAAGGAAAATGGAAATATGGATCATATATTTTTACTAAACATTTAACAAAAATAAGAAAAAGCAATTTCCGTTTCTGTGTACGGAGGACTGACTACTCGGGAATAGTGACTAGCACAGGCCGGAAAGCTCTCCTCAGCAACCGATACCTGAAAGTCGCTGAGACTGGCCTCAGAGCTCCGCTGCGCCGAGCTGCCACTCCTGCACCGGAACTCCCGGTAACTGGTAGTAATCCTACTTCATCATCCTTCTTGTCTTTGTCTTCAATTGGCGGCGAAGAGACAAGCAAATCCTTGAGTTTTCTCCTCACCCGCTTCTGCTTCAGGTCCTCCTGAAGCTCCTGGCGGTGATCCTCTTGCGGATGGCGGTCGGAAGCGCGGGAGAGGAGCATACGAAGAGTCTTGCGTTGGCGCCGGTGTCGGCGCCCGAGGTGGAAGACGGGGCTGGCGGTTGGACTCTGAGTGGGGCTTGGCAATACAGCGCATTGCGAGGCTAAGAGCTTGAATTTCTGCAGAGTCGCCATCGAGAAATCCGAATTATCTCCTCGGAACATAAAGTGATGAGATCTGAAGAGAGATTCGACTTGTTTTCTTTCGTTAGATTCTACAGTTTGGTCCGTTTAGTTTTACTGTTTGGCGTTTTGTCTTCGGGCTGTTAGCAGTACTTGAAGGGAATAAGGATAGCTTCGATTGTTCTTCTTTAAGGAGGTTTCAGTGCTTAAGGTCGCGACACGTGGCGATGAATTGAGTGCTTTCGAACTTATGCGGCCGAATGAATCCAACAACGAAGGGCTGCGTTTGGGAACATGGTTTTCTAATCTGGGGGGATACCAATTGAGAATGAAGATTTTGTGTGTGTTTTATAGTTCGATCGAGTTTGGAGTTGGAACATACTAACACATTAAGTAATATTTGATTTTACTTCCAAAGCTGTTCAAGTTGGATTATGTTGTGGATTTTTGTATTTGTCTTAAATTATTGTAAAATTCAATCACTTTTTATTAAAAAATATAGCATACCCAAAATTCCTAGTCTATTAAAATATTTAAAGGGTCTTCATATTTTTCTTTGTGATCAACCCGTGTTGATTCATCTTATAACGTATTATTAGTTAGGGATATGTCCAAATGACGAATATGTCTAATATGACCAAACATAGCCAAAAACCGAGTCTATCCGAGGATAAGTGGGTCTTCACGGGGCAACTAAAAGGTGCAGGGTTTCGACAAATGAAGATAAGAATGACAAAATGGAAGCCCACAAGTTTACAGCTTTCTTGGGTATAGAGTAAGGCCTGGTCCGCCACAAGATATATAATTTTTTTTATGGGGGAAGCTCTATAGCATAACGAGCAACCCAAAAGTCTAATAATTTTAATTTTTTTTAACAATTTAAGAAAAATCTAAAAATTTATACAAACAAACAGAAAGTAGGCAGAAACAAGTTGCTGCTGGGGCTTTTTACTCGCACTGCATGTGAAAAGAACACAAGAAAGAGGAATACAAAGAGAGCCAGTGATGTGATGTCATGGGACAAACTTTGATGCGATCACCGACACTCTTTGGTAAGATGAAAGCAAGGATGGAAAAGGATGTTGGGTAAGAAGAATCAAGAGGTTATGTCATTTACAACTCCATGAATCTTCCTCTCCAAAACTTCTGAGCAAATCTCACCCATCATGTGGTAGAAAGACAGGAGATCCGACAAATGCTCCACTGACATTTTTCCCATCACGGTTCTGGCTAATCTTTCCCTTTCCCCATTCAACTTCAGCTTCTCAAGATAGGAACCTGCATTCCTCACTGTTGCACCCATCTGCTTCAACCTGGCCTCTTGTTGCAAACTCAAAGCTGTGTTTGACTGCATATAGTTTGGCAGGATAGCTTATATTAGAGTAAATGTCTCAGAGAAGAAATTATATCAAACACAATTAGATTTGTGATGGGGCATTTAGCAGATTTTATAAGCAATACCTCTAAGAATTCTGCTCCAGCTTTCAGTTCTGACTCTTTTGATGGACTCGTTCCTCTGCCATTACTGTACATGTTTCTGGCCAGCGAGAAGCTTCGAAGAATAACTTTTCGTTTCTTTTCCATATCTCGGTCTAGCTTTGGAGCCTTTAGAACAGATGTGGTGCTATTAAGCTTCTTCTGATAGGCTATTACGGCCTTCACAAATTCCTGCACAGTAGTCTCTGGGTTAGTCCAGAAGCGCATCTCAATAACAGTGTGATTTGATTTAAAATTATATTCAAATCAAAACTCGAAAGTTGGATCGTACTCAAACCTGATAGGCTCTTGGGCATCCTGGATAATCGAACTCATCAGTATCAGGATGCCTCATTCGCTCGGGATGGAACTGCAGTCCCATTATGAACTTACCCTCTTCAGGATTATAAGCATCAGGATCATAAAATCCTTCAATCAACCCATCTGGAGCAAAAGCCATGGGCACAAATCTTTGGGCTAACCTCTTGACGCCCTGGTGGTGATAACTGTTGACATTAATCTCCATCTTCCCTTCCTCCAAAGAATTACCGAACCACTGGTGCAAAGGAGTGCTCTCCACCACCTTAACCACGTGTCTATGCCCATCATAATTTTCATAATCAATGTGCTCCACTCGTTGGGTCTCCGTATTGGTTTTCGAGAGCTCTTTTTCTATGTCTTGATAAAGGGTACCTCCAGAAGCAACATTTAACACCTGTGACCCTCTGCAAATTCCAAGGTAAGGTATGTTTCTTTCCAGGCAAAGTTTTGCGAGCCTTAACTCGATCGAATCCTTTTCCCTATCAATGGCTGTGTCGCTGGCGTGCAACCTCCTGATTTCTTCTAATTCTTCCGGTGAAAGATCACTTGTCTCCGCTTCATACAGAGATGGATCGATATCTTCTCCTTCACAGAGAAGAACTCCATGAATTGGCTCGAAACTCTCCAGCAACATATGCACCCCGCTAACACGAGGCACAATAACCGGAACCGCACCATATCCGACTATAAGATCGAGATGATATTCACCTGAAATATGCATCCATTGTTTTATCAAGCAACAGAACAAAAAAAAGTAAACGAAATCAACGAAACACTGAAACCCCGAGTTCCCAGGAAAGAAAACATACCCACAAAATCTACAAACTTGTTCTTGCGAACGCTTCGTCTAGAAACGATAAGAACCCGAGGAAGGATAACGCTGAGATCAGAAGCCATGCCAACAGTCACTCTATCGGAACTTTCAGGATTATAGATTGAAACCTAATTGATAGCTTTTGTTACACTTCCACGGTATTTATACACGTTTCTTCCTCCCTTTTCCTGGCATATTCTCGATTAACATGGTTTGCACATATTTCTGGACTATTGATATGTCCACGATGTGCTGCCGCCGCGTATTTCCTAATGTATATAATGTTTATCCAAAGTATTAATATTCCTTGAGCTCAGTCTCTGCAATCAACTTAGTTTACATAATAATCGAATTACTATTTAATACTTCTTAATTTGTTTATAAATTATAACATTCATTTTTTATATATGATTTTTGGAGGAGAAATGAGAAAGGGGGTGAGAGTTTTTGGCCACGTGATATACACGTGGCTAATGCATATCTCCTGGGGAGGGCACTTCCTGGACGGGTCAAAGCTGAGGGGGATATGACCTGGGACCAGATGTGCTTAACTTAATTTGATCTGGTTTTGCTTAGGTACGTGGATCGGTGGGTGACCTGGAGAGGACAAAGCCTTGGGTTAGTGATGGAGCTATCCACTTTTGCCTTTGATATTGTTGATATAAAAGGAAATGTGCTATTAATGATCATTAATTGATCTTTTTTCAATGCCAGATTTCGTGTATCAGTTGTAACCTTACAAAGCAAATCTTCTTAAACAATTTAAGAAAATAGAATCCAAACAGATCTCTTTACTTAATACTATTATTTTTTTACATTTAAATCCAATATTTTATTTTTAGTTATAGTAATTAGATTATATATCAATCGAATCAAATACTCGAAATAAACATTTAGTTAGACATAGACTCCACGTTTGAGCAATGATATAATATGCATGATCAAAGGGCTAAAGAAAAAAGAAAAACCCTACTTCTCTTTCTCTAACGATGCCTAAACCCTCCATCATTCATTCTCATATTCAACATTCAATGAACGTCGATATTACATGTATATTTTTCCTTTTTATGGCGAGTGACGAAATCTAACTATAAATGGTAGATTTTGTGATCTAGTCAACGAACTAAAAGGAAAAAAAATAAAATAAAAAACATAATGATTATATCAGAAGAAGCCTTTGGCAAGATCTAGATGAATCCTTGGGCAAGAAGCAATAAACTTCAACATTTTTGGTAGGGAGATGTAGGAGGTCGATTTGTTCTTCTGGGGGCGGTGTGATCGGCGCATAGAAGAGGAGGAGTCCAAAATTGGCCATATGAAGACTGAAAGGTTAGTTTAAATATTTGCCCTTTGACTTTATAGCCATGAAGAGGAGAAAAGAGTGGGGAGTTGAAAAAAACTATATAGCCATCGATGTCGGGTCAGATGTTCAGTTTTTGCTTTTTGCGCACATTTATTACATTGACGGGGACTCCACTCGTTTCACGTGATGTGAGAAGCTACGTGGGTTCGTTGACTCTTTATTCATAATAGATGTCCACGTGTCACCAGTAAGTTGTAAGTTGTCGCCTGTCGGGGCGGACATGAATGCGAACTTGGACTTTATTTGGTTCAGTTTGGTATGTGTAATTATCAATAGTACAATTTACATGGTTACTTGCAAATTAAATACAATGACATAGTCGTTTTTACGAATTATATATTAAATTATTAATATTTGATTAATCGTGCATGTCTAAAAACACGTTCCCATCAACTACCAAAACACATTTATGAAATACATTTGCAAGTAACTTGCATGTTATTATACGTCGCCGTCATGCTGTTACATAGACCGACATGACTGGTGTAACAGGGATAGAACTGAGGAAAACAGAAAATAGAAACATGACTTATTCATTGATCAGAAAACACATTTGAAAAAAAAGCCAAGCAAAGTCTGTGAAATGCCGTGCTTGATTAGCATCTAGGGTAAGCAATACCACAAGCCTTAGCGACCTTTTTAGCTGCGGGAGAGGAAATAAACTGGCCAAGACTTGGGTTCCTTATATACCCACAAAAGCATGGTGTCTGCTGCTTCAGTTTGTTGCAGCAATCAGCAGTTGGCTGCGCCGAAGACATGAATGCCGATTGGCAGGAGGTCAGTGATGAAGGGTTACAGATAACTGCATGGGAAACGCGTGCTTGAGCTAGCAGCATCACCATTATCGTCACACAGAGAGCAAAAGAGGACACCTTGTTCATCTTGAATAAGGAAGTTGATTTAGCTTGTTAATTTTGACTAGGGAGTGAGAAAAGGGAATGGAAATGTGTGACGAGAAGTGATGAATTAGGCCGAGGAATTGCTCGCAATTTATAGGAGTGGGACTGGTGAGTTAAGATTATGGGCCTCCTGTAAGTGAAGAAACACTGATGCATGGAAAGTCACGAGGACTTACTACAATAATGCCTTTCGTTAATCGGTGTCATTGCCCATGCCAGTCGGTGGCTGGTCCCTTCTGTGATTGGTTGCAGAAAAGCCTGCCGGAAACATAATTGCTAGCTAGAGAAAGCTAACGATCTTGGATGCATCTGAATGACTCTGATAGTTTAATTTTACTATGGGGAGATGAAGACGGGGTCATTTACGTACTGTGAGTGCACCTCAATCATTTTGTGCGATTTTCTATATGGTTCATGTGCCATCTGTCTCCTTCTTCTTCTAACATCCAATATCAGCTGCATGTCCATTCATGAGGATAGGAAGGGAGATGGTACTATGACACTAAAAATAGTAAATATCTTAATATTAAATTTGGTTATTTTATCAGAAGTCAAGATGGCCGAGTTGGTCTAAGGCGCCAGTTTCAGGTACTGGTCCGAAAGGGCATGGGTTCGAATCCCATTCTTGACAAAAAATTAAATTTTTATGCCAGTGGCTAATTTTGAAAATATTCAATATATATGGTAAGATAAATTAGAATGGCAATTGAAAATATTACATTTGTCAATTTAATATCAACTAACATGCGAATAACTTGACAACGTAAATTGCTAATCCAAGGATGGTAAACCATGGAAAGAGAAGTTTTCACATAAATAAGCCTTAATACAAACGAGGGTAGAGACCCCAAAGCGAGTTTTTCATTGTTTATGGATTACAGTATAATAGCAGCTTAAAAATTAAAATAATCGCAATTATGAATGCTTCAAAAATAAAAATTTCGTTTGCACTTCACGCGGCAACTAATCCAACATTTTACAACACTACTTTTGCCTATACAGTAAAATCTAAAAAGAATTTAAAGCTCAATTTTGGCCTGTAAATCATATGATGGTCGCAAATCCAAAACTAGTAGATGGAATACAAAGATACTTAATGCACCGTTCTGTTGGTGTGGACTCGAAATTTATTGGTTCTGCTGTGCTTCATCTGGGCCTTTGGCTTTACTTCTAAGCATATCTGTGAAATTACCTCTCATAATACGCATAAATCTCGTGTCTTCGGCTGATGGGGGTGGCACTGGCTTCGGAGACTCGGGCTCCGTTGGCTGTGGATCTGCAGTCTCTTTCTTTCCCAGAATCCCACCGTCTCCAAAGAAACTGCTCACCGATGACGCAAGCCCAATATGAGCACCCATCACCTTACTGATGGTCTCAAATGTACCGCCCGATCTTTCCTTCAGTATTATTTCAAGCGCTTCTTTGTGAGCAGGATCTAATGCATCTGGGTCTTTTAGCAGGTTTTGTATAGCAGGAAGGAGGTATTCCCTCACACTAGTAGCAGAAAGATCTGCAATAAAAAGCCCCGGTCAACCTTTTCAAATAGAAAAATAGCTGTTTAGCAAAATGCGATCTCGTAGCACAGCACGAACAAAAAAGCTTAGTAAGAGAATAATTTTACAGATTAAAAGACACGGGTGCACGCAAATCACTTGTACAAAAGGATTGACCGATCAAAAGCTCAAGGAGAGAAAAAAGAAAGCTAACTAACTCATCAGCTGTACAGATTTCACACTAGAAAAAATGAGAAGAGATCAAATTTCCATCTTATAAACAATCAAGACCAAGAAGCATTTCTGCACCTTGGCTCAATCAAGTCTGGTTACCGTGTTCATTTCATGAATGCAAGATAAACAATTAAAAAATATAAAGGTACAGCGGTGAACAATGACCATACCTGTAGCATCAAGGGCACGGATTGCTTCACAGAATGCATTAGCCCTCTCACGACGACGCATAACATCACTTGCAGAAGCTGGAGATGAAGATAACTGAAAAATCTTGGAAAGAAGATGTAGGTAGGGTTAAGGAAAAGAAGTTGACCAATCATTTAATACTGAAGCTAATAGAGCTTTAGTAAAGGGCCAGGTTCGAATGATCATCCATTAATTAGATAATACAATAACTCGATATGACAAGAGTATGAGGATATAATCTCTGAGTCTGTCTGTTGTATGAGGAACTGCCACCAACAATGCACGGACGACAGCAATTATAGCCTCATGAGACCCATCTTCAAGAAAAGCATCCATTTGGATGCGTATCTTATCAACAATCTGAAAGTTATTTGGTAAGTGATATGCACATAACTATTAAAATAAGATTTTCAAATATTATTTACAGGGGAAGCACATACCACATCATTCTTGAAATGTTGTGCAACAGATCCAAATGCATCTATGCTGGCATATTTCACATCCAGGTTTGGATCGGAACCAAGTGTAACTAGTGCAGGCAAAACGTGAGTGGAAGCAATTTTCACATCAATGTATGAAACCTACACAATTAAAGTATAGAACTTAAAAGATAACCACAAAAATATCTAGAAATGATTATTACAAGAAAATAACATACAATGACTTTCAGTAGATTGGCAGCATTGATTTTCATGTCAATGTTGGAGCTAACCACCATTTCCCATAGAATATTGAATATCATTCCATGATGCTCCTGAAATATGCTGCAAAATGAAGAATCTATATGTCAGATTATGGAGCATACAGGTGACTATTGCAGAAACATATACTTGATATCTACTAACCAAAGGAACCGAACAGCATCGATGGTCTCAGGATTGCTCTTCGTTGACCAGCTCTCCTTCACAGCGTTATCCACTAAAAGCTTTCTCAAATAATTCACTAATTCTTCGTGCTTGCACGGGGCTCCTAAAACCCCAGCCAGAAGAAGCGGCATAACACATGTAGTAGCAAGCCTCTCAGCCATAGCAGTTTTTGGTCTTAAACCTGAAATAAAGACAAATTAGTTGCATATGCTAACATCAATTAGAATGATAAAAAAATTATCCATTGGCACCTTTCAATCTTGGGTGTGTTACAGAAGGGAAAAATGTAAAGTCAGCACTGTCCCCAACTGCTACTAAGAATACAGGCAGCATTATGTGCTCCAGGTAAGACTCCCCAAAGGATTCACTCACAGCCAATAAAAACTGCATATCCTTACTTAATTAGCAACTGGAAGTGTCACATCCTCAAATACAGGTGAAACTTCAGAGAAGTAAAGGAACTAATTCTGAAAAAAAAAAGTTACCTTTGTAATTCTATTCCTTAAGTTATCCTCCTTTTGGGGTAACATGCATGCCAGATGTATCAAATCAGGAAAGCAATCAACATGAATCCACTCAAATGCAGGCCATTCAATAAGTCCCCTAGCCAGAGATTGAAATATCTCAGAATAACAATAGAGACAAGATATGCATTTTCTGTCACAATTATATAACAATATTTGGAGTTTTTCAAATCAGGTGCATCCTCAAGGGGTCAAAAATAAAGAGAAGGCAGCTAACTCGGCATATGCTTCAAGCACCAAGGTGGAGAAGACAGTGTCCTTTGATTCTGAAACTGAAGAAAAGGGGCAAGTCTCAACTGCCTTTCCATGCACATAGGGAAGCACTTCCACCAGCATTCTCAATAACACATCAATAGTCCATCGCTCCCGTTCACCCAAAAGACGCAGATGTGACTCCAGAGAGCCTTCAACCCCAGAAAGAGGTGGACAAGACTGGAAATGGTAGCAGAATAAGAATAAGGGTAGTATACAGCAAAACCATGCAAACAATATATCAGGTTCAGAGAAATAAGCATACCTGAGCAGAGCTTAAGATGTGGGAGAGTGAAAATCTTAAAATGTGGTCCAATTTGTCACCCCAATTTATTACCGCAGGAAGCAACTCCTTGAGTGTCGTTTCAACCACCACCCCAGCAGGATCAGAAACCAATTGAAACATCAACTCTTCAACCTATCATCAGAACAAATTAGGAATTGGAAAACCAAAAATTTTCAAGTTCTTTTCGTTTTAAATTTCTTGAATTTCATCATTTTATGGCATAGAGAAAAGGCTCCACTCCCTAGACCATGTGCCATCAACCTGTTCTAGAGCTTACGCTGTAGCCAATTCTGTCAAATCAGAATTCTTCTCGACGATTGCCTCGAAGCATTTTTAGTGAGGCTGACCTTGAAATATTTGTCCACATTTGGAAAGAGGGGAAGCAGCAAAGCCAGGTTACGCGCAGCAGCCTCACGAACAACAGTAGCAGAATCTTCAATCAGTTGTTGCACAATAGACAAAATTAGAGAATCCCGAATCTCAGGCCGGACAAAGTCTGCAAGCTCTCCACAAGATTGAGCAACAAGCAACCTACGCTCCTCATACATGTGATTTATCTGCAAACAATGAAAAAATGGTCCTTGGAGAAGGGAAAAGAAAATAAACCACAGAGAGAATACAATGAGACAAAAGGGAGGCACTTGTTCCCAACACTGAGGAAGTAATTCTGTTTCTGTTCTCATCTCTCCCACATTCTTAGCAAGACTAACACATGCCTGAGATATAACTCCAAGAAGTCAGTAATGTGTTTAGTTGTATAACAACTGTATCACAACAAAACAAGACAATTTAAAGTAACATCTTACATCCATTATGATACGTCTCTGCTGCTCATCTGGGCGTTTTATCAAATTAAACAATGTGTGGGTCAATGAATCCCTTGTGCCACTGTCCGGGTGACACTCAATTGCACACATCATTAGTGGAAGCAACTCCTGTTAAAAAAATTAAATTCAAAACAGAATATCAAGCCACTCCAATATAGAATCAGGGATGAAGAAAGAATAAATCAGTTAAAATTACACCTCTCGATGATTGATCAGAACATAGGGTACAATCTTGGGCAAGGCATCGGCAAGTATCTGAATGGTTCTTAAGCCCTGCAAAACAATTATAGATGCATCTAAAATCACATTCTAGACAGGGAAATGGCAAAGGGATGAAGTAATTGACAAAGCTACCTTCCACTATATAGAGGTGTTTAAGAAAATAACATCTAAGGGCATAACACCCTCCCCACCTTTCACACATAAGAACATATAGAGAAGAAAGGTCCAATAATTGACAAGAGCTGCAATCGAGCAAATTCGAAGAGAAAATCTATGTAACTCAAGATAAATTAATTTGTGATACAAAGAAATTGAACTTGCCGTATTCTCACAAGAAGCTTCACCACTGGAGTTGTCCAACTTTAAAGTTAGCCTTCCATCCTCAAATGGCGATCCACCATTTTGTTTGGAGACTGTTTCACTGGTTTCAGAAGTCTCGGTTTCATTTGAGGGAATTTTCAGCACCTCTTGAAAAATTATCTCAGGGTTATTCGTGTCTTCAGTAGCGAGTGGCTGAACATCTTCATTGCCTAAAACCACATCAATTTGTTGAAAGATTGTTGCATTATCACCATCAATCTCACTGACTTTCTTTTGAGTTTGCTCTGGCCATTTCTCAGAATAAGTGGAATCTGTGGATTCAGGAGCATTTGTACTTTTCTCCTCAAATCTTTCTTTTTCCATCTGCAATGATCCTATTTCTTCCTGGTATTTCTCCAAAGAAATGGACTGAACAGCATCAACATCATTAGGTTCCATGCTCTTTGGGGAACAAGATCTTGCAATGTGCATTTTTAGTGATGTGATCTCAGATCTACAATCATTGAGCTCCTTTCTTTGGCGATCCCATGATTGCTTTAACTCTTGTAGCTGGAAGATCTAAAAAGGATGATGATAAAAGATTGTAAAGAATAAAACTACATCTGCACAACATTATTACTTCTCACCAAGAAATACAATAAACAAAATAATTAACACATAGAAGTAAGAGTGAAATACCTGGTTCTCCCTCTCCTTTAGATCCTTTTGAAATGCTTCTAAAGTTTTGGTTAGTCCACTTATTTGACTATCAGCCAGATCTTTGTTTTTCAATAATTTTTCCTTCTCTTGTTTCAGTCTTTCATTTGATTCCAGCAATGACTCATTTCGACGAAGCATGGCAATTTTCTCCTGCAACAATTTTTTTAACAACGGTAAGAGGTTCACATAGAACTGCATCAGCAGATGACTGTTTGGTAACCAGTAAGGATTTTCTGAGATATTGATTCCATAATTTAGTACGAAAATTCTAAATTCAGTAAATATTTAGGCTGTCAAGAAGACTTCAGGTAAGAGAGTGACCATAAGTTGAAATAATTCAGCATAGAGGTGCAAATCTTGCAAAATAAGCTATATGAACAAGCAAACAGATATAAACCAGCAAATAGTATAACATATGTTTGCCAAAAAAAACAAATTACCTCAGCAGCCTCTGAAGTAGATGAAAGGTATTGATAATAATAATGACGCAAAGCATCCGGTACACATGCAGGTGTGTTCTCCCAAACATCTAAATTCTGATCTGTAACCTGAAAAAAAATTATCAAAACTGAAGGAATCTGGAAAAGTCTTTTTGCATCAGATAAACTTCACTCATACATCGCTCATACATACTTCTTCGTAAAATGTCATGGCAGTGAGCCGGTATCCAGCAATAAGCAAATACTCCTTTATAGCGCAGTTAAGATCTCGACGCTCACCATCTTTCAACGGGCCTAAGTCAGAGAAGGCCGCATCCTTCTTTGGCCTCACAATGTCGGGTCCAGAATTCACACGCATATCCGACTTAGACTCTGCAAATGTATCTCAAGATACACATTCACCAAACGGATAAACGCTTCAATGTGTTTTATAAGAAAAAAAAAATATCGCATACGATACTGCACAGAGAATGATAGACATACATCAGTTTAGAAAAGGTAGAAGAGAAGAGTAAACTAACCATTTGGCTCGGGCTGGGTTACCTCCGATTTCTTCTGAAGGTCAGACTTCAATTTGGAAACGTCTTCTTGTGCCAAGCGGAGATCGTACTGACACAGCGATAATTTCTCTTCCAATGCTTCTTTCTCTTCAAGTAAGCTCTGAGGATCCGCAACTGAAAATGAGAACCATAAAATAATCAATAACAAAATCGAAAATGTCATTATGCAAAGAGAGGATAGGAAGAGGATATGGAAGACCACGAAGGGAGTTGAAGCGTGAGATCTGATCGGGAGGGAACTGGGTGGGATCGGAGAAGAACTCTTTGAGGCGCATGGCGTGGTCGTCGCGGCCGTCGTCAAGAAGCTCCTGGAGCAACTCGAATGCGGTGAGTACATACTTCTCCTCGAGCAGGAAATTCACCACGCAATTGCACAGCGACGATCTCTCCACGTCCATTTATTTCTACAACGCTCGTCACTGTTACTTTCTACTACTGTTATGGTTGATTCAATTGTTCACTCATGACGGTGAGGTTTTTGTTCTGGTTTTTATTTTGGAAATCTTAGTTAAACTCAAACTGCTTGCCTTTTGATGATCTTCTATCTATCTCGTAGATTAGGGAAAATTTGTGATCTTCCTGGGATGGGAGAAAAATGGAGGGAAGGATAATCCAGTGCTTTGCAGTTTAATCGTAGATCGGACGGCTTGTGACGATTTATTGATGGAACTGGGGAGATTCATGGTACTGCGATCCATGAGAATTCTATACCTCCGCCAAATTGTCAACGTTTTTTGGGTCTTCGATTGTTTAATGGATCTCTGGTTTTTGCTGGTGGGAGTGGATCCTAAATTAATGTGTAAATTGATATTAGGCTTTGTCTGGGAAAATATATATGCACACCCAATATCATAACTTTTGGGTTGAGCCCAACGCTGATTATCTGGCCCACTTAATTTATCATTATTAATTCTAAAAAAAAAAAAAGTGGAAGATTCTTTCGCCATGGGCGAGTGTTCGCAGATGACAGATGTCACCATGAGTGGTCAGAAGCATTGCAAACCACACCTATGCTGCTATGTGGACACGTGCGGACAAGTATGTCATCTCTATTTGATTTGTCGAATCTTAATATCTTTAATTTTTAAATATTTAATTTTTTTCCTACGTCTGTCCTGTTTCGACAATTTCTATGATCGCTTAGTTTTTGTATCCAAGCCAAGCCAAAAGGAATAATCATGCATCGTCATTTTCTGTTCTCTCCTACAGGAAATGCCAAAACTTATCAGTTGCCAGTAATTGTGATATCGATAACATTATCCTTTTTAGAAACAACATTAGATGTCTGTATCTTGGACAAAATTTATTGACATATTTGGTCCAAACGGTATTTCAGAACAATTAAAATAAAAATTGACCAATCCGAGGAAAGAAATAATCTTCAGGTGGCAGCGATTCCTCCAATATCAGCCAACCATCAGGATTCAGTCCCCCCTCTTCCTTTGCCATTGCCGTTCTATTCTTGATTCCATTTTGGGCTTAACTTGTTTTGAGTTTAAAAACACGCCTCAACCATTCCACTAGAAATCGGTTCCCTGCTCAGGAAATTTGGATTATACATCTCAAACCAGGAGCATATTCCACGTACATTCAAGCTTCCAGGTAAGCTCTTCGGAGAATACAAATAAACCTGACAGTTGACTATGTCTATGTCCATCAAGAGGGCATGAATGTGACAATTGCAATAGACCTAGCATATTGATCTTGTTGGAATGTTTCCGTTTACGCAGGCCCAATCTTTTACTTGTTTTATCCGATTTAAGTTCCATCTTAGTAGATTCTGTCTGGTTTGATGTACAGTGTAACAGTTTCAAAAGATGGATAGAAGAGTGTTGGATGATAGAAGACGAATTGGGAGTGCGAAAGCAGCCATTAACATGTATGGAAAAAGAATTCTTGAGGGCAGCTCTTCTCTGAAAAAACCAGAGACGGATTTACCAGAGGCATAAAACCGTATATTGTGCTGAAATTTAATATGCCATATTTCTTTGTGTTTGATTCACTATTCTGAAGTCTTAGTTGAGATTTATTTGTTTGGAAATGTTTTAGAAACCTATGTCGAGAGCCGGAGAGCTGCGTGAATCGAAGAGAGACATGAACAGATATAAGGAGAGTAGGAGGACTGCAGATTCTGGAAAAGCTCGAGCAGAAGCTGAGCTATTGGAGGCAAAAATGACAGTAAGAGACCTAGCCGCACTAATCGAAGAATCGAATGCAAACTTAAAATTACAGATGGGAGATTTGGAAAAGCTAAAGAAGTCAAGCAATCGGCTAAACGAGAGGTTGGATGTTGGTGTTGCCGAGTCTCGCCAATATACGGACGTCGTGAAGGAATTGGAGTCTGTGAAGCAAGAACTTGGAAAACTCAAGCTTGATATGGCGGCGGTTTTGGAAGAGAAAGCGCTTGCAGAAAAGGAAATAGCAGGATCAGTTTCTAAGTTGAGGTCTGGTGTGCACATCGCGGAGGTTCTCAAGAAGGAGATAGAGGAGGCAAACGAGGATAAAGTGCTAACTGAATTGGCGCAAATTGAGGCTGTGAAGGAGTTTGGAGAAGTAGAAGCTAAAAGAGAGAAGGAAGCAAATCAATTCTCGTCGTCTATGGAAGAGGCTCGGAACAAAATAAAGGATGTTGTTGATGAGATTGATCGCTCCAGGGAGATCGAGTCTAAACTGGAGGCTACCTTGGCTGATGCAGATGTGCTACAGAATGAACTAAAGGTTGCTAAAGATATGGATAAAAAAGTGAGAAGGAATGACAGTTTGACGCGTTTGGGTGGCAGTTTCCGGAAGGGTAAGGAATTGGAGGGTTCGAGTTTGTTAAGTTCAATTGCTGAAGAATTGGCAGCAGCGAGGAAAGAATTGACTTCAGTGAAAGAGGAGGGTTTTCAGTTCATGGCCTCCATGGATATCATCAGGAGTGAGCTCCAGCATGTCTCTAATGAAACGGCAAGGTTGAATAGAGCAAAAGAAAAGGCAGATCTAACTGTTCAAAATCTGAATTCGAAGTTACTCAGAGCAAGAGCTAAACTGGAATCTGCAACTGAAGTTGAGGAAAAGGCTAAATCAAGTTTATCTAGTCTGTCTCTAACGTTTCAACAGTTGAAGACAGAAGTAGAAGTGGCGAGGAAGGAGAAGAAGCTTGTTGACCAAGAAACTGCCAACACGAAGGTAGAAATTCAGGAAACCGTGTCGCAGGTAAAATTAAACGAGGAAAGATTGCAGGCTGCTTATCAGGAGCTTGAAGCTGTCAAAACATCAGAACGTTTAGCTATTGAGAATATGCGAAACCTTATGGAGAAAACTATGTGGTCCAGAGCTTCTGCTTCTGAACGTAGTTCCGCAATAACCATTTCAAAATTTGAGTACGAGTACTTAACTGGACATGCAGCAGCAGTCGAAGAGATTGCAGATAAAAAGGTTGCCTCAGCACAGGCTTGGATTGAAGCTCTGAAAGCCAGTGAAAAGGAGATTTTGATGAAAATAGAAATGTCGAACAGAGGAATCAAGGAAACAAGGTTGCAAGAGGAGCAGGAGATTTATCGAACTGAGAAAACAATATCTGCATATAGAGTGGTGGAGGGTGAATTAATGGCGCGAAGACAAAAGTATGGGAAAGACACAGAAGCTGAAAACCTGAAACTGGCTCTGCCACGGAAGGCTGCAAATCCAGGTGCTTTGACTCCATCCAGGCAAGGAAAGCATCGAGGCTCTGCTTCTCCAGGATTCCGAATGACCCCGAGGGTAACCCCTCGATCTTCTGTCGCTATGAGGAAGAAAAAAGGTGGGCCAAATATTGGCAAGTTTTTCCGTGGAAAGAAAACCAGTAAGAATCAATAGAATGTCTGAAGATTTGACGTAGCTATTCTATTCCCATCTAGTCTTATTCTCCTCATAGTTCATTTAAAAGTAAGAAAACAAGAAAAATGGTTGATGAACTGCATTGTAAGAAAACAGCATATTTTCTAACTAATAAGAGCAAGTCTTCCAAATTTCATGCACTTGAAAGAGGAAACATTGTGAACTCTTTGCCAAATCTTCGAGGCGCTGATGTGTAGTAATGAACCGCAGTTCCTGTAACCATGGCTATACTCAAAGAGCCACTCTGTCTCTAGCGCTTAACCTTCATCCCATAGTTTCATAAAACCCGCATAAAAAATACAGGTAAAGAAATATCATGCAATACAGGGAAAGCCATATTGTTTACTTCTGCTACAGATTGGAAAACGGACAATACAAATTACTAGAAAAAAAAAGTGTCGGTGAGGAAGGCTAGCAGGTACTATGTAGTGCCAAAATCGTTTTATCTTATGATAAGGATTCACTGTGGCTCTGACGGCTTTAGCTGTTGCTTATGTTATTTGTATGTAACCGAGTCGTGGTCTTTGATGACAACACTGCTGTGGCCTTGGAGGAGATTCATTCTTTTGCTAATCAGAAGGCAAGAGTGGAGGTGGAGGCTGGGATTTGTATATCTGAGCACGGACATGATCATCACCACCTTCAATACCAAAGTCAGTAGCTTCCGTAGCAGTAACATCAATGTGTTGAGCTTGGGCATTCATCGGAGGAAACCCTCCACTTTCACCGCGAGATACATTCACTAGTGCATTTGCCATTGGAACTCTCTTGTAAACGTGAGAGGGCAGTTCAGGCGCAGATGAAGTTGCGACAACCTTATAAGTTACTTGGGGAGGCTGGATTAAGGAAGACTTGGGATGCAGTGGGGGGCGATTGGGAGCAGTAGCTGTAGTAGTAACCAAACCACTCTGCGCTGGCAGATTGTAAGGTTGCGCAGCTGGAACAAAATACATCAGATGTGGTTCATTAGTCTGGTAATATTGTTGCTGCTGAGCCATTGGTGAATTCATCACATAATACGAAGACATCGGCACTCCAACACCAGGGTTCTGCGGTGGATACTGGGAGCCGCCGGGCTGAACAAATTGCACCTGCTGTGACCCATCAAATTGTAGAGAAACTGGAAAACCGTCGGAAACAGGATATGTTTTATGAATCTCGACCCCAGTGGAGGTAGAGCCAACGATTCCAGAATCTGAATCAGACAGCCTTGAAGATATTTTAATGTCCGGGACTCCAAGAGGACCAGCAACCAGATCTTGATTAGTCCCCCTGTATAAATAAGAAGAAACAGCAGTAACCACTACATTAGTACTATCACTGAACAGAAGACCAATTTACAGAATCATAGAACTCTCACTACTACTCAAAAAGAACAAAACTTCAGCATCCTAATCAAACTGAATCATGAAGAACCAATTACTGGCAGGGAAAAAACAAATATCTGGAAGACAGATTTCAATATCTCAGTACAAACAAATAGGGCACCAAGTACCATAGCTCCAGTAACAAATTAACAACCTATTAATACAGATACTAGGGAGTTACCTCATAATCCGGTTATCGTTCAAGGCAGCCCCATTGCTGTCTTCCATCAGACCCTTCACAGGCAAATTAGAGGAGGAAACCGAAGAGGAAGTAGACCCGAAAGACGAAGTCGTCTCCAAAAGCAAAGACTCCACTTCACATCCGCCGTTGTTACTAGCATTGCTGCTATTATTCCCTTCAGACAGCATGAACTTTGCATTCTTCAACGTGTCCACGAACCAAGACTCTGTCTTGGGATGTTTCAATTGGGTCGCCTGCGACAAAGCTTCCACGGGTTTGCTAGGTTTTATTGGGAAAAGGAACAATTTGATGCGGTGGGGAGCACGATGGCTGCTCTGGAGCTGGTCGTGCTCTTCGAGCATTATGACGATATCTTCGTCAGTGCAGAGGGAAATGAGGGAGTCCAGATCGTGGTCGGGAAGCTGGTACTTAAGAGAGAACGGGAAGGTGATGCGGAGAGCGGAGCCTAATTGAGCACTAAGAGAGGAGAGCGTGAGGTTGTTAGCGGCAGGGATGGTGATGATTCGAGTGTCGCCGCCGGCGTAGAAGAGGGTTTTCGCGTTTGGGCGTGGAACTATTTGCCCGCCGTAACTGCACATAAGTCGGAGCTTGGTAGCTGCTGCCGTTGGTGGTGGGACGGTCGGCTGGTCCATGGTGGCGAAGGAGAAACGAAACTATGTTGACTTTTGGGTTTAGCAAAACTGGCAAAGCAAGGTGAGCTACCCGATGTAATAAAATTGTGAAACGACACAGTTGGCCCAACTGTAGGGATTCTTACACGCGTAGTTATCCGGTGTTATCCACGACGAAGGCCATATATATCCACGCACCGTCCAGGAAAGGAAACGACAATGCATGGGCCAAGCTCTTAAATGCTCCTCCCACGGGCTAGTCCAAATCTATATGTATATAATATATAGTTATTTATTTTTTCAAAAAAAATATAATCTCCAAAGTCATATTTACTGTTACACTATATTAATATATAAATTTTATTTTACAATAAATATGCCTGATAATAATCATTGCAATCATGGATCACGAGACTCTCAGAAACACTATGAGTTCCTCTTATAACATGACTTTCTTTTGTCGGATAGGGGGACATGCCACTTTGACTTCATGCTTGCTAATGTTCGGAGCGGAAGTACTACTAGTTGCCTTTGTTTCTTCATTATATAGAATTTGCAATCGACCTAGCGGGTCTGGAACTTTCTGTCGGCTCCAGGGCTTGCATGTTGACGCAGTTCCGGTTTGTCTTATCCTCGATGGACATAAAAAGTTATGGGTTGTTGAACACAAAAGGTTTGATCGGTTCAGCTTAGCATTCCTGAGAGAAAATCTATATAGGAAAGTTAATAGAATCTGGCAACAAACTGACCCTACATGCTGGGATCTTTATTTCCTTGAACCGACCCAACAAAGAAGTCTTCCTTTGATCCATCTGTTTGCTCAAAAAAATCTGTTGGCTACTAGATAAAGCCCAAGTCGGGGACCCTATTTTATTCTTTCACTGTCACTCTCACAGAAACAACCCAAGCGCTGTAAGGTAATGGGGCGATTTACGTCTTGCATATCATCAGCATTCTGTATTGACTCGGTTTACTATCTTTAATTTGGGTCCTCCTGTTGGAGTTACCACTTTTCACTTCTTTGTCATTTTTCTCAATGGATCAGATTTTTTGAATATCTGTGTGCATTATTGCGTGATGTGAACCTTACCCATATGTGATGTAATTGAATTAGCTCGGACCAAAAAAAACATACCGAACCTATTCTGCTGAACTGCGCCGTGATTTTTGTTTGTGGTACAAAATGCCTCGGTGGGGTTTTGGATCTAATTCTAGCTTTGAGAACTTCAGGGGGATGTTTCAGGTTAGTGGGCTGGTGTTTTTCTCCTTTGTTCTGGTCTTGTAGCTGTTAAACTATTTGTTTCTCATGATGTCGGTAATCGTATTGGTGTCATAGAGTGGCTGATTTGTCAGCAAATTTGACTCTATTAGGAAATTTGACGATGGGCTGTTCTTAGGCCAAACAAATGGGAATCTATTGTTGAGCGGGAATTCATCTCTATTTGGGATTACAATCCTGCATTGCAGTCACCTGGACAACTCTTGGGAAATAGTACAGTGACTTTTCTGTTATGTAGCTTTTAGTTGACCTGGAATTAGATTAATCTCCGAACTCGTATTCCTTAGTAATACATACTAATGAACATATCAGCTGCCGATTTTGAGCTTCCCACATAATGAACAGTAGGATTGGCTGTGAGTTTCTGCTTTTAGCCAGTTTGCTGTGCTTCTAGTTACCGCTTAGCGTCTGGGAAATTTGCTTTTACCATCTCTTAGGAGCTGTCTATTTAGAAGAATAGGGAAGCTCAATGGCTGGCTGCACTGATGCTGTTATAGAAGAAGAAAGAGATAGAAGGTCAAATATTGGCAGCATTCTCTAGCAACAGCGTTTGGCAAGAGTCTTAAACCGCAGGGTAATTTGAAACAATGGAATAGACTAGTGATAAATCCAAGCTCTTCCCTCGTTTGGCCGGCAGAGTGAATTTGAGATGATTGTTTGGTAGCTCAAACTGATATATCCCAGAGTCATTTTGGCTAGCAATATGTTTGGGTATTGCTTGTATATAACTAAGAGCATCATTTCCTAGTGCTTCTCAGTAGCATATTATTGCAAACTAATCAATGCTGCTTGGTAGGGAACTAACTTTGCAGGTGGGTGAGTCATAGAATGCTCATGACCACAAAGTATTGGACTGTTAATATTGTATTCCTTTTGATTTCCTGATGGATGATTTGGAGCTGTCATGTCTGAATTGATTGGGTACGATGCATCCTCACTTGTTGTCTGATGTGTAAACAGATGAAACTACGTTCTTATTATTTTCTGCTGTTTGAAGCATTGGCTTGCTGTTACAAATCATCTAAACAGTGTGATTTGTGATTGTCTTCTGGTTTGTGTATATTACTATCATAGCATGTATAATTCCTCAATTCCCTTTGAAAGTATAAAAAAACTCGGAATCTTCTGAAAGGAAATCCAATTCTGACTGTGGAATATAAATTTTTATCTGAGAATAAACAAATGAGATTTGGGGGGTTCTGGAATTTATCTGGATAATAATATTGTGGGTCATCTAGGCTGTGTCAACCAAGAGGCTGGAGACCAGTGAGTCATTTTCACCTACTGACCTTCCACTGCTAGAACACAGGACAGAAGAGGTATAGTTTTACTCCTCTGAAATTCTTCTCGAGAGTGAAAATGACTGTCTAATCTTGTCGTTCCGAAGTGATCGTCTTTCCACTGATAACAACTGTGATTGTTTGTAGTTTATATGACAGAAGATATGCTGATTTCTTGATGATCTCACAATCTGATGTTCATTCACTTTGATCTGTGCATGTATGAATGTCAAATAGTTCAAGATGAGAGAGGTCCAGCTTGGTTCGCACACGGTTAGGTCCCACGGAGTAACAGTTGCAAAGACTCACATGCATGATTGGCTTATACTCCTGCTTCTTGTACTGTTGGAAGTAATTCTCTACATAATACATCCATTTTATCGCTTTGTTGGGAAGGATATGATGACAGATCTAAGATACCCTTTGCAAAGTAACACAGTGCCTGTTTGGGCTGTTCCTGTGAGTATTCCTGTGGCTTCATCAGTTATTCGGATAAAAATTGATTATACTTTTCACACACAAAAGAAGAAAATCTCAGGAACAACAACATTGATGGGACTCATTCTTCTCTTTTGGATAATTAGATGTACGCCATTCTTTTGCCTGTGGTCATTTTCCTCATTGTCTATTTTCGTAGGAGAGATATCTATGATCTTCATCATGCCATACTAGGTGATTCCATCTTGCAGCTCAATGTTTTTTGGTCTATACTGATTTAGGTTATGCAATTTGTCGCAAATTCTCAGATTGAATTAAATGTTTATGCAATTACAGGTCTCTTATTCTCCATCATGGTGACGGCTGTTATGACTGATGCTATAAAAAATGCAGTCGGTCGACCTCGGCCGGATTTCTTTTGGCGTTGCTTTCCCGACGGAAAGGATGTATGCTCCTGGAGGGTTCCTATTTTTTCTTATATATGCTTTAAAAGAAACATTCGTTCCAGTAATAAGAGTAGAGCTTATGTGGTGTTGCTCACCAACATTAAATACTTCAATCCCGTGTTTCCTTTCTCAGGTTTATGATCACTTGGGAAACGTTATATGCCATGGTGATAAAAATGTCATAAAGGAAGGGCATAAGAGTTTCCCCAGTGGGCACACCTCTTGTACGCCTGTTTCGTATCATATTGCTTTTTTCCTGAAAGGAATGACAAAATGTTATATCCTGAAACTTTCTGCTTTATGTTTCAGGGTCCTTTGCTGGTCTAGGTTTTTTGTCACTCTACTTGTCTGGAAAAATAAAAGTATTTGATCGTAGAGGTCATGTTGCAAAGCTATGCATCATCTTTCTCCCACTACTGTTTGCATGTCTCGTTGGGATTTCTCGAGTGGATGACTACTGGCATCATTGGCAGGATGTCTTTGCCGGAGCTATCTTAGGTCTGTGCATTTATGTATTCATTATAGTCATCTGTAAGGAACCACCTCACCATCTACCATTTACCATTAAATGGCTATGCACAAACTCATCTCAAGGAAACTCTTGCAGGGCTCACTGTGGCTACATTTTGCTACCTGCAATTCTTTCCACCACCATATGATCCTCAAGGCAAGTTCTGCAAAAACTCTGTAAAGCTTATCTGGTTTTTGATGAACTACTGTTCATACATCTGTTTTCTGTATACACTTGTAGGTTGGGGGCCTTATGCTTACTTCAGGGTTTTAGAGGAATCACAATCAACTACACTAGCGACAAATGCAATAAACCCTGCCAATTCACAGTCAATGGAATCTCAACAGGACAGCCAATACAATGAGAGCGATGGAGTTCTGGGGCTACATCTGGCACGTAATGCTAGTTTGGAAATCCATGATATAGAGCACGGGAGAAGGTAAATGATCCATATCCATATCCATGGTTCATCCTTTTTCAACTCTTTTCATGTTTCTCTTGTAAGCAGTTTTATTATGTACATACACAAAACTTGTACTCAAAAGCAGTACAAACTTCCCCTTGGAGTTCATGATGTTTAGATTCGAAATTGTATTTCGATTCGACACTAACACAATATGGATTCCAATAAACGAAAAGAATGCTTTTACTTTGAACAAGAAGCACTAAAAAACAGTGGCAGTAGGTGAAATCTCAACTACAAAATCAAAATGGCATCTCATTTAATCTCATTTACGACCCTTTTCCTTTTTAGAACTTGGCTTACCATCTAATAGGTAAGACATGGAAGAATCCCAGCTAGATCCATATCCAACCCCGCGTCCATATCCAAACCCGAAACCCGCACCACAACCCAGACCGATACCGAAAAGTACCTGAAGTTGGTTCCACGGCAAGTCGCCATAACCGACTCCGCCGACCAATCCGATCCCTACTCCGATACCACAACCGACGCCAACACCAAACCCAGGACCCAAAACCATTTCCTCCACTTTCTTGAAGTTTTCCTGGAGGAATTCAGTAACCGGGAATCGCTTCCCTTGCTTCTTGTTCCTGTCCTTAGGATTCCATTCCCACAGAGTTGCGGAGGCGTCACCGTGGCTACGCCCGGATTTGGATTTCATCGTAAAAAAAATGAGAGCTTCAAAGGATAGGGTTAGGAGCGCTTCTTTTTGGGCGGTTCATGCGACAGATGGGTCACCCCTCCTCCGGAATAGAGGCATGTGCCTGTAGAAAATAATGGACCGTCTGCGAAAAATAATAATTAGACTGCCTGTTGATTTATCAATTTATTGAGTAGATAAACGCATTTATTCAGTGTATTCACGTTTTCAACAGTAGATAAAATATATTCATTTTTCTATTTAAAAATCTCATTAAAACCTCTATTTTTTCTAGCATGTCTTCTGATAAATTAATTTTTTAAAATTAAAGAGAATATCCATTGTCGCATGTCTCAGCAAATTTTTTAAATGATCAATATCAAAAATTAAAATTCAAGCCCTTATTTCATTATAATTAAATAAATAAATAAATTTTATCAAGGATTTTTATAAATCAATCTCATTTGAAATTCGACCGTCAAGAATTGTATCGGTTTCCTAAAATTTTAAATGATTAGTAATTGACTTTCGGGCCTCGGGTACAGTGGAGGAAGTGGACTTTTTAAAAGTAATTATTATCCAATCTACTCGGGAATTAACAGCTTAAATCAAACTAGATGAACATTAATATCAGTATTGGTTGATTGGTGTAAGTGGAAAGTGATTTAAGATCTTTAATTATTTAATTATTTAATTAATCTTCAAGAATTGTTGTTTGTCGATGTAAGTTCGAAAAAGGTTCGTTTTGCGAACGAAATCATGCCCCCTACCCGTATTTCTAGAGACATGATGTCATCATATACTCTGTTATAAACCAACAATACCGATATTTTAATTGAAACTATGGATTTACAAACAAATGACAAATTGATTATGTGCTTTGGTAATAATCCAGACGGGGGAACTCAATAGTCAAAACTCAATTATTCAAAAAAAAAAGAGAGTAAAGAGTCAACGTTATAATCTATTCGTTGGCGTCCTCTGTTTTGTTTGATTTATCCTCAAAATATATAGTGGCTGACATAATCGATTGCGTTTAATAAAATCTTGCCTAAAGTCAAAGAACTGTGTATATAAATTCTGCCCGCAATTATATCCCCGTTGTCTGTTATCTCTCTAACAGTAGTCTATTATTTTTTTTCATTCAATTATTTAAGACAAAGATATATTTTTCTAATGTTGTATAGTTTTAGCTACGAAAGAGACCGTTAATTGTATCTGATTGGTTAGCATGCATAGCTACTGTATTACCGGGTATAAATTTCACTTGACTTTCTGCCCTAGACTTGAACTCGGATGAGTAGTTTTATGGTGTTCCTGACCTAAATACATAACACATAATTTTTATATACGTTGATTGGACATAAAAAATTATTTTTTATATGTTATATGTCTTAGGTATGTAGTGTTCCAGTAATATCATAAAACTATCCAACTCATATGATCTATAACCGTCTTTGTTGACCTGTAGTCCTTGGCCGTCAGGGTTGACATGGAAGATACTTTACTTTTCTACTGTTATATAATGCATAAATTGATGAGTCTTTTTGTCTGACCTTGGAAAAAAAGAAGTAGCTAGAGATGGAACTTCTACCCAGACCACTGTTTGCTACCTGGAAAAGGTTCTGCAGAAGAAAAGGATACCAGCGACTAGAAGGGGCAAGCAGCGGCGGCAGAAGAAACCTGAAGGTCATCAGGATTCGAAACGGCTCATCATCGCGTAGGGTGTGGAAGATCAAAGCAGTGACCAAGCTGAGGTTAAAGATTGCTTCACCTTTAAACCTTCTAAAAAAGCTCAAGGATGCTTATATTGGAAAGATGGTTGGCTTGGTTGGCAAAGTGGGTGCTTTGAATCATAATACCAATACATTCGGAGACAAGCGGATCCCAAGAGCTAGGAAAGGTAAATTTGTTTATGCCGGAGAAGCTTTTGAGGTCAGGCTGATTTATGAGATTTCCAAGACGTTGATAGCAAGCCGTGAACTAAATCCTGCTATGTAATTAAAGTCTATCTTATGAGAAATATCTATGCTTCTCTTTTTCTTCTTCTTTATTTCATTTTCTTTAGCTCCAGTTTGATCTGGGATTTCCCAGCTATCGCATCCCATTAAAGTTTGAGATTACGCTTGTTTGAATCTTTCTTGTTTATTTGTAGTTTGTCCTCAATATCTGCACTATAAATCTCATACCAAAATACATAAAGAAAATCAATTTGTAGTTGGCCAGTTGTAAAAACGATTGGGTTTATCATGCTTAGACATAACTAATTAACATATCTTTATTATATTAATGCCGAATAGATTTCGAAATGAATATTACAATCTATAATTATGTTAATGGTTAGTAAAATAATTGGTACACGATGGTATGATGTGGGCTGGGCTTTTAGAGGCCTTTTTATATCATGGGTGACTATTGGGGGACGGATTCAATTCAAAGTGAGCCCAGTCCATCACGGGTCGAATGCTGCAGTTCCCCGACCGGGTTTAAGACTTTAAATGCAAGCAATCCGCAAAGCTCAACAACACCACTGATTACAGTAATTCTCCGTTAATTCGAAAGTCTTCTAAATAGGGCTCAGAGATTTCAGGAGACGTGAAGAACCATTTTCCCATCTCAAATCAGTATAGTTGTTGGTTGAAGAGCTGTGGCAATACGCATTGGTCATGTTGATTCAAAGGGAGGGAGGGCCATAGTTGGTTAAAGCAGTGATAAAGAAGCAAACCAGGCCATCCAAATTCCAATTATTAAACCTTATTCAGAATAGATTAAAAGAAATTTCTTTAATTAATCACCGGTTAATGATGGCAAAACCAGAACCTTCAAAAACTTCACCACACAACCCCTCTCCCTTCTCCATCATCTTCCTTCCTTCTATGCCACGCCACGCACGAACACCCTTAACTAACCCTCATCTTCACTCTAACGACTACGACCGATTTGTTCCTCCGTTAATTTTATCAAACACGCATGGGATCATATGTATCGTATATATATATATGACCACATGTGCTTGTATTATCTCAAATCCTCCCTCTTCTTCATCAGTCTCTCTCTCAAACTGCTTTCTGTTACGATTTCAGTAACGGATTTATTATGTGACTTGGCGGGAAGCAAATTTCATCTTCAAAGTTTTGGAATTTATAAGGTGAAAACATCTTGCTAACTTCTCCTTATTGTGTTTCCAACCAATTACAGGACGCCACGTGGTGAGCAAGATTGGACGATTATCATTTTTGGGTTACTGATCGCTGTCCAGTGAGGATATATATTTTACCATCATCTGTAACCTCTTAATTTCTCCCCGCACAAAGATCAATGAAGAAAACAGCATCACCACCACCGTCGGATTCAATAACTGCCTCGACAGAGACAAAATCGCCACCTCTGCCTTCATCTCCGACTTCCAATTATCCTACCAACCAGCAGTTTGCCTCCAGCTTCACTACACTCTATCACTCGGTTTTCCCGCCAAATACATCGCAGCTACCAGATTCTCTCTCCCTCACTCCTTCCACCTCCCCACCGTCTTCCGCCTCCTCCACGGCTTCCTTCTCCGCATTTGAAATCGCCACCGAGCACCGACTCGAACAAGCGAGCCTCATCTTGGAGTACCAGGAGTTCTACGAGATTTCAATCACTCGCCTCCAGGCCCTGACTGACGAGATCCAATCGCTTCGCGAGGAGAACGCGGAGCTCCGCCTAGCAAACAATGAGCTCATCAAGACCCTCAACCTCTCCTCCATCAAGAGCCTCCTTGCCTGCAAACCTAACACACCGGCCTCTGATTTCGGCCCGGCAACTCTCACTGAACCGAATCGGCTCGAGCAACAGAATAATGTGGACAGAATCTCCTTGCCGAAGAGCATTTCTGTCCGCTCCACTGGTTATACGAAATTAAACCAAGCAGCTGCGATCAATAATGATGCTGTCCACAACGTCACACCACGCTCACGACTCCCCAGCCAGCTCCATCAGCTGCTCTCTGGACCAGTGAGTTCCGTATTTCCGTTCCTTTTTCGTTTTGCTTCGGGTGTAGTAACCCTCAGAATCATCTGCAACTCATGAACCCAAAGTTTTTAATCCTACGGTTCGTTTGAATAGTTTGCGGTTTTATTTTTAATCATTTCTCTTCGTTTCCTCAGTAAAGAGCAGAAACAACAGATAGAACAACATAATTTGCTATGCTGTGTGCAGGTGCAGCAGAAAGTGTGTGTGCAAGGGGGAGGCAAGAGGCCAGAGGACGTCGCAGCTGCGGTGGAGCTGGAGGTTTACAATCAAGGGATGTGGAAAACGGAGTTGTGCAACAAATGGCAGGAGACGGGGACATGTCCTTACGGTGACCTCTGCCAGTTTGCTCACGGTATAACGGAGCTCCGACCCGTTATCAGGCACCCAAGGTACAAGACGCAGGCTTGCAGGATGGTCTTAGCTGGCGACATCTGTCCATATGGTCATAGGTGCCACTTTCGTCACTCTCTCTCTGAGCAAGAGCGGTTGTTGATGGGCCCACGTTGATGATCTGTGTGGGAACTTAAGTTGTTGGACTTGACGAGATGTAAAGATTAAGCAAAAAAAGGGTTATGGGACTGGCTGTATATATCAAATTCTGTATGCATAACATAAGACAAGCACCCAACACGGAATCATATGGAAATGGCCGATAAGAAAGAACCAAAATGTAAGAGTACCTAATATTCGGATAAATAAATTGGGATATAATTTTCCTTTTCTCCCGTAAGTAAATATATGTCCTTTGACGTCAAGCTCCGTGGTCCGTGAGCAACAAAGCGAACTTAAACGGTAAGCGGTGTAGTTTCTTCTTTCTGGTCATTCGACTTTGTATTTTGCTGTGCATCTTCTATATTAATGGATATGCAAGATGCTTTAGTGTTTTTGCAAAACAGTATGTGATGTTATTCTTCTTGTCAGTTCGCTATTGTATTTGATTGTTGGGAGTACTCTACTAGCTCTTGCGTGATACATAAGGTATGTTCAGTTCTTAACGTGTTGCATTTATTGCCTGTTTAACCTATTGGAGATTATGTCGGTTACACATTTCCAATCCAACCACCATTGGTGGTGATCAGTTTGTTGATGTTGAATTTCGTGTATGGCGGTGTGGATCTACGTCAATCTACACTTACTACGACGATGCTCAGCTTTCAATATTCTCTACTGTGGAATGATTAGATTATTCCATTGTATACATCCAAATGATACTCAGTCGAAAATCTTGTGATGACAGTTAATCGATATGATTATTGGTCATCGCATGCACTTTTGGTGTGGTCTTTAACCTCTTTATAATCAGCTTAGTTAGTTTTATCAACAATAGTCTCAACTAACTTTACTTTCTCTCCAATTTTTTCTAGTAAAAATCATCCCAACATCGAGTAGTCCCATAGAAAGTTAAATTAATTTATGGATGTACCCTTACTTCATTTGAAATGGGCATAGGTTGTAATTTAGGAGCTATTTTTTATGCCTTTTATAAAGCTAGTTTCAGACCATATGTTTAGCCACAAGAATCTAAATTGTATATCTCCTCCAAGATACCTCAATCTCTTACCATCGTCTACTATAAAGATAACATCTCAAGATCTAAATCATGGATAAGAACAATCTCCTTCTGAGGGGGATAACGAATTATGTTCCCATTTTACATCAACAATATGGGCTAAAATCAATCACACTATTACCTTTTAGTAACTCAACTGTGCTGGAGCCATCAACATTGCTTGATCGATATACCCATAACCAACTTTATCATTAATTTCGATTCCAACATTTCCGCATCGGAATATAACATTAGATATACGAAATTGATCCCAACCTCCTTTCAGATTACCTATATCTCATTAATTACCAGGTGGAATAATGGACCGGATGATTTAAGATTGATCCATACCTAATGCCAATAATTGAATAAATTAAATGAATAATAATATCTTGTGTATATAAATTCTGTAGATCATATACGCTGCCATATTAATAAATATTGTACAAGCATTGTGGGATTGGTCCAAAACAATATTTCCACCCAAATTAGCGTTAGTTTCTCTGGGAAAAAAGATCAGGTTTCTCATAAATAGTATGTTTGGTATTGGAATCCTGACAGACGAGATTAAAATCGATATATTTAGAAAAATAATTTTACTATATTAGAATCGGAATGAGATTTTAATGAGATACGAATAAATAAGAATATTCTTTATTATAAAAAAACAAGAAGATTCGAAAAAATATTAATCTTTGGGATGAATGACGATAATCTTAATTAATAAAAACAAATATTTTCATTAAATCAATTTGACTTTATTTAAAGCCAGTCAAAACACGGTTAGAACGGTTTGAGTAACGTCAGAAGAATCAGATTCCTTTTCTACTTGTGATAAATGACTACGGACAAACAAACAATGTTTTAGTCATTATTTTTAACCGAGATAAGTCTTCACAATTATAATAAGAAAAGGGTAAATTTTACAAGGAAAGCAAGAAATTTTATCAAGTGTCAAGCTTTTTTAGTAAGAAAAAGGTAAGACGTTCTAAATTAAGAATTTACAATACATAAAATAATGTATTATAATCGAATGCAAGACAAATGCCAACCATGTAACTCTCAAACATTCAATGCATAAAATTCCAAGGAAAGAAAAAAAAAGGATGATGGTTGAGATAAGATTATTACAAACTTAATCCCTATTGCTGATGCCAACTTCAAACCCAATTCAACTCCATCTTAAACCCTTGTGAATGAGCATTTGCCTGAGCACAGAGAAGAAAAGTTAGTCATGGATCTAAATCAAGAGTTTGAACTCAACACAGCACCACCCTTACCCTCCCAGACTGAGATTCTAGGAAATGATCAGCAAACAACTGGAGAGGTGGGGCTCTAACATCAGTTTGATATGTATGATGGCTTCTGCAGATATGTGTATCTATATGTATGCCTTCTTTGTTTATGCTGTCTAGCTTGGCTGATTTCATGGGCAGGATCCTGAAGAGACTGATCGTTTACAGTTCAAGCAAGTGCAGAAGGAGACAATGGAGATGTTCTGGAATCAACAGTTATCAGAGATCCAAAAGACGACAGGTTCTTTTTTAGCCTCGGAATGCAATCTTTCTGGCTTACTTTTCTTATACTAATCACGCGTCTACTTCTCCTATGATCTGAATTCAGCATTCAAGAACAGCCACCAGTTACCTCTTGCAAGGATCAAGAGGATTATGAAATCCGACGAAGATGTCAAGGTTTGATCCTTCTCTTTTTTTATGTCGCAGCGTTGTAATTTTTTTTAAAAATTTATTTCTTTACATTCGAAGATGATCAGCGCGGACACTCCTATACTTTTCTCAAAAGCTTGTGAGCTCTTGATAATGGAGATCAGTCTTCGTGGATGGCTGCAAACCGAAGATTGCAACCGCCGAACGCTGCAACGCTGCGACATAGCCAGAGCCGTAAAGCACTCCGACGGTAGTCTCGATTTCCTGGAAAATGTGGTTCCTTATTGCAACCACAAGGTATCATCTATGAACACAAAAAGCAGACATCGCTCACCTTATTAATGGTGTTTTAGCTATTAATTAGGCTGTGTTGGCATTTGGATATTCATTCATATGAGCAATTCTTTCATTAAAGTGGGTGAGCTTGAATCAGGACGATGATGCAGCAAAATTGATTCAAGAATATGGTCCCTGGATCCCAACGCATCGGTGGCCATTTCCCAATCCGATGGAAGTTAACAAGGTGAGTGGTGGTAGGTTCCAAGGTAAGCACATAGGCTGACTTATAGCTAGTGTTCATCATCTTCCAAGTTTTGCGGGCTAAAGATTGTGCGGATGGTTTTCATTACCAGGCTTTTCCAGAAAACAACAGCAATCTTTTTCATAAAAAAAAAAAAAAACAGCAATCTTTCCCAGCAACCCTTGATTAAAACACCAGTTCTCCCAGGATACTTCAGTTATCAATCTAGTTAACAGGTGAGCATGAAAATGTGTGTTCCATGGGATCGAAACAACCATACTCTGTTAATTACCAGTTAATCTTAATTTTATCGTATGTAAGGATAATTTTTCAATTTCTCATAGACCTTCTGTGCAACTTTTGCAGTGAACAAAGCCTGAAATCTCTAGCTCGAAAGCAAGTTGACCTTATTTTCCTTTGGATTGTGTTTCGGGGAAGCAGGATTCGTCGCTTTTTCTACCTTAAAGCTAGGATCTATTGCAATAATTATGCCCTTATGGTACTGTTTTCTTTGTCCTAATAACCTCTAAGTTGAAGTACATGCCCTTTTGAATCATAGTATTTTTAGTAACTGAACATCACCCTTGAATTATGTCCCATAAGAGAGCGTCATGCCATGATTTGGTAAAATCAATTTTATTTCGATTCTTATAAATAATGATACATAATTCTCATATTTTTTTGAGCTCTGGACCACAGTTTATCCTGATTGGACGATCTCACATAATTTATAATATATACTATTGAAAATAAGAATGAGTATCCCATTTGGAAATTCAAATCAGAAAGATTTTAATTTCATATTTGTATTTTTAGAAAAGATTTCTTAACCACACAATCAATATAATTATAACTGTAATTAGAAATAATTGTTAAAATTATTCATACATGCAAACTTTTTCATTTTATTTAATTGGACAACATATTAATTGACACCTGTCTATCTTATGCCATCTCGATGACAAGTAGCAACACCTACATTTGTATCTTGACGCTGTTCTCCGATATGATTGGCACACGTGTATAAGATTTGTCTACGTCATTCAAATTTCTATGTAAGCAAGCGACGGTTAGCACTAGTACTCTTTTTTTAAAAAAATATTTTAAATAATAAAAAATATTTTTTCAACACTAAGTATTAATTGCTCCACCATTCAAATTCATTTTATTGGAATTCAATATATAATTATAAGCTTATCACCTAAAAAATGATGTAATTTTTATTCAATATTAATTGTTTTTTATTTCATAAAAAAGTATTAGTAAGTTTTATTCAATCGCTATGAATCAAATTTTACGTGCTTGATAGATCTACGATGACATGGAACTGAATAACAAATAAATACACGAGTTAATGAAGAGATTAACGAATCAGATGATTTTAAATAATAATTTTAAATATATATATTTATTTTAAAATTTATTCTAAGTCAGGTTTTTATATGTAAAAATTTGTATTGTATTTTATTTATAAAAGTATTTAGTTTTCCAGGTACAATTCGCATTCTTTATCAAATCATAAAATGTCAATGTTTTGAAAACCGGATCGGACCGGCCGGTTCAACCAGGTTGAACCGGACCCGGTACATGATCCGATTCAAATAAACCTTAAATATTAATATCAGTAAAAATCGATAAAAACCGGTTGACCCGGGCGGGTTTTTGAAAACCGGTTGAACCAGTCACAGGTCAACCGGTTCGAAAACTTAAAAAAAATTAATTTTTAATAAAAATTAAACGGATAAAAAAATTAAAAAAATTATAATATTTTTTGATATATTAATTACCGGTTCTTAAACCGGTTATTTCCGGTTACCCCTAAAACCCCTGACCCCTTAACTTCACCGGTTCGAAGACCGGTCCGGTTTTTACAACCTTGTAAAATGTATTTTAAAACTTAATTAAATATGCTATAAATAAATTTAAAATAATTTAAAATATATCAATAGTCTAAAATAACTGTTTTATTTTCTATAAGAAATTACAAATAGATTGAAATTTAGAAAAATAATCTGATTGATAAATCATTCTTTATAGGTAATTTGGAACTCAACTATAATAATTAAAGATAAACTATTGATTATAATAGGAAATAAAAGGGGATGTCGCTCAGATGCTAGAGCTCGTTTAGCATGTGAGAGGTACGGGGGTTGATACCCCGCATCTCCATTTACTTTTACATTATTGTTTTTAGTTTCTTGAAAAGATAATGCAGGAATTTTTGTCTGGCCAGAAAAGAGGAATAAAGTAATCCAATACAGGACCATACGAGATAGCTTTTAAACTCCTTTGCCAATGGATTCTCCAATCCTCTCCTGGTAGTACATAGACAAGTCACTCCTTTGCCAATGGATTCTCCAATCCTCTCCTGGTAGTACATAGACAAGTCAGCAAATATCCATATCTTTTCCTACTTAATTAAGATGCTCAGCTAAAATTGCAGAGTGGGTTTGCAGAGAACTAAGAATAGCAGTTCTCAAGACTATCGAGCAAAGGCAGAACCGCAGAAGGGATAAATCTAAGAGCTTGCTGCTGGTATTAATTTTTTAACTGCATAAAATAAAGAGAGGGTGAGATGCTACCAATTGTAGTTAATGGTTCTTATTCTCATTCTAGAAGGGAATGGGTTTCCATCGCCCCATTTGATGGAGTGGTATATCCTTGGCATTTTATAGTAAAAGATGTGCATCTTGAATGTATTCCTTCCAAGTTTCAACCAGCATGTTTGGACCATCTGCTGTTAGCTTTGTGGTAAAGTACCCCATTTAATTATATAAGCAATCTGTTTAGCTTTATCCTTGCACTCGCTTAGTATACCTCTTCATCCATGGAACGCATAATGACTGGTGGACGAAGTTGATTTGACAAGCAATTGCTTTGCCTTAATTCTTTCACATCAGAATCTTATGATACTCGTGAAATCTACAAGAAATTATACTGATTTTGGTGGCCTAATTCTTACCGCCATCGTAACAGGATTCATCCCTGTTTCATTATTGGTCATGTTTCAACTCGATGATATAAGCTTGATTTGAATTGCAGAATTCTTGATGTTGGACTGCAATTAATAGGGTTGGATTCTGCAGATGAGATAAGCCAAGGGATTCCCTGGTAAAAGCCAGCGAATCCATAATCGGGAAGCTACGGGGGGATGACAGTTGTTCACCGTATTCTTGTGGCAAAAATGTTCTCACGCATTTTTATCAGAAAAGGCAAGATAAGGATTCAGCGATGAGGGATTGTCCATATAGTTCTTTCTTCCATTCTTGTTGTCTACTTGCTTTCATACCTATGACATTCAATATGATATATGCGGTCATGTTAATTATTCCAATCCTTTCGTAAATCGTTTACGCAAAAGACCAAGGATGGACCATCCTCGTCGGACCAGTTGCCCAAATAAAACATCCTCATTCAGGCAATTTGCTCAACTTGTTCTGTGATCTACACCAGGAAACCATCTTGGTTGGGAAGAAGGATTGGAGCCAATCTTTGTATGTGGCAGAAATGATAGCCAAAGGGAATAACAGGACAACCCAAGGAAAGGAATTACGGATGGAAGATCTTCAGGTTGGACCTGCGAATTTAGGTGATCTGAATACTCAGGTCCAACATGCTCGGGGGTAAATTAATTTGGGAAGTTATTGGCCCAATGGTGATCAGACAAGAAAGTTGGTACAACCTATCCATCTACACAGAATATTTTGTCAAGACTAGCTACTTTCTGCGTGTCCCCAAATGTTCTCTTAGTATTACCCTGAATGCTGTGGCTTGTTTACCCTTTTCGTAGCAGTGAAGAGAAGGGTTAAAATATTGCAAAAAGAAGGGTGTATACGTACGTAGTGAAAGTGAAATCACATGAAATTTCCATATTTTCTCCTATAAATATGGATGTTGAAGAGTCTTCTTGGTCAGACAAAAACAAACATTTTATTGTTCTCTTCCTCCAAGCAGTTTTCTCCTGGTAGAGGTTTGGAAAACCCATCATTGCATACAGCTTTCTCTCCTTGCACTCCTCCACCTCCTGATAAACCTTTTGACTAGTATTCATTCTTATAGAACCGGCCTGGGGGAACCGGTGGTGATGCTGTTGACAGAAGATAGAGAGCACAGACGATGAAATCCATGGAGGCTGCATCTCACTCTTCCGTGCTCTCTATCTTCTGCCATCACCTTCAGGCCTGTTTTTCTTTTTTGGTTTTATAATATATTACAATAATTTACCTTCGAAGAAAACTAATGCTAGCTTTTTTATTTTCTTAGGCAATATGTATTACAGGACAACTGAAAATCTTTTTTTTCTCTTGATATGTCAGACCTGAGATCTGTCTGAACGATTAAGAAGATAGTTCTGTTAATGTCAACCTGCAGGATCGCCCCCAGCTCTTTAACCAATCATCATTCTGAGTTTCAGTTTGACTTGTTAAAGCATGGCTATGGCTTTCTCGATTCATCACCTTTTTTTCTTCTGTGTTTTACAATTTGGAAATATGGACGCAGAGGAGAATTTTGCTTAGGAGGCCATTGAAAGCATGATTCCCAGCTTCCCGGCTTCCCCCATTCTCCAACTTTTCTGCAGAATAAAATGTCGGACCAGACATGAAGCCTTAATCTTACTGGACAGGAGCTATAGAAGCCCGAGTTCGAAAGCCTAAACATTTCATTAGGGGACATGTCTTCTGAGAAGTTTTGCTTGGGCTTTCCAGGCCCACCTCTATATGGACAATCCATGATGCATATACCATCAATCACCATCGTAAACGGAAACTTCAACGATGAGGACTGTGTGGAATTTGCGAGAATTTGGCATACGTGGACAAATAAGATGGGACACGTATTAATTAAAAACAACTAGACAGAATGGCAAATTAATTATACAACGATTCTCTTCCCCGTTCATCCACACGTCATTTTAACAACTAACAGTGTATATATATGTAAACGGACACGGCAATCGTTCCGCGCACCCGTTTGGCTTAGGAGACAAATGGCCTTCGACAGATACCCACCGCCTTCACCAGACCCGTTTAGACCAGTTCCTCCAACTAACCAGCCACTAGCTCCTCCTCCTCCTCCTCCTCCACCACCACGCCCCTTTGATCCACCACCTCCCTTTTACCCTCCGCCGCCACCAATGAGCCACCATCATGATCACCATTACCCACAGCCACCGCTTTTCGGTGCTCCTCATCCTCCTCCTGGACCATTTGCAGCTCCGCCCCCACCGCCAGTTTTTGATCCTTATAGGCCTCCCGCACCATGGACTCGCCCTCCCCCTCCTCCTCCTCCTTACTAGCTCTACGTGGGATGTTGCTTCTTTTAGTATACATTGATAGTCTGCGAGAAATTGCTACTCGGTTGGCAATGGAAGAGCAAAAACAAGTAGTGTTCTTGCTTTGTAAAGGGTTATGTAATAAACGTCGCCATGCGAGTAATCTTTCTGTTATTTTCTTATTTTAAATATGACCTAATTTATACTTCTCAATTACAGCTTATCATGTTTATTTGTATACCAGTATATATATATATATATATTACTTTATACACATAATGGTTAAGATTAAGGCTTCGTTCATGCAATAAATGGCCCTCAAACGGATCCATCATAAGCCATTTAGGACCCAGATGTTCGTATAATAGTGGGTACGGGTCATGACCTTAAACGGGCCTCACCACAGATGGACCGGATTCTTACCCGGACCCAAATGTTGTTTCCTGCATCTTCAACCGTGACTGCAAAGCCTCGACAAACAAGAAAACCCAAAACCCTCCGCGGCAACAGCTCGTTTTGCTAGCCGCCGTTTTTTTTTTTCCAATCAATCTTATGTAAGTTTTCCCCTCCCTTTTCCTAACTCGTCTAAAGGAACTCATCGATGCATATAAGCCGAACATGTTTGATAGTGTTTTTTTTACTCTGGTGTTAATCGGTTATTGTCAATACCTCAACGCTGAAGCAGAGAATTGAAGTAAGATGATAAAGCGGCGGTACTATAAAGCAGAACACGGCGACGGAGATGATGCCTCCTCGGATTCATCATCATCTTCTTCTTCGGACCCTGAAGTTGAAGCAGAGGCAACCGAGGAATCAGACGATGATGACGCTGTGTCTGAGCCACAAGAAATCCACCAACTAGAGGCCTCTACTTCCTCAGGTACTTGTTCCACAATAGCCTTATTCGCTTCAGTTAATCCGAGTGGATTCGGGCTCTATAACTCCCAGATGTGATCAGAATGGCCGCTTGGTTATGTGGAAAAAGTATTTTTGTATGTTAATGAGTTGAATTTCTGATATTTTTGTGTTGATTGATCTTTTACAGGATATGAGAGTGAGGATAGCTCGGAGATGGATCCTAACGCATCCGGTACGATTCTTGCTTGTATGTTTATGGGATATAGATGAAGCAATTTTCGTGGCAAAGATGTTGTATGCACATTTGGGATGATAATATTTCTTTATACTGCTTGCATGGTTGCAATATTTCTGATCTATTCTGCCAATGTTGAGATGATCTCTAGATGGATAGCGGACTTCTCATTTTGATTTTCCAATGTAGTGAATGCTTATAGGTCCATAAGGCATCGATCATCGGGATGCACTGATGGGTAGCCAACTTGTCATTTGGATTTTTAGGTTTCCGTGGCATTGATTTGATATTCAAAGTGCGCATATGTTTGTTTGTTTAGGAGAATGCATTTCCTTTCTAAGATTTCTGACTACTTAGTACCATGGCAGACTCTACAAATGAACATGATGAAACTGGAGAGGATAGAGGAGTCCGTTTTGATCGTGTGGTGTCAAGTAAAGATAGTTTTGGAGTTTTAAGAAAAGAGTTAAATGCTTTGGCTGATGATGAATCGGTGCCAGATGATATGCCAGATTGTGTACTAAAATGCAAGTCTGTTTTTAGGTGCAGAATTTGCCCTAGAATTATTTGTTTGAACGAGCAGACTATGAGGACTCATCTTAATTCTAAGGTAAGGAAGGCATGTTCTAGTTCGGAACTTACTGCTTATATTTTAAACTTTTGGTTTCATGCCCCTGTTAAATGGTCCTTTGCTTCATCTTCTTCTTGGTGTGTGTGTGCTGTGTGTGCTGTGTGTGTTTTCTTTGAAAGGCATTGTTTGTTTTTGCATTAATACTTATACTTGTTCGTATCATATATTACTTAGAATCTTCAAATTATTTTCCTGTGTTTGAGTTCTACATTAATCCATTTGTTATTTAGCATAGTGAGGCATGTAGTGCCAGGTGAAATCCAAGTCAAGATCTATCAAGTGCATCTTAGAATTGGGTTCCTACCTTACCCATATGGTTTGATGGAGGATGTTTTATGCTCCTTCAGTGTTGTTTATTATGAACTGGTTCTGTCACACTCTTCTCCTTAGTATTACTACTGAAAATCAACCTCAATCAATCAACTTACTCTTTACGAGTTTGTTAAACATTATTTTAGCATGAATCTGTGATCCCAATTTAGTCTTGTATTTGCTTTGGCACCTGGTCTGCTATGCTCCATCAATCTGTATATATTTTCATCTACTTCTGACTTAGTTTCTTATTTCAGCTTCTTAGCTTGAGAGCCCCTCTTTGTGGCAAAGAATTTATTAAACTTGCTCCAAAATCAACTGACTTACCTTAGGACAATCCTAGTTTGTCTTTTGACCCAATCCATTGGCATCACTGACAGATAACAAGTTTTGGTTACTGTGCAACCCTAACTACTCTGCACAAAGGACTTTCTTGCAGGTTTTCTACCGAGGTTACAATTATGGCTTGCAAAATAAAATTCATTCTGTTCCATGATTCTGCTGTTATTCACAAATTGAAAATAAAATGAGAACTGTTGGAGATAGTATCTACTTTTAACATTTTGTTAACCGTCTCAAAGAAGACTTTTTATGGTTGCAGAGACATGCTCGTTCTGAGAAGTTACTGAAAGAAAATAGGCTGAAAGCTGCACTCAATAGCGATGGGGAAATTGAGAACCAGGAGACTGCTGCTGAGATGAACGCTCGAATAATAGCTCTTGCACAGGTATTCTATAGCTTAAATTTATAAACCAAACTGAACAAATGGATTTGGAAGCTTGTCAAGCTTTGTCTTCTATGTTACCAGATTTATTCTTACTTAATATGTAGGAGAAGGTAAAGAGGAAAAATAAAGGGCGGCAGCGACAGAAGAAGAGATTAAGAAAGAAGGTATAAGTTCTTAAAATCATGTTTCGTGTATAATTTGATAGAGCAAGGATTGTTCTGATTCCTTGATGGCACTCACAGAAAGAGGAAAACCCTCTAAGCATGGAGAAACCCAAGGGATCCTCAAGAAGTCCTGCCAAGAGAAGACGTGAAAAATGAGAACCCTGATGATATTTATGGACGAAAGATGTCATAATCTTGCTTGCCTCTCTGTAATCAGAGAAGAAAAGGGGAAAGCTACTGAAAAGGCTTGAAGCTTTTGTAAAATCGTATCAGGATGAGCACTGGATTTTTTGCTGAAACATGGGTTGCAGATTTATAGAATCATTTAGATGCTGTGAACTTTTTATTCCATTATATCGGATCATTTTAAAACCTATTTGAGAAAATCTGGACAAGCATTATTTCTGATCATTGGTTTCACTGCATTGTAATCATTCCTGTCCTAATTTGATATGGTCGAAGGCATAGCTTTGCTATTTTCCTGACTGTTCTAATTTGGATCTACTTTCTTCCAGTAGAACTGCGAAAAGAGTCACATCTCCTTACAGTTTGGCCATCACTAAAATTATGACCACGGATAAAAGCAAAAGAGAAGACAGCATTGCAGATCATTTGGAATAATTTGGCTCTTCCTCTATGGTCTCCAACGATGGTTTCCTCGACTTTTGGGTCGACAGTCTATTTCTGAACTCGGGCAGCATGGACAACTCTTCAATACCCTCCAGACTCAGCCTTGGCACAGCATCTTCTTCAGCTACATTCGCCGTCATATTCTGTTGCATGTTTTCATCGGCACACTCGGGCAATATCCTAACATTCCCCTTAGAAGCTCGTTTCAGAACGGATTTGGCAGTCATGAACAGGACGCCCATGTCACGAGCAGTGGCTACAGAGTTCTTTCTGTGCATTGGTAACATGACATACACACTGGCCTCTTCAAGATCATCGTCTGCGCTAAGAGGGTAAATCCTCTTACCAACTTTGACGGACTTAGCATTAACAATGAAGTAGCTCGGTGCTTCCATCATGAGCTCCGCCACCTTCGTCGGTTGATGCACCTGCCGGATTTCCCCAGTCGGGAGGACCACTATAGTAGCCTTAGAGGATGATCTGGGAAGTGGGTTTGTGATCAGCGTGCATGAGACATAGTTTCCCATAGTTATCGAAAGCAGATTCAAGGTTCAAGATTAGATCACAAAGCTTTAAAGAACACGTATGTCTTGAAATGCCAAGGTTGACACATTTATATAGGGGAAAGTCCAAACATATATAAATATAAAAAAAAGAAAAAAGAATAGCAAAGAAGATTCTCAGGAGCCAGTTGTTCATATAAGTTGACATCCTAGTTGGGAAACGCGTAGGCGAACGACTAGCAATAAACTATAGCTTATAAGAATTAAGAAATGCACCGTTAATTCTGTGTAAATGTGTGCTATGAATTGTTACATCTAATTATATAGTCAAACAATGAGTTGGTTCAAAGTCGGCGATGATTGCCTTCAACCACCGCAGCACGGCACTTACCTTTGAATCATATTAAAGTAAACCCTTTTTTTTTTCCTTTTTTTAAAAATATTTTGTTTTCCTGACAATGTATCAATAATATAGCTAGGACCCTTTGAACACACCTCATAGTGTTTTATTCCTTCTCGTCAGGTGCTAGCTTGTGCGCCACTCACCGTGTGAGGAAGGAAAGAAAGTTTGCACATTACGGATTCATACCCACATAATGATAATGGTCGTCAAGTGCTCTGAGCTATCAGAAGCCGCGTGACAAGCTGCATTTCCTGGAGATTCTGTCCATTATCAACTCTGCTTTAGATACAGCTAGCTACCATGACTGAAAGGGTTATGGTCGCTTTTCCATATATGATTAAATCTGGGTTCTTGCTACTGAGGCTGTGAAAAATCTGCAGATTGGCAGAATGCCAAACTTCACAGCAAGAACTCTTTGTACCATACTGTGCCATTTTTCAAGTTTGCTGGTTTTATAGTAAGAGTATAATACACAATCATGGGTTTACAGAGCAATTAAGTCAAGTAAAGAGCTTGAGGACAGACTTATTGACTTTGGTAAATGTAATGTATTCAACAATCTTTCAAAAAAAATGTATTCAACAAACCGGGCAAGCTGCTCTTCCGAAACCTGCAGAAACTTCTTCCAAGATGTCTATGATAGAAGAAAATGGAGGTCTACGATTAGGATCTTTGCTTGTGCAACTCTCTATTAACCTGCAAGAAACAACAACCATGCCTCAGATAACAAATCTTAAAAGAACTAGAGGAAGTTGGTGATGGGATGAGCAAGAACCAAAGGGAATAAATCGTCTATGGGTTTATAAGGACTTATCTTTAGATAGTTCCAGAGATGAAATTTCTGACAGAAAACAATAATCACTTACTGTTGAATTCTTTTCGGAGAGCGACTTATATGAAACTTGGGTTCGAAATCGACATATTTGAGGTGCTCGGTGTCAAAATTCATGCTGTTAATAACATGTCTTCCTTCCAGCATCTGTTGGTCAGGTTGATCAAAGATGCAGAATTGTCATAACTTTGACAGATCACCAATAAATCAGAGTTTAATTTTGTCTACCATATCTGTTGAATACGCTCCTCAAATATAGGTATTGAGGGATTAGAAGTAATAAAACATGATAAATACCTGGTAAAGTATGAACCCAAATGAGCATACATCTTTGTGGGTGTCATTTAAGTGGTTTGTCATCCTGCTGGAATCACTGTTTCTGTGGACTGGAAAATCAAACAAGAAGATCTTTAGATGCAGGCATACGATACCGATCGTAAAGGTAAAACAGAAAAGGGTGCTATTGAAATAGCATACAGTTGTCTTGAATGGGGTGAATTTGCTCATAGAACATTTGTACCCAATACTCGCCAATCTTCAGGTGCCCACCTTCATCCTGTAGCAAGTTTCTGCATACCAAAGTAGAAAGCATCACAAAGATAATCGTCAGACTGCATAGGCTCAAGGAAATATTAAGACCATTTTCTTCACAGAAAAATACTGGTGTACATCAAGTTTCATTCCGAGTGATATCAGTATAAATAGCACCATCTAGATTCTTGGTCAGAGTCTGCACATGCATAGCATTTCATCAGAACTACCATGGATATGGATGTCACTCAAGAAAATGGACAATAGATTCATTCATATCAAGCCTTTAGCAATAGCAGCTCCAAAATGCCAGGATTCAATTTAGTTGTCCAAGCAGTCTCATAAAACTCAAGGAAATTCCTCAAGAGATCCAACGCTAACTTTTTTATTAGGTCCACCATGACGACAGGACAGGCAGTTAGCATCCAAAACCATCTAAGAACAGCGTAACACTTGTAAAAGAGTAAGGGAAATTTTGACTAGAGGGGATGATACTCACCTGGGATCTAATTTATTATGAACTATAGGGGCAGGCTTGTGCCCATGAAGGTAATTCATTCCCCTGTTGAACAATGTTGAGGGACAAAACAGAACTTATAACTTGTGTATATAAACAAAATGTAAAAGAAAAACAGGAATGAAAATGTTATTATATTAAAACAATAAAAGTAAGAACACAGTACCTAGCAATATCAAGTGCATAGCGCAGTGCAGTAGGAATGTCAAGCCGGACATGTTTAGACAAGATCTGTTCTAAGTTTCCCTACATTCAGAAACACAAGCATTCTTCAGTTGGATAAAGCAGGACGTGAAGAGGCGCATCAGATTCCTACCTTCTTCCGTCCCAATGTATTCCATCAACCAGCAAAGATCTAAATATTAAGCATATAAACACAAGGCAGGTTCTGTAATTAGGAAACATCAAGTACAAAATGTTTCCACAAATTTCTGCTATATTTAAACCCACCAGAAGCTTAATAGAAAAAAAAAATAAAACAAGGCAGTGAATACTTGTGGAAGATGCTCTGTGATCAAGATCATCTCCTCTCCCTGAACAATTGATCCAAGAAACTGCAAGATATTGGGATGTCGTAGTTCCCGCAAGACAGTGTTTTCCTTGGCAGATAATATCCTGCAACATGGTAAAAGTAAAATTCTTCCACTCTGACACTGTGCGAATGCTTGCTTTGGCTCAATACTGTATAACAATTAAATTATCTGAAAAGAATTCAAGAAAAGAGACAAGGTTCTACTCTTGAGCATACATCCTGACAGAAGAATGGCTTATCTGGCTCTTAATAACGGTTTTGACAACCCATGTTCCACGCCATTTGACCTTGACGGATTCACCAAAGACACCCTGATACTTTCCGGGAGAAAAATTTAGTGACAGACATGGAAGAAAAAGATGGTAATTGTATGCAGTCATTAGGAACTAACATACAACATAGTATCAGCCATGATATGTGGTTCATAGTTTATGCAGTGTTCATAAACAGTGAATTTTACCAATTTCACTAGTTTTAACCTGCTGTAGACAAAATTCAGGAGAAAAATTTAATCCATTGCTACCTAGGACTAAGGCTATAGCATCGAATGATGCATGCTGTTTACCTGCTCAACTGTTGACGAGTGTTCTGTGTTCAATTCTGAAATATCAAAGTTGGTTTCGATGGAATCTTGTTCGCGTCGAACTGTCTGTAAATAAAGAATAACGCAGAGCAGCAGAAGATGTCATAATTGACAGTCTGGATGTAAGGAATAAAGTTAAGCATAAAATGTAAAAATTTCCTACGACTGAATGGTGTTTTTGCTCTAAGCAATTGGAGTTTGATGCATCTGTGCGGATATTTTATGTAAGAATTACCATTGGTTGATCGTTTATAAAATCTTTGCCTCCGTTTACTTCCAAGATTCTACATATATCTCGATGTCCATAAAGTCTTGCATCTGTCAAGGGCTTCAAGAACATTGCAGAGGAAATGGAATCAATGGGGGTTTGGATTCCAAGATTCCATTTCTATCAAACCGTTAGGACAAAAGCAAGGAGTAAGCAACCAAGAAATGTGTGCTTACAGTCCTCTGCCATCTGTCTTTGAGATTGACTTTGGCCTTGTAATGCAAAAGCAGCTCAACAATAGGTGCATGGCCCTCACTTGCAGCTAGATGCAACGCAGTCCTCTTATCATAATCTTGCACATTAGGAGAAGTACCATCCCTCAACATCTGATTAAGGCCAACCCTGTCACCTCTCGATGCGAAACTCAAGAAGTTCCCTATCAACTGCATGTCAAAATCACCTGAACAACTGTCGTCTTGCTTGTCATCCATGATCACAACCTGACGATATAACAGGACCCTCAAACAGACTCCTATCCGTGAGTTTGCTTTGTTTCCATGGGATTCCCGGAAATCAAAAGAACATTGCAAGAAAAGTACACTGATGGTAAATCTCTCAGTTTGACTTTTCTGGGGGGTAGAAAGAGGGAGCCCTGAAGAAAAGCAGGGGATTTATATATTCAGGTACAATGTCTAGACACAAGGGCGGTTGTTACTATGAGACGCCGGTTTGGGCTTAACACCATTTTTGTGTTTTTCTGTTCTTCTATACTACGTGTATTTCCTATTTTCTTTTTCTGTTTTAAAAAATCACGTCCTTCTTCATTTATCTTCTATCGTTTTTCTCATCTAATGAAATTCACAGGACTCTCCTTTGCCCCGAAATCACCATCACCAACTTTGCTTTGTTCTTCAGATCAGTTTCCCTATGATGCTTTTCACATGTTTTTACAAATGTGAGAACAGAACAGAGCTGAGCTGAATTTGCAATGCGGACGTAGCTCAGGATGTAAATGCTTTGGTTAACGTACACTCTTCTTGCTAAGCAAGGTACCTTTTGTGATTTTTTGTTTATTTGTGCTGTTAAACATGGCCCAAGTATTACTGCAGAAAGCAGGAAGGAGCAAACCCAAACTCAAACAATCAATAAAAATTCTACAGGTCTAGTTTTGAGCCCATTGGAGTTCCCTCACAATTTAAGAATCGAGAACAACTGGCAGAAACCCATGTCAAAATCTTGGATGCTGATAACCCACTAAACAATGAGGCTATTCCTTCTCCTTGCCCATTTCAGGTGTCCCCGTAGTTTTCATTCACCCCCAACGAGGCCGTTCTGTAGAAACATATGCTCCGAGGGCTGACTCTTTTCTTTGTCGGAATCGTCAACTTTCAAGGCATCTGAGGATCGAAATTTGGGTGGAGGTGAACAATTGGCACGAGGAGCAACTAGTCCTGACTTGCCATCATCGATAACTTCATCTACCAAACCATATTCCTTCGCTTCCCAAGCATTCATGAAATTATCAAGCGCAGTGTCAACATTAATCTGTGATAAATGAACAGAAAAAATGAATAGAGGGTAGATATGAACTTTGGATGCAATCGCTGATGAAAGAACGAAGAAGGCACTACGCTTAATGTCCAACCTGCTCTAAAGGCTTGCCAGTGAATCTTGACAGCAGCTTTTTCACCTTAATCCTATGGTAATTCAGCTCTCTACGTCGGATGAGCTCCTTAGTAGGCTGAGATCAAATGCAACTGTTTAGAAACATTGCTAAAGTAGCTTTGAATGAACACAGTGTATCATAGAATCACCAAGAAAGAAGGATCAACCTCTCATGAAAGAGCATACTGCCACTAAAGAAGCATGCTTACCGCTGCTCGAGTTCCTCCAACTGGTTGATGGAGCATGATTCTTCCGTTGGGCATGCAGTACCTTTTGCCTTTGGTCCCAGCAGCGAGAAGGAATGCACTCATTGATGCAGAAAGGCCGAAGCATATGGTCGAGACATCAGCCTTACAAAGTTTCATCGTATCGTATATTGCCATGGCTTCATGTTGGTAATAATTGATGGAAAGAGAACATGTCAGAGCATGGCAAGCAGTTCTTTTAGGCATAACATCCATATTGAACACCAAAACACATCTATCAGATGGGTGAATTCTTCTAGCCATTTGACTCCACCTAGAGATACAGAAAATAGCCAGACAAGCACACCTACCTATTTCTGTGCATTTAATACTCCGATGAACCTTTCCACTACCTAATAGATGCCTTACCAGAAGGCATTGAAGAGCTACCAATATTTTGCAAGCAAAATTCAGTCTTGACTTGAGTAGTGTCTCTATAGATCACTCAAACAAGAACTCTGCCTATTTATCAACAGATTTATCAGAATAGGAAGGAATCCATCTTCTAAAAGTAAGCCAGTATTCCCGAACTAGATAGAGGGTACACAGTTGAATATGCTTTGAGCTCTATCTATCTATCTCTCAAACAGACACATTTTACATCAATAATGATATACACGCACAAAAATCTAGAACTTGAGTAAACCTTTTAACCTCAAATCACAAACAATGGCAGAATCCATGTCATGTAAGTTATTCTAAAATCAATCCTAAAGCCAAAATTCACTACCAGTGTATGAGGCAGAAAAGCTTGAGCTTGACGACCTAAACCTGAACACTTAAGCAGCAATTCTACTGAGGCATGATAAAAGTTTGATATTCGTGAGACATACAAAGAAACAAATTCAACAAAAATCCCCTTCATTCAGAAAATATGAAGGAGCTGGGAAAAGATTAGAAGAAGAAAGAGGATGAAAGAACCCTAAAATTAATGATCTCAAATATCATGATGGACTTACCAGAAACTACAGAACCACCGGATGAATTGATAAAAAGTTTGATATCCCGTTCTGAGTCTTCAGCATCCAGAAATAAGAGCTGGCTTATAATGAAATCTGCTGATTCAGTGTCCACCTGCCCAACATAAATTCAAGTGTGTAAAATGCACCAGATCCCTCAGATGGTTGAATCAAAAAACAAAAAACCATATAGACCCAACAACGAGAAAACCTTTAACTCGCATACATATATCAGTCACAAGCTAAAAGTTGCATCTAGTGCAAATAAACAACGAGAAAACCTTTTCACAGACCCAACAATTACATTCCCAGAACTTCATCTCATACAGACACTCCAGCGCACCATTGAGCATCGCAAACATCATTTACCACATTTCTAACCCAACACACATACTTCCTCTGCAATACTTGCACAAAATACAACAAAGAATTCTAAACATAAACAAGCCCAGCTCTTGTACACAAACTGAAGGGAGCCAACGATCAGCATTCGACGCAGTAACTGTAGGTTCAACCCAACACACAATTCAGATATATGAATTTGACAAAAGAAGAAAAAAAAAGTAAAAAAATGAAGAAGCAATACTCGAGTCCCCAGAAAGACGATTCTTTGACGCAGCAGCACGTTGGTCACGTCAAGATCCTCGAATCTGGGCATCCGAATAGAATCAGGAAACGAAAAAGAAGACAAACTCGCAACATCCCAGTCGCTGGATAACGAACGACTTGCTGTGGAAGAGTTTTCCATTGCCTTGACGCAAATGGCTCTTCTTCTTTTAGTAGCACTCTTCGTATTGCCATCAGTGGAACCGGTGATGGGCAGAGAAAACTGGCTGTTAACTAACCTGTGATGAGACACACATAGAGGGATTTTAGTCGACTGTGAGGCTGCTGTACATGTGAAACTTCCCTCCATACCCTCTCGTTCTGGGCTTCGTGCCTGGGTTTTGACCTCGGATAAACAGGTTTATAATTATCTCCACAACCCCCTTTTTTTCGTTGCTTTCTTTTCAGTTTTCTTTTACGAAAATGGGCTATTTTGTTATTGGTAAAAAGCTAAAAACTGGAAAACCTTGCATTTACATTGCAGGGCTGGAGAATATGGAATTAAAATAAGACGAAACTTGGAAGGCTGTTTTTACTTCTTACCCTTCAGCTGTGGCTTTCGAGAGTTATACCCTACTTGGCACATATAGAAACCACGAGGGTACAACTCTGCGAAGCACGAAATCCCAGGGAGCAGCCACTCCAACAGCCAGCGAGAGGATGATGAAGAAAACTCCATAGCTAAAGATCCTTTTTTTATTCTGTTATTTTTTTCAAAAAAAAAAGGAAATTGATCATCGATTCCCTTTCCAATCATTGTTGTAATTAAATCTTCTGAAACCCTAATTCTTCTTTCAAGAAATCCTAGCCCTATCCCTTAATCATCAGCTTCTGGGTTCTCCTGTCAAACTGCAACAAATAAATGGTTTCGCTTCTCTATCTCTTATAATTGAGTGTTTTCTTTTACTACCTTTGTCGTTAAGCTGTATTAGCTTCTTTTGTTTTCTTTTTATTCACATGAGGAGAAGGTGTTTCTGGTATTGAAGAGTCAGTGGTATGGCTTTTGTTAATAAAAAGCTTGTGGTAGCTAAACCTGAAAAACCTTTTGGAAGAGCTTGATATGTCGTGTTTTTTTATTTTTCGAACCTCTTGGTTCGCTGTCTTGGTCTCCATGCTTCGTCAAGCGTTCTCTAAAGAAAGTGAACATTTCTACCCTGTGTTCTTTTCTGGGATGAAGAAGTTATGTGTATGAAAACTTGTAGGTACCAAGGGAAGAAGGTTCTGCATTGGCCGAGAGAAAGGCTGAAGAGCATAACGGGGCGGATGGGAAGAGGAAAAGAAAGAAGAAGAACAAGGATCCTACTCCTCGTCCTGCATGCTCATGGGTGCATTTTAGGTACTAGAACGTTTCTCTAATGCAACATCTTCAAGTACTGATTTTTGTGTGGGTTTTGTTGCATACTTATTCTTCTTCAAACGTGTAGCCGCGAGTTTATCAAGGAATACAGCAGTTCCCATCCTGAGTCCCCTGGCCTCAAAGCCGTGAGCTTCTTGATTCCTTCTCATAGTGATCGATAATGCTCATTTTTTTATTGTTTTTAGTTTTCTTTTCTTTCAAATTTGCAAGTTTGAGAAATAAAAAAGTCAATATTAGAAATACATGCTTCATTCATTTAAGAGAAAAATGAGGCAAGGGATGTGACATGAACTGGTTGCTCTAATTCTTCGTAGGTGTCACGCCTTAAATTATGTTAAGGTTATATTGCAGTTCACATTTGTTAGTTTATTCATCTGAAACGCATATAGTTGTTTATACCGAACAAGATCACTGTTTATACCTGACTTGGTTGCTAAATGTCACCTCTATAACATTTCAGGCCACAAAGGCTGCATCAGATGCTTGGAAGTCGATGAGTCGGGAGGAGAAAGAAAAATACACTAAGCGTGCTCGTGAGGTCTGGGATCATTACTTGAATACAGCTCCTGCTCGTATCCCAAGGCCCAGGAAACAGGTTTGGATCTGTTTAGCTCACATTTAGGTATGGACCTATTCTGTTCATCACTATTCTGGATGCTTTATTTCTGATGAATCTTAAAGCCTACTGCTGCAGACCGACCTAGTAACAAGATGCTCCCCGGGCCGCTTATATAATGTGCTGCAGCACCTCACAGTAGAACAAAAGGATGCTGTGAGAAGCATGGGATTTGGCAGCCTTCTTGGACTGCGGTGTCGAACCCTCCGCCGTAGTTTGTGTCTTTGGCTATTGGAGAGATTTAACACTGCAGGATGCAGATTGGAGATTTGTGGTGTGTGCATTCCTCTATCCCCAACAGATGTGGAGCTCGTGTTGGGACTAGCGGCTAGCGGCAAGGATGTTGTTAACTCAGGGCCTGATGACTTGATTGCTGATTTACGGTGGAGTTATAATGCTTCAAATCATGGGATCTCAGTGCGTCTTTTAGAAGATCGACTGAAAGCTCCAGAAGCAGGAGAGGATTTTAAGAGGTCATTTGTATTGTATGCATTAGGTACTCTCTTATCACCAACAGCAAGGCTGGATGTTAGTCCTTCATTTCTCCACTTCTTGACAAATATGGAAGTCATCCATCAGTACAACTGGGGGAAATTCTTACTTGACCGTTTAGTTCGTGAAGTGTCTCGTTTTCACCAGGGAAAGCAAAGAGCTGTTGGTGGTTGCCTTTTGTTTCTTCAGGTCAAATACATGTTGACAATTCCATATTAACATGTGAGCATTTATATTCATTCCAGATTGTCACAGAAAACTTATTGCTTGCAGCTCTTCTACTATGAGAGCATATCTGTTGGTGGACCCTGCTCTTCAGCCTTTTCCACCATTCCTTGTTTATCTTCGTGGGGAGAGGAAGAGATTATGGAGAGGGAAAAAAAAGAAAAAATTCTTGGTGGCTATGGATGCGGGGAGGTAATTGATCTTTGCACTGTGAGTCACCGTGAAGTTAGTATGGATTGTCTAGAATGCTGCTTCCATGCAGGTGATTTGGAAGGAGAGAGGCACTGGCTTGGTGTCTGCCGATTTCAGAAGTGAATTATTAGATGGTAGATCAGCTGGAAATTCAAACAATGGCGTGGTGCATATTCCCATCTTTGAGCAGGAAGGAAGCCAGGTATGCATTAACTTCCTTATGTCTCTCTCCTATGCTTCATCATATTAATGTATTTTACAATGTTGGTATTCCCCACTAAAGTTAAGAAACCTTACATTCTCATGGTGCACATTAAAGCTTAAGTCCATTCATTTTCTCTCTCTTTTTTTTTTATTTTTTCACATCTATTTGGATTTAAATTCTTGTCATGGGAAAAAGGGTTAATTAAAATCAAATTTCTTTCCTGCAAATTTGGGATGCATGAAAAGCCAACGGTGTTGGCACTGGATAGTCTGGATAGTATGCAGATGTTTGCTTATTTAGAATATTTTCCACACCTTCTGTGGTTTGAACCTATCTGTAGTTATTTTATGAAAATAAGCTTGATGAGACTGGCGCGACACCTGATGTAATCTCCTTTTTGTAGGCTGATGAAGAAAGACTTAGTGGGGATTTTACAATGGACGAGGTGTTGTATTCCTATTTTCATCTTTACATTAGCATTGGTGCTTCTCGCCTTCTCCCCACCTTATTGAACAGCATTCTGCATCCAGAAGTTGTCGTTATATTTGCATTGCGGTGATGGACATAGAGAAACCTCAGTTTTTATCAGAAAAATCAATCCCACCAAAAAATGAAACAAATCCTTTTAAGTGGGGACTAATATATGATGGTTTTCTTCTTTTTCTCATTTTCATGGTGATCAATTTTAAGGGCTTGTTTCTGCAGATAAATATTGAAAATCTACTTCCAAGAGAAAACGAGAGTGGGGAGATTGGCGTATCTGCAGAGTCAGTTGAACCAGTGTGCCAAAGTCAACAGTATGACTACAGTGGAACTCTGGATTTCACAAATAACAATGTCCATGAAGAGGCATTCGTCGTTTCACCCTGTGCATGTCCCATGCCAAACTGTAACTTCATCGACTCGTCCGAGCAGCTGTCCCTCCACTTCAGTAGCAAGCATTGGGACTATGGGAGACGATTCAGGTATAACAGCCCATTAACAGTCTCCGTAAGGGAGGATGAAGAATTCCTTGTACTTCAAGCAGAGCAGGACGGTCTCCTTTTTCTCCTGAACAAGGGCACTGAAAGTATTGGAAACACAGTCTCGGTAACTTGCATTAGGCCAAGCTCATCAGAGGATAAGTTTTTGTATGATGTTGTTGCAGGTAGAGGAATCAGCTCTGTCAGGTTAAAATCATTGACGGAGTCTTTTCCTCGGAGGGTGGAAGTTTTGCCGCCTCTAGATTTTCTCCTGATTCCATTTCGTTTCCTTGGTTCTTCTGGCCAACTTGACTTGGAGATCTGTATATGGAATTCAACAGAATTAGTGCAGATTGCCGATTAAATTTACAATTTTTTTTATTTTATTTTGTACAGACATTATTACTCGGCCGTGATAGAATAAAGGTCGATATACTTATCACCTAACCAGGCATCCATTTTACGCCTGAGTCTCCCGCAGTATCCAGCCATCCCCGATTTACAAGTGCACCCACAAGAAAACGATGCAGGACGATTGGAAATGGATCTCTAGTGGCAAAAACAATGGAAAATAAAATTTCAACTTAGTTTATCTTTATTTGTTTTCCGGTGTACGGCTGTCCTGCTTCGTTTCGTTTGAATGCCTTGAGCATGATTTTACATAGATGCAATCAGTTGATCTATCAGGAAAATGGTGTTAAAAATAAAGGAAAAGTCCATTAGATTGATCAGGTCAAGATACTGAGAGAAACCAGACCATTGAATATGTTGTCTTTTTCATGTGGAGATGCTTCGAGGTGGCGCCCTGAAGCATGGAGCAAATATTTCTACAGCAAAAGTAGCATAAAATCTAAGCTTAAGTTGGGGAGGACAGGCTTTCTGTGTTGATGTTCAGAGAGAAAAGTAAGTTCCAATACTGGACGGTAATCCCATAACGCGGAAGATTCCCTCCTGGATGTGATCATTGCACGGTGGAATGAGCTTTTCTCAACTTGCAAAAGTCAATTGAACGTTTTCGAGTATAAAAGTTCTATTGCACAGTGGCACATATAGTTTGGTTGGCAGCAGGAAAGACAGTATCTTTTTATTTCGGTCAAGCTGTAGAGAGAGAGAGAGAGAATAGCTTTACTTGAAATATAAATTCAAAGATCCTGTTGATGTCAAATCTGCTTACTTAGCTTAACAAGGCAATGTGCTTGGGCACTTTAATTGCCTGGCTATAATAAGCAGAATTTTGCTAAAGAGCATTTAAGCACACAAGCATAGCATCAGATCTCTACTTGTGTGGTTTTCTCCATGTAGTTTTGTCAGAATAATATCGAAAACTTCAACTTTTCCCGGTTAAACTTGAGCGTTTAGCTTCAGGTTTTTTCCCATCTTCCCCTGAAGGACCAACTGCTGCTTTTCTTTTCACCTTTCTTACCAGGCTGATTACTAGGATCCGTAGTTGGATTAAAGCCTAACAGAGAATCAAACAACGTTTGCAATCATTGAAGGATTGCTTAATGGAGATAGCTGAAAAGCGAATCCACACTTACTGAACATAAATAAAAGCTAACACAAAAGCACTTTACAGTATTTTCCAGTAGCCAAACAACATTTAACAAGTAGGGAAATCCAACAGATATCGGGTAGCTTTTAGAATGGTTTTGTGTATCTTTTTTTACCCTTTATTCTGCAATATGACAATCCATTACTAGAAGCTGCTTCCCCATCTTTCTTGTTCCCCTATATATATATATACACACAACAAGCAACTTTCAGAGTTCCCATATAAGCATCACAGTCTCCCCCATCACTGTCTGTCTCTTATTTAATTTTTCCCCCTCTCTGGTTTGCTTTCTACTGCATCGAAATGGGTGCTCTTGATTATTTCTCCAGCTTTTGCACTGTCACCGGCACAATAAGCAAACACAGAACAATGCAGGTACTTATTTTACACTAGCTAGCAGTCGTTTTTTCACTCTTTACTGGCAGCAATATACATATACATAAACTTTCTGTACGTGTGATTCTTTAACTGTAACGACATTTTGTTCTGTTTCTTACTTCCTGCAGACAGTTGAGATCAAAGTGAAAATGGACTGTGATGGCTGCGAAAGAAAAGTTAAAAATGCCGTTACCTCCATCAAAGGTTCAAAACGCAGCCTCTCTTATCCCTCTCCTTTTGCTTTCTTCATTGAATCCTCAATCTGCCTCGTCGAATCATAGGCCTCTAGCTAGCTTGTTACAGAAGCAACCACGGTGGAAAATAAACCATGGAAATATTACATGCTAGAAGGTCCAAGAGATTAAGTCATAGCAAAATGTGTGGTTTTTCAAACACACAGTATTGATTGATTGATTGATTCTGATTCATACTTTTATTAACACTTCGAGTGATGAAAGTTCATGGTCATAAGTACTCCAAGTTCGAATATGTTATTCCCAGGAATTTGCTTTCTACAGAATCATGTGTTCATATGGTTGATTTTTACCATGGCAGGTGTAAAGACTGTGGAAGTGAGTCGAAAACAAAGCCGGGTAGTGGTATGTGGATATGTGGATCCAAACAAGGTATTGAAGAGGGTGAAGAGCACAGGGAAGAGGGCTGAATTTTGGCCTTATATGCCACAGCATCTCGCGTATTACCCCTACGCAGCCGGTGTTTATGACAAAAGAGCACCCGCCGGCAATGTCCGCGACGTCGCGCAAGCTTATGCGCTTTCCACTGCGCCTGAGGACAACATGGTTTCTCTCTTTAGTGATGATAATGTGAATGCCTGCTCCATTATGTAACCATCAAAGGATTAATCTTTTCTTTAGGATTTTTTATGATAATAAATGTTTGTATTTTCAAGATTTGAATTCTGATTAACAAACGGATATTTTTTAATTGCTACGAGTTTAAAAAGGAGGTGGTTATTGTGATATTAGTGCATTTTTCTGGGGGCAAATATTTTTTTAGAATAAAGAGTATCATAGTCGATAACCAGACTAATCTCTCTCGTAGCTCGACCACCCGACTCACTTTACAGATATTTAGCCTGCACTCATGAGTGGTACGGTACAGTATCTATCTCTTTGTGTGGGACCATTACCAACAGTGTACTTTCTATACCTCACAGTTTTTCCGAATCAAATCTGGTATCTTGAATTAAGGGAACTCAGTATGCTTTAGACCACTGCGCCAACACCTCGTTGGTTTCTGGAGGCAAATATTCAATGCACAGGGTCTGTGAGATTAATTGTAGGAGACTTAGAAGAATGAGGTTCTTCGTGCCGGCCACAAGTTAATGGAATATAACTATCACATAAATCGATTTGATTAATCTGGATTTGGAGGTAGGGTTAGTGCCTTTTTTTTTAATATTAGATTCCATTACATGAACTGGAACCGGAGAGTTTAGAGATTGAGGAATATCGTCCAAAAACCAACCCTAGGTATCAGCAAGTAGCGTAACAAAATTAAGAATTCACGAACAAGTGGTGAGGACTAAAAGATGTGGGCTCACCACCGACCTTTCTACACCCTACACCCTATACTCAACTTGTTTTTTTCTTTTTTCTAAATCATGTTTTGCCTTAATCCGAATAAATAATATGATTGAATGATAAATATATTAATTTTTAATTAAAATTATATTTTTAATGTTTTTACTAATTAATTCAATCTATCCTTAAAATTTTTCAGATTAACATGACCCACCTTTAAAATTTGGATCCATTACATATATTGTCATTTTACTTCTCCACCAGACCGAATACAAGCGATGGGCTGTTTTTCCATATAACGATGGGCTTGGTGGGGGATAACAGCAGCAAGTAACATTAGAGAGAATGAGTCGTACTGATATTGGGTCGAGCCCAATCAAGCATTAGGGTTCAAAATTTATGATAAATTTTGAGATTTTCCCGAAATTGATTTAGTATTTATATTAATTTAATGATAAATATTGAAATTTATTATACTATTTTCATAATTTTTAGATCTATAACTAAATTATCATTATTTTAATAAAGAAAAATATTTATTTAATGAAAAGGCCCGTTTGACAAAGCCTCCTTTGTAAGCTTCATCATGTATTAAAAGTTTCTATAAGCAATCCATGGTTCGTTCCCAAAGCTGGAAGAACAGCATTCAATGGAGTTTGTGCGTTCTAAAGCAACCGATTTCAAGACGGATTTCTGTCTGTTGTTGGCTAACCAAGTCTTGATTAAACAAGTGGAATTGGGTTCGAACTTGGTGTCTTCGCCTTTGAGTCTGCATTTGGTGCTTAGCCTTGTTGCCTCCGGGTCAACGGGCCGTACTTTGGAGCAGCTTCTTTCCTTTCTGGGATCAAATAGCATCGGCGAGCTCAATCGCGTGTGTTCACAGATTGTCACACTTGCATTAAAAGCCGGGGAAGGTACAGTGCATGTTCCGTGCTTATTTTGCTCTTAAAACTGTTGGGTTTCCTCTTGACGGATCTACATTCTCACATCGCCAGGTGAAATTGGAGGGAACCACGCCAGAGGCAGGAGTCCAGAGGTCTTGTTCGCCAATGGAGTTTGGGTCAAACAAGGTCTCGTATTGAAACCCTCTTTCGAAAGAATTGTCAACGATGTTTTCAATGGGGAAGCTGAAGAAGTGGACACTGACAAGGTGCTTTCTTCTTTCGATCATTTGAAAATAGAGAACTTGAATTTAGCTGTATGTAATCAGAGTGTATCTTTTGAAACGACGAAATGTTAAAAGATTTGTCTATCTTGTTTGAATTTGATACAAATGTGTGCCAACTGTTTGATCAATGGCAGCCTGAGGAAGCGCGACACAAAGTTAATACGTGGGTAGAAAAGGAAACCAAGGGACTAATAAAAGACATCCTCCCATCAAGATCAATAGATAGTCTAATAGCTCTCATCCTGGCGAATGCATTATACTTCAAAGGATCGTGGAATCAAAAGTTTGACGCATCGAAGACACAGCATCGGGAATTCCACTTTCTTAACGGGCAAAGTGCTCAAGTCCCCTTCATGACTGGCGGGCGATTGGAGGAATTCCTTTATGGATCCTTCAACGGTTACAGAGTTCTTCAACTTGCCTACCAAAGTGGTAACGACACTAGGCAATTTTCCATGTATTTCTTTCTTCCAGACAAGAGAGACGGCTTGCTAGATCTAATCAAGATGTTGAATTCCCAACCCGGCTTCTTTAATCAGCAATTTCGTCTCCGGAGGGAGGAGCTTACTGATTTTTGGATCCCAAGGTTTAAATTCAGTACTGAGTTCGAAGCCTCGGAAGCCATGAAGGAAATGGGACTTGATCTTCCTTTCGTGAAACGTGGGGAGCTCAGGGAGATGGTGACTTTTCGCGGTCATGAACTTCATCTCACAAAGGTGTTCCACAAGTCATGCATTGAAGTCAACGAGGAAGGGACAGAAGCTGTAGCCAGCAGTGCTATTTTGGCAAGGCTAGAATGTGCTTCAATTCCAGTTCCTCGTTTTGTAGCTGACCATCCTTTCATGTTCATGATAAGGGAAGAGAAGTCTGGAATTGTGTTCTTCACTGGAGCTGTGCTTAATCCATCGTTGAACTAGAACAGTTTTTTTGTCAGTGCAACTTTCAACCTTGAAATGAGTTACGCAATGATGCTTGCGAAGTACCTCCTTTTCTTGTCGTACTATTTGATGATTCTGATATAATGAAAGACCACTGGCACAAAAGAACTCATTATCTTGTGTGTAAAAAAGATTGATTTAAGCCAGTACCCCACTAGAATTTATATTTCAAAACTCTAATGATCATACATACATGCATGGTCTCTCTTTTTATATATATATGTACTTTACATAGACACAAGCTTAATCGAAAGATGTTAGTTCTTTTCAGCATAGGAAGGGAACAGAACATATGGTAAGTGTAGACGACCTTCTACCCATGTCCTTTCATGATTGTGTCCTCCTCATTTCTTCACCATGCACTTAACACATCCATGAAGGTGACAAGCCCTCGAGAGAGATTAGAAATTATGACTCCAGGCTATGGCTCTGACTCTGGCTCTCTGTTTTAGCACCCTTTGAGATTAAGATGAAAGATGTTTGTCTTTCTTGGTTTCTGTTTCTCCCTTTGCCTTTTTCTCATCCATGATAAACACCCACCTTGCCCAGTGATACTGATGCAGCTGCGAGTTTGGTCATCAGCTTTTTTCTTTGTCTCCACTTTTTCACTTTCTCCTTTTGTTGTTGTTTCTTCCTTTTGTTTCGTTTCTTCTGCTTGAACCTACACGCCACCAACATTCACTTTGTCATATATTCTCGCTTCTGATTGTCTTTTCTTTTTTTGAATTCGGCATCGCATGCAGTAGCAGAAGAAGAATCTCAAGGTATGCATCGGACAAGTGAATAAAGAAACCAAAATACAAAAAGATCATTCTCTTTATAACCTAGACAATAATATACTTGTAATGAACAGTGACAAGTCTGATGATGGGTTGGGACATACTGAGCTTGGCATAACATAGAATTGCGTGTTCTTCGAGGCCATACTTTCAAATCTCCTGCATTCATTCAGTTTACTACTGCACAGTTTACCTCAATCATGACATAGAATTGTCTGTATCACATTCCCCTCATGAGAAGGTACAAGTTAAAATGGTCACAATGTCTGGTCAATTATGAAGATGATGGCTTATTTATGTCGAATTGCTCTGTTGCCAGCCTCGGAAGGAAATGTTCATCTTGTCCAGAGAGACTCAAGGAAACTGGAAAAAGCAGGAAATGAAATCCCTACGCCGTTTTCAGCAAAGAATCAAAACTAAAGCAATAATGTATGAAGGAAAGAAGACAAGAGAAGTGAAGCATCATTGTTTGTGTGGGTGATACAAAGACTTGGCATGGGAAGAAAATGGCATGCCATTTCTGGAAGATATCCATTTTACCGCTGGAAACCCTGTGGCTGGTAGATGCCAATATCGTACAGGGACCAATTCACAATTATTGGTAGTCCCCCACAAAACGCAATGGGCCAGTTACTATTGCTACTGTGCAGTCAAGAAAAAAAAATGACACAGGCTAAACACCGAAAGCGTGAGTCTTTTATAGGATGGGCCCCACCACCAGTTAAGTGTGGGCTCGTAAACCCACGAACCTCCGGTCCCGGTGATCCCTAAGAATCTCACGGGGCCCACTGAATTTACAAGAGGGAAGAGCCATTTTGCACCTCTTTGATTTTCTGTTTTTTCAATTTTTAGTCCTTGTACCAGGATAAATCTGAGAACGGGATCAGAATGGCAGGACGAAAGAAAGGGAAAAGTTTAAACGTCAGGCATGGCTCTGTAAGGTATCGGAATATTGGAATGGACTGTTTATCTTTCTAAAGGGTGACTTGGGTTGATAATCAATTAAAATTTGGATAGAGAACAGAACTAAACCTGACAGAAGAGAGAATTTATCTATTGCTATATTCAACTTCCACAGATTCTGAAAAAAAAAGAAAAGAAAGCTCCGTTCTGTGCTGTTTGATCAAATTAAGACATACCTGGTCTTCAGTTTTTGGCCTTGCGTTGTCATCATTAGGTGAATCTCCAGCTTCTGTTTCGCATCGTGTCACTGACCTCTCTGTAATCGAAGGAGTTGAAGCAGGGCTAGGACTGCTGGAACTGAACTCTTTTGGGGTGCTTTGAGTCCCCATTTCTCTAGTCAAGCCTTCCGTTTTATCTTCTACATGCACAAAGGAAGGATGTGAACAAAGAACCAGAACATACCCTTTATTATGATACATGAAGAAAAGCAGACGAAGAGAAAAAAAAAGTGGAGTGGAGCGTGCATAGTTTAAAACCTGTAACGGGGAAACGAGTGCTATCATCTTGTATGGCAGCAGAAGTAGATTTGATACGGTTTTGTCTTGATTGGGAGGGATACACAAGAGGTGCAGACATGGTGATTCGGCTTGTAAAGTTACGGAACGATCTACCGCTAAGTGTTTTTGCAGACAAACACTCCAATGGTACCTCTCCCGAAAGTGGGTTACATATGTACTTCTCTGCTTCATTCCATTTAGAATTCAAAGCAAAACCATCCGGTGAGCTGCAATCCCAACTGTTACAGTAGCTTAACCTTGCCTGCAATGCTGCACAATCGAATTTCGTTCTTCGTTTCAACAAAGGACTATGTAACCATTATGTAATCAACGTGTTAGTCAGAGTTTTGATGAATTTTGAACTTCACTCGCTCACCCTTGAGAGCAGTTGTAAATGAGTACGTCGATGGGTCGATTTCTTCTGCAAATATGGTAGGATAGCCAAGGGTAATGGTGAAACTTAGTTTTGCATGAAAAAGAAAAGGTGCAGAAGGAGTAGATAACGAATACCTCTAAAAGGGTAGCCAGGAGATGAGGCAGTGCTAGATATGGTGATACTTGATCTAAAAGACCTTGCATCTTCTCTAAAACTTCTAATATGTGATCCTGAAAACCTTCTTGATCTCGTGTTCTCCCGACTGAGTTGAGTCTTCATAGTCCATTCCCTTAGATGCAAGTCTTGCTCGTCCCTCCTTCGAGAACTATACGGAGATTGTTCCATTTTGGAGCTTTGTATGAGAATTAAATTTGGCAGAACTGAAATATTTATATACATATATATAGGCGTTGTTAAAGTCTAATCATAGCATGGTCCTTCTTGCTTTACCAACTTGGTGCAGCCTTTATTGGTGGTGCTGCCACATCAGAAGGTGATGAAGCATTTAAGCAAAACAGAATAGATCACTAAACAAATCATAATCTGAAGAACAGGTGCTTCAATCATGTAGGGTAGATAGCAGCAGCCACCTCTGCTCTAATTATTGCTTCTGGTGTATACTTACTAACAATGGTCAACCAATGAAGAAACGTATCTATGAACTCCTGATAATGCCCTCATTTTCCCGTGTGGGCATGTAGCTCATTGAATTGCATTAACATAATATAGCTACAATAGCAGTTTTCACTTGCCATGGTGTCACCACCTCTGGTATTATCAGTCTTTGGCCACAGTTGCAACAAGAGTACCATCATAGATTCAAATGGCATGGACCCGAGCAATGTCAAATTTGTATGGACATGAACATGACTTGATTACTTTTCTTTTTTACTGCAGAATTGAATTGCATCTGCATGTGCGTAAAAGTTTGGCCCTCTGCATACGTCACCATCAGGAACTTGTGGATGGAAAGAGACCACTTTTTAGCCTGTTTCATTTTATGTGGCAAGTCTGCAGTACATTAGTGTCTAAGAGACTCTAAGGCAATGCAACAATGGCCGGTCACCAGTTTGCTGCTGTTTTGCTTGAAAATAGGTTCTCCTGAAAATTCCCATGGTAGTATCTAGCTCGACCAAAATGGATTTGCTGACACCAAGCCAAGACCCTCTTACTTTTACCTGCCTCAATGACCCGACTTCTCAGATAACAGTTGGCAAGTCATTTACTTTCTTCGACATTTCTATCCAATATGATCAAACTCTCGATCAGTCTCTCAATGGGATCAATTGCAGCAGATAAAAGAGCTCTGATGGGATATGGAGTTTACAACTTTTTTTTTTTTTTTTTTGAATGCGACGATTTATTAAGGAAAAAGTATATACAATGTTTCATCACCTACAGCTTTTCTATCTAATACAGTCCTAAAGGTACAGTTGCTCTAGGTTGGAGTCATCTGTGTATTTCTTTCACCCTAGAATCTGATACCAATCTCCAACGGGAAGTAGAGCCGAGCCTGTGCACATGTCTCCATCAAAGTTAGCTCTTACCCAGCTAGCCGCCTGCATCATCCCTTCCAGAGCTACTTCAAAAGGGCTCTTTGTGCAATCTTTAAAAACTTTTTCATTCCTTGATATCCATAGACTCCAGCAGATTGAAACTAGCAGACTCTCCCAAACCATCGACTTTTTCCTGCTCATGTATATACCGCCCCATTGACTGACAAGATCTATCAGGTTCTGGGGTTGAACCCAGTACACACCCCATCTTTGCATCACATGGGACCAGCATAACCATGCCCTTCTACATTGCACTAATATATGATTTGCATCCTTCTCCACCTCATCACACCAGGGGCAGGATACACTCTCGTTATTAAGCAATCTCATTTTCGCTAGTTTACCTTTGGATAAAATTCTATCCATGCATGCTAGCCAAAGGAAAGCTTTGCTCTTCAGAGGCCCCTGCTTGTTCCATACATTTACCAATCCTTCAACCTCCATAGGACATTGGGACTTCTCCAAGCAGTCATAACAGCTCTTAACTAAGAAGTCTGATGTCCCCTCCTCCCATACCACTTTGTCCTCCTTCTCTTTGTTCATCGAAATTCCAAACAGCCATTGGATCAGCTCCCCTACTAGCTCTTCTTCCCAAGCGAACAGCCTGCGTCTCCACTGCAAGTTCCAGCACCAGACTTGCTCGTTCCAGCACCAGACTTGCTCGTTCCAGCTCCCCATTTTCATGATTTCTTCATTTCTCTGGGTTGAAACCTCATACAATCTCGGGAATTTCTCGGCCAAGGGAATGCCATGCCACCACCTGTCCTTCCAGAATCGGATTGCATTCCCTTTGCCTAGCCTCCATTGTAACCTTTCTCTCAAACTTCTTGCTTCCGGATCATTCCCGTTAACACAAGCTAGTATATCTTTCCATACTATCGATGTTTGCCTATTGTTAAGTTCAATCCCATCTGGACCTAATCTGGGCTTGTATAACTCCTGAAAAATATCTATCCATAGCCCTCCTTTGGCCGAAAGAACCTTCCAGCACCATTTTGCCAATAAAGCCGAGTTTTTTAATGGCAGTACTCCCAACCCCGCACCACCCGCTTTAGTACTCTTGCATACTCTCTCCCATTTCACTTTGTTTATGCATTTCCTGTCTACTTTCCCTGTCCACATAAATCTTCTCGACATTCTATTTATTTCCACCTGAACTCTCTTAGGCATTCTGAACATGGACATGTAAAAAAGTGGGATGCTGCTGAGAACTGTTTTTAGTAGTATAATGCGACCACCGAGAGACAAAAATTTGCCTTTCCAAGTAGACAGTTTCCTCCTCAAAGTAGCTAGCACTCCTCCCCACGTCTCAGCCTTCCTGGGGTCTGCCCCCAATGGCAGTCCGAGATATTTGATAGGAAGTGATCCGGCTCTGCACTTCATAGTCGAGGCTAGTTTCTCTACCTTTTCCTTCTGAACGTTGATACCAATCAAAGCACTCTTAAAGAAATTGATCTTCAGTCCCGTGAGGAGCGCAAAGCATCGAAGAACCCTTTTCAGATTCTTTATGCTCTCTTCATGATTTCGGCTGAATAGAAGGACGTCGTCTGCATATTGTAGGTGGGTTATACTCAGCTTACCCAATTTGACTCCCTGAATCAAGCCCTCCTTCTCAGCTTTGTCCATCATTCTTGATAATGCTTCTGCCACCAAGTCGAATAGTAGAGGGGATAGTGGGTCACCCTGTCTCAGTCCCCTCTCCATGTTGATCTCTTCGATGTATGCCCCGTTCACAAGGACTGTGGTCCTCGATGTCGTCACGCACTCCTTAATCCACCCTCTCCATATGTCGTTGAACCCCATTGCTTCCATAATGAGTATGAGAGCATTCCAGCTAACTGTATCGTAGGCCTTTTGAAAATCAATCTTAAAACACCAGCCTTGTGCCTTGGACACCTTGAGTGAGTGTATTACCTCCCCAGCAATCATTACCGAGTCGTTTAGGCTCCTCCCCTCAACAAATCCAGATTGCATTGGGGATATTAGTGGGGACACTACTCTGTTTAGTCTTCTTGTGAGGAGCTTTGACACAATCTTGTACATGCTGTTTATGAGGCTTATAGGTCTAAACTCATTAAGGGTCTTGGCTCCTTCTACCTTGGGGATAAGAATCAGGAAGGAATTGTTGATGCCTTTTGGCAATTTCCGGGTCCGCCAAAATTCTTCAATCATGGATATAATGTCTCCCTTCAAAATGTCCCATGCTTTTTTCAAGAAATAGAAGTTAAACCCATCCGGGCCCGGGGCCTTCCTGCTGCCACAATTCCACACAGCACTTCTTATCTCGTCCTCCGTAAACTTTGTTGTAAGCCTTCGACTAGCCCCCTCCTCAATCTTGGTAAACTGTAATCTTCCAGGTTCAACCCATACCGCATTGCGTGAGCTAAAGATTTGGAGGAAATGACTCCTTGTTGCCTCTTTTATCTCAATTGGCTTTGTTAACATTCTACCCTCCACTAGTATTGTCCCCATGAAGTTCCTTTTCTGTCTTATAGTCGCAGAAACATGAAAAAATCGAGTGTTCTTATCCCCTAACCGTAGCCATTGTATGCGGGAATTCTGCCTCCAAATGGCTTCAACTTGTGACTTTAGGTTCCATTTCTTTGCCACGAGCTGTCTATACTGTCCATCTACCTCTTCACTCCAACCTCCAGGGCTATCTCTTGATACATCAAGAGAGTCTATTTCACACAGGACTTGTCTAAGCTGAGAACCCGGGTCTTCTTTCCCTGTCTTCTTCCAATCCTTAAGTTTTCTTCTCAAGAAACTCAACTTCCGAATTAGTGAGTGTCTTCCAGGTATATTTCTGCCTCCCTCCTCCCACATGTTCTTCACAGTGGTATGAAAGTCAGGCTCTGCCCACCAGAAGTCCCAAGTTTTGAAAGGTTTCGGTCCCCAATCTATGAAGTCTGCCCTCAAGATGATCGGAGAATGATCCGATAGTTTTTTATCGCCCGCAAACAGGTTGTGGTTTCTGTTTACAACTTGACATGGGAGATAACCAGATATCACTGATTGGTCATTTTCAATAGTGTAATTCGGATAAATTCAAAAAAGTTGAAAAGAGTGGATGAAAAGGAATATGAATGTCGTCCTTATGAGCATTGTCCATGTGCATGTGCTTTGCTGTGGCCTCATCTTCCTGAAAGTGAAGATAGGGGGTCCTCTCCGTCCTCATAACATTGGAGAGATGGTGGGTCCCGTCCCGTCCTTGGTTAATCATGGCCGTCGGTTCGTGCAAGCTGGGTTGGTTTCACTTTCACTGACAAGGATAGGATGCGGTGGTTGCCAGTACGATGCGTGGTCTTTTCATTTCATTCGCCCAAGTTAAAACCTTGCATGCTACATTTCAACTCCCGGGGAAAATAATCTGTGGCTGGTAAGTGGAACTGCTCACAGTCAAGTAGGTCCTGAAGTAACATCCAGCATAAGTGCAAAGCAAAAAGATTTGAGAATTCCCGGATTAGATTTCGAGGAAATGAGTTTAGACGGAAATAAGATTAATTTGATTAATGATTGGGATACTCTCTGTTAATAAAAAAACTACTGGATTGAAACTGTGTATGTTCTTTTAACGAGGCAATCTTAATGATATCTCTGAAGAAAGCTGATCATTTCTGCATTTATATCAGTGGCTGAATGGATATGATTAGGCCTCTTAAAGAACAACCTTGAATGCCAAGAAAAAGAACCAATAACAGCAACTCCAGCTGCTCTCACATATTCATGACCTTTTGGTTCGAAGCTTTTTGGTCGAAAGACAGAGCAAACGCATGACTCTGAAGAGAAGGCAAAACAACTATAGCAGTGGCATTCAGTTGCAGAACAGAATTGATTCCATGATCGAAATAGGCATACCACTGGTTTTGAATTCCACCAGACTTTGTTTTAATACAAGAATCCTATCTCATCCCAATCCACTCCTAAATTCCAGTTAGATTTCCTGGATTTTGAACCCAAGACCTTCAACTATAAACAAATTGACTAGTGTACCATGATCTGCAGATCTAATAGAGCATGAACTGGAAACTGGAAACTTGGAGAACCAAGGCTGTACAAGTTTTGTCCTAACATTTTGGAGAGTATCCATATAAGATAAATTCAAAAGGTCAAGCTTATATTTTGGGATTAGAATAGCTGAGATTTGAGTTGGATTTTCCTGATTCTCATTGTTATAAGCTTCCTTTTCCCCTTGCGCATTGTGTAATTGCTGTAATTCTTGGTTAAATAGGCAAGAAATCAACCCTTTCAAATTTCTGCAGAATCCCACTGCAGACTCTATGGATCAAAAAATTCAAGTTGTTACAAATCATAAAACCTTGGGCAAGAATTCAAGTAACATACAGGAGGAAACACCAGCAGTAAAAGCCAGCTTTTGGTCTTTCGTACAGTGAGGGAACTGAATCATTTGCGGCTTCATATTTGGCTCGCCAACAGCATCAGACAGAGGCATAACATGCATATCTAGCGCAGACTCCAAAATTTGTACAAAACTGACTTGATTAAATGAAACAGAAGTCAGACATCCTTCATTATACCTTGTCTTTACTGCTTGTTAAAGTTAATGATCAGATTCTTGAGACAAACATTTTGAAGCTGTAACATTATCTGAAGGGTACTACAAGTTAGATTACACTGTCCAAACTGAATACGAAAGAAACCCCACAATGGCTACCTCCTTATCGAAGTTATGTTTTAGTAGTCTGTAGTTTACCGTCAAGAGGCATCCTTAAGAATATGCTACATCTCCGATCCATGAAGGAACACACCACCCTGGTACTCCTACTGGAGACCGTAAGCTAAAAATTTGGTTCATTGCTAGCATTAAGGTCACTAAAAGGTGGCTCACCACAGTTCAGTTTCTAAACTGGAGATGAACTTTTCACACTCGGAGAGGGCCTTATATCACTAAAATCTACTGCAGAAAGGAGATAAACCAACAATTTGACATGCACAATCTCTTAATCGAATAATTAGCACTGTCACCCGGCTGATATCTTTCAACCTGAGACTCTTGTTTTGATTTTCTCAATAATCAAACCAGGTTCCTATCGCAGGTACCATAGATATGTGTTCAAAATATGGGAAGAACAAAGCAATATTGTTACCAGGCTCTCCATTGGTTTGTTGAAAATGTAGAAAGAACCAAAGGACTTTGTTGAATTATTCTAAATAATCAATGAAGCCATTATCCGATTGGCGCCTCCTCATTTTTCACATGACATGTTGTCTCTGATTGTGCCGGCCAAGGTTGTTGCTTTTGGCTTGCTCGTGTTTAACGTGTTTAACAAAAGGCTAGTGCACTAAGACCTACTTTTTGTAAATGGACTTCATTAGTTTGCTTGGAAAACATGATCTAGGCTTATTCATTTATGGAATGTTCAATGGGTGATGCCCTCATTTTTTGCATGCTTGCTCTGTTGTTAGTTTGGGTTAAAGTTCAAAAATATATATCTATTCAATTAAGATATAAACTAAAAAATATATTTTATTAATAACAATCTCACATTTTTTCAGAATTAGATGTCACACTCTTAATATTCATACATAGACTGGGTCTCACAACTAGCATCAATCCTATGACACCACATCTGACTGGATCCTAAGTATGTTCTGTTACGGAAACAATATCGAATTCTTAGTAACGGTATTTGTTAACACCGTCACTACATGCCACTGGGATTCCAGGTATATTCCGTTATGAATTATTTTAGAACAAATGAATATATTTTTTTTTGGTAAGAAGAACAAATGAATATCAATCCTCTAAGCTACCTTCACTCCTGACGAAGTAGGGAACATGTCACCTTGCCAGTTACCAACACTGCCAGATCTTACATATGCGTATATGCTACGATGTTGACCTTGGTCAAAATTGTCTATTACATGACGTGTCTTAATTCCGCGAGACTGACAGCATATTTTTATTGATATCAATCATAAACATGTCATCATATTACATCATAAGGGGCCCACGTAGGAAAGCTAAAACGGTACGCAATCAGAAATTTACACGTGGCGACATAAATACCTTTTAAATCCAAAAGAAAATTAAACAGACCATAAAAATGTACCGTAGAATGGCATTCATTTGGATAAAATTTAAATAAAAATACACCTATTTCTGTAGTGCCACTCACCCATAACTTTTATATATAGATAAAAGTTTGGATGAGGATTGAGGAATATAGCATGTCGTGTTTTTTGTCATATGATTAGGCTGGACACATGCACATGTTTATTCTTAGATCTCTTTTGACTAAACATCCTCAACTAAACTATCACTTTCGTCTTGTTGTATTTAGCACATGAGATGAATGCTGAATTGCGCTTCTGTTTCCGAATGAATGCTAGTGAAATGGCAAGTTAAGTTAAGACAAGGGAGGAGGAGAAACCGAGAGAGAGAGGAAAAAGCAAGTTTATGGGAACTTTTCGGTAGTGGGTATTGACGCGTAGCCACGTGATCATTTCTCAGAGTTCTCCAGTCTGGGATCCATTTTACTAGTGGAAGAAGCAATCATATTTCTTATGGACTTGGGTGGCCTCAGTGTCTCGATGCCTACGCTGTCCTGTGGAAGTAGCGTAGAGTCGATGATGCCATGATTTATATATTTACTATTTATTAATAATACCACGCTCTGCACATGCGCTTTATTCTGAGATTTGTGCGTCGGCCGGCATGTGAGGATCTTTTAATTTTAGGATTTCCCAGATGAACAGTCGGAGGATAAGTTGAAAGAAGCTGCTCGTATTGATTTAGCCACTACTTGGCTACCAATTAATGGATGATGATCCATCTTTTTAACATCTCTTTCGGACCTCCACTACGTACACCATTTGCTATAGTGAGGCATAAACAATAAAAGCAGGGCCTAAGAAAACGACCCTATATTCGTCAACATTCGCAGGCATGATACGATTATATTTTCTTTTGCTGGACACGGACTCCGCATCATAAAATAATGTCTCGGACGGTCAATCTCATCTCACCAAACCACGATAACAGAAAAAAAGGCATCATACATTATATATCCAACTCATGCTTTGATTAAAGAACATCGGCGATTAATTAATATTAAGCTATCATTACAGAACATAATTATTAATCACTGAAATTGGGAATTACAGCATGCGGTTCACAGGCTTTAGCATGTGGGTGTGGCTCGACGCCGGGGTGTGGATCTGCAGGCTCGCAAAGGAGCTCTTCAGGCAATTGGTTGATGCCCTTTAGTTGAAAAGTGTAAAACAGCTTGAACGGGAAGACAAGCTGCTGCAGTTTAACCTGACCATACGCCCCTTCAAATATCCCCGACCCACCGGTCACAGAGAGATAGGAGTCTTCATAGGTTAGGTACTGTCCTTGAACCGACAGGTGACCGTAGTCACCAAAGTAAAAGCTGTAGATCGCCTCGTATCGGTCACCTTTCATCTCCGGTTTGTTTTGGATCAGCACACATATTCCTGCTGTGATCCCAAGCCGTTTTTGTAGGTCTCCGGAATAAATCTGTAATAGTGATCGGAAAAGAAGATGTGACCCACCACAATATTGCCATTGGCTCATACGTACAATCAACTTTTATCTTAAGATAACGATGAAGAAAAGCAAGATGCCATTCGCAAACAAAATTCAGGTACGCATCAATCTGTAATTAACAAGTCCAGGAGAATGAATTTATTATGCTCCAAACTGTCCATTTTCTCGGGGAAAAGGGGGACAGATGGGTGAGTATATTATCATACCAACCTTGTTGCTGAACGGCACAAGATCACCGAGTGAGTTAACAGATTTCTGGCTCAACCGGAGGTAAGCGGGGCTACTACGATCCCTCTCATTCATCTCGTACACATGAAGTTCTTGAACTTCGGCTGCAATCTCAAAATCAAACCCACAAAAGACATTAGTGAGTCACCATCCAACTCAAAAGCGCAAAACTCCGCTCCAGAGTCGACCAGGACAGATATAGAGATCAGAGAGATCACTTACAGGGTCTCAACTCATCGACTGGGGCAGCTTGGCTTTTGCTAGCGAAAGATCTCTTCACCACAGATAAGTCATAGGAACTTGCAGATTTTCCAAGGACAATCCTCGGGTTCCGCGCAAGCCCAAAATGCAAGAGGTCCCTTGTGACAGGCAAAACGGTATGGTGTGATCTAGCCGGGATGGCTGGTTTCATAGAGGAGAAGGTTTTCAAAGCAGGACCTGAACAAGCGGCCATAACTGGGAGGTGTTTGGTAGAGACTAAAGAAGAGAGAACGTTGTGGAATATACTAGTGGAGGAAGCCTTTTCGGTAGGCGTGCTTAGTGAGAAAGTTGAGTGTGGTGTTTCTAGGGGGGGTTGGTGCTGTTTATATACAAATGAGAGTGCCAGCAAAGCGGCTTGTTTGGGTGGACGGTTACGCAATAAGAACAACCTAGTAAACAATTAAAGTTTAAAACATCAACAACAGTCAACAGTCCACACGGCCAAGGATTTTATTTGAGAAAATTGGCCTTTCCATATATGCACGTGGTGCTAGTTTTGGACGGAGAAATTGCACCAAGCGGAGCTTCCTGTCCCCGCCGCAATATTGAAATGGTCATGGCCGGAGACATCAAACTTTGATGATGACTGCATAATTACAGTATAATAATTATGTGTAGTCATTAATTAGGAATGGATTAGGTTTTTATTCTATGTGCCATAGGTAATTATTCATCGTGGATACGAGGTTGGGTGGCATTAGCAGTGGTAATCTATAACTGAGTTTTAGTTTTAGGAATATATTAGGATGCGAACTTAATTTGTTTTGTTCGGAAATATACAATCTTGCATTATATTTTTATCATAAAAAGAAAATTAAGACGAGATTATCATTATTGTGCATAAATTGAACCGACCAAATTGTTATTAGGCTTTGTATAGAATATAATGTCCTAATATCGAAACCTATTAAAAACATTCCTCTGGTGCTATGACCTACGGAGATCCGCCGTATATCCTTGAAAAGTCTGACTTTGAAAATTGATAAAAATTGAATAATCGATTCTTTTTATTTTAATAATAGTAGGGATAACGAGGTTCACGATGTGTATTGATTTTCTTTGGCAAGGTACCATTGCACTTCTTAATAGCCCGACTAGAAAGTCTCCAAATCGAAGGAAATCACAAGAGCAGAGAATTCAGATTCTCTACCTTTGGTGAGGATCACGCTCCTTTCTCAATCATATTTTAAAAGATTCTATATTATAGTAATGGGTCATGATAAAATATCATGAATTTCTTAATTTCATTTCGATGATATAAGACAACTAATTAATTCCGATGCAAACAGAAAAAAAATTTTACAAATTCTTTTTTAAGAATCGATAATATACTTTTATGCTTTACTGGAGAACTGGACTTGGTCCGAATTATTCTCTATCAGTTCTTGTCTGTATAATACCTTTAATCTTGGGCTGGATTTTGTACCGGAGCGATTTCTTATGGGCCTTAGAACCTGCTAAGACCAATATCTAGAATCAGAAAGGCCCAAGTTATCAGCTCAAGCCCAACCCAGGGTACAATTTCTCACTAGTCCCGTCATAGTTCCATTTCCCAAGAGAAATGGAACCCTCTACCTATTTGACCTGATCATGCCTAACTTTTTCTCCAAGTCAGTATCTGAACAGCTCATATTAGGAGATACGCTGGGTGGCATTTGTCATTCTTGACGGAACAGTAAGGCAACAAAGAATGCAACACAGTAATGTCATCGTCCCCTGGTTCAGATTTATCAATCGCAAAAACGTTACCAATCATGGCTGGATTCAGAGAACCCGCAGAGTTTAGGGATATGCTTTCGTACATGATCTTCGAATTAACCAAGACAATGATACGGGCATTGATTAACTTGACCTTAATCAGTAGTGAACAATCATGAGAGTTAGCAAGTTCCTTTGCAAGTTTGCAACTCGATTCAATGAACCGTACAGTATAGACATGTCCGGAAGGCGATCTATAGTATACTCACAAGTTGCGTTAGTTTGAGGCTGATTCGAGGAGAAAAGGCAGGGACCATGTCTCTCACGAGAATTTCACGTGCAGGCATGTCTTCGGGATGCACTACAAGTTAGTGATTTTCTATTTCACAACTGGAGAAAACAACATTTAGGGACAGAAAATTGGCCCGTTGTTCTATAATGGTGTTCGAATATGGAGATTAATCTACTGAGCTGTGTCTCCTAGTCATCTGGCCGTTGTCTTTTTATATAGGGTTTATGAAGTAAACTGCCTACTATTGACCTACCAGTAATGGTGTTAGAGTTTAACTGCAGATTCCTACAGAGTGGAACAAGAGGGACCAACTGCGGATAACCCTTTGTTCTAAAGTGAAACGGGAGGAACACGAGACAAAGCATGCGGGATTGTGCTTTATTTCCTGTTGATTAGGCTAATCAAGGGTTTAGCCCTTATGGGTATAAATTACTGAGCACTTCCTTTGATTCTTGTGCTTAATGTTATGTTTGTTTCTAAAATATAGAGTCGGTGAGTAAAGGGGAAATAACACAGGCAAATTCCATTTTTATATGCAGTCAAAGGACATGATGGGGAGACAACAGAGCTTCTTCACCGTACAGTAAAATCTTCTGGTTTTGTATTAACAAACACGCATGGCAACTAGCAGCCCGGATTTCTAAGTTTGTCTTCATTTTGTTTCCCGGCTCCTCTGGCTCTGGCCAGTGAGGAGCCAATAGCTGGCCAATTATCTTGGTGGGTGATCCATACATAAATGCTGGTTCTCAGGATGATGTGGCAATGGGAAGAGAGGAAATAAATAATCAAAGTATGGTTCTTTGTGGGGGGCCTAGGTGCATGTTCTATGGATGTTTCGGCCCACACCTTGCTCTCTATATAAGAAGATCAACACTGAGTTCTCCCAGCAGTTCAAACATCTCAAGCATAAACCATTCCTTTTTCCTCTGCAAAGAGTAAAGAGAAGGAAAGTTCAAACTAAAACAGAAGGGGAGTGAGAGACAATTGCACGAAGATGGGTGGAGCGAACATGCAACAATCCAAGAAAAAGGTGTCATGCAAAAGGCTTGGAGGGTACCTTAGACAACAGAAAGGAAGGCTTTACATCATCAGGAGATGCGTAGTCATGCTTCTGTGCTGGCATGACTAGTCAAAGAGTAGAGCTTCCTGAGGAAGAGCGGCCTGGAATCCTGATGAGCAATTGCAAGACCCTCAGGGGACGTACCTTTTATATTGTGGGAGTCCAAGCATCACTCATACGGGGCCAAAACCCTTCCCTTCATTTTTTTCCCTCAAAATGTACATAGAGAAAGAGAGAAATGCAAGCTAGATAGTCACTTAATGCAAGCTACCGCAGTTTATGGCGCTAGCTAGAACTATATTATTTTGTAGTATCGGAAGGTTTCAACCAAATGCTTTCAACTCTATCAATAAACTGAGTTTCTTGCAGATTCTGATAATTTGTTGTCTCAATCGATCTTATTACCGGCCACTGCTTGCGCAGATTCAGCAACTGCTACAGAAATTTAACGCACCATTAATAATAAACAGCCGTTCATGTAAACTGAGACTCCAGGTGCTGAGAAATGGCAGTTCTAATAAATTCAGCAGATTTCAGGTGATTCCAAGCAGTAACACTAAGATAATCGAGCACCAAACATTGAGAATCCTTATAGCTTCTAGATAACATATAATAACTTATGTAATGTCTGCCATTTTTCTACCTAAACTCGAGTTTAACTTGCAGGTGCATATTTCACTCTCTAGCGAGCAAATATATATGGTCGTGACATGGATGCAGGAATAGAAATGCATCTATGCTAACTTAACTTCGCTTAATCGGCTTCAGAAGCCGTATTTAACAGATCAATTACACGGGTTGATATTATTATTATCTTCAAAAGAGTTGGCAAGGACTTCCATGCCACACATGATTGTTGATGTCTTTTCTGCGGGATCCATTCGTTATTGTGGTCATGTCATATCACATCTATGAACATAGAGCTCCAACAAAGTGTATTGGTGGTCACATGTTGGCCATCCCAAGATGATCAGATGCAACTTGCTCAGAGGGAATGCTTGCAGTAAACTTTGAATGAAAATCTGAACGTGATGGAGTGCATGTATCCCCTCGGTACTACTACTTACTAGTACCATTCTTTTCTTAGTGCAATCTTCATCACTAATGAAAGTTGAAGTCTCGAAATGATTCCTGGCCCAGTAGCCCCACAACCATATTCACCCGATTCAGAACTTTGACTATAACACGTACAACTTGGGATTTAACTCTTGGCCAAGCCTTTCTTCGGGTGTCGACACACTATTCCAACTAGAAAATCCCATGATGAGAATTGGTGAGGAAGATTGATTTTTCCAACTTGAAAAGACCATACGTGTGCTGATCTCAAACACAACGACAGACAGAAACCAGCAAATTTTCTGTTCTGAACAGTCCAATCACAGTAGCCCAGATGTCGAAGAGTCAATGACATGGATAAAGTGAAAGTAAATTTATATTTTTTTTCTCAGCAAAAGTCATTCATGGGAGACGTGAACACTGTATGCAAGGAATGACAACCATGATCAACTCTTTCAAGACAACATGTGACAAAAACTCATAAACCACTTTCGTGAATCACAAAATTTATGATATCCCAATTAACCACAGCAACTCCTACACGTGCACTGGGACTGTCATGATTATGGAGGTCAGATTCAGTCGGTTCCTCCCTACTGTTTGCTTTGGTCCCCGAGAGAAGGAAAAACCCGCACTGCAGTAGCGAAAGCAATAGCAGAGTAGGAAGAACGGGAGTGTGAAAGCGAAGCGTTGTTTCCACTTTGGTGGGTCCTCTAGGTTCAGAACTGAGCAAAATTCTGGATCAACGAATAACAGACAAACACGTCAATGATGAAAAGTTTGATTGGTCAAAGCTGCAGCTTTATCATACCACGTGCACCCTATAATCGTGCGGTCCCATATACCACACACAGCTGTCTGGTTCTTTTCTAATAAAACAGTAGGACCCACCTGGAGTTCTGTTGACCCAGTCCGTCACCTTGGCTCCTCGATCACGTATCCACGTAGTGAATGCTTACACACACCAGTATGGGGAAATAACAAACATGAAGTGTCTGTGTTTACGAGTTTCGGTACAGTTCAGACAAGAAGGGGTGACCGCACGGTGTGGTATTCACATTGGGCTGTCATAAGGAGGCAAAACTTTGGGCAACTTTATTACTTAAAAGGCCCAATGCGAGCCCAACCACATCTTGATGTACGCAGATGTTCGTCAACTCATCCACAGAGGCATAATCCAGAAATCACATGCCGTTTATTTAATCCTACCACTGTAGTTTTTGGTGGATGATTTGGTACTAAATTCTAGAGTGGTGGGGCTTCTCATGGTGGTGTCTGACATCAACAGCAAACCTGGTTGAACAATGGGTTTCTATACAATGAATAAACAGCAGAGAGATTATCCCACCCCATCCCATCCCATCCCATCCCATCCACTAAAAGAGCTGATGGCCATTGGATTCTTGGTGGTTTCTGCATTTCGGAGGTTATCAAGGTTTTTGTTCTTTTGTTTTTATTAGTTAAAGGATGAATCATTGAATCATTGATAGTCTAAAAGGGGCCACTTTCTAAATGGCCTCCCTGTTCACACTCTTGTTTATGTATCATATTCTCATCAATGCAAATCCGTTCGTCAACTTTGTGGTTTCGATAGAGCCAGCCACTGAAGAGTACTGAAGTCCTTGTTTTATGGTGCCGCTCTCTATGGTCATTGCATGTGAAATTGAAAGTGACAGATTAAGACCACCATATGCTACTTTGTCTATATGTAGTTTTCGCTCGAGAACAGGGGAATTAAAGTGCAGAAAGAAAAGTGTGGCATCTAATGTTAAATAGGAGTGGGGTTCATATCGATCGTTTTCCTTTTGGTCCACTCTTACTGGATTAATTCTAATGATACGTTCATTGATGTTCACACTGTCTTCTTCTTATCATCTCACGTTTGTCATCTTAAGGGCAAGGAATATTATATAAATCTTTGCTTAGTTTAACCTGCAGCATAAAGACAATTTCCCTTGAGAAATATGTTACCAATGCTAATCCCACAGACAAGTCGGAGCTTGACAGAAAGAAGATGCGAATGTTTTGTGTGTATTCAGCAGATTATGAGTGCAAATAGTTTGGTCTTTAACTATGTACTCAGATTATGTTTGTCTTCCAGATTAACCTCCTAAACTGGGTGGGAAAATTGACGGATGCATGTGATCGAGCTAGAGTTTAAAAAGCTGGAGAATTTGTTGCTCTCCAGTACTTGTGGATTGTCTTTTTGCTTCCAAACTCACCTCTTCATCTTTAGTTTTTGTATGTTACGTACTCTGTTCTGTGGCTATTTTTCATATATTCGGGTCCTCACCTTACTGGCATTCCTATCTCTTCCTAGCAATAATCTATCGTCTTTATAACGCACATATACAAACCATAAAAGTCACGCCAGTGAGTCATTTTTGTTGATGGGTCAGGAAGGAAGATGGGCCATTGCTGCTGGAATTGCTATACATTGTATATATACCATTAATTCTATTCAGACAAACGTGAAAGTTCCACTATTTGCTGTAATGGACATATCTATAGGGTGTTATTTTAAAAAGATTGATCGAAATCCGAGATATTTTTGGTATATTCATTAATTCTTTCATGCCTAACTTTTGTACTTTATGAAAATGAAAGAAAAATTTAGGGAATTTTCCTTCTTCTTTTTTTTTCTCTTTAGGATTTAAATAAAAAAGCCGTCAAATTTTATTTTTTTTTGTTGGTTTCTTTTCTAGAGTGAGGGAAGTGTGAGATGATGCAACGTGTCTGAATGGATGTGGGGGATTAGATACAATATGAGGAAAGAGATAATAATGATCGGACCCCTACCACCGGAGACTCTTAAGGAACAGACAGCAGCAAATTAATCATTTTATAGCGATGTTTTCTCATTGGACATAACCTAGACCTTGTCCTCTTAGGTTTCCCCACCAGAAAAGAAAAACAAGAAACAAACAGACCAAGCACAAACTTCCTTGAGCTTGGATAAACAGTGATGGGAAAATACTAGGAGGAGTAAGTACGTAGGCCTACTCATAATAGAACTCAGATGGAGTCCGAGTGATAGATCCGAGAAAGTAGAAACATTGCCAGTGGTAAGTATAGAACAAGACATCGATCAGATAAGTTCCAACACATGAGGGTTGACCATCTTAATTTGTTTCCAACCACAAACACGTTATTGGAGAACTAAGCTACATCTTCTGGATATAACTATAAACAAGATCTTCAGACCGAAGGGGACTTAATTAGGTAAGCCTTGGTCATAGCCTATGTCAGGGGCATGATTCATGAACGGCTGGAATTTCTCGTTTGTATGCAGCTTGACTTTTTGTAGCATCGAGCAAGACTGTTATAAGTCATGGGTGTCGCATACTTTTTTATAAGAATTAAAAGAGTATTTCCGATTATATGACTTATTTTTTAATTTGGATTGATACTAACTAAGATAAATATTTTTTATTATCCAAATAGGTATTCTTCCTTTATAGCTCTAAAACCCTCCACAAATCCAAATGATAAAAACAAAAAAATGCAACTCAAAATAGCGTCATCACCCCCAAAATACACTGAAAAATTAGCCCTAAATCACCATGCAAATTAGAACTATATCAAATTTCTTCACAATTATATGTTACTTGTCCTTGAAAAAATTTTAAAAAATAAACTTCTTCACCAAACCATTGAACTATGAAGAAGGCTATTGCATACATAGCTAATTTAAGTTAGGGTCTTTCACATGAAAAATCTTATAATATAACTCTGTTACTAGAAAATTGTATTTTTTCCCCATATATATATGATTGGATTATATTGTTGTACATTGTATGATTACTATTTGAGTTATAGGGAAACTATAAGTGAAGAGCATAAGTTGAATCTGACGAAACCCCATCACCGAAGAAGTGCTACGTTGTATTTAATAATACATTCGAACTGTCCAAAACGATATCGTTTATAAATACAGGTCATCTTGCGAAACGGTATTCATCTATAAAAATGGAAGTAGCAATTAGTTAGTTTTTGTTTGGGCCGGGGAAGGCGTATTTTGGGGTTTCTCTCAATCATGGATCCGACCCGTACACGTGTGCTTCTATCGTCCTTTGAAATAGTGACATCAGAACTACCTGTGCAAAAGCTTCATGGCCTGTTCTCATTGTTGTCATGCCGCTAATATAGGGAGACGTAAAAGGGGAGAGGGTGAAGTATCAGATCAGCGGGGGGCACGGACATGGGTCCATGGAAACACTCAATTTTGCAGAATCTTTTAACCTATTTCTCGTACTTTTAGGTTAAAAGTAATAGCTTCTTTTTTTTCTCTTATCATAAATATATCATGAATACATCCCAATTAAATGTTTAATTAGAAATAATCTCATCAAAAATAATAAAAATAATAAAAATAAAGTGCAATGTCCTTAAAATAAAAATTAAACCTAAATGCCATACATATATTGACTTGTAATAAACTTGCATAAACATTGACTTCAGTCTTGTCCTTCCAAACGAAAGATTACACAAGCCTACGATAAGTCAACTAGCAAGTACTTTTAATTAAGCCTAGTAATCATAGGACATATGTTTCAACAGCATATTTAATTAACCGTTGTTTTTCCCGAGAGAAGAAAAGAAATATGAAATATCCTTCGAGTATCTAGATAATTTGGGAAAGCAATCCACTTCTTGTATTATCCACAATAGAAGGAAAGCAAGGGAGAGGAAAAGAAAAAGGCTAAGACCAGTCGTAATTAAAGGCAGACCTAATCTAGCCCTAGTCAGTATTCTAAATTAGCGGGGCATAAAAAGATGAAATGATTGGCCAGAGTTCCTACCTTACTTTGCTGCCCCCAAACTAGGTTGCAGAATGTGTGTTTCACATCGACTCGAACAGCCAGTTCTAGGCATCCACCGACTCCCTCTTTCTCCTCCTCCTCCTCCTCCTCACTTGGTTGCCTGCCTCCGTTTTCGTTTTTTGCCCTAATTTTTTTTACAGCGATTTTACTGGAGGAGAGTCTATATATACCTACCAGTTTATAACACTGAACATCAGTTCAGTAATCTGTTTTTAATTAATTTTTATTTCGGATGCTCTTCCCAAGGTTTACAACTTTCCAAATGTTGCAGACATAGCCAAAGCCAAAGAGATAATCGGGTGAAGCTCCATTTTTGTGGTAGTTGTCTAGTAGTATTCTTCAAATTACTTATTTCTTTCAGAGAGCTTGGGGGTTTTCTGAAGCCACAAATGTTCTCTTCCAATGGTTCTGCCGTTAGTCCTTTTGCACAGCTTTCATCTTCTCCTTTCACCGCGTCTTCTTACATTCATGACCAGTACTCAACGAATGGCATTCTCTTTTACCACCATCACAATCCGCTTTCGATTCCGTCCGTACCCACCAACCCTTCAATCACAGACACACAGCTGAACATGGCAGTTTCGAGCAATTATGACTTGATGTCTAAACTAGATCTTCATGTTCTAAACGGAGATCAGCATAGTCCTTCGAACTTCCATCCTAGAAAAGGGCCGGTCGTGAAGAAGGAAAGGCACAGCAAGAAAATCTACACGGCTAGAGGTTTACGAGAACGGCGAGTGAGATTGTCCATCCAAGTTGCGCGAAAGTTCTTTGATCTCCAGGACATGCTAGGGTTTGATAAAGCTAGTAAAACCCTAGAATGGCTGTTCAAGAAGTCGAGGAAGGCAATCAAGGAACTAGCAGAGAATACGAGTGCTATAAGTTTGTCTTCATCTTCTACTTGTGAAGTTGTATCTCAAAATGATGCGCCTGAAGGAATAGCTTCAAAGACTGAATCCTTACCTGGTGCTTCTGGTGAGAGAGAAATGAAACAGGCGCAAAAATCTGTTGCTAGTCTTCTTGAAAGAGAGTCCAGGACAAGAGCAAGAGCAAGAGCAAGGGAGAGGACTAGAAAGAAAATGACTAGCAGAGCACTCCATGAGTCCAAAAACTATTCCGACTGGTGCCATCATTGCTTTACAGAGGCTCCGATATCTTTGACCCATCAGCAGCTGGCCTGTGAAAAGTCGGGTGCTTGTTGCCACAGCATGACATCCTCCCCCAAGGTAGTGACTCACGAAGTTGAAGGCTGTACCTCTAATAACTCGCATCACATGCCTGAAGCTGCAAACGTTATCGAAGGGTCAGTAGTGATGGAAAGGAAGTTCATGAAGCTTTCTACAGCAATGCATTATCAACAAAACCCTGAAATGTCAAAAAGTGTTACTTTCAACTTTGGAATCAGCGATAACCACACCCAGAACATGTCCAGTTTAGCTCAAATTTGGGATATCAACGGTGCAGTTGGCCATTCTAGCATCTCTGCTGTTAACGACATGAATCTATCTACTGGTATAAAAGACACAACGAACAAAAAAGTCTATACAAGTACATCATCTACATATATATACATATACCTCGTTTGGATGGTGTTGATTTTGATCTTTATTTGTGCAGAATTACAACTCTACGGAAAACTTTGGGAGGCTGCAGGAAAGAATCAGTGTCCACACTGATATGACTAAGTATAAGCAGATTGAAAGTTGTAAGGTGTATTTCTCATCTTGTTGAATCTTTTAATTTCTTTGAACTAGAACACCTTATTTTGTTTGCCTCTCATTAAGATCTTAATTCCTATACCTCTGAAACTTCCATTCTCCTCTTCTTCGTGGTGTTTCTTTCGTTATATTAAGATTTTAGAAATGTATTGCTGCGGATGATGGAAGTGTCAAAAGTGGTCTACCATATATATATATGTAATTGAGCTCATCAAGGCTTCAGTTGACAAATTATTTTCATAGTATTTCACTACTAGAGATATTCTATTTGCCAGAAGAATTTTTTTTTTTTGATAAATTTGCCAGTAGAATTTAACCTTCAGAAAAGATCCAACACAACCTTTGCAATGATAGTAGAAATCGTAATGCTTTCGAAGTTTTGATTCGATCTGCAGCTCTCTTCGATGGAAAACTATGAATCTTATTATCTCTGGATGTTTTTCGCCTCCTCTTTTTTGACCGAATTTGACATCGTTCTGATTAAAAAGTAGGAGAGTTAACCATTGTTAATATAGGTAGCTTTTCTCCAACATACACACCAGTTCTTGAAGCAATACTAAACAAAACCAACGGAAGCTACCAACTTTCTGACGTTGTTTACAGAACTTAAAAACATAGGGAAAAAGTCTTAGCTATTCATTTGATTAAAATTTTGTTGCTGCCAAGACATATAAGATTGGTCAAACTCAGACATAAAAGTTTACCCTATTATCATAATGGATATCATTAAGCTGTTGTATCTTCTATGGCTCAAAATCAGACTTCTATCAGAAAACTTTGGCTTCAGATTTGAGCTGGCTAGGTATTTCTTTGTGGTTTCATCAATAGAAAGCCATGAACATGTTACCCACGTTCAATGAAGCATTATGTTACTATTATCATAATTCTTTCTTCTTTTTTTTTGAAAAAAAAAATTACACCATCCCAATCCACTCCCTCCATAATCTTCTGTTTAAACTCTGATTTTCAATCCAAAATATATAATCCTAAATCTTTAAAACAAGAGAATATGTTATTGAATCTTTTGATAGTTTGCATTATCATTATTCTTTTAAGAAGTATTAGTACATAACGAAACTAAAATCGATCATTTTAGTAAAGTATTGGATGACTACCAACCAAGGTTTTGATCGATCAGTTTTTTTATGTCTCTTTAGACCTCCTAAAGTTTCACTGCGTTTTATTTTGAGCAATTCAGTTGAAGTTCACATTAGCTTTGAAATGGATTGCTTTTTCATTTTGACAGTGATATGATTTATTTATCTTTGATAAAAAAAATCAAAGGATTGATCTTTGATTTTGAACATAAATTTTGTACGATACATGGATTTAATCATTATTATATACTATCCACTAAATAAAATTGATGTAACTATTTTTGATTCACAGGTCATACATCAGTAGAGAAAACCAAGTAACCATACTGTCAGTTTGAAGTGTTAAACTGTAAGATATTGGTTTTCTCATGAGAACAATAACTAAGAAAAACTATCAAAGTCTATCAGAACAACAGATATCTATACCAAGTTGTTGTTTGAGCTCTTGAAAATTTCTGTACACAACTCATGTTAACGTTAATAATTTAAGTATTGCCTTTCTTCAATCTACATATATGAATTTGCAGCATGTTCTGTAGGTATCACTAGCACTTATTTAGTTGCATGCCATTGTTCCTTAGTTTTGGAGATTCGTTGTTTACAATAAAGATGATTAATCTTATTTACTGTGTAATAACGATAACAAAATTTATAGGATAAATCTTCAGATTGTTTTTAATTTCCTCTACCTCCCACTGAAAGAATCTCTTCTCCATGGAAATAATGCAACCGCCAATGGTCATTGAAATCAAGAAGAGCCTGGTAAAAATTGACAACTACCAAGAGGGGCATCGTGCCAGGAAAAGGTCGAACCACCACTTTCATTATTATGATGCATACATTCTTCCTGGGATCAGTGGACTGTCTCGTTCCATAGACATGAGATGGTTCTACGAACAAATTTAGGTAAAATACCCTTGCATACATGTCTATGTTCACTTGTCATAACATTTCCTACGGATAATTACCAAATTTTGTAAAAGCGTCACACCCGTTTAAGCAGCATGGAGCTATTTTATGTCTGTCTCTCTCTCTATATATAGACCCAAACTCAACATCTCTAGTCTGCCTCTCCGTACCAAAAGAAACTCCTATGTACTGTATATACAAGGCACTAATAGTTTATTTTGCAACCATCACAAGAATTTTCCACATAGCTAGCTTTTTATTTTTTTAAAATACTTTTGACAATAGTTAGAAGCCAGAATGAAATTATTAAGGTTAGGGTTTTCCAGTCTTAAGGAATTCGTAGGGACTTTTACAAGTAGTTTTCGACTCTCCTGATTGTTTTGGTTGAGACAAAAAAGAAACCTTTGGAAAAGTCGATGTTAAGACCATACAGGAATTCAAGACTTCATGAAACTCTTTTCAGATTTATCATCTTAATTGACAGAAAAGAAACACATAATTCACATTTTGGCAGGAATTAGGGGCACATAAATGGCTATCAAGGATGAGAGTTCTGTAAAGATTCAGATTCAAACCCCTATTAACCAAGGCATCGAAAATCTTATGTGCTTTAAACACAAAATTAAATGCGAGAGTGATCTTCCTGTTTGAATCACTTTTTTTGTCTAGAAGTTTTCTTCTAAGGTACCATTTAGTAGCTCTGACAACTTTGCAGTGTGGATGTATATAAAGCACTTTTTTCCGCCTCACTCGAAACTCGCTGCTTCAAGTACGGAAACAAAAAATCCTATTAAACAGAATCATATCTGGAAGTCTAATTACAGTACCTATCCTAAATCTTCTGATCGAAGGCTTTGATTCAGTCATATTTCGATATTAATTTACTCACGAAAGTTAAATTTCTTTCTGCATTAATTTTCGATTCGTTGCAAGATGACATTTTATCGTTATTGTGTTGATATACAAATTTGGGATAAAATCTCGATATTTACGTTAGAAATGGCTATCAAGTAGCTCCACCATACTGGGAACAGTACGATTATACTGCCTAGTTATCGTTATAACAAGTTTCAAACTAATCCAGAGACATATTTCTACGAAAATGACAGCTTACATAAATCAGATAGCAATATCAATATATATGTCTTGACATTAAAATTAGCAGACGGATATAAGATAAATGACGACAGGAAAATTAAAAACTGCACGGACCTCTAATGGCGCATTTTCGCTTCACGCATTTCACTCTTTATGGAACCTAGCCAGCACAAGAAAGCAATCTACGTCAAACAACCAAAAGGATGCAGGTGAGAAGGTCAGAATAGGCATGAAACCAGCGACGAGGAAGATGGAGAGAAGAGTTTACTTGTGTTCATGCGTGAGTCTCCTATGAATTTGACTAAAGGAAAGAAAAAAAAAGGAGAAAGTGAATAGAACTGACTATTTTACTGTTTTTTTTTCATAGTAACTTGAAGGGAATTATGCCGGTAGGCAATCATGACAAAGAAAACTTGCTTTTAATGCATCTCTGGCCTTCTCGTGCTCCTTGTTTCTTATGATCTTACACTCTGCTAAAGAGTGGCGTTAGTTACATGGGAATGCGAGCGACAGATTGAGGCCTGGGCACACAGTAATTAGCTTCGAGTAGTTTCTGCAGAGAAAGTAAGGTGGCCACAGCTAGTTAATTTAATTGCGTACGTGTAGGTAGTGGGTTCGGTCACATGGATTCTGGTCTCGAGGTTTCAACTTCAGCATCAGAATCTTCTTTTATATTCTTTTTTTTTCCTGATACATCAGCTTTTTGACATTCAAAACTCAGGAAAAGGAAATGAACCCATCAAATTTAATACCTGGGTTTGGTGATGTCGCCGTTTATCTATCCATCTAACTGGTTACCTCCATTTCTGTATCTCCTCAAAAGATTTCCCGAGGTTTGAGTTTAGTTTGGTAATGATAGCTTCCAACGTTTGTCTCTATATGTGTTATGTAACCTTAAAGTTGCAGGTGTCAAAAACGTCCTTACAAACTGAAGTGGTCAAACATATCAACGATGGCTATGCATCCGAGTCAACTCATGAATTTCACCCCATTCCATCAATACCCTTAAATCTCATCATTGCACCTAAGTTGGATTTTGGAATATCTATCTTCCGTACATAAAAATATTTTTTTCTAATATAAGATTAATTAAGAATCAAGTGGCTATATTACTTTATTGATACCTTACTAAACCAAATATCATCAGATAAATTGCATCTTTTCAAATCTTTTTCGCTTATAAAATATTATTTTAATATATTGATAACTAAAAAAAAAATTCCTCAAATAAAAGAAAACGAGTACGACGACGTTTCGTGCCGGTTTGGTTTCTTCTCCGAGAAGTTGCTCCGCAACGAAACAGACACGTTTGCCTCTGTACATTTGTTTTATTATCATGTTCATCGCGTGACCATAGCTTGTTGCCGAAGTGTAGGACACCTGACCGGAACAGTGGAGATAAACCGGACACGAGGAAGAATCGGAGTAGACTGCGACACGATGGAACCAAAATCGATCGAGCTTGATGCCTGCAGTATCCAGCAAGACCCGCTCCGTTATTGCCTCCACGGCGTCAAGAGTGACATCATCTGATCCCACCCGCTGGAATCCTCATATGCCGCCGTAACCTGTTGTTCACTCTGTTTCTTTTCTCTCTTTGTTTTCTTTTTCTTACGGTTGTAGAGCTCGCTTTCCTCTCTATCTGAAGGACAAGTTGTTTACTCTTTACCCTTCTTTGGTTGGATTTTAGATCAAGAAGACACACGAGGAGATGAAGAAAACGGTTCTTGCAAACACCTATGGGGCCGCATTCCCGCTGAAGATGGACCTTGAGAGGCACAATCTTTCATGGTAATTTTTTAAAAAAAATTATCGAATTACCTAATCATTTTTACCATGATTGTTTACCGTCAAGTTCAATATTATGACTCTTTGAATATTTTGCTGTCTGGGCTAATGGCTGAATTGTTTTCGAAATACTTATTGGAGAAAGGGTCACCTCTAGGAACCTTCCGCTTCATGCGTGGCTCTGAAATCAGAAAATTGTCAGTGCTATGCTCAATACTGGTGGTCTTGGTTTCGAATTTTGGTTATGCGATGCCTTTGTTTGGAGCCGAGGCTTTGGGAACTAGTATAGTGTATGTGCTGTCAAATTAGTGGAGCAGTGTCTTCTAGCAGAGTGTTTGATTGGTTGTGGCTTCTTAGATATGGAACTCCGGTGATCAGAAACAAACACCATCATGATTTTGTGTGTTTTCTTGATTCTGATCTAAGATAGTTGCTGACAAAGTTGTCATTTGTTCATTCTAAGGTAGTGGTTACTCCTTGGTATAGCCTGTTTGTACAAATGCAATTTGTGAACCCACTTCCCCTCATTAATTATGAAAGACACGGATTGAGTTTTCTCCATTGAATTCTATGTGGGGGTTTTCTGTATAATGCACCGTGCATAAGCTTGGTCTGTCTAGCAGTTAGATTTTTGTTGCTAGTTTTATTATTGTTAGAGTTGTTTGATGCCAGTTTTATGTTTGCATCTAGCAGAGCATGTTGTCTTTCTATTTACCTTCTATATTTTTACCACTTCCACATAGTTCATGACAATAATTCTCGTTTTAGATGCAATTCTAGCAAATTTCTTTTGAGTTCTGGTAGAAGATTGATGTATCGTTACCGTTCTGTTATGTTTATTCATTTGCAAATGCTGTAGATTTCAGAGGCCCCCGGACCAATTGCGTCTTCAAAGCTAGGACTGGAGGCTGCAGCAGGAGGATTGGAGGCTTTTGGGTTTGAGGATTATCTGAATGGTAACCTAACTTTCCTCTATCAGGACTTTTATTTTTCGTTTATGGAAGTTGATATTTCCTTCAGTGAAGTTATGGTATACTAAAAGTTATTAAGAGTGTATCCTTAAGGTTTTGCATAATAGTGTCTGAAAATTGAATTCGCTGTTATCAAGTTATCAAGACAGGAAATGTGCTACAGTTTATAATAGTGTATAGAAAGGTTAACAATCTTTCACGGGATTTTAAAAGCTACTTAATGTCTCAGTTGTTAGTCTTGGGTTAGATCCGCTAGTCACTTGCTTACGTTACTGCTGTATTAGTTAGTTTCGAACCCAGAAAATTCAATGCTCGACCACTTCGGGCAATGCTTAATTTTCTTTCCGATAAAATTTCTTAAGTTGGTTCCTAACTCCCTCGCAACATGCCTGATTATGCATTGGAAGCAAGCTTTGAATGAGCTTCAAAATGTTCGTCTCAGCTGTTTGAACTGTAACTTGATGCTGATTGTAACCTTGTGGTACTTACTGCAGATCCTCGTGAGTCCGAAACATTCCGGCCTCTGAAAATGCATCACGAAATGGAAATTCGATATGGGCTTTTAAAGGGATCGGTGTGTCCAAGTTTCATTTAAACTCTAAGTTTAGTGATCTCTCCAGATGCGAAGCAAGCGGCAGCCTGTGCTTACTGTCATGGTTTTTTATACCATTGTCCTTGAGTTGCCTTTGAGTTTGAGCAGTCTTAGTCATCCATGACGTGCTGCTACCAATTTCTATTCTATCTACTTGTTATTGAGCAAAAATATTAAAAATTAACATTTACATTTTAATGATCCCCTCACCGTTTAGCTGCCTTCTTACTTCTGATATAGGCTGACTGCTGGGCTGATTCAAGTTATAGCCTTTAACCCCAAGTACCGTATATCAGCAATGAAAAACAGAGAAAGATTGCTAGGCTTTATGAATTTAGCAATTGGCATCCGTTGCATAGGGAAAACTAACAACACTAAACCCCACCATGCAAAAGGTTCCTCATATTCCAATGGGGAAAGATAACCAGCAGGGAAGAGGGGAATAGCAAAAGCATTGTGCTTTTTGGCAGCACATACAGGCCTCGGGGATCGGGGCTCCATCACGGAATCACACACAAAGAGAGTTAAAAACACTGTTACTGACACTGCATCTCTGCTCCAATAGCACCTAACCTCTAACCCAAATAACATAAATTTCCCAAATCCTCCGTTTCCGGTTAATAATGCATTAACGATCGACCTCACTTCTCCCAGAATGGACCCAAAGCGATCTCCCCGCGCCGCGAGCGACCCCAAGGTACGGCACGTCGGCTTCTTCACCGCTTCACCATCGCAGCAACTGCCTCTACCCGACACCTCTCACCGCCAGTCCTCCTCTTCCCCTCCGTCTATCTCCGACCTTTCTCCTCCTTCCGCCACCAACTCCCTCTCCCCCGTCATGATCCCCCCTCCCTGCCACTCCTCCGCCCCACTCTCGCCACTTCGCCGTGACTCCCTCCTACCTGCCTCCTCCGCTGAGTCCTACCCCGCCACGTCTCCCACTGCGGCCGTCCCCTCCTCCAACGAGGTCGCTCGTGTACGAGGTCCTGTAAAGGTTGCTGCCAGCAGCTTGCCCGGCGGAAGAGGGTTTGATGCTTCTATGAAAGCGGCCGCCGCAGGCACTAGCGTTCCGTCAAGCGGGCTAACTACTGTTTCCGTTGTCAATTTGCCTCCTGGATTATCCGGTTAACATTTTAATGTTCCCTCGTAAAAAAAAATGTATCATGGATTGATAATGAAATATGTATGGATAATGAGGATATGATTTGATTGCAGGGAAGGACGGGTTTGGGGGAGGCTTGGTGGAGCGACAGAACGATCGGCCAGCTCGGTCGAAGACCTTGAAAGATAAAACTACCAAAGCCGAAAGGCGTGCACTGCAAGAAGCCCAGCGAGCTGCAAAAGCGGCTGCGAAAGGTATGCATAACTGTTTAGGTCAATAATATTTTTTTGTAGTAAAATTCGAAATGGCTGCACCGTTCTTTATTGTTTTCTTAGCGGAACATGGCAAGGCACCAGCTGCTTCACCAAGAGCGGTGGCTTCAGGCAATTTAAAATCAGGTAAAGTTTCGAAGCCCCCTTTGCAGAAGAATGATGCTGCTTCAGTTGTGGCCTCTGAGAGAAAGGGAGGTGATCGTGTATCTGTATCGGAGAAAGATAGGAAGAAGGAAGTGCCCCAACCACGTATGCAGTATGATGATAAGAGTCGTGTGGAGAAGGCAAAAAAGCGTTCCATGGTGAAACGAACTGAAGCAAGGAATAGAGTTGAATTGTTTCGGCATCTTCCTCAGTATGAACGTGGAACTTTGCATGATGATCTTGAGGCAAAGTTTTTCCAGCTTGATCCGATGCATCCAGCTGTTTATAAGGTATTCAGTTTGTTAGTTATATGCTTTGAATAATTGTTGGTGAAGTATATAGATAAGGATGAATAATTTGTTGAGTACTTTGAGTCCGTTTTTCTCTTTTTTCCTGGGAGACTTGCTAACCATGGGGTGATTCTTATATAATCGATGGTTTGGAATTTTCTAGTTATATAGATAGCCATGATTGAACGTGGATGCATTATGGTCTTCAAGATCAATGTATGACAATCGGCTGTTTTTTTGGGTCCTCATATCTAATTGTGCTTCCATTGTTGACACTAGATTGGATTACAATACTTATCAGGAGACATAAGTGGTGGCAATGCCCGTTGTATAGCAATGCTTAAAGCATTCAAAGAGGTCATTAAAGACTACTCCACACCACTTGAAAAAACTATTAGTAGGGACTTGACTGCTAAAATAGGTAGTTACGTTTCCTTTCTTATCGAGTGTCGTCCCCTATCAATCAGCATGGGAAATGCCATTAAGTTTCTGAAGAATCGCATAGCCAAGTTACCTTTGGCATCGTCTGAATCAGAAGCAAAACAAACTCTCCAATCAGATATTGACCGTTTCATAAATGAAAAGGTCATACTTGCAGACAATGTGATTGTCAAGCATGCAGTTACAAAGATCAGGGATGGTGATGTTCTTCTCACATATGGGTCATCCTCTGCTGTTGAAATGATATTGTTGCAAGCCTATGATCTTGGCAAACAGTTTCGAGTTGTGGTGGTGGACTCTCGTCCAAAGCTTGAAGGACAAAAGTTGCTTCGCAGGTTGGTGGGAAAGGGTATCAGCTGTATGTACACACACATAAACGCTGTTTCGTATATCATGCATGAAGTTACTCGAGTATTTTTGGGTGCTTCATCCGTGCTGTGCAATGGAACAGTTTACTCGAGGATCGGGACTGCTAGTATTGCTATGGTTGCCCATGCGTTTCATGTACCGGTTTTAGTTTGTTGTGAAGCTTACAAGTTTCACGAAAGGGTACAGCTTGACTCAATATGCTCTAATGAGTTGGGTATGCATTTCATTGTTGTAAAGGTGCTCAATGCTCTTGACTGGCTTTTTGCTCTTGGCTACTTAAATGGCTCAAATAGATTTCCATTTCTTGCAGGTGATCCAGATGCTATATCAAAGGTTCAGGGACGGGATGAAATAAGCATGTTGGATGGTTGGGCCAATATTGAAAAACTTCAGCTTCTAAATCTTCTGTAAGTTTCTCCAGATGTCAATCAATGCGTCAAGAGTGCTATAAGATTTTACCGAACTGATCTTGCATCTTCTGACTTGGATTGCGATTTACAGTTATGATGCAACCCCATCAGAGTATGTATCGATGATAATCACCGATTATGGCATGGTAGGTTGCTATGATTCTGAATTGAAACTTTTATTGCTTTTAAAATTTGTATTGTTTCCTGCAGTGTTTTCAAAAGCAGACCAGACTGACCTGTTCAAACAGGCTCAACCAGAATAGTACAACTGTTCATAGTTCACAGATTGTACTAGCATGCCTGATGTTGCCATAAGAACCCTGCTTCTTCTTGGACAAACTAAACTGTGTGTGAGAATTTGAAAGCTAGGCTTGAGTTAGTGTTTATAAAGAGGGTCGAGCATGAACAATTAGAGCTCCAGAGCCTCTTCCTCATTAAGGTTTCATTGTCCAATCATAGATTCTCCTGTCCAACTAACTGGAACCTTTTAAAATAAATATTGAAATTGCATACATCTTCATTTTTTTTAATCCCAGTCAGAATGATTTTATCTAAATCAAACAATATTTTCAAGAGCTATAACAAACTAGCTCTTTAAAATGTTCATCTTTTATATACTTTTAAAAATAAATACAGATAACAGGTCCTGCTTCATCCGGACTGATTGCTATTCTTGAAACCCTTTATCCTTTACTTAGGACCAGCCTTGATTTTTAGTTGTTCATGCCCTGCTTTTATTTTGATCGCAAACTTTATACTGCCATGCATTTATAGTCAACATACAACAGGCAAATTTCTTTGCATTTGCATATTGACATGCAAATTACAACTATCAAGTTTTGATAAGCAGCTCTGTATTGTCAGCTACAGGCAATGCTCGCTGATCAGTTCCTTAAACCTTTCCTTTAACTTAATCCTTTGCTTTTTCCTCAGGTTCCACCTACAAGTGTGCCTGTTATCGTGCGCGAATATAGGCGAGAACATTTATGGATGTAGGCGACTTGTATATGGATCGTGGAGGCTTCTCAAAAATTTTGTCCGCTCAAATATCTATCTGCCTTGTAAGCCAATGCAATTGGGGCAACGTAGGCTTGCGGGATTTCTGTTTACTCGATTTCTTGAGTTTTTTTTTTTTTTTCCCCCTCTTTGAATTGTGGAATGCTATGAGTTCCGACCTTTCGGTTTCTTATTTCCTGGCTGCGTAGAGTGCATTTTTTGCCTCTCCGGGCAGAGTTACCTAAATGCAGTGCTTGAGCCTGTGTGCTTTTGCTCTTTGTCAAATGACAGTTCTATTATGAAACTGGCTAGCTGACTACCTCCCCTTTTGAAGACTCCTTTATATATATTAGCTTCCCTTGAAAGCGAAGCCTAATAACAGGGACAGCAAGTCCCCTCTAGAAGGGGGAAGGCATGCTTTGTTTGAGTAAGCATGACGATTACTTAACATTCAGACTAGAATCTTACTAACGAGTACTGGGCTAGCAATTCTCTCCCCATTCTCTCCAAGCGTGGGAATTTCAGAGTAGAATTACGAGGGCCACTTGATTCATATGCAACAAGGATACAAATCTGGGTTAATAATCAATTACGAAATCATGGTTGTACATACATTATCCCTACTCTTTTGCGTTTCTGGCGATGTCCTTTTTGCTATTGATTGGGGTAACGGTGGCAAGAATAACAAGACCACCCAGAACAATCATCAACACACCCAGCGAGTTCACCAGCAAGGCTTCGGTAGAATAGCGTGATATTACCTTGTTGGTTTGAAGAAATGTGACTTTCTCTAAAAGCCCGGTGGTAGCAGTAGCAACAGCAAGGCCGTAGATATAAACTCCAAAAAACACATGCCATGGCAGCAAGTTGGCTCTGCTATTTCTTGAGCCACCCGGATACCAAAAGGTCACAAAACCAGCAACCCACTGCAAAAGGCAATGATTGTGAGGAATTAGTCATCTTTTCAGGAAAAGCATACTGTGGGTAGTAATCAAAAAGGAGAAGAATATATTATCTATCAATCACCTGGATCCCAAAGAGTACAAGGCAGGCAAGACCCAACCAAGAATGCAGACTGTAAAAATTGTCAATGCCCTTGTCGTTGTGGAATTTTAAAGCAGCCCATACGCCAATCAAACTTAAACACAAAACGAGAAACTGCAGCACAAGGTGGACTAGTTTTTTGAGGTTTTTGGTTCCTGGAACTGTCTTGTAGGCTAGCATGGCTGCAAAATATGTCCATAGAATTCATTCAATACATGCAAATCAACAACTGCCATTTGGGTATCATAACTGACAGAGCTAAAATACTTCCTCTGATGTTAATTTTGGTCGAACCAAATGGTGCAGCCGAGCATGATTACAGGTAAAACCTCATTCTTATTTAGCATCTATAGAACAAATATAATATGTCCCCAATTCTTGTAAGACTAAACTGCAGATGCTACGGATCAGTTCAACTATGCAATGGCGTCGAAATTCATAAAAATACAAAATTTACCTTCACCATTCATAAGTACAAGCCCAATCACCATTAAAACGGGATGGACCTACGCAGCAAAACATCAAAAAATCAGCCAGACCAGAGAAAACCTAGAATCATCTACAAAGTGAAGATATATCCAAATAAACAAAAGAAAAACGAGACTTTTACATTAAAGATTAGATCTTTGTTATCGGAGACGAGAGCCAACCCTCCTCTGTAACTGACCGTCCATGTCAACACCATAGCCGCGACTGTCAGACCCAATAATCTCATCACCAACATGATTGGGAATTTGACGACCGGAACCGCCATTGTTCGACAGAACAGCAGAGAAGAAAATTAGAAGATGCAGAAATTGGGTGGCACGAGGGTTGGGCTTTGGAGGGTTTTGAAGGCTGCTGGGACGTCCCGATCTGTGCTTTTCTTTCTTCCTTTGGAGTTCGGCTGTGAAGGAAAAAATAAGAATATATGCAAGTCGTAGGTAGCTCGTTCAAGTATGGAACTTATGTCAAGGTTTTAGACGTTTCAATTCAACCCGTATTGTCCATCACTACACCTCTCCCTGGTCATTTGTCTATGTCAGTCTCCAAGTCCGGGCTTCAAGATCCAGTTGTTTCATGCAGTTTGCAATGTCAACACCTGAGACGCCGGAATATAAAATCCTAGATAGAACTAACCTATCTTTATGTTTGGTTGATTTTTACCAATTGAAAATAAAATTATTTTTATTATTGAGCAAATTTATCATCGCTGATCCATATTTATATTTTTATAATTATTTTTTTTCTCTTAACATAATATAAAGGAATATAAAAATAAATTGAAGCATATCACAATCAAATTGAAGCATCACATCATGTTACTCTTAATAATTTTTAAGGGATAATATTTTTATTTTCCAACCTAGCAAAATTATTAGGGTTGGATTTTAATCAGTTTTCAATCATAATTATACTAATTTTATATATCAAACTCGATATAGTTGTAAAAAGATTGTCATAATTAAGTTTTTTTTTCGAACTTCAAAATAAATAGTATATCGTTTACATCTCTTTTTAACACTTCACAATATATAATATGAATTATAATTTGGTAGCAAAAGGTTGCCTATGGAGTTTAAATGAACATAATAATGCGTACATGATTATGTTATTTTTTACGATTTTTCATAACTAATCAATTTGGATTAAATATGAGTAAGTTACATAAATTAATCAATATCATCAACCTGATAATTTAGATTTTCCTCACCTTCCCCCTTTATTGGGAACAATAAATTGCTGGGAATTTTCATGTATTGCCTTAAACGATTAAAACTCATTATCCGTAATCTTTGCGCTAAATAAACCCATTATTCACCTATAGAAAATCCAGCTCCAGTTAATCATTTCTGGTATTTCTTCTAAATAAAAAGAAAACCCAATATCACCATACTTTGTCACATATCTCTTATAGCTAAAACCAGCTGAAGAAAATCCCACCACCATGAACTGTGACATTCTATCTAGTCCTAAAGATGTACGACCTACGGTTGGAATCCAAATTAAAGAAAAATTTCTACTAATTAATCTGCTCCTTCCACTAAGCCATCATTTCAAGTGGGCCTCCAGGACTGTAACATGTGTGCCACGATTCACCACTTAAATTTTAAATCAACTCCGCGTTCCAAAAGCTAAATATCTCCTCTTGATCTTTTTGTCGAACACCTAGACTATTATGTTCATTATTATATGAAGAGCATCAATAGAGGATCCTATCCTAAAATGGTGTATAGTTTGGCAGCAAAAACCCATGCTCATGGGGGTTCTCATAGAAACGCACATGGGACAGTTCAATTACAACCCAAAAGGAGAAAGAAAAACTAAAGAAAACAAGAGCCACATGGGACAAATTGGATGCTTATCCTCATCACCAAAAATTTCTATTGCCTTCCTTCCTTTCCAAGTTGCACAGCTTCATGACACCGTGGCATTTCCATACAAAAAGCATATTCTTATTCGCAGTATTCCCACTGAATTTCCCAAATCACCCTTTCTCAACTTGACCCGCAGCCCACCAAACCATGGCCAGAACAGTCAAGAATTGGGAAGCATCACCAGAGCAGCCACGCTGAAACCCATAAGATCCAGACCCAAACTCCCCGAACTACCCTTCCCCAACGTTACAAAGAGTTAAAAATTAAGGGTAAAAAAGTAAATTTCTGAGTGGAATGAGTGTTTGGTAGGGTCCACGATTATTGAAATTTTTATGACGGAAAGGAAAGGGAAGAAGGAAACGTGAGTGGATCAAAAGTTTTGCGATGGGAGAAGGGAGAGAGAGAGAAAGCAAGCGGTTCCTCTGGCAACTTTGTTGGACTTCAAATCCACAATTCGCCGGATTTTCCTAATCCCCTTTTCACGTCCGTTCTAGGGTTTTGGTTCCGTACTGATATATTTTTTTTTTCTCGCTCTTACTGGAGGAATTGAATTCCCGTACTTCCTTGGAGGACATCTTTTTAAGATTCTCGCTTAGGGTTACTGTTCTTTAATTCAGAACAAAAAGGGAGGGAATAAGACTCGGTTTGGGATCGGTGAATTTTACAAACTCTCAAAGAGGCAATCGTGGGAAGTACCGTGATGTTTACACCGCAGAAGAAGGTGTGGTCGGGCTGGTCGCTGACTCCACGGAGCGAGGCGGGTGGCAAAACCGGGTCGGATCTGAATGGAACTAACCCGATTTCTGGAGATGGAAGAAGTGGCCTCAAGGGTAAAAGCGTAGCTTTTTCCGAGCAAGTGACGCCCGGTGCCTTGGCGCCAGGAGTTGACAGTGATGATGATTTGGCAAAGAAGATTTCGAGACTTGAAAACGAGGTTGGTTTTGTGTTTGTCTTGTAGTTTTGTTTCTTTACTTTGACGGGGTTCTGTTTTCGTTGATATTTGACATTTTTTTCCTTTTAAAGTAGTCTAGTTTAGTGACTGCTGTAGGTGGCTGTTGAATATATTATGGACGATAAATAATATCCATCTGGTGCTTAAATGTAGAACTAGGAGTTGATTACCAGTGATGGAATTTACCTGCAACAATGAAAATAAATGGAATTCTTGGGAGAAATTGTAAGCAGCTTTGTTGCGCTCCATCTCGACAGGGGAAATAATGATATCCACTAAATTGGTTTAATTTCTTTCATCTCTGAATTTTCTCACGGGCAGATCAATTATATCACGATACAATTTCTTCCAACTCATAATTCTTTCTATCACTTGAAACAAGTTCACCCACCTGTCACAGAGAGAAAAGTGGTTGTCTTCTTCTGTTGGCCTCTTCAAAGTTTTTTAATAAATTTTTTTATTAATAAAATTTTCAATATCAAGCTTTTTGCCATCCGCTTTTAAATTTCATGTGCGCAATCTGAATGTATGCTGAATGTTCAATTTTATCTTGTCTCGGCTCTCGGGGAGTTTTCTGTCTTTCCTTAACTGATAATTTGACCCAATGATCTACGTCAGCTATTCGAGTATCAGTACAACATGGGGCTTCTATTAATTGAGAAGAAGGATTGGGCTTCCAAGCATGAAGAACTCAAACAAGCAGTTACCGAGGCTGTGGATGCAATCAAACGAGAACAAGCAGCTCATTTGATTGCAATTTCTGATACTGAGAAGCGAGAAGAAAATTTAAGGAGGGCTTTAGGTGTTGAGAAACAGTGTGTGATTGACGTAAGTTTTTAACTTAATTTCAAACATTTGCGATCATTTTATCTTCAATTCTTGTTGAGGAGATAATTATATATTATTAAAATCTTGTTAACTTGTATAAACTATTTGCAGTTTTGTGAAGAAGCATAGTGAAAACTCAGGACCTTCAGAAGATTTTTTTTTGGAGCTTTTTTTAATATTATTTTATATAAAAAAGTCTCTAAATATGGTGCTCTGTGAATAATTTGTGGTGACCTTTTGGTTTTTGCAGCTAGAGAAGGCAGTGCGTGATATGCGTTCCGAGAATGCTGAGCTTAAGTTTACTGCAGACTCGAAATTGGCTGAGGCTAATGCATTAGTTGCTAGTGTTGAAGAGAAATCTCTAGAGGTAGAGGCAAAATTGCGTGCTGCTGATGCGAAACTTGCTGAAGTGAGCAGAAAGAGCTCAGAAATTGATAGGAAATCACGGGAGGTGGAATCTCGAGAGAATGGCATTCGAAGGGAGCGCTTATCCTTCATTTCAGAGTAAGATCGATCCATGTGACCATTACTTCCAGCTTGTATATATTTTTCTTTTACATATGCTATTATAGTTCAACTTGTTTTCACATTTTTATTGAGTTCATCTATCTTGAGTAGGAGAGAAGAACATGAGAGAACTTTCTCAAAGCAAAGGGAAGACTTGCGAGAATGGGAAAAGAAATTACAAGAGGGAGAGGAGAGGCTTACCACGGCTCAAAGAATTATCAACCAGAGGGAGGAAAGGGCAAATGAAAATGATAGACGTTTGAAGCAGAAAGAGAAGGATCTTGAGGAGGCACAAAAGAAGATTGGCGAAGCAAACTCTATTTTGAATAGGAAAGAAGATGACATCAGTAGCAGGCTGGCTAATCTAGCAGTAAAAGAGAAGGCATGTGTTCCTTTTTGTTGTTGCAGTATTTGACCTTTAAATTTCTTGTATGCTAACTCTTTAAGATTTTTCTTTATTTATTTAGGAGTTTGACACAACGAGAAAGAAATTACAGGCGAAGGAGGATGAGTTGAATGATCTTGAAGCAAAGTTGAATGAGAGAGAAAGAGTGAGTCTTTACAACTTTAGTTTCATAAATATGTCATGTAGTTTACTGGTTTGAGGTACCCTGTGTATTAAAATATGATCCCAAGCTTTTACTTATCACACATCTTTTTGGTGGGGCATCTGTAGCTTGAGATTCAGAAGCTCAATGATGAACATAATGCAATTTTGGATTCGAAGAAGCGTGAATTTCAGCTGGAAATGGACCAAAAGAGGAAATCTATGGACGAGGAGCTGAAAGGCAAGGTGATGGAAATGGACAGAAAAGAAGCTGAAATTAAGCACATGGAAGAAAAAGTTTTGAAAAGAGAGCAGGTGATGGACAAAAGACTGGAGAAACTTAAAGACAAAGAGAAAGAATTTGAGGTCAAGTCAAAAGCTGTGAAAGAAAGGGAGAAGGCAATCAAGTCTGAGGAGAAGGACTTGACCATTGAGAGGGAAAAGCTGCATACTGAAAAGGAGGATAGTCTTCGTCTTAAAGATGAGCTCGAGAAGATAAGGGCTGACAATGAAGCACAGTTAGTAGAGATACATAAAGAGGAGGAGCGTCTTAAAGTGACTGAAGAAGAAAGGTCCGAGTGTGGTCGTTTGCAATCTGAATTGAAGAATGAAATCGAGAAGTGTAGACTTCAGGAGGAGCTCCTTCTAAAGGAGGCTGAGGATTTAAAGAAACAAAAAGAAGATTTTGAAAGGGAGTGGGAGGAGCTGGATGAGAAAAGAGCCAAGATTGAGAAAGAACTTAAGAGCATAGCTGACCTGAAGGTACAACTTGACAAACAGAGAATCACCGAGGAGGAAAGGTTGAAAAGTGAAAAACAAGCAACTGATGAGCATGTCAAAAGGGAGCTGGAGGCTTTGGAAGTGGCTAACGAATCATTTGAGGCTAACATGGCTCATGAGCGAATGGTGATAATTGATAAAGCTCAAAGTGAGAGAAATCAATTGCTTCATGACATTGAGTTGCAGAAGGTTGAACTTGAAAACACGTTGCAGAAAAGACGGGAGGATTTGGAGAAGGCATTGCTAGAGAAGGAGAAATTGTTTGAGGAAGAAAAAAATAGAGAGATGGCTAATATTAATTTCTTAAGGGATGTAGCTAGGAGGGAAATGGAAGAAATGAAACAGGAAAGACTTAGAACAGAGAAAGAAAGGCTAGAGATGGATGAACATAAGAAGCACCTTGAACAACAGCAGATCGAGATGCGAGAAGATATCATTAAGCTTGGTGATCTTAGCAAGAAGTTGAAGGACCATAGAGAAAAATTTATTGAAGAGAAGGAGCGGTTCATTTTATTTGTTGAGCAGCATAAGGGCTGCAAGAATTGTGGTGACATAACGTCGCAGTTTGTTCTTTCTGATGTAATATCTTCACAAGAAATTGAGAATGCAGATACTATTCCTAACCCAAGATTGCTAAATAATCAAGTGGCTGGTCCTGATAACGGAAGCCTTGCTGCTATTGATGGACCTGAGAGGGATGTCTCTCCCACTACAAATGTTTCAGTATCTCCAGTTTCTTGGTTGCGAAAATGTACATCTAAGATATTTACTTTCTCTGCTGGAAAGAAGGTTGAACCTGCTGTAGTCCCTACCCAGGTGAACATGGAAGAGGCATCAAAAAGATTAGATTTCACTGAAAATGAACCAGAGGCATCATTTGCTGGTTTGCCTGATTCATTAGTTGTCCCAAGAGTGCCATCTGATGCCAACAATAGAGAGGTAGAAGCTGCCGAGGATCTTCCAGCTAATGACCTAGGTAACATAAACAGTAAGGAGCCAGATGTTCAGGCAGACTCTCAACCTTCTGATTCCAAACGTGGCCGTCAGCCTCGCAAGGGAGGGAGGCCTAGAATAAGCAGAACGCGCTCTGTGAAGGCAGTAGTCCAAGATGCCAAGTCTCTTCTTGGGGAAGAGTTTGAAGTAAATGAAACTGAAGATTCTGGTCATATGGATGCTGCAAGTCGTGATGAATCAAGTCTTGCTTCTAAAGGATTTCCAAGAAATGCACGAAAGCGGAATCGAACTCGCACATCTCAAGCCACTGCAAGTGAAAATTATGGTGATGATAGTGAGGAACATTCAGATACTGCTAGCAACCGTAGAAAGAGACGACAGAAGGTGGCTGTCGTGTCAAACCCAGGCGGAAAACGATATAATCTTCGTCCACCCAAACTGTAAGCTTTATTCTCTAAATTGGCTTTTTTTAGCCACATTAGAATTTTAATCGGACAGAAATGGACATGTCCACCAAATTGTCTGGTCAAATTCATGATCTCGAGAAGAAAGAGCACATGTCTTCTTGATAGCCTTAAACTCTTAGTATGTTGCATGGACGCCGTTATATAGTTTCCAAATTGTTTATTTTGTTCTGGAGGAGAGTTAAGAGGATTCTTTTTGACCTTTTTTATAGATAATTTGGTAAAATCTACTGCAGTAGGAAAATTTTCTGAGTCGGAGATAGACCTTTGCACAAGGTCTGCCTCTTGTCGTAAATTGTAAGTGGCAAATGGGAAATATGTAGGATTTATGTCTGAATGATTCCCATTATCATCAAGTAAATTCTTTTGAGCCTTGCTGCTTACTAATCCACGATGCTGTTGAATATTTATCAGCGGAGTCTCAGTGGTAACAGCCAAAGGCTCTTCAATTCCGAGCAATGAAAATGAGGCAAAAGGTAATTCTGGGGGCCAAGAAGCTGGAAATTCATTGAGAAATGCTCGAGTAGTTACTTCTACTGGGGTTGCTAGTGAGAATGGTGGGAGTTCACACTTAGTGCGGGTATGTGATAAGACATTGACATATACTCTGAAGGAGTCCTGTGATTTCAGATTTTAAACTTATTGTTTCTGCAAAACGTTGACATCTAATGGGCATGCATGGATTCTTTTTATGGCAGTGTGGGATTCAGAACGGTGATGATGGAAGAATCGCATCGAGTGAGGATGTTGAAGAGGTAAACGGGACACAAGGGGGTGCTGGTGATAGCATTGCAGATGATTACGGGAGCGAAACTCCTAAAGAAGACAAGGATGAGGATAGTGACGAAGAGTTTGAACATCCTGGTGAAGCCTCAATAGGAAAGAAACTGTGGACTTTCTTCACAACGTAGATATATGGGATCGTGCAACTGGTGGAAGGGAAGGTCATGATGGGTTCTCTTTGGTGGTTCTATTCTTTTAGTATTACTGGTAGGAGCTCTTTGATGTGTAGTAGTGTGCATTAACAATTTAAATGTAGTCATGAGTGACAGAATCCTTGATTGGGGTCAGGAGGGCAAAGGGTAATCCACCTTTTTGCCGTTTTTTCTTTTAGGGTTCAGGTTTTTGGAGCACGTATTATCTCTTTAGTATGACAATAGATGATTTGATGTAATCGTGACCAGTGGATATTGGACACTAGGCACGCATCTCCCATATTTACCAGAAATGGTTGTATCAAAGTGTTTGTACTTTCTCATATTGCAGATCCGTGTGTTCTTAGTTGCTCTGTTTCCCTGGTATTTAACATAGACAACGGCTAGTACCAATGCTTTTTCCAAGGTTAAAACCAACAAGGATTAAGAATTCGCAGTTTGAATGTTACAAAAGACTGAAACCAGCATCACCGCTTTTTCTCTTATCACTAAAATCATCTAACTCTTTGTACACCTCTTGTATCGGTATTTGGTGGGTGGAAGTCAATCTAATCAGCAATGCTTTCCGTGATACATGAAGAAAGGTTTCTGAGCTACAATCAGGCCTGTGCCGTACCATTACAGTCGATCATGATCTCCGTCTACCTCCGACTACGATGATGACGCCGGTCATAGTCATCCTTGCTCCGATACGAATAATGAAATGAATTGCGATCCCGCGAACCATCACTCTCATAATCAAAGCTACTGGAGTCATGCTCCTTTGGTGAATGACGTCTACTTGATGATGAATATGGTGATGATCCGTGACTTGGAAAATGTTCGTACTCTGTAGTGCTCCTTCCCCTGTCAGAATAGGACCTTGCAAAGGAAGGTGTCATATCTCTCGGGCTGCTAGAGGCGTACCTATCCTCATAATTACCATGTCTTGGAAGATTGGTAGGGGGGCTAAATGGTAAGTCAACACCAGGAGGTCCATCATCCGTGACTTCTCTAAACCTTCTACGTTCAGGATTATGCCGTCTGTTGGAATGTTCTGAAGAACGTTTCACTTTGTTGAGTAATCGGTCTCTAAGATCAAAACCTGAAGACCCTGTTCCCCATACTCTTTCATCTGCATTTTCTGGAATTGGCGCATTAATTCCAGGAAATTCAATGCTCATTCTCTTCGGCGGTTCAATTATGTCCATCACAATGATTTCCCCATCTTCTGGTTCCATCTGACTATCCCCATCATCAAATATTTTGATCCCTGAAAGCTGATGATCTTCATCATCTGGATCTTAACAAGCAAGGATGAAAAACAAATACAACTCTCAGTAACAGACCGACAGAAAACATAAAGCCCAAACAAATATGAAAACGGATTAAAGTAGGAGAACGAGGACTGGGAATTTAAGTAATATGGACTCAGTTACCTAAATATCCGGGTGGATATCCCAACTGTCGCATTCTGTCAAGCCAAGGTGGTGGATCAAGGTTCTGTAAAAACAAACAAAACCAAAAGCAAAGGTGGTGAAAAGAAGCAAAGCATCTACTAAATGGTCTTCTACCCATGATTTCTTGTCAGGTATTGGGTGGCCATGAGCCCAAAGTCAGTACATGACAGAGCAACATCTGTTTCAGTTCAATGGTCAACCCATGATTTCTTGACAGCTCAATGTTGTATTCTCTTACCGCAAGACCCAGAAGCTTTCTCGTTTCACTGTCAAGAGAACCTGGCTTCAACCCATCATATTTTCCGGCAGGAGCATTCTGATAATACCGAGTTGCACTTTGTGGGCCGGAATTCTGATTACGTCTCAACTTGTGTTGCCTACGAGCATTATTAACAGCAACTTGATTGCGTGGCTTAGGGCATTCCTTCAAAGAATGACTGTAAGAACCACAGTTGAAACAGCGAGCAGCATCATCTACAATCTCCAAGCCTCTAGAAGAAAGGGAGACAAGGTGTAATCAAATACAAGGAACAAAAATGGAAGATAAACAAGCAGAAGCATTGGTTGACGAAAATCTGAAACTGCTGGTGTTGTAGCATTAATCAGAAGATGGCAACACAGAATTATAAACAAATCAAAGTCTCTGTCACCAGGACTGGGAACATCATTACAGTAAAATCCCAAATCTCTAAGACATCAGTATTATAGACTTTTTTCCAACAAAATGTAGATAAACCATTTCATAATTGCCATATGACAATCCCAAAATTTCCTGGCTCTGTACTGAACAACATAAATGGACAAGTTTGAACTCCTTTAAGCCTGCTATATTGGTAAACTTAAAACTCTTTCAACAACATAAGGCTTATCTGAGATATTTGGTATTTACCCTTCTATATTAGTTGGACCATCAGCTGAAGTCAAACCCATTGCAAATCCACGATCATAAAGAGGCACAGACCCATTATCATGCTGTTTACTTGTTTGGTTCTCTATCCAGAAAGACTGCACATGGGAGAACGTTTCCAAGGAACATAATGAAGGATAAGACACGATGGCAAATTATTTGCAAAAAATGTAAAATGCAATGAAGATTGAACAGCTAGGCCAATTTTTCTGGTGTTAAGAGCGTGAGAAGGGGAAAGAAGACCCAGACCCATCCAGAAAATAAGAGAAAAATTGCTTCAGTAATCATGTAAAAATTAGAGTATGATATGAAACAGCTTTGCACACCAATACATTGACAAATCAACCCTCAGAATCTACAATATGTGCGGCTATATGAGCCTGCTTACATTTTGAAAACTTGGCACAATGCCCAAAAAAATTCCATCTTCCTAAATATATTGCACTGAATTCAATTGAAAATAAAGGGGCTAACAGATTATTTTTAGGTTTGTTTTTCCAGAGATTGGTGAAAGACACTAAGCAATTATCAATAACTTCAAAGCTGCATAATAAGAAAATTAGGGACAAAGTTAATTCAATCATGACAAATACATAACATAGACCAAGAAAGAGATTGTTCGTAGAAGTTATAATGACAAACTGAATGCATTGCATAACTAAGAAATTAAATTATGGTAATTACCACCGTAGATGAATTCTCAACGCCAATGCACAGAGCAGGAAAATAAGTCTCTTCACCAGATTCCAATATTTCGCTGGAATCCTGAAAGATAAAACAAACAAATTTGGACTTCAGATCAATTGGATAGATATCAGTCTAAGATTGATAGCAACCTGTTCGCTGCACTAGATCCGATGTAGATTTTTGCTTGCAGAAAGAAACATATAGAAGGGATCAGAAATACAACTTTGGAAGCTGGAAACTTACTGGTGATGAATGAACACGTTGAGCATGCCAATTTGACCACTCTTGCATCAGCCCCTCAAGCTTCTGTTTGCTGGCTCTGCAGATAAAAGAAAACACTCAATTGAACACAGCTAAGGAGAGTTCAAGGCAATTCTAGGAAAACAAATTGCTTCAATAGAATCAAAACAATAATAGCTGCAAACACATTTCAAGTTGATATCAAGGCATACAACTCTAAATACTAGGATTTGTAAGGATAAAAATGAATTCTTCCGTGGATCCCATCCTGACCTTGTCAAAGAGTTAAACGAGACATGCACTGAAGGTCGCTGTTGTTCATACGTCGTTCTTGCTCTCTTAACACCTGACACATCTGGCATGTTGAGTTACGGAAAGCACACATTAAATCATAACAGAACAGCAGAATGGCCATAATATGGTTTTACTACTATCTTGTCCAAGAATAAAAACTTAACAATCATAATATTGCCAGAAAACTTAGATCAAGAATAATCCTTAAAACTTGTTCATATGTTTAAACAGGATACGACTGCCACCCATCTTGGAGCTGCGGGCGATGCTGTCATCAGACAAATCAAGACTACAATTCTCAGCAAGCACTCCTAAGCTAACACTATTAACATTCTCCACAGCTGTAACCACCTCAGCCACTTGAGCATGCACTTCTCTGTCGTGCGAATTGAACAAATCTATTTCGAGCTCTGCGCCTGCTGGTAGACCATCATCTTCAGTTTCAACAACGCCTATACTTGATTTCAAATCATCTCCATCGTCGATACCTGTTCTCTTTCCTGAACTACCCGAACCAAGGCCCAAATTTGCCTCGGATCTGTCTCTTCCAGACTCAATCTCCCCTTCCTCTAGCCCAACATTCCCCCCTACTGTTGCAGCTTGCTCCAGCTCGTTATCACTAGCTTCCGGCTGACCTTTGCCAGACCCAATATCGTCAGTTCCCATGATAGTACTGGAAAAGAGCAGCTGGTTTCAAGTCAAATCCACTCAATTACCCCCTGCAGAAAACAAGAACGTAGTTACTCCATTAGTAATGAGGATGGCAGCAACCAGAAGCTCAAAGACAAAGAATTGAATACATCCCTTGCCCAATGTTAATGACTGCCGACGAATATATTTACTAAAGAATTATTTTTGTCAATATAGACAACCAAGATACGCAATTAGGGTTTTAAATGAACTCCATTTACCTGATTGAGTCCACAGAGTGAATATCTACGACCTATCTTCGTACTTGAACCAAAATGGCGCGAACTCTCGGTTAGGATCTGCTTAGCCTTTTTCCTTGCTTGCTTCTGCTCAAGAAAATGCGAAAGAAAACGGTGATCCGACGAGCGGCGGAATATGGCGAGATTGACTATTTTTCAATTTTTTATTATTATTTTCGCACTAGCTAATTCTGGCCTTACGCGTGGCAGGATATTTTATCCCTAGATAATCTATGGTTACGGTGTTTCTGTCTTTTTTGAACAACCTGTTTCTTTAGTTTTTCTGGGGAGTTAAGTTGATGACCGCAGCCGTATCCAGCCGCCAAAAGAAAACAGTTAAATATCATATAAAATAATTCCAGAAAGCTATATTATAATTGTGTTTTATTATTTATTTATTATTAAATCGATCTACTCACTCTTAAATTAAATTAAATTAAATTAATATAAATAGCAGCAATTATGTAGAAAAACCATCCTATCAGTATTTTTTAATAAACATAAGAACATCTCCGTACATCTTTTAATCAAATTATTGAATATTTTTTCCGTACATATATATAGGTCGTTTTTAATTGTCTAAACTCTATTTAATTGAAGATACGGTCTTTCTTCTTTTCAACCATATGGTTCTGCTCGTGTTGCTTGTTGATAGACTTGATGATTCTGCCATCTCCTCTTCATCAAACAGCTTCCGTCCACTCGGCTCTTGCTCCACAGACATTGGAGTGATATGCATCTTTGAGCTTGATGCGGGATTTTCTGGACTTTCCAGGTCGTTAACACAGGTTCTATCATCACTTGGTTCACTTGAAGTTTCTGTTTCTACAGGTGCCTTTGCCTTGGATTCTTTCTCGCTGCTGCTTTCTCTTGAAGATGCGTCGTCGCTTAGTGTGTGAAATACGGTGACACTCTCTTTGTTTGCGCTTTGAAAAGAGTAGCTTCGTGTTTTCCCTTCATACAATGGAAGGAGGGATTTTGAACTCAGGCCAGTCCTCCTATCCCTGCCCAAGCTGTAAGTTGTTGAGAGCTTCCTGTGAATGCCCTCTCTTGCTTGTACCAAACCTCCCAATTCTTCCATAACCTCATTCGTCACTGCTTCCTCTGCAGCCTTTTGCTCGAGTTCTGTGATTGTCCTGTCCAGTTCTTTCTTCTTGAGCTGGAGGGATCGCTACAAGGTCATCAAGAAAGCTAAGCGATATAATCGGAAGTATGATTGTGGGCAAGGGTGGAAACATAAAACTTACTCGCTTTTCCAGAAAAAATCCCAAGTCTTGACCTTGAAGCTTCTTTTTTCCCCAAAATATGCAGCAGAATCGCACAAGACCAGCAAAAACTACCAGAACTATAGACTCAAATAACAGCAGCACCACTGTTGTCTTTTCATGACCTGACAGATGTGGGCAAAAACTGTTTTCACATGAATACCTGCTTCACATATATATATGTCATCTTTTTGAAAATGGTTTAAGCTTGCTAACCTGTGTAAACATTCAGATGCTTTGGTCTAGCCTGTAAGCAAGAAGATGAGAGCTTCTGATCTGGTATAGCACGTCAAGAATTACATACAAGCCATATATTGTGAGCTAAAACGCTGCAGGAGAGGTAAAGAAAGATTACATTTGCTACGACATGGAATTGGGTTCCCCGTTCCTGCATCATTCAGAAGAGCCGACTAGTCAATAACCTGAATATCATCTTAATTACGAGCCGCCATGTCCTTTTTTTAATTGGGTTTAGTTCTTAGAGACTCACTTGAAGCAGCGACAAAGGCAAGAAGGATTCCTTCATCCAGTTCAAAATTTTGCAGCTCGCTTCGGGACAACAAGGATAAGAACTGACCTGAAAGTTAAGAATAAGAGAAAGCATTTGCGATGAAGCATCTCAAGGGAAATAAAACCCTGAGAGGGAAGACCAAATATGAACCGCTTCAGGTCTGCAATTACCAGGGTAGCTTTCTGACCAATAGATTGCCCCCGTTGCTGGAACCAACAAGGTTAAGACCACACCAATGGGCTTCGTAGCTGAGACATAAGTATTTTGACCAATCATACGGCTCACTTTTCCTTCCATCTTCGCCTGTGATACATATACTGCATAGCCGGAGCAATCTAGGTGTGGACCAACTTGGATGACATGATCCACATCTGATACTTTAGCGTATTTGTTCAAGTAGCCCGTTGGTGAGATCGAGTAAAGAAATCCATCCAGCGAGCCAATAGACAGCCAACCTGCCAGTCATTGATGTAAGGAACCATCGCAGAGTTTGGCCAAATCTCACTGTATGGTTAACCGGGATCAAATTGAATGCAGTTTCAGGCACTTCATAAATGCAGTGAGAAATTTGGTTCTCTTACCATTTGAATCCACGACAGGTTCACATATTTCTGTGCATAATGGTCCGATATTTCTCTGCCATAAGACTTCACCCATAGAGACATCCAGTGCCAACACAAGAGACCTGCTAGGTACAGTGATATACAGCCGGCCATTGTTTCCTGCTGTAATGGTGAAACTTTTGTCAAAGGAGCTTAGATCCTGGACCCAGTTAAAATGAGGCTTACGAAGAGACAAAGAATACAGCTCCCCTGCAGTATTCGCCATCTGGAAGAGGAAAAAAAAACAGAGAAGTTATCATACTTTCGGAGATAGATATCAACAAGAGACTGTAAGAGAATAAGATGATATGCACAAGCAAAACCTTACGTATATGCTAGCCTCACATTGATCAATGACGGGAATTGAAGCAAAAAAGCAATCTGCTATGCCTTTTCTACAACCTAGACGGTAGCCATTTTGTGAAAGCACAGGTCCAGCACTCCATAGCATCTGCCCACGCATCTTGTACGCAAATAGTCCTCGTTCCTTGATGGTGATCAACACAGATGAAGTCAAAGTGCTCACGGCGACCCCAATAATATCACCTGCATCTCGTTGACCTTTTTCCTGGCCAAAGAAAACTTGTACTCTTGGCGGAGAAGTTCCAACATCGAGGAAATCGATCTTGAGTACTCTATTCTCTGCCACCATATATAACTGCACATACACCTTATGTTAAAAGCAAATGCTCATTCGCACTTGCAAGATATTATGTCGACACTGGCATGCCCATAGTAAAATTTATAAAACAGAATTCAAGTATAGAAATAGCATGAGATTCTTACTTTTCCCCGTCCACCATGAACCGGAGCCAAGCCGGTATCGCACAAAAAACCCAAATTTAAGGTCCAGGCAATGGATCCATTACTTTCAAATGCGTATAAGTTCCTTCCAGAACTTGAGTAAATTCTACCATCCTCTCCAATCAGGGGTTTTGAAAGCCTGAAACTGGTTTTTGCTAAAGAAGGTGCTTGGCCTGAAGCAAAAAGAGATTTCATCAGTGGTAAAAAGCAAATTTCTTAATGATATTATCAAACCACAGCCAGGAGATAAATTGAACACGAAAGGATAGTCACCAGGGTAGTTCTGAAATCCTGCATAAGCTAATGTTACATTGATCAGGAAGAAGATAAGCACCCAAATCGGCATTTTTTCTTAGAAATAAATAAATTTAAGACACGGAGGAAAACAGGAAACCCACCTCTGTAGTCCGTGTTCACGTTCATGTTTTGAAAACGAACGGTTTATTAACCGCACTGTTTCCGGAGGGTACATCACAGAACAGGCCGGTACAGAGTAATCCCAACGTAGAATACGTGGCACGGCTGTCCAGTGCTCTCAGTTTTCCTCTATACAAAATTTAACGACAACGATTGAGGATTGACGGTTCTCTCTTTTCTCGGGTTTTGGTATCAGACGAGAGTTCATGTCTTAACTTCTTAATCAATATTTAATTATTTATAAGTGGCAGTAATATTAATTATCAGATACAGATTATTATCCTTAATTTAATGAAATTCAAAATTCGAGATAGCTATAATTCACTAATTTGTGAATTTGATGACAAAATATGTAATATACACCCGTAATTCTTACAACTTTGTTGCCCAAAAACAGATAATATGTTAAATCATAACCATTGTAAAGACATACACTCAACTTCTTTACAATGACCAACGGCCAATTTTGCTATATATGATTCGGTTACTAATCCGAAGGAGGAGCCGGGCAACGCTGGTTGGCACCGCAATTAGCTACGGGTGCTGGAGGCGGGAACAAGCATCTACGCCCTAATCTGCCGTAGCAATGAAAAGTGGGTGTTGGTAATCTCCAGACCCAGCCTCCAGCGACTCTTGCAGTGCCGTTATTTTGCTCATTGCCTGATCCTGCGAAACAACCCAATTCACAAACTAAGAGAAACTGAAGAGCACTACATTAAGTAGCTTGCTTCAAGCAAGTAAAGATCGACTCACCAGAATCATCCATGTCTCGAGCTATACAAGGAGAAGGAGGAAATAGTATGGTATACAGTAGCAGGCATAATATAACGACAAACTTATTCATTTGGGAACAGTTTAATTAGCCGCGTAGCCATTGCTACCTGAAAGCTCTCTTCTTATAGGAAGAACAAAGGTGATGTGGGTGCCAGCTAGCTATGATAGAGCCACACTGTGGTATGTATTTTTTTACGATAGCTTCTTTGGTTTATTGTCTTCATTTTCTTACCAGAAGCGTTTACTCGTGACTTCTTCAGCTTCAACCCTACTTGCTGGCTACGTACTTTTCATTGACTGTCGTCTTTCTTCAACTTGCTGTACATTGGATATTATTTTATTTTATATATACTGACAGATAAAATAAAATAAAACTATGACCAGCGACTTTGGTTTTGTGACCATTAGCTTTATTAGTAATCCCATTTCTGTCAGGAAAATATTAAGTTTAATCAATGTAAAACACTAGCTAATAGAAGATAAAAGCTACGTTCCAAAACAATGGAAGGAAACGTCAACTGATAGTAGATATTTGAGAAACGTTAAGACACAAGTAAGGTTTTCTAACAAAGGAATAGGTGTTATAAACGCAGCTCCAGACTGAGAAAAACTGGTGTCCGGCCCAAATACAAAACAACACCTGGGTATAACTGTAATAGTCCGGCCCAAATAGTTGTCAAATTCAAATACCCAAATCCCGTGTCTCCCGACTGGACATTGGATACGAATGGTACAATGTTCAGTTAAATTATTATTTCTACGGTTTAAGAATATCTTATAATTATAAAATTTATATTTATAAAATAGGATTTATCTCATTCTTTATCAACGTTCAACATAGAGTTCATTCTTAGACATCGAAACACTATATATAAGTCGTATAAATTTATTTTTTTTGTGACATAAAAGATGACAAGCCTTCTATAGGCAAACAAAAGATTATTAATTTTTATTTTCAAGAAGCACGCACAAGTTCTACAATAAACAGCCACCATGCATATATGATAAAACCATTATCCATCAACTGTTTATTAACAGTGCTCTAGACTCCGGCAAGGAGTTTCCACGCGTGGAGGTTTCTTCTCGTTGAGGCAATATTGATTGGCAGGTCCGCATTTAGATCTTGTTGGGAAAGTCGTAAAGGTGGTGACAGTGCCGCCATCTGCGCCCACACAGCGAATCGTTTTGTAAACACAGCTTTCACATCAACTTAAAACAAGTGGATATAAAGATGCAACAAACAGTTCTCTTACCAGACTCAGCAACCTCGGCGGCTGTGGTGGCGTAGGAGGAAAGGAGAATGGCCGCCAGAAGGATGCATATAACAGAAGAGGTCTTCATGTTGGAGATCAAGGGGCTTCTCTAAAGCTATGTTGCCTTGCTGCTTCTACTCTGTCCCAGTTATTTATAGCAGAGGATTAGTTTGGGAGTTTGCAGCCAATTAAGACAAGGTAGCGGTCGTACTAAGTTGCTGGTATATGTCAAATTTGGACGGCTAACAGATTAAGCATGGGGACTCGTTATTGGATGCCAATCATGATAGCTTTTCTATGGTCATGAAACTCCGGTCTATTTTTCCAGACATATTTTTTAAAAAAAAATTTAAAACATTATCGTCATGATGACGGATGGGTATTATATAATTGATCCAAAATTTATAACAAATTATGAAATTATATTAATACGATGTAAATATAATAAATTAATTATATAATAATGTCATACATAAGGCTGCAAACGCCTTCTTTTGCAAATGAATCAGACACAATTTACTTGACTGGAAGTTTCACTGGTTTTAGGTCTCGTCATTTGATGGTCAGTAATCAGACCTGCATAATCAGTTGGTCCATAGGGGAGAAACCAGTCCGCTAAAAAACTATTCTTTCTTCTTGGGTTGCATCCTATGTCCTTGCAAATTTGATCATTGAACCATATATTGAGATTGCCAATGCATCCTTTCCTGAAGTAGCGACCGGCAACTCGTTTGGTATGATCCTTCCACAGTTGCACATTCTTTTCCATGTCTCTTATGCAAGGCAGGTTAATGGTTCCGTTGAGAAAGTGAGACAGCCATATAGATTGCATCTGGAAGCTGTACAAGTTCGACTTGCTGCCGTTGAATCCAATCACAGCCAATTGAGGAATTCTTGGATGAATCACTTGTCTGTGGCGACAACCAACAGAAGTTTCCGTTAGCAGTACTGTTCTGTTATGTTAGGTGACTGTATAGAGAGTTATGTTTATAAATTGAAGGTACTAAAATTACCTGTAGAGAACAATTGGATCAGTAGGTGACCCTGCTATAAGATCTTTGAAAACCTGAGAGTTGAATATGCTTATAAGCTTTTGTTCACTTCGATATCCAGTGGCCAAAATCACCACGTCTGCCTCTAATGGCTCAGTTTCTCCATCAATGGTTAAACCCTCACTGCAAAAACTAAAACTTTTTGATTTCCTGACGACAATGCTTCCCTCGTCAACTTTGTCGCAGAATTCTCTGGGCAGCGCTGCAAGCTGACATGAAGATACGTCTTCGGAAAAGCTGACTTCTGGTAATATCCCACATTTTTCCAGAGGGATAGTCATTCTCAGGTAGGTTTCGTAGAATTTGGAAATAGCCCACCTCTGGAAAATCAGAAATCAATATATCAGAGTCGTGGGTGGGTTTACTTTAGAAGTGACATCAATTGGTGCATGCATTATCTAAGTTTAAGCAAGTTGATATTTTGCATCCTTTTATGAAAACCCAGTTGAAAAAAAGAATTACCAGGGGCCAAAGGAGGGTGGCCAAAATGGCAAGCAGGAACGATTCACCGGGCTTATGGAGCAACAGTTCTGAGAAGCGACTGAAGAACAAGCAACCAAGTAATATTCCACTTAATTTCTTACCCGAAACAAACCAATGAGCATTCCTCTGTACCATTGTACATGGATAATTCACTCCTGCATATCAGAGTAAAGAGAAAAAACAAGGTAAATTTGGATCGTATGACACTCTAGATAAAAAGCATCATGTATATTTTTTACCATTTATCTCGGCACATTCTGCTGCTATATCAACTGCAGATTTATGAGAACCAATGATCGCAACTTTCTTTCTTTTGATCATTTCTGCAGCAATCTTGCCCAACTTGGAGAAATCTTCTGAATGTATCACCAGGCCCTTGAACACCTCCGGTCCCTGATTCAGAGGAAACTCGGGAATATTTGGAAAGCTGCTGTATTGGCCAATGCCAAGAACAACAAACTTGGCTTGGTACACCTGCAGATCCATCATAGACATTGTCAGTTTATTCCTCTGAAGAAAAAAAAAAACAAACTGTTACACCTGATCATCTGCAAAATGTAAAACCAGTTTTGGATAACAGAATGTACCCGTATCTTGAGAGTTTTGGTGTTTTGGACTTTGACAACCCACTTTCCTTTGGAGTGAAAAGGATGGCTCGTGGCTCCATTCCACAAATTCCAGGACTGCATTTTTTCGTAAGATTCCCCGTCATAATCTATACCCATGACCTTGGAGTTAAACTCTATGCGGGGATAGATGTTGAAATGTTTAGCATAAGATTCAAAATACTCCAGCACTTGATCGTGTGTAGGATGATCATGAGTAAGGTAGGAAGGCCATGGGAAATCAGAAAAAGTATAAAAATCTTTTGTGTTTTGCAGTTTGGTTGACTGTAGAGTATGTCTCCACACTCCTCCAAGTCTTTCTTCAGCCTCAAGCACAATCGGATTCAGTCCAATACCAAGAATGTGCTTGCAGGCAAGAAGGCCACTTAGACCAGCCCCAACAATCACCATCTCCACTTCCATGTTCAACACTGACACGCCTAATCTTACAACAGAAGTCTCTTATTTTCAGACAGTAGGAGGATATCCTTATTATCTTGGAACAGGGAGAGCGTCTTGGTCCATTATATAGACAGCAAAGTTGGCCGTCACGAAATCAAGGAAATCAAGGAAATCAAGGGAAACACCGCTTGAGAGTGACATGAATTGAAGGTGAACCTCGCTTAGAGACGTTTGTGGTTTTTATAAATGCTCTCATTTTACACTTTGTTACTTAGGGTTAGGCGCTGGACCCATCTCATTCAGACAACTTTCGAATTCATCTTCTCATTTAGATGCCTCATGGAATACATTTTTAATTAATATTTCAGATGCAACAAAAAAACGATAAATGAATGCATACGGGGATGGAAAGAACCTTTGGAATCACCTCTTACCTCCAGTGGCTAGGAGCGGCTTCATTAGTATGAACACTGAGGAGTGGCTATCATCAAATCTGAGTATCAGTGAATGGACAATTCTGTTCCGTGGCCAGTAGTTTTTGGAACGGCATTGTGGAGTATGTGGAAATAGAGGAATGAATGGGTTGTCGAGGGTAAAATCATTGGTACGTCTCAGGCTGTTGCTTTGATTCATAGCCCTAAAACAATCGCAATTAGTGAGAGATTATAAAGAGGAGCGGTGGATTTGCTGGATCCTTCCCTGACCTGGGTGGAGATGGATTAAGTTAAACTGTGATGATAGTCTTAAAAATAATTCTATCCCCTGTAAGGAGAGGAGTTTTGCGGAATTCAAAAGGATCATGGATAACAGGCTTCACATTTCAAGGGGTAGCACACTCTTTGTGGGAAACTAAAGCAGAAACCATTAAGAGTGGTGTTTAATTGACAGTCTGGGCAGAAGTGTTCAAACTCCACTTAGAGAGTGATTCATGGGAATTGACTCGCGAAGCTTGGATCCTCTCTTTCTATTCGGATCCCATATTCATCACTCGCCACCTCATACTATTCATTCATACTTAAGCTGACAAAGCTGGCTACTGTGTATTCCCTCCAAGCACACAATCAATAAAGCCTGATTATAAAAAAAAAGAGTTAGTGACCACAACTATCGTAGTGCATGGAGCAATTAAACACATGAAAAATATTTTTCAATTATATGGTTTAAAAATATATTTTGTTATATAAATTATTAAAAATAATTTTATAGACACGTATTTCTGGCCATGAATTAAATCCCATGGAACATATGACAAATTGTATTTCACGTGAAAAAGGTTCTATATATCTGCTTAATGCTATTTAAAAAGGGGTTGTCCTCTGGGCTCTGGCTACCACATATGATTCTACTTTTAAAGAATGACTCAGCTATGGAATATTAATTCATTTTCGTCAGTACCAGTTATCCACCAGGACCACCACCTTTCTAAATATATCGGCACCTACCCTCTATATTTAATATATGAATGAATCTTTATCACTTAATTTATGTTTAGGATAAAAAGATGTAAATTTAATAAAACAACTAAAAATTTCCATGTTTAGGAGGTTCAAGTATTATTCCACTCTTCAAATTTGATACCTGCTAAATTCAGAACATCATTATTAAAACCTTATTCTCAAATATATCTCAAAATGATTCTCGGTTACTGGAACCTATTATGGAGGATATTGGGACCTAATTAGAAATTTATTTAGTTTGTTGGATTTTTTTTATTTGAAAATAGAACACGGAACAAAAATAAATAATTTGAAAATGAGTTATTTAATAAAAAATTAAATAATAATACTTATTTATTCTTAACTAAAAATTGGGCATTGAAACTTTAGTCTGCTGAACTATTTGGAATTCGCAATGGAGATCTCCATTTCCATGGTACGAAAAGAAGGAAAGGCTACACTTGAGGAAAACAGTAATAAATCATTATTAACAATGATAAATAATTTTTGAATTTTTTTTTTAAAAATTAAGGCCAAAACCAACTTCTCCTTATATTTATTTCATTCACCAGCGTGCAGCCATAATTCCTCAACACTTTTCTCAACAATATGTACCCACATTCAAACACGAGGGATTTAGGAAAAATGCGGAAACAGAATGGTCACAAGGTTTTAGGGGTTCTGGATCAAACTGGCCCCTCAGCCACACATTCTAAGTTAGTGTTGTATTACAACTCCCACATCTCCGTCATCATCTCTGGTTTATCTACCGGAGCCACCATCTTTGAGCAGCAGAGATCGGAGATTTTAAGAAGGGGAAATAACGGTCAATGAGTGGGTTAACGGTTCTTCCAATCTTAGACCACACACTTTGATGGTAACCAGCAGTAACAGGAGCTTGGTGCATGAGCTTCAATAGCTGCCACAGCCATAAAAGAAACTTGGTAAGGGAATACTATCTTCATTACGTGCTAAATATAAAAGAAAAGTAATCTACCTGCCAATACATGAATGTTTGTATAATGTTGCGCTTCCACCTGCACATATAATATATTGGGGCTTCTTTGTTATAGAAAAAAAAAAAAACTAATAATGACAGCCGGGAAGAAAGGATTTAAAAAACTAACGAGAACAATGAGATCAGTAGCAGGAAGCCGAGCCCGATTTCAGCATGTGAGGATAAAATGCTGAGTGTTGTTGTGTTTGACTCCACCCATACACAAGGATCCTCCAGGTATTTCCTGTTTAGCGCAGATGAGAGATTATTAAAGAATAATGATGAAATGAAGCACAGGAAATCTAATCTCAGATTAGTTTCCGACCAAAAACATAAAATCTGGTGCCTGGAAATGAAATACCATGAGTATACTTCTTTACCTGTATAGGGAGGAACGATTGAAATTACGCCTCAAGAATTTGGCAACAAGCTCCAGCGATCTGCATAAGATTGGAATCAAAGCAACTGCAGAAAAGGTCAATTCAGTTAACTCATCTTTTCAAGGACAACTACAGGCTGAGAATTATATATGGGAAACATTAAGTTGTAGTTATGCGACAAGAACAAAGGAAAAACAAAGTAAAAGATGCAAGAAACCAGAATGCTCACATTTGAGGCAAAGATGTGAAGTGACAAACATGAGGCAGTAGATGAAGTAGATAAAATCCTTGGTTGCGATTATTGACTGGAAGTAAACTTGCAAAGCCTGCAAATTCCATGCCCTGGGTTTCTACAGAAATAAAGGTCTAGTTAATGAAAGAAAAGGAACAGTAAAGGACACTGCAAGAAATAGAAGACTAGAAAAAGGGCCACAATTTAGCTTACCCCATATAGCGTATACAAGGAATACAAAGAAGAACATGCAGTGCCCATGAAAGATAGCCGGTATGCTCTATTGGAGAGATTTCCAGGAACAATAGGAATGACAGCGAGAACGGCCACAACAAAAACCTAAAGCAAACTAATGGTAAGATTGCAGTTTACTGGAAAAAGAACGGGAAGATAGCTCAAAAATAATGTGTTGCATACAACAAGACAATTTGCCAACCATTAACTGCTAGCCCCACAGTCATCAGTTTCTACGAACTCTTGTATAGGGAACATGGCAGAAATGACAAAGAAGAGGATCAACATAGAGGAAATTAATGAATTCATGCATTCAGCAATTAAGTTCAGGTTATGACAAAATCAAAATGAGGTCAGGCAGAGGCATTGTTTTGAACATAAAAGCGGAGTTTCGAGAGACTTGACAAAACGAACAATCGCAGGGGCTTTACGTCAATTAGATTACAGCAGAATTCCGACCGTGTAAGTAATTAAACAAGGAGCTAAGCATATTTTACTTGTTAAACAGGCACAGAAAATAGAGAAAAACGGAGAAAGTTAACTTGACATACAACTATAATGGCAAAGAAAGAACAAGTAATGCATACCCAAGCATTGACCGAGAACTGTATAGTTTGCCGGTCCCAGCGAAGAGCAGTAGGAGGTGCATTGGAACGTGCAGTCGTCGAAGTAGCAGAGGTCCTGGTAGTGGACCCTGTAGCCATAGGTTTGTTTCAAACGATTGAAATAGGTAGGTAACGAAATCATCAAAATAGGAAATAAATTCAAATAAATCGATTTACACTATTTGAGTCGAAATCATTCCAATTTTACTACTCTAATGGCATCTCAATAGCAGGAAAATGCCAGAAATTCTAACCTGAGGCAGTGCTACGCTGCCGAGGCTGCTCAGTGGAAGATGCTGAAGACGAAGAGGACGACTTTGCCGATTGAGACGACCCAGTCGTGGACATTGCCTCCACCACAAAATCGGGATCCTGTTTTTTTGGGTGGTGGTGAGATATAGTTAGAATACAAAACAACAAACCAAACATCGAAATCTTTGAAAGACAAGCAAAGCGAAGTCCTTAATACAGTAAACGAACAAAGAGAAGAACGAGGTCAATGGTTACGAACAATGTTACGCTGGTAGAACTTCCGCTTAAAGTGGTCGACGACGTCCGAGCGGGAGGAGAGATGCGGAGGTATGAGGATATTGGACCAGTAGTCGGCCCATCTAGGGTCGTTTTCGTAATCGTACGCCGCCGCCGCAAGTCTCTTTATCTTCTGCGGATCCTCTCTTTCTTCTCCCATTCTCTCTCTTCCTCACACACACACACAGAGATTCTGCTACCGATCAATCCGAATTTCGGGTTTCCTCCTCCTGTCTCTGGACTCTGGAAAGTTCTGCTTTGTTGGCTTCGGATTTCCAGTATCCACTAGTTCGTGAACTCCAGAGACCAGTGGTTGGTCACAAGGTAGTTAATATCAACTTCTACCGTTTCTACAGAGGCAGGAAAAGTGGTGAAAGCCTAATACGCTGCCGTATTAGCCGAAACGATGGCTCAGCTATACATACTGAGCAGAAAATCTACCCAAGAAGAGAAGACAGTATAGATAGTTCCTCAGAAACAACTCCAAATTACTGAAAGATGGTTTCAGATTTTCTTCAAGTGACATGAAAATTGATGAACTTGCAGGTTTCAAGAATCTGTCTTCCATTGAATCAGGCCTTAGACAATGCAAACCAGGAATGAAGGATTAGCTCCTTCACTTACAGAATATTTTACCCTGCGTAGGTTGTTCAGTAATCTGGAATGACTCTCCTGAGCATTTGAAGATAAAAAAGATAAAAAATCTCCAACGTTGTGCGTACAAGTGCAGAGCAATCTATGTAATGGTTTCACAGAAGATTTAAACAGGGGATTTTGCATTGATTCAATAAATAAATACAAAGAAACAATGCCTTGATGAATCTAAATTGACATAAGAAAATAGCCAATCATACAAGCAATGGAATCGTGTTAAACTGAGAAGGAGAAGAAGCCAAAATGAAGCAATGCCCTGTATTCTACAGAAATGGGCTGAAGCCGGACCTTTTGCCAGGATTAGATACAATATCATTATCAATCAGTGGCCTCAAATTCACAGATTGGCTGATTATATTTTCAATCAGCTTTTGCCTCGCCAAATGTAATACTGTATATTGCAAATTTAGTAGTGGACTGAAGTTGGTCTTGGTCATTCTCTAAGAAATGATTCACACGAAAGAGCAATTATGGATAATATGCAGCACCCTCACGGTGATCTTGGCTTCTCCAGCTGCTATGAGACTGATTATCTCGACTCCTCCAGCTATGTTGTGACTGATTGAAGAAATCGGAACCGCAGTCTTGACTGCCAAATGCCATTTTCTGAAACATTCTGATCTGAGCCGAGTGCTCTCTTGAATTGAAGACTTCACTCTGGCCAGGTTTCATACCATTTGATAAATCTGAAAATTCATCTAATGAATCTAGAGCTCTTACTACCTGTAATGGCAGAACAAGGGGGAAAAGAAACTTATATGAATGGCGAGACTAGTTGCATGAAGAATGGAAAAATATGAATCAAATAAATTAAATAATGACCTGACTCATCCGTGGCCTTCTTGCGGCTGAATGACGCACACAAGCTGCAGCTGCCTCAATCATCCGAAACATTTCGCTGGCAACAAAGTTCTTTTCCAGCCTTGGATCAACCAATGCGTCAAATTCTTCACTCTCCAGTGCTTCAGTAAGCAATGGCCTAGCCTGAGAACAAGTTTAAACCAAGAGTAACGTAGTGCCTAAACAACTGGATATAAAATTTCGTTCATCCCAAATCTTTCCAAACCAATCCTTACTGAGAACTAGGAACTCAGATGTGATGATGGAAAAATAAAGGTGAGAGCAAAAGGCCAGAGTGCAGATCCAAAGCTCTCCAAATATCCATACTTTTATTTGAAATCTGTAGTTGAGGTGCTTAACCTTTCATTTTTTTTGTTGGGTGCAATGAAACTTACCCATTCAACAAGGCTTTCATCACCCAATGGTTGAGACTCATCAACTGGTTTACGGCCTGTAATTAACTCCAAAAGCACCACTCCATATGAATAAACGTCAGACTTTTCAGTTAATTTTCCACTCGTAGCATATTCTGGAGCCATATATCTGGAACAATTCAAGAGCTATTTGTAAGTAAAAGCCAAACAAGAAAAAGTTGGATAGTTACATTTGTTGAAAGAACAATCACAATCAAAGAATCATCTCAATCCAAAAACTTCAAAGAAATTTATAGTTTGGGTGAAGGAAATTTAAAATGTTGACAATCCAAGTTAATGTAGTTTGTTTCCTAATATTGTAGCAAACTATCAAAAAGAAACCAACGTCAAGACCCACTAACCCAAATGTTCCCATCACACGGGTCGATACATGTGTATTTGAATCCAGTTCAAGGGCTATCTTTGCCAGTCCAAAATCTGAAACCTGCATTCAGAACTTTGCATGTAAGCATAGCTTTTTTCTAGATTTACATGCCTAAGGAATTGAACATTCACATATTAACCATCTTCTGAAGTATAATGCTGCCAATAAGGTTGCTGATTTGACAAACAGGGAAAAGACTCCATCAGCACATTAATGGCATAAAGTGATTAGGCTAAAAGTCGCTGCCTGTAAAATGAATTTTTCGCATGGTTAGTAGTAGCATAAGCAGGAATACCCGAGCTTCAAAATTGTTGTCAAGAAGGATGTTTGAAGACTTGATATCTCTGTGGATGATGCGGGGATGGCCTGATGCATAAGAGAAAATAAACCATGTATAAGCTTCATAACAACAAACTTCTTTAGTTAAGAAATGAGGAATGTGTATCCTACAAATTTCTTGGATTACAGTTTGTAGAATTCGATGATGTTAACATTTGAGAACAATTGAAACTCTGAACATCGTTATTGTTTGGAACTTAAATGATAGATATGTAAGAGGGAAAAATAAGAAAGAAAAAAAAAATTGGACTATTTCATGATTTCAAACAATGAAGAGTGAACATTCACCACTATAAATGACCTAGAAGTTTGGATTCCATTAAGAAAAATTACAATCTTCATGCAGGTATGTTATGCCACGAGCTGCACCGGAAGCAACCCTGACACGGGTTGCCCAATCCAGAAATGGCTGACCTTCACCTGCAAAGATTTAAAAGACTAGGAAACATAAGATTTATGAAATATTAAAAGGCCACTCATCAACTCTAACAAGAATGACTATAAAGAAACTGAATAGCAGGCAGGAATAAACTGAGAATAACAAAAAGGAACTCTGACACCAAAATAATCTACTTGAAAGAATTTTCCATTTGCTAGTATACAGCAAAATATACTAACTAGCCAAGTTAAATGTATAGAAGATGTCCAATTAATGGAGGAAAAAAAGTAGTCAATTTGAAAAATTTCTGCTAATCCAAGCTCAGAAATATATCTTACGGTGGAGATGGTAATGCAGAGTATTGTTAGGAAGATAATCATAAACAAGCAGTCGCTGATGCTCTGATGTACAATAGCCCACCAAGGAAACCAAATGGCGATGATGTACTCGGCTAATAATCTCAACCTCTGCTCTGAACTCACGTTCCCCCTGAGAACCGCCAACCTTTAATTTTTTTACAGCTATTTCTCTTCCATCGACCAGAATGCCTTTGTAAACATAACCAAAACCACCTTCACCCAAGAGATTCTGAGTTGAAAACCCACTGGTTGCTAGGAGTAGTTCTTCATACGTGAACCAAGATTTTGAATGGTTTACAAATCCCGGCTCTGATGGAGAATAAATGAAATCACTGCCAGAGGGGCTTCCTCCCCGGGGGGCTGGAGAATGTGGTTTGAGAAATAATGACTCTACAGTGAAAAAAGCTTCATTAGTTCTGGCTCCCTTTACACCAGCAATCTGCACTGCTTGGTTCCTCAGGAAAGCAGAGGCAGCATTCAAAGGAAACAAAAGAGAAGAACATATTTCACAGAGTTATTAATCAACCACACCCCTAAATTTTGTAACTGTTACAGTAGTCAAAACTTTGCACTAGTGAGAGCCGTCTAGTGACTGTATAATGTTTCCTCGCCGTCCTGGTCTATCCGACTAAAAATAGATCAGTGTTGTTACCTGAATTTTGGGAAGTGGCAAATGGAGAGGGCATATTGTACCCAACATTTGGTCTACCTTGCTTTCTCTTTTGTTTCCACACGAACCACACAGCCATCGCCAAAAAACTTACTACAAAACAAGCCACCATGCCTATTGCTACCGCACCTCCAGTATTTAAACCTCCTTTTTCTGCACGCATTGCATTTAAATGATCGTTTCCGTTGGTTTCTCCAGCAATTGGTTTCTCTGTGGGTAGTGAAGGAAATGGCAAGCTAGTAGGGCTTCCTATAGCTGATGAATTATCCGGAAGAGCAGGAGTTACGACAGGCGGAGCCAGAAAATTCGAGGGAACTGAAGGAGGAGATGCTGGCAATGTGGATAATGGAGGAGGAGGAGAATCAGGTTCTGGTGGTGGAGTACTAGACAGAGAACTAGATGGTGGGGAAGTAAATTTAGGAGGTGGAGGAGAGCTTTTGCGTGGCTTAGCTACTGGTGGGGGTAGTCCATTACTGGAAGGAGCTATGGGGACATCAGCAGGAGGAGGGGGAGAAGGGGAAACAGCTTGAGGCGGAGGGGATGCCACTGAAACCGGTTGGGGAGGAAGGGAGTTGATAACAGGTGGTGAAGGGGTAACAACTGGAGAGGGTGGTGGGCTACTAGCAGCTACGGGCGGGGAATTGGCTGGTGACGGAGGTGATGATATTGGAAGAGCTGGAGGTGGGGATACTGGCAGTGATATCGGTAGTGCAGGTGACGGTGGTGGCGTTGAGGGTGTTGTTGTTGTCATTGGCGCTGGAGGTGGGGATACTGGCAGTGATATTGGTAGTGCAGATGGCAAGGGTGGCGTTGAGGGAGTCGTTGAGGGTGTCGTTATCAGTGGCGCTGGAGGAGAAGCATCAGGAAGTGCTGGAACAGAGGTTTGAGGAGGTGGAGGTAAAGAGCTAGATGGAGTAGATGGCACTGAAGGATCAGTGGCCTGGTTAGGCTGAGATTCCGGAGAAAGGAGCTCGGTAGGAGTAAAATCCGATTGGGAAGAAGAAGGTGAGGGTGATGGAGGAGAGAAAGCAGTGAACGTTGGTGGTAGAACAGCTGATGAGGGGGAAGAATTTGGGGAAGGTGTAGTTGAAGCCATGTTTTTGCTTCCAGACGCCACAAACATATGCAAAGATTCTTAAAACTCCATAGACAAAATCATGAATTTTGTTACAAACAACTAAATCTCAGGCACCACGCTTCATTGAACGAATCTGCAACAAAAAGATCACCTTGAAGCCAAATGTAGCCCAAAACATGCGTATAAAGAGCGTCGCTTTGAACTCTCCCTTTCACTACAGAACCAGACTTCTCCAACAAAAGACAACAACGTCGAAAATCCAGTTCAAAAGTCAGGAAATCCGATCTACTGGGAACACCCAGATGGCCAGACCCTACGATCGCAGAAGAAGCTAGTTATACCAGAAGAAACCGAGCAAAGCCTGGTGGTTGGGAAACATCCAAAAGCCAGACAGCAAACTCCAAAACTTTCGCGACAATAATGACATTAACTGATCCTATATAACTCCATCAAAATACAGTCTTGAACATTAATCAAGACTCTAAATTGCTGCTGTGAGGAAAATGCAGCACCAACCCATATCTCCAACGCGTCAAAAATGACGACCCAGAAGGAAAAAGCGTAAAAGTATCTTACTTATCTATCTCAAAATTGAAGATTTTGTTCTCACATGTGGAATCCTGAAACTCCAATGAGTACCCCAACGAGAAAGTGGAGGAGAGCTTTTGCGTGGTTTAGCTACTGGTGGGGGTAGTCCATTACTGGAAGGAGCTATGGGGACATCAGCAGGAGGAGGGGGAGAAGGGGAAACAGCTTGAGGCGGAGGGGATGCCACTGAAACCGGTTGGGGAGGAAGGGAGTTGATAACAGGTGGTGAAGGGGTAACAACTGGAGAGGGTGGTGGGCTACTAGCAGCTACGGGCGGGGAATTGGCTGGTGACGGAGGTGATGATATTGGAAGAGCTGGAGGTGGGGATACTGGCAGTGATATCGGTAGTGCAGGTGACGGTGGTGGCGTTGAGGGTGTTGTTGTTGTCATTGGCGCTGGAGGTGGGGATACTGGCAGTGATATTGGTAGTGCAGATGGCAAGGGTGGCGTTGAGGGAGTCGTTGAGGGTGGCGTTGAGGGAGTCTTTGAGGGTGTCGTTATCAGTGGCGCTGGAGGAGAAGCATCAGGAAGTGCTGGAACAGAGGTTTGAGGAGGTGGAGGTAAAGAGCTAGATGGAGTAGATGGCACTGAAGGATCAGTGGCCTGGTTAGGCTGAGATTCCGGAGAAAGGAGCTCGGTAGGAGTAAAATCCGATTGGGAAGAAGAAGGTGAGGGTGATGGAGGAGAGAAAGCAGTGAACGTTGGTGGTAGAACAGCTGATGAGGGGGAAGAATTTGGGGAAGGTGTAGTTGAAGCCATGTTTTTGCTTCCAGACGCCACAAACATATGCAAAGATTCTTAAAACTCCATAGACAAAATCATGAATTTTGTTACAAACAACTAAATCTCAGGCACCACGCTTCATTGAACGAATCTGCAACAAAAAGATCACCTTGAAGCCAAATGTAGCCCAAAACATGCGTATAAAGAGCGTCGCTTTGAACTCTCCCTTTCACTACAGAACCAGACTTCTCCAACAAAAGACAACAACGTCGAAAATCCAGTTCAAAAGTCAGGAAATCCGATCTACTGGGAACACCCAGATGGCCAGACCCTACGATCGCAGAAGAAGCTAGTTATACCAGAAGAAACCGAGCAAAGCCTGGTGGTTGGGAAACATCCAAAAGCCAGACAGCAAACTCCAAAACTTTCGCGACAATAATGACATTAACTGATCCTATATAACTCCATCAAAATACAGTCTTGAACATTAATCAAGACTCTAAATTGCTGCTGTGAGGAAAATGCAGCACCAACCCATATCTCCAACGCGTCAAAAATGACGACCCAGAAGGAAAAAGCGTAAAAGTATCTTACTTATCTATCTCAAAATTGAAGATTTTGTTCTCACATGTGGAATCCTGAAACTCCAATGAGTACCCCAACGAGAAAGGTAGCTCTTTTCTTCCTGTTTTTTTCTCCTTTACTCTGTTCAAAGCAAAAATCATGAAAGAAAAAAAATTATGAGCCCACGAAATATGCAAAGCAACGTGGGGGCAACTTGGGTGACTACCCCTCCAGGCTTTGCTTCACATGCAGCGGATACAAGGAAATTCTTTTGTCGGTATCTTCTCATGTTGAAAATGGCCTATTAGTCATAGCTGGCCTTCTCTCTTTTACTTTTATCTGCCATTGTCAAGGTGACAAAATGATCCTCACCTTCCCAGGTCACGATTTACAGTGCTCAGCCAAGATTGTGGAGCTTGGCAACAATGACATTGAAATGGTGGTAGAATGTCTAAAATCTTCAGAATCAGAATGGAATCTATGAATAAAATCAAGAGGAAAGGATCAAAACCTTCAGGGTCACCCATGCTACTGCAATTATTGATCCTGATCATCTCCTCACCCATCCCAAAAGAATTAATTAATTAAATAGATAAAAAAATAAAGGACTGGACTAGTTAGCTACTTAGCTGTGAATGGGATTAACCCCTGAGTAGACGTCACTAATGAGGCAAATACCATGTAAGAATTTGATACTCAGGAGGAAGTCAGCCCTCCATACCCCACCTTTCCTGGACTTTTAAGGATTTTTTAGTCATGGACATTACCTCATTCTCACTGTCAGTTTCCAACTGCCGCGTTCTTCTTAATGCGAGGTTGTTGATTACTGGGGATTCGATAAATATTATTGGTGCAATATAATAGTTGATGCTGTTCTTGAGCATGTGTTTCTGAGCATTTCAGATTTGTTTTATTAGCAATTTTTCCAATCTCCAGCTGGATCTTCGACACACAATTTATAGAAATGGTTTGTACATAATGAAAAATATTTTTTTTATAACTAGATTAATCTTTCATGAGATCAAAATCAAATAAAATCTCGTTTCAATTGGCATCTCATGTCATACGATACTCTTTTAATTAAAAAATAAAAAGTCTCATCATATCCTACGAGATTAGGACGAAGTCCTGGATTTGAAACTCTGCGGCCCAATAAGCCAGAAAATAGAGAAATTGGATTCTTGATCCAGTTTGTGGACCTGAACACCGTTGGGCTCTTTAGTTTGTGGATCCAAGATCTAGACAGGAGCCCGTCGATCGTTAAACAACAAAGTAGCCCATACACTACAAAAATGCCCAAGTGAAATTTCTTTCCAGGCTTTGTAAAAACTGAGCTCATTAACCGTGACGATACATCTTGTTCTTCGACTGGCCCCCGGCCGATCTTTCGGGGCAGTTTCTACAGTTTACGGAAAGAAATGGCGGGACTGCTAGCCTGGGCAGCAGATGTGGTAGGAGCTCATGGGAATGCCCAGATCAACGATTCCGATATCCCAATTGTTTTCACGGATGACCAACGAAAGTATGTTCAAGAACTGGAGCGAAAGGCCGAGTCTTTGAGCCGGACGATCCAAGATTTACGGCTCAGATTGCCTCCACCGGACATCTCACAACGCCTTCCCCACCTTCACGCTCATTCCGTCGCTTCCAATGCCGCTCTAGCCCTCCAGTTGAACGCTCACTCTGCCACCAAAGAACAGGTCTTCTTTTCATTTATGTTTGGGTTCTAATTTTGCTTGATTCTTGGCTGGGCGCTAGCGCTTTTTCTCAAGTTTCTCATGTTCAAGTGCGTTTGCCGCCGTGGGTGATCCGGCTGCTGTTTGACGGAAGCTTACTGTGCTTTTGGTTTACCCCTATTGATTGGTCTGCCTTGATTGTTAAAAACAGGCCCAGTTGAGAGAGGTGACCTTGCTGGAAGAAAATGCTGAATACGAGAAGGCCATTTCAGATTGCGAGAAGAAAATACAAGAGAAGATCGAGGAGAGAAACATACTGTGGAAGAAATTACAGGTTGTGTACTTGGTCACCATGCCAGGCTGAATATTTTACTATCTTCCTTGTGTACACGTTGGTGGCTTTGACATCCTTTATGATTGATTTTAGGAAATGGAAGTCATGGAGAAAAATTTGAGAGAAGAGTTGGAAACTGCAGAAGCTGCAATCGATGCCGATCCATCTGGAAAACCTGCTGAATCAGATGTATCCGAATCAGCTTTTAAAGCTGCTGATACTGCAAAATCTGCTATATCAGACAAGTTGGACGCCAAGAAAAAAGAGCTGGTATTCTATGCTGTTATTGTGTCTTACAAATGCACTCTTTTCCCGACCCTTTGTTCAGCCGCTGACATGTTTTTGTTGTTGGTGCTGCAATTTCATGTGATCCTGTCAGAGTTCAATGGAAGAAACAGTTCGAGATTTAGAGGATAAGTGGGCACAAATTCAAGGTTCTGCACGGAAGCTACCTACTCCAGGTATATTGTCTGATGTACATTTTGTTAAGTTATCCAAATAAGGTAAATATCACATAGTGGTAAGTTGACATGATGTGATTTCTTCCACGCAGCTCAGAGAGAGAAAATGTTGGACAAACAAATCCACAGCCTAATTGAGCAACTAGCAGCAAAGCAGGTGAATGTTAAAAATCTTAAGAGAAGTCGTTTTTTATGACTTACTCCTCTCCTATGTGACGAGTAAACACTCTTCATCAACTGTCTTCTTCTTGTCCTCAGACTCAGGCAGAAGGCCTATTTAGCGAAATTCATTTGAAAGAGATGGAGTTAGAAAGATTGAACGGGCTGTATAGAAGGCTTGAAAGCAGTAATCTAGAGGCCACTACCGCCAGGAATCGGTTTGGAAGAAGCAACTCGGAGAAGGGATCCACATCTTCAGACTATATTGCTGATAAGCTTCCATATTCCACTGGTGGCCGAACAGAGCAACAGCAGAGGCTTATACTACTGAGGTCGGCATTTGTCCTCTACATATTGTTCTTGCACATATTGGTCTTCCTAAAGATATCATTTTGAAAAGTATCTCCATAAGCACTGCATATTCTGCACAGAGGGATTGTTTTGGCCGCTTGTTGGATGTTGAGGAGGTATTTAGTATTTACCCTGTTGTGTAGTGCTCACCTTCATAATTTTGTAAGGAAAGCAAATGACTTGTCACTTACTGTGTTACATACAACTCTTTTCCGGTGTGGAGAATTCCAGTGTACAATGTCATTTAGTCAAACTGCGAACTGAGATACAAAGTAGTAAGTTTATGGTAAAAGACTTGTCATTAATAGTTTGTTCAAATGAGAGGTACAAATGATACTTCAAAAAACTGATCATCAGTCACAAGTGACTTGAGCCGACAGGAACATGAGAACCAGAGACGACAGCCTACTCCAAGAATGGATCACAAGTACGAGAGCTATTTTGAGGAAAAATCAATATATGTACGAGTTTTTGAATATTCAGAACACATACTACAAGAGAAGCACATTAAGGTGCATGGTGGTAAAGCCTTTGGAGATCCATGCAGTGAATGCACGTCCATGGTGACACAGGGGGATCCAGGCAATAGGAGTGAATACATCTATACTGGCAAAGATGGCAGCTAATTAGAAGTTCCACAGGTTCCCGGCTGCGGCATTCACTACAAACCGATGCTACTAGGATCTGTTTAATCCACAGAAAAATGAAGTACTTGTTATAAAATTGTGAATAATATTAAAACACTTCATAAGATAAAGGGCGAGAATGCCTCCTCTCAAACAGTAGTTCTATCTTGTGAAATCACTTGCTTTACCAGCCGTGAATTATAATTTTTAATCCTATAATGCTGGGTCAGAATAGATTCATCATACATTAGCTCGTCTGCTACAGCGCTGAACTTTTGAACAGATAATGTTTCGAATCAATGAGAAAACATGAAATAAAATGAAAATGTTTATTGCTTTTTCCTTTCAGAATTTAATATCATAAGGGAACACTTCTTTTTCTAATTGAGACAGATTGTAGATTACATCATTTAACTTCCCCCAGCCACCAGGAATTGTTATCGTTACGTTGTTCAAAATTCCACATTAAATTCAGAAGCTGAATAATTTTATCGCAATTGTATGATAGCTAATTCACGGAAAAGAATTGACTAATTAGACGAACTCCAGGCAAGAATATCTATATACTCATTCAAGTACGAATATTACCTCGGTATCAAATCTGAGAGTCTCTTGGTCCTCGAGAAGGAAAACATCAGCTGATGATGTACACGGAATAGTTTGCGAGTAAATTTTTTGATCAGAAGTATCTGCAGCTTCAACCCTTATGATTCGGTCAAATCTAGCCTTGCAGAATGGACAAGTTGAAGCTTTTCTCATCGATGCCTATAAACAACATAAGCAACCAAATAGAACACAAAAATTATAGACATATAATAGCGAAAAGCCATCATTTAAAGCAATCAAGATAGCCTGAAGTATTTGTGGCTAAATTCTTTAAGTTGCTAAAAATAAGAAACCAGAAAACAAACATTTTCTGCTCCCATAGACTAAAGTTTGACCAAGTGTTAAACCCAAAAAGATAATTTGAATGCACAAAGCCCAACCTTAAGAACTCCTTTCAAGCAATTTTAGAGAAGAAGCAAACTTTTTCTCCTTATTCACTAACTCAATGGTCGCTCATAATTAATCAAATAGTTTACACACAGAATCCAAGAACCCTCTCAGGATACAAGGAAAGAGAATGCAGTAAGTAGAAGTGAATACATTACATACCCTATGATCCGCCCAGCCTTGGATGCAATGATAACAAAATCGATGTCCACATGGCAAGATGCCTCTGGTTGAACTGAATTCTGTCAAGCATATAGCACAGGATAAGTTCACCGAAGTAGGTGACCCTGGTTTCTTGCTTGAGTCCTCGTCATCAGACCTTAAAGGAGTACGAGTATTCTCAGGACTTAAACCCGAATGCTCAGACATAGATATAACATTCCAATCTCTGATCTGTTCAACTTTGTCTAAAGGTTCAGCAGAGAAAACCCCATCAGTTTCAAAGGCAGCATTAGATGTTCCTCCAGTTTCAAATATATGCATATTTCTTTTGGCATGTGTGTCTCTGGATGAAGCAGCCTCTGTGCCTTGCTGGTAATGAAGCATGGTTGGATTCTGGTCCATGTCAGATTCCAGGAGTACAGTCTCCACATTATGTACGCCAACAATTTTCTTCGCTGGTGGACGTGTTTTCTGAGAAGATTCACCTAAATTTGAGCTTCCAATGTCAACAGAATCCTTCCTTTTTCCTCTCAACACATTTGAATCAGGGCTTGAGCCTTCATGCCACGACACCTTCCTTTTTTTGCTCATAGAGCTTCGAGTTTCAGGCTTCCCAACAGAAAATAAAGAAAGTATTTTCAGCAAGGATAAAATGCATCACTTGAGGTAAGGCAAAATTCAACAGAAATAAGCTATTGAATATCAAATGCTTTTAAGATGAGTTGAATTCCAAACCAAGCAAAAATAAACTGAGAAGCTTGGCAAAATATAAGGGGAAGCGATGGAAGATGCAAACCATGAAGTCATAGGATGAACGGATATGAGTTTGCAGGTACATACAGAAAACAAAACAAAGAGAACAACTGTGGAGAATTTCACATTAAGATGGTATGATTTTCCATAGCAAATGAAGGCAATGTGACTGGATCTGAAGATTTTCAAGATCAAGCTTCTTGTCTTTCCAGGAAGAAATAAAATTTTGCTATGGGCATCACCAACATTGGATCTATAAAAACAGCTAGATCATTTTTATCATTTGTCTATGATGTTGGCACGACCTCTAACGAGCATTACATACTTAAATTAGTAGAAAGGAACAAACAAGTAGCTTGCTAAGTTTAGTTAGAAAAGAAGATTGTAAAAGTACGTGCATTATTATAGACCTTTTCAGGCTTTGCTTTATATTTGCGACGACTGCTTTTTCCAAGATCCGGAAACAAAATCTGCAGTTAACCACAGTTGAAAATTGTTAGATGTCACTCTCAAAAAAAAAAAAGGCAATATGAGAGCAGAAAAATATAATTTCTTCATCCAACAAAAGGATTATATTCTTACTTCATCCAGTAAGGAATCAGTCCAAGCAGGAAGACAAGAAGTGCCACATTCAACGTCAACTATTCTTCTCCGGTCATCATGACGGGAATTGGATCTGTCAGACAATGCTTCGCAGCTCTTCTCTAGAGATTTAAGCTTACCAACAACCGGAACTTGCAGCAACAGAGGCCCCAGCTCTTCTCCGCTACGAGACAATCAGAACCCCAAGTGAGAAAAAACTTTTAATTGATTTGTAATCGAAGAAGAAACAAAGCAAACCTTTGCATAATATAGGGATGCTCCGGCACGCGCTTCCCTTGCTTTACACACTCCTCAACCCACCGGTGATTCACGATTATCGTGTTGAATTTCTTGGCAAGATTGTACTTTCTTCCTTCGAATCTCCAGCAAACCTGATTTCGCAAAATCAAAACCCTAACAAGTTTACTTTCCTCACTCTAGAAAAAACCCTAGGTAATTAATTGAAAACTCACCAGGTGGGTGACTGATCGCGACATTGCACCGACGAAGCTGGCGCCGGAATGAGAAACGAGCTTGATGAGACTAAATCGGTCCGTTCCGTGGTAACCACTCACGGTAGCTACCACTGATTGCATGCCGGGAATCTGACACTTCATTAATTCTGCCAAATCACAGGTGTGCAACGATATTTAAATCCAAACGAACTGGCTGAATGTCTTCAATGAACCAGATTGATTATAGATTCTGGAGATGAAGAGAAAAACGATGATGAGGTATTGGAAATACCTTGAACTGTTATCGAACCATTGAAAGTTTTACCGGGAAATCCCAAATTTAAATTTCTTTCGCCCGAAGACGAAAAGAGGTTTGGAGGTCTGTGTGTATAATAAGCTCATGAAAATCGGACCCCAATCTGAGCTGTTGCTGGCCTAAACCAGATCCAGACTAAATAAAAGCCCAAAAACAAATGCCACTGCCTCCTATTGTTTGTTTGGTTATTCCATTCCATGTTTCCAGAGACGAGAGTATAAACTATGAATAAAATCATAATGTATGGACTTTACCAAATTGTTTGGTTTGTTTATTATATACAGAATCAGAACCAATGTTGTGTTCTGATTACACAGAGATTTAATTATTCTTATTTTAGAAGAAAAATGAAGATTTAAGTATGATTAACTAAATAAATTAAGTTATGAGAAATTGAGTGATATCTTTCATTTAGATTTACATTAGCTTTACAAGTAAAGCGAAAAATCGAATAAATTATATATGTATATATATATATATATAAGAGGAATATATTAAAATAAAAAATTACTAGGAGAATAATGTGGGTTAGGAAAAATCAAAATTGATTCATTATGAGGTTTCCCCCTTCATTTTATTACAGTTAAATAGCGACCAAAAGATAAAAGGAAATGGCGCCATTCCAGTACTTAAATCAGACAAAAAATGCAATTGAGTTTGACTTAAATGTAATATCCCAGTTTACAAAGGTAACAAGAACAAGCAATCATAGAGTATTTTCACAGCAATACCATTAGGAAGAACCACAACCCATACCATGCCAGCCACTTCGAACTGCAGCACAAGCTTGAGCCAAGGTGCCACCCAGAGCGTTCATCTAACAGGACAAGTCCGAATTAGGTAGAATAAAATCAGCAAGGCAACTAGATATGCGATTAATTCAAGTTTCTAAATCAGGCGACGGCCAATCAACAATATAAGTATCAAACTGTCTTAGTAAACGGCCTCAATTGCAAACTTTAAGGAAAAAAATTAAACAGCTGAATTGCCTTTAGGGTGTAACATCATGTGCAGTATATTCAAACTAATGCTATGTATCAATATCTCAGAATCGTTGGAAGTTTATGAACTTACACTACAGAGAGAAGATTGGGAAAGTAAAAGTTGGAGGTCGTTGCTCGATGATGTACCATTCAGGCTGATCGATGTCACAAGAGGTTGGCTATCTATGAAACAAAAAGTCCAGCCAGCCGACGTATCTCCGTAAAGAATGTTGAACCATATGATCTGTAAATATTCTCATCTCTTAACAGGATTCGCAACTTGAGGCGGTGCCTCATAGGCATTTCCAGATCTAGGTGGCGGTGTTGCAGAGCCATAAGGCATATTGCTAGCCAGTGCTGCTTGCCCGTGTAGCCCGGCAACCCCTCTGGCTGCTGCATCATAGCCAGAACCTCTGGCTGGATCATAATTAGTCCCCCGTTGCATATCATAACCAGGTAGCCACTGTGCATCATAACCATGCCCTCTCTGAATTTCATAACCAGGAGTTCTGTGTGCTTCATAGCCAGGGCCTCCATGTGCCTCATAACCAGGTCCTCTCTGATGGTCATAAATATACCCCCTTTGTGGATCAAACCCTGGTCCTCTCGAAACGTCAAGACCAGGTCCTTTAGGGGCACCATAGCTAGGGCCTCTTGCAACATCATAACCAGGTTGCGGGGGTGCAGCACCAGATTGAGCTCCAATATAAGCAGTGGTGCTAGTGCCAGGACCAGGATTAGCAGATGAAGTGACATTGGCAGCACTGGCACTGGTATTACCAGGTAGAGCGGTGTTTACCTATTCAGAAAATAGATATCCTCGGTTGTCACTTCATCTCCAGAAGCAGTAATAAGCTAGACCCGTCAAAATATTAAATAGACACACGACACAACCATATTCATAACATTATGTGACACTCATGCACTTCCACAACTGAATGTTGATTGATAGTTTAGGAAAAAGTAAGAATGCAGGTCAATCATTCCTTCCGGCTTTCAGACACCAGGATGATTCACAACTCAAAATTGTAATCAACCAACACTAACAGCCATGACCATCTAGAATTTAGTTCCGATATAATAGAAATATTTAAAATCAAGCATAAATTCATGTCATGTTTTGATAATAAAATGCGTCTTTACTTTCTGAAATAAAAATGACATTTGGAGATAAAGATCCCATGACACCATATCATAGCATCCCTCAGCTTCTGAAACAAGAACTGAAGATTGACAAAAACATCCCAAAAGATAGTTTTCAATAAGAATATGAACTATTATTAACCTTTTTTAGTTATAACGTCATAATGGGTGATAAAACAGAGAAGATTAGAATACAGAAACAGGAAAACAGCAACTTTAACATAACTGTTCATATGGAAGTTGCCATACCTGGCCATGAGGAATGCCATAACCATCTTCGTACATATTTTGTCTCTCATTGTTTGTAGAGGTGCCACCATATGGCCCAGCAGCAACTGAATGCAAAGATTAAGCCCATATAAGTCAAGAAAAATGGCTGGAAACAAGGTGCTGTAAAGGAGCAAATGGGAAAAGTAAGCACACACCGGTTCTCATATCAACATTAGCTGCTCTAGTCAGCTCTGACCGAAGTTTTTCCACTTCCTTGGACATTGTAAGATAGTTCTTTTCCATCGCTTGAAGTGATTCAAGGTGGTCATTGAACAATTTCTTCTCATACTCGTATGAAACCCTATAGTGGCATCGTCATATGTTCAGTTGGAAATAACTCAACTCAAAGAATACATGCCAAATTGTTGAGTAAACTGAGAGTGCCAAGTCAAAAAAGAAAATGAATAGTCCTTTCGATGCAAAGATTGATTTCATCGACAGAACAAGTACCTGCATCGCTGATATTCTTGACGGAGATTCTCAAGCTCGGACATCATAACCTGAATATGTTGTGAATCTGTGTGAGCCCTATGAAGATCCTGATTCAACTGATGCACTTTGGCCAGAAGTTCCTGCCTAGCTCCAACTAACTTTTCAGCTTCTGCCCTTGCCTGCTGCAGCTCCAACCTAACAGAATCTGCATCTTTCAAATCCCCTTCCAACCTGGCAATCTTTTCCATAAGTCCCCTCATCTGCTGCTCTCTTTCAGCCTTCAAAGCATCTATATGAGCATGTAGCATCTGCAACTCATGCTGCGCAGCAGCAAGCTCCTGCCTCAACGTTCCGTGTGTGTTAGCAAGCCTATGATTTTCCGCCGCAAGCCTTTGCATCTCCACGTGCTGTGCAGCAATCTTCTGCTCCATAACTTCCGGGGGAGGCACCATTTCAAAATGCGGAAACGGACCTGGCATGGAAGGATGCACTCCGGGGCCAAACGGATCCGGACGCACCAATCCATGACCCGGGTGAGGGCGCCTGAGATGATGTGGAGGAGGAATTCTTCCTTTACTCCCCATTCAAAATCAAACTAATTCTTCCCTGTCGAAAAATTCTAGGAATAAGGAAACAACGTACACTCACACCATATGTAGACATCCACATAACGCCATCGCCATCACAAATTACATATGAACAAAGCATACTTCATGACTCAAACAAAACTGAATCCGCATTAACGATAAATCCCCTGAATTATTAACCTAAAGTTACGTAAGTACAGAGTTTACCTGAAGGACGATTGGAGCCGAAACTAGAGCCGATGTAGTACTTAAAGAGATTGACTGACCTAAGCACGAGCCTCCAGCGTAAGGCTGAACGATGGCATCACTATCTTTTTATTCTTTCTTGTTTTCTTTTTCTCTGTCGATTCGGGAGTGGAACAACCGGTTACCGAGTGAGAGGTGTTTCTATCTCGCTCGCTTATGGGTGTGGATTCGTCACTGACTTATCGGACAATCTCGCTATTGTCACCCTCCTCAAAGTTATATTTGACATGTCGTACCACAAAATCGTGATAGCTTTTCTAATTCTCCTTCGACTATGACAAACGACCCAACCCAGTAGTAACCTATGCCATCAGGTGCCCAGCGTATGGATCCGCTGGTGGGCTTCAATGGAAGATTAATCGGCCGATCAGAATTAAATTTAAATTTATTTATAATAATTATTTTCTTCTACCTATATGTGCTATGCCTTTCTGTATATGAACCAAACCAATTATTTTTCATGCGCACTAACCATTACAACCAGGGGGTCACATTGTGCATGGTAACAACTTGCTGCGTAAAATAATTTTACTTGTAAAAAGAAACAATTATTAGGGTAACCCATTTATTTCCCAGGAAGCTCATCAGGTTCCTGCACGGGCATATCAAGCATTTAGTTCAAGGAACCTCTTTATGATGCCCATCATTTCCCCTCCCGGAAACCTTCCAAGACACCCCCTGGCTGCTGCTATTTCGCTGAATTCACAAACCGAATCGCCACCGAAAGCTTTAGTCTGCTTGCCCGATCGACCTTCGTTAATGTTATCTTCCGGTAGGTCTTGGTCAGGTACAACAGTGGGAAGAGGAAATGGGTCTAGAGAAGTCTCCATGACAATTGACTCCCCACCTACTGCAACTACAAAGTCTCTTAGTCGGCAAATGGAAAATGGAACTGGTTCAAAACTGTGATCTCCATATTCAACTGGAGTGGAGTGATCTCCAGTGACACAAAGGAAGTACTGAAACTTTCCAGTGGACTCTGTCTGCCATAGAAGCTTGGCTAGCTGGATGATGGCTAGATCTACAGCTTCCAATGCTTTAACTTTCAAAACACTCGCCTTGTCGTGGCCAGCATCATCTATTGCCTAAAGTTCCAAGAATCAAAATAACCATTATGATGAAATGCTAACAAATGATCAATCGATGAAAATGAGGGGGAAAAAATTAAATGAGTTTGAGCAATCTATGAGATTTGTTGAGAAATATAATGGGGCATTTCGCGAAACAGAATGCTGATGTTTTAATGACTATGTTTAACTTGTCACAGCTAAATCTCAGAAAACAATTGAAGAGAGTTATAGCCTGGTGAACCATGGCCACATCAGTAAGCCAGCAAAAACTTTCACTCTCATCAAGTGAAACTATGATAAAAAGGAGAAAAGTATCATTATGGAAGAGGACAGAGCATTTGGTAAATAGAACACTAAACCTTAATATGAAGAAACCCAAAATCGTAACCATCTGGCCTGCCTGATTTGAATTCATCCTCCCCTGGTACAAACACAGAGGGACAGGAATTCAAGGGAGCTGACAATGCCTTAGCTATGGCAGTAGCTTTGGATGTCAAAAGTGTACGATAATCTCCAGTTGCTCCTGGAGCATCCAAGATATCAACATCTAATGACAAACCCAGACCAGCGATGATTTTTGTAGGAGCCACCATGCATGGCCACAGCCCATGTTTCATTTCGAATGAAGAGACCTGCAATACAATGAAAAGAAAGTCCGATTTTAAAGGTAAATCAAATAAATTCTCCAGGATACAGACCCGTTTTTAAAGCAGTTTCTCCCTCATGTAACAGAAATCATTAAAAAATGGTACTCATCACGCTTTGTGTTAGAGTAAGCCTATGCCAAGAAAACACTGCTGAACAACCCCAACTCAGACAATCGTGGTTGCATCCTGTTGTTGAGTTCTTACTTTTTATTCATGATTATGCACTTTTACATTCGGCATGGTGAAGGAAACCAAATCACAGCTTTGATCAATAGTACTAATTATGCTTATTCCTAAAAGTAGGAAAAGCAAAATAACAATAGAAACTGCCGGATTTCTAAACATCACTACTGCCTTCAAAGACATGAGAAAAATGACAGATGATACCGAAAAACAGACATGGTAACAGTTGAAAACATAACATTGTGGTGCAACATAACAAATGAAAATATGAAATTTTGTTTCCCAAGCATGTATGGTACCTTTCTGAAAGAAAAAAAGAAGCATAGCATTAAAGAATTGAACTTCCCACCTCTATTCGAATACCACATCCCCTTAAAAGAACAAGATTGGCAATATTCTTTCCTTCAGCTGCTCGTTTTGCATTCAGTGGGTGAGAAACAAGAATCCTTGATATCTCTCGAGACAACTCATTAACAACAGCGGCAGTGTGCCTTGCCTCATCAGTATCATCCAAGGCTTCTGCTTTGAGAAGCAAGCGGTTGTCTTTCAATGGATCAGTTCCCGATATATTACCACTCAGTCTAGGTCCTTTAACAACTACTCCACATCTATGTTCTGTTGCATACCTACAGTTTGGAAGTGACTGCTTTTACATTTTTGCATTAGATAATCCATGTTACAAAAAAACTCAAATAAGATTTTCAATTCTCTTTCCAATGATTTCAATGCGAATTACAGTTTATCATCAACCAAACACAAACTTGAAATAAAGCTTAGTTCAACTTGTTTGTTCACCCAAAGCTTTTCAAGAACTATCTTGCAAGAAAGGATGCCATTATGAGTTGCTCAATTGATAAATTAGCATAATTAGCTTCATCATCTCACTTCTAACCAACGATTGAAGAAAAAAATGCTGTTAAGAGAAGAAAATTTTAATTTTATAATTTGGCAATAACCAACATGTCATCCATATTTAACCAATAAAATTTTGACTTTGTCGCACTCCAAAAGAAATAAATGGAGCACAGTCATTTGGCTTTGACCAAACAGAAAGCAAGTAAGACACTAAAGGTATATGCACCTGACTCTGACTTCATATTCAGGGAAAGATGGCAACTTCATTCCGTCGAGTGCAGCACAGAGAATTGGCCCTTCTTCTTCAAAGTGCCTGTCAGCTCTTCGACTGATTACTATTCCAGATTTCTCATCCAAGGTTGCAAAATTGGACTGCAGATTAAAAAACAGGTTACTATACCTAAGAAAAACTGATCAAAACTAACAACTGTTTCAGCACTTACATAATTTACATTACATTTTATGGCAAATCACGTAGCTCATACAGGTTATCAGAGAGACAGGGAGGAAATTGTGTGGAAAAGACTAGGAAACAATCCATCGAAAGGCTATTTAATTAGCCAATAAATTCTTATGTTTTAATCAGTAAGTGGATAATTTGTCATATCAGTAGCACCAATTAAAAAACTAGCACGGGTATTCTTCTCATGCATAAAAGATTTTCAGGAATGGCAGAGTAAACATCACGGAGAACATCAACTATAACTTAAGATTGATGACATATCAGTATGAGCAATAATCAGGGATAAGCAAAAATGTCGACTGCCGGGCATGTAAATAATCCATCAAGACTATTATGGATGATCCGTAGATCCAGAAGACCTTCTTGCAGCGAATGAAGCACAAAAATCCTGATTCCTCCACCCATAACCATACATAAGTAACCTCAGTAAACATTCTAGAATATCAAAGAGATCACAACCAAGCAGCACAAAAAATTAAGAAGGTAATAAATTCGGTAGAAAAAGTGGCATCCACCCACCTTGAATGCAATATCACCAGGTGACATCGCCAATCCAGCACCCATAGACTCAAATGCACCTCGACCCCTGTAATACACTCTAGGATCATAACCCAGCAAAGAAAGGTGAGCAGTATCACTTCCACAACCCAACCCGACTTCAACAGGATCCATAAGACCGTTAACTCCAGCAGATGCAACAGCATCCAAGTTGGGCAACTTAGCTGCTTGTAAAGGAGTCCTATACCCCAACCTGGGCAGTGATACATCACCCAATCCATCAATCAGCACAAACGCCACCCTCTTCTTCTGTTCCTGAGGACTACCCATACTTCTTAAGGTTATACTTGCTTTCAGCACCGAATTAGATTTTCTCACCTGTATAAAAATCCATACGTACATATGTTGAAAAGCAGCTAGTTTACAGAAATAATTAAAAAAATAATAATAAACTAATTAGCAAAGTCCAACAACAAGAAAGATGGCATTAAAGATGACTTTGTAATAATTAGGCAATTAGCTTAGGATCATGGTCAACAAAGCGTTCCACTTCGGTATGACACACTCAAGTGCAGTAGTACTATCTATCTTCGCAGAAACTCCGATGAGAAACTCGATAAAAGGGCAAACCAGGCTGCATTACTCAATGCGTTACAATTAAGAAGGTAGCAGCACAATACACAAAGAAGCAATTCGTTGCAGTTTATGAAACATAGAAGATTAGAGATCATCTCATCAGACCACATTAACGCATAAAAAGATAAAAAGGACAAAACCTTTGTCCCAGAAACCTTGCAAACTAAAAAAAAAAAACAGAACGATGAGGAAGAAAGCTGATCCCCTTCGAATTGAGAACAAATCGTACACAGCACTACCTCCAACGGCGCCGCCGGTGATTTACTTTACTCTCTCCCAACTCCGAAACTATATTCGACGTACTTCGTTGTTGTCGGTCGGAGAATCACACTGAAAAGATCAATCACGCTTTGCTTTCGCATTGAACGGCTAAAAGAGAGTAATCGGCTCAAAATTCCAGGCGAGCAGATTCTTAAAATTAATTCTTTTTATTTTTTTCAAAAAAAATTACATTTACTGTATAATTATAATATAAAATATTAAACAATTTAATTTCATTACGTAAGGTTCTCTAAATAAGAATTTTGCCCATTCCGAAGTCTTATCCAACAGTGGTGATTACACTGTACTAGACTGTCTGTTCAGTTTTCTTAGTTCCGTTATTATCGTCGAACTTCACGAAAGTTAAAAATCGAGACATAAAAGGCAAGTCATGAGCAGTGCTTGAAGGCCCTTTGGTTTCAAAGAGCCCCAAACTAAAAGAACTGACTGCTTGTTTTCAGGGCCCTAATTCTATGGGCTCAATGGCCCAACAGACCCAATTCGGTAGCAAAGAACTTTGCATCAGATTTCTTGAATCGATGTTCTTTTATTTATTCAACACACGGTTTTACAGAAAACAACTTCTGGCGCCTTGAGAACCAGGCCGACAAAGGAAGACATGGCAGATGAGTAATAGATTTCATTCATTTGTAGGCTCCAACATTGATCTTCGCAGCATCAGCTGCATCCTGAGCTTTAGCCTTCATTTGCTGACCAGTCTGCCATAAGGATTCATTTCTTCAGTTTATTCTAATGGCCACAAAATTATGCACAAACACCTCTCAGAACCCACACCAGAGGTCCTCAGAATCACGCCAATAATCAAAACCAGATATCATCCATGATTCACGAAACCTCATATAGAAGGAAATTATATTTTACATCAACTGAATTTCATGTCATTTATTTGAATTGATTTAGTTTCCTCTTAAAGATCCTCTGTAATAGCCAAGTTTTAAATCCTACAGCGTGTAGAATCCAAACTAGGTGATCACTGATGGTAATCTTATCCCGGGATGTTGACTGGATCCATGATAAGATTCTACTTTTGATCACTTAATAAAGACATGACATATATAGTTAATTAAACAACAAGAGTAATGTGTGAACCTCCTGGGACGATGCCTTGGCAGCCTCTGCAGCATCACCAGCCTTCTCAGTCAACCGGCTGGTCTTTTCCTGAAAGAAAACAAATTACCAACCTGACAATGTCCTATGTTTGTGAATCTTGTATAATCTGCAGTACGTACGCAAAACTAACCAGTGCTTGGCCCTTGGCCTGCACGCCTTGGGAGCCAGTGTTGTGGGATTGGTCCATTTTCAGTTAATTTTCTCTTACACAACACAAACGCACGCGTTGTAAGTCTAAGGCCTTCAAGCTCTGGCTATGGAACTGCATGAGCTTGAGAGATGGGGGGGAGGATTTGTGTTTATAGCTCTCTGTAGTCCATCTCTGCTCGACAGGTAATAGTACTACGAGGAACCGCTTCTGATACGTGTCTTCCTGGTAAACTTTCATGCACAGGATCGGTGCGCACTGTGTCACGAATGCAGACCCAAGAGGGATAAATAGGGTGGTTGATCCTACATCGGATGAAAATTGGATAATCGTTGGATTTATAAGCGGGCGAGGATACTGCATATCCTACCAAGGGCGTTTTTTGGAAGAAAATCGTGACAACTGGCGAGAGTTTGAAAAAATTAAAAAATTATTGAATATAAACTATAATATTTTAATTATTTCACATAAATATTTTGGACGAGGACAATTCTCATAAAAAAACATTTACCAATTATAGTTACTCAACTAAGAACCTTCGTTTTAGATATGAAATAATTTAAATTATTCGGATAAGTTGAATCACTTTCATATATTTATGGTACAACGAATTACGTTACCGATAATAAAAGCTTGATTTTGATGTAGGACTTACGAGTATAGTTATGATTTTTATGGAAAATTAGTAAATCTATCTATGAAACATTTGTTTGGAAAACCTATTATTTTGGGTAAGACAACCTAATTCTTTTGATACGATGACTTTATCCTATTTTTATTACACTAATATTCTCTCAGATTCTGTCATTATTAGATCACAGCCGATAGTTGTGGTCAGAAATAAATCTAATTGGGGATTTTGGTTTGTTGAAGTCGCGGCCAAATGCAATAACCCTACGGTGGTATGTATTTCACCAAAATTTGGAAATAGTGGTAGGAGTTGGAAGGGGTAGGAATTGGAGATGTTAGGAGGACAGGATGGTCATATCCTATACATGGTTAGAAAGACAAGACTTTTCTGTGTTAGGTTGATACTCCGTTTTAAAGAAGTTTGAATCTAATTCCATTACTCTGCTCCGTCATGGGATGACTACCGACCGATGAGGACTAATCCAACCCATGAAATTCGGACGAAACGAATCCATGTGTGAAAAAAAGGAAGAAACGTAACTCTCAGACAACAAAAGTAAACGGAATCTAAGCAAGGATCCCGGAAGATTCTGCTTGGTCACATGACTAAACCCAGGGATTTGACTAGGATCCAGAGCAGACACATGGTTCCGATCCTTCCAGACAAAAACAGAGCAAGGATGACTCAGATCCTCATCACCAGTGAGTCCTCACCTACACCTCTTTAGTGGGGAGCCGTATCAATCCCCCTCATTGAATTTCGGCGTGGTGTTCTACGTGGAAATGACGGGGAATCTACGTTAATTTAATATATCTGACAGGCAGAGTCATTGTCTGAATTTCAATACAGCCTATCAAATTGAAATCATTGCTTCTGTCATGAAATCATGATAATCTTAATTTTATTAGAAACTCATGTCCTGAAATAAGAAAGAAAATATTCTAAACTGATGATTAATTAGCATTATCGTCAGAATTCAACAGCTAAGTAATACAAAACGACGACTGTGCAACCTGCAACTTGCAATCCCAGGAAAAGTGAGATTGCCCAATTGGATTGTCCAGCTGTTTTTGTCAAGGAAGCCACTATTTACTATTTTCTACTGCCCCCCGTATCTATCCCATTAACGCACTCTGGAAACAACAGCTTGTCTATATATTTGCACCTTTGGGTTTCAGCCTTTCAGGCCACATCTGTCAAAACTTTCAATTCCCTTTAGCATCTGATATTCAAGATTTGGTTTTTTTCTCTTCCATCAAGAGCCTCCCCTTTTATGGCCAACAAAGTACTCCCACCAAAGCTCCTCAACAACCTCGTCTTTATTATAGCCAGGTCTGTCAACTCCTCCGCCACCTCTTCCTCCTCTGTTGCCGCCATTTCACAGCTGACTTTGGCTGAGAAACCTGAAGTACCCATCGCGGAAAAGCTGACGCAAGATCTTACCCCGCCCGCACCAGGTACCCTAGACTTGAACGATCACCAGAAACTCTTTGCCTCCCTGCCAACAAAGAAACTCCTGCATGCGTCCTTAACTCTCCACATGGCGGCTTTCGGGCCTTTGGTTGACTTTGGCGCCTGGGTTATGAGGTCTAGGCTGATGGATTTGCCGATAACTCGTGAGGCCATATCAATGGTGCTAAGGCACACGTTTTATGAACACTTTTGCGCCGGAGAAAATGGCATGGATTTGCAAAATTGCGTGAGGAAAGCTAACGATGCTGGCTTGAAAGCCATGCTGGATTATGCCGTCGAGTTTACGAACGATAATGATACTTGTGATCAGAATCTGGAAAAGTTTCTCGAGGCCATTCAAGCTGCCGTCGCCCTGCCTCCATCTTCTGTAAGTTTTTCTATACGTTTCTTAAATTTTCCTTCCTTTGCCTTAGAGAAAGACGGAGTCAGACCGGAGTTTAATTTCAACCATTCCCGTTGCTTTCTTTTCTGGATTATGGGAGACAAGCCATCTGAGCAAAGATAAAACAGCGAAATTTGCATCTCTCTGTTTAATCCTCAGGCTTAAAAGTACTGTTGCTTAGAAAAGTTTATGGGTCCCTACCACGTGAAGTTTACCATCATCTTAATTCTCTTTCGATCAAACCGAAATAGTTACCTTCTCCTTTTTTACTAAACCAACGTAATTAAAAACCTCATCTTTAATCCCGATTGACACCGGAAAACAACTAGCTTTTTATTTTTCCTGGAAAATATGAAATCTGTCATCTTTTTCTCGAGGATTCATCTTATGTGGACCCTCTTTGATGAAACGACGTCGCTCTGCCAAACTTTTCTTTTCTTATTTTTCTCATGAATATGTCTCCTCTCCCCAAGATTTGGTTTTACTTCGTCAATTCATAATCTTTACGTCGTTTATCTGTAGACAAACTTTTTTACAGAAAGAAACCATATTGCCAAGCCTAATAAATGATTTAGCCAGCGGCATAAAATGCCGGCAGAAAATTTTACTTGTTGATATTTGTCTTTTCCCAGGTTGTGTTCTGCGGTTGGAAATTGAACACAACTTGAGTTTATTTCCAACTTGCACGACGGTCTCCTTCTGTTTCCAACTCAGCGTTACCATACGTGTTTGTAGTCAGCCGTCATTAAAATTCGCTCTCTGAATAGTCAACGAACTACACGGAAGTGACCGGTGGGATTATGATGGTTTTTTTTTATCTCCGGTCGATCGTTTCTTTCTCCAACAGTTTTCTGATGGCCGGGCTTTTTCCCTTTTGTCAGGTGAGCTCTGTAGTTGTAAAGATAACAGCAATTTGCCCCCTGAAATTGCTTGAGCGAGTTAGCGATCTACTTAGATGGCAACAGAAGGACCCTTCTTTCAATCTTCCATGGAAACATGAGAGCTTGCCTATTTTCTCTGAGTCTAGCCCTTTGTATCATACACTTGAAAGACCAGAACCCTTGACCCTGCAAGAAGAACGTGATCTCGAATTAGGTTATCAGAGATTATTGCTACTTTGTCAGAAATCCGTAGAAGCCAATGTTCCATTAGTTATCGACGCAGAGCACACTTCCGTTCAACCTTCTATAGATTACTTCGCATACTCATCAGCAATCAAGTTCAACAAAGATGACAATCCTATTGTGTACGGCACGATACAAGCCTACTTGAAAGACGCAAAAGAGAGATTGTTACTTGCAACGAAAGCTGCAGAGAAAATGGGAATTCCTATGGGTATTAAGCTAGTGAGGGGTGCGTATATGTCCACTGAGAGTAAATTAGCCTCTTCCTTGGGTTTCGAATCTCCGATTCACAACAGCATTCAAGAGACACACGACTGCTACAATGATTGTGCTTCATACATGCTCGAGAAGATCGATAACGGCTCGGATGGGGTGGTTCTTGCAACCCATAATGTCGAATCAGGTAGAAAATATGCAGAGTAGTGGACAAAGATTTGGTACGATAATATTACCATTAGCTTGTTTATAGTCAGTATAACATGGTGTGTCTTGTGCATTTTATAGGTAGATTGGCTGCGAGAAAAGCACGAGACATGGGCATTGGGAAAAGGAACCAAAAGCTCGAGTTTGCGCAGCTATATGGAATGTCCGAAGCCCTTTCTTTCGGTTTGAGAAACGAAGGGTTTCAGGTTAGCAAGTACATGCCTTACGGACCCTTAGAGATGGTCGTCCCTTACCTTCTGAGGAGGGCCGAAGAGAATAGGGGACTATTGGCTGCTTCAGGATTCGATAGACAACTCATGGGGTACTTACTAACCAAACTATCTTTTCTCCACTAGAACATTCCGTAAAAGAATTGTGCGAATAGGTGTTAATGTTATCTGGGTTTTGCTCGATTGCAGGAAAGAGTTGACAAGAAGACTCAAAAGTTCTATCTTCTGAAGTGAATAGAGGTGGCCTTTATGCCAGACCAGTGTCTAGCTCTGCAATTCCCCCACCTTACACAAGAATAAGTTGTATGTAAACATTGGGAATTGATCAATCGTAATATTCGTAGATATATTCTGGTGTCCTGCATTGCTTCCATATTCACGCCAACTGCAAATCTATAGACATGAAAGGCAAGTTAACGCAGACATAGCTCTTATATGGGCATCAGAACTATAATCAAGCAATTATATCATTACTAATATAACTATCTTAATCTATCGAAATCTGAAAAAAAATTAAAAGTTCCGACGAGCCGTTTTCTGATGTAGGTAGAACTAGAGTACATAAACAATAATATCTTCAAGGTGTTTAATTGCTTATCTCTGGCATGCGTTTCTTTATATCAACTAGCCAGGACCCACAACATCTTGTCTACCCACCGATTCGACATGTTCGGCTTTGGTGTCGTCAGAACGCCATTGTTGTTATCAGGAACCTAGGAACCGAACAGAGGAACCGACAGGTCTAGCTGTGAAGGCATGTTAGTACAACATCTGTACAGCACGTTTCACGGTTCAAAAGAGTTGAGAGCCATGCAAAACAAGATAAAAATGAAGAACGTGACAAAAATGTAGGAGACGAAACAACCTCCAAACCGAGTCTGGTGGCATCTACTTCACTGTCGGGAAACGTTACAGAATTTTCACGTGACCATTATTACCTACCACTATTACCTGACTATGATGCCGGATGGTGGTCCGGAAGAAAGGTAGAGGCCGGTCACAGCAGAACAAAGAAAGAATCACACGGTAGCAACTTGGAGGCCCGACCAATTCCATCCGTGCGTGACCCAAAGAGCGGGAAGAGTCAGGCGTCCGGTGGGTATCAACATCGCACCAAGTGGAGCCCTTGACGAAAGCGCAGAGATATGTTTAATGGGTGTCCAAATCACACCTAGTGGAGTGCTTACTAGACTGCGGGCACTTTCCGCTTTTGAGACATGGCATTTCCAAGTAGGAAAGTTATTATCATTCCTGCCGAATTTTCCAAGCTATAGAAATAGGAGATTCCCCTGCCATCAGCCACTCGTTTCAAATTGGATTCCAGTTTCTAGTAGGAAAATGACCTTGATTGGTGACATGTCCAAGTGGGATCAGTAAAAGTGCCAAACGAAGCAAATTGCTAAAGAAGTTTGTTTTCATTATCAAAAAGCGCATCTGTTCAATCGGCTGCTATCAATCCTGTTGAAATTAGGAAATAAAAATAATAAATGTTTCTCTACGAAAGAATTTCCTCTTTTTGAAAAGTCATCCACATTACTATCTTGATCGAGGATGATGTGGTTCCACGTGACATTAGCAAACAATCGTTTCAGAGGAAGATAGGTGCCATCAATGTGAGACCGACCACATCCAACCCCAGTAAATTGTCCTAATCAACCCATAACAGCAAAACATATTTTGTTATTTTTTTAATACGTTCTCGGTACATTGGATTGGGCATGCGTAACCTCATGGCAGTTCATGCACCAGTTCGGTTCGGTTGCATTCTTGTTCCCCCCCGAGACGGTCCAAACTGTCGAGTTTGTTGGGCTTGGATTGTCAGAGGATTAGGGCTCGTGTTCCTGGTGATATACCCAAAGGATGGGAAGCCTGGAGCAGAATCAGTTGTATTGAAGGTTCTGGTCTTCTTCCGAGAGATGCTCTTTTAATTTAATCCAAATTCTGATTTCACCATGATCAACGATTCTTCTAGGTTGCTTACTCAGGTTTGGTCGTATCTGCAGTCACGTGTTAAATCTGGAATCGTTTATTAAAGTAGTAGGGGGGTGGTGGTGGTAGACATTAATTATTTGTCAGGAATCAGGATGGACTCTGTCGTGCTACCACTAAATCTGGAAACGATAAAGATGATGACTAGATTGCGTTGGGTTCTGCAGAAATAATCATACACCCAATTTTTTACTTTTAATTTTGTTAATCCCGGGGAATCGTATGACCAAAATGTGATTATACTAAACTGGATGATATAAAATGATAATATTGATTAAAGAATATTGGAAAAGTAGACTCGAGGCATCTGCTTTAAAGCCTTTATTCTTCAACAAATACAGGAACTTTAGCAACACCGTAGAAAAGCAAACCTCTTTGGAGAATTATTCATGTTCTTGGGCACCGACGTTGGATTATTATTCCTAACAAGTGGGGGGAGGGGGGAATCATTTCATGATGGCCTTTTCCGCATATGATATTGTAATAATATAATGGATACTATTTCATTAATACTGGAGCAGCCAATATCTAAGATTTGTTTTACAATTCTTGATTAAGAGTAAAGGTAAGTAAATAAAGGCCCAAAGAAACGAAGAGACAAAGGACCAATTCATGTAACACGTGATGCCGCCACGCGTCCGTGCCAATCAACGCGTGTGATTGAAGTCGTCGGCCTCGGGGTAAAAAAGGTAAGGACAAACAAAAGTCACAGTGATTCGCCAATGCCCAAAATGCCCCAGTTAGGCCTTGTTTAGCAAAAGGGAAGCCAACCCCCCCACGCAAGCGTTGAATCGCGCGATAAAACACGGCAACAACAGATGCGTTGCCACGCACACGGAAAGGACAAAATGGTCACCAAAGTACAGGAAAGAAACTTTCGTGGAAGTTTATTAGCAACAAGAATGAACCGTCTTCCGAAGGGCATAATTGTAATTATACGTAAAAACAAGTGGCTGCTTCGTAACGCGAACACTCTGGCCCTCCTATATAACCCTATTGGTCTCCTCAATATTAGCCTCACAAAACAAACTGCTCCTCACCAGCCGTTGCCGTATCATATCAATTAAATCAAATTCTAGGGTTTTGTATTGAGGTCTCGCTTAATCTTTGTCGTTGCTCAGTTCTCATCTTTTACTTAGGTGAGCGGTGTTTGGTATCGTTTGTGTTCTTTCTTGGGGTTACCTTCTATTGCCCGGTTTTGTGATATTTCTGCGTTTGTAGATCAAGAGGTTTTACAAAGGCATAGTCGGGGGTTTCTGGGAAAAAAGATTCAATCTTTGTATTGGTAAGTCTTGTTTTTTCCTTTGATTTTATGTTTTCTTGGTGAATGGTTGTTGGATATGACGCAACGGCGGTAACATACATCTTCAAATATGTAATTGGAGTTTGTTGTTTTGCGGTTCGTTTGTTTTTAATTTTTCGTTTCGGTAATCAATCAGAATTATCTTTACGGGTGTGTTTTGATCTATATGTCGCGGTAAAATGGATTTAATCTCAAGCAAAAGATTTGTTTAACAGCGAGTACTTATGAATTTAATTCTTGTTTTGGTCTCATTTAGCGTTTTTCTCTGTGAGGATTTCGTCCCCTATGTTCTTTTTCTCTTGCGTCATTTTTGTTTCCTTAGTGCTCTAAGATATCTTTACGCTCTTAAATTTTCAAGGAGAGAACCGTTGTGGGTGAAGTTTTATGGAGATTTGTCAAGGTGTCTTTTTTCATTTACCATTTCCCATTGTCTTGTGCGCTCATCTTAGTATGTTTTTTTTGTGGCAGGAAAACTGAATGATCTAATGGAGTCCAAAGGTGGTAAGAAGAAGTCTAGCAGTAGTAAATCCTTATTCTACGAAGCTCCTCTCGGTTACAGCATTGAAGACCTTAGGCCTCACGGTGGAATCAAGAAATTCAGATCTGCTGCCTACTCCAACGTGAGTTTAATTGAACTAGATTTTACTTCTGTTCTGCTTTTATTATCTAAATCGTATTGTAAATGGTGTTTTATTACTGTTTTAATTGTGCAGTGCGTGCGACAGCCATCCTGAGACCCCTCAATTGTTGACACCACCTGCCCGTAGCTAACTTTTATATTACAATAGCTGTTTTTATTTATCTCTTCTACTTGCTTGGTTCTCTCGTGCTCTCTTTGCAACTGCTTGTTTACCGCAACACAACATGGACTCGCCAGTCTCTACAATTGGATTTGAAGGCTTTGAGAAAAGGCTCGAGGTAGCCTTTTATGAGCCAAGCTGCTTTGCTGATCCCAACGGAAAGGGTTTCCGCTCGTTGTCCAAAGCTCAATTGGACGAAATACTTGGCCCAGCTGAATGCACCATTGTTGCTTCACTTTCAAATGATCTTGTGGATTCGTATGTGCTCTCCGAATCCAGTCTGTTTGTGTACCCGTACAAAGTTATCATCAAGACCTGTGGGACTACCAAGTTGCTCCTTTCAATTCCTGCCATCCTCAAATTGGCCGACACTCTTTCCCTCAATGCAAGGTCTGTTCGGTATACACGTGGAAACTTCTTATGTCCTGCTGGTCAGCCATTCCCACACCGCAGTTTCTGCGAGGAAGTAACGGTCCTGGATGGTCATTTTAGTAAACGTGGTTTGGAGAGTGTGGCATATGTGATGAGTGGTCGCAAGGAAACACAGAAATGGCATGTTTACTCTGCTTCAGCCAACACAGAGAGACATTCCAGCCCTATTTATACTCTGGAAATGTGCATGACTTCTCTAGACAGGAAATGCGCATCTGTTTTTTACAATACAAATGCTAATTCTGCTGCGGCCATGACTGTCGATTCTGGTATCAGGAAGATTCTTCCGCAGTCTGAGATATGTGATTTTGATTTTGACCCATGCGGTTACTCAATGAATGGCATCGAAGGTAATGCAGTCTCCACCATCCATGTCACCCCAGAAGATGGTTTCAGTTATGCCAGCTTTGAGGCTATGGGTTATGATTTTAAGGCTATGGATATAAAACAACTGCTTGAAAGGGTGCTTACTTGCTTTGAACCTGCTGAGTTCTCAATTGCTTTGCACTCTAACATCGATGGCGACCCTGGAACGAAGTTTCTTCCAGATTTTGGGCGTTACTGCTGTGAAGGGATGAATCGTGAAGTTCTTGGAAGGGGTGGATCGATCATTTACCAGACCTTTGCAAGGACTGGAGGCTGTGCTTCTCCCAAATCTATCCTTAAATGTAGTTGGAGCGAGGACGAGAAGGACGAAGAAGTGGAAGAGATATAATAAAGTTCATTTTAGTATGTTCTGCTTTTATCCATTTTGCTTTTATGTTTTGTTTTGCTGAATAAGTAATTGGGCAGCAAATCTTTATGTTAGAAGAACTGCTGGCCTAGTTGGCTCGTGATGTTGTCTTTTATTACAATAACTTTCTTGATCGTTATGGTTTTAGCAAATCGTGTTTCTTTATGCCCAAAAGAAAGTGAAGGGGATGCAATGAGTGAGGACCACCATTCACTCACTGAACTGAGAGGGGAATCGTCCACGCCTCTACTCGTGGGACCAAAATAACACGTTCTGTAATACTTTCTGGCAACTTACGGGAAATTCTGAATGGTGTCTCCACCTGTTTCGCAGAGTCACATATGTCATTGTTTTGTGAGAACCGATCTTGCGGCAAATTGCAGGCGAGAATAAGGCTGTCTTTGTGCGTCGTAAATTTCGGTACACGCCATTGAATAGCATAATCCTATTCGTAACAAGCAAATAGTGGGTCAGTTGTATGGGTAGATGATGAAACAAAGACCAATTATTTAGCTCTTTCTCTGTTTAATCTATATGGATTTACGTCTGGCAACTGGCATTCCACAATTTCGATCGAAGTTCCCAAATTCCTGGAAGTTGACTAGGTCTCATCAGCTGGCTTAAGGAGTAGAGAAGTCTTGAGTGGTCTGCAGATCAGGCATGACCTCAGTTTAATAGAAAGCTGTGACTCGCGATCAGTAGCAGCCAGATGCAATTCTTTAAGCCATTGTTTTTTAACAAGACATGTTAAACAATCCAACTAGCCGAGTCAGATACCCTTTCATCTATCTCTGCATACGCGCTACAGTAACAGCACAAACAGTAGCAGCCACTTAGCAGCACAAAACCTTCAATCATCCGTCACACCCGATTCTTTGAAGTGTGCATGATTTGCGAGGGGAACCTCGAGGCCAAACATCCGAATAGGCGCCCCCCCTTAGTACATGCTCTGCGTTACATAACCCGGTTCATATAACCCTACCGGGCCGTTTCGAAATTTCGCATAAATCCCACCCAACACCCCAAAATTTTCTTTATTTCCCCATCTCTGCTCGAATTTTGAAGAAAAGACCCCATCTCTTTTCTCCAAATATTCACAAAAGATGGCTGCTTTGGCTTCTGTTTCTGCAAGCGGTGACGTCCAACTAGTTCATACTGTTTTTGCTGTTGTGCTGAAGGGTTGCTGGAATAATCTACTGAGACCAAAGTTTGGGTATAATCTCACCGGAGCAACCATTCAAGAGGTACTTTTGCAGCTCTTTATACATAGCCAAAGACCTCATCTTTCGTGGGGATTTTTTAAATGGATTGAATTATCAGTTCCTAACTATAAACACTCTTTACAATCTTCGTGGACAATGGTTCATATTTTGACCAAGTGTGCACACTACAAGACTGGGCAGAGTTTACTTGAAAAGATTGCTCATAAGGATTTTTTGTCAACTCCATCGGTTCTGGGAGCTTTGGCAAAGATTCATGATGACTCGGATGTGAATTCTCATGTTTTGAGTTGGCTTCTGATTGTTTATGCTAATTCCAGGATGACCCAAGAGGCTATTCAGGTTTTTGAGCAAATGAGGATTCATGGTTTTAGACCGCATTTGCATGCTTGTACTGTGCTGTTGAATTCTTTGGCCAAGGATAGGCTGACAGATACGGTGTGGAAAGTTTATAAGAAGATGATTAGAATTGGGGTTGTAGCTAATATTCATGTGTACAATGTGTTGATTCATGCATGTTGCAAGTCTGGGGATGTAGAAAAGGCAGAGAAGTTGCTGAGCGAAATGGAATCTAAGGGCATTTTTCCTGATCTTTACTCGTTCAATACACTGATCTCACTGTATTGTAAAAAGAGCATGCACTATGAGGCTCTATGTGTTCAAGATAGGATGGAACGGGGAGGAATTAATCCAGATATTGTTACATATAATTCACTTATTTATGGCTTTTGCAGAGAAAGAAGAATGAGAGAGGCTGCAAAGATTTTTAGTGAAATCAAAGGCGTCTCTCCAAACCATGTTACTTATACTACGCTAATTGATGGATATTGTAGAGTGGATGACCTTGTTCAAGCTTTGAGATTGCAGGAACTGATGGGAGAAAAAGGGTTGTATCCCACAGTTGTTACATACAATGCGATTCTTCGGAAGTTGTGCGAGGGTGGAAGGATAAGGGATGCAAATAAGCTCTTGCACGAGATGAGTGAGCGGAAGCTTGAACCAGATAATGTCACTTGTAACACACTGATCAATGCTTATTGCAAGATAGGAGATATGAGATCGGCTTTGAAAGTAAAGAACAAAATGATGGCGGCTGGGTTAAAGCTAGATCAGTTTACTTACAGGGGGCTAATCCATGGATTCTGCAAAGTGAAGGAGATGGATAGTGCCAAAGAGCTTTTGTTTGGCATGCTTGATGCAGGATTTTCACCTAGTTATTGCACTTATTCATGGATTGTGGATGGTTACTGTAACCAACATAATGAAGAGGCAGTCATCAAGCTTCCTGATGAATTTGCTAAAAGAGGTTTATGCATTGATGTATCTGTTTATAGGGCGCTAATAAGAAGATTTTGTAAAACAGAAAAACTTGATTGTGCAGAACGAATGTTCAGACTTATGCAAGAGAAAGGTATACTAGGAGACGCTGTGGTGTGTACTAGTTTGGCATTTGCATACTGGAAATTGGGGAAGGTCAATGAGGCTTCGGATATGTTTGATGAAATGTACAAGAGAAGGCTGGTGGTTACACTCAAAATTTATAGATGTTTTAATGCTTCCTTTGCTGGTGATCGTAGCATCTTAGATCTCTTCTGGAAAGAATTGGTTGACCGGCGCTTGATGTCAAAAAATATGTCGGAAGATATTGAATTATAAACTGTTGCGGACAGGGGAATCTTAAATTTCAGGAACTTATCAAGATGAGTTCTTATGCTATCATGAAGTGACAGCCATATCTCGCATCATGTTGATTCATTCGACTGATAAGGAAACTACTGCAACTATTGTTTTTGTGGTTGAACATCAGAGTTTTGGAGAGGACATGGTGTGTGCTGATATGTTTTAGTAGTTCTGCTATTGCATACATAAATCAACAGGATCTAATCGTTGCAGACAGGAAAGGAGTATTCTTAAGGTGATGCACCGTGCCATTGTGAATCGGTTCCAAAGGGAAGAGGCCATTGCAGGTAAGCCTCTCGAGGGCTTGAACTTGATTGTACATTTTTATGCACATACACTTTTAAGTTTGTAGGAGTAATTGCTGGCTCATTTTGCACATAGGAACTTAAGCTATCAGTTATGCTTCATCAAATTCCTGTAGTCTTAGCAATAGCATTAAATTCTGGAAGAAATGAAAGCATGTTCAATTGCATATGTTTTCCACTTGATGCATCTTCGTACATACATGTGCACGATGACACATATTAAGCACTTTGAGAATTATTTTAACTATTTGTAGCTAAAAATTATTCCTTCATGCAAAATGCTGAGCTTATGCTAGTTTTTCCAGCTGGGCGGACTTGCCAAGAGAACCCGAGCTGTGTTCTATATCAAGAAGTAATATGTTATCCATGTGGGTTGATCTTAGTAGAGAAAGATCAAAGTTCTTTTAAGTATTTAATCAAAATTTGAGTTCCGCAGATATGAATGGAACTTGCTCTATTGGTAAGGTACCTATTGTAACAGGTTTCTATTAAAAGCCGGAAAGATATTAGTCTTGTGACCTATGATGATACTCTTCTATTAATAAAGAAAATTATATGTTGATTTCAATATTTTAATAAAATGCTGTGGAAAAGTTTTGCCTTATAATATGTCCTTTCTTTATTATTACCAGCGATGGACTTAGATTCAAGTTGATTCAGGACTCATGAATATCCTCCAGAAAGGTAGAGATTGCATTATGTGGAAGCTACATATTGTCAGCATAGTCGAGAATTGGTCAGGCGATGTGGAATTTTCCAATATGTCCTGAACTTCTCTCTTCTTGTTTGCCTTGCAGTAAGAGGAATTTGTTGATTACTTTACTTCATGCAATGCATCAGTTTCATCAGCTTCCGAGGGATGCATTGAGGCCATTAGCTACTGCGGGCAATTCTGAATGTGGGTGCTCTAGTGTTAATTCCTTCTCCTGCAAAGGCAGCAAATATTCCTGTCACGAACCACTGTCGTCATTTGCCAAGGAATTTTTGCTGCCTTACACCTCCGGACCTTTGCATGGCGGAACTTGCCAAGAAAGAGCTTCTTACATAGTGTTTCAATTTCAGAAAATTTGTGCGTTCTCATTAACTTTCCAAGGAAATGAACCCAAGATATCTAACAATTCTGAGCCAATGAGCTTCCAGTCTTTGAGAAACCCAAGTTGCCAAGCTACGGCTGTCAGAATCACGTTGTGGAGCTGTGCAAGCGTGACTGCTCATGGAATACATTCAAAACAACGAGCCCTACTTTTTCCAGTCAAGTCCATGCCTCAATCGACGGAGTTATCATTGGGAAAGCAATTTATTTGGGTTCTGAAATCCTTTTTCTTCTTTTCGATGATGGGCTCGAAGACCAAAGAAATCCAGCTACTTTTCCTTCCGATCGCATGTTGTATATGAGAAGAAATGGTTTCAAAATGTCATCTCGGGTGGCAAAAAAATGTGCAGCCTTTTGCAGAATGTAGCACAGCTGCACAGGACGAGGAAGCTTCACCTTCACGTGCATTCCTTCCATTCCTTGTTTGAAGCTTGCACATACCAGTGCACACTTTCTACCATTATCAACAAATTTATCCTTGAATTCTTCTTCTTCTACATCAGCTTCATAATTTTGAAGTTATTAACAATCTGATTTAAACTTGGACTCTACAAGTTCATGACATGAGATATTCCAGACAATAAGAGGTTTCTTCACGCAAGCTGGATATGGAAAACGATCTATGAACTCCTCCTTGCTACAAAACGTGATGAGAGTGACTGAACAAAAGGTGGGTTCAGTGCCTCATCCCTTACACCCTTTGTTAGTACATCAAATTATGAATTAACTATGAGAAAACAACAGCGGAAGTATCTTCTTGGAGCCTTGTCCAATTCTGCTCAACATGTACATCAGAAATTCATGTGACGAGTTCGATGCCCTTCCAACGGATATGACAAAAATTGCCATCATTCTGCCATGATTAGTTGCTATTACCTATTTACTCTCAAACAGACTGCAGCAGAGTTACAGCTTGGACCGGCAAGTACTTTGCATATACACTTCCACAGTTAGGCGTCAGCATGACAAGAGTGCTTGATGTCTGGACTTCTGTCATGTATGAATATTACAGTTAGGATAGTTTGGATCTATGCAAATATACTAAAGATGTAGTTTTAACTCTCTTTGTTTCTCGACATGGTAGCAATATAGTCTTTCTGCAATAATGTGTAATCGTATGCCTAAATAAGGGGAAAAGATGGGTCAACAGTAGAAAAGTTGGAAGATTGCAGAAACTACCGTGATCATTTCACCGGCAACATTGCGCAGAAAAGGGGAACATAGTGATTAGAAAGAATAGGATGAATCCTGCGACCAAATAATGACCTGGACAAGAAGGAAGAACAGTACCATAAAGTCAGTATTGTTCAAGATGTTAGAACATCGTTTCCCAGAAAAGAGCAATGCCCCTAAAAAGATGATGGTCCCCCAAAATTTCCATGATCAAACTATAAACCACTTTTGATCACTCTCACCTTCTTGCCATTGATCTATCCTTCCCCTTTTCTGCTAAGGAGAAAAATGTTGTCTACTGCAAAAATTACATTATATCTTTGAAAACTCTTAATTAGGTGTGAAACTGGATGGTCCAGAGTAATGGCTCGTCCCTCCATTAATTAAGCTGCTTCAACATGTTCCAAACATAATCATTAGCTACTGATAACATATATGGTTTCCATGTAACCCTTGGATTAACAGCAAGTCATGAATCAGTTTCAAACATGTTACACAATCCTACTCTTATGTGATTTAAATTTACAATCTTTTTCTCTGTTTACTTTCTGATAAACATCAGTACATCCTTATGCAGAAAGTGGGCCAGATTCAAGCAGAAATCGCTTTATTTTGGATTCTTGGTTCCTTCAGTATTTCTCTTGATTGTTTGCATTATTTTGATGGAAAATGTGTATAGATGTTTGATTAGATTTTCTTGGTACATAAAGTCCTACGAAGAGTGGGTGAGTGAAAGAGAGATCCGGATGTCACCCATCAAATCACAGCTATCCATGACTGTCATTTTCACTCAGTCTTCATTACCTGTGGCATGCCCAGGCATATACACATTCATGTGTATCCCACTTATCTTCTCGACCCGTTTCCTTTGTATGGAGTTGCCATTGGGTGGTAGCCAATGAACATGCCAAAGCCTAGCTAGCTGCCTCTAAAACTGAAGTTCTAATTGGTCTGTATAATGTGAATATAATATAGGCAGGTTCATGCTACCATCACTTGGTTTTTCAAAAGACAAAAAAGGAAGATGAGACGTAAGATGGGGTCGAATAAAGTATGCTAAATTTAATTCAAATCAAAAGAAATAAAGTGTTATGCCTATGAGAGAAAGGGCATAATGCAATGACCCAATTTTTATTTGAGGTGATTGAGGATAAAGACACCATTATGAGTAGCTGTTACTTGTTTCTTTGTTCCCTAGTTTCCTGAGATTTTTTGTCACCTTTCTGACATGGAAATTTGAAAGTAATCTTAGGAATGAAGCTGAGGATTAGCTTTGTCTGAAACGAGCTTCGGTCCAAAACTCCTCCTAATTATGGTAATAAGACAGATAAACAATGCTTAAAGTCTGCATTTATGAATACCAAAATCATCAGCATCCGAGGTGACCGGTCCTACAAGCACCCATTCAGGCAGCCCAGCAACCAGTTTTGGTGTGAGCATGCTGAGCAGAGAGCACAAAGCCAATGATACCCGTTATGGATCAAAGAGCTTTTGTAAATTTCATCACTGGAGAGAAGGAAGAAGGCAGCAGCTTTTGCTTTTAAAAGTTTGATTCTTTTTCTTCTGAATTGAATTTTGGCGTGGAATTACTGTCTGCTGATGAAAAAGAAGTGTCTGTCACAGTTTAGCTGATAGCGGTTGGCTATATGGAATCTACCAAAGCAATCCTCAGCATTTACAGCACAAAAGTGACTACTCATGCCCAAAAAAACAGAGAGAGAGAGAACTAAAGATGTCTAATTTCCCTCATAATACAAAAAAAATATGTGTAAACCCATGGAGACGGGCCACTTAATTAAGAGAAAGGAATGGTGGGTGACCAAATCCACTATCAGCAATCTCGAGCCCCTGTTCTGCGCCTCGAGATTCTCACATTCTCGAAAATTATATGATTTATGGTCATTTACTGTATGGCTATACGCAGGGAATGTTGGATTCCTCAAATCATCTCTGCCCTTTTCTGCTATTGCTAATAGACCCAACAAAGTAGAAGAAAACATGACAGATACTGTGAGTTTTAACCCTTTTGGGTTTTGGGTAATAAGTACAGCATGGGTTCAGAACACTTGTAGAGGCACAAGATGACCGGTGACTCATTAACCAAGAAAGAATTTGGGTTTCATCAGATGCATACAAACATTAAAGATGTTAAAATCTGACCAATAAACAATGACAATTTTATCGTTCCCCAGTTTTCGTTTGGAGGTAATAGCGGGGGGAGATGGTGGTACATCCACCATACAAGATTCACGCCATGCTGAGTATGCCCTCTCTTTCTTGGGAAATGAATGATTAAACTGGTAACTGGGGAATTTCCATTTGTCTCCTCCCCTGAAGAATATTGCCTACGTTTGGTAGCTTAAAAGATCATGGCTTTATATAATACTCCTAACGTATGGATATATCTCACATCCCGTTGGGGAAAAAGATATTCATTTCTTTAACCCACTGATGACTGACAGGCATGCTAGTTCCTTTTACAAAAAAAACTGGTCCTTTTCTTGGGTCTGACACTAAAGTTTTGGTAAATGGATTTCTGGCATGGAAAGCAGGAGGTGGGTTGTCGAAGATTACCGTGATCAAAAGTAACCATTCTGCTAATTGGTTTCTTTAGTGGCTGGATATTTTTTTTCGAGAAATAGTGGCGCGATATAGTTTCAATTTTTTTTCTATTAGCAGAACTTGGAATTTTGTTTCTGTTGTTCTTGAAAAATTTTCGTCAATGGCGATGAGAGTTGGAGCAGTAGCTTTCTATTTTGCAAGTTTCTTGTGGTTTTGGAGCACTGCAAGTGCGATGCTGTCTCCTAAAGGAGTAAACTTTGAAGGTAACAGAAAATCTTCTTCCTCTTCTTCCTACGAAAATCTCCAGTGCTGGTGTGTTCAACCGTTTTAAACAGGTAGGAAGACAGGGTGTTTGATTTGGTCTCTTTGTTCCAGTTCAAGCTCTAATGGGACTAAAAGCCAATTTACACGATCCTCATGGGGTACTTGATAATTGGGATGAGGATGCTGTTGATCCTTGTAGCTGGACTATGGTCACTTGTTCTCCTGAGAGCCTTGTCATTGGCCTGTAAGTCTCCTATAATCTCATATATTTCACAGAATAGATGTCTCAAGGGAATAGCAGAATCAATGTTAAGCACATTGCAGGGGAACTCCAAGCCAGAATTTATCTGGTACACTTTCTCCAAGTATTGGCAACTTGACAAATCTTCAAATTGTGTAAGTAGCCACCAAAAGATGGCCGAACAGCTTAAAATCCTAAGCTTTTGCTCATGGTTCTCTGTCTGAACATTTGTGGTGTTTTCTGAACTTTGCAGGCTCTTACAAAACAATAATATTACAGGACCAATTCCGGCTGAAGTAGGGAGGCTCGCTAAGCTTCAAACACTCGATCTTTCTAGTAACTTCTTCACCGGAGAAATCCCTTCCTCTCTAGGCCACTTGAGAAGTCTACAGTATATGTAAGCTGGGTATTTTTGCATTTTAAAGAACTCAAAGCATTACTTCTCGACAATCTCTTTCCATTGTCCATAAATCTGACTTGGGTTGTTCCTACTTGCTTTAGGAGGCTAAACAATAACAGTCTCTCCGGAGCATTCCCCATGTCTTTGACTAACTTGACGCAGCTTGTGTTTCTGTAAGTATCTTGAACTAACCCTTTTATACTTATGATTTTGATCTTGATTGAACTTGTTTGTGGATTCCAGTGACCTTTCATACAATAATCTCAGTGGACCTGTTCCCAGATTTCCTGCCAAAACATTCAAGTACATATCTCTCCCACTTTTTTTCTTGTTTTATATTTAGTGAGTCAGATACTAAGTTAGAACTTTTCCATGGCATTTCTTTGTTTTGCAGCATTGCTGGGAACCCTCTAATCTGCCCGACAGGGGCGGAACCCGAATGCTTCGGTAAAACATTAATGCCAATGTCCATGAACTTGAATGATACACCAAGTGCGAAACTTATCTCCTCCGTTTAAAATCTGCACAATTTACAATATGATTTTTTTTCTTTAAAGGTGATCTTAATCTCTTTGCAGCCGTGCCTTCAGGCAGACCAAAGAGTCACAAAATAGCCTTTGCCTTTGGATCCAGTGTTGGTTCTGTCACACTTATCATAGTTGTATTTGGACTATTTCTGTGGTGGAGGCACAGGAACAACCAACTGACATTTTTCGATGTGAAAGGTGTGTCAAAAGGTAAACTAGTCATCCTTCTGCTAATTATTGGCATACAATGTCTGAGTTGTGGCTAAGATAGATGAGCAATCTTTTTGCTATCAGATCAACATCATGAGGAGATTTCTCTGGGAAACTTGAGGAGGTTCCCCTTTAGAGAACTTCAGATTGCAACTAATAATTTCAGCAATAAGAACATACTTGGAAAAGGAGGTTTTGGCAATGTGTATAAAGGGATCCTCCATGATGGTACTGTTGTAGCTGTCAAGAGGCTTAAAGATGGTAATGCCATTGGAGGAGAGATTCAATTCCAGACTGAAGTTGAGATGATAAGCCTAGCAGTGCATCGTAACCTTCTCAGGCTTCATGGGTTTTGCATCACTCAAACAGAAAAACTTTTGGTTTATCCACACATGTCGAATGGCAGCGTCGCTTCCCGTCTGAAAGGTAAAACAATTCTCAGAATCTAAAAGACATCAAATATGTTCTTCCTGCAGACCTTAATCCTGTTATGTCCTTGACAGGGAAACCGGTCTTGGATTGGGGCACAAGGAAAGGAATTGCCTTGGGAGCTGCAAGGGGATTGCTATACCTTCACGAGCAATGCGATCCTAAAATCATTCACAGAGATGTTAAAGCAGCAAATATCTTGCTTGATGACTTCTGTGAGGCTGTGGTAGGAGATTTTGGGTTGGCAAAGCTTTTGGATCACCAAGACTCACATGTCACCACAGCCGTGAGGGGCACAGTTGGGCACATTGCTCCAGAATATCTCTCCACAGGCCAGTCTTCTGAGAAAACAGATGTTTTTGGATTCGGAATCCTGCTTCTCGAGCTAATCACGGGACAAAGAGCTCTAGAATTCGGAAAGGCAGCTAACCAGAAAGGGGCCATCCTAGATTGGGTGAGCAAAGAAGTGCAAATGCCAACATCCAATTCATCTTCTTGAAATATGTTCTTAGTTTTCTGATATTTTTGCTTATTCTTGCAGGTAAAGAAGATTCATCAGGAGAAAAAGCTTGAAATGCTGGTAGACAAGGATCTAAACGGCAGCTATGACAAAATTGAGCTTGAGGAGATGGTACAAGTGGCACTTTTATGCACCCAATATCTTCCAAGCCACAGACCAAAAATGTCTGAAGTAGTTCGAATGCTGGAAGGTGATGGGCTTGCAGAGAGATGGGAAGCTTCTCAAAAAGCAGAAGCCAACAAGTTTAAACCCCAGGAAATTTCCTCTTCGGATCGATACTCCGATCTCACTGACGATTCTTCATTACTAGTCCAAGCAATGGAGCTCTCTGGCCCGAGATGATCAATACATAAATGTTCATATACTTTCAGGTTTTGGTTTTGAAAGTGATTTTAGCTTGTCGAGAGATAAAATTATAGATGCAGCTATCTTCAAAATAGGGGTTATGATGATTATCTCAGGTTTTTTCTTCTTTTTTTCTTTGTACAGTAGAGCCATGTCAAAGCTCCAAAGGTCTTTGATGATTTTTCTTCTTCCAGTGTACAGGTTATGGGTTGAGAAACTGACATTGTAATGACATGGTGTGGAAGTTTATGGCAAAACCAATTTGAACCTTACGGACATCTTCAATCTGTCGTCATTACACCAGAACATGATCGAAGGTAAAGCTACATATGTTCTGATTTTGAAACGACAAATAGTACGGAAACAGAAAAGTATTATTTAACGCCGTGTTGCCGGGGATCGAACCCGGGTCACCTGCGTGACAGGCAGCAATACTTACCACTATACTACAACGACAAGTCATACAATGACAATTTCATTATTTTTGGTATGTCGGTTTAAACGTTTGCTTTCAACTAAGCCTCCTCCTCGATCTTCTTCTGCACATGCCAACTTACACATCAAAGAAGAAGGAAGATTACGACGGAGGTGATCAGGATCCTCTCCATCCTGACAGAACATCAATGCTTATCCTCTTCTGTCAAATACTGTACAGATCATCAATTTACATGCTTGGAGTTAGGTCTTGAGGACGTGACACCAATTTAATCATCATGGTTGTCGCCATTGATAACGACCAAATTGATTCAGCGTACGAACCATATACTCTTTCATATATTTGCATCCTTATATACAACAAAGCTCTACAGCCTTGACGTTCAGGTTAAACTAAAGAGAAAAACTTGGTAAACACTTGTCACATAAGGATATAAGGATATAGTTAAGTGATAATATTCATCTATTCTTAACTAAAATGCAAGAATTTAGATACGTAATATTTTTTCAACATTAATTTTCTATTTTACCGACAACAAACTCTTTCATTACCAAGGGAAATCTGACAGGACCATGAAATGTGAACCTTCTGCAATATCTATTTAGCAGCATAGTTTGACAAGCATGCATCGATTCGGACCCCACTGTCTATTTTGTTCATTATGACGAAAAGAAATTGATTATTCTTAGAGAGCAGTAGAGATGTCTATTTTGAAATTTGGTAGTTATGGATAGGGCGAAAGAGTACCCATCAGATGAAGATAGCTTTTTACGGAACCGGAGGAAACTATGAGGGGCTCAGAGCAGCTCGTCTATGTTTCCTCAACTTGTGGCGGAGATCCATCCTAATCCAGTTTCTGGTCGTGTGGCTGTGTCTTATTGGCTGCAAGAATTTTCCCTTGGGCTGTCGGAGTCAGCTTCTCGAGACAGAAGAAGCACTTGTTTGGATTCCACGTCATCACTCCTTTCGACGAGGAAAAGGAAGCTGAAACAGGCCAGGATTGACAACTTTGATGAGATGCTGAACTGTTGTCTGGTGGACCAGTCATGGTCAGGCTACTTGCATTATTGCAATAACGCACTCGTCAAGGTACCCTATACTTCTATTGCTTAAGATTTACAGTAATAGTGCAGATACCATTCCTCCTGGAGACCACAGTGTAGAATTCTAACACATTTTTGCCATCATCGAGGACAATTAGATTGCTCTGCATTAAAACCATGAATAAGAGGGTCACTAATAAAAGGAGAGAACCTTTGCTGGACCAAAACTTGCAATCCAAATCAGCCTAATACGTTGTCAGGAAAGATATTAATGCCTAAAGATAGAAGCTTAATTCGGAAAACGAACAACGAACTCGCCTTCATAAACGGAACCCCACAGAAACCAAAACTTTTCAGAATACCGCGTGCGTTCACGTGCTTAGACATCCAAAATACCATGAAATCTTCCCCACAAAACAGTACCATGAAATGTCCTACAGTTTTGCTGATACATATTGTAATGAACTTTGCAACTTCCCAGGGGACCCGCTGAGTGGTGTTATAGTGACAGCTATCATCATCGGCAAGCTGATACCACTATTTTCTACACTTGAGTCACAGGCCTCCAATCGTTTCCCTGACCGTATGTCAATCCTGAAAGCCAACTTAGCATGAGTGGGAGTCACGAGGCGAACCTTAGACTCACAAGTGGACCCATCAAGAACTTAAACCAGCCACAAGATAAAGCTCTACCTTTTTCAAGCCACTAAATAATTGACATTTGTCACTCTCTGGATTCTCTCCTTGCCTGCTTTCCTACAGGTATACCCCTCCCCTGCAACTGCTGCTCACACTCTCAATACAGAGCAATCAAACTTGGCAATCACATTGTGAAGAGAAAAAAAAGAAGAAAGCAAAACTGAGAAAGCCTTATGCTGAAAATAGAGGAGGATGGTGGTGGTGGTAACAATTGGTCACGCGTGTGCGATACCTGTCGTGCAGCAGCTTGCACTGTGTACTGTAAGGCAGACTCCGCATACTTGTGCTCCGGTTGTGATGCCCGTGTTCATGCTGCCAACAGGGTAGCATCAAGGCATGAACGCGTGTGGGTGTGTGAAGCTTGTGAGCGTGCTCCTGCTGCCTTCTTATGCAAGGCAGACGCAGCATCCCTTTGCACTGCCTGTGATGCAGATGTCCATTCCGCAAATCCACTAGCTCGCCGCCACCAACGTGTCCCAATTCTTCCAGTTTCTGGGAGCCTGTATGATCCTCCATTAGGGACTGATGGTACTGGCGAGACTGAGGACGGGTTCTTGACCCAGGAGGGGGATGAGACAATTGGTGAGGAGGAAGAGGATGAAGCTGCTTCATGGTTGCTGCTGAATCCAGAGAAAAACAGCGGCAACAACCAGACCAACATCGGTTTATTGTTTGGAGGGGAAGTTGACGAGTATTTGAATCTTGTGGAGTACAATTCATATGCTGAAAATCAGTACTCTGGTAATCAATACAATCAGCAGAACTACTGTACTGTTCCTCAGAAGTCTGGTTTTGGAGGTGACAGTGTTGTGCCAGTTCAAAGCGGAGAAGGGAAGGATCAGCTACATCAACAGCTTCACCACAATTTTCAGCTGGGGTTGGAGTATAAGCCCTCAAAAGCAGACCACGGCCACAGTGGTTCTCCGAGTCACAGTGTATGTTTTTCCTCCCTAATCATCACTGCTTACAAAATTTGTCACGAAACCTTGTTCAGAATTAGATATTTGACTGGGAAAGGAACAGTGTTTGTAGTTATTTTGTTGTTATGCAGTAATCGTGTACCTTGGTACAGACTAGCTCTTCTTGTCTAATGCCACCGTTACAGATTTACAAGAATCCTGGGAAGTATTCCGAATATTGACCTTCAACTGTTGTAAACAGGTATCCATGTCATCCATTGATGTAGGTGTGGTGCCCGAGTCATCCATGAGTGATATCTCAATTTCTCATCCAAGACCTCCTAAAGGGACTATTGACCTGTTCTCCAGCACTCCGATTCAGATGCCATCCCAACTAAGTCCGATGGACAGGGAGGCAAGGGTCCTAAGATACAGGGAGAAAAAGAAAACAAGAAAGTTTGAGAAGACAATCAGGTATGCATCAAGAAAGGCATATGCAGAGACTAGACCTCGGATAAAGGGCCGGTTTGCAAAGAGAACAGATGTTGAAGTTGAAGTGGATCAGATGTTCTCCACAGCACTCATGGCAGAAACTGGATATGGTATTGTCCCATCATTCTAAATCCAAAGACAAATGAACAACAGGAAGGCCAATATAGGAGAGTGTTCTGTTACTCTTTATTATAGCATTAGTACTGCAATGCATATTTCCTTTTACCAAATGATCTCGATTAACGAGATATATGTTTAATATTTTTGTCAACTGTGTTATCCAAGCTGCTCTATCTTGTAAATTCCTCTATATTTATTATTTTGGAACTCAAGAAATAAAACAAATGTTTTAAGTATCATTCGTTTCCTCTATTTCAGTCCACTAACTTTTGCTGTACTCTGACGGAAAAAGTAAACAAATAGAAACTGTCAGTCACAGAGAAAATTTTAGTCCATACGCGACAGAAATAAGCTGTGGCCTCTAAGAAAAGATCACTACCTTTTTGCTGGAGAGGAAAAAGGTCTCTGTATCCTCATCCAACTATTCCCATTTCCCCGTTGCCTTTCCCCTCAGGAAGCTTTCTGCTCAAATCCTGAAGATTCCAATCATTTCCAAAGATTACTAGTGGAATATCCATGCCTGCAAACAGAAGAGGAATAAGATTAAAGATTGCAGTAAGTTTTCTGACCTAAACTTGGATCACGCAGTCGTTCCATCCCAAATTTCTCATCCCCTTAAGAGCGGCAGTTCTGTAATGAGTAAACCTAGCTCAACATTTCCCGCTGCTTTTGCCATACTACCTTTAACAACCACTTGAGAACAGTGATGTCAACCATGTAGGAATAGCAAAGAAAGCTATTGGAGACAACGATGCCAAACAATGCTCCCGATCTCCCATACCACTCCAACCATGGATGGAATAATTGTTTTTCGAAACTATAAAAACACTGACCATAACTTCTGTTATCATCTATCTGTTAATGCAGGTGATACAAACGGAAAGTATGAGATCGTGACAGAGTTAATACCGGCAACATTTAGGTCCTTTCGTAGATTCCGGCTATGCCATAAAACCTCTTCTCTCGACTCGGTTATGTAGCTAACGACGAGAGCTGTTCAACGTATGGGCTGACAACGTGGGCCCATTTATTTTACTTCAGTGAACTTTCGAAACTACAGGCCAGATACTATTTGGGTTCCCTAGCCCATTCATTTTTGTCTTAGGGCAGTTTAAGTGCATGTGTTCGATGAGGTAAAGCCGTCAAAAGTTGGCCCAGATTTAGAAACCTATGCCAGGGCAAATGTCATTATCTTGTCGGGGACTCCACAGTCCACAATTATTTAGACACATCAGTAGCCGTCGCTGCTTTCTGCAATAAAATCACTACTAATGGACCCATATAACCTTATCTCAGCCTTAATCCCAGATACTAATCCACTAACTTTATACAGCAAAATAATATTTTATAAAACTATAATTATATATGATTACTAACATTAATCTTCGGGTTCATGTTAATCTTGTGTTAATATCAAGGAAGCATATGGACAAGAACAATGGCTTCATGTGTTACATATTTGTTAATTGTTAGTACTTAATATCAGGGGAAGATCAAGGAATACGTGTGACTGGACAACACGTTTAGTGGAGCCCTTTAGGGTTATTATTAGATAAACCTAAGATATGGTTCAACTTCACATTGCTTCTTCTTCCCTTGTTGGTTGCTTCAATCATGGCAAATGAATTTTCGATCAGTGTAATTACGCTGCTACCCATGAATCCAGCAGTACTGTATCCTATAAATACCCGTACTTGTCCTAAGCAACAGTAAGCGAAGGGATGATGTGTCAAGCTGATGTCGAGGTCCACAGAGATCAACCTCATTCTACTTCCTGATCAGTACTGTGGAATGTTGAGGTAGAAGGGTATTTTAGGCCTGAACTCAAGCTAGAAACCTCTACGTCAATCAATGTCCCGTAAGGTGGAGCCCAGGAAAGAACATGGACATCCTTTTGTCAAAAGAAATAGAAACGTCAGCAGAGAGGAAAAAAGTATATGGGAAACAGCGATGAATGGATTGTGATATCAACTTCTGTGTTCTCATGTAATTCTTATCGGTCTGTGTAACTTTATAGGTAGTGGTGCTATAAATACAAATAAGGATTACAACAAATACCATGCACCTTCGAAAATTGCAACAAAGACGGAGGGAGGAAAAGATATTCCTTCTTTGGGAGATACTGCTGATAATGAGGCCATCTGCAGGCAACGCCACATATGCACATACCGGATTTGACGGCCGGAAGTCTCCTGTCCCGTACTTGTATGCCAGCTTAGCGCTTGTGTTAGGACTCATCTCTTTGGCATTGATGCTCCTAGCTTGCTCATATAGAAAATCATCTAATTCTTCAGGTCAGGATGAAGGAAAAGCTGTTAGACAACTTGAGTTGCAAGCAGATATGGAGCCGAAGATAGTGGTTATCATGGCTGGTGATGATAACCCTACATACTTGGCAAAGCCGGTCGCCTTCGATCAGTTTGCCTAGTGCACAAGATTGAGAGATCATCACTTATTTTCTGATTGTGCAGGGTTCCCTTCGATACATGGAATTTCCGTATCTTAACTGGAGCTAGCTGCTTCTTCCAACGCCTCGAGATCAGGTATTGATTGACAGTACTGCTACTCCAGTCTAACTGGAATCATTATGTAATTCATTGATGATATGCTATAAGATTCTTGAACAAGTACTTCTTCAAAAGTCTACCCGCTGTGTCTGAAAATGATAACGAAATTCCATATTTATTAAGAACCCCAAAAGGGGACCAGCCATTGAAGAACAATAAATCCTACGTGAAATAAGTGGTCTAATGCGCATATTGGTTGAGCCCAAATCAAGGGACGGCTGCAGTAATTTGAATTGCATACACTCATGTACGATCGATGAAACTAGACAGGCAATAAAATGTAAAAAGGTCGGATCGATGCATGAAGAAAAAGAACCGTTCTGATCAAATGTCAATCTGATGAACTGAAAATGCAAATTTGGGACGAAACCCACCTGCAAACGTCATGCCATGTATGTGTAAAAAGTCATCCTTTCTTTTTCCAGCACCCAAATCCTTGAAATTGATTAGATGGCAAGGGGAACAAGTCATCGGACGACGATAGATGACAACTAAGCTTTGGTTATTTGCCCAAGTGTACGACTAGGATATAGAAATGCAACTCTGAGGGGCATGGTTGAACTTTCCACATTCCTGAGCTGGTGTTCTGTAGACGCGGCGGAATGGAAACGCAAATACTTTAATGATCGCCAGGTTTAGCTTCTTGGGAAACGAGAGTAAGACTATAAATATTCCACCACCTCGGCACTTATTCGCGCCAGATATAGTAGAGCCCAAGAAAGAATAACCCTTTTGCAACCCGCAGTTTCTTGGCAGTAACACAAAAGCAGCATCTTAATTTGTCCTAATCCAGGCACCTGTGTGGATTTCATTTTATTGTTGCTATAAATACAAGGGCCCCCAGTCTACTTCATTGCACCGGACACACAACAGAAGGGAGAAAAGGCAGAAGGAGAGATAGAGAGAGGGAAGGTGTGAGCGGTGGATTTTGGTGGAAATGACGCCTGGAATTGGAAACAACGCCTCAAGGACAGCTGATGTTCATGCTGGGTTATGGCGGTGGGACTCTCCAGTTGTGTACTTCTTTGTTTGCGTGGCAATCGTGCTGGGACTCATTGCGGTGGTATTGCTTGCTCTTGCCTGCTCCTACGTGAAGTCTTTGGCCAATTCATCACAAAATGAAGAGGGGCAAGAGAAAACATCGAAGCAAGTGGCAATTCAGGTGGTGGACTATGAGCCAAGAGTGGTTGTCATCATGGCAGGAGATAACAATCCCACATACTTGGCAAAGCCCGTCTCTAATTCCAACTTTCTACCATAACTTCATGTAGAGATTTCAACTGAAGATTTGTTTCTTTTTTGTAAATTTTTTTTTCTCAATTAGACTAATGTTATCACGGCGACTCTGTTCTTCCTTCTGTTCCTTTTTGGTTCATCCTCTGCTGCTGGAACATGTAAAAAATGACGAGTCATTTGGGAATAAAAACAACTGGAAATCCAACTGGAATTTATCTTAACTGTTATAGTTATATATCCTGGCTATCCTGTCTCTGACAATATCGATAACTGAAACAGAAAAAGGTAGCTTGCCCAAGTTAAATAGAAAAAAAAAACTGAGAAACTGAAGGGAAGTATGAAACAATCGACGATTAAGACTATGGAGTTCGTTTTGCGGCGTACTTGTCCTCAGTTCTACAGAAGACGGGCAATGAAGACAGAGCTCCAAGGAACTGCCAAATAGGAGACAGAACGTACTACGCAGTACAAGACCCTAGAAGGAGAATTTATTTTGTCAGTATGAGTTTCTTTGGGAAACTGATTATCTTTAAGCCATGGAAATTGGGCATCTGGAGCGACAGGAAATCTTTAGTTAAGAATTACAAGCACTAGGTCAACTTAAGAATTCGGTACCATTCATGAAATGACCATATCTGTCTCCATTTTCATTATGACATAGTTGTTTGATTGCGTGTAGCTTTACATTCAGCAGTTGAAAAGGATCTTGTACGGATATTTACTGCTGTTGGCCGGTCGGGTGTATAATATATCTTTTTGTAGTTTCTATTTTTATTTTTTCACTTATGAGAATATTGCGAAGCATTGGCTAGGCCACCATTGTTGTGAGAAAGGGTGAAGGCCTGACGGCTGGATTATGTATTTTCTTTATATCCGTTAATTGTCGAGTAGTTGAAGAGTTGGCATCGGGAATAAAGCGTGGTGAGTGGTGACTCGTTTAAACGAGGTAAATTATTCTGATGACTCAGGTACAAATCATCCTTGGGTAATGGCAGACAACTACGGAGACATGATGGTATTCTCCTTCACCGAAATGGATCCCAAAGGCTGCTTTCTTTTTTCCTGGGTAATGATAGTAAGTATTGCTTTTGGCTGGCGAAGTACCGCCGTCAAAAATCATCCTGTTTGGGAATACTGAATAGGATTGAACTGCCCACAAACTAGACGTTTCCTCTAGAAGAAACTTGGAACTTCATGTGATCACCGTATGTTTATCAACCCTCAGAAATCAATGGATGAGTCTTATCGTCTGTTTATTGTTTCAAGAATTAATAGCAGCATTAATCATGGAATATACTTTTCCCATAAAAGGGAAATGACTAATTCACTAAATACAAAAAATCAAATCTAAACACATTAAATGCAACACTAGCAGCAAAAGTTCTCTTATAAATTATCTTTCCTCGTTTCCTTGCCTGTGCAAAACCAGGCGGAACATTGAGAGAAGAGGAAAAGGCCAGGAGTGAAAGGAAGAAAAAACACCTCGAATAGGCCAAGAGGAAAGAGGACAAGAATAGGAGGAGAGGAGAAAGATGACGCCAACAGATGGCGCCCAATATATCAATCTATGGCAGTCTTCATTGCCTTACCTCTTTGCCAGCATAGGTTTTGTGCTAATTCTCATCTCTACGGCACTCATTGTTTTAGCATGCTCCTACTACTACCGGAAACAGGCTGCAGGTTCCTCGAGCAACCAAACTGAAAACCCAGCTGCCAGGCCTGACGATTTCGATGCGGTGCCAAATGTTGTTGTCGTAATGGCGGGCAACGAGAAGCCCACGTATCTTGCTACACCTGTAATTACCTCTTCTTCAAGTCTCTGTAATTGCGAGAAAGCGTAAGTTTCTTGCTTCATGATTGCCATTTGATATGTATATATCTAAATAAGAGGGTAGCCAGTTTCGAACGTAGCCGCCAGAGGTTTTTGAAACGTTTTCCTTTTTTACGTTTCCTTAACCAGACATGTAGGGTATCGATTAGTTTTCATATTTTTGTTGGTCTGTACATTGTGTGTGCTTAAACCAACAAACCTATTCTGATGTGGATTAAGATTCACACGCTACTCAGGCCAGCCAGTTCATGCTTGATTAGCCTATACCGAGTCGCCCGTAACTCGGTAGATCATTTGCCAAAATCCTAACTTGACGAGGATGGCCTGTTGTTAAACTTGACGAGGATGCAGCCAATGCGAAGTTTCTTTCGTTTAATAGTTGAATCAGTAATGGAAGTAAAAGCATTTAAGAACTCCTAGCCACCTGGCAAGCCATTGGATGCCAAGTCATTTACCTAGCTAAGTGAACAGTTTTACATGCAATGCTTGTTTAACTCTTGTCGTGTTATGTACGGGTCTTCTCAACAGACAGGTAACCTTTGACACTGTTTTAAAAGAGTGGACGCGGCGGCCTGGAAATGCGCACAGGGAATTGAAAATCAACTGGGAAAAAGGTGGTATGAACTGTTCATAGTGAGGGGATAACTTTCAACAGTGTCATTAATCTATTGCAGTATGTTACAAAAATCTGTACGTGTAGGTGTAGGTGTAGGTGTAGGTGTGGATGATATCCACTGGGATATTCCTCAGCGATATCCACTTCCTAGATTTGTATAGCAAAGAGGCGCATATCAGTCAATTTCATCTCTTTATTCAAGACATATGTCCGCAGAGTTAACTCAAAACCCACTTTGAAGCTGAAGCATTTTGTAAATTGAAGAACAAATTTCACGTCAATACATAGACCACATAGTGAAGTTATGTCATTTTGGGCCGAACACAATATTATGTTTGTGATTTCACACATATTTGCATCGAGATTTAATTATGACTGGTCGCATTCTGATCGGGAGAAACCTGAAGACAGAAGGCAACATCTAAAACAGAAGATATCAAAGAAACAGAACGAAAGCAAGAAAATCTAAGAGAATCGAAGTACTCTAATTGTGCACATGAGTATCCAGTTGGGTTCTCTAATCTTTTTTAAGAGAAAGAATGAGCAATGTTTCTGACAGGACAGACAATCAAGACTTTACGGATAATAGTAAGTGGGTGAGGCTGTGCTCTAACATGATTGAGGACATGGGTCTCATATTCTTTAATGTTTAGGAATATGGGTTCTTCTGCGTTCTGGTTTCAGGATGGATTTCAGAATGTGGAAGAGATATTATCGTGTGTTTGTGAAATGGGCTTACAGATTGGTCTTCTATATATGATAAAAGCTAATTTCATATGTAGGAAGACAATGACAAAAGTAAATGATTGTCTGGTTTTTTATTCCAGACCAGAAACCATTGTTTCTTATTGTTTCTTCCAGGTTCATAGTTTATATGTTTTTTACACCGTCGATTAGTTGTTATAATTGACACAAAAGCTCTTCCAAGTCTTCTATAAATAGAGGTTTAAGTAGACCTGACGCTTGGCAGAAGTTTCTTCCAGGCAAAAGATTCTCCTAAACCAACCAAACAACTAGTCACCATTTAGCTCTCTCCAGATCTCCCTTCCCCTTCCAGTTATGAATTCCACCAAGTACCTTTCAACCGCAGAAGGATGTAGCAGCAGTGAATCCGGGTGGACAATGTACATAGCCTCGCCCATGCAAGAAGATGGTGACTATGACGCAGACTACAGTGATCATCAGAATCCCATAATCAACGATGGCAATGCTGTTAACGAAGACAGCGATGATTCAATGGCTTCCGATGCTTCCTCTGGCCCTCAGCCTCAGGATGAACATGTGAATCATTACGAGAGTCACAAAATGAAAAGTAGTTCTAAACACAGCAAGCACGGCAAGTTCAAGAACCATTCTCCCGCGACAATTGCAAACAAAGAGGAGAAGAAGAACGGTGAAAGTATCCAAAAGGACCGGAGATTTGCAGCCTGCAAAAAACACAACAAATAGTCTCAGTTTGACGAATTGCTTTGATTGCATAGCCAACTAGGAATCTGTAATTCCCTTTCCATACTTGACAGAGATAACATATTGCCCTATAGATTCCAGAATTTCTCCTTTCAGACTTGCTTTGTAACAGCTTGGAGGATGCAAACTTTCATAAACAATGTTATGTTTTCTTACTTAGTCACTCGAATTAATCCAAAATTTTGATTTGTTGACATTTTTTTACGTGTTTATCCAGCAATTGGACAGTCTTTAATGATTCAAAAATAGAAATCCATTCATTTTGTGATATACAGCCAACAGAGGAGAGGGCATAAACCATGCATCCTGCTAAAGTATGCGTTCCTTTTACTCATGTGAGCATGTTAGGAGAGGAGCCAAGCTACCAACGACCGTTGCGTGCTCTGCTGGAAAGAGTAAACCTCTTTTCTATTTCGAAGGAGATATGATACAGAGAAGAGAATAGCAATTGTGGATGGTGATTGTTTTTTCAAGACAAACTGGTTCCACATGAAGTTACTTGAAAAATAATACTTTTCTAAGTTCCAGCAAAATCATCTTCATCCAACACGTTTGGGTATGGTGTCTGTTTCCTCGTGTGCTGGAAAGGAGATGAATCTGCCTAGCAAGACAAATGCCAACCACGAGGAAGAACAATGGACACTTGTAGCAGCAGAATATTTGTTTCTTATAAATAATAATCCAGTTCTGCAGACAAGAGATGCGAGTGCTACAGCGAGGCAACTTCATTATATGGGTTGTTCATCAAAGGCCGCAGATATATTATAGAATACACAGCGAACATTCAAGTTCATACCCCTCCACCAGCAGCAAACATTCAAGTTCTCGAGGCTTTTGGATTGATCGAACAAAAGACTCAGGATCACGGAAGCCGTATACAGAGGACCTCCCTAAGCCCGTATCTGGAGTTCGTGAAACAGAACAGTGAAAGCTTACAACTTGATAATCAGACTGAGACCAGATTTAAGAGGGAGATCACCTGGAGGACATTCAAATCGCAAGAAGAACCACCAACTAAACAAACAAAAACACAAAGGAAGCAAACCCTTATCGGCGATTCGTAATCAAATGTCAGAAATTTTACTTTTTCTTGCTTAGTTCAAATCCAACAAATAATTAGAAGCTAACCAGAAATAGTAAGTAACTAAGCTTCAGTAAAACAGAAAGCAAGATCTCTAACCTGTCCGGTAGTCACAGATAAGCACTTTAACCGTCACAAACCGTTGAAATGCACAAGGCAATAAAACGCACTCCCCGGAATCCTACATTCCGGGCCAAGAAGAAGTGAACGTTCGGGCCGGTGGGGAAAACGAAGCAAAACCCTGGAAATCAAGGATCAGGGTTCTGAAAAGGCAGGACAAACAAGTCGTTGGATGACAATTCCAGGACATGTAAGAAAGTAAAGAAACGATTTTGTAGGGTTGATGGTACATTTGGCGTGAAGTAAGGAATAGTTAAATTGGATGGAGAAAAATCTAAAGTGAGGATGCCAATCTCTTTCATTTTACTGAAATAATTCTGCCAATTCTATGAAATAACACATTTTTTTGTTACTACCCAACTGAAGAATTAGCTCGACACAGACATAGAAGGGAATCTGCCTTCATCTTCTGCCAAATGATGTGGGTATAAATATATTTCTAGTATTCATATGGATGTAATTTTCATGTACAGTACTTCAAAATGCGGAAAACATATATCTCATATAACTTCTCACCAAAGATTGTGGAGAAAATGATCTATTAAAATTAATTACATTGAAGAAAATATGATTTGAATCTCGACTTTTCGAAGTGAAAAAACCCAATCTGATCACCTGAGCTAGTAACTCTTAGGTACTATACTTTAGACATGGTAGTATAAAGAAAGAAGCGGTCATAATATCTGGTGGAATCTGAGAGATAGTATCTTGTCTTGATTCCACCTGGTTGCTTCAGCCCAGCAGATTTATTTTCTGAGATCATGACACAGATGGCCTAACCCATATCAGCTGGTGGGTTTGGAAGGTGTCATGACTCATAACATGCTTTCCCCGTACTCATGCACGAGAGAAGATTTGTACTTTCTCGCAGTATATCTCCGCCCCAATATACCATGTTCAATCTTCATTAGGATTTCAACTGTCATTCGTTGACTTTTGCTCTTCTAAAGGATGCCGAATTGGCAAGAAATGTCTAAGTACAAAAGACAGTTTGGTTAGATAGGTCTTGGGCATTTCATGTCTTTCTTGTTTGTACAGTATATCCAACAGTCGTATTTTGATTATAACGTTCTCAACCAGTAATATAATCGTATTATTCAAAAAAAAAATAAGAAAAGAAAAAGATTGATGTTGGGCCGAAGATACACGAATTCCTACAATATCTTTAGATATGGATAGAGTGATTCTTTCTGTGTTTTTTGGTATATCAGAGATTTAGGTGTGCAACAGTTCGAAGAAACAGGGAGAAGAGGGATACAATTGTAAACCTGCAAGTTTTAAATGAAGCCTAAACATGATGATCTAAGCAGAAAACTGTGCAATACAGGAGGAATTAATGATACAACTTTTTCGCCAATTGATTGAAATAAAAGTCTGCCACCAGGAAACCAGAACACTGACAGGGATTGGGGTTGCTATTCTATTTGGTAATTTTGGTTTGGCTTCCGCTGATTTCTTGTTCAGGACGAATGCAAACCCTCCGGTTTTCTGTCCTTTTTGTCATATCCCATTGAAAAATGACCAAGGAAATAGATTTTTTCTGCAATGCGTGTCTGTGCTCTTGGTGGTCACTGCAGTTTCTTTGTCTGATACACTCTAACTTTTTTTTGAAATAAGACGATTTTATTAGATAAAGATTACATCAAAAACTGTACAGATCATATGCCCAACAGAAGAGCAAATCTACACCTAATCTTTTAGCTCACATGCTCAACAGGGGAGCAAATTTACACTTAATCTTTTAGCTCCTAGATTCAGGATAGTCTAAGCTACTCTAGCATCACCACAGTAGCACGAATGTCCAATGGCTCATTAGCTCCAATAATTGGATAAGATAATCATAAACATCTCCACTTCAATATGGCAAGACCTATCCAGCTGCAAAGCTATTTAACTATTTGCTTGAAATTTTTATTGGTACTTAATTACTTATACTCAATTCCGGCAGCTACAAGTAGGACTAGTGATCATAGTACACATAGATACGGTGGAATAAAGGACAATGGGAAAATAGAAAAGAAGTTAGTTAAAACAATATTATGTATACTCCATCTTAGCCAAGCAAATCTGAAGAAGTACTAGTGGCAGACTGGTTCGAGGAATCGGCTTTGGGATAAGCTGCATCAGAGGGGATGCCGACGTCTTCCAGGTCTTTCAGACTGGCGTAAGGACTGTTGATTTGCATCCCAGCGAGCATTTCACGTAGCTCAGAGGCTTCTTCTTTGAGTTGGACGTTCTCCTGAAGGACCTTGTCATGGGATTCCGAGACATGGTTTAGCTTATCTATGAGCTGATGATTTTCAGTCCGGAGCCAGACAACCTGAGACCAGAGCTCATCTAGGTGTTTCTGCTTGCGCATACGTGATCGCCTTGCGGATTCTCGGTTAGATATCATTCTTCTCTCCTTTCGTTCATGGATGATAGAAAGCTGTTGCTCCTCTGCTTCATCAGAAGTCGAGTTGTTGCTTAGGCTTGACGACTGTAGACTCAACTCTTGAATTTGAGAAGGGTTCTGGAAATTATATAGCGGATGAGCAAACCTGTTGTACTGGAGTGTAGGGGTATTGTTCTGAGTGAGGTGAAAATGTGCTGAATAGGGAGATGGGTTGGAAGGAAGCATATAATGGAGCCCTGAAATCTCAGTAGATTGCATGGTTTGAACCTGAATGAAAATCTCAAGCTAGGAGAACTCTGAAGAGGAATTTCAGTTCCTCACTTTGGTATTAGATTTCAGTCGTTTGGAAGCCCGAGAAGAGAGAGAGCATTTATAGAGTGGGAAAAGGCCGAGGTGACCCAACTGTTGGGCAATTTGGAGTGACGGTATGAAACCTTGTAGACCACTAAATTATCTGGTAAGATCGTGTTACTGTTTTTATGCATCATTCCTTGCATCTATATGCACATCAGAACATCAAATAGCACAGCTCAGCCGGTTGGATTGGATCATGTTACTGTTTTTTTTTTCTCCGGATTCGCACCCAAAACCTTCTATCCTAGAAATTTATTAGAACGCGGTTCGGATGTTTTTGAGCCACGGACTCGTTGATTCTATATGGTCATGTTATTACATACATACCATGCATGCGAGCATGTATGCAAATGACGTCTGCTGGCTCATTATTGCAATTTGCAATTAGTCCTGCAATTGGTGTTGTGGATAATCATCTGCATATCAATTTCTGCTTACATCACAGAGAATAGAATGAAGATCCTATTGTGGGGAATACAATTACTTTATGAAGGAAATGTTAGGGAGCATTAGAAGCCAAGAGAAACAAGGAACTAGAGAAGTCAATCTCCATAGTGGGCGTGTGGTACTGCTAGCTAGCCAGGTCTTAGCTAAGATGGTTCTTTCTGCCTTAGCCTATAGGATCAGGTAAAGGAAACCAACCCAATCAATGGTCTCAAGAGTACGTATAAGATGTAAAATCCTGCAATTTTGGCCTGAAAAGGCTCCTAATCTTAAGCTGTTATTTGGTTAAACCGGCAGCTTTTTCTTGGACATGATTAACTAATATAAACCTTACAGTATGCTTTAACTGGATTTATTAGATATCAAGAAAGGCACGGCCAAAAGGCTTGCCTACTTTTAAGTAGTAGTAGTTACGTGTGGTCCAGAGGTGTTCTACTTAACAATTGGAAGAGGCCAGCAGTTTTTTGTATCCACACATCCATCAACTATATTTTATGTTTATATACGACGACAGATGCTGACCTCTGCGGAAGATTAAAGTTAGAAGACCCCATGATTATACCTTAATGACTAAAATCAAGCGAGATGGATTACCAGGAATGACCGCCCAACTTGCTCGAGTGTTTCTTGGGGTACTAACATTTGGTTTTCATGGCACTCCCAAGGATTTAGGGCAGCTTTGTCAATTCTGTAGGCTGGATTGAGAAACTTGGAGAAGATTATATCTTTGATTTATACTTCCTCACCAGTCTCCCTGCTCACTAGCAGCATGTGGGATGATCTTGTTTCTCTGTGGTGGTGGGGATGCAGAGGAAGTGATATGGATGTACTTTGAAAGACAAGTTCTCCACTACATGAGAAAAAGAAAAGCTCCATAGGCTATCCGGACCCTAAAAGTCAGTCACCCTGGCAATTACTGATCTCTCCTACATACACACTTCTTCAGGTGATATTATACAATCAGACATACAGATTCATCTTTCTTTTCCTGTCCTCCAACTTGTTTCATGTTTTTCATTTCTTTCAGATTCGTATCTGTTACACACACATTCCTCTCGTAGCTTAAAAATTGGACAAATTCCTGAAGACAAATCATCATGGTTATGTCCCTTCGCCACACTGTACTTTGCAGGTACTTTGCAAAAGCAGACATATGAGTCCATCAAGATTTGCTTGAAACAGTAACACTTTTTATTCCAGTAAAATCTACTGTTTTCACCTTGTTTGGTTTTATTCTTACCGCAATTACCCTTCTCGGATACCATCTTAACCTTTACTGGGATAGTGAATAATGATTACCCATATATATTTTCCACGCCCCAATTAATTACCTTACCATTTCGAAGAAAAAGGAAAGCTTGCATATCTTATCATGTCCCTGTAATAATTTTCCTTTATCTTATCTATTTCCGGAAACACCCTTGTCTTGTCTGGGTGCAAGCACTGAATGGTGGTTCAAATGCAAGGGTTTATACGGGAACACAGAATCCGGAAGGGGAAACAATTCCCTAGAATAAAGGCTTTGGGTGATGCACGGAAGGGGTACTTTGATGAAACTGCCTCAGTCGCACGACAAAACAAAAGTAGCCAAACACGGAGTGGAAGTTTAATATTATTATATCGAGGTAGGCAGGGGGAGAAAAAACGCGGGCGCACGATAGACGTCACCTGTTGGACCGAACTAACAAGCGCGCATGGATGGCTTTGTGCACCAACCCGACTCCCCATTTGCTCATAAAGCTAGTCTTCCTTCCCACAGAGGGTCATTACCTTTGTCTTTTTTGTTCGTTTCTTTTTCTTACCCTTCTCCCGTGTAAGTTTTTTTTTTTTTTTTTTTCTTACATCCGAACAGGAGGAAGGAAGGAAGTCTTTTCTGGGTGCTGTCACTTGTATCTTGTGTGCAACCCACTCGGGTTATCACGTAAATTTTGTTGGATTTGACGATGATGAAATTTCCGATAAAGAGTATTTTATCAGATTTTGATTGATATATTTTTAAAAAAAAAAGAGAAAAAAAAGATGTATGGGCATAAGATAAGGCGAATGATCACCCAACACCTAACACATTTCAAATCATTCTCTTTTTAGAAGCACTTAGAAAATCATTCTCTTTTTAGAAGCACTTAGATGGAAAACGTTAAACTGCCCATGTTAGCTTCATCTGCTGATTGTAATTTTCTAAGGAGAGTGGTCGTTGGTTGGTTCCTTGATTAATATATTAACATAAAAATTGTTGCTTTCTTTTTTTTATTTCACATTGGTGCTTACGTAGTTTGCTCTGTGATCTAAAAGATCCACTGATAAAGATGTGTAATTTATGGTGTGTGGGCTTGACTTTCTACTCTCTATAGTCTCTCTACATTACATTACATGGGTGACCAGAGACGGGTACCTCAATCATTTGCATTTGTTTATATACAAAGGTCAAATACAACCTCATCATCAACAGTGGCTACCATATTCTGCTGCAGTTTAGGCATTTACCAAAGCTAAGATTATCCAGTTTTTGATTTGTTTGTGACAATAGTTGTCTTGATCACAACTTGTACAACCTAGCTACAAATTAATGACCCATGATTTGGTGCCTCTCACTTTCATAATTTATAAAAAAAAGGATCGATGCGCGAAGAACTCCACAAACCTGTCCATTAGGCATTGGATAAGGATGGATGATGCCACAAAAAGTATATTAATGGTGATTGTAAGGCACTCAACCAGTGTTCAAGGGCATAGAGTTTTCTTTCTTATTGAAAGGTTGGGCAGCTCAATGTTACGATATAAAGGAGATGGAGATGGCATAAGCAGAATAGGAGGAGACACAGTCTTTTCTCCTTTTTTTTTTTTGGCTAGCTTTTGTAAAAGGGGGAAAGAACAGACACCCACAAAAGCAACTTGTAGATGAATAATGCTTTGTTGGAAATACAAAGAAAGAAAACGAGAGAGGTCATGCATGGCTGGCTAGGTAGCTAGCTAGCTAGCTCCAACAATACTCAGATTTTCTTCTTCTTTTTTTTTTGCATGCACTGTGTCTTCCATGGTCAAGCTTCTTCAAGTCCCCAATCATGCAGCGGCAACGCAACCCTTTTTTTTTCAAATTGTCAAAGCAATCAATGAGTGTGCTTTTTACATGCTTTTACACAATTTTTTTGCGTGTCTACAATTTGGTGCATTTGTAGTGATTTTGTCTGTTTATATTATCTATGCGTGTGCTCCCATTTGATCTCTATGCCATCAAATCACAATATGTTTTCCTAATCCAAACTTCTTTTGACCACAACTTCCCATCAAGCTATGTATGCAATAAAAATCACCTTCATTTCCTGGAATGAGATTGCATGATCATTGGATGTTGAAGGAGAATTGGACCGTGTCTTGTTCGTTTCTGGACGGAATAGCAATTGATTGGATTGCATAACCCTTTTCCTCGCAGAAATGTCCTCTTCTTTAATAGTCAGAACCATTACTTTTGGTCGTCTTTATATCTCCTTTCCTACCATTTATTGAATTGGCTACGCATTATCATCTATTTGCCTGTGAAAAGTTTTTGATTCTTTGAGCTTAGACAAATAGTTCTTGTTCACAGTTCAAACCCATTTCCATTGTTTGACCGAAAACTCCTTTATCACCTCACATCACCACCGCCTTTAATATATATATATATATATATATGTATCTATATATAATAACAAAGGCAGAAGAAAAAGGAAGATGCTAGCTAGCAATCCATCCCTGCCTTGATCTGCAAAATGGATCCTCTGGTTAAACTAGTGGTCGGGAAAGGTGTAACCTATAATGGGTAAGAAGCTAAGAATGCGGAGGCTACAGGATGGAATCATATGTAGAGAACAAAGAAAGAGAAGATAGGCCAGCATTACAACGTCAGCCTAAAACATCATTTTCAACCTGTAAATGATTGAAGTAATAATTTCTGTGTCCCCATACATCCCTCCATTTAAATTATGTATATCATCTGAATCGGAGAGACAAGGGGTGTTTGAAGAAAATTTTGAACCTAAGCCAATCCCAAGGGCCAACCACCACTATTATCAGTTTTCTAAAGGAAATATGCAGTGCTTTGTCCGATTAATTGCCTTTGTGGACACCACGAGAGAGTCTTGTTCGTGAGCCTGTTCTTTCCATTAGTGAAAATGACCAGTTTGTTTCCTACGGTTTTTTTCCTTGTGCTGATGTGACACTCCATATCTGATCATGTTTTAAAACAAAAGCAAAACAGGATTTGGATGGAGTAAGAGTGATGCACGGATTGCTCATATATACTCAATTGCTTTCTGGCAAATTCAGTTTTCAAGGAATACGTAACTCATCTTGAGGAAAAAAGTATGGTTTTCTGTACAAGATATTTATGTTGGCATCAGCAATGGCCACATGCCTCTTCTTTCTCATGGCCTATCAGGACCCCTCTTTCCTTCCATCATTTCCCACTCCCCCACCTATCAATGCTAAATTAATGGATCATGCCTTCAGGTATTGGGTCGAGCATATAACAGCAATCAATTGACAACATTTTCCTCTTAGTTGGTTAAAATCAACTGGTAACTTCACTTTTCTTCTGCTACATCATAGGAATCCAACTTTCAACTAATGTGGGATTACATCACCTGTTTCGGAGTGAACCAAAATCTGATAGCATGCATCCTCCTGAACAAGTGAAAAAGGTTACATTAAGGATTGAATGAGTTTTACTGCTCACTGGTACCAAATTTAATCAATTATGTTACTGGTTTATTCAGAAACTCCAAAACAATGGATATGCTACACATCACCCCAAATATGCAAGCAACTGGTTTTATATATGTTTTTTTGTTTTTTCTATTACAACCGTACATCACAGATTGCAAGTGTCTTCTTCAGATGGGTTGGTCAGACTAGCTGCCAGCACTTCAGTTCCAAACAATTATTGACCACCAGTGGCTTGTCGATTTCTGTCCGAGTCTGTGAAAATGAGGCAGTGTAGGTTAGACTGCACAAATCAATGTTGGTATACGGACAAGCGGATAGTTGGTTTTTGATTTCTTCTTGGCAGTTTCAGGAAATTTACGAATGCTTTGGAAGAAACTACAGAGGAAATGGCAGCAACGAGTGAAGACTCATCCTTTGTTTCTTCGAGACAGACTTCCATGCTTTGAGAAGTCCAACCTAGAAATAAAAGCTTCACCTATTTTTGTTTCCTTAATATATACCATTATTCCATTGTGAACATAACAAAGCGAATTTTTGTTGGCTGTGGACAATGGTTGTCTGATTCATCAACGACAATCAACCCCCTTGTCTTCATATATACAGTTTGTGAAGATCGATGTCTACATCTGCTGGAACATCTTAGGCATGAGAAACTATATAAGGTTTGATGTCAGAGAAGGGTTTCATAGCTCCACATTCTCTATGCGCGACGTTATGGGTTCTACCCAACTTTCTTTTATGGTCAGTGGCCTTTTTCCTGGATGGTTTGGCATGCAACATTATAGATTTGAAGTGTTTTTCCTCTGTTACACTAACTCCTTTCTTCCCTTTCTTCCATTCCAGTTTAGCAGCGATTCAGTCGACTCTGTGGACTACTCAATCAGCAATGACATCGAGCAGGGTGAATTGAGCCAAGAATCTCCAGAAGAGGACATGAATTCTGCTATAAACCCAAAAGTGATCCCTTGCAAGATAACCATGTTGGAGAGATGGACTAATACATTGCTGATGGTGCCGGTCACCTTCATCACAAATCTCTTCGCTGCCTTGTGCACCGTGAATGGCAACAAATACTTTCCTATGAGCTCTGCCCTATACCATTTGCTGGTCTTTGCTGTCATGCTCAATTTCTATGCCTCAATCCTGGGAATTATCATATGGCATGTGTTTCCATCGGTAGCCCTAGGTTTTCACCTTGTGGCTTTTCTTTGTGCCCTCCTATCACTGACCATCCTCTTCAATGCAATTCTTCCAGATGAACTCAACTATTTCCCCTGGGTTTTATTGGCATTTGTGCTGCTTGTGCTCTTTGTACTACTTGTCTGTGCTTGAGAGCTCTCTTCACTCCAACTCCAGTAGGGGATCCTGTTATGGGCTTTGGGCCCAAATTAATAATTGTTGAATAAAATATTCCTAATTACGTACCCATTATATTCCAGGTAAAAACTTTGATCATTAGTTTATAAACCGTGTAATTATAATTTATTGGGCTGGGCTGGGCTGGGCTCGATATGGCACTATCTGCTTAATTAAAAAATTAAAAGCTTGATTTCGCAATTAGCCCTTCTTTTACTTTTACTTGTCCCCGCGTCCAACCGGACTGTGATAGCGAAATCATGATTTTTTAGCGTATTATGGTGACTCATGGGCCCACCTCTTTCACAAGATGAATCGGTGCAGCCCCCCGTGAAAAAGAAATTACACGCTGACGAAGATTGTCCAATTAAATCGAAGGGAGGTGATGATGCTTTAAAAATGACAGCATCGTATCTGTAGCTTTCCTTGAATAAATAAGCTTTATTGATTAATTATAACTCATCCGGTAAATTTACTGGTTTAGATTCGTGGAGTGCCTGGAATCCGCAGATATCTACACCTGGCTTCACCACAGCCTCATGTTTGTTTTATAATAATAAACAGGCGTAATTACAAGACTAATTACTTTGTTTAATGAAAGTCATGTGCCTAGCTATGGTGACTATGGTGACTATGGTGACGAGGATGACAGATTGACGTATCGATAGATATGGTGGCCACACGTCAAATATTACCAACTTGGACACAGCCAAGTTGTCTAATCATTTGTCTTACTTTCTACTTCCCCTACTGGCCAAGGGCGGTGGGTGTCTGCGGAAAAGATGGGCATTTCCCTGTTTGTCTCCTTTTTCTTGGATTTACCTTAAACGTGTTCGATCAAAGACTGAGCTTGTTTAATGGCAAACATTGGTTCAGACAAAATGCCTGACTCTGACCCAGCTGGTGATATCATAATCTTTTTGAGCAAGTTATAATGAGCATGGCTTTTTAGAGCTTTTAACCGGTGGTCTGAAGAGGAAAGGGACATGCGGATGCGGATGCGGAAGCAGATGGCCAACAGGGCATCCTCGGCCGATGGCTAATGGGTTGATAAGGCTTTTGGGTGTCCACCACAGATACTTTTGTCTGTTTGCTTTGGTTCAAGTATGGCACTCTCCATTTTTTTGAAGTACAAGAAATGTATCCTGGGGTGAAACGTTCGTGGAGCAACTCGCATTTTCTTTTTTCTACAAACAGATGAGTTTAACTAATTTACGTAACTGCCCATGACACAACTGCCAACTTGAACGGACCTTCTGAACGTCCATAGATATTTTCTGCTCGAGCTAGTTCAACGAGGGAGCCAGTAACCAGTCGTCTAAAAAATACTGACTTTTGAGGATCCATAGTTAAAAATTTTCTGCTCCAGTTCATGGAGGAAGCCAACTAACTGGAGAGAAACAAATCAGAAAAAGAATTACAGTTTTGTTTCCTTGTCCTAGGTTGTCTTTTATGGTTAGGAGGAGGAAGAGAAGAATGACCAGAAATCTTTTTCACCTTTCTAACAATTTACTTACAGTTAATTAAAGTAGACAGAAATGAAGTCATTTCCATGTCTTAGAAAAGGTCGACGAGGGCCATCATTGGAAACGTGAATGATTACTTTTATGGACTAGTCAATTCGTATACAGAAACGGACCGTACGCATACACCAATGAACGCCTACAAATCAAGCTCTCGTTGCGTGTGGTTCTCTTATTTTTTAATTTTTTATTTATTTTGGCTTTATAAACAGAGGCAGGGGCATCTCCTGGCTAAACTTGCTTGTCCTAATGCTATCTTTATCTCTTGCGCACTTTTGTTAAATGCTACTTGGGTTTCTTATCAAACGCTCTTTTCTGCCGGTTTTGCTCCTCCGGGTCATTTTTACGGGTCCCAAGTTCAGTTTGGTTCTCTCATTCATTCTGAATATCAGTGTGTTTTGATAGAAAGTGTGTTATTTTGTGAAGTTTATTTAGATAATAGTTTTGGTGGAGCTATTAAGAATTCGGGTTGGTCAAACTTTTCTGTCTGCAGTACTGGATTGACTTCATTAATTGGTCATAATACAAGCAAAATCGTAAGAGCTAAATCTATTCAGACTGAGTTTTCGGGTTGATTCTCTTGATGAGCCTGAAAGTTGTTTGTTTTTGTTTCAGCTTGATAGTTAAGAGATTTGAATTTTTTTGTCTTTTTGGTTTTCCTGTGGTGCGTATAGGGTGGAGGCTGAGTTGCTTATCGGATTCAGTATCAGAGTTTCTGGAGAAAGATGACAATTGGAAATATTGCGCCCAAGAAGGAGAGGAAATCGAGGAAGGGCAAGACGGTTGATGACAAAACTCCTTTACTCCCCAGTAAACATGAAGATGCTGGTTTTGACGAGTTTAATGGAGCTTCCTTTACAGGGGCAGTGTTCAATCTATCAACTACAATAGTTGGTGCTGGGATCATGGCTTTGCCTGCTACTATGAAGGTGTTGGGCCTTGTTCTTGGGATTGCTTTGATCATATTCATGGCCTTTTTGACTGAGGCTTCAATCGAGATGATACTCAGGGTTAGCAGAGCAGGGAAGATTGCTTCTTATGGAGGTCTTATGGGGGATGCCTTCGGGAAGTGCGGAAGGATCCTTTTGCAAGTTGCTGTTTTAATCAACAATATCGGTGTACTCATCGTGTACATGATCATAATTGGTATGACTTCGTACGATATCCGTTAATGCTTGTCCATTTGTAGCCACTTTTCTGTGTTTTTAGATCTGATGATTATGTGTTCACTGCCTCTTATGAGCCACATAATGTTAGTCCATAACCCACAATTTATTGATTCTGCTTTTGCAGGGGACGTACTGTCAGGAACATCTTCTGGTGGTGTTCATCATGCAGGTGTTCTTGAAGGCTGGTTTGGAGAACACTGGTGGAACGGTCGTGCCTTTATCCTTCTTGTCACAACGCTTGCTGTATTTTCTCCACTGGCATGCTTCAAGCGAATTGGTTGGTAACATTCTGGTCCTGTTTTTGCTTTAGTAATAATTTGAAGGATCAATCAATTGGCCTTTTCTGATATGCTGTTCTGTTAAATTTTTGTGATTGCAGATTCATTAAGTTTTACATCTGCATTGTCGGTTGGTCTGGCAGTTGTATTTCTTGTCATCACTGCGGGAATCACAGTGATGAAATTGATAAATGGAAGTATATCAATGCCCAGATTGCTACCTGATGTTACAGATATTACATCATTCTTGAAACTCTTCACTGCTGTCCCTGTTCTTGTCACTGCCTTTATCTGCCATTACAACGGTACGCCATACTTGTCAATTGATCATGTTGTCTTCAACTACTGTTAGAATCCTGCTCTTGTTTGCTCGGTAAATAAAAGTTGGGTAATTTTCCATTGCCATTATCTTACCATTATGGTTAACAATAGCTGATTTGATTTCTGAGTTTATGTGTAAGAAGGGTTTGACTTGGAGCAATATTATTTTTCAGTTCACAGCATCGACAATGAACTTGAGGACTCTACTCAGATAAAGCCAGTTGTAAGAACAGCACTTGCATTATGCTCAACAGTGTACATAACAACCAGTATCTTTGGGTTCCTTCTATTTGGTGATGCGACTCTTGATGATGTTCTTGCCAACTTTGATACCAACCTGGGAATACCTTACAGTTCGTTGCTTAATGATGCAGTTCGTGTCAGTTATGCTGCTCATCTCATGCTTGTGTTTCCTGTTATCTTCTATCCATTACGGCTCAACTTGGACGGTCTCCTCTTTCCCTCGGCTCGGTCTCTGTATCAGGATAACAAAAGATTTGCGTTGACCACTGTTGGACTCATCGTTTTGATCTTCTCTGGTGCAAATTTCATACCCAGCATCTGGGATGCTTTCCAATTCACCGGAGCAACTGCCGCAGTTTGCCTGGGGTTCATTTTTCCTGCTTCCATCACTCTCAGGTGAGATCCTGTACTGTGTCTCATTGTGGGGATGTCATACGAGAAACTGCATGGGTAGAACCTTGTTTCTATAGGAGAAAAATGGACATAGAAATCTAATTTAGCTCGTAGTTTATTTGAAAATCCAATCCCAAAAGAATTGACACGCATTTGTTGTATTGCAGAGACCGGCACAATGTGGCAACCAAGAAGGACAAGATATTATGCTTGTTCATGATAGCTCTTGCTGTGTTCTCCAATGCCGTGGCGATATACAGTGATGCTTACGCCTTGTTTAAAAACAATTCATCACCACGGGAGTGATTGGCAGGAAGAACATGGGACACATTATCTGAAGAAGGGATTTGATTGGCTGAGGAACCACTCTCAAGTCTGTTGGGAAAGATTGGACCTCAGGGGCGAAGGTGCTGTTGCGCAAACATGTCGTATAATAAAAGCCAATGGCGCTGGGATCAATGTCTCAGGTTGATTTTGTAAAAAAGATACTACAAGTCTTGGTGGTGATGTTTGCTCTCTTGTCTTGAACCTCTTTCAAGTTGTGCTTTGTTCTTGTGTTTACTATGTAACGGTTCCTGTGGTGCTGTATGGACACGGTTTTATTTGGGAAATAAGGTATTGAAAAATGATAATGTTTTGTGTGATACCAAGGCGGCTAAACTATTACACACCTGATTCTTTGAGCTGTAACGGTTGCGAAATTTGCCAAAGAGCTAAGTAAAATAATTATGATTTTAGAATTACAACAGACGGGAGATACTAGAGAAGGGGCTTGGCAATGGCGTGCTACGCTATCAGCCACAACATCCAGTATATGATAATTTCATATTTACAGAATTTAGAACCAATCCTCCCTCTAAAGCCGTCAAAACTTAGAATTTGCAACTGGGAATTCTCAAGGGTTTCCAATGCTGGTTACGAAAGGCACCAGCCTTCGGTAATCCCTCCTCCTTCCCAAGGCGCAGTTGTCAAGGACTCTCCCAAGGATAAGACGCGTGTTCTGTAAAGCCACCTCTCTTGAGGGAATCCCTGACTCGGTTCCCCCTTGTGCGGATATTGTTGAAGTTGTTCCGTACCCTGATCCCGAAGCAAATTGTAAAGGACCACTTCGAGCCTTAAACGAAGTCTGAGGGACAAGCATCTTGTCATCTGTTCCATTCTCAAGTGACCCTGGTTCATGTGGGTGGGAACCTGGCAATGAGCTACAGCTTTGAAGAAGGGCTTCCAACACACTCAATGCTTCCCAGCATAAAGAACTCTCCACCAGCTGGGATACGATTGCGTACATATGTGGGCTCTGGGAAGCATCCATGGGAGTGTGCTGAAGAAGTGCCTTGAGCATGAGCAGTATCACGCGCTGATACTCGACGGGTCCTTTCTCCAGCAGCCGTAGCAAGTGCCCAAATGCCAGTGCTGAATGTTCTGGAAACCACTCGTTGCATAAGAGAGGGGAGACACAAGAAAGGAGGTTGTCGACGCTTCTCATTTCTCCCCGGGCATAAGCCCCAAAAACCGTGGCTAATTCATCCAGTGATCTAGCGCGACACCAAAGTGCTATGTTATTTGCAACAGAACAAGCTTTCTGCCACTGAAGTTGGAATGACGTATTGGGTCCTACTATTGCATCCATACTGAGCTGCAAGCAAAGCCAGGGAAGTAAGCCTGTGATGTGCATTAGAATTCTTGTCTCTCCATCCCCGAAGATAGAATCACATGAGTGCACCGTAATACGAGACAGAACCTCAATAGAGACACCATGGCTAACGGATGACGTGAGCCCTTTCAGTACAAGAGGTTGCACCCCTTCAAATGCAGGCAAATTCCCATTAGATGATGCCAGTGACTCAATCCTTTGAAAATCCCCAATGTCGGAACCAGTATCCAGCTCATCCCTAGGCATACTTGAAAGAAGCACGTTTTCTGTAGTTTGGTCGCCAAAAGATAAACGATCTATCACACGTGAGAAGAGCTCAAGTACCTGGCAGTAGACATGAACAAAATCCGTGTGCATCATAGCCACACAACCCCAAAAGAGTTGAGGGTAAAGTATCACCTTTTCTGGCTCCATATTCTCAACCATTACTTGCAATGTCAACAGCATTTCCATTATGAACCCTAGAACAGGGGGAACTGGGTTTCCAAGGCATCTGTGCAGGCATCTAAGCAGAGATACACATGCATCACTTGTGACACTCGGCCTGAGTGCACGATAGATCTGGTGCGAGCGGCATGCAAGGTGTCTAGATGTGCATTCCATTGCCCATTTCAGGGCCTCAGCACCCCAGGTCTCTCGCAGATCTCCTTGGAAGAAGATAGCATCAACCATGCTCTGAACAAGTGCAGATAAGAGTGCTGCACTAGGGAGCTCAGTTCTCACCACTGTAGGGTCCTCATTCTCCCACATCATGCTTCCTCTCTTTGATTGGACATACTTGATCAGACTCACCACCTGTTGCTTGTTCTCTCCATCACCGTTTTCCACCTCATAGAGTTCCAAATGCCTTCCGGCAAGCGAGTACAGAAGATTAACGAGCAAATGCTGGCAGTGTTCCAGTACTATATCTTCTGAACTATCCATGGAAACAAAAATGACATGAAAAAGCAGCGGCAAGTGCTCTCGAAAATCTTCATCGTTCTCATATGCAATTTCTGCCAATAGAATCAATGCTATATCTGCATGGGTGAGCGAATGTTGCTGATGCCCCAACAAGGCTGACTGTAGTTCTTTGGCACTAACACCATGCATACCAACTCCAGGATGCAACCCGTCCTCCCCAGAGTTGGGAGTGTCAATGAGGTAGTCTCCACTATCCCGAGAAACATGCCTACTACGCAGACTTCCCGTTGAACTTCTAACTCCCATTAAAGGACCTGACATGTTTACTAATGCTGGAATGAGCGGGCCAGACCTTCCTGCTGTTACTGGAACAATGTTCAACTCTGGAGGCATTGGACTTAGTGGGCCCGAGACACTTCGGCCGGTCGCACCTGCTGTTCGCCAGGTGAGACTTCCGCTTGTATTTCTGAGGGGACCATCAAGGGAACCCCGGACAAGTAACGGTGACATGTGTGGCTGGGTGTCCACAACAGATGCAATTTGGGGCACTGCAGGGCCCTGAGAGAATTCTAGCACAAAATTTCCATTAGCATCAGCCTTGCTTGCATTTGGTAGAACTGGTTCAATGCTATCCTCTAACATCCGCTGCGCTAATTGGTAAACCAGGTGATCAATTGTGCGCTGTGGAGATATACGTGCTAAATATAAGCTTACCCTCTTTGCAACTGAGAAATATGTAGCAAAAGCACCACTTATTTCCGCAGATGCATTTGAATCACAATCTTCAATGCCTTTAGTGATTAAGAAGTCTAAAACTGGACTAATATTCCTGGGCTTCCTGGCAATTGTGATCCATAGCTTCTCAATTTCATCGGGATACTCATCTCCATGTCGCCATGTTACATAATAAAGGCTCTTCAATAATCTTTCACTCCAACCTGAGTCCTTGAGTTTCCAGAAATTAAGATTCTCAATCCATGGAGCCATGCATGTTAAGACCTGATGCTGAGCAATTATATTGACAGCATCAAGTTGCCTCTGCATGATCTCCTCGCAGAGAAGCTGGCTTAATTCAGGGTGATCTTTGGCAAGTTTGCATGAGAGTTTATACTGAAATTGTTGGTAGGAATCAGGAAGGTTACCAACAACTGCAGCGCGATAGCTTCCTGAGCCCTCATTGCCGTCTTCAGACCACTCACGTGCAGAGAGTGTTTCAAGCATCTGAAGGGCATCATCACGGATTTGCCTGTTAGGGTCCACAACCTTATACAGGATTAGGCTCAAGATCCTTTGTATTTCACATTTTGGTATCTCCTGGCGCATGTAGACCTCAGCCAATACACTAAAGTAACCATCAGCTATGGCAGGGTAGTAGCACTGATCAAAATTGGAAAACATTAATTAGTCCCGTATCAGAACAGATATCACAAAATATGACTTTGCAATTGTTTCCCTCAAAGAAAAGAAACAACGGTGCAATATGTTGCAACCACGATGATAGGAATTGATGGGATTAAGCAAGAGGGAGCATTTGACAGAAGTAAATTGGCTGAATCTTAGAAAGGTTTAACAGATCTTGAAAGTGTCGAGATCCCTTAAGCACAGTCATAGTACTTCAAAGTGGGATGCATGACTGACAACATGCCAAGTTTGCGATAGCAAGGAAAGTTATGGGGATGCTATACGTTCACTAAAATCTAAGGCAAAGCATTACCTGATCAATGCAAGCTGGGAATAGGTCTAAATTTGTAAGCAGAAGATTTTTCAAAGCCAATTTTGCCAGAGAAACACGATGATGGGCACTCTTATGTCTATCACGACCAGTAGGTCCACGTCCACCATCTCCAGTGTACTTGGAATAAGATGGAGTTGATGGTGAGTAACCAATAGGAGCCCTAGGAGCAGGTTCATTGAACAAACTATTGATCCAAGATATCACCCGGCCACTCATTTTTCTAGCACTGTCATCAAAGCAAGGCCCGTACAAGAGTGAAGCCATAGCGTTCATGGACGCCAACTGGATTGCCTCAATTTGTTCGCTCAGTTCTTTATCAAATGAAATTTTGTCAATAGAATCTTTTGACCTGTTGTGTTGGGAAGCCTTATAACGTTCAACCTCACGCTGGTAATCCCCAGGACCATCCTGTCCCCATGTACTGCCAGCATCATCACTCCAAGAGAGAAGAAGATCAAATAGTCGTTTTCTAGTTCTCAGGTCAAATCTCTCTGATCTTGAATCAACAAACGCCGGTGCTAGAGATCTTAAAACAGAAGCAAGTGCATATCGGAGCGGTTGCAATTCCTGAAAGTTCTCAGCTGGTGCTGATAAGATTTGTCTAGTTGTATCATCAATGAACCGAAGATAATGGCGATGGAAAAACCGCTTACGAGTCAACATTCCAGGCCAGACGTTCTCAGCAACAGTCCGATAAATATTTGCAATATGGACACGTAGTTCTTCGCGGCGTGGTTTTTGACTCTGCACCCGAGTAATAGAACAGTTTGTCAGTAAACTGGCTTATAGTCCAAATTCAGAAAATGGAACAAGCAGAAGCCAATGGTCTACAGAAAAGGAATCCATTGAGAGAGAGGAAATATAATCTTCAATCAATTCTTCATTGCAATATGCTGACTTGTTTGCTAACAAGATGAGAACAAATGAATTTAACTAGAAACAAACCATGAACTACTAGGAGAAAGGTACATTCAAATGTTTTGCTCTCAGCACAATTTTCTTGAAGACTTGAAAGTCCTTGCAAGCTCAAAACTCAGAGGAAGAACGTGAGCGACTATACATCCAGATTTCAGTAAAAGAAAACATCAGGGAACAGGAGTATGCTGACAATAAATGCTATTGACTAGTTCCATGACTCAATATACCATCCGGGATAAATTCGATACAAAATATGCTTTTATTCCGCGACTAGGCAAAACTCATTGCAGAGAGTTGCATGCCCGATATAGCTTATAAAAGAAAGACGAGAAATATTGGGAGAAGATTGACCATTCATTTGATGATATATCCTTACCTTCCATTTGGGTTTTCCTTCGGTTTCCAAGGAAATCTCATCGATAAAAGATGAAAGCTCACTGAACATGATTTCACATGCTTCCAGATGCGAGTTGCCAAGAGCCATGGTGGCAGAGTGCTGAGAAATGATGTACCAGATAAAAAAATTCATAAAGTGGTAAAAAAAGAAAAAAATTAAAAACATCGAACTTTTCTTGATATTAAACAAAATACACGCCTACGTCTGCCCACCTCATATGGGTAACATCTTTGGATTTAGAGTGCTTTGGTACTTGACTTTTCAGAATATTCCATTTTATACAATATTCTTTACATACAATATATTTTTCAATGCTAGAATATGAATTCCTTGATTTAAGATAATGAACGCCATGACATTACGAGAGAAACAAAATTTAAGCATATGAAAGAAAAAAAGCAAACTCCACATAATACATGGGCTTACTATGTGTGTTTCTGACCCTGATTTTAGCGAGGGGAAAATAAGATGGTAAAGATTTTTGGTTGCTGCTAAGCCACCAGATCCTCGGCTATCCGGTGGACATGAACATGCAAACATTGCATACATGAGCCACTGATCAAGCTTATTGTCTGCATCTTGTGACTGGTGAGCCTTTCCACCAAGCTCAACAGGTGTAATATGAGTAAGCCGTTGCACAATCTCTAGCCTGCCAATCAAAGTCGTATCCCAGAATCTCAGACTATTACCAGAAAATGTTTGACACATGACTTGATTAGCTATTAGCAAGAGCATGCGTAGTGCGCATATGGCATAATGTGCAGGTATCAATGTCTAGCACACAAATGCTTATCTTTGCAACATTGACTTACTTCGCATCCTCAACAGAAATTGGGCAAAGCTCAGCAGCATACTTGACGAGTTCACCAAGGCATCGAGCCCACCTGTTTTTGTCAGGAATCTCAAATATTATAGACTGGAGAGTCACTTCAGGAGGAATTGTCTCAGCCTCACGTCGCAAATCAAATAGGCGGCCAGAATCCCAGTAGCAACTTTGAACAATGTCATCCTACCAGTTCAGAACGTTAAGAAGAAAATTAATAATGAATTTGCTCCAAGCACGGATTCAAGAGAAAAAGAAAAGTAAAGTAACACAACTTACCCCATGCTCCTCTAGGACATCAATAACAAATATTGGTTCAACTTCATTTCGTAAATTATTGTCTACTTGTTCTTGGGGTGAAAGGTCTCGAAGATCATTCCTTAGAGCACGAACACAGCGTAATAACTCAAGTGCAGTGTGTCTGATCTGGCTATCCACAGAACTGAGGAAGATGAGACCCACAGCATCAATCTCTGATGCACGAAACTCAATAATATCCGATTGATGGAAAGAAGACTTTCTAAAACTTTGATTTGTCTGCAAGCTGCGCTTTTTATCATCAGCACCCTGCCCTGCTCTATCATCCATTAAACAAGCTCTCCAGAAACGCATGAGTTCCAGTAGGCGACCCAATGATGTTTGAATGAGAAGAGGGAATTCATCAGGAAGCCGAAGGATAAAGTTTGCCATCCCTCTCATAACTGCAAATCGACGATGGGGTAGGTACCGAACAATCCGGTTTAATACTTGTACAGCTTCCTCGCGAACACCAGGATCAATACTTATGCCATGTTGAGGAATTATTTCAGTAATTTTATCATTTCGACCAACTTCTTCTATCAGGTATGGTATACACTTCAGCACTGACCGAAAGAGATATCCTTGGGATTTTTCTTTAGTAACAGCATCTGACGAAACATAGTTTAAGAATTGCGAACAACAAGAGGGAAGAGAATAAATTAACATAAATGAAAGGCAATTGATTGCAAGGAAGCCATGTTGGAAAATGACAAGGTTTATGCACTCACTTCTTAAAAGAGCTAGCAATAAAAGGTTACTATATGAATATCTATCCACAATTTTATCCAACAAATGGCTGAAATATGCGCCTCATGCACTGTTTAGCAAACATCTTGAGACAAGACATTACCTATTGTGGTCTTTGGTGAAGTTAAAAGAGCCTGACTATAGACTCTATGGCAAGACCTCAAAATAGACTCAATAGCAGCCTTCACTTTTGGTATGTAGTGGCCTATATCATGCCCTGATAATAAAAAGCAAAGGTTAACATAATGTTTAAATGTCTAGATACCAAAGCAAGGTCTATAATTCATGTTGTATGACATATTGATTACCTTTGAATATTTCCAAGCCAACGTGCTGGCTTGAGGGTGACATAACAATAGCAAGTAAAGCACGAAGACCAATTACCTTTGCTTCACTTGGACTATCTTGCTTCAGCAATTCTAATATCATATGATTCATGGCAAAATCAAGGTTATGTTCGGCAATAGTAACGCAGAACTCAACAAATTTATCATGCTGGACATCCTGAGTAAGCATTCCTTTCTTAAGAACTGTTAAGAGCTGAGAAGTCACACTGTCTAAGTAGTCCCATATCCGGTTTGTGGGCTGGTTAGCAGCATGAACACTCAAGTAAAACCTCAAAACTCGATGTAGGCAGTCCAAAGCCATGAATCTATGGTTCTTGTCCTGCGTAGCACAAGTAGAAGCGGTTATTTAACACTAGAAGTCATAGTTTATAAAAGGGTGGCGGCAACAACAAACTGTTGACTTTGCATTCTTCTCACACTGAAGCTTGAAATATATCTAAACTTACTCTTAGAAGCTTGTATAGTTGCTCCATGTGAGGACTTAAATTGGTATGAAATATTTGGGGATCACCAAGGCAGAGAAGAAGAGTCACCAGTGGATAGCCAACCTAACACATTGAATAATGCGCATAAGGATGAAATAAAATCATAAATACTGCATAAGAGCTCAGGAATAGAGGAGAAAGAACTTGTTACTCAAAGAATCCAGAGAAAGTCAGGCAGGAGAAAAAAAAAGATAGAAACACATAAAGAAGTTTGAAATGCATACTGTATTAAAAGAGCTACAGAAATGTAGAAGGGAAGAGGACGACCCAATGAAGATATACAAATAACAGAGTTTACATCAGAACAACAAACTTAGAAAAACTGCTCACACTCATAAAAAATTTCTGAGCAGTCTTGCGTAAAAAGACATAAAAATTCTTATCAGAGAATTAAGGATGAATGATATCTCCATCATTACATTTTATGAATTACCCCACAAAAGGTGCATATCTGCTCATGAGCTAATGTGCAACAGATATTGAGCATTACATCAATGAGTCAAGTTCCCACAAATTAGGAAGATAAAACTGCAGTCAGTTCCAACAAATACACTTTTTGATGAACATGGTAAAGCCAAACTCACAAGATTGAGAAGGTAATCCAAGTCGAAACCCATGCAGAAGACCCATCATTAGGCCAATATCAACACACATCTCACACAAAATCAGCAAGTACAGCCCAACTCATCACTCTGAAGTTGGTTCAAACTAAAACTGAGAAACATCACCTCAACTCAACCGTTGACAAAAAAGAATTCTAGCAATGATTTTGGGCCATGTTTAGTAAATTATATGACGTTGTCTATAATATTAAATTCAAGACTCCAGGAAGAAAGGTGACTAGACTTTCTGCATCAGTGTGGAAACCAGAGCATTACAGTTTAAGACTAAAAGGCCAATGAAATTCAAAAAAAAAATTATCCAAGAAGTATCTCAACAGAAATAACTTCAATTTTGTAAGGAAGGACACATGAGCTGAAGACTCATGGATTTTTTTGAGATGGCACCATAATTTTTGAGCTTGCCCGAATTCATCTAAAATAACTGGCAAATCACATGAAACTATTGTCTCTTCTGAAAAAAAACCCACAGCAAAAATTTATATGCATTAGATGTGAAAACTGAAAGGTGTGCAAGGGATAACAGCACAGTAAATAATAAAATGGAGAAAGATTCCAGTATGCTGAACTGAGGAAGCTTTTGCATTCAATTAAGAAACTAAAACAGAAAATCCTGGACACAGGGGAAAACAGAGATCTGACTCCACTCACTGCTAGATGCTTGCTCTGTTTGTCCATCCACTGCATAAGGAGTCCTCTTATTCGCCCAACAGCTTCATACCACAAGGTAAGTGCATTTTCTACACCTGATGGAGGCCACTGGCTTTTCCCACCGTCTGCTAGGGGAGCTAAAATGTTAGATAGCATATTACATAGTGCATGATGAAGCTCACTTTTGCGTTTATGTGGAGCACGATTAAGAGGGTTAGCTTTTGCAACAAAAGAAGCCGATGCATTCAGTCCTCCTTCAGTCTTAACCTGGCAATACAACAAAGTTAAACAACTATTTTCATGTCATTGACTGATAAAAGACATATTTGTGAGCATACCCCAAGCTTCAGGTAGCGCATCCCATTAATTATACTCAGTGTTTCACTTCGGGCAATGCTAGTGTCAATTCGACGAGTGTTTAGTTCCATGAAAAAACGTTCCGTTACAGAGCTAAACCTGTGAGAACACATGCAGTGCAACAACTTGTAAGATATAAAAACAAACTGTTACATCAGACTTGGTGCTTTCACAAATCCAGCTCTGAGATATCAGTGATAGGGCATCGGGTTTCAGATCTAATTTTTAATGAATGTAAAAACAGAAGATGGAGGCCAAAACCAGTCCCTACAGTACCCTGAACTTGAATGAGGATGTATTGTAAGGAAATTAAAACAAAGATTAGCGACAAACTTACCCTCATCATTCATTCAATTTAGATAATTCTAATGCATGCTTTAAAGCATAACCTAAAACATAAACAAGACTAACAATAAACATGTCAAAGTATGTTTCCATTATAATATGACTATAACTTAATAAATAAGAATAAGAAATCCTGTCAGATCTGACCGTCATTACCTGATACGGGATAAAGCACCCAATAGTTGAGCAACTAAGTCCAGAAGAAGCCCACGCAAATCAACCAATGATGGATACTCGACCTGGCTAACAACCCTGCGCAAAAAATATTGAGATCATATCAAGAAACAGATTCAACATAATAGCAATTTAAGTTTTAGAGATGAAATATCTTATAACAAATTTTAGAAAGTGACCATGTTCATCAGTTGCAAAGATAAATGACTTAGTTCCAGAACTCCGGATTACATCTCCAGTCTGAATCTATACCAAGTTCCAGTTTCACAAGGGTTTTCTTTCTGGAGATTTAGCACCTTTCCAAAGTGGAAGAAAGCTAACCATGCTTTCTGAGGTGCACACTACATGGAATTATGTAATTTGTACATTCAAAAAATCTTAAGCAAAACAACTGTTCATTGGGACAGAAGCAAATAATTCTAACTGAATAGGTCTTTTCAGGAGTTTAAGCTCAATTCCCCTCACTCCTAAATATGCAAACAGTGAAACTGCCTAACTTGAAAATGGAGTTGTAAAGTTCACCACAATGCAGAATTACTTATTTTGTTGTTTCACTCACATAGATTATAAGCAAGTAAATATATTCTAAACCAAAATATAGCAGCGTTACCTGTCAGCATTAATAAGCCAATCAAAAACAAAATTTTCCAACCCCGACCACAGCTTTTCTGCAACAAAAACAAGGCCTCCTATTTCATTATAAAAGAGAAAGAAAATGCATAAACGAAACAGTAAACTGACAAATATATATGAAAACCTGTAAGTCCCTCCTGCGGACAGCACTCTACAAAGCGAATGCAAGCTGAGCAAAAAATACACTCCACTGCAAGCTGACATCATATAATAGGGTTAAAGTCTCAAAACAACTAATAATATTTCTCTGACAATGAAAATCAAGGCAAATCATCTCTCGCATTGCATATCAAGCAAGTCATGTAATAAAAAAAAATAAGTGTATGCTATTTCTTTCATCTTAATTTCCCCGACCCTCCACTAACAGGGAGTTCATCCGCAGGAAACCCCATTTTATGCTTTATAATTCAGAAGGAAAATGGAGTGAATTAGAAAAATTCACTCAAACAGTGTTGCATATGGCCGCGAATAAAAGTCACAAACATGCGTTGTTTTTTATGGAGGCAGCAACATTGTTGCTTCAGAAATAATGCTTATTTTTTAACAACTCAATAACACTTAAAAGAGAAACTAAAGTATTATGACTAAGGTTTTCTCGGTATCCGTCAACCAACCTTTCTTTGGAATGTCGATGCATCATTTGCACCCTTTGGCGATTCACTGCAATAAAACATAGAAGAGGAAAAAATAAATTTAAAAGACCAAAAATTAACCACCAATTATACAATGACAGTTCATAAACTAAAGAATCACGCCAGAAATATAAATAAGCATCGACCCCAATGAAATCTCTTTTTTTCTATATTTCAATACTCCACCGTGAAATCATAGACAGGCAAACGAATAGAAAGCAAGATGATCAAGGGATCTTCGAATTTGAAAAACAAACCTCTCCCTCCACCTAAGAAGGGCTTCCAAAAGCGGCACTGGAGTATGTCGCGCAATCATAGCCAATGAATCAAGCACCTGCTCGTATGCAGGGTCTGAAGGACGGAGATATTGTCCATCCTGCGAATTCCCCGTATAAAAATCAACAACAAAAACGTAACACCTCACCTGAACCGCAAGTAATTATGGCCTTCCTAGCATCCCCATGTGATCAAATGTTCGCTATCTACCAAAACAGACATTACTAAAATGTGACCTGAGCCTGAGCCGTTTCGATACGGCGCCTAGCGAGAGGAAGGAAACGCTGGAGCAGCGCGTCAACGATCAGCTTCGCAGCGCTTCCTGCTTTCATCTTTCTTACCGGAATAACTGCAAAGCGACAGTTAGTTACATGAATCTCGAAGACCTGAAAAGGAAGCAAGTTTAGAGCATCCCGCTTAGTCAAAATGACGCGAATAAAGAAGAAAGAAGCCAAGACTGAGAGAAACAAAAGGACCTGTAGTGAATTAGGGTTTAATACTGGTCGAGATTGGATCCATGTGGTCGAGTGCAGTAAAATCTAGCGCCAGACCGGAGCTCTTACGCTGCCCGCTACTGATCTCCCTCTCTTCCTGTGTGTAGACGGATTAAATATTTTGCCCGTTAAAGGATTGTTTAATCAGTTAAATGATGTAAGGAATAATAATAATCCAGTTGTTAATATATTACTGGCCCTTGTGCGTGACAGCTAATTAGCTACACTACGGATATGAGTGAAAGTCATGCCTGGACATTGGCAATGACTTTCTTAAATCTGTCCCTCTCCTATTTTTATTTATACACCTGTATGAGTAAGCTTTCAACTATACCAACGGATACGGGCTTGGGTCAACCTTGGGCCTGTGTAGATTACCCAGCCCTTGGATTGGATTTTATCGTACACAAAATCCATGGATAGAAACAACTGTCAAGTTAAATTCATAAAATGAAATTGGGTTTCGGCTTTGCAGCTACGCCATGGCAGCTCTTAAGGAAGCCGAACCAGAGATCCGAGACGAGCTCAGCGATTCACTAAATGATCTATTCACCAGCATCTCCACCATGATCAAGTCTGAACTCAAGGTTTCCTATGAACAATTCCAAAAAATTTCACTATTCTCGATTTTCTGTAGTTTTTAGATTTCGAGTCGCTTGATTTTGATGTTTGAAATTTTGTTTTTTTAGGGAACGAATAATCAGTTGGAGTTATTGGGGAATATGAACGCTAGAGTGAGGGAGGAGTATGACGGGTTCGGCGATGTGGCATCGGGCTTGAGGGTGTTTGTGGAGCAGTTGAAAGAGAAGAATGGAAGTTTCGACGAGCACGTACGGCAAATCGATGCGATAGATAAACAAGTGACCGAGTTTGAAGCTGCAGTTTCAGTGCTAGATAAATATGTATCTTTGTTGGAATCCAAAGTTCTACCTTTATACCACCAAAATCCACCTTCATGAGTAATCAAATGTCTATTTTCATCCCTTATCATCTATGTTTTTCTCTTCTTGATTTTAAAGTTTTTGTGTTTAGGTTACTGTGCTGGTTTCTGCTTGATTAGGTTTGCAGACTAAGTACCAAATCGTACTGTAGTCTTTCCTGTTTGCAGACTTCGTTTGTTCATCTGACATCGTTCCTTTGCTTCTTTACAGTCAAAATAATCAAATCGCCAGAATATCAAACAGCTTCCATTGCACTATTTTCAAGATTACCACAGTCAAAGATGCCTCTATAACACATTTGTGCAATTATCATATATACTATATGCAACCCATCAGAAAATAGGTATAACAGTCATCGTCGAAGTTGTCTGCAACTTACAGGGAATTTGATGCTAGCAGTGTTCTTGACGGCAGTACAAATATGGCATCGTTTTTTCCTTCTGGAGGTCCCTCTCGGCCCATGGAACCCAGCCCCAAGTAAAGTTAGACCAGAAAATGGGAAACATACCGACCAAGGGTAGGCATCGGGAGACTTCTCTTTCATCAAGGGTGCTCAAGTGCAGTTTCCAAGATTGATACAGGAACAGAGCATCTGGTCTCTGGGAGGAAGCTCTTGATATATTACGCTCATGATATCCAATAACATAGGTAAACCAGTCTCTAGCAGCAACTGTTATCGGATAGAAGCTTCCTACAATCATCATGCTCAAGCTTCGTCCAGAAAAAAGATAACAGCCTAAGCATTGATATGTTGATTAGTTGAAAAAATAAGGTGAATTTAACACATCTCTCAGCTCAAAGTCTCCCTGTTTGGGCACAGGGGGAAAAGATAATGCAGGAAACGACTGCTGAAAGCCCTCCAACAACTGCATAAAAAGCAAGGGATAACAAATTTAATATCCCAACTAATTGGTTTTTTGGTAAATCTGTTCTTCTTCATAGTATAGAAGAGGAAAGTTTAGATGCTAAAACTTACATCGTCCAGAATTGGCTGTTCATGAAGTTCAACGAATTTTTGTCTAAGTATTCTGTTCATTTCATCCACATCGCATGCATGAGTCCAGTAAGAATCGTGGACTCCTGTAACCAGAGACCAATGTAGAGCATCAGCAATCGAAAACTAGAAATAAGACAGAAAAGAGACGAACTGACACAAAAATAACCTGCAAATTGCAAGCCTGCTCTTTTGCATGCAACTGCAGTCATCATCATATGCGAAGCATCAAGGGAATGAATGAAATTAGGTGGGAAAGCAGTTTTCTGACTTCTGGTCAAAACCTGAGTAAAGAGTAAAAGAAACATCAATTACAAATTAAGACCCAATGATCCAGCCGTGTATTCTCTCTCCTTTGGCCATGTAAAGGGTACTTTACATGGACGCCGAATGTCCCAGCCATATAAAGGTTTCAATTCCCAGCATGGACGGCGTTAAAAACAGTGTGGCTGCAATTTAGCTTGAAGAAGCTACAGCACTGGCTAAAGTTTCTAGGTTAACCTAGAAACAATGAAAAATGGCAAAGAGCACATAGCCAGCATGTGGCTTAACCAAATCTCCTTTTGTCTTAAGGACATCAGGATTAGAAAATCTTGGATTTAATTATCCAATGAAGAAGTTTTAACAAAGAATTTAGGGATAGGGATGAAGTAGAATCGACATTATGAAAAAAAGACACTACCATCCTGAAAACCGTTTCAGCAAGAACAAGATGTTATCACATATCTCCAACGTATGGAAACTTGTAATGTTAGATAACTTCCAAGTGATGCCTGACAATATAGTTAAATAAAGCCAAGCCAATGAAACAATATACGTTGTGCTGGTTACCGTTTCAGTTTCTTGACGTAGTGATAGAACCTGTAGGGATGTGATGACCTGCAAACGAATTACAAAAGCAAGGTCACTAACTACCTTCAAATGTTAAATCCTATCGATGTAAAAATTCTACTGTAACTCACAAAATTAGTTCTTGATTTACGGTAAGGTTGTATAACAGGTAGTCCGAGTGGTGTTGTCCACCGCACAGGCTCATTCTCAGATGCAATGATCTGATCGATTATCAAATTTATAGCCACGGGTTAGAGCAAAAAAAATTGTCTGACATCGAATTACTTATATAGCAAGTAAACCAAAAAAAAACAAAGAACGAACGTGTGAATGAATCAAGGTCAAAGAGAAAAAAAGAGAGCAACAAACCTTTGCACATTCGCCAAGCCAGTACATGATACTTCGTGCAGCTCTAAACATCTCACCTAAGGCAGTCAGTGCTACCTGCTTGAGCAATAAAATAAAATGTTAGTGACAGGTATCTAGATAACATACATATGAAGCAAAATGTACATCATCCTTTCCCACCCTTGCAGTGTAGCAAGAGGCACTGAAGAGATCCATATAATATGCAGCAAACCCACGTTCTTTCAGCCTCCTCTGGATTTGTTCTCTAGCACCATGGTAAGTGACACCGTACACAGATGTCATCACTGTCTGCTTCAACAATTTCCTGTCCACCTACATGGCATGCATTCACCATCAGCTGAGACGGCAAAATCAACTAATTTACGGCATGCAAGGCGACAATATAAACTGGGCATCCCTCTTGCAGTTTCTGAAATATAAGGGGAAAATGGGATGGTTTTGTCTAGAAGAACTAGCAGACAGGTTATATTATCAAGAATAAAAGGTTAGCAAACAACCTGATTAATTAATATCCTCGCATGCAAAGCATCAGGAAAATTGGCAGGATCTTTCTGTGCATCTGTCTTCATAATATCCAGCACTCTGCATAACACAAATGCATCAATATCAGATATATTAAAAAAGATATACAAAGCCTAAAATAATAAATCACCATATATAGGTGATCAAGTTATATAAGAAACGAAGATCTTAGAGTATTTAAAGCTTTTATAGCTTCTGAAATGACAAAGACAGTTATTGAAGGGTCGATACCCTAAATAAGAGGATAACGGCATTCCCACCCAGTAGATTGATTCAGGTACCGTATGATGTTAATTGTACCTAGAAAAATTTTAAAGAGGAAGCTCAAACCCTTGTACTTAGGTTAATTTGAAATCACTAGCCATTTTTCATTCCAAGCTAACAATATTTGATGAGTTTTTCCAAGAAGTGTATACCACTCTCAAACTTGTGAATTCCATTGTTTATCATTTGAGCATGTTTTGGACATGCACAATTCAAGACAACTTAGAAAGACCATTTCTCTTCCTTAAAATACAATGCAAGTACCAATAATAAACTCATCGGTTCATGAAGACATAACAGAAACGTTCAGGATGCTCATGCAAAATGTATATGAAACATTTAGATCGAATCAATTCATGTTTGTGCATTTGCATATACAAGTTTCTGATAAAAAACCATTTTGGATTATATCTCCAAACTGAGATCTGTAATGTTGAGATCATGAAGAGAAACGGAACTGAATTCTTAGAAATAGCATAGCTTGTCAAATCAAGATATGCAGTTCTGGCATTACAATTTCTAAGACTGCGATTTCAAATATTTCAATCTACAGTAGAAACAGTAACAGCTAATTAGATTTGCAGTCATATGTTTCCGATGCATCATGATAACTTCTTACCTTGCTGCTATCCCTGAGTATACATCTGCTGGCTTCTCCCCTGCAACCAGATTAACTGCATCTGCTCCAAGCTGCAGAAATCTTCCAATTTTTAATTTGAAAAATGGAGATTGGCACCAAACTGTGCAATTAAAAAGCAAAATGAAACAAGTAGATCTAATTTGTCTGTATTGAGATAGTGCATGTTCATATGATTAAATTGGATACAAACTTAGGCAAGTACCTGGTCTCTGCCAAGTGCAGCATAGTGTTGTAGGCCATTGCACGAACCATCCTACAAGTATCCACAATTTGATAGAAACGATATATAAAAAAATTGGTGACATCATAGCATATAAAATATACAGGGTGGTTGAACAGCAGAAAGTGCTTTTTTTCAATCAACGAGTGCAACATACGTACGTTACTTTTAGTGTAACAATTATCGCAATTTACTATATCAATAAAGCTATCTAAGCATGCGTTTCATGCTTCTCTGAGGAAAAGAAGAGCCAGAGTTCTGACAATAAAGAACCATTGATGATTTGGATGCCCCTGATTTGATAAATACCTGATGAATTGGAATATGTGAAATAAAAGTTTCCGGTGAAGAACTTCTCAAAGCTTCTGTGAGGTGAAAGCAAACTGCCAGGCACTGAAATGGATCTTCTGCACCCAACCACCAACGTTTGCCCTCAAGAGGTTGGTATGCAGAATCAAATATATCATCAAGATGACTCTCAGTAAAAGCTATCCGGCTTTCATATGATTGTTTGTCCACACCACCAGCAAACAGATTTGCAAGGTGTATCTTCAGCCACCGCATGCCTGATTTTCCAAGAGGGCGTCCCTCAGAAAACTCCAAAATCCCCCGACATAAATCCGAACCAAGATGGTTTAAGTGTGGGGGCATCGGGTATGCACGCCCACGAAAGTCAATATTGTGTGGATAGTAAAAGCCTTCTTCATCCTTCATTTTCCGTGCCACCTGAATGCAATCAAGAAAGTAGGCATAAACTCCAAAAGAGTACTAAAAAAGGCAATACAAATATTGTCAGAGATGTTGAGAAGTGAATCTCACAGCAAGTTTAAGTTCTATATCACAACGCTGAGAATGCCTTTCCATGTTCTCTTTTTTGATAGATTTGACCTCCCTCCGCCACTGCTTGAGCAATCTTTCATCTCCAGTATCAGGTAGCTCTGGTAAAGGTACCTACAATGACCATATTAAACACAGAATGAACATCAATAAAAAACAGTTTCTCATTTTATCAATAAATTCACAACCTGCAGAAATAAAGAGAACTAAAATAAGAAACTCACATCACTGCAGTCCACCAAATTTGCGAGCCTGCCTCCACTGTTCCATATTCTTTCAACAACACTAAACACCCTCTTGTTTACCCTCCATCTGGTACTTCCAAGTGTATCAAGAGCCTGGCCAATTCATTCAAATAATGACTTAACCAGCTAAAACAGAACCGATGACAATGATAATTCTAAATAGGCACATAAAGCTATTAGCTTCCAAGCATACTCATACCAGAGGATTGCATCAAATAATAAACAGTACAGAAACAACAAATATCATTAACCATAAACCTCAAAAACTGGTTGAAGCTGCTTCTTAGGTGTCCTCTTGAGGACTTCACGCTGTTTCCTGGCACCATGTATCCTCATCAAATGGGACGGCAATAGCAGGTACCCGCCTTTTTCATAACTGCAAGGCATTCATAAAATTGCTCATCCTACAAAGATAAAGAAAGTTGACCACATGGAAAGTTGACCACATGATAATTTTAGAAGTTGATGTTCCTAATCAATGTCCACAGCAGGCAGTACCCACGGGGATTTTACTCCTAATATGTTTATGGAAAATTTTTGACAGGGATTTCCTTCACCGGAGTTATCACTGGTGGAATCATACTGTTTCAGTTTATGAAGGTAGTTCAGGAAAAGATTGAGTTTCCCAGACCCATGCATGTGCCACCACAATCTTTCTCTTTTTTTTGTAGGTTTATAGCGATTAAAGGGGTTGTCAAATTCCACCGCCTAGCCCCTATTTTGATGGCTTTCAAGCAAACTAGAATCCTTGTACCTGCTTGGGATGAAAATCTTTTCTATACGAACAAAGAGAATAAGATATTTCCATGCCCTTCGAAGAAGAGAATGTTTTAAACAGGAGAAAAAAATTTTAAATTTCTGTCCTTAAATTTTAAGCAAAAGGAATGAAATTTAAATTCCAAAATATTCTGCTATCAATCCATCCTAAATCTTCAAGGGGGTCCATCCAGATTAGATGTCGCAAATTAAACCACTTCTATTTAAGTGATGAGGAAGACTAGAAGAATATGTTTGTTAAGTTTCACAAGGGGTATTTAAATGAAATCCAGGTTTGCTGGAAACACAGAATTTCAAGTTGGTTTGAAGTTTTAATTCCTTTAGTCTTTCATTATTTTATTTTTTTTTGATAAGCTTCAATACAAAGTTTTCTATGTACTTATTGTTATGGTTTGCTAATTAAAGGTCGAAGTTCTAGTTGAACTAAGAACCCAGCTACTTCTAGGATAGGAGTTCTTTGAGTCTAAGTACCTATGCTTTTAACGTTTATTACAGGATGTCTATGAATAAAATATTCGGAAGTTCTCAAGCTTTGAGTTTTAGGGTTGTCTAAAGTTGTTTCAAACTTAGATGTGACTCCGAAGACCCCTAACTGTGATTGTCTTTTAAGTGTACATTCTCAGAATGTAGACTGTTAATGTAACTGAAATCACTGTCACAACCAGAACTCAGACCATAACATCCCTGCACCACACTTTTCTCCAAAATTTCAATTCTAATCTCCCCCAGAATCACTTGATGCGTCCCACCATCCATTTATCCAGATACTATCCTATTAGTTATATATTTAGTTGAATAGAACAGTATATGCATGTTACTTTCCATATATTCTGTTATCCCCTGGAGATGGTATACAATTGAGCCAAACTGTAACTTGATTTCTAGATTCCAGATTTTTATCAGAACTGCACAAGTTTGAATTCATAGTTCCTGATTATACATTTTCTCAAGTAGCTACTTTACAGGGGAAAATGCAAACGTTTCAGGCATCCAACAAAACACCTAACCATTATTTTCTTTCTCTTTTTTTGGGAACTTGGAAAACATGTCACATGGAAAATGATCAAAGCAGCAGCAGGCAGTTAATAGAAAAAATAAAGTTACCCTGTCCATTTGACTGGTGGTACTAGCATTGGCATGTAAGGAATCACTATGTGCCTTGCCTGCACATAGAATAAACATTGCTCATGCTTTCTTTCACAGGAAAAACATCTGCAACTTTGGAAGTATCTTAACTGGTTCCTGAGTGAACATTCTAAAAACAAATGCATATGTTTACAGACTAGAAAATGCATCTTTAGTGTCATGAGAATGACAAAAGACAAAAATCATTTCCCCGAGAAAGCAAATTCTGCAAGACAACTCACAGTTTTCTCAAGGCCTTTGAGAACAAGTTGGTCACATTCGATGACACCATATCTTCTCAACTTCCTTTTCAAGGAAAAAAAAACGTAGGAAAGAGCAACAATTTCAAGCACTTGGTTTGAAACACTTATTTAAGCCCTCGAAATAAAGTAAAAGAGAAACTTTGCCTGTCTTCCTTTATTTCATTTCTGAATCTGTGTACAAATGCGGGTCGAATATCAGGCGGGGAATCAGCTAACTGATCAGTAAGAGGCTGTATATAAGCTGTTTGAATCAGCAAATCAATTAGGCGGCTCCCAACCTGCAAGACAGCAGGACATAGATCACCGTCATATGTAGCATAAAACTCAACCAGCTAATCTTTTACTAATCTGTCAGTGGGCCTGAGCTCAAGTGCCATCTCCCCTTATGGGGTTAGGAAGAAGTCCTGAGTTCAAAACCCAGATAGGTGGTTTAGGAGGATGGGGTGGGGTGAGGATAAAATCAACTATGTAAAAAAAAAAAATCTTTAATTAATCATTGTTAGATTATACAGAAACCTTAGCTCTAATATCCAGGCCCCAAGGTTCTGAATCATCCTGCTCATTCACAATCTTCTTCACCGCTGGCAGCTTTTGTTTCTTAATTAAATCCATAACCTTTTTACCTAACTTCTCTTGCACCTTCATCAAAGCTTCAGATTCTCCTCCTCCACTTTTCTTCCTTTTATCCTTTGTTTTTGTCTTTGTTTTCTCCAAAAACTTCTGTATTCTGACCTGATCCATCTCACAAAAGTCAAAGATTGCTACTCAATCCAACCAAAGAGATGAGTGCTGGGGGGATTTGTTTACAAATAATGCAAGCTGTTCACACCTCTTTTTTATTCAGTGGAAGCAATACCCCAATCTACAGGAAGAAAGCAAGTTCTTACACAACATATGCCAAGCAACCAACTTTCAAGAAAGTTAACAAGTGAAACTAAATTTATATTTATATTTTGTCTATTAAGGAAACTATGCACTAGATGAGCCAACGCACATTAAAAAAAAGTTAACAGGCTTGAATGATGTTTTTTTTTTCAAAAAAAAAGCATTTTCGTTCAAAGCACCATCTTTACTATGTCAAGGTTGCTAATTCACTAAAGAGAAATGAAAACAGGTCCACATTACAGATCTTTCAACATATACTGAAACACTAACAAATTAGGCAACTTAAAACTGATGTTGCACCATATTGAACCACAATCCAATGGAGCTATTCCAAATAAAAAATCTCTTTTATTTGAAGCCACCACATTTACCTTACCAGAGTTGGTAATTATCCAAAGAAAAGCATACAGAGGTCCAAGCTACAAAACTTTTAACACATACTGGTAGTGTGGCACACTAGACCACTTACACTAACGTTGCATTCGTATTGTTTATAGCAGTATAATGGCCTGGCAGCAACTGTAACAAGCACAAACTCTGAAGAGGATCAAAATTGAGGCGTGTCATCTTAAAATCGGAAACTGTAGTCATATACATAACAAATCAGAGCAGTGTGCTAGAGATTCTTCCAGCATTTTTTAAATTTGTATAATTATTTATGGACCTGGATCTTGAAGAACCACTATTACCTGAAATTCCTAACTTGTTTTGCATTGAAAAATTCAAATCTCTCCTGCAATACCGTATATATGTCTAACAGCCAATATAAAGGCTCTAATCTTCCATTTCCCTAAACTTACTACAATTGTACGCAATCCTCTATGCACCCAAAGAGAAAGCAATACCAATAAAACCAAGATATTAACCTGGTAGCACCCACACCAAACAAACAGCGATGCAAACAGCATAGTCATCACTTACCTCCTGCTCAATCGCGTGACCAAGATCGCAAACAGTCGCTGCAACTTTCGTACATCCATATTCCAAGCTGGTCGTTATTGCTGCCATCAGCTTGTGCAAAGTAATAACAGCCATCATTTCCGGTGGCAATTGAGTGAAATACGGACCATAAACTGGTAGTTTCGCCCTTTGTCTAATCAACTTCTGCTCCTTTGCAATGACATCCCGCAAAGGCTCATACCATCCAAGAAGCAGAGTCTTCATATAAGGCAAATTTGGAGCCAATCCTTTCCGGCACATGTCGTTCAAAATCTCCTCATACTCATTCGCCGCCTGTTCCCATGATTCAGCCTCAATCTTTATCTGCCTCCTCCTCAATCTTTGGTACTTCCATAAAGAAATTCCGAGCTCAATTTTCTTCCTTTCTCTCCACATGTTTCTGACCTCCCTTTTATAATCTTTCCTCGTTTCTTGAATTAACTGCTGCACCTCATCACCAACAGACGCTTCTTCTTCAACATCTGTCGATAACGAGACTGCCTCCGCCACACCAGCATACACTCTTGTGCAACAACCGCCATTATCACTACTCCTCAAACCCCCAAAACCAGGTTTGCCTACGTAGCCTTTGTGGTTCCAAATTTCACCGACTCCGCGAGAACACTCTTGAGAAATCGATTCATTTGACAAATGAACTTGGAATTTTCCTAACAATCTCGGTTCTCGAAAGTTGCCTAAGAAGCTGTAAGTACGTGAAACTGATTTCAAACTGAGGGACTTCGGCCTCGAAATAGCTTGTCTGCGTACATTTCTCCGCACAACCGTGGATGATTCTAAAGATAGGATTGCAGGTCTGACACCAGGTCGAACAATGATATCATCAACCTTGGCAGCAAAGGGAGCAGGGAGAGTCGCGCTGGACATTAGTTCTAATCAAATGTTGTTAAAGAGATTGAGTGATGAATATTCATGAGTAGATGATAGAATATGATAGAAGAATTCGACTTGTGGTGCCAAGCCGAAGAGTGAGTGGCCGCATAAAAACCCTGCTTAAACCTGTGTTTTAAGGCTTCCCCTTGTTCGTTATCTTTACAGTCTTTTTTGCCCTGTCGCAGGGACTTTTTTACGATTTTGGAATCCTGACGGGTTTCTCTTCTTTTTTTTTTAAAAAAAAAAACTATACCAAGGTCTGAATGCTTCAGATTTTTGTATTTATTTTTCCAGATAAATATATTAGGAAATAACTTCCAAGGAATTATATCTATGATTGACGACGTACATATGCATTTATTTTTTATGTTTACATATGCAATAATAATTAATCTTTGGTCATATCGTAATACCATTGATATTTTTATTTAAAATTACCGAAAGCATTTATATAGGCGATGGCCATAATTATATACTCCAATTCTCCGTGATCATCGTACCAACCATTTTAAACTTATAATTAGAGTTGGTTCACATTTTAAAACCATATATTATATTAGATAATATAATTTCTCAATCCCCCGAGATGCCGGCGGCACGATAATCAAGCTCAGATGATGATTACTCATAGGATCGACGGATATATTTCCTCTATCAATATGGGATAATGTAATTCTGATAGTTAAATCAATTTCGTATCTTTCTGTGAAAAAATCCCTATAACCCTAATAGCCCACCAAATAACTATTAATTAAAATACAAATTCAATCCTATATTGACCTGTGTTCATTTGTTGTGGGCTTGAAGCAACCAATATTGCACAACCCGACCGACCTTATCATGTCACCGAACCTGGCAGCAGAAGAGGCAAGATCATCAGAATTAGATGCATAAAAGAGAAGGGTGGTGATGATCAATGCGGCTTACCGATCAATGCTGTTTCTTGGCTTCTCCGGCGGGTCTCCAGCATAACCATCTTTCTCAGGATGATCCAAACTTTTTCTAGCTCTATCTCTCCTATCAATGCTGGATCGTGCTTTCTCTTTCCGGTCGGTGCTTACCCTTGGCTTTTCTCTTGGTTCTCCGCTTGCTCCAGTCCTTTCTTTACCATCAATACTTGATCTTGAAGGCTCTCTGAAATCTGTGCTCTTGCGGTGATATTCTGCTTGTTCTGCCTCCATTCCCGATCTTCTGACATGTGATGATTTCTCTATGGCTGATATGAACTTCTTGAGATGCTTGATGTATTGAGGGTAAAGCTCCAAGTCGCAATGGTTCCCTCCCTTCACCCATAATGGTTCGTACTTTTCTCTACAGAGCTCCCACAACTGCTTCCCATGGGACCAATCCACAACATCATCGGAAGTCCCCTGCAACCAAGCAATCCAATGTAAGAAACCTAGCAGAGGGGTAACACTAACAGTCACATGAACTTTTAACAGAACCAGGAAGCAAAGTAACACACATGAATCACCAACACTGGACAACTGACCAACGGTATTTTGTCGATATTCTGCATTGAAAACCCGATAAAAAGCCGCCATTAGCAAGGATAGAAGCAAATGTCTAGAATTGAAACAAAAGACTAACCTTGTAGATGTCAAACCAATACGTCCGCTTCACAGGATACATAACTCGCAGGCCGGACGCAATGGGACTGTGAAGAACAACAGCCCTCAATTTCTTCAGACGGGCAGCCAAATCTAGAGTAGGTCCACTACCAACGGATTGACCATACAAGATAACATCTTCCTCCTTCACCCCATACTTCTCTTCAAGGCACTTGTACACAGCTTCGATGTCGGCGTAAGTATTCTGCTCACTTGGCTGCGGAAACACAACCGGAAACAACCGGCAGACTTTTCACGAATAGAACATAGGCAAAGAAATGGTCACAGTAATAAGAAAAGCAGAAGGCGATACCTTGCCGCTCGAATGCCCGTAACCACTGTAATCATAACTGCAAAACAACCAAAACCAATTCAAAGATATGAAAAGATGAGTTTATACGAGCAACATGACAATGAAATGAGGATCGACTCAACTGGTTTCACTGACCCGATCAGGTTGACTCGAAGATGCAGACTCAGCTCATGGAATAAATCGTACATCTGTCCCAAATCGGCGGCATTGCCGTGCGAGTACAACAACGTCAGGGCAGCCGCAGGGTTCTTGAAGTACACCGCCACCACCTTATTCCCTCTCTTCGTCTCCAGCCTCAGAATATCTGCGTTCTCCCTCGCTCCCACACCAGACATCCTCAGCTTCCCACCCTCCACCTCCGCCACGTCGTACGACGGAGGACTCGGCGGGAAGAACGCGAACTTAGCCGCCATCGACGACGTAACGGTCCCCATCAAGAAAACTCACACCTCCGTCTTATCTCCTCTCCCAAACCGCCAGATTCAACCGAACTAAAATATGGCAGACTAAAAATTATATCTATACCTCAGTCCCGGTCGCTAGCTCAAATACTGCGATAAATTTTAAACCACCGAATTCGAGCATTGACTCCGCCGCCTCTGACCAATGCAGACAATGTTGTCTAATGATACCAATTCCACAAAATGGTCAGAAACAAAACTACAAACTTTGTTTTTTTTTTTTTTTTTCTTCCTAAGTGAGGGCAGAAACGGGGAAGGAACTGAAGAGCAAATTCCGGCGACGAAAGGGAAGGAAGCACGTGTAATATGATTTACTTTTTCAAGAGGACAACTCAACAGCGTAGAGCATGTTTCCTGCATTGGCGGGTGTGATCGATGTTGGTGCCTGATGGTGTGTCGAAGGAAAAGAAATGTGGATTATCCGAATTTTGACAATTTGGAAAGCATGTGTCTTTTCCGGTAGGAGAGGGGGAAGCTATTTGCCATTTTTGCCTTCCATTCCCTTCCATAAAAAGGTAGATTCTTGGGATACTTGCAGCTTCTGCTATCTACTTGCGTTGGTATCTTTGGATTTATATTTGTGTCATAATGGCTGGATTTTGTTTCTTATAATGGGTAACCTTCTTGGTTTTCTTCTGCATTTTCACGACTATCTACAGAGGCTAATCCTGGTAGGATCTTTTGTTTACCAATTATGCACATCACAGTTCTTCTGCTTTCAGGTTTCCAATCCTCAAATCGGTGTGTTACTTGCATGGTTGGCAAACATTGCCTTCCCTTGATTGGCTGATTATATGATCATGATCAAGTTCCAACACTGAATCGACAAATTCTTTTAAAAGAAAAAAATAACCCACCCGAGGAAAGATATCAGATCCTGCCATTGAAACAAACCAACATTCTTGTATCTGCAAAAAACAATTTATATTCATGTATATTTAATATTGATATACTACTTTTCACATAAACACATCTGTTCAAAACCTGAAGTCAGAGCAGAAGAATTTGAAGAAAGTTGAACGCCAGATCAGATCAGACAATTTATTGGGCAGTGATTCTGTCCACAAGCAGATTTTCCGAACAATATACATATGTACCTGCAAATGCATATGCTAGATTGGGTCAAGGGCAAACATTTTCCCCATAATTGCATTCCACTGTCTTGCCCTTTAGTGGTGGAGCTGAAAGAGCCTCTTTCCAGCGAGATAGTGACAAGCAGTAAAGGATTTAAGAATTTTCTTCCTCAAGGGCTCCACTTTTTTGGCCGGCTTAGACTTCACCCAAGATTTGATACTTTTCTTTGCTGCCAAGGTCGTCGGCTCTCATGGTCATGGACCATCCTCACCTCTAATATGTTGCCCCATTTTCTGTACAAAAGTGGACATCCTCCCCTCTTGAGTCATGCGACTGTGAGGGTTCCAGCGTTATCTTATGTCAAGTTCCATACCGTAATAATTGATCTTTCATCATACTTATTTCCTAATAATGTCCAAAAACTTGAGTCCCCGTGCTCATTTGCTGCTTGTCGGGGCATATGGGCCCTAAAGTGCACGGGAGAATTATCAGATTGGCATGAAATTGAATACTTAACTGCACGAGCAGCTTCTCGATATTTCATATTGGAATTCTAATTAAATATTTAAATATTATGATAATTTCTATTAATAGAGGTGAAGAGATTTTTTTAAAAAAATAGATGTTATTTGCTACCCTTTATTTTATCCTCTCTTCTAGCAGAGCTGTCATTTTCCATCTATGTAAACCCATGCTAAATGTCAGTGGACCTTAGTTTTCAAAAGCTTCTTTGGCAAGGTCATGGTTATTTTTTTGTTCAAAAGAACCAAATTTTCATCCCCATCTTTTCAACAACTTTGTGGCTCAGACAAAGCCACAGCAACATCCCTCTGGTTGGTCTTTGTTGCTTTGATGTTTGGCATTGAATCACATGTAGGTTGAAAAGTTCATTTTTGAAGTTAAAGTCTTGGAAGACCTTCTATCTTCGTGGTCTTGACTTGGATTTGAAGCAGGAGCACCTCTGTAGACCCCTTCCTCCCCTGACCCATTAACAGAAAGACTGGTTTTTGCCATTGGCTTAGAAAAAGTATCAAAGGGAATTAAAAAGGACAAAACTTTAGTCTCATTTCAGGGCAAGAACTAGTTTTTCTGGTCTGTTTTGGTCGTATGTTTTATGGCTGGCATGGTTAGATCGGTGAATTGTGGAAAACAATAATACCGGTAGGAAATTAAGGTGACAAACTTAAAGCATACGTCAGTTTTTGACCGTTACACATTAATCATGATCTAACCCAAAACTATGATATTGCAAACCCACAGGAAGTTCGCTGAGGTGGCACGCTGCCAGCGAATGTGCATAGAAGATTGTTTGTACAGCTCCGTAGTTGATTGTAAGTCTTAGGCACAAAGGAAAAAAGAAGAAGAAAAGAGCCCCAATTCATATTGTTATATGCATTGTCTAATAGTGACAAACCGAATAAATTAAAAAGATGTAAAAGAGAAAAAAATGAAAAGGAAAGGAAAACCCGAGGGAGAGAGAATCATTGAGGTTAGGTTCCTCTGATTCTAATTTTCTATGCCGGGAAATTTTTACTTCTCACGAGCTCCGACAAGCCTGTTCATTACCAGGCATCTTTTAGATGATCCTTTCGAGCCCAGAGGTAATTATCAGTTCATGTGCATCCTTTGTTTGAATCCTTATATGTCTCCTGCAAGTTGATCTCTTTCTGGATCTGACGTGACTTGGCATTAGGGTTTATGATCTGAAATGCTATGCAAGATTTTGCCTTATAATTGTCTGGGTTATAGTGTCTGGATTTGTGGGTTCACGTCTTTTGCTCGAATCGTCGTTTACGGCCTCAAAGTTTTGATCTTTTGGCGTGTCCATGATTTGGAGCTCATATGTCCAGTTTAAATGGGTATTGTCACCTGGTCAAGAAAGATTTTTAAGGTTTTGTCATGATTTGTTGGGTTTTGAGAATTTGACATAACCATGGATGGTACTGGCGAATCGTTTGAGTTGGTGTCCATTGCGTCTACTTCACATTCTTTGAGCAGTGGGGTTTCGCGGGAAGGTGATTGCTGCCCCAGGCAGGTTTCCCCAATTAGGATTGGTGGGTCGAGAAATACAAGCCCCTTGGGTCGTACAGGATCGAGGAATACAAGCCCTTGTCGGCAAAAGGTTATCAAGACCAAACCACGTGGTTTAGATGAGGAGACAGTTGCAACATTTGCTAAAGTTGCTCATTCTGACGTCCAAATGGAGGATAATATATGGGCAATGCTACCTGAGGATCTGTTGAATGAGATTTTGGTCAGAGTTCCTCCCTTCATGATATTTCGTCTCCGTTCAGTTTGTAAAAGGTGGAATTCGATTCTTCAAGACAGCAGTTTTCTTAAATTTCATTCCCAAGTACCGTCTCATGGGCCTTGTCTTTTGACCTTCTGGAAGAATTCGCAGACTCCACAATGTTCGGTTTTTAGCTTGCCGTTGAAAGCATGGTACAGGATACCGTTCACCTTTCTCCCACAGTGGGCAATTTGGTTGGTTGGTTCTTCTGGGGGGCTTGTTTGTTTTTCTGGGCTTGATGGACTAGTTTTCAAAACCCTAATATGTAATCCGCTTACACAAACTTGGAGGACACTGCCTAGCATGCATTACAATCAGCAACGGCAGTTGATTTTGGTGGTAGATAGAAAACGCGGGTCGTTCAAAGTTATAGCCACAGGAGATATTTATGGTGACAAGTCATTGCCAACTGAAGTGTATGATTCCAAACTTGACAGATGGTTGCTCCACCAAACAATGCCTGCTGTGAATCTTTGCTCATCAAAGATGGCCTATTGCGACTCTAGACTGTATCTGGAAACCCTTTCACCGCTTGGTTTGATGATGTATAGGCTTGACACAGGTTACTGGGAGCACATTCCGGCAAAGTTTCCACGATCTTTGTTGGATGGATACTTGGTAGCTGGAACACAGAAGCGTCTGTTTCTTGCTGGACGGATTGGTCTTTATAGTACTCTTCAGAGTATGAGGATCTGGGAATTGGATCATGCAAAGATTATGTGGGTGGAGATTAGTAGGATGCCGCCTAAGCATTTTCGAGCTCTGTTAAGGCTATCAGCTGAGAGATTTGAGTGCTTTGGACAGGATAATTTAATATGCTTCACATCTTGGAACCAAGGAAAAGGCCTTTTGTATGATGTGGATAAAAAGGTATGGTCTTGGATCACTGGATGTGCTTTCCAGTCATTCAATAGCCAAGCTTGTTTCTATGAGCCTAGATTCGATGCCTCCATCTTCTGAGCTGTAAATTTTGCTTAGCAGTGTTTGCCATCCTTCTGCCATTCAAGGATCATAAAGGAGCTGGGAACATTACTTTGTTTTAACAATTTGCTGTTCCCTTAACTGTACCCATCATCTCTGTTCTGCACATTCACTGACGAAATTTCTTCTTTCTGGCTTATTGACTTATAATCTGTGTCCCTCTAATGTTCGCCTGTTGAAATATCATTTTTGGGCAACTCTAGGAAGCAGGATTCTCAGCGATGGTTCTTTTGTGCTAACTCTAATATGGGTTGTGCTAAAGCTCCGAGATGATCATGGTTTGAGCTGTGTTGGACTCGAATCGTTTGACAAAGGGCTCCACCTTTTAAAGAATGTGCTATTAATTCCAAATGATTGATGTCATCTCGTTGTAAGATTCTTTTGCCCTTTCTGGCTTTTGTACATTTATTCAAAATATTTTAGTCTAGTGAGAGTAGCTTATCTCCTAATATTTTTGTTTTATCTCCTTATACGTTCACTGTTGTTTTCTGCCCAGTTTTATGCTAATGACGTTTTCTGCTTTTGAGACTGCCATAGATTAGCAATTTACTGTATGCATTGTCTTGCTTTCCTTGTTCAGCTACGGATTCCCTCAAGACTCTCCCGCATAATCTATTTTGCTGTCATTTTAGCGCATAATTCATTGATCGAATTTACAATATATGGCGTTAAACCAAAGTATGTGATTGAGTGGTAAGATTTATTTTCATGATACTTGACTATGGAACACCTTAAGCTTAGCTCATTAGTGTCCTTTTTGGGCAAAGCTCAACTTCAGAATTTTGCCTATTTGAGCTCTTTTATTGAGAAGCCAAGAGCAGGCCATTTGTGAGCTCTGATTTTACTTCTTGTTTATGTCCCAAGCTCATTCTTAACAATCCCCTATTCGGCGTATGCATGCCAATACGAAAACGGTGGCAAATGCTTGTTGGGCCCATGAGTACTTTTTCTCTTCAACAAAGACCAGGATGGTGCTGGTACACAGAAGCATGCACGTATATATGCCCAATAAACTAGTTGGTAAGAAGAATCTTTTTCTTGGTTTCTCAAAAGTATCAAGATACATTGATCTGTATGATCGTGAAAATGATACCATACTGGTCCCAACACATGTGAGCATGTCCTCTAAAGTTAAACCAAAATTTCATTTTCTCAGAGAAAAGCATTAAAAAGGCAGCAAACTAAGCAGCCAACAGTTCCTTCATAGGGATGCATATCCCCAAAAGTGTCCCATTGTAAAACTTGAGAATCTCCAAACTTCAATAGCTCCATTTCCAAGTAAGACAGGTGTGCATAATCCAAAACCAACCCTTGCAAAATTCACCTTTTTGGCGTTTTGCTTTGAAAGTGTATCAAAAGCATGCACATAATCTTACTGTTTGCAGCAGTGGGGTTAATCGCCACAAGTACCATAAATCTTGAAGTTAGACAGGGTATGGATAACTGGAGCCCAACGTTGTATATGTACATGTGTCAACAAATCCATGTGCTACGCACTGTATATTCATGCTCTTGCCTTTCTCCCAAGTAATGGAAACATCAAGCCCCTAGAAAGGCATACCTGTGTTGGTCGGTGGTAAATGTATGAGTTTCAATGGTGATTTTTTATATCTCAAATATTTTTCAGGTTAAGTATCATAAAGTGATCATACTGTGTGGTAATTCTAAACAATCATGCTTGGAAATTATAAACTAGATAATAACAGAGGTGATTTCCGATATCTTCTGGGTTCGTGAGTGTACTAGTTTATACGTATACATATGTATATATATATACTGCTTGGCCAAGAATCGAGCCGACCTGGTGGCTGGTGGCGAATCACAATTTTCAAGGAGCAACCACAAGGCATCAAGCTGGACGGCATCCCCTCGTGTTCCAAATTTCTATACAGTTATTATATAAAATAAAGTTTACGCTGTTCATTAATGGTTGAAAAATAATATGTTTTCAGCAGATCAGTGCGATAATCACCAGTCCACCTTCTGCAAGCTCTTTATTTGATACTCTTGCTTCGTTGGGAACTATGCTGGGGATTTTCTTTTTGACCAAGCAGTAAGCACCGCTTCTTTTTGATTAACCACAGCCTCCATCAGTTAACCAACCCTAGCACCGCTTCTTTTTGATTAACCACAGCCTCCATCAGTTAACCAACCCTAGCACAGAGGACGTAGTACTTGCAGCTCCCGGGAAATTTCTTTTGTCAGCAGAGTTCAAATATACGGTCACCCTGAATGCTCGAAAACAGAGATATATTATTTTAAGCCAAATGTTGACGAAGACTCACTCTCTGAAGGTATCCAAAGAGGAACTGAGATTCCATTTTGGTTGATTACATTCTTTTTGCCTTGCATATCTGCGATGATATTACAGCTTTAATTAGTATATCTGCGTCAGGCCATTGCCAGAATTGACCACATATATCTTTTTTGTCATATAGAGACCAGCTTTCCCATAGCATGCATCACTCGTTCCAGGAAAACAAGGACTGTTTAGACTTTATATATAAGCTTGGCTAGTCAGTACTGGTAAAAGTTTCAGTGGAAAGGAAGTAGGAGAAATATCCATGTCTGCAAAATGCAAGGGTGGTTCAGCTACGTACGCTCCTGCAGATTTAACAGAACAGTGTGCCTCTAATTTTTCGTTTGTTCCCTTAATTGCGATTGAGTTCAAATTATCTTAATTTGTCCTCCTTTGCATGCCTAGTATTAGTAGATAGGCACAAGACAGCTAGCTGTATTTTTATCAGAGCCACATCTTTGTGATCCTTAATTCTATATATATAGGAATCTTCTAGCGTATATGGCTCGTGGATGCTTGCTTTTTTGTTCAACTAATGTCATGAGACCACGTTCAGAATTTTGAAAAGACCATTGTTTCTCAGTTGCCTTGTCAACTTGTCTTATTATATTCAGATAAATTATTAATTAACTGTGTTTAGTTTTCCAAGTTCTGCAGAAACCAATATTTTATGTACTGCAAATGTTGAAACCCTAGCTTTGACTTGGGTCAGAACTCTATAAAATCCGGATCATGGTTTCCTGTCTTCTTTCTTCACATTGCCGAGAAAAAAACCAGAAACATTCGAGAGAAGAAGAAAAAACAAAGCATTCAAAACTATGGTAGCTATGAGGTTTATAAGACTTTTAGTATGGCTTTCTTTTGCTGTTTATGGCATGATGAGCTGCTCTTCTGCGCATGGTCATGATCATCAAGGTACATCTCTTTCTTTCTACTCTTCTTTTTCGGTGTAAACCAAACAATCATTGGGGTTAACTTGATCATAGCCTGATATTTTTAGATCGGGAAGATAAGAAGCATGCACATGTAGCAACGGGAGAGAATGCTGTTTCTACTCAAAAGGTAGCTTTCTAATTCTTACTGGTGTTTTGGTAATTACTGTTGATTCTGCACATGTTCGTCAACTTTGTTATTGCTCATACTTGCAGAAACTTCTCGAGGATTACACCTCTTCTAGTAAATGGAAGATGGGGCTAGGAGGAAGGAAGATGGCAGCAAACAATGACTTGATGAGGAAAAAAACCAAGCTCCAACAAGGCTTACATGGAGAGGATATTCCAGGTGCAAACTACTGTGATGTCAAATGTGACACTGAAACAAAGCTGGAGTTTAGTGTAAAAAGGAAATCAGTAGTCAAAAGTAGCTTTACTAAGAAGGCCAACAATGGTGCTGGATTTGTTGCCTTTAGTGATGATTATCAGGGACCTAAACGCCACCCTCCTAAGCATAACTGAGTGACTGATCACTAGAGAGAAGCAAATCCCAAAACCCTATTCTAAATCCCATCGGATATCCTAGTCAACCTGTACAGCTTTGAGATCTCAAGGAATTTAACTAATACAATTGCTCGTTTAAGCCGAGCGTGTTAAATTTTATCATCGGCCTGCACTTTGATGTTATTAGACATGAGATTTTCCATTTGTTGAATGCAGCGAAGGGGAAGAACGCTCCAGAGAAATCCCTTGAAGGGTTTGAAGAGCAGTTTAACACTCAGGTTTGCCTCAAAACACAAGAAGAAAAGCCGGAGCTGGCCTTGTTAATAATATTGTTCTAAATTGACTACTTTGATCAACTAACGAACTTTCTTTTCTTCTTTCCAAACTGACCACCAGAAGAATATAAAGACGACGACTTGGGGTACTAGAACGACAGGGCCCGAGTTCTCTCAAGATTTCAAAGCATTTCCAGCAAAAGCCAGCTTGGAACAACAGTACCCTTCAAGGTCTGATCATCAGAAGCTGCTGTATCAGAACCCTCAAGAGGAAGAAACGAAAAGGCTTCTAGAGGCAACAAAAGAGATCGTCAACCTCATGCACAGAGATTACAGTGGCAGAGCTAAGCCTCGACGCAAGCCTCCAATCAACAATCGTGCACCTCTTCATTAACCATAGCCATGCACCTGCACCCGAGATAGGCTTTCGGCTCACAATTTTGTCTCCAATAGGAAAGGAAAATTAGATGTCCTGCATACCCCTTAACACAGGACATCTCTTCTTTTCTTTTTTGGTCTCTTGATGGGTCATAGTTAGTAATAAGACATAGGAACAAGGAAAAGCTTTTGTTTGTTGTTTAACTTAGACACTAAGATGAAGAATCATACAAGTTCTGTACATTCAAACTTCGCTTTATAACCCGTTTTCTCCCTTTTGTTGTAAACTCTCCAATTATGATATGTAGAACAATTTCCCTCCTCCTATTGGGCTTGGGCTTTGGGTTTATTTCGCTTCACCATTATGAGCCCAGTATATAAATGTCGCAATAAACTGAATATCCGGCCCTAAAATCCTAAACGGACAAGATTAATACTTGGTTTGCTTATATCATAACACCCAATTTGATCCTATGAAAATTGATTGACCAACACTAGTAGTGAATTTAATATCATCAATTTATGCCTAAAAAAGAGGTAAACTCCAGAAGAAAGATAATTAAGAAAGTCAACTAATTCGAATAGAAGCGGTCAAACCCGTTGGTGAATTCAAGAAAAGTCACCAGGAACACGAACCAGTCTAATAAAAATAAATCCAATTCCACAATTTTTTTTTTCAAAAATATTTTTGAAAAGCATAATTTCTGAGAAAATTTTACCAACTTACACTTGGCGTAACACCCAATAGTGCCGTCCTTAAAATTTTCTTTTCCTTTTTTCGTATTAATTAATTTTTTTGATAAAAAGGGTAAAAAACTGTCCTTTTCCCTATGTATATTATGTAGAAGAAGACATATTATTGAAAACTAGCAAATAGAGGCATACAAAAGGGGTTTAGGCTGAGATTAATAAGAAAACGCGGAGAAGGACAAAGCCAAAAGAAGGCTGAGGTCTGAGAAGTGGCGGATACGTCTAAGCATTATTTGGAAGCGCGTCCAACTGGAGAAATAGAGGATTATGGGATTGGACCATTTTTTGTAGTTCGCCGGCTACACGTTTAGTCGTGAACCACCCCCCACAAAGGCACAAACCCAACCCACTACTGATTGCTGTTTGGTAATTAGTGGTTTATTTTATTATTATTATTCTTGTGTTTTTTTCTTCACTGGACTTTTTTTAGCCAGCAGGTTGCCAATTGGCCGAGTGGGAATCTTTTTTATATTTCAGCTTTTTTTTTTGGTCGCTGCAGTTTCTTTACTGGGTCATGGCATTTCTTTGTTGATTGGAGTTCTGCAGAAGAAAAGGAACAAGGCAGTGGAGGAAGCACCTAGTCGGGAACGGTGGTAATGATCACCTGCTCGTGAGGTACTATTTTCTTGTGTTGTGAGGACTTTGTGATTTGGTACATGTATCTATCTCGGTTGGTTTCAGTTTGGGGAGATCACGTTGCGGTTGTGGTGGTTTGGCGTTTTTCGGTTTTGTGTTGCTTTGGAGTTTTGAGGATCCTCATTTTATATTGTCTGGTCATTTTGGTGGGTTTCCCTTGATAAAAGTACTAGCAGGGGATCATCGGGGTTTGTGGGATAGACACTCTGATTCATTTCCTTTGGATGATTGTTTCGGAAGGAATTTCAGGCTATGTGTTCAATACCCAGGTCGTGAAAAGTAGTATTTAATGGATTTTTAGCATCCGTAGCGGCTTGTCTCATCCGATGGAAACGGGCAAACAGTGTTTTTGGTCTGCAAAAATGATTTCTTTTGTCGAAATGATTGGCCAAAAGGGTGCTAATCACCTCATGTTGCTCATATTCTTTTACAGATCATTTTTCATGAATTACAATCTTCTGCGTCTAAACATTTTCATCCATATGCTTGGGTTTACCAGATATCATAAGATACAATGATGAATTTACTGTGTAAATTAGATGCTCATCCTGGGGAGTGGCTACTCGAAATGTGATAGAATAAGTCTGCTATATAAATTTACTCGGTGGAATTGTATGATTATGAGTAGCAGTTTAGCTTGAGGCTCGTATAAATGATTTCTGCTGATTTTTGTTTTTGATTACTAGCGGGGAACCTGCAGAACTTCGCACCTGCAAAATGTTGTCACTGATTGAATCTGAAAAGAGACCAGAGAATGGTTCATAAAGGTGATTTGATCGTGATTGGGATATCTGTCGGTTTGACTCTTGGTCTCTTGATAGCTGCACTCCTATTTTTCTTCTTAAAGTGGTACAAAAGGCGTATCCATCACCAACGATGTGTGAATGAGCGCAGTGTTGCAGCTCTCCCTATTCGCGTAAATGGATTGGGTACTAGTATTGATTTCAGTGCCTCTCTTGCTAGTTCCTTAACCATCCAGGAGGCTGAACGCCCTCAGAAGAATTTTCAGCTTTCCTCATGGTGGAATCATCGCAGCAAAGATCAGTTTGCCTCCGTGTCTGGAATACTTAGATATGCTTATAAGTATGAATTCCTCTAAATCATATCAAATCTTTGTGTTTCCCATTTTTTATCATAACTGGTTTATCAGGCATGATGAGTCTTCTTTTGTCAGAACCATAACCATCTATTTACTTACGACGAATCTGGTATTTGTTTTTTAAAATCCTGTTCTTCTTCAGTGGCGATGCCTCAACAATGTTTTTCTATCACCTCTGTTCACATAATTTTGTATGCTTAGAGGTCATAGACTTTGATTAGTCCGCAGATCCTTTAAAATTTGTCTTTTCTCTTAAATCGTAAGCAAAAAGGTTGGAATTGCAACGAGACTAAACCAAAGGTGGAACGTGAATTTGGGTCTGAGATATTAGCCAACAGTTTATCATCAAATCAGCATAACCTGCTTTTTGCAAGCTCACGTTTCAGGTCCTTTAGTCTAGAGGCAAAATTCTGACTTCTCCATTTTCTGTTTTCAGGGATATTCAGAAAGCTACGCAGAATTTCACAACTGTTCTGGGACAAGGTTCATTTGGTCCTGTGTATAAAGCAGTGTTGCAAACCGGAGAGATAGTAGCTGTAAAGGTTCTTGCTTCTGATTCAAAACAAGGAGAGAAAGAGTTCCAAACCGAGGTAAGTATGCTCTTGAAAAACAATTTACCAATAAGCTGGGACTTCCTGTTCCCCTGAAAGAGTGTAGGATTGTCAGAATATGCTCTCGTACTCTTGACCACTCTGGCTTTTCCATTATTCTGATAGTTTCACAAGTAGGAAGAGGAAGAACTAGGAACTCAGAGGAGAGCCTATTAGCCATTCATAGCGGCCAGTAGTTGTCATCCTATTCTACTTTAACAGTCTTACTGCAATTACTCTTCTGCATTGCGAAGAAAGTGAACTGACTTTTTGATATTTGTTCTGATCTTTATAAAGGTATGTCTTTTAGGGAGGCTGCATCACCGAAATCTTGTGAATTTATTAGGATACTGTATAGATAAAGGACAACACATGCTGATTTATGAGTTCATGAGTAATGGAAGCTTGGCAAACCTTCTATATGGTAATAAGCTAAGAAGCCCTGAGCTTTTTTGCCATTTTATTTTTTCTACTACCAGTATGTTGCTTCTAAATAACTTTACGAAAGGAGATTGTTTGCTTATCATGTTATTTTCCTTGCACATCACGAAATCGACCATTTTGTTTCTGTTTCCATGACTGGAACTCTCTGCATGCTCCCAGACAAGAAAGAACATGTTTTGAGCTGGGAAGAAAGGCTCCAAATTGCACTTGATATTTCCCACGGAATTGAATATCTTCATGAAGGGGTAAGATGAAAGTCATGATCTCTTAGCCTTTGGTAGAAGACTGCGTCCTTTTGATGAATGCTTATAACCATTTGAAATGAACAGGCAGTCCCACCTGTTATGCACCGTGATTTGAAGTCGGCAAATATACTGTTGGATCAGTCCATGAGAGCCAAGGTAAACCCCATGCTAGCCACTGGCATGTCTAGGTTCTCCCTTTTTTTCTGCAATAACCTCTTTTGTGCTGCCATGTCTAGGTTGCTGATTTCGGACTTTCAAGGGAAGAGGTCTTTGATGAACACAACTCTGGCCTGAAAGGTACATACGGCTACATAGACCCTGTTTACATATCCACCAACAAGTTCAGCCCCAAGAGTGACATCTATAGTTTTGGTATTATCCTCTTCGAACTCATTACCGCCATCCACCCACATCAGAATCTAATGGAATACGTTAATCTTGTAAGTCACATGCCATCTAAAGAACTTCTTCCTTCCAAAACTTATCGTTTGCCTCTGCTTAGAAACTCTTCTTTCTGTTCCTTCTTATGAAGGCTGCTATGAGTCCAGACGGTGTCGATGAAATACTAGACGAGAAGCTGGTAGGTCAGTGCCACATCAGTGAAGTAAGGGCACTGGCTGCCATTGCTCACAAATGCTTGCAGAAGTTCCAAAGAAAGAGACCCTCCATCGGAGAGGTATCACAGGCAATATTGAAGATAAATCAAAGTCGCCCGACTCGCCTCGCGGTGGAGAGCGCAGTGTCTTTTGCTGGTGGCGAATTTTCACGAGTCGTAAGCAGGATAGAGAATCAACATGTGGAGTTGGCCAACATGACCGGCTTCAAAACGGGCGACTGAATTGAACAACCGGAAGATGTTTTGGTTTTGACTTGTTTTTTCTTCTTCCCCAAAGTTTTTGTCAACTAAAGCTGACCATATATAGCATAGAAAAGATAGGCAAATGAACGGATTATAGATCTCCCCTGTGCATCCATCTAAGGTCGCTAACTACATAATGGTTGCGAATATAAAAATGATAGTTTCTGACGAGAGACCGTCAAGCCGAGAATTTCTTGTCCCAGGCAAATAAGATGGTCTTCCAAGGAGACCAAATAGACAGATTTTCTAGATACCGATTTTCCCTGTGCCGGCCACCACTCTTACCACGCATGAGACTGCACAAAGCAACAAAGAAGAATAAAAGGTAACAGCTATGTAGAAAATTAGCAAGCAGCTGGATACAGAAACTGCCACATACTCCTTTTGGTAGCATGTTGATACCATTGCAAAGCTACACGTAAACAATATTGCAGTTCCAAAGAAAGTATACAGAATAATAGCCAAACAAGTAGCAAGTCAGTTCATTTTACAAACCATAATAACATAGTTTATCATTCCAGTAGCAGAGATCACAAACAAATACACATTTTGCAGCCAATGGATATTTACAGATATATTATTAGTGGCTGCATTCTTTATTCTATTATGTCCAACACGCCATATAGTGATCATTAAAAAGCTAATGTGTATAGTAAGCAGCAGAAAGGATCAAGTGGAAACACTAATCAGGGAGGGAGTTCCCTAATAGAAAAAGAAAAAACTCGCAGAACTCAAACATTACCCTAACCTCCACCGACTAGTACTATTAATAATAACTTTTTGAATCCAAAATTATGATAGCTCCGGGAGTAGCATCGGATCAGAGTGACTCCAATGTTCTGAGGAATGAGATCTTAACCAAAGTTGGCGGAGACTTTCCTGGTTCCAGTCTGCCAACTTCTACCACCTGTCTTTCTTTCTTGGCACAACTATCTGCAGGTAATACATCGTAGTAGGGTATTAAGCCGACTATAGTCGTATAGGTATGCACTCCTTACTTTTAGGGGCAAGTCTTTCCTCCGTTCTTAGTGTACGAGTTAAAGACGCACGTTATCGAACTCTCAAAACCGGCAAGAAGTTCCAAACCTTTGTCTATATTTCTGACTAGCATTCCCCGATTTACGCCTAGCCAGAGCCGGATAAAGAACTTTCCGGAAATTCTCCAGGAACTGCACCCACTGTCCTTCAGTCAAATCTGCCAGCTTGACAAAACTGCTGCTTGATGGCAGCTGTTCATTGACACTCCTGTTACCAGAAGACGTGCCAGCCAAGTAGCCACTTTTCTGCATTGCTCCTTCATGTCGCCAACTTTTCTCGCCAACACTAAGTTTTTTTAGAAAGGTAGAGATCTTTGAAACTGTTGGAGCTCCGTCCATATCAACATCAGCCAATGTGTTTGAAGCCACATCATTCGCGTCATTACTAGCCTCTTCCTCCTCATCCAAACTTTCCTCTAGTTTGGAAAGCACATTACGACTATTTCCATCCTTCGAACCCACACAGCGAGGACTCATTTCCAACTTTTCTTCCATATTTGAAGTCATATCCGAATCTTCAAAGTCAATGTCAAACTGGAACTCATCATTGACTTTCACTTTCACCTCACGAGAAAGAAACTCCATCTCCCCCAGCAGATTCCTTGCCTTCATGCTTATAAGCTCGAGCTCACTGGGCTCCTCATCATGTCCCTGAAACTCTCTGCTCATCATTTCACCAATCTCGGAAAGAAACAGGCCAAAATTTGCAGCTTCCTTGAGGAACACTGTGCAGATAACCAAGACCCTGAGGGATGCCTCCCGGATCATTGGCAGCTCTCTTCTTAGCATATCAGAATCTCGAAAAGGATCAAGACCATCTATATACTCAAGCTCATCCTCAGAAAACGGAATTGATGCTTGCGGCCAGTGGATCCACTCAAAATATGGATCCTCCAAGCTTTCTGGAAGGCAAAGGCCATGATCAATGGGAACAAGCTCCACTTGTCCGAACCTCCCAATCCCATCAAGCTTCCTCACAAGAAGGTTCCCTGCATGCCTGTCAGTATTCAAAATCCGTATGTCTAAAATCCCGATCCTATGCACCGCAGAAACTGGAAAGCTTGAAGTCCCATGATCACTGGCATCAAAATCATGAGGTATGTACTGTTGAAGTGATGCAATCTTACTTACCTGATCCCTCTGATGATTGTTATAACCATTCACCCCCTCGTTGATATTGAAAATTGAATGAGTGACCTTCACGAGGGCAGTGGAGGGCACTCGAGTAAAGTGATCGTAATCAAGAAGGAAAGCTGCCACTTCTCTGAACCCTGTCTCACCAACCCGCACTGAACGTTTCAAGCCTGGCTGGCCTAGAGCCTTACCAACAAAACCTTTAGGATTGTTAGGGGCATACGGCTCCTCGTCTGTGGGCTTCACGATAGCAATATTTTCACCTTGGCAATTTTTGAAATAGTACGCACCTCCAAGCCCACTGTTGACTGGAATTGGATCAACACCACTTCTTACAGCCTTGACAATCTCCTCCACGAGTTGCTTTACTCTGGAAAAATGATTTGAACATCCAAGTATTTCTATTGGGCCACTCTGGTCACTTTGCTGAATATCTGTCCCAGTAGGTGAAAGACATGGCGTAGACAAGCTTCTGTGAATGAAGTTCCTGGTGAGAAGAAGAGGAGCATCATTTCTAACTGTGCTGAGATCATTTTTAAACACCATATCACCAAATATCAACGACCTCTCCTCAGTTGGAACATTAAGAGCAAGCTGTAACTTCTTCTTCACAGTATGGGCATTATCACTCCTATCCAATTCTATCCCCAGAACGAAGCCGGTTTCAGTCTGAACAAACACGCGCCTCTTCCCAGAAGGCTTTCTTTCTAACTTACTATTATTTCCACAATACTCGCCATTTAGGGGTCTTCTAACATTAGCAAGTGCCATATCTGCGGTATATACAGGGCTGTCCTTCTCATGAAACATGGAATGACGAGGAAAAGCTGTCAAATTCAAAGTCAGCAATAGAGAAGGCGGCAGCAGAGAGCTTAGTCTCTCTCGAACACAAGCCAATCTCGAATGCCAACAATGAAGCACAAGAGGAAATTCTAGTGTTGCAGTCAACCATAATCAAGTAAGTTCACTACAAGATTGCTTCCGTAGTTAATGCATTGGAATACTTTTGAATACGAAGCCAATGATCTGGTGCGGCTGCTACATTGAAGAAGCCATCTGATAGTCAAAATCTAACGACAAATTAAAACTTACTATTTCTTTAGAAAAGTTGAAAATAAAAATAAAATAATCCAATTAAATGGCCGGTAATCGAGATACAAACGGTTTATGATATTACGTGAAACATTCTCTTTTCATCATAAATATATCAAACAAAAACTAAATTATAAAATCGGAGGGATGTGGTTGAGTCTCATATATCCTTGACCAAAAAGTCAAGAATTCGAACATTGTTTTCCACAGTGAATACAACTTTAATTTTTTTTAAAAATGCTAAACTATACCGCAGTGAATTCATCACAAAGACACCTCAGTTTCTTAACTATTTTCACTGTTTAGAATGCAATTAACATTAATCACTCAACGCGAAGCCAATAGTTCAATATAAAAATTTTACTACCCGCAATCAGCGAGGGATTTCTTATTTTACTTTTTTTCAGTTTGCATAAGTAAACAAACAGAAGCGGGGAAAAACAGAATCGGGATCAGAAATAAAAACCTCACCGGAGATACAAGGATCGGATGACGAAGAAGCGCAAGGAGACACCCGCCGCTGGGGAGGTGAGATCGGTCGGCGGACAATAGAAAACTAAAGGAACCGACGGCTACGATGGGAGGATGTAACAATAATACGAGCGTCGTCGATTTTCCCGTGGTTCCTCACTCCCCTCCCGCTTTGTCAGTTTCTCTCTAACTTTCTCTCCCACATAAGCGGAGAAGGTTTTAAGTTTTTAACCTTGTTGACGGGTAATTAGTCAAATATCCGTATTTTAAATCAATGAGATTGTGACACTACCCGCAACGCGATTTCGCCACGTAATGGCTTGTAGTACGAGCCGGCTAGATTGGTGTCCTCGATGACCTGGCACAATCCCGTATCCGACTCGGTTTGTTGATCTGGAGAATTTTGGTTTAATATCCGATTAGATGGCGCCACGTAGCATTAATATCAACCTTTGACCCGACGCAACGATGACGAGGTTATGATTCAATATTCATCGTCTCTTCCAAAACTCCCGCCGGTTGGTCATTTCTCCGGCGTCATGTGAATCCTTTGGGATTCCGTTGGGGGAATGTTGGTAGACGCTCAGCCGCATAGTTGATTCAATATCCTGACGACGACGATCTATTTCTTTGGGTTCTGATGTCCGACAGGATAGAATATTCTGAATCAAGCACTGTACACCAGAGGAAGTGCCTTTTTGGGCCGCCAACGAAATTCGACGAGAGCTGCGTCAGATTCTGCGATTTCAACATACGGTCCATTCTAGCATATTGGGCTCTTACGTTAACTATTGTAAGCTTTGATTGGGATTGCTTTTGGCCCAAGGAACGAAGGGAGCATAAGAAACCGTGTGCCCAACTACTCACCAATGCACTTTTGATGCACACTAAGTAGCAATTTATCTTATTTTCTTACCATTAACGAGGCCTTTGAAATAAAGAATGATCACTACCCAGTACCCACTTTTGAGAAGGTGGTGTGGTCCGAAAGCAATGCTTGAGGTGGATAAGAAAAGTCATCTTTGGACTTGGGAAAGCCATTAGCTATTACTTAATGGGTATATGACGTTAGGGTTCTTGGATCAGCTGCGAGGATAAGGTCAATTTACCTTGGATCAGTGATGAGGTCTCTTGGATCACTCACTTCCTCCCCGACTAACACAACTTCGCTGTTTCTTTGTCAGCTCTCACTTTCAACCTCGACTACATGCTCGCTAGTAGCCAGTAAAAGTGCTCTAATGGAGGGTTTTTCATCATTGGTTGAATAGAATATGGACATGGGAATTAATTAATGTCTTTTTAGTGCATATACCGCAATCATTCAACGATCATTTCATTTGTATTGTGAGGTTTTTTATGTACAGAACATGGAAGAGCGAGGACAAGCAACATTATTAAATCCTTTCAAGATGGCTAGTGTGTTGCAGAAGGGAAAAAGGAAGAACTTTGACAACTATGAAATACAAAATCCAGTCTCCTCATCTCCTAAGGATTATGGTATACCATGATGGGAATTTATTGCCAAAGCTCACAGCCTGGACCACAATCTTGATGTTATTGTTTATTTCTCTTCAAGTTACAGCAACCCTTGTATCTGAATATCTAATGATTTCAAATACCATTCAGGGAGTTATTCACAGGTGATACAGGTGTCATTCATGCATGTTTAGCACTTGAACATCTGATATAGATTTGGTTGTCAAGGTCCTTTTTGGTTCAAGAATAATAAAATTTCCTTCGTTTGCATCTGTTGGTTCTCTTCTTATGGTTAGGAACATCCCCATCTGATGGTTCTCCCACTTTCAGAATATGCAGAGAGAAGGGGGTGGGGGATTGGCAGAGTTAAATATGATGCAAATTTTTATTGAATAACTAGGAAAGAATTATGACAATGAGGGAAAATGTGGAGGAAATTTTCTATTATCCTTTTTACAAGCAAGCTAATTATTGGATACTAATCCCTCCAAAAGTACATTTTCCCACTATATACAATCTGATTATTGAACTAGTATAAATATTGCAGTGATGCTGCTGTGGAATTCCAGGGTAAGGTCCCTGGGTACTTTTCAACCAGCTGGTTTGGAGAATGAAATCCGATGCATCTGGCGAATCAGGCCTTGTCTGTTGATAAATGCATATTTTCTTGGAGTATAAAAGGATGATCACATTATTGTCATGAGTCGGTTCATGTGCTTCTGAATGGTTCATCTAACAGTTGCAGGCACTCATGTGGATTGGCATAGAAATAGTCTTCTTCTTTTGGTTTATCAGGTATGACAACTCGTGTCTGTGGACTCCCGATCCGATCGGCATGAGCTTCCTTCACAGCGGCAGAGAACTCATCCCAGGGCAATGATCCACTGTTATATTGATCTATCAGATTGACTAGAAGCTTTCTGTCTAAAGATATAGTCTTCTTGAACCCTAGGAATCTGCAAACCATTAACACACCAAAAGGCATTATGTAAGAATACGTTGCATCAGTAAATCTCTCAGGTCGGAAAGCTTCGCTTATCTAGGAAGTGTAGATTGCTCTTTTAAAGTGGAACTGAAATCGTCTCTGATATGAGAATCAATAGTAGCTGGAAATGCTATTAAGGCACAACAGGAAAATGTTACCTGCGATGACCTTCAGCAACTTTTGCCATATTGCCATCATATGTAGGAACAAATATGTCACTTTCAAGTGAAACCAGATAATCAAGGGCTGCCATTTGGGAAGAATGGTTCTGGAAAAAGTTCAAATCGGATGGTTCCAACAACGTTTCTTTCCGAACCTGTTTCGATACAGAAATTCCATGTAAGCTCAAGCTCAACCTTTGTAGTGGTTTATAGCATAGGATTCTACTAACCAAATTTGGGAAAGCTGCAGCCAGAGGTTTCATTCTTCTTTCTCCACCATATATCTCCCCAGCAGCAATATAAATTTGAACATATCGATCAATGCCTAATGCCTTTAACACAATGGCAGTTTCTTCTGGTGTCAGAGGACAAGATCCTTCTTTCCTTTTCAATTCAGAATTTATGACTTTTTCCTTCCACCAGGGATAAGCATATCTGACAATAGGAAACTATTACAAAGTTTATACTTCTCAAATTTCCAGAAATAAGTCAGGTAATGAACAGTGCATCACCTCATTCTTCTCAGTTCTTCCTCCTCCTCAACGTTGCAGCCATGAGCGCAGCCAGAAAAGGCCAACATGTCCATTTCATATCTAAGGTGGAGTACGAGAAAGGGGCCTTTCTCCCTGAGAATCCTGACAACTCTTCTGCCCAGTTCCTCTATCTGGGATGTAAATTTCAAGGCGTTGAAATTTATGCGGCAACGCAGCTTTTGAATCTCGAGGGGTAATCCATTATTAGCAAGACGAGCATCAGTTTTGTTCAGATGTACAACTTTGTACTTTTGAACCAAAGGAAGAATCTGTAAACAAAGTTAATTCAACCATTCAAACGCCACAAACAGAGAACACCAGAAAATACATGTAAAAGGGGTAATCTCAAGCTCTACCAGTGTAGCTCTAGCAAGCTAACCTGATGGACATAGTAAGACATGTTGGACCAGCTAACAGGCGGTAATGAGTAGAACATTCCCATATCTACTCGCGTCTTAAGCCTAGGCGGCAGCTCTTTCAGTATGCGAACCTCGTCTCTCAAGGAAGTGATGAAATGATCAACATCAAATATGTCTCGAAACTCACTATCTCACGAAACAGTCAGTACATTGGATTAAGGACTGTTCTGAAAGGAAAAGGAGAATTAGGAGAACTTTTGACACAGTTGGAAACAAGTGAACATACCTTGGGTCATTCCAGAATGAGGTTTTGTCCAACTCTGGGACGATAAGAGTCACATCTAGATATCTTGCTATAGCAACCATGTCGCATATCTGCATAACAGATCCAGAAGTGAGAATTAGACAATGGAAACAGTGACCTGGGAATGTGTTGTTTAACTACAGGGCGAAACTCACCGCCGCTCTCATTTGATTGAGTCCTCCATTGCAGGAAACCATGAGATACCCGTTGTTCTTATAAATCCCTGCCATCCATAATTAACCAATTGACAACAGAAAAGGCAAAAGGGGAAACTGACAAGAGAGCCAGAAATGGATCTAAGGGACAAACTAATCGGGTGGCTTGGCTTGACTCACGGATAAATCGAGATAGTTACAAAACATTAATTGCTTGCCTTCATGCTTCATAATGACAACATTAGTACATGGAAACGCCAAATGAAGCTAGAAGAAAAACTCACTCTTTGGGGGGAGAATAACTTTGGCTGGAACTGAAGTCAGCTCAACACTAGGCCGGCTAAAACAAGAAGGCCATCCCTTCAAGAGCCTTGGCCCCCACATCTCTCCGAGCGCCATCAGCTGAACCACACATGTCCAAAGCAGGATAGTTGTGATCGCTCTTATCATCCACAACTTCATGGGAGACCTTTGAACCATTGAGTTCTTCAGCTTCTCAACCTTTCCATTTCCCAAGAGTTTCATATTCATGTTCATCTCCCACTCCTCCACCGAGTCCTCACTTTTGCACAGTTTCATCATTGTTTTCCCTCCCATTCACCAAAACCACTCCGAACTACTCCTCTAGTTCAAAGATTCAAACAGATAGTAAATTGATTCTTTAATTTTAACAAATTATCGCAGCTGAGAAAATCTGAAAATGATGCTGCTTGATATGACGAGATTCGTGAACTTGATGGAGGTGTGATCAAATACACATTGAATCTCTAAAACAAAGCCTTCTCCACGAACTTAGCAATCAATATAACAAAGATATCACCTTCATTTTTCTCACATTACCTTTGTTTCCCAAACCCGCGAACCTTCCTCTTCAAAACAGAGCTGGAAAATGTAAGCGAGACCCAAAAAGGAAATGCAAGAATTTGACCAAAGAAATATTTGGAGATATAGAAAGATTCGAGCTTTGTGTTTTTTTTTTTAATAATGGTTCTAATTCACCGGCGAGATTTCCGGCAGTGTTTGCCAGAGAACCTTGTCGGTGGAATTAGAGAGAGATAGAGAAAATAAAAAAGAGAACGGATGTTGTGGTTTTATGATAGCGGGCTTGATGTGAAGCATGAGAAGGGCTCTCTAATAAAGGGGTGAGCGTTGCTTGGGAACCTTCACTGCACATGAAAGTTGAAATTGTACCTTAAACAGTAAGTGACGTTTCTTTATTTCAGACAAATCACAGGTATCTTTTGTTCCCATTTCAGTTTGTCTCTGTTAGTTGAAGTAATCCACAGTAATGATCCTATTAGACTTACTGATCATCACAGAATACCGTCAGATTGGAAGGTTTTAACAACTTTAACAACTGGCAGATCCCAAGTCATCCCACTGATTCCAACATAGAACTTTTGTCTTCAAGTTGTGTTTCCATAAGTTTTTTGAGTTGCAGTATAATCTTTGTGCACTGTAAATTTCCCATCAGACTGGTCACACACCCCTGAAGTACACTAAGTTGGCCATTTTAGGAGGTTTGGACCTGCAGAAAGAAGCCTCTAATCCATTGAGATTGTCCCTTAATTGCACTTTGGATGACCCATCAGCAAACCCGATTAAGACGTGGCTTTGCGAAATTGCCTGGTGTATCAACTTGTTTTGCTAGTTTTGGCAGATGCATGAGTCTGATATACTAGTTGTAGATCCTATACTTGCACCAAATCATATCTATGCTTCTACTTCTGAATGAAAGGAAGTTAGAGGCAAAGGTGTCTGTCAATAATTATCAGTTCAGAAACCTTCACGTCTCTTCCAATTCTAAGATTAGGAAGAAAAGTTTCTGGATTTGGACCCAGATGAGATATGATTATGAAGCCTAAGGAAGAGTGAGTTACGGCAAAATCGTTCAGAATTTGCTTTATTTTTCGGGGAAAAAAGCATGTATGGAGAGTAAATTTGATTTCGATCGAGAACTGCCAAGGTAAATATACGATTAGAACAAATCGTTAACTTTGCGTATATGGGTGGAAAGTAGATGGTGATGTATACGGAAGAATACATACATCCAAAAGGCTATGTGAAATTTAACTTGCAAGCAACCTGAATCTTTATTGCTGGAAAGCAATAATGGTAATTATGATAAACTGCCATTGTTTGTTCTTCATCCAGATCGTCAGGAAGAGGGAAAACCCACCAACCCTGAAATGAGAATTCAATTGGGAAGAAGAACCATGTTCTTCATTCTCCAAGTTGGGTATGAATCAGAGATGAATTTGGCATGTGACTTGCATAGATATGGAACTTTTCATGGGAGAACACTGCCCGTTTGCTTTTGTTTACAGTTCTGCTTTTTACCAGGCGAATGAGCCGCAGCTTGCAAAGGCTGCAAGAGGGTAGGCAATTTTAGTCACCTGAAGCTCAATCATGGAAGATACCTTATCTACAAAAGGGTAAACATGTCAGTCCCGTATTGGTTTGCCTTCTGCTATCAGCAAATGACAACTTGCATTTACTACATACATACACATTGATCCCTTTAATGGATTGGCACAGTGCAGCCTTAGATCTGATGGTTAAAAAAATGGAGAGCTCTGCAGTGACTTCAGTCCTTTAACTCCTCACATGGCTTCCCTTCTGGAAAAAATTACACACAGTACAGGTGACAAGGAAACTTCATGTTACTCACAGGCTGTCACAACCTTTATCATTCAATGAAGAACAATATTTCACACCAACCAAGGCGTGAATTAAATATATTATATTTTATTTACTTTTTTTCTGATTCCATAAAAAGCTGTTCTAGTCCAACAATGGATTAAGTACAGCTCCTGTGAAGAACACAATTCCAGACTTCTCTTCCCTTATCATGAACATGAAAGGATGGTCAGCTACAAAACTAGGAACAGGAAACCTAGCACATAACCACTTCATTAAAAGAGCAGTGCTAGCAGCAGCTTCTGTCCCTTCCTCATTAACTTCAATGCATGACTTGTGGAACACTTTTGTGAGATGAAGTTTATGGCCGTTTGAAGTCACCATCTCCCCGAGCTCACCCAAACTCTGGAAAGGAAGATCAAGTCCCATTTGCTTCATGGTTTCTGAGGCTTCAAACTCAGCACTGAATTTGAAGCTTGGGATCCAAAACTCAGTGAGCTCCTCCCTCCGCAGAAGAAATTGCTGGTTAAAGAAGCCGGGTTTGGAGCTCAACATCTTGATTAGATCTAGCAAGCCATCACTCTTGTCAGGAAGGAAGAAATAGATGGAAAATTGCCTAGTGTCGTTTCCAGTTTGGTAAGGAAGTTGAAGTACTTTGTAACCATCGAAGGATCCATAGAGATATTCCTCGTACTGTTCACCAGTCATGAAGGGGACCAGAGCACTTTGGCCACCAAGAAAGTGGAACTCCCGATGTTGTGTCTTTGATGCGTCAAACTTCTGATTCCACGCTCCTTTGAAGTACAATGCATTCGCCAGGACGAGAGCTACATCACCGTCCATTGATCCTGAAGGGAGGATGTCTCTTATCAGTTCCCTGGTTTTCTTTTCCACCCATGTATTAACCTTATGCCTCGCTTCCTCAGGCTGCGTAGAGAAGCATAACATCGATTTATAATTAGCTCCAAGCAGCTTACAAGAAAAGTAAAGGCCGAAACAAAAGAAGAAAGCACCTTGTTTGCGATGTCGAATTCTTCAGCTTCTGCTTTGAAAACATCCCTGGCGATTCTTTCGAAAGAGGGTTTCAACCCGAAACTTTGATCGACCCAAACTCCATTGGCGAACAACACCTCTGGATTCCTGCCACTGGTGTGGGTCTCCCCGGTTTCACCGGGGGATGTACTACCTTCACCGGCTTTTAACGCATGTGTTACAATCTGGGAAGACAAGCCATTGAGCTCGCCGATGCTCTTTGATCCCAGAAAGGTAAGAAGCTGCTCCAAAGTACGGCCTTTTGACCCTGAAGCAACAAGGCTGAGCACCAAATGAAGTGACAAAGGAGAAGACACGAAGTTCGAGCCCAGTTCCGCTTGTCTAAGCAGCACTTGGTTAGTCAACGACAGACAGAAGTGGGTGTTGAAAATGGTAGCTTCGGAATGCGGAAACTCCATGGTATGCTGTTAGACCGGCTTTGGGTATGATTTGCTTAGAGAAGAAGCTTATAAATAAGGTGAATATTAATTAAATTATACAAATAAAGCAGATATAATTATAAAAATACTTTTCTTCGGCTCAGGCTTAGTGCATAATCGAAATCCCAAAAGATACCTTTTATATAAAAAACATAGAGAAAATACACCGATCAAGTCAAGCCGGCTTGGAAGGTATCCGCGGCGACATGATTTAAGAAAACAGACTTCGTGCCTTTCCATCAACTAAGATGTAAGAATGATGAACAATATTTAAATAAAAATTTTATAATCAAACTGTTATTAACTTTAAGATTTATTAAAATTATAATTAACAAATATAACAGGAATATAAACATCCTGTCATTCGAGCAGAGGAAAATTTCAGTAACATAGGCGACATGTCAAACAGAAAACATTACTCAAATTCGATGAGATGGCAATGTGGTAAGTAATCTACAGTATGAAATTGGTGAGCTTCAACTACAATCAATAAAGCAAATGAAAGAGTAACGTAGCCTCCCATAACACCCCAATAAAGAGGAAAAAAACAGGTCTACTGTACAACAATCCTATACATAATAAGGGGAAAATGAAAATGCCGGGGAGCATACCCTCTTGCCGCTGTAGCCGATGGCTTCGACGTTCATCCCAAGTGGGTGGCCACATTTTAACCACCACCTTTCACGGCCACAAAGCGTATGTTACACAAAGGCCTCAGCCTGGCGGAACCCGGCAAACCAAAATGAATATTGCCATGTCCATTGCCAAGTAGTATATCCCACGCTCCATTAACCGGCGAGAAAAAGGTCTCTTCTTCAATAAAATTAGGTGTTGTCATAGGGAAATGCAAGTGGTAGGAGAGTCAGAAGGATAATGCCAACAGGGTTGGTAGTGCTCAGTGCTCAAAGATGATGTTCAAAGTAACTCTTTATCATAAAATGCAAGAAGTTGCTTGACGTGATTAATCCAGGCAGAAACATTTTGCCCATCAACGGCAACCCAGTCAACAACAGTGGATGCAGGTTGCTCCCACCACTCATCAAGCTGCAAAACAATGAATACGGTTTTTAGACTCTGAAAAATAGATCAAAATATATGCTTAAGACGACTTCCCTTCACTCATGGGATTCATGACAGATCCGGATGAAATTCAGAAAACATATAAATTGGATTGGGATGCATAAGATTGAAAACAAAATCACATGCTAGACAAGAGGGTGGAATGATCATTCTTCAGGTTCAAATAATTGTTCAAGATCGTAAGAAACACAGCCTCAGAGCATCCCAAACTGCAATACTCTCAACTTGTGCTAATGTTAATCACTCACCAAACCTCTCACGTATTTGCAGTCTTCAAAACATTTTTGAGCATTCAAAACTGAAGTTTTAAGTTCAGGCAACCACTTCTCCATAATAGTTTTCTCTTGCTCAGCAGCCATTTTCAAGCATTCATTAGTTGTCCTGCATGGAGTAATGGAAAACATGTTAATAGCAATACAAGCTGAAACTTTTCAAATATATTAGAGAAAAACATAAAGATCAATAAGGATTGATATCCAATTATAACTGATTTTGTCTGTCAGTGTGTCAGAGAAGATCATGTATTTCCATTTCATTAGTCTTGTAAAACATTTTCAAGATCCCTGCTTCCAGAGCGCTACAAGCTCCTGACAACTAACTTACTATTTCCTTGCAATCCCCTTTTCTGGAAGCAATAGTCTTTTCATACGATGCATACTTTTGCAGAGGGCAATGGCATCAATCCAATAAATCAACCTTCATTTTTGTATTATCTTTTATCAAAGAAGTGATGCTTGTAAAAGAAAATAAAATCCTAAAGACATTAAAATGCTGTTTGTGTCAATATATTAAGCCTCATTCACAGTTTCAAAATGGCTAGATTGCATCAAAACAAAAGAAAAGGAAGGATTTGATAAAGTCATCAAATTAAAAATATGCCAACACAAAGCTTTACCTTTCATATTCTTGTTGAGCAGAATATGCATGATTCAACAATGCATGACCATTTTCAACAAGATCCTGTCTTATATGGACCAAATTGATTGCCTTTGCCAGGTCTTCCAACACATTAGCCTCAGAACCACGAAGTTTCAAACAAAACTCCAGGGACTCTAAAATGGATGATAAAGCAGCATCTGAGGTCTCCAAACCTGCTTTGGAAATTATGGCATTCAGTTAAGATAATATAACAGGATATTGCTAAAGGCCACAATGCGAACAGCTACAGGTACTGTGCATTGTAAAAATCTAAAGATGTATTTTCTATTTTTGGAAAATGATCTGCTGACAGAAGGATATAGGCATAAAAATAGTGAAAGGAAGATTCCTATGCAGGACAAGAATATATCCAAAACTTAAATTAAAGTAGGTAATAGCAGTCATCATCAATGACGACCATAAATGTTAAACGTTTTGTCATTGTTTAACCAATGGACAAATAATGCTCCTGATAACATTTGGTTGAACCATCAAAAGTCACCAAGTTAAAGTAGCTCATGCTCAGAAAACCAAATTTTTCAACAGGATTTTAGTAATGGAGAACATATGAAGGTCACACTCATCTGCTAAGAGATGAGGCTTTACAGAACACTGAATGTAGTGATAACCAAGCTTCTATTAAAGCGTTGAATTCTCTCCAACATATAATCACAATATTGTTTTGATTTTGGTCTTTGGAGAAGATATATACAGGATACAGAGGAAAAGTATAGAATGAGGAAGTGCCGACTTTGAATTGAATGAAATCTCACTGTTCAGAGCGTCTTCCAGTTTAGAAATCATCCAATTCATAAAGAGCAAAACATATAAAAAGCAGCCAATTATATCTAGGAGAGGAAATTTTTGCAGAAACAAATCATTTCCAACCTCGGCACTGAGCCAGTCACACCTAACACCTTGTTCACAACAAAAGAACAGCTATATCATATCCACAGCCAGCTTCATATGAATAAGAAATTACCAGAAGGATACTGAAGAGCAGCAGATATACGACATATGGATGGAATTGCTGATGGATCCCTTGCACCAGCCCTTGCTGTCAATAAAGCAGCATTCTTCTCTGCAGCAGCAACAGCTTCAGATCCTATCGATCCATTAGAACCCATCGACTCCAAAAGTGCCTGGAGAATTTGATTGAAAGAAATAAGTTTCAAAAGAGAATAGATATCGGACAAGTGACAATAATCATAGTAGGTCAGGAAGAAATCATAGTTTGCAACAAGTGACAATAATTGAATCAACTAAAGATCAGTCATGAGGTAATTATGATTTAATCTAACCTGAGGGGTTGAAGGAAGCATGTAAAGACTATTATCTGGACTCCTTGAGAAAGCACCAACTTCTCTCTCAATAAGATCTTTTGCACTATTTGCTATGTCAGCAACAGCTGCACAGGCTGGAATGATAGTACTTGATGCAAACTCCCTAGCAGCCAGTGGCTGCTGATTCCAGAATGCAACAGCATCCTACAAGGTGAAATAAAATCAATGTGAAGGATTAATCTTAGCTAGTTGATCATTGCCCCTTAAAAGTTTATATAAAAAAAAATTCATAGGGTAAATACGTGAAAAAATTAGGTTGGTCATCACAAAAAAATTGTTATATGCACTACGTCATGCTTATATTGCATAAGGAAACCAATCCAAGTATAGCTGATTGCAATAATTCTCTATCTAAAAATTTGAGACATTAAAGGTTCAAACCTTCATGTAAAAAATTTTAAAATAAAATGTGCCACAGAATATTCTGACGGATTACTAATTTGAGTGCGACAACAGATTTCAATTGGGAAGGAGCAGTTTGATGATTGTTCCTTACCACATTAGCCTTCAGTAGAGCATTATATATGGCTTCAAGTTCGGATCTCCGAGCATCAAACTCTTCAATTTTCTTCCATTTCTTTCTCAAAGAATCTTCAGCTTCTTTTCTCTCTGCACATAATTTCTTCAGGCGCTCAATCTCAGACATCAATGTATTCAAGCTTGCTCTTAAACCTGCAACTTCTCTTTCCTTGGCCCAAACCTCCAACTAAACAGATACATTGAGCAACTTTAAGCCAATATTACAGAAACAATAGGGGATTATGAAGCTCTAGATGCCATTGAAAATTCAGAAAGCATAATGCCATGTGATCTAAAAAACAAGCTCTGATATTCTCACTATTTATCTAGGGTTAAGATCTATGGATGCCATTGCCGATCATATGAAGAGATCCCTTCATCAACCAAAGTGAAAACTTGGAATGTCCAATAAGAAGATGTAGCAAACCACATGTTTTTCTCACTGCACTCAGTGGGAAATAGTAGTGGATGCTAGAAACCTAAGGTGACCTGATTTTAAGGCCAGCTGTGCAAAATCCATGTGTAGAACACATTTTAAAGAATTCTGGAGCTTCCTGTCAACAAATCACAAAAAAAGAAGAAGAAAAAACACCTCAAACTGCCTGAGATTGCCCATGCTCTGTGTTGCACCTCCATGTAAGCGTTTCATGAGTTTTTGACACAGTTCCCTAGCCTCTTCAGCTTTGTTCCATGCATCTTCAGTGGCCAAAAATTGCTGGACATGAGCTTTCTGTTGCAATCACAACGAAATAAGAACAATAAGAATGAGAGAAACAGAAAAATTACCTAAAGCATATATAGAGCGGTTCAACAGAAATGATAACAAAACAGAATTAATAAATGACACATGATACCCTCAACTTCATAGGAACAATTACTCAAAGAAGTACAGTAGAAAAAATGTTAAACTCAAAAATAAGAAATATGAATATCGGATGGAAACCTGTCTTTCAAGAAGTTGATTTTGGGTTCCCCTAGAAGGTATATCTGTTCCAAGCTTTGCGTTCCCATAAAGTTGGTAATGCAATGGTGAATTTGCATCAGGTGAAGAAACATCTATTACTCTGTTGTTCTCGTACTTGTACCTGGTATCAGGATACAAAATTATGCAATCATATAAAAGATAAAGCTCAAGTGAAGAGAATAATTTTACTTTAAATCAATTAACGCTTACAAGAGGACAACAAGAAGAATAGGAAACATGCAATGGAACAGAAGCAGAAATAGTGTAAATAACATCCCAATGTGCCTCACAAACGCTTAGGGGGTGCCAACAATCTTAAAAGCGACAATCAGCAGAAAATTATCCTTAAAATTTTCCACATTTATAATTATGTCAATGGTTAAAAGAATAGAGATGGACCAGGAGAAAGAATCCTACTAGAACAAATAAGAAACGACAAGAAAAACATAATCATACCTTAGGGTTTCCGCATCAGCTTTAACATCAATGCTCTCAATTTCTCTAGTGACCAGATTTTTCAGTCGTATAGTGTATGCAGTAATAGCATGAAGTAATTGAGGAGGACTTTTGAGAAAATTTACAATTACAGCGCTAACATCATCGGGAATTTCTGCATCAAAATCGATACCCAGCTTGGAGGCTTCGGCTTGAGGATTCAAATGAATACCAGTTCCTTCGTAGGAAGGAAAATAACGGCGAATTCTATCAATCATATGATGCGAGAGTGATTCACATGCCTTTCTAATATTTCTTTCCTGGATTGTTTCAATAAGAATGAGCTCATCAGCTGATTTTGTGCCTTTAACAGTAGAATAAACAGATTCTCTCTCAGTGTTTCCACCAAGGCTGCTAACCGCTTCAACGGAAGAATCTCCACTTGATCTTTGAGCATCCCTAGCTTGATTAACATATTGATGTAGACGTTTATGATACTCGGCAAATATTTTTGCTGCTTCATCACACTGCTGATCATAGGCCTCCATCATCACCTGCTTATGCCTGCAACAGGAATGGAACTTTAAAAATGCTGTCTGCACATCAAATTCCGGTATAGATTAAAGATTTGTCTAGATGTCATCTCTTATAACTTAGTTCTAACACAGCTGGTAAATTTGAGTACCATAGCAACCCAAATTTTTGAATCCTTAAACCAGCAGTACAAGCAAAACATACAGACCATTGCACCAAATAATCCCACAAAGCTCCTGAAACACAAACCTATTTTTAGCGCGCTCGTCGAGCATTCTCTTCCTCTCAGCCTCCTCCCTCGAAACCTCGATCATCCTTGCCTTCAAATCCTTCCTCTGCCGCCTCACAAGGTTCCTCAGCCTCTCCACCTCCTTCGCCACCGCCTCCCTCTCCCTAATTGCTGCCTCCCTGCTCTCCCCCGCACCCGAACCTTCCCCGACTCCAACACCAACCCCTTTCTCCTTCCTCCTCCCTCCCTTCCTCCTACCGTTCTCATTGCTCAAATTCACCACACTACCACCACTCCCTTCTCCGCCACCACCGTGAACCGTGATGTTCTTCCTTATATTCTCCACCGTCTTCTCCGATTTCACCCTGTTAATCAAGAAACTCCAGATAGGAATCATGTTCCCGCGACAAACCTTGCGAATCGCGTCGATTGAAGGCAGCTGTGATTTGCTGGTCACAGGCCCACTATACGGCCCCAGTGGCCGGTACCCCATCTCCTTCTCCAACCATTCCAATATCGCCTCCGGCTGCGCTCCCGCAGCAGCGGAGCTCGACGAGCCCTGCATTTGGCCACTCACTCAAAGCTACCGCTATCAGATCACTCTCTCCCGTTACAACACAAGCCGAAAACCAGGTGTGGCAAATTAGGGGGAAAGGACAGGTCAGAACGGTAAATACATGACAGAGGAGACAAGCAGATCTGACAACAGCTTGTGGGTCTACAGCCGGCAACTCAACAATGATGGGTTTGTGACTATTCACATAGTGGAGATGAAAAAAGCAACCTTGATAAGGAAAAAAAATGGGAGAGAAAGAGAGAGTTGGTGGTGGGTAAAAACAAACGGAAAAAGATTTGAAATGAAGGTCCCGCGGCCAGCCCTCCAGTAAAGTCCTGCGGCGGTTAATTGATTTTCACTATTCAGATTTATTGCCGTGTGATTGTGATAATTGAGGTATCATCCAAAGTGCCCCCGGGCTGCAGTGTCTCCCCGCGAGTACTTCAGCCTTCAGGCTCCTCCACTTCGATCGCTCGCTTCGAACAAGGATACGTCCTTTTTTATCAAAAATATTAATTTAATTTTTCTAATTATGAATTATTTAACTCCGACAATCAAATATTCCGTGTAGATTTAGATAAATAACTTTATTAGCACATTGGTGACGTCGGTCCAACAGGACATAAAGTAAATATGAAAACCATATAAAATATAAAGTGTTCGATATGTAATAAAGTCGAAGGGGGATTGACTCCGCCTTAATTCAGCGCTCGTATCAGATTTTGTGGCCGATATCCTGAAAGTCGCGACTGTTTCCGTTTCTCTCTTTGAGGTACTCTTTATTTGTTTCTGAATTGGGCGAGAATTTGCGGAGGAAAGAATGATTATCTCGGCTGGGCATGGTTCATGCACCTTCTTGAGCTGATCTTTTTTTTTCCGTTGGTGTTTTTTGATGGATGTTGGGTTTGATCGGGATTGTTTTTTTTGTTTTTAATAAAAAGAGAATTGCTTGCTCGGTGTGGTGGAATTTTGATGATCGGATTCTGTCTCGGTTGTCTAAAACTTCACTTTTGTATAAAGGAGGGTGCTTTTGTTTGTAATCTTTGATGGGCGCTGGTTGTTAAGAAGAAAACAGGTCGCTTTATTCCTTGGTTTTGTTTAAAAGTAGTTAAATTAATTGTAATGAGCTGCATGTGTTAGGGGTTTGTTTAGAAATATCCTTTTTGTCTTTATGGTATTGCTGCTGGGATTGATCAATTTGTCTCCTTTATAACTCTGCACCAAGTCTTTCTGAAATTATTGTGAACACTGATTTTCAGGTGAAGGAGTGTTTATGCCGTTGTAAATTCTTTACCCTATCGCAGAAGGCATTTGACAGTTTGTAGACAGGAGGGAGAGGAAACTGGTTCGCGGAGGCAGTTCAACTTCTGCGGACTTGAAGTCCTCTCTCATTCTCTATTTGCTTCTTCAGGAGAATTTGTAATTAAGTCTCGTATCCAGAGACTGATGAGGCTGGAGGATTCTCGTTGAGGAAGTTGAGCTCGAGAAAGATATTGGAGTTGACTTAATGGGTGCTGTTTGTTGCTGTTTGCTTGTCCGTGATTTTGGGGATTACGTCAGTACTGAAAACAGTGTGTATAGAAACTGCGTGTGTCTCCGATGCTTTGTACAGAATTTCTTGCATGTGGTATGCTTTGCTTTTATTGTTCTCTTGGTTTTTCCAGCTTATAATTCTGTTTAAATTCAGCATCTCATGTTACAATGTTGTTATCTAAGCAAAGAGCATTGGTTGTAGATGCATTTATTTGTGTGTTCAGCTTAACATCAGTTATATTCATGAGAACTTAAATAATTTATATGAAGCCTTTCAGATGCAATAGAGTTTTTCTGGGAAGCAACATGGTGATTTGCAGGGTTCAAAGTAATGCATTACGCAATTGTGATCTTTGATTATTTATCTAACATGCTTCTGACCATTTCCTACTTTCTTTCAATTTGGCATTCTCATTTGCAGTATACCTCAATATTTCAAAGAGGGGAGGTGCACTCTGTTCCTTCATCTATTCAGGGGGCGGCATCTGTAACTTCTAGTCCATCTTTTGATGACTCTCTCTCTGATATGTACCATTCTCCTCCAAGGCCACTACCTTATGACGATCCTAGATACTTCCGCTTGCAACCTGATGGCCTGGTTTCAAAACATGAGAAAGGTCCGAGCCATTCACATGAGGAATCTGAACCATTAAGATCTAGTACCGATGATGATTCTGATTGCCAGGGTGCAGGAGATAAATGGAATGCATCTGGTTGTGAAGATCAATCTAAAGAACAGAGAGCTCGATCCTCCATGAACCTCTCATCAACAAAAAAGACTGTGGGTACTGGATATGTTTATTCATCTTCAGAAGATGAGGATATATGTCCGACTTGCCTCGAAGGTAATCTGCTCATTTTCTGCACTATATGGTCTTAGAGACACTTCACAATCTTCAATCCCCTCTGTTTCTCCGGTTTCTTTCTGGGTTGTTACACGTTTGGACAGTAAGTGTGGCCACAAATATGGTCCAGTCTTGATAGGAAACGTAGTAATGTAGAACTGCTTCAATGGTAAAAGTATAGTGTGTTACAAGGGGGCTTCAAAATTTGAAGAAAGAATTTTTGCTTAGGATTATGATGCTTTTTCCTTTCGATTATCTGGAGGTTCTCTGAATTTGTTATGACGAACTGGAGATTTTAGCTTAAATTTCCATATTCCTAAACCCTATTTCTATTTCTTCTGCAGAATATACTCCTGATAACCCAAAGATCATGACTAAATGCTCTCACCATTTCCACCTTGGTTGTATTTATGAGTGGAAGGAGAGAAGTGACAGCTGTCCGGTCTGTGGCAAGGTAACTACCTTTCTTGTTCTGTGCAAGCTTGCCTCTTCAGTTGTCAATTTTCCAGCCGATAATATATTGAAATTTTATTGCTTGAAGCATATATTCTTGGAATAAGCTATTTTTCCTTGAACTTCCAAAGCATGATTTTTTTTATCTGGAATCAATTATTTAGCTCTGTGATCTAAGCTCTGATCTTGAAAAGTATAAATTTTCTTTTTCTTGTCATAATGGAAATAGTTTCATCGCCTTGTTTCCGTGTGGATTACAATGTCAAACAAAGTCTTGGTTTTAGTGTTAGATTCATGACAGGTGGGGTGTACATGTGGCTGCATCCTCGGACAATCTTATGTAGTTTTCCTTGTTACTAGCTGTAGGTTTCAATTATCATATTGTTTGGACCTTCTTCAAGTGATTTGAGTGCATTTTGATTTGTGCTGTGCATCACTCTCCCTGCATCTGAAAGACTTTCTGGTGTGCCAGTAGTAGAAAATCCGCAGTGGGAAAGTTCGTCAAAATGTGGTAAAATATCGATATTCTTGGCTAGTAGGAGCCTTTGAGGGAAAAGGTCATATTAGGTTTTTCCTTCATAATTTTACTTATGTTCATCACAGATTAGCTCTAATAAATTCACATTGCTGATTGCTTCTCTTCTTTCTTTTCTCTAGTGATAGTATGGAAGCGCAATTGCCGTTTATGCTTTTTTTCAATCCTTTACCATTCTGACTCGATTGTTCGCTTTTGCGGCTTGTGTAGATGATGGCATTCGATGAAACCACTTGATCCTTGCTTGAAAAGACCTGTCATAAGATTAAACCAGCAAAATCAGGGAGCAAGGGACGTGAAAAGGGATATGGTAGATTTCTTTGTGAATATTTCATATTTAAAGTTTTTATTATCTAGTAAATATGAAAAACTTGTTCCAAGATACCCTCTTGCAAGAAAACATTTATTATACAAAGCAGAAATCTACCAATAGATTCATGATCAAAAGCGGTCTGGCCAAATGTAAAGAATTTCTTTTAACTTTTTCTATATATATTTATATGTTCAGTTATTGATCTTATGTTTAGGTGGATGTTATCTAGTGTCAGCAATCAATTTGTTCTAATGGCATTGAAGCACTAATGCCTCGACCTGACAGCTTGCACATAGATAGCCCTAGCAGAACAATTCCCCTTCCAATATGGTTTCAGATTTTGTCAATTCCTGTTGTCAGCTGAAGGAACATGAGGCCCCTCTCTTAATAAGACATACACTCAGGAAAAGTGACCTTAATTATGTTTGATCTTCAGAAAGTTGAAAAGTTACACGATCCTTAAAGTAATAATCTATGTAGTTGGTAGGTCACCGGCTAGGATGATTATTTCCTTTGCTTTGAAGACAATATTTTCTTTTTCTTCCTTCTATTTTACATTTCTTTCAGCCCACAGAAATCTTTTAAGAGGTGCTATTGAATTATTCTACTTTTGAGTCTGTATCTTTCGAATCTGATCTAGACAACATCCATTTGCACTGAAAGGCAACACCAACTACGGATAGATGGGCAGGGTAGTTTGTATTGCGCAAGCTTCATTCTGTAAGGTATGAGTGTGTTGGAATAACACATTCAAGGAGGCATACATAAAACTATTGTTCAGAAGTTTGGAAGTAAATGTATACAGGATGACGGATCTGTAAGAATGCCATGTAGTCATTCTCTCATTTCCACATAAAATGACCAGAAATATATGAGGATCTATCACTTTGCAGCTACCTCAAAGGCTCTCAGGAAAACTTCTGGAGGCTGACCACCACTCAACTCATGTTTCCCGTTTAACTGTTCACAAGAAATTCGTTGTTGAGTTGCTCAATAATCCAAGCACCAAAAATGGGTGGCTTAGCTTACCACGTAGTGAGGGACTCCTGTGATGTTGGCAGAGTACTTCTTGAGCTCTTCATTAACCTTTATCAGATGATATAAGAAGAAAGTTCAGCTAAAATCAAAGAATAAAAGAATAGTAAATAGAGGAAATCTCGAACAACTTTATTCTGAAGTGAGCCTATGAGATCGTAAAGCAGGGGTTGTTGAAATTTTAGTTTGTGTCATCTTATAGAGGACAACAGGAGTAGAAAAGAAAAGACCTCCTCTACTCCATTGTTGGGGTCTTCAAGAAACTCAGCTGCCCCTTCCAACCCAACCTTCTGCGCGCATTCCAGCAGAAATTCCCTGTAGGCAGTTGTGTGTCAGTGATTTCCAATTCCATAAAGATGAAACGGAGACGATGACTGCATCTTTCATCAATGGCAAAAGTCTGTCCAGTCAAGAAGAATAACAAGTTTGCCTTCACTTTTCACCCTGGATTGAAGGACTCTGATTATGGAAATATCCAGGTCTCATAATATGGAAAAGCTTAATGATTTCTTCTACTGATTAATTTCAGACAATAAACTACAAGTTTATGGACAAGCACCGTCAACTGTATCAGTAAAATCTAGGTCTGTCAGTTAAGGTTATGCAGAAACAGAGAAATTTCTGCGCAATGTCCCTAAAGAAAGTATAGAAAAGATGTCAACTACTTATCCTTTGAAAAACCTCTCATGATCATGGAGACTGTCATAGCATATATCAGTACCAGCAAGAAGGTATCATCTCATTTCACTCACTTGTCACCGATGTACTTAGCCTTTGTAAAGTAACCAATGAATAGCTCCTCCACAAGCTGATGTTGCTTATCAGGATCCTGTTGGCTAGCGAAGTGTATAAGCCTGTGGCTATCAAGCGTGTTGCCTCTGTGAATTCCCACACAATTTTAGAAGTAAAACTATCAAAAAACTGATTTAGATTAATTTGATTATCAGTCTTACATGAGTCCAGAAATGTTATAATCCAGATCGAGACCTTTGAAAATCTGCACTGGTCATAGTAGCAGAATCAAGTAATCTGAATCTTGAGCCCACACATTCAACTATTAACTATGGTGGAATTGCAACAAACCTCTGTCATTCGAGCAATAATTGCTTCAGCTCGAGGTCCAAACTTCTTTCTATAATACTGTTGTTTATTCTCTCCTTCTTTAGAGGCAGAAGGATCAAGAAAGAATGGATGCCATTTTATCTGCAAAAAAGTCTTGAGCAACTGAGAAAAAAACTCAAACATGAAGGGGGTAGAAAGACTTAGAGAGGTAACAGAAGGAAGACCTCAAAATCAAATCGATCCTTGGATGCATCTATGGCTTTGTCCAAATTTTTCTTCCCAACAAAACACCAGGGGCATATGGAATCTGAACTGACATCAATTTTGATAAGCTTCTTCCCAGTGTTGCTGCTGACAGATGCAGCCATGGTCCTTGTGTATCTGCTAGATTTCTAACATGCAAAGATTAAGTCAAACTATTCGTTCAATTCTTCAAGCTTTATGTCCTAAGCTACATCATACAAAACATATTGAACCATGACTCCCGACAAGAACAGAATCAACACCACTGCTGCCCACAAAATGCATTTTATCAGCTAAAAACAGCGAAACTCTGACAAGAAGGCCATATTCAATAAAGGAAATAAGAAGGAAGACGTAGCTTTAAAATAAATTTTTAAAAAAAGAGAATAAGGGTAAAAATTTCTTACAGGGCGCGAAGGAGGGTTACCTGCAAAAATAAAGGAGATGTTTTTCTGTGAAGAGCTGCCAAATTCATCGCCTGTGAAAAGCAATGCAATGAAGAAAGGTTTGTATGTAGGAACGGCAAGGTTGGTGGGCTTTGGACAATTGGACCATTCTAAAATAGTAATATGACTGTCACTTCAACTACCTTATCTCATTTTTATAATTTTATTTCATATAATTGAATCAAGTATTTAATCCCAGATTTTCCCTTTTCTAGAAACGAACAGATGAAAAGTCCATTGTAGACTTTCAATATTTGAATATTGTCCTGCATTAGGTCTATATTCATGGGCAGGATTTTAAAGTTAATTATTCCTACACTAAGAAATCTGAACTCCCCTGAAAAAAAAAACAATCTTTCTTGCTTAAAAAGTTAGATAAGGATATGGTAATAATTGTGCAAGGATTGACCAAATTATAGGGACCAAACACAACCCAGCTCCCAGTTTTCAGGGCCAACGTCATTCTATTTAGTTTTTTGTTCTGTTCCGGCGACCAGACACGCTTATCACAGGACACAGACCCATCAACTTCTAAGGGTCATAGAGTTACGAAGCTCACATGGATTGTCAAAAAGTTTTTGAATTCCAAAACCAATGTGGTTTCGTGGATTACTGGTTTGAAAGGGAAGTTTGAAGGCATCTCAACCGAAAAGTTAAAATATTAAAACCATTAATAGTATTATTCTTAACTCATATATGCTAATACACACAGATTTCGTCTGGAGACATTTTGAATTAGAAATCTCATTCGAACCATGAGAAACAGTTTCAGCATTGTGGGAGCAGAGATTATGCAGCAGCAGACGTATCAGTAATATGCCAGCGTTTCATTTACTACAGTGTTCCCATATATATGGGAAACTCAGTTCCCTACCCATTGGCATGGCGAAGCATCCAGGCCGGCAGCTGGGTGGCACCAGGCTGAGTTTGATGCTCAGCCTTCTCGTTTTCCCCCATCAGTCCTCTACCCTGGAAAGGACCACTGCATCATTCACAAACAAGTTATTGATATCGTTGTCAAGCAAACGCTGTCGCCGCCTTATCTCAGAAATGCACAAATGTTAGTCAGGAAGAAAACTGAAACGTACCCAATAGCCAGAGAAGGACCTGATAGCATCAGCTCTGGTGGGGGCACTAAATGCGAGTTTAGGCGGAGGAGATTCTGCTGCTCCCGCTGTTCGTTTTCCTGAGCCAGTATATCCTCATTTTCCTTGAGCTATTTTTATTTATTTTCATTTTTTTCACATGAAAATCGATAGTGTCAGATGCAAAGGTAGACTTGGGGTACTACATAACATGCAATGGCCATAGCAGATGAGTAGCTCTTACCTTTCCATTTAGTGCGTTGTTCTGCTCCTGCAATGACCTCTCCTGCAATGTACAAGATTAAGCTTTGGATGACTTAGAATATCAATTCTTATCCCTCACTCGGTTAGAACCTTACCTTATCCCGAAGCTCTGATATGGAATCATAGACGAGTTGGTTCTACAGATTCCAAGGACCAAAGTTTTTACACCATCAGAAACAAAAAAAAAAATTTATGTTGAGGCAACCTGTAATTATGATGTGCAAGCAAAATCTGACCTTTCTTGAACGGATTCGCTTGAGAGCAGTGTCTGTTTGATGCTCCAAGTGTTGAAGCTCCCTCAGGTTCAAAACATCCAGATCGTCTCCATTGTAATTTCTATATGAATTTGATGTTCATATCAATGAATCATTCCTTAATTTGCTTAGTTTATCCATATTTGTTACCGCCAAGTTGAATGCATACCTTAAGTTTCTTTCCAGGAGTTCAATCTTAGCCGTGAGCTTGGGGTGCTCCAGAGCCCAATTTCCCTGCAACCCATTAAGAAGATGCTACGCTATCAGCTCAAGAAAACAACAGATGGGTTTCAACGGATTTTCAGGCCACAAGATATCCATCTGCGACCCTATAAAACTTCAGACCTTAAATTTTTACACGATCAAAGAACCTGAAAACCAGTAAATTTTGCAACAAGAACAATGCCTGTGTTCCTCTAGTTCACAGGTTTTGTCAATATTTATACCTGTGGTTCGGAGCCATCTGGAACAGGTTCTGAAGATGAGTATCTTTCGTATCTTTCCAGTATTGCTTGCATGCTGTTAAGTATAGGCAAAAACTATTGATTAATCCCAACAAAAGAACTGCATCCATTAACTATCAATATACAGCTGATTAACAAAAGTTCAAAACGTTAAATCTCATTATCTTTTTTTTACATAATAAATAGAAGAGTATCCTCGTTCTTAATCGGGACTGGATCAACAAAATAATATTTATTCACATTCTCATAACTCTCAAATGCTAATTAAATACCTTCGGGATCTCATTTATTCCTCTCCATTCAATTTTTCTGTATCTCAATCATGAATGATAATTACATAATTTGAAATTTTATCATTTCATTTATTTATTTTCCGAACATAAACTCCAGGCTTTGAATCGAGATCTATTCTTGATGGTGAAGGCATATACATATATATATAATAAACACCTAATAGATACCTAGGTTTAAGGCTCATACGCAGAAAAAAGCTTCTGGAAGAGTTCCATCTCTCTAATCCTACAGTGCAGCTACAGAAAATCGTTTCAGTCAGCTCCATAATCTTTCCTTGAGCAGGAAGCGCCAGTGGATGTACTCTATTTAGATTACTGGAAAACCTAGCTATACCAGTCTTTCCAGTCCAGCAAACTAGTACCCTACCTCCATCTCTCTCTCTCTATATATATATAATATTGATTAATTTACCGAGGATACTAATGGGAGGATATCTGTGAGGAAATCTTAATATATTATAAAGACGAACCTTCCCTGTTATTATTGCAGGGGTATGCCAAACAAAACCTAAAGAATCCATTATCCTAGGACACAAAGCCCTAGGACACTCGCTTAGTCTGGCTTGCATAATTAGTGTCCCTCTGAGGTTGCAGCGATATCTACCTGTTTGGTTATTTAGCTCTCCTATACCGTAAACACTGGTACGGCTACTTTACAACTAGGTTCTTCTCCGCGCGAGTTAGAGCTCCAATTCAAGTAGGTGTAAGTGGGTTGTGCAGTGACAGTGAGAATCAGTAAGGAACAGAACAAGGTTTTGAAGCCTTCTCTTCCCATCTGTGAGGGCTGATCAATCAAAGTCTGTTGTAAATCTCGTGAAGGAGATGATATAATTGACTTGACTGAAGAACAAAAAAAATTAAGAAGAAAAAGAAGGAGGTATAGCAGATCGAAGAAGAGTTTAACAAAAGAAAAAGGGTTAGGCTTAATAGAACAGAAGCAAGAACAGATCTAGCAGGCATGTTGAAGTTTAATCTACTTAAAAAGACCTATTACTATCTTTTACCTGCAAAAGCTTAAGTTTGACTAATCTACAAAAGATAAGATATGTATATATATATATTAGATGCAGTAAGACCTATGTTTCAAATGCAAATGTACACCATGTCTAAGGTTATGTCAAGCTTAGATCATCCCCATCTGAAAGTGCAGTTTCACTTAGAATTGTTCTATATCTGAATGAGAGAGAAACAGAAACAAGAAATAAAAGATGAAAGATGGCTGCAACAAGCAAAGAGGAAGTTCTTATAAATGGTCATTTCTCCAGAACGTCATAAAGAGATCACCATGAGAAATTAATTGCAACAGATCGACATTTCAAGTAAAACCATGCAAGAGAAAAACAGTGAAGAAAGCGAGAGGTGAATATATATGGGGATTCAGGTACTTTTAAGGGCATGGATAGATAGAGAAACCTTGAATGAGTGGAGTATTCAAAAAGCTTTCCTTTAGTTGAGAAGACAATCAAAGCCACTTCTGCATCACAAAGGACTGAGATCTCATGAGCTTTCTTTAGCAAACCAGTCCTTCTCTTGGAGAAAGTCACTTGTCGACTGATCTTGTTCTCGATCCGCTTCAACTGAACCCTAGCTCTTCCCATCTTTTTCGCTCTCCTCTAGATTATCTTTTTATTATTTTTTTATAATTCCAGAGAAATGATAAACTGCTGGAAATCTAACAAACCCTACCAGATTTTCTTGTTCATCTCTTACAAAAGGAAAAAGAGACGAGCAAAAGAAAGAAAGGGAAAGGGAAATGGAAGGATCATCATCAGCAACAACAATAGCAAGGTATTATTATTATAGCATTTCTATTTATGAGTAGGTCAAGTGTTCTTTCTTTTTCCATGAAACAAAGGTCCTTGTGTATATATGGAAAATGGAAAATGTCTTGGATTGGTTTTCCTTTTAATTATTTTTTTTTTCTTTTTACTCATTCTATCTTTGGGTTGGCTGAGTTGTCTCCAGTGCTTGACATCACAACAGTGGTCTTAGGGTTATGTTCTGTCGAGCAGTGATTGGAGGAGAGGCTGAGAACTTGGCTAATATCTCTTTCAGAACCACATGTTTATGTGAAAGAGATGTCCGTACACAATCTTGTCGAACAGTCCTTTGATGGGACCCCCATCGTAGCCTCTTGGTATTGGGTCCTCGTTCTCAAACCAGAAACACATATGTAGGATATAGCCCTACTGCACGGCAGAATACAAAGAACCAAACCGTAGTTATCTACGCATAAAAGGCATTAGAAAGAAAAGGAGAATAGGAATGTATTTAAGTGGTAAGATTCTAATTTTAAAATTTTCGAATTAATTTACATTGATAATATTATATTTTTATAAATCAAATTCTATAAAGTTTATATAGGTTGTTTGATTGCATTATACTAATTATTATAATATGCTCTAAGGGTCCAAATCAAAGTTAATTTTGATGTGCAATCTAAATAATAAAGGCATACTGTCAAATAAACTTTACTAAAATAGCCATCATCCCACAAAAGCTAACTTACTTTTGATATCTTGTTTAACAACCTAGTAGAAGTACATAGTTCTTTGTTTCTCATTTATAGCCTCCAACCCATGTGGTTTTATTAATGAATGCCTCACTTACAAAATGCAACACCATCTCTGGGAACTCGTGCTGTTGCCCTCTTGAAGAAAGTAAAGAAGAAGAAGTAGTTGAAACAACACCTACTGTTTGATTCTCTTTCCTTTTGCTTTCTAAAGGTTTATTGGAGATAGGCAGAATTAGGGAATTCTATGGCAGCAAATCTGATGGATATACGATGATCTAAGTTAACTAAAAAGATTAATATTATGAAAATATTCATCGATTCAGAAGAAAAGATGATAGTGTATCCAGAAGGTAGGCACACCATGTGACAACCTTAGGGAGGTTCTGATACGTATTTAAGACAAGCAAACATCTAGAAGTAGTGAACATTAGCCTTTCCTCATGACAATTGAGGAAAAAAAGAAAGGTTTGGTACAAAGTGACTGCGATATGACTTCAACCCAGAACTTTTTAGACTTGGGTTACTGTTTCATTTCTCTAAGAGCCCATCGAAACCTACAGCTACTACTATCAGTGAATTCAACCATATAGCATCTATTTCTCTCATTAAATTAGTTTAGAAATCTGAAGTAAAAGCATCAGCAAGTTCCTATGAATCGGCAGAAGACTGGAACAACGCATGAAGGGTATATATAGTTCTACGAGGGATCACTCTTTCTTTGGCTGGTTCTTTCGTTCTTTCTTGGTGGTGTTCATCAAAAGATTTCCATGACTGGAAATTTCTCACCCGTCCCTTCTGAGAATCTTGGCATCTTTTCTTATTCTCCAGAGGCCCAGCCCCAGCTTGCAATGTTCAACTTTTCATTAATGGATGTTCCTCAACCCATGTTCTCCCGGGACCATACGGACATGACCGGCTGCCTATGCTATAGAATTACCTCTTGTCGGAAGGACCCTTGCTCACCTCCAGCGATAGATGAATGGGGACCCGGCCCTTCTTAAGAACCCTAACAGGCTAGAAGCAGGATTTTTAAAAAAAATTAAGAAAATAAAATTTTAATTATTTAATGAGGAGTCATATATGGAAACCGATAATTTTGGATATACCTATAAATATGGCCATGTGGGCCCTATGGATTGGTTGATATTGATCCAAGTGTCGTCAATTCCAAGCCCTGGCCCATTAACAACTCCGAGTGTAAAAGGATTATATGTAGGCCGTACTGACTATTTATGAACACTGGAAACCTGAGTTTCCTGTTATTTCATTCTGAGTGATAAGGAGGAGAGTCGTTCCCATGTTTTTTTTTTTTGAATATGAGTTGATCCCATGTTAATTAACAACATGGCCTTTGTTCATTCTCTCCGTTTTGTCAACTTTCCTAATTTTTTTTCGGATTTCTCTGTTCGTAACGTGTTCTAACCCATTGTTGAGGGTGAAATCCCATGGAGGTAATGCAGTATATATCTTGTTTGCCAGAGCAGCATAAACAAAAGCATTATATGTATATACTGCAGCAACAATTACATTCAGATGAAATATATATTAGATCGATCAGTGTTAAGTTTTTTGCAATATTTATGGCGTTTCTTAGACGCCAATGCCAAGGGTTCTGTACTCCAGCCGCCAATTTCTTCCAAGTCCAAACCAATACAAACATATAGATATATGCTCTCGAAATCATTTACATATTGCCAGCACCGGGAAGCATTTGCATACCAGGTATTCCTTTTATGATACATAGAGCCAAGAGTCAAAGCATCCATCCAGGGATGAATCCATTGACTTGCTGGGAATGGGATGAAGCAGGTATCTGGTCTGTACCGACAGAATTGTACCTGTATACGTTGCCAAATGTGGATTGAAGAGGAAACCGGGGATCAGAATTGTCAATGTATTAGTGAGATGAAATCATGTTTGAGTGGGATGGACAGGATTGAGGATCTCACCCTATTTGCAATGTTGGGTTGCATTCTAATGCTTGGAATAACCCCTGGGAGTGAGCTTGCTGGTGTCCGTATGGTATACTTTGTTCACCATCTTCCCATTGTCTGAGGTGATTTCTTGCACTGATTTCATCCAGCTGGGAAAGATGAACAACATTTTATGAGAGAAACGTTCCAACTTTATGTTTTTGCTCCTTTGAGCTGTGAACAGAACAGATACACTGCTCCTGATATTATTCTCGTGTGCTACCTAGAAGGGAGAATATTGATAATCTAGAACAAGCTCTTAAACAACATTTAACAGGTAGAACACTACCTTTATCGTCAAGGTACGATTGGCTTCCAGTAACAAGTGTTCCTGCATTCAAACAATCGTTAGCTAATAACAGCAGCAAAGTAGAAGCCATCCCAGTTTACTGCTATATATATCAATCCTAGGCACCTTATTTTGAAGATCAGCAAGCTGATCGAGCATGTATTGAGTCTGCAAGGCAGTTCAACTTATGTCAGGTATAAATATATAACTCCATGTCACCCATATACAAAATGGCTGCACAAAAGAAGAAGAAGAAGCAACCAAGAATCCGGGGATTCCTGTGCATTCTTAGACAGTAAGATAGTTTGAACTTGGCCATCAATCTTGTCCTTTCACCCCTCAGCTGACTTGTTCTCTAGACTTTCAACAAAGTTTATAGCTTTGACATAACGCTGAATTTGGTTACCTTGGTGGAACGAACTAACTTCAATGATCCTTCTAGCTGACGCTCAAGCTGTTCGAGATCCTTTGTGTTCAAAGGACCTAAGTCCTCCCCAAGAAGATTCCTGCAATACCAATGAAAGGAACAGTGTTCCATGTTTATATTTGTTCACACTACTCGTAGAAATCAAATTCATGGGTTTTCTCATTTTACAAGTGATCAAGGAAGACTTCCAATTTCCAGTGCAATTTTGGAGGTGGATGGATGTTGGTGAATGTTTGTGGCCAATCAGGCTTCTTACCTCTGAGTTCTTTGAAGGGTTTCGAATCTAGCTTTGAGTTTCAAGTACTCCCTATAGCTGCTCTGCTATGACGAAACCAAAAAATACATGAGAAGCAAACATATATCCACCTCGCCCAGTAGGAGAAGCAGAAAAAAATTCAAGAAACCAAGCTACGCAAATGAATACAACTTGCAGACCACGGCTGCTAGCTATCAAGAAATTAAGATCGCATGAAATACGAATAGACAGTTGAATTAATCTCCTCTAGTATGTTACGAAAAGAACAGGAAGTATCCGAAATGCCAAGTCATTTTGTAGCTATATATATGTACCACACTACAGGATACAGAATATATACCTCTAGCTCCTTTGCAGGTTTACTGACGTCTTCTACACCGTAGCTGCACTTCTGATACCTCTCCAGTGTCTTGAGCATGCTGAACAGGAAGGAATCAACACAAACTATTTCAAGATACTTCTGCATATTGAAGTAAGTGAAAATAGAACACAGGGAACCTTTGTGTTGACTTCAAACCAAACAATGCTAACTGGAATCAATAAAAAATTTCACTAAGCCAAGTAAGAAAACAGAAGCTTTTGAACCAGAAACCTGAGGCCAAATGAAAGTCAAATTTCTAATGATCAAACCCACAGAGCAAGCAAGTTCTCAGGCCACTTCTTTCTAGCTTATGACTAGACCATGGAATAGAAACGAAAAGTTATACATACTTCCTTGTCCAAATCCAGGATAATTTGTACTGCAGTGAAAATCTAAGAATCTTAACACCAAACCGTACTCAAGTAATACTACTACCATTCAAACTTGCAGGTACTTCTTTTCCCTCTATGGTGATGTTATTTTCTGCATAGGTCAACTTGTTGAGCAAGCAGAAGCTAGAAATTTGAGTGTTGAACTAAGGAGGTCATGCACTGCATGAACATCAATTTCTTATTATATCATGATATGCAAAATTTCCACTGGAATTTATGAGACCTATGCAAATAAGGAATAGAACCCATTTCTTCACTTGTGAAATTTAACAAGACACTCAACCAAGCAGATACAAAACTTATATATTATTTGTGTGCATGTGATTTCTCATGTTATATGCAGCGTTTCATTAGCAAAAACAACTCTGAATCCGCAGTTCCAATGCAATTCATTCTACTTTAGTCTGTTGGGATACAACAGTATCTTATGATTTCTTTTTGTAGGATTAGGAGTAAGCCACTTTGCTCCATCCTAGTTGCTGTACATATAGACGGTATAGATTGTGAAAATCCCAGATACCGTATCTAAATATGGCATCTGGTAGTTTTCATTTTGTCTATAGAGTCGGAATGCTGCTCTAAATGAATCATGTTGCTGTACATATAGACGGTATAGATTATGAAAATCCAGTATCTAAATACGGCATCCGGTAGTTTTCATTTTGTCTATAGAGTTGGGACAATGATTCATTGTTATGCTCTAAATATATTAATGATTTTAATCTTAATACACATCGAAAACTTTCAAAAAAAAAACTAATCAATGCAGAATTCATTCAAAAAGAAAAAATCATGTTGCTTTATCAGTAATACAGAAGTTAAAAGGATTGAAACGCACAAAAAAACCAAGAAGATTTGGTAACAATAACAAACGGTATATCAAGTAATTAGTGTTGGAAACAAATTCCAAAAAATATGTTTAACAGAAAGCCAAAAAACCTTCGGATAATAACCTTTATGAAAGGAGAAGACAGGATTTGATGTTTTCCTTTAATGCCTCCATTGAAACAAGAGCCCAAACGGATTTCATATATACACATAGGGGAAGAAATGAGAGTCAACCACAGATACCTAGCAGATAAACTGAGGAATCATGGATACAACTGAGTGCTCCGGGCCTTAAAAGTACACTCATGCAGCTCTTTTTCTCTCTCAAAAATCCAGATTGACACATGGGTTAGAACAGGTTCCCGGTATTCACAGAGTTTCGTGTCCATAAGACAGTTCTAAATCAAATTTTCCGTCTAAAAATGAAAGTAAAACCGGACTTACAAGACTGCAGCTGAGTATATAGCAGGTTCTTTTGAACAGAAAAGGGAGGAGATGGTAAAGCTGTCGGCAATGAATTATTTGGAAAGGGTTGCTCGGTATTCCAATCAAATTAAATCGGTAGCTGAAATTGGTGAATAGATGACCACTGCTATATCTGAGCTGCGATATGCTGCAGATATTTGGATTTTACAGGCATCTAAATCGCTTAAAGAAGGTGAGCAATCAACTATACAAGAAAAGATCTCTTTGTGGTCAGACAAGAAGACTTTAATTGAGACGCTACTAGTTCATCTAAATTTTTTTATCAAATTAATCTTAATTGATAAAGATATTCTTTTATAATAAAAAAAAGAGAGAAAAACTTTGAATTTGATCCAGATCTCTGAAGCTAATAAGACATGGAACGATCACAAAAAATCATAAAATTTAAAAAGAATTTGACAGACATGAAATATCAAACAAATCTTGCTTTGTTTATGAATAATCTACACAGAAAGGCGATAAACAAATCAAAAGAATTAATTAAGCTAGCAGATCCCGAATCATCATGAGATCATACATAAAAAAACTCACGGATAAATACATGTGCAACTGTGCGCATTCACGTTTATACAGAGAGATTCAGAGTACGAAATCAAGGAAAGGGGTCATACTTGGAGGTACTGCAGAACTCATAAAGCTTGCCACGGGTAGAGAAGACGATAAGAGCGACTTCAGCATCACAGAGCACAGAGAGCTCATAAGCTTTCTTCAACAGCCCATTCCTTCTCTTTGCAAATGTCACCTGCCTGTTTATCTTGTTCTCTATCCTCTTCAGCTCCACTCTACCCCTCCCCATATCGCTAAAACTAGAATTATAAGCAAAAAATAAAATAAAGAAAATTTAGAAGCCAAATTAGACACTTCCTTTTGTAATTTCCAATTAGTAAATACAAGTTATATGTCCATATAAAGCTGTGATGTCTATTAAAGTTGTGATCATAGCTAGTTTCTTTATTTCCTTTCTTTATTCTTTCCTTGAGCTTCGCTCGAGAACAAGATGATCTTACTTTTGGTGAATCAGAACTGAAACTATAACCAAAAATGTGTAAAACAAGAGAAAGTTGGAAACCTGAAGAAAACCCTAGAGAGAGGGGAAATGAAAACTCAGAGAGGGATAAAAGAAAAGAGACGAGTCTGAGGAAAAAGAAAGCTTCGGTGAGTTTTGTGTACTTTAGGTTGTCTGAATTCTTTCCCTTCACCTTGCCGGTTTTTTTAACCTAAGTTCCTCAAATCTAACACAACCCACTTAGATATGAACTGCTGTTATGATCTATCTAGGGTTAGTTGGTTGTGGTTCTATCTAGTCCAATGTAACCCTTCTCTTTTGGGTCTTACTGTTGCATTTTAACACCAGCCACCGTACAAGGTTGCTGTTTCGGAAGTTGCCATCACGCGCCAGATTGCTGTGCCTCCAAGCCATGCATGTAGATAGGGTTATGGGAAGTGGGAGCACTAGCCAGGGAAGAGAGTGGTCCTTATTGATGCTCTTTTTGTGAAAGAAAGATGTACTGGCATCATCTGTCCTTGGACTCGGCAGCTACTCGTCATTTACCTTAAAAAGGATCTCCACGTGTTGGATGTTCATTAGTTTGAGCTGTTTCCTATGTACTTCCTTTTCATTAGTCTTTAACTAATATCAACTAATGACACGTGAAAGAAATGTTACTGATATGCTCTTTGCTAAGATATTTAGGGACCAAATATTCCATGTCTGAGGTCTCCCCTGAGTTACTAATATAATCCTCTTCCTTTTTATCTTAATTTCTTATGAAAATTAATCATCATCAATATCAATAGGATTTAGAATACTGTTTTTATTGGTCTCAGAATTAATCTCTCACATTTTCAAACCCTCATAACTCTACCTACAAGATTGTGTTACCGTGGTTTTCTTGGATATTAAGAAACAGGCATAGCCATGGGCTTGGTGAGCTTTCTCAAAGTGAAATTCTCGCACGATTCCATTCCAGATAGGGCAACTTATTCCCATTGTCGAGTTGCTTCCCTTGTCAATGCCTATATCTGCCACTAAACGAGCTAGCTAGTTACTGGTTACTTGAGGGTCGGATGGGATGAGACCTCCTTTTTATTTCTCCTGCTTGGATTCCAAGTTCTAAACCACACATAATCCCTTTTATTCCTAGTCTCTTTCGGTTCCTCCGGGTTTAACTTTTCTTTTTTTAAAGATGTCTATCATGAGCTGTCCCTCCTGATGCTGATGTTGACTGATTATTGGATGTGACGGACGACACATCATCACAAAATAATTTTCAAACTATTTTTTATATCTGAAAATTCCAATTACTAATCATATAAACTTCATTTACTTGTCGGAAAAAAACAAAGAGTGTTTTTTAATTAAAAATTCATTGACAACGTGTCGGAAGATGGTTGGCTGTGACAAACAGTAGCAGGTGAACCCATGTGATTTCGACAGGGACCGTACACCTAGTTACGGCGGGGTATCATAACAGTGACTCGCCCTGAGGTGGACGCGTTGCGATTGGACAGCGGAGGAGCACACACAGAAACAAGTAAAGGTGTTTTTAAGTGGTTGTTGGACGACGCGTGCTGTAGGAAAAGTTACTGAACCACACACATTTGCTTGGGTGTCGTTTTTGGCTTCTGGTTGTTTGTCTGCCTTTTTATATGACTGTGATTTGACAAGGAAAACACAAAAATCTTTGTAATGCTTTTTATTTATAGTGTATGGTACCAATCAGAATTATTGTTAGAATTAGATCATAATCTCACAGAAGACCACATCTTTGTATCTCATTTTTGTAATATTAATTATCCTGTGTTTAGAGTATTAACTAATCCGATACAAGGATAAGATCCTTTTGGATAGTTGGGATGATAAGCTCTTCTTCAGAGATTTAAGGCTAACGCTGTTATTACCAAGATTCGAATTAGACTGACATATATCTCCTTTTAACTCTGAGGTTCCGAATTTGATTCACGGTCCTATTTGTGATGCCTATGGAAAATCCAGTCCTTATTGGTGGTTACCGGCAATGATTTATATTGTGACTGGTAGACAATGTCACCAACATCATGGAAACCATGTTCATAAGCTCAAACTGGAGAAGCTAAACGAGGAAGAGCTCAAGGAAAAGATAAGGGGACAAGATGAGAGAGCAGATAAAAGAAAACAAGGTTTTTGCAGCTCATAAGAATGGTTTATACCTGCGGTAATCTCAAGCAGTCAGGACAGCAGAAGCTATCTCTGCCATAGCATAAGAATATACCTATACCTGGCTATGATTTCGAGCAATCCGGGCAGTAGAAGCTACCTCTGCCTTGGCATTTAGTACATCTAATCGTTTTCACATTTGATTCACCTCCAAGGGATTCGTACAGATCATCGAACATGTTAAAACTCAATGGTCCACCTTCTTTGACGCGTCCAGTTCCTTTACATCCGGAGCACGCTATCATCCTCAGGTCACCGCATTTCTTACAAATCCCAAGAGAGCTGAAAATGCAAAGAGATGCAGATACAGCAATATCAGAATAGCGCCAACATATTTTCTACACCATACCACATCAGATCTCTAGCTCCATTGCCAATTTGAATTGTGTCCATGGCAGTTCATGAAAGAGCATTTCACATCAAAGGGAGAAAATAAGAAACTTTCTTTTCATTTTATCTAAGCTACAAATAGTATTGTCTCAGTTTATATAACTGCAGATAATGGTGCACATTGAGGCATCTGAAGCCTAATTATGAGTGTCCTTAATTCATTTTGTCTGCTGATCAATTTACCACGAATGAGCACCAAGGTAAACAAAGACAGACTAACCATTGGCGTAGAAGTGTATAAATTACGACTCAACGGTGCCAAATAAATTCAAGCTTCTCCTCCTTCCAGAAACATGTTAGAATTCAACAACCCAGGAAGAACAATGCTTAAAAGTACTCAGACTTGTTAAAATGTCACTCCCTCATCTTCCTCTTGAACTCCCAAGTATATTTTTATTCCTATACGCGCAGCCGAGGATAGGCTGGTTGACCCATGTTTGTTAAACTAAATCAGCAAACAATAGCTAGAAGAAACCAAACAAACTAAATCCAATTAGCTCATATGGCTGCTAATAACCCAGACAACAGGGAAGTTCCCATGGCACACTGTAAATGCTCTTCATGTCTACAATTCAGGTGGCACCTTCTCGTTACCCAAGTTTTTACAAACGGCACCAGGGAATTTCAGGTCCGTGGCAACTAAACCGAACCAACCCACCATAAAGTCAATACCATTGAAAACATCAACATCAAAGGGTGACCCTTTATCAGCAATACGATGAAATCACTACCATGAAAACAATGGCAATAATCCAGAAAAACATTAAAAAAGAAAGAAAAGCCATGTAAAGAAGGTTTTTTCTCTGCTTCTTTTTACCTTCTCTGTGAAGCAGATATGAAAGAGTCGATCTTTGGAGCAGAAATTGTGGCAAATAGAAGAAAACTTCCCACTCCTAGTCCTGCAATTTCACTTGCTGTTATCTGTACCATCTCTTCTCCTCCTGTTCTAACACTCCGAAGCACTATCTCTTTGTTCAATATATAGTGCTGCTGTTCATTTTAGTCTTACCCTCTCAAACTTCCAAACAAATCTAGCCAGTGACAACAGATTAGCTTGGCAGATATTTTTGCTGCAATCTTACATGGGCTAAGATTTTGACCGAAACTAGCTCTCCAGCCCTTGGACTTTGGTTACATATTGGACTTGCTCTAATTATGTATTTATGCACGCATCAATTTTTATGGACTTAGTTTGGGCCCATCAAACCCGGTCGACAGTCCCGTAGCACCTCGCTAGTTATAGGATCAGAAACAGATAAGGAAGAATAAAACCTTCGTTACTTCCATGTTAGAAAGTGAAGGGAGGCTGAGATTTTTGGGAGGTTTGGGGATGGGAATGGTGGTAAGAGCTCATCAATAGAAAAAGAGACCTTTTATCTACTCATCCCATACATCATCTTCCGAATCGTTTCTCTTTACTTTCTTCCTCATAGGTCTGCGGTAGATCTACTTGCTACCTGGGTATCTCAAGGTGTTTACATGACTAAATTTGGTTTCCCTGTTAAATACTTTACAGGTTTTTGGATGCCTTGGCACCCTTGGGTAGGTGTGATGGGTTTGGATGAAACTGATCTGAAGGGCATGAGATCAATTACCAGAAAAGAACTGAACTTGATCTCTGATCTTGCATTTCTTTGTAGAATCTGGGGCTAGGTGAAAAACTATCGTTGGGACTAAATGCTTCATGAACAGCTCATGAGTCTCTTACATTGGTCCCATGTTTCTGATTGCAAAATGGACAAAACCAATGAAAGTGACCGGCATCTGGGGAAGACGATAGAGTGGAAGCACATTTCGGCGTCAGCTAAAACAATGCTAGTGTTCAAGATTCCAACCAAACGACTGACTTTCTAACAATGGTTCGATCACTGTCACCTAAGGTACTGTTTTCGCAGAACAAGAATCAGACCCATAATCTAAATCGACTAGTAGACCGGTTTGTCGAAGGGTTGCATTATTACAGCGCTGTATTCAACTCAATTGACGACAAATTAGGGAGTAGTACTGCTGGAGAGGAACCGCTTTATCCTGGAAGAAAAGTATGGAAGAGAGATCGAAAACATTGTTGCATGCGAGGGATTGGAAAGGGTGGAGAGACAAGAAAGATATGGTAAGTGGGTGATCAGGTTTCTGCAGGCAGGGTTCAGGCTAGTTCGGCTCTGGTGTAGTTCCAATGAAGAAGACAAGCTAATGATCGATGCATTTGGCAAGGATGGCTACAAGATCACTAGCGAGAGAATTAGCCTGAAAATCTGCTGGCACGACCGACCTCTGTATGCCGTGACAGCTTGGACCTGTTAGCTGCCGCCTAGTATGCAAATCTATCATCCATACAGGACCTTCCCGTCCAGTCTGACCATATAGTTTCCTTTTACAAGTATCCAGTCCAGTGAGGTTGTGTCTTATGCGACCAAGGAATGTTTTCTGACATAAAACGATTTAGCCCGGCAGAAATTCAGTTAGTATAAATACTATTATTCATTATTAATATGAGGGCATTTGGTCTAGTGGTATGATTCTCGCTTTGGGTGCGAGAGGTCCCGAGTTCGATTCTCGGAATGCCCCCAGAGTTTTTGGGTAAGAAAGGGAAAGAGCCAACGATATTTTAAACAACCCACTAACTATTTCCATATAGCCCAATAAAGATGCGATGTGGGTAAGAAGAGAAAGGCCCATATCATTAATAAGAAGATAAAAGCCCAATATAGATATTTTTAAACAACCACTAAGCAATCAAAAATCGCTGCTCCAGCCCACTTTCAGCAAAAAAACTGCCAATCTAACTGCCAATAGAGATTGCATTAGGGTTTAAGGGGTAAAAGTCTCAATTTTGAAGTGGAAGAGTCGGCTTCGTTCCACACACGCGCTATAGTATATAAAGGCTGTTTTTTTGGGTACAGAAGCTTTCAAGCATTAATAGGATTTTTTTCTTCTTAAAAAGTTACAGCAATAACAAGGAAAAATCATTAGATTTTCTTTTCGTTTTTGATACTAATAAAGCCCGTGGCCGAGGGATAATAGAAAAAATTGTGTTGGTGTATGAAAGCAGGGGATACGCAATGGCAACGGAGGACCTTGATCTCGACAACTATACCATTATCAAGGAAGGAGAAGCTGAGATTCTCATGCACAAGAAAAACCAAGTCTTCTACAACAAAACCCAGGTGCCAAAATCTCGCCTTTTGCTTCTCGTTTTAATTTACCTGGGACTGAGTCAGTGTTTTTTTTAGTGTCCTGGTTCCCCGAGATTGGTTTTGTGTTTAGATTGGTTCTAGGTGGAACAAGTTACTATGATAAAGTTGTCATTTTTTTTCCAATTTATGTTAACGTTATTTCTTGTAATCTGTTAAGTGTACTGTTTAGCTCTAAGTAGTTTAAGAAAAGCTCCTGCTGAATTGAGTTTGAAGGGCGCTGCGGTAGTAGAGACAATTTTATGCTGCATTCTGCTGATAAGTGCCTAGGTTTGGTATTCTGTCTTGAAAACATTGTAACGATAGTTTGAGTCGAGGCCATTTACTCTTATCCCGGATTGCGTCGTGATCTCTGTGTCTAGCAAGTGAATCTTGATAGTTTATTTCTTTAATGATCAGGTGAACAACAGAGACATATCCATTGCTGTTCTGAGGACATTTGTGTCCAAACGCAAGCAAGAGCATGAAGCAATGTTGTCCAAACGAACAAAATCAGCTGAAAAGGTATCAGAGAAGGAGTCTGCTGGGTCTGTTGAGGAAGAGGCACCGGTTGATTCAGCCATGGATGATGGGAAATCTAATGGAGATTGTCAGATGGCTGAAGAGGCATGCCAGGATGAAACTTTTGGCAACCTTGAAGAACCAGGGAAGACTGCTGGAGGGAAAGTTCAAAAGGAGCTGAAACCTCCCAGAGTTCTTGAGGTTAATCAATTTCTTATTTTTAGCATACCATCTTTTTTGCACACCTTTATCAAGTTTTTCCAGCCTTATTCGATGAAAGTAACTTTTATCTGGATTCATAGGCATTGTCTGCTTCTGGTTTAAGAGCTCTAAGATATGCACGTGAAGTAGAAGGTCTTGGTAAAGTTATTGCTTTGGACAATGATAAAGGTAAATATTGTGGATGTTAAACTTTCTTATGTACAGACTGGAACATTTTATTGCCTGAAACATGTATCCTCATTCTATTCTCTTATCAATACATCAGAAATTTATGCTTTTGTTCTTTTTCTTCAGTGTCAGTTGAAGCTTGCCGAAAGAATATTGAGTTCAATGGTTCTTTGGCAAAGTCATTGGTGGAATCACATCTTACTGATGCTCGTGTTCACATGCTAACCCATCCAAAAGAATACGATGTGGTATGTGCTTTTTTAGTTTTCTGCATAATTTATTTCTTCAACAAATGTGCAGAGATGGAAATTTGTTTGTTGTAAAAAAATACCAAAAAACTGCACCAGTGTCACTCGGGAATAAGAGTGGCTGCACTTTCTTAACTTTGGCCCATGCCTTGTAGTTACAATCTATTTTGGTCTTGCATTATCACTATAAATCTCAAGATTTGATTGAAATATCTCTTGATTCATTCCTCCACTTGGGTTACCTAAATATTTCACCCATCTTCAATCCCACTGTACAAGATTGGTTTCAATTATTCATTAACTCTCTTTACGTGAAAGACTTGCTAATGACTCCATATTTTTCATTCTTATTTCAGGTTGATCTTGATCCTTATGGATCACCTTCTGTTTTCTTGGACTCTGCCGTTCAATCTGTTGCTGATGGTGGTTTACTGATGTGCACAGCAACAGATATGGCAGTGCTTTGTGGAGGTAATGGCGAAGTTTGCTATTCCAAGTAAGATCATATGACATGAAGTTCTTCAGAATAGTGAATTCAGTTTCAGTGTCTTTACCTGTCTAACAAGAATTTGTGATTTCAGGTATGGCTCTTATCCATTGAAAGGGAAATATTGTCATGAAATGGCTTTGAGAATCCTCCTTGCCTCCATCGAGGTATTCTTTTAATTCCTGAAAAAAGATTTTTTTTATCCTTTCCACATATCATATGTATGCTGTTTATCCAATGTCCTGCCTAAAAATTCTTAGGGAAGTGAGTATTGGAAATTTCATAGTTTGTATCTAACATGGTTGATTTCTCAGAGTTTAGAAATAGCCAAATGCATTATACAAGTTTGTCTGTCCTCATTAATTGTCAAATGATGGTTATTAGACAGTGAATTCCCATATTGGGTATTATCCTGCAATTTTAATGTATTTTCATATACAGTATAGTGGGAATTTAATTTCGTTGAATATTAATCTATAGTGATATAACTGAAAAAGCCATGCAGAAACTTCTGGTCTGTATGCTGCTTCAGTTCCATTCTCGTCAGATGAATCACATTCGTAGCACTTTCTAAGTGTGAACTAACCACTGTTTTTATTTTGGCTTTTCATTGCAGAGCCATGCAAATCGCTACAAACGCTTCATCGTTCCTGTGCTATCTGTCCAAATGAACTTTTATGTTCGTGTCTTTGTCCGTATATATACGTAAGTGCTCTTTTCTTTATTAAGGATTATTATCAATATTGTAGGTGTTTCCACATCAAATTGTTTTTAACGATTAGATTTTTGTTTGCAGTTCTGCTAGTGCTATGAAAAACACTCCACTTAAGCTCTCTTATGTTTATCAGTGTGTTGGTTGTGATTCTTTCCATCTTCAGCCTATTGGGAGGACACTCCCCAAGGTTTGCCCGCTTATTTTTATGTGTAATTGGAGCTAGATTTTATTCTTACTGTTTAGCATAGTTTTTAGAAGACATGAAAATACCTACAATTGAGCTTTTTGGTAACCTTGGAGCCTTAAATGGCATAGGGGAATGTTATAGAATTTTAGATTTATTTAAGTTGAATCAAACATTATCATTTTTCTTGTATATGATTTGATGGAGGGAGCAATGAAGATTACTGCTTAAATTTCTGCAACATGACATTTAAAGAAGTAAATTTAATATGGTTCAAGCTGTTAATAAAACACATTTTGCCACTTTTCTGGATTTAGGATGTTAATTTGGCAATGACACGGCATATCACTTTGATTATGTATTTCAGAATAATAGTGTAAGGTATTTGCCTGGGTTTGGCCCTACTGTTCCTCAAGAGTGCACAGACTGTGGGAAGAAGTTTAACATGGGCGGACCTATATGGTCTGCCCCTATTCATGATCAAGAATGGGTCACTTCCATACTAGAAGATGTCAAATCTATTAAGGACCGTTATCCTGCTTATGACCGCATCTCTGCTGTACTTACAACAATATCCGAGGCATGTTCTTTCCCGTTTCTTGCATGTCTTGGTGTATCGGTTCTTTATGTCATTCCTTTTTTGTATAGTGTATCAGCAAGAAAAAGTTGGTTGTTGATATAGTACTTGAGATATCCATGCTGATGCTTGTCACCAAACTAGCCTTCCCATTCTTGTTGTGTGCTTACTGCAGGAATTGCCCGATGTTCCTCTATTTTTGAGCCTGCACAACCTCTGTGCAACACTCAAATGCACCTCCCCATCAGCTGTTATCTTCCGGTCTGCTGTTATCAATGCAGGATACCGTATATCTGGAACTCATGTGAATCCACTTGGGTTAAAATCAGATGCCCCCATGGATGTCATTTGGGATATAATGAGATGCTGGGTGAGTCCTGATATTTAAGGTTCTTCTAGATGCCATGAGCACCACCTTTTCCTGCTGTCATATCATATTCTCCAGTACTGATTTATAGTACTTCTTGCAGGTGAAAAACCATCCTGTGAAAGCTCAGGCACCTGATCAGTCAGGAAGCGTGATACTTGCCAAAGAACCAGTTCTTCAAGTACTTATATTTCTCAACTTGCAGATGATAAATAAACATGTTCAATATTTATACTTGCATAACCTGTCCATTATCCTCTTGGCAGGCAAATTTCGCTAGAGCTGTTGCATCTCTTAGCAAGGCGCAAGCCAAGAAGATCGCACGCTTTCTTCCAAATCCTGAAAGGCACTGGGGGCCAAAGGTTAAGGCAGGTCGTCAGATTACTAGCAAGCACATTTCTCTTTTGGGTCCCGAGGCAGTGAACGGATATCTTAGCCATGAAAATGAAGGAGAGCCTGAAGCCAAGCGCCAGAAGTCAGAGGAAAAATAAGACCCTGCTAAAGTTATTTTCTGTAACGTCCTCGATCTGTACTGGTTCCCACATAACTAACAATTTTCTTCTGATAGCAAGGCTTCTCGTTTCACCATAGCTGAAACCAGAGTCAATCTTATCCCAATTTTGTGTGTAATGGAATCGTAATTTTGTTTAGTTCTGGTATTTTTTGATTGAACAAAAGTTGTTGCAAATAGACTATCATAATCTTTTTATCTTTTGTGATATAACCTGTTAATGGTTTGAAATCCGGAAAAAATTAATCCTGTAACTGGCCGGCAAATATTCTTCTAATATTAAGAAAAAACACAATCTATAGCAAGCAAGTCATGTCAAACTGAACGCGAACTAGCTTTATTTCATTCCTGAAGAAGTTACCAAATAAAAATTGTAGTATAAACCCACCAATCTGAAAATTCAGATTGACTTCACTGGTATAGACTAAATATCCTGTCCTTTCGGGCTGACATGCAGAGCTTATCAATAGTTCCAGTTATGCCACCATCGGGAGCCAGAGCAGAAGCTTCACTTAGTATTCTTACCACTCCTGGATCCATGGAGCTAGGCGGTGTTGCAGTTTATGCCTTGCCATTAGGAACCTTAGCAGAGGATCCAGATGGATTAAGCTCATCCCAGGCTTCAATCCAAGTGACCATAGCATCTGCAAGCTTATCAAAGTAAGGATCTACCTTGCCAAGCTTATCCTTGACCTGTTTAGACAGCTCAATGTAGCACTTCTGGACAGTGGTGCATTCTTTGGGAAGGACAGCTGCTTGGAAGAATGGAATGATCTCTTCCTGCCAGAAGATGCCCTTGTACTCCTTCCTCAGGTTCACAAATGGGTTGCTGGCCTTGCTGTGATAGATGTATGGGAGACCAGTCTTGACTCCTAACCCCAAATGGTCACAGATCACCTGTAAGTCACCAGTGAAACACTTGGTCGGAATCATATGCATTCTGGATAGCTTTATGAAAGCAAATGGAGAGGCAGAGTACTACCTTGGTGCACCAACCAGCCCACATATCATCATATCGACCAATAGGTTGACCATCACCCATGAGACCAAAATACATTGCAGGACCAATCAAGTCACGGTCAAATGCCAAGTTCATACCACACATAGGGAACAAGGTACCCTTTGGAATGGTCATAACGGCGTCCACATGCCTGAACAATCAATATAACAACACTCAGTCCACTTAGAGCTGAAGAAGGGACTTTTTTAAAAAAAAGTTCTTCAGTCATTAATCATTTCATATACCTTGTGTTCCTCTCCAGAGGCTTGACAAGCTGAGTAGGGGCATCATAGTCGGGAATGTTGAGCCAGAGACCATGAGAAACAGCAGTTGGGACACCCTCGCGAAGGCTGAAAGGGTATCCACGCACAAAATCTGCACCTTCTCTGAAAGGATCGTAGAGGGTGTTGAAGAAGAAAGGTGTGGATGGGCAAAGAAGGTTCTTGATGTGCTGATCCAGTGCGTTGATTGGTTTTCCAGAAGGATCCTTGGCAACCTAACAAAATTATACACCATTTATAACTTAGACCACGCGCAAACGTCTCAATTATGCAAATCACATAGCTCAGCGAAGAAACTGGCAGCCAATGATCTAGAAAAACTGATACAAACAGACCCAAATGAACGATACCATCTTAAATTCGGAAATGAAGCTTGAAGATCCAAATTTGGGATGAAAACAGAAGAACCCAGATGCAAAATAAGGAAAAAAAAAAAACAAAGAGAACAAAATAAACAGGTGGAAAACACTCACAAAGCAGTCGTCGTCAATGGTGAAGATGTACTTCTTCTTGGACACCATGTAACCAAAGCAACGACAAGCAGAGTCCTTGAAGGAGATGCAAGAAGCCCTAGGACCCAAGATCTTGTTAATGTCATTCCTGTTATACAGCTCATAATCGAAACCACTAGGGACCTTGATTGTCTTTGAAGGATCACCATCCTGAACGATAATGAGATGGTACGGCTGAAAGAAAGGTCTCCACATCTCCAAAAAGTCCAAGTTTCTTATCGTCGGTATCACAATATCCAGCTCATCTTTCAATAGCGGCACAACCTTCGCGGCCGATCTCGTGTCAGTGGCAGGCTCCACCATTGTTGGTATAACTACAAGACACAAGTATTAAGGAGAGACAGGGCAAGAGAATAGTAATTTCTCCGGTGAGAGCTATATAGAGCCGTGGGAACGAAGAGAAGAGGTCGTGTCACAGGGATGACACGTGGTAAGGCGGGAATTAAGGCAACAGCAGAGGAGGAATAGGAGACGTGTCTAAAGATCGCAGGCAGGGAACTTGTTCAAAGACAGATGACGAGGTTGTAGGACAGAAGGAGACTTTTCTCAGAGCTTGTGTTCTGTTCACTGTGCATGCATGAGACCTACTCTTCTCCTTTGATGGACACATTTCTCATTCCCCTTTTCTTTGTTTACCGATTCAAATCAAAACCCACATTTCGGATCCATGTGAAATTGACAGCCTTTTGAAGGGAATCCATTGATGATGACGTCATGAAACCTCGGGTCAGTTAACTCTGTACGAAGGGTTATTAGGAAATACAGGGGAAGTTCAAGTGATCCGAGTTTTCAAAGAGCGTGGCCTATCTCCATTAATGGTCATCCGAGTAATGAATATGATGCCTTCTTTCTATTATAAAGAGGAAAATATGAAACTTTTCAGCTGCCTTACGATGGTAAAGTAAACCAATTAAGAACCCATCTTTACCAATCCCATAATTTTTGCATTTACCATACAATAAAAGAAAGCTGGACCCTTTCCTCTGTTTACCAAATAAAAGTGTAGTTGGCTTGCTACCATGGAAACCCTATAAATTATAAAAAAAAAAAAACCTTAATTTCTTTGACTAAGAACCAAGAATCTTCTTCTCCAGGTGATAACCATGTCTCTTTCCGTGCTTATCTAATGGGACTGCAGGTTGTTGATCCAGGCTGCAAATGGAAGGAAAAATAGCATTCATGAATGTTTCAGACATAATCCTGGACGAAGATCACCCTCTTCTGGAAAAGATTAAGGATGGATGAAAAAGATGGCTCACCACACATGCATGGATATCATTGCACCCGCATAACAGTTCTCCATTGAGTCTGTCCAGAGCTAGAAATGATCCTCCACCTTCACTTCTCTGCATGTTCATTGTATAGATAAACAGTTATATACTTAAGGATTTTCTGCAACTTCATGGTGATTGGGACAGACATACCTTGTAATAATTCACAGCAACAAAATTAGCCCATCTGTTGGCAGCAGCCCCTTGACAAGTATGAAGCATGTCTGAGAGATTCGCAGAATTGTCTACACATGAGAGTCCCTTGATGGGTGTGGATCTGAAGTAATTTACTAACACCAATGATTTACTTTTGTCATCAAGAGGAGCTGATTCTGCTCTATTAGGACAACTTCCTGCTTGCATACCTCCATCTCCATCTGCAAGATAATGCCATTTTTTATCCATACATATTAGCATTTAACAGAAAAGGAAGCAAATATCACTGCCTAAACGTAATAAGAAAGGTAGAAGAAGCATGTTTTTAATCATTCTTACACTGATTTTCAACCATGTAATTCCACTGGTAAGCAATTCCTTCACTTTGTTCCTTGGAACTTACTGAAGTGAAAACGAGTAGCCTTTGGTTATTCTTCACCATGTCGCTCACCAGAGGCCAGTCTTCACCATTTTTTGGCATGCTAGTCACTGGAAACCAGTACTTCATCAACCCAGCATCAGTGAAAACCTTTGTTAATCCATTAGCCGCTCGAACGTAGTCTTCTAAGATCAATATGACAATTTCTGCAGGATTTGCCGATAAGAAAGCCTCTATTTCCTTCAGAGTTTCATTCGCTGGTCCCTACCAAGAAAGAAAATTTTCACAACCAATAGTGTCAATGGCATCTGTGCATATATATATTTATATAACAATCTCCTTTTCAGATTGGAAGGCTTCAATATACTTACGAATGCAGTATAGTCATAGCACTGTCCTTCAAATGAATGGCACAACCACACATCTCCACGAAAGTCGTAAGTATCAAGCATCAAGGCTCGAGCTCCATTCTATAGATGCAGAGTAGTGACAGAAAAATTTTAGAAATTACTTGATTACTTACCAGATTGTGCAAAGAGGAACAGATAGAAATGACGTACATTTAGCTGTTGGGTTATATTGTCTTCCTGATTGGTGAACGTGACTCGAGGGACTCCAGTGTAGGATGGATAGCCGTCGATAGCAAAAGCATTGTGGGTTGTCAAAAATGCATACTTGTTGAATGGAAGAGAATTGTTCTATTGGAAGGAAGAACTGCTAATGTTAATACCATCTAGAAGTAGAGAGATCTAATAGCATGTGTCTCTGAAGAAGCTGTTGATAAAGGTAGAAAGATACCAGGAGCTTGAATTGGTCTGTGATGGTTGTTCTGACACATTTGGAACCTGAAAATCCCAGTTTACAATCGAAACAATAGAGCCCGGCTCCACAATCTTTGTCTGATGAGCATTCATCAAGTAGCTAAAATAACGAAACAGAACAAGATTGAGCAATCTCGCAAGAAGAAACCTTTTCCACCAATCTACAAACTAATATCCGGAAAAAGAAATAATGTATTGTTCCTTGACATATTTGAGACAAGAGAGACAAACCCCGCACTGTCCATTTGAGCAAGCTGCGGAAACAGTACTGGTGATAAGCAGCAGCGAGGCTATGGTCAAAAGCAAGTTCTGAGTAGCTTCCATGGCGAGAAATGAAATGAAAACAGAAAAATCTATGAAACAGGGTCTGATAGGTAGACTTTTATTGTCAATCCAATATGGGTCGTTTTAGTTTTTATTACATCTTCTGAGAAAACGAAGCATAACCCTGCAAAACGCCTAAAAGGAGAACCGAACATCACTGTCAGAACAGCAACGTAGGTGTGTGAAAAGTTTGGGTTGTTGCACACAACTGACAGAGATAAAACACAGATCAGCATATAGTATGAAATCAAAAGCAGAGTTTTCCAAAAAGGTTGGTGATCTAATCACGGACAACTATGTCTGAAGATAGAGTCAAACTGAGAGGATAATGAATGGACGGTGGGTAAGTCATGATGGGAGGAGTAGCACATAAACCCAGCAGATGGATTTTTTCTTCTAAACATATATATATATATATATATATATATATATATATTTATATACATATATATATATGTAAGGAAAAGCATACACAACGAAACCCACCTGATGGGGATATTATATCCATTGAAGTGTTCCATATATAGTGTTGGTGTATTCGACCAAGAAACAACCGATAGAGGGGTCAGTGAAAGGAGCCATATTAGGATAGAACTAACGAAGGACTTTCTGCCATAAAAACATATTCCAGCTTCTAACTATCATCCACTAAGAGACGCAATGGCCAAAGAGATATGCCAATGAAATTTAGAAAATTTGGTAATAAGCAAAATTCCTGTTTATGTATGGATGTAGCCTCAACAAGTTCTTATGATCATGAGCAATAACTCTGCAGGCCTCCATTGTTTTCTTGATCTTGACGCTCCCCTTCTACTCAGAAAGTGACTGCAAAATTTTTAAACTCTAGGAAGCTCTTTTGATAGTGCATCGTATTCTCCATCAATCAGATGGGAATTTGGGAGTGTCATGTCGTTTGCTGTCATTGTCCAGTTGATATGATAAACTACTCCTAAGGTTATCAGATGGGATACCCCATTTTCCTAAAAGTTGGAAGTCTTTGTTGTCTGTTGTAGCCTCGTTGTTTTTTATTATATGAGAACGATTGTAGCCCAACAGATATAGGGCATCTGTTAAGCTACTAAGTGCCCCCATCTAACCAAGTCTTGAGGGTTAAGCTCGCATTTTAGCATAGATTTAAGTCTTAATTATTTAAAAAAGATTTCTTTCCTTTCCTGTTCATTTTCTATGACCGATTCAGCAGAAATGGACTATAGCCACTCTGCAACAACAGCATATGCTCTTCAAATATATATCTTTTATATATATACACAGATATGATTCCATACATACATACATAAATCCGAGTTTATTGGGTCAGGAAGTGATGACAAAGGATGATTCCATGCGCATACATTCATGCATTGATTCATCGGAAAGTAAAGTTATAGCTCATTTCCAGAATGGCAAATGAAAGACAGATCAGTCATCTCATATAAGTTGTTCAGTCTTGGAATTTGCATACAGTACCAGTAGTAGTCACATCCTTCCCGAGCTAAAGCCGCACAAGTCTCTCTCCCCCGCCACTTCTCACCTAAACGTTGCTTCGAGATATGAAAGCTCCAACAAGAAACTACCAGATTCACGGCATGAAAATGCACAAATAAAGTAGTTTAACATCCAAGTCCTCTTCCCACACTTGACATGTTCCTTTGGCACATTCTCCCTGCATATCTTTAAACATAGCTAATTAATCCTTCTTGCAAGCAATTGAAGCAATTCTCAAGCAAAAATCCAAAGGAATTTAATTAATAATAATTTGTAGATCATCTTACTGAGGGAACATTGTCACCTGTTTTATGCAATGAAATCTCTCATCTCAGCTTTTGTGTTTCTGGTGTTTTTCTCCACTGCAGGTAAAACTAAATGCTTAGATTTCTGCTGTGATTGTGTGACAGTATATGCCGATTCCTGAAGGCTTGCCCAACTTCTATTTTCTTTAATTTTGTTTCTTTTTTTTTTCCTGCCTTTATGCAGCTGCTTATGATCCCTTGGATCCAAATGGTAATGTGACTGTGAAATGGGATATCATGTCTTGGACCGCGGATGGCTATGTAGTGAGTACTGGATCAATATTCATAAACATAAATGTAGTTGGAGATGTAGGATTACTTGGTAAAATGAAGGCCATGAAACTGTGTTAATCCAGATGCTGTTGACGCATGAATTACAGGCTATTGTCACACTGAACAATTTCCAGGCATTCCGACACTTCAGTAGCCCTGGCTGGACGTTAGGTTGGACATGGGCTAAGAAGGAGATCATATGGTCTATTAATGGTGCGCAAGCCGTTGAACAAGGTGATTGCTCCAAGTTCAAAGGCAACATACCTCATTCATGCAAGAAAAGCCCTGCAGTTGTGGACTTGCTCCCAAATGCTCCTTTCAACCAGCAATATGCAAATTGCTGCAAAGGTGGAGTTATAGCAGCATGGGGCCAAGATCCTTTAGCTGCTGTTTCTCAGTTTCAAATGACTGCTGGATTGTCTGGTACTTCAAATAAGACTGTAAAACTCCCCAAGAACTTCACTTTGCTCGGTCCTGGACCTGGGTACACCTGTGGCCCTGCTAAGCTTGTGCCTGCCACCAAGTTTCTCACCCCTGACGGCCGCAGGAAAACTCAGGCTCTCAGTAAGTTCAGTTTAGTCGTTGCAACTAAGCAGGCTGAACATACTGTGGCCAATGATCATGGTCTTCGTTTTCTATGCAGTGACTTGGAATGTGACCTGCACTTACTCACAATTCATGGCAAGGAAAAACCCAAATTGCTGTGTTTCTTTCTCATCATTCTATAATAAAGACATCACTCCTTGCATTGACTGTGCTTGTGGCTGCCAAAGCAGAGACACCTGCGTCAAGTAAGTAGCCATTTCCATAGCCATGATTTGGATATATCCGATGCTATATTGGTATTTGATTGTAAATTTAAAAGAAAGAAGGTCTACCTCATTTTTTCAAATCATCTTGTTGCAGTAGCGATTCCAAGATTCTGAAACTGGAGGGAGGAAACACCACGAGCAAAGATAACACCACCCTGCTACAGTGCACGCACCACATGTGCCCTGTTCGTATCCATTGGCATGTCAAGACTAACTACAAGGAATATTGGCGTGTAAAGTTAGCAATCACAAATTTCAACTACAGGATGAACTACTCAACCTGGACCCTTGTTATCCAGCATCCGAATCTCAACAATGTGACACAGGTTTTCAGCTTCAATTACCAACCCCTCGTTCCCTACGGTTCGATAAGTAAGTATCAGAAAAACCTTACTGATCTTCCTTCAGGAATTCAACTATGGCAACCAATATTGTGAGAGATAACCTTGTTTGTTTCTGTTGTGTGCAGATGACACGGGGATGTTTTACGGTATGAAGTACTTCAATGACAAACTGATGGAAGCAGGGCCATTAGGAAATGTGCAGTCTGAACTGCTGCTTCAGAAGGACCAGAATACCTTCACCTTCAAGCAAGGATGGGCATTTCCTCGCAAAGTCTATTTCAATGGAGATGAATGCATGCTACCCCCGCCAGATACGTATCCCTTCCTGCCAAACTCTGCATATGAATCCCAGTGCTCCTTATCCACACTGATTTCTGTGCTAACTCTCTTTCTGATGTACATTTGGTAAGTCCTGAGATGAAATAAACTCGCACATAGACAACAAGCATACTGAGGCCGTAAAATTTTGACAGATTACTGGCATAGAGCTGGTGGATCCCAAGAGATGATAAAATCATCAAATGCTTAAAGAAAATTCCTGTGTATCTGAATTTGAGTGCTTTTGCCACTATTTCTATAGCAATATATGCCATATTTTCTTCATCTTTCCTCTTTCGTCAAATAGATGTGAAGCATAAACTCTAATCCTTGAAATAAAAGTTCTTTCTATTAGTATGATGGTTGTGAAGTTCTACATCCGGATGATTAGTTACAGATGTGTCACAGTGAAACAATGAACAATGACAGATGGTAGAGACAACATCCATCATTAGACATAGACTCCTGTTGTTAAACTTTCAATCAACTCCCATTAACATCAAGCTCCAACAGAACCGGTCCCAAAATTGAATGTTGCAGCTTTCTGCGGTCCAGCCATCCAGAGTTCACACATGCCCGCGCAAGAAGGCCGAGGCTGATAAGAATGTCATTAACAGAACAAGCCATGAGGTCAGAAGTCGAGAACCGGTATTCGGTAGCCATGGATAGGCATCAGGAGGCGGCATTACGCAGTTGTCGCCATTGAAATATATCCTTCTTGGGAAAGCCCAGCCCTTCTCAAAAGTAAAAGTTGCCTGGTCCTTCTGGAAAAGTAGCTCTGACTGCACATTACCAGCAGGACCAGCTTGCATGAGCAAATCATTGTAGAATTTAACTCCCCATAGCATGGCAGTATCATCTGTCGGAGAAATGCTAAGTTTAGCTCCACGCAAACAAGAAACAAATCCAGTATATGCACATCATTCAGAGAAATGGTGCCTGGCTACATCAATGCCTACGCACTACCATATACTCAAAATGGTTGAACAATCAAATGCAAATAAAAGCAACCATTGAAGAAGAGCTAACTTACTTATAACTCCATAGGGCGTTATTGGCTTGTAGTTAAAGCTGAAAATCTGAGTTAGATTGTCAAAGTTGGGGTGTTGGACGACCAAGTTCCATTGTGAGTAGTTCATGTTGTAATTGAAGTTAGTAATGGTGATCTTAACCCGCCAGTACAGCTTGTAGTTAATCTTGACGTGCCAGTGAACGCGGATTGGGCACATATGTCTTGTACATTGAACAAGAGGTGTAATGGGCATCTTCCCAGTATTTGAAACAACTGAAGCCAAATGCGGCATATTTGGACTGCATAACCAGAATAAGAATTATAGGCAGCAATAAACCTCAATATGCATATAGATATACAAGCATCAGTACCAAGGAAACTCGAAAAGAAAAAAAAGGAACGATGATCCCATGGAGTGCACTTACTCTACACAACCTCCTGACAAAGAGTTCTTGCTTTGGCAGCCACAGGAACATGTTGGACAGGGTACTATTGTGTTATTGTAGAAAGATGAGAGTGACACGCAACAAGTAGGAGTTTTCTGTGCCAGGAATTGTGAATAACTACATGTGACATTCCATGTCACTGTAACAAAGAAAATTCAAGTTATTAAGAATAACAAAATGAAACTTGCAGAAATTAATCAGAAAGATGAAATATTGCTTTTCCTATTTATCTTCGTCACCCGCTTAAGATAGTATATACAGATCTAGAACAATTTTAAGCAGTCTGTAATGCAAGGAAGCTACATCCGGATGCTAAAAAGGGAAAATGCATGCATGCAATGTCATACTGCTCTTCATTAACTTACTTAAAGCTTGTGTAACTCTCCTTTTATCACCAGAAAAGAATCTACTGGGTTTAACAATTTTTGCTGGTCCACAAGTATAACCGGGTCCTGGTGCCTTCAGGGTGAAGTTCTTAGGCACCCTAACTGTTTTGTTGCTGGTTCCGGCTTGACCAATGCTAACTTGGAATGCACTGACTGCATTAGCTGGATCTTGCCCCCATGAGCTGAGCACACCTCCTTTACAGCAATTTGCAATCTGCTGGTTGTAAGGAATTCCAGGCAATAAATCTACAACTGTTGGGCTCTTTTTACAGCAATGTGGAATGTTCCCTTTGAATCTGGAGCAATCACCCTGATCTGTTGCTTGGCCTCCAACCATGCTCCAGATAACCTCTTTCTTTGCCCATGTCCATCCCAACGACCACCCCGGTGGTTGAATGTGACGATACTGCTGGAAGTTGTAAACGGTGACAACTGCCTATCCATCCAATGAAAATGTATGAATTTAGTCACTAGAAAATCAGTGAGAAAAGAGCTAACAAGCAACAAGGAAAATACTGCATAGTTCAGAAAAAAACACCCTGTTACGAGACCTTTTGCTTATTCATCATAGTGATATGGCCTAACTCAAGAAATAGTACTTACTACATATCCATCAGCCGTCCAGCTAATGATGTCCCATTTGATTGTGATATTTCCAGTTGGGTCAAGAGCATCGTAGGCTTCTGAAACATTAACAATAAGCAATAGGAATTAGAATAATATTGAACAAGACCATCCACTAAGAAATTAAACTATGAACTAATAGACCCTTTGCCATAGCCTTCTTCACATGGGGATAATAGCCTAGAGCTCAGCATCTAAGAATCTTGCCAATGCAATCAGTTAGAATTTTAGCTCAGTAAAAATGAAAAATCATTTGATGCACCACCTATGGTGAAAAGATACGAAAACCTCTTGTAAATACAGCATTTGATCCACCAATTATGGTGAAGAACTGTCACAACTTTCCAAGACAAAGGGGAACGCTATCTACCATCTGTGATTAGCTTTCAGAAAATACAGCCATGAATTTCAGGGCTCGCTCTGTATTTGAATACTCTTAACAGGTTTCAAGAACCCAGATGGGTATAAAGCACTAGTTGGCATAACAAGGCTGACGCTATTCTATACTTGATAGTCTTTCATCATAATACACGCCTGTCGAATCGCTAGGAAAAAGGATTCCTTAAAAGTCCAGTTTCTAACAGTTAAGAATTCCAAAAATGTCTTTGTCATTGGCAATTTGTACTCGTTCTAAATCCTGCAAAATAAGCCACAAATTTATTTCCCATTTAGTTTAATTCCTATCAAGTTTGAGTTACTGTTTCTTTTAAATTCTCGTTGGATTAAACTTTCAAGTTCTCTTTTTCTGATTCTTCTTCAATGATCCAATCTGTAAGTCAGGTTATCCACAGCTAACCATACGTAGCAGAAAAAGGAAAGGTGAAGAAAAAAACAATAGCACCAAAACACCATAAATGCATGAAATCAGAAATATCAAGCAATACAATTTCCTCGTTTATCCAACAATAAATCAAACTTTACCAAACTCTTGCCTCGACAGCTTCCATTCAACCACATGAAAGAATACACGGATAAACCCAAATTTGGAAACAACAAACACCAAATGGAAAGACAGAGTCTTGGCCAACCTGTTGATGTGAAGCTAGTGCAAGAAAGCACAAAGAGCACCAGAATGGCCAGTTTAAAGAGAGGAGAACTCATCACGGAACAGATTCCAAAACTCATCTCTTAATGCCAGATTATGCCCGTGAATCCCTGGATATATATACTTCTTCTCTTCTTTTCTAGTAACAAAAAATGTAAGAATACTCAACACTCAAAAAAAAAATGTAAGAAGACTCCAGATAAAAAAGCACGAGAAGGCTACGCGGTGTTGAGAAGAGGTGGCGACTGACTAGTGACTAGCACTCCATATTTGCCAGTTCCGTTCTAAGGAAACTAGAAAAGTGGACTTTAAAGCCCACTTTCACATGGCTTAAAGCACACGTATTAGTGAACAAAACAAGGAACTGAAAGTGGGGTTTTGCTTTCAGAGGACCAATTTTCTGTCATCTTTTTCTAGTCTGTCTCGGGTTCAGATATTCAATTCACAAAGATTTTCTAAGGTGGGCTCCGCTCGACCAGTTGTGAAGCATGCATTCAGTCATTGACAGTTGGTTCTTACAAATGGTGGAAAGTGACAGAATCCGGTTTTTCTCGGGAACTTCAAGTTGGTGGGTGCGCACAATGACTGGTGCGGGTTTGTCTGTCCTTTAATAACAGTGGATACCCTTGTGACTCTATCCCCTCCACTTTTTCAGAGTAGCCACCATTATTGCTTCTTCCGATCTAATCCTTGAGCCATAACTAATTACCATTTACAAGAAAATTCCCAGTACCTAATTGCCATGGCCATACTTATGCATCCCTAGCTAATCTTTTCTTTTCTAAATCACATTTATTAACATGTCATATTTTGGTAAAACTTGTGCTGTTGATTAAATATCTACTCGAAATTCGGGAAAAGATTAAACAAAATCTAATCTTTCGAATTACCCTAAAAATACATTCCTCAATACTCTTTTTGTTTAATTAAAGAACACGCATCCAGACTTTCTTTAATACAGACAGATACGTCTTCCCAGGTTTTATTCTTTCAAAGTTGATGGTCCGGATGATCTTCTCAGATCATCATTTTAATATAAAAACAGTTTAAATCTAATTGCATTCATCTGGGGTAGTGTAATATTAGGGTTCCTTGGAAGTCAAGTCAAGAATTGCATTAATCTAATATTAGGGTTCGCATATCATTCTGCAGAAACAGAAGAAACCTGCACATGGAAAGGTCGATGGAACCATAAACAACGGAATTGAAGCCAAAGCTATTCCTCCAATGGACAGCCACCTTCAATGGTCAAAACCAATCTGGCATCCAATTATTAAATACCAGACTTTATGCCTTATCCAACCCAACTTTATTATATAGGGAGAATAATATTTTGTAAAGTCAAGATATTGTTATTTTTTATTTTATAATGATACTGGGCTCGATATCAAATATGACTCCACTTGAGCCCAATATGACTGCTATTGTATTCGGCCCGGCCCGGCCCGATCTCCATCCCTGAACGGACCAAACTTACCGTCAACAGGAAGAAACCGCGTCGGCGCCATTGAACTGAAAAGAAAGAAAGAAAAAGATGGAAAATTATAAAAATCGTTGCTTTGGCATCAATTTACGTGTGGGAATGCCATTTCTTGGAAAGCTTAAACAGGATTTGAAAATTCTATTCAACACTTTTGTGCATATTTTTCACCTGTCCTGCCCTCATACCGAACCATAACCAAACACCCAAGGCGCGCAAAATGCTTTCTTGGTAACGATTTCTTTTTGTCTACAGAAAACTCAGTTTCAGGTTCGCTGATTCTGCTCATCAATGGCCGCATCTCCGTCACTAGATCAGACAGAGATTAACTGGGAGAAGTAATAGTCCCTCCTCTTTATTATCTCCTTGCTCTATTTCCTTCTTTTTAAATTTAATGTCTTCCATCTTCCTTAAGTAAAGAACTATCGAGGTTAGAGACCTTTTGTTTGCCTTCAATTTGCTTCTTTTGCATTTTAAGCTTTTTTTAGTAAAGTTTTTGATTTTAGTAACCCATGAAGAGTTGAGTTAATCGGAGATAGCCCAGAATTGTTTTATCGGGAAGCTGGAAAGCTTTTGCCGGTTTGATCTCCTTTTGACTTCCAGTATAGGTGGTCGGAGTAGTTGAACCCAGAGTAGGAATACTGTTTTTTGTTCTATTGTGGTGTTTTTTCTTGTTACCATATATGGAAATGAATTTTAATTGGGTGAGAAAATGCTTGACTTTCGATTTTTTTTTTCAGGCTCGATAAAACGAAATTTTACGTTGCAGGAGCTGGAATATTTACTGGGGTTACGTTGGCATTGTATCCTGTAGCTGTTGTTAAAACCAGGCTTCAGGTTGCCACCAAGGATACGGTTGAGAGGAATGCTTCTTCTGTGATCAAAGGCATACTGAAAAAGGATGGAATTCCCGGTTTCTACAGAGGGTTTGGAACGGTCATTACCGGTACTATTCCCGTTAGGATTATCTTTCTTACAGCACTGGAGACCACAAAAGCGGCGGCTTTCAAGATGGTTGAGCCTTTTAAATTCTCCGAACCTACACAAGCAGCTTTAGCAAACGGTATTGCTGGCCTGTCAGCCTCACTTTGTTCCCAAACCGTGTTTGTTCCGATTGATGTGGTATGTATAACATGTTCCCCTGTAGGCTTTATAGTGCTCGTAAGTGTAGAAATGGAAAGGAAGGCTGCTCGTTTCCTGCTGATGTTTGTTTGTGAATTGTGATGGCTCTGTTCAGATCAGCCAAAAGTTGATGGTCCAAGGATATTCCGATCAGGCAAATTATAATGGGGGTATTGATGTTGCTCGTAAGATTCTCAGGACCGATGGTATAAGAGGATTGTACAGGGGGTTTGGTCTATCCGTCTTGACTTATTCGCCATCTAGTGCTGTATGGTGGGCAAGTTACGGTGCAAGCCAGCGAGTGATCTGGAAGTAAGATACTGCATTTATCTTCCCTTTATAACTTATTTTGGAAAACTCAATAAACTCTCTGCAGACCAATATTATACATCCACGCAAGTATGACTAAGAGCTACTATGTTTGGGATCATGAGGTTAATAGGATAATGGTTGTAATCAAAACTTGTATGTGGATGTCTTACGATGATGTTTCTTTCAAAATAATTTGGTCTGATCTGATGGGCATTATCTGGTTGTTCTAAACAGCTTTTTAGGAAATAGTCCAAATTTTGAGGGAGCTTCTCCTTCCAAGTCGACATTAATGCTGGTTCAAGCCACTGGAGGTATTATTGCAGGAGCAACGGCTGCATGCATAACAAATCCAATGGATACTGTTAAAACTCGGCTACAGGTGTGTTTAAACCTGACGTTAAATTATTGTCTTTTGACATTTTTTCCTCTGATTTTCCTCTTGCTTTAGTTCATTATCCTTCAGTGACTGCAAATTCGCTACCTTATAGGTATCTGCACACAAGTGTACAATTTCCCCATGCCTTAGTTCATTATGCTCCGATAAAATCGCTTATTCCCTACCTTTTTGGTTTCGATGAATAGGATTGTATCTTAACGTGCCTGTCTCATAGATCTTTATTTTGCTATGAAGAGGGTTCCTGGTAGCTTCTTTAATGGATCCTTAAAGGCTAATAATATTCTATTTCTTTGATCCGCTTTTGCTTTCTGATGTTTAAAAGGCCTGAATACACCTCCCAAAAGAAAATGAGATGACTCTTGGTTAATATTTTATAGCTGTTCTACAGATTTCACAAGGAATAGTATGCTTGAATGCGGACGTCTTTATCTCACTGAAAAGCTTAAAAGTGTAGTATTCTCTCTAATTCTCCCTGTTGTTTTGAACTGTTCAGGTTATTGGACATGAAAGGAAGAACTCCACAAGGCAAGTAGTTACAAACTTGATTAAGGAAGATGGTTGGACAGGTCTTTACAGAGGATTCGGTCCAAGATTTTTCATGATGTCAGCTTGGGGAACCACGATGATATTAGCTTATGAATATTTGAGTATGTCCTCCTACCTTTCTCTTACAATTCCTCTGCAACATAATATTCTTCTGCAAGGGAAACTGAGAATACTAATTTGAATACTACATTTTTATTTCCATTTTTTTTTTTGGGTCTGTATGTTTTCTTTTCTGATGAGTATTCTTTTCGTGCTATTGTTCCTCATTTTTGAAAGCGTTTTTCCTTTTCTCATTCAGAGAGGATGAGTGCAAAAGTTGAATAGGCGCAGTCCTGCTGATGCTCCATAACAATAAATCTCTTCCTGCATCAACGCTATGGCAACGTTCATACTTATTGTCTCTGAAAACAGTCTTCACATTCACTAAACAATGTCTCCCATACTTCTAACCATGGAATGGGACAACAGGTATGGTATCTTGACTGAAGAACCTACCTCGTGATTTATTCAACCTGGATTGCTTGCCACCTTCCTAGATATTTTTGGATCTGACGAAAGATTCTTTAAACATAGATAATTCTTTGTAATTTCACATGGCACATTTTATCCCACTTGAGGCTGTCACAGGTGTATGTTTTTTCTCAACAAAGATGTGTATTATCACAGGTGTATCCTTGTAGCAAAGATTTAGCTCGTTGGATGAAATCCAATTTGTACTTCCAATTCTGGATTGTTTAGTGTGATTTAGCTGACATATCCAGATTTTGTTGCTCAATCCAATAAGAAATCAGTGTAACTGCATGGACACAGAATTCACATTTGCACAAAAGGTCACAGTGTTCTATTGAAAGGTACTCAACTTAAAGTGTCGATCGGAATCCAGGAAAAGATTAGTCTTGTGACTAAATGGTCTGTCTGATTTGCATGTTGAAGTGAAAAAAACTGAGAGCAAACGGGAATTACGAGGTATAATGACAGCTACCGGCGTCAATGATAGACACCAACTAAATCATATATTGGATAAGTGTCTCTCGTGAGACTCTTTGTCACAGCTTTGCGACAGGACAATTTACTGATACTTGTCCGTTGGCTCATCAGCAACCCTGTAATGGAAGAGATTTTGCTAAATCTTGAATGCTTCATCTCCTCTAATTGGCTTTTCCAGGACAGCAGAGAAGTATAGCTCGTCTTCAAGTTTATCTGTTTTTGGTACCACTCTCCACAGTAGCTTTCTGTACCCGAGCCTTAGGAACTCATCCACATACAGCTTCATGTCTTCCTTCTTACAGAAGAAACGATCAACCCAAAGCAGCCCCTTGGGTCGAAGAACCCTGTCCCAATCGAACAAAACAAACTGGAGGAGTTCCACTCCAATCCATCCATCCAGGAACAGGGTCGAATGCACAATATCGAGAGTGTTATCGAAGAATGGTAATCTTGTTTCTATTGATACATAGAGAGGTAAGAGCCCTCTTAGTGCAATTACCTCATTGAAAGGAGCCCCTAGATTTAGTGTTGCTGATGCAATGGTAACATTCCTTTCCCTCAGAAGTGCTGCAAATGCTCCTGTTGTGGGGCTGAAATCAACTCCGATTCGAATCTCTCCTTGCTTTAATGCCAAGACTTGATCAATGGTGAATTCTGCGGAAATAGTCTCGTTGGTTGGAACTTCCCATCCCTGTTTTGTAAGATTGAAACAATCTGCACATTTAAAGAAGCCTCTTCTGTTCTTGTCTGTATCGGATAATAGACAAGGGTAGCCCTTGCATTTGTAGTGGCTCCACAGTATATTAGCATCACTTGGTTGGGTCCATAGAGAACTGTTTACTGGTAATGGCTTGCTATAGTTTGGTGGTCCCCTTGACAAGCATCTCCTTCTTGGCAGGGGATCACAGCCGCTGGTGATAAGCTTTTGAGCCAAGTCCCAATCATCAGGACACAATCCATACATCTTGTAAGTCATGTAACGATTTAAGTCTGTAGCCATATGGGCGCATCCTAATGCAATGGAAGGGGTGATTGCTTCTACCCCGAGGAAGTTTTTCTTGTTAGTTTCCCGGTTTGGCTTTGGGGAGGTGTACTTCTGGAGCTCCGCTGCATTAAAGACGACCTGCATCCCCACCATGGTTTCTTCTCCATCTTCACTTTCCTCTGCTTCAGCAAAATCTTCGTCAACCTTGCTTATTCCATTTCCACTGGTAGGAACGTTGCTGGATAAACTTGCCAGGCTACCAGCAAGCTTGTCGATCGAGGTGGCTACATGAAGAACTTGGTCAGAAAATTTCACCAACTCTTTAGATTCTGCGCTCTCATTATGCAGCTGCCGAAGCAAATTTCCAAGTTCTGTCTGCAGTTTGGAGATCTGACCCTGGAGTGAGTAAGGCAAAATAACGAGGGACTCTGTGATATTGGTCGTGCCGGAGTTGAAGATAGAGGAGGAAGAAAAGAAAATAATATTGGAACTAGAGATTGCTATTGTGAGAAGACTAACGAGAAAGAGGAGACACAGAATTGCAAGACGGCTTCCAGGATGGCATTTGAAAGGCCTGGAATTGCTATGTTTCTGCATTTTCCAATCTCTGTTCCTACTCCTATCTGCTACAGCTACTGGCTTCTACTCAAATCTTTCATGAGTTTCTGGATTTTTTTTTTTCTAAGATCTTCCTGTCAATCTTTTATTCAGGTTAATCTTCCCGAGGAACTGGTTTGCATACATTATTGGAAGCCAGTTTCTTGGATAACGGGTAACTTATACTGTAAGGTACAGATGAATTCCTGACTTTAGAGACGAGTATAAATGCATTATTATCAGCCAAAACTGAAGCAATGCTCTGTTCCACTTGCCAAGATCTTCACATTTACGCTTTTTTTCTTGTTTGATATTCGCTACATGTACAGTAAGGACTCAAGCTCGAGGACTTTAAAAATGGAGAAATCTTTATCAGCACAAATATTAATAAACTACGACTTTGCGGGCAACAGCTCCCCCTTTGCATACCTTTAGAGATACTAGGAAGAGTTCTGAGGAACCAGGAAACAGACAGGATCCCATTTACAAGCACAATGCAGCAAAGTATTACCACAAAATGAGGTTGGTTTCATTTCAAGATTTTTCACTTTAGGACCAGTATTTACAAAGCCAAACTCTGGGAATAACACCCCCTCTGCATTCATAGAAATCAAAGAGACGAAAACGGAAAAATTCTACCCCAGGATTGAAGGGGTCAGATCAAATGAAGCATTGAAAATATGGAGGCCGGAAGAAAAGTCATCAGGGTACAGATAGATCGTACTGAATTCTATTCTACACCATGGAAGATGGAAAAAAAAAAACCAACCAAAAAGATTGCAAATGATTCTGTGTATCTAATATTTTTTAGCACAGCAGAATCACAAAAAAGAAGCAAAATAGTCCATCTCTATTCTCTATTCTTGTTGCTGACAGGAGATCCTCACACTAAAATGCAGGTCTTTGAAAACTAGTAATTTCTCTTCATTTGAAGCTGTCACCATATATCTATCAAGATGAAATCTTAATCTTCGCTTTTATGTTCACCTTCAGGTTCGATATTATCATCATCGTTTGCATCGACATCACTGTTATTGTCATCATCACCATCACTGTGGCCATTGTTCAAATCATCACTATTGCCGTTGGCATCATCATCATCATCATCGTATTCTTCTTCATCTTCCCCATTGCTCTGGTCATTGTGATTATTAACTATGCGGTTGCGATCTCCGCCTTTTGCAGCATATTCTTCGAGTGATGCAAAGGGAAACAAATCTCCTACCTTGTTACCTTCATTGCTTGGGAGTTTGGTCGAACTGTTAGATGTACCTTTGTTCATCTGTTCAATAAAACCATGCAACAACTCAGGGATAGAACACTACAAAGTATAATAGGTAACTGGAGAAACATAATAATCAAACTATCATTTTAAATTAAAGAATCCAGAAGCTAGAATTACAATGTACTTCCCATCCATATGAAACAGTTCGATTTTATTAGTTAGAAACAAGTAACAGAGGATTCTCCATAAAAAGTATACTGAAATGCAAAAAAACTCACTTGTGCTCCCGGAAAAGAAAACAAAAAGGGAAAACTAAGAAACATGGTGAAAACCCTTGAATCCAGTCAATGAAACATAAATGCAATTTGGAAATCTCTTAGACCTGAAAATGATAAGATCATCAAAAAGAGAAAAAAAAGGTAGAAAACATCTGTATTCATTCGAAATTTCCTTGACAACTTCAATTAGAAGCAAGCGTATAGTTGGCATCTGAAGAAAAGACCAACATGCTGCAATGGAGATAATATAAAGACCACCATTTACATAGTCTATTCTTGCTTAGATTTGGTATAACTAAATCAATCAGAACTGACCCAAAACCCAAACAAACAGAAAGATATTAGTCTTTAAATACGCAAACAAACTAAAAAGCATGCATTAGTATAAGGAACTTACAGCACGCAGGAGAGCTCTCCTATCCCTCTCTCTTGAATTCTTAATTGCCTGGAAAAGGACAAACAAAACCAGAGAATTTTCGTAATCCTGCAACTCTGAGACAAAGTAAGATCAAAAGACCCTCCCGAACTCTCCAACTCAGAAACATCCTCCATAACCATAGCACACATGGCAAGTAGAACAACATGATAATCAATCAGAACAAACAAAGCTACCTCCTCAAGAACCTTCTTCTCAGCCTCCACTTCCGATAGATCTCTACAAGTGGAAGCAATAATAATATAAAACCTCAAAATAAAACAATATCACAACTTACAAACACATGGGTATTCAACCACCACGACAGGAACAAAACCTTCCGATTATATGATCCACACGGCAACAGCACTTGGCACACACATGTTGCTCCTTGGCACAAGCTATAACAAAAAACCCAACAGCCAAAATCAAACCAAGGAGCAAACCTTTAAACATATTGAACTAAACCAACTGAAAACAAATCTAACCATGACATAAACTATGGTAAGCCTGACGGACAGCACGCTTTGAGCATCTCTGACTGCAAAAAACCGTAAGGAAAAGAAAAAATCAACCTATGATACTCATATATTTCAGCTAAAAGAGTACCACCCCATAAGAAAGAGCCAAGAAAGTATAGCTCTTTGAGAACGGAAATACAAAAAAGAAAAAAAAGCGCCAAACTTTACCACTTTGCAGGCTGAGAGAGTGCCTTGTACTTCCCATACCGCCGTTTCCAATCAATTTGCTCTTTACAGCGCTGGCACACCCCAGTGATCTCTGACAACGGCCTCAGCCTCCCTCCAACTTCCTACTTTCAAGTGTTTATTATTCTTCCTCTTACAAAAATTGCCATAAAAAAAAAAATTTGTAATTGAAATCTGGCGTTACCCATCGAGCAAATGAATTACCGTTTCGTTGATCTTGATGCCAGCGTTGGGTTTCCAAGCAAACTTGTTCTGATGCTTCGGAGGACCGTGTCGGTTACTCATGTTTCGGCTGTTCTGATGCTCTCCGCTTTTTCTGAAACTTGAAGTGAAAACCTCATAAACCTTAACTAAACGATTGACATGTATGCTACAAAACGACACGTCGTTTGAAGAAGGAACATCATACACAAATTCTTTTTAGGCGCCGCATGATGTCGTCTTCTCTAATCTCTATTAACATGTTAATTGCCGATAGCTGGAAGCCACGTACATCCAGACAATACAATAGGCAACTTGTGTGAAAAGCTTGCTCCATTCTCATTATCTAGTTAAAAAAGGCAGCTTTTGAAGTCTTCTCCAAAAGTCCACCTCCACCGGCCGGCCACGCCGCCGACGGTGATCCGCAGTTTATCAAGATACAAACTTTAATCCAGTGCGACGGTAAACATGCAGCAGAAACCGGAAGCCAGCATGAAAATTCATCACCTTACATACAAAACTTAATTTTTACATTATTATTTCCAGAAGAGCAAGCAATTAACTAGCATCGCATCTCAGAGTTACACATTCAAGTCTTAAGAACAAACAGCAAAACGACTAGACCCATATCTCCTTATTCAAAGCTGGGAATTTGGGACACCCACAATGACCACCACATAGACCGTGTAGAGGTAAGAAGAGCATTGAACGGCATGTTGCATTTTCTGTTCTCTTCACGGATTATAAATCACCACTAAGGTCATGTTTGCAACGGTTATAGTCAGTGCATCTGGCATTCTGTCCCACAGGGTTTATGCATTTGCCATACTTCTCATTACAGAACGGCTGCTTCCCCAAAGCCGCAGGGGTGATAAACAGCTGGCCGGTTAGGAACCTTCGACTGATTTCGGATTCCATCAAGAATTCTTCTTCGCCAAGGGAAAAATCAACGAGAGGTACTAGCTGAGGTCCAGAGGAAATTGTTGCAGCTTTGACTGCTTTCGTGATTGACAAGATCACAAGAACAGCCAAACATAATGTGATGGATCCTCTCTTCGATTCAGTTTTCATGTTTTCTCTCTTTTAGTATGTGGGTTTTTTAACGTGGGAAGAGGCTTGTTCTTATAGACATGCCATGTAATAGTAACCCCCAATGAGTGGACGATATTTTATTTTCTAATTATCTATTCATTTTATAAAATATACTTTCTCTGATTTGTCTCCAGGCATAGACTAGCACAGCATTATTTCAAAAGTTAAATATTTTGAAAATGAAATATGTGGATGCAATAATTGTATATATGTTTGATACTGTTAAATCATTTTCAGTGAAAAAGACAAATATAGTGGACATGATCACATGTCGGCAACTTTTTTCATATGGTACAGTGGCCCCATTCAATTATTTGCCAATATGGTACAGTCCAAAGTAAATGAAGAGCAGGCGCACTTAGGCAATTAGAGAAGGAAAAGCCAGATCAACATTAACGAAAAGAAGGATATTTGTAGACAGTACATGAAATCCAACAACCAAACCAATTCTCATATGGTAACAAGTTCAACTAATGGAAGGCTTCTGTCAAAAATTTCTTCCCATTAACTCAAATCAGAACAAACTAACGCACCAATCCTTGAACTGCCTGCCCATCTTCTGTTATCTTATTAGCTTGGATGGTGTTTATTAAATTCGTAATATTGCCCTGGAAAAAAAAAACATTGAAGACTCTCATCTCTCTGGGGTAAGCTCAGTAAGAATCAGCTGGATAAAAGAATTGCAAGTGACAACTAAAAAAGTGCACGTTGACTGGTTATTAAGTTGAGAAACAATGAAAAACTAAGCCTTCCAATAAAATTTATGCACAAGTCATTCTAACAAATAGAACTTTTTTTCCACTTCGAACAGAACAAAAATATAACTAGTATATAGTATTAATAGTGAACAGCCAGAAAACCTTACCCTCCATGTACCGAGCTTTTCCTTAAGTGACAGCCATTGTTGAGGCCCAAATACACGATTGGCGCAGGAGCTGTGCATCAGATGAAAATACCCACAAGTAGTGTAAAATTTAATATATGAATCTTATTTTGAGCACCGGAATCAAATCTGGCTACAATCAGGTAGGAGGAAAGAGGGTGAAGTACCTCACAATTATAGCTTGATTCATCTGGTCCATTTTACAATCAATTAACTTTGCAGTTATTGCCTTCACTACCCATAGCTCCACCTCATCATCGTCAATCTAAATGAACACCAACAAAAGTAAACAACACCGTACAACAAACATACTTATCACAGAAAGGCTAGCTAGTTTACCCGAAGAGTATCCTTGATGGCTGAATATGGAACACGACCAGATTCATTTAAGGCAAGATCCATCAATGACAACAACCTCATTTTTGTAATACAGTCTTCATGAACAAGTCCTGAACCAATCAATACGCAAACAGGGAAATGCTTTTCATTATCTAAAATATGTTAACTCATTCAACAGCCAAATCCATGAATTTTACAGAGCTGAAAATATTACCATAGCTTTTCAGTAACGCAGAATTTGCAGCTTGAAACTCCAGATAGGCATCCAACCTTTGGGTTAGAAAGATCTTTAGGAGCTGATACACTAATGCATATTTACCATCTTTTTCCAATTGCACAACAGCAGGCATATCTAGCAGATCACACTGCGATACTCACAATTCAATTTTTAAGCAACCATATCTAGATGATAGTACGTCAACATTGAATAACACAGAAAGTTTTGCTTATGCAAACTGCGTGATCCAATAAAAAAGCTCAAAGAAAGATATAACCACTAAAACCATTTGCAAGTAGAACAAGGATATAACCACTACCAGTATTCAGTGTCCACAGGAGAAAACATTTCAAGATTGCATTAAAATGACTATGCTGCTGTCTTCATGGTTGACTTTCACCAATCAAGACAAAGTAGATATGTGCTATTAAATGCAACAAAACCATAACATACGAATTAAATCCACAGAGCCATTCACGATTATGAAGCATTACACACAAAAAATGACACAACGTGACATATTACACTTTAAGATATGTTAACATGCCCTGGTACAACTGCATATCGAATGCAGTTTCATTTCACAGTGGACACACATGAAGAAATTTAGCAAGTTATAATCCCTTTGAAATTCAGATACTGATTTATACCTGGAAAATATCAGGGGTTTTAACAAATTCAATAACTGTGCGCACAGATTCCTCCTTGGCCTCACCCAAAGTATATGCATCCTCCCCAGAGAAAGTTGCCAGATACTTGGTCAGGAATTTGAATGAATCTTTTTCCAAGCTGGAATTAAGACAGCAGTACATGTCATTTTGGCGAGTGAACACATTCACAAACAGCAGTTATAAAACGGGAAAGTAAAGAGCAACCTCAGGTTGCAACATACTATAGCTGTCACACCTTTTACTCTCCTTTAGGACATTAGATATGGCAAGGAATAGCTCCCTCTGGTCCTTGACCTCAAGATTCCACTCTTTCAAGAAGCTATCAATTTTCTTGAATGAAGGAATGACATGTTCGGTGACCTTTCCATTGATTGCCAGATTCAGAGCTTTCAGATAAACATAGAACCGGCTGTATGGATGCTCCAGCAGATTATATAGACTGAACAATCTGATCAAGGAAACAAGCATGAGAGAGTTACTTTCAAAAATAGTATTAACGGTACACTCAAACAAATAGATTAAGCCACAGTACATTTTTATACGCAAGGCAGGTTTGTCAGTCGGCTGTTGAATAATTTTCCCAGAAATAAGCTTAGCCATCTCATGCGCATCATCCACACTCTCAGACTTGGTGACTAGGTTGCATATAACAGTGAAGATGCATTCTAGCTCTGAGGTAAATAAAAGAACAATAGCGTTGAAGATAAGCACCCATCCATTTGCCAAAATAAAAAAGGTAGCATAATGCATTTGCCAGGCCCAGCCTTGGGTCGTTCATGTTTAACGGAAAACAACAATCCTGGATTATCCCAGCACACAAACAAACAAAAAACACAACACAAGCACTACAAGTAATAAAAGTTCAAGGCAATACCTTTTTCGGAGACCTTCGAATTAGAGAAAACCAAATCCGCGGAGGTAAGTATTAAGGAGGCCAAGTCGAGCCATCGGTACCTGGCCATACACTCTTGGGCTTCCAAACAAAGCCTCGCGACTTGCTGCTCCGAAACCTTAAAAAACGGCAAAAATCGATTAAGTTAGCTAGGCTCATTATTTCGCGTCGCAATCATAGATCGCTTCACATGAATATAGAGTGAATTGCTTTGACGGAAATCTGATGCACAATGTATAAGTGAGTACCTCGGGGCCGGCGTCGGACCAGGCCAGCTCGGATGTGAAGCGGACGACAGCGAGGGCGGGGTCTTCTTCGGAGGTGGGGACTACGGTCGTCATGGGCGGAGCTATCAGTTACGCTTCGCAGTTTTGAGGCAGTCGACAGACAGCACGCCTCTATGTGAAAAAACCCTAGCTGGTATGGAGTGGCAAATGCTTCGCGCCTTACATACATTGTCATTTTTGGGCTTAAAACTGTAAAAACAATTTTCTGTGGGATCCAAAATTAGAATAAAAATAATTAATGTGAAAAAGAATAACTGTACTATTAAACCACAATCAACGGTTGATATTTTATACTGATATATCTGTCAATGCAACGACCTTCACCAGCGATCACATACGGTGAAAAAAAAATCAACGGCCAAAACTGATAAATGGGAAAGATTACACATGATCCCCGATCAATCCATAAACCCAATATAGGTTTCCCTCGTCACCGCCCTAGGGTTTAAGAACCACCGCTCATTTGCACCATAGCCCCGGCGGAGACGCAGCTTTCGAAAATGGTTCCCCTTTTCGCTCTATCGTTGCAACGTCCTCTCTAAGCTCGTGTTCTTATACGGATTTGTATAGTCTGTTATAGCTTCTCTAATCGTGTGTGCTTTCTCATGTCTTGCAGCCTTCACACAAGAGTTTTATGATAAAGAAGAAACTGGCCAAGAAGATGAGGCAGAACAGGCCCATCCCTAACTGGATCCGTTTACGCACCGACAATACCATCAGGTTTTTTTTCGTATTGTTTCTTACATTCATTCGTCAGCTTTATTGAAACTGTTGCTTTCCGTTATTCACTGTTTTTCTTTGGATTTTCTTTTTCCTTCTGTTGGTATAGGTACAACGCGAAGCGTAGGCACTGGCGCCGTACCAAGCTTGGTCTTTGAGCTTACGTTTGTAATGATCTTAGTCTATTAAGCTTGGTTATTCCTCGTGGAATCAATTTTGTTCTGTTTTTGTATACCACATGACTTTTGTGTTTAAAGGTTTTTGTTTGCTCTTGCTTGCAAATTTTGTGTTCACAGTCTTGGATATTGAACTTGTGTTTCTTGGGCTCATGAATTCATTGTCCTGCCATCAGAATTCCTTGTTCACAAGGATGACAGGCGTTATTTGAAAACCCATTAGCATTTGGTTGTATGGTGTGATAATAGACAATTGGCCATCTTGTTGGAGAGAACTGTTTTAATACAAGACAGAGACCTTTGCAGATTTCATGAAGTCCCTTTTATGATCATGTTCAAATCCTGGGAAGTAAGGAATGTTCATCTGATGGATATTAGGGCAATTATCTATTCGCCGACAAATTGTCATATTTTTTAACGAAATGCATCATGGAAGATGAGCACCAAATAGCTACTTCTTTAGTTCTGAACTAACTTTTGCAAATTCACCGACACTATACTGTGCCTTACTCTGATGAAGTTGACACAGTTCTATTCTTATGCCCTGAAATATTGTTTTTGCGACTTCCATGAATCCCTGCCGGAACATTTCTATCAATTGGTGGTGATGCAGCAGAAGGCTTCTGTGAAGCATCACTTCTTGACGCCTGTCCCTCGCCCTTATGGGCTGCAGGACGGGATGTTCAATGGTTGGAAAGCTATACCAGTTTTGAAACCCTATGGTTAACAAAAGAGTTATAAATGCTGACGAAGTACTTTTGGAGTGATGCTCAAGGACACTGGCATATGCGAAACGAGACTGAGAGAAATTTTGTGTGTAAAGACAGAACACAATTGAATATCTTGTCAACTGCTGAAAAAATTTGCATTGTGAAAAGTGATGATTGAAATGACAACTATTGCTGAATATTACCATGAAACTATGATCAGAATGTCACTTTTGCTTGACGTAAGAGGAAGTTGCTATGACAGACTGCAAATAGCCTTCGCACAATGAAATGTGCATAGTGTGTGCATCTTGACTGCACAGATGCCGGCCTTTACTGTAGGAAAAAGGAGTGGCCAATGTTGACCCAAATCCCAAAAGCAAACATGAGGTGTAAGATCGTAAGGGCTATAAATGCAGATCCAAGATGGCTTGATTGCCAGCTACTCAAGGACTCTAGTTTTTGTGTTGTTTAAAGGATTGCATACGTATTACTGTGAACCGCAATACATCTTACTGATCGAAACCCAGAACAAATATTAATCTATGAATCAATAATCCCTACCTTTTTTCCGTCAATGCCACGAGGGATGAACTCGTTGCTTTGGGTGTGAAGACAAGTATGGCTTGGTAAGTCCATTTCCCCAACTTGATTTGTTTGTCAGGAATATAAACATAAGATAACACTGTGATTGGAAGTGAAACGATGTTACATAAACAAGCACGTATCTGACGAGAAAGAAAAGGGAGGAAGGGAGGCAGGCAGGCAAGCATGCTTCCTGACACAGTTTCTTGTTCTTATGTTCTCAGGATTGATGGTTTCTCTATCGTGAAACAGCACATGGACTGTTTCTTACACACCAAAAATAAAGAACTCAATCCTGCCGATAATTGGATCCCTGCATATTTCTAATCAGGGAAACCTAAGAACCAGACAAATCTGCTGAACATATTCCGTGCAGAAACCCATGACTTTGCCCTGCCATTTCTGCTCTCTTACCTCCTTTTTTCTTCTATGCAGAGATTTTTTATTGACTATTTTCACTTCTAGGGCCCGGTGCCCATTCCTCTCCAACCTACTCCGTTGACTCTGATCTCGTGCCATTTCTGGTCTTATCAGACGCAATGTAGCAATCAGTATCGATAATGGTCATATTGCGTGGCATAACCAGTTTCTTCCAAAAAATATACTGGCCAAAAAGATTTCGACCAGTATGTGAAGTATTGGCTACAAAAACAAAACCCAACAAGTATGATCACAGAAACAGACCATGGCATGCAGCTCCTTTCTCTTTTCTTTTTTATTGAAGAATAACTTCTGGTTATTTGGATGTCACAAAGTCTGCAAAGTCCTCTAAAACTTCTCACATGTAATCTCCACAACTGATAAACAAGAAGATATTAAGTGAGGGATTAGATGGAGGACACCTTGAGCCGATCATGGTGGGCAGGAAGCAGCATAGCTTCATAGGAGCCTATAACTTAGGATGATTGCGATTGCTGAGCTGGTACCTGAATAACGAAGCCTAATGGTCATCCCCTCATGTGATATCTTCCCTTTATGCATGTGGGTTTGCATCCTCCTTCTATTCCTTCCCATTAAACTATCACATCATTCCTGTTATTATATATAGACCACTTTTGGGTTAGAAAAGTCACACGGGACCAGCTTGCTTGACAGTCATTCATTTTTGTGGAACAATATACGAAAGGCCCCCACATAAGGAACCAAAATGTCCAAAAATGCCGCCATCTCCTTCCTATGAAATTGAGTGGTGTCTCAATGGACTTTTCTATAACAAGTTGGACATAGATGTAAATGAACTCTCAGTATCCCAGTTGAATCCAACTGCAAAACGCCAAACCAGAGAGATTAGCGCACTTCATTCAACTAGAAAGATCATGCAAATCATGAATATTATATATACCACGAAGTTAGAAAACCTTTACAATCTATTTAGGTGTTGGAAGACTTTTTAATCTTTGCTTTAATGATTCTGTCGTTCATTTATAGTTTCTGCAGTTCATGACGTCTCGGTGCAGTGAAGAAGCTGAAGGAGGAGAAGGATTTTGTTCTCCAAGACAATCAAAGAACAGAATTGTACTTCTGACCGGAAATTGATTATGATGATGCAATGGCATGAGGTGTATAGTAACTTTTTTATCAAAACAAACGTGGAAACAAGACAGTCATGCATTTAAAGGAACATATACGTTTTACCTGGGAATTACACAAAGGAAGATGATGATGTATGGAACTGTATATATATTTCTTGGCAACAGAGAAGGACAGCCTCTGTTTCTCATCATATTTTCACTGTCTTCTCCATCGTAGAAAATTGAATCAGATATGGCATCAGGGCTTGGAAGGAAGCATCATCAAGTCGGGGGCTGTTTCAGCTGACCATACCACTTCAACCAACTGCACTTGAAGGTCTTGATCGGGAAACCTCTGTAAGTGTGCAGTAAAGAGCTGTTGATGGGGGATCTGGATATGCTTGGTTCACCTTGGTCATAAACATGACTTGCCGCAGAAATAAAGAGTGCCTCTGTTTATCTAATAACACCGCATTGATTAAATATGGTGGTTAAAAAATAATGGATAAAGAACCTTTCAGTATGTAACGAGGCCATTTTAACTAAGCTCAAACTCCATTACACCCCAAATGCTCATTAAAACAGACAAAAATTAGAGATACCTTCCTGAGTTGTCGGGTAGGTGGGAGAATGGTTGAAAGGGAAAAGGGTTCCTGAGATGTGCTGGCTTCCATTACACAAAAGTCCACTTAGTTATAACTCTTTCATCCACTCCTTTGACACAATCCACAAGCTTCTTATGCAGGAAGGAGGTCCAGAGACCCACCCTCCCATTATTTTGTCCACATGAAAGTGGAAGTAACAAGGCCAAAGCAGATCTGACCACCTCATTTCCCCTATATTTATTCCCTTGCTGCTCTTGTGCGTCCTTCTATCTCTCCCGCAAGAAAATCCTAGGACAAGTTAGATTTGACCCACCCACATCACATATCTAACGTAAACAAGGTGCAAAAGAAAGGGTGGCTGTGTTTCTTGTTCTCTTCTTGCAGTTCTTAACGAGGGCGTTTTCCTTGTAATATGCTTGCATGTACCTCCTATACAAACCCATACAAAGATAGAGCCAAAAGACCGAAGCATTTCATTTGATAGTCCTCACAACGTTTAGGGGCAACCGTGTGTTTCGTCGAAGGTATTGGGATCCCTTTTTGTTCCCTTCTCTTCTGTATGGCTTTGGCAGAAGACAATCTTCTTTTCGAACTCTCCTCTCCTCTACTCGTCTCGGTTTATCGTTCAGAAGAATACTCCGAAAAATCTGAATCACTCAAAAGAAGAATGTACATGCATTTCTGACCTTTAAATGGCTGGAAAAAACTGTGATTTTCTCGACGCAGAACACTGAGATTCCAAAACTCTGGTTCATTCATTTTGAAAGGCAGACCTTTAGAACCACTAAGAGCAGACCCTCTACAAAAGCGGATGTCTTCCAGGTACACATATAACTTGTCAGAGGAAAACCAAAATCTGCAGAAGCAGATTGGATGTATGAATGGAATTTTCCATATCTTTGATCGCCGCCGCATTCTTGGCGGGGGCCGGCGCAGCATCAGCCAAGGCCAAAGGAGGGTTCCATCAGGTACTAATTCTATCACCTCATGTCAAGCTTCATTGGGGACTCTTCGTAAAAAGCAAGTATTTCCATATTGCTATGTCAAGGAGATGCATTGTCATATTTGTTTAATCATATTGAAGCTTGGTGAAGGATATCAATCATCTACTATTGTTCATTCTTTCAAGATCATTCCATATTCCTCCATGTCATAGATTTTCATTCCCTGACGACATCCACCTCAAAACTACCTTGAGAGGGATTTCCTCGGCTAGTCACCATCAACAGCCTACCCAAAGACTGCCAGAAGCTATCTGCAATCCCATCAAAGTAGACAAAATTAGAATTTCTTGAGCAGCACAACCAAAATACATGTATCCCGGGCATCTTCAACACCACCATGCATTTGCACCCGAGAGTATTTTAACCTTTGGTGCTGTACAGGTCAGAAGGGCGGCAATGACATGAAGCCGAAAGGAACATCTCATGCCACTGCTGTAAGTGTTCAGAGACGAAACCTGATATAAATATTAAGCTTCTCCAGCGAACATCTTGGAGAGATTGTTCACGCCTGTCTTACTTGCAATTGCAGGAAAATGCTCAAAAGCAGTCAAACAAAGAGAAACAAAGAAACTCCACTGAATCGTCAAGAAATTCCTTTTCATTTTCCTCATGTTCATCTAGCATCTCGTCTGTAGAATGCAGTAAAACATATCAACTGGAACTTTCTTCATTTGGTCAAGGTAACATCCCCAAGGCCTGTACCCCGGACTCGCCAAAGCTCCAATTGAATGCTTCTCTGCTCTTCAGCCAGCAATCCCTAGACCTACAGAGTATAGTGAAGGATTCGATTTACAGAGAAACCCGCTGCTTATCCCTTAAAATTGCAAGCAAAGAGGAATCTCGGTGCAAGACCCTAAAGTACATAGATTCGCCAAGACCTTTGCATAACCCCAACAACATGAGCCCCACAGTTTCAGGTGTAAAGGAATCATTTTGTGGTCTTCGACTTAGAGAAGAACCACACCAATTAAATGAAGAGAAGAACAGTTCTTTAAGCTGTTCACAAAAGGATGCGAGGAGGTTTTCTTGTGATGGAAGGGAATCAAGAGAAACATTCAAATCCAGCAGAAAGCTAAAAGAACTGCCCAGGCTGTCACTGGACAATGAACCAGGCTCTGCAAGGCGTTGCACAAGTGAAGTGAGATCAATCTCTCCTTCGGGGGCTACAGTGAGCAAAAATGGGATCTCCAACACTTGGCAGCACCAACAAGAACCAGTGATTTATAAAGGGTCATCTGGAGTTGTAATGAGGTTGATGGGATTGGAAGGTTTCCCAGATCTTGGCCGACCCGCAAGGCCGATAAAAACCCATGCAGATGTACGATACTATCCCTTGGACTCGACAACTGATGGGAACAAGCAAAATCAAAATTCCGGTTCCAGCTTCCCTGGGAATATTCAGAAAGAGATCATACCACCCCATCGGAGGAATGCCAACTCCATCAACAATACCACAAAGTTCCCAACGGAACCAGCTCCATGGAAGCATTCTGAGGGAAGTATTGTTTCTCAGCAGCCAAATCCAATGCGTAGAGAATCTCTGACAAAAGCAATCGACGACTCCATCTCCCTTTATGGTGAAACAGAGAAAAGATTGGCAGAGACAGAATTTAGGAGAACAGGAAAGGATCTCAGAGCTCTAAGGAAGACACCTGATGCAATGAAAAACAGTAGAGACATATCAGATATCACAAATGAAGCGTCAAAGTCTACTACCCAGAGGAGCATAAGTATCAATCTTGATGAAAACTCAAAACAAACAAGTCTGAAAAACTTGGAGAGTGGTAACCACATTTCTGACCATGCCAAGGGCAATAATTTACCAAAGGAGTCTAAATCCCCAATAGTAATTATGCGACCAACTAGGCCTATCGAAAGGGCCAAGAATCCTACTACCCTGGGGAAATCAACAGATAGCTCACCAAACATCCATAAGCTCAGGAATGGCGTATTCGCAACTGATAGGGAGGAATCAGTTGAAAAACAAAGTTCTAAGGATCTAACTCCGAGAATCAAGTATCCTAGGGAGCCTTCTAGTCAACTCAATTGGCCAACATATAAAAGAACTGGAGCGAGAACATTGAGTACAGTCGGCAAGGAGTCTGAGAAGAGTACCAACACAGGCAAGAGCTCACAAACAATAAACATCAGACAGAAACAGAAGTTGCGTGGGATGGAGGAATGTTCTAATCCAGCAGCCAAATCATCAGACTCGAACAGGAACAGAAGGCAACCCAGCGATCAGCTTGCAGAATCTCGCATCCCATGCCACAAAGTTGGACCAAATTCTTCCAAGTTGCGGCCAAGTGATAATGCATTGTCTCGTATAAGCAGTGATACAAAAGAGCTGTGTTGCAAAGGAGATGCGACTTCGACACGTGAAAGCAACATGAGATTATTCTCACTGGCAGACGAAGAAACCTCTAGCACTGGTACATCTAACAAGCCAAACATGACCTTTCTTCAGCAAAAACACTCAACAGTATGGATTCTTCCTCGTCCACCAGTATCTGTATATATATATAGGATTCATTCTAACAGACTATGTCATTTTTCTGTTATTCAGAATCAAATGGCTTCATCAATGAAGGACGGATCGACTGTTGAAGGAGTAATAGCTTCCTCAGAACAACCAAGTCCTGTGTCCGTCCTTGATGCAATGTTCTACGGTGATGAATTGCCATCCCCCATTAAGAAGATATCAATAGCATTTAAAGGTCAGGCTTGTACAAGAAATTTAGATTCAATGTCAAATAGTTTCTCTTTAGTTTAGGTCTACATTAGCACAGGCAGATCATACTAGCTCTCAACTTTCAGACTAGAGCTTAATAATAAATAAAATTCCACAAGTTTGTGGCACAAATTTTTTTTTGGAGTCTGTATTTTGACAATCAACAATGAAAAAAGATGATACTTTGAAAGGATATTTAAAATATAATATATAGTTCTGGTCACCCATGTAGAAATAAGACTATTTTAAGTTATCTTTACCACGTCGATTCACCTTCAAAACTCTCACCCATTGTCCTTGCAGCAGATGATCAGGCTCCAAATTCTGACGCAGGGTGCACTCCTATAAATGGAAATCACTTAACTAGCAGTGCGAACTCGAGTCTAAACGCTCCAACAGGCATCGAAGAAGTGGAAAGCATCCAGAACTTAATTCAAAACATGAAGACTCCATCCAGTCATGAGGAATCCATAACCAATGAAACTCGCTACCGAATCAGTAATGCAGAACATCAATTCATTTCGGACATACTACTAGCTTCAGGTCTCCAGAACAGTTTTGGCTTCATCTTTACAAACATCCATCCCCATCCAACAGGCTACCTAATCAACCCTGATCTTTTCCTTGCCCTGGAAGAATCCAGGGCAAACACTGGTCATACTGGGGATAAATCCAGAGCTACAAAGATTTCTCAGTCAGAAACTCACGATAAAATCAGACGTCGACTTATTTTTGACGTTGTGAATGAAATTCTAGCATGCAGATTACTTTCAGATAATTTCTCCTACAGGCTGGTAGGCAGGAGGCCAAATGGGCGGCAACCGTGGGAGGCACTCTGCTCAGAGGTAGATAGATTGCAAGGAAACAACTCCAGTATCAGCTTAGATAATGAGGATGACCTTATGAGGGACATTTTGCGGAACGACCTTATGCATGGCTCAATGCAGTGGACAGCATGCGATGATAAAATTGCAGGGATAGTTCTGGATGTAGAACGATTGATCTTTAAAGACTTGATCAAAGAGATTGTGGCAGGCTAGCCAACTGGTGAACAAGAATTGCTAGTAGGCAAATGCAGGAAACTCTCTCAATGATCCTTTCTGCCATGCTTGCTTGATGGATCAAATTCATTACCTCCAGCCTTTAAAATGTTGAAGTTGTGACCATTGATTTGAGTCAATTTTAGGGTAATGTCGGACCAAGAAATTAGTCTAATTCTTCTTACATGTAAATCCAGTAAAGTGCTAGTATATATAATAAATCAGAATCAGCAAGTAGATCACTTTCTTTCCCTTACAGTTTACATTGGACATTTGCTCTGCTTCTGCAGCTTGACAAATGATAAGGCCAGAAAAAGGAAAGACGAGATTGTATTGTGGCACATAGGAAGGCATCCGCATAGAAATATAGCTGTTTCTACAATTACAAAGAACAGCATAACTCAGCAGTGTTATATATCACAACTGTTGATAGTATTCCAACTTACTGATAATACTACATTAAAAGTGCAGACATACATCACTATAGCAGCACATCCAAGAATAAAATCTGTTCAAATCAATGAGCAAAAACTCTAACGGCAATGAAAATTAGTATTACAGAGCGGAAGGAACGCTATTCAGTTTAAAAGTGAAATTACAAAAAAATAAAAGGATTACCATCAAGAACGCGGTGATAGAGACACTCACTTAAGGTTAGATTGCTAACAATGAAAAAAGGGTAACAAAACCAGTAACTAAATACCTAATATCCAGCTAAATGTCAGACATCCACAATCTTATTAAGAAGATTTCCCCCATATATACAATAATAAGAAGAAAAACAGCATGATAAAGTAAGAAACAACTAAAAGTCTGCTCATGAAATGTGAACTTACAAAAATAAAAATGTAAGTTTTGAATTCTTGAAGCATTTTTTTCCTTTTTTTTTTCATTTGACATCTCCTTTGCCAATTGAATGAAATAGTCGGGGAAAACAAAGCCAGTTTTACCACACATGCAAGAAGAGTAAGCATCTAGTTTAAATAAAATAACCATCCATAAGAAGAAACTGATTTACCAATGTATATCCTCGCACTTGATCCTATGTAAAGTTCTTTGCGTACAACAGAGCCTCAATTTTGCAAACCCAAAATTGAAACAATTTCTACTGTTTTTCCTTTCCATCTCCATGTGTATCACAGTGATAATTCTGACAAAAGGTTTTTTTCCACACACTGCAGAATCCACAACAAGCGTGTTTCAATTTTCAAAATTGCAAGAGCATAAAGAAAATTATATTTTTCCATTCTATTTGCAGGAGTCGGAACGCTTAGGTTTAAGGCCACAGTCTTATAGTATCAATCTCAAATATAACGATCGAGATTTAGAAGTAAAGAGAGTGGGCAAGACATCACTACGAGTAAGAGTGGGCTAAAGAAGGCAAGTTAGACATCTAATTGAAGTTATGGTGCTTTATATGTTGCAATAATGTCAGGACCAGGAGAAAAGACCATATAATTGGCAATAGATGTATAATTTCCTCGACATCTGTCGTAGACAAGTAACATAAAAAATAGCACCCATATTCAGTGAAAAATTCAATAGAAACTGAAAGTAGAAGAATCAATGTGTCCATTCATTGTCTGAGAACACAATAGAGGAAAGTAAGAAATTCCAGTAAAAAGAATCATTCTTTCAGAAAGGTGTGTGATGACAAACTGGCATGAACATACCTCCAAAACTTGCTAAAGTAGAAACAATTCCGTGTCACAGTTAGCCATAATCTGACGACCACATCCTGATGACCTTAACTACCCTGGAACCAGCCTCTACTGCTAATGTTCTAAGCAAGTGTACAATTTCTAATCAAACCTAATTTACAACTGGGTCAGTTCACCAGAATTTTCAATCGATTGCTTTAGAATTTCCTGGGCTCTCCTTTTCTTCTCATCCTTTTCGTCATCCCTTCCAAACCACATGCTAATATTATCAATGTGCTTTTTCTGGAGGTTCAAATCTCGCACTCTGGCAAAGGACTTCTTTTCAACATCAATCCTAAATTGTAAGGCAGGTCTTTTATTCAAAAGAACTTTCTTCTGTCCCTCTTCATGGTCAGATGACGTGTTCTTCATTGCTTCAATGGCTGGAGCAAATGTCTCCATCACTGATTCTTGGTTACCCACAATTGTGCCTTGCTCAATGGGATACCTGACAACTACTTCATTTGAAAGCTTAGCTGGAGGGATGACACGGGACACTTCCTTCTGTTCAGTATGCAGGGGAGCAGTAAGGAATGGATTACTTTTGACAGTAGACTTTCCCAAAATACTATCACCAGGCGCAACATAAGAAGGTCCGGCAGACCCATTACTAGTAAACTGCCGCTGCAGATTCAACGAAGAAGTATCCACTTTCTCCACATGGTCAGCTTTTACAACGTTGGAGGCAGCTCCTTCGCTCCCCACAGGCAATGGAAGCGAATCAGGTAATGTTGGTAACCAAGATGGGATGTGCTCCTCGGGCGGCTCCTCACCAACTTGCAAAAAGCTACGAGCAGGTTTCCTTTCTCTTACAACAGGGAAGGAAGGAATGGAATAGGCAAACGGAATAACCTCAGCTTCACTAACATACTGAATAATTTCTTTAACTATACCTGAACTCGCAAGGCAATGGTCAATTTCTGAAGCACCATCAAATCCTTGTATAGAGCCCAACTCTTCCAGCCCTTGAATTATATCAAGGGCATTGGCCTCCGTTCTACCAGAACAATTAGCATTTTCTCGTGCGACATTTCCTATACTTTGCAAATAATGGATGGCAATATCAGAGAATTTTTCAAGCGAGGACTGCTGAAATCCCTGAAAACCAGCACTCTCACATATTTGTGCTACAGCAATCTTCGCGATGGCTACGGCAAACTCGTCCCCGCTCCCGGCAGACTTGCTCTTGACATGGTACTGTGATTTTCCATGCAGACTTCCACTCTCCCCGACTCCATGGCTCATATTCAACACTACATAATCACTTCACCCGATCCAAAAACACTTCAACCGCCACCATTCTCACACCCACCACCAATCATCAATTCACCGCTTACACCGTTGACATTCGCTCCCTGCAGGATGAAAGACCAATTAAAAACAAAAACCAAGAGAAATCAACATTCACAAACCAGTAGCAACAAAGCCACAAGTCCATTACCAGGGTAAGTTAACTATTCCCAGTAACAAAAAGCAGACCCGAACAAAACCCTAAAACTCCAGGAACAGGAACGTGAAAAAGAACAAACAAACAGAGCAACTGAAGGAAATGCCAAGAAATGCTTACAATTGAAAATCAAAGTCCCCGAGGCCGCATCCAGCAGCAAAGCCACATAGAAATTAAAAGGAGAGATCACAAAGGTAGGCCCGTCAGATTTGGTTCCTGCAGGGTTGGATTTATTTAGGGATAAAGAACTTGAAAAATAAATAAATAAATAAAAATCGATTTATTAAATCCCTTATTATCAAGATCTAAATAGGTGATTTAGGAGGTTGACGATGACGAGAGAGGGAGCCAAACTAGACATCGTGGTGGTGTAGATTTTATAGACACAAGGTGGGAGGAGGATTGCTTTATGACCACCAAAGGAGTAATGATAAACTCACGCTTGGTGTATATTTAATGACGTCACCTATCCATCTTTTTACTGACACCTGTCATGTATTAGTTTGCCAATCAATGCGCCGTAAATAAGCAAAAATATTTGTATAAAAATAGTAAGAAAACAGTAAACAAAAGCGGGGATAGCTCAGTTGGGAGAGCGTCAGACTGAAGATCTGAAGGTCGCGTGTTCGATCCACGCTCACCGCATTTTTATATTTGGTATGGGTCCAGGGTCCATTTCCGACCCTTTTGATTGGTTTTTCAGACTTTCTCAAACTTTCTCATACTGTTTACATTTGGGCTGGAAATTGCTCTGTATTATTTCTTCCCTCATATATTAAAAATAGCATCTTATATGAATTATCCTTAATTTGGAGATAAATATAAATATAAATTATTTTACTAACACTACATTGGTCTATGTTCATCTTCGCATTGTCGTCTCCCTCAGGACCACCTACTATACTCCCTCCTTAGGTCACATCCAAAGCTGCTATTCCTTCCATTATCTTGTTGGATCTAGTGTAAAGTTGACACTACACAAGTCATGTCTCACTCACACACCCACGCTAGCCTTATCTTTTTTCTCTTCCATCTAAATTACTCATACTATAAACTGTTTCCTTTGAGAAAGTACTTTCCAGTCTTCGTGCCACTGCAGCTCTCACCGGCCTCCCCTAACAGGAACACTTCTTATCTGACTTCTATGAAAGGAAAGGTAGCAGCGTTTCGCCTGCTATATAAATATATACCTAGCGTTGATTTCACTAGGGCTTTAAGTTTTTCCCCTTGAAACCTCCCTGTCTCAGTAAAAATATGCATTCGCTAGCTAGCTAGCTATATTTACAAACTTTATGAAAGCTGGATATGGAAGAGCTTGGATCTTACAGCCCACTATTGTACCATCAGTAACTCTAGTGTTCATGAACCAAAGTTTACACAGATGAAGTATATATGTTTGCTGATGAAGGTTCAGACAGATGATCATGAATTATAAACAATCTTCGCACAAGGGACAAATTATTCATACACCATACAATATAAAAGTAAACCATGGCCACTCTGGGTTTTTTTTAGTGAATTTGAACAAAAACAGGTTTTTCTACAAGCAAAACACTGGCTAGGGCTTGCAGAACAAGTCGGGGTAAAGTATTACCTTTTCTTCTTACCGTAAACAGAAAAAAATTGGGGAAGATTTTCCCTGTTAATTTCTTCTTCTGAATCCCTGTATGTTCTTACTTTTTCATTTTAAAGGGAACTCCCGCTCCTCATCGGAATGGTTTACACCATTAGGGGGATGGGGCACTGGCCTTGGGGTCACACCGAAGGGAAAAGGTCTCATGGAGAATGGACTCGGGGCAAACATCTGAAACTGGTTTATCTGCCTCTGATCAATCTCTAATGGAGCTGCTACATGTGAGGGAAAATAAGAGTGTGTCATTCCAGCGGGAGAACGGGCAAGAACAGGAGAGGCTGACAGTAGAGACAAGGTGGACTGCAGTGGGATCGAGTTTAGGCTGTGAAGATGATCTGCTGTTTGGGATGAGAATTCATTACTACCTAAATTAGATAGTTGGAAGTTGGGATTTTCCAAATGAATGAAGGAAGCAGATGGCACTGTGGCATTTACCAAACCTTGAGGAGATGAATGGCTTCCTCTATGCAAGGCAGCATCACTGGAAGAAACATGTTCTCCTTGCACGCCATTGTTTTCCTCCTTATCCTCTTCGTTCCTTCTTGCCCAATTTGGCTTCACATTGACGGAATCACTCCTCACTTCTTTCGACTTACCCCTCAGAAAAACATCAGAACTCCAAAAGTTTGTCTGTCGCAATGCGCCTGGATCATGCCAGACAACATTACTATTCATCTTGCACTCTTCTTTATCTGCATCCGAGATGTTGACTCCAAGAGAAGAACTTAGAAAAGGTAGTTGAGGATTCAGTAAGAAGTTCCCTGGTGGTATTGGCAGTGGAGGGAGCTCGTCAATTTCATCCTTGGCCACATTAAGCAACCAGTCAATAACCTTGCTAGGCTGGTTAAGACCAAGCCTATCTTGAAGATCATACAATTGGATAGCGGTGGGAACTGAAAGCCTAACTCTCCTGTCCCTCAATCCTCTTATTGTGCAGACTTTGCTGTGTCTGTCTTTTCCTCCGAAAGCACGCGATACTCGTACAATTCTTGGATCCTTCAACTTGAACCATGGTGTTGAGCTAGATGAAGCCTCGGTAATTTTTCCATCACTTGTAACACCTTCTTCTTTTGTGGAAGAATCCACACCTTTTGAGCTGGTAATCATCTTATGCCTGTCATGATTAGTACATATATAGATAACAAAACCAGGTGGTAATAGATCTTTTCATGTACTGGAAGACTTGCCGGCTAGCTAGCTACTCACAATCAATTACTGAACCAAGCTGCATATATAGACCTAATTTCCCCCGCTGTTTCTTTCAATCTGCATCAAGTCCATGTGGAAACAAGAGAATAATGAAGATCAAGCGGATAGATATAATACCTTTTGCAGAAAAGATAAAAATCTGCTATGAAGAAAAAGGCAGTTCAATTCTGACAGAAAGAAATTTCAAGAAGGCCATCATATCCATGGAATTAAAGTGAGTAGTGAGATGAACACACAGTATTTTATGAGAAACTGAAGTTGCAGTACTCAATAATACCTCTTCCCTGTCAGTTTCATTTCTGAGGTTGCCAAAAGAAATCCACCACTCTACTGAACTTGCACCACCTAGCTAGGTTTTGCAAATCAAACAAGATTCAACCTAAACGTACTCTAAGAAAGCTGAAGATCAGGAACCGCAGATGCTTATACCTTGTGGTTCGAACTGAACTGAACTGAACTGAACCGAACTGAACTGAACTAAACTAAACTAAACTCAGGCAAGCTGCATGTAAGCTTTAAGTATAGAGAATAAACTTGGTCGAGGATTTGAACCCATTTGAGAAAAGGGAAGATGCCGGAATTCAACCGACCATCTCTTCTCTCAATGGTAGACGTAAAGATAAAGCAATGGCATCAGTATTGCCACCTGGCACATCTCTCCATCTGTTAAATGAATGTGCTAGTCGATTTTCTTGCTATCATTTTCCACTGTTACGCATGTTGTGCAATCGTTTTCTCAATAAATGTCGTCAATTAGGATTAATCCTGCCTGGCTAATTGAGTTCATATATAAATTGCGCTTTTCTATTAAAGGGAAAAACAAGTTTGTAAACAACAAGATAACATTGCCTTGCACAGTGATGAAGTACACAAATCGGGGACCATGACGTTTTGGAAAAGCAGGCACTCGTGCTTTATCGACAACTACCAACAAAAGGTTTTCGTACTGAATCTTTCTCACATGCGCCTATGAATGAATGGATTACTCACCGCAGGAAACAAATATAAATCGAATTGTATAACATTTAAATTAAGCTAATCTAATTTCGAATCCGATTCGATGTTAAAATGATAAAAATTTCTGTACTAAAGGATATGATCTCGTTATAATTAACGTTAATGCTGACGAGGAGGGTGATTTAAGAAGAACATATAAGACAATTTTTTGATATAGGAGAAAATGTCAAAGAACTCATCAAAATCCTATCACTGAAATCAATTTAATTGTAGTCGCAAAAAGTTGTGGTCTACGCTCTAAGACCATTCTCAATTTGCTGGCTATGATGGGTACGGCATGCTTGGTTAGTTGAGAAACTAGTCCACACAAGAGACGGAGGAGGAGGAGGACCACACAACTATATTCTGGCAGAGAGATATTCATGGATGGCATTGAAAATGGTTACCTGTATATGCTGGTTTTGCAAGGACGTATGCTAGTTTTTCACTCCTTCCTTGAAAAGGATATTACCATTATTGCATGCTTCACCTTCTTTCGAAGATAAGAGCAGGTCTGTCCTTTGTTTCAAAGCCCTAGCCTAGCTAGCTGCATTCTTTGACTGCAGATTGCGGCTTAAGGAATAAATAAGCATTTGGTCGGTGAAGAACACTGAAAACATAGGATAGAGAATCATGACTGAAAAACCATGTGGATTATCCGTGAATTCATGAAAATTTTCCAAAAACGAGTCCCAAAATTTGATACGAATAGTAACTAAATATAGAACCCCAATACGCAATTTGCTTGAAACCCTTAGACGACAACTCTACTGGTGAAATGCATGAGCAGTAATTAAGTATGAGGAACGGCGAAAGTAAAAGGAGGAGCATTCCTTTCCTTTTGAGAGTTGTATTTCTGTACTCGCCAATTAGGGGGGTAGAGAGAAGTCTTTTCACTGCTTGTTTACAGGATGAAAGAGATGGATCAGAACACTTTTAGGGTTCTTATCTCTCTCCTCAAACAAGCAGTGGTTGGCATCTCAAGAAGAACAGTGGAAAGGTTTCTAATTAACCCTGTCATGACTGACTGACAGATCGGAAGATACCATTATTGCCGAATCAATGGTCCCTGGATTCCAAACACATGATTCCTTTTCTTTTTCTATGAGTTAAAATCAATTTCACTTCATAATCCAAACATGAACCAGACTTGAGAATCACTTTCCGGGCTAGGAGCCATCACTTTTTTCATGAACGATATTCATTTCATTATACATTATTAGTTCATATGATATCCAACATGCAGGAACCCAGCAAAATCTTACTAATTCTATCAGCAATTAAGGCACTGCAAGGACTCCTTCACCTCCAAAACCACAGTGCAGCCTTCCCTTTTTCTCCTTAGACACCTTTTGACTTTGTTTTTTAGGGTTTCGGTCTCCTTTTTCAAGGGCTAGTGACGACAGCGAGACAGAACTGCAAGACAGTACAGCAATCCCAATAAAGAAAGTTAGCAGAGGAGGTAAAAGGAACAGTAGATTGCAAAGGAATCCGGACAATCTATCTACAGATAGAGCTGGTTAATATTTTGTCCAAATAGAGTACTACTCGCTTCACAACCAGTGCATCTACTACTACCCCCTTTCCTCTCTTTCTGCCTACAAAATGAAATAGAAATGATGGTAAGACAGAGTTCCTGATAAAATATACCAATAGTGGTGGATGGTGATAGTAATCTGCAGCCGCAGCAGTTCTTGGTCCCTAACATTTCCTTATATCCAAACGCATGGTCCTTATCTTAGATGCCAGTTAAGCCAAGCAACTTGAGGTTCCTTTTGCAGAAATAGGTCTAGCTAACTAATCTCTTTGTTCCTTTTTTGCTGTTTTTAGTAAAAGAAATTGGCATGCCATCTCTAGTCTACTGGAATGCCGTGACAGAAAAGGAAATATCATCAACCAAGACATTGCTTTGCAGGCATCCTTGGATGGGCTGTCAATTCATTTTGCTGCATCGCCTTGTTTAATCTGATTGTGGAAAGCATATGGGAATTCATTTTGAAAAAAAAAGGCGTATCCTTTCCAAGCGCATGCGCTCAGCCCTGGATGCCAAAGTAATCCAAAGATGTCCGACATTGAAATGACTTTTTGGAATAAACCCTATCATCTCCCATGGTATACCACTTGAAACCCACGTTCATTTACACAAACCCAAACCTACATGTATGTGTGTATGTATGTCGGATATAACATGGTAAACATTAATAATATAATCGTTTATTACAAAAAAAAATGATAGATTAACCGAGACATGTGTTTGTTAGGTAAGATTCGTTTATCTTTAATTAAGGATTCCATATTTAGTTTTGGATACCAGAAAAATTTATTAATAATTTACGGTTCTAAACCTAATATTTTAGTTTGATTCCTACATTCTATTTTTTAAAAAATCAATTTTTAATTAAATTTAAAAATTAATTAATTATTAAAAAATTTTATTAGTTAAATTTATTTTTATTAAAAAAACTACGAATTATCTGTCACCCCAAATAAAAATTCTTCCATAGCCCAACTAGACGGTCTTTGTTTTATTTGGAAGCCCAAAGAGTGACTGGACTGGAAAAGCCTGGGTTAGTGGGGTCCAAGGCAGCCCGGATTAATGGGCCAAGAAAAGCCTGTTATAACATTATTATGAATTAGAGACTGATTTAAATGGGCCGGGAGAGTTGCCAATATAATCCAGAAAGATACTATTAAGACATATCCATTTATAGTGGGAAATATAAATGAACTTGGCCCAAGTATACTATTCAGACAGATACCATCCCCTTGGTGGGGCACCGACTGTGGATTCCTTATCACTGTTCTGGTCTCATTTATAGTGGAAGATGAACAAGTTGTAGTAGTAGTTGCATTAGCTGTATTGATGAACTAACTGAATGATACCCTGAAGGGTCTATATCACATTGACTTGATCACTGGACTCGGATTCAATGCTTAAGGTTCTTCAACAATTGGTTATATGTGGGGGATAGTGTTGCAGATGAGCCCAATGAAAAGAGAAATTCCAGGATATTGCATTGGCTAGGCCAGCTTTTAGCCACACTAGCGTAAGTTTGTGTCTCGATCAGATTCTTTCTTCTCTGCCCTATGGACGGCTGGTTGGTACCCACCAGGGTCAGGATCAACAACTTTGTGTGTACCAACCAGCTCCGTTGATTAGTCAATTTAAGCAGGCCAGGCCTTCCATTTGATCTTCCCTTCCCCATCCCATCCATAAAAGACCAGAGATGTCTCAGAAAACCCACCAGCTATACCACCTTGATTGGCCTTCTGCTGAGCTGTTGTCTACAGTTCTAGTCTGCAAAAACGTCACTTCATGAGACCATCACAGCAACGTGGCCGTAATCCAATTCACATAATTAATACAGAAACCCTGGAAAAGGAAAATGTTAGATAAAGCAACGCAGCTGCTGCTACTTGCAGTACCTCTTGGTTCTTCCTCAGGGCCCAGAGATCCACTAGACGATCTCCTCTTTAATTTCCTACGTCCACTGTGGAGAATTTCCTCTCTTTCCATGGAAAATGGTGGGTTCATATTGATGGAAATAGAAAATAGGAAATAGGAAATAAGATGCAGGAATTCCAGTCCAGTGCACTCTGATCTGGACCGAGTTAAAATATTCCCCAGGTTGCCTGGCATTTCAAAAAAAAAAGGGAAAAAAATAAGAACATTATCATGTGCTTTAATGAAAATTACAGGACAGAACACAGTAGATTCAGATGGATCGAAAAGACAGGACGTGAACCCAAAATGCAAGTTGCAAAGGTTGTCTCCCGACGTGTCGCATGGTCAGCCTCCCTGAAGTGTAAAAATGGTCCAAAAACTTATCTTCTGTAATCTTCAAATGCAAAAGAGAATATCACGCCATATCTTTTATTATAAATGCAAATGATTGCAATCTCTAAAAAGAAATTTCCTACAGCTAAGCTGTTCATATTGACCAAATCGCTTCTTAATTTTCTTCTAGAAAGAATTCTAATAAATAATTGTTATAGAATATAACGATAAGAAGAATTGAGGAGAAAAGAACAAGAGAGAAAACTTAATAACAAGATAGGGAGTATAAGATCATATCAAGTACTCAAAACAAGTATGCACAAAGTGAACAATGTTACCTCCTATTTATAGGTAACATGATAGGGTACATGAAGAGACATTGGAGGATAAAGAGTTTTGTAGTTACAAAATATTCATTACACAATTGAATAGACATAATAAGTTATTTGTCTTTTCAAATGCCAAATATTTGATATTCATAACACTCCCCCTTGAATATTTTGAATTTTAAGAATGTGAGTATGAAATCAGAATACTGCCTCATTAAAAACCTTACCAAGAAAAACCCAATGAGAATAAAAACTTGGTGAAGGAAAAAAGAGTGCAGTGCATACTCCCCCTGATTTAGTCATCCCTTTAAATCTTTCAAGCGTTGCATTCCGATCTTTCAAACAAGCTTTTCAAATGTTGATGTGGGAAGAGCTTTAGTAAATAAATCAGTCAGGTTATCACTTGAGCGTATTTGTTGGACACAGATTTCCCCTTTGCTTTGAAGATCATGAGTAAAGAAAAATTTTGGTGAAATATGTTTTGTTTTGTCACCCTTTATGTAGCCTTCCTTCAATTGAGCTATACAAGCAGCATTATCTTCATACAGTGTAGTTGCAAGTTCTTTATCACTTGATAATCCACATGCTTCTCTTATGTGTTGTGACATTGATCGTAGCCAAACACATTCACGACTTGCTTCGTGAATTGCTAAAATCTCTGCATGGTTAGAAGAAGTAGCAACCAAAATTTGTTTCACCGATCGCCATGAAATGACAGTATTACCTATAGTGAATAAATAATCTGTCTGCGATCTGGCTTTATGTGGATCTGACAAATATCCTGCATCTGCATAGCCAACTAAATCAAAAGTGGATAAATTTGAATAATATAAACTCATATCCATTGTCCCTCGTAGATATCTAAAAATATGTTTAACTCCATTCCAATGTCTTCGAGTTGGGGAAGAACTATATCTTGCTAGTAAATTTACTGTAAATGATATATCAGGTCGAGTGTTATTAGCAAGATATGTAAGTGCACCAATAGCACTAAGGTATGGAACCTCAGGACATAAGAGGTCTTCATTTTCTTCACGAGGTCGAAAAATATCTTTTTTCACATCAAGTGACATCACAAGCATTTGTGTACTTAACGGATGGGCTTTATCCATATAAAATCTTTTAAGAACTTTATCCACATAATTTGATTGATGAATAAATATTCCTTCACTTAGATGCTCAATTTGAAGACCCAAACAATATCTTGTTTTTCCAAGATCTTTCATTTCAAATTCGTTTTTTAAATAGCTGATAGTTTTATCTATCTCTTCACGAGTTCCAATGATATTTAAATCATCAACATAAACAACTATTATAACAAAACCAGATCCATATCTTTTTATAAAGACACATGGACAAATTGGATCATTCTTGAAATCAATTTTAATTAAGCATTCACGGAGGCAATTATACCACATCCGTCCAGATTGCTTCAATCCATATAGAGCTCTATTTAACTTTATTGAATAAATTTCCCGGGAATTTGATTTATTTGCATCTGGAAATTTAAATCCTTCAGGGATTTTCATATATATATCAGTATCCAACGAGCCATACAGATAGGCTGTAACTACATCCATTAGACGCATTTCAACCTTTTCATGTACTTCCAAACAAAGTAAATATCGCAATGTTATTGCATCCACCACTGGAGAATATGTCTCATCATAATCAATACCTGGTTTTTGGGTAAAACCTTGTGCGACGAGTCTTGCTTTATATCTCACAACTTCATTTTTCTCATTTCTTTTTCGCACAAATACCCATTATATCCCACCGGTTTTACACCTTTTGGTGTATGGACTACAGGTCCAAAAACTCCACGTTTTTCAAATGACTTTAATTCTGATTGAATTGCGTCTTTCCACATTGGCCAATCATTTCTATTTTTACATTCCTCCACAGAGGTAGGTTCAAAATCCTCATTTTCTTCCATAATATTTAGCGCTATATTATATGCAAAAATATTGTCGACAAGTATTGAGCTTCGGTTCCATCTTGTTCCTGTACTGACATAATTAATCGAGATCTCTTCATTCTCTTGTGGTTCTTCCGGAATTTTATTAATTATGTCAACTGGATTTTCCAAAACTATATCCTCCTCATGACCATCTTGTGTAGTTGCTCCTTTCTTTTTTCAAGGATTTTTATCTTTGGAACCGAATGGTCTTCCACGTTTCTGACGTGGTCTAGACTCACTAACAACTTTAGATTGTCCTTCAGGGACATCAATTCTTATCGGAGCATTTACAGCTGGAATATGAGACCTAGTTATTCTTTTAAGGTCAGTAAATGCATCTGGCAGTTGATTTGCAATCGTTTGTAAATGAATTATCTGTTGAACTTCATATTCACATTGATTTGTTCGAGGATCAAAACTAGATAATGATAATTCATTCCAAGAGATCTTATTTTCCAACAGTTTATTTTCTCCCCCAAATATTGGAAATATAGTCTCGTCAAAATGACAATCAGCGAATCTTGCCGTAAATAAATTTCCAATTAATGGCTCAAGATATTTGATGATAGATGGAGACTCATATCCAACATATATTCTCATTCTTCTTTAAGGACCCATTTTTGTACGTTGTGGTGGAGAAATTGGAACATATACCGCACAACCAAAAATTATTAGATGAGAAATATTTGGTTCCTGACCATGAACCAATTGCATAGGAGACTGTTCATGATAACTTGTTGGTCAAATGCGTATAATTGTTGCTGTATGTAAAATGGCATGTCCCCAAACATAAACTGGAAGTTTGGATCTCATAAACTGTAAGCGTTTTATAAATGATTCTGCAAGACCATTTTGTGTATGAACATAAGTAACAGGATGCTCAACCTTTATTCCAATAGACATGCAATAATCTATACAGGCTTTTGATGTAAATTCACTAGCAATATCCATTCGAATGGACTTTATCGGATAATCAGGAAATTGAGCTCGCAAACGAATTATTTGTGCAAGAAATCTCGCAAATGCCATATTACGAGATGATAATAAACATACATGTGACCATCTGGTTGATGCATCGATCAAAACCATAAAATATCGAAATGGTCCACATGATGGATGTATAGGTCCACAAATATCTCCTTGAATTCTTTCTAAAATTTTTGGAGATTCAATTCCAATTTTGGCTAGTGATGACCTTATTATTAATTTGCCTTGAGAACAAGCAGCACATGAGAATTTATTAAATTGAAAAATCTTATTCTTTTTCAATGGATGACCACAAGAATTCTCTATTATTTTTCGCATCATTGTTGAACCGGGATGACCTAACCAGTCATGCCAAATTTTAAACACATCATTAAACTGATGGTTTATTATAGAATGAGATTCTATCATTGTAATACTTGTGTAGTACAATCCGGAAGAAAAAGCGGGTAATTTTTCTAATATATACTTTTTACCCGAAATTATAGAAATTATGCAAAGATACTCAATGCTTCCTTCGTTCATTGTCTCAATATGATATCCATTCAGACGAATATTTTTGAAACTTAACAAGTTTCTTTGAGACTTAGAAGAGTATAATGCATCTTCTATCATTATTTTGGTGCCACCAGATAGAATAATATTTGCTCTTCTGGAGCCTTCAATCAATCTTGTACTATCACTTATGGTATACACATTGGTTTTTCTATTATCCAAATAAGAGAAATATCTCTTATCTTTCAATATTGTATGCGTTGTGGCACTGTCAACCAAACATATTTCCTTGACGTTCATCTTAGAGATATCCATGCCAATATCCATTCTCTTCATTGAGTAAATAAAATTAATAAGAAAATATAAAATAAATTAAATATGAAAAAGTAAAATAAATTAAATAGACTTGTATTATAATAAAACAAGAGAACATAATAGGAATTTTCATAGTTATAAAATTAAAATCATTCTTGATTTCTTGCACTTTCATCATTTGGATCATTAATAAAATTAGAAATATCCAAGTGCGTTATATTCTCAAGGCCAATAGCAAATTCAATGAAATCATTTTGGACAAAGTTTGTCTCCACATTCTTGCCACTCATCTTGGACAAACTTATACGCAAATCATCTTGTATTCAAAGATCCTTGATATAGGTCGGCAAAATATTTTGGTGTACGACAAGTACGTTGCTAATGACCTTGCATTCCACATCGATGACAGTTACTAATTGTAACTTCTTTTTTTTATGCCACTCATTATTTTTCTAGGTCTTTCATCCTTTACAACTTTCTTTGGATGATAAATTTACTTGATTGACCACCACCATGATGAAATTTATTATAATCTCGTCCTCGTCCTTGTCCGCGGCCTCGACTACGACCACGATTATGGTAATGATATAGCATCACATTCACTTCAGGGAATTGAGCAAAACCAGTAGGACGAGATTCATGATTTCTCATCAACAGCTCAATGTGTTGTTCAGCCACCAGAAGGCATGAAATCAACTCAGAATATTTTGTGAAACTTTTTTTTCACGATATTACTGTTGTAAAAGCATATTTGAAGCATAACAATAATATTACAACATGATTATATCTAAATAATTATAAAATTATACTCACCCAAATATACCTTTGTAGAAACTAAGATTATTGTTTGTTCTTTGTGAAGAACTCTTGTAAGACTCTTGATTCTCCTTTTGTTTATAAGAGTATCATGTTGATAACGTGTTATAGAATATAACGATAAGAAGAATTGAGGAGAAAAGAATAAGGAAGAATTGAGGAGAAAAGAACAATAGAGAAAACTTAAGAACAAGATAGGGAGTATAAGATCATATCAAGTACTCAAAACAAGTATGTACAAAGTGAACAATGTTACCTCCTATTTATAGGTAACATGATAGGGTACATGAAGAGACATTGGATGATAAATAGTTTTGTAATTACAAAATATTCATTACACAATTGAATAGACATAATAAGTTATTTGTCTTTTCAAATGCCAAACATTTGATATTCATAACAATAATAAATTAATTTTATATATTTACATAAAAAATGATTAACTAGAAGAATATCGTGATTTTTTTTTTATATTTGAATAAATATAAATTAAAGGTTGGTTGCATGAAGAGCGGGAAATATTAGAAGGACACGTGGTGTGGAAGCTCTAAAAGTACAACGTTTGATATTACGACACGTGTTTGTTAGTGTTTGCTGAAAAAAGTAAACAAACCTTTTATACCAAAGAGTTGGCGACGCTTGTTCATCGTCTCCTTAAAATCTGCTACATCCCTGCCCCACGTGCCCCTTCTTTCATTGAAGCCATCCGTGGTACATGCGCTCCACGTGTCGATCTCTTATCGATCAAAGGGCAGTAGGGTCTTTTGAATTATCTGCAAGCCACCATTCTCCATCTCAGTCGTCAATGAAGGTTATTTTATTTTATTATTATTTTCTTTTTGTTTTAGTCTACTTTTTTGTTTGATTTTCTGTGTCGGTTCTTTGGCTTTCTCAAGTGGGTTTCAATGGTTTCTTTTGTGTTCCTGGGATTTTTTGGGCAGGGAAGTGAAAAGCTTTGTGGTGATTTGAATGAGAATAGAGCTCGCTGGGGAAGCTTCCAATGGAGAACCTGGGAATTCTGAGCTCATGTGTGGGTTCTTTTGGTCGGTATTCGAACAAGTTAATGATTTTTAACAAAATTTCCTTTCTGGACTTTTGGGGTTGGATTTTGTTTCGTGGTAAGAGTTTCTCATCTCGGTGTCCTTGAAGTTTCACACTTTCATCTTGGGTTTGCTTTCTCACCTTCAAATGGCACAAGCACAGAGCATTAGGAACATGGACGGTCAGCAGCAGCAGTTACGACGTATGTCAATGGGGAATGGGTTGCCTAGAGATTTGTTGCATACGTTCGTGTCTGGAAATCCTTTCACTCTCAAGCTGCAAGAGGAAACAGAAGAAGAGGGAGATGTTGAGCTGAGCCTTGGACTCTCGTTGAATGGAAGATTTGGTGTTGACCCTAGAGCCAACAAGCTTACTAGATCGTCCTCAATCCCAGATTTCGTCAACCCAACGAGTAAAAATGGGAGCGCTTTTGTGGGGCCTGCGACAAGCACCAACCTTATGAGAACTTGTTCCTTGCCTGTTGACTCGGAGGAGCAGTGGAGGAAGAGGAAGGAGGTGCAGACGCAAAGGAGAATGGAGGTAAAAAAGAAGAGACTAGGTAAGAAGAGTAATTCCAAGGCAGTGAAGGATACGAACAAGGGCTATGAAGAAGAGAATGGTGACGACAACGAGACAGAAAAGGGAAACATCAGCAATCATCACAAAACACAGCTCAAGAATTTCAACAATGATTTTGGTTATACTGGTGGCCAAACACTTGTTCCTCGGGAAGAATTAGCAGCACCACAATCACAGGGATCAATTCTATCTCAAGGCAGTGGGTTGTCAAGGCTATTTGATTCTGAAAGCCAGCGAGTTCAAGGTAACTTTTTCTGTTCTTTTAAATTCCCTGTTTTATTTAATTTTCTTCAATAACCTCTTGGTTGTGGATTGGCTGGTTTATTTGATTTATGTTTATTTTACACCTGATGAACTATCCATGTATGACTTCACTGTTCTTATAGTTTAACTAGCTCTTTATCTCATTTTTGTTTCTGTGCCAATTGGTTCAATTGTTTTCAATTTCTGATAATGATACAAGTCACAGCCCTTTGAGGGAACAAAAACTCCTTCCTTACGTGTTTGTTTATCTTAATCATCTTTGTCAAATCTGGAATGAACCTAATCTGCAATATTGTTCCTGGAATAGATATCTGTTTCTGAGAATAGCTCACATCATGAAGATTTAGTAAAAATCATCTTATATTCACACAGATATTGGAATTTGCCAACACTCATTTGGATTTGACATTTTTAGGATTTCATGTCAATAACCAAGCAAGATGGTAAACTCAGGTTCTGGTAACCAGACGAATTGAGATATTATTTATGGGATCTCATAGTGAATTTTCTTTTTCATGACTCTGGTGATATTGTTAAGCTCAAACTTTCCGGAACAGAACTACAAACCAACTTGCTCCATTCAACATCTATTGTTAGGCTTTTCTAATCCTGCCTCAGAAAATTATGATCTTTCTTCCATATGAGCTGTGTGTGCATTCTTCTTTGTTTTTGGGTAAACTGTGTATGCGTTCTTTGATTATGTTAATTGCTACTACGCAGGTATGAACAAATGCATGGAAGCAAAGAGTCGCAGCAGTGTTCCATCTCTGTCAGAACGTGAGAAGAAATCGATGGTTACACCTATAATATCAACCCAGGAGGAATCGGGCAATCCTGGAGGAGTCACAAGGGAAAGCAATAGATGTGACAAATCGAGGGTTGCCGAGAACGGAAGATCCAAGGAGGAGATGGTGAGAAGTGTGCTAGAGGACATGCCATGCGTGTCTACAAAAGGAGATGGACCCAACGGCAAAAGAATAGAAGGTTTTCTCTACAGATACCGAAAAGGTGAGGCGGTGAGGATAGTTTGTGTTTGCCATGGAAGCTTCCTTTCCCCGGCTGAGTTTGTTAAGCACGCCGGTGGTGGCGATGTAGCTCAACCTCTGAAGCATATAGTTGTCAACCCTTCTCCCTTTTTGTAATGTCAGCTTCCACGCTGAATCTTTTCATGTTCCCCGAGGGTAAAAGGACTCCCTTTTGGTTTCTTCCTACGCAAATCTTCCCCACAAAGAAAAAACTTGTGGCCATTTTACATGATTGAAACCTAAATATTTTGGTCTAGTCTGATATCCTGCCGTTTATACAATACGCATCGAAGTCATAATGAAAGGAGACTTAAAAATTCATGTTCATCAGCGTTTTTGCATAACACGATTCAGACAGAAATTTTCTGTACATTAGTGCGTTACTTGAGGGACAATGCTGTAAAGAGATTATGATTTGGCACAATCTTCAGGAAGAAATAAGATCCAAGGATGCTCCCATGAATTGATGTAGTTCAGGGAGAAGTTGAAACTGAGAGCATACCACCTTCAAGATTTGAGAGAGTACTTCTGTCTTGTGGGTTCATTTGGATTCTGCAGTACTTGCAGACTTCATGTACATTCTTCAGGCCGAGAGGTTTTCCATTTAGCCAGTATGCAAAAAATAATTAAGATCCAAGAACTTTCGGCTGTACAGGAGATTGGCAATGATTGATAGAATTATCTCAATGGCCAAGTGAGCAGCAAGAGAAGCAAGAAAACCAACTGTTTCCTGCAGCCTTGGGGGTTGTTTCCGGTGTCTGTGCAGGCGGCTCTTCTGGCAACTGCATTTTTGTGGACGGTTTCTTCATCGTCACTCTGACCGATGCATTGGCCGCCATGTGGGATTCAAAGCTGAGAAAGAGCAACCAAAGTTAAGACTTCATTTACATGGTCCACAGGAAAATATACCTGAGACTCGGCTAACTTACACAGGGAATTGAAAAGATTGGATGCTGCTGAACGAATTCCGCACTTCTTCATCTTTATGAATCTTTACTGGATGAGCAGTATATTTTTCAGGCTCATATTTCCCTGGAACTGCCTTTTGTGATCCAATCCTTGCAGCTTCAACTGTGCTTTGCTTTGGCTTATCAGGACTATTCTCTGTCTTCGTCTCCATGTTCTCTACTTCGGTGACAGGATGCAATCTAGGAGAAGGAAAGTTGTACATCTCGTCAGGCCTGAGTAGTTCACCGGATTTATACATCAGGAATGCATTGTCTTTAGAGAAGCTGTTATTTCCCATGTGAATGCTAAACAATGATTCATTCGAAGTCAAGCTCCATTCCCCGGGATTTGCAGGCTTACTAGCGAAAATGGATGATGGAATTCGATTCGGATTAGGATTTCCATGGGATAACGGTGGTAAAGATTCTGATACTTCTTGAAGGGGATTGACAGGATCGTCCTTTTCAACATGGCCTAGTTCTACTGAAGATTCTGATGAACGAGAGGACCTTGAGTCTTCACCTTCAGGAAGAACACCGACTCCGTTACCTGTTTCCTGAACAGCTTTTAAATGCTTGCCACTCCCACTCCCGTCTTGATTCACCATTCTGCCGGTAATCTAATCACTCCGGTCCCGATTCTTCCCTAACTGCACTGGAAAAAAAAAAGGCATATCAATTGCAGCAAGAATGTCTGCAACTCAGACATCATCAGGTCTAACTTTTCAATTGAAAATTCAGACTCAGATACAAGACATAACAGCAAAATCCGATCAAAATTCGAGAAGATATTAATCATACGACCAACAGACACTATAACTCTTTTAACTAAACATCAAAACCCAAACTTACCAGAATGTGCCCTTTCCTTCTCGACGTATCACAGAAGTCAGTGCATACAATAATCCAAAAAAACGTTACGAGAAAACAAACTCCGAGTATAAAATAAAGAAGAGCAATATGGATTTGGCAGACAGGACAGGTCGAGTACAATCAAGGAACGACTAAGTTCTTACCTTTCAGAAAGTTAAGAAAAGAAAGACCAAGAGAAAATTTCGGTGACAGACTCTCCTGTTTTCTGCCATTTTAATTAACTGACCGGTATTCTGGTTTAACAGGTCTTGTTGCTTGTAATTATCTACTTAAACCCACTTCTTTGGAACGCTAAAATTAACCAAACCGATCAAATTCGTTCTGTAATGGTTGTAACTTGCTAACATCTTTTTGATTCTCTACTGAATCCTCTTACAACTGTTGGAGGGTAAGAAGACAACAAGAACAGAAACTGTGAACTAATTTCAGTTTAAATGCATACCTAATCGCCATTACATTATATTTTTTACCAAACATTCGAATCTTGATTAAATACGTATTTGGTTATAGATTAGGTTAGAATAGAATCATCGTATAAAAAATCCGGAAACTGGATTCCATGGTTGGATTTCTTCACCATTGGTTATAGCAACATGAACTGCAATAACTCCAATTCACGGAACACACATAAAAGAAGTATTTATGGTGTCTTGCTCACAGGTAGCTAAAACTAGCTAGTTTTCGAATGGTTTTAAATGAGAAAGTAGCCGTACTCAGGTCAGGAATAGTATTCCATCAAACATATAAAATTGGCAAACAGCTCTCTTTTCTCACTTTCTGGGTAGTAGCTGCTCACTATTAAATGTGACGTGACCAATAGCTATCACTTCCACGATGAAAGCCAAGCTATTAGCCTTAATTCTGGCTTTGACCATTTCATCACTCTTCCACCGTCTTGTCAACGCCACCTGCAACCATAGTAATCCGACTTCAACTGTTCCTCGCAAGAACAGATTTAATGGAGATTGTGTGTTCTGAGGTGTGACGAGTAAATGGGGTGCACACACTGCGCAGTGGACTCCGTGGAGCAGATGAGCATTTCAAGGAGAAGCTGCAGGTGGATAGAAAGGTCTAGATGGTGAGAAGAAAAAGGAGCATTGACTAATTGAGAGTAGGACACTGAGCTTTTCCTTCTCTCCCTTTCCCTCTTTCTTCAGTAACTACAGAAAGTGGTGGCAGAATTGAGTGTGGATGGGTCTTCACTTCTAAGCACTTTCACCCCCAACAACTCTCTGCTCATAAATACCATACTTACTCCTAATCCTGAGCTTTCTCTCGATGGAGGCTTATGTAATAATGTAGGAGACCAGAAATTCACCTGCAGGAAAGAACAGCCAGAAGAAGACTGACTAATCAAGTAATGATGAAAGTGATGGAGCTGGCTTTATTATCGTTTGATTCTTTACTAAATTTTATGAAAAGGAGAGGTACCAGACGATCAAACAAGGGGAAAAAGGAAGGGGAAGGTGTCATCAACAACATGGGTTACTACTGCATTCATTGCAGAAGAAAAAGAACAGACATTGGCAGTTTTGGCACCACAGAGAAAGACCAATGCTACAAGTCTAAAACAGCCATCATCATCATCATCACCACCATGGCCGAACAGTGTATACCATTTTGGGATTTGCATTAACAACCTCTTCGCGTGCACGTAAAGAGAACCACATATATAAAAGCAGGGCCCTTTTATTATACTGTCAAACTCTTCATTATATTTCGGTATCCAGGAATTTGAAATGGGATGTTAAATTGAATTTAACAAATTAAATATATTAAAAATCTTGTTCAATTCCAATTTCGATCCAAATTCCTGACGATAGAACACTAAACATTAAACAGGCTGTTATTATTGAATTTTAATCTCAAGCTTGTTAATGTTCAATCATCCTGACAAGCTGTCCCTATTTCCTTTTGACTTACAAGTAATACTAACATTAGCTGATGCCAAAAATAGCAGGACGACTGCTGTCTATACTACCAATCTATACACTTATTAGTATTAAAGCATGTAATTATTCTTCTACTTTTGCCTGATATATAATTGTTATTGCACTGATTGATTCAGAAGCTGTTCCAGCTGCTTGAATAGTCATCAAAATGACTTGTTAACCATTTATTGTTTTATCAGAGATTCAGTCATCTTAATTGAAAAACCAACTACTAATATAGATCCCTACCCTCTCTCTATCCTATTTATATCAACTGTTCAGCGGGCGCTGTGTGCTTACCACAAGTCACACAGAAGTCAGCCATTGGTTTGGTTTTTCTTTTCCTTCTACTTCTTCCCATCATATTTATCAATGGCAGGAAGAGACATCTTCCTGGTTCAGTTCTTGCTGTGGTTGGCTCTCTTTGCCATTGGCGGTCATACAGCAAATGTGGAAGAAGAAGCTGACCGGATATCTTCACTTCCTGGCCAGCCTAAGGTCTCTTTTCAACAGTTCTCTGGCTATGTCACAGTCAACAAAGTTGCTGGTAGATCCCTGTTTTACTGGCTCACTGAAGCTGCTGTGCACGACCCTTTGTCTAAACCTTTGGTTGTTTGGCTTAATGGAGGTAAGTAAGCACCCTCTTAAGTTACTGTCTCCCTATATAAATGTTTCCTGAGATTAGATATATGCATGTGATATTAATTAGAATGCTGCATAGAGAGCAGAAGCATTTTGGGAGTAAGAATTCTCACTTCTACTGTATTAGTAGTTCTTGTTTATAATTCTTGAGAGGGTATATTAGCATGCAGGTAGTTCTTCCTTGTTGCCGACATGAAATTGAACGATAAAGATTTTAGATGCTTCACTGTACCGCATCAAGCTGTGTGTGCAATATCTTGGGCTTATCAGCAGCATTCTGGGAGTCCAAAAGTCTCTCTGGTCCACAGTCATTAATTTGTGTATCTAGTAAGTAGGTAATCGGCTCATTTACTCATCACATCAGTTAATTGGCCAGGGGAGGCTCAGGATTTTATGAATCTGCAAGGAAAATGACAAGAAAAAGAGAGTGGTCAGTACCCACATGAATGGTCTGCCAATAGGTGTAAATGATGACATAATCACTCATAAATGTTGGAATAATATGATGGATGATCAAACACTGGGAACAGAAAACCTGCACCTCTAGCAGATTTTTTTGAACTATATTCTGAAGCATATGATCCTCTTTTTGCTCTTTTCTGAAACTGGAAAATAGCATACCATCTTTTACCATTTTCCTAACAGAGCTGAAAATCAGTTCATGGGACCCATCTGAGATCTTGTCTGTCTTTTGCAATCTTTGCTTACCATGGCATGCAATCAGGTCCTGGTTGCTCTTCCGTGGCATATGGTGCATCTGAGGAAATAGGTCCGTTCAGAATAAACAAGACTGCTTCAGGGTTGTACCGCAACAAGTTCTCTTGGAACACAGTGGCCAATCTCCTGTTCTTGGAAACTCCAGCTGGTGTTGGTTTCTCTTACAGCAACCGGTCCTCTGATTTGCTTGACACCGGTGATGTACGAACTGGTAGGACCTTTTATAGCAGTCTGAGAGCTTCTTATAAGTATACTTCAAATGAAAGGATTTGGTGTCTAATATCTGAGCATGATGCAGCTAAGGACTCATTGCAATTCCTAATCGAATGGATGGGTCGATTCCCTCGATACAAGCAAAGGGAAGTTTATCTGACAGGAGAGAGCTATGCAGGACATTATGTGCCTCAGCTAGCCAGAGAAATTATGATGTACAACAAAAGATCCAAGCAGCCCATATACCTCAAGGGAATCATGGTAACTAGCTCCGATACTTTCTCATTGCATTTTCTTCCCCTTTTTGTTGCATTACCGAGAACCATCCAGGTGCCTCCTCTACTGGTGTTTGCTCAGGTAGGGAATGCTGTTACAGACAATTATTATGACAACCTTGGGACGGTGACATACTGGTGGAGTCATGCAATGATCTCTGATAAAACATATCAGCAACTCATCCATGCATGTGACTTCACAAGACAGAAGGAGTCAGACGAATGCGAATCATTGTACAGTTATGCAATGGATCAAGAATTTGGAAACATTGATCAGTACAACATATATGCTCCCCCTTGTAACAATTCCGACGGTAGCTGCAGGATTACCACCCATCAGCCGATTCGATTGCCCCATCAGCCTAAGAGGGTATGCATGTTCTTCAGCTTCAAAATTAATGACTACATAGTCTCAAGTGACTAGACAATCCGTTCACTCTATGCCAATTCCCAGGTTTTCCGGGCTTTATCTGGTTACGATCCTTGTACTGAAAAATATGCCGAGGTTTATTACAACAGGCCAGATGTACAGAAAGCTCTCCATGCCAACAAGACTAGGATTCCTTACAAGTGGACTGCTTGCAGGTGAATCAAGTTGTAGAGTGGGCTTATGAAAAGCAGAATCAATGTACAATGAACTAATGTTAGTACTTTTTGATAGTGAAATTCTAAATCGAAACTGGAACGACACGGATGTTTCCATTCTTCCGATTTACAGAGAAATGGTTGCTTCCGGCTTGAGGGTGTGGGTATTCAGGTATGTATACAAATTTGGTTTTTGAAGGCAAACTGTAACAGTGTAATTAACTCGAACCTATTTGATCTGCTGGACCATTACAGTGGTGATGTTGATTCAGTAGTGCCAGTTACGGCCACCAGATACTCCCTTGCGCAGCTGAAGTTGGAAACAAAAATTTCATGGTACCCATGGTATGTTAAGAAGCAGGTCAGTAGCATAAAAACCCTTTTTTGGATTGGGAAATTTTTTTAGATTACCCAAAATATCTAATGGTTGGGGATATGGTTTTGTGAAGGTGGGAGGGTGGACAGAGGTGTATAAAGGGCTGACATTTGCAACAGTGAGAGGAGCTGGTCATGAAGTGCCACTTTACAAGCCAAGAGCAGCACTTCAACTGTTCAAATCATTCTTGAAAGGGGAGCCTCTTCCCAAGTCCTGAAGAGGAAGTGTCTTTCCAGTTTGGTGTTACGGCAAGTTACCGCTGATCGTTATTGTTTAGGCAAAAGGGATTCTTATCCATTGAAAAGGAAGAAAAAGGAGACAACAAAAAATGGAACAAAAGGAATGGTTTAATATGAATCAGATTATGATTGAAGCTAATGTTTAATGGTTCGGATCAGATTACATTTCTCCGCAAGTCCCACAGAACAAACTTAACCTTTAAAGCCATAACCTACAACTACAAGGGAGCTGCTTTGACATTAACTGTACATCTATCCTTGGATTACGACTAAGATACAACACAAACATCACCCCCTCAACAGAGTTATGCTGAAGATATTCACAACTTCAGAAAGCATCTAGATACTTTTGCCATACCATTTAACACCGTTGCTCACTGCATCGGTCAACCAACTGGAAGGTGTTTCTGAAAGTGACCTCGCAAATGCTAGCAAACGTTGGTCACAAAGCCCAGAATGGTTTTGGCGCTACTTGAGCGGTGCGGCTGTCATTAAGGGGCCCTTCGTTGCCTTCATCAGTATCGTCGTCATCCTCCCCATATTCCATTAGTTTGACCAAAGTATCTGAAATGGGTAAAGGGTTGATACGAAATGCGAAATGAACCAAAAGCGATGATTATAAGTTTAACCACTTATGAAATGCTAGGTCCATTAGCTTCCTTTATCATTGTTTTTGGTATTCTTTCCTAAGTGAAATTCAACGGTTCATGCAGGTTCTGCCAACCAGAAAATCTAAAACGGAAAAGAGCATGAGAATACATTACATATTCCATTACCAGGGACAGAGGCGGACTCCATCTTATTCACAGGATTGTTCTTGTCATGTGCTTTGGCTGCGGGACTAGATGAAGTGAATTTTGGGGGTGGAGGAGGCATAGTTCGTGGAGGAGCTGGTGGCATCGCATTTGATGGCTGGACAGCCTTCCTTGGAGCTGGCATTGTAAATGTGTTTCTCGTGATAGGTTCCGGTTGCTGCCATCCAAGCTTCAACAATTCCGATCCCTGCAGTGTGTCAGGAAAAAAGAAAGAAAGCAAAGCCTAATCCTTAGTATCTATAAAATAAAAAACTTGCGATAAAGTCAAGTTAATATTTTTCAGCAAAAAAAAAAAGTCAAGTCCATAACTAACAGCCCTGTCAACCCTAAAAATCATAAAGACAAAGAGACTGATGCATATGGCCCATTCACAAGCCATAAAATCTTCAACCCACCAACCACCTTCAGGGAGAAAGGGGAAAATATCATGAACGTGGTACAAGACTCATTTTTCAAATTCTCATGTTAAATATTATTAGAGGAACGGGCATTATTCATTGCATAATCAAAAAATGGCAAGGTTAATATCTGCAAAGGAAATTTAACAGTGGTACAATAAACAAAACAAGTATATATTTCATTTCTGATAAAAAAAAAAGTATACACTCCTTTGAGATACTATATATTCAATCAAATAGCAGATGTGCTCAAAGGACCCATACTTGGAAAAATGTTCATATGTGATTTTGTGCGCTTTGAATATATTGTTCACTGACACTGGTTTCAAAAACGACAGTCAGAATCTTTAAAGTTTAAACACAATGGAAAAGATCAGTAAAGATCTAAGTATGGCCTCTGATAAAGACTTTATAACTGGTTATAATATCTATATAAGGCATGTATATCTGGCAGATTAAGAATAACACAACCAATTGGAAGAAATCAGCTTTTGATCATTGCCCTGAATCAGCAACAGTCCATTGCTGAGTGCCTCAACAACTGCAAACCCTGTTAAACATACAAACCAATGGCCCTAACATAGAGGTCTCGTAGCAGCCTGTTAGCTTCTTAGAAGGTCAGAGAAAATACCTGGAATATCAAGCAATAAAAGTCAGCTTAAGTAGAAGGAATAGTACACAATAAAAGAAATCTTAAAAATAAGGGTTTAGCAGACTCAAAGCATTCGATGATGCATTATCCATGCTTCTAAGGAAGTGCATTTCACAAGGAAACATGCATGCAGTCTTCAACTATATGAGGCAGTTGGAACTTGAAACTTGGAACTTTGCTGATGCTTTAATCCTATAAGCCTAAAAATACCTAGTTGGAGCCCATTCTAGTCCTGGCTTGGAACCCGGATCAAGAGGTTTCTAAGTTTGTCATGGTGCTCCAATATAAATGTTCTAGTCCGCTATATTGAGACAAAGACACCTACCGCAAAGGCCTTTTTTTATATCAACAATATGTACAGGGTTCAGCTCAAGCTCCATGCCTTAATTACTCTTGGCCTCAACACTTTCAAGAGCAGCAGTGACATTGATGTACAACTCCTCAAAAGAAAGTATGCATGTGCTGCCAATTAGTGTCACGGGCCTAGATAGATATTCTTGGCAAGTTCACAACTCAAACTCACCACCCCTAAATAATGTACCGAAACATTCTTCTGCAGTTAAAAATAATTTTAAGACACCCACTAAATGTGCTAAGGAACAAAAATTGGCCAAGAACCTTTTGCCAATGGCGGAAACATCTTGGTTTGCTGTTTTACTACTCAAAGTTTCATCTCCGAGGCAAGTTTTCAAGAAACTGCTCGTGTTTTATCAAAAGCAGCTCTCCACAAAATGTGCATATTGTATAATCCCATTCTGATGGAAGATGGAACACCACGACATCATCAACAAAACTAGAGTGGGCAAACTTCTACTCTCACTATCACGCAAAAAGAAACATGACTTATGAGGGAGAGCAAAAATCCACAAGTTTACTCCCTTTCAGCAATTTGGCAGCTTTCGCTCTCTCTTTGAAGCTTCTATAGAAATATCAAGATACAGCTAATCTTCTGCCGATCTATTGAAACATTAACTTCTACAATAACTCGAAGATTACTGATAAATTCTTGAGCCTGCTGTTCTATGAAAAAGTATGCTATCTGATTGTCTCATGACTTGAAGCCCATAATTTTTATTATTGCATTTGGAAAATATGCTTTCAAGAAGAAAAAAACTGCACAGATACCTGAAGAGATTTTGCAGGATTCATTGAACCAACTGGTAACTCTTGAAATTTTCGTCTCTGTTTCAGCAGTTTTCCTTTATCAGAAATAGAGGCTGTGCTTGGTTTTGGTGCAGTGCTTTCTGTGGAAGTCATAGGGGCAACTGTAGAAGAGATGGGAGAAGATGATTGCCGAAGGGCTAGGGCAACTTGCTGCAGAGGTGTGGCCTGAGGATATATATCACCATATCCATTATAGCTAGTTCCCCTGGATACCAAAGACTGAGAATAGCTGGTCAAGTTTGATTGAAGCTGTGTAGAGTTCACTGTTACCCCGGACTGAGGTACAGTCACTTGGGGAAATACAGTGGAGACTCCCGGAACTGAAACTGAACATGCTGGCATTGATGGTATTGAGTTCATTGCAGAATATGTCAAACCAGAAGCTGAACCAGGATTTACTTTAAGCCCATTCCCGAGATTTTGAATTCCCCCCAACAGTTGCGGTGGTGGAACAGCATTATAAAGTTTGCTTGATGAAACTCTGTAAAAAGATTGGACATAGAACTAGAAATTTTTCCACATAAAAAAATCAAAATTACAATCACCAATTCCTTAGAATAAAAAAGTCATTCAAGCAAAGATTGACAAAGAGCCCGAACTAGAACATGACCTACAAATTGGAGACTTAGCAACAAAAGTGTTCATCGAACAAATGCACAGTATGGTAAAAGCTAGGAAAATATGGGAAAAAAAAGACTGACTATTATTGTAGCTAGTTAAAAAAGCAGAAAATTTTTTTCCAAAATCCATTTTGCAGAAGCAAAACATAAACAGGGGATGCATTTGATACCAAATTTACTGTGATTAGAAGTCTGACCTGGAGGCACCACACTCTGAACTAATTGTGTCCAGAAGATTTTCAGCCAAAAGCTTAGCATCATCAAGACTTTTTAAATTATTAGCAGACAAAAATAAATGAAGTGGTTGGTGTGTTTCTGCATCGAAACAATAGTAGAGAAAATATTACTAAGAAAGACAAATCTAACTAACTAAAAATCAAGTGCACCACCAAAACTTTGCATGCGTCTAAGCACTACCTACCTCCACTATTTGGGCTGTCAGAATTTCCAGAACCCAGCCCTCTCAGTGTTACATTTGCTCCCGTTTCATTCATAATGTGATTTATATATTGATCCTGCACAAGCAAAACCAAACCAACACAAAACAAAAAACAAGCTCCCCCATTTGAATGGAGATGTTAGAGGAAGCTTCAAACATTAGAATCCCTCATCTTCATCGTGCATTAAGCTAATGAAACATGATGGATAAAGGAGAAAATAGTGAGCAAGACACACCCAGAGTGACAGAAAACATAAGATTTTATCCTGAAATATTTATTAATATAACAATACGGGATAAAAAAATAGAATCATAAAGATCCACTATATAAAAATGAAAACCACATATTATAGCACCTTGAGAGACAATATGAAAAAGAAAACTCACATTTGGTCCACGAATTCTAGCAATAATGTTCAGTGATGGATCAGCTTCAAAGCCCAAAAACACACAAGTGCTATGTTCCTGAAGAATTCATTCAGTTAGAGATTTTTGCAAAGAAAAGTAACAAGTATGGAGTTAATATGGCAGATTCTCACCCCGTTGCTCATAGTAGTTGAAAAAACAGAGGCAGACAGTATTCCTTGGCCTAGTTTAAGCATTTCATCAACCAAGGCAGCTGCACGATCAACCGCCAAAATCCGTTCAGTAGTATCTTTTAACTGCACAATAATCCATAAAACTATAAGAATCCTGAATTGCTTACTTATGGGACAATTCACAAAAAAGGGAATATATTCTAACATAGAGATCCTAGGACAATATCTGGCAAAGGATAATTTAAAAGGGACAGTGCTTGCCCAGACCCACTACACCTGAGCTCATAAGACAGATAGGAGACCAAGGCATCAAACATGAAACTCAATTACAAGAGTTGCGATCAGACCCAGATGGGTACTGTCAAGTAGTGAGATGGCTAAGCATAATTGCAATATTTCAATTCATTATGTTCAAAGACAAGGCAGAAGTAAGCCATTGGTTAAAAAAAATTATAAAGTCTATGAATTTATTGCATCGCCAGACTACTATTCAAAAATTTGTAACTGCATGCATCAGTGAGAAGTACTCATCAAAATACATGAACGACACTTACATGAGCAGCAGCAGAAATGTGAAGATACAATGGTTTATCACCATCAGGGGGTGCATTTGGTGGACGATATTTGCCCCTGTTAAGACATTCAGCACTATCATAAACTACAAATGGAAAGACCCTAGTAAACATCAATTGCATGAGTATAAATGGACATACTAACCTAGTAATCACTACAGCACCAGTGAGCTTCTGAATCTGAAAGAAAAAATGAAACAATTTCATCAGCCTTTCTTCCAACTGAATGATGCAACAATTTCCACTAATTACAAAATAACCAACAGAAATTTTCACAGGCTTGCCTCTTCCTGTGTCTGTCGCTTTGTGAGCTTGTAGCGAACGGAAGGATCTGCATCATTTATAACAATTTCTCTTGCTATTATTAAGTCTTCTTGAATCTTCAGCTGATCCAAAAGAAATTAAGTTTCAAAAATAGAAATGAAACCTTCTACTAATAAATTCACCAAAAATATTGACAGTAAGTAGCAGGTTGAAATATATAAAGCATTAGATTAGAGTTGTGAAACATGTCACAATACATTTAAACTACTCCACAATATCAACAGCGAGAAACAGAGTTCCTCATAATACTAAACTTCATCTCCAACAACGCAATCAGCACAAAAAGCTTAAGTCACATAGACAGTGTGCCACAATAATGAGCCATGAAAAAGAAAAGACATCTCACTTGATTCGGCTTCGAGACACCAACAGTTGCATTTTGCGGCAAAGGCACCACCGGAACAGTTGCAGAATTAGCCATATAATGATTCGTCAAAAGTGCGCCAGAGAACGAAGCTACACCAGGAAGCGGGACACCGGCCACGTTGCCCATTAGGAGGACTCCAGGCACAGCACTCACTGACTCTGCAGGCTGATCCCATTTTCTTTTTTTCCTACAATCAATAAAATGATTACTAAAGCATACCAATACACCAATACCAACCGAGACGAATTCTCATATAACGGCGAACCCTAACCAGAAAACCCTATCAATTCTGACTGCGAGTACGGTTTCCTTTCTTCTTTTCATTTTTGAGACAAAAAACATAAGCAAGAAAATTAAAAGATGATTCATAGGAATCAATTGATCAACTTCAGCAAAAACCTACACAGAAACTATATTATAAGAATGAACGGTTACCTTTGGCGCACATGAGAAGCGTCGGTAGAATTGCAATTTTCCGACGTTACACCTTCACTATGGTCCTCCGTCATTTCTCCCCTATGTTTTTCCCGGCTTTCTTTCGTTTTAGTTGGCTGTAGCTGCGGTGGCGGGGAGGAGAAGAAGAGGAATGGTCAATTTTAGGACATTTTGGCTTTAGTTTTGTAGGGAATTTTCTAGTGGAAGTAGAGGCTATCAATAGCCTGTCGTTTTCAGCCACGTAAGCATCCTCTAATATCAAGGTTTTGCCAATGCGGCACATCGACATCGTTACGACACGTCGGCTGAATCTTCAGAAATGTATTTAGCAACCCAATACTTTAATATAAATTAATTAGAAATTTATTAAAAAAAGAAAAAAAAAGGACCATCAATTCTGAATATGGGGAAATCGAAGGCAAAAGATTTTTCACAGCTTTATATAAATATATTTTTGTATTTTTAATTTAAAATAAAAATTTAAGTAATATTTTTATATACAATATTGAGATAAAAACGGATATTTAGGATATGTATTGGGCTTTTGGGCCTCAAGAAAAGTGGGGCCCAGAGATTCACCAAAAGCGCGTGCTTGTATATAGAAATAAGTCGGTGGCTCTTCTTAAATCCTATTCCAAATTCCGAATATGTAGCGGATTTCTTCATCCTTGATCCTCACGTCACCTACCCTCACTATACAAGCCCATCCCCGCTTGTTTGCTAGTTCAAACCATATATCAGACGGAAGAGAAATCTAGAGCAATCAGCTGAAAGATTTCAAGATTCGAAACCCTAAAAACATCAACAATGAAAGATACTAGCCACTGTTCGGATTGCAGGAAAGAGACGGATGTTGTTATTGACCACAGAACTGGGGACTCGATATGTTGCGAGTGTGGATTAGTTCTGGATTCGCATTACATCGACGAATCCTCGGAATGGAGAACCTTCACCGACGACAACAACGACAAGGATCCCAACCGAGTGGGTGGCCCTACGAACCTCATGCTGAGTCCAGCAGCCACTCTGGTCACCACGATCTCCAAGCAGAGTACCAATACGGGGTCGTCGATTAAGGGCGGTAATTTGGTGTCGTTGAAATTGAAGCCCAAGGAGTCGCCACAAGATAGGATTGTGACCAATGGGTTACGTACTATAGAAGATATGGCAGATAGGTTGGCGATAATTGAGACGATCAAGATGAGGGCTTGTGAGATATACAAGAACACCGCGGATAAAAAGTGTTGCACGGAGAGGAACCGGAATGGGGTTTCTGCGGCAGCTTTGTTCATCGCTTGCAGAGAAGAAAGGAGCCAGAGGACATTGAAGGAGATATGTATGGCTGCTAATGGAACATCCATGAAGGAGATTAACAAAGCGGTTCTGATGATAAGGAGAACACTGGAACTTTCTGATACTGGCTCACTTCAACCAGCCGAGTTTGTGAGGCGGTTTTGTTCCAAACTCGGGATGCAAAACCAGGAGATGAGAGCCGTGCGTGAAGCTATTGCAAAAGCTGAAGAGCTTGACATAAGGAGGAACCCTAAATCTGTCTTGGCAGCAATCATTTACTTGGTTTCTCAGCTTTCGAAAGAAAATATGCCTCTCGGAGGTTAGATTCCCACTTAATGTTATATATCCTAATTATGACCGTCAATTTCTTTTATATATATATATATATATATATATATATATTGAGAAGGACATTCTACAGCTAGACTCCAGTGTTTTTTTTTTTTTTTTTTTTTTTCTGTTTTGTTACAAAATCTTTTTGATAAGCATGTGAGTTATGCCCAGCAGCCATTGCAATGGCATCTGAAGTTGCGGAAGGGACAGTGAAGAAGTCCTACAAGGATCTTTATCCTTATGCTTCGAGGCTGGTACCCAGATGGTATGCCAAGGAGGAGGACCTCAATAAGCTCTGCAAGCCATGAATCCTTTTGTAAGCATAGATGGATGCACTGACTGGGAATCCTACAGAATGTTTCGTATATCCAAATTGAAGATTTCCCTTACAAGAATTCTTAACTATACGAGGGAGGAATTAGAGGTCTAGCTATGGAAGCAAGAAGTCCACACAATGTTTCATACAGTGTATTGTACTGTTTCTGAATTAAAGGAGAAACTCCAATTCAATTGATTTCAAATATTTATTGTTTTTTGGGATTAGATTTTGAATATTTCTGGATCAATTGAGAGTTTTTTCACTACCTAATGCTATAAGTCAATTTTGATTCAATATTTTATCTGGGGTTTAATTCATAAAGTTGTCATAATTGACACTATCATATGTAATTATTCTAAAATTAATTGAAATAAATATTAATTAGTTATATATTAAAATATTATAATTAACTTCAGTAAGTCCAGTGTCTCATCCTTTGATGATCACATGTCAATATCCCTTGAACAAAGCAGCTATATACCCCTCCTGGCTCCTACTTCACTCTTCTCTTGATTCTTCCCATGTGATCTCCCATGTGCTCCCCTTCCTCACTTTGTTTCTCACACTTGCAGTTGAGGGCTTCACTGGTCCATCTCACCTTCACATGCACCCTCAAGGGGAAGCCACTCCCACAGACTTCTCAATCAACTTCCCCGCCCCTATCTATGCATGGCTAATAGCCAAGTTGTCATCATCTCTCTTTTCTCGTAAAACCAAGCTTTGTCTTGCTAAATTAAACAAGGATCGTCCTCATACATTGCTCCTTTTTGAAATTGTTCTCTGCAACTTTTTTGCTTTTGAATCATCATCATCATCATCATCATCATCATCATCATCATCATCATCATCTGGCGTTTACCATTTTGAACTTGTGCTAGCTGATATTGTTACTTAGACCCATAAGTTCCTCCCCATCTATCTGCAGTAATAATCAAATCTCACAGTTTATGAGCACGCTACCTGTAGATTTTGCATTATCCAAACTTTGCCAATGGGCATGCATTAGAGTCCCAGACGGTGCTATCTCTCCGAATTCTACCTCGCAAGTCGTTCCTTCCTTTCCCGCTTTAACGTTTCAAAGGTGAAATGCGAAACTGGGTTCAATTTCCTTGTAAATTTGCACTCCAAAAAGTAACCAAAAAAGACCTTGGGTGCACAGAAATATCACTGTAAGTAGGACCAGATCCCGCAAAGTTGCAGACATCCAATGGCCCATCAACAACAAATGTTGCTTAAATGATCTGGACCCTTGAATCTATTTTCTGTTGCAGATATATATCTACTTGCAGTTCCTAGCTATAACGATTTCCTCTATTTTCAACGAGATATTTCTAGTCTGGATGTTTTAAAACCTTTTGTATGATTAGCTGATGAATGTGATATTAAGTGACCAGATTCAGGTTTTCCTCTTTTTCCATTGATTTGACTTATCATTCTTACAGAAAATGAAGCCTATACGGTATATTTTCCATCCTGATATTCAAGAACATATCTCAGTAAATCTAAATCAAAATCCGAAAAAAAATAATAATAAATCTATATCAAGATCATAGTAGACTACAATAGAAATGTAAATATAGAGCATTAGATAATTATGTTGTAGCTAAAAAATATAATAAATCCTTTTTTTCTGTTTATTACCGATCCTGAAGACTACGCACGAGACATGGTTTTCACGCGCAGAGATTTATCCTATAATATGATTAAACAATGACTTACAGAAAGTGCAGCTCATAAACATTTGAGATTTGTCAGAAAAGGGGCAGGTAAGAAGAGAACAAAGCAGGATAAAGAGGACAAAGAGCAGGACAACAATGGCATTGTAGCAATTACAACTAAACCAAGTGGCAAAAGTCTAAGCTACCATTACTTAAACACCAGTTGTCTCTAACATCACCCGACTGCTCATTTCTCTCTAGCGTCTAAACCAGAAAAGAAAAACACATCACACCTCCTTCCCTCTCTTCTAGCCATGACTTCAATGCCAAAGGATTCCAGCATTTTACTGAAGAGGAAACCGGGGAAGGAAAGGAGAAGAAGAAGAAGAAGCAAGGTGATCTCCAGAAGGAGAGTGCATGCGGGTGTTTGTAGGGGTCAAGAACGCATTGACAGTGGAGGCACCTGCTCCAAGGTTTCAGACAAGCTGGTGGCTCTCAAGAACCTTATCCCTACCCACAACGGTGAGGCTGTCAAAGATGAGAATCTGTTTCTACAAACTGCTGATTACATTGTCTCTTTGAGGGCCCAAATCCTCATCTTGCAGAGCTTGATTGACCTCTATGGATCTGGCGAAAGAGAAAACAATGCTGTATTATAACATCTTGTTTGTTGTCCATGAAAAGAGAGAGTGATAACATCTGTCGGTGTCCAAGAATTTCCCTTGCAAGTTTGATGGAGAGAATCAAAGTGCAAGGAAATTAATCCTGAAAAGTTTGCAACTCGTTGGCTAGTTTATAACCATATGAGGGTCTAGCTAGCTGTGTTCTTCACAGATTTTCTTGTAGCCATATGTTACTGGGATCGATGCATTAGACCTTATCCCTTCTGTTATTTTTCTTTCTCTTCCTTAATGAGTACACGCTTTTGTTACTGATCGAATGAACGATATGGAAAATCCCACTTCTTGCAGTTGTGATTTGACCTTTTATCAGAAATTTAGTTCTTTTAACTCGGTTTGCGCATCTCCAACTTTAAATAGTTATTTATTGTAACCCCAAAGAGTTCGAATTTTGTTTCTCCTTTTTCCAAACCCGGCATGTGCATGCTTGTCTATTCGATTGGAAAGTTGTCCTATGGATTGGTGTAAACTGAGGTGCTGCCCGGCATTCTGTCAGAATATTGCAGTATGTGTTGTAGGAGTATGGGGTGGGGGGGTGGTGAGCATGGCAATGTGACAGTCACTGCACATTATTACTGCACACAGAAGTCGAAAGAGTGGGATGGGTTGGGTTGGGCTGTGCTTCCTGATATACTACTCATTCGACATGTTATATCAGTGAATTGTCCGGCTTTGCCTTTGTTTGCCTTTGTCTCCTGGTCATGGTAATGGGGCATCACTGCCACACTGTGGGATGTGAATGTGAATGTGATGATGGCGACAGGTTACTACTCTGTAGTCAAGGAAAAACCCATGTGCTAAAGCCAAATTTTGAGGGTCTTTTCCTCTTCTTATTTTTCTTTTCCATATCCACTACTGATCCAGGTTTGCTCATATGACTGAGAATTGCTAAAGTGGTCTCTCTGATCGTTGCCTGAAAGTGATAATCTTTATTCAACAAATTTCTCTAATTGGTCACAAGTTTCATAGCCCAAAAAGAAGACCCAAGAACAGAGTAATTCTGGGTTTCTGCTATGCTCTACAGCAGCCATTTTTGTTACAGTAATTAACCATGATTTGTTTGTTGATTTGGTCTGTGTCTATTTTAATCGAAAATAAAAAAGAAATTAATTCTGCAGTCCAGGGAATACTCTTCTAGTCAAAAGAAAAAAGGATTTGTAAGGAACTAAATCTTCTTGTTTGTATTAACTTCTTGGAGAAGGATGGAACAAGGAGTTCTAAAATTAATATAGTAAACCTTAATATGACTCCTAGAAATTGATTTTCCCATCAAAGGTTTGACCAAATTGCCAGTTAGGAGGAGCCACATCATGAAACTGCAGTGTCTTGTGATCACTGGTAGTGACTTGAAATGACAAACTCTGACCCACCAGCGAAGTCCCACACAGCCAATTCTGGCCCCAGTTTCTTGACAATTGTATCCAACCAGTCTTACTTCCTTTAATCTTCACATCAATAGCATCACCTGCCCTTCCAACGTTGTATACCAACACCAGATTCCAGTAAGGGTTCCCATTGATCTCAAACTTAACCCCTCCTCTCTTCTGGCAGTAGACCCGACGGTATTGAACAGGGATGATGCCAGCTCTGTATACTGCAATCTTGGTAAACATTGGCATGGATAGATCAAAGTGTTTCTGCGGTGGGTTACACCAAGTATCGAATGCTTTAGTATAATTAGGAGGGCAAAAGTTGGTGGCTGTGATCTTGATCGTGCCTGCTCCTTTGATGCACCACTGTGGATCATTCACACACATGATCTCAAAGCAAGCACCGCATGATCCTCCATTGTTGAACAGTGCTGTGCTCAGTGCAGCTGTTTCGAGTCCATATCCTTGCTGGAACAGATCACCATATCCACAAGCACCCTCTGCGAAAAAAAAAGAAAGGCAAATCCCCTTTTAAGCATCCTGTACAGCTTCCAGCATAGAACATAAATACATATTTTTACAGTACTTACGCATTGTCTCTGCGCCACTCATGTCGCCATAAAATGTGGCATGTGCCTCTTGCCATGCATCGTCAATGCTTCTTTCATCAAGGCTGAGTTCCCCTGCAGGCCGAGCAGCCACACACAGACAAGCCATCGCCAAGTAAACACCGAGACAGAAAATGGTAAGCCTGGCCATGATGGAGAGGAATCGCAATGTATAATGGTAAATGAAGAAGAGAAACAACTAAGCGATTGTTTATATAATGGTAAATGAAGAACGAGATAGGAAGGACAAATGTAGTATACGTTACAGTTCAGCTAATATGGCTATGCATGGGTTAGTACACTCGGCAAAGGATATAACCATAATAAATGAGAGCGATAGCCTTGCCTAATTATAGGTACATCCTTCTTATTAGCTTAAAACTGATACTTCCAAATTGCTAACCATAGAGACGTGATTGTTATTGTTTTTTCCATGTTTTTGGATTATTTTTCACGTAAAGAAATTATATTGAGATTCCTTAGGCATTTTGTCAGGATTGGGTTCCGAATATATGAGTAGAATTTGAAATGTTGATGGGAAGTCAAGTTGGTGGATTCAATTAGAACAAAGATTAATATGTTGTTATAGATAATTCAATACGTAAATACTTGAGAACATTCAATCAGGATGGTGTTCTTTTCTTACAAACTAGTTCTAATATAGAGAATTGATATATTTAGTCTGAATTCATATGATGTCTTTATTTTACATTTTTTATGTTAGAAAACAATTATATTTCACAAGAAAGGGAACCTGAGGTGTTATCAAGTTTAATTTAAGATTAAGTGAATATGTCGTTTTAGATGCTTATAGAAAAAAACATTTAAGTAAACTTTATCCGCTGATGGTATTTTCAAATTAGTCTAATAGAAACAAGGATTTTTAAATTGGAGTTTAAAGATGACAACTTTAATTCAATGTCTAATTACTCACTGGGTCAACAATGTTTGTGTTCAAAGGAAAGGTATAGACAAATAGAGAGTTGCTTTTATGGCTTCTATGATCCCATCTCTTCATCTGTTTTAAGGAGACTATTGATTAATTGGCATTAAAGGAAAGACAATACTTAATGAAGGAAGGAGGATGAGAAAGAACTCATCTTTCACGTCAATATCAATATTTTGAAAAACAATTGTTTATTGCCAACCAAAATAGACCAAAGGGTTTGATTAGAAGACAATGATCCAGAATTTTCTCTGCTGCAATTGCCCGGAGAGCAAGTGGCTAGATGTCCATCGTTTAACCTAAGCTATAATGTGTAGCCAGGCCAATAATCCCTAAGTAGCATGTAAGGCATTGAAGAGAGACAGATTTGTTCATGGTTTCTATCTTTATTAGCGAGTCTCTCTTGGACTGATGCGTTCCAGAAGTGAGAGCCGTACAAAGGAGGCACACACGAAGTAGAAAAGGAATTGGATTCAGGAAACAGATTCTGAGCATCGGGATATGATATAATCATGTTTTCGATTTTGGATATCGAATATCTTTAAAATTTTAAGTGTACTGAATCCATTCTTTATTCTTAATTGATGTTTTAGATACAACCAAAAAAGATTAGTCTTGATGGATACCCTTTGATTTAAAAAGAAAAATTATATGGATTGTTTCTGACAGGATACTCTGAAAACACTTGAGGAAATAACACAATCTCCTACACTCTGTGGCCTTGAGGCTTGTTCTACATCTCAAAATTAATGATTGGTCGATTCAGAAGAAGCGAGTCCCTGGACTAAGATAGCAATTATTCCATCAAAAGTTACATTTAAAAATTACCAAAAACAAAGCCACCAGATTCTGGAACTTGAAGTCGCCTGCTACCAAGTTTGGAGCTCCTTCCAGAGCATTCATGGTGCAATGACAAATAGAGGCTGTGAATGGTGAGGAGAAAAGGCATATTAGTATGAGAGGCAACATGGAAGAAGATGTGAATCTGTACGAGAGAGGAAAAATGTTACCAAGCCCACGCTAACGGGTTTCCCATCCTCTACCAGAATCTCGGTTATGGTTCCAGCTCGATCAGACTAAAAACCATAAAATAAATAAGTAATAATTCCATGATAGGAGTCAAAGAATTTTAGGCTTTTCAAGGATTCAAACAGCACTAGTTTATAAAAATCAGTCATTGACAGAAGAGAATTACGAAATGGAAAATTGATATACCTCAATTTCATTCATCAGTTTCATCGCCTCAACGATGCAAAGGATCTGACCTTTGTTCACTTTATCCCCAACCTGGAAACAACGGGCATGACCAAGATGAGAAAAGTGGATGCTTGGAACTTGAAGGCATGTATGAACTTCAATACTCATGGTGTTACTTCTTCAGTGAAGTAAGCTTTTAGTTGGCAGGGACAGAAAACAGAGGCTGTACCTTCACAAATTGGGGCGCACCAGGTGCTGGAGCCCTATAAAAGGTTCCAGCCATTGGGCAATTCATTGGTGGATGGGATGAGCTCCGAGCGGGAGAAGAACTAGATGCAGGCAGCGAAGGAGGTGCAGGACTAGGAGCAGCGGAAGGTGCAGGACTAGGCATAGGTGGTGGAGCCACAACTTGCTGGTACGGAGTTTGCATATGAACAACAGGTGCTGGGGCTGGTGCCGGTGCTGGCGGCGGCTGAAAAGCTTCTTTTTTCTTTATTATGAGCTCACAATCAGATTGCTTAAGATACAGCTCAGTGATATCTCTTGAATCAACAAGTCTGTTCACAAAATCCATGTCAGGACAAACAATGCAGATGCTTGTGTTGTTACTACGTAGCCATCACTGACAGATAATTGCGCATAGATTTATTCTCAAGTATCTGTGGCTCCGACTTACTCAACAAGGTCTGATACTTGTGTCATGAACGCTTCAATTGACGATACATCTGGAATTTTGATTCCACCAGTCTCGTCCTTCTCCTCTGTTGAAGCAACTTTGGAATTTGTGTCTACAGTTGGTGCAGAATTTGAGGCAGCATTGACCTTGAACGTGAACAGATTAGTAGAAACAGATGCTAAATGACAGTGATACCTGTACAAACATAAACCTTTGGAGACAACTTACATCATGCAGCGCTGCCTGAACTTTGAAGATACTAGATTGCTTCCTATTAGGCAGCTGCATCAAAGAACCACATATCAGCATACAAAAAGTGTCTCTCTTGATGACTCATTGGTCTTGTCACTAACAAAACAATACCTTAGTTTAGACAATTAAACTATAAAGCAAGTACCAGAGAGCGTCAAACAGCTAGCTGAGCTGTTAAATATGAGTATGAGTTCCCTTATGGGCTAATATCAAAACTAGAGATTGACAATTGAATTGGGGTTCAAACACCACATACAGACAACTTAAAGATCTTCAGTGAATCTGAATGCGTTAATCCGAAGAAGGAAAGCATAAAAATTTGGACCACATTCATATCCACAAAGGCAAAGAAGAGGTTAAAAAGGATAAATTTGAAAGCTTTCCACGAGTAAACAAAAGTAATCGATAGCAGCACATTGCACACATACGTCAAAGAAAAGTAAAACATAGAGCTGACCTGGAAACCAGCAAGTGCGGATCCGAATGAGAGGGAAGGTTTCGGATGAGGAGCCGCAACAGGAAAGGAGATCCTTTGCTTTTGCTGAGGAATCTGAGCGCTGCATGCCACGGCCCGAGCAGCCATCACTGTCTTCGGACATGGAACGGAGATTGAAGCCATTTCTAGGGTCGTTCAAGAAAGAGTTTTGTGGGAACAGAAATGGGTTTAGAATTCTAGCTAAGCATAGAACGGGGAAGAGGAAACAAAAGTGGGTTTGGAGGGACAGATAGACTGATATGCGGGAGCAGCTTTGTAGGGCCGATGTGGCGATAGAATCGAAGGAGCGGGACTGATAAATCTGAGAAGACAAAATAATAAAGTAATAATTATTGTTAGCAGCAACACCCAGCAAAGGGATGAAGCAGGATTGAACTTGTTAAGCTAAGGAAGTGCTTCGGAGTTTTATGTCGATACTTACAAGGAGGTGGCCCATAACACAACTCCAAAGTCACCAACTAACCACAAAACCGGTGATGAAACACATTCACTGACGGCCTTCGGCCTTCCCACTTCGAGCCCAATAATTGGGCTTCCATCCAAGCCCAACAAGGGCACTGATTGCGTTGATATGGACTCTTTGCGGTGGACCCATCTCTTTCAATATGTATTTTTTAATTCTACATACCCCGCCAATCTTTTTATATAATCCTTACTTTTGTGTAATAACTGAAGTACCTGAAGCCAAAGAGATAAAAAAGAAATAATGATAGTAGAAGCCTGCGTATTGACAAAATTGATACCTTTGGTGCTCAGCTGAAATAACTGAATACAAGTTAACTTATAACAGCCTGAAACGTACATCGGGAGTAGATTGCTGCTTCTTCCTTATTGTAGGAAAAAATGCATTACAAGGACAAGGAAAATCTAAAAAGAAGGTTCGATGCCAAACATAAACCCCGAGGCTCTTCTTGTGAGGGAATTTGGAAAATGCGAGGAAACATTCGGGACCACTCCAACATAATACAATAAATGATGCAGCTGTAAACGGGTGTGGCAACTAATAGCGGTTCAAGTAAGTTCTGCGTCTGAACCAGTTGTAGTCGGGCAAGTCTTGAATGGGTCCCATTGCGGCAATGGCAATATCCTGTCAAGAACATAGTGAGTTGAGCAAACATTGTAATTTTTCATTTGTCCAGGAGAAGGTGAGGACAACAGTCCATACCTTGTCATGAATAAATCTATTAGCAACACGTTTAATTGTGCTAGCATCAACAGCATCGATTCTGGCAAACAGCTCCGCGAATGATAGTCTTCGACCATATGTCAGTAGCTGCAACCATACTACAGATATCAGGGTATGCAATGAATACAAACATTAGAAATACTCAAAACCATTCGTTTTCCAGAAACAGATCTCATTCAACACAGTAACTTCGCTAACCCAATGCTACTGTCTGTCAGATTGTTTTATAACAATCATACCTGGCGCCCAATATCTTCAGCTACTGGGCTGGATCCATCAATATGCAGTAACAACGATGATTTCAACTGCACCCAAACACAGTAGGTCAATGAGTATGCAGAGACACCTAGCTTATCAAGGAAAAAGTAGCCTATGTAGTAGTATAAACAACATATCTTGATAAATATGGGAAATACTACGCCAATTGGATGATAAGACAAACAGAAAAAAGAAAACATGGGAGGGATGCAAGACAGAACAATCCTCCCTCAACAGAGTATTTGGGTCAAATTTATGCAACAAAGAATTACGTATAAACCAAAATAATTATACTGACAAAGATATTGGTAAGCGAATTTACAATTTTAAAATAATTGATTGTGGTAACAATGTTCCATAAGTAAACGCATTTTTAATAGGCAAGTTCTCAGATCACATTTCAATTGTAAGAATAGAAGTCTGTCATTCAAATAATACAAAAACAATGAGCATTTGAAAGTACCTGATTCCGAGCACGGGTAACATCTGCTTCTGAAACTCGATAACACAACTTTGAGGCCTCGTACATGATTGCCCAGGCCAAATCATCCAAACAATCAGGCTGAAAGCAGAGTACCAAATGTATATTTTTAATAGGGAAATAAAAGACTTTGGTGCAAACAACAAAAGATGGCAACACACCAACATGACCCATAATGCAACACCATTCGGTAGAAGCTCCGGAATAACAGAGAGAATAAGATGACAAACTTTACTATATTCCTAATAGGATACATCGTGGTAATAAACATCCATTTTAATACACAAACATATAGATAGTTTAGACAAGGTTACAAAGAACTCAAACTCTTGTCGACAGGAGTAGCCATGATAACCACCTAGCAAAATTCACCTCATACCAGAACAGAATACACCAGTTTCCATAGCTAACCTCAACCAAACAAAGATTCTAACTTCTCTGAATACTATAAACGTACATGCTTCCAGTAAAAAGGGGTTGTCCAAATGCACTGATTCGGTTGTGGTTTTTTCTCAACCAATTGGGGCCCTCCCCTCACCTACCTTATGGCGATGGTCTATAGTGTTGGTAACTGCTACACTGACAAAAGAGGGTTTACCTAGCCAACATTTTAATCCGATTCTACCCAAAGTTTTTGGCTCACCCCAGCATACCCTACCAGTCAGACAGTCGATGAGCAGTTACTGGATAATAAACAAACCTCCCCCTCATTACTTCTCCTTTAAAGGCATCCAGCGATTTCCACTATTATAGATTATAATAAAGAGAATTCAACACAATAAAAAAATTTAATGTCCTAGAGATTATAGGAGTGAGTGAATAAAGTAACCTCACCTTAGCAATGGCATAAACACCAAAAAGGCCAGTGTCCTTGTAGTTAGTGTTGAATGACATCATGCTTTCTGCTATTTCATTAATGGCAACCCTCTGAGCCAGCTCAGAACTGCGTGAGGATTGAGTGAGATAAATCAACACAGATGTAACGTTATTAAATGTAATTCATATCAGTATGTTTGCCTCAGAATACTGTGAGGTATTCCATTTACCATTGTGGAATTGGACATATTTCAAGGGGACAAACAGACATTAATGGTAACTAACCAACAAGATTTGACTACTGCATGTGTCAATTGCATACAAAATTAGATTTTTTTTTAAAAAAAATCCTCTAATGAAAAACAGTAAAAGAGAGTGGGCAATTTCTGGAAGAACAAAGCCAAGAGGAGTTTACCCCATGTGCTTTCCCCCTCCAGCACTACTACTCCAAGAACCCAGTATTGTTTGCATGACCATTAGAGCAATGGAGTCCGGATCTGTCCAAGATGCTCCTTCAAAAGCCACCGCAAATTGTGCCAGAGGGACATCATCATCAATTATCCTAACCTGATTGGCCATTCCACAACAGTTGCAATCAATTTCTTTAGAGGATCAGAGCAACATAAAAGGATTTACTGTATATTGAAATATGTATGCCCACCTCTGAACCAGTGAAAAATGCAGGGCCGGCAGCAACCAACTGAGAAGCAGTGGTTGGATCCGATGATAATTTTGTGAATGATTTCTTCACTTGTTCAACAAATTCTTCATGCTTGACAGCACCAGAGGCCACAATCACCTGAGATTGAAGCCCAGTGAAAGGTCATAATAAAAATTTCAAAAGCATGTTTCTGAACTTGTGCCCCAAAAAGAAACAGACAAATAAAAATCTGGTGTGATCACGTCTAATGATAGTGCATGACTAGTGTACAATACACTATGTAAGTCCAGCTTTTTGGTAACCATGATTGGCTCTACATGAAAGTTATTGACCAAATATAACACCAGCCATATCAAAAAACTGCCATCCTAACCATAAACAGTATTTAAGAACAGCATAAATTTGACTAGCTATAGCATACCATTCTGGGGGCTGTGTAATGTGTTTGTATGTAGCTTCGAAGATTATCCCTGGTGATTGTCTTGATATTTTGAGCTGGTCCAAGAATAGTTCTACCCAAAGGAGTGTACTGAAAGGCTGTTGCATGCAAATGGTCAAAAACAACTTCCTCAGTTTGCCCTTCAACCTATGAAATTTCAATGAGACAATTTTAGTAACCATAAACGTAAAATAGAAACTAATAAAGCATAGCAGTACAAAATGCAAAACTTAAACTAATAGAGTGTCTATTTTCTGCTGTATTCTAACCAAATAATAAAGTCCATCCACCAAATAGAAGGCCAATGTCAGAAGTAAATGATCTAATAGTCAGAAAAGTGATAAAAATTCCTCCCATCCCTTCACATTTATAGAACACCTGAAAATTTATAGAGGCTTAAGCATACTCTATAAAAAGTCAACATCTCAAAGCGATGAAACATTGATTAATCGACATCTGGATTTAAATATACCTAAGAGTATAATTTCCTCCAAAAATATAGTCACCCGAACAAATGAACATATGAACATATGAACATATTGTTGAAAATAATGAAATGTTCCTAAGACACTCATTTCCCCCACATTAAATGACCTGGGTTCAATAAGTGCATTACTTGCAAAACAAATGACTTACCATTTACCTTCAATCTGCATAATGGTCCTAAAATTTGCATTCACTATGTAGTATGTCACACGATTAGAATAGCAAAATAAGGCAATATTATTTTATTAAATAAATTCCACATAAGCACCAAACTCAAGCAGGAGATACTAGTGAGATTAGGGTATTGAACCAAAGACAGCACTTGTTTAACTTGAAACTCATTATACAGCTATTCAGATCACTCACACATTGCAATAAGCAGCACGCATATCAAATGAGTACAAGTAGGCTTCCAAAATAAGACATATAAAGAAAGTTTAAAACTTTTTACCACAGGGCAAGCCATATCAAGGCTGTTACATGACCATTGTATAAAAAGCATCATAAAACCAACCATAGCAGGTTCAAAAATTTATTACAATAACCCACATTTGCAACTTTTTATCACAGGGCAAGCCATATCAAGGCTGTTACATGACCCTTGTAAGAAAAGTATCATAAAACTAACCATAGCAGCTTCAAAACTTCATATTACAAAATCCCACATTTGCAACTTTTTATCACAGGGAAATCCATATCAAGCCGGTTACATGACCCTTGTAAGAAAAGGGTCATAAAACCAACCATAGCAGATTCAAAACTTTATATTACAATATCCCACATTTGCAACACCGTAAGCCATGACTTTGGCCACTTCGTCACCCTTTTTTTTTTTAACAAAAGGGACTAAATTGTAACGCAGAATCGTCTTTCAGTAGGGATTAAAGCTTATTAAAAACATTCAGTATGCGCTTGAAAGGCAACGAAGATTTTTCCAAAATAATAAAATAATGGTTCATTAACTTATTGCCACAAAAACAATCAAACATAAAACGACACACAAAGCAAAAGGAGATGAAAACTTCCAACATCAGTCAGGAAAAAAAATGCCCAAATCCGCATCCAATCAAATAAATCAAAAGCAAAAGTTATTATTTTTACCTCTTGCATTTCCCTCAAAATGACATCCCTCTCCCTTCTCATCTTATTCTCATCAAATACGGAATTCTGCAGAATGTCTGCCAGTACATCCAAGGCCTGATTGACATCAGAATCCATAACTTTAGCGTAATAAGTAGTCTGCTCCCTGCTGGTATATGCATTCAGATGGCCTCCCATGTTTTCAATCTCCTCTTCCAATTGCCTCGCGGTCCTCCTCTCCGTTCCTTTGAAAATCATGTGCTCCAGAAAATGCGCAGTCCCGTTTGTCTCATCCGTCTCGAACCGTGACCCAGCGTCGATCCAAACCCCCACCGTCGCCGACTTCGACGCCAGCGAGGACTCCGTGGCCACTCTCAACCCATTGGGCAGTGTCGTGATCCGTGTTTCCGGGGAGAGAAGGATCGGCGTGTGTGTCCGGATGACCGGAAGAGGCGACCCATGCTTGAGGAATCTAGGGTCCGGATTCTCCAGCTCTTTCAGCTTCTCTTTGACGGACTCGGCCAGGCGGTCGTAGATCATGGCGGTGGGTGGAGGCGGGGATGGAAGAGGGCCTTCTGATTTGGTGGCGACCGCTGTAGAGGCCGATCGGACGGCGGCCAATGGCCGATTAGAGCGGCGGGCTAGGGTTAGCAGGTGCCTCATCGTCGCTGTTTGCTAGGGTTCGTCCGAGAGAGAGCAGTTGAAGTAGAAGAAGTGAATTTCAAGCTGATTAAAACCTTAAATTGTGTGAGCTAACTTAACACGAGATGGTCGAGTCTACCCCAAGATGGTTAAATGCTTCGAAGGTAACTTCTTTCCTACTGCGGTAGCAGGATGAGACGACTTGTCGTTTGTGGTAGTTCTCAAATCTGTTAAACAAAACTGCTTCATGTCTCAATTTGTACATCTAAATCAGGAAGAATAGGAACTAAATCGATTAATATTAATTGGGTATATGTGTGATTAATAAACATTATGATTAAATTAACAAAGTTCGATAGTAATCCGGGTAGAATCGGTTTATTATGCATAGGGTTTTTTAGAATTAAAAAAATATTAATAATGACTAATTTCCTCTTAATTTTATATGACATAATTAATCTGGTTTGTGTGCCATAGTTAATAAGATATTAATATCATGACTATTATCTCGAAAGTAAGGTTACTGCCATGGGAAATTAACTTTCTAAACAAAATTATGGTGCAATAAAAAGTATGCCATGACACTTAGCCGATTCTACTCGTTAATAGATGGTTGATACCAGTAAAAACTCACGATCCTAGAGCTAATAACAAGCACACTGCTCCACTTTGATGGAAGATTTGTATTGTAAGAAATAAGCTCAGGGAATGATGCTAAAATGTCAGGAATTGAATGGAACATATAAGAAAACATGTTCATAGACCAAAACACTCGATAGTCGTAACAAAAATTTCATTAAAAAAGGTTGCCGGGTTGGAGAACAAAGGTATCATCCTGCAGCATAGTTCGACCTTTACTCTATCAAGGTGCTACCACAATCCTTCCAGCAACTTGGTCAAGATCGCGTTGACCACTTGAAGTGATTCTCCTTCCACTAATGCATCAAGAAAAAAAAAATCAAGAATCAGCGAGGAACTTACAGTGAATATAGTGGCGTATAGGACCAATGTTCTGCAGCTAAGGCAAATAAAGAGAAAAGAAAAGAAGATGCAAACTGTATACAATAAGAGATCCAGTTATTTACCAAGGCAGATAAAAGTTAAGAGCATAAAGAGCGTTTGGAGCTCACTCACCCCTTGGGATCAATGTCGACGATGTTCATGTTCTGCAATTGTTGAAGGATGTGACGGGCAATAGAACCACTGCTCTTGCAGAAATGAGGGGGGCGGCTACCGTTCCTCTTGCTCCCACCATAAATCCTACGGAAAGCACCCACACCAAGGCCTCCCCTCAAATAAATTTTCCTAGCAATGGAGGCTGAAATCAAAATTCAAAAAGTGAATCACAGAGGGAAACCTACAATCAATTGCCAGCCAAATTGGTACAGCATAAATAAGAGAATGAGAGAGATAGACCAACCGGCTCTAACGTAATACCAGTCAGGATCATAAGGTGCAAGCTCCTTCAATGTACCAGTCTTCACAATATCAGTCCACGGAGGCAACTCAACCTGTTCCCCCACAATTAAAATCGACACCCAATCAAACATCCTTCTCTACAAATCACAGCTTTTATATCGCTTCGTCCATTTGTGCAGTCATAAACTTTCATGATTCATTCACATAGGCCTAGTACAGTAAGAGACCAAGTGATTTTGAAATTAAAAAAAAAACTGATCGATCCTTCAACAAAATTTACCTTGCCGGATCGCTTGAGGTGAGCAGCATAAGCTTTGACAAACTCGTGAGGCGAGACATCCTTAACAGTCTTTGCGGTTGCCATTCTCCTCACAGCCAAAGAGACACCTACTTTCGATTTGGCTGGATTCTCACCCGGTCTGTTTAGAAAATAGCTTCCCCGTTGGCTAGGGTTTCTAACCATTTGCAGTTGTGTGAATATATAGTTACGCTTATTAGGGTTTCAAACTGATCTGACCCGGCCCGGTTATCCTCCTTCTACCCATGGGCCAACTGTGTCGTACTTTTAGTATGAACTTAACGTGGGCCGAATTTTGGGCCTATCATTGGATCTTTTCAGTTCCATTTTAGTACTTTATAAAATTCGGCTGACGGAGTAGTGTCCAAACTGCGTCATCATTTTCCAACGTGTCATTAAAGAAAACCTCGAGAAAACATTCACTGTCCTCCACGTGTCATATCGCTACTTGTCTTACATCACGTTGACCAAATGCAGGATTCGTCTCCTCGTCCGTGTGTCTTTTTGGAATCTCGGTAGCATTAATGTAAATAAATGAAGTTCGTTCCCTTTTTGGTAATTTTGTTTTTTCCCATAATTTCGAATTAAAAGAATCCATGTGTTTATTTATATAATAAAAGGAATTCCCATACATAACCAATAAAGGGCTATCGTCTTCCAGGAAACTAAACACGCGCGCTCTCGTCGGCTTTCTCCTGTTAATGGAACTCATGAGCTTGCCCGAGGTGCTCGGAAATCCGAACCCTGACCCACAATTTCAACATCTGATATCTTCTTCTGATCAGTATTGTTACTATCCTTCTCTTCCTCAAAACCCCATAACCACCACTGCCACTACCACGACCTATGCCTCATACCCGCCACCTCAGCTGTACTGTTCGGATCCGAGTACCCTGAATTGGGGTGCGAACGAGTCCCTTCGGAAATATGGGTCCAATCCAGCTGGCTATCCAGTCGCAGGCACTGTTGTAAGTGGCTGGTCTTCAGTTACTCATTCTTGAGGACTTTTTGTTATAACGTTATTGGGTTGTTGATTGTTGAATTGAATTTGGTTGCTTTGCTTGCTGGTTTGAATTGTTGATGGTGTATGGATTGAGAACTGGCACTCTTGGATATGTGGATAGTATAAAACTTTGTCCGGATTTATTGATTCTCTCCCTTTCAAAGAATAGATTCCTTTAATTTCCATAAAAAAAAAAATCCCTTTAATTAGTCATTCGGGATGGCTCTGGACTTCCTGATGGCAAGGACATTCTTGTTGATCCCTTTTGCCAGTGGGGCTATGGCTAGCCTTACTTGTTTAGACAACTATTCAGTAGCTAGTAATTTGCTTATGCAAGTAGTGCATTTGGGATGTTGGTATTCCGTAATTACTCCTAGTGAGGTAACATTGAAGTTCCAGTGCATTTGATGCAGCTGATTTTTCAGTGTTGATGTTATTGTTTTGGGATGGTTCTTTATGTTCCGTGATATGACAGGAGCAAAATGTTGTTCCTGTCACGAATCTATTTCTTTAGCTTCTATTCATTCATGAAGGAAAACCCTTCTTGTGATGGTTGTATTGATATGCCTCTGTTTGAACCGTTTTTGTTGTGCATCTGTTAATCAGAAATGAATGTTACATTCTATGTTTAGGGCGCTGCTCTACCTTCAAACGGGATGGAGCAATTGGCTATTGCCCAGGTGGGTTCCTTCACATTGGCTAATATTGCAATTCCACCACTTAGAAATGGTTCATGGAAGAAGCAACAGAAGAAAACAAAGATTGTTCAATCTGCGTATTGTGAAGTTTGCAAAGTGGATTGCAACAGCAAAGAGATACTTATCCAGCATAAGCTGGGAAAGAAGCACAAGAAAAACATGGAGAAACTGATGGAGGCTAGCGCTCCAGCAGGACCTAGTATTCCAGTCATTAGCCCAGAAGGGAACACCCAGAAGGCAAACAGTAAGAAGAAGGCAATAGCACCTGCAAAAGATTTGGAAACCAAGAGAAGAAAGGTTGTTGAAGGTGGGGCTGCAGTGGAGGCAGTCAGAATGTGCTCATTATGTAATGTGGTGTGCAATAGTGAGACAGTGTTCAGATTTCATCTTAGTGGACAAAAGCATACTGCAATGCTGAAAAAATAAGCAGCTGGAATGGGGGTCGTCGCTATTGCAACCTGAATCCCGGAAAAGCTTGGATCGAAACATCGGAGCGGCCAGGTACGTCGGTTCAGCTTTGGTTGCATATAGGTGCTCTGCTCTGAAAAGCAAGAACAGGCGGAACCTGTGGAAAGAGTTAGAATGACTCAGTTCAGCCTTTCAAATTTCAAAGATATCGTCAACTTCATCCTGAGCTGCACACTGTGATCAGAAACCTGACAACACGCAAACCCCCGTGAGATGTTCCTTTGTGCTCAAACTTGTATTGCATTCTTATAGAGCAACATCCAAACATCTTCTGCGTAAACCGGATGAACTGATTGTGGAAACACCATTATTGCATTAAAGTTCAATGAGCCAACGGTATATTAACTGGGATAGCCATAATTTTAATTTATCCGTCTGGTAGAAATACAAAATGCATGCCTGCTAATTTTCTTATTCTCGTTTATTTATAACATCAAGATAACAGAAAGAACTAGACGATAATCATAAAGAGCTAGGGTACGCGAGGCTCTTAGCCTGAAGATATCATGGCAACACTACGGGTTTGATGTTCCAAATGTCTCGAGCGTACTCGTGAATGGTTCTGTCGCTACTGAAGTTGTATGAGCCTGCTGTGTTCAAGATCGACATTTTGGTCCATTTCTGCCACAAAAGTTGAAAACATTAATTAAAAAACTGTGAGAATTCTGTCGACCCGAACTGTGCATGCTTGTGTATCCGAAAACTCACCTTCTGATCTCGGTATGCCTTGTCAACATTCTCTTGGCATTCTATGTAGCTTGGAAAGTCCTTCCCCACTAGGAAATAATCCGCACGGCCAAAACCTTCATTCCCTTCTAATGATCCAATCAGTTCATCATAGTCGTACGGCCCAAAAACACCACTTCTGATATATTCCTTCACTTCTTCAAAACGTGGGTCTGGAACGTACTGTAGATCAGGAAGGCGAAAATGTGATTTGCACGAACGAGAATATGATTTCACGGTAGGTTTTTAAACCGTTGGAAATAATCCTCAGCAACCGTCTATAAACAGAAATATAAGGGCAAAACATTCATGTATTGGGCATACCTTCCCTTCGGCCCTTTCTTTCCGTAGCCCTGCTATCTCATGAGCTTTAGCACCGAAGAGAAAGAAATTCTCTTCTCCAACCTCTTGCCTTATTTCGACATTGGCTCCATCTAAAGTCCCAATTTGGACACAGCCATTCATTGCAAACTTCATGTTACTGGTTCCACTGGCTTCCATTCCAGCAGTGCTGCAAGGAGGGGAAGAGTAGATTATCGGTTTGATACCTTTTGAAATTATAAGGGCATTTAATCCACCAGTAAAGACGGTGGCCATCTCAAGCAACTCTAGTTCACACAAGAAGAAACAATCTAACAAGGTGGAAATAAGTTAACTCCACACATTCAACTTCAAACAATAATGTAGCAACCATTTTCAGGTCCTACATCTCTCCACATTATCTCAGACCAGAAGAAATTGGACCAAGAAAAGAATGTGCAACAGATTCAGTATGAGAAGAAAAAGTTTACCTGATATGCTGAGAGAGTTCGCTTGCAGGAATAAGCATTTCAGCAACACTGACATTGTAATCAGGAACAAAAATAACCTACAGCAAAGTAGCATAAGCCACGCTTTCACAGGAAAAAAATTGGATACAATAAAATGGGGTAAAAGGTTTCGAATTCTTCTCCAGGAGAATTTAAATCAAAATCCACCTCAAAATTCTCTGCGATCTGCTTGGATATACATTTTCTATAATTAAAATAATTGGAAAGCATACCTTCAGTAAGTCACCTATCTCAAGGTCGTGATTAATTGTAGCTCCAACATCTGTGATAAATTTCACAATTCTCTTTGCTTGGACATATGTAGCAAAAGCTTTTCCACCAAATATACAAACTCGTGGAACATATTTTTCTTTTCTTTTGGAAGAGCTCATTTCTTTCATCTTCTTATAGCGGTAAACAATTCCAAAAATATTCAGCAATTGCCGCTTATACTCGTGAATACGCTTCACCTGAACATAGTAATTTTAATCAATCAACTATAAAATTCACAACTGGACTTTGAGAACCGATAATGAATACATTAGAAAAATCTCCTTTGTCTTGATCATTAATTATATTCCTTCCGTAATTAAACATCAAGGTAAAGGATTCAACATCAGAAGAGTACCTGAATATCAAACATTGCATCAGGACTGACAGAATACCCGGTTTTTTCTTTGAGGAAAGAAACAACCTTCATCTTGTTGCTTCTCTTAGCTGCTCGCCACTGGGTATGAAGATCCTCATTATCGGCAAACTACCATCAGACAACTCTGATTAGAATGATTTGGAGAGAATGCAATCTAGAAAAGTATGAAAGACTTGCAGAGAGACTTGTAGCACATAAAAAAATGATTATAAATTATAACCCTAATGCTTTAGGACAGGACTGTACTTTTTACGGTGGACAATCTTTGTTGATAACATTTTCTGAATTCTGGAGAATATAGAGCATGAAAACTTATCGGTAACTTCCATAGATGATTAATGCGAGGAAAAGTTTCCTCTGCATATGACCGAAGGTTGTCAGCCAGACAATACAAGTACGGACACCATTCTTGGCCAGTGTCCGTATAAACAGTCTCAACACGCTTAAACATTCTTATAATACAAGCTATAGAATGGCTTCCGGCAAACAAATGGAAATGCTGTATATTTCATCTAAGCAATGGGCATGTGTCATTCATTGATCGGAAGGGTTTCAGGAATGTTGGACAAGGGTTTGGTGGATTACCTTCTTCAATTCAGCCAGTTTTTCAGTATTTAAAACCCAATCTTCTGCACCCGTCCAGTCAGTAATAATTTTACTCAGTTCTGGATTGCAAAAGTAAATCCATCTTCTCGGCGTCACACCATTTGTCTTATTCTGAAACTTTTCAGGCCACAACTGTAAAAATAACGCATCGAGTTAAGGAAAATGAGCACTTTTCTCACAAATTTGGTAATGGACCAGAGTCACCGATCCAGAACAAAAGTAATGAGGATTTGTTGGTTAAATCAATTTGATTGAAGTGAGTAAAATACTGTAACAAGAAAACTCATACTGATACCTTATAGAATGCATTAAAGACTTCGTCTTTAACTATTTCACTGTGTATCGCTGCCACCCCATTTACCGCGTGACCACCCACAACACAAAGATTAGCCATACGGACCATCATCGGTGGCTTGGGAGGTGGTTCTGTCACCACCTTTTCATTCTTCTGAGTGGCTTGACTTTTAGGTTTATTTGCTCCGTTGATGTTTGAAAATTCATCTTCTTCATGAACAACCTTTATTTCTTTCTCCTCCTCCTCCTCCTCCTCATCATCATCATCATCATCTTCTTCTTCTTCTTCAGAAATTTCAAGTTCCTTACTGATTGCAGTGACAGGACTCTCCTTGGGTTTAACAATCAAATCAGCAAAAGCAGCAGGAAGGTCCACATTTTCTAATATTCTCATCTCCTTCAGCTTTTTCTCTAGCAGAACAGAACCTTCTGTCCCATACTCGGAAACAATGGTTCGAATCAACTGGAAAAATTGTGAAAGATCAAATCTTAGTTGGTATGAAACCTAATATAGGGTTGACAAGTCTAGTATTACCTCTTCATCAATCATTTCTATTATCTCAACATGTCGTGGCAGCAATTTCTGCATAAGTTCCAAACTCCATTTCTCCAATGCCTCTGGTAGGACAGTATGGTTTGTGTATGCTACAGTTCTAATCCACAAGTAGCAGAATGTGCGGATATCGGTTACATAACTTTTTACCATAAACTAAGTGCTTCTTAGTAAGTAAAAACAGTACAAAATGAGAAGCAATTGTTTAAAGGATATCAGTTGCAGAACATTTTTGCTTAAACTAAGTCCTTCTTTGTAGCAAAAAAAGGTACAAGAATAGAAGTCTTGTAACGTATAACTGGAGTTTCCTTGATGCTTTTCATACGAGAAAAAGAAAGAGGTTGCAAACAGACGGCATTACATTATTCTTATGCAAGGAATACAACCTTAAAGAGTGTAGAAGTTGGCATCTAGTCATTCATTAATCATGTTCTGGATTCCTCGGGTGCCATCACTTGGAATGATACGTTCCAAAAAATTCCCACATTGAAATTACTCTTAAACGGATTATGTAAACTAGCAATGATAATGATAAGAGGTACCTTTGAGTAATATTCCAGGCCTCCTTCCAACTTAAACCTTTCAAATCTATCAATATTCTCATCAGCTCAGGGATGCAGAGAGTTGGGTGAGTGTCATTCATCTGCAATGCAACCTTCTCAGGAAATTCTTCCCATTTTATGTTTGATCCCGATCTTCTCTCAAAACGAGCAACAATATCCTGAAGAGAAGCCGAACACAGCGTATATTGTTGCTTCAGTCGAAGGATCTTTCCCTCGAATGAATCATCACCAGGGTAGAGAATATAGCAAATCTGAGGTTAAGATTACAGTATAATCAACATCTTATTGCATTAGCAGCTCAAATTCTCAAAATTAGCCCACCTGGAAGCATGTGATATAAGATATCATGTACTGGCAGTAACACTTTGGATCTAAGCGATTACAATACATTCAGAAATATGGAAATTCGGAGTGAAGAATACAAATTTATGAAATTGCGAAAAGTAAATAAAGGACAAAATATCAAAAGAGTATAAGCTAAACTCTACCACAAGAAAAGGCATGAACACCGTAATTTTTTATTACACTGAATAACAAGGCAGCAGAATGTAGACACACCTTTTCAGCATTTGCCAAGGCCTCGTATGCTTTGGTGTGCTCTCCAGAATTAAAAGCATGTAAGTCCAAATCTTCTGCTGGAGCTTTTGTTGACCAAAGTCGCAGGTTAATGGTGGTTTTTGTTTTATATCCTGGTATCGGGACATCATATGCCACGGCCTCTATATCTTCTCCTCCAATCCAATTTCTTTTACCATCTGATCCAGAAACAAGCTTGCCATAAAATTTTACTGGATATGTGACATCGTTTCTTATAATTTCCCAGGGATTGCCCATCTGCAAGGAGGAAATGAAATACATAAAAAGGTAAAAACTCAATTCAAATCTTTTTTTTTTTTTCTGATGTTATTACAAGCAATGACTCGAAATGAAAAACCAAATAAACAGCAAGTAAAGCACACCTCAAGCCAATCCTCCGCGACCTCCTCTTGACCATCTTTTGTAATCCGCTGTTTAAACAAACCATACCTATACCTTAATCCATAACCCCACGCTGGATAGTTTAATGTTGCCAAAGAGTCCAGAAAGCAGGAAGCAAGTCGCCCAAGACCTCCGTTACCAAGTGCAGCATCCGGTTCCTATTAGTATTGTACCATATGAACTTGGTCACTAAAATTGCAGCACCCAGAGAATTATAATAATTTAGTTCAACACCATGAAGAGGGCAGTACATCGGCCATTCAAGTTCCAATTCCAAGTTATGCATCTATTGGATTTCAGGTAAAGATGTTTGAATTTATATTCATAAGATTTAGAGCAAAGCGTTATATTCTTGCCTTTCATAAATTTCTAACAGGGTCAACCAGGAATTCCATCAATCCATCTGAGTTAAATCTCATTTCAAGAATAGGATATGAAACCAGTATTAAAGTTTATATTTATCTTGTCACCGATAATCAATACAACTGTTTATGCGGAAGAATGATCGAAAAAACTCACTTGGCAAGACACATTTTCGAGATCATGACCGAGACTCCTCAAAGCCTCAGCATAAGCACCAGTCAACTCCAAATTACCAATTGCATTCAACAGCGCTCTACCCTACAATAAATAAAATAAAATAAAACAGTAATGCCTTGTAGACGGAAAATCATCTCTTGTTTCTCAATTAAACAGAGGGATGTGAAAAACCTGTAGAAATTCCATCGATAAATAGTAAGCCTGCTTCCCATTCAGCTTCTCATAAAGATCGTTCGTCTCATTCCAATTAATAATAAGAAAATCACGAACACTCTGCGCAGTGGCAAAGAAGGCCTTCGGCAGCTCAAACCGCTCTGGAGAAAACGCCGGCGTGAATTCCGCGTGGTACTTGATACTTGATGCGATGGAGGAAGAATGCGGAACCAAAGAGCCACTGAATTCTGCAACAAGCAAAACGACATCACATAAATCCGAATGAAGGATGAAATCATTAGCATTAACATTAGCCTCACTAACAAAGAGCAAAGCAGGTTGATCAAGCACCTTGTTCCGGTACAGGAGCGTCCTCCGCCTTCTGCTTAGGCTCGATGGACACATTCTTAATAACCGAGAAGCCCGGCCGTTTAACCGGCCGTCGACTCGACTTCCGGATCAGTAGAAGATTAGATCTCCATTTCCTGCTTCCGAAGCCGACTAGCCTCGAAACGGGACTTGTGATGAGATGCGACGTCGCACCGAGATGTAGAGCAGTGGAAGTAGTTGTAGAAGTCGTCATCGCCATCCTTCTCGCTCTTTCTGGTTAACTCTGCCTCACTGGATCCGAGACTGAGACTACCACTCGCTTTCCAATATATAGAATATGCAGATTCGCCGTGTAACTAGAACTAATTAAAGAAATCACTCAAAAAAATAGGAAAAGAAAGGAAGAAGAGAAGATTAAGTGTACATCTTCATGATCGTAGGCGAAAAGGTACTCAATCCTCACATGCAAAATGTTATCGGTCACGAGGTCTGCTCTCCACCTTCCCGCAATTATGTGCTTCGGGTTATTATACGATGTGGCTTCTCATTGTGCTAATCGTGTGGAAACCGAGATGAGTGCAACGTGGCAGGGACTGAGTGGTAGAAATATGCGTCTTCAGTGATTCTGTTCGTAGTTGATAGATTGGAGGGATGGGATATTTTTGTATGCCTTTGTCTATTTGTGATTTTGTATCATATAGTATGATGGAGGTCTAGACCATTATTTTCCAAAAGCAAAATTAAATTTATCGTAAAAAATCGTAGTCCGTAGAATATAATGCATGTCACATTCATCATGTGTTACTGATTGTCTACTTATTTCGGGACAGGTTTAGCAATAGAGCATTATAATAAACAGATATAATATTAACTTTAAAAAATAATTAATACTAAACTAATTTTATAATAATAAGATTATTCTAATTTCCATCTCGGATGGGTTGGAGACTGGGAGGACGTGAATGAGCTAGGGAAGCTGTCAAAGCTATATTCCAGGTCATGCCGGGGAAGCCGGAGGAGCTCATAGAGAAAATCAATGCATCGGCAGATGATAAGGTAGTTTGTTTAATTGCTGATTCGAATTTGGGATCGTCTCGGGAAGTTGCAGAGAGCTGAATATCCCAAAAAAGCAGCCTTTTGGCCTGCATCAGCTGCAGCTCTGGCGTTGTGTTTCATAATTCCAGAGCTAATCAATGATGGAATTATTGACAACGATGGTCGTAAGACTCTTGATTACACTTTAGTAAAATTGACAGTAGGTTGGGCACCCAACAGAAGGTGCCTCCTGGAAGCTGTAAGCAATGGTATACCAGAAGTAGTAGGCAGGAAGCCTATTGTGAGTGATCAGATCCATGGTCAACCTCTTCCATTTATCACGTGGGCTATCGGCGAAGCCACAGGTTGATGTTCAGTCTTAAATTATCAAATCCCGCAGCTTTGTTGGCTCTGTCCCTCTAACGGCTCAAAAACCTTTTGAGTCCTTTTGGAATCGTCTCTCTATCATTGGCGAACAGGATGGCCTCTTCTCACCACCATCACCGCTGCCAAAACAGCGTCACAACTACTAGTTGCTGCTTCAGCTGCTCCTACAACCAATGTTGTATCCAACCCCACCACCCTTCTCCTCCGACACTAAACCAATCGCCCACTGATCCACTTCTCAATGCCCTTGTTTCTCTCATTCAACAACAACTGCAACCGCCTCATGTTTACACTCCCCAGGTAGCCAAGCCCTCCACACAGAGAACCCCTTGCCAAAATCTAGGCTTTCAGGAGAAGAAACCGTTCTTTCAAGATGAAGATCAGCAACACCAACAGATCAGATTTGTTCTTTCCTCTCTTACTCAGCGAATCAGTGCCCTCGAGTCCTCTATTCAACAACTTTCTATCTCTAGTCCTACTAATGGGTACTATCCTTCATATTCTCTTAGAGAGACGGCAGCGCGTGTTATCCAAACCCATTTCCGTGCCTTTCTTGTTCGCAGATCAAGAAGCCTAAGTCATCTCAAACTTCTTGCTTATATCAGATCCAGCCTTAACTCTCTCAAATCCGCCATTTCCAATAAAACCTATTTCGACCCGAAAGTTGTTTCTCGTAATGTCACGGACTTAGTGCTCAAACTTGACTCTATTCAGGTATATCCACTGTCGATCTCCAACAAAGTTTTTCCCTTACACATTTCTTTAAGTTTACTGAACCGGTAATGACTTGTGGGTTTTGCCTGCAGGGTGATGATCCAATGATTAGAGATGGAAAAATGTCAATTAGCAGGGATTTATCAAAGTTTTCGGATTTCATTGAGGGGATTGGTATTCAAAAGCCCGTAAGCTCGCATAAAAATGGAAGGAATACGAGGTTTGTTGCAAGTAGCAGGAACGAGCCCAGGGCATTGAATAACAATTATAGTTACGGAGATTTAAGTGAGAATCAGATGGAAGTAGTGAAGAAACTGAGAGACAGAGTTGAAAAGATTAGTGGGTTTCATAGGGTTTGCGGAAACAACCAGGAAGATGCCGAGCTTGAAGGATTTCAGCAATTTATCTACGATGACGAAGAAGAAGGGATCAATGATGAAAATAATAGGTTTTCAAATACCAGAAACGGGATTTCAGTGCAAACGATTTGCGATCAACCTAAGGTGAAGAAAAGTGTCTCCTTTGCCGAGAATGGGAATGCGTGGTATCATAATAGAGATTTTCTCTTTACTGATCAGTGTGATTATAGTGAAGATAACGGAGAGGTTTCGGAGAACCCTTTTGATGAAATTGGAGGAAGAAAAACATTCTCTTTAGCTACCAGAAGTGAAGATGAAGTACTATTGAAAGATGGAAGCCATTGGCGGTGAAAGAACCTATGCATTGATGAGTATCAGAAGGAAGCCTGTCAAAATTGCTGGTAGAGGCCCACTAATTGTGCTTGTTTCTTTTGTGTTTTTGAGCATTTTGATTAAGATCTCTTGTTTTTTACTCTAATGATCGGATGTTTCGGTTGATTTATGGACTCCAGTCTTGCCAAGAATTGCAGATTGCCTCCGGCAGTACGGTGATGGCCTCAGTGGTCTAGCCTGTGATAGCCCAATAAGCCAATAGGTGGCATGTTACATATCTATAAAGGCCCAAGTGGGCTAACCTCGTTAAGGCCCAGATCTGTTAAGTTTGTGGCCAGAAAAGAAAAGAAGCAACTTTTAGCAATTAACTAAATAATTAGCGTTGTTATTTTATAGATGATACTATTTTATTTAATAAAGCTTGGGGAAAGAATTTTTAAAAATTATATATTTTTAATAAAAATGTGATTCCGTTCAAATAAAGCTAAGAAGGAATTTGAAAGACGAGGAACTACTAAGAAGGAAGTTTCATGAATGGCCCGTCTCAGGCCGTATCCAGAACCAGGCGCTTGCTCGCTGGTAAAACAACCAAGTTCCGATCCCATACAAAAATCAAGCAGCTCCATGCCCACACCATTACTTCAGGACTGCTTTGCAGCACTCAGTCCACCCGCTTTAGCTCACGCATTGCGGTATCCTACGCGTATTGGGGTCACATCCGGTACGCGAGGAAGCTGTTTGATGAATTGCCTAGGAGAAGTACTGTCTTATGCAATTACATGATTAAAATGTATACGAAGGCTGGGTTGTTTCCTGAAGTTTTAAACGTGTTTGCTGAAATGTTTCGGGCGTGGGATTCTTGTCCCGATAACTTTACGTACTCTTCCGTTATCAAGGCTTGTAGTGAGCTGTCGTTGCTAAAAGCGGGCGAGGTGGTTCACGGGAAAACGTTGGTCTCCGAGTTTGGTGCTTATACTTATGTGCAGAATCCTTTGCTTGCAATGTACATGAATTGTGGGGAGATGAACTCGGCAAGGAGGGTTTTTGATGCAATGAGAGAGAGGAACGTGATTTCTTGGAATACTATGATTAGTGGGTATACCAAAAATGGGTTTCATCGGGAAGCTTTGATGGTTTTTAATTGGATGGTGGATTCTGGGTTTGAAATTGATGCTGCCACAGCGGTTTCTGCCTTGCCCGTTTGTGGGATCTTGAGGGAATTGACGTTGGGGAGGAGGCTTCATGAATTAGTTGAAGAGAAGTGTTTGGGTGGAAACACATCGGTGAGGAATGCATTGGTGGATATGTATGCAAAGTGTGGTAGGTTGGATGAAGCAAGAATGGTCTTTGATGAGATGGTTGTTAGGGATGTGGTAAGTTGGACTTCCATGATTAACGGTTACGTTTTGAATGGTGTTTCATGTAGTGCGCTGGCAGTATTCAGGATGATGCAGACTGAAGGGGTAAGACCTAATTCAGTGACGGTAGCCTTGGTTCTGTTGGCTTGTGCTAGTTTAAATCATTTGAAGGAGGGTCGCTGCTTGCATGGGTGGGTAATTAAGGGAATGCTTGATGTAGAAGTTGCTGTAGAGACTTCATTGATTGATTTATACGCAAAATGCGATAGGCTTGACCTTAGCTTTGCTGTATTTATGAAAACTTCCAGAAAGAGAACTGTTCCGTGGAATGCATTGCTCTCTGGGTGCATTCATAATGGCAAGGCAACTGAAGCAATAGGACTTTTCAAGCAAATGCTGACGAAAGGAGTAGAATTAAATGGGGCGACATTGAACAGTCTCCTTCCTGCATATGCCATTCTTGCTGATTTGCAACCAGCAACTAATGTATATTGTTATCTCCTAAAATCTGGGTTTCTCTCGAGAATCGAGGTAGCTACATGCATGATCGATATATACTCAAAGTGTGGAAGTTTGGAATTAGCTCACGGGATTTTTGATAACATCCCCGCAGACATCAAGGACATTTATGTATGGAGTGTAATAATTGCTAGTTACGGAATGCACGGACATGGTGACATTGCAGTATCACTGTTCAGGCAAATGATTCAGTCTGGGGTGAAGCCAAATCGAGTTACTTTTACTTCTGTTTTGCATGCTTGCAGTCATCGTGGTTTGGTGGATGAGGGTTTGCATTTGTTTGAATTTATGATGAAGGATCACCAAAACAGTATCTCAGATGATCACCATACCTGCATAGTTGATTTACTTGGCCGTGCTGGTCGGTTACGTGAGGCTTATGATTTGATCAGCAAAATGACAGTTACGCCTGGCCATGCCGTTTGGGGTGCTTTGCTTGGTGCTAGTGTGACTCATGGGAATGTTGAACTGGGAGAGGTTGCAGCGCAATGGCTCTTCAAGCTTGAGCCGGAAAATACAGGCAATTATGTACTGTTGGCGAAACTATATGCTGCAGTGGAAAGATGGGAAGATGCGGAAAATGTTAGACACATGATGAATGATATCGGATTACGAAAATCACCCGGGCACAGCCTTATTGATGTCAGAACTAGCTGAACTTGTAACATATTGTCTAATTTCTAACGCACTGATTCTTGACCCAGCTAATGTTCGCGAAAGAAACTGAGCTTATATCATCCTGTCGGTTGGCTAGGAGCCTATTCTGCAAGAGTTTTCCAATCGGACACGCAGATCTCTTGTACTGTATGAATCAGTCTTTTAAAAATTTCAGTCAGGCTTGGGGCTCACGAATGGCTACGAATCTGGAAAAAAACATTTCAGCAAGCCTGGAACCAGTTGTCTCCCTACACAACAGATCCTTAACCTCTGGGATTTAATTATTGCAATCCCAAATCTAGTTTTGTTCTATGATTGACCTCTATTAACATCACTAAATTTTTTATAAAGATTTCCTCAAATTTCTGATGGTCGCTAAATTTCGGATGATAACCCAGCATCGCCCCTGTGCTGGGGCAATTCATCCATCATACTAATGGCTCCAGCAGGGAAGGTAATGAATTCTGTCATTCTTACAGGAAGTTGAATGAAATTGTTCTGGATAAAAGCATGATTGAGGTGAACTGTAAACATCGATCACCTTACAGAAAGTAGACATTGTTGTGCACTGTAATCCCCTCTCTCTCTCTCTTTATGTTATGTTATTTATTTAATTATAGAGAGATGAACCAACAATCAAATGACAACATTGATTTTCAGTTCTTAGGATGTGCAGTGGAGGTACTCTTTTCGTGATGTTTGATGATACTGTGCATCTCTTTATGAGATTAGACTGTAGTTGAAGTTAAACACAGATGTCAATATTACTTCATTTATTTGATTCTATTCTACGCCCCCTTTCATTTTCTCATTAATTGTATTGTTGCAGCCATTTGTCAACGTAATTATCATTTTCGTTCAAATTGGTCTAGATTTTGTGTGTAGCAGAACTTTCATGGATCAGGAATCATTTATTGTTGGTTTTTTAAACCATAAATGATGATAGGGACTGCATAAAGGAACAATTTTGCTGACAAACTTGGCTTTGAAGATTCCTTAGTAATTGTGTAATTTTCGTTAGTTGCAAGTTTTTAATCAATTGATGTAGTTTTCAAGGTCTTGCTGCTCTAATTAGCTGCATATAAACCAAAATGTAAATGAAGAATAAGAATCTTTACCCAAGTAATAAGAGCTTGCTACCATAAATAATTCACCCACCGCCAGAGCATTTTGTCCCTTCCCCATGTATGTGTCGGTTTTGTTCTTGTTTTAGTTACAGCTTGGGTTCCTCCTGTTGTAGAATTTTGGGGATGTAGGTCCACACATGGCAGGGTCGCCTGGCAAAGCCATTGACAAGACCGGTGAACAGTGCTACCACAAATAGTAAGCTGGATGTATAATACATATATATATATATATTATACCATCGTTCTGTTGCCAATCTACCAATAGTTTGTTTCACATCTTGCTTTCAGAATAAAGCACTTATTTCCTTGCATCAATTCCACTGTCTACATCCTATAACTACACAGTCATGTGCTACTCTTGCTCTCATGTTTAGATTTTCTCTTATATGGGGCCACATAACGTGCAAAAAGTTTGCACGCAGGTAATGAGAGGTAGATGAAGGAGGAGGCACAAGGTCTGAGATTGGGTTAAACAACATTAGCCCAAGGTACCCAACTTACTAAAGGATCTGTCAGCTTCAGTACAACACTTCTTAGAGTCTGGATTATCAATGTTAGAGATTTTCCACTGGCGCTAAGCTTTGAGAAAGAAATAAAAGTGGGTTCTCATAAGGTTCTTGGAATAGTAGCTTTCACATTCATTATGAAGAAAACTGAGAATGACCAACTTGCCTCTACGGTATTGCAGAGGACACGTCCTTGAGGGATGGATGGTTGAATCCACGTATATGGTTGGTTTGACCAATGATTTGGCCAAGTTCCCTTCCCAGAGCTTGTTGTCGGCATCAACAGTGCCTGCCCAATGCAGAGTGGCACCTTCTTCATGTTAACCAAATTGGTATTTGATCTTCTCTATTATGGCTGCCTTTACAGAGGTCAAAATTCAATCTTGTAGCGAACCTTTTTTTTGTGTTTTAGTCTCAATTACAACAACCCAATATTGATTGGTAATAGTTAATTAATTAATTAATGACAAAAAATTAACCAATTAATCCATCTGAAAAAGATAACTGAGTGTAAAGGTTGAGTCTTGAAATTGAAGTTAATTTTGTTGGGTTTTAACTAAAATTAACAAACCCACGACAGAAAGACGATTAAGATCCACATAATCAGTAATCAGCAATCAGATAGTGGAAAAGGCAATTAGGTCGCCCATAAACATAGGAGTATCTAAATTTAGCACAGAGATTGCAGAAATCCCTCTGAAAGGTCAAACACTCGGCCCCTACTTTTCTTCCTCTCTCTAAAAAAACCCAACAGTAGAACATAACACATTAACACATAAGACATAAGGCACTCTCTCTAGGCCCAACACGTATTTGACTCTGAAAAAGTACACCCAATTGTATGCTTTGATCTCTTAATTATTAGAGCTTTCCTCTTTTATTTATAAAGTAAGTAAATTAGATCTCACGATCCACCAATCAAAACCTAATTTTCTTTTTATAAAAAAATTATACAAAAGCTCGGAAACTTAAAAAAATATATCTTTCTCTCTCCTCGTCTCTTCTTGGCTGTCTCTCTCTCTGCACCCTGTGCACAAAAGAAAAACTCTTCTCTCTATCTCTTTCTTTGATCCATGGGTGTTGTCACAAAACAAAAACTGGGACAGGAAACAAAGAAAGGGGGGAGAACCCAGTAAGCCCACGCAGATTGATCATTGATTTCTGAGTTAAAAATTTGATCTTTTGACGGTGGTTTTGGGTGAGCATCTTTGCCATCATTGTTTGTGAAATCTTCAATGCGGCAGCGGTCTTCGTAGAAGACCACGGAGGGAAGAAAAGAGGAAGGGGTATTAAAGAAAAGGCGGAACCTGGGAAAGTATAAATCGTATCAGCTGCGCATTTCAAAAGAAATTTTCAATCTTGAGTGGCAAGAGAAGTGGATCTGATGTTGTGTTGGGCGTTTGGGGGATTGGATACCGGAAAAGACTCGAGCTTTGGTAGTTTCTTTGCTGAAGGGGCTGGTGGGTTGTCAGCAGTAGAGGTAGAGGGGGAGCTGCATACTCGTAGGAGAGGAATATGCAGCTTCATATCTCGCCTAGCATGAGAAGCATCACTATATCGAGCAGCAACAACAATGGGTTTATTGACTTGATGAAGATCAAGGTCGCAGCTCGCCACATTTCTTATCGTACCCTTTTCCACACCATACTTATCCTTGCTTTCTTGTTGCCTTTTATCTTCATTCTCACTGCCCTTGTTACCCTTGAAGGTGTCAACAAGTGCTCTTCATTTGGTACCTCCGATTTCTCTCTCGCCTTTATTATCGATTGCGTGTGTGCTTCTTATTATATGTTTCGGGAGGTGGATGTCTGATTTGTTTCGGATTGCGGTGCTCGCTTTTGTTTATTGGAATCCCGCTTGTTTACATCCACATAGTCTTTTTAAGGTTTCTGATTTTGTAATGATCGAGTAATGGAGTCTAATTTGATTTAGTTATTTTTGACGCATCTGCAATGGTTAAATTGATTGAAACATATATAGACCGCATCATGGTTGCTTTCTGATACCGTTTTCCATCTTCTTAGGCTGAATGGATTGCTTTCACTACTGTAAACCATCTATGAACGCTGAATTTTGATTGATGCAAATGAGTTATAATGGTCATCAGCTGAGATCTAATTCTTTCTTAAACCAACTATTTTATTCGTTGTCATAATGGTTGTCTTCTGCTGCTTTTATCTTTGTGGATCCATGAAAAAATTGTGAATCCACCACCCTCTTAGATTTTTTACTTCGTACTTTGTGAAAATTAGACTGTTCTCCTCTATTCTACTCTGCCAAAAAGTGGACTTCAGAGTTTTTATGCCTTTGAACTAACATATTATTCTTGGTGTCATATTGTGAAGTTACAATTTGGATAGATATTTCACACAGAGTTGGCTGCTCTTGTAGTACCCAAGCCTGAAATAGCAGTGTTTATACTACTTTATCAAAGATTATAAATTCTTGTTATGCCAAATTTTGTGGAAATATCTGTTTGTTTTATGATTGTTACAATTGATATTGTCATTGGCGATGGAATTTCTTTTCTATCTTTGACAGCAATTTATGAAAATTTCACAAGATTTTTTTTCCTGATAAGAAAAATGATTTAACACTTAGTGATGCTTCATTGATGCGTATGCTGATCCTGCAACTCATGTTCTGGCTCTGCTTCCATGCTTCAGATTGTTTAGGTAGGCGGTTGGGACCCAAGCTTCTTGGAAGAGCTGATGATTCAGGGGTTTGTAACTTCTTTCCTCTCACGTTATTTTGATGTTTTAGGTTACTAAGCTCAAGCTTTTAGATAATTCCATATAGCATTTGTGGTTTTCTTAGTTGCTTTTGTTATTGAAAATAATGTAGCAGAGGCTGGTTAAAGAATTTTACAAGATACTCAATCAAGTAAAAACTGAAGAAATCCCTGATGGTCTAAAGGTTCCCGACTCTTTCAGTCACCTGGTTTCTGAAATGAAGAGCAGCCAGTATGATGCAAGGACTTTTGCTCTCATGTTGAAGGCTATGGTATGCTTCAAAATTATTCAAGCATCAATGTGTAATTTATCTGATGTTTGAGTGGAACAACTAATAACGGTTGATATTGTTTGCAATCGAAAAAAAATCAGGGTTAGAAAGGAAGATGAGTATACTAAAGCACGACTAATATCGGTTGATACTTAAAGCTTTATCTTCAACGTGCCTTAAAATAATATGCTTTTTGATTGGATGTTCTACTTAGTCCATGTCATAAGTTGCGGAGCTTCCCGGAGGTCCCTGTCTCACAGAGGCCTGTTTTCTCAATATATGTTTATGCTATGATTTGAAGTCTTAACTTGGTCTGGATGTTGCTCATCTGATAAAATGTTAAATATCCTCTCAGAACAAGTCTGCAGCCTTTCTTGCTTTGGCTGTTTTCATTGCAAATTTTTTGAAAGTGGCTTCTTTTGCTTACCCTTTCTCCACCTTACCATATGAGAAAATTTTAGTTCATCCATGGAAAATCTTTTTTTTTTAAATTAAGATTCTTTAATGCAAGTTTTATGGGTACTCTGCTTAGCATTGTATTTTAGGCGCAGTATTCATGATACATTGTGCAATTGAAGCTGGGGTAGTGGAGTGCAAAACTTGTATAATATATCAAACAATTAAGGAGCTACAGACAAAGCCTTTTATATGTGGCTTCCTCTCTGTATTTGGGTTTTTATTGTCGTTTATTTGTATATATGCAGATGGAGAAGCTTGAAAGGGAGATTAGGGAATCTAAATTTGCAGAGCTGATGAATAAGCACTTTGCTGCTAGTTCTATACCAAAAGGCCTCCACTGTCTTTCTTTACGTCTGACTGATGAATATTCCTCTAATGCTCATGCACGCAAACAGTTGCCTTCTCCAGAGTTACTTCCTTTGCTTTCTGAGAATTCTTTACATCACTTTGTCCTCTCAACTGACAACATCTTGGCTGCTTCTGTTGTTGTCACATCTGCTGTTAAGTCATCTCTAAGTCCTGAAAAGATAGTTTTTCATATCATCACCGACAAGAAAACCTATGCGGGTATGCATTCATGGTTTGCACTGAACTCAATCTCTCCTGCCATTGTTGAAGTAAAGGGGGTTCACCAGTTTGATTGGTTAACTAGAGAGAATGTTCCAGTGCTTGAAGCTGTCGAGAGCCATAATGCTATAAGGACTTATTACCATGGGAATCATATTGCCGGGGCAAATCTAAGTGATACCACTCCCCGGAGATTTGCTTCAAAATTGCAGGCTAGAAGTCCGAAGTATATATCCTTGCTGAACCATCTCCGCATATATATACCTGAGGTAATTACTGCCAAAATTATTTATGTTACCAGGAACAGGATGATACAAGAAAAACAAATATCAGTAGCAGAACTAGGAAAATATAACCATGTTCTAACCATAAAACGTATATGCCATAAAACATTTATTCATAATAAATGAATCTTTTTAGTTCAAGTATTTTTGTTGATGTTGAACTTTTTACTCATATATGCCATAAAATATTTATTCCTAATAATATATCAATGAAACAGAACTATTGTCTAAACTGACTACCTTAAAGTCGGTGAGTGTCAAGGCTGGCCATCCATGAACCTCTGCAACTGACTAAAATACTAAAACCAGCAATACCAATGACTGCTGCGATATTTGCATCACTGTTTATCTTCTATATGATCTATCATTCTTCACTTGGCCCAAAAGTATATACTGATTGTGTGTGTTGAACAGCTGTTTCCAAACCTTGACAAGGTCGTCTTTTTAGATGATGATGTGGTAATTCAGCACGATTTGTCTCCACTTTGGAAAATCGATCTTGAGGGAAAAGTTAATGGAGCTGTAGAAACTTGTAAAGGTGATGATGAATGGGTAATGTCCAAGCGATTCAAGAACTACTTCAATTTTTCCCATCCTATCATATCAACGAATTTGAATCCTGATGAATGTGCTTGGGCATATGGAATGAATATATTTGATCTTCGTGCATGGAGAAAAACAAACATAAGAGAAACGTACCATTTCTGGCTGAAAGAGGTAATGAAGTCTTTACTTTTCAGCTTCTTGCTGATAGTATGAATTCAGTAAATGGTATTATGTGCAGGATGTATCAGTTTCTTTCTGAATACAATTCTTGTCAGCATCATCTTTTTCCTTGTCATATTTTTTCTGTTTTCTTGTTCTATTGTAGCTGTAACAGTGGTATTGTGAACTGCAACTTATTCTTAAGCGTGCAAATCAGATATGGGCATACATATGTATAGTTATATACTTAAACATTCCGTATTGGATTACTTCTGTTTGCTTTCATGTTGGTTTATGACGCTGGATAAAACTGCACCACTGCCAAATATGATGTCCCTGAATTGGATTTTATTCTTTGATTTTTCTGCATAGAACCTGAAGTCAAACCTGACGATGTGGAAACTTGGGACACTACCACCAGCTTTGATTGCATTCAGGGGTCATGTTCATGCAATTGACCCATATTGGCATATGCTTGGCTTAGGCTACCAGAATAATACCGATGTTGAGCATGCAAAGAAGGCTGCAGTTATCCACTACAATGGCCAGTCAAAACCTTGGCTAGAGATTGGCTTTGAGCATCTTCGGCCTTTCTGGACCAAGTATGTCAACTATTCCAATGATTTTATAAGGAACTGCCACATCTTGGAATCATAGTCAATCTGCCACAGGAACTAGAATATAGAAATGGAACAGGAAACAAAGAATCGTACTGATGTCACGGATATTTTTCCGGGCTCAAAATTTTTCAAGAAGTAGTAAAGGAGGCAGGCAGCAAATTGGCCAGAAAGGCAGTGTTCCTATCTCAACTCACTGTCATCACTTACAGTTTTGCAAAAACGGACCTGCATCAGTAGCATGGGAATGAGATTACTTCTTGCTATGTGTAATGCAGCAATCTGTCATTTTTATTCTTGGTTCAAAAAGAGGGTTACATTGTTGGTTTCCCACAGAAGTATGGCCTGATTCTTGGAAAATATTTGAGAATAAGCGAGATACAAGATGTAAATGCTCAATGTTTCTGGTGCAGGGAAGGAAGGCCAGTAAATGGTGTCATTCCGAGGGCACTCTCGGTAGCTCAGAATGTCTTTCTTTTGTCATTTTTTTGTTAGTACCTCTATTTTTTTTCCCCTTCAATTCGTCATCATTATTCAAGTGTATTAGTAGGTGTTGGAGACTTTTTTGTTTTTTGATTACAGATTCTATTGAATTGGGGAACTGTTCCTAGGTTATATATGGGTATTGGTTATGTAGGACTCACGAGAAACATTTGAAATGTGCAGAAAATCATTTTTCCAGATTCCTTTATCTGTCCATAACCATGCCCCTCCTCTTGCATGCTTTTCTAGTTTTACTCTGTCAATATACAAAGTTTGCAGAAAATCTATATCTGGTTCCTTATTTTCCGAACCAACTTACACTGCTCAAATCGACCATATGCTTGCCTCTTGCATCTCATCTCATGTGTTGCGATGCAGATTTTGCCACCATCCTCTAGCTCCTGAAGCAGTAGCCCGTTTACCATCCCCTGGAATGTTCAGAGAGGTTTGGCCGTGACAATAGACTACTGTTTGATTATTTGGAATTTACATAGTTGTTCTTGTTCATGGAATTTACAAAGTTGATAATGACAAGAAACCTAATTGGAATTTACAAAGTTTCTTCAAAGATTAGTACATCCATCAAGTACACGGTACAATAATTGCAGTGGGAGATTCCAAACAGACGTCTGGCTTCCATGACGGGTCCTAGTAGATACTTGGTCAGAGTACACAGGCGATCCATTAATCTGATTGCAAGGAGAATGTCTAGAATGACCGCCTCGAGTTTTGACCTTTCTTACAAGTACATCATGGATTTTCCGTCATGCAAAACTTGTAACTTCAGCAATGACCAAAATGTTTCTCCCACCTGAAAGTTGGTATAATATTTGATGCGGAAAAGGACCGAGAATGGTTAAGATGGCGGAGGGGAAGAAATCAGAGGGACACACGCTTTGATCAACGATTGAATAGTAAAGATGGCGCGTCATAAAAATTCATTTCGCTGAAAACAAAAAGGAAAAGGAAAAAGGCTTAACCTTGAGACGAGTGGCATATAAATTTTGATCCTTTGTTAAGATAGTTTTCAAAGTAAGCAAGGTAACAACTGATCAGGTAAGTCTTCGCATAAACAAACGTAGGAGAGAAAATTTCCCATTTCCATAGACTTAGGAGGTTGGCAGGAGAATGGCAAGAACGGAGGCATTGACCACCACAGATTTAGAAGACTTTGCAAACCCCGAAAGAGCCTCCTCCTCTACGGAGCTTATATGATCTCGTCTTATCTTATGACTCATTATTCATGTAAACATCAGTTCTTTTCTCGTTCTTTTTTCCTCCTCTTTCTCCCTCTGCTTTTGAGATTTTCCAGCCAAAAGAAAATAGATTTGACCCAGATCAGTTTTAGAGCCGAGTAAGCAATTCGCCTATAATTCCTTTGTAGAACAACTGTTTAGAGGGTGTGTTTTGCCCTTTGGTTGGTTTGGGGACAACCAAGTTGAGGATTTGAGTTGGTTTTTATGTTTGTGGAGCATTCCATAGCTGATTTATTGCCGTGCTTCTTCAGATTCTCTGGATTGACCGGAGGAGAACCAGTTGAGTATCTAAGTTGGTCTTTTAGGTTTTTGTGAGATTCTATTCTTACCTGTCAAAGTGTGTGTTCTACATATGTGTATGCGTTTATGTGTTTATGTTTCTTGGCCTACTGCTTGATTCGTTGCAAGAATGAAGGAGTTAATTTGGTACCGTTTTGGTTTGTTCGACTAGGCTATATTTCATTGTCAATTCTTGTTTCTTGCACTGTTTCCTTAATTTCATTTCCTTTCTTTGGTCTTGAATTAGTTTGCACTTTCCATTTCTTGATGGCGTAATATGTGCATGGTAGAAAGGCTCTCTCTATATCTCTTCCTTCTCTTCTTATTTTGTCTTCTTTCGCTTGTGCAGGGTCTAAATCCGAAATCTGACAAAATCTTTTGACTTTGCGAAGATCCGAAAGGAGGATTGTCTGGCTATTACCATCTGATTGAAAATTCAATCTAAGGTGCGGAAATAGCTTTGGAAAAGGTCCAAGTACCTGGATTTGGGTTTTTTTCTTTTTCTGTTCTTTGGAGATGGCAGTGGTACAAGACCAGTTAGAGATCAAGTTCCGATTGACTGATGGGTCGGATATTGGCCCCAAAGCCTTCCCTGCAGCTACAAGTGTTGCAACTTTGAAAGAAAGCGTTCTTGCACAATGGCCAAAAGGTCGGTCTCCAACTTTGAAAGAATACGCTTTGACGCTTGATTTATGTTTTGAGTTTTGTGCCATATCTTTCTGTTTCTTCTTCTAAAGGCATACCAAGGAAGGTAATTATAACTGCACATTCTGCCCTGTATCACATACATGACCATCAACCCATCCTTCCAACAAAGTGATCTTACAATTTTATGTTGTCATGATTGATGCTCTCTTCACTGTTGATGTCGAGTGCCTTCACGGACTGAAATACCGAATTATTCGTATCACAAGATTCATGAGTTAAACGAGTGTAGGTTCTAACTTTTGTCATGCATATGTTACTGTCATATGAATATCAAGCAGAACTTGTTGTAAGATCACAAACACGTACAGCCAATTTGGCTGAAGCCAAATAGAAGTCTGAAAATAGTTACTGAACTTGTGATGGCCTTTCTTATGTCTTGATTGGGATGTCAAATTCTTGGTCTCCTCATTTTCTGTTGTGAGATTTCAGTATGTATGTAATCATACCACTGAGAGACCAGCTGGTTGTGTTTGTGCCTTTCGGAAACCAGTTTGTGAAAGTGAATGCCTTTTGTTGTCTGATATGCTTGTGATAATGGCCTAATTGTGCTCAATCGTCAAGCACGACACTGTTTTTAGTTTGCTTCGTTTATTAGTAACTTCCTTGATTTATCACTATCGAATTGCTCCTTGTGTTAGTCTTTTTCCTGCCAAATTTTGACAGTGTTACTTTTTTTTCCAAGCACTCTCTTAATATTATTGAAGGTAGTTGAACCTGTTGTATCTGTTTGATCAGAGAAGGAGAATGGCCCTAGGACATTAAAAGATGTCAAGTTAATAAGCGCAGGAAGAATACTGGAGAACAACAGAACAGTGGGAGAATGTCGAAGCCCGTTGTGTGATATGCCCGGTGGGGTTACTACCATGCATGTAGTTGTTCAACCCTCTTCCTTGGACAAAGGTAATATTATTTCTTTGATCCTCCTTATTTCAATCGTTTTCTTCACAGGTTGTTTTCTTTCTGTTCCTATGAGTCCCTTGACAGTAGACTGGACTATTTCCCTTTCCTCGAGTTGAATGCTACTTCGACGTGAATGTCTTGTTTGTGGATTTTTAAGATGCTCTTTCCTTTTCCCATGTCTAGTTTTGCATCTCTGCTGTTCTTTTCACTTTTTTTTTTAAAAAAATTTGTCCTGTCAATCAATAATTGAAGGGACAAGGACAGCAAAATATGGGAATATTGCATCTCTGGATGGCCACAAAGCACCTTAAGGAATACATTTTTTGTCACCTTCAATTATTGGCCCCTTCCATGCTGGAAAACATTGACCACTGTCAACCTTACACATCTTTACATAACTGATTTGGCCTTTTCTCATTGGCTGAAGTTCATTCAAGTTGATTCCCCAGCTAGCTCCTTGCTTTACTCCTCTTCTTTTGTATGTAGCAGAGAAGAAAATGGCAAATCAAGATAAACAGAACAAATGTGTTTGCATCATATTATAATTTACCTCCAGAGGGGCAGATATGGGTCTAGGTAAATTGTCTTACTTTGCCAACAGTTTTGCCCTTTTAAGCGAATTTTCAAATCAATTTTCCAGTCTTTTTTGTTCTACGCAGCTTAAAAACACTTGGGGAGCTGGTATATAGACGAAGCTGATAAATTGCTAGTCGACAGAGGACAATGGCTACTGTCTTAACAAAGAACTACAGTCTAGTTGCTGATCTCTGCATTCCTACCATGCCTGCAATTTCCATCCATTTGGAAGACAATGTTGTGATTACCACTTGTTCAACTTTTGCTTCTTGCCATCTTTTACCAGATCTATTTATCACATTCAAAGCCCTGAACATTTTGGCTTCACATACGAACAAGCTTATCATTTCTATTCAATGCACTTTTTCCGGTGTTTCGGTGCGGAATAACTCGTCGTGACCGGATTCCGACCTAGGCCGTCGGTAGATGTGTTTTCAGTGTAAGGCCCCGGTAAACAACCTATTCTGTCAATCAAAAGTCCATGACCCTCAATGAACACTCCCCATCAGACCCAACTATCTGGTAATGTTGATTACATGTTATTTCTGGAGTTAACCAGAAAGATGTTACAAGTAATGCTCTTCGTCCATTTGATTTTCTAACTGGACCCGAATTGATAACAGTTAAAAAGCCCAAGCCCAAACTTCATGCTCCCAACTTTTGTTTGAGGCCCAAAAAAAAGCCGAGCCCATCTTACCGTGGTCCGAGGTGAGGAGCCTTGAACTCGAAGCATGTTCTTGGTCCGGAGCCGTGGTTCATATTCTCTTACTTAGCACGGAACAGCTGCAAGCAATCAAAACCCCTTTCCTCCATGGAAGCAACTGGAAAGAACGCTTCCCTTGTCTTCATTATTAGGAGAAGACACTGTTTATCAACCTCATGTCACGATCATTATCCTCTGTCCGAAACAGTATAAAGCTGCCACGTGTTTTCACACAAAGAAAAGCCGAGATTTTCCCAAATACGGCAGCGTTAGAGCAAATCTCACGAGCTTTCCGGAACTCTCCACGAGAATTGGTACTTGGATTCTCAAGTACTAGAAAAGCACGTATTCTGTTGTAGTTTAAAGCAGCGTAACACAAACCCCATAGCTCAACTCTGTTACTACTTGGGCAAGACCTTCCTTTTCCCTTTCTTCTTTTTAAAAATCATTTCTTGACTACAACGCCAAGTATTCTTAAACTATCAGTTGTACTCTAGCTCTCCACTATTAATAGTTGATTCAATTTTTCGTTCCAACAATGGCGACAATGACAACGGCGTCGGTTGGTGGTGCCAGTCTTTGTTCTCCGCACAAGTCTGTTTTCTATAGGAAACCTTTGTTTGCCCAGCTTTCCCTGAGCGACCCTTCTAAACGACACTATCAGAAGTCGCTTCAATTGAAGAGAAGTCGCGCCTTTTCTGGTGGCTCTGAGAGGAGTTTGAGGCAGCCCAGGTCGGTTGTTGTCAGATGCGACTCCTCTAATGGAAGGGTGGGCCAATCGTGATTGTTTTAGTGAATTTTGCTTGTTTTACTCAGTAACAGAGAGTGTAGTGTTGTTAATGTGTTGTTTCATTGCAACTGCTGTGTTGGTTGAGGTTTACGAAGGGATGTGATTTTTCTGCTGACATGGGGTTTTGTGGGATTCTGTCAGATTACTCAGCAAGAGTTCACAGATATGGCTTGGCAAGGGATTGTTTCGTCACCCGACGTGGCCAGAGAGAACAAGCATCAAATAGTGGAGACCGAGCATTTGATGAAAGCCCTTTTGGAGCAGAAGAATGGACTTGCTCGTCGTATATTCTCTAAGGTTGGGGTGGACAATACTCGTCTTCTCGAAGCCACTGATAAGTTCATTCAACGCCAGCCTAAGGTAACGATCTCATAACATTTCCTTCTTTGCTTACCCCATTAGCGTGGTTATGCGCTTCTGTGTAACACGTTTTGGTTACCAAAAATCAACTCAATTTTTTCAATCCCGGATGTAGTTTAAATACATGGAAAAATATCTGGATGTCTGATTGCTGAACGAAAGCGTCTAACTTTGTTGGTGAAGTTTCATTTAATCATTAAATTGAGGATAAGCCTATTTTGAAATTCCCATCATTTGTTTGGTAGAAAGTGCATCACATGCTTCATACTTGGTATAGAATGGATTGAATGGCGTCACATATTTCAGTTTGATCAGTTTAATGGATGTGACATTTCATTACATTTTCAATTTTCAGCTCAGTTTTTGATTCTGCCCCTTATCTTTTATTTGTCATGCATTCATGGTAATTCAACGTTAGGTTGTTAGTGAATCTGCTGGTGCAATGTTGGGACGTGATTTGGAGGGTCTGATCCAGCGAGCTAGAGATTTCAAGAAAGAGTACGGGGATTCATTTGTTTCTGTGGAACATTTGGTTCTCGGATTCACTCTGGATCAACGTTTTGGGAAGCAACTGTATAAAGATTTTCAAATATCTCTACCAACTTTAAAATCAGCAATAGAATCCATAAGAGGACGACAGTCAGTTATTGACCAAGGTAGGATAGTTTTCATTTGTATTGTCTGCAATAGTCATATGTTTGTTTTTTTCCTGTCAGGTAGTTGTTTGTATTTTTTATTTGTATTGTGAGTTTTGATAAGTTACTGTCCAGTTTTTTTAGAATACTTACATAGTTTCATTTCGGTATAGATCCTGAAGGAAAGTATGAAGCACTGGATAAATATGGGAAAGATCTGACAGCCATGGCAAAAGCTGGAAAGCTTGACCCAGTTATTGGAAGGGATGATGAAATACGCCGATGCATTCAGATTCTCTCAAGGAGAACAAAGAACAATCCCGTGTTGATTGGTGAACCTGGTGTTGGGAAAACTGCAATTTCTGAAGGGTGAGTATTGGTGTGTTTGTTTTTTTATGGAGGAAATTCCTATCATAGTAAAATAATCTGCTTTGTAATCCTTTTCTCATTGGCTTCTTATTTGTACTTGGCCTGTATATTATGTACACTAACGTGCCTTTCTGAACAGGCTTGCACAGAGAATTGTAGAAGGAGATGTGCCTCAAGCTCTAATGAACCGTAAGGTATGTAATTCATATATAAGCTCATTTTTGCTTCACAAGCAATCGTCTTTGTTTTTCTGTGTTAATGACAGTATAATTGCATTATTGGTATTGTAATTTGTGCGTGCCTAGTTAATGGTTGCTTAATTGTTTCTTTTCAGCTAATTTCCCTTGACATGGGTGCACTCATTGCTGGAGCAAAATACCGCGGAGAATTTGAAGATAGATTAAAAGCTGTACTCAGAGAAGTTACGGAGTCAGATGGCCAGATTATCCTTTTCATTGATGAGATCCACACTGTTGTAGGGGCAGGTATAATTTGTGTCAAATATCCATCATTTCGCTTTTCCTTCAAGTAATTTCATAAATCTTTCAGACATCAAGATCAATTTCTCTTTAAGAATTTTATTTTGTACTTGCATGTGACATGGTGTTGGCTAAAATGGCGGTACATAGATATGGTGGACAATCTAATGTGTCCTGATTTCCTTTTCAGGTGCTACAAATGGAGCAATGGATGCGGGAAATCTTTTGAAGCCTATGCTTGGAAGGGGAGAATTGCGTTGCATTGGTGCCACCACTCTGGATGAATATCGCAAATATATCGAGAAAGATCCGGCGTTGGAGCGTCGCTTCCAGCAAGTTTATGTAGATCAACCCACAGTAGAGGACACGATTTCTATACTCCGCGGACTGCGTGAAAGATATGAACTACATCATGGGGTACGTATTTCTGACAGTGCTCTCGTGGAAGCTGCAATTTTATCCGATCGGTACATCAGTGGACGTTTTCTGCCTGACAAAGGTGAGTTAAATGCATTTAGATACGATTAGATAGTATGTCTTCATGCAGAACGGTGTATATGAAGACATACTGAGCTGCTTTCTTGATCTTATGCGTATGATTAACTGAAGATATTTTAGTAGTCAATAACTTCATAATAGTTCATGATTGTATGGTCAATATTAAGTTTATTTCTACGGATCAAAAATTTCTAAAGTGCTTGTACATTTCAACTGTAGCCATCGATCTAGTTGATGAAGCTGCTGCAAAATTGAAAATGGAAATCACCTCTAAGCCCACAGCGCTTGATGAAATCAACCGATCGGTGTTAAAGCTGGAGATGGAGAGGCTTTCTCTTACAAATGATACGGACAAAGCTTCAAAAGAGAGGCTGAACCGTCTTGAGGCTGAGCTGTCTCTGTTAAAGAATAAACAAGCTGAGCTGACAGAGCAATGGGAGCATGAGAAGTCTGTCATGATGCGCATTCAGTCGATTAAAGAAGAGGTAGGTTTTCTCTCATGGCTTGTTCCTCAGGTGTTTTTTCTTGGAGTAGTTCAGCACATTGAACTGACAATACAACGTCTGTCGCCTTGCTCAGATTGACAGGGTAAACTTAGAGATTCAGCAGGCCGAGCGTGAGTACGACCTCAATCGTGCGGCCGAGCTGAAGTATGGGAGCCTGAATTCCTTGCAGAGCCAACTCGAAAGTGCAGAAAAGGAATTAGATGAATATATAAGGTCTGGGAAGTCCATGCTTAGAGAAGAAGTTACAGGAGATGATATTGCTGAGATTGTTGCCAAATGGACAGGTATCCCTGTTTCAAAGCTTAAGCAGTCGGAGAGGGAGAAGTTGTTATATTTGGAGGAAGAGCTACACAAACGCGTTGTGGGTCAGGATCCTGCAGTGAAAGCAGTAGCTGAGGCAATCCAGCGTTCTCGTGCTGGACTCTCGGATCCTCGACGTCCAATAGCTAGTTTCATGTTCATGGGTCCCACTGGGGTTGGGAAGACAGAACTTGCCAAAGCATTAGCTTCCTATATGTTCAATACTGAAGAAGCTCTAGTACGAATTGACATGAGTGAATACATGGAAAAACATGCGGTGTCAAGATTGATAGGTGCCCCTCCTGGTTATGTTGGCTATGAGGAAGGAGGACAGTTGACGGAAACCGTCCGCCGGAGACCGTACGCAGTTATTCTCTTTGATGAAATCGAGAAGGCTCACTCCGACGTGTTCAATGTCTTCCTACAGATTCTGGATGATGGGAGGGTGACTGATTCACAGGGTCGCACTGTCAGTTTCACCAACACTGTCATCATTATGACATCAAATGTCGGCTCACAATATATACTGGACACAGACGATGACTTGCCGAAGGAGCAAGCTTATGAAACTATCAAGAGGAGGGTGATGGAAGCTGCAAGATCCGTCTTCCGTCCCGAATTCATGAACAGGGTTGATGAGTACATAGTTTTCCAGCCCTTACAACGAGAACAGATAAACAGTATTGTCAGGCTACAGGTAATATGGTTAACTTCTGTCTTTATCACTGATAGCTTAATATTCATGTATTTTCCCGATCTGTTCTCTGACGTCTACTTGTTCATCACAGCTGGAGCGTGTGCAGCAAAGGATTGCAGACCGCAAGATGAAATTAAAAGTGAGCGAAGGTGCCATAGAACTTCTCGGGAATCTTGGGTATGACCCCAACTATGGTGCCAGGCCTGTCAAGCGGGTGATCCAACAGTACGTTGAAAACGAACTTGCTAAGGGTATTTTACGAGGAGAATGGAAGGATGAAGACACTGTGCTGGTAGACACAGAGATGATGGCATTTTCCAATGGTCAGCTTCCCCAACAGAAGCTAGTCTTCCAGCGAGTTGAAGCCAGTGAAGATAGTAGTGCTGGTGCAGAAAACAGAGCCTTTTCACAGTCAGTGTAAACGTTTTTGTCATTATTTGGGTTTTGACGCCATACTATAAATGTAACCTTTTGCATAATCTTTCTCTTCAGAAATACAAGGGCTCAGGTATCAAGGTAACTGGAAATAATAACAAGACTTCATCCATTAAATTGAATCAAATTTTGCAGAGATGTTTAACCGTGTGTTACAGGGGATTGTGAATTGCGGGAGATACTACTATCTGCAATAGAAACACATGTATGTGGAGGCCATACACAAACTGTGCATGGTACATCCTACGCTCACCACGGTGGCTGGGGCAAGGTGGTTTTAGTAATATAGCCTTCTGCCCTTCCGACAACATGACACATTTGGCAAGGGGAAGACCCAGAAGCAACGAGCTTGAAAGCCTATATGAAACATCGATTGTCCAAGACAGTTCTGTCAATTGTATCGTGTCCATGATGTTATGAAACTCAGGCCTGCACATTAACTGGAGAACAAAAAAGAATTTTGAACAGTCAGGCTATGAATTTAATATCCATAAAGGAAGAGACCAAATTCAAGATAGGAATTCTCCACAGCCAGATGCTACAGCCTAGAATGCTAATCTCTAGCATTGTCAAGTCCCGTGTGAGCATGAAAGCTGACTGTCAGATTGTGAATTCATAACCATAGAGAAAGCTAGTTCATAAGATGCAAGTGACAATAAATCACCGATACAAGCTCATAGATTTATTGTTTATAGCAAATCAAAGATATCTTTTTGACATAATCCAAGTCTCCAGGAATTTGGTCAGCATCTTTCTGAAACACAGTCACAATGTAGGTGGGTGGAAGACGATACCTGCTCTTATTTAAGATCTCACTCCAATTCAGATGCCTCTTCCGAATCAGACAATGGTAGGAGAGTGCAGATTCCAAGAACATGGCCATTGAGACAAACATAATAGTCGATGCAATCCTCATAGGCCCCCAATCTACAGCTGGCACTCTGCGGTATCATCTCAGCTTGCTGCATGCTCCATAACTTTGCCTTACAATAAGGGCATAACTCTGTTGGATGAAGTTCAGCGCCCTTTTTAATCAGCATCTTCCGGACCTTTGACATCGAGAACGCTTTGAAGATCCCTCGGAAAAAACCGACATCCCCTTCGTCCCCTTGGTCAAGATGTTCACAAGGGTCAGACACATATAAAACATCGGTTCTGCATTGTGGTAAGAGAAAGCTCTTCCCAGAAGTCCTAGAAAACCGAGTCCTATAAACAAAATGACCAGGAATGTGGATGCTGTTAAACAGGCCACCCTTGCTACAGCCTGAACAGTAGATAAGCAACTTTCCAAGTGCCCTCCAGTTTCCATCAACACTGTGACTTCCACTAGATTGCAGGTCAAGCATCATCTTTGGAGCCCTTGTTCGGCAAAACTCTTTCCATAGCACTCGCTTAGCAAGATCATCAAACCATTTGCATACACAAGACATAGTCGCAATCAACTTAGGGTTCCAGTTTAACTGTTGAAACACTAAGAAGATGGCATCTTCACTGAGATGACCTTTTGTGCACTGACAGCTTGATGAGTGAACACAACGATATTGCTTTGTTAATATCATCTTCAGCACCTAATAAGAAGCAGAAAGCATAAGACGCAAAAAACAAAATGATATTAGATCCTTGTTTGAGATCCACTAAAGATCAACAACAGCCAGAAAATTTGATGGCTGATCAAACATTTGAATAGAAAACTTGAACATAATGACCACAGAGCTTTAGAAAGAAGAAAATATTAGAATGATGCGCAGTAGTTTTCTCCAGACCAACAGGAGAAATACACAAGGCCCGAAAATCATAACTGGAGCCATACATTAGAACACATAAGCAAACACCTTTATGAAGGAGAATCTACTACTTATAAACCATGGAACATACTCCATAACATTTTGAACAATCAAAAAACATAGGCCTGAATTTGCAACATTGTCCCTTGTCAGAAGCAAAACACAATACATTATGTTTCAAGCAAGAAATAAGATGACATGGCCGATTTTGAAACATGGCAACTGAGAAAGGCGAGATTTCAAGATTCACAACTCAAACTAAACGATGTAATTCAGGACAATGACATGAAAACCTTATGCGTCGGGGAGAAGAAAAGTTAATTCCATCCCCCGAAGCAAAAGTAAGCTCCAGTGCAAGTAGCATAACAAAGAGCACGCAAGTTAAGACCAAGCATAGTTAATACAAGTCTTTCAAAGGTACTTTGCCAATATAGAAAAACTACAAGCTGTTTAAAGCTTCAAACTCTGTCTCGAATCAAGCATCTTAAGCATCCGAACATCACAGAAAAGAATGCGACTTTGGCTTGATTATTCAATGTCGGTCACCTGCTGCATAAATTTCAGATCCTAAAGACCCTATCGATCAAAATTGAAGGAATTCCGGTCGGTCCCTTGCATATAGCTAAGCTTTTAAAGAAAAGAAAGTTGATAAATTACATGAAATTATTCAAATTCAAAGTCAAAGACAAACAAAAGGCTGGTGACAAGTCCGCACCCAATCCACTAAAAGAACATAACCGGATTGGATCGTAATTATAATGTGATCAAAACCCCAATTTCTCTCCTCAGCTAAGCAAATATGCCCTCTTCATGGGCTGAAATCTAAGAGTGCATCAACATCGAAAGAAAACACGGACAGGTTTCTACGAAGCAACAGATGAGGAAGACTTGTACTGGGTAAAATTCTGATCAACTTACGTGCAACGGAAAAATGGGTACATCCGCTTCAACAAAAGGGTATTTCGGTCCAAGACAGAAAACCCTCCTCAGTTAGAAGATATGGACATAGAATGGGAGCAACAGAAAAGGAGAAAGGAGACGCCTTGGCTTCTATGCAGATATGCAATACAAGAAGGAAATAAGAAAAACTTACAAAGATAGTATTTTTTTCACTGGAAAGAAAGATAGGCTGACAGGGATGTCCCTTTTTTATATATCACAGACGGCGAACGGTGACAGCTGTGGTCATAGGTGGCACCCTCATGGAATGAACAGTGGGGCCTTTTGATCTTATGTGTCAGCTACTTAATTGGTGGTGCGTTTGATGAGAATGACTGCCTAGTTATCAAGGCAACAAGCCCACTGTGTTTTACTATTGGATTTTTTATTTTTTGTGTTTGGACTTCTTTCGTACGGAGATGCCAAAGGCACTGCAACTGTCCACAAAGTGAGATTCTTAGTACTCTGTCACTTGTCAACGTGTCCAAAGGCTAGATTTTTTCATATTTTCTTTTCCTGCTGTTTCTGCCCCTCGTCCTGTCCAGTTCCTGGCTTGAGATTGAAGCCTAGAACAAAGTGTTAAGGGCACTTCAGACAAAGTTCCCGTTCGGCTTCTTCTTCCATTGATCAGCAAACGCATCTTCTTACAAAAGCTGGACACGACTACCCAGAAACAACTGAAGCAACAAGCATCGGACGGAAAACAGGTAAACACTTGTTCGTCATGGGATGAAGACAGCAACAGCTAACAAGCTCTACAAGAATAAAAAACAAGTTGTGGAGATTTCTTTTATTCACAAGACGGGAAACCATACACATCCTCAGGAGAGATATACCAGTATCATGTATACTGGCAGAAAATTTTTGCCCGACTCTAGTCCAGGCTGTCTAATGTCGACTGAAGCAATCTAGGTTTATTTTCCTATCAGTCCTTTGCAGCAAGTCCGCTGAACTGTTAACTACTCAAAAACTTTTACTTCAAACTTCCGTTTATGACATGAGAAGAAATGGTTAGGTTTCCCTGTCTAGCATTTATAGACTTCTAAGGGACGGTGGGTTTGATATCCTGAAGGGAAATCACCGTTTCAAAAGCACCTACCAGGGCCTTCACCTTACTTTTCCTGGTCTCAGCAAGCTTACTAGCCGTTTCTTCAATGACATTATTAAACAAACCCAAACCCAGAGCATCTTTATTTTCCTGCACATCTTGATGCCTCAAAACAACTTTTGCGGGAGCAGTCATGGCATCAATTGAGTCATCAATAACTCTTCTCCCGGAGATTCTATGGCCATCAGCTTTGAGATTTTGATTTAGTCCCAATATCCTTCCTCGCCTGAATTTGAGCCTCCTCGGACTGTTGTTCTCAGGTTTAATTTCAATGATCTTCCCCCTCCTGAAGCGTAATTTCATAGGTTGGTCATCCTTGTTGTCTAGAGAAACCTTCCTACCAGTCTTACTATGCCTCCGTTTCTGCTCCTCTTTGAAACCCTGTTCATCTTCCACATGGTCAGTTTCGTCATATTCAGACTCAGAGTTGGTATACATAGATTCCCCCTTACCTCCTTCATGACTCGAAATTGCAGATGAAGATTTAGGGGGAGATGATCTCTGAGAAACATTTTCATTATAGTCAGAGTGCAAGAATTTGTTCTCGGCTTCCATTTTGATGACATACAATGTCCTCTCCTCGACTATACCTTTGTTAGGTCCTTTAAGTTCACCAGTTGGATCAAAGCCCTCATGCTTGGGGTGCTTGGTAGCAGCTTTCTTAGTCTTATTCTGACTCTGAAGAGGAGAAACAGTTTTCAGAACTCTATTCTTCTTTGCACTCAGGCTCGCAACTTTAACGAGGGAAGTTTTACCCGACAATGAAGCTCTAGGGGAAGCAAGTCCTCTTGCCAAACTATAACCGGAAGTAGTACGGGACAAAGAAGCTCCAGGTGACGCTAGCAATACTCTCTTTGCAACTATTTCTGGAGTCCCTTTCCTCTTGATATCACTGTTCCTTCTTCCAACTAAACATTTAGAATAGTCGGGAGAAGACAATTTTGGCTTCAAAGAACTAGCATGCTCTATAGGAAATTTCACTTCTTTAACTTTTGACGAAGCTGGTTCCAAAAGGAAACCGGGTTTCTCAGAAGATGGCGCATCCTGTTGCATAACTCTGGAGGCAAACTGGGTTTTTGAATCATACAAGTCTCTGAGATTGGCCACGGTTGTCTTTTTCTTCCCCTTTGCAGATGTCTTCTTCTCAGCATTCAAACCTTGGATATCAACTGACTCCTTCACCGCTTCCTGCTTTAATCGACTTTTATTGGTCGGGACAACTCCTGTAAGTGGACTCTGGTTGTTGTCATCACGAGATTTTGTGAACTCTGCCAAGTTCTTCTTCTTGGTCAGAAATCTTCTCAACACTGTACTTTGGCTATCTGGTGATCTTGTAACACCTGTTGATCTCTTCTCAGTCAGAGCATTTTTTAATGCAGGAAAATGGCCATCAACTGATTTTATTGAGGGTTCCCACTCACTGATCTCAGGAGTATTAAGCGAATGAGTCCTCGAATCAGGAGATGACTTCTTGTCTGCCTGTTTCCCTACTGACCAACTGTCATCAGGTAGCTTTTTTGTGATTCTTCTAGGAAATGGGCGTCTTACCTTCATCTCTTCAAATGCATGCTTCCTTCCATATTTGCAGAAATCATGACAGGAGCCAGTAGAAGCTCGAAGATAGTGCGGAAGAACCTTTTCTTCACTCTCCAGAGACCTTGCCTGTCCGACGGAGCTTCTTCTTGAACTACCACTGTTTCTGCTTGTTGATCTAGTGGTCGCTGCCAAATTTATGCGCTGCTCAGCCATCAGATTTGCAGTATACAAGGAGAACACCAAGTTCAAACAGAATCCTGAAAACCAAACGCAAGTAGTTACAATGGTTAGAAGCAAGTAGTTTACAGTAGAAGAATTTCAAGGCTCTAAATCTGTCTTCACTTCCTGGAATTCCAATCGCATTTCAAATTCTAAACTGTACGGGAAAAGAAAATGCTCTAAAGGGATAACAAAGCAACTGTGTTCTAGCGGAAGGATAGCTCATGACAGGATCAGTTGAAGATGAAAGGCCAATTACGAACAATCCAGGGATTGGATTCTCACAACAACAAAACCATTAAACTCAACAGGGATCAAACTCAAGTGAAACTACCAATATATAACCATATTCATGGAGTAAACATAACCAACATCAAACCTGCATGCAAGCAGATTGCAATCACAACATAGAAGCATAAGAAGGAAGGAGGACCGGGTCAAGATCCCATTTTGAAGCGAACCCATGAAAACGAGAACGATATCTTATTTGCCATCAAGAACGTTTTTTCAACGGAGATACAAGGAAGGAGAAGTCGAACCAATAAAGGAAAAAAAAATAAAGCAAAAGGGGAGTTTTGATGGGCAAAAATATATATACCTTTGGCTGTTATTTGAACTGAATCAATAGTAAACAGACAATTACATACGGTGCAAAACCAGAAAGCCGGGGAAAGAGGAAAACGAAGAGAAAGAGACTGTTCTGTCCCCGCTAACGTTCAGTTTGTTTCCGCTGTTGTGTTGATTTTGGGTTTAGTGGGTTTTCAAGTTTCATGTCAAGGAGTCAGAGAGATCGTGCAAGCAGGCAACCATCTTCCATTTCTTGGGTGTTTGGTTTGGTGGCCATCTTCCTTCCTCTTCAGTCACGCGGTTGTCAGTACTCCCACCATTTTCTCTTTTAAATATGATCTCAATCCAAAAAGGTTAAAGACAAAAGCCTACCACCCAACTCTACCAAAAAGGCTAAAGCTAGCTATTATATGGTAAGTTGAGCAAAGATCAGATTCATATCCGATATTGTCTCTAAAAATATGCAGGAATTCCAGCCTTGACTGGCATTTTTGGCGGAGGCCTATCAAGATTTTTTGTTTTCTATGTGCCTGTTTTGGAATGAGGCCAAGATTCCGACAGGTTAGACGTTATCACATATTATGAGGAAATCACATGACAAGTGTAAAGTAAATCCAAATCAAACATATTTGATTTTATGCATGAACCTGATGATATCTTGCTTCTTTTCATGAGTATTCATGTCCTTTTTCTCTTTTACCATGTTTTTAAGGACGGAATGTAAAAACAGAGAAAGATGGAAACCCATTTTACAGTCATCCTTTCCATCTTTCCTCGTTGAATTTAGGCTACTACGGAAAATTGCTATGCCATCCATTCCCTTCGTTTGTCATTTGATTTTTTTCTTTTAACGGTAGTTGACACGGACATCCTTTCTACTTATGCTTCTCTAAGCTAGGGACTTAATGATGGTTTAGTTATTGCTGCAAATGGGTCAGGCTAACTGGGTTGCCATGTCCTTGCCTGCTGTTACTCATGCACACTTCAAAAGCAGATAACTTTATAGAGTGATTTTGCTTGAGATTTAAGCAAGCTTAAAGGCACGACAATTGGCTTTTTCCAAGATAAAGCCTTGCCTTTCCTTCTGTGGTTAAAGATTAGTGTTGGTTGAACCATTTGTTGGTGTTGACAAAGGAAAATAAGATGGCTGCATCAACTCATGGAGACAATCCTCTAAAGTTCTGTCAACCTCAAGGGCCAATATAGAAGGGAAAAAGGGACAACTGAATAATTGAAGGAAACCGCCTTGGTGACAGACCTTCATACAAATCAAGTATACACAGTTGCAGCAGAGCTATTATATAGATTCAGTCAACATCAGTCTCCGTACAAATACACAACTGAGAGTTTTGGGAACAGACCTTCATACAAATCAGCAATTCTGCAGCTTTCTTGCAAGAGCCTTGCATATATCCACACACACATACACACAAACATGGGGGGGGGGGCTCTGTAGCCAACGAAACTACTACTTGCAGCCTCCAACACCAAAAAAATTCTGAGAGACACGAAAGGCTTTAGGCGGCTTTTAGGCAGGCAGGATAGGTGACATTTTACAGGTAGAAACTTCTATTGACAACACTAATTTCCTGAGAAGATGACTGTGAAATCTAAGTGATGATTTCTCTGACAAGCCAATCCAAGCTAGGGTAAGAAAAGTATAATATGAGAAATGATGGTAGAGCAAATAACACTGTGATGAGAATGTAAAGAGCTAAAATGGCTGCACTGGCAGGTATGGCATACAAGATGATGAGGAGGAAGATGAGCACCAGAGGAAACTTCGCAGTTAGTTGAACAAAGAAAACCAGCGATTTCTGAAGGGATGAATGTATTCCCTCAACAGTGATGCAGTTATTCGTCCGGTCATGATCATAGGTCGCTCCTGCAAGCTCAGTGTGATTATTGTTTGGTCCCCTCCTGATGTTGCTGCTACTTTCCTGACTCCCAAGGTCGAAATTTCTGTCCGGTGACCAGAGGGGTTGATGATCTCCGGAGAAGTCTGCATGAGATTTGTCTGTATCGCCATTCTTGCTCTCGACCATCCATAGGAGAAAGTAATTTTTACGAGGAAATTTAAGGTTGCCTCTGTAAACAAGACGGAAGGACAAATGGGTGCACCAGGGGCAGGAAATAAAGAGAGGGAGCTGGATTGGTAGAGTAGGAAACTTCACAACAGCCCATTGAAGTCCAAGGATGCAGTTTTTGCAGAGGGTATGGCCACACCATAAAACATAAGGAACATTCTCCACAATATTGAATGATTCCCAGCATATAGGGCACTCCAGACCTTCCTCTCTGCTAACAACAGAAGATGCTTCATCATCTGAAAATTCTGAAGCAACTTCATTTGGCTTTGAATAGCTTTTCAAGCTAACGTTTCCAGCTATGCAATTGGAGGCAAAATTCCACATTTCTACAGTAGGAGACAGAAACGATGGCACTTCCGATGGAGGCAAAAACTGAACCTGGAAAAGTGCATCCCAATTAATGCTCGTAGGAAAGACAACCAAATCAATATCCCATTCTGCAACTCTAGCCACATATGTAAGAAGTCAACTGAAATGCTAATAGAAGCTCAATACAGATTTCAAATAGAATCACATGCAAATCTCTTTCTTCTTCCCACAAGAGCATGAGTTATCGACCACCCTCAAATCACCAATAACTGAACACCAGTAACCTCTGATAAAACTACAGGAAGCTCTCATATTACAGAACCCCATGAACATTGAAACATCTGGAAAAGAAATGAAAAACAGTCCCACATCATTCGACCGATGCCCATTTCCATAAGAACCCAACCAAGCCCTTTTTCGACCACATATCACACAAGACAATCCACTCAAGCAAGAAAACCCAAAACTAGTCAAAAGACAACAATCAAACCCAACATGCCTGAAAAGTCAGTGAAAACACCAAATATTAACCATCTACCCATGAGAATCCAAGCTCAATCACTGACGACCAACAGAACATGCAAACAAACAAAAAAAAAATCAACGTTAATCACGGAACACAAACATAACAAAATAATCGGAAACTGCAACGATTAACAGTTTTTCTCCCCAAGCGAGAGATGAACTTCAACAGAAACACATAGACAGAGAGAGAGAAAAAAAAACTCACAATAGGGTTCTATTAAAATCACCAATTCTCTCCCTCCCCTCCACTGTTAATGGAGAGGAAAGTTTGGTCTTGGAGTGAAAAGACCATGTGCTTGTATGGTTCTTTATTTAATGCTTGGCGTGCTATGTCGTGTAGTTTTAGATCGAACTCCAGCCTCCAGGATAGCAACTAACTCTCCGTTCAGATATTTATTCCTAAGATATCGGTATCGGTCTGTCCGCTGGAGGTCCCACAAAGAACTGTAAATTTTAAATATGAATTCTTTTTCTTCCTTGAGTATTTAAGTTCCCGTGGATACAATTTGGAGACACCTCAACCATATCATAGGTTTATTATATATCTAACTCCTGGAATTTTGACCGTTTCTCATATTGCACAGTTCTTCATCGATACATCTTTGCTTATAAAGGGTGGCGTAAGAGAAATCTGTATGTCAAAGGAAAGGAAAGCTTGTGGGATTCGTATATAGGGTTGAGGATGGCAATTGTCAGGATTTGGTGGACCAGAAAATGGGAAAGAATTAAAACATGGCCGTAAAAATGCTTGCAGCTAACTGTTAATCAAGTAAATTATTTGTCAATCCTCATGACCGTAGGTTTCAGCAAGAATAGGCCGTTAAGGTTCTTTTTCCAGTCCCGCCATTCCTGTTCTAACTACTTTTTGCTTGGCTCAACAAATGAGTTACCTATATAGAGAACATTCCTAGTCTTGGAGGAGCAGCCCTGAGATGTCGCCCTGGTTTTTCTCAAACTAGGGGCTGTGAAAATGGCGGCCTAAAAACTTGCCAAAATTAGCAAAAACTGTATGCAGATGCCACACCATTTCTTCATCCACTTTGCACCAAAAACAATAGCATGGATGTCGTCAACATCTCCTGGCCCCCTTGAAAGCTTACCCTGCATTCATCTGGCAAGCTTCCTCCTGGGTTTTCCCAAATCAAGAGATTTGGGTTTCCCAAAATTGCTTGGGCTTACCTGAGTTGGCCGCTTGATGGTCGACTCAGGTATGCATTGTTATTATGCTCTTTTTGTGTTATTATTACCTTTCTATATGTTCTCATCGATTTGAACATAAACATTTGAGACTTGGTGTTTTCATTTTGTGTTCCTGGTAATCATTACATGGTGTGGTTGTACTTAATAATTACTACAACATTTCTTTGTTCTTTTCTTTTCTGTCAGCTAATGACATTACTGTTTTGACAATGTGAGTTGATTCGATTCATACCATGATATGATTGTGCATGATATCAATCCAGAAGAGAAATGCAATCTCATATCTACGCAGACATTGTGAGATTAATGTATGCAAAACCGAGTTTCTTATAGGTTCAGGCAACTATGTTGATGCTTCTTATGTATTATGGAAAAGAACTTTCTATATCTGAAATTGAATCTATTAACAGAGAAAGTAATATGCATGTTTCTGGGTTCTTCTTACACATTCTTGTCCATCCTTCTCTATCAGGGTTTGACTGCTATATTGAAGGAGCCCCATCAGATTAGACCAATGGGGTTGAAATATTCGAAGCAGGGGCCAGGAAAACTTGGGAATGTAAATTTAGATCATGCCAAATTCTCACTGATCAGTTATCTGACCAACAGCAATTACATTCGTAATTTCGTATCTAAGCACAGAAGGCGAATGGTTGTTGCCGGCTATGATCTTGATATGTCATATATCACGGAGAGGGTGTTGGCTATGTCATTCCCTGCACAAAGAATGAGAGCAGTGTACCGCAACCCTCTCTGGCAGGTGAAAGCTGTCTTGGACATGAGGCATGGTGGACATTACAAGGTAATTGTGAGCAATAGATCAAGTCATTCCCTGCCTTACTAAATCTTGCTGCAAAATTTCACTATCCTCATACACACATAAAAAATCATTTTGGTTCTTATTGGATCTGATCAATAAATGTTGTGCTATCTTACAGATATTTAATTTGTGTATTGAGGAATCTTATGACTCGAAGCATTTCCATGGCCGTGTTGAGACATATCCATTCGATGACAACCATGTTCCACCTCTCGCAATGGTTAAGCTCTTTTGTGAAAGTGTACATTCATGGCTATCTGCTGACCCAAAGAATATTGCAGTTGTGCATTGCATGGTATGATTGCGATTGAAAGTTCATTCCTTTTTCTTGATCTACCTTTGTCCGTCATTCCTTCATTTAGGTGCTTCTTGTATGAGTTTTGCAGGCAGGTAAAGGTCGGACAGGCTTAATGGTGTGTTCCTACCTAGTTTACACTGGCATGAAAGCGGAAGAGGCTTTGCAGCTGTATGCAAATAAAAGGACTACCAACAATCAAGGAGTGAGTTAACTATAATACAATCCATGAAACTTACCTCCAACAATTATTATAGGCAGCAGCTTCTTGAAAAAAGTTTACCTTTACCTCGACTGAGCACCATTATGACTGTGAAACAGGTCTCCATTCCAAGCCAACGTCGCTATGTAGGATACTGGGAAAAAGTTCTTTCATTTCCCAAGGAAATTGGTCTTGGAGCACCTGAAGTTAGTCTGCCTAAATCCTGTAGCAGAGAATTGCGGCGAATTCGGCTTTATGACGTGGTTAACACCGACTCTGTCTTTGTTGTGGTCTCAGAGTTGCAAGAGGTAAATCCACTTCCAATGAGTTTTAAGTTCTTGTATGAACAGTGCTTTAGCAGAAGCAGTAGTTTCACATGATAGGAGTTTGGGATCTTGGTACCATAAGAGCTTGTTATCTATGATGACGTTTGTTTCAGATTCCTGGACAGCTTTACCAGCCACCTGTTGAAGTCGCCAAGAGTTGCTGCAGGCCAATAAGGAAAGGGTATCACAGAAACACAAGTCCTCGTTATTATGTGTCTTACATTGAGGATGATGAGGAGCAAGAGAGCTCAGAATCAGAAAAAGCGCGCCTCATTATGCAAATGGACACAGAAAATCCTACAATCTACCAGAAAACCTGCCTGGACCATTATTTTGACAAACCTGTTAAGGTAAGCTACAGGACCAGACAACAATATTTTGCATACACCTCAGCCTTCAAACCCACAGAGGCTTATAAAACTGAACCTCTGTATTGCAGGTCCAGGGAGATGTGCGAGTCATATTCTATCAGAAAATGATCGGAGGGCGTCTCTTTTATGTCTGCTTCAACACAGCTTTCATCAAGAACAGTTTGCTGCAGGCACGTTAACAACACCCTAAAGAAAAAAAAAAAGATTGAGAAATGGTTAGGTCATTATGTGTTTTGCTGTTGATTAATTCTCAAGCTTTCTGGTGTAACCTTGCAGTTCTCAATTCGGGACTTGGATAAACTGGGGAAAACGGGCAAATCGATGTGCGGGTCTTCCTTCTGCTTGGAGTTGTTCTTCGGTCCAGCCAACCACGATTCTTCATACTTAGGATCTGATGATGATTACCAAAGTGATGATGGTTTCTAAGCCAGGCTTCTTCAAGGCGATGGATTGATGACAAAGGGGGGGGGGGCTTAATTGCAATGCCTTGCTTATCTAAAACCACATCTCCTTTATGTAATTTTCTCCCCTTCCGCTCAATGTTATCAATCAAAGTGATGTTCGAAACAAAAATAAAGTTAAAAGAATGAAAAAAAAGAAAGAAAGAAAACCACCACCAGCTGCTTGTTTCATCCTGTTGTCCTGCTGTCTAGTTTTTTCATGGATGGCGGGTCACTAGGAATAAGATAAAGTTTTGTACAATGAGATTCCAAGATGATTTAGCGAGAGGAACATATATGATTCGTTTCTTTTCAGCACATTCGCTTGCATACAAAATAAAGCCTGCATTGCATACTTTTGTTTTGAGTTCACCGCCGTTCAAGTTACAATCTGATGCTTGGACGGGAAGCAAAACTGTTCCCATGCTTAGCCCTTATATCAAAATCCTCTTTACTAGTCCCTAATCAAAGCTTAGACATTGACGCTGCGGCTTTTCGCTTAGCATACTCATGTGCGATGCTCAAAGCACTCTTACTATGACGCAGCGAGAATTCCGCCAGAAGGATTTGGCTTTCTTCAGATGTCAAATCACCAAGACAGCCCTGCAAATATGTCAGAACGACCTTTCACAAATTGCTAAGACTAAAGCAACATACTACATCGACAAGCTATGCTAATTAACCCAGTCTACAAGATCAAAGAATGTGATCAGACTCATTACCAACCGAGAAGTTCTGTCACAAACAGCATGGTGCATTAGGACGCCAGCTGCAACTGAAACGTTAAATGAGTCAACCATGCCTTTCATCGGAATACTGCAGTGCAAATCCGACAGCTCCAGGGCCTCATCGCTAATTCCCCTGTGTAATCAGGGGAAACAAAGAAATTATTATCTTCTATATTGCCAAAAATAAGAATAGCAACAACGTGGATGAGCTACAAAGAAAGTACCTATTTTCATTCCCGACAACTATTGCTGTGGGTATGGACCAATCCATGTCATAAACGGATACCTAAGCATGTCGACAAAGATATATGTCAGACCCACTAAGATTTCATGTTACACTGCAGTAGACACGGAAGGCATTAAAGCCAGAAAGGGCTTAAGCATACTTGGAGGTGGGTTCGCAACAAGATAATGAAAAACCTTGACAGCAAAAAGGACAAGGAGGGAACGTATCATTACCGCCTCCATACCGACATGAGTCGTAGCAATTCGATATCCACGAGATTTCAACTCTTGAAAACATTCTTTAACATTGTCCCAGAGCTCAACATCAAGCCATTTCTCCGCTCCCATGCTCACATGCCGATTTTCTCTATACCTGAAACAAGAACAACGAGAGAAATACTGGTAAAAATCAACACTTGACAATACAAACTACAAAGCACTCAAATGTAAAAAAGAGAAAAAAAAGGGGGAATAAAAACCCTAAAAAAATCAATCCAATTTCACCTCAATTGGCTTTCTGCACCTTTTGGAGCTATCACACGAGACAACGTGAACAGACTGTAAGCCTAGCGCATCCGCGGACCGAAACGCGGCTGAAACGTTCCCGAAATCGCTCAACCCTTCCACGACCAAACACAACGAGTAGCTCCTGTTGTTCACTGCCATACGTAACCTCTCCTTCCTCTCCTCCATAATGCAGGGCCCCACCGCCTCCAAAATTTCGATGCTACTCAAATAGACACCACAGCCCTCGGACTTGAACTGATCAAGGTACGGAAACCACCGGGATTCCGTGCCGTTATGGTTCGGGCTCCTCCCATTCCTGCGCTCCATCTTCATAAGGCTCGAAACCTCTGCACGGCCAGTCAGGAGTAGCTCCACGGTGTCATTTTGAGAGGAAGAGGAAGTGTCGTCAGTAAAGTCAACAGACAGTGGCGAAGGAGTGCTGTAAGGGCGACAGGTGAAGATAGATGGAGGGAGGGAGAGAGGCTTTGGCGTAAAAAAACGACAGGGTTTGTGAGAGTGCTTAGGGATGGAAGTGAAAGGAAGTATTTGAAGTTGGATTAGGGTTTTGCAGGCTCTCATCTTTCCACTTCAATCCCACCAAAGAGGGTAAGGTAGGCGGGGATTATATTCACGGCATAGGCGAGGAGATGAGAGAAAGAAGACGACACTAAAGCTTCAGCAAACGTCGTCGTTTCAATATTATGGGCCAGCTACTATTGGGCTCGTCAATGCGTAAGTTTTGCTTTGGAACTTACCCCGGCTCTGGCTGTTATGGGCTTTCTTACAGCCAAGAGTTTTTTTTAATTAATAAAAAGTATTATTTTATCCATTAAATAAAAACAATTAGGCCGTAAATTAAAAAAGGGGAAGTACAACTTTGGACAGATCAATTTTCTGTACGTTAATAAAAAGGCACGCATCTTACAAAGTGTTAGAGAGAAGTGAAGGACAAAAATGTTAAAAAGTAAAAACGGCGTGCGAATCGTTCTTACCTTTTTATGGCGACCCGCCAACGTAGAAAAGCCACATGGCTAACGTTCATCACTCTTGGTTTTAGGCTCCCCCAACCCATCCCATCCCTCACCACCCAAAACCGAATAATTCTCGTCATATACCTGCTGCCATCTCTCTTTCCTTAAGCCGAAGCAAACATAAAAGCAAACACATCTATAGCAGCAGTGTTCTGTCACTGATCAGCTGCAATAATTCCCTCTTTCTTCGCCTCTTGTTCCTGTCATCGAGCGAGAAGTAATGGTGGTGTTCAAGGTTTCTACGGTTCAGACCACGCCCTTCGATGGCCAGAAACCCGGTACCTCTGGCCTCCGTAAGAAGGTTCTCGATCCTTGGACTGACTCTTTCGTTTTCGATCAGATTTGTTTGGCTGTGTTTTGAAAGCATGGAGTTTTGATTTGATCGGTTTGTTGATTCTGTGAATCTGATTTGTCATTGATGATTTGATTGAACCTAACTTCTCCCGCTCTTTTTCCCTAACGGTTTCCGATGACAGTAGCAATGTCGATCTGTTAGGCACATAAGCGCGATCTTGTTTATTTCTATGGAGATACCGCGTCTTATTACTTTCTGTTTCGTTGTTTTCTTCGTCTGCATTGGAAGATCACCTAAATGTCTCTCTTTATGTATCTGTTTAAAATGACTAAATTGTTGAAATGAATATCGTACGATCTAGAATTTTTAAGATTCGTGCCTATTCTTTGGTTTCGTATTTAAAACGTTAGATCTGTCGGATGCATTCTTAATTTTCCTCGTATCTAGTAAAAGAGGAGAGTGAATCCGTTACTTTCACAACGATTACTCATTTATTATATTTTTTTTTGGACGATGTGAGTGGCTATTCTCTCATATGCTTTTAAATTATACTATGTAAAAGTTGATTGACTTCACCTTGTTAGCATCAAATTGACTCGTGCTTGCCCGGATATTAGCTCATGAAAGCTGTTTACTTCTTATAAATCGGCCCTGTTTGGATATTTAGAGTTGGATTTGGTGTTTGAAAATTTCTTATATAAAAAATAAAAATATTATATTTTAATATCAATCTGGTCAGTCCAATGTAGAATCAAATCAAAAATTATTACTATAAAATTAATTTAATATTTTTTTATTATTTTGTTTCCAATTCACCATTCTAATTCTAAAATTCCAATAAAACAGTTACTGGGTTAGGGCTATTTTTTATGATTTTAGTTTCTTGCTATTTGTTAAGCTAATACTTTGGCGGTTAATGCTTTTCAGGTGAAAGTGTTCAAACAACCCAACTATCTTGAAAATTTTGTTCAATCATCATTCAATGCACTTGGTGCAGAAAAAGTCAGAGGTAAACTTCTGTCATTTATGTTTTAGCCTCGCCATATATGTTTCTTCTCGTGCATTTGCTTCATAAATCTCGATTCAGGACTTGGATTGATGAGCCATGAATTGAAGTCAATCCTGGGTTTGAGTTTAAGTCAATGAATTGAAGTCTTAAGCAGGTTGAAATTCAATCTATTTGACACGATAGGGCCTTGCAAAAATGTCCTGCATTTATATGATAACTCTATGGCTTGAGTTGCATGTATTTCGAAGATGGCTGATTAACTTGTTCCATAGTAGACAAAAATAGCCCTTTATTGTTTTATAGATTTGAAAATTACTTTCTGAACTTAATAATAAAATTTCTTTAGTGTATTTCCCTTTCCTTGAATGATCATTGTCTAACTCTGTTTTTAGCTGGTAGGTTTGATTAAATTTTGTTGTTTGTTCTCTTTACTTTTTTCCTCTCTCATATGCAGGTGCTACACTCGTTGTTTCTGGTGATGGCCGCTATTACTCAAAAGATGCCGTTCAGGTTTTGTACATTACATAGTTCTTAATGAGCAAACCTTTTCCGTTTTGTTTTAATTTCTTAAAACAATGCCTTTATGTTCTTAGTTGGCATCCCTTTCTTTCTATAAGCTATATTTCTTGTACCCAAGAAACTTTAATTCTATAACTTGTGTATGTTCATATTCATGTGCATGTGCTTATCTTATCGCATGTCTTCTCTTGCATTACCAGATAATTTCTAAGATGGCTGCAGCAAATGGAGTAAAGCGCATATGGGTTGGTCAGCATTCATTGCTTTCAACTCCAGCTGTGTCAGCGGTAATACGCGAAAGAGTTGGGGCAGATGTAAGTTGTACTTTTTTGTTGGTTGTATGTAATTTATATCTTTTATTTAACTATTGGTACCCGCGGAAAGTGAGATATAATGGGTTTGAGCTTCTAAACAAAAACTCAGGGATCCAAGGCGACAGGAGCATTCATATTGACTGCAAGTCACAATCCTGGTGGCCCCAATGAGGTAGGATCAGTTACTACAATGTACTCTGGCTCTTTCTGGATCTATTAGACAGAGTTACTTCCATAAGGGAGCAAAAGAGACAGAAAATTTTGGTTAACTAATGCTTTTTTATATTGACTACTTTCTCTTTTCAGAATTTATTCTTGGATGTAATATATCATTATCCTGTAGAAGAAGGCAGCATAATTTTTCTCTGTCATTGCAGGATTTCGGAATTAAATACAACATGGAAAATGGAGGACCAGCTCCAGAGGGTATCACTGACAAAATTTATGAGAATACTAAAACAATAAAGGAGTACCTGACCTCAGATCTGCCTGATGTATTTACTGGATACTTTTTCCCTCACGTTTATTCTCTTGCTATTTCTTTTATTTGAAAACTCCGGCTAGTATAATTATTTTTACCATGTTTTCCCTGCATATATTTCAATTTCATTCAGGTGGATATCAGTTCTGTTGGGGTAACCAGCTTTAGTGGTCCTGAGGGACAATTTGATGTTGAAGTCTTTGACTCTGCAAGCGATTACATTAAATTGATGAAGTAAGCTGTTCTCATTTATATATGTTCTGTCTAAGTTGTGCTTGTTATAGGAAAATGTATTACTACTTTATGCTGGTTACCTCGCCTTCTCTTCCCTCTCATTTGTTCCTTTTAATCATACATGGCTCGCATAGAAAATTGGAGCTGTTAGTTTTGAATTCCGCAAGGTGGTTTGTAGTGTATACAAGATCTTACAAGTTTGTCATAATCCTGAAACACAAAAATAAAACAAAGACATTCAATTATATATGTGTCAGCTTTAGGATACTCCATTGGGATATGCAGAGGAGGTCCATGGACATTTTCTGATAAAACTTTATTTTGAAACAGCGTAGATTTTTTTTTATTATTATAAGCAAGTTTAATGTGATTTTGATTTTTCAAAATGAGACAGTCGAAGTATAAAACATGTTGAATTCTTTCTCTTTGAAAGTTGACCAAACATTCAATGTCGTTGCCTCATGTCTGTTACACATATCCAAGTGCTTGTTCATATTCTTTAAATGCGTTACTCATTAAAATCAGAGCAAAGTGAACAGACACCATATGACTGCTCTTTAGCCATTTTCTAGTTCACATGGCTGGTAACAATTTTTTGATAGAAAGTAAAAGCTTTGAATGATGCTAAATATTTTTCACCGAAGAGTACAACATATTAGAGGTGTTAAGAAAAATCTTGTGCATACTGCTGAAATTTATACTGTAGTATCCTCTTGCTTGCGAAGCTTCAAATAGATGATCTTATTCATATCTTTAAGCGGCTCACTGCATTCGCTCTTTCAAGTCCTGAATTCTTCTTTCACATGATCTCAGGTCAATATTTGACTTTGAATCTATCAGAAAGCTGCTTTCATCTCCGAACTTCACCTTCTGGTATAATTGCAGTCTTCCCTTGTGTATCTTATGAAATGTTCTTAATTTATGCTGGTGGCATTCTTCTAATGATGCTTTTTGTTGGTCCTTGTGTTAAAAGTTATGATGCACTTCATGGAGTTGCCGGGGCTTATGCAAAACGTATATTTGTTGAAGAGCTTGGTGCAAAAGAGAGCTCATTATTGAACTGTGTACCCAAGGTCTTGCTAAACTTGTCACAACTCCTTTTCCTCAATGATTAACCATCAGTATTTTGTTTCTGGAGGACCTATCTTTAATTCATTTGATCTCGGTTTATGTAAATAGGAGGACTTTGGCGGAGGCCATCCAGATCCCAATCTCACCTATGCGAAAGAACTTGTAGCTCGTATGGGATTGGGTAAGTCAAACTCTGACGTTGAACCACCAGAGTTTGGTGCAGCTGCTGATGGTGATGCAGATCGTAACATGATCCTGGGTAAAAGGTAGAACTACCTAATGCTTTTTGTTAAAAAAAAAATTTGATAATTCTTGCATTTGTAACTCCTTTTAACTTTGTAGGTTCTTTGTGACTCCATCTGATTCTGTCGCCATCATTGCTGCAAATGCTGTTGAATCTATACCATACTTCTCTGGGGGACTAAAGGGAGTTGCCAGGTTTGTGATTGTGCTGGTTAGCTAGCTCATTTCATTTCTATTCTGTGTGTGATATTCTATTTAAGCTTTGAGATAGAGTTGTAAATCCTGGCAGGCATGATGTTTAATATACTATCTGCAATTGCTCCTGTATAAGACTAGAAATATATGGTGACATGTAACTTTCTTACTTTGTTTCTCAATTGAAGAAAATAATTGTTTATTTAGTTGTACGACTGTTTCAATTTTTTTTTGAAGCACAACATCGCAAATGGAAATTGATGATTAGGGGCTTCCAATAGAGGATAGATCAAAGTAACAATACTGTTATATATTAGTCTTACGGTCTCTTTTGCATTTAACATGTGCTTTGGCAGATATTTTCCTTTGGTTTACGATAACAACTGTATTTCTAGAGTAAGTTCATTTAGAGAGTTTGAGGAATAGAATGAGTGGATTGCACGTGATATATATATGATATGAATAGGCCCCTAAAATTGCATTACTTAATTTATGTTTCTTGTTCATCATACCCTTGGGCAATATATTGTTTCTTTGGAGTTGACTTTTTAAAATTTTATTTTTGCCTTCTAATTTCGACCAACAATTTCTTTTTCTTACTTGTAGGAGTATGCCAACATCAGCTGCCCTGGATGTAGTGGCCAAAAATCTAAATTTGAAATTTTTTGAGGTATGCTTTTAGGTGACATTGCCTATTTTTCTGGTGCTTGAAGCAAATAAATAACTTGGTCATTTACTGTCATGGCAGGTTCCTACTGGCTGGAAATTTTTTGGTAATTTAATGGATGCCGGATTGTGCTCTATTTGCGGGGAAGAAAGTTTTGGGACTGGTTAGTGATTTGCAATTTTTTTTTTTGAACAAAGACATGTCGAAATTTGGGATGCATATCAAGGTTTAGCGAGTTGTTTTATGAAGTGACATCTGTGAACAGGCTCAGACCATATCCGTGAGAAGGATGGAATTTGGGCAGTCCTTGCGTGGCTTTCTATCCTGGCATATAAAAATAAGGAGAGTCTTAGCAGTGGAAAGCTTGTGACAGTTGAAGATATAGTTCGCAAGCACTGGGCTACCTATGGTCGCCACTACTATACTCGATATGACTATGAGGTATACATCCTGTTTCTATTCTGTCTCTAGCTATACGGATGTCATATTCTCGTATAAATAATTAAACTTTCTTTTCTCGAAGAATGTTGATGCTGGAGCAGCAAAGGAACTTATGGCACATTTGGTGAAACTGCAGTCCTCGCTTTCTGAAGTTAACAAGTAGGTCTTGCATTGTGCCCATTTTCTCCTCTCATTTTCTGTGCATTTCTATTTTATTTGTGTTTATCCTATTATTGAAATACTCGATCTTAATTCTTGTATGGATAGGATTGTAAGCGGGATACGACAAGATGTGTCAAAGGTAGCTCATGGTGATGAATTTGAATACAAAGATCCCGTTGATGGATCCGTCTCCAAGCATCAGGGTGTTCGATACATGTTTGAAGATGGCTCCCGACTGGTAAGCTGGCTCTCTAATAGCTGACTCACGTAATTGAACCGTAATAATGATCATGGTAGAAAGCTTTTAGTTGATCTCTTGTTTTGATCGAGTCATTTTAGATCATCGAGTACGATTTATTTTTTTCATTTTCGAGCAGTAGTCTCACAAACAGTTCATGTTACCTTGAATGAACATTTATGCAGATATTCCGTCTCTCTGGAACGGGTTCGGAAGGCGCAACCATTCGTCTCTACATTGAGCAGTATGAAAAAGATCCATCTAAAACAGGAAGAGATTCCCAAGAAGCACTTGCTCCACTTGTAAGATGCTAAAAGTTCTTTTCTATTATTAGTTACGCTAATGGCCCCATTCCCGTAGTCTGAATCACCATTCTTGTTCCCTCAGGTGGATGTTGCTCTTGGTCTTTCCAAGATGAAGGAATTTACCGGTCGATCTGCTCCTACAGTTATCACTTAGATGGTTGCTGCTGTGTGAGATTGGATGTCCACGTTTTTGTTATCACAAGTACCGCTTTTTATCATCTATAATCTATATTACTGATGGAACTACACCAAACCTTCCAAGTGCATCACATATTTTGGTTTGTTGTACGAAGTTATTGCGAGCATAATGCACCAGAAAAACATGCTGGTACAATGTTTTGGTCAGATGTGTCTTTGCATCCAGTCCAATATCATGAAAAGAAAACATCTAGCTTTACAATTGTTATCTGACTACATCCTTAGACAAACCTCATTAGTAAGATTGAAGCTTTTGAATAAGTACACATCCACAATTAGTTTAAATAAAAAGACAAATCATTTTAACTTTACACTATTATTTTTCCATAGTCATTGCTGTCAGCCAAACTCAAATTAGTCTCACCAAACCGTTTTTGGGTCCATAAGTCCGAGAACTTCATCCCTAAGCCCGGGATTTTCTGCACTATGCAGACCCAGTAGACTTGCACTACAGGCCGCTACCTTCCAGTACCCAGCAATTATTTCCTCCCTCAATTGTTCCATTTCCCACCCACAATACCCATCAAAGAACCTAAAGTCCCCTATCCCAACTACATTCCTTTTCACCATTTCGGCCGCACACCCAATACTCTCTTTAGTCCCATAGTACAATCCCTTCATCACCTCGTCAAAAACCCCGCTCCTAGCCACCCTCTCATTATCATAAGCCCCCTTAGGGCTCACCAGAAACAACCCTTCCTCCATTGGCCCACCAAAGAACAACGGCCTCTCAGCAAACGTCCCCTCTGAGCCTATCACCGACGATCTCATTTCCTTGATGGACATAAGCGAGGGCCGATTGAGTATTATACCATATGGGCCTACAGGCCCGGTTGACAAGAGAAGGATCACCGTTCGTTCAAAGATGTGGGCCCCATCTAGCTTTTCAGTAGCAATCAATAGGCACCCCTTTTCAGGCTCGTGAATGTTGTGGACCCATTTGTCCCTGATTGTGACTGATGGCGTTTGATGATCCACCGCCGTGGAAGAAGGATCGGTAGTGGATCTCAGTGCCTGATCACCGGCAACTAGTCTTGCTCTAAATGACCGCCAATCAGCTTCTAGAAAAGGCCGGCTGTCACTTTCCGAGGATGACGACGACAAATGACAACCTACCAATTAACAAACAAAGTTAGGAAAATAACTGGATCAACCCGAATCCATACCGGCATGGGTTATAGCAACAGAGACTGGTGCGTGGGAAAGAAAAAGGGGGAGAAAGATCTTACATGTTATGGAAGATGGAAGACTAACTCTTTTGGACTGGAAATGACTACAACTTCTCTTGGAGTTGGAGAACAGTCTAGCTTTGATCGAAGGGACAAGCTCCGTGGTCTTGGCAAAGGAGTTTGAGGTGAGGAAGCAAGATTCCATTTTTTCTTTTCTTTCTTATGCTTTGCTACGAAACGGATTTGGAAGGGGATGGGGAAAGACAAATGGACTTGAAGCAGATATATATACCTAAGTCGAGGGTTAACGTACACCACAAGGTTCGATGACTCCCGTACGTTGCTCTGGCAACCAAGTTGGATCGATGAGCTTTTTCAGGCATGGGCTTATGGATATGATTTCCACGTGGCTGGGTGTTAGAGCATCTGTATCAACTTGGCTTCTTGCACCTTTGCTTCTTGTGTGGGTCTCTCGTTGCCCTTTTCATTGTGACTGATGTGTCATACGTCTAAGCCAATCGTTCTCAGCAATTTGTGGCTACAAACTAATCTGCAGAGTTTCTGAAGAGCCCTAGTTGTCTTCGTTACACGACATGCTTCGACCTGTAGTTCCGCATGTCGGCTTCTCATTGGCTAGGCCAATCGAATAACCGGGGTTCGCAGCTTTTGGATATATCATTGAGAAATGGTGCGTCTGGAAGCCAACAACTGGTGCACTTAGATGGTAATATATCATTGAAAATTTTAAAAAAGAACAGAGTGAAGAAGAAGAATTAAGAAGTTGAAGAAAGTCTGCGGCTTGTAGAAGTTCAATAGCATTGGATCAAATTAATCATACAATCGACTATGTGTCATTTTGGTGTGGCTGCAAGTTTGATCTACGAGTTAATAGACTGATTACCAAATGAGCATATATATAACAGACTTAATCCAAAAACCAAAGACACGCCCTGTCTTCGGTTCAGTTTAAGAGTGACATATTCCAGATTTTATGGCACGTAGCTTGCGTCTAAGGCAAGCATATGGCGATATGCATCCTTCCTTGGGCACACAGCGTCACAGATCCCACCAACTTGTCGACTCTAGCGTTCAGAGACGGAGAATCCGAGGTTTTGGCAGAAAATTAAGCTGTAAATCGATATTATTACAAATTATTATAAAAAATCCCCAAATAAAATATGTAAGATATACAAAATTTTACATTTATTCATCGAATCCGATATAATTAAAGATTAATTATAAATGCTGAAGCTGCTCAGTTGGTCAATTGTCGGTGGAAAATTACAAGATTTTTTTATCTTATTAATTACACTTTTTTTTCTAAAAATATGCTTAGTAATTTGAGGGTTGAACCAGATTTATTATTATATATATAATTCTAAAATATAGAAAATATACTAAGAAATTTTCAAAAGTCATGGTTAAACCGGAACACAACCGAAGTTTAGTTTCAAATAAATCTGGTTGAACCAGCTCATCTGAACCAGTTCTCTAAGCGCGGTTTAAAAGGTTTTAGAGATACCACATAGTTTAGCACATAAGTGTGGCAACCTAAAACACGGATTTGCCTTAAACGCGCTAAGTCGTGATTTTAGCAGGATTTTTAGACTAATCACATTCCACACCTAACCTACTACGAGCCAGCCATTTCAACAACCCCGCACAACACAAGTACCCTGGACAAACAACCCCACGTTCTTTGTTAACGTTTGTTTTGCTTTCAAGTTTTGTTCTTTGCACTGTATTGCACTTCCTTCCTTGTCTACAATGGAGGTGAAGTTGTTGGGAGCTTCTCCTACGGCCTCTGTGGCTCCTAATGTATCGAATTTTTCCGGTAAAGCCAACCTTTTGGCTCTCCATTCCTGGAGGAAGTCTTCCGTTTTAAAAAGCATCTGTCCAGGCTTACGAAGGGCACCCGTTTTATCTGTACAATGTACTGCATCTGGCGGGTAACGAAATGTTAATCCTTTTTACCAATTTCATTCCTTTTCTACCAATTTCATTACTTTTCGGCTGTTCAGGTTACCAGTTTTGATGAGTATTTTAAGTGTCTGTGTTTGGTAAGTGTGTTTTTTTCTGCGGTGGGTATATTTTCTTGCAATGTTTTTGTTGTGGCTCTGGGGATTTTGAGGGCTTGAAATAGTATCGTGTGCTGCCAGTTCATCAATCGAGCCCTGTTTTGTGATTTCTCAAGAAATTTTTGGTTTTGAATTTGGTCTCTGTGGTTTGATTTCTTTACGCAACGTTTGGAATTTTTTTTAAAAAAAAGTGTACTGGAAAGAGTGTTAGCTCAACAAAATATTTTTTTGTTTGGATTGGACTTAGTCAATTGATATGGTGCACCTTTCTGTTGATTATTCTGATGATCAATAACTTGGTAGATATGACAACCAAAGTATCAGTTGCTTCTTCAGATTCTTCATTTCAATCCAGTTCTGTAAGCAACTTTGTTGAAATTAATAATTCCACCCTGTCCCCACTCATGATTGAGAGCTGGTGTATATTCTTGAGTGTGGATGATTTCCATCTTGCATACATGTGCAAGCTTTCTAGTTCTACACAAACTTTCTGCTTCTAAGATAGATATCTGTAGTTGCAGATCTGGTGTTTATATGAAATTCTTTATTGTTTACACTTGAGTGGGGTAGTTTCCATCTTTTATAGACGTGCAAGCTTTCTAGTCTCAAACAAACTTTTTCTGCTTCGTCGAGTTATCTGGAATTGTAGTTTTGGCGTATATATGAAATCCTTTACTGTATTGGCAATGTAAAAATCTGCTTAATAACTAGCTGAGGCTTAAATTGTTTCTATTTGGAACGTATGTGATTATGGAAGGTTCTGGGCATGTTGACTCCCTGTCTTGTTTTTCACCTTATAAATCATTACTGTAGGCTGACAGAAGCGAAAAAGGTGAGGGTGGATGAGAGTGATACATTAATTTTAGAGAATATAAGGCATTCTTTGATTCGACAAGAGGACAGCATTATATTTAGTCTCTTGGAGAGATCTCAATACTGCTACAATGCAGATACATATGATCCTGATACCAAGAATGGCTTCCGTGGCTCTTTGGTGGAGTTCATGGTGAGAGAAACGGAGAAGCTTCACAATCAGGTAATGTTAAGCATTTGAATGGATTTGAAAGAAGAAAGATTCGATAGGGTTACAATATGCTTGTGTTCTTAATTTTCTGTGTAAATTAGGTTGGTAGATACCAGAGCCCAGATGAGCATGCCTTTTTTCCAGACGAACTATCCGAGCCAGTTTTGCCACCTCTGCAGTACCCTCAGGTAACATATGAGACGCAATAGGCATGCTAGTTATTCACATTTTAGTTGTGGTACTTGCTCTTAAACCTTCTAGTTCTCTTGGCTCATAGACCAATCTTCAATAGACAGTGACGGGATGAATTTTGTCACTCATATCTATATGGTCTTTAGTTTCAATCAGAAAAAATAGCAACTTTTATCAATATTGGAGAGCTACAATTACTGTAAATTGACAATTATGAGTCCGGAAAACCAGTCCATCACCCAATAAATTATCTGTGGCATGAAGACCTTACTGTGGTTAGTTTCCTAATAATTCCTCCTAAGTATAAAGTTAGACAAGCTTATAGATGTTGCTCTCTTTATCTCTCTGCACATCCTGTGTTTTCATTTCTTTCATTTTTTCTTTTACTCTACTGTGTTATACACTCTTCTTCTTTCCCTACAGGTATTGCATCCTGCCGCAGATTCAATTAATATAAACAAGCATATCTGGGAAATGTATTTTAGAGATATCATCCCAAGATTGGTGAAGGAAGGGAATGATGGGAATAGTGGATCAACTGCTGTTTGTGATACAATCTGCTTGCAGGTGTTAATTTATCAAATTTTCTGATTGCTGATTCCATTTGGCTTTTCATCATTGTCACATGACCTGGAGTTTTCCACTTAATAGCCCTGCTTTTTTCCTGGCATTTTGTCTTCAAAGATCTATGCTTTTTTTTCTGTTGAACCACTAATAACGTAAGCAGAAACTGGCTTTTGCTGGGCAATTGTTCCTGCTTTGAAAACTGTGATTGTGCACCTGGGAAACAGACTTGATAGAAATCTGTAGCTTGTAAAATGATTATTTTCCACTGCTGCAAGGTGCAGATTTCGTTTGAATCCTTATAAAACTTTGTACGGAATTCTTATGTTATTTGCAGTCACTCTCAAAAAGAATCCATTATGGAAAGTTTGTAGCTGAGGCCAAGTTTCGAGCATCTCCAGATGATTACAAATCTGCCATAAGAGCGCAGGTGACTGGACACAATCACCTTGTTTTCTTTTCATTGAATGGGGTTGGTGGCTGATGGCATATTATCATCAATCTTTGTGATCATCTTGCTGTCGTTTTCCAAATATTCAGGACAAGGACAAATTGATGAATATGCTGACGTACCCTGAGGTAGAAGAGGCAGTGAAGATGAGAGTGGAGATGAAAGCCAAGACATTCGCGCAGGAGGTGACCATCTTAAACGGAGAGGTAAAAGGTGCTGAGCCTGCATACAAGATAAGACCAAGCTTGGTTGCTGAACTATATGGAACCTGGATCATGCCATTGACTAAAGAAGTACAAGTCCAGTACTTACTGAGAAGGCTGGATTAAAACGTATAATAGCCATGAGCAATACTTCTTGGTGGCCGGCGGTTGAGTTTCGTGTTATGTAGACTTCTGTTCTATGGCGGCCAGTGATGGTGTAGTAAGTTGATTTGGATCATTATAATAAGAGCAAGCTGCAGCATATAAACTAAAACTTTACCTGTTATTTCCATTTTCTTCTTGATGAAGATCTTTGCCATGTATTCTTATCCCATTTGTATTATAAGCTTATAAAAGTTGAGATTATTATCAAATTCTCTTTTGAACGGTTCATGTTCTATTAGTAGACTGCTCATCGTTATGGTATCTATCGAAACCGAAGTATTCGTTCTCTCTAAAATTATGCAATAACAGCAGTCACTAAGATATTTTTGCTTACATTCTTACCAGTGATGCACTTTCTGCCTTAGTAACTGTAAGATACTCTATTTAGTTACTGCTTTGTTAGTATCACATGAAGCAAGACATTCGATCCATTGAGATGTTGCCAAATCATAAGCAATAAAACCGCAGAAAGGGCCATATTTCCTTCCAAATTTAGACTGCCAGCCCATAGCTCTTTTGCGCATTTCACCTCACAAGGGTACGCAACGCTCATTGGTAGGTCAAAAGCAACACAAAAAGGCAGCAAAGGAATAACAATTGCCTAAACATATTGGTATCTTACTGTTAAAGCATATCAAAGGGTCTGATATGCCAGCTCAACCTTTCCACAAATGATCCCCTCTATTCTTTTGACTATAAAGCAAACATAACCATGCAGAAGAGTGCATAGCGGGTTTCATTTAAGCCTCATCGGTTGCTCACTTGCTAACAGACACAGATTAGCTCTTTTGTGCTGAGTGGTTTGACAAGGCAAATGGAGGGTTCCGGGAGGAAAAAGGTTCCTGTGAGGCTATTGGCAACGGTAGCAGTGATGATGATGATGGTGAATTGTGCAAGGGGCAGGCTTTGTAAAATTGGTGCAAAAGGATGGATTCCCAACTATAACTACACGGAATGGTTGAGTACTAGCCAAGTGCATTTCTATGTTGATGATTGGGTTTGTGAGTGATTAATCTCTGCCAATTGCTTTGTTAATCTTTTCGATTTTGGTTTTTGGTTTTGTTGAATCTCTAGTGTGCCTATTTCTTTCCCTCTATCTCCCTTCCAGATCAGGACCATCACAATGACAAGTGGTGGTTCTTGCAAGTGCTGTCCTTACTGAACCTTCGAGATCATTTCTGCAAAAACTCGAAGCCATTCTGAAAGTATAGGATAGGTTACCAGATAAACCTGCCAAATAAAAATGGATTTGCATAATCTGATTATGGATTTGTCGGATTTCAGCATTGATTTTTTCTCGAATTTCAACCGATATCTATTAATAAACAAATCATTTGTCAATTGCATCTAAAAAAACTCGAACAATATAAATTCATAGGATAATTCATTTATTAGACTAGGATTAGGAGTGGGCACCTTTCACATTCACATGGGTGTACGGATATCCTGAGCTGAAATTGGTATGAAATCAGGGAGGGGCAGCATAGAGTAGAATATCTTTATAGCCTCTTACACAAAACCAGTTGATTTCCTAAATATAAAGGAACTATTAAGAACGGCCCCCTCGTCATGTGAAACCCTGACCAGATTGTTAGGAAATGGAAAAAGCTATGCCTGCTAAGTGCTATTCACCTGCAGCTAATCTCGAAGTGTAGGTTGGAGCATTTTATGTATGGTCGAGCTTTGGTACTAAATTGTGAGCAGATATAGAAAGTCATTAATGAGTTATCATATGCTATCTTTTCAGAGAATTGTCTTCAGACGCTAACACTTGTTTCCATATCTTCTCCTCAAAGATTTTATCTATGAGAAGCGATACTACAATGTCTTGGAGGTGAACAAGACAAACTATGAGAGCTGCAATGACCAAGGCTTCATCAGGAACATCACTCGAGGTGGGCGTGATGTGTTTCAAGTCAAAGAGGCAAAGACGTATTATTTCCTGAGCAGTGGAGGTTATTGCTGGAACGGAATGAAAGTTGCCATAAATGTTGAAGAATTTCCAGCTCCAGCTCCAGTTCCAGCACCTGCCGCAACCAAAAATGATTCTCCCTCAGACAGAACTAGCCACTTTTTTATTCTATCACTCGCATTCTGTGTAACTCTGGCCTTGTCCATTTTGCTGTAACCCTGATAGTGGTTAGGTAGCTGCGTAGGTAGGCAGTATGAGAGAGTGATTCAAGATTACTTAAAAGCTTGATGCATCTATTACTTACTTCAGTGTTTGGTCGTATCCATGATGGTTCCTTTTTATCTTGGTGCTCTAGTTTGGGAACTTTCTTCCTAATCTCAGTATTTCAATTTCTGTATTTTTAAAATATTTTAAAATTTTCAGATTAGTTGAATTTATTTATATTTCGTATTTATAATACAATCATCTATTCAATCAGAATAAAAATTAAGTTTTCTTCGACTATAAATAGTACAGAATTCGAAACGGATATAAATAAAACAGACATACACTCTCTTGATTGATGAGATTATTGATTAACTATCTTAAGCTACTGGAAATTTGGTGCTAATAAAACCTTAAATTGAACTAATTCCATTCTGGTCTATCCACTCGACGGAGTTTTGAAGGGTAGTTGCAGCAGTAACTGGCAGAGGGCCCACATCGTCGAGAAACTATTTTATGAGGACTTTGATAATCATTGGTTGTGATGGACTCAACCGCCGAGCCCAGTTGTGCGGGCTTGTGACCCGAACGGGGGCATAAAGGTATTAGAACTCTAGTCCAGTCTGTATGGTTGGATCAGTGATGGATATTGCTGGTTCGCCCGCTCCAAGCCAGTAGAGGCCCATGTTACTCATGCGAAGGCTTGAATACCTTGGGCTTTAGATTTGAGGACAAAGCGTGAGACTGGTTTCACAGAGCAGCGAAAACCTCTGTCTCCTGGCAGTGGAAGGATAACGGATCGGTGCCACCCAGATCCACATAAAGCCCAACGGGCTGTGTACTAGAAGAACTATTATCTTTTTATCAGGCCGTTTCAACTGTGGATACAGTTTTCTTGTGTTAGCAAGTTTTGATCAGCCAAGTTTGGAAGTCTACGTAACCCACATCGCAAAGGAAATAGCAATTTGGCAATTTGATAGAGGAAATCTGTGATGGCTTACATCGCCGAGTTCAGTAGCGAGAGCTTGTAACCTGAGTGGGGGCATTAAGATTGTGGGACATTAGCCTAGCTCAGAAGGCTGGGTCTGAAATGGCATTTGCAGATCTGTCCGTTCCAAGCCAGGAGTTGGCCCTGTTTTCCAAGCGAACGCTTGGGGTGACAGGGCCGCTAGAGCGGAGGGCACAGCGTGAGGCTGGCTTCACAGAGCAGCGAAAACCTCCCCCTTCTGGCAGTGGAAGGATAACGGATTAGCGCCGTCCGGATCCATATAGCCCGATGGGCTGGTCTATCTAGACCATTATTTTTTTTCCTCCTCTCCTTGATGAACGAACACAAGGAGAACATTAGAAGCAGTACCAGTGTAGCAAGCCATGGACACTGCAGAAGAATAAAATAACTTTGCAACCCAGGTTTCACAAAGATCCAAACAGAAACTAATAACAGCAAAACCCGTCGAACTTGGACTTCGACAGACTATGTTGGACACCGTAAAGCACGTTCCACAGATATAGGATCATATTAACTAAACCCATGACAAAAGAAAAGAAAAAAGAGATGCATTAAATTATGTAGGGCAAATCCCATCGCTAATGCTTGCAAGGACTAGAGCAGCAAAGCGGCCATGGAGTCCCTTATTTTGATGTGCGCCCATCGCACTAACGTGCGCCACGATTTTTCAAAAACCTCTCCCGTGGAATACCACGCCGCCTCTAACTCAAGAGGGCAGCGCTCGGCCTAAGACGCTTTTACTTTCCTGCCGTTCCCTTATGTTCTCCTTTTATACCCCGCAACCACAGTAGTACCATAGAAAACCTAATTCACTCTCTTTTTTGCCTCACCACTTTCTGTTATTTACCCAAGAAACCCCAATTGCCTCTCTGACAATCTTTTTACCAAATTCCCAAATTTTTTTTTTCCCTACAATTTTCTGATTTTAAAAAGAAACAATCTTTATCAAATTTGTGGTTCAGTTAAGGAATTAGTGTGTGATACCAATAACAAGACAAGATTTTTAACCAATCAAGCAAATTTATTAGAAATTTGATACATTCTTTACATTTATTTAATCAGAGTGACTAAACACAGTATTATAAATATGATCATTATTGTTGATAAAGAAGGTTCTAATTCTGAAATCTGACTTGCCATTCATAAAATTCTCCGAAGAGCTGTTTACAAAAACAGATCTTGATTCTCCTCATGTAGTTTAGTTAGATGGTGGCGGCTGGCTGCCTTGTGTCTGAAACCTTTATTGTCTCCTCGTTTTCTCAGTTGTCATCACGAGTGACTAGTGTGGGTATCTGACCACGGTCAACAAAGTCGATCTTGGTCAGCCGCAAACAGCATAGCACCTCTTCTGGGAGTTCTTCCTGTTTCTGAGCCTGCTTGTGTAGTTTATGAAGTTTAAAGCATGAACAACGTGAAAAAGACCAAAATGTTGACCACCGACCAGAACAGTCTTGGCTATTTACCTGGATGGTTAAACCTAAATCAACTACTCCATTTTTCAGACGATCTCGGAACGATTCCAGACCCTTTCTTGAAATGTAGCTGAACCGATGAATATCCAGATCAATCTCGAAGTAGTTAGGACCCTGCATTGAATTTAGCCATACACAGCAGAACCAATCTTATAAGGAGATCAGCAGGTGCTGTAAAAAGAGTAGTGTGGTTTCACAGTATAATAAAGATGGTGATCATGCTTTACCGAATAAAATTCATGCTGGGGACGAGAAAGAACTGGTTTTTCATTATAAGCGTTTACAAGCTTCCTCTCGGTAGAACTCAGACTGAGATCCTCAGGATTCACTAACCCAGCCATGATCTTTATCCGTTCTCTGAAAGGAACTGTGGACTCTTTTGCAAAACCTTTAACCTTTTCCATCTCATCCTCGACAATTTTCTGTAGCAATTATAAATGGAGTACTCAAAAGCTTACATATACATGTATAACTAGGAAAGTACAATTCTAGAGTAAGATGGAACAAAAAAGGTTCAGATGAATTCACCTTGATACTGTCTTGAAAATGAGTAGACACATCTTTCTCCATGTTTTCAGAAACTTTGAAGTACAATACAAGACTCATGCCTTCTCCATCAGTATCACCAAGGAACATTGCAGCAGGATATGTGGGTAACTGCCATGAGGAGCAAAGTCAGTTTGATGAAAAGAAGATGAGCAAACCACTAACATGTCACCATTGAAACACACACCTGAATATTTACAATAAGAAGGGGAGGAATTTTCCCCTCCGCTTTTACATTTGGGAGTTCAAGGTGTTGTGCAATATGATTAATCTTTCTCGGGCATATAAATAAATCGACACCTATCGGAGTATACGGAGTGTGGATCGGCGCCGGGCTCTTCTTCTTGTCTCTACATTTCCAAATTCACAGAAGTAATGAAAATACAAATTACTTGATTAACTTGGCTAGGCATCCAACATCTATTGGAGGAAGTCAGAAACATACTTGAAGTAGGTATCCGCCCTGAGTTTAAAATTTGAGGCTGGTATCTCATACCAGCTTCCTGCAGTTGGCTTCTCTCCCATACTTCTTGGAATGACACACCCTGCTTTGGGGCGAAACAATAATTTTTTTGATGCACCTGCAGATGTTTGTAGGTAAACATAATTGATATCGTATAATGAACAAAAGAATATGAGCAAAGAATGCCTATAGATCAAGAAGATTCATTTCACATAAAAACATCTAACAAGCAGCTACAGCATGGAATAACATGAGATGAGATGTGGTACATAGGAAAATCTGGAGCCAGCCAAGCAACGAAACAAGTTACTAGATTCGACAAAGAGAACTTCGTAGCTTGAATACTTACATTGTTCATTGGCTTCTTCTCCTTCACATGATTTTCGCTTAAAAGAAAGCCTGAAAACTTGTAATTTCTTTTTTGGAGCCGATGCAGTACTAATTTTATCATTGAAACTTACAGAAGGAACCAATCGAGGTAAGCTATTATCTTCTTTTAGACCTCTAAAGCTTCCAAAATTATTTTCCAATGATTTCTTCTTCTTGTTTTCTTCAGCCTTCCCAAAGCGTGACAGCTCATAACCTTGGGAACTAATAACAGAGAATCCTTTTGATTCCTTGCATTCATCTTTGCTTGTCTTATGTCCATCTATTTTAACATAGCTTTCATGGTATTCTTCATACTTGCCGTTGCCATCCACAAAGCATGAAGAACTTTCATACTGAAGCACTTGTCCGCTTGAGATGTTCCCCATGGCAGTTCCAACAGATGAAAATCGGTCTGCAGATAGATAGACAATGACCATTACTGTAAGAAAAACATAAGAAAATATCCTGAAACTAAATCAACAGCAGGAGATGAGGATTTGTGTCATGCCACTAACTTGCTAGTAAGCAAACATTATTGTCATTGTTCCTTCATGAATGCTCTATATTTATAAATATAATACTACATATAAATTGATGTCTTCTACCTCCAAGCACACTGCTGAACTCATCATCCGATTCGGATTCCAGAATACTGACTGAATCAAACCAAGCCTCCTCATGGCAAATTACTGCAATTCAAAGTTCTGTAGTCAGTTTTTTGAGTCCTGAGAAAAAAAAGAAGAGAATTGTTTATATAAAAATGCATACCATCAGAGTTGTTGACTTGACTAAGATGCCATTGCAACTGCCTTACATGGATAGTTGAGTTGGATACTCCTGATCTCCTGCAGGTAGCAGTAGCACCACCATCCTCAAAATCCATTTGAACAATTTGACTCAAAGCAAAATCTGCCATATTTCCTGCATCAACATTCCCTTTATTATCATTGGCAGTCTTGGAGATCCTCAGGCGACGCTTTCCAGACCGGTGATGGTACTTTCTACGTGTTTTAACTTTTCTTGGTATTGGTGGCTTTGACACACAGCCCCCCATTATGGCTATCTAGTTACAAAATCCTGCAAACAACACACATTGTCAATATGAGAGACACCATCTTCAGTCTTATCGATTAATAATTACAGTGTCTTTTTGCCTTTCTGAACAAACTCCAGAAATCTTCAGTATTGATAGATAAACACAATAAAATCTATTTTTCAACTAAGATTCAAGACATAACAGCCTCAAACTACCTAAGTTATTTTCAAACTCATATTTCTTGTACAAATCCAGAAACACAAGCAACTTTCTCCAATGAGCAACCAAATTTCAGTTTCATTACTTGTACTAGATAAACAATAGGTTACAGTCTGGATTAGCTTTCTGCCGTATACGATTAAAAATTGGAAGCCAGGAAAAGATATCATACAGCTGTTCCCTGAAATGTTTCGAATTTCCCGGTGCAGAGGGAGATCCTTTGTCCACCTTTAAAAAAAAAAGCATATATTTGAATGACTAATAAGAAACTAAAGACAAAGCTACGAAAACAAGAAAAGCAGAAAAGAATGACTGAAAATATGACTAAAAAAGGTCCAGATATCAAATGAATGGACATGCCGAGAAGGAAGGAGAGCATGCCCGTATATCACAACAAAACACAAGACCGGAGAAGGTGAGTACTGCAGGGAACTGCAAACTGAGGAAAACAGAGAAAGAATTGACAACAAATTGACGAATAACTAAGGGGAATATTAAAATTCTGAATGAATGTATTAAAAGAATTAAAAGAAAAGGAAACAAAATACTGCAGAAAGATTCCTAAACTCCTGACGGGTACCAAATTAAATATATGATAATCAAAAAAAAAAATCACCAGAACAAGAAAAGAAAAAACTGTATACAATCTTAGAATCGAACGAGAATTTAACGTAGATGAAGAGGAGCAAACATATATATATACACATATATGTACCAACCTGAAGGAGACGAATATAAGGTTTTTCAGCTTGCAGGAAAGATCTCCCTCTCCCTCACCCTTTGAAACGACCAAGCAAAAGACAGAGTAAGAGGAGAGGGAAAGAAGCACGCAGAGAAAGAGGGAGGGAGAAGTTGTAGAGAGGACGATGGAGTGAATGCGTCTGTGGGCCCGTCAATGTCGGATCCGGGTGCAATGGCCAAACAGAGCCACACTCCTTTCCCTTTTTTTTTTCCTTATGGCGTGTACAACTCTTATTTACGAAGCTTGAAGGTTATTTTTAGTTAGTGGGTCTTTCCCTCAATTCATTCCTAATGCAGACGCCAGACATATATACATATATGGTGCTTGTATGATTCTGCATGCAGGTTGGCGCTTCTTCCTCTTCTTCCTCCTCGTCGTCTTCTCCTTGGGCTTACCTTCTGCGACTTGTGTCCTAAATTTCGCTGGCGCCTTAGAACGGGAGAGAGGCAGACATATAGAGGAAGACAGACAAAGTTGTGTTCTGTTCTGGCGTTGACACATCAGCTATGACCTCTATTTTAGATCTGGTCTGTCTTAAAAACGGAATTAACAGTGTTCAGTCAAGTGCTGGATACCTGTATGTAAGTTTAGTTGTGTCTTTAATTAGTTTACCATAACAAAGCTGTTAGAAACTACAAACTAACTAACACTACATTACCAGAAAACTAAATCTATACTTTTCATACATACGCAGGAAAATCCCTTATCTCGTTGACCAAAAAACACCAAGAGATTATATTAATTATGGTTTCTCATAATCACCGTAATAACTAGGTGGGTTAACTTTCATGCCATATTGGTGTATAATTGTATTTCCACTTTTAATATCTTCGAAAAATTAATATTAATTTTTAATTTCCTTTTGATCTACTGTCAATGCATATGATATACTTGTAATATGATTTTTGCTTAGGCAGATAAATCAGTATACGGACCATCAAGTTGCCTGCAAAAGTTTACTCTGGATGGTTTTAGATTTCTTTTTTGAATGGTTGCTTCAGAATTTGGCAGGCTACATCATATACCCTATTTTGTCATTAACGATGATGGTGATGCATGACTAACAAAATGGATGTCTAGGGAGTCACGATGATAGCTCATTACTCAATAATCTTGTCACAGTACCTAATATTAAGTATCTGTACTCCGAATAGCAAGAACATCCACGCAGGGTTAGGCAAAAATCTTACAACTCAGCAGGTAGTTCGAGGAACCCGTGAACAAGATTAATGCTATTTGGTGCCATGAAAATCTTATTATTTTCATTTTTATTCAAACACCCTATTAAAGGTAGGCGTGGAGGATCACAGTGTGGATCTATAAAGGCGTGCATTTTTTGTCTCAAGCATGAGCACTTGGCGGACCATCATCGTGATGCGGACGATGATGGGTTTAGGAAGGAGACAAAGTTGTTCAGCTTCTGTTCTTTTATACCTGTTTAAACAGATACTAGTTACTTGGGAGGCACAGGCTAAAACTTGACAGTGTAATGCTGTTATATGAATAATTCATGTGAGGTATGTGCTGAATCTGCAGGGTTTTTTTCTCAAATTAAGAAACTCTGGTCAACAGAACCGGCAGGTTTTCAACCATGGATGTTACTCCTGAAAGGGATTTCTTTGCAGGTTGAAGTATATATGAAATTATGGGAACCGACAAAATTGAATTCCTTTTTCACTTTCACAGTTGATTCTACTGGATTTCTTCAATGTACGCACGTATCTCATGTCTTGTGATTGAGATACACAGAGGAATTACTGACCGTGTGGAAGTTGCTCTGCTGGAGCGGATAGGAAAAGTGACATGTTCTTGTTTGCTTTTGGCTTTCCCTAAACTTTCAGGGAACACTTTTTCTTCTCTGAATTTAAGGCCTCCACTCATGCTTTACCACTATCGTCTGGTCCACCAATGTTGCATCAGATCAGATCAGCTTCAAGCACAGTGATGTCAATAACTCAAATACATGCTGGCCATTCATGTCCTGCACGAGTGGGGAAATGAGTGTCTCCCTCTCAGAATATATACATGTGTTTGTATGAGTTCATCGGAGGTAGACTTTTAATGTTCTCTGCCCCCTCTTTATTATATACTATCAGAAATATGACTCTAGCTAGCTATCTCAGTCTCTCCCCGTGGCAGGGAAAAGTGTAAAATATAATTTAGAACAAAGAAATGAAACTGGAGAGAGCCACAGGAAGAAGCCATGCATGTTCTTAACACCCAGAATCGCTCATGAGTATGCATTAGTCTCGTTATCACAGGATTTTCTGGCACCCTGGATGAATATTTAAAGACTGTAGGGACAAGCTGTTCACATGGCAGTGCAAGGGGAGCAGAAACATGCACATCCTCTTCTGCGCAAACATCAATGGAAATAATTTTGTTGAAAATTGGAGGAATGATTAAGAGATTGTTAAATACATATTTGCTTGAACGTCAATGAATCCATTATGAGATAACTATATATTTTTTGGGGGGGATTATGATTGATACCTATTATATTGAATATCTTATCAACCAAGTAAGTTTCACTACGACATAAGTGATCTATATAATAATGCACGGTAAGTTGGTGCAAAAGAATCATAGCCCATGTTCGCAGTATTATATTACTGCCCAGTACTCCTTCATGTTGTTCATTTTCTCAACTTTATAGAGACATAATATGGAAACTCGAAGCAGAGCCCAACAATCTCCCTCTTGATTTTAAAAGGGTATCTGCTTTTCAGGTTCACTGAGTCTAGCCAGAGTATAAAAGTTACATATAGCATTGTTTTTTATGTCCACAAGTACGTATTTCACGTGGCAGAAAAGCTTTCGTTTTGTTTTATAGTTCATCCATGGATGCAGGCTGTTCTCCTTCCGCGTTGCTCTAGTGGGTAGAGCTAGGAAGCTTCTCTAATCCTTCACTAAAAAGGGTAAAGGAATTATTCTGTTGTCTGCTTCTCCTTGGTAATGGAATTATTCTACAACAGCAAGTTCTGTTCTCTGTTTCTCCTTCAACAGAACAGCATTAACCCAGCTAGAGCTAGTTTATGGGGTGAAGGAGTGGCTATGCGGTATGCTCTTTAATATCATACAAAAAGAAAGGTTCACAAGGGAGTGGCATCATTACAGACCTACGAGGACCTCTTCTATATACAATCAGAGAGGTTGATTTTCTGTATCCTCAATAGCCTAATCAAGGAAGCTCCTCTAATAAACCCTGGAAGCCAGTATGATTTGTACCATCTCCTTGGAAAACCTCGATCCGAATATGAATGTTTCTGTATGTAATGCTCCCGAGTTCTGATTCCCAGCTTTTGATCAACAACCAAAAGGCAATTGTGTCGAGTACTATCAAGAGGGAAAACAAATAAGAAATCACAAATCCCTCAAATACCATAGACAGATTAATCGTTCCCTGTAGATGATAAGCTCGCAGAACACGGTACTGAAACAAGACATCAATAGCCGCCAGACCCAAATGGATGGGAAGTGCTAACAACAAGGCCATTGAGTTGGTTTCCCTTCTCAGGAAACAAGCCTTTCTAATTGCTTTGAATCCAGAGCTATCACCCATTCCTGCTAGGACCAAAGCCAAGTTGCATATGACCAAGGTGTTGGTGAAGAACATGTAGACAATCCCAGCCACCAACGTAAGAAGGAATTTTCCGGATAATAGCCCAAGAAGTTCTTCCAGGAAAATTGATTCTTGCAACAGAAAAAGAAAGACCAATAAGGTAAAAGTTGTGATGACCACCATATTGCAGAGATAGGTCAGTACCAGAGATCTGTAAATGGACATTGAAAACGAACAAAATAGGGAAGAAACGGGCATATGGTGATTGAGTGGTTGAAAGGTGGATGCTTTTGCTATAACAAGCGAGGATAGCCCAAAAGGAAGACTGAAAAGCAAGCTAAACATGACTCGCGAAAGATTAAGGTCATCAAGAAAATGAAACCTTGAAGAAACATATCTGTTTGGTGACCAATACTGATAGAACAATCGTGAGAGAAGAATCGAAGCCGAGAATGGAAGCATGAGGATTACTGGGTTGGTTGTGTAGTAGTGGAAGTCTTTGAGCAATAGGAAGATTGATCTCCTGATAATTTTGCCTGCCCTCTCCATGATAGCCAAAGGAATCTTGCTCAGTAGGAAATGACAACGAATCCTAGCTGCAGACAAGAATAGATAGGAACAGACATGCACCGCTGATGACTCTCCAGCAGGAAAGAATATTATATATTTATCACTCTTGACATTGTTTCTTCTTAGTTCAACAAAACAGGATTGCGCTTGTAATTCTTTCTAAACCCAACCCAACCACCAGGAAACTAACACATAAGTGCAAAGGAAGAGCTTCTTACTCTTCTGCAAAATCATGGCAAAGGGTAAACTTTCTCTTGGCTATGCCAATAAAAGTAAAGGCATTGAAGGCAAAGAAGCTACTGTGCTCGTTTAGGTAAGCTTAGAACCACAAAAGGTCAAAGCACTTGCTGGTAATTGTGGAATTGGATGGCTACATTTGCCTGTCAGAACCCTTAATCTCATGATTTATATTCATTAAACCTATTATTAACGTTGCCTTTCTTGTCTAAATCCTGCCAACTTGTATCTACTTTGATGGTTATTACGTTGGTTGCACGAAAACTAGGAATTTAATAATGGTGGAAACTCTCACATTTCAGGCAGAAGTAGGGAATGACTACGATGTTTCAACTAATCAAATCTTCAACTGAAGAGGACCATGTCACATCATTGGATCTGCTGTTGGGCCTGGTATGGGCTAGATATGAGACCTTTAGCCCTATTTGACAAATTCTTCATTTGTTAGGTACTATCACTTAAATGCGTTGCTGGCCCACAAGGGTTCCGTTCTTCCGTTCTTCCGTTCTCCCGTTCTCCCGTTCTCCCGTTCTCCTCCTATAATCTAAATCCACAAATCTTTAAGACCAGTACCGGCGAAGTTTCGGTCTGGGTATGTCCAGTTATTAACGCGCCTAACCAAACCCGTTTGACCCGGCCAGGTCTGGGCTAATATAGCGGCTCATTAATGGACTCAGATCCATGATGGGCCCAAAAGATTTCTATGACTCGGTCGGTAGGAGACGAAGTCAGCGACGACAAGTCAACCATTCCCTGATTCAAACCTGATTGGTGAGCAGCTACTTCTCCTCTCAATGGACGACAATATAGTCCCCACCAATACCATCCGCCGGTGAGTCTCCGAGTTAAAAGTTTTGAATTTTGGTTGAATCAGTCCGTGTCTTGTTGTTGTTGTTGGTTGTGTGATTATTTGCGTGAAATTGAGACTATGGAAGTTGTTTCGCAACTCAAGTACAAACTACTATCTGTCTCCGGCCGCTTAGATGGAAAAGAAGAAGAAGCTGTAATCATTGATGAAGAGGTTTCAGATAATATGCAGAACAAGTAAATTAGCGAAACCCGTTTGGGTTTTGGTGAAAAATGATATGTATAGAGTCTCTGCCTGAGTAATCTCTGTCTGCATGTGCATGGATGTACGTAACTCGTTGTTACAGTTTTAGGCTCCTATCATTTTGTCCTTGGTCGTACCAAATTGATGCCTTGTGGTTCATTTTGTACCAATGGTTCATTCCCTCCGCCAGCATCATTTCTTTTTTTAATCGATTAATTTATTTTCGTGATTTAACTGTCTAATTTTATTTTTACGGAATCTAAACCGATATTATGAACTGATATGATATCCCATTCAATATCAGTTCTTAAATCAATAAATTGCGGTTGTCAGTGCGTAAAAGGATCGCAGAAGATAGCTTTGCTTGGTCTCACACGCAAATACCAGCTAATGCTATGCAACAGTAGGCTGGAAAGGTTCTTTTGCTTCGATAGAACTTGGAGAACAGTGATTGAACTTTTGGTCGTCGAGGGTTTTTGGAACACTGTGAAAATTGCAGAATAAGATCTTAAAAACTGACCTCATTATTGCATAAGCTTAAAAGAGTAAAATGTCCATAAGCTTAAAAAATAGAATGTCCATTCTTACCGCTGTTGTTGGTTAACACTCCGCTCTCTGACCAACGAGCTGTTGGCGCAGTGGTCTATAGTATACTGCGAGATATGGAAAGTACACTGTTGGTAGTGGTCCCACACAAAGAAGTGTATGTTGTACCGTACCACTCATGGCTGCAGGCTACATGCCTGTGCAGTGAGTCGGGTGATTGAGCCACGAGAAAGATTAGTCTGGTTATCGATTGAGATACTATTTATTCTAAAAAAAAAACACTCCACTCTCTGTCTAATTCTAAATAGATGTTTATCGAAATTAGACAAAACTAATCCAACTTACTCTTCTAATAATATCTGTTTCGTGTCCTGTTCTTCAATCATATCAAATGTAACATCGACAGTAAAATATTACCCAAATTACATGTTTAAACAGGTGTTTCTGTTCTTACTTCATAACCCAGTTAATATACGTCATCATTGAACCAAAATGAGACCAAATCGCTGAGAGCCAACGCAACCATGAGTCAGCAACCTCTTTACAAGCCGACGATCTCAGTTGGAGTTCTCAGATTACTTTCACTTTGCTGAATTATTCCAAAGATATATTTTACCATAAGCTAACAGGACAATCTCCAGTGCTATAGTTAATACGTTTCAATTCCTTATTCGCCTAAATTTTCAATTGGGTTCTCATTTCTACCCCTCACAGTCTATAGCTCAGCAAGTACACTTTCTATCATTTCATGATGTTCACAAGGGCAAGCCATGACTGTTTACCGTACACAAAAAGGGAAAAGAACAGCATTTCTCGTGAAGTGGGTTCTTGTGTGATTCTGCAACATCATGCTCAGGCCAGGAGATTGCAACAGAGAGAGGAAGGAGCTATATATATATAGATAGATAGATAGATAAATAGATAGAGAGAGAGTTTCTCGCTAGGAAAAATCAATCTTTCATCATTAAAAGGAAAAAAACCAACAATTTACTCTATTAAGTAGTCCAAAAAAGCCGTCTTTTTAGCTTTCCAATCTCCCTCTCTCTATTCCAACTCGGGTTCTGTTGGCTTTGCTTCTGGATTTCTTTAGTTCGGTAAGTCTTATGGGCGTGCGTAGTTATTGTTGTGAGAAATTGTAACGGCTTTGTTTGGTGAATGTGTGAGTGGGTTTGATGTGAAGGTTTGATTTTCATTTATTCTCTTTTTGCAATATGAGATCTATATCTGTTAGGGCTCTTGCTGTGGTATTCGGTTTACGGGTTTTGAAATTTAAGCTTAATCTGGTTGGGTTTCGGATGAAATTTCGGTTATTTTAATTTTTATTTATAGCGGTTTCTTTTAGGTGGTTGTTACGAACGGTTAAAGTTAGTCAGCTTCGGCTAAAGCTTTTTCTTAAACTAGTGGTAGATATAGTGTATGTTCTGAGAGATTTTGAAGTAAGGGATAAGGTATGCGATTGAGTTAGTGGTTTTGAAATTTATTTTACTTGGAAATGCGAAGTCTGGGATTTTTGAGAGATGCACGATAGATGATCAGAAATTGAAAATTGTTTCTGTAAAGATGAGATCTTTTTCAAACTAATGGTGCGGTTTCTGGAATCTTGGTTCCATGCTTTCCAAAAGGGATCACTGATGCCTATAGAATGCCATCTATCTGCCTTTTTTTGTCTCGCAATGTGGTCGAACTTGATGATGTTCTCCATATGGCATTCTTATGCACTTTCTTCTCTGAGTGTGAAGCTAGGAGGAGGAGAAAATTGAACTGAGACGAAGGTTTATGTGTGTGCCTTGCGCCTCACTTTGCATTTTATCTATTTTCTTTATGTTCTTTTACTTCTTCTTGTCTTATCAGTTTATCATATAATAAAGTTTCTTTAACGATAACAGTTCCTTGTGAAGTACTTCCTTTAATAGATATCAAGCACTTGATAAATTTGACTAGAATTCAAAGCATTGGCTGCTACATTCTAGTGTGCAATATGGAGAGCATTACTATGTTTAGTAATCGTCAGGTTTAGTTGATTCTTTTCCTCTTTTCGTGCATTTGGGACAGGAAAATGGATGGATCAGCTCACCGTGGTGGGAGTTCAGATATGTTTCTCCAGAACTACAAGCTTGGTAAGACATTGGGGATCGGTGCATTTGGCAAGGTGAAAATTGCTGAACATGTATCGACAGGGCACAAAGTTGCCATCAAGATACTTAATCGCCGCAAAATAAAACACATGGAGATGGAAGAAAAAGGTAAGATTTGTGCATGGTTTTATTTTTCCAGTGAATTATGTGTGTTGGTTCAGTTGCCATTTGATAATTATCTCCTTGATGAATGATACTTCTAAATTTTTGTTGGGATGAGGGGCATTATTTGCGATATTGGTTATCATAGATTTTGTGGTATTGTGAGATGACTGACATTGGACAGAAACGGATACAATTTGGTATCTCTATGGGAGAATATGAGGGTGTTGGGATTGCTGATGCCTTCTGATTTAGTGCTATGAATGATGATATGACATTTTCCCTTTACCTGTACTGTTTAACGAGAAAGAACAGTAACTACCTAATGTGGCATCTCACTGTAGAATACTATCATGCACAAAAGTAGTTCACTTTAAAGCATTAAAATTTGGTGGCCTGGCTGTTTGGCATTAAAAACATTCATACGCTTTATTATTTGGATCTTTCATTCTACAAGTACTAATAAAGTGATGTCTGAAACTATGACAAGAGTAGTGTATTTCCATGCTCCATAAGAAAAAATACTTTCTCTCGTAACCAAAACTTTCCTTACCATTGGGAAGTTGGTGTTTGTGGTTAACAATTTAAAGTGCTACAGTGACATTCTATCGATATTGCTTTCTTTGCAGTGTATTGAAATCCTTTCGGAACTACTATATTGAGGATCAAGACATTATAACATAAAAGTTGAAGGCTAGACTTGAAAATTTTGCCACAAATCAGGAAACTATATTTGTCTCCATTTTTAGATAAACCATTATAAATGTACATGTAGTGATTTTTTATGTCTGTTACATGGTAATCCTCAACTTAAACTTCAAAGTATCATACCTGGACCTGAAGATTATCTTCCGTAGGTCTGTGGTGCTGAAGCCCTTTTTTCTTTCTATTAAGGAAGAATATTGTCTAATTTCACATTATTCGTTAGCATCTGATTAAATCTTTTATGATTGGCGCTGTTCATTCTGTTGGCTGATGGACTTTTTCCCATTTTTCTTTCTTCTTCCAGTGAGAAGAGAAATCAAAATTTTAAGACTGTTTATGCATCCTCATATTATAAGACTTTATGAGGTAATAGAAACACCCACTGACATATATGTCGTGATGGAGTATGTTAAGTCTGGGGAGCTTTTTGATTATATTGTGGAGAAGGGTAGGCTCCAAGAAGATGAAGCACGCAAGTTTTTCCAGCAGGTTGGATTGGCTATATCAAGAGTGAAAATAGACTTTCGCGATTATTTCCTGAATTTTTTTTTTGGTGACAATGGGGAAAAAATCTTCTGGATGCAGATCATTTCTGGTGTAGAATATTGTCACAGGAACAAGATTGTTCACAGAGATCTGAAGCCAGAGAATTTACTGCTGGATTCCAAGTGGAATGTGAAGATAGCCGACTTTGGTTTGAGCAATGTGATGAGGGATGGTCATTTCCTAAAAACAAGCTGTGGAAGCCCAAACTATGCGGCCCCAGAGGTATTGGTTTGCAGAATTAACTTGGGATGAACTGCTAATATCTTATTAAGGAACGGAGACTTTCTCTGGTTACTTCTTTTTGTTATGTCTGATAACACTTGTCTCATGTAATGTTTTCTATTTGGTAATTATATTCTCCATTCTATTTGTAGGTCATCTCAGGGAAATTTTACTCTGGTTCTGAAGTTGATGTTTGGAGCTGTGGTGTTATATTGTATGCTCTTCTTTGTGGCACCCTGCCTTTTGATGATGAAAATATTCCCAACCTCTTCAAGAAAATAAAGGTATTGCAGAGTTATTTAATCAAGATATGTCTAATCAGCTGACATTTCATGGTTGTATATTGTCTTGTTGTTTGGCATGTGTTAAACTGAGAGGTTTTGTCTTCAAACTGATCATGCAGTTGCTAATTTAGCTTCATGAATGCATGCACTGTTACACCCGCCTGATCGCTCTCAATTCCTTAGTTGGTTTTATGTTATTATAGTTTTTGTTAGATTTAAGAACTATAAATGTGGTCTGGCTCTGCCATGTCACCCGTGCTGTTGAGGTCATAACATACAGTCATAAGCCTTTCTTTGGAATTGTCTCCTTTCCGATGACGTAACCATCTCATTGAGCACTTTCCCATTTGATGGTTGTCTTTAGGATGGCATATATACTCTTCCTAGCCACTTATCACAAGGTGCAAGAGATTTAATTCCAAGGATGCTTGTTGTTGATCCAGTGAAAAGAATGACCATTGATGACATTCGTCAGCATCTATGGTTCCAAACATGTCTTCCACGTTACTTGGCGGTGGCCCCTCCTGCCAGTTCAGAACAAGCTAAAAAGGTCCAGTATCATTTTTCATTTTACCTACATGCATAGCCATAGAGGTTGCTACGAACTTGCTCTCATAGTTGTTTGTTGTCCCGGCAGATTGATGAAGAGATTCTCCGAGAAGTTGTTGCATTGGGGTTTGACAGAAACCAACTAGCTGAATCTCTGAAAAGCAGGGTGCAAAATGAGGTTTAGATTTTTGAAACCTCTTGTATTATGTCTTTTAGAACCCTCTTATGTCTGCAAATAACCATTTCTTGCACTATTATTTGCAATGAATTTCAGGCTACTGTTACATACTATCTATTACTGGACAACCGATTTCGTGTTTCCAATGGCTATCTTGGAGCTGAGTTCCAAGAGACTATGGTATGATCACTCTCCTAAAAGATTGTATCGTTGGCTGTCAGGATGTTAATTTTTTTCCTCTAAAAGGGCCCAACCTAGTTTCTGGCATCCTATTTTGGATTTTTGCAACCTGAGATATATATTAGTGTAAAATGGCTTGGATGATGAGCATAATATGCTTCTATTGTTAATTGGATCGTAAATAATCATTTTATGTTGGGCATATAGTCTGCTAAATTTGTTTTCACCTCAATATATTTTCTTATATCTTTATCAGGAATGTGGTTTCAACCAAATGCAGGGGAGCGATCCTTCTTCTCCGGCTCTGAGCAACCGAGTTCCAGGATACATTGACTATCAAGGGACGGGTATAAAATCACAGTTTCCTGTTGATAGGAAATGGGCGCTTGGGCTTCAGGTTACGTTCTTTGAAAAAACCAAATGAAAGATTCTTTTATGGGGTAGGAGCATGATAACAGGTTTTGCAGCTTCCATGGCATGTTGTATGATTCCTATGGTTTTACAAAACTAAGCTTTCCGTCGTTTAACATTCGTGGGTATATAGATAGGCTGACATGCCATTGTTACCGGAATTTAACCCTGTTTGTTGAACATACGTAAGGGTGGCTGGATCAAATGTCAATATCTGGACTACTTTGATGTGTCTTAATGTATTATGCTTGTTGTCTTCGTTTTTGCAGTCCCGAGCTCACCCTCGTGAAATAATGACCGAAGTGCTCAAGGCTCTACAGGAGCTAAATGTATGTTGGAAGAAAATTGGTCACTACAATATGAAGTGCAGGTGGGTTCCTATCACTCCTGGCCATCTCGAAGGCATGGTTAAAGTGCCTTTGCTTAATAACCATTTCTTTGGGGATGAGCCCACAACCATAATGGAGAATGATGGAGTGATTAGCTCACCAAATGTGGTCAAGTTTGAAGTGCAGGTAATGTACCGATCCCGATTCTTCCTCTATGAACAATATTTCAACTTATGACATGTGTTAACCATCATCAAAGTGCATGCAATATGCATGGTTTTTTCTTGAGAAGACATCGGATCCTGTCGTGGGTTGTGCCAGGCTGCTAGCATGTTTTTCTATTAGAGACGCACTGATGCACATGTCCTGATGTTTGGGTTTGTCAGCTGTACAAGACTCGTGAAGAAAAGTACCTGCTCGATCTCCAAAGAGTACAGGGTCCGCACTTTCTGTTCTTGGATCTCTGTGCTGCTTTTCTTGCTCAGCTACGGGTCCTTTAGAACGAGCAGTCCAAACTCCAAACGCTCGAGATCTCTCACCACACACGGCTTACTCTACCTGTGAATAAGGAAGAATTCTCCATGTACATATCTTTCACTTCACGTCACGTCACGTCGACCCTCCTCTTTAACTTCTCCCTTGGCTTTTATATGGGTAATTGCTATTCAAGGCCAATATCCAACTGCAGACCTGGGATTTTCCCTTAGCTTTCGACTACTTTCCTCATTTCTCCCACCTGGGATTTTCCTCACCCCAAGGTGGGATCTCCTAAAGACCTGTAAGAGCTAAATTTTTGTATGTGATTGTTTCTCTTTCTAGAATACGCCGATTTTTACCACTTGTCCATGGTGCTGATCTTGTATTAATAATTAAGCGCAACAGCTGACTCTTCCTGTGGTCTATAGATAGTTGACCTATTATTTAATACAGAAGAGTATTTACATAAAATATCGGTGCAATTATTATTTTTTCTTACTTTTTCGGGTTTTAATTTGTTAAGTGTCGTATTAATTGTGCAATATACTGGTTTTTTAGAATAAAAGAATCTATTCGGTTTGATTATATAATCTTTTCCGGAATGTTGCTTGATATCTAAAATAAATATTTCTTATTAAACAGTTTATAGTACAAAATCTGGCCTAGAAAAGCATAAATACAAGTGATTTATAAGAATTTATGTTGAAGAGCGTTTATTATTTTTTTTAGCTTGGTTATAAAAAGAAAAAAAAAAAGGAAAGAGGAGTAAATAGTTTCCAAATGCGATAGTCACGTTTCTTTTGAGACGGAAGCAAAAGCATTTTTAAAAAAGAAAAAATAAAATTAAATGCTAAAAAACAACCCCGGCAGGGAGATAGAGTTTGATTTCCGTACTGAGATGTAAAACGACGCCAATTTGACTCACTCTGTCACATTAGCTAATTGGATCCCAATTCTCTCCCTCTATCAACCCGGATTTTCCTGATTCCTCTGTGTTTGTGATCACAGAAGGTACGCATGTCTTCCTTCTCTTTGTTTTGATCTGTTACTAATCATGCTATCCTACGACATTTAGAGCTGATCGAGTGTGGTTTTTGCTTCGAGGCTGTCGTCATTTCTGCTCGAGTCGCATTAGTTTGGTTGTGTTGCGATTTAGGTTCGATGTGCTTTGGTTCTGCGTTGGATCTGGTTTTTGAGATGTAAAGCCAATGTTCTTTTTAGTTATTTTTTAGATCTTTTAGAGCTATTCATATTGATGATTGCTGGAATGAGTTCTTGCTGTTTTTCTTTTTATATGGCAGTCAAATAGTTTCATGAATTGAGAAATTCAGTTTTGGAGGCATATGTTGATTCAAATGTGACATCCTAATCTCTCTCGTTATCAATGACAATTTTTATTGCTACGCCAAGCTACTTGGGAGTTAAACGGAGCTTGATTTTAAGTTAGACGATTAACAATTTTCTTTCGATTTTCAACAAATAAATAAATTAATAATTTTCTTTCGTAATTCATAGTAGTCGCACCTTCACAAGTCTCATTGTTGCTGGTGTAGATATTGGAGAGTTTCCTGTAGATGTGATTACTCAAATTCGTTTGATCTTCATATTATTGCCGGTGTCGATCAGCGTCTGTTGTTTCCTGAACTTTTTCTCTTCATTCATAACGCATTATATGATACTGGATGCATGTGTTGTATTGATGTTATGGTTAATATATACATATAATATTTCTTTGTCTTTCTTATTTGAATAATTTTTCAAGTTGTTTGGTTTATTTTGCCTCGTTTGAAATTCACTAGTGCCGTGTGCCTATTTTGGTACAGTGAGCAGCATACTTCAGTCACTCTGCCGGCTAGATGGTCCTAGACTAAGAAAAAAGAAATTAGTACGAGATGGGGCACGTGAATATGCAGTCTGGAATCAATGCCTTCAGCAGAGGACTCAATGACCTCCACTTTAAACCCAGGAATGGTGCTTTGGCCTGCATGATTAATTCTGAAATTGGAGCAGTTTTGGCTGTAATGAGGAGAAATGTTAGGTGGGGTGTTCGCTATGTAGCCGATCATGACCAGCTAGAGCATTCTCTCATTCATTCCTTGAAAGAATTAAGGAAACAGATCTTTTCATGGCAACACAATTGGCATAATATAGATCCAGCCATATATCTCCAGCCATTTCTGGATGTAATTAAATCTGATGAAACTGGTGCTCCTATAACGGGGGTTGCGTTGTCATCCGTGTACAAAATACTGACTCTTGATGTGCTTGCTGTTGATGCGGTAAAGGTAGGGGAGGCTATGCATCTGATTGTTGATGCTGTTACAAGCTGTAGATTTGAGGTGACTGATTCAGCTTCTGAAGAAGTAGTGCTAATGAAGATTCTTCAGGTTCTTCTAGCTTGTATGAAAAGCAAAGCTTCGGTCAAGTTGAGTAATCAACATGTGTGCAATATTGTAAATACATGCTTTCGTGTAGTTCATCAAGCCAGCTCCAAAGGAGAGTTGTTGCAACGAATAGCACGACACACCATGCATGAAGTGGTTAGATGCATTTTTTCTCGTTTGCCTGATATTGGAAACAATCAACTTGCATCGGCTAATGGAAGTTCATTCATAGGCAAAGAGGTAAAAACTGGAGCCATTTTTTTGTCTTTAGTCAGAAGCTATGAATGAAGATGACAATCCATGCATACAGCTTTCTGGGGATAATATAGCATAAGAAACGTAAAAGTTCTGGTTTGAAACATTTTGTTCTCTGTGACTTTCACTCTCCATACTTTGATTGTCTATTCTGCTTCCTGTCAGCTGTTTAAAGATAGCTTATTTAAGTAGGAAAAGCTCACCAGTATAACCTTTTTGTGCTGCAACAGTTTTCTGATCGCCCTAAATTCTAATGACCACAGGCTCAATCTAGGCAAGGTATTAAATAAAGACCATTTTTATTGGTTGTCCTTATAAACTTTCGTAATTGCTACAAAACCTTTAGAATGTTGGGATAGTGGTGTGGGAACTAGTCATTGGATATCTATGGCTATTGATAACCAATCAGTTACTCTGGTCAAGAGGACTTCACACGGGAATACTCTGTATTACAAAGTTGAGTGGCAGAGCATTTAATCTTGTTAAATAACGAGATGCTCTGACAGGAAAATTCATGGATTTTATCTTTTCTGTGCAGGATGATGCACTGAATGAGGACCATGCTTCCAGAGCTGAACATCTGGAAAATGGCAATGCCAGTGTTGAATATGAAGCCAAACCATCAACTGCAGATACTTCAACTGACATATTAGATAAGTTTGCTGGAACGAATGATGTGAATGAACTAGAGATTGGTGATGGTATGGCATCTTCTCAAAATAGTGAAAAATTTATGACCGAGCCATGCGGAATCCCCTGCATTGTTGAGATATTCCAATTCTTATGCTCTCTTTTGAATGTGATTGAGAATGTTGGCATTGGTCCTAGATCAAATCCTATGGCATATGATGAAGATGTTCCACTATTTGCTTTGGGTTTGATTAATTCAGCTATTGAATTGGCTGGTCCCTCATTCAGTGAACATCCAGCATTGCTCTCTTTGATTAAAGATGACTTGTTTCGTAATTTAATGCAATTTGGTTTGTCAAGGAGCCCATTAATTCTTTCAACAGTTTGTAGCATTGTTCTCAATCTGTACCATCATTTGCGTAGCGATTTGAAAGTGCAGATTGAAGCTTTCTTCTCCTGTGTGCTCTTGAGGGTTGCTCAAAGCAAGCATGGGTCTTCATACCAACAGCAGGAGGTTGCTATGGAGGCTCTGGTTGACTTTTGCAGGCAACAAACATTCATGGCTGACATGTTTGCTAATTTTGATTGTGATATACCCTGCAGTAATGTATTTGAAGACCTTGTTAACTTGCTATCAAAGAGCGCATTTCCAGTAAATGGACCTTTGACTGCAATGCATATTGTTGCACTGGATGGTTTGGTCTCCATGATTCAGGGTATTGCTGATAGGACTGGTAATGAGTTACCAGTTTCGGAAGAGGCTTCTGAAGATCTTGAGAGATATGTAGCATTCTGGTCAATGAAATGTGAAAACTATGAGGATCCAAACTGTTGGGTCTCATATGCTCGTAAGATGAGGCACATCAAGAAAAAGTTGATGGTTGGGGTTGATCACTTTAACCGAGATCCCAAGAAAGGTCTGGAATTTCTCCAAACAAAACGCTTGTTGCCCAATGAACTTGATCCCCGCAGTGTGGCATATTTTTTCCGGTTTGCATCTGGGTTAGACAAGAATATAGTCGGAGACTATCTGGGAAGTCATGATGAATTTTCCATTCAGGTGCTTCATGAATTTGCTAAAATTTTTGATTTCCAAGGCATGACTTTAGATAGTGCACTGCGGATTTTCTTGGGGACTTTCAGGCTGCCAGGTGAATCACAGAAAATTCAGCGAGTGCTTGAAGCATTTGCAGAAAGATATTATGAGCAGTCACCGCATATACTGGAAAACAAAGATGCTTCTCTCTTGTTATCATATTCACTTATATTGCTGAATACAGATCAACATAATGTACAAGTTAAGAAAAAGATGACTGAACAAGACTTCATTCGCAATAATCGACTTATTAATGGAGGGAAAGATCTTCCTCGGGAGTACTTGTCGGAGCTCTACCACTCAATCTGTGAGAATGAAATCCAGATGATTCCCGATCAAGGTAGTGGTTTTTCTGTTATGACTTCTGGGCGTTGGATTGGTGTAATGCATAAATCCAAGATTACTGCACCTTTCATCGTCTGTGACTGCAGAGCACTCCTTGACTATGACATATTTTCTATTCTATCGGGCCCAACAATTGCTGCTATGTCGGTGGTTTTTGATCAGACAGAGCATGAAGAAATTTTGCAAACATGCATCGATGGGTTCCTGGCAATTGCCAAAATTTCTGCATGCTATAATTTTGTTAATGTACTGGATGATTTGGTTGTGTCTCTCTGTAAATTCACAGCCTCCCTGACTCCGTATTCTGTTACTGAAGCCATTCTAGCCTTTGGAGAAGACATTAAAGCACGGATGGCAATTACAACTGTTTTCACCATAGCAAACAAGTATGGTGATTATATCCGCTCCGGCTGGAAAAATATATTGGATTGTGTTTTAAGTTTCCACAAGCTTGGTCTTCTACCAGCTCGACTTGCTAGTGATGCAGCTGATGATATGGAGTCTTCTTCTGAGCTTGAACAAGCTAGGCCTGCTCCAAGTTCTTTGTCGGCATCAAATACACCTTCTGAGATCACTTCTAATAGGTCAACTGGTCTGATGGGCCGGTTTAGTCAGCTCTTATCTTTTGATATTGAGGAGCCAACGTCACTTCCAACTGAGGAACAGCTTGCAGCTGATCAACATACTCGTGAGACTATACAAAGTTGTCACATTGATAGCATTTTTTCAGAGAGCAAATTCCTCCAAGCTGATTCTTTATTGCAGCTAGTGAGGTCACTTTTACAGTCTGCTGGCTCTCTTGGCAAGGGTAACAGCGCAGTAGATGAAAGCACTGCAGTGTTCTGCTTGGAATTATTGATCGCCATAACCCTTAACAACCGGGACAGGATTATGCTTATTTGGCATGGCGTATATGAGCATATGTATAATGTTGTTCATTCAGCTGTAATGCCCAGCACTTTGGTGGAAAAGGCTGTCTTTGGGCTCCTTAGGATTTGTCAGCGGCTGCTTCCTTACAAGGAAAACCTGACTGATGAGCTTCTGAAGTCATTGCAACTTATACTGAAACTTGATGCTCGGGTTGCTGATGCTTATTGTGAACCCATCACACACGAAGTTATGCATCTTGTAAAAGCAAATGCAACTCATATAAGATCCCAGATGGGGTGGCGTACAATCACCTCCCTTCTATCCATAACTGCTCGTCATCCGGAAGCATTTGAAACTGGTTTTGAGACACTAACATTTATCATGGCCGATGGTTCGTATCTTCTGCCATCCAATTATGTTCTTTGTGTTGATGCAGCACGACAGTTTGCGGAGTCTCGTTTGGGAGAGGTTGACAAGTCTGTTTCTGCTCTAGATATGATGGCTGGTTCTGTTGCATGTCTGGTAAAATGGTCTGGCGAGGCTAGAAATGTTGTGGGGCAAGAGGCTGCAATGAAAGTGAGTCAAGATATTGGGGAGATGTGGCAGAGGCTGGTTCAAGGACTGAGGAAAGTGTGTGTGGACCAGAGAGAGGAAGTGAGGAATCATGCCATTGTGATGTTACAGCAGTCTATGGCGGCAGTGGATGGGCTTCCCCTTCCAATTGCCTCGTGGCTCCAGTGTTTTGATGTGGTAATCTTTACACTTCTTGATGATTTATTGGAACTTGCCTTGGAGAGCTCTCCGAAGAACTACAGAAAGTGGGAGGAAACACTTATCCTTGCCATGAAGCTAATGACAAAAGCTTTCTTGCAACAATTGCAGGAGCTGTCAAAGCAACCTGCTTTCTGTAGACTATGGTTGGGAGTTCTTAATCGCATTGAGAGGTACATGAAGGTAAAATTCCGAGGGAGGCGCAGTGACCATATTCATGAATTAATTCCTGAGCTTCTAAAGAATGTATTACTGGTGATGAAGACAACTGGTATTCTTGTGCCAAGTGATGATATTGGTGGGGATAGTTTCTGGCAACTTACATGGTTGCACGTGAAGAATATATGCCCATCAATGCAATCGGAAATCATCCCTGATCATGAATTGGCGCAAGTGCAGGGAAAGCACATACCGCATACTGGAAGTCCTGCACCTGATGGAACTGTTTTTACCCCATCTGGTGAGACCGCATCATGATGGAAAATAGCAGGTAGTGTGATTTCTGAGGAATTTAGGCCTTAACTATGTGCCTGCTAGAGACGGCAGCGCTGATGTGGTGATATTCCATAGAGATGGTATCTGTGTTAAAGTTCTCTTCACGTGCATGCTGGATACCAGTCAATGTGAAATTGCAAGTCAACATAATTTTTTTTCTGCCATTTGGTTGAGAAAGCAGAGAGGCTGCTGCATTTTTGCAATACAGAATCATGGGACCGAATAGATCCCTGCATAAATTTTGTACTGGCTTGATTAATTATACTACCCATAAGCTTGAAATTTCCCTATTCTTCTTTGTATATTAACTCTCCTCATCACAAACGTTGCAATTCATTGACTCTAGTTACATGGGATAATAAGAGCTTTTTCTTTCAGTAGATTCGTCTTCTGCGTCGATGTTTCAAGGGCATGAGAATTATATTAATCTTTAATTTCTAACCACAAGGAGAGGGCGGACGAAGTCCAACTTATTATATATGTCGTTATATGACGGAATTGATGTTGGTACCTGAAACGACTATGCATACATATTATTTTCTGGGGTAATGATTTCTCCCAAAGTTGTAACAGACGGCACCTCTAAATCTCAAATCCTACCCGACATCTAAGCCCAGTAAAGTTTAAACGGTCACAGCTGTCGATAACAAACGCCAAGTAAACCTGCCCAACGTGTACCCCGCCTTGTAACTTTATCATTCACCCTTTCCCTTCCATTTCTCCTTTTGGCTTTCCACTGAAACTCGCATCGTCGTTTGATCCTTTTTGAAGTCGAAGCTTCCCACCACCGTCTTTTAGGGAACCTCCGGCAATCTTCTCCGATCTCCCCAGGTTCGACCTAGGTACCTTGCTTGATCATTCGTTTTTTTCTTTTGGCTAGCGAGTTTGTGTGGTCGAAGAATCTTGAGTATGAACTGATTGATTGATTTGTAGGTTTCTAAACGGACAGTGGATTTTTTTTACTTTCTTTCCTTTTTCTTCCAATCACGAGAAATTAAAAGGATGAGTGAAGTATTCGAGGGATACGAGCGCCAATACTGCGAGCTTTCCGCGAATCTATCGAAGAAATGCAACGCTTCTGCTGCTCTCGTTGGAGGTAAAGATTTTGTGCGTTACAGAACTGGTATCACCATATAAAATCTGTTCGGTGCATGTATTTCATTGGCTTTGATCGATATTTACCCTGATTATAGATTGACTTTTTTGCGATGGAATTTTTTTTTTTTTTCCAGTTTCTTATAGATGATTCGGAGATTGAATTGCTAAAGAGACATGCCATTGTTAATATGAGAACCTACTTTAGCGAATTTGTTGTTTCTTTTAGAGGTTTATGTTATTTGCATGTCACCTTTTTGCTGTTTTTTGCATGCCCATGCTTCATTGATGGAGCAAAATATGGAGAGATATGCCTCTTTGAATGCACTTCAGGTAAGTGGTTTAGTCACCTTAATGATACTTTAACAAAGGTCTGTTTCTGATTCCGAGCCTTCATGGTCAGAGTCGCGTATGGCGATCAAAGGGATTTTCATCTATAAGAATATTTTGTGGCTGGGCTTGCCAGCCCTACTTGTTCATGATCTATGGGTCTACTGCAGCTCTAATGGTTGCTTATTATGGTATAGATGATGAAAATGAACCTTTAGAATTACTGTGGTTTGCTATGACGCTTGTAAGTTGTAAATCTATGTATGTGCCTGCCATTGCAAAAGAAATTCCTGGCTTCTTATGCTACACGTTAACTTTATCAATCAGATTAGTTGTTGCTTGTTGTCATTCTTTCTGCCAGCTTTCAAATCTTATTTTGTGTTTCTGTTCCGCATATTTTTCAATCATTTCCTTGTTTTTCCAAGTTACTATTTTTTATATGGCTAACGTTCTAAATTTGGATGTTATTCTACAGAGCAAAAGAAGCAAAAGCTTTCAGAAGTAAAAGCAGGGTTAGATGATGCAGAATCCCTGGTACCTAGTTGATATGTTTCAGTGTTTTGAAGAAACCGTTTTCTATTTATGTATGTTGGTGATATTTAATTTCCACTACCTGTATTTCTCCAGATTCGCAAGATGGACCTTGAAGCAAGAAGTTTACAGCCAAATGTCAAGGCTATGCTTCTGGCTAAGTTGAGGGAATATAAGTCAGATCTGAGCAATCTGAAAAGTGAAGTCAAAAGGCTTTCATCTGGTAACTTAAATGCAGCTGCACGAGATGAGTTGTTGGAAGCAGGAATGGCTGATGCATTGACGGTTTGTACTGGTTCTACATCTTTATTAAACATGCTTATATCTCTAACTGCGACTGTGAAGTACTATTAGGTTATTGGGGCATCTTAGTCTAAATATGACTAAGCGTTAACTTTCCACTTGCTTTCTTATCCTGCCAATTGGCCAATTGATTTTCCCGCATATGGTCTGGTGACTTGCGCAGTAATTTCAGTTTAAGCTAAATTGGCGTGATAAATAACTATTCTACCAAACTTGGTTAGGCATCAGCTGATCAAAAATCAAGATTGATGATGACAACAGAGAGGCTAAATCATTCCAGTGACAGAATTAAGGAAAGTAGGCGAACGATTCTGGAAACAGAAGAGCTTGGAGTTTCAATTCTTCAAGATTTGCATCAACAACGACAGTCTCTTCTACATGCCCATAACACGGTAATCCTTTCAGCAATAGCTACAATTTCTTTTCTCATCTCACCTATCTAAGTATCCGGTATTGATGACTCAGCTCATGGATGGCCTTTGCTTTGTAATTTTGGCCGCAATGATCTATCACATCATTCTTGTTTTTATTATGTCTTCTTTTTTCTCTCTTTCAGCTTCATGGAGTGGATGACAACATTGGCAAGAGTAAGAGGGTATTGACGGCCATCTCAAGGAGGATGAACAGAAACAAGTGGATCATTGGTTCTATTATCGCGGTTCTTGTTGTGGCTATCATCTTGATCCTGTATTTCAAACTCAAATGACCAAAGCATCCCATCTTGTTTGTTTTCTGAATGTGTTTGTGGAGACAGTATCTCCGTCAATTTTTTATGCTGTGTTTGATTATTTGTGCGAGCCTTCAAATGAATTGTGGGTATGATTTGTGATTTATCTACAGCTTCAAGTCCTTTTGTTGTGTACGTGAAATGTGCTAATACTATGATCACAGTTGATGTAATGATGACTTGTATGTTCTTGCCTGAATCGCTCAATAATTACACGGAAGTTTGAGAAAACAGGAGCCAATAGTTATAGCCATACAGGAAAAACTGTAGTTGATGAATCTTGATACAGGTTTCTGTGATTGGATTGATACGAATTGTTCTGGTAGTGGTTCCATTGCTAAGTCTATGAGACGCAAAAATGGAGCCAATGCGTCGTTTAATTGTCAGTCAGGTGTAAATCTACAGCCCTGATTCGTCGCTCAGAAACAGAGGTGTAATTCAATGCTCACTAAATCCCTACTGCCCACGGCTTATGGGATCTCCGGTCCTCTGTCACCATTTTCGTTACATGCTCCGCTCAAGCGCTGGTCATTCCTCTATCTCCACGGCCAAAAAGATACACGCTTTGATCCTCACCACAGGCTGCGCCGCTGTCCCAAACTCCTTCCTCGCCAACGCCCTCCTCCACGTTTACGCTAAAGAGGGCCTTACCAGTTATGCTCACTATCTGTTCGACCGAATTCCCCACCAGAAGAAAGACACTGCAGATTGGACAGCTCTATTGGCCTGCATTGGCCGAGATGATTTAGACACTAGAAGGGCATTCTCTTTTTTTAATAAAATGCGCGAAAATGACATTCTTCTGGATGATGTGGTGATGGTCTGTTTGTTGGGTTTGTGCTCGCGGGTAGGGGATTTAAGTGCGGGGAGGCTTGTACATGGTTGGCTGGTGAAGACGGGATTAGGTCGTAGTATAAAGGTGAGTAACGCGATGATGAATGTGTATGTCAAGTGTGGGGTAGTGGATGAGGCTAGGGGGATTTTTAGTGAAATGAATGAACCGAATGTGGTGTCACGGAGTGTGTTGTTGGAAGGAGTGGTGAGGTGGGAAGGGGTGGACAAAGGGAGGATCGTGTTCGATGCAATGCCGGACAGGAATGAGGTTGGCTGGACTATAATGATCACGGGTTATGTAGCAAGTGGGTCTAGTAAAGAAGCGTTTTTGTTGTTGGATAGAATGGTTTTAGGGTTGGGTTTTCGGTTGAATCATGTTACTCTTTGTTCAATTTTATCAGCTTGTGCACAGTCAGGGGATGTGGCGATGGGAACGTGGGTTCATGCCTATGCTTTGAAGACCATGGGAAGGGGAATGCATGTCATGGTGGGCACGGCTTTGGTGGACATGTATGCTAAATGTGGTCGGATAAATATGGCATGTAAAGTTTTTGAGTATCTACCAAGAAAGAATGTGGTGGCCTGGAATGCTATGCTCGGCGGGTTGGCGATGCATGGAAAAGGAAAGGTTGTACTGGATATGTTCCCCAAGATGATCGAGGAAGCTAAGCCGGATGATTTGACCTTTATGGCTGTGCTAAATGCTTGCAGTCACTCGGGTTTAGTTGATCAAGGAGGTTATTATTTCTGTAACCTTGCTTCAGAATTTGGCATTACGCCTAAAATGGAACACTATGCTTGCATGGTAGATCTTCTGGGTCGGGCTGGTCGTTTAAAGGAAGCTGAGGATTTGAAAAAGAAGATGCCAATACCTCCAAATGAGGTTATTCTAGGATCCCTATTGGGTTCTTGCAATGTCCACGGTAAGCTACAGCTTGGAGAACGGATTAAGCAAGAGTTAGTGAGGATGTATCCAAGCAACACTGAATGTCACATATTGCTCTCCAACATGTATGCTTTAGCTGGAAAGCAGGACAAGGCCGATTCCATCCGGGAAGTGCTTAGGATCAAGGGTATAAGAAAAATTCCTGGGATTAGTTCTGTTCATGTCGATGGCCAAGTTCATCAGTTCTGCGCTGGGGATAAGTCTCATCCCTTAGCCCTGGAGATCTACCATGCCATGGATATTATGATTTGTAGGTTGAGATCTGCCGGTTACATCCCCAACACCAGTTCCCAAATTTTCCTTGGCTGTGATGGTAGGGAGGAGATTGAAGAAAAGGAACAGGCTTTGTTCTTGCACAGTGAGAAGCTAGCACTCTGCTTCGGACTTATGAGAACAAGGCCAGGTGTGCCCCTTTATATATTCAAGAATCTACGCAGTTGCCAGGATTGTCATTCTGCTTTCAAGATTGCTTCTAATGCGTATAACAGAGAGATCATTGTCAGAGATCGCAATCGTTTTCATTACTTCAAACATGGTTCTTGTTCTTGTTCTGACTATTGGTGAACACAAACGCACAATACCAATTGCCAGTTCATCCTCAGGGCTCTTTCTGACATTTTATTAGTAATTGGAAGGTAGATGAAAAAAATACAGAGGAAACTCGAAAGGTCATTCCATGCATATCCGATGAATATTCAAAATTTGCTGTTCTCGACATAAACCCAGATACATCTTCCATGCTCACTACCCAGCTAGCTAGCTCCAAGCTTGTTGTCAATGGCACTGCTGAATTGAGAAGTACATGTACATGGCTTTGTCAGTGCAGCTTTACTGTGACACCCGAACTCGGCCATCCTTGATAAACATGGGAAAGGAGTGGATCAAACGGGATTCCTATAGCCTCTCCTTCTTGAATCTGCTGTAATCTGCAAGCAAGCTACCATTGACTTTGTGTTTCATGTTCTCCACCAACCTTGTTAGCACCTGAAATAAGAGCATGATAATTGTGGACAAAGTAGATTAGGACTTATGATTGAAGTTTACTACTCAAAGATTCCATGTCAAAAGATTGTAGTGAAGATGATGAATTTATAAGGTCCTAACCGATTCTGCGACAGTCTTGCGAACATCATCAGGAATCAATGCTATTACAGGAGGAAGGACAATGCTCATACTCATTTCTAGCTGACCTTTAAGTCGGGTTTGCCTTCCACGTCTGTCAGGATATAGTGCTCCTCTTACACCAAGGGAAAATTGAGAAGGGTCAAAAGCATCATCAAGCCCTTGGAGCTCCCATCTTATCTGCAAAAACAACATGTTGGTTTACTCCTCAGGAATCGATATAAAAATGGACTTTGCAAGGTCCTATTCAGAGTGCTTGAATCCTCTTGCAGCTTACAATATCAAGTTCAAGGACCTTTGTAGTCTCTTGAGGAACACCAAGTGGGTAATCCCTCCCTCCAGTTTTATATCTCAATCTCATGTCAACAACAGGCCAGACTGTGAGGAATAAGAAATTTATCGGCAACATCTGGATTCTCCACTCCTCCTGCAGACAGCATTCAGGTATTGAACAAGTTGAACAAAGAAAATTATTAATGCTACTAATCTCTCCAAATGCAAGAAAACAGAGAAGAACAGCAGAATTGCTATTGCGGTCCTCATCTCTAACAGCTACAAAACTAGATTCCAGGCAAGGCAATTGAGTTGACCAGAAGAAACGACAGGTGAAAGAAAGAGGAGGCCGAGGGGAAAACAGAAGCAAAAATAGGTAAAAAACCTCATTTAGTTTGTGACTTCTCCTTTTGTCTGGAAATATTGCTTCAAAAACTCTGGACTTATGCTCCAAATACCTGTCAAAAGAAGCCTGTAAAATTGACCGTCATTAACCCAGATAAAGGGCAAAGAAGAACAAAGAAGGAAAACAAAGGACCAAGGAACAAAAAGATACCCCAGGAGCCTCGTAAAGAGGAATGTCAGTGGTCATTCTCGAAGTGTAGGTGGAGGGTTTCACTGCCATCTGGTTCTTGACTATCACACTCCTTGACTTGGGGTCAGTCATCGCATGGCCTTGCCACTCCGGCTTCCTCAGCTTCCTCACCCATTTCCCTCCATCAAAGTGCTCAAGTAACACCTGTTGGGGGCTCGGAGAAAACGATCTTGCCGCAATTCCCACCATTACATTTGGCTTTGTATCTGTTAGTATATATACATATCCTAAGAAACTTTCCTCAGACCTACATATATTGCCAGAAAAATAGGACGGTCATGAATTGAAAGAGAAGCGTGTTTTGACTTTTATCTGGTACACTGGGCAGGTTCTTGCCTTTCTGGATGTAAGAAATGTGAAACCATTACTATGTGGTCGTGTCGTTTTAGAAAAAGATGAAATAAACACCAAAGTTTCTGCGGTTCTAAACAATTTTAAGGGATTTCCATAAAAATTTTGCAGCCACAGAAAGAAGGCATGACTCGGGAAAAGATAAAAAGGGTCAGCCAGCCACTATCCTTTGCTTCGTGGGGTCCTCTTTACTTTTTGCCACTGTACTCAAATTTTTAGTAAATAACTCAGCCTGCACCATCAAGAGGATTCTCCAGAAAAAGAAAAGAAATGCCCATACCACCAACCTTCTAATAGTGAAGAAGAAATACCAGTAAAATATCGGATAAGATCAGACGGAAAAAGCTTGTAATATATAGTATACAAAACAAAGATTTGCAGTACCGTTGCGCAAACTAGCCACGGATGATAGATGTACAAAAATTATTAGCATTCTTGTGCATGGCTAGTTCATTGTACAGAATTTATTCGATAGCCAAAAACAAGTCTATATAACCTTTGAATCTCTCAGAACCTGTCCTACTTGTGGGATGAGTATTCTTGTTTTTGCGGGTATGCCCGTTGAAGGCTTCCCTTTCCGAGGTTGTAGCTTCTATGCAGAATAGGGTATCCTCAAGGCCATTCTTTGGGCAAGCCATGGTCTTTCTGGATTTGGGTCAATAAAACCATGCATGAGAAACTGCTCTGCCTCTTCATCTATCAGTTCTCTTGCCCAAGTCACTCGTTTCGATGGGCAACTACCCGGACCAAAGCACCTGCAGTTCCGAATAACTTGGTCGATGATTATAGATAAATACGTATGAACACAACTAAGACAAAGTAAAGCTACTAGCTTCAAGTTGGTAACTCGTTCCTCTGATAAGAACACAGCCAAAGAAATATCTTTGATTTGTCAACAATTGCAGATGATAATCATATAGCTCAGCCTCTTCCTTCCTTCATTCTCCTGTTCTACGTATTCCCAAACCCAGAGAGAAATATCTTTGTGAATAGTACGTTTTTAGTAACATATCATCGACAGATTCAGGATCTCTACATTCACCCTCCTCACTAAACTACAAAGCATAAAGCGAGATGATTCAATCAGATATACCTGTACTCGTAAAAGCAAGCACTTCTCTCGTTCTCAGCTTTGCCCCAGTTATTCCATCCAACATCTTTGACGCAATGGTCCATAAATGTGAATGCAAAGACCACTCTTCCAAAGGGTCCCCATGGGCGTCCAAGATATGTGTATGAGCCTCTTCCAGTACCAGTGATTACACATCTGCACGATTTTCATGATTGTTTATAAAAGAACAAAACTGAATCAAACGGAAATAAGGACAAGGCATATTTTAGGTAAGTGGTGGCTTGCTGTTGAAGAAAAATAAGCTTGCAGTTCAGTCAGCATTGAAGATGATCGGAAGAAGATCCACGAAACTATTAACAAGATGATGATGAAAAGGTTAACAAATTCGAAGGCCTTATATGCATTACTCTTTGAGGATGCGCAACAAAATTCAAACATCAAAATGAGATTAATTACAATAGTGATTACACTTTTTATTACTGTCTATAAGATAACTTGAAGAACCAAAGCCAGAGTCTTGATGCCAACAAGATTTTATTGGACCAAAAAAGTAGCCCGTGAGGCACTTATGCAGAGTTCATGCCATGAAAAAAATATAAACAAATGGCTAAGTAACTTCAATTAGTAGAAATGTATTAGCACTAAGTCAATTAGTCAATGATATAATGATTGTGAAATCTACTGAGGTGGACAAAAGAACTATAGAGGCACAAAAAATCATTTAAGAGACGCCACTGTTACACACCTCAAGAAAACATAACCAGAAGTCTCTTGAGAAGATTTTCTGCTTTGCGCAGTAATATAACCTGCTGACTTGCAGTGGACATGACACTGCTCCAGGAGAGCTGTGCTATTCCCAAAGATGAAGTCCACGCTTCCTTCAATATAGCAGTCTTTCAAATATTGTTTTCCATAATGCAAATACAGAGTATCCTGCATAGAAGCAATATAAGCAGATGTCTTGGGTGCATGTGAATCTTAGAAATTCAATGAGCCGGTTGCAGACTATGGATCAATGCATGCCAGTATAAACATCTATCTAGATATTACACAGCCAAATGACAAAGAATTCACAGAAATCGTTTACATTTGAACAGCCACTTCTAAAGAATACTAGTATTTTTAACTTTTCTTTTCCGATAACATATTATATTGTGTTCTAGTTTACAAGGCAATCAGCTGTCTACTGGTGAATGTCACTAATCTTTGAGTCTATTGCTATAACTTTTCCTGGGAGAAAATGAAGTTATGCAGACTCGTAAGGAAACAAAAAACTTTGATGGAGACGTAATCTTTCCAAATGACTCGATGAGAAAGCCAACTTACCTGCCACCCTAGGAACCTGCAATTATAGAAAGCACAGCGGTCAGCAGTTACTCTGATTGCCACAGCCTGACCTGAACCCTGTATGAAGGTAGAAACCAAGAACAGAAATTAATGACAAGCTTCAAATGCCAAGCCAAAACACCTCCACTTTTACATTTCAACACCGCCAACGGCCAAAATCAAAGTTCCTCGAGCACCAAACATATGAATATCTCCTATCCAAGCATGCTCAAAAATTACCACGAATGATTTAAACCTTAAGCAAACCCAACAATTAGTGAACCATTCAGTAACACATCCTCAAAACACTCTCTCTTCAACGTGATAAGAAAATACGTATCCCAACCAAATCGACTATCTAACCCAGAAAAATTTAAAACCTTTACCTCGGGAGAAGAATTCTCAAAAGTGATATTTTCAGCTATAAAATCTTCTCCTTCCACAATCACAGTCCCGCAACCAAAAGTCCCAGTTCCAATCACCCTAGCAGCCTGCAAAGTACAGTGTTCATCACAACAAAAACCATAAACAGTTCAAAACAGTCGCGTGAATCACCGAGATGATCACAGAATACCATATCGCACCTGATGATGTTCAATTTTGGTGGCAGTGTTGTTCCAGGAGAGGACAGTTTCCTCCCGGCTTAGACCCGCCAAAGTGATGAAGTTCTTGGTCTTGGGCACGTACACAGGCTGCCTGTAAACCCCAGGTGACACTCGAATCACCACCCGACACTTATTGGAGAGCGGTACCGCCAAGTCCACTGCCTCCTGCACCGTCCTGAAATCCCCACTGCCATCCGGCGCAACCGTCACCACCCGACCCGCCATTAGATCACCTCCTTAGTTGTAGGATATGCAGCGGAGACAAAACGCAGATGGTATAAAAGAAAATGATTCCTTTTAAGTTTTTGGCTCAGTGGTTCCCTTAGTACGGTTGTCTTCATTCTCGACCTTTTGTACTCTCAATACTAAGTTTATGTTTTTTACTAAAAATTTAAAAGTAAATATTTTTTCTTTCTTTTTTAAAATTATTACCATCGCAGGATTATTATTGAAATCCAGAAACCCATCGACGGAGATACCGGTATGCAGGAACCTTCAAAGTCCAAAGTCATTGCCCTTGAGCACGAAACCGATCATCAAAGCTGCCCACAATGACCCAGAAATTAACGTCGTACTCCATAAATAAAGAATGATGCTTGCCTTAATCCATATACTGGCTTTCCTTGTTCCCGATTCTCCCTCATCTTTTAGGAGGTATCAGTTAGGCCTACAGCGATCATCCCCAACAACGGCTACTATTTGAGTCCTCTGCTGGTGCCGACGAGGCTCTCTCCAGGCCGAATACAGCAGCTTCGCCAGACCCAGGCCCCGACGGCAACGTACTTATGGCTTTGGCCCTGGCCGGGACCTACTAAATGAAAGGGTTAAAGCGTGCTTTTTGTTATAGTTTTCTTAAGAAAAAATATGAAATTTATGATTGTGGTTTCATTGCCTGAACATGAACATGAACCTGAAACCGACACTGTTGATCATGATGATAGTGAAAGATAAAATTATTCAGTTGTTTTCTGTGCGAATCTCAGTCTTCAGGTAAAACTCAAATGCATTTTCAGAATCATCCATAACCATCAGTTCATCAGATCAGAATCGAACTTCCTTGTTTCTCAACCTGCCTCAGTGTAGACGAGTAGACGAGCACAGACAGAAGGAAAAGGAGAATTTTCAGTCGAAAACATGGTCACTGTCTTGGATCATCTAGCCTAATCACTTCCAATTCCAGGAGGAACGAACCTGAACTTGCATTCAAAAATGATTGAAAAGAAGAAAGGAGAAAAAAAGAATACGTTATAGAAGTTTGAATTGAATATAAATTTCCAAATCAAAACAATCTGAAATATTAATAAATTGATCCTATCAAAGACAGATTAACAAACGTGATAGTATTAAATTTCACAAATTGGTTTGGCAATTGCCAAGGGGGCATTGGCAGTCAGATAATAACAGTCAAACTGGGTGGTTTCAATCCAGCAAGATTGACAAGTCAAGCTTCAGGATTCTAATTACACATTTTCAAGGTTTGAGATTGAACAGAAAATTGATCTAAGGTTCAGAACTCATGGAGTAACTATCCAAATTGTAGCATATAAAACTAGAGAAAGAACACCTCATGTCAAAAACCTGAGGGGTAAATTGACGGTTGCAAGTGCTCTGAAAGATCAACTTTTCTGCTATAGAATTTGCAGCCAATTGAAATTATTGGGCTGGAACAAGTGCCCTCAAAAACAAGAGAAAGCACTTCATGTCAAAATCCTGAAGTGAAGGTGGGGCTGTTGCAGTTAAAAATGGTAAGCAATAGCTTCGGAGTAAAGAAAGAAAAAAAAATGAAAGTTAGTCAGACTGTCAAAGTGCAACTAGAGAAGCTTCTTCCTCTCAAAATAAGTCTTCAGATGCCAGAACTGCAAACCAGCCACTGACAAGCAAACCATGAGGGAGAGGAAACCGAGTCCAGCCATTTTGGAGTTTGTTGATCTGTTAAGTTGTTGCATTTCTTCCTCCCTGGAATACCAAGAGATCAAAAGGAATAAGAAAAACCTGGTTTGGTTGAACAAAAAAGAATGACAATGCTCACTAAAGAACCCTGGAAAAAGCAATCCTTATTGGTGCCACTTAAGGATCTTCAAGATAATGCTCAGACTGGCTTAACAAACGTTTGTCTGAAGGGAAGAAAGTGGCTTAACAATCGTCTACCTGAAGAGAACATAATCTTCCACAACAACAGTCAAGACTACAAGCATGCATCATTGCGTTCATACCTCCCACGAAGATAAAACATCTCGTCCTGAATAGCCACGACAATTTCATACAACCTCTTCAATTCAAATTCCATACCCTGGCAATAAAATGATACATCAGCTGAACCTTGGTAGAATTTAAATCTCAAACAGTAGCTCTGATTGATGTTAAAGAAACAGATGAGATCATTTTCAATGGAGATCCAGCATTTAAAGAATCGTACAAACGTGGATCATATCCAAAAGCTGAATTGACAACAACCCGGCAAGTGATCCAATACCTCATTTCCGAAATGTCTCTCTCTTTCTTCCAATATATATATTGTGCTATACAGTTTGTTTATCCTGAACTAGTTTATTTGTTAGTAGGATTCAAACAAGAAACTAGCTCTTAAAATATCTCGGAATTGACACTTTCTGACTATAAATAATCACAAAATGCCAGCACTGGATATATACAGTGAACGACAAATAGCATCATTTTATATAGTCATAAATTCAACAGCAATCACTTACATCAATCTTCCCTTTCTTTGCAAGCTTAGACCAATCCTTGGCAGCAACACCACTTCTCCAATCAAAATCAACGGTCACTGTCACTGGCGGCTTGTGTGCATAAGCCCAAAAGCAAGCTGTATACTCACCAGCTTCAGCTGCAGTGAACGCAAAATGACCCGTTTCCACACGATCCGCAATGTGATAGTTATTTCCGTATGGCGATGATACCTACGTCAAGCCCACCATAACAACGGAATTCCAACCTCAGGAATTAAAAAAGGAAACTTTCATATATGCATGTTTCGTGATCGTATTCAATAGAATCAGTACCTTCTCCATACGTCATTGGAGGAAAACATCAGAGTATCATCAACGAGAAATAATGGCATTCAAAACTCCATTTGGTGTTCAGACACAGAATTACAGACCCAGATAAGAAATAAACTCATCTACAGCGTCAATATCACGATGTAATAAAGGGTAACGTAGAGTAGCATAGATGCCTTACCCTCAAAGAAAACTTATGGGAATCGGGTACAGGGTAACTCTCGTGGGGATTGACAACACTGTACTTCCCCACTGACATCGCGCCGCCCCTTATATCCTCTGAGATGCATTTTGTATTCCCTGATAGCAGATCAAACCGCATACACTCTGAAACTGTGAATATGACCCCTAAGGTTCCTACGATTAAGAGATTTCGTCTTGCCATTTTTATTGTTTAAGACAGCAGATACATTTTTTGTGTTAAGTACAGGGTGAGGGATTCCAGATGGTTAGAAGCTTTAGAACGTACATGTGTTCCTGTCTTTCATTTTTATGCTTTGGTTTTAATATCTGAACAGAAAGTACGATCATAGAAAAACTAAAGCTTCTTTTGATACGCCCAAGTTTTATTGGGATTTAACTAAAAGCTAATACTATTATTATACGGACACCTGAAACAGAATTATCTGGCCCAACACTCGTCATTTTCAGAGTATCTGACCAATCTATGTTTTGGAGGGATATGGATACTTATAATTATGGATTTAGATTCGAATTTTATCAAAATCAATCTAAACATTTATTTTATTTTTTTATTTACAGTGAATATCACTGTAATGGGAGTCTGGGAGAGGTTCACTCTGGACGGAACCCATCAATATAAATTACTCATATGCGTTATATATGGCAAATAATTCCAGAAACCGGCCTAGGTTTGGCAGCCAACTCATCAGGATTTTCTTTTTTTTATCAGCTTGAATTAGTTAGTTGACTAGGCAGTAAAAAAACTCCATTCAAAAGCCCTAAAACAGTAAAACCTGAGCGTTAGAATCTAATTTTTTCTTAACAGGGATAATCCCTCCCCATGACTCAACCAAGAAACGCAATATGCTATAGACTACTTTGGTTTATCTTAACCTAAAATTAGTCAAAAGTTGTAAACTGGAAGTAACTATTGTTGTTAGGATTCTGTAGCAACTTTTGATCGAAGTATGATCCAGCTGACAATGAATCCAGGGTATGAGAAAGGTTATAAATAGAAAAAGATGGCAGGGCTTGTCTGCCCTAATTGGTGAAAATAACAAAGGAAATGTAAAACAACAATTCAGACCCAAAAGCCAAAAGATGAAAACAGAAGTAGTTTACATTATACATGCAATTACTACTACAATCCAAACGCAGAAATTTGGAGATCGAACTCAATTTATATTACCAAATAGACGAGAAATAATAACTAAAGGAAAAAAGCGAGAAGGTAATGCGCCTTTATGCGATCCAAGCATACCAAGCTGTCTGGGAGCAAGCTATATATTCTCTAGGGCCTGGAGTACATCAGCCTTCAGATCATCAAAGTCTTCGACACCAAAGCTGAACCGAACCAAATTGTCTCTGATACCATATTTTTCTTCTCTCTCAGACCGGCTAAGATCCCTGCAATAGAAATCAAAGGATAAAACACAAGTAAATAAGGTAATAAGTCTACAACAGAAGAATCGCAAGCACATCAGTTTTGTCTAGTTGCGATACCCTTGTAAGGGGTGGGATTGTTCACATAATTGGGAATCCTACGCCTCGTTCTACCCATAACTGTCAAAACAGTAACCTATTGGCGAATATTTTGTCACCACAGGAAATTGGTAACAACTAATTCAGGCATTCTCAGGAAAATGCCCCACTGAGACTAAAGTGCACCAACTTGATTCTTCTGTCAGCTAGCATCATCTCAACAATCATGGACCATTTTAGCTTTAATTTAATCATGTGTTAATGAAACTTGAATTGAAATTTTCCTAAAAGAAAAATTAATACAGAAGGTACACTTCAAAAGTATTACGTTTGCTCTGCATAATCTTATGGACTTTCATATTAATTTCTTCCCAGGCTATAGTTTAAATTAATCGTGCAGAACAAAAATGGAGCCAATTACTTAAGAGCATACAGTAATAGATTTTATCTCCACTTGCTCTGAAGATGAAGCATGAGTCTCCTTGATGTGGAGGCACGCACGAATAAACTCAAATGCTCACTAAAGAACAGGGCGAAAAGTAAATATCTATCAGGTGCCCTTGAGTTTATTTTCAGAAGAGTATCACAAAGATGGTAATGTTTCAGCAAAAGATAAGAACAAAATTACAGAAAGTACCAGTAAGACATTATGGCAGGCTGATCCACAATGCTCTCACAACCGCCAAATGATGGAGCAATATAAGGAATCTTCAGAGCATCCACAAACTTAATGGTAGCCATAATGTCTCCATCAATCTAAAATGATTAAACAGCAATTAGCTTGAAGCTTATGCAAATAAAGTAATTAGCTGGGGCATCAACACATTCAAGTTAGACACTCACCTCAAAACTAACCACACCCCCAAAACCAGTCATTTGTCGCGTGGCAATGTGATGTTCAGGATGACTTGGCAAGCCTGGATAATAAACGCGCTTCACCTGTCAATAACAGTAGATGAGTCTTCAGTGATACATGATAATATAGCTCCACATTGCTAAGCAAAACAAACATCTGTTTGATTACGTGATTTACAGTACAAAAATTGTTCACTGTAGTATTTCTGCAAAACCTAGAACTAACATGATCATATTTCTGGTCAACCCCAGAAAACCATAAGTGCCAAAAAATCTCTGAACCACTTCTAATCTATGTGTAAAGAGTAAATTAAGCTGCCAAGGAAAGAACTACTAATAAAGAACCCCCTTAGACACCAACATCCAGTTATTGCTACTACTTTTAGTGTTCTAAACAAGCTAAATGCCTTGTATGTTCCCCATTCAGTAATGAATTTTCCCTAGACATAATTCTGACTTAATTGCAAGATGGAAGACCTTCTTGATATGGTCTTTAACCTATTAGGAGTACCTTTACAGATAAATATAGGACAGATATTTGAATGTTCACTTGATAGAGGTTACAAAAGGTGGAGCAGTTAAAAAAGAACGTGATCTATTTAAGTTGATAAAGAAAGCAAAAATCGACTACCAAAATTTTGCATTGAGATACTCAACCACTACTGCTTAATTAAATTATATAACAACAGTCACATTATAACAAGAAAATAAGTCACATACCTTAGGATGCACCTCTAAAATTTTGGCCATCCTCAATGCAGTTGAATTATGTTGCTGAACACGAAGGTTCAGAGTCTTCATGCCTCGGATGATCAGATATGCAGCATTCTGTTAAAAGGAAAGAGATGGATCATTCTTTCAGCAAGATATTGATTGAAATTTTGATGTTATTCCCATAAACATATACGAAGTTAATCCTTACAAAATGTCCAAACAGGACTCATCGGCTAAAGCCTTTCTAATTTAAAATGCCAGAGCTATTTTCATCCATTTAGTGAACCAGTAGGAAATTGAAATAGTTATCTCAACCAGCGGATCAATAATCACTCACCGGGTTGAGTGCACCACCAAAAACATGGTGCAGATTACGAATTTCTGAAACTAACTTCATCGAACCACTTATGCTTCCTGCAAGGACCTGTAATCGATATTTGTTCTGAATTACTATGCCTTGAATATGACCCAGTAACCAAAATAGTACTATCTTCCTGGCAACAATAGAATAAACTGCAGCAAACTTACATCATTGTGGCCCGCAATATACTTTGTTGCAGAATGTAGAACTAGATCGGCACCACGAGCAAGAGCCTTCTGGTTAACAGAAGTTGCAAACGTGCCATCTATGCAGACCAATGCACCTTTCCTGTGGCAAATCTCTGAAACTTTCTCAATATCAACACATCTGAGGAAAGGATTGGTAGGAGACTCCGAGAAGAAAAGGGAAACCTAAATGGGAATAGAATAACACTAAAGTTCAAGTCAAAACAAGAAAACATAATGCTATATGGAAATTCGAGAAAATGCAATAAATTGATTTCAATCAACACGGACCTTGTTCTTATCAAGTGCAGATTCCAGAGCTGAACTATCTGCAGGATCAATCACAGTAGCCTGCAAATTTAAAGGTTATCAAAATCATGAAAATAATATAAAAAATAACTCAGAAATATCAAAATAAGGAAAGGAAAACACTTTCAATTATGCTATACTGCTCGGATCCCAGTAGTCGAGTGCCAAATAATCATTATTTAGATGAGAATATTAAAACATTGGAGAAAAATGAAACACTCTCAACTAAACTAATAGTGATTGAGCTATTAGCTGCTTGATAAAATAAGTAGTAGAAAGATACAAAGCCAAGAAATAAATGAAAGTGAAAATGAATACTATCCAACTGGCAGAGAAAATAAAATACAACATTTTTTTAAGCTCAACAGACTTCCAACCATAAATCTCTTATTGAAAAGAAAAAAGAAAGCAAATCATATCGATTTCCCAAAAAATGCAAAGAGCATTGGGAAAACGCCTGCCAAAATATGCCAATAATCCAAGAATGACGATGAATCTAGTTAATACGTCAGTTAGTGAACTTTCGTGAATAATGGTGATTGTCGGGAAAAAGAAACAACAGAGAGCCTAAAACGTCATGTCAAACAAGTCGCATTGCGAAAAATAATAATTGCATACCGAGATCCCCATCTTCGGAAGAAATGTCTCGATAAAAATCCTAGTTCTCCTATAGCAATCGGTGGTAGTCACCAGATGCCCACCGGCTGGAACTAATGCCATTAACATGACAGAGCTAGCGCACATTCCAGATGCCATAATTACAGTCGACTCAGCCCCTTCGAGGGCACTGATGAACAAAAAATACTACAATCACATCATCGATCCAATTCAACTGCATAGAAGCAGAAAGTCAAGTATGCAGAGAGATGATCGAACCTTATCTTCTCCTCCAAAACCACGGTGGTGGGATTCCCGTATCGGCCATACTCAAAACTCTCATGGCGTTTTTCCTGTGATGTATATCATAAAAATAATAACCAATGAATTCTGCACAACAAATGAGAACATATAGATAAAATTCTAATCAGTAGTTTCTTAGCAGGAAAAGCACCTTGAAATCAATGAGCTCGGCAGTCTTTTTAAAGAAATAAGCAGACGTATTAACCACAGGCGTCGTAATAGCATCCGTCACTATACCGCGACCTAATCTCTCCCCTATAATAACAAACAATTAGAAGTATATCATTAGCGCAAAGATATTTAATTATTTTTTATGTTTTACCGTTGGGCAACAAAGCAAACTTTTAATACAAACACATGAGACTCGAGTTAGTTACCTGCATGAATGGAAATGCTCCCGTCGGAGCTTAAAAACGACTTAACATCTCTTGGATCAGTAGTCGGGTCACAGAACTGTGCATTCCCATTTTCACCAGAAGTATCAACCACATCCACCACATCGCCGCCGGTCACAAACTCGGCTACAGGAAGGGAAGAGGTTGATGTGGCGGCGGCGGCGGCGGCGGCGGCATTAGAAGCCGCAGCCGCCGCGGGAGAACCAGTGGGTTGGTTATTTGTCCACGAAGCTGCGACGATCTGTGCGACGCCGATGTTGCTGCAGTTGCGGCGCGCCTTGTTGCTGAGCTGACGAGCGAAGTTGGGCGGGAACTTAAATATCAAAGACGACACGCCGCTACCGCAAAAACCGCCAGATCGGAGGAACGATGACGCTCCGTTGCAGGAGGAGGAGAACGAACGGGCATGGCTCCGCTGGCCCGTGCCAGACGGATCGGAACGGCACTCAAAATCAGTGGACAAAACGGCGACGTATGGGGAACACGGACACGAGGACACTGCCATCTTTTTTCCCTTGAGAACGTTTTAACCCTTTTGTGTGTTTTGCTCTCTGGTAGAGAAATGATTGATTCGTAAGGATCTATTACGCGCGGTGGTCAAAGTTTTAAGCCCGCTCGAGGGGAGGAGTCAGAGATGTAATTAGGCTAGTTTTTAAAATTAAAAATTAATTGGGTTGGGTTTACTAAAGGAGGACTATTTATAATTCTCCAAAATTAAAATTAAAAAGAAACGGTAACAATTGATATTAGATGGGCTTTGTGACTGGTTCTTAGCGCTGAAACGGGCCAGACGGCTACTATTATCGAATAGCTCATAACTTTATCGCAAAGGTCAGCCCATTTTACTATTTCATTGGGCTTACATACGAGCAGTTCGAATCCAAAATCTGTGGTTTTTTAAAGAAAATAAAAAAAGGCAACACACACGCTTAAGTTGAAAAAGAGAAGTAGTCGTTTAAAAACGGGCAGGTGGCACAGGTAATTTAAGACGCATGTGAGGTGAATTAAGCACCGAAATAAATGTAATGGTACACTATAGACTATAGATAGCGATGTTATTGTCTGACTACTATGTAGGCCGTGGACTACTCTCTTTCAAACAATAAAATCAAAGATTATTTCTGTATACGAGATTAATCTCTTTTTCTGATCGGAACAAATATCATATACATTTATATGAGCAACATATAAAGATGACTTGGGTTAAGAAAGCAGAGATAGCATTCCAAATGTTCAATTTGATTAGGATGGATTGATCAGTGTCTTTTTGCTCAATCATATCCAATTTTCTGTTTAAGTCCAAATTGAGAAGAAATCCATGACCCTATCAATATCCATCGAGGTCGACATCAAATGAATCGGTAGGGAAAATGTGAAAGAATGTGTATCGTCTTCCACGCATGGGTTTCCTTTACCTTTTACCGTCTCTGGGTTTTAATTAATTATTCTGAAGAAAAACTGATACAAGATGCTTGCAGAAGATTTTGAGGATAGGCAAAGCAATTCCTGATGACGATGTTTCTAAATATATAGTATGTTGAAGGTGACACCAAACCAACAACAATAACTCCTCATAAATACCTCTAGATCATATATACTGTATAGGTCTAGAATGTTCACAAGTACAGTAGCAGGAATTTATTTGTGAGACTGGCCCGCGTTATGGATATTAGTAGGACTCAGATTTCCTCCATTTTAGGGTTCTAGCTAGATGAGAAAAGAAGGAAGAAGGATCACAGGAATACTTGGCAAGATTGTAATAGTTGTTTGTTTTAGATAGAAGATATCTTCAGTGATAGGATTAAACTTTTCTCGGATTCCGATTTCGGTTTCAGTTATATCTTATAAAAAAATAAATTAATAAATACTTATAAGACTTTGTTAACTGTCATTAATAATAAAGGTCATCTACAAGTTGGAAAGCCTTTATCCACAAGAAACATAATATAGTGGAATTGGCCTAATTAGCTATTAATACCTCACACTATATATATAGACTCGATCGCTTCTGATAACACTGAGGAACAATAGAATGGAATTAGGAATAAGGAAAAAGAGAAAGAAAAAACAATGGCATCACAGTTTGTGAGTTCAGAAATGCTACAGTGAGAGTCGTTAACTCTGTAAGTTATGACCAACTTGAAGCTCTTACTGTATTGATCTTAGAACATTGGCGAATTAGGTGGGGAGGAATCCACCAAATTAAGGATACTGTTCCAGTAGTTCTTGTTATCTTCATAGTCATCACTGCCACTGCCGGCATTGTTGTACGAATCACTGTCCTTATCGGATAAATTCTGATCTGCAGAATTATAACCGAGCAGAAGACTAGTGAACCCTTCCTCCATAGTGTTATCAGCATGAACGTGACCACTGTTTGTCTTTAGAGACACTGGATTCCAAGTTCTTTCCATGGAAATAGTCATTTCATGAAGGCTAGAGGAAAATGATACTGAGTTACTCTCAGGCAAATGGCTTAAACTTGCTAGGCTACCCTTATCATGTTCACCTTCATCTTTGACAATGATGGACTCATCCGATGAACCTGTAGTGCCAATAAAATCAGTTATGGGAATGGAACTCTCTCCAATTGTTGAATTCAGGATTGGTAGTGCATTCTCCGAGAAAGTAAGAGTAGATGTAGGAGACTCAAGGTCTCCTCCAAGTCCAGCGCCTAGACTACCAGCATTAGATTCGCTTGGTTTTGACCATCCACCATTCCAGATTTTCAGGGCATCAAGAGACCGAGCAGACTGAGCCGATGAGCGTGAAGCAGGAGAATATCCTGGATTGGTAAGCTGATGTTGAATTGAACAAGAACGTAGCTTAGATTCTCTGACCAATCTAGCCTCAGCTTCCAGCCTGGCACTTTCCCACTGAGCGATATGGCTAAGATTTGCTGCATTCTTAGATTGACCGTCACTGGAAAGTAAAGCATCGTTTTTAGGCTTATGAGTCACTGGATCAATACCCATTTTGGCTAACCTTTTCTTAAGATGCGTATTCCAGTAGTTCTTGATCTCGTTATCGGTTCTGTTTGGCAAGTGAGTGGCGATAGCCGACCATCTGAGGACAAGACGACGAGTCAAATATATTTGAGACAGACCATAACTAAAGACTGCGAAAAACCCTAGAAACTATCTATGCTCTACATTGTCTAAAAGACTAAGGCATTTCAATGGATCAAGATGAAAGAGGAAAGGAACCTGAAATTCTGCGTCAAGTTGCAGAAATAGTTATGATGGTTTGCAATTAAGATGCATGGTAGATGATTTAACTGACTGTTTGTACAGAAAATATAGATAAAAAAATCAGAGTTCAAAATGGAGGTCGAACTCGAAAAGTAGTGCAAAAGTGATGGAGGTGGCGGTGGTTGGGTGTGATTAAGAGAGGGGATAGCATTAAAGGCTCTAACATAATTGATACTATATGGAGACTGCACTTTCGGTTCAGTACGTACCCACTAAGAACCAGACCTTAGAAAAGCTTATGGAGGTTAGAAATTCAAGAAAAATGAAGACAGGAGTGGCTGATCTGGAGTAAGCCTAAAAATAAGAAACGAGTTACAACAAAGAATTGGATGTACCTGTTTCCTAAAAGAGCATGTAATTGGATAATGGTTTGTTCTTCTTGCAAGCTGAACTTTCCTCTCTTGATATCTGGTCTCAGATAATTAGTCCATCGAAGCCTGCAGCTCTTGCCACATCTTTGAAGACCTGGAAACAGTGACAGGAGGTTAATTATACGAACACATTCTAAGCTCAACATGTTTTCTCGTTGATTAATCCTGGAGGAAGAAGTAGACATATACCGGAATAGAGACTCTTCTTACCTGCTTTTGCTGGCAAGGCACGCCAGCTTCCATGGCCATGTTCATCAATATAAGCGAGAAGTTTTTGATCTTCCTCAGGTGTCCATGGTCCTTTCTTCAAGCCCACTTTCTCACAGCAGGGTGATCGACCCATCTACTTTTTTGTTGGCTAGCTAGCTCAGTGAAATCGGCAGGAATGCAGTACTAATTTATGCTATGCTCTTTATATAACACAAGGAACAGAGAAACTCAAGGGGAGGAAGGAAGAAGGGAGAGAGATGATTTTCTGCGTACAAATCAAGAGATATGATGAGTAGGTAAGAAAAGTCAGCATAATGAAGAGGAAAGAAATTAATATGATCCCACAGTATTTGTTCATCCCACATGACAGAACTACCCTTGGCCATATCCGGTCCCTGTGCCATAGCTCGCGTAGCTAGCAGGATACCTCTGATTTCTGGCCCCTACTTTTCCTTTCAGTACTCTTATTCTCACATCCTAATTAACTTTTGGATACAGATCATATCATAACTTTTCATAGATAGCTAAAGTGTCAGATTATGAAATATGGGAAAAGTATCCACAAGCAATTTATGAGTACTGCAGAAAGGAGCCATTGCAGATGGTTGCCAAAGGAGCTGTGAAGCCAGAACTGGCACGATGATCCTTTGCTTGTCACATTTAGTATACCTTCCGATCCCACATGCATGATCAAATGGTCCCGAGCCTTAACTTGCCATAACCTAATGAGCCACCGATAATCGATACTATAATCAGAAGACCGCGACTATAAATGGGAAAACACAGGTCCTACCTCCCACCATTCCCTTAATTGCACTTTATATACACTACTCAAACAATACCGCAAATACACTCTTATATGAGTGTATTCTATCAAGTGTTTAGTTGGATAAAAAGACAACAACGTGCATGCCCTCACGTCCATGCAAGCACCTTGAAGATACATAAACAGTAATCCTGATCTGATTATCACTCGACAGCAGTTAAAAAGCAAACCCACCTGCAGAGTAAATTAAGCATCACATTGGCGGATCCATCACTGTATCACTAATGAACTTACTGCTACATATATCTTGTACGCAGTCTATTATCTCTGGTCTTAACGTATCATCAATTGTCTGGGCCATCTCCCAATAATTGAAGTACTGAAATTGGAAAAACACTTTCCCTGCCAACAAAGGTTGACACAGTTATTGTGTGGAACTGCTTCCTTTAAGTGCTTTGCAGCAGAAAGGAGGAGATCTATTAGGTCATCATTTGAAGGAAACTCAAGAATAGATCATGCTTTAAACGGATGGTTATCATCAAACCTGGCCATTGGGCATTCACGAGGAGGGTCAAGGAAAATGACAAAGAAAAGGGTCCCATGAGAGGAAAAAAGAAGAAGATCGGAGACAGGAAACTTTTAATGGTTACGTGAGGTGTCCAAAAGCAATGGTCTCGCTCATTAATGGATTCTAAATTCATTTTGGCTTGGGAAAACAATGGGGACACCACCTTAAATTCTCCCATTGACCACTTCCGGCTTCAGCCTTTTGTGTGGTCCAATGTTGTTTCAATTACCATTAAATATTTATGGAGCCTGGACAGTGGACAGTGGACAGTGGTCAGTGGACACTTCTATTTGTCTTCCAAAACTGATCCACATCCTTGTCAAAATCACTTGGGCCTAAACTGGTGTATTTCCTACAATGCTACTTTTAGCCCAAATTGTCTATTTTTCCATCATCTGGGCTTCGTTACAGAACCCAAACAACAACCGTACTTTGAATGTACCCGAAAGAGAGAAGATGGTTGTCATGAACAAAGAAAAGGGACAATTATTAGACTTGAGATAGGTTCCTGTCCCATGAATGTCCACGCATGCTTGTCATGTAGTACAATTGTATAGATAGAGTCATCTTAGCATATCTAGCAAAAGAACAGGTTGGGGAGAGAGATATATAGATTGGTTCAATGCATTTGCATGCAAAGCTAGAAAAAGATAGTATGTCAAAAGAAGAGACAGGTAAGTATATCTACTTTGTTTCCATATATATATATATGGACGGATGGGTTTTGGGGTTTTTCTCCCGAACTTGTGAAGAAAATGATCTCACGAAGGACTCTTGTTTATAAATGGCAGGGAAAGATAAACTTGATCCTGTATGCTTACTTTATCCACAAAAGATACAACTACATAAATGCAATCTAAAAATAATTTAAAATTATAATCTAATATAAATTTTTAGATTTTAAATATAAAATATTTTAAGCAAAAGAAAGTAATCATTGCAAGAATATCTGCAGTTAGCACGCAGGTTAACTATTTTGGTACAAATAGATATTACACTTACACTTCCATTCATTTAGGAATGGATACACAATAGACAATCAGTCCATTAGCTTGGATATCTAGGCATCACTTCCTCTTACCAGGAAACAGGGGAGGGGCTGTAGTATACCCACACAACAATTTCGTACTAACTATGTAATTTACCTTAAACCTACTTCCTCGGGTTTCTTGAAGTCTTCAGTATGATGTAATGCATGCGGTTCCGTCCTCAGTAGTTCCAAAGATAGTCAAGGTTCACTGGTCCGGCAGAATTTGGCGGATTCTCATGATACCCCATGGACTTCTGAGCCATTTTATGATTGGTCACTAGCGAAGATATATCATCACTGAGGGCGGTATCCAGCGAGATCTCCTCTTTGGGATTCAGCTCCAGGTTCGGTCCTTGGCTTTCAAGTAACATCCTCAACATGCAATGGTCTGACATTAGAACAGAATCTGAGAATTCCAAATTTTCAATGCATTGTGGTATTTGTGTGTAGTTGAAGTGGTTTGGAGGAGAGGTTTCTGGAAACAGAAGCGAGATTGGTGAAAAACTTGAAGAAGGGGAAGAAGGCGAGACAGAATTGTTGAAGCTGTCTTGGGGTTTATGGTCCTCCATTTCATTGGAGAAACAGGGGAAGTGCGATGCATCTCTGACGTTATTCCTCCTCTCGTTGATGTATGGAGAGGAATCCATCAATGGTGGTAGAATTGGTAGAATTGATTGCCTCACCAAACTAGGAAAATGTGCTTTATTTCCGCCAAAGATCTTTTGGAAAACTCTACTAATAACCCATTCATTCTGAAAAGGAGGCAAAACGAACGATAAATATCTAATAGTTAAAAAGCTAAAAAAATAAAAAAAACAGGGGACTCTGGGTGATCAGAGGCTCACCTTCTCTGTTTTGGGGAGGTTACAAACAGAATGCTTCCCCTCCAGTCTGTACTCGTGCATGACCCAATTGGTTTTCTCTCCTCTTGGAGCTCTTCCTTTGTAGAAAACCAGTGTCTTCTTCATACCGACAAGTGTTTTGTTCCTGTATATTTCCTTGTCCTTGCCTGTGGCTTTCCAGTAACCAGCATCAGTGGCCCTGTTCGTCCTCAAACCTGTTGGGTACTTTCTGTCCCTGACACAGAAAAAATACCATTCCTTTTCACCCATCTTCGCTCTCCCTACATTAAAACAGCACAAACTGTGGAGTTAGAACATAACCCAACATGTAGCTGTATTAGTCCAAGGGGAAGAAACCAAAGAAAACAAGTGAGATGTGGATTTCAAAAGACTTACGTGGTAAATCCCATGGCTCACACTTGTTCATATCCACTTCCCCAATAGCCATAGCACAGAAGCTGTTGTCAATAACCTTTTGTGTTAGGTAATGAGTTATAAGCTCCTCATCAGAAGGATGGAACCGAAATCCTGGAGGCAATTCCAACTGCTCTTCTTCCTTGCCAAGTGCAGAATTGTTTTCCATTTCCTCAAACCCTCCCCGAATCTATGGTTTCGATAGCTCAACCTCACAACTCCCCCCTAAAACTTGCAATGGCTTTGTTTGGACAAGAACACCCAAGATATCAAACAACCCCAAAACCACTGAACATATGTGAGTAAAGTACAAGTTAACCTCTGAGAAAAGCTTAGTTTAAAAAAGTAAGTAAGAAAGGTTCGTCAGTACAAGTTATGAGCTGAAAAGCTTATCCAAATCTAACAGAGGAAGGCTTATAAATAAAAGGAAGAGGCATGGCAAGAGCACCCTATAAATACTGGTTTTTAGAAGAGAGAAGAAGCGTGGTTTGTAAGGCAACTTTATCGGCAGGTGGCTTCAAGCTCTCATCATCAGCTGTCTCTCTTTTAACCTTTTCTGCCTTGTACTGTTCTCTTCTTCAATTAAACATGTGTACTTGGGATATTCTGCCATTAGTAAACGTTCTCCTGGTCTCAAGTGACATCCCAGTATGTGTAATATTGCTTTTATTATATCCCTAGGCTACAGAGTCGATATGTTAGTTGCTATCCGTTTAACAGAAGTCATCTACTGTACAACAACGCATCTGTAAGCACATGGGAGATGAAACTAAACTGAACTAATCCTACAGAATTTGGTCCTACGCTAAAACGACATCATGCGTACTATTAAACCCGTTGCACAGAATATGAGTGGGCGGCGGTGATTCATCATGTGCAATGTATGTGACATTGAAAAATAAGAACCAAAGCACCTAGCCTAAATGAACCAAATAGATTGACCTTTTGACTCGTAACATTAAGATCGTGGTCATATTCACTGTGCATAGAGGGGCCATCCTCAACGGCCTCTCATGCACCCTGAGCCACATTACCTTCACGAGTCAAAAATCCATCTAAAAAGGACACGAGTCAAAATCCATCTACCAAAATAGGCAGAGAAACTCGAGTGAAAATACTGTACGCGTGAGTTACTGCTACAGATGTTCATGTGCTCTTACCATATATAGCTGGCGTGGTGCTTGATGACTCGACTGTAATGAGCAGTAATATTCCTAGTGAAGTGTCCATTATCCTATCTTCAAGATTTTGGAAACAGTATCGTGATTGGATTCCTCAAAGGCAGTCGTCAAAAGATTTCTATCAGCCGACAATAGCTTTTGTACAGTTGCGATAAAGCAAATGTGAAACTACATGCAAATAACATTTGAATACTGGACAATAAACTGTGCCTCGATGTCGGGTAGTAGAAAAGCTAACTTCGTTTTGTCAGTAATGTGTTCGTCAATCTAGTTATTTAGTGGAAGAAACCCACAAAAACTAAATTAGAAACTTTACTACCAATCATATGTGGGTCAAGCTAAGCTAAGATTCCCTTATATCTTATGTCTTTTCAAACGTATTTATATATTTCCCAGGTCATCTAGTGCTTGTTGCCTAACTGCATGTAACAGAGGAATTGTTGTTGCTGCCAAACTACCATATCAACCCATTTGATTTGATGATTGTAGTTGGTCGATGAATAGGCAATCTTCTATATATATAAGAGAGTCATATCTTTGTTACATTAATCTTATTAGCGATAGATACGATGAATATTCCTTTAAACTTGATGAGTTCTGTTATTAGAAGTCTTCATGGCTTCTCCCTGTGTAATGGGAAGGTGTTTCTTTTAGTATTGATTCATGATAGGACCCTTTTGGCAAACTTTCCTTAAAGAATTTAACTGCTGTATTCTAAGAATTCAAACTCGAAACCTTCCTTATCATCTTATCTAGACATCCGTCGGTTGGTGTTTTTATTACAAGAGAAGTCGCCATTATGAGAAGTTGCCATTAATCTTTATACAACCAAAAGGCGACTAAATATACTGAACTCGCAGTGTGGGCCGTGGCTACTGCGTCTCTGTGGAGAGCAAAACACACGTGGCGAGGTGGCTTTGGCTGCAAAGTAGAAAATATTTGATCGATGGAATAATAAATAAAAAAATAACTGTTTATTGTATATGTCAATAAAACTAAAAAGATTAATATTTGTATTTTTAAAAATAATTGAAGTTTCATTATTGTTGTGTTTCTTTGATGGATTGGAACCTTCGTCCTGGAGTTGACAACCCCAGATTAAGTTTAAAGATATAGAAGAATATAAATATTAGTTAAGCAACTAATTTATGTCACGCTCAACAATATATGGGATAATAATGTAAGAAGTGGTAGATCAAAGTTCGGTTCAAAGCACAACAACCAAAGGCAACCAACCATTTCTGGTTCATTTGTTATAATATGAAATCCCATAGTTTGGTAATAAAGAAGGTATGCTAGATTTTTATTTTTATATTTTTTATATTAAAACACATCAATCATAGAATTAATATTTTCTTATATTTTAATTGAGATATATTTATTAAACTAAAATAAATTAATTACCGTTAAACACGTAACATTCAAAAACGAAAACCCGATAATAGGTGAAAGAAGCCCAATAATTGACATCCTCCCTTCACTGCTAAATGCCAGAGCTTGGCTGGATGCCCCACCAGAAAATGACAGCTATCGTTCCAATGCCATGCGGAAGGCTGCAAACAAAAGTAGCCAATAGCCAGGCCCTACTCTACTGTCCGCCATTTAGATTTGCCGAGGTTTGAAAAAGGTTTGAGAAAGTTGGGGAAAGTTATCGTTACGATATATATATAAAGTCATTCAAATTCGTAGCCGCCGACTGAAGCTAATTCCCGCCCTAGGAATGTCATGATAAGAAAGAGAACCAACGACAGGAGCACCAACCGGATACAACGGTCGAGTCTATGGCAAAACTGCACAAACCTTCGATCTTTGAAGCAAATCCACGCTTCCCTTGTTGTCAAAGGGTTCAATTCGAATCAGTCGGCACTAAGAGAGATCATATTTGCCAGTGCAATAGCGGTTGCAGGCACTGTAGAGTATGCGCACCAGTTGTTTGCACATATTCTCGTACCAGACACGTTTATGTGGAACACCGTTATGAGAGGCTCGGCGCAAAGTTTGAACCCTTACAAAGCTATTTCGACCTATAGACAGATGGAAAATCTCGGCGGAAAGCCTGATAAGTTTACGTTTTCTTTCTTGCTTAAAGCGTGTACCAAGGTTCAGTGGAGAAACCTGGGCTGTTGCGCACATGGGAAGGTGGTGAAGCATGGGTTTTATGCGAATTCTTTTGTTAGGAATTCCCTTATTTATTTTCATGCCAATGCCGGGGATTTGGAGGTTGCGAGAGCTGTTTTTGACGGTTTGTCGAAAAGGGATGTTGTTGCTTGGTCTGCTTTGACTGCAGGGTATGCAAGGAGAGGGGGGTTGGATGTGGCAAGGCAGCTTTTCGAAGAAATGCCGGTGAAAGATTTGGTGTCCTGGAACGTGATGATTACTGCATATGTGAAGAGGGGGGAGATGGAGAGTGCGAGGAAACTCTTTGACAAGGCTCCTCTGAAGGACGTTGTCTCTTGGAATGTTATGATTGCAGGGTATGTTCTTGCTGGGGAAAATAAAAAGGCTTTTGAGGTATTTGAGGAGATGAGAAATGTGGGAGAACTTCCAGATGCGGTTACCATGTTGAGTCTTCTGTCAGCTTGCGCTGATTCGGGAGATTTGGAGGTTGGCAAGAATGTACATTACTTGCTTTTGGAGATGAATCAGGGGGGTCTCAGTGTTTTGCTTGGGAATGCAGTGATAGACATGTATAGCAAGTGTGGAAGTATTGAGAAAGCACTTGAAGTTTTCAGAGGGATGAGAGAAAAAGATGTTTCAACATGGAATTCGGCAATAGGAGGATTGGCTTTTCATGGCCATTGGGAGAGTTCACTGAAATTATTTTCACAAATGCAAAGGTTGAGAAACATTAAGCCAAATGAGATCACTTTTGTCGGAGTATTAGTTGCATGTAGTCATGCCGGGAATGTTGAAGATGGGCGTCGATATTTCAGTCTTATGAAAGATAGATATAATATAGAGCCAAATATCAGACATTACGGCTGTATGGTGGATTTATTTGGGCGCACAGGACTATTGGTCGAAGCTTTTGAGTTTATAGACAAAATGAAGATTGAACCTAATGCTATTATTTGGAGAACCCTGCTTGGAGCTTGTAGAGTTCATGGAAATGTTGAGCTGGGAAGACATGCAAATGAGAGACTACACAAATTGAGGAGGGATGAGAGTGGGGATTATGTGTTACTTTCCAATATATATGCTTCAGCGGGTGAGTGGGATGTGGCTGAGAAGGTGAGGAAGTTAATGGATGACAGTGGTGTGCGAAAAAAGCCTGGTAGTAGTCTAGTTGATTCAGATGAGAGAGCTCTCATGGAATTTTTATTTGATTCCAAGCCTACCTTTCATCCAAGAAACCGAGTGTAAATTAGGTGAGATGTTGATATCATGATATTGTACATTATTGAATAACATAAATCAATCGCCTGTGTCCTTCTTCTTAGCAAAAGCTTTCTTCATCTTTGCAGTTAAAATGTAATATATTCTGTTTATCTTCATTCCCATATCCACACTGTTCTGATTTTTGAACAGGTGCTCGATTGAGGCACTAGAACTAAAGGAATCCAACCACCAATGAAGTCTGCTTTGCCTCCTAAGAAAATTGTGAAGATCCATCTATAAGTTCTAGAACCCGGAATTCCATGAACAAGAAAGATGCAATTTAAAGGCACAGTTCCATTCACTGAGAGATAACAGATTACACATCAAACCAAGGCTGGAAAAGGATCAAAATACAAAGATAGAATAAGATGGCATGAGCCGCAGTACTCTTCTGCAAACTAGCCCTTGCAAACACACACAGATAATGATACATTTGATTTTGAAGTGCAGAATGATCTATTTGCGGCGAGAAAGGGCCACCGCAGACAACAAAATGAGCACTACCAACATGGCAATTCCAATGAAGGATCCAATAAGAGAGCCGGAGATGCGCTCGCAAAAGGAATTGAATTGTTGACATATGGCAAACCAATTTGCCCTTACATTCCCTCTGTGTGCCAAGTATACTATTGCTGCTGCTGCAGAAGCCCCGGCTGTTAAAAGACCCAGCATTGCCTACAAAGGAGTAAACTTTAATTCCATGAGAAAAAAAATAGATTTCTTTTTACCCATTTTATGTATTTCGTAGTTACAGGGAGTTTTACCGTATCAAAGATGACCAAGATGAGTCTCGTATTCTGTGCACTGCTTCTCACGATGTTGAAGATGGATAATGAAAGGGATAGAAGCAGGTAGCCGCTTACGACGCCATTGACAGCCACAAATAATCTATTAAGGGAGGCAAGCACATACAGTTAAATCGATGCAAATACAGACAACTTAAATCGACATTGATCAAGATACAGTTCTTTTTAACTTGGAGCTTACGTGAATGTTGGAAGATCATCATACTCGGCCCTGAACCGAATAAACTGCGTAAAGAAAGGAAGTGTTTCGTTTGTTGTTCCCATGGAAATTGCACTCCCTAGTGTACCAATAAAGGCAAGTATCCTCAAGATGAAGTCTAGGATGGACACTCCTCTATTCACTCCACCTTTTGAGGTAGAGCTCTTGGTCTCAACAAGCTCGACACCACTTGGCTTCATTTTCCTCAACGGGGAGTAAATGTTTCAGATCAATACAATTATAAAGCTGACCAAACCGGCCTTAAACGCAAGGCTTGAGGAGGAGATATAGAATTAGAGTTGGGTTGCAAGTCTTTGTTGTGCATATCTGACAACACTTGGTAGGGTATTTATATGCATGTTGGCAATGGCTAGCTAACCATGCACAACGTTGGAAGAAAAAGAGGAGTAGCAGTTTACCAGTTGCTAGTGGCATGATAAGCGCACTTTCATTGTACTGCCACTCGTCAATCGGCGCCTTGCTACCTGCTACCTGGAACCAGGTTTCCTTTTAAAAAAAGAAGTCCACCTGCCGTACTAGTGCAACTTGTCAGAAAAGAAGCCTATAATGAAGTAAGCCTTCCTTGCCTTCCAACTCCACCTAATCATGCCATATTTTGACAAGTGACCATGTTACCAACTTGGTTATAAGAAACAAGAACCTCCTTATCAGTGCATTAAACTTAACGACAGTCCTCTATGGCCAGGGATTTGAGCATTTGGGGCAGTTGGGATAAGCTGTGGAGGCAGTTCTGTACGAAACTTTAGGTTGGTGTATGATTGCAACCGAGCCAGTCGAACAAAACCACGCCAGGAATTTGACTTCAAGAGCAGCTTTATTCTTTTATTTTTCTTAATCTCATCCGGAAAATGTGGCCAATCAGTGCTTTGCCTTTGCAATTCAATAGCAAGATTTCGAAGGTATGGCACTGTTTTCTTTTTTTCTCTTTGAGCCCAAAAGTCAGGAGTTGCAATTTGATTGGATTGGATTGCTTTTAAAAAATACTCTTCCCCAAGATCATTAATTAATTGGAAATTCAGCTATCACCCAACAACAAGGGATTTTAATTAAATAAAAATGTAGAAGAACAAATTATGAAAAATTTTAGCATGGAAAGTTGCAAGCACATATACAGTCCTTCAATCCAAATGGAAAGTCAGAGTAGAGAAGCTGAGAAGATTGATTATAAGACAAATCAAATTTTATTATTTAAAATTAGTTTTATTTACTTTTAACATATAATTCTATCGTACCAAACATTAAATTTGTCATGTCGACCGACTTGGAGTGACAATTATACATAAAAATATATATTATTATTCATAGTGAGCGAGTTGGCATGAACCCTTATGTGAGAGATAGAAGAAGACCTGGATTGATACCCAGCTGAGTATATTTAAGAGAGAGAGATGAGTATATAGTAAAATCCCCATATAAAAAATTATATATATTATTTTTAATTTTTTAATAACAAATATATAAATTTATAATCTAATCTAATTAAAATAATATTATTTATTTATTTTATTTCCAAACTTTTTTAATTCCACTTCTAACAATCCCGCCATCCGCCGCAGGCTGTTACTCAGATACAGTACTTCTTTGATACATGAAAAGACAAAACACTTTAAAATGTACTTGTAAGTACTAATCTTCGCATTCACCTTTTGGTCCCGACAAAATTTTAAAAAATCAAGTCCTGTCCTTTTAGTGATTGATGGAATATATTTGCAGATTCTGCTTGCAGAACAGTCACCGGCAAGAACTAAAAATTTACAAGTTAAAGACACAAACATCATTCACATAAAACTTGAACGAGATAACAGATTACATATCAAATACAAAGAGGAAATTAGTTATTAATACATATCTTTTTAATTTTTTTTAAAAAAAGAAAGAAAAAGAATGCTGTGGCTTGAGCCATAAAGGTTGCAAACACACACTGGGAGACGATCTGTTGCACTGCAGATCAGAGGTCTATTTGCGGCGAGAAAGCGCCACCGCAGACAACAAAATCAGCACGACCAAGATGGCGATTCCGATGAAGGATCCAATCAGAGAGCCTGAGATGCGCTCGCAAAAGGAATTGAATTGTTGACATATGGCAAACCAATTTGCTCTCACATTCCCGCGGTGTGCCAAGTATACTATTGCTGCTGCTGCAGAAGCCCCCGCGGTTAAAACACCCAGCATTGCCTGCGTAAGTATGAAGAAAAAGGGTGGAATATGTGTTTCACTTGTTAGGACGTTAATTGCAAGAATTGGATTCAATTGGATCTGTATCTCAGTTAAGTTCCAGGGAGTTTACCGTGTCAAAGATGACCAAGATGAGTCTCGTATTCTGTGCACTGCTTCTTACGATGTTGAAGATGGATAATGGGAGGGAGAGAAGCAGGTAGCCGCTTACGACGCCATTGATAGCCACAAATAACCTAAAGAAGAAGGAGGCAAGCACATACAGTTAAATCGATGCAAATACAGACAACTTTATAATCAAGAAACAGTTCTTTATGGCCAGGAGCTTACGTGAATGTTGGAAGATCATCATACTCGGCTCTAAACCGGATAAACTGAGTAAAGAAAGAAAGTGTTTCGTTTGTTGTTCCCATGGAGATTGCACTCCCAAGAGTACCAACGAAGGCGAGGATCCTCAAGATGAAGTCTAGGATGGACACTCCTCTAGTCACTCCTCCTTTTGAGGTAGAGCTCTTGGCCTCAACAAGCTCAACGCCACTTGGCTTCATTTTCTTCACAGGGAGTAAACGTTTCAGATCAGCACAATTATAAAGCTGACCAAACCGGGCTTAACTCAATGCCTGAGGAGGAGATGGAAGAGTCGCAGTTTTGGTTGTGCATATCTGACAGCACTTGGTAGGGTATTTATATACATGTGGGGGCTAACCATGCACAACGTTGGAAGAAAAAGGGGAGTAGCAGTTTACCAGTTGCTAGTGACACGACAGGCGCACAACCTCCTCTGTTAAAGAGACCACCTGCCGTACTAGTTCTACTAGTCAGAAAAAGAATGAGCTTTCCCCTTTCCCTCCCTGTCTTCCAACTCCAACTGATCATGCCAAATTTGGAAAAGTTTCTATATTCCATCTTGGTCAAGAGAACGAGAACCTCCATAAGCCCCATGTCGTTCTTAATTGACCATAAGAAGACGAGGAAGATTCCACTCTGGTAGGGGGGTTTCAGCATATATATGGGGCAGTTGAGATAATCAGGAAGCTGTGTCCCAAGGCAAACGATACGTAAGCTTTAAGAAGTTGTATGATTTGGTACGGACCCAATTGAACAAAACCACTAGTTTACTTGAATAGCAGCTTCAGTATATTGCAAACGAACAAGTTGAAAAGATATGACAGTAACGTACTACTGCATGCCTCCCTGCAGTAAGGATGAGAAATGCAGACAAATACAGAAATATGGGTGAGGCCATGAAACTCAGTTCCTCCAATGCTTCCAGTTTGATGTACAAACAAGTCTATCGTGCTAACACATCACGGTTACCCAATTCTGGGAATGTTTGTGACAGTTCTGAAACATTTCCTCACAAGCTTACCTAGTCAACCCTTTCCTCTTCATGAGTCATTGATTAGCTAGGTAATATCCTTCAAACAGCGCACAATAATAAATAATACATATTGATCAAAATCCGAAAAAAGGTTAGGACAATAATACGTTTAATGATACTGTAAGAAATAAATGTATATGTTAGGTTTTACCAGTATAAAAGTCAAACTAAGTTTGGAACATGGAGACAGATGGTTGCTGCATCACAATTAACAACAAGATTTTGGTGTATTTTATACAGTATAAACAAATAGATAATCCCCGATCCATCCCGTTTGATAGTTGACTTTCTACGAAAGCAATTGGCTTAAGCTTGGCGTCAAAGGACATGGCTGGCTCTACTCATTAATTCGATCTTCGATCTTCGCTCACAATCCTTAAAACCATCTGTTCCTCTCATCTTTGGCTGAGGAGGGTCGAAAGTACAAGAACATGGATCGGAACATAAGCTCTCTCTTGATTGGATTGGTTGGGGCAGCAATCACCTTGTCTGCCTATTCACAGACCTTCACCACTCCAACGCAGTGCATTTCGGCTGGGCTCTGTGTTCTTACGTTTGGCTTGCTCGTCCGAGAAGGTTTCTTATCCCTCTAGGACATGCTAGTTACCGTACGTGATTAACTGTTGTATGAGTTACTGTCTTCACTTTGTCATTAGCTTGATATAGATCTGTTCTTGTGTTGTTTCCTGTACTCGGTATGTTTCTATTATCATAAGCACTTCATTTATGTGCCTCCTCCGTTTCTTTGGGTAGCCAAAAGAGATATGCTTGAGAAAACCTTGCAGAGCAGAGGGTTCTTCCTTTCCCTTTTTTGTTTATAAATACAGATGAATCTTCATTTTCGTGAAAAGTGTTAACAGGATCATTACTTTTACATATAATCCGATATTGTTATCTTTTCGTAAAGGGCTCAAAGCTGTGCCTCCGTTTTTATGGGTAATCAGGAGAGTTCATGTCCATAGATGTGACCATGATTTGTTGCCGACACTAGAGGACCTGAGCCAATTAGACCTATCCCCATGCACCGGAACTGAGGGTCAGGTGTAATGAAACTGCTTCACCTATGGCAAAGACATTCAATACAGGGCAAACACTGTTTGATTGGCATCGTACTTTGCCTGAAACTAGTTTGGAGAAATCCATGAACTACAGCACAGACGATGGAGTCAATATCGGTTGAACCATATTCTAATTCTTATAGAATAGTTGAGATTTCATTATATGAGAAATTTAATAGTTATTTCTAAAAATAATGGTATTTAGAAAAGATGGTATTATTACATTTTCTTTTTCTTTTTATCAACTGTGAACCAAAAAATATAAAATTCCAACTTGCTTTCACGTATCAAATACATTGATTGCCTGCTCCAAAGGATATCAAACTGGGAATCCGGAGCCACATTCCATTGCGTAAAAATATTTGGTGGACAAATAAATGTTACAAGAAGAGCACATCCCCCTATCCTACCAATCGAAGAGTCAGATTCACAAATAACTTCCACAGCTTGTAGGGAAATGATTTCCTGCTACTCTCCTCCAGATGCACCAGCCAAAGCTCTCATACAACAGAGAGCAGGTTACTTGCAACAAGAAATGATAACAAGCTATATCGGCACCACTGCACAATTCCACAACATAGACACACCTTTCCAAAATTTTCTTTTACCTTCATTTCCACCGTTAGTTCATATACTAGAACATGATGAGAAATTAATTTTCACTCTTTCTAGACGGATATGCAAAAATCCAGAAGACAAGTATGTACATAAATAAATAAAGGTGAAGAAACTATAAAACAGATAAGCAAGCAACAGTTTTAAAAGAGATTGCAGCATGTGAATAATAAGCATACCTGGACTTCAGGTATAAGGAACTGCTCAGTTTTGTAGAAGATAGATGATCGGGAACAGAAGATTGTACACAGGATTTTTAGCAGGTGTGGGTTATTTACAGAAATGCTGTTTTTTTAATGGCGATAAATCAGCTTTTAGTGTAAGAAGCCGAAAAAGATATTTAAGGGCACCAGAGCTTTGGTTAAAGCTATAATACTATTTAACCCTCGATTTTCAAAAACAAGAAAAAGGAGATCAAGGCGATAGGAGGCCATCGAATTGCTAAAGCATATCGATATATTGAAATTCTAAAAGAGTATGTCTTGGAAGGATCAATGTAGGACGTGTGGGGTAGTCATCATTGTTGAGCCAGGAAAAAGAAAATGATAAAGGTGCAGCTTTTGTGAAACATAGGGAATCTTTGTGAATAATTTATACATAGAAAAAATGGACAATTATCAGCCTAATCCTAAAGGTACATGAGATGAGTAGAATTCCTGCAGAAGAAATGGTTAGTATTCTGTGTCATATTAATAATAACTGAACCTATGCAGAAAAAAAAATTAAATTAAAACATCAATTCGATAACAATCGAAGCTGAGAATTGTCATGAAAACCACTAAAATCAATACAACTGCCAAGGATGGGAGCACCACGGTCAACTAAGTTCAAAGAAATGTTCCACTAGAAATGAGCATTCAAGGCAGGAAAGCTAAAGAGGTTCTTAGGAGCACAACTATAGAGCTTGGTAATTTGTTGACTGGGACATGATAGATATCGATTGTTAAATGACAGGATCTCCATATTATAATTGGTCCTTCTGGGTGAAATCATCAAGGTAGGCCATGAGGATTGTCAGACTCTGGTACATCTGGTCTTCTGGTTTAGGCAGTGGGCTTCATCAAAATAGGCAGTAGGCTGGCTTCGGGCTTCATCTATCTCAGCTGTTGTGATGGGAGGGAAAGGAAACAAAGGCAAATTAGAGCATCAGAAGCCTATATAGAGGGAGACTGGACAGGTAAGGATACGAAACTATCACATTCGTAAGTGACTGGTCTTCATTAGAGGACATTGCTACTTAATCTCCCACATACAGTATAAGGTCCAAGGACAATAATCTACCTGAGTCAGCCATCATCAAATTCTAGTAATAGTTCTTGCGTCGGGAGACAGGGGTCTGGCCAGATAACCTGGTAAGGGAAGCTAATATTCAGAATTTGGAAGGATAAGATGATGTGAACAAATGTGGAACCATATTTGGTACCAAGTCTCGAATTTTGTTGTTGCTATGATACTAGAACTTCTAATGAAACAAAACCAACTATTTGTAAAAGAATAAAGAAACGATAACTCTTACCCAGAAGTAGTAGAACGTCCAGAAGAATAACTTCCATAAGCACCGTAAGGACCTCCGCTAGCACCAAGCTGGGAATGACATGGAAATTAATGAAGCCCAAACAATGACCAAGAGCAAGATGCTATATGAATGTCATGAAGCACTAAAACTTGACAGTGCCGAACAGCAGAAAGAGACACACGCAAACAACAAAAAGGACAGCACCCAAAGTAAAGGTAACAAAAACCTTGACTTCCAAACCATATACAAATAAATCCAAGTTACCTGTGAACTACCATAACTACCATAACTGTCAGAAGCAACATAATCACTTGAGCCATACGTATCAGTATAAGTATGCCCACGGCCATGTCTTTTGCTGTCTCTACTATCATAATTTAGGCCATCTGAAGCATCAGATGAAACTGGTAAATAAGGAAGTACCGGCAGCATTGTAGACACTGCACCCTCTCTATCAAATACATTAGCTCTTAATCGTCGACCAATTTGACCAAGAGCATCCTTGGCAACATCAAGGTCTCCAGATATCTGATGATTATTAAAAGAAATTCCAAAGTTTAGTTTCTTCACAGTAGAGTGAAGAACTACAAAACAATTAAAAAGCACCATAAGATCCAAAAACAATTTCAAATCAAATCCCATTACCTGTACCATCTCATCATCTTCAGCTGCAACTTTGGGAAGGTTGTCCTTTCCAAGGATGCGAATATTAGCCTTGGTAATTTTTCTCATCTCATTAATAATAGCTCCTCCTTTTCCGAGGAGGCAACCGATTCGTGAGGTAGGAACCAGTAAGCGTGTTGTGAATGATATCAGGCCAGAGTCTCTTTCAATTTTCTCACTACATCTCGGTTGCAAGCGCAAGGCTGCTTCAATGGTGGGAGAATAATGGTTATCGAAGATCTGTGATGCAAGAGATAGGAAAATTATTAGAACCACAGAAGAACATTCCATCACACCAAAAAAGATTCAAGAAGGATGCATCCAAATACTTACCTCCTTGGCTGAAACAGTAATCAAACAATCATCTCCATCATTTGTTGAACTATCAACTTTGACAGCTGCCCCAGATTCCTGTCTGATCTGATTGATGATGGCGCCACCTTTGCCAATTACACCACCAATATTCCCAGTTGGACAAACAATACGCAGAGAAAATTCTTTTGAAGAGAGTTCTTCTCTAGGAGCAGAGTATAGGGAACGTGACCAGTCTCCAGTTTCACCTTTGTATCCCCCATAGGGAGCCACAAGGGGAGCTATTCCAACAATTGGGGCACCCCCAGTTGCACCCATCAATGAGCTAGCAGACGGGTATAAAGAAGGAGCAGATGAAACAAGTAAATGCTGAGTCCGGGATGGATTGTCATGAAGGCGGGACGCAATTTGATATAAAGCCTTTTTGACAACTCCAGATTCACCAGCAACCTGACAATTAGACGAACATTGGAACAACAAGTAAATTTTTAAAAAATTCCAACCAAGCTGAATGGGAGGAGATGCTTCTGAAGTAAAAGTACTTAGCTGCAAGTTAACAAGAATAAGATAATACACTGACAAACCAAAAACAAAATGTCCAGCAATAATACCTTTTCTAAAAGGTAATAATTTTCGCCTTTTTATTACTTGGCATGGCTAGAGATAAAATGAAATTATTAAATAAAACAAATTAGCAGACACCTTCCAATTTGTCTGATCGCGATAAAAAGAAGCTCTTATTAATTCACCATTTTTGCTAAACCAATGGAGTTTAGCAATTAAAGAGTAATGACTCACAGTAAATTTTCAAAGAAACATGATTCCACAACACCGAAAAGCTCCAAAGTACCTGCACTAGCTCATCCGAACTCAATGCACATGGTGGCAAATGCTGGTCCTTAAGAATTCGAATTTGTGCACCTGTCTCACTACGAATGTTCTGAACTATCTGTCCTCCCTTTCCAAGTATACAACCGATTTGATCTGAGGGTACAAGGAGCCTGGCAGTAATTTGCTGACCTCCCTCGGAATCCTCATCACCGTGTAAATCCTCAGCAATGACTTTATCATGAATTCTGAACAGAGCATCCTGGGCAGGGCAAATCACACTATCACCATCTTCATATGCATTGTTCGCCTCACTGCCACTGTATATGGTAACAACACGTTCTTCACAACCCGGAACCGTCTCGCCAATCCGAACCTTCGACTTTGTATCTATCCTTAATTGCTTCACAATCTCCCCTCCTCTTCCGATGATGCTCCCAATTTTCCTAACAGGACACAAGTATCGGTAGACAGTGTCCTGAGAATCGATCACAAAGTGATCTCTGTCATCACCAGAACTCCGTCGTTTACTTGGTAAGTTATCATAGTCAGATTGTGAATGAGACCGCTTCCCGTAACTGTTCCTTTGACCAGCCATAGTTGCAGACGCACCAGCAATCTGCAAACAATTCAACCACAGACCATATAAAGCGACAAACCACGCAAGCAACAGTCTCTCCTTAAAACAACCAAACCCAAGAAATATAGACACAAAATCAAACACAAAAAGCACGAAAAGAAATAAATTTGAGAAACAATTCCCGGCTCGTGCCTTTTACTTTCGAGTAAATCAGAAAACTTTGCCAGCAAATAACTTCCAAAAACTCATGCTTGGATAACTTAATCCCTAGATCTGTGCAAAAACAGCGTTTGGATTTCGGAGCAAGAAATCGAACGGCGTGAATGAAATATGGTGATGATGAGATAGGTACCCACAAATCTATACGGCACGAAGGTAAAGCGATAGCTTCAGTACGATGGCGATGTCCTCCGCAATCGGAAAACGAAACCGTCTTGGTGGTGTTCGCGAATAACAGATCTTCTTTTCTTGATGTAGTTTGTTTGACTTTTATTAGGGTTTCTGACCTGACCTTAGGGTGTAATTGCAGCGGGGTGTCCGGGTCTGGCAAATTTAAGGGAACCGACCTCCAGGATTTTAACATTTGAGTATATCGCCCAGTATTTTTCGGTTTTCACTCTATAGCCCTTGTGCATATTATAGTGTATAATATATATAGTGATATTAAATTATTGACTTGTTATATAAATAATATCTCATGGAGATTTATTTTGTAATTTATTATATTTTTTATATAATTGTGATCATTAATATTTTTTCTTAATCCATAATAGTTGGTTGAATTTAGTTAGGAGAGTTTTTTTTTGCTAACTATTAAATAATAAATAAAAATTTTATCGACAAATATTGGTTCTAATATGGAATGTTGTCTATATTGATCCAATATAGACAAATTTTTACAAGCAAATAAATATTATCTGCTTTTGATATGACATTGGAGTAATTTAATTATTTAGTTAACTTTATGCAGAATAATAATAAATCACACAACTAAAATCCAACACGGCAGCCAGAAGAAATACACTAAAATCCACAAAACCCAACTCGTCAGCGTATCACCGTCCGATCCCCTCCCAAGATCTCCGAATTAATCAAAGTGTGCTGCCAGCATCTACAACACTACAAGGCACCCAATACAAGAAATAAGGGAAAATCGATCAGCACCCGCCAGCTCTTCTACCACATCCGAGCGGAAAAACCCTAACCTCCCATTGCTTCAATCCCTCAGCTTCGTGTCAGAGGCCCCCCACATCATCATTGATGTCAAGCTCGAATCAGACACAGTTCCGGTACTCACAGACCCCGTCGAAGGTGCTGCACCTTCGAAACCTCCCATGGGAGTGCGCCGAAGAGGAGCTTGTCGAGCTCTGCAGACCGTTTGGCACGATCGTCAATACCAAGTGCAATGTCGGTGCCAACAGAAACCAGGCCTTTGTTGAATTCGTAATCTCTTTCTTACTCCTACAATCCCTTACTCTTATCCCTTTTATTCATTGTCTTAATCATTTCTTGTTCAAGACCAGTGGGTTGGTTACTAATTTAACACGTGGAATTTTCTTAATCTTTTTAGGCAGAGCTAAGCCAGGCGATTCAGATGGTTTCCTACTTCGCGACGTCGTCGGAGCCCGCCCACGTGCGGGGAAAAACTGTATATATTCAGTACTCCAATAGACATGAGATTGTAAACAACAAGAGTCCCGGCGATGTTCCGGGCAACGTACTTTTGGTTACAATCGAGGGCGTAGAAGCTGGCGACGTCAGCATTGAAGTTATTCATTTGGTAAGTACTTCGGTTTATGCGATGTTATTGAACAATTATAGATCTTGTTTATACGCGATTTAACAATATCAAAGAACTTGGTTCTTTTGCAACTTTTGAGTAACCTGGATAATTTTATTTCAGTAACTCGGTTCACTATATTATGTTTCATACTGTGTATGCTTGCTATGTCATGTGGGAGACTTATATGCTCAATGGTGGTAATAGTCTTAAACCCCTTCTCTAGTTATTAAGGTCTAAATGCTTTTCTTTGATATTTATCCTTTTTTTATGAAAAGGTTACACCCACTCTGTCACATTGTTTGCTTTTCTTTTTTTCGTAGTAGTCCTGATTCAACTAGTTTGAATCACTTTTGGTAATGCCTCTTATTTATACTCTTTTTTGGAAGCAGTTTGGAAATATTATCATGTACGTCAAACTGCTTTCTTGACGCATTCATGCACAGGTGTCATTCTGCGCTTGCTGCTTTAATATCTGAATTATTTTCCTTGTTCTCTCATTTCATCTATGTTTGGGGTGGTTTCAACCCGAAATTCTGCACTGATTCCTTTTTTTTTCTTTTCGTATCAGTGAAATATTGTAACTTATAACATTGTAATTTGGTTCAGGTGTTCTCTGCTTTTGGCTTTGTTCACAAAATTGCTACTTTTGAAAAGGCTGCTGGTTTTCAGGTGGGATGCATAGCTTTTGCTTTTATTTTTTCATAGATTGCATGTATTTTAGTTCATCATTGTTAATTTTATGGAATTGTCAATAGGCATTAATTCAATTCACAGATGCCGACACTGCATTTGCAGCTAGGAATGCATTGGATGGGAGAAGTATACCTAGGTACGCTCTTCTACATGTGTGTCCCGTCAGGAGCTTGAACCAGTATATTCTCTTTATTCATTTATCAATTGATTTTGCAATATTACTGATCTGCCTTGCAACCTTAAAAACAAGGTACTTGCTTCCAGAACATGTTGGTTCTTGTCATTTGCGCATCTCCTATTCTGCCCATACCGACCTAAATATCAAATTCCAGTCACATAGGAGCAGGTAAATAATGGATCAAGTAACTGATGTTTGGGTGGTTATACAACTAAATATTGCCATCGCATTGCAGTCAGTGTTTTCTTTAATTGTTTCTTAATTTGGTAGCAATTGTTTCTCTAATTGATTTTCAATTGCTACGAGGCATTGTTGTGCTGATCGTACTCAATGAATTGTGAAGCGATGCTTAGTCTACATGGTACTAACTTTTATGTTAATCTGAATATAGAATATTACATTAGAAGATAGTGATCTTTGGAGGACATGATTGGTTTGTTATTAGTTAATATAGGTGATTTTAATAATGAAGCTGATGGGAAGTACGTCACTGGTAAAGTTGGTGTTGACAAAGTTGGATCACATAAAAAGCCATATGTTATTATTTATCTAATATCAAATTAGTCAATTTTCTGTCAAATCAAATCCAATTTTAATGTTACAAAACTAATTTAATTTTTTTATTCCTCTTATTTCTAATATTAATTCTAATTGAACAGTCTATGTGGAAGTGTTTATCTAATATTCGTTGACCGCAGTTTCTGCCTTGATCTTTTGGGTTTCCGAAAATAATCCTTGATTCTCTCAATGAAATCATAGTGATCATACTGTTCAACATGATCATAGAAGTTGAAACTTACAAAAGAAGCATCTCCAAGTATTGGGCCTCTGAAGAATATTTCAGTCTAATTTAAAAAATTGTTGTAATCTACAGAATATTCTAAACTGTAGGCCTCTGACTTCATGCACTCTTGTTATGCCAGTAAATTGTTTTGGTTTTTTTCAATTTTATTCTTAATTCTAGCATGCTCATCTTGCATGAATAAACTGATCTCCCTTTCTGCTTCAACTTTTGAGAACATGCATTAGCAATAGTATTATGCAAGCTGATTTTGGGTTCCTGTAATGCAGAGATTATACTAATCCTTACTTGCCTGTTAATTCTACGGCGATTGAGGGACCTTCCCAGGTACTATATATATTAAATAAAATGCCGTAATCATTTGTAATATGCACAATTATTTTGGTTTATTAATATCTCACGAGAAGCTGTACTCTTCAGTCTGTTGTTGGTCCTGATGGAAAGAAGAAAGAACCTGAGAGTACTGTGCTTCTTGCATCAATTGAGAATATGCAATATGCTGTCACAGTAGATGTTCTTCACACTGTAAGGAACCAGATACATGTTTCCTTTTCATTGAAGTCTACCAATTCCGTGAACTTGGCTTATATTGCTTTGGCCTTTTGCGTTCAATAGGTATTTTCTGCATTTGGCAAAGTCCAGAAGATTGCTATATTCGAGAAAAATGGTGGGACGCAGGCATTGATACAATACCCTGGTATGCCGCCTTATACCAGAATTATTTCATACATAATTGTTATTTTGTAGTTGTGTAGTCTCTCCCTGCATATAGAAACCCATTTGGTTGATGTAGTTTAGCACTTTATTTTTTAGAGTATCTGGTTTTCTAGCCTTGAAATGATTAAAGACACGAATATCTGGGTTTTCATTCGGAAGGACCTTTAATAGTCCTCCAGATCTTGAATCCTGCAGCAAAGCATTTGGGTTTGTCCACCATTTTCATATGGACCTGGCAAACTGAATAATTTTATTTTTATTCTTTTGAATAATTTTATTTTTCTATCATAACATTATTTTATACTCTTTTTTTTTTTTTCTGGAAGCTGATTGAACATGATTTCTTACTAGCCCATGCTTCCCAGCCAATGCAAATTACTACGTATTTTAACTTATGTCAGAATCGACCAGATTGTTGTAGAGTTTATTTGTCCCTTTGACATATGTTAATCACTTGTTCTTGTTGCACATTATCTCATTGCGCATGCGATGAGCTAGTTGTTAACAACTCACATACTTTGCAATGTTCTTGTGTTTACCTTCTCCCCAGATACTGCAACCGCATTAGTAGCCAAAGAGACGTTGGAAGGACACTGCATTTATGATGGTGGCTATTGTAAGCTTCATCTATCATTCTCTCGTCATACTGATCTCAATGTAAAGGTACATATAGGTGCTTCTGAGTTAAAAGTTTTCCTTGCATGGCAAAAATAAAATATGCTGTTTGAGGGAAAGTGCGTCTATTGTTATGCTGATCCATGAAAAATGTGATCCTTCACATGTATGCTTCTTGAAACTTGATTGCCTGATTGTTTGTCAATTTACAGTCTGATGGAAAAGTTATTCCTGATTTCAGGCTTACAGTGACAAAAGTAGAGACTACACTATCCCTGATGCAAGTTTGCTAGCATCAGCCGCAGGCCCCAGCCATCCTTCTGCTCACGCAGTATGGCAGAACCCACAGGCTACTTCACCGTACCCTGGAAACAACTATACCCCTGCAGATTCTGTACCTTCCCAATTTTCGCCTGGACAAATGCCAGCCTGGGATCCTACCATGCAGCCTCATGGACAAGCCTATATACCTGTTCCCTATGTTTATCCAGGTCGAGCATATCCTCAATCGTCAATGCCTGCATACTCCGCTCCAGCAATGCCAGCTGTTTCCTCACCATTTCCACATGGCGGCCCAGTTTCACCTGGCATGACTCCCATGGGAATGACCCAGTCAGGAGTACAGTCGAACATACGACTAGGTGGCTCTGCACCTCCGGGGCAGCCTCCCTTTTATGGTCGATGATAGTGCATATGCCTTTTAACCTTTAAACTGCGACTGCCCTTTCTAGCAATTATTCATGCTTTTCAGCTGAAGTTTCCAGTGAGCAAGATGCCACCGGTTCGCAGATGCTAGTCTTTCAGGTCCGCAAGTACTGGAAAAGTTGCTTTTCTGTAGGAGGAAAATTAATCAGCCCATTATCTCTAGCTTTGATTCTTTACCCTTTTGTTTTCTTTTTCTTCTGGTCGGTGCACGCCATTTGGTAATGGAATTTCTTCATCCGCGGTAGTCATTAAATGACGTAAACCGAATCTAGGCTACCTTTTTTGTTCGAGCATCAGTGTCACTATGGTTCCGCAGCTATTTGGTTGGATCACAATCTAAGACGTGCATATTGAGCTTAAGTTGTTTTCCCTCTTCATCATTCGTCAGCTGTATTTACTTTGGATTTTTTTTCTTCTTCTGGTTCTCCTTGCAAGCTACAAAATTATAGTTTTTATAAAAAAAAATAAAAACAAGAAAGCAAACTAGTGATATCACTTATTGCCTAACGCTGGGTTCATTCTCTAATACTAAACCATTTTCTTTTAACATGTTGTCCTCTCCTTTCGTTTTCGTAGGAGAAGCTACTGTGAGTTTGCTTGTAAATCTGGAAAACAAGCAATGTTCAAAGACAGGCATATGTTGGAATTGAGGAAATACCCGCAGATGAGCTACTGTTTAGTCTTCTACTTACACGCTTTAGCTAGTGTTGTAGCAAACCAAGGATGGTCCATGACCTAAATGCCGCTCCCTATGCGGGGAGCTTCTGCACTTGGTGGTCCAACTGGCCTAACTCAGTTTGTTCCTTGCACACTGCCCTTAAGATTTGAATTGATAACTCATATTTTAGATGGCCTACCATGCATCCCTGTTTGTATTTTCCCTGATCAATCTTCTCTGTGAACATGTGGTGAACATACAAGGCTATGCGTACACTTATCACGGGAGCCAATCGCAATAAATTCCAAGAAACGCTCAGCCATTTTGACTTCATCTTCATACACGAACTCCTTCACCTCTACAATATCCCTACCCAACTAAGATTCATCAATATCAAAGGATAGTGACAAACTTAAATCATTAATCAATAGCCCAGGAATGCAGGATAGTGCATTCGTGTACCTTTTCATCTACCGTTATCTTTACCCTCAAGGTTCAGCACCGACAATGCATGGCTAGCTTAATAAAGATTTACTTTGCCTAGCACCGACTACGCCACCCATATTTACGAGTGAGGTAAACTTTATTCTGAAATTAAAGTAAATTTCCATTCTCGATGACCTATTGCTATAACGCATCATTGCGTGGAGGCTCCTGGGCAGGGATCCCAAGAAATCTCAGGAAAAAAAAAGTTTGATGATGATGTGTTTCGCACCAGGCCGGCTAAGGCATTAAGAAGTTAATATGGCCAAAAAACATAAACTGTCCTGGAGGGATAGATAAGACTACAAATCCCCTTGCGTATCTTATCAACAAATAACTACGACAAAGTTGTAGACCCAGCTTTTACTGCATATATTCCGCTGGGTTTCTGCAACTGCTAGTTTGCTTCCATTTTTCTTTGCTTTTCTGAATGCTTGGTTTGTTCTATGACGTCTCCTCTTTTATGTAAATATGCATAGAGAAGAACATCAGTGGAGACAGTCCCTGCTGTTCATGTCAATCTAATCAACTACCTTGCCATTCTTTCTTCTCATACGACAGTCGGCAATGAATTCACTTGCCTAGTCCTAATAATATTCCCAAAAATTTTAACTTTTCAAAGGTTTCAAACAGTGAATACTGTCACCTTCACAAACTAGCTATAATGGTCCAGCCCTCGCAAGTACCTGAAAATTGACATTTCCTTCAACTCATGCTCTTTAATTATATCCATGCAGCATTTTATATACGTGGACATATAGATTTTCAGTTCTACAGGAGCGATGTCTCCTCTACAGGTCACATCATGATCCTGAATTCAGCCCAGATGAAAAAAAAAAAAAACAAAAGAAAGAAGCATCTGCAAATAGAAACTATATTCCAAAATGTTTCATAACGCATAATCATGCTGCCAACAATAATTGGTGTGAAATAGTAAGAACTTCCTGTCTCTTGCCAACTTGCCATGCCATAGTCACTTACGAGATAATACCAATAAGAATCTGCCCTGTGGTTAGAGGACAAGCTCTTTCACAGCACTCCTTCCTCCCATATCAGCCTTGCTTGTAGCTGGACAAACTGAGACTGACAAGAAAAAGTCTTGATTCTCTGTGATATTTGGTTGCGTAATGAAGCATGCCTGCAGGCTTAGATTGATTTTGGTCTGATCTGTCTCTTGAAGGAAACCTCTACCAGTAGAATCAATCTTTCATCTAGACTAGCTTATTTGTCTGAAGATTCTATGGTGTGGAAGGGCAAATAGAAAAATCAATTCAGTTACTGATTGGTCAAGAGTATCTTTCAAATTGGCATCGTTGTCTGCAAAGTCACCAGAGGAACCTTTCTGCAAGTGAAATGCAGGCCATCAGCTTTCTTTCTCAAATGCTTCCCAACCTAAATGCATAAGCACATGAGAAGCAGTAAGTGCAAGCTATATATACCTGGTGTCCCCATATGGGTTCCATTCTGTTTGTATATGTAAGAGTATGTTGTGACTAGAAGTATATGTTGTTGTTATTTCTGCTGACTTTTGGGCAGTCAGTAAGCCTCATACAAGAAAAGAAGGAATTTCTAGGACGTAATAGAAAGAAAAGACTATGGAGATGAGAAGAAACAGAATTAACTTCACGAAACAGCCTACCTTTTCCTCAGCCCCATTCCCTCCTAAAGAATGTTCATCCCTCGCTCATTTCTGTTAGCACGTCCTGCCAAAATCCGTTACACATAATCGTTTAACCTATGTGGCCTCTTCCTCACCCTGTAACTCTTCCGTGGCACTAATATTGCCGATTCATCATCCAACAGTACTGCTGAATCATCAACCCACTCAGCATCCTCAATCAACTCTCCTCCCGCCAAGTTTGAACTCAGCTTCTGCCCATCATTCACAACATTACTCCCCTCTGGATTGAGAACCTTGTCCTCAAGGTTCAGATTTGGGTAACTTCTGGTCAATTGCTCCTTATCTTCCCAAGTGTCGGCCGATTCATCCAAGCCTTGCCAACGCACCAAGCATTGTTCAATTTCCCTGCCTCCACGTTGCAGAACCCGCGTCCCCAGTATTACCTCTGGTTGTAAGATCAGGGTAACAGAGGAGTCCACCAAGTGCAGGGGAATTATCTGCTGCAAAGGTTCTCCTACGCATCTCTTCAACACGGACACATGAAAAACTGGGTGTATCTTAGCAGTCTCTGGCAACTCCAGTTTATAAGCCACCGAACCTACCCTTTTAATTACTTTAAAAGGTCCAAAGTACCTTGGCCCCAGTTTGCTATGTCTCCTCAATCGTAGCGAATTCTGTCGATATGGCTGGAGTCGTACGTACACCCATTCGCCTTCCTGGAACTGCACCTCTCTGCGTTGCGTATCCGCGTATGCCTTCATTCGCTCTTGAGCTCGTCTTAAATTCTCTCGCAGCTGTCGAAGTGTGCTATCTCTCCGCTTCAAGTTCTCCTCAACCGCAGCGTTCGTAGCTGCTCCTGTAATGTAACGGGCTACTGTAGGGGGTGGTCTTCCATATAGTACTTCGAATGGTGTCATCTTGGCTGATGTCTGGTATGAGGTATTATACCAGAACTCAGCCCAAGGCAATAATGACAACCACGATTTCGGGTTCCCTCCCACAAAGCACCTTAGATACATCTCGAGTACTTTATTCAGCGCCTCTGTCTGCCCGTCGGTTTGGGGGTGATAAGCAGTACTCGGCGTGAGGCTTGTTCCCTGCAGTCGATTAATTTCCGTCCAAAAAGACGTCAGGAATCTGGGGTCTCGATCACTTACAATTGACGTAGGCACGCCATGAAGCCGAATGAACTCCGTTACAAACACTGCTGCTACAGACTGACTTGTTACCGGGGTCGACAAACCAACGAAATGCCCATATTTTGATAGCCGGTCCACCATCACCAGAATTACCGACTTACCATGTACACTCGGCAGCCCAGTGATGAAGTCCATTGAAATTGCTTCAAAAACCATATCAGGAACTGGAAGAGGTTGCAACAATCCGGATGGTTTCATAGTCACGTCCTTCATCATGTGGCAAACTTGGCATTGGGATACATAAGCCTGCACATCCTTTCGCATGGTTCGCCAATAGAAATTGGCTGACAAGCGATGGAAAGTGCGTGTTACCCCTGAATGGCCTCCCGTCAACGAAGAGTGGAACTCAAAGAGAAGTTGCTGCCGTAAGGGCGAATCCGAAGCGATCATAATTCGGTTGTGAAAGAAAAGGATGCCCCCTCGTACTTCATGATCAGGTACTGACTTCCTGTCTGCCTCCCACTGCTCATGCAGACGTAACAACTCTGGATGCTCTCGATTTTCCTCCTTCACCTTGTCTAAGATACTCCATTCAACCGTAGACAGTGGAAATAACTCGGCCATAGTGACTCTGGACAGAGCATCAGCAGCAACATTCTGTCTTCCAGCTCGATACACAACCTCAAAATCGTACCCCACTAGCTTGCAGAGCCATTTCTGTTGCTCCGGGGTCTGGATGACCTGCGTGGTGAGGTTCCTTAGGGACTGTTGATCAGTGACAATAGTAAACCGTCGTCCCAATAGATACTGTCGCCATTTAGCCACTGATTGAGTGATGGCAAACATTTCTCGGTGGTATGTTGATGCTTGCTGCATGCGAGAACTCAGTTTCTGACTGAAGAATGCTATCGGATGGCCATCTTGGGACAGCACGGCGCCTATCCCGGCCCCTGAAGCATCTGTTTCCAGCACAAAAGTTTTGGTGAAGTCTGGGAGTCGTAGGACTGGTGCTGACGATAAAACACATTTGAGCTTCTCGAAAGCTTCCTGTGCTTGATCAGTCCACATGAAGCCATCTTTTCGCAGGAGGTCCGTGAGTGCCCCTGCTATTGAAGCATAGTTGGAGACAAATCTGCGGTAGTAACCTGCGAGGCCCAAAAATCCCCGGACATCCTTCACCGTACGGGGCTGCGGCCAAGCTCTGATAGATTCAATCTTCTCGTTATCCACCATCACGCCCTCCTGCGTGACAACGTGGCCGAGATACCCGATCTCCTGTTTTCCAAACTCACATTTGGATGCCTTGGCCACCAGCTGATTCCTGCGCAACAGTTGCAGAACTACCATCAAGTGTTCCAGGTGATCTGCCCACGATGCGCTGTAAACTAATATGTCATCGAAGAACACCAACACAAAGCGCCGCAGATAGGGTCTGAAAACGTTATTCATAAGAGACTGAAAGGATGACGGAGCGTTGGTCAGCCCGAAGGGCATTACGAGGAACTCGTAATGACCATCATGTGTGCGAAAAGCTGTCTTCTCCACATCGGCAGCCCTCACACGGATTTGGTGGTATCCCGCTAAGAGATCCAGTTTAGAGAAGTACCTAGCCCCATGCAACTCGTCAAAGAGTTCGTCAATGGAGGGGATAGGAAACCGATCGCGGATCGTCACTGAATTAAGGGCACGATAGTCTACACAAAACCGCCATGTCCCATCTTTCTTGCGAACCAACAGCACTGGCGAGGAGAAAGGACTGGTGCTGGGTCGGATTATCCCTTCTGATAACATTTCCGTCACTAACCGTTCAATTTCCTGCTTCTGGAAATGCGGATAACGGTAAGGCTTGACATTCACTGGTGAGGCTGTGGACAGCAGTGGAATGCTATGATCCGTGTCCCGAATGGGTGGCAATCCACGTGGTTTCTGGAAAGACATCCGCAAATTCATGTAAAAGATCTGCAACTTCAGGCTGGGGTAGAGGACATTTCTCCTTGATCACTTGTTGCAGTTCCAACTTGAAACAGGAAGCAATGCTGTTCGTTTCCTCTAACCGGCGCAAGGTATTCAACGAGGCGTGTTGAGCTGCTGCAGAGACTTCACCCTGCCACTGGACACGTTTATCTCCGTAGCTAAACTCAAAACTAGACGTGGAATAGTCCGTGACGACTGGGCCAAGCTGAGCAAGCCATGAAACGCCGAGAACCAAATCCCACCCCTGCAATGGAAGAACAAAGAAGTCAACAAGAACCTCCTGCCCTTGAATACACACCGGCACGTTGCGAGCAATGCCTGAGCAAAGTAGACGTTCACCGTTGCCCACCAAAACCCCGAAACTCTCAATAGTTTCAATGACCAAGTCGAGAAACTTGGCTACCCTTGTCTGCACGAAACTGTGAGTACTACCCCCGTCCAACAAAACTTGAACCGGAGACCCACGAATGTGGCCAGTGAACCTGATAGTGGTGGGTGATAAATTGCCAGACATGGCATAATGGGAAATCGCTGTAGTAGGAGCGATTTCCTCGGTGGGGATCGGTCCTGTGTCTGTCATGGACTCAGCTACAGGTGTATGACTATCAGCATCTCCTTCCGCATCAGTAAACAATAACAATCGAGGAGTACCTTTACACTTATGGTCCCAGGAATATTTTTCATCGCAGTTATAGCAGAGCCCTTGTGCTCGACGCTGGGCAACCTCAGACGGTGTGAGTCGACGGATCGGCAACTTAGCACCAGGAGAGGGTGCCATGGTCTTCGCTGGATTTGACACAGTTTTCGGCGTTGGCAGAAGAGGGGCAGAGGTACCCAATGCGGGTTTGAGAACCCCCTTCTCCATCAGAATACGACTCTCAATGAAAGCACCAATTGTTGTGACTAGAAGTAAATGTTGTTATTATTTCTGCTGACTTCTGGGCAGTCAGTAAGCCTCATACAAGAAAAGAAGGAATTTCTAGAACGTAATAGAAAGAAAGAACAATGGAGATGAGAAGAAACAGAATTAACTTCACAAACAGCCTACCTTTTCCTCAGCCCCATTCCCTCCTAAAGAATGCCCATCCCTCAGCTCATTTCTGTTAGCACGTCCTGCCAAAATCCGTTACACATAATCATTTAACCTATGTGGCTTCTTCCTCACCCTGTAACTCTTCCGTGGCACTAATACTGCCGATTCATCATCCAACAACACTGCTGAATCATCAACCCACTCAACATCCTCAGTCAACTCTCCTCCCGCCAAGTTTGAACTCAGCTTCTGCCCATCATTCACAACAGAGTATCAACCAACAAGAGTCGGTCGAGAGTCTTGGTAATCTCTAAAGTATTTAACCAGAGTCACAAGAGTATAATCTAGAGTTTATTTTATTGATAAAATAATCCATCTTGATTAAATCTTAAGAAGAAATTAATCTTTGAGAGCACTAATGATAAGGTTATGCAAGAATTATTATGAAATTAATTGTTTAATTTTTTTTTATTTTTAAAGGAAAATATTCCTTTAACACAGAGCTGCTGGATAATAACAACAGAAACGAAGCGGTACCTGAACGGCCTACATAAAGAATGATCCTGTACTGCTCCTGAGCTAGTAGCTACAGGCTTTTCCTTGGAATTTTCTTTTGGTTTAAAGCAGGCTTTCTCGAAGCCTGGAAGGAAGCCTAGTATACGCCAAAGCCAGATCCTCGCATTTGGAAATGACTCTGCAAACCAAAACCTGAACTATCCATCATCCATTCACATGGAACCAGCTGGTTACAGTGACAACAGAGTTAATTAGAGAAACCCATCTGCACTGGAGGAAGAAATAAAAAATTCTTCATGTTCGGGTCTGTTCTAGGCTATTTATACAGAAATCTCATAATAATTATCAGGAGGAATTTCCAAGGTTGTGCTTGAAACTTGAACTCAAAGAACTTTAATTGCCCAAATGATCAGAATATGACTGAATTATATCTCTTTGTTGACTTTAACATGCATTAGCCAGGGCTCAGGTCACGTCATAGTGTCATTTCTGGATTCTTATCCTGACTCAACCCAAAACAATCAATCTATCATCTGAATTGGTTGGATAGATACGGGGTTGATTCCTCAGGACTCTGCCAAAATTACCATTGTCCTGAACCAAAAAGACGGAAGTGAAAAGGAGTTCTGGTTGTCTTTGCCATTTCCTGATGCAAAAGCCATAAAAAAGGTAAGTTAGATGCTATGTAGCGTCGCAATCAATGGCGCAAAATCTAGACCATTCCACCACCAAAGGCATAATAAATAAGAGGGTCATTTCTCCTTCCAATGTTTTACCTCAAAGAACAGAGAACAACATCCATGTGCTTATATTCCAGTGTAACCTGTCAGTGCTCCACAGGCATGGATGGCGATCCTGTGAACAATAGTATGGATGGGCATTTAATATAAATGCCACTCCATGCACATATATATTAAATGATTATGAAACTGTGGGGTCAATTTGCAAGTATGACCCTTCATCATGATCTGGAAAAAGAATCGAAGGCAAGAATTGATGTGGTGAATAAATTTTAGACCAATATGTACTTAGAAAGTGGTGCAGGAAATTAATGTCTTGTTTGTTAGGAAGTAAGATTCATAAAATTTCGCTGAACAGTACAGGTTCTGCACTTTGAACAGTAAGTAAGCTTAAGAATTCTCTCATACGTATTTATTTGGCTGTTTAACAGACAGTTTATATGGGATCCAGGACAAGGATTTTAAACTGTTAATTATCTGTTTTTCTTTTAAGAATAGAAGAATGATCACAGGAATAATCTCTTCCCGGGATTGACGGAGAACTCCATGGCCTCACAGGGTGAAAAGATTCGTCGAATCCTAGTGTAGCGGATGCACTTTTTGTCATCTTCATGCGGGTTAATTTGAAAAACAGGGGCATAGGGAAACAGTTGCCCTTATTAGGTGTTGAAAATTGAAACCTAAAGCTGAAGTGGTTCTTGCATCAACTAGAATTATGGGCATTTTCCTCGTGAAAGTCCTCAGAGGCCATGAGGTTTGATGTTTGAACCCACCAAAGCCAGCTTTTAACTCCCCCAAAGAGTGAACTTTTCAACAGATATGAGAAGTGAGTAATACTAGAGAACCATTTCACAGTTGTATGGCCCCAGCAGCTCAAAGCTTGTCAGGTTTTAGGCCAGGTTTCTGATGTTGACTGGGTTCTATTTATTCTCCTCAAACCCGTTTCCCTTCTTCATTTCCATCAGAAGCAACTTTTTTCCAAGGTTAATTTTCGAGTAGCAATCTGCCTATCCTATACCTGTCTTTTCTCTACCAGTATGTCACAAGTACAATCTCATAAAATGCTGACAGCTTTTACCGGTTTTCGCAGGCAAATGGATCTCGTCGTGCTGCTTTCACTGGTTTTTCTCTCGTTGTTTTCGTCTGTTCATGGTTACTACGGAGGTTGGATTAATGCTCATGCCACCTTCTATGGAGGTGGTGATGCTTCAGGAACAATGGGTATTTACCATCGCACCATTCTTGACACTAATTCTTCTAAGTTCTTGACAGTCTTCCGAAACAATCATGTCCAAATTCATTAATTTTGTTACCTCTCCTTTCCTATTGATCATATTTACAGGTGGGGCTTGCGGCTACGGGAACTTGTACAGCCAGGGCTACGGAATTAACACTGCAGCACTGAGCACCGCATTGTTTGATAATGGCTTGAGCTGCGGGGCCTGCTTCGAGCTCAGATGTGTGAACGACCCTCAATGGTGCCGTCCTGGTTCCATTGTGGTTACCGCCACCAACTTCTGCCCTCCGGGTGGCTGGTGCGATCCTCCCAACCAGCATTTTGACCTCTCCCAACCTATATTCGAACACATTGCCCAATATAGAGCCGGTATTGTCCCCGTAAGCTACAGAAGGTACATAACCAGCACTTGTCTTTATTTCCTAATTTTTCCATGACATATATGCTATCATTGACTCTGTGATATATATATGTCCAGGGTGAGGTGTAGGAGAAGCGGAGGAATCAGGTTCACCGTCAATGGTCACTCCTACTTCAATCTAGTCCTCGTCACCAACGTTGGCGGAGCCGGTGATGTGCACGCAGTTGCCATCAAGGGTTCGAGAACTGGCTGGCAACCCATGTCCAGAAACTGGGGACAGAACTGGCAGAGTAACTCATACCTCAACGGACAAAGCCTCTCTTTTCTAGTCACTGCTAGCGATGGCCGAAAAGTGCTGTCTTACAACGTTGCTCCTGCCGGCTGGTCCTTTGGGCAGACCTACGTTGGAGCCCAGTTTCGTTACTAATCAGTCAATTACCCTCCCAGATGAACCAAATCAACCTTCTAATCTATCCGGCCTTCCAAGGCCAGAAACCTAGACGATGCAGTATACTTAGCTCGAATACTGTATAAACACCTACGGGGTTTGGCAATATATATATATGAGCCAATATTTATTATGATTTTGGCAATTCTTCCTATTTTCCTATCACTTGGAGGTTCTTGTTGCGTGGTCAATGGCCAGCATTGTATTAATCGATCTAAGCCTGAAAGGTTTTTACTTTTACTGTTGTTGAGAGCTTTTTCCTGAGTGCAGTTTAATCATTCCTTCTCTTTTCCTAGTACATGAAAAAACTGTGGACAGATGGAAGTCTTTAAATGCTCTTCTGGAACCCAGAAAAAGTGCTTTCTTTTCCTTGTCTCCTACTGAAAAATTCTGGCGATCTATTGAATGAAAATCAACTGTTCTCTCTTCCTCCCTCCTCACATGGTATATAAGTCTAGCTTCTGTGATGAAAGCAACATCTCAACTGTTTCCACGTTCTCTCTGACTAAACGTCAATCTTATAGATTGAGAATTGATGAAGGAATTAATCACTTCATAAATAGCATCACGACTTTTGGTGTGCCGTATAACTTTTGCATGGGGATTCTCAGTTTCGTGCGGTATTCGAACAATTCTCGTTAGTTGTTGGCCGTAAAACTTCTGTGGGATTTGTGTCGGCAGGTTTTATTGCAGAATAGTAACGTTGGAGGGATACAGAAAATTGAGAAAACGGATTCATTTTAATAAAATTAATTTTTAATTATAAATATTTTCCTATCGTTATTTTTTTTTTCAATACAGTAATTTTATCCGAAGTAATAAGACATGATCTAGTTTAATTACAAAAGTAAGAAGTTTAAAAGATGAGTTGCTGTCGGCTTTGCCATCATAGATTCATAATGTCTGCTCAAATTCGGCCTAAGACAGTTTCACATGTTTCCGGGCCCACAGAATCGCTTGCTGGATCCACCCCACACAAACGTGTGAGCCCATAGAAAATATCTTCACCCTTCCAAGACAGAGACATAATAGGGATCACAATTGAATTGTTTTTTGTCTTATAATATATTATTTTATAGTAAAATTTCTCACAAATTAGAATTAAATTTATTGATTAATACCCTAAATGGAGGTTTTTGGTCGGAAGATGTGGAATTACGTGCATCAAATGTTAAAACCCGGAATGTTACCTCATGCGTGAATGGATGGATGGACAAACCATGGGTTTCGAGTGGATTTGAAGTTGGTAGCCTCTGGGCTGCAACGTTGAATTGGAGATGAGATATGTAGGGGGTAAGGAGTGATATGACCCAAATTCAAGATAAGTAGGTCCATTAGCAATTGGCAAACATGGGAAAGTTAATGCATCGGGGAATGGTGCAAGTTAGGTTGCAAGCAAAAATCGGCAAAATAACATGGGGAAGTGATTCTGCGATGTGACACAAACCACTAGGGAAAGCTAGCAAACACGCAATTAATTAATTGATGTGCCTAGTCTTTTTTCATCTAAGATGTCCATTTTATGTGCAAAATTAGAAAACGATGTGGAAGTCGAATATTCTTCGTATCATTTTTAATTTTTTTTTTTAAAAAATATTTTATAATTTATCAAACTCATAATTCAAGGAGTTAAATAATAAGATTGATAAAATTAAAAATCAAGAATTCAAATCTATTATCTATCATCCATTACTTCCCGAGCCGACGACCGACACGGACACCTCATATTCTATCCGTGACTTTCCTGAACCAAACACGAAGGAGAAGAAGCCCAGTCATATCGAATGAGAAACGGACCACGACCCACATAAAACCAAACAAGGATGGCTTCTCCGATATGGGCCGGGCATTCCATTAAGCCCAGGCTTCCGGCCTTTTTTCAGAAACAAAAAGATCGATCGGCAGTTACAGTGTCTTCTCTTGCAGCTCCCCACTCCAATCAGCCCAAGTGTTAATACGACGCCGTTTATTGATTTTGTATATATTTATGTATCGGGCCAAACCATGGTAATATTAATGATGGGATAGTTTGTCATTCCTCGGCCCAGCTCGTTAGTGCTCCATTAACTTGTTGCAGTTGTCTGGCCTGTTTCTGGTGAATCTATTCATGTCTTGTGTAAGTTTCTAGCAGTACCTTATGCAAAGCAATGCCAAGGACTCAGCGGCTCCTCGAGCACGCGCCATTTCTATTCGAACCAACGCGCGGGCCTCTTCCCTATCTCAAAGCTGCGATTGAGCTTCTAAAGCGATCGGCCGATACAAAAGACCTGGAAACTGGTCGGATAATCCACGCTCATCTAATTGTAACCAATCAAACTTCCGAAAATCACAAGATTGAAGCGAATTCCCTGGTGAATCTATATGCGAAATGCGACCGGGTCGTTATAGCTCGCAAGCTGTTCGATACTATGCTGGAGAGGAATGTGGTTTCTTGGAGTGCATTGATGGCTGGGTATTTACGTGATGGGTGTCCGTTGGAAGTAATTAGATTGTTGAAGGATATGACGTCGGAAGCTAGCGTGAGTCCAAATGAATACATTCTTGCAATTGTTCTTTCTTCTTGCTCCGGTAGTGGGAGAGTTCACGAGGGTAGGCAATGTCACGGGTATGTTTTGAAGTCTGGGTTGTTGTTTCATGAATACGTGAGAAATGCTCTTGTTTATATGTATGCAAAGTGTTCGGAAGTGCAAGAGGCCTTTTGTTTTTGGAAATCAGTGCCCGGAAATGACATCGTTGCGTTTAATTCGATTTTGAGTGGTCTTCTAGAACATGGGTTAGTGACAGAAGGTTTGGAGGTCCTTAGGGGGATGATGCGGGAGTTTGTGAAGTGGGATAGAGTTGCTTACGTTAATGCACTTGGATTATGTGCTTGTCTTAAGGATCTGAAGTTGGGTGTGCAAGTTCATGGTAAGATGTTGAGAACGAATGTTCAAAGTGACGCTTACGGTAGCAGTGCTATGATCAATATGTATGGAAAATGCGGGAATATTTTAAGTGCAAGGAGAGTTTTTGACGGATTGCAAAGTCGAAATGTGGTGTCATGGACTGCAGTCATGACCGCTTATCTCCAAAATGGATGCTTTGAGGAAACATTGAATCTATTTTCGAAAATGGAGCATGATAACATAAGACCAAATGAGTTTTCTATTGCTGTGTTGTTGAATGCTAGCGCGGGGTTGTCTGCGTTAAGGCATGGATATCTATTACATGGATGTACCGAGAAGTTGGGTTTAAAGGGTCATGTTATGGTTGGAAATGCTTTGATCAACATGTATGTCAAGGGTGGTAACATCAAAGCAGCAAATATAGTGTTTGAGGAGATGATATATCGAGACATCATCACTTGGAATGCCATGATATGTGGGTACTCCCACCATGGGCTGGGGAAGCAGGCTCTTCTTGTATTTCATGAAATGCTGACATCAGAAATATGTCCTAATTATGTAACTTTCATAGGGGTTCTTTCTGCTTGTGGCCATGTTGGTCTGGTACAAGAAGGTTTTTACTATTTGGAGCACCAGATGCGACAAATTGGTATTCAACCTGGCCTGGAGCACTATACATGCATCGTTGGCCTCCTGAGCAAGGCTGGACGACTTGACGAGGCTTGGAACTTTATGAAGACTGCGCAGATTAAATGGGACGTTGTTGCCTGGCGGACTTTTCTCAGTGCTTGTTATGTCCATAGGAACTATGGTTTAGGAAGGCAGGTAGCAGAGTCAGTGATAGAGATGGACCCTAATGATGTGGGGACATATACACTATTATCTAATCTTTATGCCAAGGCAAAGAGGTGGGATGGAGTTGCTAATATTAGGAAGTTGATGAGGAACAGAAACATTAAAAAGGAACCTGGAGTGAGCTGGATAGAGATTAGAGATATCACTCATATCTTCGTATCAGATGATAACAAGCATCCGGAGTCTAATCAAATCTACGAGAAGATTAAGGAACTTCTGACTATGATTAAGCCACTAGGTTATGTTCCAGATATTAGTGCGGTACTCCATGATGTGGAAGATGAACAGAAAGAAGATTACCTTAGTTATCACAGTGAGAAGTTGGCTATAGCATATGGTATTATGAAAACACCTCCTGAAGCATCCATCCTTGTCATAAAAAATCTGAGGATGTGCGACGACTGCCACTCGGCCGTAAAACTATTTTCAAAGGTTGCAAACAGAGTGATAATTGTTAGAGATACTAACCGTTTTCATCATTTCAGAGAAGGCCGCTGTTCTTGTGCAGACTACTGGTGACCATTTGTTGCACTAAGCGGTCGTGGACCTCGTGGAATAGAGAATTTCGTACAAATGTGGACGCAAGTGTGACAGCTTTTTCAATGGCCATCCGCATACGCTGAGCTTGTTGGAGGGGATGTTTGTCAGTTGCGCAGATGGAATTATCTCCAAAAGCACTCCTCCAGGTTTCTAGACCTATCCAGCGGAAAGATATTCTGGAGGTAGTTCTCCTTTCCGGGCGCTGGGAATCAATCTTTGGGCTGCATGCTCTACGTACTAGTCATTCCATGAACTAGTGCAGCTTCCTGGTGCAAGGTCAAATACAAATTAACTCGAAGAACATCGGAGGCGTAATAGCCAATAAGATGTTGGCTCAAGTATTTTTTTTATTTTTTTGTTATCTGCTATTGTTATTCTCATTCATATCTGTAATCTCCTCCTATTTATGTGAACAATCACAGCATGTACATGTTTTAATTTTTTTTTAGAGTAGAAGAATATTCTTGTCAATTGGAGGATTCATATCTTATCAAGATCCAATCTTTATATAAATATATTTCAGTTTACTAGCGATTTCTTGGTAGAAAAGCCAAAGAACTTGGGATATCAATAGGAAATACTATTAGATGGAAACTACTAATTACAAGGAAGCGACTATTCATCCTACCAGAAGGGATATGATTAAATGTCAAAGAAGCTTGTACTGTAGATATTTCAGATGACAGGATTCATTGAAAGCTCTTCTCCATAAGCTTTACAAAATCATTGAAGTCTAATTTCCCGTCTTCGTTCTCATCGAAAGGTTTGATCATTTTTCTGCAGTTTTGCAGTTCAAATCCTTCCTTAAATCCCAAACCGCGAAGAATTCTTTGCAATTCCTTGGGATCAATAAACCCATCTCTGTTCTGGTCAAACACCTCAAAAGCTGCTCTCACTTCTTCCAAGCTTGGCTCGTTCTCATCAAATATATGAGAAAGCTCAAGTTCTTCGCTTCCGGGGCTGCAAAAAAGTCCTAATCTTTCCATCACAAACTCGATTTCTTCTCTGTTAAGATGGCTGTCGCCTTTCTTATCGTCGCCGCTGTATTGTTGGTTAAACGACTCGGAAACTTGGCATTCATCTTCTCCTCCAGCCTCAGGCTTATCGAGGCTAAACTGGGATTGGATAAAGAACCAAAATCTGGACAAAAACTTTTGAACCCTGTCAAACCTGTTAGCTGCTATTGATGCTTTTCGCAAAGTTGTAAAGAAATCCAACAGATGCGAAGCCATGATCAAGTATGTGTGTATATATCTACAAACGTACGAGATGAAAGAACGACTTTAATCTATCCCAGATGGAAGGGAATTAAATGGCTTTTGCTTGTAGGACAAGAGAAACAAAGAAGAATATTACTAATTAAGTTTTGGAGGTAGGAGAAGAGGAGGGCGGGTGTTTATAAACAGGCTTGAGATATTGGCGGCATTTAAATAACACTAAATGGTCAACATTCAAAGTAGGCGGACGAAGATGCTTGTATGGTTCCTTGTTCTATGGAGAAGAAAGTAGAACAAACATCAGGAAATAGTCATAAAACTTTCCACGTCAATGCATGGGAAGTTGCTGTGCTCCTGCACCTAGTGGAAAATCTTGGGTATTGGAAAATATTTCTAGGAAATTTGGAGCAGGTTCGCCTGCCTTTTCTCCCGTGTCTTTTTTCTGTTTGTACGCTAGTGAACGCTTGCCAGGAATTTGCCCTCTTACTACTCGGTTGACCAATTGAAAAAGACTTGTGAAGTTTAGTAGGGGTCAATCTCTGGCCATTGGAATATTCTTTGTAAAATCCTTGAAGTGGGATTTTACGAATCAAGCTGCTAGCAATTAACACGAAAATAAAAGAGAGTAGAATACGAGGGAGAATACTTTTTTAATACTCGTATTAATATTTTTGAATGGGATGACTCTCCTTATATACTGATGTTAACTGATTGATAATACCTATCGGATAAGTATTATCCTAATTCTGTTCCAATCGATCTTATTGAATAAAATTAATGAATTACATACAATCCACAATATATTATCTGTTTATCCTTATCTATAAAATCTATTGGTTACACTAAATTTTGTGGGTACGACAATATCCTCCTGCAGACCCTGGAAAAAAGAAAATTCTACCTATCTTTTTTTTTTTTTTTGAATAAGATGTCTACCTATCTGATAATTTCCATTTCCCCGGGAAACCAAAGAAGAGAGAAGAATCTTGAAGTGGACGTACTCGCCATGGAAAATTAATATAATAGCTCATCTCATAAACTATATGTCTGTCGTTATCCTTATCGGATAGGAAAAGAAGACCAGTTATATTAGTAGTTTTTCGTTGCGAATCTCTATTAGGTAAGCGAAATCAGAACATAGCAACAACGTTATCGGCTTTTGTCTATGGTGTTTGTGGAGGTGTTTGAGGAGTCAAGGTCCAATCCAAGCTAATAGGACTAGAGAGTCTGGTTATGGATTTATGGGTCCAGCTTCTGGGCTGCCAAATGAGGCTACGAGAATTGGTGTTAGCAGGCTTTCCTGTCAGGCCCATCAGACTAGCTCAGACCCAATAAAATACGATACCCAACGATGGAAATGTCTCTTTTTTTTTAAGTTTCAAATGTTGGCGTCTATTCTGAAGAGTTTATACCATCATTACTGTTCCCCATGTGAACTTGTGTTTTTATCTCGTCACAGGCAGTTGTTATTGGTCAAATACTTGATAATGCTTATCAGCATTCATTTCAGTGCACGATCTTGAGCTACTCACGCCTGGTGGAAGTGGACACGATCGGCACCTGCCAAGGTATTCAAACTCCAATGATTTCTCAAGACTTAGGCACAGCAAACCATTCTGATATTCGTACTTTACATCCATCACCAAAGTTAGCTTTCCGAAACATAATTGAGAAAAGTTCTCTCACGCTTCAGTTGGTGGTGCATAAATAAGAACAGCCAGCACGAGCATCATTCGGAAAAGATATATAAAACAGGCACCATGTTGACAGATTACAGATTGGTGAAAGAAAACCGGTGTTGCTCAAAACTAGGCTTGCCCAAGCTACTTCTATTTCACAATATCACAAATTCTGAACAAAATTATATGGAGGAGTCACACATGAGACGACATTCTTCAAAGAAGGCTTCATCATAGTCATGATCATCATCCTTGTGGAGGAGGGCTATATATGTAGCCAGTTATCGGGTTCACATTTGGCTGTGGATCCAAATTGTAATCCAGCACTTCAACCATCTGCCTTGCTTCTCCTGTGGTTGCCTGAGGAACATATGACTAATATAATAGCACGAAAACAGAAAGGAAAACAACTAGTGCTACTGCCAAGAGGAGACTAACCAGTGGTTGGAAAGGGAAGTCTATAAACTGAAGTGTCTCCATCAGTTTACGGCTGGATCCTTTTTTTTGGTTCACAAGAGAGAAGTAAAAGAACCATTAAAGAGGGATCAAAAGGTGGAAAAGGAAAAGGAAAATTCGGGAAAAGTAACTGAAAAAGGAAAACACGATTACAAGTATCGTACTGGCAACATACCATGAGACAAAGAAGTGAAGAAGACCAGAAAGACCAAAGCAAGACACCCTCTTTGAAAACAAGATCGACCCATTATTTCTTGTACAGTTCTTGGAAATGGGTAAGGATTAGATTTTATGCAAGTCCTTTGGTTTCCAGGAAACCGCTTCAAGCTACAGATCCAATCATCCAAGGGAGAGACTTTTTAATCCGTAGATAAGCTCTACTTAATTATTTATATAGTAAGAGTAGACTCTGCCACTTGATGAAGAGGAATATATACACAGTTAGCTAGAGAAGTCTTGACATTAAGAAAGGGGCATTCCCTGTTCAATTTTAGACTTGAAATGATTGAACCTGCCAACAAGGAACCTGTTTTTGTTTGTTTGCTTGGCTCCTTGCTGCGGAAATTCCTTATATGGCATGTGATAACTTTCCCCTGCATTAACGGAATGTCATAACTTTCCCCACTGCAAGTGTTTCCATTTGTTGCTTGCTTGCTTATGTTTGTGATGGTGCCCCTGATTGTGGGTTACCTAGCATCTAGGCTTTGCTTCTTTGTTGATTGTAAAGCTATCAAAGATGCCCTACCGAGAGACTCATAGATCTTTATCTTATTCAGGTCAACTGTTGTTATCAGAAAGAAAGATGAGGTCCAATCTTAGAAACCCACCAAAATATTGTCAAGAACTCAGAACCATCTTTTAATTTTGTCCCAAAATCAATTTTTTTGGGGACTTGGATCCATATTTCTTAAAAAGAGGAACTCTTTCCATCACATACAATGGGCCCAAAAAAAGAGAATTTGGTGCTCCTGTGCCTCCACTAAAAACACGCTAGTGGGTATTGGCTGAGTAGGTAAAAGGCACACTTCCATCTTTCACTTTCTTCAGTGACTAAACCCAATAGAAATCGTCACTTTACTTGAATTTCACCAAATTCTACTACCACGAGCATGAATCCAGCCAAGGAAGAAGAAGAGCCACAAGATTATAAAGTGTTGATGTCTCAGTGGATCCCTTTATGTACTGTCAGACAATGTTGTGTCATGAACTCCTGTTGATTTAATGTAGCAAAGGCACGTCTATTGGGACCAGAATTTGATAATGCACTTGTTGGAGAATAATTCATCACCGGGATATGCATAAGAAACCTCGCAGAATATATGGGTAGGAAAATCAGAGAAATAAAGAAGGGGAAAATGATGATTTCCTTTCGTTTGAAACAGGCAAAAAGACAAGAAGACATGAAGAGGGGCCAGAGCATGCCATGAAGCTTAATGACATCACGTGAACTGGGTCCGTGTTTTATCCACAACCCCAAAGAGTGGCCTATCTATGCCTAATAATGCCAACATCAAACATCTAAATGCTTTTTACTGGCCTGAAAGCCTGACCCATCAGGGATGTGTAGGTAAGATTTTCATAAATAGACCAAATCCAGTATTTTGCGGGTTAGATTTGATGCAGAATGATGGATAAGATCCATGTTAAATATATTTTGGCACGGAAAATTTCTGTGCAGGTAGATTGATGCCATTAACTCTGAGAGTCACGAGATGACATACACGAAAAGAGGAATAAAGCAAGAAGAAATGATAAAGAGAATGAAAATTTTGATGATAAACTTTACATCTTTGGAGGTGCCTTTTTGATTGGTTAGAATCTTCGTAGGATAGGAAAGGTAAAGGTGTCCGAGCTTTTAAGATAAGCATTCCGGTCAATCTGCTAAATGACAAGTGACCCTCTATCTACTTTATTCTGTCCTGCTTTATCTTTCCATCCGTTCCACTAGTACCGTCCATACACAGACAGCGCTGTCTGGGATGAATATCACTTTTTGGTTGCATTCAATTCTGTAACATTGTGGTGTACTCTTTGGATTTTCTGTTTCTCCCGGAACTGGACAAATGAGCCATCTTCAACACATGGCCTGCCATTGCTGCATATTGAGCCAAAAAGAAAAGCTGCAAGTCATTTAGTGAGCAGCAGCAGCTATGTGACGGCAGATGGCTGTTGAAGCCATTAAATTAGAATTCTGGTCCTGACCTTTGTAGACCAGTGAATCTACCTTGCTTCATCATGTCCAGATCGCAACTGTCCAAAAACAACAAAGCACAGAAGGTGCCTGTTCTTAACGGTGTCAGAGTTAAAGATGGAACTGTGCCAATAAGAAGGTAGTTGGATTTTCATTTCCCAGATTATTTTTCTACACAGGGAGGCCAATCAGGGTACACAAATTCAGCTATTCCTAAAAGCTCTCAGCCTTATACTATTTCATATAGATATGTACACGACCTTGGAAAGCAACAGCTAACTGCAAACAAAAAAGCACATGCCAAAACTAAAAGTGGTACTCGACAAAAAAGATAAATAGTCTACTGGCTGCTGCTTCTATCTTTGGCTATCTTGGCCACTTCTCGGATTCGAGTGAGAGGAAAACCTGATTTTGACAAGTCAAGCTTGTGAATCAAATGCTGCTTTCTTGTTGAAGAGCTGATTAGCGGAACATACTACGAATCCTCCTGAGTAGCCAGGAACGAATCACAGGTTTCTGTGATGCCAATTCATGAACTCTCGTGGAATTTGAGTGATCTAGACAAAGCCGCAGGATTGGCTTGCAAGACTGGAGAAGTTTCGGCTGTGCCATTCTTGGCATCGCCCTTTGATGGAAAGGCCTTAAATAGTTCTCGCCCTGACTCCGTGCTGTCATTCTTAATCCCAAGCGTCGTCCAAATAGAGCTTTTGGCAGCATCTTCGGGATCATCAATCCTTAATGTTTTTGGAACCCAGAGAGATCTTTCAGAGTTACTTTCTTTTACCAGCTCCTCTTCACCAGAATTGCATTCTTTGAGTATGCTCTTATCCCTTGAGTGTTTCCCCAAGGTTGGCGAGTTGGGGCCAGAACGGGAGGTACTTTGCTTCGGAGATGATGGCTGCGGAAGCCATGGGTTCCAGGCTCCAGGTACAATACAACCCCAATAAGGTGCTGCAGGATAGAACGGCATGGGATAACCCGGAGGGCAGAAGGCAGGCGGAGATAATGGGGCGCTCCACTGAGCTGAATTCCAAGGATAGGGCCAGGGAGCGCCAGGAAAACAGGGTACCTGAGGAGGAAATCCCGGACATGTCTGTGCAACTGGTTCTAATGACCCAATTTTTCCCACATCATCCTTTGAATTTGAAGCCATAACCTGAGGATCTTGTGAGTGAGTTCCCTCATTTTCTCCACCTTCATGTGAGACAGGGATCCTTATTCCGTTGGATTTATGTAACCCATTTCTCGGACTACTCAACATTGTTTTGTCCACAAGATTCAATACAGAAGCCATTGATTCATGAAGGTTCATGTCTGAGCCAAAGGTGAGAACAGTACCATTAGTTTTCAACACAGAATGATGAATTCCATTTGGAACATCAGTTCGAATGTTTTGGAGAGCTTCAGTGACAGTTTTATGCCGGCTATGAGAGTAGTTCTTGTTTTTGCGACGGCCAGCACCCACAGGCACATTCCTCATAGTCCCACCGGCAGTCCAATATCTTTGACAATTTTTACAGAAATGTCGAGGTTGGTTCACATTGTAATTGTTATAATAACAGAACTTCGTGTCCATGCTATTGCAACGAGGACATGGAAGGATCTTATCAGGTTTCTTCAGTGGCTTCTCTTGCGAATTACTTGTATCAGTCTGTTCTTCCTCTGACCTCAAATCGTTTGATATGGTACCCTCTTTCTCAACTGAGGGTGCTTTAGGAGTGTCACTCATCCCTGACGTTGCTTCTGGGTTTAATGACTCTTCAGAGGCCACAGGACAAGATCCCTCCCGTTTATCCTCAGGCTCATTCTTGCCTTCAACATCCTGAATTATCAATATGTCAATTTGTAAGAAGCATGGCCCTCTATATCTCAAGACAATAAGTCAATTAAACCAATCAACAAAGTTATCATCTGAGAAGGTAATACAACTAATTTATGATCCAAACTCACAAAGTATACATGACAAGCTGATTTCATTGACTGCTCAAGGCCTGGAACCTTGTACTTGCCAGGTTTGAAACACCTATAATAGTGATCTTACTGGATTTTGCGTGTCTTCTATTTTATCTTTAGACAGATGTAAATAGTCTATATCTCAGGGTTAATCCCAACTTAAGAAATGAAATCGATTTGATTCTTTTGAAAAACAAAATGAATTGACAACTGCAGATGTTTCAATATGCTCTATCAACCATGAATGGCATAAGAAACCAATCCTTCCTTTCCAAATAGCCTTTACTTCAGAACCCCAATAAAGAAATGCAGGGAGGATGAAGCAGCACTCGAATGGGAGATTCTTGCCTAAATGTATCGATCCATACAACTTTCTGAGTCTTGTATTTCCACTGCCAAGTTACCAGGATTGCCACTAGTCATATGTACGTCTAGACTGACGAAATCAGAATCAGATCAAGACTTCTAAAGGAGGGATAAAAGCTAATAAGATCATTATGGGAAAATAAACTCCTTAACCATCCACATCAAAAGACAGTTTCTCTCTAAAGAAATTCAAAAATTGTAAGAAAAAAGGAACAGATTCAAGATCTGGTAAACCTAGATCCATCTAGAAAGTAGACTACCTAACTTCCAATTCTCCAAGGAGAAAGCGAAAAAAAGAAAAGTACAAACATTAAGCCAATCTTCAAATAAGCTAGTTTCAAAAAGTAGTCGTATAAATACCAAACAGAATCAAAAAGTTTAGCAAACTCTTAAATATACCCAAACACCAAATACACTAAACCAGGCTACCTCACCTAAAACCATCTCCAAAGACGAAATTTACCAGAACCACAAGATACCCATTAGTTCTAATAACTTAAAAAAAAAACAAGTCAACCTTGGTGTATCAAGAATCAAATCATACCATCATTACCTCATCAGCTTCTCTCTCGTCACCGTCTTCTTTTGTATTGCTTTGGTCAAGTGATGAGCACGGCGCACAGGATGGAGGAGTGTCCTGATACTGTCCATCATCTTCGGTATAACCGTTAGAACTGTCACTACTTGGCTTTGACTGAAAGATCTCCGGCAAAGGAATCGTCTTGCCAAATAGCTTGATTGCCGGGTCTTTTGGCTCCGACATTTCTGCGACTTTGCTCCGTCCGGTCTATCTCTCCCCTTATTTCAATAAACTGTATTAATTTAAAAGATACAGAAAAAAAAAAAAAGGTCGAACGCTGGCTTTCTAGAGAGAATAAGAAAAGCCTCTTTTTCTTGGTTTAGAGAGAGGAAACGAAAGATAGAGATCTGACCACAGCCACGAAGTTAAAACTGAAGTCATGTTGTGTGTTTCTGTCTTTGTGTGCGAGAGTGTGTTCCAAGTTTTTGATTCCTTTAGGACTGGTTGGGTGCCACGTCATCATGAAGATAGATTCCTAGCCACAAGTTTTTCCCTTGTGGGGCCCTCCTGGAGCAGAGATTTCCTTTACTCCCCATTTTCATAATCCTTTCCAACACTTTTCTTCCCCTCCCCAATCCCAGTCAGCAATTACTTTTTTCCTTTGTTTCCACGCATAGTTTTCCTCGGCCAAAACTCGGCACCTTTTTGCGCATTTCCCTTTTATGCTTTTTCGCCTTTTTTTCTTTACTCGACAGGTGGAGAATATTTTGTGGATGACTTGCAAGTTGGCCCATTTAGCCCAATATAAAACTTTATGCCTAGTTTTATATGGTTGAGAGATGAGCAATGCTGGCTTGCAGTATCTCCTTGTCCCAACTCGGCTCTTTTAGCAACTTTTCGATGAACTTGTCTGATAACAATTTCAGACAGGCCGCTCGTTCCAGTTTGATGATTCTGAACTTTATTGAATATTGATTTTATTTATAAAATTTCAGACACGACTACATATTAAATATTTTAAAACTCTATAAAAAAATTGAATTGGGATTATATTAAAACAGGACAAAACTGAATGTTAACTTTCCATTATACCTTATCCACTCTTTAAACACAGCGGAACCGGACCAATTATATGTGGACATGTTACAATCTAAGCGGGAACAGGATTACATGAGGCGTCGAAAAGCTGAAACCTATTTGTAAAATCCACGTCCATATCTGACGTCAATCGAAGAGTCTCACGTGGAGCTGGGACCCACACCAAAGAGAGCAAGGGAGCTTGCTCACAGCTCATCAAGGTCAATGTCCCACGTGAGGACGGCTCCACGATACATAGAAGAATTCTGCCACGTCAGAAGGCCCCACCACTAAAAGCAAAGAGCGGCAAAAGTCCCCCTTTGCGAGCATCAACGCGTCGATCTCCTCCCGCGTGTCCCCTTCATCAATCGTTCGTTCCCGGGCAGCATTAAACGTCCGTAGAAGATTTGTTTAATAATAAAAAGGGAAAAAAAGGAAACCACAAACTTAAAAGAATCAAATCTAGTGGCTCAGGTTTTTTCCTCTGTCAAAAAAGTCCTTATCTTCCACTGACACGTTTTATGAAGCAAAAAGGGCGACGTCGATCTCCTTTAGGGCACGTTTAAGCTTTTGATTTGTTTACTTTATAATAAATATTAAATAAAATGATGTCCTGAAAAGATTTGATTGGATGATTTACACGTCAAACAATAAAAAATATTTCTAAACGTCTGGTTTTACACGAGGCGTTTTGATCTAGTGTGGGATCGATGTGATAATAAATAATTTAAGGATATATCAAAATAAAGTTTATATAAAAAAAAATTATTGATATCTTTCTCTTTGATAGATATGAATTTTGATTTGACAAAAGTAATGATTATTAAATTAGTTTTTTAACTTTTAGAAATGATAAATCCAATAATATATTTGGATTTATCGAAATAAACAAGGGTTTTGATTGTTATATATCTATATACTAAGTAAGTACTGTGTGAAATTTTTACACTTTATTTTTAAAAACAAATAAAATTTTTTCTTATCAAGTATGAAATTAATTTATATAAATTAGCATATCAAAAATAATAAATTTTAAATTATTAATTTTAAAATTACAAAACAGGGACTTATATATCATCCTAATCCACGGATTGTGTTTCTATGATTCCATCAGCATCGATATTTTTTTTTATTTAGGATTTCTTCACACCACCATAAGGCTACCATTTCATATAATCTATGCCCATATCCATTCCTGGCGATTAGTGAAGACCAGAAAAACGGAATCGGGTCAAATCGTTTAAAGCAAAGATTCCGTTGCAGTTCTATAATCTCTATTTTCTCACATGACAAAAATTGCAAGAAGCACCAGTGGTCTAGTGGTAGAATAGTACCCTGCCACGGTACAGACCCGGGTTCGATTCCCGGCTGGTGCAGCTTTTTTGTTTCTTTTCCGCAGTCCATATTATTGAAACGCGGCGTTTCAAATTACAGTGCTGCCACTTCCACTATTTACATTTTCATGCCATCGGCTCAAGCTCCCGACCAGAACAGATTATTTCCGCCTACTCATTTATATTACAGAACCAACTAAACTATACCATAATTTAACGGTCAACTTCTAAAGCTGACAAAGGAGAAACAAATAGAAGTTGTGATCAATTACGTTAACGAAAGCACCGACAGATTAGGTTAGTAAATTGACTTACGATAATTGCTCCCTCCCCACTCTCTGCAATGAGGAACCGGTTACTAACCTAATATATGGGTGATAGAACCTAACTTTTTTATGAGACGTGGACCAGATCTTTGAAACCAACATAATGTGGAGGTTAGTTTTATCTTTCTATTTAGTCAGTTTGTGAATGGTTTCATGTAAGAATTCAGACACCTAATCTGGTTGATTTTAGGGTGATATAATTTCCTAGTTAGCCATATTGCCTTTTCCTTTATAGAATATTTATCATAATAAATTATGACAAACGTAATATTTTTATATTAAAAAAGCACTTATTTTCGTCATATATTAATTTGTTTAATTAAAAGAATAAAGCTATAAAGCTCTATCCTTTATTATATAAAATATATAAAGCATAAAATAGGTGGGCCAAGGTCATTATATGTCCCACCAAATCATTCACACATCATCAGACCAAAGCCCACTTCTTATCAGCCCACGAAAACCCCAAAACGGCGTTTCCCCTTGTGCATATATACACAGTTCGGTTCACTGATCATATCACAAATCAAAACTCAGACAGAAGCAGTGATAAATTAGAGGTAAATACGTAAGAAAAGCCACTTTTTGTTACGACTTATTGCTTTCTCAGCTTCCTGTCTTGCCCTGGCTTCTTCCTTTGGCCGGCTCTTAATCCAATCCTATTCAATTCAATCTAAGACGGAGCTAAGATGTATCGTTCCTTTGTTCGTTTGTGCTCCCTTTCTGGATTGACCCCAGCCTGAATTGGACTTACTGATTTTTTTGTTACATTTAGGCACCAACACATAATAACACATATTGTTCTTCATCATCATCGCGGATTCTTTCTTTAGGTTGGTGGGTTTGATTTGTTTTGGTTACGATTGGCATTAAGATTGGCGGGGTCGGCTTGAAGGCTGAGGCTTTGATTCAGTTGTTGGGACTGGATTGAAATGGTCTATTACCATCACTTTCGTTCTGCAAATCGGTTGACCAATTATCGTCGTCGAGAACAGTTATGGCAAATTCCGTGAGTTATACCAGTAAAAAGATAGCTAGCTGTTTGAATTGCTCTAATCTCGCTATTTGTGATCGATCTCCATCTGCGGTGATCGATGTTGTGATCTTGATTTTTGTTATTGGTGCTTATGGATTCTTGTTGTTTCCTTATGCCAAGTTTGTGACTTTGGGATTGATTGAACTTGTTGATGCCATTCATGATGTGGTTGAGGAGGAGTTTGTGAAAAACCCGATGATTTATGCATCTATAGGGGCCAGTACCTTTTGTGCTGCAATAGCTTCCTGGGTACTGATCTTCTGCACAACTAGGAGATGTGGAAATCCAAACTGCAAGGGCCTAAGGGCGGCTGCAGAATTCGATATTCAGTTGGAGACAGAGGACTGTGTGAAGAATTCGAATTCTGATGGTGCTTCCGTGAAAGATGGAGTGCAAAGAGGTCTATTTGAATTGCCTCGTAATCACCATCGTGAATTGGAGGCCAAATTGAAGAAGATGGCCCCGCCAAATGGAAGGGCTGTTCTTGTGTTTCGAGCAAGATGTGGATGTTCGGTTGGCAGATTAGAAGTTGCTGGGCCAAGGAAGCAAAAAAGGATCAAGAGGTAGGACTTAAAACACCTGATGGTTTAATAGGATGGATAAAACCAATACAAAAGTAGATTACGGAAAGAGAAGTACCTTCTTAGGTAAACCTTCTGGGGAGCTACAGTGTCCTTTAATAAGCTCCTGCAAATAAGTTGTAAGGAATTTCATATACATTTGTCTATAGTGGAGAATATAAGAAATCTTTATTTCATTTAGATTATCAACTATTGATTACCAGTAACTTATTTTGATTCCTTCGATGCTATATCTTTTGCTTGAGTTTTCGTTTGTGCTGCCAACAAATTTTCTTTTAAGGTTATCACAATGGCTATTGATGCTTCATGCCTGGTATGCGCTTGAGGAAATTTAAGCGTCATTGTGATAGTCTATTCTTCTAATCCGAATGATTTACATCCTTGCAATTGTGACAACTAAACTACTATATATTTTCAACTAGTGAATCTGTGCATAGTGATCGCAAGACTAAATTGCGGTGATTTAAAGACAGATTTTGAGTCCTCATGAGAGATGAAAGCTTTTATGCTATGAATGATAGATGGTTCAAAATGGTAGCTCGTTATATGTGATCAACCTTTTTTAACTAGCCAGGACAAGGATTCTGTAACTGCAAATTATGGAGCATTTTTTCCCTGTGCAACCCTTGTTTAATGTCAGGATAAATTCTTTAGTGACTCGACCTTTTGTATCAGTAATGCAAATATGCATTGTTTTCAGTTGCAGAACTATTGAAACACTGGCCTCTCCAGAATTTTCTACAGTTGCTGGGAGATAATCTTGCTTATCTTATTTCATCGGCTTGGTTATAGTACAGATTGAAACGATGTTTTATCTTGCATCAACAGTCCTTTCCTTCCCTTTCAGTTTGCAATACTTCATTGTGGTGGGCTCTTTCAGTTGCATTCCATTGCAGAAGACTATTATTTGGCAGACAGACTACCTTATAAACGAAGTTAGATAGGCAGCAGACAAGTGTTTCAGGTAATTGCCAAACTAAGCATGTTGAATATTCAGGATACGATCCTTCGTAATGGGTAAGCTTCATATATTAATAGTTCAGAGGAACTCGAATTGGGCTTGAAAGATAGCTGCACGATATTTCGTTAACAGCACTGGAGGAATCAATAAGCTTCGTGCAGTTAGATTATATACTATCTTCTTTCAGGAATAATCATAAAACAAAAAAAACAGCAAAGGGAAGAACGAGAAGTAAATAAACAAGTGATCCAGTAAAGTCCTAACCAGTTTGTCAGAATCTGCAGTCCTGCAACCATAATGGGTAGAATACAATCCCCTATAAGAACAAACGAGGAGATTCTATTCCCTAAACACACGAGCCAGAGTGAAACCCGCGCTTGGATGACATCGATCTAAGCTCACAACCTTCCCCAGATATGTTCCAAGCAGATATCACAATCTTTTCCATCTTCTGTCACCGTTGTTCTTCGCATAGCGTCATTGCTTCCTTTGAAGCAGGCAACGGCCCCGTCTTGCGGTCTGTCTGCAACTCCAGGTTTTCTCAGGGAGACCAACACATCCCATAGGGAAAGCGATGAGCTTGTTCCCTGAGAATCTTCTCTGAAGCTTTCAGTATCTACCGGGGTGCATGGAGAAATTTATTATGGTCAAGCCTCTATGCGATAGGTGACGTGGCAGGTCGTTCTTTGCCATGTCATCCTGAGCAACAACACCTTTGCGCAGTTGTGAAGACAGTGTGGGCGCGATACGAGTCGTTCAGGACAAACGATCAATCATTTGAATAGGAGACGCGTGGTGCGTTCAGTAACATGCAAAACGACGTGCCATCAAGCAGTTAGGAGTGACGGAGAATATTTTAACTGTTCGAGAGCAACGCCAGAAGACATCATCACCGACACGCTAACTGTAACAATAAAGCGCTGCGCTCTCTCTCTCTCTCTCTCCCATTTCCGCTGCCAAAGAGAAGTGCGTATACATATACATTTATTTATATATATATAGTTTTGTAGGAACTGCAAGCGGCTCTGTAAGCAACCGTCATCTATCTCTACCCCATCATCGCAGCTGGGGCCCACCCTCAATGGATTCACAGGATTCCAGTCGGCTCGACTTCTTCCAGATTTACCGCCGTTACTGCGGTAACTTCACTCACGCCCTCTGGATTCTGTCTGTCGATTTTTTATGTTGTTTTTGTTACCCTCCCCATGTGAAGATTTGGGGTGTGGGGAAAAGAATCTGTGCTTTTGGCGAATTGGGTTGGATTAAGGGGTAGAGGTTTAAGTATTGCCTTTTTCGCTAATTTTTGTTTTTGATTTCTTTGATGAGGAAATAGATCTTTTTTTTATAGGTGTATTTATTCGATTACTGGTTCATTGGCTACTAATGATTTGAAGATGGTGTAGTTTAGCTGTTCAGACAAGTCGTTTAAGCTGTAATTTGGTTAAGAATTGAAAAAAAATGGCTTTTGTTTTTATTAGGAATTTTTAGAGATGGTAAGGTAATAATATGATGCTGAGTTGTGTTCTGACAAGTTTTACTCCATCCGTGTGCTACTGGGTTGCCCAGTTGTTTGGCACTGAAAGTGTTTCTCTTTTTCGTTAAATTCTCCAAGATATTAGGTCAGGGAAGCTATATGAGGAACAAAATAGCGGTCCAGATAATGAATTGCACTGCGGAAACTCTTTGAAGGATGGATTGGCTCAACTTCTTAAATTTGTAGAGTCAAGGCTGCATGCAAGGTAGAAATCTACTTATACCTTAAGTGTGGAATTTTGTGGTTTGGAATAATGACTGCATGATTGAAGAATTCTTGTGGGTTAGGAGTGTGGAAAAATTTTAATGACCTATCTCATTGAGGTTAATTTAGTCATTTCCTCAACTTCCTGTAATGAGAGTTTTGGTGATTCCATTGACAGGATTTCAGTTTTTGACGAATTGCACACCCTCATGTCCCAGTTAGAGTTTATGGTGCGTTTCCATTCATCCGTAGCTCTTCATGCGAGATGCTTTTGGTGTCTGCTTGATGATGCTGATCAGTGAGCGTCATGCTTTGCATCGGCAAATTGAAGTTCTTAATGAAAATTTCTTCTGTCTTTTCATTTTTAATTCAAAATTTTCTCACAGATGGCTTTGGTTTTGGTTATTCTCTGCAGGTTGATTTCTCAAAATTCTCTCGTTTCTATGATTTTGTATTCTTCATGTGTCGTGAAAATGGTCAAAAGAATATCTGTAAGCTCTTTTTATCCCTTTCTGTGGCTTCATTGAATGTGTGACCTATAGATTATTTAATGAATTGTGATGCATACGCTTTGGTTATTGAATTACCTTTTACAAGTTGCTAAAGGCTTCTACTTTTCTGAAATGGTTTGCAGCTGTAGACAAGGCTATTAATGCCTGGAGATTAGTTCTAGCTGGGAGATTTCGGCTGCTAAATGAGTGGTGTGACTTTGTACAGGTACCTGCAGTTCTAAATGGTCTGGAGTATTAAATTTTATGATTATGGGTTTGATTTCTTCTTCTTTTTAAGCTTCATCACTTAAGGAGAGTATTCTTTGGTTTCTATTTTTGCTATTTCTTTTAAGCAACTAATTTTTTGAATTTATTTAGCAAAACCAGCGCTATAACATCTCTGAGGATACTTGGCAGCAAGTTTTAGCGTTTAGCCGGTGTGTTCATGAAAATCTTGAAGGGTATGACTCTGAAGGTACAATATCTTTAGAATTCACTTGGCGAACTAAGATCTCCATGATTGCATATAGTTAGATACCTCTTTTCTTCAGCTGAACATACCCATGCATTGTTAATTCTGATATATCATAAGCTAAGGTGTAACATTAATGGTAAATATTTCGGGATGGCGAGTCAAATGCTGTCTTTTTTCTGTCATTCTGACTGGTTTATGTTTGCTGTCTTTTGTGCTTTGTTCATGAAATTAACTAATTCTGCTAATTTCTCCTCCATGTGTGGTTCATGTCTGTTATATATCAGTATGTATGAACAACCTGTTCTATGGTATTTTTATCCTTGAATAGGAGATAAATGTAATACTATAATACATTGATTCTATGATTATGAAAATTTCATTGTACTGCTCAACCTTTTGTTCCTTTGTTTTGCTGATGAATCCTAATACGTGCTGTATAAGGGCGCACATGACTTGTTTTTTGTTTTCTGAATTGTTGTTGAAAAGAAAAGTTGTAGATGATCTCTTCTATATTGTGTCAATTTGCAGGTGCTTGGCCAGTCCTGATAGATGAATTTGTTGAGCATATGTATAGGTTCGATTCTGTACCTTCAAAAATAAATTCACTCTTCTGAAGATGTCTTCAATATATCCTGGATGCTAAATAGTTCTATTTTCAAGCTAAAAGTTATCCTCATATGCCTACAATTAAAGTTGACCTTTTCTTCCACCTCTGCCCGACCTTCATAGGGTATCCAGCCGCAACAAAGACACTAATTTTTTCTGCAACTGTGGTGCTTCTGAGTCTCGGTCATCCGTTTTTGAAGAACCTCTTCCTGGTAAGACACCCAATTCTTGCAGAAGTTCCATTTTTAGGAACCCATGTACGTGTGCTTCTCAAAGGGAGCTTTGGCCTAATAACTGGTTTTTGTCGCAGGATTGCAAATTGCTCCAGGTTCCAAGAGGAAGCTACCTCACTTTCAAAAAGATGAAATGGAGACCTCAGATATTCTATTTCCAGACCTTACACACCTGAATCTGATTTCAAGTCCAAAGAGAAATAGGCTGATTGTTCATAGACCATTAAACTTGGAGAATAATTCACCAAGTACTACAGCTGCTGAATTCACAGAGATGATCAAGCTGAATAGCCCTCTGGGATCAACAAAATCTCCGTGTGCTTTTGATGGTTGCCTGTCTAGGGGCATTCAAGGACTGTTCACAACTCGTTCTTATATTCAACTTGATCAAGAGAGAAGAGTTTCTTATACATAGTGCCTCTCTATGGTTGATAAAAACAGAAATGCTTGAGGGTTGTGTTGGGTGTATTTTTTCTCCCGGAGCATGCAATGGGTTTTTGCTTGTTTGCTTGTTTGCTTGTTGATGAACATGCTGTTTCTATTGATCACAGCAAAAAAAAAAAAGTCACTAGAATTGTTTGGATTCACAATATTGTCGTCATTAACAAGGTTTGGCTGCGGAATCTGCGTTAGGCAAAGAGTCCAAAGGGTTAAAAGAACTCGTCTTGTTCCGGGAGAGTGCGCTGCGCTCAATTCTATAATGATGCAATTTGAATTCAGATTCAAACCCTTCTAGATTATGGGGCTTAAGGTAGCCATAGAGGAGGTTCAAGAGAAAAGCGAGCTAGAATAAACAAAGATGATAGCTTCTTGATCTAATTACGTATCTACTATGTAGCCAATATAATGTTGGCGTACTCTAAATATACTTATTAGAAGTGATATTATGCTTTGACGAGGATCTGGTAGCATAATCGTGATCTCGGGTTAGATTCCAAAAAAATACATGAGTATGATTGAACGACGAGAGGAACTCTTCATTATTCAAAACCGTATCCACTGTGTATTAGACGATAAAAGAAAGGTAGTACTGTATCATGTGGCTAGTCTGATGAGGGGCAACAAACCAGAAGACATCATTTCCTACCACACTAATCCTGAAAAGAAAAGTTTCCACTTCCACATCAGAAAGCTGAGAGCGTACACAAGTCACCACTGGTACTTGGCAGCAACAAGGACTTCTTCATATTGCTCAGCAGCATGGTCCCAGCTGAGGTCCTGTGACATCCCTCTTTTCTGGAGCCCTTCCCAGCTCTTCTTGTACTCTCTGTAAGTCAATAAGCAGTTCCCTAATGCATGGATCAATTTACCTGATCCGGCACTATCAAATGTCCATCCGAGCCCTGTTTCACTGTATGGATCAAAAGGTTGTACCGTATCCTTCAGTCCACCGACAGCATGAACGACTGGAATTGTTCCATACATCATAGCATACAACTGGTTAAGCCCACAAGGCTCAAATCTCGACGGCATGAGCAAAATGTCAGCACCAGCGGTTATCCTGTGAGACATCTTCACAGAAAAACCAACCCATCCCCGGACTTTGTCATTGTGTTGGCTTTCGAACTGCCTAAGCAACTGTTCCAAGTCTTGTCTTCCAGTACCTAACATGATTAGCTGCACATCTTGATCAACCATCCATGGAATAGCCTCAGCTATGAGATCAACTCCTTTTTGATGGTCCAACCTTCCAATGAAACCAATCACAGGGATATCTGGGCGTATGGGCAAGCCAAGCTCCTTTTGTAGGGCTGCCTTACACTGAGGCTTTCCAGTATGAAGCGTGTCCAAGGAGTAGTTGGTATAACCATCTGATGTCAGATGAACATCCAATCGTGGATTCCACTCCTTTGTATCAATCCCATTCACAATGCCCTTTAATTTCCAGTCGTTCTCATTTATGATATTGTGCAGACCCCAACCACCCTCGGATGTTTTAACCTCCCAGGCATATCCATGACTAACAGTAACCACACGATCTGCTGCCTTCAGACCAGCTGCAAAGATATTGGAATGTTCACCACCAACAGGATCATACAATTTGAACAAGTCAATGTAGTTTTCCGGTAGATCCAAACGGAAGAAATCGTCCACCGGACCCCGGCCCTGTATAAATACCAACCTTTTGTATTAATGAAAGTTGAAAGATTCACTGTCACATGTTTGAATGATATAACCAGTAATTCTTCAATAATAATTCAAACATATGATGATGTTAGATGAGGATAAGCAAGCAATTATCTATAAGGTGGAGAAGCAATGAAGCTAAAACCAGATAATATAAATCCAATTGAAATTTTTACAGTCCTCTCAAAGCATCTCACTATCTGCACTGGAGTCATTTCCAGATCAGTGGTCAAGTATAGCATTTTAGCACCATCTCCTTAAGAAATGTGAGCTACTAGACTGCATTAGGGTTCAACTAGAACAGCAAATCATGTTAAAGGTGCAATGAGCACACGTGATGCGATATCTGCTCAAGCGCAAGGTAGAAAAGAAGCATTTGAATAAGTACGCATACAAGTGCACTAAAACTGCAGATATTTTTCCTTTGTTTCCTAAAAGACTAGATACACAGTTTGTACCTGGTGAGCTATGTTATGAATTACAAGAATGCATCTTGTATATTTCATTAACCCATTATCCCTATAGTATGCCTTCAGATACACTGGCAACAAAGCAGTGTGCCAATCATTTGCAATGAAGACCAAATTTCCATCACCGTAGCAGATACCGGCACATGGGACATGCCACGGAACCTACAAGCCATAAAAAATCACTAATAAGATAACAAATAGTCGAGAAGATTCAACCATGAGAAAAAAACTCAAGAAAGTCCCCAACCTCATGAATTATTGCACATTGCACATTGCACATTCCAATATTTCTAAAGATTACTTCATTTTAATGGATACGTACCATGTTAAGGTATATGAAGAGATATACCTTACAGAGCCAAAGATATTATCATTAGCTTGAAGCAATTGCATCGAACATATTGTTCAGCTGATATGTACCAGTAGATGAACCCTATACCGGACTACTCATAAGGTAAATGAACAAATATTTAGGTTCAACACAGCAGACATTTAGCTAAGTTTACTATCAGTTTGTCTCTGCTGCCCATATGATTAAGAACTTAGAAGTCAACTATGTTTCTTATTCAGAAAATTGTTGCAAAACTATAGAATGCAACAGAACAGGGTACAATCCTGTTACGGTCATCCAACAAATCAGATGAATTAGGATTTGGCATAACTTACGGATGAAGATTCTGAGTGATTTACACAAACCAAACAGGTACTAAAAGCTTTCATGCAAATGTACCTCAACAGCCGCCTTGCAAAACAATAACATGCGCTTTAAAATGTCCTGCAACACAAAAATCAAAGCAATGAGAATTAGAAGTCAAAGTATAACCACCCAAATTTTCATCTAGCCATATAATTTATCCAAAATACCATATTCGTACTTGAAAAAGGAATATCATCTAAATTATAATTCTTAAAGTATGAACGAGAGAGAGAGAGGGTGCAGTTAATGGTTGTAAATACAAGTACACTGCCAGGGCATCACAATAGTACAAGCCATCATTTCTTTTCCCTATGACATAGCAGAAACATCCTACATAAAACTTGGCTACAGGGTTTTGTTGTCATCATGTAAAATTACGCTGGTCCTTCTTCCAAGACTATAAAGTTCAGACATAAGAAAGAGTTTCTTACCAGATGACTCCCTCCATATATATTGTTCTCAATGTGCCGAAAGATATGAGAATCCATGAAAACAAAATCTACACCATCAATGAAGGCGTGGAGGTATGTTACTTCAATATCCTGAAAAGAGATAGATCATCTCCAAATTGAGAAATGACAAAAATCTTATCATCTAAAAAAAATAGGATAAACAGCTAGCTATAGCTAAATGCTGCAGCTTTGCATACCTGACCATCCGCCTTATACATTTTCCTAACTCCAGTTTCATGAAGATTGGCATAGTTACCATATCGCGGTACCACAACCTACAACAAATAAACAGCTGATGGAAATTTCAAAAAATTAAAGAGAAACAGTACAAGTATCTGGGTTAATCAAAAGAAGCTCAAGAGTCATCGATGATAATTGCAACTCTCAACCAAAAGGCACAGAAAGAGAAATTGAACACAAGATATCAAAGGATCTTCCCGTCATGGTAGCTTGCAAGTTGACAAAACAAGAGTGAAATGCAAAGACAATATATCAAAATTGATTAGATATTTAGATAAATGGATAAACTAAGGAAAGAGTTCTATTACCATAACCCTATGTCCTCGCCGAGCCAATGCCTTTGGTAGAGATCCAGCAACATCTCCAAGTCCACCTGTTAGAGTACTTTGAGTTTAGTCCCAGTTATCAAGAAAGTCAAAATAAACATTGCCACACCTCATAGCTAAACACAGTATGAATATTTTTCCCATCTTAGAGTTAGGTTTTGACATGGAACACCTGTTTTTGAAAATGGAGCACATTCTGCAGCAACCAGAATAACATTCATGACATTAACACCAGCCAAAGGAAGGGGAACTGCATCTTCTGCACTAGGATCACTTTCAACATTTTTACTCTTTGGCAAAGAAGATTCCTGTAAAATTTCGAGCTTTTGATCTTTTACAGGAGAAATTTCTGTGGTTTTAGACAGAAAAGATGGCAATTTCTCCGACCAAACTTTCTCTGAGCTGCTTTGGGTAGAATTACCAACAGAGGGAGCCTTTTGAGAGGTGAAGATTTTGGCAGGTTCTTTTCCCTCTTCACTATAACCTTTATCACCAGCTGAAAATGCAGTTTCCGGTACCTCATTTACAGTTGAATGAATAGAGATGCTTGGATCAATGCTGTCATTTTGTTCAAGAGGATCATCAACGGTATTTGAAAGATGGCCAGGATTTTGGTTTTCAATCTCCTCAAAAGAATCAACATTTACTTCTGGATCAATAATGGTGCTTTTTATGGAAGAGACCAACTTGTTTCGTTCAGCAATCTGCAACGAACAGGTATATTCCGTCAAAAGCAATCAAATTTGGAGCTGAAACACAATCAAACACTACGCGGGGATCCATCTCGAGGTTGTAGTATGGGCATGACGAAAGCACTCTTCACGGCCATTAACAACAGAAATGTGCTTTGCTTAGTAATTTTCTTTACATATGTATATCATTAGCATCCAGAAAGATAAATTTATTTTGGATGCAAGTAAAGTCAGAAGCTTTCTCAGCAAAAGCATAATGATCCACATTCGTCAAGCAGCTGTATTGGAATTTATAGTGTTATCTAACCAAAAGCTAGATTTTAAACCGCGCAACTAAAACAGTTGGCTCCATAATGTAGTTACAATTGAGCTTTAAAAAGACCTCAAAAAATTTTGAAGGAGTGAAGAAAGATAATATTTGTCAAGAAATCGAATAACCATAATCCACAAACTTTGGGCATAAACTGAAAATTCTAAAAAAATTAACAAACAGATATTTGTTGGGATAACTCCAAGTTCAAAAATACAAAAACAATGGCAGGAGATCACCTGCTTAAGTAGGTCCCTTTGGATAGCAAGAACCTTTTTGCTCTTCTCAATGGTAGCCAGAAGTTTTTCATTTGCTTCGCCATCACTCTCGTCACTCTCGCGACTCTCGCCACTCTCACCTTTCTCAGCGATAGCCCTCACAGGCTGAATCCTGCCTGCAAACCCATCACTAAAAACAGGAAAAGTTTGCGACTTTCCTAGCCCGCAAATGAAAAAGGCTAACTTGGGTTGACTATGGCATTTTCCATGGAAAAGAACTGAACTTTCTGCCTTGGGTCCAGTGATAAAAGGAAATGACCGTATGGAGGTCATTCTATTTTTTCCAAAACTGGATCCTCGGAACTAACAGTAATAGCTTACTGTTCAAAAAGCTGGGTTCTTTCCAATATTCACCGTCGATGACACAGAAGAAATGAAGAGGTGAGCGAACCCAACTGAGGAGCTGGATTCCAAGTTAAAAATGGTTAGAGCACCAGAGTATTGGTAAATGCAATGAAGCGTGGAAATAAAGGACGACGCATGATTGTAGCAGCATGAAAGTTATTTTGGATTGTCGTTTCCCCACGAAGGGTAATCACAGAGATGAGTGGTTTTGAGGTTCAGTATTTTTACGGAATTTCAAGTTTAGCTATTGAATTTGCTTCCTTATATTTATCTGGTTCATACTTTTCGGTGAAGATCAAGTGGGCCTAGGGGTAGGCCTGGTTCTTTTGCAAGGTGAACTTCGCCACCAACTCTTCCTCTTGAAACCTTATCAATTGTGTTCAGATCCATCTCGTGGTAAATCTTCCCTGATATTTAAAACGTGTAGCCCCTCGCATGAGTCCTGACTATCGCCTTGATATTGACCTGTGAAATTGAACTATTTGTGGTGGTGAGCTCCGTGTTTTACTAAGAATTTGATGGGTTTTTGTACTGTGTGATGCCTATAATACACTTCCTAACCCCCCCTCCTTTTGACCTCGGTGTGACTAAAAGGTAAAATGTCTATGGCTTTATATTTTTCATTTAACAGTGCAGATTGTAGTAGATGCTGCCCTAATTTATTACCTTTTAAGGATCCTCTTTCTTTAATTTAATCCATGGCTTTGAAGTGTGTAACTTTATAAGAGGGTGTTGCTCATTTTGTTGTTTCTTTCCCTACTAAACATAAAGTGAAGATTAGGGACAGAGGAAATGCTCACTTTGTGCCTTGAAGGGTAAGAAGCCGATGAAAAGAGGTTGAAAATTGAAGAAATGGATTGGAAATGTTTCTATTGGGTTCTTGATTACTGTGCTGGTCCTCAGGAATAGTCTGATGAAAAGAGAAACCCAGAGCCGGTTAAATAATTCATGTTTGCTGATAGACTGGTTTCTGGGCTTTTTCACCAAGATCCCACACATTAGTCGCACTGTTTCTGGGTCTGGAAAGTATTATATGTCAATTATGACTTCTGACCCCATGTTTTATTTGTAATTCTTATCAAACTGTGTCCTAGACAGTGGCAAATAATTGGGTTATGACACTTGTAAAGTTATTTGCAGAACAAAATGATTGTAAATGAACAGGAATACGCACCACCGTGTCCCTTCCAAGTGTGTGGTGGTGAAAGAAGAGGGACAAAGAATGGAACTGGGTCGTGATTCTTTGCCTGGCCAGGCTACACCATCTTGGGTTTTATCCAGAATTGTCGAGCCAAATCATGTACGTTAGCGATGGATACACCACCCTTTCTAGACCCTTCAAGAACGAACCACCGGACAATGAAGGTGAATATCAGCTGCATGAGAGGATGCTAGATTGAAGTGCTGGAAGCATCTTTTGTCCCTTTATTTAAACTATCTTGAACTGTTTTCTGTACAAACCAGAGACAGCCCATTAAGCCAAACTGTGCAAGATTCGGAATCTTGAAGGTGATTAAAGTTCCTGAACTTTGTGAAAAAAAAAATGGCACCTGCTCTTTCTCTGTGTGGGTGTTGTCTTAGGAGGGTGTTGTCTTAGGAACTGTTTTATTTTTTAGAAGATTTGATTTGATTTTGATTTGTTTCTTAGTTTGAATAAGTTAATCTGTTTAGATCAGATTGTTAGGTTCCGTATTTTTAGATTTTTTCAGGTTTTATTCTATTGTATAAATTCAGCTTCTATCAATGAGAAATATGAACCATTCTAGTTTTTTATACGTTCTTTTCAACATCACCAACAAAGTGGTAGCGGAGCTATTTTCTTAGAGGACCTGTGTTGAGTGAACCAGTGTCAAAATGTCTTCAACAAACACCTCTTTGTCACCCCCTATTTTTCTTGGAGAGAATTATCAAATATGGGCAGTAAAGATGAAGGCTCATTTGAGAGGTCTCGGTTTATGGCAGTATGTTGAAGAAGAAAGACAGATAGCTCCATTAGGCAACAACCCTACTCTGAATCAAATTAGAGCACATGCTGATGAAGAGGCAAAAGCTCCAAAAGCCTTGTCTCAGATTTATGCTGCTGTTTCTGAGTTAGTTTTTACAAGAATTATGACTTGTGAGACGCCAAAACAAGCTTGGGATACGCTCAAGGAAACTTATCAAGGGAGCGAAAGAACCAGGCAGATGCAAATTTTGAATCTCAAAAGAGAGTTTGAAAATTTGAGAATGAAGGAAACAGAAAGCATAGAAGTTTACTCTGATGGACTCTTAACTATAGTCAATAAGATCAGATTGGCTGGAGAGGACTTGCCTGATAGCAGAATTGTGGAGAAGGTGCTAGTAAGCTTGCCGGAAAGATTTGAAGCCAAGATATCTTCTCTGGAAGATTCGAGAAATCTTTCACAAATTTCTTTGGCTGAGTTGATGAATGCATTAAGCGCTCAAGACCAAAGGAGAGGTTTTAGGCAAGAGACGGCGATTGAAGGTGCTTTTCAAGCCAAGTTTAGAAAGTCATTTCAGGCTGACAAAAACAACAAGAAAGGGTGGTTCAAGAAGGAGAAGAGTGGAAACAGTGAAGATGGTGACAAAAGAAAATTTCAGCCATGTGAACACTGTAAAAAGACAACACATGAGGCTTGGCGTTGCTGGTTTAGGCCTAATGTTGTGTGCAGGTCTTGCAATCAGAAAGGGCATGTGGAAAAGGTTTGCAAACACAAGAGACAAGAAGAACAAAATGCTCAAGTGGCTGACCAGTCACAGGAGGAGGAGTATTTATTTGTGGCATCTTGTTTTACTGGAAATACCTCCAGTGAAGCATGGCTTATTGATAGTGGGTGTACCTACCATATGTCCCATGATAAGTCAATATTCAAGAAGCTTGATGAATCATACGTTTCCAAAGTAAGAATTGGGAATGGAGCTTGTATTGATGTTAAAGGCAAGGGAGATGTTGGCATTGAAACAATCTCAGGTATAAAACTGATTCCTAATGTTTTATATGTACCTGAAATTAACCAAAATCTGTTGAGTGTTGGACAGCTCGTTGAGAATGGTTTTTCTTTAAACTTTAAAGACAAAACCTGTGAGATTTTTGATTCTAAGGGCAAAAGATTGTTCTTAGTGAAGATGAAGGGGAAAAATTTTTCATTGGAGTGGGAGCAAACAAATCCTTGTGTACATTCTAATCTTGATGATGAAGTTAATGGAAGTGAATTGGGTAAAAATAGTGGGACGCATGTTGATAATGCAAAGGGAGACAAGGAAGAGCTGGATGACAATGATGATGATTTTGGCGAGAGGTCTGTTCATGGCGGGACAAGCAGGAAAAGAAAATTTGATTCAAAAGAGGATAACAACAAAAAATAACAATTCATTTTTGGAGTGAAAGAGTCAAAGCCGCCAGAAAAAACAGAAGAGGAGAAGGAATTAGATGCCCTCTGGGCCGAGATGGCTTTAGCTCTCTGTGAAGATGAGACCACTGAGTCTTCAAAGAAAACAGATGAAGCTGAAGTTTCACAACCTTTGGCTGGCCTCCAGACGACTACTTCTTGTTGTCAAGGGAAGCATGAGCTTATATTGGATGAAGAAATAGGAGTTATATGCAAATATTGCTCATTTGTTCAAGTGGAGATTAAATATTATGTACCGCTTTTTGGTACAAATCCTTGGGGAAAAACATAGCTGGAGAAATTTATCGTTAGGATGGAGATGAGAATATGCAGCTCCTAATCCAGGAGGAGATGTGGGTGTTGTCTTAGGAGCTGTTCTATTTTTTAGAAGATTTGATTTGATTTTGATTTGTTTCTTAGTTTGAATAAGTTAATCTGTTTAGATCAGATTGTTAGGTTCCGTATTTTTAGATTTTTTCAGGTTTTATTCTATTGTATAAATTCAGCTTCTATCAATGAGAAATATGAACCATCCTAGTTTTTTATACGTTCTTTTCAACATCACCAACACTCTGCCTTTTTCCAGCGTTCCCATCTGCAAATCCCACGAATTACCAAAGGATACCACCTGCAGTCCCAAAAGTGGTTACAGAGATATCCCATCTCATAGAGCATTGCTTGACGTGAAACACAGTCGGAGAATCCTACTAAACGTCACTGGCTTAGGCCTTTTAAGCGAAGGGCTCTCTGCTGTTAAGCCTGCAAGGGCCGAGCCAGAGAGTCCGGCTGCTTCAACATCGAGTAGAATGTCATACTCGAGATTTTTGCAGTATTTAGATGAAGGTGCTGTGAGGAAAGTGGACCTGTTTGAGAATGGGACCGTTGCTATTGCTGAGATATTCAATCCCGCACTTGATAGGATCCAAAGGGTCAAAATTCAACTACCAGGATTGCCTCAAGAATTGTTGAGAAAGATGAAAGACAAGAACGTGGATTTTGCTGCTCATCCAATGGATGTCAACTGGGCTGCTGCCATACTTGACTTAATGGGAAACTTGGCTTTTCCTTTGATATTGCTTGGGACTTTGTTGTTAAGGTCATCGTCCATGAACAACCCTGGAGGTCCCAGCTTACCATTTGGCCTTGGAAGGTATGTTATAGAAAGCTGAAGTTATTAGTTGCAGGAAGAACTAGAAATATCTAGAGATTTCCCCGTGATGTTCATTGATTTAGAACATACAAAATATTTATGGCTTAGTGAGAGATAACCTTGTGTTGCTCCACCAAGAACAGGAACAAAGCCAAATTCCAAATGGAACCCAATACGGGAGTTACATTCAACGACGTTGCTGGAGTTGATGAAGCAAAGCAAGATTTTCAAGAAATTGTTGAATTCCTGAAGACACCTGAGAAATTTGCAGCAGTGGGTGCAAGAATTCCTAAAGGAGTTCTATTGGTTGGACCTCCAGGGACCGGGAAGACCTTGCTAGCCAAGGCAATAGCTGGAGAAGCTGAAGTTCCTTTCTTTTCACTGTCAGGATCAGAGTTCATCGAGATGTTTGTTGGTGTGGGAGCTTCAAGAGTGAGGGACTTATTCAACAAGGCAAAGGCAAATGCACCGTGCTTGGTCTTTATCGATGAGATTGACGCTGTGGGAAGGCAGAGAGGAACTGGTATTGGTGGAGGAAATGATGAGAGGGAACAAACGCTAAACCAGTTGCTGACTGAAATGGATGGTTTTACTGGTAACAGTGGAGTGATTGTTATTGCTGCTACAAATCGCCCTGAAATACTTGATTCTGCGCTGCTAAGACCTGGAAGATTTGACAGACAGGTTAGCAATTATACCTCGACAATTTAACCTTTCAAATACAGAACATTTCTCCTATTATAGCAAATGAAATTAACGAAAGATCTGTTCTGATGGAATATTAACAGGTCAGTGTTGGGTTGCCAGATGTTAGAGGAAGGGAAGAGATCTTGAAGGTTCATAGCAACAACAAGAAGCTCGACACCAATGTCTCTCTTACGGTCATAGCCATGAGGACCCCAGGATTTAGTGGAGCAGACTTGGCGAACCTAATGAATGAAGCAGCCATTCTTGCTGGCAGGAGAGGCAAAGACAAGATCACACTGACAGAGATAGATGATTCAATTGATCGAATTGTGGCAGGAATGGAAGGAACCAAGATGACCGATGGAAAGAACAAACTTCTGGTGGCTTACCATGAAACTGGCCATGCTGTTTGCGCGTAAGTTACCTACGTGCATGGTTTTGTTAAGCAAGAACTCGATCTGTGAACTTACGCAGGAGTTCTGTATGTAATTTGCCATTTACAGGACACTGACTCCGGGTCATGATCCAGTTCAGAAAGTAACTCTCGTCCCGCGAGGCCAAGCACAAGGTCTTACATGGTTCATACCTGGCGAAGATCCTACACTGGTCTCCAAGCAACAGCTCTTCGCGAGGATAGTGGGAGGCCTTGGAGGTAGAGCAGCAGAGGAAGTAATCTTCGGCGAACCGGAGATCACCACCGGTGCAGCGGGGGACCTGCAACAAGTCACTCAAATCGCTAGACAGGTTTGCTAAAGCTACATACAAGAGAGCTATATAATGGAAGAGGAATCTGCCATCTTAGCTAACAGGTAGTTGTAACCCATGCAGATGGTAACCGTGTTTGGCATGTCTGAGATTGGACCATGGGCATTGACAGACCCGGCAGTTCAAAGCAGTGATGTGGTGCTCAGAATGCTAGCCAGGAATTCCATGTCGGAGAAACTCGCAGAAGACATTGACTCGACGATTCGAGACATAATCGATAGAGCCTATAACATTGCAAAAGACCATATACGAAACAACAGAGAGGCCATCGATAAGCTTGTGGAAGTGCTGGTAGAGAAAGAAACCCTAACAGGGGATGAATTCAGGGCAATCCTGTCAGAGTTTAGTGATATCCCTCTAGAAAAACTGGACAGAACCCCTGTCCGAGAAATGATCAACGCTTAGGAAAAGTCACCACACTCACTGTACCATATGGTTTAAGGATAGCAACTTAATACAAAATAGACACGTTCCGTATCTATTGAATTGCTGCCGACAAATAACACTAAACAGACATAATCATACAACAAAGAACACTAAAGAAACATAATCATACCATCCTATCCTCTGGAAAACATATTTTAACTACTTCTGCCTACTTCGACCAGTAAATCAACTCACATTTATGTCCGGTCTGATATTTTTTATTCATGGATATGTTGATCTTTTTTTTACTAGACCTAAATTTTATTCAATATTTTGTATCTGTAAAGATATAATAAACTTCGAGATATAAAATTTTTAAAATATTTAAATACAAAAAAATATTTTATGTCAAACCCTATCTTGTCTCCTAATATTCTTTTATTTCAAACCAGAGCATTTATTCTAATGGGTCGCTGATTCTTTTTGTGACGTGGTCCTTGGTCCATGAGAATCAGAATTTACCCCTAGTGTTCCAAAATTAACACCTTTTCTCGATTTCCATTTTACGGAATATAGATCGTTCGTAAGCTTTTGTAATCGGATGGATTGTCGTATTTTCCCATGCTTCTTATATGACAAAAATCGGTATGGGCCTCATCCTATAAATAAATATAATAAGACATGAAACAAAAATCATATGCTCAAAATTCTCCCCAAAAATATTTAAAAATAAATAAATAATAATTTTGTCACCCTTTATAAAAAAATGATTCCACAAACCAAATGCACATAAAATGTATAATGTAAATGAAAATGAAGGGTAAATTCCATGGGGAGTAGATTTCAGCTTTTCTATGTCTGTCCAAAATTACAATCCGTCCCTTCGTACATTTGACATGGCAATGGTTATGTGAGTCTATGGATCGGTAATTAAGTAATAATCTGTTAACTTCAATTCCATCTATAACCACTTATAATATATAGTTAATAGAAATTATTATCTAACTCTATTCATCTTTAATCAATTCCAATTATAATACCAACCTTAAACACTGACATCTCCAATTGTAACTATGACAAAGCTTTTTGGCATTTGGCTAGCTAACATGATTCATGATTCACGATTCACGTCTCCATACCAAAATCCGTCCCACTGAAGATAAGTAAAACGAGATTCAAATCCTATGATATAATATATAATCTCGAATCGTAACCGAAAAAAAATATAAAATCGACAAGTTGAATTTAAAAAAATCAATTTTTGTGCATATTTTTTATTGGAATCATCCCTCCACAATTCCTTCCCTAACTTCGCCCACGGCACCCACAAAGTAAAAAATAAACGAGTGTGCATTAATTAATAGTCCCATGACACGAACCTCGCCAATGGGCTGTCCATGACGTTAACTCGAGCATCGCAACCATTGGGTTGTTTTCCCTATATTAAGGTAAGGTCCCTTGAGTTTTTTCATGACTCATCCATCAGTTCTGCAGGGTGGTCTCTCTCGGTCAGGGTAAATGGCAGCCATAGATCAAAGATTTGAAAATGGCGCTGCCCTGGAAGAACTGACCTCAGTGGAGAACCCAAGGCCATACATCGTCCGACTATTTCGGAAACACTACCCTCCAGATTTCCTCAGAAAGGTATTAATTAGTTCCAATACAGCTGCTCCTGAAAGACCTCTCACGGTATGTTTGTTCCTCGGGGAAAAGCTCTCATGCAGTGTGTCCCCGACGATTAATCTTGCTCTTCTATGCCCATTTCTGCATAATTTTTTTTTCTGCTTATCATGAATTCCAAGTTAGCGTCCTTCTAACTCTCCTTTCTTTGCCTATGTCTGCTTAAACTGAGCAAACAGGTAGTTGCAGAAGTCATGGCCACCTTCCTGTTAGTCTTCGTGACATGTGGTGCTGCTGCTATCAGTGCGACAGACGAGCACAGAGTCTCAAAGCTGGGATCCTCGGTCGCAGGAGGTCTTGTAGTGACGGTGATGATATACGCAGTGGGGCACATTTCTGGCGCACACATGAACCCTGCTGTCACCACCGCCTTTGCAGCCGTCCTGGGTTTCCCATGGAATCAGGTATGCCTGTACATATCAATCAATCTCTGGTTCCGATGATATTCAACTGTATCTGGTGCTTCCTGGTTGTTTCTTACCTCCAGAGAGCCTAGGCAAAGACATCCATAAGTGGCAGGCAAAGATACCAATACGACATCACTGTTATTTGCAGTGGGACCTGCACGTGGTTCCACTTATACTGATGTTTTCTGGAAGCCTCCCATCTAGCCACAAATTTTATTTATTTTTTCGTGGAAATGGTTGGTTCGAATTTTGAGTGGACGATATTATAGGCAATGAAGAATTGGAAAATAACTATATAAAACATGAAAATTGATTGAATGAAAATTCAAAATTTCAAATAAAAAGTACACTTCTTCATTGCAGGTTCCATTTTATGCTTTGGCTCAAGTAACAGGAGCAATACTAGCCTCTCTTACTTTGCGAGTGTTATTAGACCCTATACAACATGTTGGCACTACTTCACCGTCAGGAACAGCCTTGCAAGCTCTTATCATGGAAATTGTGGTAACATTTGCTATGATGTTCGTCACATCAGCAGTCGCAACGGATACCAAAGCTGTAAGAAAAAATCATCCTATTTGGTATTTCCTCGATATTCACTTCTTACGGTAGGTAAATTGGACCGATATCTGCAGGTGGGGGAGCTGGCAGGAATCGCTGTTGGCTCTGCGGTATGTATAACATCCATATTAGCAGGGTAAGTCGTTGTGTAATGGCATTCTTTAACCATTTCCCTCGATAAGGATCACTAACATTTTTTACTCTGCTTTCGATTTAGACAACATGCGCAATAATGGGCAATTTTTAACATAGGCAAGGAAGGTCCAAGAATGGGATATTTGTCCGGACGATAACATATTGGTTTGCTGACCAAGAGAATCAGTAGTTTAACGACAACTTGTAGGATGACATAAGAATAAATATTACTGCTTTAGTCCAATAAGGGAATTTAGAAACTATAATAGACGATTAAGTGTCCTAAAGTCAGAATTTTAAATGTCTCATCGATCGATACCTAAAGATTCAGCTGAACCATGTGACTAAAAGCTTGCATATTTATCCTCAGACCAATATCCGGTGGATCTATGAACCCGGCAAGAACAATAGGACCTGCAATTGCTAGCAAGTATTACGAGTCGCTATGGGTTTACCTGGTGGGACCAATGCTAGGGACGCTGATGGGAGCATGGTCTTATAATCTGATTCGGGTGAACGACACGCTAGAAGGGGAAGCCGCCGCAAGGTCTCCACGTTCATCCTCATTCATATTTCGAAGAATGAGGAGCAACGTTGGGTCACAGAAGGACCTCCTCCCGGACTTTTGAGGCCAGTGGTCTCGCATGTCAACCTTGGGCGGGGGATGGGATGGTCGCCGAATTAATATTCTCTCCCGAGCTTCTTTGTGGTGCTAATGTAGTCTTTGTATCAAATCTTCTTCTTGTTTATAAGAAAATGAAAATAAGGGCATCATGGTTATCAGTCTGTGCATCATCCCACTAAGCAATTGCTCCTCATTACCACAGACGACAATTAGGACAGTATCATGGAAACAGGTATGCTTTTACATATCAACCAATCACCGGTTCCAATGACTCTTTCGGTATTTGTTTAAGGCACCGATACTGATGTTAAAAAGATATCCACACTAGGTATGAATATGATTGAGTCCAACAAAATTTTAAAATATTTCATATCTAAAATTAGGATTCAAACCGAGTATTATCAATTAATTATATCTTTCGAATTTAACCATAAATATGTGTGGCTAATCTTAATAACAATTAAATAATTGGAGATATTTATATAAAGAAAATGATGTTTTGGTAACCATTGGTGGTGTGAGAGACTATCCTATGTGAGAAAAGAAGTTATGATAGTCTTGAATATATTAACATGGAAACATTTGTTTACTCTGCTTTCTGTTTTAGACAACAAGCTCAATAATGGCCAATTTTTATTTCAGGGTGAGGGGTCGAAGAATGAGAAATTTGTACGGACAATCAATTTTTATTTCAGGGGTGAGGGGTCGAAGAATGAGAAATTTGTACGGACAATAAAATATTGGCGGTGCGCGACAAGAGGACCAGTAGTGTAATGACAGCACGTAGGATGACAGACATTTGTACGAACAATAAAATATTGCTGAGGTAACAAGAGAGCCAGTAATTTATTGACCAAGTGTAAGATGACATAATTCAGTGATGATTGATGAAGAATAGAATAGATATTACTACTTTAGTTCGATAAGAGAATGCAAAGATTCTTTTATATGCACGGAACTCCTCATTTAGAATCTATAATTGACAATTAAGGGTAATCACACATCGATATATTGTCCAGTTATTCTCAGACCAATATCCGGTGGATATATGACCCAGCAAGAACAATAGGGCCTGCAATTGCTAACCAGTATTACGACTTGTTATGGGTGTACCTGGTCGAACCAATGACAGGGACGCTGATGGGAGCACAGCCTTACAGTTTGATTCCGGTGTACGACATGCCACCAGGAGAGGCAGCAAGGTCTCCTCATTGTCACCCTCTCCCTTCTTCCTGGAGTTAACCCAGTGTCTGTGTCATGATTATCAGTATGCGCACCGTTGTTCCTCAACACCACGAACGACAATTAGACAAAATCATCGTGTCCAGCTTTACAATAGTTCAAGACCAAAGGCAAGGTTCACAAGGATAAGCAAGACAATAATCTAAAGAACCAATCACTGGGTACAGCAAGTATCACATTGCTGGTCCTTAAACATGTCAGGTGAAATACAGAGAGCTAGATGTAATGTGAATTTTAAAAATATCGAGCTGATATATGCAAGTTATGCGTATTGATAAAGCCTATATAATAAACTGGAATGGTAGACACCATTGAATTTTGAGTAGCTAACGCCATCAAGCTGCTTTTTGGCACACCACGAAACTTCCAGGGTTGATGGTAATACTCTTGGTGCAGTTGTCAGTTTTGTAGATCCCAACAAGCCGATCCGCCAATTCAAACATGTTATTTCTAAGGCTGCAACCGCAAAGAAATTAATGACGAGAAACAGCCAAGCACAAAAAGCTCTAATAACGATCCCATAAGGGTTTTCACCCTACCTTATTATAATGAATTGTGCATCCTTTGTCCGATCCTTCACATAATGTCCCACTATGGAAACATTCTTGAAATCTGGTATTCAATAAGAATTACAGAAGTTAAGAGAGTCGGCAAGGAATTAGAAATAATTTATATGACTTGTTTGAAATTCAAGGAGATATAGGATAATAAATCCATATTTTATGTTACCTAGAGCAGCGTCAATTTCATCCATCACATAGAGTGGTGTAGGCTTGTAGTGATGAAGTGCAAACACAAGAGCTAACGAACTGAGAGTCTGAAAACAATTGAAGAAATTATGTTAAAAGCTCAGCATATAGAATGTTGAGGACTGTCCCATCAGGCTTGACATTCATGTTAAAATAGCAAGATGAAATTATGTAACCTTTTCACCACCGGAAAGGTTTGCAATATTCTTCCAGCTTTTCTTTGGTGGCCTGACACTGAAAACAACACCTTCTGAGAAGGGATCCAAAGAATCCACTAACTCAAGTTCTGCATCGCCTCCAAGTGTAATCATCTGCGATAAACTCATCAAAAATTCAAAAGAAAGGTATAATCTTGTCTCATCACAAAAAATATAGCTGCATATAACAAACCAACTTAAGTCTTTGTTAAATCATTCGTTTGGCCAAAGTGTGTTCGTCAAACAACAACCAGAGTTACGACCAGAACAAGTGGAGATCCACTTAAATGTGAATGCACCTCCTGCTGCTGCAGCCGCCCAACCAAAAGAGAACACAAAATCCCCACACTCAGAACCATCACACTTACCTGATACATTTCCTTAAGTTTCATTGATATTGCATTAAACCCAGCCATGAACTCATCCAACCTGTAACAAAGACAAGATCAATGCTCTGAAATAATCCCCTCTTTGGAAGGGAGAAGACTCATAACATAAGTATGCAATCACAAGAAACTATACGCTTGCCTTTTCTTTCTCCATTCATCATACTGTTTTTTTATATCATCACGTTGTTGAGTGACCAGATTCAGCTCCTCAACTCGCTCATTATATGACAAAACCTTTCTCCGATACCTAAGTAGCAAGACATTTAGTGTAACTTCCGTGATGCATGAACTTAAAAACTGTGAGAAACAGAATAATTCTTACTCTGCAATTGAATCTAGATTTGGATTCATCTCTTTCAATTGTGCTTCAAGCAGAGATATCATTTCAAGCTCCCTTTTAAGATCAGAAGCCTTGGCTAGACTCTCGTCTGCTACAGTAACTTGAAGCTTTTCAGGATCAACCAGGTCTTTCTTAATTCTACAGACAAAGACATAGTTAGACATACTTAAATGCCATATACTGCTCGTTGTAGCAATGAGTTCTCTGCGCATAGACATACTGCTCCATATGATCTACAATAGCACGTTGCAAGTCATCCAATTTTTTCTTGTAAGCCTTACTCTTAGATTCTAGATCCTTGTAGCTCTTCCTCATACCTTGTAATTTCAGATCAGTATCAACCTGTCAATGGCATTGTGCTAGTATTTAAAACTTTTGGTCTAACAAGATAGGTGCAAAGGAGAAACAAATGCATATATTGCTTCTATACCTCTGATACCCGCAGCTCATCCATAACTTTTTTCACTTTTTCATACTCAGCTTTTGATTTGTGCAATACTTCTTGATGTTCATCAATAAGCTAAAAAAGAAAAACAGATCAAATAACAGCACAAAATATACTCACATGCATGAATAACAGATTGAAACTAACATAAACGCACCTCCTGTGTCTTTTTGTAATTCTCTTGGACTGCAAATGCCTTTTCCTCTATTTCCTTGAAAATTCCTCTCATTTTTTCCTTCTCCTCAACAAGCCGTTCCTTTTCCTTCTTTGACTCCTCAACTCCCTTTGTTAATTTTTTTATCATTTTCTTACCTGTCTCTATTTGAACCTTGTAACGGTTGATATCGGTGCCATTTTTGTCAATATCCTGTTTAAAATGGAATGTATTAGAATAAAATGTACATAGTGTATAACTGGATATTTCAAAGAGTTAGTCAACTTACCGATTGGATCTGATTGACCTTTGCCTTCTGTGCTTTCAATCTCTCACCGCCAGCATTTTCTATATTACGCTGAAGGACTGAAGCCTTAAAGTAGGAGAATTACAAACAATCAAGAAAATTAGATTTCAAACTGAAAGGCATTAGACTCTTCAAGTCCAACATCAAGTTCTAATACATCATCCAATGGATATTTGGGAGTAAATGAGAACACAAATCGCAAAAATGAGGCAACCAAACAATAACACAAACTAAATGGAGAAATAATAGAATAAAATTTATATATATACCTTCTCCTTCAGCTGCTTAGAACTTTCTGTAAGTCTAGTAATCTCCTTTTCCTCCATGGATATAGTTTTCTTGAGCTCCTTGAGCCTGTCAAGCTCCTCGTTACTGGGCTGGGATGCAGCCTCCAAGAAACTCAGTTGCTTTTCAAGATAACTATGTTCTGTCTTCAAACTCTCAATCTGTTTCAGAAACAGCGTAATTAATTCTCCCTTGCAGTAATTCAACTTAAATCTGGCGCGAGCCAAAGCAGATATTACCTCTTTCTGGTTTTTTGCTAATTCCATATCGAGGTGTGCAATTTCTTTTTCTAAGGTTTGGTAATGCCTGACTGCATCGACAATTTTTTGGCGAATACCATTTAATTTATCAATCATGGAAGTAAGCTCATTCTCGGCCTTTGTGACAGCTTCTCCAGAGACACTGGTGGCTCTAATAGATGTTCCCATCTTACCACCACGTGGCTTGCTTCCACCACCACTCATCGTACCAGATTTCTCAAAAAGGGCACCATCTAGAGTAACCACACGGCGGAAATCCAAACTTTCACCATATGCAATTCGTGTTGCCTGATAATTCAAATAGAAGCTAAGTATTCAAAAACCATTACACTCTAACAGTCTACCGCTGCTTTTAGTGTTATATTTTTTTTAAAAAAAAATCTACATAGTCATGGCACGGCATTGTCAGGTTCTAATTCAATATGCATACAACTTGAGGAGAAGCTTGTTTGATTTTTAATAGACTGAAGAAATAAGCTAGGAGGTTGAGGCAATTAACAGCATCTCGCAAAATGCATTAGTTTCAAGGCTTTCTTATGTCTGCAGTTGCCTTTCCCTGTATCATGGACACCAAAAAATTTTCCCACGAAATCAAAATGAGTAACATGAGGTAAAGCGGGTTCTGTATAAAATAAAGTTATGGATGCAGTGGTACAAAAGAGTGGCTGATTCAAGTGAGAGGAGAGGTGGATCAAAATGACATGCCCAAGAAAATATTCAGCAGTTTCAACATGGCTTGGTCCCGAGTTAAAAAAAAAAAGCCTGTACAAATTTAATATGAAAGAATGATTACCGAATGGAGAAGCGAATGTTTAAATAAAAACAAACGATGAAGTTTTCAGTTTTGGAAAACCAGCTTTCAAGATGCATCCCGTTGTGGAGATAATAAGAAGCGTTTCAGAAAATGGAAAATGACTACAGCGACAAAAGCATTCAGGAATGCAAAGGTCTCTATTAAAGACGTTGCTTTCCTGCATTTGGCATATAAGGAAAAAGAAGAGGCAATAAATATGCAAGGGAATAACTTACCTGATCAAGGTCCTTTGCTACAACAGTGTTGCCCAAAGCAGCATAGAAAGCAAGTCTCATTCTGTCATCCTGAACTCTAATTAGATCAAAAAGACGTGGAACACCCTCTGGAGTGCTTACCTTGTCCCTCAGCTTTGATAAATGATCAACTTGCTTCTCCTGCATTGAGATCAAAATAAAGCTTGGAAATGAAAAGAGAACTGAATGTAAATATTCCAAATGTGATGTAGACTAACAAAAAATCATGATATTGATCAATTCAAGTGTCAGTCATTGAACCTGCAGCTTCTAAATGCCCCGACCATCTCACCCTTCCAAATTACATGGGTACAACCATAACATAACAAAACCACATAATGGCTTCTAATAACCGGTTGTACATAATGAAGTGTTAAGTTACTGATTTACTAGGAAGAGATGTCAAAATCAAAACAATTGTTTGGCATACAACTATTTTAATCTGATAGAACTGTGACTAATACCTCACGTAAGCTTTTCTTTACTGTCCTATTCTTCTGCATATTTCAGAAATTATACCTGACTAATTCAGGCCTAACAAACAATAAACACCAAATGCCATAAGGTAAGTTTATTCAATCAATACCAATATCATGAAAGTAGCAACACCAAGATTCTCTCTTCGGAGAAGCTCAACACATGCTTGAGCTGCGGCAGTTGTCTCCACCACAATATAATCAAGGCCATGGCAAGCTGTTGATATAGCAATATCATATTTTCCTGCAGTGACATACCAATTGACAAAAATATGAGCAGCGGGAACTTACCGAAAGTCATTAGAGATCAAAACAGAAAATAAGAATTTGAATATAAACTAATTCAGAGAAGTCATAAAGAATAATTTTCCCAGCAATAGTGTACAAGCATTTGTCCTGAAAACAAAGTTAACAGGTTCTATTACTACACAATGATGATGACAAAAGATGTTGGTTCCAGGAGAATGAGACAGTCAATTAAATAATGACTAGGAATGGCATGAGTGCAAATTAGCTCATTCATTGAAGATAATCCTGATATTGTTGTTGAAACCTGAAATGAATCAATAAACCGCAATTCCATAATGCTACTCACGCACCATCAATAGCACCAAGATCCCCCATTCTGCCATATATTCCCTCTATTTTATTGGATTCCTTGGCTCGTATTATTGCTTTTAAAACTGATCCCTGACTTTTTTCTGTGTCAATAATCGATTTAAGTTCTGCAACCTTCTGTCTTGCAGCTTGCTCAAGAGGAATGATTGCTTCTTGTTCTTTAATAGATTCCTGCAATTACCGCAATCTTATTGCACCTCATGGCATAAGTAAACATGACAGTTCAATGCTATCAACCAGCAACAAACCTGTTCAATTTGCCGAGCTTTTGATGCTTCAAATTTGAGCCTTTCTATATCCCTCTGCAATTTTGCAAGGCCTGCAGTTTTTTCATTAGCTCTTTCTGATATGTTATCTATCTGCTTGAGTGCATTTTCAAAAGCCACTTGACCAGCTTCATGCTGAAAAGATCAACACAAAATTTTCATGGACATTACAACATCTTAGCAGAAGACAGTTCCTCATTTGAACAGCATAAGTATCATCACAGAGAATTAAAAGTAATTCATAAATTATTTCTCCAGAGACTTATGTTTTAAGGATATGTTATATTTGTCATTACTTGTCTAAGAATATCCATTGAAACGACTGCTTCAAAATTCATCATCTAAAAGTCAATAAGAAGTCCCCACGGAGGACCAGCCCCACCTTCTCAGTCAAAAGCTTGCTTTCTGTACATGCAACTTCAAGTTTGCCTCTGTGATCAATCAGCTGTTTTTCCCATGGCTCTAATTCAGCACGAACCTTCACAAGCTCTGAGCGATATGTCTCTGTTTCAACTGTTTTCAAACCAGTCATGAGCAAAAAGTTAGCACACATTATTCTCATATTTCATCAAACATCCAGTTGGAAACAAATCACAACAGCTACTGAGATCAAGTTTTCTATGTTCAACTGCATGTTCAGGGAGTCATCAATAGAAATAGGTATTTTTGTTTTCTGGCACAAGTAAAAGTTCTATCTTAGACAAAACCAGCACATTGGCAACAATGAATCCAAATGCAAGATCATCTTAAACTTCATACATAAAATCTTTAAACCATGAATATGACATATCAAACACATTTTACATCCAATGATCCTCTAATGGACACCAAGTATAAAGTAAAGTACTAATGGCAAACACAAAAGTTGGACTCCTATACACTACTGTTCAACCTTTAAATTCTTTCAAATATCAATCATTTTCTCTGAAATATGTTGCATTTTAAATTGGTTTAAGAATCTTTTCAAATTATGCATGAAATACACAATAATCAACACAAATCATTCGTTAAAATGAGCTACTCAATCATTGTTCCATCAATAAATTACATCGATGAATATCACTGCTTCAATCTATGCTCAAGGACAAGTAAAAGGAAGACTTACAACCTTTAGAAGTTTCTACAATATCCTCAAGCAATTTCTCTTCATCTAACAAAACTTTTTGAAGTTTGGGAATGTTATCCTCCAGTTGTGGAATCAGATTTGCTGATTCCTCACAATCTTTTGATAGGTCATCAATCTTTGACGCATCCTGAAAGCAAAACAGTATTAAGATAAGCATAGGTTTTCACCTGAAAGAAACTTACAGGTTTCCTACTTTTTGAAGCTTATCTTCAAGTTTCTTGATCTTTTGCTTCATGTGCTTCATATCCTCCCGGTATTTAACATCCCGCCTTTCAAATTGCTTAAACTCCTCTTTACATGAAATTAGAGTGTTGTCAAGTTCCTGGAAATCCAAGACGAAATTGAATACCACCAACAAATTATATCAGCACAAAGAATCTTAGGTGCCATATGGACCTAAGAATCAGGTGATTAAAGGACCAAGTTTAACAAGCTTGAGTTTTCTCAGTATAGAATAAAGAAGCAATCCATAATAAAAAAAGATTGAATTCTATATGAACATGATTGGTATGCAGTACCCACCTCTTGTCTTTTAGCATATTTGTCATACACTGCCTCGAGATCCTTTAATGTTTTCTGATTTTGTTTTATCTTCTCTCTAAAAAGTTTGAAATATCTTTATCATTATTTATTTTAGTAATTTAAGAAATCGTAACTGAAATATCAACAAAAAAAATAACCTTTCAGCATCTAAACTTTCTTCTATGCTGGAGATACTTTTTTGTTGTTCAACCATTTTTGCTCCAGTATCTTCATAAGCTGATTTAGTGGCCTTTTCTTGCCATTTAAGTAGAGATAACTCTTTCAGCATGTATGCCTCCGCTTCATTCTTCACATCCTAGTTCACAGATAATGAATGATAACTTACTAAATCCACCATGTTGGTTATCTAATAAAGCTCAACAGAGAATACAAACCTCCAAACCGTCTCGTTCTTTTTCAGCTAACTTAACGATCTGAACCACCCCAGATCTTTTCTCATTAAGGGATTCAAGCCTTCAGGATAAATAGAACAAGCACGGAAGCCATAGAAAAAATTGCATCAATAACATATTCAAAGGCTATAGATTACTAGTGGAAAATAGATTACATAAAATAGAAACAATAGCAGGAGTTTTACTTCCCACTACTACACAACAACATTTTGAGAGTACAAATATAGCCACAGTAGCATTACCACCAGGATACATGCATCTACATTTTTATTAAATCTGACAGGGTCTGGTACCTAAAACATACAGTATAATTATTCTTTAACTAACCATTAAAATTTCCATTTTAATTCAACTATTTACAAGTCATGCTACTTCTCAAAGCTTTTAACTAACACTAGCTATTGTGTTAACAAAAAAGATTTAAAAGCAAAGATAACTCAGTCATCAACCAAATTTGTATGGGGCAACAATACAGACACGAACAAGAGAGAACTCACTCCTTAAACGATTCATCAATTTTTTCAACATATTTAATGGTCCCAATAATATCTTCCAGATACTCGAGAAAACCCTCATCATGAGGCCCTTGAGCCTTTGGCTTCATCAACGAGATCTGCTCAACTTCACCCTGCCAAACCATGCAAGCATGACAGAAACCCAACGGAAGCAAACTTTGCCACTCAAAATTACGATGCTGTGATATAAAAACAAACCTGTAGAATCAGAAACCGGTTATTATCAAGGTCAACTCCTTTCCCTTTCAATTTCTTTGTCACCTCTGTGAAGTTGCTAGCACGATTGTTAATGTAGTACTTAGAAGTGTTATCCCGAAATGCAACCCTGGTAATTACAAAATCACTTCCAGCAACAGCTTCATAAGTCCCGTCATCCTACATTCATTAAAACATGGTTCAAAATCACTATACTTTTGACCAACATGGAACTTGAAACAACAGCTTAGTTTTGCTCAAAATGGCACGTAAAGCCATGTGTAGCTAGTAGCAAACCCCATATTTCATCACATCGAAAAAGGAACAAAGACCCGGAAGGTACCAGGTCAACAATCTCCTGGAAATGAACAGAAACCCCCGCGCTATCCAAATTCTGGTGATTGGTTGAATTATGTATAAGCTCCGAGACTTTGTTAAGTCTCATCTGCACAAATTCAACAAATTTCCCGGATTTAAAAAAAATAAAAGGTATACTTCAATTCAAAAAATAAATAACGACCATTCAAATTGGTGACAAAAAAAACATAATCGAAAATTGAAACGAAACTTAAAACAGGACTGCAGCAGCACCTGTTTGGCTCGTTTTCCAAATACAAAAAGCATGGCATCTATCACGTTGCTCTTGCCGCTGCCATTAGGCCCCACCACTGCAGAAAAACTCTACAAAACAAACCAAACCATCAATTTCTGCATACGGCTTATGGAACCCTATCGAAATTCCACGTTCAAAAGGAGGCGGTGAACTTGGATAGAAGATGCAGAGCCAAGGAATACCTTGTGAAAAGGACCGACGCGTTGTTCGCCAGCGTAGGACTTGAAGTTGCGCATCACCATTTCTTTGATGAACAGCCTCGGCGGTCGAGAAGATTTGGCACCAGCGCAAGCCGATTCAGACTGGCTCGCCGATAACTCGTCATCGGCCAATTCCATCTCCAACCTCGTAAGTCAAGTCCGCTCCCACTGTTCGCTTCGCTGCACTCGGTTTGTCCGGCTGGTGTTTCCTAAAGATTGGCTCGTAGGATCTGTGTATGAGTGAGAAAGGAGAACTAGAGCCGTTTGATTTCAAACAAAAATGTTGACCGCAAAAGGGAATTGTGTTTTTCTGAATTGGCGGGAAACTGAATGTAGGGAAATCCTTTCTATTCCAAATCTGAACCATTTAACAGTCAGTATGGGCCGGACCAAAATAATTGTTGGTCCAGTTTGATATACCCGAAGCTCAAGAATGTTAGGCGGGCCGGCTTTCGATAGCATTGAAAACCCGGATCCTAGTGGGTTTGTTCATACTGGAAGTCTTTTTTTCTGTCCAAGGAGAGAGTGGACTTCCAGAACAGAACTAGCTTTCTCATCTCATCCTTGGTCATTCTGTCCGGAAATTTTGAAGAGGATGATGTCCAAGTGTTAACTGTTAACGTCTTTTCTTTTGAACGTGACAATTACGGTCATTTTCATACACTCTCACAAGATCTGTGTTCCTCTACTGTTTACATCGAGAACTTATGTATGATGACATCCAAAGAGGCTGACTAGCAGCCACAGATCTATTCTCATCTTCAAGGGATTCATACCCATTATAGCTCCTGATTTCATTGTCAAAAGTTCCTGAGAAGTCAGATCAATGATTTGTAAGGTTAAACATACAACTTCTAATCATCTTCATCTGTACCATGCAATTCAAAAGCCTGGAATGCCATTGCCTAACAGCTGCAAGATCTATTGTTTTTTGTCTCTCACTTTTACACACAAGTTTACGGCACCTGCAAAACGTATGGAAAATCGTTTCCTATTCACTCGGAAAAGACGTGGCCTGTCATTCTAGATGGTTGCAAAGTTACATCTTTTTCTTACTCATCAGTCCATCACTCCATAATGGGTAGCTATGAATCACGAGGCGGAACAGAAGGAAATGCCATTGTCGTATAAATTGTTTAAGATCTTCATTTTGCCTCCTTTTTACATGTTCCCTTCTTGTGTTTCCTTTAATTATGATACCAACCACGTGTCCAGGGAGGCCTACACCAGTCAATAATTTAGGTGGTTAAGCTGCAACAGACAATCAATGGGCTCTTGCAAGCAAGCAACCACCTGCACCCGGGAAGGCTGGCTTTTGTACAGGTTAGGTATCTGTTGTTAATGAAACTTCATTTTCTGTAATCTAAAAAGCAATCAAAAGTTTTATGCTGCAGTGATGATTTTTCGAGTTCGCATACATCGATGTAATAAACCCATTACGCAGGTGGGGCCACTGGTGGATGTTACGTCGCTGTTCGTGCAAAAACCATCATAGCCTGTTCTTAAGTGAAGAAAGGAATTGTGGCAAGAGAGAAGCTAGGTACAATCATGAACCAGTATTAGGTAGAACTGTCAGATACATAATTATCAGTGTAATGTATATGTAGTGTTTCAAACCCAGAGGCCAGAACTACAATAACTCTCAACTTACCCGGGCTTCAGAATTTCTGCAGGACTGGGAAGAAAACCTTTTCCCGGATTTTACCGTAATTTGCTTTCCCACTTTCTTGATCCCGAGTAATTGGGTTTCTGCATGGTAGCCATTTATGTACTCCCGGGCTTCAGAATTTCTGCAGGACTGGGAAGAAAACCTTTTCCCGGATTTTACCGTAATTTGCTTTCCCACTTTCTTGATCCCGAGTAATTGGGTTTCTGCATGGTAGCCATTTATGTAACTGGTTGAATCCGGATCCTGGCGGCATTGGCCGCTACTTCTGATCATGATGATCAGGTAAAAGAAAAAGGGTTTCAAATTTGATCCCAGGAGCAACAGTGGACCCCTGATCTGTCACTGCTGCAACTGAGCTGGCTGCTAGTTGTTCGCTCTTTGGATTCTGAATCTCTGATATCTGTATGGACCCAGGTCAAAGAAAAAGGGTGCCTTTCTAGGCCTGGCTTGTGTTAAAATGGAATTACCTGTGGCATTGAATGAGTTTTGACCGCGAGTATGTCTTTTTAATTGGTTCTCTTAGTGACTGTCACAGTATGCTTCGTAGATTGGAGTCATCACTGTCGGTCTCCTCCTTCCTCTTCTAACACTAAAGCCAGCAGTTTCTATCTGTTATCAACTGGTATATATAGCCCGATGGTTTATTTAGGCTTCAGTTCCATTGATTCTGAAAGAAAATGAATGTTTTCGTTGTACAAACCTGTCATTGTACAGTAAGCAATATATACCAGTATATGCTTAGGAAGGACATCATGCATACATGTTGGCGGCAGGAGGTGCCACTTTTCTCCACTAGCTTAACTTCCATCATCTGGAATCATGACTTGGGTGGAAACCAATAGAAGAAAAGTTAATTGCTCAGTGTTAAGGGGTATGATTACAGCGAAAAGAAGTTCCTAGAATATTATGCCCTTTTCTCCAGCCACCCTTTGTAGGTAAGAATCTGTCCGGTGTTGATCCGCTTCAGGATCAATCCTTGTTCTCTCTTTGGCCATCTTGCATTGCAGGCTTAGAGATGAAGTGAAATTGGACCGAAATTCTTAAACAACTCAGAAATTAACCATTAATTACTCCGTTTCAGTTCAAAATTATTGGGAGGTAGGTCGTGCTCCCAAGAAGAGGCAGACAGAAACATTACTGCAGAGAGCTCTGTTGGTTTTTGACTCGACTCTCTACGTCTTAATTATGATTCACATGTCGAGCTGAGCTAAAGCAAGGCATTGTGTTTATGGGAAGATAACCTCGTCCAGAAAGTTAGAAGAAGAAGACAAATACTAATATCATCAGCATGTGTGCTACCTCTGCTCATGGGAGGCATGATAGACGTCTATTAAATCACCAGTCAAGTCTGATGTTGTTATTTTAAGTGATTCTCTTTTCCTGAAATCAATTCTATTGTACAGTATAAAGTAAAAACAAATATGGGTTACGATCAAAATTATAAAAGAAATTAGCTAGTCTTATCATTCGATCCGATGATAATCTTCTATTATAAAACTAAGCTTCTTGATTCTTATTATCTTATTGCATGTCTCATAAACAACAAACCGGCTCTTGGACAATACGATGACTTTCACAGAAATAAGGAACGGTGAGTTGGACTTTGCAAGAGATTCGGTACCAGGTAAAGAAACAATCTGCAGCCATAAAATTGGAATCCTCTCGTAGATGGACCAGGTAGTTGTCATGAATAACACATAAAGGAGTCTATCAAATGCGACCTTGTCCCTGAGAATGGTCAACATCTTAGGTGCAGGAAGGCATTCTATCTTCGTGAAGAAAACATAAGATCTCATCCACAGAACAGAAGTTGAACTGCCCTTATTGCTTGCAACTGTGGGTCCAGAATACAAAATAATTTCACCCTAGATGATCTTGTCGAGAAGCCTAAATGAATAGGTTCCATTTATTGTCTCCTTTTTTTCTAAACAAATCATATATGTTGTATAGGCCCTCTGAAATTGAAATTTCAGTGCATCGGAAACTGTTCTTTACTGTTTCGATACTGCTCAAAAACTTTTGCGCTAATTAGATTGGCGTTCAGGTAAACATTCTTGTATAGAAGCGAAGCTGCATTAAGAGCCAAACAGATTTTTACACCGTGTTGGCCATTGAAGAATACAGAGAGCACATGACGTACTCCGCAATAGGCAAGAAGACAATTAATATGGTTGTTGTCAGGAAGTGGAAGCCTCCGTGTACTTGCTAGTATCCCATCCATGGTTAAGTAATATTTAGAGATAGATACTATACCATAACAGTTTATTGTCCTCGATTATACGAGTCTAGACAGTCAGTCATAAAAAGAGATTAATCCAATTGTGGAATATTTTTTATAATTAAAAAAAAAAGACTAAAGCGGCTTTAAAGGAATCTGATCCAGACTGCTAAGCTGAAGACATCCAAACGACGAAAACCAGAATACCAAATTGTCAACCGGAACCAATAGAAGACGATGTTCTTCATGCATGCCCGGGGACAAAGATGCAAAACAAGATCTGTATGCCACAGATAAAAAAGCGCACAGAACACAACCAAGAACTTGTAGGGCAACACATCTCTCGCGGAAAGAAATGTCGTTCCTGGAGTTTCTTTGCACTTATATAATCAATCAACAGCCGCCATTGTAGGAGGTGAGTGTTTTCGGGAACATTGAGCGGCTGCTGTGGGTGCATAGAGTTACAGCAAAAGGCCAATATCTATTACACTCAATAGAGATCGATGCCTTCAAATTGAAATAAACCCTCTGTTTTTAAGAACCGGTAAAGGGCCAATATCCGCGACAAGAATGGTTTTTACAGAGGAGACCAACTTCCACACAGATCCCTGAACGGTCAAAACCCCTTTAAAATCCATTTAAACAGTAAAGCATTATATGTTTTGCTATACATAGATCCTAACTAATCCTAAGAAATTCGGATTCTACTAAACTGGTCTCTGGAAACGGGGCTGCCAGTTTCCCATTTTGCGTGCATGGTCCATCTTCCGTACCTCTGTTTCGGTAGGATAGTGTTAAAAAGTGTACGAGGAATTTCGAATTGCCGTAATTAAGCTAGAGCAATCCCCACAGAAATCCATTAGCATATGTGACCATCCAACCTTATAGTTACCTAGCATTAGGCTTCTGGTAATGTTCACTAATTTGCCGTTCAAGCAAAATTCGACATGCTACTGATATGAAATAAAAGGAAATCTGAAAATGAAAAGCATTGGCACCCATCATCCTGGGCCGGGGGTCCCCGAGGAGTCTGACCAACAGAGGTTGACTTGCTGTCGTGTGAAATTTTGAAAATGATCCACAAAGTCCCGTTATTCTGCTAAAGTTGCCTCGGGAAGTGTTCCACTCATTAATTAAGGGCAGCTAAGAACAGATAAAATGGACTCTTCTCTCACAAAAATCATCAAATCCACTCGTTCCTTGATAAGATACTTTTTCCCTGTTTTTCAATAAACCTTCATGGACATGAATACTATAAGATGGAGAATATAATTAGTAAAAAATACTCTACTAATAAAGTCTCCCTCTCGTTCAATATAATACAATCTTTCCATCCAATCAGTTGGTGGGATGATGGCAACATATAAGAAAGCAACTTAAATAATTGTTTTTATGAATTTTTGAATCCCACCAACTTAATTCTTCGCATACACCAAATTTAACCTAGATTATCATTTATTGTAAAATTTTATTATCCACGCTTTGATATGTGTTTAGCAAAAGAATCAGAGCCATTAGATCTGTCAAGCAAGTAGAGAAGTCCACAGTTACAATTTTTCCCGCCATTTCACTCTACTATTTCCTGACATTAACAGCTCATTTATGTGAAAAACAATCCTATATCTCTGTTTCCGAGAAATACTTTATGGATCCATTTCTTTTGCATTTTTTTCTGTTTTTTTACAAAACTATATAGTTCCTGACGTTTGCATACGGTGTTATATCATATCAACAATATTTATCTAATTAAATAAATATAAATTTTTATATATTGTTATAATATTCACTAATCACTAGGAAAGAACTGACGTCATTTGTTTATTATTATTTTTTTAAAAAAATCACTATTCCTCTGATATTTCATTACTACGATTGATGCTGTCTAGTTGTGTTGTACAAGCTTGTAAGGCAAGAATTCCATGTGCCTGGACAGCACGGAAAGCTTTTGATTTGTCTATGGGTTCCCACTCTGATAATCCAATTATTATAAAGTTTGATTTTGACTTACGGATTAGACTTCAAACCCCGTTAACACAATCAACGTGTCGCTACGGGCAAATCATAATTAATCAACGCTGACCTGAATCATTTCACCTTTTCCATGTTCTAATTATGGCAGTACCCTTTTGGAATCATGATCTTTAATTAGTGTTAATCTCTCGTATTACATGCACTAAAGTCCAAAATTCCCCCAAGCCGACAAAAATACTTTCTTTATTTGATGGTTCTTGCATTAATAAAGTACAACCCACCCATTTGTCTAAAGCTATCGTGTTGGAGATATTTTATATAATTTAATTTAAAGAAATATGTTAACTGATTCGGATTCTTTCCTCTTTCGCAGTAAAAGTAAATAAATAAAACATTCTAAGCTATTTTCAAAATTAAAAAACACCAATTATTTATATTTAAAAATACTTTGCATTACTTGGTCACTTAAACATGGGAATTAGCTAAGGAGAAACAGTCAAGAACACAGATGAGGATGGTGAAGGGCGTTTAGTCGTACTAAGTAGGCTGCAGTCTAAAAATACTATGTAGACATATTTATTACACAAAAAACAATTCAGCCCAAACTCTAAGTGGGTCAAGGACTTAACCATGGATTAGAACTCGGGTTAAAAACACAAGTTGGTTGAGGTTAAAGAGGACAGCCACACAAAATCAGGATTTTATTATCGACAGTCATCTCTGCTATTCTGCTCATCACCATGGTCATCATCATCATCAAACAACAGCTTCATCGACCCTAAAATACCCAAACCCATCCTCCGTATCCACTGCGCTAAGAAACCCCACCGAGGGCAAGACAAAACCGGCCTCTTCAAAACTCTAAACGAAACATAACCTCTGATGGGGTTTTTATGACTTCTGACCTATTATTTTCTCTCTTTTTTTTGGATGTGTAAGGAAACTGCTTGATTTAAATGTTTGAGCCATGGATATAACCTCTGCTCCAACACTCACTACCAACACAACTACAGCTACAATTAGAAAGTCGCCTGAGCCAGAGACGACTGAAACACCAACCAGGAACCAAGCTGTGAAGACTCTGCCTTCCAGCAACGGAGTGCTCAAGCGCCACCACCATCACTTTTCAGCAGCTCCACCTACTGTCATAAGCTACAAAGAATGCCTTAAGAACCATGCTGCCAGCTTAGGTGGGCATGCCTTAGACGGATGTGGGGAGTTCATGCCCTCTTCCACTGCCACCCCCACGGACCCTACTTCTTTGAGATGCGCGGCCTGTGGCTGCCACCGTAACTTCCACCGCCGTGACCCTGATGATTCACCTCCTCTTACTGCAGCCACCACCACCATCGAGTACCAGCCTCACCACCGTCACCATCCTCCTCCGCCGCCACAACAACCACTGCATCCGCATGGCAGCCCCAATTCAGCATCCCCTCCGCCGATCTCCTCCTCCTACTACCCCTCCGCTCCCCACATGCTGTTGGCGCTGTCCGGGGGCCTAAACGAGAGTGCCAATTTGAATGCGCTAGCAGCCGGTTCTTCTCCAAGAAAACGGTTCAGGACCAAGTTTACCCCGGGCCAGAAGGAGAAAATGTTCCTGTTTGCAGAGAAAGTTGGGTGGAAGATTCAGAAGAGAGACGAAGATATAGTGCAGGAGTTCTGCAATGAAATCGGGGTTGACAAAGGGGTGTTGAAAGTGTGGATGCACAATAACAAGAACACTTTGGCCAAGAAAGACGTTAACGAGAATGCTATTAGTAGCGGCACCAACAATCTTGAAACCAGTCATGAGAACAACGACAAAAACACCACTAGTACCCCTAGCACCATCAACAATAACGGCAGCGAGAATGCCAGTAATCATAATCAACATCACCACCATAACAACAACCACCACCTCTTCGAGAATGATAGAAATGTTCTCTCGCATGATGGCACGAATGGCTCGTCTTCATCGTCTTGATCTTTCATTTGGCTACGCCGGTGGTGATTATAATTGTTAGCTAGACAGATAGAGAGCAATCAGTAAGGATGATATTAGCTGTTAATTTCTTCCTTTACCTCTTTCCTTCCTTTTCAGTCTTTTCTTTTTCTTTCCTGAATTGTTTTTTATTTAGTAAACTTAATGATGGTCATCACTTTGTTGCGGATAATATGGCAGAGATCGATCCAAAATTGAGGGAAACTTATTCTCAGTAGATTAATTTCTCTCGTTATGATCTTTGAGCTTCGGTTAATTACTCGATTGTTTTCTGGTTCTTGTTGCTAGCTTCATTCTTTCAGGATGTGTTTCATGTGGGACATTTGGCTGATCACAGTCCTATGCATATCGTGTACAACCAAGTAATCTGAACTTTATTCTCTTTAGCTTTCGTGGAGTCGATAGAATTTCGGTTTCTTTTGTGCAGCTTCTCTTCGCAGTGACGACTGTGTGTGTTTGCAAGGAGAGATTCCCCTTATCTCTTGTCTGAGAGAAAGAAACAAAAAGCGGTAAGGATTGGGTCGGTCACATATTATTCTAACATATCTCATTAGCTTGATGTGAAAACATATCCTATCCTCGTTAACTCTGCTCATACCTTTTCCTCTAAAAAAATAGGGGGATGATTTCTGGGATCTTGTAGATTATTTTATGACCTTTACAATGATCAGCCAAGGTTTTCTTAAATACGATGTACAGTAGTTTCCTGCATGGATAAGGCGGCAGGTACTGTTTAGCGATATTGCGGAGTTATTGATCAAGGCTAGCTATTGTATATATCATAAACTAAACATACTGATCCTTTGTTTCTTACAAGCATTACTGTCCTGTTACATGCAATAAGGCCTGGTGTTCAGGATACTGAGGAAGAACAACTTTACTTTCAAAAGAAGCATAGATAGAGATAGAGATGGAGATCATGATCAGTTCCTGCTAAGTGGAAGATGATGACGAGGGAGGGTGGTACTTAATGTAGAGTGTCTTGTCTGGAAACCCTCACTATTGTGGGTAGTTTATGGATTTGGTCATTGATGAAGTCAGTGATCTTTTTCTTGGGATACGTCTCATAGCAGAACTGTGATCGGCATGGGTCGTCATCGTGGATGGTCCTCCTTAAGACCAGCGTTAAGTGTGGGTGTTAGCCTGTAAACAGAAACTTGTCTGCCAGCTTACCATCAATTATAAATAGCAAAACATAGCATGTGTCAAAAGCTTTAGGCACCTTCGTTTCACATGCTGTCTAATAAAGATAGAGCTTTTTCTTTTAGCCAATTCAAGACTAAGGTTCTGCTTCCAGTACATTGGTCCACGTATTGTGAGGGGGGAGAATTACTGTTCGGTGTGAGAACTGGTTGGTTCCTAAAACTAATTGTTGATTTAGGTAGGAAAAAAACGTTTTAAAAAAAAAGCAAAAGAAGGAAAGAGATCTGGATAGAGACCTAACAACCTATTTAAGGTATTAAAGTTCAAATTAATACTCTCTTCCTTTAAAACAAATATCTAGTCATTGTTTACGACCACCTTCCCAGTTTTAAGTGTTATGTCAATATCACAGATGATTCAGTTTTAACGTATACAATTTTGTAAAAATTCATGCTAATCGTGAAATATTCAATTTCACATCAAATATATTACTGTAAATTTGTGGAATCCAAGATTATTTCACAAAATGAATTTGGATGGTCAAGACATGGAAACATAGAATTCAATCTCGTTGGATTCCATGATTCACACAAAGGAACCAAAAAACACATGAAAAAGGAGCATTGAAGATCAGTAAGCAATTGCATGATGCCAATTTTGTCAACCCTATCAATTCCATTTAGATTAGGGGAAAAAGGTGTGGCCTCTATCACCTTCTTTTGATTGACATCAGTTCGGCTGCATGTGTATACCATGGATTATAAGCAAATGCTCACGTACAAGCATATTAACAAAATGCTAGTTAATGAATGTCTAATAGATGGAATTTGTGATGGGCAAAGAATTAAATCAAAGAGATCCAATTGGATGGAATCAAACACCATAGCCTTGCATGCTCTATTTCACTCGACCAAGACGTTTATATACCAGGGATATGAATAAAAGTAAAACTATACTTTTAATTTCATATATATCTTAATATATATTGATTAAAATTCAATAAAAAAGAATGATCTTGCGTTCGAACTGCTTAAACAATTCTCTATGACACGATGGAGGACCACCACAAATCATATCTACCGTAGATTAATGCACTTTTTAATCGTGGTCGAACAATCAAACAAGCCTCCACCTATTCTCAAAGAAGTTATACAGATTTCGGTTTCGTCACGAGATAAATATTTTTTCGAATTTCGATTACGGTGGCACTTGCCGTTACCTTTTCCTAGTGAAGGAAGGAAACTGTTACATAATTATTTTATTGGAGCGTGACTATTCGGCTTTTTAAATTTTAGTTACGAATGGTGAAATCAAGACCCGTTAAATCAGACGGTGTGATCCCGTAATGTCCAATCCAACCATGGACTTGATCGCTTTTAAAAGAATAAAAACAAAGAGAACAGAGCCCAATTGTCGGACCCAAATCGGAAAACCTTGTAGCAGTGGTTTACTGGCACTCACATGCCGCCCCAATTATTATGGATTTTGATTGAGACCTTGCGCTCCTGTGGCCGTGTTTTTATACTTTTTTACTTTTTACTAATCATGGCTTAGTCACACACTAACCTGACCTGATATTACCTGTTTTTTTATTGTTAATTTTCCGATATCCAGTATAATTGATTAATCTGGTACTAGAAGAATATGCTTTTTTATAAAAAAATTAAGATTGTTACATTTTCAAATTAATTAAATTAAAAAAATTATCACCTCATCCAAACAGACATCCTTGATAACTTGCACTTATTTTTCAAAAGTTTAAACTTTAACTTAATATATTTAGCTATTATTAACAGTTGTCTAAATCACCCCAAGCTTGAAATAAAATTTAGCCGGTGACTTTGTCGGTTTGAAATTGAATTTCAAAATTACTCTCTGACAAACGGTTCAAAAGTTATTCGACAGAATCACCAAAACGGCAAAGATAAGAGGAAATTACGAAAGTGGATGGTCTTGTCGTTTTCCCTTTTTCTCGGTTGCTTTCGATGTATAGCTTCTTACAAAATGATGATGTTACAGATACCGAACGCTTGTGCAGGCTTTTCGGGCATATATATCCTTTTCAGAAAACTGGTAAGAAGATTGGACCAATGCTTTAGGAAATCAATCGGGTAATGTGGGCCAGTGGCCTGAGATTTGATACCTAAGGACTGTGGGTTTCTTTGGAATCAATGGGTATCTAGCAGCCTGGTCCGAAAATAATGGGCTAGGAAAGGTATCGGCCCAAGTTGGTCACTCTCAACACATATGGGTCCCTGTCCCTGGACCTAGTTCTGGCGGAGGTGATAATTCCGATTGTAAATAACATAATTATCGACAAATAATGTAGGATTTTAGATGAAATATTGAGAATAAAAGATTTTGTATGTGAACATTAGGATTGAACAAATATTCCTAATAATCTATATATAGAGGTTAAATTTAAGTAAAATACAAAGATCAAGGGTGGTGGATATATACCCCTTTAATTATTTAAAAAGTTGTAGTATAAATTCATTACATAAATTTAAGCTTATAGAAGATAATATTAAAGACCTAACCACTCTCAACAATGTAAGAAGGTGGGATGGACCACTCTTATGTTGAAGGAAAAGGTGCTGCAAATCCATAACTTCAATGCAATTTAAGAATAAACCCTTCTTTAGAGATACTTAATTTCAGCGTACGAAACATAATAATCGATTTAACAAAAGTAGCTGTCTCAATGCGGTGATTTTTCATACATTCCAAAAGAAATATAATTCTCAGAGCATGATAGTTGGGTCGAATTCAAGAATATAAATAATTGAAATTTGAAAAAAGATTAACCTTATAAAATACGAGCTTGATACACACTGATATGTCTCAACATTGATATAGTGTGTTACCTATTTGCAGCTCTGGCAAGTAAGTTCTCCCCTGAAACTGCGACAAATCCTCTCCACTCCACTACCATGCTCGAAACCAGTGATATTTTTAAAATTGACGTCTACCCGACTCTAAATGCAACGTATACCGGAAGGTTTGTTCCCTAGCTCCATTCTCAATACCTAACTCCAACACTTCTGCCTTTGCCCTCTGCACTTCACGTGGGAAATATCTAACTATTGCATGCCGACTAGTTAACTAAAAGAGCCGAGAAGTGGGTCGAGGTAGCTTTTTGGACTAGCTAGGCAGCTCTAGCTAGGGTGTGCCAGGCAATGAATTCCCTCTTATCATTAGGTTTAATTTGTTATATGATGAAGAATGAACGCATTGACCAGCAGAAAGAGATCGATGATGGGTATCATTAAGCTTTAATCACCTTTTTAAGTACATTTCTGAGTGAAAATTCCATCATAACCACCAACAGGATTGGATGTGTGTGGGCCTTTGACCTTAATATGGAGTATGATCTTACCATATATAATTGGATTTTTTCTCTTTGAAAAACTGTTGATGAAATATATATAATTAAGCCTTTTCTCATAAGTTTTCCGGCTTGATTTGATATTGAAAGCGTAGGAAGTTTGCATAATGAATTCGAAATCAAAGTCTTGCTTACCTAACATAAATTAATTCCCACCGCGAGGAAATTTTTCTCGAGAAAAATCTCGATTCAGAGAAAATTTGCTTCTAGACTACATCCCAGCGGCGATGCTTATCACAGAGAATTCATCTACCCAAAACACTGCAACAACAATCTCAAACCCGAAACAAGAAATTGAAAAGGTCATACACTAGATCAAATCCACAACCTCCCATACACACATATATATATATATAAGCATCTAAACCCTTAGTACCCGTTAGAGGGGGACGATGAACAATCGCAGACTAACTCAGTCTCCACTTCTCTTCGGTGGAAGTTTCTGTGGCAGCCACAGGCAGCACAGGTGAGTGCAGTAGCCGTGCCTTCCTCCCCGCTGGCCATGAACTCCCTGCACCCATCAACAGCATAACCCCCTACGTTAGCGGCATGATTCTTTTGACACTCTCCATATTTCACACTCCTAACGGTGATGGCTGAATTGGTTGAGTTCCTCGAAGGTTCCTCTCTTCTCACCACCACTTGTCTCTTCCTCATTTCACAAGTCCCAACCTCTTAATTTGTCACCTCCTCCTCCTCCTTCAAATCCTTACAAACCAGTTTATAATTCTCAAATTTGTTTGGTGACCGAATGTCAGAAAGAAACAGGAAAACATAAAAAGGGAGAGAAAGAGGAGTACGGGATGCAACAAGAGGTTACTTGTCTGCTGTTACCGCAAGCCCTAACCCTAAGGTCATATTTATAGCTTTTAAGCCTATCCCATTGACCTGGTGAGTTCGACGTCTACAACTATGCTCTCATTTTTTCCACTTTATTATCACTATACCGTATGTATAATAAATTAATAATCTAATCTAGCAGTAAACCCTATAACAGTAATTGCGGAGTGACCATCCGACTTCCTTAATTAACAAACATTACCATTGATGGAATACAAAAACTGATCCCTTGTAATTAAATAAGGTGAACTTCAGTTCTTAAATAAGGAGGATCCTTCACTTGTCACCTTAAACCATGATTGGTTTAAAATAGAATGACCAGCTAAGCTTTCTTAACTCAAACACGAACTGTGGCCCTAAACTGCTACTGCTGATGGCAGAAAGCAATTTGTGGGGTGCACCGATGATTCGATATTTACGAATTTTTGTCTACCATTACCTAATAACATGGCTACGAAGGCTGCAAGTTTGCCAAACCTGTACGGAGAGTAACGCTACTACTTCCATCCAGTCTTTTCCATATAAGATCACAAACTTCTATCTATATTTTCTGTGCAGTTAAGGCTGAATTTGCCCACTTTCGCTACATAACACAATCGAGGTGATCGTATTGATGAGATGTTTAATATATAAATCAAACATTGGTTTTGTCACCTTTCCCTTTTTTTGTTAAGGTTTTGTCGTGGCGATAGAAAATATATAAGCAGATAACTTCTTTTTTTGGGAGAGATTTATGCGAGTCCACTCGAAAAAAAATTAGTGGGTTTCTTTATGTGCAAAATGACTAGCTTACTTAGGTACCATATAAATACGTTAATTTGTATGTAATGTATTATCATTATTCGTTTTATCATAATGTCGATTTTAACTATTTCTAAATTACTTGATAATTTTCTTTATTTGGTATTGAATTACATGATAGTTGGTAATTATTTTGGTATTAATAAAATTTCCGTTTTTATATAAAAAATATATGCTGAAATTATGTCCAAGTAGTTTTTTCTTATGAAAACTAAATGCTTATTAATGCGAAAAAGGAAAAAACGATATGCCCAAAATAAAAAGATAATATTTGTTAAGTATTGAACGGATTAATGAAATCGGTTTACGTATAAGATTAATAATCGAGATGCTTCTGATTGATGCAAAATCTCTGTTATTTAAATTCATAATTTTCTGAAATTAGATTATGTTTTTTAAGTTGTAAATTTAATGGTCATTAAGATTCTTTCTAAATAAAAAGTGAGCACAAAATCTGAACAATCCAGATATAATCCCAGTTTAATTCTGAGCATATTTATGAGTAGTCTGACAAAAGTTTAGGTTTAGTCGGTTATTATAGCAAGGAAAACTTTTCATATTGTCTAACCAAAAATAACATCTTATTTAAAATACTAATTGTATACAACAGTGTAATAATATTATGGTGAAACTTATCAATAGCTTTTATATATTTTTGAATAAAATACTTTATTCTTTCACTCTCTTTTTATACTAAAAAATAAGATTCAACATGCCCATTTGATGTTTCTAAATGTATTTTATGACGGTAACTTTGATTGTGTTATTTCATGAATCTCATAGAAAATGTTATTATTATTTTTGAAAAAAATAATAATTCAGTCAATAAAACAGGATTCGACGGAATCTTACAAAATAGGAAGTTCAATTGTAAATATAAGGTTATAGAATGAAATAAAATTTGAAGGTGTTTCTTTTTTTAAAAAAAAATAAAAATTTTAAGCTAGTGCATTTTATGATATTGCAGCACATGTCGAAAAACTATCTGCCATTACAAAACCAAATCACATGCTCACGTGTTTTAAAAGATGTTCACCAAATCGTTTGGCAACGCCTAGATATTTTGATGGGATGGTCGAAAGATATTTCTTCCCAGGATTTATGATATGTTAGGCGTATACACTTGAACGGCATGTAACCTTACAAGTAACAGAGACAATTCGAACATCGGTATGCGGGTTTTGTAATTTAAAGATCTAAATAAATATAATGTTACGATTTAGATCCGAAATAAATTATATATTATTATTCGAAAAATACTATATACAAAATATTTTTAAAAAATATTATATACAAATACAATATTACACTGGAAAACTAATCTTGGTATCCACCTTCAGGGATAAGAGAGAGAAATCACTTAATAATTTTGTTAGTGAATAAATTCAAAAAATAATAATTTAAGAGGGTACGGAAACAATTAATTGAGGGCCAAACTTCAAAATTACATTGTTAAAATTGACTGGACAAACCTGTGAGATCTAATAGCAATTATCAAATCAGTATGCTAAAACCAGTAGATTCCTTACCAGCTTGTACGTCAGGATCACTGACATATTGATGCTTAAATATCAATAATCATTAATGTCTTCTAGGATAAAAGGTGCCACCAATTTGTCCATTAGTTGATGGATAGGTAATGGTTTTTCTTCGACTTTTAGTTTAATTCGTCATACTCCTCCTGCCATCCCAAGATACACTAAATCACACTCTTTAGTGTGTGTGTATGTTTCTTTTAATTTTTGGCTAAAAATAGCCACTTAGTTTGCATCCAACAAAACGTAATTATTGCAAGGCTCCTAGATGTTGTTTTGTAGTAATTCAAGAAGGTTGGTTGACATTATGCTTTTGATAATCCAAATGTCTGTGGTTAAGACCAATTGTATGAATCTTATCAGTGTTGAAGTCCATAAAGCTGATGAGTGACACCGACGGCAGACCAAAATGGAGATGTGGGTCAGCCAGTTTTCCATTTTTGGTCACCATGTGGAAACAGAATTTGATTAATTAATATGAGGGTGATACCCCTTGGGGGCAACATGATGACAAGGATCTACCAATAGTTAATCCCATCCTCGAACTTTCGGCAATTGGGTGCAAGCCCTGCCTGCCTGCCGGCCTGCCAAACATGCAATCTCCGTTAGCAATCTTTTTCACATGGGATGGGTCTCCGGCTCGGTGCCTGGATAATGAAAATATTGCAGCATGCATCATAAATTAGGGACTATTTTCGGGTGTAACGAAAATTATATAACTTTGATTTCCATTGCATTTAGGGCACAGTTTTCCAGTAAAATCTGGGTTATGATTGCAAGGATATGCTCTGGAAATGATGTTTTGACAATGTTGGGGTAGAGGGATTCGTGCATTTAGTTTAGTCAGGATAGATTTGTGGGGACTGATGGGGACTTAAGTATATCATTATGTTCTGAGAAGATGGTGAATGATGGAGACTTTTTTGCTACTCACCCACCGAACCCAGTCAGTGATGTCCACACCCAAAGACTTATGGGGTCCTCGAGCAAGGCATCTTTGCTACTAGCTAGGCCTTTAAATCGCCAATTTCCTTTTTGGTATTAAAAGTTGATCAAAACAAGAAACCAATCGAGATGAACAATTATCCAGATTATGTAGATATGATCAACACTAACAAGGCACTTGATGTTGACTGATATTGAAATCGGAGCTAAAAGATTATTATCCCTCTCCAACCCACAATCATATCGCAGACCCAATATCAGGACTTGTCAAACATCCACAACGCAAATGGAACATGCTTTCAAAATCCTGCAACATGTCCTATTTACCTTGGACCACCACTTAGAATGCCTCTGCATATGGTGTTTTTACCCATATACCACATCCTCCCTCCCCTCTTATCCCTCGCTCCAACACTTTAGGGCCGTGCGGTGAGGCCCAAAAGTATTGGTACCATACAAAAGGTTTTCCTTAGGTCCATTAAGGAGTTGGGAAGCAGCCCAGAAGGAACAGATCAGTTATCGTAATTATTAATTATGAATGAATTCAATTAAGTAAAAAACATCAATTCTGTCTAATATGATGTAAGAATAAACCATACAAATAATAGGAGCCAGAATGTTGCTATCATTAATTAATTAATGCTTAGACTTTAGAGGCCAATTTATAAATAGAAGGTAGCAAATCTGTACCATATCTTAAACGACAGCGACACGTCGCAGGTTCATCCAGCAAGGAAGACCATGTCCCAGCACCAGCTAAGTTGGTTGATCAGGTTGATGATATTATTTGGCATATCATTCAATTTATATAACTGTGATCCAATTTTAATCCAATTTATTTCTAAAATTAATTTAAAACAAGCCTTTTATACTTTATTTTTGGGATATAAAAGTCAGTGGGATCTCCTATCTTGTTACTTATCAGTGACTTGACCACCATGTGGAAGCATTAAAGGAATTGCAGTACAAATTTAAGGCCCCCACAATCCGTCACAGCCCCTATTCAGCGTTTTCTACACTAACCATGAACCCTACGGATACGGAACCTTTGCGCCCGACCACTTGACCAATGGCCACTGTCTTCCCCTCTCGCACGCATTCATGCACCGATTGTAATAACTATTTTATCAAACAAGAAAAAAAAGATTTTGGGTATTTCTTCGAATTTTTTAAACACATCCATTCTTCAAATGTGTGGGTGTCACTGTTGCCGTATGTGGCCACATGCTGTCCTTAATTGCAACACGAGGTGGGCTACTGGGCTTACCACAACCCTCATTACGTGGAAGGGCACATGAGGTGTCTGAAGAGTTGTTTTTGCGGTCGGTCGGGATCCAGGACCATGGGTCCAAATAAATTATACGAATTAAATAGTAATATCACTTTCTGCAAACAGTATTTGGATTTTTTTATTGCATAATTATTAATATGTCTATAGAATATACTGGCAACAGCTCGATTTTTATTTTTGTGATTGAAAAGGATAAAGCCAGTGATAGCATGACACGTATGTTTTCTTTTAAAAAAAAGGGATAGCGTGACACATGCATAGTTCACTTATGTCAACTGGACCCTCACTGACACCGTTTTCTTATCTTTCCTTAATTGTGATTGACCTTGTAATGAACAACATTACTTTCTCTTCTTCACCGGTCTATTTTCTCTTTTGTCTTTACCAAAAGATGTTTAGTGTTAACACTTTAGTACAAAACATGATGATCTTGGGCTATCGCCAAATTTTGGACTTACCTTTTTCGTTGTGATTCAATTATGTAATGGATTGATTTTACTGGAGTAGTCAATTGCTCTATCTAATACTAAGATATTGCTCTTGTTCGAAACCTAAAAATAAATAATTTTACATTGATAATGATATTTTTTTGTTAAAATCAACGAATTTATACACAAGCAATAAATTCTGTCTTTTATACACGTCTATGAGCCAAAGGATTGGTTGCTTTCATTGGCTCGCATCAAAATATTTAATTTTAATGATCAATGTCATATCTATATCACCGGCAACGTTAGCTCGACATGTATCTTTCAAAGGCAGCGTGAGTGAGGCTTTTGACACATAAAAAAATTATTAAAAATACAATGAACTGTACTCTGAAAGAAAAAAGATAGGAAAATCCAAGAAAAATATAAGGTTAAATTCCTGTTGTATTATATTAACCTAGAAAAGTTTAAGGTTCTTGATTCGAATACTTCTTCGCATGCACGCATTTATTTAACCTTCAGAATAAAAGAATTTCACTGTTTTTATCAAAGTGGAAGAGGTGGTTCTCCAAACTAATGTATTATGTATAGGGAGTAGAGATTAATTGTATGATCATGATCAGAAAGGATATTCTTTTATTATAAATATAATATAATTCTTGATGTTATGTTAATTGCTGGAGAAAATATTGATATAACTATGGTCTCTTAAATTATGTTCTGAAAATTAAGAAGATAACATACATATATATCAGAATAGTAATTTGTTCTCCATTATGCATAATAATCGAAAATTTACATCTTCTGTCTTCTAGCATCTTGAAGGGTGAGACCGTGAGAATCAGTGCATGAACATTTTGAAGGGTTTAGATTACCAAAAAGTAGTAAAAAGGAAGCACTCGATCGCCATTAGCAAAGAATTACTGTCATTAATGTGCATCAAATCAAGGAGGTCCAGGAATCCATCGGTGAGGCTAGAAAATAATATTATCATCTAGTCTGACATCACCAAGATAATCTTTCCCTTGTGTCGTAGTAGTTCCTTCATCAAATAGCCATTCCTCTAGCAACGAGAGAGGCATATGTTGACTCGGTTTGGGCTTGCTTTCGTCTTGTAAAAGGCTGGCCTCAGGAGAAAGAGACCGGGACAAAGCTGAATTGGAGGAATCGAAAGACTCGAAAGACTCGAAACCGAAAAGTGATTCGATAGCCTCTGATAACCCGAACTCGTTTTTGTCAGCTTCATTACTTGGAGTCCCTTCGGTGGACATAGAATCAGTCATAGATAAGTTGTTGATTGAATTCTGAGTGGAAGCTGAGTCTGTCTGGATCTGCTTGGGCCCATTTCTCATCCATCCTTTGAGTAACCTGGCTATGTTTTCGGTGCTTGAAGCATAGATAGTTGATGGACCTGGCTTTTGCTCGCAGAAGGGCTTCATTTCAACTAAGCTGCTGGTTGTCTTCTCCGGGGATAAAGCATCATGTAGGGCTTGCTTAGCCATGTGGATATCAGTTTGAAGTCTTCTTTCCCATTGACCTCTAGACATCGGCTGGGAAGTAGTTGTTAACTCTACCGGTTCATCCCTAGATTGGTTTTCAGGGCATGTTTGAAGCTTCTTGAGTTTCTTCTTCAAATGTGTGTTCCAATAGTTTTTGATGTCATTGTCTGTTCTCTGGGGTAGGTATGAGGCAATTGCAGCCCATCTGCAAACATTATCAGCATGCCAGCCCTCAGTTATTTTTCGGAAACAACTCCAAATCCAAAGCAAAGACACCATTAACTAGCTGCACTGCTGTGTATTAATTACCTGTTGCCTAAAAGGGCTTGGAGATGGATTATCATCTTCTCCTCTTCATCAGTAAAATTTCCACGCTTGATCCCTGGCCTGAGGTAATTAGTCCATCTAAGCCTGCAACTCTTACTACATCTAAGCAACCCTGGAAACCCCATGCAAACAGGAAGAACCAGTAGTTAGATCATACAATTCACATAGCATAAACATAGTTCTCACTACATCAAAGAAAAGAATAAATAACAAAGAGACTTGTAACAAACCTGTTTTGGTTGGTACAGCTCTCCAATTTCCTGGGCCGTGTTCTTGAATGTATGAAACTAAAATTATGTCTTCTTCAGGAGTCCATGGTCCTTTCTTCACTCCTACTTTGTCGCAGCATGGTGGTCTTCCCATTATGGCTTTCTTTCTTCCTCTTGGGTAAGTCTCTGCAGAGATTCTTCCAAGGAACAAAGTTGTCTTCTCTTAAAACCGGCTTTATCTATTTCTAAAGATAGGTGAGCATCTAAGGCCGAAGAGGTACCCTTGGTCTGCATATATAGGAAGTGAAAGCAGAGCTGACCTTACCTTGTAAAAGGTTGCCTTCGAGTCAAAAGATGACAGCAAAGACATTTACTCTTGTCGCAAGCGAAAGTCAGCTGTGCCAATGCCGCTTCCGCCGAGCAAAACCGCGTGACATTCAATGTGGGTTTGCACTTCGCACTTATTATGCATTCTAAGGAGTCAAAATTGCATTAGTGTTGTCTACCAGCAGCAAATGAGAGCAGACCCATCAGTGACTATTTTTACCTGTCTAGGGAGAAAGTTATTTTGAGAGAGCGCCATATGTCTTGCATAGCCCATTGTGATTCGTGCTGATTTAATGCCAAGGATGACGAGAAACATGGTAACTGGTACAATGCAGAATTCTTTCCATGGTTCAGTAATTAACAGAAACACCATTAAACATTAGCAGGATCTGCAGGCCTGAAGACCCAAATCCCATCCTCTTTCAAGTTTCAACATACAGCTGGCGTTTTACAGGTCCTGACATGATGTGAGGTACCTGACAAACAAAAGCTTGTTGGGGTAAATCCCATGTTATCAACGGAAAAATCTAAAGCTGCAAACACCGGCCTGATATACAACAGCTTTAGACATGGTTAATTATAACACCATGCTCACGTAATTCTCCTTGGAAAAAGCAAAGATATTACTACTAATTGTGCATCATTTTTTTTTTCAGATTCTTTATCCTTTTTACTCGTCTTTAGTTCAGAAACTACCACGAGTAGGTTAGACGAATCCCTGTTCTCGTAAGCATGATCATCCATGGAAGTACCAGGGGCTTAAGAATTTTTTACACCGCCTCTTAAATAACGATGGAGACTCTGTTAGTGCTTATAGAAGATGTTACCACTGAAGCCGACCCGACGAATTCAATGAAGAAAAGATGGATTGGTTTTTATGGTACAGAGTTGGACACTTTGCAGGAGTACAAGACATAGCTTGAATGGTGGAGCCTGAGACGTGGAGTGGCAATTCACGTTAATGGGCTTGGACCCAATTTTCATCTATCTGTGGAAATGATTCGTTGTAGTCTGAGATACAATAGGTGGATGCTTCTTCTTAAAGGCCGCCTTGGTCCCATTGCTGTGTAAACGGGTAGAGCCATTAAAGAGAAAAGTAACAGTTGTCAGGATCTAGAACACATGTCGATAGATGCCCCCCTACTTTGTAATTGTCGTTTTCTGTTCTTGTTTGGGCCAATTTCTTTTTCTGATTTTGACCTGTGGGATTACATTAATTTTCACCATGGACCTCTTCGCCCATGCCAATGAATGTTGGGAGCTTCAACACGTGTTTGCCATGGGCCAATGAGGACGAGTCTTGGCTAACGAGAGGAGTGAAGCGTAAATAAGTAGGGTCATGGTAATGGAAGTGAACAGTAACTTGCATTTTCTCTGCTGCTAGTTGGGGATCCACTTCTGGAAGCCCATGGATAAGGTCAGGAGATTGATCGATACTGCAACGAATATCGCATGCCTCCTATCGGTAGGGAATTTCTGCTATGATGGGTCCTCAGTACAGATTTGAGTATGATGAGATGGATACAGAATAGTGTAAGGTTATCAGAAGTACCCAAAAACGGAATGGATTTCAAGGTGATGCGATTAGATGCGTTATAAATATTGAAAGTGTTTCGCAAGTCAAATATTGGGTTGTCTTTTTTGAGTAATAGCCATGCAGGCGCCGACTTGCTTTCTGCATACCTCAGTCACCTGCTTGTCTTCCCCAGATTTCTCCTTCAAAATGAGACAAAGGGAGAAAGTTTCTGGGAAGCTTTTTCTTATAACACTGCTCAAAACACGAATCTTTTCACTTTTTTTGGTTCATTCTCGTCTGGGTCATCTACAAAATGACGATTAGCTTGCAGAAATTGGTGGGGCATGTATGCGGGAAAAGCCAAGAACAAAAGTGGCCGGGCTTGCCGAACTCATCCTCAGTCCACATCCTTGGCTCTGAAATTTAAGGATACTATTTTGGAACTATCAGGCCAAGAATAAGACTCTCGAGAAAGTTCAATTTCCATGACAGAACGCACCCATTTGGCTTCTATTGCAGCAACCTTTTTCCTGATATAGTTTTTTTTTTTTAATGATATAGTTTCGTCTTGTCTGTTTATATTTTTTCCTCACAGAATATGATCCGTTCACATCTTCAGAACTTTAGGAACTTGATATTACATACAGTAAATTAACACTCTTCCTACACTTAGTGACGCGTCATTGCCGACTTGGTTTAAGACCTTGCTGGTAATGATTTCCCAAAAAACGGACAAATTACTGTCAGAATCAAGATAGCTTTTCTCGTCTGTAATTTATCAGAGGCATTTGTGACGCAATAATTGATCTTTTCCAATTTCCAGGTCCAACTTCACGCGCTATCTTTGACCCATTCAACCAGGAAACGGTCCGTGTACAGCCCAGGAAACCTTCAACTTAATCCTGATACCTCGTGGAATGCTGCTTATAATATAGATAATTTCGTACTTTCATATTCTCTCTTGGGCCTTACGTAATACCAACATCAGTTGAATAGTTGAATGTAGTTTATATGTAGCAAAGATCTATTATAGTTTGGGGAGCTCCAAGAGGAAAAAGGCCACACACTCTTCCAACCCACTTCGTTCCTTCGGGCCTAAAAAGAAATGAGTCGGATTTGAGTTAGAATGCAGCCTGCAACTTGTCGTTTCTGTTGTGTATTCCTTTGACTAAACAATGCTTTTTGCATGGGTTCAAACGGAGAATAATTAAGGGGACAACCTAAGTCTAGCCTGGTTTCTTATTCTATAAGGTTTTCAAATCCCACGTCTTTGTCTAAATCTGGACACGATTCCTTCAAGTGCATGCCTTTGTATGTACTTTCACCTCCCTGGGAAAAGAACTGGTAGTGTTCCTTTAACATCGTTCCATTCTTAAATCCTTTTTGTCTGTCTTCTTCTTCTTTAAGTTTTCCAAGTAGATAACGAGCTTTTTGAAACAGTACAGCATGTAGAAGACATCGTGGATTCTTCAAAGAGTGGAGCCAATCTTGATGTTTCTCTTGTTTATTTCCTTGCCACTTGCTTTATTTGCCGTACGTGGCCAGCGTCGCATTCCTCAGTTTCTGTCCAAAAGAAACAACTTTAATATATTTGCAATTGCTTTTTGAAACTTGTCCTTTATTGCCTATTGACGAGGAAAGTGGACGACAGTGATACACAATTAAACCCCCATGAATTTGCCCTTTCATTCGCCGATTTGGGTCGGCTAGCTATTCAGTGGTCTTTCCTGCGTGATTCTGGGGGGTCCTTTCACCCAGCTGATCACAGACGCACAGCTGCAGTATTAAGCAAACGCCCCCGCTTCCCATAATTTTTTTTACAAGCTTTTAACCTCTTCCGATGATATCAAACACCTTTTAATGAATGTTCTGCCGACTGGCTTTTTGTTTGACGTTTTACCCAGCGATAGGTCGGTAAAACCGATCCTGCATGCAACTGGGTCACATCACCCTACATCTTGAATTATCAAAAATGGTCGTGAAGTTGAAGAAACCTTCCTTTAATTTGGTGTTTGAGAATAGCTTGAATTGTTCAAAAGACATACACAGATGCCCCCGTCCAGGCCTTGCGACGATGTTTTAATATTTATTGGCTTAATATTGGATTTGATGTTTCATTTTGTGCAGTATTAGTGTACCCTCGATGCATTCTTTTCTTCATTTAGCCTAAAAAAAGGGTAAAACGCCACCAACAGGGATTTCATTAAAATGAAACAAGGGCATTTCTCGTATGTCAAACATATCAAACATATCAAACTCGACTGGGATTCATTACATGCATATATAATAGGTTTGATCACAATTTGGGAGGTCATTTCTCACAATTTGGGAGTTCTGATTATCTTTCTGGTGGGTTCGGTGTATTGTCTCCACCTGGGCAAGCCCTGTCAAAACTTGTGACGAAGGGTATCTTTATTGTAGACTAGCTAGCTCCCAATTACCACAGTTTGCTTCCCTCTCTTTTTTTTCTCACTAAGACCTTGCTCACAAATAACCTCAACTGAAATAACGACACCTCAACTGAAGAAAATCTTCTCTGATCTAAACTACGAATCATATAACGGTCTTGAGAAATCAAAGGTTCTAAGCAGAATTAAAATTAGCTCAGAAAACCCAAGTAGCTGACATGTTCCTTTCTCTGGATAGCTCTCGCGCGATACTCTAATCCCCTGTCTCTTAAATCTCCCTTATTTAGGTCAGGTTTCAACTTCTCCGAACATACTTTTTTCCATGCAAAAGAAAAAGAGTTGTTGTTGTTCTTTTTAGAATAGGTGAAAAGTCCATTCTCGTTCAAGAATTTCAATGCTGGAGTCGAGAGTTTTATGGACTCTTCTCTGTTTCTGGGCTCTGTTTTTGCTTAAAAACTAAAAAGAACATGTTAGTGAGTTGCAGAATGAGTTCTTCGCTCCATACACGTTTTAGGATGGTGAACATGGTTTCCGTTAAACGATTTCTCCATCAAAATCTGATTCTTCTTGTCTCGACTTTCTGGGTCTATTTCTCTACGTTGTTACTCAATCTGTTTGCTTTCGCGGGGAGAACATTCTTCAGGTACTCGAGTTTTTCAATACTGTTAATTATCATTTCAGGCTAGAACTTTTAGCAGGAGCGTAATTTGGTTGCATTTCTTTGCAGATTTAAGAGTACTAAAGATCCTCCAACAAACACTGCAAGTTGCAGCAAATATGATTCAAGTTCAATGGGAAAAGAAACTGAAACCATGGAACCCCTGGTGGTTGCCAAAAAGGATGATTGTTTGGGAGAGAAAGAATCACCGGATTTTGTTTTCAAATTTAAGTATCAGGCTTGCAGAGAGGATCATGAATTTCTTGCCACGAATTCGGCAAAGAAGTACGAGTACTTCTCTGGGATGAATTTGAGTCACTACATGAAGGAACCAGAGGTCGTTAGCCTTGCCGTGAAAGAGTTATTTGCCGATTCAAATGATGGTTTATTTGATTCTCAACAGGCTTCCAATAGGAAATTTTTATCAAACCAAAACTGCATGGAAAAAAATGCTGATGCGAAATCTATCCACGAAGAGCAGGCTGAGACTTCTGTACAAAGTTTGCGTGAAGAAGAGGTGGCAGAGAAGCTTGAGGCAAGATTATCTGATGAAGAACAGACGCGGAATTATGACGTGGAAACATCTGTTGGAGAGCCTGTTTCTGGAAAGGGAAAAACAGTTGATGTCGAGAACAATGCCATTGATGACGATGGTTCTGGAGATAATGTTCAGTTTCTGTCAGAAAAGGACTTGTTTGAGTTAGATTCTGATTCTGATTCGATTGCTTCAAGTCACGAGTTTATGAGTCGTTTTCTAGCTTCGACCAGCGATGGATTCTTATCGGATACAGATTGCGAAGAAACATCTGAGGTTAACATGGAGAAGGTAGAATTGATTGATGATGATTTGGAATTAGAGTACTTAAATTTGCAGAACGCAGGTACGGGATATGAGGTTGACGATTTCGATGAGGAAAATAGTGATATAATGGGAGAAATGAAAGGATTAGAGCAGTCTGATATGAAGAATTCAGGTAATGTAAATTTAGACAACTTGTCTGAGAAAAACCCTCAAAATTATGACAATTCCAGAGACGAAGAACTCCATTGCAACGCCAAGGAACCAATGGATTTTTTAAACAGTTCTGAGAAGTCCGACCATCAGAATTCATCAACCGCCGATTCTGACGATTCAGGCAGATTGGAAACTTTGTGGGAGCATCAAGATTTGATAGAACAGCTCAAGATGGAGCTGAAGAAGGTCAGAGCTACAGGTCTACCGACCATCCTGGAGGAAGATGAGAATCCAAAAATAATGGAAGACTTGAGGCCTTGGAAAATTGATGAGAAGTTCCAGCATCAGGATAGGATGGGAGAGCTTCACAATTTGTACAGGAGTTACAGAGAAAGGATGCGTAAATTCGATATCTTGAGTTATCAGAAGATGTATGCAGCAAGTAAGTTACTTGTTACTAACCCTTTCTTGATTTGATATCCATCCGTTCTCCAGATGTGTTTTCATCCTCTTTTCTCCTTTCTTTAGGGCTACAACAATAGCTTTTTAACCATTTTATTCATAGTAATCAACAGAGTTGCTTGGTTGATGAACATCCCTAACCATCTGCCATTTTTCTCCCTTATAAATGTTTGAGAGGATGTCTGATGAACATCTTCTATTGGTTTCACTTTTTGCAGCTTCAAGTGCTATCCTGACGCTTTCCATTCTGAAGTTTTCTATATTGCTTTCTGAACATCATTATAGCTAGTTGGTTGAAGATGAGTACGGCTCATCTTTAATGCCTCCAAACCAATCTTTAGCTTTCTATTTATCATGTTATCTTATTATGGCATGGCTTTACCTAAATCTCCCTTCATTATTGCATCAAAATATCCTGCACTGATTTTGATGCTCCCCTTTATCTTTTCCTAAGCTGATTGCTTTTGCAAACTAATAACAATGTCTTTCGTTGAAGGTGATAAGTGGTAAAGCAAAGTTCATGATGAGAATGACTTTTAGCCATAATTACGCATAGCTGTCCAATTCCATCTACAGCTTTATTGTATTATTTTCTTGATTGTATCTGAGGTGTTTTCATATGATGTTTTACTGCTTTGTTTCATGAAAATCTACAGGCTTTCTTCCATCAAAGGACCCACTTAAGTCAATTTCAAGCCGAAAAGCCTCTGCCACGTTCTTGACATGGGTTTTTTCACAGGGATCCCTTTTCTGCAAGCGTAAAAAGACCAGTTCCGATCCAATGGTGAACTTCATCAGAGAGTTGCATAGCGATCTGGAAGTGGTCTATGTGGGGCAAATGTGCCTCTCTTGGGAAATCCTTCGCTGGCAATATGAAAAGACGCTTGAGCTATGGGAGTCTGACCCTCACGGGACTCGCAGGTACAGTGAAGTTGCTGGTGAATTTCAACAATTTCAAGTGCTCTTACAAAGGTTCATTGAAAACGAACCTTTCGAAGATCCAAGAATACAGTATTACATCAAGCATAGGTGTGTTTTGCGCAATCTTCTCCAAGTTCCCGTCATAATAGGTAAGAACACGAATGTCATGAGTAATGACAGGCCCCTTGGTTATTGCAGACCTTGCTTTCTTCCTGCTATAGATACCCTGACAGCTAAAATGAGGCCCTAACGTTCCAATAAAGTGGGGTCCTGTAAGGGATGTTTAATTAACGCATAACCTCATCTTTTCCCCTGCAGATGACAGCAGTAATGATAGAAAGGAAAGGAGAAAAGGGAAAGATGATGGAATCGTTAAAAGCGACATGCTAGTACACATTATGGAAGAATCCATTCAAACTTTTTGGCAATTTGTTAGAGCTGATAAGGATGCACTCGCTGTGACTCACAAGGGTCGAAAAGGAACTCAAATAGAACCACAAGACCCCACTGAGTTACAGCTTTTGACTGAGGTTCGAGCGAGTCTTCTAAAGGTTAGCTTCACATCTTCTCCGCCTGTTCATCTGCTCTTAATTCAGAGGCTTTAGCCATATTTGTAACTACATATGCTCTGTCTTCCACTGCAGAAAGAAAAGAAGCTTAAAGACATACTGCGGGGTGGAAATTGCATACTGAGAAAGTTCCAAAAACATCGAGAAGAAACTTCTGACCATGCTCTTCACTTCTTCTCCCAAGTGGATTTGAAGTTAGTATCCAGGGTTCTAAACATGTCAAAAATAACAACAGACCAACTCATATGGTGCCACGATAAACTGAGCAGGATAAATTTTGTGAGCAGGAAGATACTTGTAGAAGTAGAACCATCATGCTTACTTTTCCCCTGCTGATAGTAGGTAGCTGTCTCTCTGTATATGGCATTTCATATCAATATCCATAAAGGAAATTTTTTTCAATATCTTCACTGTCCTGATGTCTACCAGTTACCAGAAATCTTAGCAACTTGACACCATCCTACTATGATATAAAATTTGTATATGACAATAAATGAAAAACAACTTTTCTCTCCATTATATTTTATTTTATTATAAAATTATTTACACCAATATCAAGATTTTCCGGTTTTTCAAATCGCGGATGACCTCCAAACTTTGTTTTTGTGGCAAGGTTTTGGTTGAGAGAGCAATTCTTACACCATTACCAAATTACCTAGAGATTGCTTAAATATTTGCACTTCAGTCCCCATTGCATAATTACAGCAAACTTCTGTGGTCCTTTTGCAAAACAAAAAACTCGTTCGCTTTTCAAAAGACCAGCCCAAATCCTCTCTCATGTACTTATCAAAAGCCCAGCCCAAATTCTTTCTGTTTACCCGTTTACCAAAAACAAGACATTATTGGCATTTCAAAAGCCCAGCTCAAAATGCCAAACTGTAAAATCCATTACCAGCCGTCAGATCTAGGGCACCAAACAGCACAAGGCTCTAGATATAAAGATTCTCCGGCAGGGAGAAATCTTCTTTCCTACTGCCTCTGGTTTCAGTCACACCTGCGAAAACACGCACACGGATAGGTTGATAGAAAATGGTTCAACGACTCACTTACCGCAAAAGGCACAGCTATGCCACTAAATCCAACCAGCACCGCGTCGTCAAAACTCCCGGTACCTCAGAGACTCCTATGTTTCTTTACTTTTTCCTTTTGAATGGGTTAATATGGCTTTAAAAAGCAGGCAATTGTTTGTTTCTTCATGCTAAGAAGATGATTTGGCTGGTGGCTTGGTTTTCGATGCTTTAATGGCGCTTTTTATCTTCTGTTGCTATAATAGGTGGGAAATTGGTGTACCAGACAACGAAGAAGAGAGCGAGTGGACCGAAGTGCCCGGTAACTGGAAAGAGAATCCAAGGGGTAAGCATGTTTATACTGTGATCTTTGGATCGTATTTGAGCTCTGTTGTATATATGACTCTTCTTTTGGTTGTGTTATATCGGTTAGGATCTTAGGAATCTTGTACATGGGTCTCTGTCTTAATTTTGAATTTGCTGTTAAATCTTCCAATACTTGTTAGGATGAAACAATATACAGGACTGAACTATTTTTTTCTGCTTTGAGTGCTTGTTCCCGTTTGTGGAGAAACTATTGAATCCTTTTTGGACACCATTACCGTGTTAGCCCTATATGTCCGTAACGTTTTCGCTTCTGGGGTTTAGATATCCCAGGTTCATTCTTGAGCAGCAAGAGTTGATGAGAAGAAAAGTTGAGGGTGGTAGAGAGAGAAGCACTTGTGCTTTTGAGTTTGGTGTTTCAATCCACGTTTGGGGTGAGCTCATAGTGATATGAAAGGATTAATCGGTAGAGAATTCAAATGTTGGTCATCTTAGAGTCTTTCCACATTGTATGGTCATCTTCTTCTTTTTTTCATTTTCAAGGTATGACGAGAGTCCCGTACCCTCAATGTAATGCCTAATCAACAAATATTGGTTCCAACTTTTTGATCTGTCTTTGATCAAATTATTGCTTCTTGGCAGATTCCTCACCTTCGACCTGCTGAATACAAGAGGTCTAGATTGTCTAGGAACCGCAGGACTGTGAATCGTCCTTATGGTGGTGTGCTGTCCGGGGGTGCTGTTAGGGAGAGGTAATTACCTTGCTCTTATATATCTCGCACTTGTTTCTTACGCTTACAATGCTATGAAAGCTGGGTTTAAGTGTTTTGTCATGTTTATCTAGGATCATTCGAGCCTTCTTGGTTGAGGAGCAAAAGATCGTGAAGAAGGTTTTGAAGATCCAGAAGACTAAAAGCAAGCCTTGAAAAGTTGAATGAGAGATTCGTGAATTGATGATTTATGTGTTGGAAGGAAATGACTTAGAGAAATTTTGGTGTGATTATGGACTATAATTGTGTAACCAAATTGGGGTATTCGAAAATTTTTAGCTTGATGGATGATTACTCCGTTGCTATTTAATGGTTAATATTCCGTTTTAATTCCTAAACTTCCCAACTATATTCTGTAGTAGTAGAAGAGACTTTCAATTGATTGCTTGGGTACATCATATCCCTGAAACTTATTCCCTGAAGGTAGCACTGGTTAGACTGTTCCTGGAACGGGGCTTGTTCGTCTTTATTAAGGATTTCGAGCTGTGGTCTGGTGAGTGTAGAGTGGTTTCTGTTCCGGCTCAAACTGGCGACTTAGACCAACTCGGATTTATTGATTGGTTTATGATCCCACTTATCTATTTCGTTAGATACTTGGTCGGATAGGAGAAAGTTGGAATATATTCATATAACAGAAATGTACAGCAAATAGCGAACCGGATACATATTTCAGGCTGTGACTGAGACAACCCAAACAAAGATTTATTTTGAGAAACAAATGCGATACGTAAATCCCACTCCCCTGTATGTAAATAGGATTTAGGTGTAGCATTTGTTTGTGGAGTAAGTGGTGGGTATCTCTCCGGGACAGGAGGGCGAATCCCATGGCAGATTGGGCTTCCATGCTTCAGGAAGACCTGAAGGCAAACTGAAAGGGAAGCCAATAGATCGCATGGCCTCCCACTGGATAGTATCAGAAGCTCCACTTGGATTCTTCCTCAAGTTTGCCTCTTCTTCTCTTATGCTCGGGTTGGCTTGCACTTCTTGGGGTGACAAATCCGTTGAGAATCCCTTGAACTGCTGCTCTTGCCCTTCAAAACCCATATCCTCTGAAGTTTCGGAAGCGTCACAATCTACAGCACCCTGCACTATCATGGAAGGGATATCATCTGTGCATTTTGTTTGACCTGACACATCAACTGTTGAAAACATGAAGTTGTTCGGCAGGTCCTCGTTGGATACAGGACAAGGGAATGGCTTGTATGGTGTTGGATGAATGGGTTTATAAGCAGGTATTTCTAAAGCAGAGAAGTTGGCAGTAGAGGCTAGCTGAATTTCATTATTGGAGCACATTTGGTATTTTGATCCCATTTCAGCTGAGCAGGAAACGTTCTCTGAATTAAACTGAGAACAGTTAAGCCCTAGAGAGAACACATCGGTTACTGAAATGTCTGGTAAGGATTGAAACCAAGAATGAGATAGAGCTCTTTGTGCCGTGGAGTTGGTCTTTTTGAATATCCTACAGATAGCCCAAGCATCCTGAAGTTCACATAAAAAGTTAGTTCAGGATGCAAGTACAAGAAAATACCCATCGCAAAAAATGAGCTCTAAGAGTTCTTACATTAGGAGGCAGGCTTCTGTCCATGAACTTCTTCGGTGGAGATGGTTCTGCAATAGAAGGTAGCCGAAACTCGTGCATCATCCAGTCAGTTTTGATCCCTTTGGCAGCTCTGCCTCTGTAGAAGACGAGGGACTTCTTTAAACCTATGCACTTGGTTCCATCAGCAGAGTAGATAGGCCGATCTGTTCCAGTAGCTTTCCAGAACCCAGCACCTGTTACCCTATTCGGCCGTGCGCTGTTCCTGTACTTCCTGTCCCTTGGGCAGTAGAAATACCATTCTTTCTCCCCCGCAATCGCCAGCTCTTCACGTAGAAGATCAAATGAAGAGAAAAGTTGCAAAATTCAGAACTGAGTTTTCAGAAATTGTCAAAACAATTTTTGCAAGCAAAGTTTCAGAACTTACTTGGAAGATCCCACGGATCATATTTATATATGTCCACTTGCTTAATAAGCTCAATAGACAGCGATCGCTGCTGTATCTTTCTTTTGAGATAAAACCCAACAAGCTCCTCATCAGTTGGATGGAACCGAAAACCAGGCAACATAATGTCATCCATCTTATCAACATCATTCTTCTCTTCCATGTTCCTCTTCTAGACCTTAAATCTGGAGAAAAGTTGAAGAGGCAAAGGATCCCACTATCACCAGTACGCACTAGAGTCTTAAAAGGGAAACTAGGTGATCTCTTCTGGAACCGGAAGCTACAGGGAAGTCCAAACGATAAATCAGAATCTCAAGAACTATTAACACAACAGTAGCGGAATGATCAAGCTATGAAACAGTTCTCGAAGAGGAATAGTACACAGTACGGTTTGCTCATATCAAAGCGACCTTATGCTTCCTGTTCAGGAGTCTGCCTGCGAAGCTTAGGCCGCCGTTTTAGGGAAGAGCCATGGAGTTGTGTTCTTGCCAAGATATGGTAACATGCATGTTAATCTACCTCTTAAAAAGTGCTAGCTACCACTTCCAGGGAAGCCGAGCCGGTTCTTGACTCTTGAGCCCTGTTGGGTTCTCTTTAAATCAAATTCAAGGATCTCAAGAGACTACAAAAATAGCAGTATCTGGGGATCATCTTTTCACACACGTCTCAGCTCCAATTCTCATGGAAGCTTCTACTTTTCATCTCCATTCGAATCAAAGACAAAACGACAAACCAGATTTCAATGTAAGAGTATTTTAGTTCCTGTAACTGTTTCGTCTGACCGGATCAACTTCCGAAAGAGACTAATTTATATTTAATTAAAATCTATAAGATTCTCTGCAAATTCTCCTTGGATTTAAGAAAATGTATTTACATTCCATGAAATTATAAAACATAATATTATAGGGAGTTATCCTGACTTTTATGTGCATTAAATACATAAAATCGTCATTTTATTTTGGATATAAATGGACAGGCCCAGTTGGATGTGAAGGAAAGAGGGCGTATTGGCGTACAGGGCAAGTCACTGTTCAAAAGCTTTTGGTTTTTTTTGCGAAAGCCATCTATATATAAGACATAAGGAACATTAAAAAAAACAAACAACTAAAAGTTCTTCCCATTGGTTGAGAATCGTCAATAAAGTCTTCATAATCGTGTTTAATGATAAGAAGGCAGCCTATTAAGACAAACATGTCGTATTATAGATATTATATTTATTATATTCATGACCTCATCCAATTTCCTTTCTCATGCTATCCACATCATTAATATGATTAACCAAACTTATCGAAGTAATCAAGATCCTAATTAATCAATTTTAAGATGATTTTGGTTGGTTTTCAAAATAATTTAATTTAAGTTTTATTCAGTACTGTAATACCCAATCAAAGGATCGATATAATTTAGTGTTATAAATTTGATATTAGAACAAAAATATATAAAGAATTCTACATATATTAGACGGATATTATTTCATGTACTTCTCGAATCATTTGATTTGGTTGTGTCTATGAGTAGGACATAAAGTCCCGTGCAACTCAGGTGGCCTAGAAATATGTTATTTGATTTAAATAATTAGTAGATTTTGAGTTAATAAAGATAGGATGTACTGAAATGATTTGGTTTGTTAATGGGCCTATCTTAAGACAAGCCCAGAATTATTTTATTGTTACCATAACCCAGCCCAGTGGAGGCCCGACTGAATCATCTTCAGGCTAACCCGAACTTTGGGTTCTGAGACTGTCTACTCCGCCAACTCTGTCTGTCAAAACGAAAGCCTATGTTCTTTTCAGGGTATCGACGTGTAACTCATTCTATCTAGGCTTGGATTCTCTATTTGCTCTCAGAAACTGCAGCACAGGCAGCCATGAAGAGAGAGGAAAAGCTAATAAAGCAACAACTTGATCACAAAGCTGAATTGACCGAAAAGGTAACATTAGGAAATTTAAAAGATTTACATGTTCAGATTCAGAAGTTGCAAGTCACAGAAGATAGCTTTACATTTCTATCAAGTTCTTTTCTCCATGTTTCCAACTTGTGAATGCAGAGAGCACCAACCAAAATCCCCAGCTTACACAGTAGAACATCAACTTCCTACCATCCAAACCATATCTTTCAGTTTACTAAGAGCCTTATGATCCAGAACAAAGACAATTAAAGGAAATGAAACAGGTAAAAGGGATGGAATGGACTTGATGCTAGGGTTGCCTGGCAGCAGGAACGGGTGATCGATGGGGATGATTTAGATGATAGGGAGATACTAGTGGACCATTGGCGTTGGAGAAGCTTCTGTTTGGTTGTAAACCTTTTGACAGCCCTGGCCGGAGTCGACTCCCATTCGGTGCAGTTGAATTGGAACCGGGTCGCTCTACTTGCATGGCCTGGAAGAAGGATGAAGAACAGGCCATGTCCTTGAGATTGAGTAGAGGCTTCAAGACTTCAACAACTTCACTCATCAATGGTCGAGCCTTGGGATCACGGTTAAGACAGTGAGCAGCCAGCTGGATTGCCTTCTGGGCACCTTTGATTGAGAAGCGCCCTTCAAGGCGTGGGTCGATCATACGATAGAACCTCCTACGTTCCCCGAGTTGTGGCCGTGCCCATTCTACCAGATTATGCTCGCCATTGGGTCGATTTTTGTCCATGGATCTTCGTCCAGTCAACATTTCAAGAAGCACTACTCCAAAGCTATATACATCGCTCTTTGATGTAAGATGCCCTGGCACAACATCAAATTTTAGTAGGATGCATGGCCTATACACCTTTGCAGAATATCAATACTATGTCTCTGCCTCTCGGACAAAAGGAAAAGGGAGACGAAGTACTCACAGAGGTAATGGACCCTTGCAAAAAGAACTTCTTACAGGAGATTGCTATGACTAATAATGGGTCAGTAAAGTTGGAAGCGTTTCCATTGAAAACTCACTAATCAAATGATAAAATAAAATCTCGGATACTAGATAGTTTACATGGACAAAAGAAAGAGAAATTTGCAAGCGCAGGGTACTACAGGAGACATTACAGCAGCCGTGAAGCCAAGGTACCTTTTACAAACTATAAGAAATATGTCACAGCTCATGGGGAAACTATGTATTATTTACAAAAGTAAACTGTTGTAATCTACTGTGGGAAAAAAAAAGCATTGTATGCCACTCACACAGTCATGCACTCAGAAAACATCAGTACAGAATAATCAGGCTCACCTGTCATGACATACTCGGGGGCTGCATAACCGTAAGTTCCCATCACCCGAGTAGATACATGAGTCTTATCTCCTTCTGGTGCATCTTTTGCAAGTCCAAAATCAGAGAGCTTTGCATTGTATTCCTACAACATATTTATGTAGCAGTATTTTAGAAAAAAGAAAACAAAGACAACAGTGTATTCTTTCACTAGATTAGCCACCCACTGCATCTAGGAGGATATTTGATGTCTTGAAATCACGATAAATCACAGGTCGTTCGGCTTCTTCATGAAGAAAAGCAAGACCCTTTGCAGCACCAAGCAAGATTTTCATCCTGATGGCCCATGGAAGGGGCAAGGACCCTGCACCATGCACAAAACCATTAGAACTATGCTTCGAAACCTAAAATGCCGGAACATAAGTGGCCTTCATATTATTCCTATACTAATATGTTCTTTTTCTTCCATTTACACAGGCAGAAAATCTAATGACGCAATAATAATTTCTGCAAATGTGTATATTTCTATATATATATATAGATAGATAGAGAGAGAGAGAGAGAGAGAGAGAGAGAGCAGAGAGCAATGCTGCTTGAACCAGGCAATGTGTTTTTCAACTTCGAAAGGCTGCTATTTCAAAAAAGAACTTCTAAAGTGCCGAACATGGCATTATAAAGCATGACTTGCAAATAAAAGATGAAGAGCATATGTGTTGATCTTTTGATATGAACGTTAAGCTCTGTCAGCCAAAACTAATCTGCTGGATCCTGGAAAGGAGGTAATGAAAAGGTTCCATCTGAAGCAGCGCAACCTCACAGTTCTACACAAAAATTCCTATACCAAAAATCTTTCTTCACGCCACTGTACCAGAAAGCACCACAAAACAATGCTGCTCATATAGAGAGACACTGTCATGCAATATGTCTGAACCATAAATTAAAATGCTAGGGATCCCGATGCCAACAGCCAAAAGAAAGGTCCTTCAATAAATGCTTCTATTCCTTATTTATAATCACCTTCCTTATCTGGAACCCTCTTTCATTTCTATTCCAACAGATTTGTGTAGAAGCAGTGCAGTCGTAACTTGTGTTTCTTCTTCTTTTTTTTTTAAAACTATTTTTGGTTATTTTCAAGATTATTACAAACAATCCTGGATACTGTTCAAGCAGTACATGCAAGATAAATAAAATTGGATGAAAATAACAAGGAACAAGAAGAATGCTACCCAAGTACAAAAAAATGCCCAAGTAAATTGTAGACATAAGCAAGAAAGCCATGCATGTTGTTTACAAATATTCATGAAATTAAACGAATTTAACTGGTTTATTGCCAATATAATCATCACTTTGAAGAAAAAAAGGAAAAAGAATAACAAGAGTTTCAACTTCTCGAAACAGAAAGACCAAAGAAGCATTTAAATCTCATAATTCTTCCATAATCAGCATTTAACTCGGAGCTCTCAGTTGATAAATAAAGAAGGAAGATTATCTTTTGTCTCATACTTCTGTCATAACCAGAATTTAACTTGAAACACTCAGGCCTCCTTACTAACCGGAAGATACAAGCATGGATGATGTTACTTACTCTTTTATATATTTTAAGTGAAACATTTATCACATCTATAGAAAAAGCAGACAATAGATAACCAAAATGTATGGGAATGATCTACATACTTCTGAAGAGATGATTCTCCAAGCTTCCTCGAGGCATAAATTCATAGACCAGAAGCCTTTGATCTTCCTCAATGCAGAAACCAATCAATGTGACCAAATTAGGATGGTGAAGATCGCCAAGATAATTAACTTCAGCCTACAAAAAGCAACAGAACAAACATATCCTTCCATCATTAGTGCAAAAACGCACCAAGGAAAAAAGGCTGAACACGAGTAAAAGAAGTGAAAGCATATAACCAACTTAGATTATGAGGTTTCTTACGAGCCATTCTTTATGACCCTGAAGCCCGTCATGATTCAGTGTTTTTACTGCAACTGACAGACCCAAGCCAGGCTTTGCTGTAGCAGTTCCATTCTCACTAATCCAACCTTTAAACACACAGCCAAACCCACCTTCACCGAGAAGACTCTCAGGCCTAAAATTCCTCGTTGAGGATTTTAGCTCATTAAAGGAAAATCGCCGGAGCTGAGAAGAAACTTTTAATTCTTTACTTGTGCTGGGAGTCGATGGAGGAGTACTTTCTACATTGCTGGTTGATGAAGTTGATCCAACAATAACTACAGGTTGGTCTCTGCTTGTATCATTTGTTGTTCGGCTTTCAGCTGAATCTCCAATGAAAACCAAGTAACACGGTTATATTATCTAATGTAGCAGAATCTACGCTTTGCATAATTGAATTTACTGTTGTGTTTAACAGGGAAGGGCAAACTACTGAATTTAGCAGAATCTAAGCTTTGCATAATTGAATTTACTGTTGTGTTTAACAGGGAAGGGCAAACTACTGAATTTAGACTGACAGACAGTACTTGAAAGCCCTTCATAGTAAATTAGAAGGGCTGCATAAGCATCGTTACCATATAAACAAGGACAATTTTATTAGTGGGCTCAGTTTTAAACTTGCACCTTCATTTATTGACTTCTAAGTATGACCAACAATATCTAAATTTAATGCTTTGGATTTTCATTTAAACTATGTTTGATTCTTCAATTACAAAGTCTCTTCTAACTTCATTTCTCTTAGCACAAAGGAAAACAGATGATTGTGAGTGCCTTACATAAAGTATATAACATAATGCAAAAGCTCAAGCAAGCATCACAAGCTTTATGCTCCATGACTACCAAGTAATACTCCAAAATCTTGTTTAGAGAATTCATTCCATAAATATTGAGAAAAAGCATTCCACACAAGACGCATATATGCATTTTCTTCACATCTTGAATTATCTGTTAGCAGACTGTTCGATAGTGACAAACTTAATCATCTCACATCTGGTTCTCATGTTTTATTTAGATTTCACATAACGACACGAATCGTAAAGCATTTATGGCGGTCGTTACACAATGTACTTCAAATCCGACAAAGAGTGGGAGAAATTGTGAATGAGATAACAGCACGTGGTAATAGAAGACAAATTAACAAATTCTGAACAGCTTTCATGATGGAATATGCGGGCAAACAATTAGGTATCGCCTAAAAGCTATAAATTCATCAACATGGGTTAGTAAAAGGGAAAATACTGTCAAGATGATATGCTTCCTAAATTAAAGGATCCAATCAAATACTCAAAAGATTTTATGAGCATCATGGCGACTAACAAGTACAATTAGAACACAATCTTAACATGTAAAAGCAAGACAAGAACCAACAGTTCTAACCTGTTGCTGAAAATAAGACACAACAATCAGGAGGAAAACATTAAGGTAAGATAAAAAACGTGCAACTAATTAAATAATACCATATTGCGTGCTACTGCCACTTGAGGAGCGATCAACTTTGGTCCTCGAGGAAATGCAGCTCCCTATGAACCTAAATTTAACCCAACATCCAACCTCCCGGGCTTCATCATCGTTCTTTTTCTTTTGCTTGGATTTTTCCAAAGTCCAAGCACCCGCATCAACAGAATCTGGACCTAACACCATTCTCTCAAGAAATTCGCAAGCAGAACCGGTGCCCTATATCTCAAACTACCTTGTTGCCGGAACAACGGCCTTATCAATCATTCCGGAGTATAAAGTACCCCGAGACCGTCAAGCATTAGAAATTTCCTAAAGAACACCAATAATTAGACCACGATGAACAAGAAAAAAAATAAAAAACAGAAAACAAAAGCCAAATATGTAATCAACACTCAACGAAGTCCATTTAAAAAAAGAAGAAAGCTTTTCAACTCACTAGCGTCCAATTTCAAGCCCCCTAAAGATACAAATTACTTAACTTCAACCCATATAAGAAAATTGGCACAACATCACGGAATGGGTATGACCCAGAATTAAAAAAGGGACATGCAAAGCCAATCTACCACCATCAAGTTCTTCAAACCCTAAGAATTGAATAAAAATGAGAACATCCAAACACAAACTCAAGTAATGTAGTTCAAGAAAAAACCGTCAGGTCCGTTTCAGCTCACCAAACAAGCACAAAACTAAACAGAGACGCACATTCGCTCATATACTGCATTGCCCTCAGTTAAACAGCAAGCAGCACTAGCAAACAAACTCATCAATGGAGGTGGTTTCAAGGGATGGTTTTTTCCTGTGGGGACTGGCAAACAGCCACTGGTAATAAAAGGGAACGTGCGTTACATTACATGCGTAAAAACGGAGTGTGTGTTTTTGAGACACAGCGATAGACTCAAACAAGCCAACAGCGGGCACGGAGACACCGTGTGCCTGGCTTGAATGCTTCAATTTGGCAAATCCTATGCACCCCTTTGTGTCGTTTCCCTGTCCTTTTTTATTACCAATTACTAAACCAAAAATAACAATAATAAAAATAAATCTACGAGAGAGTACCTTTTGGAAATTTTGTCCTTTGTTTTTGTCGTTTTCTTGCTTGAAAGAACGTGCTGCAAAATTTGGATATGAAATGTTGACAAGAAATAGAAAAGACTTGAGGCCCAACTCCAAAAGGGATCCTCCGGAGCCCGTTTTTTTCTTTTTTCTTTTTCTTTTTAATAAACAAAAGATTTTCATGTTTATCCAACCAACCAAATTATATATTTTTTTAATTGTCATCCACTAATATATATATTAAAATGATTTTTATAAATCTCTACCTTTTACCTATTCAACAAAATCTTTTCGTACAAATTAAACTTCTGTTTTGGGCACGTAAATAATTAAAACGTTGTCGTTCCTTCAGCGATAATCTTTGTTAATGGGAATAATGTAAAGAGTAAAAAACAAACATACTCGACTACTCCCGTTTTCCGAAGCAGGCAATGGATACGTTTGGGCCTACTCTTATATTTAAGAGGTATTTTTTAAAAAAAAATATAAGGAGTTGACCCACTTCCTAGTCATGTGCGTTCTATATCGTACGCAGGATTTCCTATATCAGCCGGCCATATCGTTTCTGCAATACATTATAGTAAATCCCAATCACAGACATGCCATGCCAACGATCTTGGTCATTATTACAATAAATTTTATCCATAACGAGCAATATAATAATAATAATAGACATAGAACTAAGAGATATTTATCAAGTTATGATTTTTTTATAATATAGATTCTATCTAAATCTCATCTAGAGAAGATGTCGATAAATCATATATTCAATGATGATTTAAATATAATTTTGTTTAATTTACAAATAGTATGATTTAATTTTAATTATATACATTAATATCTAATTAATTTTTTATATTTAATAAACCAGATCAAAAAATTAAATTAAATCAAAATTACAAAGAATACATTTTATACATGTACTATATGCATTACTTTATACATAATAATAATATATTTTGAGAAATATTAAATTTTCTTTAATATTGCTACTTCGATATATTTGATTTTTTATAATATTCGCTTGGGTTTGATAATCTATATATATTCAGGATTTTTTTTTCTTTATCGGTTCGTTCGTGGATGTTTCTGAAGATTCGTTAAACTGAAAAAAAAATAATTCTACGTTTTTTCATTCTCTTTTTTTTTTTTGTTTATCTAAAGACCTTATACGTGAATAGTTTTTGGTACATTTCAAGACCAAAACTATAAAAACATCGAAGTGGAAAAGCACATTAACTCTTACAAGTTTGGGGACAAGAAATGCGTAACCTTTCATATCTGATCTATCTGCCCGCTAGGATCAAACTCACGAGTTGTGTTGCCGAGTTGGATGGGAAGGAAGTGGTTACAGTAAGTCACATGGACAACATGCAGAAGAGGGTGCAGAGTTAGATCCTTTCCATTGTCAGAAGACCCCTTCATAAAACAACGCCAATGGCCGTTTTCCTAACCCTGCTTTTGTTCTCTTTCTCCTCTCAATCTCCTTGGCGGCTTTCCTCTTGGAATCTGAACCTTTAAACTGGCTACGTAACGACAAGGATTAGCTCAATTGAAGGTTTTGTCTCGTTACAGTAAAAACTGCCTTAAATTGGAGTCCTTACCTGCAATCTCTTCATGACAGAACCGCTGTGTGCTGTAGCTTTGGTCTTAATTAGGGTAATATTCCTTTCGTCCAAATCTTGATCTGTATCGAAACGGCAAAAATGCCTTCTGTGGTTATGGTTTTGATGGCAGATCGTATCTTGGAAACAAAAGCCAGCCATTTGCAGGTCTCTGTTGCCGGAATTTTCTCAAAGCAAATTCCGTCCAATTTTATTAGTAAAAATATATTAATTCCAAAAAACCAAGAACAATTAAAAACTGGAATATTTTCGAGAAGGGAATCCTTTTCCATTTTGATGGCCCATACTGCTGCATCCACGCCAGAGCTGGAAACCCACTCACTGGCACATGTATTCTATTAAGAAATGTCTTTTCTTTTCTTCTTTTCTTTACTTTTTTCCTTTCTACAATGATCGATAGAAATTCAGGAGGAGCATGGGAAGGAAATCGTACCAGTCAGAGCAATCAAATTCTACATACTGATTTTCAGGCAAATGTTTGATCGATATTGAAGCAAATCTGTTCCCTCCTATATGACAATCTCTCTAGCTCAAAAGATGAATTGAACTTGTGGGAAAAACTCTATCATTCTTAATTAATCTGAATTAGCAATAGGAAAAACAAATATATGATTAAGGAGCTCTGGTTGGATTAATTATTCGAAAATTGAGTTTGGTTCAATGAAAACGGTGAATGCTGCTCCGGCCATGGCCAAAATCCTTGCTGCTCGTCGATTCCGTTGAACATGCTGCAGAAATTTTCATCTTGAACCAGTTGGTCAACTTTCAAACATTGAGGATCTGGTCTTGATGAACTTTGGAGAAATTGAGTCAAGTTCTGGGGCCTTGTAGATGTAGAGAATAGATGTTTTGTATTTGGTTGGGATGATACTGGACTCGTCCTTGCTGGTGTTCTTGAGATATCTAAGTTGACTTCAGAATTGAGCTCACTTCCATTGCTCCAAGAACCCTTGTCCACTTCTTTCTTCAGGCCATTTTCATTCAAGTCCCCGCCCTTAAGAGCCAGCAACTGGAGAGATTGAACCACAGAGTCAAGCAAGTGAAGAAAAAACTTTTGTGCACTCAATTTCACTGAACAGTTCATTTGCAGACAGTTTAAATTTAGCAACTCAAGATCGAAAAAAACCCAGATTTTGATTCAATGACTAAAACGTTAATTCTCAGAGAATGGTCAAATTCCATTGATCTACTTAAGGTACCTTGTCACCCTAAAGATCGATGTTATTACCTCTGCATGAAGATTCTTGTTCTGGGCCTGAAGGTTGTCATTGTCGGCCTTGAGGGCATCAAATTGTTTCTTCAAAACCCCATAGTCTTTCTCCATCTGCTTTGTCTTCCACCGAGCCCTCCTGTTCTGGAACCAGATAGCTACCTGCCTCGGCTGAAGTCCTAAGGCCTTAGCCAACTGCATTTTCCTCTCGGGCTCAAGCTTGTTGGCCAATTCAAAGCTCTTCTCAAGTGCCTTAACCTGCTCCAAGCTGAGCCTCTTCTTCTTCTCCCCTAGTGGCGATCCATCATCCGACAAATCATCGTCTCCATGCGCCCCTTCTTCACATTTCTCCACTCCCGAAAACGACATCGATCTCTTTATCATAAAGTGCCCTCCAACTCCTGCAAAATGTTAAAACAAGAAAACATGAACTCCTATTAGATTCCTGCACAACTGCACAGACGCATGAAAACCCATATACTAGAAGAAAACGATACGAGAAGGAGAGAGAACCAGGGAAAAGTTGCGGGGGACAAGAAGGAAGAGAATTGAGAGAGGATGGAGAGGGAAGGTGGTCATTGTCTTCGGGAGAATGGAACATGAAACCATGATGAGGAGGGAATGACATATCACTCAGTGCATAAGATTGTCTATTCATGTATGAATAACTTGAAGGCCTAATATGATCAGCGCTTGCTAGAATTTTAGAGGATTATATACATATATATATATATGGTAACAGGTTTCAGGAAGAGAAAATCATGATGGTGATGATGGGTGCAGAGACTGAAAGACAGCGATATTTAGCTTAGGAGACAACAGAGGAGCCAGAGGTGGAATGAGAGGTCTAAATGGCGTCATATATCACACAAGCGACCTTTCCTGGACCCATCCTCGGATATGGGTCTCCCTCTGCTTCTCTTTCGCTCATACATACACATGCCAAGCTGTATTTATTATAATAATAATCAGCTAATCATTTGAAACTTCTTGCCCGAAACACTATGCCATTGGTTTGTTTAAACCAAGTTGCCCACCAATACTTGTCAAAAGTTGAAGGGGTTAAAAGATACCAAGCTGACAGTGATGGACAGCGCTATTTTGTTGCAGGTCCGTTCACTTCCAGGAAATTAACCTCACTTTTTTATAAGCATGGGAATTGGAAAAACCCTTTAGACATGTACATTAGTTCCATAAATGCATTCTCAGAGCAATCTTGCAAACATCTAGCTTCTGTAAAACCTTACACCGCTCAGTTAATGGCCGGAAAGCGAGCAAACCCAGCTTTAACCCATTCCATGTTCCTTAATTAGGCCTCTCTCATCATCTTTTCAAGGAGCACCTGACAGGGGACGTAAGAGGGAAAAAGTACAGGGATGCCTAGAGGTCATATGTCATTTATCCATTGGAGGCAAAATCATACTTTGGTTTCACTTTTACAGTGCTAAGTGAATCGAAGGGAATTCAAGAGACCCACACCCCCAATCTTTCGTGCTATTTTAATAGCGTAGCAGGAGGTGGGAGTGGGTTTAGTTTTATAGACGGGCATGGGTCCTACAATGTACTGCTCTAGCCTGGCCTGCAACAAGCTCCTCACATGTCTTTATAGGAAGTGTAGGGGTACACCTTTCGAAATGGGTGGATCCATGTTGATCCTCGTTTCTCGCCTACCTCTAATATTTATTAAAAGTAAAAGAGAGCAAGGCAGTTCTGAATCTTCTCCACATGCCCCCCCTTCACATGTGCTCTGTTTGCTTCACCGCTTGCCTAGCTTTCTGATAGGATTCTTCAACCAAAATGTTCTTTATGTCATGTTCTTCTTCTTCGTCTACTCTTCGTTTTAGGGTTTTTTAATTGCTAATGGCAGGATTTCTTGACACATACTTGTCGACTCCTCCAATCTGGACCAACTTTCCTGTAGCCCTCCTGATTATTAAAATCTTCGTCCTCATTGATCCCATGTTGAGTGGATGGGACTAAAAAGATAATATCAAAACCTAGTTAACCAAACTAGCTAGGCGGATTCTTAGAGCATATTATAAGAAAAAATAATTTTTTTTCAATCTTTCTTAATTTTTTTTTTATCTCGATCAATATCTAATTAGATATTAGTTTTATTTATAAAAAATATTGGAATGTTATTATTTGCTCTGTGCATTACACAACTGTTAACCATTTGTTTTGGAGAAAAAGACAAAAAGACCCATCGAAACTTAAAATCCGGGAACTTCAGGACAAAAAAGGCGGGAACACCATTGAACCTAGTTATGCTATCATCTTTTTAAGCCCAAGCCTTACACGGCCCCACCCTTTCCCTTTTCGTATTTTGCACTTTTTTTTGGGCCAGGAAGCCTCTTTGTCGACACTGAGTTGTGTTTTTTCACTAATAACGAAGCTTGAAAACGAGCCGGAAATCCCGCGTACCTCTCCCAATCGGGACCCGTTTCTTTTGACTATCAAGGGAGCCGAGGCCCATAACGAACATGCCTGAGCCCAACACGTGTAAATATATATTTTAATATACACACTTTAACCGTTTGACCTGCAGGCTCTTACCTGCCAGATTTGTTTAGTGCTAATACAATATTGGCAAGCCTAAGCATAGTTAGTGGAGTCCATGAAATTGTAGAATGAGAAGCGGATAGGCAGACAGACATTCCACCCAATAAGCCCACCAACCACACTTCACCATTTTCAAAACCATATGAGCCTTAAAAAATGTAGCCAAAAACTAAAACATTGCACATATCCCTTTCATTTGGGATTGGGTAGGTGATAAAAGTACTTTACAGGCATCCCTTTTCTCCCAGTTTTATGCTAAACAGGAGTGGCTAACATGTTGCATGTGGCTACCGGGAAATGCACCTCGTCAATCGATTGGATAGTTGTAACCCATCAAACACCTACAAAAAATGGACATTATCTGCCTTATTGGTCCGAGAAACCGTTTTCTTTTGTAAGGAAATATCTGATTTGGATCTATATATATTCGAATATATTTTCTAATTAACTACCTCATTGAATCGCTATTGGATAGAAAAGAGGCAACGTGGCATCACGTGATTATGGATTACACCATGGATGGCCCTGGAAGCTTTTAACTTAGATTAAGCTATAGCTAATCTCAATGCTTTTGTTTGATCAATGTGATTTCATATCTACTAATTGCTTGTTTTGTGGTGGCGCCCAAGGAAATTTATTTGGAATTTATGTAAATTTGTGTGAATTAATAATAAATAAATTATTATTATTAATATTATTCTAACCCTAAAAGCGGATATAACAATCGTAAACTTCTATGGCTAAAATTATTTGAAATGAAGATTATTCAAATTCATAACGTTCTGCCTTTGAATTGAACTCTCAAACTTAAGGATAATATTCAAGATGTGCATTGTTCTCGATACACAATAAAGGTTTTGATCCACTGTTCTGCTATCGCTTTAGGAAGCAGAATCTATACATGGAAATGATGTTCTCAGTTTCCTAAAACGAGCTGGTTTCATGACGACACTTAGATTTATCACCTGCATCATCGTTCTTAACCTTTCTCCAACGATGGATCGATGTTCAAGTAACTGGATCCAGAACATTCTGACAAAAGGAACAACTCTAATTAACTTTCCAGTAAATTGCAGGCAGCGATAGAGGATGCTTAGTGATGATACTTAATCTTATGTTTCACCCACCAGAGACCACTGCATCAAAACAATCCATCTCTTTCCCTCGATGGGTCGCAATCCCCGAGCATTTGAGCTCACCTACCATGCGCACCCACGAAGATATGTACAGGTTCTCTTCGCACCAGTGTGAATAAATGCGGACAGAATACGGATGTGGCTGCTTCAGCCGTTAATTTTCACGTACCTCTTGCTTTTGCCCTGGGAGGCGACTGAATTAGTTATGGCCTTGAGTTTGGAACACTCCTTCAGTTCTACAACCCCTGTAAAAAATAACTATAATTTGTTAATTACCTACCAATCTAATTTATCATAATTAAGGTGGGTGGAATTAGCTCGAACTCATATTGTCGTTCCTAACAAAAAAATTAAATAAAGTTTATATTATACTTGAGAGTGGTAGGAATTAATTGAGGCGAAATAAATGGACATGGTAGCTTTTGCATGTCCTTTTTGTTGGGTTTAGAAAGAAATGCATGGACAACTTTGCAAAGAAAGGCTTATGATGTTAGAAATAGAGACTCTTTTTTCTTTTTCTTTTTATTTTATTTTATAATCTATTGTATTTTCTGTATGGAGTCATTCCAGCAATAATTCTCGCATCTACCAGTCCCTTTCTATTATCTGGGTTTTCTCTTATTATATTTCTTAATAGTATAATAATATATGGTTTCTAAAATAAAAACAAACCACCGGCTTTTAAACTTTTCGAGAGATCATCTTTTTTTTTGCCTTTTTTTTACCTTGTTCCGTTCCTTTTATACATAACCTGGCCTCCATTGCAGCACCTCTAAAGCATAGGCTTTATCTCCTTTTTCCGCCTTTTTGCTTGACGGCCCATTGCCAGCTTCTCTCTCTACGACCCAGGTAGAGGGAGAGAATTGGGATTCTAGAGATCAGGGGTGGTGGCGGTGACGGTGGTGGTCTGTTGAGAAATGGTCTTCGCCTCTGTTTATTGACTTTGAAAATTCCATATTTCATACCGTTTTTTCTATTTTTCTCTAGAATTCCTTGGCTGGTAGTAGTGGCTTTGTTATCTTTTCTTTCTTGCCATCTGCGTAATCATTTTACTTTGTGTGTTTCTTGTGGAGATCCCTCACGCCAAAATAATCTCGTCCCGCCTCATCCTCTGTTTTGTCTCTGTTCGTCCGTGTGCTCTTCGGGTTTTGGTGACGAGTCGGAAAACACCAATTCGTCATTTTCCAATGCAATGATATTAAGTGCTTTGTGAAGTTTTGACGCGTTTTTTCTTCTTTTTTTATATATGCATTTGTCCCTGCAGTTTTCACAATTTATTACCAGATAAATGCTGGTCTGGGATCTATTATTACACTTCTCCGACTAATGCCAAAAAGAGAAGCTTCAAAGCTTCTTCTTTCCTTCTTCAAGCTTTAACGTTTCCTAATCAGCTGAACTCTCTCTGAATTCCTTTATTTAATCCCGCTTAATCATCAGCATCTCTACCAGAATCTCTCTTACTCATCCAGCTCATCCGTACGTACATGAATGTCTGTTCAAACTCCCGTGTTTTAAGTCTCATGTCATTAGTTGTTTAGTTTTGACATCACTCCTTTAAAAATTGTTTTCCCCTTTTGTTTGTCCGTGGCTTTGGTTCCTCCAACTCGATTGGTTAGATGGGTTGCGCAAGCTCGAAGGAAAAGCGATGCAAGAAGTGCAGATCACCGTATTCTCCGGTTCCGAGAAGCTACTCAATGCATGTGGTCCATCCGCCGCAGCAGAAAGGCGATAACTACCATTTGGTGGCCCTTACCTCGACCACGTTAGGCTCTCTTGCGCTTGATTCGTCTAATGAGCATCACCAGAATGGGGGTATTCATATTGACAATAAGGGTGATACTGATCAGAAGACTGCCGCTGATGCGAAGGAGAATGGGGTAATTATGAATCATCATGAAGAACTGAAGAGCAAGGAAATTGAGTTTACTATGAGTCTAATCGAAGCCAAGACTTGGTCTAATATGATCCATGAGAAAATCCCAAAAGTTGGGCCGAAGACCCCAATTATGACTCCTCCTGGTGAGCCAGAGACGATCAATACCTGGGAATTGATGGCAGGGCTTGAAGACACTAGCCCTCTTCACTCGTCTTATCATCGGTTTCGGAGTTTCTCTTTTGATGTTTCTCGTGATTCCGGTCCAGTTCCTCATAGTCCCAAATTGAATTCGAAGCAAAACGGAACGTTGTCTCCCATCAAGGATAAGCCTATTTGGGATCAACTGGCGGATGAGGATGCTAATCGCCTTGAATTTGATCCGGAGGTCATTTCCACGTTTAGAAAGTCTTTTCAAGAGCTGTCACCGAATCATCCATTTTATATTAAGCCAAAGGATAGCGAGGAGCAGAGTCCCTTTTCGACCGGAAATGATCTATCATTGGATATGCTCGATGCGAAGAATGTAAACAGCGTTGCAAGAAACTATAAACGCGGTGGCAATGAGAAGGTAGTGGTGTATTTTACTAGTCTACGCGGGGTGCGAAAGACATACGAAGATTCCGGCCATGTAAGAGTGATTCTGAAGGGGCTGGGTGTTCGTGTTGACGAGCGGGATGTATCAATGCATTCAGGGTTTAAGGAGGAGTTGAGAGAGCTATTGGGAGAAGGGTTCAGAGGGGCTGGATTGCCTCATGTGTTTGTGGGGAAAAAATACATCGGTGGAGCAGAGGAAATTCGGCGAATGCACGAAGATGGGCAGCTAGAGAAAGTGGTGGAAGGGTGCGAAATGGTGGATGATGGCGGAGGCGGCGGTGGCGGAGGCGGAGCTTGTGAGGCTTGTGGGGATATCAGGTTTGTGCCTTGTGAAACATGTTCAGGGAGTTGTAAGATATACAATGAAGGCGACGAAGAAGACTTCGTAGAATCGGAAGACGGCGAGGTGGGAGGTGACTCTGGGTTTCAACGTTGCCCTGACTGCAATGAGAATGGACTAATACGCTGCCCCGTTTGCTGTGATTAGTCTTGAAAGGTTTTTTTTCCCCTTTCCCTTTTATGTATCTTTGTCTATCGTTTTCCTCCACCGATGAGTAAAGTTTGTTGTACGGTGAGGAGGTTTTGTATGTTTGAAGGAAAATTCATACCCCTGTGAGAAATGCAACAGAAAAAGAAATAGGAATTAATAACACTCTCCAAGAAGGTTGTTGAATTCTTGGTCATTGTCTCAATGTCTGTAATAGCACTGCTATTTGAGGAAAAAAAAGATATTCCTACACTCTTTTTTTTTTTTTTTTCTCTTTACATTTAAAGAAACTGGAGTGCAGCTATGAGTAATTGTCAGTTATCCACTTGTTCTTCAGTTCTGCAGATTTTTGCAGCCAGATAGCCATAATTCTGGAAGATTTTGTGTTGCAGAGGCTCTCTTAATTTAGCCAAATGTAATCTGGAGCTCTCTGTTTTCTTTCTTTTTCTAACTTATTGATGCCTTACTTAGAAAAGGAATCATAATAACTCTATCGATAATCATACCCTTTAACAGAAGGTTTTTGATCTGTGCTGCCATGAACATCCGTCATATATTTCTGTGACCACGCTTCATGACCAAATCCTTTACTTCCAAGAGACACAACTTTGTCAGTTAGTTTATCCAGTTTGTTGATTTAGATGCTTCAGCTTCTTGCTTTCCATGGTACCTACTAGAAAAGGACGACCAAGTATCAAATTAGTCAAAAATTCTGGGTCTGGGATGGGTAAGTGACTCCTCAAAATTCAGGCCAGGTCAATCCTGCTTCTTGGGACTCCTGAAGGGAAGGAAGAAGCGGAGAAATGGTTGCCGTCCATGCTTTCATAGTTTTCAACTCTCCATAGAATACACGACCCATATGGCCAAGTCAAGATACTGTTAATTCCACCCTCTCAGAATTCTCAACAACGGAAAAACCTGTAGCTATTGATGCTGCCATATTTATGGCACAGGATTAACATCTCTTTCACATAATTGAATACCATTTTGTTTCCTTTTGCTGTCTTGGATACCAACTTTTGTTTGTTTCGAAATTGAAATGGTTCAAACTGAAAACGGTCAGAATTGGCTCCCCATAGTGCGAATAACGCTTCAGAATTTCACCTTTTAAATATAGCGAAGAAAACCCAACATTCAGTTTTTTCAACGGGACTGATTCTTCGAGATATGCAAGGGTAAAAATTAACAAAAATTGACTCCTGACATCTTAGATTCTATTCTATCATAAAGGAGATCACCAAATCCTTCCATACCCATTGTATAGGTCGGCGCCGAGTCCTTCGTGGCGCCGGATCACGAGTGGACGCATGGAATTATGATATTCAGAAAGTGGCGAATAGCACAAGGACACCATAAGAGGACAGGCATATAATACATATATTATATACCAAAAGTAGTGGTGTAATTCTCTTGACCTCAACGTTTCAAATCCCGTCATTAAATTGATAGCCACGATGCCCTTTATTCCAGAAAATCACGGTAGGCTAGAGGCTGACATGGAACAAACCATTCAAATCAAGCAACCTGGGGTTTTGGTTGGTCACACGTAAAGAAAAACCTCTGCAGAAAAAAGTTATGCAGGCAGAGGACAACCTACTATAGTTCAGGAACATATGCCATAATAAGTGCTTCACAATAAAGTTCACACCGATTTTTCAAGTGGAATAGATAAGGCTTAGCAATGCTGTTCTTGTGACAAGCACTGGCATCAGCCCGTAATTGTATTAATTAATATTACTGTGCTCTGTGATGGGGGCATAAAGTGGTGAGATCTGACTTAATGGATTCTTTCTCTGCGCAAATTTCGTTGAAAGATAGAATTTAAGGTGGAGATATCGGACATTAAATTCTTGTGGTACATGCAGTTATTGGGTTGCAAGGAAAGCGACGCAGGGTCTGCTGGGAGCAGTAGTGGTTGGAAGGAGCAATTACCTCTGATTCATTAGCAGGCAGGAAGAGCAATAAGAAAACTAGAAAATGATGGACATTTGACCAAATGCTGAAGGCATTGAATGTCATATCATACCCGCTTGACCTTTTGTCAGAAAGTCAGGCAGCGGGGGCTATTTAGTATGTACTAATACATGACGTTTGCTGAGATTTTTTAATGTTAGGGGGCAGTCAAAAGCAGACGGCAATTTTTCTGCACAAAAGAAGGCTCTGCCCTGTAAAATAATCTATACTTGGTCCAATTTTGGGTGTGCATGCATTCTAAGACAAGTTTTCCTTGTAGCCAGCTCAAAAGAGGGTTCTGTGCTGTGGTCCTCGTTGATTCGTATCCATTCCAGCAGGTGGAAATGGTAAGCTCGTTGGTGGTAAGACAAGCATTTGCAGATACGTGGTCTGCTTTATTTGTGGCAAGCAGTTTAGCCAGGATGCTTGCAAAATAAACAACCGAGGCGAATAAACTATACAGACCAAAAGATAAAGCGCAGAGTTGGTAAAGAATTTGAAATCCACTATCCTGTAAGGACAATGCCACTGTAAGGGTCCATTTGACTACAGGAGTATTATTTGCATAACGAAAAGATCAAGCTGCAGGTCTGCCTGCCTGCTACCCTTTCTTGCTCCCCAGTTCTGCAGTGGCTTCAGCTGCCTGCGCCAAAGCGCCCGAAACCCATTGCGCTCCCTTGGCGAAGTAAGTGGTATTGACTAAAGCTTTGGCTGCTGCCATAGCTGCTCTCCAGGCGAATCCTGCGACTACTTTGGAGATTTCAACTGCCTTGACAGCTGCTGTTGCTGAAACTCGATGGGATTCATCGAAAGCTTTTGCCTTCGCCATTGCATCTTTTGCCAAGATGTATCCCATGGCTAGCATTGGCTTCACCACGTCCTGAGTCATGGCCACCGTACTTCCCAGGGCGGGCATGTACTGGCTCTTATAAATGGCCTGCTCCATTAATGGTACAGAAAGTTGCATAACATCCAACAATATTCTACAATGTTTCTGTATGCATACATACTTACCATTGAGCTTGCGTCGTCTCCCGTCAACGAAGGAGGACTGTTCCAATAATCAGATTCAGGAAAAGAAATTCCCCAGGGTGTTATACACACTCGTTGATCAACAATTACGGCTTCCTAAAGCAGAAAAGTTAGCTTAAAACGAATATAAACACTAGCCAGTAGCACCAGAAACATCGAACTGTGAGCTTGAACAACTATAAGATGATTAGCTTTCATTATTTCCAGGGCAGGAACTGCTTGATTATCCCTTTTAGTCACATCCAATTCCAGTCACAAGTTATCAGAATATACAAATACAGCAGGAAGATAACAACCTTATTAACCCATTAACTTAATCAAACAGCTTACACTTAGCAGGACGGCAGTTTCCATTGCATAGATATCTGCGTAGGTCACATATGCTGTACGAGCATGCTCTCCATATCTGTTTTCGTAAAGAATGAACCTCAAACATCAAATGGGCATTGTACGGTTACCGAAGGAAAGAAATGAAAGATAACAGATGAACCAGCATATATGGTATTCTTAATTGCTTCTTAATTGGTTACAATTGAATCACTGACCAATCAGAAGATGATCCTGACGACCAAAACGAAACAGAGATATCGCTGCAGCAAACTAAAAAAGGAGCTTAATCCATGAACGTTACCCGATTAATTCAACATTCTGAACCACACCGTAATGGCCAAAGAAATCGTACACATTCTTCTCCGTCGCCAGAGGAGATAAACCTGTGACCTGAACAATATAACCTGCAGGAGGATGCATGGCGCTGAATCTTCACAGCAGGAAACCCAAATGCGAGTAAACCAGATCGACCAAAGAGCAGAAATAAATAGAAAGTTCATCAGATTGGGTAGAGCATCTAGAAACAATTGTTGCTCACTTCAACACAGCACATTATGCGATTTCAATCCTTCTTGACTGCAAAGAGAAATGGCCGTTTTTTGGAAATTAGCTCGAGATGTCCGAATGAGACAATTTACATCATCTTCTCCCTGCAAACCTCGAGTGGTCCCTTCCCTCACACCATAAGGCCTTCTTCATAGCAAGCTATGCAGACAAAAAAAAATGCATATTCCTGAAATCTAATTTACGTTGTGAGTTTCCTCTACTGAAAAATTTCAGGTTCGGAGGAAATCAATCCATTCTCTCGACCTTGGTACACACTCTAAATCCAGCTGCGTAGTTGTGGGCCGCGGACTACAAGATACTGTTGTGGGCTCATAAGGTCTCAACTCAACTGTAAAACTTGTGGTGATGTGATTAAACGGGAACAGATCCGGCCCAATTCGGATTCTTCGCATACCATAATTAATACTCGTGTTACATGGAAGACATATGCCGTCATTCGAGCTAAAGAGTTGAACTAACTAATTTCCGACAATAGGTAAATATTCTGAGACGTGTTAAATATTTAATTTTTTCTTTTTTCTTTTTTCTGATCCTTATCAGGAATCTCCCGATCTGCTTCCTAACCGGCTACTTACGCCAATAAATAAAAGGGCCCTGACCCATTATAAAAGTCCAGGCAAGAGCTTAAAGCTATGGGTTTAGGTTTGGGCCACTATGATTCACGGCCACCTCAACTACTAGCAGGCAAAAATCACTTGAGATAAGCTCGAGCAGGAAATGACTTAGCTGGGCCCACCTCTGTTCGAATCGGACATTTGTGTCCTCCAAACGGCTGCAAAGAAATCTAGTGGGGGTCCACTGTGTAACCGTTTTGCAGCGGGCGGATATATCCGAGCGTGAAGAATTGCCTACGTCGCATTTAATATTTTATTGCCAAGGCTATAATTGAGATTTTAATTCTCTTGAGCCGACATTAATAAACCGTTAAAATTAGTTTTTTTTTTATTGCAAAAAATTAAAGTAATGGACCCAACAAAAAAATTAAGAATTTTTTGTTCGGTTAATTCATTAAAAATTTCATTCACATCTTTAATATTCAAATACGAATTTAAATATTTTGAAAATCATAGAAATCCTCATTAATCACCATGTGAGTAAACAAGAAACCAACCACGAAGAAAATCTAATAATTTGGTTTGATTAGACTTCAGTTGGTGAATGTTCTCCACACAATGCAACTCTACTGTTTTTGTACAGACGCAGCCACTTTCTCGTGGCTGCTAGACCTTGTCTCTTTAATAACATCACCCATCTTTACTAGCTTCTTTCAAACAATTTTAGATACTAAAAATTAGCAACACTACTAACACTTCAATTTCAAGTGCCGACGGAGCTAGTAATTCGTAGCCATAGTCCAAAAGAAGAGCCGATCGATAGGATTTTGGCTTTTTAGGAACCACTGAATAATTTGAAAACATGGATCAAACATTGTATTAGAAGGCTCTTATGATATAATATATCTTGAAATCAAAGATTAGGGGGGAAAAAATCAACTTTGGCAACTTTTCTTCCGCTTTCTTTTGAATTTAAAGTTTGGTTTACAGATTTGTTTGAATGGGTTTGCTAAAAATGCCATATGACTGTTTGGAATGATGATAAAAGGTTAACATACCAGACTCTTAATGGGTTTGATGGGTCAACAAAAGGCTTAAAGTTTAGATTATCACCAAACAAAAAGAGTGCCGCAGCATAATCTGCTCCTACCAAATGATTATGAATATGGACTGCACGGCAGATTAGGTCGATCTTTACCAGAGAAAACGGCAATAATATTGTCATACTGACTAACCCTTCTCCAAAGAAAGCAATAGAGGCGTAAATCATGGGGTTTTGCCCGTCAGGTACATTCAAGTAAGATGTATCCTTTTTTTTTTTTTTTTGAATCAACGAGAAAGATCCATAAGAAACTTTGATGTTTTCCCTCGCTACGTATCGTATCTTACCCAACAATAAAGGTAACTTGTTCCCTGACAATTCAACTTGCTTCGAAGTTGGGGAAGAGCAAGAAATGCGGAGCTAAAGATGGTTCAAGAGCTAGCTCACGTACGCCCTCGACCTACAGTGTAGGAAGTACTCCTGTCTGGTTGCTAAACCGAATATCTCTCCTTCTATACTACAATAGAGATAGCCTGTAATTAAACTGTAGCTATCTTTTATGTGCCCAAGTAATGCTATTGTAAGGATGAGTAAGAAAAATGGAACGAGTCATATATATTATATATACAGAGCCGTCTCCTTCATTAGGAGTAGTACTACACTACATGTTCCTCGAAGCATGTAGTCAAGTCTCTGTCGATCCTCTAGAAACTTAAAAAGTGAAAAAGATAGGTATCTTTTCAACCCTCTTGTAGTTGGCTCAGAAATGTCCTTCACAACTACACATCAGTTACGTATCACTAAGATCAGGATGTGTCATCAGCTCTTTTCTAAGAGGTCACTCAAGGAATGATCTTCCCCTCTTAAATGGATTCACCGAGTTAGCAGCTCAGTAAGGAGGGCTAAGGAAATGAGTGATCCGATTCGGAGCAGCCATGGTTGTGTTGGCTCGTAAACAGTCTTTGACCTAAAGAAAATCTGGGAAACTGGTGGATCCTATTGTTGATGGCATGTCTCTATCGATTTCCCCTTTAAGAATTAGTGCAGCGCAGGGCTAGGCTATGATTGTTCAAATTCATAATTTATTGCAGTTGTCCCACTTTCATATGAATAAAGAAACATATTCTCCTCGGTTAGTTTTGGTAACCACCAAATTTTTACCACCTATATTATCTTAGATACAACGTCATTTTCAGTGACCAAACTGGTCTAACATTTATACATGTTGTATTAGCTAGTCACGGGATGTTGCAAGAAAGTTTAGTCCCTTTCCTATAGTGTTGGTTCATTTTCAAATTTATGTGGACGTTAAGGGGTTCCTATACAAGACTATAGTATCCATCAATAAATTTATTCATGCATGGATGGAAATTTTTCTTTGATCGCTCTCTCTCTATATGTATATTCTATCGAAATATTGTATAAGAAATTATTATTGTAATTAGAAGTGCTCTATAGTTAGATAATTTTGAATCTCCTGAAATCTATATAGAAATTGCATACAGTGAATATTATTTAACATTTTTTATTTTTCCAAATGCCCTTCTATTATTTTTAAGAATGTAATAACGGACCAGTTGAATTGGAAATGTAGTCATTGTACATCTAGTCATTATTAAAATGCAACAAAGCAATCTTAATTGCTTGCTCAAAGAATTCTTTAAAAAAATTATAACAATACTCGGGACGTAATTTGTTAACAAATGTTGGTTGAAAACCGAAGAGTCATGCAATTAACGAGATACTTAAATAATCATAGAAAAAACAAAACTCTCGCAATTACATAGAATTTTTACAAAGATTATGTTATTACATTAAGGTTCATATTAATTCAAAAATTTGAAGTTTATGGTTAGTTAAAGCATCCCAAAAAGAAATGCATTTGACTTTCGTGCGGACATTATGCCATTGATCCCTACTTACTGACAAAAAGACTTAAATATAGTGGTTTATATAATGCCTTGGGTCATGTCTACTATTCAAGCAGGGGAAGTCAATCACTTATGTCATGTAAACTTTGTGTTTTGCCCGTGTTTCAAGCTCCTTTCATATCAATAGAAGAAATAGTTTAACAAACAGTGGCATCCAAGAATAGATTATACTTATAATATAGGCTTTGCTAGTGCAAGTCCTTTTATTACATAATATATATATATAATAATAATTACAATGCCTATCTGCCATGGCATGCCATCTCCAAAACCCGCTAATCTCCCGGTCGATCTATATATTAGTACTTATATGATAATTTAAAAACCTACATAGAAGTAGGAATTGAAGGAACAGTGATTCAAGGATGAAGGACCTATCACATAATTAAACTCCTTATTATTGCGGCTTCAGGACTATCAGCATCAATTGTAGCCAAAAGCTGGGACAGTCGCTCGCTCAGGTCATCCACCTCCCTGTGCAGGTTCCGGATGTAGTTGCAGGTCTCCTGTAGGACTCTAGAAGCTGATACCTGCACCGCCAAGATAGTCAAATACGCTTATTAGAAACAAGTCATTTTCTTCCAAAACATTATTGGAGAATTTTCTGTCGACCATGCATTAAAAGCTCTTTACATTTGACAAAAAAATGAGAAGAGGACCGGCCACTCACCAAACCAAACCCAGTTAAGAATGGTGTTCATGGCCAAAGTATGACTTTTGACTCTCTTCCTTGCTACAACTATTAGACTGTTTTAGGTCAACTGCAAATGGATGTCCTTGAAATATTTTCCTTCATTCCTGGTTTGAATTTCATGAAACTGAAACTAACCTCGCGGTGCAATTACCATCACCCAGTCCAGCAGCAATATTAATGTACCGTCGTATATGTATAAACAACGTTTTCTAGTGTATATTGATTTATAAATTATGCATTTCACTATATTCTATTCCTGTAATTAATGCCTGAAGAATATACAGAGAATTTAAGAGACAGCAGCTTACCTTATCGGAGCGCCTGGTGCGAATCTCAGGGAGAAGATGACGTAACTTGGAGATAAGCTCAACAATCTGATCATCAGTGATCCTAGAAACAGTGCTGCCAGACGACTGCCTCGACCTTCTACCAGACATTTCCACACCCCAAGCACTTGCGTTGCAGAAGCTTAAGTGACGAGCTTCGATGAGGAGGACAAAAGGAAATGATCAGAAAATGGGAACGAAGTACTTTTGGGGGAGAAGAAGAATACCAGAAAAGGAAGAGATATGAGATGAGAGAGCTGGAACTAGATATGGAAATATGAAGAATTGGAGAAAGTGATAAGAGGGGTTATAAAGAGAAGGACCACGAGAGGAAGAAGCGAGCAGAGAGTCAGAGAGAGAGAGAGAGAGAGAGAGAGAGAGTGTACAACACAATAACAATGACAATGATGTTGGATATGAAAAAGACATTTACCTTGGAGAAAGACGTGGACTACGCTGGATGTTTTTATGAGAGATACAGAGTGAGATCGAGATTGAACATATACTTCTTCTGTGTGTTCCCAACTTGGGGTTTGATCTAAGTGGGCTTAGTGAAATGTGTTTGTTTTTCAGCTAACAAAGTGGGCCTTTATGTGCATGCCTCCATACACAACACCATGTGATCGTAGGGCATTGATCCTCTTCCAACAAGAGATCTCCGATACTCACTTCCTTATACCAATCACCCTTCGACACGTACTCCCACTGTAAAAACTGTACATATCCACAACTTCTGTAACTCTTATGCAATTATGGCTCAACCCCAAACCCAATATCCCTCGTTTGTCTCCCTAGCCATCCCCGTGCTCGCATTGATCGGCAATCAAGTTTAAAGGCCTCATGCCTTCAACGTTAAACTAACTTCATGGGAAAGCATTAGTCAATGGTTTTATTAACACCCTCTCAAGTGCACATGTTTGTTTATAGTTTTGACCGACATGATATCCGTCATATATTTTAATCATATCATACCCAAGTGCATATTATCTGCAACTCTTTTTCTTTCTTTTTTTTCTTAAAAAAGTATCTATTTCTATTAAATAAGGCCGCTGTCGATAAATATTGCATATCTTATGACCTAATCTACGTCATAAGCTCAGCTTAACTGTAGAAATTTGCGATAAAACATCGAAGATTTTGCATATTAATTAATAATTACTCCTTATGATCGAGGCGTTTCATATCCACAATTTTTGTGGTAAAAATTATTTATCTTGTTTCAGCAGAATTGAGTAGGTGAATTTTTATGAAGTCCTGAATTCACATGCACTTTGCCTAACATACACGACATGTGTCGTGTCTACCCCTGAACATTATTTGTGGTCTGAAAAAAAATAAAATCTGAAACATGCTTTGATACCACGATCAATGTCACGTGCCAAAAAACAAAATAATAAGAGGCTTCTGGCCCGACGGCCCTTCTATAGTACAGTACTTCCCTTCGAGGCTAGCAAGTTGCTACTACTGTCACAGATACTTTGTCGAGAAAGATCAGCTGTAGATGTATTCGTTCGTATGGATAGTGACTTCCACAGATTCCACAAAAGATTGTAATATATTCAAGGTTTGTGTATCAGAAGACCAGCAAGCCAACGGGTTTGGTACCTTCAATGCACATGATATGTAGATCTTAGCCATCCTCGCCGTGTCTATTGGAACCCGTATCTCCCGAGAAAAAGATGTTTCCTTATCCTTCTTTCCCCAAATCAACTACCCTTTTTAGGATAATCATGATCGTTGGCACTTTTTTTCATAAAAGAAAATGATCATAGCTCCCTACTAGCCAGTCCAGTTTAGAACCTAGCTAGCTAAGCTTTCCTGCCCACTAAAAGCCACAGCAAGCTAACTACGTACATGAAGTGTCTGTTCAGCAGCAGCGAGACTGCGAGGGGAAAATCAAATCCAAGTAGTGAAAAGAATCCAATCAAAGCAGTATTGCCACCCAACGTACGGCTTTAATGTATACATGCTTGATATGTTGTTCACTAAATTGTCGCATGCTGACCCTTTTTGGCTTTTCAGCTGGTTTTCTCGTTGGCTGTTTGGTGCGTTGGAAGAGGTCGTGACCCATCAATCTCCAACAAATCTACTTCACGATTGGAGCGGATTCGCTAAACAAAACAACGTTGAAGATTCATTAAAGTCTCCGACACACAATAAATGATGTTTTAAAACATGCATACGTGCTTTGTCCGTCAGTAATTTGCGTGTACACATTGGTGTTCGCGCTCTTAGTGTTGAATACCCTTTGATTATAGATCAATGTCGTCCTTCGTCGACCAACTTCGTTTCATACAAGAACATAGGATGTGAATCAAATCCCGCGAGATCTGGAAATAAAATAAGGTTAATTATTTTTTTTAGAGAAAAACTAAATTAATTATGATACATTTGGTTCGTATCCGGTGTTGATATTTTATAGTTAACCAAAACTATTTATATGTCTGGTAAAATATAAGAGAATAATTTATTTTAAGAATAAAATTATTTTTTACAATTCTTTAAATATTTAACGAAATGAAGGCTGGATAACAAATAAAAAATTATTATATATGGGACAATAAGTTTTTCATTTCCCGCTGTATTATTAAAAATAAATTATTATTGATTTTCACAATTAAAATAACCTATTTAATACCAAATATATGATTGAATGATAGATATAATTTATCATTTTTTAATAAATACTTTTTTAGATCTATCATTTTTTATAATATTCGAATTTTGAATATCTCAATTCTCATATCACTTAACACAAAAAAATAAAAATCAGAGTCAAGTATTTGTCTACACTCTAGATCCATCATTAGTTTGTGTAAATGAAACAATAAAAGAAATTAATTACCATTATAAACATGAGTTCATTATGTAGCATGCATGTACAAATTAATGCAATTATTTTACCTCGTAAAACATTGAAATATTGAATAGTGAGGAAGCTTTCCATCGCTCTCCCAAGAAAGTTTCCAAACTTTTTGCCGACAAAATATGGTATGACTTTTTTCTAAAGGAATATCTTATGATGCGATAAGGCCATGATCAACAAAATCTAGAGAAAGATACGCATGCATGATGAATTTTTCTCAATTTTAAGGAGTACGAAAAAAATTAGAAGAAAGAAAAAAAGAAAAAAAGAAGCCTTTCATTGACCTTTTACTTTTTTATAGTCGATGGCCGTTTTTCGTTGACTTGGCTGGCATACAAAAAAGCCAACATTAGTGGTTAACTTTAATACATGAATCGTGGTAATTAGCATCCTACTTAAGTATTGTTTTTGTCTTATAAGGGATGCTTGCATTCCAATCCCCTTCACATAAAAGCCTTAAAAGGAGTTCGGAGTGCTTTTATAATCATTCATTAACTGCCCATGTAAAGATAATGACAGTTTCCTAATCAATTAAAATCGTTATTTAAAAGATATTCATCCCCATTATGACATTTTTCCTTTGTTAACCCATAATGACACTTCTTAATCCAAATACACGAAACTTCCTTCATTTCCACTCTATATAATTATAAATTGTACAGTATTACTATGAAAGACAATTAAGCACATGGTCATCGAGAAACATAATTGAGATGGCCCATTCAAGTACCATTATGTCTCGATCCAAAAAGCCTTGAAAACCAACTTGATTCGCTCCTTTGATGTCTCTTTTCTTCCTTGTTTTATGAGGATTATAGGGTTTTTCTTTACCTTTTTAAAATAATAAAGTCGTGGGAATGATGAAATACCGAACTTTGTTCCACAATCCGACTCGTAAAGTTATTTGAGTACATCCAACTTTCTTGAGATTTAAGTAAAAAAAGAGAATTTATTAATGAGATATTTATTTAATAAATATTGGTCAATTTTTTTTTTAAATTAATATTACAACCGTACAACTATGTTTTTAGAGTCAAAGATACATAATTATATTTATTTCAGAGAAAACAATTCAATTTAAATAACCACGGTATGTCGTAACAGTATATGCTGGTTGATCCAAATTATATGAAAATAATTGAAATAATTTTTTTATTTTTTTAGATTTAAATCTAAAAATAAATTAATTTTGTCATCAATAATAATATTATTTTATTTTTAAAATAATAAAATTAGCAAGAGAAAGTTTATTATAGTTATGAATATCAAATGTTTGGCAATTGAAAAGACAAAAAAACTTATTATGTCTATTCAATTGTGTAATGAATATTTTGTAACTATAAAACTCTTTATCCTCCAATGTCTCTTCATGTACCCTATCATGTTACCTATAAATAGGAGATAACATTGTTCACTTTGTACACACTTGTTTTGAGTACTTGATATGATCTTATACTCCCTATATTGTTCTTAGTTTTCTCTCTTGTTCTTAGTTTTCTCTCTTGTTCTTAGTTTTCTCTCTTGTTATTTTCTCCTTAATTCTTCTTATTGTTATATTCTAAAACACGTTATCAGCACGATACTCTTATAAACAAAAGGAGAATCAAGAAGTCTTACAAGAGTTCTTCACAAAGAACAAACAAAAATCTTAGTTTCTACAAAGGTATATTTGGGTGAGTATATTTTTATAATTATTTAGATATAATCATGTTGTAATATTATTGTTTCATATTGTATGTTCTTAAATTTGATTTTCTTATATTTGTTTTAGAAATTTAAGTTATTGATTGTTTTATTTGTATGATGCTAATATAATCATAATATTACCATCATTACATGTTATTAATATTTCTTATGTTATTATTCTTATAGATTATTTCTTATGTTTAAAATAAAAACTTTATTTCTTATCTTATTATGTGATTAATTTTATGTGTTTTTAATATTTTATAGTTTTACAATGGCAAATATTGCAAAGCTTAAGTTTGAAGCTCTTGACATTACTGGCAAAAATTATTTATCATGGATATTGGATGCTGAAATTCATTTGGATGCCAAAGGGCTTGGAGAGACAATCAAAACATCAAATGAAGCATCGAATCAAGATAAGGCAAAGGCTATGATTTTTCTTCGCCATCATCTCCATGAGGGATTGAAATCTGAATATCTCACAGTAAAAGATCCTGCAGATCTTTGGAAAAATTTAAACGAAAGGTATGATCACCAGAAAACAATGATACTTCCAAAAGCTCGTTATGATTGGATGCATCTTCGTTTACAAGATTTTAAATCTGTGAGTGAATATAATTCAGCATTATTTAAAATCAGCTCACAATTAAAATTATGTGGAGAAAATATCACTGATGCTGATATGCTTGAAAAAACATTCTCTACTTTTCATGCTTCAAATGTGCTTTTACAACAACAATATCGTGAAAAAGGTTTCACAAAATATTCTGAGTTGATTTCATGCATTCTGGTGGCTGAACTAAACAATGAGCTGTTGATGAGAGATCATCAATCTCGTCCTACTGGTTCTGCTCCATTCCCTGAAGTGAATGTGATGCTATCTCATACCATAGTCGTGGTCGTAGTCGAGGCCGCGGACGAGGACGAGGACGAGGACGAGGACGAGGACGAGGACGAGGTTATAATAAATTTCATTATGGTGGTGGTCAATCCAGTAAATTTATCTTCCAAAATTCGAAAGTTGTAAAGGATGAAGGACCTGGAAAAATAATGAGTGACATAAAGAAAAAAGTTACAATTAGTAACTGTCATCGATGTGGAATGCAAGGTCATTGGCAACGTACTTGTCGTACACCAAAATATTTTGCTGATCTATATCAAGAACCTTTGAAGTCTAAAGGCAAGGATGTGGAGACTAACTTTGTCCAAGATGATTTCACTGAATTTGCTAATGGCCTTGAGGATATAACGCACTTGGATGTTTTTGATTTTCTTAATGATCCAAATGATGAAAGTGCAAGAAATCATGAATGATTTTAATTTTATAATTATGCAAATTTCAATCATGTTCTCTTGTTTTATTATAATAAAAGTCTATTTATTTTGTTTTATTTATTTATATTTTATTTTTATATTTAAATTTAAATTTATTTTATATTTTCTTATTCATTTTATTTATTCAATGAAGAGAATGGATATTGGCATGGATATCTCTAAGATGAACGCCAAGGAAATATGTTTGGTTGATAGTGCCACAACGCATACAATATTGAGAGATAAGAGATATTTCTCTTATTTGGATAATAGAAAAACCAATGTATATACCATAAGTGGTAGTACAAGATTGATTGAAGGCTCCGGAAGAGCAAATATTATTCTATCTGGTGGTACCAAAATAATGATAGAAGATGCATTATACTCTTCTAAGTCTCAAAGAAACTTGTTAAGTTTCAAAGATATTCGTCTGAATGGATATCATATTGAGACAATGAACGAAGGAAGCATTGAGTATCTTTGCATAACTTCAATAATTTCGGGTAAAAAGTATATATTAGAAAAATTACCCGCTTTTTCTTCCGGATTGTACTACACAAGTATTACAATGATAGAATCTCATTCTATAATAAATCATCAGTTTAATAATGTGTTTAAAATTTGGCATGACCGGTTAGGCCATCCCGGTTCAACAATGATGCGAAAAATAATAGAGAAATCTTGTGGTCATCCATTGAAAAAGAATAAGATTTTTCAATCTAATGAATTCTCATGTGCTGCTTGTTCTCAAGGCAAATTAATAATAAGGCCATCACTAGCAAAAATTGGAATTGAATCTCCAAAATTTTTAGAAAGAATTCAAGGAGATATTTGTGGATCTATACATCCACCATGTGGACCATTTCGATATTTTATGGTTTTGATCGATGCATCAACCAGATGGTCACATGTATGTTTATTATCATCTCGTAATATGGCATTTGCGAGATTGCTTGCACAAATAATTCGTTTGCGAGCTCAATTTCCTGATTATCCGATAAAGTCCATTCGAATGGATAATGCTAGTGAATTTACATCAAAAGCCTTTATAGATTATTGTATGTCTATTGGAATAAAGGTTGAACATCCTGTTGCTTATGTTCATACACAAAATGGTCTTGCAGAATCATTTATAAAACGCTTACAATTATTTGCAAGACCTATACTTATGAGATCCAAACTTCCAGTTTATGTTTGGGGACATGCCATTTTACATGCAGCAACAATTATACGCATTAGGCCAACAAGTTATCATGAATACTCTCCAATGCAATTGGTTCATGGTCAGGAACCAAATATTTCCCATCTAAGAATTTTTGGTTGTGCGGTATATGTTCCAATTTCTCCACCACAACGTACAAAAATGGGTCCTCAAAGAAGGATGAGAATATATGTTGGATATGAGTCTCCATCTATCATTAAATATCTTAAGCCATTAACTGGAAATTTATTTACCGCAAGATTCGATGATTGTCATTTTGACGAGACTATATTTCCAACACTTGGGGGAGAAAATAAACAGTTGGAAAATAAGATCTATTGGAATGAATTATCATTATCTAGTTTTGATCCTCGAACAAATCAATGTGAACATGAAGTTCAACAGATAATTCATTTACAAACGATTGCAAATCAACTGTCAGATGCATTTACTGACCTTAAAAGAATAGCTAGGTCTCATATTCCAGCTGTAAATGCTCCGATAAGAATTGATGTCCCTGAAGGACAATCTAAAGTTGCTAGTGAATCTAGACCACGTCAGAAACGTGGAAGACCATTCGGTTCTAAAGATAAAAATCCTCGAAAAAAGAAAGGAGCAACTATACAAGATGGTCATGAGGAGGATATAGTTTTGGAAAATCCAGTTGACATCATTAATAAAATTCCGGAAGAAACACAAGAGAATGAAGAGATCTCGATTAATTATGTCACTACAGAAACAAGATGGAACCGAAGCTCAATACTTGTCGACAATATTTTTGCATATAATATAGCGCTAAATATTATGGAAGAAAATAAGGATTTTGAACCTACCTCTGTGGAGGAATGTAAAAATAGAAATGATTGGCCAATGTGGAAAGACACAATTCAATCAGAATTAAAGTCATTTGACAAACGTGGAGTTTTTGGACCTGTAGTCCATACACCAAAAGGTGTAAAACCGGTGGGATATAAATGAGTATTTGTGCGAAAAAGAAATGAGAAAAATGAAGTCGTGAGATATAAAGCAAGACTCGTCGCACAAGGTTTTACCCAAAAACCGGGTATTGATTATGATGAGACATATTCTCCAGTGGTGGATGCAATAACATTGCGATATTTACTTTGTTTGGCAGTACATGAAAAGCTTGAAATGCGTCTAATGGATGTAGTTACAGCCTATCTGTATGGCTCGTTGGATACTGATATATATATGAAAATCCCTGAAGGATTTAAATTTCCAGATGCAAATAAATCAAATTCCCGGGAAATTTATTCAATAAAATTAAATAGAGCTCTATATGGATTGAAGCAATCTGGACGGATGTGGTATAATTGCCTCCGTGAATGCTTAATTAAAATTGATTTCAAGAATGATCCAATTTGTCCATGTGTCTTTATAAAAAGATATGGATATGGTTTTGTTATAATAGCTGTTTATGTTGATGATTTAAATATCATTGGAACTTGTGAAGAGATAGATAAAACTATCGGCTATTTAAAAAACGAATTTGAAATGAAAGATCTTGGAAAAACAAGATATTGTTTGGGTCTTCAAATTGAGCATCTAAGTGAAGGAATATTTATTCATCAATCAAATTATGTGGATAAAGTTCTTAAAAGATTTTATATGGATAAATCTCATCCGTTAAGTACGCCAATGCTTGTGAGGTCACTTGATGTGAAAAAAGATATTTTTCGACCTCGTGAAGAAAATGAAGACTTCTTAAGTCCTGAGGTTCCATACCTTAGTGCTATTGGTGCACTTATATATCTTGCTAATAACACTCGACCTGATATATCATTTGCAATAAATTTACTAGCAAGATATAGTTCTTCCCCAACTCGAAGACATTGGAATGGAGTTAAACATATTTTTAGATATCTATGAGGGACAATGGATATGAGTTTATATTATTCAAATTTATCCACTTTTGATTTAGTTGGCTATGCAGATGCAGGATATTTGTCAGATCCACATAAAGCCAGATCGCAGACAGGTTATTTATTCACTATTGGTAATACTGCCATTTCATGGCGATCGGTGAAACAAACTTTGGTTGCTACTTCTTCTAACCATGCAGAGATTTTAGCAATTCACGAAGCAAGTCGTGAATGTGTTTGGCTACGATCAATGTCACAACACATAAGAGAAACATGTGGATTATCAAGTGATAAAGAACTTGCAACTACACTGTATGAAGATAATGCTGCTTGTATAGCTCAATTGAAGGAAGGCTACATAAAGGGTGACAAGACAAAACATATTTCACCAAAATTCTTCTTTACTCATGATCTTCAAAGCAAAGGGGAAATCAGTGTCCAACAAATACGCTCAAGTGATAACCTGACTGATTTATTTACTAAAGCTCTTCCCACATCAACATTTGAAAAGCTTGTTCGAAAGATCGGAATGCAACGCTTGAAAGATTTAAAGGGATGACTAAATCAGGGGGAGTATGCACTGCACTCTTTTTTCCTTCACCAAGTTTTTATTCTCATTGGGTTTTTCTTGGTAAGGTTTTTAATGAGGCAATATTCTGATTTCATACTCACATTCTTAAAATTCAAAATATTCAAGGGGGAGTGTTATGAATATCAAATGTTTGGCAATTGAAAAGACAAAAAAATTTATTATGTCTATTCAATTGTGTAATGAATATTTTGTAACTACAAAACTCTTTATCCTCCAATGTCTTTTCATGTACCCTATCATGTTATCTATAAATAGGAGGTAACATTGTTCACTTTGTACACACGTGTTTTGAGACTTGATATGATCTTATACCCCCTATATTGTTCTTATTTTTCTCTCTTGTTCTTAGTTTTCTCTCTTGTTATTTTCTCCTTAATTCTTTTTATTGTTATATTCTAAAACAATTATTTCATTATGAGTTAATTTAAGAATAAAAAGCGTGAGATTACAATGAATTAATGGGAAATAATGAGATAGATATTCTTAAGTTGTTGTTCTATAGTAAGGAAATTTGACTTAATTTTGGCATGTGGGTTGTAAGAAAATGAAATGACGAAGACCAAACATTGCAACTAGGTAGGCTCCCTCAAGGAAGAAAGCTGTAGGCCTGACTCGTCTCCATCAGGCAGGCAGGCAAAACACTGAATTTGAATGGACTCGTTGCCCATTTGCTGCAATAAAGTCTTATCAGACAGTGATATCAGATCAGCTGAGCACATAAACAACACATCAATTCAGAAACATCACCAAGAAATAAAAAAGTTGGCCGGAAAATGTGGAAGCTTTTGATTGATGAATCATATTATGGCTTTCTTTATGGTCAGGTTCACGTCTCTTCTGCAGAGTTCTTATTTTCTGCAGATAGAGGACGACAAGAAGTTTAAAGGAACATCCAAGTTGAAAAGGAACTTTCTGTCTGAATTGAATAGTGAATTCACGAGCAAATCACTTGTTAACCTTTATGTCTCGAAACAGACAGTCCTCAAATAGTAAGCTGGACCATTCAGACTCAGACCTAGAAGAGTCGCAGTCAAATGTGGGGACTAGCTCTCACCATTAATTAAATAAATGGAAATACCACACATAAACTCCAGGGGAGAAGGGAATCCCTCTTCGATCCAATTTAAGGTTTTGTCATTTTTACTGGCATTTTCTACACATCACATGCGGTATTTGAACCCAGAAAATAAGAGGATAGCTCTTTTCCCCTCTTGATCGATAACAACGACTTGATTAACAGAAGGTAAACAAAGCATAAGTATCAGGAGAGCATAAGAGCCTAAGCTCGAATACGTAACGGGAAAGCAACAGCTAGAAAAGTTGCTATCGGGGATTGGAAAGTTGGCCCAGCGTTATTCATTTATGGCACCATAAAGTATCAACTTCCAAAATAAAGGAAGTTGCTTAATCACCAGGACTCCTCCTTGTAAAAGGCAACCGAAATATGAACAACTATATAGTAATAACACCAGCTACCCCATTGCCATACTTATCAAGATAAGCCTGAAATTCCCATATCTACAACTGTCAGCATCATCAAAGAGAGAAGATGGAAACATATGGTTCATGGGACCCCAATGTAATTACCAGCCAGCCGGCAAGGTGATGCTGCTTCAGTCAATTATGTGTGATGGTGCTGTAGCTGCAACAGTCGAGAATAAGCCCCGTCGGCCCGGCAAACTAATTCGGAATGGCTACCAAGTTCAACAATCCGTCCATCTTGCACAACTCCAATGGTATCCACACCTCTAATTGTAGATAATCGATGCGCTACAAGCACTGTGGTTCTGCCCCTCATTAGCCTCTCAAGTGCTTCTTGTAGTACACATTCAGATTCTGCGTCGAGAGCACTTGTAGCCTCATCTAGTAGAAGTATAGCTGGGTCCTTGAGTACAGCTCTTGCAATTGCAATCCTTTGCTTTTGCCCTCCAGAAAGTTGAACTCCTCTCTCGCCAACAGGTGTTTTGTATCCATCAGGCAATGCACTAACAAATCCATGCACATTAGCAGTTCGAGCAGCCTCAACCACTTCAGCCTCAGTTGCACCATCTTTTCCATAAGCAATGTTATCATAAATGCTTGCTGCAAACAGGGCTGGTTCTTGTTGCACTAGTCCAATTCTAAGCCTGAGGGACTTCAAATTCAATCGTCGAATGTCCTTCCCATCAATCATTACCTTTCCAGCAAGTGGATCATAAAATCGCTCAATTAAGGCAATTATAGAACTCTTTCCGCAACCACTAGCTCCAACAAGGGCCTGGCTTTGGCCAGCTCTGATTCTAAGATTCAGATCTTTAAACACAGAGACATCAGGCCGTGAAGGGTATGCAAAATCAACATGCCTAAATTCAATCTCTCCGCGAACAGATTCAACAGATTCCGCTTCAGGGTCATCAGGGTCGATCCTGGTTGAACAATCTAGGATTGCAAAAACAGAACCAACAGCTTCTCCGCCCTTAATAATCTCAGGAGCAAGGCTAACGGTTTCTGCAACTGAATTAGCTGTAATAACCAGCACTACAAAAACCTTAATAACCTTTGAAAACGTCGACACCCCTTTGCTGACAAGGTGGGAACCATACCATAGAATGAGAGCTTCGGAGCCGTAAAGTGCCAGCTGTGAGAGACCAAAGAGAAGGCCAGAAGTCTGACTTTTGCGCAGGCTACGAATCTGTGGGACACGGAGTTCATGGCAGAACAAAGACAGGATCTTGTATTGGGCATTGAAGGCTGCAACTGTTCGGATATTACTCACCCCCTCACCAGCAATCATGCTAGTCTTTGCATGGGCCTTTGCTGTATCTCCAGCAAATCCTTTGAGAGAGAGTTGCTGCGTCACAAAAACAAAAGATTTTATCCTCTTCAATTGCCTCGGAGCATCCTAACACATGCTGTGGTTAAAAAAATCATTTGCAAACTCAAATAGATACATAGGTAAAATTGGTGTACACCACACCACATATTTCTTTACTGAGAATAGGATCATCCCATAGTTCGGTTACGAGACTAATCTCTCCCCGCACTTCACGATGCTACATGTTACATAAATATTTTGCTCTAGTTCTTGCTTTTGCTTTCATCAAGCACTTAAAAAGTCAAATGCTTCAACGCAAAACATTAAGGAAATGACAAACACTAAACCACTATCAAGTTTTTCCTACAATACTGGAGATTGGAGGTTTAGGATTATTTAGTTGCTTGAAGTCAAATTCATCCGGCTGTCCTCGCTTGTGAAGAACAGTGGCTACTTTATGCAGGACACACGGGCCCGCTAGAAGCTTAAAAAACGATGCAGGCAGGGGTGCCCTCCCGCATTAGAAGGGTACACCCTCCCAGGCAACCCACGAATTCACTGTGGATATGGCAAGGAGAATTTAGGGTCGTTCCGAAAAGACAAAACCTATTACTGTTGGACGTACCAGTCACTGTTTGAAAACTAACCCAGATTCTGGAACCCTTTGAAATTACAGCCCAAAACGACAAAAATGCAGATTACAGAGTGTCACTGTCATGGTATACTGTCTACTGTCACGGCATGACACTCTACACGAAAAAACTCAAAATAGCCAACGGAAAGAAAAGCAGAGGATAATAAATGCCAGAATTGCGTGTCATCAATAATGCAATTCACGGGACAAGAATCCCTTGAAAATAAAACAGATTCTGAAACCCCACAACCTACTGCCCCATCGCACAGAAACCCATTTCTTATTTCCGCATGATCAGAAAACCCGGTGCCACCCTACATTGGTGTAGTGTTGGAAGTGCATGAGGAGAACAGAAGGCTAAAAGGAAGGATCAGAAACAAGTTGGAATGGAATTTGAAATTACAGGAGTGTGAAAAATCAAGAACGAGAGATGGTTAGATGAACTGTGATTAATGTCACTAATCTGAGCAACTTTCTATTTAAAACTCCATTTTTCTAAAATCTTGGAAGAGAAACCTATGCAAAGGCGGGAGTGACACACACTGCTGTGAAGAGCTAGGCGACACAACGTCATTTCTAGCTTTTGTCGTTAAATGGACAGGTGAAGTGAAACTAGATTCCAGGACTGCAAAAGGCTACAAGCGAATCTGACTTAGTGTCAGAACATTAATAGATTTGGTGATTGGGATTATTTAATAGACACTTTTGCCCTCGAAAAAATAAAAAAATGTCGGTGCTGATCATTTGCACTATAGTATGGATTTGCGGTGAGGTTAATTGAGCAAAAGGCAGAAACATGGAGAAGAAAAATAGAACTTGCCTGAAGCAGAATGTTATAAACTTACTTGGGCAAAGTTGGCCAGAACCAGAAGAGGAAAGGTAGCCAAAATGAGTAGGGAGACTCTCCATTCTACTATGAAAGCAACTATGAAGGAAGTGAGCAGAGAAGTCATATTCTGCAGTATCACAGAAATCCTCTCTGCTATTGCAGATTTTACATCAGCAGCATCAGTAGCTAATCTAGCTGCTACAAGACTGGAGTTATGCTCTTCATCGTCGAACCATCCAACTTCATTCCTTAAAATTGCTGAAAAATAGAAAATAAAAAGAGGACCTGAAATAAAGATAGGTTCTTCCAGCTTAAGACCATGAAAGCTTGAGCTATATGAAAGCTATTTTTACCTGAAAGCATCATTCTCCTGACTCTTGTAGTGAGATTCTCTCCCATTACACTGAAGAAGTAATGCTGAATCAAGTATGCTATTACTGCATAAAGACCAGCGCCAATGTAAATGAAAACATACTCCTTTGTCTTCCTCTCCATTGAGGCGGGATTTCTGTAGTAGAAAACCTCAATCATATTGCTCATTACTATAGCAAAGGTTGGACCAATAAAACCAGAGAGTACAGATCCTATAGCACCCATTATTGAATAGGGCCATTCAGGAGCATTTAACTTTAGTAGCCTACAGAAATAACCATCGGGTGCTGGATTTTTCCGGTCAGTTTCAGCATTTGAGATCATCTCTATTCGGCCATCAGCACCGGTACTGTATGAGTAGCTCAAGTTACGTAAACTACCAGATCGAAGGCTTAGAGACTTCGTTGAAAGTGAATGGCTTAGGCGTGATGAGCGTGATCGACGAGTTGAAGGGTTTGTAAAGTCTCTATTTCCCACCATTTCTTGGAATCGGATTAATGATGCATATGCTCCTGCTTTGGCAATCAGTTCTTCATGGCTTCCTGTCTCAACGACTTGGCCTTGCTGAATAACTGCAATAGTATCAACATTTCTAATGGTGGAGAGGCGATGTGCGACAACTACAGTTGTTCTTCCAACCATAAGACGGTCTAAAGCTTCTTGAACTATGCTTTCAGACCCTGCATCAAGAGCACTGGTTGCCTCATCGAGTAGTAGGATTTTTGGATTCTTTAACATAGCTCTGGCAATGGCGATTCGTTGTTTTTGACCACCAGACAGTTGGACTCCTCGCTCTCCCACCTGTTTCAGGATAGAAGTTCACATGAATCAGCACATCACAGTACAGGCCAAAACAAATTCTCCTTTATTCTGCAAAACATTAATGCTTACTTGAAAATTTATGGCAATCTATGACATTATATTTGCACAATCTTAGAGGTACAAAAATTTCGTTGACACCATCCTGAGTTACTATTTCTTACCTGAGTGTTGTACCCATAGGGTAGCAAAGCAATAAAGTTATGTGCATTTGCAGCAGTAGCAGCTGCTTCTACTTCATCCATTGTTGCATCTGACTTTCCATAGCGTATGTTCTCAAGTATGGTGGTAGTAAATAGTGCAGGTTCTTGGTTCACCAACCCAATCTGATCACGTAGCCAACTCAATTGAAGGGTTTTTATGTCCACATTGTCCAATAAAACTTGCCCTGTTTTCATCAATGCAATACATCAGCCCAAAACTACATTGAGGCTCTTGCATTTCGAAGTTTTAACTTTAAGAAATTTGTCTTACTTACCCTGATTAGGATCATAAAACCTCTCTATCAAGGACACAACAGTGCTTTTCCCTGAACCACTACCGCCTACAACAGCAACAGTCTTTCCCGCAGGAAAAAAAGTCGAGAAATCACGAACAATGATAACATCTGGTCTGGAAGGGTAACTAAAGGTAACACTTTTGAATTCTATATCTCCCTTGACATCAGCCAAGCACTTTCCAAGTGAAGGATCTTGAATTATGGTTGGCCTTTGCCTGATGATCTCCATCAACTTGTAGCCAGCTGCTTTACCTTTGCTAAATGCCCCGAGGTTTGAAAATGACTGGCCCAAGCTCCTGTAACATTAATCAATAAGTTACCATTACCGGGTATGACTCAACAACATATCAGAGAGAAGTATATCAGTTTGATATTTACATGCCACCAACGATTGCAGAGAAAATAGCCGTGAAAGCCTTCCCTCCATCAGTCTGTCCATTCCTGATAAAAACACCAGCATACCAGAATACAAGAGCCCATGACATGCACGCTATTCCATAGGTACATCCTAGCCCCAAGCCTTTAGCCATCCCAGCTTTGTATCCAAGATTTAATGTGTTCTGTATCGCATCTGAATACGAATTCAGAGCTTTGCTCTCTCCAACATACGAGTAGACCGTCCGAACTTGTGCAATGGCCTTCAAAATTTTTGATAGCCAAAAAAATGCAGAAAACTTCAGAGCTATGTTATCAAGGTACCATCATAGCAATTCAAAGCACTTTTACCAATTGCTTGGCCAATAAAAGTCACCTGCTCGGCTATTATGCCAGCTTGTGCATAAGATTCGCGGCTCTTGGAAGTGAGGCCAGTGAGAGTATATGCATATAAACCCCCAGCAAAAGCTATACCCGGTATGACTGCCACACTTAGCAGCGCTAGCTTCCATGCCGACACAAAACCAACCACTAACCCGGCAAGAAATGTAGACAAATAATGTATGAAATTCCCCACCTGAAACAAAGAGCAGGTAATCATATATCTATCAAACTAGCATAAGCAATATCCCCCCAAAAAAGAAGAAATAGAGAGAAACATAAAAATGGAAACAATAATAAATAGGCAGCAGTTTGGAGGCCAAAAAGGGAAACCTTCTCACTGATGGCATCTTGGACAAGAAGAGTGTCTGTTGAGACGCTAAAGACAATATCCCCAGTTCTTGCATCCGTGTCAAAGAATCCAACATCTTGCTTCAACACAGCCTCTAGATACTTCTTTCTCAGGGTGCTTACCTGCCTCTCTCCAGTGTACATCCAGCATGCGATCTCTGGTGAAAGGGTAAAACCCGAAAGTTTTACTCCATTGTCATTAATAAAAGTATACATCTAACAGAGCATAAAAATTGACAAGCGAGAGGCTGGTCCATTAACATGGACAGAGACAGTGATATGGATGTTGCCTAAGGCGTCCAAATTGACAAGTGAAAGGAGAAAGGACAAGAGGGTGAACTGGATGCACGAGGATTGCACAATTTTCTGGGCCACAGCAAGTGTGATTCTATGATATGAGGCTGTATTATATTCAGTTTATATTGTGCTCATGCTATAGCAAGTGGTAAGCTTAATTGGCATGTGGGACATGTTATGAAGCAGCAGAAAGAACGGAAAAGAAGAAAGAAGGGAAGCTCACGCACCTGCATAGGATGAGAGGCATACCACAAGGCCTAGGTACACGAAATACAGAGCATACTGCATTCACCAAATGGGTAATAAGACATGGAATAAGAGATCCTGGCGCTAAAATGAGCAAAAACGAGTAAAGCAAAATCAAAAGGAATGAAACTGGGAAACCTTGGAGACTTCGTGGGTCATCTTAGGCAAATCATATTGGTTTTTGCCGAAACCATTAACCATTTCACCAAACAACAAGAAAAAAACAGGCATTGAAGAGCCATGGATGACGGCACCAAAGCTACCCGAGATCATAAGCAACCAATCATATTTATCAGCAAAAGAGAACAGCTGAAAAAAGGGCAAGCTTTGCTCTTTCTTCTTCCCAGCTTCAGGTAATGCTGCTGCTTTGCTCTCTGCACCCTCTGCCATTGTCAACCAGAACCAAGCTGTCCAGTAACCAAAAAAAGGAAAATTTCGGTGTGCCAGTGAATGAGTTGAATATAGTATGGTTCCTCAGAGTGACTGCTTGATGATGATGATGAAATGAGGGTATATTGCCATTGAAGGGGAGAGATCTGAGTTATGAGGAAAAGCGCATGTGCAGAAAGCAAGAGAGAACAGCTATGGAAAGGGAAAGACAGTATCTGAGTGTAAAGTTGTGACTATGTTGGACTAGTGGTCAAAGTAGGAGTCAGGGGAGGGGAGGAGAAGGTGGAGAAAATGAGCTTTTGTAGGGAGACAAGAGTGAGGAGCCTGGTTTTATATTGCAGAGTTTAACTATGCGGTAGTAAAAAATCCAAACTAGTAAACAAACAAAACCTCTTCCAGGTTAATTAACTGGAATCCGGTTTCCTGTGTGCTGTCCTGCTTGTGCTGTCTTGATATCTGTGCAATACCCATCTTCATGATCTTGCAGGTTAGTACCAAATTGTATTATTGTTGCATGTGACAAATCACAAACAACTTGGCAGCACCAAAAGAGAAGGTCATGCCATTTTAGTTCTTCTGGGGGAAGAAATTACAGTACAGTCAAAATTAGAAGGAATATTTACATGGTTTGCACATTTTGCAGGTCTAAAGAACCCTTTTTGCTTTCACCCTGTGACGGTTGCCTCTTTTTCCTGAGAGTAATTTGAAAAAAATCACAGTAATTTTCTCGTGACAACTCTTTTCCTTGTCCCCCTCTACATTCTTCCTTCCATTTTCTGTCTTTGGATTTTTAGTACAGTTACTTCTGTTGGGAAGAGGTTTCTTCTTTTGTTAATTAGGTGATGGACCTTCTAATTCCTGATGTTATAGAAGATTTAGCCAAACTCCAACACTGTCTCTGTCACTCCAGCCTCTTCTCCTGTACATGGTTCGTCGGTTATCCTCATAATAACATTGATTACAGTCGCTTTTCTTCTGCCTGGATTTGTTTGGCTTTTTGCTACCTGGAATGATTCAATTCACTGATGAATTTTGCCACGCGGCTAGAGAGGGAAAGAAAAAAGTGTCGATGGCTAATAGTTAAAACTATCATAAAATGCTTGATTCCTTTACCGAGAACAACAGGCAGGGTTAGTTCCTCCAAGCCAAGCTGAGGATACCATTCTGATAGTTCTTGTGATTCTGTGTGAAATTCATGTTCTTACAAAGTTTCTGTGTTGTAAGCAAGCAGGACAGGGGATACAGTTTCAGGATTACTGAGAAAATCCTGCTGCTTTCTTAAGTGAGAGAAGGAGAAAACTCCTGACCCATCTCACATGCAAAAGATAAATGTGGTCTGTTATTGAATGGGGGCAGCTTTTCTACCCAGAATGTGCACATAGTTAAGCTTCTCGAATCCAGATTTCAAGGATCACTGTTGCCATGATGAAGATATATCAGTTGAAATAGGAAAGCTATAATAAATTGCTAGGTCCCATCCTGAATACGTACCACCAGAATTCAGAAGACTGCAGATTTGTTACCCACTATTCTTTTGGCAGTGGGCATCACAGTTTTACTGCGTATAGTTGCGGAACTCCAACAATCTATTCCAGTCTTCTTTCAGCTGCCTCTCTTGCAACCCAAAAGAGGGAGACGGTTATCTGCCAGCAGCAACCACAAATTTGATCCGTGTCACACAAAGGTGATAAGCTTTTAGGCATAGACAGTGTCCGAGAATAGTAGAGTAACAGACAGAAACCTGGAAAAAGAATTGCCATGACTGGTGGTGAATGGTGCTGGTAATTTGGTAAAGGGGTGTAATGACAACAGGGCTTGCTTGGCATTTCAGTCGTACAGTATTTACATCTCCTAGCTAGCTAGTGACAGACCTTGCTGGAGAGAAAACTTGCACGAAAATGATAGCTGATTAGGAATTGGATAGGCAACTACTCCGATATTAAACCGAGAGCGTTTCAATGCCTCACCTCTTAGGCGAAAATCCCAAGTAAACACATCTTTAACCAAGTGAAACCATAAAGGCATCCTTTAAGATATATACCTCTATCATAATTTTTTATCCCGTCATTCACATAATTAGTAGTATGGTCTGATGTGCAGTTGGCAAGCCAAGTCATATGTGTGTCCATAGATAATCCTCTAAAATATTCACCTGATGCCTCAAATGGACAGCAAGAAGCTAAACTTCAGAAGCAGATGTATGGTACAAAGTTAAGTCTCCAAAAGGAATACACCCACCTGCCAATCTTTGAATAAACTCGCATCAAATCGGCCATTTCACATACCTGAAGCTGCTGGGGCTGGGCAACCCATTCAGCACAGGTAAGTCAATGGCCTTCTCAAACACATAGGAAGCCCATTTAGCCTGGAAAATGTCTATATACCTGGTGGATCAGAAGAACAGTAATCAGCCATTTATTCTTTCCACTGTAATGTCATTTCCTATGGATTTTGCTAGAGAACAGGCCAAAAATGGAATCACAACAGAAGGATTTGACACTCTAATAGAATATTACAACCCCCTCGTTCATGTCACATACTTTGCTCCTAATCTGAGTTAAGGATTTGGAAGTCATTATGTCTCAAATTCCCAGCAATTGTAGGGCTGATCTCCAGCCCCACATTGGCATTCCTCGAAGACAACATCTGTAAACAGCTCTAATCAGGTCCCAAACAAGGAATCTATCATTACCATCTCCCAGGAAATCTAGTTGGTTAACCAAAAAGAAGCATGGTCATCTCAATTTTGGTTCCCCATAACTGGTATTCCTCTGTTCTTCACATAAAACAATGACTGATAAAGACTGAAACCATCCCATCCATCTCTCTCTGTCAGGGAAAAAAAAAACCCTATATCTTTTCTCTTGAACATCACATGAATTGCAGCTTCGACCCATCATAACAATCGCCAAAAGCCTAACTAATTCAATGTACTTAACTAGATGCTTGGTATAAAATTACAGGAAAATGGTCTGCTGGAACTTGGGCATCGAAGGGACAACAGTAAGGACAAACCTTTAATAATCAGAATGAAGTAAGTGTCTCTGGTTGTGTTGTAGTCCCTTTTGGGAACATCGATCCGTACAAGTGAGCCTGTTTAGTCCTAGTTTATGGGTTAATGTGGAAATGAACCATAGATACATGTGATGAGCTCCTAGGAATGGTGGCTAGCTAGGCCATGGTGTACCAAATTCCGGTACTTGTTCATCTCTTTCAATCTCCATCAACTGTTGACCAAATCATTTGTTCACAGCCGACGATGGTCTTCTACCCATTCTCTTTTGGAAAAATTAAATTATGAATCATATCTTCATAAATATCCATCCAAAATCTAACAAAAAATTAATATTAACAAAAGGAACCATAAATTAAAGTAAACAAAAGTTGGAAGGTATCAAAGTTGATTCCCTGTGCCCTAATCCACCATCACTCACAACTTGGCATGAATGTCCCACTAAGGGTTTGGATCAAATGATTAATAAGCAGATGAACATTAATTTAACCATAGTTTCTTAAATCTTAATCATCATTAGCAATTTTAACGTTTCTGAAAGAAAGTGGAAACGCTCCCCTTCTTGATATGGTGTGATTGCTATTGGAATTGGCCCATCTCCTTGACAGCTAAAGCTCCCCCATAGCCACTGGCATTATCATTGCCCTCAAGATGTCATCAAATCCCAGTAATCAAACCAACAGCACAAACTTTTCCCTGCTTTCTTTACTTAAATCCTTCGTCTCCTGATAAACAGGAAATAATGATACCAGGAACCATCAATCTGGGTTGCTTTTTAGGGTGCGCGGTGCTTGTTCCATGAGTAGAAATGAGTTTGTCTGTGTCGCAAGCAAGTAGCAAAGAAAAACAACAGCTCCATTATATATCTTCAGAATGACTTCTACTTAGAACTACTTATAATGTCTTGAAAGCAAAATATCATCCAAATTATTTCCATATTTTCATGAAAAAATTACAAGCTAATGTCAACTCCAGGGAATTTTTCTTGGTAGAAAACAGGAACAGATTACCTGGACAGGACATCCCATACTCTTTGCAAAAGTGCAATCTGCAATGCAATTAACTATTAATGGTCCCAAAAGCAAGAGCTAATCATAGAATCCAAGTAAAGTCTATCTGTTTGTGGGGAGGCTGCCTAATTTTACAGGTAACGACCCACTTTGTTAAGCAGCTTTTGCTCAATCATGCAACAGAGGGAGAGTGTAATGCAAGATCAGCAGAGAGCCCAAATACATAAGGGCTCTACGTTTTCAATTTGGAGAGCCCAGTTGAATAATCATACTGGACTAGCTACAGTAAACTAGATCCATTAAATTAGCGCTATTCACAATTCAAATTTCAAAAATTCAAAATATCAACGGTTACGACAATCTACCCAATTGGATCCGTTTCGAATTTCAAAAACCTCCACTTTAAAGCCATCATAATCAAACGGCTATTTCCGCAAATCGCTACTAAGCTCTCCTTATCTTCACAGCCCTTGGCAAAAGCTTCCCTCAAATTCTCTGAACGTACATACTGTATTATCCCTTTTGCTGTCTCAGCTCAGGCGTCTTTGCATACGTAGTTGGCTGGTCATATACTCTCTAGATCAGGAACCAATCAGTTAGGAAGGAAAAATGAGGGAGTGCATTTCAATCCACATTGGCCAAGCTGGTATCCAAGTCGGTAATGCCTGCTGGGAACTCTACTGCCTAGAACATGGCATTCAGGTCAGACCCATTGGAAGAATGACTCCCGGTTACTTTACTTAGTTTAATATAATTCAATACTAGCAACTAACATTGTGTGTTTTGTATTTGTTTAGCCTGATGGACAAATGCAAAGTGACAAAACGGTTGGGGGAGGAGACGATGCCTTCAACACATTCTTCAGCGAAACCGGGGCCGGAAAGCACGTTCCTCGAGCGGTGTTTTTAGACTTGGAACCCACCGTGATTGACGAAGTCAGGACCGGAACTTATCGCCAGCTGTTCCACCCGGAACAACTCATAAGCGGCAAAGAAGACGCAGCCAACAATTTTGCCAGAGGCCACTACACAAGTGAGTAACAAGCTTAGGTTATAACTACTGAGAAAGCTAAAACTTGGGTTTCTACAAATAACTGACATTTTTGGCTTTATTGTCTACATAGTTGGGAAAGAGATCGTGGACTTGTGCCTTGACAGGATCAGGAAGTTAGCTGATAACTGCACAGGGCTTCAAGGGTTTCTGGTTTTCCATGCTGTGGGTGGTGGCACTGGATCTGGTCTTGGATCTTTGCTTTTGGAGAGGCTCTCTGTGGATTATGGCAAAAAGTCGAAGCTTGGTTTCACTGTTTATCCATCCCCACAGGTTTCTACCTCTGTGGTAGAGCCTTACAACAGTGTTCTATCCACACACGCTCTCCTGGAACACACTGATGTGTCCGTCCTGCTTGACAATGAGGCTATTTATGACCTCTGTCGTAGATCGCTGGATATTGAAAGACCCACTTACACCAATCTCAACAGGCTTGTTTCTCAGGTAAACACTGGAAGCTACCTCTCTCAAATTCAGAATCTTTCTTAAAGTAAATGGACGTGACGTTTGATTAACTCTTATAATGAGCACAGGTTATTTCTTCACTAACGGCGTCTCTCCGGTTCGACGGAGCTTTGAACGTGGATGTGACCGAGTTCCAGACCAACCTTGTCCCTTACCCTCGTATTCACTTCATGCTTTCTTCATATGCTCCGGTCATCTCCGCGGAGAAGGCGTATCATGAGCAGCTGTCCGTGGCAGAAGTGACAAACACTGCGTTTGAGCCGACGTCGATGATGGCCAAATGCGATCCTCGCCACGGGAAGTACATGGCGTGCTGCTTGATGTACAGAGGAGACGTAGTGCCCAAGGACGTGAACGCGGCCGTGGCATCAATCAAGACCAAGAGGACGATTCAATTCGTGGACTGGTGCCCGACTGGGTTCAAGTGCGGGATCAATTACCAGCCCCCTACCGTGGTACCTGGCGGAGACTTGGCCAAGGTGCAGAGGGCGGTTTGTATGATTTCCAACTCGACTAGCGTAGCTGAAGTGTTTTCAAGGATTGATCATAAGTTTGATTTGATGTATGCGAAAAGAGCCTTTGTGCACTGGTATGTGGGTGAAGGAATGGAGGAAGGTGAATTCTCGGAAGCCAGGGAAGATTTGGCTGCTTTGGAGAAAGATTATGAGGAAGTTGGAGCTGAGTCTGCAGAAGGGGAGGATGATGAAGGGGAAGACTATTAGGTAGGTGCCAATGCTCTCGTTGGTATGCAACGGGGGGGGTCGGGGAAGTTTATTAACTTTTACTTTTATGTAGCTTGGCTTTTATCAATCACTATTCATATTAACTATAAGTCTTGTGTTTTTTTTTCTCTAGTAGAAACGAGTGTGACATTTTTTCATGCGTATTGTACAAAAGATAACTAATCTTCGACAAAAGGATGGGGTACACTAACAAAAAATCATAGAAACCGAAAGATCCAACTCAGTGCCGTTCCTATCCCACATCTTCTCTTTGGGCCTTAACTACTACTACCAGTCCGATCCTGCCTGCAAGAAGCCCATAAAAAACACAACTTAATCAATAAAATGGACCGGGCAAAGAGAAAAAACAGTACAACGAAAAACATTTATGAAAGTTTCAGCGGGAAACGCAAGGACGTTTATCGCGATCCAAAGAAACAGGATTAATTCAAATAAAAGTATCCACTCGCTTATGAATACGGAAATACTAAAAATAACGAACAGGATGGAACCAGATAAACTAAAATGAAGAATTAGAAAGATAAATCTGGGGAAACGAACCTTGTCTGATTCGTAGGCCCTGAACGAGGAAGTTTTACATCCTCCAAGGGGCGAGCAAGGCAAGATCGGCCTGGAGAACAACATCACCTGAACATCTACTTGCGGAAATTCCAGATCACTATTCTCGAGGAAAGGGGCATATCCTCCGTTAACCTTCTTGACATGATCTTTTACCGCACTCAATCTCTCGCCAATATCTTTACCGAGATGCGAGTCCTCCTCTCTGACCCGGAGCACCTGAATGTGAATGTATCCAATCTTCTTCACACTCCCACACCTCTTTAGCTGATCCTGATGATCCATTGCTTTCACTGTCATCATTCTGGAAGCTTTCCCTTTTTCTGTCTTCTTGATATTTTTTTCCAATTACAGTATATTCTTATCAATGCCGCTTGGGGGAGTTTCGGTTCATATTTATACACCTAAAAGGATTGGTGTTCAAACGGGGAGTTTTGGTCGGCGGTTCTGGTTTTGAATTTTCGTGTATAGTGTGAAAAACGACTGGAACAGCATGTTTTTGACACGTGGATGGAAATGAGGTCATTGATGATGACCACGTGTTAATCGATACTTCCACGTATTCTCTTTAATTTGAACAGACATTGGGGCTATTCTTTTCCTTCAACAAAATATCATACTATAATGCTCGAACCGGAATACGTGGGTGGTGAGGATTAGCATTTGGCATCCACATCAAATCCACCACCTTAATTAGAGTGATCTGTTAGATAATAACTGGACAGTGGTTTCATCAACTCCTTAATTTAGTAGCAGTGGCATCCACGATGTCATGTATCAGGTATGTGCTACAATTAACATTAGGATTTGGAGTGCAAGTGGCTCGATCTTATAAGCTACATTTCTAACGTGCACGACCGACTCGGAACTTTTAGCATGCTCTTGCAAAGCCAGCTGGCGTTCGGCAAGCTAACGAAACGATTGTTTAGCCACATTAGCAAACGACACGTATCTTGATCACACATCTTTCAATGTCAGCTGATTGTTACACTTTCTGTGTTCGCACAACGGCATGTATTTCAAACGCCACAAACATTCAAAATCGATATTATAAATATTAAAATGTTAAGCTAAGTAATCTTCTAATTTAAATCCAACCAACAAAAACATCAAACACAAATTCCAAACTTCCACTACAACGATACAGGCCTGAAATGTAAGTGAAATGAGAAAGAACAGTTTCAGGAAAAAAAGAAAAATAAAAACTAAAAGAACATAAAAGAAGGCAATACTGTTTCTCGGGTTCATATCAGCTTTTAGTTTCACTCCTCGTCCTCTTCGTCCCCGTCCCCGCCTGCAGCTTTTTTGGCAGCAGCTTTCTGGTTCTTTCGTTTCACTCTCCCGGGACGGCCACCACCCAGGGGACTTGTAAGAGAGAAATCGATATGCTTTTGGGAATCAACCCTCACCATGAAAGATGGGATGTTAACAACCTGCCTTCCAACCCTGAAAGGAAAACAATCAATCTCAAGAAGCAAGACCCAAGTAGCTACACCAGAAACGTGTAGTAGCCCACACAACAACAGAACAGTTCATTTTAGCCGTAGTCGCCCCCCACAAATGCCATCAGTAGAGGATAAAGTATGTACAAGTACAGTGCAGAACAGAGGATTCAGACGTGAGCATCAATCAAAGCCCACAAAAGAATTGGCACAACTCATATTTGCGCACAATACCATGAGATTCAAAAGATCGCCCCAACTGTATCAAGGTTGTTAACACATAATAGGCATGTCAAGAAGACATAATGCGAGGACAATTTTTCATCGAAGTAAGAATCCATGCGTAGATATCCATCATGACTCTTAGGAAGGAAAATTTACGTAAATATCCATAGCAATTTATAGATTAAAAGAAACTTAATTGGATGCCAAAATTTGACATCATAAAAGTGACAACCTAAATTTATCACAATTTACAACATAGGTACATTCACCAGACCATCAGTCATTTAAACATAGTACTAGCTAACGTATCACATCAGAACATAAATATATAAAAAAAGAACATGAATACATTAAAAAGAATGCTGTTCATCGTATATTAATCCACCAATGCACAGCCACTCACAAAATGAATTCAGCCAGTAGTTTTTCAACAAAATGCTAAAAAGTTTATACCTGATATGTTTCTGCCTGATAAGCACACGGGCATGATGAATGGACTTTGCCATACCAGACTTGAAAACTTGTGTTTGGAGACGGCGCTCCAGGAAGTTCTCAACAGTCAAGGCCAACACATAATCAAGCTTGTTCTGGCTCTCATCCAGGAGACCATACCTGTTCATTCTGCGGAGAAGTGCTTCACCTTCAAAAATTCGACGAGGGTTCTTCTCATCAAGAGTGAGAAGCATTCTAGCAGCATTACGAATTCGGCTCAGAGCATACTGAACTCTCCACAACTCCCTCTTACAACGGAGTCCATACTCTCCCACAAGCTTCAGCTCAGCATCCAGACGCTCCTTCTCATATGGACGACGTGGCTTCTTAAATGTCTTCCCATCTAAACATCACATCATAACACACAATCAAATTCAGAAAACCTTAGATGGAAAGCAAGAAACTTAAAAGGAAACATGCTCTACCAATTTACCAAAAAAGCTCAAGTAAAACGGTTTTCTGATTACTGAACATAACAATAAAATGTAACACAAACAAAATATTTCTTTTCAAGTCTATAGACAATTGTCATAACTACATGACCTCAAATGTGAAATCCAAGTCAGCAGATAAAAGAGTGACTCACTCCAACTTCAGAAACATGAACCACTTTTAAACTCAAGCTGCATTTCCCTTTTTAATCAAAAGAGATTGATAAATTTTCCGCACTCCAACATCACAGAGAAACACTCCAATTTCAGTTCTTATCAAGTCAACAACGAGGTTGTATCCAATTACTCTTATTCTTTGGGAAATTTGATCTAATGACAGTGAAGCGTTCTCTCTTGTTATGCCCTCCCAGATCAAAGATGTTAAGCATATTCTTGGCTTAGGTAAATCGCCAGGACCTAATGGCTTTACACTGGAATGTTTGGAGGGCGTCCTGGCTTATTGTGCATGGAAGCCTATACAAAACTTTCGGGGACCGGTTTGCAACAATGTGTCAGACAATGTCTATTAGGTACATGAGTGGATCTTTAACTAACACAGCGACGGGATTTCCCCTAAGTGCATACTCACAATTGAGGTATGCAGGCACCTAACACGATTGCCTACTAGTACTTGCGCAATGTACTGTTAGAGATGGGTTTCCCTAATTTTTTTGTGCATCAACTCTCAATAGATCTTATCACGGAGATTTTAAAAATAAGTTAGCCGCCAGTCTAGGGATCCTCTACTATTTGTAATTGCTACGAAATCTCATCCAAACTTTAAAGTAGTTAAGTTAAATAAGCTAGCCTATTATCGTCTTTCTGTCAGTTCTGCAAACTACATGCTACATTCTAGCTGGGATACTTGCATCTCGTCTGATTCTTAGATTGTATACCAAGATCATGAAACACATTAGCTCTATTTAAACAGTATTTCGGAAAACAAAGAAAATAGACGCAGAAGGTAATGAGATCTGCATTCTAATCACTAAAAAGAAGTGCACAATGTATGTTACAGTTTAAGAATCAGTTAACAAGCTACACAGATCATGCGCCGCATGATAGACATGCAGTGATTCGTATATAAAAGCAGATGGAGGGAGGAGAAAGCATACAATTCCTGTAGAAATTGACGTGAACCATGTTGTAGCAACAATCTCCTCGACCGGGAGAGAAAGCGACGAAGCAGTGAGGCAGACGAGGGAGAACGGCCAAAAGGATTGAAGGCGAGACTTATATACGCAAGCCCTAAACCCTGACTCAAGGAAACTGGGCTCTTCTTGCTTCAGGATAAGAGTGGGCTGGATTTATTTCGGGCATGGGTTTCAACTATGCCCAAGTCCAGTAAATAAAAAATCATTAGCAAACTTGATTAAATGAACAAATTTTGAAAGAGACTAAATCCAGGTCCAAGTTGTTATAACGGCAGATTTTAAACCGAAACGACAGCATCCAAGCGTCCCCCTGCTTTGCCGCTTCTCTAGCAGCGCGGCTTTCCCCCTAAACCCAACTTCTACACCTTCCTCCCTAAAACCCCTCGCCGCCAATCCATTTCCAACGGTCAACGGACACCTTCAGGTCCGGAGGGACCGCTAATATGTCCGCCAATTGGCGTGCGCTGCAGCACCGCCACCGCTATACATACAGTGCCGTCGTTTTCCCTCCGTCCTATTTATCCTCTCTCCCAACAGATTCCAACTCCTCGCCTTTCTTAGCTGACCTCATCCACCTTACCACTCTTACTTCACTGCACTCCCAGGTCACCCACGCCAAAAACGTCGCATCTTCCTTCACCAAGTTCCTCCATGATGCCCAGAACGCATCGCTTACTGAAACCATATGCCGTCTCTACCTCCAAATCATGTTCCTTGAAAACTCTCACCCTTTACATCGCATTCTGATCTCCTCCTTGTGTAAAATTAACAATCAAGTCCACCAGGCTCTTATTGGTGTCTGCTTTAGAGAGCTATGCCAGGAGCGAAACGCGCTCAAACGGTTTTGTTTGTCGAGGGTGGTTCTGTCCGTTATGGGCATGTCTAAGCTGGGTTATTTGTTAGATGTTGTTAATGAGAGTGCGCTTTTGGTTGCTAGGGATATCGTTTTAGGATTGGAGAATGTCATTTCGGAGGTGGAAGAGTATGCTAGACCGTCCCCAATTGTTATGGAGCAGTGTCAAGAGAGCTTATCATGTTTGTATTATTTGCTGCAACGGTTTCCGGATAAATTGAGTGATTTGGCTGTTATGGAGGGGGTTTTCCGGGTTCTGGTTCGTGTACTACAGTCCGTGTCTTTTTCAAGGGACTGTTTCGTGGCAGCTGGAGTGAGTTTGTTTGCCGCACTTCAGGTGTGTCTTACTGCTCGTGAGCTCGGTTTGGTGATCATCCGAGGTATTTTTAATCTTGCTGTCTGCAGTGATAGTGAGTTTAATGATGCTGTCCTGAAGGTTCCTTTCAAAGGGGATTTTTGCTTTGAGATAAGTAGTTTGGCGGATTTGAGCAGGATTAGCCTGATCAGAGGGATTCTTACTGCTGTTTCAAGAACGGTACTGAACACCCATTTCGTTGTGTTGAGTGATACTTTGGCTGAAGGAAAGGTGGATGCTGGTTGTGGTAGTGGCTATGTTAATACTATTTTGTACAATGCTATTTTACCCGAGATATGTAACTATTGTGAGAACCCTACCGATGGCCATTTTAATTTTCATGCACTGACGGTGATGCAAATCTGTTTGCAACAGATTAAGACCTCAATGTTAGGAAATATTACTGATTTATCCGATGATTATGAACCAATGCCCGTGGAAATGGGTACTCGAATATTAAGGATCATATGGAATAACTTGGAAGATCCTCTCAGCCAAACAGTGAAGCAAGTTCATCTGGTCTTTGATCTCTTTCTAGACATCCAATCTACTCTTCACTGGGGAGATGGTGGTGATAAAATAAAATTATTTTTGCCAAAAATTGCTTCAGATCTGCTTCGTTTAGGGCCACGTTGTAAGGGAAGGTATGTTCCTTTAGCTTTGTTGACTAAAAGGCTGGGCGCAACAGCTGTACTAGATATCAGTCCTAACTTGCTGTTTGATACTGTGCAAGCCTATATTGATGATGATGTGTGTTGTGCTGCAACTTCATTCTTGAGATCTTTTCTCGAGTACTTGCGTGATGAGTGTTGGAGCAGTGATGGTGTAGAACAGGGTTATGCAGTTTATAGAAGGCATTGCTTGCCACCTTTTTTATATGGACTTGCTTCTGGGGTTTCGAAGCTTCGATCAAATCTGAACACTTATGCTTTGCCAGCTTTATTTGAAGTTGATGAGGATAGCATATTTCCTATGCTTGCTTTTATCTCAGTTGGGCATAGTGAGGAAGGCAGTGGAATGCTATTTCCCAAGGTAGACTATAGAAATATGGAGCTTGGAGTTGAACAGAAAGTGGCTGTCTTGGTCTCTTTGCTTAAGGTATGTCGAGCTCTTGCTTTGATTGGAGGAGATATTGATCTGTGCGATACTTCAGCTATGCTTCATACGAATGGTTTTCTGGCTGCTGAGACCACAGATGTCCATGCCTGTCTCTGTATAAAGGCCTTAAAGGTGAGGGTCCCAGTTGAGTGGCTAGTGTTGTCATTGACTCATGCTGACGAATTGCTTCGTGTTGATGCTGCTGAGTCTCTCTTCCTAAACCCAAAGACTGCCAGTCTTCCTTCTCATTTGGAACTCACTCTCTTGAAAGAAGCTGTACCGCTAAACATGAGGAGTTGCTCAACTGGATTCCAGATGAAGTGGACCAGCTTATTCAGAAAGTTCTTTTCTCGGGTTCGGACTGCCTTGGAGAGGCAAGTTAAACTGAGGAGTTGGCAGCCCATTGTGAACCAGGATGGTGGTGGACTTTGTTCAACTAATGGATCTGAGGAAATGGTTCAGAGGTCAGAGGATCTATTCAATTTCATGAGATGGTTCTCTAGTTTTCTTTTTTACTCATGCTATCCCTCTGCCCCATACAAAAGAAAAATCATGGCAATGGCGCTGATACAGATAATGCTTAATGTTTGGTCTCTCGTGCTTCCTCCTCAAGATAATTCTTCTATTTCTCTTGAAAGTTGTCTCTATCCATACAGAAAGGAAGTGATTTCACCTGATTCAACCTCGTTAATGGTTGGATCTATTATTGATAGTTGGGACAGGCTCAGAGAGGGCTCTTTTCGCATATTGCTATATTTTCCCAACCCCCTTCCTGGCATTACCAGTAAAGACACCGTACAGAAACTAATTATGTGGGCCAAGAAATTAGTCTTGAGTCCCCGTGTGAGAGAAAGTGATGCTGGTGCTCTGACTTTTAGGCTTATATTCCGGAAATATGTCTTGGATTTAGGTTGGAAAATCAGAGCATCTGTTGATGTTGAATGTTTTCAATCAAATCTTGAACTTGTCAATGGTTTCAGTCAGGTTATTGCACCCAGGCCTCCTCTGATAGAGTATATCAAATCACTGATTGATTGGTTGAATGTTGTTGTGGAGGATGGAGAGCATGATCTTTATGAAGCCTGCAAGAATAGCTTTGTTCATGGTGTATTGCTTACATTACGTTACACTTTTGAGGAATTGGATTGGGATTCTGAGGCAGTTATGTCTAGCATTTCAGACATGAGGAATGCATTGGAGGACCTGTTGAAGCTTGTTATGCGAATAACTTCATTAGCACTCGGGGTGGTTTCCGCAGATGCTTGGTATTTACCTGATATGGATGAAATAATTGATGATGATTCTTACCTGATGGATGAATTAAATACTGTACGAACATCAGAAGATGAAGGTGACAATTCAAAACATGTGCAGGATAGCAGATCAGCTGAACAGATTGTTATGGTTGGTTGCTGGCTGGCTATGAAAGAGGTAGCTTGCCTTTTTTGTTGCATTTTCAGTCCTTAGTTTCAATGAAGGCTGTGCATTCAGTTGGTTTAGTTTGATTTTTTCTCGAAAGATTATATAGATTCATTTCTAATACCAACTATATTGATTAACTAAATATATCACGTCAGAAAAAAGTAAATTTTTTGGTTGGTAACTACGAAAAAACCAAAATTTATATTTTTAAATGTATGTTGCTGGCAATCTTGTCATGCTCTAGTGCTTTTCCTTTAGTTCAAACATTGTAGCATGCTGCATACAGAGTCTTCATTCAAGCGTACTGTTTTGTCACAGATAAAACTTGTTTCAAGTTTGAACTTAAACTGGAAATTTTTAATAAGTGGTTAGTTAGATTTTTCTGAATTATAATGAAAACCATAATGCTAATGTGGAAAGCTTTTCTTTAACAGGTGAGTCTTCTTCTAGGAACTATCGTTAGGAAAATTCCTTTGCCTAATGGTAGTAGTTGCTCAGATTCATCCAAGTTCAGCGCTCTCAATAATGATGCTGCTGATGTCATGACATTGATAATTCCTGAAGCAGTTCTTGACTTGAAACAACTTGAATTAATTGGGAATCACTTCTTGGAAGTCCTCCTAAAGATGAAGCATAATGGAGCAATTGATAAGACAAGGGCTGGATTTACAGCTCTTTGCAATCGACTACTTTGCTCTAATGATCCAAGGTATGATTTATTCTCTTTCCATCATCATTCTGGATGTAAGTTGCCACATAGTTTGTTCGAGTCTAAATCATTTAGAGATGACAATATTGAGGTTGAAGGAACTTGTAGCCCATCATGCAGGCCTCCTGTGCTGAAGGTTTCTGTTGCAATTCTACAAAAGTTCTCATTACTAAACACATTCACGCATGCATTATTCATTTTAGAGACAGCAATATTTTAGATAGGTGGTTTCTCAGAAGGTAATTTTGGTCTTTAAATATCAATCTTGCTGGACACCTCACATGAGAGATGAATTAATGATCATAACACCAATGTATTCAGCTTTTTTGGGCGCTTATCTGAAATGTACTCTGAAATAGCCATTTACAAAAATCAACCTTTGGAAATAAATGTCCTATTTTTGGGAAGGAATACCTGAGATGCTTTACTGTCATAGTTGGTATCTTGGAATTGGTAGAACTGAAAATTGTTTTCCACATGACGGATAGGGTATTCTTGGTGGCTTCTAGACATATCTAATGCCTCTTCTTCATATACCTGTCTGTCTGAGTTATTTGTCCTAGTCCTATACTATTAAGCTCCATTCCTTGTGTGATATTGCTTTTCACTTACTAATTCAAATGTAATTCAGCCTGTATTTTGTTTATGCTTGATTTATTTATTATATTTCCCCCTGTTTGTTTGCTTTTCAGACTCTGTAAATTAACAGAATACTGGATGGAGCAAGTCATGGATAGAACTGTGGCCAAAGGACAAGTTGTGGATGATCTATTAAGAAGAAGTGCAGGTATTCCTGCTGCATTCATTGCTTTATTTCTCTCAGAACCTGAAGGTGCACCAAAGAAACTCCTCCCACGTGCTTTACGGTGGCTGATTGATCTAGCTAGTGTGTCACTGCTGGATCGTAGTGATGCTAAAAATGTAAAAGACAGCTTGCACACGTTTTCATCAACAAAGTCAGAACAAGAACTTGATTTGGCCCAGCCATTTCATGTGGATGTGATAGAAAAGACCTCAAAGATCCGAGATGAGGGTGTAGTTCCAACTGTACATGCCTTCAATGTTCTAAGAGCTGCTTTTAATGATACAAACCTTGCTACTGATACTTCTGGTTTTGCTGCGGAAGCCCTGATTGTCTCCATTCGCTCTTTTGCTTCTTCATACTGGGAGGTTCGAAATAGTGCATGTCTTGCATACACAGCATTGGTACGGCGCATGATAGGATTTCTAAACGTTCAAAAACGAGAATCTGCTAGACGAGCATTGACTGGACTTGAATTTTTTCACAGGTACGCTTCTCTGCCTCTTTTATGGTCATGTATCCTTGCAATATTCCATGACAGTTCATTTTAAGCACCAAATGTTGGAGAAATTGTTCACCTTGCAATATTTGATTAAACATTAAACGAAGCTTGTAAAACTCTTTTCCCTGTTATTTCTTGGTAGTACCATGGGGAGCAAATAATAAGCTAGATGTGCTTTGGCTTAAATTTTTCTTAATGTTCATGGATTTTGAAGGGTCCTCAGGGTTTATGGCATGCCTTCCCAGTCTGTTTCGGATCTTTCAGATATGATTTTGCTTACTTCAAACGTATTATTAATATGTGATGCTGTGCGTGTCAATTAATAGGTTATGCTTTTCTCAACTAGTACCTAACTTTTCTTTTCCTTGAAGGTATCCGCTATTGCATCTATTTATTTACAATGAACTGAAAGTCGCAGCCGATTCTATTGGAGAGGACTCCTCCAGACATTTCAATTCTAGACTAGCTAAAGTTGTTCATCCTAGCTTGTGCCCTATTTTGATTCTTTTATCCAGGCTCAAGCCTTCTACAATTGACAGCGAGAGTGGAGATGACCTGGATCCTTTCTTGTTTATGCCATTCATCAAGAGGTGTTCAATGCAACGCAATCTACGGGTTCGAATTCTTGCATCTAGAGCTTTAACAGGACTGGTATCAAATGAGAAACTGCCGATCATTCTTCTGAATATAGCCTCGGAATTACCTTCCATGGTGATTCCACATACAGATGCTTTTATTTCTTCCTTGTCATCGAACCAGATTGATGAAACTCAGCTTGTTTCATATAATTCAATTCATGGAATGCTATTGCAATTATGCTCTCTTCTTGATGCAAATTGTAGAAACCTGGCTGACTTCGCTAAGAAAGAAAAGATTCTTGGTGACTTGGTTCAAGTTCTTGCTAACCGGTCATGGATTGCCAACCAAAGATTATGCGCTTGCCCCATCCTCAATGCCTCATTTCTGAGGGTGCTGAATCACATGCTCAGTATTTCAGTAACAGATCATATCAGTGAAACTTTTTCAACCATCCGCAATCTTCTACTAGAGCTGTCCACAGAATGCCTTGATTTGGAAGATTCTTACAAACAATCATATTATGATCCAACGTTAGCTGAATTTCGTGAACAAGCAAGGATTTCCTACTTCAGCTGTGTGCTGTACACATCTAAAGAAGAAGCTGAAGAGGTGCTTAAGATTCCGCAGGCATATTCATCATCTAACTCAGAGTTTTTTAAGCCACACGAGTTAAATGATAATTTTCCTGGACTTCAGGACAGGCTGATTCATTCCTTGTCAGATCCAGCATATGAAGTTAGATTTGCAACATTGAAATGGCTGTTCAAGCTCCTTAAATCTACAGAATTTAGCTGTGTCAGGACTAGCTATGAAATCAGAGTTATTCAGGAGTGGACAAAGGCAAACCTTCAGGAGACAATGGTTAAACTCTTGGACACTGAGAAGAATCATCGATGTAAATACTACACACTGAGGATTCTTTATACATGGAACTTGCTGCAGTTTCAGAATCTCGATGAAAAACCTGAGGACCTTCTGTATGTTGGTACAATGGAAATTGATTCCATGTTTCGGTTTTGGGATAAGTTGTTATCCTTGTACAAGCAAACTGGACATTCTAAGACTCGGGAGATACTCATCTGCTGCATGTCTATATGCGTCAGACGATATGCGAGTTTATTAACCAGCAGTACTCTTTCATACTTGGAAAAAACAACCAAGAATTGCAGCGAATTATATCCTTTTGAAGTACCAGCTCGCTTCTATGATTGCATAGTCTTTTTTGTGAACCTGATAATAGAACGTAGTTCCTCATCAGAGCAAGTGAGCATGCGCAAAGCAGCTGCTGAATCTATAGTTGCATCTGGTTTGCTGGAACATGCTGAACTCATTGGTTCTTTGGTGTTCAATCACAAAACTCCCTCAGAACATAGAGGGTCCTTTTCTGAGCCAGAAGCTATTAACATGTATGCACGTCAGGTGCTGGAGATATGGTTTGCTTGCATCAAGCTATTGGAGGATGAAGATGACGAGATAAGGGAAGGGCTTGCAATAGATGTCCAAAAATGCTTTTCCTTGAAAAGATCTGGAAGTGGCTTTCTTGCTGGGGGTGTCCCAACCCAAGTCAACAGACTTATTGAGCGTAGTTTTGGTTATATGTCTTCTATCTTCGGTGGTTGGATTGATTACTTTGAATATCTCTCTCAGTGGGTGCTTAATGCTGCAAACTGCGAGGTATCTAAAGGAGATCTTGTAAGGCGAGTTTTTGATAAGGAAATTGATAATCATCATGAGGAGAAGCTGTTGATTTGTCAACTCTGTTGCTTCCACTTGGAGCGGCTTGCAATTTCAAAATTGTGGCCAGAGGAAGCTGCTGCAAACAAATGTGAGATGACAAATCTTATATGTGATTGGAGAATGAGATTTTATAATCAGTTGACAACATTCGCTGATGAAAACCTCGAAGGGATTGAATGGATTGGTGGTGCAGGTAACCATAAGGATGCATTTCTACCATTATATGCAAATTTACTCGGGTTTTATGCTCTTTCTAACTGCATGTTTAATGGGAAAATCGAGAATGGTGTTGCTTTCCTCTCCGACGTTGCCAGACTTGGTAAAACTATTGAACCATATTTCAGGAACCCTTTGCTATTTAACCTCTATATGTTGGTAGTAAAAACCCACGAGAAGAAGTTGTATGTCTCTACTGATTTGTTGATCTCTAAAGTTGCAGATTATTCCGATTCAGAAGGGTTTGATCCCTATTTTCTATTAAGATAGAGATTTAATTTGTAAATTAGCTGTGAAATGTTTTGATTATTGTGATGGTTCAAAGGGACCATGAACAAGCAGGAACAGTATCGTTTTCCCCTGATATAGTCAAGTTTAGACACAGTGTCCCCGGCCATTCTATTCTTTGGTCGCGCTCGTGGTGGCTAATGCTCCTGATTCATTTGGGTTTTGCGTGGCTGAATATTTTCACGGTAAAATTATTTCTCAATATATTAGTCTTTGAAGTTCAAAATTCATGTTTTTTTTTTCCAACTTCGTATTCTGTGCTCTATTAGGTAATTGTGGCTTGTAGTCGTTGGTGATAATAACTTAACAGTCGGCTACTTCAAGCATCATGGTTCAAGGCCTAGTTCGGCCCATTAGATTCAGCAGCTCCTTACATATCCAAGCTAATCTTCAGGAAGATATCTGATTTTAAGAAGTTGATAGATGCAAAAATGTAAAGCATAACTTGCTGGGTTGCATGATTCTTACTGTACCATCACCATTGCATTTTCTAATTGGATATGTCATAATGGTCCTTCAACAACAGAATTTAGTTCCAACAGAATGGTACTGCTTTCTGTTGAAGAGGGACCAGATCTCATGACTGTACCATTACCATGGTGTGTTCTTCCGGGGTCTCTGTCGAAGAGCCTGCTATGTTCATATAAACACCCCAGGCATATAGTCTGTCTTATATGCTTTGTAGCTAAAAACTAAACCAATTGGCTTCGTGTGTGATGTTTGGTATAGTTTTCTGAATATCTTGGTTCGATTTGTAGACATCTGGACCTGTATATCCATCACTACATTCATTTTGAGAGCCTTATATAAGAATTGGAGGAAACTAAACCAATATACATGCGGTGTCTTTGATTTAGTTTCCTCCAATATCTTATTTCCGACTCCCAAATCATCAGGTGTCATCCCATTTCTTTCCATGCCAATACTTCCAATAATTGGGTCAATTCTACCTTTACCTTGTCAGGATTTTGAAGGCCAAAGGAATTGAAAGAAATCGGAAGATAATATTTCTAATTATTATCAATTATTTCCTGGATGATTTTATTTATGATTATATAACCCTGGAAGAACTCATCCAATAGACTTGTGTTACAGCTTTTGCTCCTATTTTTACTGTTTTCACGAGAGAAGCTTGCTCAGGCATGGCCGTGCTTTACACTTCACCTCCAAGGGGTTAGCTCTTCCCATTAGGAACGCCGCTTTTTCAGTCATCTCCACTTCTCCTTCGCCAACCCTTTCCAACTCGAAGCATTGAAGCAACGAGCCCAACGTTAACATCATCATTCTGTGCGCCAGCCCTTCTCCTGGACAAGCTCTCCTTCCTAATCCAAATGGCATTAGATTGTAACCATCATGGCTCTCCTCAAATCTCTCGGGCTTGAAACTTGTGACATCCTCCCAATATTCTGAATCCCTTTGAATGCTCCATGCATTGATGAATACCATTGTACCCGCTGGCACGTCATATCCTCCTATGGTACAACTAGCAGATGAACAATGAGGAGCTAAAAGAGGAGCCACCGGATACAACCTTAAGTTTTCAGAGATGACATTGCGAAGATAGGGGAGTTTTGAGAAATCTGATTCATCAAACAACCGGTATTGCCCAATTGTGCTGTCCAACTCTTTCTTGGCTTTGTTTAGGACGTGTGGATTATTAAGCAAATTGGATATTGTCCATTCTAGAGTTAGAGCTGATGTCTTTGTCCCTGCAACCATCATCACCTGCACAAAACCATTATTTAATTTAGCTATTGCTAACTATTTGTTTCTTAGAATTCACGAACACAGACCGAAAGTATATATAGGGCTAAATTTTAAGAGGTTACTTACCAAAACCAGGCCTTTGATTATTTCATCGGTGTAATACTCAGGCTCTGTGCGCTGCAAAGCAAGCAAATGATCTATCATGGCATTTCCGTCTTTACCATTGGCTCTGTGCTCGTCAACTAGACGTTGAAAGAAGATATCCATCTCTGTACCCACCCGAACCATTTTCCTCACTGTTTTAGGATCGGCCCATTTCAAGAAGGGAAACAAATCCCCCAGGTTTACCACCGAGGTTAGTTCTGAAAAATCATGCATCATCTCTCTAAACATCATTGCCTCCTCGGCATTTTCCTTTGCAACCTCACCATCATACTCCTTCCCAGTAATCATTCTCATTACCGTATTGAAATTCATGTCTAAGAACTTGGGTCTGACTACTACCTTTCCACTACCATGGCTAGACTCCTGAAGAAATTTTGTCAGCAGATTTCTCACTTCTTCTCTACGAATGTCCCTAAAAGAGTTGAGACGACTTGTCGAAAAGATCTCGATGGTGCAGAGTTTGCGAAGGTGGCGCCAATGATCACCATAGCCGGCTGATGCCAAGGTGGTGTAGTTGTACTGTAGGTACTTGCCGGCTGTAAAGATGGGACGGTTTGCTAAAACAGTATCATTCGTCGTCAAACATTCTTCAGCTGCTGCTGGCGAGGATACAACCACTACCAAACGCGATCCAAATCGAAGGGAGATGACAGGGCCATATCTTTTTGCAAGCTTATCCAAACTCCTGTGGATAGGTTTTCTAAGAAGATGAAGATGACCAATGATTGGAAACGATGGTGGGCTTGGGGGGAGATTGATCTTCTTCCTTAACAGTGACTTCAGCTTAAGGACAAGAGCAAGAAAGAGAGCAATGTAAAGTGGTAACATAGTGTTTTCCATTATGGAAATGGCCATATGTGCAGACGTTCCACTATATATCTATATATATCTATATCTATATATATCTATATATATATAGAGAGAGAGAGGTAGATTGTGAGACCCCGTTCGTAGTGGGTCAGGTTATCCAATCCCATATCGGAAAGTAGCGGAGAGATTTTGGGTTTATATATGTCGTGTGATGGTATCATTTGTAACAAGATGCATCTTTTGGACCCTGTAGTTAAAAATCATTTTTTGGACCCTGTAGTTAAAAACTCAACTGAGCATTCTAGTTGTGATCCATCGCGCATATACACGTTCGGACCCGCTGGACCCAAGGGTTCGCACACATACAAATCCGGATCCGCTGGACCCGAGGGCTCCTCCAAGTCTTTCTTCAGCCTCAAGCACAATCGGATATGGTCATCAAACTCCTCCAATTGTCTTTCTTCAGCCTCAAGCACAATCGGATTCAGTCCAATACCAAGAATGTGCTTGCAGGCAAAAAGGCCACTTAGACCAGCCCCAACAATCACCATCTCCACTTCCATGTTCAACACTGACACGCCTCACGAAGTCTTGGTCCATTATATAGACAGCGAATTTGGCCCTCACGAAGTCTTGGTCCATTATGTAGACAGCGAATTTGGCCCTCACAAAGTCTTGGTCCATTATATAGACAGCGAAGTTGGCCGTCACGAAGTCTTGGTCCATTATATAGACAGCGAATTTGGCCCTCACAAAGTCTTGGTCCATTATATAGACAGCGAATTTGGCCCTCACAAAGTCTTGGTCCATTATATAGACAGCGAAGTTGGCCGTCACGAAATCAAGGAAATCAAGGGAAAGGGGCCGGGTCGTGACAGAGATGGTCATCGATCTCTGTGAGTTGTAGTTGATATGTAATAGTAATTTTTTAATTTGGGTAACACCCAAATTACAGAAAAAGACCCAACAATAAGAAATGGCTCCACGACTTGGTCTCTTCAAGGATGACGATAAGGTGTTTTGAATGTCGATCAATATTTTCATTGTTTTAGTTGTAAGATCAATGTCTTCGTTCCCGTTTCCATCCGCTTTTTTTCTAATGTTTTGGCATGTCTGACACTCCATGCGTATTGCTCGTTCAACATTCAAAGTTCAACGTTCAACTATGAATTCTTCAATTTCTATGCCTGTATGCCGGGCCCCCCCCTGCACCCTCAACAGAATCTCGTCGCCATTTTTTAGGGAAGTCACTGGAATTGCTGTTCTTTCTAGGCCATTTCCTGAACAAAATAGTTGGGAGTTTTCAGGTGAGTAAGAACAGGAGAATAAATAAATGGAGGAAACCAAGCTTGCATAAGTTAAAGATGGTCATCATTGACCTTGGCATGGAGGGACCAAGGCAACAGTTTCTGCATTCTGGAGAAAAATGCTAAAAGGGGTTTTCTCATCGGCATGTATCTGCAAGAGCAAAGCATCCGACATGGATGAGAGATATCAGAATGGACAAGGAAACACAAAATGAAATATCAGAATCATCCCATAAAGGAAAGTACATCCTTTAAACTCACACCTTTGCCTCCACAAGGATGAGAGACCTAGTCTCTATCTTTACACGTCCAACAACTGCAGTTCGCATTTGGCCTCTCTGGTCAACCACAATTACCTCTTTGCCAGCTTTCAACTCTGAAAGGTAGCAAGTCTTTCCTCCTGGAACGGAGACATAGGCATGGACTGGTCCCTGAAGATCGATGATTACCAACCATTGAATAGCAACGTTTGTATTGACAACGAACAACATGATTATAATGCCTCAGCCATCTCCAATAATGATAATAAACAGTTAATTAGCATCTCCAACATCATGGTAAATTACTTACTGCATTGACACGAAAAGGCCTGCTAGCAATATAATTTGATTCCAAGCATTCTGAGTGAACAAGAAAAAGTCCTCTGGCAAAGGAACCAACCTGCAGGAAACCTTTTCAGGCTATACTGTGGTAACATTTATAATCAGTTCATACAAATTCATGACAATATAGCATATGTGAAACTAGAGGCATACTAGAAGTCCATCACCAGGTCTCATGAGACTGCAGAGATCCACACATACACGATCACCCATCCCAGATGCTTGAACTTGAGTTACTGTGGCCTTTGTCAAGCTCAGTAAATCACAAGCTTCATTTCTTCTTTCAAAGTAGCCCTGATAATACTAACCAGATGAGCACCAATTCTCATTACTCGGGAAAAACCCCTTAACTGAATACAAACTACCTTTAGCTCGAGAATATCTCCAACATCCTCAATTTTCAGAACAACTCCACCCAGACCATGCTCCAAGGCCTGAGGAAATATAACAGGTTAAGGATGCAACATGCAATCAATGAGAAACAAAAATGGGATTGTTAGCACTAAAGTAACCAAAATCAAATAAAATTCACCGATCATAATACCTCAAGGAAGACTTTAGCCTGCAATGAAGTTTTTGAGATGGCAAACACTGTTTTTTCACTGCCTTGGAATGCTGCAACAATATTCTCAGCTGGTATGACCTAAGAGAAATGTAAAGATTTCACTGTTTTCCCACTGTTCACTGTAGAGAGTTCAAGACTCAATAAACCGGATAGTGCCCCAAACGAAGGTAGTACATGCGTGACAACTAGATATTCCCATTGGATAGGCTCCACTTTCCATAAACTAACAAACAAGTCGATCCAAACAACTGATAGTGCAGAATGCCTACCTGCCAATCAAGCAAGTCAATAATAAAATTCTCTGTCTTCCCCTCTTCCGGTTGAAGCTTCTGCAACTCTTGTGGAGTTGAAACCTCAAACACCGTGGCAACCTTACTGTTTTCTCCGTCAAAAACTTCTCCTTCCTCTACAAAGAGAGGATTTATAAATGCAATTGCTGCACATTCCATGACCATGTGCTATACTTCAAAACAAGACACTCAAGCACTGCTTTTTCGGGTTCATAATTCTTTATCCCAGAGCCAGAAATAATCGAAACAAAGATGAGGATTTTATTCGAGAGCACTTACATGACCAATCACTGGCTAGCTGTCTTTGCTTCGAAGAGAATAGAAAGGTGTTCCAACCTCTTTCCACAGCAGTAGTCATGACTTGCATATTTTCCGTCCATATCCACACCCTCTTTGACTTGTCGTACCCACCTAGTGATGCCGTAGAACCAGAATTCGAAGAAGTAGAAAACATTTTCAAACTACAACAGTATTTTAAACGGTTTCGCTCGTCGTTTCTTGATTTTTTCCGGCGACAATCTAATGAATATAATCTGCAGCTCTGCCCCTTATCTGCACAATGTCGGCGAAGAACTATCGAATTCCATGTACTAAAACGACAAAACACAGGGAGAAACCGAGGAATTGAAACAACCTGTCTGGAGAGTGAGGCTGCTTCGGTGCTGTCTGTAGCATCCGAGGAAAGAACCTGATAACAGCAGCGCCGTCATGTCTTATTGTCAATTATTTTTTGCAAGATCAATGGTCCTGATGAGCAGTTTTTATATTTGAGCTTGGATCCTCGAAATTTGGGTTCAAGACATCTTGGGCTTGGACCCTTTTATGTAATATGAATTTTTATTTTCATATTAATAAAGTTTAAAATATTGTTTCAGATTTATTGTATTTATTTTTATTATACTTTTAATCATCAAGTAGTATTGTAACCGTCACGATTATATCCTAAAATAATTTAATTTATTTTTCAGCATCAGACCATTTGATTATGGAAATGGCCATATGGGTACACGCATAAGCATAGGAGATAGTCATCTCACTGAGTTGTATACTTGTAGTTGATATTTAATAGTAATCTTTTGGTTTGACCAACAGCTAAATTAGAGAAAAATACCAAAAGAAAAAAGAAAAATGTGCAACAGTCAGGCCTACGTGAATTTCATTGATTAAATAAAATCTTAAGTCAGCTTTAAAAGATTACAAAAGATCTCATAATAACAATAATTTGTTAAAATATGTAAAAGGGCTTAAAACTATGTATATAATATACGTCAGCATTATTATTTTTTATCAGCACATGAATTTCATTGATTAAATAAAATCTAAAGTTAGTTTTAAAAGAAAACTTAATGAGCGAATCATGCTTTTGCAGTAGAATCAATATTTTTGGCGATCCAATATAGCCATTCTACACTCATTGATCTCGCCAGATCTGCAAGCATCCAGGGTTAGTTTTTCATAACTAAAATCATTAATTTATCGTGTTGGTTATAGAATTGGTGTTGACTAATACATTTGTAATAAATATATAAGAAAATAAATGGATTATTTACGAAACTGTATTATAAAGATTTATTTAATTGGGAGGATGGTACAGGTTAACACCCTTGATTGTGACACATATTTGTTGGTTGCGTAAGTCAACTGTTTATGTCATTCCCGTTGCTTAATAATTGATGTTATAAGTTTAAATGTCAGGCCTACGATGCCCATCACAAGCCTGACATCTGTACATTATTAACGTCATAGTGTCATAGTGTCATGAGAGCATCCGTATCGTTTCCGTAGCATTTTTCTTTGAATCCTCGCCATCAAATTAGTTACCCTGTAATCATTTTTCAATACCGTTTTGAAATTCATGCCTAAAAACTGGGGTCCAAAATGACGACTACCTTTGAAGCACCATTATAAAAAAGCCTTAACAGAGTCAGATAGATAATGAGTGTGGAAAAACATAAATAACATCAAATACCAAATTACAATAACACCTTCGAGTTTAAATAACTTAATTATCAGACAGAGATAATAACGGCAAAACACAACTGAAATTGACTCTTACCAACATTCTTTTATCCAAACACAATAAAAATAGACTAATCAAGTACACTTATCCAAACCATACCAAAAACTGAAAAAAAAAAACATGACTTATGGTTGATGATCCACTAAACACCAACTTTACAGGTAAATGACCAAACTCCAACCCTCTAAAACATAATATCTCACAACATCACCTCCTATTTTTACTATTTTCACGAGAGAAGCTTGCTTAGACCGGGGCGTGCTCTACACTTCACCTCCAAGGGTTTAGCTCTTCCTAATGTTAATGTTTCTGGTTTTACAGTCATCTCAACTTCTCCTTCGCCAACCCTTTCCAACTCAAAGCATTGAAGCAATGAGCCCAATGTTAACATCATCATTCTGTGCGCTAGCCCTTCTCCCGGACAAGCTCTCCTTCCTAATCCAAATGGCATTAGCTTGTAACCAACATGGCTCTCCTCAAATCTCTCGGGCTTGAAACTTGTTGCATCCTCCCAGTATTTTGAGTCCCTTTGAATGCTCCATGCATTTATGAACACCATTGTTCCGGCTGGGACATCATATCCTCCAATGGTGCAACTAGCAGACGAAGAATGAGGAGCTAAAAGAGGCGCAACCGGATACAACCTTAAGGTCTCAGCGATGATATTGCGAAGATATGGAAGTTTTGAGAAATCTGAGTCATCTAACAACCGGTCTTGCCCAATTATGTTGTCCAACTCTTCCTTGGCTTTGTTTAGCACGTGTGGATTATTGAGCAAATTGGAAATTGTCCATTCTAGAGTTAGAGCTGATGTCTTTGTTCCCCCAACCATCATCACCTGCACAAAACCATTATTTAAGAATTCATGAACATAGATATCGAAAGAATATATATGGGTAAATTTAAGAGGTTAATTGCTTACCAAAACCAGGCCTTTGATTATTTCATCGGTGTAATACTCAGGTTCTGTGCGCTGCAAAGCCAATAAACGATCTATCATGGCATTTCTGTCTTTGCCATCGGCTCTGTGCTCATCAACCAAACGTTGAAAGAAGTCATCCATCTCTGTACTCACCCGGGCCATTTTCTTCAATGTTTTAGCATCAGCCCATTTCAAGAAGGGAAGCAAATCCCCCAGGTTCTTCACCGTGTTTAGATCTGAAAAATCATGCATCATCTTTCTAAACATCCTTGCCTCCTCGGCATTTTCCTTTGCATCCTCACCATCATACTGCTTCCCTGTAATCATTCTCACTACCGTATTGAAATTCATGTCAAATAACGTGGGTCTGACGACAACCTTTCCAGAACCATGGCTAGACTCCTGAAGAATTTTCGTAAGCACATTCCTCACTTCTTCCTTACGGATGTCCCTAAACGAGTTGAGACGACTGGTTGAAAAGATCTCAATGGTGCAGAGTTTACGAAGGTGGCGCCAGTGATCACCATAGCCGGCTGCTGCCAATGTGGTGTAGTTGTACTGTAGGTACTTGCCGGTAGTAAAGATGGGACGGTTTGCTAACACAATATCATTCGTCGTCAAACATTCTTCAGCTGCTGCTGGCGAGGATACAACCACTACTAAACGCGATCCAAATCGAAGGGAGATGACAGGGCCATATGTTTTTGCAAGCTTGTGGAAAGTCCTGTGGATAGGTTGCTTAAGGAGATGAAGATGACCAATGACTGGAAAAGGTAGTGGGCTTGGTGGAAGATTGATCTTTTTCCTTGACCGTGATTTCAGCTTATTGACTAAAGCAAGGAAGAGAACAAAGTAAAGTAATAACATCCAAGTGTTCTCCATTATCGAGATGGCCAAATGTTACACATATGCAAGTATAGAGCTCCGCTATATATAGGGAGCTAGCCGTATCAAAAGACAACTTACTGAGATGGTAAAATCTCATCTCATCTCATCTCATCTCATCTCAGTAAGTTGTAGTTGATATTTAATAGTAATCTTTTGACTTGGCTTGGTGAATGGTGACAGCCCACAACCTGTATCTTACATATTACTTGTGCATATGATATGTATTCCATGCATTATTTTGTATATATTTTATAAGCACTTGAATGTCATTGATTTAATTAAATCTGAAGTCAACTTTAATAACCTATCAGGATTCCCGTTGTCTTGGTCTTGTTTGTGTATTTGGGGCTTTTTCTTCTTTTTTTTCAGATCCATGGTAATTAGAGCGGATATCCAATTGTTACGTTTGCGGCTGTCATTGGTGTATCGTGTAAGTCTCGATACCATAAGCTTCTCCAGCTTATTTGGGGTCATTTTATTTTCGTATCTTTAATTATTCACAAATGGCGCAACAATGCTGTGAGATCTGCAACTGACTAGTAAACCCCTCCCGGTGAGTTTATTTCTTCCCCCTCCCATTTTTATTTTTTTTATTTTATTTTTATTTTTCTTCCCATTTCTTCAATTACCTCTAGTATCAAAACCAACCGTCCGATTTTCAAATTGTTTGCACCATTGCATTCCTCTCAGCGTCACGATCAACTTGTCGTTAGTTTCACCTTCATCGGACCACGGACGCACCCAGATCGGAGCCCGGAAATTCCGAAATTCATACCGGAAAATCTTAGATCCCGGCCGATTGGATGTGAGTCTTGAAATTTGGTTTTCGGATTCGTAGTCCTGGTGTTTGTAGCTTCGTGTTGATGTAAAAATTTTCGGTTTTGGATGAAGTTACAGTTTTCCGGTTGCCGCCGACCGGCGAGTACTGTAGACATTGGCAACGAGTACTATTTGACCGTTGACTTTGACCACGTTGACCGTTGACCGTTGACCAAAAAGTCAAATCTTCCCTGTTAGGTAATATCGACGTTCTGAACGTGATAGCGTGATCAGTTTTTCCATTTGATGTGTCGTTTGTGAGTTATAGTCATACAAAGTTTATTATGTAGGTTTAATACCAGTTGTCTAAGCCTAACCTGAATATTGTGTTCTTAGGAATGACGAGTATTGAGGACAAAGGCAAGAGTATCGTTTCCTTTTCTTCGGCCCGTAAGGTAGGGTCTTTACCGTATGTGTTCAATCATAAGTATAATCCATCGGAGTCCATCCGATGGATCCATGTCCAAGTTACTTTGTCTTTTATCGTATGTTCTTGTAAGGTAGGGTCCTTACCGTATGTGGTTCATCATTAGTATTTCCTTGTTGTAAAATCTGTTTTACCTCGGTTTTGATTGATTCGCTGTATAGTCCATCGGAGCCCATCCGATTGGTCCATTGTTCAAATTTCATTACTCTCTTCCGTAGGTAGCTGTAAAGTATTATAATGTAGAGTCTTTACCGTATTTGTCTCATATTAAGTATTCCTTGATTTTAAATCTGTACTTTGGTCATTGAGCCAAATTACCTTGACTTTTCTGTATGTACCCGTAACGTATCATAATGTATCTCCAAAATTTCATGTGATTAATCAAAGTCCATTTGATTGATTTGTTGAGTAAATTGGGCTGATTCCGTATCATTGCCCGTAAAGTAATAAAAAAGTTGTAATCAAAGGTTTCTGTAACGATATATGATAATATATCGTATTATTGAGTATGAATTGTAAAGTATAATATTTCAGTGTTATTGAAAGTTAAACCAGTTTGTAAAGTATGGTATTTGTAAAGTATGTAAGTTTTTATGTTACTCGTACTTGTGTTCCGTTTGGCCAAACGTGGTGAGTGCTCGGTCTCTGAGAGTAAGCGGAGAGACACTCATCTGTTGGGAGGCGTATGGTTGGAGTATGGTTACTGTATGTTCCCTGCTTCGCAGGATGATCTGAAAGGGACTAGTTGATCCTTTCCGTATAAGTTTTATTAATCAATCTAGTCTCGGACAACACTGGTAGAAGGGGCTATGTATGTAATTGTTTTAAAAGTATATGTATAAAACCTGCCAGTGGGCTTCCGGTTTCCCTTTAGCGGGGGTTACTCGGGAAGTGATTTCCAGTCCGCCCATGTTTTTACTATTGACCCTGTTGAGTTCTTTGTTGAAAGCAAAAGTACATTTCGAGGTCAGTAAGTAAACGTTTTGTAAAGTAAACAGAAAGTACATGTTGGGTCCAGTAAGTAATGTTTGTAAAGTAAATAGTAAAGTTTAAGTTTTGAGAAATTACAAGTTCAGTAATATCCTAAGAAATTCCTTGTTGTTTCCTCTCATCCGATAAGTTCTTTGTTGTCCCTCTTCTTTGAAAAGTCCGTTTTGTTGTCCCCTACTGAGATTCTCGAAAATCTCACCCCCTTCGTGTTTGTTTTTCCCTCCCAGGACTAGATCGTGGTCAGTAGCTGTTTTCAGTGTGAGCGTCGGGACTACTCGCTGGGACTATTGCATCTGCACATGTATGGTTTTATTTGGCACACTGTTGAATATTTATTGTTTGGATTTTTGGTTTCATTTTCAGATACTTGGGGCTTGTGTGTTATGGTTTCACTGGTTTGTATTGTATTGTTATAAAAAGACTTCCGCTGTTTGAATATTACTCCGTAATTTATTGTGCCACGTATTTAGTACTTATCAGCCACGCTGTAATTTGTAAATATTTTAAATTTTATTTTTGGAATTTACGTTTGAAAAGTCAAATAGCCTTGTGAAGTTCGGATTGGTCCACGTGTCGGGCTTCTCCGGGCTTCACGGCGGTAAGGGCCCGCTTTCCGGGTTTGGGTCCTTACAAATGCAATCTGAAAATGTATAATAAATCAACATCAATAATTAAGGGATACCAAATATGGGCTTGGTAAACGACTGTAGGATTGGTTCACCATTAATTAAAGGTTAATGGTTCTGACTTTTAGATTTGGTTATGTAATACTTCAAATTAGTTCGGATGAGAAGCAAAAATGAGACTGTCGGCACTAAACCAAAAGCAAATAAAATTCACCAAGCATAATATTTTCGTTATAATCATAAAGTAGTATGTACGGTCACGATTACATCGTAAAATGTATAATCCAAATAATTGGTGGTAACATTATAGAGAAGTTCTAATATTGGTAAGGCGATTCGCGGTATTTGGGATAACCAAAAACAGCTTAGGCAAAACGACAACGTACAGATAGATATCAATCAAATTTTTGGGTTGAAACAGTTGGTAGCTCCAACACCTGCTTCGTCCTAAACCCTGCAAATGGGTTTTCTACAGAGGATTCCGCAAACCCTAAAATCTCCAAAACGCTTCTCTCATCTGCTCGCATATACAACGTACAGCTCAGTCTCTTCCTTATCCAGACTAGAAGATACAACGCGTGACCTGTGCACTTCTTCTAGACATAATGGCGAAGCCGACGGCATCGATTTGACTCTGTACCCGTCGGAGAGGATCAGAAACTTCTCCATAATCGCGCACGTTGACCATGGAAAATCAACTCTGGCTGATCGGCTTTTGGAGCTCACTGGCACGATCCGAAGAGGGCATGGCCAGCCTCAGTACCTCGATAAATTGCAGGTACAATGTCAGAATGTTCTTATCGAAGAGAATATATGATTTTGAGTATTTTATTAGGTAGACGTTTTAGAATTTGAGTTATTAGCTTTCATGTAGACCGCATTTGTTAAAGTTAACAAATGCGTGTTTTTAATCCCAATATTCTTTACTAGAGAGGTTTTTGCTTTGAAATGTTTTGTTTCTTGTGCGATAAGATTTTGGATTGTTTTAGGTTGAGAGAGAGAGGGGAATAACAGTTAAAGCTCAGACAGCTACCATGTTTCACAAGTACTACCCTCCTGGCACGGATATTGCTAGTGCAGACGAGCCGCAAACGTTTCTACTGAATTTAATTGACACACCTGGTCATGTTGATTTTAGCTATGAGGTATCTAGGTCATTGGCAGCTTGTCAGGGGGCACTTTTGGTTGTTGATGCTGCGCAGGGTGTTCAAGCACAGACTGTTGCGAATTTCTACCTTGCATTTGAATCTAACCTTACAATAATACCAGTGATAAACAAGATTGACCAGCCAACTGCTGATCCTGACCGTGTCAAAGCTCAGTTAAAGTCGATGTTTGATCTTGAACCAAGTGATTGTCTTTTGACATCTGCCAAAACAGGGCAAGGTCTTGAGAGTGTCCTTCCCTCAGTGATAGAGCGGATACCTCCACCTCCTGGGAAAAGTAGTTCGCCATTGCGTATGCTTTTGTTTGATTCTTATTACAATGATTACCGTGGAGTGATCTGCCATGTTGCAGTTGTTGATGGCATGCTGCAAAAGGGGGATAAGATTTCATCAGCAGCAACTGGCCGTTCCTATGAAGTTTTCGATGTGGGGATCATGCACCCTGAACTGACTCCAACCGGAGTTCTTCTTCCTGGACAAGTTGGATATATAGTACCTGGCATGAGGTCAACTACAGAAGCACGTGTTGGAGACACTCTACATCATTCCCGAAGTACTGTTGAACCTCTACCAGGTATGTCTCTTTATAGATGTTCTTTTTTCAATTATGTTCACTACAGCTGTATTGTTTCTGTGTAATCTGTTTCACTTGTCTCATCCTGGAAAAACTTTAAGATTTATTTTCATTTGACACTTTCGGAAGCATTTCCCTTTGACTGTTGTGAATATATTACATGTATAGGTGCATTCTACGTTTTATTTCTCCATTAGCTGGATCTGCTGTCATGATGTTCATTTACATCGTTGTGAAGGCTCTTTTGATTCTTGCCTTTAGATAAGATATGTCCTTATTTTTCATCCTATTGTTTTTTCTATGCGTTTTATGGCATTTTATTTTATTAGAGAACTACTTTTGTGAGCAATCATATGAAATATTGAAATGGCAATGTCCAACAGAGTAAGCATGGTTTATAAAAATGCTATGACTTCAGAGCAATGTTTGTTATGTTTAAGAATGTGAAAACATGTGGAATGTGATCTTTTCTATGAATTTATTGACATATTTCTAGTCCTGATGTCCGTCATTCTTATTATGCTTTTTGTCAAAGTGTAGGTTTTAAGCCTGTAAAACATATGGTGTTTTCGGGGGTTTATCCAGCTGATGGATCTGATTTTGAGGCACTCAACCATGCAATAGAGAGACTAACATGCAATGATGCTAGTGTTGCTGTTACAAAAGAGAGTAGTACTGCACTTGGTCTGGGTTTCAGGTGCAGCTCTAACTGCTTGCTGGAGAACATGTACTTCTTCTACTTAAAGAGTAAAGTTTCTGATTTTCCTTATTTACGCTTATTAGGTATTTTCTGCAGATGCGGGTTCTTGGGCTTACTACACATGGATGTTTTTCATCAGCGGCTTGAACAGGTGAGCTTTCCTTTAATATGATTGCTCATTGTAAAAGTTACTGGTGTTCTTCTGGTGATAGCGACTAAGCTATTCATATTCTGTGATTGCACATATAGTAGTTATTACATGGTCTTCTGGTGTCATACAAATATTGTCCCAAAAGGTGGTATTTCCATGTTGATTTACTTTTGGAAAGTTAGAACTGATTACTTCGGTATCTTCTTTTGCCTGAACTTGATAACCATACCATTTGATATCTTTATCCATGGATGGTACATAGGAATATGGAGCTCATGTCATTTCTACCGTTCCAACAGTTCCCTACATTTTTGAGTATTCTGATGGAAGGTACGGGTTATGCTTTCTTCTATGTAGTTTGTTTCTTATGCTTTACCAACAATATGCTTGGCGGTTTTTGCTAGCAAAATAGAAGTTCAGAATCCTGCTACATTGCCTTCAAATCCCAAAAGCCGAGTTACATCAAGCTTTGAACCTACTGTCATAGCAACAATTATTATCCCCAGTGAGTAAGGTCTCTTCCTTTCCAGAGTAATTATTATCTGTCAGCTTGAAAGATCTTATTCATAAGCTCTCTTACTCCCTTTCCAAAGTCAATCTGTTATCTCTCAGCTAGAAAAACTCTCATTCATTCTCTGTTGCTTCCCCCACATAAGGTATGTTGGACCAGTTATTAACCTTTGCTCTGAACGGAGAGGACAGCAACTGGAGTATTCATTTATTGACAGGTAACTTCATGTGCTAGGGCTGGATCAAATTTTAGTAGCACGTGTCACTAGTGTGATTTGAATGGGTAAATGAGGTTGTGATTTGATTATTCTTTTCAGATATGTTTTCATCCTCCTATGGATTGATGCATGATTAGAAAATTGATCATTTTGATTCTGACATATGCAGCCAACGAGCCTTCATGAAGTATCGTCTGCCTTTAAGAGAAATTGTTGTTGATTTCTACAATGAGCTAAAGAGTATAACGTCAGGATATGCATCATTTGATTATGAGGATTCAGAGTACGCACTTTCTTTCATATTGTTCACCAGTAGAAATCACATCCAGATGATAATGATTGATGCCAACAGATACGCTTTTGATTTTAAAAGTGATGACCATTTATTCCACAAGTTGGTACTGTTGGTTTTGTCTGCTGCCGCCCCATCAAATTATCCTGTTGTGATCTTTTAACCATTTTGTATTGCTGGGGAAAAAACGGATAGAAAGGGCTGCCCTAATGGTTGAAATCTTATCATGGTTTGGAATGTTCCCATTTTTATCGATAACTTTTGAATCTAAAAAACATTGGCCTTGGACTCTAAAGCCTTCTTTTTGTTTACGTTTATGATGAGCACCATCAACAGATATCAAGAAGCTGATTTGGTGAAACTAGATATTCTCTTAAATGGGCAGCCAGTGGATGCAATGGCAACCATTGTTCACAATTTGAAAGCCCAGCGCATTGGTCGTCAACTTGTGGAGAAGCTGAAGAAATTTGTAGACAGGTTATTTGACTTAAAGCAAATCCGTTTGATGCATACTTTATTTCCTTTCTCACATTACCAATAATCCTGTTTTCAACAGGCAAATGTTCGAGATAACCATACAAGCGGCAATTGGATCAAAGATCATTGCAAGGGAAACGTGAGTTATACAATACAATTTCTTTTTCAGTTCCTTTTCCGTTGGCTGTTGGGTTTTTCATTGTATAGATGAAACGTTCATTTCTTACTTCCCAGAACTTGTCTTTTTCGCATGTATCTTTCTCCCTGCTTACGGAAAAACCTTTTGACATTGCAATCATTATTTAAGCGTTACCAGTATCTTCTCCTCTAAACTGTCCTTCTAACTTGTCCTCAGCCTTTCGGCTATGAGAAAGAATGTTCTTGCTAAGTGCTATGGGGGGGATGTCACACGGAAGAGAAAATTATTGGAAAAACAAAAGGAAGGCAAGAAGCGGATGAAGAGAGTTGGTTCTGTTGATATACCTCAAGAAGCCTTCCATGAACTGTTAAAGGTGTCATAGAAGATAAACCAGCAAGAAGCCCTCCCTGAAGGATGGTGGTTTAATATAGTTTCAATAATCTGGTCCAAAATTAAGATTGAAACACACATCTGACTTCCTTTTCTCTGTATCGCTTTCAGTTTTTGTAAAAAAACCTTCTTATTATCTTTTGCAGCCATAGTTCAAACGGGTAAAACTAGCAGAAAATTCAGTCTTCACTTCAGTACTCAATGTTCCTTTCTTGAGATATTTTCTATTCAACCAGAGAACCTGGTCAAATTTTACTGCAAACTTGTATACCGGACTCAGTCGATTGACGGCTACTGAACTTTCTGGACAAAATCAATCAATCATGGTCGTCTCTCATTGTAAGTTGACCGTTGCTCACGATTTTGAATTATTTCTTTTGGATTTTAACGGACACCAATTAAAATTAATATTTTATTAACATAATAAATTTAAATCCTGTTTAATGCGAACCATTATCGTACTAACTAATATATATGTATATCTCAGTCCTCCTCCGATCTGTAATACCATTTCTGGACGACAAGCCTTTAATTTTGACCTGTGTTCATATAGCTTGACCGGGGCAGGCATTCGGCGCCGGTGTGAATTCCAGAAATCGATCTTTCAGTGCAGACGACAAAACCCGTTGACCAAGGACAAGCTGATGGTTGAGACAACTGGTTTTGTTAACCCAAAGAAATAATATTAGGCCCAGCCGTCAACAAAACCAGCTAATAATTCTGTGGAATCTCCTCCTTATCTGAGATTTTATGAAGACACCCATTGACAAAAATGTGAGTTGTGATTTGTATTGCCAGCATAAACCATTATCATCGGAGTCATTACACGGCAGAGCTATAAAGGCTTTATATTGTAATGTATGCCGAGTGCATTTCATGGTGGATGCTATTTTCACAGGTTATCGATCCTTTCTGCACATACTAAAAGGAAAAGGACTTAACTGCTAATCTATAATACACTTCAATGTTCTCCGATAATCTTTATTGGCAAAGTGTGAGCTTGCTAGCTGTATAGTTTTGACACTTCGGATATCAGCCTCTTCCTCTACTCCTTGTTATTAGTTGACATAGAGGCGCTGTCGAAGACAGAAAACGGAAATGCAGATTGAACCATAGTTCCTGAATGAGAAGAATTAGAGGATGACCGCCCATTGAAAAAGCTTGGTGCGCATCCTTTGCCATTTTGGTGCAAAGGACCGCCGGAAATGGCCTGTTTAGGATCTCCTCCTCCAGTACTCATCACCTGGTTCCCGCTGTTTGTATTTGCGTTGCCCCCAATCATTGATGATAGAGCTGTCGCCACGACTGTTCGGAAACTAGGATCCGACGCGATTGCTTTGGTTAATGTTTCTGCCAAAACTTGTTGAGATGTACTCTGGTGGTTGTTTTCCACGTGTGGTTGGTATAATTGCTGAGGAGTGTACGTCGGTAGGGGACTAAAACTTCCGGTTCCCCAGCCCGTGGGTAGAGTGTTGGATAGAGTGGAAGAAAAGCCCAGGCTTGTTGAAGGGAATCTGGAGGTCAAAGGGAAGGTTGAAGAAAACCTATTATTGATTGCAGTAGAACTTGATGGCGTGGCGGTGAGGTCTAGAGTAATTGTTGGGAACATCGTCGACGAAGGGTTTGGAAAATATAGCTGTTTTGAACCAAAGTTGTTGTACAGATTGAAGCTTAATCCATTAAGCTCGGTGGCAGAAATTCCAGTCATCACATGGGAACCGAGACCTGGCTGCGAGGCTGAAGAGCCGGATAATAGCATGGAGGCAGCTGCAGAGGTGGTGGAAGCCATGGCCGTGGCTGAAACAGGTAGTGGGTGGTTGTGGGTTCCCTCATATGTGGTAATCAAGATGGACAAATCATCGGCACATCTTTGCACCTAAAATCATGTTTGAAAAATGATCAGTAGCGTTTCCAGTTTATTGAACAAAATCCCAAGTATTGCTTTCTAAAGAATGGATACATTATAGCATACCTGTTTTCTTACTGGACATGCTGGTGCAACAGTGCAACGGTAGTAAGCTCGCGGACATGGATTCCCTTTTGAAATTTTCTGGCCGTACTTTCTCCATTGGCATCCATCACTCATCTGTAGGATTTTGTGACAAACGGTTAGGTGGTGATTGACACAGAGGGAATATATTATATCAAACAGCTGTAGAAAAATATTTGTGATTATGGAAACTAACCGTGGGTGTATCACATCTGACTCTCACACAAACCCTAGCTCTTTTCACGTGGCTTTGCTGTGCGACCTCATCATCAGAGTTTCTCTTTGGAGCCTTTGTTGAAGACCGTGCTTCTCCCGCTTCCTCTTCCTTTGGATCTCCTAAACTATTCTCAGAGCTTGGGTTGGACAAGGTGAAATTGGAGTCTAACCCAAGAGTTAAACTGGCCTTCAGATCTTCATCGGCCTTGGTTTTGCTCGAGTTGCCAGAATTCTCGTCTTTCTTGGGCTCACTTGGAATTCTTCCGAGGCAAAGCGAGACCAGCTCAGGTTCTTCAGTTTCATGAGACAGAGTCGAATCTGTCGAGTTTTTGGTGGTGTCTCGATTAAGAATACCAAAGAAGCGAAACTTGAGAGACTGGTAATCTTCCTCAATTCGCTTTAGCATCATCTTCAGCCTTGCATTTTCTTCTCTCACTTCACCCATTTCAGCTTTTGCAGATTCAAGTGCGTCCTCCTGGAGAATCAAATGTATGGTAAAATGTCTATTTTGAGCTTCAAACTGGTTAAAATAAACCATATAGTAGAAAAACATAGAATAAATATCAGCTCAGTTAGTGTTTCTTTTCAGGACCGGGGATTGCAGGAAACAAGTACCAACAGAAACGGAGTTTCAGATCATGACCTGTTGAAAAAGGTTCAAAAACACAATAATTGATCTGTCTGCAACTATATATATTTAAGTAACACAATTTCTAACTTACCTCCTTGGTATTGCTTGAATCGTCAGTGATGTTGTTTGATGGAGAAGGCTTCATACTTTGATCATGCAGTTCTCCTTTCTTTTCACCCTATACCATAATAACAGTCATCAGCAGTGATTACATATAAGCAGATCTGAATGCTTAAAGAAACATATATGCAGAAAGCCATAATTTAATCTTAGATGGACATACCATTTTAGCAGCTTGAGAGCAATCTTCTGCTAGGTTGATCATCCCACCAAACCCTCTTCTACAGCTAGCTAGAACACCAGAACTGGTTATTTTGAGTAAAACCTTGATCAGAGAGGCAAGTTCTCTAACTTTAGCAGATCCCAGTTATTCCCAAGTTCGCACCTAAATATATAACCCCAAAGTCTTGAACAAGTATAAACATATTCCTAGTATTCCCTATCCGGTTATCACGCAGGCATAGAAAACAAAAATGTCAACAATGCAAACTCATTTCCAGCAGTATTTAAAAGCAAAAAGAGTAAACAATATAAGAGGAATTCAACTTCAATGTTTCACAGGTAAGACACAGACGAGCCTATATATGTAAGATGGAAAAAAGAAAAGAGAGAGCTAAATTAGCGGGCAGCCAGAGCCAGACAGCCAGTAAGTACTATCTTTGAAGCTTCGTAGATATACATAAACATGCATGACTTGAGATTTCTATCAGTCAAAGTTTCAACCGGGTAACGTCCTAGAGCCGATGGCCGTTATGCCTTTTGTGGGTGGGTCGGTATCTCAACGAAGCAGCTGCCTTGCATCATTATTTGTCTACTTGTTGGTCAATACGCTTGTCTAACACGGATTGGAGACATTGGTGCTGCTTCCATTGACCTTTATTATTCTCGCTGCTTTTTAAAACAGTACATTAAATATACTAGTTGCTGTGCCCCCGTTTCCAAGTTCTTGATGAGTGACTCCTATTATACGTGTCTCTGTATACAATGCAAGTCAACTTTGATCCTTAAGTCGAGCTCCCTGTACTTGGTGCTTCTTATGACTAAAATTTTCACAGGCCGTGGACGGTAAAGCTTGTGAACTAACAGCTTCACATATTTCAGATTTAAGCCTCTCCATCTAAGCAATCTTATGCTTTGCTACTATAGATAATTACACCATCGAACCGTCCAAATTTGCCAGTGACTTTTTGGTCTGAGATAATGGAATTTTCTTTAAAGAACTGGATAGCATCCACCTTCCACGGTAATTCTCGAACTTCAGGAACACTGATGGGTTCAGACCCATATGTCTTAAAACTCTGAAGTTTACATTTAAAACGACACATTGGAGTTGGAGATGACCATGATGGATCCATTTATTAATATCGCCTTGTTCCATTATTCTGTTTGTTTCTTTTGTATTTAACTGAACATGTGATTACCTAATTATCTACGGCAAGCAATTAGATTGACTATCAATTGAAAGAAGCACCCTACAATTAGGATTGGTTGGTCGATCAAAATAGGATGTCAGTGATAATACCTTCATGATCAGTAGTTGTTTCGATCCTTAACTGATGTTTAAGGCCTAATAAAGTAGTCGATCTTTCTAATTCTCACCAATATTGTGGCAGCAATTTGGCCTTACACCTATTTAGTCTACAGAAGAAGCTAACATATATAAAATTACGTACTTGTGGACCAAGTTGGTGATAAGTTTATTGAAGCAGGTCAACGGGTTGGCTTAAACAAGAACTAGTCGGTTTGAATCTCACTATTCGGCTTCCATTTCTCCAACTTTGAAGATCGGTGACCCAATCAACAGAGACGACCTAACGTTTGCTTATTATATCTTTACGCCGTCGGCCAGCAAAGTTGGGCTGTACTACGCATTCATGTTCACAACATCTGAAATGTACAAATCTAAGTGAGAGAATAGATCATTTATTACGAGCATCTTCGATGGCGACAATAGAGATGACATGACTGTTGATGTTTGTTTTATAACAAGGAGTACGATAATGTTATTAAGAAGACAGACACGAAGGTGGTGAGCATCAAATAATTGTTTTCTTAACAGTTACTGACTCGAGACTTTTAATACAAGTTGTGATTAGTCTATTCAAATGGGTCAATGTTTAGCTTAGGCATATGTAAGGAAATGAAGACTGAGATTCTGGTTGTGATATTTTATGCCCTCTACCCAATTTCTTGTGGAATGTGTAGACAAGTTAATGACGGATGATCAATTGCATTCAACCCAGAAATCATATTGTCTAATTGGCTTATTAAATGACCTAACTGGTTAGATCTTGAGATTCTTGGAATTGAATTTTACTCAACGTCGAGGTCTTTAATAGATGTCAATTGAAATTCGGAACAAGATTAGTAATATGATTAGTAATTAACAAGAATACTCTTCAATTATAAAAAGAAGTTGTTCATTATAGAAACTAATAATTAAAAAAGAGTTGACGGAGACATTATTGATCAAAACTCAGGTTAAGTTGATTTCATGTTTCTTTAATACCTATCATATTCTAAAATCAAACGTGTAGCCTGGAAATTGCAGACCCCGTTTCTTGCGCAGCTAGGTTTCGTCCTTTTTTAGACCAGTGAGAAAGATAGTGATGGGAGCCTATATGACTGAGGTTTGATAATTTCTTAAAATGGACCTCCCACTTCAAAGCCCAATTTAGAAAACGTCTAATGCTCAAGTGATGGGAATAAAAGAGCTTATCATGTGTAGTGTGGTCAAAATGGATGCAACCCTCACGCCATAGTTGTATATAATATAATATGTGGGTTCTGATTGACTCGACTCGACTCGTCACTAAGTTTGATTTCACAACACTAATAATGATATTTTGACCGTTACTTTAGGCGAATCTAAACTCAGCTTGCAATTGGGTTTTGGCTCGAGAAATGAGGAGATTATTGCACCAAATGAGAACCATAAAGAGGTCTCAATTCTCCATGATTAGGTCCAAAATAAGAGTATGCGAATTCAATGCGTTGGTGGGAAATAATTTGATTTTTAAATCATCTAGATATCCGTGGAAATTCCAATATGAAAAATGTTAGTTTGTAAATTCTAGAAATGTTGAATGGTAGATATCCGTGGAAATTCTGACATGGAAAAAATTAATTTGAATAGTAGTAATTCAATGGCACCAGGGTTAATCTAGCCTGTCGGTGATCAGATTTTTATTTTTATCGGACTTGGATCGACAACATTTCGAACTGGTATTAGAAACTAGGTTCGATCCAAATTATAACATAGAGTCCAGATGAATATTTTGGACCGACAATGGCCTCGATTCTTTTTACTTTTTTTAGACATGTCATAAGCGCCGAACGTTCAGATCGGGTGGAGGATTAAGATTAAGAGATAGAGGGCAACACTGGGCATGCTTTTAATGTGAGCAAAAAAGTGAAACTTTAACGTTTTCTCATTTGAACTATCGACCCCTATTTGGTGCATAAGACCTTTGCTTGGCCGCTTTTCTATGTACAAAGAGACTGAGTAAGATGAAAAGGCAACCAGCGCTTCATGTCCCACAAAGAAAGAAAACGTCATCGGAGGAAAAAGATACAAGACATCTATTGTGACTCCGCTATGCTATACCAAAATGGCAGCAGCCAATGGCAATGTTGTTGGGAAGGATGATGCCGATTAGCGAGCTTACTCCTTCATTTTTCCACGATTTTTGGGCCTCCGTACATTTCCCCTAAGACAGTCAGGTCTTCAGGTTTCTCTCTCTCTTGAAGCCATGCATATCCTTCCCTCTCTTCTTCAGGTACCGATACACCTTCTACTGCATTTTACAGACCATCAAGTTTCAAAACTTCACAGACCACAGGAGTATCGAAACTTCATAGAAAAAGTAAACAATGTTTTATCGATATATGTGATACCTGAGAAACTGGTAAATGGGAAGTCAAAATAGTACTCGCAGTGCCTCCCGTCGGGATCGGAGTATGGAGGGCCAAGCACATCGAGCACGGCACATGCTGTCACCGCTGTGAAGCAATGCATGTTGCCTCCATCAGTAGGGTAAAGGATGGAGGAGTTACAAGGAGCAGTGAACTCAGCGTTAACCTTGACTTTAGCCAAGCGGACTTCCGGCTGCTTCACTTTACCTTGCTTGCCTTGCACTGCTACATCAACAAACAATGAAATTAGATCGTCTCCAAAGCCAACCATTCAGTCGGAATCTTACAACACTTTGAACTTTTAACTATTCCGTAACTTGATAAAAGTACAACTACTTCCTCCTGAATAAACATCATTTCCACCTAATGAAACTGAAGGGAGCAACCATTTTTGGCCAGGCGTGGTATGCTTGGATGCCATAGCTTGGCATCGCTGATATTCCAGCTAAACTCTGGCACATACCCAAGTTTAGCAGGTTCTCTCTGTCATTGCGAATTTCCATATTCTTTACAAGGATTAAACATCTGAACCACAGGTAAAAGGAAGACACTTACTTTTGGAAGTACTCGCCTCAAGACATTTGTTTCCTAAGGGATCAAGCACCCAGTCATATGATTTGATGTGCATGGTGCCGAACAGAAGCTTGCTAAATACAGTCATTCCAGGATGGTTATGAAGAGGAAGCACACCAGAAGGCGGTAGGCAGAAGATCCCCATCTGTAATTTGGAAAAATATTAGTGTCCAAATAAAATAAATAAATAAAAAATCCTGAGCAAACTATCTATTTCAAAATCATCAAAAAATGAACGAATAAATACAGAATAAGGCTAAACATACCGAGAATTTTTTGCATTCATGGAGATGCAGGTATCTTATAGCAGGTGTTCTCCCGGCTACAGTAGTACGGAAATAAGGCATTTTCGGATTCAGACCAACATCAGCTGCTTTGATGTCATCTGGATAAAATGAACAAAATTAGAGACAGCACCCAAAATCTGAAACCTTCTATTTTTAGCGACATAGCAAAATTAACTACTTTTTGCCAACTAAGGCTCAATAACTTCGTCATGAAAGGGATGAAAGGCAGCGGTCTTAAGTTGATTAACAACTCTAGTATAACTAGAGCTATAAATTGAAAGAAAGTGGATAAAGATTTTCATTGTTCTATCCAAACTTCTCAGTAACCATGTCCAGCATATTCTTCATGAACCAAGATTACAAACAAATCCGCACAGGAATATAGGTGGCAATTTGAACTCTCTCGTCTTCCTTTTTTCTATAATTCGAAAATTCCATCTGAAAACAATCAGAAACGAATAATAACAGGAGGAATGTACCTGCACTAAACGGAAAAATCCCCATTCACCCCAACCCAGACAATGTGCCATAGTATTTTGAAGAAGAAAACTATGATGTAAAGAAGATAAGAAGTACGAGCTCAGCCAGATTCAAATGGTACCGGAATTCTTTATAGGAGGAAATGGAAGTTAACTTTCTAACACTTTTATTTAACTTTCTAACACTTTTATAGAATGGGAATTATGTATGAGAAGTCCAACTGTCCACGAGAAAAACAGCATTGACATTACCATAGTTCTGTATGATCATGAATAATTTACCATTAACGATCTAAAAGTCAATTACCTAGAACGCTAACACTGCCACCGCAACCAAAAGGTCAAATTCCAGCACCTAACCCTTCCCAGAAATATCACTTACTAAATTAAACAATATCGACCATAGTTTAGAAAAAGAAGAATAAGTATAAAAGCGACAAAGAAGGAAAATCTATACCTAAAACCTCCTTCAGCTTTGTGATATTGTCACTGGATGGAACAATCCCTGGGCCACACGGAGCGAATACTTCCTTGCAAGTATCGTACAACTTCTGAACCGGCGATGCTGCCACCTCCTTATAGCGCCGTCGGCTCCTTTTGCCCCTGCCTTTGGGATTGGATTTCGGAGTTGGATCCTGAGGTATACGCGGATCCTTCTCCGTCGCCAATTTGGCGAATTCTTTATTTTTCCTAGTAGCCACGCTTGTTTCAATCCCCATTCAGCCCTCACACGATCCTCACTACCAAATCGCTCAGAACAAAAATTCACTCTTTATGAGCACAAACAACAGAAGTCCAGCTCGCATAAAGATAGGTGTAACACAAAAGACTCGGGCTTTCGGACAAAGAGAAAGAATCCAACTATTGGTTTATCGAAACAATAAAAACTTCCGAAGGCGGAATTCAAAAGGAAAATGCTGCTGGAAACAGAAAACAGAGGAATAGACAGAAAGAACAAAGGAGTGGCTCTATATTTAGAAAGAAGAAAGAAAGAAGCAGGACGATATCAATAGTAATCCTCTCGTTTTCTTTTCCTTCCCTGTTTTTCCTGAATAACGAGTGCAAAGTCACAGGTAGTCCTACTCTAGGAGGGATAAAAAGATGGGTACAGAGACCATGGTGAGGAGGTGAAAATAGGCACCTCTGTTGGTTCTGTAGTTGATGACGATGGCGGTGGATCGAAGAGTATTGATGGGAAGTGTTGGGTATAAAAGGAAGAAGGGACGAGGGGTTGTTGGTATAGCTGATATAGTTGGTTTCTCCCCGGGAATGAAAACCAGGGGCCATTTTCTGCATTTCCTATGGGCTGTTCCAAATACCAGACTTTTCCTTTTTATATATACTTCTCTTATTCCTTCCCTTCTTTTGCCCCTCCTCTCCTTGTTTTGCCATTCCAACCACACGTATATATAATTATAGATTTTTGTGTATAGAATATTAAATAATTTGTTATTCTTATTTAAAATATTAATTAGTTAACGTTTTATAATAGAATTATACTAATAATTAATATAGACAAATTAGAGAAATATATAAAATACAATTTAAGGGATAAACTTGTCTTGGAAAAAGAATCCGTACACAAACAAACACCGGGAAAACTGATTAGATAGATATTGACTTGTGGAAGAAGCCAACAAGGATGCTGGCTTTCAAAAGACGATTAATTATCCTCTTTACTACCCAGGTCCTCTGAAACTAATGCACCTCCCCTTTACCTGGGATTCTATGAACATGGAGGCTCTCCGGCCCGTTGATAATTATTTCATGTCGTGCACCTCAACCATTCAGCCGTTGATACTGAAAAAGTGGGGAATTTTTCGCATGGCTGGCTTTTGTCTGGGAAAGTCAGCACCAACCTGATACCCTCTATGTGGGATCGAAGTAATTGAATGCTACTTCACTTGCAGCAATATTGAACCTTTTCTAGCTGCTCCATATTCTTTGACTGTGGAAGTCTTACGCCATCTGTGCAGGCCTCGAGGTCAAATCGTCACAGCATCTGATTCTTTGATCACAGCAAACATATTGGTGAAATATTGTTAATATATATGGTTGATTGTAGTTTTTTTTTTTCATGTTACCAGGGCCAAAATAGGAACATAAAATATGTACTGTTACGGTGTGATTAATTTAATTAGCACGTATTTATGACAAAGATTGACGTGTATTAGCATCTATTAAGATGCTGATAGATTCAAGTTTCAACTCTTTATCTCGAGGAAAAAAAAAGAGTCAGTCCTCTGCCCCAATAAGCAGAATTACTGTCGTCTTATGCCGATATAGAGGCATTAGACTTGGCCACCAGGAAATCTGCAATCATATACTTGGTCTTTGCCAGGAAGTAACGTAAAATTTATGCAAACGATAACAATCTCACGCTCAATCGGTTTCTTCTTTCTTTGTACTATTTCTTTTCTAGGAAAACATCAACCACCTGGGTTACTTGTTCCGGCCGAATTTAAACGATGGTTGTGTTCTGTGAACTTTCCAGGTGTTTGAGTGTGTCGTGCCCGCTTTATCATAACCTGGATAGGTATATGTGAAGTAAAATTGAGATTTTTAAAGTATTTAATTAATCTAAAATTTTTTAAATGTTCCATAACCAAAGTAAAAATTCAAATCCTTGACTTTACTACTCAATCATATCCATTGCGTGATATTTAATAATTAAATTATAACAAATATAAAAAATATATAACAAGATCAAATATGGATGTCCACGTAAAGAGATGGAGATATTGTTCGTCTGAAAAAAAAGAAGATATAGTACATCTATGGGATTTATAAATCAAGGAATCTAAACCTGGTTACCGATCCCTAAGAAAGATGCTCATTTCACTAATGTGTCCCCTAGTATTGATCATCTTGGTCTCCTTAACGGCATTTATTGTTCTTTATTGAACAAGTTCTAGGTTTTAATCATTAATTTTTCTTTTTAATTTTTTAATGTTGATTCTCCTGTGTATCCAACGTGTTTCGCGACAGACAGATCTAATACAAAAATGATAATATCTTTTCATATCACAAGCTTTTTCTCTTGGGAAATTTTCCTTTCCCTTTTAATACTAGATAAACTAACTTTGTAGGAATAGTAGATATGGGTAGACCAACGAGAGCAGACAAGATGACAAGTCTTCATGTGGCATGGTCACTAAGGCGTTGAATTCTCTTTTTTATTTCAGGAATCTGACATGTTTTCAGTAATTAAAAGAAGTGATAAAGTTGATTTGACGAGGAAGATGATTAAGGGAAGGGCTTAAGACAAGGTATTGTTATTACCGATTTGGATTAACCTTTTATATTGTACTTTAATTTTGTACTAATCGTATATCCTCGTACTACTACCATGATCAACCCACGTTCGTCCATCTGTCAATCAGTTCAACAGGCAACAACGACGAAGAATTACTGATTATTAAGGAGAAGTGATTGTTTCGACCATAGAGTGTGCTACACGTGGACCCCACCTGTCCTCTTAAACTTGATATTTCTTTACTCGCGATATAGTAGAATAGCCCGCTATTGTATCAACATGTGTCGCCATTCCGTACAACTTTCGCTCGAGTGCCTCTAATACTGTGTATAATTAGGCCGCGCTTCTCCTATTGTATAGATTTGGCCCGCAATGTCGTGAAAATTTTCAAATCGTCCCTATGCTTGTATTATAATTTCATTCGCCAGCTTGCTTATTAGTGCATGCATATCGCTTCCTTAATATTATTTTACTTATTCTCATTCTAGTTTATTCTTCTATTTTTTTAATTACATTAAAAATATGAAGAAAATTCTGGGAAGGTGTCTCGTGGGCTCCTTTTCAGGCAAAATACGCTTATCAGCCCAGTCACGTGCCGGCCATTTCTTTCTGCGGGAAAGCAAAATCCAAGCGGTTGGAAAAGTGGGACACATTTGAAAAGAAAAAGAAAGAATAGAACCGTTAAGGACGTGGCGTTCATACCTCACATACAGTTTTTAGTTATGGTCTCGAATGCCACGCAACTCCGTCCTTCCCACAGAGTAGTTTTGTCTCGCATAATCACCATAGTTGTAATTTCCGTCCCCGTTATTGTCGTCAATTCTTGAAAAGTGTGCATTTTCCCCAAAACATATCTATTTATCCCCCGCCCGTTTCTTCCTCTGGATAACTATATTTCCTCCACTGACTTGAGAGATAAAGGGTCTGTGATTGGACACCCCTTGGCGGTCCCTGTTTTAGCAATTCTCTCCTGAAATAGTCAGGCACTCCACATGTTTGGGTTTTGTCCTCAGTCAATCAGGCGGGCTGATTCTAAAGAAAGACGAACCCGGACCACACAATGCACCGATTGCCACCGATAACACCCACCGTTTCGTTAGTTAGGTCTCGGTGGCGGAATTTAACAAATCCCTACGCGCCGGAAATGACGTCACGAGGGCTTGCAGTTTTTTAATGCCGATGTCTATGCTGCGACGCGGATAAGGAAGAATGTGAGTTGGTTGCTCTACGTGGCTTCTCTCCAGAGCTTGCTTCTCTGATCATACCATGACGTAATCAGTAGGCCTTGGAGGATGCATACGGGCTTAAGTTAAAGCCCATTTCAAGAATTGCCTACATTATCGAAAGGCCCAGTTCTAGTTAATATTAGGCCATATCAGATCGGCACCTGACTCGAAACAGAGTTGGACAAGCCCACTTCCTTTAAAGAAAAAGAAAAGAGAATGATAAATCACCGACGGGGGTACAATGGGAAAAGGCAAAATGAGATGAAATTTGATAAAAATCACAAACGTAAATTTGACTTGTCTATTTCTTGGTTCTTACCAGCCAGCCATGCAAGTATTGAACTCCTTAAGGCAATAATTAACCAGAACGGTATTTTCCCTCTCTTTTCAGCATCTATTTTCACCCCATTTCCTCCAAGAAGAGGGGCCTTTGGTTCTTCCTCTTCTTCAATCCATCGTGCCTCAAAATCCACACAGGTTTGACTTAGATCCAATCAATCAAAGAAAAGAATAAGGATCAAGATGTACGGATTCGAGGCACTGACATTTAACGTACACGGAGGATTCCTTGAGGCGATCGTGAGAGGGCACAGATCGGGCCTCCTCACCGCCGCTGATTACAACAATCTCTGCCAGTGTGAAACCCTCGAGGACATCAAGATGCACCTTACTGCCACCGAGTACGGCTCTTATCTACAAAACGGTGCGTTTTATCTCTCTCTGTCCTCCGTCTTTTTTTGTGTTCGCTGTAGTTCGTCTTGCTCATACATTTATTCCTGATTTTTCAATTTTTTTTGGACTTTTGTGTCATTCTGCAATTTCGTTTTTTTACGATCAGATACGGTTGATCGCTTGATTATTCATTTTACTGCTTCTAATATGTCGGCTGGGCTGTGTTAATCCTATAAGTGAGTGGCCGGCGGTGAGAATTGTTGATGCATAAACGAAGATTCCAGTTGATGGATATAATGCGTGGCTTCGACGAATCCATTTGGCTTGTACTATAATTTCATATACGTTGAAACTAATTGTAATGTGTGTTTTCAAGCAATATATCATACGACAGTTTTGATTTCCAATGTTGATTTTGTGCAAATGTGCTCGCAGAGCCTTCACCGCTGCATACCACGACGATCGTGGAGAAATGTACCCTTAAGTTGGTTGATGAGTACAAGCAGATGCTATGTCAAGCAACGGAGCCCTTATCCACCTTCTTAGAGTACTGCACGTAAGTGATGTTTTTTTTTCTGTTGCTCGCCTCCATTAATAAAAATGAGTACAGAAGTAAATATTCATTGCTTCATGTTTTATCAAACATTCTTATCCAGTCCTCAATCCTCAGAAAATTTTATTATCTATTTGACTGAACATGCCGCATGTTTTGGTTTTCCATGGTGGTCAAAATTCCGTTCAAGTTCTCCTAAATCTTCTCACTTCTCTCATATTCTGGACATCTTTTTACCTCCGTATTTCTTGGGGTGTAAGGAGGGGTGGTGGAGAAACGGGATTGTTAGAGCACATGGAACTGGCTGCAATTCAGTTTATTCTGGACACTGGATAAACTTGAGAATTGTGGTCTATGAATAGTTCTTTTCTTATTTGCTTGTTCGTGATGTAGTTTCACTAAATCTTCCCTCTATTCGAGCTCTGTGTTATTCTGGTGTTTTGAACAACATGATATTTTCATGATTTTCTTGCCACACAGTATTTCTAGCAACATGCTTACAGTTCTATGTGTGAGACTTAGGTTTGAGCTATACTCACCTAAAGTTGGCTTCAAATTCAACTTAATGGCATTCCTGGGGAATATGTCTAGCATCCAACCAGTATGCAATATGAATTCCTAGAGCACACTGCATTTTTTTTAGTTTGTCAAAAGATTTCATGCTCTATATTAAAGTAAAGAATAATTGTTTCACTATTTTGACCAGATATGGGCACATGATAGACAATGTTGTCTTGATTGTTACTGGAACCTTGCACGAGAGAGATGTTCATGAATTATTGGAGAAATGCCATCCTTTGGGCATGTTTGACAGGTTTAGTTATTGCATTGTATTTCTTTGGGATTTAGAGTATCCTGAATTTCTCCTAAGTCTGGCTCTTTTCTTTTCCCCTTAGCATTGCCACTCTGGCCGTTGCTCAAAATATGAGAGAGCTTTACAGATTAGTTCTTGTTGACACACCATTGGCTCCTTATTTCTCTGAGTGTATCACATCTGAGGTATTTTTCATGAAACAAGTTTCTATTTTTTGGTCAGCTGAGGCATGTGTTCCTCAGTTTATGAAGAATATAATTATTCACGCGTACATAAGAGCAAATGCACATTTATGGTTGTCTCATAACTCTTGATTTTGTCTACTTGGATATGACATTATCCACTGTGGTGTGCTACCAGGATTTGGATGACATGAATATTGAAATAATGAGAAATACACTGTACAAGGCATACCTTGAGGATTTCTACAGATTTTGTCAGGTTTGATTGCTTTGTAAAGCAAATGAATTTTCACTTAGAATGTATACTGTTCTGCTTTTTGTAATTAAATTTCATATTTAAATAGAAACTTGGTGGTGCCACTGCTGAGATTATGTCTGACCTCCTTGCATTTGAGGCTGACAGAAGGGCCGTCAATATCTCCATAAATAGGTAGCGTTACTACATCTAATTCTATTTAAACATTTCTTAGGAAGTTTTACTCTTTTTTTTCTTGTATACTTGTATTGATCCTCTTGTTGATTACTACAATCTCAAAAAAATTTGCATTATATTGACTGCTTTTTCATATGGTTTGCTTGGTCTAGCATCGGCACTGAACTTACTCGGGATGACCGTAGAAAATTGTACTCCAACTTCGGTTTACTGTAAGTTTCAATCAGATTTTTTAATTTTTCCATTCCTTTGTGATTTTTACTCTAGTGGAATGTGTTTTATGGTCATTGGGTTTTTTGTGCAGTTATCCCTATGGCCATGAGGAACTTGCTGTATGTGAGGACTTGGATCAGGTGTGTTATGTGTTTAAATTATGTGATGCAGTTTGACTGACTGCCTTGGTTAGAAGGATTTGTTTTTTTCTTTGTCCTGTGCATCCTTCGAGTGCCCTATCAGTTTCAGACTAATATATTATAGGGATCATGTTTTTAACATTGTAACTTTTGGGAATTTTGTAATAAATCTGGCTCTGGGAGTTTGTTTGGTAGTAAATATCATATTTTTGAGTGATTTTTGGAATATAATTTTGCTAGTTAAGTGAATTGTAATATATAAGTATAAGTTTAAGTGTCATAGAACGTAGGCTTTATCTTCCTGCTCTGTCCATTGAGGCTGGGTGCTTTTTAAAATTTTTATCTTCATACTTTGAGACTGGGTTTTTGTGGTTTAGTATTTTCATTTACTTTGGGATTTTGGAAAACTCATAATTAAGTTTGTATTTAACATAAAATTTTTGGATCTCTTGACCTATATCTTGGTTATGGTTTGGCATCTATCTGTCGATTTGTTATGTTTTATTATAATTTCTTCACAGATTGATGTGTGGTGTATAAAATGAAAATCAGAAACAGAAAGCAATTGGTGTTAATGTTTGTATTTGTGTTCTCAAAATTGATTCTGACATACTTTTCCCTATTCATTTGTTTCTGATATTGTACTTACTTTGAACTAACATCTTGGCCTCTGTCCTCCCCTTTTTTATTTGGATTTCTGAATCAGGTCCGTGCTGTTATGGAAAAATATCCTCCTTATCAGTCAATTTTCTCCAAGTTGTCCTATGGTGAGAGCCAGCTACTTGACAAAGCATTTTATGAAGAGGAGGTCAAAAGGCTTTGTTTATCTTTTGAGCAGCAGGTTTGTATCTCTTTACTCTTGCATATATGCTTCATTTCTTATCCTTGATATTTCATCCAGCCATTGTCGCTCTTTCTTTTTTTAAAAAAGGGTCTATTGCCTGGTTGGCCCTTGCTTCCTATATTTTGCTCACGTTAGAACTGCATATTTACTCCACTTGGTTTTTCTATTTGTTAATCAGCTGCCGCACTTAAGAAATCAATATATAACTACTTTGAACTAACCCTTTGGTGTAATGTGTTTATCTACCTTGTTTTCTTGTCCTTTACTTTCTCATACTGACGCTCCATGGATGGCATTGTATGCTTCTTGATGCAGTTCCACTATGCTGTCTTTTTCGCCTACATAAGATTGAAGGAGCAGGAGATCAGGAATCTCATGTGGATATCTGAATGCGTAGCTCAGAATCAGAAATCTAGAGTTCATGACAGCGTTGTCTTTATATTTTAGTTGCTCACTAGCCATAGAGATAAAAAAATTCCTTTGCATATTCTACTGTACATTCCCTTTCGCATGATTATTAATTTATACTGTGGCAGAGATGCACTCTGTTGTTAGGTACATGTGCTAAATAAGCTTTTGGATACGTTCTATTTGTTGAGGCGACTCATGCATTAAGGTCCTTTCAACTTTATTGCTGCTGGAAACGATGGCTTTTATGTATTTTTTTATGCAAGCAACAACCATCTGTGTATGATTGGTACATTTGCAAGACAGCAAATAGGAAAATTGTGTTTGACAGATGCTTTCTAAATCTTTTAATTTGAAGATGTTTGAATTGTACCGTTATTTGAAAATTAACAGGTAACTCAAGCCTGTTCTTCACACAACTGGTAAGTGAAAATTCTTTAGTAGTTCTTATAGAAAAGCTGGATTGATTAATGGAGTGATGATTATGAAAGTGGATGGTCCACTTTATCCTTCTAGAGCAAAGAGAAGTCTATCCTGGTGAAGGGAGCAAAATGACTGTAGACCTACATATACTAACATACAACAGAGTCAACTTCAAACTTCTGCCGTCCCCAAGATATTTCTACCATCACAGCCAGCTCATGTTAGGAGATATTTCCCTAATCCTCAGATTCTGAATGCTATTGCAACTTTAAAAGTTCAGTTCTATAATCCACATGAACCCAGTACAACCTCATTATAATAACTTTCCATCCTTGTTCTGTCCAAAGTACATATATGATAATGCACAGTTTTGACGGCTAACCCCCCCTATTCTCAGGTGGATACTTGCACCAACTCCAAGTTAAGACGAATGGAACGTACGGATGTTACGGAATCCTTAAATGAATGGGAAATAGTTGTTAAAAACCACCATGTTCAAAGTGGCAGAAGCAGCAACAACAACCGCCACAATGTTCAAAGTGACCACTCCGATTCTCCCCCAAGTAGCGAGGACAGTCAGCATGTTCCGCCACCATCACCTCCGCCACCGTCACCACCACCAGAATCAACATCACCACTGCCAGAATCATTATCACCACCTCCAGAATCATCGTCACCACCGCCAGAATCATCTTCACCAGAGTTCCAAAGCCAATATCAACCAAGTTCAGAAGCCTCCACCAATAATGGGGTCGGCGGAGAAGCACTCCGCTCTGGTTCGGGACAGAAGGCAGGAAACAAGATTGCAAACCTTTTGAGGCCTGTGATTCTTTTTCTTGGAAGCAGAGTTCGGTATTATGTGGCTTCTAGAATTTGGTTTTTCTCACCGGCGTTGATGACTGCTGTGTTGGGGGCTGTCATGCTTTACTCAAGGCTGCAGAGGTGGCGTCTATGGCTCAAGGAAGAGAACAATCGTCTTACCCTTGCTATAAAAGAGAAAGACCAGGTTAATTACTAGCCAATTCCTTATTCCTCATTGTCTTTAACTTGATATTTCCCCGATTATCTTCTTTTTCCTAGCTAAACTATGAGCCAGATGTTACATATAAATTCTTGGACTTGTCATGGAACCCCTATTTGAGCCAACAAATACCCCGCTTAAATAAATACTTCAAAAAGATGGAAGGAAGCATCTGAGGTTTTAAGGGGCCTTAAAGTCCATTCTTGCTGAGTAGGTGTTTACTTTCCTTCTGTTGCTTTGTAAATTGTTTTAACTCTGCGTTGTGCATAATGTTGCAGAAGATTAACGGGCTCTTGGATCAGATTGCCCTACTGAAAGAAAGGCTATCAGTGCGCTTCAAGGTTCCTGTTATCCGAGTCCGTTAATTGATCCGAGTCAGTAGCATTATTATATGGGATTTTTCTCTGCTTTTGGATGGAATAGGTTTACGAATAGCCACAGGCATATATAATTATAGTTGAGAAGGGACTTATTACTATCCAATTTCAAAGAATTAAAAATATTTTAGTAATATATATTTATTATTTTTTTCAGATATTATATGCAATCTCTATGTTATATTGGTACAAGTATACTAATTGGGCTTGATTTTTGTTGGACCTCATACAGTAATCTTATGGGCCAAGGTTGTTATGGTATTACAAAATTGCCAGTACATGCTTTATCTCCAAATTAAAAAGAAGATCGAACAATATGAACTAGACGAAATTGTTTTTAAAAGAAAATTAATATTAATCATTTCTATATCTCGATACTTTATTGTTTTCGGTATGTGTAATCATCAAATCTTATTTATTTATTAAATTACGATCATATTTTTAAAAAATTCTATGTAATTTAAAAGAGGTGTATAATTTCTTAAATATATATTTTAAAAAATTACAATTGAACTGAAAATTCGATGATTGGGTCTAAATTACAAATTTAGCTACTGGATTTCAAAACCTTGACTTGACAAACCTTTCCCGGTCAAAACAACTAAATAATTACGTAACCTGATAGGATAATGAAAAAGTTAATAATCGATTTCTTCACTAAATTAGTCCAGTTCCCAGAGGAAGGAAGGAAACTGCTCGTTTTTTTAACGCAATCGGGCTTCCGATCAACACCGCAGACTCGAGTCTTCTGCCCTTCGCCGCGACGTCCCATTGCCTGACCGGCGAGTTAGCCTTGGTGCTTTGTGATTAAATAAAAACGAAAACAGTGGAAAAAATTACTATTGCTCTCTGTCTCCACGAAGTTCAAGGCACTCTGCACTCTCTCTTGCTTTTCTCGCTCCCAGTGTGCACGAGAGAAAGAGAAAAGGAGAGAAGGAGCTTTCTCTCATACGGTGCAGATCTCTCTCTCCCAGCCACCGGCAAGGCACTTGCTCTTGATCTTGTCTCTCCACTCTTCTTCTCTTTCGGTTTTGATTTCCTGCGATCTGTTTGCTTTTCGACTCTCCCCTGTTTTGGTCCTTGCCTGTTTTTGTTGCTAGAGAAGATCCTCATTCCTTTTTTTTTTTCTTATCTTAATTTTTTGTTACTTGCTAAGAGCATTCGTGATTTTATTTTTCCTTTTTATTATTCAAGGAGAAGCCGGAGAAAAACTCTTTTCTCTATGTTTGTTGACTTTGACTTTGCAGTTTCCGTCTGTGGACAACGGTTGGTGAGAGTGTTTGATGTTTATTTATGTCAATGTGTAGGATATAAGCTCTATCATAATTCTCTAGACTTGCCTATGAAGTGAGCAGTGAAGGTTAGGCCGGAATTAGGTTGTGTAAGAAGAATATTGTGTGGAAATGGGACGCCTCAAGTTGCATCCTGGGATTAATGCAATTGAAGAAGAACCCGAGGACTTCGACACTTCTGATTCAAGCAGGGCTGCAATGGCGTGCATGATTAATGCGGAAGTGGGTGCCGTATTGGCTGTTATGAGAAGAAACGTGAGATGGGGGGGTCGTTACATGTCGGGTGATGATCAGCTGGAGCACTCTCTGATACAGTCTATGAAAGCCTTGCGGAAGCAAATCTTTTCCTGGCAGAATTTGGGAAATTCGATCAACCCTACAGTGTTTCTCCAGCCGTTTCTGGAAGTGATTCGATCTGATGAAACTGGTGCACCTATCACCGGGGTGGCTTTGACTTCAGTCTACAAGATTTTGACTCTAGACGTGATAGATCAAGATAACTCAAATGTTGAAGATGCTATGCACTTGGTAGTTGATGCTGTGACGAGTTGCCGATTTGAGGTGACGGATCCTGCTTCAGAGGAGGTAGTACTGATGAAAATACTTCAGGTTCTTTTGGCTTGTATGAAATGTAAAGCATCGGTAATGCTGAGTAACCAGCATGTTTGTACCATAGTGAACACTTGTTTCCGCATAGTGCACCAAGCAGGATCCAAAAGCGAGTTGTTGCAGCAGATTGCTCGGTACACTATGTATGAACTTGTTAAGTGCATTTTTTCTCACCTTCGGGATGTTGAAAATACTGAACATGCATTAGTCAACGGAGTCAATGCTGTCAAACCAGAGGTATGATGGTAGCTTTCACTATTGCTTCATGGTTATTTTATGCCTTGTTTTACCCTGTGGTTCTCTTATTCAGCCTTTGGAGAGAGATAGGAATCAATGTTGAAGAGGTTACATGTCCCTTTGCTGTTTATACAAACTTTCTCTGGAAATGCTTATCTGAATTTTCAATCCCGCTACTTATTCTGAGAAATTTAAATGGAAATATTCCCTCTAAATATCTTTCTCTTCTCTTCTTTGAAATTTGACTACAGAAAAAATGTGATTCTTCCTGCAAATTCTCATGCTAGGATAGTTAAGGGAAGATCAATGGATGTTGGTTCTTAGATTCAGTCTACTGCTTTGAGCCCTCTGGTCCAGTGCCAATTCCATGCTGTCTTAGATCTTAGGTACTAAACCTGGCATGTTAACCCACATCATATTTTGTTGGGGCCTGCAAAATGCACTATACATCAAGAAAATAATGTGGACATTTTGATAACTTACACTAATACCTGTATCAACTATAAGTCATTACATAGATATAAGACAATGGAATTTATTCATTTTTTTGGACAACTTTATGATCTTTGAATGGATAATAGAAAATTTCCCTGTTAGACATGTATTAAATGTCAATTTCTTTTACAGGTTAGCGGGCTTGATAATGACTATGCTTTTGGGGGTAATATATTGGTGAATGGAAACAGTAATTCTGATCTAGATGGCCAGGCAACCTCTGGAAGCTTGGGTTCTAATATTTCCAGTGGTCTGGTGTCCATGGAAGAGCGTGCAATTGGAGTTGGTGGAAAAGATTCGGTTCCCTATGATATGCACCTCATGACAGAGCCATATGGGGTCCCAAGCATGGTTGAGATATTTCAATTTTTGTGTTCCTTACTAAACTCGGTCGAGCCTATGGGAGTTGGGCCCCGATCAAACACTATAGCCTTTGATGAAGATGTGCATTTTTTTGCTTTGAGCTTGATTAATTCAGCTGTTGAACTGGGGGGATCTGCTATTTGCCACCACCCTAGGTTATTAAGTTTAATCCAGGATGAATTATTCCGTAACTTGATGCAGTTTGGTTTGTCAATGAGCCCATTGATTCTATCAATGGTTTGTAGTATTGTTCTCAATCTGTATCACCATCTGCGAACTGAACTCAAACTACAGCTGGAGGCCTTCTTCTCTTGTGTGATTTTGAGGCTTGCCCAGAGCAGATATGGTGCTTCGTACCAGCAACAAGAGGTTGCTATGGAGGCCCTTGTGGATTTCTGCAGGCAGAAAACATTTATGGTGGAGATGTATGCAAACTTGGATTGTGACATAACATGCAGTAATGTGTTTGAAGACCTTGCTAATTTATTGTCAAGGAATGCATTTCCTGTGAACTGTCCCCTGTCTGCCATGCACATCCTTGCTCTGGATGGCCTGATTGCTGTTATTCAAGGGATGGCTGAAAGGATAGGTAATGGATTGGTTACTTCTGAACAATCTCCTGTGAATCTTGAGGAGTATACCCCATTCTGGATGGTGAAGTGCGATGATTATAGTGATCCTAATCATTGGGTTCCCTTTGTTCGACGACGAAAATACATTAAGAGACGGTTGATGATTGGTGCCGATCACTTTAATCGAGACCCAAAGAAAGGCCTGGAGTTTCTTCAAGGAACACACCTCTTGCCTGACAAACTTGACCCACAAAGTGTGGCCTGCTTTTTCAGGTATACTGCTGGGTTGGATAAGAATCTTGTTGGGGATTTTTTAGGGAATCATGATGAGTTTTGCGTTCAGGTTCTTCAAGAGTTTGCTGGGACTTTTGATTTCCAAGATATGAATCTGGATACTGCATTGAGGTTGTTCTTGGAAACTTTTAGGTTGCCTGGAGAATCTCAAAAAATACAAAGGGTGCTTGAGGCATTCTCTGAGAGATACTATGAGCAATCATCACATATTCTGGCAAACAAGGATGCGGCCCTTTTGTTATCCTATTCGCTTATAATGCTCAACACAGATTTACATAATATACAGGTAAAGAAAAAGATGACAGAGGAGGATTTCATCCGGAATAATAGGCTCATTAATGGTGGCAACGACCTACCTCGAGAATTCCTGTGCGAACTGTATCACTCAATTTGCAAGAATGAAATCCGCACGACACCAGAACAAAGAGCCGGTTTCCCTGAAATGACTGCCAGTCGTTGGATTGATCTGATGCACAAATCCAAGAATACTGCTCCATTCATTGTATCTGATTCTCGAGCACACCTGGACCATGATATGTTTGCTATAATGTCTGGACCAACCATTGCTGCTATCTCAGTGGTTTTTGATCATGCAGAACATGAAGATGTTTATCAAACATGTATAGATGGATTCTTGGCTGTTGCAAAAATTTCAGCGTGTCATCATCTTGAAGATGTACTGGATGATTTAGTGGTTTCTCTTTGTAAGTTCACAACACTTGTAAGTCCATCTTCTGTTGATGAACCTGTGCTAGCCTTTGGTGATGATACAAAAGCCAGGATGGCAACTGTGACTGTCTTCACCATTGCAAATAGGTATGGTGATTACATACGCACTGGTTGGAGAAATATACTAGATTGCATCTTACGATTGCACAAACTAGGCCTTCTTCCTGCTCGTGTGGCCAGCGATGCTGCTGATGAATCTGAGGCTTCTGCTGAATCTGGACATGCGAAACCTGTTGCGAATTCATTGTCTTCAGTTCAAATGCAGTCCATGGGAACACCCAGGAGATCCTCAGGATTGATGGGTCGATTCAGTCAGCTCTTATCTCTTGACACTGAGGAGCCAAGATTGCAGCCTACAGAACAGCAACTTGCTGCACACCAGCGTACACTTCAGACAATCCAAAAGTGTCATGTTGACAGCATATTTACCGAGAGCAAGTTCTTGCAGGCTGATTCCTTATTGCAGCTGGCAAGAGCACTCATCTGGGCTGCAGGGCGGCCTCAGAAAGGTAACAGTTCTCCAGAGGATGAAGATACTGCAGTTTTCTGCCTGGAATTGCTGATTGCAATAACCCTGAACAATCGGGACAGGATTGTGCTATTGTGGCAGGGCGTTTATGAGCACATAGCTAATATAGTCCAGTCAACTGTAATGCCTTGTGCCTTAGTGGAGAAGGCTGTTTTTGGACTGCTTCGGATTTGTCAGCGACTGCTTCCTTACAAAGAGAACTTGGCTGATGAACTTTTGAGGTCACTCCAGCTTGTCTTGAAGCTTGATGCTCGTGTTGCTGATGCATACTGCGAGCAAATAACACAGGAAGTTAGTCGTCTTGTAAAAGCAAATGCTACACACATCAGATCGCTAATGGGGTGGCGCACAATTACATCTCTACTTTCCATCACAGCTCGACACCCAGAAGCTTCTGAAGCAGGATTTGATGCACTCATGTTCATTATGTCTGATGGAGCTCACTTGCTGCCAGCCAACTATGTTATATGTGTTGATGCTGCAAGACAGTTTGCTGAGTCTCGTGTAGGGCAGGCAGAAAGATCTGCACGTGCACTGGATCTTATGGCTGGTTCTGTTGATTGTCTAGCTAGGTGGTGTCATGAGGCCAAGGAAACAATGGGGGAGGAGGAATCTGCAAAATTATCACAGGATACTGGGGAGATGTGGCTGAGAGTTGTACAGGGGTTGCGAAAGGTATGCTTGGATCAGAGAGAAGAGGTTAGAAACCATGCTCTTCTGTCATTGCAGAAGTGCTTGACTGGGGTGGACGGAATTGACATAGCCCATGGTTTGTGGTTACAATGTTTTGATATGGTGATCTTCACAATGCTAGATGACTTGCTTGATATTGCTCAGGGACACCAAAAGGATTACAGAAACATGGAAGGCACACTAATAATTGCAGTGAAGCTTCTGTCAAAAGTGTTCTTACAGTTACTTCATGAACTAGCGCAGTTAACAACTTTCTGTAAACTTTGGCTGGGAGTGCTTAGTCGGATGGAAAAGTACATAAAGGTAAAAGTAAAAGGGAAGAAGAACGAAAAGCTTCAGGAAGTAGTCCCGGAGCTTCTTAAGAGCACCTTGCTCGTAATGAAGAACAAGGGAGTACTAGTGCAGAGGAATGCATTAGGCGGGGATAGCTTGTGGGAACTAACCTGGCTTCATGTCAATAACATATCTCCATCTTTGCAAACCGAGGTGTTCCCTGATCAAGATTTGGAACAGTCACATGATAAGCGAGGTGAAATTGGTGGGGGTTTGGTGTCTGACGAAAAAAGTTCCGCTTGTTTGAGAGAATCCATGTCTGCTACAGCTACAGGCACAGGAAGTTAATACTCCCCGTTGTATGTTTCAGGTAGTAAACCTGATATCTCCTTTGCTCATATCCGTAACTGAGGGCACATAAATGACGGAGTTGAGATGATTTTTTTCCCTTGTTTTTGGATCTAATGGGAAATAGAAGTAAAGATATCTCGCCAACGTAGCATCCGTGCCGGTTGATGAATATTGAATAATAACCCTATTCTTCTTCTCCTACTACCATTGCCGGTGAGCCAAGCTGATGTTGTCTTTTTCACGGAAATGGTTTTCTCTGAGAGTTGGGATTTTGGAAGTGTTCCTGCAGATGTAAGATTGGTCCTCTGTGATTTGTGTGTCTGCAAAAGTTGCAGGAGTTTAGTTTCCTGCTCAAGAAGTGACTTTCTTTGTACTCTTTTGCTCATGATGTACAGAACTTCAATCTGAAACCACTATTTCAAAGTAGTTTATGAGATTTAGTCAGTATTGGAATCAAGATTTGTGTGTGTTTTTTCTCCTTCTCCTTTTCCTGTTCCTGTGATTGTGCTTGCTTGTGAACTTGACAAGTTTATGGAAGCTCACACTAAAAAAGAAGACAAATTATGCCCTTGTCAACTTTTTTTTGTTTAACCCCGATGGAGCAATCGTCTGCGGTGTAGTGCGACACCGGCAAAGATACACAAGGAACGACGCGTCGGTTATGGGGATGACCGATTGACCGTTTTAGTTTCATTTCCTTGACTTGGCTGCCATTGAGAGGCAAGCAGGCAGAGGAAAACCTTTGCCATTGACTCCTAAATGAGTTTGGATCCCTAAACCCCACTCTCCGATCAGACACCCCCACCAAAATGCACACAACCCGAATCCTCCTTCCGCTTCTGCTCCTCATCACCGTCTCCACGACTTGTGCCTCATCACTGTCATCATCCACCCCAATCCCAGGTCTAGACTCATTTCTCTCCCAGCAATCCAACCGAGACCCACTCTCGAGCAACGACTCCTACCACAGCCTCCCAAGCTCCCTCAAGAAGCTCCTCTCCCAATCCACGCCTCCTCACCCCCACATCCCCACCCTCATCTCCTCCCTCCTGTCCCTTACGCTCCCTTTCTCGGTCCACATCCGCCTCGTGGGCCCGCAATTCCCTTCCGATTCCGACTCCGTCCTCTCCTCCTTCCTCTCCACCCCTCACCCTTCCAACCACTTTCATGTCATCTCCTCTGGCTCGCACTCATCCAACCACCGCCTCTCCCTCCAACACTCCCCCCATTTCCATGTCTCCCACTCCGCTCCATCCCTCGCCTCCCGCCTCTCCGACGCCCTTAGCTCTGCCATCGCCTCAGTTCCCTCCCCGCTTCGCTCCTCTCTCTCTCCCATCCCATACGCCGCCGTCGACCGCATCATCCGCCAAGATTTCGACAAGGAAAAACCCGTACAAGGAATCTATATTTACCTTCTCTCTTTGGGCTCCCAACCCAAGAAATATGCCTATAGCTACTCATCAGGAGATTCCTCTCCCGGCTTCGCTAAATGCTTGGGCAGCATCTGGACCGGAAAGGAGAGGTACTTATGGATTGATCTAGCTGCTGGACCCGTAGATTATGGCCCGGCTCTCTCGGGAGATGGAGTCTTGCCCAAAGGCGAGTTTCATCCTCTGGCAGCATTGCACGGCCGCCCTAAGTCGCAGAAGGCGCTTCTTGCTGACTTGGCTTCCTTGATTTGGAGCGCTTATCAGGTATTAGTGGTGCCCTCATTGAGAATCCCTGTGTATTACGACAACTCTTTGATTGTTGAGTTTGTACATATTTATGGGTCTGAGAGTAGCAAGGATTCGACGGGGTTGGACTGGAGAGAGATCGAGAAGAGTTTTTTGGAAGAGGCCAGTGAGGGTGGGTTGTTGTTGAAGAATCAGTCCTTGCAGTTTAGGAATTACGGGTTGAGCTATGGTCAATGCTCGATTTGTGCCTTCGCTATTTCCAAATCCATTAGTTCCTATACATCTAGGTTTTTGTTTGAGAACTACACTCTGATTGCGAGTGAGTATTTGGACTCGAAGAGATTGCATCAGATACTGTCTGATTCTGCTGAAGAGTTGAGGAGGATTGCAGGGATCCCTGAGGAGGATTTTAGCACGGTGCTGCCTGTTTATGTGTTTGATTTGGATTATAATAATCTGTTGTTACTTGATCGTTATCATCAGTCTGTTGCGTTTCAAGATATGGTTATTGCAGTGAGGTCCAAGATTTCACAAACTGTGAGTGATTATAGCTGCAATGGTCGTCATATGTTTACACACAACAGGGAGCTTGAGAGGCCACTTGTTGGTTCCATTCTGCAGAGCATGTGGGGTGTATCTCCCACGCATATGTCATGGAGTCCAATGCATAATAACACTTTGGTGGACTATACTTGGAGTGTTGGGCAGACACCTTTTGGACCCTTTTCAGAAACCTCATCTCTGTCATTTGTTCAGAAGGATGCTGCCAGGAGAAATGTTCTCTTGACTTCCTTGAATTACAGTATAACGAGTGCTATTGATGTTCTGAAGTCTATAGCAGCACATGGAGGGGAAAGGAATCTCCTCAAGCAGCATCGGCATGCTGAGTTCATACAGAGATGGAAGTTGTTCAAGTATAAGCTCGACAAAACAGTTTCTGCTTTATCTCATTTGGACTTTGACTTGGCTTTGTATTACTTGAAGTCCTCAGATCATGATTTGTATGCTATCCACTCTCTTGTTTACAATGCATCCCAAGAATTGGAGGCAACTCTTGTCTGTTTCAAGGACCCACCTTTTCCATGGGGTTCACTTTTGATGTCTGCAGTAGGTTTCTCCGCTGTCCTCTACGTTTTTGCCAAAAGAGACAAACTTTTTAGGAATAAACGAAAGCAATTTTGATTTTTTTTTGAGGGTTAGACTTTTGTACCATTCGGGCAGTACACAGTAAATGTATTTCTGCGAGCGAGGCAGGTCTGAAACTCGGACATTGATTTTCTATTTACTTGAATCTCATACCATTTGTAATTGGATCCCATTTTCTTCCATTGCCCCGTCGTTTCATTTTTATCTGGTATGTGAAATTTTCTACTGGTCTATCTGCATTTCTTTGCTAGTATTCGCCTTATTTGTCCGTGACAAGTACAGAGGGATATATGTGCTTCAAATATGCTGCAGTTCTCTGTGTTTTATGCCAAAAACAGAGGTTTTTCCTCTTCATTAGGGCGACAGCAAGTGACCACTCCATATGTGATACGACGTCGTTAACCATATCGCGCCACATGTACTAGTGGTGAGCATACACATCCTCTTGTTATATAAACCCTCTGAAACCCGATCGTCAAGCTTTTCAAGCTCATCTGAAGCGCTCTCACTTCCTGATTCTTGCTCTCATCCGTAACAGCGATCTGTATGAAATGAGCGACGGTCTCCTCTTCAACAGTATCTCCCTCGGCGGCCGTGGTGGCACTGTAAATCTCTCCCTCATACATGCTTGTTCCGTCTCTGTCGATAGGTTCTTCACATGTTTCACGGCTTATGGGTCTTCTGTCTTTCTGTGGTTTCGGGCTCTGCTCTCTATGGGACTCCAGTTATTTTTATCCCGAGGATATGCTTCGGCTTTTGGGGTTTGCATTGCTACGGATTGGGAGGACTAGAATAACAAACTTTTGCTATCAGTGCATCATGTTTTCTTATTGTGTTGTCAGCAACCCTAATTTTGTCAGATACGTCTAACTTTGGGTCTTTTGCTAGAGTGAGCGAGCAACAGTGGTGGGAGAGAAATAATTGTTCGAGACGGTTGTGTTTGGCGTCTCGTCTAGAAACCTCAATTTTAGCTCATGTTTTTTCCATGTCTTGATCCAGAATCCCGGGCAGCTCAAGGTTCATTCCGGGGGCATTGTGTGGAAGAAACAGGGCGGTGGCAAAGCTGTAGAAGTAGATAAATCGGATATTGTGAGAATAACATGGATGAAAGTCCCAAGGACGAATCAACTCGGTATTCAACTCAAGGATGGGCTCCATTACAAATTCACCGGATTTCGCGACCAGGTCCTTCTTACATGTTTCAATATTTCAAAGTAGCTTACATTTCAGCTCTCGAATTTTCAGTTCTCAATGTTACAGCACCCGCCTTGAAACTGTGAGAGTAAGACTACCGATTTTGGGAAATTTTATTTACTAGTCGATTATTGTTATTTCTTGCATAGGGTTAGTGCTGTTTGCATTCCGTTTTAACTCATACGCTATGTAGCCTTTTTGGATACTATGCTAAGCCATCTCAGAATGTTAAGGGTGATGCATATCGATGAAGTATTTGAAAAATCGCGTTTTGGAAACTTTCCGATAATCTTGCATGAAGTGTTACAGCTAACTAATTCTTATCCTCTTCTTCTGTTTTTGGCTTTGTAGGATTTTGCTAGCTTGGCCAACTATTTCCAAACCACTTGTGGCATAACCCCAGAAGAGAAGCAGCTTTCTGTTAGTGGCCGTAACTGGGGAGAGGTTGATTTGAATGGTTGGTGGTTTTGTGCTATTTTGTTATCTGGATATGTGTTGTACGCCAGTTCTCTTTTTCCATTTATTAAATCCTTTCTTAGCGGTGATATACTCATCAGTTATCTTGGCTGGTTGCAGGAAATATGCTTTCTTTCTCGGTTGGTTCCAAGCAAGCATTTGAGGTATCTTTAGCGGATGTCTCACAGACACAGATGCAAGGAAAAAATGATGTCATTCTGGAGTTCCACGTAGATGATACAACTGGTGCTAATGAGGTAGTTTTATTATAAAACTGCTTATACATTGTAGTCAAATTTTTTAACTTTGGAAACATTGCATGAATTTGTGTCCATAATTTCCCTTCATTACCTTTCTGTCAGTTATATGATTGTGACATGTGATTAATGGGAAAAAACCTAAATGTTTTGGTTGTCATATTGGAGCAGTTATCTGACTTTTTTGTGATGTTGGTGTTATATTGCAGAAAGATTCACTGATGGAGATAAGTTTTCACATACCTAATACCAACACACAGTTTGTTGGCGATGAAAATCATCCTCCTGCTCAGGTGAATTTATGTACTGCTTGGATTGTCTGATTATATGAGCTATGTGATTGACTTGCTGATTTCCTGCTGATCAATTTTGTGCAGGTTTTCCGAGACAAAATTATGTCAATGGCAGATGTTGGACCTGGAGGTGAAGATGCTGTTGTTACATTTGAGGGCATTGCAATTCTCACACCGAGGTAGAAATTTTGTATATTGAAATTATTGCACACATATGCATGTTTATTGATTTCATTAGCCATCTTGATCTTGCCTTTTGTCAACTCATTAAAGTCATTGTGTTATCCAGAGGTCGGTACAGTGTTGAACTTCATTTGTCTTTCTTGCGTCTCCAAGGACAGGCCAATGATTTCAAAATTCAGTATAGCAGTGTTGTTCGCCTCTTTTTGCTTCCCAAGGTCTTACTTTCATCTCTTACTTGTCTACCTTAATGGACGCTGATATCAAGTGGTTGGAAACCGCATGTGCATGCTTTTGTGTGTTTAAAGAATTTTTAACATTTTTCTTCTAGCTGTCTTTTATTACAATTCTCTTCACTATCTTTTAGTTCAGATTCCACTTATTGTGCACACATTCATGGGAATGTTCATGCCTGTGTGTCTGGAGATAGTTCTGTGGCATCGCTTTCGCTGTAGTCATGATTCTCTTGATTATCTTTTACAGTTTGCATTCAACTTTTTTGACATGAGATCTTAATGAATTGTTTCGTTTTGGCATTCACAGTCTAATCAGCCGCATACTTTTGTTGTTGTAACTCTTGATCCACCTATCCGTAAAGGGCAAACTTTGTATCCACATATTGTGTTGCAGGTACTGTTGGTATCATGTCTACAGTCTTTGGTTTGCTTGCTGTGGTTGTGTTTTCCTAGTCTTCTCATGCGTACTTATGTTTCATGCAGTTTGATACTGATTATGTGGTCCAAAGCAACCTGTCTATGAATGATGATCTATTCAACACAAAGTATAAGGACAAATTAGAGCCATCTTATAAGGTAATACCCTGGGTGCCTTATGATAAGATTACTCGAGGTATATTTGCTTTCACCTTCTTCCAATTATGATGTGAGATTGGCTACCAATTTAATAGCATTTCTGCTATGGTTTACTTTTTATAACAGGGGCTTATTCATGAAGTGTTCACCACAATATTGCGTGGTTTGTCTGGTGCCAAAGTAACTAAGCCAGGAAAATTCCGCAGTTGTCAAGATGGTTATGCAGTGAAATCATCACTTAAAGCTGAAGATGGAATCCTGTACCCACTTGAGAAAAGCTTTTTCTTTTTACCCAAACCCCCAACTCTGATTCTTCACGAGGAGGTACATATTTAATATGTTCATACCAGTTATGCATGTGGTTTTGATCCATAATTAACGAATTGAGCTTTAGTTGGATTCTGATTTCTTGCTTTCTATTTTTCAACTCTGATTTTTGCAAGATTGAATATGTGGAGTTTGAGAGGCATGCTGCTGGTGGTTCAAATATGCATTACTTTGATCTTCTCATAAGACTTAAAACTGAGCAAGAACATCTTTTTCGTAACATTCAGAGAAATGAATATCATAACCTTTTTGATTTCATCAGGTAAGTTTTTCTTTGGTTACACGGCGTTCTCTTAAGTTTTCATTGCTAAATGTTTAGTTGTCGATGTACAGCGGGAAGGGTTTGAAAATTATGAATCTGGGAAATGCTAAGCCAACAAATGGAGTGGTTGCTGCTCTGGGTGATGATGATGATGATGCTGTTGACCCACATCTTGCACGCATTAAAAATCTGGCTGCTGAGGATGATGAGAGTGATGAAGAGGTGAATTTTTTAGTTAATTTATTGTGCAGCAATTCTCAGCTCATAGCTACTCAATCTTAATTTGAAACCTTCATATCATTTACATATCGTATTATGCATAGCCTGCTTATTTGACATCATCCCTTTGGCCTCATGCATCTATCCTAAGCTTGATTGAGATTCAAGAGAATTTGTACACGTGCTCATGAATCATATCTGGTATTTGCAGGATGAAGATTTTGTTGCAGACAAAGACGACGAAGGCTCTCCAACTGATGATTCTGGGGGGGATGACTCTGATGCCAGTGAAAGTGGAGATGAGAAAGAGGCAAGTCATCAAATTTCATTTTCACCTTTATACATTAAAGGATTTTTCTTCTACAATTGCTTGAGTCGACCATAACTATGAATTGTGAAATGCAGAAGCCCGTGAAAAAGGATGCAAAAAAGATGCCTTCATCTTCTAAAACAACATCGAAGAAGAAAGTGAATGATGTAGATGAAGGCGGTTCGAAGAAGAAAAAACAGAAAAAGAAGGATCCTAATGCACCAAAGAAGGCTTTGAGTGGATACAATTTCTTCTTCCAGATGGAGGGGGAGGTGGGTGTAATTCTCTTTCTATACAACCATATTCTTTTAACTTATTGATCCCAATTTTATTTAGTTGTTTGTTTGATGACAGGACATAAAGAAAAACAATCCTGGAATCAAGTTTTTAGAATTAAATAAAGCACTTGTAGACAAGTGGAAACAGATGTCCGGTATACTTTCTTATTTATCGTTTTTTTTTAAAAAAAATTTTGTCAACGGATTGAAATAAAATCATTATTTGTTTTAATATGCAGCGGAGCAGAGAGAACCTTACGAGGAAAGAGCACGAGCGGATAGAAAACGATATAAAGACGAGGTCAGCGGATACAAGAATCCACAACCAATGAATGTCGATTCTGGAAATGATTCTGACAGTGCATAGTCTTTACAACTCAATTTCATCAGTTTTGAGACTCTACTTAAGCAGTCCGCCCTTTTCTTCGACTCTGTTTTAACTTTTAAGGTTATTTTATATTATACTTGGGTGGTAGGATTGGGTGCTGTTGTGACTTCAGATTACCGGCTATCAGCCGCTGCAGTCGTTATTTCAGTGTGGGCTCTGGGCTCGTACAATGTATGAACTGCAGTCTTCAATTTCCTCTTATCAATTGCTTCAATGGCTGAACGCCATAGTCTTTTTGAGACGAGGTATCAAATTTGATACATTATGCCATGTACCGGGCTTAACTAGCACTTTCTTTGGTTTGTTGTGGAATGTCAAAGGTGAATGTTAGCCCTATTTCGATGTAGGAAATGCATGATCTACTCCAGCTATACTTTGGGTGGGGGAAAGAGTCTGGATTTTGAATCGTGGTAACGTGAAAAATATCATAATTTTAAAGAAGAGCGAGCGGTGGTTTTATTTTATTGAAGAAAAGGAAATGTCCTTTCCCTTACTTGGTTAGCGTAAGCAAATTTTATTAATGTAGACAGAAACTAAATCAAGTTGTCGGGAACCATGAAGATGATGGCTCTCAAGACGTCACACAATGATGGCCACAACCAAACAAGGGACGTCAATGAAGAATGACTGAGGTACTTTATTTAACCTTGAATTGCCAATGTGGAATTCTTATTTTGGGTTTATCAGTTGTGGAACCATTTTACTCGAGAAGGCTTTGGAAGAAGAAAGGTTAGAGGTAGATTTCATTAAGCAAACGAATTTTTGTTCCCAAACTTTTTTCATTGGCACATCGATATCTGGCAATCCAAAAGAAAGATTCTAATGGTGAATTCCACTAATTATGCTATGCTGCTCACGACATGTCTAGAAAATGGCTAGCGAATTTCGCTGGCAACACATACTCCAAACTAGTGACCACATTGAGACACATCGTTTCTAACATTTTCTACCAACTCGGCAATTCAATGCACCAGCATGGCGTGTCATTCTGGTTGCATATGAACCATGTTTCGCCTTTATCATGTACTTCCTCTGTGGTCGCTCCACTTCGGGATTCCCGGATTCAACAAAGTAGGCTCCGTTCATCATCACATCATCCTCTGATCTCCATGTCCAGTTTTTCCATTCGGATTCTGAAGCATAGTCTCTCTTGGTTACCTGCAGTAAATCAATATATAAGTATGTGCAGTTATAGATAACCTGCTCGAGTCTTTGCAAAAGAATGGAAGATGGTGTGCTCAGAATGTTATTTATAGTTGCCTGTTTCAAGTGAGATTCATCCGGTGCAATGAAGCGATTGCCCTGGCTGATAATGGTAGGATGCTTGCTACCACCGATGGCATAAAGAAGCCAGTGGGTGTAGTCATTGTTAACTACATGGAAGAAACCCCATCTGCATCTTGGCATTCTCTGCACCAGCCCTTGCCCGAAATGGTTGAATGCAATCGTTACTTGCATCAGTTTGTCACCAGAGAAGCTATCGCTAGCACCCAACAAGATCACCTGCGAGATTTTCTCATCGGAGTAAGACAAATCATCAAACCCTCTATGGTTTGCGCTCAAGTAAACATGACTCAAGTTGTACTCACGTCATTGTGGTGAGTGAAATGGGAATTGGAGATAGTGACTGCTGTGGATCCCTGGACTGCATCAATAAGTCCATCGGTGCACCGTGACATAGAAACATGATCGATCCAAATGTTTGTGGACCCAAAGATGGAAATCCCATCTCCATCACTCTTAGTTCTCAGCCCAAAGTGATCCACTGAGTCCCTAACCAAGCCACCGTTGGTTTCGACAATGTGATGGATATGTATTCCGTGGATGATGACATTGGTAATAAACTGCAAGGTAATGCCAGCACCATAAGAAATGTGTATATTGGCTCCCCGACCATCAATCGTCTTGTTGCTGGTGAAGATAAGCTCCTGGGCCAACTTGATGTTCATGTCATGGGAAAATGTAATCCACAATGGCTTCGTTTGGATCACAGCGTGACGCAAAGTCCCTGGTTTGGGGTTCACCACATCATCGTCTGTATTGTCAGTGACCAGATAGAACTCTCCGTCAACCCCTCCGGTGGTTTTCCTGCCGAAACCTAATGCGCAGTTGGCTAGCTGCTTTCGATCCGTCGCCCAGTCCTTGCGGCATCTCCAGCACCGGTCGACAGGGTTGGTTACTTCGCATGGACCCTTATATCGACGTTTTCCTTGCCTCAGGTTCCTCCTCGTATTGTTTTTCGCTTTCACTTCCGCAAAAGTCCTGAGCCAAATAATAAAACGGATTGAACTTTACCCGAAATGTGAAAATAAAAATACAAAGATTGCTATTTTCCTGCGAAAGTGTATATTCTAAGCATCAGTGGCGATGTGTTTACTTGTCAACTCGGAAGTTCAAATCCTCAGTGACGTCTTCAGGGTCTGGTTCATAGGCTTGTATGGTCGAGTTCTTGGCATGTTCCTCTCGTTGCTTCCATACATCGTCGTAAACGGCAATGTCCGCCAACAGGCTAGGAATCACGGTGGCAAAACACAAGATAAAGACCAAGCTTACCTTGCTCATCTTCATTTTTTTTTTCTCTTTTCAAATCTTTAAGTTGTTATCTTTTCCCCCACAAAAGGAAAAACCTGCACTTGCTTTTTTGGTGTTTTTTTCCTTTTTTGTTATATAGTAGCCCAAGTCAGAAACGAACCTAGGTTAGTTGATGAAGGTCGAGGCTTGAACCAGCAAGACGTGGGCTCAAACCACGATGAACCCAGGTGAATTGCTAATCTCTCAATCAATCCTTTCCCTGGTTATAAAGTAGACCTTCTGGATACACCAGCAAATTTCGGGAACTTTGGTTTGTTACGTACCTCCAAATTTAGAAGCGTAAGGAGAGGATAACCGTCGTCTTATGAGTGGTTGAGGTGTGCAAAGCCACTGGTTTTGTGAAAGTATCAAAGCACTAGTCTAAATTTAGAGCCACAAATCCTTTTTCTTTCCAATCAATCTTTCAGGGACATGTATGAGCACTAGTCTACGATTAGGATCAGAGGATGGCTTGTATTGTCATTGCATTGTATTTTATGACAATCGGAGGGCTCTTATCACTGCATTTATCTGGAAGAGGTACCTGATCGAGTATTCAGACCTGCCACAAATGTACTTCAAGGAGTAACCAAGAAATAAATAGGCAATACGGATGTTCTGGCATATATTTCTCAACCAAAATTCAGAGTCATGCATGTTCTGGGATATGGATGGATCCATTATTAATGTTTTTTTCTTTCGCTTAACCTGTTCTTGCAGATAATAACTCTATTAATCACAGTAATGGTGTCAGGTTCTCAATTAATACCCACAGCTGCACCTTTTGATCAAGCGGTCTTTAGTTGATCCCTTCCTTTTTAGGCACGCTTAGATACGAAATCGGCCTGATGGTAGATGAAACCCAAAAACCTGAGCGCATCAGAAATTTGGGCTGTACATCAGAGTCTAACTATATAAATCCTGAAGACACTTGGCCGATTTTCCAATGATGTCATCATATACATTTTGTCCCCTTTATATTGTATTCTGACTAAAAATTGATGTCTTTGATTCATATCTAGTATTTGAGAAAGGAACTGGGAAGAACTTTTAACAGGAAAAGGTCAATGGAGGTTTCTCTTTATGAACGTAAATCGTGCAATGAATCCCTTATGCCAAAAGTGGACAGGCGTGACTTGGATTATCGGACTCAACTCCAGAGAAAGTTCGTTTCTGAAATCCCACCGCTTAGGCCTTGAAAGGCAACGAATCTAACTTTCTCTGTAAGTGAAACGACCATTCTACGAGCTTTTTCTTCAGTTTCTTAGAATTGTTTTAACAGTTTCAGTTTCATGTAGAAGAAACAGAACAGCTTTTTCCCCTTTTCATGCAAGAGAATTACGACTTGAGGAAAAAAAAAGATCAATACATAAGTGGTGATGCAGCTTTGAAGTATATAATAATGGCTCTGCTTTTCTGATTCATAAACAGCATTTCGAGTTTTAAGACATTCTTTCCTTCATTTACCAGAACAGTGAAGGAATATCTACAAATCCTATGCTACGCGGCAATTCAGAGAATAACGCTACAGTTACATTATAGCTCATGAAAACATGTATACACAACAGGAATTAAATGCAAGTCTGGAATTATTAATATGCTCATCTACTGCAAATTAGATTGGTCGGATCCTGTCAGCATCTCTTTTATCATTTTCTAATATTTGATACGCCATTTCTGTGATTCAGAACAGAGGGTGGCAAGCACAAAAAAGTGGCAAAGGGAACAACAAAGTCGCAACATCCACGAGGGGTTGTCTGGGCATCCCTCACATACGCAAAGGACAGCTTTTACATAATGTCTGCGGCTCACAGAGAATGGCTTGTCTGTATGCAGCAGACATACTGCTCGGACAAGTCCATGCGTCCCAGGATATTATGATTCTAAGATCATTGAAAAACAACACAGAAGTGATATTGATTCGGAGAACATCATGTTCCAACATTATAACATGCTTTGATTCATCAAATTCTTTAGACCCTAATGGGGATGAGTGTTCTTGGTGCCTGTATGATGAGGAAGGGTAAACACATGAACCATTGCTCAAGCCACAGCTTCTGCAATGTAAAGTGCATCTTAAAAAGCAATGTCAGAAGACATATGCTAACAAGTTTCAGCCACAACCCACAGCTGTAACGTTGTGCCTTGTCATGATTTCTGAATTCTATGAGGTAATAACGAGCAACAACTCTTGCAGAGCATATTCTGTTAGAAATCTCGAATTTTTCATAACACACAAAAACCTGTCATATGTGAGACAAGATGCAGTGTTACATTTTCTTGCACCAGAAAACCAAGATGTTCAACCACTTTAGTGGAAGAAAGTTGTGGAAGGGGTAAGTGACGGATTACACATGAAGGATTGCAGTTTCTGGTACAAGAAACAATCCTGAAGTAAGGGACAATAGTTCTTTTGTGGAAAAAAAAAAGAAATTTATATTTCCAAAAGTGAATTCTCTCCTCAACAATTATTCTCACACTTTTGACCATATTCAGCATAACTCTTTCTTACCACTGTCATTGGCTCCATACTGTCAATTACTTTCCTTGCAGTTCACTCCTTCACTCTGGGAAGGAAATTGCAGAAGATAAGAATACAGAGTTGGTAACATGGACTTTCTTGACTTAGTAGGCCAATGAAAATTTGAACAGATAATACCCATGACAGAAAAACAACACTTTACCTATTTCCTACCTACATGAACCTCCATAAAGAATGAATCATCCATTTCTGGAGGGTAATTTTAAAAAATAAATAAAGAAAAAGAAATTAAAGGTAACCTAAGAGACAAGATTTAAGAGCTAGTCTCTGCCTATAGAGAGCTCTGCTTTGCTTAAAGAACCAATGATACCAAAAGAACTAACAGTAAGGAATTGCGAATATATCTTTAATCCCAGATGACGAAAATGACCTGATCTTTCATTAAGGAGAAAGATTCTCCAAGTTTCAGGACAGCATTTCACTGCAAATGAGACTTCACCATCACAATTTGCCACCAAGCACTCGTAGCAAAAAGCATACAAAATATATATTACATTGAAGAAGCATCATAAACTATGCCAACAAGCAAAATACAAAGATATGATACATAAAAAAGGCAATAAATCATGATAGCTCCCTGACACAACAAAGTCAGAAATCTAAGGTCATATTGGGAACTAAGGAACATTTTTAATGAGGCATCTATGCAAACAGCTTATGCTGCCTCGACTTTTCACAATCTGCAAAGCAATCCAGGACAAGTTATATAAAAGATTTTTCCACAAAGGATCTACACAAAAATAAATAAGCAGCATTGGTCAGAACCCCTTCAATCACTGCTTGCCATTGCCATGATTTCCTTAGATGATGTCTACCATGTAGTTTCAGCTACAGTTCCGTTATATTTTTCCATGATATTGGCTTACACCTCTGTGAAATATTGGAGGTTGTTTACCCCCGATCAGTGTGCAGGCATAAACAAGTTCGTTGCTAAATTTTCAATACCTTTGTTGTCATTCCAGGTTATCTCCAGTAACAATCCCTACAAAATGAACCTCAAACTCATACTCTCAGACTTTCTTCAGAAACTACTCGCCCTTCTAGTCCTCACTGCACTCTCCAGATTCACCGCTCGAGCAAGGTTGAATTGGATCATTACTGGTGTCTCTCTGTCTACTTTGCCTAACACTTTGATCCTGGGAATTCCACTCTTAAAGGCTATGTACGGAGTCGAAGCGGAGAAACTCCTTCCCCAGATAGTAGTCCTGCAAAGCTTGATTTGGTATAATTTGTTACTGTTTTTGTTTGAGCTCAATGCCACCAAGGAAGCCTCCGTCACCCCAGCTTCAGAAAACACAGGTAGGTTTTTCAGGTTTGGCATTTCGAGTTTTTAATTCAAACATGAGTTAGATCACTCCTTATCTTCAACAACACATCAGATTCTTCTACAATTAATCCTCTCTTCACTCAGACTTTGGTTTCAGCAGATAAATAAGTGGGCCCTCAAAACATTACAATTCTCTCTATCCATCCATCCATCTCTTTCATTCCTTCTGTTTTAATTATTTCATCCCAATGGCACATTATATGAATCCTGCCCTTTCCTGGAAATGTATTACTGAAAATGATAAAACCAACATAGCAGCGTTAAGCGCACGCCTAAACCCACTAAAATTGTACCCTTTTGCAGTTCCACTATGTAATATTATGTTCTGTCTGTTGGAAGCATATATTCGACGAGAATAATGATAGCTATCATCCATTCGCATGCAACTCGTTTCTTTTAATATATATGAATTGTCTGTTGAGAGATATGGTTAATGCTGTTTTAAGGGGACGAAGAGACCCCTCAAGAAGCACAATCGAAAGAGGCAGGAGAGGAAGCAGCGCAGACTAGAACAACTAGAAAACTCCAGACAATGCGCCTTCTATTGACTGTGGGAAAGAAGCTAATCGGCAATCCTAATTTTCATGCTACATTGTTGGGTCTTATTTGGGCTAGTATACACTTCAGGTGATTCTGCTGAAGTATCAAGACCATCAAATCTTACCTTAATTTACTATGGCATCAGCTTTTGCTAAGTAAGCTAACAAGGCTAATCCTGTTCCAGGTGGGAGGTAAAACTGCCGGAAATTGTTGACAAATCAATACTGATATTGTCGAATGGAGGATTGGGTATGGCAATGTTCAGCTTAGGTATGATCTGAAACAAAAATACTTTCTCAACATGGACTATTAGCTATAATCTAATCTCGCAGTAGATTATAGAACTTCCAATTCTTGATAGGTCTGTTCATGGCGTTGCGCCCAAGTATAATAGCGTGTGGCATCCGACTGGCAATCGTAGCCATGGCAATGAAATTCCTTGCGGGCCCTGCCCTCATGGCTGTCTCTTCCGTATCCACGGGACTGAGGCATACAGACCTAAGAGTTGCAATTGTACAGGTACATAAGATTTTCTTTCTTCAACCCACAATCAGAATCCTGCAGATAGGATCGTGTATATATCAAACAATGCTCCTTCCTGGGCTTGCAGGCTGCTCTTCCTCAGGGGATCGTCCCCTTTGTGTTTGCCAAAGAGTATAATGTTCATCCAGACATATTGAGCACAGGGTAACCGATGATTTCCTCTACATTCCCATTTTATGGAGTGGTCAAACATCAATAATTCCAGGACGTGTTTAACCTAGTTTTTATTTGCAGGGTAATCTTCGGCATGCTCATAAGCATGCCCATAGCGTTGGCCTACTACTCCCTCCTGGCATTATAAACCACTGAGGCAATTACGCACACAAATTAATTTCCCCGGGATTAGTGCTGCTAATCTGAGGCTCCTGAGATGTAGAAAGCATTACAGACTGACTCTGAAAGGAAAGTTTGTTCGACCTTCCTCGAAAAGGATGGCTTGATCACATCTTTCTGTTCTTTTCTTTTTCTTCAAAACTCATAATTGTACCCCTATGGCATATTCTGCAGTCCAATATCAAGCCCATGAGTTAATTATTTTTTTATGAAAAACCATTAATTTAGCTAACGATCAAATTCCTGATCGCTGAGAGTCTTAAAGAGAAACTGCTGTTATGCACCGGTGAGTGGGATCGTAACGTTGTTTGTAACTTCTAGTGCGAGGCTGCTTGAAGCATCCCGTCTCGATTCTGGGTGGCGAAATCATTAACTGCACCAGGTCCGTGGGGGATGAACACAGCTGATGATTTACGAGAGACGCCAATCTCCTTCATGGTGTCGAAGTACTGTGTGATAAGAACCATGTCAAGGACATCCTTGACAGTAGTCCCTGGGACATTAACGGAGAAACCAAGCACACTGTCTCTGAGACCGTCCACAATTGCCTGTCGTTTCCGGGCAATACCCAATCCTGCTAGGTACTTGGATTCTGATTCACCCTCTGCTCGCTTTATCTGGATAATTTTCTCGGCCTCTGCTTTGTCATTAGCCGCTACCCTCAACCTTGCAGCTGTCGGAGGAGGAGAATAATTTTGTTAAATAAAGAAGGGTTATACCAGTAAGGTTGAAGCTATTACAGCAGCAAAGGAAACATGTTTCCAGTGGTAATTCTATTAATAAATGTTGACTACAGAAGAATATGCATCCATTTAGAGAGTGGTTTCCTGATAAAAGATAATAATTTCTTTCCAGATTTCGATGGGCACGACCCTACTGGCATATCTTACCAGCATTAATTTCATTCATGGCCCGTTTCACATGCTCATCTGGTTCTATATCAGTGATCAGTGTCTGAACAATTTCATATCCATATGTAGACATAGCCTGTGAATCATCACAAACTGTGATCAGTTTTGTTTATGGAATTGCGTTGTAAGGCGAAGGCAAGGCGAGCATACCTTTTCAAGCTCTTCCTCAACAGCTTTTGCTATATCGTTCTTTTGCTCAAAAACGTCGTCCAAGTTCAGTTTCGGTACACTCGCCCTGACCACTGAGCCACATTGAATACATTTCAGTTGTTCTGGAATTCACTTATCTACTGTCCTAATATATATTTATGCACGAAAACTATACCATAAAAAACATAGGCTTGGATTTGTTCTCTACTGTTGCTAAGCTTGTAGAAAGCATCACTTGCAGTACCTGCAAGGACACGGTATTGCACGGATGCCACAACATCGACAAACACATTATCCTGCAGAAAAAGAGGAGGATGTTACCATAACAGAGAAACATAACTGATCGATGGTAGACATCGATGAGAGCTTTAGAATTTCGGGTCTACAAGAAAAGAACCATCTGAGATTGCAGTTTATGATTCTCACAAACTAGAAATTCCTCTCAGAAATCCAAAGCGACATGGAAGGAAGAAAGGACAAAAATATGGGATATGGTCAACCGACCTTCGTTTTGGTCTCGCAACGAACATCCAGCTGCTGCAATCGAAGTGAGAGATTGCCAGCAAGCCGGCTTCCAAGGAACCATGGCATGCAGTGACAACCAGGCTCAAGTACTTGTTCAAACTTGCCAAATCTCTCCCTGATGGCCACTGTGGACTGCTCCACTTTTACCAAGCATAACAGATTCCCCATTTCTGCACCCTAATGTATCATCCGTTCTTTAGAAATCAAGGATGATAAGCTACTACAAAAGTATCTTTTTGTACACTTTATCATCCACAATGATTGTGCCCAAATAGTCAAACCAAGTTACTGAGAGGTCTAATCTAAAAAAAAGAAGACAAAAACCTTTATAAGAAGCCTCCCTTTTTTGCAATTTTACATACAGTGATTGATTGAGGGTAAAGCATAAGATTCAAAATTTTGATCTATAGATGCAAATGCACTGTACTTGGTAAGAGACATACCGAGATAAGCAGGAGGCAAAGAAGCTGACAGGACTCGAAGATACATTGCGTGTGTATGTATAGTTCAAACTCTTAACGCATAAACACCACCAGTTGATTTTACACAATAACGAGGAACCTGCTTAAATGTAATGTTTTGACTGGTCTAACACAAATCTCTGCTTCTACGCTTAAAATTCCAAGTCCAAAGCAATTTTTTCTATCTGCGTTACGATCGTTTTTGATGGGGATTAGTATCTGACCACGCCAATCGTGTAAGAATCTTTATACAGTAGGCCCGGACAGCAACTGAGATTATGATATTGAAGTCCAACAGAATGATGGGATATATACCCTGTTAATGTCAATGAACATCAACCCATGTCAAGTAGCATTTTATGTAATGTGATATCGAATATTAAACATTTAACCAACATGATAGTGAGATATGCACAGCGCATCTTTGCTGATATCACTATATCGACACAGAGATTTGGCATGGCAGGCTGGTGGAAATTTCGTGTCTTGTTTCTGAGGAGACAGATATTACTGAGATAATATCTTCGCTTTAAGCTGAGGAGATCCTGCCCACTTGTGGACGTTCATATGCATCATCTTCCCTTGTCGGCTGACAAGAGAGTTTCTGAGTGCTTGCAATGGTAAACGCAGTGAAAGCTCTTTTGGTTTTTTTGTTCAATGGGGAGTTTCCATCGTAGAATATGACAGAAAGTTTTAGCCAACAGTTAACCAGTCCTTGTGCAGGAGGACTCCAGTGCGAAGCCGGCCAGCCTCACAACTCGTACAAGGAGTAGAAATTGCAGAAATCGAATGAAACAACACTAAGTGATCCACTAAATAAGAAAGAAGAATTTATATCATAAAATTGCTCCACATTAGTTTCCACTATTTAATTACACAGTAAAACCCTTTGCATGAAAACACCTAGCTAGCAGAATAAAGAAGATAGGCAATCACAAAAGTACCAGAGTGTATGCATCCCATTACTAAAATGATCATAGTTGAAAGCTAGCCTTCTCATCCTGAACCATGCGGACAAGCCACCGAATTTCACAAAACTCCTCTTAGTCATCCTCAAACTCGCCACATAGACATAACCCTCTAACAAAGTCCCTTGGCGCCGGCCGGACAAGATAACTGATGAGTTAAACTCCTATGGAAGAGCTAGATGCAAGACACAAACAAGCGTGGATACACAGGAAGATAAGGTACTACGATTTTTTACCATTAGGTCTTGGTGATTGGTGAGGCTGGTTATATGGAGAAGCACGCGCATCACTTAAACTGGACAAACTCCTTAATGGTTGTCCGTTCCTAGTTACAAAACCTGCTTGTACTCTAATACCATTTTTAGCATTCATGTTTGATTTGCTTCGACCTGCTTGCATGGTTTGGAAGTAAAAGGAAGAGTTGGCCATATCCTTCATGCTTGGCAGAGGTTTAAGTGTTTCAACAACTTCACTCATCTGAGGCCTGGCTTTGGGGTCTCGGCTAAGACACTGGGCAGCTAGCTGGATAGCTTTATGAGCACCTTTAATTGAGAAATGACCTTCCAGACGAGGATCTAGTAACCGGTAGCATCTTTTTCTATCTCCAAAAAGTGGTCTAGCCCATTCCACAAGGTTGTGCTCCCTATTTGGTCTGGTTTTGTCAACGGATCTTCTCCCGGTCAGCAATTCAAGTAAGACTACTCCAAAGCTATAGACATCGCTCTTTGATGTCAAATGTCCTAAGCCAGAAGGAAGGCATAATATTAGCCCATAATCAGGTTATGACTGTGCATGTTTTGAACATCTGGTTTTCCAAAGAAAGCAGTGAAATGTAGAAAATAGAATGAAGAGGAGGCAGATAAGCTGCATATAGGTGCAAGTATGCAATATGATGATATAATAAATACAACTCCAGAATGAAACGTACAGGGGAAAAAATTTAACCTTGGAAGAAAACTAAATAAGAATGGGAATGTTTAAACCATACAAAGTCTTGATAGCTGGTTACTTGTCCAAATAAATGAACTCAATGCATGGGAAGATAACAAGTCACAGAAAAAGGCATGGCATAGGACCAGTTGAGAAGATAGATCATAGACTATTGTCATGCAAAAGGGAAAGTTTTGTGCCAATGCCTACAGGTGAGCAGCGGCTCCATTGGTAATTTGGCTTTGGAACAAGAATCCTCAGAGCTCTCCGACACTAAAATCATTGTATCATTACTACCATGAGATACTAGCACTAATTGCCGGTTTGAACATTAATACTACACAGCAGACTGGCGAGAGTAATAGGTTAGGACTGAACACCCTACAGCCTCATCCTTACCCGGCACTCGAAATTGAGAAAGGGTAAACAATCCCCTTCTAGGAAGAATATGATGATCATAGCAAGCACAAAGGCAACTCATGTACACAATAGTCAATCATCTGAACATATTTGGGATGGAAAACTCATGCACATGCTAATCAATCCTCCAAAAAGATTTGTGCTGGATCTACGTAAAGAAGAAAGACAGAAAGAAATTCAAATCACTCACCCGTCATCACATATTCTGGGGCCGCATAACCATATGTTCCCATAACTCGAGTAGATACATGAGTTTTGCCTTCATCAGGAGCATCTTTGGCAAGTCCGAAATCAGAAAGTTTGGCATTATAATCCTAAAAGATCACCATAGTTTTCAAAACTTAGAAGATTGAAAAAATAGAAAAGCGAAGAAAAAGTTAATGCAGGGAAGAAATAAAAATGTACAGAAGCCACATACAGCATCTAATAAGATGTTAGATGTTTTAAAATCACGATATATCACAGGTTTCTCAGACTCTTCATGCAGAAAGGCAAGACCCTTAGCAGCACCATGAGCAATTTTCATTCTGATAGACCAGTGAAGAGGCAGAGACCCTTCTGCGTATAACATGGTTGTTATCAGAGAAACATTAACATTGGTCATGGCATCATACACATGCAAATGATTAAAAGAAGGAAATAGATACAACTGGCTATCAGAGTATGAAAGGTAGTCATAAATGTTGAAGTCATCCGTGCATGGAAAGTAACATCAGAGCTTGTGGTGATTAAAAAAAGGAATAATAAGAAGTCATTTGAACAACCCATTATATGCCATCTACAAGAAACGGAAATACTAAAGACTTTGGATCTATAAGATTTAAAGTTGCATACTTCTAAAGAGATGATTCTCCAAACTTCCTCGTGGCATAAACTCATAGACTAGCAGCCTCTGATCATCTTCCATGCAATAACCTACCAATTTAACCAGATTTGGATGGAGAAGGTTCCCAAGAAAATTAACTTCAGCCTACAATGTTTGTTCAAAAGCCTATTAGTGAGGATAGGATAACCATATTGTAACACCGAAAGAGGAAGATACGGGTTAGACATAGAGAAGGTTCATACAAGCCATTCTTTATGCCCCTGAAGTCCATCCTGGTTGAGGGTTTTCACAGCAACAACAAGCCCAGTTCCAGGTTTCACAGGAGCAGTTCCATTCTCCTCAATCCAACCTTTGAAAACACAACCAAAACCACCCTCCCCAAGAAGACTTTCAGGCCTGAAATTTCTAGTTGCTAATTTAAGATCATTAAATGTGAACTTCCGAAGCTGAGAAGCAAGCTTGAGTTCCTCGCTGATTGTCAGCAATGACGAAGAACTCTCAGCACGGCTACTGGCTGTAGAGGATGGCACTGGAATAACTGGCTGGTCTTGACTTTTCTCGTGCTTCGATTTACATTCTACTGGAGATCAGAGCACAGGATAAATATATTGTTCAAATCAAGTATGTATTTACAAGCATTTCTGAATAACTATATCTTGGTATTCATATCGAGTAGGTAGCGACAAATATTAGCAAACAAATTCATTGTTTACCTTTGAAATTACAGGAACTTAACCAGGATAAATAAAGGAACAACTGTCTTATCATTAACTTAGCTATCTCTAGAAATGCTACACTATTTGAGTAAGGCCAAGTATCCTTTTTTAACTCACTAACACGAAAGAACCTGAGTTTTGGTTGGAAGGCTAGCATCTTCTTTAGCTGTCTCAACCACTGGCAACAATGAAGTAGCAAGGTTCTAAGAAAGTTAATATCCACTACATCGGACACAAACACATCTTTGAACTCCCAAAAGGTTACTAAAACTTGGAAGCAAAATGATCAAAAGAAAACCAAACATCGTCATGACAAAATACAGCGTACTTGATCTCAAGATGAAAGAATGTTCATCAAAATATAATTTCCCAGCAGGCCAAATGCTCGAGATTCTAGAAATCAAGAGAAAGAAACTGATCTCCACGACCAAATAAAACAAAACTTGACAAAAACCAGAAGCAAGAGAAGAAACAATAAAAGACAGTATTACCATATGGAGTAGAAATTACACTAAGAGAGCTGTCAACTTTTGATCTCGAAGACATGCAGCCTCCTATCAACCTCAATTTAACCCAACATCCAATCCCTCCCTCTTTCTTCCCATTGCTCTCGTCCTTCACGGTTTTCTTTTTCTTTGATTTCTCATCAAAATTCTTTACTTTCACAAAACCCGGAGTCAAACTCATGTTCATAAATATTTTAAGGAAAAAAAAAGAGAGACAAAAAGAAGAAAAGCTCGATCACCAGTCCACAGATAAAACAAACATAGAGAAACCCATTTCAGTAGAGCTCTCTCCGGACTCAAAAGAATCATAAAAAAAAAAGGAAAAAATGGATTATCAATGGAAAACCAATGACACCCGGTTGTGGAGTTTAGTCAAAAGAAGTTTTGATAGGGACAAAGAAGGAGAGAAGCTCGAGAAAGAGGAAAAAATGTCCAACAACGGGCAGGTTGGGCAGGTTGAAACAGAGGGTACGGGGGGAAAGAGAAAAGTGAGGAAGAGGATTGGTTAGAACAGTAAACTCGGCATATTCCAGACAAGAAATCATGTGATGAAATACATTTAATGGAACCCAACCCAATAAAGAGTTCTTGTACAGGGATTTGCTTTCTCTTTGTCCGTTAATAAGTTAGCATCTGTACATGTAGAACCAACCTGTAGCATTGTATCAAATTACCAAGTAAAAGACAATTTCCTCTTGTAGCAAAGATATTCTTCTTGTTGATAAACTTGAAGTCACACGTTTCCGCTCTTGTTTGCTCCAGAAAATTCCTCCTGTGTAGCTCGCTCAATAATTTGCACTGCATTAAAACGGGGAGAATATCTCGGAACCGCTTGTTTGGGCTGATCACTGATGCGCCTGCCCATTCTTTTCTAGACTACAAAATTCAATATCATCATTAGCTTTGGAAAACAATCCCCAGGCAACCCTTCAAGGCAGCTATTGAAAGAACAACTGAGAACAGTCAACCATCCCGTCTTATTCTGTCAATTTCCAACCAACTTCTTCTAGATGAATACATTCCTAATTGATTTGATTAGACATAGAATAAGATGGATGCTGATATGATGTTAGGACACTCAGGCATTCAACCGGGCTACCCGGATTCCAGCCCCGACAACGGAGTCTTTTTCCTTTTGTAAAGTCCACTCCATTGACTAATAATATGGGCCGAAATTTCCTGGGTCTTGAGATCTTGCTTTCAGAGCCCAATTATTTTTCTCAGGCCTTCACAGCTGAAGAAGGTCCAAACAAAATCGTGGCACATCACGTTGGCATGACGGGTGATCCAAAGACCCTGCACAGACACCAGTTACTTGACCTTGTACGGTCGCTGCCTGCTTCACAGGAATCCACTGAAGGTCACCATCCATGGCTGATCGGTATAGTTTTGCCAATATTCTGTATAGCAATTATAAGCAGTGAGTGTGCTTGTCTTCTCTTTTCTACATCTACAACCATAACCAGCATGGTTTTGGGTTTGTTGGAGTGCTGATGCGGACAGCATATCAGAACCTGCAAGTACTCTTGTCCCGGTGGGGATCAGAACTGTCACCAGCTCGAACAAAGGAACCCACAAAATCAAACACAGAATATGTAGTTTATGCTTGGGATTTGGTAATTGGCAGCATCTACTATTTTCAGCAAAATAACCAATTAAATTCCTCGCTTATGCCTCGTAGATGTTAACCGTCTTTATCAATCCCCACAACCATAACCCTTCCGAGTTCGGTTTCTTACCTAGTGCACGATGAGACTGAAGTGAGAGCTATCTTAAAGAACGAGAAGCATAATGTAAGGAAAGAGCGAGGAGAGTAGTTTTTCTGTACATGGAATGGTCTGCGGATGTGAAATTACTTCTTATTTCTCAACGCACTCGTAAGTAAAGCCAAAAACTGAAAAAAAAGGTAATTATACAAACCTGAATCGTAACGGTTAATTTTTGAATTAAACTAAATCTGAGGTTTACTACTTGACAGATTGCGAGCGTTCGTGTAGCCGGTATTTCCTTTGGCAGGGAATAGGGATCGATACCGGGTGGAGCCGTATGGAGAATAAAGACCGACCTCAGGCCCAACAGATCATTTTGGGCTCTTTACTTAGTGAAATGGGCGGGGCGGCCTTCCTAATTCAAAATGAAACCTAACCATCACCAAGCAATTGCTTCCGTAAGTTGTAAAGTATCATGTTCACAAACAAAGCATACTACCGATTATGGACACATGAGTCTTCCACCACAATTAGCATGCCCAAATCACGTCACGGCATCTTGAAGAAAGATATTTTGGAAACAAGGCTACCCATTAACAATATTGATAGATTTTACTCACAATGTCCCCGTACGCGTTAGTAGAAGAAAGAAATTCAGTGAAAGGATCGAAATAAAGAAGGGTGCAGCTAATGTGGCATTCCTAACAACAATCTTTTACTGTTCAATGCACCCAGTGTGTTTCAAAATTTTCACTGAAGATACCTGAAAACAAGCAGCGTTCTTTGAAGCTTTGAGGTATCACATGAACTAATAAAGGGCTGCTGAAGAAGGCAGAACTACGATCGTCAGACTTTGTTACTTTTCATTAGGACTAGCGTGCTTATGGAAAGGCCATATGTTAACAAGGCACTCAAGTACCGCTGCACTTTTTGCAAAATATCCCGAGAATCCAGCGGGTGCTAAAGGGGGGGGAAAGTCCTCAGCCGGCATGGCAAATGGGCGAACCATCTTTTCCATTTTCTCCCATGTCAAACATGATTCCACCTCCTGTAGCCTTTCTGGGCCCATTATGGGAAGTGTGTGCTCTTGAGGCAATGAGGTAGCCTTGTTGTCATTCTTCTGCCAAAACAAAAGGCATACAGCGAAACTTGTTAGCACCAATCCTTTGAAGTATAAGTCAGTTTAAACTAATATACTGCAGACCACGGTTGGTAATGAGATTTACTAAAGTAGAATGACTACCAGAGTACAATTTGTCAAGAAATACAGAATTGTCAAAATGATTCGAATCTCCAGAAAAATGTTTATCATCTATGAGGCAATTCGAAGCTGTATATACGGCCTGTATCCCAAGAGGAATAACTGTTGAAGCGTAGCTATGGCCAAAGTCCAGAAGCCTACTATCTTGCGGATGTGAGCATTGAGATCAAAATTAAGAGCCAAAACAACATTATATTGTTTTCCAGTTTTCTTTTTTTAAATATGCCGATTAACTTCCTCATAAGACATTTCAAAAAAAAAACTTCCTCATAAGATGTTACGTGGAGGAGGCATCAGGCCTCCTAAAATTTGACATTGTTCGCTTAAGTGATTACAGGACACAACCCGGGTGGACAATCTCCGAAACAAACTATTAGAGCCTTACCTCCAAAGGAGATAAGTCTGCCCCACGGCTAAACGTCATCTCTACACGAAATCTTTTTGGGTCTTCCATGTCGACCTGCAAAATCAAATTGAGGCGTATGCCTGAACGTGAGAAGCAATAATGTAAGACTATAACTGGAGCATAAATCTATAACTGACCGCTTGACATGTTGAACCAGCTCAAAGCTATATGCTCTCACATTTACTAGGCATCATATATTTGACGTGCAACCAACCACTTAAGGAAAACAAGAAGATAAATAAAAGAAGAATAAATAGTATAGAAACAATATGCAAGAAAGAAACTTTACCACCTCAGTGTTCTCAAACATCCTCAGAACAATATAACTCATGTAGTCAAGTTCCTTAGCACTAAACAGACGCTCCAAGGCACTACGACAAACAAGACTATCCTCTCCTTGAAGAGATTCATCCAAGTTACAGTAGCGGAGAACATTCATAAGAGAATGAATATGTGATTCCTGTCATGCAAAGTTGCAAATTAATTTCACAGAAAACTTAAACAGTTAACTGTAGTTTCTTCAGAAATCAGGTTAAGCACCAAAGTAACGCGTGCATCTGGACTCAATAGAGAAAGAATTCCAAGAAGAGAAAAAAAGAAAGTGGTTTGTTCCTATATCATATGCTAGTAAAAGCATTGAGTTAGAAGTAGAAAGAGATGTCAAATGTCAGTTAAACAGAAATGACACAAGTTACACTTACCGATGTAAAATAAAGTCGTGTGCGGACATGCCGTTCAGGAGTCTTTACATTTGCATACCTGATTAGAGATCGGGGACTGGCAATAAGTAATTTTAAAATAAAAAAGAAGATTAAATCAGAGGGTTTAGATTTTACTTTGGGTCCAAACGGTACTTGGTCTCTTTATCATCATCGTCATCTTGATCTAGTGATATTTCACTTGCGGTGCTAGTTCTTCTTCCATCTTCATTCTTAACGGAGAGCTTTGATTGATAATCTGCATCCTCCCTTTCAGCCTTCATTGCGTTTGGAAGCTGATCTTGATTGCCCTTTAATTCAGTGACACTGATGGCCTCCTCACGAGTATTCCTCAAGTCAATCAATATTTTACCCAACAAACGACGGGCAATCTGAATTGCATCAGAATAAGTATAGCTATCTCCAAGTATGAATCAATATCATTCGGCATTTACATGCAGAATCAAGGAAGAAATTATACATGCTTAAATAATATTAAGTAAAAATAAAGTAACATAGTGACCATTTCTCTGTTTCTATTTTTTTTCCCATTTTACTCAAGACTGGTAATCAATTTAACACTGGGTTAATCGTGTAGGTACACATCTCTAGATTGTTACTGATTCATTTGCGCCTATGCTGGGATCCAGTGGTTATTCAGTCTTATTATAACGCAGTATTAACTATGATACTGTAGATTATTAATAATTATCTGCAAGAAATATTCTCAAGATTCTTATTTTTTAACAAGAGGGAATTGCTGATAAAAGTTGTTCAAGGTTTGCACCAAAATACTGACAACACACAAATAGTTGAAAAGCCATTAGAATGTGCTAATTTAAATGCAGAAGCATCATATCTGGAACTTCACCTTTGAGCCAATCTTCAATTTCTGTTTTGGATTAATCCCATATTCGTTAGGGATGACACCATCTGCAAGTAGCTGAAACAACAGTAGACAGAGCACGACAAAAGTTAAAATATCACATGTTTACAATTGAGAGATTGTTGGAGGTGCGGATTTCGTGTTTTGGTAACCTATTTCTCTAACCAACATATATAATTTGAGATTATTAATTGTTTTAAAACATGAAAAAAAACTTGTTTGGACGGTATCACCATCAAAGTCAATATCTGAGAGCCCGAGGATAGATAGATTTACAGTGTTCATGTTAACCACATGAACGATTAGTGGCAACACAGAAGTCAATAAATAGAAAACGTAACAAGAAAAATGAAAATCATGTTCCCTCCAAGGATTGGTCATGAAAGCAATAATCAATTTTCACCTGAGCAACTTTGAAGAGTTCATCCAGACCTTCCAGATTAAGATGATCATTGTGCAAGAGATCGTATCTGTCAAGATGGTAGGTTAAGAGGAGAAACACCATAGCAGCAAGAGCAGAACTCAAGTAATTACCATATGATACCTCTTGTTTTAAGATAGACATTCTGAGTACAGATATAGCAAGATAATCTAGAGCAAAGACATATTTCAACAGAAATTGAGTATGGATACAAGGACACACATGTACTTCCTAATGCTGGTGCATACCGTGCATATATGCGCGCACATGTATGTAAATCCCAAGCATCTCACTTTGAGTAATTCATCAACTCAAAACTATACAATTCCACATCAGTACCAACCAGCCCAAATGACTGTATGTGTGGCAGGAACCGCAGAATCTTTCGACAATAATACTATACCTCCTATAAGCTACATTCCAACACAAAATTTAGGTGGAGGACAGAAGACTTACTTGCAAGAATCATAAACATCAGGAATTTGTGTAATATCAAACCGTCTGCAAGTGAATCATAACAAAAAGGTAAGACAAGATAGCATCGCAATACCCAGACACAAAATGAAATGAAAAATAAGACGCTTCAACTTGACTATCAAACTCTTATGCATTGAGGACCATATAAAGAACATAGCAACACCATACTCTTTGCGTTCATTATATAAGTCTTTTTCAAGTTTCCGCCAGCGAGCAAACATCAAAAGGAATCCCTCACTACCACAAGGTAATCCAGCAGCAATACGAGAAATATCAATGTTTGTTTTGCCAAGAGCCTTTGCTTGGTCATATGGAGGAATTACAGTATATGAACTTGTCTCAGTTAATGATTCATCTTCATCCTTGGCAAGTAGTCTCACTTGTTCTGTGACCTTCTTAGTCAATTGAACCTATCAATAAGTAAATTAAGAAAAAAGAAGAAATACCCATAACAGAATAACAGAAATACATGATTGTTGTACAAGAAATATGAAAAATAAAGTGCTGCCATAAAAAAATTTTCTCCTTTCTGTCATAGTTCACTCTAAAATTAGAGCAAAATGCAAACTTAAACATCAAAATTTTCATTAACCGTTGCAGACCATTACAGAATCAGCACTAAGTTCATGTCGCACGTGCTGGATATAGAATTTGGTTGTCTGAAGTGAAAATGCACTGGGGTTTTGCCGCTCAATTACTGAATGTTAGGTATATATTTTATGTTGGCATTTGGAACAAAATTGTTCCAAGTGTATGCAGTCAACAAATAAATCCAGGATGCAAAGAGACCAAAATGATCAAATTGTAGAACAATTTTTGGGAATATATACAGGCAAGCAAAATACAAGTAGGAAACTTCATTACAATAGTAAAACACATATCAGGTAAAACTAAAAATAACAAGGAAAACAATCAAAACAATCCAGATACATTCTATAATAGACTTAGAATGAGAATTATGCGAAGGGAATGCTACTGTGTTCTCCAATTAAGAGAAATGGCATTCCCGATACCAGCATTTGTATGTGTCATCTACTATGTGATCATACATGAACAGATTCAGAAAAGTGATTTTTCATTGAAAATCAGCTAACCAGTTTTGGGAGAAGCTCAGAAGCATTAGAAGGCAACCCAGCTCCATCAGTCATCCAAGGAAATTCGTTTGATCCAGAACTATTCTGTGTCTTCACTCTTGAAGTTATGATCTCATGCAACCTAGCCTACAAAATTTAACTCATTAACAAATTCTTGCTCTAAACATGGTTAATGGGCCCTGACTTAAGGGAACGACTATGAGAAAGAAAACTGGAACAAGTTCATCCAGTCCTACAGCTTCCTTTCAAATTACTGGAAGCATAATTAATATAAATGGGAACAGAGAGCATAATCTATTCCAACAGCGAAACAAACCTTTGCTTCATTCATTTCAGTGCTAGCATTGTCAAGTCCATCCAACATAGAGGAATCCTTGCTAACAAGGGATACCTAGGTCAAATTCTTTTGAGTCAGTCATCAGTAAACTTCTTCATGCAATCAAAACCAGTGAGAGAGATCACAAACCAGGATTGGTGTAAGTTGTCCTTCTAAATCAAGAAGGCCCTTGGCAAATGCAGCAGCAGACATCTGCCACCAAATATTCATGAATGTAGGGCAGAACTTTAGTTTATAAAATTTTCAGACAACAAAACCTCCAGAGCCGTTGTAAGTACAATATGGTCTCTTACCTGCACACGACCCTCATCAGAGCTGTAAATTTTAAGATCATGGCGGTAAGTACTATGTAGTCGGAGTAGACCAGTACCTTCACCTGTAGTTTTTATGTCTTTGTCAAGAGAAGCAAAGAAAGATTGTCGACAGTATATCTAATAAATTTTGGAGTTATAAAGATAAATATGAAAATTTGATCAGTCGTCACATACTAAAGAAAGTAATGGACCTATTCTAGCCTGTCAAGACAATTGAAACAAGAATATTGCACTAAGATACATATATTGACACACAAAACATTATGAAATCTCCAGAGATAAAGACTGACAGATTGTACATGCTTTGAGTACTTTGTAAATACATGCCAACCCAAATTAAAGCAAGATTGTCAAAATTCCTTGGTATTCAAAAGACATAAATTGATCATAAGGAGCTGCAGATTGAAAACGGAAGCTGCCATTTTAACAAACTAAGACAAGCTATCCTCAAGTTCTTGTCAGTCTCTGCTCTGAGAGTACTTGACCAAATATTAAAGGACACACTCAGCATTACAAGCTCCAATAACTGTAGCCCAAAAGACAGGAACTTTTCATTGAAACCAGCACCAATATTTATGAGCAATAATAGAAAAGATTCATTATTTTCACCTGGATACATATTATTTCGAAAATATCTTCCCAGTTCTTCTGCCTGCAAGAATTACAAATGAAAAAAATAACTGAAACAGGGTCTAAAGAGGTTGATTTGACTGTAATTATTGCACTTTTGGCACCTTAGCATATAGCACAATTTAAACTCGCATAACAATTGAGTGAAAAATTTAAAGTGAAGACTGCACACGACTTGTTGATAATAAAAACCTGCATTCTTCCGGCATGAGTGAGAACACCCCCATACTTAAGAACCATCAGCGCTTCAACTGGTCGTTCTTCCTCGCCTTCACCATTGGTATTTTGGACTTTAACCCATTTGAGCGGCTTCAGTTGGACTTTCCGATAAATACCAGAGAAATGCCCCCCCTATATTAAGACACGATAGAAAGTCAGAAAAATAAATACATCTGAAATATTTTCCTGATGGTTGAACAGGACATTAACGAAGAAAGGCAATAAGGCTAATCACAGAACAAGGTAATGACTATTCAGTCTTTTTCTCAGACTGAAATACTGCCAACATTGCTAAAATTATTTTGAAAACTCAGTGAAACACATGTTTTGGAAGTAACATTAATTACACGATACCACAACAATTCTTCAGGAAAAACCATAACTCTGAAGAGCATAAGGATGAAAAACTGAAAATACCAAGATACCATCAAAATTCAATTCAATTATGACACAAAAATGTCAAAAGAGAAGAGAATCATGCAATAGGAAAAGTCAGTGAACCCAAGAGAACAAACGCTGTTCCAATTGAAAAATTGAATATTCAAGCGAGACAATTTTACCTCCTCAAGCACTGCTTTAACTTGACGCAACTTTTCAGCATGCTCAAAGTCTTCTGCCTCGCTATCACTGCCTCGCCCCGGTCTACAATGTCAATAATCACCAATAGATCAGTGTTGCCTTCAGAATCAAGTCAAAAGTTTCAGCGTGCTCAAACATATTGCATAAAATCAAAAAATCAAAAAATCAGCAAATCAGTAAATGATAACCAAGGACCTAGAGAACTTTGTATAAGATCATGACCAGCAGTCATTAATTTGATAATGATCTTGCCTTTGAAAAGGTTATGCTGTAAGGGACTTGATATATCCCGTCATTAATAGTAGTCGCATAAGATGTGCACAGATTGACAACGATGCAAAGTGAAATCAGAGGATCATGAGATACCTTGTACGAGGTACAAGCAGCCGTGTGGCGTCTAGCAGATCTTGTAACTGAACAGCACTTTTAAGTTTTGTCTACGCCAAAAAAAATAATAATAAATAAATAAACAGAAAGTGCAAGCCAAATCCTGGTATAACCTGAACTTTCGGTCTATAATAGGACAAAATGGAGAAGAACTGTCAACATATAAGGAAAAATACCTCACATCTGGGTCGTCCTCCATTGTACTTCAACATCAAGTTTAGCAACTTCTCCTCTGAAACCTTCAACTTCACCTTCTGTTTGGGAGTTCTATCACCACTGCCCACAGAGAACCAAAGTAAGAGAGGATATATCAATAAATCAAGTAAATATAACAACGCAATACAAAACATACTGCCGAATAACAGCAATCACACAGCGTAGCTCTTCAGACTGTCCAAAAGTGCCGACAATTCCACTGCCTTGACGAGTTAGTGTTTCAGAAGGCTGGACTTGTTCATTGGCTTTCCATGGTAAAGTAGGTGGAATTGCTGAAGATAAATGAGGAGCTTTTGCATCTAATAACATCTTTCTCAGCACACAAGCAGCATCATCATAATATCTGTGCACCGCGGACAGTAGATCACAAAGTGACAAGAACGAAAATGAGATTTGCTATGTTGGAAAAGGGACAAATAGGATGTACAACAAAGAAACATCAGCTGAAACACTAGGAATTTCCAGTTCTATATTGCTTAGCAGCACTACTGTATGCATCAAGCATGGTGCTTCGAAATTCATAAAGGCAAGTTCAGGGCCATTACTGATGAGAGTTGCATATGATATGGTGTACAGAAATTTTTTACACTAAGCAGGCAACACAGCCAGATGAAGAAGCATCAAGATCAATGGAATTTGATAGTGAATAAAGCCTCTACCGAGCATTACTTGTACGAATTTTTTACAAAGCTCCACCCATTGACATCACAAACATATGACCGACCATCAGAACGTAGTAGATCAAATCCACAAACCTGCAAGTAATAAATAGAAATACAATTACTGATGGATGGGTAACAAAAACAACAACAATAATAACATATAAAACAATTGCATTACACAAGACAAGTATGCTTAATTTTATGATACCCAGCCTCTCCAAAATTTATCCAATGAAGACAACTTCAACTTACCAGTAAAGGCGCGATTAAGTAGAACTACAAGCTTTTGGTCTAACACGACTTTGCGAAAGATAATATTACAGGTTTTTAAACATAAAAAGTCAGAGCAGAGACAATTCTCAGCAATATCAACAGAAAACCACAATAACAAAAACATTTAACTAGCAGAAAAGGGTCCTCATTCAAAATCAGGATAAAATGATACTGCCAACTTTGGAAGCAAGAGAATAGGAAAAGAGAAACAAAATATGTAAATGTTTTGTAAAAGAAAAATAAAGCTTTTGAAAAACCACCCATAAAGAAATCCATGCACTCTGCGTAAAAGTTCAAGGTAGCAGTCAAATACAAGAGCAAAGATCTCTTCTTTAATGCAAGTCACTTTACTAAACATATATAAACCAAACTGCATTCGAGATATAGTCACAGAAGGCAAAGCAGGTGCAATGTAATATCCTGAAAGTCAATAAAATAATAATTATTGAAAGCTGGATACAGCATTACCGCTTGCCTAAATGCCATGCAAACCTCTCTCGCCATTTGCTTCTCATTAGGGGTCAATAACACAGGATACCGCACCTGTCACCGGAAGTAACAAAAATATATCTAAAAATGTTTAGCTATTCAAATTTTTCCTTGTGAAACTATTGTAAAATCTCATCAACCGGTTATTCCCTCTCTCTTCTTCTTTTTCTTTATTTTTTTCCTCTGAAAAGGTTATCAATGACCGAACCACTATATACTGGTTTCAAAATCATTCAGTTGAGAAGAAAACTCACTAAATTCATTACTTTAACAAAAAAGCACAGAGTAATGCCAAATGTTTAATGTTAACATGTTATGTTCTCAGGAGGTAGGGTTGCATGAATCAGTAAAAGTGGCAGCTGATTAGTAAGCCAAATATATATAATGCTTAATCAATCCCAAAGCATGAAATTTAAAAGCATTGATGAACTATAAACCAAGAAATCACGAGATAAGGAAAATAAAATCTAGCATGGAGCTGCAAGATCCAAAGGAAAGAAAGACAGCAAATTAGCTTCCTTTGTTAATAAGTTGCAAATTAGATGATACAGTTATTTACTAATTGGGAAAATTTAAGTTCCCATAAGGAATTATATAAAGATATGGTTGAGTGGTAAGAGTCATTCATCCTTAACCAAACATCAAGGATTCAATCTGTCCTGTTCCATTCTTCTTGACCCACTACAAAACCTTAGATTTGACTTCAGACACATAACGTTTGAGTGCAAGCATATGTGGGTAGAGAAAGAGACAGAGAGATGACTAACTCAACTACATATGTTAAAGGGAATTACTTCCTTGCCATCAGGATTTCTCAACACAACACCATCTACCACTGGAGACTTCCTTGCCTCAGCATGTGCATATTCAGGGCCGACAGTGTACACCTACAGTCATTTGTTGAGATGCCAGCAAAAACGTGAAATGATTAAATAGAGCAGTGCCAGGAAAAACCAGCACAGGCCAACCATTGAATAAAATGAAACTTAAGCAAACACAATAGAAATGTAAGAGGCAAAGTATATAACCTTGACATCTGTTCCACCAGTTGGCATAAATTCTTCATATATGTAAGAACCTTCACGCCTCACTCTTCTAACTTCTGGGTGGAACTCACTCGACCGGTTTCCAACCTGAGATCAAAATAGCCATGCAAGTTTTACCATCATTAATCAAAGCAGAATCTAAAGATGTGCATACAACGCATTTCAACTGCCAAAATGCAAAATGCAGATCAATGAGAAACAAGGATGGCTCTAGATTTCACAATTAACAGCCAAGAAACAAATAGAGATTGCAACATATAAAGACCACTTAATACAACCACAATAACTAAAAAAAGAAGATAGCATCTGACGCTAAACAAATGTATGATCAAAATAAAATATGTTATGCATAACGATGGCAACAAAAGCAAATAGATTGAGTATCAACATGATCATAAGCCTTATTCTTTTCATACCCATAAACATTTTCAAATTCTTTTTAGAGGCTTTAAGAATGCCCTGAAGGCATACTTACAGATAACCAGAAAAAGGAAGTGAAAAAGGAACATATATTAATAATGGTTGTAATTAATATTAAACCCCAAGAAAAAATATCGATAAGCAAACATACCTTCCGAAATAATTCTTTCATACCCCCACCAGCTGAACTAGGATAGTATATCATGATTCTATGGTCATCCCCTGGGTAAGTGCAAATCCAAAATCATTATTTCTAAGCTTTTGGAAACAATACTTCACAATTGCATGCAAATGTAAAAAACCAACAACTACTTGATGAGCATAATGGTTTTCATGTATTTATAAGGTAAAACATATAATTGGTCATGATTACCAGCAGTAAAATTTCTCAGTTGAAGTCTGCACATCTGCTTGGCAAGTCAAAATTTTTATTATAGAAATACATTTTTATTTTAGGAACAAAACAGCTTGATTTACAGTCAAAACACATACCTCACTAACAAAAAAAATTCATAAACAAGAGAATGGTAATAGATTTAATGCTTCTGCACTTCTGCGTCATTTATAATAATGATAATGGAAACTGAAGAACCAAATTAAAGTTGTCTAGTCATACGGTATTTGGTCCACTCAATGATGGAAAAAACCAACAGTCTCATTGTCTCACATCTGTATAGCATTTGAACGCATATTGTTTCATTTCATGGTTTGTGTAACTAACAGTTATTTAACAGTTAGCTAAAGTTAATAGCAGCACAAATGCCATGTGTACTTTTTAGAAACAGGTTCATGTTTCTATAAAACAAATTTAGGATTGTCCCATTATATATACATTGTTCCACCATTAATTGTGGCTAAACTAAATATATTCCTCCAATCAGTGACCAATTCTCTTTGAGCCACTCATGGCTAGGGAGTCACCTAAACTAAAGAAGAAGTAAAATTAGACAACTTCCAGGTAAATATGGATAAAAACTCACCCTCAACAGGTTTCTCCACAAATGGCTTCCAGAAACGTTGGCCATGAACCTCAACGTAGTCTTCTTCCTCAGTGAAATAATCCAGCTCTTGATGTGGAAATTCCCTATTTACTAGGGCATATCTTGGAACAGGAATTCCATACATTTCAAGACGCTTGAATCATGGAACAAAGATGACAATAGCAGGTTCATTGAAGCCGTCATCATTTCATTGCAGCATTTAGGAAAGGAAATCACATCACATAGCTCAATGCAAGTCAGCTCTATCCATGACAGGTCACATATTTTAAGAAATATATCATAGTAATGATTTCAAGTCATTCCTGAGGTCAAATGATTGGTTGATAATTATATAGTACATGCTTTTAGAAAAAGGAAAATGTCAAGTCATGCTTTTGGGGGTAATTTGGGATCATTCTCCAAATACGTAAAGAAAGTATGCTATGTTTCCAGCGTGCACATCACAGCATCAGCAAATCAAACCAAATCCATGGAAAGTGAAACATACCTCATATACCTTCCGCCTATCCTGTAGAAGGTGTTGCGACTCCAATTCATTGACAAGGAAAGGCCTGAATAAAAAACACAAGCAATTCAATGAGGCAAAAAGTCCTCTTATAGCATTCTTTCAAGACTAAAAGTGATACTTAATGTTGATAGAACAACATTATAATTAGAGAGCGCAAAAAAGGATCTGATCAAAGGATTTACGTGCCGTTGCTAATAAAAAGACTGAGAAAGGAAAAACTATGGATGAGCACACTGTACCACAGGACACAAAACGGGTAAAGAAAGGTGGCATTTAAGGTGGACAAATATGAAATTGTCTCGAGAAAAGGAAACTATCAGAGAAACAAGTAGATCATCATAGTGTATTTATATATTTCCACATGTCACTTGGTTAACAGAGTACCAATTGCAGATGACATGCATACTTTATGACGCTATCTCTCTAAAATAGAAATTTAAAAACTGAATTCTACAAGGACAAGGTGAATATCTTATGCAAAATTCTCAAAAGGGCAAGGGCAAATTGATCTGATTATAGCATATTACCACCAAATCTTATAGCCCAATAGGGAGCCGAAAAGTTTTCAGGAAGCCGATAATTTGAGAAAAGGTGGACTAGGCCTCACTAACAATTGAATACAATCCAGAAAGGAATCGCATTGCTGAGTTGGTAACCAAAAGTTGAATCAATAAATACCATATGCAGTGATTTTTTTGAATTTGAAAAGCAGCTAAAATCGACAATCAGTAGCACGGCAAAAGGAAAGCCTTACTTCCTCGACGCAGCATAAGCTTCTGCCTTTTCAAGGGGATAACCAGAGGAATAAAAGGCAATCAAGCAATCACATATTGGCCAGCTGGAAAAGGTATACGTAGCAAGAAAATTAGTAGATAATAATTAAATCATTAAATTCTAAGAATAAGCTCATTCTAAATTTACAGTTTATACAATCACCGAGCAGGCTACATGTAAATAAACTAACACTATCATTTCCACTAACACATGGAAAAGCACCTCTCCATTGAATCTTCCAGAATAACTTTGTCCTTGAAATGCAAAACCTGCAACAGCAGAAAAACACCCACTCATACCGGAAAACTTTATTAAAAAACGTTTCATAAAAAACAATCACCTCTGAAAATCATATAAAAATAAACTTAACATGCCTCAAATTCACCAAAAGATTGCAATCTATCCAAAATTTGCCCCATTGGAGCTGACGACACCTGGCGAAACAAAAACACAGAAAAATAAAAGAAATCGAGTTCCCTGTTTAGTAGCCGTTTATTTGCACCTAACCAGTACCGATTCTCGGGATTTTATAAACATAAACTTAAGCAAACAGGAAACAGAACCTCAGAGCCACATTTCACCTTCTTTTCCATCACACAGACTCCAACTTTTATCCTTTCCATGTCTCTCTCCGTATCCTCTCTGTGCTTACACTATAACTATCTGTAGATTGTCCACTCTTGAGCTCTATCCCTGCATATATATATACTATCCTACATCAGTCCACAGCAATCCGGTACTCAGCGTTCCGGTATCATAAACCGAAACCGGCAATCTTGCGGTGTTTGTTTTCTACACTTGCACGAAGCGAGTCACGGGGAGAAAGTCAAGCAGAGAGCGGTTTTCTACCCTCTTTTTATTTATTTTTTGTTTTTTTTAACGTTACAATGAGAAAAGATGGGAGAGCTCTAGGATTTTCTTTTTTTGTATTTGTCTAAAATATAAAATAGTAGAGCGCGAGGGGGATTTATAGATCTTGGTATATGAAAAAATTTTAAAAAAAGGAAAAAGAAAATGAACTTTTGAAGGGGATGTGTAAAGGCTCGGCGCACCCGCGCTTTCTACCTAATCCAGGTTTTGGATTTTATTGATTTATTTTTACTGGTTTGTTGCTTTGTCCCTGTCACCGCTGCAATCAATTGGGCCTAAAAAGCTGTGCACTTGCATTATCCGTTATTAATTAATACGCTGTCTCTCCACAGACGTTTGATTGGTGAGAATAAGTTAAAAAACTTTTCAATTTTACCGAATTAGAAATGTTTGATATCATGGATTTGTTGACAACTGATGCCGATTTTTATTTTTTAAAATGAAATATAATATGATAAAATATATGATTATTTTTAATACGTGAATTATTAATAGGAAATAAAGAGGAATATTCTGAGTCACCATGATTCATCTTCCTGTGTCCAGAATCAATGACGGGTGGTGACGGGCTCAGGGAGGATTGACTAGATTCTCCAATCCTGAATTCTACAAAAGAAACCTATGGACTTGATGTGTTTTTAAAAAACTATTATGGGGATATAATTTTATGTGATTTATTTAAAACCAATATTTCATGGATAAATAGTAGTATTTAACCATATGATTAATGTCAGATAAATAAGGAAAGAAAATAATAACTTGAAAGTGAAATTAGAAATATAATTGACGATTAATTACAATTAATAATGACAGTGAGGAAATAACTTTTCTTCCCTCAGGAAGGGACAACAACTACATGCATGTTAGTGTTGCTTGGAGGAAGATGTAGCTTAAGAGGATAAAGCTTCCCATTCAGAGGATTTTTAGAACATACGACGACGCCAGGGAGACCTGTCACTTCTTCCAGTCTCTCTCTGAGTTCCACCACCGTATTTCCCTTGAAAACCAAAGAGAGCACGTCATGCTCATCGACGTTGCCTTCTTCGCCATTGGCCACACTATAATAGATAATCCTACCCTCATTTTTGGGGGGTGAACACGGGAAGGAGTCGCTGGACTGCACAAGAGAAACACCGTAAGTCCTGCCTCAGATTTCGCTGTGACAAAATGAATCTGCAGCTAAAGCTACAGTTTGAGAAAATTCTTATCATCTAACTAACTACCGTACCTCCATTCTTGACATCCTAGGGGATGATGTCTGGGACGATGAGTGTGTTGGGGAAGTAGGACAGGATGGTATGGTACTGTGGACATGATTGATGGGTTCAGAATTTGCTGGTGGAGAGGTAGGAGCTACCCGTTCATTGTCAGTTTTTATTTCGATAACATCCACATCCCATAGAATCCAATCTTTTGTGGACGCTCGGTGAGGAATATCGTGCGTGACCGTATTCCTCCAAGGTGGCACGCCTGAATTTGCCCGCAGGTATTGCCCATAACGTGTCTTGAGCTTAACATGAGAACCTTCCCTGATAGGCTCCCATTCTATAGAGGAATCCAATCTTCTAGGCATAGTTTGCAGCACTTTCTTGCCTCTCATTCCCAGGAGGAACGGCATATTAGAAGCTGTCAGGTATTTCCCGTAACAACTTTTCAGGCGCAAAACCTCGCCGCCATCCAACAACTCCACCGTCCATTTTGCACTCTTGATCGTGCCCTGCCGATCCTGGCAAACAGTTTCTTGGTCGTCTTCCGCTAAGAGAAATTTGTCGTGGTGGCTGCGGAGCCGAACGGACTTGGCTCTGTGGAAGATATCCATAGCACTCTGGATAAATTAACGCGAGGAGACATCATAAACTTGGTAAACTTGCAGGTCACAAAACCATGAAAAAGATCCGAAAATGCACGCTAATTGTTAAACCAGAAAATTAACGAGCATTAAATTCGTAATATACCTGATGACTCGGCAAATAATTTTCGATCAATTGACGCACTCAGACCCCGGTAATCGCTTAGTTTAGGAGAGAAGAATGTTTCGGGGTGGAGCCTAAGAGCATAGATCCATCAAAGCAAGAAAATAGGGGTATTTGTGGGATCAACCCGGAGGATCCATAATTTTGGCGATACTAGTTTAGCCTGGGTATTACCATATTTGGCAACTACAGCTATGGCTTTGTTTTGCTGTTGTATGTTTAGCAACAGGCTGGTGTAAATTCATGAAAATTAATGGAAACATATGCGTGGAAGGAGAAATTTTATTTAAGAGATCCCTTGACTAGTCAGCATCCTATAAGTAATGAAATCAAGTTAGAAATATAATAGCTTACTCATTACTTTTTAATCCTAATCAGCTAATTTTTATCTAGTCATTGTTTTACTTAAAAAAATCTAGTCTGCTGTCGTTGCAACCACCTCTTTCCCAGAGAAAAGACATTCGATTACTCCTCTTTTTTTTTGAATTGAATTCGATTCCTCCTCTTATTTCACATCAGCAAGCATAGAAAATATGAGTTCAAGGAGCTGCTTTATAAAGTTGGAACACTTTATCAACATCGCTTCACCATGAACTCTTTCTTCAGCCAGGATAAGCACGAATTCCAACGCAAGCTCCCTAGTTCTAAATTGGAGCGCAGCGTTCGATGCTATTAGAAACATTGCCTGCAGAGCATTCCTATCTGACTCAAAAGACAACGGGTTGGCACTAGCCAACAAAGTCAGTTCCACAATAACCATCTGTGCAAGCTTGTCTTCCTTACGCTTGGACAAGTCGGCAAGGAATTTCGTTATCTGACTCAAAAGAAATATGTACGTTTCCTGATGCACAGGATCTGTCCACTTTGATATGAACCCGATTGCGGCCTTGGCTGCTAAAGTCCTGATCTCCAAACTCGGGTCCGAACGAAAGAATCTCATCAGTCTGACATGAAAATAATCCACAGTACTAACCAACTCCTCGGTACTCAATTTACAATAATCTTGCAATTGGGTGAAATGATGGGGAAATGAAGAGGAAACTGCCTCATCATTATCACCACAAGTGGTGTCTCCACGTGAGGATATTCCTACCAAAACAATGATATCAACACCACTCGAAGCACCGCCATTGAAAAAATCGGGGAAAAGAAACCAATCACAAGAATCATACGATGTCTTGATTAGCAACAGAGCTGTGGATGTACTGGAACAATCAAAGGTATATGAATTGGTCAAGTTCATCTTACAGTACTGCTTTCCAATAGGTTCCAGAGAAAGAGAGGAGGCTGATCTCATTTTCGATTACCTCAAGAAGAACTACTCCGCTTCCATCGCTCTCCGTCTCACTCGCGCATTCCTTGTCACCAATCCTCGGTGTCTTGACTTTAAAGAGAAGAATCTTTGTTTGCTTTCTGCCCTTCTCTCCAAAGCAAAGGGTCATATCTGGCCGAAAATTTCAGCCCAATCGCGTCAAGAACTCAAGGGCCTACTCCTTGAATGTCTCAAGAAGGAGAGGTCAAAGGTGATACTGCCAAAACTGACAGAACTTGTGGCTGATATTGCCAATCAGAATGCTGAAGAAAAATGGCCCGAGATCGTTGAGTTTCTCTGTCAGTGTTTGGATGCCAACAACGATGAGATTACTCTGCAATGTGGGTTTCTGTTGCTGATGTGAAACAAGAGGAGTAATCGAATGTCTTTTCCCTGGGAAAGAGGTGGTTGCAACGACAGCAGACTAGACTTTTTTAGGTAAAACAATGACTAGATAAAAATTAGCTGATTAGGATTAAAAAGTAATGACTAAGCTATTATATTTCTAACTTGATTTCATTACTTATAGGATGCTGACTAGTCAAGGGATCTCTTAAATAAAATTTCTCGCGTGAAGGTTTACTCTATTCTTAAATTATAGACTCGTTTCTTACTAAATTAAATTAAAATATATTATAATTTCATGATAAAAAATTAATAATTCAGAAAATATATTATGAGTTTTAAACATTGTTATTAAAACCGAACCCTATGGGGCAGTTCAGCCAGATTGATATGGAATCGATATAAATTTAATTCAATCATAAATCCTCCCACCTAATATTTTGTGTTATTTTTTCTTAGATTTATATCATAATAATATTTATTAAAATTTACAATTTATTTTATATAATTCTTCCTCTATTACCGACCAATTCCATCTTGAAAACCTTGATTTTCAAAGTTGACGGCCATAATTTTAACAAAAGAATAAAACAAGTCTGACTTTTTTTTAACGTGTGCAAAAGTTTGACTTTTTCATGGTTTGAGAAATTGTCCTAATCCAGTAAGTTGACGACAGTATCCCATTCCCATCCTCTCTTCGTTTTTGTAATGTTAACGGAAGGACCAAAGCATTCATCTGCTCTATGGCCTCCAGTCCTGCTACGCACATTCTAGTGTCTGAAAGCCAGTCTTGGGATGGCATGTCCAGTCCATGCTTAACTAAAATGGGTTTTACCATGCGTTGGATAAAAATCTTAAATATTATAATAGATATAGAATTGATCTTGTTGACCTAATTTAATTATATATAATATATAATTTTTAATAAAAAAGTTTTTTTTATAGTGTTTAGAAATTAAGTAAAAAATGAAAAAAAATCTGAAAATTATTAAATAATTTAGTGATAAATTATAAATATAATGGTGACAGAGATATGATTCTAATTTTGAATAAAAATATTGTTTGTTCTAATTATAATGATAATAAATTTGATTTATTTATGACAAAGAAGAATGGAAGTAAAATAACATTAAATAATGAGCTAGATATTAATTTAGAAAATAATGAGTCATCCAAAATAAATAAATTTATAATATGAAAAATAAATAATAAAAATTTAATAATTATATTTATAAATAAATATATAATAAATTAATAATAAGTAATTCCGATTAATTCATGGTAACCCATTAGATTTATTTTAGATTTATACTTTTAGATATAGATTTTTAAATACCCAATCTCACCTGACTCATTGTTAGTCTCGTGATGTGTCGCTGCAATCTTTGTTGTGTTTTTTTTTTGGAAAAGAGGATGTAAATGATATAAAGACGTATAACGACCTGCATTAATGAATAATTACTACCCTACTTTCTTTCTTCTAGAGATAACAACAAGAAAGAGAAAATACAAACTAAAACCCCAGCTAATGAAAGCTGTTACTATTACAAGCGCCAAGCAGCATCGTCAAACATCATTTAAAGGCATCCATCCGGTGGAGACTCCAATATTATTTCTCCATCATCTTTCATTAGCGCTTGGTTAGCTAACCAATCGGCTAGTAAATTGCATTCTTTGTATGTGTGAACAAAATGAACAGTCCATTCTCTATCCACCAAGTCCTTTATGCATTCCAATAAGGGGATTTCTTCCAACCTGCAATTCACCCGCCTCAAAAGCACCTCAACCATCTCTAAATTGTCAATCTCTACAGTAACCTTTGGCATCTTCAATTCCCAGGCTATGCATAAACCATCATACACTGCCCATATCTCAGCCATGGCTGGTGTACATGGGGATAAACGATGCATGAACCCCCTTAACCATCGCCCTTTAGATCCTCTGATGACGCCCCCTGCCGCTGCACTTCCTGAGAATTTAGCCACTGCGCTGGTTGTATTAACCTTTACCCATCCCTGTTCAGGTGGTTGCCACCCACAAACAATCTTCTCATCGCGTTCATCCATATCAGAATCCCTTATGGCCTCATTCTGTCTTGCTACCTGCACAGCATAAAAGGATCATTGAAGAGATAAGATCACCCGCAGTTCCAATCATTATTTTAACTCAAGAGACCTATTTCCATCTTTCAGCCAAAACCAACTAAACAAACGACCAAGGATTATACGAAGAAGAAAAAATCTCATACCTCTCCTGTAAATGCATGTCCATGACTAGATTGAGTAGTATTATGGTCCAATCGGTAGCTTGTATTTAGACACTCTGAACCAGAAGAATACGGTGAAAAAGAAGATACGCTCAAGACATGATCAGAAACATAATCAGTTGGCAATGAATTGTCTTCTATTATGTCCACTACATCAACTTCCCAGAGTATCCAATCTTGTGTAACTGTCCTATGTGGAATATCATGCGTGATAGAGTTCCTCCATGGTGGCAGGCCGCCGTTTGCTCGCAAGAACTTGCCTCCACTAGTCCTTAATTTCACACAAACATCCACAGTTTGTGGCTCCCAAACGATACGAGTATCCAGTTTTGAGGTCGGCATGTCTTGCACCACCTTTTTACCTGACATGTCCAGAAAGAATGGCTCGTCCAAGGCAGTGAGATATTTGCCATAAAAACTTTTAAGTCTGATTTGGTTGCTATTTCCGGGAACGAAATCGACTGACCACCAAGCTCTGCGTGAGGACCCGTTGCGGCTTTGCCGGACAGTTTCCTCGTCCTCGTCTGCTATCAGGTACCTGCCATGGTGGCTCTTGAGTCTAACTGCTTTGGCCTTGCTGAAAAACTCCATAACTGCAAAAAGATGAAAAGTAGTGACCTCTGGCTAGAAGGTACGTATTTAAAATAAGCGGTAAGCTGCTTGGATGTTGGTGTGAGGAGGAGCTTATTATCTTTTAGCCCTTATTTGCGACAGGTATCTACTGAGAATATGTCTCTTATTTGCGACAGATATCCACTAAGAATATGCGTATTATTACCTTTTCAAATCAGATTAGGATGGATAAAATTGTTTTACCTGGTCTAATTTTGATCAACAAAGAAAAATACCTGGTCCAATTGCTTTGTTTTGTATTTTCTGACCAATAGAATTCATGCAACTTGTTAAACTGAATTTAGAACTGTGGTCCTATGTGTTCATACATGTATAGCGTATTTTTTGATATTTGAATGGATAATTTACTAAACCCATCACAAAAGACCGACCAGGTCAACACAGTTTGATATTATGACTTTGGAATCCCAAACATTCAATTTAATGGAGTTTTTTTTTTTTTTCGATCAAGTGGCATCGGTGCTTGCCTTCTGGAGTTTTATACTATTGAAGACGGGATATAGGATTGGATCAAAAGGAAGACTTAATCTTATTAACTTAAGAAAATAATTATTCTAGTGACCATCATATCTGATAAATTCAATTCTTCCAAATGTGATAAACGTAATCCAAAAGGTAAAAAAAAATGGTCATCATGGATTTACGTAATTAGAAATAATCAATTAGGTTTACGACTATACTGTAGAAATCGATCACTCATCTAAATTGAGTACCTTGAAAGGATAGACCTCAAAAGAAAACTGAAGAGTAACAACAGCAAAAGTGATTGAGTTCAGAGTCCCTCGTATGCACCGTCATAACCAGCCAGAAGCGCCCCTGTTTCAAGCACCGCAATCAATGATTTGCATTTGACTGTATAACTCCCATACCAAGTACTTGTGAAAATAATAACTCTTTACCATGTGTTCTTTGTGAAATTCAGAAAAGTTAATATAAATTTTCACGCACATGATTCTGTATTACCGCAGGTTTGGGAATTGAGAGGGTGTCTAAAGATATGCTAATGTAAAAGAATGAATGGTTTTACCTCGAACATTGGCATCCATCTGTTGAGCATTAAACCAAAGTTTGCCCCGATAAACCAACTCCCTCGTATTTCTGATGGATCGGGAGACATGTAAGCACTGACGTCTGATTGGAAATGGCCATCAACGCCAAATAACCTCAAACTACATCTGATATTATGCCAACTTCCACTAAAATTTGCATCCAGCCCATTGAGAGATATTCATTATAGACAACGACAGAGCTTCTTTTCAGATCAGAAATGGTGTCCTCACAGTTGTGATGTCCTGATAACAGTTTAGAAAGCTTCAGGATGACCTTCGGTCAAGTAACCCACCAATTTGAATCAAATTGACAAATCTTAACAATCTACAAAAATTATGTTCCTTGTCTTCTCAGGGGAGGAGCGAACTAAATTTGCTTGCATTGAAGGTAGACGTCCTCATAACTAGTAAAAGTTCTCTGTTTCAGTAAAGGGTTTCAAAAATTTTACAGATATTGTTGTAATATATCAACAAGATGCACAGTACTGGAATGCTTATCATCCTTTAATGCCAGAGTAATAGCCAATCTCCATAGAGCCGCATCAATAGCATTTAGCTTACTCAGACCATCAAAAACCGACCGTAACAAATCCTCGTTCTTCTCCAGATACAATCTTTCAACAAATTTATAAACACTAGCAGGACGAGGTGCAAAACTTTTGAAAATCATCTCATCCAAAACAAATGCTGCTTCCTTAAACTGCATTCCATCAGAAAGCCCATCAAAAATAGTCCTATACGAGACAATATCAGGAGTACAACCACTTCGCGGCATATCCTGAAATAAATCATTTGCGTCCCTCCATTTCCCCTCCTTACACAGCTCACCAAGAATCACATTATAACTAATAACATCAGGTTTACACCCTTCTTCCATCATCTCATTCAAAACTCTAATTGCTGCTTCAAAATCCTTTTCCTTACAAAAACCACTAATCATCACATTATGAGTCACGGTGTCGGGTTTGCAACCACTTGCACTCATTTCATGGAAAAGACCACGAGCCTCCTCCTTTTTTCCAGCTTTAAAAAGCCCGGATATTAGAGTTGAATAAATTGCTGAATCCAATAAAATGTTATTGACAATCATCTCCTCCTTGATCCTGAACGCTAAACTGAACTCGCCAATGCTGGAAAATCCTTTAATCAATGCAGAGTAAACATGAGCATTAGGACGAACCCCATAAACCCCAACCATCTCGCTCTTCAACTTGAAGGCCTCGTTGACTCTCAAGTCCGAACAAAGACCGTGAATCAAATTCCCAAATGTTGCCACAGTTGGACTCACACCTCTGCTTGGCATTTCATCAAACACTTTTCTCGCATCATCAATTCTCCCATTCATACAAAGCCCACGAATCAATATATTAAACGTGCAAGCATCTGGCTTTACAAATCTCTCAATATCCATATACAGTTCTCTCATTCTATCAAAGTCTCCGCACATTAAGAACGCATTTAACAGCGAATTATACGATTTTACAGTCTTCTCGCAACGAAATGACGGGATTTCATCGAAAACTTTTTGGGCATTATCAGCGCGACGTGCGCGACCATAGCAGGCGATTATGTTGCAGAATAGAGCTTCTTTGGGAACGCAACGCTTCTCTGTTTTAAGCTGTAGAAGAATGTTCTCCATTTCCTGAAACATTTTGGCACGTCCAAGTTTGGTAATGAGGATGTCGTAGGAGGGCATAGAGTAACGAAAAGGCTTTAAGGATCCCTTTAGGCTACGATCACGGTTAAGGCTCGGATTCGGATTTTGAAAAAGCTGGAGAGCGGGTTTTGGGTCCTTTTGGAGCCGGAGTAGAGAAGTTAACCTGAAAGGAGATATGGGTTTCGACGGATTCATTTTCACTATACGAGTCAGAAACAATTCACCTCATACTTGAGTTTCATGTTTATCCCTATAACCAACCAACCTTTGGCGTTTTATGCATAGCCTCGACCTCTACCTGTTGACTTCCAAACTCGATCACCTTCTAACCTATGTTCTTCTCAATCACGGTGTCGGATTGACGGCAATATACTGTACCTTCTGAATTCTTCTATTTTACGGTTAGATGTTTATATTGATTATTTAAAATAATTAGATAGTATAACAATGAAAATTCTGAAATTTTAGCTACAACTAATTCTACTTTTATATTTATATTTCCAAATCAAAATCTTGATATTGAAGTTTAATAGTAACCATGATAATTAGTTTCTATAGTTCTTTTTATACACAGCTTCTAGCCCACCACTAACCATATATTGAATCAAAAATCTTTTAACTTTCGAGTTTTTAAGATTAAGACGTCAAATAATTTTTTTATATAGATTCTATCCTGTCATAATCCATTTTTTATGTATTTAAATTTTAAGATATCTCAATAATTTTTTATATATTTTCACATATTTTTGTCCTGCCACAACTCAAACTCCTAATAAAATTTTTAATTAAATTTTGAACACAAAATCTTTTAAATCTCATTTTTTAAAAATAAGGGAAGAATTTTCTTCTGCCGCTATATTATAATTTTTATTTCGTTAAAACTTTAATTTGTCAAAATTAAAGATTCCAAACTTAAGATAGTGGTGTAACAGTTACACAGTTCCAAACCTTGTACGGCAAGTTGATTTATTAAAATATTGGTTGGATCAACAAAAAGTAAAAGAATTTAAATATGGATTAGATATAGTAATTTCTAAAGATGATAATTTCGACTCGTAGTTTCTGAATTTATATATATAGGAAATATTATATTTTAAATCAGCAATAAGAATTTCGAAGTCAAAATACTATTAAAGACAAGAAAATAAATCACATAATATTAACATCATATATATATATATATATATATATGAATTTATTTACGAATCAATTCTAATATCAAATCGTGTTCAAAATTATCAATTACGTCCGTGACTCCGTAAACGTTAACAAAATATTATACAGTGTGATAAAAGGATGTCTAAAATTCCAGGCAACAAAAGGACCATGCAACAACGGCATGTGAGTGAATGTGTACAAGTACTTTTCAGTTAAACTCATGAAGATACTTTTAAGATTTGGAAAAAGATATTCTTCCATTTGAATAGGAACTCGAACGACTTACGCGGTCTGCCCTTTGATCGCAGTTCGTTTTTTTTTTCAAAAAATATATTACCAGAATGTTTCAGTACTTTTAAATAATCATCAACATCCCGCACTGACTTGCTTTCAAGTTTTTTTATGTATACTACGGGTTGTCGATTGTGATGGCAATCAAAGGAGGTGCGCACCAGGCATGTGCAGTCTGCAAATATCAGAGGAGGAGATGCACACAGGAATGCCTTCTCGCTCCTTATTTCCCTGGCGATCAGCAAAAGATGTTCCAAAATGCGCATCGATTATTTGGGGTGAAGAACATTACTAACATACTAAAGCAGGTGCCCGATTCTTTACGAGATGAGGCGATGAGATCCATAAAATACCAATCTGACATTCGTGCACGGTTCCCTTCTCAGGGGTGTTTAGGGGTAATATCGCAGCTTAGTCTTCAGATACACCAGATAATGGAAGAGTTGAAGTATCTAGAAGCACAAATTGAAAAGATACAAGTTGACAAGATCGAAAGACGGAAATCGGAGGTCACTCCCCAACAATATCAATATCCACTCCAACAACATCTCTTAACCAGTGACAATACCCTTCCTCTTCCTCCTTCCAAGACTTGTTCAGTCTCAGGCTCACCAAATGGGTTTCTGGACGTTGGAAGTAGCCAACATCCTCTGGGAGAGTTACGAATCTACCAAACTTGTTCAGTCTCACCAAATGACTTCCTCGAAGTTGGAAGTACCCAACTACCTCCTCCAGGCTCCGACTTTCTAGTTGGAGGAAGCACAGGAAACGACGACAACCATCTCCTGAATACCAGCGAAATGAGGACTCAATCTCCCTTGTTCATTCCCCAAGGGTATCCCATCCAACAAGAAAACGAAGAATCAGAAGAAGCTTACAGACCATGTTTTGATGCTGAAGCGGCGGAGGAAGAATCAGAAGAACCTTACATACCATTATTTGATGCTGATGCGGCGGACGAAGAATCAGAAGAAGCTTGGAAGTCTTGGTATGTTTCAGATCAACATATACTTATATTTATCTTTTACATCAGAAGAGGGATAATAGAATGCTTAAACCAGCTACTTGTTACTAGCAATCCATATACACTTACTGTTCATTATCTGATATACAATTTTTTTATTCACGATTGATCGATCTCATATGCAGCGCCGAACCATCATGGAAACGATCCAGGAAAGTCGAACCATCATGGAGATCTTCGGTTTGTTTGTAGATTAGAGTGAGATTTTCCTTCCATTCCCCAGACATTGATTCAGTTTGCTACCTTTATGTATATTGACATTACACCCGAATAATACTCCAGTACTTGAATAATAAGACTCCAGTACTTGTGAACTGTGAACATAGCCACAAGGTAATTTTCTTATATTTGGGTAAAATCTGCTGCACCAAAATGGAAAAGAAAAAGTAGATGAAAGAGATAAAGCGAGGTATGGAGAAAACAAGGTAAAGAAATGTACTCCGTCGGAGGTCGAACAAGAGAAATCATCTAGAAACCCACCCCAACCTTTGCCTTATCTCTGGTCATGTGCCTCATTTCGTGCTCTGTCCATCTTCAAGAAGAAGATACAGTTCACTGATGGTGATGCACAGATTCATTGTTTCTCGCACAATTTGTGGATTTTCTCGTATTATCATCCTATGTTTTGGTATTAATCTGGTATTTCATTTAATCATACTGAGTGTTGGTTGTGTTCCAAGAGAAAGCAAAGACAGATGGAAGTAAATCTTGAGCTTTTCCTACGAATTTTTGACACACTACACTACGAATCAAACACAAAAACAACCCAGAAAATTTCGAGTACTAGACCATCAATGATAAGAGCTGAGCCCTGAACAGTTTTGTGGTTGAAGACTTCAAGTGATTCCTTATTGAGCCGAGAGAATAAGATAGCATCATATAGCACTGAAATTCACCCTGAATCACCTATACTAATTCTCCTTCTCTTTCTTGTCTGATGTTAGAGCGCCATTCTCTTTCACTTCCTTGGCTGTTTCTGCAACACCGTTCTCTTTCACTTTATCAGACGATGCTTGACCATTCTCTCTGTTGTCCTCCTCTTTTATCTTATTCTCTTTCTCAGCCTTCAAACTTGCTTCTTCCTCCGCCTTCTTTTTCGCTTCCTCTTTCGAAGCCTCAAGAGCTTCAATCAAGCGCTTCAAACAAGTCTCTTCATCATCATCTTCATCTTCTGATTTGGGCATTAAATTCTCAGCAACATCTGCAGGGGACATGTTGGTTTCCTCCAACAACTGCTCAATTCTCCCGTACAAATCATGTGAATCGATATTTAAATAGTTCTTGGTCAGCTCCTTGAATGCTTCGAAGCAGCAGTAAGACATTTCTATGTGCTTGTCCATTCTCCCCCGTCTGATCAAAGCAGGATCGAGTTTGTCCACAAAATTTGTGGTGAACACAATGATTCTTTCTCCTCCACAAGCTGACCAGATCCCATCTATGAAATTTAAAAGCCCGGATAGCGTAACCTTGCTACTTGTCCTGCTTGCATCTTCCATTTCTTTCTTCTTCTTAGAGATTGGATCCTTCTCTTTCTTCTCTTCATTATCTTCATCCTCTCCGTCTTTCTCCTCCTTTTTCTTTCTCTGGCCCGTAAGATCAAGCGAACAATCAATATCCTCGATGACAATGATTGACTTTCCAGTTGTGTCGATCAATAGCTTCCTAAGCTCGCTGTTGTCCTTAACCGTAGTCAACTCAAGATCATAGACATCATAATCCATAAAGTTAGCCATAGCGGCGATCATTGTAGACTTACCTGTCCCTGGAGGGCCATAAAGAAGATACCCTCGTTTCCAAGCCTTGCCAACTTTTGCATAATAGTCCTTCCCGTTCTTAAACTTGAGGAGATCTTTCTTAATCTCTTCTTTCTTCTTCGATGCCATGGCCAACGTATCAAAAGTAGCAGGATGTTCAAACACCACGTGGTTCCACTTGGTGGCTTTCCAGCCATGCCAATCCTGACTGGGATTGTTGGTGTACAGCTTTCTCCGTCGGTTCTTCACCTCGATTGCCTTTCCTTCTTTCAGCACATGATCCAAGTAAGAGTTGATGATGATCTCTCTGTTACGACGGTGGAAAGTAAGCCTGAAATATTTCTGATCATCCGCAGCAGGATACAGAGAAATAGACTTGTTATCCGTGACTTTTTTGTTCGAAGCCCACCAGACTTTGACTCCATTAAATTCATCCGTTACTTCCTCTTGATCATCCATGCTGAGGACTAAAGACTGACTGCCCTTGACAACATCGGCCTTGAGCCTTTTTGCATTCTTGGAGGAGTTAGCACTAAGGTAGTTCTGAATGGCTATATATGTCTCACCACGCTTTAGCCAGTATTTTTCGCCTGTGAATTCTGGGAAGGTAATCTGAATGTAAGGGTACACATAGCCGACCAGTTTCTGGGTATACTTCTCCAAGTAGCGGCGAAGTTGGTAGGGAAAGTATCGTTCAAACATAACCCAAGCAAGCATTAGCCCGGTAATGGCGGAGCTTAATTGAGTCCACATTTCTGGCGTTAACATTGTGAATTTGTGGAAAGAGAAGCAGTAGCTTGGAATCTATGAAATGGAGGGTTGAAAATAGCGTCATAGATATATACATACATATATATATACCCGGACGCTTCCTCTTCATTTTCTTAGTAATTTCCTGTCTCTCAAAAGGAAAAGACGAAAATAAGACAAATTGGTCTTTATCAAAAAACATTAATGTATGACTGGCTTAGAGACAATTGCGATGGTGCTAACCGAGGTCAAGATTTACTATTAGAAAAGAAATCCAATGAGTTGGCTTCACATTGGCTAGTTAAAAACTTAGAGCACAAGCTAGGAACTAGCAGTGTCGGCCCTTCAATGAAACAAAAACCTTTTTCTTGCACTCCACGAATAGACTAGTCAGACGAACGGTGACTGGAAGAACGGCAGTTCCCTTCAATTCTTTGATGTTTCGTAGTTCACATTAGCGCACCTCATATAAAGAAATATAGATCTCTTAATCTCGATGGCTGCTTTCTCCATCGCTGATGTAACACATTTGGTCGGCTCCTCATAAAAAAAATAAGGAGTGTTGGTTTGGTGGGTCGCTTGGAGTAGTACAAAACTAAATCATTGTAAATGGACTATTTTACATACAAATTTTACATATATCATGGGATCGAATCCAGGACATAGAATGAAAAGAACAGTAACTCTCGGGCTTTATTCAAGATGACAGCAGTAGGGTCATGGATGGAAAATTCGCTGGTATCTCCACTTTCCGAGAAGCCATACAGTAGCTCCAAAAACAAGTGGCCACGAAATCTTCAAGAATAAAGTAGAACTGTTGCGTGGTTAAATTATCAACAGCCAATCATGCAGGCCCTGACTAAATGTTGACGCATGTGCAGTTGGACTGATTACAACCAGATAAAGCGACAGAACGATCCCTACCACCAGCCAAAAAACCTGGCATCCTCCGCCTCCATGACTGTCCTCAATCAAAAGCAGACTGATTTGGCATAAAAAAGGGCCACTGGGTCAGAGTCTCCTGAAATAGACTATCTTCAAGCCCACTCCCCTCCTGGAATACCATAAATCCAACCAGTATGTACCATCCAACTTGGCTAATATTTTTCTCGTCACTTATTGGCTAGCATGTTAACTCAATTTTAATTTAGATATCTTGTTTTCTGCTCAAAATTGAGCCCCCTTTAAACCGCTTCGTATTTTGAATGATATAGCTAATCGTTTAAGTCTAACACAAGATTTCCAGATGAGTTTCCTAAGAGCATGTTTGGTCCATCAAAATATCAAGACTGAAAATAATTTTAATTTCAATCATAAATATAAATATTTTATTTCAAAAATAATAATTATATCATTATAGTTTTTATTTTAAATTTTGATAATATACAATTCTTTTAGAAAAAATAATTTTTAAAATTGTTAAAATTGAAAATCATTTCCAAAATCAAATCAATTTATATTTGGTCAGCACGATTAATCTCCAATTCCACCAATTTTAAAGCTTACAATTTTATAAAAAAATATCTATTTTAAAATTTAAAATAAAAAATAATATAATAAACGATTATTAATTTTTAGAAATAAAATATTTTAATGCATCGAAGCGAAACAGCAATTATTGTTTGTGCAAAAGCAATATGATACGAAGTACCCAATCGGCATAAACAGATCAAAAAACTATTGTTTGTTCAAAATGTCGATCAATCATAGAAAAAAATTCCTCTTTATTTTCTTTTTATTCCGATTAAACTACTACCCAATCGGCATAAACAGATCAAAAAACTGACAATTCTGCTCAGAAAATATGAATTATATTCTCATCGATTGATCTCTGAAGTCTGACATGTGAATTTCTTCATACATTCATCATAGCAGAAACAAAACTGAATATCAATACCATTCAAAATCATCAATGACAAAGCGTTTCCTAGCTTACAGACTTAAATCCAACACCGAATAGCACCAAACAGAAATACGAAAGAGAGATCAGAGTGTGCAAAATCAGGTATCAGTCACGGTAAAATCAGAAACACGGACCAATCATGTTTGCTCATCATTTCTCAAAAAACACTGAATCGACCGAACAAAAACAAAAAACGGACACGGGAAATTTTGAAGACACAAAACCAACGGAAACAAGTACCACTACGAAGAGTTCGAAACATATAAATCATCAGAGACTTAAATACTACGAATCATGGATATGGATATGTTATCCATCATATTGTTGCAGTTTTTTCTCATCACTTGATTCATAATAGCCATGAGTCGAACAAACGCAAATTAAGTAAACAGCTGAGTGATGGAAAGAAACAATTAGCGAAAGATTTACCAAAACGGAAGTAAACTTGCAGAGCATAAGAAAGGTGAATCGACGTCTTATCGGCTCGATTCGAGGGAGCCCATCTGTTGTACAGATAACATATTTATAGGAGGGGATGACCAAAAACCCTAGCTAAGTTGATGCAGCAGGGGTGTGCGTCGGTACGATAGTTGGTGGCGTTTCAAAAGGAAGCGTATCAGGCCCATTTCTATTCGACGTCTTAACCGTGAACCTTTCATTGGGCCAATATGGGTCAAACTTTTATATTTAGGCTTTAGGCCTATAATTCAGGCTAGAGAGGTGTACAAAAGCCTTGTCAAGTTTTATTGGGCTTCGGGTCCATTATTCTTCGTGGTTTTTTTTTTCCCTCTAAACACTTTTGAGACAAAATAATAATCTTATTGATCAAGGATTTCGTTATGTGTATTCTTTTTTTAAAAAAAAAAACTAGATTTTCTGGATGGATATGCGCCTTCTTAATTATTTTCGGATATTAATTTTCATGTATCTTTTCTAATTATTTACTTGTAGATTATTATGTTTTCAACAGCATTATCCAGGCGGAAATCTGTGGGTACAGAAAGTTAATATTGTTTGTCTGTATACAGACGAGCTTCGATTTACTCTTATCGACCTATTGCACTAAATATTTTATCCAGAACAGAGAAAATCCGATGGAATCCAGTATATATATATTTCCATGTTCAGTTGACACTTCAACATCCCCTGATACGCGTTGCTCCTCAATCTGATTATGATCGAGATCGACGGACAAGGTTTTTAGTTGTCCCCACCAACCTAACATATGATGCACTATTATAAATAGACACATACATTATATGTTTATTCTCGCAGTGCGAAGCTAAGCTTAAAGGTATTGAGCGGAGGCTGTTTTATTTTAGTGTGTTTAGAAAATCTTAAATAAGTCTTCTGTCTTCCTCGTGAACTGGGATGAGACTCTGAGTCTTTGCAGCAACCAAGAAATGTAACAGCTTGGGGACAAAACAGGTACTGTAAGAGATAGAGACACACATAACATAGCCTCCCTCCCTCGCTCTCTCTCATGACTCGTGAGCCAATCTCATATATACATCGGGTTTCTCATTATCGGGGTTTCAAATTTGAATGCCGTCTTAAGTGTTTTTTTTAACTCTCCCATGTTAAGCCCGCGTTCTAATCTCCCTTCCTTTGACCACCTCGGTCACACCGTGAGACCCATATTTGACCACCACTGCCGCCACCACCACCAGGCAACCTATTCTTACAGTGTTGATCTTTAAACCGTCCGAAACCCTTTGCCCACGCATTTCAGCAGTCAAATTGGTTGTCTACATTCTTTTAAACATGAGCCAGCAAACGCAGAGCAACGAGAATGGTGACGTTCAGTCTGTCGCCGATAGTTTACCAGATCTTAGTTTCATTAGCAGTGTTAGTATCAGTTTGTGTAGCAGCAACGTTTCTAGGTCTGATAACAGTGTGAGTAGCAATGTGAGCAATGTGAGCAATGGCAGTGAAGCTAAAGAGAGTAAAAAGACTAGTTTGAGTTCTGGCCCAAATGAAGGTAGTTTTAGGAGCTTTTGCCCTTCAAAACCCCATAAAGGGAATGACCTTAGATGGGATGCCATACAGTGCGTTAAAGCAAAAGACGGAGACTTTGGGTTCGGTTTGGGTCATTTTAGGCTATTGAAGAAACTTGGCTGTGGTGATATAGGGAGTGTGTATCTGGCTGAGTTGAGAGGGATGGGCTGCTTGTTTGCAATGAAGGTGATGGATAAAGGGATGCTAGCCGGGAGAAAGAAGTTATCGAGGGCTCAAACTGAGAGAGAGATTTTGGGCTTGTTGGATCATCCTTTCTTACCGACTCTCTATTCCCATTTCGAGACCGATAAGTTTTCTTGCTTATTGATTGAGTTTTGCAGCGGTGGTGATCTTCACACCCTGAGGCAGCGCCAGCCGGGAAAACATTTTACTGAGCAGGCCGCAAGGTCAGTGCCAAATCATGAGAATGCTATGTTTTCTTGTCAATTCGGTATACTGCTTCTCATTCTCGTAATAGTAGTGCACACTACAATGATACTACTGAGGAACATAGGTCTCACTTGAGCATTTTATTGTAAGTTTGGTGGCGTGAAGTGCCTTTTAGTTTTGAACTCAGTTTGCGAATGATGAGGTTTGGTACTTGCGACTGATGTCCGACGAGTGACGGTAAAAGCTAGAAAGCAATTATTTTGACGGTTGCATGTTTATTTGACAGTAATGTGTGGCCCCCTAAATGATAAACCTATCGAGCTTCCATTTCAATATGTTTGTGAAATGGACAGAATCATGATTTCTTTTTGAATCATTCCATCTGTTTTCACAGGTTTTATGCTTCGGAGGTGCTACTTGCCCTTGAGTATCTGCACATGATGGGTGTAGTGTACAGAGATTTGAAGCCTGAAAATGTATTAGTGAGGGAGGATGGGCATATAATGCTCTCAGATTTTGATTTGTCGTTGAGATGTTGTGTAAGTCCTACTCTACAGTCCAGTACAGAGCCATCTCGAAGGCTATCGTCCTATTGCATTGAGCCATCATGCATTGACCCAGCCTGCAAACTACCTGTTTGTGTCGAACCTTCTTGCTTGCAACCATCTTGCTTTAAACCAAGTTTTCTTAACTCCAAGACAGGGAAGGCAAAATGTGAAAAACCAAAGCTTTGCAATTCAGATTCACTTCCTGTGCTTATTGCAGAGCCAACTACTGCCCGCTCCATGTCATTCGTAGGTACCCACGAGTATCTAGCTCCTGAGATAATAAGAGGAGATGGTCATGGAAGTGCTGTTGATTGGTGGACGTTTGGGATCTTCTTGTACGAATTACTACTCGGCAAGACACCATTTAAAGGCAGTGGAAACAGAGAGACTCTGTTCAATGTGGTTGGCCAGCCACTCAAATTTCCTGATGGATCTTCTGTCAGTTTTTCTGCCAAGGATTTAATCCGAGGTCTGCTTGTAAAAGACCCGCAAAAGCGACTAGGTTTTAAAAGAGGTGCTACAGAGATCAAACAGCATCCTTTCTTCGAAACTGTTAATTGGGCTCTCATCCGCAGCACTTGCCCGCCGGAAATTCCCAAACCTGTCGATCTCTCATATCTGAATCCCACCTGCAAATCATCCTTGACTGCAAACGACAAGGTTGCTACAGATTCAGATAGGAGGTCATCAGGCCCTTATTTAGATTTTGAATTTTTCTAACAAATTTTGACTGGAATCTGCAAGGCTTGCAGTTAACATCGTTGTTGTTCATTTTCTCTATGAAATTTTATCTTCCTTGCCCATCTTGTTTATCATGCTTCTAGTTCTTTTTCTTACAGCAACTGGCATATAAATGTGGACTTTACACTTTCTTGAAACATGATACTGAAGCATCAAGCATGCTATTCTCTCCGAATACTTCCAAAAGGGCACAAAAAATGAATCTACTTTCTTTGTAAATGCCAAATGGTCACCTGGCAACGCAGTTCTTTTTAAGGTTAATCAGTGGATCTTGGTGGGTAATCTAACCTTTTCAGTCCCCTACCTTCATACAATCAGCTGGTTTATTATGTCTGCACCCAATTATTCTCAAAGACTCTCATCTGTGGACCAGTTTTCCTATTAAAGAGATAGAGGTCGGACGACTCCGAGAAAAGTTCAACATTTCTGAAGACCTGCGGATGCATCTGGCAATGAGGTAATGAGGTGTCCATATCATGTCGATCTTTTGTTCCGTATATCTGCTTTTCACTGTTTGATATTCTTCTTCCTCGATTTGTTTCCTAGCCAGCGGCGGTATTGCAGTTGCAGATGAGCTTTTTACAGCAACAAAAGAGGGGGCTGCTTTATTCTTTTTCAGGGAACAGCCTTTTCTTCTTAATTCACATTCCCACTTTAATCATACCCTTCTTTCTTTGGCTACCGCTAAAGATGAGGATGGCCGATGTCCCAAATTTTTTTAAAAAACGACAGTCCGAACTGACAAGCATGTCCTTCCTAGTTCTTTTCCACTGCATTCCTTGGCTTTCGTCCGGAATCTGCGACACCATTCTCATATAATCCAAAGCAGGAAACAGATCAAGCAGATTTTCAACCATGAACACATATTTGCAGTAATAACCTCTCTTTTAAGAACCAAATATCCAGCATTACCGGATTAAGATGGACAGCAAAACAGCAGAGAGTGATATTTCTGTGGATCTCCATATCTCAGTTTGATCTTCCACTGCTGTGGATACCCATTCTCGAGTATCCGTTTGCAAGGTCTTGAAAGTTGACATCACATCGGGAATTTTACAAGGAAATTTTTTAAAAAATCTATTTTCATTTATTGTTATTTTTAAATATTTTATAAAAATATAAGAATATATATTGTTTTATGTATTTTAGAAAAAAAATAAGAAAAAAATAAATTCACTTTTTAGATGAAATTTATATACTATCTCCTCGTTAATCGACAAAACGAGAAAGGCGGGTAATATTTATGTATTTTTTTCTTGTATATTATGTTGTCCGAGCAAAGCGAATAAAACATGCAATAGAAAGCTAAGTCGCACATAGCAACAAAGAAAGCAAATCCAGTGGGCGGGTCCTGTACCTTGTCTCAAGTTAAAAAGTCTTCACGCTCCATGATCAGGGCAACATCGTCAAAATAATTAAAACCAATTGCTCAAAATTCCTCGATTTCAATTCAATTTTCCTAAAGATTATATTCCTCTTTCGTTCTAAATTTCGACCGAATCCCCTCTCGACCGGGACCTGCTGGGGATTACGAAGGAATCCGGGAAGCAAACAAACAGAAATGGGAGTTCATCATTTTATCGCGCTTTCTCTCTGTTTCCTCTTCCTCCTCCCTCGGTGTTCCGATTCGAGGCTTCAGTTCTCCCGATCCCTCTCCGGCAGAAATACGTATCTCTTCATCTCATATGCTGTTTGTTTGAAATGTTATGCTTGTTTCTGCGATTTATCAATTTGTTGTTGCTTATTTTCGAAGGCAAGAATCGGTGTTAAGGCTTAAAAGAGGTGTCTCGTCAAACACGTTTGATCCAACTCGAGTCACTCAGCTCTCTTGGCATCCCAGGTAATTACCTTCGATGAGTATGTAGGGTTATACAGTCTACGTCCTTGAAGCTCGTATATGAGCTATTCAGTTATCTCTTTGGCCCTTTTTATTGTTCTGAATATATGGTTTGTTTTCTAGCGGTTGACTTTATTTCTTCGTAACAGGGCTTTTATTTATAAAGGATTTTTGTCAGATGAAGAGTGTGATCATCTTGTTGATCTGGTTCGTGATCATCTGATTATGTAATTTATCTTCTTGTCTTTTTGTAAGTTTTTATAGCTTCTATGGATATTATGCTCAGGGTCTTTGTGAAATGTTTGTATTGTACATGTTTTTGGTGCCGCTGTTGGTTTGGGCGTAGGCGAAAGATAAACTTGAGAAATCAATGGTGGCGGATAATGAATCTGGGAAGAGTATAGCGAGTGAAGTTAGGACGAGCTCCGGCATGTTCCTTATGAAAGCTCAGGTTTGTGAAGAATTGATTCCCTGTCTTTAATTAGCTAATGTTGCTTTATCGTACTGGTTTGCATACATCCATTTAAACACTTGCAAGGTTTGGGTACTGATTTGATTAATATAAAGATCTTAACAGTGTGTTAAATGTATTAACTTCAAGATAAATGAATGTATAAGAATGAACAATATGACTGCCTAGATGTAATGAAGAAAAAAATTCCCATCAATAACCCTATCCGTGTCCAGGTTAGGCCATGGTTTTGAGGTTGCAGCAGGTTGCGCCTGAGTTATAAACTTCACTATGGCACACCTTTTGCTATCTTAACATGATTCCCTACCATGAAGCCTGGTAGTTAGAACCTTTTTTCAAGACCAGGGTATCTGTACATTTAGTCATGTGTAGTCCGTTTTGGTTTGGGTGTCTGAAAAAAGAATCTTCCCCTGTATTAAGCCTTTTTTTAAAGTCAATGTAAAACGAGTGCAGCTTCCTTCACTCTATAGTTTTACAAAATTGAATAGTTTTATTTTTACATTCTCGTCTCCGGATTCCATATTTATGTTCCAATACATTAGTTTTAGAAACCTATGTATTTGGAGAAAATTATTTTACTTTTTAGAGCGAGAAACTTCAAGATGCACTCTGTTCAAACTTTGAAGGATGAAATAATTGCTGATATTGAGACCAGAATAGCTGCTTGGACCTTTTTACCTCCAGGTATGTATAGCTTGACAAGCTTGTTGTTCTGTGTCATATCTTTCATGTTTGCAAAATGTATTTTCTTTCTTCATTATTGTCCCTACTGCTGTAATTAGAAAATGGGGAGTCAATGCAAATACTGCACTACGAGCATGGCCAAAAGTATGAACCACATTTTGATTATTTTCATGATAAGGCCAATCTAGCGCTGGGTGGCCACCGAGTTGCCACTGTACTGATGTATTTGTCTAACGTCCTGAAGGGTGGGGAAACTGTATTCCCCAGTTCAGAGGTAAATGATTACCACTAACTAGAATCTGCAGATGCATTTATTTATCCTGTCTCATGCAATGTCACTTGTGTTTTCTACAGGAAAAGATGTCCCAGCCAAAGGATGATAACTGGTCTGATTGTGCTAAAAATGGTTATGCAGGTATGGTGTTTGAGCTATGGTCTCAGAAATATCTACGCTTTTTGTATACTGTTGCTTGTAGATTGTTATCATCTACATGTGACAGGAGTTATGAACAGTGAGTATTTGGAATTTCTATATGCAGGCAGGTTTCCTTATGTCCAATCAGCATTTCTTTCTTTTGTTACAGCTGCCAGATCATAACTAGTTGAGCATTTTGTTTTTGAATATGCTATGGTTCTACATGCATGGGGTTTAACGAGTTTCACATCATATAGGCTGGTTATTTGTTGCAAAGTTTTTGGCTTTGGATATTATCTTAATCTATCCAGATGATTAAACAAAAAATTGGGAGCTCCTTCGAAGTATTTGCTTCCTCTGCTTCACATGTTAACCATGTGACAATATACAGCATCAAGTTACTAGGTTTACAATTTGGCTTCAATTGTCATCCTCCTATGAGTTCAGCACTCATGAGCGCCTGTCATTTCTTTATCTATCTGTTGCTATTGAAAAAAGTGTGTTGCATAGGATTTTTATTATTATAAAGTTTTTACCATCTTATAAGTTTACTAATTGAACTGCAGTGAAACCCGAAAAGGGTGATGCCTTGCTGTTCTTCAGTCTTCATCCTGATGGGACCACAGATCCATCCAGCTTGCATGGGAGCTGCCCTGTTATTGAGGGTGAGAAGTGGTCTGCAACCAAGTGGATCCATGTCAAGGATTTTAACAAACCTGCGAATCATTCGGCGGATGGGGAGTGTGTTGATGACAATGAGAACTGTCCTCGATGGGCCAAGGCAGGTGAGTGTGAAAAGAACCCTGCTTATATGGTGGGTTCAGATAGTTCTATTGGTTACTGTCGAAAGAGTTGCAACGTATGTTCATCTTAGGAAGTCCCTCAATGCCCTGGTTTTGAATTGGTGGATAGAGCTTATGTAAGTTTTTTTTCCATGTTCATGAAACGAGGAAGCTTGTGCAAACATTGTAGATAACATCGAGATTTGTCTATTTTCGGCCCGGAAACTGTTTAGAAATTAGTAGTTATATTCCTACCCAGGAATCAAAACTGAAGTCATGTCTACTTTAAGGGCCTGACTGTTTTAGCAAGAAATGGAAAATGAATTGGAGATGGATTTCTTAAAAGATGTGAAATATTATATTTTAATTTTTAAAAACATCAAGTTATTATCAAATCAATAAAAATTTATTATTATTAAATTATTTTAATAATTTATTATTATTATTTCCATTTTTATATCCCATTCAAAAAAAACAAACACCTTAATCCCTAGTCTACCAAACTCTTGAGATTTCTTAGGGAATTCATGTATATTTTGTAACTGCGGGTATCGGATATAGCGCCGAATTATATTGGACCCACCCAGCTGCTGTTTCTATTTTTGTTTTGTACGTCAAACCTACAAAATAAATGATTTGGTGAGTGCTACAATTTGTTGTAATTTGTTGGGATCCATGTTTTGTTTAGGCCAACAAAAGCTTTGCACATGTATCTTCAAATTAATATGAAAGCCTGGTGGCCATTGTTTTTTATTGGACGAAAGACAAAATAATTGGTAATGGCATCTAATATGGTTAATTAAATAGGGTATCATATTTTTGTCCTGAACTGATGGTTTAGTAAGAAATGGCGTAATTTAATTACATCAGATGTTCTAATTCTGAAAATACGAATATAACTCTTTAGGTTAGGTTTGTAGTGTCAATCGAAAATCCGGTAAGCAATAAGTTTTCTTCTATGAATATATTTTTTATTATAAAAAAGAAAAAGAAAAAATTACCAAAGGGCGCTAAGATGGTAAGGATCTGCGTTGAAAACGTTTTGTCTCCTAAATGGAACTGTAATTTACCAGCATAAAAGAAATCAATGCTGAGCGGACGAAGGTAACACACTAAGTAATCAAAGCAGATGCATAGCAAGTCTTTTGCTAGTATCCCAATGCAAACGACGACGTGTAGTCTCTCTGCAACATTTCCAACAAGAAATAACAAGATTCAAAATAAAATGTCAAGGTTTCAGGAAATTTATGTGTCATTTAAACTGGTCTAACAATAAAATATTACAGATCTCTAAAGTTAAAGTATGATATACTCTGTAATTATGTTTTAATACTGTAATTATCTATATTGTTCATCGGATTTCCAGATAAGCTTCATGGTATGTTCTCTTTTTAAGATCTATTGTCCAAAAAAATAATATGGACAAAAGAAAACAAAAACATATTCCTATAGAACTAACAGATTTAATCCTTAACTGTAAGAATTACTAATCTTGCTATAAAAACTTCACTACATAGTAAAATTTATTTATGATCTTTCTCATTGTTGACATCTTTGCAGTTCCAAGTGGCCCATTTCAAGAAAAGGAGGTTTTGATGCTTTTGAGAGTTAAAATACGAAACTGAAATATGCATGAACCTTCTATTTATTCGTTGGATCTGTCGTTTGGGATCCTCAATATAGTAAAAATACGGCCTCGAATTAACCACACATTACCTGGGGAAGTTTGTCAATCCCAGAGAAGCATAGGGACAGACTATACACACACGAAACAAAGCTAGCAAATATCAAACAAAACAAAACAAAAAGGCCCTTTGCCATAATTGAAACGGAAAAAAGAGCAATTTATTGAAGGAATGGTCAGAAAACCTACCCAACAATCAAGGGTAAAAGCGAAGAACATTTCACCGCAATCACCATGGCTTCTGCATTGCAAAGATCATCTGTTTCATTCAGACGACAGGGTTCCTCAGGCCTAGTTTGGGACAATCTTCACGTAGAACCTCGGAGAAGCGGGCCATTAAGCGGGCCGCTTGCATGTAAGAGCCAGGAGCTACACCAGGCGCCCGACAACAGGAGCGGCGAGCTATACCAAGCTACCACAATCATGGGCCAAGGAAACACAAGGGGAGATAAAGAACTTGTGGAAAACACGACCAACGATAAGGTAGAACAGGAGGGTAAAACTTGCGGGCTTTCTTCCCTTTTCAGGGGCTGTATTGGGCATCGCAGAGACTGATTATCTCTTTGTTTTCATCAGTTCTGTCACAACCTGTGGAAAGCATCCATTTTTTTCCCATTTCATTTACCTCTCCTGAAGCCCTCCGGGTTCTTTCATTTCATCTCTCCAGCATTAATACGCCATTGTTATTGTATGTCAGTGACCCCGCATGCACAAGTTGTTTCTCGACAAATGCGATTGTCGGGTACAAACAATGTCTCTGAATGTAAGCAAAACTTCCACAGAAATTATTATTTCCTTTATTTTTCAAGGCTAGCTAGCAAGAAATTCTGAAACAACGCTAACAAGCAAACAGAAAATACAATGCTTAATTCTGTTCCATTGTTCAACATAAAATACAATGTTTTCCTTGTAACATAGATTTCTTCGATTTGATGATGCAATTATTGATTTTACACCCCTGCCATTCATTATTCCCTGGAAACAGTGGAAATTCTTGAAAAATCTTAACATGTGAAAGTTTATTAATTCTTGCATTTTGGCTGAAAACCCCCAGGTTTGAACTTTCTAAACCAAAACACCGTCGGGATAGATTACAGAAGCCGCCGATCACGATCTGGCCCGTGAGTGACATGTTGCTCACTCATAAAACTATCAAGTAATAACACATTACCTAGATGTCGAACCTAATACTTCTTCCAAGTCCCAAACCTCAAGGCATGGGGGAATATTATCTGAGCCTAGATAATATCTCGATACCTGTGCTCGTGGAATAGGCATCTTCGGTGTTTACTGGGCTTGGTTTGGATATCTCGATTCATAGGTTACGTTGGCTGTTACTTTGATGTATTTTGTTGTAATATATAATTCGTTTTCATCAAAAAAAAAAAATCTGAGCCTAGATGTTTTGATAGTTGCTTCTATTGATGGGAATTATTTGAGCCAATGAAATTCTATTTCAATCTTCCCAGTTGTTTTGGCGCCGTAAACATACTTGATTTTGATTACTAATATCAATTTTTTAGACTTAGGTCTGAATTACAATGATTCTAACAAGGAAAAAAAATTTTATTTTTTTAGTTTAAATAAACTGCTGACGTGATATTTGTTTACCACGTCAGCAGGGCTGGAGCTGCTTCTGTTGAAACTCAGCCTTTCAAGTCGCATTGTTTTTCATCTATTTCTACCGAGACCAAAATATCAGACAAAGATACGCACAGAAAAGCTTCTAAATTGAATGTAGCAACCTCGATTGGTAGCAGAACAAATCGATTACTCTTTGATTTTTAACTTTTCAATATAAAAACTGTACAGGAAAATTCGTATCTCTAACGATACGATTGAAAGGATCGGATGGAGTAAAAAGTAGTGGCTATAGAATAACCGGTCAGTCAAACTTTCAGCAAAATTGGACCTGCAGTGGAAAGGTTCCTTCAACACCCCAATTTCTGATAGTTGATATAGTCAATTTCATTCAGCCGTATGCAACATAACATATACTCTGGCAAATCTTCTGCCTTGTTCTCCTGTTTTGGATAACAAAGCAACGTTAAGGGAAACACTTACAATTGCATGTTACCATTGCTTGCAATTTTTAAGGACATAGTTACCTGGATGGTCAAGCCAAAATCCACAACACAGAACTTGACTCTGTCCCGGAATGAGTCGAAACCTTTTCTAGAGATGTAGCTAAACCTATGCACATCCAAATCAATCTCAAAGTAATTTTCACCCTGCAAGATTTTTCAGAACAATATGCCCATAAGAATTTACTACTGATCTTCACGAGAACTTCGGAATCAATAAGTAACAGGTTGGAGTGATGCGGCAATTCTAGGACAGGCTGTTGTGAAAAATGCAAAAAGGACATTTGGCATACATAGTGGCCAATATCTACACTAGATAAATCTAAATCCCACTCACGCATTCCGCTGATAATGGTTATGCTTTTTACCCAAACAGTCCTACTTACTGTAATTACGCAATCATTCATAAGGAATCAGAAGCTTACCAAATAGAATTCATGCTGCGGGCGTGAGAGGACAGGCTTTTCATTGTAAGAATTCACAAGTTTCTTCTCGGCAGCACCCAACTGAAGTTCACCTGCATTTTCCAGTCGGGTTAAGATTTTCAATCTTTCCCTAAATGGTGTAATTGTATCCTTGGCGAAACCCTTGACCCTCTCAACTTCATCATTAATTAACCTCTGTAAGGAAAAAAAATAAAGTAACTTACTCCCAAAGGAAGAACTTTCTGAAATTATAAGAGCACGAGAGAAGTGTAGAAAACATAAATCAGAAAAATCCAGCTTACGCGGATATTATCACGGAAATGTATAGGAAGCTCTTTGGAGTAGTTCTCCGACATCTTAAAGTACATGACCAAGTTCATCCCTTCTCCATCATTGTCACCGAAAACGGAAGCAGGATACAACGGTATCTGTCCAAAGAACACATTGGCATCAATATTTAAACTGTTGATAAATCAAATACCAGCTTACTAATCCTACTGGAAAATGGAACATGTTTTCAAACATCCAGCACAGGCTACATTATGCTAGTAGCAGCAATTTTAGACTTGCAATATTATGGTGTAGAAAATCTGTAGTCATCACGCAAAACAAGCACCTGAACATTCACAAGAAGAATCGGAGGGATTTCATCGGATGCATTCAATTCTGGAAGTTCCACAAATCGAGCAATGTGTTGAATTTTCCTTGCAGATAAGAAGATGTCGGCACCAAAAGGAATAAATGCAGCATAATTTGGAGCACAATCTTTCTTCTTGTCCCTGAAAATGAAGGGCATAAAAACAGCTCAGTCGCATAATTACTCTTTAGTATGTTTGATAATATATTAGCAAAATGTATGAGTCAAGGGGTATGTTCAACACCTTAGATTAAAAACACCAGTCCTCACCTAAAATAATTCTTCCCCCGGACCTTGAAGCTAGTTGGCTTAATAGGCGACCAAGAATTAGCTAAATTCTGCTCTGCGGCACAGAATGAAACGGATGTACCGGCAACTGGCTTTTGCGTAAGCGCCTTTGCTGAAACTGAAAGAAAATAAGACACACAGTAAAATGCGTTCATAATATTAAAATAATGGCGAAATTAGAGGCTCGGGTAACAGAAACTCACCGAATGCATGAGTGGTAGTATTGCTTTCCTTTCGCTTAAAGGAGAGTTTCTGCGAAAGCCTCTTCATCGTGCTTTTCTTGTCGACCGACGGAGCAAGGCAAGGCAAACACGTATTCGGAATCGTCACGACGCGGTTACGCATGCCGTCTCCCACACTCGCACTCGAAACCTCGTCCGACGAGACGGGAGTCACCACCGCCGTCTCGTATCGCACTGCGTCGTTTAGTTTCAGCTGCGATGAGCACTCGTCGTGGACGGGACGGCTAGGAATCGTATCGGACAATCCCTCGGAGGCAATCGCAGATACAGAGTCCTCGCGGAAGCTGTAAAACTCGTCCTCGTGCTCCGATTCCAGCACCGAAATTGCGTCGCTCCAGGCCGGGTCAATACTGTTGCTTCCTGTGTAAAAGAAAACGGCAAGATTATATCAAAAAAGAAAAAGATGATTATCATAACGATAACGACTTTTTGAAAAAATAGGCCAAAAATGAGAATACAATAGATGATCATAAAAACGATAACCTGTAAGAGAACGACGTACCGTTCGCTCTCTCAATCGATTGGGAAGACGAGAGACGTCTTTTCATTGATCTTCGCCTCCTTCGTTTCCTCTTCCTCTTCGATGATAATTTCAATCCTCCACAACCTTGTGGTTTCGATGCACATGATCCCATCTGTTTCTTCTACTTTTTTTTTTTTATCACTTCCAAAATTCTATTCAAACAAGGTTTATTCTTCTCTTATTCATTCTAAAGCCCTCCTTAGACTAAATCAATGTTGATGATCCACACTACCCAGACAAGTTTGGAGGGCTTGGCTTGCGGGGCCTATGTTCGTTGCTTGTTGCTTGGAATTTTATCTACTGGATTCCATGGGGCCACTTGGCAAGATGGGGATGGTTTGTGGCCGTTGGATGGGCAGCGTTGAAGGCGCGTTAGGGTACGTATCTTGGGATCCCGTTCAGAGAAAGTTTGGTTTGGAAATGATATTATTTTGGGTGGGAAAATCGGAAGTGTGTCATTTCATATGGCCACGCTGCGATGTGGACACGTATTATTTATATTTTAGTTTCTTTGGGCTGAGAGTTTTCCTCTTGGGCTCCAAATATCTGGATCGATAATGGTCCAGTCGACCAACGTTATAGACGTCACGTCGGCTAGATTTGGGAACAATATTCACAGGTCGTGCTCTATGGATGCCAAGATGCGGGGCGACGACAAGTTGATGGATATCACGTTTTAAAATAAATTCGATTTAATCATGGTAAAATCTGTAACCTCAGGTTAATGGAAAGAAAGTAATTAAAGATCTTCATCATTAATGGAATTTAATCAAAACATGGATAAAATGAGTTTGTGAAAGAAAGGGTGTGTGAGCTTCAGTGGTGGACCACGCCTTTTATCTTATGATTGAAAGAGTTGCCCCACAAATAAAATTGAGCTACAATTCTTTTGGGGATAATCGAAATAAATATTGTGCAGTTGTCCATCAGAACATTTGTAGCTTAAAGATGACTGTGTCGACACTGAAGATTCCGCGACTAGAAGATGTTTGGCGTCAGACCAAATCCCTCAAAGCTGATTCAGATGCTTTCTTTGAAAAAGGGAGAAATGTCTTCAGTTACCCAGTTAGGAATGAGTTACGAGTCCGAACAAATCAATAAATCCCAACTAATTTTTTTAAAAAATCATATTGAATTATATTTTAATAAAATACATAACAAAATAATTTCACTTTCTCTAACTATACGTGGTTTTAGGTTTTTGAATTTGAATTGTACCTCAAAACATATACTTTAAGAGTCAGTTTGGACAACAGAGATTGTGAAAATTCAACGCACATCGGAGTGAAATTGATCGTAAATTTATATGTATGAGAATATAAAATTATGTATATCAAAATATTTTTTAGTGGCGAATACAGAAACCCGAAGGCCCATTGAGCTTGACAAGATATATTTCGATTAGGTCCGACTATTCTTTATAACTTTTAGATCAATCGAAAATCGGTGTTATTAAGATATATTGAGACCAATTACAATTTAATGCTTCAATAATTGATGGCAAAAAATGAAGATATATCCGTCGGAAAGGCGAAACAAAATCTGTCACGGATGTACAGAACACCATGACGCGGTATGTTCTCAAGTGGGTAAAGGTACGAGTGATTATTGATTAACCCATTAATTATATTAATCAGCGACATCTCTATGAGGCTCGCATTCATGTTCTACGGGGCACAAAGCCCCATGTCTTCTACAAGGCCAAGGACATGATGGTAGTGAGGTAGAGAAATTTTATTGTAGGTCCGGCTTGCTGACTTTATGAAAATGAGCAAACAATGGGAGGGAAGTTTACCTGCCTCAACCCATTTAACATATATACCACAAGGGTAACAAACCTTCTTGTCTATTGGGTCTTTCTCCTCACTCTCTACGTCTGTCTCTTTCTGGTTTTTGTTTCCAGCATTGTATCTTTAAATAGATCCAATCACCCATTACCCGCCAAGTTAGAGATCACTAAAACACTGGTCTTGCTCTGCGTTCAGTCACCTTGTCTCCACTAGTGCTTGCTGTCTGGTTGGGAGCTTCGTGCATAGTCGGCCTAACATTATGATTGTGTTGATTTCTGTCTCTATTTTAAACTGCCGATCATCCTTCCCCACTCAAAAATAGGAAGTCGTCAGAGTAAAAACATGTGGAGAGGCAGTAAGGCTTTCAGGGGAGCTGTTGTTTTCTGGTTTATCTGGTTGTTATATGTGGGAATCCTGGCCGGCCATGGAAAACCAATGACTAGGCAAGTTACTGTTCCATCAATTAGACTGTCCCAACACTGGAAGTTGATCGGAATGCAGACACATCATGTTCATCAGGACACCGATATCAATTATGTAAGCAAGAGACGAGTGCCCAATGGTCCTGATCCCATTCACAACAGGTACGCTACTTGATATGTATTGAGTGGATATGGTGTGCAGAGGCCGGGTGCTCTGTTTACGTCAATAAGAGACATCATACACTGTTAAGTATTCAAAATTGCATGGAAGCTGATGATCTTACTATTTAACAAAAGCTTCTTTCACTATCATTCTTTCTCTTATTTTGATGGAACAAATAAAGACTTTGGGGGAAGACATAGACAATTGATGGATAGAGATGGCGCCTTTCTTTCTAATCCTATATAAAAGAAAAAGGCGCAAAACAGGACTACTTATGATGTTACTATTATACATTTTCTGGATTTTTCCTATTAACTAATATACTACTTCATGTTTGTTCAGGAGAGCATCCCAGTCCAGAGAACCACCAGGTCGATCCTGAGTTTCAAGAACAGAGAACCCATAAACTCATGCAAGGTAGTATCCATATCCATCCAAGTTCAAGACCAGTAGTAGGACTATAAGGTTAGATTTGTCTCCTTAAGGCTCGTTTGCAAGCACTGATTGCTCAGGAATCCATAGTCAGACTCACTCCAATTTTGGAGCTCGTAGGCAGATTTTTGTGAGCATTCTCTATATATTCTCAAGCCCTGTCTTCTGTAATCAATGGTTCGATCTAATTATAAAGGGATTTATCAAAACTGAAGGAATGCAGGCTTCTCAGACTTGAACCAGGAGGGTCATCTTCTGGTAGCATATGTGTGTTTCCTTTCAATCAATCTTGTAAAAAAAAGGGATAAGGCTTGATTTTGCATGAGAAAAATATTGAACACAGCCCAAGAAAGGTTCTAGTCTCCGTACATAATCAGTGAGCCTGCGAACAATGTAATACTATTCGGTTATTGCAACTTTTTAACAGCGGATTGGCCTTCTTCTTTCTTTCTTCCTTTCTTGCTTTCCAAGTTGCTTTGTCATTCCCAACAAAAGTAGCACCCATTAACTAAAGTTGCTCTCTTCTCGAAACATTTTTTTCCTTAAATGGCGCTTGTGGTAATGGACATGGCAAACAATAATTGCAGGGATCTATGCTTCTGATTAATCAAATTCCTACAAAATAATTACTACCAATAAAATACGCACAACAATCTTTCATGAATCCATTAGATGTTTGGCTTGCAGAATTTAATACAATATAATGTAATTTTTATACCAACGGTTTCCGTGACAACAAGTATTAAGATCCGAAAACAAATTTCGATTGGAATCCGAGAAAATTTGAGGATATTGTTCATTTATAATATAAGAAAGGTCACGTTTATACTCTCTTTTTTAAAAAAAATAAAATAAAAATGATTATAATAATTAAAGACACGCTACTTAAAGATGTCATAACATTCATGAACATTTTAGTTAAAAGATGGCATGATTTTGTTCACGGAGTTCCTCTAAAGCGAAAAAATAAAGGGGAGAGGAGGTACCACTGATGATTACTTTTTCTTTCGCTTTTTCTCTCATTCATTGCTCCTCTTTTCTGGCTTGATTTTGAATGGTTCGAGATGCAATGACCGGTCCAAAGTAACTGAGATTCAAAATTAGAGTTTCTTTTCTGTCGCACGAGAGACAGAATCCTCATGCGGTCAAGTTCTTTGAAGGGAAAGTTATGTCCTAATGGGAGAGGCCCCACGGATGGCCTCTTGGTTCAAACGGATATTTACTTTTCCCCATCACACGATTTTCTCCTCTTTTTTTCTCTCTTTCACGACGTGTTCAAGTTTTTACCGGCTCCAAAAATAATTAAATAATAGCAACAACAGATAATTAGAGAGAGCTTATTAGATTATTAGAGTATATTTCTATAATAATATGTAGGAACGAGGGAATAAAACACGCATATAAAATTTTGGCTGACTGCACTACAAGAATACTTTTCTTTTATTTGGATTGGTTTGGTTGGATATCTGTATTAAGACATCGTGCACTAGTGGCAACCAAGCCAAGCCCAAGACAAAATATCCAATATAGGATCCTAGTTTTTGTCTTGGTTTGGCCCATTTGAACTTTGATACGAAAATAGTTAAACAAAGAAGCACCAGATTACCCAGTTGATCAGTTCAAAGATACATTAGCCTAATCGATCTAATGTTACAGATTCAGGAGCATAATTGACATAATAGCTACAAACAGATGAAGCAAATGAGCCAACTACGAAACAAAACCAGGGGAGGGGAAAATGAGAGTTTTGGTCAAATATCATAAGGGCTTTCGTTTCCAATACTACACTTCTGTGACACCATCTCCTTGATCCGGAACATGGTAGCGGCAATAACCACAAACAACACATGCGATGAGAATGCAAAATGTGTAAGAGCTTGGTTGGATTGTCGCGGTTGAGGGCTAGAGACTAGCTACTAAAGAGCACTAAACCATGAAAGGTAACGAGTTCTTTAGAGGCAACGACATCCTATTAATTGCATCAAATATTTGAATGTCTTGGAATCCAGCAACGTAAAGTTTATTTATCATAAAGCTGCAGTTATCGATAGGGTAATACTGAAATGGAGATACCACACAATTTACAGCCTACGCTTTTGACAACTTACCAAAGATGGCAAAATCTAGCATCGCAAAGGTTGTGAACCGCTTTGTCAGGCAGTTTTCCTCTTTGGCTGATGCCTCAGCTAGTCATCATTTTGCTTGCCAAAAACCATTGGAAATTCGTCGTCTTGTTCAGAGAAACCATGTTTATTGGCAATGATCTTCAAGGATTGATAAGTTTTGTACATAGACCATCTGTCCTTGGGCCGAGCAACCACACAATTGTAAGCGATTTTCAATAACTGCAAAATTTCCTCGTCATTTCCTTTACCGCCAATGGCATTATCGATTGCGTCATCGCTTCTGCCAGAACTTAAGAGGTAATGGACCCAATCCACCAAGTTACCCTTGAATCCTCCTTCGTTGGTGACACTGATCTCGAGAGGTTTTTGCCCTGTCACTAGCTCCAGAAGCACTACTCCAAACCCATACACATCACCTTTGGATGAAGCAACCATAGTGCTCGAATACTCTGGTGCCACATAACCAAATTCTCCAACTTCCCCGTTAGCATAGCTGGTTTGACCAGAGTCTGGAATGGTGATGAGGTTTGCCAAACCAAAATCCATAATCCTTGCATCAAAATCCTCGTCAACAAGAATCACATTGGAGCATATATTCTGGTGCAAGAATGGAGGTTGGAAACCATGATGAAGCCAAGCTAGAGCTCTAGCAGCACCGAAACCAATCTTGAATCTTGTTGGCCAGTCCAATGCATTTCCAGTGCTATGCAGCAAAGAATACAGAGTCCCATTAGACATATGCTTATAAACCAAAAGCTTTTCCTTCTCCACAACACAAAACCCCAGCAGAGGTGCCAAATTCGGATGCCTAAGCTGTCCTAATCGATTCATCTCCGTCCGAAACTGCTTTTCACCGAGGTTACAGTCACTGAGACGCTTGATTGCTAGTGCCGATCCATCAGGAAGAAGTGCCCGGTAGGTAGGACCCATTCGAGTAGAAACTAGGACACTATCCGGAGCAAAATTGTTTGTAGCTGCCATTAAATCAGCCAATTTAACCTTAACAAGTGGCTTCTGGAACAATGAAACTTGAACAAGCCTGTAGGGCCTCAACCTCTCAGCCCAATTAGAATCATCTTCTCTTCCAATCCCATGTAATCTCTTTCTCCTCTTAGAGTATCTCTGATGGTACCACCACCAGACACCAAGTCCCAGTAGCAACGATGCCGCTGCGCCAAATATCCCAGCAGCAATTATGATAGCAAGATCCTTCTTGCTTAACCCACCACACTTTCCCAAAGGCTTCCCACAGAGTCCATTATTCCCAGTAAAATCATCCTCAGGAAACCCACTGAAGGAAGGGGGAACGGTGCCAGTAAGATCATTATTTGCCACAGAGAACTCCTTTAGCCTGGATAAACTTGTGAACTGATAAGGGATAGACCCTGATAGCTGGTTATTGGAAAGTCTCAAATTATTCAAATAACTACAGTTTGCAAGATCTGGCGGGATAGGCCCCGTAAGTTGATTATTGGATAGATCAAGAGTTGTTAAATATGGTACCCACTTGCAGATCTGAGAAGGAATCGTACCAGATATCAAATTAGATGAAAGATCCAGAGTTTGCAAGCTTCCACAGTACTTCAAAGACTCGGGAACTTGCCCAGACAGCTTCATGTCATGTATTTCCAGGTTGATTACCCTGTTCTCCTGGTCGTTCCAGCAAGTTACACCAACAAATTTGCATACAAACCCAGTCGTGGAGTTTGCAAAGTTCCATGGCAACAACTGTCCTTGGTCGAGTGCCGTCTTAACACCTTGCAGGCACCTCAAATCATCTTCTTCGACAGCTGAAACTAAAGATGCACATATTACAGCAGCCGCTACTACTACTACCAGAGAGCCACTGATTAGACCAATAGTTGAACCACCCTTCATCCTGGGCCGAGAAACTAGACACGGAAGTGATTCCTTGTGATGGGTTGCAGAATCAAAGTTCTTCCGCGTCGAACAAACGGAATGGTCTAATGAACAAACAAGCTATAGAGGAAAGCATTGACTCGAAAATGAAATAACCACGAATTAGGGCGGAGCTAAATTTCTCGACCCCACCAATCGGTTCAAATACTAAATTATACATTCATTTTCGTTTCGGTATACAACGAACCGATTCTTAATGTGGTTCGTATTTTATTTAATATTATATACGTAATTAATTTCTTCTGTAATTTATCAGATATAGAAGCAAATTGTCTATTTTTTTCGATTTTTATGATTCGGTTTTTCTGTTGATTCGGTATAACTGGTTGGAACGGTTTTAGGTGAACCGAATCGACAAACATTATTTCAAGCCGGACAAAGACTAAAACTTACTCCACTAGAAAGGAATGCTCGAAGGTTCAACGGTGGCTTTTTTCCTTTTTTGATTTATTTGCTTTTTCTTTTTCATCTCCTAGTTTAACGATCGTCTTTGACAGTCATTAACGTTAACGTCTCGACTTTATCACCACGGAAGCCGGTTCCTGTGTATGGCAACCGAGGCAATTCGTCGTTTTCCAATGAGGTCCCTACATGTACTCCGTTATTACCAATGACTCTGCCATTCCAGCTATCTACAAAGACACGGATATGATAAAAAAGGGTCTGATTGGCTAATGTAATATAATATCCGTCAAATGTTTGGGTTTAGTCTTCTCCTCATCTTAATGGGACGGGTGAGCCGATTGACTTTGACTGTTCTATAATGCTAATATGTGTGTTGGAATCAAGACCAAACTATCAAACCACACCCAACTTGCTACTTGCCACGACGTTTCTTCCGTTTCAAAACTGCAACGCAAAGTCAAATTTGCGTCTTTTGCGTGTTTCCTTTTCTGTCCTTTTTTTTGCTTTTGTCCCGATGCTTTGATTGGATACTTGAGTTTTTTTTTTCTTACCATTTTCAACCGAGTTGAGAAATTTCCTGTTTATTTGTTTTTGTTGGAAGAAAAAAAAAATGCAGTGTTCGCATAAATGTTGTATCGTATCATTTATGATTGTAGGTTAAATATCTGTAAAGTGAGTCGGGTGATGAATTACGAAAGAGATTAGTCTAGTTATCTACTGAAATAATCTAAAAAAACAAAAAAAGGAAAGAAGTAAAAAGAAGAGAGAGGACTAATGTTTGGTTTATTGGGAAATATAACGTGAGATATTGAAGCTTTAGGGCTATCTTAACTAACCACCTACATGATTTAATATGAGAAGTTGACTGCAATATTTCAAGACATTTAGTCGGCTTTAATTTAATGTAGTACCTGCCCATAAAAGACAGGAGACCCTGTTGTTGTTACGTCACAGACTCGAGTGCTTAGTTCAGATCAGAATATCGATCAACCATTGCCTAACTTTCCCATTTATATACTTTTTGACAAGAGGGTTATGCCACGTCCGTCATTTTCATTTTATATTATATTTGACTTTGTTTTAAGTTTATTATTATTTTATAACAGAAATATAATTTTGTCAATTGCATGGCTGATTTATCCTCAACTTCAATCGGTCTACCGAATCTCTAATCATATTTTTATATTCAAATCCCAATTACGTTTATAAGAAACCTTAGTTATTATCAGTTTATCATATCATATACGAAATCCAAATTAAAGTATTTTGCGGTTATGTTTATACTGTCAAATTGACGCTGTTGGTGGGGAGGGATCCGTGGAATTTATGGATTGGTATCTGCATAATTTGTATAGTTACCACATTGTATGGACTAAAAGCCCACTTTCTCACCGAATAGTCTCAAAAGGTTTATCATAATGGACCTTGTAGGCATGGCTCTGTGGATCGGAGTTGGTTCGGGCTTTTTTTTTACCAAATCAACAAAATTTTATCCTGTGAAAAAAATAAAACAACCCAGAGTTAGATTCCGGTAGCAATCCGACCCTTCTAAGAAAGGGATTTTAAGAGAATCAAAAGAGAATGATTCTTCTAAACCGATGCTGATGTCCGAATCCTAAGACATACATGTCTTCAAGCAGACAGGCGTGCTTTTTCATTCTACACGTCTTACTAAATTGCTGTATTATTACCCGGCAAAAGACTGTTGTCTCAATGTCTGGGTGCTTTCAACTCACCACGAAGGCTGGCTGGCGGGTCCCTGCATATGATGACTCGACCCGTAGTCGATAATTTCAAAAAAAATTTAGAATTAAAGGATATTTTGTAGGTTATTAATATTTTCTAGACTTTATTATGTTCATAAGAAAACAGTATTAGTATATTTCTATCCCTTAATCCATCCGTAGCCAAAGTTAGATTATAATTTTTAAGCAATAATAAATCGAAATTTGAATATATAGGTATTCATGAAATTTATATTCCTGCTTAATTCTATGTGTCTAATGTTAATAAACTACTATGTGGATAGCTCTGGAAATGCACGCCAAGCTCGAAGACAAAAGAAAGTAAACAGTATCTTTTGCTCAAGTCTGGCAATCACATGGAAACAGCAGCAGTGCAGCTAAAGCATGTCTGCTTGTCTCCCCTGGCTGTTGCATTCTCATTAAACATTGGTCACGTCCTCGTCTATAATCATACCCGAGAACAAAGGCACAACCAAAAGGCTGATCAGAGGTATTCCTGCAATAAAATAATACCGTAGGGGATTTTGCTTGACATTGCGCATATAAATTAGCTAGGTTCTCCTTTGTGGGTATCTCAACTGTCATGATAATTTAAGAAATGGACTGGAAGAGGAAAGAGAGAGGCGTAGCAACAGAAGGAAGAGAGCATGGAGACGCATATATGCACAATTTCTTGTACGCTGTTGGAGCAGCTCTAACAATGGCATGCTTGAAACTAGTCATGGTGACGTTCTTTATGGAGCAATGGCGTGTAAGGGTATTTCTTGTTCTCAATCTCCTTCTCCTGGCGATTCTTGTCAGTTCTACACGGTCTAATGTAAGCAAAATTCAAGAGAGCAGTGACGATGAAGAGATCAGGAGAACTGGAAAAACGAAGAGAAGGAAGCAATGTGACGAGTCTCCCGAGTTGAAAGCAGGCAAAGAAGGTCCCCTACAATGTGAGAGCACGGATGAAGCAAACGAGGTAAAGCAGGAGCATTTTGAAGCTAAAATTGCACCCCTTGCACTGTCACAAGAGGAGTTGAATGAAAGAGTGGAAGCTTTTATCTCAATGTTCAGACAACATTTGATATCAGATGCAAAGCTACAAGGTAGAAGTGATTGCCTTTCAAGGTCAAACCAAAGGGAAATATTTTACTCTACAAATGGTGTTTTAAACTTATGATTCAACTCTTTACCCAGCATGTTCTTTTTACTTAATTTTGGGAGTTTTAATTGCAAAACTCGTTTTAATTTTTATTTTTTTCCTTTCGGCTATATTTGACAATGTAGCTCAGGCATCATACAAATTCCACAAGTTCTCAATTCCTTGTAGTGAATATTAGGTGGATCTGCTTTTCTATTTATGCAAAAGAAAAAATAGGGAAGAGAGAAAAAAAAATATTTCCTAAAGAAATAAGAACGAATCGTATCCCAACAATTGCAGTTCCAAGTAAGAAACTGCAGAAGCACTCAAGGCCTTCTATGTGGCTATAAATCAATCTTTTCATTTTGAGGTTAGGAACCTCGATAAGGCGACAGGAGAAAGAATAATTATGGACGAATTGTACTCCGGGCTGAGGTACTTGTCTGAGGTACATTAGCAACCTGGCATGTCATTTTATTTTCAACAGCATTTAAGCAATCATAGACTCGAGGGATCAAACCTAGGTAAATTATGCGGTGCTTAGTTAGCTGAAGTTGGAAGAAGAAGATTAATTTTGTTATATGACGATTCATTGCTAGCCGACAAGAAAGTATACGGTAGGATCACCTACAAATGTACAGAACCTATAGTTACTGGATGTGACATTTAAATGGAAAACTCAGTGGAGAAGAACAAGCAAAAATTCTTGTACTCTCACCTTATGAGTCTGACACAGCACAAGGCCTTAATTTCCACTTATACTAGCTGACAGCAAGCATCAGGATAATCCCACAAATCCTAAGATCGTCATTTGAAATCTGTTGTAAATCACTCTGCCTCACTAGCCAGAAGAATCCCGCCGATGGCTTCCACATTATCAGTTTCACAACTGGGACATAAGCATCTCTTCTGCAACTCCTCGCCAAGGGAAGCACACATCTGCTCCAATTGAGAAGTCTGCTTGTTTCTAGTCAAAGAAAAATATTTGCTGTATTTGCCACGAGGTTAGTCAACGCATACTGTACAACAAAGTACTAGCTTACCTAAGAGAAAAAATCTATGAAAAGGTACGGTTCTCCTTCCCTTAACTAGAAGAAGACAAAGGCATTAAAGCTAGTTTTGTCCACCACACTGGAGTAGGAGAAATCACACAGATCATTTCAGAGCATCGGTTAAGCTGTTACTTAGCCTTCCCTCGCACACAAAACCTCATAGGCGTGGATGCATGTGACCCTCTCGCTCACTGGCACGCATGAGAATACTGGTGCATGCAGGTGGTCGCATGCTTCAACCAATCAGCTCAGACTACAAAATGTAATTATTCAAAGGATATCTCGTTAAATCTTGCAACTCTGTTGTTTCTTTCACTATCAACTCCATCAGGGAAACCTTCTTTTGAATATCAACACACTCCACCTGCAGCTGCAAAGCCCAAATAAACAGCTACATTAGATTATTATCCGCGGATACTTTGAGCTAAAAGCAAATAAAGGCGATGAAAAACTAGAATTTCCCCGTAAAATAATGGAAACAAAAAATCACAAATGAGAACGATGCATAATTAAGAATCAACTGCTTACTTTCTTATGAATATTCTGTTCCGCTAGAAACTCTTGTTCCTCTTTAGTTATTTGTGAAAGCACGTTTGCAAGCATATCTTCTAAACTTCTTGAATCAACTCGATTAACTACTTGCTTTACAACTGTCCTGTCTACTTCTGAAAAGAGCTCAACATAAACAGAAAGACCAAAGATGACATAAGAAAATCTTGTCCCATTAAAGAACACTGGAAACACTCACAAATAAGATAAAGAGAGACGGAAACAGAGGAGAGAAAGGGAGACACAAGTAGAAGTTTGATTGATTTTGGGAATGGGTCTCCAGAAATATATTCTGAGCAAAATTGAGGCAGATTTTTACAGCAGGAGAGTGATTGGCAAACAACTAATTATTCTACCGAAGAAGGAAAATCCTTGACTATGGAATACCCAATCATGAATGCAGAAGATCTTAAATATCGATGTAAAGGTAAGAACATACGACGACATAGTTAAACATCCCCAACAACCAGGAGTGTCTATGGTGTTTTGTTCTTGTAATCACCTGGTGCGGTACCAATGCTCTTCTTGTGAAATTCGCTTGCTATTCCCTCTTGGAATTTCCTACGGTAAGATATGGTGGACAAGTAAATAACTTAAAGTTAAAATACAGAATAGCAGAAAAACATAAAATGTCAACTATTATTCAGATAAAGAAAAAAAAACATAAAACCATACAGGTCAATATGCTCACAAATTCAAATGAATAAATATATCATATAGCATGCCTCTAAATGGATATCCATGGACAAATTGAGATCATCATGGTTTGGACTGCACGCAAGCTTCATAAAATAGCTTGATAATGTCAACTGCAAACTATTAATTTATTTACAAAAAAATGGAAAAAGCGAAGATAGTGATGGTGATGAGGACTTGGATGATATTCTGAAATTTATGAAGGATCAAACTGAAGAATTGAGAAAAAAGGCTCATGAGCTGGACTTCTTCCTAACTTCATCTGTAATAAGAATTTGAAGATTGGCATATGACATCACATACAGATAGCAAGATACGACGGCCGCAATAGAAATTCAGCGTACATCGTTTTATCTCTTTCAAGAATACCATAGTTCAATACAGCATTCTGAACCGTTGCAGAAAGGTTCAGGAATAAACAAATCATTCACTAACCTGGAGTCTATCTATTTTTATACACAAGACAAACCTTATCCTGGCATTGAGCTCAAACATCTTGCCAATAAACTCGTCTCTGCCAGAAATAATTATACATTACAAACAGGCGTAAAGGATTGAGACTGTTCATAGTGAAACATAATCAGCAGTATCAGCAGTGAAGATAAATATTTCTTTACCGCAAAGCTCCTTCTTCATTCTTCACATAATCGTTTCCCAAGATTCACAGGTTGAGGTTAAAAAACGTCAGACAAAAACATAAAGAAGAACGAAACAAATGCAATTTTTTAAGCAGAGAGTTTCTGACTATTACCTTGAGGCCATCTACTTCAGATCCAACAGAGGATATTTCATTTTGAATCTGATAAATTCTCGTCTGCAATCATTTTAAATCAATGTGTTTTCTAGAAAATCAAAGATTCAACGAGAGCCTAATCAAATAAAACTAGGAATAACAAAATAACGGAGTCTAAACCTCTAGCGTTTGAATCGAAGCATCATTCAAAGCCAGCTCAACTTCGTAGCCTTTGAGCTCTTGCTCGGTAGTCTCCTTAACTAGTTTGGCCTCTTCCAGTTCCGCATTTTCCGCGGCAAGCTCTGAACGGAGCTCTTCGATTCGCTTCTTCAAGCTAGTGATTCTTCTCTCTGCATATCACAAATTTTAGGCAATCGATAAGAAGGAAAAATAGCGAAATAAAAAAATGTTAATATCCCGCCGGCGATCGTCCACAGTAGAACAAAAAAGGATTTTCAACTCGTTTTCTAACGTTCACTCGACATCTGGTAATGGATTTGGAGTCCATTAAACTAGTGTGTTTTCAGTTGTTAAATGCCAGTCGGATTTTGCTTCTGGTTATCTAGTATTATCTAGGGTAACAAACGAAAATAAAAAAGAAAAAAGGAATAGTAAACTGTAAACTACCTCCCTGTGTTTTCTCCGAAGCAAAGTCCCGAATCAAGGTTAGCAGTTGCTTCTGAGTATCGGTTCCCGCCATGGGTCCGTTTCGCATTTCCTTCTCTGCGCAAAATTTTATGGTACAAGTGCCGCAAAAAACAAAAAGGCTAGTTAAAGGTTGTGGGCCAGACATTGGTTTACGAATTTATAGGGGCATGCTCACACGAGAGTGCGTGGATAGTATTTGGAGCTTGGATTGTATACAATTGGGCCGATTTTAAGGAATATTGTTTTGGGTCTAAGCCTAATATCCAACCCAAAGCCCCAGTCCCAAAATTATTTCCAACTCCAAACTATTCAAAGATCAAATGATTCCAATTTCTGACCCGATTAATTTTACAAAACGTCCACGTGCTCAGTTTTATTCCATCTTCCCTTCTTGCTTTATATCATGTTGGCAAAAGAAAAAGTGTATAATCTTAATATCAGAACCACATAATTTATAATTTGTTTTTTTTATATAATAAAGAATATTATCGTCTTACTAGAAAATTAATATCTTATTCCAAACTAATACAATAATAATACCCCACTGTTATTATTCTATTCGGGACTAAAACCCAACACCTAACAAAAAGAGTGTGCCAATCCCTCACATGGTGGACTAAGAAAATGATTAAAGAGCAATGCTGAGCATCTATCACTCTCTGGCCCTAATTCAGCACTAGTAACTAAACCCCCGCAGGTGTCACTCTCGGGTTAAATGAGTGAAAGTGGCAGCCTCAATTTAATTCGGTGAAGTGCTTATTGGGGTCCTTCAATCCTAGCAAGAAAAGGAGATAAGGCTAGCTAGTCCTAGCCTAAGTCATGGAGGACCATATCAAAAGCTACGTTCGCATAGCTTTTCTCGCATTCCCAAACACGGAAGAACAGCTCTGCTGTCCAGCCTGTGGCTGTTAATTTTCCTGGTTATATGACCAAAGATACCTTTTTTTCATTGATACGCAAAAGGCTCTCAAAGATATCATCCCACGAGTACCTTTACACCACCACTAATAGCAGTTGCGAAAAATACAACAAAAGCAAGTAGGTGTTACTGTTAGAAGTGGTACTTTTTTACATATGTTTCCATGAAATATCGTATCGTTTGACCTTATCAGAATGAAACACACCCACACGATCTGTAACCCCACATTTTTAATGGGTGCTTTTGTGATGGGGTGTGTTCAAAATTGACGTGAACGAAAAAGACATTTTCAATCTGGGAAGTACTTAAAAACAAATCAGTAAACTTCAGGTTGGAAGATAAACTCATTTGTAGAACTGCATATGGTCTACAGAAATTTCGAGAATTCACCGATTGCAGTGCCACTGGACCATGAAATTAGCTTCTCCAGTTTCGGGGAGTTGTATTCCCCGAGCATTTTGGCAGATCTGAGTTTGCTTAGATGAGCTGCGCTAAATGGCCCAACAAATAAACTTGGAAGTCTCTCTGTCTTATTTTTTCTCATGACAAGACCGATATAAGAAAGAGAAGGGCAAATCAATCCACTAATGATTCTCAGATACCACATGATGGATCCAAAACAAATGTCCATGTCCTCTTTTTAATGAGTGACAGTCATAAAAAGGAAAAGTCACTTCAGAAGAGAGTCCGTTGGAATAAGCTCAAGTACAGGATTAATCAAACGAATCAGATTTATATTATATACGCAGAACAAATATAAAGAGAAGTTGCCTTCAGTTCTCTCCAACCGATGTCTATATATCTTCTTCATTGGGCCTTTTTCATTAGTGATTTGGAATTCAGAATCCTTTTCCATTAGTGATTTGGAAGTCAGAATCCTTTGACATACATCATCGGTAATCACCATAGCCACTTGAAGGGTTCCCCGACAAATTAAAACATTGGATTTGTTCTTTTATCCTCGCATTATTGAAGACAAGACCCTCATATACACATCACCATAGATCAAAGCAATCCCACCAACGACCATAGCAGTGCAAAGCTAGGAACTAAATTCTCGAACTAGCATTTAAGGAAGGGTATATATATAATTTATTACTGTAGATGAAAGCGTGGGTAAGTAGTGGAGGCTCAACAATCATATACCATTATGATTCGGGAGATGGCGTAGCTTAGGGTCTGAACTTTAACGCAACCTTTGGTGTGATGGAATTATTTTAATTGAAATTTTAAATAAATCATTTTATATATTTTATATTTATAAATTATATATTATATTTTTACGATCTATCTTCAATTTTAATTCATGATGTTGAGCACGCACGCTGTAAGATTACTTTTTGAGCCAAAATTTTTGTTCGGCCAGCCAGTAGGCTTAACAGATTTTGTCTTAAAAATTTTAAGGTTAATAGATTCTCGATTTGAAATCCAGCCGAAGTAGTTTGAAGAAATAAAGATGGGATAAGATAACGAAAAATTGACAATATATATATATAAAAAAAAAACTATTCGGATTTGGAGTATTTATCCTCTTCATCAATGTGTATATTTTTTTTTGAGTAAAAAATATCTTTTTGTTTAAAGAAATAAATTCACCTTGTGAGCTTGAACCAAGTTGTCATCTTGAAAATAATATATTTAATTTAGGAGTTGACCTCAATTGATTATGAGCATTCCACCGTAACGTAGTTGACATAACTCTGATCCTTAAATTAAAACAACTGTTAAATTGTTATGCGATGCAGTTTTAAAAAATATTCGTGTGCAAGCATTTAAACAAAGATAACGGACCGGACAATCATGCTTCACGGCGGGTCTTTTTTTTCTTCTCTAAAAATTATAAAAGACAAGGATTGATACTTTCCATTAATACCCCGAATATTTATACACTTCTCGTGCTCGTCATGTGTACTATTAATACGGCGTAGAATATTGTAATTACATTAATAGACCTTGCCAATTTGCTAGCTATAATGCGTAATGTTCTTATTACAAGCACAAGAGCTTGTCCGGGTATGGATCCACACACCACATACAGAAAGAAACCTGCGTAAGGGTGATTCAAATTAGCATGCTGTGTAGCTGTTAAATAAAAGACCGACGAGCAAAACCTATATTTTCTCTGATCGACTTAAAAAGTTCAAGCCTGGTCAATTCCTCAAACCCTAAATAAATATTTAAGACACCATAAATTTTTTCAATCGAAATTCATTTTTATTGATGATATTAAATTTTGAAGTGGGATCATGAGTTTCCCCTTATTATTATTTTTCGTAAAAGATTATTGCAAGTAAAACAACCTGATAGTGGAATTTGATTTATTCAGATATGAACGATTCAAAGCATATCACTTTAAGATATAAGGTATTAGGTGGTAATACCTCCATATTATATAAATATATATATATATAGGACATCCACTAGCCAACAAATTTGGTAAGTAAAATTAAAAATAAATAAATATATTAAATTAAATTTATAATGATAAATTGTGATTTGATTAAAATATAAACTGATCTTTTAACGACTAAAATATAATATATCACGCTTTTCTTATACAACCATGCCAATTCCCGAATCTAACCCACTCCAAACATGTTGTTTGTATTGTATTCTGGTTCTGCCTATATAAAATGAAAGTATTCTTTTCAAAAAGTTTGACTTGGTCAAGCGTATCCTTCGGGTTTATTTACAAAATTTCCTCGTCCTGGGTCTTTGGTTAAACGACAAATCTACGTACTTATCACTAGTTTTTAAGTAAATTTACTTGCCTCACCAAACTGATCTGTAGTGTAATACGAGGAGCAGAGAACTCCTTACTGGTTTTGTCTTATGGAGCAAAATCAATGGAAGCAACGCGGCAAATGACATATTCGTTTTCAACAACAGTATATTTATTTGTTTTCTCACCGTTCAATAAGCTTTGATGGCTGTCCACTAACTCTTCTTGTTACCATGTTTTCTACTTTGTCGTGAACAAGCACGTCAGCTCTATCATAATTTTATGTCAGCCACTGCTTGGGTTAAGGGAAAGATACACAGGAGGGTAATTTTATGGTATTCTATGTATAGACATTACACCGTTTAGACAGAGATTATAAAATAAATTTTTTTTTTCTGTTTTCGATGTATTGGCTGCCTTTTTTGCCATTTTATCACATCTTCTCGTGTTTATACGCATATATACAAGAATAGGTTAGTTTTACAGCGGGCATTCATTCAATGGAGTATGTAAGCCCTACCTGGGAAGGGATGGAATCCTGTCTTGATACCGATGTTACAGTTAAAACAGCTAAATACTCAAAAGCAAACACCAGAAAACACCTGCCTGCAAAGAATGGTCTCTGGGCATAAACAGTATTGGTCTTCTAGTTGTCACTTAAACCATGGGCGTCATTAGTGACGCCATATTGGAATGGAATTAAAAGTCAACCGTCATTCTCTGAGAGAACACATGATAATTCAATTTTTTTTTAAGATGTTGTGAAAGAACCACTTGCTGTAACCAGCCTCACTGCAACGCCAATTCAATCCTTTTATCCATGTCCTGTTACTGTAATTGGGTCCTAAAGTGATGCCTGCCACAACAGTACACATAGCAACTTCTATATATATATGTATAAATAAATATGGAAGTCCTCAATCTCCCGTATATGCTTCTGGGCAGTAGTAACAGGGAAGCCATTTCGGGAGCAAGTCAACAGTAATTCAGATCACACCATATCACATCTACAATAAAGAAGCAGGAGTGCTCTGATTCTCGCTCTCTCTGTGTCTCCATATTGCGTCAGACTCAGCTATTGTTTGTTCAAAAATGGAGGATGCCAAGAAAAAGGAAAGTGAGATGAAGAACCATACAAGTAGTTTTCACTCTATAAGATCGATTTTCATGCATGCAGATCGCATGGACTGGATGTTTATGGTTCTTGGCTTCATTGGGTCCATGGGTGATGGGTTCTCCACGCCCTTTATTCTGTTTCTGACCAGCAGATTGATGAATAATCTTGGGGGTACATCGTCCAGTGCAGATACATTCTCTACCAACATTGGAAAGGTCTCTGAGATTTCTTTCTCTTTTCTCACTCTGTTGGTTCTGTTGCACAAACTTATATTATATATCATACATAAAAAACCATGTTTAATTCTTGTTGGGGACATGCAGAACTCTTTGGCTCTTTGTTACCTGGCTTGCGGACAATGGATTGTTTGTTTCATAGGTGGGTTTCGTTCAATTATCAAGTCCTTTATTGTTGAATTAAAATTGTAATCGGCGGCCACCGACTCTAATCCGCCTCTCTGATTTATCAGAGGGATATTGTTGGACAAGAACAGGGGAGAGACAGGCTACACGAATGAGAGCGAGGTATCTAAAAGCAGTGCTAAGGCAAGAAGTAGGTTACTTTGATTTGCATGTAACAAGCACGGCCGAAGTCATCACAAGTGTCTCTAATGATAGTCTCCTAATTCAAGATTGTCTGAGTGAAAAGGTTGATCATGCCTCAAACGATCCTCTCTTGATTGCTTCTTTTTATATAATCTTATAAATTTTATTTTTTAAAAAAATTCATTTGCATACATTTGAAGCTCATACTATTTATGATTTGCCATAATTAAATGTTGTCAAATCTTGTGAATCAGGTCCCAAATTTTTTGATGAATGTCGCCGTGTTTTTGGGGTGCTACGTTGTCGGGTTCATAATGTTATGGAGATTGACGATAGTCGGGTTTCCATTTATAGTGCTACTTGTAATTCCCGGTATTTTGTATGGAAGAATTCTGATGGCATTATCAAGAAAGATCAGAAAAGAGTACAACCAGGCAGGTACAATCGTAGAGCAGGCAATCTCTTCCATCAGGACAGTATATGCCTTTGTTGGTGAAAGCAAAACATCAGCCGCGTACTCTGCTGCTCTGGAACTCCCAGTGAAGTTGGGGTTGAGACAGGGATTGGCTAAGGGGTTGGCTATTGGCAGCAATGGTATTGTTTTTGCAGTTTGGTCCTTCATGTCTTATTACGGCAGCAGAATTGTGATGTACCATGGTGCAGCAGGAGGGACTGTTTTTGCCGCTGGGGCATCGGTTACAGTCGGTGGCTTGTAAGTGTGCGATCTTCACATCTTCTACGTTCTTTCAAATCTTGTTTCTTTTTTTCCTTCCCGGTCATGGACAAGAAAGGGCAACTGCCTTTTTCTCGTTTTTTGAATGTTGGGAAAATATATGCTTGAGCCTTTGCTTTATTGCCATATTCTTGATATCGAGCAGTATTCTTTCTTGTCGATCAGAGCCCTTGGAGCTGGTTTATCCAATGTGAAGTACTTCACAGATGCGTGTGCAGCAGGAGAACGCATCATGGAAGTAATAAGAAGAGTCCCAAAAATAGACCTGGAGAGCATGGAAGGTGAACTCCTTGAAAACGTTAGAGGTGAAGTTGAATTCAGGCATGTGACATTTGCATACCCATCAAGGCCAGAAAGCATAATCTTCAAAGATTTTTGTCTAAGAATACCATCCGGGATGACTGTGGCTCTGGTGGGTAGTAGTGGATCAGGTAAATCAACAGCAATAGCGTTGCTGCAAAGATTTTATGACCCACTTGGTGGTGAGATACTTGTTGATGGAATCGCCATTCAGAAGTTGCAACTCAAGTGGCTACGAGCACAAATGGGTTTGGTGAGCCAGGAACCAGCATTATTTGCAACAAGCATCAAGGAGAACATACTTTTCGGAAAGGAAGATGCCACTATGGACCAAGTTACTGAAGCAGCAAAAGCTTCAAATGCTCATAATTTCATAACCCAGTTGCCCCAGGGGTATGACACCCAGGTGCGTTCGACTTGTCAATTTCCTAAGGCCTCCCTCCTCACATGGGAAATTTTATATCTTACAAATATTGACCTTACGCATTCCTTAAAAGAAAACTATAAAAACGTCTCTTTTGATGTGTTGTCTGCCATGTCATCAAAATCCAGTCAACCTATATTCTAATGTATTTATTACTCAAGTATTATACATTGTATATCGACATCCTGTCAATTTGCATTTCTTAAAAGAGAGTAGGTCCCCACGTAATTAAAAGATCCTGTATCCTCCTCTCAGGCCTTAAAACGAGCAGCCGCACCCAAGTCTCTTTCCCTTATCACTTGCTAGAAAATTCCAGGCATTGAGTGCCCATCACGACCATGGTTTCCTCTTCTTTCCCACATTCAGAAATAAGCCAAACCAACTACATGACCCCTGAATCATACTTCAATTAATTACCACAAGTCTTTTACTAACACCTAATTCGCTAATTGACAGGTTGGTGAGAGAGGAGTTCAGATGTCAGGAGGGCAAAAGCAAAGAATTGCCATAGCACGGGCAATAATCAAAGCGCCGAGAATCCTCCTCCTTGACGAGGCAACTAGTGCATTAGATTCTGAATCAGAACGCTTAGTCCAAGAAGCGCTGGATAAGGCGAGCTTGGGGCGAAGCACTATTGTCATCGCTCACCGTCTCTCGACCATCCGGAATGCTGATTTGATCGCCGTGGTCCAAAATGGTCAGGTCATTGAAACGGGGTCTCATGATGAACTAACTGAAAATGAAGATGGCTTGTACATGTCTTTGGTCCGTCTCCAACAGACAGAGAAAGGAGAACCCAATGAAGTTTCGAATGCATTCTTACCATCTTCTTCTTTCATCACAAATATGGACATCCATAATACAAGTAGTCGTAGACTTTCTCTAATGAGCAGGTCAAGTTCCGCAAATTCAGCGGCAGCAAGTCGAGTTTCACTCACTGGAGAACTTGTGCAGGTCGAGGAACAAAAATTTTCAGTGCCCTCCTTCCGGAAATTGCTAGCACTGAACTTGCCGGAATGGAGACAGGCAATCTTGGCGTGTTTAGGCGCAGTCCTGTTCGGTGGGGTTCAACCTTTGTACGCATTTACAATGGGTTCGATGATATCTATATACTTCTTGAAAGATCACGAGGAGATCAAGCAGAAGGCGAAGATTTACTCCTTGAGCTTTTTGGGGTTGGCGATTTTCTCGTTGACGGTAAACATAATCCAGCACTATAATTTTGCATACATGGGAGAGTACTTAACTAAGAGGATTAGGGAGAGAATGTTTTCGAAAATACTCACGTTCGAGATTGGATGGTTTGATCAAGACGAGCATTCCAGTGGTGCCATTTGCTCGAGACTTGAAACAGATGCCAACGCTGTAAGTACTTATCTGGTCTATGCTATCCTTGGTTTCTATAGAATATCATTTAGACCAACTTGTATGTGACGTCGAAGTATTGAAATTTGTTTTGTCTGATTACAGTTGTGGTCTTGGACAGGTAAAATCTCTGGTAGGTGATCGAATGGCTCTCTTCATACAAACAATCTCAGCAGTAACAATAGCCTTCGTTATGGGAATGGCCATTGCTTGGAGGCTGGCTGTTGTGATGATGGCAGTCCAACCCATTATCATCGCCTGCTTCTATGTCAGGACCTCTATACTCAAAAGAATGTCCCATGAGGCAATTAAAGCCCAAGATGAAAGCAGCAAGCTGGCAGCTGAGGCCGTTTCAAATCTCCGAACCATTACCGCCTTTTCATCCCAAGATCGAATCCTAAATATGCTGGAAAAAGCCCAAGAAGGTCCTCAAAAGGAGAGCATTAGGCAGTCGGTATTTGCTGGGGTTGGACTGGGCACCTCTCAAAGCCTAGTGTCATGTACTTGGGCCTTGGACTTCTGGTATGGTGGTAGGCTCATGTCTCAAGGTTACATCACATCAAAAGCTCTATTTGAGACCTTCATGATCTTGGTAAGCACGGGCCGAGTAATAGCTGATGCAGGAACAATGACCACAGACCTAGCCAGGGGCTCAAACTCTTCCGGCTCAGTGTTTGCTGTCCTTGACAGATTTACAAGAATCGAACCAGAAGACCCAGAAGGTTGCCAGCCGGAAAAGATTTCGGGACATGTGGTACTCGATGATGTGGACTTCGCATATCCGGCTAGGCCCGATGTGACTATCTTCAAAGGCTTCTCGCTCAACATCGGAGCAGGGAAATCAACGGCGTTGGTGGGACAAAGTGGCTCGGGTAAATCAACAATCATTGCCTTAATCGAGAGATTCTATGACCCTCTTAGAGGCACCGTAAAAATCGACGGTCGAGATATAAGGTCATACCACTTGAGATCATTGAGGAAATACATTGCATTGGTTAGTCAGGAACCCGCACTATTCGGTGGCACTGTTAAGGAAAACATCAGATACGGAACACCAGGTGAAGTGGATGAATCAGAGATAATCGAGGCAGCTAAAGCAGCCAATGCCCACGATTTCATATCCGGACTAAAAGATGGGTACGATACTTGGTGCGGGGACAAAGGGGTGCAGCTATCAGGAGGGCAGAAGCAGCGTATCGCAATAGCCCGAGCTATTCTGAAAAACCCAACAGTGTTGTTATTAGACGAGGCAACCAGCGCGCTAGATAGCCAGTCAGAAAAGGTTGTACAAGACGCCCTAGAGCGAGTGATGGTGGGGAGGACAAGTGTGGTTGTGGCTCATAGGTTGAGCACCATACAGAACTGTGATCTCATTGCTGTGTTGGAGAAAGGAAAGGTGGTAGAGAAAGGTACTCACTCATCGCTGGTAGCTAAGGGTCCCAAAGGTGTTTACTATTCACTGGTCAGTCTCCAGCAGACACCCGGCAACACCAACTCCTGGTCTCGCGATCTCAATTAACTGAACTCCGTACCTGGGGTTCATACATTTTGGCTGTCACGAGTAATTAATTAACATTAGCTTAGATGTCACTTTATATAAATTAAGTGGCCAAGAAATGACTTTAGTCTATCAGCTAAGCCGTCCTCTTATTTGCTCGCCACTGGTACTTGGATGACACTTCCTTTGATGAGTGAATTATTGAAACATGAAAACTATTCTGGACATTCATGTGTGATATATAATTACAAAAATAATTGATGAGACGGTGTATATTAATATTATCGAATGGAGGTCAGATTAAAGATTAGTCCTACTATCGGATCTTAAAAGAGTACTGAAATTTCTTTTTTTGTTTGGATAACTACGATGGCGCTTTTACTTAAAAAACAAAAGCCAACTCTACAAATTTTAACCTGATTTGTTACTACCACTTTGGTAGCAAGACAGTATTTAAAATTAAATTTGTTACTGTTTTGTTACACAAACGATTGTAACAAATAGTTATGTAGCTAAATTTACTTAAAATAGCTCTAACGTAGTTACTCCGTAGTTGTCCGTAAAAATGTATTTATTATTAGTAACTGTCAATTGCCAGTGAGATAATGACGGATTTCATAAAAATATATTTTATATTAATCATATTTACATATCAATTTATTAAGCAACATAATTTTAATAATTAATATAATCTATATGTTAATTTTTTAACCATATATATATTTTAAAAATTTAAACATTCAAATTTTAAATTTTTTTATTAAAATATAACATCATTTATTTTATTAAATTATTGACTTAAGATTTATAATTTCAAATAAAAATATTACAACAAATGAAGACATGAATGTAGCACGTATCTAGAGCTTCTATTTTTTTTATCTTCAATTCTTCAGTATTTTCCTCAAGATTTATTTTCCTTTGCAAATTCGTACATATAAAAAAAGTACGAAATTTTTAAAATACGAAGAGAACAAAAAAAAATGGAAAATTTGAGGAAGGAAAAAAATATTTGCAAGACAATTGGGTAAGAAGATATAAAGAGAGAGGAACAAGAAAAAAAGAAGTCTTATGAGACATGGAGAAGAGGATGACGAGAGAGAGGTGAGGTTAAAAAGCAGAAATTAATGACGAGAGATTGAAAGAGGTTGAGGAAAGATAAAATATAAGAAGTAAATTTGAAAGTAAAAGTATAAGAAGATAAATTATTCTATTAAGTGGCTGGAGACTCTTGAACTATTTTTTTTAAAAAAAATTAGAATGATTAAAATATTATCGATTAAATAAAAAGTTGATAGTATTGCAGATATTATGAAAATATTATGAAGAGAGATATTGATGTGAATATTGTTAGGAATAGTTAGTTATAAATCTTGAGTACAATTTTTTAAAAATGTTCTATTACGATGGTTGCTGATTTGCAACTAATTTTGCCAAGTCAAATTGCATAAATTAGGTAGCAATTGTAATGCAAATTGCATACGTTTCATCTTCTTTGGATGGCGATTTTTAGGGCATATACGAAGAGGAGAGTTGGATAATAGGAAAGACTTTATCTCGATCTCCTTGAAAGCAAGTGAGGCAATAAGAAACACATGATCTGCTGTTTTACAACTTGTGGTGTGTTCTTGTTTATAATCAGAACAGGAGCTTCAGTTCGAGAAAAATAAAAGAAGGAAAATTACCGAACATGAACTCCACATCTCCCAAATCATGCGGTGGATTATTCTCGAACATGGATTTCTTCCCAAGCCCGGGGCAAAAAATTTACACGGCAAACGGAGCCAGTAAGCGTAGTGTGTCAGTTCGAGAGCAACTTGTACCATGCACTTGCGGGCGGACATTTCATTTAGAAAACCCAATACAGATTCTGGATAAAACAATTTGGAATTGGAATGATTAAATTCTTTAAAATTTATATATTTTCATATATTTATTTATTTAAATAATATTTATGCTTTATTATTTATATATATAAATAAAGTGAATACTAGACAATTTCATTTATTTCGTCCATCTTCTACCAAACCAACGGGCTTCTCCATAGTAAATCATGTGCAGGCCTATCAGACGCGTAAAATTTTTAATTACTGTGTCGATTAATCAAACGAGAGAGTTTTGAGGATTAGGCGGTTAAGTTTTTTTTTTTTCAACCATTCCGCCGCAGGCGAAAGAAAATTTAGTTTGTATTAGGTGAATATATAAGTATTTTACAAATTAAATATTCAACCACTCTCGTTTTATTCGTGTACTGCCTCAATATTTAAAAAGTACATAAGGTGAGTTCAGATTAGGGTTTGTCGATAACAATACCCATATACCGTAGTTCGTTCCGTGAGCAGTAGGTTTAGACAAATATGTACATATTTTTTGCTCAGCTAGTAATTAATAAAATAGCACTTCCTTTCCATATAAAATATTTTTTAAAAAACACACGGGACCATGGCTTTGCTAATTGATTGGTGATCTTCGTACTGTATAATAGTGTTCTTTCCATACTATTATTTTATAAGTCAACGTGTTATTTATTATCGAATTAATTTATGGAAGTCATCCTCGTATAATCAATTTATTTATGCGAAATTATCAAGTTATTATTCAAATTCACGGACGTTGAAATTGTGATTCTCGGGTTACTCTTTGTCCGTACTATTTGCACATAAACTAGTCAGGGTTCATTATTTATTTTAATATACATAAATTGTGAATACCAAAAGAGATTAATCATTTCTTTCATAAAAGAAATTTAGGGTTTGGATTTAATCAATTATGATTAAGGCGCGAAGCAAGCGGTATTAGGGTACACTAATCCGATATCAGCACCGGGCCGACTCAAGGCCCAAAAGATGCCGAACCTGGACGTTAGCACAGGTATTAAATTAGAACGTCTCCATATAAAATAGAGACTCCGAAGGCGAGGCAGTATTAGGCAGACTTCCATCTCTTCTCCTCACCAGAGATTCTTTGTGAAATTTTGTGAAATCTTGAACGCGCTCTCCGATTTTTAACCTGCTAAGTGTATTGGAGTTTAGAACGAGTTTAGAACTATAGAAGCTATCACGTACCATTTGATTTCATTACTTCATCTGACCATCTTTTTTACTCTTCTAGCGAAGGAATTGAATTCCGTCTTGTCTCGGAAACGTACATGAAAAAAAAATCCTGCAGGGATTCCTTCTTCCCTTGAAGCACACGCGACGCGATCAAATCAGTTACTTTAGAAAACAGCTTCCTGTCTGTCGCTGCTTCCTCTCCTCTACTCTCCTCTACTCTCCTCCTTTGGTTGTTCTACCTAGTCTCGGAGATCTGCTCGCGGTTTGAACCGAGAGACCTGAGTGTGGCTTGCTCTCTGGATTGCTGGAAATAATTTTTTGATTCTGCAACGGTTGGAGTGTTCACTTTGGAGGAAAATAAAATCAAGTTTTTATGAAGAGGATTCGTGAAGACGTTTATGGCGGCTCTCAAAGTAAACGGCCGTTTGGCTCCTCGCGGGGAGACTCGTGAGTTGCTGTTTCTTCTTTATTTTCTATGTTTCTCTTTGTTTAGAGTTGGCATGATATTGTAGACGGTTACTTAATTTTTTAGGTATGACTTGGCAATCTGAACTTAATCCGCTGTTTAGGCAGCGGTTCTTATGGACTTTGTGAATGTAGTTTTTCAGCTCTTGTTTGATTAGGATTTAATTCGTTATGATGTGAGGCGGTTGCTTTATGGTTGAAATAACTAATCGAGAATATGCACTTGGTAATTTCTTTATTTTCTGAAAACATATTGCAAGAGAGATGGGGCTGCTTGAGATATTGTGGTTACCGGAAGATGTCGAACTTATGTGTTCTAGCTCGAATATTACTTGACTGCTGTCTGCGTTTTTTGGCTATTTAGTTACGGGCAGTCGCAGAGTCCAGCAGGAGGTGCCAGTGGCGACGGTGGAGGTGGTGCTGCACAAAAACTAACAACTACTGATGCCCTGACTTATCTCCAGGAAGTGAAAGATATGTTCCAAGATCAAAAGGACCAATATGACACGTTCCTCGAAGTCATGAAAGATTTCAAGGCTCAAAGGCAAGCTCTTCACACCATTCAAAATTATTTTTACTTAATGAGATAATTGCTTCGACTATTAACTCAATCATTATCTTTTGCAGAACTGACACCGCTGGTGTTATTCAAAGGGTGAAAGAATTGTTCAAGGGCCATAATAATTTGATAATTGGGTTTAATACCTTTTTGCCGAAGGGATATGAAATAACCCTTGATGAGGAAGAGGCTCCGCCAAAGAAAGCAGTTGAATTTGATGAAGCTATAAACTTCGTGAACAAAATAAAGGTTAGAAAATAATCGTATCTGAAAATGTACTGTTGTCTCTGGATGTCCTGACCTGCAGTTTTTTTTCTGGCAGAAACGTTTTGAAGATGATGAATGTGTCTATAAATCCTTTTTGGATATTCTGAATATGTATAGAAAAGAAGACAAGGACATAAATGAGGTCTACACTGAGGTAACAATATAGTCCTTTCATCATTATCTTTGTTGTTTGCTGCTTTGTTGTATATTGGCTTTTGGTGATAGAAATTTATGGATTCAATATCTTTAGTATCCTTGGCTGTTTTGATTTGATGTGTAGGTTGCTTCTCTTTTTGACGACCATCCAGATTTGCTTGATGAATTCACTAGATTTTTACCAGATGCATCAGCAGCAGCAATGGCTCATCATACTCCATATGGTCGGAATTCTAGCCAGCAGTATAACGAGAAGATCTCTACTGGATCCAACTTGCGAATGCATATGGACAAGGTAATTGTATGCATTTTATGATCATGTTTTAGCTTCCCCTATGATGGCAGGTTATGGAAAATGTATCATTTACTTGATGACTTATATTAGATGCTAATTTTACAAAGCTGAAACTTGTTCTCTGTAAAAGGATCTCAATGATGACTAAGTGAGTCTATTTCTTCAGCATCGCTGGCGAGATAGAATTCTGATCTCTCAAGCTGAACGTGATCTAAGGGTTGATCATCCAGAGATGGAAGATGACAAAGGAATAATGAAGGTGCACAAGGAGCATAGGAAGCGCTCTGAGAAGGAAAATAGAGATAGGAGATATAGTGACCAGGATGACAGGGAACCTGATCCTGATAGCAATAGATATTTCAATTCCCACCGTTTTTTCGACAAAAAGAAATTTTCCCAGAAGGTTGAAGGGTTTGGAACAAATGCCAACTTTGCTTCTTATGACGGAAAAGATTTATTAAAAGGTCAGACACGATCAAGAATAATGATTTTGCATCTTTTTGATTGTTCATATGTACTAGGTTAATTGTACTTTCCAGTTCCGGGTAGCAGAAAACAGTTCCCATTTACTGTTGGAAAAAAAGAGAAAGAAACTGTTTAGTTCAGTGACAGACTTGTTGGATAAAAGAATGATTCTATCCCTAACATGTAAAAAGGTTAACAGCATTTTGTTTTTGGATAACTGCGTTACAATCCCCATAAACATGCTATGATGGCTTTGATGTGATTTTACTTTAAGATGTTTTTCATGTACTATTATTTGATTATGCGAAGTCCAACTAGAATTGAGATTTTATTTTGTCAGTTAAAGAATCCAATGAGCATGTGATGTTTCTAGCAATTGATACATTAGCGTGGAGGTGTTTTAGTTTGAAGTTTTCATTTGTAGGATATGACCTGTTAGTCTCTGTCAGCTATCCCTCTGATGAGATTTTTTTACCCTCCAGGAATTATCTCTTTACCTCTAATGAGATTTTTTAATCAACATGTTTGACTGATATCGCATGCTATGCAAGTGATTTGGTGGTTCAGAAATCTTGTATTTGATGTCCCATGGTGGTCTGCAATCATTAACAATGTATAATATCCTCTTGCTTGTGTAGTCTTCTTATTGTTGTTCGTCTCAATTCTTGTGCCAGGCATGTATAACCAAGAAGTTGTTTTCTTTGAGAAAGTTAAGGGAAAGTTAGGCAATGAAGATGATTACCAGGCATTCTTGAAGTGCATTCATATTTATGTTGAGGGAATAATCAAAAGAACGGAACTCCGAAACCTGGTACAATTTCTTGCCATCTTAAACAGTTCAATGATTTGTTTAGCTCTTGAATCAGTGTATATATGCATGTGTATTCGTTTCTCCCTTTTCCTGTGGAACTGGCACAGTTGACGAGTTAGCTTTCTAAAGATGCGGGTTCATAGTTGAGGGGTTCCCTTCACATTTTGGCGTTTAGTATGCTATCCATTATTAGCCACCACCCGAATTTCTATATTAGCATGGTTGGCTGAAAATATTTCTTTGTAGCCTTGCTACATACTTACCTTCTTTTTTTATATGAAATGCTAAATCTTATTATATACTCCTCTAAATGAATCCTAGTATTCACTGGATGATTGCAGCAAATGTATGACCTGATATGTTTGCCTGACATAAGGACAGACATCATTTTTAACTTGTCAACCTATATTTTTTATTAGCAACTTGTTGATCTTTGATGTATCAATTTTTGGTCTGACTATGGTTCAATTCAAGTTGGAGAATGTTTTATGATTTAAATGTCTACTTTCTCTTTTTATTTAAAAATTTCTTTGGCATTTCAGATGACTGATTTACTGGGAAAGTTTCCTGATGTTATGGAAGAGTTCAATGAAATCTTGGAGCGTGGTGAGCATATTGGTAACAGAATAGTTGATTTAGATTCTAGCTTTTGATAATGATTTTGCTTTCCTCACATTATTCTGATTTTTTTTCTGGTTACAATTTTTCTTACAGATGGTTTCAGTTCCAGCATTATGAAAAAAAGTATGTTAATTTTTCATTGTAGGGATGTTCTTACAGATGTTTTCAGTTCCAGCATTATTCCTTAGCTCATTGTAGGGATGTTCTTTTTTAAAGATTGGATGTTGCCTTTTGATCATGCTAATCTTCTTCCTACTATTTTGAGAAAGTATGACTGGGATAATATGTTCATCGCAGAGACATTTGGTGGGCATGCTTCTAGGCCATTAATAGTGAGTGACAAGGATACTGAGCACAAACATGAGTCTGATGGAGTGAAGGAAAAGGAAAGTAGGGAGAAGTATCTTGGAAAATCCATTCAAGAGCTTGACCTTATCAACTGTCAACGCTGTACTCCAAGCTATAGGCTATTGCCCGATGATGTACGAAATTTTGAACTTATTTTTCACCAAGGATATTATGAACCAGTTTTCTTGCTGACATGCACATTCCTTTGCAGTATCCAATTCCTTCAGCAAGCCAGAGATCAGAACTGGGGGGACAAGTATTAAATGATCATTGGGTCTCAGTAACTTCAGGAAGTGAGGATTACTCGTTTAAACATATGCGCAGAAATCAGTTTGAAGAAAGTCTGTTTAGATGTGAAGATGATAGGTGAAATTTTATGCAAATTTCAGAATTCTCTGTTTTATTCAACAAATTTATGGATTTCTCTAGCAAGTTAACTTGGCACTTCTTTGGCCTGACTGTAGATTTGAGCTGGACATGCTGTTGGAGTCTGTGAGTTCAGCTGCCAGGCGTGCAGAAGAATTGTTAAACAGCATCAATGACAATAACATCAAGAATCCATTCCACATTGAAGACCTATTCTCCGGTTTGTTTTTAGAATGATAATGAACTTATGACTTTATAGTGGTTCTTTCTGATGATTTTGCTGTTTGCTTGCCCATTGTTGTTGCAGTTTTAAATTTAAGGTGCATTGAGCGTTTATATGGTGACCATGGTCTTGATGTGATGGAAATGTTGCGTAAAGACCCAACTCTTGCACTTCCTGTTGTATTAACACGCCTTAAGCAGAAACAAGAGGAGTGGATGAAATGTCGTTCAGATTTTAACAAGGTCTGGGCTGAAATTTACTCGAAAAACCATTACAAATCCTTGGATCATCGCAGTTTCTATTTCAAGCAACAAGACTCAAAAAACTTGAGCACTAGATGTAAGTTGTTTATATCATTTGGGTTTTGTTATTTGATTAGTTATTTGAAGATTAGAGCGTTGATCTGCTTCCTGTTTGAATTAATTTATATGTTAGATCTCTGTGATCAGTGTAAAATCAAATAAAAAAGTCTTTTTCTTTTCCCAATTTACATATCTATGCAAGCTTTCACCATATCAAAGAATGGACCAGATCATTGATTTCAAGTTAGTAGATCAGTCTTTTACCAGGACAGTTAATCATTAGAATGAGTATTTATTGAGACTGATGGCCGCTTGTCATTGGATTCCTTTTGGTTACATCTGCAAATATGCTGTGGCAATTGTAGATCTGTTTTAACATGTTGAGTTGTTTCAATGATTCATTTTTCAGTTTTTTAACTTTGGTTCTCTTTGCTAACACCGGAATGTTAGCGTGTTGGACCATTGTAACTACATTTCTCTCTTCTTTTTTTCTTGTATTTATGAGTGCATATTTCTCCTTTGTTATTTTCTGAGTTTTTTTGGTGTGAACGAGCAAATAAATATCATGAATTTTAATGTGTGCCGTGGAATTTCAATGCTTCTCTATTATTTTATTGTGAGGTCAACTGTATGCTTAGGGGTCCTTATGAATGATGCAGTACTGATCGCTGATATTAAGGAACTGAAAGAGAAACAGCAGAGAGAAGATGATGTTGTTATTTCTGTTGCTACTGGTAACCGACAACCTTTGGTTCCTCATTTGGAATATGGATACTTAGATGAAAACATTCATGAAGACTTGTATAAACTTGTGCAATATTCATGTGAAGAGGTTTGCTCTACCAAAGAACAATTCAATAAAGTTATGAGGCTCTGGACAACATTCATGGAGCCAATGTTGGGCATTGTTTTTCATGCTGATGGCACAGAGAGTTCTGAAGATGACCAAAAAGCTATACATCCTGCAACAGGCTGCAGCACATCGAGCATAGCAGAAAATGGTGGAAGTCATAGTCTTCTTTCTACCGTATTGAACAGGAAACAGCCAAGATCAGGGAGCAATGGAGATGAAAACTCTACACTTGAGCAGGCCAACTTTTGCAGGCCTAGTGAAGATAGCTTAGCAAAAAAAGATAAATCTCATGGATTGGATTACGTTATGAAAGATGATTTTATGTGTGACAATCCAAAGCTAGAAAAAGAGAAGGATGTAGGCATAGTCGATAGTGTACCTGTGTTTAAGGTACAAATTGCTCCTGCTCAGGGTGTAGTCGATTTGAAAACTTCATTTGTAATTGAAGCTGATAAGAGTCATACGAGTAGGATGGCAGGTTTGTTTGAGCTTTCATTAAATTTTGGTGTCTGGTTGATTTTGAAATGGTTATTGTGATATGTCATTTAAACTCCGTGTTATTGTTCTGAATTTCAAGGATTAGGTTCAACTGTATCCATCCCTGGTGGTATTGGCAGTGAAGACAATAAACATAAAGCAGCGGCTGATACTGGACCTTCATCTGAGGTATGAACTCATCTTTTTAAAAAGTTTGCAATGGCAGTTACTGCATAAGTGTTTGTTGGTTTTGCTTTTTTTTAATTGAGGTTGTACTGTGTTTTTGTCGGGCTTTTGTCTTTCCACCTATTGAGGGGAAATGGGAGGGTGTTTATTTGACTCATTACAGTTTTTGGTGCTCCAGGGTGGGAATGCGTCTGAATCAGTTTTATCAGCAAATAAAGTATCAATGGATGATGCAAATATAGATAGATACAATGAGGAGTTAACTACAGCCTCTAAAACTGAAAAAGAAGAGGGTGAGTTATCCCCCAATGGTGATTTTGGTGAGGAGAGTTTTGTTGGATATGGAGATACAGAGATGCAGGTTACTCTAAAGGGAATTCATGGTGAGCAAAACAGACAACATGAAATCAGAAATGGGCAAGATTTACATTGTCCTAATAGAGAAGAGAATCAAGCCGATGCAGATACTGATGATGAAGACAGTGGAAATCCTTCCGAGGCTGGTGATGATGCATCGGGCACCGTTTCTGCAGGTGATGATTGCTCTCGGGAAGAGGATGAAGAGGCAGAACATGATAATGGAAAAGCTGAGAGTGAAGGTGAACCTGAGGGGATGCCTGATCCCCAGTTTGCTGGAGCAGATATGTCATCTCCTGATCGTTTTCTTTTCGCTGCAAAGCCTCTTGCAAAGCATGTACCAGCAGCATTGCTTTGTAGGGAAAAGAAAAATTCACGGGTTTTCTATGGAAATGATGATTTTTATGTTCTTTTTAGGCTTCATCAAGTATGTAGAAGAAATGTAAAACATGTTCTCTTTTATTTGAAGTTCCTCTCGTGTTTTTATAACTGTGTTTAAAACTTGTGACTTTTTAAATTATTTTAGATCCTCTATGAGAGAATTTCAACGGCAAAAAAGCATTCAAGTAGTGCTGAAAGAAAATGGAGAGCTTCCAAGGATACTGACTCTCCGGATCCCTATGGCAGGTGTGCTTTTTTGTTTAGATTTACTTCTGTCCTAGATGATTTGACATTCAATTTCACTTCTACTGGCTAAAATCACCATTATGAATTAATCTTGTACATTTTATAAAATCGTTGTAGGTTCTTGAGTGTGCTGTACAATTTGCTTGATGGATCCGCTGATAATGCAAAGTTTGAGGACGAATGCAGAGCTATCATTGGAAATCAGTCTTACGTATTATTCACACTGGAAAAGCTGATATATAAACTGGTCAAACAGGTCTGCTCATCATATCGTATCTTTTCAAATGATTGTATATTTTTATTTTTTCTTTCTTTTTTTCTTCAAAGATTTGAAGCATTATTTCTCTTGTAGCTGCAAATTGTAGCAAGTGATGAGATGGACAATAAGCTACTCCTACTTCATGAATATGAAAGATCCCGAGGGGCTGGGAATTCAGTTGACTCAGTGTATTATGATAATGCTCGTTATATTCTTCATGACGAAAATGTATATCGATTAGAATTTGTAAGACCTTTGATTGTTTTCACTCTCCTCCTCTGCTTATATCTCTCTGCCCATAATCTTTTCTGAATTCCTTCTTTTGAACTGGATGATTTTGTAGTCATCTTCTCCATCCCGTTTGTCCATGCAACTGATGGATAATGCAACAGAGAAGGCTGAGGTGTTGGCTGTTTCCGTGGATCCTAAATTTGCTTCATATTTACACAATGATTATCTATCTGTCTTCCTTGGCGAAAAGGAGCCACATGGCGTTGTACTCATGAGGTGTTGTAATATAATCCCTTAATATGCATTATCCAGCTGAATTTTTTTTCCATGAATAGAAGTCGATTCTTCTTTTCCGCTTACATCTATGCAGGCAACATACACTGATTTGTGTTACTATTTTTCTGCTGTACATTGATCATTTTTATAACTTTCCTTTTAAGAGCTTCATACTGTTTCATCTATGTATGCATGGTTGCAAAAGGGGGACAAGATTGTGACTTATTGGATAAGTGTTGAACTTTACATGTTTTGTTTGCAATAAGTTTCTCTAGATCATTATCATGTTAACTCATATCCTCATACTAGTATTAAAACCATTTAGCTTTTTTTTCCAAAGGTATTTTTTATATACTGTAGCTCCTCAGTTTGATAACCATGGAAGGATGTTGAAATCTATTGAATTTTGTTATATGATTTTTCAACTGCAGAAACATGCGCAAATATTTAGGGCTTGATGAATATTCTGCATTATCCATGGCCCTGGAAGATGTCAAAATGTTCAATGGTTTGGAGTGTAAGGTTTCCTGCAATTCATGCAAGGTACGTTTCTTATTCTTCATTTTTTTTGAGCCAACTGTTATTTGGTTGAAATTCGTTGCTTATTTGTATCTCCTTCAAAACTTTGGCTTCTGTTTTCTTTTGATTAATTGCTTGGTGCATTCGGAAGTTTCTTGCTTTTTGTTTTTGTATTGCTTGAGCTCACTCTGCCATTAAACAGTGTTTTGGTAGGTGAATATGTGCCAGTTTCCATTTCCATTTTACCTAATATAAATGCATAGTTTTGCTAATTACTATATTCTTTGTTTCCCTTGCATTTGTAAAATAAAACAAACACCGTTGCTGAATATGTCTATTATATGCTCAGATATCCTACGTTCTGGATACAGAAGATTGCTTCTTTCGAAGAAGAAGAAGAACATCAAATTCTTTGAAGGATAAATCTTCGCATTATGATCAGGCTCAGGCAAGAGTACTACGCTTCCACAGATTTTTGTCAGCGTCATAAACTATTAGGGATTCTTTCAGTTATACTCGAGGTAGATTGCGAAATTGTTTTATATGTGTGGTTTAGCGTTTATATTCTTTCTTCTCTTTTACCAAACTTGGAACAGTGTCGCATATTGCAGAAGTCTTCACGTCGGAACAATGGAAACTTTCTTTTGGCAACACCTTCCTGTTGATAAGACTGATATTTGTCCGTGACACCTTAAGGAGGAGACCAGTTGGAGATATATGCGCCTCCATGTATGCTTCGTCGTGTACATAAAGGTCCAATACATGATTTTGTAGAAATGCAGCTCTTTAATTGATGAAATCATCTCGTAGTTAGAAGCTTTTGTTTCCCATTTTACTTTTTTTCATAGAAAGCAATTTGTGTTGGTTCTACATTTTTTGAACTGACTTGCCCTTTTTGTGGAACCCAAGAAATTTTTAGTTGAACAAAGATGATCTTTACATGGGGTTGAAGAGCACAAATTTAAGAAAATGTACTAAGCGAACCTTTATTTTAGCTTTTCGTTTGCCAGCTTATTTATTCCTCAGCACATAACCGCCGAGAGCGAAGGTAATAAATCAAGTTACCAAAGTAGAGGAAGGGAATCCGGAGTTGGATATAAGGTTAGGGGATCGGGAAACTGCCTAAACTTCCCTACGAGGATGGCGGGGAAGAGGGGGCGATGTGAGGGGTTGTTTAGAGAATTTGATTTTGACGGAGAAGTGATCGGACGGGAGCAGGCATAGCATAGTGGGGACAGTTCTGCTTCATGGAATCCTTGGCGGAATTAGAAATTCCCTAGGATAAAACGGAATGGTCGGGCACGATTCGTTTCAGCTTGTTTGCGATCACAGAGAATCACCGGTCAAGTGTCCGAGTTGAAACGAAGTCGCTCCCTCCGCCATAGTTCAGGTTACTCACTCTCCCACTTTTGGCGGAGGCCGAGGAAGGGAAAGCGAAAGCGCGAACGGCGTTACCTTTGGGCCGCTGTGGTTTGTTTGGCATGGTGAAAACAAGAGGTGCTGCAGCCATGTCAGCAAACACGCAGGTCATGTCTCTACTCCTCTTCCCCTTGAGTATTATTTTTCATTCTAGTTTTGTCCAGTAGAATAACCATGAGGTTTAGTGTTAACTTGCGGATTTGCCATGGTAGTAGTAGTAGCTTTGGACTCTTGGACGTTTTAGGCCCGTTTGATTAGTAGGAAATAAAAATGGAAATAGATATAAATGATTAAAAATTTATTATAATAATTTAATAATAATATATTTAAATATAATTTTTTTGGAAATTTTTTTTGAAATTTTTCCGTGAGGCAACAGAGCCCAAGAATATTGGATCGTCGGTGAGACCGATGACCCGGCGGTTCAGTTTTGCCGACGTGTATCCTCTTTGTAGAGCACACGTGACTCATCTCTTCTTTAGAAGGTTTCTTATTATCTTATGCTGCTGGCTGGTACCGCTTGCTGATTTTAATTTGGCTGTAGGCCACAGAAAGCACTGAAAATGAAAAGCGTTTAAGCCACAATCCAATAGCCCACTAATTTTAATCATGTACGAAAAGGGTAGACACTATTTAGGCTCAGAATTCGTCAAAATCAGGCCATACTTGAAAAGAGGTTCCTGTTTACTTTAGCGGACGATAGTGAGGCTCACCAATGATGAATTTCAGGCTCTGTTCAACTGTCTGGAAATGTAGGTGTTGGTTTCCAATTGAAGCATTTGATTCCTACTCACGCATTTGTTTATAAATTTATATATATTTGACCTCGCTTATGTAACCTCCGAAAATTTAAGAGTTTTTTCTCACATTCCATATAAATTAACCTAGGGCTCATTTTTTAAAAATGTGATAGATGTTCAAATAATTTAATTCATTCGCACTCGTCTTTCACATAAAACGAGTGTCATTCACCTGCGAGTATTATTTTTTAAAAAAAAAATTTGGGTTGATCTTAATAATAACAACAATAAAAGGATGCTTCAAGAATGGTGCTGAGATTGAAAAGATCATTTTTGTTAATGGCTTTATAAAGACTAATACGATTTTATGTATAGAATTTATAAATATGTACATGATTTCATGTATAGAACTTACATTAATATATATTTGATTTGATAGAGAAAATCTGAAATATGGAGATTACCAATTTCATTTAAAGATATAGTGTGTCATTCGAATTGAAGCGTGACCATTACTTGGGAAAGTTTTTTTAAAACGAACCTATCAAATTCTAAGTAGGTTCGTCAACACACTCCCCACCAGCCGTCAACACAAGTATATTTCTACCCACACCAACTTCTAATCTAAGCCCGACACCAGAGTAATCGAACAGTCGGTCAGGAATTACACAACCCTATTCTATTGTATTTTAAAAAGAAACTAAAGCACGTGGAATTACTAAATACTAAATTACCAGGTTTGCGTTTATTATTAGAAAAGTGTCGTAGGAGAATAAAACAAAAAAATAAATCCAGTGTTTAAGGCAACCAATGGCCTAGTCATGTCATTGCTAAGTACTAAAATAACATGTTTCAAAGGGATTGTGAGGAGACTAGACAGTTCATTTACTCTTTACATATTATGGAAATCATTTTAATTTCATGAGACCATACCAAGAATCAGAAGCTTGACACCATGAAATTACAAGCATCATTAGAGGCTACATTTAAGAACCTATCTCATTGAAGGATCAAGAAAATCCATCACTGGAGAGGAAGAATTATACGGCTATCGCTGAAACGAAGGAATGAACAGATACAGCGTGCAAGTGTAGTTGAATTAGTGTACTAGGTGCAGCCTTGCCAAGCAACATTAGGAGCCTTTCTTCGTCTTTTCCTTCCCAGAGACTTCAACATACCATGATTTCCATGCCTCCTGGTAGTGACCAAAAAGTTCACTTATAGCTACATACACCAAGAAACAAAACAACGGCGCCATTAGCATTAAGCAAAGCTCTGTGTTGATAAGATCATTCGAAACATCTAACTTTTTTTTGAATGCAAAACATCTAACTTAATACCAAACATACTGCTGGGCAACTTGGCAGTTGAATAAGTGCAAGATGTCTTTGGATAAACGGAATGCAGACAGACAACAGGCTTATGAAGAGAAAAAAAATTATGGCTTGCGAGTTTGAAGGCAATTTCTTTTGTTAACGAAGGCTGCAAAATGCAGGAAAGAGATGAAATAGCAATTACAAAGGGATTAGAAAAGAAAAAAAGTGTAGGCAGACAAGAGGAAGAGCAATTTGGATTCCTGTACAATTCATGCATACAAAGTTTCACCAGAATTTTGTTCTAGTATGCAAGCTCTCAACAATACATTATTTGAAGGGCATGAATAAAAAAGAAATGTGAATATACCTTCATTGTGATATCGAGGATAATAGGTAGTTGCTAGGTTTTCCACTTGAATCCGGTTTGAAGTTTGTTTTCCAGAATTATCAGCTGTGGACCTATTGCCAGGAGTAAATGGACCAAATACAAAATTCTTCGGGGCATGCTGCATATTTCGCTTTAGTTTATTCTCATCATTCTCATAATTCTGACATCTAATTACCGCTGGAACGTTTTCATTTTGGATTAACTTCCAACTACCTGAAGAAGAACCCAACTTGCTTCTTTTAAAACCATAATTACTAATATCAGTCCCAAAACTCCTCTTCTTCGGCTCATTTGGAACAGTTTCTGTCCTCCCTAACCATCTAAAAGCTGGTTTTCTGCTCTCAGGATGATGGGTCTGACATCAATAGATCAGAATTAGAACGGCTTCAACAAAAGGAAACATGTTTTTTTGCATGGACGTCCTTTTGTTAAATTAGGAGGTGCATTTTAAGATACCATACCTTCTCGATTAGGTTCATCGATGAAAAGACATTAGCGATGTCGTATAGTCGCCTGACTTTTGCTGTAGAATCAAATATTACAAACGAATTAGTTCATTGGCTGATAACTTCTTGAATGATGATATTGTGAAGATTATTACTTCTCATTGCTGTCGAATTGTGAGCATCACCCAGCAAAGCCAAGGCAGCGCTATCAAGCGTGATTAGCTCCGCCTAAAGAGAAGGAAGAGGGTTATAACAAGGTAAAGCTATGACCTTTCATGATTTAAAACAACATAAAAGGGAAATTCACTTACATCTGAACAAAGGAAGAGCTTGACAAAATTTTTTGTAAGAAGCCAAAGTGATTTTTCTCTTTTGGGTTCTGTATAAAAACCGGTATTCCCAAATTAGTAGTTGATTAAGCTCAAAGTAGATCAAATAACATATGCATGATGAATCAAATAACGTAGGGGGAATAACTTACCAGTTTTTGATGTTGCAGAACAGTTGTCCTGCCCTTCCGATTTGGCATCAGAAGCCTCTCCAGTCACGTTCTCATCAGAAACCTATGATACTAAAAGCGTCAAAAACCAAAACTGAGCTGAAAAGAGTAAGGGATAAAAGCTTTGGTTTCCAGCTGCTTTAGTTTCAAAATGAATGTCCCACCACACCAGTTGACCTAATTCAGTCGGACTCAATTAATTGCTAAGTAATCTCTACAATCCTCTACGGTAGAATTGTATACCGGAAATCCGCCTTTGCTTTCAAATTTCAATCAAAACCCGCTTTTGCTTTCAAAATTCAATCAAAACCCGCCTTTGTTTTCAAATTTCTCTAAAAACTCACTAAAAGGATATCAAAACATATTCTATCCAACATACCTTTGATGAACTACAGCCAACTGTGGCACTAAAATTCTCTTTCAATCCCTCTTCCTGCAACATCAAAAGGGCAGTCAGTCAGTCAATCAAATTTTCTGAAACCAATTTCTTCAAATGTGGGAAGTAACGACCCAAGCTTCATTATTTACCTTCAGAGCCTCCAAGGCCTTCGGGATTGCATCATAACCTTTCCAAAAGTACTGATTCTTTTGTTTTCTTGCTACAACCTATACACGACCCAACACATTCTCCACTTAGCAACCAATGACGGCACAGACAAATTTTATTTGGAACTATCAATAGTGGTAAAAACAAAAATCAACTAAGAATCTTACACCAACACTCTCTAATATATTCACCACATCATAAATCCGGCGCCGTTCAACCCCTGCAAATCCAAACAGGTTTCAACAAGAGCAATTAAAAAGCCCCATCTCTCCAGCAGCTTTCATTCAAATCAAGCTACAAATGATTAAAACAGTATATTTGTGAACCGCAACAATTAGAATAGTCTTTCTCCCTGTAGTCCGACTCAGGTGAATATTAATGTTGTACTGTTAGAACAAGCAAAAGATCCGTAAGTTTCTGTAGTTTTCTACGTTCTCTCCAGCAAACAGACAAACTATTTATAAAACCTATTTGACTGTTGCTTCAAGAAATAGAATTCCATACCTAGTCTGGAGGCAGCGTCGTCGAGTCCAATAGAGGTAACGCCGTCCCTATCGTACAACCTCAAGAAACTAACCAGAAAAAAAATAAAAATAAGGGAACAGAATATCGTCAAGATCAATTAGCAGAGCCGACTGGAAAAACTCAGGAAATCGAAATTCGAATGAAACGAATAAACACACACTTAGCGCACAAAACCCCTAGAGACTTCTCTTTGCGGCAGTATAATTGTTGTCTCCCGCTTTCGTCAAACGCTGACATTATTTTTACACCAAACAACTAAAAAAATAATCAACAACACAGCAAATAAGAACACGACTAGTCTTCTCTTCTTCCCACTATATCCTTTTTCCCTTAGATCTATCTAGATCGTGAGATCGGGAAGAGATCGACAGAGGCAGATAAACCGTTAAAAGCGGAGGGAGGGAACGATTTGAATGGCGGGGGAGCAGAATTTTAAAAGCGGGGGCTCGGATCTAATCTCCGTTTTTCGTTTCATCAAACAAAAAAAGATTTTTCTTTTGCGGATCGCGGGAATTCAAATAGTGATTTCTAACGCGGCAAAGTCGAAACTACCGGTTTGGCCTTGTAGGGGTTTTCAGGTTACGAGGAGAGGTCTTTGAAGCGGGGTGTTTTTGGTATTTAAGGTAGTCACGGACTACTCTTTTTACGTTTTCCCTTTGTAGACGCAGTGTAAATGTAAAATTCACTCCTTTTTACATTCAAAACTGACGAGCATGTGCAATCATTTAAAACAAGGCGAAAAATATTTCAGAAAACAATTATTATAATTTTTTTAAGACAGTGTATACCAATTTTATTATTATAAAACATATATAATATTTTGGAATTTGAAAGTAGAAATTCAAAAGATATCCTAATATTTACTTTTGAAAATATCCTAATAAAATTATGAATTCGTTGTTGCATATCCTAATAAAATATTAATGAAAAGTAAATAAATTTTGTATAATATTTAATAATATAAAATTATTTTCACAGAAATCCATCATATACTTTCAATGATATCTCACAGTAGCAAATTCGGATGGGTATAGATAGAAAAGGATAAAGTTCTTATATTTATGGGCGACTTTGATGCCGAATAAAAAAGCAACTGTTGAATTATGCCATTCATCCATTATCATAACCCCGAAAGAATTAACTGAATCTGACTTGAGAGGAAGGAACCAAGTTCAAGGCAAATTTCGATCCTGTAGAAATGTCAACTAAAGCAATTCACGATGGTTTTCTACAGCAAATGAAATATCAACGTCCGAATTCAATACAAATACTGACCATACCAATGTAAAGAAAGTATCCAAAATAAAGGTTGCCTCATATTGTAATGGTAAAAGCAATTCCAATCCTTAAACAACAGATAACTGATGACGCTGGCTTACAGGAATTCTGCATTCATATAATAGAAAACAACGAAAAATCACAAATGAGAAGAAAAAAATCACAAACGATCAACCGATTCCATTTGTCTGAATCCTGCCTGTAGAAGAATTTATCGCTAACCAGTACAGTATACGGATTCAAACAAAATTCATTATGAAAAAGTCACAAGAGAAAAAGGAGAAATGCCATTTCCTTTTTCCCCAAAAGATATTTTAGACACTGCAGAGAGATGTGATATAAGGACCAAAAATCTACTCAACTGTTGATACTTGTTGCCACTCACCATCAACTGCTTCTTTCCATAGTGTTACATTGTTATTCCCATCAGCCACAGCCAACAAGTTTCCAGTCAGAGACCATGAAACCCTCCAAACTGGAGTCTTAAAATCTTTCAAAACCTTGCCTTCCCATTGCTCCCCTTCTTTAGCCACAGTCCAAATAACAACTGTCCCATCCTGTGAAGCACTGGCAATGGTGGATTTTGGAAGCCCCAAGTTGGGTGCCCAGGCAACATCTCTCACCCAGTCACTGTGATTCTGAAGAGCAGGGAAGCAATCCATTTTCCAAGTTCCGTTGTACAATTTCCACACCTTCACAGTGTTATCACAGCCACCAGAACAAAGCTTCTGCACTGGATCCAGAAGACTAGATCCAACTAGAGCACCTGGAGCTGTAGCAGGGGCCCATGAGACCGATGTCACTCCAACCGGGTGAGCCTGGTCAATCCTTGAGGTGTCCCAACCACCATCAGCCCTTGCAGTAAAGACTGATATATTGCCATCAGAAGATCCGCATGCCAAGCAGAGGCCAATTTCGTGAGGAGCCCAAGCAATTGAGTTCACAGATGACTTGTGATCATCGAAAATATGAGCCTGCAACCACTCATTCTGATTACCTTCCTTCCATATTATCACCTGTCCATCATAAGAACAGGAAGCAAGAATCGATCCAAACTTGGGATGAGCCCAACCAACTTGCCAAACCGGACCTCTATGTCCTTTCAGAGTAGCGAGCTGCTGCGAACCAGCGCTGTTGCTTACACCAGTTATCTTAATGGTAGTGTCAGATGAAGCTGAAGCTACACGCTTTCCGTAATAGTCCATAGCCACATCATGAACTGTGTCTTGGTGACCAGTTTCAATCTTCTGTCCTGGCATCTTTCTAATCTCCTATACAATCCAAAATCACAGCTTAATCGAACCATCTAGCAAACACTCTTGCACTTAAGATTGGAATTTCACTCGAATGAAACCGTAGCAATGACACTCGCATTATAAATGTGACCGAGATATAATAAACCTAACTGTTTCTTCAGTAAATTTCGGCGAAATTTCCATAACATAAAAAACTATCAAGAGTAAACCCAATATGATATAAAATCCATCCAACAGAAAAAATAAAATCGGAATTGAGGTAAGATTACATATGCGAATCAAATATACAAGTTAAGAAACAGCTTATGGGTCAGTTGCGAGCGAGATTCGAAGCTAGTCTGCGCAGAGCGAGATCGGAATGATAAAAGAAACGGCCAGACACGACAAAACTATAACCGTAAACAAAAACCATCAAGAAGCTAAACTCTGAAATATAACAGGATACCGCAGTCTACAGATCTGAAAAGCTGAAGCAGAAACAAGCTGCGATCTGTCGACTACTTAAGCTGGGGCATTAAATGTAGAAATGAATCTGCTTACCTCTCGGAGTCCAGGCGATGTGCGAATCGTATCGCAATAGAAGCTTAAACCGCGCTTGTCTCTAACGCCTGAATTCTGTATGAAGACGAGCGTTTGGGCGCTTATAATAGAGCAAATTAAGCTAAGGCTGATAGTCTGGTTAAACGGACATCTCTGCTCGCGGGCTGTTTGGACACGGGAAATAGCATATCCGAGATGTGATGTATTTTGATGTATGATAAACCGATCGATTGTATTTGGTATATGACTATATGTTGTAATATGATGGGATTGAGTATGCATGTAATTATTTTATATTTTAAATAATTTGATATATAGTTAATATCTACCTTAAACATATCGATCAAAACGTAAGATTTAAAAAATACTAGTGTTGGAAAATTAGTCCCAATGGATCCGACCCGTTCTTAACCACTGAAAAGTTGTTTTTACCATGAAATCTCTGTGAGAAAATTGAAATTCTAACATATCCTTGTCTGGATCTAACCAATTTGTATCGCTTGACTTCAAAGGAAGACCTCACCTCGCCTTCCACTCTGCATTTCTGAAGATAGTTTATCTTCGGTGTTCTCTTATATTTTATAATAGCCATAAAAATCCACACTAGCAATCGCATAGATCATCCCATTCTTTGCCTTATTTGTACGGAGTAAGTAGTAAGCAGGAGGAGTCGGTATCAGATCACACCCGAAAACATCCGAACAAGGATAGAAGCAAAGCCAGACATGCCTTCCTCCTCCTCTCGCCGTGGAGGAGGATCCAGCTGGTGGGAGGGTTATCGTCTCCCTACCACAGCCGGCTCCGCTGCTTCCTCAGCCACTGCCAAATCGAAACTAACGCCGAGAAAGGCACGCAAGCGGATGGTTTTGATCAACTGCCTGTTCTCAAATTTCTTCACCGTAGCGCTCTTTGTGTCTCTCCTATTCCTCTTGTTCACCATCTACCACTTTGGCTTTCCAAAACCGCTCCTATCGCCTTTCAGGGCGGTAAGACCCTCTTTCAGGCCTCGTAAAACGATCGCCAGGAAGATTCCACGCGATGGTGGGAATCAAGGTGGAGCCGCGGGGGCTGTTGTGGACATAACCACCAAGGATCTGTATGACAGGATCAAGTTCTTGGACGAGGATGGCGGGCCTTGGAAGCAGGGGTGGAGAGTGAGTTATAAAGGGAACGAATGGGATCAAGAGAAGCTGAAGGTGTTTGTGGTGCCTCATTCGCATAATGATCCGGGGTGGAAGCTCACTGTGGACGAGTATTATGAACAGCAGTCAAGGCACATACTCGATACCATCGTGGACGCACTTTCGAAGGTGACGACTCTGTGCTCTATGTTGCTTATTTTAGTGTTGCTTTCCTTACAGATTTGCTACATTGAGAGGGATGATCGGAGCTAGAAATTCTGTATGGAGCTAAGTGAATAAATGAAAATGGGTCTGAGCTGAATCTTGAATTGACGGGAGCTGAACAGCTTATCGAGTAGGAAATCTGACTTGTCTTGAGATTAATAAATATTTCTAGATCTTAACTTGGGTCGAGGGGGTTGCTATTGCTCTTCGCATGTAGAGATTTGGAAGAAACAACATTCTTTTTCCAAGGCATTCACTAGTATAAGGGGTTAATTTTATTTTTTTCAGACATAACATCTCCCTTAGATAGCATTTATTTTGTCAAATCTACCATTATCTTGTCATTAGCTTTTTGTTTGTGACAGTAAAGGCATTCAGTCTATGGAAGTTCGCAAGCTCCTTTAACGCTGAACTCTAGAAACCTCTGAATCCCAGATAGATAAAGGACCCCAACGTTTGGATGCTTGTGTCTGTTTAAATCAATTTGAAGACTGATTTTGGAGTATTTTGAACTCCAGGAACATGTTTTTGAGCTCTAATGGTGACAACTTGATAAGTTTGCTTGTTTTGGACATTTAGGATGAGCGGAGAAAGTTCATTTGGGAAGAGATGTCTTATTTAGAGAGATGGTGGAGTGATGCATCAGAAGAAAAAAGAGTGTCTTTCACCAATCTGGTGAAGAATGGACAGCTAGAAATTGTTGGAGGTGGCTGGGTAATGAACGATGAGGTATGCCCTGGAGCTTTACTATTTTTCAGTGCCAGTATGTTGTTGAAAATAATCATGGATGGATGACATGTGTAATCCCTGAGCCCTTATAAATATATGAAATCAATTTTTTTTTTCATTTTTTACTCATATGATTTTCAATATGAAAGGCTTAAAACTTCACCATTTTTGTCAATTGTATTTGGCATAGTTTAATATACAAGGCTTATACACTCAATAATGACCAAACTTGTTTCTCTCTCTCCATGCAGGCTAATTCACATTATTTTGCTATAATTGAGCAGGTATGTACATAAGACCAGCATCACTATGATAGTTTGTTTTTAAATTGAAAATAATTTTTTATTTCTGTCTTCAATAACCATTTAATTTTGCGGCTTTGCATTTGGATGAGATTGACTTGTTGAATTCAGATTTTTTTGTCTTTAATACCCTAGTCAGTGATACACTGTTGAATTGGGCTGTTTTATCGTGCTACTTCCGGTAATCTGTTATTTTTCCGGGCTTATTTGAGATGCTACTTCCGGTAATCAACCAAAAAAGGGGAAAAAAAAGATGCCACTTCAGCAAGAGTGTTTCATATTCAGCAGGGTTGAGGTGGACCTAGATATTATCTTGTTTTATTTTTTATTTTATCATTTAGTTTTTACTTGTGGGAGAAGATTAGGTTTACAGAAAAATTTTCTATCATTTCTGCTTGTTTTTGATAAGTGAAATTTTTTGCCATCTTCTTGAGTGAAATTTGTCGTGTCATCTTCAAGGCAAGTGCCCAACGCTGCAGTCTCCACTTGGACAGAAATACAAAGGCAATAGGTTGTGATTCCTGGCAGAAAATATATTTCTTTAATACATCCTTGAGCCATGTCTGATTTAGATAAGCTAACATTTGGGTCTGCTGCTGATCTGATTTTGCTAATCGTGGCTTAGTTATGTGCTGTTTTCCTGGTTTCTTATGTGTGTCCTGGGTTCATATGTTCATCATCAATGTTTTCCATCTCTTATAACTAGTATGCTCATCATCTGGGTGGCCTGTTTTTCCGACATTTATCTCAGATTACAGAGGGAAATCTTTGGCTGAATGATAGCATTGGATTCGTTCCAAAGAATTCTTGGGCAATAGATCCATTTGGTTATTCGCCTACCATGGCATATCTTCTCCGTCGCATGGGTTTTGAGAATATGCTTATTCAAAGGACCCACTATGAGCTGAAGAAAGAACTTGCTTCAAGGAAGAATTTAGAATACATTTGGCGTCAAAGCTGGGATATTGAGGAAACTACTGATATTTTTGCACACATGATGCCTTTCTATTCTTATGATATTCCACATACTTGTGGGCCAGATCCTGCTGTTTGTTGTCAGTTTGATTTTGCTCGTTTGCGGAGCATTACATATGAAGCATGCCCCTGGGGAAAACATCCGGTTGAAACCAATGATGGAAATGTAAAGGAGAGGGCACTGAAGTTACTGGATCAATATAGGAAGAAATCAACTTTGTATAGGACTAGTACTCTCCTTGTTCCTCTCGGTGATGACTTCCGCTACATAAACATTGATGAAGCAGAGATTCAGTTCCAGAATTACCAAAAGTTATTTGATTATATCAACTCTAATCCAAGTCTAAATGCAGAGGCAAAATTTGGTACTCTGGATGACTACTTTAGCACTCTTCGTGATGAGGCTGACAGAGTAAACTACTCACGTCCCAGTGAGGTTGGCTCTGGTCAGATTGGAGGTTTTCCATCACTATCTGGTGACTTCTTTACTTATGCTGATAGACAACAAGACTATTGGAGTGGCTATTATGTATCAAGGCCTTTCTTCAAGGCTGTTGATCGAGTACTAGAGCACTCACTTCGTGCTACAGAAATCTTGATGGCTTTGTTACATGGTTATTGTCAGAGAGCACAATGTGAAAAGTTGGCCACGGGGTTTGCATACAAGTTGACTGCTGCAAGGAGGAACCTGGCTCTTTTTCAACATCATGATGGTGTAACTGGTACTGCTAAGGATCATGTTGTTCGGGATTATGGTAATCGTATGCATCTTTCTTTACAGGACTTGCAGATTTTCATGTCTAAGGCAATTGAAGTGCTTCTTGGTATTCGTCATGAAAAATCTGATCACAATCCGGCCCAGTTTGAGGCAGTACAGGTGAGATCTAAATATGATGCTCAACCAGTGCATAAAGCAATCAGTGCTCGTGAAGGAACTTCACATTCGGTGGTTCTTTTTAATCCACTGGAGCAAATTAGAGAAGAGGTTGTGATGATTATTGTAAACAGGCCAGATGTAGTTGTTTTGGACTCGAACTGGACTTGTGTTCAAAGCCAAATTTCTCCTGAATTACAACACGATCAAAGCAAAATTTTTACTGGAAGGCACCGTCTACATTGGAAAGCATCCGTTCCTGCTTTGGGGCTGGCAACATACTACATTGCTAACGGCTTTGCACAATGTGAAAAAGCCAAACAAGCAAAAATAAAGTACTTCTCAACCTTGAATTCATTTTCCTGTCCTTCTCCATATGCTTGCAACAAAATAGAGAATGATGTTGTTGAAATCCAGAATGAACGTCAAACTCTCACTTTTAATGTCAAGCTGGGTTTGTTGCAGACAGTAAGTGATAAGAATGGTTCCAAGACTGTTGTGAACGAGGAAATAGGCATGTATTCAAGTGCGGGAAGTGGGGCCTACCTTTTCAAACCTAATGGCGATGCTAACCCTATAGTTGATAATGGGGAGCACATGGTTATCTCTGAGGGTCCATTGATGCAAGAAGTGTACTCTTATCCGAAGACAGTGTGGGAGAAAGCACCCATCTCTCATGCTACTCGAATCTATAATGTAGAGAATGCTGTTCAACAGTTCGTCATTGAGAAAGAATATCATACCGAGCTTCTTGGGAAGGACTTTAATGACAAGGAATTGATAGTCAGATACAAGACGGACCTTGATAATAAAAGGATCTTCTTTTCAGATTTAAATGGGTTTCAGATGAGCAGGAGAGAAACTTATGATAAGATCCCCTTGCAAGGAAATTACTATCCCATGCCTTCTCTAGCATTCATGCAGGGATCAAATGGTCGGAGGTATTCTGTTCATTCTAGACAGTCATTTGGTGGTGCAAGCCTTAAAAATGGATGGTTAGAGATTATGCTTGACCGACGATTGGTCCATGATGATGGACGTGGCCTCGGACAAGGAGTGATGGATAACCGTCCGATGAATGTGATCTTCCACATCCTTGTAGAGTCCAACATTTCTTCTACTGCAGATTATGTTTCTAATCCTCTCGCCCCAAATCCTTCACTACTTTCTCACCGGGTTGGCGCTCACTTAAACTATCCGGTTCATGCATTTATTGCAAAGAGCCCCAAGGAGTTGTCTCTGCAGCCACCACCACTATCCTTCTCACCGTTAAATGCGCCGCTGCCATGCGACTTGCATATTGTAAATCTCAAAGTTCCCCGACCATCTAAAAACCCTCAGCACGCGAATGATGATCCCAGGTCTGTGCTAATCTTACGAAGGTATCATTGGGATGCTTCCTATTGTCGGAAGGGTGGACTGCAGTGCACTAGTATTGCTGACGAACCTGTAAATCTCTTCAACTTATTCAAGGGACTTGCAGTTTCAAATGTAAAACCAACATCGCTGAATCTTCTGCATGAAGACGTAGAAATGCTCGGGTACTCTGAGCATTTCGGAGAGGGAGCTCAGGACGGGCATTTGTTTATATCTCCTATGGAGATACAAGCATTTAAGTTGGAATTGCGGTCGCGCCCAAGTGATATAGAGCATAAATCTCTGCTGATGGTGTGATGGTTCAAGATAAGTGGCAAAGCAGGGTTCAGATTAACGTATACCAAACATACTAGACACGAGCAGTCTTGAAGAGTAGTGTCCGTGCTGTTAAATCCTGAGATGACTGATAAATTTAGGCCAGAGTGGGAGTAGAGATTGTATGTCGTAGTGGCTGCTTGCAGCATGATTCCAAGGAGCCGTTGCAGTTTTGCTTTTAATTAGTACAAGAACATGCATGCAAGGTTTTTTGGGGTATCATACTTGTTGTGAGATGCGATATGGCCAATTTCTTAACACTGTCGTGTAAGTTGTAAGATATTGGTTTAGTGATTCTCCTCCTGAACAAAATATTTGACCATACTCTCCCTTTGGTTTTAAAAAACTGGCCACAGCTGCCCGTTACCCCGACCTTGAAAATAGAAATTTTTTGCATAAAGTTTAATTGGTCTAGGACGTCGAAAAACAAATATATTGCATTGATTTCCAATTTCTAAAAGAGAAACAAACGAGCAAACAACAAATCTGGGCAGAATTTTAGTCTTCTGCTGAGTTTTCTGGCCTGTTTTGGTCCAACGATAGATAAGAACCTGGTATCTATTATTGTAATAAGACAAGGTGCTTATTGCATCGGTTTTTTATTGCAAGAAATGTCAAAAAGTATTCCCTAGACGAAGGGAAAATAATTAATTAAAGCAAGTATTTATGTCTTGATTCCTAAAACAAAAATTGATTTTTAGGCTAAATAATTAATAGTCTATAGGAAAATTGACCACCGACCGAGATTCACTTACTGATGACTATGACGATCACCATTCAATCCCACAGCTCTTTTCACCTTGGCTTCCTCTTCCCTAATCTCATCATCCTCATCAGAATCCAAAGTGAACCTCCCGTGATTGTCCAATTGCTGCATCTCTGCACCGAGAGGCTTATACTTCATCAGTTCTCCACGATCCCCATCTTGTTTAGCGATTAACGAGAACGCACTCACCATCAAAACCACAAGTAAAGCAAGATGGCAGTTAAACTGGAGCGTTGCAATTCCTCTGGCCCTGTGATACTCCGGATGCCCTTTACACTTCATAGTATAGTTCCCTCTACTCTTCTCGTGCAAGGAGCAACCTTGAACAATCAAGCTAGTGTAAAAAGAGACGCCCATTTGCAGAAACCAAATTCCTTGCAAGACTAACCCAAACCCTCGACCCAGTCTCCCATAATTACTCGATTCCGTTCCGGATTTCAACTCAAAAACTGAAGAAACCACACAAATCGCTATGGGTACGAGCATAAGATCAAAATACCTGTTCTCAATTCCACTTGTGTCCTTTCTCTGCATATAGAAAAGCAAAAACTCCTCCACAAAACCAAACAGAACAACCACGTCGACGATAGCCAAAGGAAAACGGATAAACCCAGAAACTTCGGATGAAAAACGCAAAGTCGAATACAGCATGAAAACACAAGCGACACCGATGATCGGTAACTGGATGGATAAACCAACTCGATCTCTTAAACGGAGAGCATTGAGGATTGAAACAAGAGAGTTTACAACAAACAGTAGCGAGAACACAATCATGACGATGCAGAGTACAAGAGCGGAGAAATATCTTTTGTCCGAGTTCGGTTTCGATACCGGTTTTGGCGATTCGTTAACCGGTGGGTCCGACTTCTGGCTTGTTGGGGTAAAAGAAGTGAGGGATTCCCATGCACCAATCAGAACGAAACCAACACCAGCTATAGCATATGTGAAAAGCCCCATCCGAGTCCCAAAGAAATGTTATACCCTCTCACTAGATTTCAGTGCCTCTCTCCCAGCAGCAACTTTGCTTTGATCTCTAGAATGGCGTTGCAGAGATAGGCGGTGTGGTGTTGTCGGTTGTGAATCATGGGATTTTCAAGGGTCAGAGTCCACGTTGTTCCTCTTTTGTCTCCCTTGACTTGGTTTCTCTCTTTTGCTTCCTCGGTTGCTTTTGTATTAAAATAGCGAGCCAACCTGAGAATTCAAAAGTGGGTTGGCTAGTCTTCTAGAAAAAAGAAAAGAAAAAACAGCGGGTTTCTTGCTCCTCATTGTTTTATGGGCTAGGTCCAGCCCATGAAGCTGACCCAAAAATGAGTAGTTGGATAACGTATTTTTGTAGATGAATATTTTATTAAATTTAATAGATATCTGGATAACTGGATAATGCTCTTTTTTATCAATAATGTTTATCCACGTGAAGGATTGTCTTTATAATCTCCAACCTGGACTATCCATGTGAGCCCAAAAGGATAAGCTACAGTCCATACCATTTTACCATCCAAGCAATGCTTTCCCATGCTCGAGACCAACAAACCATGGGCCTACCTACCTCTTTATCCCTAGAATCCTCTGCAACGTAACGTCCCTTTACTTTCGTTCTCTTTCGTCAAAGTCGATAACACCAAAGATCGTACAAGCGCTCAATGGACAGAAAACGATGCAATATGCAGTATCCTGTACCCTACTGCAGACAATATAACCTCCTCTTGGTCTCTTCGGTAATAAAAATTCATGGAAAAGACCAAGGTTTGTTGGCAAGATTGCCAACGGATGAAGATTCTACAGTAGCACATTTGATTCGATTAATTTAGTTTTATATAATATACATTTTTTATCAGAAATCTTGTATATAAATACGCTCGTCACTGATTGTTGGTTTTCATCTTTTCTCGATTTGAATTGCGTAAACATGGATACGAAAGGCCGTGTTGAAAGGTTCATTCTCTTCTTTCAGGTCTTCCTTGCCATTGGGCTTCGACATTCTGTGCAGGCAAGACTGCTAACAGAGAAGCCTGACAGAGATGACGCTGCTGCAACAGCTCGTTGGCTGGTCTCGCAGAATTCCTGGGGGTCATTAAAGTATGTTCTTTGCCATTGACTAGTAGTATTCTACTAACGCTGTCGGTTGATATACATATTTTGGCTGTTGGGCACTTGTTGTCCTGGGGTGGTTGTTGGAGTTATGTTGGTTCTTTGTGATCTCGTGATGGCCAAGCGTGATTGCGTCGTGATAAGGCTTAGCTTGAATGGTTGGAGTTTGATATATAGTTAATAGATAGATCAATTCATGTGGACAAGGCTAGTTTTGCCCGGTTCAGATTGTTTTTTTTATATATATATATATATAAAGGTATCTCGCCAATTGCAGAACTAAGTAAGCTAAAGTTGAATAAAGCTTAAGAAACTTGTTGGTTACTGTGTATAAAAATTCTTGACAATATTTATGTTGCTGGGTGAATGTCTGTCGAGTTTTCTGGTGTTGTTTCCTCTACTAGCTTTGATTCTACTCGTTTGTGAATGTTGAAAAGCTAAGATACTCTATTTAGAAAATGAAAGTTTAAAAAGTTGTTGATCTGAAGCTTAATTTATTAGTTTTTTTTTTGCAGTACCATATCAGTAGATATGGGAGGAGCACCTTTTGGGTAAGCAATTATTCTTTTGTTGCTTGAGGCTTACTTTTGGTTCTTTTGCCAGGATATAATGGAAATATTAATGTTTCCTGCAGCCACAATTTCCAGAAACCTGTTTATTTTATTTAGTAATCTGTTATTCACTTCCTGCAATACCTGTTTTATTTAACTGGAAACATGCAGTGATTTCCACAGATTTTGAATTACTTGACTTTACCTGTTTACCTGTTTTAGTTCAGACTTGGCTACCTGGATTTCTCATGCTTTATGAATCCTTCTTGCAGGAATATCGTTTCATTTAGTGATGGACAACCCAATGTTGGTAGTGGCATCCCATACTTCTATCTGACAACTCTTGACCCAACTGCAAGAAATGCATTAACCGACCATAGATCTTCACTCACAATCAGCGAGTACCCACTTGGAACCTGTGGCAAAATCGATCCTGAAAATCCCTCTTGTGCAAAACTTACACTGACCGGAAAGGTATATTTAAGACTCTTGTGCTCTAGAACTATTTTCATCGGCCATGGAAGTGGGATGGTTAGAACTATTTTCAAGGAGGCTAACTAGCATTGTAGAAACTGATCAAAATCCTTCTATTCTTGATTCTTGTTAGACACATCAAAAAATATAGTAACCGATTAGGTTAGTTGGATCAGGGAAGTAGAGTGGTAGAAAAAAACCCTGTTACCTTGCCATTCAGCTTTTTATCCCGTCTTTAGCCTCCTATGCTTTCTTCACTGTAGAGCTTTCTCATGATACAAACATAAGATGGTCTTCTGGTTTCAAGGAAAGTCTGGAAGAAAAGAAAATTCTGTTCAATTGAATTACCCTTTATCCATGTTTTCTGGAATTTGAGTTAACTTCAACCTACATGGCGTTGCATCCTATTTCAGCTGAAGGTCCTGGACGAAAATTCTGAGGAAGCATACATTGCTGAAACTGCCCTGTTTACAAAGCATCCAGAGATGAAGAGTAATCCGCTTAAAGTCATTTATTTCTCTACCGTTGTAATGCAGACTAGATGCCACATTTTTCTATTTTCAAGCTTCAGTACTCACCTGCAGCTTTCCCTTGGCAGGCTGGCCCAAGAATCACCACTTCCAATTCTTCAAGTTGGACATAGAAAATATATTTCTGATCAACTGGTTTGGTGGTCCTAAACCTCTCACAGTAGATCAGTACCTTCATCCTGTAAAGTGAGCAGAATTAACCTGATTTCCTGATGATCCTTATTTCATAGTTTTCTGACACAATTTTGTCTCTCCGTTCCTCTCCCAGTTATAGGAACCAGTTTGCTGCCAAGTCTATAAATGTTTCCCAAGTTTCCTTGTCACCATTGAAGATTGGCTTTGAAGTGTACAGGAAATTTCTCCGTCCGCACTTGAAAGAGGATTGACATGAACATTTTTTTTGATTCTGTATTGTTGCCATTCAGGAATAAGACAATATAAGGTTGTCATTTTATAAACAAGGAACTGTTCATCCCATCCTTTCTACTCCCAAAAATATCATACTGTACATTTGTTTATCTTTGTTGTAATCTAAGACAGATATTGAAATAATCAATTCCATTATCTTACGTCGGCAGTTTGTGTTAAAAATAAAAAATTATATATGTGAGATCCAGTCCGTAAGGGGTTTTAGGGACGTCAGGTTATCCAAACCCACATCGGAAAAAAACGGGAAAGATCTTGGGCTTATATATGTTGTGTAATGGTATCATTTGTAATAATATGTATCTTTTGGACCTTGCGGTTATAACTCTAACCGAACGCAAATACACGTAGGGGCCGGGTCTTGACAATATATTTAACCATATCGCTTGTCTCTCTTCTCCTAAAGTTACCGCCTTCCATTGTGAGAGCGCTTGGACGAAAAACGATAAGAAGGTGAACGGCGTGTCATCGTCATCACTGCGCTGTCTTATGGCTCAGGGCGAATGAATGAAATGATGCTTTCTCTCAACCCTTTCTACCCCTCACATTATCCTCCAAAACCCCTATTGCTCCGTCCTTGTACGGTCTTTCCAATCCCCAAAACCATAATCTTCTCGTCGGGCTACAGAAGAACCCGCATCCGGTGCTCCGCAACCGAATCCAAACCTGATAACAAGAGTCTTCCGCACTCCGCCATTCAGCGCATCGCCGATAAGCTTCGCTCCCTGGGCTTCACTGACGACAAGCAGAAACCCTCAAACCTTAGTCCTGAAAACAAATCTGCTGGAGAAATATTTGTTCCATTACCAGGACAGCTCTCCAAGTACCGGGTTGGGCATACATTGGACCCGAGCTGGAGCAGTCCGGAGAACCCAGTGCCACAGCCCGGCTCGGGAAACGCGTTGGTTAAGTATGATTATATTCGAAAAGGGGTTCCGAAGGATAGGCTGGAGGCGAGGGGACAGGATAAGAAAATTGGTAAGGTTCCGACTTTGGCGGAGTTGAATCTGGAGAAAGAGGAGCTGAGGAGGCTCAGGACGGTTGGGATTGCGTTGACGGATAAGGTGAAGGTGGGAAAAGCTGGGATTACCGAGGGGATAGTGAATGGGATTCACGAGAGGTGGAGGAAGAATGAAGTGGTCAAGATTGTATGTGAGGATTTGTGTAGATACAACATGAAGAGGACTCATGATTTATTAGAGGTTGGTGGTATAAAAATAACCGGATTGAGTGGTTTTTAGTCGCTTGATCATGCTTGTGGGATGATATTTTATTCATGTCGGCAGTCATTAATTTTTGCTGCTGGGCGTCGTTTTGTTGCTTGACCACTCATGCTGTCTGCGCAATTTTACTGTTACAAAGTGTTCTTCTGCGCTCTATTTCTGTGTTCTGATTTCCTGCTTCTTTATGTGCAGAGGAAAACTGGTGGTATGGTTGTCTGGAGGTCCGGGACTAAAATCCTTTTGTACAGGGGTGTGAATTATAAGTATCCTTATTTCTCGACCGATGGCAATGAAGAGAAGTCGAAGGATGAGACTGGAGATGATGGTGAAAAGAATGCATCGGATGTTGATGGTGCGTGGTCTTCTGGACCAAGTTCAAGCCATGGGATGGCTCCACCAGCCTTGATACAAGGTGTTGGTTCTATAAATAGAGTGAGATTTCAGTTACCGGGTGAAGCACAACTTGCTGAAGAAGCCGACCGTTTGCTGGATGGGCTGGGACCCCGTTTTACGGATTGGTGGGGATATAACCCACTTCCAGTTGATGCTGACCTATTACCTGCTATTGTACCTGGATATCGGAAGCCCTTTCGCCTCCTTCCATATGGTATCAAGCCTACATTGACAAATGATGAAATGACTAGTTTGAAGAGGCTCGGTCAGCCATTGCCTTACCATTTTGCTTTGGGTGTGAGATCGTCCCTACTGTGCATCTTGTGTAGTTTGATTAATTATAGATTTCTTACTTTTCATTTTTGTACCAGGTAGAAACAGGAACCTTCAGGGGTTAGCTTCTTCAATTGTCAAACTGTGGGAAAAATGTGAAATTGCTAAAATTGCAGTTAAGAGAGGGGTGCAGAACGCTAGTAGTGAATTGATGGCTGAAGAGTTAAAGGTTGGTATCGTCCAATTCCTTACCCTCTACTAAGCATGTTGCATCGTCGTATATGGAAAGAGGGAAATGCCCATCTTACATTTAGAAATCACGAGTATTTAGCCAGTTTATTCTCTTTTTTCATTGATCCTAGTGCTGGTGGGAAGTGTTTGGGATTCCAGCTCCAAAATTTATGTTTCATTGGTACTTCATATTCCAAATCATTTATTAAGAGAGTTTTCCTTTGGATTTCACATTGTACAGTCTGGCTTCTGCTTTATAATTTAAAATTTATTCGTAATTTAGCTTTTGAACTTTTAGTTGTTAATAATTATCAAACGTGTTGGAGCTTAATCCATATTTCAGATCATTTATTAGGAGAATGTTCCTTCGAATTCACATGTTACTGTCTGCTGCTGTTATATCATTTGAAAGCACTCGTGCTTCTGGTTTTGAACTTCTAGTTGTTGATCATTCTCGGATATATAGGAGCTTATTAGTATTGCTTATTGGAGTTCACATTTAACAATCTTACTGCTGCTAGGTCACTTACACTTCACTCATGCTTTGTCTTTTGAAATTTTGGTAGTTGTAGTTCACACGTTTTTTAAAATCTTTTGTAGCTTTTGACTGGAGGAATTCTGCTCTCACGGGATAGTGAATTCTTTGTCCTGTATAGAGGAAAGGACTTCCTACCAGCTGCTGTTTCTTCTGCAATACAAGATAGAAGGAAGAACCTTATACGTGCAGATAAACAGAGGACTTCCATTGCTATATCTGAAAGTGCTAAAAGCCTTCATGATAAGACCGAAGACCTTGGTAGTAAACTTGATACTACCAGTGATCTTAGACAAGGGAAGCTACAGTTTACTGACTCAGCCATAAAAAGGACCAGTATTAAACTCAATATGGTATGAGTTTCAGTATATGCTAAAGTTGGCTTACTGTTATTAAATTCCTCTTTCTGTTGACTGCTGACATAATCTGATGCTGCTGTAGGCTCTAGAGAAAAAGGAAGAGGCTGAGAAACTTCTTACTGGCTTGGAGGAAGCACAGGCTCCCCAGCAGCCAGACATTGCCAAAGATGGTATTACCCAAGAAGAAAGATATATGCTGAGAAAGGTTGGCTTGAAAATGAGACCGTTTCTCCTATTGGGTATGTTACAAGGATCCTGAACTATGAAGCTTGTGCTTCTTGTCTTTTAGAATCTGTTTTGACGTAAAGGGATTTTTATGGATTAATGAAGTGTATATTTTCCAGCACTAGGTATCTTCACTAGCATCTTTTAGCTTCTTGTCAGGTAGACGGGGTGTATTTGCTGGAACAGTTGAAAACATGCATCTCCATTGGAAGTATAGGGAACTTGTGAAGATAATATGTAAAGATAGAAATTTTGAGGCTGTTCATCAAGCAGCACGGGTGCTAGAGGCAGAAAGTGGCGGAATCTTAGTATCAATAGAGAAAGTTAGTAAGGGCCATGCTATCATTGTGTATCGAGGAAAGAATTATTCACGACCTTCTAGTTTGAGACCTTCAACACTTTTGAGTAAGAGGGCGGCCCTGAAGCGGTCTTTAGAAGAACAACGTAGAGAGGTAAATGTTGTATTTAAGAAGCCCTGATAAGTTGTCTCTCCATGCAATAGGTGACCTTACATGCACAGTTTGCATATAATCATGTTCATTGATGAGCATTTTATCGTAGTTGCACCCTTTATTTTCCTGAAAATTGTGAGGGAATATTTTTTCTTAGTCGTTTACATTTGTGAACCATGTAATTGCATAAATTATTTATTTTTCTTATTTTTGGTTTCATAATGGTGTCATCTCTCTGTTCTATGTCTGTTGAAATAGTAGCCTATGCCTCTCTCTGAAGGTATGTGATGACATGCCTTAGTTGACAAATACCGGCGGCATACTTATCAAATAATCAAACAATCGTAGTTTAGTGAATGTCATGTCCTATATGCGAAGATTCTTTGGAATAAATTTCCTTTCATTTGGATTCTTTTTACTTTCGTCCTGTTCATTTCCCCATTTTATATTTTTTTTATGTTCAGTTGAGTAACATTTAATTTTCTTTTAAATGCAGTCTTTGAAACTTCATGTATTGAAGCTTAGAACAAACATAGATGACTTGAGCCAGCAGTTGGTGAGCTATTTCCTAGTTTTATCGCTGGAAAACTTCTTGATGGGTTTTTGTTTGCTAATTATGTGATAATTTTGCCCAAGGAAATTGATGCATAATTGTTCTGATCCAGGAAAAGGACAAAGAGGCATACCGTTCTCACTCATTTAATGAGTTAAAACAGGTTAGCTATCTTCAACACTGAACATTATACACAGATTCACGCTTTCAATTAGTTTATGCTTTTTTCAAATAAATGCTTCGTTTGAAGCAACCTACACTTCTTCATTCCTTGAGGTAGAGAAGAATAGCATGAGTTAACGAGCATATCTACTTTGTCTGTTACTAGGATGAACTGCATATGCTTCATTGGCTATGGTTTTGTAAATAAGATATATGCACTTTATATGACACTCATTTTTTTTCAAGTGTCGTCAAACATGGTCTCGTTCCTTTTGGTTTCCTCGTTATTCTGTTTTTGTTTGCCTCATCGAATTAATTAACCAAGGCTGGAGATGAACATGGAGTTGAGTCAAACTTCAGCGTTCTTAACAATGATGAGGATGCATCCATAGAGAAACCGGCTCCAACAGGAAATCAAAGTGATCAGTCTTCAATGCTAATCGGGAATGAGACTGATGGAAGTGAATCCTACTCTCAAGCGGTGGAAGACGGAACCCATGAAAGGCAACCGATACTTTCAAAAGGTGTGGCCATGGGCTTAGCTTGTTTCCCCGAGGATTTTATGCAATATTTAGAATCTTCTTATGTTTGTCTTATGCTGCGGTCTTTTCATGTAGTATCTTCTAAGGGATTCCAGTCAAAACAAAGGAGTTTTTCTACCTTCTCTAATGCTATGCATCGTGTTCCTGGGGGCGAGGAAAAGCTGTCTGCTGTCCAATCAGCAAAAGATGATCTGGGAGAATTGCTTTCTTCTGCAGTAGAAGCAGGGAAAAAGATGCCGTCAAAGGTGATTCATCTCTCCAACAAAGACAGACTTCTGCTAAGAAGGCAAGCCCTTGAAATGAAGAAGCGCCCAGTGTTTGCCGTAGGTGATTTCCGCTCTCTAACATTGCTTGGTTTTCTACATTTGCTTGTCTGGTTGTTGGTTTTTTAAATTTAAATTTTCAAAAAACATAGACTGATAAAGACCACCATATACCGTGTTCTTCCAGCTGCTGCAACTTGCCGTCTCCTTCTCCCAAATACAGTCTATGCTTCGATTTATGACTCCAACTCCCATAAACCTATTTTCTCTCTTCCAAATAAAGAATATGAGCTCGCCAACCATTTTAACTTATTTTCTCATTTATAATACCATTACGGGAGCAGGACGAAGCAATATTGTCACTGGGCTTGCAAAAGCAATCAAGGCTCACTTTGAGAAGCAACCTTTCGCTATAGTGAATGTTAAAGGCCGAGCAAAAGGGACCTCGGTCCAGGAGTTGGTTGTCAAGCTACAGGTATTCGCATGAAGGTTTCTACTTGTTTTTGGTTACAATAGAGGTGACTCGATTGTTTTAATCCTTTGCTTCTGTTAAATTCGCAGGAAGAAACAGGCGGAGTTTTAATCTCCCAAGAGCCTAACAAAGTTATCCTTTACCGGGGTTGGGGAGTAAAAATGGAACCAGGCCGCAAAGGTAAGAATTCACGATATGCAGGAAGAGGAACGATGGATGTGGGTAAGGGGACTGTTTCCCCTGAGCTCGTGGCTGCAATCAAAATTGAGTGCGGGCTGCTGCAAAACCAAGAGAAAACTCTTTCCATCAGCTGAAATGTGTACTTGTGCCGAAGGTGCTACTTGTTCCTTCAAATCTTATTGGTCATGGAAAGGATTACAAGCTGCAGTGACATCTTTTAACTTTCTAGGTGGGTAATGACGGTTGGGACATGATGATTTCTTCTCAACACTCGGATTCTTATGTGTTGCCTTGCTCATACATGAATTCGTGCAGTCACTGCTTCTGGTGCCGCCAGTCACCAGTCATGATTATGCTTCACTTTGGGATGCCTCTCTGGGACTGTCTGGCATCAAAACAAAATGTGCGCAGCAGAGAGGGTGGCTCCTATTTCGAGGGAAATATGCTTCCAGATGATCTCTCTAGATGACCAATTGCTTTAGGTTGGAGTAAATAAAACCTTCCTCTGTTATTTACATTACCATAAACTTGTGCATACTTTGTTCCATCTTAATGAAAAAATTGAAAATTAGTGTGGGAATTTGAAGAATGCTTAGTTAAGGCATCACTTCCATGGGTGGAAATTTGAAGAATGCTTATTGAAGGCATTACTTCCATGGGTTTAACAGATATTTGCATGTACAAACACATCTGATATCAAACAGTTCTTACATTATCTTGGTTCCAGTAGATGGATAATTTAGGAAAGACAAGTCATGTTGATGAACGAAACTTTATAGTAAAATTGTTACCACGAGTAATCAAATTTAGAACAATACACATATTGGAACCGGACAAGGTCAATATGCTTTGACAGAGGGGACAGGAGATGAGGATGTCGAACGCCGACCATTGTTGGCGCAATCTTTAACAGTCCTTGAAGCCAGGGCAGCCAGAAACTTGTTACCAGATGAGCTCTTACCATCCACCACATCAACCGCCGATGGCCCTTTCCTGCAAGCATGGTCAGCAGGGAACCTGTGCTTTAAACACACCTTTAATTGACAGGTTTTGCAAGTATTTGTGTTTGAAAACGTCAATATCTCCCTACACCGCCTAACTGCACAGGTAGGCTTCTTCTTCTTTGTAGGATCACAGGCGCCAGACTTTTCATGTTTCTCCAACATCAACTTCGCATCATCCTGGTCCTGCCCGGTAGTCTCGATTGACATAGAACATATTTCACACACTACGACTTTCCTACTTTTGTGATCTGATTTCGGACAATCATGAGACTTGTAGGATCTATGTTCCAGACAGAGCACCTGCATCAAGAACACCTTTTCTTTTAGACAAAACTTGAATTGTATTCGAGGATGTCAGGAAAGGTAGGACCGTGGGTTTTGGCGGGTACGTACCTTTTGGCAGCCATCGCACTTGAAAGGAAGAAAATCAAGCTGATTGCATTCTGAATGTTGGCAATGTCTGCCCAAATCGGGAAAAGCCTCTGTTCCTCCTCCCATGTTGCTGTGATCTCTTCTTCTTGGTTATTTGATGAGATTGGAATGCCTCGTCGTCTTGTTTAAAGGACAAGTAATGAAGAAGATAAGGAGGCTGGGTCCTTTTATAGGTTCTTCGGGATGACTTAGGCGGTAAGCCAGCCTGACTTTCCCACGAAAATAGGAATCCATTATCGTTTCGGAATCTTAATCTTAATTGTGATTAGGATGTTTCTAGAAAACACGGTTGCTAACGCATGCGTGGTCGTATCTATGCAGTTTAGCCTTTTGACTTCTTCTGTTTTGTTCTCCTTTCGTTTGACTAGCGCTGTCTTTTTTAAATGCGTATCATACAGATTCCCGATTTAAAAGGGAAGATGTCCAGAACAAACACATTCCTGACTCTGTACCCTCTCATTAAATATCAGAGGCCATATCCTCGTCATATCCAGCTCGAGTCCATTATACCTCCCCCACAAACCTTGCGAGCAAAACCAAAATCATTTATAGTCTTTATAGTCTGCACTCGCCGATTATGGTGGTAGGAAGCATCGATTGCCGACCACTATCTGTCTGGTGTATATGTCAGTTAGTTACAGATGTTGAAGGAAAACGGCTCTGTTTTCTTGCCTCTGATTAGGCTACAGGCTTGGTGTCATCGAAAAATTACAAGGGAATCACTCTGCTTGGAACTGGCTTCCGCATTACATGGGCGACCTGGGTTCATGTTTCATTCTCGAAACACAAATTGCTGCCGGACATGAACAAAAGATGTGCGTCTCTCAAGAGGCTATCATTTTTTCAGTTGTCGAATCAATCAATTTACTTGTCCAGCAGAAAGAGTACAAGCAACGATACAATATGCTACAACATAAACTGTGTATGCTTAAAAGCCTTGTAAGAACAATTGGTAGACATATATATAATCATATATATCCTGACATCACAATAAATAAATGGAAAAGAGAATCCAATGAACCACCAGCGTAATCCATTCCCTGTCTCCTCTGAATCACAGCCAAAATATATGACACCCACGAAATGAAAAGCATTAAATCAGTTGATAGCATCACACCTTCGCCTAATCTCACCTCTCCTCCCTGTCTTGATCCCAATCACACTAAGCTTCTGCATAGCTCTTGCAAAATCCTGAAAGAACCTGTTCTGATCCTTGGCATACAAGTCCACAAAAGGCCTGCTTCTTGGGTCATCGTACAACCCGTGATCAGACTTCAGTAATCCCAACCCTTTAGGCAGATTCTGAAAGTACAGGTTATCAAACTTGCTTGGGCTCATTATATCATTGACTACCGACAGAGTTGGGTTCTGTGGATAATCCGCGCATGCATTTTGCAAAGCTGTAGCGTATCTTGGATTATAATGCGTGTCATTGTATAAGTAGCCCTTGAACTCCTTGCAGTGAGAAAACCCAATAGTGTGCGCGCCACTGAGCGCCACCATTTCCTGGACGGAGAAGCCTCTGGCAACGAACATGTCGATAATGTTAGACATAGACATAGTGGGTCTTGGGAGGTTGCCTTCCACGGAGGAGGATTTAGACACACGATAGTCCTTGCGACCGAGTAGGATGCTGTAGTAGGGTCCGCCGACCATGGTGACTAGATCGCGGGTAGCGGCAGTGAGGATGTCGGCGCAGGAGACGGTGTTGGGGCAGGAGAGCTCAAGGGCTGTCTTGGCGCGGGTGACGAGGTCGAATGCATCTCCGGGGAGGGAGAGGTTGATGTCGGCATCGCGCTCTGCAGAGTTGAACGGGGTGGAGGAGAGCAGGATGGAGGCGTCGCAGCCGTTGAGGAGACAGTCATGGAAGAAGACGCGGACAGTGCCGGCGGCCGTGGTGGGACTGGCGATTTGCTTGTTAGTGACAGTGTCTCGGATGATCTTGTTGAAGTCCGGGCAGGAATTGGCGTAGTAGTCATAGGAAAGCCTCGATTCAACTAGAAACGTGAGGAGGGAGAAAACGAGAACAAGATTGTATAGCAATTGTAATGGCTTCTTCGCCATGACCATAAGGTAAATTGTGTCAGATTCGTGAGAACGAGAAACAGAGAGGACTTAGCTATTGAGTGTGGAAAAGACACTGCCAGGTAACCAAGAAAGATAAAAAGGTTCCAAAATCTAAAGACGCGTCCTTTCATCAAACCTGTAAATGTTCTGGTTTTTCTCTTACGCACCGTCGTTGAGTTGTCGCCAGTTGTTATCGTGCGTTTGTGGTTTGGCAAGAAATGCTACGTGGTTTGCAGAATGAGTATCAAGTGATTGTGACGTCTTAAAGTCACTGTTATATAATTGTCTGCGTTAACTTACAATTGCCCGAAACCGATTCTGTACAGTCTACGTTGGTTGACATGAATGCTTTCAGTTAAAAACCCAATGTGTGTTATAAGCTTATTACACGTGTCGACAAAGCAAGAAGACAAGAGCGTGACAGTTGTGAAAGTACTTGTGTTAGACTGACCTGTCCGAAAGAATGGGTAATAAGAAACTTCAAGACTCGACTAGACAGACAAGAAAGCATCCAAAGCTTAAAAGATTAGAATAGACGGGGCAAGAATGAAGCAACCTTTTTAGTTGGTGAAAAGATGCATTACTAAGGTTATGCTCATGACTTTCATTTGCTCCAAATAGATTGGAAAGATTCCATTGAGATATCATAAAGTTCAATTGCCAACAGATTGATGTCTCCGATTGAAGATTAAGAGAAAGAGAGCCTTACAAACGTAATTTTCTTTTCATTTCTTTTCTGGTTCACAAAAATTGCATGGTCTAAACAACAAGATCCTCCTCATCTTCCAAACTCAAAGTCAGTGTTTGTAGCTTGAAACCTGAACCTTGTACAAGCTCAACTAACCCGGAAGCGACCCCTGTAGCTTGGACCGTTGTCTCCTTTGTCACCTGAAACAAAGAAGAAGAAAATGGCGTCATGGTTAAACGCCACAGATTTAGCCAACAGTACCAATTGTCTAGAGATCAGTTGTTCTTTCGCCTTAGGGGCTTGTCACCCATTAAGACACTGCTTCGTTACCAAGGAAAAAGAAAATTGATAATTGATTGGCATATTCCATGAAAAACAAATCATACGCAAAAGATTTATTAGAGCTATTCCAGACGAACAAACCCTTTGCAGAAAGAAAATTGATAATTTCCTGATTATTTCCATGAAAAAGGGGGCTAAAAATCATACTTTTGGCAAGCATTTCACTCTCATGCTTACCAAAACGCATGGCAATTGAGATTTAGCAAGTAACAGAAGTTGGCACAAACCTCAACACTTGCAATACCCTCTTTGAGCTGGACCTCAAAATCTGTGATACCATTTTCCTGCATATAAAGTACAGTGGAAGCAATTTCAAGGGAAAAGAGATTGCGACAAGGTAAAAAATTTATCAATAAAAGAGAAAGTGCAATTTTCAGTATCAGAATTTGACATGTTTCGACATATAAGACAAAACAACTGGGGAAGGTATTGGCCACCATAGAAACATCATGCAGGTAGCCTCCATCAGGAGAAGGTCGAGCCCCATCCAGATCACATTCCCCCAGTTACTGAAATTCAACTAGGTCATTTAACTTTGAAGCCTCTAATCAGTCCCTTCAGAAGGCCTAACAAATTGAGGATGTAATCTATTACTCAAGCAAAATCTTCATCCACCAAATTATGATTCAAAGTTTCAAACTTTAAGGTCTCTCTTTGACTTACAACTTTTCCTCCCAAAACCAGCGTCAAATACCACATCATTGCTATTTCCCGCTTTCAATTTAAGATAAATATATGAAAACATAAAATGACAATGATGGTAAGCAATTAGAACACATTCAACAAAACAGAAGAATAAATAAAAGCAAAAACAGTTAGTACCTCTAAGGCCTTGGTCAATTTAGGAATAGCTCCTTCACTGATAATCCCCTCCGCCTTCACATACGCAGAAAAACAACCATCAGCATGTATGACGCAAAGTACAGAAGAAAGGCTTCTAAAGCTAAAGACAATAAACTAGTACATTGAGTAATCGAGATATTTCAAGAGCTAGTAGCATGCAAGCTCATTGCATCTTAGGCAGAATCCACAACAGCTGCAGCTTAAAACCAGGCACTATTGCAAACAAATACGATAAATCTTTTAGCATTAGCATTTGTGGGACTGAGTCCAAGCAACTCTTCAACAGATGAAATATCAAATGAACAAAATTTGCAACATTTACACCCCAGACAGGACACAAGCACACAGCTTTCCCCGCTTAAGTATTTTCCCTTTTTTTTTTCTTTATAATTCTCCACTCGGCGCCACTTGAATTGTTAATCAAATTATCTCAAAACCCAGCGCCATTGCAATAGCATTTGTGGGTCCGAGTTCAAGAAATCGGTCAGTCGATACAATATAAAAGTAACAAAAAATTAAAGGTAAGCAGGATTGAAGCACGGAACTTTCGCAGCCAGCGTTTCCTTTGATAAATATTATTTTTACCCGGCGAATCTAGAAAAAATGTCGAATAAAAACAGCAGTAGACCAAAATCAAAATACCTGGAAATACAAGGTAAGGCTATCAGAAGGAGATACAGGAATAGACACCGTTTGTTGCTCAGCTTGGGTCTCTGATGCCTCGTCCGGAACAAGGCTGTCTTCTGCAACTGCCTGAACAGTGCTGTCTTCTTCTGCTGCCTCGTCCGGAACAAGGCTGTCTTCCGCAACTGCCTGGGTTGCAACAGTGCTGTCTTCTTCTTCTGCCTCGTCCGGAACAAGGCTGTCTTCTGCAACTGCCTGGGTTGCAACAATGCTGTCTTCTGCTGCCTTGAGTTTTCTAACTCCACGGCAGCATGAGCTCTCGCTAATTTTAATGTTGTTGGTCATCAAAGTGAGGCGGTTGGAAAAATTGCAAACACCCCCCTGGGCTTGGAATCGGAGGGTTTTTCTAACTGGGAGGGTGAAACGTTGGAATTGGGTTCTGTGAGGACTGTGACTCCAGATTGAGCGTAAGGCAGAGGATGCCGATACGGTGGCCATTTTTTCGTTCTCTGTGCACTGCAGTTTTCCACACAGAGACTGATGAGAGGCTTCGACGTTGCTGCTCTGATAGCTTTGCTTTTCTCAGCGTCTCGCTCCTCTATCCACTCTCGTTGGGCTTAGAATTAGTTACCAAGGCCCAGGTCAGATTAAGAGGCCCGTTACCTGAAGCAAGTCTAACTGGGCCTGAATATACCAATTTAATCCAGAAATTTAAGCTGCCATGTAAACTCTAAATAATTATATATATTTACACAGGCAGAAAACCAAAATTCTTTTTTTTTTAATTAAAAGATATCCTCTATAGATAGTTATTAATCTCTTTTATTAGATAGGAAATACATAATAAAAAATTGACATAATTGATACGAAATTTTAAAAAATTTCAAACTCAAAAAACTAAACAGCGAGACGAAAAGTTTTTATATAAACAGTTCTCAGAAAGGCCCTTTGCCTCCCATACTCGGGTACAATATAATCTCATTTCTAAGCAAAAATTAAAGGGTTTACATATCATTCAGGGGGATTGTGATTAGTGTACTGCAGCTGCATGCTCCCAAGAACAGAGTTATTTCTGGCTGCAATCCTCTTCAATTTGACCAGCTGCACAGATATTATACAGGGCAACGAAGATCACATAAATTGAAAGCCGTAGATATTTCTTTTGAAGGAAGAAAGCCGTAGATACTAATTTGGAAAAGGAAAGGAACAGAAGAAATCATGAAGAACCTCACCCTTGAGATGTATAGCCAGATTCGCCTGAGCATCAGCCTCAGAGTTGAATTCCTTGAAATGAACAGACAGTACGTGATATAAGATTAGCTCATCATTATCTCCAACAAGATAAAACTGTCGTTCACTGTGAACCTTTTCCATTCATTATGGAGATAAACACGAATACATAGATAACAAGAGTACAGCATTTTCTTTGTCATGACTTGCATATCGCTTAAGGATTATATTACTTCAAATATGATTATATTATTGAGATGGATATTCCCAAGTGTTACAAGAAAATAAGTTTCAACAATAACTTTTCAGTAAAAAAAGGATATGTTTATCTGCAACATGCACATACACAAAGTAGGGTCCAGAATAAACAAAAAATTACAGGAATGTACCCTCATAACATGTTTGATCTCGAAAGAAACAAATTTATCTTTCAACTCTCGGGCCTCTTTGCACAATTCAGCCATATTCTGGTTTTTGAGTTTCCATAGACCCTGAATCTGTTCACAAGCAAAGTGGGTGAATAGAACAAATAGCAAGACATAAATACAACACAAACAAGGCACGGGAAATCCAATTACACAGAATCTGCTCATATGAAATTCTGGGATAACAGAGCAAATTTACTTTTCAATGGAAATATATTGACCACTATGTTATTTTTATACATGGTTCGTGTTCCTTCTATCCCCTTCATTTTGATTCACAAAAGCTAAAAAATTTAAAAATAAAATGAGTTGGGAGAAACCTATTTTTTGTTACTTTACCTTTATAAAAGGCAGAAGCATGTCAAATTTCGTGCCATTGGCAGAATATCATAAATTTCTTATCATAAAAAAAATTGCTGGGTATCATACATGTCGAAATATAAGCTATATAATGAGAAATAAATGATAGACCTGCATGCAGACAAGATTCGAATCTCCCTGGACGCGGATGTGTTTAAAACCTTTTCGAAGTGCATGCCTCAGTCCTAAAAGTACAGCTCTATACTCAGCAACATTATTTGTCGCTATTCCCAATCCTTCACGAAGCCTACATATCTGTCACACTTTGGTTTTAGAGACATTAATTGAAACCATGAAATTTCAACTATATCAACCATTATGGATTCAAAAGCTACATACAATGCTTCCATTTTCAGCTCGAAGCACAGCTCCAGCACCAGCAAGTCCAGGATTTCCTTTTGAAGCACCATCAAACTCAAGAATACAAGAGGACTAGGAAAAAGAAACATAGGTAAGCTTTAGAAGTATGGCAGAGTTAAATAATATCGCAATATTCCAAAATCTAGCTCAAACGAGTGTCAGATGCATCTGCATCAAAGCTGATTGAACTTTAGTACATGCTGAAAATTTGTGAACTGGAGCATAGCAGTATCCAACATCCAGATATAATTCATCTAGCGATAGGTAATTTTCCCTATCAATAGCCAGTATGCTAGAAACAAAGCAAAGATTCCTATATATTTTCTATTATGTGGGACATGAACTTATTCAATATCCCACAGCCACCAGCATGCGAGATACTGTTGAACAGTTTTCACCATCGGCACTCATCATATAGCAGCAAAAACTTCCAAAATAAACCAATTGAATAATTGACAAAGAACTCTCATCTCAGAACAATTGATGACAGCAAAATAGATTCTCGAGATAATTGTACAGATAGATAAGACTGGAAAAAGTTAATCAAATAAGAGAATATAGGTATAGTGTCATTTACTCACAAAACTAGAAGAATTTGATATGATCTGTGTACTGCTATCTAATTTCAGATGCTTTTTTTGAGGACTGTCTAGAACTGAAATTTGTCCAGACCCATGCCTTGCCTGCAGGAATTAAAAGATATAATTATTATTTCAATTAAATAGTGCCTCAAACCAACCAAAGAAAGGATTCGTTCTTTAATCTCAATATTAAAGTCAATCAAACCTCAAAAGCATTTTGCTTTCCTCTTATGTTGAAAAATAAATTGAATCGATTCTCATAATCAAATTCTTTCAAATGATTAACATTCTTTCCGCATGTATGCTTTATTCGCACTGCTTTGAAATTATTCACATGTATAAGTTGAAGCATACCACTGATTGAAGCATCTCTCGTGATCTCTTTGGTGAAGAGTTTTTGTCTAACGCTTTTCCTTTGGAAGAAGCTGGTTCCTGAAAGCAGATGATTATCATGAAACATAACACATATAACGAGCATAATAAACAATGCAACCACGGACATTCACTTCGACATACTATGATGGTGACATGTATTACATATGAAACAAACTTGATAACATGAACCAGTGGCTTTAGGAGGAAACCAAATATGAAGCTAGTGATGACACTATAATGGACCTTTTTCTAATCAATGGCATAAATAGATTGTCAAACAAAGAGTAAACCTGAAAAGGGCAAGGAACAAGTTTGCCAAAAAGATCATTTTGAACATCGGCTGCATTGATAGAATAGTCAGCATTCTTAAGCCCATGCGATATCAGGTACTCCTCAGCCTCCTTGGGCAAGCCATATCCTTTGAAAACACTCACAGATGGATGACACACCTAGAAAAACAATGTAAAAAGACCGTGAGGATTGAATATCAAACATGATACAGCAATGCAAGGGATGGAGTAAAGATTTGTTGCAATTGCAAGTTTCACGAAGAAAAAAGGAAAAGCTTTTCATTATAAACAGCAAACAAAAAAGTGAGCGAAACCAGCAAACAACTCGCGTACATTAAAACCAAGAGCAAGCGAATAGCTAATTTCGACGGGGTAGGAAATATTGATTAAAAAATGAAAAATAAATAAATAACTCACAGAGGATCCAGCTTGAGCCTGGCAGTCACTAAAGCTCTTATAAACACCAATAACATCTCCCTTCCGTACAACGTAAAAAGCGTCTTTCTCCTTTTCCATGTCGAGGGAACTGGACAGAGTTTAAAGGTAATCAGACTAAGTAAACAACGACTAGGGTTTTCGCGTATAATCCAGGATAATAGCACGCGAAAGGGAACTCGAAGCCATGTTATTTAAACCCACGGCTCCAGAGGGGAAAGTAACGATCAGCAGTCGCAGAGAGACGTCTAATTCAAATTGCCTTGTCGTCTAGACTCATCTATTTTCCGGACTACTCTGTCTCGCTAGGCACTAGTTCTAAAAAAGCGCTCACAAAGCGAGCGAACTTTGAAGAGACAACGACACGAAAAGTTAGGCGAATAAATGGGCTTTGGCGGGAAAGCTGCCATGGGTAAAGAAATACTAGGACCGTCGTTGATGGTGATGCTGTGATGATTGGCATCAAATTCACCATTCCATGGGGGGGCTCGGCCCGCTCATGCTCATAAAGGTTCTGCATTGGCAATTAAATATAGAAGAATCGTCATTTTTTGCAATATAGGGAATTTTTAAACTTTTTGTGTGATTTTTTGTCTTGTAATTCTATAAACCCACACGTCCTCTCCAACGCAACGAATTGAAAATGGCAGACTGATCGCTACAAACTTCTTAATGATTTGAAAAGTAAGAGCAGAAGGTAGGAACATGAGTATGGACAATGGTAAGTTTTAAGCAAGGACAAGTTTTCCATTTGATGATGATGGTTCTAGCCGAAGAACTATAGCAGTGGTTTACTCCTCTTTGGGATCACTAATCTTGCCTCGCACTCGAAAACCATGAACAGGACCAAGATGGATCCAGGCCCGAACAATGAAAAAATCACATCGACTCCATAAACTCATCAGGAATGGATGATAGCTTAACAGGTTCCGCCGATCTTATGACAGGAACTGAACATTATAGATGCCACAAGCTCGCGGCCTACAGCGGATGAGCGGTATAGGGTACGACCTTGAGCAGCATTGCAATTTCATAGCCCTTGAATTCTTTGCCAAAAGACAAGCTGAGTTCCAGGGGTGTCTTTCCATCCTGAAACACAGAGAGACAGAAACGATAAAATTTAACAACTAAAACTTTCCCTCAACTGTGGAACTGTAGAGATTTACCTGATTTCTTCTTGTCTTGTCAGCCCCATTGACTAATAAAATTTTAATTATATCTCTATTTCTACTTTGCACAGCTACATGCAATGGAGTCCATCCTTTCTGAAAGAGAAGTAAGGGGCAGTTGACACAACAAACCAGGCGTAATTGCACATATTCATCACAAAACGTGACAGAAGATACTCACAGCATCTGCAACATTGAGATCAACCTTGTATTTCATCAATAACTTCACAATTTGCAGGGCGCCAACTTGAACTGCGTAGTGCAGAGGGGTAGCACCATCCTGTTACGATGGAAAAAACATGCTCATATTCATTAAGAGTTACCGGGAAATGCAGAAGAAAAAATATCAGGTTAATGAACGAAACCTCACCCGATCCCTGACATGTGGACTAGCACCTTTTCTCAACAGATGATGAATTACAGGCCCCTTTCTACCAATAATTGCCTTATGCAGGGCCGTGAGACCACCCTATTTACCATTTAAATGTATTACTCAAATTAAAGGAAACTTGCAAAATAAGACAGACAGAATGCTAGAACAACATGAATAGAACTCACCCTATCAGCAGTGTCAATATCCAACCCATTATCAATCAGTGCGTCGATGAACCCTATTTGGCTCGATAGTGCAAGCGTTTGGAGGGGCTTCCATTTATTCTGAGAAACGGAAGAAAATATAAGCAAAAGACATGAACTAATTTTCAGGGACTACTTCCCCGGTTCTTAAAATGAAATGAGCTCTAACTCTCCAAAGAAAAAAGAAAAGAAAAGAGAGAACGTAAAGCCCCAAATCAAAACAGCCACTTCCATGAAACCAAAATATAATACTTTCCAATTTCCACAAAAAAGAAGCAGCTCATACGCTAGATATTTTGCTCAGGTCAGGAGTAGCATTCCGGTGCAAAATCTCCAGTTCTTCTGATCCCAGTAGCTGCTCCACCGCTGCAATCGTTTCCCAACAGTAACATAAACATTCAAAGCACACTCAAGAGCATAACAGATGCAAAGCATCACGGTCTCTCTTCTCACAACAAAAGCACTATCAACATTAGAAACAAACGCACCGACTCCATCCAAACCTAGATTACTAGTAAAAGGATAGTTGGGAGAAAAAAAAATACCTGTAACCATCCTTTCAGTGGGAGTGTAGGGCCTATCGACCGCTTCGGCGGTGGTTGCATCAGCAGGAATACCTGGCTCCCGATCGCTCTGCAAGTCCAGGCCATCTTCTTCATTTTCCTCTCCGTCCTCGTCCTCATAGTCACTCTCAGTTCCATCGTCGGGGTCTTCCCAGACTCCCGCAAGCGTGTCAGGCGAGGACAGTGAGTTAACCGCACGAGTGGTCCGGTTAAACCATTTGCTGGGTGACGAAAACGCAAGGAGTCTGGTACCAGCACCACACTGTGTTGGAGTTTTAGTACTTGGAGAAGGAGAACTGAACAGAGTTGTCAATCGAGGGAGAGAACAAGGCGCCGTTGCCAGTCTTGTCATCGCCATCTTCTCTGCTTCTTCTCTCCCAACACAGCATCTCTGGCCTCATCCGGTTGCGGTGAAGCGAAGTGTAGCGCAGTAAACGGTCCTGATTCTGTTGTTGATAAAACTAGCGACGGGTCGTTCAGGAAGACATGATTTCAACATAAATCGACGGCTGGAATTCTTGACAATAGGATTGTTTTATGATTTCAACATGAAGGCCTGGTGAGAACTAATTTACGAAATGGGGCAAACCCACTAAATTTTCTGACATAGTCAGTGCCCGGAAGGGCCTACACTCGGCCCATTTCCGTACAACCACTCACAGTTTTAGAAGCTTCGTTATCCAACCCAATGGAACTGTAATGTTATATTTGTCTATCAAAATGTATATGGAACGAGATTGACTTTGGAAAAATTATTGATTAGATTGAGATTATAATAAATTTGTAAATATGATCCCAAACAATTGTTTGGTAATATGATTGGAATATGAATAGAAATATTTTGTTTGTTTTGAATGATAACAATATTAGAATGATGATTATTTGTCATTATATCCTTTAATATATTTAATTAATAATATTTCCATAAAAATACAAATATATTTGAATGTATTAGTTATATAATAAATAAAATATATTCATTCTCTCACTATTTAGTTATTATATTTTCAAAATCATTTATTATATAACATTATTACAAAAATAAGTAGAAGGTTATGATAATAATTGTAATTATAATCCCCAATTCTTCTAGCCATCTCCATACTCTGGTAGGAAGAACTCGGGAGAAGCCCGAAATTATGGTACTGTTGGAAACCAGTTTCAAATTCCAAAATAATAACAAACACGACTTTAATAAAATTTCCGCCGCAGTCACAATATAAAACGGGTAACAAACATAATGTAAGGTATGAGGTGCCTTATGACATGGATTCAAGTAGAGCTTGCTTTTTAGCTGATGGGATGGAGAATTATTCCTTGATTCCATTAGTGACCCGACCCACCAAACTTAATCACCCTGGACCTTATAATGTGGCATAGATATTTTTTTGTGTTCAGTTTTATCAAGGTAGGTGTAGTGACTGCGAGAACCAATCAACAATGATCCCTCGATCCATCTTTCCGCACGAGGAAATGATGCCCTCCTCTCCGTTTAAGGTAAAGATAAGATTTTATAAAGATGGCATGACTCGTCAGCTTTGGAATCATTATGGTCTTCTGCTGGCAACCTTTTCTTTTTCACACTAAATTTACATTTCCCAGTTGGCATGAGCTCTGAACTCTCGTATGTTTTCAAGTCTTTGAATTTTATTTTTTTTGAAATATTTCATTAAGAGAAAATTTTAGTAGGGATAAAATTATTGTTAGTGGGCTTTTTAAATTTTTATTTTGTAACTTAATAATTATAATTATGATTAGATTACAACTTAAACACTATGAATATAACCTAATGATTCAACCTACCAACGAAGTCAGTTACCAGGCAAGTTGACTCGGGCAAACCAACGAGCCAAGTCTAACTCAGTCTTTCAAGCAAATTATCGAACAGGAGGTGCACTGACACCGCACCTCTGTAGCACCTGATCTCCTCTTTCGTCCAAACCATCGCCTTCCCTCTCTTCTGTTGGTCAAAGCCCTAGCACCACCCATTACAAGCCGACACCCAGTGCCTTGCGGCCTTTCTCTGACAGTGTCGCCTACAAAGAGCCGTTTGATTCCATGTTGTTGATGTCACTGATCCGACCTAAATATATAGGTAATATTGTGTTGGGTTATATATTAAAAAAAATATTAAATTTCATAAAGTCATGATCACTATCTTCTTTTTCAATATGAAATCTGGAGTCCCTGTCCATTGCCATTATAGCAAAGCTAAAGGACGAGCCCTTGTCTTGGTCACTGGTCCCTGCTCTGTTCTGGCACACTAGAGGCCATGTCCACTCAGACGGAAGGAGAGCCTGAAGGCTGAATGTGGTCTTTCACCTGCCCACAACAAGGGAAAACAAAATTGAAAGAAAAATGATCCACATAAGAATTTTTTTAACTAAGGTTTATTAAATTTTATTTTGGTTAATTTTATTATATATCTTAGGATAATTTTAAAAATACTGATTTAATAACAAATTTAGACATTAAAACAAGTAATTATTCATACTTCTAATTAGATATTTACTTATTTTAGTATAAAATATATTGATATCGTATTTGAGGGTCACTTTCCTGATATCTTTGGGAATTTGTTGGATTTACCGATCATATAATTGATATTTTTTTAGATTTTGAAAGATATGTATCTATGAAGATAAATTTTATCGAATAAATATTGTTCATATATTTCATCCAATCTTAAGGAATATAATTATTTTTGTGTTTATGGTACTATCTACCCTGCAACCTGAGCCCATGAACAATATAAAAATGCGCCTCCTTTTCTGACTAGGTGCCTAAATTATCCCTTGCATTTGTCGTCTAAACATAGACGATTCATCACACCCCACTATCTGCTGTTTCACATTCCCAGTGTAGGTCCTGGTGTTTTCTTACTTTGCCAAAAGCTGTAGTCCAGGTGTTGAATCTTTTAGTCCACTATATGTTATTCCCTCTCATAAAATATCCGTACTAACATGATCGAAGGAATCGGTACAGACGACTTAATCTAATCCACACAAACAACGCCATGTTGCTGTAGGTACATACTTCCATTTCCTTATATAAAGACCTCAGCTGCGACACATTCTGGGAGAGCATAGGTGCATTTTATGACGATGGGTAAAAAGAATTTTCCTCTCTTCTTGTTTCTATACCTTTTCTCTGCTTTGCATAGTCCCGCATTGGGTGACAAAAAGGCAAGCATTAATAAGCTCATTCTCTTTCGATCTTTCTATTCTGTCTGTGGAACTGCTTATTGCTTTTCTGTTCGCTTCTCATAAGTACATATCTGATGTCTATGATCTGCCTTATGATACCTCATTTATTTCACCAACTAACACCTACCATATATATATGAATGCATGTTGGGCCAATCCAGTCTTATGTGGTGTACCTGGGGAAACATTCTCACACATCTGCTGAACCTTCTGCCCTGGATCTGGAAAGAGTTACAGATAACCACCACGAAATCTTGGGTTCTTGTATGGGAAGGTGAAAAAGAATACTAATCAACAGCACAATTACAGTCTATATTCAACGCTGATGTTACAAAACTTTCACTCTGTCACAGCAAGGACGAGGCCAAGGAAGCTATATTTTCCTCATATACACGTTATATCAATGGCTTCGCTGCAATGATAGAGGATGAAGTAGCAGCTAAGCTCTCGAGTAAGACGATTTGAACGATAAATTAATACAATTGCTCTTTTTTTTCTTTTTTTGGAAACTAAGCGAGTTGTTTTCAACTTTCTCATGATCAATATAGATCATGAAAAAGTTGTATCCGTTTTTCCAAGCCAAGTAAGGAAACTACATACCACTAGTTCCTGGGAGTTTCTTGGACTGGAGAGGAATGGTGAAACCCCTGCAGGTTCTCTATGGCAAAAGGCACAGTTTGGTCAAGACATAATTATTGGAGTCATTGATAGTGGTACTGTGCTTATTCTATTTTCATCTCAACTGGCATTGACAAAAAGAAGAGAAAATAATTCTGGCTGAAAAGACCGAACACTACTGAATTTTGTTTCTTACATGACAACTGTAGTTTCGTCTAATATATTACCTATGCCAATTTATAAAGCTTTTGTGGAAGCATTTCATTAATGATTGAACCCAATAGCATCACAAAACCAACGTTATAACGTTGTCCAGTCACTGCCCTGAACTATACAGAACCTTCAGATTAGAGCTATGAACTAAAAAAAGTGGCAGGTGGGATTCTTTCATGTTTCTTATTGGTTCCCCATCGTACTGTTCTTTTTATTTGCAGGAATCTAGTCCCTGTGAATAAACTACCCATCTAGTCCACATCTTGTCTTTTTTTAAGAGTATCCCAGTCGATATAACCACATTAACTCAACCACCCGACTCACTTCACAGTCATTTAGTCTGTAGCTATAAGTGCTACGGTACAACATCCAACTCTTTGCACTAATACCAACAGCGCACTTTCATGCCTCGTAGACCCAACACCTCGTTGGTTACACATCTTGTCTTCTTTCTCGTTATTTAATATTTTAGTTATGAAACTAAGGCATATTCGTGCTTTATAGTTTCCAATAATGGCATTTGATAGTTGTCAGATTGTCTTCTTTGTTGTATAATTGATTAGGAGTCTGGCCAGAATCGGAAAGCTGTAACGACGCAGGACTGGGGCCCATTCCATCAAAGTGGAAAGGGAAATGTGAAACAAATGACGGAGTTAAATGCAACAGGTTCCCTTTCCCCATTTCTTCCTCCAAATTACTCTACCTGGGAATGATTCTCTTTAATCATCAAGTGTCTTTCTATCAGGATAAAATGATGAGAGTAGCTAAAGTTTGAAAGAGATACGTGAAAATGAATGTTTGCATCGTTATCAGGAAATTGATAGGGGCAAGGTACTTCAACAAAGGGCTTGCCAAAGAGGTGGGCCAACCACTCAATGAATCTTATAACAGTGCACGGGATCATTCCGGCCACGGAACCCACACATTGTCTACAGCTGGTGGTAGCTTCGTCCCAGGTGCCAGTCTTTTAGGTTCAAGCAATGGAACCGCAAAGGGCGGCGCACCCCTCGCTCGAGTTGCAGCATACAAGGTTTGTTTCCCTCGATGTACGGATCCTGACATACTGGATGCCATTGAAGCTGCCATTCATGATGGAGTTGACGTCATATCCATTTCATTGGGACCGTCCTTTGACGAGGGTCAGGAATTTGTTCTAAGTGACTACTTTGAGGATGCAACTGCTATAGGAGCATTTCATGCTGTAGAGAATGGGATTGTTGTAGTTGCCTCAGCTGGAAATGAAGGACCAAAAACAGTACAAAATGTCGCTCCCTGGATTCTGACTGTTGCAGCAAGTTCGATTAACAGAGATTTCCCATCTGATGTCATTCTTGGAAACAACAAGCTAATCAAGGTACTGAAAAACAATCATTCCATTCTAAAGCTTAAGATGAGATTTCCACATATGAAATCCCTTTAGGTTGAAACTTGAAAAGGCCAACATGCTCTTGCTCGAATTACTTTGAAAAAGAAGAGAAGTACAAAGGTTTGAACCCTGGATTATTCTTCTCAGAGAAACATTCGATCCAAAAAGGATTATAGACCACTTAATTGTATTACATAAGTAACATAATCTGTCTGTCTTTAGTGTATCAATTTACAGGACTATTCCCTTTTTTGTTGTCATAAGCAGGGTTGGAGCTATAATACAAATACTTCACCACCCGGAAAATATTATCCATTAATCAATTCAGTGGATGCCAAACTGGCAAATGCCTCTTATACCGATGCGTAAGCGAAAGAAAATTTTATTTGCTGATGATACATATCTATATATGCGAAAGGCTTTGGGTTGCTGAACTTATCAATCACTTTTCTCTGTACGGTTATCTGCAGTAAACTTTGCCTGGCCGGATCCCTTGACCCTGAAAAGGTAAAAGGGAAGATCGTATACTGTATTCGTGACTCCCCCGTGGAACTTCAGAAGAGCTTTGTAGTTGCTAGCGCTGGTGGAGTGGGGATGATACTTGCAAATCAACTCCAGAGTTGGACAATTTCTCCTGAGGCACATTTCATTCCTACGGCTCATGTCTCAGCTACTGATGGATTATCTGTATTGTCTTACATCTACAATGCACAGTAAGATGCTAAATAGAATATGATGACCATTCCTATGGTCTATCCAATTATATGCAGATATTATATTCTTTCTTTCTGTTATAGGTCACCGGTAGCATACATAAGAGGTACCACAGAATTGGGAGCAGTGGCTGCACCAATCATGGGTAGCTTTTCATCATCTGGGCCAAATTCGCTGACTGCGGCGATCCTTAAGGTGATTTACCATAATTTTCAGTTCATTGATGTATACATATTTCTCAAGTTCTTTTGTGGACCAATTGAAACAAGGTGGTGGAACTAGAACTAACTAAATATTTCTCTATATACTGAGTCCCAGCCCGACATTACAGCGCCTGGAGTGAACATTTTAGCTTCTTATACAGAATCAGAAGGGCCTGACTCAGAGTTTCCAGAAGACCCACGCCGTTTGCCATTTAACATTATATCAGGAACTTCAATGTCATGCCCCCATGTCTCAGGAATTTCTGCTCTTCTAAGAAAAGTTCACCCTGACTGGAGTCCTGCTGCCATTAAGTCTGCCATCATGACAACAGGTTATCTAACTCTTCTTTTTCCTTAGAATGCGACGATATCATGATAGGTTGAAAGTTATAACATGGTGTGTCGTTTGTTACCTTTCAGCAAGAACTAAAAGCAATTTCGGAGAACCGATCCCAAGCTCTACTCTTGCCAAGGCAGATCCGTTCGACTATGGTTCTGGCCACGTCTGGCCTAACCGTGCAATGGACCCAGGGTTGGTCTATGACTTAGCAACTACAGATTACTTAAACTTTTTATGCTTCATCGGCTACAACTCAACCCAGATATCAGCAGTTGCTGATCAACGATACAAGTGCCCAAAAGGTGGACGTGGTCTGTTGAATTTCAACTATCCGTCCATTACAGTCCCTAATCTTTTGAGCCAGGTCACTCTGTCTCGGACTTTGAAGAATGTTGGGACTCCAGGCTCGTACAAAGTCCGCATCAAAGCACCAGAGGGAATATCAGTGACGGTTGAGCCAACCAGTCTGCAGTTCAACAAGATAAATGAAGAGAATACGTTCAAGATTACTTTGAAGTCCGAGGCAAATACCATCCATGGCCTGTATGTGTTTGGAGGCCTTACATGGTCCAATGGGAAGTACAACGTCAGGAGCCCGATAGTTGTGAAGTCTGTCAACCATGCCTGAACCAAAATTCTAAAACCCATTTCTCAGTGTTGTACCCTACGTTGGTTAGAAAAATAAGTAAGCTTATCGCCGCCATTGAACTACTGTTTGAGATGCCAAGCACCCACCAGTTTGAACTAGATTTTTACAGTCCACTTGGTCGGCATAGTAACCTATCCAGCTATGGTGGCTAGAGAATGACAGGTAATAAGCAAGCAAGAGTTTTAGACATAGAATGGTTGCTGATGATGATGAGGTGGTGCTGGTGTGTGTCCCGGTGCTTTATATTTCTGATATGGACAAAAAATATTTAAGGGAAAGGATCTTTCCTTGGAATCACTATCATTTATGCACAAAGAAAGGGCGTCATTCCTAATATGGAGCATTTTTTCTTTTTTCCTTTTGCATTATCAATAAATAGATTAGTGGGAAAACAGACACGGTAATCAGGGAACTGGTCCCACTGCTAGTGCTAGATCATCTGCAATCACCTATTAACATGTGCTTTCACCTATCAAAATCAGACGGTTGGCATTACATTTCGAAATAAGCATCTCTTCTTTTGACACTCTTCATCACTAAGATACAAAATGCTTTCATACCCATATTTGCTTGATGATAAGGTAAGTTACAGATTCTTCACTGCTCAAAGTTGCAATCTTATAGATGGAAGAAAAGAAAAGAAAAGGAAAAAATATCTATAGGGTTCTCTCTGTATCTCCTTTCCTGTGGATTTGCATGTAATATGAAGTCGTTTGCTTCTAGTTCCTTAAACTTAAGAAAGAATGGATGGCATTGCATAGGGAGGCTTGTTCCATTTTTGTTATGTTTTGCAGGCTTGGCTAGTGTTTTCAGTTTGCTCTTCTTCTATTCTCCAAACCCTTTTATGTTCGGTAAACCCGGTTCTGATCAGAGTCTCCTCTTGATCAAACCACGTAAGGCGGCGTTTTGTAACAATATTACACACACAACCCCATCTGCCTTCTCAGTCTGTATATATCGTATATTCTAATGTCCTCTGGATGTTGTTTGGCTTGGTTTGGCAGAGGAAGAGAGTTGCGACTTGTTCAAGGGCAGTTGGATACCAGACCTCAATGTCTCGCGGTATACAAATTCAAGTTGTACGACAATTCCTACCTCGAAGAACTGTTTCAGACATGGAAGGAGAGACAGAGATTTCCTCAATTGGAGATGGAAACCTGACAAATGTGATCTTCCAAGGTTTGATCCTGAGGTCTTCTTGGAAATTGTTCGGGGAAAGACCCTCGCATTTATTGGGGACTCGGTTGCTAGGAACCATATGGAATCGCTTCTGTGTCTTTTGTCACGGGTTAGTGAATACAGTCTACGTTTCTTTCCTTTTTACTGATACAGAAAGATTACAATGCAATCTAAGCACCCCTCAGTTCTGTTTAAAGGAGGTCTACTTGTAAAGATTTGGTTAAATTCCTAATCAGATGTACAATTCCAGTTCTGTGTGGTGAGGGCATTGATATAATGTTAATTTGCTTATAACGTATCTGTTCTTGTTTACTATACCTTATGAAACAGTGGAAAGAGGAAAAGGTCGCCTGGAATGGAATTCCAGAAGCCAGTTGTGGTTTCATTTGATCTCTTTTTTATCCTGGAGTAATCATCACGGGACCATAAATCTAAAATCTGATAAAAGTTTTTATTCTTGCAGAAGGAGGTTCCGGTAGATGCTTTTAAGGACTCTGAAGATAGGAATCGAATATGGCTCTTTCCTAACCATGATTTCACCCTTAAGATCCTCTGGACAAAATTCCTTGTGGTTGGTGAGGAGAGGGTGATCAATGGTTCAGGGTCCGGTATTTATGATTTGTATCTTGATAGGATTGATGAAAACTGGGCCAGAGATCTCCATGGCCTGGATTATGTTGTCATATCAGATGAACATTGGTTCTTCAGGCCGATATACTTGCACGAAGGGTCTGATATGGTCGCATGTGTATATTGCAACGAGCTAAATGTCACTGACAAAGGCGTTAGTTTCGCCATCAGTATGGCTCTTCGAGCTGCACTGGGTCACATCAATCACTGCAAAAAACTGAAGGATATGGTGACATTGTTAAGAACATTCTCTCCTTCTCATTTCGAGAATGGGTTTTGGAACACTGGAGGAGGCTGCAATAGGACAGGTCCACTGAGTGAAATGAACATTAATTATGGATCGAACGAGTGGGAAATAAGGAACATGCAGGTGAAAGAGATTGAAAAGGCAATGAAGAAAAGCAAGCAAGGGAAGAAGTTTGATCTCTTAGATGTGACCAGGGCTATGCTAATGAGGCCCGACGGGCATCCTGGGGCTCACTGGGGCAACAAATGGATGAAAGGTTTTAATGACTGTGTTCATTGGTGCTTGCCGGGCCCTGTTGACATGTGGAATGAGCTTCTGTTGGCCGTTCTCAATAGGCGACAAGGTCGATATTTTCATGAAATGCTCTAAAAATATGACACATAAACTCTTTTTTCTCCGTCGATGGAGCCTGCAATCCATGTACTAAACCTGGAAAGTCTTGGGGTTCCCAAAACGTGACCTGAATACGAACAGGCTTTTCAATAGGAAAAGCGGTTTCTGGCAATCCAAACTGCTGATGCCAAGGCAATGAAAGAAACAAACCTGGGTCGGTTCGGTTTCGGCTGGTAAGAGGAAAAGTTTTCTTGCAAAATTAGCTATACTTCAGATGGAAATAAGATTATGAACATCAATGTATGAAGCAAAGCTTAAAAAGGATGTTAGTTGTAAGAATAGCAGAAGCCGCAGGCAGAGGGGTAGCTCAGGAATAAAATAGAGACTGATTACTAAGGCAAAATATAAAGTAATCTTAGTACAAATGACCGAAAAAGAGCAGAAATGTGCACCGTCAGAAGTTTTCATTATGAACAAAATGAATAATGGGAGTGATTGAGTGGAGCCAAGCACGTAAATCCATATTTTGATAAACTATGTGGCCCAAATTCACAGATCACCAACAAGATTACAAGCTTTGGAAAATGAAATTTGCCAAAAAGACCTGTTCTTCCTCACCAATACTCTTGCAAAAACAAAACGTCACGCCCAGACAATAGTAATAAGCAACAGATGCAGGGCCCAACAGAACAGACTAAACGCCTGTGATGGTTGGATGAAAACATAAAAAATAAAACATGCAGGTAATGGTTGCATAACATTGAAGGAGTTGCTGGTATGAAAACATCACTAAGTACAAGTCAGGGAAGTAACAACTCTGGATTAGGAGACAGCAATCTTGCAAAACAAATGAGATCGATCCTATTCAAGCAAAGAAAAAGAGAATACATAATTTTCTTCTCATCACGAGCCTCAGAGGCGGGGTCTTCAATGCAGCGACTACGAGATAATTATTATACTAATTGTCAGCATACAAGCAATATTCAAGAACCGCATTCTCACTGGATAATTTATGAAAAAGAAAGAGAAATCCCTCTTATTAACGAAAAAGTAGAACCTTCATATTAAGTGAGATAGATATGAACAAGTAGAAACTTATGTCCGTGAACAACAAGGAAAAGATAATTACGATGCTCTAAACTAGCAACATTCATCATTATTAAACTATTTGGCCACCAGACAAGTAAGATAAAGATGAACAAGTAGACATTTGTCTCCGTGAACAACAAGGAAAAGCTAATTACTACACCCTAAACTAGCAATATTCATCACTACAAGCCTGCATTGGAACCAAATATGTCAACAGGGTAGCACAATCGAATTGAAAGATCTAAAATTCCAAAGGGACACGATGTAATCAGACCAACATAAGATATGGACCTCTCTCATCCTTCCGATGCATTTCCAAGTACAAAGGAGAATAATTCGCGAACAGGAGAGAACTCTACCAGGCCAATATCCATAGCATACCCAGTGACTGGCAACTTCAATTCTCTCAAGACACTGAAAGCCTCACCCATTCTCGACTTAGGCACCTCCTGAGCCACCGCGCAATGAGGAATCCACACATCTGGGCGGTACTCTTCGCTGATCTCAATCCCTTCCTTCTTCATTGCATCACACAACTGAGAATGAAACTGAAGAAGCGAAAGCGAAGGCGTTGGAGATAAAAAGAGGACGTTGTCATTAGGGAGGCACCCAATTGAGGAAAGAGACAACGCCAAAGGCTCTTGCTTGGAAGCGATGATCTTGGTTATTGATTGAAGTTTTGCAGGGTCAACAAAATGGCTGGCATACAGGGTTATGTGAGGTCTAGATTCCATTTCAATGAGTTGGGTGCTTATTTGGCGCCGTGCAAGCACGTTCCAGGCCTTCAATACCTGGTTTTCAAGCGCAGGATCGAAGTAGAGTTCAATTGCATATCCTTGTGACATTGAGGAAGCTACAGACGACGGTCGAATAGTTGCAAACTTTTAGAACTGAGATTCAGGACTTCCCGGATAGCGGAAAATGAGCAGATTGGTGAAATTAAGGGAAACCCAGATGAGAAATAAGATAGATGGATATACCCAACTAAGATCTGGAGAGATGATGACGTAATTTCAAAGCGAGAAACAACAACCCGGGAACGAAACAGAAATAACTCAAATTGGAAAAGACCGAGGTGAGATTGGGGGTGGCAGATTCTTACATTAATATCCAGAATAGTGACATGGAATTGGAAAGAAGCAATCTTTGAGAGGGATGGAAGACGTAAAATGAACGGGAACTCCAAACTGTGCGAAATGAATCGGAGGGTTCCGGTTTCAATCAACGACAAGATCAGGAAGGGAACCGATAGAAGTATAGGGTTATTTTTCCTTTTTTACTTTCTATTCAAAGTTAATTTTATGTCTTTTAGCGTCAGTTTCCTCTTCTATCTTAATAATTTTTCTTTTCCACGAAAGGCCTAACCTTTTATATACCCAAGGTTATAAAAACCGGACCGGTCTTCGAACCGGTGAAGTTAAGGGGTCAGGGGTTTTAGGGGTAATCGGAAATAACCGGTTTAAGAACCGGAAAACTGAACCGGTAATTAATATATTAAAAAATATTATAATATTGATTTTCAAAAATTAATATATCAAACTACATATTAAAAAAATTAATATTCTTAATTTTTATCTTTTTAAATTTTTTTATCTGTTTAATTTTTATTAAAAATTAATTTTTTTTAAGTTTTCGAACCAGTTGACCCGTAATTGGTTCAACCGGTTTTCAAAACCGGATCATGTACCGGGTCCGGTTCAACCGGGTTGAACCGGCCGGTCCGGTCCGGTTTTCAAAACATTGTATATACCTTGCTTCGGGATAGCTCTTGAAATACCCTAATTTTTACATTTTCTAATCCCCAATTTCACAACTATCATTGTTTAGGTTTCAGCCTAACTTCCAATCTCATAACCCCCTTTTAATTTGATACACATATTAAACAGAAGATTTTTATCTATATTGCAGCCCAAGAAGCTGGGATCCCTTCTGGATCACTTACCCAGCCCTGTAATTTACTTAGCCCAGCTTAGTAAAATCTATCCATTAGCCCAGCCCAGTATTATTGATTCCTTACCCAGCCTTGTAACCTGGATCCCTTAGCCCAGTCCAAGCTGGATAACGAAAGAATATGGATCCCATAGTCCCGCCCATGAAGGTGGATCCCGTAGCCCAGATCGAGAAGGTGGATCCCGTAACCTAGCCCAAGAAGCTGGATCCCGTAGCAATGCCCAAGAAGCTTTATCCCACCTAGCCCAAAAAGTTCGATCGCTTAGGTCAGACCATACTCGTTGACAGCCGGCCAATGCCCTAATTTCAAACAATGAGCCCGCGTTCTTGTTCACAGCCCAACTTTAGCCTCTTCTTCCTTCCCCTTCTTTCATTTCCAGGGAGTTCCGAGGTTCTGTATATAAAATAACCGTCACCATTTTTCAGAAACCACTTAAATACAGACAAGAGGGCATTAAGGAAAGCGAAAGTTGAGCACGTCTGCAGTGAAATGGAAAACCAACCAAGAAAACGCGGGAGAAAACCCAAGGAACTTCCAGCAACAGAAACTAAGGATTTTCATTTCACCGCCACAACCTCCCAAAACGAGACTGCTACACTCCCCTCCACCACCACCACTGCCGCTGCCGGCGCTTCCACCGAAACCGCGGCTTCATCTCCAACCGCCACTAGCCCTCAGCCCTCCCGCCGAGGGAGAGGAAGGCCCCGTAAAGTAGGAAAACACTCCGAAGACTCGAGACCGCAATCACCAGAACGCAGACTGACCCGCCGCAGTGAACAGAACGGGGACTTGCATTTGTCTAGTGGCGAGTTGAGGAACAATAACTGTGCTTTTGGGGTGGTTAAGGTGGTTCCTGCTATGGACGCAGTGGTTAAGGTCTTCTGCGTGCACACTGACCCGAATTTCTCGCTCCCCTGGCAGCGAAAGAGGCAGTACAGCTCCAGTAGCAGTGGCTTTATCGTCGGTGGAAGGAGGGTTTTGACCAATGCACATTCTGTGGAGCATCATACCCAGGTGAAGCTCAAAAAGCGGGGGTCTGATACCAAGTATTTGGCCACCGTATTGGCTGTTGGCACCGAGTGTGATATTGGTACGTACTAGTTCGTCTCTGTATTACTGTTCTTTTGAAGTTGCTTGTTTTTTTAGTTGTAAATGTTGTTTATACTATGTAGCTGACACCGAGCATGATATTGCTCTCGCTGCTTTTACTGAGTGTTTCTGATGTTTAATTGCAGCATTATTGACTGTTAGTGATGACGAGTTTTGGGAGGGAGTCGTGCCTGTGGAATTTGGAAACTTGCCTGCACTTCAAGACGCTGTCACTGTTGTTGGATACCCAATTGGGGGTGACACGATATCTGTGACAAGTGGTGTTGTTTCACGCATTGAGATTCTGTCCTATGTCCATGGCTCAACCGAGCTTTTGGGATTGCAGGTTAAAATGGGTTTTCTGCTTGCTTTTTGTTTTATCTTTGTTTTCTTGGGTGATAGAGCAATGATGATCCAGATGGATCGTCTGTTGTCAATGTGATTCTGTTGCAGATTGATGCAGCTATAAACTCTGGGAACTCTGGTGGGCCTGCCTTTAATGATAAGGGAAAATGTGTTGGTATTGCTTTTCAATCACTCAAACATGAAGATGTGGAGAATATTGGCTATGTAATTCCCACGCCAGTCATAGAACATTTCATTAGTGATTATGAGAAGAATGGTTCTTATACAGGTATCATCAATTTTATTCCCATTAAGTTGGATATTTGGGTTGCACTTGTTTTTTTTTCTCTATCGGTAACCAGCCAGCAAAAACAGAGCATACATACCTAGATAGGTTGTAAATGTAAATATCGAGTTGTTTGCTGATACTTTTTGGTTGAAAATATTCTACTTTTATTGTATTTAGCCGGTTCATCCTTTTTAATCTGCCAGGCTTCCCAGTTCTTGGCATTGAATGGCAGAAGATGGAAAATCCTGATTTGCGCCTGTCAGTGGGAATGAAGCCTAATCAGAAGGGTGTGCGCATTAGAAGAATTGAGCCAACAGCTCCAGAATCTCAAGTTCTGAAACCATCTGATGTTATCCTAAGCTTTGATGGGATTAATATTGCTAATGACGGAACTGGCAAGTTTTTTCCTTCATTGCATACATGATTTGAAAATCATTGGTGGCATATTTTCATTCGGGTTCTTGCTTTTTTACTGACCACCATTTGAATCTTAATGCTACTAAAATTTTGCAAGTTATTTGACATAATCATGCGTCTTTTTGTCTCATTATTTCTTTATATTCCTAGGCCGTTAGCATATTGTCTTGTGTCAAATTATGCTAAGATCCTGACTTAAACTGTTATTGTCAATATGATGTATCTTTACCCTCTGTGCTTTTATATTTTGTGAAGATATTATATGTGCTGTTATGTTAAGCTGTCTCGTCTACCTATTATCTTTTTAGTGAAACGACCCTCTTCCCATCTTACATGCTAATTTAACCATGAATCAAAATCATGTTTTGACATCAATAATGAAACCTATTTTTGCTAATATGAGGGCACCTTCTCTTAATACTTCCTTTGTTATCAATTTTCAGTTCCGTTCAGGCATGGAGAGCGCATAGGTTTCAGTTACCTTGTTTCTCAAAAATACACTGGAGATAGAGCTGTAGTCAAGGTTCTTCGCAATTCAAAAATTCTCGAATTCAATATAAAACTTGACACTCACAAGCGGCTCATCCCAGCACATATCAAGGGGAAACCTCCTTCTTATTACATCATTGCTGGATTTGTTTTTGCTGCTGTTTCAGTCCCATATCTGCGTTCCGAGGTGCACAATCAGCTTTAATAATTTATTTAAGGCTCATTTTTGGTCGCTTATTTATTTCCTTTTCTGAATCCCATCAATGAAGTCAGTGTTTATGAGATTCATGCTTGATCATGCTGGTCTTTGCGTGTCAAATACCCCTGAACTTACCTTTATAGTAATGTAAACTTCATTAGTTAGAGATTGTCAAGTTGTGAATGGTGTGTGTGTGTGTGTTTATTTGTTTTCTGAAACTGTCCAGGTAGGACAATGTAAGTGATCAATTCATGCACCTAGCTCCTAGAAGTGATCTTAGCTTTCTTAAATTGTGTCCACGTGCTGTGCGAAGTGGGCAAAAAGCACTTGTCTAGATTGATGCACCCCTCTTGCTTAGATTGAAGAAAGGCTTCAGTTTGTAATTTTGCTTGTGATATAGTTTGCGCATGCAACTGGTCTTTCACCAAGTCCCTGTTTCAGTTATTTCTTATTTAGCTGATGCACCAATACCATCTGCATGTGGAAGAATGAATTTGCTTAGATTAGCTTCTAACAGTCAAAACCACTAGTGGATTTGTAGCATGAGACAGTATGTTGTGTGCCTTGCATCTTTGTTTACGCTCCAGATATTGAAAGTTGCTTTAGACATGTTTGCCTGTTTTATTAGTTTCTGATGAATTAAACTTCATTGGTGTCAGTATGGAAAGGAGTATGAATTTGATGCTCCAGTAAAACTGTTGGACAAGCATCTTCATGCCATGGCTCAGTCTGTAGATGAACAACTCATTGTTGTATCACAGGTTGATCTCTCTCTCCTCTCTCCCCTATCTCCAATCCTGTTCCCATATCATTCTACATGCACATATATGGGCAAAGACAAACATAGTGTTTTGAAAGGGAGAAAAAAATTCACTGAAGCACACATGTTTTTGAAACTTTTGTACTAGGTGCTTGTAGATGACATAAACATTGGATATGAAGAGTTTGTCAATACTCAGGTATGCTCCTCAGATAGCTGTTACTGAATTTAGTTGAAATCAACCACCGATTTTTTAACTTCTGCCTTGTAGGTTCTTGCTTTCAATGGAAAACCTGTAAGGAATCTAAAAAATTTGGCTGACATGGTGGAGAGCTGTGATGATAAGTTTTTGAAGTTTGAACTGGGTTATGATCAGGTTCTGTCCTCTCTCTCCGTTTCTCTTGAGCTCGTCGACATGGTGGAGACTTGCCTTCAACTTTTCTGTTATTTTATTGGTTTTCTTTTTGCAGATAGTCGTCCTCCAAACGAAAAATGCCAAGGCGGCAACTCCGGATATTCTCAAAATACATTGCATACCTTCTGCTATGTCTGATGATCTCAAGGCATGAGGGATGGTGACAGTTAAGGTTACTGCACTCATATGCTTCTGGCTGCCACGGGATTCATCTTTGCCATGCTTCCCTGTAGACTCGGTATAAATACAAAATATTTTCATTTGCTCTGAATTCATATGCTGATAGCAAAGGACATCTCACTTCTGTACCTGTCTTGAGAGAGTTAGAGCCAAGCCACCTGTATCATGTTGTATTGTAACTGTTAAGCGTACTGCTGGTAGTTCGGCGCTTGATTTTGCTTTTACCCCTTTTGGACTTCTCCATTTAGCTGAATAAAGCCTGGAGGATTTTGTTGTTCTCCCTCTAGAGGGATCTGAACTATGTTCATCTCTACTGATGATAGGACCATGTCAGGATTGTATTTTGTCTCATATTACCCGAGAAAAGTCTCAAGATAGTCGCGGACATGCCTTGACCGTAATTTTTGCCGGGGGACAATCTATCTGTTCTAGTTATTGGTCGAATGATAACTCTATTCTCTATTTTGATCGATATCTATTAAAGTTATTTGGATCTTCGGTGCTTGTGCTTGCTGCTTTTGTGAGGTTGGCCCTGTTGACTATTTTTTCAGAAATCTATTTTTCCTTTTTATACATAATTATATGTAAAAGACTTTCCTTTATTCAAACCAAACAGTGAGAGCTAAATATTGATTCACAACCACAGTTGTTTTTTATATGTGCATAACATCCATATAATATATAATTGCAGTGATGTATATATGCAAGTTTCATCTATTTTATACGGTATTATACATCAGTTTGCATTAAGATTTTCTTATCTTTCCAACGAATTTCAGGGCTCTGGGAAAGGCTGATTTAACGTGCCCCATCCTGCAACAGATTTTGACCTGAATTTTCCTTTGTTTTTACAAAATCTAGTCGGAAGCTGAGCAATCTGTGCCGTCAGGTTACAACCCCGTGTGCGTGCTATACTGGTTCATTTCTGTAGCTTTGGAGTAGAGGTACTTTCTGAGATTCTAAGACTTCTCTGTTACTACCACCGTGATCCTCGGCTAGTTCCTCTTTGGTCTTTCCCCACATTACCGTGTAAAACCCGACAGATATGATCGCGGCTCCAATGAGACTGCCAATACGAAATATAACTGGTTAACACGCGAACCTGTTGGTCTCCTTGTCCTGTATATACTGAATAGTATTGTTTATGCATACCTTCCAAGATAAAGAGAATCACCAAGGAACATGACCCCCATGGCCACGGCAATGGCGATCGATAGTGGCTTGAACATTGCCACAAAGACTGGTCCCTTCAAGCGCAGTGCCCATGTGTGAACGGTATTGTTTATGCATGACCCAAAAAAACCCTGCACCCATTCAAGAATCAAGACCCGAGATTAGAACCTCTAACAAAGAACAAAAACCAGGAGATGGTACGTTGCGGCTTTTAACGCCAGTCACTTACAGAGCAAAGAATCGAGGCTAGTGCTACATTTGGTCGCACAATCCAAACACTAGAAGTTCCTTCTGTGATTAGAGCTACAATTGCTGCTATCATGCTTACGGATAAATTATAAAAGAAGACCACCGTAAGCTCTGCTGGGTACTCCTTCATAATTTGTGTCTGTAAATTAAGTTGAGTACATCAGAAAACTCTATTTCTTAAGCTCGACCAAAGATTTTCATGCAAGCATTTAGCATACCTGAACTATGTACCATAGGGGGACAAGAATGTACTCTGCTGTAAGAAAAATCCCACCAAGTATCCAGTTTTGACTCGACGAGTGAAGATGTTGACCCAACAAAACGGATGGTGATGAAGCTACTGCAATAGGTGGGCCCTTGTAGAGGGTCACTATAAATGCGCCAATAATAGACACTATCGTGCCCAGGACTTTGGCTTGACAACTCTTTCGCCAGGAAGTGCTTTCCATTCTTTTTAAAGGCAAAACAAAGATGTCAACAGTTTGGTGGTGGAAGAGCCGTTAATAGCATCCACAATTAAAAAATAAAATATGAAATGATGTATGATCTGCCTACCCGACCAAAAAAGATAGAAAGTAAGAAAGAAAGATGGGTCGGGCACTAATGACCAAGAGATAGCAATTGTTCTTGTATTTTATGCTTATGGACGCCGCTGGTGGGGGCCATCTCAGTGGAGGGTGACGTTTAGGTGCAATGATCTGCTCTGCTACGGTAGGATTTTAACAGAGTAAGACATTTTAGCAAAAGCAGAGATTTACCTGAATATGATGGCTAGTACGAAGGTAAAAGCTGGTGTGAGGTTGCTGATGGCTGAAGCTAGAGTTGGTGAGCTATAACTGATGCCTGTGTACCCCACGATCTGGGATGAGCTCCTGTTCCGTTCTCCAGGAAACAAATCAATCAAAATGATAAGAAATACATTCCAGGGTTTTTTTTTTTGTCAAGTATAAATTCCATTTTGTTTTCGTATAATTAGTCACTGAGATGGGTAGCAATTACCCTATGAGGCCAAGAAGTCCAATTTTGCCCATGACAGATAAACTTAGTGGTGGGAGTGATCTTGATCTGCAAAGAAGAGGAACCGAAGGAATCCATGCATGTAGATTAAACCACGAAAACTACTAGCTAAGAAAGGTGTATCAGATAAGATACAAGGCAGGGAGAGGGGGGAGACCTGAAGGAGATGAAAGGAGCAGGGAGAAGAACAAGTGCAGCAATAGCATAAGCATAGACAACAAAGACATGGTAGCTCATCCCCTTCAACGTGGCAGCTTTGAAAAGAGTGTTCAACCCTACGTTTATACACTCCATGGTGATTAGAGCTGTAAGTGGTAAAAAATCCCTGTAGCAACATCTGCCTGCCATCTTCTCTGTTACTCCCCAAGCTCGAAAGCAAAACACAAACTTAGCTTTATGGTTTCAAATACCTCAGTGACTGAAAGAAATATGAATCTGCACTATTTCTGGGAAATATATAATGATCAAGAACTGTTGGTCCAAAAATCTTATAATAATGTTAATGGTCTCCGTCTGATGTGGAATAATGATAACGATATTTGGTTCTTTTTTCTTTTTGTTTTTCCACCCTACGAAAGACTATGCTTAGTAAGTGGAATCACACTAGCCTCTCATCCTTTAATTTGACGGTCTAAATTAAGCCAATAACGAGGCTAAGTTATGTTATCCAGAACACTCTCGCATACCAACATGGATACTTGCCTGTGTGGTTGATTCCTTGGGTCAAAGCTAATAATGCAGCTAAGAAAGGCCCCCACACCCCCGAGATCGTTTGTGGGAACGACGCACTGGGGCTCCTATGCCTATCCCAAACAAGCAATCCAAGTTGACAAATACGAGACAAAACGGGGAGAGAATCGAATGCTTATCGATCAGCAACTAGCCAAGTTCGTGTTAAAAGGAGAAAGGAAGCATCAAAGTTCCGGAACTAAATAAGAACCCAGGTCCATATAGACCGGCCCTTTTATGTGAATAGCCCAAGTGCTAATACAAGGCCTAGGGGTAAAACATGAGCTCCCATTACTAGAGCTATGGACACGTTAGGAGCAGGGCAAGAAAAGCTGCAATTGTGCAGATTATTGATAACATTTTATTTTGAATAATCTATAGGTAACGCTAAGTTTGCTTTGCTTCTTCAATTTCATGATCCTGCAGTAATGGTGTCTTGCGGTCAGATGAGGATGGTAACCGAGTAAAGCCGTCCGGGTCGTCCATGGTTTCTTCTTCTTTTGCCTTTCCCCATAGTACGGTATAAAAGCCAATAGATATAAAGATTGCTCCCAGAATGCTGCGAGATAAAGGTTGTACACGATGCATGTAACATTATATGGCTTGACAACTGATCTGTGTCACTAATTAAGATCATGAAGTGTAAGAATGGTACCTTCCAAGATATAGAGGATCACCCAGAAATATGAAACTCATAAAAGCTGCAATGACAATCGATAGAGGCTTAAATGTTGCAATATAGACCGGCCCTTTTAAGCGAAGAGCCCAAGTGCGAAGGCCAAGGCAAAAGCAGGAGTTGACAAATCCCTACACCAGGTTCAGGTTCTCATGTTAACTTATATTTGCAATGGTATCCCGTCAAGTGAAGGAAGGCTCGAGAGGTGCATACCGAGTAAACCACAGCTACTAGAGACACATCAGGTGCAAGTCTCCAGGCTTTCATGTCTGGCTCTGCTATGAGACATATCGGTACACATATAAAGGTTCCGATCAAGTTGCAGAGGAAGATTACAGTAATCTCGGAGGGGTAAGTTTGCATTACTTGAGCCTGCAATGTTCCATTCATTCCAATCTTTTGATTAGTTTCTTTCCAAAGTTTCACCATCTCATCAAAAGAAATGCTCGGAAGCAGCCTTTAGCAGTGGGTATCAAGAACTGTAGAGACCATACCAAAATGATGAACCATGTTGAGAAAAGAAGATCCGCAATAGCAAACAAAAGACCGCCTATGACCCAATTGGAAGATGAGGAGCCAAGACTTTGACGAAGCGACACAGAGGGTGTGGTGGAAGAGATTAATAAAATTTCAGGGCCTTTATAAAGAACCACCACTAATGCACCTGATATTGATACCAAAGTGCCAATAATTTTAGCCTGAGTACTGGAACTTGTTATGGCTAGCCTTTCCAATCTGTTTAGGCACTCGAACAACAGAAAATTATAATAATCAACAGGGAAAGGACCTTTGATCTGAAAGAAAAGGAGCTTAACATCCTACATAGCTGATGTTTTTCATAATGTCCAGAAATGATAAAACTCAAAAGCAGGTTACTATGTGGCTCCACTGTGGGGCAGGAAAATCTTGTCCATTTGCGATCATTGAAGAATCCATCAATGCCGAAATAAGTTAAGAAATTCCTTGTCTAACCTAACCAATCTTCCTGATATCGGCACCATATTTGAAGATTTGGAATTTGTCTAAAAGACATGAGATGTAAATGCAGAACACTGAAAGCATCTTTTTCTCTTCTCTTTTAAAAATAAAAGTAGACCTGAAAATCACAGCTAGTGTGAAGGTATATGCCGGCATAAGGTTGCTCATGGCTGAAGCAAGAGTAGGAGAACTGTACCGCAACCCATTAAAGCCCAACAGTTGACCCAGAATTCTGTTTTTCCAAAAAGTGTTCATCACAGAAATCACGTTTTAAGAACCTTGAAAGACTTGGGAATTTGATAGACGAATCGCAGAATCATATTAATTACCCTATGAGAGCAATGATAAAGATTCTGGCATAGAGAGAGAATTTCGATGTAGGAAGTGGTGAAGTACTGAAAAAACAAAACAAAAGGAAACAAAGGGAAATGTTTAGAACCGCATCTTTTGATGAAAGGGGTCATTTTTTAGAGGTATGGAGAGAGTAAAGGGTACGAGATGGGAGAGTGCGTACCTGCGAAAGACGAATAGAAGAGGGAGAAGAACAAGAGTAGCAATTGCAGAGGAGTACAAGGTAAAGACATAGAAGCTCAAGCCTTTGAAGGAGGCTGCTTTGAATAATGTGGTTAAGCCCACGATTGAGCATTCTCCTGCTATCATGGCCGTGAATGGCAGCACATCCTTGTAGCAGTATCTCCTGGCCATCTCTACCAATTATCCCTCCCTCTAGTTGGTGCCGCCTGTGGCCACTGGTATATGTATGATTATAATCCAGTGAAGCTTTACTTTCCTGGTGCTTTATGGTGTCTCACTCGCTGTCAAGTTGAGCTGAACAGTAATGTCATTTGCTTGCCTTTTGGAATTCTTTTTCCATGGATATATTTAATGAGACGGCCGTTCTAACAGCACGTGTTTTAAACAACTCTCTTGAATTTTGTCTGCTGATGTTTGTCGTCAATTGGTCATGGGCAGGATTCCAACTGTGGACTTAACTGGACACATTAGTACCGCAAGTCCTTTACTACCTGGTCTTAGTCAAGCCTCCTGGATGCTCCAAGATTGGTGTAAGAATTCTTTAACTAGCTCTGGTAGGAGACTTGCTAAAATAGCAAAGAAACATCCGCTGAAATCTTAAACTTGATGATTTTGCTAGACTGAGTCAAAAAAACTGCAAATCAGTTTGCTAGCTCTTGTAATCTGCAAACCCTTTAATGCTTAAGCCCAAAAGGTACAGTTTCCAATAGAGGCATCGGCAAGGGTAGCAACCTCTAAAAAATTGCATACAAAATCGCCATTTGATCTGTAGGACCTCAGTGGATGTATCTGGTTTCCATTTAAATGCTTCCAATATCATTATATTATTCTGGAATTCAGACTAAGTGTGAAAATGTTGATAAATAAATCCGTAAGAATCAAGTAGGTACCCTGGCAAGATATCTCGTTGCAGATTACAACAATATTAGTAGATTAATTAAATAAAAACCTATGTTGTCAGCAGGTGATCATGACAAATAATAAATCATGCAGGACCCACCCTCAAGCTCTTATGCGAGTGCCTGGTCTTTTCCTCTTATTCTTCTGAAATTGATGCTCTATCAGTGTCATATCTTTTGTCATTGTAGGGCAATGTATTATTTAAAGCTCGTTGGAGGCGTCATAAGCCATGACCTTAACAATTTTCTAAGAATTTTACTATGCTATAAGAATGAGCAAGTTGTTCATTAACTTTATTTATATAATGCCATGAATGAGTCTGCAATATACAATTCAGCAATAGAGTTTTGATCACTTTCCTCGAATCTTTTGTGCTTGAAGAACCATTGGCTACAGACTACAGAGGATGCTGAGAACTGTTTGTGGCACCTCTTCTGTAGGTGACAGTTACGGGTTTTCATTATACTTTTTCATTTCCAGGGTGTTCTAAAAGAGGGGTCCTGGAGGTAGATGATTCCGAGCAGGAAGCTTCAACGGCAGTAGCCATAGTTTTCTCCTTGATTTGTCCCCACATCACGCCATAAAAACCAACTGATATGATGATGGATCCAATCACACTGCAAAGCAATATCGTAGCACACCTTTGGCATCATTACGAGGTTGAATCATCAGTTTAGCCAACTTTGCTAGTTAGATAGGGCCATAGTATGTACCTGCCAAGGTGAAGGGTATCGCCAAGGAACATGACTGACATGGACACAGCAATGACAATACCCAAGGGCTTGAACATGGCCACAAAGACAGGTCCCCTTTTGTGTAGGCACCAAGTATGTACTGAAATTCTGAACAGACTACCAAATACTGCCTGGAAAGACATCAATCAAAGATACATGTTAAGGCTTGGGTAACACTAATCCTCAAGTAATCTGGCTTTTATTTTCATTCTCACCGTGTACACTATGGAGATAATTTCAATGCCGCTGTCTAATTTCCAAGCATTTGGATCTCTTTCCAATATGACTGAGAAGAGGGCGCTTTGGATTGTTATAAAAAAGGTGAAGAAGAAGACTATAGTCATTTTTTCTGGGTGCTTCTTCAAAATGAATTTCTGCAAATATGAATCCGACCTGTTAGATACTGACCAGTGAATAGATTGATTTCTATACCATAACGATGATCTTGCAGGGAAACACTGGGGGAAGCATATTCAGGGCTTGCAGGGTCCACATATTAGAAGTTCTGCTAAGAAATTTCCGTATTACCTGGAAAATGTTCCATGTTGCAGACAAAAGCATAGTGACTGCAAGGACAAAACCTCCCAAGGCCCACCCTGACTTGTAGGACAGAACAAGCCGGTGGTGCAAGTTGGAAGATGGGGCAGTCATCAATATAGCAGGGCCTTTGTAGAGGGTCACCAGAAATGCTCCAGCCACAGCCACGATAGCACCCAAGGCCTTGGCCAGACTGCTTGATCTTCTTAAATTTAGAGTTTCCAGCCTAATTAATAAATGAAAACACCCGAGAATTACTTACCATCATTCACCAGGCACAGAATGTCTATGCAAAAGAAAAGAAGAAGAAGAAAACAGCTATCCTGGCGGAAGAAAAGAAACAATTATTAAACAAGGAGATGAGTTATGGTCTTGTCGGTGATCATAACTTCTTCCAGCTAGCCATCTCCAACATACAAATCTAGGACTTCTTTTATCTGCTCAGTAACCTACCCAAAAATGACTGCCAGCAGGAAAGTGAAAACGGGAGCAAGATTGGCCATGGCAGATGACAGAGTAGGGGAACTCAACTTGACGCCATAAAGAAAAAGTACCTGTCCAGTGCTCCTGCGACAGAACTATTTTCATTTCACAGTTACAAGAAATCAAGAACCAGCCATGGAAATTTTCCTTGTGATAGAGCCACTGGAAAGAGCTCATAATGTTACCCGATCAAAGCAAGAAGGAAGAATTTAAAAAGAATCAACCAAGACAGAGGCGCGCTCTTCTTCCTGCAAAAGTCAAAAAGCCAAAAACCATTAACCCGTGAGCCACCAGATGGAGCTAAAGAACTGATTTTTGACACCTCTGGAAAATAAAGTAGGGCAGGAGGAGGATGGTGGCGAGAGCATTGCAGTACACAACAGAAACATATTGGCTCATTCCTTTCGCTAAGGCTGCTTTGCTAATTGTAGAAACTCCCACATCTGTACACTCCGCTGCTATCATTACTACAAACGGCAGTACATCACATATCCTGGAAACAACGTCCATGTTCCTCCCTGAAGTTCGCTCAGAATCTTCCCCGGCTGCAAGGAAGACCAGAAAGAGACATAAAACACGAAAGTCTTCTCTGTAAAAATGGCACAAAAACTTTATATCTACGTAAGAAGATAGCCTTAAGTTGTAAAGGAAAGGATGGAATCAGGTGTGCTGCGAACTACCGCAAAGGCCAAGAATCCCCACGTCAGCAATCATTTGGTCACGAGGGAAATAAAATGGTTTGGGCCCACACACATATGTTTAATTACTTGCTTTACTGAAAACTTAAGTGGGCCGCGAAATGTCAACCCATATTAGGCTCAGGAATCTTGAATTATTTACATCGTTGCAGGCTTGCAGCCATGAGATCACTGGACCCGCACCTGATCCATTCTGCTATCATCTCACCTTAAGCCAAACTATATCTCAGACGTCGCTTAGTAAAATTAAAACTTCGGAAACTATATTATTTAAAATATTTATTATAATTTGAGTCATCTTAATATAATATTAATTAAATTTCATATTATCGGAGTGAATATTCTTTTATTCTATAAATAAATTTTAAAAAAATCATTTTATATAATTGACAGTATGTAGCTCACCCCTTAAGCCACAGATACTTTCGTTTCCTAAACTCCACTCACTTCGTTCCAGCACCTACCCTTACCCTTTTTAGGATCATATATTTATATTTATATAGGAGCCATATACAAGGGAAACCTTCCATGAGGATGAGTAATAGACTAATAGTCTTCTCATCATCGGCGCCCATGTCATTTGGATTATCGCATAATGGTTGATCCCCACTAGAGATAAAGCTGCTAAAGAAAAGGTTTTGAAGTATGAAAAGGTCACCAGATGTCAGGTTTGGGTTGCTGAGACGATAGTTACACGTAAGTGTATGTCGCTCTCCTCATGGATATATATATTTCAAGCTGAGCTTTGAAAAACAAGCCAAACATTTAATTGAAAGGAAAATTAAGGTGTCGGTATCGAGCAAATGGTGCTTGAGACCTTCAATGCAGCAGGTTTAACTCAAAATCAATCGGTTGAAGGTTGGAAAATGTTGAAATTCCCGTGTCACCCGGACTTTTCTCCCACTCATCAATGCTTTCTTGGGTTGGAACCTAAGAAATTTGGGGATCTTAAGCATAGAGCTAGCTTGCAGAAGTAGTGGTTTATTGTAACTTTTGCAAGCAAGAGCCTTATGTTCATATTATAATCAAGAACCTTCCAGTCAAGGACACTGAACCCTTGCAAGTTTGCAATCATTAAAAACCAGAAACCAGAACTCTCAGTCTTCTCAGAATCCAATATTTGCATCACTTTCCAGTACTTCCCACAGATTAATGAACCTCTAATTAACTGGTCATCTTGGTTCTGCCAATCCTTCAGGAAATTAAGAAACAACTCAACAGCAATAGGGTACTGCGGATTATATAAATAAAGAACCAGCAGTCTCACTTGTCAGTACAAAAACAGTTTTGTGTTATATCGGTCATTCAAATCCTTCACCTAATTCCCTTTGTATTGAAGACAAAAAGGTATCATTTTCTTTAATCCTTCAAAGCCAAATCCACAGCTGCAAGTAATATATTGGTTCATCTTCAATTGTCTGGTTAAAGAAGGTCCCGGCTTTCTTTCTAATTTTTGTGTGTCAAGTAGCAGTCAATTATGGACTACAGGAATCAAACAATAATTATGATATTGATGATTGCATTTTAAAACATCAAAAAGCATACCACCAAACTGGGTTCTGATGGTTTTATTCCACTAACCAATCCACCCAATATTCTATGCACAGAAAATGCCCATCAATGTAGATAATCATACACAGATAAGATATAAACATCAATGATTAAGCCAAGCATGAAACCCAATAGAAACACCACAACCCTCTGCCAACTTTAACACAGACAATTATATGCTAAAAAGAACTCCAATAATCATACCAGAAAAGAGAAAGACAAGGTTCAGCTGTACCAAGTTCAAAACTTTAAAAAATTACCTTTCCAGTATCACCAGTATCACCAGTATCACCAGTATCGCCAGTATAAAGATCTGATCCCAATGATTTTACATGATAGGGTAATGGTACACGGTACACCCCCATACAGGGGAAAAATTAAGATTATGCTATACACTAAACCTAACACTCAAAGCCCACAAGTCCATCGTAGGCCCACCACGAAGCCCATTTAGGGCAACTATCACTTCGTCGTACGTGGTTTGACTAGAACAGACAGTCACGCGCATTGAGAAGCAAGAGGGTGCACTCGCTGTTTGGCATCCTTTGCCTCGCAATTTGGAATGTAGTGGCCACTGCCACCGTTTATTGTCTTCACTTTTGTTTTCTCTCCACCAGAAACCAAACCCAGAGAGAGTGACTTTTCACAGGGGGGACAGAGAGAGGGAGGAAAATCAGATGCTTGTTACTCATCTCATTTCACTTTCTCTCCATGATACCGCTATATAAGTGAGGCCCGAAAAGTGTGTGATTGTTTCTTTTGGAGTTTTGTTTTTCTGCTGCAAGAGCATCCTCAGTAGGTATGGTGTGGACTGTTTTCATGAAGCGAGGTGTAAGTTTGCAAGTTTCTAACTTTGTTGTTTTTATGCATGTCAGCTTCTGGTCTTGTTGATTGTAATATGAGTCACCTGTGTGGTGCAAAAAAGCGAGACAAAATAATTACTTGCTCCTATATTCTGGTGGAACTGTTTGGTTTTTATCTGAGAAAGAAGGGGGAAAAGTGGTAAGAATTATTGTTTCTATTGGGTTTTGTATCCGTGGAAAGGTTAAAACGAAAAGTATTTGGTTCGTGCATTGTTGATCTGGGATGTGTGGTTTTGGGCGAGCTTTGAGCTGAAGGAGAACATCAGCTTGTGGTATTTGGGTTTTCCCATATGATGCATGGGATGTCAGAAAGCAAAGAGAATAGATGGCTCATGGAGCATACACATTTGAAAATGTCATGGATTCAGTATCAAGTGAGGCAAAAAGATGGCTTTTTTACTTACACCCCTCCCTTGCCTCCTCCAGCAGTTTATACATACACTAGTTCGGTCCACAAGGAATCGACTCCAGCATCGTCGTCTTCTGGTACCAGAATTAGCCCTGCTGTACTTTTTATCATAGTGATTCTTGCTGTACTGTTCTTCATATCTGGTTTGCTCCACTTGCTTGTTAGATTCCTTATAAAGCACCCATCTTCCTCGGATTCTCAATCTAGATACCCTGAAATCTCTGGTTCTGATGCTCTGCAAAGACAGCTACAGCAGCTCTTCCATCTGCATGATTTCGGTCTAGATCAGGCTTTCATAGATGCGCTTCCTGTTTTCCAGTACAAAGAGGTAGTGGGTCATAAAGAACCCTTTGATTGTGCTGTTTGTCTGTGCGAGTTCTCTGAGAAAGATAAGCTTAGATTACTTCCTACATGTAGTCACGCTTTCCACATAAATTGCATAGATACTTGGCTGTTATCGAACTCTACATGTCCTCTTTGTAGAGGGACCCTTTTCACTCCTGGGTTTTCTGTGGAGAACCCGATTTATGATTTTGATGATTTCAGAGGGGATGACGGCTGTATCGATGGTAATGGAGAGAACAGGATAGCTTCTGGCCAGAAAACTGTGGAAATAGAAGAAATTGTTATTGACAAAGGGGTTGTTCCTGTGAGACTAGGTAAATTCAGGAAGCTAAATGCTGGTGAACGAGATATTGTGGGAGAGACTAGTAGTAGTAACTTGGATGCAAGAAGATGTTTCTCAATGGGTTCCTATCAGTACGTGCTTGGTAACTCAGACCTCCAGGTTACTTTATATAATGAATGGCGGGGCCAAGGAATTAAGCTTGCTAAAGGTACGGAACGGAGCGGGAATCCTTCAGTTGAAGGAGACTTGGAGGGAAAGAAGATTAGCACTCTCAGCAAAGGCGAGAGTTTCTCTGTGTCCAAAATCTGGCTTTGGCCTAAGAAGGGCGAGTTACCTAGTTCCTCAAATGCACCAATGGACATTCCTTCTTCATTCGATGCAAATTATCCGTGGGTTAGTAGAACACAAGAAAAATAGAAAGGTATTTTCTTCTATTGTTCTTCATCAGTCATTAATATATTGATCAAAGCTTGTTAATTTTTTTGTGCTAATTCAATATACTGTGGTGATTGGTCATGGTATATGGTGGTTGTACTGGTTGTACACTGAAATTTGATTGGCAGAGTTGGAATGCTATTTTCCTATTGCTGTGACTGACCAAATAGAATACTTTGAATTTGACCTCCAAATAGTTGGAAAGATGGTTCCTGTGTTTTGTCTTACTACATGATTCCAGGGATTATAGCCATGCCTTTCTGATATTAAGGAAGTGATAATTTGATTGTCTGTACTCTTTCTGGCATCCTAGCTGTTCAGTCATAGTCATTTTGATGAAGAAAGACTATTTCCTGAAACATATGTATAGTTTACCGACTCAGTGATATTGATATGGTGAAATTCCATTGACGAGAACATCATTTCGCAGCATCATTTGGTGCCTTGACAAGAATTCTGGAAACCAAGGGTATACTTTGCTTTTATGAAAAATTAGCTATTGAACCTCTGGCATATCCCGGGAACTCGAATCGAATCCGGACCCCCTGTATCCTGTTGGTGTATCATTCAGTCCTGAACTGTAAGTTGTAAATTCATGCCCAGAAACAGTTGGGAGGTGATTGCTTTTCTCCTTGTAGAATTGGAAGTTTGCTAGATGAGAGTGATCCAACCTGATACCCTCTGCACAATCACAAAAGAACATTTGAGATATTTGTTAAAAAAATTTCGAGAAATGTGACCTTCAGTCAGCATCCAGTTTCGCCTCTCTGTAATCCCTCATCAGGAAAGCACTCACATGCATTTGCCTTTATTGGTTATAGAAGTTCTTCCGGGCCCCCTCCTTCCCTTTTTCTCCTTTTCTTATGATTCATCCTTTCGGGATAATGTGTTCGTCTTTTGTATATAAGTATACTAGACTAGTGTTTTCACGGCAGAAAAGAAGGGGCTGAATAGCAGTGATGGTGGGATCCACGAAAGCACTGTGACGTGATTTCAGTTTTGTGAAGGTGAAAACTTTGTTCCAGTTCTTGGCTGTCATGGGGAAAATTGTAGGGCCATGCTTTGGTAACCCATGTGGCTATGTTGAACCTGAGAACCCGTAACTTTTTCTCAGCCCCGGTTATGGAACAGGCGTAAGCAGCTGAATCAATCTTGAAGACGATGTCCACACGAAATCCCGCTCAAATTAATCAAACTTGATACCCAAAAACACCAAATCAATGGTTATGGATAAATAGAAAGCCCTAAAGTGCACGATTACAGTAGATTCCATGCTTTCTTGGCATGAAAGCTTCCTAATCAAACCCTCCATTTCTTTTTTGTTCAATCATTAGAAAAACATGGATGGTTGTAGTTTGGCCACTTTTGCTGGCTGGAGGAACAGAAGAGCAGTCATGTCATGCACAGAAATACGAGGACAGAACAAACTGGACAACACTTTTGTAAGAACGTAATGTTCCTATTCCGCAAAGATGCCCGCAATGATATAGTAAACGAAATGAAGGTGATGACCATGTGGTACATTACAGGGCTCGTAATAGTAGATCAAGTGAATGATGAAATACTGAAAAGATATGGAGAGTAACGCAGGAATCTGGATTCGTACTCTGTGAAGCACGAGAAGGAGACCTTTCTCTGTCAGAACTTTTGTTACATGGGACAGTAATCCATGCTGCTTGGCGACAACTCTGTGAAGAGGATGGATAAAGACGGAGGATGTAAGGAAACGAAGATGGCTAGCTTCTTTTTTTGTGTGGCACTGGCAAAGTTATGATATTATTAGCACCGCAATCAAAACTGCTTCTGATGGGCTTGGGCCTAGAGAAACTGGGCCCATTCGTTATGTAAATTAGATTAGAGGATTTGTGAGCCCTATTACCATAGTGTCCAACCAACTACATTAAGACCAATGCTTCTGGGGTTTTTAATTTTCATTATTATTTTAATAGAAGAGTATTGTATAAGAATTTTGCAAATTACTCTAGGTCAAAAAAGGCCACCTTTAATTGTAACATTTTCCTCTTCTTTTATTTGAATATTTTTCAACTTCAACTTTCCATAAGCAAAGTGGTAAGTTATTTGATTACCTGTAAACCAATCACAGCATGGTAGTTGAAAACAGTTGTTGACTTGAACCAGTCTAATTGCCAAATAATGAGTTCAATTCTCTCTTTGAAACAAGGCTCCAGTCCAAATTATATATGAACTCACACTGTTGAATTCAGTTTCCACGCAAGCCAAAACCCACTAAACGATCCCCAGTATGAACTGAAAATGGTCATCTCAGCAGCAAATGGTATATAATTGCTCGCTAATTAAGATGAAAGGAACCCACCAGGAATTCAATATGTTTGACATGATCTTTATTCAGAATGACAATTATTTTCAATTCCATTACTGAGTTGTTCCACAGAAATTTTTTCCAAGTTTTCACAAATTTCTCTTTTCAATTCAGTCGCTTCCTTCTCGGTAATCACCAGGCTGCGGTCTTTGAATTTGGGAGCTGACCACATACTGAGCTGTGTTGTCTATAAAAGAGAAAGTGTGATGCTTCAGTTTTATATCCTGAGCTCGTTATAGCTTCTTAGTTCTGTAACCTGTAACCATGTCTACACAGTTCACATCATGCCATTTATATCTCGTGGTTCTCTGCTTAAGCTTCATTCTGCTGCTCTCAACCGCACAAGCCCGCCCATTGGATCCAGATCATCACCGCCATGCTCCCATGGAGTCCAGCTATGGACATGGAGGGATAGGCATCCAACTCGTGGAGGCACTGGAGAATCTTGCTCTGTCAGGAATGAAGAGGGAAGGTCCAAGCCCAGGGATTGGACATTGATTCTTGTCATCAATGGTGAATAGAATATTTTTATGTTGGTTAGCTCTTAACATAGAAACTATTGTACACTGAAAGCCCCATAGGCTTCTCTCTTGGGACGTAAATTTGGATATGTTCTTGCATCTGTACCGTGCTTTTTGGCTCTGAATTTGTTACTGTCATTAAATCTGCACGCACTCGATCAAATGAACACCTTGTTCAGCTTCAGGAATGGTTCATCCACAATCAAAACGTGGAACGAGTTGCTCATTTCTTCACACAATCTATTATGAGAATAAATTCGGACAAACACAAGCACAGGAAAAAATGTGGAAAATAAGCGTTAATTAAACCGGTGCTTTTTGATATTCTTTCTCAGAAGTTAAAGCTTGATACTCAATTTAAGGCAGGAATTTGTGATCATAGAATTTAGTTTAGGTGAAAAGTTATTAATGGTTGCACCGTCTTGGATAAGGATGATGATGGCATGTTTGCTGAGCCGGGTAATGTGCCTTGAAATTATCTGGTAGCTGTGGGCTATGGTTCATGTGGACCAGGACCAATATAGTTTGGCATGGTGCCCGGGAAAGCTCCATCATGTCCGTTGTACTGTAGATGAGTTACTAAGCAAAGTATCAGATGGCCCCTGACCTTTTGGTTCCTTTTCCATTATGTTGTGTGTGGGCTCTGCCCGGCAGTGGCAATAACTCCCATGTCCCTATTCCGCATCCTCAGTTCCTCTGTAGTCAACCCTAGTGCCTGTTTACCTCACCAAATGGCACAAAACCTGGGAACCATGGTGCTATGTTTCTGATATACAAAGGAGCAGAGGTGATTTCGAAATTATTAGATATTCATAGCCCATGACTTGACTTGGAAAATTTAATCATCAGGAATAACCTTGATAAAGTGCCTTAATTAGCATTGATCGAATCCCAAAAAAAGACTACACTCGAGATCCAAGAGAGCTCTAGATAGGCATTGCCTAGTAGAAAATGCAACCAACATATAATTCTGTACCTGCAGATTGTATGTACACTAAAGATAATGTTTCCACAGGTACTACAAAGCCACGGCTTTTGAGCCTGAAGGAGTTTTAACAAGAATCAATTGCATGGTCACTGTAAAATTTGCTTTGCTCTTATCATATACAACACTCGAATGCGAAAAAAAAAGTTATTGGTTACACAATTGTGCTTGAATAATCAGCATCAAACGTAGTAAACCATCCCCACCTCTAGAGTTGAAGCATAAGGTATGTTCAGGGCATAACTTGGTCCCCTGCAGTTTCTTCTTAAGAAATCATATCCGTAATTAATGGCCACTCTTTTCAACCAGCTTGATCCCCTCTTCACCCTTACGTAGGATTGACCAAGTATAAAGGCCATTCCTGCTTCCCTTGCTTCCATCAGCTCCCTCAGCTCTTCTCGTGCGTCTGTATCAATTTGCGAACTGTCAGGCAGAAGAAACCTCACTCTTTTCCTCATCCCTTCAGGGGACTTTATCTCCCTCACCTCTGAAGTGCCTTCCAAGGAGGAAAAATTTACATCATCTTCGCACAGTTTAATGCCTTCAAAATTTGAAGACAGAGTGCCAACTACTGTCATTCTTTCATTGTCTACCAAATCTTCTCTTTCTGCATCCCTTTCTGCCTTTTCTGACCTGATAAATTCTGCAATACTGTAAATAAGATCTTTCTCAAACTCCACATCATCCTTGTGAATGTCACGGTAGCCATAGCGTGCTATGCATCTATAGAGGTGGTACTCCTTTGGACCAACTCGTCCCACCAGGAACCTTTCCTCTGATCTTACATGTGGAACTGGCACAGATTTTATGCATAGGAAGACAACAACCTGATGGAAAGCAGGAAGATTCGTGACAAAGTGGGTAAATATAGCTGGGATCCCAGAGACAAGCTCCGTATGTATAAGGCCAATGCCCCGGACACGAGCAATTCCTAGAGTGGATCCCAGACTGAGGAGCCAGTTGATGGAGACTTTATTTTGAACATCAGACTCGTATTTCTTGAGCATTCCGTAGTGCCAAACATACATAATAACAAGAAAGATGAATGAGAGGGCAACAGGTACCCAGGCTCCTTCCAGAAACTTGATAAGTGATGCTGAGAAGTAGAGAGCTTCGATCGAACCAAAGAAGAAAATAAAACAAAGAGCTAGCAGGACATTCTTATGCCAGCACAAAACAATAACCAGTGACATCAGACATGTCGTTACTAGCATTACAGTGATTACTGCCAAACCTGCAAGGAATGCAAAAAACATTCTGTAAGAGACCGACCGCGAGTCCATAGTTATTTATGTAACTAAGCGTCTTTGCCGAGGAAACAAAGAGCGATGTATGAGAAACCACTTATATGTGATAATACCTGCTGCATTGCCCATGTGTTTCGTGTCTCTGAAACCAATAGTGACGGCCAGACATAAGAGCATCAAAGTCCAGTTGATCTCTGGAATATAAATCTGGCCATGCATCTTCGATGAGGTGTGTATAATCTTGACTTTCGGAAAGCAACCCAGTGCCGAGCACTGTTTGATAATTGAAAAAGTTCCAGTGATGATGGCTTGACTTCCAACTACTGCTGCTAGTATGGCAATTGCCAGAACAGGCCATCTAATTTTCTCTGAAACAGGAAGAAGACAGTTCTGCTGTTGACATGTCAAAATACCAATAAGAATAGCCATTGAAAAGGAATAAGACGGGTCACCTACCGGGTACAGATACATAGAAACCAATCTGGTAGTCATTTTTTATATTATGATGCTTAGAAAGATAAGCAGCTTGTCCCATGTAAGCCAGGATCAAGGAGGGGTAAACCACGAGAGTGAAAGCAATCTGCGGAAAATGGTTTCTCGTTATACAAGAGGCTTCCTAACTCCTGAAAGCATATAAACAACAAGAACATACACAAAAAATCACCTTGATCGACGTCTGTGAAAAGTGCCCAAGATCAGCAAACATAGCTTCCGAACCTAAAACACATAACAGATCCATATTAATTGGGAAAAAAAAAAAAACTTAAACTAGCTTATTAATGTTGTAAGAGGAACAGTAACATGCTTTTGTACCTGTCATACACAGCAGAATCCCACCCAAGGACATCCAACCGTCCTTCTTTGTCTTCTTCAAGAATTTGTACATGTAGTACGGAGAGAGTGCTTGATAGACATGGGGATTCCAGTGAACTATGTTGTACACCCCAATAGCACTTATGCAGAATAACCAAGTAATGACGACAGGTGCAAAGAGGAATCCCACTCGATGGGTTCCATAGTGCTGGAGAGAAAACAAAAACACCAGTATAACACAAGCCACTGGGAGCTCGATATCTGCAAAAGTTGGACAAATCATGAGGGAAGGCAACTAAGTGCATCATCAAGTATACCTTCATGAACAACAATGTTACATCACTAAAGCACACTGAAATGCCCTGACCGCAAAATTCTGTGTAATGAATTAACCAACATGAGTTGCATATATGGATCAAGCAATGCTTTGAAGTTTTCTTCATCATGACTTGAGTGACTAAAGCTCCAATTGTTTCAGCTAAGAATTATGGTTGACCTTTCAAAGTCCAACTCAAAGATAGGTAACAGTACTCAGTGGACAACACGTTTACCACAAAGAACAAGGTAAATGAAACTACTGTGGCTAAAAAGTTAATCTACCCTTAATCTTTTTATTTAAACGAGGATATTATCAACTTGACCTGCCATTTTTGTGCAAGCAAGAGATTATATTTATATAAGTTGACAGTGATTAGACTTTGATTAAAGCACCGAGTTTATCTTAATCATAATTGAATCAGAAATAATGCGCGGGGCCATTATAGTTAGGTAGGCTGCTTTTCTACAAACTTGACGTCTTAACATTACATAAGGATGCTGAATTTTAAAACATTTTCAATCTCTACAAATCCATATTGGGGCATCGATAAGCATACAGATGGCATTTTATAAGCTGCTTTTAAAAGTCAAAAGTTAGTAACTCAAGTTTGATGATTCGTGCTTTCTAGCTGTAAGTACTTTTCCTATCACCAGGTAACGTCTATTACTCACCTGATAAGAGATATCTCGGGAAATCAAAAGCTTACAGGACATGATTGTGCCTAAAGTAATTTAAAGATTCACAGAAATTCTGACTCCAACGTTGAAAGAGAATGAGTGACTTGTGTTACTGGTCGTCCACAGATAGTAGAATACACATTTACTTGAAGAAAAAAGACTTACACTGATGCTGCACTTTTGGAGTAGAAAGCTCCAGCCCAGACACAGCCGAAAAAACTGCAGGATCGGACAGAAAATCAATGAAGATACATAGAGTGAAAATTCCTACAACTAACTGAAATCTCAATGGAAGCTACAACCATATATACCGGATATTGTAGGTGTAAGCACTCCGTCTCCTATGACCATACAAGCTCCAATCAGAGCCAGTAGAAGCAACACCGTTTGCAACACTCTGCACTTCTCCAAAGTTGATTTTAAACAAGCCCCAACGCCACCCTTAACGTTCTCCACAAAACTATCATTCTTGTATTCTGAAAGCTGCTCATCTGCAAGCTGGCAATTGGGTACGGAGCTAACCCGGGCGTGGCGGCAAAGCAACGAATACAGAGCAAAAGTGCCACCTTCACCGTTATCATCAGCTCTGAGCACAATAAACACGTACTTGACAAGTGGTATCAGCGTCAATGACCAAAACACGAACGACAAGACACCATAAACCTCCTCATTAGTCTCTGAGTGCTGAATGTCCTCTGCAAAAGCGCTTTTGTACACATACAGAGGAGAGGTGCTTAAATCTCCATAAACAACGCCTAAACTCTGGTAAGCCAAAACGAGGACATGCTTCCATGACTGCTTCTGCAGACAAGAACAAGAAGAAAAAGAAGAAAGAGAACATAAACAGAAGGCTGAATGGACCATAAACAAATGAAATGAAAGCCATATGTCATACCTTGGTTGGCTTGTCATGAACCACACGTTCGAGATCCATTACGGCTGCTTCTTGCAGTTACTGAAAGTCCATGCCTTTTATGCAAAATAAAGCGTCCCAGATAGATTAGCACTCTTCCCAGTTCGAAGAAATTAAAAAAAAATAAAAGAGTATAATTCTCAGGTTTATTATCTTATATATAAATGGCAGTGCGTAGCACAAAACTTGAATCCAGACAACCAATGAAGGAACACAAGAAACGGGTACAGAGAATAATATTGGAATTGCAGCGATGGAATCTATAACATACTATAGCCTAACTTTAGAGAGAGAAAGGCGGCAAGAAAACGAATGAAAGAAAGGATGGAAGGAGAAAGGGAGGGGGTTTGGTCTTTTTATCTCCGTGTGTGTGGTATGGAAGGTACCTTCTGGGCTCCCTACAGCAATTAAATTCGATGGTCTCTTTAGTTTTCAGGCTTCTGGAGAGAGAATATAATTTTGGCCTTCTTTGAAAGACAGAGGACATGGATAGGCGGAAGCGAAGTGAAAGAGCCTGGTTCAGTGGACGTAGAGGCACTCACTGAAAAGTGGGAAAGCTTAGTTGAAGCCGAAAAGTCTCAACTCAGTAACTCTGTCGTGTTGAATCGGAAACTATGACCTGACACCTGAGTGTTTCTAAGATAGTACATAGAAATATGTGGCGAAGAAATATGGATGTATATATACACACACACACGCTCTCGATAATAGCCCACAGTTTATACAAATTTGAACATCAGCAGGACTAGCATTCTGGGGAAAAGGAGATGTGATATGAGGATTTGGTTGTTAATAAATCAATTTCAGGAATCAGTTTAAAGAGGGTATGATCACAACCAATTAAATATGATTGGTTAATTTATAGCAGAAGAAAAAACAAAGGAACATGTACTGAAAAGGATCTGTGACTGAAGCTACTTGTCTTACGTGCGATCCTGCGTGGATGGATTTGGCCAATTATTAAATTCCTGTCCTAATTGCGTCTCGCAGTTTCTCTCCACGACACATCAGTGAGGAAGAAAGTTCTTCTCCAGAAATTAAAAATACGTGTTCGAGGGATGCAACAAAGGGGACAAAGACTTGGCGAAGCAGAAAGTATTTTATGTAGAGGGTAATAGGTTATAGGTTTACCAAATTTGATTTAAGAAAAAGGTGGTGTCATTTATACCTAGTTGCTGTTTCTGGTCGTTTAACGCCCACAATACTTAGATAGGTCTAACGAGAAGATGTTTATCAGCTAAGAATTTCAGCTTTCCTTCTAAGCAGACTCAACTTTTAGTAAAATCGTGTAAAAGCTCTCCAATTCATATTCTTAATGATGCAGGAAATAATGATTATGGTGGCGAGATGAATTCGCTGTCCAAACGTAGGAAGGAAAGAAAAAGAGAAAATAGAACACATTGGATATCATTGCAAGTTTAACCAGAGTCTGGTACAAATCTTATCGAACTATCAGTTGGTTGAATGGTGGACGCGGTGCCTGTATTCTAGCCTGGACCTGTGGAACTGAGTCATGTTACATGGACCCCAAGAACCCTACTGCCCTAAATATTTGTGCGTACAATGCTGTCTCTTGCTGCAAGGTCGACCCATAGATTCTTCTTTCATTTCTGAAACAGATTCACTCCCTAAACAGTGAGGTGATCAACCTGTAAACCAACTTAATTACCTCAGAAAATTCCCTCATAGCATTTTGCGTTCAGTATAATAGAAAATTTACAAAAATACCTTTTATTTTAATTTTTTTTAAAAAAATGCAGAGAAGACTTATCAAGATTGGAGGCAATGGTATCATATCATTATCATCATCATGGAGAGAGTGGGGTGAAAAGACTGTCCATGGGACAAGACTCAACCCACAAGACTGTCTTGTTGCCTTTTCTAGTGGAGGCCCCTCTTTGGTGTTAATTGTTGAGAGGATCTCATCTCAGTATAAATTTGGGTTTATTAAAGAAACTCTAAGACCTTTAGCAATAAATTAGATAATATTACTAAATAAACTTCAACCGTCAATATTTTGTCCTATTATAATCAGTAGTAATATATTACTAATCTTTAATTGGGTTTCTGATTTATAAGAAAACTTGTGATTTAACAAGATCGTCAGTATATTCTATGCAATTAATATATATGACCATACATCTAAAGATTGTGCTCTTGTTTTGATTATACTCTATATATATACATTGCCAAATACTGTATCTAAGTGTGATACAAAAGACTAACATGAAAATAAATACATTGAGGATGCGCATTTCTATATATGATAAGCTCGAAAAGAAATGAATGGCTACCATTTCAGATGGAATCCACACCTGATATTTGCTTCACCGCACATCCATAGCCACTCGATACCCCCATGATCGAGTCACCCTGCCTTTTCTCTTTATTATTGTTTTAATTACAAATCCTCACTGAAAGGTCCCTGCGAGGGATCTCGAACGAAAACGAAGACACCTTATTACCAGATACATAAATTTGCTACATCTAAGTTGTTGTGTTACCATTATCGATGACAAAACTAAGTTCTGTTCGCAAACGAGTATGTGATTTCGATGACTTACCACATCTAGGTTCGAGAGCCACTGTTATCTTTGAACTAGTTCGTATTACCGGTGTTTCCAAGGAACCAGCTGCGGGGCAACAACACAGGTCAAGTCAACGGAAGGAAGACTTGTTTTTTTCCTTTGGAGACGACTTGATAAAAAGACTTGTTAATTAGTTCTTGTGCCGTCCAGAGTTTGACTAAGGTTTCATTTCATCACTAAATAAAAGTTATACTAGAGAAAGATAAGAGGGCTCGATTAGAAAAGTATGTCGTCGGAGGAGAACTTAGGGTTCTTGAATTTGCTCAAACGCTCGGTGTGGATCCTGTTCAAGAAACCCAACTTCACCGTCTTCGCTATCATTGTTTCTCTTCCGTTGTTTCCTTTCCTAATTATGTACGAGAGTCTCTTCCAGAAATCCCTGATTCATGTGGGAAAAATCATTCAGGTTCATGCGCACGAAACATATTACGGTTTCTACCAAGAGAAGACCATGGAGATATTGATGGGAGAAAATTCTGTTAGTTTTCTTGTACTTATTCTCCTTTATCTGGTGATCATCTATCTCCTAGACCTCTTCAACACAATCGCTGTTGTAGACGTGGCATCAGTAATTTATAGAGACGAGAAGGCAATGAGTCTTTGGGGCATGTTATCTAGATTAGTCAAAGAAACAAGGGTAAAAGGTCCCCTGATCACATCTTGTTATGTTCTCCTGTTAGATTCTCTTGTTTTGCTTGGATTGATCTCAGTGGCACCATACATCTACCTTACATCATCAGGTTTCTTCTCCGTGGTGTTTTCCGCGGTCTTTATAGCTCTGTTCGCAAAATATATGGAGTGGAGCGCTATATGGAACATGGGTATTCTCATTTCCGTTGTGGAAGATAAACAGGGCGATATTCCACTTGTGATCTCATCTTATCTAAGCAGAGACAGTAGGAGATTTGGGCTAGTGCTTATGCTTGTTCTCTTCGTCTGTAAACTTGCCCTCAGATTATCTTGCCTCTTCGAGGGTTGGTCCACGGGAGGCAGTGGAGCTGTGGTCGTAACCACACAAGTTGGCGCTATTTGTTTGGCCAACGTGATAAAGTGGCTAATCTTTGTTGCTTATTTCTATGATTGCAAGGAGCAAAGTTTGAAGAAAAAGATCGATGTGGAGGAAATTAATGTACTCCAGCATTAACCAGACGGCAGGGGAGGCAACTGCAAAATATGCAGCAACATAAACATATAGACATGAACATGTTCATGTTCAGATCAATCCTGGATCATAGCTGGTGTTTTGTAAGGAAAAATAAACAAACATCTTAAGAAAAGATCGACTTCCTATATCCTACATTTCTTAATTAGGACGAAACCTATGTCTGTTTTGTAATTTAGTAAAGTGTTAATGTGTGATTTTGAGAAAGTGGTTATAAATTTTAACATCCGACGGGAGGCTTCAACTAATATTAAACTAACAGAAACCGAAAACAAGTCCTTACACGAACACAAAATGGAATAAGCCCAAAATGTTAGAGGACAGGCCCATCAGTGGATTCTACATGCCGCCCAATTATTGCAGAGTGGCTTGGATTTGGAATTACTAAAGACATCGTAAAAACTGGGAAACGCCAAAAGCCCAACAGATAAAAAGGAAATGCAAAAATATGCCCGACCCACGAATATGACCGAACTGGAGAACAGAACCAGAGGGGGTCGCAGGACATCAAATGCTAAGAAAAGGTCTCCTGAAGTGTCGATATGCAAGATGCATATTATTACAACGCAGTACCTACCCACCATAGTTTTAGCGAGGATGAAGATTGACCTTTTCAGCTGCAAAGATTATATATGGACATTCAGACACAGACTCCGAGAAACATTTCCGGGAAATTTTTGTTTCGTTGCACGATGGCCTCTCGGAGACTCTCCTCTATTCTTTCTGAGTCTTACAGTTTTGCTATTTCTCCACGTCTTTTAGGTGATAGTTTAAATGAGTTTCCCATCTTTCTGATGTGTTTGATCATTAACTTTTCCTGGTAAATGCTGTCTGAATGAAGATGTGAAGTCTGGAATGCCTGTGTTTATGATCAGGAACTGACAAATGGTTCTTGTGAACTGTAACATTTCATTTAATGCTTCAGCAATTGATTGCAACCAATTGCATCTCAAAATTCTAGTTGTTATATTGTTGGTGATGAACAACTTCTTTGCAGGCCGATTTTCTTCCATCTTCGTAAGAGGCCTTTCTACTGCCTCTACAACTGGTGAGGGATCACAAGCTCCGGCTAAGATACAATATAATCAACTACTGATCAACGGAAATTTTGTGGATGCAGCATCTGGTTGGTCTCCTATCCTTTTATACAACATTGATTTGTAAAAACTTGCAGTTTACTAACTGTAAATGCATGTCGTCCTGAAATCTTGAAATGGAACTAATTGGTAAAAGTCTCCTGGATTCAGGAAAGACATTTCCAACCTTGGATCCCAGGAATGGAGATGTCATTGCTCAGGTTGCTGAAGGTGGCGCTGAGGATATAAACCGCGCGGTCTCTGCTGCTCGCCATGCATTTGATGAAGGACCATGGCCTAGGATGACAGCTTATGTAAGAAATGCGTTGTTTTTGTCCTACCTTTAATCGTTCTTTTCTTATCTTTTGATGTTTCATTTACCTGTTCCTGCAATCTGAATCGATTCTGCCTGATAGGCTGCAATTAATGGTGAATTTTCAGGATTATGTGAAAATTTATTTTCTTTGATGACTCTGCTCAGGAAAGATCTTGTATTTTGATGAGGTTTGCTGATTTGCTTGAGAAGCACGCTGAAGAAATTTCCGTACTAGAAACTTGGGATGGTGGTAAACCTTATGATCAAGTAGAAAACGTCGAAGTACCTATGTTGATACGCTTGTTTCGATACTATGCTGGTTTGTAGAGTAAAAAATCATAGTCTTATTTGTCCTTAATCCAATATTTTTCAAGGTGAGTAATACCATATGTACGATGTATGTGAAAATCCAGGGTGGGCTGACAAGATTCATGGTCTCACAATTCCAGTCAATGGACTGTACCATGCACAAACACTGCACGAACCCATTGGTGTTGCAGGACAGATCATTCCATGGAATTTTCCACTCCTAATGTATGGTTGGAAAATTGGCCCTGCATTAGCCTGTGCCAATACAGTTGTTATGAAGACTGCAGAGCAAACACCACTGTCTGCCCTCTATGTGACAAATCTATTACATGAGGTAATAAGGTTTAACACGGGATTAACGCTTTTTCTACGAGAGCACCTATTTTTGCTGTTTAGTACATAATAAAGGCTCCTAGACATTGTTAGTTTGGATCTCAACAAAAACATGCAGTCTTGAGGAGAATCGAGATATAATGAGTGTTGTCTATTTTGAATTTCTGTGTCTTTTCTATATCAAGGGAAATACGAAAGGAAGACAATAACTGGCTACCTATGAGATGATCTTGACTACAATATTTTCTATGCGCCAGGCCGGGCTTCCTCCAGGTGTTGTGAACATTGTCTCCGGATTTGGGGCTACGGCTGGTGCAGCTCTATGTTCACATATGGACGTTGACAAGGTAACTTGCAAGCATGATATTTTGGTTGTCAATTTTTCCTTGGGTAACATGGATTTTCACTTTTGCAGTTAGCTTTCACAGGATCAACAGAGACTGGGCGGGCAGTGCTTGAATTGGCTGCAAAAAGCAATCTCAAACCAGTGACTCTAGAGCTTGGAGGAAAGTCTCCTTTCATTGTGTGCGAGGATGCTAATGTTGATCTGGCCGTGGAGCTTGCACATGATGCTTTGTTCTTTAATCAGGTTGTGCAGTGAAGTCTACAGCTTGAGGTTTTCATGCTGTGCTTTGACTTTGTTCTTCTTACAGGGACAGTGTTGCTGTGCTGGATCTCGCACATTTGTGCATCAAAGCCTGTACGAGGAGTTTGTGGAGAAAGCCAAGAATCGTGCTTTGAAACGCGTCGTTGGAGATCCTTTCCAGAAGGGGGTTGAACAAGGTCCTCAGGTAGTCTTTCCAGAAGGGCATTGTAACTTCTAAAATACATAATACCTTCATGCATTTTCTCCATTTTCTTTTGCATCTGATCATCACATTACAAACAATTTTTCTTTTCTGAACATTTTGACTTGCACAGATTGACGAGCTCCAGTTTACCAAGATCCTGAATTACATAAGCTCTGGCGTTGATAGTGGTGCCACTCTTCAAACTGGAGGTGAAAGATATGGCTCTAAGGGCTTCTATGTCAAGCCAACGGTTTTTTCGGATGTCAAGGTACCATTCGAGTTTACTCCTCTTAAGGAAACTACCAGCCTGAGAAGTGATAAACCTAAATTGATTTTGTGGTAATCAGGATGAGATGTTGATAGCTCAGGACGAGATCTTTGGTCCTGTGCAGACCATCCTAAAGTACAAGTAAGCCAATAAATCACATTTACATTGTCATCATCCATTAGCACTTTCACTTCTGTTGTTGATTAAGTTTTTCTAACTCATCATAGGGATCTCAACGAGGTGATTCGAAGAGCAAACGCTAGTCCCTATGGGCTGGCAGCCGGAGTTTTTACTCGGAACATAGAGACTGCCAACATCCTGACCCGTGCATTGCGATGTGGTTCTGTTTGGATCAACTGCTTTGATGTGTTCGACGTTTCAATTCCTTTTGGTGGGTATAAGATGAGTGGGAATGGAAGAGAAAAGGGGGTTTATAGCCTTAGCAATTACTTGCAGGTTAAAACTGCTGTCACTCCCTTGACCAACCCAGCATGGTTATAGTCTCTGCCATATTTCCAGCCTCTTAGTTCCACATTCTCCAATGAGGTTTTGTTTTGTACCAAATATATCGTGTTCGACTCAAATGTTCTAATGACATTTTGTTACTCCGACACCATTTTTGTTTGTTAGAATAACACATTTTCCTGAGTATACTAGTCCTGTTCTGATGACTTTCCATATTGGTTCTGTTGATGCGTTTGATTACAGAACCACCTTGGCGCCCTGTTAAATTCTCTGGAATTAGGAGGAGACTCTTCACCAAGTAACATAGAGAACCGTGCTTAGCCAAATAATGTCTTAGCATCAGAAGATTTAATCTGAATAATAATACCTATTGCCTGATAGGTGTCCATCGAAACACGGGAAGAAATTAGTCCAAGGACCGGTAGATATACTCGTCTAATATAAAAGCAGATTTGTATTGCCCGATGAAAATTTTAGGAGAAACTGAGTTCTGAATCAGCTCCCCACCCCATTGGAATGAGGGGCAAGGGGGGTGATCAAGTGGAAAGTTTGTTTTTTGTTGAGATGCTTAGAGCCTCTTCTAATTTTAAAACTACTTGTTCCGTGGATGGTCGTGGTTGGTCAAGAGATGTGCATGACAATGCCAGCTGCAATGTTAGATCAAAAGCTTCTGCGGAGTACTCACCTTCCAGTTTTGGATCAACAAATTCTGCAATGCTCCCTCCTCTGATCAGAGATTTTGCCTGAGAAGCAGAGATATGGATAGATCAAGGTAAACACGTTTTTCAACAAATCAGATAATGAAAGAGGTTTCTGACCATTTTATCAAGGGGCATCGGTCTGTTCAGATTCATATTAATGACTTTCCTCCCGGAGAGGATCTGAAGCAGTACTATTCCAAAGCTATAGACATCTCCTGATGAATTGACTTTGTGGTTATTTTGGTACTGAGGATCAACATAGCCAAAAGTTCCTCTGACTTCTGAGCTCATGTAGGTCTCACCCAATTCAATAACCTTAGATAAGCCAAAGTCTGAGAGCTTGGCTTCAAAATTTGGCCCCAGAAGAATGTTTGTTGGCTGCAAAGAGGATAAAAGTATCAGTTGACTGAAATTATTCAAGACCTGCCTGCTCTTCCTAACCTCAGTCTTTATGATTTCCAGAATCATTTCCTAGGATCTCTACTGCATTTAGTAAGCTTGAAACCAATGCAATGTTTACAGGGCAGATAAACTATCAGAAAATCTATTGTCTTTCTGATGCATGCTGTTCATAGAAATATGGAGTACAGACCTTGATATCTCTGTGAACTATGCAACCTTCTGAGTATGTATGAAGAAACTGAAGTCCTCGAGCACTATCGATTGCAATCCGAAGCCTCTGTGTCCAAGTTAGGATTCTATCCTTCCCTTTTGTGCATAACATTTTCTACTTATCAGCAGATAATTCAACAAGCATGAAGCTAAATTTGAAATGAGGATTGAGGATAATGAAATACCAAATATCCACTGAGAAAGATTTCCATTGGGACACAACTCGTAGATGACAAAACATTCATCTTCTCTAACACAGTATCCAAGCAAAGCAACAAGGTTTGGGTGCCTGATATGTGATAAGCTCGTGACTTCCCTGACAACAGTTTCTGCGCTTCCATCATTGATGATGTGCTTGATTGCAACATGCTGGTGATTTGATAGCTCTCCTTTATATACCTTTCCTGCCGCATTTACCACCCAATGAATCAGTACTCATAATGGGATCAGCCACACAAAATTGAAATGCAACAACAGTCTTCCAGATTGTTTGCTTAACATTCACGAACTCACCAGCTGTTCCTTCACCAATGAGATTTTTTTCATCCAGATTCTCAGTGGCAAAATAGACTTGCTTGATAGGAAAACTTGGACAGCGAGAATCCTTCAGTTGCAGGTTCATGAATGCTGTCATGAACAGAACCAGCTCACCCGTTACCAATAAAACATCATTTGAAAAATCAGGATTGAATGTGTGTGGAATAGAGCTAGGGATACCATTCTTCTTCTGATGATGATTTGGTTTTTTGCACCTTCTTAACCCAATGCACAGAAGGATGATGATTATCACCGCAGCGATTCCAAGCAGTACTCCAAGTAGAATCCAGGTACCTGCTTCCAAGTAAAACTACGAATTGTTAGAGAAAATTTATGAAAGCATCAATTCACGGGTCCATGTCCAGATTTGCATATGCATACACTAATGGAGGATCACCTTTGTTGATTCCTTGTTTACTTTTGCTTTCTGCTTCTTCATTTTCTGAAAAAGCTGAGGAGAAAGAGGTGAGCGCCATATGTTCTTTCATAGGGTTACAACGATATATGCCGTAGAAATAAGATGGAAAGTTCTCTTCTTGTCAATTCAATTGCTTAAGATACTTACTCGTACTTTGGTTTCCAAGGAATTTATAAACCCCTTGAACGTAAGCTTTATCATCAATCCTGCTACTTGTTAATGTTATCACCACCGCAAACCTACAGACATGAGTTTCTGATTCAGAATAATACCCAGGATTTTTGGATTTGGAATCTATTCCTCCTATTTCCTGCCAAGTCTTCAGGCAAGAACCACGCAACTCTTTCCCTTCTGCTTCCGAACCGTCGAGTTCTTCACAATTTTCTGTTAAAATTTTCAGAGTACCACCCAAGCCATCAGTAACTTTGGCAACAGACAAGTCAGAACAGCCACCATATCCGCTTGTCAGCTTCTTGATCCCACAACTGAAAACGTCTAGACCAAACCTCGCAATTTTATTCAAGCAACTCCTTTGTTCACTGGGATTCAGGTATATCAATCCAGTTTTATTTGCCCTTAGACCCAAAGCATAGAGATATCCAAGAAATGCTGATCCACTGCAATTTCTGGGCAAGAATCCACTCCAATCTCCCTCGATCAAACTTGAATTATAATTCGGTGATAGATACTGAAAATCAAGGACGCAGTCCGTTGCAGAAGGCTGAGAAACTGCAAATCTGAAGGTGGTCATCAGAACAAAAATATAGATATCAATCCTTAACGAACTAAGAAGCGCGCACAGGAAAGTCTTAGCCATCCAAAAACTAAAGCAAAATTAATGACAACCCTCCAAGGTTTGCTTACCCTTTATACAGTGCAAAGTGATCAAGCCTCAATATCTAAGAAAATAAAATAACCTCTAGCAGTCCTCAGCCTGACCACCAAAAACAAAATTTCCTGAATGTACACCATCATATTTCCCAGGAAAGACAAACTCAGCAGAGAAAACTGGTGTAGTGGCATACTTGGCTACAAACTGAAACATTGTTTTTACTTGAAACATTTGGAACATTTTGCGCTTTTATTCTTTGGAATTGTACCATTGGAAGATTCTGCAGAATATGTCTTCAAAAGCTGAGGAACACTTCCATATCCTTGGCATTATTAATAATGGTTACTGCAATGGTTTTGGGTACATCGACTTCTGGACAACAGAAGTCATCCTATGTTATCTGTCATTTTACGAGGAAGATGTTATTGGAAGCCGGCCGATGCTTGCTACAAAAAGGAATGAGTGATGGGCCATTTTTCTCCCGGCCCAGGTTTACCTGAGCCGAATCAAACAGCATTCTCATCCAACTACGGGCTCATAATTGTGAATACCTGGGCCGGATATTGGCCCATTATTCAGTAATATTTGATCCAATCTGGCTTACATGCCAGGAGAAGAAACAGCTTGACCCTGTCCCAACTCCCAAGCCATAGATTGCTTTAACAATCCGACGAAAAGGTCAACGACGTTCATTTCCTTTGTTAGGGTTTTGGGAAAGTAGTGATGGAGAAGGACCCCAAGGCAACGACTGAAAATCCAATCATCGACTTGCTCGACGACGATGACGAGTTCGAAGAATTCGATACTGACAAAGGTAACCTAATTCTAGGGTTCAGCTCTACTAATTTACGTCTATTTGTTTCTATTTCCTTCGATCGAATCACTCGTTTTATTTTGTACTTTAGAAGAAGTTGCATATTCGCTTTGTTTGTTTATGTGATGTTTAGTTATGGTGATAAAACTACTCATCGAGAGAAGTCTGGTATTTTTGTAATTTACGGAATGGAAAGTTTCGGACTTCTTTGTTTGTTTCCGGTGGGCGGTGCCGTTTCTTAGATTGTTGTCTTTGTTTGCCTGTTTTCTTGATAGTGTGGGTTGACAAGGAAGAAGAAAAAGATTTGACCAAGCAGTGGGAAGATGATTGGGATGATGTTGATCCCGGTGATGATTTTTCTCTGCAGCTGAAGAGAGAGCTCCAAAACAGCTCTGAGAAAAGCTAAGTTCTTGTTGCGTCATAGATGGTCTTGCCTTGGAGGCTGGTCTGCTTGTGGTAGATGGTTGTGAATTAGTGTCCCTTCTGTATTTTGCTTGTTATTTTTTGTTTTGAAACATAAAAGTCGCTCGCACGATTGATCTCTTCCCGGGCTCGACGGTCGCAGGATTGATCTCTTTCCGGGATGCTTATTACTTAGATTGATTTGTATGAATGTACTGTCTGTAGAATGAAGTCTTGGCAATCTTCAATGCGTACGAGTTTTCACTCTTCAATTGTTGTGACTACTTATGGATTGCAATGGACCTGTTCCTTAACCTCATGTCCGTCCTGAATCTTCAAAACTCATATTCTTCTTCTTCATGGTTCACTAGACACCAAGTCGACATCTAGTTCTACCTCAGAAGAATCCTATCCTAGTCCACGTAAGTACACTATTGTTGGAAACTAAATTTAATTACAAACACCAACTCCATCTAAGGAAATCATCGGGAATGATGCAGAACTGACATGTTTTTTTTTGGAGAACGACGATATATATTTATTGTAACTATACAAGAACAAAGAATTTACACGTGCAAAAACCCATGCCCGTACCTATTTTCCAACACAGACCAGGATGGAGTGAATGGTCTCTACTGCATAGTTGGATTCCTCCATGTGATTGGCATGGCAGCAAGCTTCAATGGAGTGGATGGTTGACTAGAACGGGTCCTTTGACAGTATTTTCCAGGGGATTTTGAGAATGCCAGTGGGGTGCCAAGGTGGCAAGAGGAGAGAGCGGTCCAGATGATCTACTCTTGAGCATGTCAAATAGATAAGATAATACCAATATCTTAAAATAATACAAATAGATAAGAAAGGCTAGAAGCCCAAATATTTACTGGATCTGGTCTCGGGCCATACACCCAACTGAACTATTACGGGTGATCCAATGCTTGAGGAAATCCTCGAAATCTCCTGAAAATTTATCTTATCCAAAGCGTGAGGACGACCCTTTTGCTTGGGGCATCCCCAGATCCCAAAGCTACCCATAACCTTATCTATCACTTGCGCCCTTGCGTACACTCGTTCGTTTGGTTGTTGCCCATCAGATCCTGATGTTTTAGTTCTCCGTTTTCTGTCTGATTTTTTTTTTCTTTAGAGTACACTCCATGGCAGCCACTGTCCCTTGCCACTGCTGTTCTCTTCTCCCCAACTTCAAACTTGTACCTAGGGCTAACCTACCCAGAAACCGCGTTGGTTTTGGTAATACAACCGCTTCTTTGTGGACTAGGCGGCCATCACCAGTGTGTTCCATTAGAAACACCCATCAATCTGGAACCCACAGTGATAAGGTAGGGGTTGCTGTCTTTATATGTTTGTGATCTGACTGGTTGATCTTTGGTTGTTGTAGCGGTTTTTTAGTGGTTACGAATTAATGGTCTTGTTTTCATCTTTGAGAGCAGAAATTGAAGCCATTTTCATTGAAGGAATGTGCGATATCTGTTGCATTGGCAATTGGGTTGATTACAGGAGTGCCTTCATTGGATTGGTCTAACAATGCATATGCGATTACTCCAGCATTGCCTGACCTTTCAGTGTTAATATCCGGACCACCGATTAAGGACCCAGGGGCATTGTTAAGATATGCTCTACCAATTGACAATAAAGCGGTGAGGGAAGTTCAGAAACCGCTGGAAGATATCACTGATAGTCTCAAGATTGCTGGAGTCAAGGCACTCGACTCAGTGGAAAGAGTAAGATCCCTCAAAAGTTCTTCATTTCGTTGTTTTTTGTCGTGCACTGTGTAGATAGTTGCTCCAGCCCAAGTTTATCCTAATCTACGGTTATGCTTGTCTCAATATAATTGGGATTTGCATCTGTGATATAGAATACGAGGCAAGCTTCTAGAGCCCTTAAACAGGGAAAAAGTTTGATTGTCTCGGGCTTGGCTGAAGCAAAAAAGGACCATGGAATAGAGCAGCTTGACAAGCTCGAAGCTGGGTTGGACGAGCTTCAACAGATTGTGGAGGATAGGAACAGAGATGCAGTGGCCCCTAAACAGAAGGAACTGCTTAATTACGTTGGCAGGTGAGTACTGCAGTGGAATCGTTATTTATGTGCTCTGTTGAAGGTTGAGCTAATTGAACATGGTATTTAGAAGAAGTTAGGCCATCAACCTCAGGAAGCCAAAATTGGCATACTTGTTTCAATGTCCATAGCCCCAAACAAAGTTACTGGGAAGCATTACCAACAGAATGCTCAAAAATATTCAACTGGAAATGAGTTTGTTGTAACAGAATGCTGAAGGAAGATCTTGAAATTTGCAAATATCTATCCACTGTATGATGTTAACTTTCATTCTGAAGTGGGCCATACCCTTTTTAAGATCTGGGAGTAGTTACCAAGAAAATGCCACTGACAGAAGTTTCCATGTTCATTTCATTTGGAACACCAAAGATTTTAAGCATGAAAAATATCTTAGCTCTTTGTTTTGCCTCCAACATACCAAATCAAAATTATGAAGGTCTTAAAAAGTTAAATCGCTTAAACTATTCTCATATATACCTTGTCATTGACTGCAGCTGAGATCTTCCTGGGGCATTGGGTTTCTGCAGTGTTGAAGAGGATATGGTGGATGGCTTTCCATATGAAGTGCCTGAAGAATATCAAAATTTGCCTCTCTTGAAAGGAAGAGCAACTGTGGACATGAAGATGAAGATAAAAGACAATCCCAACCTGGAGGAGTGTGTCTTCCGCATTGTTCTAGATGGTTATAATGCTCCAGTAACTGCTGGGAATTTTTTGGACTTGGTGGAAAGACATTTTTATGATGGAATGGAAATTCAGCGAGGTAAAAGGACCATCATTCTTTCTTCCCTTTTTTATTTCTCTTTTTGACTGGTAAATGATCCTTATCTCTTTTGCATCTTGCAAACATTTTTTAGCATTGCATATGCATTATCTATGTATGGATGAGCTAAACACACTGAGTTTGCCTCTATTTTTTATTGTGACGCTAATTTTACAGTGTCATTTCTGCATATATTTTTAATGCCTTTCTAATAAAATAGTGTTAGGTATCCCTTTTTGTCCTGAATATATGTGTGTATTTTTATTACAAGTCATTTATCCTTACAATTTTAATGTTCTTTGCTGTCACTGTCATAAATATTTCTAACGGCTTTCTTGTATTTACGGCAGCGGATGGTTTTGTTGTTCAGACTGGAGATCCTGAAGGTCCTGCAGAGGGATTTATTGACCCTAGTACTGAGAAAACTCGTACAATTCCATTAGAAATCATGGCAGTCGGAGAGAAATCACCTTTCTATGGGGAAACTTTGGAGGTAAGCTTCTGTCCCCTTGTATTTATTTCTAAATTTTTGTGATGCTAGATATCCCGAAATTACATATTTGATCTTTCATCCTTCTCAATAGGAGCTTGGTTTGTACAAGGCTCAGACAAGACTTCCATTCAATGCATTTGGAACAATGGCCATGGCCAGAGATGTGAGAACTTCAAATTTTAAACTTACGGCTTCTCTTTATGCATTAGCATGTTGTCATGCAGAAGCTACTCAGAGTTGCCTCATTTATTTTTTTTCTCTTTTGTTCAGGAGTTTGATAACAACTCAGCTTCAAGCCAGGTATTTTGGCTTCTGAAAGAAAGTGAACTGACTCCTAGCAATGCAAATATATTGGATGGTCGGTATGCTGTGTTTGGTTATATAACAGAGAATGAGGACACTCTGGCAGATGTCAAGGTCGGCGATGTTATAGAATCCATCCAAGTTGTTTCTGGGCTGGACAATTTGGTTAATCCAAGTTATAAGATTGCTAGCTAGCCATAAGACTTAACTTTTTCCTGGATGTTGCTTATGGATGACACTATTGACGGTCGATCACTTCCAACGAATGAATTGATGAAGCCGTAGGACACTGATTCTGATCAAGTCCTATTGTTGTCTGTTAGGTGGTTCTGTTCTCTTTTATCTCGAGTGATTACTGTGTCTATGTGAGTGGAATGTATCGTTTCTCAATTGACTCTGAGTTCAGATTCTTTTCATATAATAAAAATCATCTTCGTTGACGCCATTGCTCGTGTATCTGATAGATGAGAGTTAAAAACTGTATTAGAGGCTCACCGCTCTCTCTGTCAGAGGAGTTGGTCAAGGATGAGACTTTCTCCTCATCTAAATCAGCCTGTCCACAACGTTGTTGATGACTGAAAACCTGTATTCTTATCAACTCCGGTACCTACCGCTAAATTTTTCATCTTTTCTCCTTTTTATCTTACTTGCACGCATTAGCAAACCATAACTCTTGCGCAGGCTCTCACCCACTCCAAACCATTCGAGACCAAATTCAACAAGCTATGAATACAGAAGAAAGCGACCGGCAACCGCAACAACAGCAACAGCACGAAAAAGATCCTCAACGAGAACAAAGAATTGAAGAACAGGTGCACCAGAGAAAAGAATCAGAACAAAAGCAGTAGGAGCAGGAAACAGAATAAGAGAAGAAACCATTATCTCCTCGTTATCCACTACCACCATGTACCCTTCGCCTACCCTAACACCCTTATCACCGCCTCCGGGACCTACATCATCACCTCTGATGCCCCTGTCAGCACCGCTGGATTCTCCGCTGGACTCCACGCACTTCTCTGATCGCTCTCTTGATCAGACTGAAAGCCATATATTCTCCCCGGCACAAGCACGTCATCCATCTCCATCACAGATGTCACAGCCTGGTCAGATGGGTACGACAGGTTTAACACCCCAAGACGGTGCGGGTGTCAGCCATGTCGAAGAAGGTGACGGCGTTTCTGCTGGTTCAGGGAGAAGATTGAGACCGAATTCGGTCTTGTTAAGGAAACCTGACAGGGAAAATATCAAGATAAAGGTTTTGCTGGGGTCTAGAATTCTTGCGTTTCTTTTCTGTATGTTTTCTTTCTCTATTATGGCCGCTGATAAAAACCAGGGCTGGACTCTTGACTCTTTCCATAATTACAAGGAGTTCAGGTTTGTTTTATTGTACTTCATGGTCAACCCTTTACGTGTCAGACGTTTGTCTTGTTACTCAATAGGCGTAGACTATGAAGATGCAAAAAGGAAAATAAAAATTAGCATTGGATCTAATCCGCAGTTTATGTTCTGTAATTGTGCTTGTAGGTACTGTATGACAGTGAATGTGTTAGGTTTTGTGTACTCGGGCCTGCAAGCATACGATCTTGCCTATCCTTTGATCCCTGAGAGATATGTAGCTTGGAAACAGCTCCGGTATGTACTGGATTTCTCCATGGATCAGGCAAGTTTTGTTATCTTACTTTGTGTAGCCACCACTGCAAATAATTGCTTCACATAACCTAGGCCGATATTGATGTCAAAAAGCATGGTTTTGTCTACTAGTCTTTTAACTATTTAAACGCAATGAGCAGACAGGACCAAGTTGGTTTTTCCATTTTCTCACGGGTAACTTGTCCCCTCCTTTTTTGACGATGGCAGACACTGACATATCTTCTCCTATCATCATCATCATCCTCTGCTTTCCGGGTTGAGGAGTGGGAGTCCAACTGGGGAAGGGACAAGTTCCCGTCCATGGCAAGAGCATCTGTTGCAGTGTCCTTTCTGGCATTTTCGGCCTTTGCGTTAAGCTCCCTCATATCTGGCTTTACCTTCTTCACTCCCAATTCTTCGTAGCTTGCTGTGCAATGTCAGACGTGCACCTTGAATCATCACATATTCCTGAAGGGAAAGTGAGCTGAAACAATTCTTGTACTGGAAAAGGTTTTTCTTAATTTGGTTACATATGACACATATAAGCGTTACTGGATAATTGGAGACTAATTTAATTTAAGTTTTTATTATTTCAACTCCGATAATTTCAGATCAGTCATTGATTTCAAAATTAGTAATTAATATCAGATTAAAAGTAATATTTTTCAAGGGTCGGGATCTACCCAGCAAATTATTCTAACAAGCTTCGATGTTAGCTTTCTTTGGTCGGGCAACAGGTGCGGTCAAGATAATAAGATGGTGATATCTAACTAATGGTAGAATAAATGTAGAAAGATTGACAACTTGATTTTTTAATATGGGTATTATCAGGAAGTAGGCCAATGGCATATGTTAGAAATCAAAAGGAGAGGTCAACTGATATGCTCAAGGAGAGAACAAGCAATGAACTAAAGTAAAAAATGACAACTTGTGTTGGAGTAAGCATGATACACAGTTTTTGAACTTTGACTAGTTGGTTGCAATCATTCTCTTACGGACAGACTTGAGACTTGATATTTGTTATAAGAGGTGGTGGAGGCTAGAGATCTTCAATACCCATACCATGGCAACCGTCGGTTCTAGTGAATCAATTCCCACGAAGATGAAGGCTTGGGTTTATGATGAATATGGAAAATCTTCTGATATCTTGAAATTAGAGTCAGAAGTTGCAGTTCCTGGAGTGAAAGATGACCAGGTGCTCATCAAGGTTGTCGCTGCATCTCTTAATCCGGTTGATTTCAAAAGAATGCTTGGGTTGTTCAAAGCCAGCGATTCTCCTTTCCCTGTAAGAGCTCAGATCTCTGTTCTACCTTCATTCCATTCTATCTTCCTAAATTCACTTGACAGGGTATCAAACCCAAATCTTTTTTCTATCTTCTCAAGGGATCATGCCACCTGAACCTCCTCTTCTTGGTCGGGCATTCTCTTTTTATGGTTTCTTTTAGCATACATCTCTAGGCTCGAGCACTTTACGTCCAAGGCTTTCTCTCAGACAAGAGAGAGGGTCTTGATTTCTATACTTAATTTGATTAATTACGCTCTGTTTCTTTGTTGATTTGCTTATACAGACAGTTCCAGGATATGATGTTGCTGGAGTGGTGGTGAAAGTAGGAAGCCAAGTCAAGAATTTGAAGGTTGGCGATGAAGTTTATGGTGACATCAATGAGCATGGTTTCGGCCCAAAACAATATGGATCTTTGGCGGAGTACACTGCTGTTGAAGAGAAGTTGTTATCCATTAAGCCCAAAAACCTGAGTTTTATCGAGGCTGCCAGTCTGCCCGTGGCCATTGAGACCGCCCATGAAGGTCTTGAAAGGGCTGGGCTCTCCCCTGGAAAATCTGTCCTTGTTTTAGGCGGTGCTGGCGGAGTTGGAACACTAGTGATTCAAGTATTTTATTTTTTTTCATTTGTCCTTAAATTGCCTGCTCCTGCTGTTGTTTCCAGGCATTGTTTATTGCTTTTACCAGCGTTCTTTTATATGACACAGCTAGCAAAGCATGTCTTTGGTGCCTCCAGAGTAGCAGCCACCAGCAGCACAGGAAAATTGGAGTTACTGAAGAGCTTGGGAGCAGATTTGGCTATAGACTACACAAAAGAAAACTTCGAAGACCTCCCAGAGAAGTTCGATGTAGTGTTTGATGGAGTTGGTATGATTTTGAATACGTTATTTTATTCTTTGAGAAATCGTTTCTTCTTCGTGTCTGAATGGTTGTGATGAATTACTTACTGACAAAACAGGGCAGTGTGACAAAGCCATAAAAGCAGTGAAGAAAGGTGGAAGTGTTGCAGCTATAGTAGGTCAAGTAACTCCTCCGGCGTTCTTATTTTTTCTCACTTCTAATGGCGCAGTCTTGGACAAATTGAACCCTTACCTGGAGAGTGGAAAAGTGAAGCCAGTGATCGATCCCAAAAGCCCATATCCTTTCTCTCAAACTGTTGAGGCATTTGCCTACCTTGAAACTAGCAGGGCAGTCGGGAAAGTTGCCATATATCCTATTCCATGAGAGGGTTCATATGTCCAGATGTCTGCCTGCTTATGTATTTGCTATCTGGGTGTTATTGTGGGTTATATATATAATATATAAATAAGACCTTGGAACTGCAAGTTATTGTGGGTTATATATATAATATATAAATAAGACCTTGGATGTTTGGTATTCTTTATGCATTGATAACAGAATGGAAATTGGAAAGGCATAATGATCAGATACCAAACGGATATACTTGTTCCTTGTCTGTTCTACGGGTCCAAGCACCAACAATAGTAATCAGACCTTGATATCGCAAGCATTTCTTTTGGGTTCATCCTCTCGAGCTCATTTTGCCTCCATGATGCGAAATTATTTCGGTTTGAGGGGTCAGAAGCAAGCGGATAATCTTCTCGTGCATGGTTTTGGGATCTCATTCTTGTGTAAAGCTTCATGGATGCAACACAATCCTCGAAAGGATCTTGTATCCCTGTTTGAAAGCCATACCTATCCACAAAATAGTGACGTCTAGGGAAGTAGTAAACTAGAACATAACAAGAGCATGTAGCAAGTATGTCTATTTTTTACCCAAGATAGGTTTGAGTCAGTTGCTTCAGCGAGTTGCTTAGCTTGCTTGTTTTCATTAATGGAGGGTATTTTGCCGTATCCCTCCCTGTCTTAATACCCGACCAAGAAGCATTCGATCATCAATGAAGGGATTTCATTTGGAGGGATTTCACTATAAAGCATTTCTATCTTTAAAAGGAAAATTTTACCTAAACATTGCAGATGGATAATCCACTTGCAAACAGTCAAGGTCATGCTCCAAACCATGACCTACAAGAATCCTGGCTTTTCCTCCTCTTGATCCTATTTTCCACATTGGTTCTCCATTACAGAGAAAATCTTGAATTCTCCTCTGAACTTGCCTAAGTGGTATTGCATTCCTCATGTATTCTGGCCTGATGCCTGTGATTTCATACCTTGCAGTAGTTCAGGGATAAGCATCGATCAGTATGAGCTTCATATTAATTTCCTGTGCATATATGATCATAAGAATATTTATATACAAATTTGGTACCTGTAGTTAGTGACAGGGATCAGGGGTTTGACAAAGGCATGCAAGATTATATTCTCATTTTCATCAATCATGCAAACCCTTCCACAGAGGTCTAGAGTGCCGTCACTGCCTCCTCCAACCATTTTGCAGGCCATTGCTACTACTTGGGAACCTCCTGTATTGTATCCATCATCGATGGTCAAGTAGCCTCGCGGGCCTAAATTAGGCAAACGAGTGTTTTGTCCCTACAAAACAAGTAAATAAAGAACAGATACTTGTTTGTGCTGCCGAGAATGGTTGTTCCAAATCTTCCAGAAGATCAATACCAATGTTACATTTGAGAGTCGGCATCCTTCTTCATGAACCCTACGAGAATCAGGGCTATCAAGTATGGTTAAGCAAAATTTGCATCCTTGGATGACGAAGATGTTTTTGCACTCCAGTTTTGGCATTTTCCCTGTGAAGGCATGTCAAACGTTGGAAAATCCCAAAAGAGTATAGCTTAATGATCTGAGCTAGAGGTTTAACCAATTCCATAAGTAACAGTTAATACCTATAAGATGTTCTCTCAAGGACTCGAAAAACCTGCAATGCTTCTTGCATATCCCACACATTGGTTCATGCAGTGAGTGATTTGAAGTTCTCATGTGTTCCACTAGGTGCTCTATTTTGTTAAATTGCCTGAAGCATGCTGCACACTTATTCCTGCGAGGTTGCACTCTGTCATCAGGATTATACGTTCAGGAATGGGAAATAAAAAAGTACATGCTGGTAAATGCAGAATAGTTAGGCCAAATAAAGTTTAAGAGATCGTAAATGTCACACGGTGAGCCAAGGAATGGCGAGGATTTTTATTTTTTTTCATAAAAGCAATAGAAGACCTCAAAGTCTCAAATGCCTCGTTTCTGTAATCCATGGCGGCTGGTTTGTGAATTCTAATTCCCAAAGGAATTGGAGGAAGCTTGAGGAACGAGCTGGGGGTAGCTGAGTAGCGATATATTACTAGTAGAAGAAGAAAAGGAGATTCCACAAGTTGAACATCAGATGATTCCTGGTGTCCAGTAGACATGTTACCTTAGTATTGGAGGTATCCAAAAAGTAGCACGAGACTTTACATCATAATATGCAACATTCGTAGTGATCCAAATACTTGGGGTCCACGATTCAACCAAAATGCTGGCTCACCTTTTAAGGAAGGATGCATGAAATGGAGATGTCTCGCCTTGTAAGGATTCTAGCCTTCTCTCTTACGTCTTGCAGTTTTGGCCAATTGATCATTTTGCAGTTCAAATGACAAGCTGATATGTTATGTCCCAAGTTCCCAACCCTTTTCCCAGGAAAAAAGGGAACTATCTTTTTAAACCCTGGAGGGCACACTAGTAGATTCCCGCTAGAGGTTCTCAAGTCTCAGAATGGTGGGGGTGGAGGTAGATCCATCAACCAAAATGGGGTATGTGATAGTTCCGTTTTACCTCTCTACAGTTGTCCATTCCGGACCACCATGCAAGATTCCATGGACCCATCTAGTGAATGGAATGTGATTAACTTGCCAAAGGATCCAAAACAACCGGATCAGACTGGGTCGTCGGTGAAGCCTTTATCGTATCTGACCCATGCAACATTATTTAAGCTTCTTGGTCTTAGATCTCGTGGATTTCTTCTAACTAGGCCCAACCTAAGTACATATATAGAAGTGAGTTGGGTGCTTGGTCTTGAAACCCAAACCCAATGCCATATTCTTCAACCTTTAAGTCCATATTCCATGCCCGCTAATTTATCTTGCATCTTCCATTTGGAAGCCGACAATATTATCTCCAACGGAAAACCAAACCTTCCTGATTGAGACAACAAAGTACAGAAGACAGGGTGGTCTTTAGTCTTTACATAGCATTCAACATGAATCTGCAATGATTAGTTCCTCCTCCATTATTGGTACTTCAGAACTTTTGCTATAATAGCTTTCTTTATCAAGACAAAACTCTAATGATATCGTCAAATGAATGAAACAAGAAGGTTCAATTAGTAGGTAGGGTGGTCGGTATCGTGCTAGCTTTGATTCTTCATGCACTGCACTGCTTACTATCCTCCAAAGTATAAAAGATCAGTTCCCGTACAGTTTAATTTCCTATCTTCTTCTTTCTTTCTGTAGTCCCTTCTTTGGCTGTTGCGGGAGGAGGAGCTAAAGGCGTGATTATCGACTAGAGTTCGCCAAGCAAAAAAACAGATCGGTGCATAAAATGCCACTTTTCTGTCGGTGCATCGACTTCAGATTCCCTGTCGTTGAGGTTGTTGGGTTCCTAATCAACTAACCTGGTTTGTTTTGTTTTGTTTTGGACAAATGTCAATCAAGCCTTTTGTCGATTGGTATTAGCAGGAACTGGATTTCTCTGACTTTTCTGCTTCATGTACGAACCTCACAGAATCATTTGATCGTGGCTTCTTTTCTTCATCTTTTCAGCCCCAACCTCCACACCAGGCAATGAACTAGAGTAGCAATCATGTCTAGTGGCCCCAATGATAAATCATCAATCAGGTATTGTCTTTGTATAAAATTCATTCTAAGTCACCGAAATCTGTTCCTTCAATCATATCATGTGTTTGTTTAACCTTTGGTCGTGTGATTCCAAAGAAAACTATTCCCCGGGCAGCATTATCAAAACCAAAGCCCATCATTCAAGAACAAAAGATAAAGCCCACCAACTTAAATTTGGGCCCACATGTTACTCAGGACCACTAATGGACAATTGAAAAAGATCTACCGAGCAAGTCAAAAACAGCTGGCAAGGTTGTCAGTGGTCCACGCGGGCCCAAGAGAAAGGCACAACAATCATTGGATAAAAACCTGCTTCCAAAAGGACCAAAACCCGAATGCCTTTTCGCTTCACCCACGTGTCAGAACGCCATCAAAGCTTCACATTCCGTAACTGACACGCTCGTCGTCTTTGCATCTATCACATTCCCTCGTGGCGTGTAAAAGCCGTTGATCGCGCCAATTTCTCAAAATCTCCAGCTAAGCTGAATTAACCGCGATAATATCACATTATTGAAAAATCTTAGTCACATTATATTATTAAATCAATAAACCGAGGCTTGGATGTGAAACAGAACGGTGGGAGTGAAGTCGCCTTCTTCATTGCTTCAATATTCCACCAACCTGCTACCCCATACCTACACATACCGAGCCTATCTTATTCTTTCTTGATTTTTTTTGTTTTTAATAATAGCATATTACCGTATATTTTTTTTATCTTCCTTTGCTTTTGCCTTTTCCCTTTGGTCCCAACCTTGTCCGAGAATGGCTTTTTCTTTTTCCTGAGCTTGGTATATAAATAGGGAAAACAATCAGTTGGCATAGCACATAAAACTTCAGGCGAACAGTTGAAAGACAAAAGGCTTGGGTTTTTCTTTTCCTGAATAGAACAGTAAGGTATGATGACACATTTTTACAGTATATTCATATCATGAACCACTTTGTTTATCTCCTATTCTTCATCAATCTGTTTCTGTATACAAGCTTCGTGGGTGTTTATGGACTGCTGGTTTCAATGCCCTGCTATTTGTTTTTTGTTTCAACATGTAAATGTGTTCTGTTTAAACGGGATTAGTTTTTCTCTTTGAATTTACTGCATCTTAAGAATTCATAGTTTGACTATATGTCGCTGTTACAGTGAGTTGGCTCTTTTCTGATGCATAAGTTAATCTTTTGCAAATTTGGGTAGGAGATAAAGCTTCAATCTTGAAAGATTGTTTGATTGATTGCCATTCAGAGCAATGCCTGGATTAGTCGTGGATGCGTTCAATGGAGATGTCTCGCCTTATAAGGATCACCGGAGCCAGCAGAGGTCTCCAAGAAGCACATTAAGCCAGCAAAGCCCTCGTAATGACTCTCTTGATCTGGCTATTGACGATGCGCTGGATACTTCAATTGAGCAATTATACAACAATGTGTGCGAGATGCAGAGCTCAGAGCCCTCGCCTTCTAGAGCTAGTTATCTGTCATATGGTGCGGAGTCAAGGATTGATTCGGAATTATGCCATCTTGTCGGAGATATTAAGGTAATGGAGATAACGAAGGAGGTCGTGACTAAAAACAAAGAGGAGGGTGGTATTGGTGGCTTCTCTCCCAGGATAGAATATGGTGCTATTGATCAGAAGCCTGTGGACAAGGATAAAAGCCAAGCTGCCAGTCTAAAGAAGCAGCTTTTCCGCTTACAATCTGAATCAGGGGCATCTATAAAGTCAACCCCTAAAAGCAGAACCCCACTTAAAAATTCTGAGATTAATCGCAGGCTTATGAGAAAGAGGGAACGAAATTTTGCTTCCATTCGAGCAAAATTACAGAATGAGACGGGGGATCTTCTTGAAGCAGGACTAGATAATCCTGATCTTGGACCTTTCTTGCTTAAAATAGCAAGAGATATGATTTATTCTGGTGAAAAACCACAAAAGGCTCTGGAATTCGCTCTTCGAGCTACGAAATCATTCGAGGCATGTGCAAATGGGGAGCCCAATTTAGAGCACGTTATGTCCTTGCATGTTTTAGCAGCAATATATTGCAGCTTAGGCAAATATAATGAGGCAATTCCGGTTCTTGAGCGTTCTATTGGCATTCCAGTTATAGAGGATGGTCAGGATCATGCATTGGCTAAATTTTCCGGGTGCATGCAAATGGGTGATACCTTTGCAATGCTGGGGCAGATTGAGAATTCGATACTGTGTTATTCAGCTGGTCTTGAAATCCAAAGGCAAGCCTTAGGAGAAACCGATCTTCGTGTAGGTGAGACATACCGTTATGTGGCTGAGGCTCACGTTCAAGCACTGCAATTTGATCAGGCTCAGAAGCTTTGTGAGATGGCACTAGACATTCACAGGGAGAGAGGTGGTCCTGCATCTCTAGAAGAAGCAGCAGACAGGAGGCTTTTGGGGCTGATATGTGACGCAAAAGGAGATTATGAAACTGCGCTCGAGCATTATGTGTTAGCAAGTATGGCATTGGCTGCACATGGCCAGTATGTAGATGTTGCTTCAACTGATAAGAGTATTGGAGACGTATACTTGTCTATGGCTCGTTATGATGAGGCCATTTTTGCTTATCAGAAAGGCCTAACGGTGTTTAGGTCCAGGAAAGGAGAGAACCATCCGGCAGCTGCTTCTGTTTTTGTACGCTTGGCGGATTTGTATAACAAGATTGGAAAGTTCAGGGACTCAAAATCCTACTGTGACAATGCCCTGCGGATTTATGAGACGTCAAACGACGGGATCCTTGCAGAAGAGATTGCCAGTGGTCTCATTGACGTTTCTGCCATCTATCAATCCATGGACGAGCCGGATAAGGCGCTCAGGTTACTTAAGAAGGCCCTGAAGCTATACGGTGATACACGAAGTCAACAATTCACAATTGCAGGTATTGAAGCGCAGATGGGGGTCTTGTACTACATGAAAGGGGATTATGCCGACTCTTACAAGACCTTCAAAAGTGCCATCTCAAAGTTTCGGGCAAGTGGAGAGAAGAAATCTTCCTTCTTCGGGATAGCCTTGAATCAAATGGGCCTAGCATGCGTGCAGCGTTACGCTATAGACGAGGCTGTAGAGCTGTTCCAAGAAGCAAGAAGCATTCTAGAGAAGGAGTATGGACCATATCATCCTGATACATTAGGGGTTTATAGCAATCTAGCCGGAACCTATGATGCACTGGGCAGGTACTTTTTCCCTATCTCCCCTTGGCACTGCAACTTTCATTTTTCCTACTTGGGTTCTGATGTAATTATATTTTCCATGGGAGTGAGTAGACATGCATGATTAACCACACCCCTTAAATTTACAGATGGGACGATGCCATTGAGATTTTGGAATATATCGTTAGCATGAGGGAGGAGAAGCTTGGAACAGCAAATCCTGATGTGGGTGACGAGAAGAAACGTCTGATGGAATTGCTGAAAGATGCAGGCAGGTCCCGGAACAGGAAAAACAGAGCACTACTGACCCTCCTTGACACTGAAATTCAACCCATGAAAGATGATGGCATCGAGGTATCCTAACACGTACGTTGTTAAGGATATACAGTTGTGAATATTTGCGAAGATTAACAGGCAGTTGGCCTTTCTTTTTTCTTAAATAATTCTTTTCTTCTTTTCGGACAATAAATCAATGAAAATGACACAAGAAGATTGATGTGATGTAACTAATGTAATGTCCATTATTACAACTCTTTTCCTGTTGGGGGTTGTCAGATTCCAGGTATACTTCATTGTTGTAGGAATTGGTTAAGAAATAACAGTTGGAGCATCGTTTTCTTCCTTTGGTGCACCAAATCCCCATTACAATGCTTGTAAGCAGCTCTTACAGCGTTGATAAGATACTCTCATTTGAAGTTTTCAATACCTTTTTCATGGAAGGACATTTTCAGGGTGTTGTTGGAAGTCTCAAGCCGTGTGACTTTTGCTTGCAAGGTTGGAATCCAACGTCACAAGTTCTTATCTTTTTGTTTAAAAGACTGAATCTTTCACAGTTGTGAGATAGGTTAAAAAGAAAACCTAATTAGACCTAATTAGACGGATTGTGGTTCAATTTGGGGATGGAGAGAGAGAGGGGGGGAAGAAGGATAGGACTGTAATTCAAATTAGTAAAAGGAAATACAAATACTTGCAATAATACTACGGCGGAAATGGCAACTCATGGATGTGCCACGTAACGTCACCGGGATCAGCGAAGGCAGGGAGAATAGCGGGATTGAAACCGTCAATCATCTCCCTTCTCCTCAAACGAAACACAGAGATAGGCGCGGGCGAGGATTCAGAAGCTTCGGTTATGCTCCACTCATTTCTCGTTCGCTTTCTCCAATAATTGCCTGCGGTGTTAGGTTTCCATCTTTGTCTACAAAGATCTGAAGCAGTTAACGGAACAAAAAGCACAAAAGTTAAAGACTGAGAAGAAGAAAAACAAACGAACGACGACAAAATGGGGAACTTTCTGCACAAAGAGCCACCGCCTCCCGTGGTGCTGGTTCCTCCGCTGTTCGATTTCCCGCCTCTGGGCGCTCGCACCAGGATGCTGGAGTCTTCCTACGACATGCTGTTTGGGAAGCTGGCTTTGAGAACCCTGTTCAACGATTATTTCGAGGAAGCCCGCCATTTTAGCTCCATCCTTATGTTGAAGCCGATTGATGATCCCAACGTCGATTTGATTGCCTCTGTATCCCATTGTTTGTTTTAAGATTTTCTGGTTCGTTTTTGGCAAAACAACAAGCATCGTTTTCCACTTAACCTACTTGTTAGGTATCGTGTCCTCTGCAACATGAATCTCATGAGCAAATTGTGGGAAATGCTTTGTTTCGCTGGCAAAGGCACGTTAAATTGGCTCTGGCAATTTGTGTAATAAGAAACCGAACAATGCATTAACTTTTGCCTGCATGTATGTATGTGCCTTGCAGGGATGTTGACGATCCTCACAATTTCATGGATCTTTTTGTGTCAAATTCTGATCCGTAAGGAGATTCTTTCCTTGTTTTATTTGTGTTGCTATTTTGTTATGATATTTCCCTTGTTACAGAATTCTCTTGTTTTTTTCTCTGTTCAGGGCACTGCTATTGCGTTCGTGTGCTTTCTACCCTAGATATGGGCTCGGAGCATATGGGATTTTCCCAGTGCTAACGAGCAAAAGGTATTAGCCTTTGCCATCTCTGTGAAATCCATTTCATATGTTTATCCATTAGACACTGGAATAATGAAATTTGGAAGAATTATAACTCAGATGGTGCTTCCTGACAAACTTCGCTACTCTGCAGAGTGAAGTCGGAAGATTATGGTGTTATGGGACTGAGATATAGTTCTGAAAATTTATCAATTGGAGCCACACTTCTGCCTTTTCCCCGTATGTCTCTGAAGATTAGTTATATCATTTATGGCTTCCCATAAATCCAGCTTGCTGTGAATGCTCTTACTTCTGAAGATTGTAGTTAGAAGAGAGATATTTATGCATTAACACAATGATTCTAGATATTATATATCAGTTCTTCAACTGATTGTTTACGCTCATCCAGTTTTGTTACCTGAACTCAGAATATTTTTTTTCACTTCGATGTACATTGTTTCTGTAACTTCCAGAGCAAGATGAGTTGCCAAAGATTGCATGGCTAGTAAGCAAGATGGGAAGGCTGACTGTTGGAATGCAGTACGAACCACTCTGTAAGTTTTTTTTTTTTCACCCCAAAGAATATATTGCTTTATTAAACTTTTCTGATCAATTTCATACTAAATAGTGCGTCTTCTGTCTAGAACCCTACTGTTGCTTTTGACAAAAGTTCTAACTTCTCTGACAAAGTATCAACTGTAAAATCAATATTATTTTTCATCATTTTTTGTACTAGATGAAAGCAAAGATAGTGCTAAATACAAGAATCCAATGAATTGGAGTGCTGCAATTGGCTACGGTGTAGGATCTGGGAGCCCTTTGAGTCCGTCCTTCAATTTTTGCCTTGAACTTGCAAAATATTCTCAGGTTAATTCTATTATTTCTGAAGTTGGCTCTGTATATCCACAACTTTAATGAAATGCATGTCTTTCTTTTCCACATTATTGGAATATGATATGTGAATCTGGCTTCTGGTTCTTCCCTTAATAAGATGAAATACTGCAGAATAGGTTGCAATATTTCATTTATTAGCTCTTGGTTTTGTGTATGCTTTTAGCCGTTAAACCCAAAAAAATAAATTACAACTAGGGAAGGTTGTTAAAAAATGTTCTTGAAGTTGTTCATTGGTACTGGATTTCGGCACTTCATTTTAATTGTTTTTGATATATATAAGATGTTTTAAGTAAGTATTAAACCTAAGACCTAAAAAGGTCAATGTTTTAAATATGTTTTAAGATGTTTTAGCTGTTATAAGGTCAAGAGAGGGTAATCTCTTGACCTTTTTAGGTATTCAGAAATCACTGAGCTAAATAAAGCTCATTGGTTCCTGGCTCTAATTTTTACTGAGTCAATCACTTTTTTTCCCTGTAGTTCATCGCCTCATTCTATCAGCATGTGGTGGTCCAAAGACGGGTATGCTTCTCTTGAATGGTCTCTTTTCTCCTATGAAAGTTTGATTTTCCCCCTTCAATTATCTTTATTGATCATTTGCTATGCAACTATCTCATTCATCAAATGTGCGGGATCATTATTTTTTTAAAAAAATATGCGGGATCATTATTTTAAAAAAAAATATGCGGGATCATTTGGTTATTATTCATTTATCAGTTTCCACCCACTTTCTTGTCCTGTATTTATTTCCATTATTGATTCAGGTAATTTTTTAAATAGCATATTTCTAAGTTGGATATAAATATGCTCTCTCTCTTGTTTTTAGTTAGAGAAAATGATATTCCATTTGAATCCCTTGTGTCAACAATATTTCTGAATTTTGACGAGTTTTTAGCATACTTCAATTGCATAGGTTAAGAATCCTCTGGAAGAAGATGAAGTGGTGGGAATCACAAACTACATTGACTTCGGATTTGAGTTACAGACAAGGTATTCCGAGCGACAAACTAAGTGTGTGATGGATCTGATGGTATCTGATTTTAACATGATCATGTTTTAAAGGATTGATGATGCTAAAACACAAACCCCGGATTCCACCTTTCAAGTAGCTGCATCCTGGCAGGCCAATAAAAATCTCTTGCTGAAGGTAGTTTCTTGTTCATTCTTTTATTCCTGACTCAAGATTCTGTCATGCTAAGATATGCAACCTATACTTGCAGGGAAAGGTGGGGCCTCTCAGCTCGACACTAGCATTAGCGTTCAAGTCTTGGTGGAAACCTTCATTCACTCTCAACATTTCAGGTACTTTTAGTTTTTGATGATTCGGCATATTCTTTCTTGCATTGTTGTCATTGTATAGGACGACCCTTGAATCTCGCCAACAGATTAAATGAACTGATTCTTTTTTTTTGCAGCTACTCGAGATCGTACTATTGGCAAGACATCATATGGATTTGGCATCCGAGTTGAAAATCTTAGAGAAGCCAGGTTAGCTTCTGTCCATTTCGATTGTTGTCTTTAAGTTCTGGATCATTTGTATTTGCAAGTAAATCCATGGTAGGGCACTCGAATCTTCTCAAGTTCTGTCACAACGATCTCTTTTCTTGACTGGTAATGTCACCATGCAGTTATCAACGAGCTGATCCAAATTTTGTAATGCTGACACCAAGCAAGGAACACCTGGCGGAGGGCATTGTTTGGGAAAGTGGTAAACGACCCATGCTACAATCTGATGTAATTGCAGGAAACTTCGATGATTTTCCGAGGGAATTGAGACCCTTGGGAAAGACTCTGTAAATTGACATCTCCGGGCCTTACCCCTCCCCCTCCCCCCATTTTTTTATGTTCTTCCCGTGAAGAAAATGGCAGAACTAGTTTATGTGCGGACCCATGTGCAGTCTTACCGTCCACGGATCTCTCCGTCCTCTGTCAAGGAAACAAGGCCTTAACAGTTCCATGGTTCATAAGACCGATAGGCTATTCTTGACACTGAATTACTGGGTTAAGTCGCTTAGTCAAATATAAACTTCATGGTGGGACAATCCATCGGGCTCAGATGGCGCAAATGAACATAGCTGATAAAACGACGTAGTTTCTTAAACATCAATCAGATATTGGCTTAAGACTATGTCTAACGTTGTTACTTCCGCAAATAAAACTCATTTATTAGCATCCTCAAATATATTCTCCGTATTTATACCCATTTATTTCACTGCAATAATAGCATGACAAGGCACATGCATACACGGTGGAAGAAACTGATACTGTTTGATGGCAAGGCCACCTGTATAGTTGATGTTCACACGGAGACTGGGAGTGAAAAGCTGTGCTCCAGTTTCCAGAGGTCGAAAGAGCCTTTGACAAAATCATAGTACCCACCCTTCAATCCCAGAGTTTTGTTTGCCAAGCCCTCTCTCACGAATGGGTAGGTTAGCAGATTTGCAAGCGACACATTAACTGCCTCCTGCACATTTGTTCACAACAGACAAGTTTCCATTAATGACATTTCTGCTCGTTACCAAGTGGAATGCTTTGCACATACTAACCGGAACTCTTGACATTCAGTCTTTACCTTCTCACATTGTGTGCATTGGTCGGGGAACGCTGCACTGCCGTGTTGGGCTAACACCTTGTTCTTGGCAGGATAACAAACTTTGACCCAATCTTCAATGAAATCACTGCACGAAAAAACATTTTTTCAGTTCCAAGTCTAAAGCTGGAAACAGTAAGAACTATCCATCAACAAACTAGCAAGCTTCAGTGGGCAATCAATGGCCTAACAATGTTGCTTTAATACGGTTTATCCACAATGAGCTGATGATATCTATAGAATATGGAGAGAAGGAATTAGTGTTAAGGCCTTACGTAGAAGTGGCTCCATCGTATGGGAAGGACATTAGCCCTTTAATTCCACCGCAGCAGCTGTGCCCGATGACCACGATGTACTCCACCTGTGAAAGATCAAAATCCAAGCTCACCACAAATTTAAATTTACTTCTGCCTGTTGATCGGAACACAGTAGCGCACACAGCGACAAGTTAAGACTAAATGGCAAGCTCACCTTGAGATGCAAAACTGCATATTCCACAGCAGCACCAACACCAGCGTACTTACTCTGTTGCAAGGGAGAGAATCATCGATCAATCTCATAATAATTGAGGCTTCAGGAACCAAAAAGGAAACCGATCCCAATGCATGATACATATATGTTAATGGAAATTGAAGAATTATCTGTATTGCCTAGCAACTGAGTGAACAAAGACCTGATCGTATGGGGGGACTATGTTGGCAACATTACGGACCACAAAAGCTTCTCCTGGTTGAAAATCCAGCACATGTGAGGGGCAAACCCGAGAGTCTGAACATGCGAACACCATAAACTGCCACGATATAATGGAATTTCAGAAGCGGTCGGATATATTAGTAACTATCAGAGTCCTACGCTTCCTGTGAATTAAAGTTACAGAAATGGTCATACCTTGGGGCTTTGGCCTTTGGCAAGCTCACTGTATAGTCCTGGATTCTTTCTGCGATAAAGACGGGAAATTCCAAAATGGTTTAGTCAGTGTTACATGACAAAATTGCAAGCGACAGAATTCTGCAAGGTGACAGCTACCGACTCGTATTTCTCAGTCTTGAAGTGAATAAAGCCACTTCTCATCCTGTCAACAGGATAGAAGGTTTTGCTATCGGTTGAGCCATTTTGTAACTCAGCTGTGATCTGCTCCAGTTTGGCAGCTGCAGAGGCTCTCAGCTGTGCCTTCTCACTGCAACCACAAAAAACGAAAATCTTGCGGAAGAATATCAACCTGTTTGGTTGTTAAGAATACAAGGAGACGGTCAAGCACAAACTAAAGTTAGTTTCTATAAGCGCTCTTCTTTACCTGAGGAGTTTCCTGAGCCCTTCAATGGCCTCATCATAGTCCTTCCCCATTTCTTCTTTCTGCCAATCACCAAAAACATTATCAAGAACTAGGATTCTACGTCAGGTGATCATAACATAATAGATTTTGACGCAACAAATTGTTCTTCTATTAAAATCAACAGATAGTAACACAATTGGGGCATTTGCGCTTTCAGACGAAGTATATATCTGAGTTTGGAGATACCCACGTATATATCAACCTCTTCCAACGTATATGTCTGAGTAAGCTCTGACTACGACAACTGTGGTGTCACAAAATAAGAAGAAGAATAAGAAGTCATGGTAACCCTTGCATTCCATTGGATATTTATATATAGGACCCATCCATCAGCTTCCATTATCACCAAATATTTATTATGGAAGTTATATGTCTTCTTCTCACTTGTGTAAACATGTATGGTAGCCACACACTTGTCATATGAAGCATGAGCAGTCCAATTCCAAGTTTGGAGCAGTTGCCACTTGGTAACTGACACATGTACATTGTTCTTTCCCGTGGAAGAGTTGGTTCTGCTAGTCATGCTTGACTCGAGGATCCTGCAATCCTGGCAGCACTCAAGGCCATGACCTCCCAAAAGCAAAGATAGTCACATGAGGGTTTAAGTTTCATGATCTATTTGCATTTTCTTCTGTGTATAATATACTTGCTAAATACTAAATCGTCGAGAAGTTTCATGATAAGAATTGTCATAATCTGTCTATGTTGTTCTGCCTCACTCCTATTGTCTACTCTTGTAAGCAATTATATTTGCCTCTAACCAACGAAAGTGACTTTTTTTTTTTCGTTCTGATGTCAGCTACTCCTGATACTCGAGAATCTGCTCAAATCGCACTGTCATCATCCATAAGAATATGAACATCTCTTATTGTGTTCTGGACCATTGCCGTAGACAATGGGAGATAGGATTTAATATCACATGGCATCGGCGGTGGATTAAAAGAAATGGCACGGGACATTGATTTCTCGATATCCTAGAAAACCCCAACTTTCAACAAAGAGACGAAAGAAATGTGTCCCTCTCTTTGAACTTTTGGAAGAGATGAGGGTCCAATCAAAATAGTAAGGTTGAATTTCTGTTCTTTTCCTTTTATGGATGTCGAGTTTGCATTTTTTAGAATAAACACTGTGAATGTCGGTAATATTGGGTACAAGCCAGAAACAATCTACTCTACCTGCAGGCTAGTTAATGGGCTACATGCAAGCAGGAGACCCCCCCATGGAGCAATCACAGTCTAATCACTCCAAGGGCCCCATGACTATGAACCCTGCGTTTTGAGTTGCCAGAGAATGCAGAGAATGCGATTAGTTGAAGTTAGACATTGAGATTTCAGTAACAGCAACGCGTTTTACACCGGACGAATCCACGACGGTCTTTTTCACCTCTTCGGACACCATCACAATCCTAGACCTCTCTGCAATACCCTCAGGAATTCCATTCCGGCACCTCTTCGCACACCATCGCAACAAATTTACAACTCAGCACTTAGAGAAACAGACCCAATTTACCCTTAACTTAAACGAGTGGACCAAAACTCCATCCGTCTGCCGAAAATGCCAATTCGTTTCTCCGGAGTAACGATGCAATCGTTCCAAATTTATCTTGAAATAGAACTCCCATTTACCGCTGACAATTGTCTTCACCTCCCCTCTAGCTCTCTTCGGAATACCGACCGAGCTCAAGCTTCTCCACCCGACACACCGAAACAGTGCCTCCGCCGCAGCAGAAGAGTTGCAGCACGTAAAGTGACATGTTTGCTGTTACCATCTGTCGTTTTACAAGTTAGTAAAAATTAAAACATACAACTTATGAAACCGAAGTGTACAACTGGACAGAGGATCTCTGGTCAGAAGGATCTTCGAAGTAGTAGTGCATGTGCGCGGATTCGTAGCCAATGTGGAAGAGATGTGGATGGGTTTTCAAGTCAACTTCTGACCAAGTGTACGTGATGCCATTTAATTGCGAGCGGGTAACGAGGCACATAGTTAGATGTGCTTAGCACATGGTAGAAGATGATTTATGAACTGGGAACCAATGCCATGAAAAACAAATGAAGACAACTGCTCAAGTATTTCCAGAGACATAATGCCATGGATATGAACTCTTTTATTAAAATGTCTACCTCAATGATTTCTATGTTTCAACTCTTTGATCCAATGCCGGACCATCCTATTTATTAATTCATGACCAATGGTTACGTTTTAACAACTAAAGATGGCCGCAAGGAGATAGTGTTGCTTTGCAAGTTGAGAACTATTCAATGTCACGACAACACCCCATCATGGAAATCCAGTCGTTAGATTGGACTTGTAATTAGAACTATTTTACAAACTAGGAAAATTATATGCCATAAGTGATCTTTCTTCTTTTCTTTTACACTCGAATTCTTTTTAATAAAAAAAAACTAGAATGGAACAAAATTCTTGCTGAATCCACTAAAATTAGAGAAGAATCCAACCAGGTCTCGCCTGTAAGGCAAATACGATTTTCTCTTGTCTCCATCCTTCAACGCTTTGCTCCTAACATAGAACACCTCGTGTGGCGAGATTTTCTGTTTCGATGCCGTTTTAGAAGGAGACGACGGCTGCGTCTTCGTCTTCTCGGTTTTTACCGGCTTAGCGTCTTCCTTAAAATTATCGCTTTTCGGACTCAAGAGCACCAGGGACTGTCTCCCGTCACTGCTGCATCTCCGTAACAAATCCCTCAATCGCCACCGTCTCTTCGACGATGACGCCCCCTGAGAACTACTCTTCTGGCATCTCGCCGGAGACGCAGCCGGAGAACGCGACGGAGACAGAGTCCATAGACAGAGCTTTCTTTCCTGCAATCCTTTCGGTTCGTCCGAGTCTGATGAAGCAGGATCTCTATCGTCGCCGATGAACATGTTGTTCAACGGAATCCGTTTCTGCCTTTCCATCTCTTCGTCATCGTCGATCACGAGATCTCGGTTGAATAGCGGGAACACGGGGCGAAAGTACGCTTCATTTCCGTCGTCATTTGCCAAGATCGCGCTGTCACTGGGACTGGCGCGAAGTAAAACGAACTCGAACTCCTCTTCGTCGTCCTCGGGTTCGTACTCTTCCCTGGCTACAGCATCCGCGGCAATATCCGCTACCTTGCTAGACGAGTAGCTGCTAAAACTGGGGCAGTACATGATTGCAGTAGAGCTCTGGTCCTGCATCTTCGATTTTCCCTTTTCTCCTGCTAGAGAAGCAAACAAAGAGCGAATGAGAAAAAGGTGCAAAGTGTTATAGCTATATTTATACGGGCGAGACTTGCAATTAAATGTAAGGGGGCCAACTGGCCAATAGTGTGATTAACTGTGTGATTACTCTGTAACAGAGGCCATTAAAAAAAAAAAGACGAAAGCGAAAACGCTAGACGCACAAGTTTCACGGTTTTTATTCACTGAACTTCCGTTCCGTTACGTAAATCACTAGGTTTCTTCACACGTGTGACGCGGGTGTGAGTGTGACTATAAAACGTGGAGTACATTGCAGTGGCTCCTTCGTCTTTCTGCCCACGGTCTTTTTTAAAGAAAAAATTACTGTAACGGCAGATCGTGCAGTGTAGGGACGGTTTACTAACCCGTTTAGTTCAGTAGGGATACGGTAGGCACACGAAATAATTTTTATACGGATATATATTTTTGGTAAACCATTTACTATCTAACTTATAATTCGTGGAACATTTTTTTTTTCGGAATTTCAACTAATATAATTCTTAGGTGAAGATCACAATCACAATCACAATCACAATCACAATTCACAAACCATTACCTAATCTGTTGATCTCGAATAATTCATTAATTATTTTATGTTTCATATGTTTATAAATAAAGGTTGGCTAAGGATTGGAATAACATTCAACGAGCGTTGCGCTCCGACCTTAAGAATTCAACTACCTTCTTGAGAAAGATTAAATAAATTGAAGTAACGAACGCCATGATGCGAAGATCACGTATCGACGTTGATTTTCATACTAGGCTTCAGCCATAAAGTGGCAGCCATTTTCTAGAAGGGCCGGTTCTTTAGTAAGGAACTCCGATACGGAATCGTAGCTGTCACGATCCTTGATGCATTAAGGTCATGGGCAGATTATCTTAGGCGGCCTCCTACTATGTAATTATGTAGGAGGTTATTGGTCACGGATCTGGTGTAACGGAGTAACTGTTATATACTTATATATTAATCAAGACAAAACAAAATTCCATTTATAAATTTGCTTCTGCTTATTATATGCAAATGTTATAAAACAATGTTTATAAAGTTCAACTGCCATCTTTACTAATCAGAAATCTTTTTTTTTTCTTGCATTATTACTCAAGTTCACTCATACGTGAGACCTGGCATCACACCTTTATAGTAGAAAATTTGGAATGCGAAACGACTCTTTTGCCATCGTTCAAAGCATCCAGGCCAGAGGATTGAGTATAAACATATTGAATATGATTTCTAGAAGTGCCTACGACGTGGATCTTCTAGAAGGAGGTAGATGAAATATATGGATTAATTCGTTTCCATATTTTCAGCAAGGAAAAGAGGACTACTCTAAATTGTGTCTGTTTCACACTGTATAAATTCGATTATGTTGTCGCAAGTTATACTTTATAATTTTAAACTATATATATGTTTATTGATTATTATTGAATATATCTCAATTTTAATTCTGAAAATAAATTGCTCTTTTTGTCTCTATCAAGGAACCCTCCTATGAATGTTTTAGAAAAAATAAATAGGAAGAAATTTATATGGGACCAACATATTAACTATATGGTCAAGAACCACATCCTAGGCGTCGCAGAGGCGGCTGGCAGCCTAGGTTATTACAACTTGCTAATGTTCGAGATATCTTGTTCTAAAATGATTTTCTTTTAAATGATACGGAATTATTTATGGTCTATCCCTAACTAAGACAAACAGACATCGGCTGGACATGGACACACGCACCACTTATAGAGTCTGGATGCCAATTAAATTCTATGAACAGAGAATATATAACTTAAAACAACATGGCCATTGAAATAGTTGATCGGCTTTCCATTACCTGACAAATGTTGACCTTCGCTGGAAATGAATATATTTATTTAACACTTGGATGTCTAGAATGTGAAGGGAAAGTAAATAGAATCTGAATCAATATTATATTTTTAGAATATAAGAGTATTCGGTGGTTTTTTCTGTCGCAGGTAGGATTAATAAGTATACGAACATAATAGACATTTTATAGATTTTATGTACAAATTATGCTTTTTTGGAATAATTTACATTCTTTTTCCTGTTATAGATAACAGTCTTTTGGGATAATTAATACATATTAGACATACGATTATGGAATAGTTTCCTTATGCGTGTTAATGGGTTAACGTCTATGAGGATTGGTTGTTAGATTATAGTGGTGATAATCTCGAGTGATTCCAAGAATGATTTGGTGGTTAGGTTTGCACTTAGCAGCCGATGCACGTGAGTTAACCACATTATTTTCTGAAAAAGTATGAAAAGTATGGTTTATCTCTAATCTTTAACTTAAATTGTGTTATCTGATAAAAGGAAATTAGGAGACGAGGGTTATCAAATGCAGACTGATGGTTACTAAATGGCTGGCATGCTGTTTCCCTCGCCTACCTTGTTTGACTCAAGGAATGATAGATCAATCTGGCCAATCTGCCAAAGAAGAGTTTATAAATGATTAATTATAATTGAGTTCGGTCTGATTGGCAGAGGCTGCAGTTGTTGTGAATGTCGTTATCATGCATGACGAAGAAAGTCCAAAAGTTGATGAGCGAGTGTGAAGTTAATCTAACAGATATCTAGTTCAGCGCTTCTGATGTCAGTAACAGTACAAATCCACATCCTCGATGACCATATACCTAAAATTGTAAACCCTCCAAGTTGCCTCCAACCAGAAATCAAAAGGAGATAGAAACAGATGCATGCATATGATCGATGTGTTTTTTTTTTTTTGAAGAAGAAAGTCGATGTGTTCTAGCATATGTATTTGATTGGATCTTAAAACTTTCTTCGTGGTTCAACTGGTAGCCCTGCCTTGACTAGATAACCACTTCCTCCTTCCTTCCTTCATTTAGCCGATTCTTGGCACCAGCTTGACAATGTCAGCAATAGTCATAAACCACGCATAATCCGAAGAAATAATACCTTCCTACTATAGTACTATTTACATTCAAAATGTAATAACGCAAAGCCTGGGCTGAGAGAGAATCACCTCTGAAAGCCCAGACCTTGGTTTTGCAAAAAGCCTGGCCCAATGCAATGCCATAAAAGTCTTGAGAAACTTCCGTCCCAATCCCCGGCTGTATATCAGGATACAGTTTTTTGAACTGCCATTAGCCAATTAAAGGAAAACAATGAAAAAAGGAAATGCAAAATGAGGGTTAAGACTGGACAGTTATATCCCGATAAGACAGAAAGTGATAAATTAACCACTGGGAATGGCAAGTACTTACCTATGAAAATGCCATGTTTAGGAAAAGACAGGATACGAGACTAGTAAAAAAGATCTGTTGATGACATAAAGTACTGAGCTAGAATTACAAAGCTCGACATAATTGGCGAATAAACTTTAATCCTCCTGTACAATTGGTTGATTGATTTGACATAATACAATTAAATATAATGTTTATTTATTTCAAATTAATAACACCTCATTATTTTCGTATCCTTAGTTAAAAAATATCCAAAAATAATAAAATAACTAGATTTCTTGTAATATATAATTATAAAAATAAATCCAATTTGAATTAAATTTTGATATTAATCTCGATTCGGATGATTATGTGGACGAAACGGCAAAACCAACAGAGCCCACTATCTTCAAACTCGTGGCATCGTCTTTTTCCAGTCTTCACAAACCCCGATATACTGGCCGTCAATATCCAACCATCCCCGCGATTTTTTCACCCGTTAGGAGAAGAAAATTCACAAGAGAAGAAAAGAAAGAAGCCAAATCTAAATGGCGATCCAACACACTTATCCTTAGAATTATTGCTTTGCTCAGTCTCCTCCCCCACTCCAACTATTACACTACAGAAAGGATTTCTTCCTTTTGCAATTTTTTTTCATAGAAAATCGTACGCCCGATTCTCATCATTAATTGTTGTGGCTGTTCCTGAAACGAGGAGGTAAACAGATAAAGAGAGAGAAAAATAAGCATTTACGAAACAGACATTTCGATGCGATCTCGTTCGGGGACCTTGGAAATTCAGTTTTAGTTTTTTTTTTTTAAAAAAATTATTAGGCGTACGTTAAGGTGGCCATCGTACCGATTGCGAAAGCTACATTGATTTGGAAGCCGTTGTTGGAGCGAGAGAAATCTGATTTTAGCATTTATTTTTCGGAATTATAGAAGTTCGGGCGACCAGCTGAGTATCCGACGTTATTTTTTCCCGTGGCTTCTTAAGGTTCCGGTGTCTAGGTAGGATTTTCAGTTCTGTTATGAGTACTCTTTACTACTGCCGTCGTGAACTATGAAATCTGTGAGTTTATATTATGAGTTTATTTTCTTTCATAAGGTTTGGCCTCAATTGGAGTGAATTTTTGAGAATGGGGCATGTTTGGATATCGGTGTTTTTTTGTCTTGTTATTTGAGACGGGATGGTTCAACTGGACAATGTTGACTTTGATCTGATGATGATACTTGAGGTTGACTGGACATGAAAATTATGATTGTTGCTCTGATATATGTATGTTTCTTTTCATACTACGTTTGCTTGTTTGGACTCCGAATTAATTTAGGTCACCATTTGCTTGCTGGTATTTGAATTACCGTCAATGGACTCCGAACATATGTATGTTCTTTTCATACTAAGTTCGCTTGTTTGGACTCTGAATCAATTTAGGTCACCATTTGCTTGCTGGTATTTAGGTCACCATTTGGTTGTTTGTTTGAAAAACATGAATCTTTTCCTTACAATGGAATGGCGTCATCTGGTTGTCTGGCTCGGCTTAAGGCCCTGCTTTTAACAGCATTTAGAGCATAATTTGAAACCTCCAAGCAAGAGGAATAACAAACAAGAGAAGCATCAATTTGTTTCCTGTATTTGAGAATTTTATTAGTTTGAAGGTCGATTGTGCGGATGTTCTCTTTTGCACTGTGCATCACTTTTTTTCAGTTGTTTTTGCTGAAGAGCTTACCTTGCTATGTGGTTGTTTGAGATTTTTCTGAATTTGGTTGATCTCCCTTCCCGAGGAGGGGAATTACGTTGCAGAATTGGGTCTGGTACATGCACACTTGCAGTAAATGGCTACGTACATCTTGTTACTTGCGTGTTTATATCTTATTTGGCCATACTTAATAGGGGCAAGAAGGATGGTTTAAAAATAGAATAATGTTTTTGGAATTATTATTTCCCTTTGATTTCCTTACATTAGATCATTTAATCACAAGGACTTGGAGGTTTACTAGTAGTTTTCACTTCTGTTTTTCCATGCAAAGTCTCCCAATTAGTGGCCAAACTTGGCTTACCTGTAATTGCTCTGTATGTGCTTGCTGTATAATCATTCCCTGTTGCCCATAGGTTATAATTCTTATACTCAAATTACGGAGCAGTTAAGTAACCTTGATTATAGAAAAGCATTATTAGGTTTGGCTTACCTGTCATTTCTCTCTATTGAGCGTTTTCAATGGTTGCTTAATCTCCTTAAAAAGAAAGTTGATTCTGTATCCTTTAGAATGTGGATAACATCATTTTGTCATATGTTTGATAGTTTCCATACGTTAACTGAGACAATCATTTCCATTATTTGGTGATTTTTCAGATCTTGTTGCGTCAGCTTGCAATTCAAGTAATTGGGTAGTACTATCTTTGGGAAGCCATTGGACTGCTATAATATTTTCCACTGGGTGGAAATGCCACCAAATTGGAAGAAACCGCACATCAACTTGATCATCATCGTCTTCACATGCAATTTAGTTATGTTCTCCGGAACACTTTGGAGTGAAGAGGATGTTCACGGTGTTCTTTGAGAGAAAACCATGGTACATGTTTCGGGAAAAAGATATCCTCTTGGTGCCCAAGACTACAAGTTGTGTGAAGAAGTTGGTGAGGGCGTCAGCGCCTCTGTTTACAGGGCCCACTGTATTCCACTTGATGAAAGTGTAGCTATTAAAGCTCTTGATCTGGAGAAGTGCAATAATGATCTGGTTAGTTGATTTTTTTCTGAGCAAAAGCTTCAGATACTTTTGGTTTATTGATGGTATCACTTCATAATTGCTGCATATTAATAATTACTCAATTATTTTTCTGCATTGTGTTAGAGCATACCATTGGAAGTATTTGTGCTTAAGATTAAATAATCATTCATTGTAATAACTGCAGGATGGTATCCGCCGGGAGGTCCAGACGATGAGCTTGATTGATCATCCTAATGTATTACGAGCACATTGCTCTTTCACCACCGGCCACAACCTCTGGGTTGTGATGCCATACATGGCTGGTGGATCCTGCCTTCACATAATGAAATCTGCTTTTCCAGAAGGTTTTGAAGAACCTGTTATTGCCACATTGTTGCATGAAACCCTCAAAGCCCTTGTTTATCTTCATGCTCAAGGACACATCCACAGAGATGTCAAGGTATCTTCTGAATTCCTATATGTTCTCATCCACTTTCCTTTTACTGTTTTCTGCTGCTGTTTGGAGCAAGATGATTGCATATGTTTTGGAGAAGTCCAAAAGTATTATTACATTACCCAGAGTCGTGATGGATTTCAATTATACATGAGTCATGCAAGATATTAGATTTGGGATAAAATAATTTATGAAGAATATTAACTTATGGTGTCTAGCTGCTGCATTTCGTCTTTAGTCTTCAACAACTTATTTTTCTCTCTCATCATTTTTCCAAGTTGCTCTATGTCTGCATTTCATGTCCCTGGTTTGTGCTTGTCTTGTCATTTTTTACCTTTATCATAGTTTATGTGTTGTTGGTTGGTCTATTCCTTTACATCTGTTTTTTGGGAAGCAGTATTGAGCGGTTACCATCATCTGCTTCTTTTACCTCTTCTTTTGCAGGCTGGGAATATTTTGATCGATAATAATGGTAAAGTCAAGTTAGCTGATTTTGGAGTGTCCGCATGCATGTTTGATACTGGGGATAGGCAACGTTCCAGAAATACATTCGTTGGAACTCCATGCTGGTAATTCATTACCTTGTTTCTTCCTTTATCTGCTCCCCTAAACTACTTAATTTGAGTTTTGATGTTTTAGGGAAATGAGAATAGTCTATGTGGTCAGAAACTTATTTTTCTTTTATGATTTTCTCCACAGGATGGCTCCTGAAGTTATGCAGCAGTTGCATGGATACGACTTTAAGTAAGTAGCCAGTTGCTTCATATTGCACTTTGTTTTCATTGTTTCTCTAGTGTGCCGATTTAATTGAAGAAGTCCTTATATCACTGAATCTATGAACAGGGCTGACATCTGGTCACTTGGAATAACTGCACTTGAGCTAGCTCATGGCCATGCTCCTTTCTCAAAGTATCCACCGATGAAAGTAAATTTCTTACTTTAGTTGCAATGCATCTATCTTCAGAGGCCATCTAATGGTGCTTTTGCTACTGGATCATAATTCAGTCTTTTACCTTTATTATGTGCAGGTTTTGCTGATGACTTTGCAAAATGCTCCTCCCGGGCTTGATTATGAAAGAGACAAGAGATTTTCAAAGGTTTGTGTTGTTCGGTTGAATAAATTTGACTACCATCAGCCATAAATATTTCCTAAAATTGTTACCCTTCTACAGTCATTCAAAGAGCTGGTTTCTGCTTGCTTAGTTAAGGATCCAAAAAAACGTCCGTCATCAGAAAAGCTATTGAGGCACCATTTCTTCAAAAAGGCACGATCAGCTGAGTATCTTGCGCAGACCATTCTTCTTGGGCTCTCTCCTCTAGGGGACCGTTTTAGGAAGCTAAAGGTCTATTTCTCACTCAATCTATTTCCTTTATTTTGAGGCATAAGGTTTCAATTTCTCAGACTACCTTGTGTCTCTCACTTTTCTTTTCTTTTCCAGGAAAAAGATGCCAATCTTCTCTTGCAGAACAAGAATCTTTTTGATGACAAAGAACAACTATCGCAGGTAAGTCAATATAACTAGTATAGACAATGCCACAAAATCTAAGGTCCGTTATATTTCTTTATATATGTGTGTGTGTGTCTTACAGTGTTTGTATGGAACTGGGACTGTCCACTTCTATGGCATGTCTTTTTGATTGATGAATGGAAGTTAAAAATCGGCTGTGTCACCCTTTCTCAAATATTGTGTTGAGAGTGAACCATAGTGTATCTGTTGTTCATGAATCAGATGTTTCCTGCAATAGCTGTTGCCTCTTCTGGATCCTGACTTGTTTGAAAATCTTGGCACAAGGAGGCAGTTATCCCACCAGAAACTCCTTAATGGGTCTTGCTACTGAGTGGCATTCTGAACATGTTTTGTCTTCAACATTTTGATATAAATTGCCTTTTCTTAGAGTTGAGAAGATGCACCTTCATGGGGTTTAAGGCCGTTTTCTATCTCACCTGAGGGTCAACACTACAAAATCACATTAGCACGCAGCTGTAAAGTTGGCCTAGATCCACTGATCACTTTCTGACTATGACTAAACTCCTGCATCTCATTGCACTGTCTCTTTTGGAATATTTTATGGAGCCTTTTCTCGTGACCAGAGAATAAGTTTTGTGGACTTATGTTTTGAAACTTTTATGCCATTGTGATGCTACTTTGCAGAAAGAGTACATCAGAGGAATCAGCGAGTGGAATTTCAATCTCGAGGATTTAAAAAAGCAGGCTGCCCTTGTATGTAACTTGGTGTTCTCAGTTTGATTGATATATGTTAGGCAGAACTGAAGAAAATCAATAATAACTTCGTTGGTGAATTAAATTTGCAACATTATTTTATTCCTAATCATGAGTACAACTACCTGCAGATTCAAGATTATGACTGCATATCAAATGTGGAAGAACCAAGTCCAATTGGAAAGCAAAAGGAAACTTGCAATGATGTATTTCCAGCTGACAGACTGTCATCTGGAAGTGCTAAGAATTCATCTATTACTTGTAGTCCTGAGGTATTAATTTCTACACCTACTAAATTCTTTTACAGAGCATCTTATCGTCAGTAGCGGATAATGCTTGAAAATAATGGGTCAGGAAACTTTTTCAAAAAGCTAATAGTAGATTTTCCATTTATTTCAGGATGGGTTCAATGACCTTCATGATTTGGAGGGTTCACTTGCTTCATTTCCTACTAAACCTCTCCAAGCACTTAAGTATGACTTCATTTCTTTTGTTATGCATGTATTTGATGCTTATCTCCTAATCTTGAAGTTAATTACCCCAATGGTTGACATTTTTAGATATCGTGCAATATATTGTCATACTGAGTGGCAACCCTTCGATTAGAAAATAAATAAATAAATGGAGATTTAAAGTTTTGTTTCTTCCATCAACTTAGTTCTTGTCATTAGCTTTCATAAACTTTGGTTTAAGAATGGTTAGTCACATTCATTCTGATAGAAAGCATCAATGAATCATGTGAGTGATTGCATATCACGATTAGGACCTTGGAAATTGTACTTTAAACTTCTTTAAGAAAAGGAAAAATGCTTTTAAACCATACTTGAAATTGTAGTTTTCTTTGAATTATAAAATTGGTTATTCTAGTTTCCTATTAATTGTTGTGTGTAGACTATTTGTTTTACTCTAATCACTCAGCTATATGTTTTAATGTAGAGGCTGTTTTGATGTTGCTGAGGATTATGTGGACCCATCTAGTCCAAAATTTTCTCCAAGACAATTGAATCAAGAAAGTGAAAGAAATGAGGGTGAGAACTCTCGGTATGGTAGTTTTTCACCACCTCAAACCATTCTTGAGCATAAAAAGTTTTTGAGTGGTTCCTTAGTGCCTGATAATGCGTTTTCTCATAAGAAGGTTATTGGCAATGATGATAGGTGCGTGTTATTCTGACTAATTTTTATTCTGCTGTTTTCCTTTGAACAAGATGCATTAGTGATAGTTCTCTCGCCCCTGAGATATGCATGCAAGTCGGACAGCCTATATAGAATTTGCTCTGCAGGGTGTATAAATGAATGGAATAATGACTTGGCTGTTTGGCTATTATATATGATAAAAGAATCGTGAGAAGAAAATGGTTTTGTACAGATGTTGAATAGGTTTCTAAAATTGCTGAATTACAGCTTATTTGGTTGATCCCTTACTATAAAGAAGTTATTACAAATCTAAAACTAGAGAAACTGGACTGGTGATCAGAAAGGAATGAAATATTCAGAAAGTAAAGCAATGACATACCCATTTAATCCTAAGAGCATAAACAATCATGTTTCAAATGTATCTCAATTACATTTCTGTATAACCATAAGACACTTTTTCTACTCCTATATGAATGTCACCACATTTGCGTGCAGAAATTTTTTGCTGAAGCAATATTGCATTGGTTTATTCTTTAGGGATTTATTATGGCCAAGATACCAGTCTGAGCGAAACTATAGTGGTACATTATTATACCGCCCAAAGAGAGATCCCAATAACCTTTCATCTGGTATGTCAACCATGGTCTGTTAACAATTTTTTCCCTTTTAGTACTACTGATGTAAATTGGTTTTATGAGTCGCAAATCTACTTTTGACTTGTTATTTGCAGTAGATGATACATCAGAAGGAGCCTTAGTCCAACGTAAGGGACGCTTCAAGGTCACTTCTTCAGATCTCAGCCCCATGGTATAATAAAACTTCATATTTTCTGCCTAGGTTAAGTCAATTCTGCCTTAAGTCTCAAAGGTCTGAAGTGACTGTGCCGGAGCCATACTTTTGAAAGTCTAGAAAACATCCAGTATTGTATTCTGTTTAACTCAAATCATATAACATATGATGTGAATGATCCAGGATAAATTTCAATATATTTTTAAGTGCAGTTTTGAGCTATATAATACGCTTAAAAAAAAGAATTAATGGAGTTTTGAACTTTTAAAATAGGCTATGTCATGGAAATGGTAAATGTCAAATAATCTTTGTCTCTTATGTTACACTGGAAGAATTCACCAGGTGGAGCTGCGATGTATTGCTTTTGGGTTTAACTGATTGGCAACCTTGCATATTGTTTTCCCAGTCAAGATACCAGCATTATATGACCTATAAATAACTGATTCGATCTTCATCATGTAGTTTCTGCATGGTTCCCATATGGATTAGATAATAGCTCCCGAGTTTTCCACAATATAATGCACTAAGCTGTCCATTGTTTTCGTAATGTTTTACTAGTGATAAAAAACTTAAGAGATTTATCTTAGGCAATGGTTTTGTAACCATTGCCATTATTTGTCTCATTGACAGGGTCCTACAAACGGATATCCCAGTCCAGTTAGTGGAGTACCTGGTTATGCAACCACATCAAACCTTACGGTCACCTCACTTCTCCCATCATTGCAATCCATTATGCAGCAAATCTCCTTACAAAGGGTGTGTTCATTTTTATGCTACATCTTTGGTCAGATTTCTTATGCTTAATACCTCTTTCAATGATTGGTGACAGGAAGAAATTCTTAAAGTCATCAAATATGTGGACGAAACCTCTGGTAATGCCTCATCATTTATTTGCTCGATTTTGACCCATTCTTTCCTACTATAATTTTTTGTATTTCATGACACACAGGAATGCCGAAAGAGTCAGGAGAAGCAGCGACAAATGACAATTTACAGGTGGTTATCTACTACTGTACTTATTTTGTAATGCTTTGTATGTTTTGCTCTTGCTAGCATCCAATAAATTTGTTTCTCCGGTTTTAATTTTCATATAAGGAGATAGACTTAATTTAAGATTCTGTCTCATATTTTGGTATTGAGAGGGAATTCTTTTAGTTCCATGAAAAAATTTCTTTGTTGTTTATTGATTTAATATTTTCTGGATTCAAGGCTAAAATTAAGTGTTGTCCTTTAGCCTGCTTTTTACATTTGGAGGTAGATGACACATGGTTCTTTGATGCTACATGAATTCATTATGCCATCCAAATGTATCTTTTGTTTGCATTAGCTCATCTGATTGTCAGCTGTGCTTGTTTTCCCAAATGAAATGTTCTATGGCAGTAAAAAAATCCCTATCATTCAACCCAAGCCTCAAATTGTGGTGCGACCTTGCTTAAGAAACAGTATCTTTTTCCGGTGAAGTTGCTCACTGTTTAAATGTTTTCGCGACATGCAGATATCAATTGGTTCCATGAGGGAGAGAAACCTACAGGCTCAACTGATTTGTCTTCAGCAAAGGTAGTATTAGACAACACTGAAAAACTACCTATTATGCAATTATACTTTTTTTTAACAGAAATCTGAAACTCATCTACAATGTCAGTGTTGGACTTATTACTGAGGAGCTGCAGCAACAGAAGACTAAAAATGTTCAGGTTCATTTTTTCCCCTTCTTTTATTTACAAGTTCGTTTTGCTGGCATATCATAAACTGTCGCGGTTTCAATTATCCTGCTGTTGAACAGACTATTAGATGCCGCAGGCGTTCATGATTACTTGTTAGCAACAGTTTTCAGAAATTTCCCCGTTCGAAGAATTTATATTCCCATTGATAGCAATTTGACTTTAGTGTCTTATCCTCTTTTATGTATTCCCAGCTGGAAAGACAACTGAATGCTCTGGTCAACAAGGATGAAGAATGAAGTTTTCTGGTGATTCGAATATAATATTATCGGTAAACATGATTGTTTATTCTATTGTTTCGTTGAAGACAATATGTTGAAGCACATCCAAAGGGCTTATTATGAATGATGTTTGTTTCTCTTGTACAATATATGTTATGTGAACCCAAGTCATGGCAGACATCCAAAATTTTCGGTTGCCAACAGTTTACTCTCACATCATGTGCACTACATTGTATTTATATTTGCAGTTTGGTTGTCGTTCCTGTTTGTTAACAGTAGTTTGGCGTCGTCGGTTCGTTATACAATTGCGTGCGTCATATTAAGAGAGTGTGGTTTTTCTTTGGCGGTAGCCCTGCGGAGACCCAAGTGAATCTCGCTAAAAGGCCCAAGCTTTTGTTTGTAGCATAGCCCAACAGATAACTCTTTTAATCCTTTTTTTTTAAAAAAAAAATCGTGAATTTTCTGTGCCCGTGCCCAAATTGGCATCTATTCTTTCCCTAGATATATGGAAGGCTATTTTCACTATCAAAACAAATAAATATGCAATCTTTTAGTGGTTATTGGAAATACTAAGCCAACATCAATAATTAAGTATTCCTTTGCTATATTAACAATTTTAATTTTTTGAAAGTTCCATATGGACAGAACATTCGATTACCAACAAACTAGATGCTTGCAAAAATATATCAACTATAAAACTGACAAACTGGTACATAATCTTGTTTGGCTCCTCTGGTGCTCTACCATTATTTAACGTAACTGTTTGGTGTCGAATTCAATGAGTTTGCAGTAAAGTGCAAATAATGCGCGTAGCACTAGTTGGTTCTTTGTAAAAGTCGATTCGCTATGGCCTCTATATATATATGAGTGATTTTTTGCTTAATATAATGGAAGTACGTTTGTTTTACTGACATTTTTCAGGATTCAAACTGAAATTGAAAGTGTCCTACCCGGAAGTACAAAGCTACAACGATCAAACACGGAACAGACTGTGCACTAAAAGGGTAGTTGCCTATATCTTTTATCTTTGCATTAAATATATAGTACACGTTTTCCTGCTCTTCAACGACTCATTGGTTTTCCGTGTACAAATTCATAGCTTCTGTTTTGTATTTTAGCCGATTCTTCTGTTTTGGGTTTTAGCTGATTCTTCTGTTACCTGGGGTTTTTCTTCTTCTGAAAAGTAGAATATGGGTTCTACCTAATGCCTTTGAAAAAAACAAAATTTTTGTTTCTACTCTTTTGTTAAATAATATATTAACGTTACTTCTTGAGTTTTATGCTTATTAGATCTATATGAGTTTTGGGTTAGTTGAGCTTGTAGTATACGATATCATCTTATTATGGTCACTTATGAATTTTGCTATTAATTGAGGTTAAAAAAATATATTGAATTTCAGGCCAAGACTATTATATATATAGTTAATATGGAGGGAAAATATGACTCATAGTTTTTCTGACCCTAGAAATAAATGTTTAATATATATTTCCGTGAACCCGTTCTTGGTGCTCTTTTCCATGATAGCCAAAGCTCCACGCTTTTGCTATCAGTAGTATATATATGTATTGTCACAATAGCACATTCTTGTGTGTTCGCAAAATGGGTTTCATACATCCGGAAGAGAGGAGGAACATGGAGGTAGAAGAGTTGAAGCGCACGATACTAGCATGTGCCAGCCTCGGCCGGAGGAAAGACGACGAAGAATTCAAAGGTTTGCCTGCTTCATTCAAGCAAATGGATGATGAAGATTATGGTGGAGAAAAGCTTGTGTGCGTCACCAGTGGGCTCTCCTTTTTAGGCGTCGCCGTCGTGAACCGCCTACTGGCTCGTGGATACTCTGTTCGAATTACCGTTGACAACGACGGTGAGTTTCATCAGCTTTCAACTTCCAACTTCCAACTCTGCCACCCAACCACCCACTCACGTTTTTGTTTAAACGGTTCCTATCTTAAGTAATTAAGTATGACTAGATAGTTAATTTAAGTTAAAAGTTAAAGCTTCAACTTGTAGTTATGAAAAAAAAGTTAAGCGTATCTTCTTTTTCTTCTTTTTCTTCTTTTTTTTTCCCCTCTCCTGTCATTCTAATTCTTCCATAGCCTTCCACTAGTTTATCCGATTCGTAAGCAAACAATCTCAGAATGTGCACTAATAGAATCTGTTTCTTGCAAAACATTTATGGGTTCAATGAGTAGAAGGAATTTGAGATTGTATGCGCTACGGTGTCTTTGTACTTAACCAGGTTTGTCTAGATCGAAGTTTTGTTTCTTCCGGAACAATTCTGTTCTGTTTGTGTTGTATGATCGGACGGTAATAATATGAAATCAACCTTCGCCAAAGAATTAATCGATCAGGCTAGATGCCGGTGTTGTGAGATTATTATTGGTAATTAAAGAGAGTATTTTAATGGATTGAATGGAAAAACAAATGCAGATGATATTGACAAATTAAGGGAGCTAGCAACCTCAGGAGAGATCAGGGCCGGTGCCAGTTCTGTCAGGGCAATAATAACCGCATTCAATTCAGTAGAGAGCTTGCGGGAAGCATTCCAAGGCTGTCGTGGCGTCTTCCACACCTCAGCATTCGTCGACCCTGCTGGGCTTTCTGGTTACACTGTAAGCCTCTTCAGTTTGTCCTTAATTATCATCTCTAATCAAGTTAGATCCCACATAACAATCAACATTTGTGATGAAATGACATAGCAAGAGAGATCATATAGATCATCCACACTTTGCGATGAATCAGGATATTGAGATCACTAACTGCATGTTGGTGCAGAAATCCATGGCTGAAATAGAGGTGAAAGCCTGTGAGAATGTCATCAAGGCCTGTTCAAGGACACCCTCGGTCAGGCACTGCGTGCTTACATCAACTCTTTTGGCCTGCATATGGCAAGATGTCACCCCCAATGACCTTTCTCCTTTAACTATAAACCACCAGTTCTGGAGCGACGAAACGATTTGCAAAGAAAAGAAGGTACAGTCTTCTGTAGTTGGATCGGAATATAAAAACCTAGCAACTTCCTTATAATCTGTTAACCCATTCAATCGTACGTGTCTCCAAATTTTGCAGCTGTGGTACGCCCTGGGCAAGTTAAGAGCAGAAAAGGCTGCATGGACAATAGCTGCGGTGGAAGGGTTAAAATTGGTCACTATATGCGCCGGCCTTGTTACAGGTCCCGACTTCTTCCACAGAAACCCAACTGCAACAATAGCTTATCTGAAAGGTATTAAACAGTTATCTCTTTTTTATATATTAATAGTGGAATTAGAAGAACGATCTAATTTGTGATTGCCCAATTAAGCATACGCAGGTTCTCAAGAAATGTACAGGAATGGGCTGTTGGCTACAGTTGATGTACTGAAACTAGCAGAAGCTCATGCTTGTGTTTACGAGGCAATGAACAAATCGGCATTTGGTAGGTATATCTGTTATGATCATATAATCGAGAGAGCGGATCAAGCTGAGAAATTGGCAACGCATATTGACCTACCTGCGGAAAGGATATGTGGAGATGCATCCCAAAATGCTCTAACCCGAGTTCTGCTATCAAACAGGAAGCTTCGTAACCTGATGTCGAGGACACTTCGATGTTCGAGTTGCCATGGCGGCAGTTAGAAAACCTGTTATAGGGTAGAAATTTCAAGTTCATCTAGACTGATTTCAGATAAGTACTGTATCATAAGTCATATCAGAAATAAGAGAAAATAAAAGGAGCATTATTGAATGAATTACCCGGAAAATGTTGTGAAAAAGTTGGACACAGAAATACCTAAAGCAGGCTCAGAAAGTGAAGCTCCTCTCATACAAGAGGTGTCAGAAACTTAAAAGTACTCATCGTCATGGCCAGCAATCACTCACAAAGTGAAAAGCAAATATTTGGAAAATAAATAATTGAGTAGACGACGACGACGACGACGACGAAATAGTACGATCCGCAGAAACGTCCCCCCATATGCCAGACGGGCGGCTGTTGATGGAATTCACTTGGGCTTTCCTGGTAGTGAGCCAGACTCCGTGCCGGGACGAAGCTTGTCGAGGAAATATGCATGCTTTGTTGGGCATTAAGGATCGACACTTTATGTGAGGCTATTGCATTGGGTTAGGCGTTGAGTCATTCTCAAGATACGCTGGAGTTTTCACAGCCTGGAAGGTCCAATAGACCAAGCCCAGAAATCGGACACCGAAATCCGGACGAGGTCGCTACTAGATCCAAATTCTTGCCAATTAATTTTTCGCACGATGGGTTGTACGGAAGATGGCAAAGAAATTACCGAGTCAACATCCATGTTCCACTAGTTAAGGCTCGTATACTATTGAGCTCAAAAGTACAGTTGGGACTGTAGTTCCTTGTATTCATCTTGGACAGTTGCATTGCATGTCCTTTTATTTGGAATGCTGTCTTTGTTTATAGTGGCAGTAGTTAGTATACACATTGTCAGGAGTTGAACTGTAAACTCCTTTGTCTTATTCAATCCTGTCATCACCGAAGTACATCAAACCGGAATAGACTGTATGTTTTAAATTAATTACATCCTGTAACCACACTGCATTAGCAGTCCTTGCAGACACCCTCGTGAATTCCAGTACTGCCATGTAACATTTAATGTTGGTTGCAGCAGCCAAAGAAGCCGTAGCTTTCACTCCCCTCAGAGTTAATTAGAATCCGCCATCCATGGTAGGTTATCCATTTTCAACTTTTGGGCATCGTCTCTGTGGCTTGACAAACTCAATGACATCAAGGAGCGGCAACCGAGAATGGCTCGAATTAATAGCAAGTTTACCGACCATCTTTCTGTAGATGGTATAAAAGCTGATGTTATTCCTTGGGTATTCAGTGCTACAGATAAAGAGTCCCTATAATTCATAGGATATTGTACAGTTGAAAAGAAACTCATAGGGCAGTGTGAGCATTGTTCGAAAGCCAAATTAGGAATCAGACATGGATTGATGATTTAATTTGATGGGGAAAAACATCGAGGGTAAGAAAAAAATAGTAATTCCTTTTCATGAACCAGGCAACTCTCTGATTATGTCTGGTCCCACTTCCAGTCAATTCAACTGTCTTGCATTTATTGCTTACCTTGTCTTCACCAACGTCCAAATCCTATCACAGTTCATCCAATTTACCACATGACCCTTTCAGACGAGTTTTGAGTTGCTTAATTGTACATTCCTCATACTAGGGAATTGTAGAAACAGAACTTCCAGCTTTCCAGATACCGGGAACAGAAACAGAAGGGCAATTCTGTCATCAAACTCTAGCTTCTTGGTCTCCCTATATTGACCCTAGAAATGCTTTACCACGCGCGTCGTCCTCCTCAAAATTCGGTTAATGGCGCATCCTCCAAATTTATACAGAGCTCTGCAAGTGCCCTGTATTATCTTACATGAGCTAAAGTCTCTAAATTATTGGCTAGCGTTCAGGAAAATGTTTAAAAGCGCGTGGATTGCCTGTCATCAAAAACAATTTCACGGACCTCCTTGCCCTCTTCTGCGTAGTTGATTATACCAAAAAAATGAGTGCATGAAGGGGAAAGAACAGCAATACCATCACGTACAAATAAAAAGCAGCCCGAGAGAAAATTTATCGTCATTTACATGCCGAGAACGGGGAGTGGAAAGAGAAGACAAGGCAATAAGTGCTTCAAGGGTCAGACTTGAAGAAACACATAGCGTTTAAGTATGATGTTTTAATGTCGTGACGATTGTTATAAACTGAAAGAGGAGAACATCAAATGGAGGAAAACACTCAGCCTCGAGTTTCACGTAAAGATGGGACCCGCGAGGCCTCAAAGGATGGCCCTACTATGAAGAGCATGTATGCCGTTGATAGAGGTGGAGATCTGATAGGCTGTTCAGGCAAGTTTTGTCAATCCTGCGCAGCTGGTATGATAGCAGATTGCGTTGCCCTGTGTTGCTGCCCGTGTGCTTTTGTGAATCTACTAGCGCTCGTCTTTTTTAAAGTTCCTTGGATGATAGGCAGGAGGTGTTTGGGGAGGAGGGAAAGTGAGCAGAAGGAGCTGGAAACGAAGAGAAAATGCAAGAAAAGCATGGAGAGTGAAGGTGGCGGCACAGTAGGGGAGAGAGATGGGAATCTGAGAGTAGAAAAGGTAGAAGAAGGAAGTGTAGAAATCGCCACCGTGTCTGGCAAGGGAGAGGAAATAGACAATGTTAATGCAGGGCATGAAGCGGAAAGGGTTTGGTCAGAGCTGCACCAGGTAGGTCATTTGGGTTTTGGTAGGGTTTCCTTTTAGTGGCATCGAATGATAGGGTAATGACATTTGGCCAGGAAAGTAAAGCTGCATGTCATATTGTTATCTGCTTTGATTTTCTCCGTAAATCCTAATTATTTTTATCCATTATATTGGTTTTGGTTTTCCTTGATTATATTTCGAAAGGATAATACATACGAGTGAGACAAAATTCCTAATCCAGAACCGCAGATGCCATCAACTAATTATTGTAACAGAAAAACAAGCTCGTAAGCGTTGGTCTGTTCGATTGTGAAGTTGATGACCAAATGATCATAACTCCATCATGCGCTCAAAGAAATGGACGGAGCTAGTCTCGAGATGTCTGGGCGTAACTCGTTACCACTACCATACGTATCTCCTCTTCGGTTCTTCCTTGGATGCCTTGAGTTACCACAGAGATTGGGCCCTCGCCTTTCCTGTGTGTGGCCCGAGAATGGCAAGCAAAGACCAATAGGCGACCCTACCAGAAGACCAGATCCAGATTTAGCAAAATTGAAACCTTTGAAATGACAGGAGGCAACATTCTGCCAATATTGTTTATTTATTCCAAGTGCTGGTAAGTTTCAAATTTACTCGGATCCATGAAACAGAGTTATGTTCTTGCTTGGCGCGTGATCAACAATCGTAAGGAATGGCTACAAAGTATCTAGAAAACTAGACCTTCCAACAAGATATAATGTTGTATAAACTGTAATTATTTTAATTATTTTTTATACAAAGAATAAGAAATAAGTAAGTGAAAGGTTTTTAAATATATATCATATACAACGCAGTAGACATAAAAACACATCAGTGAGAGATCAGACAATGCCATAGAGGTGGCATCTGGGGAAACACAACTATCAAGTGCCTCTTGATCAATTAGTAAGTGTAAATGCAAAAAGAAAAAAGGAATCATAATCTTTACTTCATTAGAAACCGATTGTTAGGGGAGAAACGAGTGAGAGCTCTCATCGCGATAGAAAGCGGAAGAACAAGAGAGCGTGATAGCTGAAGGGTTTGTTGCGTTTTGCGACGATGGAGATTGTGCGGTGCTGGATTTTTTTGGGAAGTGATTTTTTTTTTTCTGTTAATATTTTTGTTGGGTTTTGATGGGTAATCGAAGAGAGAAAATAGCCAAGGAGACAGAGAAAGATTTTGGAGGGAGAGAAAAGAGAGGAGGAAGATGGAATAATAGTTTAAATTTTTTTATTTTTAATGTATTTAAAATACAGTTATAATTAAATAAATATAGAAAAATACTACCATTTATAATTCTTCATAAATATAGTTATAATAATTCAAAATCAACTATTACTTTTTAATTGGATCTAAGTTTTTAATATTCGGATCACTACGGGCAGGTCTAAAATTAGTTCGGCCCAATCCTAAAAGATAAATGCTCACCCTACTACGGACCCATAACTCTTTGTTACTAACTCCCCTATTTTATTACAAGTTTTCTCCTACATAGATAGTCCAATTGGTGTCCGTATATCCTTCCTTCTCCCACATAGGACGTACTATTACATTAGATCCTTAGCCAGCATTTCCTTCAGACATTGGAGTATTAGAGTAGGAATTCTCATTTTTTTATGCACCCTTAAGGAATGTTTGGCGTATAATTAATGGAGGTTTCAATCTCTGTAATGGCTATATTGGTGGATAATATCTCGATTCTAATAGAGGGGAATGCACAAGTGGTAGAAGGAAAGGAAACCCATAAGCATAACGTTATTTTATTATAATCATTCTTTAAAAGCACTCAAATTACTTGTTACAACTTCGGAGGATAGTAATAAGTTCCTCCTGGCTAGTAACTTAGAGGATCGTATAGATATATATGTAACAGTTCGACGTCAGACTCTTCAGTACTGAAAGAAAATTGTTGACTCTAGAATAAGTACTCAATGGCAGATGATCCGGAGGGGCTAGACCATGGCACTTGGGTGACAACCATGCTCCTCTCGTATTCAAAAGCAACATCTCTTCCATCAATCCTGCAAGCTCTTGGTTTCTCTGAAGCGAACACCCTCATTTCTCCGGCTCCCTTCACACCAATTTGGACCGAGCTATCATTGTATGACAGTGACTGGATAGCACCACCAGTATTGAGCATGTTCACCAATCCGATAGGAGCAAACTGGACAGGTTTTCCAGTCAACACAGTGACGGGTGAGACAAAAACAAGCTCGAAATTGAATGGCTCAAGTTCTATATCTATGCTTTCGTGTGGCTTTGAGAGAACCAACTTGTTGGACTGGGACAGGTACATGGCATATACTTGGACTCCTTCGACGGAAATTGGGTTCTTGCCGCTGTTCCATTCAATGTCTCCAGGGTTGGTCTTGGCTGTCACCTTCTGAGAACATTTGGATGCGCACTGGTTGCGTCTGGTCTCGCGGCACCATCCTCCTCCTTGGCAGTTAAATGCTCCAATAACTCCAGTGAACTGTTGCAATACAGAGAAATTCTTTCAGTATGAGATTGAAGACCGGCCTAAAATGGGTTTTTTAATCCAGGGAATCCAGGGGACGTAGTTTTCAGGCCAACTATGTTTAGTGGGAGCAAAAGAATAGTATTATAATACCAAAACAGCTCACCTTGTTCAGGTTCCAAATTTTGAGCATGGTTTTTCCATCATGGAGAGGATCTTCAAAAAGACAATCCTTAGTTGGGAGAGCATAGTAGTCGCAGCGGAGAATTGAACCGTCAGGCAACACTAGGCGCTTGAGCAATGGAAAGTTGTGTTTCCCGACAGTATCGCTAACATAGATTGGGCCGCCAGAAATTGCTCTAGAAGCAGCATGGAACTCCGCGCAGGGATGCGTGGATTGGAACATGTCCCAATCCGGGTGGATAAAGTTGCCCATCCACAGGCTGTTGTAAGCACAGTGCACCATGTGACAACCTTGGAGCCAAAATGTGCCATTGGGATCGCCAGATGGATCGGTACACCAGAAATCATCACCTATCAACAAAAGAGCCAGCAATCAGTTGGGTTCAACTCACAAAACCCATCCGTAATGGGCTTGTCTCTAATCATTTCTCACAAAATGAAAAATCAACAATAAACATAACACAATTTCAAGGTTTGAACAGTCCTTCTCCACTATTTTACTATTAACCATCAACGCTAACAAAAAACGTTTAAGATGTTTCAATATCAGGAGGCCATATCCACAAGAACGAAAACGACCCAAGTGAAAGAGAAGACCCAATCCTTTGAACTGGATCTAGTTCATGAGTTGGCCATTGGAAACCTTTTGGCAAGCATTAAACAAAAGTTCACCCAACTATTTTTTTTGTTGCCATCATAAAGACCCTATCTCTGTGACGTCACGGTCACCGCCCTCCGTGTTTTCATCAACAACGAGGGGGCCTACGTTAATGTCCAAATACGAAGTGAAGTATATTCATTACTTTTGATGGGGTCATGTGAAAAGGGGAAAAAAGAACATAGTAACTCCCCTGCCACTTAAATTGTCAGAAAAAAAAACTTATTTGGTTATAAGATATTGACCTTTAAAACTAAAAATGGTGATTGGATTTGCAGTATCTTACCAACACGACCAAGCGAGATGGCCTCTGTCCCAAGGAACATGAAGTCATTACAATGCTCCATGCTAGCTATCACCCCATTGCCCTTAAAATGCTTCTTCACAGACTCGGTCAAGGCCTTGTAATATGCCTTGGCCAGATCAACTCTGCCACCGTAATTTTCACACAGCATTTCCAGCAACTGCAAATGGATAAATAATTTAATTATTTACGAATTATTTTGGGTCAAACCATTAGAAACTACAGCAGTGTTTGAAAAAAAAATTTATGACTCTGACCCTATTGTAGAAAAGGACCGACAGAACTAAAAATGTCACACGTGTATGTGCGGTAAACCCAATTCCTTGGTAGCATCAAACTTTCTTGCCGACCAAATAGTCCACACCTAATTATATCTAAAGCATACACTTTCAGTTAACGGATATTATTAGTGAGATATCTAGCAGCTTCGACGTGACACAAAACTCATCAACCGTTATAACAACCATATCCAAAAGTCATAAGCAAACGACAAACCAACGAACAAAACTTCACCACTAATATTCAAAGCAAGACGTGTAGGTTAGTTATCAACTTACGTGAATAACGTCCACTTTGACTCCATCTATCCCAACACGTTCCAAGTGGGAGTGGAGCCCCTCGTACAATTGATCAGCGATCTCAGGCGGCACTAGCCCCACACCGGTGCTCATGATCTTATCCACGGCCAGATCCTCCATGGTCCTCTGCAATCCCGGTGAGAGTTGGGGCCTTATCACCTTTGATTCCGGCAGGTCAGGCACTTCAGGCCTCAACCCGCCCCAGTACCCACATAGTGCGTGCCACACGTAGACATGTTCAACTGTGTTGAATTCCTCCTTTAGGTCGGTAATGAATCCCTTCATGCCTTTGTTACTGGAACCTGTAGCCAAACTCTTGGGACTCACATAGTCCCTGAACTTGTAATTCTCTTGGAACTTTAGAAGTCTACAAGGCATTTGCTCTCCAGCTACTGTGCAATTCATGCCTTCTTTGGTGATGGGATCCGCATCATGACCGATGGACTGCCACCCGTCATCGATTAGCACAAGACCAGGTGGACACCCACCATCAACGAGACCTTTCACACCTTCCCATATACCTTGAGGGTGCACAGTAAGATAGAATGCATCCCATGTGCACCAACCGAACTTATCGACGATACCCGGAGGGGTTTTCTCCTCCAAAAGCCTGAACGTGCCCATATGAACTCTAATCACCTTCATGGCCTCCTTCACCAAACTGAAAGGATCATCGCCGGCGTGAACGTAAAGAATACTACGGAATTGGGCCCCGGAGACCTTTCTGGACCCGCTTTCCAAGCAAATATCGATGTTGTCATCGTCACCTGGCTGGAGAGAGGCACGGAAAGGACCTTCAATAAGAGGCAGAAGGAGAACATATGGTCTCCCTGCATCAGACTTATCAAGTATGACCATCTGGGTCTCACTTTCAAGGTCTCTGCCGTTAGAGCCTACCCAGTGGGTTGTCCACCACACCTTGAACCTGAAAATGCTCATGAACCGTATGTTCTTCAGTTTCCCCACGGGAACGACATGGCGGTCCTTGGATTCCAAGGCATCAAAACCCACAAAAGAACCAGGATTGGTTACAGGTTTTTCAGTGAGAGAGTAGGTAGATGGAGCGAATGTGATATTACCAGGAACATCAGAGAGAAAAACATGGCCATGAGCCTTAAGTTTAGATCCCTCAAGAGAGATCACAGATTGGTTACTTCCATCAACTAGACAGGAAGCACCAGAACTCAGTTTGGTTACACTTGGAGCCATTTCAAGGCGCAAATAACGGGTTTTCACGAGTAGAGCAATGTACGCAACTGAGAACCGGAAGTTATGGTGAAAGGAAAGAAGCTACAGTACGCTTATATAGAAGATTGTGGCATAGAAAAAGTAAAATACCAAGAAAGAAAGATTCCCGGTAATCTTCAAATGGAGTAACAAGCTTTTTTGTGTTTAATGTATATCTTGAAGATGCCTTTTGTTCTGCCTTGGGTTAACGGAGGTATCGTATTTATAGCTTAGGTTCGAAGTGGCAAAAGGCAGACAGGAAAGTGAAGGTGTCTTAACCATATATTAATTAAGGAAAAGGTGGAAGCTTGTAATTGGTCCGGAGCATTTTGATATCTGATTCTCACAAGGATATACTATTTATTATCCATTAAGTTTTGTCTTATTGGGTCCTTTTCGATGATTTTACAAAGCCATTAATTAAGTTTTGTCTTAATTCGGGTGATATTGTCTGAAATCACCAGCGATTCCGGGTTTGACCAGCGGAATAAATTAATCAAGAAATAAGATCACAACTTGGAGCGCATTTCCATGAATGTAATTATTGTAGAGAAGACCGCAATATCTGTAACCAGGAAATCTAAAAAATCTTACTCCTGCCATTTTCCTATTCAAATTTGATTATACAACCTGTTTATGGGAATTTAAAAATATAAAAGTACCGAATAGTAGCCATATGACGCCATATAGGTTTTATTGTTCAGCTAATATATTTATATTAATTTTTGTGAGCGTTTGTATTTTTAGTTAAAAAATATTTCTGTCCATGGTTGACTAATATCTTCGAGCTTAGATCAAGGGGCATCCTACCAATATAGTCAGTTAGGTTGAATGTTCAAGATATCTCAATTATTTTATAATTTACCTTCTACCTTGATCAATATATTTACTCTCCTCCCCGTAAGTTCTCATATCACAAATAGAAGAATTAATTAAAAAAGGAAAAATTACAAATGATGTATTGAATGGTTTTATTTTTTTTATTTTGGATATGAAATATCTTAAAATTTTAAACTAACTAAATCTATCAATGGTATTTACAACAAGATATTAATATCCTTTAATTTTAAAAAACACTGTGCATGCTCTAAATGTGATTCCAACTTGCCAGTGTAACTCTGTAGTCTGTACTCAAGAAAAACTAATGTTCCCTGGTGTTGGATTCAAAATCCATGCAATTCCCAAATAATTGAGCAAAATACCAATCAATCATTGTGGTGATCGTGTGGAATCTATCTCTTTCAGGAATGCTTGTAAGCATCTAGGGTTTTCTTGAAAAGCAACTGATGGTTCGAATCGCATCTTTTAGGGAAAAAATTTTTCCTCATATTCTAAGTCGATAAGAAGCTTCGAATGATTCCCTTTAAAAATTAAAGGAATAATAATTTGTCCAATCCACGAATGCTGGAGCATGATTCTTCCTAATCTCGCAAAGGTAACCATACACACTATTCTTGAAAAATGGGATGAGTATCACTATTGTTTTGGTACTAGCCAGATAGATCGAAAAGAAAAATTACACACATAGAAAGACAAAGGATGAGGCTTTATTATTTTGCTACTGACATACCAAATTCTCGTATACTAGTTAGTATAGATAATTATTTTTTGACTTTTAATTAAAAAGTAAAGTGATGATAAATATGGATAGTACTAAATTTAAAGCTCTGATAAGGTCATTCTGAGGAGACAATTAATTTGAATGGTTTAAGTTTTGCCCGGTAGATATGGGTTGGTAGATGGAGGCATAAATACATGCTTGCTGGTCTCCCTACATATTTTTTTTGGAAAAAGCTAAAATAGGATACCATCTTTATATTCTAACCTTGGTGTGTGTTTTTTCCGACTTATTCCTTTGAGAGGTGGCATTCAGTAATTTGTGATTAATGTATGTTTAATAGAATAATTATTATGAATGGTCAAAAGAAAATCATATTTTATATTACTTATTCAATATTACATCAAGATGATGTGGAATAAATAATTTATCCCTATTTAAAAAATTGTGGGCATTCCACTATTTCTTTCAAGAAACATCGCAGAACCCGTTTAAAAGAAATAAAGGATAATATTCTTTTTAGAAACATGTGGACTGTAGCGGTTTACTTTCTTTCGGGCCTCCATTAGGATGTGGACTTTCTCCATCAACAGTCTGCCAACTTGTTAACTACTTTATTTTTATATACATGCTTTTTACTTTTTAGCTTTTAGGATAAAAAAGGGAAAAAATAAAAATTCTACTCGGTTGTTCATCCAACAAGAACGGTGGCCAATGAAAGTTCCCAGTAACCGACGATTACGTACCGACCAAAATCCACGTGCCTGTCTCTTGGAGTATTTGTCGACCGAATCACTTGTGCCTTAATAATAAAATAACACGTGGGGCATATTCTCGTGCCACGATAGGCAGATCGGGACAGGAAGTCCGTTGGAGACCCGAAATGTTTGTTAACAACCGAATTGATCTGCAACCGCCCTGACTAAAGACGTTTTAGTTTTTTAGTTACTTTCCGAAGATACGGGATTTTAAACTCCTGTTAATGCCCCTGGATTAAAGAAAAATATCTTTAATTAAATCGCACGAAACCGCGGATCAAATCTACTGCACCACGCGTCCTTTGAATGGTTTTGGACTAGAGACAAAAGGGGAGGGAGCTTCTGGAATTTGAAGCTCTGGTCTTCTTCCCTCTTTCCCAGAAAGTTGAACAGTCCCCCGTCAGTTACAGCCTGTCAAACTGCAAATAATTATCAGCCATCAATGGTTGACTTCTGTTTATGCCGGTGAATTGATGGACGAAAGCCCGTTTGTCTTGGTTCAAGTTCATGACAGATTGCGTTATTTACATCCATCTCTTACACCTGATTTGTCTCTATCAGATGGTACATAAATAACATCTATCAATCTTTATTTCTATGCCGAGAGACGTATGTAATTCCCATTCCCCCTCACGACCATAACCGGAAGCTTCCCCAGTTTTGTCCCTGCCTTTGAATTTAAATCGTAACATCAACGTCGCTTTATTCATTGCAATGGAGTATGGAGTTAATGAATAGTCTAGTGTGAACTGCTTTAGGAGAAGAACAATGATAGGACAGACGGTTGGTTCCCGTCTTCTGTACTTTGACAAGTGGAGACGTGGAGTAATGGATCAGTAGCTTAGCTTTTGTAGTTTGACGGATTCGATGTGTCCAAGGACAGAAATTCTTCGAGAATCTCATTCGAACAAAGGGTATGGAGATGGCCTCTCTTGTCTGTAGCCCAAAGTGCCGAGCCCACAGTACATAGTTCAAACGTCACAAATTCGAGTTACAAAATAAACTAACGGAACCAGTCACCGGGTTTCTTTGGGCCTCATTGATACAATCTTGCCGAAGCACAAAAGATATTTAACTTAGAAACATCGAAAGCCCAGGACTTCAAAATCGAACTCTGTCTCTGTGCTTACTATTTGGGCTTGAAGAGACACTCTTTCCATTCTCTTTACATTATGTCTGGTAAATTTTGGAGGTTAAAAAAATTAAACTAAAAAAAAATATGATTGAGTTTGTCTTCTAACTATATATGTGGTATAAAAATATTGAATTCAGAAAAAAATATGTTAAAAAATGTAAAATATAATTTAAAATTACTAATCACATATTTAGTAAATAAATTATTAATAATATTTTTATATCTAATTTTAACAAACTAGTTTTTATATTTTTAGTCTAGAAACAGATTTCCTTAACCTATTATATTTTTTTATTAATCCATGTGACTAACCAAACTTGAATATGTATCTAAAGTAGGTGTTTGGATATCCAATCCTGATTCCTGTCTCGGGAATATTTAGTTGAGGAACTCCCATCCAATAGAAATCATGAGTTGCCTGATTAAGCAGGTGGACTTGCAGACTATAATATGCAAGGTTGTTCTCCTGAGTAGTATCGCCCGTTTATTTTCCTGAATTGTGATAAAAATATATCTTTGTTAATTTTATAATAATAAAATCTTAATTAATCCGACAATTATTTGATATCGTTTAATGTTAAAAAAAATACGTTTTATTTAAAAACAATTACTAAAACTCTCGCCTTTTAAAAAAATTTAGAAACGGGTAAAAGAAACAATTACAAGGCTCAAACCGGGCTAGATCTAGAATAACGTATGCCAGCTTTGTCTCGTATTTCTTACAACTCTCTCCTTTTGATACCACAAGTTATCTTACCATATAGCCTGATGAAATGAGGAGAGAAAAAGCAGGCTAGCTCCATCCTTAATGGAAATTATTTAATATTCGATTCTTCCGAGTTCAACCCGAGATAGACTCTTCAAGACTTCAACGCCTGTCGCTACCTAATTTATTTCAGATGTAGAAACACGTATGCGACCGGGTATCTTAAGTTTCTGAACCAAAAGAGAAAAAAAAAGAAAAAAGGCACTTGGATGTCCAAGCTTTTCCACTTATATGCAAGACAATAAAAATCAAGTAAAGCAACGAGGACTTGTTGATATTGGAATGGTTACAGGGATGTGACAGGGCCGAACACAAATGTGAACGCTACAAAATCATATATAACATTTAGTTGGATTTATATTTTCACTGTCAAAAAAATATATCGTGTTTTCACACACCATAATTATAAATCCAAAATATATTATTTACCTGATTCTATATATCATAATTATAACCTCAAAATCTCTCTTTTTTTATGAGATTGGATTCTTACTCAGAATCTCATCCTCTTGGAGTCTAATAGATACTAGAAATATTTATAAATGTGTGTATTATTTCTAATTTTTTCCTTTAATTGTAGTTTTTTTTATATCGAAGGATAAAATGATAAGAAATTTTTTTATCTTAACCATAGTCTAATTTGACTTACATGAAAAATTGTTGATATAATACTATAAAATCAGCAAAAACAAACAAAAAAGTTCGGTCAGACCTTACATATATACATGGCAAACCAAGTGAGATGCACCTGTATCTAGTCCGTAACTTGCGTACTGCCTGATTGCTCAGAAACGCATGAATGGCTACATCCGTTGCGTCAAGTCTTGTCGTACGTGGACCCATAAAACGGGTTTTAAAGCTGTTTTCATAATCCAGTTAGCTTTTGTTTTTTTGTTTTTTTATAAAAAAAAGTAATAATAAGCGAAACTTGCAGGACTAGCTAATTGTCAAGAAAAGCTGCACACACGCACTGAGACATTGACGCAAACCAGCTTATAAGATGCATGATCTAATTCCCGATTATGATGGTGAAACACAAAATTAAGTTGGTGTTACGTGACTTATTGATGTGGATCATGGTGGTTTCTATTGTCAATAGTCAATTCTTTGAATTCTCAGTAGGTTATTGGTGAAAGTTTCATGGGTTGTAATTGTTAATTTGGTATAGTCTATGATCTATTCAGGCAATCCATTGTAGTTTTATTGTTTTGGCAAATAATTGGTGTTTATGGGGGTAATGACATTAGTTGGATTAGTCAGTCAAATTTAACAAAATCAACTCTCTAAAAAAAAGAAAGAATTAAATGGTGTTCTTTTTTAGTTAAAATTATTAAATGGAGATGGTTGTGAAGGAATTTAATAAAGAATTAGCACTGCGCCTCAATGCGTCATACATCTCAGCTTAATTCGATCAAGCTATATATATTTTATATATATAGGCCTCTTGTGCCGTACGAATATTTACATGTTTGTTTGACTTTATAATTTTCTGCCATTTTGATGGTAAGTTACTTTGACCCCATCTCCAGGTTAAAACCTTATTTTAACTAGAGATTGTTAAACAACTGGTCAAGAAATCGTCGAGCTTATATACAGAAGGCAGCCGCATGAACTAATTCAGATCCCTGTTCTGCTCGTAAAGTACGCTTGATATAATAATTCCCCATACATTGGTAAAGTTGTCACATGTAAGAGAACAAAAGGTTTAGCTCTGGCCTCTAGATTGGGATGGTTTCTGAACTAATTTCAAGTTCATACATTCAATCAAGGCAAACTTTATCAAGGTAAATTTTACGGTCACAAATAATATTTACTCTCATTTCATATGAATAATGCACCAAAAATTTAATTTTCTATCTTAAAAGTTATATATGCTGTTCTTATATTGTTTTTAGAAAATATGAATACACTATTGATATGTGCACCATAAAATATCCCATCAATCAAGCCAATTAGACTTTTCAAGAAATGCTGTACACAATTCGTACATTCTTAAATAAGTTTTGTTACTAAAAAAAGTTAGTTCTTGCCTTGCACAGTTTCCTCATTCCTAATAAAACAGAGAAGGACAAGGTCACAACGTATACGCTTCCACATACCGAAAAACAATGTACTATAATGCCAACCTAGGTCCTGGAGGAATGATTAACAATTTGTATATAAATTTGTTCAATGCATCTTCCAGTCATGCCAACCTAGGTCCTAGAGGAATGATTAACAATTTGTATATAAATTTGTTCAATACATCTTCCAGTCATGCGCTTTGTTTCCATCTTCTCTACCAAGTCATAGCCATTTCCTTTCGCTGAAACCACAATAGAAATTGGAGAAAAAAAAACACACCCCTGAATACACAATTTCTGGGTCTACTAAACTTAGACAAAGGAATTCAAAAGCAACACAAATGCATTGCAACGGCCTAATGATTCCGGGAAGCGAGAGTTATCCCTGCTGTATCCACCAAATCAGCAAAATGGCCACACCTGACCCTATTCTCCGGTTTAAGCCTCCGACTCGGATCCATGTAAAGTCCTTTAGGACCAAGGCCAATACCAACAACGTGGCAGCTACGGTCGCCAATGGCTTCTATGAGCAGCTGGGTGTACCCGGATCCGGGACGTTACCTGAAATAAAGCGGGCTTACAAGCAGCTGGCCAGAAAGTATCATCCGGACGTGTCGCCTCCTGAGAAAATGGAGGAACATACCCAGATATTTATTCGGGTCCAAGAGGCGTATGAGACACTTTCGGATCCGGAAAAGAGAGCTCTGTATGATCGTAACATGGCTCAAGGCTTTCACCTCCCTTCCAGGAGAAGTTATCACTGCCAGAACCACATGGTATGTGCCTTTTTTAACTTGGTTGTGAAATTATCTGCCTATGATCCATTCAGGTAAATCCGTAGTAGATTTCTTGTTTTGGTAAAAAATTAAGGTTCGTGGGTGTTAATTACATTGACTTGTATATGGCTGGTTCGTGTTTCGGGGTGATTGTTCTGTTTATTTCATTGGGGCAATCCATGCTGATTATGATCCGCAATCAGGAAATGGAGGCTAGAAATGAGTGGAAGAAACGGTGGCAAAGCCAGTTATCAGCACTGGAAGGGAGGAGCGCAGCCAAGGTTGCAAGCGGGAACATGACATGGGCTGCTCGATTGCGTAGGGAAAGACAACAACTAGATGGTGTTCTCTTTTAGTTACTGTTACTAAACTCTTAACACGTCTCCTAGTTAAAATCAATTCACCTTTTTTATGCAAATTTTTATGGTTATTTGAAGGTTATGTCTCGCATTTATTTTCTGATTTCTGCGGTAAGCCTCCCTCGCACTTCTCAAAGGAAACAATTTGCTACCCGATCATTACTCGTTATTATGAGTTGAGTCAAATTTATCATTCCGATTTTATTATTCCGAACCAATTGATTTTTACGGTAATGGTAAAAAATAATTTAAATTTATAAAATATATGTTATTATAATTTATCAAAAAAAATTATATAAAAAATATAAATTATAAATATAAATTATAAATTATAAATATATTTTTTTAAAAAAAAATTATTTTATAAAATTTTTTTTGAAACAATAAAATTGATAAATCTTAAATTTATTAAATATAAAAAAATAATAATAAAATTTATCATATTGTCTCATATAGGAATTATTGTACCGTCCCGTAAAACACCTATAATCGCGAGGCTTAGTTGAGTTTTGGTCGATTTCTGTATCAGTGTCACTTAACTCGTGACTGGCATCCTTGTCAGTGTTCTTTGATCGAACTGCAGCTGTCAATGGCCCCTTTCGTTGACCATTTTTCTTTTTTGAAGTGATTTGCCTAAATATCTTTTATCCATCTGCCATGCCATATCCCATTTAAACGAAGGGACTCCAGATATTTTCTGTATATGAATTCATTCTTTAGTTTTTATCTGTTAGAGATTTTATGACAAATTAAACCAGGATTTTTTTAAAAAAAAACTAGAAATTCTACTCCGGTTTAGATTTAGGTATATTATGAGATTGATACTGAATTTCATTGGAATTGAAAATAAAATAATAAATATAATTTTTGGATACAAATAGATAAATATATTGCATAACAAGGCTCTTCGGGGCAAAAGCAAAACAAGAGCCAAACGAAATACATTAACAACAAATGACTTGAACAACAAGCACGCTGCAATAGCATGATAAGGGGTTTGGACATTAGAGCTAGCTTGATTCCATATGAATTACTGGTGACTCTAAATTTTTATTTTTATTTTTTTAGAATACTTAAAATACTATTGTTTTAACAACTACAATCGACCATGCAATCAAATTAGCAGCATACCATTCTTTTTCCAGCTTATTTTTTAGCATTCCCACTTCATTTTGGGACAAAGTTACCCTCACGATCATTCCAATATTTTTGCTATCCTTGACAAAGTCATGGGGCCAGGGAAAAACCACCCCTGCAACTCCCACACCCCCGGATGGTGCAGTATCCAAACTCTGGTTTGTGTCCATTAATTGTTTTTTTTTTATATACAAAAAAATTTTATCACAATTATTTTTTTAAGAGATGAAATTGATAAATCTTAAATTTTAGAAATATAAAAATAAAATAAAGTAATTTATCATGTTATCTCAGATAGGAAATATTTCACCGTCCCCACACGTCTCTAATCGCGAGGTTTAGTTGCCTTCTGGTCGATTTCTGTATCAGTGTCATGTAACTCGTGATTGGCATGTCTGTCAATGTCCTTTGATCGAACTGCAGCTGTCTATGGTTCCCTTTATTGACCGTCTTTCGTTTTTGAAGTGATTGGCCTAAATATCTTTTATCCATCCACCCATGCCATTTCCCATGAAAATGAGAGGGACTCCAGATATTTTCACTAGATGCCAAATGAATCTGGCCCGTTTTTGTCCCCTCCTATATATGCATTCATTCTTTAGTTTTTATATGTTAGAGATTTTATGTCAAATTAAACCAGGATGTTCTTTTAGAAAAACTAGAATTTCTTTCTTTTTTAAAAAACTAGAATTTCTACTCCTGTTTAGATTTAGGTATATTATGAGATTGATACTGAATTTCATTGGAATTGGAAATAAAATAATAAATATAATTATTGGACACAAATAAATAAATATATTGCATAACAAGGCTATTAGGGGCAAAAACAAAACAACAGCCAATCGAAATACATTAATAACAAATGACTAGTACAACAAGCACGCTGCATGATGAGGGGTTTGGACTATAGAGCTAGCTTGATTCCATATGAATTATTAGTGACTTTAGATGTTTATCTTAAATTTTTTAAGATACTTAAAACACTCTTGTCTTAACAACTACAAACGACCATGCAATCAAATTAGCAGCATACCATTCTTTTCCAGCTCGTTTTTTAGCATTCCCACTTCATTTTCTGGCAAAGTTACACTCACGACCCTTCCAATATTTTTGCCATCCTTGACAGAGTCATGGAGCCAGGGAAGAACCAGAACCACCCCTTCATCTCCCACACCCCGGATGGTGCAGTATGCAAACTCTGCTCTGTCTCCATTCAGTTCCAGTCCGTACAAACCAGCTTCTTCCAGATCCACAAACGTCAGATTTGCACCATAAACAATGTAATCGCCTACCCCGTTATCTCTTTCCACTAGTTCTTCCATTTGGCTGGTCTCATCCATGGCTTGTTCATCAACTAGCAACAGTGCCAGTTTCTCCAAGTCCGAACCCACAATGCAAAAATCTGCCTCCACTGATTTTATAATCTGACTGTTGCTCAAAACCCCACATCCCGGAGCCTTGGGGTTTTTCTTACAAACAGTCACGATTTTGGGTTCGGCTCCGTCTCTGGCTCTGGCGATGCATTGCCACATTGTGGCACACAGGGCCTCGAAAACTGGAATTTCTACGGTTTCATCTTCAGCACGTACCTTTGAGTGTAACTGAAGCACCTGTTGTGCAGTTAAATTGAATGTCACTGTTTTCATCTTCGAGTTAATCGCAATTGCCCATGTGTCACCAACCGGGTGGACCCGTTTTATTGATGGCGGCTCCTTAGCGAGCTCACATTGTACCTTGGATTCGTGGGCGCGGAAGAGTGGCTTTGTGATTTTGAGTGGCCCATGGGATTTAAGACCATCGAAAAATTTGCCCCAGCTGTTCATGGCATCAAAGGCGGAATATACATCTCCTAGTATATGAGCCCAGCTTAGGCCCAGAGATGATCCTCCACAGCTGAATTTGGTGATCTAATCGAAAAAAGAACAGAAATAACAGTTAATGATATTGGGTTTCTTCCGATCATATGCTAAAGTGAGTTATACATACAATTTGATCCGAATATATTGATCTATTTCACAGGGATCTATTTAATCACCCACGTAAAATTGCACCAATGAATGAGAAGACTATACCAATTAATAATCAAAATCATTTATTTCGTGATTAGATGGCTAATTAGACATGGGATAAAAATAATGTGGACAGATCTAACCAATCTTTACAAATATTCTTAAAATAATCAAAAGGTCAAAATAAAATCATAAAGAGGCCGTCAGAGAACAGCCCCACCGACACAAAAAAAACAAAGATGAAGTCGAAGTCCGCTGGCTAACGGATAAACAAATATATATTTTTTTAGCGAATTGGAGGAAATTCAACGGCGATTAAGTCTCGATCTAATCCATTTCATGCATCCTGCTTTTGATTCTTACATTAACGGTGCTATATGGCACTTACACAATCCCACATTAAAAGCAAATTAAATGTGAAAGATATGAGATTTATAATTTATATAATAGTAAATGAGCTCTTTTTTAATAATATAATAGTAAATGAGTTAATTTAATTATAATATAAGATAAAATATAATTTTTACTCATCTTATTTGTAATTACAATTAAACGAAAAATCGGCAGGGTATTTTTTAGAGGAATGAGGAGACCAGCTCGAAAGTGGTAGATAAGGAAACGGTTCATGTACGAATGCTTTCAAGAAATGGCATGTTTTTTAGTATCAACGAAAATATAAGCAGAAGCAGCCTTTCTATATCAAAGTACTGTAGTATGATGTATGAAATCGACTCAAAGGTACTGAAATATGGAAAGCTTATTCGTGCAGATCCGTCGTGCTGGATGTTTTGTCTTGCCAGGCTTAGTTCCCTATAGTTGTCGTGTCTCTATTTTACTGTGTTGCTATTTTCTTCATCTCCTACCTCTTTCTGCTAACTCCATCTTATGTTATTATGCAAGTTTTGTTTCTCTACTTTTTATCCTTTAATTCTAATTTCTGTTTGGTTACTTTCCCGCAATATTGCTTTCTCCTGGTGATCTAAAAGAGAAGAACCTTAACAGTTGATGTTGTGATATAAAAAAATGAGAAATGGAACGTGAAATTACCTGTATGTAACAGGATGGAGAGAATGATAGTTCGGGACCAAGAGGGATATGATAAACAAGCAGTTCATCAACAGAACAGTCTCTCGTTTCCAGCCATTCGTGGATCGTCTTTTCACACTCGGCTTCAATAAGCCTCACCCCACAATCGTTGCACTTCATGTATGGCCTTCCATCGTCAGATAGCTTGAACCGACCGCACATCAAATAGTAGTCATTTAGCCAATTGAACATGGAATACTTAATGTTCGCGATGTTTAGCCCCTGGCTCGCTTTGCTACTGAAGAAGTACACACCGCTTAGATAGTGAAGCTTCATAGCCAGGTCCATGCCTGTGGGTTCATGGATCACGTCAGATCCTGTGGCTCTGCCAGGTCCAACAGATGAAACCTTGATGTTATAGATCGGTTTTTGATCTTTGCTGGAAACCATTTTGGAATACTGGCAGAAAATTGCTTGAGAAAACCAGGCTGACGGATCTGTGCTTTTAAAGCCTTGCAGTTTAGGTGCCTAAGAGCGGAAAATTGCTTGAGAAAAGCAGGCTGACGGATATGTGCCTTTAAAGCGTTGCCGTTTAGGTGCCTAACCAGTAGCTAGTCTGCCATAAGACGAGCCGGTGATTTAATGCTGGCTATAATTTTATACATACATGTGTGGTAGTGCTATTGGTTATCATCAGAGAACCGTTGATTTCCGCATTGGTCTTTACTTGGTGATGGTAGAGTTTTAATTTTTATAATGACTAAAGAAAACTACGATTCAATACTTCCTCAACTGTAGGAATTAATATTTGATTATAAATTTCATTTATAATTTTTTTATCATAAATGTTGTATATTGGACTTATCCTAATCTAGTTTTGCATGATATTTGGTTATCATCATGACATAGCTATCCTGTGGCTCTAAATTATGGACATGGACATGAACAAGGACGCCAGGCAACAATCCTGGAGCTGTGGTAGCTCCACAATTATCAAATATTTTAAAATTCAATTAATATCTGTCGCCTGGAATTGAATATATGCATATATTATATAAACCAGAAAAAGGAAAGAACAGTTACATAATTTATAAGAGAGTACTTCCACACACTCACACAAGCCAGCAACAATTTATAGCTTTTAATTCAGTCGACATCTGCAATTAAAATCCTTAATGAGGTCATCGCCAACCTTGAAATGCTCAAGCAATATCATTATCCACCAGTAGGCCATTATTTTTCAGCTCAAATTTAACCTTCCCCACCTCTTCTTCTGGGAGGGTTACCATTACAATCCTTTCGTACCTCCCCGCTTTCTCAGGGTCTTTATCCGATGGAAATACCAGAACAACTCCTTCACTTCCCACGCCTTGTATGCTGTAATGCACCCTCTGAGGTTTGCGTCCATCCCATTCCAATCCATACAAATTAGCCTCTTCTGCATCAACAAATGTCAAATTTGACCCATAAAGCATATAATCGGACACTCCATCATCCATTTCCACGGTTTCTTCTATTTGGCTGTTCTCCACCACCGCTTGATCGGCTAACAGCACGGCTAACTTTCCCATATCCGAATCCTCCACAGAAAAATCTGCCGTTACCGAACTTATAATTTGACTATTGCGCAAAGACCCATCCCTGACTGTTTTGGGATTCTTTTTGCAAAGAGTCACCGTTGCGAGTTCAGACCCATTTTTTGCTTTGGCTATACATTGCCATAATATGGCACACAATGACTCGAAGAATGGGACATGATCAATATTGTTTTGAAACCACTTTTTTGATTTCAAGTCAGATAATTGTGGGACAGTTAAACGGAAGGCAAATGTCTCCATGTTGTAGCTGTCAGCAATCGTCCAATGATCACCGACAGGGTCAACCCTTTTCAACGAGAGGGGTTCGTTGGCGTATAGAGATCGGGCTTTAGAGTTGTGGAGATGAGGGAGCGAATCACAAACCTTCAGCGGACCGTATTCCTTCAGATCAGCCAGGAACTGGCCCCACTCGTTGATGCAATCAGAAAGTGAGAAAATATCTCCCAGTACGTGGGCCCAACTCAGGCCTAGAGCCATACCTCCACAGCTGAACCTCGTTACCTGGAAGAGATTACTATCAGAACTAGATGGCCTTTAAAGACTGCATGATTTGGAGCTTTAATGCTGATACCTTTTATCTTTCGAATGCTTTATAATAAGGAAATTATAAAATAAGAAAGGTCCAAAAAGAATAAATATGTACGAATTAGTAATATTCTCAGAAGAATGAAAGAGTGGAACTTTGCTTGATCTGGTGTGAAATGAATTGTTGTACACTGCCAAAAAAAACTTGCTCTAGAAAAAGATTGTATGAGCATAAATACCATTTTTTTGTGATGGTGATGTTTGTCGGTTCAGTTTGGGTTTTGTTTAAAAAAAATGTGGTAACCGGTTCAAAACGTCTTTAACGTTGTACCAAAACGTAACCCACCAAAACCAATTGGTGTCCGTTTTATCGATTCGGTTTGGTCAAATTTTTACACCCTTGTTTTGGACAAAATCGTATGTTTCTTCTTATTCGACAAATGAAAACGTTTCCAATTTCTCGTCTACCACTAAGTTTTGATGCTTTCTACCTTGCCCTATATATATTATTGGCTAAAACTTTATATAAAGCATAACATATATAATGTAAGACGACATTGCCGGAACCTGCAAGAGTCAAAAGAAGTTAAAAGCCAAAAACCTCGTCCACAAAAATCATATACCAAGAACTAGATATTTACCTGCACATATAACAAAGGGGAAAAGAATAGCTCAGGACCAATGGGAAGATGGTAAACAAGCAGTTTATCAAGAGACTTATAATCCCTTGTGCCCAGCCAGTCATCCACTGTTTTATGGCATTCGGCTTCAATGAACCTGACGCCACAGTCGTTACATTTTATATAGGGTCTCCCAGTGTCTTCATATCGCCGAAACCTGCCAGAAAGGACATAGTAATCGTTCGACCACTGGAACATTGAATTCTTTATGCGCTTAATGGACATCTCCTTGCTTGCTTCACTGCTGAAGAAGTAGACCGCTTCTAGATAATGCAGTTTCATGGCCAGGTCCATGCCACAGGGTTCATGCACCACATCAGTCCCAGTAACACGGCTTGGTCCTACTGATGAGAGCCTGATGTCGTACACCGGATTTTTGTCGTTGCCACGAACCATGGTGATCAGAGAAATTCGATGGAGACAAAACAGAAGATTATTTTTTGTTCTCTGTTGCGAATTGTGCTTGTCTGGGTTCGCTGTGCATGCAGCAGCTCTTGTGGGCAGCTTATATTGGCGATGGTGGTGTCAGATTTGGGGTTGGTATCATTTTTCTGACCGTTGGATTTTTAGGTGAGCAATATTAATGGGGTATCAGTGGATGTACATGTATAAAGTGTTATTGGTAGAGCTACGCATGTGTTGAGTAATTATCTGCAAGTGCATTTAAGTTCATCTTCATCATCAGCATAATAATAACTACACTTAATTCGGCGCAGAACGCAGAAGTTACACCAATTCTACCAACCATGTAGCGCTCGAGTACTGCTCCAGACAGACTCGTATCCTGTAGTAGAATATGCAAGGAAGACTCGTATTTCGACAGCAGCTTTTCTGCATTATATACACCAGGAATATTTCCTTCCTTACTATGAACACTTGGGATACAACGTTATTTTTTAATGATGTCTTCGGATATTAGACAAATGACCAATTAATTATTACATTGAAATGATTATTTGACGAGAGGATGATGACTTTATAACCGACGATCGAAGGCAAAATTGTTTATCAAGCAAGTTAAAAACTTTACGAAGACCGGGTTAAGCATTTGCAGTGATCTCAGAGCCCATGACTTAATTATATTCCCAGCAGTGCCGTATATATTCGCTGGCAAGCTTCCGGCAATGTCGTCTTAATTGTAGCTCATGGCTGCCATCAATGGTTACATGTGACAAATCATCCGTCATTTTCTCCGGTGGTAAGTCTTCCTACAGTCAAATTTATTTTAACCCTATCTATTATTTATAGATTTTTTAAAATAACAAAACCCGAAGATAGTTTCAAGCTATCCCCATCACACCAAACGAGCCCTAATAGGAAACTGAGATACTAAACGAGAAATGAATAGATCACAAATCCCAACTAGATAACATTAACAATCTATGTTCCTTGGCACATGTCTATGATCACCGCCTTTAAGAGGTCGCTTATAGTCTTATGGATCAGTTTGGTAGGTTGGAATGGTTTTAATCGGAGATAAAAAATTTAAAAATTATTTTATAATAATAAATTTTTATTTGATTTAATAATAAATTAATAATTTTATTATTAAAATATTATTTTTTCATAAAAATTGCTTTTTTATATACGACACTAAGGTGCCATACAGACCCTTGAAGTTGAAAATCTTAATTATTCGCACGCATTTGATTTACAATTTCACTGAAAGTACTAACAGAGAAGGTTAATTAGGGATCTTTCGGAGAGCAAAACTTTTGCTTCTTTAACAGTTTATAGGGGTTGCCCCTTCTTTTGCAGATGGAACTCATGGAAGATGCAGTCGAGAATATAAGATTTTCTTCTGTTCTCTCGTGTTGTGCTTAAAAAGTTATAATAAGTTAATTAAAAAATATATATTCTAATTAATTTTTTTCGATTGATATATATATTGAAAGAAATATTATATATTAACAAACAGAACAAAATTTGTTTATATAAAGAAATATAATGGTTTAGATATTTATGAAATATCTAGTCGGATATCATCAAGAAATGGACAAAACCAGAAAAGGTATTCAAGAATGTACGCTGTATGCATCTACTTAATTCTACTAGCTGTTTTCCTCATCTTTTTAGACAAACCATTTGAATTTTTGTCGCTTTTTTATTCTTTTGTCGTCAACTCTTCGCTATATCGCAACGTCCTTGCTGGCATTTTGCTTTTTCTTTGGCCTGCTTGACTTTCTTGTTTTTCCAAGTCATTATGCGGTGCATGTGGCAGCTAGGCGCGATGGGGAAAGGCTGTCTACATGTCAACCACCTCAACAAACTCGGCGGCTCCTACTTAATAAACAAACTCGGCGGCTCCTATATAGAAATAGTTCTTAACGTTTTCAGTAGGACGAATGATTATGATCCATGGTGATAAATTTGCAGTAACTTCGGACAGTGCGTGCGCGAATATACATGTCGCCCAACGTACATAATTATCATAGTGCATGGTTTCCTTAACCCCTACCGGGCCGGGTCCCTGTGTATCAATGATCATCCGATTTAAGTTATTCGTCTCATACACAAAAGACATTTTAGTAGGTTTAGATGATTCTTGAGGATAAATCGTCTCGCCATAAATATTAGGAAAAGTAAGTTGAATCACTAGTATAGAAAAATTAATAATGGGTGATGTTCTTCAAATTATATCATTTGTTTATATATACAGTAAAACATCTTAAATTTAATATACTAAGAATTAATATTCTCTAATAATTAATGAATTTTACATCCATGGATATCATTGTTTTGTTATAATTAATATTTTTTAATTTATAATAATTAATATAATTTTAAGTATTTATTAATTTTTAGAGATCATTGTATTACTGTTCATTTTATGTATCCAATAATATCTAAGAAGTTTTTTGGATATGCAATGTATTATGTAAATAACGTAATACTCTCAACATACTTCTTTAGTCCACTTTATCAATATTCAGCATTTGTACCACCATGCGCATAGCATGCAGCGGATTGCGAAGACTATGAGTTATGTTGTCTCACTTGACACTCTCTTCTTCTACCTTACATGTGTTGTCATTGTTGCCTGCCACCAAAACAATAAGCTCCTCATCAGTTATTTATTGATATTTTTTTGCAATTCCTCTATTAGATTAAAGAGATTGTCAATTGATATTAGATGACTGACAATAAATGACTAAATTATTGCTCTAAAATCTTAGTTAATCAAAGTTTTCTATGCATATATTTTTTCTATCCTCCTATGCAATTTGGATGCGGAAAGCCAAATATGTTTGAAGTAGTTTTGCTAAGATGAAGTGGAACCTAAGTAGCTTTGCTCCGAAGCATGATAGTTAATCAGTTAACCTTGTCAATATTAGTGGAACTAGCTTCGTCCATATCAATCATTGCTTGCAGCTGGTAGTGGCATTATTATAAAATTATCCTAAAATCTATCAGTTGGATTTTGGATGTGAAATTCAGCAAAAGAGATTAAACACATTGAGATTATCTAAAATATGCAAAAACACGTTATCAATGAAGAACGATGTAGTCGATTTACTTCTATATTATGATAACATATTATTATTATTAATATTGGTCTCTTATTATATTATAATTTCAACCAATCATATAATGATTCTCTAATATTGCTTAGGGAGAAGCATTATGGTATAATTAACATGCTTACATTCTATTTTTTAATCAAAAACAAGTTTACTCTTTTGTTTGGTACCTCAAGTAATTGTGGTAATTGGTTTTGGATGTGATGTATTGCTACTTTTAAGACAATAAAAAAAGACATGACTAGCATAACTATACAGTTAATGGTCATAAGTCAGAGAGTTAAGGCATAATGCAACTTCAATATTGATTCTAATATTAATTGGTTTTGGATGTAACTACTTTTAGTATTATAAATGAGAATATGATAGATATAACAATCAATGTCTGTGGTTGAATCAGAAACGGACTAATCCATTGTATATATGTTTTAATTAATTTTAAAATTTATATTTTTTAAGTATGAGACAATGAAATAAATAAATTATAAATTAAATTATTTAGTCTAAACAAAAACTTATCAACTCATGAGGTTATTTATGCATGATATCTTAAAATTGGTAATTTATTTTTAAAATTTTAAATATAGATAAATACTAAAACAATGAATATATATATATATATAATAACTTTTTATATACGATATAAGAACTAAATTATATTTTTTAATTAATAAAAAATTATTAATTTATAATATAGTGTATAATATGAACTTTTCGGTTTAATTTTAAAAACCTCGACAACTACTATCTTAAATGTCCTAGGCCATAAAGTTAAAAGAATGTAGACATACCTAATGCAACTTCCGGTCAGATTTTGATATTGGTTGGTTTTGGATGTGACTTTTTAAGACAATGAGCGAACGCTTATCAAAATAATAGAAAAAAAAAGGACAATAAACGAAGACATGATTGATATTATCATTAACTACGCAGTTGAGAGTCCCGTGTCAGAGAGATAAGTCGATACTGAATGCAATTACCGGGTTAATTTTTACGATATTCGACAACATTCCCGAAGAGTAGAATTTAGACGTAAACAAGAGTTAATTAACCCATACAAAATAAATGAAAATATTCTGCTTTTAATTAGTACAGGTTGACCACTACAAGTAGACAAGTTTACCGTTGGATGTCACATTCATGTAACTGACACCCACTGCTGGCAATAAAATGAAGATGTGATAGCATACCTACTTCAACAATATCGTACAAGCTTTCGCAAACATTTCTGCTCAAGCGATTAATGCTGCCTTATTTTTTATTTTTTTATATATGAAATGCCGCCTTAATTATCTGGAAAAAATCTATTGCCAAGAAAACGTAATTTCCCTATTCTTAAAAAAAAATCCTCAAATTATATTTATTTAATAATAGTTACACAAGTTTGTTGTTGGCTAATGGCTTAATATATATATATAATAAAAAAAATTAATAGATGTAAATTTATTTTTTATTTAAAACTTTAAAGATTCAATACTGATACAAAATATCCAACAAGAATTTAGGAATGGGTAGGAGTGGGATAAAATTATTGTACAATTTGTCCATCGATCCGGCCATTTGCCCATATGCATTCTTATATTCGTAAAATTTATTTGTTATAGGAACGTAACCTGTGCATATTAAGATGTTCTCAATGTACATGTTTCTGTTTACATCTTGACTCATGCAACTTACGAAAGGCTGATTATATTCAATAACCCGGAGTTACATGCAAGATAACAATGTAAGATCCACTAACCTTATTCCATGACACAACTTGATGGACTCTAATCTGCTTCACATCACATCTTCCCTTTACTAAGAGTAAGCGTGTACTTTTTAATTATCTGACTCTTTTAAATAGCTAACGGCTATGTGATCACCAGAAATTCATCAGACCATGCTCAGATAAAAATAGAAACTGACCGGTAACTCCTTATTCTTATAATGGCTGCTGCCGGTTGCAAGAAGTGATCATCCTACTTTGCCTGACGAGCACAGGCGGCAAGCAAAAAGCTCCCCAGCACAGTAATGCTAAAGCTTTGGAAGATCCTTTTTGAAGCTTGTCCTCGATTTATAACAGTATTTGGGGATCCAATCCGGTAGAGCAAAAATGTGAGGGGAAGGCCTTATCGGCAAGCTAATTATGATTCCTTGACGTACAACCATAAACGACCAACGACCAGCGGTAACGATCAGCTAGACAACTCAGTTTCTTTTCGGAAAAAGAAACGAAGAAGAAAATGCAAATTTATTTCCACGTACGGTAACATTGTAACATGTTGCCATTTTAAAAATAAAGACCACTCTTGCATTTTGCATCAAATAATGATTAGACAAAGGGGACGACTGTTTTATTCCCTATGTTAGAGAGCATTAGTCCAATTATAAAAATAAAATTTTAGACCCGCCAATTATAGATTGAAACATCAACACATAATAGGAAAAAAAACTAATTATATAGTTTATTTTCGGCAATTACCAGTTTACACTATGAATCTTAAAATTACCATTAGGTACATCTATTAAAATCATGACTATTGTTAAGAACAATATACCTGAAATTGCGACATTTCTACTAACACACCATAATTAATTATAACCTTACGGTTATAGGTGATGAATATGGGAGTGGAGAAACATAAAGCAGCAATAGATTTCCTGACATGGTATAAGAAAGTAAAAAAGGGCAAGAGTTGACAATGATAGAATCAATAAATATACCGCGCTGTTTTTGGCACATATGGGGTTAAGGGTAGGTACCAGTATACATCTTGGCGCTGGATGTTAAATTCCATGCCCGACAACTAATGTGTAGTTACCAAGATGTATTGATGTTATAACCAAACACGTAACGACAGATACCCAAACCAGTGGTAAAATACCAACTCCAAAGAGGTGAACTCATACCTACTACGAAATTCAAATAAGTTTGTAACTTTTATATATTTAGATGGACTAATAATATAAGAGGACTGGTGGTTATGGGCCTTGGGTAGAAGGAAGTAGGCAATGTAGCACAGAATCATAGATGGACCGCTGAGAAAAGAGGACCGGCTTTCATGGGGAGTTGGTCTGGGTTAGTTGGGCTTTATTTAATCCTTTGACCAATTGGTCAGTTGGAACATACATACAGAGAGTTTACTGTTCCCGCAGGAAATTTCATGGGCTCTGATCTCAAGACGCAACGTATTAAAAATGCTCCATTTCGCTGTATCCCAATGATAACAAACAGACCACTTGACAAACTTCCACAACCCGGTAGCTAAATCGGGTTGTGGGTTTGTATCCGAAATCTCTTTATGCCGAAGTCACAATGGCATGTGTAAATGCCACATCCCATTTCTTGGCATCTTGATCACATGCTTCTTGGCTTTCGTGTTCAACGGATTTTCCAATATATTCACCAATTTCGGTACAGGAACTGGGGAAGTGTTGCCGAGATTATAAGCTCTCAACTGCGCTGGACCTTTCTCCTTGCCACCACTTACGGTGCTCTTTTCCGCCGTGTCATGTGCCCCCAGGCACCCTATCACCACATCATCAATGTATGCAAAGTCACGAGTTAGCTGTTTGTCGTCTTGAGTCTGGTAGATATCAATGAATTTGCCTTGCAGAATGTCCTTTCTAAAGAAGAAATAAGCCATGGCATCTCTTTCTGTGAGTGAAAGCCCGTAAATACGGTTGCAACTATGGGCTATTCCTCTCCTCCTTTGTTCGCTGCATAAAGACTTGCTGCAGGTTGATCTGTTCAGTCCAATTCAGGGAATGGCAATCGGTATTTAGCCCATAAAACTGAGCTAAATGAGGCCCACACGATGGCCGGCTGTGGGTTTCCACTTTTTGCTACTTCCAGATGATTGCAAATCCTGCAGCAATGTTTTACCTCACGTAGAACTGTGGGTTTTGGATAGCTTTATGGTGCTTCCATGAGCAAACTTAAGGCCACGACTTCACCGGACAAAAGTTCTAGATCAGTCTTACAGATCATAATTGAAGTAACGAGTCGGGAATCTTAACACAGTAAATTAAGTACCAAGAGAGGGCTGATGACGAAAAAGCCCAATCTGAAAAATAAGCCTTGAGATTCGTCAGTAAACCAACTGGCGGGAAAAATTCTCTCCTTCCACTTATATTTTTTCAAATAAAGGATAAGTTTTCTCTCCAACAATGTGCTGAGAGGCAGTGGACAGTCGCAGCGTTAAACCTCCCTGGGAAACCTAATGATGTCCTTTGACATCGTTTAACTCATAAGAAGAAACCTAGCCCTGGAATTTATTTAGCTTTTCTGAAAACTTAAAAAATGAAGAATTATTACTTTATTGCCCGTTTAAGGTGATAATACAACAAGTTTCTTGGGAATAATATAACGAAAAATCAACAAAATGACAACATAAACTTCAGCAAAATAAAAAAAAACTCTACGGCTAACCAACACAAAAAGAAAAAGAAAAAGAATCAACAAAAATGAAAGCCTTTTTTCTTGTTTTTTCTTTAGCTGAATGTTGAGGTAAGAGTGCAAATTTAGTGTTTAGACCTAATCCTTGTACTTCATTTCGGACATCAGAAAGCCAGGCATGTCAAAGGAGCCAGAGAACTTCTCAACATCAGCCTTGAGCTCTACAATATCCTTGTTGTTCACCAGGCCCTTGTTGAAGTCCTTTAAGAGCTTTCCATGTTCCTTCTGTATGCTCAATGTAATGGTCACGGCACGGTGAAGGAACTCTCCAATTTGCTCAAAATCCTTCTCAACCAACCCTCTTGAAGTCATTGCTGGGGCACCTGACAAAGGAAATTCCGATTATCAGTTAAAAAGTACTCCGAAGGTATTCATCCTGCCGACTTTTCCCAAAACATACAAGAACAAAAACCTCTGACTGAGCTTATTGTAATCCCTAGACACAGTCACATGCTTTAAGTTCCCGGCATTGTAATTAACGCAAACAAAATTAAACCCAAGAATCAAGTGATAGTTCCTACCAATTCTAACACCTCCAGGAGCCAAAGCACTGCTGTCACCAAACACAGCGTTCTTGTTTACAGTGATGTTGCAAAGGTCACAAAGCTTTTCAACCTTGTTGCCTGTAAGAATAATGTTAAATAATCAAAATTTTCCCCATGAAATCAAATGGCCTTTCCACCAACCAAGTAATTCAATTGTTTTACCAGTTAATCCAAGAGGTCTAAGATCCCACAAAACCAGGTGGTTTTCAGTTCCACCGGTGACCAACTTGTATTCCTTGCTCATCAAATAGTTTCCGAGAGCGACGGCGTTTGCCTTGACCTGTTTAGCATAAGACTTAAAACCGGGAGCCATCGCTTGCTTCAGTGCAACAGCCAAAGCGCCTATCTGGTGATTGTGGGGACCGCCTTGAAGAGAAGGGAAGACAGAGAAGTTGATCTTGTCTTCAAAATCATACACGGCATCCTCCGGCTGGCCTTTCTTAGCTGGTTTAGGCCCCTTTCGATAGAAGATCATACCCGCCCTTGGGCCCCTCAGACTTTTATGGGTAGTAGTGGTAACAATGTCACAGTACTCGAAGGGGTTGGCAGCTTCCTAAAAAAAAGAAGCAAGAACATGTCAAGACAAAACACAGGTTATTGAAAACCAAAATCAACGTTAAATGAAAAACAGTTATGACGAGAAAGGAGAAGAAGTATATTTATTGAAGCACGGATATAAAGTATATTTATTGAAGCACGGATATAAAGTATATTTATTGAAGCACAGATATAAAGTACATAAATAACCACATCTGAATCAAACTATTGTTGAAACCATCCTAAGCATCAGATCCGAAAACTTTAGAACAAATAAGTTCAACTCGCTTGAAGTTATTTAAATTACAGATAAGCCCCAATACAATTCGAACCAAGCTTAATCAGAACAGACCAGCTATATGATCCTGTCACAAACATATTTTCCTGATTGCGCCACTAAAATATTCGCCTCTTGCAACAGAGATCATGCAGATTCGATGGAAAAATCCAATCGCCACGAACACACCAATTTTATTCAAAAAAATAAAATACACGCACTAATAACTACAAGTTTTAAATCCCAAAACAAATAAAAAGGCAACTTCAGATTCCACATCTAAATGTGGGATCCAGTAAAGCTGAAAGACTTACCGCATTGAATCCCAGTATTTTATCCTACCTTGTCAGTAGAATAAAAATACTCAACAGCCAGGTAAAACAACATGGCGAGCAGCCCAAATTTTAAAAATTTCAATTTGCATTTAAAAGATGGATAGAAACCATAACACAACAATATCTAGATCTGCAACCGACGAATTACATAAAAACTGCATTTAGTGTCGCATGGTAGCTCTGAAATGAGAATTCAAATCTATGGTTATCAAATGCAGCAAAACTGCATAAAGAATAGACCCAATCCACACACCAGCATGCAGTTCAACTATCCACGATTACAAAGGGAAAATCATATACCTGAGCAGCAACAAGGCCACTTATATGAGCCATATCACAAAGCAAAAGAGCGCCACACTTGTCCGCGACGGACCTGAACCTAGCATAATCCCAATCTCTTGGGTATGCACTTCCTCCGCAAATAATCAACTTGGGCCTGAAATCCAACGCTTTCTCCTCCAGCTTATCATAATCAAGATAGCCAGTCTGCGAATTGACCTTATACGGCAAGCTCTCGAAGTAAATCGAGGTTGCAGAAATCTTCTTTCCTCCAGAGGTATAGTACCCATGGGTGAGATGTCCTCCAGAGGGAAGGTCTAGCCCCATGATTCGATCATGGGGTTGGAGTACGGCTGTGTAGGCAGCGAAGTTAGCAGGCGAACCTGAATAGGGCTGCACATTAACTCCCCACTTAGTGGGATCGAGATGGAAAGCCTGGAGTGCCCGGGAGCGGCACATGTTTTCGATCTCGTCAATGTACTCATTTCCTCCATAATATCGGTTACCGGGCATGCCCTCGGAGTATTTATTGGTTAGGGCGCTGCCAAGGGCCTCTATCACGGCGAAGGAGGTGAAGTTTTCAGATGCGATGAGCTCGATCCCGCGGCATTGCCGGCGTTTCTCCTTCTCGATGAGATCATGGATCTCCGGATCGACGATGGCTAGGGAGGTGTTGCCCCACTTTGATACCGGATCCATATCAGGGAAGTGACCGATAAGAATGATTAAAAAAAAAAGGAAATGGAGGGAAAGGAGAAGTGCGAATGGGAGGGGAATGAGTTGTTGGTTTAATAAAGAGCGTGGTCGTAACTCGTAACAGTTGCGTGAAATGACTACTTTGGGCTTTGACACAAGAACCGAATGATATTTTACTAATACGATGCCGTACGGGATTTTCTCCTCACTTGCATTTTTCCCATTGCAAAATCTCAGTATGATGTTTTGGGTTTCATTGTAATTAAATCGTGCGGTGCTTGACTGTTCTGCGTCGAAATTGCACGACCGCAGAGATGGATGACAGTATCGTGACATTGAAAATTTTATCAGTGCAGTACACAAAGATGGGCAAGACCTTGTCCATTAACTAATTAGCAATCAAGACTGGCATTTACACTTTCTCTCGGCCACTTCACTATTTACTGGGCTGTCCTTTCTGGACCGGAAGAATAGTATCTTAGATTAACATTAAAACTGATACAAAGCAGTAGTGGATGCATGATCACATGGGTTTCCATTGGCGAATCGGCAATTTTTTTGCCTTTTCTTTAGAATGCGGGGAACATGGTAATTAATAAATAGTTAAAGCAAACACTACGGTCACGTTTCACAATCATTTGATTTTGGTGGTCACCCACTAAATGTCCATTACCGAGATTTTTCTATTTTTGTTTGAGGGGCTGGAATCGCACTCTTGCTTTCAACATATAAGCTAAGCAGTTGTGACTATGGGGTACCTACCCCACCAACTTACCAAACCGCGAATTATAAAAAACTCGAGCGTCCACTGTACACATTTTCAAGCACCTCTAAATATTTTATCTAATTAGATTTTCAAATTATGTAGCAAATTTGCACGTTCGAAATTAATAACAAAGAATTATTCCTACTATCCATATTCATGACCACAAAAGGGCCGGATCACCCTCTCATCCACATGCAAATCAAATCTACTAAAAACTCTCCATTACAAGATCTAGTCATCCACCAACTTTTTTAATAATTAATTACAATTTTTTTAAAAAGAATAAACCAATTACTCACCACTCACCAGTCACCAGTCACTAGGCATTTTCCAAACCTAAAATAGGCAGATAATTCAAATCTCTAACCTATTTATTCACACTTGCTCTCACTCCAACCCTCGCCACCAACCCGCTGTCTCTAGTAGAACAAAGCACAGCATATCCCAGGGAGTACTCAGATCTAAACAAGCGACGAGGCAATGGCTTTAATTGTCGAGAAAACTACGAGCGGCCGCGAATACAAGGTCAAAGATATGTCTCAGGCGGACTTCGGTCGGCTCGAGATTGAGCTGGCCGAGGTGGAAATGCCTGGACTCATGGCTTGCCGTACCGAGTACGGCCCATCACAGCCCTTCAAAGGAGCCAAGATCACCGGCTCCCTTCACATGACGATTCAAACCGCGGTCCTCATTGAAACTCTCACCGCCCTTGGTGCCGAAGTCCGCTGGTGCTCCTGCAACATCTTCTCCACCCAGGACCACGCTGCTGCTGCAATAGCCCGCGACTCTGCCGCTGTCTTTGCCTGGAAAGGTGAAACTCTTCAGGAGTACTGGTGGTGCACCGAGCGCGCTCTCGACTGGGGAGTTGGCGGTGGCCCCGATCTGATTGTCGACGATGGTGGCGACGCCACACTCTTGATCCACGAAGGAGTCAAGGCCGAGGAGCTCTTCGAGAAGACTGGACAGGTTCCCGACCCGTCCTCTACCGACAATGCCGAGTTCCAGATTGTTTTGACCATTATCAGAGACGGGCTTAAGACTGACCCTAAAAGGTACCACAAAATGAAAGAGAGATTGGTTGGCGTCTCGGAGGAGACAACCACCGGTGTCAAGAGGTTGTATCAGATGCAAGCTAGTGGCACTTTGCTTTTCCCTGCTATCAACGTTAACGACTCCGTTACCAAGAGCAAGGTAATGTGTCCTTTACTCTTATTAAATGTGTTTGGATTAGATCTGTGCTATACTGTTCTAGATCTGGTGTCTTTTTTATCATTGTCTTATGTCTCAGATCTGTTATGCCTGTATTAGGGTATACGTCGTGGTTATTTTTTTGTTTAGATCTAATATTTGCTAGTTTAGTTAGTTTATTTGTTTGTCTTGCACTGGAAGAGTTTTCTCTCTATAGTTGTTTGGTGGTATATAAATGTCAATTTCTTAGTACATTGATGATTGACATTTAACAATCATCCATTGATTACGAAACGTTTGTAAATGCAACTTTACTTGATTTGTCTGTCATTTTGGTTTTGGTCTAACTTTTGCTGTTAACAGTTTGATAACTTGTATGGATGCCGTCACTCTCTTCCTGATGGTTTGATGAGAGCTACTGATGTCATGATTGCTGGAAAGGTTGCTGTTGTATGCGGTTATGGTGATGTTGGCAAGGGCTGTGCTGCTGCCTTGAAGCAAGCGGGAGCTCGTGTGATCGTGACTGAGATTGATCCCATTTGCGCCCTTCAAGCTCTCATGGAAGGCCTTCAGATCTTGACCCTTGAGGATGTTATCTCTGAGACAGACATCGTTGTGACCACCACCGGTAACAAGGACATCATCATGGTGGATCACATGAGGAAGATGAAGAACAATGCCATAGTCTGCAACATTGGTCACTTTGACAACGAAATTGATATGCATGGTCTTGAGACCTTCCCTGGTGTTAAACGAATCACAATCAAGCCCCAAACTGATAGGTGGGTCTTCCCTGATACCAACTCGGGCATCATTGTTTTGGCTGAGGGACGTCTCATGAACTTGGGATGCGCTACTGGTCACCCTAGCTTCGTGATGTCCTGCTCCTTCACCAACCAGGTGATTGCTCAAATTGAGTTGTGGAAAGAAAAAGGCACTGGAAAGTATGAGAAGAAGGTCTATGTGTTACCCAAGCATCTCGATGAGAAGGTGGCTGCACTTCATCTTGGAAAACTTGGAGCTAAGCTCACCAAGCTTTCCAAGGATCAGGCTGACTACATTAGCGTACCCGTTGAGGGTCCTTACAAGCCTGCTCACTACAGGTATTGAGCGCGGAGAGACCTTGAGAGAAAACACAGATGTGTTTGGGCGGCTTGCTTGTTTCGTTTTACAATCTGAGGATGATTTCTGCTAGCTTTCTAGGATTCTGTGCTTGTAGGATTTGTGTTTTGTTAGGATGTCACGGCTGGAAAGGAGATGTTTTGGGTTTGTTATCCTGACTAGGAGCTCGTGGGATTGAATAAGGTTTTGGATGGATCCTGCAATTTGAGTTTAGCTGCTGCGCTTCATCATTTTGTTCAAATAAAATGAAAAAAAATTAGTTTGTTATCATTTTGCGAAAGGAAAATAACTGTCTACTTTCGCAATTTTTTAAGAATATCTTTCCAGATCAAATAAACTCCACGCTTCTACAGTGAGGTCAGTCTTTACACACTGTGATCTGAAAATCTGTGCCTTCTAACACAGACTCTGTAGATGATGATGGGCAGTAGTGAGTTAGGTAAGGCCGCATTTGATACAGGGCCTTCAACTCTTTTATTAGATTATGAAATATAAATTCTACTATTTGTGAGCTTAAAGGGTTGCAGGTCAAGCTCATCAATCATGTTTGTTTCCATTGTTATTACTCATGATTCTAGAAAGACACATGACTCTACATCAACTTTCTGTGTAATAAGGAAATGGAGGAGTATCATCACCAGGTCCATCCTTGGCTGGATCCATCCACTTGGTTCGCGTCAAGTGGAATTCAACGAATTTAGGACCAAATAGTAAAGTATTGGGAATGAATGAAACTTGTTGTCCCGTCATAGGATGTCCATTCGTGTCGATTGAAATCCAATATGCGCTTCCACTGAGTTTTTTCTTTTTCACTGAATTTTTACCATATCACCATTATTGATCTGGCTGGAGCCTAATTCTTTCTTACAATTGTAGTTCGCATGTTAATAGTGAAGGAAAAATGAACTTCTCCGGAAAACCAACATTACATCCAACGTCCCCATTATGCTGTTAAGATTGTGCATGGATTGTGCTCAAATGTTAAACCATCGTACTTGCGATGGCTATATTACCAGAAAAGTACTTTGGATGAAGAAGGGTAATTAGATGTCTTCTATCTTATCCCAAGGCAGTAGACATAAAAGAGCGAAAGTTTCCATTACAGAAAATATGCAGAAATCCTGCCGTGAAATCGTAACCGTATACCGCTAAGAACAGCCTGTGAAGTTGTGACCTTCCTACCAAGATCTGATAATGCAAGCGAGACAACGAAGGCGATTCATTGATAATGAAACTAGTAGTGTCAGGTATGTAACTGGGGCTGCTGTTTGTGAAAGAGATAACCATGACGTGATAAACGCAAGGCAAGAATGACATAGTGGTCTATTTACCTCCTGAGATTTATCTTGGCTGCGTTTCTTTCAGGGCGAATTTCTATCAGACATATAATCTAAATAATTTCAAGGTTAATAAAGAGCAGAGGCTGAAAGCTGTTTTGAGAAAACATCGGATTGCTTTTGAGTTCATGTTCTGTCCAGAAAACAGTACGTTTCCCAATAAATCATCAACCAAATTTTTTTTGAAATATACATCATCAACTAAGTTGTCTTCAACATGTGAAGAAAGATCAAAACCCTTAATCTTCCACGAGAATGCTGAAAAATGAAAGGCACAACAAACCGACACTTGCCATCAAAGTATCGGTTATTTACTCAATCTTTAAAAGATCCGAATCTCTCCGAAACTTAGCCGAATATTCATTTCCATGGCAGAACGAAACATAAATTTTTAAACGTACAATGAACCAAGAAAAGCATATATAGAGAGAGAGACAGAATCCAGAAGCAGGGCATCACCTTACCATCTCTACACCAATTTTTATCATAGAACGTCCGCTGGCGTTAGTTGACGTTTCGGGCACACCTTGTAATGACCTCACATCCTCTACTGTATGGATGAGCGTTTGTAGCAGAACATTGATAATATGAAGCTCCTGGTGTTTCGCACGGTACCTTATCCCTCTTCAACGTCTCGTAGCTAATGTACTTCTTTTGCACCAACAGGACTCGCCTGCTGATCTCTGATTCCATTTCTGCATCCTCAATGCATTCCCCAATCTTCTTGGTGCAGCCCCTGCTCAGATTGGCATCGATCTCCTTGCTTCCCACTGGATTGAGGCCAAAAACTGCATTCTCACTGCCGAATGCGAAATGGGTATGAGAAAAGAGGAGTGGCAGGCAGAGTATGAGAAGCGGAAGACGCATAGATTTGGGCATGTTCTAGGTTCTGGCAGCAGTCACCCCCAGTATCAGCTTCGAGTTTTCGTGGGTTTTATGAAAGTCAGATTTGCGCAGTGAAATTGGACTTCTGGTATCTAAAGGGGTCATCGATGGGAACAAGACAGGCACATAGAAGTCTGTAGTGGTGACACTTTGATTTCCACCGAGCAAGGAAACATGATATGATTTGAGAAAACTTTAAAGTTAGAAAATCATGAATCGACCAACTACACATGATTTCGTGTCATGGCTGTTTTGCATTTGCATGGTCCTAACAATATATAAATAACAAAATAAAAAAAAGTAACCAAACAAATCGTAACGCAGGATAATGACAACCCATCATTAATTGATGCATAAAATAAGAAGAATTAAATAATACGGACCACAGTCATGTCTATAGCTGTTGGTGCGACTACTAATCTACAAAAAATTATATTGGTAAGTATTTACAACATAAAGCATAATTATTTTTAGTAATTATATTATATCGGCCGTGATTAAACGCGGTATTGTCGGTTCTTCACAGTTATAACACCATGTTGCCCTCGTGAGCCCGCTTCCACTTGGGCTGGATCAAGAGATAGTAGGTAGACAAAAATTAGATATTGGGCCTGGGCACACTTGCATCTTCTGTTTGACAATTGTGGAAACTGGAAAAGCTATCTATGTCACAGAGGAATTGGCACCGGCCCAGCTAAAAATGGAAAACCACCGGGATTTTTTGCAAATACAGCTAACAATGCACAAGGCATTTTTTTATAGATGACGATATTAGACCATAATATTAATCTAAAATAAAGAAGAAATGTTAGAGCATATTATTTATATAATATGATTCAATATTTATTAATTACATAACATTTGGTACACCCTCGTGCGTGGAAGAAAAGAATAAAGAAGACTAGACTGGAGGAGGTTAGCATTTATTTATTCAAAGCGTCTCCGTGATATATGCGCATTAGACCGCCTTTTTTAGCCCAAAAACGAGAAAGGAAACAGTCACTGATGACCCCCCAAAAGGTATTTTGAATATCACTTTTTGGATATCTCCTCTCCAAAAAGGAATCCAATCTGTTACATCGTGATTGGACATTTTTGGGTTGAATCAAGCGGTCATAATTGAAACCATCCTGTTGAGTCTTCCTTTCTCCGGTCAATCAACGGTTTTTACTGGGCTAAACGGCACATTAGATTTGTTACGGGTTTCCGTTGTGTGTATGGGGTGGCGGTGCTGCTCCGCCGGTGGGGTTACACTGGTTAGAACTTGCTGCGTTGGAGTTATTACATATTTTCCTTAGGAAACAAATAGAAACTTCCTTCTTTTATTCCTTAATTTGCCAACAGACTAACGGACGTTTGCTCCCTCAATCAATGAAAGTGTGGCACAAAATTCAAGCAGTACATCGACCCGGTTACCTGTTATCATTGTCTTGAAGGTTCTTACCTGCCATCTCACAGAGAACTATCCAGTGGCTAATATCTCACTGCTTGATGCAATACAGGCAAAGCTTTCACGATTCCTATCGATTCCAGTAATCGGCGTTACGGTTCAATGCAATGTGGAGTGCCTATCGAGACAGGATGGAGAAGCCAATCATCAGAAAGTGGTGCAACCATCAACTCTGGTTGGTCATTCTCATCTCCTTTGTCTTATGCGCGATATTGCTCTGCTTTGATTTTTCGGCTCTGAAAGGGAGCCGGGATTGGGTCGTTGATTTGGTTGGCAATTATAAGAACCAAATCACTACCCATAAATCAAATTCCCTAAAGACTCCCGGCGATCTTAATGAGTCCTCTGTTAGACGAACTGAGATGAATTCTCCTGGTGGACAGCCAAACGCGGAGCAGAGTTTGAAAGTGCTCCCTTTCGTTGATCCTTGTTTGGGTAAATACATATATATTCATGATCTTCCTACACGATTCAACCAAGATTTGCTCGATGATTGTGAGTCCATCACAGTAGGGACTGAGCATAATATGTGTCCCTACCTGGCTAATGAAGGCATTGGTAAGGAAGTAATGGAGAATTCGGAAGGGGTTTTGTTAAATAGCGGCTGGTATTCAACAAATCAATTCTTGTTGGAAGTCATCTTCCACAACAAGATGAAGAAGTACAAGTGCCTAACCAATGATTCTTCGATGGCTTCGGCTGTTTATGTGCCGTTTTATGCAGGTCTTGACGTGGGCAGATATCTCTGGGGTGTTAGGACATCAGTGAGAGACCAGTCTGCTTTTGATATTCTCAAGTGGCTTGCCCAAAAACCTGAATGGGAAAAAATGTGGGGCAGAGATCACTTTTTGGTTGCTGGGAGGATATCTTGGGATTTCAGGAGGCAAACTGACAACGAAACTGACTGGGGCAGCAAACTCAGATTCTTGCCGGAATCTAAAAACATGTCAATGTTGGCAATTGAGACTGGTTCGTGGAATAATGATTATGCCATACCATATCCGACTTGTTTTCATCCTTCAAAAGATAGCGAGGTGTTTCAGTGGCAGGACAAAATGAGGATGCAAAAAAGGCAATACTTGTTCACATTTGCCGGTGCTCCAAGAGCTGATCTTCAAGATTCGATCCGAGGCAAGATCATCGAGGAATGCCAAGCTTCAAAGAAACTGTGCAAGTTGCTAGAATGTACTTACGGTTTTCATGGCGCCATTACCTGTGATAAACCTGTTAACGTCATGAGAGTGTTTCAGAATTCAGTCTACTGTTTACAACCAACCGGGGATTCATACACTAGGCGATCGATATTTGATTCAATTTTGGCAGGGTGCATTCCGGTTTTCTTTCATCCAGGCAGTGCCTATGCACAGTATAAGTGGCATCTGCCCAAAAATTATAGCAAGTATTCTGTCTTCATTCCGGTGAGAGATGTCAAGGATTGGAAAACCGGCATCAATGAGACATTGCTCCGAATCCCCAAAGATAGAGTCCTGGCAATGAGAGAGGAAGTACTAAACCTCATTCCAAGGATAATATATGGAGATCCCAGGTCCAGATTGGAGACACTGGAAGATGCATTTGATTTAGCAGTGAAGGGAATTCTCGAGAGAATAGATAGCGTTAGACAAGTAATTCTGGAGGGTAAGGATCCTAGTATTGGATTTGCAGAAGGTGATGATTTTAAGTTTACATTTTCTGGGTATGTAGGAGAAGCTTGATTAGAATTTTGTGTACACCTTATATAGGAATCTATCAGTCGAATGCTTTCCAGGAAAAAGCAATAAACATATAACTTTGAGAAATTTTTGCAGTATCTGTCATTTTCTTAACATCAGAATTGCTTGTGTGGTCTATTGCTACGGTCATAGTGTGCATTTCATTCCTTGTTTTTTTTGCAGTAATTCCTATCTGTTCGCATGAACTATCTTCAGTTCGTTGTCCATAACCAAGCTCCAATATAATCAACTTCTGGTCCTCTGCTTTCGCCGGCTATTTCATTACAGGCCTTGCCGACACAAGTTAAGGGACCCATTACAAGATACAACACGTGACATCCCAGCGACCAAGGCGGCGGCACAGAAGATCACTCTCCTCCTCCGACGAGTGGTGTACGCCTAAAATTTGCCTGAACCACTCGAGGCTGGACCCAACCAATAAATGCCACGTTATCCCACAACACTCATCTGGGTCTTTTTTGTTTTCCCAGAATCCTGTCTGGTCATGTCAAAAGTTAAGTAGAAGATTCCTCCGTCCGGAATATGCTATCCTTTCAACTACACCAAAATTTGTCCGTTTCCCCTTTAATCTCCCCATGACTCACGGCGGATTACCGCCCCCGTGTATGTTTCTGACTTTGGTCTCTTTTAAACAAATACCCCTTTTTTTTTTTCAGTTCACTTTCTGCCCAAATTATTATATTCAAATAATTTAGATTTCTCTCCTCAGAGGGACTCTTTAATATCCCCGTAAAATCTATCCTAGCTACAGAAACTAAATTAGGTTCTGTTGGTAGTGAGTTGATTTTGTTTTTTTTTTTTCAATTATATTTTAATATTTAAAATATTAATTTCTTAACAAATCAAATTTAAATTTATTATTATAAAATTAATTTAATAATTTTTTAATCTGGGAATCAAACGGTCCTTGTATTATTCAAAACAGATCTGTTTAGCACATAACGGGCAGCAGTCCAAAGAAAAACATGGGCCCAATATAACCCAGAATCAACGGGCCTAAAAGAAGGAAATGAAAACCCTCACTGTCTTCTCTGTCAGTGTAATCCATCCCAAACTCGGGTTGTGTTCACAACCAAAGAATCAACGGGCCTAAAAGAAGGAAGTGAAAACCCTCACTGTCTTCTCTGTCAGTGTAATCCATCCCAAACTCTGGTTGTGTTCACAACCAAAAACTCAGATTCTTGGGTCAAGGCTCAAGACCCCGCCAAACTGTACTTACAGAAGGGGTTTCGAGTTGACAAGGAAAACAAGGAACAACAATGGCCGGAAACAGCAACACAAGCTCAACTTTTCAATTGTTCTCTGGGTCGACAGGGATAGGGCTTTTTGATTCTTCCCCAGAGGTTTCTATCCCTCCTCCTCCGCCGCCGCTTGAAGTACTCTTCTCTGAGGTACTATTCACTGTTTGAGTATCCATTGCCACTAGTCGGATGCAATTTATTGTACAGCGACTTGATTGTTTCTTTTATAAATGTGAAACTCAGGTTTCTTCGGACGTGAAATGCGCGTTGGAGCCAGTGAAAGTCGACAATCTCACTTTGCTGAAGGTCTGTGTCCTTTTTATTTCTATTATGGATGAAATGCAGTTTCGTTGAAGTGAAAACGTTCGATTTACTATATTTCATTTTTATTTGTTTTAGGGTCGGGTTAGTACCAAGGAGGTTTTTGGGTTACCCAATTCGGATTTGGTACCTGGCGTGTATGAAGGTGTGTGCTTGTTTGCGTTGTTTTCTAAAAGTTAGTTTTTGTGGCCAAGTTTGAGAATTTTTTCTTACTTGGTTTGGTTTTTTTGCGCTGTTAGGGGGACTGAAGCTTTGGGAGGGATCACTGGACCTAATTAAAGCCCTCAGCGAAGAGGTGAAGAATGGGCGTTTATCATTCACTGGAAAGCGAGTTCTAGAGGTGGGCTTCTAGTTTTCAGGTGATTATATTGCACTCTATAGTTCACAATTTCTCTTGAACATGCCAACTTTCTTGAGCTGGGAGGAGTTGATTGTTGTTGGATGATATGGTTGCACGCTGATATTGATCTAGAACTGTAGATAAGCTTTGAGTTTATTGGACGGAGACAGATTTTAGCCAATTTGGAAATTTTCCTTTGCCATGGATTGAAGTCATATTACCAAGGTGCCATGTTTGTTAAAGCTTATACGTGTCTGTTGGTTGTTGGTGAATACCTACGCCATCATATTCATGGAATAAGAGTACAACTTCTTCAGTTTAAATGGTTTTTAGATTTGAACCTTTATCTTTTGCAATCGTTTGAATATTGACTCATGCTGTGACATGTTTCTCAGTCCTCGAGGGATAAATGCATACACTATGAATTCTTTTTCGCATTTATCAATATTTGCTACTGAACAGTGCAGTCAAGTTTGATTGTTTGTCAGTTGAGAATTGTATGTTTTGCCTCCGCATGCTTCTTCTTATTTAAGAAGACCATGGGCGTGGTATGCCCAGAGAGATGGTTTCATCCTACCTCTCATTGTTTGCTATTATTTTCAGCTTGGCTGTGGTCATGGGCTTCCTGGGATCTTTGCATGCCTTGAGGTAAAATTCTTCATCTTTGCCTTCCTTTTATATCAAGTTCAAGGTACCTTTAGCTTCACTTAGTTTATTTCTTTGTTGCAACAGGGTTCATCAATCATACATTTTCAGGATTTCAATGCTGAAGTCCTGCGATGTCTCACTATTCCTAATGCAAATGTAAATCTTTCAGAAAAATTCCATTCTACAGCATCAAGTGATGTGGATTCTGGTGCTAAGGCAGAATTGCGGTTTTTTGCTGGTGATTGGAGTCAAGTCCATGAAGTTCTTCCTCACGTACAGAAAACTGAAAAGAATACTCAACTCAATTCCAGCCAGAGCCCAGCTTCTGGTTATGATATTATTTTAATGGCCGAAACAATTTACTCTGTTTCTGTGCAACAAAGTCTCTATGATCTTATAAAGAAGGTTTTGTTTATTGAGTTGATGATTTATTTGCTTTGTGCCAGAGAAAAACTGTAGATCTGAGCTATGGAAGTGTTCATTTGCAGTGTTTAAACCACGCTCACGGAGTGGTGTACATGGCTGCCAAAAAGCATTATTTTGGAGTTGGTGGAGGAACACGGCAGTTCCTGTCCATGGTGGACAAAGATGGTGAGCTAGTATTTTGACATATTTCTAACTGTACTATACCTTTCTGGTGGCTTTCACCTTCTTTTCTAACCTGCCTGGTTGTGAGTGATATATGCATATGCATGGTAGCATCAATATTAATCGCATGGGCTGCTTATGCTGTTCTTATTTATGCTGTCTGTATATATCTGCATCGATATTCATAATATCTAGCCAGCCATTGAAATTCACAAAAATATACGCTGCCTTCAAAATTTCTTCCCTTCTTATCCATTGATATTGTCTCGCTTATTCTGTTTACGAGATGCTACAATTGATTGGATGATCATTGTTTCCTTTTTTTTTTTCGCGTGCAGGGATTATGTCTGCATGCCTGGTAGCGGAAGTTGCAGATGGTTCTTCCAATGTTCGAGAGGTGTGGAAGCTTTCCATCAAGTAAATTCAGATTTTGAAGCAGCTGAACGGAATCTTGTGGTTTTCTGATGTCTTGTGGTTGGTATATTGCCCTATACTCCGATGTAATACCATATACTCAGATTGATTGATGAGAGGATGCTTGTTTATTGAATCAAATGCAAGCCACCGATTGCCTCTTATTATTTTGTCTTTTTATGTTTCTTCTCTAGTCTTCTCTGTCGAATCATATTCCTATTGTGGGCCAAGATTTCCAAGGTCGATGATGAATACCTGTGAATCAAGTTGTTGAGAGCTTAAATCCTTGACCAAAGGGATCATAGTAATCTCTCTGTTTGTTGGAGAATACTGGCATTTCGTCCAGTACTGTATTACGCTTGACCAGAGTAGTGAAAAGAACTGAAATAGACAATTTTTTAAAACGTGGAGGAACTCATTGTGGAGCTATCTATAGATGTCAACTCAGAAAAATCCCAAAGCACTTGTTGTTAAGACAGGCCTCAGAAAAGAAGGTAATTTAGGTGTGTCAGCGTGCATGATTGGTTAGCTGGTCGTTGTGGGCATTTATCCCACCTTGGAGAACAGGGTTCAACTTTATCCCCACGAGTGGAATATACTTCAACGTCAACCACTCTTAAAAACAGGCCTCGACTTCATCCCCACTTGCGCAATATAGAACCTCTAATACAAAAAAGAATCAAACAGGGTTTTAGGTTAAAAAATGAAATTCAGGTGGGGCATTCCGAGAATCGAACTCGGGACCTCTCGCACCCAAAGCGAGAATCATACCACTAGACCAAATGCCCAGTTTGAGTATGCGTTTACTTATGATATATTAATAATAATCTTAATCTTGTCTGATTATGTCTATCGTTCGTTTCGTTGCCTGCCTTAATTTTTTTTATCAAAGAAACACAGGCTACTTAATAAAAAGCCTGGACGAAGAACAAGGTTAAACAAATTGTCCGAAACTAGAAACTCGGAAATACAAATAGCACATTGCGTCCCTAAAGAGTGGAATCGTCCTAGTGCAGTCCTAGTGCTGTCCTAGTGCTGCAAGGCCATCAGCTACCGAATTCGCTTTCTCCGAAGATATGGTCAATCCTCTTGTTCTTCAGAGTATGCCTCCCAATAAATAACAGCAACATATTACAATATACGGTTCTTTTCCGTGTATAAAGAGCAAAGCATGGATATGCTTGCTTCCCTGGGAGAGAGTATTTCAAAAGGAGTTAAGCTTAAAAACTAAAACACCGGTACTACTAATACCGTGTCTTGGGGCCTATGCTAGTTCACCATGTGTGTGCAACTCCGGCCTACTTTACAGCAAATTGCCGTCACAGGAAAGATGACGAACACTGGCATGTTATTAACTCACGATCCTCTTTTACCCTTGATGCTATAAAATTTTAAATTTGTGGGAAAGATAACATTATCTCGTTACTAACCACGTCCTGAGGAATCATAAAAAGTAAATGAACTTATGACTCTCTGATGAAGTTTTTATATCAATCTTTGATCTTTATCAAATCAATCAGATCTACATAGATAGATCTTGGAACAACCCCGACTGGGAGGATTAGATTGGGGTGGCAAGCATTTGCTACTATAAGACTGACCTTTATCACCGCCGTTGCAAGCTGGTTGTCCTTTCTCCACAGCACCGTAACTTATACTTTTTTTGCTTTCAAGAAACCTTCGACTGATATCCGATTCCATCAAAAACTCGAATTCCTCATTGCACTCTGCTATTGAACCATTGCATACATTATTGCCTTTTGATGATCCCATGTCCATCATATACAGTAGGCTCAGGGACACTAGAAAGAACAAGAAAGGAACAGACTTTGGTTCCATTTTGTTTGGCGCCTTCACCTTCTTGTTCTCAGGCATTTTATAATAGAGTAATGGGAATATTTTCTTTTTCGTACAAGTAGATAGTGGAAGCAGCATTAGGAATTAGCAGAGGGACCGCACTTCACCAACCTATGACAATGTCATTTTAGTACCACTTGCCTGTCTTATTATTGCTTAGCGTATTATTCTTTTAGTTTCAAGCGATTGTATCATGTTTAGTTATGAGATGTCGCCTGGTTGGATTTGAGTCGAAGCAGAATAAAATGGCATCACCGGCCGGAACTCTTCTTTTTTTTTTGGTAAGAAAGCACAGGATTAAGCGCCTGGACGCATAAAGGACAAGCCAAGCTTGTCAAGTTCAACAAAGTCATACATAAAGTAGGGTTGAACCTGAAAATCATGTAAGCCAATGTTACAAGTTAGGCCAAATCTAGCTAAATGATCAGCGGATTGATTGGATTCGCGATATACATGAGAGAGATGAGCTTGAGGGAGGAGTTGTAAGAGTTGCCTCCCTTGTATGAATAACGGGTGTTGGAACCTGTTTGGATCTCTGCTCTTGAGGCCTTCCACAATGGAATAGGCATCTGTTTCAATGAAAAGTTTCTGCCAGCCTCGTCGGATTGCAAATCTGAGGCCATTAATGACTGCTATAAGTTCTGCTTCCCAAACGTTGTGGCCCTCCCAGATTTGAGTGTAGCCCATTACCCAATTACCTGAAGAGTCTCTGAAAACACCAGCTGCAACCATTCTATGGGTAGATGTAGCCGCATCACAATTAAGTTTTATCCATCCCGGAATTGGTGGGATCCAACGAACCCATCGATCTTCCTGACGGCCTTTGATAAGATTTGACCTTGCCAATGTCGTAGCTGCAAACCAGAATTCCTTGGCAGTGTGTAGAATCGACTGGACCTGTGTACTAATATGCGCTGGTTTTTCTTGAAACACCGCTTCATTTCGCCACCTCCATATTAGCCAGGCTGCCACAGCAAAAATAAGGGGCCACGAAGGGCCATTAGCACAATTGTTAGGGCCAGAAACATTAAACATAATCCAATCATGTAGAGACTGAGAAAAGAAATGGGTAGGGCCTCCCTGGGGTAACAGTTGGGACCAGATGGAATTAGCGTAGCTGCAATCCCTCAGAGCATGCAAAGTTGTCTCTTCGCTATCCTGGCACCTTAAACAAATATCAGAAGCAACTATGTGGCATTTTTTACAATGGACACAAGTAGGTAATCTATCATGAGCTGCAAGCCAAAGGAAAGATCTCACCCGTTCCGGTGCTTTCAGCTTCCAAATACGGTCCCACAGTCTATCTTGGGGTTGCAAATCTGCATAATCAATAGACAAAGCAGTCTTAAGAGTAAAAGTACCACTAGAAGAAAGGTTCCAAACCAGAGTGTCAGGGTGGTCACCAGGGGCTGGAGGGGAAACTTCTGCAATTGTTGAGCAAGCATGGGACGGCAAAAACTCTTGTATCTTAGCCCAATCCCAACTACCTGCCTCCGTGACAAAGAAGAACACCGGGCGACCACAGAATGAAGGTGGAACCTCTCTGGAGGTATGATGAACCAAGGGGCCAAGTTGTGGAATCCAGGGATCCTCCCAAAACCTCACGCTTCTACCATTGCCAAGGTTCCAAGTAGAATTATGATTGACAACTGACCAGTGAGCACAAATAGCTCTCCAAGTGTTCGAATTATATGACTTAGCCGTAGGTTCAATAAGAGAAGAAACGGGCCAAGCATACTTGTTTAGGATCACTCTTGCCCAAAGGCTGTCACACTCTGTTCTGATACGCCAGGCAAGTTTCAACATACATGCCTTATTCAACTGAGTAGCCGAGTACATACCTAACCCACCTGTGTTCTTTGGAGAGCAGATAGTATCCCAACTTAGCAGATGCAACTTCTTCTTGTCACTTGAAGTGCCCCAAATGAAGTCTCTTGTGATCTTATCCAGCTCAGAGAGAATTTTCTGTGGCAACATAGTGGTCTGCATAGTGTGGAAAGGGATAGCCTGCAGGACAGATCTCGCCAAGGTAATTCGCCCTGAGAGAGCGAGACTCTTGGCTTTCCAGCCTGTCAGTTTCATACGAACCCGGTTCACCAAGTCATCATATAGAGATCTCGATTTCCGACCATGTATGAGCGGGGTACCCAGGTACCGACCAAGGTCCTTCGTAACACTAAAGCCAAAGAAGGAACTAATATCCTGAGCCCTGCAAGGACTGACATTCTTTGAGAAGTAAATCCTGGTTTTTTCTATGCTCACACGCTGTCCCGAACTACTACAGAAAGTGTGAAGGACATCCTGGATCACCTGAGCCTGCTCTATGGAAGCCTCTGCAAATAAGAACAGGTCATCAGCAAAGAATAGATGGGAAAGAGGAGGGACAGACTTACTAAGCCTAATGGGAGCCCAGCTCTTGCTCTGAAGTCTATCACGGATTAGGTGGTTCAGACGTTCCATGCAAAGGACGAAGAGGTAGGGAGATATGGGATCTCCTTGCCTCAACCCCCTGGATGGGACAAAACCATCAGTTGCCGCACCATTCCAGAGTAGTTTCATTGTTGAACTACGCACACAAGACATAATTCTGTCAATAAAGGTACAACTAAGGCCAGTATGCAATAAAGTATTCTCAATAAAGTCCCAATTGACTCGATCGTAGGCTTTTTCCAAATCAATCTTTAATGTCATCCAGCCTACACGACCGGTCTTTCTTCTCATTAAATGAATCACTTCCTGCACAATCAAAATATTGTCAAATATGTTTCTACCTATAACAAAGCTAGACTGTGTGTCAGCCACAAGAGAGTTTAGGATAGGTCTCAACCGATTCGCAAAAATTTTGGTAATAATCTTATAAAGGACATTACACAAGCTAATAGGACGAAAATTAGATAAGCAAACCGGATTCCTAATTTTTGGAATTAGGACAATGAGAGTTTCATTAAGTGCTCGATCCATGAAGCCAGTAGAGATGAAGTTCGAGATAACTTGGCAGACAGTATGACCCACGTGGTCCCATTGACTCTGAAAGAAGATTGGTTGTAGACCATCGACACCTGGCGCTTTGAAGCTGCCCATGCTTTTGACTATCTTGAGTATCTCATCATTGCTTGCATCAAAAAGGAGATGGTTATTCGTGTCATTTGATACCTTCTTGAAACCCTGCGATGTGAATAGAGAAGAGAGAGTGTCAGTGTCATCGGAATATAAATTTCGGAAATAACTTACAGCCATCTCCTGAAGCCGTAGATCATCAGAAATCCAACCCCCATCCGCACCCTGCAACATTGAGATTTTATTAGCCCTGCGTCTAATAATTGTGGGGGTATGAAAGAAATGCGTATTTCTATCTCCAAAACTAATCCATTTTGATCTGGATTTCTGAAACCAAAGGATTTCCTCCTGGAGGAGGGTGTCTTCGAATTCTTTTTTCAGTATTCGGAGTTTCTCATCCAACACATGTGAGTCTCTCTTCCCGAGCACAGTTTCAATGTTAACCATCTGTTTCTTCAACATACTCTTCCTTCGGAAAATATTTCCAAACACATTCTTGTTCCAAAGTACCACATCTGAAACAAAACTAGAGTATGCATTAGACCAGTTCTCTTCGGGAGGCCAAGAGGATTTTAAAAAATCAGAAAACTCAGGATGTGTAAGCCAAGCCACTTGGAAGCGGAAAGGTTTAATACTCCCTGCACAGGCATCCGGATTGGTGGACATAATGATCGGTCGGTGGTCCGACTTTATTCTTGGCAGGTGCCGCACATATGACTCAGGAAATGCTTGACGCCACACCATATTACACAAAGCTCGGTCGAGCCGTTCTTTGATCGACCCTCGAAACCAAGTGAACCTGAGGCCTGCAAAATCCATATCAATGAGAGCAGTATCAGATATAAAAGAAATAAAGTCACGAGTGCCCACAGGAGTAGAGGAAGAGCCTCCCTTTTTTTCTGATGCTGCCAACACAGCATTGAAATCACCGATTAAGCACCACGGAGTGGAGGTAGAGGCATTGATGTTCTCAAGGGCTTGCCATAAACCTTTCCTAGTAACCGGGTTAGGGCTCCCGTATACTGCAGTACATAAGCCTACCGAGGTACCCGAGTTCCACTCGAAATGTATAAACTGGCGATGGGTTTGGAGGATCGTAATAGTTGTAACATTGTTATTCCATAAAAGCCAAATACCACCTGAAAAACCTTGTGCCTCTTCACAAAAATTATTCTGGAAGCCTAATTTGTCCAAAACTTTTTTGGCTTTGGCTCCGCTAATACGAGGTTCCAATACAATGAATATATCAGGTTTATGTTCACGAATTAACTCCCGCGCACAAGTCCTGAAAAGTGGGCTAGCAGCCCCTTGACAATTCCAAGATAATATAAGCATAAATTTTATAAATATAAAATTGACCAATAAACAAAGTCAAACCTTGGAGGAAGCCGTGTCACTCCCCTTGGCAATTATGCTCTTCATACAGGGCATATCATTAACTATCATATTTGTCATTAATTCACCGCTTACCTCCATAATTGCATCACCATTAACACTACTGTCTCTGCCCTTGCCAGCGTCGGTGAAGCTCCCGTCCCCACCCACGAAGCTCGGCAAAGTCACCAGAGCGAGTTCCGTGAGCGTTTCACCGGCAGCCACGTCGCGGCGGGACCTCTTGGACAAGAGACGTTCCCCGTTCGTCGCCATCATCACCAGCTCCCTTCCCCGACCTGCCTCGTCGGCGGTTGGTTTCGGGATAGCCTGTTTCCGAGTTGAACTGGGTTTTTTCTTTGTTCTTCCGGTAGAAAAAACTGCCTTATCCCAGACGGTTGTCGTGGTCTTGCTACCAGAGGCGCTGAAGGAGGCATCGTGCGCAGAGGCCACCGGCTTGCCTACGGTTTGTGCCAGAGGCGGGTCGAGCTTGGTAGGCTGATGAACGACAGGCTTATGGGCTGCTCCTATCTGAGTTGTTTCCTCTTGGGCTACGGTTTGGGTAGCATTTAATTTTTGCAGATTGGGTTCACTTTGGCTAAGGCTTGAGGGAGGTCCAGCTATGACCTGAGTCGTAGGTTCTTTTGAGGGGGCTATAGAGTTAAAATGCAAAGGCTTCCCTGTGGACTTGGAAGACTTACCTTGGGCGTGGGCTTTAGGGGCCAATGCAGCAGCTGGAGGCCTTATGTTGGGACCTTGTTTCCCTTAACCAACATTCCTCTTGGGATGCGTTTCTGCAGCACCAAGGACACCAAAGCGTGACCCTAAATCTGCGTGTTCTTGTTCCTTCCTTGCCGGTTCCGCTAGTTCTTCACTGTTCTTTACCGGAATCCGGCCTCTCCTTCTTGTAACTTGTACCCAAGGTCCAAACAGGCTTTCCTTATCTGGGCTAGGAGACTGCTGCTGGGAGCTCGATGCAGCTTGTGATGTTGCATTCTTGGGGGAAGCAGGCCTGTTACTAGCCATATCTTTCCCATGAGATGAACACATGCTTTGGCTATGACCCACACGTCCACAGCTGAAGCAAATCTGTGGTAAGTTCTCGTATGCTATGCGCTGCCAGGCATCATTGATACGTATCTTCGGAAGGATCGGCTTGCTTAAGTCGATTTCGACTGCAATACGTGCAAATTTTCCCCTTTGTACATCCTTGGTGTTGATATCTACCTTGATAGTTTTGCCTACAAGGTTGCCTATGGTCCACAGGAGTTTTTCTTGATACATGAATGGCGGCATATCGGGGAGCCTTATCCATGCTACGACCCTCGACGCTTCAGCAGTGCTGGCCCGGAACGCCGGGTGCCACTCCTGAACCATAAGATAGTGGCCTAGGATGACCCAAGGACCTCCCAGTAAAGCCGCTTGCTTGTCCGCCTCATTATCAAATTTAACCAAGTAGAATCCATTCTCCATGTCGATGACTCTGGGCATGCTCGTTGGGTTCCAAAGGGTTTGTATTTTTGAATACAACATACGGTAGCCAATGTCTCTTCCAAGAAGTTTAACCACAACCGTATGCTTCCAGGGTACCTGCATCTCCAACAAAATCCGATCCGAGAGGAATATCTTAGGTCCTAAATTATCCCTAGTGACTACAAGGTCACCATCTTCAAAGTCTATTACAGCTTCCCTAGGAGTAGGAGGTGAACCTCCAGCCACACAATCTCTATAAGACTGGTGGCTGTCCTCCATTTGTATATCGTCATCTGGTGGAGCTGGTTCCGGACGGCAGTCCGCATGGTCAGCTATGGTGAGAGTATCCGACATTCTATTTCTTTCCCCTGGCGTGGGATATTATCAAACATGTAATGGACAACTCCAACCTACCCACGGCATGCGGTGAGCTGTTTTTCCGCAACTCTCTCTCCTACTTTTTTGAGAGAGTAGTAACTCGAGGGTGTTTCTCTCTGAACTCTTCTTTTGATACACGAAAGGATACTTGTTATTCCTTTTTATTATTCCCTTTCCAATTCTTGCTTAAAAGTTACTTCATTCGTCTAATAATTTCGTTATATATACGTACACTGTCTTCTTGTATTAGTTTATCCATCCAGGTTGGCAGAAAATGGTAATGACTGGGACAGGTCAGTAGCTAGAATGAGGAATTGTTGTTGTCAAACCACTAACAGGATTGTACACAACTATCATGATGTTTCAGTGAGAAAAAGAAATAGCAGAATGTCTGGTGATGACCGTAGCCTGTCATCATTAAGAACAGTGGTATGGGCACTATCGAAGTTGAAGCTTCAAGTTATACCCGCACATGGGGCTGCCACTTCGCTGAAGTTTTTTACCGTCATAATACTGACAATAACGTCATTATTGTCATTTTACTTCATAATACCAATGAATTAAGCATGGTAATTTTATATGACACAAGAATTCAACATATTTTATTTATAAAACAAATAAGTAATAACGATAATAACTATTTATTTAATATAATTTCAAAACAATTCCAAGAACGATAATTCTATAAACCAGAAAGACTCGACTTTTGACTTCCATTGATAACGTTGTTGTCATATTATTTTTATTTTTCGTGCCAGTTAACGATTAGTTTTCATGAGCAAATATTCTCTGCGTCAATTTGGAGTTGAGCCGATTGGTTTCTCATCCATCCTTGTCTTCCATGGCTCCATGGCAGGGAAGGGTGAGTAAACAGTATCGAACGGCTTGTATTCAAGATTGGAATTCAACTAGGCCGAGATCTTTCTGTCTTCAAGGCCGGTGTAGTGTTTCAATATGCTGTAAAACTTGAATGGGACTTCAGGTTCGAGGATGAATTTTATTTTATCTGACAGGATACATGTAATCAGTCATATGCACTAATGGTAAAGGCTGGCTATTTCATCTCTGTATTTGGATATGACGTTGTCCCTTCTTATTTTCATGGTTGGGGTCATCAGTCCATTATCAATCTGCAAGAAAGGTCGTATCATTATTCAAAAAAAAAAAAAAGGAATCTCAGACGAAAGAGCAACGATAAAAATCGTAAAAGCCTACTTCAAAGCATCCTCCGCTATTGATAACTCACCGTAAAAGGCTCGTCAACGATGAGAACTGGCCCAATCTGGAACGTACAGCCCGATGTCCTGCGTGCCGGAGCAACATTAGCACATAGAAACGATTAATTCAAATCAAGAATTGGTGATTTTATCATCAGATAGAATATGAAAAAACATAATTAGATAATACTCATAGCTCTGTAAAGAGCCTCAGCTCAAGAGGCATCTGTCACGTAAGCCCGTGACAAATCGCATAATGGTTTAAAAATCTGCAATAATGGGAGTTTTGAAAAAAAAAAAGCTTATAAAAGAAAGGTAAAAACAAAAATATGCATAGCTATTCTAAAAAGAGAGAAAAACGATTGAAGTGTTACCATTTTCTCAGATCTTCGTAAACTATATTATACATCTGTTCTTTACTCAGCTCCGTGGCAGAAGTATCTACAATACTCAACTTCTTGGCTGTCTCCAGAGCCTCCTCCTTGTTTGCTACAATTATAGCTCCAAGGCGACGTTGGTCCTGCATTCGTCACATATGCTCGAAGAGTAGGTATATCAATCGTAATCACAAAGATACAGATTGCTCCAAATGCTCCAATAAACTATGGCGAAATATACCTGGCCAATAACAACGATCTGTTGAATAAGATTGCTCCTCAAGGCGGCTTCTTCAAGCTCCGAAGGCTCCACATTTTCACCTGTTATATATTCCAAACAAATTTAGCAATGTAAATTTAAGATATATAGTTTACCAGCCAGTGTGCTACAGAGGGAAGCTAAACTCTACGCGTTGGAATTCACAAATGACGGAAGAAAATGGGAAAATTGGCAATCTTTAACGCATCTTGTTCAAAACAAAGATACTACTCGGAGCCGTACCAAAAAAGAAAAGAAAAGAAACTCTGTCGTATATTTATTATTTATTGTGATCATACTGAAGATTAAGGAAATGACTCCTGGTAATAATACGGAGATTAAATATTTTCTTAAATTTTTCCTCTCTTGGGATATTATCTCCCAAGGGGAGAGAGAGCGACCACAGCGGTGACATTCAAGCAACAACTTTTTACCTGTAAGCTTATAAAAAAAAATTATACCTGTAGATAGAACTATAGTATCCTTAGCACGCCCTTCAAGAACAATGACTCCTCCACAGCGACGGCTTCTTCCTCTTGAATGATGAGGAGCAATCCATCCAATATCACCAGTGTTCAGCCAACCATTCTCATCCAAGGCATGCTTTGTTGCCGCCGAATTCTTGTAGCAAAATAACAATAGGGCTTCATTTTTCACGGTGAATACTCAGAGTTTCCGCGGCACACATTAATGAACAAATAAATAAACAGGTTTCTAAAAAGGAGTTGGAAGGAAATTCTGAAACAATCAGCGGGCAAAGGCAAAATTCTTTTGATTTCCCAGCGTCGCCTAACTAAAGAAAATTCCCTTCTCGTCACTGCTAGCACCAGTCTCAAAGAACAGTTGTTGGCACTGTATTGATCGGGTTTTTCTCATATATTTGTGGAATTTCTAACACAAGACAGAGGCCTTGAGTGAAAATCTAAATTTGAAATGAGACATTAATCAAAATCAACCCTTAGCATCAAAATCAACACTTTTCTAATACTCTGATCCCAAAATAAGCATTTTTCCCTTCCAGCGATATCAACATATGCCTTCAAAATATTTTTTTAATGGGTGCACCTGTCCATTTGGAATTCGGTTTCATGGGTCACCCCTGTGAGCAATAAGCTATCATAATTTAGCAGGTTTTAGCATTTGCCACAAAAATTACTTAATCAGTAACGAGCTATTCAATGAATACTAATAGTTTTTTTTTTTCTTTCTACCGCTAGCTGCAGAACGTTTTTCATAATTCAGCAGTTTTTAGCATTACCAAAACTGCTATTTCAGTGAATAGTACTATTTTTTTTCAACACTAGCTGCAGAATTTTTTTCATAAAGAAACACACCTTGTAGTAGCGTTTCATCACTTGTGGCCCCCTAACTTTCATGAGTCCTTTCGAGCCAGGTGGAAGATCTTGACCAGTCTCAGTGTCAACAATTTTGAACTCTGTGTGTTGGAGTGGATGCCCAATTGAGCCAAGAACCTTGAAAAGTTAAATTGTGCCATTATTGGGTGATCTACTAATAAAGCTAACGATCGATAAACAGAGCAAGGAAAATAATTGAAATTTATAGAGAAAAGATATGCCCTGTTTTAAATGGTTGAAAATTTACAAAACAAAAGGTATGTAAGATAGAAATAATTAGGTTTCTTTGACCACCTTTGAGTAGAGTCGACAGAGAGTTAAAGTTATACATGAAACTAGCATGATTTACACTCGCATAAAATCTGCGGGATAAAAACTTTTTTGGTTCATGAGTATTGACATCTGTCTTCATAAGTTGCTTTACGGAATGAAAAATTTAAGCAGCGTTCTAATTTCAACCATGCAATATAACAGATGCATATCTCACATTAAGGTAAGGTCTTCGCACAGCAGTAACCGGAGATGATTCTGTCATACCATACCCATTCTGCACTCTTACATCAATTGCCTGAGTATAAAACAGTCACATGAGAGAACGAAACTAGAAATAGTTCATTCCTCCAGCAAAGAATTTTATATCTCTAACCTCAAAAAATTTGTCGACATATGCAGGTAAACTGCCACCCCCGCTTATGCCAGCCTGAAAGGTACATTAAGATTAAGAATGGTTGCCATAAATTTGAAGAAGCCTGAAAGGTACATCAATGCCACCACCAGAGATTACCAACATTAAGATCTACCTGAGAATGAAAAAAATAAAATTGACTAGATGGAAAGAGAATGGTTTTCCTGATGAAAATAGACTTAGATTATTGTAGCAACTTCAGATATTTTTCTTTCCAACCCAATAGCTGAATTTTCTTTGAAGTGAGTGGCTGGGTTAGCTTATGAATATGTGGAAATTCCCCTTGTTGTATCAAAGATTAGATAGAAACTTTAGATTCAGGGAAGGAAGCAGAAGAGAAAAGTTTTCTAGTATCAGTAAGAAAGGACAGAATTTAAAGCTTTGCAAGTGAAAATCTAACTTGAAATCAAACATATCATCTGAGATATGGATGATCAAGGACCTCCTTCAGATACTAAGTGGACCTGATATGAGCAGAGGCTGATCATTCCTTGTGGATTCAGACCTAGCCAGAAAACAAGTATGGACAATTTATCCCCTGAAATGGTAGCTTAAGAAAAATGGTAAAACCTTGCTCATCCCAATAGCAGACCGGATTTTACTGTAAATGAGCTTTGAAGCCAACATATGCAATGGGAAAAGTATTGCAGCAAGGATTCTTGCCCATAACCAGTCCAACACCGAAACAAAATGTGAAGGCTCCTCCTGGTTCCTCGTAAGACAAGTTCCCTGTTGATTAAATTGAAGCAGTAAAATGAGTTTGATTCATATCACACGATTAATGTCATGTAATAAATGAAACATCTATTTTAAGACAGATCTACTGGCTGGAACCATTAAACTATTAGATCTGACTCTCCCTTATCAAGAGAATATAACTCCTATGGTTGAATGCTATACCAGTGATGCCAAAAGAAAAAAAAGAATGCTTCGCTAGTAACTCAGCCTTTTCTTGACATGCAATGATTTCATTTACGAACTTCATTGATTATACAAAAGAAGACTAGAAACTCAACAAGATAAGTAAAGCACCAAACAATTTTCCATGAGTTGCTGAAACTGATCACACTCAACAAAATTGCATCGAAGTATGGATCAGAAAATATCAACTAGCAAGCTCAGCAGCCTCTTATGAGATAAGATAATGTTCAAAAGAAACTCACTTATGAAATGCTGTCAGCCAGTGTTTTGGATCCTATTTTAGGAAGACTAGTTGTGAGATTGAAAATTGACAATATTGACACAAGCAGGAACGAAAAATTTCTATGTCTGACCGCTCAAACAGCCACAGTATTTGATAACTAATCAAACAGTGATGGAAGTTGACTTAATGGTTATGTGACAGTGTTACAAACCCTTCCATTAGAATCCCGATCTCAATAAAACTGAATAAACCAGTAGCCTAACATGTTTTAGAACTAAGTGCTAAGAAAAGTATAGCTGGATAGAAGTATTTCAACAGGCTTGGTGATTAATCTCAAACCTCATAAATTCTCTTGAACTCCATATATGCCAAGCTGACTCTCAGGAAGCTAAATGCCACAAGCTTACGCAAAGCAGAACTTGAAGAGATCTGTTTCTGTATCCCACTTAACAAACAATACAATTGTCTTTAGACATGCATGGAAAAACATATAACTTGCCACACACAATGGGAGTAAAAGTTGCAATAAATACAGATAGAACAAAATCTTCATGAGGCTTCTCGAAATTCAATAAGAAAACTTTAGGCATGGTTTCAGCCGGATTACTTTGGTATGATATTATTGACCAGGTTTGTAAGAGGCCCTTTTAATCCTTGAAGTCTCAGTAAATGGTCTCCCATGAGCAGAAATTCAGTTAAGAGATAAAAAGATATATTCATACAAAGATATGTAGATATTGTACATAATAAGGATGCTGATATTGTACATACATAATTAAATAAATAATAGTAATAGTTGTCTGGATAACATTACGGTAATGGTGGATTCAGATAAAAATATGCTTTGTCACTTATATCATACCGGTGTTAATTGCATAAGCCATGGACAGTAGTTGGGTCCTTGATATCAATTACATTTCGCATCGTAAGAGAAAAAAGACCTATTTCTACAATCAATTAGCAACTAATTGATATAATTTATGAACACCAACGGACCTGTAGAGTGTCTCGTATACTAAAGGAACAGAGACTGCATAATGGGGCTGATACAGCTGCAGATCTTCCTGCAAATGAAAATGTAAAATTTTTTCAGAGAGCCGGAGGCATACTTTACAGATTTTGTTATTAACTAAATTTAATTCGCAAAACATACAAGAAGAAGATGAATACCTTCAATTTTCTCACAGAAGTGTATACTTGCTCAATTCCACAAGTAAACGTGAAATACTCACAGGCTCGCTCATATGCATGCCATGGTGGAAGCATGCTTAGAAACCTATCACCAGGTACAGCAGGTACAGCCTCCCAGAAACTCTTTATCTAAAAAAAAAAAACAGAAAGACTTTGAAAGAGGCCTCAAACATAAATTATTCAACAACAGCACACAACTAGTGAAAATGAAGTCAATCAGATCATTTCATAAAGAATGGACAAATATAGAAGATAAGTAAGTGGATATCAATTCGTTTAGGGTTTTACATGAATCAAACAAAATGCTTTTGAAATCAGTTCAGCATTCCATAAGATTACAAAATGATTAGAGCCACGAGTAAACTAACCTGGTGCAATAAATTCTTATGTGTAATCATAACGGCTTTTGGATTTCCCGTTGTCCCACTAGTGTACATCAGTGTAGCAATATCATCTGAATCGATTGTTTCACATTTGTAGTGTCGTCCTGGAATCATGTCATTTATTGGAAAAATGAAAAAATAATTAATGAAAAGAAAAGAAAAGATCCTTATTTACTTTTCACTTCAGGCAAATGATCTCATATCAAATAAAAATTAGCTCTAAAAAACAACGAAAAACATAACCAGCAAACTTGAGAGGGTAAATATAAATGCATATGTAAAGGAATAGAAACACACTATTTGTGAAAAATTTAATGGCAAATCTATCAACTTACTAGTAGCATACGAATTAGCCAGAGTTTTTCGGCTCTCTCGTCCCAAATCTATGATCTCCTGATAATTATAAACAGGTATGTCCTCCATTCCATCAATAGCTAGATAGGATTTGTCTCCCCAGAGTAAAATGACAAATCTGAGAGAACCCTCGGAACAAATTGTTTCTGCAATCCGGTTGAGCAATTCAGGATTGTCCACAGCAAGAGCAACACTGTGGCACAATATTACGGAAAGTTCATTAATAGCACTCTAACCAACTGGAAACAAAAAATAATCCCTGATAACCAATTATATCGATCAGCAATCTAATCATCATTTTATCAAACACAGCGCACGCACAGTAGGCATAAAACTTCCCTCATCAGTCACTGAAGAAAATTTTTAAAAAAATATATATTTTGAGGTCGCTACTGTTGTCAAACCTTTCGGAATGTTCATATATTTGCAATAGCTCTTTAACAGACGATCTCGATCCTCTCACCACATTAATTGCTCCCATGGACATCATTCCTGGGAGAAAATACATGAAAAATGGAAATTAAACTTTGGCAGCTCAAATTCTAGAATGAAGAATGGATGGAAGCCACTATATATTTCCTACCCTTTCATCTCAAATAAACAAAAAGCAGCATCACCAATTCAACGACTTCTCAACACATGAACATAGATTTTACCACACCAATATTCATAAGTGCGTATTCTAAACGTAATTCCTTGAATAACCAAAAGTATAGTGGAAAGTGATGAAGCCAGAAAACAGAAACCTATGCTAAAACTCCAACAAGATGATGACAAATTAACAATTTGTATCCAAACCACACCGCAACTGACAGGGTGGCCTTAATACAAGAAGTAGGAAGAGAGAGGATTATTCTACAGTACAGAACGAAAACTCCTCCATATACCTTGATCCGCGACAAGCCAGCGATAAGAATTTTCCGCAAAAAGAGCCAGTTTCTCATCTGGCTCTGCTCCAATAACTCTCAAGCCTTCAGAAAAATCCAAAATTTCCTGTTCTAACTGCAAATTAAGAGTATAGAATAAACATAAATAAAAAATGCCACTGAGAGGACAAGGCAACTTATCCGGAAACAAACACTTGTTTAACATGAAAACCTGAGACCGACCTGCTTATAAGTCACAGTGGTCGGCGGATCATGATGTGGATCCACTAAAGCTACCCGATCACCATACTTCTCAGCTGAAGATCTCCAAATATCAGGCACGGACTTCCATTCCCCATAAGCCAGAGCACCATTATCTTTAAGTAACAATGCCTCCTCCAGATGAGGCGCGCACCTTCTTATTCTCACTTCCTCTGTCTAAAAAAACAAATCAAAAAAAATCAAAACCGAGGCGCACGGTACAAGACAAACATAAACTCCCATAAGCCGTTACTTGCACTTGACGAAGTTACCTTGGCTTCGCAGCATACTCGAAATTGATGGTTTAGAGTGTAGCGAAAGCTTTTAGGAGAGAAATTCTCATACTGCGCCAACGTTGAAGGGAAAGCGCGCCTATAATCGCAGGAGCTCAAAATAAAGCTTGATAACGAAGAAATCGTAGCCATTTTGTTAGGAGAACACGTTCACGGGACAAGGAAAAGTAGTGAGAGCAGCGGGAGGGATTAACGGATTCATCAAAGCTGCCGTCACTGTCGCTAGTGTAGATTCTAGTGCAGTTTAAGATAAAGTAAAGAAAAGAGGAAGCAGCGAGATTAGCGAGAAGGCAGGGATAACATGATGGTGCGGTTTTTGTCTCTATTTTAACTGAAAACAAAAAATTGAATTTCAGTTTCTGGTGTCTTCATATGCAGTTGGCTCACTCGCATGCAAGGCTAACAGGACGGCCTCCTCCTCATTATTATTGTTTCGGGTGTAGATATATCTCCATAATTAAAAAAAATTAAAATGTTGGAAGCTTTTTAAACTTTTATGATTTTATCATTACGAATTTAATTTATTTTCACATAAAAATACAATATTAAATCCATATTAGGATTCATCTGTAAGTGGTGTGTGATAAATCATCAAGGTGATTCGTGAACACATTTATACAGGTACTAAATTTAAAATAAGCATATCAACAAGAGATCATTAAAGCATATAAAGAGTTTAATATTAATGCTCACGGATCAAAAACCTTAATTGAAAATAATTTATTGGAAATTTAAATTTTCAAACTTATTTTTTTTTGCAATTCTCAATCCGTTATTCCTACAAATCCGTTATTGATCATTGTGATTATCATAATAAAATAAAAGTTAAAAGTTAACGATTAAATACGGATCAATTAAGAAGGGGATACAATAATTTAGATCTGGCGATCCAGGCTGCATTAGAGATTTCATTTGCCAGCTAGTGGGAATCCAGCGTGTCTCCTGACAATGATCTTTAAAGAGTTTGAAAATTTTGGTGAATAATGGGAAACGGGTAGCTCTCGCAGGCATAATTGGACGGCCCTAATTAAGATCACTGTGACGACAACTTGCGGCATGCCACGTTCGTAACCTCGTTACTGGCTTACCTGTACCGGAGGTTTTTAATGCGTCCGTAGATAGTGATAAGATATGATCGGTATTATTTATTATCTTTTTTCCTATACTGCCACCGCGCTTGACAACGAATCTTTTATTTTATAATATAAATTAGTTCCGTAGTAGTAATATTATTTAGTCTTTTCGGATGGTGGAAGTATTTAATCAATTTTTGTATTGAATTCCTGCTAGACTGAGTCATCAAACAGTCCAACTAGAGGCTGTTGGGACTAATTTTCTTCAATTACGATAGCGACCTTCTCTATTAGCCACTGGTGCCTATGTTTTGTTACCCAAAAAGAAAATTTGTATTGAATAAATCTAGATTTTTATTTATTTACTAAAAAGAGTCAGGGGTAGTCTATTATGATGTTCTTACATAATTTAAGTGCGATCAATGTCGGCTACGTTCGAAATAAAAAATTAATTATTGTTTTATTAATCTGACGGAATGAGGATGTTGTGAAACTGAAGCATTTGTTTTCTATTGTTTTAAACCTCTTGATAGTTAATCATCTAGTTGATGGTGAAAAGAAGGGCACTGCCCTTTTGTTATTTTCTTTCGTTGAGTTTTTTTCTATTTATTATGTGATTTATGCAAAATATGTAACATTTCCGTTATAATTGTGCAAAAATTTAATAGACAAATAGGTTGCTCAGATGCTGATATAATATGGCTGTTAAAGTTTAGATTTCGTGTTTATAATAAAATAAATAGGTAGAAAATGATATAGAGGATACTATAATAATCTTATCGATATGTTTGCGTCGAACAAGTATATCTCACCATTTATAATTAATATTTATGATAATATATATATATAATATTCACAACTGAGCCAATATCGTCGACTTCTCAAACCCGCAGGGGTCGAGGCTGCGAAAATGTTGGCCCAATTGCGAAAGACAAGGGACGCTGCGTTGGAGAAGGTGGAGGGGAGGAAGACGATGCAGTTGAGTAGGAGAGAAGAATGCAGCGGAAGAAAGAGAAGGATGATTACTTAAAAAAAAAAGAAGGAAGAGAAGGATGAAGGAAAGATGAGGAGGAGTTTGTGTTCACAACGTTGAGTACGTGCAATGGAATTGGGGAAGAAGAAAGATGAACTTCATGCGAAAGTGTTCAAACGTGGAGTTGAGGTAGGTGCTGTCCGAGAGTGAGGCTATGCTTAATATTCAGCGATAGAGATTGCAAGTTTTGGTGGACTTTTAACTTGAATTGGTAACAGGGATTTGTTCCTTATGCATTGCCACGAAGCAAGTGGTCAATAAGCTTTTTGGCTTATGCTTTCATGTCAGATTATATTAGTCTGTAACTTTTATTGCCCCAGATATGTATGTAACAGGGATTCGTTCATGACTGGTGTTCAATTTCTACCGATCTTAAATTATGCATCTCTTTTCTCTAGGTCTGTTCGAAGTGCAAAAAAAAAGAAGAGTCAATAGATTAGCATGCAATATGGCAACTTACGCTGGCAGTTCTGCTTTTTGTCTATTAATTATGTGCTTTTTTCAACTGTGGTCCGGAATATCATTCTTTTTACTGGCTACCTGCCATTTCAATTACAAATAAGCACTTGCAACCTGCCATTTTAGTTGCATTAATTCGTCAAATGCCCAAACCGGCCTTTCATGGTGGCTGTCACCATTGTAATCCACAATTCCTTGCAGGTCATGCTTGGGTATTTACTGACTGAGATGTTCTCTCTTATAGCATCATCAGTGGAATGCGGGTATTTGTCCTGTTATTTCAACCTGGTACTGATGACTACCAAAGGGACTATCATCAGGGCTTAAGATCCCGGAAACCTGCAGTTAACTTGACGTGTTACTTGGATGTGGCATTTACCATTTACCATCTACCAATCATATATAGATAGTGATCACATGAAGACTAACAGTACAACAGCCAACAGCAAGTAAAGAAAGGACCCATTTCCCCCGTCTTCCCAGGTTGGCATGTGACAGGATCGTCTTCCCAGACAACATAAGATGGCCACAATGTATTTCAACCGTCCAATTGTTGCCGCCAGCGCATAGTAAAGAATCTATTTATGAAATCATGTATAAAAAGACAAATCAAGAGAGCCAAAAGCTTCTTGCTTTTTATGAGTTGAAGAAAAAGCTTACGGTGACTTGCTACAAGGCTATGCAGAAATAAATTAGCCAGGGTCTATCCCGTGATATATAACCAATAGTCACACATCCATCTTTAACCTCACCATTTCTTTTTTACCTATACCTATTAGTTTATTCTCACTATAAATTTATCTGAGCACAGATGGAACACGATCCATCCAATATCTCACATGGCTATCCTCACAAAATTCTCAGCTACCGTTTCAATGTTCATCCTCCTAGTTGATGTGCTTGCTCTTGCTGGTCAGCCTACAATCTCAGCTTCTCCAGCAGTTATGCCTTACATAGATGCACCGGATATGTCTTCATTTTTCCCTTCTCCTACTCCAAGTGACGAGTGGCTACTGGGTCCTGCCTCTCCTCCAGGATTCGAGGCATTATCACCGGTGCCCAGTTCAGGTGAGTTTACAGGGAGTGGTTCCTCCAGTCCGGCAAAGATCAATAGTCATAGAATCCCGATATTTGTTCTTTTTGTAGTGTTTGCAATGAAACTAGCTTAATTTCGTCTGTTAGAAGGCAAGAAAATAGTGTTCCAGTTACTGCAACAGTAGCCCTCGTAGTTAGCTTGCCTATATGAGGGCCAATGACATCAAGATGTGAAATTGATATCCATTAATAGCAATTGACATAGCTGAATTGTAGGATCAAGTGAAGCATTTGCCCGGATTAACCAACATAACGAAAGCACCTAACAGTTAACAAGAAGATTTATGAAGGTTTGTCCCTTTTTTTCTCTTTAAGGGGTTTCTAATACAAAAAATATATTTTTCTCACATGTGGGATTGGATCTCACGCGTATATTTGACCCAGAGTCTCACAATCTACGCTAATCATTTTCACACGAACAAATTCCCGTTCATAATCTTAGCGGCGTTTCAGTTTATACGATACAAAAGCTAAAATCGAGTACTTTGACAAGACCAATGTTTCCGCGTAACTCGCTCCTCGCCGTCGCTGAAGCGGCTTTCAGAGTGTCCTAAGATGCGAGAACTCAATCTGCAACCTAACTCGCTTGTGCAAATCATGCTTGGATCTGCTCGATTTCTACTCGAGCAAACAAACGCACTCAGCAATATCGTTCTCGGGACGGAGGCATAGAGATATTTGTCGTCTAGTTCGATTTAAATGAACGCGAATCGATTACCATTCTTTTGCCAATCCGAACGCTATGGCTTCGGTTTCATCGGCTAATTCTCGCGTTTCTGGAAATATGTTGACCGGGAAGCTTTATGGTTTTCTGATAAAGAGGAAGTTTGATATATCCGTGAGAGTTGAGAATGTTTCGGTGCGTAACATACAAAAGTTAAGGAGAGCTGGAGAGGTGGTTTCTGGGTAAAAATTTGGACTGGACTTTCTAGATACTTTCTTTTCAACAAATTGGTTGGATTTGCCCTGACCGCGGACTTTTAAAACCATTTTCATATATAAACAAATCTGATCGCTAATAAAAAAGAAAAGATGAAATAATTTGACCCGGAAGGGATTGGAATACCCCTATATTAGTCGGAGGAAGGATGTAGGGATTACTCTGCATGATTGCTAATATCATAGGAGGAAGAAGATGATTTCAATTTGGTAACTTAGAATTTAGAAAGCAACTATTCAATAATAGATTCTTAATGAAGATTGATGAGGATGACTAAAAGTGGACTAGATTAAAAGCATAAGGTAATCTTTAAAGCTGAGACGATTCTATGTTGACTCTATCAAAGTACATCTCCCAGCCCTGGAAAAAGAAGGGAATAGGCCGTCAAGCCTGCCATAGTTGAGCCAGACTGGTCTTTCGAATAATCAGTTCCTGTGCATCTCGAGCAATTACACACCTACCCCTCGCCTTAGCCGAAAAAGCAAAGAACTCCATCATTATTTGGTGCAAAAGGACGCGTGCTTTCTGATTGTCTTGAATTTCAGGTTCCAGGAGCATCAATTTTTATTGAAAATTGTGAAATTACAACCTTAAATCAGCCTTGCTCAAAGGCCATTTGACGTAAATAATAAGAAAGTCAAGGCTCTTTAGGTTCGTATAAATTATGCTACAATGGGCTCATAAAATGCTGGAAACGGCTAGCTAATATTTGTAAGACAATTTGCCGTAGGCACAAGGAGAAAGGAAGCAGAAGGCAATCCGCTCCTCTTCACTTTCAACTTCCTTTCTCTCTCGTAACTTACAATGGCTCCCTCAGATTCGTCCAAACAGTCCCTAATCCCCAGCTTCCTATACTCCTCCTCCCCTAAAACCCTCTCCTTCTCTAAACTCCTCACGCAGTCACTGGAGCCGGCTTCCCAGCCGTCAATGATCCCCGACAGGAACGCCAGCGCCGCCGTCGGTGGAGGCCTCGTGATCCCGTCCCCTAACGAGCCTGGGAGGAAGATCGAGTTGTACTCTCCGGCCTTTTACGCCGCCTGTACAGCCGGAGGTATCCTCAGCTGCGGTCTCACTCACATGGCAGTTACACCTCTTGACCTAGTCAAGTGCAACATGCAGGTATCTCGTCTCTACAGATCTGGAGATACGTTTGCTTCTTCTATCGGTTACTACCTCGGTTTGGTTGCTTTTATATTTACGGATTAGACCTTCATATTTGCTTTGTTTATCGCACTCAAAAGCTGGATATCTGGCTTGTCAATTTTTTATGTGCTCCGTTTAATTTTTCTTCTCTGCATCATTTCTGTTTTCATATCCATTTAGCTATCTATTTTCTCGAGATATGATCTGTCAATTTTTCTTTAATTTTTTTCTTAAACTTTTAGTGTATCATCGTTGATTTACGAAGGCTGTATCTTGCAGGTGAGCGTACTGAAATTCTCATCGAACTGGATCTCTATTTAGTATTTTTGAGCGAGCATATGCTCGGTAACTTGCCACCTTTGTTGCATATAACTTGCTTTCGCCTTACTATTTTTTTTATCAGTGTTGTTTTGCGCTTTAGGGGGAGAAGGCATTATTCTGCATTAGTCGTTGTATGTTATTGATCGCATTCTCTATTGGTTGTCAAGTTAGTCATATCCATTATGTACCTATTGGCATGCGGTATTTTGATATAGCACCCTATGGCTGTTTACTGAATGATTTTTAAACTGAGGTGGAGATCATTGATTTTCTCAGATTGACCCCGTAAAGTATAAAAACATCACCTCTGGGTTTGGAGTTCTTCTGAAGGAGCAGGGTCCGAAAGGCTTCTTCAGGGGTTGGGTGCCTACCCTCCTTGGTTACAGTGCCCAGGGTGCTTGCAAGTTTGGATTCTATGAATTTTTCAAGAAGTATTACTCTGATCTTGCTGGACCAGAGTTTGCGGCCAAGTACAAGACCTTGATTTACCTTGCTGGGTCTGCATCTGCTGAGGTAATTGCTGATGTTGCCCTTTGCCCATTTGAAGCTGTGAAGGTTCGAGTACAAACTCAGCCTGGTTTTGCTAGAGGCCTGTCAGATGGTCTTCCCAAGTTTGTCAAATCTGAAGGAGCTCTTGGGTATGTCCTTTTATCCACCACTTTGTCCATAGTCATAACTGAAATCTCATCTAACATTCATTTTATTTCAGGTTGTACAAGGGTCTCGTTCCTCTCTGGGGACGTCAAATTCCATGTGAGTTTGGCGGTTTTCTATGCATATCTTATTTTGTTCTTAGTGCTAAAACTGCCATTTTCTAAATATAATTTAATTTTCCATAGAAATTTTATTCAATTAGGCCAAGCTTTCTTACATTTGGTTGCAATAGTTGAATGCGTAAGTTGTTTGAGACTTTAATGAGAGTTATATGCTTGTTCTAAATCATCACAAGCCATGGATTTTGTATTTCTCCTTGATTTTTGTGGCAATTTTGTAATAGTACAATGGATATTCATGCAGATACGATGATGAAGTTTGCATCCTTTGAGACCATTGTCGAGATGATCTACAAATATTCCATCCCCACACCGAAGGACCAATGCAGCAAATCTCTGCAGCTTGGCGTCAGTTTTGCTGGTGGCTATGTTGCTGGTGTTTTCTGTGCTATTGTGTCCCATCCTGCTGATAATCTTGTTTCTTTCCTCAATAATGCTAAAGGGGCAACAGTTGGTGATGTGAGTGACTTTTCTTTTCGTGTATCCCTTGCTAGATTACCTTTAAAGTACCGGTACTATATTCTTTCTGGGTTATGCAGGCTGTGAAGAAGCTAGGTTTGTGGGGTCTCTTCACCCGTGGCCTTCCTATCCGTATTGTCATGATTGGAACTCTAACCGGCGCTCAGTGGGGTCTCTATGATGCCTTCAAAGTTTTTGTGGGACTGTAAGTATAGCCAATTACTTTAGTTTGTGTTTTGAACATTTGGTGGTTCGTTACTCAAAACGATTTGGATGTATATTCAGGCCAACCACTGGTGGTGTAACTCCTGCCCCAGCAGCCGCGGCCGCCTCGACTGAAGTTGCTAAGGTGTAAATTTTTTAAACGATCATCAGTCATTTTCATGGCTTGTGTTACTCGGGAAAAGGTTATAGGGATATTAATCATAGGAGTAAATCTGCTTATTGATTTTCAAGCAAAGTCGGGAACATTCTTTCACGTTCAGAATTTTCTGCGCCAAATTTTGTCTTAAACAATTTCTGGGATGGTTTTGACCTCATCCAAATGCGAATGAAAGCTTATGCGAAGTTTTAAATATATTAAATTTTCGTCTGTGTAAGGATCATTGTGTATCTCAGTTTAATTAACTGGAAATAATGGGCAGGTAAGAGAATAGTTCGTTCTGCCCTATTTTCTTCGATGTTACTTGTGATTAGGAATGATTGTGTTAACGGCCATGAATCAATTTATCCCATTTTTTCCAGCACTTGAAACTTTTTTCTTCAAGTCTTCATATTCAGCTACGCTGAAGGTATTTGTTCCTTTGATATGGGATTTTGGTTCACTGCCTGTGAACACATGAAAACCTTGGTTGGAAAGCAACCTTGTCAAAGACCAAAAGCTGTGCCTATTAAAATGCCTAAGCGGTATGAGCTCCCTCACGATCATAGTCCATGGGGCTTGACAAGAATCTTGTTGTTGCTGGATTTCTATGAGATTTGAAGTAGTTTTACCTGTTTGTCAGAATTTATGGTGTATGACAACTTATTTCAGTGAAGCTTGTGTACTCTTCATTCTATGATGACCCTACTACTAGGGATACATGAATATCATAAACATACCGTATGCACTGGAGTAGACAAACACATGCTTTGGTATTTAGCAAATTCTATCATTACTCTGCGAGTATATTATGTATATCACATGCTTATGAGTCAAGAGTATGACAATCGGTAATATGTGGCTAAATATCAAATCCGCTGGAAGTCGAACGTCAAGAAAGTAATTGGGTGTAGCTAACGAGCCCGTCATAAAATGGGTCTGCATATGGGCTCATCTCAAAATAAGGCGTGATGTGGGCCCATACAGAATGGGCCATAGGAACTAGCCCAATATAGATTGGTTCCTGCTTACAGATCCATTACCGAATGGGCCATGAGTGAAGGCCCATCATAGAATGCTTCCATGTTAAAGAGCCCAGTATACAATGGATCACGAATATATAAGACCATCAAAATGGGTCACGCATACAGACCCATTAAAAAGGCCGACGCATACAGCCCATTATAAAAATGGGCCAAGCAAACATACCCATGAATAAATAGGGCCACCAGCATAGGCCCACGAAATGGGCCACTTCCTACAGCCCACTATAAAATGGACGCGCATAGAAACCCATTATTAAACGGTCCGGGTGGGCTTGTAGGACATCGGGCCGGATATATGAGCCCGTTTTAAAAAATGGGCCACGAGATTTGACCCACCAAAGAATGGGGCCCCGCACGCATATTGGCCCATTATATTTATGCTCCGAGTATTGGCCCATTAATTATTGGGCCATATATATGAGCTTATTACAAAATAGGCCAAGCATATGGGCCATTAATAACAATTGATGCACATGGGCTATTATATGAGGGCCAATTTAGTTTCCTACGGACCTATTTTACATTGACGTATTCCATAATGGGCCGCATCGATGAGAGTGAGCTTATGAACAGTTAGCCCATTATAGAATGGACCATGCATTTGGGTATTATATGATGTGCTTATTATGAATTGGGCCACATATATAGGCCCATTATAGAATGTACTCATAAAATGGGCCACAGGCGTGGCCCATTTGGTGATTACCGAGGGTGCTCAATCCTCTCAAAGGAGCTTCCAGGTATGATATGGCCACACAGCACGAAACTTGCAGGAAAGGAAAGTCAAACCCTCCAGGCCTCCACCGCAAAAGCAGAGTAGTGGAAAATAGCAAACCAGGAAGCATTTTATAGCCCTGAAACTTGAAATGAGAACACAATAGTTACCCGAGGATTTAACATTAACAACTATTTTCACATCTGATATTTAGTAATATACATCCAGAAACCTTGTTCCTTAATGAAAATCCAACAAATGCGATACAAACCGAACTTCTCATCAATCTGAATTCTCGACCAAATTCACAAATTCTACTCTCTTAGTCAACAAAAGTGGTACATATGGTAGCCTGAACACTGGTCTGACAATCCGGAGTAGTGCCAGAGCTTTGTTCAATCCAATGAGGTTATGCTCCTCAAAAAGCCACTCTATAAGAGGCATGAGTTTGGAATTCAACTCGGGGTTCTTCCCACCAAACATGAGCTCTCGCATTAAACCTGGAACCAAGTTGCTAGTAGCAGAAACATTCCAGTAGCCCCATGGCTCCATCTAGCATCATGGCATTGAGCATCATTCCCACTCCACTCCGTACCGCAATTTCATTATTATATTGTTCAACCCGATTATTATCAACACATTAACACCAGCCAGGATAGAGCTCTGCGCTAATAGCTATGAACCGTTTCTGGTGGAATATCTTGGCCGGTATGAGATGACACCTTATAAATTATTCTTAGGCCCACAGGTAACACTTTCAAAGGATTTATGTGAAGGGCAGGATGCATTCCAACTGTAAAACCTTGTTCTGTGGCATGAATAGCTTCCCTCGTGGAGTTGCTTCCAGTGTTTCCTATCACTGACTGAACCACCCTAAGCAGTTTACTGTGTGGCCAACAGGCATTGTGGTCCATCCCAACTCATTGATTGCCCTTCTCCAGAGGTTCCGCCAACTATTACACTCAACTCCACCATTAATCTGCATATTGACCAACTAATCATATGCTTCGAGATCAAATCTACCATCAGGTAGATAAGGGGTTTTAATCGCTGTAGTCAATCGAAGAGACTCTACATCCTCCGTGGATGTCCTGCAAAAAAATTCTCCCTCCAATTTTCATTCCACCACACAGGACACATCAGCCAAGAAAAAACAAATCCAAGATTATTAAAAATGGAGTAAATTAAATTCACTTCCAATAACAAGAGACTACCCATGCTTAAGGAAATTGCCATGAACAAATTGCTCAAGCTCATGCTGGCCTCATACGAGACAATCAAAGCAAAATAAAATAAAGCATACATGCTACTTGAATAAAATAACTATCCAACCTCAGAACAAAATATATAAGCAAATAGATTGAGCATCAGCTGCATCCTCAACAGGCTGGTCAATAGTCTAAAACTGATAACGGAAAATCTATTTACTTCGAACAAAGCAATAAAATGCTTCATACAAGAAAGCATTAGATAAGCAAGGATACGATAGTTTTACCTGTTTTTAACTTCAAAACAATGCATTGGAAGATGGAAATTGGGTACTAGCGCGGCATGTGTGTTTTGCTGACATCATAAAGGGGTAAGTTTAGAGCTTAAAGAAAAGTCAGTCTTCCCATTTCCTGGAACAAATTGCTATCCGTACTCGAAAGGTACAGTTTACGCTGATGGAATGTCACAATTTGATGCCTGAAAAAAATGCAGTGTATGACAGCGGCATCTTGTTGACTGTCAAGACTGAGCTAAAGTATGTAGCGTAGGGTAGTGTATCACATGACAACCAATGTGATTTATTTATTGACATCAGTGAAGGAAACCAAACAATATGCAGCACACCTTGCATAACCATTTTGCTAAACAATGCGCATCATGGCAAATCCCAGAAACTTCACGAATGCCAGTGCAGACCTCATCACACATATGGTAATCATAAGATTTTCTTGTAATAGAAATCCAATGGAGTGCATAGGCTCTGTCAATAAGTATAATCCCAACAAAGGAGCTATTTCCGTGATACACAGAAGCATTTACTATCCATTTATTGTTGTCTGAAGGAATCCTCGGAATTCCCACACGCTAAAAACAATACTATGTATCAAACAAGATTGATCGTGAAGCATACACAGGGATGAGCATCAACATTGACACCACAGCAACCGCACCCCCTCCTACTTCATCTTCAGAATTCCACAATGTACTGCATTCAAACACCAAAGATAAGTTGCAAGCAATAATATCAGCCCTTCTCGATACACAAACATCCTTCATGTCGTTGCATAGATATACATACATAAGAACATTGAACATATAAGTTCCACAATGCATTAAAGTCTCCTCCGAGGAATCCTGGATAACTGATTAAATGCCATTGTTAAGACGGCTTATATATTTGTTTGAAGCAAATTATCTGATCAAAGTGATAGCGTATGTAAGAGGATATATTAACTTGCCTTTTTTTTGGGGGGGGGAGGAAATTAACTTGCCAGTTAGCAGCATCAGACAAGCCTTCAAAGATTGAGGGTACTTTCTTTTTTTGTCAGAAAGGGATAAAACACAAGACTGAGAAAATAACAAAAGCCAATGTGAGTAATTACCAAGAAAGCTGGGTGCAGTCCATATCTCAGACACATACAGCGCAGAAGTGCATCCAGGAGCTGAAAACCTGCAGATGATATATCCATGCATGATGGAACATAAATGGATCGCACTCATGTAACAATATGTAGAGTGAAGAAATTGAGGAAGAAGAGTAAAAGTGTACCCCCACAAAGGAACAGTGGGGCCCAGTTATGAGGGGATGGGAACACATGCAGTGTATCTTAAAATTTGTATAAAGAAGGCATCTAAGTTTGAGAGCTATGCAAGTCTTCAGGCACATAGCCTACTTAAAGTTGAGTAAACACATCAGGGATCCAATGCAGCACCTAAAACAAGAAGTTGGGTAAACACATCTAATTTTTCCCAATGCTAATGTTCTATGCAATGTGATCCAATGCTAATGTTCTAAAACCCAAAGGAAAACACAATGCGAATCCTTACTCAGTAACTTAAGAATATATAAAAGTATCGTCCTCAATCTTTGCCAATAGGCCATGCATGCCATCCACAATCTCCTTCAGAGGAGACATAGTGGGATACTTTGCCTCATCCCAAACAAACCTGTCTTCCAAACACCAGAATGAAAGACCAAAATCATTAGGTAATCAATTTCCAAAATATACTTCAAAACCCACAGAAACTTAAAACCAAACTAGTGAGGTAAGAATCAACTGGCACTCCATCAACACGCAGCGCTCTGCTCTCCACCCGTGACACCCTCTCCTATTCCTCTACCTGTCTCCTGACCTTGAGACACTCCTTCAATAAAGCTATTCGACTCAATCCGTTTATTAATACATTCCGTATTCTAAACAATGGCGCCAAATCATTCTGGTTCCAGATATCGCCAAAACTGAAGATCTCATCTAACTGAAACTCTAATATTGAATTCAACAGACAAATCAAACAGAAATAGAGATATCAACGAAGACTCAAACAACAATATTTCCAAGAGAGAATAAGACTTTGATCTAAAAGGCAATGATAAGAGAGAAACTCCAAATTTACCTTGAGAAGATCATCATTAAGCTCGAGGAGAGAGTCCAAGGTTCCAACACAGAAATATGGGGATGTCGAACTAAGATATAGAAAAAAGTAGATAGCAGGCAAAATACGCGATCATATTCATACTCTATAACTCGGATCAGGATAATAGAAAGCAAAGAATAACTCGGATCAGGATAATAGAAAGCAAAGAAAGAGAAGGTAGCAAAGACTCTAAGTTTACCCTGTATACAGGTGCATTGAAGGAATGCTTGGAGATTTGCTCTTGTAAATGATTCCATGTAGAAGAATAACTGGAGCTTTGAGCTGGACGAGACACCAACCAGTATCTAATAGCCATTTACAAGCTTAAACAACGAGAGAAGAAATAGCGAGAAGATCTATGCTGCGCGGATAATGAAACAGTAAGAAATAATTGATCAAGCTCGAATCAGTTTTTTTCCTCAGAGTAGTTTCCAGTTTTTTCTCTGCGGGCTCAAAAAAATTAAGATCTGTTGGACAGTGGTTATATTTTGCCACGTCATTACCTGGGTTCTTGCGGTTATGGCCCTGAATCCTTCGACATAAAACCAGCAAACACGGGGCTCCTCTAGCATCTAGTTTTAACAGTTTTCTGGTCTATTTTTACAATTTAAAAAATCAAGTAATCAACAGAAAATCGTTATTTGATTTTTTTTTTAAGAATGAAACAGCTACTTGATGATACATTCAATTTGAGACCAATGAATAAAATAAGAATTGGATTTGATCTGAATTTAAAAAAATAAATTCGATTTGATTTAGATACAAGAAATTTCATCCGATTTTATTCAGTTTATTCGGATTTCATACACCCTTGATTTTCTCACTGACACAACGATCACAATATTGTGCATGTGACACAGACGATTTACAATTGTTTGATTTAGTGTAAATTGATTTTAATAATTGGATTAATTATAGTTTTGACCTATCTAAATTATATAGTAATATTGTCTATAATATGTATTATTGATTTTAATAATTGAATTTATTATAATTTTTATATTTTCACTATTCAAATTATTATTTTTTAAAATAATTCGGAAAACTTGGGCCTACAAGTTAAATTCGAACAATCTTCAAGGACCCGGATGGTTGAAGGCGGCTCCTATATTATCGTTGACGCGGATCCATTCCGAGTCTCTCTTACTAATTCAGATAAGCCGGCTTGTTCTCCTTCTCTCTGCATGCTCATTCCCCACCTCCAAAGACTATTATTTGGTGGCAATTAAAATCCAGTTCTCTTTTCCATTCTTCACTTGCCGCGACTAGTCTCTAATGTCTTCAAAGATGGTTGTGGTAAACGAAAAAGAGGAGAACGATTCTCCAATTTTGACTAGAAAGTTGGAATTGTTTAGCCGGGAAGGAGAAATACCGGCTCTAACCCTGAGTCCTGTCAGGGAAAAAGCCGCAGGTCACACCGCCGAAGATTTTACAACCCCAGTTTCCAAGGAAAGTAGGATTTCCAGAGCAGTGAGTTGCCCTCCAGCGCCAAGGAAACGTAGGAATCCTCCCTCCGCAATACGTGGTGCAATGAAGAAATTGTCACTCGTATCGGAGGAATCGCTTAGTCTGGAAGGAGAAATACCGGCTCTAAAAGTCAGTCCTGTCAAGGAGAAACCCACACATCATGTCGCTGAAGATTGTCCAACCCCAGTCTCCAAGAAAATTATGATTCCCAGAGCGAGTAATTGCCCTCCAGTTCCGAGGAAAGATAGGAATCCTCTCTCCCCAAGAGGCGTTGAATTGAAGAAACCCTGGCGTAGCCTTTGAGGAAAATTTTCTGCTCCTGGAATCAGTGCTCAGGAACGACATTGCTGTTTCTTCTTCCAAGATTGCCTGGAGCTTAGAGAAACGATAGAAATCTCGAAGAAAGTATATACAGGTTTGATAGATCAATAGACTTATGAGTTAAAAAAAAAAAGAGGCTTTTTAGTTCGATTTTTTTTGTTCGTATTGCCGAAGTAGACTTGACTCCTTGGGGTTTTGAGTTGACTCGTTGGGGCAGAATTCAGATACAATTCGTGATATATTTGATACTTACTGTTTAATACAAATTTTTCCAAAAATATAAAAGAAATAATTTTATTTTATTTTATTATTTTTAAAAAATTTGTATTATAAACTTTGGTTGCATCTAATATTACCCGACTGGTTGGTACGTACGTAATATCTCTTGACTGCGTCTGCTTCTACGTATTGAGGGAAGCAGAAGGGAAAATGGTCGTTTTGAATGGGGTCAAATTTTGGTTTTATGTTTTCCATTTTTTATGGCAATACAGTACTGAATGTTTGAAGAAACTATTGATTTTTCTAAAGCCATTTAATCAAGCAATCTTGTGAGTCCAATAAAGAAAAAACATAATGGGACAGACATGTCGCACGACTTCTAGACTTGTTTATTACATAATATACATCCAAAAGAACACTGCTTATAAGTGCAAAACGAAAATTCTTTAGACAGAATGCAACGTGTGTGTTTAACAAAATGTTATCCAAAGACAAAAAAGCTTAATAGAAGCCTTGGGAAGCTTGAAAGCCAATAGAAGTCATCCAAAGACAAGTTATCAACAGATCCAAAGTTTTCAAGTGCCTGGGAAAGGTAGTCATTGGTCTACTCAAGAAATCCAGCGGAAAGTCGTTTGAGATGGTAGTGGTGTCATGGATGAATGACAGGTCTCTATCTTCCACCAAAGGATAATTATTGACTCAATTTGACAGCTCAGAAATGACTTCTGGAGATGAAAATGAAAACATGGATATTTTCATACACTGTTCAGATCAATTTCAAATTTTTTTTATCTTGTTTGTTCCTGAACAATCAAAAAATTAAGAGTGTTTTTTATGATGTAAATAGACAGAATAACGCAACATAACATATAGAATGTGTTACTAAAATTTTAATCCCTCCATAACACATGTAAATTTATATCTGTACTCTTCAAATTTTTAATTTTTAAATATAAAGAGGGATCTTCCTCTTTATTTTAGTTATACAATAGCTTAAATTTTAGAAAAAATAAACCCATCCTTAATTGAATATTCTTTTTTTTAATAAAAGAGAGGAGACAAACTCCTGGTATTATTGCTCATAGCAATTCCTTGGATATGCAGATTCTATAATATCCGATCTTAACAAATCATGCAGGGAGATTCTTTAATTTTTTAACAAGTAATAAAATAGCATGCCAGAAGAAATGGCAAAGGAAGAGAAATCTGCACGTGCACTTGAAGCTCTACACATGTAGAGCAAAAAAGAAACTTCCAGATCCACGTCAAGCATGTTACGAATCCTCCGACTGCGAAAAATTTATTAGAGACGGTGGGCTTTGCTGATTATTATAAATAGTCAGCGAAAAAGGAAACTTTCCTCAACTAGGCCGACCGATCATTTCTTTCTTGCGAGGACAATAATTCAGAGATCAAATCAATGAAAATCATTTTTTCAGTCCAACATTGCCATCTTTTCTGCTTCCAGATGCTTTTCGAGCTCCACAGGAAAGTACTTGATGCCCACGAGGTCACCAACTCTGCTTATAACCTGATAAAGGGAAACGCAAAATTAATTTTTGTCAATAGCGTAGGACAGAACATGTCTGCCATACAGTAGTCGTTATTTTGCATTGCGCTGTCTGTTTTAGTTGTGTTGTTAGCCAAAAAAAGACACGGTAGCACGCTTCTATGATGAATGAACAATTACGCTGAAATGCTCTCTGACAGGACCGCAAGGGGAGCAGTCACTACTCGCTAACAATACTGAGTATAGGTGCAAGCATCTCAACAGTCTTCCTCCCCTCCCTCTCAACGGTGAGGTTTGTGCCTCATTTAACAGAGACAAAAGTTGAAGAAGAATATATTTTCATTTTAACGTATAACACGGAAAAAGTTGAAAAGCTTTAGCTTTCGTTGACATGTTCTGTGATGGCATGCCCAGCAGGATATTATAAGTTAATAACGATAAATACTGAAAGAATACAAAATATGAATATTAGAGCTCACCTCCAACGCTTTAATCAAGTCTTTTTTGGAATGAGCAATACGAGGCTCTGGGCAGCAGCAGTGGAGTTGCTGGAAAAGCCACTGTCACAACTGCTATCTGTTAACAGAAACAATTGCAGATATCATTATAAAAACCATCTCACTGCCATGCAATTACTATCCCGTATGTCAGGATCACAGATAATTACGTTTTGCCTGAGGCATTCCCTTTATCAAAATAAAAATCAAAGACAAAAGTTATTTTAAGGAAATTTATGAGTAGTATTTAGTGGGAGTTTTATTTCACTCTTTAATAATGTAAATTTATTTTCTATAATAGAAGGAAATTAAACACTATTGATATTTAATAACCAACTTAAAGTATAATCAAAGGAATTTGTTTATTAATTAAAAAAAAAACATTAACTCTAACAACACTCTTGCAATATCAGACATTGTTGGTGCATTATCATTAGCCAGTGTATACCTAACCCGCCAGGATTTTCGTCTCCTTTTATCTTTTTTTGGTTTTATAGTAAAAGAAAAAGACATTCGTGCATTATCCTTTTTATCATTAGCCGTGTCTCTTCGCTCGTTGATATGGACTTCAGTCGGAATAGGAGTATATCACTGGCTGAGCAGATAAAAAATGAATCGACGCTCGGCAATCACAAAATGGGGGGCTCTACACTTTTAGCTGTGCGCTGAGAATTAATCGGGATTTTTCTATTCTTAGCGAGGGTTCTGATTATTGCTCTGCCCACAGGTTCTCATGACAAAATCCACAAAGAAAAAAAAAATCTGTGCAGTAAACTGATAATTTTTATTTATACAATTCCGACTGCTACAAGAAAATTGCTAAATGCAGGTGCATGGTACTGTAAACTTCAAAGCATAATAAAAATACTATTCCGAATGAAACAGACCGTAGAATTTCCATGACTTCATATGTACAGATCTCTGAAGGAAGGGTCCCAGTAGAAAAACATCAAAACACAGAGAAGATGCCTGCCGGAGAAAACCCCTAGCATTAATGAGCAAAAAAGGAACTTCCAGATCCATGTCAAGCATGTTACGAATCCTCCGACTACGAAAAACGACAGATTCTATAGGACACCTGATAACACAAGAGGTCAGCTTTGTTCACTATTATACATAGTCAGAGGAAAACAAGACTTTCCTCAACTAGCCTGACCGATCATTTCTTTGTTGCGCGGAAAATAACTCAGTGATCAAATCAATTAACATCATTTTCAGTCCGATTTTGCTATCTTTTCTGCATCCTGATGCTTTTCGGGCTCCACAGGAAAGTACTTGATGCCCACAAGATCACCAACTCTGCTTATAACCTGGGAAAGGAAACGCAAAAGTAATCTGTGGCAATAGAGTAGGACAGAACATGCATGCTATACAATAGTCGTGATCTTGCATTGCGCTGTCTGTTTTAGTTGTGTTGTTAGGGAAAAAAAGACACGGTAGCACGCTTCTCTGATGAATGAACAATTACGTTGAAATGCTCTCTGACTGGACCACAAGAAGTGCAGACACTACTAGCTAACAATACTGAGTCTAGATGCAAGCATCTCAACAGTCTTCCTATCCTCCCTCTCAACGGGGAGGTTTGTGCCTCATATAACAGAGACAGAAGTTGAAGAAGAATATATTTTCATTTTAACGTATAACGCGGATAAAGTTGAAAAGCTTTAGCTTTCGTTGACATGTTCTGGTGGCATGCCAGGCGGGATATTATAAGTTAATAACGATAAATACTGAAAGAATCTAAACTATTGATATTAGAGTTCACCTCTAACGCTTTAATCAAGTCTTTCTTGGAATGTGCAGCAGAAATGCATATACGGGCCCTGGCCAGCAGCAGTGGAGTTGCCGGAAAAGCCACTGTCACAACTGCTACCTGTTAACAAGATCAATTGCAGATATCATTCAAAAAACCATCTCACTGCCATGAAATTACTATCCCGTATGCCAATATCACAGATAATTACATTTTGCTTGAGGCATTCCCTTGAGAAGGCTGGTATTTTGGCTGGATTGTAAAGCATAATTGGCATTACAGGGGAATCATTATCCCCAAGAACTTCAAACCCCATTTTCTGCAACTCTGACCTGAAAAAATTGCTATTTTCACGTATTCGTGCTAATTTCTGGGAACCTGGGTCACAATGACAGCACTTCATAATCCAATTAAACAAAACATGAGCATGATGCAAAGTTTAACAAAACATGAGCATGATGCAAAGTTTAACAAAACATGAGCATGATGCAAACCTCTACTTGAACCATCCTCCCCAAGAATAACCTTTATTGAAGATATTGTTTGCTGGGCTGCTGGCGGTGAAATTGAAGTTGCATAAAAGTGAGCAGGACAAGTGTACTTCAAGTATTCAATAAGTTCCTGCATGTGATCAAGGATGATTTAATAATAACGGAAGCAAAAATTGTTAAAGATATGTTTCATGCTAAACTGCTGATTTTTTGCTGAAATTATGGACAAACAACAATATATTTAGAGGTTAAATCAGCTCAGAATGCGGAAACAACCAAATAAATCAAATAAAGGTCATCCTGCCATGTCATGATGTAACTTGAGGCGGATAATTTGATGCTGTACAACTCTATGCATAATTCTATATCAAAACTTAACATCTCTTTAGCAATATCACTCATCTAAAAAAATAACTGAAGGAAATTGAAATTTCGTCATAAGTTCCTGTTGGCCAGACAAGGAATGGGACGAAGACAAAAAAATACCTTTGATCCAGCAATGTAACCACCACATGATCCAAAAGATTTAGTGAATGTTCCCATCATGATATCCACATCTGCAGTGTCTACCCCTAAGAGCTCACAAACACCTCTTCCTGTCTTACCTACTGCTCCGATGCTATGGGCTTCATCAAGGTATGTATATACCTATTAACATAATATAAAGGTGATGAGAATCATTATTGCAAGGAAAGATAATGAAAAGTGAAAGTACATATTATCAATTTGATTTGTAATGAAACAATGATACCATGGACAGAAACATCGAATCATTATTGCAAGGAAAGATAATGAAAAGTGAAAGTGCATATTATCAATTTGATTTGTAATGAAACAATGATACCATGGACAGAAACATCGAATCATTATTGCAGGGAAAGATAATGAAAAGTGAAAGTACATATCATCAATTTGATTTATAATGAAACAATGATACCATGGACAGAAACATCCGCACGTATCTTCTACATCATAATGCAAAATATTTCAAATGTTGATTTTATCTTGTGGACAGTCAGTTCGTGACCTATGAGACATTAAGTGTGGACCTTAGAAAATTAAAAAAGAAAACATAATGACAAGCTAAAGATGAAAGTTACAAGTAAACGAAGGGAAGACTCCATATCTAAAGTTTAAAGAATTCTTTTATAACCAACTTCATCATCTCAAAAATTTGAATATGAGGTGTTAGTATTATGAATACAACCATGTCAGGATTACCTTATATTTCTTGCATATTGCAATAATCTCAGGGAGTTTGCAAAGCTCCCCTTCCATGCTATATATACCCTCCACAATGACAAGTATCTTTTTCCAGGGTCTATGTGTCCTAGGTTGTCCCTCCGCAATTTGTTCCCTTAAGACTTCCTCCAAATGAGAAGGTGCTGAAAGCAGTAGAAGAAAAAGAAAAAAAATATTGATTGCTACTGGGATTCTAGAATTTATATGCATTCCAATGGAGTAAGCACCGGGAAAAATAGGGTAACCAACAAAACAAGGAACTGTGATGTAAAGAAGGTACGTCCAAATGGTGGCTATAAGACAAACATACTGAAAATGGGCAAGTTAAAGTGTTTCCAGACAAATAAAAAAATAAATTTCATTTGATGTATCAATGCCTTCCCTCCTAATTCTCTGGATAGATTAACTTGGGAATCTGGAAAAATTTGAGAGAAACAAAAGGATTCTAGTATGAAGCTCCCATGTAAACATCGTATCTCCTCATATCAGAATTTATTCTGATTAATGACGCATTGAATTCGAATTTTTAAGAAAAATAGGAGACATAATGCACTTACTGTTATGTTGGAAAACACGAATGGTAGCTCCAGATCCACGTGCCCCATTTACAATGGAGTTATGGTTCAAGGAATCACTGACAATCAAGCTACCCTACAAATTGAAAATGAAAATCATCTGAAGTGCTAATTTGAAAACTACATTTACAGACATTAAGTAACAAGTTAAACTACCACACAGACCTTCCTCATCAAGACTGGAAGGATAGCGGAATTTGTAACATAACCCATGCCAAATACGATAGCAGCTGGTTTTCCAACGAATTTCGCAACGGACGTCTCCAATTCAACATGGAGCGCCGTAGTCCCTGTATTAAAGTTGCTTCAGTAACAATTCAAGCAAAGAAGCATAAGAGCGAAATACGCAGCATACAAAGTTCTATAACCCACCCCCATCCACCCGAGTACTGCAGGTACTGGGAGAATACTTCTTCAATGACTCGATTACTCGGGGCGTGCAGTATTCATCCGCAGCAGCAAACCCAAGGTAATTGTAGGAACCCAAATTAAGGCACCTGTTTATATTTGTGGTTCGTCTGCGTTGGGAAGCATACAATTAACGAACAACGCTGAATTAACTGAAAAATGAAAACTAAGATAATTAAAAAAAAAAGAGACTCACTTAAGCGTCTTATTGTTGTCCTTGGAGTATCTCTCAACCACGTCAAACCAAGCATCAGGAGCACTGGCTATAGGTCTCCCGAAACAGTCCTATCCATCAATAGATTCAAGATTATAACATTCCGTTTGATTGTGAACGGTAAACAGAGAGACCGGAATCTTAAAACAAGCTAATAGAGTCGAAATGGATCGGCTAGAAAAGAATGCGAAATCAGCACTGCAACATTGAAAATCATCAAAAATATACCTGAATACGCATATATAAGCGGCGGATGTAGAAATCTTCAAGTCCCAGGCAAATTGGAGCGTAACCCTGAAGTTATCATCGTCACTAAAAAAATAGAAAGAAAAAATTTCACCGCACAAAGCAGCTGATTTTTCACCGAGCGTGAACGGAGAGAAGAAACGTACTTGGAGATTATTGGAACTGCTCCAGTCGAGGATTTTGCGAAAGAAATCCCTGATTTGACCAAAGGCGAACAGCAATCCATAACTGAAATACGTGGATAGCGCGGTTAAGTACGGGATTGCAATCATTCCCTCGTTTTGATGCGTTCTTCACTTTCTTCAGTCTTTTTGGTCTTGTCTATGCGCCACTAGGGACGATTCTGTTGACTGGTTAATTGATGGGTACAAAGGAGGGGATAGTCAGAAATGGATAGCAGATCCGGGTGAAATAACGGCTACAACGCCGTTGAGGAGGAAGAGGGAGCAATATCTGATGGCCAATGACTGAATGCTCCTCTGGCGGAGGCAGTGGCGGTGCCCAACCTGGCAAAAATTTGCGGCCCACGTAATAATTACCTGAAACAAAATTTATACAGTTCATTCAACTTGTTTTGATTTTTTGAGTGGCTATTTCTTTCCTTTTTCCAAAGAAGATCCTTTTTCGGAAGGAGGATTTTGTTTCTAAATAAGGAAATCCATATTCTTCGGACGACAGGTCTCTCTCAAAGCAATTTCCAAATTTTGCCGGCTAAAACAAAGAAAGCACGATTAGGGTTGTTAAGGCTAATTATTTATTTGGTAACTTATTAATCATAAATAAATTTATCGGTCAGGATTTATCATCAATACCCATGCCCATTCTCTTTCCTACGATCTCCTGAGGTCACGTAACACGATTCTTACAAATGCTATTAAGCCTATTACGTTGCCAATATCAAGATGCTAGGTTTTGACAGCTGAATATGATGATCCACCGATGGGAATTTTCTGGGCACTCAAGCATGCTAAGAATCCCACCTGCTTTACGGGTATTTTTTTTTCTTGTTTTCTCTTGTTGTTTTAAATAGAATTGTTGATGCCTGTTTTTTTCTTGGCTAAAATCAGTTTTTAAGGTGGACAAGCAATTTTAATACACTATATCTTATAAAAAAACAAATTTTAAACTTTTTTCGATTCAAGAAAGCTTCTCACTAATAAGAGCCTTTGCTAATAGGCTATTCGCTTCAAACTTTTCTGTATTCGACGAATAGATTATTATTTACCTGATCATTTCATTCTTCACAGCTTGTTAATCCTGCACACTTTTTGGAGAAACTATGCAATATCCTCACTTGGAACTTCAGATAGCTGCCGTTTTCATCTTCAGTTTCGCGAGGTCTTCAGTTCTCACAACTTTGGAAGTTTTAGAGGTCTAAGCACATCACAAGAGAGAGTTTTTCCTTTCTATTCTATTCCAATCCAAGCCTAAATTTTACTGGTGCTGTGACCAGTATTTCTAACGCGTCAGATGGCACCGTGGACAACTCAAATAACACGGTACCGGCATTTTGAAGAAGTGATCGATCAAGAAGATCACCTCATCGACTGGATAATTCTGTGTAATACTCATGATAGCTAATAGATGTGAGAAACAGGAGAATAAAGATTCTTTCCTGTTATAATAACTAAGTAAAGGAGGTGTACAATTTGTTACTGAGAATTGTCTCTTCTTCTCATCCAGTTCTTGTTTTCTTTACTTTGTTGTCTCCTCTATGAGAGTAATAAAGTTCAGTTTTTCTCCTATCTTCTTGGTATCTTATTGAGTTCATTGTATTGGGTTTTGAATTCAGTATTTCCTAATCCCAAAACTGTTTTGCCATTTCCACAACTGCCGTCTGGAAGCGCAGAGCTTGAAGGATTCGATGCAAGGTGTTCAGACTTGGGCCTTCTACTCGAGCTGTGCAATTCCTTCTAAAAAATGCAAAGGTAAGCAATAACCTTCATCAGTCTAAGGATTGTAGAAGATCTTTGTTACTGCATAAAATGCATTGTTTAAGAAAGAGATCTATGTTCATGCTCGGAGTTCATGTTTCTGTCTATTCAGAACTCCTAAGTTTATTAAACTGTAATTGGCGCCTTCGCGGGTGTAACATCAATAGGCAACCTGTTGGTTATATAATAACGATATTGGGAAAAACATAAACGACGCAAGCGCCATTCCGTCGCCATACTGCATGACCCGTCGCTCATATTTGACCTGACTTCATATAATGTAGTAGACTGCAACTATTGGCGTGAATGTTTCGTAGCTAGTGCGTCCACTCCACTCATCAATCAGCTCCCAATTTTTTATCTCTAAACCCTAACTCAGGAAAATAGCGATTGATTCGATGGCTGAAATTACAACTCAACACGAGCCGGCATTAACAGCTAAGCGGAAGCCCGATCCGAGCTTTGACAACAAAGGAGGGGGAGAAGAAGCAGAGGAGTACCCAAATAAATCTCAGAAGCTTGAAGACAACCGCTCTTTGGAATCTTATACCAGCAGTAAAAGCAACGACGGAGAAGACGGCTTCATAGAAGGAGGTGCCGAGGAGGGGAAGGAGGAGGAGAAGGAAGAGGAGAACGAGAATGGTGAGGCGGTGGTGGTGGACCGGAAGGGCAAGGGCATAATGGTAAATGATGATGAAGGTAGCGACGACAAAGAAGATGATAAGTCGAGTGATGATGATGACGGGAGTGATTTTGACGGTGATGATGACGATTGCAGTGAGCTAGAGGAAGATCCCCTGGCGGAGGTTGATTTGGATAATATTCTACCCTCACGGACGAGGAGGCGCGTCGTGCATCCAGGGGACTTTATTGACGACGATCTTGGAGACGATGATGACGACGATAGTGATGACAGTGCGGCATGATTCACTACAGGTCAGTTGAGATTTTGAGGTTAACTACTCAATTTGGTCATAGATATTAGTAGATAGTACTATATTGATTTTGGAGAAGATTATTGTTACTCCTGTGATGCAGTGCAGAACGGTTAGTTAATACTTGTAAGTTTGCTTAGATGCAATATTATTCTTACTTCTTTGTGTTCACTAGTGCAGTTCTTTTAATTTTTGTTTTGCTGGTGGCTTTTTTTTGTCATTTTTTTCCTATTGAGACTTTCTATTTTCCATTCAAGGGTTAATTCCTGTGGTGGTTTAGCTTTATATCTGTACAATATAGTCAAAGATTATAATTATTATCAGTATACCCACAAATGATACTAATGCGATTGAGGAAGGTTGCAAAATCTTGTATACTGAGAGTACAACAGTTATTGTAGCTCTATTGACAATTGGCGCCCGGTGTTAGTGCGATTATTTTTATTTGATTAATAGGATATTTTTTTGGTTCAAGGGGTCATTCCAGTTGAAATTTAGCTTTTATACCTGTATAATCTAGTAAAAAGTGAGAATTATAGTAAACATGCCCACAAATGATTTTTCATGCAACTGATGAATGTTTGGAGGAAATAGAATCTTTTAACTGTTTTCCTTTTTGTTTGAAATCGCAGGAAATCTATCATTTCGTGATATAAAAAAACTATAGGAACTTAAGCTTCTATTCTCGTTGTTTCCTCTTGCCACCCTTCCAGAATAAATCTGGGCGATTTCATTTATGGATCCTAACCTGCTATACTCTCTGTGTGAGCCCTTTCCATAAGTTCAGTTCTAGTGATAGATTCCGGTCATGGCATAGCAATTTTTTGTCTTCTGTACTGCTTGTTCCACAGTTGGCATTTCTGGTGGTGTATTCTATCTTCATTGGATATTGATGAGATTTAGGTTACGCTTCTGATAGGTAGTGTTTTGTTGGGTGATTGCATTTGTGGGAGAGAAAAAGAGAGCAATTAAGAACCATAACATGCCTTTTTGGCCCATCTCCTTCACTGACGGTACTTCTATGATGCAGCCACTTGTGGAGAGGTATTGGTTTCCGTTATCTGCTAGGCAATTGTATTACTGGGCTGATACAAACTTGAGGATGGTAGTGATTATCTTTCTGCTTTTTGGAAAGGTTCTGGATTGTGGTTAAACATTTGATTAAACGATTTTTAAATGCAGTTTCCTAGGATGTGAGAGTTTTACTTTTCTAGTTAGTTTTGTTTTGCTTCTGCTGGTAGACTATGTACTTGGCTACTGCTGTGGCCTCTATATACGTATCTTATGGACACTGCCACCTCCTTTCCAGCATGATTTATCTTTTCTTCTCCCGTTGGTTAAAAAAGGATGAAGCGAACTGTGGATCTTTGGATAATTTTGGCTTTGTATATCTATCCCATAGTTGGGTAATATCGCTTAGGATTTTGCTGAGTTGAATCTTATTTTAGTCAATTGAACGTGCAGCCAGGCCATGTGGGCCGACTTTAACGTTTCTATGACCAAAACTTGTGGAATTGGCATAATACGTACCAAAACGGGAGGATTTGTTGCTTTGAGGAAAATTCACGAAACTGAACAGTCTGAAGCTCGGAAAGAAGATTTCTTAACTTGAAGTCTGTCCTCCACTAGGCCATACTTTGAATAACTTTTACTTTTCAATCTGCAGGAAAGGTCAGACATAAGCATTCAAGATCTCATTTCGTTGTCTGTAGTAGAAAAAAAACGAGGTCTCTCAACAACCAATTTGAGGACTTCGATTTCATGTTTAGCATTTTCTTATCACCTTCATAAACTACAATTTTATTCTAATTCTTAGAATGTTGTTAATTGGACTACTTGATTTCTGTGTCCGCTTTTCCTAGTTATGGTTATCTTACACTGGCGAAACATTTTGGTAAGATAATTAATGCGGTACATTCTTGAAGCCTTTCTTGAAGATAATTAATGCGGTACGTTCTTGAAGCCTTTCTTGAAGCAGATTCACGTTCTTAGAATGGGCCCCGCTGTCGACATAAACCGTCAGTAACGCATTCCAAGCAACAGATTAAAGAAGCAAGTTGAGGCGTGCACCATGGCCTATAACTCGATCAAGCCTGTAGTTTTTAATCCGGCTTAAGTAGGCCTGTTGATTGAACCCTCACTGCATGATTTCTGGTCCCGCCACTGACCATTGACCTCGTCAAATTCAATCATATGTTTACCAACTTCAAGTTCTAAGAATGTCTCTCACATCGTGTTGACTGAAATTGACGGAGCATAGATATAACCAATATGATAGTTTTTAATTCTAATCTCCCTCTTCAACAAAGCAGAGGGGAAGCTGACCTAAATGGAGCATTTAGGTGGTCCTTCCTCTTTTCTTACCTGATCCTTGGTTTTCTTAAAGGCCAAGCTGCGGGCGGATAGCTTGCTAACGCTTTTTTATGAGGTGGAGACTCTATTATCCAACACGACTACCATCGGATCCCTATGGTAGGTTAAGCTCAGCCTCTCTCGGGTTTAAACTCAAAGAACAAATGTGACTGTTTTCTGCGAGAGAATAGAAACAGGAAGAGAGGTTTCTGCTATGACCGCGTCAGCTGACACCGTGGACATTTTAGATAATGAAGTACCAACACCACGAAAAGTAATCGATCAAACTTCAAAGAAGACCTAATCACTTGAACGATTATGTATAGGTCCATTATGACTGATAGAAGTGAGGAGTAGATGAACACAACAATTTCGGAATTATATTAACTGTAAAAGAGGTTGAGGAGGGTGTGGAATTAGTTGATCAGTTGCTTCTTGTTTCTTGTTGTAGCTGCAGACTTGTAATGGCTTTTCCTTCTTTTCTTCAATAAAGAGTTCTTTTTCTTCTTTGATCCTTTTTGAGTTCACATCAGTTTCGCTTTCGTTGAAGATTGTCCTTTCCATGGAGGTCTCACTTTCTGAGATCTCTATCATATCATCATTTTTTCTTTCAACGTTTTTTTCTTCAGCCTTCTTTCGTTAATGTCATCACTACATCTGATTCAAATATGATCCTTCACCCTTCTCCGTAACCTAACAGAGGAAAGCATTTTCCTTCACTTCTTTGCTTTTTTAATAGTAACCATTTAGATGTTAGATGAACAGAACTCCTTCCTTTATTTGACTTCGTGTACAGATTAGATTTTTAATCATTAGATCTGGGTTGCTTTTGGTTTTTGCCTAGGAGTCGGATGTGCTTGTGTATTTTCTGAAGTAGAAAAAATGAGGGATGATATGCCTTATGATATAATAGGGCACGTGTTCAGTTTTTTGACATCAGATAGAGACAGGAACGCTGTGTCTCAAGTATGTCAATCATGGAAGAGTATCGACGGAAATAGCAGACAGAAGGTTTCCATAAGAAACTGTTATTCGATCACTCCAGAGAAAGTGTGTGAGAGGTTTCCTGGCCTTAAGTCCATTACTTTAAAAGGAAGGCCTCCTTTTGCAGAATTTCATCTGGCTCCTCATTATTGGGGTGGTTTTGTTTACCCCTGGATCAAGGCCTTCGCAAGAGAACGGGTCAAATTGGAGGAGCTCCGATTGACGACGATGATAGTGTCTGACGAGGATTTGCAGGTTCTTTCCAAGTCTTTTGCCAATTTGAAGTCTTTGGTCCTTCTTGGCTGCGAAGGGTTTACCACAGAAGGGCTTGCTGCTGTTGTCGCTAATTGTAGGTAAGAGATCCATCATTTTCTGGTGGTTTGGTCCTTTTTTCATTTTGTTTTATTCCCGTTGCCTCGCTTACTTTGTGCTTCTGTTGCTTAACACCTCGGTTTCGAAAATCGAGTGTTGGCTGTTAGTATCTCTTACTAAAATAAGATCATTTTGACTATATATTTCCTCTTTAAGCGGTTGCTAATTTCTGATTGCCAGTCTCAGTAGAAAGTGTATTTGGTTTCACTCGCAATTCCTTGAATAGGGTTCGGGAGAAAGTGCTGTTGGCTATTTGGTTTCCTCTTTTTCTTCGCTTGCATCGTATGGAGTTTCCAGAATTGTTGACGGTCTGCCGTCTTGACTTGTTCCAAAGCTTAATCTTGTCTGAGATGGACGTCAGAATGCTTCAACGGTCAAACTACTTCCTGTGTGCTTCTTCTAGTCTAACGGCTTCCCATGTTTCTCACGTCCAGGTCTCTTAGGGAGCTGGATTTGCAAGAAAACGACGTCGACGAATCGAAAGGCCAATGGCTCCATTGCTTCCCTAATAGCTCTACTTCCCTTGTGTCACTAAATTTTGCAAATCTCGATGGAGAAGTTAACTTAGCAGAACTTGAGAGGCTTGTTGCCAGATCTCCCAATCTCAGAAGTTTGAGGTTAAACCGTGCAGTGCCAATTGATGTGCTCACAAGAATATTGATACGAGCCCCAAATTTAGTTGATTTAGGAGTAGGATCCTGTGTACCAGATGCCGACACCTATGATCAGTTGGCGAATACCATGCTCACGTGTAATTCAATAAGGAGTCTTTCAGGGTTTCTTCAGGTTGGCCCCCAATCCCTACCAGCATTCCACATTATTTGCCCAAACCTGACCTCCTTGGACCTAAGTTCTGCCACGGAAATTCATAGGGAGGAGCTTATTTTACTAATTGGACACTGCAAGAAACTTCAGCGATTATGGGTATGTCCTTTCTACCGAAAGTTTGTGAGTTCACAAGTTTTATTATCACCACCGCTAATGACAATTTGCAAATACTTGCAGGTAATGGATTCCCTTGGAGATGAAGGACTAGAAGCTGTTGCTTACACTTGCAAAGATTTGCAGGACTTGAGGGTTTTCCCTTTCGACCCTCAGGTTGTTGTTTTGTCAGATGAAGGCCTTGTTGCTATTTCTAGAGGTTGTCCTAAACTTCAGACAATTCTGTACTACTGTCGGCAGATGACTAATGCAGCCCTCATTACTGTAGCCAAGAACAATCCCAACTTGACTTGCTTCGAATTGACCATGCTTGTTCCTTTTCAATCGGATGCATTGACACAGAGACCGTTGGATGAAGGCTTTGGAGCTATTGTTGAATCATGCAAGAGTCTAAAGTGGCTATCTCTCACTGGGCTTTTGACTGACCGAGTTTTCCTTTATATTGGGATGTATGCTGAGCAGCTTGAAAGGCTTTCCATGTCATTTGCTGGGAACGTTGACAAGGGAATGCAGTATGTGTTGAATGGTTGCAAGGAACTTTGCCAGCTAGAAATAGTGGAGACCATCTTTGGTAACGCGGCTCTATTGAAGAATGTGAAGAAGTACACGAGAATGCGATCCCTTTGGATGTTATCCAGCGAAGTCACTCTTGGAGCCTGCAAGACTGTTGCAAAGAAAATGCCCCAGTTGAATGTGGAGATAATAAATGAGTATGATAAATCGTTAATTGTCGCTAGTGACAGTGATGAGGTGGAAAATTTGTACATATATCGTACTTTGGTGGGACGCCGGAAAGATGCACCGGTTCATGTTTGGACATTATAAGCAACTGGTTACTAAAATTCGTGGGCGACTGAATGTATGGAACTAGTAAAATAAAACCAATCAAACAACAACGCATAAAACCAGAAACAGCAAGCAGCAACCGTGAACCAACACCTCCATACTTGCACTGTGATTATCATAATACTAAAATACAGACAACAAAAATATTTTGCATTTATTTATTTTTTATTAAACAATTATATTATTAGAAAAAACTTGTATCAAGACAACACAAACTAGATATAAACGAATATGATAGTTTTTAATTCTAATCTCCCTCTTCTACAAAGCAGAGGGGAAGCTGACGTAAATGGAGCATTTAGGGTCCTTCCCCTTTTCTTACCCGATCCTTGGTTTTCTTTACTCTTATGACCCCTAAGGCCTAGCTGCGGCCGGATGGCTTGGTGAAGTTTCTTTATGAGGCCATACCTTTTTGGACCATTTGAATCGTTAAAAATGACAATCTGTTGTTTCCTTTCTCACTATCAACAGAAACCCTATGCCTATTCTCTCCAAATCTCCTGCAATCATAGATGCCATGACCAAGGACCACCTAGTAGTGTAACGCCTTTGGTTATGATATGGCATGCTCGTCTCAATTTCAAAAGTCTCTGATTGCTTATCCGCAGAGTATAAATTGATTAAATAAAACAAAATCCTGCACATCTCCATTTTCCTTTTGAAACAGTGGTTTGCATTTGTCGATTGCTTGGAGTTCTTCCAGATTTGATAGAAAAATGACGCAATATAAATAATACCTGGCGCAACTTCGCAACCTTGGAAGTCCTTCACATGGTAGCTACTCTTGCGAATGATTCGCGGGGAGGGGCAAATGAAAATGGAAATGATCATTACTTCATTAGTCTAGTTTCTTTTGTAGAGTATATTTCCCCTCCCACCTTGTAATTATGTCGCAAGTGGGGCATTAATTTAATTGGATTAAAAAATTATTTTTTAATGATGCTGTGTCTTGGCGCATGTTAGGTATATTGCGCTCATCATAAAATTAGTACTATATCTAATAGAAATTTCAAAATAAAAATAATAAAATATTATTATTCATATTTTCCGATAAATTTCTGTTAGACACCATGGTGGTTGTCGTCAAATATTTGCCCTAACCTAACCACTCCGTCGTCCAGATTTCAGTATTCTTATTGGATATTATTTCTCATGCTCTCATTAACGTACCTTGCGACGTACTTGTCAGTTGAATTGTGCCGTACAAAGACTTGATTGCCAGGCTAGAAACACTCTCGCTCTTTCAATTTAATCTAATTAAGAATTTTATACGCGTGTACTTTCCATATTAAACAAGTGAATGAAAAGTGAGTCATTCCAGCATCACACAGCATATAATTTTTAGAGCCACTGAATCATATATATCACGAGTTAACCATGGCAGGCTGCCAGGCTCAACTGTTAGAAGTCAGGTCTTAGCCTTCATGAAACTACAACTCAAAAGGTTAAAGAGTTTTCTGAATATATTGCTGAAATAAACTTCGCTGTTTATAAAATAATCTTATAATACAGCCGTTAGTATTGTTCTGATTCTTTCTAGTAATACCACATTTTAAATAAAAATATTTGGTCGATAACCTTAACCCAAAAATTTGAATTATTAAAGTTGATAACATTATATGCTTAATTCATTGCTCGATAATCCTTGACAATGGCGAATAACGATTGCAGCAAGAACGTGTAGCCTATGCCAACCCTACGGAAGATGAAAGTGCTTGCTAACCCGATTTCTGGCCTGAGATTGCGGAAATGAATGGTTCCGGTTCTTTTGCTCAAGTGGTCACGTAGGCTTAAATTATCTCCACGCACGCATGATAGTGGAGAAAAACAGTTCTAAAGATTCTCAAATCTCTACGCTTAAACACGTGCAAAATATGTTTGTAATGATGTTGTATATGTGGAGCACCATAAAATTACCCTGGTTGGAATAGCATATCTTCTGCACAATCAGTCTGCACGTTTATAAACGTTACAGTGAATCGAATTCATCAATTTTCACATTAATACGAAGAGAACACCACATGCATTAAACCCAGTTTTAGATTTTTTTACAGAGTTCCCCTAATCATTAAAAGCTCCATTATGGGTTATCCACAATTTCCAAAAAACTGATAAACAACAAAAGAAAAACAAAAATTAGAAAAACTTTGCTGGACCTGAAATGAAGCAACCAAAAGCCATTCCAGAGAGTACAAAACCATTTCAAACGTCGCGTTGGCTTTGGAAGGAAGGGTTCTTCGTTCTCCTCGCACCCACACAAACCACAGTGTGAGTAGTGCATACACGAAAGAGAGGGCGTGTTGACCAAACTCCGGCGAATGGCCCGACAACAATCGTATATGCGGGCGTGGCACTTTTGTTATTTTTTGCTGGTATTTGTCCCTCACTGCTTTCATTTTTAACACACGACTTTGACAGTCCATGGTAGGAAGAGAAAGTTCACTTCGAAAACAGAGATGAGAATGCATCCCAGGGGAATCAACGGTGGAGACTCTCGTTTTTTTTTTTAGGAATTCATATTGGAATCATTAATACATTATGAGTAGAATAATGAAATATTGTCCCGACTCTACAGACAAAATAAAATTTACAAATACCGTATAAATTGAAATTTTCACAATCTATACAATCTATATGAACAGTAACAAAATCTCTCGAAGATAACAAACAAATCCAAACTCTCGTATCCAACTCGATTACCGTCGGATCCCTATGGGAGGTTAAGCTCAGCCTCTCTCGGGTTTAAACGTGAAGAACAAGTGTGGTTTTTTTCTGCGATAGAAGAGAAACAGGAAGAGAGGTTTCTGCTATTACCACGTCAGCTGACACCGTGGATATTCTAGATAATGAAGTACCTACACTACGAAAAGTAATCGATCAAACTTCAAAAAAGCGGCCTAATCACTTGAACGATTATGTATAGGTCCATTATGAATGATGGAAGTGAGGAGTAGATGAACACAACAACTTCGGAATTATATTAACTGCAAAAGAGGTTGAGGAGGGTGTGGAATTAGATAATCAGTTGCTTCTTGTTTCTTGTTGTAGCTGCAGACTTGTAATGGCTTTTTCCTTCTTTTCTTCAATAAAGAGTTCTTTTTCTTCTTTGATCCTTCTTGAGTTCACATCAGTTCGCTTTCGTTGAAGATTGTCCTTTCCATGGGGGTCTCACTTTCTGAGATCTCTATCGTATGATCTTTTTTTTCTTTCAACGTTTTTCCTTTAGCCTTCTTTCGTTAATGTCATCATCACTACATCTGATTCAAATATAATCCTTCGCCCTTCCCCGTAACCTAACAGAGGAAAGCATTCTCCTTCACTTCTTTGTTTTTTTAATAATAAGCATTTAGACGTTATATGAACAAAACTCCTTTTATTTGACTTCGTGTAAAGATTAGATTTTTAATCTTTAGATCTGGGTGGATGTGTTTGTGTATTTTCTGAAGTAGAAAAAATGAGGGATGATATGCCTTATGATATAATAGGGCACGTGTTCAGTTTTTTGACATCAGATAGAGACAGGAACTCTGTATCTCAAGTATGTCAATCATGGAAGAGTATCGACGGAAATAGCCGACAGAAGGTTTCAATAAGAAACTGTTATTCGATCACTCCTGAGAAAGTTTTAAAGAGGTTTCCTGGCCTTAAGTCCATTACTTTAAAAGGAAAGCCTACCTTTGCAGAATTTCATCTGGTTCCTCATTATTGGGGTGGTTTTGTTTACCCTTGGATCAAGGCCTTTGCAAGAGAACGTGTCAAATTGGAGGAGCTCCGGTTGAAGAGTATGATAGTGTCTGACGAGGATTTGCAGTTTCTTTCCCGGTCTTTTGCCAATTTGAAGTCTTTGGTCCTTATTTGCTGCGAAGGGTTTACCACAGAAGGGCTTGCTGCTGTTGTCGCTAATTGTAGGTAAGGGATCCATCTTTTTCTGATGGTTTGGTGCTTTTTTCATTTTGTTTTGTTCCCGTTGCCTCGCTTACTTTGTGCTTCTGTTGCTTAACACCTCGGTTTCGGAAATCGAGTGTTGGTTGTTACTATCTCTTACTAAATAAGATCATTTTGGCTATATATTTCCTCTTTAAGCGGTTGCTAATTTCTGATTGCCAGTCTCAGTAGAAATTCTATTTGGTTTCACTCGCAATTCCTTGAATAGGGTTGGGGAGAAAGTGCTTATTTGTGGAATTTTGATTTTTTTTTTCATGGAGTTTCCAGAATTGTTGACGGTCTGCTGTCTTGACTTGTTCCAGAGCTTAATCTTGTCTGAGATGAACGTCAGAATGCTTCAACGGTCAAACTAATTCCTGCGTGTTTCTTCTAGTCTAACGGCTTCCCATGTTTCTCACGTCCAGGTCTCTTAGGGAGCTGGATTTGCAAGAAAACAAAGTTGACGAATCGAAAGGCCAATGGCTCCACCGCTTCCCTAATAGCTCTACGTCCCTTGTGTCACTAAATTTTGCAAGTCTCGATGGAGAAGTTAACTTAGCGGAACTTGAGAGGCTTGTTGCCAGATCTCCCAATCTGAGAAGGTTGAGGTTAAACCGTGCAGTGCCAATTGATGTGCTCACAAGAATATTGATACGAGCCCCAAATTTAGTTGATTTAGGAGTAGGATCCTGTGTACCAGATGCCGACACCTACATTCAGTTGGCGAATACCATGGTCACGTGTAATTCAATAAGGAGTCTTTCAGGGTTTCTTCTGGTTGTCCCCCTATCCCTATCTGCATTCCACAATATTTGCCCAAACCTGACCTCCTTGGACCTAAGTTCTGCCAAGGAAATTCATGGAGAGGAGATTATTATACTAATTGGGCACTGCAAGAAACTTCAGCGATTATCTGTATGTCCTTTTACCGACAGTTTGTGAGTTCACAAGTTTTACTATCACCACCATCAATGACAATTTGCAAATATTGCAGGTACTGGATTCCCTTAGAGATGAAGGACTAGAAGTTGTTGCTTCCACTTGCAAAGATTTGGAGGAATTGAGGGTTTTCCCTTCCAACACTCGGGATTTCGCTGTGACAGAAGAAGGCCTCGTTGCTATTTCTAGAGGTTGTCCTAAACTTCAGACAATTCTGTACTACTGTCGGCAGATGACTAATGCAGCCCTCATTACTGTAGCCAAGAACAATCCCAACTTGACTTGCTTCCAATTGGACCTGTTTTATCCTTTTCATTGGGATGCACTGACACAGAGACCGTTGGATGAAGGCTTTGGAGCTATTGTTGAATCATGCAAGAGTCTAAAGGGACTATCTCTCTGTGGGCTTTTGACTGACCAAGTTTTCCTTTATATTGGGACGTATGCTGAGCAGCTTGAAATGCTTTCCATCCCATTTGTTGAGGACGGTGATAAGGAAATGCAGTATGTGTTGAATGGTTGCAAGAAACTTCGCAATCTAGAAATAACGGGCAGCATCTTTGGTAATGCGGTTCTAGTGAAAAACGTTGAGAAGTACACGAGCATGCGATCCCTTTGGATGTTATCCAGCGAAGTCACTCTTGGAGCCTGCAAGACTGTTGCAAAGAAAATGCCCAAGTTGAATGTGGAGATAATAAATGAGTATGATAAATCGTTAATTTTCGCTAGTGACAGTGATGAGGTGGAAAATTTGTACATATATCGTACTTTGGTGGGACGCCGGAAAGATGCACCGGATCATGTTTGGACATTGTAAGTAATCATATATCCCTTCTTGCCTTTGACTCATGTGTGATTAACTGGCTACTATAATGCGTCGGCGACTGAATGTATGGAACTAGTAGCGTCTTAATGTTAGCGGTATTTCCCCTCGGTTCAATCCATAATAAGATTTTTGGACACATTCCCCTGGCTAATTACCAACGCACTAATACATCATTTTAAAAACCCTTCACCTATCATTTCTTCGGTTTAGAAGCAGCAATCCTCCAACATGCAGCAGCAACAGAGTGCAGCCACACTGCAGAAGCAAAGAGACCATAACATCAGTAAGTGGGAAAACAAACCTCGAATTGAACATGTCTGATTCATTTCATTCAATGGGCAAGAATTACGACTTAACACAATCCAGAATAACATGCATCTAACAAACAACAATAGATAAACACACCAACTTTTAAAAGATAAGACAGAATCATCACCACCCCGAAATCTTTTTCGACACACCTTTTAGGCATTGTCGTCTATGCACACGTCTTCCTACGTATACTAGCATTCACACCATACTTTAGCGCATTCCTGCTAAGGAGCTATTTAGGTCTGAATTTAACAGTTTGTTGTGCAACTTGACTCATGATAAATCATTTGAAATGAAACAATAACGAGCGTATCAATTTTACATAATCCGGCACTAACACAAGGGTCTGAATATCTTCCCTCGGCGTTGCCATCTCTTCCAATTGCAACCAACTTAACTGTCCCCTTTCATTTCTTTTCTTGTCCTTCCTCCAGAATAGGATTTAGTCCAATGCGCCAGGAAAGAATTCGGGTTGAGGACAAAGCTAAAGTAATCCGTGGATTTTACAATTTTTCTCGTCTTTTTAACCAATCAAACAAGAACGCATAACTAAAATAAAACCAGAAACAGTAAGCAGCAACCGCGAACCAACACCTCCATGCTTACACTGCGATTATAGTAATACTAAAATACAGACAACAAAAACATACCATCCTTGTAAAAACGAGAAGCATCCATCATTATAGCGTTGACAATGGTGATGCTCGTAGTGAAAGTGTTAATAATGTGGATGACAATGAGGCGGAGGAGGCGGAGGTGGCGGAGGATGATACCCTCCTGCGAAATACTCTTGGTGTCCTTCATAAGGCTGACCTGGCCCCGATGGCGGGTACCCCGAATACCCTGGTGGCGGAGGTTGTGGTGACAACCCTTCATAAGGAGGAGGAGGTGGAGCCGACGGTGGATATCCTGGTGGAGGACACGGAGCTACGTAACCTGTACCACAAATCCAGTTTAAATCAACAATCATGAACAGAACATTCAAAGCAAAAGCTAAATAAATGGCAAAAAGAGATTTAACGAGGGATTCGTAAAAGTGAGTCTAATTACCAGGAGGAGGATAATACTCATGTGGCGCTTTCTGGTAATTCATTTTCACTTCTGTTTCTATGGAGTCTCCAAATGCTCGCCGAGGATTTGTCCGACAGAAGCCGGAGACGGAGGGGAGGAGGATAATGCGAGGAGTCTTGTTAACGTGGGAACCAGTACCAACTATAAATGGCTGAGCTGTCTCTCTATTGGCCGTCCGACCAAGGATGGATCGGCGATATCCCTGGCAATAGCCAAAAGCCACGTTTTATTTGGAAAGTAAATTATGGCATCGTGAATAGTCTATCTGTTTTAGGGTTTTAGCTGGACGTTGGCTTTAGCTGGCGAGATCTTATTTGTCGTTGGCTTCATTTTCTGCTTTTCATTTTTGCTCCTATATTAGAATCTACAGATAAACTAAATTAAACTAATTTTATAATAATAAAATTTAAATTATTTGATGATGAGTTAATTATAAATTAATTTAAAAGATAATAAATTATATTTTTTTACTCGATTTTCAATACCAATACAGATTAACGCTGAACCAAATGATTTTATTAGCTTGAATTTAAACTAGTTGATCCAAAATTGCGTAAGGATAATTTAAGAAAAAAATATAATATCAGATTGAATGCTTCAAACATTTGGGCTTTAGTGGATTGGGTCCAGCAGATTGCAGTTGGTATGCAAACTACTATTTCTGTGAAAACTTAGAAGATACAAACTAATTGGACAAGGACTGAAACTTTAGACACGGCTAAGGAATCGATTTTTTGTATTGTTAATTCCAGATGTTTTGTTTATGGTCATCCTTTTCGCTTTCACCAGAAGGAAAAAATTGATATGAGAGGAGGACAAGTCCACGCGGTTTTACCAAAATTCCCATTATTTGTAAGAAACGGTCCCTTTAAAATGATATCTGATAACCATTTCGAAAGCGCGCACACAACACACAAGAAAAAGGCTTGGGTTTGCATAGATTTTCTTGACCAAAATGAGCGGCACCGCCAAAGGATCAGAGTCTCTTTACCCCTCCGTCGAGACGGACACGGCGGAAGGAGAAAACCCTTTTCACCAGACGGCGTCCCAATCGGTTTCAAGCACTCACCAGGAAACACAAAGTCATCAACATGCCCCTGCATCTTCATCTGTGACACCACCAATCAATGAGAGCACGGAGAAATGGGGGACTCACGTCATGGGGACTCCTGCTGTTCCTACATGCCATCCAGACAACAAGAAAGCTGCCTTGTGGGGAGCTACTGGTGAGCAAGCTCAGAGCTTCCACCATCCCTACCTACTTTACAGCCCTGTTGAGAAATCGAGCAGTGGATCTCCGATGGACTCAATTCTCCACGTATTCAACTCTTGGGGCAACAAGGCTGACACTCTGGCTCGCAATATCTGGCACAATTGTATGTCAATTCCATCACCAAGTTACAAACAAACTCCTTCTTGATCAAATCAAAATTTGATCCTTCATGTTCATAATTAGTTTTGGTTTAATTGCTCTGTTTCATTACAGTGAGGACTAGCCCGTCTCTTCCTGGAGCTGCATGGGGGAAGATGAACCTAAAAGCCAAAGCGATGGCAGAAGGCGGATTTGAGTCTTTATACAAGCATACTTTCGCTACCTATCCAAACGAGAAGCTGAAAAAGACATTTGCTTGCTATCTATCTACCTCAACCGGACCAGTTGCCGGAACGCTTTACCTCTCAGATGTCCATGCTGCTTTCTGTAGTGACCGACCCTTGTCCTTTACTGCACCATCCGGCCAAGAGACTTGGAGCTACTACAAGGTAAGTCGATTATCAAGAACTATCGGAAGAAGTTATGCAATTAGTCAGAATTTATTTCCTTTGTTGAATAATATGAGCATTCGTTGAACCAGGTCATAATACCTCTGAGCAAGATTGGCACCATCAATCCTGTGGTCATGAGGGAAAATCAATTAGAGAAATACATCCAGATTCTCACAGTCGATGGACATGATTTCTGGTTCATGGGTTTTGTTAGTTACGAGAAAGCATCTCGCCATCTCACCGAAAGCCTCTCGAGCTTCGTAGCATCAGGGATCCCAGCGTAGTATCTTTTTGCATAGCACCAGCCCTCTATGTACCCACTAGTTCATGGCTCATCATTTCATCCACCGTCGTCATCTTCTCACTCGGAGTTTTAACAATTCTTATTTTTTTCACAATAGTTTTCCTATATATGTAAAATAATCGAGTTTTTTTCCTTTTGTTTATAATTCAAATAAAAGCTTCCATCTTCTTCGTGTATAGATAATTTTTAATACAAAACATATTTGATTATCCATGGCCCTTTTTACTGGCGCAGAAGGCTTTTTTGATCAAGCCCAATTTATTTGAGTGCACTCGTAAGGCCCATGATCGGATAAGGTGGAATGGGCCTCTTAACCCAAAAAACAAGTACAGGCCCAACTGCAAGTTAAAGCAAAACAGAGTATACTATCTTCTTTTCGCTACGACAAATATAGAAGATAACTACGAATTAAAGAATGGGACCATCACAGAACAGATTTTACTAGATATCTGAGTCAGTTTTCGAACCTCCTACAAATAGAGATGTCATTGAAACTTAAGTTTTATTCTATCATTAAAAAAACTATTTTTGGTCAAATATTAACCTAAAAAAATAGTAACGACAAGATATATATATGAGCTCGGTCCCCAAATACATTATCTTGTTTAATATCCTAAAAATAAATAAATAATAAATTCCGTTTTTTTTTCTAGTTACTTAGAGAAATATATTTTATACTATTATTAAAAAAACTTATAAATGTTTATTAGGGAAGCAAATGCTTGTAAGTTATAAATGATTAAGCCAATTCTAACTGTATCGGATTATAAATGTATTATACATCAATTTCTTTGAAATTATAAGAACATATTTGTCAGTCACAATATTAAAATAAATTGATTGAAAGTCACATGAAATTAAGATTACCCCACTCTTAATTCACAAATTATCAGATTATGTATTTATTAATTTATAAATTATCTTATTAGTATACAATAAGTAAAAAATCATCATCATAATAGATACGAAATGGAATAGACACAATTGATAAGATAAATTTATCATACCTGAGGAGATATTCCGTTTATACATAACATATAACAAATTGACAGTAATATCCATTTCAACCCAATAAAAATATTAAAGCATTCATTCAAAATCCTAAACTTAACCTCCCAAAATCTATAAATTTTGTCTAAAAAGTTGAAAAATATAACGTATTATTGAATACGGAGTCGTTGACATCGATGCCAATCGAAGTGATCGTATGGGATAATTTAGTTAATAAATTACGGCTGTTCTTGTAAATCTGGCATGCTTAATTCTCATTGTCCAAGAGAATAGAAGAGGAGATTTTTATTTATTTTATTTTTCATCGCGATATAAAACAAAAGATGACAAGCAAAGTAAATAGGGGAAAATGTTTAAAAATTAGCAAAATTCGCAGTCTAACAAACTATATAACATGTGTCGGAGCTAATTTATTATCGTTGACTTCAACAATATCTTGTGCCATCCATAATAGGGCTACTGTTTATCATCATCAACGGCCAACAAATTTAAAGACGGGTGAATTTTACCAATTGCCTGATCTTCACTTAAATTCATTAATCGAGTTAGGTTTGTGTATTTCTTTTTTTGTTTTACTATTACTGTCATTATTATTGTAGCCAGTTAACAGCATCTTGTTCTGTGTGTATTTATATATATAATTTTTAACTATAATTGTCAGATCCTAATAATGAGACGGACATTAAAAAAAAATCAATTAATGTGCTGTAAATACAAGAGGCCAAAAGAAGAAAGAAACGCTCTGTTTGTATGAAACTACCAGGTTATATATTATTATATTTTCTCATAGAAATTAAAATTTCATGACAAATTTTATTAAATTTGGACAGCAAGGATTTCTGCTACCCGTTGCCGGATAGTTGAATTTCCTGGACAACTCTCTTACTCTTCAAAAAACTGTCAGGAAGATTGACACGGGGGAGGACCCAACATAAAAGGAGTAAAAATACAGACGGTAAAGTGAAGGTTGGAGTCTTCATGTGATGGTGTGGTTGATATAGGTGAGTTGGTCATGGCAAATTGGGCATCGGCTCAAAATTTCGGGCACGAGCAAATACACCAAAGGGCCACAACAGGTAGCATGAACGATGTGTGGAGGCTCTTGACGATGGTGTTGGAACACAGGACAGTGTTGGGTGCAAGTGCAGCCCCTAAGGTCCCGCCACATGGTGTTTACATGGTAGAGGCCATCATCAAGATCCACTCGCCTCCTCAAGTCGATCACCGTGGTTCCGTTTAAACCATTCTTGTAAAACAGAATTTCAGTCTGCAGCAAAAGTTTTAATTAATCCAAATTCTGATGAGTGTTTGAAACAATTAAAACTAAACATAAAAAGGGTTTTGTGTAGAACAAGATTGCCGAGGAGAAAAAAACTGCATGCAAAATATAGTTGTTTTAGTTTGGAGAGACAGATTGAGAGAGAGGGAGATTTGACCATCATGTCATAGCAGCGCTCCCATGGGTAAGGAACAGTGGTTTGGGGGCTGTTAAGTAGGAAAGACCACATTACACTATCCATTCTGGCAGGAGAACAAAGCCAAGACCCTAGAACCAAAATGATATTTGCTAGCACACCAAGCACTGGAGGTAAGGATGTAAGAGATAGTGGGTGAAACTGGGGTACTTATACTGGAAATACTGGACCCTTACCTGACTCTGTTGTTCTTTTCTCCAGTTTGGGATAAAAGACTCAGCACAGCAACCCATAGCTTAACAAAGCAAAGTTTATCTGTAGATAAATCGTTTGTGATGCTAACCAAAAATTTGCTAAACCCAAATTATTAAAATATAGTTTTTTTTTTATTCAAAAAAATATAGTTTCCTCTTGGGCGTCTCAACCTATCCGCTCTGCTGTTTCGTCCCTTAAGCGTTACACTCTAGATGGCTAACAAGTACTGGGCCACTAAAATACCAATTGAGTGATTTAAATATAGCATAAAGAATTGTCTGCAACCCTTTTTTCCGTCAATGAACAACAACAAAAATGTTTCAGGTTTAAACCTTAACTAAGCGAGGGTTGGCAGAGTTTCCTTCTTATTAATAGCATCATAGGTCTAAGTACATCTGACTAAAATTAATAAATTGTGCATGCTTAGTATCATTAAGCTTAGTGAAATCACAAGAGCAACATTCTTGTATTTTTCTATACTTGAAAAAAAGAACTTGACCATTTTGTATAATGAATGCAAAGATTGGACATTTGGAAAATATCACAGATTAATACATAAAAAAATAATAAACAAATATCAAACTGTTACATGTCATGGCCAAAATTCGAGTCAAACGTACATTGATATCAAATCGGATTCCGCAACCGACGATAATTTTCTTCATTAATGAAAAAATCCTATTTCAGGAAAAAAACTTTGTGAATATCCACCAATACTCTCTATACCTTATTTAATGAAACTTATTATAGGTAAAATATTCAAAACAAATCGTTAGGCTTTCACTCTAACCTTTGACGTATACGGAATTGTTGGTTTTGATAATATGAAATTTTTAATTTAGAAATTGAAGAAAAATAACTTCAGTTTTGTAAAACCAATTATATTTTGGAATAAATTGAATGATTTTGATATATGAGTTAAATGAGTATTTTGTCAAGTTATTTAGCCTCATTCTTCAATTTTTGCGTAGTAAAAATTAATCACGACCGCGTATTCAATCGTATGTATGAATCTAGAAAGTGACCTAAATAGAAAATAACACAAGCATGTATTGGTTCATTCTAGCCATGTACATGTGCAAAAATGACTACTTTGTAGGTAGATTTGTCATTGTCGAATAAAATCTTGATTTTCTGAGAGTAGAAATACAATTTTGATTTGTTTTGTGTTTCTTAGTTTCGTTAGGTAAGAGTGGTTCTTGCTATTTGTGAGGTGTGGTAATGGAAGTTAAAATTGTCAAATGTGAAATATATATAAAACCTAAAGTACTTTGTTTATCACTATAGTTTCGATTATAATTTTAAGAAAATGAGTATACCTAATGGGAGGCAATCACATAGACTAATTTCGTAATGTTCATCTGAATACGACATTCAAAAAGCAGGTCGTGTTAAACACACAAGTATCAGTCTTTCGATCATTATTTTTTAAAAACCACGATATATATAAGGACATGGAATAGCTCAATTTAGCATTGGCGGGAATCCCTAACATTGAAACTACTCTCATACATATTCTGAAGTTACTCGAATGAGAATCAAGAATGATCCCAACATAAGGAATGTCCGCCTCATTTGGGACTTTTAGAGTCTTCATAAAATTGATTGTGGGGGACAGGAAGTAGGACGAGGTTGATGCATTACTGCAACAATGGCGCTGTTACGTAGTGCCTCTTTAGCAAGGATTATAAACACTACTAAATTTTATTAAAAAAACACTATTAAATTCTATTAAAGGGAAGGCATGGAGTTTAAAGATTAAATATAACACAGTATAAGGTGTCAATAACTGCTGCCATCCGAGACATGTAGCACTTCAGGCAGGCACCTCGACACTAATATTGAGACCATTACCTTATAAAATCTCAATCTCACCCAGAAAGAAATATCATGACATCAATAATTAAAACTAGCAATAATAGGCGATCGACGATAAAGAATTAATCATGACATCAATAATCTCACCCAGATTTTATTATTTTCACTAATGCCAACACAAAAGACCTGCAATAAAGAGATAATATTTAAATAAACAGTCTATCCGTATTTTCAGAATTTACAAAGTAACCCCACACTAACTCTAAATATATATTTTTTTGATAAAACACTTACTGTAAAAAATATTAATCGTAAAGGAAGTTGGAGGCGAGCCATCCTAGCTTGACCGCGAAACGAGATTTATTTCATGGGAGACCTCTCTTCCTCACAACTTCAGCTCATGCTATACTCTCAAAGCAAGAACGAATATGTCATAAGCTTATAACACTTGTATTTTTATAGAATATATGTTGTATAGCTTGAAATATGGCTTTCAGCTTTGAAATGAAGGAAAAAGAACTAGCATGAACAAAAGAGTCTTTCAGGCTAGCCAAGGAGACTGCCAGAACCCAACAATGGGTTTATCAGATAAGCCTGCATCCGAAACCTTCTGAGAGGCGCGGGCAAGTCATCCTTGGCTACCAAACAAGACTCTTCATCTTCATGTTAGGCCTCTCTCCCTCTACAATGCACTCATGCTCGACCATGATACTGTGTTGGGCGTTCAGTTAGCTTATATAGGCTGTCGAAGATAAATATTGTCCAGCAGAATGCGATAACTTTGCTCAACATCATCCATATGCCTTTCCTTTAACAGTTGCATATTTCTTTACCATTCAGCTGCACGAATTAGCTTGCCCATAATGGAATATATTCTCCGCCACCAATTATTTGCTACATGTCGATGACTCATTCCAGCTCCATATATGTCAGGATAGAATTCCCACTACACGAAGGAATGCCCTAGAAAATTGGCTTTTGATAATGAATCTGACTCTGTGACCTGACACAATGTGCTGAGTAAACTAGCACCGGCTCTTCAGCTCTTTCAGAGGCTACGTTTTTGCTTCAACTGTCAATATATCAGTTTGCTTGGTTTCCAAATATAGTATCATGTTAGGAGCTGTACAGAGTGGTTTATGTATCTGGATTCATTTATAGAATTTCTTATGCTGCTAGAGGAAGGAATGAGTTTGATCCAAATAGTAGACTGTGAACTTAAACTTGTCGTCCCAATCTGGTAAGGCTATAGAACCAAAAAAAGAACACTCTCAGATTGTTATATACTAATCTATTTGGAGAGATCCTCCCTTAGGTCTAGAACCGAACGTTCAAATTAGTCAGAATAATCACTTTTGGACGTCAAACTTTGATGTTGTAGGATCATAGACAATCGTGATGGGCATCCCTTTGGTGTATCCCTTCTGCAGGTGGGGAGTGGGCACACAACATCAGGATCGAGTATGAAATCCAAATAAATGAAAGCATACCAGATAACTTTAAGACGACCGACCAAGCTGAGCAGTCTATGAAATTTCATTCTTATCTGTAAAGTATGGGTGGCTCTGATATATCATATCTTTCTTCTTCACCGTAACATCAGATGATTTGGACCCTCATAAAGGGAAGACCCACAAGATCTTCCCAGGTCATGTGAGTTCTGGTAAGTATATCATATCTCTTTTCTTCACTAAAATGGACTACAATCTGGGCCGAGTAAACAACTCAAACTGCAAAAAATCCAACCGGCCCATTAGTTTCATCCTTCTCTAAAAGTCCAGTTAACAACTGAAACCCAGTCCAATTCTCACTCAAACTGCGAAGACCAAATACAAGACAAAGACAAGACAAGATATACGATCACTTTTATGAACTCAAAAGTGACGATATTTATTATGTGTATTGGCCCTACATTTATTACATACTTGCATTCCTAAAGATCTTTTTTGGATTGAAAGAGATCCTTGTCTCAGATAACGTTTGCTGTTATAATGTGCAGTGCCTACCTATTTAGTCAATCGCAGTTCATGTAAACTCGCCAGGAAAGTCGCCATCTTCCTGCACCCGCCTTAACTTCCATCACCTTCACTTGATGTATGCCATTTCTGTTGCTTGTTCCTTACTCAACCATCTCTAAGGGTGATCTTAAACTTTTATTCTTATCCAGTTGGGTGGATTTTTGTCATCATCGAGAACAGTATTATAAAATTTTTAAAAGATTTCTGTGTTAGTTTCGTTTTGGTAATGGAGAGGTGAGGTTTGGATTTTAACTCAAGATACACTTTCATGTCTCAACCATGCGAGTTCTGCAATGACCGAACTGCGGTTGTGTACTGCTGGGCTGACTTGGCCAGGCTGTGTTTGATCTGTGACTACCAAGTTCATTCTGCAAATTCTCTGTCTTTGAAGCACAGAAGGTCAAGGATCTGTGATTACTGCAAGGCCGAACCTGCCTCCATTCAATGCCTGACGGATAATCTTATCCTTTGTCAGAACTGCGACACGGAATATCATGAAAATGATGGCTCTGCCTCTTCTCTTCACTGTCGAACTCGGGTGGGAGGATACACGGACTGCCCTCCCTTGAGCCAGCTCGCTTCTCTTTTCGGATTTGATTTGAACATAAAAAGCTTTAATAATTCAGGTTCTGGGAGTTGTTTCTATGGCGAGGAAGACGCAAACTTTCGTGATTTAGTGGTACCATCTGATGGTTTCTCGGTTCTTTTGGGATCGAGAAACTGTAGGAAAGAAGTGTATGAACAATTGGTGGAGATTGGAAAGATGGCGATGGTGGTTATGAATGGAGCCGAATTTGGGCCTGGAACGCCTCCAAAGGGATGTGCAGAGCTGCGGAATTTGGAGAACGTAGGTGATGAAGAATTTGATGATTTGTTTCACCAGGAAACGAAGTTCACTTCTTTGTTGGCATTGCCAAACCAAGTTGCAGAAAAAAGAAAAAGTGACTGTGCAGCTGATGCAGATGTTATGTGGGATTGCCCTGCTACACATACAAAAACTCAGGTCAGCAAAGCATTTTATCTATCTTATGAGTTTTCTGTTCGCAACATTTACGCCTGGTTTTTCAGAAAGATAGTGCTTGTGCCAACGGATATCGGAAGCTAGCGAACTAGGTCCTACCGTAGACATTTGTTTTACCTTTATATGTACGTAGGAGTCATATGAGGCTTCACTTGCCTCTTAACGTACTTCCTTTACACTTGACCATCGTTGGGCCTGTGAGTGGGTAGAGTCGGTTGTCCTTGATTCTTGGACGTGCTAGAGCCTAGAGCATGTGCACGAGGTGTTACTTTAATAAATTTTCTATTCTGAGACTTGCGAACTCAGCTTTTGTTATTGTGAGTTTTTTCCCCTTTCAGATATGGGATTTTCAACGTAGAAGAGAAAGAGATTATTCATATCTCCGGCCTCCAGCCGACGCATATGTTGCAAAGAATGGCTTCATGATCCCTCATTATGGCAATCTCTATGAAGAACCTGCCTGCACACTGAGTAAAGTGTTAGATGGCACATATAAAAAGAGCTGCTCTGCAACATATGAGGATGCATTGTCTAGAAATGTAAGCCATTTGCTGCTTTGAGGTTTTTTGCCTTACACCTTATGATGGAAGAAAGAACGTGTTTCAAAAATTTACAAATGGCTTTTGTGGACTTTCATTCGGTGAACAAATGAAAAGATGGTCAATCTATTTAAAACAATATAGATTGTTAATCTTCAAAACTCCAGTTTCCCTGTGATTTCCTTGCTTTTTTTGTCTATAGCCTTTTATGTGATCTTCCTTTTGGCTCCAACTTAGGATCCCTTTTCGGATCCCCACCTTCTATTCCCTGAACCAAGGCCCCGGGAGGCCTCGTCCTTTTTAGTTGATTAATTGACGGGGAAAGAAAAAGAGGATGCAGAAGACGGGCCGCTGTTCTGTGGCATATCAGTCTCTGTATATAAAATCAGCAATTGACATGATCTTAACCGACATGAATTACTTAGCCAGTTCATGGCATCTGAAGGTACTAACAACAATGAGATGTTTGTCAACTGCAGAGCCGCTCCAACCAGCAATGGTTAAACTGCACGCCAGCAACAGAAGAAAGTAACCCATTAATGGTTCCATCGTCACAATACAGGTTACTTGAGCCTGAGGCCTGCAGTAGCAGCAGACATATACAGGCCATGGAGCAGAATCCAAATGGGATGAGCAAGAAAGTTGATCTGGAGCTTTATGCAAAAAACAGGGGCAATGCCATGTTACGCTATAAGGAGAAGAAGAAAAGCCGTAGGTATGATCCCCTGTATAAAACATGAATGTCTTTATTCTTTTTCTTCCTCAACCTTTAAATTGCATGCAACTCAAAACGAACTGATGAAAGCTTAGTCAAATTATGTGACCATGAACAGGTATGAAAAGCGCATACGTTATCACTCAAGAAAGGCTCGTGCTGACACTAGGAAACGAATAGAGGGTCGGTTTGTGAGGGCAACCGATAATTGCTAATGTCGAAATGTACTGGCTGTTTATTGCTTGGTGGGTCTACAGGATATGCTCATTATGTACATATTTCCTTCTCCGGCCTGCCGTTTCTGCGGTAGAATCTGCAATAGCAAGAACCATTTCATGTTTTGCTGAAATAAAAATACCCTTTCTGTACATAATGGAGGGATTGAGCATTCTCACTCACTTTTACATACTTGTAAAGGTAATAAAGTCATCTACTTGCTAAGTGGTTTGAACATTATTCCATAGATATCTTCTATTTTTTCTTGAGTTTTTATATTAGGATATCGAGCTGGGGTCAATTACCATCCATTCAAGTTCATGGAGATTTTTGATTACTTGTGGAGCAGGAAAGAACCCGCAGGTTTGACTGAAAATTTGGCTCAGTAGTTAGCCGCATAACCAATCTTCTGACAGTATGAATGCAGGATGGAGGCATATAAATGTATCATCAGGACATCACCTATTATAAAGTCATGAACAAAACTTTGATTGATATGGAAGTTGAGTGCTGTAGTTAAAAGCCATGCACCCATATGCACCTACTACAGAGAGAGCCGAGAGATTTAAAGGGGACATGCTCCTGAAATTGTTCAGGATCTGCATAAAATACGTTAGCTGATTCCTAAACATGTGTAGTGCAGAGTGAGTCACGAATGGCATCATCAATTTGCCTAATTTGTTTTTTTTTAATGAAACCCTTGGGCAAATGATTGTTTTGATAGCTGGAACTCGGAAAGATCTAGATTCAAGCTGGCTATATTATTTTAGCTTCCTTCGATCGGTTAAGGGAAATATGCTAACGCTGCAGAATCCTGAATCGAGCTGAGGTCAGTTACCATGTCCCAAGTAATTAGTGGTTCAGAAATCTCAGTTGTGTATTTGACAGGTTTGGCCCAGTTGAAGAGCATGTACTGCCATTACAAGAACCAGGCTGTCCTGTTCCAGGTAACATGGGGCATTTAAAAGGGTGGTGAATCCATTGCCTTCTAAAGTCCATCATACAGGATGGAAGCTGTCTGATTTATCATGCAAACAGCGGAATTGACGGTGGATGCATCAAACCTTAGCCTAAAGTATCTGCACATCTGAGAAATGAGCACAGAGACGCATATGCTGCCTTTAGGTTCGAATTAACACACTGTCATGTTTTTGTACCAATAGCTTAGATGCTGGAATTTCCTCTGTTTTCATGGGTTCTCTTTTGGTTACTTGTTAGAAACAGGGGCTAAAGCCCTCCATCAGAGGGACCTAAAGCTCGCCCATATCCTGAAACTTGCATAGAATGAGAGTGGACTTAAAGCTCTCCATCAGCGGGAGGTTTTTCTTTCTGATTAAACAAAGCATAATAATAAAGTATCAGAGATTAACCTTCTTAAACAAATGACACTGATTGTCAACCAGGTTCCCAGCACCCCCCTTTACCTTAAACCGAAAGCCACATGCTCGCCTTCCAAAATGAGAACTCGAAACCAAGTGTTGAAACAATAGATTAGTTCACATTAGATGTGCACTTGTTTCTAGTGGACCTATCATTATCTAAGCTTACTTGATTAAAAAAGAGTAATACCCACTAGAAGAGTGCCTTTAACTACGCAAGACTTTTAAGATTACACCATGTGAGCTACGCCTCGGTTCTTGAGTTTCCCTATTACCAGATTCTCTCTGATACTGATAGATCCTCAATATTAACATCGGTAATGTATACCCAAAGCATCACGTCTTTCATTCCCCTCTTCTGTCTGCAACCTGTGAGTCTATTTTGATATCAACATTTATTGCCTCTAGCTTAGTAGCTTTACTTGTTACCATGAACGTGCCTGTTTCTACTCACCGTGCTATTCCATTATAACGGTTTTCATCATCTTCAACTGTGTGCCGCTCTCAATTAATGCTCACATGCCCCTTTTTTTTTAATTTCTTTTTACGATGCTTATGTGCTTTTCTGCGTACGGTAACTCTGTCCGAAGATGGAACTAAAGAACAAAGTGTGACTTGTGCAGGATGATAAGTCTGATAGAAGTATCAACAAGAAAGAATGGGATGCAGTACTTCTATGTATGCAGCTGGGAGAAGGAAGAGGAAGACGTGCATACCGGAAGTGGTTGTGCATGTTGCGTCACTGCGAATACCCGGACATTCTGATCTTCAAAGGTCACTTAAAGGGCTGATTCCTCAAGGTCTTATCGATAGGCTGGCCTGTCTCCGCAATCAGATAGAGTTGGTGGCAGAGGATACTGGTTTTGGTCTCACAAACCCTGTTTTTCATTGTTTTCTCCTTGGTAGCATTCTAAATGTAGTGAAGGAAAGAAAAACGTAGATTTATGAATTGTACCTTGTTAAAAATTTGCAATACCGATCTTGGTTTTGCAGGTGGATCTGCGATAACTGAACTAAGGCGAGCACTGGAGGATTACTTGTCACTTCTAATCGGACTCACAAAGAAAGGTTGAAGAGTTTTCCTTTTACTCTGTTGTATCTTTCTTTCAGCGTGTTAATCTCCAATGACTTTTTTGCACACCCTGGACCTTCAGAACATGGGCTTGAGGACTTGGTGGAATTCAAGTGGAGAAATCTAGAAGATGAAAAGCAGGTAAGACACTAAACATCTCAATCTTTCCTTATCTCCTGTCAGGTAACAGAAATTGACATATGATTAAGCAGGAGAACTCTGTGCCAAACGCCTGGTTTGAAATATTATCTGTTATCCACATGATGGCAATGCTGACTCTATCGGAAGCCAATTCATTGATGATCCCTAAGGATTCTGGTTCTGGCATGAGGGTTTTATCTTCAGGTTCATGCACTTGTACCCCCAACGCTTCGTTGGTATGTTACACTGCCAATTCGTTCTGATGAAACTTATGGATCTGATCGTCCACTATGTTTAACCTCAGAATGCAAGAGGGATGCTGTCGATTTACTGCTAAAGGCCTCAGGATACCTGGAATTCTGTCTCCGGGAAGTCTTGGTTCGAATACCACCAGAAATCAAGTAAGTCAACGAAGATACAGAAAAAAAAAAAAAGATTCCTCTGATTCAGCAATTTGGGTTGCTGATGAGTTGATATTATTTTTGCCAAGGGAAACTTTCTCAAACGATTTGCAAGATTGCGTGTTGGAAGCTATGTCAATTCAAGCGCTAGGCCTGGTAACAAACCTTTGGATTTTGCCACTTTGGTTTTCTTAAGTGCATCTGCTTTGGGAACTGAAACGCTGATCTCTGATCTAGGGAACCGAAATTCAGCTCGGCTTAGCTGTTGAAGGTCAAAACGCCACTTTATCGGTTAAGAGGAGACTGGCATGTGAACAGCTGATCTACTTTAGTCAGGTAATATATGTCTGCTTGTATTCTACTTTTGATAATACAAGAAAATTGTATCGCTCCCTATGAATCGGTGTTCCTCATGTCTCCTTTAATCAGGCTTATCATTGCTTGTCCACAACTGACGCGAATCATAATTGTGGAAAGAAGCTTCTATGGTTTACCAAGTGGAAGTTTCTGGAGGCAAAGGTTTCTGATTCAGCTGCTTCAAACTGTGAATTTGATGTTATTTTTATTGCTGAATTTAGTAAAAACATCAATTTTATTCTGGTTTTTCTACCTGATATCCGCAGGCCGCAGCTTACTATTACCATGGCATAATCCTTGACAAGGGTAATGATCCAGCCTCCCACGTTAGTGCTGTATGTTGTTTACTAGCTGCAGAGGAACTTCTAACAGAGAGCAAAAAGGCCTGCATAAGCTTTTCACTTGCAGCTCCCGTTACCAGGTTGAACTTGATCTCTTTTTTTTTAAAAAAAAATTATAACTTTGAATGCCCCAATTGTATCTTTTTCCTGAAATATTTATCGTTGCTCATCGGCTTGATTCTCCTGTCAAGGTCCCCTCCATTGTGGGGTGTTATGAAGCATTTACACCAGAAAATTCCTGAAGTTGCTTCAAGGAAGTCTCAGATGTATAGCTACCTCTTGGAAGAGAAGTAAGCAGTTTTCTGTTCAACCTAAAGCCCTTTCCCAGTGCATTAGATTTGCAGATAATTGCTTTGATAAAGGACTAATGACTAAGTGAAATTGTTTATAATGGTGACTTGCAGGACCCTGCAAGCATTACCAGATCTGCCAGTTTTTCAATTGTCTTTGAGACCAGATGACTTCATGTTTCCTGAAACTGATCCAGCATGGGACAGTGAAAAGTGGGAAATCCAAGTCCAGCCCTTAAAGGAGCACCTTAAAGATTGTGAAGACGAGATTGAAACAGAATGATCTCTAATCTATGATACTGATACTTTTGTGTAGATGGAATTTCTATTTTTTATCTGCTGATCTTCAAACTTTCACATACCAAACCAATATATCACAAAGATAGAAACAAAAAACAGAACATATTGCTTCATATGTCATATTTTCACGGTTGTTGAAGTTTAACATAAGCAGGGTCAACACCATAAAACCCTGGAAATTTAACATCCTGTTCTCAGGTTATAAATCTGCATCTTATTTCAGCGGTAGGCCTCCAAAACATCTCAGAACAATATTATCTTGGAAGTATGTTCTTGAGTAGCCCCACTGGTACTTGGGCCAGCCTTAAATCTTCGGTTGTTGAGGATATCCTAGGCGAGAAAATCTAGATCTAACTTTTCATGTATAAGACAAGATTCTATTGACATGATCTGTAAAAATCTGACAGTAAAGCAAACCTTAAATGCGATATCAGGCTTATGACAGTAAAGCAGCAAGCATTACATTACAAGAATCATCTACTTAAAAACAATAATATTACACATAAGTTTATACTCATTTAGACTATTTTCCAACTTGTTTATCTTTCAAACGGTGCTTTTGTTATACACTTGGAAACGAAACGAAACGAAACAAAATGAGGTAACCGTTTACATCCCCTATTTCTTCACAGGAAGGCACAAGATGCAGAGCCTGTTATTCGTAGCTAACTTACCTTGGGCCAATTTCTTTCTTTTCCCATGTTCTCTTTTTTGTCCAAACTGGGCAATTCATTCAGTTGGTCGAGACATGAGTTTGTATGCACCCATTACAGTAAGTGCCAAGTAAGAAAAGAGAAGCAGATAAGAAAACACAACAGAAACCATCATTTTGTTGCACAACTTGCCCACAAATTCACATACAGCAAGCCAGTAGACCTCTGGTTCTCCATATCGACCCACATAACCTACAGCAGTTGCTGCAGCACATCCAGACGTCATCAAAACCAGCATAACCTGCAGTAAAATTTCCACCAATAAATGCAGATTTCAACCTTATGTTATCTCTGCAATCACTTAGAGGAAAAGAAATATCTATATAAATACAAGAGCAGAATTCCAAAGAAAACTGATGATGACAAGCAAAATTTCATAAAGTTCCAATGCTATTCTGAATTGTAATGAATAAGAGAGAAAAGCAACTGAACGTCAATGAAATTGGGTTTGTAATACAACCAAATGCAGAATAGTTGAATTTCGAATTAGTAAGATTTGTTGGTGGTATTCAATGTACTTCCTTTAACATTACCTCAATTTTATTTAGATTCTTTTTTCTTATTTCCTTATTCTAGCAAATTTGGTTGGATGGTTGAAGGCTTTAACTACAAGGTTAGGTGAAAGAGCATTTACACTGCCTCCTGAAACTTTTAAAGAAAAAGCGACAACTATCGCCACATCTTACTCAAAAATCTAAGCAGTTTGCTTGCGATGCTATGCAATAATATAACGAAATCGCTTACCATATCATGCAACAACAGAAAGAAATAACTCGTAGGACTGGATTCTCGACACCTTATAAACCAAACACAGATCAATGACAGGACAGTGAAGCCGCACAATACTGCATCAACGCCAAGCAAGAACCTGCACAAACACGCCAATACATACCATACGCATAACCATTGTCAGATTTCATGACCCCTCGAAGTTTAAGCAAGCGAAGTTCTTACCTAGTAGCAGAAGTGCTAACATAGCTTCCTGTTATCGGCGGAGTGAACATAGAGAGAGTTTCTTTGGCAGTAACCATCACGGAGATCGCAACCACTGAGAAAGCGACAGCTAAGACCCTGACCGTGATTTGCGCTCCGAAGAAGACTCTCGTTTTCTTGGGATGATATATGGAGGAGAGGCCAAATGACTTGGTGTTGACATAACCATCCTCTGTAGCAGTCACAGAAGCCATTGATAAGAAAAGAAGTGTAAGAAGGAGAGTAGGCTGGTAGCAGATGGTGTCAGTGCGGTCATGCTTATGCTTGCTTATTTATAGGCACCCCATTGCTAGACCAAAACCCAATGAAGGGTTCGAGTTCGTAAGATCGGACAAGAAGGCAATAAATTACTACTGAACCAACTCACCTAATAAGTGGTTGTAACTCGCTAGCTAGTCAGTGAATAAAGTAAAAGCAATTTCAGCCTCAAACAAAATATAAGTAAAAGTTTATACGACATTGGACATGGCCACTGCTCAGCCCGACTGGAGACTTGGTTCTATGGCTGCGCATAAAACACAGCCCAGTCTAATATGGCAGGAATGCAGTTTCATGTCGGACGGGCAACTGACGTTTGATGCGTCTTTCACATTGGCTATAAGAAGCGGAACTGGTCACAGTCCTTGGGCCGTGAGTTGTGCCACATTAAAAGTTTGGACTGCTTGCTCATCTCCATACGTAGTTAGGCCTTTGGTCTTCAATCTTCATAGAAGACGCACACGCCCAACTCACAAAGGGTTTCATCAGATAGTTCCCCTTTCTCACGGATCCTGACAAAGCATTAATTGCCAAGGGGAGAAAGACAAAAGAAGGTGCATGCTAGGGAAGATCCTCTCCATCACCCTTTTATGATTTCAGAATTTTGTTAATTTGCTTTCTCTCCCTCTCCGTCATGGTTGTGGTTGATGACAGAAACCTCGAGAAACTTGTATTCACTCTGACACTTACAGATTTCCTACCAAAATTTCCGGCATGACTCACCATCATAGACACAGAAAAAGTATAGATTTCTCTCCTGGGTTAGCACTTTAATTAAACTATACTATATTTCTTATGGCCCTATGCTAGTTCTTGAATCATTATTTCTTATGGCACTTTAATTCAGATATTGAGTTAAGAATCATAAATATGGTATAATATTGTGCACCTGGAGAAGACGACATAATATGGCAATCAGAAACACACCACCTGCACCTTGTCACGGGGTTAGAATTTAACTCTCTTGATATCAATATTTTGATGGACAATGTTTTTCTGTGTATGATCGTAACCCTAACGAAAAGAGAGAATACTAAATTTGTAGAAAAGAGGGTACCGATTTATGTAAGAAAGAGTACCCCATCAAATATGAAGTCCTAGCCAAATAAAATACTATTAGAGTATTAGGATATAAATATGATATATACATTGACTGCATATATATCCTAACCTTGAGTACTCTTATCTAAGTTGCGTTATGGTAATGATGGGAACAGTTATTTGAGTACTATATGACCCAATTGAACTGGCCTCGACACCCATAATATCAAACCTCCTGGCTGCATTTAACCACAATGAATTTTCCTTGTTTGTATTACACATGGTCTTATAAAACTATATTCTTTATCAAGAAAAGACAAAGGCTGACAAAGATTGCATTTATGTGCACCTTCCAAGATATTGATCTCATATAATAAATTTTAAATGGAAAATTTTTTATTTTATTTTTAAATAAAAAATATCCTCGTCATGAATCGGAGTCGGTAAAACCAGACAAGCGGAAGCAGAACCATATGCAAGTGAGGTGCCATCTCTTCAAATGAGCCAAGAAATCGAGTCCTTATTTTTTACTGCTGATTATGCTCAGTAAGATGTTCTCTTTTATCGGAACTTAAGCTTAATAAGTGGAGACTGCCTTGCCCTGCTACTCTAGGACGACAACAGTTCAGAATAGCAACTTCCTTGAGGTTTCAAAATTAAAACAGTGGAGGAGGGTAGTTTTGTTATGCCTTCGCTGCGGAGATGTACTTTGTCTGCGGATAAAACACACATCATATCAAATGAACGACCAAGAGGTGAGCTGTGTTTGTATAACGCGAAATTTATATTTCAATGCATACAATTACAGGATACATATAGCGGGATCATAGCAGCCGTTTCCTGAGAGTTTGGTGTTTAGCTAAAATGGTTTTGCTGCTTCTTCCATCATCTTCTTTAGTCTCATCTTTTTTTCTATCTCCTTCAAAACCTGAAAATGATATAAAGAGAAAGAAATAAGCCCAATGCTGTCGATCCTCCCAATGATGAAGACTACCATCTTCACATTAGGAAGTTGGATATATTCACCTGTAGAGCCATATCCTCTGTTGTTACTGAATCAAATGCATCATAACCTAATTGGGAAGCTACATCTGATGAAAAAAGGAATTATTTAGAAACAATACAGTTAGACAATAAAATCAGTGAGAAAGAAGATAGAACGACAGGAATATACTTTGCAGAGAAATTCTAGCATCTGCAGTAGCATATCTCCCTCTATTGTCTTCATATGCATCAATTAACTGGTTTAACACCTGCTCGCCATCCATAATAAAAGAGTAGGCCGAACAGTTTCCAAGCAAAAGAAAAGGAGGTATAAACAACGAATGATCTGAAATGAATAGAGGGTAAAATACCCCCGAATGAGATTCAGGAAGTTGATTCTGATCTTCAGCAATCTCCCGAGCCACGATATCCAAGGGTACATCAATCCACAATGAGATTCCATGTCTCAAAAGTGCACTGCATATGTAAACGAAACAAGTTTTATCAATCCAAACCACCATGATAACCGACACAGAACATTTCCAAGTAGGTCGGGTAATTGTTTATTTCCATACAGATTAGTAGAACTTTGAACAGCGCCGTCTCCAGCACATACCACAAGACGACCCATTGATGATAACTGCTTCAATACTTCGGTCTGTAGCAAAATATCACTTCATTTATAACGTGTCTGCTTATCAATAGCATCAAACAGTACAATTTTGTACAGGAAATTATCCCATCATGGTAAGCACACAGCAGAAAACCACACCTCAGAGGCACGAAACCCCTTCTCGTCGCTCTCTCTAAAAGTTTTCGCAGCCAGTTCTCCTCCAGCAGCTTCCTCAATCACACTATCACTGAACAAAATATCCATACAATTTAAATTGCAATATTTCTCCAGCAATTGGAAAGAAGAATGAGAAAAAACAAAATATCTCCATTACCTGTCGAAATAATAATATCGCAACGTATCCGCCAAAAGCTTACCCAAATTGGTTTTCATGGAATTTTTTGTTCCTTCAATGTTTAATAACAAGTTAACATTACATTATCAGAATCAAGTCTCTAAAAGCATAGGATTGCATTATAACTACTCACCCACTAAGAATATGGAAGTCCCTTTTAGTTCAGGAGACAGATCTGCTGCTACTTTCTGTGGTATTCAAAATTTATCATCCCAGACCTAAACAGTTTGATAACAAACGTTAAAGTATGCAGAAAAAACCAAACTCTCACCTTCAAAGCAAAAGAGGAATCAACCTCAGCAACCTTTGAAGCTGCAAAAGACACGAAAGAAAAAAAACAATAATGATACTCAACGTAAAACAGCACTTTATGAATTGTCAACGAAACCGATTAATCCAATAATTTACATGCAATTGTTTCATCGGGAAGAGAGGAAACAGTGGCGAGAGGTTTCGGGCGTGAAATGGGAAAAACAGCAGGAGATAAGGTGACAACTGAGGCTTCATGAAACCGAGTTTTGCATTTACGGTTTAAAGAAGAGAAGTGTGAGGACTGGGCACAAGAATGGAGCAGCAAGCGACTGTGGATTGCGGTCGTTGCCGTCGTCGTTGCGGTCATCAGCTCCATCGACGGGGGTGATATCCGTTTGTGGTATATTCTCCTCTTTTTCCTGTCTGCTGTCAGATGCCCGGACATACTCAATGAAACTATGTGAGTGGATAACGAGAGAGCTCAGCCCATATAAGTCAAGCCCAATATGGTCGATTTAATGGGATACTCTGCGCACTGTCAGTCCCCGAATAAAGCTTGTTTTGATTGTTATGTTATAGTTGCCCGAATAAAGCCCAACACAAACTGTGGCCCCACAAAACTGACATCTTTAGAATGTATATTTTTGGATTACACTACATATCCAGGAAATAAGATTTAACTTTGGGTAAGATAGAAACTCCGTTATTCAAAGCAATTTAAGCAGAGTTAAGATCAGGTCCAACTTACCTACATATTACCCTCCCGATTCAATTAGTTAATTTATATTTTAACAATAAAAATAACATATCTCAATTAATGAAATTCCCATTAGTATAATTATTGGATTTATATTATGATAACATAATTTATAGAATTTTTTTATAATGTTCTCATAAATATATATATATATATAATATCCACCTTAATCCTAAAATCTGCCCTATTTACAAAATTAGACCAGTCTAATGATTAACCCTGTTTCAAGACCTTGATTGAAGAACAAATCATTTATTCAGCGATGAAGAGAAATGACTAATTACAAACTATATAAGTGAAAATAATCCAATATTTTCAGAGTCGAAATGGAAAAAATGAAGAAAAAATAACCTCATGATGTGCAATTTTAGGACTGAAATCAGAGGTAAAACGTGGAGGGACACCCTCGAATATTGGGGAAAACAAATAATATATTTCTACGAAAGAATCAGAAGAAAATGCAAGATAACAAGGGAAGTTTATCCAAGCGATTCTAATTGCGCGCGCATCTTTCTCGACTCACTGGGGTAACATACTGAGATAAAAAAATAAAACAAAATTGAAACATATACAACCTGTTTTATCATGCACTTTCCAATCACACGATAAACAAAAAATCGGGATGAGAAACTAGCAATGCAGTAAAACTGTATTCACATTACCCAGCCTATTGCTAATGAGACCTAGAAAATGGCGTAGGGCATAAAGAAAAAAAAAACCTAAAACCTTCATCTATTTGCACGATAATCAGCTCCCACCTGCATCAATGGAGATGTCCACGATCAGGGGGGGAAAACAAGATATAAGTGAGCAGGAGAAGATATAGTACTCAACTAGCAACATGCAATTCTCTGTTTGATAGCCAACATAAAGCAAGTCAAGAGCCCAAAAACACTCTCTAGTCAATATCGCGAACTTGATGTTTCCCAGTCCTCAAAAAGGTTAATCAATTTGTTACATAAGTCCTGTGATCTGAAAATGATTTCTCATTTGTGTTGTAAACTTCAAAGCTGAATGTGAACATTAGTAAACATGCATTGCTCAGCCTCAGGAATACACGATCCGTGTCAAACAAAATGGCCATTAATTTATGATGAATACAAATGGTTTATACAAATGTTCCTAATGAAGAAGCAAGCAATGTAATGGAGCTGTGCAGATGCAATACTCAACAGAGATTAAGTCGTTAAAATTACAACAAAATTTTATATGCCATCAGTGTCTGAGAGGTAATGAATGAAGGGTCAAATTACCTCTAGCTTCGCCAGAATGAGGAACCAAATCAGGAACAGTAGAGGTAGGTTTTATGTTTCTAAACGAAATAGGCGTCAATGGAGGAGAATCAACTCCCTCAGCCTTGGTTTGGGCTTGGTGTGCGTCCAAAAGCTTTGAAACGTGCATTGTCATTGCTCTCTGACCACCTGACGGTATTGAGAAGCTCCGTGGAACAATAACTGGTGGAGTGGGAAGGGGCGATGCCAAATTTGATGCCGCTGAAGTAACCTTTATGGTTCCAGAAGTCTCAGGATTTCTGACCAATGGAGCAGAGTGACCAACTGGAGCAGAAGACCGTACTGGTTTGGAGGAAAAATTACCTGGTGGCCTAGGAAGCTCATGAAGCTCACTTATTTTGGGTGAAGAAACAAGGGGAGGTGAAGCACTTGGTGACGCTTTCGGAGAAGAAACTTGAATAGTTGGAACACGAGAAAGTACACCAGAAATTTTAAGGGAAAGCTCAGCAGACGAAATGGGACCACTGGCAGATACAGGCTTTGTAGAAAATGGCTTACTAACTATTGGTCCAGAGAATGATTGTCCTTTCAACTTCTTATAGTCAGATGTATTAGATGACTCAATCTGTGGAACAGGCACTCGCCCCACTAAAGGAGGAGGTAACAGCGCTGAGGAACCATCGTTGCTGCTCTCTTTTGATGCTGAAGGTTGTCCATCACTAGAATCCGACACATGCTTCTTCTGTTCCAAAGGGGACGAATGCCACAGATTCTGAGGGCGTCCACTAGTGTCTGTTGGCCTTGCATGAGAAGCCGATTTTCTTGAAGAGATAAAACCTTTTGAATCAATAGGTGTAGGCAACACATATGTGTTAGACTTCCTTGATGACTGTTGTTTTTGTCTTAATCTGTCTAGCGGATCAGATCTTCTTTCGGGAAAAATTGGTGCTGAAAAACTTCCCCTAGATTCTCCGGTTGAAACCTGTAGAACTTCTTGGTCTTTATCTGGGTTGAACTGCAAAACAAGGAAATAACAAGTGGGCATAAAATCATAAAAAATAATAAAAGAAAGTAACACCATTAGTTTATTGAACTCTCATCAAGCCATTTCAAAACATAATCTCCCAATAGGACACTATAGTCATCCAGAATCTGCTATCATACTGGACAAAAAATTTACCTCTACATCTGTCATATTTGAACGGGGAAATGAAAGATCCACGTCATCCACCTGAATGAAGATTAACAGTTTAATGAACCAAAACATATCACAGTAAGGGTAAGAAAGAACACATGTTGGTTAAAAGTAAAATTTTACAAAAAACATCAGTGGTAGTAAGTCTGGCCAGATAAGAAAGTGCCAAAGTTCCTTTCTGAACAACTTCTGAAGCAAGCCCTTCAAGCAGTATTTACAAAAGAAACTGCTTCAACAAGAAGAGTTCATTCTTCAATTTTAATCTTTAATAATGACAAGGATACCCTATGATACAGATAACAGCAGGCACAAATTTATGGAGATGAATTCCCAACTTTAGCTGATTAGAATAACTAGATTGTAAGAATTCCTCCCATTAGTGATTACTCAAAAGTTTTTAACAAACTACACGATTCATGGCATTCCCTAACAATTTTTTGGGAAAAAAAAGGTAACCATTGGGTCCCCACCTCCATTGAATTCCTTGATGCAGGAACGTGATCGTGCTCTTGGTTTTGCACCCTGTAGTCAAAACTCAGTTCCCCACCATCAATCGTATCATCATCATTATCACCTTCATCAGTACCTTCTTCCCTTCTGTTATCTTCAAGTCCACTAAATTGGTAGTCAATATGTTGTTGGCCAGTAACAAGTCTCACATGCTTGTCAACTGCCTCAAGTGATTTAAATCCCTTCCGAAAGAAGTTTAACTGGATTTCAAGTAGAAAGAAGCGCACATTACTGGCCATGTTCTCACAAAACTGAAAACTCTCGGTATTAAAAAATTTCAGTAACATTTAAGAAACCTGAGCAGCATGGTGACGAGCTGCTTGAGTCAGAAGACTTCTAGACTGTCCTTGCTTCAGAGATTTCAATCGAAAGACACAAAGGGTTGCCTCTTCATCATATTCTTCGTGAGCAGCTCGCACTTGTTGCAAATTAAAGTTTTCGCCTTTTCCACTCTTTGAATTTCCTTTATCTTTCATTTGGGCCACCATGTATTCATAGACATTTCTGAAGATTGAGCATCAGATTTAGCAACATTACTAACATTACTTAATCAAATAATGTAAGATTAAATAGAAAGGATGGACCTTTTTTCATCACATTGTCGCTTCATATCCTGCATCAAAGAGCAGTAAAATTGAATGATTGGAACACCAAACAATTACAAGTTTAACAAAATATCAATTCAGAACTTATTTTGTTGACAATCTTACAGTGAAGGCCACAATTTCAAATATTCTTTAGCAAACTTCAAAAACAATATATCTATTATAAGGAGTTTTACTATTCTAAGACTTAAAGAGAGACAAGCACTTAATCCCCATATTTGCAGGTTCCAGACTTTTTTTATGGAAAAAAAAAATACTATAATAGGCCAAAGAATTACCATGCAAGTCGCAGCTTCCAGATTGTTAGATACAAGAATGTATATTGAGATAGACTATCATAAACCAACGAATTACTATGCAAGTTGCACTATCTACTGTTACTGAGCAAATATAAGATATCAAAATACTGTCTTCCCAATGCATATCTGCGAAGTAATGGAGCCTGATTATCCCAGTTAACCAAATTATAAAAAGAAGGTTGGGTTTGTAATTCAGTAACCTGTAATATAAATAGTGTAGAGAACAAACCTCAACTGTACGTAGTTCATTGAGCAAAGACTCCGATGGATTAGTAATTGTTAAGATTATATGAGACCGCTGAACAAAGAGAAACAGCAACAGATTCAACAAAAATTATCATCCACGATGACATCAAAGGGATGATGTAATTTACAGCAGAGCAATGGCACTCACATAATCGTCAACAAGTTTTTGAAGTTCAAACTGCACTTTACCCAACATTAGCAGTGCTCTACCTGCGCAAAAATGTAATTGTTTTAAACCATAACCCCATCTGGTTTAGTAAATTCAAATCAATTCATCTGAATACCATGGTAATTCAGAGAAGTATTAACTGTTCTCACATACCCACAAATAAAAGCCCACATATTTTAGCATTAAGGTGTATTGATCCATGAATACACAGATACGTTCCATTGTTCAAGTTGGCCAGATCCATAGTCTCAAAACAACATATTTGTGAAATAGGCACTTATAATTAGTATTTACCAAAACGGGAAGGGAAAAGGGGCATGACATACCAACGTCCATAATCCATGAGTACAAGTAAAAAGGCCGTGCCCAGTGAAAAAAAAAAACGTTGAAGATAAATAAAGCAGTAATAACTGGTAAAAAAGGTGCAACTTATAAGGTAAACCAGCGCAAATGCCGCCAAGCCAAGAAACATATATTCGCTTGTTCAAATACAACGAAAGTTAAAAGCTTCTAGATAAATCTTGCAAGTTTGAAAATATTCTTCCAAATAATAACACATAAAGCAACCTGAATACATTTCTTTCATTTCACTTACCACTTTCTTCATCATTGTGCAACACAGTTTTCTCCAGCAGACATGAGCCCATTTCCCTTAGCGACTCCGAAAATTCTAAATATGTAATTCAATTCAAATGGAACGTGTCAGTATGATAGGACACAACATTAAAATTTTCAAGTTGTCTAAGAAAACTATAACAAGTGTAACAGATAGCTATAATCTGGTGGGAATATCTAAAACGAATTTTCTAGAATCACAACCCGTCAGCATTAGGAAATGTAAATGTTACATAATATTTATAGAAACCCAGGCCTTTGTAAAGAGATGGAAAATCCAAAATATCATAGCAATATGACCTAAGAACCCATATACACCTTGAAAGGCAGTTAAGTTGTTTACCGTATGCACTGTTGGCCGTGGCTGCAGCAGCAGAAAGTAAGCTATCGTAGCAATCTCTCATGTCTTGCATATCCTAAAGGAAGGACGGATCAAAGGAAAGCATTGAGGAAAGATCGGAAAGTTAATTATACTGCAAAATCCAACGATCACAACAGCCAAAACCAAAAAAAATCATTACCCCATGACTGAGATGCAATGGCAGATTGTCAACTTTAAGCGGAACGGTTTGTAACACAGGCGTTTAAGTCTTATATGACACCCAAATTCAAGGATTGCTTTTCGTAATGGCATTTATTACTCGATAAACAGTCCCACTAACTTATATGCTCTTCTGATCAACACTGATCGTGCGATTAAGAGACAACACGATAGTGCAATTAAAAGACAAAAATTGTCATAATAGCATACGCAACAAATAATCTGAAACAGCCAATCCCATCAAGTAATTATTCAATATTCTCTCAATTCGAAATTGCAATCAGTATTACACGTCACCATATTGATCGGAACTATGTCATTTCGGATTAATTATAACTCCACGTAACTATTTGTTTCACTGGCTTCGCCCTCGACAGACGTTACAAGCCAATATTCCACATAAACAGAATGAGCAGTAGGATAAAGAGCACTAAAAACAGCATAAAGTTAGAGATTAACAAAAAAAAAAACCAAACAGCAAAGTACCTGAGCAGTCTGGGCGAGCTCATCCAACTGAGAGGATTGCAAAAAGTCAATTTTGTCCTTGGAGACATCGCTCTTTCGAAGCTTGAATCCTCGAAGCTTCGATTTCATTTCAATAAAATGGAAGTCCTTAGACTGCAAGCCGCTTACGGGCGGCGTTTTAAGGAAAGAGAGAGTAAGTCTAATCGAGAAATAAAGTTATCCTCGGCGTGAATTGGCTGGGAATCCGAATCGGCTGGGTTTGAGAGAGATAGAAAGTGGAGCTCAATTCAATACAATTCAATTCGATAATCTCAGCGAGAGACGGAGGGGTAAGAAAAAGAAAAAGGAAAAGGAAAGGCGGAACTGGCTTCCAATTCTGTCGAAAAAAGGACTTGTAACAGATCAAGGAAACGCGAAGGGGAAAAAGGAAACAATAATAATGAGGCAATAAAACCCAGGACTGGAGGGAGGGAGAGAGAGAGGGAAGTAGGGGGGATAATTCTAAACGTCATTCCAGAAACTGGAGTGGAAATGCAGTATAGGACTGAGGACACGTGTCGGTTTAGGGGCAATTCGGTAAAAGAAATGTTAGCTGGGGGTGATTGGCAGCGAGTATGGAGTGGTAGATCGATTCCACGTGGACAGTTCATTGGATACTTGTGAAGTGTTTTCTCTTTTTAAGAAATTCTTGCCTAGTTGAACACGTGGCGATGAGACCGGTCAAAGTCAGATATTGCTGATAAGGAAAGAAAGAGAAACAATCTGCTCTAGAAACCAAAAACTATCTTTAATTTGACCGATGATGAGTTAGGTCAGATCCTTCCCATCTCACTTTCTTACCCAGTTTTGCCCCTGGTTTTTCTTGTATTTTCTCGTTAGGGCTAAAATGCTAAAGAATTCAAAGAAGATTATTTTATTATCATTTAAATCAATTCATAAATATATCACAAACTAGAATATCTCAAAGCTGTTAATTTCTGACAAAGACAATTATAAGTTCATACACAGTCAAAATCACATTAAAAATTCCAAACTTCAGAATAGCCATTTGTCAAGATATAAAAGATCTAAGAAAATTTTTTCATTCCATATTTATTATTTCAGGATATCAATTTTAGATCGACTAAATAGAAGGAAAGCCTATGGATGAAGGATAATATGGACTATTTCAACAAACAATTTATCAAAAAGAATAAAACAAAGATGAAGCTGAAGCCTTGTGTGACGTTGTAAAATTCCTGGAAAAAAAAATAATTGGGTTCATTTCTCCAATCATGACCAGTTGGACCAAACACTATTATATGTTTTATTTAGAGAAAAAAATTAGCTAGGAATTGAATGATGGGAATACCATGATGTTAGTGGGGCTCCCTTCACATATTCCACACATGACAAACTTGACTTTAAAATCTTTAGTATGATAACGCTCCCTGATATGGTCAGGGATAAGAAAATTAATTAACAATATTTTATTACCTGTTCTGGTAAGTGATGATGTGTAACACTCTCCATGCACATTGACTCGATCAAAAGTAATGGTTACGGATGAATCAAAAATTTCTGTTGAAATTATATAAAAATTAGGTAATTAGGTAATTTATGAGGAATGATGTGACAATTAGGCGATTTATATTATTTCAAGTTGGTCATTAAGTTACAGGCCATCTGATTATATTATTATACCTTCTGGTGTTTGGTGTGTATAAATTAAAGTATTTTTTTTTCATGCACGGAACAAGGTATTGATCGAAAGACAGGGACTGCCTATAGTTTTGATCTTGAAATACATGTAATGTGGTAGTAGATTTTCCACAACTACGTATCTTGATGGAGCATAGATAAAGCAAAGCCCTCGTTTAGTTGTTGTTAGATAGTGTGCAGCTTTCATCAAACATTTTTATCAATAATGAATTCGTATTTACGTTAAACTGACCTCTTCGTTGCTTAATTCTGTCGGGTAAGGAGGCGTAGAGGGATGGTTATCGTGCCGCCAAAGGAAACAGTCATGATGAAAATGCCAGTTTGGACTTGCGGTCAAGCTAAATCTCTTCTTTTTCTCGTGTACTCGTAGGATGAAAGGGACTGAACCATAAATAATGCATGATCAATAGTGAGTTTAATGTTTTATCAAAAGCTAATGAAAGAAGTCCGTTTGCTTTTTAGACAATAATCTGATGATAAGGGTTCCCAATAGCGAGGAGTGTCTTTTCTGGGAAATATTATGGTATTGATTCTTCACTGTGTTCTTTTCATAAAATGTGTGAATCTGAGGCACTCATCCTCTCTTTTCTCGTAATTAATGATTTTCAAGAGATCTTACCTTTTCAATGCAAGATCCAAAAAAGAAGTTTGATGCAGTCTTTTGAATGTTGAATTTATGTGGTCAAAAGGGCGTGTTCCTTGTAGCGTAAGGGATGGACCGGAATTTGATGCCATCTTCAAAGCTTGCGCTTTTTTAATTGTAGGCTGTGGAAATATCCTTCATGCTACAGCAAGAATGGTTAGTAATTCTGGTGGGATGTGAGGCTTTTTGTTTCCCAAAAGCTAAGGTTTCAAATTCACTCCTGGATCGCTATCACATAATCAATGATCACAGTGACATCCCACCTATGCCTCTTTTCAGAATCATGATATTTGAATGGTCAATTTTAGAGATAAATCTGGCCGCAACCAAGGAAAGATCACGCTTAAGAACCGAGATATAAATGTTCTGCATTTGGGAAATCTAATTTCTAGGCATTATCGCAGAAAATGATCAACATCCTTCCTCTAAACCTTTCCTTCCTGTCAGTGGTACTTTCCTAATTAACAACATATGCAAATAGCGCCACTGGCGATTTCATGGCGTCTATCTGCTTTGATTTTCCCCGCTAGAAAAGATAAGAGATTCGACATGGATCATGGCTTGACCTCATTCCAGATTCAGGTTGAATGGATGGAATGATAGTTCAACGAAACCTGCGTTTCCACGTATGAAACTATCATGTTATACAGCAGAGTTTGCAACTTAAGCGGTGAATCCACATCAGTGATGCTGGGAAATAGACTCGTATTCCAAATTCCAAACTAGGACGGCTTAGATTCTTGCATACGCCAAGGATAATTTCATCGGTTCCAATGTAGAAAATTGACCGACAGATTTCCTGTCTCTTTTTATCTGCTGTCATGGATGGACATATGAAAAGAGACTTTAAAATAGTTGGAAAATTTTCTCTGTCCTGATGATCAACCCTTTTGCAAGAAACTCAAATTAATCTTTTCGATTTATGCAAGCCTTGGATAGAAGAGAGAAAAGGATAACAAATAAAGATCTGCAACTGACTCCCTTTCTTCCGGCTAGCCTAGATCTTAAATTTTTTGACTTGACAGCGACAGTATGAACCTTATGAACTTCCCGATCAAGCCACAGATTCATACTCATAAAGTTGTCATTGAGAAAAGGAACCTCGAGGGATTTGTCAACACATGACGGCTTATAGGGCAATGCGGTCGGTACAAACTATTGTGGTGGCGTAGAGATGAAGTTAAGCTCCTAAAAGCACCAGAAGAATCAATCCTTGTTGATGGTTAGAGGTAGATGTTAGCTTCTTGAGATATGATGTGCAACTTGCAGCGTAAAGAATTAGCAAATTCATCATAAATTTTGTCAATGAATGGGTATCCATAGCCAACAATTTTCAATTAATGCAAGCTCCATCCAGCTTTTGCAGAATCGTGGTGACTGAGAATTGAAATAGTCCGTCCATTGACGAAGAAGGAGTGTTCCTTAAACCCAAGACGTGGACCCAAATTTGATGCCATTTTGAAAACCTGCGTTTTGAAGTGTGGACTGAGACAGTGCCCTTCATGGCCTATCAAGAATGGTTGGTAAATCTGATATGAAACCATTTGGTTCCCGAAGATTATGGCTTCAATATTATAGCCTAAACTGTCAAGATCACACTCAGATATATTACAGTTCAACGGGAGGATATATGTGATAAAGCTGTCCAAATCTTAACGAGAAATCGAATATAAATATGAACCAATTGTACAAGCCGATCTCACTCGGTGGACCGAGTGAACCATTTGGGCTTGAGCTTGAGTCTTTTTTTGGTAGAAGCTTGGGCTTTGGTCTTGCGAGATCTTGCCAACGCACAGAGCCTCCATTATGTAAAGGTGCCATTTGCCGTTTGCCACTATATTGTGTGGTTGTCTATTAGGGGTTTCTCCTTTACTTGCAAAGTTTAAGATTAGATAATGCAGAATATCTTCCTTTTTTCTTTAGGATGCCTGTCTTAGATCTATTCTTCTCAGGTATGGATCATCTTTGCGTCACTTTTTTCACCTAAAAAACATTTGCCTTTTGCTTCTCTATGCTTAAAATATGTTTCAGGAGACAATAGATGCCAGAGAGCCATTCTCCTTCTTTCTTGTTTTTTATGTTATCGTTCTTACCCATAACCCCACCTCTAGCCAAAGCCATTATTCTCACTTCTTATGCTTTCAAAATATAATGACGCACAACTTTGAGAAAAGGAAGCGGGGAAGAGAAAAAGGATAGCATACAACACTGATGATCATCAGCTCACAGAATGTAGCATATTTGGTGATACTTTGATCATTTTGTTTGCGCAACTACATGAAATCATCATAGCATGTCGCTGGGTTTGATTTAGACTTTTGGTTCAACTTTCAGGTCTTTCTCGGGAAAGGATTATTAAGAAGAAAAACTAATGAACGAACTTGTTTCTTCCTGATCATCTAACCCTTCAAAAGAAACCTCCGTGATTCCGCTGGAACATGATGAAGAAGGGTGGTCAGGAGGATCTGTACCCTCCTCCGGTGTAAAATCCATGCAACTGGAAGAGCGCATCCCCTCATCGTCACCATAACTCGTCTTGATTTTCGTACACTTAGACATGATCCCATGCTGTTTTCTAGGTCTTCTTTTCCTCTGAAATAAGCTATATACAACCCAATTACTACTTTCCGATTTCACCCGATTTTTCTGCACGGAAGAGTTTTCAAGTAAATCAGTTAACGATACAAAAATGGGAGTATGTTTCCTCAATAGCTAGGGAGTGAGCTTTAATATTTCTGTGCTAATAAAGCACGAAGTGCTTGTGCTATGATACCTTTGTTGTGTTGAGGACTGTTGGAAGGTTCAATAGGCTATATTCTTGCATGATCCATGGAGATCTAGTCTCCTGATTAGAAGGCTTTGCCTCGCAGAAAACCAGTGTTCTTCTAATTCCAACTGCATCGTTACAGCTGGTAGAAGCTACAATTCGCTTACCTTTCCCTAGAGGCCTCCAGTAACCAGAACCATCAGCCGTTTTGCATTTCCTTTGACTCTCATGTACCTTCTTTTGGGTGAAGAAATACCTCTTTTCTTTCAAATCACCTGGAACCCAAAGTGAAAATTAATAAAATATTTAACTCAACTTCTCTAGCAATGATCACCTTTTTAATGAATTAACTTGAGAAGAATTGAAGACACTGAAATGTTCACACTGACCTGGCAAACCCCACGGATCAGATCGGAAGACATCAAGCTCAGGAATGACAGAAGCCGGCAATGGAATACCAAGGACTTTACGCGTCAAGTAATGAACCACAAGCTCTTCATCAGTTGGATGGAACCTATAGCCAACGGGCAGTCTGATAAGAAAATTATTTGCTTTCTCCATCAGTTTCCAGTATATATCAAATTAATCAACCTTAAACTTCTACAGCTAATCACCAAGTTGAGCGAAGACTAAGACAGTTAGTCTCTAACTCAACAAAGCCCTGCCTTAACATAAACCATGCCACTAGGAGATAAATAGAGTTAAGGAAAGAAGAATCAAAATGAAAGTAGAGGGCCAAAACACACTTTGTTGTATATATAGCGTTTGCCTTTGTGGCTGGGCGATCACAGGGATAAAGTAAGAGAAACACAAAAGATTCCTTATGTACACGGGTTTAAGAAATCCCAGTCATTTCCCATTCTCCATCCCCATCCTCTGACTTGAAATAAAAAAACAAACACTAGGGTTTGCTTTAAATTCACAACGACTCATCGCTCTCACTAACCCTCTACGTGTACAGCCTATGAAGACCTAAAAAAGTCAAGACTAGGAAACAGACTCGACCAATCGTGCTTTCGGCCAAGAAGAACACGCTCGGCTGATCTGTTTTTAATGCCACGTTTGACACGTTTAGGAATTCAATGAACTTGGCTAGCAATCGCCGGCTACCAAGTCGGCCACTTTAGGTGATTTATAAAAGCCTAAAAATATCTATATTAATTATTACATTTCGTGTACACGAATATAATAAAAATAATTTTCATTATAATGTTCGATATTGGTATCCTTTCCGTTCTTGAAAAGAACAAAACAGTGTTGATTCGGTTTCCAATCTCACAACCTCCCCGGATTATTAATTACTGGAAACTTATAATATTATAAAATGTATATATTTCTTACCATTTTCAAATAATAAAGAAAGTCTCTCTTCCAACCAAGGCATTTACATTTATGTCAATACAATATTACAGGAGATTCCTGGGAGCTAGTCCTCTTGTCCACGAAGTTGACACTATCGAAATCTGTTCTGAGTAACGGCCGTGATTGGTGAGCGTTACCACTTTTATCTTATATTTCCATCTTACTGCCAATACAATACGCAAAAAAAATGATTCTACACGCTATACTAGAAAACGAGTTTGGAAGGGCAGCCGAAACAGGAACAGTGTCCAAAGCAAGATTCTTTGACTTTCTGTGTATTTTAGATGCGAAAGCGAAAATGCAATAATATTTTGAAATAACCCCCGCTATCATCCATGTATCTTACCGATAAAGAATGTTATCATTGGAGATCTTTTATTAATTAGGTGTTAATTTAATAATCCATATAAAAAATTTATAAAGCAATATAATTATTTAATAAAAACGGTCCGTTTGAACTTTGAAACATTATAATATAATAAAATGTATATATTTCTTACCATTTTCAAATAATAAAGAAAGTCCCTCTTCCAACCAAGGCATTTACATTTATGTCAATACAATATTACAGGAGATTCCTGGGAGCTAGTCCTCTTGTCCACGAAGTTGACACTATCGAAATCTGTTCCAAGTAACGGCCGTGATTGGTGAGCGTTACCACTTTTATCTTATATTTCCATCTTACTGCCAATACAATACCCAAAAAAAAATGATTCTACACGCTATACTAGAAAACGAGTTTGGAAGGGCAGCCGAAACAGGAACAGTGTCCAAAGCAAGATTCTTTGACTTTCTGTGTATTTTAGATGCGAAAGCGAAAATGCAATAATATTTTGAAATAACCCCCGCTATCATCCATGTATCTTACCGATAAAGAATGTTATCATTGGAGATCTTTTATTAATTAGGTGTTAATTTAATAATCCATATAAAAAATTTATAAAGCAATATAATTATTTAATAAAAACGGTCCGTTTGAACTTTGAAACATTATAATATAATAAGCCAAAACCGCAAGATGCTAGTGTATACCATTTCCGAATGCAGGAAAAGATTAAGAATCGATTAATTTGATTGGAATGACGGGACATGGGCCGCCAAATAAGACTTTTTTTATCTTTCAAGTCTTTTTGGACAAAAACCCGTCAGTGGGTGGAATCAGACAATCAGTCCAGGTAGTAGGGCAGACAAAAGGAAAGACCACCAATTTCCATCCAAGGAAATTGGGCCTAAAAGGGCATTAGTGTTCTTCGAGAGTCGGACTTAGTTCTCTAAGAGATTGGGCTACCCAGACAAGCTGACAAGAACGCCTATAATATTACATTCGTTAGGACAGAACACAGGTGTTAATACTTTTCCCCTCCGAAAGGGGTTGTTGGTATGTTTCAAAGGGCTGATAAAATGATTAGTTCCTATGTACAACCCTTAAAAATACAAAAATTGGAACGCTATTGATCGTGTATTCTATTACTGAACTAATTCTGGGATGAGCTTCAAAAGAAACGAAAGTTCCCTCTCCGAGAATTGTGGCTTTGATTTCCTCTCAGCCCCAACATTCCCTTCTGCCAAACTGGCCTCTTCAATCGGATCCGATGGCCTTAACATATCTGACACTACCTCGGTGATTTCTTGAACAAGATCAACTATCACCCCATCTATTCCCATCAGATGTTGCATGTAAACAGCTTCGGACACATTACTGCAGAAACAAACCAAACATGAGCATAATGAACTGGCCGGTGCCGGAATCTAAATGGTAACGAGTAAACAGTCAACAAATTAATGAAAAATCCACCAGAAAACTTACTTCAGTTTTCCGTATGTGATCAATGCAAGTTGGGCATCCTTGATTTTATTCACTGCTCCGGGATTTTTGAAAATTCCTTTCACCTCAGACACAATTCCTTGCAGACCACCCTCTAAGCAGACTTTTGCAGCCTCTTCCAGGGAGTTTCTCCTTGTATCATAGTAAATCTCGGTGCCTCCGTTCGTCAAAAAGAAAACCTGTGTAACATTCATCATCAGAATTCCGAAGAAAATGCAGAAATTAAATTTTTAAAACAGGAAATGTTTAAACGATGGCTTACAGGATAGGTAGTTTGCAGTTTTCTAACAAGCAACGCTGCATCAGGATGGAAAGATGAGAACAGAACGGGTCTACCATTGGCGCTCTCAAATACAACCTACAACACAAGATTAAGGAGAGTTCAAAACAACAGAATCATAAAAGCTGCAACCCCTGCCTGCATATACAAAAACCTTGAACAAAAAATTCTATAAGAGAAAATAGTGTTTTTTGTTGTACCTTTAAAATGTTTTGAATGACTCGAATGAGATAGTCTTGGTGGTAAACGATGTGATCATCGAATTTCAATTCAATATTAAACCCCAAGGAAGGCTTCACTTGATGAAAAGCATCTTCCAAAGTGCAAAGTGAGTCATCTTTCTCTACTTCCCAACGCACAATTTTCCCATTGGATTTCCGGAGAAGGGGCTTTCCCACTTTTCCTGCCTCTTTTTGGATACCATAGCATAGAAACTCAGAGAGGGACAAATCAGTCACTCTTTTCTCAAAGATCGTACCCTGAAGCACCAAAACACAGTTTGTTTAGCTTCTGTAAAAAAAAAAACAGTTTGTTTAGCTTCAAAAGAGAAAATACAGTGCAGAAAACTCTTGAGAGTAACTGTTTCCATAATCAAACACTCACATTTTCCTCGGATAGGATATGGTCGTCGTGGAAAATGACAGGGAAGTCATCATTTGTAACCTGAAAAATAAAAAACACAAAAGTGCTTTCTCAATTTTTTGTCCTTGCATAATTCAAACCAATCAGCTCCGCGCACACCTACTTCTTTTACCGACGACAGCAAATTTTTATTACTTTCAAGAAAGTCAAAGCAACAACAGTTAGAATTTAACTAGAACACCAACCTCGGTTATGTTTGTGGAATTACTAAAGTACCCACATATTAAAAATTAAATGAAAATAGTAGGAATAAATATTAATGATACGCGGCGACCGACGCTGATAATATGAATCATATTCCGGTTTCGCATCGATACAGTCTCATCTAAATCGATTCCGGCTTTCCAAATTACGAGAAGAAAAATATGCGGTATGACCATAGACAGTAACCAACGAACATGTAAATGAGAGGTATGCAAGTTTACCTGAACATCAAATTCGATGAAATCAAGAGGGAAGGTTGCAGCAGAGTTGAATGACAAGATCGTGTTCTCTTTGATGGCTGTCATTCTCTGATCCGACGATTGTAACGCGTTCATCCCGTTCCCTCTGTGCCCTACCACCAAAAACTTTGGTATCTTGTATGCAGTTCTGTTCAATTCCACCCCTGGAGGAAACAAAGAGAACGAACCCACAACAGTCAGTAACCAAACCCACGCTTGCACCAAGTTATTGTGAGTGACGAATGCATACCTATAGGGAAGCGGGAGGCGTGAAGAGCGACGGAAGCTTTCTCAGGGACGTGGTCCAGATTGGGCACGTCAGAAACATGAACAGCTTTAAGAGCCATTCTCTTTTGCCTTGAGGAAGAAGACCGAAGAAAAAAATAACACAAGGGAGAGCTAATGGAACTTGGCATGGAGGGGATTTTTGGGGTGGGGATTATAAGGTGGTTGAGGGTGGAGAAGGAACCCATCGGGGAAGCTGGATCTCCCCGTAGAATATTCGGTTCTACGTTGTTATATCCTTTCGGATATTCCTTGGCATGTCTCGAAACCTGCTTATTGTCACTAACATGTTTTTTTAAAATAATAAATTTATTTGTATTTATGGCTTTTTAATTATGATTGCGCGTTTTGTTACTTAACCAGTTCCCTAGTTCGTGGATGATTACGTCAGGTTCAGAGCATTGTCGTGAAACGTGTCGTTTTGTTATAACTTTCCACCAGAAGGGTTGTCAGGATAAAGTTAAATTAGCAGACTCTGATTGGACCACGTTATCCAGTTTCTAGACGGGGGTTTCTCTTACAGAAGGGAATATTAGAATAGTATTTAAAAACAAATACAATATGCCAAATTACTTTAATTAAAGACGCGCCAAGACTAAACGGGATTCCATTATATATTATATGGAATAATTATATCTGTTTATACTTTATCATATATGAAATGGAAGATTGTGGTGTGGGCAATGACGAGGAGCCAGCAGGGGTTTTATTGGTCAACATGAACGTGAATGATGTGTGTTGCCACGGCTGCCTTATCTGTCCTCATCGATGCACTAAGCATTTTTTCTTTTTTTCAATGTATCTCGGGATTTTGATTAGGTATCACTATTTCAGTTAGGTCGTATTTCTAATAATATTTGATCCATACGTGTCTTCAAAGATTCGAATTCGGATCGTTTAAGGGAAATCCAGCTCATGCTGTCACTGGATCCAACATGTTTTGGTGATTTTATGATTACTTGATTAGTTATATAGATTAATTATGGCTGCTTATTTACTGTTTTCGATTGTTATGATCTTTGTAGAAACGGCTAGTAGTTTATGAGACGGATCTACATACCAGATGCCTGCTCGCGTGAAAAGATTGAGGAAGCATCTTATGACGCTGGTATTCTTGTTTTTATCTTCCCCACCAAGGTATAGCAAGAAATATTGGAGCCTTGGAAGTTATAAAGGGATTCTTGTTCCAGAAAACTTGCGAAAGGGTTCTTTAAAAAAGCAAGAGCATGGAACAAGAATGTGAATCCGATTCTATATATATTAGTCCCGTCGTTTTCTCCAGTACATTATTTTTAAAAAACATTCTGTGGGTAATTGAATTTGTATAGAGTATAGACTTGAGTCACGGCTTTGTCAAACAAACAATGGGATGGGAATACGAAGACAGGAAGGATAAAATTCTCCACAATGGGAAAGGAGCAGCAAGGGCACATATTATTCCTGTCCTATATATGGTTGTATTGAGAGAGGATAAACAAAACGAGGGAGTAAGTTTCGTGAATAAATATAGCATAGCAAAGTGTGTCTATTAAGCTAATTTAGATGCTCTATGATTTATTACTTGAGATACTGTCTTGTCTCGATGAACTTGGAATATTTAACCATCTGTCCTGATCTCAAAACCTCTTCTATAGTTCTATTAGACAAACTTAATATCTCCCAGACCCGGCTGTTTGGGCGGCTCTCATCTGTAGAAATGACCGTGAATTTCCAATTAAAGCACGTGGCTGAACAAAGGGTGGCGTCATAAAGCGTGAACAATATGCCTCTTTTGCTCCATTTTTCTTGAAGATTTATTCTATTTTGAACAACTAGAGTTCTGGAAGCCCATAAGTATTGACGATGTCACTAAAAGCTCCAAATGCTGCAATAAACGCTTAGTGAAAGAAAACCAGCTTGACATCGTACCTATACCATGCGACTACTGCTTCTAGCAGTCAAAGAGAAACGAAGTAAAAATGAAAAAACGACCATGAAGAATCAGCGAAGCAGTCCGAAACATCGACTGGCCCTGGGTATGGGCTTTGAATAGTATCTCCATAGTATAGCATTAGGGATATGCGCATGGGTGATGGATGGGCTTACTAGTTATTGGGCTATAGGTCAAGAGGACTGGGCTACGGTAGCTTAAGATCATGTTGGACAGATGGGTTAGGCTCTATTATAGCGTTTTCATCTTAGAGGAAGCCCGTTTTAAACAAACAAGTCATTGTCTGTTTGAGAACATTATTGTGCTCTCCTGGAATAATACAGTAGAATATAAAAGATACCGTAGAAAGCAAATGCAGGCTCCTATAAAGTTGACGCCAACTTCCCCAAATCAGACAAAAGAAAGCATACATAAGCAAGTAAAGAGTGGAGCAAAAAAATAATCCTGTACCAAGCAAAGCAGCACAGGTTGATTATGAGATATTTGCATTCTTCAATGATCTGCTCACCACTGCACCTGCAGATGTCCTCATTAAATGCTCCCCAAGCATTGCCACACAAGAATCATTTGTCTTCAAATGAGGTTGCACCGATTCCCAAATCTTCTTCTTTTGCACCTATGTTTGAGAAATAGACAGAATGAATAAAATCGAAGCTTGTTACTGAGACGACAACAATGGACTGGAAATGGTATGAGGATAGGTGATCACTTAACGCTGCAAGCTGTTAAAGTCTCCAGCTTTGCAAGAACTAACTCAGAATCAATGAGAACTTATACGACATAGTTTGAAGCATTTTAAAAAAACAACTGAGGAAGCATGCGTGAAGCAAATTAACCTGGTTGGGGGAGGCAGGATCAGGCTGGTTTAGCTTATCATCTTCGGAACCGAACCAAATCCTTTCTCCAGGAACCGAACCCTCAGGAGGCTCAAGAAGTTCCACATTCTCATGAGCTGCATCGGAGGCAGCCATCAGCATTCCATTGGACTTGACCCCACGCATGTTCCTGGGCTTCAGATTAGCAAGAACAGCCACATTCCTATCCTGCCAGCATCCACAAAACTTTCTATTAAAATTCCTTAAAAGAAAATTCAAAATATTAATAGAAAACCATTCTCAAAATCAAAATGCACGAAAAGATAGGCCAAAAGAATTTACAAACCTGGAGTTGGTCGAGAGGAATGTATTTAACAAGTCCGCTACAAATGATCCTGGGCTCAGCCTCGCCTACATCCACCTCCTCAACGTAAAGCGAATCTGCCTCCTCGTGCCTCCACGCTTTCAAAATCCGCCCAACCCTTATATCAAGCAGGTTGCCTGCATCTCTTACCGTCTTCTTTTCATCATTTTCTGAGGCTGTTTCCGATCCCAATGCTTCAGAAGACTGTGTCTCCCTCTCTGTAGTCGTGGTTATGACGTTGGCATCAGTCTCAGCATTTACAGAGGAGCAGAAGGAGATTATACTAATCCTCCTGTGACTGTTGCCCCACCTTGCTGAGGATGAAAACGTCAAAATTTTCTTCTTTTGGGCTATGAATTGATCACGATGAACCATGCCGATTCCAACATTGGCGCTAGCACGAGCTCCTCCGCCGATTTTAACTATCTTGGCTGCGGCTGCAACCACCGCTGTCCCCGTCGCCATCATCCAGTCTGGAGGACTACCTGACCAGTAAACTGTTGGATTTGTATCGAGATAAGATTACTGTTTCTAGGAAAAGCCCATCTAGTCAAACATTTGACGGAGGTGAGACAAAGAATGGTCCAGAATATGGAGTCCGGTGAGTTACCCATGGGCTTATCTAAGGGCCTAAACATGATATAGACCCTGCGCATATTTATCCTATTGTATTGAGCTATTACCTGTTATAAATGAGCTCTGAGGCCTACACTCACATAGTACAAACAAAAACAGGTTTAATGGACAGAACACCAGGATTTTTTTTCAATAACGAAAAATATCCTAGTCCATTATCGATCTATTTCCGTGTCTCGAATATCCAGACTCATTTTTTTTCGGATTTAACTCAATATTATACCAGGACACTGATTCGCAATGAATAAAAATTAGACTAACTGGTTCCACAAATACAAAAATCAAAAAGAGAAAAGCTCAATCATACAACAACTTGCCACCACAACCTACACGCACAATGGCCAAACCTATAGTTTTAAGAACCCTGCTAAAGAAGTTGCCCCGTATAAGTTTCAAACTGTAACCCCATGATCCCAACCAGCATTTATCAAATTGATTCCTCTATCTCTGATTGCTTCCGGGATGAACCACTAGCTATGATGATCGGCTATTGGTAGGCAGGTTGCCGCTGCTACTACCAGCAACACTGTTTGATTCCCCCACTCTAGCTGCCAAAGCAAGAACTTCTGGTGACATTTCCCAGCTACCACTTTTCCTTCCCCAACTAGATCGTCTGGGATGAATTCCAACACGGTCTCCTGCTTCTTCTACGGTAGCTCTTATATCTGGAGACAATTCACCTAATTCACCATCTTTCACGTTCAAGCGATCATTGGAGGGGACCTGTCTTTCACCGAGATCAGCCATAACATCCATATCCCCCCACACCGTTTTTCTCCCCATTTCAATGTCACCCATGGCTTTCCCCATATTCGGACTCATGAAACAGGCACCGATTGGTCGAGTTGGTAGTGCGGGTTCTTCAGGCACCTTGGCCCTGAAATTGTTCTTGGATGGAGGAATACTGGAGCAAAATATCTCCTGGAAGTTTTCCACTACTCCTTTGTTATAAGGATTTGCCCGCCTATCATATCGATATCTGAAATTCTCGTAAGTGGTCTGCCAAGAAAGACAAGCAAATGGCAGGCCATCAGTTTAGCTGGAGTTTTGATTTAAGTGCAACTTTTAACACCTGAAGCATGTAACAGAGGAAGATGAACACACCTGATTTGTGCTGATGAGGTATAAATGGAAGGCAGTAAGACCACCCACAAACCACATAGATATGAAAGTATAAACTATCAGAACGATAGAGGCAGGAGTATGAAGCATTGCTTTCCAGACTGAGATGTGCTCTGACTCCTTGATCTTCCTAATGTAGACCCAGCAGAATGTGAAAACATATACACAGAGAAGGGTTGTTGAGGAGACAAACATGAAGAAGAACCGATAATTTCTCTGCACAGCACAAAATTCAGTAGAATAACATTAAATAGACCCCCAAAACTGCCAGCTACCAATCCAGACAAGATTTTCTTTTCTTTTCTTTTGCTGATCAACAATAAAGCACAATGCAAGAATAATTGTTGCATCAACAGTGTAAAAAAAGGAAAGTTACTCACCAAGCCAATGCATTGCCCAACCCAAGGGCAGTGATGGTCAAATCGTTCTACACAATTATTGCATATTGAACAATGAGAGCAACGAGGTGGCCTGTAAAGCATGCAGGTATCACAATACTTGATCTTCACAACTGTTCCATTGACCTCGACCTCCTTAATCCGTGGCAGGCGCAACGGTGGAGTTTGGCCATCCCCTGCGTCAGCAACCCCATCAAAGCTTTCCGGCTCAGGAGGATGTGCATTGCGTGGAATTATCCCGGGATCTCTTCCAGAGGTTAGCAGGAGAAGAACTAAAACCTGCATAGGTAACAAGCTTCAAGTTAGATATAAAGGGAAGAAGCTGAGAAAGCTACAGCAGCATATTAAAATGACAACAAAAACACTCTCCGCAGGAAAGTTCAGTTCGTACTCTAACCAAGTCATAAGTATGAACTGTGCACCGACAAGAATCTTGTCAGTAGCACTCAAAATTTAATTCCAAATTCTTTCCATCTGACACTCTTCTCGATGATTCACATTCTAATGAAGGCATGAAATCTAAGAATCTGCTAACCAACTACTCAAAATTAAAGCATCAAATGCCAATGTGGCCTATTCAGGACGTGATAAGAATCTCATCTCAGTATCAAACTAGTAGGGAGGCGCACCAATTCAAAGTCACACAGGTATTGCTGGATACTAAGCTATAGGACAGTTGTCCATTACTTGACGTGATGGGAAAACCAGTCAAGCTCAGGTATATGCTTGATAGAGGTTGTCTACGAATATTTAACTTTTACCACCATGAAGAACACATAAAAAAAAAGAAACTGAAGAATTAACAAATAATTGCCCAAATTCCCAAGCCACTCATGCCATGAACCTAAACAATCATACCATACCGGGTAAAGAGGGAGGCACATTTACAGCAGAAGAGACAGAAAGAGGGAACTCACATAAATAGTGAATGCAATGGCGAATGCCATAATGGACATTCCCAAGTGATCAGAAAACTCATTCACAAGCTTCCCGGCAACAAAAAAGCAGAAGACAGCAACTGGAACTACAATTAGGAATATAGTCAGAAAAAGGGATCTCACGTCTGGTCCAAATATAAACCTTCCCTGCAGAAAGAATATCTGCAAAATAACATAAAACCAATAATTTCCGCTTAATAATCGACCAACTTCCATGTTATCACGATAAAAGTAAATTGAGGAAAAGCCAGTAGCACAAGTTGGACGGCGGACAATATAAACTGTACTCTACCTCGAGCTAACAAAAAATGACAGATATACCAAAAACCGTATTCCTCAACTTGAAAAGAAAAAAGTTTACACAATGCCAGCGAACAATTTCAACCTCAGGCAGCAATCCCACACCATTTCAGCTTCATCACTTGGAACCTATCACTTCAACTATTTTTCACGACTATACAGATACTTTTCTATAAAATAAAACTACAGGATGAAGCATCAACATGTTATCTGGCAGACATCATCATCCAAATCCCACAAAATCAGAAGCTAATCAAACCCAACATAGTCGCTTTCAACTTCATCTGATTGTCACTCGAATCTAACAAATGCAAGTGGAAACTCTTAAGATTGCAAGACAAAAACTTTGGTTCCACTAAATAGATTAGTAATCTACAATCCTCTAGTTTGCAAACCAATAACAGAATTAAAACCAGAGTAAGATAGAACTACTACACAGAAACAAAATAAAAGAAAGAAGCTTTAACAATAACAGCAAAAAAAAAATGATGTCTTACATTACTGCCTTTCCAAGTTTGATAAACCAGCATATCACTCGACCCGCCGCCAGTAGATCCCGGATCGGATCGTTGAGGTGGCGGCACCACGTACATTCTCAATCCAACCTCAAAAAGACCTTTTTACTCCACTGTCCCCTGTCGACAAACCCAGAAGTATTAGGACAAACCCAAAACAAGAAGATAAATTTTAAAGCTTTAAAGCCCTACTTCGTGTCAATGTATCATAAGACTCAGGAAACACAAATACACGGGGGTAGTGGTGACGTTAAAGGCTTCTTGCGGGGGGGTTTGTGTGGGTGTGCTAGCGAGGAAGAGAGCAGTTAGCTGTTACTATTTGTTTTTTGTGTGCTTTACAGGAATGAAGATAGTGATGTGGCCGGTTCTCATTGAGCAGGAGGCCGTAGCCATACGAACCGCTTCGGTTGGTTTTAACTTAACATAGAAACACAGTATGTGACATTGACCCCTCTACAGTATCCCTGTGCCCTATATGGCATGCTGCATGTTTCATTTTCATTGTGTAGGGATAAGGATAATGACCTGTGGGCACTCCTGACAGTCAAAAACCAGTTCAATCTCGACTGGACACTACTCTGGTGCACTGCTCCTCTTATCTACTTGTACTTGCTCTTTTTTTTTGTTGGTTTCTGTAGTTTCACCAAGGGGGGAAAGACTAGAATACATAATTCTGTTCCCGTTAATGGCTTACACCAACCAAAGATGGAGGTATCCTTGTGGTGACAACGGCGTGTCATTGTTCAATTATGCAGGAGGATAATAGTACGACTAATGTGTTCCCATTGAGAGTATTGAAGTCAGTTACGATAGACATATTCGGAGCTGTACCCTTCTATCTTTTGTATACATATTTGATGGATTGGTTAGATCGAAACAAATTAGTATATTGTTTTTTGCTGCATTTTCCTTATTTTACTGATAGCCCAAAAAGAAAAAGGAATTTTCTCATTCAGATTTTTCTAAATGCCTTACGTTTCGACTTTTCTTTCGTGAAATTTTCCAAAGAAAGCAAGAAAACAAAGGCAAGTAAATCGTGTTGTCAGATAATGTTCAGTTTAGTGTAAGAAATTGGGGTGAACATATGGTGTGAGGGATTCGTGATCAATCACTAATTTTCTTCGTTGTATTGGTAAGTATTAATTATGAATGTATCAACCGTGTATGCGTATATCTACGGGCACCTCGATGATGTTTACCATGCAAATACCCTCGGCTTGTGCCTGAATTTGATGGCAGCCTTGAGTAGTTATTACTTAAGTTACAGCTTTTTTGCTTTTAATAATGCCAGTAAACTACATGTATACAATGATGACAGTCCCGCGGTGGGAGTTGCTGCCATAATTAGCATTTGCAGGAACAGGTGTGTCGGTAGCTATTCGCCTCAGCTCTAGCCCAATCCTTCAATCCGTCGTTTAATATATTTAGTCTGTTTGTCAATGTAATAGAGAATGCGTTGCACATCGTACATGGCTATTAAGTATTAACTAAGAATCCTCCCCTCCAAATGGACTTTTATCAATCCAGGGACTTCTTCGCAGGTGCCAGTGTTACTGCACAAGACACAAGTCCATTATTTCAGTCCTGTCGGAAACCAGACCACATATGGATTGGCAAGTGGGTTTAACCCGAGTGGGAGACCGGATTATAACGGTGGGCTGCTTGCTTGCCCACCAATTAATCAGTGAAATGTTGAAAAAAGAAACCTGTTTGTCTTATAGAGTCCAACAGGCATAACTGTAAGCTATAACATTTTCTAATAGAATCGAGATAGTTTGTGAATTTTTTGGTCAAATGAAATATCGTGCAGAACAACGGCAAATCCAGCAATTAGGAAGAAAAAACGCAGTATTCCATAGAAGTATGCCTCAGGATTTCTAAAACAAGTCCAAGGCACCAGCACTTCATGCAGCCAAATTTAAGGTCCTGCAGGTTGGGTGGATGCGTAGCCCATATGTCTGCAGAATCTACTCCAACGTCGTTATGCTTTTCCTATGCCAGGCTAGAACTGCATTTCAGATGGAGTTTTCAATTTTATTCACCCAACTGGAAGGGAAAATGACAAGAAACTACTCTACAATGCAGGAAAGCAATGAAGTCGAGAAAAAAGCTGAAAAATTTCTGCATTTTAGACACCTGATGTTGTTGCCATAAGAAACATGATTGGGACTCTGCAGTCGCTTTTCTCTCCAATTCTCTCCCCACCTCCTGGCCTCTGCCACGGCACGATCACGGTCAGTATCTTTGTATGACATCTCTGTTGCCTCACGTGGAGATAACCCAATCCCAGCCCACGTGGAACTGGCGCTGTTGGTCTCCTTTGCCTCACGGTTGCGAGAAACCAAATACTGCAAAGCAAGGACCAAGTCGCTCGAGGAAGGGCGCATGTTAATATCTTGGTGAAGACACAACGATGCCACCTCCATCAATTTCTTTAACGTAGAAATGGAGTACTGACCTCTCATCCGTCGATCTACCAATTTCGAAGGATTTCTGTGTTCTTTCATAATTGGAAGAGCCTATATGCAAAAGAAACCTGAAAGCTTAGTTAAAGGAAATTTTCAGTTGACAGGCACCTCGATGCCTGAAACAAAAGTACTACTGACATTGGAGCTACAGCGAATAAGCTAGGATTACCCAATCAGTTAGATACTTTGGACGGCCATGGACCTCTTCCAACGCTCTACGTCCTGTAATTAGCTCTAGCAAGACTATACCGTAACTATAGATATCTGTCTTTATAGTCAACCTTCCGGTGGAGGCATACTCAGGAGCACAGTAACCATAGGTACCCATGACCCTGGTGGAGACATGAGACTGATCTTCCATAGGACCAAACTTTGCAAGTCCAAAATCAGAGAGTTTTGGTTCAAAATCCTCGTCAACTAATATATTAGACGTCTTCAGGTCTCTATAGATTATGGGAGGATTCGCGAGGTGCAGACTTTCCAATCCTTTAGCTGCACCAAGTGCTATCTTCAACCTTGTATTCCAATCCAACGGCTCCACGCCAGGTGTAAAATCTACACAAAACGAAATGACAAGTTCAAGATACTTGAGATGCTTTTGTAATAAAAACCTCAATATCATGTTTAAGACGATATATGATCAGAAGTAATTTGAAACAGTTACCGAAAAGACGATTTTCCAGGGATCCCAAGGGCATGTATTCATATACAAGAAGTCGTTGTTCCCCTTCAGCACAGAAACCGATCAAGTTAACGAGGTTAGGGTGATGCATTAGAGAAAGCATGAGAACTTCCACTAGAAACTCCTTTTCTCCTTGGATACCTGTCGGATCTAACCGTTTTACAGCCACAACCTGGCATATATAGCAGTACTATGTATGATCAAAGGATCAAGAACTGTAGGAATCAGAACTTGGACATATTATATATACAGTGCCTACTTTCAAACCCTGACAGTAGAATTAATATAAGACCAACAGAAGTTTACCTGACCAGAGCTTTCTAGTTTCCCTTTAAAAACAGCACCAAATCCGCCTCTCCCGATTAGACAATCTGGCGCGAAGTTTTTTGTTGCGGTTGCAAGTTCATCATATGTGAATGTTGCAGCCTTAACAGAAGCACTATCATCTATGGGACAAGACAGTTTGTTTCGCTTATTCTCATTGATTTTTGGTATCGATCCCTTTCTTGCTTCTGTGTTTATTTTTCATACAATTCTTACATCAAACGCTAACGAAGCAGAAGACAGCCAGAAAGTGAACAAAAATAACCTATAATACTATGAACATAAGAACTGTGGCCTGAAACAAACGCCATTTTTCTCAAATAAATGACAGTAGAAGTTGAAACAGCTAGAATTTTAGGTGAAGAAATGCAGGGTCAGTATATTGTTGAGGATTGCACCGACATTACAACCGTCAAAGAAAAGGTTTCTGGTCCTGCTCTCTTATCTGTTTGACACAAGTCAGGTGTTTATCATACCAATAAAACAAAATATATTCATTTTTTAAAATTCGAAGGACAAGGTACTGACTCGAAAACTAATTAGGTCAACCCATGTGATATATATAAGTATACAGATGATTTAGCTAAAAAGGTGGAATACAAAATTATATCACAATCAAATAGAATAGAGAAAAAGAAATAAAAGAAGCAATATCCCACTATAAAAATCCTGTTCATGGAAAATTTTACTGATGGAGATTTCAGTTTCTAGCACTGGATGACGACGTGCAAAGTGAAACCTGATGATTCCAAAGCCAATAAACAAAAAGACTTCCACAAAGTTGCACCAACATGTGCATGAACCCAGTAATGAATAATAAAAAGGACAATCCAAGATCAAACCATACACATGGAAGTATAGCCGCGATATATAATAGATGATAGAGCGAACTCACTTCGAGTTGGTAGTGGTTGCCAGTCCTTGTCGCACTTGCGCTTATTCGTTCTCACGAAACCAAAGCAAGGGCAACAGCCCATCTTCAGGGAGAAACAAGAAGAAGAAGGAAACGATTATGGGATCGGATTAGTATAGGAAAGCGAACAATAACGGGGAAGCCGAGACAGAGGGAAATCGTTTTCGAGCCTTTCGAGTTACGTTAAAGAAACAATAAAACGGAACAGGTTTCGGTTGGATCATTCTTGCCTCTGCATTCTTATAGAGTGTCACACGGTTCCCTATAAAAAGAGCAGGGGGACTTTACCTCGTACGCGGTTGTATTTTTTCCGGAGAATCTAGTATGCGTCGAAAATCTCTACAGCCTCCAGGTAACGCCAGAGACAAACTGGAATTATTACCATACCGATACGAATACAAAATGGTAAGTTTGGGACGTAACTATTAGGCAAGTTTAAATTATTAGATAACCAATTATTAGATAATGTTTACAAAGTTTATAATAATCTTTGATGATATTATTACTTTTTAAAAAATTTGTTACTGGTAATTTCTGCTCAAGCATAATATTGTAAAAATTTACCACATCTCTAAAATATTTGGGGCCTTGAAACGTGTTTGATGTGATTTCTTGACTATTATGAACTTAAGAAATTATTTCTTTTAGAAAAAAATCTACTTATTAGGAAATTTTTTCTAGTGATTTTCGACCATATTTAGAACCATATTTCGAAACTTTCGGTAATGCGCAAAATAGCTCATGCCCATTGTGTGACTCTCTTTCCTCAAATTAAGTGTCATTAGTGCATTAGCTATCATCCAACCGAAAGCCAGATAGCTCAGCAATGGTATTGAAGACTGTTAGCTCGATAGAAGAACCCACAGAACAGATTTTGTTCTTGAAGAATGTCTTGAGAAGGGCATAACGATAAATTTCTCACTTTCACTGTCAATAAATCATTCTTTTTGTCTTTTCGATAAAAATACAGGAGGCCAAAGCAATAAGGAAATTAACCAGAACAAAAAATGAATACCGGCCAGACAATCAGAAACCAGGAAAGCTGCCAGTATGGGATCACGAAGCCATTGACGATATTGGCAGCAATATTGAATTCGATGTAATAAAGTTATGTCAGCGATAAGAAGGTGATGCTTCTCTTGATACCATTACAGTATCAGTCGGTGCTTCTTCGATCTCATACAGCCACCTGACTTTTGGATTCCATCATCTCCTTGACTATCAGTCTTGAGGAGTACCGTCAACTTGGATCTTCTTCGAAATCTCTTTCTATTGCTCCGGTATAGGGAACATGCAAACTCCAAATATCTACCTTTGTAATATCGTAACAGTCTTCACTATATTTTTCCTGGAATTACAGAAAGATTGAAGATGGTTCTCATCGACGGTGCCAAAACCAGATAGCTTGACGCCAAATTGTTCTAGCCTTCGGACATCACGTGGAATTGGGGATTGCCATAGACCATCCCACCAAGCTGGAGGTAGAAGTGGCGTGTGCGCACATTGGTTAGGCTGGCTTGGACAACTTAATGGACCAGCAAATCTATTCCAAACATGTCCCCACCCAATCTGTAACCTTAAGCCATCTGTTAACAAATTGCTTTGGAAGCTGCTTAAAAATGTAAAACTAGAAGCATTGACGTTTTCCCCTGCAATCAGTAAGAGAGATATCGATTAAAAGCTGAACAATGGAATTTAGAAGACAAACATCCCACATATTATCTGAAAGATAATGGAAGAAGAAGTGCAGAAGTACCAAGACTGCTGGCTCCTGCCAGTGCCGCAATTAACTGAGCATATGTAGTGCCAACTCGTCTGTGAGCCCCCGAAACAACAGCATGTTTTGCACGAGATGCAAGGAAAAAGTCCACAAATGCGACCCATCTGGGGGCAGGACCCCAGTCCTTCGCTCTAAATTCTAAATTTTGCAGCGATTTATTATTGCCAGAGATGTTTCCTTGGAAACGTTTATAATCAAAATGAAGAACCTGGGAATTATAACTGAATTAGAGCAAAAAAAGCAATATATATATTTGTTGCAAGAATCAATATTAGTATCTCTGATTCAAAATTTAAATCAAAACAGGTTTTAATTGCAAGAGAAACAAATCACAGCTCCACAAATTAAGCTAATGCGAGTAAATATTGAAGTGACAGTCTAAGTTAAATATTGAACCGTAAGGATTCCAATAGAACATGAAAACATAACGCTTACTGCAATATTGTGCGTTAGGAATTCCCATTTACAGTGTTTGGTGTTCTGAATTGATTACCTCTGCAAATTCACTCATGTTTGCAAGCGTGCTTTTTACAAAAGAGGGGGTATCTGATACTAAGACCACCCTAGGTCTTCGCATATGCGGTAGATTGTGCATGGCTTTTCTGACACAGTTCAAAGCCGCGCGAACAGCTCTCACAGGCCTGAAATATAGTACATTAGAAGTAGTATCACCAATCAGTTCAAGTCATTTCAAATGGGCACATTATATCATCTGAAGTACACCTGTTTGTACCACTAAATGTCTCACAGCGTCTCCCTGCAATATTATGCATTGCTTTTATTTCTTTTCTCCTCTATAAATTAATATTTAATTTCACATCTGTAACTGGTTATATGCAAGTTGTAATTTTTTATTCCATATTTTTCCAGATCAGACAATGGTGGTAAATGACTCATCACTGCTATAAAATTGCATACTACTGTAATACCGTCGAACTAAGCATTCCGTAGATCCTTTCACTGTGCCCCAATATAGCATCAAGGAGAAAACCCTTAAAAATAACTATCAGATTCCACAGATTAATTGATGCAGTCACAATATCAGAAGTTAGCACAAGTGACAGAGAATACTGTCAGTTTGGAGCAAATCCTACGCTCATATATTTGTTTATGCCTCTAAATACACCCTAATGCGGTCTGTGAGCATTCTCGCAGCCAACCAAAAGATTGCGAGAGTCACAATTATAGGCAACAGTGTTCCTCAGAGCCATTGCATATTGTCCTCTAATTATACTTGAATTTCTCAACAGAAATACCTGTTCATAAGCATGCGCATGTGCAGCGAAATATCAGGATCTGGGCCACCATCCAGAACCCTGTTGACTGCTTCCTCAACACCTTCTGAAGGAGATATAATAACTTTCATTAGCTCCCCGAAGACATTAGGCTGAGATTCAAGAGGTTTTGGTTTTCCAAATAAATCGGCAGCTAGGTTCCTCATCTCGGGGTGTACATTCTTCAAGAAAAATTGGCTGGCCACAGCATCTGTTGTATTTTGAAACCTGCAGCCCTGTAGCTAGTTATCACCTGATGGTGCTAGGAATTTGAAAATAATCAAATCTCATTCCCATTCAGCCACTTACCATATGATAGGTTCTTTCCATTTCCTCCAGTTGCTACAGAGGACGTTTGATTTTGCTGGCTTCCCAAAATCGTCAATCCTCATAACCAAATTTCTTTGATATCTATCTACGCAACCATGTTTTCTCCAGAGATGCTTGATTTCTTTCAAGGTGAAAGACTCACTGGAGTAAGTTACATAATCCCCAAAAGGATATCTATCTCTGAGGAACAAAATTAGAGTGACAAATCAGCAATAAAGGATAAACAAGACTACAACATTGCACGACTAAATGTATCCAAGGGTCTAAATTTGCTGGTATAAAGTCAACAAAATTTATTATTGTGCACTATCTGTGTCGTGAAAACCTGGATAACACAAGTAAACGGGGTACAAGTATGCTTAATATTGTATTAATTATAAACCAAAATGTCAATGAGCAAATACTACACTGTAAGAAGAATTAGTTGATGCCATAAAAATTTGAAACAGAAAGGCTTGAGGAAGAACCAAAATGCCTGGTTTGGCCAATAATCAGGGAGCGATTTAACATTATGCTCAAAGCTGCTGCGTTTAATATCTTGTACATTTCATTGCCAAAACCGGCTTCGGATGCCTTTCCCAACACAAAACCATGCCTACAAAACTCCTCGGGAGGAAGACCACGGACTCTTGAAGCACCTGCAATAAAACCAAAAAAGTTTAACTAATCTATCAATGCTCTTCAGCGTTCAACATATCCTCTGTAAGTTAACTATTACATAAATGGCTAAACCTAAACGATTACTCTACTATAGTGAACAACAATATAGTACAATGCTTAACCAACCCTTTTTAAGCTAAAACAACAAAAACTGAGCAATTTCAGATTGCTTAACATTTGTCCCCAACACAGTTTCACAACGCAAGGCAAAATCTCAACCACAATAAAATCACCGCACGAGCTACTCTTAGATTCAAAGTAACCGATCTTAGTGTCAAAGCAACCAAACGGTACCTAACTTAAACGAGGAAAAAAAAACCCAGAAAACGAAGAGCAAACTGTACCGTTTAGCGTGAAGTGCTGTTGAATGATTCTTCTAACTTTAAGGCTACCATCCCAAACACCGTCACCTTTAAAGCTCTCTCCCATTTCCTCCACCGTAGCGCACGATTTTGCGCCTCCGCCTGGAGCTTTCAATTCAACGGAGCCAGCAACAGAACCCGCTGCCGTTTCTTCCCCGTGGAGATTGGGGAAGAGAGCGCCGTCCGATGGAAGATCAACGGATCTCAATGCGAGCAGCAACAAGCCAGCGACGGTGAAAACCGCGAACGCGACGAGAAATACGTGCAATGACAATCTATGGATAGAGATTGTCCTCCTGGATCCATGATAATGCCTCATAATGTCCTCTCTCTCCCCTCTCTCCCTCACTCGCGTTATGCTTCTGTTTTGCCCGGGTTTTTATTTATCTAATCATTTATTTTTTATCTTTGAAAACTGAAAATGGGGAGGGAAACTTCGTTGATTATCTAGCGGGGATCTGGAGGAGGGAGGAGGTGGAGTTTTATCGTTTGTGACGGCAATTTTTAGTTTTGACAGAGAGGAGCTTGGTTGTCCCAAGCTGAGCTCCCGTTTAAGGAAAAGTTGTAAAGGTTTCTTATTCGCTTTTATATGTTGGCTGGCTTTGTTTGGTAAGGTGACGGTTGACTGACTCTAACAGCGGTGTATTACTGTTTTGTTTCATCTTTTCATATATTATCATCACCATAACAATAAACTTATTCTTCATAATTCGAAAAAAGTATAAATTACACGAAATTCATTAAAATAGTATTTTTTTGTTGTATTTTATAACATCTTAGCTCATATTTAATGTTATGTCAAGGTTATTATAACTTATATAATAATAAAACATTCCAATTTCTTAGAAAAAAGAGATTTTTAGTAGTCGTCCGTACATAAAAAAGGTTACTTATCGGATGATTAGCATACGCTGTTTATTCTCAACCATGCGAGTTGAACGACTAAAATGCTAGATTAACAAGGTAATTAAGAGTCTAAACAGGCCATTAACAATCCATTAATCACTGATAATAAAATTTAGAAAGTCAAGGAGTAGCTCAAACATAATGATTTTGACCTCGTACTCAAAATGGCTTAAGACGGCCCATTGGAAGCCTGTCTTCTAGCCTGGAAGTTGCAACCACGCAGAATGGGTTCGTATGACATCTAAGCCTGTCTACGCTATTGATATGCTTCGGATTATCCGTACAGACAAACTCGATTCAGGTAATCGTGGGAAGATCGTTTTTTCTTTTTTTTGGTTTAGTAAGGAAGATCGTGCGAAGCATAACAACACAGTACCATCTGTTTCACTTTCCAGAGAAGTCAACGGTCAACCATACAAAACACAACACAAACAAAAGATCTCAACCCGCCCGTTGGAACGAATTCTGTCCGTGCATTCCCTCCCTCCACTCCGCCCAAAGCTCCCTCTCTCACCCTTTCCCTCAACTTCCACGACGACCATTCCAATCCGCTCAAAAAAGAGCAGAATAAACCAAAAAAGTAAAAGACTTAAGGCAACAAAATCACACGATTGCCTCTCTGCTTCTCTATCACTTCACCCCTGCATCAACCCTTCTTCTTCAAGTCCCACCTTCGTTTGACGTTATACAATCAATGGAAAGGAGCTTCTCTGAAAGGCATTCTCGGGAGAAAATACTGCCCGAGAAGTCGTGTAGTTTGAAAGAGCCCAAAATCAATATCAATCTCAACTTTGAGTCTGACCTTGAAACTACAAAAGCAGAGTTATTAGAAAAGGTAAATGTGGTTGACGAGAAAATCAAGGGAGGTGAAGAGAACAATGAACAGACCGAAGAGCCTCCTCCTGAAATTCAATACACCCTCGAAAATGTAAGTCCAGATATAGATGAGTTCCTCGCAACTTTCTCCATTGGAGAAAATAAAAAAGAAATGGTCGTGGAAGAAAAAGGCGAGGATGGTGAGAAAGAAGAGAAAAACGAAGAGAAAGACGAAGAGAAAGACGAAGAGAAAGAAGAGAAAGAAGAGAAAGACGAAGAGAAAGAAGAGAAAGAAGAGAAAGAAGAAAAAGACGAAGAGAAAGAAGAGAAAGAAGAGAAAGAAGAAAAAGACGAAGAGAAAGAAGAAAAAGACAAAGGGAGAGACGAAGAGAAAGTGGAAGAGAAGTCGATCCACGTTGAGATTCCTGTCTTTGTTGACAAGTTTTTGGATCTTGTCGATGAGTTAGTGGCAGAACATGAAAGCATTGAAGGGAAAGGGAAGTGGGGTATAGCGCCAGAGAGCGACGCCTCGTTTCTCCAAGCGGTGAATCGGATTCACAAGCTATCAACTTCCCTTAAACAACTCAGATCGGATCCAAATCATGGGGTAATGATCAACCGCCTTGGATCCATTCAACAAAGAGCAATGGCATACCTGGAGGATCAATTCAGGCTACTTCTCGAAGAAGCGAAAGGCTTCGAACCAGAAACTCCCAAGAGCGATGCCAAAGGAAAGCAACCTGATGCTGATCAAGGCACGCCTCAGGATTCTGAAGAATCAACGGAAGCTGAAGATTATTTCATAGGATATCCTGATGACGTTGTTTCCAACTTGAATTGCATTTCCAGGGAAATGATCCAAGGAGGATATGACACGGAATGCTATCAAGTTTACCAGATGGTAAGGGCTCATGCTTTCGACAAATGCTTCAGCAAAATAGGGTTTGAGAAGATCAGCATTGATGAGGTGCAAAAAATGCAATGGGAAGCCCTGGAGAGGGAGATCCCTTTGTGGATCAAGGCAGTCAAGGATTGTGCAATCATCTATTTCCCCAAAGAGCGCAATCTCGCGGAAGCCGTTTTTTCAGACTTTCCATCAGTCTCTGCTACCCTTTTTGGCAACCTGACGCGCAGTATAGTGATCCAGATCCTGAATTTCGCTGAAGGTGTTGCAATGACGAAGCGGTCAGCGGAGAAGTTGTTCAAGTTCCTGGACATGTACGAAGCCCTGCGCGACAGTCTTCTCGCCATTGGTGTTTTGTTTTCCGAGGAATACGAAAACGTGCTTAAAACAGAGACAACTACAGCTCGATGCAGGATTGGAGAGACTGCAATTTGTATATTCTGTGATTTGGAGAACAGCATCAAGTCTGACACCAGTAAAACCCCCGTTCCCGGTGGTGCCGTTCATCCATTGACTCGCTACACAATGAATTACCTCAAGTTGTGTTGCGAATACAAGGCAACTCTTGAGCAAGTCTTCAAAGACCATTCCAAAATCGAACGAGCCGATTCAACAAGTAGGCCACGTTACGAAGGCGAGACGCAAAACTACAGCAATAAAATTGCTCAGCAGGAGAACCAGTCGCCATTTGCATGTCAACTGATCAGAATCATGGATTTGCTAGACTCCAATTTGGAGGCCAAGTCCAGGCTCTACAGAGATGTCGCCTTGAGCTGCATTTTCATGATGAATAACGGACGCTACATCTTGCAAAAGATCAAAGGCGCTGCTGAGATCCATCAGGTGATGGGAGACACATGGTGCCGCAAAAAGACTTCAGATCTCAGGAACTACCACAAGAATTACAAGGTGGAGGCGTGGAGTAAGCTTCTGGCCTGTCTAGCGCAAGACGGGCTGGCGGTAAATGGAAAAGTAACGAAGCCCGTGCTTAAGGAGAGGTTCAAAAACTTCAACGCATTGTTCGATGAAATACACAAGACACAGAGCACTTGGGTGGTCAGCGATGAGCAGCTCCAATCCGAGCTTAGAGTTTCCATATCAGCAGTGGTGACACCAGCGTACCGGTCTTTCCTCGGAAGGTTTTCTCAGTACTTTGATCCCGGAAGGCAATACGAAAAGTACATCAAATACCAGCCCGAAGACATAGAGAATTACATTGACGAGCTTTTCGATGGAAACACCAGGACCATGGCCAGGAAAAGACAGTGAAGAAAGGTTTGACATTTTTGAGTATGCTAACTAATTAAGTTGCTTTAACCGTTTTCAATTTGATGCAAGAGTGAGCCAAATTACCCTGACTAGCAATTGAATCCACCTGGCTAAAGCGAATCAAGGACTCGGTTATCTTGGTTCTGAAGGTTTGCCTAGGTGAACCGCCCCGGCCCGTGTAGTTTTATAATTTGTTCTTGTATTTTATGTTACGGACAGCATGATCTCTTAACCCTTTGTTTCCAATAAGATATGTAATTAATTCGCTCCAATAGTATCACATACCCTAATCTTTTCGACAAATTATAGTGATAATAATTTATTTTTATATGATAGCAATTTTGGGTCCCTACAAAATCCAAAAAATGGGAAAAGAAAAGTATGTTCTCATACTCATCCACAAGCATGAACAAGGTAAGCCACCTTCTTACGCCAGAAACGACACCGACTTACTGTGACCAACCAGCCGCTGTTGATAAACCCTGGAAAAGGTTATTTTCGGAAACTTGCACAAGATTTTTGTATTTTTTTCACTTCGAGCGCAAACAGAATTGCCACAAGCACACACCGCCCTTTCTCTCCACATATGACTGACGACAAGAGCATGACAGCCTCCTAGTCATGAAACGTACAGAGGATATTTTAAAGAGCTTAGAAAGTGCGATTCCAGGTGCTACAATTGGCTCAGTGACTTCACTCTCCAGTTATCTACCCTCACGGGCCGTCACTGTTGGTCTATACTCCCCGCCCGAGTATTCAATTCATGAAGGTTTGGAGCAGGCTATCGTGACCGGGCGTTGATTCTTGTCGCGCTGCACCTGCATTACTGCTTTGTATCCAATTCGTCTCCCGTCAGTTGTTTGTGCATGTACTTCTCGGCTTTTATTCATTTTTTTTCTTGTGTTGCTTTGAGTATTTGTGTTTGTGTTTGTTTTGTACTGGAATAAATAGAAGGATATGATTCCGGTATGGAGTAGGTGAGGTTTGGATTGCAGCAAGGCTCGGGAGTTTATGTGCACCAGGCTTCTACATGCCTAGCTAGACTGTTTTAGATATGTTTTTGAGTACTTTTGCAGTCAAATTACTGAAATCAACTTTCTCTCTCACATGTCAAACGCTCGCTTCCTTGGATGAGAGTTGGAAGCTTTTAGTCTCTTGGATATTCTTGACTTCTTAGGTTGTACAGACTTGCTCATGGTTCATTTGTTGGCAGAATCAAATGGGGAGCACATTTAACTCGCAGATTTTGGTGGAAAAGCTAGCCAAGCTCAACAGTTCACAGGCAAGCATAGAAAGTATCCTTTTCATATGGATGCAGGATCGTGTTTCTTTTTCCTGTCATTTCTTCTCTGGATCAAGTAAAATTGGAGTGTCATTCCTTTAGGAACTATTTCACTTATTCTGGGTTTACATTTTTAAAATGGAAGATAACTTGCTGTAGATACATATGCTTAGTGTGTACCTTGCGATCTCTAATGTATGTACTTTGCAATGTCCTTAATGGTAATAAGCTTTATCACATTGGTGTATCTTCCATATGAACAAAGCAAAACAAGTTGTAGAAACCTGGGACAGACAATTTCATTGTTCTCCACGTGATCAGAGACTGGCTTTTCTGTATCTTGCAAATGATATTTTGCAGAATTGTCGTCGGAAAGGTTCAGAATTTTTTGGAGAATTTTGGAAGGTTCTTCCAGATGCTCTCTGTGACGTAATTAATAACGGAGATGAAATTGCAAGAAGTTCTGCTCAGAGACTGGTATTAATGCTCTCCCCTTTTTTCTCATAATTTCTCAAATGATGCTCCTTATGTAAATGTGTCTACTACTCACTCTTGGAATAACTTTGTTAGGATTAGATTGGATGCTTTCAATGGTTACATCCTATCTTTTTTCTATTACAGATTGTAATATGGGAAGATAGAAAAATTTTTGGTTCCCGGGGGCAGATTCTCAAGGATGATCTTGTGGGAAAGAATGTCGAATATATTAATCGACATGTGAAGCATCTGGGCACCAAATTGGTAAATTTGAACTTCCTTTTATGAATGTGTTTTTACCTTGACAGCTTTACTATGTGTTCTTTTAGAGGACTATTAACTAATTTTATCATTTTCATATTCTATCGGAAGCAGCCTGTAGGAAGTACATTGGACAAGATAGTTTCAGGTTATCAAGTTGTTTATGGTGGTCCATTGGTTGAAGATGTTATACTCAGCAAATGTACGAATGCTATTAGTAGTCTTGAGAAAGTTAGTAAGGAAATTGGTAGCGATCTTAATGCAGGTAATTTCAGTTTTGCATTACTTTACGTCTATAATTTTTAGATTCACTAGAGACATCTGAAAAACTCAACTTTATGCTGTCAATTTCATAGATTTCCTAAGTTACACCACCTACAAAAAAAAAGTGATTCTTTTCATCATATAATTGGCTGTGTGATTTGGCATGGGATGCTGCAGAAATATTCTCTTCTCTGCTGCATAAATGTTTAGCTTAGTGTTTTATTTTATTGGGCGCATTTTGTATTTTTCTTTGGGTTGCATGTAAGGTGAAGCAGACAACTCATTCATTTTGATCATTAGTGACAAAGTGAAGAATGGTTAGTTACATATATGTGTCCACTGCCTTGTACTCATATATTGCCTAGAAGTATTGAGTCAAATATTTTGGTTTGTTTTTTGTCCATTTGAGATTCATCTTAATTACGACATAGAAGGGTTGGATTTATGAGTAACTTGCTTGATGAATATGGTGAGCACTTTCTGCAGTCAACTAGCTTGGCTTACCTGTAGAAATGATATCAAATATTCAAATGGTTGTCTAGGACCCATTTTTTCTGTTAATTAGGGCAATATCCTGGAGTGTCATTTGAGGAGGAGCTGCATGGGCAGCGGGCTATTTTGAGGGAGAGCATTGGTCAACTGACAACCATAGAATCATCGAGAACAACTCTCGTGTCCCACATGAGAGAGGCTCTCCAGGAGCAGGTTTTTTGACCAGTTTTATTATACCTTGTACTTGTGTATAATAAAGGTATACAAGCTGGAATACAAGAATACAAGAATACAAGAATACAAGAATACAAGATTGTATTTGCAGTATACATGATTTAGCATGAAGGCATATTAAGGCCAGTGTACTTGTGCAACAGGAATACAAGCTGGAACACATACAAAATCAACTTCAGGTTCAGTTCTCATACATGCCCATCAGTTTGTTACTACTACTTGGTATCTTGACGAACACTTGACATCTGATGGAACAAAAATTGTTTATTTATGAATGTCCATGGTTGTTGTAGACTATCTCAGAAACTCTGCTTAAAATGGACTTGAAACTAAAAGAGTACTATGTTTGGTTGAGAATATGTTCATGCTTGAATCTTTCAGTTGAAAACATTTGCTTCCCTTGCTTCTGTATCTACCGATTTTTATTCCAACTTTCATGCATATGTTATCCCTCGATATCCTCTATGCTCTATCTGGTTTAAGTTGTCAACCTTGTGAGCATATCTTTTGTATCACTCAGGTACAGCTATACAATTTTGTTTTTGTTATCCTCTGGCAATCCAAATATTTGATGGGTTTGACAGCTGAGTTGAATATATCAATGCTTCCTCAATAATCTAGTCTACAACTATTTATAAGTTGGTCCTCAAGCTAGAAAAAGCAAAATTGCTAAGTAGTTTTTCTATTCTATAGTTCATATCTTCAGTTTATTTCCTTCCGCATGATCAACCTTCAAAAAACCTTGAAGATTTAAGACAAAAATAACCTTGATTTTAATTACTTGAATGATTTCCCTAACATACGTTCATAGGCTAGTTAACCTTTTCGATCACTATTCGAAAAAATTTCTTCCTTTTTGTGCCATGTACAATTCAGACTAATTGATAATAAAGGCATGCTTCATCTTCATTTCCGTTGGTGGCAATATTAATTTCCAATATCTGCTTTCAATATGCATAAAAATACAAAATGCTGTAATAAGCTCTTCTTATTGGTTACTACTCCTTTTATTTTTTATTGATGGAGCAAGCTATTGCTAAATCATGTTTGGAGACTCTCATTTACCACGCAGGCTGCACAGTGCCAGTTCGAACATACAGATAGTATCCACCAGCAGTTGCTTCATCCCAGCAATGTCCAGAGAGAGGTAGAGGAGTATTCAGTAGAAGTTAATCCCTCAGATGCTTCTCAAAGCTTTGTACCAGGAAACAGGGAACAATCAGCTCCAACAATGTACTCACACCAATCGTTTTCTGAAAAGACCGGCCATGTTGAGGAAGATTCCAGAAAATCTGCTGCTGCAGCTGTAGCTGCAAAATTCACCGCATCAGCGTCGTCTGCCCAGATGCTGTCTTATGTCCTTTCGTCATTTGCATCTGAAGGTCTCATTAGTAATGCCGTGAAAGAATCCTCTGGCGACTATCCTTCTGAAAAGAGGACAAAGACTGGCAATGACCACCCTTACGTTCCAACCCATAATCTCTCACAAATTTCACTTCCATTCCAGCATTCTCAAACTTTCCACCACAGCGTCACAACCTCTGCTCAGCAGCCAACTCCATATGAGCAACCACCTGCTCGTTCGTCCCCTCCTCCGGCCATTATGCAACCATTTTCAGTGCCGCCGTACTTGCAGGTTGCTGGGTCCTTAAGTGGTGTGCCATACGGCTACGTCTCTCAGCAGCAGCCCGTTTCCTTGTCCGGTTATTCAGCAGTAGTGCCTCCAACCGCTATTAATTCCTTCGCCTTGGCCGCAGACAATTCATTCCAAGGTTTCCAAGGTTACCAAGGTTCAGAAGGCAACATGTATAGCCAAGCGCCATCCATGCCAATGGCACCAATTACTCCACAATAGAATGTTCTGAGTCAACTTCCATAAGAGAACATTACAGGAACATGACTTTTTTTAATAAAGAACGAAACCCCCCTCCACACTGTATTGAATCTTGTCTAGATTATGTGCCTCTAACCATTATTGCCCACAATTAACCTCTGAAACATGCATATTTTAGCTGGTAACTACTAGTTTTAACACAGGTTCCCAGGGTTCTTCCGTAGAGAAATAGATTTGTATTAATTTCGTTAGGCTAAGTGTTTTTTTTATGTTTAAGTTTTCAAACAAAATTATTATCTTTTTATAATATAAGAATGTCCTTGTCCCAATGATACATTGAATAAAAAAATGTGTTATTTTTTTTAATCATGATGGCCATAAAAGGTTATGACTTGGGTCCCTCTGGCCCTCCTTCTGAAGCCTTGAGCTCACGATAACCTAATAGGCAAGCTAATATGCTTAGTAGTTCGTTTAGACGGGCTTCCGATTCTACAGATGGCCCAAACCATGAAGACACAATCAGTCTAAAACGTAGCATCGGAAACACCCTCACCCTCTGGCCCAAGAAAGGTCTATCGTCGCCACCATCGGATCAGTCACACACCGACGCGTGAACTTCTCCAACCCAAATAATTTTCGCCTTTTCGGTCAATTTTGGACTGAAAAGGAAACTCGCGCATGCTACTCCTACCCACCATCACAACCCTAATCACCCAATGATACTACGCCAAGTCACTAGTCTCGGGCAGCAGCCAAAACTGATTGGTCTCATAAAAGAGTGAAAATCATAGCACAAACCTGAGGAAAAATCTTCTGTGCCATAGTCGATAAATCCACCGTTTTTTTTTTCTTTCTTTTGGTCAAACTTTGCTTTTGGTTTTTTACTGACACAAAGTTGGATACTTGGATTGCTACATTTAACCGACAAAATTGGGCTGCAATCTCACTTTCCCGCAAGCGGAACCGAGCCGGAAGTAGATTGTAGAAAGAAAATGGAAAATATCCGTTCGGAATATATGGGAGTAAACCGAAGCAACAGCGTTTACCGAATTCGTATCTATTAATCATATCTCCACCGCCAAGATCGGGACTAGCCTTTTTTTTTTTCCTCGGATTTTTTTTTTATATATATCAAAGTCTCTGTTAAACCCTAGCCAGCAGTTTTGAGGTATTGGTTTTAGTTTTCTCTCTGTTAAGTTTTCTTTCTGATTATGAATTATTTTGTTTTTCAACTGCTGTGAATTTTGCTTTTAGAATTCAGCTCTCTGCTGGAGTGAGGCTTCACGTGATTATGAATTGCTATTCTGTTCTTTTTAGGGGAACTAGGAGCGGATAAGCTGGAGAAAGACTGAGACGGGGAATTTGGGAGGGGAGTAAGTTGGCGAAAAAGAGGAGGGAAAATGCCGGAGGAGGACTTAGTGGAGCTGAAGTTTCGATTGTATGATGGAACGGATATTGGTCCGTTTAGATATTCGCCGGCTTCTACGGTTGCTATGCTGAAGGAGAGAATCGTGTCCGAGTGGCCAAAAGGTGAGGAATTTTTGGTTTTTTACTGCTTGGTGTTCTGGAGGGTTTGTTACTGGAAGGATGCATTTTTCGTATATGCGTGTAACTTGTGGATATACATTGATCGAGTTCTATGTTATGTGCTGTGCGAATGATTGTCGACGAGCTTTTCTTCTGCGTTTTCAATTATTTGTTTGTTGCGCTTCAATGAGTGAGGCGGGAATGTTGAGTGCAAGAAGAAAGATGGATTTACCGTTTGCAATATGCGTGGTTGATATGTTCTCCAGTTGTTTGAATGTGGAATTTTTTGGTTTGCTATGTTGCTGAGCACCACGTTATGCTCTTAATGCTTCTTGGTTGACATAATTCTGTTCCTTGCACTTTCCCGTTTCATTTTTTTTTACATGGTCTTGTTATAACAAGCTCAGTGCGATTTATCTTTCTGCTCTCGCTCTTTAAGTTGATTGTTCATGGGAAAGGGGTTTGGCAATTTCAACTTCTATCTTGGTGATGACATAGTTACTGCTAAAATTATGTTATTAATCTTCTGCTTGGAATGCAAGTGGATAGCTTCTTTAGTATTATTGATATTATTACAAGATAATTCTTCTTTTTTTCTGAACCTTCTTTTTTGTGGTAGCATATGTGATCTGTTTCTCCCGCAAAATTGCTCAATTTTCTCTTAGGTCCTTCAGATGGATTGACCTGTTTCTCGAATGCATAGGCTTGAGAAGCCAGAATCCTTGTTTGATAACAAGCAAATTATCATAGAATCGTCCATTTTGTATTTCACTAATCTATTTGAAGCCAAAACTACTTCCTTTGATTATTTGATTCACCTTAGTCTTGTCGTTCATTGGGTTAGTATAAATAACGGTAGTTTTACTGAAATCTTCCAATTATTAGGGCCTTTATCTCTTACAATGCAACCTTTCGCATCATCCCAACAGAATATGTGGCAAATATGCACGCAGATGTGCCAAATTGGTTTTCATTTAGCTTTATACTTAGACTTTTTAGAGTAGGTATCTCCCACATTAAATTATATCTTGGTTGAAGTTTGTCGCACTTGAGTTTTCTTTCATAGATTTGTTTTCCCTCATTTTGTTTTGGTATATATAGGCATTCGTTTGATAGTATGTGATTTTCCTTCGCATTGTTTGTTTATATTTTCCAACAACGGTCTTTAATATTTTGATTTTGTCAGATAAAAGAATTTCACCAAATGCAGCAAATGACATCAAAGTAATAAATGCCGGGAAGATTTTGGAAAACAACAAGACTGTTGGCCAGTGTAGGGCTCCTTTTGGAGAGTTTCCAAAAGGTGTTATCACCATGCATGTTGTTGTGCAGCCATCTGCTGCAAAAGCAAAAGCAGGTAAGTTTTTGTGCTTCGGGTTTTCGCATGTAACTATTTATAAGTCTTCCCATCAGACTATGTTGTTCATTTGCTTACCTTAATATGCTAATGTGCTAAACCTCAAGAGTAAGTTTATGGAAGCAATATGTTTAGGAGCAGTGTTTGACGTGTATACAATTAATAGTTTAGACATCGGCATGATCATTTTTTTTCCACTGAAGGTTTATTCAGATTTCAACCGCCATAGTTACTAAAAATTATAAAAATTTGTTTATTGGAATTATTTTATTTTAAAAGTTACCTAGATTTTATTAAGTTTTGGCAGGATGTAGCTCAATGTAGTTTGACATACATTTAACTAACAGATTGACTGGTACAGATTGGACCATATCAGGAGTAGAAATCATTCCCGTAACACTTGAAATCAATTCTTGGCGGTGAAGGAGAAAACTATATGCTCTGAAATTTACAAATTAATTTCCTGAACTTATCGTCCATTTGATATCTGACTTAGTCAAGTGATGCATAAAAAAAGTATAGTTGTGCGGGCGTGCATCAATTGAATAAAGCCCCATTTGCATCCATTTTTCTGTCTCTTGGTGCTATTCTTGTGTCATGTTCTCCATTATTGAGCCAGTGGGGGCTGGCTTTACTGGGATCGTCCTTCAACCAGTGGTTTTTATTTGGACAGAGAAAAAGATAGATGAAGAGCGAAGGAAAAACTTGTGTTCGTGCACCATATTGTAAGGACTTCAATTCAGGTTTAAGCTTGTGATACTGCCTTGGAGTTCTAGGATCCGGTGGCCTAGAAGATCAATTGCTGGAAAAGGCGATAATTAGCGAAATTGCGTCATACTTCTTCGCCACACGAGGGCATTCCTTATTTATGATGTATTTTCTTTCGAGAAACGGTTTATGTATACCTTATAGCAGCAAGTCTCTTACTATTTTCAAAAAAAAAAATATTTATTTTATTTATACCAGCTCGGTTTATATGCTCACAAAGCTCATCAAAATCATTAGTAATTGGTCAATTTTTGAGGTAATTTCCTTTCGGTTCGGTTGAAAAAAAAAAGAGAAATGTTGATTGTAATGGGTACTTAAACAAAGGTCAATAATAAAGGTTTTGAACTTCTTGTCGTATTTGACCGAAGGCTATAGCGTAAGCTGATTTCAATATCTCAACGAATTTGGTTAACAAGAAACAAACTAGCTGTACACCTTAGTCCTGATTGTGATTAAATCATTTTGGCATGGTCGGCATGTTAGGATGACATTTGCTTCTGGATAAGTCTTTTGTCTCACGTTGTGGACTGCTTTTAATGAACCTTCAAAAATAAATGGAAGCTTCCTGGTAAAGAAACTGATTTTTACCATATGAAGTGGCGGCATTCAATCTCTATAAGATTACGTGGATCCTCTGACTATATTTATTAGAGTAATTAATCTGAAGAGACAGATGGGATGGGTATTATATGTAGAGGCTGTTGCAAGCAGGATTTGGAAGCAGGATTTGGATGCCAAACCCACCAAACCAGCCTAAATGAACCAAAAATCTGGTTATGGTTGGTCCAAGGATCAGTGGCCTACTCTCACCCATAAGACTGGAAATTGTCAAAAGAAAAAAAAAAACAGGGAAGAAGAAAACTAGGTAGCAACAAAAGTTCCCCTGTATCTGAAATTTTGGACTAATATTTCGTGCACAATCTCTCGAAGCAGTCAGTGGGACCTGTCCTAGTATACATTTTCAGATTTTCTCTTGCATAACAGAACAAGTAACGCAGTTTGTTAGCAGGGGCCGCCAACTTTCCACATACATATATATATATATATATATATATATATATATAATAGATAGATAGATATATGCATCTTACCTTCACACCATTGCCAATGCCAAAACTGATCGATTATCTGTTTAAATAGAATAGAATCATCGCCTGTCGGTAACAGGATTTCAGTGTACCAGTTCCGTGCATTTCTCCAGCTGCTTCCTTTGGAAACGAAGCTCTTTCATATGGTATCCAACTTTACAGTCTCTCAACATTTCATAAATTGTACGCTTCCTTTTAACATGAAAATGCTTTTCTTTTCTTTTTTTTCTCTCTTGGTGTTTCTGTTGCATTTAGGTTGTGAAAATTGAAAACTCTGCTGCAATGGAGAACAGCAATGGCAGTTTTTCTCATCTGGTTGTGAAACTAGGAGAGCCAAGTCTGGTAACTCCAGCGGGTGAGACAGATAAAGGGCTCTACTTTCTCTCTAATCTTGACCAGAACATTGCAGTGATTGTGCGCACAATTTACTGCTTCAAGTCGGAGGAGAAAGGGAATGCCAATGCCTGTGAAGTGGTCAAAAATGCCTTGGAACAGGTTCTTGTCCACTACTACCCTCTTGCTGGAAGGCTTGCAATTAGCTCCGAGGGAAAGCTTATCATAAATTGCACCGGAGAGGGCGCTGTTTTTGTCGAGGCTGAGGCAAACTGTGCACTGGAGGAAATTGGAGTCATAGCAAAGCCTGACCCCGACACCCTTGGGAAGCTAGTTTATGATATTCCTGGTGCAAAGAACATACTAGAGATGCCGCCTCTGGTGGTTCAGGTTTAGCTTCTTTCTCCCACTCCTTTCTCAAGTTGTTCAGCTTTGCTTGGTTACAGGCATCAGAACAACATACTATTTATACAATAAGCTAACATCCTACTCTCAGAGAGCTAATCGATTTCTTCTTCTAGGTGACCAAATTCAAATGCGGAGGATTCGTACTTGGATTGTCCATGAATCACTGCATGTTTGACGGCATTGGCGCTATGGAGTTTGTGAACTCATGGGGGGAAACGGCCAGAGGTTTGCCACTCTCCGTCCCTCCTTTCCTTGACAGAAGCATACTTAAATCCCGGAACCCACCAAAGATAGACTACCTTCACCAAGAATTTGCGGAGATAGAAGATAAGTCTAGTACTAATGACCTACACAAAGATGAAATACTCCACAGGTCATTCTGTTTCGATCCTGAAAAGCTTGAGAAGCTCAAAAATCTGGCCATGGAAGATGGGGTTCTTGACAAATGCACAACTTTTGAGGCACTCTCAGCATTCGTTTGGAGAGCTCGAACCAAAGCACTCAAAATGCTGCCTGATCATCAAACAAAGCTCTTATTTGCCGTTGATGGAAGGTCCAAATTTAACCCACCACTGCCGAAAGGGTACTTTGGGAATGGGATCGTGTTGACCAATTCTATATGCCAAGCCGTTGACCTACTAGACAAGCCAGTATCATTCGCTGTACGGTTGGTTCGTGATGCAATTACAATGGTCACAGATGGTTACATGAGATCGGCTATGGATTATTTTGAGGTGACCCGAGCTAGGCCATCCTTGGCTTCAACTCTGTTGATAACCACTTGGTCTAGGTTATCCTTCCACACTACAGACTTCGGATGGGGAGAGCCAATCCTATCAGGGCCTGTAGCATTGCCTGAAAAAGAAGTCATTCTGTTCCTTTCTCATGGAAAAGAAAGAAGAAGCATAAACGTGCTTTTGGGTTTGCCAGCTTCTGCCATGAAGATCTTCCAAGAACTGATGACCATCTAGAGACCGTGGAAATTAATTACCCTTTGATTCTTACATCATCGTGCTTTGTTTTCATCTGTTTGAATCAGTCATGTTAGAAATAATGCAGCAATCATGTTATTGTGTTTGCTTTTCTACGTTCTGTGAGGTATATTGTAATTCTTTGACTTTTCTTATTATATATCTTCTCCAATTTGTTATAACAAATCAGCAATGAGCTTAAGGGGAATGCATATCATTATAGAAAAATAAAGCTTTTGGGTTGCAAGAACCAGCTGGCGATGAACATTTCACACACTTTTAACTTCTTATGAAGGTTCACATAAAGGGATGTGTGAGCAGAAACAGGTGGGATTTCAGCCCAGAAAAACCATATCAGGGGCTTGTGGTTGAACAAAATTACAGCATGAGAAATCTTCCTATTTTCACCTTCTACATAAGGTGAGGTCCGTCTTTGATGGTCTGAAGTTCAATGCATTAAGGCTATAGATGCAGAGATTGGCTTGTTTGACCTTGATTGTTATCTCATCCGTTGTGGATCTGTAGCCTGGAACATTGCAAGATTTGATGGAACTCCGCATTAAGTTTGCTTCACAGGAGGATGCAATGGCTGCTTCTGCACAAGTAATCCCTTCAACAGACGGTATGTCCAATTTATAGACTCCATACCCATTTGTAGTTCTGTTTACTGAGAATGTTATTTGTTCTCTTGCCTTTGGCCAACTTGCTTTGAACTTGCAGTCTATTCTGACTTCTGCACCTGGTTAGACATTCAAATAAATGGGGATAAAATTGAAACTCGTCTCTTCGGATGGAAGCTAGCGAGCGATATATGTATATAGCAAAACATTTAGCAACACATTGAGGGTTTTCAGAAGATCAGTCACCTGGTAAGAAGTAGCTGTGCTTGGAGAATGTGTTGTTGGAGCAGAAGTCGCAGTAAACACAACCCATTACAGTAATTTGAGCATTGGGTTTGGCTGGAACAGACCTTGAAGCAAGTGACTTCACAAACAAAGCTGTAAGAAGAAAGAGAACTATTGGACTCATAGTGAAGAATTCAGGAAGGCAGTGTGGGAGAACTTAACTTCACAAACTCTTCTCTACTACAAGTAGAAGGATTTTGGTCACAGCATTCAGAGCATTATTAGGTAGTTGAAAATTGGTTTCTTTCCTGCAGGGAGTTGGTGGAGATCCAACTGGAAAACAAGGGTTGGGGAAGCTTATCCTTTTCACTGGAAACAAAATCATGTGAATGTCATTTGGCTTGTATGGAAGCTCGATGTGTAGGAAAGAGAAGAAAGAGTAAGCCTGTTTATGGGGACCGGATGCCCTATTCGAGACATTTTTCTGACACGGGCATCGACTTGGAGGTCTGTTTTTTCAGGATAGCTCCATACGGAAACCTCTAACCTATTTTTTGGCACTCAGAATATGTCTCCTTTATGCGGAGGAATTTGAACAGACAAAATTGCACTAACAGATCCATTCGATAAAACCATGAACAGCAAATTGAAAGACTCAACACTGCACAAACCTATACACCACAACTAGCATTCACAATTTTTCTTCTATTTTCTTTTCGTTAAAGCTGAATTTTCTGTCCAAAACCTGAACCCAATGTACAAATCTATGTTACATCGCATACTACATGCTTTGCACACTATGGAAATGCCTTTTTACATGGTTTTCTGTTCCTGATGTGTATTCCCTGAGATCTACGTGCGTCATTTTTCTTTTGGATGCAGTTATGTACTAACCAGAATTTACACGAGTGAAACTACGAGCAGGATCGTATCAGCTTGAAGTTCTGAAATGTCCGTGCTCTGAAGAGGCTCCCGAAGAGGTTACTCATCGTCGTCTCTCGAGGAGGCTTCGGGGAAGGAACTGAGCAATGTTTCGCCTGCAGCTTTGTTTGACCTATCTGTCGACGGATTGCGTCGACTATCTTGGGGTCAACTGGGCTACCAGTCACGTCTGTAACATAGAACTTGTCTCTCGCTATGCCACCTTTTGTTGATATTTCGGCTCTCTTGATGCATAAACTGTTCTCTCTGAAGGTCCTGGTAATGTCAGAAAGAAGGCCAAGACGGTCCTCAGTACACAGCTCTAGCTCCAATCCCTGAAAAACAAAAGAAGAAAGATAAGCAATTAAGAGTCTTACTAACGTGAATGAAGATTTGCAGACTAAAATTCGACAAATACCTCAGATCCTCGCCTTTCAATGGCAGCTTCAAGACACTGTATAACACGTTCTCGCTCGGCATCAGAGCTTACAGGGAATCCATCCACATGTCGAATATAGAATTCCTACGAGCAAAAGGAAATTTCCAGTTCAAATGAGGAGGTAAGGACAGTATAAACACCATGATAAATCAGAGTGCAACATCTTAAAGTGTCTTACCTGATACGCTTCCTTTCTTCCAGTATTGACCATTCCATGAAAAACTACATACTCCATGTCTGTCAAAGTGCAGACCACATCAAAAAACAATTTGGGGCGGTCGATGGACCTCATAGTCACCACAGTATAATCTTTTTCAATATTCAACAGGGTTACATGGGGTCTTTTGCTTTGATCCTCAAGTCTCCCCGGCCCTGCTCTTTCATTTCTTTCATAGTCTCTATCTGCAAACATAATCTGATGCAATCTTCTGTCCCTGCTAGTAACCCCAGGAGGGGAAAGGCTCATTTTTGCAGTTTTGACATCATTGTTCCCTTTGAGAACATTGCAGAGCAATTCCTTTATTATTGTGAGCCGTTTCGGGTCTTTAATGGCACATCCTTCGGAATCATCTGTGACATGAACTACAGCTGCAGCCCTGGCATTATGGGTCCATATCTCTGCGTTCACTACATTGCAATGAAGATCCGCAAGAACTGCAGATACTTCAGACAATAACCCAGGTCTGTCTGTGCCGGTCAGTTCAATTGAGGTATGCTCTTCAGAGGGCATCACCCCAACTGATCCTCTCATTGACTGTGCGAAGCTTGCTTTACTTTCTAGTCTCTGCGGAACCAAAAATCAACACAAAAATAAGGTGAAAATTGCAGTAGCGAAGCATTGAAAACAGATCTCGTCGTCTTTAACACGCAAATGATGTACCAGTTCACCAGATAGACAATTAAGTATTGCAAAACGAGAAGGCAGGCTCTTACCCTTTGGATATATTCTATGACATCCTTATCTCTGATTTTGTTACCATCTTGGCCTATTACATGAAACACTGCAGAACATAAAGGCGAAAATATGAGAACCTAAGACACCAGAATCTTAAAGCCATCTCGACAATATGCATACTTGAAAACGAAACCTTACCATCCATGAACCAGCCCCCATCAGACGATATATAAGCTTTTATAATTACTAGGTTCATGTCAGAAAGAACTTCAACAACTTCCAGAAGTATTCCAGGTTTGTTCGCGCTGTCAACCTGAAAGGAAAACCAAATTTTTTACATTTTACCAAATAAAAGTCAGATTGTGCCGATTGATGAGACCTTATGCATAGTCTTAGAAAAAACTATGCCACAAAATACATAAGATAGGAGAAGCTTCTCGACACCCCAAAAACTATATAGAAAATCCATAAGAAAAGCTAACTAAGAACAAAATATGAGAAGCAGACATGCTGACCTGGATAACAGTGGCATCCTCGCAAGAATCATTGTCGATGACCACTCTGCAACAATAAGCAATTAACTTGAAATCCTCGTAGCACCCAACATACATGACAGAGAGTAAAAAGAACCAAGTCCCCATTCGTATAGCATCCACATCATAATAGAATTACTTGTTTTCTCGAAAGGGGGAGGCATTATGTTCAAAGAAAATTTGAAGAAAAATATGTTTTATCTGATGACACTTGAAAATTTGAAATTAGAGCTAAAAGCTGAAGTAGTATCTGTTTTCAAATACAAAATACGAGAGAACCAACAAAACCAACATTCATGCAAGTTAAATTGAAGTCTTTAAGGAACCAAAAAACCATTTCTATTAACTAAAACAGAGCCATAATTGAGAGGAAAGCAATAACAACCCTGCACAACAAAAACAAAAAAGATTACCAGCACAGGCTGAAACTTTTCTCTAAAAATACATCTCAAAGCAATAGAGAAAACAGCGTCAAAGTCTGTAGACCCTTAGAAAAGAGGAAACGGAGCAATCGAAACAAAACATTCGCGAAAACCAACCTAGAAATCGGAAAACAAATCCAGAGAACTCTACAAAAGTCGTTACCTGGGCGGATTCATTCTCCTGATAAGCTTAGCGTACTCGTCATCCATTATCTTCAAACCACCCCTTTCAACCAGAAACAACCCAGCTATTCGACAATGAAACAGATTTAGGTGCGACCCACCATGCCAAAACCTCCCCCCAAAAAAAAGAAAAAAAAACTGTATAAATATGAATCCTCCAATATGTCAGGAGAAACCAAACGAGAAAACACCAAAGCCGAACGACCCTCTTTCTGCCGTTTAAAAAGCACAACCCCCGTTTTTCGTCCGGAGACTAATCGATCAGCGTGTCACTGCTTCATTGGTTCTAATTTCAATTACGTCTGCCCGCGTCATTGTCTGTGGCACCACTTTAAATAATAAATGATACCTTATTTAGAGGATTGACATAACTGTCCACCAAATAAAGTCTTCTAGAAAAGGAAATTTCTAATTATTTCAAATATATATTTAATTATCTATTTATATAAATTATATAAATTTTTGGCGGCATTTCCCGCGTGAGAGACCGGTTTTCTTGCATGCCCACGTTATTGGAATGGTTAACCGCCTTGTTCCGGAACTCTTTTGTCCGGGTCCTAATTTTTTTTTTTCTAGAAAAGGGAAATTCTGTCGGAAACAGAGCGACCTCTGGTTTTCCGTATGCGCACACCAACGGGGAAAGGACCATACCCACATAAGTATCCATTTGTATCTTGACAGGCGGGTTATAAGTTATAACCCAAACACCATCTTAGCTGTTCTGGAGGCCATTGGATTAAAGTATACGAAATGTAATTCTTTTTAGATTTTTCATGGGTTTCGTTAAATCCGAAGGGTTTTCTAGAATTTATGATCTGATGTTGAGATAAGTGTTTATCCTTAAACAAGGCAAGAGTGATGCAGAAGCTATTTACGTGGAACTTCACACGCTGCAACATCTGTTTGAAAAGACCGTTTGGAAATACAACTCAATATCGTATCTTATTATCGTCAAATAGGAAAAGTGCGGCATAAAAAAACAGTAATCTTTGGAATTGGATTGTTCTGTGATCGGTAAGCATATCGAAAGAAAAAGATATTTATATTCGTTTATAAATATAATATTATCCTTATATGCGTCTATCTTTACAGACCTCAAGTCCTACAATCTTATTCCTAAATCCTAACTCTATGTAATTCTATTCGTCTGGATGCTCACATCTGGACAGGTGGCTTGTCTCCAGGCGAGACAGCACCATAGATTGGGTTTGGTTCCAGCTGTGAGTGGATAAAGGGATCGGGGCATTTGTATGGAATAAAGGATAGCCTTAAGGGATCATGGAATGAAAACATCATAGCACAGCCGCTCATGAGGACCCCGTAATAGGGATAGGATTTTGGTGGCTGAATGAAAAGGTGGATTAAGAGTAATATATAGGCGGGTCCAGAAACCAGTGTGAACGAAATCTATTAATTAAACAATCGATGGCAACTTTTTGATACTAATATACTTTGTAGATATTTCTTATTGATTGATTGGCTGCATCTTATGATGGGAACTTTGTGGGTTGAAAAACCAATTCTTGGGGTTCGAACCCTACAAGTTGTAGTTTGTTAATATATATTTCATGAAGATGGCGGCGGTAGGAAAATTTAAACAATTTCCTGGGGATTCCGATCCACCCAAATGGGTGGGTGAAAGCAAAGGACCCACTGTCAAGTTGAGCTGATACCCACCGGCGAGTAAAGAAGTGGGGTCACCGTCCATTATTTTATTAGATGAATAGATCATCTTGGAAGTGGCATTTGATTCTTTTATTTTGCCCGGGGATTCTGTATAATATTGGCTGGGGGCTGATTTCCTTTTCATTGTTGTAAAGATCTTATTTCATGTTTATGTAATTTTTTAAAATTCTGAAATTCTAACTAAAGATTTAAGATGAAGGCCCCTGTAATGGTTGTCAGGCGACACAATGACTAGTCGAATATGGTTGCGAGGTTTACGTGTAGCGCAACAAGACAACTAGACAAGCAAGTGATGGGGAATAAGGCTGTCTTTTCCTTGGGCATCTCAATACTTAACATTTTGAGTGAAAAAGGCTTTAAAAGATGAGTGAACTGCTGATGAACAGAGCTTGCAATAGCAAAGTGGCACCATAAGACCATGGTATCTACCAATGGAATGTATTCGAGATGAGGCAATAACTTTGGAGAATGTACGTAATTGATGGCTGTCTCTTTTGTACCTTAGCCAATTGCATCTTTGTTTGGTTTGGGGAAGATGTTACTGCCGAGTGACACCATCAACCCTATAATAGATACCCACTTGGGCAAACAATACAGTGTAATAGAGGACTTGCTTACGTTACCCTGATCCAATATGTATTCTGCGTAATGTGCAAAAAGGTGACTTCTCCAAGATGAACAGTCAGGAATAATTGAGAGCAAAAGGTCAAGCTAAAATGATAAATTGCCTAAAGCATTTTGTATAAGAATGAAGAATCTTTTACAAACTTTAGTTACAAGCAGGAAACATCCATTATCTTCATAAATGGGTAATATCAAAGCAATAGTCGCAGACTTCACCCTTCCATGGCTTCAGATTGTCAGCAAGGAAGAGCAGGTCTGTAATCGAAGGAGATGAGGAGAAAAGAATTACATGTCCAAGCAGTGCTTTTCACTTTAAGTGCTCCCATTAACCTTGGTTTATAAACTGACACAAGTAATCAAGGTATCAAGCACCAAAAATATGGCAATGTTGAAGAAGTACAATATATACAAAATAATTCATGCATAAACGTGTAAACCTAAGTATGTCTATCAACAACTCAAGTCAGTATATGGTCGGGGACTGAATTATTAAGCACATGATACAATATTTACAGAATCTAATAAAAATTGAAGATGAAGTGCACAGAATTACAACTATGGACAGTGGTTTTATACTGCTTAGCTGCTCGAAGTAGGTCCAAAGTACATGCAGATGGGTGGATTGATCCTGAAAATAGAGAGGATTGCCGATGGTACTGTCCAAATCCCATCGCCACATATTAAACCAGAGGCAACAGCCCCAGCATAATCCTCCGCATCCATGCGATTAATACGCTCCCATATAAACAAAATTACCGTGCCCACAAACATGTCTATTGCAAAGTATGCTCCGATGTAAAACGGGACAGCCATGGCCATTGGGATTGGAATAAATTGCGAGACCTTCTGAGGAGTAACATCCCTAAGGAGATTAACAACCAGAGCAGCTATAAAGAAGCCACAACACAAGGCAAGGCAATGTTTAGGCAGCTCTGAGAAGCCTTGGACACCTATAATGGCCATTTCCCTAAAAATCACAGCATATGGAGCTTTGTACGGGCCATCTGGTGCTCCGATATCAAAAGCAGTCCAGAACAGCCAGAACGTCAGTGGAGCAATGACACATCCCATGGCTGTTCCAACCAACTGGCTCAGAAACATAGACCTGGCTGATGAAAGAGTGAGATAACCTGTCTTGAAATCCTGCATGAGATCAGCTGCAGTTGAAACAATAGACATCATCACCCCACAAGCTGCTAACCCAGCTATAACTCCACCATTAGCTCCGACCAAAGACGCAATGAAGAAAAGGCCAATTTTTCCATAGGTTGATGCCAAGCTCCAGTCTGTAAGTCCAGTGCCATAGGAGTTGCAGAATGCTAGGGCAGGAGCAATGACATACGAACATAAAACCAAGTACCATTTCAAAGGTGGAAAGATGAACGGAATTATGGCTGTTGATATTGCTGCCAGTCCAACATATCCAGAAGTAGCAAACCAGGAGGGTATGCTGTCTTTCAAAAATATGTCATCTCTTTTTTTCTTCTCTAGTTGCAGCATGGAAGTATCATGATCTGCAACGGAAAATGTTTGAAATTCATTGGCATAATACTGTATGTGAAGGCCGTACCGCTAATTTTTAAGGAACCAACCATGTTCATAGTGACTAAACTTCAGAATATGTCTATCAATTTAAATTTTGGAAGAAATGTAGGGAACCGGTATGTGAATGCAATAAAAATTCATTAAGCTATCATTATATTTTTAACTCACTCTTAATCATCAAAGCAAAATCATCAGATTGGAGATACCCTCAGAAGTTCTGTCATAGCATACTTAATCCAAATCACTGAAACAAGTTCAGACACAAATTCATCCTTCTACCTTAAGATGAGTTAGAGATATTCAAACTTGCAGCACCATGATATTTTCATGAGTAAAATCGATAGTCAGATATCTGTGATTCAAACTAAAATTAATTCCTTGAGCATATTGGAAATTAAAAATATAATCTTGAGCAGCAGTTGTCATCAAATTAAAATGAAGCCAATGAGCCTTAGCTCAGATGGCATGGCCCTTTATGGTGATGGGAGAGAATCTGGGTTCGATATCCAGCCAGGTGGATAGGAGGGTGGGGTGGGGTGAGGGTAGAATCATCTATTTCAAAAAAAATCAAATTAAAATGAATAATTGTATTAGAGGTATATGTCAATACCTAAAATACAAAATATAATGTACCAGATAAGGTTTCAGACAAAAGAGACTAAGTGAATTCTCACCTTCAACCTCTCTGACACTAGGAAGGTCATTCTGTTTGCTTCTTTTGTCGGATATTTCTCGAATGGTTATGAAAATGATTTTGATCAGATTATAGAGACCATCACCGAGGATAAGAGAAATAGCTATAAAGACCTGCAGAAAACGTGAGAAAATTAGATGTTAAACATAGACAAACTTCAAGGCATATATTGCCAGCAACATTAGACAAACTATTTCCCCCTGTAACAAATGTTTGAGAACCAAGTTAACAAATCCTCTCTGCAAATACATGATCCACAAAATTAAGTGCTAAACTTTAACAACATGAGGTTTAATTTAAACTGCCATGGACTTGAAGGCAGATTTAGCTGTCATGTGGTGACACCATTAACAAGTTAAGGAGTGCAAGTTTATCAAAGGCGACATAAACCACCTCTGCTCAAGCACATCATAATGTTGCATTCATGAAACTCCGACAATTTATATAGCTGGGAAGGGATTGTTGTCCATCTAAATTTTATTACTAACCTTGTATCCATAAAGACCTTTAAAATCATTGCTGCCAAGATCAGCAGGATACCAATCCCCAGCATGTTGGGAAATGAAGGGCCACAGGAAACCCCAAGAGATGATAGCGCCTAGAAGAACAGAGCAGTTGACAATGTGTGGACAAATAAGACCACATCCAACATAAGTTGGGCTGAAGTCAAAATAAAACCTGCACACAAGTGGAGTCATGGAAGCAAATTTAGATCTGACAAATTTTAAAATTATTATAAAACATTAGAGGGGATAAAGCTAACAGAAAATAACAATTTCAAGAAAATATACGTGTTCTTGAATAGGATCAGACCAAGAGTGGGAAAATTGTCAAATCCACAAGAATCCCCAATGCCGCTAAAAAACCACTTAAAGCAACTCCAGATAAGGCTTATGCTCAAGTACTTCCCAAGACAAGCAACTTGTTTCCTGTAAAGCGGGTTTAACATAAACCAACTGTTAGAAATCTGAAATGTTTTACCTATCTATTTTAGCAAAGAAGATTCTCAATCTGTAATCAAAACGAACCCACTAAACAAAGTTTATGAACAGACAGATAAAACCTCACTGTAAGTAAAATGAAGCTTGTGAAAACTTAAAAGTAATAAAGAAAATGTTGAGAAAAAAAAAAATGTAGATAATAATTCATTAGTCGTTTACCCAGCATGCTCAGCACCCTGGTGCGTATGAAAGCTATTTATCAGCAAAGCTGTGGCTGTGCCGCTTGGATATGTAAGCTTATTGTCCAACACCATAACCTGCCATCGCAGAAAAGACTACAATTCAGCTGTTCCAGTAAAAAATTGTACAATAACAATTACACAAAAAAGTTAGAACCTTGCGTAAAGGAGTAAGACTAAACAGCCCGAGAAAGCTAACAACGAACATAAACCCAATCATCCACCCAAGAGCTGGGTTCTTAACATCATCCGCTCGATTTCCCGGATAATCAGCTCCAATCAGGTTATAAGTCCTCTCGTCCATTGCAATCAAGTACGACCCAAATCCACCTGCGTGCAACCAATTCGAATAAAACCTCATCACATTCAACGATCCGAGATAATAATCCAACTACTAATGTATTGAGATTACACTACCACTAAAGGCGAGGCCATAGCAGGCAACGACGCAGGTCTGTATGACAGTGTTCTCCTGTTTGGTGAACGGAGCAACTCTGAACCCCAACCTGTACAATACTTCCGTCCAGGACTTGACGAAGAAGAACCCGAGCAAACCAGCCGCGACATTCAGCGACGGAATGATCCCAACCGTTAGATTGAGCTTATGCGTAATGATGCAGAAGAGTATGCCCAACACCGCACTCACCACCAGACCCCGGATCGTGATCTGCTCCTTCCACTCGGGGACCCGTTCTGACTCGACGGAATGGACGGGATGGAAGGAGCTCGAATCCAGTAGCAACGGTTCCGATGTTTCGGTCCTCATGTCTTCAATTGTGATTAACGGGATACTCGGGACCAGAGGAGACGATATAGTAGATAAGGTGGGAGAGACGGATTCGAATCTTCCAGGTTTTCCGATCCGTTGGAATTTAGTTTCTAAATATGGTTACAACGTGTTTTGAAGATTTCACGGAGTCTGACAAACGATGAGGATAACGGATTAACGGTTAGTTTTTATTAGCGAAGGTCTGGTTTGCCACGTTTAGTCACGATGGCGCGGAGGATTGAGAGTCTGTTTGGCTCCCCGCCGGAACAATCGCTGCATTAATTTTTACTGTACGTTAAGCAAAAAAAAGGAAAAATAATTCATTAATATTTATCAAATATAACACCACGACAAAAAATTTTGATCACAACACATTATGTGAAGCTGGCCCATCAGGCGAAATTGGAGGGAGATGGTGAAGTTGAAAAATAAAAGGGTTACATGTTCATAAAAGGTTGTGATCTGGGCCGAACATACAAAAGCCCATAACAGAAGTCCTGCTCCTGCAATTGTCCTTTAGCTTCAATTGTCCTTTAGCTAAGTTTGATAGGTAAGGACATACTTTTTCCAATCTCATCAGTCATTTCGGAACCCTTTTATTGATCCCACATGTAAAACGTCCAAAACTGCCAGAAGATTCCACGATCCAACCCAGAAGGTCATCGATTTTGATGTAAGATGGGTATGTATAGAATATTTTAGTGCAGGTGTTGTTTGACTATTCTCTTGTAACTCATCCTGATCTTTGATGCCATTCTATTGGTCCCCGCTACGGCTCCTAGTCCAAGTTGGCAGCTCATCTATGCACGTGGTTTCTGGGTTAATTTTAGTGTCGCTGTAATAATGTGGTTTACCCGAGTAGACTGCAGTTAGGATACATAGAACTTTACTAGTAACAAAAGCAACGAAGCAAGGTTTACAGTTTCGTTGGTCAATGACAGTGAGGACTTGGTGTCTTATTTTATATTGTCCCTACTTTTTATTTGTTATTCCCTCTCATTTTCTCATCTTTTGTTGTCATTAACAGAGGAAAAAAAAAAAGTAGAAGAGGGTAGAGACGGTATAAGTCCGGTTAACCGAGTTACAGGTATAAAACGTCAGACAGTGGCACCCATTTCGCTTCGCTGAGAACCGTCTAAGGTCAGTTCCAATTGTTTGTTTTCTCCCATTAAGGTGCGGACCTTTCTTTTTCCAGGTCCTGTTAACGGTTGTTGTTGTTAGTTTTCGAGTGGTCCTTTTCGCTTTCTTTGTTTTGGTCGTTGGTTTATAGACATTAAAACCTATACTGATTGGTTCGTTTGTTATTGCAGGGTCATGACGAACCCAGCGAAGAAGGTGCTACTTACCTCCAACGGGGATGAGGTTTCTCAGGGTATTGCTTTCCATTTAGCCAAACGGGGATGCCGGTAAGCCTTCAAAATTCGATTTATTTGGAGTTTAGAATTGCTTTTAAAACAAATCATCAAATATTCTTGATGCGTGCTACAGTGCATAGGAAGTACGAAGATCCTGTTTTGAAATAAGACTGAAACCTGTGGTGTTTTTGTTTTCTTTGTTGGGTTTTTGTGATTACCCTCAGGGTTGTCTTGATGGGGGATGAAAGCTGTCTAAGGGGTGTTGCTCAGAAGATTAACGGTTCGATTGAGGGTGCTCCGGCACTAGAGGTGGTAGGGTTGGACTTGGAAGAAGGAAGAGAGGGAGCTTTCGATGAGGCAGTGGAAAAGGCGCTTCTGATTTTAGGAAGTTTTGATGCTCTTGTGAATTGCTATTTCTACGAAGGTAACGAAATCATATGCTAAAAGTTTTGCTGTAATTGCGTCATATTCTAGATAATTGGTGGCATATTGGGAGATATGCGCTGGTTGTTTGGAGGATGCGCTTTCCATTTATCTCTCTGTTCGTTCTATGGTTGACGAATTAAAGTTTTAAGTGGAAGAATAATAAAATTAGAGCTTGTGTCTGTTTGAAACAGGGAAGATGCAAAATCCTCTGGATGTAACTGAAAAGGAATTTAAGAAAATAGTCAACATCAACTTAGTGGCAGCATGGCTTCTGTTACAAGCGGTTGGAAGAAGGATGAGGGACCAAAAATCAGGAGGTTCCATCATATTTGTGACATCAATAATTGGCGCAGAAAGAGGTCTATATGCAGGATCTGCTGCTTATGGTTCATGCTCTGCTGCAATCCAGCAATTAGCGAGGGTAAGGAAAGTTGTTTGCGTTTTTACTCTCCACATCAAATACTCTTACCAGAATAGTTATGTTTGGACGGATACCTACTGGCATGCCCCCCTCTCCTGATGCTTAAAATGTTTGGAACCTGTTTATCGCTGGCCTTTCAGTCTGGTGTTCATATTTGGAAGCAGGAAAATTTTACCTGATGTTTCTGTTAAGCTAGTCTTTTGGGGTGATATGTGCTGTCCTTCTTTTCTTTTTGCTTTTCTTCAATTCTTACATAAATAGACCATTGATATTGCTGTTAGAATCCATATGATTTCTGGATGAATGTGGACTGGTTAATGTCTGAAAATAGCAGGCTGGTGGTAGAGGCATTAGGTAATGATCTGAGATTATGAATATCTGTATTCTCTTTTCTCTTCCTTCTTTTGCACCTCTTTCAATTATATCTGAGAGCTTAATCATCAGTTGCAACATTTTCTTCCAGAATGCTGCTCTCGAACTCGGAAAGTACAACATCAGGGCTAACGCTATTGCTCGAGGGTTGCACTTAGAAGATGAGTTTCCCTTATCAGTAGGGAAGGAGAGGGCAGAGAAGAGTGCTAAGTTTGCAACACCGCTGCACAGATGGCTGGATGCCAAAAACGATTTGGCATCGACTGTCATCTACTTGGTCAGCGATGGCTCTAAATATATGACTGGAACAACCATGTTCGTCGATGGGGGGCAGTCTTTGGTCAGACCTCGCATGCGTTCTTTTATCTAATACTGCTGTTATATGCCGATGCGGAACCAAAGTGGGAGATGAGCCGCAGATAGCCTCAATTGAATCACTTTATGACTTAATGTAGCAACATAATCACCAAATTGCATTCAGCAGCTGTATGTCGTCTGCTATGCTAAAAAATAAATTCGGGGATCAGATTGTTACAGCCAGTGTATTGCTGTTGCAGAATCTCGGATACCATTTTCGATTTTCAAGCTTTCTGTTGTTTGTATGTATCCCGTAATTCTATTAAGCTGCCAAGTTTTGGCGTTATGGGTATAGTATGGTTGCCTTTTGGAACTTCTGCTTGTCCTTGCATAACGAAACAATGCCTTTATGTCGTTGCTCTGTTTTGGAATGGTATCTTACGGTGTTCATCTGAAAAAAAAAAACAAGCAGCAGTCAGTGATCACAAGTCGAGCAGGTAAATATCAAGTTATGTAAAGATTAAGATCCAAAAACTAAAGCAACCAAAACAACCCAAGGAAAACAGTCCTATAAACAATCTTACAGAGAATCAATATTACAGAACTTTGGTTGTGTAAGAAAAACAGATAAACGTACAGAGGCCCACCTTTTTCAGTTGAACATATTTGCTTTGTTTCTTCTGTTGTTTATGGAATTTGTTGAACAGGAAGAGCAACTACCTGGTAATTGGTTTCGGTATTGGACATGGTGAAAGATACAATGGGCGGTAGTGGATAAGGGGAACTATGGTAGTGATAAGGAGGAGTGGTGGCTGTGTTGCCTAGTGACGTTACTTTATAGAGAAGAGAAAACCTTTTTTTTTGGCATAGGATGCTCTGGTAGTTTTAGTCATGTCTATGTTACCAAAATATAATTATTTCTGGTTTCACCCAAAATGAATTCCATCGAGATTTGCCATTTTTCCCTATTCTCTAAAATGATCCGTTTGCATTTGAGCACCCCAGGTTTTTGAACGGCACGCATCTGGAAGTATCGCGTATCTGCTAGCCAGCTCCTGGCTTCTACAATGCTTATAATAATCAGGGAGCCGTCTTACAAAACCTGATGCGCTCAGGAGATGGAACTTTCAAGGGATAGCATGTGTAGATATTGTCTACAGCCGCCCTTCATTTATGAGCTGTACTGCGGTAATTAATGACTTTCTTTTGAAATTCACAGACAACCAACGACGCATCTACTGTACTATTGAACCAGTAACAGAAAAGGCTAGAATCAGTTTCATTCTCTGACAAATACCCATCCTTGTCCATAAATAAACGCTTCAGTTGTGCTCCTTCTGCAGTATCTTGTTAGTCTCAGATTCTCAACTGTAACCCCTCCGATAGTGCTCGCTAGCCAGCCACTTGCTCGTAGTCGTGGCCTGCTCTACACGATTCCATTAATTCCAAGGACGGAGATCTTTCTTTCACATGATGTGTAGTTACGGACTTTTGGGGCACCTTAACTGACGTTTCAACATAAGTTTTGACAATTCAACGAATGGTTTATATTTTCCTCTGCACGTTCCTGCAAAACTCCTCGCCTTTTCAAACGCACGAAGAAAAAAAAATGAAGGGCCGCCATGCACGAACATAAGGGCTAGGTGCTCATGTACATTCTTGGTCCAATGACTGATACTGTCATGTCAGGACGACCTGGGTTCTACCTAATCTTGGGATGTAATTAATTTATTCGCTCTCTTGTCCGTTCAGAAATTGGCGTACAAATAAATATTGCGAATTTGTAAGACATCGTTTGTCGGGTGGAACCATGTTTCACGGACGCCTCAGGAGACGCAAAAGGGTACATTATAAAAGTAATAAAATTGGTTAGATCTTCTACCATTCATTATATGTAGAACTCTACCTAAGTTGATCTGTGACCACAGCCTAAGATTCTGGGATTGGGTATCTCACGTGCTGATTCCTAACAAGGGTATTCTTTTATTTTATACGCGACAACCGAATCAGAAGCTTTAGATGTTTAGCTGCAGTTTATATTTGACAGGATGATTTTAGACAAATGCATGCACCACGAGGGATATTTATATATGCAGCTACATGGAAACTGAGGAGGCAACTTAAGCCGACAATGTACTTGAGACTTTTCAGAATCTTACAAAACTGGAATAGAAAACACAAATTCTACAAGTGATTTCCTAAGTTTTTTCCTTTTGTCTCTACTGCAGCCTAACATAAAAGTTGATGAAGCTGTCTCAGTTTTCATTACTTTTGCTAATCAATCCGCTAATTGAGCTCAGTTTTATAAAAAATATCATATATTTTCTCTTTTTTAATAATAAAAATCATTTTCGATCGTTTTGATATTAAATATCTCAAACTGTGTGGAATCGAATTAGAACCTAAAATTTAAAAGACACACAGAATCTTAAAAATTTAAAATATTGTATATGATATATCACTACCCCAATATTATATCGGTAATGATCAATTTCTAATAAGATTCATTCTTATTCATTATAATAAATAAATATTATAATAAACGTTATCAGATTCTTTTACCGTTTGTGATGAAATCTTATATCCCGGCCCCTTATAATCGGCCATGCCTAACGCAATATTAGCCTCCAATCCTTTCATGACCTTCTTCTCCTGGCTCTATTTGCACAAGCATCGGCTTCTGTAGAAACACTAGATTTCCATGGAAAAGTTCCAAATGTTGTTTCCTTTTTCGTCTGATGGATTATCAATGAACTATCCCATCTCTAGTTCAAGCCTGCAGTTGAGTGCTCATGTTTCCAGTAATTCTGAAGGCGATAGTTCAAGTGGGTTTTTGAGATTGAAGACAGAAAATCAACTTGTGCCAAGAGCAGCAGCATCATCATCGTCAGATGCTAAAGACGTCCCTAGCTCTCAGCCTACAAGTCTTACCACTGGGACTGAAAATGAACAAAAAGCTGGCAAAAAGAAGATAGTAGACAGCAAGCCTAAATATGCTTTCCAAACAAGGAGTCGGGTTGATATACTCGATGATGGTTATCGCTGGAGGAAATATGGTCAGAAAGTGGTGAAGAATAACAAATTTCCCAGGTTTGTTGAAATCAGTATATCTGTGTACGCGTACAGACCTCCTTTGCTTCTCTATTTCCGTATCTTGTTTTTAGTTACAAGCAATTGATACCTATAATGACAGAGCTAATTGTTCAGTCTGGCCATAAAGCAAGATTTCGCGCTAGATCTCACATTCAGATGATAAGAGCCTTGCTGAAAAAGGGTTTTCCGAATGGTTCCTTTTCAGACTATGCAGGTTTCCCTAGTTCATCAGAATCCTGATTTTACTCTGTAGAACCTTAATAATCTGATAGCCTAATCGTGAATCGTGTGGGTTAATAAAACTGCTCATCAGGTTATGGACGAGAAATTATGGTAAACATGCGTGCATGTTGCATATCCTCCTTCTATGAACCATATAGGAGTAACCTTTTGGACTGATAAATAAATAATTGCGACGACGATTAGTCTGGTTTAGGGTTTCACTCTTTCCATTTCTACTCTTTACCTTTCAGTGCTTAGTATCTTTACAGTTTCATAACTTGGGTTTCGCCTCATCACAAGAATTTTCTTGAGGTTTAACCTCCGATAGAGCTTTATGTTTGTTGCTGCTTAGTGACGGCTATGTCAAGGGATACTGAGAATTTCCAAGATTTCCATTTCATTTACGGTTCCTGCTGAGAGTTTCCTTGCCAAATAGCTCCATGATATTTGAAACTGTGGAGAACATGCTGCCAAAAATGCGCAGTGTAGTTCAATGAAATCAGATACAGCATTTTCATCTTTGGCATGTTATCGATCAGATTAAACTTTGAAACCCTTAGAATTGCATATTGGCACCGTATACTAAAGAATATGCATACATACATTTTGCTCCACAACCATTGACGTTAACTCTATTTTTGTTTGTCCACCGTAGGAACTACTATAGGTGCGCCCACCAAGGATGCAATGTGAAGAAGCAAGTGCAACGTCTGAACAAAGATGAAGGGGTTGTAGTGACTACTTACGAAGGGATGCACACACACCCTGTGGAGAAGACAACAGACAACTTCGAGAATATCTTAAGCCAAATGCAGATTTATACTCCCGTTTGAGGTTATCTTAGAACGTACTTTCATAATCGGAAACACCCTAATTAGTGTAACCCTAGCTTGGTTGCTGTAATTATAATGAGTTTGCAACAACTATGATAAAAATACTTTTCTATTATTAAAAAAAAAGATTTAGCTACATTAATGTCGTTGTTTACTCAACAACCATGATTTATGCAGTTTTATACAACTTTAGGAATTTTATGATTCTCTTTGAAAACTAACATAGACAAGAGGAGTCTCTAGAAAATCCAGATTTGACATTTATGTTATGTTTGGCTGATTATATTTTATTTTAATTTTGCGTTAACCTAAATATATTCTAAAAATGAATTTAATCCAGTTCAATCAATCAACGTGTCTGACCTAAATCTAGTCCTTTTTGCTGATTAAATAGTCTGGTTATTCCATTAAAGTTTTGCCGTTGAAAATGATGGTTAACGGTTTATTTCTTCTTTTCACCTATTTTTCTCTGATTACGTACCCTGTTTCTCTATCCCTCTCGAATTTTTCTTCTGTTAAAGGGTATAATGTACAGATTATTTATTGAGGTAAAAAAAATCGCCCACCGTGGGGCTCGAACCCACGACCACAAGGTTAAGAGCCTTGCGCTCTACCATCTGAGCTAGACGGGCTTATACAATTCCATCTTATTAACTTTGGCACATGAACAGAAAGCTATAGCTTTGCGTCCTATAGCAATAATCTCAATAGCTACTAATAGGGTTATATGAACACCATTTTGCTTGCTATAAATGACTAGTGGTAGTGGATTCACAAATGAGAATACTACTGGATATGAAAAACAAGGGGGTTGACGACTTGATGTCAAAGTCCGCGAAAAAATTCCGCAGTTGAGGAACGAGGTCAAATGTCATGGACATCTGTTTGCCGCTGTCTTGCCGATAATCAGAGAATCGCTCCCACCTGTAGCCATTGTCACATTGCTGGATTTATAGTACCAAAAAGTTAAATTTATTTCTAATGCCCGAATCTATTGAAACACTTGAATGGGAAATGAAAATATGGATTTTGTTGACTAGAGTTGGACTTTTCAAGAGAGTGTTGGGTGCTGCTGAAATTAGCATTTTCTGAAGCAAAATGGAGAAAGTAACGGGTTAGGAGATAGTAAGTACGTTGAACTGCTGCTCAATACATTCCGGAACTTCTGTCACGTCCAAGCAGGATGGCAGGCCATATGAATGCACCTTTCAAGATGACAAAACCTACAAGTATCTTCAGTTTTACATTAGTTTTTGTTTTCGCTTTTCTTGTGCCAGAATACAAATTAAAGCATGAAAATCATCTCGGGGTTCATAAGTGGGAGGTTTCAAGCCAGTAGTTGCTGACCATACTGTTAGAAGCCAATATAAGAATTCCATCTCCTTTGTCAACTTCAGTAACCATTTCAGTGTAACTCTTGGTAGAGACATGTCTCGGCTCGTTAGCTGAGTGCAGAAAGGTTAAGACTGCTGAGTACATCAAAGTTCAGATAAGCAAAGTAAACATTCCAAGACATCACTCTAAGACTTCAAAAAATACTTCATCCAAAAAAGGAAAAGCGAAATACCAAACTCTCTTAAACATGAAATGCTTGCCCTCCTTGACATCGACTCTAGTGCTTGCCCTCCTTGGGAACTTCATTTTGAGGTGGCTTTGATTCCAGCTCCTTAGGTGTTGACTTCTCCGCAGCCCTGAAATAAGGGATGTTAACCTTAATGGAAGAACATCAGGGGAGAAAGCATACGTATACACAGAGAGTCGTATCACAACCCTGCAAAAATGGTAAAAATGTCCATTCTCTACGAATTAGAAAACAAACAGAGTATGTATCGTTCTGTATCTAATTGGGGCATATATCGGAAACATCTAATCACACTCTAAAACAATAACAATATTAGTAGCACAAAGGCAACACACAAAGACTATGTGACAAGATTCATGAAAGATATCTCAATTAGGTCATGTATACACGACTCTTCCCAGCAAATGCTTCATCAGGTTAGTCACATAAACAGTTATGCGTACGAAATTATTAATCAAATCTTCAGTCAACTTCAAAAAAGGTGTTGCCTTATTCAAGTTAGGCGGACATCAAATAGTTAGCCCAATATAGGGAAGAAAGCAAGAAAAAATAATGAGAAGGAAGGTATGAGGCATCGGCCTTACTTGGTGGCGGCGGCAGATTCTTCTTCAAGCCAGTTGCGGATGTGCTTGACGTTGCGCCTGAAAACAGTGGCCGATTGCTTGACGTCGCTTCTCAGGAGGAGAACCACGGCGCTAACACCGGCCACCGTGAGGATGAAGTTAGTCAATCCCATGTCTCAGTAACAGAATCACCGATTTCTTGATCTGGGAAAAAGGACGCACAGAGTGATTACTGTTTTGCTGTGGAGTGAAACTATGGTTGCAAGGACTTTCGCTGTCGTATTTTCTTTTTTATTTATATTCCGAGAAATAAATGGTAAATGCGCAATCGTCGATTAGTGGATAGAGGCCAATTATGGGGTTTTATGGGCCTGGACTCACCTTTAAGTTTTGGACATATGAAACAGTATTGGGCTTAAACGTCACCCAAGCAAACTAAAGTAATACAGAAATCGGCCCATTCTTTATATTAAGAACCGAATCAAACTTCATCATCAACAGAACTCAACTAAAGTAGGGACTCTCCAGTACTTGCCTTTTGAAAACGAGAATTCATTTGACTGGTCCATCTAAAAGTGGAGGAATCAGCTGCAAGGCTGAGAAAATGGCTCCAAAAATCCTTCAGAAACAGAAAATCAGATCGTGTGTAGACAATAAAGGTTGGTAAAAGATAAGAGGATATAGGCAACTTGTTCCACTTTCTTCGCAGTATGTGTTACGGATGGAATATCGAGGTCCAGGGTCAAGTCCTTAATCCCATACGTTTTGGATAGAAAGGAAATGCACTTTTGGTCCAAAATGATTTTCGTGCATTGGCATACCGTAGAGAATGTCTAGTAAGGGCAGCTGGGCGACTACCTGTGCTTTTGTCAGAAAATAATGATAATAAAGAGTATTTCAGTTGAGAATTAGACTGGGATCATTCCTAATAAATTACAGGATCGGATCTACGAAAAGTTTCATTTATATTTTTAATGCTTGAACTATGTTTAAATGCTTAAGGACCTAAGTTATTCTTCGGTTCTTATCAAGCTTTTTAGTCTGAGAAGACTGAGACTTTGTAGTTCCTTCCTTTTCTATAACGCTACACCAATACTTTGCGGGCACTTGTAAATGGAGGTGGTGTGAATGATTAAAGCATAATGGTGGTGCATTAGGAATCAGTGAGAGGGGAATATTAAAGCATTGCATGTTTTTCAAGTAAGAATCTTGGAAAAAATCTTTTATCCAAGCAGTAAGCCTTCTAGTTTCAGAAAGCTAGAAGAGTTCAGTGCATTTTCTAGTAAAGATTTTTTCCTGATTCGTGAGAGCTAGCATATGAATACATTATTAGTAAAGTGGCGCATAAAAGGCTATGGTTTATTTATTATAGAGAACATAATATCTTGTTCCATTATTAACTTTGCTTGGGGTATCTTTTTAACCTGTAAAGTTTCATCAAAACTGTTGAATTGCGATCCAAATGAGACGCAAGTCCTGATAAAGACGCTCTTCTCATCCTTACTGTCATTATCATGGATTTTTCAAGTTTGTTCCCTACAGTACAACAATATACCCAGGCATGAGCAAAGTTAGACACACATGGCGAAGGAAACCTGTTATTCTTCTACCTACATTGGTTTCAGAATGCTGCCTAATCTTAAGTGCCCGGTAAGAAAATTAAGTTCTCCATATCTTAAAAAGCAACTTTAATTATTTAACTAAATGGTTCGAGATTAACTACACTTTATAGATATTTGACCAAGGGACCACTGAACTACAGAACTTCCATGTCTATCTGCGTACCTTCGCAACAAAAGGGAAATATTACATATACAGTATATGGATATTATATATAGACCTCATCAACTTTCCTGAGACAATCATAATTGGATTTAGTGACTACACGCTTTCAGGACATGGAGGCCAACCGCAAATATAGAGGGTTCATGAAGAGCAAATTGCTGAAATTCTATAGATCAGACAAGCTTTCCTCGAACATGCAGCGCCTCTATAGCAGCACAGTCAATCCAAGCCAAACTTCTCACACAGCGGCCTCGGTGGGTTATGTCGTCCATCAGGACTACGTAGTTACTCCACAGAAGCGGGTGGTTCCCTTTATATTACCTTCAGATTATCATTGTGACAAGTTAAGCCAGTTTGACAAGTTCTTTGGAGTAGCTGGGGATGCAAGTGTAGACAGCAAGGCTGCTAGTTACATCTCTTCTGTTCAAGAACGCTTCAAGCGTGAACCGATCAACTCAGAAAGGAAGCTAATTCAAGATGTGCAGTAGACACTAACCACAGTCTGAATTATCCTGCCTGCTGCTAGAAGTGATCCATCTTCGCCTTACACCCCTTGTGCTCTTTTACAATGTGAACCCGTGTTGGGTTCATCGCTTCTTTAGTTACTAAGCATAAGCCTTTAGGCTAATTAAGAACCAATAATTCTCGTTTTATGTCTATACATGGTTGTATCAAGTTACTTGTTAATTAATACTTTTAATTAAGTGGTGAGTATATTAAGATTAAGATTTTTTGTTAAAAGTAAAGAATATTAGCACCCCGCAAAGTCAAATCGCCGACGAGTTGTCGCCGACTGAAAGACTACCCCAGCTCTGCTGTGCTGAGCTTTAGGGGTGAGACAGGGTTGCCCTTACAGGTGCTTCTTGGACGGTCATGGTTTGGCTCAGAGAATGAAGCCTATCCCTTCTTCTCGATTCTAACGAAGTGGGACCGGACAAGACAAATAAACCCATACTTCTTTCATCTATTTTTTTTTTTTCATGTTTCCTGAACTAATCCTGTCGAATCCCGAAGGAGAATCCAAACCATGAGAGCTCAGGAGCAAGCGCAATCCAGGGTGTTCTACGAGCTCTGTTCCATGATCATTCAAATTCTAAAATCCCCTCCTCAGCCTGTCTCAATCCGCAACAGTCACGTGGCATCTTCCTCTTCTTCAGGTTTCCCCGTGGCCATTCTCACACAGGTCTCGCCAGCAGCTGTCGTGTCGTTGTTTATTGGGATTTCGCTGGCTTTGATGCTCGTTGGATCCGTGACCTTCGTCATCGGTTTCATATTAATGCCTTGGGTCATTGCCTTGGTCCTCTTGTTCTACGTTTCAGCAATTCTGTCCAACTTGTCTGAATTTGGAAAGTCTTTCCTACACTCATATACGAGCCAGCACGCACCTGGTAAGTGAACCTATCTCTGTATTCTCGTGCTATGATTTCTTTCTCCTGTTCCGTCGACGTTATCTCGTGACGTCGTTTTTACAGAATGGAGTTTTATCTGAACGCGTTGGCATTCTCATACGGTGGTCTCGTCTATAGCTACTTCTTCCAAGGTGAAAATGAGGGAGGTAATGTTGTTAATTCAATAATATGTATCTCCCCTCCCCAAGAACAATTCTATATTGAATGGGTACAGTAGGTGTACTTTCGTGCTTGTAAATCTGTATGCTTTAATAACTATGCCATCTTAATTACTTGGTAGTACGTACGTAGTTCTCAAGCCAACTGGAGTAGGGATGTCAAATGACAAGAACTGGTAGAAGTATATCTGAGGTTGCAGCTAACGTTTAAGGCCAAATCAAAAGAAACGGTATTGATTTGTAAATACTGTGTATTACATGTATTAATCACTCGTCAAGCAATCTATGAAATCAACGTCCAAAAAATAAGCACACAAGAGCAAACAATTGAGAAAACATCATGAAGTTAGAACCACTAACTAGAACAACTTCAGAATCATCCAGTGTAGATATGCACTCCAATTGCAATGAGAAAAATAGTGATGAGACCAAAGTAGATGATGGTGTGGACAAGGATAGAGATGCCGCTTGTTTCCATGTTAGCAAAATCCACCACTCTTTTGTTACCTGGGATCTGAAACAGCAGGCCTGGAGTCAAAAGCACAAACAAAAGCACAGCTATTACTACTGGACCCCAATCTTCCATTTCTAATGCTTCTACGAGCTATTCTTTTGTTTAGATTGTAGTGTAAAAACAGATAATGTTTAGAGATGCAGAAACTATGAGCAGTTGTTGGGTTTGGATAGTAGAAGGCAAAGGGGGTCGGTCATATAGGTAGCTGGGGAGAAAGAGTCGCTGGGAAAGACAAAATGAAGATGAGTTTACGTCATATAAAGATTGGATTGGAGGACAAAGAAACGGACAATTTTGCCGCTAAAATGCATAGCTTGACGTTGCTTTGACAACCACGCCACTCTGGGTAGTATAACGTGGATTCGCTATTTTCATTGGACGGTATGCTGCTTCTGTGGGCAAAATCTAGGTGTCTTCATAAGATTTGGTTCTTAGCTACTGGACTGTAGTTGATCTTCGAGCTCCGATCTAACGTTGGGTCATCTATTCTTTACGAATTCGTTACACCTGGTCGGTAGCCTTTGTACATATTGGGGAATAAAACAGTACTGTTGGCCCATTCTGATCTTCATCCAGAATTTGTCGTCCCAAGTGGAGGAGCAGAAATTTGTTTGCCCATCGAAGACAACCCAGTTAAGAAAGGATGCCTACACGCCCAGAGCTAACTGGACCTTTACAGCTCCGTGATACACCTGCTGCTTTCCCATTTGTTTATTTGTGATTTTTTTAATAAAGGCTTTAATCGATCAATAAAGCAAGGAAAAAGAAGCCTCCGAGTGAACAAGTATTAGAAGGAGGCGAATAAGAGTTGCTCCTTTTCCTACATCTTCATAAAGGCAACCCACCATAAAACATACCTTTCCTCTGTTCCAAGCCCACCCATATTCTTTACACCCAAGTTTAACATTCCCATCTCCTTAATCACCAAGAAACTTAGCTCCATTCCATGTTCTACTTATTTGAACCCATCCTTATATTTTCTCATTCCAAGTCATGCTCCACAGTTTTGTACTTCCACCAGATATTCTTAGAAGAGAGATGAACGCCGATTGGGGACCGGTTGTTGTTGCAGTGGCTATGTTTATCCTCTTGTCACCAGGTCTACTCTTCCAGATCCCAGCTAGGAGACGAGCGGTTGAATTCGGGAACATGTATACAAGTGGGATATCCATTTTGGTTCATGCTGTGTTATACTTCTGCATATATACAATCTTGATCGTGGCCATTGGCGTTCATATACATATGCATTGATTGAAGAATGAACTCTACTCCAACCAAGGTTTCATTTCCCAGTTCTGTTGTAGTCTTCTGCTCTGAATAGTAACATAATGTCTGTATATGAAGCTTTTGAGTTCTTTTATCATGTCTTCTTACCATATATCGACTAGTCTTAACCCGGGGTGTGGTGGAGTGGTAAGACTCCTCCTCCCTTAACCAAAGGTTAGGAGTTCGATTCCTGTTTTTGAGTATGGAACACTTTAAAATTCCGGGCCAGCTGAACCTACCCTTAACTGGTGCTTACGAGGCAGCCTAGGGAATTAGTCACTGTGGTCGATGATGAATACCCCTATACTTTCAAAAAAAAATATATCGAACTAGTCCTTTTGCAAGAACTCAGTTTGCCCATCTACCTTATAGTGATACCCATCAGGACAAATAACCCTCAATTGATGCAAAACTAAGCTTTATAAAAAAGGTTAGGGATTAATGTGGGATAAAGTTCCACTGTCCTAAATCTAACTGTTAGGCACAAATTGATAATCTGACTGTGTTACTTAAACAAAAACGCACAAATCGTAAGGAGACACGCCGGCCCACCGACATATCCAGCAAGAATAATTATATGAGATTGATTAACAAGGACTCAAACCAGAAACTACATCACAAGACTGAGTTTCTATACCCTCATTCAAATGATAAGAGGAAAGAAAAGACCAACCAGGGAGATGCAGATCTTGATAGTCTAGATCAAGGAAATCCTCGCAAGAATTAATTACTGTCCTCAGCCAGTGTAGATGCGCACATGAACAGCCAGAATCAGAATAGCGTAGAGGGTGAAAAAGATAAGGGTGTGAACGGCTATGGCCTTGCCATTGGTCTTCAAGCTGCCAAACTCCAACTGTTTGCTGTTTCCTGGTAGCTGAAACAGAAGTCTAGGTTGCAGAAATATAAACAGCACCACCCCAATCAGTACTGGCCCCCAGTCTGCCATTTTTGTGCCCAAGAAGGGAAACAGGACAAGTAGGTTCGAGTAGTTTCCTCTGTAGTCTAAAAGAGAAAATAATAAGCGTAAAAGGTTAGGCTATGGTCATAAGGATTGAAGTTTTCATTCTTACTCGGAATAGGGATGGGAACTATATATGCTGTTGAAGCACAATTAAGTGAGGAGACAGTGGGTTGATTGTACTGATCTCTGCGCTCCTGGTTCTGTCCGGGCACATCAACTAACAAGGCGCCACGTCGTTTCCGTCTATTGCTCAAGTGGTATGATTAAAAATAATGTTTTATTATCTGTATTTAGAATGACCAAATCTTACATGAGGATCCCACACCAATTTAGAATTACCCTATTAGCATGATTTTTGCCAAAAAATAAGTATAAGATCAAAAGGAGTGCATATAGAGTACTTTATCTTACTGAAAGCCATACAGTGAGGAAGCGACATGTCGCTCAAGCATGAGGAATGGATTGTCAGTCCCACTAGTCACCGGACGACGGTAGCGGGGACATTATAGCCAAGTAAATAAAAATATCTCAAACCCATCTCGTCCTCCTCCGTCTCGACTGTACATAAATAACATCCGTCGCCTTTACCTCTCATGCGTTAAATAATTACACAGCAAGATAAAGAATCATAATGGATGCCATTGATTCAGTGTTTGATCCACTTAGAGAGTTCGCTAAGGACAGCGTCCGCCTCGTCAAGCGCTGCCACAAGCCCGATCGCAAAGGTTTACCAATCCAAACACAATTTATGTATTTTCTCTTGCTCAGTTTATGGTCGATATCGAAAAATATAAAACCCTGGTGCAAAAGTTAAAGGGGAGGTTTTGTCGTCTTATGAAGAGTTCACGAAGGTGGCGTTTTCGTACAGCGATAGGGTTCGTGGTGATGGGGTTTGTGGGCTTCTTCATGAAGCTGATATTTATCCCTATTAATAACAACATCGTTGGATCTAGTTGATAACGTAAGTGAAGTTCTTCTTCATCCCTTCAATACTTTTGGTTAATGATTCGGTTGAATGGTGATTGTGGATCATTTTGTTTGCTGGATTTTAATAAAATAAAACCATTGCGCGCTAGTACTCAAAATGCACGATATTAGAATTGGATAATCCTAATCCAGAAGAAAGCCAGTGTAGAAAAGAGCTTTTCTTTACTGTCTTACATAATCATATTGTTTGTGCTGGTGAATTTGGCAGTGTTGTTTCTATTGATCTGCAGGGCAAGCTGGATAGTCAACCTGGGCAAAGGAACCTTCCCTCCCCTAGGTGGTAGCGTTAATGGTGCTTCCTTTTTGGCCTTCCCTTCTTGTTGCGTGTCTGTGCAGACTTTTGGTTTCAAAATAAGGATGTTGTGTAAAGTTTGGTACACTATTATGCAAAAATGTGAGATGAGTTTCAAATTCAGCTCCATTCTTTTTGGGAATTTTTTCTTTTCCTGTTCTTGATGAATCCTAAGATATTCGCATTTTCGTAGTCAAACTTTAAGAGAATAATTAGGTTTTGTGTGGCGCGCTGTCTATGCTATATCACAAATGCTCTAGTTACTAAAACCTGTTCATCGGTGAGCTTCCTGTCCTGGTAGATAATGGCCACGATGGGGATGCCTTCATTACTCTGTTCAAATGGTGAAAGTTGCCTGGGATTAGTGAGGTACAGACCGCTTCAATTATGCACATCTAACCTTTCGTTTGTGGTTCTGCACTTATCATTGCAGACAGATTAAAAGTGGGCTAGAATTATGTCATGTATGTAGAATTCTTTGAATATTACTTCTGCTGAGAAAATTAATTTTTGATAAATGAAGTAGTCTAATTAGTCATCTATGTGGATTCGGATACAGATAAGAATACAAATAGCCTGTTTTTGCAATATTTCCAAATTTGCTTATGCTCACAAGTGCAATTATCAGGACTTTTAGTCACCCGGCCCAATGATCCATTAGTTAGTTCAGTTAATTAAAACGATGAACCGATTTAGTGTTGGCCTAGTGTTATACCGTACTGCGAATTTTTGAGTTTAATGTTTCGCTTTCGAATTTTGTGAAAGTAAAATTTATAAAATATATTTTATTGAAAATGATCTGAGATGGAAATATAATCATATCAATTTATAATCTCAAATTAAAGAGAATTAGAGATACCATATCAATTTATGTTTATGGTTCCAGATTAGAGTGAATTTGGATGATCTAGCGCTTTATTCTGAATAAATATTAAAGGTATTTAATATAATTTAAATAAATAATATAATTAATAGGATATATTTATTTCTAATTTTTAGAAATTAATTTCTGCAAAAATTATATAGATATGGACCAACTTAAATTCAGTAAACCGGTTTTAATATTGAAATTACCAGTCTCTACCCGCCACGAGTTCACTCGTGTCACGTGTGGAGCTGCTTGAAGATAAGAGCTCATCCTTCCACTACTCACCTCGTTCTCCCTCCACAGACGCACTCTTTCCCACCATTGCAACTAACAAAGAACCCTAAAAATCAATTTTTAATTCGTTTGGAGAAACTGATTTCGATTGCATTTCTGCGATGGCTACTGCTCTTAACTTCAATCTAATAGCTTCATTCAAAGGCCTATCCTTATCGTCAAGCTCATCATCTTCATTCCTCAAAGGCGATGTAAGGTTTGCGAAGATGGGCCACAAAAGCCCTGTGTGGTCTTCGCCAAGGGTTCCGTTGACAATTCAAATGGCACATAAAAAGGGAGCCGGGAGTACAAAGAACGGGCGTGACTCCCCGGGCCAACGCCTCGGCGTCAAGATATTCGGCGACCAGGTTGCCAAACCCGGAGCAATTATAGTCAGGCAACGCGGCACCAAGGTGCGCGGCCTTGAAAAATTCGCATCCCGCCTAGTTTATGGTTTCATTAAATTGTTGCGTTCTGCTGGGTTTACTGATATTTCGAAGTGTTATACTTTCCTTTAGTCAGTGAAGGTGCTTGATTGTACTCTTAGTTTCTGATTAGTCGAGTCTTTTCAACTGATTAAACTTACAAAGTTTATAAATTTTTGCTGGAAGATGAAGACTATTATCACAGCAGAAACTTGGTTATGTGGTTGATTTTCTTAAGCTAGCTTGGAGCTTTCAATGCATCTATTCTGTATAGTACTTTGAAATTTTCTCGATACTGGTTGCCGACTTATTCTCATATTTCATGTTCAATTGATCTCTTAGCGATTGTTTTTGCAACCTTTTCAGTTCCATCCGGGGAAGAATGTGGGTATTGGGAAGGATTACACTATCTACTCTCTTATTGATGGACTAGTAAAATTCGAAAAGTACGGGCCTGACAAGAAGAAGGTTGGTTTAAAATTGTTCCAGTGTCCCAGTTTGTGATTAGTAGCACCAGATGTTTAACTATTGAAATAACAATGCAGATTAGTGTTTACCCACGAGAAGTTCAGCCAGAGAACCCCAACGGCTATCGAGCAAGGAAGAGAGAGAACTTCAGGCTGCAGCGAGAACGTAAGAAGGCAAGAAGGGAAGCCTATGTTGCTCGGCCTCAACTGATTTTTGCTTCCAATGATGATGCTACGGAAAATGCTGCAGTATGTTGAGTCTGAAATATGCTTCCCTTTTTTCTTGTTATTTTTTGCTTTATATTTGGTGAACCGTTCATAGTTCCTGTAACAAGTACAATCCCCATATCTCTTGAGGCAAAGGGACTTGGTGTGTTTGAAGGTTCTCTTGTCAATTTGCTGTACAATTTAGCGTTTAAAAATTTTAAGGCTATTGATTGTTGGAGTTATGTACTGTACTGTTTCTCATATTACAAACTTGCAAGCCTGGGGCTCTAAAGCCCTTAAGTAATCGGCAATATTGCATATTGGATAGAAATTATACAGACTCACTCATTTTTACAAACGGAAGACGACGTGAATTCTCCTCCAAAGCCCGCTGAATTGTTCTCCTAACCCCAGTATGACCAAGATTTAAAGCCCAGTAAGAACCTACCAGATGACAAGACCCAAGGCCTAGTCAACACCCAGTGTGAACAAATTTCTAGCCCAAAATAAATACATTTATGGACGCCTAAGGATGGATAAAATTCTACTTCAAAACCCAGTCTGATGAGATTCAACTCTCAGTAAAAACTAAAAAACCTTAGGCCCAATAACAACAGTATGAACAGCTTGTCGGCTTGATATGAATCAAAATACAGTATGAACGAGACCCTAAGCCCAGTATTTAGGCCCATTAAAAATCCAGAATGATCAGATTTCTAACTCAAAATCAACAGATTGCTGGCCCAAGATGAATAAAATCGAGACTAAGACCCAGTAAAATCTGGTCATCAAAATTAAACAAAATCTTTCAAAATAAATTTTGTTGAGAGTGGGATTTGAACCCACGCCCTTTCGGACCAGAACCTTAATCTGGCGCCTTAGACCAACTCGGCCATCTCAACCTATTAAATTGTCATAATTATCAAAATAATTAACTAATATAATTTACAACGACTAACCATGTTGCTGTTACTTATCCTAGTTATGCAGGGCGGCATTGTTTTCATTGAAGTTGTCGGAATCCTGTAGCCACACTGTTTACTTTTCTTGGGTTGCTTTTACTTATCCAGTTTGTATGGCAGGAGCTCTGTTTAGTTTATCGGAATTGTGAAAATTATAATGGATATAATTTTTTAAAGGAAATAAAATTATTTTTTTAATTGGTGAAGTTGGAAGCAACTCTACCAATTTCACCGAACCAAACAGGATATAACAACCCAACTGGGTTGTGGAAATTTAAAAGAGGGAGGGATGGTATATTGGTCTCCTATATTGAGCAATTTTGCAGGGGGGAGACATATGATTGAGAAAATGGTTTGGTATTTGAAGAAGGAAATTCTCGACGAATTTTGTAAATCCCTGGTATAAAACCACGTGACACTAAAAGACCAGAAAAGGGTTGATGAAATTTCCACGTGACACTAAGTGACCAGGTCCCAGGGTGTTGATGGAATTTCCAACTTTTCTCGGACTTTGAAAAGGGTTCGGCGTTGGTTGATCAGTTTACTCACAATACATGCTGTGCTCCAAGAAGAGCTTTTCGAAAAGGATCCTCTTCCACTAACCCAAAATACATGGATAGATTCCAAGGTTACACCTTCATTTACACAGTGGTTTCCGGACCAGGTATTTTGTAGAGAATATACATACTTCAACATAGTTGTTAGTAGGAGAAGGCCAAAGGTGGACTGAGGGTAACAGTAGAATGTATGTAAGTTCCAAAACATTTGGAATAGGTTATTGACATGTTTGCAACTACGAGGGGATAAGGGCAGTAGATCCATCGTCATCGTCCTCCTCATCTGGTTCTGTCATCCAGGGTAACTTGGGTCCCTGTCAATGATCAAAACCCAAGAAATCAGACACTATTGAGCACAGAACGGTAACTGATACTACAATGCAGGGAGTGAGGTTTTCTTTTTGCATACACATGGAATATTATTCCCTGTCCTAATATTAGTTAGACCAACAAAAGCACCCAAATATGCAGAAAAATATACTCTGATTAGAATTTTTCAAAGATAAAACAAAAGAAAGAGGAAATTAAGTTTGACAAGCCTACATTTTCCGTGAGTAATACAGGCCACTTAGTAGAGTTGCAGAAAATAAAAATCTAAAGATGCTTCCCTATGCCAAGTTCCATCACAAAGTTCGAGTTCTTGTATTAGGGAAAGAGATGGGAAGAGGGACTGGTTCAGATAACTCATAAGAGGCAACACTAGGCAATAATCAAACACATAGCTTCGGAGTCCAATTACCTTTCCTTGGCGTATGATTGTTGGCAAAGTTCCAGTCATGTCAACCACAGTAGAAGGATCAGCCACTCTTACACCGCCATCAACAACGAAATCAAGACCCTGAGGTAACTAAATCTCAGCAAAAGGTACAAACCAGATGAAGAAGTTCCAACTAAATATTTACTACCTCCAATATTTCTAGAAGAAGACGAAGAAATTTTAGATGTAGTTAATTTTCAGGTTGAACTTAGAAAAAAAAAACTACCATGAAACATAGGTTAACATGAGGAAACAAACAATCAGCAATTCGAAGAACTTTCTTCTACATTAAAATATATGAGTGGTGCTTTGAATTTTATACATCCCATGCATTATAGCCATCAACATGTCATTGAAGAAAAAACCCATGGCCGGTGAAAGGTGTCAAGATCTTCCGTTAATTTGAGAAAGCTGATTTCACTCAGGCACCTTAGCTATTATTTTTCAACCTTTTCAGTCCAACATCATAAAGCCCGACAACCGATGCAGTACTGAAGGTAATATCCCGCGAAAAATCAAAGACTTTATGTCATTCATAAAAACCCAAACGCGCATCAACACTAGGACATTTGAGAAAATAATTCTTCTAAGTGTTTTAGATAAACCTAGATGGTACTTAAAGCTTTAAACATATAATAAAGCAAGCCTTCCTCAGACAATACCATACCTCCGATCCATAAATATCAGCAATTACAGAGGGATCTAGCATCCACTCGTCTTCGTTAGGTGACTTGACACTGAACAAAGAACACCATTTAAACACATGGTAAGTGGAAGCGAAATGCATCACAAAAATGATAATGTTTGAAAACATGGAAGCATTAGAGTGCATTTTACACATACACTAGACACCCATATTGCTGTTACCTTGATTCCAAAATTAGTAAAATGCAATTATGCAAATAGCCACACTGACCTTGTCGACATAAGCGGTGCATCGATCTTCTGTAGTATAGCCTGGCATATTGCATCATCAGGCATACGAACACCCACACTTTTTCTCGAGGAATATCTAGAGATTGTAGCCCCATACCTCATGCATTGTTTTGGCAATGCTTTGCTAGCAGTTAAGATGAAAGTGTACTGTTGCAAAGACATAAATTCAAGAAGTCATTACCATCCTAAGCAGTGTGAGTCTTGAGAAATCTATCGCACAAACTAACATCAGGTTTGTTATAAGTAAACTGTCGAGCAAATAACTAAAAGGCCCTAGCTAACTGAGCAGCCAATTCGATTATCACAACTTGGAATCCTAACACTAGCACTGAATTGATTAAACAAAATAATCTTACAGGTCCAGGCAAGCAATGTTTAACAGCACGGAATATGTTTGCATGGCCTTGGCCATCACCGAGGGGGAATCCAGTTGTATATGTATCTATGTCCCTAAAAGACCGGCACAGTATACTCAGGGGCTGCACAAACGGAAAAGAGCATTCATCCAATTCCATAAACAACATACCGCTCTAAAAAACCCTGACAAGATCAGCAAAATCATCATATGCCAAGTTTATTACCTTTGAAGGTTTTATGTTTTTTATTCTGCAATCAACAGAATGTTCAGATTGGGAAGCATAGGGAGACTTAAGCAAAAAACCCAAATAAGCTGAAAACGATACTGTTTACCTACGAAGACGTTCGATAGCCGATTGGTTTTTCATGTGGCAGACAATTGCATACCTAACAAGACAGTAAAGAATATTACAAATGATCAAACCACACTACATTAACACATTCCATTTCACCGAAAACAAAATTACAGAATCAAAACCCACACAGTGTCCGTAGGAATGACACCCACAGCTCCATCTTGCAAGAGCTGAACGATATGGTCCAAGTCCCACGTCTCTGCTCTTGATGGGTCCGCTTTCACGTAGAGCATCCCGTCCTCCTAATGTTACCAATAAATTAAAGAGAAATCGACCCACGGAAGTAGGAAGGATAAAAATCCTACAATGAAGAAAGCGAGGCATTGTTGAAAAGAAAGGGGAAGAATCAAGTGACCATGGTAAAAGGAGGAGGAGCGTATTTGAAGCGTTTGTGATTTCTCTTGACAGCCATACATAAGATAAAGACCCGAGAAGGATTGCGTTTGTTGAAGGAGACGCAGCTCGCGAACGGATAGTTAGAACGCTGTGGTTTAGCCAGTAACGGTGGTGGTATGTAAGATCCGTGACTGTACAGTTTCGCAACCGCCATTTTTGGCTCCCCTACGATTATGAATTGATCAAAAGAACAATCGGTGAAACAACTAGGAAAGAGCGATTCCCCTTTTTTACTGGGTAGAGACTGAAATAACGGTGAGTACACGCGTCGCTCACTCCTGTGCCAAATGCTAGAACTTGCGGAAAGACAAGGAAGGATGTAGAATAGTGAGGATACGTATCGTCAGACGCACCTGCTTAAAAAAGAAATACCAGAGAAGACACGGGAGTAGGATATATGTAGATTAGAGAGGATACATGTCGTCAGGTGCACTTGCGCCAAAAAGAATTACTAGAACTCGAGGGGAAGAGGAAGACACGGGAACGCATAGATTAGAGAGGATACATGTCGTCAGACGCACAGCTTAGTAAAGCAAATGGGAAGCATGCAATGGAAGAAGCGATGGACTCACTGGACACGTGTCACTCACACGTATGGAAATGCCGATAAATTATTTCATCCGCCTATATTTGACAAAAAGAAAGATACATTTCTCAATCTTCTGCAAATTACGGCAAACTGTTGCGATGTCTGTCCGAGATATCGATCGGAATTCTGACATCTTCTTCTTATCTTCATCTTGGCGGTGGAGGAAGAGTAGCAGGAGGTGCATGGGATTTCGCAAAACCAACCCAAGCAACTATGCCAACGGCGAGAATTACCCATCCTAAGACGTCATACTTCAGATTACTACTTTTCTTCTTCCTAAAACTCTGAGTACGATAGAAAAAAAAGGAAAAGAACGGTATTTTAAAAGGGAAAAGGTATAATGCCAGATACAAAGGCTACACTAGGACAGGAGAAATGACCGAATAAGCAACTTCAAACCCCATTCTCACAGAGACCAGCCTTGCACTAGTACAAGAAGATCTATATTTCTTGCTTGATCAACAGTGTCTCATCAAAACAAAGTGATGCTAAATTACCAAAAACATGTCAAATTCAAAACCCATTAGCTTCAAGTCAATACACTTGTCTAAGAGTGATTTTGAAACCTATCTTCATCCAAAATTCGCAATCAGCAACTACTAGAGAAAAGTTTTCCCGATTATACTCGCAACTAAAATGGGCGTGTGACAGGGAAAGTAAGTGCACAGGAGACGAGATAAATAGGAAGTCACCTTGGTACTTGATGAAGCAGAAGTTCCAGAAGTCAGTGCATCTGTCATTGCCTGTTGGCCTAGACCATGTTTATGGAGCTGCATGTGTAATTCTGGAGCCTAGGAATAGGAACGAAGTCAGATACTATGAGCCAAGTAAGCCAAAATATCTTCTGATAAACTCACTTGGACAAAAGAAAAACCAAAAGAATCATGATGCGTTACAATAATACTTTGATCGATGAAGATAATCATGTTTCTATATGCACGATTGCAGATTATTCCCTGGCCAAACTCAAGCTGCTAGTCAGGCTTATTCTGAATATGTAGCACATTGGTTAACTACTAAATGAGCATAGATGCCAAACTTGCTTGAGGCAATAAGAGCTGAAATATGATACAATGCGTGTCATAGCAAAAATTTGTTTTTTTTAAAAAACTGAGCATCGTACCTGCGCCTGGGATTCCTAAAATCAGCCTACAAAGAAGGTATGGCGCAGCAGATAGCCAGAAACAAGAGGAAAAGGAGAAAAGGAACCCTCCACTGTCTCACATAGTATTGTCAAGTTCAAAGTTGCATAGTACTATTCCTAGGTAATAGGATTGAATAAAGCACTAGCTAGAGTACTTTGAAAATTTGATTTCAAGCAATGTACAGAGCTGTGGAGAACTATTCTTACGTCAAAAGATGCTAAATTGTTGACTTGCACTGCAGTGTTGAGCAGATATAAGATAGTTAGGCCTCCTGTTTACAAATATTAAACCATGCAACCGAATAGTGCTCAACTCATCAAGTTGATTGCTCTATCCAAGTATCATTGAGAGCTTATTTTGGTCTGCTAGTAAATAACTGATAAGAAAATTTCTGCCATTTTCAAATACAATATATTTGTCTTATCAAAGGGGCGTAGAGCGCTCTACCTTGGAAGCCATTTCCAAGGACTTACGGTAAAGCTCATTGTTTGGATCCTGCAAAAAGAAAACCATCATACAATTAGGATTTACAACATGAGCGTATAAAGAATCCACACACTTGCTTTCAGAATTTTGCAATAAAATATACCTCATCAATAGCTTGCTGAAAGTAGACAGATGCTTTTTCAAAATGTTCCCTAGCATCGTCCTGATCTGGGGTTAAAAAAGCATATGATGCATGAGCATTACCTAAGGACCAAAGAGTTTCATGCTTCTTGGGCATGATCGACAATGCCTCCTCCAGCTTTGAAATTCCATCTGTGTAGAAAATCCAACAAGTTCAGTGCTCAAAAACGAAATTTCACCGGGAATAATTCATTAGTCCTGATTTTGGAAAATACTCGGGATAAACGAACGCCGACTGCAAAGAAACTGCATTTTCATTTTTTCATTCATTTCCTATAAAACTGGCATCGGGTGGCAGAGAGTGTAAAAGCATAAAATCCTGTGTTAGCCTAAGTTTTAAGCTCGGATATACAGTCATCCCAAAATAAAAAAGAAAACACAAGCACCTAGCATCATCTTCTTTGAATCCGGGACACTCTGAAACTGAGCCAGCTCTAATAAAGCTCCACCCCAGTTGGATAAATTCTGCCAAAATCCACAAATTCCATAACTTATGTTTCCTTGAAACCAAAACCCACCAGAAAAACCTCAACACCTTTTCAAAATTCCAAACTTTACTGTCAAAAAAGCACATAAATTTAGGCAATGTTGTCATAAACAGACCTTATCAAAGAAGAAAAAATAATACATAACAGAACAATACGGGAAAACACCAATTTTATAATAAGTATACAAAGAGACAAGTGAATAGAGAAACTAACATCGGCATCCAGAGGGTTCTTGGCGTATGTAGCTTCAGCTGATTTACGAACGTGTTCAAAGAACAACAACCTATCAAACTCCTGTTGCATTTCCATGATGTCTTATTATCTCCCTTACTTTACCCAGACAACCGATTCAGAGATAGCCTGTCTTTGGCATCGACGAGGGGAATTAGGGGAGAGAGCATAAACAGCATTCATCCGACTGGTTGGTGACAGAGAATCTACAGTCCAAGTTTAGGTGCATGACGGCTCAGTCGATGAGCGTAAGGCCGTGCTTTGTCTGACTGTGGCTCGTCAAGGTGACACGTGGTGCATCATAAACGACGATATTTAATAAGGCAGGAGCGTTCGCTGTCGTTGGCTGGGGCGTCCTGTCGTTGGACAAATTCATATAAATTTATATGTTTATTATTAATCACACATATTTTTTCGATATAGTTTGAGTATGATTGAGACAAATAAATATTTAATATTTCACCTGACCAGGATATTTTTAATGTCCACATTATTCCCCATATTAAATATATGTCGGGAAATTTACGAATAGAGCCACATTAAAAATTACTACATCATGTGAAGAGGATTGGCGTATTGATGTTGTTATAAGGCTTTTGTCCACAACCCACGAGACACAGTAGGCGCGTAAAGGCCATGTCTCTTGTGATTTAAAGCACAGCTTGGCTTATTTTTCCGCATCAAACAATAAATATCGACCCGATATCTCACAAGAAAATGATTTGCCAGCTAATAAAGATGGAGTACGCGGTTTTACATTATTGCCCATTGGATTTCTCTGAAATCACTTCCCCGCCCCAGCTTACTAATATGAACCACAAAAGAATTGAAAAAAAAAAAGAGGGAAAGGCTAAATCAATTCTTTAAATAAAATTCAAAATTTAGGTTTCCGCTTTCCGCCGAACGAGATAAATCCCAATAACGCGCGTGAAACGCACCACGCAAACTGTCTTCTCACCGTCTTCGTAAGGACCGTAACTGTCCATTGGAGCTACCAGATAAATACAAAAGAGATATCAAATGGGCATGGCAGAAAAGAAATTACGTAAACTACCAGAGGCCAATTCTGTGAAACGAAGATAGACAGGCGCAGATAAAAATAAAATACCCCTCCAGTTCCTATTCTCTCACATACCGTGTCATCGCGGGTTTCACGGTTGGGCAGATTGAAAAAGGTATTCTCTCTCTTTATTGTTTCATATTTGGATCCGCAAATTTAGGGTTCTTATCAGTCTGTTAAAATTCCGTGGATATGCTAAACAAGCTTTGATTTCTTCCATCTAAAAGTCTGATTGTAGGTGGTTGCTCTCATTTGTTTTACTCGTCAGTGCTGGAAGTCTATGTTCAGGTAGCTTAGGGTTTGCTTTACACTTAAAGCAGATTATTTTTGTTTATTTTCCCTTTTCAAATGTAGGTTCTCAGTCTTAGGTTGGTTGAATAAGTTTCTTTTCTTTTGGCATTTGTGCAATGAGTTGTTTGGTCAATGTTGGAGTCAGATTTGAGGTCATGTTTGCGTTTTTAGCTTGATACTTTTTGTTGATTTTCATACTGTCTTAGTAGTCTTACACTGTTCTTTTTATCACCTCGTCTCGGGTATATTTGGTTTCTAATATATGCTGGGAAGTACTGGGTTACTTTTTCTTTTTGTTTGTGTATTTGTTTATTTATTTTTGGCGGAAGTTAGCGATATCTACTCGAGATTAGCTGGGTTTGAAAGCTGTAAACTGAGGTGGTTATGGTTCCTCTTGTAATAACTATGATTTTGTTTCAGTTGCTTCGTTTTGGATTTTTTTTAAAAAAATTCTTCATGCTTGAATTTAAGTATTGGCTGCAAGGCATTCGATAAAACTGTTGTCTGCTTTGAAAAGCACTAGAAACAAAAACTGTTTTGGATATTTAGCCTCAGTTAATTTCTTTTAGTGGTGGTCCGATCCTAAAAACATGTGTGGCTATCTTTGTTAGTGTATACTTTCCTGTAATCATGTTATGAACCTGTAGAAATGAAGAACTTGTAATGTTCGTACACTAAATCTGGGTCATTTTATTTGGAAGTGAATTTTTTCCTTTCTTTGATTATTCATCATTATCATGCGGATCTGTTTCTTCTGCTATCATATCAGGGCTTTGCTAGATGGAAAATATGCAGAGCTTTTGGAAGTTGGGTGACGAGCTTCGAGGACCACTAAAGGTCTCAGAGGATCGGAAGTGGTTGATGGCTGCATCTAAGTTGGCTGAGCAGACGACATCAAAGGGTGTACACATGAATAACCTTGATCTTTCAAAAGGTTTGGCTGAAATAAGATCAAGGGATAAGCTTGGGTTTCAAGAAGATAATAAATTTGAAACCCTCAATTTTAGTATGTTGAACTTGGACTCCAAGATCACAGAAAATGTGGCGAAAAATTCGTACTGGAATACTGCTTACCATATCAATGAAGTGTACCCGAAAAACAACATTGGCAATCTTACAATCAGCAAATACAGCGGCAACAATGTCAGCAGCAAAGAGAGTAACATTAATAGCAATAACAATTACAACAATGATATCAACAATGCAGTTGACAAGAGATTCAAGACGTTGCCTGCTACTGAGACTCTTCCACGGAATGAGGTACTTGGAGGATATATCTTTGTTTGCAATAATGACACCATGCAGGAAGATTTGAAGCGCCAGCTATTTGGTAAATTCTTACTCTTTTTCACATGTATAATGTGGATTCAGGGTGTAGTCATTAACATAATCTGAACCTGTTATTATAGGTAGTTTTTAATACTTTTTTGCCTCAGTTGTAATACTATCCCTTGTTTGGCAATCGTTTTCTTGCATTGAACGATATGATACAACTATGGAAACAGCTGTTTATAGATATTTGTGGATTTTGGTACTTAGTTAAAGTTTATTGATTCATTTGCATTGGTTGATCACTTACTTGACAGGCTTGCCCCCAAGATACAGGGATTCAGTTCGGGCAATAACACCTGGCTTGCCTCTTTTTCTCTATAACTACACTACTCACCAGCTGCATGGTATTTTTGAGGTTTGTTCGCAGATTCTACACTTCTTTATTGGTCAGTGGTTCCATTAGGTTAATTTTGGAAGTATGACCTAGTTCATATGTTAATTCATTACTGTAAAATCCCAATCTTAGAAATTATGTATGGCTAATCTTACTGAGATCACTTTTCCTGCACTAACCTAATTTATGTGATTGGCTCACAGTTTTTTTAAATTATTAGGGTTTAGAAATGTTTTTAATTCACTCTTCTACAGGCAGCAAGTTTTGGGGGTTCCAACATTGACCCAACAGCTTGGGAAGACAAGAAATGTAAAGGCGAGTCTAGGTTTCCTGCACAGGTGAGTGTTGCCTTTGAGGGTTTAGTTTTGATTTCCCATCAAAAGATTTCCTCACATTTTGTCGTTTCTATTGGTTTTTATGCCAAACCAATAGGTGAGAATCCGTGTTAGAAAGCTCTGCAAGGCATTGGAAGAAGATGCTTTTAGGCCTGTTTTGCACCACTATGATGGACCTAAGTTTCGTCTTGAGCTCTCAGTACCCGAGGTATATCAGATTCTTCTTATTTTTGCCCTTTTGGTATTGCTTGATTTGCTTCCTAAATATTGATCTTTTCCGAATTTCCCCACTAAACCTGAATGACTCTGTTTATGCAGACCCTGGATCTACTAGATCTCTGTGAACAAGCAGGCTCCCAAGCTTAAGCAAATATGCGAGTTTAGTAGGTTTCTCGGTGACAGTCAGCTTCCTACTTTTCACAGATTTTCCACTGTGAGCGCAAGCTTAGGAGTTTAAGTCTGGTGGGTTAAACCTTGTTGAGAAGAGTAGGAAGAGCGTGTGAATAAACGCATTTCTGTCATGATGCTATAGCTCTGCCGTTATGTTTTATGGTACGCTATAATTCTATAGACAGACATGCAAATGTAAAAGAGAATCAATCGTAGCTCTATGTAATGGTAATGTCCCTACAACGGGACGGCCTTGCTCATCTTTGTTCTTCCCCTGGTGAACTGATTGCGTTGGCAGTTGTGTTTAATGTCGAGTATCTTTGAGGGTTTATCAGACAGTAACTAACGAAGAAAAAAAGAGCTGAGGTGGAGGCCGAACGTACGGGAACTGGGATCTGTGCCATTGTCGTACTCGGAAACCTTGGGTTGGGTGGGTCGCCTTATTCTTCGCGCTGTACTCGTAAAGATGTGGGCTTAGGGCGGGGAAATTAATCCTGTGTTGTGGGCCTAGGCCGAGGTAGTTAATCCCGTCTCTTGGGCCAGATTAGTAGTTCATTTGGAAACTTTGAAACTTCATTGGTCCATGTGGCATTAGAACCACAACGGATAGTGAAATGGCGCCAATCGATTGCCATTAGTACGGCTGTGGACAAGAATTACATACGCGTAAACACAAATATTAACACGTAACTATCATCTGTTCATCTCCAATTCAAATAATCTCCAATCCACGGCAAGAACAAAGAACACGGGCTCATTCTCTACGTTGACAAATTCTCTCTGTTTCAATGGCTTCTGTGTCTCTATCCACTCTCGGCCTTCCTCAAAGCATGAAACATCCTTCTACTCCTCTCAGTCTCAGTTTCAGTTTTAGGTACAGAATTTCACGTCGTAATTCAAGGTTTGATTCTGTTTCTACTAAGTCACTGGGATCTGTCAAGCGAAGAGAAAGAAGCAGAGGCTGCGTTTGTAGAGCAGCTTCGGTTGTGTTTCGCAATCTGGACGCTGATGACTTCCGGCATCCTCTCGACAAACAGGTCTCACTCGATCAAACTCCGTTCCTTTTTTGGTGCCTTTTTCTGTTCCAATTTTTCCCCATCTATTGTACACTCATTTTTCTTCAGTTTTTCGCCAGAATACGCTGATTTTAAGGGCGATTCCAGGGTTAGATGATATAGGAAAGGCTCTGCTAGGTACTATAACAAACTTTCCTAGCTTAATTGGTGGAGTGGAGTTCACAACACTCTTAATTCTGTCAGCCAATATTCTCATTCTGTTATACTATGCAGGAACTGTGACGGAGCAAATCATGCTTCTTGAGAACATCGGGACTTCAGTTCTTGTTTCCAAAAATCAGGTATTCTTTGTCCTTGATTAAAACTATTAACTATTGGCTCATCTTGGCCTCATGAATCCATACTCACTACTGCTTCACCTACCAGTTGTCTGAACTTCACGGATTGATGATCGAGGCTGCAGATATACTAAACATTGAGGCGCCTGATTTATACATCCGGCAAAGTCCTGTACCGAATGCCTACACTTTGGCTATTAGCGGGAGAAAGCCATTTGTTGTTGTACATACCAGCTTGGTGGAGCTTCTTACACGTAAAGAGTTGCAGGTCTTCGCTTGTCTCGTATTATAAATCAACCATTTCTTTGGGTTACTTCTGTTTCGTTTGCACACTTCAATTTCATTTTGTGAATCACGCAGATTTTGGTTAATGGCTCTAATATATTCTGATGATGGATGATTTTACTTGTTCAATTAATGGGCCTTTTTCTTTTAATGTAGGCTGTTTTGGCGCATGAGTTGGGTCATCTAAAATGCGATCATGGCGTATGGCTCACATTTGCAAATATTCTTACCGTTGGGGCTTATACTGTTCCAGGCAAGTGCTTCAGTTTTTCCACTTTCTAATATTAGGTAGTTCGATTATGATCAATTTGGCTCCTTAGTTTTTTTTTTTTTCCTGACATATGCCAATAAAGATTCATGTTGATGTTTGTTTCCTAACTAGTTTCCTCAGCCTGAAAACCCCAGATTTGTGGGTATTGGTGTTGCAGTTAGCTGTTATTTTGACGGCAAGATTTATGTGAATGTCCATAAGGTTTTGATCAGTGCGTTTCTGAGTTTTTCTGATCACCAACCTGGCTCACAGGACTTGGTAGGTTGATTGCTCAGACCTTAGAAGAACAGTTAGCTCGTTGGCTCCGATCAGCGGAGCTAACGTGTGATCGTGCAGCCCTCCTTGTTGCTCAGGACCCCAAGGTACAGAAACAAACAAGTCTTAATTGGCTTTCTTTTCCCCAAACTGTTGTTCAATTTCATTTGATTTATTTCATCATCTGACCTTTAACGTTCTACAAGAGGTGGTCATCTCTGTTTTAATGAAATTAGCTGGGGGAAGTCCATCAATTGCCGATCAACTAAACGTTGATGCTTTTTTGGAACAAGCTCGCTCTTACGACAAAGCTTCCTCAAGTCCAGTTGGGTGGTACATAAGGTAAGTCAAATCAAGAGGAGACCACTATACTGTCTGTTGTAGGTTTTGCAGTTTCTTTTGGTCATCTAATCAACTGGTTCTGTATAGAAACGCTCAAACAAGGCAACTTTCACACCCGTTGCCTGTTCTACGTGCTCGTGAAATTGACGAATGGTCGAGAAGCCAAGAGTACCTGAGTCTTCTGAAACGTGCAACCCCAGCGAATGGTGTTGTACAGAAAGCTTAGTATGTCCCTGAAGATACATCAACAGGAAACAATTTGAATAGGTAAGAGATCGTACGTTTAATTATTTGTCGAATCCATCTTTTGCCAGCAGAAACGTGGATTGCACTCATACATTTCAGACCTTTTCTATTGTTCATACAACGCGACGCATGAATGTGACAATGGACAAAGCAATTATTCAGAAATAACTGGAGGTTTAAACTGATATGTTGCTCTAACAGATATAAGAACTTGAAATTTCCTATTGTTATTTTGTTGGTTACGCCTTACCTTTGGCTTTTTTGTTTAAATCAGGACATTCGGCTCTTCGGGTCCTTGTTCAGGCTTTTCTTTTTCTTCATCCCTACCTTCCTCACGCGTCACATGCCGAACAAAAAGTAACTGTAATAATACCAGAGAAAGGCAGAGATGGCGGCGAATCAGGTGAAAGTTTACCCGGGGGCTACAAATTAACTATAGTAGTATTAAAACTAGATACCGGCGTACTTTGTGGATCCATCTTGTGTGTTTAAGAAATAGGTTTGGAAGTCGTTCTAATTATAGAATGACCGTCTTTTTTATTGAATCGGAGTCGCGAAAATTATTTTAATGGATTGGAACGATGAATTTATGGTTTACTAAAGTAGGAGAGTTGTTTTTATTTTAATTCTAGGAATATGATTAAGTAATAAGATTTTTTTATTTTTAATAAAAAATTAAAATTTAATGTATTCATATTTTGTATTTCATAAAAAATATCTTTGCAGTTATTTTTATTTCAAGAATAAAAATTAATTAAGAATACAAATTCGAATTAGCAACGCAAATTGTATTTTTTTAATTCTAAAATTTTATATTTAGCCCCCTACAAATGAATTTGGATGATAATACCACGCAGAGTAATATGATTTTACACTAGTATGTTCTTGAATAATAATAAAAGGACAAGCTCTCCAAGCAATCTATTTCCTGCTCGTCTAAACTGGTAAAGAAGATGAATGTATGTGCGTCATTTTACCATAAGTTGAAGAGGTTACATTAATGGAGGAAATTAAAAAAGCATCTTCACATGCTATTAAAAAAGCATCTTTGATCAAATATAAATTTTGTTTGTTCCTTCCTAGTGAGTTATTCAGATTTAATACTCTGCCACCAAATTCAATCACGTTTATGGACGTGCAAGTTCCTTTTTCTGTCGGCTACAAGGGAGAATAAATTATTGTTCACCTAAAACAATAAATATTCTCCCTGGGTAAATAATAAATATTGTTGTGAGTTATTCACAACAATAAATTAGTGTTGGCTACAAGACAAGAAATGCCCTTGACTATAAAATCTAAGAGTTCACCTCTAAACAAGGTCTATGAAATAAATATTTGGTCTTGGAGAGCGATGGATAGAATAATTAATAGAATTTCATACAAGAAACTTAAAAAAAAAACAAGAGTTTGGCGTTTTATGAGGTGGAGCAATGTGATTGATCATTAACTTATTAGTAGACATGTTTATATATGTACATTGCAGAACGTGTTGGTTTTGCTTTAAATATATATTACTTATGCATTATCTAGAAAACCTTTCAGCTTCGACATCCTGTCTTTTCTTTAGCAATAGCTTTGTCCTCTATTGCTCCTGGATTCTAAAATGGCTTTTGTTTTTCCTGTCAACCCAACCATTATCAGCAGTATAGGGATAGGGGAATATTATACATATTTATTCAGGCTATTTTTTAGCTTGCTTTTCAGGGGGCAAGAAGAGAACAATGAACAGGACGGTGATTGCTTTTTTAAAAAACCTATAAGAAAGCGGTAATTTGATGAAATAGCAAGGGATTGTAGAAGAGAGATTTTACTATCGGTTCCTTACCGAATCCAATAAATGGAAACGTTTTTTTAAGAAGAGAATCTCACATTTCTGGTACATTCTTATCACACCGTGCTTTTCTCACATGGTACTTTCCGAATGCCAGATGAGGTTGGTTAACACAAGGACAACAAAAAGAAACCGTAAAGAGGAGAGTACTTGTTGAGTGGACGTAGTAGGTTAGACTAAGAAGAGCAGCGCTTGTTGGGTATCAACAAAAAGTCTTGGTTAAGAGGGAGTTTGATTTTGATGTCAAAAAGTGGGGAGAAGCTGGCTGGGATAGGCAATTGGTGGAAAGTATTTGATTAAAGGGGTAAATAATATGTAGACTGTTGGGGGATTGGGTGTTTGTGCATTTACTCTATTGAATTCATCATTATCGGCTATTCTACAAAACCCACAGTAAGCAATGTTTTTATATAATTTTTTGTATACATAGAAACCAATGATTTTAGTTCTAAACATGTGCCTTTTCTAACGCCGAAAAGTGAATAGAAGGGGGTATTCTGTGGCCATCGGAACATGGTTCTCCATCACTCCCCAATAACCACCCGCACCGACTGGAATAAACGACCGTGACTTACAAATACAATAAAAGGTTTTATGGAAAATCGTGAAACTTAAATATAACTAACTGCAACTGCTCACAAAACAGGGGGCGGTCTGTTTTGTTTAAGACTTGTTAGAAAATTAGCTAACTCGTGTGCCACCACTATATATTGTACTTATCATTCGCCATTTCAACCATCTCTCCCGTGCTGGCTTGGATGGCAACTTTCGTGTCCTTCCTGATGACACAGCTACTCATCCTATCCTTCATCTCGGTATGCAAGTTCCTCCTCCATTCTTTCAGAATATTTCGATTCAAAACCCGTAAGGTTCAAAAATTTTCCGGCTACAAACCTCCCAGCTATCCCATAATCGGATGCTTGATGTCGTTCTATAAGAACCGAGGCCGCCTGCTAGATTGGTACACAGAACTGCTGGCAGAATCAGAAACCAACACGATTGTTGTGCAAAGGCTTGGTGCGCCTAGGACAATCGTGACGGCTAACCCAGAAAACGTTGAATATATTCTGAAGACCAATTTCAACAACTTCCCCAAAGGCAAACCCTTCACTGAAATTCTTGGGGACTTTCTTGGCTATGGAATATTCAACGTAGACGGGAAGCTTTGGCGGACACAACGCAAGCTAGCTGGCCATGAGTTCACGGTCAAGTACCTGCGACAGTTTTTCATGGCTACATTGGAGGAAGAAGTGAAGAAACGCTTGCTGCCAGTTTTTGAGTCATTGGCTGCAACTGAACAAGTGGTTGACTTGCAAGAGTTGCTTAGACGTTTCGCATTCAATATGGTCCTGAAGGTCTCATTGGGCATTGACCAATGCAGCTTAGATCCTTCCCTACCGGTTTCACCTCTGGCAAGAGCATTTGACGCGGCAACAGCAATATCAGCCAGGCGAGGAGCTGCACCTCTCTTCATAGTTTGGAAGATTAAGAGATGGCTTGGAATTGGGTCCGAAAGAAGGCTCAGGGATGCTGTTGACGAAATTCATCGGCATGTTACCGAGATGATTGTCAATAGAAGGAAGACCATTCAAGAAAATAACAGCAGAGAAGATCTCCTTTCTCGTCTCATATTAGCAGGTCACGAAGAGAAGGTAATAAGAGACATGGTGATAAGTTTCATCATGGCAGGAAGAGACACAACTTCAGCTGCAATGACATGGCTTTTCTGGTTACTTTCCGGCCACCCAGATATAGAGCAGGAGTTGGTAAAAGAAATCAATTCTATAGTAGGAAAAACGATGGACTACGACTCGTTAAAAGACCTGAGATTGTTGAAGGCGTGCATCTACGAGTCGATGAGGCTCTACCCACCAGTAGTCTGGGACTCCAAGCACGCCGAAGTCGACGACGTGTTGCCAGACAATACTCCTGTCCGGGCAGGAGATAGAGTGACTTACTTTCAGTACGGGATGGGGCGAATGGAAGCACTGTGGGGGGAAGATTGCCTCCAGTTCAAGCCAGAGCGATGGTTCCTTGAGGAAGACAACAAAGAAACATTTAAGAAAGTATGTCCTTTCAAATATCCTGTATTTCAGGCCGGTCCAAGGGTGTGCCTCGGGGAGGAGATGGCCAGCATTCAAATGAACTATGTAATGGCTTCAATACTTGGTCAAGTCGAAATCAGGCCTGTTAATTCAGAAACGCCGGTCTTTGTCCCCCTTTTGACCGCTCACATGGCCGGCGGGCTCAAGGTTCGGGTCCGAAAGAGGACTCAGACATGCATAAATAAAAAGTAATTTACCGAGTCAATGCTTCATTTTAAGTTCATCGGAAAGTACAACCAGCATGTCCCTTTCCCTATATGACATTTGGCATACCTCCGATAATCTATGATTATGTAAACGCATACAATCATATATAATAGGATGATGAGTGCATATAACTATCAACACCCGCTAATTCAGCATCAACGTTATCAATTACGATTATTAATAGCAGCGGTGATTAAGATAATGTCAGTTCATGATAGACTCTGACCACGTTTTCTTATGGAATATGATACTAAAAAAAATGCTTATAAATCTATCAATACTCTACCTCAATACAAGATTAAACTCCCCCCTCTAAGCTTTCGTAACCGCTTTTGGCCACCCAATCCTCCACAGGTTTCGCGGCTCTTGAGTACAAGACTGAAATGAATAAGATTGAAACACCACAGAAGGCTCTCACTGGCGACACGAGTGCGGCCAAACATTTTTCTATTAAGAGTCAGAAGGTAGATGCGTAATTGAAAAGATTTCTCACATGGAGTTGGCTGTTGAATATAGAAAAAGTTTGCCCAGCAACATATAGTCATGTGTTCTTATTCAAATTCTGGTTCGGATAAAGAATCTCATGTTAAAATAGTGATAGCATCTAACAACCGACCAACCTTTTATGCTTCATTTGATCATTTCAGTGAAACAAGTGAGTTGTGGATTCAAGTCGTGCAAACCACCCTGCAATAGAATAATGCAAATAGAAAATGAGAATTCAAGATATGAGAAGTAGAGCAGAGCGCATAACCACTGAATTATCAATCTAGACAAGGGATACATCTAATACAACAAAAAAAAAGATCTAAACTGGAATTAACATTATGCTAGGATATTTATGCACAGTGATGCCTTGTGTACTCGCCTTTCAGATCCTTGTCCTACAATTAACTTCATTTCGAAAGGTACCATCAGTTAAGAATTAAATGAATGGAAAAGGAAAACAAAGAAAGCAACAAACGACCAAATTGTCTGAAAACCTTATAATCATATATTGATGTGGATGTTTAGGGCTTCAACTACAACCTGTTGGCAGTACAAGCTCACCGTTACGGTCAAGGCCTTCGGTATCCATAAGAAACTGCCTTGAGTCACTAGTTGATATATGCCAATTTTCTGACATGCTGCCACGAACATCAGATTTACATCTCATAGAGAAGGGATTACGGGAACCGTACTTGGACATCAATACACATTTAGCAGGTAAGACACCAGAAACTAATGTGTATTTCCTAAAATTGTAGGTCATGGAATACAATCTATAGCATCCAGGCAACTAAAGGATAAATGGTCAATATCTAAATCCTCTAACTCTCCAACAACATGTTAGCGCAGTGATCTATCACCTACTGCGTTTCCTAAGCTCAGACGGTATAGGTTCGATTGATCTCGAAGAAGTGAGATTGGGTGGTCGATCCACGAGAAGAGATTAGTGGACACTCTTCTATATCAAAAAAAAATCCTCTTAACTTTTTTTCCAACAATTTTAGAATTGGATTAGTATCTAAAGCAATAATAACAACTGAAATGGAATTAAAAATGAAGCTGCATCAGAGGCAAAGCTGACTGAATCAATCCCCAATTGAGATTGGCTTGTAGAAACCAAAATGAATATTAGTGAATACGTGCAATGCGTATCCTGAAGTCAAGTAAAATAGCTAAAGAGGCAGTGAATATCTCATTTTAAGCTTTAACTAAGTTTCCAATTTATATTTCTCCTCTCCCTAACGCATACCCATTTACTAGTCAATGGACAAGCAGATAAGTAGAGAAAGGTTGCTTTAGCCTCTCAACTCTGACTTTTGTGATCGCAGTGTTTTCCCAGTCCCCTGAAACAGTAGAAGAGCCTGTAAAAATTTGACAGCAGTATGTGCGAGGCAAATCCTAATCTGGAGGACCAAAGAGAGGAAGACCTTTTCGTGAAGAGTGACAACCTCTAAATATGCCAGGACATAAAAAAGGCGATATGACCAAGGCAGCCACATTTTTTAGCATGCTCGAAGCCAGCTAAATTAACGTCGGGCAACCAGATTAAATTAGAATATTAATGAGATCTCACCGGACTTTGGATCTTGAACCATATTGTCACTGCTAACATATATGCACTACGAGAGGAGGTTCCGAATTGCTCAATTTTTCAGGAAGCTATACGTCGGGATAACATAGGATTTCCAACCAGATCTAAGACATCAAAACAGTAGTTCGTATCTTGCCAAAATCCTCCACCTTTCAGAATTGAGTGAAGGAATAGCGTGCAAAGATCAGGTGCCACTAACAGGACTAGAGAAAATCAAATGTTACTTCTGTCCAACATGGGAAGAAATAGTCAAGATAAGACAAAAGGTACAACAGGCTTACTTTAGAGAGAATACTACTCGCAATTCTATATGAGATAGCAGCAGGATGCAATTCATGGCTTCAGACATAACCCTTCGCAAGAAAACCATGGGAACATAGGATTCTATCTTTATAACAAAATTCAGAGAACATAGTTAGATGGGTCAAACATTTCTTCTACAGGCCTTAGTGGATTATGGATTTCATGTCATCAAGGCTGGTGAAATATTTCAAAGATCATCCCATATCAACCGTCTCCTTGTTGAGTTAGCAAATGCATGATCACACTTTCCCGTTACCTGAAAAAGTAACATTCCGAACGTTTCCACCATTGGGATTTTGTCAATGGAGTAAAATCACAGAAGATTTCACAGCTAGGCAAACTATATGATCACACCTGCTGTCCCTGTTTGCATTATTAGCTTGTGGAAGACCGATGAGCTAGGTAACCAGCAAACTCTTTTGTCCCATGTTCCTTTCCTAGTTTCTATGAATCAATGTGCAAGATACAGTTATATTTGGCATGTGTAGAATAAAAAAAATGAAAAAATATGCAAAACTTCTGAACTGATGTGGCTACGATTGTCCGGATAAAAAAGACCACAATCATGTAACACTGAAAACCATAACACAGAGATCATTGTTTGTATCTTTCACTCAGCTATCCATCATTATTTGTAAACTTAAGACAACAAAGCGTCCAGAGCCGAGAATGTACCAAAAGAATGCATCATACAATCATCAATTAAAACTGAACACAGAGTCATCAGACAAAAAAATACTGTGAAACTGGATGCGTACCACCTCTGCTCTTGCTGTTACAAACCCATGGCCTGAAACATCTGCGTTAGTTTCTTCACACCTAGATGGTAATCATGCTTTCCTGCTAAAAAATCTTTCCAGGAGCTCCGTCTGCTGTTCAAATTCCCGGCTGTGAAAACCTGAAAGACACCGTCAAGCGTCGTAACAAAATCACTTACCAATATGTTAATGTGCGGTATAGTATAAACATTTTAGTAACAATGGTGTAGTATCACGTCACATCTTTGTTTACAGTTTCTCTGTAACATTGATTGCATTCAATATGATGCAAATGCATAAAGTAGAGCCATAACAATATTATACTTAGGTTTTGGAAGCAAGTCGACATTTCCCCGGGACAACAGATGACGAAGTAACTCGTATGCCATTCCCCTATGCTTAGTATAATACTCACCTTGAGTTTATCAGTATCCTAAATACTGATGGGTTTAGATATTCCATATCTTTGTCACGCTCAGTTACAGACAGACTAAAATGACTTCCAGGTTTCTCATTTGCAATAAAACAAAGACATACCTCCTGCTAATCCATGTTTGTATAATCAATCGGGAGCTAGGGACAAGCGCGCACCATCGGCATCGTGGAGAGAATGCGAGTCGATGAAGCAAAGTAGCGATGGCGAGAGGATGTAATCCGCATTGAAGTCTCGCCGCTAGAGAGCCTAACGGTGCTCAATGGAGCGAGAGAAGCCGAGTCAGGTTCTCGTTCACCTAGCCTACCGGAACCGTGCAATCTCTGGCAACTTTCGTTCTCAGTCCGAAACTATAAGACAATGTCAGCTTCGCTTTTAATAGATTAAAAAAAAATGCCAGCGTCGCTTTTTCTTTTCCCGCTGTTTCTCCGCAAGTTTTTGGGCTTGCAAGGCCGTTGAGAGAATTGGACTTCTAAGCCCCGAGGATGTTGAAACACTGCGAGCATGTTTGAAATACAAATTTATAAAAAATAAAATAAATTAATTTTATAATAAATAATATATTGATTTAAACATTTATAAAAATATATTTCTTGACGTATAATTTTAAAATATTCTGAGATTAATATTGGAATTATTAAATGGTCTCCCCCGAGAAATAAGAAAAAAGTATATAAAAGTAGCTGCTTCACGTTTGTGTTCGGATGAAAAAAAAATCATAATAAATAGCAAATTCTATGCTAGTTAATATTAAAAAGCATTAAACACAATAATTATTGGATGCGTTATAACATTATGTGGTCAATATTAATTTTTTACCCTATAAATCGAATAAAATATGCAATCCTTATCATCATATATGTCACAGAATTGAGCATATAACAGGGGACGAGACAGGTTTGAGTTAACAGATGGATGTATACGGCCGTAAAATCCACCCGGTTTTTCATTAATTTTTACCTTATTTTATTCATATTCAGGATTGACCTTGCTATAAATGGTATTGACTGACGACATTATATCTTATTTTTCAATATTATGTGTTTAGTACTGGAATATAATTAAAATAAGGCTTACTATGATAATATAGGTGTTGTCTTTCCAAAATTTTGTCCAGACTGTTAACGTCTCCAAATATATTTTTAAAAAATATTTGCATTGAAATTAATTTTCTATAACAGAGAAAAATAGTTCACATCTATAACAGACCAAAAATAAATAAATTTCGAATATTAAATAAAAACAATGAAAAATGTAAAATAAGTTGGAATATTACGAAGCATGAGATTAAACGCGCGTTACACAGAAAATCACGCTTGTATTCGTGCGCTTAAAGAAGGAACAGATCCAGGGGCCACAGGGGGAAATTAAGTCCCCTCTCTCCTCCGTTTTCGGTCTTTCTACTCTTAAGCTTGGGGAGAAGCAAAAGCAGAAGAGCTACCAGAAAACCTGGCTTTCGCTGCGTGTAAGATTTCATATCTATACTAAATTCCTCGATTCTTCAATTCTCTAATTGCAATATCTTTCCGTTGTCGTAAAATCCCAAAATCAAACACTTTGTGTTGCTGTTAGAACGAGTCTCCCTTGAGGAACTTCAGTGCCCCTTACTACCCGAGTCTTAGTGTGTAAAAACAAAGGAGAACCTAGTTGTGAGATTGGAGCCGAAGTTTAGTGTTTGGGGCTTCATTTTTTTTTATTTCCTGGCGCGGAGTGCAGCATCATTCCATTGTTTTGCAAAATCAGGGCTATTATAGGGTTAGATTTTTAGGGGGTCCGAATGAAATTCACGCTTAAGAATGCCTGGTAACTTTGATTGTTACGACGCGTGTTGGGCTTTAGGGCTTTGGTGCTGTGTTTGATGTTTTTTTGTGCCTCCGTGAAGCTCGGGTTTGGATATTTAGAAAATCTGTGAGACTAATTTATCGTAGCTAGTTATATTTGTGCTGGTGACTATGTCTATGAACAATAATAATGCGCCCAAGAGCCTTGGGCAATCGTCGTCGCCTTTTGGCAACGCTGGGATGGTGAATCAGTCAATGCCCTCAAATTCTGGATTTCCTCCAGCACAAGGTCAGGGGCAAATGGGTGCTGGCTTTCAGGGTCAGTTCCAGTTTTCCCAAGCACAGGCTAGTGCCCATGCGCACTTGAAAGCACAGCAGGCCCACGCACAGGCACAAGCAGCTCATGCTGCACAAGTTCAAGCTGCCCATGCACAGTTTCAAGCTCAATTACAGGCCCAGGGGATGTCTGTTAATCAAAACCAGAATGTTGGCATAGGCAACTTAGGTGGATCTTCACCGTCATTTGCCACACCAGGTAGTGCAGCAAGTGCAAAGAGGCTGCCTCAGAAACCCCCTGTTCGACCACCAGGTATTCCCATGACAAACATGGTATCCCCATTGAAACCCATGGATCTTACACCTGCAGCACGGAGGAAGAAACAGAAGCTTCCAGATAAGCAGCTGCAAGAACGAGTTGCAGCAATTTTACCAGAGTCTGCTTTATACACACAGCTTCTTGAGTTTGAGGCTCGTGTTGATGCTGCTTTGTCCAGAAAGAAGGTTGACATCCAGGAAGCCCTTAAAAATCCTCCCTGCATGCAAAAGACTCTTCGAATTTATGTCTTCAACACATTTGCCAATCAAATCAAAACAATTCCCAAGAAGCCAAATGCGGAGCCTCCAACTTGGACACTAAAGGTTATTGGTAGGATCTTGGAAGACGGGATAGATCCTGACCAGCCAGGAGTAGTGCAGAAATCGAACCCTCTGTACCCTAAGTTCTCATCTTTTTTCAAGAGGGTGACTATTTCGTTGGATCAGAGATTATATCCTGATAATCATATTATTGTATGGGAGCATGCTCGATCACCTGCACCCCATGAGGGTTTTGAAGTGAAGAGAAAGGGGGACAAAGAGTTCACAGTGAACATACGACTGGAAATGAATTATATGCCTGAGAAGTTTAAGCTCTCCGCAGCTTTGATGGAGGTTCTTGGAATTGAGGTTGAAACCCGTCCTAGAATAATAGCTGCAATCTGGCACTATGTGAAGGCGAGGAAGCTGCAGAATTCAGATGATCCATCCTTTTTCAACTGCGATCCACCTCTCCAGAAAGTATTTGGGGAAGCAAAGATGAAGTTCACCATGGTTTCACAGAAGATATCGCAGCATCTATCTCCTCCACAGCCGATACATTTGGAACATAAGATTAAGCTTTCCGGGAACAGTCCAGTTGGAACTGCATGCTATGATGTGGTGGTGGACGTCCCCTTTCCAATACAGAGGGAGTTGTCTGCTTTGTTGGCCAATGCAGAGAAGAACAAAGAAATTGAGACATGTGATGAGGCAATATGTGCTGCTATAAGGAAAATTCATGAACATCGCAGGCGGCGGGCATTCTTCCTTGGGTTTAGTCAGTCCCCTGTGGAATTTATTAATGCTCTGATTGAATCTCAAAGCAGAGATCTGAAGCTTGTAGCTGGAGAAGCTAGTCGAAGTGCTGAGAAAGAGCGTCGATCAGATTTCTTTAACCAACCATGGTAAGCAACTACTAATTTCCTTGGTTGGCCCTTTTTCATTTCTTTCATTTTGAAGCTGTCCGTAGATTCACCCATTATATTTGATTGTCTGTTTTTGTTATTCAATTTGGTTTAGTTTTCATCAGACCGATTTCACCGCGTTGCATGTGATTTAGCATAAATCAATTGAATCTCTGTCAAGAGAATCATGCCATAATGCAATATTTTTATTTTATATTTCTATGTGGACATCTTACTGATTGAGCTTGTGGGGCACCTTGGTGGAAAATCGAACTACTCAAAAGCAAAGACTGTTTTTTGTAGATTCAATGAGTCACTGTAACTACGAAAATCATTTACATCTGTAGTGTACCTCCAAATCACAGCTCAAAAAGATATTGATTTCTTTTTTTGCTTGTTCTTTTGTGATATATCAGGGTTGAAGATGCTGTTATACGCTATTTAAATCGTAAGCCAGCTGCAGGAAATGATGGTCCTGGAAGTATGAGTTAGGAGCTCTTAAGCTGCTCTCCTATGCCACTCACTAATACCTTTCATTTAGCATCAGTAGGTTTTCAGATTTGCGTGGTGAAGTGGCTTTGGTAGCAGCATCTGTCTCAGTCCATTATTAAACTGCCTTGCAAGGGATGTGTAACAACAAAATCAGTTGTGTATTTCTTTATACTTAATTAGCTGTTCTAATACTTGTTTTACTCGTTATGCTAATAGATATTTGATATGCTAATTCTGTTGAGTTTGATGGTTATACCCATGACTTGTTGACATGCATTAATAGCTGCTGTTCCCTCCAATTGTGCTCACAAGATGATTTATGATCCTCTTGCTTTTGGCGCCTGAGTCCAAAAATTTGAAATTAGGACGACGGATTTTTGTTTGTCAGGAATTTGAATCTAATGTTTCTCATGGGATTTGCGGTATGTATTATTTATTCACTAGTTGTGTTTAGTCATATTATGTTTTTTCTTGTTATGTTGTCCAGAAATATATTTCCAGTGTAAAGTTTAGAGAACTGGAGATATCCGACCAATACCCCAGGTCTATATATTTTTCATGGTCATCGGACGAACCAGAGGTTGTTGTACATTCTCTTTTTTTGGTATATTTATACACGTTAGAATTTTCCTCGCTACTTTTATTATTGTGAAAAAGACGTATTGATAGTGTTCTTAGTTAGTAAATTGGAAGTACTTGAACTCCGTAGCCCCTTGAGCCGATAGCAAAGTGGCTACGAGCAAAGCCGTTTACCGCTAAAGCCCTGGATACTGACATGCCGTGTCCGGGGATTGCTTGACATTTTCAACTGGATACTGACCATCAGGATACGACCTAGTACTCTTTCCCTGTATGCGTCTTTGCTAGGTAATTTTGAAGCGACTGGCGTCGCATTAATTTTATTTGTTTTGTTTTGTGTGTGAAGATGAAAATGGCCCACATTTAAGCGGTTTGTCATACAATCTTGCAACGGTAACTTTATGTTGCCGTACAAACAATTGTTGTTAATACTCATTTAAGTAGGGATTCCCTGGACTGCAATTAAAGAGGTTTCCCATTGATGAGGAATTTGTGGCTGACAAGTGACCCAAGATCTGTGTCTTTTGCAGATGTAACTTTGCTTTCTGTGAAGGTGGGCACTTGTTAGGAAAATGACATCTTGCAGACAAGATAACAGATAGTAGAGGTAAAAAAACAGTTGAAAATGGCCGTAGATAGCCAGTTTAAGCTACTATAAATGCAATATTGCCACTTGAATCATCAACTGCTTAGGACTATGAGTGATTAATCCGGCCGTCCCTCAAGTTTAGTTGCAGTAGTGTTTCAAGTGGCGCTGTATGAAAACACAAAGAAGACTAAAAACCATTTCAGTTAGCAGGACCCTGCTGGACCTGTCATCGGAAGAGATTACAAGCATGATCAAGATTAAAAAGCACTGCAAGTCTCAGATTCCTGGGGAACCTGTCCTTGAATGATAACACAGACAATAACACTGATAGGTAATTCAGTGAGGTTTCCTGGTATGCCCAAATACATCTTATCTTGAAATTTTGAGGTACCTCACTTGGTATTGGAAGTTCATCGTAATATACATATATGGAAACACTTTGGTAACCAAAATCCTAGTCTCTAAAAATGTAGCCATCCTTTCCTTTCCTTACTTGTATCGACCAACTGTGTGGAGCATTCCTGTCACCAACGGGTTAAGTTCAAGCCATCATAACAGAACAGTTGAGTATGAAGTTACTTAGCCTGTTCCGGCCACACTCGAGAGGATTCCATTGCAGTTCCTCCTTTCCGGAGTCCGGGCAGCAAGTATATATAGCCATGCCATCGCCCGAATAAGAAACCGTGGATGTAGATGCGCCTATTACAAGGAGTTCGTTTCCCAGAGACTTGAAGGCTACACCCCAACCTTTGTTAGAATCTGCTCTCACGGGGACTCCTCCCAATCTTCTCCACTTCTTGGCCTTTTTCAAATACACTCTTAGCTCATTTGATGAAGTCTCGAGAGAGTAAAGCTCATCGTTCACAACAGCAATGAGGGGTGGAGATTGGAAGGTGGTTACGGGGGTCTCTTCCAACATGTTTGGAATCAGTTCCCACTCCTTTTTATGCTCATCGAAGGCTTCTCCACAGGTGAGATTTTTTCCTTCCTCGTTCCGCCCACCAATCACGTAAAACTTGCTATCCATGTAACAACCCGAGCAAAGCTTCCTCTTCCGATTCATCCTTGGAAGGCTTTCCCATGATTTAGAATCTGGGTTGTACTTTTCAGCAGTATTTAGAACTTCAACACCCGTCCCTGTCACACCACCAGCTACAAAAGCAAATGGACCACAGGACGCAGAGGCAAACAAACACCTGGGATAGATCATGGAAGGACCCTTTCGCCAGCTATTCGTTTCCAGTTCATATCTCCATACAACAACACCTTCTATCTCCCTGCCTGAAATGATCAGATGTGTCCCTGCACAGAGTGATTCCTTGTCCCCAAAAGAAAAACAGCAATCAGCTGGCAAGTCCGGGAGCTTCCTTCGAGAGCTGAAACGTCGATCAAATACCCACCAACTTTTATCTCCTGTGGCAAAAATGAAAACAGACGATTCTCTAACCCCAATTTCCCTTCTTATCTTATAGAGCTCACCACTCTTCAACAGAGAAAACATTCGTTTGTTCACTTGTGGGAATTTCCAGTATTCTGATCTTGGAACCCTTGCCAAAATCTGATTCTCCAACTCATCACTGAGCGGGGGGTTATAGGAATAATCTGCATCCTGAGGTTCTAGACTTAACATATCGCCAACTCTCAACTCTCTAGAAGAGGCTGGGTGCGAGTCTAGGCCTCCTCGATTCATCTCACAACTAACAAGCTTTGGTGGTGGGGAGCTATAAGACGAAATAAAAAAGCTACTGGCATAATCTACTCCGACAACCTTTTCCTGCCGGGGATACGATCATTTCTGCAAGCAAGCCTTTGATCATTATCGCCTTCTAACTCTTGTCCTCGGGAAATGGATCAGAAACATCCAAAATCTATTCTCTGTAAATCAAAATTCAAAAAGAACTGAAAATCGATAACAATCAACTCTCATCAGGAAGCACTAACTATAACATGTAGAAACATAAGTTTTCAGTCTATTTATCAAACTTTGACCGGCGAGTGATCAAGGACGCGGATCTATGAAGAAACAGAGACAGAAATATCCGGAACCGACCAAAAGGTTTTCAGGTTTTGGTAGAAATGAGAGAATATGTATATGGACTCGACAAGTCTTTCCAGATGAGAACTCAGACCATCATATGGTTGATCAAAACCGAACCATCCCCAAGAAAGAGGATACCGATCCACAAAACCAAATTCCAGATGGCATGATCAGCTGATGGAGAAGAAAGGAACTACCATTATTAAAAAAGCTCCTTAGCCAGATGGGCTCTGTTATCAAATCACTTGCACGATGAAAACCAGAAGCAAGGAATGACATTCAGAGAAACAAATTGAAATGGAATTGTAAACAGTATGGTTTAATAAGAACTCAAAACAACCAAGTTGACTAAACATGCATATTCACTAACCTAGCAAAGCAACGGACAGGAATGATCACAGGGCTGCTCTGATGAACTCATATATACACATGGTCATAGACGCACAGGTAGTGGAAAACGGAAGGAAGAACAGCATACCAAATTTGTCAAGTCAAGTCAAACAAAGTAAATGGAGGGGAGGTTATAGACAGAAATGAAATCACCAAACACAAGTCCGAAAGGGCTTTGGCTTATGCAATGAGACAATACCTAGAATTCGGAGTTAAGGAGGAGAGAGAAAGAGGCAAGCAAAAGGAAATACATAAACAATGAAGGTAGCAAAACGCAGATAGCATCCAATACAGAAAGAGTGGCCATTTAAAAGGATTATTTATGATATTATATCGGAAATGGGTGGGGAAAAGAGTTCGATTACAAGACAAACCATTTTGGTACCTGACGTTTTAACGCTGATTTAGTATGTGACTTGTTTACAAGATTTCAATACTATGCATTTGGTTTTTATGCCATTAGTCCTGCTCTTCTTGTTGCTACCATACATCACCATCTCCAATATCACCACCCACATCTTCCTCTGCAAAAAAAAAAAAAAAAAGGCAATTCTTTTGTGGAAATTTGATTCTTGTTGGCTTGATTTCTCCGGGTAAAGAAAGACGAAAACATATATTAAATATGTTGAGAGAGGCAAAGTCAGTTTCTGATTGTTTCTTGTCATTTTATTATAGGCAAAAGAACTGTTCATCCACGCTTTCTAATGGGAGATCGTGAAGGAAAGCTATGTGCTTGAAAACGTTTTTACATTTTATTGTCCTGTGGTTGGGCATAGACTCAAGTGTCCAACTTAGACAAGAAATCTATTAACAATGGCTCTTTTAAAAGAAAAGAGGGAAGTAAAGCTATCTGTGAACTGCTTGCACATTCTACGACCACCATCTCCAGCTACTACTGGCTTTATTTGGTTGTTTGCAACTTGCTTTTTGACTGCTCTAGTAACATTGACTTGTTCTGTAAATCTTCAAAATATGCATCTGTAAAAAAAATGTTAGAACATCTTTTGGTCTGATTCTTGCAGATAATTGCCTTTTGCCTGCCCAAGTTGGCATGTGCAGGCAATATCAATTAAGAGTCCTGTGTTTTCTGAGTAAACAGTCAAGTTCTTGCATGATTATTCAAAAAGTCAAAACAATTTATGGGCTATACCACAGATTTATACTTCTATAATCATTTGTCGTTTTCCCTGTATAACGTGGTGTGTTCCTCTCCATTAGCCTTTTTCCTCTAAAATTACGGGCCGCAATGATCAAGCAAACCAGGAAGCCTTATCACATGACTCAACCAAATAATTAACTTTTAGACTGTAAATATTTAAATACAATATGGTTCGGCATTTGATGTTTGTGCTCGGCCGAGCCTCGACATAAACCACCAAAGTGGACAAGTTGGTAGCACAAGAGTGAGAGCGAATCTACAACTTTGCGAAGATGAAACCCAACACTGTCAGAGTTATTCTTCAACCCACAAAGGCTTTTTATTAACAAGGTTGCATCTGATAAGAGAAAACCATTCAATGGATTTGGTAAGGCCTTTAGGGGAAGTAAAAAGTTTCGAGCTTTCTTAGAAGCCACTATGGTCATTACCAAAATGGTTTACTGGGTTCTCAAGGATGTTACTACACGACAAGATGAAAAGGCAGGATGAGCTAAGTTGCCATCCTTAAAAGAAGATATAGATTATAATACCAACCTATACCAATGAGAGGTTAGCCATAAGCGCATTGGCCCTGATCTTTTGTTTCGATTGTTTGTCATTCCAAGGTTGGCATTCTTTGGAATGTTAAAGACATGTAAAGTAGCCAATCACGTTCTGAGGAATAGTGCAATAGACCTGCATAAAGGAGGAGAAAAGGTTGGCAACTCAGCAGCTGCTTTATGATAGATTATTTGATCAGTAATATAATAATAACAAGTGATTATGCATCTCCTCCGTAGGATTATGTACACAGGCTTGAGCTGTCCACAATTAACCCTTTTCTCGACACACTTTGATTTGCATATGCAGTTGCATAATCTTTGGGACACTTTTGAAGAAAAGCAAAGCACACAGCAAGTGGCAGTTGGTCTAGAAAGCTGGGCTTGGTTAACCCCAAGAAACCAGTGCAAATAAAATATGCAAGGTTAGAGGACATGACATGTGTCCTATTCAGATTGTGCTAATCAAGATTATCAATAGAGCTAATTAGAAAAAACAGGGTTTAAGTTGTTTAATCCAACCAATTGCGCTCAAGATGCCACGCCACGCCTTTTAAACCAGAAAGTGAAGTGGGCATCCACTGGATAAGGTTTTTCTTTTCCCAAGTGTTTCTTTTCTTTCAACTGTAAGCATATTTTAGGCAAAGTTTGAGTTGGTTCTCCACTGATCATTTGGTGGATTTGATTTACCTTTCCCCTTTATCTCTTTTATTATATTTCTTCCACTGTCATCACCGCGTAGGCTTAGCATTTACATCCGACAGATGGCTTAGTTTAAGACAGAAAACTCGTGTTATTTGGGTCGATTTGACAGAGGACAAAAGCCTAATCAGCTAATAGACCCACAGATTTGGAAAGAACAGCATGGTAAGAAACCGTAACCCCAAAAACAATATTAAAATGGAACCCACTAATCCTCTCTTATTATCCCTTTTTCCGTGGGGAATGAGGGACCGAATAAACAAACCTTCAAATCAAAAGGACTCGTTTACCAAAATTGCTTACTTTTGGGATACTACTCCTGAGCCATGTGATTCCTTGAGAATGGCGTATAAGACAGCATTTGGCAGACAGGTGTCTTGCTTTTAAAACTTTAATCTTTGGTATTTTATGTATTGGACCTCGAAACATACTTATTTGAATGTCTTTGAATGTGACCCCTCCCCTTTGATTCTTAATTAGAAACTATACATATAGGTACCAGGTTTTACATTATTGAGTTTGTTCTATTTTGTAGTTCCTGTCGGTCCACATCCCATAATTATGCGAGAGTCTGATAGTACAACACCCTCAAGTATTCCTTGCACTATGGTATTACGATAATTGTTAATAATATAATGTTTGATATCCATAATTATTAAAGTTTGATTCGGAAATATTTAATATTGAAAATTATTATTTTATTAAGATATAACAAAATCAAGTTCGATACGCTCCAATGACACGGCAGCGGCGGTGCATGTGACGCTTGTACAAATCTGTATTTACCGAACTAACCGTCCATATTGTACGCTGTCAAAAGTCTTACAAGATTTTCATCGTGAAAAGCTCAACTATCCCAATCCGTTAGAAGACTCTGTTGGGTTATCTTATCTACATTTGTGGCCTGTCCAAAACATGGCAAACCACACGTGTGAGAACCATATAATTAGATTAAAAAATAAAAACAATTCGGCAGAAACAATATGAGAGAAATTAATCCTATGTTTATCCTTTCATATAATAAATAAATATATCGATAGATAGCGAATTTCTCATCCAACTCTAACTCAAGGTACACCCAACAGACTTGGATAAAAAGTTATCATAGTTCCGACAGACGAAGGTGCCTGGTTAGAGTAAAGAACTATAAGGTAAAAGACAGGAAAGCACACCGTCTTTGTTAGAATAAATACATTTTTTTTTTCTTCAAAGTTTGGCTTAGATGTCTATAAACAGGATAAGATTTGGGCTACCAAGAGATGCTTTTCAAGCCTTAGGAACACGCCTTGGAATAGTTTGGATGTGACAATCTAACGAGACAAACATAACTGCACCCAGTCATCTATCGATTTGACATTCCAAGAATGGACAATTTTCTAGATATAATACCCATATCACTTGAACAAGAATATTACACGCATTCGAAAAAGACGTCTTGGGTTGGCTCCGAATTCCTAGTTAGTTTTGACTTGCTCTAAATATAGGAGAACTGGGCCGGGAAATGGGCTAAACAACGTTACGTTGAAGCCCGTATTGAGTTAGGTTGCTAATATAAAAGTCCAAATTGAGACTAGAGGCTAATCAGGCTAGCCCAACAAGAGCCCACAATAACTGAAGGGTAATACCCACGAGAAAAAACAAAAACAACAAAACTCGGTGACATCCACAGGAGGAGAAACAACTCAGCCATGGCGACCGCATTTTCTTTATCCAAATTCCTCTCCTTCTTCTTACCTTCCAATCCACCCCCCAAAGTACCACCGCCACCACAGCTCTCACTACGCAATTCTTTACCGAAAAAGCATAAAGACAGTAACTTTTCTCCGTTGGTTGTCGAAGAGGGTCGTTCTGGCTCTTCGTCCTCTGAATTGTCTTCTGTCATATGCCCATCGCTCGCATATGCCAACACTCTTTATTTCGGTCCAAATTACAATGTGGAAGTGATGCAGGAAGATGAAGAGGCAGAAGACAGGTTCTTGAATAGGTTCGAGAGGGATGTTTTCAGAGCTGGAATCGTTCTAGAGAGTAGGAGGAGGATGTTTCACGAGGACTCACGGGACAAGAAGAAGCGCAAGACACGTGAGGCTGCTATGCGTAGAAGAAGAAGGTTGGGGTCGCTGTTCTTTCTCTTTTTGTTACTATTTAAAAATCTTTATTGGATCGTTCTTCTTTCGTTTGCTTGGCTGCTGATAAAATTTGCTTGAAGTTCAGTAAAAAGGTTTACTTATCGAATTCAATAATTGAGTTAGCTCAAGAAAATTATTTGACTTGTGGGTTGTGCTGAATTGGATATTGATCTATTTTTTTCCCGTCATATAACTGGTTTTCTGCATTTAGTTTGGTAAATGGTTGGTTTTCCTATTTTCAACTTTTAGTGTTTGAGCAGTGAGAAGCTAGAGGAATTGATGAAATATGAAAAGAACAGTACCAGAAACCAAGAAATTACAAAAGTTCATGTTGTACGTTTCATTGTGGTGTTTACTTGTTATTGTAGATGGAATTTGCCAAGAGAGAGAAAACAGTGGAATACGGTGACACTTGTTCATGAAATGAACTTTTGTAATTTCTATATTTTGCTTCTTCGCAATAGACCTACGGTTTTAGCTTCAGGATTGCTTTGGTTTATATGTTCATTGAAGAGTAATGCAATCTAAATTGGGCAATGATTTCTGTTATAGATAAGGTTTGCTATTTTGGTGGTATGCTTTTGACTCTTAATCATGTGTTAGTACGTCCTACAAGTGATGGGGCTACATATTCTGGGAGAGTTATTTGGATTCTTTTATCCAATAGTCATATCATGAATGTTCTTATTCATATGTAGTGAACTGGCATGTACTGGCAATGCTTGGGCTTGGGGACTTTTTCTTTTATTTTGTGTTACTTGGTAATGTCTTGTCTAGCTCGTTTGCTATTATGTTAGCACCCACCTGAACAATATCCATGATGGCTTTGTTATGAGAAATAGGGCTTACAATTGTTGTTCTGTTTGGCCAGGCGCAACTGGTTAAGACCTCGACCATTTAAGAAAGAAAATGATTCCACACCCACACCCACACCCAATGAGGAGGAGACGGAGGAAGACGACGATAACTGGGAACTACCTGATGGAGACCTTCCTTACTAAACGTTTCATCCTGCCTTTAGAGACTAGCCTTTTCTCCTCTGGAGCAGGAGGCACCCTTTTAAATTGAAGTGGGTGAAGTAAATCCTGTTACTTGACTGACTCTGTTGATTTGATTTTGTTATGTTTTCCCTTGTAAACATTTCATACTGCATTACTTCATTCTCGAATCGATTTTAAAGCTTTTTTTTATTGTATGTGCTTTTCTGGTTATTCCCCCCTCTTTAAGATTATAGGTGAAGATCCACTATTTCCCTGTAAAGCATCGATTGTTCGTACCTCATATCATTGAATGCTATTCTGAGAAAATGGTATGTAAAAGGAAAGAACTGTTCTAAGCAGGCACCTACGTTTCGATCTTAACAGTATAATAACAGTGTCTGCAAACCTGACTACCTTTCATAAATTTTACAATCTTCATACTTTAGTTCTATCTGGTCAAGCACTTCAGAGTTTTCCTTGAAGAGAATAGTACGTCTGAGGTTCCATCATCCTGTAAGAAATTTCGCTTTGGATTTCTTAGAACATGAAGAACGAGCTTTTTAAGTCATGGATTCTGCTTTCCAAGTCATCGCAGCAGTTTGCGTGCATGGTATTTGCCTTGCTTATATTCCTGCTAGGCTGACAAAACACACCATATTTCTCTGGCTCCATGTACTCAACGCGAAATCCAACACCTTCAACCAATTGTGTCTCCCTACTTACCTCACAGAGAGACATATTAGCCACAAAGGGACGGAGAACTCCGAAGAAGTTCCATAATTTGAAGAACTCAATAGTTATGTTGTTACATTTGAGGTGAAAGAACCCACCACTTGTGCTTTCAGTGCTTGCATTCCTTGAAGGAGAATCACACCCAATTGTCAATTCCTTGGAATCACACCCAAGTAGAATTGGGTGCCAATCCCCTTTTGAAAACCCTCAAGAAAGAGATCCATCACAGAACCATGACTCGATGGTCATTATAAGTGTTCTATTAGGTGTTGTGGCTGCTCTCAATACATGCACCATCTTTCTGCTCTCTGAATTCTAGCAATAAAGACCACAAAAATGATCAAAAGGAAAAATAAAAACAAAATAAAAATGAAAACACAAAACTCTTACAGATGGAAAGGAACAATGAACGGAAATTTCTTACAGATTCACACAACCAGAACAGCAATAGAGACAGACAGGGGATTTTATCCTTCTCCATGCATTCATCTATACCAGTGTTGGATCTCTAGCTACTCTTGCAAAAACGACTAGGGGAGCAAACAGGGAAAGCCGATATGAGTCAATGGACCGGTGCTGAAGATAGAAATAGTTCACAGATTTGGAAAAAAAAAAGAGAATATTTTGAATGAGCAGTAAAGAGAATCATACCTTGTTCGTCGAGAACGGTGGAATGTAGATGATCAATGCACTTCGCTTCTCTAATCTGGGCCTGATATGGACTTTGCATTATAATAGGCTTCTGCGAGCCCAGAAGTGCCCTACTATTGTTGTTGGGCCTATATCTACTCCAGAGGAGAATGTATTTTCTGTATCTAGTAAGTAATACATGGGTTCGGGACATGCTTGGCAATTCATCACAGAGAGGCCACCAAAATTAGCATTCTGATTCTATAACAAAAGAAAAGAAAAGAAGAATTTGTGAAGACCGATGCTATATCCTTTAGAAAATCAAATCATAGAATAAAATAATAAATAATTCACGACATCCATTTTCTGCATTTTATTTCATTTTAAATGATTTGATGGTTTAAATCCTATGATTCTATGGTCCAACACAACCCACATGGCAAGGACGGTGACTTGTGCAATAATAGCGATGCAGGCGTCCATCAAGGACCGCATCCGTCATTGGATGTCCGCGACGTGGCGTGACGGATCCGCGTATGGTATCCAAATCAATGCTTATCCCAAGAGAAAATTAAAAAGAAAAAAAGATAAGAGAACCCTCTCTCTATTATTAGAAAAACAAGAAAAAAAGTGGATGCCCTTTCGATAACTCGAAGGGCCATAAGTATCTGTCTCATCTTGCAATTATTATGGCGTATGATTGAATTGAATTATTGTCGTGATCTGGAATCCTGCTCTGATACGCCACAGCACTTATATACGGTAATAAAAACTTGAACATTAGGCTAGTTAAAGAAATTGTTTTATTTTTTTAAAAAAAGTAAAGTAAAGACCTTAGACAATATTATTCCAACATTATTCCACGTATGTAGGTAAAGAGAGTTCTAGAAAAGCCACGTATGGCTTCTTCATCTTTTTTCTTGGTGCAGATGATTAAATACAGAAATTACCCTGTAATGCCTTGGTCACCGTTGCTAATTAGTAATTAGTTCATGTTTTCTTCTTTTTTTATTAAATTATCATTTAAATAGTCTTAATACAACATACCAAGAATGTGATTATGGGGCGGTGGTGGTCAACTCTTAATTTTGAAAAGCTTACAGGTAGGCGTTCGTTGCAGTATATTATACGGCAAAATCGAGGACACGAAATCTCAACTTTTATACTGGCAAAATCTAGCTAGCCTCCTTTGCGAGGTATGATAACGCTACAGTTATCATTTCTTAGATATATGCAGTAAATTGCATTACAAAACCAGAGTTATTTAGGCAGGACAAAATGCGGAGGATCTAGCTGGACTGATGTGTGAGGAATCAGAGCAAGCCACGCATCCTAGAAAGTAGAAGGTTCAATCAATTCTACTCCTCATCCAACTGAAAGAACAACCAATATGAAACTGAGCTTCTGAAAGAGCTTGAGACCAACCAAAAAGGGGTTCATTATCTGCAAATTCTACAGCTCCAATGGAAGAAGAATCGAGCCAAGTGACGGAAACAACAACGGCCAACAACGTGGTTACCGGTGAACAAGAGCAAGAACGAGACCCGGAAAGTAACACTCTTCAACAGCCGCTCCTGAAGAGAAATAGAACGCTTTCTTCCAATCCACTAGCAATAGTCGGGGCCAAAGTTTCCCATATTGAGAGTTTGGATTATGAGTAATAACACAGCAGCTTTTACTACCCTTCTTTGTTGACATTTCTTTAAACACTTCAGGAGCAGGTTTTACGGAATTGGCGTGGCTTTGATGCAGGATCAATGAGAATGATCTTTTCAAGCATGATTGGCGAAGCAGATCCAAAGTCCAAGTTTTGCAGTATGTGTTCTTGAAATGGACATTGGCTTTTCTAGTAGGACTTCTCACTGGTTTAATTGCCACCCTCATCAATCTCGCCGTCGAGAACATTGCTGGCTACAAGTTTCTTGCTGTTGTTCAGTTCATTGAGAACGAAAGGTCTTTTAACATCTTCTTCTTCGTCCAGTTTGTTTGCGGCATGGATGATGGCTAATGATGTATGGTTTTTGTACTGATCTACATCATGCAGATACTTATCGGCGTTTGCCTATTTTACCGGGGCAAATCTAATTTTGACGGCGTTTGCTGCTGTTCTCTGTGTGTGTTTCGCACCAACCGCGGCGGGGCCTGGTATACCTGAAATTAAGGCATATCTCAATGGAGTTGATACGCCCAACATGTTTGGAGCCACAACCATGTTTGTTAAGGTAGGCTGGGTTTCGATGGAATGTTTCACTATCACATTGAGCTTCGAGCAACATGATATAACTTGTATTAGCGCAGGAATTAGATCACTACAATAGCACAAGCTGCACTCATCTAAAGACATCATCGACTGTTTCTTTCGATTGAATCAGCTGGAACTGAATTTCGATAGCTGTTTGATCATTTAATGAGACAGGAAACTTGTTAACTAGTAAGCTGAGCTTGTTCAGATCCAGAAACTGGTTCAAATTTCAGTTATCAGACAGGATCTGTGTCATAATTTCTATTACTCCATATGTATAATGCACTTTACTATTCCATCGACTTCTGTAGATAGTCATATGTTTAGGCTTTTGGCATAACTGCTCCTTGTTGGTTTCTCATGAGAAACGGTCTGCAAGCCTCTACAGTTGATTTGTACTTCTGTATGAGGATTTGTTTTCGGATAGCAACGAAACGAATTTGACTGTTCAGAAAAGAATCCAAGAAGAACGTAGACTTTCAAGAATAAAAATTCCTTGCTCCAATCAAGAATAAATTTAAATGATTGTTTTGCCATTTCAGATATTTGGAAGCATTGGAGCTGTGGCTGCTGGTCTAGATTTAGGGAAAGAAGGGCCTTTGGTGCACATTGGAAGCTGCATTGCATCCTTGTTAGGCCAAGGGGGACCCGACAATTACCGACTGAAGTGGCGTTGGCTTCGCTACTTCAACAATGACCGGGACCGGCGAGATATTATCACATGCGGTGCTTCTTCAGGTGTTTGTGCAGCTTTCCGAGCTCCAGTAGGTGGTGTCCTGTTCGCTCTTGAAGAGGTAGCGACATGGTGGAGGAGTGCGCTATTGTGGAGAACTTTCTTCAGCACTGCAGTAGTCGTGGTAATCCTCAGGGCCTTTATAGAGATATGCAATTCAGGGAAATGCGGGCTCTTTGGAAGAGGAGGGCTGATCATGTTCGATGTGAGCGATGTAGTAGTAACCTATCATGTGATGGATATCATCCCAATAACCTTGATTGGCATAATTGGTGGACTTTTGGGGAGCCTCTACAATTGCCTTCTGCACAAAGTCCTTGTGGTCTATAATCTTATCAACCAGTAAGTCATCTGAGCCAACTCTCTTCATTGCACTGTTTACAGTAGCATAGGTAGATTGCTTTCTGATAATCATTCTTTGGGTTTATTGCAGGAAAGGAAAAATACACAAGCTACTTCTCAGCCTTAGTGTTTCACTATTTACCTCCATTTGCCTGTTTGGTCTACCTTTCCTTGCCCATTGCCAACCTTGTGACCCCTCACAATCCGAGCATTGCCCCACTAACACCCGATCTGGGAATTTCAAGCAGTTCAACTGTCCAGATGGGCACTATAATGATCTGGCTACTCTATTATTTACCACAAACGATGATGCCGTTCGAAACATTTTCTCCAGCAACACTCCGAAAGAGTTCCAGCCGACAACGCTACTAATTTTCTTCGCTCTCTACTGCATTCTGGGACTAATTACCTTTGGCATTGCTGTGCCTTCAGGGCTCTTCCTACCTATCATCCTAATGGGCTCAGCCTATGGTCGCCTGCTTGGTCTTGCTATGGGATCCCACACCAAAATTGACCAAGGCCTCTATGCCGTGCTAGGAGCAGCATCACTCATGGCAGGATCGATGAGGATGACTGTTTCACTGTGTGTAATTTTCCTGGAGCTCACCAACAACCTACTTCTGCTTCCCATTACGATGATAGTCCTCTTAATAGCCAAAACAGTCGGAGACAGCTTCAATCCAAGTATCTACGAAATTATACTGGAGCTAAAAGGCTTACCTTTCTTGGATGCACATCCTGAGCCATGGATGAGAAACCTCACTGTTGGTGAGCTTGCGGATGCCAAACCACCGGTGGTCACTCTTTCTGGAGTGGAAAAGGTGTCTCGGATAGTGGATGTCCTCAAAAACACCACACACAATGCATTCCCTGTCGTCGATGACGGAGTGGTACCTCCTGTTGGACAGGCAACTGAAGCAACAGAACTGCATGGTCTGATATTAAGAGCTCACCTTTTACAAGTCCTGAAGAAGAAGTGGTTCCTGCACGAAAAGAGGAGGACAGAGGAGTGGGAAGTAAGAGAGAAGTTTGACTGGGTTGAGCTGGCTGAAAGAGAGGGAACAATTGAGGATGTCTTTGTGACAAGGGATGAAATGGAGATGTACATTGATCTGCATCCTTTGACCAATACAACACCTTACACAGTCATGGAGAGCATGTCTGTGGCAAAAGCCTTGGTGCTCTTCAGACAAGTAGGACTTCGTCATTTGCTTGTTGTTCCCAAGTATGAAGCTACTGGGGTAAGCTAACACATCATTTCACATTTGCTTCATCTAAGCATTCACGTTATTTGTTTTCTTCATCAACATATACTGTACACTCCTGATTTCACCCGTAACTAGAAGTAACATTACAAAATGTAGTCTTCTTTTTAAGAATTCCGAGGCTATTGATCCAGTTATGTGCAATTGCAGGTTCCTCCAGTCATCGGGATCTTAACTAGGCAGGATTTAAGGGCGTATAACATCTTGTCTGCCTTCCCTCATCTGGAAAAGACCAAGAGCAGAGAAAAGAGAAACTAGATTTATCCCGTTCAAATTTTGCCTTCCTTCATGGCAATATTATTTTGCTTGGAGCATAATATTTCTCTATTTTCTTAAATTTTACCCATTTTGTAATTCATTCATTCTATTCCGCTGCAGAGTTGATGTTAAACAATATTCATCTGTTACCCCTTTCCATCAATCTGTTTTTATGCCTGTCTCATTGCTTCACATGCAACAGGGGGTATAGTTACAGTTGCCTATATTGATAATCTGTCTGTGCAATACTTTTAGACGTTCCTACACCCTTCTGAGATATATCTTAGCATCAGATTTTCTTTTCTTAAAGGCATCATACCTAATGCCATGTGGCATCCTCTCAACTTCGTGCAAGATATGATGCCTCTATGATTTTGGACATAAAGGGAATCAATGTCTCTCTTCTTCAACCCTGATTTCCTTTTTTCTTGACGCCTGCGTCTCTTCTAGAATCCTCACGAGTTTTAGCAGAACATCTGTACTACAAAGCAATAGTTGCGGATCACTTCTGATTGTGGGATCATAATCTCAAAAGAGATCTCTTTAGATCAGATGCTACTTTGTACGTCAGCAGTTTAAAGTTTGTAGGAACCAAGAGTTATAAGCTATAAAGCAAAGTGTTAACAACAGGGCAGGCATGATTGGGTATCAACGAGGATGACGATAAGATTGTAAAAGATGGCTTATGAAATTGTAAAATAACATACTGGATTTGAAGTGTGGGAAAACAGACACATACAGCTTACCTTTAAGAGCTAGCAAAAAGGTTAGAGACCATGAACCTTTTCTCAATTCCACATTATTAGGTTGGAAAAGAACCCTACGTTTTCAACAATTGAGAGTAATCATGGGAACAAAATTATTACACGGCATTTTACATAACCCACAAGTAAGCGGAAGCTATACCTATTTGAAGCTTCCCCGGCCGCTGCTAATGTAAACGTCTGCGGCTGTGATTTAGGGGAATTTCGATAAACGAAACTTCCCTTGCACATAGAATCCCAATCGTTCTTCATCTTTGAACCTCAGATATGAGCCGAAAAGGTGTACAATAAGTGAATGAGCCGTGATCGTCAAGAGGCTGCAATGGTGAGGGAGATGGACAAAAGTGTTTGAACTTTAGTCAGTGCAAAAGAAACGGTCCTACCTCTCAGATGATGACCTACTTTTACATCAGCAAGAGATGCATCCATGTCCCTTACTTCCTAAAAGACCAACAACAACCACTTCCAATCCCACAGAGGCTGGAAGAGGATCTTCCATGCAAAAATTTTATCTTTCTCTTGCAAAAAAAAACTTTATCTTTGAATCATTAGACAGCATAACTGAAGATCAGATTCAAGAAAAGATGGAAATTGTCGACTTCTGCAGAAAGGGCTTCGCCGAGGGGGACACGAACGGCCACAACTTTGTTGGCACAGAGGCGTTTGGTGAAATCGGTAGTGGGAATCGAGTAGATGGTATCTGCCTAAGAAAAGAAGACAGTACAGACCTTCTTGATGGGATGTAAAACAGGAAGTCAAACCACGTAAAAGCAGTTTTTCGATTTACAATAGGATTACGCTGATCGGGTGTCTTCTTCAGAACTTGAGAAGACCAAAGCTACCCAAAATTAGCAATGAAACCCACAGACATTAATGAAGAGCCCCATCCTTGAAGGGCATTCTGCAGGAAAGGGACCACCAGAGAGTTCAAGATTCCCTCCTACATTGATGGATCGTTGAGAAACTGGAACTAGTCGCCTATAAGGATATTTCATGACCAGTTTGCACGACATGTTCAGCAGGTAATTCAACAAGTTTGGTTGAGCTAGGCTATAAAGGGTGGGCAAGATAGTTTGTTTCTTGAGGTTCTACTTGTAAAAAATGAGGTATATTTTAGCAGTTAAATACTCTATTTTCACTGGTGTAAGGATTCAGTATTCTTTTCGCTGTGTCTCTTTGAGACGATAAAAGGAAATTAAAAAATAAGTCATAATATTCAAATTCTAGAAACTAACTTGGTTTTTACCATTTGATGCGCATCGAAGCAGTGAAGAAGGTGATGTTTAGAGGAGAAAATTTCTAGTTCGCTTAGTTGGTTCCTGGGACCTGCTGCAAACTAAAATCAACTGAAGCAGCACCAATCTCATCAAGATTCACAGTTTTTTTTCGTGGATATTTTTCAGCATCAAATCACATGTTTGAATTCAGTAGGAGAACAGTCGCTTTCCACTTCATACATCCGCAATACATCAACAGTGCATTGATCATTATTGCCGATTAATCATCAGTGCCAAAGTACCGATCACCAAACTCACCCATACCAGGTATGACTCGGAATTCTTCATTCAGCGCAACATCAATCTCCGAGGTGACAATTTTCAAAGATGGGAACCTTTTGCACACACAATGTATACCTTCTGGGGCCTGAAGTTCCATAAAAGGCTCATTAATAATTGGTCAGCAATCCAAATTAGAGCAAGTTGTAAAAACCAGCACATAAAACAACTCACGGAAATAAGGTTCAGAAATATGATGTGGGATTCTGGAACTCCTTTCTGTATCAGTAGTTCTATGGCTTGGTTGGCAGAGTTACCTACAAATCATGACAAGTACTAAAAAAAATTGCAACCATGAACAAGAATGCACTCTCATCATAATTTGTTAGAAATCTAACATACAGAAATGATTTGCAAACAGTGCATCGTATCCATTTGAACTTGTATGACTGCAGGTACTCCGCAGAAAACATGAAAACAATGCATAACAAGATAGCATGGGTAAGAAACTCTGACATTCAACCAAAGACAAAGCAATCACCTGTAGCAAGAACTGGATCCAGAAGCAGAACATGTCGTTCTGAAATATCCTTAGGAAGTTTTTCATAGATAAGCTGAATAGAAAAGCAAATAATATGTTACTAAACATCAATTCAATATGAAAGTTTCATAAGTAGAAAGACAGAACCCAAGCTCCAGCACTTTCTTCTGTGAGAAACAAATTCTTTACCTGTTTACCATTGTCACCATCACGGTGGATAAGAATTTTTCCAATTTTTATTCCCTTACAACATGCACGCAAGGCATTTTCCATGCTTTCTCCACTGTTAATTACAAGGGAGAAGAACTTGTCAACACAGATTTTCCATCATTGACGCTAGGAATGACCTTAGCCACAGTCATAGCCAGATGAGGGTATGTATCTGGCACTCATCATTACTTTGTGGTGAACTGGTTACATGCCATCTAAGCAGAAGTACTGCTAGAGCACTAAAACTGCACAAGTCAATACCTGATTGAAAGCTCACCTTCGAACAATGGATACTCCACATAGTTTCTTGCAAAAGTCAACACCAGTGTAAACTGAGCCTGGAATAGATATAAGAGCAACTAAGCATGGATTCTATGAGAGCTTAGAATGATATTTGAAACTCAAGCCTCTTTGCTCTATCACACACCTGTTGGTGTAACCACTTGCTTCTCGGTGAATGGTAAATAGCCAAGGCCATGTTCAACAACCTGGAAGTAAAAGCCAGACCGACAGTCACTACTATTTCATACAAAGAAACTTCCATCCAATTCTGATTCATCATCTATTTTAGGTTAAGATATGCCAGCAAAGTACCAGACGGATAAGTCGATCTGAATAAAATGCAAAATCATGCTTCGATATTTCCTTGTCTCGAATCAATGTATGCATACCCCGTATCTGTAGAAATGGAGAATCAATCAAATCTTACTGAAAACCAAAAATGTTACCAAAAATCTTGACAAGACTGGCTTTCAACATTATAGAAATTATTTAATTCTTGCATGGAGCAGTCCAGGTGAACCACATAATTTTTCTCTTCTTTTTTTCTCTTTTAGCTGCTAAACTAGCTCCACATATATATATATATAAGAAAAGAGTGTAACTTGAAACCTTAATCACACTAAATGAATATATTTTTTCTTTCCAAAATGCTGGATCTTTTACTGTTAATTGTTTCTATCACAACATATAAAAGACACCACATGGCTTCATTGACCACCGATTTTCTTTCCTCCATCTGCAATAATCCGACTATGACCTTGTAAGGTTCCTCTCTCTCTCCTAAGTATATCAGTAATCTATATGGTTAAAATAAAAATGCTACCAGCATGATGATTATGATCTGTACAGTTCGATATATAGTATGCCAAATAAATCATGGATATTGGAAGGCAAAAATATTCTCTAGCCAGAAGTTGATATCAATTTATTTATGAAAATATTGACATGAAAAGGAAATAGAGAGGAGAAATCAAATTAAAGTAAAAAAGAATAAGAGAGAGACACAAACCTGAAAGGTTGACTGAATGACATTAACGTTTGGATAAATTTTACAGAGGTCATGTTGACCGAGCTTTGTGCTTATATGTTGCACTATCAAATCAATTGCAACATGATTGTCGCCACCCCGAGGTATGATCACATCGGCATATTTCTTTGACGGCAGAACAAAATCATCAAAAGCAGGTTTCACAAATTTAGCATACTGCATAATCAAAATTTTGTTTCAGTAGATGTTATCCATGATAATGTTATCAGGAATTTGAAGAAATAAAATCCACAAGTTAGATTCATCAAAAGTCTCAAAAGATTAGAACAGGAAACACCATCAGTCCACATGAACTAGGTTATTATGAGACTACACTCCTGATCAAATACGGATAAAATAACGGTCACTCCAACAATAATGGTAATCCATGAATTAGATGGTTATAATCTACAACACATGGTTGTTGCACATTCAGAAGAGGAAACTGATTCCACAGGAAACAGTAGCAGAGGGATAATAAAAGAGCACAAAATTGACAGGGACTGATGTTGTCAATAAACTTTGATGCATAAAAATCCCTCCACCGCAACACAAGTAAAATAAACAAATCAGCCACAAAAGAACGCAATTCAAGCTAAAATGAATTACACAAAGAAAAACAAACAAAATCTTTGGAGAATTATGGAATGCTAAAATAAATTTTCTTAAAATACCACACCAACCTGCTCAAGAACAGAGTTTACATCCCTACCCCTCCTCACAGTGTCACGCCTTATCCTACGAGCAAGCCTTACATCGGCATCTACAATGATTAATCACCAACAATAATATAAGGACATGAGACAATTGAGAATCATATAGTAAAAATATAAATATAGTCAGCACTACTTTAGTATGGTAGTCACATCAACCATCCAACTTGTCACATCATGACTGGTAAACTAAAGTTGGTTTACATTTTACCAACTAACCATACACAAAACAAATACCCACTTAAATAAGGAAGAACTATGAATTGGAGCAGTTTAAGTGCATGGAATAATGCATTGCATCTTTTACTAAGAAATATATGTCCAAGTAGATATGGTAACTCTGCATCTACAGGTTTCCATATTGTTGTTAGTGTTTCAGGCTCTGTCTCCCTACATTACAAAGTACATGAATTGACTCGTCATAGTGACAATGATAATGACAAAAAATTAGTTAACAGAACCAGACCTGTATCAACAAAGATTTTCATATCCATTAGGTTGCGGACACGTTGGTCATGGAACACCAGAATTCCCTCTAAGATGATGACATCAGAAGCATTTACCTGAAAAAATTTTCCCAGTAACACTCAGAAGAGCACGAAGATGTCAGAATAAAAAGAGATTTTTCTCCAAAATGGATAAAACGAGAGGTTAGTAATCGGGAAAGTGGTACCACCACTTTACAAGGAATAACAGAAATGCACTACTGGTTACGTGTGGAAAATGTGAGGTACCATCAAAACAGCTCTTTCTGAGATGGAAATTTTTTATAGTACTTGCCTGCCTAAAGCTTGTTGAAGACCGGCGATGAGTCTTGAAATCATAAATCGGGACATGATAAGGTTGACCACTGCGGAGCTTCACAATGCAGTCTAAAAGCTGCTCGGTGTCAAAAGCGTCTACAGCAAACAGCAACCACAGACACTGACTAAACAAATACCAATTAACATTTTCCAAAACCAACAATAGGATGGAAGCTAAAGTTTTACCGGGATGATCAAAATTATACTCGTTCACTCGTTCTGATTCTTCAGGAGTCAATCCACGGTAAAATGAATCCTAAAAGTCATATATCAAGTAAATAAGCTTCCCCAAGAATAAAATTGCAGCCAGTGTTTGACTAAACCAAATCAGCTAGGAAACCTGATTGACGAGCACAACACGGTGATCATGAAGCTGCTGAATGATCATGTCACACACAGTAGTCTTACCAGACGCCGTGCCGCCAGAGACTCCTAAAGGAAGACCAGAAACCCAGACAAAATTCAGTATAACCTTTCTGCGTTTGAGGTTTAAAGTTGGAACTGCGAAGCAAAAAATCAGGGCAAAATATAACAAGTACCGATGACAAAGGGCTGCTTAGGAGCATTAGCGTCAAATGGGGCGGAGCCGGCACGGTGAGCTGGAGAACATGAGGAGGAAGACGGAGGAGAGGATAGGAGGCCGTCAAGGCGAAGGCCGGAGAAGTGAGGACCAGAGGCCTTCTCCATCACGTAGTCTATAGAATTCGTCGATTCCGGCATCGTCTCGGTCTCCTTATAGGATCGCTTTGGAGCTGGGGAGAGCGGGGGGAAACCGGTTTCTGGTAATGGGCTTGTAGCTGAAGAGATTGGTACTCGGTAGTGATTTTTTGGCCTAAATTTGGTTTGTTTATTCTCTTGGGTCTACCTGCCATTGGAGCGAAGAGAATTTGCTGTTCTGCTGTGGACCGGGGGCCCACATTCTGATTATTCTAAAAAGTAAAAATTCCAAAACTCGAATATCGTGTTTGGCTCCTTTCAAATAATTATAATTAAAAATTATATAAAAAAAGTTCACGAATTAATTATCATTAATTAATTAAATATTTAAATTTTTTTATATTATTTCAATTCTGACAATTATATCGTACTAAACGTCTCCTGTAAGATTGTATTAATTTTCATTTATTTTTATTAATAATTGTGGTATTTTAATAAAGTGCTTTTTTTTTCAAATCGGGAAATAAAATTTCTCATAATAATAACAAATCAATACCTTCCCCAAAAACAAAAGAGACCTCACCACTAAAAAATTTAAGCCCACAAATAAGAGCGCAAGACTTGTCATCCGCGACAGAGAAGCCTTTAGCCTTGCATTTTCAAAACGTATAAAGCAAACCATGGGATATGACTGATACAAGGAAAACAACGGAAACAAAAGAGTCGATGGCTGATGCAGAAGAAACAGCAGCAGGCGTGGATGATGATGATGATGGGGTAGAGGATGCCGTTCCTGAATCCGTTGTAATCTTCACCTTCATGCCCTGGCCGCAGTGACCCAAAGTTCCACAGACGAAGTAACGAGCGCCAACCTTGTCCAGTTTGACCACATCATTGCCAGAGCTCATCGAGTCCAATTTGCTGCCGACGTCACAACTCTTGTAGGAACTCTCGTCAGGAAGCTCTACCACGCTGTGCAGCCCGGAACTGTACTTGAAAACTGTCCATAGATATATGGTCTCTGTGTTAAATGTTATAAAGCATATTGATGCAAGGATCTTAGTGTCCTGTTTTTATACCCCTCAAAACTGGTAAATTCAAAGTCCTGACTAGATGTAAGAACTTGAAAGACACAGGATTCCAGGCTAAAAAGCACAGATTATGGTATTTTATCTAAGGTAATTGCTGAAAAAAAAAAACAAACCAGGCATACCAAGTTGATCTCCAACTTTGAATTTTTGTCCAGAAGCCCACGAATTGAAGTCTGTGGACTCATCCCATCCCTGGCTTCCGCCGACGATATGTTGTGCTGCCGAGGCTTCTTTTGCAATCAGAGCAACGAGAAATAACGCCCAAAACACTATGGCTGCTGCCATTCTTACTCCCTGCACTCCTTTGTGGTCTTGTTGGAATGATCCTGTTGTTAGAATCTGTATATTTGTGTATATATAGGCATACCTGTACACATACTTTAGCTGTCATTGTCATTATTTTTTGCAGTTTTTTCCGCCTGTCATTCGATGATAGCTTTTTCCTGATACAGATCACCAGTTTTAAATCCAGAACAAACAAGAATGCTGTACCGTATTATCCTTCGAAACAAAGAGCTGAGGATGGAGACAACAACCCACGATCCAACAAACTGGTGTCTGTGCTGATCCAACAATGCAGCACAAAAATCACTGGCATGGTTGTAGTTGCAGTAAAGCAATGACAGGTGTCTATCCATCTCCAATCATGAAAAGTGTCTGGATTATCCGTAAAGCAAAATTTCAATATTGTTTCCAAGGTCACGAAAGCTTTACGCTGAAACTAAGTTATCTTATTCCGATTATAGTATTAGCCGTGGGCTTGTCTGCAAGCTCAAATTTTGCAAGCGCGGATATTGAGTGGCTATTAAGGAAAATTTTAATTCCTTTTCGAAGAAGCAATGGCAATTTCTGTCTTGGGTTTTTGACATGAAAGAAAGCTCTAAAAGCGCAAAAGAATGACACAGACAGTTTAATTTCATCCATTTATTATTGGATGGTTGGTTTTGAGCTCAAAAGATTCTATTGTGTATAGCCTGATGATGAACCGTGTACATAACATTCTGCAGCTTAGCTGAACAAGGTAGAGACACAGAATTTATTACCAAGAGAACAAGTTTCCCCTTCCAGATTAACGTTGATGATTGAAAAATGAAACTACTTGATTGTACACAAGATCCTTGGCATTTACCCCCATAATGAAATCGGCATGAGCATAATCCTTGATGTACTGAACTGTGAGCTTGCCAACCTCGTGAAATTTAAGACTGTCCAGTAAAAGCTGAACGTCGCGAACATCAGAAAGTGCATCCTGCCCTCCATAACTGATAAAGATGGGAATGTCACGGGGTATGTTGGACAGGTTATAAATGGGTGGGTTTGCTTCTCCATAATGCATCACATTGAAGTTAGGATTCCCGTAGTTGTATTTTGCTATGACGCCATCTCGAACAGCTGCAAGTTCATTTTGGCAGATGAATCAGTTCTTTTTGCAAGCATCATCGTATAGTTTCACTGACGTCAAGGGTTTGGAGTGAAACTTACTTTGAGCCAAGTGGACCATGTTCTTGGTTGACGTAGATTGCGGCTCATTTCTCAGGAAGAGATCCACTGTGGAAGCATTAAGGCAACAATTCTTGCCTTGAATTGGAGATAAGGAAGCAGATAGTTAGTATTATCACGCAGGATATACATGTTTCATTACTGCAGTTGCCAGAGTGTAGACAAACACCTGTAAGTGCAGTCAAATAATCGTAACAGTCCACTCCCGGATAAGCACACAGAGCTTTCAGGAATACAGCTGCGGGCTCCCTGTTAATGATTAAGCACAACAGAGAACCGGTTAAAGGATAATAAAATTCAGAAAAAGAGTTCTATAAACGTTGTTTTTTCAAGCCTCGGTAGCAAGAAAATCTCAGGTTTTCGGTGCTTGCCCTTTGGGATTGAACTCTGCTAATCCGAACAGTGTAGTGATCTGTCGGAAGCAGACATTTTGTAAGGCAAAGTTCAAGGTATGCAACTGAACTGGATAAAAAGGACCACAGATTGTCTCTTACCTCACCAACAAAAGCTTTGGCAGCAACAACGCCAAGTGCAGTGTTCATGTGACTCAAGTAAGCTATGGGACTCAACAGGGCAGCTGATTTCAGCTTGTCCATCAGTAGACCTTCTGATAATGAAGCCACAGCAATCAAAGTCCCCTGTCAGATGAATTACAAATCCTTTAAAGTTGCGGAATGATTCCGTTGAGCTGTTTATATGAAATAACTGTGGCCGATGGATCTTACCAGCGAGTGCCCCACATAATGTATCTTCTGCCCTGTTTCCCTATAAACATGGTCGAAAACAGCCGGCAGATCATACATCACTAGCTCATCCCATGACCAATTCCAGTAATCCTGTCAATGATTTGATCCCAGACTAGAATATAAGCTAGTATCCTCTGATTTCTAACATGATAGTACAATTATAAGAATTGTACTGATTTTCTCTTCCAGGACCAATTGGTTAATATAACCTGCTAATGGTTACTAAGCATCCAACAATTCTATGCATAGTATAAAAATGCAACGGAGGCAGAGGCAGAGGCAGAGACAGAGAATTAACTGGTTGATTGGGATAGAGGGAGGCATGGCGATTGCTGAATCTCGTCCCTCTACTATTAGCAATCCAAACATCATACCCTTTATCAGCTAAGATCAGCGGTAAATTTTGCTCCGCTGGATTCAGAAGCCATGTCATCCCATCCTGCACGCGCCACAAAATTAAACAAGACTGTCAAATGTTACGCCAGCAGAATTACCTCTGAGCAGACCTGCGGAGTTGCAGGCCATATGTGATGTGTCTGTTCGTGTTAGAGAGAGTCCAGACAAACTAAGGTGAGCCCCCGATTTTGCATGAACCTGCGTGTGTCCGCCTCGAGGAAGTAGTAGGGGTGGAGGCCTTCAATTCAGAACGTGAAGCGGTGCTTGCTTTTGTGGGCTAATTAACCCATTCTGTTTTTGTCAAAAACAGACTCAGAAACCCATGCACAGAGGACAATTCTTGCCTAGAAATCTGAAATGTCATTTTGTCGATGGATCGTTTAAAAAATCTGTCGATTTACCTAACAAAAGAAGCAGACTGGACTACAGGAGAGCCTTCTTTCAGTTAGCCTGGCGTTACAAGATGAGATAGACTATCATCCTACGTCAGGCATTAAAGTTGTAACGGTCACTTGCTTATTAACTTTGTTAATTATTTATAGGACACTATTTCGGGTGCTTTTTTTTTACCATTATTAACTTTGTCATCTTTACTAACTGGATTTGGTTAGGAAAATACCATGGAAAACCGCGTAAAAGATAATTAAAGTTGGTTAAGGCGCGTGGTTTTTCTCTTTTTTTGGGCTGCGTAAATCAAGCCTTCACTTTACGGATGATTCCTCCATGGACGGCTTTATAGCTCATAGCCTTTTTCTTCGTCAGGCATGAAGCTCATGAATCATGGCGAAACACAATACTCATTAAACCAACTAATGCGATTGGTAATGTGGCTGGAGATGGATTACTGAACTATACTGTCACCTTGCCGACTCACATCCGTACTGTATTTTGTGCTATATTGTTTGTCTAAACTGAGGTAGAGAAAACTCAGAGAAGAGCAGGGTACACATCAACTTAACTTTCTGTTCTGTCTTGACTAACTTGTATAGAGAATGAAAGAGAACCAAGTAAAAGACAAACTTGGTTCAACAGAGCAAGCAAACTTGAAAAAAATGGAGTTGTAGTGATTCAAGCACGTACCACGAGAACTCCATGTTGTATTATGACCGGCTGCTTTTTGCTATCGCTAAGCCCTGCACGACCTTCTGGTATTCTTTGTAAACTGAGAATGAACCCATCCTGGGTGGTGACCTGAAAACCATTATGCACTGGTTAACTCTCTTATACGTGTGTACGTCTTGGCTAATGCTGACACTAAAGAAACAGAATTCTTTGAGCATTGGGCAATACTTCAATCTCTTGGCATTTGTAACCGAAAGGTATCACCGAAGTGGCGCATATGCCAGATTTTGAAGGTTCTTCTATACTGATGTTGGTTTGGCCATAATTAGGATTACGGCTCGAGCCCTTTGCAGGACAGGACATGACCATCAAGACTAGTAGTAGGACGTAGAGGCTAAAACCAGCAGAAGTAGACGGGCAATGGGAAGAAGCCATAGGTTTCCGTTGGATTAGAAGGTGGGAGAGTGATGGAAAGTGGTGCGCTAATCGAGTGTAGCTTCCCTTTATATAAAAGAATGAAAGGCGGTAGACAGGATGGGAAAAAGACTCTGTTCCTTGGGCTTAACTGAATATGGAGATTTCTTGGCGCAAAGCTGGGGGCTTTTTTCACGTTATATCCAATTACAATGAGATGGACGTGTGGGTCACAGCTAACAATTTGATATACTTATCTGATATTATTTCCTTTTACTGAAAGACCAAAGATGTTGCGAGAGGTGGATTGTGGACTATGGACTCTATCCTGTGGAGAGGTCAGGTTTTGGAGCATTTTACTTAGCTTTACGGATATGCCCACAAACAAACACCGGCCCCACATAGAGATATATGCTTGTTTATTCAATGTCCGCTTGTGGAACTCTGGAAGCTAGCTTGATCAAAGTGAAATTAGAGTGGTTATATGTTTCGATCATATCATCAAATTTTGTGAGCATAAGTATCAAATGTATTTTCATCATCGTCCACAATCGGACTGATTTATCTTTTCGGCTCGTTTTGCTTTAGATCATTCGATTTTGCCATTGTTTGACGTGGTAAGAGAGAAATGACAGGGATTCCAATAATGTTCAAACCCTCCACTTAGCTATATAATTATGGATCTCGAATTTCAAAGTCTAGTCACAGTAATCAGTTTGACCTGCATTGAAGTCATGAATGTAATGTAACCCAGAGCAGGGATCGGATTGGTTTTTGGCTTCAGCAATTGCAGACGGGCATGCGATTCATGATTGGCATCATTGCATTTTTGTCGCAGAAGCTACTTTGTAATGCTAGCCATATCCACAGACTGCACAGCCACTACCATGAGCAAATAATATGGGTTGGAAGCGAATGGGACAGGAGAGGGAAGGCAATGGTAGAAAATTCGAGCCACCCAACAGAGCATCTCTCTGTCTGGAAGTCAAGGTTTGACAAATTTTCAACCTTTCACATTCCTGAACCGCAGTCCAGTTCTTCCCGTTCAGACTAGCTGCTCCCCGAGACCCATATGGGCCTTGTTTCGTATCCGAGGAAGGAGCCAACTTGCTCGTAGATTTCACTAGCCCAGTGTCATTTTACATTCTACATGGCCCAGTGTCATTCTACATGGCCCAGTGTCTGTTTTAGCGAATGGAAACAGCGGCGGTTTTCTTATGCGCGCTAAATCGAGCTACGGGGCTAAATTTTTGCCTCAAACACGAACGAAGTCGCGGCATTAAAAGTGTCGCGCCATCATCGAACCGATTGCGGTAGCAGGTAGGTGGGAGAAGTGAGGAGATCAGAAGAAATACGACTCCGTTTATCAATTTTTTACGACAAAGTTGGACTCTTTTCCTAATCCTATTTGATTTTATTTCTTCATCCTGAGAACCGGAATCGAAAAAATCAGTTGGGATGGGTGTGGCAGCGAAGATCGCGCCGTCGATGTTATCATCTGATTTCGCCAATTTGGCGTCGGAGGCCGAACGGATGCTCAATTGCGGCGCCGATTGGCTCCACATGGACATCATGGTACTTTATTGCACGCATTCCGTCTGTCAATTGACTAATGTGACTATGGTGATTTCAATATGTTTTCTAATACTGATTGGTTATCTTGTTGTCGCTCAGGACGGGTAAGTTTGATGATTTGTGCACGACTGAGTTTATGGATATGGAATTCTGGTTCTCTCTGACTACCCTTATGAACTCACATTCTTATTTGCGCCGTATTATCGAAACTATTTCTCGTTTCTTACTTTGATGGATATCAGGAATCAGCTGATCAGGGTGCAGTTTTAAGATTGACTTAAAAAGAAAACACTCTTATCACTATTTTGGATTAACATTCAATTTTAATTTTTTTTTGTAGTCATTTCGTTCCGAATCTAACAATTGGTGCTCCAGTCATCGAGAGCTTGCGAAAACACACCAGGTAGAATTGTTTATGTTTTTTTACTGGAGCTTACACATTCATTAACGGCATTTTTTAAAGTTAAATGAATCAATGTTGTCTTGTTATTCATTTACAGGGCATATTTGGACTGCCATCTTATGGTCACGAATCCGATTGATTACGTCGAGCCTTTTGGTAAAGCTGGTGCTTCCGGTTTTACATTTCATGTGGAGGTATCCAAAGGTAGGTTATCATACTTGAGTGAAAATTTTTTTTGGGAGCTTGTGTTTCTTGACCTTGATATTTACATCTCTGTTATGTAAAGCTCTCATGGGTACTTTTTACAGAAAACTGGGAAGAACTTGTTCAGAAGATCAAATCAAGGGGCATGAAGCCTGGTGTGGCTTTGAAGCCTTCAACACCCATTGAAGACGTTTATCCTCTGGTAATGAACCTTCCATACAAAAGCTGGATGATGAACTGGTCTGGATCTTGATTTTTGTGTTTGCACCATGCCCTAAATTGATCTTGTTTGGTGGGAGAATTGGAATTCATGTGATACATGGCGTAGTTGCGGTTATGATATTGTAGGTTGAAGGTGCCAATCCTGTGGAAATGGTCCTTGTGATGACTGTAGAACCTGGATTTGGTGGGCAAAAGTTCATGCCAAGTATGATGGATAAGGTCTCTTTGGCATTCCATTTCTCTGGTTTGCTGATTCATCTTTATGGCTGCATCTCTTTTCAATTGGAGTAACTTTGTTTTATCCTATTATTAGGTGCGTGCATTGCGGAAGAAGTATCCAACTCTTGATATAGAGGTGATTTTGTTTTCCATCTTGCTAACTCCACGTTAGTGGAAAGATTAACTTTCTTTTGTCAGTTTTTTTTTTGTATGTGAGTAAAAGAATAACCTTGTTCTGTAGGTGGATGGTGGTTTGGGGCCTTCAACCATTGAGGCGGCAGCTTCAGCAGGAGCGAACTGCATTGTTGCTGGAAGTTCAGTCTTTGGAGCTCCGGATCCTACCCAAGTGATATCCCTCATGAGAACTAGTGTTGCGACAGCACAAGATAGCAATTGATATTGCTTAATGCGAGACATTTCATGGATGAATACTCATCGCTTCAAGGGCTGTACACTATGACCTTTTTTTCTGAGTTCATATAATATATTTGTTTGTATGACGCATGGCGCATTTTTTTTTTCTTTTTACATCTATTTATGTCTGCAGCACTTGAGGAGTGCACACAACTCTGCTTAGCGTTGAACCATGACATGGAAGGTTTGGCGCATATATCTTTATATAAACCTTGCATGATATTTACTCTCCTGCTACCTTTATGATTGGTTATGTTTTATGCTTTGTTTAATGGTCTGTACGGTTACTCGAACAAAATGGTGAGTTTCGTTAACTTGTGAGAGAAGGGTAGAAAACTTGTAGTGTGGCCGTGACTATCCAGGTTGCTAACTTCTCCCACTTTGCGCAGCTTTGTTTCTCAGTAACGTATTCAGATGTCAGAAATAGGGATACAGTCTTTCACCCTGCATATAACTCGCAATTTTCTTTCAATTCATGGGCTTGACTAACTTTGTTCTATTTATCTATCTTCTCACCTCTGGAGATCATATGCTGTAAATTATTGAGCTTGTATACCTTCCCGCCCGTAGGCCGCTAAAGTGAAGTTTTTGTGGCTGGCTTGTGACTCCTTTCCTTTTCTTGCATATTGCTTTGTTACGTTGTCGTTTGAGATCTATTTCTGATGTGGAAAAAGGGAGATTGAAATGCTCTCACTAAGTATGCATATGGTTGCTATAAATATCAATAGACACCTGACTTATCAAGCATCATTGATTCCTATCAGATGCCTTCTGCGGTTGATTGAAGGCTGCGAGGGTTGCGAGAAGTTGTAAATCCTCCTGTTTCATGATCACTAAAGCTCGCGTTTCTCTAATTAATGTTTTCCAAATTAAAACAAAACAGGTACGCCTTTCGTCGTCACTACCTAAAGTTGGAATTTACCTATTCCAAGTGGTCATTCTAGATGAAGAAACGGTGAACATTCAAATTTGAAAGCAAACTAAACCATTTAGACCATGTAGTGGCTGCTATGCGTCATAATCGATGAATGATTAATTTTATTTTTAGAAGCTTTGATAGAACCAACCGGTGGAAACATTGAAAAGCTTTTAAGTAGTATTCTTCCACAATAATGGACTTCTTATTCAAAAACAGCCCACCTGATGAAGGCATTTGTTGAACAATCAAAGTCCACATCCTAATAATCGTCCCTGAGGCGATAAATTAAAGATTAATGCATTCTCCACACAGTTCGCCAAACAGGCAGCCGTTATTCGTTCTCCTTGAATAACACTATCAATTATAATTAAGCCAATCCTGCCGACGATTACATTACATAGTAGGTTAAAGATAATTATATAATAATGTCTCGTGATAAAGATGTCTAAAATTATTGTAATTAAATAAATAAGAGTTAGTATTTCAAAATTAAAAAGCGGACTAGGAAAATAATTTTTTAAAAAACGCGGACTAAGAAAATATTACATTGACGGGTAATCTCGCAATTATTTATTATATTGACGTCTCTAGCTGTTTTTTCAGGTATGGTGTCAACCAGTCGGCAATGTCATTGCCGTCGTGTTAATTAATGTCTACATGTATTTTTCGAATGACATCCCCTTCAATTTTTATATTGCCAATTATATCTTATTTCAATCTAGAATATATGATATTTGACCATTAAATCTTTATGGAAGAGATGTCATCTTGATTGGAATTCTCAAGCATCTGACCCTGCAAAATTTTCCGTCCGAAATAAAGTCCCGACCCAGAAGTTTTACAGGGCATCAGACCTTTGGCAATCCCAAGAGCTGCAAAGATCAAACAAGTGAATATCCCTGCATTTCTACAGTGCAGACTAGGAAATACTGTTGCATAGCTTGCCTGCTCGCTCATTACCTACTCTGCTATGGAAACAAATCAACCGTAATTGGCATATGCTTTATCCTCACCCCAGGAAATTCATGGCTTGTACATTTAAGGTTTCATTTAAGGTTTGAGTAAAAAGATACTCTATCGCACCTTTAACAACTTTTCTTAAAAGAAAAAGAAATCCAATAGCAGAAGAACATGAAAAAGAGGGGGACCTAATAGCCACATAAACCAGTAAGAGAAGACACTAACGAAATCCCAGTAGAAGCATTTATCTCAAGCTCAAAAGGAACAAGCTAGAAAAAAAGAATCAGTGGACGTTTCAGAACATCATCACCTTAAATTCGTCAAAACTGAGGACTCCATCGCCATTGATATCGAACTGAGCAATCATTGCTTGACATTCATCGATTGTCCTAGACTCACCCAGTCTACTTAGCATTCTCTTCAGACTCTTGGGCGTAATGCACCCACTTTCTTCCATCTGATACATCTTAAAAGCCTCTCTTAAATCATTCATTTTCTCTTCTTCTTCGCCTGCTTCAACAAACTGAATGAAACCCTCCAAATCCAACGTGCCATCTCCATCCGGATCAGAAAGTTTTACTGCTGCCTCTGCCTCTGCTAATGAAAGCTCACCTCCTATCGCGGAAACACATTGATGCAACTCCAAAGGCGATAGCTTTCCATCTCCATCTTCATCAAATTGGTTAAAGACACGTGCATATCTCTGGTGTAAGTTCTTCATGGTCCAACGAGAGTAGTCTATATGCGAGCACAACTATATACACAGAATTGTCGAAAACCGAATCAACAATTGACAGAAACTTTTGGTAAGAGATGATTGCCTTGTGAGTATTTGGGCTGTATAAAACGCACAGAAAGTTTCGGTAAGACCTAATTGCTTTGTGAGGAATGTGATGATAATAAATATGTGAGCAATATGCGTATATGTAGATTTTCTACGAATGCCGTGTCCGGTGGGTTGACTGCCCAAGCTCTGATTCTATATCTGAATGGTTGTGAAAGAAAAAAAAAATCCCGACTTGTGGAAAGGTTTAGACATGCAAAGAAATTGACCAATAAATTGTTGGCCTTGCTTACAATATTGCCAAAACCGACCTAGTTTTCCCAATAAACTCCAAGATTGTGTTCTGCAACCGTCAGATCTCTCTTAACCACTTGTTCTCATTGAAAAATCGATCAAGATCAATTAATTGTCCTCTAGTTCTCTTATTTGTAAGAATTTTTAAAGGCTACTTTCCGTCTTCTCCGGTCTGCACCAACGAGTTTTCACTGTTGGAGGTCCACTCCCGACCATAGCAATCTGATTTTCTGAAGGAAAATAGCAAAATTAGTTGCGCTATCGATTATGCTGAACGACGTGCGGTGCATTAGTGTTGCTTCCGGTAGAACGACATCCCGTCTTTAACAAGCAAAAGGGTTTGTTTATTTGCTACGTGGCGTGACGGTAGACAGATGCTATGTGCTCGCCTGGGGTAAACGTGGTCGATGGCAATTTAGCCTTAAAAAGGCCGAATGTTTTGACTTGAACTTAAAGGTCCACGTGTCATACGATCAGTGATCAGCCACCCACGTCTTGTGGACACCTCGAGTCCGGCGTTAAATACACTGACTATCCCTCTCCGCTCCTTTTCATTGGGTGTCGATCACACACAACAATGTCTACAGTAGAAGTTACTAAATGGACGATAATTTCATCGCGGCAAATCGTTGCACCCAATCATAATGGAGAGTGCGGGAAAAGCGTGATAAAGCGTGATACTTGGCAAACTCTCAGAGGCTGTGGCAATATTGTAGTTAAACCAAAAAATGGTGTCACATTCGAATCGCGCTATTGTATGTGCTTAAAACCTCATTTCATCGCCGTTGTAAACCCCTCTTCTGCTCACTCCGGAGTTTCTCTCTGCTTCAATCTCTCGCGCCGCCACCATGGCCAGGCTGAGCCGGATCGGATTAGCCGCTGCCACCTTCGTCTCCGCACCATCTACTCTCTTCCGCCTAGCGACCAGAGCTTATGGATCGGCGGCTGCTCTCCAATACGATTACGAAGATTATTATTATTCGGACGCCGAAGAGGAAGCGTATCGTGCGCCTCGCCTGGAGAAACCGAGACTGAATGAGGCGGCTGCGAAGGCGGGAACAGGAACATCGTCTTGGGGTAGAGGAGTACAGTGGGTGTTGATAGGTGACCCTGGGGCTGAAAAACACGTTTACGCCGAGAAGCTCTCAAAACTTCTAGAAGTGCCTCACATTTCCATGGGTACCCTCCTCCGCCAAGAGCTCCACCCCCTGTCTTCTCTCTACAAGCAGGTTAGTTAGCTCTCATTTTTCTTTTTCTTTTTCTTAAATTATAGACAAAATATATAATATTTAACTTTTTTGGTGTTATAAATTCATCAAGCATAGCAATTTATTTAATTTAACTATTTTCATGATTTAGGTTGCTAATGCGATTAATGAGAGGAAGCTGGTGCCGGAGGATGTGATATTCGGGTTATTGTCGAAGAGGCTTGAAGAAGGGTATTACAGAGGTGAAAGCGGATTCATCTTGGATGGTATTCCTCGAACAAGGTTGCAAGCTGTAAGTCCTTTTTTTTCTGATTAATGTGATATCGGGTCAATTGTTCACGATTGGAATTGATCTTGATGGCCTTGGTGGTTGAACGCTTGTATTTATGCATGTAATTGGTTCTCTTTTTTTCATAAAAAAAAATGGTTCTCTTTTTGCAGGAGATTCTTGACCGAATCGCTGATATTGATCTAGTTGTGAATTTCAAATGCAATGAAGAGAACTCGGTGAAGAGGAACTTGCTTAGCCTTGAAAAGTCTAAGCCATCTGTTACTGATTCTGGGAATGACTGGAGCGAAAAGTTCCGTGTATATGCAGAACAGGTACTGAATATTCCTTTGGTGCATTTTCTTTTTTTACTTCACAAACTGCTTGTTTACATGTTCCTTTTATAATAATTATGATGTTAAAATTTATGTAGTGATATTTTTGTTACTTTGATTGGCGTGCACTCCTTTTGTTCTCGGTGATCGATCCTGTAATAATGTGGTGGCTTCTTGGCTGAATACTGTTTAGCTTGAGACGTCTATAAGTTGCAATATGCTATATATGAGAAAACATTTTTGTCCGTTTAATATGCTGCTTGACAGGATAAATGGATTGCCTGAAGTTTTCGGTTTTGCTGTTCAAGATTCTTTTTCCATATTTTTATTTGGTTTAAGTGGCGAGACTTAAGTTTGATTGTGCACTTCTCTCCAAAGAGAGAATGAAATAGTACCATGTTGTTTAATTCGCAAATTTGTTCCCATCAGGGCAAGGCATTGGAAGATTACTACAGGAAACAAAAGAAACTTGTCGACATTCAAGTAGCTGGTGCACCTGGAGAAACCTGGCAAGGCTTGTTAGCGGCATTGCATCTCAAGCATTTGAGCGCTGTTAGCTCTTCGCAGAAGCTAGCTGCTTGATTTTGTTTTTACCGTTTGTGCTGGTGACTGCTCTTTACATTCACATGCTGGCACTACAGTAAATATGGTAAAGTGTGAGCACTGCATGAGTTGGTGTGGTAACAACTATTGAAGTTATTCAATTTTTTCGACCTTTAGTCTATGATGTACTACGCAATTTTGAGGATACATGTTTGTGTGGTAATTTTGGTGAGATATAAAAAGCGAAGAACACTGTCATGCATGACTAATATATATATATATATATATATATAAAAGAGTACGTTGTTTCCATCGTTCATCTGTCTCTTTTATTGTCAGTTTTTCTCCGTACTCATGCGCCTGACACTGAGCCTTTTCCTATGGGCGCAATTTTTTATTTTTTATGCAAGCTCCTTTCGCCGGTTGTCATTATTCATCGACTATTCGTTGGTTTCTTCATTCTAAGATTGACACTCTGGCAGTGGAACCTTGTCCTACGAAAATATCGAATTACTACGTAAGCCTTAGTTGTCTTTTTTCTCTGAAAGATGAATCCATGGAGGAAGGGTTGTCACGTTATGACTATCTTTCCCAAAGCGTCAATCTGAAAGGGCCCGCGCAGGATCTTCAATTTTAAATACAGAACACATCCATCTCCTGTGACGTTTGGATCTCTCTCTTGGACGGCCATATTGGTTGGAGCCAATGGAGCTTTTTATCAGGTACCTGGCCTTGAGGATATTGGCGGATGACTGTTTGTCGAAGACATTGCTTTCTTCATATCTTTTAGGCAAGTCGCTATAACATAATTCACGGTTTTATCTATCTTTCTTCGGTTATGATAGACATCCCGTGATTACTAAAGCATTGAAATTTTTGATGGTCGGAAGCAATATATTGTTTGCTGAAACCACCAGGAAACATCCCTGTGGGCAGAATTGCAGCTCCTTTGCAACACCAAGTTAAATCACCATCGATCTGAGCACCTAAGAACTTTTTTCTGAACACGCTTCTTGAATCAAGGAAATGTTACATTTGACATCGTTAAGATTAAAAAATAAGCAACATTGAAGATTGCTATATGTATGAGGATACCTTCCCGGTGATAATGTACTGTTCCTCTTGTCCACTGTCATCTTTGCAGTGACCTAATAGACCAACCAAAATGTGGATGCTGAGGATTTGTAAGTAAATCCAAGCGAACTTTGAAGATTTTGAATCGTATATCTTTTCAGCAAAGCGATAAACCTTACATCAATATTCGGTTCCTTCCCCGAGTCTCCCTTCGTAGACCTTAATGGAAGACGCTTTCTTTGGCTGAGCTTTGACATCGGAACCGATGGACATGAACATCGGAGTGCCTACAAGGCTTGTGTTGTGTAGGATGTTAGATATTTAAGAAAGGGCCAGGTCTTGGAATTCATTAAGTGAGGCCCATACCGCCATACTTCTATGGTCACAACTTGAGCAGCAAACCCATATTCTATATACTTGGCATGTGTTATGTCCATGCCTTCTAGACCCATGATCACTGGATGCTTGGTCTTCGAGGACAAGCTTGGTTTAAACTAAATGGACTGATTTGCCATCGGCCCGTTTGAGGCAGTCTACAATCTGCCTAGCACACGCACTACTATCAGCCTTATCACTGTCAGTTCTTTCAACTGGTTGGTGTTATTTTAAGAGCAATAGTATACGCACATAGTGCACGGCTGTGCACAAAATGATATGATAATCTAAATGTTATCCACTATATTAAAGTGGTTTTACTTAAGTTTTGTTTGGGCTAACATCATTTAATGTTCACTTTGTAATCATACCATGTTTGTTACTGATCAATCATCAAGGAGGCCCACATGTCCCGTTTTCAGCCTTTTGACAGCGTCCTCCCCCGCAAGTATAGCAGGACGATTGTCAATTAGAATTTAAGTTAGCAAACAAGGAATGTTTAGACATGCTTTGGAAGCTCTTTGGATGCTTTCGCTTTTCCTTTATTAATGTTCATTAACAGCAATAATGATAAGCCACTCATCTCTGCATTTCCCAAACAAAATACCCAACGATTGATAACATATGAAGCAAATCATTGTTTTCCCCGATAGCCATAACATTTGCCCCAGAAGATATAGATAGCCTCCCACCCTCCATCATTTGATGATTTTATAGTCGTAAAGAAAAAGAAGCGTGTCTGTCACTGCAAGTTATTCTCTTCGCAATGGGGTTGGCAAGCGGCTAGCTACCATTTCAAGTCCAAAAAGGACCATCCCCAGTTCCTCTGCTCCATACAAGACGAAATCATATTTGCTTAACTACTGGGAATGTTAAGAAACAAGCAACTTCATTAAGTGAAGCAATTTCAGTGAACATTAGTTGAACAAACCACTCTGTTCCTTTTTGTTGGTGGGTAACAAAGGGCCCCCCAAGTCCACCCATTGGCGTTTGAACAGCTCTGCACTCCAGGGTGCACACATATAGCCAGATAAATATTTGGGATACTCTTCGAGATGGGTAGGTGTCTGTTCATTTCGTCAATTTGAAAATGATCAGACCCAAAAGATGCCTATAACTTAAGGGGTTTGTTTTTGTTTACAAGAAAGAGCAAACCATAACAGTGACAACACTGGCGCCAAAGCTAATTCAAACCTTTCAATGGCACATCCTGAGGGATTCAAATTTGAAACGAGGTTTCCTTTCCTTAATACTTACCCACAAACTGATTTTTAATTGATAATAGAAAGGGACTTTGCAGTTGCAGTTGGAGGATAGTGTGCATATCTGTTTCCCATTGGGGAGTAAGTACAGCTGAGCTGAAGGGATCACTAACCTGTTCACTGGGCCAAGATTGTTTTGTGCCCGTGGGTTTTGCGGGTCTCCCTGGATGGCCCAGCCACAATGTTTTGTAGTTCTCCCATGTTTTAAATAAAGAAGAAAAAGGAAATATCTCAATCTTTTATTTATTCCTTTGGATCTTGGACCGCATTTATTTCCTGGAAAAGAAAGATCACATATACATTAATAAACACAGTCTCTTCGTCTAATAATCAAAAGGCATAGAGTGTATTCCTGGCTCTTACTCCCACCAGATAATTAACGTTTTCAAATTTGTAACAAGACTTGTTCAATCAGTCCATGTTGTAATGAAGACATGGATATTAGTGCCGGAAGACCCATGAACGTCCAAGGCAACTATATGTGGAATTTCTCAAACCACACCAAATGGCAAGGCATGGCAATACTTTGCTACGGTCCGTACGTACCTTCGAGGAAATTGACAAGAACATTAATGGTTGAGGAACCCAAAAAAGGCTATTAAAGACGGCACATGAGCTGGTGTTCTTCGACCACCCGCTGCATTTGTTCAACAAACAAAAGATCACTAATTAATTAGGAATCATGAACAAAACAAAAGAAAAAAAGAGAGTCTCACTTCCCCATCACGTGTAGGGTCGCAACCTTTTCTTCTATGCATGTAGGTTGACCAAGTCTCAGTACAAAAGAACAAGCCCTTCACGTTTTAAATGCAAGTTCTTAACCTTAATTAATCTGGCCGGAAACAGGTTACCAAATTGTATATTGCCCCCCACCTCCTTTGGGTCACAACTCACAACCTACCGAGCAATTGCTATTAACTACACTGCCTTTGGATAAAGTTCGATAACCCCTTTAAATGGAGAGACGGCTCATAAAATACAAATAAACAAACGTATGGGCCTTGCTGTGTACCTGTTTGCAGATAGATTTCGTTACATCCGTCAAGATTTTGGGTATGTTTGCATGGTCTGCTTATGTTTTGTCCTTCTTCCCCGATTCAATGAACAAGACTCTGTAGTATCATTTCAAAACAAATTATTTGTCTGCGTAATAAACAGGAGAAAGCTGGCATGTACATTAGCTCCTGTCTAGTCAATTCTCCGGGAACCCAATTATTCAATAGCAATAGCTTGCGTCACCAAATTTGGGACATACAATTCCGAGTCCTCCACTTCTTACTCTTTCATAGGCTGCTCTGGTGAACCTTCCTCCGGTTTGCCACTCGAGACTTTATCTGTCTTTAGCACAAGCTGCGGCTTGTATGAGCCTTTGGAACTCGTGAGTTGACTAGCTGAGTCTGACCAATATAATTAAAAGCTAAATGAATATAAATAAATTTTATTACTTCACTCCATGATTTGTGGTGGGATATATAGAGTTACGGTACTTCCAGCTGTATAGTGATATCAGCTGTATATTGATCTGCAGCCAGTGCATCATGGGTTGCTTGATGTACGGTGATGATCTTGTCGCTGAATATTGTTTTCTCGCATGGTGACTCTTACTGCCGATCATGAGTGGGATTTACTGTGGCGGTGTCAGATACACTTCATGGATGCGGAGTGCTGACCGGGTTTTATTCCAGGGCACGTGATCAGATGACCCTCGGAATACTAATAGTAAATACCAGATTCTGTCAGGTGGGAGGGTGTCATAAATTCATGTCCTTGTGCTCCGGGCCAGTGAGGGCTCCGTGCGAGGACAAAGTGGAAAAAAAGAAGTAAATACCGGTCAAAAAGAGAGTTACCCTCAAGTCAGACGAGAAAGCAAATGGTAGCTTCTCACATACAAGTATTGACTACTCAGCAGTATTGATGGTGTCCGCAACTAGTCCGGTAACTTTCTCTGGTTGTTGACGAAAAAGTACAAGCAGAAGGTACAGTACACCACCACCACCACTGGATTTATCAACCAGCCTGTGTATCGATCGAGTCATCGACTGATTACAGTGTTATACGCAGCAGCCTTTTTTTCCCTTTTGCATGGCGCTGCCTTTTTGTCTATTTATTCAACCCCAAGGTATTTCCCGAGGCTTTTTTATTCAGGCACGGGTCTTGGAACGGACGCTTTGCACATGGTTCGTGATAATAATATACCATTTTATTCCCTAATGTGATGTTTAGCACTTGATATATAATTGATGTGTGGAATAATTTTAGACAGATTTATTTGTATAGTATGATTTATTTGTATAACGTAAGAATGGTAATATTTAGGCAAATAAATCAATTAACATGAGAGAAATAACACTTATCCGTACCATTGGGTGGCTATGATCTTCTCAGCAAATGGAGCCGAGCCAAAAGTATTTAGTATTATTAGCCGATTGTCGAGCCTAGCCGGACAGCGCAGATTATCCATTAAAAAGACGGGACCCACTTCTAAAAACATATAACCAGTCAAATTGCCAACATTTTAACCACAGTAGCTATTTCTCACAATAAATAAACGTTTCCTCAACCCCTGGCCCCTGGCGCCTCACTTCTTTCAAGTTTCTTTCTTCTCCTATCTTTCTCCCTCGAGCCTCGCGGTTCCTGAGGCAGAGTTTTATTCTAACCTCGCGTGAAGTCGTTTCTAAAGCTTAGTATCACCGCGGCTCTCTCCCGTCTGCCACTTGTCTGCGCCATGACAGTGTTTTCCGGTAAGCAGGTAGTCCCGGTGGACTACGAGGCGGAGGTCTCGCAGCAGCTCATTGAAGCCTCCCTCGCCGGCGATCTGAAGTCGGCCCTGGAGTACATCGGCGATCCGTTAGTGGACGTCAACTTTGTCGGCGCCGTATGCTTGAAGAGCAGGAAGAGCGAGGTGGTTCTGCACGACGAGGTACCGAGCGAAGTCCACGTGTACTACGAGGAGTTCAAGACTGACGTTTCGGCCTTGTTCCTTGCGGTTCATGTTGGAAATGTAGCTCTCGTGAAAAAATTACTGGTAACGTGATCGTTTGCTTTTGCTCTTATTTGTTAGTGAGATTTTTATGCGTTTTGGACTATAAAGTCACGATATAAGTGCCAGACAAAAACTGTCGCGGGGACCGTTTCTGGCGTGGTTGCTCTCCTTCGATTTTGTGATGCTTTGTTTCGATACTGCCAAAGGACAGTGTAAAGCTGGTTCCGTTTTGAAATTTGAAGTTTTTGTGTGGGATCAAGCCTTTTTGCTCATGATTTCTCTGTCTATTTCGTTCAAATCGAAATGCGTTTTCGTTATTTATTTATTTTCTTAAATCCCAAACTAAGCCTCTTTTTTATTTCCGAGAGATAAAAATTGCTATTTAAAAAAAAAATTCTTTTTTTAATAGTTGTTAGTTATTTCAATTCTTCTGATCTTTCCTTTTCAGAAAATAGAGGTTTTGCTTTGGTGCGGGACATTATGTTTAAGGATTGATTGCGGGGCTTTATGTCTAAAGATTCTTCGTCTTTAATGGCAGTCCGCAATTAATGGACAGATTTCGCATGATCTATTTTAAATATAGAAAATTTCAGAATTTTTTTATTTCTTTTTTTTTTAAAAAAAAACTCTTTTGTTAAGCTTAGATATGAATCTGATTCCTGATCTTGATTATTTTTTCTTTTCTATTTTTCTAACACCTGGAAGAAACCTCTGTCTGGTTTTCTGTACTCAATGGTAGGAACTTCTATTAGAAACATGCTTATGTATTGTTTTCCCTTGATTTAGCTAAGCTAGGTGAGCTAAAATTTGGTGGGTATTTTCTATCACTAAAGATTTCTTCGAAGGAAAAAGGAAAACGAAATGTTTGGTGTCATATGATTGGTGTCCGGTTTTGATTCTCTTGCAGTAATAACCTGGTGGTAAATCAAATTATTGTTTAAGATAACCTGAAGTCATTGCATTATGAATGTAGGACTTGGGAGAGAATTATTTGAGGTGCCATTGTTGTCTCGTATATCACAACAATATTTTTATCAAGAATCATGCAATATTTGTGCGGTTGTGTGATGGAGGCTGTGTGATTAATTTTACAACATAGAAGCAGAGCCTTGTATATTGATATTTCAGTCTGATAGGCCCATGTTGAATTGTCTGCAAAGTGCATGTGAGTACAAATGCTTGATTCATCCTTCATTGCTTGTAAATATATGTCGATTGATTCTTGATAAATCTTCCATACTTCTTTGTCTATCACATCAGAGTTGTTCCATATATCCACTGCGAGCCAAAGATTGTTCGTACTCTCTGATAGCTACATGTCATTTTTTACCCATTTTGTCGTCTTCTTGTTATCGTCCACGATGGTACTTTATGGAGTCTCTTCACTGCAATTATAAAATACTAAAATATTACTTTTTCTATATGACAGAGCATTGGGGCTGATGTCAACCAGAAACTCTTCAGGGGCTTTGCGACAACAGCTGCTGTAAGGGAGGGTCACCTTGAGATCCTGAAGATCTTACTTAAAGCCGGCGCATCGCAGCCAGCTTGTGAGGAGGCTTTGCTGGAAGCAAGCTTTCTTGGGCGAGCAAGGGTAGCAGAATTACTCATGGGCTCTGATCTGATTAGGCCCCATGTTGCCGTGCATGCTTTTGTCACAGCTTGTTTCAGAGGATTCGTGGATTTGGTGAACACTCTTGTACTGGTAAATATCAAGGATATCTTCTGTAACTCCAGCTGCATCTGTTAAAGTTCAACTATAAATAACCATTCAGGTGGACCGATTATGCACGATATATCATTTGTTACTTGAAAATGGAATCCTTTCAACCTTAAGGTCCCATTGCCTTTAGCTTGAGAAACTGTAACTACTGCTTTGTCCTCTAGTCTCTTGAGATCTGTTCAATGTTACATGGAAAATTTACTGTACATCCTGACATAGTTTTCCGAGGCATTTAGTTTCTGGTTCCTTGCATTTATTCAAGATATGGCAGATTATTTTAAATAACATCTAAACAACTAGTGGTGCGTACTGCGACACCTTCCATCATTTTCTGTTACATAAATTCTGATAATACTCTTGTCAATTACAGTGTGGTGTAGATGCCAATGCAGCTTACAGAATTCTGCTACTGTCTTCTAAGCCATCGCTACACTCAAATGTTGATTGTAATGGGCTTGTTTCTGCAGTTGTTGGTCGGCAGGTCCCTGTTGTCCGTGTGCTTTTAAAGGTGAACTCATACGTTTCAGTCTTCCTATGGTTTTAATCTAATTCCATTTTTCGGTTTCTAATTCCTCCCTTTGGTGATTATTAATAACCCCGGGTGTTTTCATAATGATTGAACAGGCTGGTGTCCAGACCGATGTCAATGTCAGTCTAGGGGCATGGTCATGGGATAACGCTACAGGAGAAGAGTTTCGAGTAGGTGCAGGACTTGCGGAGCCCTATCCCATCACTTGGTGCGCAGTAGAATATTTTGAAAAAACTGGTGCAATTTTGCGCACGCTACTCCAACATCTCTCCCCGAACACTCCACATCATGGACGAACCCTTCTTCACCATGCCATTCTTTGTGGAAATGCTGGAGCTGTCAATGTGCTCTTGAGCTGTGGTGCCAATGTGGAAGCTTCTGTCAAAACGCAAAATATTAAGTGCCGACCTATACACTTGGCGGCTCGTTTAGGCGTGTCAGAAGTGGTTCAATGCCTGATTCAGGCTGGTTGTGATCTAAACTCCAGGACAGATTCTGGCGACACCGCTCTGATGATATGTGCAAAGTACAAACATGAAGCATCTCTGAGAGTCTTGGCTATGGCTGGTGCAGATTTTGGCCTGATTAATAATGCTGGCCTATCTGTGAGCTCACTTGCAGTGTTGAATAAATGGAGTCTTGGTTTTCAGCGAACAGTGCTTGATGTGATTAGAAAGGGAATAATTCCCAAGTCCACCAATATTTCTGCTTTTTCTGCCCTCAACCTGGTAGCTCAAACTGGTGACGTAGAGGCTTTTAAGGCGCTTATCAATCATGGAGACATTGATCTTGATTACCAAGATGAAAATGGTTTCTCGGCAGCTATGTTTGCTGCATTAAATGGCCATGCTGAAGCTTTCAGATTGCTGGTCTATGCCGGAGCTGATGTAAAGTTGCGCAATAAAGCTGGTGAAACCGCCATCACCTTATCCGAACTTCATGGCAATCGTGATCTATTCGAGAAGGTCATGCTGGAATTTGCCCTTGAAATCGGGAATCGCAATGCTGGCGGGTTCTATGCATTACACTGTGCAGCCCGTCGTGGTGACTCAGGTGCAGTTGAACTGTTGGCGAGCAGAGGCTATGACGTAAATGTTCCCGATGGAGATGGCTACACTCCTCTAATGCTAGCAGCGAGGGAAGGCCATGGATCCGTATGTTCGCTCTTGATCTCACACGGGGCTCGGTGTGACTTCAAGAATGCTAGTGGTGAAACCGCATTATCACTCGCAAGAAAATGCACTGGCGTGAAAAATGAAGCGGAAGATGTGATACTTGATGAGCTTGCCCGCAAGCTGGTGCTCAAGGGTTCTCATGTACAAAAACACACCAAGAGAGGGAAAGGAGTTCCTCACACAAAGGAGATTAAAATGATTGGAGCTGCTGGTGTTTTCCAATGGGGGAAATCGAGTCGCAGAAATGTCGTATGCCGGGAAGCAGAGGTAGGGCCAAGCTCAGTCTTTCGCAGGAATAGGAAGAAGAAGGGTGACGCAGATGCACCGGGCGTTTTTCGGGTTTTGACAACCAAGAACAAGGAATTGCACTTTGTATCTGATGGTGGGTCTGAAATGGCTGAGCTATGGGTCAGGGGTATAAAAATTGTAACAAGGGAAGCTATTTGTAGCTGAAAGCATATAGACATAAGTTCGATGTCGAAATTGTAGGGTATGTATACAAAAGGTTTAGAGAGGCCATTTCACCTTGAAGTGGCTTAATCATTCCGTTGTAAATGTTTCTAAATATAGACTCTACCGTTTTGGTCTAGTTTTTTCTTTTCTTTTCGTCATTACCTAACCCGGGAAAGCCGAACAATGCCTTTACGTCGACACTTCTCTTCCCTCGACAGTACCTACACCAAGACAAATCTTACTGTCGGCTGATCCTTTGGATATGCTACTAGGAAGCAGCAGTGAAAAACACCAAGCCACATGTCATGGTCTCCTGCTGGGCCGGGCTCCTGACAGCGTCATATGCGAAAAGGATTGACTCCAAGTAAAGGTCAGAACGCTGTCCTGATACCAAAGATCATTGAGGCCTCATCTTTGAACCACAAAGGTTCCATAGCTATGTCCACTTGACGCAGCAAAAATGTAGCGTCTGCAAAGCCTATAATCGGTATAACTTTCATCGTTGAATCGGACGGGAACAACAATTGTAACTCATAGACAAAATGCAATACAAATTTTGGTATGAGAAGAAAGAAATTTCAGGTTGGGACCAAAGCATATGATCCAACAAACACATGATCTTCCAATATTTAGCCTTCAGTAATTTCTTTTTCCTTGGCTTTACACATATCGTCAACTGACTTCACGAACTTCTTTGTCAAGTCATCAATCTGGCAAGATCATGGAATTTGATCATCAGGAAGTCATCAAAGCATTTGAAAATATTTTTTTTAAAAAAAAAATTTGTACTAAACTGACCTCTTTCTCCAATCTCTTGGCATCGTCTTTAGGGAAACTTGACCGTGCCTTTTTTACAGTGTCCATTGCCTATAAAATCAGTTAGGGCCTAGGTTAAATACTAATGTCTAATAACAAACTTCCAAATGCAGCGCATCATATCCCACCATTGCCTGATTCACAATTCATTTCGCTATACACTTGTTAACCAGGTAAGGAACTTGGAGGTTTAGAAAATTTTCCAAAATGAAACTTCAGCAACCTTCTAGTTGCTTCGCATCACCAAGAAATAACAGATAATGTGACCCATCTATAGATGAGCACGGCCAATTTTCAATATTCTTCAAAATCATAAATTTTACAAACCCAACTGCAGTGGATTTGGGCACTTAGTTTCCATCTATCAGAACTGCTAACAACAAAATGAATTATAAATAACTCTTTCGAATGAATACTTTTTCTTCCTTACCTTTTGGCGAGCTCTTCGGACGCTTTGTTTAGCATCTTCGGAAGACTTGGCAACCACCTTGCACATAGCCTGGTAAAGATGTCAAAAGATGATATATTGGTTGTAGTGTACACGTGAAAAACAACAGAAACATTAAACTAGAGAGATGGTTGATTATATGCTCACCTGTATATGCTCTTTTGTTAATCTGGTATATATGAATCACAGAAAAAGAACATAAGTTAAATCGCAAGTAAATGAGAGGCATTATATACATAAGCAGTCTAACCAGATATGCTAATACAGACAGTATACTTGCTCAGAAACTTGTAATTGACATGCATAAGACTCCACATAAACAAGCATAAATGGCCAAGAATAAGTATGTAGGTTCTTACGGTGGTATGTTGGCAATCAGGCGGTCACCGTCTACTTTAGGATTTAATCCCAATGGGGAAGAAACAATGGCTTTCTCTAGTTCCTTAAGGGTCTGCAAGAAACAATGTAGTGGTAAGATTTACAACTTCATTTTTGCAATAAATCACTAGGCAAGTAGTTAGTGGAGACAGAATATTGGCTGTCTTCCACAGAATGTAGGTTACTTTGATATGTCCCAAGTTCATGTTTTATGATAATTAAAGCTTATGCGTTCAAAGTCCTTCAATAAGCATCATGTATATATACCAACTTCTCGAAATGTAAAGAAAAAACTGCTTCCATACAAACCAAATAACGGTATATGCATCCATGGCACATGCAAAGAGAAAGTAGCATAAATAAAACTGAGATCTTAATAAAATATTAAAAAAATTGAAACGATCCAGTTACTATTACATTTGGATCATACGGATTAACTGATAATGTTTTCGAGTCCAAGACAGAAACAACAGCCAAACGAGACAAAGAGAGCTTCACACCACCAGTTTCAACAATAATGTGGTCAAGCATTCCTGTAAAACCATACAGCATAGATCTTCAATAACTGAAACAACTAGATTATAAAAATCAAATCTAAAACCAGACTAAATTGACTACGTTGGCGAATGTACCTGCTGATGCCCTTCCTGTCCGTAATTTAGCTAGTTCTCGAGATAATGCAACAACTGCTGCATCCATCTGTGAGCTAGCACTATCCTTAACAGTAGGTCCAATGTTCACAGCTTCAGCTGTACTGTCACTAGAATCATCCTCTGAAATGCAAATTAGGCAATGAAGATCACAATATGCAATTACCACAAATACATAAAAAGAATTTTCCAGACTCAATTATCAGTACCAACTTACAAATCATGCACACTTTGTAAACAACAATATGCCAATCAAATGACCAATAATAGACGATTGCAGATGAAACGAGAAAACACTGCAATTTAAACAATAGGTACTCGCACCAGAACTTATGAAAATAGATCAAGCACGCATCTTTCCAACACATAAGGAGTTATTAAGCGAAGTACTTGATTTTTTGGCGCCTTTTGCAAATCCTCGGAGAAACTCCTTGAGTGGATCATTTGCAGGAGAAGTTGGGGCCCTGTGGTTATGAGAGTGAGAGAAGATAGAGTGAGAAATGAGACGAGATTGGATGGTACTTGCAGAACTTCGAAGGAGGAGAATTTGGTTTCGAGAAGAGACAGCTACGCGCCTAAGGTACATCGCCATTTTCGAATCTATAGTCTGAGCCCCCCTCTATAGTTTCATTTCAGGCTGTTTATGCTTTCCGGTCTAGGGTTTTAGAGTTTTCCTCACTTTTCTGGGTTTTAGCTGCCGGGGAATAATAATTCAGAAATTTCACAGCAAAAATTGCCAATATGGATATATTATATAAACTTGAATATTAAAAATAGAAACTATTAATTAGCGGATATTTGTATCAATAAAATTGTTTTAAAAATATTACAAAGAGAAATGAATCATACAAACTCAAAACGGTGTCACTTCGCAGAGGGACAGCAGCCACATCTTACATCTCCAACACTGGACAAGCACTTTTCACTCGCGCTTCTGTTCCTGCCCTACAAATGAAAATTGACTACCAAGTCAGTCAATCTCCGGTTCTCTTTAAGCGCGCGTTAAAACAGTGTTTCGAGTTTTCCTTCAAGTCGGGAAAGAATCTAGTAACGACATGAAAGCTTCTTGCATGATTTCTACCTCGGAGCTTGCATTTCTCTCCTGGGGAGCTCTTCCCTCTTCAAGGTAATCTACCTTTTCTTTGTTTGTAGAATTTTTGGGTTATCCCCATTTCAGTAATTTATATGATTTCTGAGACCTGTACGAGCTCTGTAAAAGATGGTGTGTTTTTTCCTCGATTGGTTAGGTTCCAAGTAGTTTGCTATTTTGTTATGTATGGCTCTGTGTGTCGTTTTGAACTTAGGGATGGGCTGGTTTCCGGAGGGGGTTTTGACAGCAGAACATCTATTTCTGTGCATTTATCTTACAAATATTGTATCAAGAAGGTTGAAACAAAGACCGTGGCTTTGGCGTTTTAGAATGTGATTATGCAAATTTGAAGCTCAATTGCCATGGGAGAGCTAACCGGTTCTTCTTGATATATTCTTTTCATATGATATTAAGATGCTTAAAGCTTATAATTGTTTTTTTGATTTTTTCCACAGGAGTGGATTCTCTATTCCCTGGAAGCTGGTGCCTTGCAGAGCAAAGTATGGTGAGAGTTAAACTTGAAAATTTGAAATCATCTTATGGGGGGTAGGGTTCTTTCGTGTGGGTTGTGTTTTTTTGTTTTCTGTTGCCTTTACTGGGTAGCATTGACTTTTTTGTTGTGGTTTTAAAATTATTGTCGGATAGATGGATCGTTGAGCTCAAGTATGGTAGGTTCGACCCTGTTGGCTGCCGAAAAGGAAGAAGCAAAGGCCGTCTTGACATTATTCCTGAAGAAACAAGGATTGAGCAATGCTGTCGCAGCAAGAACTATCAACAAGTCAGATGAATTTATTGACCATCTTGTCTCGAGGATTCATTCTGTTCATAAATCTCGGTATCTAATAGGTTAGATTGATCTGTTTTGCTTCGAAAATTCAAACTTCACGAGTCTAGATTGGAGAAATGCTTATGATAATTCCACCTTCTGTTCCAGGACGAGAGCTAACCACTCTTGAAATCAGGGAGGCTCTTATACCATACCTCGAGTCTCTCCTCGAAGAGCATGGAAGCATTCTGGTGGATTTAGTGGAGAACTATCCAGATCCACCTGCTAAAGAGAAGCCGGTTGCTCCGGTTTCTCCTCCCAATTTAACCTTTGACGCCAAGAAGCTGAAAGCTCTGGCCAGAGTGAGTGAGAATGGAGTGACTGGGCAGCTTCCTCCACATATTCGCTATCTAATAGAGCTCGGTATGAATCCTGACCAGATCAAGCGAAGTACTCGAAGATTCCCTGCTTTTGCTTATTATAGCCTGGAGGGAAAAATTAAACCGATGGTTGAGTTTCTTCTCGATCTTGGAGTACCACAATCGGACATTCCGGTCATTCTCACGAAAAGGCCTCAACTGTGTGGAATCAGTCTCTTGGAGAACATTATACCGACTATGATCTTCTTAGAAAATTTGGGTGTTGATAAGGAAAAATGGGCAAAAGTTATAATTCGCTTTCCAGCACTTCTAACTTATAGCAGGCAGAAGGTTGAGACTACTGTAGATTTCCTTTCCGAGGTGGGCCTCTCGGCAGAGGGCATTGGCAAGGTAATTACCCGCTGCCCATCTATTATCAGCTATAGCGTAGAAGACAATCTTCGGCCTACTGCTGAATATTTCAGTTCCTTGGGCGTAGATGTTGCTGTTCTTCTTTATCGGTGCCCAGCAACTTTTGGTCTTAGTATTGAAGCAAGTTTGAAGCCCGTTACAGAATTTTTCTTGGAAATTGGATATAGCGCAGATGATGTCCGAACTATGATTTCGAGATATGCAGCTCTATATACTTTTAGCTTAACAGGGAATGTGATACCCAAATGGGAATACTTTTTGACTATGGATTATCCAAAGGAAGAGCTTGTTAAGTTTCCTCAGTATTTTGGTTATAACCTGGAAGAAAGGATAAAGCCAAGGTATGCATTAGTGAAAAAGTCTGGGGTCAAATTGCTTCTGAACCAGGTCTTATCTTTGTCGGCGGAGAAATTTGAGGAGGTTTTGGAAAAGAAATTGAAGAAAATGCTTTCTCACAATCTCTCGAATAATACAAATGGCATGGAGGATTTTGGTTCTGGAAGTGAACTTTTGAAACCGGACATTCCCGATGCGGTTTGACAGGAACTGAGGACTTCCCACAACAGGAAAACATGCGGGAGTTACTATGGTAGAATCTTGACAAACAAGGATGCTTTGTTTGTTTATTTTTCTGGAAAAAAACTGGCGAAACTTATGATGCACTTGCTAGGATGGGGATCCCTAGTAGAATCAGTGTTCGAGAGCCATTCCCTTTTGGTATATTTAATCCACAGGGCCTTTTAGAAGCATAGGCTTCGGTTGGTGGATGCACTTCGAAGGACTTTGCTAAGAGTGGCTTTGGTGCGGATGGCTGAACATATGAAGGCTGCTGGTATGTACAGCTTCCCCACCGGCTATCATTTAGATCTTGAGGCTTTTTCAACTATTTTTGGAAGGGAAGATTGGAAGTGACTAAAAATTGTATACGATTCTTATAACCCTACTTTTCTGAAGCAACCTAAGAGATGTTATTCAATCTTTTTTCTTCAGCTCCATTTGTTGTACAACAGCAAAGACCTTGACTATTTATGCATACAAGTTTAGCAGCTTCTTATCTTCTGGAAATTCTCAGGTCCCCTGCTGTTTACTTGCAATCAAAGAGAAAACAAATCCCTCCAGTGTTTCAAGGTTCCACGCTCTTTTACAGTAGAAAAAAACAGGTCCTTTTGAAGGAACACTCGGTCCCTTGTACGTGGTCACTTTTGTTTTCACTCAATAATTAAACCCACGTAAGGAGACACAAACCAAGAAATGCGATTAATTCTACAGTAACCCAAGAGGGTTATCCAATAATCACATGGGAAAACAAATCCTATCTTTGATATTTGTCCAACTGGCATACTCACACGAAGCCAACCACGAGTCAAAATCTGAACCCGCCGACCGTCGCGAGTCAGAGCCAGGAGGGGCAAAAGTAAAACATTAACTTTTGAACCTACGAGGACACACATACAAAGATGGTGAACTTGGCAATTTTTACAATCATGGATTACTGTTAGAAAAACCCTCTACTTGGAAACCAGTAAATTCGTATCGTATCATTGATTCTGAAACTTCACCCTGCAAAATTTCCCATAGCAAGTTTGACCAGAGTCGGCGGTGACTCAAAAGAAGAAATACGGACAGCGTTTACAATACAGCATGAGACGTTTTTGTTGTCATTACATCTTTACTACTCTCGGTATAATATTTTTGGAAATTTGGGAAATGAAAATTTCCATTTTTCATTAATGAGTCTTCCTTAACAATCTTCAAGACCGTTTCCTTCCCAAGCACTCTTTTTTGTTTTTTTAACGGTTATTTATTTCAGTTCCCCTCTTTTTTCTTCCTATTCTAGCAATTTGAAAACGACTCAAGAGGAGAAACCAAACGGAGGCATGTTTTCCTCACACTGCCTTCTCTCGAGGCAAGGACCATTAGGCGCCATTTGGGTTGCCGCCTACTTCTGCAAGAAGCTTAAAAGATCACAAGTCACTTCCACCAGTATCTCCTCTTCCGTTGGTTCGTTTCGCTCTTGGTTTCTTTCACTCCGTCTTTTCATCTTCTAACGTACTTTAAGAAACTCTCGTTTTGGGTATCAATCAGAGGGACTGAAAAGGACTAAGATTCTCTCTCATTATCCCTTGTTTTGCTTGCTTTTGGTGTTCCTTTTTTCGCAAAAGTTTGGTAGCTTGTTATCTTCTCATTGCTTGACTATAGCAAAACAGGGGAGCGTCTGGTTTTGGGCCGGTGAAAAGGTTTGTCTTTTAGTTGTACCCTTCCTGAGTTGTTTAGTTATTTGAGTTGCCCACTAAATCTCTTGAGAAGAAGAGTGTTCTTTTGTGAGAGTGTCAATGATACTGTTTGTGTTGATTTTTTGAATAAATTTTCCAAAACCTGTCGGCATCTTCGAAATTACTCGCTTCCTTTTTTTGATATGTTTTTGATGCTGTAGTTTTGCAATCGAGGATTCATCTATATTATCTATTAATTCTTTTGATCTCTTCGTCTAATGCAGACAAAATATTGGGAGATGGATATGATGATGCCATCACTTATAGAGTCCTAGCTTACCTACTTATAGGTGTGGTCAGGATATACTCCAAGAAAGTTGACTATCTGTTCAGCGACTGCAACAAGGCTCTGCGTAGCATCAGAAACTTTGTTCTTAAATATGGGACGCATGTGGAATCCTTGCGGGCACCTTATTTCTCTATTACTCGGCCAGAAAGATTTGAACTTGACGCTTTTGAATTGGATATCATTGGAGACGCTACTCGGTAAGTTCTTCATACTCGGATAGCTGAGTGATCGAGGTTATTACTTTCCCATCAGTTGTCCTCATTATACATGTTTCTCGCACTTCTCAGCAGCAATGTGGTGCCATATGACGAGATTACACTTAAAGGTATTAGATTTATATATGTTAAGTCATATTTTTATTTTTCATATATTTTCTTTTGCTTAATTTCACTTGAGGTGATGTATTTTATATTTTCAATAAAACAGATGTTTCGTGGAATTCTGAGGGAATAGGAAAACATGGTGAAGAACAGGTATCCGATTTATTTATGTTCTTTTAAGTATTGTTTCTGAAATTTCAAATCTTAACTGGCACATATAGGTCTTCCCATTTGATTTATTCAGAGACAGTGGTGACGGTTGATGTAGGTTACTTTTATGACTGACTAGACAGATTTCTGTCAGTAGTTCTATGCTTAAATAACACACACTGACAAATTTGCAGTATCATTTTGAGAAGCTTCCATCTGTTCGGGATAGTTGGTCCACTGGTTACATTCTGGATGAGTACGATTCCGAACTTCAATTTTCTTTTGTTTTGGGTGTTAGATACTTGTGTTTTTTAGGTCCTAACAAATGTCTTGAATTTTATCAGTGGTGGCAGTATTAGTTTGTCTGAACCTATGGAATGTGACATGGTGGTAGTTGCATCACCTGTCATTAGCACTTTTAAGTTCTCTCAGCAAGAATATGCTCAACTTGGTATAGAGGAAGAGCCTCCACAGAACGAACCGTCATTATGTGAAGTTCACCAAACTGAAAAAGAGCATGCCAATGTTCAGGAAGGGGTAATTCTGGATGAAATGATTCCAAGTACATCAGAATCAATGGATTTGGGTACTTTAGGCAGGGTTGAGAAGGAACCTTTGACCCCTATTAAATGCATTGAACTCCATGATGATGAAGAACAGATAGAGATTCCAGGTATAGCACGATCAGTAAATGAAATCTTAGAACAAGCAAGCATGATGGAAGCTTCGACTGATAGATGCTGTCAAGAAATATCTGCCAACCTGGAAAATTCTGAAGGAGTTCAGAAAGAAAAAGTTATCCTTGTTAAGCCATTTGATGGAAGCAATCAGACTGATGAGTTGCAGATAAGTGTTCATGGTACCCCACAACTCGAAATGCATCAGACTATCAATGACTGCAACGGAAATAATTTAGAACCAAGCATAGAGAAACTTCTGGAGAATGGTCAAGAAGATACAGATACTGAGATGTTTTGTGCAGTTGAGAAGTCTCCTGAACTCACTCATTCGTTTAATGAAGATCATCGTGATAGTGAAGAGATAATGAAGCTTTTAGAAGAGACATCACTAGGAAGTAAAAAGGATCAGATTATCAAAGAAGATTCTCCATTGTCTGTTAAACTCGATGTTTCTCCTCAACCCAAGTTTCCAAATGGTTCAGGTAAAGCAAGAGTTTTTTTATCACTATACCTATTCTAACTGTCATATATGCTTCCTGATATAGAGCTGAAACCTTTTATTTTTTTCAAAGTGTTCTTAACAAGCGTTCCTATTCAGAAACCTTTGCTCACTCTGACTTTCCCTACACATGGAGTTACTTGTTCTGTACAGCTGAATTGTATTATCATTTTTTTTGTGCTGTAGTTACCACACCAGAGGTTCTAAATATTCATACCCCTGCTGCCAAGGAGCGTGCTTGGGACTGTAAAGCAAGTGCCCGAGCTAGAAGAAAAAGGAAGTGTCAGTTCGATGACATCATTGTAATTCCAAACCAGTATGTGACAAATGCTGACTCCTTTCATCTGATGGCTAATTGATGTCAATTGTTCCTGTATCCTAGGCATTATAGCCTGGATTATATGCGGTCCTTGGTCCCTTGAATGGTACACCCCGGGTGTGGTTTGTTTCCTGTTTTCTTTTGGGTTTGTCGAGCAGCAGAACTTGCTCTTGGCAGTTTTTGGACGCTAAACTGGATATTAAATCTAGTGAATAATTAACTTTGAAACTTCAAAAATTTTGGTCTTTGGTATGAAGTACATCCTCATGTGTAGCTCCTGATGTCTGGAGTCTGGTGTCTGGTTCCCATAACCTGTAGGCAAAGAGCAATTCAACGGTTTAAGTATTCTTTCCAGTTAAGAGTTTACATTTAGTTTAAGCTAACTAAGATATATGTTCTTCAATCAGATGCCTCAACAATTTGATGCTCAAAATTTCTACTTATACAGTCTACTGAAACAACTTATTGAAGATGCAAGTGACTTGGTATGCAAGCGAAGGAAAGTTCCTCTTACTGCTCTTGCCACCTGGAAAGCTCAAAGAGTTTCTGGTCATCCTCGGTGTTTCTTGCATCCCCTGGTTCCTTGTGGGTTCATCTCACCTGTGTTTTTCATTTAATCACTTGTGCTTATTTCAACGACGACTAGTTTTCCATTTGTTTACTGCAAGACACTAACCAAGTATTATATAGGTACTTCATTGGATCTTATATCCCTTTCCTGTGAAAAGAAACCAAAGATCCTGAAATCTGTCAAGTCCACGAATCTTCAACAAAAGTTAGCATCTGAAAGTGCAGCTTTCGATAGGTCAGTTGAAAATATGGAACCACCTGGAAAGCAAGGCATGTCAGAATCTTATACTGTTAATAGATCAAACAAAACTGAAAAACCAATCCAAGAGTTGAACGTGCTAAATTCTCCTACTGTTGATAGATCATCTGAGACTGTGGAATCTTCAGGGAGGTTGGATACGATGGTTCCACAATCACTCGGGACTGCGGGATTTTCAGAAAATGATTGTCCTTCTGTAAGTGGGTTTGCTAAAAAGATCAAACCTCCAGAGGAATTATCCATGCCAGAATCTCCCACTGCTGGTGGATCTCCGGTAAAAACTCTAATTGCTCCACAGACACCTATCCAGCTCAAAACTTCATTGAGGTCCTTTGAAAGCCCTGAAAGACCCGAGACTTTCTACACAGAAGGAGTGAAAATTGGTTTGAAGAACTTAGTGAAAGAGTCATGCCTAGGCAAGGATCAGAGATCTGATTCCATCCTACTGACTGAGGTGATTATCAAGTTGCACTGTAAAGAAAAAGAAGTATCCTTCTAGTTACGCCTCTTAGAGTAGTTGCTCCGAACCTCTGATGATGAGCTGACATATCATTTTCATTTTTTTTTTCCAGGAGATCAATTCGTCCGAAGGAAATGCCGTGGATCATGGTAAGAACTGTTTCCATTGCAATATTCTTCTACAATGTGTCAGTTTGTTTATTTTTTTCTTAAACACCTACCATGGAGTTCTCATTGTCTTGTTCCTTTTCATTGCAGAGGAATGGTCTCAAAGAACCAGGTGAGATATTTCGGTGAATGTACAAATTGACAACGCTCCCTCCTTAAATTCTGATTAAACCCCTACTTTGGCAGAGTGGTGGCAAGGCGCTTGCACAGTAAATTTTTACGTCAACAACAAACAAGGGAGAAGGAAGTAGTAAACCTGATGGAAATCTTGGAAACAAGAACCAAACGAGAGAGCGCCAGGTTCTTCTATGAAGTACTGGTAAGTAAAAGCTCTCTGCTCAATGTGTTTCGTTATCATTGCTTCGCCACTTCAAGTCTCAGCTTTCTATTCAAAGAAAGGAAGCGACCTGAACTGATGGTGGGATGGATGGTGACTTGCCTGGATTCGATGTACTTGAGAGCGGTGTCTCACATGATTGTGGTCTTCTATTAAACTACTCTGCAGGTTCTGAAAAGCAAGGGATATTTGCATGTGAAGCAAGAAAATGAGTACGACGACATTCTTGTCTGGAAGACATCTCAATGGGACCAGAGCCTCGCTGCTGCTTAGCAAACGGGTGCATGCTTCCATGGCGTAGATCCTGGACCTTGCAAATTTTTGTCTCCGTACACAGGATTCTCTTTCTCCAGAATCATGAAGGGAGTTGAAGAGTTGTGGTGTTTGTTAGAATATGTGTATGTAAATGCAAGGAGTATGAAAAATTATGTAAATAATGTTTGAAATATTATTATAGGTGTATTTAAATTGGTAAGCTAGGCGATCAGAAATATAAATTATAACAATTAAAAATATATAAAAATATAAAATTTGAGATTTCTAATTTGTAAACATTTATTATAAAAATATTAGATCAGAAAATTATTATAAACTTTTCTGTTTACTAATCAGACCAATTAGATGTTCGAAGTCATTTTTTTAAAAAATCCTCTTGGCTTCGTGGTCATGGGCTTTCGTATCTACTTCGTAAGTATCGAAGTAGAACTGTCTGTATTGGGCTTCATTTGTAGCAATTTGGGCTTCTGTAGCTAGTGGTCTTTGATAACCAGAGCCCAACCCGAGCTAAAACCCTCCCTCCACTGCCGTTGCCTGCGAGTAGCGATTGTTCTCTCGTCAACAACAAACCCTACTAGCAAAAGATTCCCCCGTGTTAATCCCCGGCATTTTTTCTTCTTCTCGTGTATTTGTATAGTAGCTGTGGGTAATTTGTAGAATATTTCTCTCTTGTTGAGGTGTTTTTGTGTTACCTCTTAATTGGCGGATAATTTGTTTGCGAGTAACGGGAGATCACGCATATACATAGGAAATGGCAAGCCAAGCAGCGGCTACCGCTCGCAACGGTAACATGAAGGTGCTGTCTTTTATCATTAGTCATCTATTTTCATTTTTGGCTGTAGAAATTTCATTATTTTGTACCAAACACGATGGTGAATTGGAGTAATTTCTTGCGTACTGAAAGGTTTGAGTGATGAGCGGGATACTTTGTGATTCTTGTTAGTTTTATGGATTCATTGTTCTTTTGAAGCATCCCAGTGAACAATGAGAAATTAGATGTTGGGTTTTTAAGTTACTCGGGTTTTGAATACCTAATATGGAGGGATTATTGGACGTGAGGGGCTCTGACTAAAAATGCGAATTACTTGTCGTAGCGTATTGCATTTCAACGATGACGGGTGTTCTTAGTCATTTTCATGTTGGTTATCAGGATTATTAGTTGGTTACTGACGTTCTATTCTATAACTGAACTACTGTTTTACAGAAAGCACTCGCTGGTCTCAAACGTATCAGTCTGGAAGGTCTCAGATGGAGAGTATTTGACGCAAAAGGCCAGGTGAGTGTATGATCTCTGCTTGTGTTATAAACAGTTGTTAAATTTGGGATGATTGATAATGATGCTGGTGTTTCTACTCTCACGCTGGAAGATAAGAAAACTTGATTTAGTGAGGCTATCGTGAAAGAAAAAAAAGCCCGCAGAGGGCAGATCTGAGGCGTATGTTGCTTCTTATTTTTTTTCGGTTTTTGTTGCTGTAGTTAACTCCAGGGAACTGAACTGTTTGCTTTCTCTGTGGCATTTTATCTACTCTTAATGTTGACATGAAAAAGGTGCCTGCTTTCCTTTTAGGTCCTTGGACGATTGGCTTCTCAAATATCAACAGTCATTCAAGGCAAAGATAAGCCCACGTACGCCCCTTATCGTGATGATGGAGATATGTGTATCGTGCTCAATGCAAAGGATGTCTGTGTTACAGGAAGGAAAATGACTGATAAAGTTTATCACTGGCACACTGGGCAAGTATCTTATCTTTCTCTAAATATATCAGCAAAGAAAAATGTCATGAGTGATGGAAAAATTAATATCCTTTGCCTATTGCAATTGCAATAAAAAAAAAAGAGCTGTTGTGCTATGTGAGATTTTAAGAAAATCATGGAGAAATGAAGCCCATCAAATAGTCGATTACTACAAACTCGTTATTACGATAATCAAAACTACATGGTATTAGAGAAATCTAAATTTTTTAAAGTTGAATAGTAGCGTTGAAGATTCAAATGTCATCTACATAGAAATATCAGTACTTGATCCGTTGATTTCTTTGCACAGATAAGAAGACGAAATATGACTTCAGTTCTGGAGTTTCTTGGCATTCTTCAATATTTAAATTCTTGAAATGATCTCTTGCATTAATATTTGAATAATATGTTTTCTTTAGGTACATAGGCCACCTGAAGGAAAGGACTTTAAAGGACCAAATGGCCAAGGATCCCACAGAAGTCATTCGCAAAGCTGTCCTACGCATGCTTCCTAGAAATAAGTTACGCGATGTGAGTAGTTCTTGAATGTACTTTGATGTTTTCTCATCTTTTGACATTTTATGTTGTGGAAATGCTTTTACCCCTTGGTTCACATATCACAGGCTTCCCATATTGTATCCACCTTAAATTCTAACATCGTAATACTAGTTTCTGCATAGTCAGCGTGCAGAGACTAGTATTTCTATGTGCCTTTTTTTTTTCCTGCAAAGATCTTGTTGTCATCCCTTCAACCGATATTAACTGTTCAGTTTCAAATATTTTTGGATAATTTTGTCTCAATCTAGTAGTATGTGGAAAATGAATCCACGCAGTCAAATGAATTCTTTTGGTACATGTCGTGGTAATGATTTAATGAACGCAGGATAGAGACCGAAAACTGAGGATTTTTGCTGGCAGTGAGCACCCGTTTGGTGATCGGCCTCTAGAAACGTTCATCATGCCTCCAAGGAGAGTGCGAGAAATGCGGCCTCGTGATAGACGCGCCATGGTTCGTGCTCAGAAAAAGGCTGAACAGCAACTACAGGGTACTGGGGATAAGATGAGAACCAAAAAGAGAGAGGCTGAAGCAGAGGCAGAAGAAGGTGCGACTTAGAGCAGAACTGACAAAGCCTCATCTCCTTTCTGGCAATTCATAGTTAGGCAAGTATTTCCGTTATATGCTTGTGGATGGTCGACTAGCTGTTTGCAATGTAGTGTCCGATTCCTGATTCCTGAAATAACCAAGCCTTTCATAGTTTTGTTTTTGCCTTTCGTTCGAAGTTTGTAGTTTCATCTGATGTTTTCCCTTTAATAATATAAAATGTACGGATAAAGGTTATATTTCATTGAAACAGACTTAGCTCAGAAATGAAAATAAAATGAATCCATAATTAATATATTAATTTTATGATTATATAATTTATTTTCATGATAAATAAATCTGTTTAATATCAAAAAATAATATTTTATGTATTATCCAACACCAATGCGTCAACCATTGGGGGAATTTTCCGCACGAATACCATTTCTAAGAGCAATGCTCCTTATCTGGGGATTATTAATTGGATCGAAAGAATAAAAATATAAAAAGTCTAGCCCAAGAAACCCACTTAAACGGAGGTAAAAGGCTGAATTATTGGGCCTAGAGCCCAAAATTAAGAGGTATTTTGCTTATCTTTCATCCTTTACTCTCAAGCTCCGGTGGGTAGCCTGTAACTCGCTGGTGTTAAATTTGAAGTTTAGGCAATTAATCTACGAACTAGCTAGCAGGCGAGAACAGGTTTTTCTTCTGCGACTTGTGTGTGCTTGAATTTGATTGATTGGAGAAGAAGGAGAGGGATGGACTCAGTGGAAGCGGTGGTGACGCAAATCCAGGGGTTATCGAGCAACACGGATGATATTCATGTGCTTCATAATTACTTGAGACAAGCGGATGACATGCTCCACACCGAGTCGACCCGGTTGCTTCCGTTTCTCGACCGCCTGGATCCGGCTGTCCACTCTCTTGGCTATCTCTACATTCTGTAATGCTCGCTTCGCTACTTCTTTTTTTGTTAGTGACTTAGAGGCTATGTTTGTGGTAAATGTGTTTAGGCGGTTTTGTGATTCTTGTTGTTGTTGTAATTTAGCGTTTAGGCGTTTGTGAGGAATTAACCTTGTCTGCTTTTTAATGGATAAACACGAATATGTTCTTTTTCCTTGTGGTGACGGCAGAGAGGCGTGCACGTCTGGTCCGGTTACGAAAGAGCAAGCGACACCTCTGGTTTCTATCTTGGCTAGGTTTATCATCAATTGTGTCGCATACCAGATTCGTTTGGCCCCCGATAAGTGTAGGCTGTGGTTTTCTTTGCTCTGATTTGTGAAGTTACTGCTGTTATTATTTTTTGAGGGGGTGAAAACTAGATTTTGTGTGCTTACCTGTTTTATTTTTATTTACTTTGATTTGCAGTTATATCCGTATGTAAAAGGCTCAAGGATCAAGTATTGCTAATTGAAGCTCCAGTTCGCGGTGTGGCTCCTTTGGGGGAAGCGGTGAGGAAGCTACGCTCTTCCACTGAACATTTGACTCCTTTGCACCCAGATTTTCTTCAGCTTTGTCTCCTGGCAAAATGCTATAAAACGGGTCTCTCTGTTGTCGAGGATGATATTTTCGAGGTTGATCAGCCCAGGGACCTGTTTCTCTACTGTTATTATGGGTTAGTAGGCTTGCTGCTTTTCATTGTTTCTTGTTTTGTCCATGCCTTTTTTGTTGGTTGCTGCATATTGCTCTCCTTTTTTTTTGTCCATAACTTGTTTGCTGCATCAATTAGCTTTGGCTTGTAGATTTCTGATATTTTCATTTGAATTCATGGAGAAAATCACCATGAATATGCTGCTACTTGGTTTTTTTAGCTTAAAAATGTAGTTTTATAAGTTGGATGAAGGAGTATTAGTAATGCTTCAAGGTTGTTAAGCTTAATATAACAAGGGACAGAGTTACATCATTGGAGTGAGTTTAAATAATTTGATATGTTATGTATGAAAACCAATATGTTTGAACTGTATCTTCTGCTATATCATGTGAGTACTAATCTTTGCTTATTGTTTGGGAATTCACCCTCACCATTGCAGGGGGATGATATGCATTGGGCAGAAGCGTTTCCAGAAAGCATTGGAGCTTTTGCACAATGTAGGTCTTTCTTTCATCGTTCAGTTTGTCCACTTTGTTATCCATTATATAATATAATTTGATTTTTCTCTATTGTATCAGGCTGTGACAGCTCCTATGTCTACGATAAATGCTATAGCTGTTGAAGCATACAAGAAATATGTTATAGTTTCTCTCATTCAAAATGGACAGGTGCATTTTCTTCTTTTCACTTAACCTTCTCGATACTTATCCTGTTTTCAGGTATGAGGGTATAATAAGTTTAAGATTGGAATCGGTCATTAAGATAACTAGACTTCGTTTACTGCTTGTGCAAGTTACTCTCCAAGGTTATGGCATTTTTTTTGTAATTATTTTCTTCACAGTGTTAGCATGCAGCATAATAGTATTGTATTTGCTGTTGCCATTTTAGTGAGTTCATGACATGCTATTCTTATGGTGGCAGTTCTCTAGCAGTCTTCCCAAATACACTTCTTCGCCTGCCCAGAGGAATTTAAAGAACTTATGTCAGGTAAATGTCAAAATTAAACAGAATGTTGATAATGGAAGATGCGTAGGTTTTAGCTACATCTGGTCTTTAGTTAACTGGGAATACACTACTGTCCTATGTTATCTTTTGTAGAGCTTTTAGCAAGAAAATGATGCATAGATTTTACTGCTTAGTTCTTTATTATATTAGGAGACATGTCAATAACCAATCCAAATGGCTATTTTTCAAGATGCTGTTTGTGCTAGAAACTCTTAGAGGTTTTGAATCAATTGTTTAGGAATATAAATGGATTTATTGAAAGTTAATGGCACAAGTTGAAGCAGCTCTGTGTTTCTGCAAGAGTGTCTAAGTAGCAATTAGGTGACATTTATTTTATAGGTTTTAATCCTATGCACCTATTCAATTTTCTGTTTGGTATGCTGCAGTTTGATATATTTTTGGATGAATCTAGTTTAGATGCTATGAAATCCTTCTATTCTCCTAAGGATGTATTTTTTCTCAATGAAGACTAAATACTGTTAGCATTTCCTGTAGGTTGTTTGTTGTCTCATTCAGTGGTTAATGTTTCTCGTATTTGATGCTGATGCTGCATTCCAAGTATATCTATTTTACATGTCTCTGTCTTGAATTGCGTTTTTCTAATTTCTTTTTTTCCTCTTGAGCCAGTCGTATATTGAATTGGCAAATAGTTATGGCACTGGTAAAATTTCAGAGTTAGAGACATTTGTTCAGACAAACAGTGCGAAGTTTGAAAGTGTGAGTTTCTCTTTATAAAATGTTTAAATGACACTACTGAAATATTTTTCAGTTCTGAAAATTCATTTGCAGTTTTTCTTGCCTGACATTATCTGAAATAAAGCTTTGGTTTCTTGTTTCAGGACAATAACCTAGGACTGGTGAAGCAAGTTGTGTCGTCCATGTATAATAGAAATATCCAGAGACTGACCCAGACATACTTGACTTTATCTCTGCAAGATATTGCTAACACAGTAAAACTTAATAGTGCCAAGGAGGCTGAGATGCGTGTGCTTCAAATGGTATTTTTTGTCTCATTGCCTCCTTTTCAAAGCTATAGAGTAGACAATTTTTCTCTGTTTAACAAATCAAACCATTTCAAAAAATTGGGGAAACTGCTGTTGGTGTCACTTCCCCGTGTCATACACTACCAAACTAACATTCTTGTGTTGAACTTTTAGATACAAGATGGTGAGATATATGCGTCAATCAACCAGAAAGATGGCATGGTTAGATTTCTTGAGGATCCTGAGCAATATAAAACTTGTGAAATGATAGAGCGTATTGACTGCTCAATTCAAAGGTACAGTAGCGAAACTTTTTTTATGATTATTTTTTGTTTAGTTTCTAGTTATGAATCTTCTGTTTGACGGAATCACAAGTCTTCTCTAAACAAATGATAGCAGTCTTGCATCTAAATTAACAATGGACAAGGATGCCAACAATTTGTAGTGGCTAAGTGAACTTTATGTGTTTATTGTTATCATGGTATCTCATGTCAGCATCGCATATACTGTAGGGTTTTAGCACCTTGAGATCATATTGCAATATCTTTGTTTTCATTTTGGAAATATTGTGATATCTTTGTACGGTAATTGTTTGAAACTGATTCTGATTCTATTATATTGTGCCAGGATCATGAATCTCTCAAAGAAGCTTACTACAGTGGATGAACTCATTTCATGTGATCCTCTATACCTAGCAAAGGTTGGGCAATTGCTTTGTTTTGCAATATATTACTATTCTTTGTCTATGATTCCTCTTACAAGTTGTCTGATGTTTCTTATGTATATCAAGGCTGGGAGAGAGCGTCAACGATATGATTTTGATGACTTCGACACCGTGCCTCAGAAATTCAACGTATGAAGTGGCAAGCGTGTGAGACATTATTCTCAAAAAGAGCTTATATCTTTACTAAAAGAGACAGAACTTTTCTCCTTGTTATTTAGCCTCAAACAAGGAAAAGATAAATGTGAGATAAGCCCCGTTTAGACATGAAGAGTTTCATATGATACGTCTTGTCTATATCTGCTTTGACATTGAGCTATCTGGTCTTTTTGTTGTTTCCTTTATTTCTAGTTGGAGTCTAGTTATGGCCAAATATATTTCCTATTAGAACGGGTGCAATTTTCTCAGCCCAACATGCCGAGGGTATTCTGGCTTTCTTCGCCGGCTCTGGAAACCATCATAACGTCACCGTACTAAGTTTTTGCAGCATAGAAAAGCTGTTGATTGGGCGTGGAATTACCATAATTTGAACAACTATCTCCAAGGAAATGCATGCAACAAATCAATATATTATCATTTTAGTAAAATGGCATGAATTTCCAGAACTACTTTCCGATCGCCAAGACGACATGATTGAGGGTTGACTGTGTGAAGCGTTTGTTCCTCGAAGGAAACATCTTTGGTTTTTCTGGCCCGATGATATAAACTAAACTGCAGCAACAAAAATCTCAAAATGACCCAAACATCATTTAACTATTACAGATCCACCTGAAACGCCGGGACTGTCCTGAAGCCACTTCACGAGTAAACGTACCAGTACGTTCTACCACATCTGTTAAATTAGGCCACAGCGGAAGAATCCAACAGGTGACAATTTATGGGCGAAGGAAGGAATTCTGTTACAGTAAGGCTAGATCACAGGTTGTCCTATCTCTCGTTTCTGTCTCGCTGTTCGTGGATCCTCCTGGGCATAGTCACCGTCATAATCTCTCCAACAGCATCGTTTCCGTAGAATGGGTAATAAACTAAGGACCTGAACCCACTGGCTGCATATCTCGAAGTGGGGTTCACCTGCAGTTACATTGCCCCTTCCTGGATCCTCAAAAACATAATCATAGCGGATAGGAAAGAAATTTAACGGTGGACGGATTGTGGGAAAAAGGAAAGGAGAGAAGGAAAAGAATATGTATATTAGTGGCGGGCAGAGAAAAGATGGCAATACTAGGGGCTCCGGAGGTTCAAGTTAAAGAAAAGAGCAATCTCTGAACAAGACAAAATGAAATCCATGAAAGACGGCGGAAGCGGGGTCTGGGTCCTCACAGGGTCAGAAACAATCTCCTTGACGACTGACTTGGCGATTACAGAGATGCCGTGGACTGGCGAAGTGGAGATCGGCCTGGTTATAGAACTAACCGTTGGCAGCTGTAAATTTTACTGAGCAATATCTTGTTGAATTTCGGATTTCACTGAAGACTGGCCGTTTTGGAGTGAGCGACGGGTGGAAAGAATTGTTTAAAAAATTTGAATATCTGACATCGGAAATGAGGGAAACGTGGGGAATGGCCGATGGCGAAGTGTTAACTAGACGAAGTATAAAACCGGGTAGTCGTTTGTACAGCAACGTGAGCAGTCTAGAGATCACCGAAAGAAGAGCCACGCCTGACCAATGTGTTTTGTGAACGGCAGGTTCTTTTTTTTCCTTCAGTAATGGCGTGTCGTCTGTTGCAACAAACGTCATGGATCTGTAGCATACAGGCCAGGCCCTACACTTATTGTTTCGCAGTAACAAACGTTGCCGTCGCGGTTAAAGATGTATTTGCCGCAGGTCCACGCAGAGATTCCTTTCACCTACAGCTCATTTTCAGCTTTCGCTCTCCCCCTCGCCAATTGCTCCCTCCTTATCCCCTACCTGAGAGCTCGCCCAGAGCCAAAACGAACTCAAAAGTGTCTTCCGGATCTCAAGCGGTTTCTTCGCAACCTGCACAGTTTTTATAGCAAATCTGGATTCTCTCCCTCAGTCCCTAACGCTATTTACAATGTCATATTCCGTGGACCTCACTTGTCTACAGAACAAATGCATTTCGCCTCCACCTGCAAGTCTTTCCGGAGTTTCTGTTCTCCAGAGGCGTGCCTTATCGCTTCGATCGGCTCCTCGTGGCCTTCGTCGGAATCGGTGCTCCGTTTCGTCGTTTAGCTCGGAGAGTGTTGTAGCTAAAAAGAACGGGAAGCACCATAGCAAAGTGGTGAGCAGGAAAGAAGGGAAGGAAGAAGAGGAGTGTGATGATTTGAAATCATGGATGCATAATAACGGACTGCCTCCTTGTAAAGTGGTTCTTAAAGAAAAACCGTCGCATGATAAGAAGCATAGGGCAATTCATTATGTTGCTGCTAGCGAGGAGCTTCAGGTTAACTCTGAATGTCTTCTAGTTTTCTTTTCTGGTTTTCTGTGCCTTCTTTTTTCTCTGGATGAAGGAGAAGCTTAGTGGTTGATGCATTTGCAGGCAGGTGACGTGGCGTTTTCCGTTCCGAATTCGCTTGTTGTAACGCTTGAGAGAGTATTAGGAAACGAGACCATTGGTAAGGTGCAGTTCTCCTTGTTCGCGAATTAAACTTTGAAGGTTTTAGAGTCGTGCTAGGTGCTTAAGTGCGTGACTAGAGGCACACTTGTTTAGAAAAGGAATCACAGAGTTGAAAGTTGATGAGAATGAGTGCCGATTACAACTTTACTTTTATTTTGCGGTGATATTGCATTTGGCATCTGTTTTGCTCTGAGGTCATCCATGATACTGTGGTGATGTTGCATTACGTATCTCTTTTGCTCTGTGGTCGTCCATTGATTGAACCCGAGGAATTGCGAAATCGTACTTTCCAAATTTATAAAGTTGCTGGGTTCAATGTCGAAGCTCGAAGCACTAGGGTATTAAATTTATATCTTGCAGCAGTGGATGTTTAGGGTTGTGTTGAATGCACATGAGCAATCTCATGGCAGCCATAGTGAGATAGTCTTGCTGCTTGTGTGCAAATCAGCCTACCTGGAACCTTTACTCTGTATCTTTATGTGACAGAAACGAGACCCACGGTCACTGTTGATTATTGTGGTGTCAATTTGCATGATCCTCTGCTTTCTTGAGTAACCAAGTCTGATTCAAGAATGCAATTTGTTCTTGCACAGCTGAACTGCTGGCTACAAATAAACTTTCGGAATTGGCTTGCTTGGCCTTGTATCTGATGTATGAGAAGAAACAAGGAAAGAAGTCATTCTGGTATCCATATATAAGAGAGCTTGATCGCCAACGAGGCCGAGGACAACTAGCAGTGGAATCTCCCCTTTTGTGGTCAGAAAATGAACTGTCTTACCTGACAGGTAGCCCCACCAAGGTAATTTTTCCTCGTATTGTTGTACCTTTTGAATGACTAATGATGGAACGTTGTGTTTTTTGCCTTCTATACACGTTAAAATATCAGAAACATTTCACAATTTGGGATTGTTTCTGGATTGATGAACTAGGCTGAAGTTCTTGGAAGGGCAGATGGGATCAAGAGAGAATACAATGAGCTTGATACTGTGTGGTTCATGGCTGGTTCTTTATTTCAGGTATTGCCCTTATCTGCATAAATCTTTCCATATAAAAGTGATATCACTTATCAATTTGAAATTTCTTCAGCTTCCTCGAGCTCTAAATTATTACTTTATCTTTCATGACATCTTTCTCATTACTACATTTTCTTTTTGCAGCAATACCCATATGATATACCTACTGAAGCCTTCCCTTTTGAAATTTTTAAACAAGCTTTTGTTGCAATTCAATCCTGTGTGGTACATTTGCAGGTAAATTTGTACCTATATACCATCTATTTTTCAATGCCTTAGGATACTGCATCAGTTACATCGTTGTATTTGCATACTTGAGTTTTGTATTCTATTTGGCACATAATATTAGGCTGTCTGCCATTGAAATACCAACTTGCCTCCATATGTTTTTAGTTGTTATCTGTGGTGATGAGCTCCAAATAGTCTTTACTCCTCTGGAATCTTCATTATTTGTTTCATGCGGATCTACAGTTTCTTAAATCCAGCTCTCTAGTTCTGCATTGTACACAAAAGTAGTTGCCTGACTCAGACAGGCTAATAAAAATGACTTGGCCATCTGAAAAATATAGGCCGAGTTTATTTGTTCTGGACAATTTACTGCAGAAAAGTACGAGTAATTATTTTCTGAATGCACTTCTTATGAGCTGTTGCACATATTGCTTATTAAATGAAAAAAGAATAGTCTGTCATCTTTATATAAATCTTTCAAAAATAAGACGACCAATTGACCAGTTAATGCCATCAGAAAGTCAGTTTAGCTCGGAGATTTGCATTGGTTCCTCTTGGACCTCCATTGCTAGCTTACAGTAGCAAATCCAAAGCCATGTTAAGTGCTGTTGATGGAGCTGTTGAACTGGTGGTAGATCGACCATACAAGGCCGGGGAGCCTATTGTTGTTTGGTATATTACTTGTCTTTATTGCTACCTCTGGTTTTCTGCCTGGCCTTTGAATCGTTCAATGTGAAATTCAAAGTTCTGTTTCAGGTGTGGCCCACAGCCTAATTCGAAATTGCTTATCAATTATGGTTTTGTTGATGAAGATAATCCTTATGACCGTATAATAATTGAGGTATCCTTAACTCTCCAATTAGTTGACATGTCTTACCAAATGAATGACTGCGCTGATATAGGCCAAAGAAATAGTTAAGTAAACTATATGCTTAATTGTCTGTGCTGTAGGCAGCATTAAATACGGAGGATCCCCAGTATCAAGACAAGAGAATGGTAGCTCAAAGAAATGGCAAACTGTCGATACAAGCTTTTCAAGTATGAAGTATATTGTTATAGAAACAATATTCTGTCGTTATTTTTAGATCTTTAATTCTTCCCTCCTTCAGGTATATGCAGGAAAAGAAAAGGAAGTTGTGTCAGACATGCTTCCATACTTGCGATTGGGTTATGTGTCAGATCCTTCTGATATGGAAACAGTTATTTCTTCACTAGGTCCAGTTTGTCCAGTAAGTTTATTGCTGCATAACTATATTTCGTTCTTTGGGTGATAATATGGTCTATGGTAATGATTTTTAGTACAAGGTCATTGTCTTTATTGAATTGCCAATGTTAACAGGAAACTCATTTGCCCATTTTCCTTTTTAAGATTGTATCCTGAAGTTTATTGGATGTTATAGGTGAGTCCTTGCATGGAACGAGCAGTGCTGGATCAACTTGCAGATTATTTCAAGGGACGTCTAGCTGGCTACCCCACTAGTCTAAGCGAGGATGAGTTGATGGTAAGTCCACAAATTTTCTATCTGTTGGTTTTATTAATCTTAATCCTGTGCTGGCTTAGTTTTTATTGATGCTTTGATTACTTGGTACTACTCTCATACTAGTTGAAAGAACATGACTTGAATCCCAAGAGGAGAGTTGCTACTCAGCTTGTTCGGTTGGAAAAGAAAATGCTGAAAGCGTGTCTGCAGGCAGTATATGATTTCATAAGCCAGTTACCTGATCATACTCTGTCTCCATGTCCAGCTCCTTATGCACCTTTGCTGAAATGAAAAGGTCTCTCTCACCTACAATCTGCAGATCTTTTGTGCCTACTCACTGTACTTGTGTTAACGTTGTTTTGCTTATTGCAGCTATTAACAATCTCTTGTGGATCCTGGATGCAATAATTTCATTGCTGGGTATTGATGCTAGAATATAGATGAGGTTAGTGTAATGGAGCATCTGCATGGTAGCATACACTTTCTCCATTTAACTACTGAACCCAGACAAACAATCTATTTAGCAGTATGCGGTTATTCAGGATGCAGAAATTTGGTTGAGATTATCTTTAAAAACGTGAAACTGAAAATGACTATATTATTTATTTCGCGTTGTCATCGAATTTGTCACTTTGCACGCAGGGTATGTTGCAGTTAGGTATTGCCCAGGCCAACGGAGTAACATTGAGTTCTTTGTTTTTTCAGGAAAGTACAGCCATGTTTGATCCATTCGAGTAAGTAAATCCTGTACACTACGTGTTGATAACACTAACCCTGATGCACAGCCACCTGATTCCTTGGATATCCTTTGGATCTTCCCGTGGTAAAGCGAGAAACCTACAATGCAGGAGGAGAGAGGGCCAAGCTTTGCGTACGTAGATGTCTCTAAAATATTTTGCTGACTATTTGTAAATGGAAGCTAGAGTGAGTAGACCCTTCTTACCTTTTTGATCCTTGATCTGTCCTTATGTTTGAACTTATTACAGAAAGGGCTGAACTTTTTTTTCCCTTCGTTAAATCCATCTCTATGCAAGTAACATCAATGGATTTTTCAAAAGTTTTCCGAGCGATTCGAGGACTAAATTCTTTCGGTTCTGCCGTTGGAAGTGCAACATATAAGATTTGGGTATCGCCCAAATGTTAAAATTCAGTGTCTCTATTTAAGTGCGACAATTTGGGTATTTGACTTAAACGAAGCCAGGTTCATGCTCTGTTCCATCAACCTCCTGTCTTCGTTTTGGTAAAATGCTCTCCGTGACTTCCGCTATTTTTTATCTGACAGTATGCTTTTTGCGATTATTTTTTTAAAACAAAATGGTGTACACAAGATTAACCAAGCCTCAATTTGGAATCTACATTCAAAAAGAAAAAAAAAAGGAATTTTAAGAATCAAAATCCAAAGAAAAGTAGTAAATTGTGATATTTTGTAGGTCGGATGAGGAACCATATCACAAGTGCAATTTGGTTCTCCACATCTCTCCAATCACTTTCCTCGGTTGCGGATTATCTGGTCCTCTGTCCCTCTGTCCTGACGTAAAGTAGAGCCATCCATCCCAATAGCTGGTAAGTGCAGTCTTCACGCGGAACGGAAGCTTCCCAATCACTGACCACGTCTGCAGATAGAAAACTTGTATCAGGACACAAATTCTCATACATATTATCTGAACAGCCATTGTCGGGTAATATACTACATATGACCGATTACAACTATACAGAATATTACTCCAACAGTAAGAAAACCGTTTGCTATGTGCTTCTTTTGCCAAGGAGAAGTCCTTACCAGTGAGTCTAGATGAAATTGGAAGACCTCCCCCACCAGCATCATCCTTTTGGTTATCGGGTGCTTTTCCGTTGTACCACCGGTGATGATAATTGAATTGTTGACGATTACCCAAGCACACTCAATATGAGAATTGGGCTTTGGCATCGGAGGTAAAACTGTCCACTTCATCTTATCATCTAACATATATACATCACCATATATTACCTGAAACAATCCATAATATAGAACTGACCTTAACATGCCTCATAAAAACCCATCTTGATCAGATTATAAACCCAAAAAACAATTGATGTAAAATGAAATATTGGATAGCCTACCTCCTTCCTGCGAGAACATTTGAAGATGGGTGACCCGGGTTTTGGCATAAAATCACCCTCTTGACCGCCAATTACAAAAAGCCTGTCATTCACGGCCACACAAGCCCTGTCGGCGAAGTAATACTCATAATTAGTGAACAAAGCAACATTAAATCTTTTTTTAGCTTCTTCAAGTTGGTTAGGATATTGTTCAACGGTTTAGAAATAGACCTATGAGGCCCTCCACGAGGAATTGGTACTTCGGTCCGCCACTCCTTCTCCAATGCCTTCCCATCCTTCACTGCAATGCTCCAATGGTCCAGTGCTGGCGTGTGGCGATTTTCCTTGCCACCACCCATCACATGTAGTCTTCCTCTCCATAATTGAGTTGCAGGAGCATACCTGAAATGTGTGTCCGCAGGTGCATTAGCATTTCTCGCAATCAAATGTGATTCTTCCATATTCTCTTATATAATAACCAACGAATCCCAAAATATCAGATTGGATGCACAACAAGAAGTATTTGTCACAAATACCTGGGCTCTGGTAACGAGGGAATGCTCAGCCATGTCCTTGTCTGCGTGTCCAGAGAAAACGAATTAGTCCTAGCTGTTCTGCACTGGGGACCGTATTGTCCTGAGACAATATATATGTATCTCCCATCTGTTGCCACTCCCAAATGTGAATTTGCCATGTCTTTCGGGGTAGCAAAGCTTTCTCCCCATGTGTTGTCGCTAAAATTGTATACGTCAACGTGAGAGTGCACCTATAAGAAACAAGATAATATGCATTTCATCAAGCAAGGAAGAGACAATAATGGGTTGCATTTCACCTTTTCTAGTGTAGCAGTTTCAATACTGGATTCCAAAATGATAAGACTAAATGTAAATATGAGGAAGCTAAAAAGACTCATACATGATCAAGATTTGCATATCCCACAAATGCATAAAACATGTTTTTGATCTGTATGGAATAGCCATCAAGACGAGGCACAGGTGCTGATGCCATCTGCTCCCATTCTAGCTCTGGTGCTTTTAAATCAGCAAAAGTTGCTGATAAGACTCTTGAAGTTTTTCGCACAGCATGTTCTTTTTCGTTTTGAGGAGTTTCAGTCTACAAAATGAGACGCACGAGAAGATGAAAATGATGGATCAAAGCAGCAAAATCACCGCATGAGATTATGACAAAAACCAACCCAAATACATATTGCAAGGCAAGGGCCCGAATCAAATCAAACCAATGTCAAAAGAAAGCCATGGGTCAAACGCAAAGCAAGGGGAGAAGAACACCGTACCTTTTCATTATGGCTGGTATGATCACCAACAATTACAATATTCCTGGATTCGGCAATAACCCATCTAGAAGCAATGGACTGATATGCAGAAGAAATAGATGAAGAAGACGTCCACAAACTATCTACAATGAGAATAATCCCGAGAAGAGCTGCACCTGAAAACAGACATACTAATTTCCTTAGTTTGTTCTTTTGTCCCACCTTAGCCATTTCTATTTCTACGCAAACTGAAGAGCCAAGAAGGAGGAACCTTTTTTTATCCACCACTTCTACAACTGGAGACAGTGCTAAATAGCATCCATGGTTTTTCCTATTAGGTTTGAGAAAGAGATGGGCGCCAATGGTTTTCATTCTCTTTTCATGTGCTGCTCTCTTTATTTCTCATAACCCCTTGATATGCCCAAGGAAAGTTCACCATCCAAGTCTGGGGGCTTCCCTGCCGTCCAAAGATTTACACGTTTAAAAGAACTAACCTTGTCCGACAATGCAACACGCTCTTTACTTCTCATATAACATATTTGTTCTAATTTAAAATCAATGCTTAACCCTAATCATTAGTTGCTTTTTCCAAGATATAATTATTTTTCGGATTTTGATGTACATCTATTTTGTTTTCCCAAATCTTAATTAATCTTAGTCAGTGAGAATTAGTGGGTTTCAGTATTGGTTTGATCATTAGTTGTATGAGATGGTATATTCAATTATCAGTTCCACAAAACAGGGAACTTATGGATCTTGGGCCCATCAGCTACCCTTTATTGGGCTCAGAAATATCGCATTAGCACCCAAGTCACCCGGGGAATAACCATTGCTGATTCTACGGGGACAATACTCAATAATCTTACCCAAGAGACAAGGTCTCTTATATGAAGTAACCGGCACTGTCTGTTCTTCCCTTCCCATGGCTAAATATGGTTGGGTCATTATTGGAGCCGCCCATCTTATTATATAAACATTGATGTGACATGATATGCGATTTTCGTTGGTAGATGAGTGGTCAGAAAGGGAAATATTTTGATTTGTACACCATATCTTACTCTTATATAAAATCTTAGCACGTAAATTATATTAATTTTCTTTCCAATACCCCTATGTGGTTCAGACATCTGGTCGCAGGTAATGGAATGTGCACGAATCATCATGTTGGCATGAATATACTCCCAGGAAGAGCTGACCGCCAATTGGTGGACACTGGCGGTAAATAACTGGAAGAAGGGTCATTTTCCTTCTCCACTTTGTCCTTTCATTGATTACTTCTTAAAGGTCTGATTCGGCATCCATTCATCCACGCGTCCTCATCAAAATATTGTTGAAATCTTTAACTAAAGAAACTTTAATCCATAATAAATCTTCTACTATATCACCATTAGATTGACAATTCAAGGCTCTAAAATATTTATTTTGTGACGTAATTGATTATGTTATATGGGTCCCTGTGGTCAAGTAATTAGAGTGTCTCCTTAAGATGACATATAATTATTATAATTTTCAACTTTGAAAGTGAATAAATCATATTAAAAAATATATTGGATGAATTTTTTTAACAAAAACTAAATAATTTTTTTGTTAATTTGCATAAAATATTAACTTTAATGTAATTTAATGGGAAACCCTTCGTTATACGTTAGTAAGGAGTCAACAGTTGCATTCTTGGTACAATGAGGCGCTCTTCTTATGGGATCAGAGGGCAGGATTTGCTTGGGAATCTATCTTGACGGGGTAGATGGTTGGAGGAGATAGTGTAAGAGTGGTTGTCCCTGTATGCTAGACACGTGGGTGGTCCCATAAATATATTAATTGCTTTTGGCTGAAGAAGGATTGTAGGTTTCCTACAACAAAATCTTTCTCCACCAGGAGCTGCAAGAAGATTCTGATTATGAATACATTCTGCCCTTGAAATATAATTATTTTAAAGTCATATCTTCAAATTTCCAAATCAATGAATTTTCTGTAAATTTGAGTTTTATATATTATTATTTATTTATTTTACATGTTTTTTTTCTTGAATAGATATGTAATAATCTTCTATTAAAAAGCCTATTAGCCATTTCCTTACATTATTTTAGAAAAAAAGAAGAAGAGAACCTTTAGAAATATAAATGATTAGACTTTTTAAAATAAGCAGGAAGTCCTATTATTCTTGTAATTTGCATTACCATTGGTGTACGATGGTCTTCTTCCCTATTGCCAAACAAATAGGAACCTCAGCCGATCGACACTACCTGCTATGGAAGGAACAACATTCAGCTGTTCCCAATCGACGATCTCAGACAGTAGTAAGATAGGAGCTAAGATTGGACCACGTGTACACTGTCTCGAACCTACTCCCGAGAAAAACATATTTCCCACTTTAGAACAACACTTTTTCTGCTTTCCCATATAACCCCACGTGTCGACCTCTTTGAAGAGTGATAGACACGTAATCAAATTCCATTGGCTAACTTACTTATAGTTGTAGTAGTGGACTTTTATGCCTTTTTGTTGCTAGATACCGAATTGATATCGAAATCCATCTCGATCCCCCATTTTAAGTTGATTTTTGTTCCTTATCACGTCTTTATTTATGCTTACAAACCATTCAAAGTAGATATTTTAAGTTTTTCAGCTTTGTCTCCAAATATAGGTTAGTTACGAGAGAGAAAACCAAATAAAAATAATAAAAAATATTTGTGAAAATCGTATTTTGAACAGTATGATGTTGAAATACGTATTTGGTCTATGTATTTTTATCTCGAAATGGAATGAGAAAATGATAAAGGAAATTCTGAAGAACCCATTACGCTCCTTTATACGTGGGACCCGAGTAAAAACAAAGCTAGCCAATAAACGCTGTGTATTCTCATAAGCTTTGCCCTAGACATGTGGTATCTGTGCCCCTAGGAACCGTGATACTCATAATCATTATCGCCTGAGCTTTCCCCCTCTCCACCACCTCAGGATTGCGACAGAGAAAGAGGGAGAAAATGAAAGTAGAGTAGTTGCTGGTCAGCGTTGCAGCCGGAAGGAGTGGAGAGATGGATGGTGAAAAAGGGTGGTCTGTGAAAGCATGTGCGAGAAGTATCAACGATGCAACGATAATCAGCCGGATGATGCTTAGATTCAGGCCCATAGCGCCTAAACCAGTCACCGGAGACTCAGGTGGAACTGAAGGAAACCCTGGGATTCAGAACGGTTTGGTTGGTAAAGGAAGAAGCAAGAGAAAGTACGTTAGGGTTAAGAAGAATAATGGTCACATGAATAGCTCAAAGCGAGACAGGTCATCGGATCATATTCAAACTGTAGATAGCGAAGGTGGTGCAAACAAGGGGTTTCTTACACTTCAGTTACTACCAGAAAAGAACGATCTGGTCAAGGAGGACAAAGGATCTTGGTCTGGTAGCTTTCATTATCCGGTCAGAGATATTCAACAGAGAAAGGACCAACCTATGTCGTCTAACCATAACCACCGGCTGGTGGAAGGTACCGGAGGTTCAGATCTGCCTTCTGCGGTGGCTGGAGAGAGGATATTGGAGACATGGTTGATGGTGGAGAGCGTGACAGACACGTGCATGGGTGCTGTGGGCAGGTTGGGAGCTACAGACGCGGAGAAAATGAAGAATCTAGAGAGTGACACGTGCCCGGGGTTTATCTCGGATAGTTCGAACAGAGTACGGTGGGTTAACGAAGCCTACAAAAAGTTATTGATGGTGGACCAGAAAAATCACGGGGTCGACTCACCGGAGGTTAGGGTGGTGTTGGTGATAAGAGAGAACTTGCTGCCATATCTTAACTACTCTGGGTTTACGTGTTGGGGTAGATTTCGGTACACGTGGAGGAAAGAGAGGAACTCAGAGTTGGTTCCATGTGATGTATGGAGAATGGACAGCGGTGGCTTTGCATGGAGGCTTGACGTTAAAGCAGCACTCAGTTTGGGTCTCTAGCTAGCTAAACAAAAAATCAAGAATCAAATAGAAGACGAGGATAATCTGCTCATCAGATATATGTTTCTCCTCAGGTTTATTTATCTTGCACTCTTATACATCCACTACAATAAACTCGATAGCTAAGGTAAGGAGCTCTTTAGTCATAGATTACATGAACAATAAGCGTACGAGTACAATGGCCTAGATCGATGGAAATATGTATATATAGTTGGTACAAAGAAACGCAACAACAGAGAGAATCACTGTGGTCGGTATGCAACAAGCATGGATTGTTAAGATCGATAACGTGCTCTCTGCTCTTCTTGCCACGCAGGGTTGAAGAAAGTTTCATGGGCCATCCTAATGTTCTGTGCTAGCTAGGGACCATTATAAGAATTAACATCAAAGCGACCGGTTTGCATCAAGTATGAATTGCTAGATAAAGTGTGCTTTCTCTTCATTTGCCAGGCAGGATGGGCCATTCCTCCGCCTAAGTTTCTAGAACTAGCTGGCATATTAAATGCCTTTGATAAATGTTTTTTTTTTCTCTTTTAAGTTTTCATAATCTGGCTTTGACGAATGTCAGCCGCTGCTATATAAACATAATATTTCATCTTATGTTACACGTATGAATGTTCGAAACATCTAATAGTAAGAGCATATTGTATAATTATATAGAGATAGCACCCCAGAAAAAACTGTCAACTACTTATGTTTAGAGTTGGTGATCATCAGTCACCTTCAAAATCAGCAAATATATATATACATGATAAGTGAAGAAAATAGATGCTTAGAAGAATGTTGCTGTCGATTATTTCATTGATTTCCTTTCGCTTTCTGACCAGGAAATTAAGGTTTGTACTATATATAATCATATTGCATTTTCTTCCTCGGGAACATAATAAGAACAATGGCTCGCATAATTCCGGATCCCACCTTTCGTATTTTAAGTTACGCTCTTTAATTAAGACACTGAGGCAAGCCAGTAGGTGAACAATGACATAGAAATACTGCCAGAAAATTACCCAAAACTTTACATAATACATACAACATAAACTCTGTGAAATTAATATCCATTCGATGTCTACGTGGGGTCTCACGTTCTAGCCAGAGCATCACAGTCAAATAAATGCATATAAATAAATGATCACAGACATGACAACATCTTGTCCACAATTTTTTTTTAAGTGTAAGCATGCGGACCAAGTGAAAACAACATAGAACGGTGTAAAATGACACGTTATATAGTGCAGATAGAGACTCCATGAAATCTGAAAATTCCCAGACAACTATCCAAGTTCATATTGTATTAGTCTAATAGTTCAGTTCCTATAGCTAGATGCTCCTCTAGGTGGTTGGAGTACCTGTAGTTGGTGACGAAGAAACAGATTTAAATGTCTTTTCCTTCATAGACAAAAAAGAAGAGAAGTATAGCAAAATATGTTTTATGTTATCCAATCATCACCGAAACTTTTACAGCTAACTGAGTTTATTGGTCAGTATTGGTCACTTCTATTTAGTTTTCGAGCAGCACGGTTAATGGTAATAAAAACAATCTGTTACTGTCAAGAACGGAAATTTAAATGGTTCCGTACGTTTCAAAACGTGAAAGGCTGCAGAACTTGGCACGTGGAGATAAAGCAACAACCATTCGGATAATCCTATTGGTCGGGTTGTTTAAAATCAAGACATGACGCCACGAATCTAGCTTTAAGATCTGCAATGCAGATTGTACTATCCACGCGTCCTCATCCAACATCGACACACCACTCCCACCCACTCTGCAAAATGCCGCGTGTAATCCACGCCTTCCCCAAAGATTAGCGGATATCACCAGGTTCTTGGCTGGAGAGTCATGTCAAACTCCGGGGAGAGCGTAGATGAAATCAATCATGCAGTGTGGACGACCGAATTTGAGGTGAGTTTTGCTAATGAGATAAGACCACGTGTGCGTTTTCTCGAACCTAACCAGGATGCCCTTTTGGCCTCTTTCCACTTCAGTGAACAGTGACACTACAACCAAGACAACCACCACGTATACCCAGCCTTTCGGCAGTACTGAACAGATTCCTTTCTCTCATTGGTTCCTACCGTGGGACCATGTGTAAACCTCTGGTCGACTCTTTCCTTACGCTACCTTTTCCTGTGGGACCCTACCGGAAATTTTCGAGAAAATCTTAAATTGGTAAGAGTCCATGTTTATATTTCGTCTTGATTGCGTGTTTCTGTCCTCTGACAAAAAAGCTATACATTTCCTAAATAAGTTTAATTTTTAAGAAAATGTAAAGTTGTTAACATTTTTTCTATCACATATTATTGAGTACATGATATCGTGGAAACGTTTTGAAAATCAGGAATTGACCAATAATACAGTATATCAAAAGATGAAATATCACTTATATATCTTATTATATCTAACATTTTTATAATATTACTGCGAATTTTAAATCTATGGTCGCCGTTTGATATCTCTACATGATCTTCAAAAGTTTTGACCAATCAAATCGCTCAACCATTTTCTTGTTGCCCTAGGACACTCGGGGCCTTTAAACTCTTTAACCGACGCCCGAACCAGAGACAGATCGTTGAATAAAACAAAGGAAATAGGGAGGACGATAGGCAGACATGGATGAAGCAGAAAAGTTGCGCATGATAAGATTCTCCGGTGGTGGTCTAGAGGATAAGACGGTAATCAACAGGGTTATGCTGAGATTCCGTCCAATTGCACCGAAGCCGCCTATCGGGGACCAGAAATCCGGTACATCATCAAATGACAAGATGCGTCTGCTCTGTTCCGGTATAAGAAGGAAAAGAAAGTACGTTAGGGTTGCTAAGAATAACATGTGTAAGACAAAAAAGAAAGTATTATCGGATCAAGTAAAGAAAAAGGAGAAGGATGAGGGTTCTTTAAGAAGCGGTGTGACTCTCCAGTTGTTACCAGGGAGAAGTGGTTTGGAAGAGACAAAAGAAAGTAAAGCACTCTGGTGCAACCTTCAGATCGCTGTGCCTGCATTTAAAGAACATGGTGATAAGGATAATCATCATCAGGAGACAATATCCTCCGTATATTTCAAGTTGAAGCAGATCGGGATGGACGGTGTTGGTGGGCAAGATCCGACGGCGTTGAATGGGATGGTTCGACAAAAGAAAGCGGCCATGGAGTCGTGGGTGACAGTGGAGTGCGTGTCGGAAATACTGGATAAATGCATGGTTGGTCGGAGACTAGAGTATACGGACGTGGAGAGAGTGAGGATTTTGGAAGAAGATCCTTGTCCAGGGTTTGTATCAGATGGTTCTAACAAAGTTCACTGGGTTAACAAGGCTTTTAAGAGAACGGTGACGGTCAGATCAGATGGCAGTGAAGATCAGGAGAGGTCACATGACATAATGGTATGGTTGGTGGTCAAAAATAAGTTGCAGGAATTATTATCGTCGTACTCTTCGTTTTCCTGCTGGGTCAGGTTGCAGAGCTCGTGGCAGAAGGAAAAATGTCTACACATGATACCTTGTGATGTGTGGAGAATGGATTGCGGAGGCTTTGCGTGGAGATTGGATGTCGAGGCTGCACTGAGTCTGGGTCGTTGAAGTGAGATTACTTACTTGAAGACGAACTACAGAAACTGTTACTGAGGTATGGCAGACCAAATTTTATGTTATTGTCTTTGCAACTTTTGACCTCGACACATAAATCTAACACGAATCTGCACCATGTGATGGTTTTCTGACCATTGTTTCTACACCATACATGCCTGTTTCTTCAGTTTAGATGCCCATATACCAAAAACAATCTAAGATGGTAAGTAGCTTTAAACTGATAGTCGCTACCTAGCTATGTTAAGCATTAGCCAATAGAAATAGAGAAGATGGCTAATGCAAAGACAGAAAGAAAATGAAAGCACAAAGGGAACTTCGAAACAAGAGCAACGACAGGTGGCTTAAGGGCCCAATGCTCTGTATATATACAAGGTCATCCAACAGAAAAAACAGACATTACAGATATGCTATCCACGATACGACCAATAATTTTACTTTTAATAATAAAAATACACATAGAATTGAATTTTTTTATAAAAAAAAATCAGCACTAGATGTGTTTCCTGCTTTTCTTGTCAGCTAAACATAAAAGATCTTGGCATGCCAGTTTAGAGGTGAGGCATCCACAGCTTGAAGGATAGAAAGATATGTACCCTCACTCATGTTTATATGCGTCTGCCACAAATTAAAGGAAACAAGAATAGAGCCAGTAATGTACCACAATAATACAATAATAATGACAAAAGGTAAAATTTAGAAATATGCTGACAGTCACAAGGCAGTCTATGTAGGGTAAGTTAATAAAAGCCTCCTGCCATATACGTACATTATTCATTCTGAGGTGTAGAAATTTAGAAAAGGTCAGCAACGAGCCTTTACAATAAACTGAACCAAGGAAAGGTGTAGAAGAGATTCATTATTTTTCAACAATTAACCACTGAATTGTCTATGTAAATAATTTTCAAAATAAATAAAAAAAAAAGTTATGATTAGATAGATAACAACATACGGAAAATATGTGGGATATAAGTCGAACTTTTAAATAAAAGTAAAGTGTGTGAATTTTCCAAATGTTGATGAAATTTATAATGTATGGAAGATTAACATTAAAAATGTTGGAAATAATTGGTAGGTGTGGGAATTTTTAAAATGGGTTCGGACATGTTACATATGTTCATCTTAAAGATTTTTGTGTGTTACTATCTATTTCATAGTCTATAGCATCCCTTCATTCCTCATTATGATTTTTTTCTCAGCCATTATTTTAAAGATTTAAAACAATCATCTAAAAAAAATAAAAGTAGAAGTAATTATAGGATGGGTGATCTCTGCATCTTCTTTTTTTACTATTCTTTTTTCCCTTTGAATGATGATTTTATCTATTGTGGATTTTTGCAACAAGGTTATCTACTATGAATAATTAATTGAAGGGACGATGACAGATGGTGAATCGAAGAGTGACAGTTAATAAATTGTCCGTATCATTAGATAGAACTGTGGCAAGTGCATACATTGGAAAAATGTTGATAGAGTTGTTTCTCAAGGTAAAGAGGCTAAGAAATCTGGATCTAGCTCTGGAAATATAAGCATGCCAGTCTTCTTGATTCAAAGCTATCAAACTGCGATTTTCAGCATCTGCTTTAGGTTCTCTTTCGTAGCATTTAGAGTGCAGGAAATAAAGAGGCGGATCTATCAGCAAAAGACAGTATATGACAGGATTGTTAATCTCTCATGATGTGATTTGTAACCTTCTTTCCAGTCAATTATTTTCCTTCTTTCGCTGCTTTCTTTCTTGTACGATCCTCTCCTTCACCACCTTCCTGTTTCTGCAAGACTTGCGTTCGTAAGGAAATCTACATATACTCTATTTCAACTCCAACAGACTTTACCATCTGCCTTAGTTAATCACAATTTGGGCTCTAAAGGCTACAAGTAAACAGAAAAAGCCAGCATTCGGGCCTAATGTCAGGAGTCCAAATAAGCCTGCTTAAGTCTGCACCTTACTAAGCCCATTTTGTAACCCAATATTACATGGGCTCATCTTGGGACCCAATCCAACCAGTCCGATCACCATTGTCGGTGTATTTTATTTTTTTCTGATGCTCCGCCAAATCCAAACATAAGAATCCTAGACGATACTATAATATTTTGTCGACGGTGAGTGAAGTACCTGACACTTCAATTTTTACTTTCTTAACTAAATATGTTTTGTCTCGTATTGTTTTTTTTCAGCATTTTTAGAAAACGAGAGGTTAATTAAAAAAATAAAGTACGGATAGATAAACCAATTATAATAAAACTTTAGCATACGTGGCTTAATTTACAGTTTCGATTAAATCCCTATTACATTATTATACAATTATGACACAACCACCGTTTGTTTTCGGATCACATTCATTAGAAGTGACTTCAAAAAAGTAAAATTGAACGCCTTGTCGTCTCATTTCCATACCTCTTTGAAGGCTTGAAGCTAAGAATTCCTCGGGAAGCACAGCACTTTGAAGCTAAGATTTACACGGGAGATATAAGAGAGTATAAGAGAGTGATGAAACATGACATTCCTTAACCGGATCCCGTTTATCGGTCATACCAAATCCCACACAACCGAGGGAAACATCTATCATCTAACTATTATAACAACGCCGAAAGAAACTTTTTCCATCCACCGGTTTGCCGTGATTGAAAGATGGAGAACCAAACCCTAATTCACTCCCTCACAATCCCAAGTCTCCCTTTTTTTTTCTCATTCTTCGTCCTCATATACCTCGTTGCCCAATCCGTCGTCTTCCGCAACTGGAGCCCCAAGATCCGGCCCGAAGCCTCTAGTTGCTTAATCTCCCTCTTTCACGGCACGCCGGCAGTGTTTTTGGCCTCGTACGCAATCTTATCCGATCAGAACCGCGGGTTCATGGCGCCAAATACGGCAGGGCAAAACATCGTCCTGGAGTACAGTATCGCCTACTTCTTAATGGATCTGATTCACTACATGATTTTCTCCCCTGGCGACGTGCTCTTCATCGGCCACCACCTGGCAACACTCTTCGTGTTCCTCACATGCCGCTATACGGTCTCTCACGGCGCGTACGCCATCCTTACCCTACTTGTCCTGGCGGAGGTTACCAGCGCTTGCCAGAACGCATGGACTCTGGCGAATTTGAAACGGAACGAAGCAAAGTTAGCGGCGAGGGTCTATCAGTTGCTGTCTCCCCCGTTTTATGCGTTTTATACGGTGGTGAGGGGGTGTTTGGGACCGTACTTTGTGTACAAGATGGGAGTGTTTTATTTGAGCGGGATTGCGGATGGTTTTATTCCTAGGTGGGTTTGGGTTTCTTGGATGTGTGTTGTGGTGATGGCAATCTCTGTTAGTATATTGTGGATCACCAATTTGTGGGTTCAGTTGTACAGAGAAAGAAATGGCAAATTCGAGAAGAAATTGATTTAGTTCTGTGATACTTTCGGATAATATATTTAGAATGAGGTTATGCGTAGTTTTATGCAGAAAATGGCCGAAGCCGAAGTCTCTACTCAACTGTTTGACGTAATTTTGCAATGAAAAGTATTTGTTCCTTTGGCTTCTGCATGGTTTAGTTTCTGTCTCCGTGTTCTTTCTTGGCCTCACTTACCGTGATCGAGCAACGGACTATCTCGATTTGAAAAGGTGGATTTCGGGTATGACAAAATATCTGAGGCCACTGGTCTTTCTTTACTATTGTGGCAATTCTCTGGCAGGTCAATTGGGTACGGAAAAGACGAAACAACCGTTCTGTGACGCATCGGGAAAGGTACATTTTTATGATTTAAAAAGTAGAACTGGACCCGATATTTCTCAAATGGTTGTCGGACGTTGAACTATTGGTATTATAGTTCTTGCAGAAAAATATCTTCGCCGGAAAAGCTGTGAAGTTGATAGGCCTGGCGGGAATTTGGGGCTAAAGCCTAATGATAAAAAATGGGGCTGTTGTTTCTTTTCAAAAAATAAGCTTGAATAAATACCAATTTAATAAAAAAAGCCAAGCGGTGGATTTCGTCGGTTGTTAATTGCAGATGTCCTGTTTGTTTAGTTTCGGTATTGATTATCGCAATTAAAGAAGTAGGTGGCTGGTTGGCGAGAAATTTAAGACGACTTTTTTCACTCAGATTTGATCTCACTCACTGAGTCATGCCTACATTTGATTTGCGGATGATGACTACACATACATGCATAACAGTAACTGATAAACGATACAGAGTTCTAAGAAGTGTCAATCCTCTAAACAGATACTAGATTACGAATAGAATTTGTAGGTCTTGGCTTCGATAATTATTTTCCTCAGCCCACCAATCGGCGATACAATCATCAAGCATAAACCCAGTATGATGCATAACTGTAATTTACCAAGAAAGGAGTGAGATCCACAGAAGTTGCAGGGAAGAAAATAAAGAAAGGAGCATTGAAAAACAGTGAAGGCTTAGTCATCTCACCCAGTTGGTCCACCAAGATAAGCTGTACTTTTTTGGTTTGTATATGGCAAGCCACATTACGCAGGGGAGCTGAAAGAGGAACGTCAACAACAATGTGAAATTCCGCTGCTGATAGACTAAATAATAAAACTATTGAGATTTGGGGGTGACTTACAAAGTATGTAGTCGGTGCAAAAGCAAATCCACCAAAAAATCCAAGGAGACCTCCAAAGAAAGGGAATGTTATACCCACAAACATGGTGAATGCTGCAATTAGAAAGAGTACATTAAACCTGCTATCCACTTAAAGTATCATCAGACTCTATGCGGGCAAGCCTGGATTGAGAAAACCTTAGCTTACTCACCTACATAGAAGTTGCGTACACAGAAACGCAGAATCCAACTGGGAGAGAAATGTAATTTTTTTACCAGGAGGGTTTCCATCATGTCAAAAACTGGCATAGCATAAATCTGCATGCCAGACAATGAAACTTGTGAACTGAAAATTCAACCAATCCCATTTAAGAATGTCAAAAGAGAGGGGAATCAGATTTCATCAGCACCTGGTAACTTCCTATAACATGAACGACAACAAATATGTTAGCCATTGCAATAAGCCAGGTAGGCTTATTTAACGAGATAAGGATGTTGTCATCAACTGCATTGCCATACATCCAGTACCCAATCAAAGCAACTGGGAAGTAGCACAAGGCCACTACTATATAAGCAACGACAACTCCTCTCCACATGGGACCTTTGGATGGCTTCTCGGGTGAAGATGGGATAGTTGCCTGAATCTCCAATACCACATTGTGCCCGGCATAGGCAAAAGCCACATCGCCCAAGGCATTGAAGAAATCGAATACTGTTCCTACCTTGGTTGAAGCTTTGTACCCGTACTGCACATCTGGCTGTACACCCTTGTGGATAGAAGCTGTCCATGCAATAGTAGAGTAACTGATAACAACAAAGACATCAATGTCATGTTAGCAAAATCACAGTTTGTAGTTTCCTGTATTCCAATTTCTAGTTATGTATATATACGCATGTAGCATTACAACGTACCTTAAGGACATGACAGCGGCCGCCAGAGAAACACCAGCGATGGAGTTGAAGTTGGGAAGGTGCGATAGTACAAAGTGGACAGAGGCAAAGATCATTATGAAATAGGTTTGTTTGATAGGTTTTCCGCTGATGAGATCATGAAACTTCATCAGTGATTTGCCTCCAGTAACCATGTAGACAATGCATACACCAACTTCAACAATTAGCTGTTGGGGAACTACGATGTACAGCCCGAGCTTCTCACCGAATGCATATTGACCCAGTTCATGATATCTATCAAACCTTTTTCCAGGCACCATTTCGTGCATCTCCACCATTTGCCACAGAGTGTAAAATGTGATGATCCACGATAACACCAGCACAACAACACCAGGGCCCCTGAAGTCAATATATAACAGAAAAAACTTTTATGTACTGAACATAGAGATGGATCCCAATTGCCATTCAATTTCAAAATCCCTGGAGAAAAATCTTCATCAAGAAGAAACTTTCAGGGAAACATGAAACTGGTCATACCATCCAAGCTCGGACATGGCATAAGGAAGACTTAGGACCCCAGCTCCAACCATAGCAGTGACATTGTGAAAGGCCGAGTACCACCATTTTGCGTTCCTTGATGAAGTAATCGGTAGCCAATCATCAATTGCTTTCTGCTTCGCTCGTGCCTCGTCGTTTTGTGGCTGACAAGACATTTTTGTTAAATTTTTGAAAGAAATAACTCTCCAGTTGTAACACAGTAAGCAAGTAATCGAAATCGTAAAACGCAACCGCGACTACACTATTCTACTATCCAAAAATATATATATATATATATATTTATAAATTAAGGGTTTTCATGTTAGTTCGTTCGTTTTAAATGTGAGGATGAGACGTCTCAAAACCAAGAGATTATCTATTGGCTACCTCATAAATAAAAATATAATATTATTTTATTTCCCGGTACAAATCCTAACAATAGGCTCGTCGGCTGAATTCGACCTTGTTAGCTACCGTCGCACATGCCCGGTGGCGGGGCAATGGGTGGCAGACATGTGTACTACCCGCCTCACCCAGTGGGAGGCTTCTCATAGGATGATGTTTCATTACGTCTACCAGTGACAAGTCAAACCTCCAAAAAGTGTCATCAAATCATTTCTTCGGACTTTTTTAAGAGGAGTCCATAAGATCCAACTTGCCGTACGTACCTCTAATTTTCCAACAAACTCTTTCGAAGAAGACAAATGAAGGTTTAGTATTAAGAAAATATATTGCAATGTATATCAACTATAATAATTCTTGAGGCATTTATTTCGTTGATTAATAAAGTGAAATCTGATGTAATCGTTATTGACAAGAATTTCGTGGTAGTTGGCGTTGGGTAGCCGCTTCAAAGATAATGAAAAAACACAAAATGAAATTTTTTTAAAAGGATTAGAAATTATTAAATTAATAGAAGATCTGACGTTATACTCGTAACCTCGTAACGAAAATCGTTGACTTATTAGAGGCAAATTTGTAAATATGGATAAGAAGTATTACCAGCTAATTGGGAGAGTAAAGCTGAAACAGAAAAGCAAGTGGAATACAGGCAAGGCCACCCTTGTTTCGGGCAGAAGTCTCTAAAACTTTATGACACTGTTCTTATAGATTGAAAGAGGACCACCTATGAAAATAGATGGTTGATTTTTCTATAAAAAAAAGGAAAAAAGATAAGATCTATGCCCATCCTAACTCGTCCACAGATTCTTTACTGATCGAATTCCAGTTGAAATTTCATTTTAAGATCTACTGAAATATTAAGGCCATCAATCAATTATGATGATGATGACGCTTCAAACTATTGAATTGTTACCATGTGGTGGAGGAATTGCCATGGCTTGTTCCTAATTATGTTAATCCTTGACTTGGAGATGGGGAATTAAAAAGCATAATAATGCAACTGTGGTAGCTTAAAAACCCAACCACTTCTGATTAAATCTGGGGGAAAAAATGGTTATGAATCTAGCAGTTGTATGCAACTTTGAGCTTCTGATGAATTGGTTTCGAGTCGAATTAATCCTTACCATATAGGCCCCAAAAATCTTTAGTTTTAGAACAAAAAGGTCATTCATCATGGAAGAATCAAGTAAAAAGTTGTTGTTCCAACTCCTTTGGAAAAGTGGCATGCATCACTATGTCAATTTTGTCCCAAAAATAAGAGCAGTTCCATATTTATATTATATATAAAGAGAAAAAGAGGAAACTTACTTCTTTCTGTCGACCATAGTCTTGCTCAGGGGAAGCTTGAGTACCCATGTTCTTACAAGGCAAAGCACTGAATACACACCGGTCTTCGACGACCTGAACCGAAGAGAATACTTACTAAGTGAGCAATTGAGGCAGGAGGTGCTGATATTTATAACAGAAGCCAGGCCAAAAGAGGCTAATTTTAAAGGCATATTGGAAAAAAAAAAAATTAGGGCACGTGACGTAATTTCACTTCACGAAAGTCATTGCTGGTATTGATATTATACACACATCATATGAATGCATTTCAACGAAATGCTTACATCAGCCGGCAAAAAATGTTAGAAGACGGAAACTAATGTATATTAGAGTTAAAACAAACGTAACATTTCGTCTTCTTCGTTCTTACAAATTTAGCATGTACGTGTGAAAGCTACTCTATGTGTGAACAAAACTTTTATATAATAACGAATGACGCAAGGGAATCAAAATTTTATAACAATAGGTGATAGCTAGTAGAAGTATCGTTTATACTAATGTGATAGTATTTTTAAAATTAATGGTTCTTTATAAAAAACAATTAGCTGCTCAAACATCACGGTAAGTAAGCTTTATATCATTTACACGTAACACTCAATAATGCCAATTGGCCTCATTTATTTGGATGTCGGCTTCTTAGAAAGTGACAAAGTACAACTGCAGAAATGAACAGGAAATCCACTCGTTGACAATTCCAACTCTGCTCATAGATGGTCTTCGTTACGCCACTACCACAAAGCTGACTTCTTATATAGAGGTTGAATCTTCCCTTTCGAGCTACTGCCATCTGATAACTTGGATGGTATATAGATGGGTATCTCTCAGGCACATTTCAATTACAGCCCTAAGAAAAAAAAGATTGAACCAGTCAACGAAAAGGGTTGGCATTATTGGGTTATCACTACCCAATGCTTGTTAATGGGATCATCGATAAATGAAGGGCAACTGTTGGGTAAGGAATTAGAGACCGTATTAAACAAAACAATTAATTTATCGATCCTCATCAAGAACGAACAGTTTTCAACGTAAGTAATGATATATATTTAGATTATTTGTATGATAAGCTTGCTTTGTTTTAAACTTCTACAGCTCATCTCTTCCTGACGAATACTGCTCTACTTTCCAATGTGCCGGTACTCTTCCCAGAAAATGCCAGCGTTGCCCATTTTCCCACAAGTATTAATCTATTGCACACGTAGAGCTATTCAGACAATGTTCGCAATTTGTAAAAGAAGAGTAGGGAGGAATCTATTGCGTGTCGCGCTTTGCCTGCTTGTTTGGTGGTCGAGAAACAGAGATTCCTGAACTTGTACTGTGCTTTGCAGACCGATCAAGAGAGCTTAGAAATATTCTTAGTGGTATAGCATATGTTATGATTTTGGTTGGAGTCTAGCAAAACCGAGTCATCATGTTTTCAATTATCAGTAAGACAAAACATTAAATGCAGCAAAGGATGTTCTCATTAATAGTTGGAGAATAAAGTAGATCATGAATTCGATATTCAAATGAAATGAAAGAGTTTTAAGTGTCAAAAATAGAGTAAAATTAATAATATAAAAAAAATATGAGATATTTGGACAAAAGTAAATCGTAATATTTCTCATCCAATCAGACAATATGGCCCAGCTCAAATTTCCACAATTATTAAATTCCCACATACACAAGTTGATTAAAATGTGCATTTCCCGTCCGAAAAAGGTGCATCATTTATTTGTTTGTCCACTTTTTTCTCTTGCCTTTCCATCATTGATTTGCACGTTCTGGTTGGGAATCATTATAAATGACACTTTTGTAATTTGAGTTGAGTTGAATTTATGGCCAGCTCCGTTGTACAAATTTGATTTGTTAAGTAGTTGTAGAAATCTATCCTCAGGTTTGAGAAGGTTGACTTCAGCTATCTACAAACTATTAAATCAAAGAAAAATTAGTAATATTAGTTTATTATAAAAGAATCTACCGACCATTTTCAATGAACTCCAGATAAGGATGTTAGAATCTCGCTTTTTTTAAAAAAGACGCATTAGTTGAGAAAATCTTAGAATCTCGTGACATGTGAGCATATAAGAAACAAGGTAGTTGCTTGTAAGAATTTGTTTTCTCATTTTTTTATTTTAACAAAGTCTAATCGAGTTGGGAAGTCAAATGAGGAGCGTGTCACTTATTCTTCACATCTAGTAAAAATATATCAAACTGGCGCCAACAGACGCAACAATTTGTGGCCATTAACTTATCAATTATGATTTTCGAGACAAACTTTTCTTGGTTGAATCTCGGAGGTTGCAATCCAATCAAATCCCAGTACTATCCCTTACACGGGCCTACCGGAAACAGAACTCCTAATTTATGGCAAAGCAAGACTAAAGAAAGGTCATACGGCACGGCATGGGGGTGTCGCATTGGAGGAAATTTATAACAAAACGACTCGAATACTTGGAAAGGTTTCTAGCCAACCCCATTTGTTTTGTGTCATTGTTGTGAGACACTATCTTCTTTTTTTTTGCTATGATGTGAGACACTATCTTTCTGCGCGATGTGGATGTAAGAACAAGTAATATTGGGCGATGGAGGGAGGGTTTGCCCCGTTTTATCAAATTGGTAGGTTACGTTCAATTTTTCCGGCTTCCATATTTGGTCGCCCAATTATAATTAGGTATTAATTTGGCACATTCAGTTTGGGGCACTCGTTGTAGTTTCGTACTGGTCAACTTCAGGTTTTGGTCGACTCTCTCGGTCGTTATGATGCAACCCAGACACAGATGATCAGATCGCAACGTGTTCAGACGGATGTGATTGTGACATTATAATTGACCCATTATGTACGTTTATAACCCTTGGATGTTTCCGGTTAAATCCTGATGATCCAAACAGACGATGGACATTATAATTGATCCGTTTGGGCTATTTGTGTCACTGTTCACCCCTGCTTACCGGATTCTAATAAATCCCTTTCTGTTTTTGGAAAGAGAAAGGATAAGCAAAGGAAGTTTCAAGGCATTTCAATGGCATTGGCTCACCATTATTGTTAGTCGTCTTTTAGGTAGCCGCATTTGACGCTGACCAAAAGCATAATAATATTATGGTGCTACAACTTTTAGCCGCATTTGCCGCGCTGACCAAAAGTATAATAATTTTACGGTGCTACAACTTTTCAGGTTCCCCCCTTGCTTGGCCGACCTCAGATGTTCCCGCGATGAAACACGTCAACCCGTGTTTAACTTTTAGGGGGAGTATCGTACAGATACAGATACGGGAAAAAAAACCCCGAGGCCGTGTTCGTTTTATTCGGAAACAAAAATAAAATTATAGAAAGACATGAAATATTATATTTTAATATTAAAAATCAAATTTTATTATTATAAAATTATTTTATTAATTTCTTATTTTTATTTTTATTCATATTTCTGTTTCCAGACGAAACGAACACAGCCTGAGAGCCTGAGATGGTTTGGTAATTTCGGCACACGTCTGCATCCAATTTGGATAGCACTAAATTAACAAAATGGTAATTTATTGAAGGTTAAACCAAACAGTTTTATAAGGAAAGAAGAAAGAAATTCCAATCAGAATTAGACATTCAAACACCACTTTTTGAAAATTTACGAAGCAATTGATCATCATGATACTCACAACTACCACCAGGTCAATCAGGCTCAGTGAGGCCACATACTCGTAGGTATCGGCTATGGCTTTCTCGCTTAGAGCAACAAAACTAGGATTATAGCTCCCTACCAAAACAATTTAGCAACTTAAATTTCTGAATTGAAAAGTAAAACAGACACCTTATTATGGATTGAACTCGGGAAAAGTCAAACAATCAAATGGCACCAGGCAGCTGCTAAGACATTTGTACAGCAGTGGGGGTACATTCCATCACTCCATACAAGCAACTCAGTCGCATGGAAGAAGGCTGGAAAGTACGAGACAAGTTCAACAAAGAAACAATGCCACTATGTTTATATCAATTCTTGGCCTTAATTGAGTTATTTTCCTTGATTCTTGCTCTGTTGTCCAGTTTGGTGAAGCGTTTGAGATCTTCGAATGGAAGAGCTTCAGCATTCTTACGTTTAAGCTCACTCAGTGCTGGACGTTTATCAAGCAGATGCCATAGCCAATCTGGGTATTCAGAATCAGGCAAGACTTTAGGATCTGCTCCTTCCTTTAGAATATTGGCACCCACTGTAGTACTAGATTTGACTTCTTTGCTAAGACTCGACCCTTTTGGACCCTCAGCTGCAGCTCCTCCTTTGCCACCCTTTTTCGATTTACCTGTCCCAGCCGAGAATGCTCGTCGATCCAATATCCCAGTCCCCTCCTTGAACATCAAAATACCTCTCATCGATTTGATGCGATTAAGTGCCATAGCTTCAACGTTGCAATTAAACAACTGTAAGGATGCCAATTGCTGTAAAAGACCCACGAAACATAAGAAAATTTCATGCAACTGTCAAATTACTAGTTCTAGAAATGTCAGGGAAAAAAATTCTCCAAATGTTTCAAGGGTGTCAGAATCTAACAACAAGCTCATTGGAAATATAGGTTTCTACGATGATGATACTCAAACAAGTAAAAGAAACGGATCCTCAAAATGTTTCACCCCTTAAAAACAGATAACGGGATACATGATATTGAAATTGGGAACCATTCATGATATCAAAGAACAGACAAATCCCTCGGTTAATGAATCTGCCCGCCTCATGCACAGACAAACTTGGTTGAATACAGCTTTAAGAACAAGATAATCATAAATGATTTTGCAAGGAGTTTATCCCAGTCCCGTATGGAAGCCCCTTCAACGCACCTAAGTAAGCGACTTCCATACGCTCATTTCAACTCAACTCAAGAACACATTAAAAACACCATTCGCAAATCTAAATGAGCACCGAACCACAAAATTGTGATTCCTTCATTTAATCATCTCGATCATAACATTTGTTCGGCTAACAAACGGATTATTGCAAGTGAACATGTTTTAATAACCGAAAACTTGCCTGGATGCTGAACTCCCGGATTCGCCGCTTCCTTTTCTCAGATTTAGGGTTTAAACCGGCAAAACTGAGCTCTTAACCCAGTGTAGTTTATGGGCTGGGATGTTAGTATGGACCCTACTATTTAGATGGGCTTCCCGATTCCGGACTTTTTATCTGGGTCGTTTGATTGAGTAAACTGATCCGCATTAAGCCTGTTTATTTAGTTTGCCTCAGAAAAAAACCGTTTGTTTTACTTTTTACTTTTTAAAACTGTGTTGATTGCTCTTCAACCAAGTATTATAGCATATTGGAGTTTATTGGTGTAGTTGTATTTCGAATACTTATACATATATATTTTGTTATTTTTTCTTAATTTGGCTGTACCTGTAGTGTATTTATAATAATGTTGCCCGTAAGGAATTATTCTGTTTTTGGTAATTCATCGAGCGCTAAAAGTAAACAATCTTCCTCCAAATATTAAAACGAATAAAGTGGCCATAGGTGTGCAATTTAAATTTTAAAGAACGAGGATATGTATATCAATTTATTTAAATTGAAACTCGTATGACTTTAACATATTTATATGAATATTTTATTTAATGGGAATTTAGTCATAAGATATTCATTTAATGAGACTTTAACATATTGAAACTATTTTATTATTTTAATTTTAATGGGATATTAATTTAAAAGTCAAATAACCAATACAAATATATTTTATTTTATTTTAATTGTCAAATTAAAATTTAGATTGTATATAAAATATTATAATAAATACGGGGTGATTGATAATAATAATTTTACAATTAATATTATCATTAGTAACTAATTCAACTAATATTATCATTAATAACTAATCTTGCAATCATATTTAATATTAAGTGATAGTTGCATAATTTAATTATATTTTGTTATAAGTAAAACTTAATATCATAATACATAAATATATCAAAACAACTTGGCCTATTTTACTAGTATTTAAGGACTCCTATCTATACTGTGAAATTCATACCATGATTCATTCAAATAAATAAATCTGACCCCAAAATAGAATCCCAATTTTTCAAAAGCTACATGATTTTTTTAGATTTTTCTTCGTTAACCTAAAATAAATTACTCCATACCCAATGTACACATAATTGTTTGGATATTGTTACTAACAAAGGTATAATCTGGAAGATATTTCTATATTAGCAATGGAGAGATCACCAATGAGAAACATTAATGGGCAACAAATATATTATTTATTTCTTAACTGCATAATAAATAAAAACAATAAATACTATTTAATAAATATAAATATATTATGCCTAACGAATATGTATTTTTTATTTAAATATATTATAAATAGATCGAATATTCTTTATTTATCAAATTTATTTTAAAATAAATATCATTAAATTATGATAAAAAATAAAACTTAATTTCCTCCAAAATCTTATTAAAATTATTTTGTATTTTTTATTTATATAAAATGAAATATTTATTAAAAAATACGAGCACAATTCATATAAATAATTATTATGTTATATAACATGCAGTTATTACAATTGGAGAAAACAAGTCCCCCTTTATGAACCTGTAGCACAAACTAAAGGTGAATATGTTTCAATATTTTCCTCGTGATTACCAACATATACATATTGTTTACCTTCAAAATATGATATATTACAAAAAGAGACACATATAAAATTCAAAATTATTATCGAGAGTGAGTGAGTAACAGTCTTGGAAGGCATAAATATAGATATAAAATTATTTTGGATAACAAAAAAGCACAAGGATATCAAAACAACTCTGAAACCCATAAAACTGTATGTATATATATATAAGAATCAAATAAATCTATAGTTTATTACGATGATAAAAAATAATGTGAACGGTCTGTTGATATGTATCCATATGCTTGATACAATATTAGTTATTTGACCAAAATTACTATTCAATTCAATAATTATGGTTATGGAATTTCTAAAATATAATATAACCGTGGATAAGGTTTAACATAAGAGTTTATTTATTTTTTTCTGGGGTCGGCTACAGTTCACCTATATCAGCTCATGAAAATATGGGTTCAAATAGATCCATCCAAAGGCCTGCCTAAATTCAGTTGCTGGACGGGCCCGAATTTTTGCCTCCCCATCAAGTCAGAAGGGTATTTTGACCTGTTCATAAACCCTAAGTCGTGTATCAAAAACCCCTCGTATTAATTCATTTTCTCCATCCTTTCGTTCATTTCCTCGACCACATCTAGCGATGGGCAGCCAAGCAGCGGTCTCTTTCCTAAGCAACCTCGCGAAAGCTGCGTTCGGACTTGGCACTGCTGCCACGGTCCTTAGCAGCTCGCTGTACAACGTCGATGGAGGCCAGCGGGCGGTGCTCTTTGACAGGTTCCGCGGCGTCATCGACACCACCGTCGGCGAAGGGACCCACTTCCTTGTCCCATGGCTTCAGAAGCCTTACATTTTCGACATACGTACTCGACCACACACTTTCTCTTCTGTCTCTGGTACCAAGGATCTTCAAATGGTCAATCTCACCCTCCGTGTTCTTTCGCGCCCTGAGGTGAGAGAGACGGGTTTTTTTTTTTACCTTTTTTATTTTATATATGCACTGTTTTACCGTTTCTTATACTGTAGGCTTTTGTGTCGAGGTAAATAGTCTCCAATTTTGTGATTTGCAATCGAAATGTGCCGATCTGATCGCATTTCGTCAGCTACCTTTCTGTATTTAATCTTTTGGTTTAGCTAGCTACTGGGATGAATTTAGGTTCCGTGGTTGTATTGTTTAGTAAGATAACTTCTGGTGATGATTATGGGGCTGGTGCAAGAGAAGGGAGTGGTTCTGTGAAGTTGGGTAGGGACCTTTTGTGTAAATGCTACCCATAAATGCTTAAAAAATATAATGAATTTTTTTCTATTAATGCATTCTGGTTTATATTTTTTCCCATTGAAGTCTTGGTTAAGAAATTATTGTTTTGAGATAGGTGTCAAAATTGCCAAAGATCTTTCAAACTCTTGGACTTGAGTATGACGAGAAGGTGCTTCCTTCAATTGGAAATGAAGTGTTGAAAGCTGTAGTTGCTCAGTTCAATGCTGATCAGCTCCTCACAGAGCGTCCTCAAGTGTCTGCTCTGGTCAGGGATGGACTCATCAGGCGTGCAAAAGAGTTCAACATCGTACTGGACGATGTGGCAATAACCCACTTGTCTTATGGAGCCGAGTTCTCTAGAGCTGTGGAGCAGAAACAGGTTGCACAGCAGGAGGCTGAGAGGTCTAAATTCGTTGTTGCCAAGGCTGACCAGGAGAGAAGGGCTGCAGTTATCAGGGCAGAAGGTGAGAGCGAGGCTGCTAAACTGATCTCTGATGCAACCACAAAGGCAGGCAATGGGTTTATTGATCTTAGGAGGATTGAGGCTTCAAGGGAAATTGCTTCAACTCTGGCCAGATCACCCAATGTTTCATACCTTCCCGGGAACAACCAGATACTTATGGGAGTTAATCCAAGCCGTTGAATAGGTAATCTTTATTTTTGTTTATATTTAAGCATAAATAATTGTATTTGCTACTTATTTAAGTTGGTTGAAGTTAGCTGTTTGCTCTCCTGTTGTCAACTTAATTCTCTGTCCGAGAAACTGAAAATTAGGTAAATGGTTGTTCATGGTTGTTCATGGTCGTTCATAACTATTCACGTCCCTCCTATTTTCTATCTTTTTTTCTGTCCCTCCTATTTTCTATCTTTTTTTCTGTCCGCCGCATGGAAAGCACTGGTGCAATCTATAGATTTTTTTTTGTCCACTGAAATTGCGATGGCACTCATATATCGCACTATTGCCAATTGCATGTGAATATCATTTGCCTGTACCTGTCTTTCATTAATTTTTAGAAAGGTGTTATCTTCTTGTCTTACCAGATTATTATTCTTTGCAGAGTATACTAGTGGAAATGATGGCTTGATAAGTATACTGGAGGGCATGATGGCCCAATAGGACTGTGAATTGTTGGAGTAATGCTTGCCTTGTTGCTTGGAAACTTTTGATCTCCCAGTACTCTTATCTCTTAAATCTTCCGAAGAAACCACTAGTTTAGAGTTTAGTAATTGCTGGATATTGTGTTGAACAGCATGCAAACGCGGGATCTTTTTGTCTTGTGCTTATGTTCACTTATTTTATAACCGTGAATTATGGTTTTGAATTCCTGAGAGGCTAATAATAAGCCGAACCGACGCTGTCCGCTTTCTTGTGACGATTTTCGTTTGGCCAGTTCATTGTAATAAGATGCGCTATTACTCCATTGCCGTCATTTATACTTTGTCGTGCAAAGAATAGATGATTCTGGGTGTAGTACATAGTTGTCATTCATGTCGTCGGGGTTCATTTGGAAGTTTGATCTGTTAATCGAATGCAACTATAGTGGTTGTATTCTTGATCTACTATTGAACAGTCAACTAACGAACAGATTCCGAAATGGATGTTTTTGTAGTTAGTTACGGAATTTGGAACTGAGCCTGCCATCCCTGTAAATGCGGCTCGAAGTTTTTAGAAATTGCTCGAATTATTAAGTTGTAAAAAAATGTGTCGTAACAATGGGAGAAAGCTCCTAAATATTTGGAGCATGGAAAATAACTTGGATAAAATCCTAAACTTTCTGTTTCGTTAAGAGGGGGACAAAAGGAAGGATCCAGGGAAAGAGAGAGCATCTGATGAAACGTCAGTGCCAAACTTTCTTCACAGCAATTATTCTAAAGGAGTGAAGGTCCATATTTCCGATGAGTCTTGGGTCAGACTACCTAGGGTACTTCTTATACCGAGGCCATATGGCGGATCAAGTCGATAACACGTGAGCTGCGGGAAAAGAAAAGAGGCATTCAGATGAGCAATGGCAAAAGACTATATTGGATTTGATTCCAGAACAACATAAAATGTAAAAGTTCCTACTTCCAACGGTATAGGGATAGTTCATTTACCTGTAGCCCCATTCATTGTCATACCAGGACACCAACTTCACGAAGTTGTCATTCAATGCAATTCCAGCTTTAGCATCGAAAATGCTTGACCTACGAAGGCAGCCGATGAAAAGTTGGTGGCAATTTAGTAGGGTAAATACAGTGTGATTCTACATTCACCAAAATAAGAAAACTGCAGGTGATATAAGATTGATCTTCTTAGAGTTTTTTTTTTAAAAAAAAATATTAATGATATTATTATTCATAATATTCTCAGACGTTATTGATAAACTACCGTTTCTAACCCACAAAGCAACCATGATATTTTTTTTTTTCATGAAAAAAGCAATCATGATATTCCTTGCAAAACTAAAAACGGCATCGACTGTACATACCTGCTGTCACCCAAAAAGTCAGTCGAGACAAGGTCATCCTCAGTGTAACCAAGGATTCCCTTCATGCTGCCCTCGGATGCTTCCCTGCACAAAATAAGAAATATTAGGCACGAGTCATCCTTGGAGTGTACAAACCTAAGGCATAAAATCCTCACAAGAAGAATAGAAAAGTTCCAGTTTAAAAGCAAGGTTTGATCCTTACTTGATTGCAGCTTTGATCTCATCATAAGTGGCCTTCTTCTCGATTCTGACAGTGAGGTCAACAACTGATACATCGACAGTTGGAACTCGGAAAGCCATTCCAGTCAACTTTCCATTCAATGCAGGTAAAACTTTTCCTACGGCCTGCATAGTTGCGAAATAACATCAATCTGATTGTGACATTCCGATCGAAATTATATTTGGCTTACATTAACTTCAGTCATGAAAACAAAAATTTCATGCAATAAAAGGATGATCACATAAAGAAAGAAGTTCACATGAGAACCTACGGCATAAAAATGACAGTTCTGGACAAACAAACGAGTGAAGGTCATTCAATTACCTTGGCAGCTCCAGTGCTGCTCGGAATGATATTGAAGGAAGCAGATCTACCACCTCTCCAGTCCTTCATTGATGGTCCATCAACAGTCTTCTGTGTCGCTGAATTACCCAAGATATAGGTCAATGTGATGGTAACAGTCTCTTATGGTGCTTAATTACATAGATACAGGTTAACATATAAGAAGTAGACTTCATTTAAAGCAGATAACAACCAAGCCATAGCATGTTAACCTGTAATGGCGTGCACAGTGGTCATAAGTCCCTCAACAATTCCAAATTTGTCATTAATAACCTGGAAACCCCGAGGAGGGGATTAGCATCCGATGTTGTTTAACTGTTTTTCCAGTTAATTCAACTCCTACATTTTTTTCTTTATATGAAATTCGAGTCACACTTGCAATCGAAATCAGCTAGACAAAACCAAAAGAGAAAAACATACCTTAGCTAAAGGAGCAAGACAGTTGGTAGTGCAGCTAGCATTCGACACGATGTTTAGATCAGACTTATACTCCTTCTCATTGACTCCCACCACAAACATGGGAGCATCCTTGCTGGGAGCAGATATAACAACCTTCTTTGCACCGCCCTGGTTAATACATCAAACAGCAGATTTCAAATGACAGAATAGCCAACTTCGATGAAAGACAATAGACAATACCAGAAGCATTGCTAAAACAGAGAGAAGATATAACGTGAATCTAAACATACCTTCAAATGAGCAGCAGCCATGTCCATGTCAGTGAAAACTCCGGTGGACTCGACCACAAAATCGGCACCAGCCTCACCCCATGGAATTTCCTCCGGGTTTCTAGCAATTAAAACAACAACATAAAAATTTGGACATAATCTGAAACCATCAAAATGACGACACATGAACAGATTACCATACTTGAATCCAAAAACTGTCACCGGTTTTTCTCCAAACAAAAGTGTCTTGGTATCTTTAACCTTGATATCGTGGTGCTTCCATTGCCCATGAACGGTGTCATATTTAAACATGTATATCTGCCCACGACAAACACAAACACAAACAAATTAATCGCCATTTTCCAGGGTATATAAGAATCGTGTAAACATTCTGTTACAGTTCACATCGGTAAAGTTACATTAAACTATATGTAATGAATGTACCATGTAGTCAGTGGTGATGAAAGGATCGTTAACAGCGACGAGCTCAACATCATCTCTCTGCAAAGCAACTCTCGCCACCAAACGTCCGATTCTTCCAAATCCTAACAAGCACAGTCACAAAGAAAAAATGCGATTCATATCCATATCACAGGCCTTACAGTAATCAATGCATGAGTTTGATCACTAACCGTTAATGCCGATCTTAACCTTTCCCATGGTCGGTTAATGATATATTACGAAAAAGCCAGAAAAGGAAAAACAGAACGCAGAGACTGTGTGTGGGGCGTGATAAGGGAATAGCGTCGTGGTGCGGTTATATAATCGACCTGAGGCGCTAGAGTAGGCAAGGAAGGAAGGGAACGTAGCTGTCGAGAGGGAGATCTTGTGGGACCGCATATTTACCGAGGGAGTATCGGAGACCGACGCGTGGCGATAGTTGGAAGGACTGGGTTCTTTATAATAAAATAAAGAGAATATATCTCTTTGTATAAAATTTTCAAATTAACATTTCCAATTCCGTACCAAATATGAAGACATCCATACGTAAACAAAGTACTCAATAATTATTAAGAGTCAAGAAGGAAAAACGGAAAGTCTGACTCACAAAAATTAGTTTCTACAACATCACTCGATCATCTACTAATAAGGTTCTTCTTTCCAATTGTTTGACGACAGTAATTTTTCTATGATCGTGTTCAGGGCGGGGGCACTCACCCCGCATTTCTGGTCGGCAAAGCAGGACCTACCCTCTTCAGCCGCCTTGCAAAGCTGTGGGTCTAATGGTACCTTTCCAAGAAAAGGCACCCCCATATCCCTGCACATTTGTGCTGCACCACCAGCACTGCTGTCAAATACTTCACTGCAGGCGACCAACTCAAGCATTTCTGGAGCTTTCTCCCTCATGAACTCCAAAACTTTTTCTGTGATATCCGTTTGTTCACCTGACTCTGTCGACTTCATAAATCTGAAGTCAGTCAATGGTTGACAGAAGCCACTCATGTTCTCTACCACACCCAGAACCTCTACTCCTACTTTCTTGCAAAAACTCACTTCTTTACGCACATCGATTAGAGAGACCTGTTGTGGAGTGGTGACAATAATTGCACCGTCTATTCCAGTAGCCTGCAGGAATTGCACAATTGAGATATGCTCATCTGAGGTTCCAGGTGGGGCGTCGACCACTAGAAAATCAAGCTCTCCCCAGTACACATCCTTGAGAAATTGTTTGATGAGCCCATTCTTGCGAGGTCCTCTCCATATGACAGCGTCATCTGGATTGGGGAGCATGAAGCCAATTGACATGACTCCAAGGTTCGACTCAACATAGACAGGAGACCAACCCAGATTGCTCTGGTGAATGTCTTGGCCTTCAAGACCGAGCATCTTAGGGATGCTAGGACCGCAAATGTCAACATCCAAGAGACCAACCTGGAATTCCTTCGCGGCTAGTGCAAAGGAGAGTTGAGCGGAGAATGTGCTCTTGCCAACACCACCCTTACCAGATAAAACCAATATCTTATGCTTCACTGTAGCCATTCGTTCTGCAATTGCAACCAAGTCTGCAGAAGCAGAAGCGGAGACAGAGAATGTTAATTTTATTTTACTTTTTTAAAACTATATCCATCAGAACATTGCCATTTGCACGTGAAAGAGAAAACTGCAACAGATACAGCATAATTCGCTAGACTCAAGTCATTCTTCCAAACAACTGAGTTAGCAACTTGAATGTAGAGTCTAACAATTCATTTCAATGGATAGATTAACCGACTCCATCAGCGAGCAAAACATTAGGTGCTGAACATACTACCAAAGAGAAAATTGGTCCAGAAAAGAGATCATATACCAAAACAACTAAGCCTCTCATATAACTAGCTGCACTAAAATAATTTGCGTAGATGCTTCTAGAATTGTAGATGTAGAGTACGAGAACCAAAAACACAAACAAGAGAACAAATTTTCCAAATTTCCAAGTAGACATTCATTATCTGAGCAAAAGGCTCAATTAAACTTCCATTTTCATTTTATTTTATTCCTGACTTAATCACTAACGTTCAATGTAATTGAAATATCAAACTCCGAATCAAAATCATATATGAATGCTTTATCAATAACACGAGATCATGAATAGCAATGAATACCATGATAATCTGATTACACAGCTCATGACTGCATAGTTATTACATATCTTTCATTTTTTTTCACTCGCTTCATTTTCATATGCTGTCTTTCCGTGGCGTGAGATCCGATTATTATTCCTATAGTTCTGAACAGCCCTATCTTCCATCCTTCAACAAATTCTACCTACCCAATTCTAATAGATTTCCTAAGCCTACTGGCGGCAGGAGAATGCAAAAGCTCTCAATTTGCACGAGCTCCAGCATGAAACAAGCCACCAAGTGCTATTAAATCACTGAAAAGCCAACAATTCCTCCTCTTATTCGAACTGGAATATTCCTAATCTTGACCATAAACTCAGAATCTACACCAGAGCAAGGTAAAGGAGAACTAATAAGGTTAACATGACCTAATTGTTTTTAAATTAAAAAATAGCCACCGGCGGATAAAGTGATTGATCCCTCCGTTGCTACATCGTAAGCACCAAGTGTTGCTAGCCCAAATTTTTAAAGTATTCCATACATGACTCAATTATTTCGACCAAACTGGAAGTCAACAAAACTAAAACTTAAGTCAGGGATACAGGGATACAGGGATACAGGGAAAGGGATATACCAGGGTCAGGGCCTTTAGGAGCCGAGGCACAAGCTTCTTGGTTAGGACATCCTTGACATGCGTCAGATTTACCAGCCGACTCTGACGCAGTACCTGGGCAATCTGCAAACAACGTCAAACCAAACTTTATGAGCAATTCGATGATTCACGAAAAAAGAAAGAGTCGGTTGAGGCGAAGAAGAAACCCTACTATCGTTGGCGTTTTCGGGGATATCACCGTTCTCCATGGCAAGCCTCTTCGGAGTTGTAACGCTATCTACTTGTTTCCTCCTTTCTTGTAGTTGTTTGCAGGTAAAATACGGTGGACTTGGAATAAGCAAAGATCAATCGAGAATCAAACTTTAATATGAGAAATATTATATTTTATTAAAAAATAAAAAAAATAGAAATGATTTTTTATAAAAAAAATATAAAATATTATGTTTTAATCTTTAAAATATTAAAATATTATCACATTAATTAAAATTTATTATTGTAAAATTATTTTAATATATATATATAAATTATTTTCTTTCCTATATTTCATCCCCAACGAAAAGAACACACCATAAAAACGGCGCCGCGTCTATTCCGCGGAAAATCACAAGCAGATAAACAATAGTCAAAACACCGACTTGCCGCTCCACTGGTGTTCTCTTTTTGGGCTTTTGAGGACTGCATTGAGGTATGAAGCCACAATGAATAAATGATCTGTTATGTCATAAGCCCAGATCAGACGGTCTAATCCATATCGATCTCCACTTTCCCGCACACTTTCTAGTCTTTCTAGAGACTTCTGGTTCTACAACTGAACGATAAGAATAAGCTCGCGGACGCTGCTTTGTCCCCCACAGAAAACACTTTTCTCGTTGATATAGCTTCGGAGTACAGTCCATGTCGATTGTTCCCGTTAGCGATCAGAGAGGGACCGTCGTCAACCCCGAATCCACATGGGATCCGGAGAATTTCTTCTCTTCTCTGGATCTTTGGGACCCCTTTCAAAACTTCCCTTTTCCTTCCATGCCTTTCTCTCCTCACTTCCCCTCGTTTTTTGGAGATGTCTTCCCGTCACTTGAAACCCAAGTGAATTGGAAGGAAACCTCCAGAGCTCATGTGTTTAGAGCTGTGTTTCCTGGGTTCAATTCGGAAGATGTGTTGGTTTACATTGATGACGACAACGAGCTTCAGATAAGCACTGAGAACGGCAAGTTCATGAGCAAGTTTAGGCTGCCCGAAAACGCGAGAAGGGATCAGGTCGAGGCATCTATGGTGAACGGAGTACTTACTGTTACCGTTCCTAAGGATGTACCCCAGAGGCCTAACGTCCGAGCCATTGAGATCTCTGGTTCCGGCTAATAACATTTGCTTTCGCTACAAATAATTCGAGTATTTTACTAGTGAGACTGCTGGTTTCTGTGTCCGAGGAAAGTCGTTTCTGTATGCTCTTGTGTGTGCTTGCCTGTGAAACTAGCTATGTAAAACTATAACAAGTGTATATCGTGCACTGTAGCCTGTTTGCAAGCTAAGTCTCGTATGTATGGCACCACCTTGGTGGCAGTTGGTGTAGGATGCAAACACTATGAATGATAACGAATTTACATCAAGTATTCCAAAACGAAGAAGAGGTGTATCTTTGGTCTATAGATGAAAGAAACAACTTACATTCTATAACATAATCCAAAATAGTATCACAAATCTGGAAATATATGGTTCATACTTTGGGAAATTGAAATTTAAGGTTTACCATCGACTAAGAAATCCAAAATCTTCTTCGAATGATCGAATCTCTGAGACCAGCAATCTTTCCACTCTGCAGCATTTTGGAATGGCTCATCTCCAAATCAAGTTCATAAGATGGTTAGGATCATACAACCACATTGCCTTCCACTGTGTACAGCTAAGCCAACCTTTACACAATCATCAAATCGGTTGGAAGCGAAAGGAAATAACCCTTCAAAGACACCGCAAAAACAATTCAGCAAGCTTTAACTATCCTTCTAATGCGAAAACTATTGCACATAACTCCAGAAATCCATCAACTGCCCCCAATGGTTTAATCTTCTCACCAAGAGAGTGCACAAACAAGAAAAAATTCGTAAGCAATTCGTTTTTTCTTCTTTTACCCTTCCTCAGCTTTTGACATAAAATTTTCTCTTCGCTGACTGCTTTTTTTCTTCAAGAATTTTTTTGGTCAGCTGACGCATGCCAGCTTGTTCGAGTGCTCCAGAGAGACAAATTACCTCGAGACTTATATCCACCTGACAGCAATGGGATGTTATAACCCTTGACTTCGTGGCTTTCTGCCACAAAATATTGGCAGATCCACGTATTTAGTCTGAATTCGCCGGTTCTATTCTATTCGCGACAAAGGTAGAACTCGTACCTCATCTCCTGATGAAAGATGGTGCATCCAGAAGAAGAGGAAGAGGAAGCACCCTCTTCTTGTAGGGTCTTTTGACAGCTATCTATACATTGAGAATCTAAAAAAAATGTCTCCTCATATATATTATCCCGAATGCAGCGCCCACAAAGAAAGCAGCGAGATATACACGAAATGCAGGCCCTGCATAACTGATTAGCTTTATCTTTATCTCGACAACTCTCAGACGTGCAATCATAAACCAGTTTCGGTACCTGGCATTGAGGACAGGTATCGATATCAATGGTTTGATCATCATCGGAAGAGGGATACGGCTGTCTCACATGATAAAATAGAGGTTTCCTGGTTCTTTGCAGCATGAAGTCATCCACACCGAGCAAGAATTTGAACTCTTCGAATTGCATTGGTGTTACACCAAAGAGCCTTCCAATCCTCAGGTGCTTTATTCTCAAAGTGCCAGCAGACTTCATAACTCTTAAACTAGACAAGATGCTATCAACAGAGAGCAACACACATCCAGGAACAGACAACTGCAAACAAAATTACAAGTTCGTCATACCTTGAAGGTAAATGATGACAAGGTAAAGAATTTGTAGTGTAGAAGCACATATCAGAGCATATAAAAAGGCAATAATGGTTTAATATCAAAATAAGGAGACGAAAAAACATGTAAAGATACACCAGAAAAAACAGACATCACCTATTCTATAGGTAAAATGCCTCAAGTATACAGACGACTGATTGGCGGATAGGACTATGGTGTGATACATATCCAGTTTGAACAAAACAAACTATAATTCACAACAAATTAGCCTTCCCCTTCCTCTGCAACAGAAGGCAAAGGGAGATCAATCCGTATCAGAGTATGAAAGATTTTATAGTACCAGTTATAACATTGCACACGACCATGACTATGTTTCACAACATAAAAAAAATAAATAAATACTAACCGTTGTCAACTTTGGATTGCTTTCAAGCACCTGCTTCAACCCTTTATCGGTGATTCTAATGCAATTCACTAGATTCAAGCATTGAAGATTCCCTTGCGCCCGGTTGCTTAATTTGACAAGAAGCTCATCAGTTAATTTCTTACTTAAGGGATGTTCAATAGATATAGTCCTCCATGGAAGCAAGGGACCCTCAAAAGCATCTCGCAAGGTTTTGCAAACCCTTTCAACCGAAAGGCGATCCTTCACTCCAAGATAAGGCAGAACATAAAACAAGCCATCATGGGGATCATTACCTGCGCCTTGGGGTTCTTTCTCCTCACCACAAACAACTTCGTCCACTGATTCACTTTCACAGCCAAACCAAACGTCCGTGGACTGATGATCATTCCCGAATCCATTAAAACTCTTATCCAGAATCGTTATACCACAAATATTAAAGTTACCTTCTTGGGGTTTGGACCTGACAGAACCATTTAGAAACAAATCCAAACCCACAAGAAATCCATCGTCATCAATACTTTTCTCGTCCTCCTGAATCCCCCTTTTACCAAAGCTAGACTCAATATCCTCATCAAAGAGGATGCAACTCTTAAATGTTGCGACCAAGGACGTTATAGCCATCCCAAAAGGATCCACAGGCAAACCATTTTCCATATCGTCATAACCCCCCTTATTACACTCTTCTAATTCAGCCTTTTCCATTACCTGACAAAATGATTTCTCCGAATTCAATTCAACACTCTCAAAGCTCTCTAAATTCGCCTCGGAATTCATACCCAATCTCGATCCTAATCTCCTCCCACCCCAAAAAAGCACCCAATCCCCCAAACCACTAAACTAACTGATCAAAAACATTCACTTGCAGATGCGATTTCTTCTTTGCACCAAAAAACCAAGAAAAATATCTCAGATTATTTAAAAATGGTAAAGCAGCGACACTTTTGAAAATAATAAAAAAAAATAGCAAACAAAAACGAGGGTTTCTTTTTGCCTGCAGCTTCAGTTTAGAAATCGGTTTTCAGAGATCAAAGGGAATAGAATGAGAGAATTAGCTAAAATAGGAGAGCACGACGCCCGAACACGCGCGTCTAATAGGAAGATATCACGAGCTAAGGCGTTCACCAATAAAACTGTACGATTCGGGCATTAAGATTCTGGGTGGGGCATCTCTTCCTCCTTTAGGCTAAGGTTTGCGGTCCATCTGGATATTTAATATGTACCGTTGATTCGTTATATTAAATTATAATTTTTCCTTAACTCGAGGTGTGATATTAATCTATTTACAGCGGGACCCGGAAACCTAGTCAATAAACAATACTTTATATTATTTCTAAATTATCACTTTTGGAATTAAATCAGGATTAGTATCTCTCTGTTAAAAGATTATACGTAGCATATCATCATTTTCTATATTTCCTTGATATCTTTAGTGATATACAAGGAAAGAAGGGCAATAGGATATGGAATATCAAAACATATAAAATCTCTGATGCTACTGCGTATATTATATTGTCGTCAATACTAGTTTAGGGAAATTATCTTATTTAATGTCTATTATTTTTTAAAGTCTAACTTTCCATTTATTTGATATTTTACTCCCAAAAGGAAAAAAAAAATCCGATATCATAATGTGAATCACGGGCATACCTAATTTATTAAACATGGTTTTTCGACGAAGGTGACTAATTTTATTTTATGATTTTTAGCCATTTATGATACGGTACCGTATGATTAACCTAATAAAGTCCAAACGATTCCATCAATAAACACAACTTTATACGCCACGCTAAACCTTTCTAAAATAAAAACATTTAGGGTCAAAATAAATCCCGTGACGTTGTCGTGGTGGAGCCTACTTATCGTGTGGGTTACGGCGGGAATATCCGTTAAGAATGCAGAGCAGAAAATAGACATTGGACGGTTGGAGAATTTGTAGATTTGGTTATTGACAGATGACGTTAACTGATGTTAGGAGAAAAGAGAACCGACGCATTGGATATTCTCTTCCAAATCTCCGAAAGCTGGATTTCACATCATTATTTTACTTATCATACACGATTATTGTATCGGTACACACCAGAACATACTCGTATTTCGACAGAGAGATGATCAAAGCTTTTGGCAGTAGATTTTCAGGATACATAAAAACATACTCATTCGAAAGGCCACTCCACTACAGTGTTGGAGGAATCCAGATATAGCCATGCGTCTGGACATAACCAGCTTTTTCCAACAGCTCATCAGCTTCAGCAGGACCTCGGCTGCCTGGTTGGTACGAGACTGACTTCATCTCACCATTGTCAATCCTGTGTAGAAGGGGAGTGAAAATTTCCCACGCAGCCTGGTGATTAATACGCAGAGACTTTGTCAGATATCTTATTTGACCAGCGTTGAGAATTTCACAGGATAAAATAACTTTACCTTCAACTCATCTCTACGAACAAAGTGCTGTTGATCCCCTCGAATCCTGAAAAACCCAAATCCATCCCTTAGCAAATTATAGACCCTTCTCTGTACAGTCTTAGATAACGGAAAGACAATGAACCAGGAGATTGACAATATAAAATGTCGGACAAGAATCATACGTGTCGAGGATTAGACGTTCATATGCTTCTGGGATAGTAACCCCTTGATAACGTTGCATATACGACAAGTCTAGTTCACTTTGAACAGTATTCATCTCCAAGCCAGGTTGTTTGACCTGCATACAAAAACATATATCAATTGACCGGTCATATTTGAACATCTACTTGAGAATTTTCTACAGTTTACTTTGACTACAGAACTTAGGATCAGAATCCAATCCACACACATACCGTGAGTTTCATGTACATGGCTTCTGATGGTTGCAGGCGTATTACGAACTCATTTCTTCCATGCTTTTTACCTAAACAATAAGATGGAAGTCAAGCAAAAGGATCTGTGCATGATCAAACAAGTATGTACAACACATAATTGTATTTTTTTTTACAAGAGGTGAAAGGCTAATTATTATGCAATTAAGTCCTTGTTCTCCACATAAATTGAACATGAATCACAGAGGTCATGCAATAAGATAACGTAGAGCAAATGCGGAAGTAAAGCAGAATTCGAAATATCGAGTGCCATACATCTGAATATATCACCAGGAACATCCTTAAATTGGACACGTATCTCAGCTTTTCTCGAATTCAATGCTTTCCCTGCCTTGAGAATAAAGGGAACACCTGAGAAGCAAAAAATGCAATTGGCAGTGAGAACAAATTGAAATCAAGGTTTTACTAATGTAAATTTGATGCATAAGCAAACAAATTATAAAGGTAAAGAATGATTATTGAGTCCATTACCTTCCCATCTTTCATTATGTATTCTAAGAACAATGGTGGCAAATGTTGGAGTGTTTGAGTGGTCAGGAACAGTGGGATCATCCCTATAACCTTCATATTGCCCGAGAACAACCTCTTCATCTTTGATTGGAAGCACTGATTCCAGTACCTGAATTTAACAAAGTGTTGGCGTAAAACATGCACATCTATGATTCATAACATCAATCTCGGAAACATTAAGAGTATCTAAAGGAGCAGTTTCTTTCTGAAATGCCTAAATTCTTCATTAAAAGACTAAGGAAAGTTAATAAATTTGTGAAGATCCACAAAAGTTTGTGATCCTTGGGTCAACTTTCATGATGATTAATGTCCAAGACGCTTAAGAGTGAAGGTTAACAGACAAATGATGTAAGAGAAAATGAGGCAGATAAAATAGACCTTCACTTTCTCGTCCCGGATATGCTCAGGCTTGAGAGAGACGGGTTTCTCCATAGCAACCAGACAAAGAACCTATAGAAGTAATGAAAAAAAAAAGAGTAGCAAATATGTTAGCATCTTACCACAATAAAAACAGGTTTCCTTTTAGTTCTATAAATTTTATATATCAAGGTGAGTATGGGAGAAAAAGGCTCAGCAGAATTTGAATGTCATCAACGCCATTAATCTTCTGCAAATCACCTTTCCCAATAAACCTGATAATATATTGCATTACATTTAAACTGCAACCTAAAATTATATGACATTCATGAATCAGAATTCCAAACACCAAAGTGATCTCTCTAAAATGCAGGTGTAGTTAATCTTCTACAAAGATAATATAAAGTACTCAAGTGTCCTTCACCTTAACATATTTGTTCTTACCTGTAACAGGTGATTTTGAATTATGTCACGGATAATTCTGCAGGAAAAGAAAGAAATATCACTATATGCTACATATGCTCTTCAAAATGTAATGCAGGAAGGTTAATATATACTGAACATACCCATATTCATCAAAATATCCACCACGACCTTCAGTTCCAAAATCCTCACGAAACACAATCTGCAAGTGAAGAGGATATTCACTGATTGGCTAGCACAGAATGAATATAAATACGTGGGCTTATATATGCAACTTTTAAAAGGTAGGCACTCTTAACTCTTAAGTTCTAATAAATCTAATAACAATTCTAAATTCCAGATAGATATAACTTGGTATGGGAACTTGAACTCCACCTTTTCTGACTATGAGACATACACATGGCCCTTTGTCTTTACCTATGTTACAACTCAATAATAATGGTCTCAAGAAAAAAATTCTTACCTGTATGTTGTCAATGTTATCTCGGTTCCAGAGTGGTAGAAATAAGCGATTTGCGAAACGAAGTACCAGCTGCAATTTTCATGATACACAAGGTTGTAATCAAGCAATAGACCTACATAGAAAGCCCATGACTTGCCATGTACTAAAAAACATCTTACCATGTTCTGTACCAACTCTTTTCCCAAGTAGTGATCAATACGATAGATTTGAGGTTCGTCAAACAACTCCCCAATCTGGGTGCTGAGTGTTTCCGAACTTTCTAAATCCTTACCAAAGGGCTTCTCAATGACAATTCGAGTCCATCCACCCAGGTCAGCTGAAATGATTGGAAGAAGGCTCTAGTAAAGGCTAAAATTAGATGTTTTGCTCCTACAATCAATTCAAGAATCATAAACACTAACATGCATGAGTAGGTTGAAGGGAGTTGGACTGGACTCCTGTGTCCCAGTCCAGATTCACAGGAAGATGGCCGAGATTGCAGCTATGCATTACATAGCATTGTGAAAAAAAAAATGTTTACAAATGTCATAATAGGGGAAAAGCTGAAAAGCAGCATTACAATTGCTCTAAATAATGTCTATTCTAAGTTTATGGGCCATCTAAAGTAATATCAAAGTGGTGCTGGAATGAAATGTCAACATTAGAAAATGTTCACAGAAAAGCACTAGGCAACTTAGCTTCCGAACACCAAAAAATAGATGAAAACATATCCAGGCAAAGAAGAAATAAACAGAAGATTTTCTGGAACAAACAGTTTCCAAAGTAGCTGAGAATAATAATGGAGCATAGCTGTAATTGTAGTTTCATGTAACTCCACACGGGAAGATTACTAGACAGCTACAAGACAAGTCAACTGAAAGGTTTATAGGTTAGTGTATACGGTATTCTGGAAGTTACTTTGCTTTCTTTCTTATGACTTCCAGACAACTGTTGCGACCATCAGCAAGCAAGGCAAGAAATTCAGTGTAAAATTGAATGCAAATGACAAAAACTGATATCACCGGTGTTGTCTGCCTAAGAGTAAATAGCACTGCCAGACTAAGAATTTCCAGCTACCTCACTAGCTATTAAAATAAGTTTATTTTTCTGAAACTTACAATTATTCATGCAACACTTTTTGATCATCTTGCAGACTGGTGGATAGACAGAAGGTGGAAGTGCAAGGTAAAACAATCTTCGAGATGATCCTCCTGCACTGTTTGTAGATACTTCACCATTCAAAATTTCCTTATCCAATAGCTGAAATCCCTCTGCAGTGTCATAAGAACCGCTAACATATCTGATCTGAAAAAAAGTAGAGCGTATTTACATATCACATCAACAGACAGGATCAGTATGATAGTAAAAAATGCAGAAACACGCTGAACTTACCAGCTGCAGGAACTTTGATAAGTCCTCCAACAAACCACGAGAGGCTCCTTTGTCAAGATACCTGCAATGGTTGTGTAATAGTGATGAATTTGACACATTTCCAATATTAGTACTGCATTGTAATTAATCATCTCAACAACAACTTGTAGGAAAAAGAGAGGCAACAGCCATCCATCGGATAAAACTTTTTTCTTTTACCATGTTGGTATTTCAATGTCAAACTACATCCCACATTTGACAGCCCATAATTTTTTGGATTAAAAATAAAACAGAATTAGAAACCACATATCAACAGCACATATCTCCAACCCCGTATACATGGTGGAACTCGGGCTCCGGAAAACAAACACACATTAAAGCAAGATAGCTCACCCGCTAATCCGGTTTCTGAGCTCTTCATCTGAAATCTTAGTCCTCGCATATCCAAAAATATGGACTTCATCCGATTGAAGAAATCCCTGTCAACACATAACCCTAGTGGATCATCATTTTTTTTTTGCTAAAAAGCACGCAATTATGGCTTCAACGCAGATGGACCGAGTTTCAGCCAAAAAACGAGGCAAAATTACTTGAATCCCACACCCCCAGAGCAGAGACAGAGAACTTCGATTATAATCAAACCTGGCGGTAGAGATTGAACAGAGCAGGAAAAGTCTTCTTCTTAGCGAGATCACCAGAGGCACCAAGCACAATAATTGAAAGGCTCCCAGATTCAGTCTCGTCCTCGCGTTCTTTTACAGGTGACTCGCTCTTAATAGTTGATCTTTTCTCCATAGTCCATTGGCCCGATCCCATTTCTATTCCGCTTTAAAACTCTTCGGTGAAAGATTTAACCCGCAGGGAAGTAAACGCCTGCAAACACAGTGACACAGTACTCAATAAATAAGCTACAAGACTGATTTAAAATATTGTCTGACAAAATCATCAATTTCTGGGTCGTTCTATTTCCAGTCAAAGTCTGGGTACCCCTCGGTTTCGCCGAATTCACAGCTTTAGACACGAAATGGCATCATAAAACAAGAACAAAGCAGGAATTGCCAAAGAGATAGCACCAAAAATAGAAGGAAAAAAGAAAAGAAAAGAAAATAAACCTACCGTAAAGAAGCTGGATCAGAACTCACTGGTGATCTCCGACCGGATCCAGGTGACGAAAACCAGCTTTAAATGGAGATGGACTTGGGTTCTGCTGGTGTTAGGTGGTCCGATGTGTTTGCATGCTTCACCAAATTACAGCTACGTCATCGATGACTAATGTGTATGCATGTACTGGTACTCGATACTCTTAACGTATTTGAAACTGAGGGCTTGGATTTCCAGAAAATTCCAGAAATCCTCTGGTAGAACAATCGGATTTGCCTTGAAATAAAATCTGGGCCGTTTGTAGTGCCAGATGGCACAACATCTTTATCTAGAATAGCAGCTTCGGATAAATCAGCAAAGCTGGGGGTTTAGAGTGGAAATACGGCAATGTACATTTAAGACACGAATCCTTTCAAAATATCGAGTATAAAACCGACAAATTTAGGAACAAGTTCGGGCTACTCGTATGCCATGTCTAGGTGACCGGAATCTTTTTTCAATGCTAATTTTCCACGAGCAAAATAAGTAATATTCTTTGAACAAGGCTATGTAATAACTGTGATGTACAAGCAATATAAATAAGTAATAAATAGATAAAATTGTATTTGCTCGAGATCACATGGGGATTAGATTTTAGTCTTATGTCGGCCTTGAAACGACAGCTGCTGATTTTGTAAGGTCGAGGTTAGAATAATGCACCAAACGCAAACTGAATAGAAGCCCAATTCAGTCATCAAGTTAGTTTCTGCTATGGACCGAGTTCTCTGGCCCAAAACTCCCGAAAAAAAAATTAATATTAAAAAATCAAGATTCAAACCAATAATAATTTATTTAAAATATATAAATTTTAACATTCAACTATAATTCTAAAATTTTACCGACCCATATTACCAGTTCATTTCGTCATTAAATTTTTGGCTACCTTTTGCGCAAGGCGTGATAGTTGAAGAGGCATTTTACTTGGCACCTAAGCAAAGCGAATGTATAGTAATCATTGCGATTTCGGGCGGGGCCGTGTTTCCGTATCCATCTGTGTGTTTGTGTCAATTGCGTCGCGCCCTTTTCTTCTTCTTCCCGATAGGAAGGAAGAAACGAGTCGAGAGGTAAACGTTATTTGAAGTCGGAAACATTTGAGCGACGCACGTCTTGTACCTACTAATATTTAAATTGCACGTTGGACCCCAATATTTATTACAAATTCGCCCAAAACGTGAATACCTTCACCTTCATCCCTCCTCGGGCATTTTTCTTCAAAAAAGGGACCAATAAATTTCAGAGAATTCCTTTTTTCTTTCTAAAATATAAAAAAGTTGCCCAACTTTGCTTAGAGGAGCGCACTCACTCCACGTAATTACTAAACTTCACAGGGACGTCTATTTCAAAACCTTCAAAACGAATGGGAAAAAGAAAAACATATTTTGAAAAAAAACGGAAAAACCAACCAGAAGCAAGGCAAAGGAGAAAAGGAAGGAGAGAGAGGCAGGGTGGATAGCGAAAATTTTTGATGACGATGGACAGGGAGAAGGAGAGAGAGATAGAGCTAGAGAGTGCAATGTACACCAACTGCTTGCTGTTAGGTCTGGATCCGAATATAATCGGTGTCGGAGCATCCAACGGAACTCCTCGTGTGGGATTTTTCCGGCACTCCAACCCTAAATTAGGCGAGCAGCTCCTCTACTTCATCCTCTCCTCGCTTCGGGGTCCTGTCCAGTCAGCCAAAGTAAATGTTGACGTGATAAACTATTTCCGCTACGTATAACTAGCAGTGCCTGTACCTGCTTCTGTCTTTTCGTGTAGTTGCTTTGCTGATGGATTTTGGTTTTGCGATCTCTCAGGATTTCGATAAAGTGTGGCCGATTTTCGATTCCGCTCAGTCTCGTGACTTCCGTAAGGTGTGACATTTTACTTTACTTTATCAGTTTAAGTTCTAATCGATTTTTTTGTTTTTTTCTTTACTTTGTTTCCGGTTGCTTGTTATTGGTTATGGAATTGAATTTTTTGGCGGTTACAGGTTGTGCAAGGGATTATTAGTGAACTTGAATCACAAGGGGCACTTCCGCGAAGCAATTCAAGGGTTTCTTCACTTGCTACTTGTTGTGGGCCGAGGTATTTTTGTGATACCTATCTAGTTTTTTGCTTAAGTTTCTGAGCTGTATGTCGTATTTAATTTCCTCTTTTCTTTGAAAAGCTAAAGGAGATTTATTCATCTGAACAGAACAAAAATGTCGTTTTGCCAAATTTCCTTAGGTTCGAACTTAGATATCGTGAATATTTCGCTTACGACATGCTGGGAATTATCTAAAGTGTGTGTATGGATTCTATTTATTTATTTGTTTTAACTTTATTTCATTTATTTTTTTGTTTTAACTCATCCAATTAAGTTCGTGACATCACTTGTAGATTTGTCGAGCTTTTATGGCAACTTTCTTTGCATGCGCTTCGTGAGGTTCATAGACGCACATTTGCAGCTGATGTAGCTTCTAACCCAATACCTGCTTCCTTAACAGACGTAGCTTTTCAACATGCTGCTACACTTCTTCCCGTCACGAAGGTATAACAACATCGATTTTTTTCATTCAATATCAATAGTTTGTCAATACATGGATGATTTCATTGTCAGGAAGGGGGATATTGGAAAATGTGATTATGTATTCTCTATTGTCATCTATGGAGCCATTTCAATCTGGAAGCAGAGTTTGTGATTATGGGGGTTGTTCTACTATATTAATAGTAACCCCAAATGCACTAATACCCCTTTACAAAAGATGTTGTTCGTCAACTTGTATCTAAAAGTTGATAGGTGCATGTTGTTTTAAAACTGAGAGTTGTAAACTCAATATATGATGTTTTTTCTATGGGCCCTGATTGTGGAAGTGAACCTTATGTGGTCCAAACTTTGGTTGCGTCCTGTAGTTATCTTGTATTGTTTAAAAATAATGAACGGAAATTGGGAGATCACATTCTATCTTGAACAGTAAGTGTTAAGACGGTTTAAATGGCTAGCATGTAAAGTTTTCAAATTTCATAATCTTTCTCTTTTCATAATAATCTAATGCTTTCTTGTGAAAATGAGAGCAATGATGTTATTTCTATCTTTTCCAATGCCATTAAAAAAGCCTTTGAAAGAAGAGAAGCTGACATGTGAATGTGTTCCCTTTCTTTTCTGTCTTTTTTTCATCGGTTGTGACTATTATTAAATTTATTTCAGCTGTGAATACCTGCTGCAACATTATAAACTCATGTTTTTTCCACATACAACTCAAACCGTGGGAGTGTTAGCTGAAATACTCACACTGCATATTTGACCCTCTTTGGCTTAGTTAGCAGTTATTGCACACCATTCAGTGCTAGTTTCTGTAGCTTGGGTTCTGATTATTTGAAATTCTATTTATAATCAGGCAAGAATAGCACTTGAAAGAAGGAAGTTTCTAAAAAATGCAGAAATGGCTGTACAGAGACAGGCCATGTGGTCAAATTTGGCTCATGAAATGACTGCAGAGTTTCGTGGTCTTTGTGCTGAAGAGGTAAAGGACAAACTTATTTAAAGTGAGGGGTTAGCATTCACATTAATTTATTTCATTTACTGGATACTTGGATGTCAGGCTTATTTGCAGCAAGAGCTGGAAAAACTGCATGATTTAAGGAACAAAGTGAAGCTGGAAGGAGAATTGTGGGATGATCTTGTATCAAGTTCTAGTCAGAATTCGCATTTAGTTTCAAAGGCAACTCGGTTGTGGGACTCTATATTAGCACGTCGAAGTACGTAACATATGTCTAAATACTCTTTCCAGTGCATACAAAAATTAAACTATTCTCCCAAGTGCTTTGATTATTCAGGGTTGATTGGGAGGTGCTAACTGCTATCTTTCTCCTTCTTGCCCTAAACTTTGCATACTAGTCTGTTAATTATCCTTATGGTTGGGTTCTGCCATTTTCTGCTTTTTATCTCTTAATCTAGTGAATGATAACTATTCCTTTAGGTCAGCATGAAGTTCTTGCTTCAGGCCCAATTGAGGACCTGATAGCTCACCGTGAGCATAGGTAATCCTCGATAAGTTGTATTCTTAGTCTTAAGACCAAACAAATGTCTTGATCGATGATGCTCATTTATAGATACCGGATTTCTGGATCTGCTTTGCTTGCTGCTATGGATCAGAGTTCTCAGCTTCCCTGTTTGGATGCACCTCTGAATGACAAAGAACAGAGGGATGGATCATATGTAAATGTAAATAGAGGAAAGCTGAAGAATGATATTGATTTATCTCATCTACGTTTAAATGAGGACATACATTCTCTAGTGGATGATAGAGGTGGAAGAGCTCACACCACTGTTGATGTGGCCGAAATTATTAGACGTTGGACGCATGCTTTGCAACGTATTCATAAACAGTCAGTTCTTCTGGTATGCCATTTTTCTGACTGTATGGTACCTCATCTAATTCTTTAGTAACTTCTAATTGATACTTCATGCATGCCAATGATTATGGGGCAATTGTAAGTTTTTGTTCTCCAAAGTAGGTTGAGTAGAGCGTGTTAGATAACTTCTATTGCTTCAGAGGATATCCAATTTGAGTAGGGACTTGATTAAGTTTTCTATCATTAGAGCCTAGTTCTTTTGATTATGCTTGTGGAGTGTGATAATTGTTCCTACTGGCTGTTATCTTGATGTGAATTATATGTTTTCATTTCAATTTTATGTTGTTTCTATAAGTGAATTCTTTTGTTCATTTTGCTCACTTTTTCCACCAGGTTTATTGTTTGGAATTGAGATACTTCAGGGACTCTAGATGCCTATGCATTCTCTTGTTAGCATTTTCATAGTTAATATTACCTTTATGGCCCTAGAATACCAGATGAGTTAATGATTAGAACATTTAATCTCACACCAATGGGATATTTGGTTGTTGGATTTTTCTCAGCCTTAATGTTGCTGTAAAACTATGCTTTGTAGACAAAAGCCAATGATGGAGAAGGTCCTGATATACTTCGAAGCACACTCGATGGAGGTACAAGTGGTCATGCTGAATCTGTTGCTGCAACTCTTACAGAGCATCAGCAACATCTTGCTAGTTTCCAGGTAATACAAAGTAATGACTTCAGTTTTCTGGTATCTTTTAATATTGGTCTAAAACATTTTGGCATCTTAAGTATGGGAGCAAATATGTTATGACGTAGAATATTCAGCCCATGGAAATGCAAGGCACTATTTGAATCCTTTGCAGTCGTTATAGTTATGATCCTCAATTGATTTATGGACACATTCTTGGGTGGTTATGTTATTTTTCTTGGCTACTTTACTTTCGTGTGTAACAGGTGCAATGCTGAGTAATTTTTCCATTCAAATAATTATTTTCAGGTGCTTATTAACCAACTTAAGGAAGTTGCTCCTGCAATACAAAAGTCAATCTCAGAGTGTACGGAGAAAGTAAATGATATTTCCTCCAATCGACCAGAGATGGCTAAGAATCACAGGCGACCTACATCACCTTTGCAGGCTCAAAGTAGTGACAGGACATTGGTATTATTTGATGAATGATGTCCTTTTTCTTGCTAAATTGTGCAAATAAGCCTTATTTAATGTCCCTTAAAAAATATTAGATCTGATTTTATTTCCAAAAATTAGGAAAATGGCACAGATGAGATCACCAAGGTGTCTTCAAAACTTTCAACTGTCCAGCTTGACCAAGTATTTGCCAGTCCCCCTACTCTTAAACTACCACAATTATTCAGCTTAACACCAAACTCTTCCGGAAAAAGCACAAACGTGCAAAAGAGACAATTGTCAGTTTCTCAGACCAACCAGATAGAAAGTCTATCTAATTGCAACTCTGTGGAGCAACCTTCATCAAATAATCACTCAGATAATCCATCTGAAGGTCCGTCTTGCTTCCTTTTTCTACTCCTTCCATGCATTTCTGCTAATGCATTTTATCTGTTATAAAAGTTTGCCTTCTCAAAATCTGCAGTGGTGATTTTCGTTCTTGTCTATGTAGATACCTCTAATGTTCAAGACTTAAAGAGATCTGTAAGGGAAGCTGCTTTATGGAAGCAATCCTGCAATTCAGAATCATCTCGAGACAGTCAATCTGATGAAAGTTCAGAGCCCTTCTTCTTACCTTTTTCAGCAACGGCATTTTCTCCCGTGGACCCAAAAAGTGAAAGAGGTTCGGCAAAGACTAAATGCATGTCTACATCTCAAGTGGAGAATGCTTTTTCCAAGAATCATACTCCAAATAGGCATACTAGCAGCAACTACAAAGATTTACCAAATGCCTTGATCAATTTGGATTCTATTATTGACGATGCCCATGTAAATGGATTTCTATCAGCTACTGGCTCAAATGGTGTCTTTTACAACATTGATGAATCTCGTGATCAAGCCTTCTCACCCCCTTTACTAATAGACACATCCCCATTACCTGATTCTTACGAGGATTTGCTTGGTATGTTTCCTTTTATCATAGGCGTTCCTGCTGTGGTTTTTCATCAGCTATCTCTGTCTATGATGTTAATTTTGTTGAATAATTTGGCATTTGAGCTCTGCACTGATGTCTGGTCTTGATAGTTATGGATTTTGGCTTTTAGGCCTTTCGACATTTTTGCTTGTTTATTTTGGTTTGATCATTCAATCCTTTCAACTTATACTTGTTACATATTCTCAAGATTGTTTGATTTTTATGCAGCTCCATTATCAGAAACCGAAACTGCCTTGATGGAGCACTGAAACTGAAGTTTTAGCTCTGTTTATTTTTCCATTCTTGAAGAGATGATTGGTCCTTATGATGGCTATTTTCAAACCTTGGGATACCCACCACGTCCACTAATTTGTTGCAAGTTATTGTACTTGTATACTGGCTTCTATGTCAGTCCGTCTCTCTTTTTGGAGGGAAACTAACGGAGTGAGTGCGCTATTGTACACGCCTTCAGTATCAACCTGAGTTAGCGATCTCACATCAAAACTCAGATCTGAATCTTGAACCTCAAAATGTACAGCCAACGAATTTTTGTACAAAACCTCGACGGTCTGCATAGGATGAAAATATGATTGATCTGATGGTACTGAATTAGATGATGTGCATCGTGTTTATTGTTTCATGCTAGCAGGGCCTTAATGCGTTCTGCCTCCTTAGGAATCCAGGCAAGTGTGATTGTGTGAGTGCTAATTGTTAACGCATTGATCTCTATGTATCTCATAGGTGTGTATAACAAAGGGAAGTGATCTGTATTTGCCAAATGATCAAGTCATGATAGAGTTTTGTATTAACAATTTATATATAGGAGGATGATTTTTTTGATGATTCAATATTCCATGAGTACCCCGAGTTCTGGATTTCAACTCTTGTGATGATTTGATAATTGTGTAAATGGTGATTTAAGAAGGTGCCAAGCAGGAGCTAGTCATAAATCCACCTTCTCTTCCTCTTAGCTCCCCATCTTTTGCTGAGACTTGTGCACTACCCGTGAATGTAGGACGGGAGGACAGCCGGCGTTCTTTTGGTTATGGCCTTTGAGTGGGCAAGACAAAGAATGTAACCCGTGTGTATACATTCATTTTGCCTCGGTGTAAAGTCTTATCAAACTTTTTCTTTTATAAGCGTAGTGTCAAAATGCAGGTTTTCTAATTTCTATTAAATATAATTTTTTTAAAAAAAATAATCCATTTATTTTAATTTTTTAGGTACCTCGATATCGCGTAATGAACCCATCTAGCAAATAAACCCAAAATATAAAAAAAATGAAAAATATAAATTGCATTTTTAGTTTGTTTTAATTATTTTGCCCATCATTTAGCTAAGCTTACCATCATCCTATATCCCAAAGACGTAAGATTGAATTCAACGCCAGAAATCAAATCACTGATTCACAGAACACCTATCCTACCCTCTGACACATGTGACCCCCAATCGCAATCACCGATCTGTCGCGCACCTCTCTTGGCCTCTTAGAAAAAGGGAGAACAATATAGGTGCTGCTCTGCGCGGGCTTGAGAAAGGAAGAGAGAGAGAGAGAGAGGGAAAGGGGGTGAGGGAGAGGGAGAGGGAGAGGGAGAGGGAGAGGGAGAAGATTGTGGCATTTTGGGGTCGTTTGTTTTGTGAGGGGGGAGAGAAATGCCAAGTGTGGCTGTGAAGTTATACAGTGTCTTCTTCAAGTTACTCTTGAAGCACAGGCTCCAGAACCGGATCCAAAACCCGGCCCCTGACGACCCCTTCGGCGTCACTACCCGCCCTGAGGAATCCGTTGCCGCCCCCAACCCTTCCTTCACCGACGGCGTTGCCACCAAGGACATTCACATTGACACTTTCACCTCCCTCTCAATACGGATCTTCCTTCCGGATTTCGCACTCCATCCTCCCGAACCAGATTCCAATCCCAAGCCCAGGCCCAACAGACGCCCTGATCCCGACCTTACGGAATCTGCGCTCCGCCGGAGCAGCCTTGGTGCGTCTAACAACCACGTCAGCACCGATGGGTCCTTGCCTGCGTCCAGGCGATACAGCTACGGCTGCGGCGCCGAATCGGAGGTCGACGGTGGAGGGTATAGGGGATATCTGCCGTTGCAGACTGGGGGAAGCACGCGGAAGCTTCCATTGGTGCTGCAGTTCCATGGCGGTGGGTGGGTGAGCGGCAGCAATGACTCGGTGGCAAATGACATCTTCTGCAGACGGATTGCGAAGCTATGTGACGTGGTGGTGGTGTCCGTAGGGTACCGGCTAGCGCCGGAGAATAGATTTCCTGCTGCATTTGATGATGGATTGAAGGTTTTAAATTGGTTGGGAAAGCAGGCGAATTTGGCAGAGTGTAGTAAATCAATTGGGAGTGTCAGGAGCAGCACGGAGTTCAAGAAGATCGATTCTCAGCGGCACATTATGGATACTTTTGGGGCGACTCTGGTGGAGCCGTGGCTCGCAGCTCATGGAGATCCATCCAGGTCGGCAGTGGGATCCTTAATTTAACAGCCTATGGTTTGATTTGCTCTCTTGTTCTCCATCGGTTGCGTGTATCTCATTGTCAATGGTTTATGCTGATTAGCTAGAAATAATCGATGTTACATAGATTCCTGAAGGAAGCTGTATGGCTCGATTTTTTCATCTTCCACAATCCATTGCATTGACTTAATGTTAAAAAAAAGTATAGTGGACGGGTTTGAAGTTTGGGTGCAATTTTAGGGGTGCTCTATCGTGTTGGCCTTTCATAGGAATTGATGAAATTTTTTCTTCACTTTCTTGAAAGCAGTGCATTAATGCATCGACTATTGTTTGACTTGCTGAATATGTACATCTAGTTCAGGTGGGAGGACTCCTTAAACAGGGGAACTTTCTCTTAATGATTGCTCACATTTCTCGTGTTATGCATATAGGTTAAATGTCACTGTGCCTATTTTTCATTGAGTGGTTGGCTTCCAGTCTTATGGTATCGCTTCTAGAATCTTAATTGTGTTTAAGCTTGGAAACGATCCTGTTTTTATATAGTTGATTCATTCCAGAACCCCAGCCCCACCTGTAAATTGACTGTTATCAGCTTGTCTAGGTTTGAAGCAAAAACTTCCTCTGAACCCAAATCCTCGAGATCTGTGGAGATAAGGTTCATTCGCAGCTAGGAAATGCTCTTGATTCGGTGAATTATCATAGTTGCTTTATTCTCTTAGATATGTAACTCACAGTATACAAGGGTAGAAACTTCATGTACATCTCTGTGTGCTGTTTCTTAAGTTATGTTTATCCATTCGAATATATGTGTGCGTGTGGGCTTCGCCTCCCTTCTGCTGAAAAAGTTCTGACATTATTTATTCAGGTGTGTATTGCTTGGAGTAAGCTGTGGTGCAAATATTGCTGACTACGTGGCTCGAAAAGCTGTGGAAGCAGGCAAGCGTCTGGAACCAGTGAAAGTTGTGGCACAGATCTTGATGTATCCATTCTTCATCGGAAGTGTACCAACACGTTCCGAGATAAAATTGGCGAATTCGTACTTCTATGATAAGGCCATGTGTATGCTTGCATGGAAATTATTCCTACCCGAGGAAGAGTTCAGCCTAGATCACCCAGCTGCCAACCCGCTTGTTTCCGGGAGGGGACCTCCGCTAAAGCTCATGCCCCCGACACTAACAGTGGTTGCAGAACTTGACTGGATGAGAGACCGAGCTATCGCTTACTCGGAGGAGCTGAGGAAGGTGAATGTCGATGCTCCCGTTCTTGAATACATGGATGCAGTTCATGAATTTGCAACACTGGACATGCTTCTGAAGACCCCTCAGGCACAAGCCTGTGCTGAGGACATTGCAATCTGGGCTAAGAAGTATATATCTCTTAGAGGGCATGAGTTTTCTTACTAAACGGAGAGATGGTAAATGAAGGTTAAATGATACACCCGGAGGAGCATCGCCCATCAGTGAGATACGTGACGAGGAGAAAGTAGTCCATTGTAAGCCCTGTGCAGAGTTAGTGCGATCAAATTACAATTGGTTATCATCGACTAATGTAGTAGCTTCTCAGTTGTTTCTCACTTTCTTTTCGTGTTTACACCTTGTCCAATTGTGTTCATTTTTTGTAACATAAGAAGACTTTTGGGAATAGAATTAGTATATTGTGAGATGAGAATTACACCTTTTTCTAGTAACGTGCTTCACAATTGAACCCTCCTCCCAGGGAATTTTGTTCCTGTGAGTTCAATGAAATTCTTTTTCCAAAGGCAGATATTGATTGAAAATCCAAAGAAATTCAATTTTACGATCGAAATAATAATTTTTTATTATAAAAAAAGTGTACTTTCAACCAATTTAAGCTCTCATTCTGGCTGTCCAGAGAATCTGCATCGTGGCTGTATGTTTAAAATATCGCTTCATTGAATTTGGTATGACAGAATAAATATGTTGTCTGAGAATTCGTTGGAACTTCGTTTATTCCTAGTTCGAGGCGAATCCCACGTTAATTACAGACAGGATATGGTGGCGAACTAGGCTGGGAAGAGTTCGGTATTGTCGCATGCGGCGATTTTGGATAAACTAATCTGCAAAGCTTGCAATGATCTGTATCTATTGGCGTACGTTGGTGATGCACTATGTTCTTCAAATGTAAACAAAACAGTCGTTTTCTTTTTTCTCCTTGTAGACTATCTGCCAAAAGGAGGTTGGGAACTCCGATGATAACTATAAATCTCAGTTGAATTGCGGATGAGAGTCGTGGGGTATCAATTCGGACGACGAATTGTGCCTCACCCCCAGTCACCACCATTCTCGAATCTAGATTACGAGAATAGAACTGGGAACGAGGAAGAGGCCAGAGGGTATTCTTGAGCTAAGCTGTTCCTGACATTGGCTCTCTAATAACAGGAAACGAGAGAAACGCTGTTTCCTGGTTATGCAGACATATATAGGCCAATGACAATTACAGCTCCTGTGCCTTGATATTGGAAGCATTTGAGGGGGGGGTGAGTTCATGCACTATATAACTCGGGCCATAGCAATTGTTTGGAGTAGGCCTTATCCAGTTTCAGGTCCTGAACTCAGCAATTCTGCTATCTGTGCTGCCTGCCTGGATTGCCTTTTTGCTTTCGTTGCAAACACCTTACATAGCTGTTTATTGTTCTATCTCCTATGAATAGAACCATGACTGCTCAAAAACCTGCTGCCAAACTCTGCGAAAATACCTGACGCTACGCTATGCCCTGAAATTCCTACCTGGATTTGTGCAACTTGTAATATTATGTACACAAGTAGTGGGGGAATATCGTGGGAGGTCCTATATATGGACTGTGATGACTGCAGTTGTTTCTCCACACCATCTAAACAAAATCAGCAAGAAATAATGACAAGTAATGATTGTCCTGAATCTTTAGGCCATATTCCCGTGCTTGGTGATTGCTCATGGCTAGCTTACGCTATTCCGCCAAATTCTTCCTATTTGTCCAGAAGTTCAAAGTAGTGGTAAAATAAACTAACTTACTAACCTCATTACCTATGGTATCTCAGGTGCATGGTACTTCAAAAATATGATGTCATTATTATAATATATGTAAGAGAATGATTGATATAGTTTTGGATAAGAAATATTAAAATTTTCAGATTAATTAGACCTATCTATAATTAATTCTTATAATAATACAATTAGATTTCTTACTGCATACGGACGGGAATATATTATGTGTAATTTCAAAAGTGTACATTTGCAAACTTTACTATTATTTGTTTTGAAAGTCTGTATAAAAAAAAAATTAATCTAAAGCTCAATTCTATATGATCAACTAAATCAAGAACCCTCTATACATTTTCCTTTATGTGCTGTTTTCGCTGAACCAAAATTCTGCCCTCTAGCTGCCGTTTATCCATATCCTCCCACGGCAAGAGTTTGGTGAATGGGTCCATAAACTGTTCCACCACCCGATCCTTGAGCTCCGTATCCATCACCTCACAAAACCTACTCGACCAATCCGGAGGCTCAATGGCTCTGGTCCCCAGCCCCGGGGCACGGTCCTTGGACCCAGCATTTTCTTCATTCTGCCAATCCGCCACATAGGTAGCAACTCTCCTGAAGAATTTCTCCTTGAACACATCCCATACCTGGTACTTGTAGTGGTTTATGGTCAAAAGACCTCTGTCAGCATTCACAAAGCTATAGCCATCCCGTAGATGGAAATGATGGACCACATTGATCAATGTAGAGTTCAATGCCTCGGGTTTCACTATGCTCTTATGCCTCTCCGGTACGGCCATCCGGCAAGTATATCCCATCATGACACCCTGCGGTGGCATCTGTTTCAGCCCCGACGGTCCAAAACTGTAGCACGAGACCCGCAACTCTGCAACATTAGTCCCCAGCTCCGATTGGTTTCTTAGTACTTCCGGTAACATTAACCCGGACTGCAAGTGAAAGAATTCGTCCACATCAATGAAACCAACCCACTCGCACAGGTCTCTTGCCCTGAGCGCACAGTGCGCGAACCCTGCCTCCTGGGTCTTGATCCATGGCCATACATGCCTCGAAATGTCGTAATTGGCATAGGCTAATGACTCCACAACATCTTCAATGTCGTCGTCACTATTGTTGTCGTAAATGAACCATCTTTCCACCCCAATTTGGGCATGGTACATTACCCATTCCCTTAAGAATCTAGCTTGGTTGCGTAACATGGTACAGACACACATTTCATGTATCTTTCGGGTCGGCGGCTTCTGTCGGGTCCTGGACCAATGCCCAAGGCGGGCTATGGATTGTAGCATACCTTTGCCTTTAACCCGTATGGATGCCTTGATAGAACTGTTCACCGTCAATGGGGTGTTCAGGATGCTTAGAGGGGTTTTGCACCGTACGATCTCTTGCGCGATGGATATGACGTCTGATCTTAGTAAGAACTTGTGTTTTGTAAAATCCCAGCCAAACACGCACTCGAATCTGGAAGGGTTGTAAACCCTATCTGCCCGTAAATTTAGCCCCTTGACAAAAACAATTGTGCTGTTGTCACGGTCAAACATAGCCTCGTACGCTAGGGAGTCCCACATGTGAGTAGGCCCAGGTCGGATATAGCGGCCAGATTTCAATGAAAGCCCCACCGAGAACCCACGTGGATTAATTGGACACCGTACGATCTGGTCATCAAAAGTCTCCCCCTCTAGTTGAATAGGTGGTTGCTCGAGGTGCGGTCGGGATGAGTTCGCCGGGAAGTAAACGCAGTCAAGGTTCTGCTTGGTATACAAACGAGACGAACGAGGGTACTTTAGGAAAACGAGGACCTGGTCTGGCAGCATAACCGCTTCTCGAATAGATAAGCCCGTATCCTCCGGCGAGTCGCCCGAGGTCGACTCTACTGGCTCCACCCGCCACGTTTGCAAAACCCCAGGGCTAAACTTCTCTGCTTAACAACAAAAAAATAATTAAAAAAAAGAAAGAGAATCTCCACAAATATAATTAGGGTGTCAAAATTAAAAAGAAATTAACAAATCCGACGATAACAAACGAAGGGATGGATTGATTATTGATTACCTGGAAATAAGATGCGAAAAGAGGAGAAGCCAGTGTAGAGGATGCACAGGAAGACGACGACAAGGGTGCACCAAAATAACCTACTCCACGACACGACATCTACTCGCCTGCGATCCTTCATCTCTGATTACGTTGTTGCTACTGCTGTTGTTGTTGGTCTTGTAGGTAAACTAACAACAACAACCACAAGAACCAACAAGACAATCAGGCAAAACTGCTGCTTCCCTCTCATAAAGAGATAGGTTTATCAAAAGCTTTGCTGAATATATAATTAAATCCAAGGATGCTTGGTTCGGTGGCGTTGTGTTGTCTTTCGTGGGTTATTGGATAGTTTTTATTCTGATTGGCACTTGAAACATCTCGGGAAAGTTTTAGGGGGAGAGATAGAGACGGAAAGAGAGAGGGAGGAGGTGATGGTGGGAAGTGATGAAAGGAGAGAAAACAACTAGTGTTAATGGAGAGAGAAAAAGACGGCTTGCTCTCTTAATCTCAATCTTTAATGTTTCTGCCGTTCATGTCGGTTTTATGCGGTCGTTATACATACTATCAGGAAGGTTTGCAATCTAGTGCAGCGATTGATTCCCCAAAAAAGGAAAAGCGACCAATAGTTTGCTGCCACTTCGTTGCTATTATAGAAAATTTCCCCCTTTTCTGGCCTCGAAATCAAGGATTTCCTTACCTTTTCTCTTTATTATCTGCAATTATCCTTTTAAGTTTTAACATATATCATCTCGTTTCGAGATTATAATCTTTTCCCAATTTTAGTACTTATCTACGTTAGACCAACTTGAAGTTGCCTGTGACTCAAATGGGAATTTAAGTAGACGACAAAACATTAAGCGAAGTAGGCTGACTGTAAGTCAAATTGGAAGTTAAGTCGACGACAAAAGCTGGTTCCAAGTTAAACAAATAGAAGGAAAAAAAAAGGAATATTACCAAATTATTTATGGTGGAAAAAGCAATCGTCTAATCTATTCTACAAAGTACCTATAATATCTCTACTGCGATTCACATCCCTCTCTTTTAGGATGAGTTTCATACCAAACTCTTATTCTATGTCATGATTTAATCTCCTCTCGATCTCTCTCTCCATCCTCAAAATCCAATCAGATCTCAAAGAAATGGATCAATCACGGTAATCAGAAAGAGAAAGAAAGGCAACCCTGTGGTCAGGATAGCACAGTGTGAGGGAGGTTTCAGTGGTCACTTTTGCAGGATATTGGATACCTTTCGTGTTAATTAGTGCATATCAGGCTGAAAAGATACGATTTAAAATTGCCACCAAGACACTGATTGGACTTTCATTTTTTCTTAAGGTGGGTCCGTTGGGATTTTGTGTTTTGACACTCAATCTTCGCTGGCGTAGTGTATCATCATCATCCAACGTTGTGGAGCGTTTTTCTCATGTTCTCAGCGCCATAAAGACACCCCACGGCCCAATAATTTGGGCCTCTTGACTTTCTTATTTATGGTTCGTCTAGACAGACTCGGCCTAGGAGCTCGTTGCAGGGATCCGAAGATGGACTTGGGCTCTATTGTGGTTAATAGCAGCCTGTGTTGGGCTTGGGCTCTGCAGACCAAACTCTGCAACTGCAACTGTTTCTGCTCTGATTTTGTATTTTCGGTTCGAATTTTTTATTTTTAATTAACGAACTAATAAATCTTCTTAATCAACTGTTATATATGCTACTGATGGGCAGCTGTATTTTTTTTGTTATTTTCTTCCACTTGGTATTTTTTAGCTTCTCATGCTTAGTCTTTGTTTTGTCAGATGCCTTAAGGAATAACTGAACAGTTCTGGCAGTATCTCCATTGATCAGGGCAGAAATGGTCCTGGCTTTTGACTTCCAGTTCCAGCCGCTTTAGATGACGTCATGGATTGCGATGGCTATGGTAGTAGGCAACCAGTATGGTTCTTCTTTCGTTTGTTTTTTTATATTTTTTCATTATAATTAATCATATTTTAGATAAGGAATCAATTAATTATCTTGACAAAGAAAAAAATGAATGTTCCTTTTATTCCAACCCGACAATGGTTATCATCAAAATAATTAATTCGAGTACAATACTCTATTCGAATAATACTCATGAACCGGAAAGTATTATCGACTACTTTAATTCATTTTTGACATAATGGTATCATATAATATATCATGTCGAGCCAATGAATTATCATGAAAGTGGAAACCAAGCTTTCCAAAAAGATACCTAGAATAGTTAATATTATGTGGCGTATACATTGAATCGAAACGTGCCCTTCATGTGTTCCCTCTTAATACCCACGCTTTCCATTTTCATTATTTTCTTCTTACTTTGGCTTTGTTATGGAGAAGATTACAGGAGGCCCTCATGTCCCCCGTCCAGTTTTTATGACTGTTTCTGATAATGTTTTCCCCATCTTTAACCATTCACCATTCTAGAGATCTCATCTTTTGGATTGAAACGATTCCTTTACGTTTCCCAAATTTCGTAAAACTATTTTTTTCGATTTCGATATCATTTTTAAGTTTCGTACATAATCGAGACGAAACTGGTCTTAACATGTATATGGAAGAATGGTTACTGATTTACAAAAGATTGGAGGCTTTTTTTTTTTTTTTGACTTTTAGAAACAGAGAGGAGCTACGTCAGTTTGGTAAAAGGACTTGTGAGGGTTCTTGTGGAGTCGAAGTCAAAGTGAATCCGTGGGTGGAATCTGAGGACAGTTCCATATTTGCTAGAAGGGCATCTCTCCACTTGAGCATAGGATAATAACAAGAGTGGCCTCCAACGACAAAAATGGCCTGCTTTTAAGGGAGCGAAGAAGCCTGTCAGTCTCACTATATTTTTTGCTTAATTAGCCAATCAGGAGAAGACTTTTTTGAAGCCTGGATATTTAATTATGTCAACCAAGAAGACCCACGTCAGGTTGGTTCTCCTTCCCTCTACAAGTTTCCTGCTCAAAGGAACCTTTCCATCGTCTCCAATGAGGATGGCGGACATTTAAATAGGACCCTTGATTGTATAGATACCACCCATCCCAGGCCTGCCTTTTTGTCCATCGATCATCTCCAGTTGCTTTCCGTTCCCATCATTTATCTCCCCTTTCAAGCAACATTCTTCTCTTTTTTAAAACGCCCTGAATGAACAGGCAGCCTGGCAGCATCTTTGGTGGAAGTATAAGTTCCTATAAAGCACCCATTTTTACTTTTGGCTCTGAATCCTGAAGAGAATAGGTGTTAATTGCTTGCGCTTAGCAGAGTACGCACGTTTCTGAAAATGGGACGACAACCTTGTTGTGATAAGGTTGGACTGAAAAGAGGTCCGTGGTCAATCGAGGAAGATCATAAGCTCATGAACTTTATCCTTCAAAATGGCATCCAGTGTTGGCGAACGGTTCCCCAACTTGCAGGTGTCTCTTCTTCTCTAGCTCCTCCTTTTAATCTACTATGGAACGCGCAAAAAAGCTTAGATGAATTTGGTTTGTGGTCTTCTTTTCTGTCTGTTCTTTTCTGGCCGGCTATGAAGGTTTGCTAAGATGTGGAAAGAGTTGCAGACTAAGATGGATCAATTATTTAAGACCGGATCTTAAACGTGGTTCCTTTACCGACATGGAAGACAACCAGATTATTCAGCTTCATGCACGTCTGGGGAATAGGTAACTAAAGTTCTCTAATATCTTTTGCTTTATGCATTGTACGACACCAGTTGTGTAGCTAACACGTTCAGGAGCTTCCGTAGGTGGTCTACGATTGCCTCGCATTTTCCTGGCCGCACCGACAACGAAATCAAGAACCATTGGAACACTCGAATCAAGAAGAGGCTAAAGCTTCTTGGTGCGGAGCCTGTGACGACTCAAAAACCCACTCTGGAATCAGAAAATTCTTCAAGTTCTAAAGAGAAACAGACGATTGATCAAGAGACAGATGCAGTGGAAGAACAAATGGAAATCCTGGAACTCAAATCGCTGGACGATCAAGCCAAAAGTGAACCTGATGGTCTAACAATTGGGGGGGAGACAACCGAGCTTTTGAAGAACTATGAAACTCTCTACGGAATCCCAGGCTTGGAGTCATGGCTTAACCAAGAAACACATACTCCTACTTCTTACGGTTATTCGTTATCTCTGGAAGAATCCCACAATCCTTCCATCAGTGAATCTCAATATTCCATTCAAGATGACTCTGTGAGGCAATGCGTTGACAGTATAGAATCAATGCTTGCATGGGACAGCTTCATCGTCGATGATCTCTCTTTTCTCTAAAATAACTAATGAAAACAATGACTTTCCCAACTGTCTTTTCAAGTTCAGAATAGTTTATGAAGCTTCGTATATAATACAAAAGTGAAATTAATCAGATGGCGACATTGTGATCAAGTGCTGGTCATGGAGGTGGAACCACCACCACAGTTGTAAGCCCCTAAATCATGCTTAGTAGGCAATTCTTGTTCTTTCCAACTATTTTTCCGGTCTTATTGAATATGATGGGTGTGATTTCTTGTTCTTCACTATGTCACATTCTCTGGCAACCATTGTACTTGATTGCGACACAACCCAACACTTCATGAGAAGTAAAACGAAGTAACAGTGGCCGACACCTAATATTGAAAAAATTAAGGAAAAACTGTCGGGGAGTTGTGGAATATGGTTAGTTCTCTAAGCCCAAAGGCCCAGCTATTAATAATGGGCCGATTTTAGGTTCGTTTTACAAATTGGCTGACACTTTCCGGTTCAGCTTCGACCGGAAGAAATTTGCTGCGAGAGGAGGCGATTGTAGTGGGGAATGTCTGCGATACAGAGAACGGTCAGAAGGATACACACAAGCTTGGATGCTTCACGCCTCACCAGATTCACTCTCCAGGCACCCAAAAGTGTAAGCTTAGTTTGTTCCCTTTTTTAGAATTTTCCATGAGCTTCAGCGTCCTTGTTTGTAACTATGTTTGCAACAAGTTTGCTTTTTGTTATTTCTTCTGAGCATTTTGGTATGTGTTTGATGGATCGTTTGAGGAGATAGCTTATGGACCGAATGGGTTTCTTATTGAAAGTCTTAGTCATAGCTTTGGTCATCATTCTGTATATTTTTCATCCAGTTTCTTGAGGTGAGCACTTGGGAACTTATGATGTTAATACTTGGTGTTAGAGAATCATTCGTATTCAATGTGAAATTTGTTCTTCAGACCTTTGAGCTCTTTTCCTGATCATTCGTTTCAGGTAGAGGTGGAATATGCTGACGGCAGCCAGTTTAATCTCTCAGCAGAATTTTTAAGAGTGTATAGTCCAGCCGTTGATGGGAAAGTTAGGTCAGTTGGTGGTGAGAAGGTAACTATTGCAAGCTTCTTTCATCTTATCCTGGTGATAAGATTTGATGACCCATGTTGGTTTCCTAAGTTTTTTCTGTCACAATTCCATAGAAAATTCAAATTATTGACTATTTTGTGCCTGTTGCTATCCTGAGTTAACATAATAGATTTAACAAGTAGAGATTCTCGGGCACTTCTCCGAGAACCAACCCTGCGGTGTTGAGAACAACCACACTGCCTGCTATATGAGCTGACATAGGAGAAGTGTTTCCTGTCGCCCGTTAGATTTGGTCCCTGCTTTTTGAATATGAATTAGCCAAATGGGATCTGTTTTTGAAGGTGTTTCATTACCTGCAAGTTTATGTACAATCTGTATGAAATGAATAATTGTTGTCTTTAGACTATCCAAGTTTCCACAGACATGGATAATTTTAAGTTTAGAATTCCTGAACCAGGTGATATCTGGGCGACGCCATGTGGGTATCATTTCTGCCCAACCTGTTGGAAACTACGGGGTAAGGTACATTTTTCACTCTGGTGACTTAAAAACTTGGTGGGTTAGTACTATCCGGAGATGGGATGATCTTTTCTTGTTGTTGTTGATGGTTTCAGAATCATTTTCGATGATTTGCACAAGACTGGGATCTATACATGGGATTATTTTTATCATCTCGGAAGCAATAAGTTCACACTGATGAGAAATTATATCAAAACACTACAAAAACATGGACTCAGCCGAGATCCTCGTAGAAGAGAATGATGGATGTTATCCTGTCATCATCCTGGCAAGTTCCTCCTCTAAAATTGGTCAATACTTTTCATTGCTTCTCCAAAACAGTGGGATTCAACTATTGCAGAAGATTTCTCAGCAGACAGATGACCCAAGTGTTACAAGTGGATGTTTTACCTGATAGAGCACTTGTGTTTGATTACTTGTCCGATAGTGTTACCTTCAGACATGAATAAATATTGAATAATGGAAGAATGAGCTGACACTGCTTTAAGCACATGTCACGTATGACGACGTCGTTTCATTCGCTTTAACAAATAAAAGTCCTTCGTTGAGGTACGGGGTTTGAAGGATGAACCAAATGCAGAAAACGACGCCGGTTTGCCTTTTTTCTTTTTTCTTTTTTTGTGACTTTGTCAACTGAACAGTGGTTCTGAGTTGTTCATCTCAGATTTATTCTTCGCTGTTCATTATTCAATACGATAGCGATCAAGAGACAGTTGACTATTTCTGTTAAAAAACTTAAAATGCTTGTACTAACACATCGACTATTTCCTAACCAATCTCCTTGTCTTAAATAAAACAGCTTGCAGTACTTGCTTCTCACTCCTGCTCATCGTGTCCTGTGATGACTGCAGGATAAAAACAAATCAATCATTTGACTTTATGATTCATTTCTGTACAACCAATGAAATTTAGATCTTTGAGATAGAAACCCTTTGGAAATCAAGCCGCAGATTAGAGCTGAAATGCGTAAATTCACGGTTTTGAAGCTTGTTCTGGTGGGGTGGCTACTCTGGGTCGATGGAGGGTCGGGTTTGGAAAAGGGTGGGGAAGCACCGTACAGGATGCACACTCTGTTCTCGGTGGAGTGCCAGAACTACTTCGACTGGCAAACGGTGGGCCTTATGCATAGCTTCAAGAAGGCCCGACAACCGGGACCCATCACCCGATTACTGAGTTGCACGGAGGAGGAGAAGAAGAACTACAGAGGGATGCATTTGGCTCCTACGCTTGAGGTGCCATCCATGAGCAGACACCCCAGAACTGGTGACTGGTTGGTTTCACGTTCTTATTCTTTTTTCACTTTATGCTTTTATTGAAATCTTGTCTTGTGTTGTATCAGTCATAGGTATTGGTATCGTCCGTCCTGAAATGTTAGCTTCCTGTGCGTCGCGGGAACAGCCATAAATTATTTTTTTTCAATTCGTGCCCAGGGATTATCACATCTGTGAGCAGAGCTGACATTAATCCAATACATTCCACAAGAGCATGATTTATGACAATTAATTGCCTTGTAATAGCTTGGTTCAAAATCATCCTTGAATTATAGTCTATTTGCTTATATACAGTATTTGGCCGTGTTCATATCTTCTAATCATGTTTCCCATCAGATGGCTTGTTTTGAATGCCAGGATTTCTTTATCCTTTTGTTGTCGCCCTGTGACCAGGGTCCTTTTGTGGTAGTCTGGGAGTATCCTTTCTTGAGAATCCACCTCAAGAACTCATGAGTGGCATATGCCATGTTTTATTAAATGAATACATGTTTAAGCATTTTTTTTATTCAAGAAACATTTGCTCTCTACCATCAGAGAAACGTGGTTGAAACATTATTTTTTCTTTGGAATTTCCTTATACTGGAGTAAGGTAATAGTCTATATCCTGTCCATGTTTCTGCAGGTACCCTGCCATTAATAAACCTGCTGGAATCGTCCACTGGCTTAAACATAGTAAAGATGCAGAAAATGTTGATTGGGTGGTCATTCTAGATGCGGATATGATTATTCGAGGACCAATAATTCCTTGGGAACTTGGTGCAGAGAAAGGCCGACCTGTTTCTGCATATTACGGGTACATACTGCATTTAGATTGAGGTTATGTTCCTTGAAACGAATAGTCTCCTTATGGATTACTCAACCAGCCGATCGTATGATAGATTTTTGGTGCATTTTCCTTACTGCAATTTATGCTGATCTATGAGTGGCATTTTGGATGCTGTTACACAAATTCTTTTGGCTTCTGTTAGCGTTTTTTAGGAACATGAAGGTGCAAATCAGCTTGTTTTCCTTTGGGTCTGAAATATGACCCGGATGGGGTTTTTACTGCTCTTTTTATTATTTTTGTAATGATTTGCGAAGCTAATTTCTATCTCAGGTATTTGGTTGGATGCGACAATATTCTTGCTCAATTACACACAAAGCATCCTGAACTCTGTGACAAGGTTGGTGGGCTGTTAGCCATGCACATAGATGACCTTCGTGCATTAGCACCTTTGTGGCTTTCAAAAACTGAAGAAGTGCGTGAAGATAGAGCTCACTGGGCTACCAACATAACTGGAGACATCTATGGGAAAGGATGGATAAGTGAGATGTATGGCTACTCATTTGGTGCTGCTGAAGTAAGTTGGCTTGTTATTTCTTTACCAAAACAAGTTCTTACTTATATCCTTACTGCGCTTGAAATTTATATTCTATTTATTATTTGGGCGAATCTTTTCAGGTTGGACTTCGGCATAAGATTAATGATGACTTGATGATCTACCCAGGGTATATTCCAAGAGTAGGTGTTGAGCCTATCCTACTTCATTATGGGTTGCCGATTACTGTTGGAAATTGGTCTTTTAGCAAATTAGCTCACCATGAAGATGATATTGTTTATGATTGCGGCCGGCTCTTTCCCGAACCTCCTTATCCCAGAGAGGTATGTGAACTGAGATGAATAATTTGGTGTTGTTTTAGCTAAGGAAACTGTATCTTGTATATTAGATCCTATTACTTGTTCCCTGTTCATGTAATCCATGCTGATCAAATCTCTCTGACTGCTCCTTAGCCCTATTTGGTTGGTTTATGAAATCAAAATTAGACGTTCTCTGTTTGATCATGCAGGAGTTAAGTCAGTAGTTACCATGGATTGTTTAGCTCAAGCAATGTGGATCTTTCATTGTGCAGGTACTACTAATGGAACCTGAACTGAATAAAAGGCGAGCGCTATTTTTAAGTATAGAGTGCATAAACACTTTGAATGAGGGCCTTCTATTGCAGCATGCTGCAAATGGTTGCTCTAAACCGGAATGGTCAAAATACCTGAGCTTTTTAAAAAGCAAAAAGTTTTCTGAACTCACTCAGCCGAAATACCTTACACATGACAAGAAAGAAGCCGAGCATGATGAAAAACAGCAGCTGGATATTGATGTCAATAAAAAACCACATCCGAAAATCCACACCATATTTTCCACAGAGTGTACTCCTTACTTTGATTGGCAGACTGTAGGCCTTGTCCACAGTTTCCACCTGAGTGGCCAGCCTGGAAATCTAACAAGGCTTCTCAGCTGTACAGATGAAGATCTGAAGAAATATACCGGCCAAAATCTGGCCCCCACCCATTATGTTCCTTCAATGAGCAGGCATCCACTTACAGGCGATTGGTAATTTTTTTATCTGCAAATTTACTTTCTTTCCTTTTTTTCTTTGTGCATGGCCTTTCATTTGACATAACTCCTGCAATTGTGCCTTTTCAATTCAATCTGCAATGTCAAATCCTGGAAATTCATAGTTGAGGACGCTGCTCTCCTTGCCTTAATTTTAGATATAAGAAGTGGTGTAACTACTGTTTTAACTTTTACTGTGTATTGGTATAGCACGCAAACTTGATGCTGTTATTCCTAGGCCCACAGCCGTGCGTATTTTACCTGTTGGCCTTTGTCTTGTTGGATATATGATAGCCTTTTAATATTTAAGCTCAAAATTATCGTAGCTATTCGACATTCAAAGTAATTTCCAGGTATAGACTTGGTTAGCTCCGAATCAAAAAAGATCAATCCTGTTGATGCAGGGTTCTGGTCAGGAGAATCTAGAATTGATCACAACTACCAGAAATGTGAAATGGTCATACCTACCATGCAGCGGACAACCTTATCTCTTTCTCACATTGAAAAGTGTATAAATATACTAGATCTTTCTTTAATCTCATGTAGAAGGCCAGCTATAAATATTGATTTGTTCTGTGCCAGGTATCCAGCAATTAATAAACCTGCCGCTGTTCTCCACTGGCTTAATCATGCGGAGATTGATGCTGAGTTTATAGTTATTCTTGATGCTGATATGATTCTGAGGGGTCCAATCACACCATGGGAGTTTAAAGCAGCACATGGCCGCCCTGTTTCAACTCCCTACGAGTAAGACATATTTGCATCACATGCGGTATAATTGAGCTTGAAATCTTTGTATTCTTGTGCCATGGCTGCATCAGTCTCTCATGTGCATTTTGCTGACGCACTTACATTTGCATGGCAAATGATATCTTGACTGATGAAGTTTGCATTTTTTTTTTCATCCCAGTTACCTTATTGGCTGTGACAATGAGTTGGCGAAACTCCATACCCGTCATCCCGATGCTTGCGACAAGGTTGGGGGAGTTATTATCATGCATATTGATGATCTGAGAAAATTTGCTATGCTGTGGTTGCACAAATCAGAGGAGGTACGAGCTGACAAAGCCCATTATGCCACAAATATCACTGGAGATATATATGCTTCTGGTTGGATTAGTGAAATGTATGGTTATTCATTTGGTGCAGCAGAGGTATATTACTTTGCTTTCATCATTTTGTCCTGCATTATTAATTTTCCTGCATATTTCTTCGAATTTTTCCTTGAGTTTGTTTGTCAGGATCATTTTCAATGGGTCTTCAGAATTCTTTTACTGTTTTCTCATTTGTTCTTTGAATGTACAGCTGAAACTGAGGCACCTCATAAGCAGAGAGATACTTATATATCCAGGGTATTTCCCTGAAACTGGTGTCAATTATAAAGTTTTCCACTATGGCTTAGAGTTTAAAGTCGGAAACTGGAGCTTTGACAAGGCAAATTGGAGAGACAAGGATGTTGTTAACAAATGCTGGGCTAAGTTTCCAGACCCACCTGAACCTTCAACACTTGATCGGTCCGATGTGAACATCCTACAAAGGGACCTACTTAGCATCGAATGTGCGAAGAAACTGAATGAAGCACTATTCCTGCACCATAAGAAGTACTGCTCAGATCCCAATTCCTTGTCCGCGTCAAAGACAGACGGGGAAAAAGAGGCCATAATCTCAAGGAAGTTTGGCAAGGTTGATGGAAGCACCTCCATAAAAAGCGTAAAACTTACTCAGGATTTATCCCCACCAACTCCAAGAGATGGTCTATTTAGTTCTTTGAGGTTCTGGGTTGTCGTTCTATGGGCGGTTTCTGGTCTCGGCTTCTTGGCGGTCATGTTCATGGTTTTTTCAGGTCGTAGGAGCAAGGGGAGCAAGGGTAGAAGTCATAGAACCAAGAGAAGGCCATCTTACACGGGGATTTTGGATGGCCGGGATCGGGTTCTCTTCAATGCGGATGCATCTTTGTAATGGTAACTAGTAAAAGACAGAATCTCTGAACTCTATTATCTGATGGAAAGTTCAGAAACCTATACTGATAGAAGGTGTAGATTACAATGCGGCAGTAGGAATAACATGATAGTGATGGAGAAGTTTCTTCCATTCTTTTTAGTTGCTTGTAGCTTCGACCTTGTCCATATGTTGGTATGAACAATATCACAGAAAACACGAGGCTTAGAAAGTTACAAATCTTTCTTCTCCCTTCATTATAGTTCTATCATTTCTTTGTTTTCTTGTTAATGATCCAAGCCACGTTGCACCCATCTTAGGCTTTCCGTAAAGTGCAAGAACCTAGCTTTGTCCTATCCTTCAACACAACAACATGCCACGCGTCTGTCAACTCTCTCGAATCTCCCATGAATTCAGGGGCTCAGATTAGGTGCTTCAAAGGTGTTTGGTGAAATGCCTATGGGAGTTACCAAAATTTTGGTGCGAGGACTTGATAAAGGCGAAAATGAAAATTGCCAAGCACAGAAAGAATGATCCTATTCAGAACATCAAGTCTATGGTCAGACATTCTCTCTCTATGAAGCCCTTCGGTAATCTACACCGATTACATAGTTCAGACTAGCGTCGTCTCCTTCAAAGGGAAGTGTTCCCCAATACAGTTGCTTATTTATTGAAGAAAATTATTCCCTTCAGTTGCACATCTACTGATCCTCAATGATTTAACAAAGCAGAAAAAGGAGAGTAGTAAACTAACTAAACAACAAGCAGCAGAGGGATGAGCACGGGCCTCGCATCCTTCTCCATCTCAAGACAGAAAAACCCAACTCTTCTTTTATTGTCATCCTGAAACTAGGACTAAGGGAACGCAAAATTCTAGTTCTCATTTGAACCAAACATTTTCAACTTGGACAATGGAGACCTGAGATACCCTTCCACCTCAATCTTTTTTGGGCAAAGCTCACGGTATTTGGCAAACTGCTCCTTAGCCTCCTCGTTCCTATCAAACAGACTATATATCATCCCAAGACAGAAATATGGCCTGAAATCACTGGGATCCTCCTTGGATAACTCTTGGTAACTCTTCAATGCCTCCTCCACATTCTTTTGCAAAAACTTCATTTGCGCCATGATCAACCTCACATCCCGGGCCTCCTTCACTTTATGCTCCTCCTCTGCAACATCTAAAGCCTCTTGCAACCTCCTAATGACGGCTTCTCCATCCCCACAGCGGTCCATCAGGAGTGCATTCTCAAACAAGGCCTCGAATGACAATGGATTCGCAGCAAGAATATCTTCGAACACCAAGCGTGAATCTTGTGCCTGGCCCATTTCGTTCATCAGCCTAGCCAACAAGAATTTCCACTCCGTCACGGATGGTTGAGCGGAGACAAGGCGTTTCAGTATCCCGAGCGCCGCCTCATCTTCGCCGCCATCGAGCTTCTCCTGTAAAAGTACTTTCAGGGATTCTATCGCTTCAGAACTTGAGTCGAGCAAATCTGACAGTGGCGACGAATCTTCAGTTTGGTTAACATTTTCGTGTCCACCTTCTCTTTCTGCTTTAACTTCCTCTTCCTCTTGAAGGGAAGGGTTTTGTTCTACAATAGTTGCCGGAGTTTCGGCTTTGGCAGGTAATAAAGAGAGCTTGCAGGCCATGGAAGCAGTTACACCAAGTACGATGACAGTCTTGGTCAGAGATTTGAAGTTGACCATTAATGGACGGTGTCTGTGAGTAAGGTCAGAGGACGCTGCCCTGACGATTCCGGGAGGAGAGCGGAGCCTATTATTACTCTGTTGTTGTTTGGAAATGAAGAGCGAAGAGGGTTTTTCGACGTGAGGGAAAGATGTGGCAAGAATGGAGTTCATGGTTGTAGCAATCTGCGCGGTTCTTTCCCCTCTGAATGGAATCGTTTGGTCTGAGCTGCGAAGGTTTCTAGGTTCGCCGTTGACGGTGGAGATGGTAGTTGTGTGCGTCGTAGTAGGTAGGTGTAACTTTTGGAATCAACAACTCTTCTGTTTCTATTGGACGCGGGATTATATCAACGTGGGTTACGAGGTGTCATGGGTTTGTTTGGCGTCCCGGCGCTGTGGTCGTTGGAGTGGGCTTTTTTTAATGGGCGATCTTCTAGAAATGGGTCCTATTGACTGGCCCATCCTACCGATAAATTTGTGGGCCAGCAAAAGGGTTGGTAGGCCCATAATAACAGCAAGCTATTAGTGATCAAAAGAGGATAGTCTGATTGTTTTGGACCGTGGGATTGTGTAATTCTTTTTTATATTTTTTCTATAAAAAAAGGAAAATAAAAGAAAAGAAAAGAAAAGAGGTGACTGGGTAAATACTAGCATGAAGAAAGAACTGGGGTGTAACAGAGCAGTGCAAAAACTCCTTAATATAGGAAAATGAGTATTTCAGAGGTTGAAAGAACCCAGTACAAAACATATCTTATGAGGCTCATTTGCACAAAACATATCTTATGAGGCAATGGAAATTGGGAGAGCAGGGAGAAAAAGGAAGAAATAGCTTAATGGGTTGAAAGTCTGGCAAAGAAATAGCCTCATTTGCACAACAGCCGATTTCCGCTGCAAAGCTGTGCATGGTCGGTTGATATGCAGTATCACTCTTTCTTCTTTATTTTTTTTAATAAAAGAAGAGAGACCATATAACATACACCTGTCTCTCATTCCACTGGTTTAAAAATCTTTTTTTGGTAAACAAGACAGAAGATCACTCACTGCCCAGAAATTGATAATTATTATTTTACCAGCCAAACCCAAAAAGATTTCTGGTGGTATACGTTTGGACTGCTTATTTGATAACAATAAATTGATTGTTCTTTTCTGCCGTTTTGGCCTCAGACATCCTTGGAAGCTGACTTTGTATACTCGAGGAAATCCAGCAGAAAAGGCCGAAGGTACCTGCAAGAAGAGTGGGTTCTTCAAGCTGTGACCGTGTCTGCTCAAGTTTGTATTCCTAAAAACTTCAAATATCAACAGTGCAAATACTAAAAAAAGATTAAAAAAACAGACATGGGGCATCGAGCAGCTGTTGGTTTTTGTGTTCTTTAAATTCAAAATCGGACTCACTTTTTCAGACGGAGGAGTGAGTGATCATGAGCAACCATGTGGGCCCCAGACTCAGTTGAAGAAAAAAACTAAAAGAAGAAAGGAATTGGAGCCCATTTCGGACGATAAAGTCACACCGTGTTCCCTTTTCTTTTTCCTCTGTTATATATGTTTCTTGCTTTTGTATGGTTGCATGGACCCAACGGTTTTGTGTCCTTTTAAACGTTTGAAATTCAAATTCAAACGGTTAGGACGTAAGAAGAAGACTAGCCTATGCAAGGATTTGGGGCAGCATTGCCGCTATACAACAAAGACTAGAGATTAAAGAGCTGACTAAGTATTGGGGGGTTTCGATACTGTCGCCTAAGTGATGGGAGAAAGTGCTTGTCTCATGCAACCATTTTCCTACACCGCAGGAATTTCCAATGATGCCAAAGAGGTCAGTTCGTGAAATTGAATTACTGTGTTTTTTGTCTTTCTAAGTTCACAATAATGGAGCATGAACAGGTCAAATAATACTAAATAGTGAAGATTGATATCAATATTTCAAGTTTTTTTTTTCTCTCTTTTTTTACTATTCTGCAATGGCATTGCATTTTTGGAGGTTTATTCATAAACATGGTGAAGCTAGTTGGTTGAATTAGAAGTTCGACTTGAAGGATCTTACTTGGAAGCTGTAACAGGGGAATCCCATTCAGGGTCTTGGCCAGTCGATCTCTTTTGGAAGGTTCGTGTCAGAGTCCTTGGCATGGGAGAAATGGTCAACGTTCTCTAATAACCGATACGTCGAAGAAGCTGAGAAATTCTCGCGTCCAGGCTCGGTTGCCCAGAAGAAGGCTTTCTTTGAAGCTCATTACAAGAATATGGCGGCCAGGAAGGCAGCTGCATTGCTTGAGCAAGCCAATGCTGCGGCAAACAATGTTTCTGAACCGGACAATGAAGGAAGGGATCACGATAATACTACCCATGATCCAGAAATAGCCAAAACAGATGCCCAGGTCGCTGCTGATAAAGGAGTACAAGTTCAAGTTCTTGCCGAGACTAGGCCTATTTTCGAAAGATCTGAGACTAGTGCGGAGGAAGAATTTGATATATCGACCAAAAACCAGCAAGTCAAAGTTGAAGAAGCTTTAAGCAGGAATGCTCTACTTGATTACAAGAATGTCGCCAAAGAAATCGAGCTTAGTGCTAAAAGTCAAATGGAGAAACCTCTTCTAAAGGTAAAAAGCATCATATTCAACCATTTTTTGTTTCGACTCTAATGAAGGTGTAGTAACTAAGTGGCGTTGCCATTCTAGCAGGATTTCGCATCTCGTAGTGCTGACTCTGCTTCCAAGACTATGAGCAAGAAGAAACCTGTCATTTCCTCCTCAAAACAACAGGTGGTTCATGGTAAAGCATCCAGGCTACCTTCTACACCGACTAAATTCGCAGCTTTACTTCAAGCCCGGAAAGAGGCAGATGCTACTCCTATCAGTATGAAGTCTACCATGGACTCCAGGGACAAGAAGAAACCAACTCCCAAGTCAACTCACAAATCGATGAGTTTCACTCCTGTACGAGAGTTTAACAGAATAACTTCAACTATTATCCGAAAGATAGATGGTTCTAGACTTGGTTCTCATTCTAAAGCATCAAAAGATTGTCCAACTCCATCGAAGACTCCAATTATGGTGCTTATTCTTCTTTCCCTCTTGCTGCACATTTACCGAAATTAGAAGCCTTACTATGTGCGTGAAATTAAGATTCTTTCCTGAATTGCAGGTCTCCTTTGCCACTCCTCAGCATCCTTTAGCCACTCCTCAGCATCCTTTAGTCACTCCTCAGACAGAAATCAGAAGGTATCCAGTCCCCTGAAATTCACAGTAAAAGCAATAAAAAGCAAAAATAATTTTTTTAAAAATTTTCTGATGTTGGTGAGATATCAAAATCTTATAAACATTCAACAGCATATAACTAAACTGCTTTATTCTTAACTCATTGAGTGTTCCTTGATATGTGCATTTCAGGGCAAAGACACCACTTCACCCCTCGGCCTCTACAAGCAAAACAGTTCGGCCAAAATGGCATTTCCTTCCGACAGAGTAACTCTTTTGATACAATTGCTAATTCGCTTACTATGGCATTATTAAACATATAGTAATTCATAGTTTGAAAGTGTTTGAAGGGGAGTTTGGACCGATATTTTCATGAAATTTGTCAACTTTTTTGTTTTGGATCATTCCCTACTGAATTAGCTCCCGGTTGTTGGTTACTCTTATTCTCAGTTGTTCAAAGTTTATGAGTGGAAGCAGGAATAAGTCTCCGTCCCCAAATATATGCAAACCTTTCAGCCTAAGGACAGAAGAAAGAGCTGCGAAAAGAAAGCAGGTAAAGTTTTTCATTTTTGACAGTGAAAGGAAAACATAAAAGAATATATCTTACCAGTCATTTACTTTTCTCTCATATCTATAAGCTTCTATCGTGTGGTCCTTTTCAGAAGCTCGAAGAGAAATTCAATGCCAATCACACTCAAAAACTGCAGCAGCAAGCAACATTGAAGGTAAATAATGCCAGCATATGGTAACTTAAATCGGGCCAAAGCATATAGTTTGTGACGGAAATTTGAAAAAGTGCATGACCCGATTCTTACATGGAATCCTCGTTTATTTTGAGCAGGAGAAAGCAGAAACAGAAATGAAAAAACTGCGCAAAACCCTCCGCTTCAAAGCCAGACCATTGCCTAAGTTCTATAAGGAAAGAGTAACACCAACTGCTCAGGTAGAAAAGGTCTGATCTTGCTCTTGCCATTCAACGCACCCACGTAATTTTTCCACCAATTAAATGCGGCCAATCACTTGTCCTAATCATTTCATGTGAATGCAGGTTCCTTTGACCCATTCTCAGTCACCAGCGTTAGGAACTACACCCGCCCCCGCCCCCGCCCCCGGCAAAACATCATCAATCAAGGCCACCTCAAATCCTCCCCAGAGGACTTCAATGAAGAACAACGACTCCACGAATGTCAAGGGAAAGAACAGCCACAACCAACGTTCACTAGCCTCACGACTCAAAGACGAGAACACCTCTCCTAATGTTCAACGTCAATGATACACAATGTCACACGAACCATAGCTAAATCTGAGTCTGCAAGCAAAAATTAACTTGCCCGTGACAATGATAGCAAGTTCTTCATCTGTGTATGCAGAATCTATAAGTGGCACCTTGTATAAATTTGTACCACCTTCAATATTTCACTAGACAAATGCCTAGACCACGCTTGATGTAAAATGTAGGATTACATCTAATTTTGTCTGAAGTACAGCTTTTGGCATTACCTTGTTTGTTGTACTGTATCTGACTTGCCAAGACAGATTTCGGAGTCTGCATACAAATTGGCAACTGAGTATGAAGTTTCGTAGGCCATTAAAATTCAAATTAGACTAAAATTCTCGTACTCAATCAGAGGGTGCGCCAGGTCTATGCAATAGTGCAACGCAAGAGCAACGCTTGAGAGCCCCCAATAGCAAGCTATTGTTATGGACCCTCCCCTTTAAAAAACTAATTTAATATCGAGTGAGCCATTGACCCACGTATCAGATATTAAACTGATAAGAACAGATACTACACTTGATCTTAGCCAAAAGGCCGAGAAAGGTATGAGTTGACAATGAGTTTCCCTCGCATATTATACTGTGTGTTCTAGTCGCTATATTGGGATAGCAGCCGATGTGGGACTCTGTCCCTGAATGACACGTAACGGACGCTCCAATCAAAGCATGTCGTAGCTTTGCACCGTAAAGGTAAACCATGATTAACTTTTATGTCATACATTATGTTTAGTGGATGTCTGCGAGCCACCACGGGGTTGGGTACAATGACCTTAATCCTAATTATTCTTAATTCCCTTCAACGGACCTGGAACGTTATATATACGATCCATCATGAATAAAGAAAGTCTGTACTATTAACCACGTTATGCTCTACACAGTTTCTGAGCGAGAGGCATCGGCATTCTCGAGCAGCGGCTCTTTGCCCTTCTGAAAGAATTTAGGATTGCCGGACTCCGAATAGAGGATGAAGTGTTGACCGATGAAGATAAGGTCGAAGATTATGGTCACCTGCAAGATGCATCTTATTTCAGAATCACGGCATGTAGCTGGTGTTATGCATGGATCGGCGTAGTTGAAATTGATGATTCTTACCAAAGACAGTAACACCTTCCCCGTGTCACCGATGAAGTTAACCCAAGAATCTGGAAAAGACAGATCAAAATTAGCTATACAGGTGATGAAGTACTATTTTGATGGCAAGATTTTGCTGTATTCTGGAGAAGATGGCATACTCTGATCTATAGACTGAATAACCATCTGGACATAATTTGTCACCCCGCCGATAAGATCAAGTAAAATGTTTCCTATGCTGAAGCCCACTGTGCTCTTCCGGCGGAAGTTCATTAACACCTGTACGGCGCAAATACAAGGAGTCACAAACGAAAACTGGAGGCTGCAGCTTCTCTCGTCATAGAACATCCCATGAACAAGATCATAAAGGACAACTTATTGTACTATTTCCAGGACAGGTAGAATGTGGTGATTTTTGGTGGGTTATCTAACTGAGGAATCAGCAAGTAGTCAGTGTCCGTATGAACATATCTAAAGATGGGGAACCAGTTCTGACCTGGGGAATGTATTTGATGACTGTCAGAACAACCTGGATTGAGCTGAGGTATAATTAAACCCACAAAATCAGAAAAGAATTTCTCAGAATCAAGCTTTCAGTACCCAAAATGGCAAAAAGCACTAACTTACTTGAAGATGGAAATGAGCCAAAGCCAAGAGTGTGCAGGCAAAGCTATGAAAAGGCAAATTGCTGCAGTCAGCCACACAGCACAAACAATTGCTACGGCAATCTTTGAGAGTTTCTGGTTTCCTCTCTGTTTTAGATGAAAAACCCCAAGGCTTATACTTACGAGAAGAAAATAAAATTAACAGGCCTGAAGAAGATTGAAGCACTAAAAACTCACATCATAGATACAAATTTGGAATAACGTAAATGCTGTCAACATAACACAATGGATTGAGAAAGCAACATCGTTTGCAGCCACCGGTATCATCTGTGAAAATTAAGTAAACGAAAAGGCACACATTAAAAATCCCGCTGCTGAAAATTCCCAGGTAGGATCTTTATCTTACTCCATGGAACTTGGCTTGTTTGATTCGTGAACTTAGCAGTTAAACCCAGTTTAGGGGACAGCCTTTTACTGAATAAATGAAAGGGAAGAACAAACCTCGTCATGGCCATACTTATCAAAGTATTGCTCCTGAACTGCTGGGCTGAAGTAAAGAGAGGCATTATAAATCAAATACGAGGAGTGCTTTGTCAAGTTCAACAAAGCAAAATCGAAGTTCAAACCCACCACACTACAATATAACAGTGGAAAAGAGAGGAGTGAGTTTGCGAGGAAAGAATAACCAACACTGAAGCATATATATTCGGAAACGATATCTTACACATGGAATATGTACCTTTTGCGTCTGTGATTTAAGATGACTTGAGGGTAGAAGCTGATGGACCATGAAAAGAAAGCAATCCATCCGAATGCAAGGTACGCGTTTTCCAGATAAACAGAATTCCAGGACGCCATTCTTTTTCTTTAAACTCTCCTTCTCAGGGATCTTTCACTAGAAACATACAGAACGTTTGAAAATCAGATGCCAATCTTTTGTTATTCGAGAGACAAAGCCTTTCTGCCTGACTAACTACAGAGTACAAAATAACTCACTGGCAATGAATTGAAAATGATTTGTTGATATTTATAAATACTAAAGCAACGGCAGGCATCTATCTTTTTAGAAAAAAGCTACAGTTGCGCGTCCATTATCTTTTCTTTCTTTTACATTTCGCTTTATGAAAATAAACTCGGTGGGTGTCGGGCTCAGGCATGGATTCAATATTCTTATCTAGGCTATCCGGACGGGTCTCGTTGCTACAGCCAAGAAATTAAAGGAAAAACCCAGTTATTATTGCATAGATAATCATGACAATTGCCTTGATATTCGTTGATTACAGAGTTGGAACTGTAATGCTTCAGCTATCCCAACTCATTAGCCAAACCCGAGGATTTCTTTCACCGCAATGCACTATTTGCTCATTACAATCTTGCTTAGACGCCACGCATGTACACCATTAACAATGAAATTTAACGAGCTCTCTATATTATATTAAAATAAATAAATAAATATTATATTACTTTTATAATGATAATTTTAATTTGTTTCAAAATAATTAGTTTGATATTAAAATTATTATTTATTTCGAGACAGTGGGTTCAAGGAACCAACTCCATAATAATTCATATTCGACAAAGACAATATTCGTGGGACACAGATGGGTAATCGTGGACCGCAACACCGAGCAAAGGTCCAAATACAAATAATGATATTTTCCGGCACTACTAATTAATGAACAACCAACTTGTAGTTGTTCCGGTAGTAAAGAGAACTGTTTTCCTTTAACTATTACGTAATGTATGATTAAGATATGATTAAGAAAATATTTTTATTAGAATTTAAGCATTGACAAATATTAAATAACTCTGGCGCAGTTGATAAAATACTATCATCATTATTCTTGGTTTTTAAAAAATGGTAAACAGCAAAAAAAAAAAAAACATTCACGGTATGTGTCTTATGTCCAGAGAAACAATGATTAAGGTAAGTACAACTGAAAATTTCTTTTTTTGTGTAGCGTCGTTTATTTTATTCATAAATAAAAGGACGGCCATGTGGTAGGCATGATCATAGGGTCCACAATGTCACATCATTGCCTCCCAAGTTACAAATGGATATTAATTTTTTGCGTCACGAGGCCTGATCTCATTTAGGCCCAGCCCGTCAATACCGGGATATGATGAACCCAGTACAAGAAACTACATGGGCCCAAGCCCTAACAGTAATGCCCAAAGCCTGGACCCCCTCGTCGCTCTCGTTGAACCCCTTCTGTGATTCAGACCAACGTTGCCATTCCGAACACCAGAGACCAAGATCAACAGATGGCGAATTCTCTACTCACCAAAACCCTCCACTCTCTCAAAACCCATAAGCTCCTTGTACCACTCTCCCGCCACTTCAGCTCCACTGCGACCGTACGGGACCCACCGCCACCTCAATTTGACAGTCCGCCTTCCTCATCATCCTCGTCATTTACCTTTGGCGATGCTGCTGCTGATGCTAATGACTTGATACACATCAAGCCAACGAGATCCGAGACGAAAAGAGAAACAGCGTCGTCATCGTCATCTGTGACGATGCCGATGTCTTTCATGACGGGGTCGATTGTGGGCAAGAGGTTTTACCAGAAGGTGACTACCAGAGAAGCCGATGACGGGAATGGATGGACGGTGATACTTGATTATAGAACGCTGAAGACTCCCTCCAAAAGGCCTCTTAAGTTGCCAACATTAGCTCTCGCCAAGGCCATTGCTGCCGAGTGGGAATATCAGGTGCGTTTTTTTTTTAACTCCGATTGATTGATTGAATGGTCAGTGTTAGGGGTTCTCATTTTAGGAATCCTCGAGCAGTAGAATTTGAGTTGTGTCTAAACTATCTTAGCAAAATCGATTCTTTTCGGTGGAATCAAATTTATCTGCTTTGATTTTGGTATAAAAAAGTTGTAGTTTGGTTCGGACTTGGGTCTATGGTGTTGTTTGATTCTATTCCTACTAGTGTTATCGCTGAAGAATGTTATCGTATGTTACTTGTTGTAGCTTACAGATGGGATTAGGCCCTTTACAATGCCTCTCATGAAACTTGCATGCACAGCACTAGAGAGAGTTCCTCTTACCCGCCACAAGGTTATTGAACACCTAATGAAGAAATTCAACCAAGATCTTGTTTTCTGTCGTGCTCCAGAGGATAATAATCTCACCAGTGATGTGCATGGTAAGTTGTTTTCCAGGACTTTTGGATCATAATTTCAGTATGTACCCTTAGTTTCTCAAGCAATAAGATGGAGTTCCTAGAGTTCTTTCTTATTCTTGATTGAACCCGTCATCCATCTTGATTGCATGCTTTTTGTTGGTCAAAGAGAATGGCTATGTATGTGATGATTCTTGCGGGATGATATCAAAATAAGAGTTTTACGCTTACCATTGTCAGTGCAGTTAAGGAAGAAGGTGATATTGTTGCTTGTTAATGAGAATCTATCCATAAATTTGGTTGTATTTGAACATGTTTGTATCCTTATTGATGGGGTTTCTTTTTATATGAAGCATTACAGCTATGACCGTTTGGAGTAAGTCAGTGAGAAACTAAACTTTTCTTTTCTCTTCCTTTTTTCCAGATGCAATACTTTATTGATTTTGTTGGAAGCAATACCTGAATGCTAGATCACTCATCAGATGTAAATCTTTGTTTGATTGCTATGGTCACAAAATTTAGTATGTGCTATTTTCTCCCCCATTTTTCCAGATCGTCAAGTGGAGAAAATTGATCCTTTGCTTGACTGGGTGAATTCTGAATTTGGGTTTAAGCCTGTGGTCTACTCAAGTTTCTTTGGTGGCGAGCAGGAGGAAGGCTTGGTTAAAGCAATGGAAGATGTTCTTAAGAAAACCAGTAACTGTGAGCTGGCAGCAATTGATGCAATTGCTTCTGCGGCACACTCTTTAGTAATTGCTGTTGGTATCTTTCGTGGGAAATTGGATATTCAGGAAGCAGTTGAGCTGAGTAGACTTGAGGAAGATTTACAGGTCTTCTCTGCTCTTATTTTATCTCCTGATCTCCTCCTCGTAACCCTCTTTTACACACACTTGCGCACACACAACATAACTGAGCATTTTTTATTTGTTTGCAGGTTGACAAGTGGGGTCTAGTTGAAGGCGGTCATGACATAGATATTGCTGATCTGAAGGTGCAAATTTCGTCTGCTGCTGTTTTCCTTCATCTTTCTGCGACTTGAGCTCTGTATGATTTACCATTTATAATCACCATTTGAGTTATTTTGGCCCTAATGCTACTGATATGTTCAACCAATGTAGATTATAAAAACATGCCTGCTTACGTTGAGAATTTTGATAGAGATGATATTATGTAATAAACAAACCAACACCTGATGTTGATCGTCTTCTGTTCGGTGAAAACGACATATTGACGTCTACCAAGGTGGCGTCAAAATTTTGTTGTTGGATAAACCCTTATTTCAGGCTTATGCCGAATGGTCTGTCTTTCGTGCACGGATTGGCTGCACAGTTCTGAAATGCCTTGCATTCCAATATGCTACTGAATTCGTGCCGTAGCAAGAAAATCCACTGACCAGCGTATTATAGATTTACATGGTGAAAGTCGTCTCATTCACTAGCGAATTAAGAACGCAACTTAAGAAGCATCTTTGCAGTTTCCAATCAAGCAAAAATGAATTCGGGAACAAACGATAGTTATTGCTGGCAAAGCCCTGAATAACATACATCCAACAGTTGTATAGGCATTTATTCAGTGAGCGGGGAAACACAACTCATCTTAGATTTTAAATACAAGTTGGATTGACTACAAAATCAGTGCAAATATTATTTGAACTGATACAATGTTGAACAGTCCTTAAAAAATCCAGAACATCCGGTCAAGTGCACACCATCATTCTCCAGATTAAGCAACAACTCCTGGCTGCAGATGCTTGATATGCTGGATCTGCTTTCCAGGGTTCAACCCCTTAGGACAGGCTTTCGCACAGTTCAATATGGTATGACACCGGTAGAGTTTGAACTCATCATTAACTGCCTCCAGTCGCTCCTTGGTATATTCATCACGGCTATCGCTGATCCACCTGCACACATCACCAGAAATACACACGACTCAACTTTCTCGCATTGGCTTAACTAAAATTATGATCCCACCAAACTCTACAATGATACGACAACAAGCATGACCAATAGCTGAATTATGCAGTTTGCACTTCTTTCCATCGGCTGGAGATGTAACAGGCCTCCTATTAGCACTGAATGAAGGCACACAAGTACTCAGAAAACATTGCTTCCAAAAAGAATAAGTACATAGCATTGAGAATAAACTCAATTCTCCACAAAGTAAATTAAGATTTTCTAAACTTTTGAGGCTGCAAGCGAGGGGAAGGTGACCGCGCGAATAGACAGCGCAAAAATGCATTTTCATATCCCTGAACAGAGAAAGAGCTTAACCCCTTCCGCTGAAGATAAACATTAAAACAATCGAAACAATATAGGAATATCATTCCCCAATCCCTTTTCAACCCATTAATACTCTTTCCATAAAAACTGACCAATTTCATATCCGCAATAAACACCACAATTCTAGGAGAAAAAGTAAGATCTTCACGGTTTTACTTTGTTTCTAAAGTTCAATAAAGCTCAGTTCCCAGCACCCCTATAACCCCCAGAAACGACCAACATTCAAAACGATAACACAGACACGGAAGCACTATCCACTAGTCACTAAGAACCCGCAAAAGACAGGAACTTGAAACAAATCCCACAACAAGCCAAAAACTTCACTCACCGATTGGCGTGCAGCAAAGCCGCAGGACCCAAATAGGATTCAGGGTTCCACCAGTAACTCGGGCAAGACGTGCTGCAGCAAGCGCACAAAATGCATTCATACATGCCATCGAGTTTGGCTCTATCCTTCTTGCTCTGTGGAATCTCCTTTCCTTTCGATGGCGGGGGGTTCTTCCTCTTCAGCCACGGCTCAATACTCTTGTACTGGTTATAGAAATTAGTCATGTCCACCACCAGATCCTTTATCACGAACATATGCGGCAAGGGAGTGACGGTACTAGACTTCCCAGACGGTATCTTAGTCAAGCACGCAAGGCCGTTGCAACCGTCGATGTTCATGGCGCACGACCCGCATATTCCTTCCCTGCAGGACCGTCGGAAAGTCAGGGTCGGATCGATCTCGTTCTTGATCTTGATAAGGGCATCGAGAACCATAGGCCCGCATTCTTTCAGGTCGATTTGGTAGTCCTGCAGCTCCGGTTTCGATGGGTTGTCCGGACTCCATCGGTAGATTTGAAAAGTTTTCAGATTGGGCTGTACCGGCTCCGCTTCGGTTGCATGGAACCGAGCTGGAACGAATCGGGTACCCGGTGACGTGATTCTGGCGACCGATAGGCCTCGCCTAAGCAACCTCGAAGAAGACATTTTTCAGATAAAGAGAAAAATGAAATGCTTTTCCTTTTCCCAATTCCAGAGAAACTGGGAAATGAGAAATCGTGAAGGTATTTATATAAGGGTAGATTGGGTAATTGATGGTTCGCAATTAGCTTACGTTGCTCGGGTTTTGTAATAGTCTTGTACATGACGTGGAGAACGACTAACCGTTGATATTAATTTGTTTGCGTGATTTGATCGTGGAGCCGTCATTACCTTGGAATGATCAATAATTTTGGTCCTTGTCACGGGCGTGTGCCAACCACAGTTACATCTATTGGCCCAGGAGACTATAAGGCCCAATGAATTGGGCCCATAAAGGACCAGCAGCATTGGTTATTAAATGAGTAAAGGGCGTGGAGAGCTTGTTTGATGCCTAATAATAGGGGGCCCACAAAGTGTTGATAACCAGAAACGCAGTGTTTGTTTTGTCATTCCATATTTAACTAATCATGAAGAACAAGGACAGTAAATTGTCAAAATGCGCGTTATCTACTTGTATTAATTACCTACAGAGAAACGAAGGAAGGAGCATTTGATTAGAATGAACCTGCCAGCAGTCACTAATTATCCTTCAATTTCCTTAACTTTGATTTTATTTCCATCGTCTTTTGCCTACGTTTGGCCGGCGTGCCAGTAATGGTGGTCTTGCAGGGCGTGTTTTATCGTTTCCGTATCTTTTCCTCGTAGGGCTCCCCGGTGATCAACTTCTCATGTCGCAGGTGAGATTGATTCCATCGTAACCTTTATCCTTTTGATGATCATTGTTTTCCTCTTCTTTATTTTGAATGCATTTCAGAGGAAAAGAAATTGTGATAGAGTTGAATTCGATTCGTTCATTGTAAAAACATGATTACGACTATCGGTTTTTGATATGATAGGCGCCGTTTGATCTTTAGAGTAGCATGATCCTTGAAAGCCCTGGTTCTGAATATTGTTTTGCAGATTCCAGCTTTCATGACTTACTGATTTCTTAAAATTCACTGGGCTATCTAAAACAGTAAACAAACTGTAACAAGATGGAAAATTTGCATATGTTAAGGTGGTGTTTTCTCGGTTTGGTCTGAGAAAGCAGTTCTATTATTCTGTACTGAACTAGTTATAATCAGTCAATTATGTACACGAAAGGACATAGGTGAGGAAGAATTCGCATAATCTATGAAGGAGATAGTTTTAAAACCAAGACAAGGAAATTCTGAAATTCTTGAATTAGCCAAGTGGAGCAATCAATGGAACCATGTTTTGTATAGTCATATTCTCATGTTAGCAGCAAGACGGTGGCCGGCCTCTGCCGAAATTCGGGGAGTGGGATGTGAACAACCCTGCATCTGCAGAAGGATTCACCGTCATATTTAGCAAAGCCAGAGATGAGAAGAAAACGGCAAGTGGGATTGGAACAGCCTCACAAAGAGCAAATAATAAATCCAAATCCCCTCCACCGGTATGCTTCCACTATGCCTTTCCTGTGACATTTAAGTAACGAACACTTTGCATCTATACTGCAGAAAATCATTCCATTCTGAGTTTTTTTTTTCATGTCAGAAGAAGTGGTTTTGCTGTTTCTGAAGCCATTATGCCTATGGATATACAAGATTATGTCATTTGAGATTGATACAAGGGGATTCCAAGTTTACATTTGGGATCAAACAACAGGGAGTTCTTGCTGCAGTTTCAGACAATTTCTTGTTCATCCCTTCATGAGTTTCCCGATGTGGTCTTGTATATGTACTTCTGAAGAAATGGAGACAAAGTGTTAGCATCTGTAGCGTATTCTCATTGCCCATGTACGGTGTTCATGTACTAATTTACCAAAAGGAATCAAAATTAATTAAAACTGGAACAGGCTATTACAATGCCTAAACAAATCCCACATCCAAATGAATAAATAGTATGGTTAGAATGTGGAAGTGAATGACTAATCCTACACTTTAAACCCAGTAACACACTAGCGCAACATTCAACATATGACAGAACAAGTGGGCAAAAATCCATGTTAGGAACTGCAAAGAACTGCAGGGCAGTGAAGAAGGAGTGGCATATTTTCCCCGATCAGGAGATCCGTGATCTCCATTTGACATAACCTTGATGATCATCCTCTGTTCCTTCTCGCAATGCCCAGAAACTCCACTTATGAAGTAAAAAGGCCCAGGTTGGTCAAGACTGTAGACAGTATTGCCTGTGTTAGAGAAGAAGTTGGGGTGGCTGGAGTTGCAGTGCTTGTAGTCTTCTTTCTTCTGTAACCTCCATCACAGAATCTTCCCTATACTTAAAACCTGCGAAAAAAAGGAGAGTGAAAAAAAAAGAAAAAGAAAATCAACCAATCTCCCAAAATGAACAAAAGACAAATTCGTTGGCTCTATTCGTTGGAAGGAGGGACAATCCAGCCTTCATTTCCACCAACTTGGTACTCAAAGTGAGCGACTAAGAACAACTGAAAAGAAAACAAAATGGTTGTGATCAAGAGGAGCAATGTTAACTTGTTGGAGACCATGGTGCTTGCGACAGGAAGCTGCTGCTGGGTAGACTGTGAAGTAAATTGATCAGAAGTTGGTTACTGAGGATTTTGGAGGGAGAAGAACCGACTATGGAGGTGATGGGGTTAGTGGTTTGAAGGGCTGGCCTTGACTTGGTCAGCTATTGTCATCAACAGTGAAATATTAAGAATAAAAAGATCTGTTCACTGTGAATTGGTCTAGAACAGTGGCAACAAATTCTAGCATCAGCCTGCCTTTCATTGGACGACTAACACAGGCTACAAAAGGTAAACTACAGCAACAAATTGCATGGCACAAAGAAGAAAATGTCAGAGAGGTCGCGACCACAGGTAATATATTAGTCTAAACAGACTTTATTAAATATAAAATAACAATGAAAAATGAAGTAGGGGTTTGGGCCTAAGCACACCAGGCAGGGACTACATGGATGTATTCATGGAAAAAAAAAAAACTGGTGGGTTCCTTAAGTCCCAGATGGTCTTCTAAGTTAGTGGTTTACATCAGCAAATTTGCTGAACTCGGTAACGTTTTTCTGATTTCTGCTGTCAGCTGGCCGAGGTCCTAATGCTGTTAACTCGACGGCAGTTCCATGCTGAAGCGAGGAGTCGACAACTGCATCATAAGCCCTTGCACCGACGCTTAGACCCTCATTTTGAGCCTTCAAATATAATTTGAATGCAAGCTCTGGTTGACCATCCTTTGCAAGACCCTCAATCAGCATTTTATATGTAAACAAATTTGGCGATATGTTTTGGACTTCCATACGGTTAAACCATTCATATGCTGCGGTGCTCATACCATTCCGAGCAAAAGCAGTGACTAGGACGTTGTATGTACTAGCATTTGGCTTAATACCTGCAGATGTCATCTCCTGAATCATGTCATCAATCACGCTAATCTTCCCCAGCTCAGCGAAGACTGAAACCATAACTGTGTAGGTATGCAGGTTGGCCTGAACACCGACCTTACGCATATGGTTCCACACGTCGACTGCTTCATTATAGAGTTCACCCTTCTCAATAGTACTCAGAAGCGCCCCATAGGAAAAAACAGTAGGTTTCCGGCCTTGTTCAACCATTCTCTTGAATATGTCAATAGCTTCAGAAGTTTTAAAAGCTTTGGAACAGGCAAGAAGAACCGTATTCCAGAACCTAGTTCGGGGCTTAAAGCCTCCCTCTTCCAAACTGTTTAACAGCCTAACACCCAATCTCCAGAGCTCTCGTTTCTTGGATGCAATAACTAGGGATTCAAAGGAATAGACGATCAGTTTATATGAAAGAAAATTTGGCTCTGGACCCTTGTTCAGCATATCCTCATAAATCTCCAAAGCTGCCTCCCATTTTTTAGCTTTCCCCATCAACCAAATAGCATGGTTGCATGTAGATAAGCTTATTTCAGAGTACTTCTCTCTGATCCTATCATACAATTCTTCAGCAACAATACTGTATTTCTCATCTTTACAAACCCACAAAAGACGCTCACACTCTACTCGACTCGGACAAAGCCCGGCCTTGTCCATACGTACTAGAAATATTGACACCTGAATGCTTCTATTTTCATAACTTTCGAGCCATCGCAGCATGAATCGGTAGCAAACCTGTCTTGTGAAGTCTTCATGCCTAATAAACTCCTTATCCCGATATTCATCAGAATTTTTGCCTAACTCGCCTTTCTGATACTTTTCTTTAATTTCTGTAAAAAACTTCAGAACTCCATCTGCATCTTCCAATTTTTGGAAAGCCAACAACACTGCATGATAAGAGGCACCAGTAGGAGCAATACCTTTCTTCTGCATCCCCTCAAATATAGAAAGAGCCTCATTGGCTCGACCTCCATCAATATAGATAATCATCATAGTGTTATAAGTTACCACATTCGCAAGAATACCTTCTTGAGTCATTTCATTCAAGATCCTCTCAGCTTCTGCCAACTTTCCACACTGCTTCACCACAGACAGTAGACAATTGTAAATGATAAGGTCTGGACCGACAGCACCGTCAGTTTCATTCTTTTTTTTCTTGAGCCACCCAACAAGAGCCAGAGCAGGTTCCAGTTTCTTCCCATCCCCAAAATTCATGATCAATTTCTTGTACGTTCGAAGAGACAGCTCCCCCTTGTCCTTAAGAACCTCTTCTACGTCATCTACAGTTTTAGCCAATGTTAAGCTACGAACTAACTCAGAAACATCCACTTCCCCGACTTCTCTCTCATTCACATAATCCAATTTCTCAGAATAACCAGAATTACAAGAAACCATCAGAGGACTTGAGTTTTTACCAAAAAAAGCATTATCAACAAGACACCCTCTATTTCTCCCCTTTCTTATACAAACGCTCGAACAATGATTAAAACCCACCGCAACATCCAACTGAGGCCTTGCAAATAAGCCGCCTTTCAGTGGCCCGATGTACAAAGCTAGCATTTTTCTAACAAAATAGGAAGCAAACAGGAAACTCAAAGATCAAAATCTAGAAATACCTGCCGCAATTTACATCCACTCTCGGTGCAGATGTACGACCTCACATACGAGACAAAATCAACCTTTCTCTTCCTTTCGCTCAGCAATCCTCAACCTTTCCCATCACAAGAAAAGATTAAGACATACAAAATTTGAGATTACGAGGAGCACTGTGAGGTTAATCGAGGGTTTCTCTATTGTGGATTGGCCTGCCGTCACCGTCCACGTAATCATAAAAAATATGAGATAGTAGGGTTAGATGTCAGCTAGTGACTTGTTTTCCTCGTTTTATCGTCTCTTTTGACACATGCATCCCTTACACATCAAAATGACCGGTAGAGTCAGTTGACTGGACGTCGTCGTCTTTGATTTGGATGAATATGCCAATCTTTAGTCTCCTTACCAATCTCTGTTTCAAAAATTTGTTCTTCATAAATTATCACTCAGGCGCCTTTACGATTTCTCTTCTGGTGCTCCTAATCTAGACTTTCGCAAGAGTAAGAAGAAACTGAGAAAAGTTAATGAAATTGAAGACGAGGGTAGATATTTATTTCCAGATATATTGCAATTTCTGATGTAGATAGAGGATCTACAGCTATAACCAGTGAGATTCTTGCAGCATAGGCAAGGGAGACTAGCTACCTATAAAGCTACTAGATCAAAGTTTCTCTCCCACTCCGGAAGTGGACATAAGAGATAGGGGAAAAGCCATTCTCGTTTATCAGTTTTGATTCGGAATTATTATGGAGAATGACTAAAAGATTTCATTTTGTTTTGGTATGATCAGTCCTAAGCTTTGCATGATCCATGGAAACTCAAAAGAACTCTTCAAAGCATCAACCAACCATGTGAGGTGACTGTGTTCGTCCCGCTAATCAAGCAGCTACCCGCCCCCATGTGCCTCAAGCCACCTAGATATCTAGGCTAAGAAAATATGCCAATGCTATCTGCAACTTCATCTGTCATCACCTTACTGGTTTGCTGCTATGAATGTGTATTCTTTTTTCTTCAATTTCATTCTCTAATCTCTGTCACTCTCTGTTTATTATAATTCTTTATTACGCTATTGTAATTATATGTATTCCGCACAAAAGTCTAATCCCATTTTCATGGCTGTCTGTAAACATGGTTTTGTCCTATACATAATCTCTGCCACTATATAACTGACAGACCCAAATGTTTTTTCTTCCCTTTTGAGTTCTTTAGATAAACTGAAGGAAAAAGAGAGAGGGGAAAGAGGAGTACGTGCAAACATGATAAAGTTCAGGTCAAAGAGGTTTTGCAGATACAGCTTTAAACTTGGTGGCTGCGGTGGTGAGGGTAGTAGCAACAGCAACGTTAGAGGGAGTGAAAAGGGTTCTTCTTCTGCAGGAAATGGTGAAATCAAATGGGAGCTGACACCTGGTGGCATGCTTGTTCAAAAGAGAGAGCGTGGAAACAGTCTTGGAGAGGTGATCACTGTGAGAATCTCAACATTTTCACAATACCTTGATATTTCAATTAAAGCAACTTCAACCTTCGGTAAGCCCCCCTAAAACAGTGGCATGATCTTTCAATTTAAAATAACTCTTACCCTCTTGGGATGAAATTCTTGACATGTTCAGGGGAACTGAAGGTGGTATTGTCACTGGTAACCAGTTTAGAGCCCGGAGAGCAGAGGTTATTGTTCAGAGGAAAAGAGAGAGACAACTGTGAATACTTACACATGGTTGGGGTCAGAGACAAGGATAAGGTGCTGTTGTTAGAAGATCCAGCCATCAAAGAGAGGAAGAAACTCCTTAGGTTTGCTGGAGACCAGGCCATTGGTACTCCTAGCCGTACCATAAGTGTGTAAAAGTACTGATTGATAACTGTTCAGCGGAGATTATGTATTAAGCCTTCTACTAATTCACTAACAACCAAAGGATTAATGGTGCTGGGATTCCCTTTTAACGAGTCGATCGATTATATTATGTATGTGCAAGCTGACGCATATCCGAGTCATTCTCTGTAACTTTACCATATTTATAAGAACCATCATTTCCTCTGCTGAGGTATAAACTATGATCCACTTTTGACAGTTCTGCAACATCCACGCAAAGTGGTGCATTTGTGCACAAGGAAATGTCCAAGGTGAAAGTATTTTAAAAAGCACACAAAAAAAGGCTTTCTTGAACGGCAGAGCAATGGCATTGTCATTGTTTCCCTATTTTAGAATGCTTAAGCCGAAAGAAAAGGTGGCACTTAGTTAGACAGCAAAAGTCCAATGCTGCTTTATTGTATTTGAATGATTCACGCCGAGACATCCCCCCTCTGAGTTTATAGGCCCGCAAATCTCTGCCCAAAGCCGGTCCCATGACAGATAATTGGGTATGGCGTACAGAAGTGCGCGCAGAATTGCTCTCTTCTTTTCTCTTCTCTTATTTCAACTACAGGGTATCGTTTTCCAAGTTTACCTAGAGGTTCCATGACCACCTCCCTGAGGTCTTTGGAAACTGTTTTTCAAACACGCATGGCATGAGGCAGGTTAGCTTCAACTAAAAACCTGATAAATTTCGAAAAGTTCATGCGCTGCGGCACAAGACGTTAGCGAGACTGACATTTTAATCAGATTTCTTATTCCAAATACTCAACAAATTTCACAGCACATTGCCAGTGCCTCTACATGTTTTTGCAGTGTTTATGTTTTTTCCTCTGCTTTTCAGGATAAAACTCGGCTCCTGCCTTGAACAAATGATCCTAGCTTCTGCAGCCATATAATCACAAGCAAAGAAGAGAACAACAACTAACTACTAAGTAATCTGCTCCACTCATTAAGTCGTAGCGTAATGCACAAAGGGTTCTGCGAAACTCTACGATTCTTCGTTTCTCTTCACGAATCGACCCTGTCAACGTGTAGATGAAGAACAAATGGATTTGATCAGGGAAAGAACACAAGAACGGAAGAACAGCCATTCTAACAAGATGTCACGCTATCCCAAAACTGAATGATAGAACTTTTGAAAAACAGGTACTCATACTGTTTGATTGAACCAAGATTATGTCTATATTTCTTGTTCTTTTTCACTCGAATCAAGTGAGTTGGGTTGAGGAACTAACAACCAAAGCTAAGACATTCATCATAAGAACAGTCGAACAGTTGAACTAAAAGTACCTTCAACCTGGGGCGTTTTTCAGCATTGAGCTTTCGAACTTCGTATCGGATTCTCTTAGAAAAGAGCCTGTTTCGCCTCTTCTCCTTATATCTCAAGACACTTGCCTCCCTCAGCCAAAATTTCATGTTCATATCAGCCATTTCTGGAACAGCCCACGAGTTCCCCATACTGCCCACATTAGCCTGACAAAATAACGCAACTGATCAGGATTACTTCTGGAGTTCCAGGATATCTTATCATATTCACATATAAACTTCAGTGGTCAAAACCCGAATGCCTAATATCCTGGAAACTCCAGTAGTATTGGCTTCAATGGATCCCTTCAAGCCCAACTTCACAACATAAAAACAAATCTCCCCGCAAACCTCAATCTGGACCCTCTGGACCTCCATATTACCTGAATCAGGCATTCCATGGAAATGGACCTACCCATTCCAGCAACGAACAAAAATACAGGATGGCTATGATGGCGAAAACATAAAAGGACTTGTTTCAGAAAAAGTGAAATGTACAAGGACAGGGTTGCAGTATCAGTGTCGTGGTCACGTTAAACACAGAAAGGACAAGTTGTTGTTGGGTGACTCACGAGTCGACTTGGTAGTTGGGCCCATAACCCCAGCTGGCTAAAAAGGACTACTGGGCCCTCAAAAGGCAAAAAGCGCATGACCCATCTACTAAAAAGAGTCCAGATAAGCCACTAGCAAGGACCAGTCCATTCCAATGTGGACTTCACTACCCTCAGCACTGAGAAGTGTCAGACTTGATATTTACAGTCCGTTAATAAACACCGGCCAACTGGCCACCGCCGTCGACGCCACGAATAGACAGTAGAAGTGAAAATAGCATTTCATCTAACCCCAATATTAAGGGTGATATCAAGAAATAATAGAGGTACTGAAAATGAGCGAAAAACAAAAAGAAAAAAATGGTGATAATAGTGGAAGATGATTAAGACAGAGATGCTTACATCGGAACCGTCTAGCGATAAGTCGGGCACCGTCTGCGAGGACTCTCCTTCTACATAGAGTGGGCCCTTATCGCACCAGGCATTCATGATCTCTTGATAATCAAGCTTCAAGCCTACCAACCCATGTCGCGCTTCTTGCACCGACATCATCTTCTCAGTTGCATCACCAGCACCGGAACAGTGATTAGTAGTACTACTCACCTCATCCTGTTCTCTCTTTACAACCTCGCAATACCTCACCCACCTCTCTTCACTCGCATCCCTTCCTTTACACCTCATTGCCGTCCGTTCAAGCGAGCTGGACCCACCTCCCTTGTCCTCACCGTGATCGCACCCCCAATGTAATCGAGGGGAAAGAGGGCTTTCCTCTGAAGTTGTGGTTGTGGTTGTCGCCGTAGTTACGGTGGTGGTGGTGGTGGTGGAATCCAGGAGACCCTGAAGTGTATTGGTAGAGGTGTCGGTCGCTGTTTCGAAGAGTAAGGCCACGTGGTCGTCGTGTTCCTGCATATCTACTTTGTCCTGCAGTTGCATGAGATTTTCTGGGTGGAGAGGGAAGAGGTTCAGCTGGTGCTGCCTTTTATGACTGGACATCTTGGGGTGTTTCTGCTGTTGGTTCCGTGTTTTCTTGTTGCATTTATGGGAAGAGAGTTCGAGTTTAAGAGACAGATATTTAGGCTTCCTCGTTTTCGTTCTAATCTTTCTTGCCGGAGGTTTTGATGAAGCAACTGTCGCTCTCCTCGCCCTTCTACGCCTTTCAGACATCGCAGAGCTGCTCTTGTTGCACATGTCTCAGCTTGCTCCCTCTTCCTATATCAGCTAAACTCCCGGGCAGCCAAACAAAAAAAAAAAGTGCGACTGTTTCTCAGACAGGAAAGGCGTTTAATCGGTTATCGCTTGAAGACATAATTTTAGTAGCAAGTGGGGATCGAGGATGGTTTGGAAACGAAAGACAGTGATGGATTGGATTATTGACACGCGGAATGAGTGGATTGGGTGTAGGTGTGGATTCTGTTGTTATCTGGATTTCGTAATGGATATCGAAGATAAAGGATGATATGGGAATGTAATATAATCTAATATAGATGTGTGATTTGGCCGCGCCCAAGAAAGAACTATCTTTAGTAACTTAGTAACCCGTAAACCAAAAGGCCGGGTATGGTATGGACCAAGAGCCTCATTTTATATTCGAATGCAATTCCACGTGGGTTTCGGGGTACGAGATAAAAAGGGTTAAAATATTACATATGACTTGGAAAATTTTCATGTTGTCATGAAAAATCTTTTATTAGTCAGTTGCCTTTTCTGTTTGTAGTTTGGAGAGTTATGTGACGTCAGATCCAATCACACCGGGCAATTATGATGATGTAACAAGACATGAGTAGCATTCTCTATGCCAACAAAAGTGACATCACTAACAGAGCAAATATATATATTATATAGATTGAAATTTTCTTAATTAAATCTGTAATATGTAGTTATTATTACGTTATTATTGCAAAAAATTATTGATTCTCTTATATTGTTCAATAATGAGCTAGTAACCTGTTGTGTGGCCAAATGGAGTGGTGGTCACGAAAAAGTAAAAAAGGGTCTTGCGTGGCCATAAATAGGGTAAATCGAACAGTGCCAATCTCGGGCGGGCAATGTTAGCAGAGATGAGAAAAGTGCTAGCTGGGTCCCTTCACTCGGCCTCATTTATGTTCCACTTTATTACATACTATTCAGAGTTGAAGGATCATGCGGGCTACTATTATGAGAATTCTCAATTTTCCCAGGCTCAGTTTCATATCAGAAAGAAAAAATTACTTTTATGTTATGTGGGGGGCATTCCGAGAATTGAACTCGGGACCTCTCGCACCCTAAGCGAGAATCATACCACTAGACCAAATGCCCTTTTGCCTTGTTGAATAGGCAACTAACGATTTGACCTTTATGATTTTCTCTCTCGTAGAGCTTCCCAACTAAAATCCAAGTATAGGGACTCATGTGTATTGGGTGATATAATGATTGCACCGTTATAATGTCGGTGGTAACTCATTAATTGAAACGGAATAAAAGTTCATGTGTATCGTGGTGTTGTGGATACGAATCAATTGCTTTTCTTTATTTCTTTTCCACAATAAATATACATGCCATTCCTATTAGTTTCATTCAAATCTAACATAATTTAGTCCCACATAGAAACTAGAAAAACAAAAAGAGAGTTGAAATAAAGTATTATCTCAAAATTTCTGGATCATCCAAATTTTGTTTTGTTCGTGTTTACCCTACAATAAAAGGTTAATCTTTTTAAAAATAATAGAGATTATTTTAATCGATAATTATATTATTTTCTTTCGCAAGTCATTGTCCAAACGTAATTTTATAAAGTCTAATATCACACTGTGAACGAGTATGATGTGATTTCCATATAAATATACTTTTTATTATTTATTTTTTAAATCTTTGAAATTAAAGATTAATCATTATTATTAATAATAAATACTTTTAAAATAAAAAATACTAATTGCAGGTTTAAATAATAAACTTCTCTGAGAGTGCAAATTGTAGGATAATTTCAATCTATTTCTGTCTCGTCAAGGTACTATCTTCCGTAGAAATAGAGAAACCGGCGTTCTAGTGTGTGTTGTAGTTGGGCCCAAACGAAAGTGTCGCTTTGTAATCCAGTAGATCTGGAATCCTTATCCATTGAAAAGGCCTGGTATTGGACACGTTAAAGTACAAGTATCGTTCCAAACACAAGGAAAACTGTAGAGATCGGATCAGTGCCAATTGCCAAACCTTATTCAATCAGAAATCACGCCTTCATTTCTTGGGTCAATCTTCAGGAATCTTGAAATGCGGGAAATTTTATGCGCGCTAATCTTTTCCTCCGCCAAGTCAACAAATTGCAGAGTTTCTTGTCGATAGTGCCAAGATCAACGGTAATGGGTGTCGACATTTCTCGCTTTTTTTTTCTTCCGACCACCTCCCACGTTCAAACGGGTTAGCATAAGGGTTTGACATTGTTGAAAGTTGGAAGTGTCATTAGTGAATGTTAGTTCGTGTATAGCAGGAGAAAAAAAAAAGACCTAGGAGACAAACATTAATGCAATATTTTAGGATATTTATTTTAATAAATATAAATAAAATCCAAACAGAAATTTAATTTTACAAAAATACTTTTTTATTAAAAAAAAAAAGAGTGTTTCTCCTCGTTCGAGAAAGAAGTAATGCAAACCCGGCAGTGGCTTGAGTTGTAGTAATGGTAATAATTAAGAGAAGATGGCTTAGAACGAAATAAGTCAATGCAATAGCCGCAGGTTTGACTTAGCAGGAACTGAATTACCTGATAGCTTGATTAACGGTTTTAAACTACCAACAAATGGGCACCCAAGGGGAAGCCCGAAATTACGATAGGCATGACCCCACCGTACTATATTAATCACGCCATTAGTCCCGGCTTTTTGCCTCTTTATAAACCCATGACTTGGTTGCAGGGACCCCATCACCTCCCTCTCTCGGTCTACCCTTCCAAAGAGAAGTGAATGGAGAAAATGACGATTCTTTCTACCATTTTTATTTTCTTCGTTTCTCTTCTTCTTCCACATTCTGTATTCTCTTCATCGGTTCAAGACCCTGAGCGTGTGGTAGAAGAGGTACACAGGTAATGTACAGCTCTCAATTTCTACGTTAAGCTATGATGTGCCTTGATCGATGTATTCTCATTTTTCTAACTGCTGAAGATCGAGTTGTTGCAATTTGTTGTTGTACGTAGGAGCATCAATGCATCAAGGAGGAACCTTGGGTATTTTTCATGTGGATCCGGAAATCCCATCGATGATTGCTGGAGGTGTGACCACAGTTGGGAAACGAATCGCCAAAGGTTGGCCGACTGTGCCATTGGGTTTGGCAAGAATGCTATTGGCGGCAGAAATGGTCGGATATATGTTGTCTCCGACGCTGGAGATGATGATGCAGTGAACCCCAAGCCAGGAACTCTCAGGCATGCTGTAATTCAAGATGAACCTTTGTGGATTATCTTCCAGAGAGATATGGTGATTCAGCTTAAGCAAGAGCTAGTCATGAATTCTTACAAGACAATAGATGGTAGGGGTGCTAGTGTTCATATTGCTGGGGGTCCATGCATCACCATCCATTATGCTACCAACATCATAATACATGGCCTGCATATACATGATTGTAAGCCTGGAGGGAATGGGGATATCAGAGATTCGCCTCGTCACTCTGGCTGGTGGACTCCGTCGGACGGTGATGGTATTTCCATCTTTGCTAGCAAGCACATCTGGGTTGACCATTGTTCATTGTCTAACTGTCATGACGGCCTCATCGATGCCATTCATGGATCTACAGCCATCACTCTGTCCAACAATTTCATGACTCATCACGATAAAGTCATGCTCTTGGGCCATAGCGACTCGTTCACACAAGACAAGGACATGCAAGTGACTATAGCCTTTAATCACTTTGGAGAAGGGCTGGTGCAAAGAATGCCAAGGTAAAATTCCTGGTCTGAACCCTTCTACAGTTTTTGCAAAGTGTTTAATTTATTCATCTCCAAGTTGATATTGCAGGTGCAGGCACGGATATTTTCATGTGGTGAACAACGATTATACCCACTGGGAAATGTATGCCATCGGTGGGAGTGCTTCCCCCACAATCTACAGCCAAGGCAATAGATTCCTTGCACCGAATGACAGGACTTTTAAGGAGGTTGGTGCACCTGAAAGCACAACTCCTCCAAACGTTTAAATCCCTTTTATATATTTGTCTTTACTAATTAACTCGATTGCAATATTGAATATATATGCAGGTAACCAAACACGAGGACGCGCCAGCGAGTGAGTGGAGGAGCTGGAACTGGAGATCAGAGGGAGACTTGATGTTGAATGGTGCCTTCTTCAGGCAATCCGGTGCCGAAGCTTCTTCGAGCTACGCTAGAGCTTACAGTCTCAGCGCAAGACCATCTTCTCTAGTGGGTTCAATGACCATTACTGCCGGTGCACTTAACTGCAGGAAGGGTTCTCTCTGCTGACAGACAATTAAGAATCCTTTGGTTACCCTTTCATGATTACTAGCCGAAAGTTTGGAGAGAATTAAAGGCTAGAAAACTAGATTATGAGGAACCACTTAGGCCTCTATATAGGCCAGACCATAGTTTTTTCGTATTTCCTTTTCTTGATATAAATATATATATCTAGTATCCTGACCACCGCTGTATGTGGCTTGAAAATCCTCCATATATAATGGATTTCAATGTAAGTTTGTCTTCTTAATCAGGGAGAGAAGCCAGAAACAGAAGTGTTGGTCAATGATATATGTTAAAATGTCTTTCCTTGTCTGACTCCATCTTCCTCACTTAACTATATATAATTTCCATGAACTGCAGGTTAGCCCTGTTGACTGCGCGCCTCAGAATCTCATGAAAAGTTAAGCCAAGATTTTTTTAAAAAAGAAAAAAGAAAAATGCCACTTAATAAGTGATAAATTGGGTACAAGAGAATCCATCAGTACATGCAAATGTACCAAACTCATGACTAATAGATAGAGCAGTCATCATTGCGATAATGTAAACGGGATGAAGGAAAGCAAGATCATTGCACGGAAATTCCACCCAACGAAACACAATAGAAGTTGAAAAATGGAACACCACGTTGCTTTTGTTCCCCGTCAATCATGGAGAGACACCTCCAGGGAGCAAGGTGGGGCTTATACCCGTACCTTTGAGGATCTAGAAGACAAGAAATCCTACACCATTTATTATTGACCTCGAGGGGGGTTTGTCGGGCATGCAAACTACGGAACACTGTCGTCTTATATATGACGAACAGAAACCGGGACTCCCATTTAATACTTAATTAATTAAGGAGATTACTTAATGTTAATTAAGGAGATTCGTTTTCTGTCCAGATCATGGAGCGAAGGGTATAAAAGACAGAGTAAGCTTCTTAATTTGAATTAATCAAATAAGGGTTTAGTTATTCTTAGGTGGAAAAAAATTAAAAGTAAAATGTTATCGACAACTTTGCATGGAGAACAAGCTTAGAAGAAGAAATAGCCAACAAGGGCAGCAACACCAGCACCCGCAGAGACCTTGAGGGTAGCAGAGGCAGCTGTTTCTGGTGCAGCAGCGGGTTCATCGCTGGCTGGGGCAGCAGAGTCAAGTGATTCTGGGGAATCAGCTGTGGTTGGGGAAGGTGGAGAGGAGACGTCGGATTCAGGGGATCCAGCTGGGGAGGAAGCATCGGACTCGGGAGACGCAGCTGGCGATTCCTCACCGGAGGAAGGAGAGGAGGCAGAGCTCTTGGGAGCGTCGCCGGAGCTCTTTGGAGCCTTGGAGGGAGCATCACCTGAGCTTTTGGGAGAATCAGCGGAGCTCTTGGGAGCATCAGCGGAGGCCTTTGGAGAATCAGCAGAGCTCTTTGGGGCATCGGCAGAGCTCTTTGGAGCATCAGCTGAATCCTTAGGGGAATCAGCCGAGCTCTTTGGAGCATCAGCGGAGCTCTTGGGAGAGTCTGCTTTGGGGCTTTCAGCCGAGTCGGCCTTGTCAGCGGCGGGTGCCGATGCTTCTTCTGTGGCAGTTTTGTTGGAACTTGGGGCGGAAGCAGGGGTGGATTTTGGTGGCGGAGAGGATTTATCGGATGATGAGGATTTCGGTGGGGTAGCAGGTGTCTCAGCAGCAAACGCCCCTGCAACGGCGACAAAGATAAGAGCAAGAGCAATAACTTGACGCGCCATTGTACGTATCACTTGAGGATTCTACAACGTCTGCAGCACTTCTCCAGCAGCTAAACTAAACAGAGAAAGTCTGCGTCAACTATAGCACGAACAGAAGATATATAGCTAGGGGGAGAGGTGAAGCTATTAGGTAGACCCAAAAGAGAAAGGAGAGGAGGGAAGTTAGGAGGATGCAAGGAAGGAAGACATTTTACGGTTAATTTAGGTAGTTTTCTGTTTCTGCCATTACAATATAAACGTTTCCTATGTGGAAATGAAAGAAGACGAGACCATGAACTGACCGTGTTTTGTGGTGATAACACAAGTTATTACACCCTGTGTTTGTGGTTAAGAACTGAACTAAGAATGTTGAATCATTTTCAATTAAAAAAAAAGAGAATATTGAATGATTCACGTGCCCCACGTGTTCCATTTCCTTTCATTTTATCTGTTTATTAAAAAAATCTAATCTGTTTTACCCATAAATAACGAAATTCTTTAAGCAGTAATTATTTCAATAAATAAATAATATTAATATATTTTGAGAGAGTTATTTAGATTTGGTCATGCACCATGTTATTGTTCTTGGTCGGAAATTAATAAAATATTATTTTGTATTTTTAATTACAATTTAAAATATATTAAAAATAAAAACTTTTTAATTATTGAAACCTTGTGGACCTCAATCATGTTTTGATAGAGTTCATTTCAGGATCGGACCACGTGATGCCTAGCGGCACCACTTCAACCTTTCTGAAGAAAGATACTGCAGAAGCTTGGAAAGAACGAAAAGCAGCTACCATCGGCATGTTCTGCACAGAAGCCTATAATATTTCTTCTTTAGAAAGTTGGATTTGCTTCTTTTACTCCCATCCGTGGGTCCTTTTCTGGCTAGTCTTTATCCACTCGATCGGTTTCTTCCTTTTTTTTAAGAAAAAGAAATCAGTTTATTCTTCACATAAAGTGAGGTAGAATTAAGAGCCTGCAATTGTGCTAGTTGCAGCAAGCAATACAATTCGGATAGGTAGCCTAACTCGGTGGAGAAGAAAGCTAGCTATGAGGGCGTTTCTGCTGCTGAGAAGCGTGATTTGCCTTTTTCTACTCCTTGGGTATCAAATGTTTGCAGCCAGACCACTCCCGGCCGGTACAAACAGTAAGCTTTCTCTATTACAATATGTATATACAGAGGTTATGACATCATCATATTTGCTTGCATCCAATCTTACAGTCCTATTCTTAGTTTGCAGATGAAGTAGGCTGGCATGATCATCTGAAGCTTGACGAGGCAGGACAATTGATTGCACCAGAGCTGGATCCTCCATGGTGGTCTGATGAGGATTATGCTTTACCTCGCCGGAGACGACATGTGCACAATAACTTGGACCCTTGAGTGTTACCTTTTCTTCTGTCTCCTTTAAAATACCATTCGTTTAGAACAGTCCATAGTACGTAGGGGACAAACAGGGAATGAGTTTTCTTTTTGAATAACGGGAATGTGGGTTTTGCACCTTCCTTTCCTGCTTTTATTCAAAATATTATTTGAAATTAGATAAATTTCAATTTCTATATTTTATTGATTTTGGATGAGACACGAATTATTTTTTTCATATTTTGAAATTAATTTTTATATTGAAAGTTCATAATATTTTTTTTGCCGATTCTGAATTGATTCAGACAGCATCAGAATACTGAGTGATACCCTGTAAATTTTAATAAAAAATAATTACGTATTATACGGTGGCATTGTCAGAAAGAATCGACAATCTGTAATAAAAAACGCCAGGTAGGATAGGACAGGAACCGCAAAACAGTCCACGTCACCAAGAGAGAGGGAGGGAAAATCGAAAGGAACATGGAGGAGATCGCCGAGGATTGAACATGTAACACAAAAACGCATCGTTAGTCACGAAACGTGTCTGGCTTCTCCGCCCCGATGCGCTTTCTGTTTCCCATATATCGTCCCCTCCACTCTTCTCCCTTCCCTTCTCTGTTATCTCCACCCCGTGCCTCCCTTATTCTTCTTCCGTTTCTCTCTTCTTTCTCTTTCGCTTTCTTTCATTCTTCTTCGATGTTCATGGCTCCTTCGGCCACGGAAGAGGCGGCACCGAAAAACGCCATCTCCTACAATGGTCCTGAAGGCAGTGATGTCTCTCAGAAGTCTAGAGTTACTGTTGTTGGAAGCGGAAATTGGGGTAGTGTGGCTGCCAAGCTCATTGCGTCCAACACACTCAAGCTTGGTTCTTTCCATGGTATGAAACTGGGGTGGCTGTACTTTTGTTATGGTTGTATGTTCTTGGTTTTTTGGCATAATGCATGACCAGATATAGTGGCTTGATGGTTGGAAGGAATTTGAATTTGGCTTATTTTGTAATGTGGACTCACTTTTGGATTTAAAGGGTGACATATCGTCAAGGCCATTATGTTGTTGTATATTTTCTTTTTTGTTGTAGATAATTTAAGTACTCGACGCGTTGTTAAATGGTTACTGTTGGTAAGAGTGATGGAAATGACAGGAATTCACAATTAGCTCAGAGTACTGTTCTTAATTATGCCAAATAAAGTGAAGGACACTGTCGAGGAAAGTTTGATTTTAGTTTTTGGCTCCTGAGCTGGAGCTTTTGATTAAACCAATTTCAATATGAATGAAATTTACCAATGGAATTTAGATGAAGTGAGGATGTGGGTGTATGAGGAGACATTGCCAAGCGGTGAGAAGCTCACAGATGTGATCAATCGAACCAATGTAAGAGTCTACATGAACTTCACTGTCATGGGCTCATATGAATCTTATTGTGTTTCTATTTTTTAATCTTCTTTGCACTCATTTGGATAGGAAAATGTTAAATATCTTCCCGGCATAAAGCTCGGCAAGAATGTTATTGCAGATCCTAACCTTGACAATGCAGGTATCAACTCCTTGCTTTCATCATGTATGTTGTCCTTGGTTAGATGCTTGTTCATAAATTTGTAAGTCCTTTGTAAAATATTGTAGTTAGGGATGCAAACATGTTGGTGTTTGTGACTCCTCATCAGTTCGTGGAGGGAATATGCAAAGGACTTACTGGAAATATAAGAAAAGGTGCAGAGGCTATTTCATTAATCAAAGGTATGGAGGTTAAGATGGAAGGCCCATGCATGATATCCACTCTTATCTCCGAGCAACTTGGTGTCAATTGTTGTGTTCTAATGGGCGCAAACATTGCAAATGAGGTGACCAGCTTATTCAGCTTCCTCCCTTTCAAATTCATGTGCCTTAATATTGGTTTCAAGAGGATCACAAGTTGCCTGCTGCAGATTGCTGTTGAGAAGTTCAGTGAGGCGACAGTTGGATACAGAGAGAACGGAGATATTGCAGAGAAATGGGTTCAGTTGTTCAGAACTCCTTATTTCATGGTCACAGCTGTAAGTGAAAATAGGTGTAGCCTTCAACCAATAGTTCATCAATGTAGTTGGATATGGAAATCGGTCCTATGACAGAACTAGGACAATCACCAAAACATTTTGACATGTCTATGATGAGATCTTTTTTCATGAGCATAACCATCATGTACAATGTATCGCCTGGTGTATTCAATCCATTAGGAATTTATCTGTTCCTATCTTTCTGTGTGCAACAACAAGGTCCAAGATGTTGAGGGAGTTGAACTATGTGGGACCTTGAAGAACGTTGTGGCCCTAGCAGCAGGTTTGTTCTGTACTAACCTCTTTATCTTATTTATTTGATGATTTTATTCGAGTTATGGACAGATGACGTTGTTGAAACAGGCTTTGTGGACGGCCTGGAAATGGGAAATAACACCAAGGTATATACATGCTCGTGATTTTTGCATGTTTTTTCTACACCTTTTCTGGTCTGTTTATTTCCTTTTAGCTATTTGTATACAACATCAGGCAGCAATTATGAGAATTGGTCTGAGGGAGATGAGAGTCTTTTCCAAGCTGTTGTTTTCATCTGTTAAAGACAGCACCTTCTTTGAAAGCTGTGGTGTTGCTGATCTCATCACTACATGCTGTAAGGAAGAGTAAAGATTCCTTCATCTTCTTTAAAATTTCATCAGGTTTTATAGTTTCTGTATCCTTTGTGGCAGTGGGAGGAAGAAACAGGAAAGTCGCAGAGGCTTTTGCAAAGAATGGAGGGAAAAGGTAAAATTTTTGCTATTGGTTTCCTTTAATTGGAGTATTAATGATAAGTAGTGTTAATTGTTCCACTTCTCAATTGCAGATCTTTTGACGAGCTTGAAGCAGAAATGTTGCAAGGCCAAAAATTACAGGTAGGCGCTCAGGTTATGTACAAAATGGCTCACTGAATACATTCTTTAGTATAAACATACACAGAATCCATGAGAATGGTGCAATAGAGTATACTATGGCCCACTACAGATTGGCAAGAACGACCGCTTAATGGAAGGAAACATCCATAAGTTGAATAGGAGTTTTCGACACTAAATTTGGTGGAAATTCAGTGAATTCTCCTATTTTTAAGAAAAAAACCCATAATACTAAAAGAAATCAGAGTCAGATTCCATTACTTGGCATGTACTAGGTGTAAAACAGGGTAATTTTGCATGTTTTGGACATCTGCTGAGGCAGCTAGTCCCTTTTCATCTCCTGGTATTCTCCTGCATGAAGGGTGTGTCAACGGCGAGGGAGGTGTATGCTGTTTTAAGCCACCGTGGATGGCTAGAGTTGTTTCCACTTTTTGCAACAGTGCATGAGATCTCCATCGGACGTCTCCCACCGTCAGCCATAGTGGAATATAGCGAGCACAAACCTAATTTCTCTCTGGTAGACGGCTTGGCCCAGTTCTATTGACCTTCATGTGCTCAAAGCCTATTGGCTTTGCAATCTCAGGTACAAAGGTTTACTGTCACCCTTGGTAAAAACTTTGGTGTCATTTTGGAGTTTAATCTGATTGTTGGCATCATTTTAGGGCCATAACAACAAGAAGATTTGCCGGCTGGAATGTTGCACAATGGAAAAAGCTTCAGGTTCATGTTGCAGGCAGCTCTGAAACTTACACTTCCAGAACGGCTTCTTGTTCTTACTATGTTTTAGCCAAGAGCTACCTACTAGTGGACAACCATGTACTAGTCAGAATGGAGTATGTAATAACTTTCAATTCTTGGATGTATTCAGATAGACAATAAAGAGAGGAAGAACCTTTTGTTTTGATTTAGAGGCTGTGGTTCTTATCTCTTTATAGTCTCTGCCCTCTAATCCTATCCAAGGAAGAGATCAGTGGTGCACTACATAAACTGCACTGTTTCAATCTATTCTGTCGCTTATTATTACATATGTAGTATGAGTAAGTGGATTGTCATTCAAAGGAAGAAAAAGGTGTCATGCTGACAACCACAAACCAATTACACAACCTGAAAACCGAAAAAATATAGTAGAGAAAAAAAGGGAAAAAAGCCCAAACAAATAGCCCACAGTAAGAAAAACCAAGCATAAAATTTTACACTTTGTTTCGGTATCAACCAGTCCTTATTCTGTCCAACCTGTCAACACTTTTCCGGGCTCTTTCCAGTTGATGGTCAATGCTTTTCCTGGATTTCTCATGGCAATCGACACTCCTCCGAGACCTTTCTATTTGTTCAAATGACATCCTTAACTTCTCCAGCTTCTCTGCATGACTTGACTGAAGTTTCAGTTTTTCTAGCTTGTCCGCGTGATTTGCTTGGTTTTTCAGTTTCTCGGGCCTGTCAGTGCTGTGTCTTGGCTTCTCTCTGCGGTCAGTACTTTTTCTTGAAACCTCAAATACATCAGTGCTCTTCCGGGATGGCTCATGCTGGTCTGTGCTTTTCCTAGAACTGTATCTTTGAGAAGGTGATTTCTCAATAGTTGATATGAACTTCTTCAGGTGTCTGATATACTCAGGATAGTGCTCTAAATCACAGTGGTTCCCCCCTTTAAGCCAAAGTGGCTCATACTTTTCTTTGCAGAGTTCCCATAGTTGCTTTCCATGGGAGCAATCAACAACTTCATCTGAAGTTCCCTACAAATTAGATTAGAATATGATGGGTAATAAAAGCACAATCGACGAAAATCACATCCGTTTCCAAGCCCATCCTGAATGCATACACATTATAGAGCAGAGCAGAGCAGAGCAACAAAGGACAGTGACAAGCAGCTAAACTTTGCAGGTTGCATATACTAGCACCTCCAGGCAGTGAAGTATAGAACACCAACACGATTTCAAGGCAGCACATTTACTATACGTACTTGCAAATCCAAAACCGGCCATGCAACGGTTCCTTATGTTTGCCAAGTTAGTTAAACCTTGTTCACTAAGAAACCCAATCAAAAACAGGAGGAGGCCTTGCTATAGATTCACTCAAAGTTTTAGGAATGGTTGATTTATGTTGTTCAGTACCCTTCAGAGTCTATGAAACTGTAAATTGTCTCTGAAGTAACAGACAACTTCTCGTTTAAATCAAGGGACACCTCAAGAAACACAACACCTTACAAATCTAGTTGTCTGATTTGTTGAAAAACAAAAGGATTGATACAACCAAGATTACAAAAAGAAAGCACCAAGAGATATCTTCAACATCAATGTACACCAGTTTATAATTTCTATGCCGTTGCAACAATGACTTTCATGCATAAGTTCATGGATAAAAACAGAGTAATAGCTAAAGTTTCCCTAGAATGGTAATACGTTCTTATGCAGAAATCCAAGCAGATACTTGGCAAAAGAAAGCTAAGAGGAAAAGACAGGCAGAAAGTACAGAACTAGGACAACGACAGGGAAATATTTTCATAGATAAATTCCAATAACTAAATAACATGGACATATACATCAAAAGTTTCAGAAATCGACATGCATAACGAGCTACATGATCATCGATCGTGTGTGAAATTCAACACTTGAAACTTTCTCAACCTAATCACAGCATTATGATCAGACAGAAGCTTAATACTAATGGTTTTGTTCATGTGGAAAACTAAAATATAAAACAAGAGAATTCCTGAGCCCGTTTTACATTTTCCACAATATAATACTTACATGTATGATAAGAACAGGACAACTGACAAGTGGAATTTTGTCAATATTCTGCAGAAGAACAAAACAACTGAGTGAACCCAATTATTTAAAATATGAAATACATACTACTTAAGCAAAGGATTGGACTGTCAGAGTTATCAAGATGTATATTACCTTGTAAATGTCGAACCAGTAAGTACGCTTGACAGGATACATAACTCGTAATCCTGATAGTATGGGGCTATGCAGAACAACAGCTCGAAGCTGAGGGAGTCTAACAGCAAGATCTAAAGTGGGACCACTTCCAACAGATTGCCCATAGAGGATGATATCTTCCTGCTTGGTACCGTAGCTTTCCTCCAGACACTTGTAGACAGCTTCAATATCTGCATATGTATTATGTTCGCTTGGCTGCAGTACATGTAACAGGCTTCAGTCGGCATGACACTTTCCATTCCACCAGCATGCCAAATCATCAAAAATAATTTTCTGGTTTATTAAAGTTAAAAATTCAAAATTCTAGCAGACCTTTCCAGATGATTGTCCATACCCAGAATAATCATACCTGAAAAAGTAAAAAAAAAAAGCGTCTTTGAAAATGAAACTGCAGGTTTCTCATTGAAAAGCAAAGGAAATTTGACGCAGGCTGGCCACTCAAAGAGATCAGATAACATATGCATCTTTAGAGAGGATCAAAAGAAAGCCAAACCAGAGATATTTAACCCCTAAGTTCGTTTTTTTTAGTTTCAGGGATGATGCCATAAAAAAACCTACAAATCCAGCAGAAGTGTCAGGGGAAAGCACAATCATCTCACTCATGTATCTCCACCATATGAGTTCTTAGTACCTGAATTCATCCTGCTTCAGTCATAAAGCTATCTAGTTATGGTAGTCTCAATCGATTAAGCGATCACCTAATGCTATAAGCAAGAACTAGACCCTTGTTATAGATATGCCAAAAATTAGATTGTTTTACGTTGATCAAGAATAAAAGCCTCAAATACAATTCAAAGCAAATTCATCTCATGGTCGCGATCCAATCCTCAATGCAACAGGTGATCCTTCTACAACCTATAACTATCTGAACGTGACGCTACAGAGGAAACTTCTACATTAACCAATAAATCAAGTAAAATTCAACTAATTGCCTAAGAATCCCAGCTGAAGGATGAAGTTCCCGTAAACTAAAACCAAACAAACTGGTAGCATAACCTCAATTTACCAAGCCCAAATCACTGAAATCATCAAGAAAACCCATAGGTCAATACGACAGAATCATGAGCGCAGACCCTCCAAAGAGCCGAACGCTTGCCAGAATGCAATGGCCAAATCACGTCGAACAAACTATTGAAAGTTGCAAAATAGAAAGGGTTAACTTTAAAGTACCCCATGAGATTAACTTTCAGGTGGATGCTGAGCTCGACGAAGAGCTCATACATCTGGCCCAGATCGGCAGCGTTCCCATGAGAGTAAAGCAGAGTGGAGGTGGCCATGGGATGCCTTATGTACATTGCCACAATCTCTATACCTTTCCTCGTTGGAAGTTTCAAGATTTCTACGTTTTCCCGATGAGGAAATGGACTCATGAGCAACAAAGCAGTCATATCGTCTGTTATGAGCTTGTATGTTGGTGGGCTTGGCGGAAAGAAAGCAAATTTAGCCGCCATAGAAGACGTCACCCCTCCCATCTCCCTTTACCTTACCGATTTTGTTTCTTCACTCTGTTTCTGCTCTGTTATTTAGATAACCTGCAACGTGAACTCCAGTTTAGGCCTAAAAATGATATCCCACAATTTGGCTACTTCCAGAAGAATGAAACTTTATTTTCTCGAGAGAAGGTTCTGAGGTAAATATAGCTAATTGGTTGCTCAAAAATTGGGAACCGGTCAAGAGAGCTTTTACTTGCTCCTTTACCTCGCCGGGTCATATAAGGAGGAAGAGGAGGAAGGATATACTTGAAGCTTAAATTATTTGTTAGCGCCTTGTGGGGTCAAGTCGACTGGACATGAATAAAAGGAAAACAGGAAAGAGACAGGAAATTTTGATGGCAAACGGAGATGGCCAGTGACTGGTGCCTAAGAACAACCCATGTGGATAAAGTTGATGGTGATTTTGGGATGAGGTTCGATGCATTCTTTTGGATTATAAATTTGTGATTTTGGTTCTTGTTGTCATTATATACAGCAACATACTTTGTTTGACCTGCCATTAACAGGGTTGAAATGACCCTCAATCATTTACTTCCATTGTTTAATGTACAGGATCAACTAAATTATGGATGATACTCAACCTCCAAAATCCAGTTTAGACTTGTAGTCGGCTGGGTTTTGTGAGCTCGCCAAGATTCCTTTTGGTACATCATTACTTTTCGCTTGTACACTGTGGACATCAACAAAGACTCCTTAATTAGTCCTTCCTTCCCACCTTTTCTGGGTTTAAAGCGTTGTTAACTGAGTTCAAATTGAATATAATATTGAATAAGAGAAGGATCTTTGGGTGAGAACTGAGAAAGGCCCCATGTCAGGATCTTTTACTCAACTGTTTATTATCCCAACCACAGGTTTTCCTGACAGTGGGCTGTCTAACTGTTGTGTTGTGTACTTGATTGATTCACCAAAACAAGGAAAGGTCTTCAAATCCTTTGAATCCGTTAATGTCGCTGCATGGGGTGTAATTAGGTGTAAAAGCTGTAGCTAAACGCTTTTACTCGAGTGCATTTCCTTACCAAAAACGTTAAACGCTGTCAGGGGTCGTATGTAACAAGGACATAGCTTTTCTGAGCAACCTTAGCTAACCCATGATTTTTGAAAACTCCACTGTCAGTCACATTAAAGAAGCCTACTGGACCAAATTCACCAGTACCTATTCTCACCCTTCTTTTTTTAGAAAAAAAAAATTTAAAGTGATATTAACACCAACTAGGATTCAGCTAACCCTGGTCTTTTATTGACTCATAATTTATTGTTTATCAGCCATCTGCGCATTCGTCTGCGCAAACAGTCATACCTGTCTTCGTTTGCCGACCAGCCAAAGAAGGTCAGAGTTCTTTCGGAACCTCTTAATCTGCTCGGTGCTAGTAAGCAATTCAAAGCCATCAGGCAGGCAATGATGTTGTGCTTGTTATTAGAGACATCTGCTTATTTATAAGAGAGCAAGGTTTTTACCTATTAACCAAACCATATTAGAGATTTTTCCTGTTTATGCCTGAAGAAGAGTTCTGCATCACGAGGTTCTATGCTTTCAGCTGCCAGGATTGGATTACCTGACAGGAGTGCCCCTCAATAGTTTGTAGCGTGGCAGGGGTACCGTGGTGCCGGTCAACAGTTGGCAGCGTAATCTGGATTTTATCGATGATTGCAAGGGTTTGTTCCCTTCGTCAACAACAATTGGTCTCACTGGCAAGAAGCAACGGAAGGAGAGGGAGCGACAAAAGACAAAACAATTCATGAAACAGTGGGGACTTCCGACCAGAACAATTGGTCTCTCATCATCCGCCAGAAACAACTGGAGTTAAAGTGTCACCAGTGGCTTCAAAGAAGTATCAGAAACAACAAATGCAAAAGAAAAAAACTAAACATCGAATGGCAAAATGATTAACCAATTTTCAGCCACCAACAGAAGTGTTATCCTCATGACAAATTAACCTTCAGACAGGTGGTAAGATTTTTCCGTTTTGTTCCAAAATCTCCTAGACTAGAAAAGTCCAATGTAACATCAGCTCTGGTCAGAAAGTATAACAAACAAGCAACATGAAGAATTCAAATCCAAAGGATTATGATCAAGAAGAGTTATGACCGAACGTATCCTGCTCAAGCACCTCTTCTGTTCAATTTCCGAGGCTTCCACAATTTCTCAAAGTGGCAGTTATTCCTTATAAAATCATCGGTAATCTGCTGCACAGGTCATAATTGCCATTAGTTGTCTCAGCCAATCAACCGAACAGTATGTATTTATACACACACAAATTGAGATACAGCTAAGTGTGCGAGCGCATGTTTGTGTATATAAGATGCTACATAGCTTCCATTTTGCAATTAATGAAAAAGCAGCACCCTTCTAGTGCTCCTAATGCAACTTGAAGCATGAACTCAAGAGGCTTCCGTAGAATCAAATAGTAAGCCATATTGACCCAATTGCTGACCTACTATGCAAAAATCTATTTGAAATCGATTAACGGGTAGGCATTATCATTGAACTTTGATCATAATCTTTAAGCCAACTATCAGAAAATGAAATGACCATCACCTCATCTAAGTTACATACCTCTGAAAACACTCATCTAAGTGCAGCGACACCTATCACATTAGCTCAGAGATTAGGTCTAAGTGACTTGAGAATACAATAGTAGTTCATATGACCCAGTTATACACTTGTTGAAGTAGGATCCTTGAAGGAAAAAATTAAGAAATGTTCCTACCCTTGCTGATTCTTAGACGGGAAGTGAAATCAAAGTATAAGATTTGCATCCATACGGTGTAAGCCTGAGATTTTCATCGTTATACCGAGCACTAGCTCGGTGGAGCTTCAGAAAAACAGAAAGGGAAGAGGTAAAGGATATGGGGAATCCAAATAAATTCTCGGGCCTAAACCTTATGGATGCAGTTTGATTACATCTTGGGAATCTGCATGGAAAATACTTGCACAAACAAATAAGCACCGGAATCCAACAAACAAGTTACACTGGCAAAGAAAGCAATAGCTAGTATAGCATGCTGCTACATGAGGTCGACCAATCCATTAAAATGATATTCTGCAACCATGATTTCACTAGTCATGATCTAAAAGAGTGATTGGCGATCAAATGCTATGCTTAGTGTGTGACCCGTTGGTTTTTAAAAGTAAATCTAAAAAAAATGCACTGATCCATACTATGAATGAAGAAATTATAGTAGAATTCATAACAAACTCATCGCTTAACATTATCTGGATTCAAAAAAGCAGTCAAGATATGATATATTGGCCCTTACATTGTAGGAATTGAAATCTTTTTTACATAAAATAATTACTTACATTGTAGGAATTACTTACATTTTTACATAAAATAATTACATAAATAAAAGAAAAATTCATTTGATTTTGATTATTAATTGTAAAGCAAAATAAAAAATAATACAGATAAATGATAGGGTGATAGAAAGAAAAAAAAAAAAGAAATTAATGATATATGATATCAATATGTAAGGTCTACGAGTCACCAAAAAGACTGCAACACCTGGAAACTACTTCCACCAACCTCATAATAACCACACTAACGAGGGAAACTATTTCCCCTCATACAATAATTCAGTGTTTCTGACATTGTTCTTTGGTTTACACTACCAACCAGTGGATCTGAAGCCAGATCTCCTACTTGCAAAAAGGTCGAAAACCACCGCAGCCATAAGGGTCGATTGCGTATCGTAGCATTCAACCCAAATGCGAGTGATACTTCTTGCGCATTTATGCATAGATAAACAGTCACTAAAAGCAAAAAAAAAAAAAGAGTAAATGTAAACGAAAAAGCAATAAAAAACCGATCGATATGTCTAACAATTTGAACTGCAAAATGATTTTCGTGCTCAATTACTGACATAAAAAGCACCCATTTGAGCTCTTCACCGAACTTATCCCTTGATGGGCATCTATTTATCGGGATTAATTTATAAATTTCAGAATCACAAATAACAAATCTACTGCGTCGGTAAAAACCCTCACCAAACAAGAAACAAAGCTATGTCCGTCTCCTCAGTCTCTTTCTCAATTTCTTGTACTTGTGCTTGTTCATCTTCTTCTTCCTCTTCTTCTTCACACTATCTGCCCACAACCCCGATCTGTCGTCATCTGCCCTATCTTCAACAAACCCAGTTGATAGACTGGGAGATACTAAAGACCCAACCGGAGAAATTGAGTAAAACATCAGAGGCCCCAACCGCCTCAAGTTTTCAACTTGGGAACAACCCAAAATGGAACTGGCATTGTTCGCATTGGTTTCCCCTGCTTCCCTGTCTAAACAGTGCTGAAAAAGCAAAGGCTGAGTAGGGTTCGGGGAGTGTAGTGGTGGGTTGTGGAGAGAAGCGAGGATTCTCGTAGGTGGTAGCGAATTTCTGATGAGTTTTTGGAGAGTTGAAATCGCCATAGGCGAATACAAATGTAGAAGCCGTTTTGGCGGCTTTGGTGTTTTAGTTTTGTGTGATCTCGCGTCTAGGGGAACCGAGGGTTTGTGTTTGTTTCCCCGGTTGTGGGTAATCCTGTTCGCCGTTATGTTTCTGTCCGACTTAGCAAACGACCTGGACAAAGTTTTCCCAAAGTGACGCTTCCGTTTCGGTCCCCGTGGTCCTTAAACTGTCCATGAATATTAACTCGGCCCATACCAATTTCCCACCTAACTTTATCCAACACTGAAACAGGCCCATTCAGCCCATCATACCCATCCGTTGGTTCATTACAACATATAAGCCGGCTCAGTTGTCTCCTTCTCAGTTCGGCCCGTAAGAAAACCTTGTAAGAACAAATTTAGAAAACAGTTTCAGGAACTGTTCTACTCTGCAAAAGCAATTTTCTGTATTACTAGCATGGAAAGTAGTTTCTGTGTGTTATAGACAATGCGGTAAGAAATCTCTTTCAGCTCTAGAATTTAAATTTTAGAAATACAATAATATTAAATTCTTAAAATTTGTTATCTAAAAAAGTCTTATTACAGGATTAATAATTGCAACCAGATTGTCGTGGGAAATCAATACTTCAAAGAAAATTCAGGAAAGAAATTTAGTATTGAATATGATAACTGATAGGGCGATTACATTAGTTTTTAAAGCTTATTTGCTGAATCAAATCACCAACTAAGCCAGCTCCCTGGCTACAGGCATCACTTCTCGGATGCAGACAAATTCTGCTAAAAAGATGGTAAAGAGAACATGAGGAATGGGAAACGTGGTGGGTTCTTATTTAGCAGCAATAGCATAATATACTGTGAGCGTGTAGGAATTTCTAGCCGCGCGTAACTTAAAACAGGGAGTCGGGATCGCCGATCTCATCATGGCAGCAGAGGAAGGAGGAGTATTTCTCCATGTAGCGTCGACACTCGGGGCATCTCATTCTCTGGGGGATCCTACCGGTGGTGACAGGGAACTCGAAGCGGCAGCAAGCATGGTTGTCGCTGTGGAGCTTGCTGTGGTACTCCTGGAAAGCTATATCAAAGCCCTTAACAGGGATGTTATCCTTCCACAAGTCATACTCGATCAGTGCGGGCAGAACTGTGGTGCCATGTCCATTGACTAGGATGTCAGCCCCCTTTCCAAACACGGCCCATGAACCTGATCTGTCATAGCTTAGCAACTTCTTGATTTCCTGCATTGTAGGATCGTGCTCCTCGTCCTTGCCTAGCTGGATATTGGAGTAGAGCATGCTCTGTAGCCTGGTCCAGAAGAACCATATCATGGTCAGGTCTTGCCATGCGCTACCAAGCTTCTCCAGGGTGATTGTTGTAATGATTTTCCGGATTTGGTCCCTTTTGCAGCTCTTCCCCACGTAGAGCATCTCTAGAGGGATGCGTGCAGCCTGCGCAACAGCTCGTGCTGTGTTTGTGAACTTCCTTACCCACTCAATATCATCTCCTCCGTACAAGAAAATGTACTTGCCTTCTTTGATCTGACCAACAAAAACTTCCAATGTTATAAAGTTGATTCACAGGAAATGTGTATATGGCAATTTGCATATTTCGATTACACGAGAAAGTTACCCAGTTAAGGACTATTGGATCAATGCCATCAACTAGGAGCTCAAGCCTCCATGTTTCTTCCCTCCAGAGGGCTTCCTCTCTCAGGCTGGTGAAAGGGAAGGCATTGCTTCCCCAAATCCACATCATGTGGATTGCGTTAGGGGACACCACCCTGCCCTGAGGATCAAGAACAACAAGGATGGGCTTGTTCCTGAAGTGCCACACTTCCTTAATGAACCTGATTACCGCCTTCTCAATCAATGAAGGGTGGTGCACCGTGTACCATGGCATTGAGGTCTGCAGGCTCTCGAATTTCTTTTGCATAGGGTCACCCCACTGGATTGAATGGTCCACAATTGGTATCCAAACCACCTCATATTGATTCTCCAGCCGGGTTGCGTGGACCCTGGACTCGTTATAAATCTGTTCAAGAATAGAGAGCTCGTCCGGGGAAACTTCTAGACCAGAAATGAACAACAGCACATTTTTCCTTCTCAGCACATCCAGGTGAACCTGTTCAGACAATCAGAGGTCCTGCATTAGCTTCACGACCAATATTTAACATAACCACTGATATTCTGGAGGAGCATACCCTTCTCTTGGTAGTGCCATCAACAAGGGGCTGGATATCATCCCTGGCATAGATCAGGGCCTTTAGGACCTTCATGTTGTCAATGTGGGTTGTTTCAAAAAGATTTTTAAGCATTTGAAAAGCTTCCACGTTCTTCTTCTCATCTGAGTTAAAACATTAGCAGAAGTCACAAACTATATATATCACATTCTTAACTACTGTCTATCTCTGACATCAAATATTCCTCAAGTTTCAAACCTATGTGCTGATAACAGGTGGCCAATTGCTGCCTCAGATGTTCATTGATGCTGTTGAGTTTGTGTGCCAGCGTCGAGAGCTCCCATGCTTCTGTGGTAGATATGACATACCTGAGATAAGGGCAAAAGGTTATGTCTTCCTACATTTGAACCATTAGGGCCTTGAACAAAAGTCTATTTAACTGGACCACGAGTTGAAACATACTCTTGTCCCATGGTACTGATATTGGTAATCTGAGTTGCGGAAGCCACAACACTTCTTGCAGTCCAGTACACAGCAGTTGGGATATGGGCCATTGCAGCTGACAATGCAGGCACGTCATGTGAAATGTACGCCGTTGGTAATTCCTGGAACTCCACAACGCTCTTAGTCACGTCCATCATGGCCTTAATCAGATTGTTGAGAGCATTGAATCTTGGCTTCAGTAAGCCTGTGTTCTCCAGGATGGCTGGCAATTGCCTCAGGAGTGCCATTGACTTGGCAAGCGGGTTTGACGAGTAAATCTGAGCAAGAAGCCAGAATTCTCCGTAGTTGAGAGCAAAAGCTGCCAGGGTCAGCACTAGCTTGGCATCCCAGGGATAGCTTGAGAGCATGTTGAATAACTCAAGAGTTGTTGCGTGCGCATCTATTCCGGATAGGGCCTTGTAGGAAAGCTGAAAGTTCATAATTGGTTTACGACCATGTTAATGGCGTCTCTTTACTTAGCCTTTACAATATGAACACATAAAGATTAATTGATTGCCATGTATTTGATTCAAGCATAAAATGAAAATCTGTTCGCTTATAACCTCGCTGGAAATTCGATCGATCGTGAATGACAATGCCTCAAGCATGGCCACAGAATTGGCTTGGTGCGTCTTCTCCTCCATTTCCAGACGCGCAAGAGTGGGCTACATTAAGTTACAAAGGGATCAGCAACAGAGTAGAACATAAAGAATTGTTAAGTAGATATATTGCAATCCTAAGAAACTTCAGGATATATATCTGAATGTATGCGAGATCATGCAGTGAGGTCTAAAGGGTAAGTTTAATGGATTATATATACCGTCAAAATGGCATCAACTTGCAGAGTGGCACGATTTAGGATGTCTTCAACGATATGAAGAAGCGGCCTGACATCAATCTCTCGTCCGTCAGGAGCATGAGTTGCCTGAATTTGCTTCATCATCACATTGTCATCTGACATTGACAACATACTGCGATCTCCCATGATCAGTCTATGGCTAGCACCAGTTAGTGGGGCTGCATGTGGTAAGAAATGCTGAGCCATCAGGAATTCAACAATCCAAAGAATTAAAGAACTCGAGAATAAGAGTAGGAATGGTTTGTCAATGTCTAGATTGCTATTGGGATGGCCTTATTATAGCCACCAGAAACGGAATAAAGCTGACTTGAATCAACTTCCTTACTTCCGCTGTAATTAAAAGATGAACAGGTTAAAGGAATACTTGCTTTAGTGGTCCCTATGAACCCCACATCCTGCATCTTCCTTTTCCTTTTGACAAGCCAAATCCCTTTATGTTAGATGCTAGATTGATGTCATAGCCATAAATTTAACAACACGGGTACATTCTGTATCGGTCAACATGAAACCCTCTAAACCATGAACCATACAAAAGGAAGACTGCTATCTCTATACAGATAAACATGGTCATATAATTTATATAGTTTTCTTGTTTTGGAAAAAATGTAATCTACAGTTAAAGGAGTCAAGAAAGTAGCATCTTATAAATGGTCTTCGAACAGAGGATATATATAAACAGTATTATTATCACAGGCACATAGACATCAGAATCTTGACGATTGCCCAACCCTGTCCTCCAGTTCTTTATTCCTTATTTAACCTGTACAAAAACAACGTGGGAATTTTCTACTTTTGTCTGAAAATATAGAGGAAATAATAATGATTTAAGATTTGATTCCATTCGTTTGTACAGAGGCCAAGCAAGTGCAAACCCAAAAGATCATCAGGAAGGACAATGCCCCCTGTCTCTCCTTGTCCAACTTAGCTTCACTCTTCAGTCTGTCCCTTCCTTCCCCATGAAGTCCTTTAACTTTATTTCGTGAAACTATAGAGGGTTGTGACCATCCTCGAAGCATGTTTCACCCTTAGGAATTTAATCTCAGTTCATAATCCTTTCGCTTGTAAGAAACGGAAACCGTTTCCTTCAAATCTAGCTCGGTGCTGGGGGAATCCATCCCTGCTTCTGGACTCTCAGGTGGACATGCGACGATCTGTTCCTATCTGCCATGGAGAGGGATTCAACTAAGTAAAACGGTAGGACAATCTGAGAAACAAGAACAGTAACTCTATACCTATGTACGTTGCAATTGCTTTGGCCTATTTATACTCGTCAGGAATCATCCTGGAAGGGAATAAGAAAACCCAGTTGAATCGACTCTGTTACTTCCACTGCAATCAAAATCTGAATAAGAGAAAACATGCTTTAGTTGGTGGGCCTATGTGTACCCGCGTTCTAACATGGACTGACCTCGGCCAGAGGACTCCATAAAAGCATGAAAATGGGCCACTCTTGGGCTCTGTTTCATTGCTTGATGTCTAAAAGCATTCCAACGTGCAAATGATTGGGCTAAGTGTTCGTTCTTGATAAGAGTAGTTCTGATTGTAATGGGCTTTTTTAACGAGCCCGCTACTTTTGGGGCCAACGATGAGTCATGACGAGCGCAATATCCATTCAAAACCGCTTACTAACCGATTAAACTTCCAAACCGTTAAATATTGTTTCTCTTTGTTGCCTTTTAAAGTACTTGCCAATTTTCCAGAGCTTCTCCTCCCACAAGCAAGCTGAGGCCGTTCTCTTTACTTCTCTCTACACCGTCCCCTTACGAGCGCGCGTGTTTTCTACCTCCCGCGCTCTTTTTCATTTACTTCTTCAGTTGATTCTGGATGGAGGATTAGTAACCCATAGCATGAGCCTGGTATAGAGATCGAGTGGTGTGTGAGGGTTTTTCTATATAAATTCTACATGATGGGAACTGCATTCGGTGTGGAGTTTCCTAATCCTATTGATGTATTAGGACCCGATAACTTTCGCTACTACGCCCAACAAATTAAAGACTTTCTGGCGGACGATTTTGTGCCTTATAGCGAGTGTCCGGAGGGTTGTAGTGGCTGTTTGTATGGCGATTGTGAGGGAGTTAGGCTTTCGGAATTCAAAAAGGAGAGATTGGATGCTCTTCTTCTTCAGGCTGTGGCCACCCTTACGCCCGAAATTGACGAGGTCTAGTGCGATTTTGATGCCCTCTCACAGTTTTACTTGTAGAAATATATCTTGATTTTTGTACTGTGGTTGTTGCAGATGCTTGATCCTGTTTTAGCCATGTTCCGGCTGCATTTGGTGGTGCGGAGTGGAAGGGAGTGCCGAAGAATTGAGATTGACGGCGATGGTGGGCAAAACCAAGGTGGGGGAGTTAGAGTATCAGCTCCCCTTTCTACAACAAGCGTTCTCGCTAGTTCTGTAAGTCCTGTGAGTCATGGACCCTGTTTTGTACTGCATTTCAAGACATTAGAGTGGATGTTAGAATTTTTTGGGAATGGTAGTGTGGTCAAGCATTTCATGCGCATTGTTACGGTTTAAACGATTATCGCAATCTAGAATAGTCAGAATTTGATAGATATCATATATATATATACCCTTTTGGTTTTAGTTGCGTCTGCGTTGATTCTTGAGCATTCAATAGGGTTTTGTTGGACTGTTAAGGTGATTTTTTGCTTTGTTCTTTTTCTTCTTTTATTGACAAAGCATTGGATTGTTATGTTCCATTGACTGACTGATGCAATATGTTTTAAATTAAGTAACAAAAACCACATTGGTGCAATAGCAGTCTTGAGATATGTCGGACGGAGGTCACTATCCTGTAAAACTTCTTTTTTTTTCTCACTACTTCGGTGCTGTAGCTACAGCGTTAAGTAAGTTTGCAACCTGCCTTGTTTACTGCTTCGTGTTATTTGTTTCCTTCTTTGCCGAAGGAATTATGTTACATTTTTTTTTCAATAAAATTTCCTTCAAATTCTTTAACTAACTTATATGGAGTTCTGCTGCAATTTTTCCAGACGCAGGTTTCAGCATCTAAAATTACCGCTTCTACAGATGTGGATGTTTCCCTAACTGAAGGAGGAATATCCAAGTCTGTTCTGAAGCATTGTGCTCGTTGTGGCACAACAAATGCCCATAAGTGGAGAGATGATATGGAAGGAAAGGTAGCAAGCTTGTTGCTGTTTAAATTCTATGTTTTCCTATGTTAATATTCATGTGCACGACCTACATATACACATAGAATATATAGTCATTTTGGTGATTTTCTTCTCCAGTTTCTATGTGATGCTTGTGGAATTGGTACTCGTTTTCCCTTGGGTACGTGCACTGAACTAACAAACATTGAGTTAAGCTTTTGACGTTACGTATTTGTATATATAGAACCGATTGCTGGCTGCAGCCTTTAGGTTGGATTTCCTAATTTTGTGAGGAAGCCAGTTGTGGAAGAAGGCACAATACCCCCCTCTAACATGCTTTTAAAGATGAGCGTCAAACACAATTAGACATGATTTCACGTCCTGCTTGCTCCTTTTTGCTTAAATTAGCATGATGAGCTATGATATCTGTGACTGTGTTTCTGAAATCATTAGCAGTTCTTTGATGTATTGACAAACCTAATTTTTTTAATATAAAATGCACAATGGAATCATGGGGAAGTATTTCTGAAACGAAAGAGTGATGTGGCATGTAGAAAATAATATTTTTCTTTGTTGGTTTCCTTATGTTATTGCGATATTGTCAATGCATTGATGAATATGTCCTTTTTTTTCTTATAGGATAATGATGATTTGAGGTTCCTACTGGAAACTGATGATTCTCTGGTTGATGAGATTCTGAAGAAATATACAGGCGAACTATTTGGAACTGTAACTTTCTGAAATTCTGTGCTGTCTTTGATATTATGAGGTTTTAGTTCTGTGTTGCATTATATAGTTTACTGTACAGGGAATGTTTCTTCCTTGAAAATTGTTAGTGCAGTTTATTGCTGACCTGGATTTGGATGCCTTTGTTTCTTTAGATATGTCACATGGAAAACCAACTCGAAAAACTTCTAGATACGACAGTATCTATTTTCAGGTATCTTACTCATGCTAAATAAATGAAAGTAATTGGTTTCTTCCATTGCCTTGAAATTTTCTCAGTTCCTGGGACTTTATTTGCATAAATAATAATAGTTAAAACATCAGGGAAACAGAAACATTCTAAGACCTTTACCAATATTCAAATAGTTGGTTGTAAAGCTGTTAAAATATATTGACATTTTTTATGGACATGGAGTGCCCCAGATCTATTTGTCTGCAATAACGCTAATATATTGCATTTAATCGGACTTGTTTACTGTTGTATTCTCTAGTCTCTTGCTTGACTTTTGTAATGCATACAAATTTTGGTTTTTACTCAGCATTATTGCATTGCTTCAAAATGTGTGCTTTTGTTGGACAGGCCTATGAAGCTTCATGAGAAGCAGCAGCTTCAAAGACGGATTCAGAAGCTATCACCACAAAATCTAGATCGTGTAGTGGAAATAGTACGACAAGGCAAGCCTGTAGGACAGGATAATGATGAAATTCATGTAGATTTAGAGAGTCAGGTAAAAGGATTATCAGATTTTGATTCATTGAGTTGTGCCAATCCCTTCTAATTCTGTCTAATATTGTGTTTTAGGATGACGTGACACTCCAACGATTATTTTACTATGTTGAATCAGTTGAAAAGGGTAACAACCACTCAAGTAAGTCATTGTAGCTCAACTTCAAATACAAGCTACGATGACAAATTATCTGTTGCATTTCACTCTGAGTGGACCCTCCCGTGGAGCTATTTGCGGCTTGTAGTTTACTTCGCTTTCCAGGACTACTGGCAGGTTGGTGAACACCACTTGGTGAATTTCACCATCTTGCACGGAGGACCTGAAGATAAGCATTTTTCATCAAATTTTGGCAAAATTATTCGTTCAGCTGCCGGCTTCATTTCTGACCAGAATATATAGTTTTAGAAACCTAATCGATAGAGAAGCACATTCCAGTATTTTGGTGAGCTGTATTTGTATTTTGATAAACAATATCATTTCATTCATTTGTAATTGAGAAAATACAAGATACAATATCATATACTACGCCTCTAGCTTTGGCCGGTGACAATTGAACTAGGGTAGATCCACAGAAAGTTCAAAACTTGGGTGGCTTTTTCAAGTTTCTTGCTGGATTACTTTTGTGCTTACCTCCACAACTGAGTGAGTTTTGCGGTAGCCTAACGGTTATCAATCATCATATACAGGCTTGAAGTTTTTATAGGAAACCACGGCGTAGAAAGGGTCTGATCCTGACACCGACCCAAGTAGCCTAACGATCCAAACAAATGGTGATTTGTCTTCTTCACTACCACCGGTGGCTGTTTCTTTCCGAATGATCTCTGGCTGTGTGAATCCTTGAACGCATTGAAAATACTGTACCACCAGTTGCACACGACTATATCCCGACCCATCTCTCCACGCAGCAATGGCTTTCTCGTAGAACAAACGATTGCTAAAGCTCACAATGAAAACCCCACCTGGCCTTAGCACGCGGAACACCTCAGCAAATACCTATTCCTCGCATCACCCAAGTTAGGCTTCCTTTAGTTTTGTTTCATGTTAAATAATTGTGGAGATACTGACCTTTTCTGGTTGTTGGAGATACTGCACGCTGACTGTGCACAGCACTGCATCGAAGCTGCAGCTCTCCGATTCAAGCTTTTGGTCCTGATTGAGGTCCTTGACAAAGAAATAATCGAGCCTCGGGTTCTTGGCAAGCTCTTGAGCATTGAGCCCGTGACCCACCACTTTCTTGTACTGAACATCTTTTGGTAGATGGCTTATCCAGGAGCTCATTAGATCAAGAATCTCCGAGCCAGGCCTCAGCTTTTCTCTATAGAGATTGGTCAGGGTGGAGATAAACCCATCATCAACATGGGTCACAAAGCGTGGAAAAGCATAGAACTCTCGGTCGGGGTAGGCGTTGAGTTTGGTTCTACCTTCATTGGACAAAACAAGGCGTCTGATTTTCCCAGCTGATGATGATGGCTGAGCTTCGTGGTTTTCATTCTGGGTGTTTGCCAGTTCTTCAGACGCTCGAATTCTGGTCTTGCATTGGGAAGGGAAGTTGGTGATGGGTCCCTTCTTGGTCGAAATATGCGGGTGCCATGGCTTCAGTTTTGGATGACTGGTGAGCATGGCATCTACGAAGGGGATGATAATATGGGATGCCTGTCGCGGATAACTTGCCCTGAAGGTGCGTCATTTCATATCATCAGCTCATTAACTGAAAAATTTCTGGTCCGGGTCTGGCAAATATGTGGTATATATACACCCGCATCTTTGTCCATTAATGTGGGTTCAAAATGGTATGATTACTAAAGCATAACTGGATGAGGCCTGTAATGAGTGAGAGCCCATACGTAGAAGACTCTGTCCCCTTATCTCACAGTAGAAACGTATGTTTTGTAATTTGGGAACGTAATCTCTAGCGGGTCAATACTGTAATAAAAACACAAAAAGCACCATAAGATCATGAGTATAAGATCCTTAAATATTCTAATCCTGAGGTGTGAATAAAATTAACTAAATTAATCGTCCAAATTCGAAAAACGAAGGAAGATATTTTGAAAAAAAAAAACACCACGAGGTATGGGAGCATTCAACTTGGCTTGTGACTCATAAAAGCGATTTTTCTGAAAAAAAAAAAGTAAAACCAAACGGGAGAACGTGGCATGCAAGATAAATTCTATCATAGACCTGAGAATTCCAGGTCCAGTAATTATTCTAATAAATGCAATAGAAGCAATAGAAGAATCAGCTCAACTAGGAGATGCCAACCTTTCCCCAGATGGACGATTTTACAAGAATCAACTAAGTTGTCTCGCTATTTCAGATATCAAAGATATCATCCGTAAAAGCAACATCTACGGTTTTCCGACTAGTCTTGCGAAGGCCCGAATCTAGGACCGAATCTTAGACGTAGGTTGTCGTAAGTACGGGAAACCTGTAACAGTCTTGGATCATCTGCTGGCACTTGGCGATTCTGCATCCAGAAAAGAAGACACGTGATCATTTCAAATGATCACAGGCATGAGACAACAGATAAGCTTGATGGTTATTACATTAAAAGAAACCGGATTATCAAGCTGAATAGAAGAGAAATTATGCAACATGTAAACACAACCAGAAGCATGTCTTTAATCGACTTAGGACACCGCTGGAAAAAGGAAATTGACCAGGAACATTTTTCTAAGAATCTTTGCTGATGTATCGGTATGTCAGCAATATATACAGCACATAGAATCATACGTTAAGTGGTGGCACGGCAAGAAGACTCACCTTTAAGCCGTTGTAATACGCTTCTACAACGGGAAGAGACAGTGGCAATTTGCGCCCTTGCATCAGATCCCATATATAATTAGCAACTATGTATCCACCGGACTGCAAAAAGGAACATTTCCATTTAAAATGTCAGGCACTTGGAACCATTAACGTTGAATTTCAATTGATAGAAAATACCAAGTAGTTTTCTCACCTTCTCACCAGCTGCAACAAGGAGCAGATCACTACCCATTTTTGGACTCAAGAAAAAGTTTCTGGAACTCATCGCTACCTGTGCAGTTCAACAAATGACATAACAGATACAATGACCATAATATCAGAAACACAAAGACATAATATAACTTAACCATACCAATATTTCTTGGGCAATCTGCATTCCCTTGGGAGTGTGCCCTACCATGGCTCCGCCTATAAGTGTCTACAATTAAAAGAGTTAAAAGACTTTAAGGTTATAACTACCATAAGCACCTCAATTTTGCAGAAACAACAGATGAATTTTGTGCCTAACAGAAACAGATGGTATAACAAATAAAAACTAGCAAATGAACCATACGAGCATAAGAGAAAACTGAGAATGTAAAGAAGGGAGATAATTCCTGGAAAGCACATTTTGTACAGTCACTCATCCCATCCTTAAGTTATGGACAGTTTTGAGATTAATGGTCGGAGAGATTCGCTGAATCTCTGCTCAATACTTGTAGAACTCACTTACCACCAACCAGGAAAGGAGAAAATTTCCAACAGAAATTAGATCATCAAACAGGAAAGAAGAGTCAACCTTTTCAACAATGACTTATTTAATATTTGAGATTATGGATTTTGCACATACAACCAACTCACCACATATAGTTCTACCATAGGTGGCCTTCCAGAGTTCATGTAGTCTTCAAAAACTTTGACACCACGATCAAGGTCTCCAGCATGCAGATAACACCTGCAAATAATGAGTCAGACAACTTTAAGTATACTGACAAAACAGGATTTATTCTGCCTTATTTGGGCCAATAACAAAGAAGAGAGAGTTCCTCTCACGCTATAAATGAGGATCGAGTATAACCAGGGGAAAAATAATAAGTAGCTTCAGTTTTTAGACAATAAGCAAGTTAAGCTTCTTAGAACACCCATGTGAATGGTGAGCTTGTATGAATAAAGGCATATCTGTTAATACCAATCCTGGATCTATAATGAATTAACAAGCGCAGCTCTAAATATAAAAATTTTAAGGACAAAAAGAAACTTGAAAATTAAAAATCATGCTGTCAAATCACATCTGGTAGAGTGTAATAAAATATGTAATTGCAATTGGGCCCACAGTTTGCATTGGCATATTTGTACTGTCATTTAATATAGAACTTTCTATTTTTGAAAGAAAAAAGAACCATAAAATGTTTGTAACAAGAAGGAAGATTTTTATCTGACACAAAGGTTCCTATAGGGCATATAAAAATCCAATCAAGCCTGGAGAGAAAATCAGACTAAAGCAATTAATCCAGGTAATATCATCTTCAACTAAAAACTATAGAAAATAGTCACCTCATTACTTGCATCAGAATGAAGACATCAGGAAACCTTCTGTCCTTGCTAAGCATATCCAAAAGTGTGTCCATAGCCTACCAAGAAAAAAAACACAAAAGCTCGATAACTATTTACTAGGAAAACGACAGTATAGTAAAAAGTACTGGCCACCTGAAAAATGCCTGCAAAGAACAAAAATTTAAAACAATTTCTTCGCAAGAGACTCATAGTCAACTAAAAATATATCCTAATTAAAGATTAGGAAAAAAAATCTAGAATTATGCCCATTCCAACACCATCAACCATTTACCAAAAGAATTATCAACCAGCTACTTAAAAATCTGCACATTTCTCTCTGCCGAAACTAGACAAAACAAAGGACAAGGAAACAGACTCCAAGCTTAATTATTGTACCAATCTGTCCAGACCAAAAGAACAAGATTTTTTATGTCCTCAGAATAAAGTATATACCCTAGGATCAGATAGGACCAGATCTCACTTTTGTATAAAAGCAACAAGATATTATTCTGGACTAGCTGCATATGTCTAGTATATATCAGTAACTCAGACTCACTATGATTATTGATTAATAACGATCTCCTAGGCAACTACTGAGGGCCAAAGCAGCTCTAAATAACCCAACAAATAAAATTTATATCCATAATTTAAAATATTGCTTCTAGGTTAAGGAGTAAAGTTAATTTTCACTTTCCCATTTTTCATAGGCTGAGAAAAAAATTACTACAGAGAGCAGTCACATACTGATTGGCATAGCAAGGACAGATCAAAGATGATACCTCAACATTTTTTAGTTCGGCACATGCATGGCATGCAACATGATAAATTGTTAGATCCTTTTGGAAAAAACCACCACGACGATGAACATAATCAGCAGTAGGTAAATTATATAACTCCTCTTGGGAAACACCCATCATAACATTTTCTGCATTGTCTCTTGTCACATCCACTGGCGACCACCCCTTTGACTGCTCAACCAACTCAATAATCTTTTGAAAAAAAAAACAACATTAGTAGAAAATCTCTTGAACTTGAAGCATCAACAAAAAACCCGAACCATCAAAATATAACTCGAACATCAAAGGATTATAAAATTACTTTAGTTGCTGTATCATCAGATAACGGTCTCTTATTCAAATGTGCTGTTATAAGTCCTGCATAACAGAACTCGTTCAATCCAGCACCAGCAGCAGTCATATCACGTACAATTGCATACCTGTAGAAGTTGAATGTTTATCATATTAAACAAATATCTTGCTCAACAGTGCCCCAGTTGAGGTGCATCAACGTTAAATGTTTTCCTAGGTCCAAAAACCACAAAAAAATTAGGAGAAAACAACTAGTTGTCAAGTCAGTTCTCAGTCCCTGAATTCACTGGAAACTTATATTTTACATTTCTATTCATCACTGTATGAACTTCAATTTCGATACTGAAGCCAATCATGTTTATTGGATTGCACAGAGTTCATTAAATTGACTGACAATCCCACACATATAATTCAGGCAAAAAAGGTATACTGTCTTGTCATAACATCAAGTAATTAGTCATCAGCATCTGAGAATAGTCAGTGAAATGGAAGAAAAAGGAATAAACCGTGAAGGAAATAGCATACACTCTATCTAATCGACCATCAGCTGCACATGTATTAAGTAGGCAGATATATGTTTGTCCATTTGGCTTCACTTGATAATTCTTCATTTCTTCCAAAATCTTCATTTGACAAGTAAAACAAACAGAATGAATTATTAAATATATGGAAAAAGTGAGACATGTTAAGGAAACATCATTAAAAAAGGATAAGCTAGCAGACGAGTGCATCATTTACCTGTAATGCACGGTCAGACTTCTTACACTTCCCACAAGTTGAGATCAAAAAATTGTACAAAACAACCTACAAACAGATACGTACAGACAGCCCATCAGAATAATTCACAGATCAAAGTGACCAAAATGCATACCTACAGCACAAAACTAAATTCACATCTATATCTCCATTTGGCTTATATATGGTTTCATTCTGCTGAAGCAAAACAAAAGTTATTCGCACTTTTAGGAATCAAGTATCACCCAAGTGACCAAAAGACATACAATCCCACAACTAATATAAATCTAAAAACAAAGAACATACATCAGGAAATAAACCCATTGCTTTCATTTCGTCCCTGAAGTAGAAAGCATCCTGCATGCGCGCACCTTTCATGGTCCCAACAATCAACGAGTGGAATGTATCTCGGCTAGGTTGCACCCCATCTAACATCATATCGTCATAGACATCCCTCAACAGGTAATGCCTACAAAAACTCCAATTTCAACACTTGCACAACCGACAATATACATTAACAGCAGTCAACTAATCCAAAAACATGAATATTCAAGCGAGACCTGCGCTTTGCAGTGAGAGAGCTAACAACGGTATTGTACTCTGATAAATTATTCGCATAGTTCCGCTTGGCGTACTCTTCTGTGGATGCAGTAGAGAAGTATCTGCCACCCACTGCTCGAAGCAGAGACCTCTTTGTAGCTATGAACACAACACAAAAGTGTGGGAAACTGCTGATCAGATGAAGAGATTTCGCACAATGCTCAACAGGGTGTTCATGAAACTGAACTCTTTAGATTCATAAATAAGAAAGACGCTACCTTGAATGAGGATCCTCATGTTCGATGTAGGAGTAAGCAGCGAGAGTAGGGTTTAGTAAAGATGCTTATCTTCCAAGGAGAAATTTTTACGAATAATTGTTCCCTTCTCTGTTCAGCTAGCCACCGGTCGTACGGTGGAACAAAAAACGCAGCGTTTCACCCGCAGCTTCTTGGATCTGGGCCGACTCCTGGGTTATGACACATTAGGTCTTCTTACTGTTGGCATAGGCTTGTGCCAACATTAAAGAACCGGCCCATAACCCATAAACCATAAACCATAAACCATAAACCATAAACCTAAACCAACATATGTCTACCATTTGTCCGAAGAAATAAAAGGGAGACAGACTAACCGGCTACCGGGTCATGTAGTTCTTTAGTTGCCGACTCCATGTTTATTAACATGAGTTTGTCCTTTGTTTTGCAAGAACAATGTTGGTAGAGGAGAGATCAGCTTGTAATAGTAAAAAGTGAACCCAAAAAACGAAAAGAAAAGAATGGTCATTTTCTTTTGTGTCAAATCTATATGAAAGAGCAGATCGAAGCCAGAAAGGATGAACCTTCAGTTTGAAGATTCAATCCCATCGCATTCCCTGCGCACAGCTGGTCCGTAAATGATAGATAAGTTTTTGTTGGTATTTTCATGTTCTTCAATAACACTCCTCAACCATAAACATGGGCATTCGCACGGGCTTGATAAAGTTGTTTATTGCTCTGCTGTTTATATCCATCTGGTTGGAAAGTACAGTAAAGAAATAAAAGACTTGTCGTCCTATCGAAAGCTATCATGTAACATCTCCCATCTCATTGATCATCAATTTTAACATGACAAGTTTTCATCCATATTCCGAGAATTCGAAACCTGATTCGTAAGTATTTAGTTAGTGTTCGAGTCCGAATAATATGGATGAAGCTCGTTTTGTCAGATATTCATTAAAATACATATGTTAAGTACATCACAGCAACGTAATACTTCATCTGGCACTGCATTATCCAACTTCTTGGGTTAATTTACAGATCTTAGATCACTGGAAAGATGGGTTCCATATGATAGCAGCACCTTCTTTGTTTATTTTGATTGCATATTTTTACTAGTAGAAGACAGATTGGGCAAGCTACTTCATCGCAACCCTTCATTGATGCATCTGAGAGGGGTACGATTACAGGGGGAGATTAGAATGCAAAAGGAAGCTCATTTACCGACGCTGCGAAGAGAGTATGTTGAAGAGAAACCATCAAGGCGAAGGGGAACGGGAACTTGGCCATGATAAGATTTCTGATGAGTCTTCTTGAGTGAAGTAGGATTGATCTGCAAGAACAGATAGTTACCAGCGAAAAGATCACCAAAATGACCCTGACCTTCCTTAAATCTCCGCAACACTTTAGCACACGAAAGCCTAACCAGCCTGGTCTTCTTCCTAAAGAACTTCCTCAAGCTTGGAATCCTGAGTCTGAATCGCCTCTTTATATGCGCCCTCCTGAACTTGAACCAACTTCTTCGTCTCGCTACCACTCTCTTCCTTTCTTCAAATTCATCAAACAGAATTTCTTGTTGCAGCTTCTGGTATGAAAACCTGGCGGCCGAGGACATTTCAGTGCAGAAACTTGTGGTGCCGATGATGATCAGTTTATAAAGCTTGAAGAGTAGCTAACTTAGCTAACCCTTCCTCTGTTTCTACCCAATAGAGAAGCTTGACATGGTTTCTATACTAGAAAAAGACGCAAGAAATAGAGGGTATAGGCGTTACGAAGAAGCAGTTGGGTGCATTGAATGCTAAAGCAGAAAATGTTAAGGAAGTGAGTATTATTGTGTAAGTTTTACTACATATCTCGCTAGTTAGGTTGCTTCATCCACTATCCTAATCAATCCGGTCGCTGTCACCACCGCGTTCCAATTATACTTTCTTCATCTACTATCCTTATCAGGTAGTTGTCGCCACCACATTTCGATCTCCACTTCTGATCACCCTCCCTATTGTATCGAGCTGTCCGTGATAACTCCACCGTTGTCAAACTTTATTGCGTCAACGCCGACGTGCGGCCATTGGCTCAAGGAGATAAAGGGCCACAACACCTTTTCTCTCATTGACTATGTATTTACAAAGCCCAATCAGGAGTGTATAGGAACCTCCTGCTTAGTATGGTAAAGCGTAGGTTCAAGCATTGTTCAATATTACCTCGTCGGATTTGGACCAGCAGACACGAATCGAATCTTTACATGATTAAGAGGACAAGGACAAAGACAACCCATCCTCCGTGTGGTCACATAGACAAGGACCACTCAACAATAGGGAGAATCCCATGTGACCAACCCAAGTGGTAACCCAGGTATATCACTGCAGAGCAATTGGTTCTTGTGGATTGAGAAATAGATTTATCCACGTTACACATTCTAGCTTCAGACCCAGTTCCAAATTCCTGAAACAGGACGACCTACAGGAACGAGGCAATAGATTTCTCCGTTGATCTTTCTTTTTCATTCATAACAACATTAAAGCTCATGATCAACCAGTGGCCCCAAGATAACGAACAGCAGCTGATCGCTTGTTCAGCTAAAGCACAGATTTCACGTCAGAGTGACCACGCTATTAAAGAAAGAAACATCTGGTAGGTAGGGGAGGGGAATGAAATCATGAAGAAACCAATCAATCAGAGGTATTTATTTACACAGGGAAGGATTCTATCTTCCTAAAATCCAACATCATGAATCTGAAAAACTAACCAAACCCAACATTCTGAACTGAGAAAAAAATAAATAAAATGGAAAAGAAAAGGAAATAAAGCTATCCGTAGAGCTTTATTCTTGTTTGGATTGGACTTCGACAGATTGGACATAACTGTAGAGTTTCTCCGCATTCGCAACATGTCTGTTGAAGGCATCATAAGAAAAAGAGAAGTTGTAAATCATTTTCTTTCATTGACAGATTCAATCCAAAAACTTTGAAACTAAAAGCCGCAAGCAAAGGCTTGTCGGGTGGATGGAAAATCTACCTGATGGCCGCAACCAAATGCCATGTCCTTTGAATTAGTCAGACAAATCGCGCACAGCTGCATGTATAACCACAGTTAGTGCTCATATACTCGGTAGCAGCAGAGGAAGTTGCATGATTATGAAAATTCACCCCCAAAACCAGTAGATAACTAAGCTTCCCATCCCATTATGGAGGAACAGTTCATGTATATGTTACGATGCCGGATCATACAACGTGGAAATGAGAAGAAAGCAAAAAATGCATCTTCAAAAGAACATGAGCGATAATGGCATAAATTCAACATACAAAATCCACATTTTCAAACAGAAGATAAGCCTATCACTAGATATGGAATTTTTTTTTTTACTTTATAGCAACTCACCAGATTATCATAGGCTGAACTCATGACAGGAGGCGCTGAGCTGATAGGCTGAGGTTCTGGTTGATAAGGAGGAACATGAGGCTTAAAACTGGTGGAGCGTGAAGCTTTGGAGCTGGTGAAGGATGATGCACCATATTCAGGAGGAGGCAGGTGAACCCTCTCAGAAATATTTCCGTTTCGACGACTACTCGACACCAACAACAAACACGTGTAAGTTCAAGTGATAAAGGACCTTGAAATTAGCCAGTGGTGAGTAGCATACATACCCCAATATGTTAAGCTCTATTGTTGCCTTGTACTGAGAAGGAATTTCCATAAGAGCAGCAAGAGCAAATTCCGTCTCCTTTCGAGCTGCGTCCACATTCTTCGACATAATTTCTGTGAAATTTACAAACTAGAAAAAGAAACAATTATTGGAAAATCTCATCAATTCGGCTTATTGGGGAAAAAAGATAGATAAAATTCAGTAGTTCAAATATGCACCTGGAAATTATCAAATTCTCGATGAGGGATGTTGTCATCAAATTCTCTCATCATGTCCCAAGGCCCATCTCCAACCCCAACTAATATAATGGATAACGGAACTTTACTGCAATTAAAAATGCACCCAGTGTAAAACAACTAGAAGGAAATCATCTTTCAGAATAAACCAGATACCCAGACTTTACCTTGCTTTTACTATTGCTTCAACTGTTTTTTGCTCCTGCGGGCTTAGGTGGCCATGTTCGGTATCGACACTTCTAGTAACCTAAGACAACCACCAGAAATACTATCAAGGCATAAAATAAAATACTCAAAGGATAAGAAAGTAACTATCTTTGTCACAGCGTCAACACACCTGACCATCTGCAATTATCACTAATACATGATATTGACCACCACTCCGCTCAACAATGGTCGCTGCCATTTCAATGATTGGTGCAAATGAGGTAGGTCCTGCCACAAAATGATAATTAGAACAAACTTGCTGCTTCCATCAACAAGTTCAAACTAATTCTGGGGTAAGAGAAACAAGATAGAAGACTATGACTCAAACCTGCAAGCCTTAGGTTAGGCACAATTTCCCTGTAACGACCCAATACTTCCTCAAATCCATTACAAAACCTCTCATCAGGATAAAAGCTGAATACATCCTGGTCGTGTGTCGAAGCTGCCAAAACAAAGATGTCAAATGCTTGTTTCCACACATTCTCTTCAATTGAATTATTTAAGTCAAATATCAAGACATACCATCCCCAAAACCAAAGCAGGGTATCAAGTTATCCTCATCAAATGCAGCCAAAGTTTTCCCAATAATGGATATGGCTTGTTCATAAGGATTTAACCCATCTCCAACATGATGCAGACTTCGTCTGTTAAATGACTTTGCACCTATCCACAATATCTATATCACAAGCATGTTCGAAAATTGCTTATAAGACACATCGTAAGCAGCACAGAAGACAAAGCCTAACCTGTCCACTCATTACTTTTTGTGAAATCAATACCAACAATTAGATTAGAGGACTCGAGACCAGCACGCGCAAGAGCCTCAGTCACCTGCAAAGAAGACAGCCGTATATGTAAAACCAATAACAGTTCGCCACTCTTATAATGCTATGTCTCATTTGAACTTCAAGCCCCAAACCATGTCAAATGAATACAGTAGCATCTTAGATTACCTGATCCAATGACTTGTAATCATCAGCAATTCTTGAATATCTCCGGTCAAGCCTTCTTTTCTCTCCTCCAGAGTTTTGCGAGGAGGGATAAGATTGCGCTGATCCATAAGACTGCTGGGGTGGTGCATAGGTGTAACTATCTTGTTCATAAGTTGGTTGAGGATATCCTTGATAACCAGCACCCCAGGAAGAAGAATCTGAACGACAAGAAGAATTCGACCTCCAGCTGTTATCCTTTGAACTTTTGCCCCCCATCAACTCAACGCTTATCTATAAACGTGAAGAAATTCACAGATTTATAAAGAAAATCCCACTTCTTCTGCTTGCAGAAAAAAATTTGCAATAAATACCCCAACAATTCCACCAAATCGTTATTCTTTGTATGACCAACTTGAAAGAAACAACACCCAGGCCAGCGAAAAGGACTCAAAAACGGAGAAACTGGAAATATATGATTCAGTTACAATTCTATGAGCTGATAAAAGGAGAATGAACTACAACGAAATGGAACCATCAAGGAAGTTTCAAGTTTGGCGACCTAGCCAACTGGCGGCTCTATATCGATGAATAGCTTACGTAACTGCTGTCCCAATTCCCACCGCTTCATAGAAACAGGGTTTATCACTTAAAGGACAAGTTAATGCCATCCTGTAATAAAGTTTAAAAAAAAGACAGCCAGCTCCTATGAGAAAATTGCGACTAAATTTGGCAGGATAATGAAATACTTAGCACAAAAACTGTCGTCGAACGCATAAATCAGCGGACGGCACCGTCACCAACTTGCAGAACAATCCAAATAAAATATGAAAACGCCGCAGGATAACACGTTTATGGTGAAATCAAGACATCCATAACAATCCAAAGAAAATATAGAAGGGCCCGGTATTGGCACACTACCGGTCAAAATCCCCTATCGAGCGACTTAGTAAAAGACACAAACTTTCACCAGCGTCCACACTTCAAAACGACCACATTGCACAAGATCTTAACTTTTCTAGAATCCCATCCAGGATTAAACCAGGAACATCTCCTATAGCCAGGAAATTGAAAAATAAATTCAGAGTTTGCTAACCTCGAAAACTAAAAGACGCAATACCCTCTGAGCGCTTATTCTAATTCGAAGTTGGAGATGGACTACGATGGAGGAATCCTTACAAAAGAAAGTATCTTTATGGAGTGGAGAAAGTGGGAACCCTTTTTTCCTTCACTTTTTAGGGTTTGTAGAGTTAATTGTATATTTGGGGGGACATGGAAACTTCCCGCTTTAGCAATTATGGGGCAGTTTTATTTTTTTCTGGTATTTCGCAAAGATGTTTTCTTTATTCGAAAGACAAACTTTGAGTGGCTGCCCATTGGATCCGCATCCGCATGGAGGGAACTATATAAGTTAAAAGCCAGTGTCTTTTGCTTTCTCCCCTTCTTTTCTACAGAGAATCAAAACAGATCCACTTAAAGCCGGGTAATTGCAACATTAACATCGTTGGGCCCCAAAAGACTAAAGAGGATCAAAACTACCGCACCCGTCGCCGCTCTCTGTTTGGCTGCGATGGAGACGGGGCTATATAAACTACCCACGTCATCTTCCGCTGTCTCTCTTTTTGTTTCAGTTAATGATGCAGGACCACATACCCTATTCTATCTCCTGATGATATGGCATTCTGAAGAGCACCCAAAGACTGCTGCTAAGAAACCGCGTAAACCCGCCCGACCAAAGATCTTGTTTTGTGTATTTCTGTGATCATCTTGTCAGGTGAGGAAATAACTTGGAAATTTCTCCCATGGCTAAACAGTCTTGAAGATTGTTAAGGAAGACTCATTAATAAAAAATGGAAATTTTCATTTCCCAAATTTCCAAAAATATTATACCGAGAGTAGTAAAGACGTAATGACAACAAAAACGTCTCATGCTGTATTGTAAACGCTGTCCGTCTTTCTTCTTTTGAGTCACCGCCGACTCTGGTCAAACTTGCTATGGGAAATTTTGCAGGGCGTGTGGACACAAACATGTCAACGTATCTTTCTGTACGACTCTTCAGAAAAGTAATGTGGTTTCGTGGGGTGTTCGTCAAAGACTAACGTGTCAAATTGATCACCGAAGTCTCGGCTGACAATAATTGGTAATCGGTGGACTCTGCAATTTTGTGATAAACCTGGCGATAATGGACTCCACTGCCGTGATTACAATAGGCAAGTTTGAGCAGAAATCTAGAGGTGGGGACGCATAAAATTAAGTCTCAGGTTCCCTGATGAATAGAGAAAGAGAAGCAGACGAGTGTGAAAGTTTATGCCATGTGACTGGATAGCTCTACCGATGATTTCTTCGACAGAAGCCAAGTCTCCTCGGTCAAAGGCAGCTTTTCCTTCTATAATTTTTCGATGATCGATGACGTCACCAGCTATTAGATCGTATGATGATGGACCATGGTCTGATAGAGAAGAAGACGCCATAGTTGGAATCAAGATTTAAGGAGCACTTAAACTCGTTCTCTGAGAGAGAGAAACGGTGAAAAAATAGCTCAGATGAGAAGGGATTTATAGGCGGGAAGAGCTGTTGAACTTTGTTGTTGAGCCAATTCTTTCCCTCTGTATCTTCCTCTCGAGCACACACAACCACCAATGGCATCTTCTCAGCTTGTGCGTATCAGAGTATGGGGTCAGTGAGGCCACTGTAAGTATCTTATACCTGGTGTTGTTCTTCAATTATGTATTGAGAATAATACTGACTTAATATTATTTTTTAAAAATTTATTATGTATTGAGAATAAATCCCAGATAAGTACTTCGGGAACACCATAAAACTAGCCCCCCACTATCTACTATCTCAGCATTAGTCTTTGCGTGGCTTTTATGTGAAGCAGATGGGGCATGAAGTCTTTTGTCGAAACAATTACTGTACATCTGATCTGTCCTATCTCTAAAGTTGTCATCTTTTATATCCAAACTGGACTGTCAAACATTTCCAGATTTGTATCCCCGAGACCTAATAGTCTGACACAAACAGTGTCCTGAATTAATTATTCTTTGTCGAAGGAGCTTTGAGTGTTGTAGCCGATGGGTCTGTCTACTAAAATTCAAAGACCACCATGGTTAAAAACGATGGATAATTCAACTTCCTAGCTGGATCCCTCAGATACAGGAACAAGAAAAAGCTCAAATGCAGACCCTGGAGGACCCCACGAGGAAAAAGGGTCTGGGAAGAGCAAAAGGTCAGAGGCAGTAGGTTGATGGTCCATTTATTTTACAAATCTTGGGGTGATATTCTATTAGTGTTGGCTAACAATGAACACCAACCAATCAAATCCCTCATTATCTTTCTCCTAAAATAAGCTTGACCGCACTTAAACAGGACCTCATTCAAAAGGTAATCAAAATTCTTACAAGATACGCTACGAAACGACAGTTCAGACTATCTACTTCCTCAGTGTTTCACTTTACTGGATTGCTCTTGTCCCGCGAAAAATCTTCTCTTGTAAGGAGGAGAGAAGGGGATATCTTTGAGCTTCACAAGCACCGAGTTGGATCTTGCTTGTGGCTTATAGAATGAAGCCAAAGAGCGATAGACTTCACTCCACAAGGCTTCTAACTTACTGTTTGATCGGAGTCATTGTTCTTCTGGGCTTGTTTTGTTTGTACTTTGGATCCTCCTTCGCTCCGGGCTTATCCGGATCCGGCTATTCCTCTAGGCATGACGGGACGGATCCGGTGCTCGGTGAGTTTTCCCGCAACCGGGATTTTGATGATTCATTGGAGGACCTAGAACATAATCCAGAAGTTCACCGCAGCATACCTGTACGTTTTACACTTGCCTTTTGTTTTCTTCGATGGAAAACTTTTACTGGGTTTGGTTGCTTTAGGCGATAAATATACAGAATTGCATACATTTCGTTGTCAAAAGATTGTTTAATTATATATTTTGTTGGTTATGTGATTGAACGTATTGAGGGTCGTTTATTTTATGTGAAGTGAAGTGCTAATTAAGCATAAAGTCATCGTTTTGATCGAAACCTTTGGTTAATTAAGATGTTTTTTGTGTTAATTTTTGTGTACTGCAGATCTGTGATGAAAAGTATTCGGAGTTGATTCCGTGTTTAGACAGAAACCTTATTTACCAACTCAAATTGAAGCTCAATCTGTCATTAATGGAGCACTACGAGCGACACTGTCCGCCTCAAGAGAGGCGCTTTAACTGTCTAATTCCACCCCCGGTTGGGTACAAGGTCAGTGAGCTTTCTTGCTTATTTGTGTGTTGGTGAAACATGGTCACTTAATTTGATTCCGATGAAATGAAGTCATGTTTTAGAACTCCAGATACCTATAGGGTGGCCAGAGAGTAGAGATGAAGTCTGGAAGGCAAATATACCGCATACACACCTTGCGCAAGAGAAATCGGACCAGAACTGGATGGTGGTGAATGGTGAGAAGATCAATTTTCCTGGTGGAGGAACACATTTTCATCATGGTGCTGATAAGTACATCGTTGCTCTTGCTCGGGTACTATGGCAATTACATCATGATGCTTTGTTTGGTTTAAAACTGGTTTTATGGATAAAGAAAATGTATTGCCACCAAGTTTTTTTTCAAATTCTTTCAAGTTTTTGGTAATAATGTGGTTGCACTACAGTCTTTCTATTTTTCTTCCCTTTAATTCAATCCGGAAATCAATATGGTATTGCAGATGCTTAAATTTCCCAGTGATAAGCTTCATAATGGTGGAGCTATCCGGAATGTTCTTGATGTTGGCTGTGGAGTTGCAAGTTTTGGAGCCTATCTTCTTTCCCACAACATTATAGCAATGTCCATTGCACCTAATGATGTACACGAGAATCAAATACAATTTGCACTGGAGAGAGGGATTCCGTCTAGTCTTGGTGTCTTGGGGACTAAAAGACTCCCTTATCCTAGCAGGTCTTTTGAACTGGCTCATTGTTCACGCTGTCGCATTGATTGGCTCCAGAGAGACGGAATTCTTTTACTAGAACTGGACAGATTACTAAGGCCAGGAGGTTATTTTGCATACTCTTCTCCTGAAGCTTATGCACACGACCCTGAGAACCAGAGGATATGGAATTCCATGCATGATCTTTTGAAAAGAATGTGTTGGCGGGTTGTTGCAAAGAAAGATCAGACTGTTGTTTGGGGAAAGCCACTGAGCAATAGCTGTTATTTGAAGAGAGAAGCTGGAACTCAGCCACCTTTGTGTGGTACTGATGATGATCCTGATGCTACCTGGAATGTACCCATGAAGGCATGCATCTCCCCTTATTCAGCAAGTAAGTATCATGCATGCACATTTAGTACAAGAGTAATATTCTTTTGTGTGTTGATAATCTAATATTTGTGATCTGATACTACTAGTGGACAGTTGTATGTGCATGGATCCGTATGTACACTCACAGATTTGTCTACATTATTACAGAGATGCATCAGGAAAAAGGAAGCGGACTGGTTCCTTGGCCAAGGAGGCTTACTACAGCACCCCCTCGTTTAGAAGAAATTGGCATCAGATCTGAGGAATTTCAAGAGGACACTGTATGTTTATGATGATATATAGTCCTTTCTTCGCATCCCTCCCCTATTTCCACCCTCAATCACATATCTACCACTTCCAGCTACTAAGAATTTCTTTTGTTGCAGAGCATATGGCATTTTCGAGTGTCCGAGTACTGGAAGCAGATGAAATCTGTTGTCCGGAGAAGTTACTTTAGAAATGTCATGGATATGAACTCAAACCTTGGTGGTTTTGGTGGTGCCCTCAAGGACACTGATGTATGGGTGATGAATGTTGCCCCAGTCAACATGTCAGCTAGATTGAAGATCATTTATGATCGTGGCCTCATTGGAACCGTTCATGACTGGTAGGCTAATATCCTTCATTCCCAATTTCAATCAAGCTTTGTGTTGTTTCTAAGTGAAGCCAGTTTCCCTATATTTATAGGTGTGAAGCATTTTCTACATATCCGCGCACGTATGATCTTCTTCATGCCTGGGCAGTATTTTCAGAGATCCAGGAGCGAGGGTGCAGTTCTGAGGATCTACTAATTGAAATGGATCGAATCCTGAGGCCACATGGGTTTGTCATCATAAGAGATAAATCTTCAATCATAAACTACATCCGGAAATACATTTCTGCCTTAAGGTGGGATCATTGGATATCAGAAGTAGAGCCAAGGAATGATGCTCTCACCTTGAGCGAAGAACGAGTTTTGATCGTGAGAAAGAAGCTGTGGAATGGAGGGGTTTCAACACTGTGATATGACAACAGGTACGCTCTCTCTGCCTTTCCAGTCTTCTTAGCTCAGGAGGGTGGTTTTTCTTCTTTGATGGAAAAAGGGATAATGATTTCCATGCAAACAGGATATATGGTATTTTGAGATTTAATTCTCCAAAAAAGACGAATGGTTTCCTTCCTTTGCAGGTGTGGTTGCTATCTGATGCTTTTGGAGCCTTTGGTACCAGTTTGGTAGTATGGGAAGGCTGACTTTCTTATTTTTCCACCATTTCAAGACGATGAGATCGCTGCGTGAACCCACACAACTTCATTCTACAATGTGAAAGCAGCAGGCAGATAAAAACTGCAAGATACAGCGCTTTGAACACCAGTTTTCTTGGGGCACATAGAGAATAGAAAGCTTCGATGAAACAATGGTGGATGGTTTTTGTGTTCATTGGAATGTAATTGGTTAAAGATTTTTGTATGCAAGTTTCGAACTTACATTGATCAATTAGCAAATGGTCTTTCCCTTTTACTTGAAGAATGGCTAGCATGCCTACATTATAAAAGATGAACAAAATTTGACACCGTCATTCAGAATTACTACAAACTAGCTCAAAATAGCTCAAAAAGAAGAAACACTTCAATTTGGAGATCGTAAGTCTCTACTCCTTAAGCTTGCCCCTTTTCCCTTCCAAATGCAAACAGCTGAATTTATGGATTGATAAATGCAAAAAATGACAATCCAAAATACACAAGGTACCGAATAAATTATGAGGTTAAGTTCTTCCGACTCTTCTTCTTCCTTGGAGTAAAACTGCTGGGTTTAGTTTCAACGAACAGTCTCTTCGACCTGAAAAGGTAGAGCAAATAAGTATCTCACTCCCGGAGAATAAAGCCATACACATGCACGAACTAAAAGAGAGGAAGAAGAGGCGAAACATACTGCTTAGGGAGCTCTCCTGAATCCGTGATGTCATCTTCGACTGGATCATCAGCTAATGAAGAAAATATCACTAAGTTAAAGTCAGAACAGAAGGTAATGTTCCATACTGGTTTCTCTATTAGACTTCAAGTAAGGTTCAGTTTTCTACGACAAAACCAGGCTTAACACCAACTAAGAATAAAGCCAATCGATCCCACCCAGCCAAAGTCTCATCTCACGCTGCAGCAGCCATTAGATAAGACTAATGTATTTTCTCTATTTTACATTATATAATCATCGACACACCCAAGAACAAAGCCATTCGGCTTCCAACTGTAAGATTCACCAAAATGAGTTGCAACGAAAAAAGTATAGCATGGAGAGCAGGAATGCTAAACTTAGAGGCAGAGACTCTAAAAAGTGGCTAAACTTGATTTAGATCGCTAATCACTTTCAAAAGAGTCATTTAGTGTCATCAGCTACAGCAATGCACCTTTGCAGTCAACATCATAGCTTTGTGAATGGATGCAGTCATCAGCTATCAACTCAGGTCAATTTAATGAAGATAAATCACACTTCATATCAAAGAGAATGTGTATGCCATGGAACTAATCACCTGTCTGCCTAATGATTAAAACCTTCCGAACCAAGATATTACATGATAATTCCATTAATTACCCCCAATCATACCAAAGAAATAAGCATAAGAAAACAGTGTCTAACTAAAAATTAGAAAGGCATAGAGAGAGCACACCTGCTTCATTTTCTTCATCGTTTTCCTGTCCCGAATCAGTATCAGAACCCCATCGATCTCCTCCATCATCAAAGTCCCATCGCTCTCCCACAGGTGGAATCCAAAAGTCTCCTTCTTCGACATCACTACAATTATCTGAAGAATTCCTAGCCTCGGAGATAATCTCCGTGACTTTCTTGCCCCTCTCTTGCTTGTTCTTCTTCCTTGCTCCACTGGACTTTTCCTCTCTCTTTTTCTCTGCTTTCTCCTCTTCCTTACTAGCAGATACTAATTTCCCCATTTCCTTTTGCTCTACAAGGTAATTAAAAAATTTCCGTCAAGCCAAATTAGTTACGATGCTTTGATTTCTTTCCAAAGGCAAAAATTAACCCAAACACAAACCTAGTTTATTGAGGAACCGTTTTCCATTGATGTGCTTCCATATGTGTTCCTCAGACTTATTGACAGTATCCGCGGTTAACTTACATATCAGTTTTGAACTGAAAAAGGCAAAGGAACAATTGAAATAAAATCGCCGTGAAGCATTCAATTAGCTTTACATTGACAGAGACTGACCCAGCATCTCAAGCGAAAGATTGAGTCTTTAAGACCAAGGAAACAGTTATCACGCATACCAAACAAGCTTTCAATTTTATTTTACAATCCGGCCAATTAAATAACTGGGTATCGGCGAAGCAATCAAGGTTTCAACTTTGCAGCAGAAATACAGTAACCAAACAACTGGGTAAAAAAAAAAAAAAAGAGAGATGGGCAAGTTTTCTGGTGTACCGGGACAGAGGGTCTTGCTTGAACATGTTAAGAGGGGGCTTTTTATTGGCCAAAGCAAAGTCGATGAGCCCCAAGCGGCAACGTTTGCTCAGTGAATACGATTCCTTATCTTTGGCCAACAGTTCGTGCCCCGTCTCAACGCACTTAAACCTGCCGTTCCCAAGCTTGGTGAAGCTAGGCGAGCCCAGCAAATTACTCCCTTCCTTCTCCGCTTTCATGTTATCTTCCGACATCTTTACGGCGGCTTCTATTGGCTTTAGGATACTGTATTCGCTCAGACGAGTGTTTAGTGTTTTTAGCTGTGTTAAATACAGCACGAAAAGGCTATATGAACTTTTTCATAGGCTTCTTCTATCCACAATACAGAACAATTTCTAAAGAATTTTATTTTCTTAAAAATAATTATTAGTATACAATAATTTTATTATGTTTACAAATTTTGAATAAAAATATAAATCTAATAAATTTTAAACCAAATAAAAAATAAGGGTTTTTTTAATATAGATATTTATAGATTTATATTAAAATTTGCACAAGAATAAATAAAAAAAAAAGGCAGAACAAATTAGTCACTGCCTACAGTTTATCATATATGGGAAATGGTGATATTCTAACATTGTAAGTAACATATTTCAAAAAATCTCAATATTAACAATGATGCAATTTCGTGCAAGTTTAGGATAATGTCGGCCGATTAATAACCTAATTTTTCACCCCTAGATGCATCCTGGTGCAGGCAGATAGATGCACTTTGATGATTCACTGCGTGGTCAGTAGTCAGAAGAAGCGTGGCATATCTTGGCTTGTTTCCAGGCCAGGAAGGGAGCTAGCTATGTAAGAACATCAATTATGCACAGCTATACAGAAAGGGATCATCACTGACGATGCCCTTCTGGTAAGGCAACCACTCTGTGGAAGGGAACTGTTCTTCTTGGCAAGGCACCATCTTCCTCGTCATCGTCGAATTCAAGCAAATAACTGCGAGGTCAAAGGCATGAACAGACATGTCAGGTTCTGGTACAACAATGATAACAGCTAATGTGCATAGTCTTGCGAGTTTAATAAGAGAAGGAAAATATTACTTACTCGTCTGTCTTCCTCTGAAGATATGTGGAGAATGATGGATCGAGGTCACCGCAGAGTGTGGACAAGACGATCAGTAATCAGTGTTAATCCATAGTTAAGTAACAAGCAGATTAAAACTAAGAGGATGGAACAGTAACCTTCCGAGGTGGACTGACAACAGTTGCCTTGTATAATGCTGATGTTCCAGGATAAACAGCCAAAACATGCCTTCCAGGAGGAAAGTCAGGGACACTAGAAGGATCATTTCGCTTGGGGAAAGGTATAATGCATGACAAGGGCAGCTTGTACTTTCTAGAAACATAAACAGCATTTGTATGAGCAAGCCATCAGCATACATGCTCAAGGAAAATGGCAAAGACAAATCAAGAGAAAGAGGATTAATAGTGAGTAATTTACAAAATAGAGCTATAAAGCTACCTTTGACCACCACCACCCTCTTCATCATCACCTGGTTCCTCATCGAGCACATCAAATCTGCATAGAAAGTTACAAATTATAAACAAAAATCTAGCATGGGAACAACGTAAGATACGCCAGAGAAATCTTACACAAGTGAAGAAACAATTCATTATCAAAAACTGTAAAGATACGCCAGAGAAGACTAAAGAATATACGTGAACAACAGTTTGTTGGTCAGAGAATAACTTCAGGATGCCGTCAGTATTCGATGAGTTTACAGAATCCAAGCATCTCACATGTGGGAATGTAACTTACTCTTTTGTTTCTCTATCAAATTGTAACACTTTAACAACAAGCCACTCGTCTTTTTCAGCATTATCAGTTGTGAGTGTGACTCTGGCAGCTACCTGAATATAACAGAAAATGTCAATCCCATCAGCACAACATTCGAATGAGGCTGAACTATGCTCATAAAATGAATACCTGTTCACCCTTCAGATTGGCTAATGCCTCAAGTTGACTCCTTACTGAAGGAGAAACCCTAGCAATATCTGAATCAGCCTTCACTTTTTTCCTTTTCTGCTCATTACCATCTGCAATTTACCAAACATTATTATTCATCCATCCGTGACTTCAAACATTAAAATTCATTCTTCACATGCATGGTAGCATTGTAACAGAAGGTGCAAATTTAATACAACCTTCATTTAAAGAAAAAACAATGATGCTCTGCAGACATCTGACATCTAGCAGTTCTGAATTCATGATGAGTTGCATGTATGCCCAGAATGATAAGCACATTATAATGGCATGAATCACTGTCGGTATATTGAAGGTGATAAATGTTTCAAAGCATTGAGCACAATCACATGTATAATAATACAGGAAACTTCATAGTTTAGAGCCCATTACCTATCCTCCTCCGTGGTTGCCCTGGAGGTGCAGCAGGCAACAGAGCATCCAGCTGACTAACAAGGACACTGGAAACACTGCATCAACACAGAGGAATACAACGTGAAAACCGCAGGGTTAAAATCAGAACCAGACCTGGTCCAACAAGTCCATTCTGAATGATTCACTAAAATACTATGAGAAAAAAGAAAGAAGCTCAACAGCTAGGAAAAAGAAGACAGACAGACAGAGAGACTGAGAGAAAAGATAAAAAAGTCCAAGTTACCAACTATTTAATCATACTAAGATAGCATGTAAAGTACCTTGTTTCACTCTCTGACAGATCTCTAGCCTGAATGTATAGATTTTTAAGCCTTGATAAAGAAGTATCACCGGGCTTCTCAACCACCTCTGGAGCTGCTTTTAGAAGCAAAAGATCAAGTTATTTCTGTTTTCTGTTTTCTGTATTTGACATAGTGTACACAATAAGCTGTAGCAGTTTGGCAAACCAATTTGAAAATAAAAACTAAAAAAAGGTATGACAAACTTGTATCTAATAATGCTATTCTAACTTCCTGTATAGGTTGAATTTTTTCTTAACAATGCTGAACAATTTTTTTCTATGGACAGAATTCACCAAGGAAATGCGGGAACAAAGATTGAGCAAACGCAAATATAACTTGACGATGGCTGCTCATGCAATATGGAACAGGTAGGCTATACTAAATGTTCCGACTGTGGAGTGCCATGCATTTTACAGAACGGCATTTTCAATATGGTTATATCACCATCAAGCAAGCCTGAGGGAAAGGACAGGAAAGATGATACTATCCACTTTTGCTCATTCAATGGAAGTTTCTTACATGCGAGACTTGTTCATTCATCCAGCAAAGCAATTACCAATAACTTTGGAAGAAATTCAGTTATCATGAACTTAAATCAGCTCATCAGAAACATGCTAACGTCATTCTTCCAAAAGACGATATAGCTAAAAGCTGGAAAGAGAATCCGGTCAATTAGTCATTCTTATCGCAACTCGGTCCACAATTGACACTGCTACTATTTTTAACCTTTCTGAAAAAATCACTCCCATTTACTCACATAACAACAAAATCCAGTAGCCACTCACCAAATTCCACCATGACAAAACAAACCCATTTAGCAAAACTCAACTTAAACCCCATGCCCTAAACAAAGTACAAGACGGGACACACAAAAAAAGCTCGCACATTACAAGCCGCAAAAAGATCACGAACATGATCAATCAAACAAAAACCTCATTCAACACAGATCTTCATCAAAACAGCCAAATTTAACATTGCTTACTAGCTTGGAGCTTCTTGTGTATCTTGTTAATCTCCAAAAGCACTTCCTCTTGCTCTTTCCTCAACCGATCCAACTCCCTCGAGTTGTCCAGAATTCCCCCTATGTCCGGCGACGTCATCGTTTCTTTCATTTCCCTCCCTGCCGGCGAATCAGGAACAGAATGACAATTCTTTTCCTAGTTTCTACGGAATTTTGGAAATGAATTTAAAGCTCCCACCTTTATCCTTTTCCCTATACAGTTACAGTCCGAGCTTGATGATCATGCCTCCTCTCCTTACGTTGTCGAAAGTGTTTCGTGGAATGTAAAAAGTAAAAACAAAAATTAAGGTTACTGTATGTTTGCTAATGCGGAGGTTCAAATAATGCTTATGGCGGTGAATTATCTTATTTATTTGGATAATTAAGAGTTTGGAAAATCATTAATTTCGGATTACCGAATGGGTTAGTGGATAAGCAAGCCTCATTATATAATCATCACTTGGATTTTGCCAAGGTTCTCGCTTCATACCACGTGTCATCACCGGATGCCTTTAGCTTTAGATTACTTTTGTCTGGCATGGTTCCAACTTGCAACCTGTGCAGCTTCGAAAGGGCTTTTTTCTTCTATTTTTCATTTAATTATAAAATTTCGCAAAATCTGATTTATTTGTAGATTAAACTAAATAAAAGAAATTAAATGACAAGGTTAATATATACAATAATAAACCATATAATCGGGCGGCCCAAAGGCCCACTCCGATGGATTGGTTTTGACGATTTCTTAGCACAAAAAATCAGTAACACTCCGCTCGCGCGCATCCATTATTCCCTCTCAATATTCAAAAATTAGAAGCTCATTTTCCCGTCTTCCTTCTCCAAATTTTGGAGGGAGCTTGCGCCATCTACCTTACGAGTCAAAGCTGATATTTCCCTCTCAAATGAACCCATCGCCGGCACCGCCTACGCCGTGGCTCCCTGAAGACGAGGACGAGTGGGAGCTCCGCCATGACGACGATGGGTTCACCTACAAGATCCTCAAGCGCCTCCGCTTGTCCGACCCCTCATCCGCAACCGAGGCGCATCTGCATCCTGCTGCTGACTCTAAGGCCAAAGAGGAGAACCGGAGAGAACGCAGACGGAGGGCACTTTTGAAGGTTAGGACTAGGTACCAGGAGGAGATCCACCAATGGGAACTTTTGTCCAACACCTTGCGTGCAATGCAAGAGAGAGAGCGCGTACGCCAGGAAGAGTTGCAAAAAGAACAAGCAGAGACGGATCAATCTGCGCGAGTGACGGAGGAAGTAAAAGAAGAGTCATGTGGGCACATAATCGATGAGCTTTTCTCACAGGTGAATTGGGGTTTTACCGGATTTCAGCTAATTGTGTTTGGGTTTTGACCGTTTTAGGTTTATCTTTTGAACTAACCTTTTGGGTTGGCGGAATTGCAGGCAGAAGCTCAAGAATTGATAATTCGAGACGTTGCTAACTTGTGTGACGTAGCAGAAGCAATGTGTAATGCACAGGAAGAGCAGTTGGTACAAGAATTTATTGATCTGCCCGTGTGGTCTTGTTCACCCCAAGAGCTCATGGCAGCGCTCTGTGATGATTGAGTTTGTTTTTGGAGTTATTCATTGTCTGAATTATCGAAGGAAATTATCCACCAAGTTGCTGATGATCGAAGAAACATCTTGGTCTAACGTGACGTACTGTAGATTTCCAATTCTTGAGATGTTAGTTTAGTATTTTGTGTTTTTTGGTTCAAAATGTGTAAATTAACAGAAGATGCATGCTTGGGTTGACTGTTGGATGACGGAAGAAAGCTAATGGGGTGGAGGGTATGTATTTTAGGGATACTAGAGAAGGGAAAACTTCTAGTTAGAAGTTTGTCATTTGCTTCTGCAGCTGTGTATATGTTGATTGATTTGTAATGTTATCATTTCATTCCCTAGGAATTTTGCTTCTGAGCAACGAGGAAAACAACTGGTAGGAAGGGTGAAGCTATAAGAATAGTACTTTGCCTGTATTTCCATAGATGACTCTTAATTCTGTTGTCTGGATGAGTTGGTGGTGAGGGCCAAGATCTAAAACTGTAACATGAACCATTGATATAAATCCAACAACGTAGAATCGGACTGTATCATAATTTTCGTACTAAGGACAACAAGAGAAATGGCTGTACAATTCAAACCTGAGATGTACAAATTGACAGTTAAGGAGGATAACATGGATGTCTTTGAACACTCAACGAAGAACAATCAATCTTCCTCCTCTTCGTCGTCTTCAGGTAGAGCTACTTCATCTCCAATACCTTCAAGCAGTTTATCCACATCCTCCCCAAGTTCCAACAACCTTGTACTCAGCTTGTCCACCTTACTCTGCTCTTGTCCAAGGCAGACGAGCAAATCGTTCAGCTCTGCCTCACTCTCCTTCTGCGCTTCTTCCCTAGCTTCTGCCTTTATTGCCTCAAGGTCAGGAAGGGGTGAGGCTCCCCCACTTCTCAAACCTTTTACCTCCTTCTCAAGATGGAAGTTTACCTGTTCGAGGCTGTTATAAGCATCAGAGAGACTCTTCAGATCAGACTCCATCTTCTCAGCTAAATTGTGATACATGGATGCCTCAGATTCAAGTTTTGAGTTCTCTGCCTTGAGCATCTCAATCCGCTGAGATGCTTCCTGGAGATCTCGCCGGACAGTCTCTGCCTGAACTCTCTCCAAGCCACCAGTTGCTCTTTGCTCAAATTGAGAAGAGCCACTTCCACCAATCCTAGCCAGATCCTCAGCCAGGGTTGCATTACGACCAAGAAGATTCTAGAAAGTTAAAAATTATAGATCTACAATTTAGAAGAATCATCTAAAAGGTTTGGAACCAACAGCTGTTCTTGAATGAATGGCAAAGCACACTCTGGTTAACATCATGCAACTACAGAAAAAATTACCCTGTCCCAGTACAGATTTATATGAGTGACAACAAGCAACCAAGGAGCACATAAATCAGACTCTAAGGAACGCATAATCTGAAGTATATTTAACAGCAAAGAAATGGGGGAGTTAAACAATATGTGTCATTGTTTTTATCTTTGAGAAGTAGTGATTTTCAGAAGAAGCACACACAACTCGAAGCTTAAAATATATACCTGTATTTCAGAACACTGTTTCTCCACGAATAACTTCATTCTCTTGATATAGTCTTTGTCATTTTCTCCACTCTTCTGCTCAAGTTCTGCAGGTACAACCGCCACCTCATTTGTTGGCTGACTATATACATCAATAACTTTATCTCTGATATTTGCCTCCAACTTCTTAATAAAACTGACAAAATTGGTATCAAAGATTGATGAGAGAATAGGATGATCCTCATTCTTCTGGTTAGATGAATCACGTTCATCCACTTCTTCAATATCTGCCATACTAGCAGCAACAGATCTTGTTAAGGGTTTATGAGGTTGCACTGGCTTTAACAAAGAGAATAGGAAGCTCATCATTTCATCGAATTTTACAAAGAATGAAGTAAGCCCAACTTTCTGGCTGATAGCATCAACTACTGTGAAGGCATTTTTTCCACTTTCACCGGGTTTACTGTAAATCACACACTCGCCTAATAGAACTGCAGCCAATCCCCTTATGCATACAGTAGCAGATTGATTTTCCACCAAGTCAAGAAGATATGTTAGATGGGGACGTGAATCCAGGAAGCAATGCACTGCAACTGGGCAGTCAGCTAACCAGGTGACAAGCAGTTTCAAAATAATTGGTTGGATGTAAGTTTTCCCTGTTGAACTGGACTTTCCGTCTCTATTTTTCATGTTGGAGGATAAAGCCAAATATTTCACCATTCGGTGCATCAAGGGCTCTGGAGCTCCAAGGGTTGATGCAGGTGATTCAAGTTCAATGCGTAGAACCTGTAAGAGCAAACACCTAATAATTTTTCTTTTGGTAGAATTGATTCACCGCATTACACAAACATATACTGCAAAGCCAAAAGTAGCTACCAAGAGTGAACACCTATAATGATGACCAGTAACTGCGCATATACTATTATTAAAAAAAAATGCATATATTATTAGAATATTTCAAAGGCTACTTAAAGCTGACAAGAGCAGAAAATCATGTTCTGACAACCTCACTTATTGCAAAAAGCACAAGGTTGAGAAACACAAGTAAAAATTCTGTGAATTCTTTCCTTCCCTATAAAGTAGATGTAGGCTTCTCGAGCCATCTCAAAATAGTATATGCAACCCATTTCATCTGGCAGAACCCCCTTATTCCAGGCAAATTGAGATTGCCGATTAGTTACTGAATCAGAAAGCACACCTATCTGTGGAATATTCTTCCATCTATAGTCACTTTCTTTTCGGTAACAATAAATCCATACAGGGAATATTTTCGGTAATAAAGCCCACCTATCTGTGGAATATTCTTCCATCTACAGTCACTTTCTTTTCAGTAATAATGAATCCATACAGGGACAAAAGAGAACCTTATGGCCAACCAAGAGTCCAATTTAAAAATAATGTCAGAGAAAAATTGTATTTCTGTAGTATAGGTCTGCAGCCCTCTACAGAACTTTTTTACTTTTGTATATAATCGATGTAAAACCCATCATCCCTATGGCTTTTCCAATCCCTTCCGTAAATATTTCACATCAATATAAAATGAATTTCTCATGAAAAATGACAATTTATTTAACTCATCCTTTTAACTTTTTCCTTGATTCCAAGCTCAATAACTACAAATGTTGTTGAACTCATATGCAATGTGCCTACCAAGAAAGAAGAGTAAAGTGAAAGGGAATAACAGGCACATAAATCTGCACCAAGAAAACCTTTTCTCTAGCATCTGCTTTAAGGGACAAGAATTTTGTGTGTTGAACATCCAAGTGACTAAACAGCAATTAAATTCTCTTGTAGAAGGAAAACTGTATTCGAGGAATTGTGAACACTCATCCAGATATCCAAGCACGAAAAAACAAGGCCAGTCAAGTTAAAAAATGAAGAAAAGGATAGTAGCAGGCACGTAAATGTCATCTCAACTACTAAGCCAGCATTTAAGGATGAAGCTTTTAAATACTTGAACTCTTGGCAATTAGAAGCATTCAAAACATAATGTTTCAATCTTCCTTAATATCCTGATTATACTTCACTCCCATGCTAATACAAAAACAAGAGAGACAGAGAGAAAGTGCATACCCTTTCCTTGCATTGCAGATTGTTCTTGAGAACATGCGAAAGCACACATGCAGCCCTGCAACAAATCTGCACTTCAAACTTTAGCTTGATTGTTCATGTGCATGCGAGAACCAAGAAATAACAAGCTTTCAAAGGTGCAGTTCAATAAATTCACAGATCTCTCCATATATAATGGGACCATTCACCATGTTTCAAACTCTAGAATTTCTTTGTTTCTTATCATTATGAAATACAAAGAAGACATGCGCTACCTCAAGATTACCATCAGTTTCTCCCATAGTAAGACCATGTAACAGCATACTGCAAGAAAATCAAGTTAAAATTCATCAAAAATCAGTTTCCATGAGATAGGAAAGAAATTTGGTAATTACAGTAAGAAACAATAAATTCTCTAGACATAATTGTTCAAAACAGAAGTTACCGATAAATGCACATGGCGAAACATACCTTCCAAATGACATGTTCACGTCCTCCTCAAGGGGTGCCTGAGTCATAGAATATGGTTGAGGAATTAATGTAGACGCTAACATTGTCTGGCCATCAGAATTTTCCTGAAAAAAGATATTTAAAGTAAATTAGACAATTGAGTCTCTTAATTTAATTTAAGCCCGTCATAGACTCAGTATAACAAAATATATATATGTCAGTTTAAAGTGTCACCATACACAAGCTAACCTCACAGAAGCTTTTAAAAACATGGTCAGCTGCAATGAACTCTTGGATACTGGATGTCCTCAAAATGATTCGGAGAATAGAGTTCAGAGCAGGTTCCACCTGTGGTTCTATGCCAAGGACTTTGCTTGCAAGGGCATCACGATTCTTGGGGTGTCCTGAAATCAAATCGCCAACACACCGCAATGCCTAACAAAGCAAATAATCCTCAGAAAGAGCAGATAAGATTTAGTAATCACTAATGATCATTGGTTTGATCATAAGAAGAAAATATATATAGAGAATTCATTAACAGATCGTAAGTAATCATGTGTCATCTATCATAGAATACATTGGCTAATGATTTTACCTGCTATGCATGTATCATCTCGTAATGCATAAATCATTTCCAAAGCTAATTTTCTGTTCGAAGAGTAATGGAAGATAAGTCAAAGAAAGAAGTCTTACCATACAACGTACAGAAAGAGGAGCCCATTGGCCTTCTACGCCTAACATGAGAAGATAATCTAGCACCTTTTTCTACAATCAAATCCAACAGAATCTCAGACAAAATTTCTCAAGGAATTAAGCATATTTAGGTAATAAATTGGAATAGATATGATTTGTCACAAACCTGAACCAAAACAGTTCTATTTGTCAGTTTATTTGCATCATTCCCAGGATCGGCCTCTGAACCGCCCATCACCAGTAAATTAATAGTTTCTAACGCACTAAGAAGATTAACAGTCTACTGGCAAGGTGTTTGTGTTCATGACAACAAAAAAAAACCAGTAAGAATTGTGTGATAACTTTAAAAAATCTGGAGCTGAAATAGAAAAACTATTTCATATTAATGGGCATTCAAGTATCCAACCTTTTGTTGGGTAAAACTGTAAGAACTTCCCCGTAACTTCAGAATTGAAAGTAAGGCATCAAAGCCAATCGTCTCCCTCAGTAGTATCTAAAAACATGCAACAATGCAAATTAATAGCAGAATAAGAATAAACAAAACATTGATCAGAAGCTACAAACCTGATTCGATCCATTGTTGCGAAGAATATTGTTCAACAATTCGAGGCAATCCTAATAAGAGGAAAAATTAAGTGAATATTAACAATAAGGTGATAATTTTCTAATCCTTGAAAAGCTAAAACATAATAGACTTCAGGAATTATTAAGAGCTTTTCTGATATACACTCCAGCACCAATAAAAATGTTTCCTCTGTTTAATGAGAAGAAAAAAATGGCGAGGTATGTACTAAGCAAGTATCATAGAATAAGATTGACAAAAATTGAGAAGTAATAACAGCAAAAAATCTGTTTGAAAAATCTGTCATACATACTAAAATCCTCCAAAATATTCATAACCAGACAAAGAATTGGATAAAACCTATTTTATACCTTATACGTAAAATTCCAGAGGAAGAATTACAGTTGAGATTAAAACTAAATGCTCCAGCAAAGGAAAGATATTTTTTAAAAAGGGACAAGTTATTCTAGCACCAAAAAGAATTGAAGTGGTTGACCAAACTAAATTCGAGAGGGTTAATCACCTGCACAACAACACCACCTTCTGAACCTCCTTCCTCATTGATAATGCTAAAAATCTTCTCAAATGCACCTTCAAAAACCACAATTTTTTGAATCTCCTGTAGTAAAATGATTCAGTTAGTAAAGAAAGAATACACATGTAGTCTAAGGACTCAGCAAGTCAAAAAGAGAGGCAAACAACAATACAAGAGATGACAAAGAGGAGGCCACAACTCACCTCAGCTTCTCGAGTCAGGTGAGTAAGAAGTAGTAAAGCCTCATTTCGGATGACCTAGAAAGTAAAACACCAGTGTTTTTGCAGATAAGCACAGCAATTGCTCGAGGAAAGAATATATCCAAACATTTGAAATCCAAAATTCCACTAGACAAAAAACTGCTGTTTTGAAACATCATCACCTTTTTTATACATCATTATCTCAAAGGAGATAAAAAAGATGTTAAATACTAATATACAAAGGTTTCTCAAAGGTTTTTTTTTGAGAAAAAATCCTGTGATATCTTACAGTAAAATTAGTCTTTAGGTGGAGTTTCAAACCTCACGGTCCATAAGCATATCCATAAGCCGAGTTATACCACGAGGAATGGTGAGAATGGCCTCCTGTAACCTGAATACGAACTCAACATAATCCATTCCAAGACGATTGAGAAGATTATGCATGCAAAAGATATTTTTGGGAAAATTCCTACCTATTTTGGGAATTTGTGAGGAGTGCAGTCAGAATTTGAAGAGTATAATACCGCACATAAAAATCTTCTTCTGACTGCCAAAGTGCCATTAAAGGAACTGTGAGCATTTTCAAGCTACATAAAATACCATCCAATTAATGGAATTATGTTGTACAAATGCGTAAAACTCTCACCAACAAACTCAGAAGAAGGGAAATGTTCTCCACTTCTTGGGAAAGCAAGTCAGTATTCATCAGAGCTGGTTGTACCTCATTTTTTGGCCCTCTATCATGCTCTATGGGAGTCAACGCACCCAAAAGAGTTTCTAGAGCACCACGTATCTGCAACATGTATACAAGTTTTTATTGCGTAATTAAACTCATATGAAAAAATTATGGTCAAAACGACATAGACATTAGGAAAATTGAATTTAAAAGAAGGGAAAAAAAACTCTGCTGATTCCAGAACTTGAAGATACAGATCCTTGGTTCTATTCATTCAACCAACATATTACACATAACTGAGTCAAAAATCAGCTTAAAAAGAAGAAGCTGCAAGCAACAAGAATAGCGCATAAGAGACAGAGAAACAGAGAGAGAGAGAGAGGACACCATTTCCACATCATCTCGCTCCTCCTTAAAGACACCCATAAGCACAGGAAATCCTGTGAGAAGAGTAAAAGGATAGAGCAGGTAAAAATATGACAATGATGAGATAAAAAGCTCCAATATTGGTCAAAAAAGGAAAGAATAACATACCCATTGCTCCAAATGCCAGCTGGGCAGTACGACTTTCGGCAACAATAGACTGGAGCTCAGCCATGGCATTCCTCCTGTCATCTGCTAGTGCACCATTGCTTATCCGGTCGAGCAGCCTTTCTACATAGTTACTGATGTAAACCATAAAATAATATATCACCGCGAGCTAACCAGGAAATTATTACCATAACCAAACTTGCATAGTAAGTTGAGTTATATCAAGCCAAAATCCCATCATAACAAACACATACAAAATTCCACAGAGTCATTCTGCCTCCTACTCTCTCTTTGTTGTTCCAGAAACTTTTTAGTTTTCACAAAATCAAGCTCGGGTCTTTTAGTGACCACAACTAAATCTGTTAACTGACTAGACTTTACTCGCCAATGATAACAATCCAAGATGAAATAAAGTCAAGATAAAGCATGAAAGTTTACCTATCTTCATTGGAAGAAGAATTATCATTGCCAAAAACCAGCCCAACCACTCCCTGCACAAAAAGAAGTCAACCTCTCAAGTAATGCATCAATGCGAAACACAACCAATCACAAATTGGATAATAAACAAAATACAGGACTAACACACCCATAAAACAAAAAACACGCTCAAGGAGCATAACGATATGACTACAGGATATACATGCATTGCCTGGCGTAAAGGAACTTAAACAATGATAGAGAGAAATGATCACCTTGTAACCAGACATCAAATCCATGAAGCTAATTCAGCTTAGTGTAGCCCACCGGAACTGCAACGAATTCGTATCAAAAGATTAACAAACCATAGACAACCAATTCGTCTAAAACGACAATCGGAGAACATTAAAGGAGCACCTCGCGAGAAGAGACCAATAGGAGAAAAGACCGAGTAGTACAAAACAGAAAGAGAAATGATTGATGATGACGGCTTAATCTATTCTTTTACTCCGGGGATTGAGATTTTGACCAACGAGGACCGGAAGCAGGAATCGGGTGGATGGGGGAGCACAGTGTGGGTCGGGAACTCGTCGATGGTGGATTAATGACGAAGACGATCGGCATTAGCGTTTTAGTATTAAATAAAAATAAATAAAACAAAACAAAACAAAAACCGTTTCTTGGGCTGTCTCGAACAGCTCAAAGGCCTGATCCTGGGCTTTCCAGCGGTGCATGACATGAGTCCTAAATAAAGGCAGTTGGGCCAATATTGAAGTCCGTCGATTCCTCCTAACAAGGGGAATCCGTTTGCCTCTGTGTCGCTGGCAAAACCCATGTCGTCCAACGTATAATCTCTATGAAGCGGAGGACTTGTCGGATGGCGATTGGCAGAAGAAAAGTGGATATTGTAAACTAAAAGTGAGGATTCCTGAAGCATACAGGCTAATGGAGAAGGAATATTCTGTTAACAGACAGATGGCAAACCCATCCGAGGATTGAAGAAAAATATGCGTCGTTTATTAAATGTCTGATACTGGAACGAAACGAGGCCACTACTTTACGGGGAAGACGTGTAAGCTGGAGGTCGTTTGAAAATGACGTGGAGGTCTCCCTATGTGCCACGAGTCAGAACTTGTCATTTAAGTCTTTTGATGGCCCACCCCACCACCAGAGATGGGATATGAGTAAGATGCTATACGGGAGATGGATGTTTAGGTGACTATTTAATTAATTTTAGCTAGTATAATAATTTAATTAATTAAAATAAGCCAGTTTTGATCTACCTGATTGATTTTTTGAATTTTTTTGTGAAATAATTGCTTTATAAACCTTCTCATAATTACTAGTAACATACCTATGTATATGCATAAAATAAAAAGAAAATAAAATATAGTACCCTCTTGGTGCAATTCTTACTGGACCGGACTTGTCGTTACATAATACTTCCCCTGGTGTTGAAATCCTCGTACCCAACCGGGAAGACCATGTCTTGCTTAGTTGTTTATTTAATTAAACGCGGTCAATTCATCACACACGATAAAGAACAGAACAGAACAGAAGAACTGAAGAACAGTTCTACTCTTACTAGACATTGGAACACGAAAGGCAGAATAACGGCTGTCTTGACCCTCGCAAAGACGCGTGTCCCACTAAAAAGACGTCATTATCTAATTGGAAGTAAATCGTTGCTAATTTTGTTGCCAAATCTAAGTAGAGATATTTAAGATAAATAACTTTTGTTCGTTTCATCGTCGACCAATCCCAACCCTAATCACCATCAACCTCCATAGATATATACCACTCAGGCAATAAACTCAATCAGAGCCGTTGAGTTACAGCCATACAAGCTAATCGTAACCGTTGAATGAGGTATTGAAGTACTGACCGAGTTGTTATGGATGAAGGGAGGGAGGGACTACGCGCTAAGTGTTGTTCCCTTGACGCTGGTCTATGCTCCTATGGGCTATATATATATACACTATATATATATAAGTATCTATGACATTTCTTTTCAGGGGCGTTCAGTTTTTTTCTAGTGGAAGAGAGAGAAAAAAAGAAAACCACCCAAACGGCTATAATTGGCAATTGCTAGGTTGTGCCATTGGTTATTCCATAGAAGGAGAACCCATTTATTGTCGCGGGATTTCGCGGGGTTTGCTCTGCCAGAATCTCGTGTTTGGGAAATTTTGGCTGCTGGTTTGATCTGAGTTTTCGAGGATCTCTCAAAGTTTGTTACTTTGAGAGAGAGAGAGAGAGAAAGAAAGTGAATTTCGATTGTTTCTTGTCTTGTTAGGATCTGAGGATTTCATTGTTTAAATTCGCTTTAGGTCTATTAGTTATGGCTGACGGGTATTATTACAGTTCCAAGAAGACAGATGATATATGCGAGGATGTTTGTGGCCAGGTACTCTATTCTTCTCTCAAAGATTAGATTTTTGTTTTTTTGGGTTTCTGGGTTTGCTTGCTTATTTCTTCTCCGTAATGGTGTATGTCCTGTGTTTTGATTTGTGTATATTTTTTTATGAATTTTGTCTGCTAATGTTTGTGTGCTTGGATACCTTCGTGCCTCAATTAACCATTGAAGCTTGGCTAATTTTTGAAAGTTCTTGACGAACCAAGGAAAACTTTTGATGCTCATTTACCTCCCAAATTTTTTACTTTTCATCGGTTTTGAAGTGACAATGTGTTGCTGGGGGATATCAAAGTCGATAGATGTTAGTTCTGGAAGGTTGTAGATTTTTGTTCCTTGACTGTTGACCGCAGTCTCTACTTTCGGGAATTACCAAATTGTTGTGGAATTTTGTTTCTGTGTTTTTTCTTATATCAATGGTTTCCCATTTGAATGAAGATTGTTGGTTCTTTACTCTGCCTTTTGTATGGGTTAATTTTTGTTTGATGCTATGAAATGGTACATGATTCTCTATCGATATCTTAGAAAGTTTCTGTTTTGAATTGCATCAGGTGTCTCAGGGAGCTTTTAGCATGTCAAGACTTAGATGTATCTTGCGAGGATTGGATTTTAAGACCCTCATTTTCTTGTTAATTCTCGTGCCAGTTGGAATTTTTGGCTTGTATTTGCATGGCCAAAAGATTTCCTATTTCCTGAGGCCACTGTGGGAATCTCCTCCAAAGCCTTTCCAGATTATTCCTCACTATCATCACGAGAATGTGTCGATGGAGACTCTTTGCAGACTCCATGGGTGGCAGGTTCGCGAGTCACCAAGAAGAGTCTATGATGCTGTGCTGTTCAGTAATGAAGTGGACATTCTTACAATCCGCTGGAAGGAGTTGTATCCTTACATAACTCAGTTTGTACTTCTTGAATCAAACTCAACATTTACCGGCCTTCTCAAGCCATTTTTCTTTGCGGCCAACCGGGATAAATTCAAGTTTGTCGAGCAGAGATTAACTTACGGGAAGATTGGGGGAAGATTTAGGAAACGCGAAAACCCATTCTTTGAAGAAGCTTATCAAAGAGTAGCACTGGACTATCTTATCAGAATAGCAGGTATAGAAGATGATGACTTGCTGATAATGTCTGATGTGGATGAGATCCCTAGTGCCCACACGATTAATCTCTTGAGGTGGTGTGATGGCGCGCCACCTATCCTTCATCTTCAGCTGAGGAACTATTTATATTCTTTCGAATTCTATGTTGATAACAAAAGCTGGAGAGCTTCAGTCCACCAATACCAGAGAGGGAAAACTACATATGCACATTACCGGCAGGCAGATGTTCTACTGTCAGATTCAGGGTGGCATTGCAGCTTTTGTTTCCGACGTATAAGTGACTTCATCTTTAAGATGAAAGCTTACAGCCATAACGATCGGGTGAGGTTCTCTCATTACTTGAATCCCAAAAGGATTCAGGATATCATCTGTAGAGGGGATGACCTCTTCGACATGCTTCCCGAGGAATACACGTTCAGGGAGATGATCGGGAAGATGGGTTCGATCCCACATTCATATTCAGCAGTTCATCTTCCTCAACATTTGTTGAATAAAGCTGAAAATTACAAGTATCTCTTGCCTGGAAATTGCATCAGAGACGGTGGTTGAATGTTCTCAGGTTGGAGCATCTTTGTAAATGCAGGGAGTGCATTCTGTGTTTTCGCTGGAGAAGGGTTTAGTAGGTAGTGATGAAGATGTTGTGGCACTGGAACTAGCTAGAAGACCTCACAAACGTAGATCCAGTCATCCTCCCAATATATTCTGGGACGAGTTGTTTAGTCCTGCATGAAGGGAAACTCTGTATATTCTTTATTTCTTCCACTATGAGAGAAATCCTCCTTTCGTAGGGGGTCGGGTCGTCTCATCCATTCCTCTCTGTCACCATTTGCATTTTCTCAGGTTTTAACGGGATGGAAATTTTTGCCTTTTCTGACTCAGTTGGCCTTTTGTACTTAGATGATTGATTCATTTTTTACAACCATCATGAATCAGTGTCGTTTGTGATTCGGTGTTGACCTGCGCACTTTCTGACCAATAAGTCAATATATGTAAGGAAGCTTGCCTCTTCTTGACTCGGTGTTGGTTTGTGGACTGAATTGGTCAACTAGAAGAAGTAAACTGTTAACTAGTTTCTCTGTAGAACATAGCTTGGGATCATCACCACACTAACTATTATGGTAATCATCACAATTTGGCTTTTGCGGGAGCTTTTCAACGAAAAGAACGCAAATATATCAATAAAATATAAGATGCCAAATGCTGTGGAGAAGATGACAGGTCAATTCACTGACTCATTTCCATCAAATATTCAGGGATCAAATTTTTGAATTCCTAATGCTTGAACAGTGCTTGATTTCTCAAGGAACTTGGGGTATAAGGCCACCAAGCTAATAGTTCTGACCATGAAAGGGTGTCTTAATTCGTATAGGCCTATTAATCATTAACCATAAAAAATTGGTTTTCCAAAAGTTACCTTGTGAGATCCAATATGGGAGAGAAATGGTTCCACGACTACTGCGCTAATCACTGTCCCAGTCTTCATCTGCGTCTTTGGGAGCCTTCCCCTTCCCATGACTGGCTTCGTGCTCATCATCTTGCTCCAGGCGGTAATCCTCGTTGCAAGCTCTCAAGTTTGCATCATCGTCGGATTCCCATTCTGCAACTTCTGGCTTGGAGTCTTCTGAAGCCATCATTTTTCCAGAATTAGCAGCAGAACTCCTCTCGAAAGAGCCACTCTTTTCTCTCTGTGTAGGATTTATGTCATCCTCTTCATCGCTGCTGCTCCTGTATTCATGACTAGCCTCAGGTCTTGAAGTTGTCGAATTATACGCTTCCTCGGCATCTGATTCCCACATTGCATTGTCAAGATCGCTTAACATATCTTCTGATTCAGAATTTTCTTTTTCCCTGAATTGGGCTCCAGCATTTCTTCTGGACCCTTTAATATTATACTTACTTTCAACTGAATCCTGCTTCATGTGGACCCCTCTGGATCTCCTAGGATAATGGCCAACTTCATCTGGATGATCTGAATCACTCTCATGATCACTACCTCCTGCATTTCTTTTGAACTCTTTAGTATTATACTTCCTTTGAAATGAGTCCTGTTTCGTCTGGACCCCTCTGGCTCTCCTAGAATTATAGCGAGCTTCATCTGAATGATCTGAATCACTCTCATGATCACTACCTTCAGCAACACCATCAGAATCCCATTCATCGTTCTCTCCTGAAACATCACTATCTTCATCTCTATCACCGCCCCTCCTATTCCCTCCAGCTTCTTTCCAACGCCTGTCTTGTCTAACTTCACTACCAGAAGATTCATCCCTATGCAAATCTGATCTTCTAACCCTCCCGTCCATATATTCTCTGTTCCAGTACCTAATCCTTCCATATTCTTCTTGCTCTGCTGCTTCTTCAGCAGCCCACTCTTGATCTGCTGCATCCTCAATCTCAGCTATAAACCTGTCCAGCTCCTCTTGGTCACTATCAGCAGAAGGTTCTGGATCAACTTCTGACTCCAACATAAGCTGTTTGTCATCTCGAAAGACATATGGACTTCCTTCCTTCTGATCAATGGCATTGAAGAATGTTGCAGCCACTCGCTGGATACTGGCCATGGCAACTGGGTCCTCAGGGTTTAGTCCCATTCTCCGGAGCTGTTGTTCGAGTTTCTTAATATTTAGCTTCTGAGATTCCAACGCCTGCTCAAATCTGGCCCTAAACAGTGCCTGCACAGTGTGACGAGCTCATTTCAAGTCATTATCTTAATATATAATTCACAAAGGAGAGTCTCTATTCCATTTGCAGCAGAAAGCCTACATCTAAACTAGATAGCTTTAGAGTTTTTAACAAGCTTTTGAAATAACATTATAGCATGCAATCAAATTCTGGCTACAAGATATAGATCATATCTTCATAATCATACTTTGAGCTGCGAGCAAATCCAACCTAGACGCTTGTAGCAAATAGATTAGACGGCCTTAATGCCTATATAAACAAACTATGTATTTTACTATTTTTTCCTCCATATCCAATTAAAGAAATATTCAATATACAAACGTCAACAGGAATGTAACTTACCTTTCTTTTCGTAAGAGTGTTAATAGGTATCAAATTTTTTGGCTGCCGATAATTTCTGCCCCGGAACATGATAATAGTCTTTACATTGTGAATGTTTATCACAATTCCTCCGCTCAGTGTTGCTAACATTGTTGCCATTTCCTTGATTTTCTCTTTTGGGAAAATGTCGCAACATACTTGCACTGTCTCGTGAAACTTCCAGTGCATATGCATATTTTGGACAACACCCCCAAAAACTCCACGAACACCAACTGGAACATAATTTTTATTTTTGTAGCCAATTTTTTTGAATGCCTGAAGCTGTTCAGGTGACAGCAACTCAGGGTCATGCACAGGAGCTGGCAATTCAGGTAGCTCGTATTTCTTGAGTTTTTGCAAAAGTAATGCTACTTTCTTCTTTGCCTGCATTGGGTTGATCAGGAACAATTAAAATGGATAATACATTGCTGAAAGATGATAGAATGAAAAAGATATGTTCAAAGCAGTCTAATCACACAAATTGAGATCTTATTGGGGACAAAATTAAACAGAACAACCATTATTCCTCCCATCCAAAACCAAAATTTGCAGGGTAACAAAAGTTTTGAGAAAGAGCAATCACAATTAACTTCAGATAACCAGCAATCAATAGATATTAACGTCTATACAAAACAAATGAGATTCAATGTAACCAAAAAGAATTAGAAGTCTTCATGTTTACATTGTCCTACATAATTTTTTTTTCTAGACCAGGGAATCCACCATCTAACACAGTGACTAATCTCCTTGCTGATTGTAGGCACCTCATAGGGTGGGACAGCTGGCCCAAGGATTTAAGACTACTCCATACCCAAAACCAAGGATTGAATATATGAGTCCTTATCACTCAACCACACCCCCTTCAGGTTTACATAAACATATTATTAAGAGTCTCTCTTAAGCTCTATATATAACGAGAAAGCTAATTGCGGCCATAGTTATATCCAGACGACATATCAACACAGCAGAAATGAATTAGTTGAAAAACAAAAAACAAAAAGGCAAAATAAGATCAACCAATTACCAGTCATAGTTTCTATCACTGGCATGAGCCACTGAACCTTTTACGAGAACACTAAATTGAATGCTAAGTTGATATTCGTAAAGCAATGTTACCAAATGTTTTCAATATGACTACAGTAACAAAGACCTTTAACTTTTTCATCCCTCATAACTTGCAAAATTCATTTCTTAGCTCGCAACAGAGTGTCACGAAAAGGTTTCAGCATTGTCTCTTCCATTGATAAAAAAAAATTCCGCCCAATCACATCTCGCTGCAGTAGGACGTGAGATTTTAACACTATCTTCACAATCACATATGCCAAATAAAACAAAATGCTAATCATTAAACCTCTTGTCTGGCCTGGAAGACATAATTGATCTGGTGAAATAGAAAAATAAACCAGAACTCTTAGTGAAGTAAGATATTTTACTCTCTTAAGGTTGTAAATGAGCCTCTCCTCATCGGTCATCAATTTCTTCTTCAGTTTCTTTGCTCTCCGAATCTCTCTTAAGGTTTTACCAGACTCTTTGCGCATCCTCCTCTCCACCTTGCTCCTCATGCTTCTCCCTTTTGAGGTAGACATTGAACGAGACCACACAATTAGAGGATGATTCAAGGGGAAGATGACATCTTTACAGTTAACACCGGGCGTCCTCACAATCGATGATCTGATATTCGGACCTATATCTTTTGATATCACGCCATTCCTGAGAAATCGAGAAGCCAAATCCAATCAGACAATGCAGCAAGTTAAAAAGAAAAAGGAAGTAAACATCGAGAAAGTTGAACAGAAGGGTAACCTATAATCGCTAAGGTTTCAAGAAGCAAAACTTTAATCCTTTGTACCTGTAAGGATTGGATGGGAGGAGAGAAGAGAGCGCCCCGAAGCATTGCCTTTGAAGGTTCCTCGCCGCTACGGATGGCAATTTATACATTGGTTTTAAAATCATTACCCATCTCATTGTGGGTTAAGATGGTCCAACATGGATGTATGCCCACAATCAAAACTCTATAGATTGATACAGGCTTCCAGCACGCTAGAATCAGAAATGATTCCGGCCTGGCTCAGTTGGAATCAGACGGCTCCGAATATGGTGCAGAGGTGAGGAAGGTGCTATAATGTTCCCCGATAAAAGAGGCTAACATGACGTTGAAGAAAGTTCTCCTGCACGAAGAGGGCTTCCCCGACTCTTTCTGTCCCTCATGTGAGGTTGGTCATTGCTGTCGGAAAAAAAAAACGAGAGGGAGGAAAGAGGAGGAGATTTTCTGTTGGCTATAACCCTTTTTGATAGAAAGAAGAAAGTGAAGACGGGTTCCAGTCAGTGGTTTCCCCGCCAACGGACATGCCGGAGGATGGATGAAGGTGGATTTTGTGTGAAATGGCGGACCAGGCAAGTAGAAGCAGACGAACATTAGGCATTTATGTTATGCCCCTCTTACAAATACCCTAGAACGCGTGACACGTAGTCCATTCTGGATCTGAGAGACGCCTCGTTCGAAATAAAGGGTTTAATGCCTTGATGATCAAGTCATGGTTTAGCAAGTTAATCCTGCTTTTCAAATGTTTATACAGTACATGTCTCCCGAATAAATCAGCTAAAACACGTTCTATTATGCTTTTATGAGCTTGTTTTCATGTTGATAAAGCACCAAAAAGGAAACCCCTTTTAAAGCATCACATCTGATAGATAGATGCAAATGGAGCATGGAGTGAACATAACTAGTTCGGGGTTTGGGTTTTTTTATTCGTATTAATGTCGAATTGAATTGGATCCGAAAAGATATTAATCTTGTAAAAAAAATTACCATAAAAATAGTAAGATAACAAACAAAGACAAAGTTACAAGAGCAACCAGCTCCGTGTAATGAATACATTGTATCATTCATGTGACTTTGCGACTGTTGATACAATGGCATTCAATTGTCACAAGCGAAAGAAGAGGGCAAGATGAGCTTCAGTTCAGATACCCACTGAGGTGACAGTCATATACGGGCCAACATGCACAACTAATATATATATTCCTTATGAAGCAGGATAAGTAGTATCAGAGTAGCATTAAGAACGTACAAAACACCAGAAAAGACACCAAATAGAACCCCGAGACAGATGCCATAGCAGGTAATCGTCCTACCAGATATGTAGCATCTCCAAATGTCATTTCCCCGAATGACGTGAAATAAGTTTGACCAACAACACATGCTTAGAATTTTGTTGAAATTTAAGCATTAGAAACCACAAACAGAGATGATTCTGAGCGAGCGCTCCACGAGCGAATTCAAGCAAACTCCGTGCAATTGAAGAAAATGCTGGAAAAACCAGACAGCTTCTGCCAGCTGGGACTGCACAAAACTGGGATAGTTATTGTTATCAGTTGAAGCCATAGCTTCATCACATAGCTTCATAATCGGTCTAGCCAACCAAATATACTGTCCTGAGAACCAAATGGCAGATCCTGCATAGCGTATTAATGAGATGAATGTCAATATGCCAGCATTGCATAAGCTATCGTTTTAATGAAAGGAAGGATGTGAAGCTTACAGTAAGTTGGAAATCTGGGGGTGTATCCAGCTCTATATTCTCAAGGTCAGACATTCCACAAAGGGAGTAATTATTTCCAGTCACTTCATTCTCAAACTGGCCATTGCCAGAGCTAGGGGCATTATTAGATGACTCGAAAAGTTCCTTGCACAATAGATAATCATTTATGCAGTCCAGATCAGAGTTGTCAACAGCCTGAGATTCACCAGCCAACCATGCAGATGCAGGATAGCCCACATCATCATCATTATTATTAACAACAGCAGGAGCAGGAATGCCAGGTACTTCTTCAATTTTCTCTTTTTTCTGGTGAGAAAAACAAATTTGGTAAGAATCCAGTTTAAAGAAGCATCTTATGTCACCAAGTCCACAAGGCATATAAAATGACATGAACTAGCTAAGATAGTTAAACCATCACCCCCAAAACTTTGAGGCGCATCTTTAGTAGGATGAGTTCATCAGTGACCAAATAAAAAATAGCAACTTACCTCAGCGGATGACAGCAACGTGTTGTCGTCAACGACCTCATCGTATAAAATGGATGTCCCTGAACGTGGTGGATTGGGAGGATTTGGATTGGGGGTTCTTGGAGTTGTTTGCAGAGCCAGAATGTCAGTATCTTTAACGCTTGCATCGTCATCATCTTTATCATTCTGCCTCTGTTGCTGGAAGAAAATTTTCGAGATCACATACTCACCCTCCTTTTCATCTTCACCAGCCCCAAGATGATACTGGTGCATTACCCAATTGGCCTTATCCGGCTTCGATCCCTTCTTTGAACTTCTATAAAGAACCATGATCTTCTTGCAGCCTACGTGAATTTCATTGGCTATAACATGTTTGGTCTTCCCAGTCTTGTGCCAGCGGACACACTCCTCCTTCGAACCAAGTTCACTATGGACTCTTCTACGCTTCCTTTGACCACTAGCATAAGCATTAATCGTTTTGTGAAAGAAATGGACACAGCTTCCATCTTTCTTGGCACCTGAAAGAAAGAACAGACTCCGTGATGAATATAGTGGTTTCATTTATCACCGGGGGACGACGGTACAAATAGGAGACAAAAAATAGGAAATTTTGCACTTTATCTTCTCTTGGATTGTAATATTTCAGTTCAAGAGGAAATACAGGGCTAGGGAGCTTCTCACCAGGAAGATTTTCTGGATGAGTATAGCAAATTCCTTGCTCAACATCTATAGTTGGAATAAATTCATCAATAAATGCATGTGGCTTTGAGTTTCCAGTACCACATTTTGCGGATAAATGTTCTATCAACTCTGCATCTGTTGGAACAAACTTTACACCGAGAGGCAGTCCAGGCCATTCCTGAGAAACCTACACAAGAGAACAGCCACATTAAGTGTAACAGAGTGAAAAAAACAGAGAAACGCAACACTCAAAAGAGTTACATTCCAACCATACAAGCACATATTAAAAATGCTCAATTCTTTCAGTGTCGCTCGCATGTTTCTGTCAATGCAGTTCAGAGAAGGTAGTGCGTAATACGAGCTTTCGCTTACATCACTATTATCTATTTGATGATGACACTTGGGGCATTCACGTCTTGCCCCGCAGTCCTTGATTTGATATAATGATGAACCAGCATTACTCACTTTCCTTGCAATTGATCTCCCGTCAATGAGCCAAGCCCTGCAATAACAACATTCGATAATCCATACTCATTCCACAGTCCATCATATCAGAAACATATATGAAGTGCAGTAAATTTATGAATGACGATAGAACTTATAGGCTTTATAGCAAATTGACGGGAAAAGCCTGAAGCTTTACACCGTTTGTTTCAAGGAGAGGTCTGTAGCTTTCTAAAGAAAGAAAAAAGGGTGAGGTCTGTAGCTTTTAAACAGGTTTCCGGACCAAAAAGCTGGGTTGGTAACAACCCAAAACCTACAACGCCATGATGAAAAGTCAGGTTTTTGCTGGAAAAATCAGTCACGATATGGAAGGCTCCTAAATTATTGCTATTATGTAGTCTGCTATGGTGATCACTCAGTTTACAACTCAGAAGGAAGTCTTTGGATTGCCTAATCAATGAGCTAAAATATCCACCATTCAGTCCTCCCGAACAATCATCATTGGGTTCCGTTATTACACAGCAACCAAGAGAAAGGAAAGAAGATACAGTCTTGTCGTATGGACGGAATTTATGCCGTAAAACCCCACCCAAAACTTTACTCTCTTCTGCCCTCGATGTATCAAAAAACAACACCACGAAAGGAACTTCATTTGTCACAGGTCTTCCGTTCAAAACCAAACAAAATCAGCTAAAATCAACAATTCCAGACCCAGTTTTAGCCCAAAAAAGGCTGCATTAGTCCAAAACGAGTTAAATACTCAGGGGCCAGAACAATCTATTACATAACCTGAGGCTGAAGCCAAGACCTCAAGTCACCCAAGAAAGACAAGAGAAGGAAACGACGTAACCCACTAGTCAGAAGAAAACCAATTTGCTATCATGGTTCCCATGACTCCCCGAGCAAAAAATGCAAACAAAGAAAAGTTTTATTTTTCCCAGCAAAATGGTAGTTTATTGGAGTTCTACAAACCGATATCCCGTTAAATTTCAGCTCACCTTGCCATTCTAAAGGAGAACGAAAGCTACGACACTAAAACAATGGGGGGTTTTGTGTTTCTTCTTCAGAAGACCGCAAAATCTTTCCTTTCACGCTACTGGCCTAAGTTAAGTAACGAGAGATAGAGAGAGATAGCGAGTTAGGGGTGTCTTAATCTGTCTGTGTGAGCGGGAAAACTTGTGAGGCTCGATCACCCCGAAGCTGAAGCTGCTTTAACTATCTCCTCACCAATGAGGTCCGGCTCTGGGTCTGTGGGACCAAAGGTTGACTAAACCTGGACCCGAAGCTACGAGTTAAGACACCAGCCTGGGTACTGCCGGAGTATGTCCAGCAATTGGATGCTCTGGAAGTCGTGTCATAGTGTCATTCTCGTAAATCTATTGAAATTTGACTTGCTTGCCAAGCTAAAGATGGAAACTATTGTCACCTTACTGCTCCATGCCGCGTTCGCGTAAGATGGATAGGCAAATGCTCCTTTTTTCCTCCCACGAAAGTGGTAACTTTCAGGTAAGTACTCATTGGATTCCTGTTTAGTATAAATAATAATAATAATATAATCGAGATTTTATTTTTATTTCCTTTTTCTGCATTTTTAATAAAAAAATATTTTCATCAATACTTACTAAGATAAATACCCTTGAAAATAATGATTATTAGAAGGAAGGGAAGCTATTTCTATTTATTTTGTCATAATATAATGATAAATATTCCTGCCTGACAAGTTGGTGACCCTGGGTTTGATCCCCGGCAACGGGAAAAACTGATGTTAAAGCAAGAGTATCTCGAGAGTCACATGAAGAACATCAGATACAAGGAAGGTTCCTATTGACAACTGAACTACCTAGAATGATGTTTTGGTCTATCCAGTTTGTGTTTTCTCTAATTTCTAGAGACTAGTCGTTTATTTAACCTTTTTTTCTTGTTTTGTTTTCTGAATATCTCCAGGGATCAGTAGCACTGCTTGAAGCAGAAAAAGAAACCTCCAGGTTTGTCTTCCATCGGGGTCTTTGGGGTTTCTCCTGATCCATCTCTTGCAGCCATCAAAGAGCTTGTGCCCGGAGACTCCGGTGGCAGTACTGCATTCTTGGAAGTGAAGATACGGGGAGGTAAGACGGGTTCTGGTGGTGAGATGGTTGAAAGGTAGTGGAGAAGCATCTGTATAATTTGAGTGAAGTTGGGTCGAGCATTGGGATCTTCTTGCCAGCATGAGGTCACGATCAAGGCCAAATCCTCTGGCAGGTTCTCGGCACTGGGTCTTACATTCTGAAATAACAAACCTAAAGTAGTGAGAAGGCAGGAAGGCCTATCATTGGAACTACGCTATATCACAGGATGAAACCCCAACTAGTCAGCTAATTGTTCAGATTAACTTATATGCTACAATGTTCAAGCAACTCAAAGAAAAGAATGTACAATCTCAGGAAAGCTTTAGCTATTATATTCTAGGTTAGACTCGGCACACACTTTAAAACGACAAAGACGATCACCAAACAAGTGTCGATCGTAAACCATGAAAGCTTTTGCAAATTAGAGTTATCTCCAGGGATTTCCACAGCCACAACAATTTCCACGAAACATTTCATGCATGCAATTTTAAACAGATTTCCTTTTGCATCTACCAGTCAAAGGCACACCTTGTCAAATAACCATCTAGTGCAAGGCTAGGAATATTGTCACTCTATAATATCCTTTACATGTCATATAGCTAATGCTAAGTGGGGTATAGGTGATTTCTTGCATGTAAACGAGCACATGTATAAGTGTAATCAGATTTAAGATTTAAGTCTTGTCTCTTGACAAAAATGCACAGTAAATACTTCCACCGTGGATAAACATGGAAATAACATTTGCTAACCTTAAAAGCAGCTGCATATGCTGCCTGCAGATTAGACATGCCTTCGAAAGGCAGTTTGTTATGGACGAGCTCCCACAACACGATTGCAAAGCTATATGCATCCACCTTGTGGTTATAGTGTTTTTTCTCACCATGTCTTAATGTAACTGTGCTGTAAAGCTGCCATCACCAAAAAGGGCATGTCAACTAATGGCATCTAAAAAAGGAACAAGCTCTGTCTAAATGGGATAAAACATATTTAAAATACTTGAATACAATACCTCGGGAGCCATCCAACGGTATGTCCCTGTTTCAGCAGTCATCATCTCAGTCAATGACTCTTCCCTGGCTAAACCAAAGTCTGCAAGTTTAACAGTTTTATGGTCTGCAGTCAAGATCAAGTTTTCTGTAAGAAAGAGAAAAGATGAAAAGGTCAGAATGGCATTCGGAACCGGAAGGAAATCACAGTACAGGCTTTTATAGTAGAATAATTTTCTCACTATGAAAGCATTTTAAGCTAAATAATCATGTAGAAGCTTTATCCAAAACATCAAATTCCACCAGAGTCGATGCCCCATCCCTAGAACAAGTAAAAATAATACAAGGGAATCTCCCTGTAATAGTAATTCATCCCAATTGTAAGCATATACAGCATAGATAACATTGAGTATCTGCAAAGTGAGAATCATAAATAACTAACAACATTCTATATCTGAACTTTGATCGGGTGGCTGTATTCGGCACGCATCTAATGCCAGTTTATACATAGCCTCCCTCCAACATCATCAATTCTCACATCAGTAGGCAATTAACGCCCTATTCTCAGTCCCAAATGCCAGGACAAACTAATCATGCAAGAATTCAAAAATTGCCAGACTGAATTTTGATATCACCAACAAGTTCTTCATAAGTCTATTTTCAAAACTTCTCACCAGCCAGTCCAATGTCAAAAGTTCATGCGTTCAAAGAAACAGTGTGAACATCTGCCCGAAACCAGAATGGACAACGTCATCATACCAGGTTTTAGGTCTCGATGAATGATCCCATGAGAATGTAAGCATTCCATAGCACGAGCAATATCAAGTGCAAGCCCAATAGCCACATCTGTTTCCAGGCAGCTTGGTCGCAAGTTCAGCAAGTATTTCCTCAATGTCCCACCCAGTAGGAGCTCAGTTACTATCACCATGACAGGTTCTTTGCAAGCACCAATAAACTGGCCAAGAAAAAAAAAACGTCAGCATATATATATTATATGAACACTTGAGCAATTCTAGTCCTTATCTATCAATCCCTGGTGGGCAAAATCTGGTATATCGTCAAGACAAAACAAACCTTCACAAGGTTTTTATGTTGAACTCTCGACAGCATAGAAACTTCTCTTGCAAACCGCGCTTCTCTCTTGGCAATATCCTCTGGGGTTTCCCCTCTATGAACAACTTTAATGGCCACGGTTTGATTATTATACCTAAATGCACATAGTTGAATACTAAGAGAACTGACATAATAAGTAGCCATCTTCCAAATGATATTAACGCATAAAACAGGGAAAAAACGATGCTTTAGAAACAGCATCGCAAAATCATGACATGAATTTGAAATAATATCTTCCATGGGTTAAGCTTTGCGCAACAAATCAAATAAGAGTTTCCGCGATAAAGTGATTCAGAGCTCGATAATTGCAACATGAAAACAAATGTAAAGCATCAAGGGCTTTTGACTCACTTTCCTTCGTATACTTTGGCATGAGCACCTTCTCCAATCTTCGGCCCAACGAACAGAAGCTTCGGATCAATCAGCAACTTAGCATCCAAATTGAACTCTCCCGAATAAAAATCATTGCTAGATCCCATTTCTGATTTCACAAAAACAAATGGCTTAACACCATCTAGTCACTACACAAAAGCCCAACTGAATGCGTAACTCTTTCGAAGTAGACTAGAAGGTCATTCGAGTTAAAAAACGGATAGCACTATAATACCAAAGTGATAAACTTCCCTGCAGATCCAGAGAGATCAACATCTGCCTATGTTCGGGAAGCAATGAATAAAAACCCACATGTTTTAGGGACAGCAACCAACAAAAGATGTTTTTTTTTTTTCAAAAAGAAAACGAAATAATAGGAGGCATTAAAATCTCCGAACACCTCCAGACCAGCAGATTAACAAAAATTAGTACTCAGGAACTGAAGAAAGTAGTAGCAAAACGGAATGGAGCACTGGCAAAGAGGACCCAGATTGAGATTTACAGTAGGTTTTCGCGTTTAAGAAATTAGCAAAGCTCTCTACGCGTAACGTAGTAGCCCTGTTCCTTTGATCTGTAGATAGATAAAGCCGCGGCAGGATTTGAGTCTCTGTCAGACAACAGTGGTGGGTTTTAAATGCAGTTCGCTTTCCTTAAGTAAAAAGTATCAGAGAGACGGTGAATGGAAAAAGAGGGGAAGCATAGACAAGGGTGGCCAGAAGCTGGATGATACAAAAAGATTATGATTATGGTTATAAGTCTTTTTGATTTTATGGATGATGGGACAAATGACCTAGCCCGTATCATATATGGCTATGATGTTATGTCTGATTAAACGCTAATTGACCATATTCATATTAATCATCCGCCCTAATCTTCTGGCGTCATTAGCTTTCAAGTCAAAATAGATGATTTTGTGTACTTTTATTTGTTCAAAATCAACATGTTCGATCATGGATGGTATTGACTCTTTTCAGAAATACTCAGATGTAACGTAAAATTAACTTTTTTTGGATTTCCATTAGTTACCGACGATACAGAGAATTTACAAACGGCTAGTATTATTTTGGAGAGAAATTGATACATAAGTTGAAAAATTCTGTCATTTGCCAAAACTTTCCATTGACAGTTCAAGTTTGACATTTTGACATCAACAACACCAACCCTCTCGAGCAGCCAAACCCAGTCTCCAAAATTTGACGGTGCAAAGGTCTCTCCTCTTTTGTTCGGACACCAAACGATTGGAAGGCATTGGCATTTCTTACATTACACACGTTTTACTTCAAACGTATCACATAATCACGGGAAAATTCCTTAAATTTGCTGATGTTTTACACAGAATACCCATATAATAGCAATTGATGGGTTACTTCTACAGCGTCGTTTTCTGGCCGAGAATCAGGGCTGTATGTGTGGAAGATTGGAGATTGCTTTATCCTCGGGTTATCCATTCCAATTCCTGAGGATGGAAAACGGGCTAGAGAACAAAATTATGGAGAGAAAAAAGAAAAGAAAAACAAGACTTTATGTTATGTGGTCCATTATGTTATTTTCTTAGAAAAATAATGTCTATTTCAGCATTCAGAGTTGTGTAATAGGGTTTTGTTTGGTTCGGAATTTATGTATTAATATTTTTCGTAACGGACAAAAACCAGAGAATAAGATTTGATGCGTAGTTGTTGTATGAAATATCCAAGTACGGTAAAATATATGGGTGTTTGGCTGCGGGTGCGAGGAGAGACGGACGACGTGTGTTTGTTGTGACGGTGGTCTTAAAAGGAGGCGACAAGTTGAAGTTAGGTCTAATCGAGTAACATCAACTCCATTGAAAATTTTGCACATTCACTTTAAGAGGATTTACCTTTTTAATGAACCCTTCCATGTCATTGGACTAATTTGTCTTTTACTTACCTTTCAGCGACGGGCTGCCCATCTTAATCCCAAAGGGCCCAGGAAAAAGTCTAATTTGGGCCAGAATATGTTGAGAGCAAGCCTTGAAGCCCATCAAAGACTGGACTTTATATGGAAGAATGACCCATGATTGAAAACGGATGGAATAGTCTAATTCGAAGCTGAGGGATGGATTGAGCATTTCAAAGTCTCTTGCCTAGAATTGAATATCAGGCATACCTTTCAATATCTGATAAGTCTGCATCCCCATGAGGGTAGGTTCTTGATATGTGTGAATTCCATTTCTAGATGCAGAAGCATACAGGGGTTTGATCCAAAAATCAACTGGTAAGTAATTCGTTGAGAGGTTGTAAGGTAAACAGCAGAGTGAATACTTGTTTGCAATTTTTTAGTGAAACCAACATTAATTCAGGTCTATTGATGAATGTGCCGGATAAATGAGTCTCATCCTCTCTTGCTAAAAGTTTTCCTATATAAATGAAGCTGTGATCACCTTCTAGGAGCATACTTGACACTGATCTTTCTAGTTTCTACTTCTTGAAGAGCTGAAACAGTTGAAGGATGGCAACGATTGCTGAGAATGCCAAGGCTCAGACAGCAGCAGAGGAGAAGGTGAATGGCATGGAACAGAAGGCTGCTAATGGGGCTTGCTGTGGCAATGGAACAAAGGCGGGTAATGGGGTGAACTGTGAGGAGGGAACAAAGGATGCTGGACAATTACAGGAGGAGAAAGTTGAGCAAGAGAAGGAAACTGCAGGGAAAGGTGTTAATGATCAGCTGCTGGAAGAAGAGGCAAAGAAAGAGGAGGTGGCAGTTGAGGTTGAACCCAAAACAGGGGTTTCTTTTCCAGTAAAGCTGGATGATGGGAAGCAGTTGATGAGCGTTGGCTTGAGGAAGAAATCCATGCTTGGGTTGGGCATCAAAATCTATGGATTTGGTAAAACTCTATCAAACACTGCTTTTCTTTGATAACACTTCTTCCTTGACACATTTGTGTTATTCTGATTTTGGTAAGAGCAAAGTCTTTGTTCTGATAAGGAAAATTCTAGCAACTCAATGGCATGCCAAGTGATCGATGCATGCATTACTGTTCAATTGCAGGAATGTACACAGACAATGGGAAACTGAAAGACCTGTTGAGGTCGAAGATTGGAAAGACCACAGGAAAACCAACAAAGGAAATGTATAAAGTGGTCATCGACAGTGATGTGCCAATGATGGTGAGGATGGTTATAGTATATTCTGGTCTCACCATGAGCATGGTCAGAAAGAATTTTGATGAAGGCCTCGGAGCATCAATAAAAGCGCTGACTGGTGTGAAGAAAAACGAAGAATTATCAAACAAGTAAACTATCGATCGGTTCATACTACTGAAACTTTTGTCGTGTAATGTTCCTATAACTGAAGTTTGCTCCTGTCCTTACAATAACAGGGTGATGGGTCAAGCTTCCGATGATATTAAGCTGACATCAGGTTCTGTAATTGAGATTTCTCGCCTCCCAGGATATGTTCTGCAAGCTAAAGGTTAGAGTTCTGAAAGTTAATACGCTAGCTTGCATCTTATGCGTACACCTGAAAATCTAATGAAGATGGTCTACATTGGCGACATGCAGTGATGGATGAGGTGGTTAGCAAAGTTGAGAGCGAGCTTCTCTGCAGGGCATACATCCATATGTATTTGGGAGACGATCCCTTCGACAAGGATGCCAAGGAGAAATTCGGGATGTCTTTGCTTTCGCTCTTTTAATGGCGTCCTGGAACAGTTCTGGACATTAGGAATAAGAACTTAGTCCGCTTCCAGGTGAAGTAGCAACTGTTTAATAAGAGGCATAATGGTGAGACTGCAGGTGGTTCTACCATAGAATCAAAGTTTCCACCATCCACATTTCTTTGGATGTAATCTGCGTAACTTCTCAGAAATCAAATGGCTCTAAAGCTTTCAGGAAAAGAGTAAAAAATGAGAACAATGGGGTCGAAGATGGATTCTTTGTACCAACATCTATGGCATCCTGAACTCACTCTTTTTACTATTATTAATAACAAAGGCATATCAGACCATCACAGAGGCAACATATAATAGATTGCTGCATGTGACGTTGGGTTTGTACCGCTTTAGCATATCCAGGTGATCAGGTAGCACAGCAAGGATAAGATAGAGACACACAGATTGCTTTCTTAACGTACATAAGTTAAACAGTTGATAGAGCATAAGTGGAAACTCCTTTATTGAAATCCATAGAGAACCTTCCTAGGATCCAACTGCCCGCTGTAGTAACTTGATGACACAGTAGAGAGCTCTTGGCAGCCTTTCCACTCTTCAAAAGGCTTTAAAACAATTGGGGTTTCAATGGCAGCAGAATCCACACATAACATGGAATTGTAATCTTCATCCCCCAGATCCGAAAGAGTCTTGGCTCTTTTGTCCCAAGGATTCCACACAACTGCATAACCATGGCAGAAAAGGTTAAGCAACAGATGTTTTATGGTCATTCAAAGGAATATACCATTTTCAACCCACACAGAACTGAACAGAACAAAAAGCAGCATTTTAGCACCTGCATCTGGCATGCCATCCTTCCGTAGTACGATGGTTCGCTTCCTCTCGTGATCAATTATTGCAATCTTTGATGGGGTTCCAAGATAAACCCTGTCAATCTATTATGCAAAAATAAAATGTAGTCACAGGTAATTCTGGAATGCATAGTCAGATGCAGTTTTCTTATGATCTCCAAATTAAATTACAAATGCTAAATATAGGAAGTAGTACCTCGCCATCAAAGGTAATTGCATCTGCCTGCTCAGTAAATCTTTCTCTACGCATTAGATTATCAAAGTAATCAAGTGTCTCCAATCCTTCAACTCGTACTTCACTGAAAAGAGGGAAATAAGCAATTGAATATACCATGGTTGCAGATACTAACAAGACAGACTTTTTATGGTCTCTGTTCAATGATGAGAAAACAGAACATAGTTAGACAAAAAGGGTTTGTAAAGAGATACTGTTACAGTTCAGCAATGACATAATGTTGGGATCAAGGCACGATCCCTGAGGAACTTCCAGCCATTGTCACTAAAAACTAAAACCAATTGCTTCAAAACTTTAAGGGACAAACCTGATATCAGACACAGAAAAATAGTTCCGCAGTGCAAACGTAAATGAGAAGGGCTTGTTGTCTGTATTTCTCACACGAGTAATCAAAATGAGCTTTCCTGCAGTGAGAGTAATGCGGAGGCGGAGTTCAAAGCTGCAGAAGATCACAGCGTAAGTATTTTATTTTTGATAGGCAAGTAGACATTATTAAGATCGTGACGTTTTCTTTCCACATCTAATGTGTGAGCTACAGGACTAGCAATAACACCTGCGAGGCCAGGTTTTAAGATCCTCCTCAGACGACTTCAGCATCAAATCTACTGATGACTGATTCTTTGGAGGAGGCAAAGGTGAAGGATCCTTATCCAGAGCCCATATTCTGTTCCTCGCAAAACCAAGTTGCTCCAGGGAACCAAGACTTCCGAACTGAAACTACAGCACCGAGTAAGAATTATTTCTCATCAAGAGCAATATGAAATTCATCTTGCTTCATTCCTTAGCACTCAAACCTGTGGAAAGCAGATAGGTATGCCACCTCTAATGGATTTAGGAGGCTTCCAAACAGCCTGCGTAGAGAGAGGAAAACTCATTATTGGAATATACAAGAATGTTCAGGTTGAATATACTAGATTTCCATGCTTTCGCATCCTGACGAAAAGCAATCAACAAGTTGACCACCCAAAACTCCACTCAGAGATATACATAAGAAAAAGCTCTCACCTTGCTGCTCATGAAAAGTAGCTCTTCCCTTCGCTCATTCTTCCAGGAAACAATTTGCCCGCCGTACAGAAGCACCTGAGAGATAAAAAGTTCTTAACTTTCAGGTACTAAAATCAAGGCACCTTTTGCGATATTATCCCCTAAAGACATTAAATCCTTCAAATGCTTCTTGTGCTTTCGGCCTTTATCAGAGGCGATATATTCGCAGTTCTCTTTCGCGGTCACAGTTTTCAAAAATCTAACGTCTCTTTCCCTAGTACAGCCTTTTTCTGAATCAAATTAATACTATCAATAAATGCCCTCTAATTCAAATAATATATCCACGACAAGTTAAGAACAGATGGAAAGAAAACCCATCAGTCCAGTTAGTACTACGTACATGCATCCATAAAACACGTCTGAAGCTGGATCAACCAACAAAACCTAACAAACTCAAGAGAAGGAGGAGAAAGAGAATAGTAAAGGCTTTATGCGACTCACCTCAACTGAGGAACCGGCAGGCTCAGTCAAGACAATCCTCGGCAATCCATCAGCATCGTCAAGCCTATTCAAAGACATGGGCTTCAGCTTAAACCTTGCCTTGAGGGTGCTCCCAAGAGAATTTGTTGGTTTCACTTTCCCTTTTCTCCACTCCAGCTAATAGCCAAAAAAGAATTGATCAATTGCCAACCACACACAGTATCAAGCAATAACAAAGAAACCAAGTTAACGTATATATATAAACACAAAAACCCAACAGATGAGCAGATACAGACAACAGCAACTCACGGAGAGAAGAAATCACAACAGGATAGGAATGAGCATAAAAAAAACAAGTCAGACAACATAAAGAAAGCTGGCAAATTTTATTAACATAAACAAAGAAGGAAGGAGATGGGTTAGCTTACGTTTAGTTGTAGTGGTTGGTATTAAGATTTATTAAAGAAACAGAGGGTTTGTTACGCGGCTTCGAGTTTTGAAGGACAACCCACCATATCTTTAGTTCATGACAACTCCGTTTTTATACATCATAAATAAAATAGAAAGGGAATACTAGGCGGGCAAGGCAACTGGGTACAGAATAACAGGGAGAGAGAAAAAGAAAGATGGGACATCCGGTGAAGAGAAGGATATCCACTTGAAAGGAAACCAACTAGCATTGAGTAGGCTTTGTCATTGGATGCCCTGATTCGTTCATGTCCCTTTCACCCAGTGCTCTCTCTACTGTCTTGTCTTGTGCCTTCAGAATTTCTGTCAAATTGATTTGAGTTATGACATCCTACGACGACGAATCCTTTAGTCGATGTGATTAATTAATTAATTAATTAAAATATAATACCTAATAATTATAAATAATTATTAATCTTTAATTTAATTTAAAAAATTCCGACAATATGACGTACTGGTTTGTAATAAAAGATGCTGCCTGTTCTTTTCGCCGTAAAAGCTGGCCAAAAATTGAAAATGACACCAATTGGGAATCCTTCATAGACAGATCTGATCATGACAAGATAGATTTGGACTATAGACTTGTGAGATTACATATAATAAGATATCAAGATATTTTTTAATCGTAATAATATAAATTCAACACAGTATTACAAGTATATATATTATTTTCTCCCGGACAGCAGTGAGCAATACCGTAATCAACGAAAAAGACCCAAGGCAGAAGGAAGATATGTCCATCTAGTTTACCCAACACCATTAAGGTACTAATTTTAGAGGTTTCTTCTGCTTTTGCTGGTGAGTTAGGTGAGTTAGTTGCACACAGCTTTCTATGGAAAAAAAGTAAATATCTTTTGGAATCCGACAAGGAGCTGAATGAGACTAATGGGCTTTGGATCGATGGGTTTTAGAAACTAATAAATGTGGCATACACAAACAAGCCTGTAAGAGATTTTTGATGCGAACGGGCTAAAACCACGTCATCAGTGTTCTTGAATGCAAATCGTCTTCAGGATTTTCTGTGTTGTCCCATAGCCTGTCCATCCTAAAAGGAGAAACCCGCACAAAAAAAAATCTATAAATGCATAAAGAAGATATTACAAAATATCTCCATCAAATCAGCTCTCTTTTCATTGTTGTAACCCCATAAGAACTAACCAAAAACACTAACTATGAACTGGTGGGCTTGTGGTCCAGTAAGAAGCGTGGTCAACTTATACTGCCCGATTGATATGACCGCTTGGGACACGATTGTTATCATAGTTTTTGTAAAATACCGAGTATATCAAAGAAGTTTGGGCCAGAACTTTAAGAGCCCAGTCCTCGCTTATATTGTCCAAGCCCAAGAACACAAGTGGGGCCACTTAGACTACCTCTCGTGAAAAAATTTAGCTGCCCTCTGTAAAGGCCACGTCGGCGCTTTGCGGCGACAAAAGAAGAACAAAACATTTTCCTTGTACAAATTTTGTGGTTCTTTACTTCCTGTTTCTGTAATCCTTGTCGCTCACTACTAGCATTACTTCTACGTTTCGTTTCAGTCTAAATTATTCCCTTCTTGGATTCTCATGCCTCGTTTATTTTTTTCTACAAAAAGAATTCCCAAAAGAGGTGTGGCCGAATGACACGTAGGCTTGTTCTATTATGTCATCGGTACTGTTTGGACCCACGCCAAACGCATGTTCTTCGGAAGATTAATATAATAAAATAGTACCCTGCTAATAAAATAATCTTCATTTCTTTCAAAATATATAGATTTATTGTTAGGCATGACGTAATAATAAGAAAATTTATTATGATATAAGTGAATAGAATCTTGACGGCATAAGCACAAATCTCTAAATTAATAACGACAAAATCCCAGTAGAATCCAGGCATTTAATAGTTTACCATAATGTTTAGAGATCTAAGGCTCCCACGAAAAAACTTAGGGTGACGATATAATTATTTATATAAACCCTCCAAAAAGGGCCGAACGTTTGCTTCCTCTAACGGAAAGTTAAAGATTCAAACAGAAATATAGTTATTGTGTTTCCTAAATAAGACGGGGCTAAAGGGAAATAAAGAGCATCGGGAAGTTGCTTCTACATGAAACAATGGATTCCTGGGAAAGATTAACAGCAACCTCAAGCAACCGCCACTATCAATACCGTTATCGAGTTTTTCGTAATGGGGAAAAAGATGAAGATCAATATCAATATCAAACTCAGCGTGGGTTGACAATACGGTAACGCAGTACTTACTTACTGTGGGATTGGCAGTGGAGAAACAGAGCAATATGGATGACTCTGTGTTGCAGAATCTTTTCAGCGGTGGAAGAGAGGAGAAGATCCGGGCTGCCATGGAACTTGAAAAGCTTTGTAGTAGGCAGAGGAGGAAGTTAGCGGAAAGAGGAGTTATTGCTCCTTTGATTTCAATGCTTAACACTGGAGATTACGAAGCCATTGAAGCCGCACTTTTTGCTCTTCTCAGCCTCGCATTTGGCAGTGAAAGGTTAGTTTGTTTCTTCTGTACCCTTGGTCACAAGATGGTCTCTGTCAATCTGGTTAGTTTTAGCTCACTGGTGACGGAATTTGTTCTTCTCAATCGTGTTTTTAGTAAGGATCAATGTTTAATTAGAATAATCGATTGAATTTCAACTAATTGTCGTGTCGGTGAATTGTGCAGAAACAAGATTCGAATAGTGAAGGCGGGTATCATCCCAGTACTGTTAGAGCTTCTCCAATGCCAAAACGAATCCATTGTTGAACTCACTATAGCAGCTTTACTAATCATATCCTCTTGTGCGGCGAACAAACTGGCAATCACATCCTCCGGGGCTGTTCCAATCCTGGCTGAAATCTTAAGTAGAGACTTCGTGGATGGTGAGAAGGGACCGAGCCTAAGCATGCGAGGCAAGCTGGACGCCATAGCAACCGTCCATAGTCTGTCAACTTTGCATCAGATCATTCCATCCATAGTCTCCGCTGGTGTAGTTTTCATCCTGCTTCAGTTTATTTACCATTACGAAAAGTCATCAGAATTGGTCCAGAAGGCTACAACGCTGCTTGAAAATCTCGTCTGTGCATCAAACGACGCGCTGCAACAGACCGCGAGTACAGGTGGGGCGATTCGGGCATTGGTCGAGACGATCGAAGAAGGTTCCGTGCAATGCAAAGAGCATGCGGTGGGAATTCTACTCCTTGTATGCCAGAGCTGCAGAGATAAATACAGAGGATTGATTTTGATGGAAGGCGTAATGCCAGGGCTGCTTCAACTGAGTGTGGATGGGACATGGAGGGCCAAGGGTATGGCCCAAGAGCTTTTGCTTCTCCTCAGGGAAAATTCGAGCTATGGCTCCACAGACAAGGAATCAAAGAATGAGGAGTTAGAGCAGATCATGCAAGAAATTGATGCCGCAGAGGAGAGAGTCATGGGAACTTCAGCTCTTAGACTGGTGGAAGAGATGATCGCTAAGCTCAGTGCTTGATCCACAACGGTTTCTCTCAACATTGTCAAAAGTTTTGATCCAGGACAAGCTCATTCACCCACAGAAATTACGGGTTTCGCTGTACATAAGATTACCATCAGGCATTATTCTTGGATTCAGCTGACATGTTTTACGTCAGGATTCGTACGTTTAGTCGTGAAAAAGAGAAGGGCTGACTTCTTTACTACTTTTTATACTAGTAGGGAATCATTACTATAACTAAGTGGGCTTTGGCTTTTATATACTAAGAATCTAACTTGTTGAATGTTATTCTCCAATTTTAGCCCGTGGTTTTCCGTTCTGTCTTTTGGGCCGAAAGGGGCCTTGATCATCCAGAGGACCATTTAAAGTAACGAACTTGAACCATAAGCAGACCCACGGCCCACAAACAGGGAAGGCAAAAAGTTTTGTTAGGAGGAAAGATAAGCAGATTTGCATTTGAAATTCCTCTCTGCCGTTATAACCATGGCCTGGTCAAAGAAGTTACATGTGCCAAACAAAGGGAGCAATATAGTTGCAGTCCCTTGCATAGCAATGGAGGAAAGACAATGGAAACTGGTCCAGAGAAAGAACAAAGAGCGGAGAAAATAAAAAAGAAAAAAGAAAAAAGAACAAGAATCACAAGAACTAAAAGAAATCAATCTCGTAATAATTACCCGTAGGCTTCACATCTACACCTGGCACGGACCCGGAAGAGGGTGGCTTTGAAGGATTATCAGCTTTCATGAGGAAGTTCATCATTGCTTGCTTAGGCACCTCTGGGGGGTTTGTACAACGAATAAGTGCCCAATTTACACTCTGAAAGAAGGGATGCTGTTTTATTTCTGTAGCTCCACGCCTGTAGGCAAGACGATGCTGAGGTTCTTTCACAAGCAAGCCTCTGATCAAGTCCCTCGCAGCAAAGCTCACAGAAGGTGATTCTGGAAATTTCAATGGCTGACCAACCACGTTGAAGAGAGTAGCACGGTTTCCTTGACCCTTGAAAGGAGTTTTACCGAACAAAAGCTCGTAAAGAAAGATTCCAAATGTCCACCAGTCTACCGCACTGCCGTGTCCTTCGCCTTTCACGATTTCAGGTGCCAAGTACTCGTGTGTGCCCACGAAAGACATTGATCGGGCACTTGTGGGTTCGGCGATGAGTTCAGGCATGGGGCTTACTTGATGAGTTGTCTCATTCTTCATCTTCAGCTTCGTCTTCTTGTCCTTTTTCCTTCTTCCCGACAAGAAATTCGGTCCGAAACAGGCTGGTTGGATGCAATCTGGCTGCATTACGCAGGTTGGCTCAATACAAGCCGGCTGCACACAGTATGCTGAATTCTTCGATTCCACGCTCGAGTTTGATGATTTTACTAAAGTCGGGCAGACAGCGCACCTAAGAGAAAGATCAAAATCCGAAAGCATTATGTGGCCATCTTCCCTCACCAAAACATTTTCTGGCTTAAGGTCTCTGTAGATGATCCCCAGCATGTGCAAGTACTCCAAGGCGAGGAGAACTTCTGCGACATAAAACCTGGAAATTACCAACAAAGTTAAACAAGCTACAGTCCCATAGATGACCAAAAAGGCAGGAACTTTAGTACCTATAGGCCACATCAATTACAGGACATAACCAAACAAAGATTATTTTGTTTTAGTCAAAAAGAGCAAGTGAAAATCCTAACCGGGCAGCATGCTCTGAGAAGTACTTTCCAGGTTGTCTCTGCCTGAGAGCATGTAAATCCCCTCCAGGGCAAAACTCCATCACCAAGCAAGAGAACTTTTCCGTCTCGAAATGAGTATATAAAGTAGGTAGAAATGGATGATCCAGGGACTGCAGTATCTCTCTTTCAGTCTGTGCCCTCAGAAGCTTCTTCCGAGATGTTAGATCTACTTTATCCATGATTTTCATGGCAAAACAGGTCCTAGTGCCGGTCAACTCTGATAGATATACACTTCCTATATCTCCACATCCCAATCTTCTCAACAATTTAAAATGGTTTACCCCTAAAGGTTGTCCCACGCGGGATCGGACAGCTTGAATTGCTTCCCACCTTATATCGTTTGACTTGTGGGGCTTGTACAAGGAACTGCTCAAACTACTGGAGCTACTCTCATCACTGACATCGCTGTCAGTGCTGCCTCTGTGTATGTTCATCATCCTGCTTTGGGGATCATAAGAGTTCCTTGCTTCCCCACAATCGACAGACTTCTCAATAAAGCCTGCTTCTTCACTCACTTCTGTGTTGGTAAAACTTTGTTTTGCTTCTACATACAAAGTTGCTGCATAAACACTGTTTGATGGACTTGGGGGGCAAAAGCTTACAGTTGATTGAGATGCCACATGGTTGTCAGACTTTACAACTTCTCCTTCACTTGGAGCTGGGACGATGCTTTCAGATTCAAGTGAGCCACTTGAATTAGAACGCTTGTAATCGTCCATGGGATGCTCGATGCATGAATTGCTTTCTAACTTCAAAACCTTCTTCTCCAGAGGTATCTCTGGTTTATCTGGGCGCTGGCTATAAAAGTCTATAGCCATAGAGGGTAATCCTTGGATATGATTGCTGGCCATTTTGTGAGGAGGCTTCTGATTGATTACATCTACATGGTCATTGGGACTGGAGGAAGCCTTCGTGCCAGGAGCATGAACGCTTGTAAAGGACATGGTAGAAGAGCTTTTACATCTAGATTGTTCCATGGACGAAAGGTGGCAGGGTTGAGAAATCATAGATTCGTAAGAAGAGTTTTCGACACCACTAGATGTGAAATTCTCAGACTTTGAAGAAGACTCAGCTCCATTAACAAATGACTCCATGAAGCAACTCAACAGCAGCTCTATCACACGAAAAGATCAATAAATTAAGCACATTGATGCCGTGAGATGTAGCCAAGGATCATAATCAGGAATTCATTAATTAGTTTTTGTCAAAAATCAAGGAGCGGTTGTTACAATAACTAAGCAACCGGAGATGAAAACAAAGACGAGGAGAACTCAAAACAAGAAACAGTGATGCATCGAATCTGCAGGCACCTCCGGCAACACTAAAATTAAAAGAGTAACTCCAAATATCACGGAGGAAACAAGATGCAGCTTAGTTGACCCACAAATGAAGGCGTGAATCTTTTTCCAGCGACAAATGAATGTCAAAACCAAACCTTTCAAGCAATGTGGAAAATACGACACTTACAATTCCATACAAACCAAAAGACTTGCTTTGCTTTCTTCTACCAAAAACCACAATTATTAGAGAAGTGAAGCTTTCAAAAGCAAGAAAGTTCAAAGAATACCAACCCCAACTTATGACTGCAACAAGCAAGAGACCAGTTCAAGAATTTATTCTTTACAAACCGAAAGAAGCAACAACAAACACAAATCTCCTATCTTTCGCTACAGTAAACCAGAGATACCTCCGAAAGAAAGAGAAAGAGTAAGGACCTCATTAAAGAAGAGAGGAGCCAATGCAGGGGAAGCAATCTTGCATGACTTAAGAGAACAGAAAGTAACAATACAGAGCGACAACTCAGAGGCCCCAAGAGGCCAAAAACACCTCACCTAATAAGAGAAAGGTGAAGAAGATTAGTGAGGTTGCAGTTATTGTGCTGTGTGTTTCTGTTACTCTCAAGAGAAACTTTAGATCCCATCAATGCAAGAAAGAGAAAAGAAGATTGAATAATGATAAATGATTAGTATTCTTTTTTTTTTTTGTTTTTCCGGTTGTGGGAAAAGTGGTTTTCTGTTATTTTTTTCGTCGGTTTATGCAAAGTGGCTGTAAAGAGTTGAATGGAAGGATTATGAGGGAGACAGAACTTCTTATCAAAAAATGAGGGAGACAGAACTGTACTTGCTTGGACCAATGCCTTGTAAATCCTCTTCCTCTATCTACCTAGTTGCTTATCCGTTGCATGGCCTGCCACCACCGGCATTTTTCCCTGTATTCTCTTACTCCATCCAAAGTTGGAAGAAGAAGAAGCAAACTTGCTAATCCATTTTTGTTTCCAAGTGGTCCAATTAATTCAAATCCCCACCTCTCCATAAACCCATATGAGGAAATATGGAATTTTCAGAGGAAAGTATGAGCTCTTTACAGGATCATGATATTTGTTGTCAAACCCAATCCTTTTTAATACTATTAATCACATGGGTTTAAGCAGGTAATCTCGCCAATTATGATTAACCTCTTTCACGGGAAGAGAGAGGCCTCACATGCTAGCACGTGCATCCTCAACAAAAGCACGAGGACGGCTGTCATGTTCTTCGCGCATGGCAGTAAAATGCTTCCTGCCATGGAGCTCTCTCTAACTTAGTGCAGACTCTCCCATATAGGTGTGAGGTTCCCGAGGTAATCTTACCAAATCTAAAATAATAGTTTTTCCTTTTTTTAAGTTAACCCAGCAGAGGACAATACTGTCTTCTCAGTTATCTCCTCCATGAGCACCCTGCCGGTGTGACGTGTCCCGCCAGGATTCCGATGGGCATGCTAAGGTTTTTATCTAGGTTGGATTTTTGTAGGGTGGACAGAGTGGGGGAATGGCAGTTGAGTGGTCTCAAAGTGGGCCCATTACAAAACTAACCCATCCATTCTTGGCCTGAAAAAAGATGTTTGATCAGACTGTTCTCCAGGGAGGAGTTCTGTGGATGTGGGATTCTTGCCGTTGATTAAAGAGGAGGAAAATCCAAGTGGGGGCTACAAAGATGAGGGTGTGTCCCAAATCCCAATCCTTTCTTATGGTACACGTATAATGGGATAAATGGATATGCAGACAGACAAGGTCCCCAAACTTGTGGGACCGATGTTTCCAATCATCAAAGCCTGTCTGCAACAATCATTGTCAGTGTGCAATGTACCACATCATTCCCTTTCAAGCATCAATGATAGCGCAGAACACTAACTTTCTGTTGCAGGTTTTCTCTGTGCAATGAATTGTATGTGATGTGCCAAATACTAATGTACATTCTACTTCCTGTTGCTCTACTAGGAAAGACAGTAGTTTTCAGTAGTAAGTATAGTTAGTTACTACCAAGGTTAGCAATAATAACACAAGCTGAGAATTGGGAACAAGATAGATGAACTGATGAAGGCAAGTTTCAACCAATCTGCAAATTGTATGGATGCAGGTCTCTGGGTGAATCTTCCAGTGGACAGAACATCAAAAACCTCTTATCGAGAGGTTCATGCTTCTCCTTTCAGCTGGTATTGATAAGTCATGACTGAAATGGTATGCGCTTGGCCTTGAACTGCCACGCAGTTTCCGCATTGCAAGCTCTGCTGCAAAAAGCCCACAGGAGAAGAATATTTTAAGTAAATTAATTATGATAGAATCATTGTCACATTTTCCCAACTTTTGTGGTCTTTTCCCCCTCTTTGTATGTTGGGGCCCTTCTCGCATAAATGAATGCAACAACATGGTCAGGAATGACAAATAAATCAATCGAGGTCTTGCTTTCGGTACACTTGGAAATACAGAGAAGGGTCTACTAACAGGCTTCTTCAAGCACATCCTGACATTAACAAGACAAGAAACAAGAAGCCATTGGGATCAGAAGAACAAAGGTGTCAGTGAAACATTTGGCCACGAGGAGAATAGTGGGTACGCATAAGAAATCTTTTTTCTTAAATATTTTTTCATTCATATAGCAAGAGAAAAAATAGGATCCTTTAAAATATGATGATCAGCACAGAATAGTGCCTCAATCCTTATCCAGCACGTTGATGTCTTCAATTATAGGAACATGTTTTCTCGTCACCCCCTGGTGTGGAACCCTTGTACAGCTCATAAAAGATTACGTGGTCTCATTTTCTTTCTTCATCCTCTTTTTCCTTCAACTTCAAGGTGATCCATTATACTGACTATCAGGTGAGATATACCTTCTAGAATATCAATCAAAGCTTTTCTCCCAATGTCGAAGCCTCCAACTTTCTGTTCACAGAAGCTTTCTCTTTATAAGTATACGAGCTCGTCTCTTATTTTGCAAAAAGGGTATCATATTCCATAGATTCTCTCATTGCCAAGGAATCACAAGCAATAACCCTCGACTAATCCACCGAAGTGCGAAAGAGAAAGACCTTAATTAGTGTTAATGTTTTTTTCTCGGTTCTAATGACCATCAGAACAAGCGAAAATGCTTAAACCACACTTCGCAAAGAGAAGCTGATAATAAGCGAAGGGCGCAAGTCAACAGCCTCGCTAAAAGAGACAACGATAAATTCAGTTACTAGGAATCTAATTTACAGCTATCCTCATCCTACTAGAAAATAAGGCGTAGCATATCAGTGTTAATGTACAGGCCGTACAACAAAATTGGATAGACAAATACAGGAATAGAAGGGGTGGAGCAAAAGCTAGTACGTGTTCTGTGGATTGAACCTCCTCCTGGCCTCTCGCCTGTAGTATGGAGTTTCATCGATTGTCTTGCGTATGTAATCTACGAAAGGCTGAGGTGTTTGAGGGGAAATTTCAGTTGACGAAGAACTGCCACGAACAGGAGTACGCGGTTCTCTGGTACTTGTAGTGGAAGGGGGTGAAGGTGGCCAAAACCTATCGTATATTTTCCAGGCAGCCATGATAGTGCCCAATGTCAAAACCATTAACCAAAAAAGCGCAACAAGAATTGTCTTAGCAGCATTCTCAGTTTTGGAACGTGATTCTGCTGTTTCACTAAGTTCATAGTTGACATCAATTTCAACCCTCTGGCCTGCAACTCAGAAGAATAATGAGTTAGCATATAGATCTTAGCAGCAGCCCCTTGGCTGTATTACCACCAATTTAGTGCAAATAATGCTCACCGTTGGAAGGAAGCGTTATAACGATTTTATCCTTCAAACTGTTGGTTCCAAGCACATGAACCTGTAAAAAATATTAAATACGAAATCTTAGATCACAATGGTTATGAAAAAGTATCAGAATTGGATCATTTTGTTCATCTAGGATGTGAAACAAAACAAGTTAGGCTTTAATCTTGTGGACAAACCTAACCAAGCAAACATACAACTCAATAATAAATGTTCAGAAGAACCCAGTACTGCTGTTACAGATTGCAGGTAAACTAGAGAATTTCAATAATTACGGTGAAAGAAAAAAAAGATGCGTCACGCGAGAGCCAAAAAATGTTTCAGTTCAGTAACCTATTTGAAGGCAAAGCATGATTAACTCACTTCAAACTGTGCAAGCCTGCCAATCCCGAAGCCTTCTTTATGAATGAGGTTGATCTTTAATGAATTATGGTCACGCCATTGCATATCAACATCTACGCCAACAAGATAACCAGTTATAGCCAGTCACGTTGGCAAAAGAATTATCTAGAATAGATCTAAGTGGAACGCAATGACCATTAGTTAAAAGGACTTCCACATGATTGAAAGCTTGTATTCATCTTTCGAAAGAGGGAAAACCACAACACAGAAGAGGGAGGCAAGAGAGAGATTAAAGGAGGTGTCATTCACCTGTATTTCCCAATATGGTTATAATCGTCTTGTTGGAATCTGGTGTCAGATTCAACTGCATTGAATCCTGCAATAAAGAAACAGAGCCGAAGATTTAGTATTGGAATCACCGGATTTAGTAGAATAGAATTTCATGTCATAACCAAGACCCTAAACCCACCATCAGTGGATACTTCTCTAATAATAAACAAGCCTGTAGTTACCTTATCTATCCCCAAAATAGAAAACCCTCCAACAAACATTGCAGATGTAGAACCAGAAACATGCTCAGCATCTCTGAGTGATGCATTGACAGAGATTGTTAGATATGATTTCAGCTCCTTTAACCTTGGCGCTGAATGTATCAAATGCTCTGGTGAATATGGGAAGAAGAGGCAACAAAAACTGTTGGTGTCGAGATCCATTCTTGGCTTGGCATACCTTTAAAAAAGCGAATGAATTAGAGCTTGAAGCATGAATTTCGAGATTAGAGTAACAAAATAGCAGAAAAGACACAGAAACATACCCAACAAAAGGAGGATCAACTTGACAGTCGTATAATAATACTCCAGTCCTCTCGTAAGCATCACTGTTTCACCATAAATTATATTAGAAAAAAAAAGTGATGTCAGTGCTTGCTTGTGCCATTTGAGCACACACAAAAAGCAATTATCAATTTTTAGGAGATGAATCCTAGACCAAAGTAAAGTTTATGCCCTGAAAACTCGAGGAACATTGGCTATATACACCAAAATATTTAAACGGAAAAACGGAGAATGATAATCTTATTATCATTCATCAATGGCAGCAATAGCTGGTCCACATGCATTGCAATTAGAAATGCAAGATATCACCTAAGACTCAGAAGTAACTGGTCACAACATCAGCTGGCAGTAGAATAAAGGCTACCATTTTCAGCCCAAGACTTAGACTACAAACCTGAACCTCACAGTGAAGCTATATCCCTTTGTTGGATAAGGAACATTAGTTAGCATCTGATTTGGAGCATCAATAGAAATGCCATGTCCTGATACCGTTACCACTGTTTGTAACTTCATACTTGGACATTCAAAAAATACTGTTCATGGAAACAAGTCTTGGTTATGAAAATCAGTCAATAATAATCATAGAGGATTCTTAGAATCGGTACCTTGTGTTGAACCTAGTCCAACTGCATCAGCTTTCCCAGAGTGCATGTCTACAGCCATGATACTTTCATTGGCACTAAACCAGAGGCCAGAAGCATGAGCATTAATGCCTACAACACGGAGGAAAATAGACAATTATAATGACCTGAAGGAGAAAAAAATACGAAAGAAAAATTTGCCACAAATGAATCCCCGGTATGAAAAAGTCTATATTAAGAAGAAAAAAAAGATACTGAAGGTAAAGATCATAAGCAAACCTTCTACACTGAAATTAAGCGAGCTTCCCTGAGAAAGAATAGGGCTTTGAGGATGTATATGAGCACCAACTGAAATCTGAAGAAATAAAGGATTCAGGAATCTTAAACTGGTCTGAATGAACGAATTTGAGCTATGAGGTTATCCCAAAAACTATATTGATCAGAGCATATATTTATTAACAAGCAAACATGGCTTGGTTAAGATGTGTTAGAAGCAGAGGTATGATATGCACAAGCATATTGCAGAATATTGGTTTTGCACCTCCATTCTTATGCATAGATTCAGAGGTAGCAACTGATTCAAAGGACATCAAAGTTGTAGTCAAGTGTATGCATGGTGGCAATGCAACAAATGGTGTCGATCAAAATATCGCTCAACAGAAATACAAATAATCTGTCCTCTTGGTTTTTTTGTAAAAAAAAAAGAAGCAAAATTGTTGCAGAAAGGTGTATATGCTATAGAACATCATCTGCTTCGACAAGTAAAATTTTAGTATAGGAAAAGTTGCATGCATTACTTCATATTGGAAAAAAATAGACTGAATGGAATATATCAGCCACGGACAGTCAGAACAAGTACTGAAGTGCATATAGTTCCAGATAAAATTAAGGGACCAGTACTTACCAGTATGTAGTCAGACTTTTCAGGATTACTGTGCATTGATACTCGTAGAAGAGCTCTACCAAGTCGCATCGCCTTCAATATAAAATTTATTAAGGGAGTTTCAAAAAGAGCTGATAGATACCTATAAAGTACAAAAATTAAAATATTGCACGTTGTGGGATCAACTACGACCCCAAATTAGACCCTGTTTGGTTCATTGGTATTGTCAAAATTAGAAATGAATTAGAAATAAAATGAATAAAAAATTATTAAATTAATTTTATAATAATAAATTTTGATATGTTTGACTTCGAAATGACTTGTTCAATATTAAAAAATAATATTTAGTATTATATTAGAAAAAAAACGCAACTAATTCCAACTCCCGATCCACCAAACAAGACATAGGAGATGTTCTTCTTCTACAATGCCGAAATTAGACTGAATGGAACATGTGATGAAACATTTGACACACAAGAATACAGTAGAGCACCAAGAGTTTTCAGAAAAGTCTCACTTAAGAACGATTTGATGGAATATTTGACACATAAGAATATAATAGAGTTATCAACCTCACCTTCAGATGGATACTTCCACTGCCATTTCTACGATCGTCGATGGATACAATATCATGATAGTTAGTTTCAGTATGATAAGGAATGACATTATGTGCTTCATAGAAGGGATTCCCTGATCAAAATGAAAGTCAATAATTCAGATTCACTCAAGTAAAGAAATTAAGTTGTTAAAACACATAATTTAAGTAGCAAAAAACTTCATTACCTACAGCATCAAAATAGCTTATGGGAAGATCAAGTTCAGCACCAAGGGCGACATAAATCACACGGTGTGGAAGCTCCTTATTAACTACTCTTACTTGAACCACCTGACAAGCAGACAACGTCAAATACATTTGTATGACAGCTAAAAATATTACAATGTCGTCAAGAATATTGATCATGGAAAAGTATAGTAAGTGTCAAGGCAACAGGCAAAGCTGACTTTGGAAAGACACTAGATGCACATGCCAATGATTCTGACTTAACAGAATTTGTAAATATTAATGTTCTAAGTCGTGACAACTATTATCGCATCACATGAATTCTTGAGAAAAAGACATCCACAAGTTATATTTGGGAGTTTTTGATGTTGTGGCCATCTCAATAAGTACAATATTTGGACAAATCTAACATCTAAATATATACCTGCCCACAGTCTGAAGTATGAAGTTTGGGTTTCAAACATAGAGCTAAAAACACTGGTGTAAGATAGTATAAATACCTCAACAACCTTGACACAAGAAGCAATCTCGATCCTTCCAGTGGTTCGATCTTTGGCCTGTATGCAAGCCACATTGTTGCTCTCTGTTGTTCTTATTCTATCTTCTTCAATTGAAATTGCATCCTTTTGCCAAGCTTCAATCTTTTCACAAGTTCTTAACATAGAATAGGCAATTGTTCCCTGGCGATTTTGCCCATCCCAGTGTCCATATGTTTCCAGAGATGAAGGCAAAAGCTTAGATGTAACATAATAAGGAGGGAGAATCCATGTTATTGGTTCTCCAAGAGCAAGAGGGAGATCAGCCACCACAATCAAAGATACAGATGCATCATAAACCCTCGATTGTGAATACGAGGTAGAAACAAAATCGCACAAAAATTTGACTGCAACATTAGTCCTCCCTGCAGATCTGGAAATACATATTTGATCAAATGCCAAGTAACCTCAGGTGATTGAGTGAAAAAAATATAGATCTAGGAGACATTACAGTGCACATGCAAGTAACTATACACCAACAAACTTACAACTACCATTTGATGATCTTGACTAGTCAGACTTTGTAAAGATTCAAATTAAGCCTCAGACACTCAACGATACCAAATTCTCTGAAAGAAAAGCATAATTTGCATACTTCCCATCTGTTTGATCAACAAGCTGAGGCTCAAAATGATGACAAAGATTAGACTCCTTTGTCGGATTACAACTCACTCTCTTTTCTTTAAATTTAATAAACAAATGGAGCTGGCAAGCGAAAAATATTCATATGAAGGTATTGATCATTAATACAAACACTACAAAGAAAAACCTCCCAGGAAAACCTATGTTGACTCTGATTCTACACTTTTGCCATTATAAGTCTTGTTTGGAGGCCCTCAAGTTAAAAGCAAGTTGTTTGTCCTGCTAAAGTAATCAATATTGATGACTTCAGTGTGCTAGTCACTGTTACATGGAGTGGGGTTCGTCAAACCAATTATTTGAAGTTCCACCCAACATATTCAAATACCAAATGTTTATTTCACATTGGAATGAGAGTAATTTGACATAAAATGACACTATAAATTTTCAAAAGACAAAGGAAGAAACAAGTTTATCTTTTACCAGTATTTTCTCAACATTAACCCCACAGTAAAATCACGGGACACATTTTCCAGCAAAAAAACCTTTTGCAAGGATTTCAATATCCAAGTTTAGAAGGATCAAGACTACAGATGCTTTGATCGAAAAAGAAATTTATTACCTGAGTCGTATTAGGGTTCGGTTCGGTTCAAACAATATTTAAATACTTCATCTAGACCACCTATTTGGATTCCGTGGTACTTAATGTGGAAGGAGTGTAATCATAAAGTCAAAACAACCAACATTTCTCATGCCTAATACCAAAATAATTTCTCCTATGTGCGCAATCGATGCAACAAGTAGGGATAGCATACCTTCCATTCAAGACTTTAATAAATCCAAACTCTTTCTCGTCATCCAAGGAAAACCAATGTTTTTCGCCTTGTAACTTTTCTGCCGCATAGAAACTCAATACCTAAATCCATTCAGGAAACAATATCTGAATATGAAAAGCTATGTTGAGAAGAAAAGGAGTGCAAATAGAAACAACTGTGTTCTAACCTTTCCATCACCTATGGACCATTTGTAATCTTTGCAAAGCTCGTAAAATGAAAATAAATCCCCCTGACAACACAAGTATGTCAATACTACCATGCAATGTACCATATAAATTGAAAAAAGAGAGAAGAAGAAAACTTGTTTTTGGTTCATTATTCTTACATCAGGAAATAACGGATATATTGGCATCTCACGACCAATACCAAGTTGTTCACTTTGTGCATTCAACACTGCCAGAGAAGGAATTCCAACTTCAGCAGGGCTAGATGCTCGACAAACCGCAACACCTTCCTTGCTATAAACTGTAGCATGTATTGTCTGACAATAAGAAGATAAACACATCAACTACAGGAAACCCAAACATAAAGATAGCAAATCGCATCTCTCTAACTAATGTGGAGAAATGCAATGAACAAGATTTTGATAAGTTTATAATGGAAACCAAATTTGTGGAATCCGATCCTAGTACATGTAAATAAAAATAAGACAAAAATCTAATATATAAATGTAAACTTGGTAAAACTACCCCACTTAAGAAAATAAAGCCAGGTTGGAACTCATTATGCCAAAAAACTAGACATTCCTGTTCCAACTTTTCATTATAATAACTTGCACCAAAGAGAAATCAACGTCACCCTACAACCAACAGGGGATCTAAGAAAACGGGAGAGTGATTCCAGTCTCAGTTAGACAAATAGTTTAAATCAGAATGATATCTGAAATGAATTTAAAAAGTACATTTTTAGACAAACTAATAACTCAGAGCATGATTAATTCAAATCTATATGCTGAAGATTGGGTATGGATACACTTAGATATACACAATCCTAACTACAGTTTGACTTTGTAAGATACTAAAAAATGAGAACTTATGCCAAAGTACGCTACGCTTAAAAAGAAAATTTGATAAGAATTGGTATAAAGATTTAGCATTAAAAAAAAATAGCATTCACATGTCGGTCATCATGTCTTACAGTGTTTCCTGGTGAAATTGCAGATAGCTTCCCCGATTGTTGGTCAATTATCATTATCCTGTCATCCATGGAGGCAAACTCAACATACACACCAACAGTTGGGCCTCCTTTAACATTAAGCTGGTAGCAGAACGGCAATCAATCAAATAAGAAACAAAAGAAAAAAATAAATAGAAAAAGAGCAAAATCTTTTTACGGTTAATTGAAATTCAGATTGAAGGTAATGGAGAACATAAGAGAAAAGTTAATTAAAAAAATTGCAGTTACTGCAAGAAGTTATATGTCTGCTATCTTAACATTCTCATTAGGCAATGTAAAACAGAAGGATAATCATACCATGTAAGATGCACCTGGTGCAAGGAAAATACTACTCGGATGGATTATCAGGGGTGGATACACTTCTATCTTCATTGTTTGGCTCCGGATTTCATGCCCGGAGTGTTGTCTAGCACTAACCTGATATTAAGATACACATGTGAATCTGGGAAATCCAGAACTCTCCAGTAAAACAACTAAAGGAGACAAATAGGAATGAATTATTTGAAATAAAGGAACTTACATAAAGCGTTGTGATCCCAAGCTGTCTAGCAATAATTTTGAAGCTTGGTGCATTGACATGCCCTCCAGCATTTACTGCTATAGCATCATCATTTACTAGTTCGACTATATCATCATCCATAAACACATGAAGATTCATATAAGCAAACTGCACCAGATATGCATAAACATTAGAAACACCAGCGTTTTAGAAGAGCTAGCAAACTGAGGAGTGACACAGAGACCAGTAAAAATGAAAGATAAAAACGCAGATGAATCAATAAATTATATTTTAAAAAAATTCCAACACAATCCCACCAAATGTAGAAATAAACATGTTGAGATAAAATATGCAGGAAAATGTTTCCAGACCATGCAAAATTAATCAAATAAAACCTGAGATGAGTCAAAAGTACTGCCATCATTGACCCCAGCCATTATACCAACAGAATGGGATTCTCCTTCCTGTAAATATGAAGAAAAGGGTTCAATGCTACTTTTGTAGAAAATTAAATAGGGATATACTACGAACACACCATGAGGCTTATTTCTTCCCCTGAGACAAGTTTAATCCAGTCCACATCACCTACTTGCACCTGTAACAATATCCATCAGAGACTAAATAAGTTAGAGAAAAGAATGGTTTGTTCCACAAAACAAGGAAACTTCGAGTCTGTAAGAGCGATAGACAATGTGCTCAAGGTACCAGTAACTAAAAAGCAAATATAAATATATTATAGTAAACATAATAGAGCAGCAACACCAAAAATAAAAAAGAAAAGCAAGACATAATGAATATTCTTTAACCTGTACGAGTAAAAGTTATTCTTAAGAGCCCCAGAGGAATCAATCAACTAATAAGAGCACAAATGTTATTTCTGCTGAAAATGTTTGTGTCATTAAACAATATATAAGACAATCACTTTAAAATAAAGAAAGGGATTACTTTGAAACTGCTGTTCAAGTTAGGTCACTACGACTGTCCGCATAAATATAGCTAGCATGAATTGCTTTTCGTTAAGGCTATAAAATTTCAGACAGCAAGTCAACATCATAATTGGAATTTGGAGGCATCTCGAACTACCACTACTTAGTAAGAGAAAGACTATCAATTAAAGATTCAAAAGAATACAGCCACATTCAGAAGATGCTATTGCACCAAAGTTGGTGCCAGATATCAATGTTGACGTTAGATCTTAACATAAAAGGAAAAATATAAAAATGTAAAATAACAAATCTTTCACATACTTCAGGGCACAATAATGTTTTCGTATTATGTAAATTTCTAAAAAAGGAAAAGCCATTGAAACTGTCATTTGCACAAAGTGGACTCTTTTTCAAAGAGGCTTGGATAGACTGATACATATTCTTATGACTTCTCTAGATGCCGAGTCCATCCTTGCCACCCCTGCCAGTATCTGATGCTATTCTCATGATTAATCAATTTGGAAAACATCAGAAAGTTTCAGCATTATATCCTCCTGTCCTTTATACTTACTCAAAATGAATTCATAGAAAAAATGCATATAAAAAGGACTAGAGATGAACTGACTGTATGGAATAGCATGTTACCGTAGCAGAGGCTGTGATAGGAGGAGAAAGGCCAATATCATGAATTGTTACTAGTGCAGTTCCCAATCCTCTAGGGGATAGCACCAGATGCAAGCACTGCAAGACGGATGAAGAAGGAATAGTCTCCACCACTTGAGAATCATTCACAACAGCTTCCCACAAACAGCTCCCCCCGGAAATTGAAAGATTCACCTACATTGCAGTAGGAGTTCTGGTCAAAGATTCCAAATTGAGTGAAATTCATAAATAAGTCAAGCTGCAAGACAGTGGGACTAATGGATCTAAATAACGTCTAGGAAATGTCTATTTAAAACCACAAATGTTTATTCAGCAAATAGATCAGTATCACCGCCAGACCATAGAACTACAGAAATGGAACTAGAATACCAGAGGAAAATATCATCTCTTTAGACAATATTAGCAGGAAGGCCTAGCAAGTCTAAAACAAAAATAATGATTGCTTAATAAGTCATTAAAGACCGACAAAACCACATTCTTGCAGCAAATCATCAGCAATGCAAAGATTAGACTAATCAAATCTTAACAAACTCATAATCATCAAATAATATAGTTGTCCAATTAACTCAAACTCCACAGAAGGATTTAAATAAAAGCAATATTTGTTCTTAAATCAAACATGGGATCATTTGATAACAGCTAATTTCCAGTCATATATCTGATTTACACCGTCAAGACTAGCTGGTGGGAAGAAATAGAGACCTTCAGTGGGGAGAGTTGTAAGTTTAACATGCATAGGGAATTACGTCTCCTTTTTAACTAAAAGAAGCATGAAAAATTCACACATTCATTTATGAAGGTGAATATGATTTACAGAAAAGTAAAATAACAGGTGCACACTTTAGGAGCGATTAATCCTTCACATGACTTTTGGTATCTTAATTCTGTTAGTTTTGGTTTATCAAAATCAAAACTAAAGTGATCACCCATGTTCCTGGTGTCCTAGTTTAGGTTTTGATAAATTATTGATTTCTGAAATCCTACAATTTTAGGTTTCCCAAATAACATTTCTTACTCAAGAAATTGCAAAACCAATCATTATTTTCAATATTACCCTTCATTAAACAGATGCAAAAACAGAAACAATACAATTACCGTCACAACTACCAAGAATATTTTATAAAAGGTAAATAGTCATTTAATAAGAATATCAAAACCAATCAATTTTGTTCAAAATATGTTCTAAATTTTACAACATTATATAATTAAACTAATAATTTTGGAACACCAAAACCAATATTTCTGTGTACCAAACGCTAAGGATCTTGAACAATTTTCACTAACACCGACTCGTTTGAGGCAGCACTACGTTTGTCTTAGATACCAGATATAAATACATTAGCTGATTAAGGATAAGAGATGCTGATAATAGTAATAAACTCTCTTGTTGATGCAGGACTAGCACATAAACACAATCATATGGTGAAGATCTCCCAACTCAGAAGAAACAGAGCAAGACTCCTCTTAAATGAATAATGCAAGTCCTCATGCATGGGTAAAAAATGGATAACATTGATCACTTCAGAGCACATCAAGGGAGGATGTCCAAACATTGTACTCTACCTTGGCATTCGGATTCAAATACAGCAAGTTGAATTCTGGGTTGACTCTCAAAGCAGATACGAGCTGCATATTTGAAAACACAACATAATCAAATTAACACAAACATTACTTGATAAAAGCCAATTGTTTCCACTAAGAACAAATAATCACTGAAGAAAAAGGACACAGAACTTACCTTAATTCCTAGAATCTATTATTAAACTCACTTCCTGTAAAGTAACATAATCACAATAACGCACCTCTAAACGTATAGCATCCGCAAGAATGTTTTCTGACTGTAGTACTTGAGAAGAATAGTGTGGACCAATTACATCAACAAAACCGATAACAGAGGCACGGACTATGCACTGGAAAAATAAATGTCCAACACTTCAGCGCTTACATGGTATGAAACATTGAAGGGATAGAATGAAAGGAAAAAAACTGGTAGTATAAACTCCAAGATAACAGGCATTAGAACCAACAATGACAGTAACCTGATTTTCCATAAGCAGCCAAAAACAAAAGGATACAAAAACTTTTACTATATTTACAAGAGTATAGGATATGTTAACAGTTGTAATAGGTTTCCATGTTCCAGTCAAACTTAAACATTGAGGAAAATATAGAGAGCTTAAAGTTTCACAGCTTCCATAGCAGCAGAAAAAACAGGAGCTAATTAAAGCAATCATAAAAAGAAAATTGGAACTAATATAATCACTGGTATGAAAACATCAAAGTGCAGGCAGTACCTGTCCTGATTCATTTTGCAATACTAAAAATCTCTCCCAACTAGACTTGGACCGTTCTGCCTCATAAGCATCATCCCAATATGCTAGGTCATCACAGTTGCTTAGTTCCCATTTCAAAGAAAGAGAGGACGCATTTGCAAAAGCTTCTCCAAAATCACAAATGCCAACTGCAGCTATCCGTATAGATCGTCCATTTGCTACGGTAACAGGAGTGGCACGGATTCGCCCACTGCTGCGATCAGCAAGAGTTGCAGCTCTTATAACATCATGTTTGTTGACTGAAAAGTGGAAGAATTTAAGCAGAGCATAAAAAAAAGAAGTAAGAAAAAGATTTCTCCCCCTGGTGTTGTTTATCTATCTATGACGAATACAAATGATATTTACCAGGCTCATCCACTATCACTGTAATTGAAGAAGGAAAGCTGCATCTAAGAAACAGCCTAACTTCTGATATAGCAGGCAGCGGGTGGTCAACCCCAACCACATTCCCACGTTTGAAAATCAAATTCTGAGTAATTGGAAGCCAGAGAACAAATACACCAGTTAATTTAAGGGATAGAGACAGAGAAAATGTGTTACATGCCAGAGAACAAACATAAAATGCATCAAATGGCAGTCTCAGAGAGAATGTGGAACTTACAAATGCTCCCAGTGTTTGGCACGAAACTTTACACACACTTTGATAGCTGTTGAGAACCCAATGCACATCAACCCCATCTTTGACAAGACCTTGCTTATCATCCAATATGTCCACAGTTTCAATGAACTCGACATCTTTGTCCCACCGTTCAGGTCCTCCATGAAGCATAACATGTAAACTTGTTCCAGGAACCAGAAACAAACTCTCCAAATTTTCCAGTTGAACACTTGATCCCACATGATCCAGATCAAACCAGTACCCACCAAACTTGTTCCCATCACCTACCTGATGCAAATTAAGAGGTGGATATGCTGCAATGCGTGATGAAGCTTTTAAAACAAGAGGCCCATGAAATGATCCATCAGAATGATGATATTCCTTTGCAAGGGTTGCATGCAGCATGGTCCGACCTGAACTGGAAGCATGTACTTCGGTCCACGAACAAGGTGAACCAAAAACAGATTCATGGAACTGACTGTTTTGAAACTTCTCTAAAGTAGAAGTTTTCTTTGTTGCATTCACCACAACAAAAGTTTCATGCCCAGCTTTCCACCGAACGATTGAATTAAAAGCATCACATCTATAAAAGTAGTCACCTGAAGAAAGCAGACTTAACATTAGAGGAAAAACATGAGGTCAGCCAAAGTCATGTGCCTGACCAGAAGCCTGTTCCAGAGAAACTTAATATGCAGCATTACCATTTGATGCTTTCATCGTTACAGCAGCTTGTAAATAAGACCCCACAACAGTCTCTACTGGTAAATTTTGCAGCATTATCATAGATGATGGAACAGAAACTTCAATAACCACCTACTTGGTGAACAAATAGTTCAAAAGTCAGAGAACTGGCTGCAATTAGTGCAAAAGAAATTGATATCACACCATATAAAGAAGCTCCATGCAAAAAATATTATTATTATAGATATATACAGCAGTGCATAACATATTGGGCCCTTAAGTAGAACTAACTGTGGTATCACTGGCATTACTAATACGCCTGCTCACAAGGTTAATTCATTCAACATATTTTATATCATGTCCTCCCCTATCCCCATGTATGATGCTAGACAATCTTCTCTACAGAATCGGTGCCCTGCAGATTTTCAATTCTTTGCTCACTAAACTCCAAACCTTAATCTACCTCAGTAGCCATATTTCAAGTGTAAAAGCAACATTCTGGTCCAAGCCTTCATGTAGACAGTTATATTTGATGAGATAAACACCAACTACATAGTCCAGGAGTTTTCACGATGCTTGTACGCCATTCACCTGCAAGGACACTATTGTTTATTTCCGGTAAGGTTTGAAGGTTTTAGTGGTTTATACTATTATGTCATGGTTGCAGTCATCCCTGCTCCATGAGTAAGAAAGATTCCAGGATTCTATCAGGACTAGTGATCTCACACTGTTGGAAACAGTTTGAGCAAAAGGGACTTTGAAAATTTCACAGGATTGTTGCAAATTCAAATTATCACTTTGCTAGAATGATAAAAAGGAACAAACCCAATCAATGTAATATCATTACCTCGTCATAATTTAATGAATCAAAAACAGATACTACTTTGATAGTAGCTCTACCAGGCTTCTTTGCCTGAACAACCCCAGAATTAGATATTGCCAACATAGATACGTCTGAAGAAAACCATCTGTAATCACTGGATGATTTTGCACAACCTATGAGACAAAAATGCTACAAACCATTCAGAAGCAGGCTAACTACTGAGAAGAGCTAAGATCGGATGGGTAGAATATCACCAACCTCCTGTAGCTTTAAGCTCCAGTTCCTGGTAAATATTAGGGGCCCAAGGAAGAAGAATCGTTGCAAGTTTACTGTTCTTTATATTCATAGAAAAATTCACCTGTTCACAAACAATTATTTCTTGCGCAGCTTTTATTTTCTGCCAAAGGAAAAGCAAAATGAATAAGCAACCCAACAAAAAGATGTCAGTCATGATTGCTAAAAAAAATCAGTCAGAATGAAACCCAGAATTGACACTCTTGCCTTTTCTGTCACCTCATTGACACCAATATAGGTTAAAGATGCTGTAAGTTCCCCTCCTCCTGGAGAGGTTGCTTGCAGGATTCTGGAATTTCTCATACCATGTTTAACTAAAATATTCTCTGATGGCAGGAATGTGTTCCAGAACTGAGACCGATCTTCATTGAGCTTCAGATTATCACTCTACAATACAGAGAAGAAACCTTCAGCGGAAGACAATCAGAAAACAAACTGCTCAGAAGATTTTGGCCTATAATGTTCGGAGACAAAATTCCTCACGAAATAACAGGTGGCAAATTCAAATAGAAATAATAACTGATCCTATTTGCAAAGAGAAAGTACGATAGATCACAACTTGAGAGAATTCAAGGCCCAAAAAAAATGCCAAATATGTGGCATCTGCACTGTCACTTAATGCTACCATCGTTAAATGTTCCGATGGCTCTTTCTCTAATGCAAAACAAAATGTCATTCCCTCATTTCAGACAACATACTAAGACACAATTAAATAGGCTAACTTCACTTCATTTCTAATAGATTAACAAAGATACCAGATACTAATTCATGCAATGACCAATTTTTTAACTGACAGGTAGGAACAAAGAACCTACACCTTAAAAAATGAATTTAAATACAGGATGCATAAGTAACCTCTGTAATGTAGATTTCATGTGTGTCAGGCCCCTCTGAGAAGACCTTCATTTCAATAAGATACTGACGGCCACAAACAAGATACCAAGGTAGCAGAGATGGAATAGGTTTTATCCCTTCCTCCGTATCACCAGAAATGGACAACGGAACCATGTACAACAGTAAAGTGTTTGGTATGACCACATTAAGAGATGAAACTTGCATATGGCCAGCAACTCTAGTATCTTCAACAAATACAGCTGTTACCCCCAAGCTTACAGCATGTGTAGCGCCCATAGTATAATCCACTTCAGCAACTGAAGAGTTTGAAACCAACCACCTATGATGTCCAGATGGTAGCGCTACAACTGCAAACCACAGTAGAAAAGATACTCAGGCAATTAAGTATAAATTAATGGAGTAATAATGTAATCAGCCAACACAACACAAAGAACCATTAGAGAAAATGAAAGAGTCGGAAGAAGATGGCCAAAGGTAAACAGGCCAGGGTTCTGCGAAATAATTAAAACTCAATACTGTGAGCAAAGAAGTATTTTACGAAAGCACTATTAGTAAATATGGTAATACCAAATAAATACATACATTAAACTGCACAAACAGTAAATTATGTGCCTATAATTATGGCAGAGAACCGAAAGACCTGAAGACCTGACAGCAAACGCTCAGCGGGAAGATTTATATCATCAGAATGCCAGTATGGAGGGTGTCGAAGAAAGAAAACCTTGTGGAATGTTTCCACGAATCACTTTGAGAGTATAATGAAAAGTAGCACCAATTATGACAAAAACAGGCGAGGGAGGCTCTAGCGACATGGCTTCAGCTACAGTTAAAACAATCTTATCATCCATGTGCAAATTTTGTGACTCCACCATTTGCACAGCCACAGTCTCCTGTCCAATTTCAGTCCCTCTAACAACAAACAAATCGGAGAAGACCCCCTGCATCGTCAAGAGTCATCAAATTTATTCAGATACAACGTTGTAAATACAAGCCTGCTCTTTACTACTTCTCAGTATCCATTCACAACTAAGACACATACACTATCTTCAAGTCTAATTTGAATATCCAAGTCCCCGCATAGTCCTCCGCAGTCACTCAACGGTGAATCCTTCAAAGGAACATGGACAAGGTGATGACTAGAACCGTCAGTCTCAGGAGTGAGCTGCCACAAGAACTGTAAGCCCACCAATGACGAGAATACATTATCTGTACAAATAAAAAGTGTTAAAAGGAGCAACGAAAACAATGTTGATAGTAAATACGTTAGAAATGTAATATACCTTCGGCATCAAAAGCACGAACATGAAGTGTAGCAAGTCCGTCCAAATCAAGCTTGATAGAATTATGAAAAATCTGGATTCTGGAAATATTGTCTATAAATACTTTGCATCGAATCACCACCCCGGTGTGCACATCGGCCGCATAAACCGCCGTCTCCTTGCGGCCACTGAAGGGAGCAATAGACTTCAAGCGCGCACTCGTGGAGCAACGGTTACTAGAGTTATATTCCGGTTGAACAGATAGAATATCGTGGTGGTCCCATGACCTGCACAATGATTTATAAAGAATAAAAAACTAAGTAAAACTCACTCGCATTAACATTTGCGGTGAAGAAGATGAATCATGAGCGCTCATGCGACGTCGTACCATTTGAAGCAACCGTCGCTGCCCTGAAGCCGGTACTCCACAGGATATGTCATTTTAGGAGGCAAGAGTATGTTAACGTCAGCAATGTGCGGCCCATAGCTCAAATGCGACGCCCCGTCAGCCAGAGTCACCAGCAGAAAGACGGTAAAAAATGCACAACGAAGCATGTTCGCGTTCAGCTAATCTAACGGAAAAGTTGCATAGTAGCTGTTGAAGCCGTAAATGGAAAGCCCTAGAAGACGAGGGTTTTAGAAGGTTAAAGGTCGATGGCAATGAAGAAAGAGTGAGAAACCTGACTACGTGGCAGAAGATGATTAGCGGTCAAGAGGAGAGAGGTGTCAGGTCAGTGTGCTCCCAAAAACATTTGCTGCTGGTCATCCGTTGGTGAATTAAATAGTGGATTTAGCCCAGCGCGTACTTCGATTTTGTTGATTCTTTCCTGGTCTTCATAAACGTTCACCGGGATTTTGCTATTTAGCCCTTCGACTTCTACTTTTCATGTTTTCCTATTTTTTTAGAGAAAAAGATTGAACGTCGTAGGGAGGAATTCATAATAAATGATTTTGTGCTTACGAATAGAGGAATAATTCAATAATAATTTTGCACTTCTGTTTTTATTGACTCTAGTGGCTTGCCAGTTTCTTTATGAATCAAGAGACCAGTAGAATTGGTCACCATAAACCACAAAATACTACATATTATACACAAAATCAGAGGCATTTATGATAGATATTGGGCCACTTCTCTTCCGGAGCCTTGTTCTTGCGGCCGTGGCTGTGCCTGGGCTTCAATCATGCCATAATGTGCTGCCGCACAATGTGTTTGTCGCGTCTGAAAACGGGATTTTGGATCGGGTAAAGCAGGAGTGTTTGAAAGTGTTCAAGGTTTGATTTAAGGTGAGGATTTTTTAAAAACCATTGTTATTTTTGAATCACAAATACCACCGAAATGCATGAAAATAGGTATTAGTAACCCCCCTTTGGGCACTAAAGATAATGTGATTTTAATCAATAAATGACAAAATTTTCACGTAGCATCTCTCAAATATGGAAAAAGAGATAATTGTGAGAACAGAAAATTGATAAGCGAAGGGAATGCCAAACAAAACCTTAACAGCACTGACAGATCTTTAAAGTTTACATAAGGAAAATAAAATAGCAAAACATATATCTATGCCACGAGAAACGAGGAAAACAAGATTTGGGTGTAATAAATTCGGCAGATGAAGAGTCATCTCACTTGTTCCCAGATTTCTCAGCATTCACTAGCTTCCTCTTCCTCTCCTTCAGTATATTATTACGCGCGTCCTTCCTTTCCTTGTTCATCTGATTAAATAAAAGATAAACCGGTATAAATAAACAAGTGAGTCTATAATTTATATTTTTGTAAGATGTTGCAGCATAAAATGATACCTTGATTGCTTTATAGAGCCCCCTCTTTTTCCGTGTCATTGACACTGTTGACATTACATCTTCATCCTCCGCAATCTGTTGGATAGATTCCTCCCTCGCCTCTCCAACTTCATCAGATTTCTGCTTAGTTTTATTTAATATTGAGGAAGAATAATCACCTTCAACTTCCATTCTCAACTCTTCATGATACTGCTTCTCAAGAGCAGCCATCTGCAATAGTTCAAAATTTGATAAATTAACTAGACTTCATTGGGTTTTTTTTTTCTACATAATTCCATTGCAAGACAAGAAAATAGGACGCAAACCTTCCGCTTTCTCTCAGCAGCTTCATTAGCTTCTGTTCTACTGATAAAATTTTCACCCAACAAATTTAGAGGATCATCTATATCTTCCTTTCCAACTCCCGGCATCGGTAGGACATCACTTCTGGCGGCAGCTTGCAACCGTTTAATGGTCTCTGCATACTCAGGAACATAACCCTCTGCTTCGTTGTCAACAAAGGGTGATAAATGTGGTGGGGGAATCCTGTGGACACAAAAAAAGAATCTAATTCAAAATGGAGTTTTCCGTGTGGTAGTGGAGCATGATTTTACAAAATAATTAAATTTTGCTAAGCTTATCAGATTGAAATATATGTATCCTAAAATTACCTTCCCACTCTATACTCCTCAGTTGGCAATATGATCCTTGCATTCACACAATCATAAATCCACTGTGGTTGTACATAATCTCGTGAAAGGAATCTATGACCTTGGATTGGCCTGTCAACAACCTTTCCCCAAAAGCAATAAGAAATTGACAACTTGATTGCCAAAGAATAAAAGAGACTCTAATGTTTGCATCAAAATCCAACACCAGCCTGTTCTGCCAGTGCATGTATATCACAAGTGGTATCAAGTGCGCACAACTAATTTGATGGGATGATATGGATTAAATAGCAACCTGATGAGTAATACTCTGATCAGTTTCCTTGAATGGAGCTCCGTCTCCTTCCCAAGAAACAACGCCACCAAATGCAGGAATGACAAACAGTAACGACTCTCTAGGAACCTGGATAAAGAAAAAACCAATCAAGAATGATACAAGAACAGAATTGATATATCATTATCAAATTGACGCACTTGATTGAAGAAAAGGTGTAAGAACAGACAAGCAAGTGTGACCATAACAGAATTGAACAAGATTAATAAAAAGCTCTGTCAATGAAAGTATATAGGTATTAAACATAATAAAAAACAATGTAAAGAAGATGGCACACTGAATGAAACTAAATGACTAGACCTTCAAAATAGGTGATAACTACATCAACAGGTATGAGGAATCTACAGGTCAATGGATTTTGAAATTCCCATATGGGTCAGGATCAGAATACACAACTTATGGAATTGTTGTATATCCGGTAATGTTGGGAGCTAGTGCCAACCAGTGAAAATGGACAAACAATCTATAGCAAATTCCTATCCAGAAAAAATTATATTTAATGAGAAACTAACTAACTCACCTCACGACTCAAAAAGAATTTCATATTCTTGAAGAGCGTCTTACACTCGTTTGTATCTTGATCATCGTCATTTTCTCTCTCAACATCTTCAATAAGGTGCATCAATGCGCCTGGTTCATTTGAAGGAAGTCGATGCTGAAGTTGGGCAAGTCTCAGATCAGACTCTTGGACATCAGTCTCCTGCCTCTGCGCCTCATCTAGTTCTGCAGAAGATGAACTGGTTGCATTGGGTTCAACCACAGAGGATCTAGTGTTGGAATCCATGAACCTTGTCAATGCATAAAGACCTGCATAACCCAATAGTACAACATATAATAGTCAGTTTCAGAAGAGACACAAATATACTTACAGGAAGTAACCTTTGAGCACAACACAAAGCATCACAAGCATAAAGAAAGTGCAAAAAGGCAGACACACAGGAGAAAAAGTATACCTGCTGCCAAAGATTCCAACTCAGGGTCAAGAATTGGTGGATATTTCACATTTATGGAATGGTAGAGCCTAAAATTAACAAAGCCCAAGAGGGTCTGCAACACAAGTAAATAAACGCAAATGTGAATCAAATGCAAACCGACTTCGAGATAAAAGTACTTGCCACAAAAACAAAGTTGTATATAAACATTACGAATCCAGCAAAATTTGATTCATTTTTTTTTCTAAGGAATTACACAACCTTTCCTGCTCCACAGTAGCCATTCGTGAGTTAGAAATCATTCGTATTGATACTTTATTCTATCTCTCCGACTGCTATAGTCTGATGTGATGTTTAAAAGGAACGACTAGTTTCACTCAGACGAAGATGTCGATTTAAAAATGAAAATCTGAAAATAAAAGTGTCACCTCATAAAACTCCAGAAAGGATAACATTATACTGAAGTTGACATCGTCAGGCAAAACTTGTTGCAAAGCATGAGTGGTCAGCCATGTGATCTTTTGCCCCTCAACCTCAGCCTGCAAAAAATTTTAAAATGTAAACTATAAGATCCATGTAATGAATTTAGGATCTTATCAAAAGAACTAACAATAAGGACAACTAGCGTACCTGGTAATATATTCCCTTTACAGATATGAAAATCTTCCGCAATTTATGAGTTCGAGCAATGTAAGCTTGCCATTCATGACTCAACCTGATAAAGAAAAACAAAAATCAGTCTTGCTTTAAATTACTTCTTAACACTCCTTCACCCGTTGATTCTTAAAAGTACCACACATCACCTCCGGCATCTATGGACGAGTTCCACATCAATTTTCGCTCGTTGTACAGCAGGCAATGCCGCAAAAAGGTGCACCATTGTAAGACAATCATCCAAGTCCCGAAGCGCATCAATAAACTTCGGATACCTGCAGTGCCAAATATTAACCCAAATACCATACGCAGTATCCAAATATTTAATACACACGCCATTATCAAATTCTCACTGGTAGCAAACCAATGAGCAGACAGAAGACATCAAGCTCTCAAAAATATGCAATCAGTCAACCTTTCTTTAATTAGCATATCCAGCGTGTAACTGGGCTCTCGGTTTTGAAGCCGCTGAGCAAGATCAGCATTCTTCTTCGCCAATGCTTTCCGAATCTTCTTTCTATACGCCCTTATATCTCGAAACTTCTCGAGTAAGGGCTCGTGTTGAATGAATGCAACATCCTTTACATGATAGTAAGTGTGATTATTCCCTCTCACCTTCTTCTTCGGCTCCCGGGGAAATATACCTTTGAGAATGCATAGCCTCCTATATTCCCGTCCGAATACGACAATAAGCACACAGACTAGTTCATGAAAACAAATAGCTAACCGAAAAAAAAAAATTACAACAATAGTTCATACCGGAAGTCGCCTAGCGAAACTTGGAGCTGCTTGATAGCTTGTGACCTGGTAACGTACCTGGCGGCGTTGCCTTCTTTCTTCTTCCCCTGGTTTTAAAAAAAAAGAACAAAAAACGAAAAGCGACACGTTAGGGATATTCTCTAGCTTGAAACTAAGATTTTCCGATTCTCTACTGCTAATTTACGACGAACTTACCGGAGGCCTGTAGTGCTTATTTTTCTTCACCATTGGTGCAGCTAAAGCGAGGCTCCAGGAGAAGAGGAAAGAAAGCGGGGTCTATTTAGGGTTTAAAGTAAAGTGTGAGCCCGAATATTATTTATCAATATTAAGCTTCAAGTATTATTATTTGAAGTAAAACCTCGTTGTTATTACTTATAAGGATAATATCAAATTAGATTATAATTATTCGGTCCGATTGGTGTAGATCGAACCTCGGATCTAAAAACACACAAAAACGGACCGGTGGATATTGGCAACTTCTCTTCCGGAGCCTCCTTTTAGGCTGGGCTTCATGCCCATAATTTGCGGCCCGTGTCAATACTAAAATTACCAGAAAACCCCGAGGTCAACTGGGGCCAGGCTAAGGAACGTAAGTCGAGGCATCTCTGTTTTGTATTTTTTAATTTTTTTTCCAGCGCACCTTGGATTCCTTTGGGACGAGACCCATGTGTGCATGTCGAGAGTATTTTAATCCCTCTGTGGTATTCTAGCCCACCTTTCTTTTTATTTGTCTTTATGCTACCAATTATTTGTGCCGTGTAGGTGTCTTGCACTTTGTATTAAAAATTATAACAATTATAAATAAAAAATCTTTGAGATAAACATATTATAACAATGACAAAACCCTATTGAAATATTGCTTTAGTTGTCCCGATACTGTCCTCTTGGGGTCCCCATGGGGACAAACGCAACAAAGGTACAGCATTGGAACTTGCCAGAGTTTTGCCAGTCAAAGAAAACGAGCTCATTCGTTGAATGCTGACACTGAAGGAGACTGTTTCTGATTTTGGAGAAAACATCAGTACGATGATGGCATCTGTGATGTAATGCAAACAAGGCGGCAAGATGGAATCATGTGAAATGGCTAACTCGTGAATTTTTCATAGACCAAGGAAGCCTCTTGCTTCCCAAGTTGGCAGCAACGAACAAGGTCAGGTTATCTGTCATAAAGTTGGAAGATCTCCAGCTACTCCATTACTGTGGAAAACCGCGGTCCAAAACGAGCAGAACCAGACGAAGTTGGGTAGTTTTAAGGTGCTCCGGGAACATACATGAACAGTATGTTCCCGTGAGACATGAACAGTACAATACAGTAAAAAATAATGTTTTTTAATCAAAAGATAAAAACGTAAATACACATTATTTTCACTGTGCTTCACTGTTTATGTCTCTCGGGAACATACTGTTCATGTATGCTCCCGGAGCACCTTAAAACTACCCGACGAAGTTAGTGCCTTGTATTTGTGTGCAGATTAATTACTGTATGTTTTTTTAAACAAATCCCTTGATCATACAGCACCTCACGCACCTATCCTCAATCAAGTTGATCTTCAATCCCAATCAATCAATCAACCCACCCAACCCCAGATTGGATTCTAACGTATCACACATTTGTGTTGGAGTCATTTTTTTAATCCATCGGGAACTTGGCTTGGAAGCAGGTCATGAAAGTGGGACACAGAAGGAGATTAGACGAGGGATTGGCAGAGCATAAAGCATACGTGAATGGCGAAAGCGTCCGCGCAGTATCTCTCAGCCATTAAAAAGATTTACTTTATTACATTTCTATGACAGTTTTTTTAGCTACTTTGTCTCGATATGATATCCTCTCACGTAAGGATATTTCTGTATCTACCATTTCATCTTGTGGTCGAGAAAGACAGAGCAAAGAACTGTAAACAACCTTAAACTTCAATTAGATAAAACATTCTAAACCCATAAATTTGGAAAGAATCCTGATGATGTGTTCTTTTCAAATATATAAGAGGTAACAGCCGAAGTGAAGCAAGGACGAGCGCTCGAATTTTTGTCTACAAATCTGATACTATGTAAAGGTAATAAATTGAGAGGGAGAACAGGAAAATGGTGATAAAAGGGCATAACGAATAATTAACGAAGCAGGAGATTTGCAGCTACGGATTCAGAATGTACCATCTACGGAGGCAGAGACAGAGCAAAGAACTGCCAAGAAGGAATAAGATAACAGCAGTCTAACAATATTTGATCTTTTAACTCCTTGGGACATTGCTTACGGTAAGAACCATTTGTCAAGATAATGAATTGGTGGATGTTCATGTTGGATTTTCTGTCGGATTTTAGTTTTACAATAAGGAAAACAATTAAAAAAAGTACTGGAGTAGAGTGAACTGATCAATTCATAAACATCAAAACTTTATACATTTCCAGTTCCTAACATATTCTAACAAAACGTAACAAACAATGAGAAACGGAGAAAAACACCACTGGGGGATTTCCATCAATCTAAAAAACTCAATTGGTCTTTTTAACATAGCATTGGAAAACTGTTTCCAAATCAGGAGGTCTAAAGAACTCCTTAGCGCTATTGTGGTGACAGCTTGGAGTAGGACGTTTTTTCCTTGGGGCCGGTGGGCACGGCAAGCTCCTCTGTATTCTGGCCTCCTTTGCAGTGGGAGTCGTAGAACACTCGTCGTCACCATCGACATCGTCGTCTTTGCCTCTTGCTTTTGTGTTTACAGGCTTGATTGCCGTCCTTACCGCTATTCCAGAGATAACCCACGTTATGTTTTCGGGCTCCAAGCTAGAATCCACCTGCGATTTCTTTGACAAACCCATTTCTAAACGAGTCCAAATATAGCAGCTTAATGATGAAAGCGAAGCAAACTCTAGGAGTAAATTGGAATTGGGTTTGATTCGAAGATGAAAACAAAAAAAGGGATTAAAAAAAAAGACTTTTGGGTCTCTGACGGGAGGGAGAAACTCTTCTTTGAAGGAGGAGAAAGGCTGAAAGAGAGATTTTATTTGAAGAAAAAATGAATTAGAAAGAGATTGCGTGAGCAATAAAGAGAGGTTTGTAGAGAGAAAGCGAAGGGAAGGGAAAAGGCGGCTGCCCGGGATTATTACGGGCAGCAGAAACAGGGTGGGAGCTACAGAGTGAAAACTATTTAGGCGCCAAAACAAAATGGTTTGATTGGCAACGGCTCTTATTCCCGCGTTGTAGTTGTATTCCTTTGTATTCCGAATATGCCCTTTGACATTTTCTTATCCCCGAGAATAGAGCACAACTGCCTGTACCTATTGGCACGGTTTCCAAATTTTTTTATAAAAAATATAAACTGTTATATTATATTAATAAATTAATTTCATATTAAATTTGAATTTGTTATTATAAATTTTGAATTTATTATTATAAATATTTAACATTTATTTATTTTTAATATCAAGCTCTATTATGAATTAACAGTATCTTAGCTTCGACACTTAATTTAAGCTATATTTGTTTTAGTGAACTCCCCCATATTCAGCATTTTTTATTAAGCTAACGAAAAAGGAAATAAAAATGATAAAAAGGTTAAGTTCATAAGGGTTTTAACCTATTAAGAAGAAGAGTTATGACTACAAAAAATAAACTTTGCTACTAGGCCCAGTGGAGCCATTCATCAGATTCATTGCTACTAGACCCAGGAGTCCCATTGACGTCAAGAAAATGCGAGTCATCACCTATTGGAGAAAGTTATATTGGGTCTGAGAGCAACCCTTAGCTGGGTCGGGCGTGGCTACTAATTCTCGTTGCCATAGGCCGAAGGAGTAATTGGATGTGAAATATTGATAAGCGAAGGGCATAGAGCAAATCATAACCTTTACTGCCGGAAGTTTACATAAAGAAAATAAACCAGCAAAACATATATCTATACCACGAGAAATGAGGAGAACAAGATTTGGGTGTAATAAATTCGGCAGAGGAAAAGCCAGCTCACTTGTTCCCAGATTTCTCAGCATTCGCTAGCTTCCTCTTCCTCTCCTTCAGTATATTATTGCGTGCGTCTTTCCTTTCCTTGTTCATCTGATTAGATAAAAGATAAACATTTATAAATAAACAAATGAGTCTCCAATTTCTAATTTTGTAAGATGTTGTTGCAGCGTAAAATGATACCTTGATTGCTTTATAGAGCCCCCTCTTTTTCCGTGTCATTGACACTGTTGACATTATATCTTCATCCTCCGCAATCTGTTGGATAGATTCCTCCCTCGCCTCTCCAACTTCATCAGATTTCTGCTTAGTTTTATTTAATATTGCGGAAGAATAATCACCTTCAACTTCCATTCTCAACTCTTCATGATACTGCTTCTCAAGAGCAGCCATCTGCAATAGTTCAAAATTTGATAAATTAACTAGACTTCATTGGGTTTTTTTTTTCTACATAATTCCATTGCAAGACAAGAAAATAGGACGCAAACCTTCCGCTTTCTCTCAGCAGCTTCATTAGCTTCTGTTCTACTGATAAAATTTTCACCCAACAAATTTAGAGGATCATCTATATCTTCCTTTCCAACTCCCGGCATCGGTAGGACATCACTTCTGGCGGCAGCTTGCAACCGTTTAATGGTCTCTGCATACTCAGGAACATAACCCTCTGCTTCGTTGTCAACAAAGGGTGATAAATGTGGTGGGGGAATCCTGTGGACACACAAAAAAAGAATCTAATTCAAAATGGAGTTTTCCGTGTGGTAGTGGAGCATGATTTTACAAAATAATTAAATTTTGCTAAGCTTATCAGATTGAAATATATGTATCCTAAAATTACCTTCCCACTCTATACTCCTCAGATGGTAATATGATCCTTGCATTCACACAATCATAAATCCACTGTGGTTGTACATAATCTCGTGAAAGGAATCTATGACCTTGGATTGGCCTGTCAACAACCTTTCCCCAAAAGCAATAAGAAATTGACAACTAGATTCCCAAAGAATAAAAGAGATGCTAATGTTTGCATCAAAATCCAAAACCAGCCTGTTCAGCCAGTGCATGCACACCACAAGTGGTATCAAGTGCACACAATTAATTTGACGGGATGATATGGATTAAATAGCATACCTGATGAGTAATACTCTGATCAGTTTCCTTGAATGGAGCTCCATCTCCTTCCCAAGAAACAACGCCACCAAATGCAGGAATGACAAAAAGTAACGACTCTCTAGGAACCTGGATAAAGAAAAAACCAACATGATACAAGATCAGAATTGATATATCATTACCAAATTGACGCACTTGATTGAAGAAAAGGTGTAAGAACAGACAAGCACGTGTGCCCAAAACAGTATTGAACAAGATTAATAAAAAGCTATGTCAATGGAAGTATATAGGTATTAGACATAATAACCAAACCATGCAAAGAAGATGGCATGCTGACTGAAACTAGATGACTAGACCTTCAGAACAGGTGAAAACTACATCAACATGCATGAGGAGTCTGAAGGTCAATGGATTCCGAAATTCCTATATGGGTTAGGATCAGTATACACTATTTATGAAATTGTTGTTGTATATCCAGTAAGGTTGGGAGCCAGTGCCAACCATTGAAATTGGACAAATAGTCCATAGCAAATTCCTAATAACTAACTCACCTCACGACTCAAGAAGAATCTCATATTCTTGAAGAGTGTCTTGCACTCCTTTGTATCTTGATCATCGTCATTTTCTCTCTCAACATCTTCAATAAGGTGCATCAATGCGCCTGGTTCATTTGAAGGAAGTCGATGCTGAAGTTGGGCAAGTCTCAGATCAGACTCTTGGACATCAGTCTCCTGCCTCTGCGCCTCATCTTGTTCTGCAGAAGATGAACTGGTTGCATTGGGTTCAACCACAGAGGATCTAGTGTTGGAATCCATGAACCTTGTCAATGCATAAAGATCTGCATAACCCAATAGCACAACGTATAATAGTCAGTTTCAGAAGAGACACAAATATACTTACAGGAAGTAACCTTTGAGCACAACACAAAGCATCACAAGCATAAAGAAAGTGCAAAAAGGCAGACACACAGGAGAAAAAGTATACCTGCTGCCAAAGATTCCAACTCAGGGTCGAGAATCGGTGGATATTTCACATTTATGGAATGGTAGAGCCTAAAATTAACAAAGCCCAAGAGGGTCTGCAACACAAGTAAATAAACGCAAATGTGAATCAAATGCAAACCGACTTCGAGATAAAAATACTTGCCACAAAAACAAAGTTGTATATAAACATTATGAATCCAGCTAAACTTGATTCATTTTTTTTCTATGGAATCACACAACCTTTCCTGCTCTACAAAGGCCATTTTCATTTTTGAGTAAAAATTCATACGTATTGTTACTTATCCTATCTCTCCGACTACTATAATCTGATATGATGTTTAAAAGGAACGACTGGTTTCGTTTAGACAAAGATATCGATTAAAAAAAGAAAACCCGAAAATAAAAATGTCACCTCATAAAACTCCAGAAAGGATAACATTATACTGAAGTTGACATCGTCAGGCAAAACTTGTTGCAACGCATGAGGGGTCAGCCAGGTGATCTTTTGACCCTCAACCTCAGCCTACAAAAGATTTTAAAATGTAAACTATACGATCCATGTAATGAATTTAGGATCTTGTAAAAAGAACAAACAATAAGGACAACCAGCGTACCTGGTAATAGATTCCCTTTACAGATATGAAAACCTTCCGCAATTTATGAGTTCGAGCAATGTAAGCTTGCCATTCATGACTCAACCTGATAAAGAAAAACAAATAGCAGCCTTGCTTCAAATTACTTCTTAACACTCCTTCACCCGTTGATTCTTAAAAGTACTACAGATATCACCTTCGACATCTATGGACGAGTTCCACATCAATTTTCGCTCGTTGTACAGCAGGCAATGCCGCAAAAAGGTGCACCATTGTAAGACAATCATCCAAGTCCCGAAGCGCATCAACAAACTTTGGATACCTACAGTGCCAAATATTAAAGCAATCACCGTCAGCCTCAGCCAGAAATTAACAAACAACAGAAGAAGCTTCCAAAATCCAATGACCAGACAGCAAACATCAAGCTATACAGAATATCCAATTCGACAACCTTTCTCTAATGAGCATATCCAGCGAGTAACCAGGCGCTCGGGTTTGAAGCCGCTGAGCAAGATCAGCATTCTTCTTCGCCAATGCTTTCCGAATTTTCTTCCGATATGCCCTTATGTCTCTAAACTTCTCGAGTAACGGCTCGTGTTGAATGAAGGCAACGTCCTTCACGTGATAGTAGGTGTGATTATTCCCCCTCACCTTCTTCTTCGGCTCCCGAGGAAATATACCTTTGAGAATGCATAGCCTCCTATATTCCCGTCCGAATACGACAATAAGCACACATACTAGTTGATGAAGACAAACAGCTCACCAGAAAAACAACAATATTTCATACCGGAAGTCGCCTAGCGAGACTTGGAGCTGCTTGATAGCTTGTGACCTGGTAACATACCTAGCCGCGTTCCCTTCCTTCTTCTTCCCCTGGAGGAAAAAAAAAACAAGCTACAGGTTAAGTATAATCCGAAGCGAGAGATAAAAGACAATTTACGACGTACTGACAGGAGGCCTGTAGTGCTTGTTTTTCTTCACCATGGTTGCTGTAAAAGCTTTAGCTCCGCCAGATACAGAATAGAGGCTCCGCAAACGACCAGTAGGGGTGAGCAAAATCCCGTTAGGCTTATACCTAGGTTTAACCAAGTTGGACTGTTTCTTTTCCTAGGTTCAGGCCCAACTCAAATAGTGATTATGAGCAACTAAAGCAAAGCCCACCTAAACCTTAAGTTACAAACCACGAGCTGTGAATTATGGGCTGTCGAGCCCCAAAACTTTAGATGGGCCTTATCAAGGTGGCCCGAGTTTGTGATTGAAAATGGAAAATAATTTCCTGCGTTTTAATACGCATCCAATAAATTTCAAGTTTCATAATTAATTAAAAAAATGATAAATTAATATTATTCAATCGAATAATATTAAAAAAATATTTATATTTTAAAATTTGAATATTATGCCAATATATATTGATATTTTTTAATAATTGATTATATGTTACAATCTAGATAAACGATATTATCTTTTATTGAAAAAGAAAAAAAGAAGAAGTCATGATGTCTTAATTGTTTAAAACCCAATGAACTAAACTAAGTTAATCGATGACAGGGGAGATTCTGAGCCTTTGGTTTTAATGATGAAACAGAGGATAGGGTTTGTGATAATTAGTGCCACAGAGTGGACCAAACGGGCACTTTCACTGGCATTAAAATATAGTGGAGATGCAGAAGTTTAACCTAAAAAAGGACTCACTAAATCTTGTGGTTACCTAACAATTAAAAAAAGAAACAAACTCTTACTAATTAAACGTGTCATCATCAAATAATGGCATTTCTAATCATTAGGGTCATTCTTCAATCATCTCACCAATATTCCTCTCTATCTCCAATCTTTCCTGAATGGGCCAATCATAGAAATTGCAAATTGCCCGTTCTTATTTGAAATCCCACGAACAAAAAGTCCCCATCCGCATAACAACATAGAAAAGCAACAGTAACAAGTATGGTCCAAATACATTGTCAATCGCAGATTTCAGTTCACTATCTTGATTTAGTAGGTAGGGCATCTCCAGAATTCTTTTCTTGGAAGACTTTTGAAGCTGCCCGTTGGCATCGGATGATAAGGAAAGATATAGAAAGCCATTGTTTTTATTTGATCATTTGGTGGCTTTGGAAAAAACGAATAAGAAAAAGTGGGGGGCTCATTTTGTTCCATGCACGCGTCTCTATTTGATATAGCCTATTAAAGGCAGATTCATGTACTGTGATGCAAGAAAATTAAATACCGTCGCTTTTGTTCTTTTGTTGTGATGCAGCCGACACACATGGGAAATATTTGTTGACAAGAATGGAATATTTTCTGAAATTTGAGTAATAGATTTGGATTAATGAAAGTTTGTATCTCATAATAATATATCTATTTTAGGATTTACCCACCTATATTAATTGAAACTATTATGGTTTTTTTTTATATATATTTTTATAATAGAGTTCGAACTAATATTTTTGTAAATTTGGATAAAAACATATTAAGATGGAATAGGATACCAATAGAGTAAGTTTCGTTGACATTCAGGACTTAAATTTACCTCGTTATAATGAGTAGATCTATCGATTCTTAAACTCCACAGCTTTAGTTGAAGATGGACCAGCTTCAAAACATTCTCATGCTTCCACTGAAGAATAAATTATACTTCCTTCAATCATTACAATTTGGTTGGGTCGGCAGGAAGGACTTGTGTACTTTCACCAAAAAACCTGTCTTCTATTTATGAGGTAGTAAATGAGGGTGGTTACTATTCTCTTAACTCGTTAAAAATGCCACTATTTTTATACAAATACTATTTTGAACACAGAAAGCACTTGCTGTCTCTTGGTGTCTTGTTTTTCAAAGAACTCGTATGCAAATTTAATCTGTAGCTAGCACTATAGTTAATTTAGAATATCCTGCAAGTAAGATTATAATGACAGTTTCAGATTGGCCGTACAAATTGAATTCGGATCCAGTTAATTAAACTTGATTTTGGGAGTAGTTGCAAGTTGTCTATTTGTCAGCAAGGCAAAAGGCGAGGATAAAGAGAGAGAGAGAGAGAGATGTTAAGGTGAAAACGTGAGAGACCTAACCACATTTAATTTGGCGCATGTCCTGATGTTTCTGCTATATTTGTCGATAACCATAAATGAAATGTGAAAGGTACAGTATACAACTTGTTAACTGAGTGCAATCATGGAGAGCAACAGTTTACGTTTCAGACTTTCATGTTGACATATAATTGAACTCAATAATAGACCTTAACTGAGGGTAGAGGGTTGATTTCAACTTGTATCTATGTGTAAAACTGCCACACTTGAATGTATTTATCCTTTGTAAAACTAATATTTATATATATAAATATTTGGATTTCAATCCAGACCTATTAAGAACACTATTCTTGCAAGTATCTTTAATGTTCTTTGTTGTTTCAAATTATTGGGATGTAATCTGATATTCAGAGTTGATGAGGCTGTCATATATGTCCGGTTCACATAAAGCCAAAGTTATTTTGCAGGAAACCGCAGTCATGTTCACTTAATTATCGCCATTTTTTCACATAATCAGCTGGTGTATATATATATTTTCAATCAACTTCCCAGTTTATTCCATTAAGTTGACCCACTGAGTTGCCTAAATCGTGAATGATCTTGTAATCATATCAGGCCATGTCCCTTGTCATTTCCAGTTCGTGGCCCTTCTGTTCGTTTCAATCTGTTCTTCTCTAATTACCCTTTCAAAGAAACGTAAGGCTTTGGCGTTTTCTAGTCTTTTTTTAATTGAAGTTATTGGTCAAGTTCTTCAACAGTTTGGCTTTTGTTAATCAGCACTACAGTGTTCTAATCATAATTTATCTATGTTGCGCCATTTATTGCCCTCGTCTTTTGCTTTCCATCCCTCCACTAAATACTCTTTGCCCCCTCCCTCTCCCCCTCCCTCCTTTCCTTTGCATTTACGCTGTAGTTGTTGCTTCTGTCCTGCAACTAGCTAGGGTTTCACTCTTTTCTAGCTCTCATATTTAATAATAAACACCAAACCAAACTTCATTCTTCCCATGGCTGGATAGTCAGTCTTCTTCACAGGAAAATTGGAGTGTAGATCTTGAAAAAGATTCAGGACAGGGGAACAACTTTTATCCTGGCGACAAAAACCTTGTCATAAAGGTAAGTAATGCCAGCACTCTACATAAACTTTTCAGTTTTTACCCATCTCTTCGTTTCGAATTAAGTAGTGTCTGTAATTTTCTCTCGAAATAAAAATAATAGTGCTTCATCGATGTTGAGCGATCTAGTGTCTCTTCATTTATAAGAAACCGGATAGGTTTCTTGGTTGAGGTTGAGATTAAGGTTGCACCGGTAGGATCCCGTTGCCCATATTCAAATCAAGGTAGCTAGGGATTTGTTGGCAGCACAGTAGGTTAAGGATCAAAATCGGAGAGCGAGAAACGTTGTTTAAACCTTGAGGTCTGAAGTCAAAGTATATACAGACAGGAAACTAGCTAGCTTTCCTTTCTTACGGTTTATGCTGTTTCTCTTAATCGTTTGTACTTGACACAACATATATATATCTTCTGTGGGGTTTTCTGACCACATGTTTTTAAATGAATTCTCATTTCTGAAATATAATGAACAATATAGCAAATTCAACACTGTCTGCGCCAAAAAGGTAAAATTTCAAAAGGAATTAATAAAGGGAAGTTGGTTAATCTGTATGCTTCAAGAAAGTACAGGCGGTGCTTAATGAAGCTGCATAACCCAGAGAAAACGAAGATTTATGGAAGAAGTGAGATTAAGATTACGATTAAGATGCTTCTTATGTATAAAGGCCAAGTATGTAGAGAAGAAAGATACGATTGATGGATAAAGTTGTTTAATTAATTAATCCCTTGCAGATGGCTTCTTCTAGCTATTCAAATTCTCCATGTGCAGCCTGCAAGTTCTTGAGGAGAAAGTGCATCCCAGGTTGCATCTTTGCACCTTATTTCCCACCTGAAGAACCTCAAAAATTTGCCAATGTGCACAAGATATTTGGCGCAAGCAATGTCAGTAAGCTTCTTAACGAGGTGCTTCCCCATCAGAGAGAAGATGCAGTGAACTCTCTGGCGTATGAAGCCGAGGCACGGATAAAAGATCCAGTTTATGGCTGTGTGGGTGCCATTTCAGTCCTCCAAAGGCAAGTTATCAAACTACAAAAAGAATTAGATGCCACAAACGCGGACTTGTTCCGATATGCCTGCAATGACATGTCCCCAACATTACCCCAGTCTGAAACAAGGATGGGTCACGGAGGAGGCCCTTATGGTGATAGCTCTGGTCCATACTATCATTCTTCATGGAACAATGACCCTTGTGGAGACAACTATGAGAAAGGAGATTCTGTCTTTTGAAATTTGTTAAGCTTATACTAGCTAATTCTATGTGGAATATGATTCTAGTAGCAGATAGTATCGATTAGGGTTTCTTATATATAGATAAAGGACCCATATGCACTTACCAATATAGAAAAGGATGGTCTTGTATCTTGCATGCCTCTTTCTTCTTGCACCAAGTTATAGACTGCTTTGCTAAACCATTTTAATTCTTAACAATAGCTCAAAGAAGTGTAGTTAACCATTTGATGAGATCCAATTGATGATAATACTGAATTCATATATCTCCTTTACTAAGTTCACGTTAATATTTGACCAACAAAACTAATTATTCAAGAATTACAGCCCAATTGGCATTAAAGCAAACAGACATCAGCATGTCTTATTTGAGAAAACAATTAAATATATAAAAGCTACACTTCTTGTACAATGGTTGTTCCCTTCTTTATCCAGCATAAATTGATAGAGTCTACTCTTTATGTGTGAACAAAGTGTGACTTATGTTAGCTTTTTCCTACACCAAATCTCCACCCTCTCAAAAAAAAACTTGACTAGATTCAGAAAAATCTGCTTTCAGTGACGCATGAAAGAAGTTGACACTGTGAAACTATTGACTTCTGATCCAGCCATTAAAATCTTACAGCATCAGCATATTTTGTTAATTTCCAAAGTCCCCACCATTACAGGATAGCGTCATTGTCTGTAACAGTGAGTAGTACTGGCTCCTAACCACATAGAAAGGCATAAAGCCATTATCTTCCCATGTGAGCGTGCACCCATCTACAGAGAATTAAATGGAGTGCATGATGATCTTAATTGGATTATTCACCTTCTAGCTAGTGGTAGCACCATAAATTTATGCTGCCTTTGGACCTCTCCTCAGACCTTTCGGTAACAACTCTGCAGGAGCAGCATCACGTGCCGTATATAGCAACAGACAGAAAAGCGCCTTGGTTATATTTATGGCGTCTGTTTTGCGTTTCTAGCTAGTCTGCTGGTTAGATTTTGGGTAGTAATGATAGCTTGGATCGGCATCTTTACTTTCGGCTTGAAATATCTCTTCGGTATGAAAGAAAAATTATGACATCTTAGTCTTGAGTCCGCAGGAACAGGCAACAATAGATAGGACATAACAAGTGCACGACATCCTATCGTTCCACATGTCTGACTTTGACATGCGAGAACAAGATACTCATCAGTGCAACTTATCATTAACAACACTAAAATACTAGATTCTTTTAAATACTGGTAAATATGAATAAAATAACTATAGAGTTGTTGATTTTAAACAAGACCATCCATTTGGCTCCTAATGGATCACCCACCTCTTATATTTACCATCAGTACTGGACATATCCAGGAAGCCCAGTGGATCAAATCGTTATAAGTGAATGAAACCTAGGAAAAAAATGTTCAAAGATCAATCGGAAGCCCAAACTCCAATTGTTTCCGTGCGTAAATCTAAGCACAACAACTTGCAGAACAGCCATGGAAATGTGTCAACACCCATCCTTTCTTCAAAAACCGACTGACCTTTTCTTTTTTGGGTAACCTTCCCCAAAGAGACCCTGAAACTTGTTTCTCATGCAAACCTCTTAGTCATCACCTCACCCCCTACGTGTCGCTATGATGTAGTTCTTTTTCGTCTTTAAAACGCCTCAGCTTCCCCTTCCTCATTCATTCGTCTACCATCTTGCCCCAAAACCGCTTTCCTATTTTGAGAATTAGTTCTGTTCTTCAAGTTATAGCCGTCATTGATGGGTGATCGTCAGCAGCCACATCAGGTTTTGGTGCATCCACAGCGGTATGAGGGTGGTTTTAAGGGTCAACAGGAGGAAGGTGGCCCTTCAGCCACCAAAATCCTGGCTGTTGTCACTCTCCTCCCTGTAGGAGGTGGGCTTCTTGCCCTTGCCGGCATAACATTCGTGGGCAGTTTCATAGCTCTTTGTCTTGCCACTCCCGTCTTCATTCTCTTCAGCCCGGTTATTGTCCCTGCTGCTCTTGTCATTGGGCTTGCTGTGACAGCATTCCTGGCTTCGGGGGCCTTTGGGCTCACGGGGTTGTCATCCATCTCATGGGTTGCAAGATGCTTTCAACGTGCAACGGGTGCGGAGAGCCTGGACCAAGCGAAGAGACGCATGCAGGATATGGTAGGTTTCGTGGGGCTGAAGACCAAGGACATGGGCCAGGAGATCCAGAGGAAGGCACACGAAGGGAAGTGAACTCGCCGTGTCTTGTGAGGCTGTCTGTTTCTGGTGGCAGGCTTTTATTCTGGAGTTACTCTGTCATGTGTATTCTGTAAGGGAGCCGGTAGAGATGTGAGCATTTTCTTGTTTTGTAACCTTCTTTTCGATTGTTGAATTTCCAATTAGTATCTTGTATGTTTCTTCTGCAAATGAATGGGACGATGTTGGTGGCTTCCTTCTTCCTGTTGGACAGCAGCTCACAAATGTCGGATTGGCTTTTCAGGGTTTCCAATTGATTTGCCATCCTATTTATATATCTGGAGCATAGAATTCCCAGTACCTAAATTGATCACAAGATCTTTTGCAAGCAGAACGTCATGTTTTGTTAATGCAGCAGCTAGTTAACGAAGTATGACACGGGCAAGATTGTTTCGTACCCTATGATCATAATTGGAGCATTCTATCAAACACGTAAGAGCAAGCAGAAGCGTTGCAAACCATAGCAAAACACACTATATCCAGATAGGGAAAGTCCAATGCATAGCGAAAATCGAACATAAACAAGAGCATTCTAAAAGAATTGCAGAAAATTGCTCCCAATTTTCATTTTAAACAAGGGTTACTTTCGCTCCAGCGGCTTCAAGCTGCTTCTTCGCTTCTTCAGCTTCTTCTTTTGTTGCCTTCTCCTTGAACTTCTTGGGCAAACCTTCAATGAGATCCTTGGCCTCCTTCAAAGCCAAGGTCGTCAGAGCCCTGACTGCCTTGATCACAGTAATCCTAGCATTGCTGGGCACGTCCTCGATCACCACGTCGAACTCCGTCTTCTCTTCAACCACGGGAGCAGCAGCCGCAGCAGCACCTCCAGGAGCGGCGGCGACTGCAGCAGGGGCGAAGGCCGCGGCGGAGACGCCGAGCTTGTCCTGGAGGTAGTCGACGAGCGTGCGAGCCTCCTCGAGAGTCAATGAAGAGATCTCGGCCCCGATTTTTTCGATTTTCTCGGGGGCGGCAACGGCGCAAACGGGGCGAAGCGCGGTTGTCGTCTGGCGGTGTTGGGTGAGGGAGGAGAAGCTCTGACGGATAGGGAAGTCGAGGAATTGCTTGGTGTGGGATGGTGCAGAATAGGAGGGTAGTGAGCGGAGAGCGAGTGTAGCTGATGATGCCGTAGCAGCTGCGTACGCCATCACTATTGATTCGAAGATATAGAGAAAGTAGCTGAGCTGAGAGTTTTGTTCCTGTGAAGTGACGGATATAGCTTAGCTGATGGACACAGGATAAGGAAGTGGGTAAAGGCTGAGCGTAGCCACTGTGATGTGGGCATATCTTGGTCATTTGTTTATGAGCTTTGTGCGAGACTTGTCGTTCAATCACAATTTAATGAAGAGCAAAAAGAAAAATAACGCTTCATAGTTTTCCATATTGCCTATTTCAATTAAGTAAATTTCCCTACGTTTATAAAATTCGATAAAAGTACATCAGTTAGACCGTCGAAGCATAACCTAATATAATATGATTTCATACATATGTTTATAACAATTATTGTTGAATACATCAAATTTATATAATAATCTTTCTGACTATGTTAATCTTCATTAATGATAATAATCACTATTGAATCCATATATATATACAAATAAGTAAATTCCTATTTAATCGATTTTAAATAAATATATAAATTATTAAAAGCGTACAATCAAGTATTTTCAAATCTTGCATGCCTATAAATGCTACAGCATAACCGTCGCGATGACCTTATGTTGCCACCAAAATGGTTTTTTTTACCATCTCCGACGCCGTCGCCCGTACCAATATGCAAATGCAGCAACCGATGCAGCTAGTACTACACCGGCAGTGGCATACCAAGGATGCAATGGTCTCTCCAGAGCAAGGTTAGAACCACCGACATCAGGAGGAGGTGGTGCTACCTGTTTTTTACTAACGGTCAATGCAAAGCCCAACCCCTGCCTTTCCAGTTCAGCCACATCTTCGATTGCCGGTTTGAGGCTTGTGGCCCTGGCTATTGCTTCGTATTCTTCTTTAGTTCCTCCTTCGAGGAAAGACCCCATCAGGTGGCCTTTGCTTACCCAGTAAGCACCGATTGTCTTCCCCGAGAAATCCCCGAAATGGACTACCTCGCCCGAATTGTCACCGTAAAACTGCCAAGAAAATGTGAAGACTCTGGAATAGAAGAACGGCAAGTAGTCGAAGTCGTCTGTTTTATCAGGCTGCATGAATGCAGCAACGGCATGTCGGGCTGATTTTCGCGCCGAGTCGACATGCTCAAGCCTGCGAGTCTCCCCAAATAACTTGACAGGAAATGCTGCAACATCTCCAACTGCATACACTGACCCGTTGCTTGTCTGCAGCCGCCCGTTTACTTTGATTCCACCTTTCTCCAGAGTTAGTTGGCCTTCAAAAAGACTAGTGTTTGGACGTATGCCAATGCCCACCACAACCATGTCTGCAGGCAGCTTACTTCCATCTCTAAGATTCACAGCCGTGACCTGTAGAATAGATAAGTTTACTAATGATAGCTTCCATTTTCAAAGCAAAATTTAATGCAAGAACAGATAAGTTTCCTAATGATCGTTCAAGAATAAAAAGTTGACCTTTCCATTTGGATCGAAATCAAAGGATGATATGGCAGTTCCTTTCACAAATTTCACTCCTTTAGATTCGTAATAATCTTCATAATAACTTGCAATCTTGGGTGTAAACAAGCGAGCCACTGCATCCAGAAGAACAGTAAAACAATATTTATTGTAATTTATGCACACGATAAAAATAGTGTTTCGAAAGCCTGTTAACAGAAACAGTTTCTTGCTCGAGATGATATTTAACTTACTGCAGTGTGCTTCTGGGAAAACCATGGTAACATTTATTTTATTAGTCACCAAAGACGAAGCACACTCCATTCCGATGTAGCCACCTCCAATGACAACAGCATTCCCTCCACCAGATGATTGCATCACATCAACAAGCCTGTTTGCATCGGCTGAATCTCGCAAATAACAAACATTTTCTGCCTCTGATCCACTGACTCCAAATTCTTCAAGCTTCAAAGCCTAGTTCAGAATAAGGAATACTAATTAGACGCCCATCTGGTTCTTTTCATTACCTGAAGAATGCATCAGTTTCTGCATAAATTCCAACAAGTGAAGAATTCTAAAGAAGACCAATAGAGAATAAGTTTTTTAATTCTGAAATTTTTTTTATAAAGACCATTACTGGAGTGAAAACATGAGCATAAAATGCAAACTCAGTGCCTGCTAAGGTCTACCACCAAAAAAACATAATTGACAATCATTTCAGCAATTATTTTAAAAGGAATATAACTGCATTCCTTTGCTGTATCTAATGATGCATCCACGGACTATTTCAAAGAATAGTTTCAATACCCGAGCACCTGTTGCAATGATGAGAATCTTGTAACTAATGGTCTCCCCAGCAGCAGTTAGTAGCGTTTTTCGTCTCACATCAACCGATTTAACTCGAGTTCCAAGAACCAATTCAATCCCTGGATATTGAAAATAGTAAAGATTGAATGAATAGGCAAAAATTCTAACTATCAGTGATTAGAGCATGCAAGATTAAACAATAACTTTCCTTGAATTACATGCTTATTGGACTGCAATAAGGGTCAAACAGGCCATAAGATAATTTTCACAGAAGACAACAAAGAAAGCTGCAGCCAAGCTGAATATAAAAGTACTTTCAAAAGAAAGGTAGCACGATACTGTCAATATTTTGATTGTTCAATTAATAAACTAAAAAAAAGAAATTTACCATGTTCTTTGTACCATTTTGGAGTCAACCTTTCCTCATTGGTTCCCACACAAGTGTGAAATGATGGTAGACGTGATGGGGCTGCAATTTACCAAAAGTTTCAGCTAGCAAGTATTAACAATAAAATGAAAAATGGAAAAAGATGAGCAATATCTTTTCTAGATTAACCCCCATTGCTTTCTCATTAAAGAATGTAACTTACGATAGGATTTTTGGTTGATAGTCAATACATATCACTAAAATGTTGGTAATCTACTAGTAACTAAAACTCATTATAAAAAAAATGGATATGTTAAAGGAGAAGTATACAAACTTCAAGAATGAGAACTTTCACCTTCTGGAAGCAGATAACCTTTGCTTAATGCAGGTCTTTCATAAGGTGCAACCTGAGAGAAGCCAAATACTCTATGAGAATCTGAATATTCAATGGCATATAAAGACATGACGCCGAGTATATCTTAAGCAAGAGACGAGAAATTTTTTCACTCGTCTCACGTTTTGATTTCCAACTTGGTAACCACTGCATAGACTATGTAGATGGAATTCCTACTTGTATTAAATTTTCCTTTCAATTGTGCTATTACTCTTTGTACCCAGAACCACATATATGATGGTCTTGTAGACATCACCATTCTACAGACTCTTTCTCCTTTTCCTGACGTAATGTAGCTAATAAGTATCGAGGATACGTTTATAGTTAAATCAACGACTCCAATCAACTCAGATTAGCCAAATTCAAATAACGGAAAGGAATAAACAACATTGCTCTGACATAAAACTGATGCTTAATGTGAAAAATTCAGAATCCTCCGTAGAGACGAATCAATAACACCAAATGAATTCGGTAGAGAGAGAGCTCTTTTATCATCATAAATGGTATGTATCAGAGCCGAAACGAAGAACACTCATTGAACAATCAATCAATCAATCAATCAATCTTAGAAGGCAGAATAGCAAAAACCCAACTCAGAAATGAACCTGATAACCCTCGTAAAAGTGCAAACATCGAATCGTCATTTTGTTTTAACTCGATACTCACAGTTTCTTCAGAAATTATGCAAAGTTCGCCAGAAGAGACCCCTCTCCTAGTGAATTCAAGAGCTGCATATCCAGCTGCCACTCCTCCTCCCAGAATCACATACACAAATGCCCTTCCCATCAAAATTCTCTCCTTGTATAGTCTTTCTTTCAACTAAAATCTCGAAAATATTAATATGTTTCACGTTTCGGGTTGTTTTTTCATATTTTGCCTCCCAATTGAAATGAATACCATCTTCTCCTTCCCCTCTAGTTTTTCTTTACGGGTAAGCGTTAGGATTTTACTGCAATACCCTTTTCTTGAATCCTTGTCTCCACTGAAAACATAGGCCTGTGATAGGACCAACTGTTCCCGGGCCATCCTGGATTGACTTGGTGGGTCCAAACCCCAAAAACACTATCCAGAGCCATAAACAGGGTTTACCTGTGGATAGAGTAGTTTCTTGGGAGCTGTGATGCTGACGATAATGATGATCAAAGAAAAAAGACCGCCTTGGGAAATTTCTGAGGATGGGAATTCCTGCCTTTTTGTGTGGTTGCCTAGTTTTTGCTCGACTTATCCTCATCGGGAATTCCTTGTGTTAAAATATTTCTTGGTTGTTCTTTTGTGCATACACCACGCAACGATTAACTTCCAACCAAACAAAAAGATGAAGCGGTGGGATCGGAATGGATGCCTCGGATCCTGCAATTCCGCTACTTGGATCGGAATGTCCATAAGGTCCATTGACCTGCTGAGGGCCCAATGGAAGTAACTGAACCTGAGTGCTGGAACTTATCTATTAGCTCAATGGGCTCGAGTTATTCGAGCCCACTATCAATCCCGATGTCAATCATAATATAATTCAATAAGAGTTTGTCAATCGATATTATTTAAGATAATAATATATATCATTAAATCGTAATTTCATTTAGCATATGATTATGATATTTATCTAAAACACATCCCAATAACGTGAGGAAGTAAAGTAGTAAAAAAAACAAGCTGCATGTTCTGTAATATACTCCACAACTGGAAAAAAATATTCCCACGTTTTCTGTGCAATGATGATAATGGCCGACCCATCATGTGATTTTTGCATTTAGTCACATGGGAGATTGTGAGTTTTTATTGTAGCATATTAAAAACGTGACGGAATAACTGTGTGGCTCAAAATATAGGTTTCCTTCTCGTGTGATTCAAGGCAATCGTGAAAGCTCACGAATCATTACCGTCCTGTCGTTCTCTATCATTTCCCTTCCATGTAAGATACAACAAAGCGCAGGAAATGGGGCTTGATGTTAATTCTTCCCAAAAGTCTCTATCTGCACAAGGGTTTGTTGCTAAAGTCCAGGGTTCGTGCACTTTAATAAATGCTATATACACTTCAAAGTCGTCATCTCACCTAACTTGTATCTTGGTTCTCGATATATATATATATATATTATTAAATATAATTAAATCTTATGAATATATGAAGATCCATTGCCATTATAATCACCTTGTGGTATGAGTTATAACCTAGCCATCATCAATATTGAAGAGCATGTGAAAACTTTCTTGCTTCCACAGCAACAGTTAGGCCAACGTCGGTTTTCAGCTTTGCATGGGGTTTCCAGAAATAAACATTGTAGATCAAAAGCCAGTATGAAACATGCAAACAATAGACATAGATTGCTACGTATCGGGTTCTTATTGGTTCGGTTAGGTAATATTGTGTAGGCATGAGTAAATGATGATGATGATGATGATGATGGTTGATGCGTTTTTATGTGGGACTGTATTGATGGTTTGAATACATTGACAGAAACCAACATGCACTCGAGAAATCTAAATCTTCTGGTATTGGCAAAGAGGTTTTATGAAGTGGTCCAGTCATGGGTGTCATGCCTGTTTTCATAGATCTTCGGAAGTAGGACTCTTTAGCCTTTTGTCACGGAATAGTTAAAGATGTCTTCCATAGAGCCTGCCTGTAGGCGATATACCCTTTATTTTAGTCAATGAAATTCTGTCAATTAGTTTTGATTTGACAGAGAAGACTTTGAGTTCAGATTCTGTTGAAGAATAGATTAAAAGAAAACCTGAACTGAGAACATTAAAGTACGAGAATATTAGTTTTGTCAGGGTCAAATATAAGAAGGGACATCCGTGGAATCATGTCGAGCAAGGCAGCCACATCATTGTCAGGAAATTTCCAAGGCCTTTTTCTGGCTGGTAGAGATAATAGTAAAAGCTAGATATCATTGATTCCACCTAAATATTACAAGCGTGCGTAGTGCGTAATATCAATATTAGCTATGTTCAGAATCATATATATCACATTAGCTCATAAAATACTACCCCAAGCCCCAAACACCACGGAACCTTAATACATAGCTAGAGAGACACATCGATCGCCAAACGACTGGGAACTACTGCCACAAGAGGGTGGACTTATTGCAAATAAAAAGAAACACAAAAACGCTGGCTATACAAACTGATCCAGATCGGCAGAGCCAGATCTGAAAGGAGAAGAAAGAGATAAGACAGAAAAAGTAATCTCAAAGAGAGCCTGGCGTAATTTTGATGGGTAGAAGACGTTCTTGGGATCGACTTGATATATATATATATATATATATGCCCTTAATCACTATTAAGTAACTGCATGGACCAGATGTCCTCCATGCTCCAGTAGTTTTGACTCATTTCAGCAGGTAAATTTAGTCCAGGAAAGGCCTGGTCCATAGTCCCTGGGTATTGCTGACAGTAGGTGGTCTCCATTGTATCTGTTGTACCCGGAGAGTGACTTGTGCTTACAGCATGGTCTGTCAGCTCTGATGAACACTGCGCAGCATATGACTCGGCCTGCTTGATATGTTTCTGAATTCTTGTCCTCCAGTAATTCTTGATTTCGTTATCAGTTCTTCCAGGAAGATGCTTGGCGATTTTTGACCACCTGAAACGATTTTAGCAGTGTTAATATCAACTAATCAGAAGAAAAAAAAAATCCACTTCAAATCACTTTCTCGTTCGTGCCATTACGAGAAGAGATGTGTTACTTTGATCATTGGTTACCAATTTACAAGTATACCTTGCCCGAATAAAAAGATTTTCTGATAATTAAGAGACTTAAAAGTACCAATTTAATGTCATCTCAGAAGAGAAGAAAAGAACAAAAGGATGGAGAAAATTCTCGTTTTTCCAAACCTTTTCTGCATGTTTCTTGAGGGAGGAAAGGTTAAAAATCACCAACCCATGTCGTTTTGTGGACTCTCTATATTACAGTGCGACTGACTTTTGTCCTAAAAGAGCCATGACAATAGGGTTAACGTCTATTTCAGTCAATGCAAAACAGCCTATTGATCTTTCGAAAGGAAGAACTAACGTGTGTGACCACCAAAAATAGGTTTAGCTTAAAATGGAAACTTTCATTGCCAAATCCACTTGTCCTTTGTTTTACAACGTAGCAAATCCCAACGCTAGCTGTAATATCGGCTCGCTTTCGATCCACATAGACCACGTCCAATATGGCCAGCTATTTACTATATTTAGCATAAAAAAATTATAGGAAAAAGTAAAAACTAATATTTATGAGACAATACCAGGAAATAAAATAATATGATTTGCAGTTTTGCACTTCCCAGGTTACCAAAATCTGATGATTTTGTTGGAGGTGAAAATAGAGATCTTACGTTCAAAAGGAACAACTGAACTCGAGTTTTTTTTTTATATATATATGAGACTAAAAGAAAAAAAAAAGGTTGTCTTGATCAGGGATTTGTTCATTGAGTTCTGGTATATGTGGTAGCTCTGCGTTTATCTGCAGGAGGAGAGGTCCAAGAGAAATGGTGTAGCCCAGATCCAACATGTACCATCTAGATAATTGAGAACATGGAGGATGAAAACGAAAAGCAATATTTTTCTGTGAAGTTTTCAAGGAATCATGCGGAAATTTGGTAATTTACCAGAGAAAATTAAAAGAAAACTGAAAGCCAATTCCTGGCCACAAGTTAGTTAAACCCCATGTGTTGCCATCGTTTATGCTTGGGAAAGAACAAAAGTTCAGGGTGATCACCTCATGACTTCTCGACCCGATGCAATCATACTTTACAATAAAAGCAGACAACAAAAGGGTTTGAAAGAAAAAAGAAGAATGATTATGAATTGATGGATTTTCGGTAGCCATGAATTCAAGAACCGAACCTGCAAGAAAAATTATTCTGGCCACAAGTTTCAAACCCCATGTGAACAATCTATTTCTTGGCTAGGAATGACTCTTAACCACGTTGCGACTTCTCTATTTATCCCTAGAAGATAAGAGCAATAAATAGGGATTCGGATTCCAGCATGCGAAGTGTGTTTTTTCTCAATAGATTGAGTCTCTTTATTCTTCATCTTCAAGTTCCAACAATGTAGAAGGAAGCATTGTTGGAACTACATAGCATAAATCATACTTCAGCTCTTCTTCTTTTTCTTGAAATTTTTTGCTTATTATCATGTGTGTGAGCCGGTGATATCATCTAAAAAATATATGGAACTGACCTGTTTCCCCACTTGGCGTGCAGTTCCATGATCAGCAGCTGTTCTTCAGGTGTAATATTCCCTCTTCGGACGTCAGGGCGCAAATAATTGAGCCAACGGAGTCGGCAGCTCTTTCCAGTACGCTTAAGACCTACGTACCAAAAGAACAGCTTATATTAGGGTTTTTTTTTTCCTATAACTAAAGAAGAAAGGAAACAACGTAATTCAAGCACAGTTGCAAATCACATAAGTGTTACCAGCAGCTTTGGCAAGCGAGTTCCAAACACCTTCACCGTGATTGGCTATGTAGTTGATCAAGATCAAGTCTTCTTCCATGGTCCATGGTCCTTTTCTCACTTCAGTATCCTGGGGGTCGCATGGCTTTTTATCCATTTTTTCTCAGAGAGGGAGATGGGGCGGTGAAATGACTGGAAAGAAAGTTAATGAAATAACGAGGGTAGCTGAGCATTTTTATAGGGAAAATTTTGAGATTATTTTTCTTCCCAATGCGATTGCCATTAATCTTTCTTACAGAAGACAGCTTTCGACCTAACTATGTTCTTAATACCAATGCATGCATGCATGCATCAAGTTCAACATATATATTTTGCATGCTTGGCCACCACTTTGTTTCGTGGAGTCTTTGTTTTTTTTCTTGCATGTTATTTTCTTCACAGCCACATAACGCATTTTGCCGTATATATCTCACACATGCATTATTTTTTAATAAAAAACAAAGTAATTCTCAAAATGATATAGTCAAAATATGAGTTATTCCCTAGAGGACAGAGTTACTTTTAATTTTTAAAAAAATAAAAAATAGAATAGACTCAAAAACGCTATATTTGACGAGTCGTATTTATCAATATGTGCGATATGAAATTAAAGATATAATATTATATAATTCGAAAATATACATAATTGAGATCGATAGTATTTTGGACAGACGGATGGAATTGTATATCTTATGAATTTGATAAAATATTACATTATGCCAATATTCGAAAAGGAAAGATGCTGGAAGTCTGTAAAAGACATAAAAATTCTGATTCCTATTTCTTTCTAGCTTCGGGCAGCTTGTGATAAGTGGTACCTTCGAAATTCCAATACCTTGGTGCTGTGGACAAAACGGTGTGATTTTGACCATCAGTGTACGGGCCCAATCAAGGCCTGCTAGCAATATTTTGATAAGTTTTATCTTGGCCCAACTACTTACAAATCCCCCACACGTATAAAACTTGTTTACCCAGTTTTTCGAGAGCTTCATATGGTTTCAGCCCATTAGTTATTTCTTCCTTACTATGATGATATAAATGATGGGATGGCATTTTATTAGTGGCATAACATATGATAAACTATAAGATAAATGAATTAGGATGATGGAAATTGATTATATACACAATTAGACCAGACTAGATGTCTAAATCAATTATGAAGAGTCTTGTACCTAACAATATACATTAAGAGTTTTCTCTCTCGGAATAATTAATTATCAAAACTGGGAAAGACACGTAATAATGTTTAATTATTTATATAAAAAATGGCTTATAGATGGATGCTTCTGATTCAGGAAATCCATCCGCGCTTGACATTTGATTAGACAGAGGACTGCACCAGAAATTAGGTGCGGGAAGCTCTGAGCCACAAATTGCCCCATGGCAAGCATAGGAAACATAGGAGGTACGGAATTATGACCTTTGTTTAGACTAAAACACTGCTAAATCTGAGGTTAGAGACTGATTCCTAACAGACTCCACTGGCGGGTTCTATTAGCCACAAGTTAGTAAGGTGAGGTCTTTATCCTACGATTGGTTCCACTGCTATCCGTAAGTGGAGTGAGATATCGTGCATTGCTGCAGAAATCTATGCTGGGTTTATGCCTATTATGGATCACGTAAATTGTGGCCAAGAGCCGAGTAGAGTTGGATCGTTTCCAACCATTATAATTGGAAACTGAATCGTGTACAAAACCCAATTCCTTTGGGGCGAAGAAAATGGGAATCGATGGTGTGTCCGGTTGCACCATTGGTCTAGTAGTGGGATTGTCGGAAATCCTTTCTCTTTAATTGAATCTAGTGGCTGGTACCAGCAGAGGGAGATTAACTGGATGACAAGTCTCCCCAAGGAACACAACTGTTGCATTTGCTTTGTGGGTACTACTGAATCCGACAGGTCTCTTTGGCTAAAGAGATCGAGTCCCAATGCCTACCGTTTTAGACTATGTATGGAAATCGTTTTGGACTGTAGCCTTTAGTTGTGGGAAAGTAACCAGTCAAATCGATGATTTGAAGTAAGGGATTCTCCGGACGAGTTTGTAATGCTTTGCTTCGTTCCTAAGTAGAATGTAAGAACCATGACGACACACTGGAAAACTGGTCACATGGGCATCATTCATACATTGATTTTGGACATTAATTCTGATTATTACTTACTAGATTATAATTTTAAATCACTTTTGTCCCGCCGTACAGGGTTAGTTAGTTGTTTTGGATAAAAAATCAACACTAAAAAAATTAATTTTTCGTTTGTTAACTGAAATTAGAATTAAAATTGAAAATACATAACAAAAATTAATTTTTTTAATGATACATTTTAATTTGGTCGGATGATAAATTAATATTTTTAATATTAAAATTTAATATTCTATATAAAATTGGAGATGATCTTTTTATTCGGAGACGCGTCGTCTGTCGCTAAGAAATTGGTTTGCGCTTTCAAGTCCACGAGACTTGTTCCACAGAAGCCCGTTAAGCCCAAATCAAATACCACTCGCCGAAAGCTGCTACACCTTTAGCCACAAAACTCTCTTCCTCATCGTCAGGGGAGATGGCAGCTGGCCTCCGCTTAACCTGTGTCTCGCGAGCTCTTCGCCTTCCTTTTACCCAGGAACGAATTGTTTACTTCCCTTCGTTCTTTAGGTTCATGGGTTCTTCCTCGGACTCCGGGGTTGCCTCCGCCTTAAACCCCGGCAAACCAACTCGTTCAGGGTCGATTGTTGCCCAGGCCAAGCGAGCCTCGCCTTTCAAGGGAAATGAAGTTGCTTCTCGTAATGAAAGCTAAATTTTGAAACTTTATTCTAAATAAAATAGCAGCCCTATTTCAGAAGCTGGTAATTTGTTTATTTGTTAATAAAAATTCTTGCTTGTGTTTTATTGTAGTTTCTGATCTTCAGTTTGAGACTCCTTTAAAAATCGTGGAGTATCCTGATCCGATTTTGAGAGCGAAGAACAAGCGAATTGTAACTTTCGATGAAAACTTGAAGAAACTAGTTCACGAGATGTTTGATATAATGTACAAGTATGTTTCCAAACCATTCATTTTGCATTTGCTTTGTTTATGATAGTAACATCAGGCATAAAAATTATATAGTTAGATAGATTCCTAAGAAGCACGGTTGCTATTTACAGGTTTGTAAACACTACTTGTTACTTGCTTCTTTTAACAGAACAGATGGTATCGGGCTGTCAGCGCCCCAAGTAGGAATCAATGTCCAACTTATGGTGTTTAATTCGGTTGGGGAGCCCGGTGAGGGAGAGGAAATCGTGCTCGTGAACCCGAGAGTTAACAAGTATTCGCTGAAAAGAGTGCCCTTTAACGAAGGCTGCCTATCATTTCCCGATATCTATGCGGATGTGGTGGTACTTATTGCATGCAATTTGTTTAAGTATCTGGTATTTTCGCATGTTAGGTTCTATACTTTTTCCAAAATAATTTCGATGGTGTTGATCTTTTATGCTCATAGAGACCAGAATCTGTGAAGATTGATGCAAGAGACATAAATGGCGCAAGGTTTTCGGTTAATCTGTCCGATCTTCCTGCTCGTGTTTTTCAGCATGAATTTGATCACTTGCAGGTCCTTAATTCTCTAAAAGACTCTCATTTGCGTGCTTGCCTTGCAGGTGTTATGAGTTAATGTAGTATACCTTTGGTAATCTTGGTTATCTGTGTTAAGTTTGAGCGTGGCACTTTGTCGTGTGCCGAATGATAAAGCTGAGCATGGAACCATGCTTTGTGTTATACCAAATGGAAACACGTAGATGAGTGCTCAAAATCTTGAGTCAAGTCCTTAATCATTACTTTGTTTACTCGTCATGTTGTCGTAGTCTCCACCAGAGTTATTTACGTTTAACGTCAAAGCACATCTTGATGTTTTATAATTCAAGTATATGTGATATTGCTCAGAGAATTTTAACCACTAATGTGCATATGTACTCCTCTTCCTCTTTGCTAACAAGAATTATTATGGTTCAGGGAATTTTGTTCTTTGATAGAATGACTGAAGATGTTGTTGATGGTATTCGTGAACGGCTACAGGTGAGTCATGCACGCCATGTGGTAACCCTGTTCTTTATTACTAGCAGAAAGCTTTTCTTTTGCTTAGATTTTTTTTGCTTAAACAATTTTCTAAAGCAGAAATTATTGCTTATATATAAGACCTTCCGAATGATTCGATTTCAAACTATTAGCATGACAGGGGAGGTGCTGGCACATGACCGTTAGAACCACAAGTGGTCTTTGCAGTAGTCTTTAAGACAAAAAAAATCTGTAGTCTTCCGTTATCTCATATTGCAAGACAGGAGGGTTCTTGTTTGATTTCACGTCTGCTGCATAAACTGTGTTCTTACCTGTTCCCTCTGTTTAACATTTGTGTGGTTCACAGAACTCTCTCTGGTTGAAGGATGGAATAGCTAATAATTTTTCTAAATCCGTTCTACTTTGGTAGGACTTAGAAAAGAAGTACGAGGACCGGACAGGACTCCCGAGTCCTGAAAGGATAGAAACACGCAAACGGATGAGAGTTGCCTCAGGTTTTGGGAAGTCTTGATTTCTTACATTGGCTTTTGTTGGTTCATCAGGTATTTCTGGAACAAAAACTTGCTACTATTTTTGCTAATATCCGTTAGCACTCGGTCTAAGTTCTTATTATCATTCTTGTCTTCTGGTGCTGTTATCAGGAAAATCAAGACTTAAGACTGATGGGTTTCCGGCTGAAGAATTCCTCATTAACCGTATGGTACACAGGTTTTGTAGAATATGGTGTATTTACAGGTGATTTGACTGTAAAAGATTATTCATTTACATGTTTCTTTTATATTCAATTGCGGACCTACCCTTCTTGAGCATTTGCAAGCAGCCCAGAAGTTCAGAGCCCAAAATACTTTCACTCCGCAAAGTGCCACAACCTTGTGGGTCCTCAGGCCCATAATTGCTGCCATTACCGTTTTTGATCCGTTGCCTAACAGAATAAATCCATTAATCTTACATACAATAATTAACAAAAAAGGATACCTGAACTTTTGTTTTGCTTGCGAGGGCTAAAGGATAATATTCTATCATTTTTGGCCCATTAAAATGCTATATTTTGCAAAAATGTCCTTCAAAAGAGTTTCAATTCTCCAAACCGTTCGCGTAACTGTCGTCGCGCCCTTTTCATTTTTAAAGGTACGCGCCGGAGCGTACGGAACTTTGGTGCCACCCAGACTACACTGCTTCGGCTGTGTGCTAATGCCTTACCTGACACAGGCACACAAAGACGCCAAGTAATCATATGGATTGAATATAATTATATTTCTCTCACTACAATCTCTTACCCGAAGTTTCTACTTCCCTTTTCATTTCTGCAAAACCATCGTTATCTACAAATTCGTGGAGCTTGCGTTCCTACCTGATTGTTAAACCATCGTTCTTGGTGGCTGCAGGGCTGATCTTTTAAGAAAAGAAAGATTCTTTTTTGGAATTGGTGGGAGTTGGGTTGCATATTGGGTTGAAAATAGTTTCAGTGGTAATTGCTTTTGTTATATGATGAAGACGCTACGTGTAACCTTATCTCACCTGTAAATCTCTTATTTATAACTCTACTGGTTTTAGAATCCGAACCTCCTGTCCCCTTGGTCTTACAGAGATGGCTTTTGAGTTAAGCCGATTGTTGAACTTTGCTGCTTTGGAAAAATATTAATGGGGATTGTTTGTAGTTCAATTGGGATTTTGTTGACCAGAACAGGATTGTTGTTTTGGAAGTTTTCATTTTTCCGCTGAAGCCAAGAACATGCAATGCGGTTTTGGGATTTGCCGTTGCTCATCCATCCATTATCTGTGTTAACCCTATAGTTCTATCGTTTTTTTTTTTTTTTGCTATTACTTAATGTACCGCGTTTCTTTGCTGGAGACGGTAGGTCTTTAAAAAAGTATCTGGCTTGGATCTTCTGGATTTTTCCGGCTGAGGTCTGGGAGAAGCCACTTTCTGCTAAGATTCATCATAGGCATTCTATATGATTGGTCTCCTGCTAGTTTACTATAGTATGTCTGATTTCGGTTAATTTCATTTGACAGTTACTGGTAGCATTATTAAAAAAAAAAGTTACCGGTAACACTTTAAGCTTCATGCGTTTCATATTGTTATGCAGCTTCGAAGCTCTGAGTTTGTTTGAACTGTGGCTTCCACAGAAATGGTATTTGCTTTTATATCTTTTTGGTTATTTCCTTTTTGTGCTTGTATCGATTGCAGTCTGATTCTTGTTTGGTCTGAGCTGCTTTGAATTAGCCATTAATGTGTTAATGAGAGCAGGACAGTGATGCGTGTCTTGATCTGGATATTGCCATTGACTGGAGCAGCGATGATGAGCAGGACGATGGAAATCCTGTTATCGGCTCTTCAAATTTGAATAAACTTGGTGGACAAATCAAAACAAGCTCCGAAGAGGAGAATAGTTGCTCTCGTGTTGGAAATGTAATTGTGCTTTCTGCTTTGCTTTGAGTCTGATATTCAGACGGAGAATTTATGACATGCTCAAATACGAGGATGGTAGTTCTTGTGAAATTTAGTGTTTGAAGCTCAAAACCAGTGGGAAAGTTGAGGTTGGTGTATGGTTTTGTCTCATTCAGAGCTCCAAGATATAGCATTCTTCATCAAGAAGAACTTCTATACCCTTGATTCAGACACATACACACACAGACAGATCTCTCGTTCTAGTATTTCACCCAGATCTTATGCACAAACCAATCGTGAACATACATTGCAGAGCTAATTTGAAATTTTTTATTTTACTATGATTACTTTTCCTGGAATCAAGACATGCTTATCTGCAAGTTTGTCTGGTGTTAAGGTGGTTGATAATTTCATACAAATGGGGTTTCCTGAAAGAATGGTGTCCGAAGCAATCCAACAAAATGGTAAACTGATCTATGCTGTTTTATACCTCACCATATTACAATGTGACTTTATGCACTTACCATTACATGCACAACTTCCTCTCAAGCTCAGTTTAGCTTGTAATAACACTGAGTAATTTAATTATTCAGGAGAGGAGAACACTGAATTGATACTTGAAACACTTCTTAAATGCTCGGTGAGTGAGTTTGAAAGTTTTTCGCACTTTCTATACATAATCTTCGATTCGGAAAGATCAAAAGGTTTACATTTTGAATAGAGCTACCCTTGATGTTTGCCTTTTGTGGCTGCAGGAACAATCATCTGTCGGTTCTTCTGGCTCCAAGTTAATGGATCGTTTTACCGAGATGGGGTTTTCGGCAGAAATGATTGCCAAGGCAATTGCGGAAAATGGTAAGGACTCGTGTCCTGCATCATGTAAGAGCATTTATTACCTTGACTCTATCTTATTCCATGGTTTGATGACTTTACAGGAGAAGAAGACATAAATTCAGTAGCAGAGTCTCTGGTTTTGTATTCGGTAACATGATACCTACCCCTGTTCTTGTCAATGCTAGACTTTTCACTTACTGGGTATCACTTTTGGCAGGCCATTAAAAACCCTCCTGCAGACGAGCTACACAGAGATCCTGAGTGCTGCTCTTCAGAGTATGAAGAGGAAATGCTGCATGATTTTTCAGATGATTCTGAGAATGAGGTATCTCATTCTTTTTTCTATTTCTGGTTAGTTAAAATGGCTACTGTGTATTTACGACAATCCGCAAAAATTTATATTTTGTACAGCTTGGTTTGGATGATAGCACACTGTTCTTCTTGAGACGGATGGGTTACTCAGAGGCTGAGGCTTCGATAGCCATACAGAGATGTGGTGTGTAATGCGCATGGATTTTTGTTCTTCTGTCTATTTTTCCTCGGCCAAAATAACTTATCCCTTGATCCCTTGAACTATACCTGCAGGTCCTGATGCTTCAGTTTCAGAGCTGACAGATTTTATTTGTGCTGCTCAAATTGCAATGGTGGACGATGCTTTCTTTGCTGAAGAAGAGGAGGTATTTTGCTTTCTTTATTACGATGCTCTGTTTCCTTTATAGAAACTTACTGATCCTCTGTTTCCTTTGTGGGTGCAGTCAAAGCCCAAGAAGAGGAGTGTTAAGGGAGACCATATGTGGACAAGGAAAAAGATGAGAAGAGAGAATGGAGACAACGAGATAATTCGACTTCCAAATCCCATGATTGGGTTTGGGCTTCCTACTGACTCACTTGTTCTAACTCATAGAAGCCTCCCGCAGGAAGCTATAGGGCCTCCTTATTTTTACTATGAGAATGTAGCTTTTGCTCCAGAAGGGGTATGGCAAAGTATCTCAAGATTTCTGTACGATGTGGAACCGGAGTTTGTTGATTCCAAATATTTCTGCGCCTCTGCAAGGAAGAGGGGCTATGTTCATAACCTTCCTATACATAACAGGTTTCCCATTCTTCCGCTCCCACCAACCACCATACACCAGGCATTACCCTTGACAAAGAGGTGGTGGCCTGCGTGGGACACTAGAACAAAGTTCAACTGCTTGCTAACTTGTACAGCTAGTTCTAGGGTTACAGACAGGATTCTTAAAGCAATAGAAAACTGTGATGAAGATCCACCTTTGAGCGTCCAGAAGGAGGTCCTCCATGTATGCCGCAAATGGAATTTGGTTTGGGTCGGAAGGAACAAGGTGGCACCATTGGAGCCTGATGAAATAGAGATGCTCTTAGGATTCCCGAAGAACCACACGAGGGGAGGTGGATCATGCAGATCTAGTAGATTTAAAGCACTAGGGAACTCTTTCCAGGCAGGCCAGCATTTATTTTCTTGTTATACTCTTTTGAGACGAGTTCTCAATTCTTTTCACTTGTATTAAGCATTTCCTTATTCCATGGAAACTTGTCTGTTGATTGCAGATTGACACTGTCGCTTACCACCTGTCAACGCTGAAAGAATTGTTCCCTGGAGGGATCAATCTCCTCTCTCTTTTCTCCGGGATTGGTGGAGCAGAGGTTGCTCTTCACCGGCTCGGTATTCCTTTGAAGAATGTGGTGTCGGTTGAGATTTGTGAGACAAATAGAGCTATAATGAGGTGCTGGTGGGAGCAAACAGATCAGAAAGGAAATTTGATTCACATCGAGGATGTGCAGCAACTTGATGCCACCCGCATTCAGGAATTGATGAACATTTATGGTAGTTTTGATCTGGTCATTGGTGGTAGTCCTTGCAATAATCTTACAGGGAGCAATCGCTACCACCGTGATGGGTTACAGGGTACAGAATCTTCACTCTTCTATGATTATGTTCGGATTCTTGATGCAGTTAAAACTCTGATAGCCAGGAAACGATGACTCTGTAACCATAACCATTTTGTTGAATAGTTATCCTGTTCTTTGAAAGGGAATTCTAAAAGAACTCGGAATCTTGCTGTATTTTTTTTTGTATTTTTTTAATTATGCTGAATATCCGATTAAGAGATAAACAAACTGGAAATTGATTCTTTTTGTGTGGTTAATGTTGCAAATATAATGGTATTAAGAGATAAACAGGTGGTGGGGTTTCACGCAGCCTTAGCTTTGGGATTTGTCCTCTTTGCCCTTGAATATAGAAAGACCCCAGCAAGAGCCAGCGCAGTTCCTGTGGTGGAAAACCAGGTATAATCAGAGCCACATACTAAGGAAAAGATCTCGCACATGCATTATGAACCAGCTAAAAGCCTAAAACAAGAGGACTACACGACAATTTTAATTAAAATTCATCTTGACTTTTGCGGATGAGAAATTTCACCGAGGGTGTTTATTGGTGAGACTGGAGTCCGGAAGTACATGACAGAGGAGACGATGACTACCACACGCTTCACAGAGTTTCCCACGGCATGGCTAATGGCATTTACCGTCTGGAGTATCATATAGGAGACCTACCAAGGTAAAAGAAAAAAGAGTCAGGCGGTTTGGACCTGAAGCAGGAGGTACTGCATAGAGGTAAAAGAAAGAACTCACTTGCTGATAGGAATGGAAGCAGAAGCCGGATAAGAGGGATCTTATACATAGCTCTTTCACATTCAAACCCTGGTCTGCCTGAAACAAGGGAAGGAAAATATGATAATTCAACTCTAATCAACATTACCAAGATTGTGTATAGTACTCACAGCAGACTGAAGGTATGAAGGGGAAAACTTGATTCCCTCCATGAAAATTGCTGCGGGAACCAACAAGAGAAATGAAAAGATGGTTATTAGGGAGAAGAGATTTATGTTGTCCAGAGCTTCCTGTCACGGAAACAGTACTATTGGTTATGGGTGAGAGTTGAAATCTGTCAAATGATGAAAGATAATTCCAACTGGGATATTGTTAGAGCTATTACCTCCTCGTTCACCATTAACTTTTTGCTCAGTACATTTCGTGATTGGTTTGTCACATTGGAAGCCATAGCACTGCAGAAACCAACCCTGTTTCACAAACACGACCGTAATAAGGTGCTGCATAGGTACCGTAAAATCTTAAGAATTGGGCATTACCAGTTAAAAGAGGCCTCGGTGAAAGATGCCAAAGCCACTCCAGCCACTATCGGTATAAGAGAGGAAACTACCCAGAAAGAAGGTTTCTGCACACACAGAATACTGAAAAGGCTGATCATATCTGTCAAATAAATAGCCTCCAGACATGCCAGAAGACCTCAAAGAGTAAAACAGCAAGAGCCAATATATCCTTTGACGGTAAAAAGAGAGAGTCAGGAAACTACCTCTCCAAGAAACAATGCAGCGAAGAAGACGGTGAAAAATGGCTCCATAGCCTTGATCGTATGGGTGAACGAGACGGCAACTTTCCCTAGGCTTACGTTGGTTAGAAGGTTTCCAAACGTATGTGCCACAACCAATGGTAGGATTGCTCCAAACTGTGAGGTGTATGGATATCGTTGCAGTGAGTTGTTACACAGGAAACGTAAATACACAACAAGTACTTATTTACTGCAATAATAGCAAGTACCTGTGAGAGGGTAAGCTTTGGCCTGGGGTGGAGATTTAATCCCCACATTGTGATAATCATCACTGTCCCACAACCTAGTTGGAAAGCTGTGATCGTTGCCGGAAATGGATAAACCTTGAGAACCTAAACAAAAGGGAGAATGCATAAAAATTATCCTTAAATATCCTCAGTCCTTGTTGCTTCCGAACCAAGTCTATTCTTCCCAGTACAAGATCTACACGCAAGCCAAAAAGTTGCCTACTTTTAAGAAGCAGGCATACAGAACTAAGTGATAAGCAGAGGCAATGTCAAAATCACAGAAAAGGACCTGCTTGTTGTAGATGTTGAAGTAAATATTCAAGAGATACCAAATTCCAAACATGGCACCTAGCTGCACTGTCTTCATCACATCACTGGATTTTTCACTCTGGTCGGCACTTTCAGGTATTAAGGCAGCCTTGACCATGAAAGCATCACTTCCACGACTTGAGCGTAGAAGAGTAGACATATGATGAGAAGCTGGGAACTGTGTTCTTGGACTTGAAACGCCATAACAACTAATTTCAAGTGGTTTCAGAGCAGCGAAGTTTGAACTAGGCCTAAATCTGGGTTTGTCGCGGCAGTCCTGTGGTATGAGAAGTGGGGTTGAAAGAGACAGAAAGTATGCCGTACTTAGCATTTTTGGAGTTGAAGAATATAGAAATGATGGAGGCAAAGACTTAGATAACTTTCCAGCATTGGATCTATTCGACATTGCTAACAGTATTGTTCTCTACTTCTAAGACTAGACAAACCGGGGACGACGTGTAGTTCACTTGCTGTCATTTTCATTGATTTTCTTTTTCCTTTTTTTCAACATCTCCTTTTTCATTTTCGAGGATCATGGATTATATATCTTACAATTCCCCGACCACATATGCCCTGGCAAAAATATAATCCAAAACTTTGCAAGATTTAATATATGATCCATAATATTCTCAAATGAGTGAGGCCTTAGACTATGACATAGTACGAAAGGGATGCCAGACGACAACAAAATTCTTCATGACCAACACTTGAGCCTTGCAAATGTCAAATACCCAGTGTGGCCTCTGGTTTCAGCACATGGCCTAGCTGTGAGTGCACACGTGAAACTGGGCGGCGCACTGGTACCTTCATTTGAAACCTGCCTTCTCTTGCAAGGAGGAGCAACAGGAGAGGTGCCTTCAGCACTCTGGCAACGATCCATTTTCACTTCTCGAACTTCATAAGTGCGAAGGAGGACCTCAAATGTCCTTATATCTGTGGCAAATGGAAGACATTTAGCATCCACGAGTAGTTATAAAAAATGAATTAATTAAAAAAAGGATAAACTGATATTAAAGCAGTCACTATACTGGAGTGACAGAGGGAGGGGGGGGAGAGCTCCTCATTGGACTTCAACAATAATATCGCAGAAAGCAAATTATTTGACATAGTGGCACAGTGGCATACCCGTAAAGTTTGATTTAAGAGTCTCACAGGAGCGCTGAACTTGCTCAATGCATGGTGAGAAGGAACACAAGACCCCATCCTGTTTCAACATTTTCCCAGCTGAAGGAATGGCCAGCCATGGTTGAGGTAGATCCAGAAATACAGAATCGACCAACCCTGAATATTCATCCGGAAATCCCTGACCCTGTATATCTCTTACGCCCACGGTGACTAATCTGCTTATTCCTGTCTTCTCAAAATCTTCCCTATTGAAAAAAGAGCACAAGTTACGAAATTGAGACCAGTCAATAGACTAAGGCATTACTTCCTACAAATTAAGACCATAACCACCCTCCTCAAGAAGCAAATGGAACAAGAAGAATCTTACAGATTTTGGTCAAAGCATGTCATGCTTGAAGAAAATGAACTGATGAATCATAAAAAAAAGAATTCTAAAATGAGAAAAACTCCATTGTTACCTAGCTGAAGCAGCCCTTTGTTCATGGAAATCAAATGTATAAACATGCCCATTAGGAGCTACAGCCCTTGCAAGTGAGGTTGTTAAAGATCCACTTCCGGTTCCAGACTCAAGAATAATACAGCCAGGAACAATTTCCAGGTACATGATGATGAAACTAATATCAGCAATATACAGTATCTGAGTCCTATGACTTAAAACCAGAGTCCACAATTCAGGAGTCGGAGCTAATAGGTGTATAAACCCACCCTTGTTACTAAACACCTTGGAGCCAAAAGGCTTCCCAATCCATTCTTTATGGCTGAATACACCAAAACGGTTTTGGAGCACTGAAGTCTCACATACTTTAACGGCCTTCATTAAGTCATGCTTTTCATAAACAATAACCAAATCTCCATCTTTGATGCTGCGTGTAAAAGATAACTTTTTGGTGGGATCAGAAGGCAGCATCTCTAAAGACTAATTTGAGGAAGTGCAGCCAAAAAATCAAAGAGATCTGCCAATCATAGAAGTTATATGATACTTCAGCAACGAAACCGGTGAACTCTATGCTTAAATTTGAGCAATTCACATCTTAAGAACAGAAAAGTACTTCTTTTACAAATACATACAAAATTTTTTTACTGAATAGTTGTTGACGCCATACAAAGACCTTTTCTTTTTAATCAGTGGAAGAAAGCAGTCCCAGAAACCTAATTGTGTTATCATTAGTCCATTCGTTAGAAACAATTTCCTCTTCGATTCTAGTTTACCGAGATTGCTCTCCTTGCATTACCCATGTATCAATGCTCAGCATACCTCAATATAAGTATCACAACAAATAAAATTCAAAGACTTGGCCTCTATACATCTGGTTATTCTACATAAGCATCAAACAAAAAGCTCAATATTCAACAAGATAAGGTTAGGTCTTCCCATGAACCAACTCCGGTTTTAGAACTAATGCGTCTGATAAGCTTTCACTTAAGAGGGATTCAATCATGTTACTATAAATTGGTAACTTGCTAAGAGATTCTCTCAAAATTAAACTTTGTAGCATATGGGTGTTCTTCATATCACTATAAATACCAGAAGAAACTGGTATCCAAATCACTCAAGTTTGCAGAGCCGAATTCAAATCAAAAGGTTGCACTCCCTTTTTTCTACATTTTTCTACAAGAATTCATCAATTCAAGTCCAATCATCTCATCTAACAATGGCCTTGACTCTTTTATCTTTTCATTACTACAACACAGGCAGATCAAAAACAATATTGGGGTTCAATCCGACTGAATTTTCTGTGCAATTTCCGGTGAATGTCTCTCTTTCACATTACCTTTCTCACCAACACCATTTTGATGCAGTATGAGAAACCGAATATACAATACACCTCTTCAACACATTATCCTAAACAAATAACTTGCACCATTCAGCCGTTCTTTTCTACAGTAGCTACTCTTCAGCGTATTACATGTCACCATAATTTGATTATTATATGTCACCTCTTCCGGAACGTCAGTTCTAAGCTTAGAAAATCAAACGCATTCATGAGCACGATCGTCGCAAACATTAAAAAAAATAAAATAAAATTTCCAACATGCATTGGATGATTCGCGAGCGCTAAAAATAGAATCTAATAAGAAAAAAAGAAGAAGAAAAAGAGCCGACAGAGAAGGCGGCACTCACTGGTAAAGAACCGGAAGCGAAGCAAACACAAAGGCAATCGAATGCAACGGACGCTTCGCGCGGCGATCTGGGATTCCGGGTTTGGACTTTGGAGGGTTATTTACGAATTGGACACATACCGCCTTACTGGCCCACGCTAGTCTCTACAAATTCCTCTATTTTATTGGACTTTTGGCCCAAAAGTTGTTGTTCTTTTATGGACTTTTAGCTCCAATCTTCTATATTTGTTAATGGACTTTCAGCCCAAATATCAAGTTATGTCCAGTTCTATTTTAATGGACTTTTAGCCCAGCTTACCTAATATTTGCTAATGGCCCACCTGGCCCACGGCTCGTATTGATTAGCATGTTTGGTAACAGTGAGTTTTGGAAGATATTGTCGATATTTAACTTTATCGATAGAGATAAATAAACATTCTTCCATGATTAACATATGAGATAAAAGGATAGTTGCCTGAAGTGACGAGCTTACGCGTTACGGTAGGCAAGTTTGGACAGGAAATAATAATTGATTAAACGACCATAGAGGTCACCATCACGAATACCCATCTCACAAAGTTGGCCTTTTCCTAGAAACTGGATTCTTATCACTTGTGGATGAGGTGAGCTATTGCTTTGGATTTCCCATGCACTTTTGACCCTTCACTTGGATATCCTTGGATAATTAAGTCACTCGCTACTTTCTTGTATATAAACACCATTGATAAATATCTCCTCCCGCAAAATATCTGGTAGTATCCTGCACTTTTTTGTGCCTGTCTTTCTTCTATAGCTAGCTCGCAATGTCTCATAAGCACCAGTTCCCTTGTTTACATTGCCAACCACAGGATTATATTAGAATGGTAAAAAAACCGTAGATGTTTTCAGAATCTTTGGTTTTGTTTGTATACTGCATTTGTTTGGTGATTGCAAGTCCGTACTGCATATATAAGCCTGTCATTTAGGATGAACAAGCTAGAAACTATGTGTTCAATATGATCGCTTGTAGTTGCTAACTTGAAGACGTTTAATTGTCTTGTTATTTTCATTTCCAGGTTCAACAACTGATAGAGAGGTGCCTTCTGCTTCACATGGATAGAGAAGATTGCATCAGGGCACTTGAAAAGCATGCCAATATTCATCCAACAGTCACGCTTGCAGGTGCTTAACCTGCATGCTAGCTCTCATCACTTTCCTGTTTTCCTTTTCAATTGTGTCTCTCTAATTCTACTTCACCTCTTACCAACTTTACTAGCTCTTGCAGTGTGGAAAGAGTTGCTGAAAGAGAATAAGGCGTTTTTTCATGCATATTTCGACACTATTTCTCCAAGACACTGAGCAGTAAGTCTGCACTTAATTCAGAAAGCCTGTTATTTATATTACTCCTGTAAAAACAGAGCCTACGGAGAGCCTGTTATGCATGTTTATTAATATATCAGAATCTCTTGTTCCAGCTATAGCCACTACTGGATGGGTGCCTGACTCCAGAAGAAAAGAAAGCATTGGAAGCGCAAAGAGATGAAAGAAAATGGTCTGTGGAGCTAGCTAAAGTTCTGAAAGCAATCTGATAAAAGAGAACGATAGAACTTAAGTTAACCCGCCTCGATGAAGAAGCAGATTGTGCTGCAAAACACGTTGAATCATATACTTTATGCATAGCAGTCCTTACTGCATTTCCATTTTTTTCTAGCATTTTATGGCTTTGGTGGAATTGAATTGTCAATTAGGTCCTCCGATTATGAAATCAAACATTCCTACGTAGCAGAAACTGAAAACTGGCAAAAAGTGCTAAACGGTACATTTTTTAGAACCCTTAAAGCAATTGAGCAAGGCACCCACGCTACTCTGATCACACTGATCTTCGGCTAATTGGTTTTGACTTTTGAGTCGTTCTGATTTCCTGAAAAGGCCATAGACACCTCTCCAGCCCAGCTGTGAGTATCGATCGATCATGCAAGAACGTTCCTGCTTCACACTCGATCAGGGAAAGTACTCCTTGTAAAACCCTGAATTTTGGGAAATTATTTATATCAATTCTCTAAGGGTAAAATAGTAATTTCGGTAGTTGAAATTATAAATATATTCGGGGAATGGAAAAATTGGGATTTTAAAGTATTGTTTTGGAATTATATTGTGGGAAAATGGAATATGAATTTAATTTAATAATTTTATGATATGAGTTATTGGGTTTTATATTTTTCGGAAACTTATTTTATTTTTAATAAATTATTGGATGGTCAGAAAAATAAAATTTTCAATTTGGGAGGAAGATATGAATTTTCTGGATTTATTGTGAAAATTTCAGAATTTTTAGACCTTTATTGAATTAGTTATGAATTTTCTAAACTTGAAGGTATTTTTGGATTTTAAAAAAAAAAAAAAAAAAAAAAAAAAAAATAAAAATAAAAAAAATATATAATAATATTTTATTAGAAATCGAAACGGCGCCGTTTTGGCGAATGCCAAAACGACGCCGTATCAAGTAGCCGTTGGGAGTGTGAAACGACGTCGTTTCAATAACTGCACAGTATAAAAATAAAATTTTTTTCTTTTCTTTTCTTTTTTCTTTTCTTTCTTTTTCCTTTTCCCTTCTCTCTCCTCTCCCCCGATTCTCCCTGGTTTCTCTCCCGCCGTTTTGCTTCCGGAGCTTCGTTGCTCCGACTCCGGCCGACCCAAGCTACACCGCCGGCACCAACAGGTGCGCCTCCTCCCCAGCTACCTCCGGTCAGAATCTCGTCGACAGCCGCCGTCCGACGCGCCCGTGAGGAGCTCCGAACGAGGTGGGTTTTTCGCCGGACAAAAACCCCGATTCCGGCTGTGTCCGGATGCTTCTAGGAAATCCAATTGCATATTTGCAATGCACACTTCATCAGCTTTCATTTGACACTAAGAATGTTGATTTTGGTTGAGGTTTGCAGGATTGTGGATTTCCGGCCGCCACGCGCCGCCACACGCGCCGTCACGCGCCGCCGCAAACCCGAAATCCCGAAATTCACCCCGTTGGCTAATTTCGACGTCTCGATCGCAGTGGTGCGATCCGTTTCACCATCTGATTCTTCGTCGGTGAGTTATAAGCCCTTAAAGTGATTTTTCGAAAAACGTGTTTAGGGGGTATCGGGTAGAATATAATAGACTGATTATGCTTGTGTCGATTAAATAGTGATTTGAATCCCGATTTAGGTAATCATGAATTTTAAAGTATTTTTGGAAAAATTAGCAACTTGCCTCGTTTTGCGTACAACGCATATATAGGGTATTGGCTGATAGTATTTGGGTGTTATAGATAGTAATTGTGATTTTTGGGTGAATTATACAGGCGATTGACCTGTGTTGCTGAAATTGAGGATTTGACCCGTAACGGGTATTTTCGTGTTGTGAAGGCTACATACAGGTGAGTGGGGACTCACACATGTTTTTATTACTTTATATGGTGAATCAGTTTCAAATGGTTGATTTATGCATGATACGAAATTTAAATAAATTTACAAGCATGTGTTTTTACGTTGGCATTATTTTACGTGATTTTGACATATTTGAGATTTCACTTGCGTTACATGGATTTATTGAAATGTGTTATATGTCTGTGTGGCTATAGAATTTGTTATATGATTTTACTCTGTAATACGATGTCGGTGCACCGAGGGATTTTCACCAGATATGAGATTAGTGACCGACGGGTCACTCCGATATATGGTAGCGAGGAGTCATACCATAGAAGCCTTCGGCAACACTAGTGTGGGCTAAATTTTAAAGTAAATAAAAGAACCACTAGTGAGTCAGTTTACTCCCCTGGCCCGGGGGTCAACTGATGTTTTCTCAGCCGACAGTCCAGCCCATTTGACATAATAATGATTTATGGTATTTTGAGTATTCACCATGTGTTATGCATACTGATTGCTAAATTTAAACTATGTGTTTAAATTACTGTTTTCTTTATTTAAAATGCATTAAAATTTTATATTTTGTGGTCCCCTGTTTTTACTCACCTGGATATTTAACTAACGAGGTTAGTGCCATCCAGACTTGTCTACAGATACAGGTCACCAGCCATCTACTACTAGAAATTGAAGATTTGAGGATTTCCAATATTACCAAGTATGATCCGCTTCTCATATTGATTGTACTAGGACTCCGGACTATTTATCTTCGTATTTTCATGTTTATTACAGACTTTAAATTTGATTTGGAATAACTGGCTTTGTATGTGATTTTTATAAATTTCCATTTTGGTTTGGATTTTGGAAATCGAGTTATAAACCCCCACAGTAATTAATTTCCGCTGCATTGTTTTGTGATATTTTGGAACGTGGTTTTACTAGCCTTACGGGATTTTGAGGGTAGTATTGTAATTACTATCCTTAAGGTTCCGTGGCGGAGGGTGTCACCCTCAGGGTGGGGTACGGGGTGTGACATCCCTCTTTGGTGGTAGCGGAGCAGGGTTTTATTTTAAAAGAAACAAAATCTATTTTTCAAACTATTGTCCGGTTGTACAATCAATACTGATCATTGTATAGTATTATAGACACAATTGCTAGGTTATTAATTTATGGTTTTTATTTGAATAAACTAGGTATGCCACCACGTAGAACTACAGGTGGAGATAGAGGTAGGGGCCGAGGTCGAGATAGAGGCCGAGGCAGGGTTTCCAGAGGTGCTGAGCATACAGATAGGATGGTAGCGGTTGAGGAGGTATATACGAGAGCAGAGGGTGCTACACAGGTCCCTTTAACTACAGCTAGTGTATCTTTGGGATCTCAGCAAGCTGCAGAGACTAGATCGGAGGCTGTACCACAGACAGATATCCCACCTCCTGACTTCATTAGGGCTGTGTATTCGGCATGGCAGACCTTAAGGGCTGAGGAAGCTGCACGACAGGAGGTACATGAAGAACCGGTGATACCACTAGCCCCGACTGTTACGACTACTCGTACAGTTAGTGGCAGGGATATGCCACGCATGATCAAGAATATGAGACAGTTAGGCTGTTCAGAGTTCTCTGGCAAGAGTTCTGATCCAGTATTGGCTAGGGAATGGTTCGACAGAGTGTCCAAGGCTGCAGATGACTTAGATCTTTCAGAGGAGGACAGGTTACGAGTGACTGGCAGACTGTTAGAGGGCGATGCTGCTGACTGGTGGGAGACAGTGATTGCCCGATATGAGGGTATTGTCAGTTGGGAGATTTTTGAAACAGAGTTCATGGCGCAGTATTTTTCCCGGATACATCGAGACAGGAAGCGCCGTGAGTTTTATGATCTACAACAGGGTACTCAGACGGTGGCAGAGTATGAGACCAGATTTCGAGAGTTGGCCAAATATGTCCCGAAGCTGTTGACATCAGATGAGGAGTACCTCCAGAGATTTGAAGAGGGCCTTTCCACTGCAGTGAGAGGTCGCATGAGTGTCACCAAGGACATGGACTTTGCCACTATTCTACATCTGGCTCAGAGAGCCGAGGATATTATTCAGAGAGAGAGGTCGGAGAGCAGGTCTACGGCGAGATTAGCAGCATCTTCGCTAGGAAAGAGGCCGATGTATTCCGGAGGGTTCCAGAGGAACAGGTCATTCATTCCGAGATCCGATGCTCCGAGACCTTCAGGATCTTCTTTCTCCTCTACGGCTTGGACATCTCCTCCGAGAGCTCCGAGTACAGATTTCAGGAGATGTTACAACTGTAACCAGTCAGGCCATATAGCGAGATTTTGTACCTTTGATGGCCGCCCCGCAGCGTCTCAGGCTAGTGTTCGAGGTCCTCAGAGGACGGGTATTTACCGACCGCCTGCTTCTCCTTTTCGGACCCAGACTCAGTTGAGGGGTCCGTCTAGAGCCCAACAAAGTGCACCTATTGCTGCTGCTGTACCTTCGGCATCAGGTGGACCTGGTCGCTCTACTACTGGGAGTCAGGCCAGACTATTTACTCTTGCAGATGCTGAGGCAGTTGCCAGCCCTACAGTCGTTTCAGGTACTGCTTTTATCTTTTCACGTCCTGCACTTATTTTGATGGACCCTGGCGCCAGTAGATCTTTTATTAGTCCAAATATTGCATATTTTGCGGATGTGCTTGTGTCTAGGTTAGATCCTGCGATTGAGGTGTCTACCCCATTAGGAGAGCGCCAGTTATGTGAGAAGGTATTGTTCGGTTGTTCTATAGTGATTTCGGATAGGAATTTTGAGGCTGATCTGATTTTGCTTGAGTTGCTTGATTTTGATGTGATCTTGGGTATGGATTGGCTTGCTAGATATAGAGCGTCATTGTTATGTTATGAGAAGAGAGTAACATTAAAGACTATTGAGGGAGTAGAGGTAGTATTTGATGGAGACAGGAATGTCCTGACATCCTGTTTGATTCAGCCATTGAGGCTAGACATTTGATGCAGAGAGGGTATCCAGCCTTCTTAGCTCATGTGGTAGATAGCTCTATTGCTGAACCGGTGCTCGATAATGTGCCAGTAGTGAGGGAGTTTACAGACGTATTTCCTGAGGAATTACCAGGTTTACCTCCTGGTAGAGATGTGGAGTTTGGTATCGAGTTGATTCCAGGTTCAACTCCGATCTCTATTCCACCTTACAGGATGGCTCCAGCTGAGCTGAAGGAGCTGAGGACTCAGTTACAGGAGTTAGTAGAGAAGGGGTTTATTCAGCCCAGTGTATCACCTTGGGGAGCCCCAGTACTATTTGTTAAGAAGAAGGATGGTACACTCCGATTGTGTATCGATTATAGGCAGCTGAACAAGATAACGGTTAAAAATCGTTACCCATTACCTAGGATAGATGACCTGTTTGATCAGTTGCAGGGAGCAGTGGTATTCTCCAAGATCGACCTCAGATCTGGATACCACCAGTTGAGAGTTCGAGATACCGACATACCTAAGACGGCTTTCCGTTCTAGGTATGGTCACTACGAGTTTGTAGTGATGCCATTTGGCTTAACCAACGCTCCTGCTTTCTTTATGGATCTGATGAACAGAGTGTTCAGACCATACCTGGACAGATTTGTGATTGTGTTCATCGATGACATCTTGGTGTATTCTAAGTCCAGAGATGAACATGTACATCATTTGAGGATAGTACTCCAGACCTTGAGAGACCACCAGTTATATGCTAAGTTTGGCAAGTGTGAATTCTGGTTGTCAGAAGTCAGATTTCTCGGACATGTCGTGTCCGAGAAAGGGATCAGTGTAGATCCGGAAAAGATAGAGGCCATTACCCAGTGGCAAGCACCCATGAACGGTATTATCCTACGAATCTCAGTCACACTCTTGGGTGCTTGCCACTGGGTAATGGCCTCTATCTTTTCCGGATCTACACTGATCCCTTTCTCGGACACGACATGTCCGAGAAATCTGACTTCTGACAACCAGAATTCACACTTGCCAAACTTAGCATATAACTGGTGGTCTCTCAAGGTCTGGAGTACTATCCTCAAATGATGTACATGTTCATCTCTGGACTTAGAATACACCAAGATGTCATCGATGAACACAATCACAAATCTGTCCAGGTATGGTCTGAACACTCTGTTCATCAGATCCATAAAGAAAGCAGGAGCGTTGGTTAAGCCAAATGGCATCACTACAAACTCGTAGTGACCATACCTAGAACGGAAAGCCGTCTTAGGTATGTCGGTATCTCGAACTCTCAACTGGTGGTATCCAGATCTGAGGTCGATCTTGGAGAATACCACTGCTCCCTGCAACTGATCAAACAGGTCATCTATCCTAGGTAATGGGTAACGATTTTTAACCGTTATCTTGTTCAGCTGCCTATAATCGATACACAATCGGAGTGTACCATCCTTCTTCTTAACAAATAGTACTGGGGCTCCCCAAGGTGATACACTGGGCTGAATAAACCCCTTCTCTACTAACTCCTGTAACTGAGTCCTCAGCTCCTTCAGCTCAGCTGGAGCCATCCTGTAAGGTGGAATAGAGATCGGAGTTGAACCTGGAATCAACTCGATACCAAACTCCACATCTCTACCAGGAGGTAAACCTGGTAATTCCTCAGGAAATACGTCTGTAAACTCCCTCACTACTGGCACATTATCGAGCACCGGTTCAGCAATAGAGCTATCTACCACATGAGCTAAGAAGGCTGGATACCCTCTCTGCATCAAATGTCTAGCCTCAATGGCTGAATCAAACAGGATGTCAGGACATTCCTGTCTCCATCAAATACTACCTCTACTCCCTCAATAGTCTTTAATGTTACTCTCTTCTCATAACATAACAATGACGCTCTATATCTAGCAAGCCAATCCATACCCAAGATCACATCAAAATCAAGCAACTCAAGCAAAATCAGATCAGCCTCAAAATTCCTATCCGAAATCACTATAGAACAACCGAACAATACCTTCTCACATAACTGGCGCTCTCCTAATGGGGTAGACACCTCAATCGCAGGATCTAACCTAGACACAAGCACATCCGCAAAATATGCAATATTTGGACTAATAAAAGATCTACTGGCGCCAGGGTCCATCAAAATAAGTGCAGGACGTGAAAAGATAAAAGCAGTACCTGAAACGACTGTAGGGCTGGCAACTGCCTCAGCATCTGCAAGAGTAAATAGTCTGGCCTGACTCCCAGTAGTAGAGCGACCAGGTCCACCTGATGCCGAAGGTACAGCAGCAGCAATAGGTGCACTTTGTTGGGCTCTAGACGGACCCCTCAACTGAGTCTGGGTCCGAAAAGGAGAAGCAGGCGGTCGGTAAATACCCGTCCTCTGAGGACCTCGAACACTAGCCTGAGACGCTGCGGGGAGGCCATCAAAGGTACAAAATCTCGCTATATGGCCTGACTGGTTACAGTTGTAACATCTCCTGAAATCTGTACTCGGAGCTCTCGGAGGAGATGTCCAAGCCGTAGAGGAGAAAGAAGATCCTGAAGGTCTCGGAGCATCGGATCTCGGAATGAATGACCTGTTCCTCTGGAACCCTCCGGAATACATCGGCCTCTTTCCTAGCGAAGATGCTGCTAATCTCGCCGTAGACCTGCTCTCCGACCTCTCTCTCTGAATAATATCCTCGGCTCTCTGAGCCAGATGTAGAATAGTGGCAAAGTCCATGTCCTTGGTGACACTCATGCGACCTCTCACTGCAGTGGAAAGGCCCTCTTCAAATCTCTGGAGGTACTCCTCATCTGATGTCAACAGCTTCGGGACATATTTGGCCAACTCTCGAAATCTGGTCTCATACTCTGCCACCGTCTGAGTACCCTGTTGTAGATCATAAAACTCACGGCGCTTCCTGTCTCGATGTATCCGGGAAAAATACTGCGCCATGAACTCTGTTTCAAAAATCTCCCAACTGACAATACCCTCATATCGGGCAATCACTGTCTCCCACCAGTCAGCAGCATCGCCCTCTAACAGTCTGCCAGTCACTCGTAACCTGTCCTCCTCTGAAAGATCTAAGTCATCTGCAGCCTTGGACACTCTGTCGAACCATTCCCTAGCCAATACTGGATCAGAACTCTTGCCAGAGAACTCTGAACAGCCTAACTGTCTCATATTCTTGATCATGCGTGGCATATCCCTGCCACTAACTGTACGAGTAGTCGTAACAGTCGGGGCTAGTGGTATCACCGGTTCTTCATGTACCTCCTGTCGTGCAGCTTCCTCAGCCCTTAAGGTCTGCCATGCCGAATACACAGCCCTAATGAAGTCAGGAGGTGGGATATCTGTCTGTGGTACAGCCTCCGATCTAGTCTCTGCAGCTTGCTGAGATCCCAAAGATACACTAGCTGTAGTTAAAGGGACCTGTGTAGCACCCTCTGCTCTCGTATATACCTCCTCAACCGCTACCATCCTATCTGTATGCTCAGCACCTCTGGAAACCCTGCCTCGGCCTCTATCTCGACCTCGGCCCCTACCTCTATCTCCACCTGTAGTTCTACGTGGTGGCATACCTAGTTTATTCAAATAAAAACCATAAATTAATAACCTAGCAATTGTGTCTATAATACTATACAATGATCAGTATTGATTGTACAACCGGACAATAGTTTGAAAAATAGATTTTGTTTCTTTTAAAATAAAACCCTGCTCCGCTACCACCAAAGAGGGATGTCACACCCCGTACCCCACCCTGAGGGTGACACCCTCCGCCACGGAACCTTAAGGATAGTAATTACAATACTACCCTCAAAATCCCGTAAGGCTAGTAAAACCACGTTCCAAAATATCACAAAACAATGCAGCGGAAATTAATTACTGTGGGGGTTTATAACTCGATTTCCAAAATCCAAACCAAAATGGAAATTTATAAAAATCACATACAAAGCCAGTTATTCCAAATCAAATTTAAAGTCTGTAATAAACATGAAAATACGAAGATAAATAGTCCGGAGTCCTAGTACAATCAATATGAGAAGCGGATCATACTTGGTAATATTGGAAATCCTCAAATCTTCAATTTCTAGTAGTAGATGGCTGGTGACCTGTATCTGTAGACAAGTCTGGATGGCACTAACCTCGTTAGTTAAATATCCAGGTGAGTAAAAACAGGGGACCACAAAATATAAAATTTTAATGCATTTTAAATAAAGAAAACAGTAATTTAAACACATAGTTTAAATTTAGCAATCAGTATGCATAACACATGGTGAATACTCAAAATACCATAAATCATTATTATGTCAAATGGGCTGGACTGTCGGCTGAGAAAACATCAGTTGACCCCCGGGCCAGGGGAGTAAACTGACTCACTAGTGGTTCTTTTATTTACTTTAAAATTTAGCCCACACTAGTGTTGCCGAAGGCTTCTATGGTATGACTCCTCGCTACCATATATCGGAGTGACCCGTCGGTCACTAATCTCATATCTGGTGAAAATCCCTCGGTGCACCGACATCGTATTACAGAGTAAAATCATATAACAAATTCTATAGCCACACAGACATATAACACATTTCAATAAATCCATGTAACGCAAGTGAAATCTCAAATATGTCAAAATCACGTAAAATAATGCCAACGTAAAAACACATGCTTGTAAATTTATTTAAATTTCGTATCATGCATAAATCAACCATTTGAAACTGATTCACCATATAAAGTAATAAAAACATGTGTGAGTCCCCACTCACCTGTATGTAGCCTTCACAACACGAAAATACCCGTTACGGGTCAAATCCTCAATTTCAGCAACACAGGTCAATCGCCTGTATAATTCACCCAAAAATCACAATTACTATCTATAACACCCAAATACTATCAGCCAATACCCTATATATGCGTTGTACGCAAAACGAGGCAAGTTGCTAATTTTTCCAAAAATACTTTAAAATTCATGATTACCTAAATCGGGATTCAAATCACTATTTAATCGACACAAGCATAATCAGTCTATTATATTCTACCCGATACCCCCTAAACACGTTTTTCGAAAAATCACTTTAAGGGCTTATAACTCACCGACGAAGAATCAGATGGTGAAACGGATCGCACCACTGCGATCGAGACGTCGAAATTAGCCAACGGGGTGAATTTCGGGATTTCGGGTTTGCGGCGGCGCGTGACGGCGCGTGTGGCGGCGCGTGGCGGCCGGAAATCCACAATCCTGCAAACCTCAACCAAAATCAACATTCTTAGTGTCAAATGAAAGCTGATGAAGTGTGCATTGCAAATATGCAATTGGATTTCCTAGAAGCATCCGGACACAGCCGGAATCGGGGTTTTTGTCCGGCGAAAAACCCACCTCGTTCGGAGCTCCTCACGGGCGCGTCGGACGGCGGCTGTCGACGAGATTCTGACCGGAGGTAGCTGGGGAGGAGGCGCACCTGTTGGTGCCGGCGGTGTAGCTTGGGTCGGCCGGAGTCGGAGCAACGAAGCTCCGGAAGCAAAACGGCGGGAGAGAAACCAGGGAGAATCGGGGGAGAGGAGAGAGAAGGGAAAAGGAAAAAGAAAGAAAAGAAAAAAAAGAAAAGAAAAGAAAAAAATTTTATTTTTATACTGTGCAGTTATTGAAACGACGTCGTTTCACACTCCCAACGGCTACTTGATACGGCGTCGTTTTGGCATTCGCCAAAACGGCGCCGTTTCGATTTCTAATAAAATATTATTATATATTTTTTTTATTTTATTTTTTTTTTTTTTTTTTTTTTTTTTTAAAATCCAAAAATACCTTCAAGTTTAGAAAATTCATAACTAATTCAATAAAGGTCTAAAAATTCTGAAATTTTCACAATAAATCCAGAAAATTCATATCTTCCTCCCAAATTGAAAATTTTATTTTTCTGACCATCCAATAATTTATTAAAAATAAAATAAGTTTCCGAAAAATATAAAACCCAATAACTCATATCATAAAATTATTAAATTAAATTCATATTCCATTTTCCCACAATATAATTCCAAAACAATACTTTAAAATCCCAATTTTTCCATTCCCCGAATATATTTATAATTTCAACTACCGAAATTACTATTTTACCCTTAGAGAATTGATATAAATAATTTCCCAAAATTCAGGGTTTTACACTCCTAATTCCGTTGCATCTCCAGTACTTTGTCCCTATCATCATCCTTCAACACCGCCGAATGCCTTCTTCTTTGTACCGCTAATTAAATGATCACAGAAGCCTGAACAAAAGATGGAGGGTGCACTCTTTTCGTATATTGTAGCTGGCTACGGTTTCATTGTCTTCGAGTTGCTTGCCACGGAAGATAAGCCGTTGGTGGTCTGGCAGTACTCCTTCCTTGGTTTGAATCTTGACTTTCACTTTACTAATGGTATCAAAGGGTGTGACATCGAGTGTTAGGGTTTTCTTCGTTGGAATACTTACAAAGATTTTCATTCTAGCTAGTTGAATATCAACCAGTCGTGTACAAATTGAGACAGAACTTGTCATGACTAGCTAGATGGTGGGGATTAAATAGGAGGCTAAACAATCCGATAAGGATGCCGGTGAGAAGCAATGTAGGTAACCATGTGCTGGACAAATCCGGACCTTAGATTTTAAGATATATCCCCTTTTTTTTTCGGTTTTTGTCGTTATATCTTTTATTTAACCCTATATTTAGGAGCAGAACTCTCCCAGTTAACTATCGTTATAAGTGGAAGGCTCAACTTTATTGCAGCACCAGAAAAGAAGATATGTTTTTTAGGACAGCAATGTATTTCCGTAAATTGTACAACTAATTATTAAAATATGAATATTTGATTTTTTATTTGTCAATAAAATATAAAAAATAAATATTTTATTAAATACCCAGTTGTAATGTCTAATTATTTTATAAAGTCTAAATAGTTATAAATACTAGTTGTTTTTGTTAAACTCTGACCAAAACAGATTAATTAAAATAATTATGGGTGAATAATCTTGGAAGGGGTGGGTCCCAAATTCTGATCCGCGCTCCACCGATTTCGACGCCACTGTAATTGCCCAGGACAAGAAAACGTGGAGAGAGCAGGCAACGGAGTAGACTACCCTTCACTGGATAGGGCCAGAAACCAGATTCTGTTTTATCGGGCTCTCTCTTTGCCATGAATTGCTCTCCTGTCCTATTGGCAATTCCCTCCAAGCCATTAGTCCATTCCAGAAAAGCCAGCTATTTCATCTTTCCGGTTTATTCTTCTGAAATAGAGCCCGGCGTGATTCTATGCGCATTCAAATCGTGACGTTATTGTTGGCTGCCTTAAATCTTTATGCATCCCAATTCATACCATAGATAAGAAGCTTTTGTTATTTGGTTGTAAGCGGTAAGTGTTTCTTATCTTTCTTCTTGTTTTCCCCTTCATTTTCCCTTCTTTTTTTTTGCGAAATTGTGGTTCATTGGTTGCCTTGTTGTTGGATAGAAAGATAGGTTGCACTATTTCACTAAATGGGCCATCTTACTGACTCGAGTATATGTAGGTCGTGTCTGGTTTTGTGGCAATGTTGTGATACGGGACAGAAAGTGCAATTCTTGATTGTTGGGTTATACAATAGACATGGTGCTCCATTTGTCTGATTAGAATGTGGTGACATATTCAGCTCAACTTCTGTTTAATTGTCATAAAAATTTTGAAATCTTTTTAGTTGGACGTTTTTACGAGAATTCCCAAGCTAGTCAATGCATCTTATCGAGCATTTGATTAGTTAGGACGAAAAGGTGTGGAATAGTGACTTGGTTTTACATGCAGGATGGACTTGTTGTTTGCATCTGACACCACCACATTGGGTTACTGGTTGAACTGGAGAGTCTTGCTATGTGCCATCTGGGTATTGACGCCTATGGTTGTAGCTTTAATCGTTATTTACAAATACGAGAGTTTGAATCATGTGACATCTGGTAGAGGGAAGACTCAACCAGAGAGTGCTAATTCTTCGTACGCCGAACAACCTTGGAGGCCATGTCTTGATAAAATCCACCCCATTTGGCTACTAGCTTATCGAATTATTGCGTTCTGCTTGCTTTTGGCTACACTCATCGTCAAAATTTCTTTTAGTGGGTCCAGAACATTTTTTTACTATACCCAGTAAGTACTGCCTCGTTCTTGTTTCCCTTTTCAGTATTTAAATACAGACGAGGAATTGTCAGTAAATAGAATGCCGTTGCATATTCTTGGTGGAAGATTTGGTATGATTTCATTTAGAGACTACTGAGCATGTTCTGATATGCAATCACAACATGTTCATGGATTGCTATCTTTGAAGTATTCATCTTCATAAATAAATTGGACATCTTTATTGTTCAAACATACATTTCAAGCGAGCTTTATACCCTTTCAGGACCATGACTGTTCAAATGCTATTTTCTCGTGCCAATCTTCACCAGTCTACTTCTGCTTTGATATGAGCTTTCTAAACTCTAATTCATCTTTTCTGTTATTTTTTACAGGTGGACATTTACTTTTGTAACAATTTATTTTCTGGTATGCATGACAATTTCATATTTACTCCTTTCTTTTTAAGCTTTATCGAAGTTTCATGTGAACTAATTTTTTTTTTGAGAAATCGATGAGATCTATTGATATAATTATAAATCATAACAGTTCGGTGAGGTATACAAACTGCCTAGGGCAATGAAACTTTAAATTGCCTAATTGACATACTAGGTAATTTAACTTTCCACATTCCCCTTCATCCCACCACTTGCCACCAGTCCTCTATCGGTAGTAGAGTTGATTCTCTGCCAAACTGCATCTTGAAATGCACCTTTGCCCAACTTATGCCTTGCAGTAACCCCTCCAATGCTACATCTTTAGGACTTTTTCTCTCACCCTTGAAGATGCATTCTTTCCTCGCACGCCAGATATTCCATAGCACTGCCACCATAATTGCATCCCAGATCTTCCTCTTCCTCACCCTCTTCTGCCAAAAAATGCTCTCCCACTGTCTCAATAGGTCCACCAATGTGAACTAATTAATCACAGGAATATCATTGTTTTCTATTGTTGTCTTTTGTTATGTTTGGTAGTACTTTTTGGAGTCAACACACCTCCCAAGTTTGTGAGGAGCACATTTAAGTCTCAAGTATTGTTGTTCTTCTTGTTCTCCTTTTGTAGTTTGGTTCAGCAATGTCGCTTTATGGGTGTTATCAGTATCACAAAATAGGTGGCAAAAGGTTTGATGTGCGTTGCAATGTAAGAGATGCAGAGGAAGGGTGTCGTGTGCCTCTAATATGTGCAGAAAGGTCAAGTACACTGGAAACAAGTGAAACCTATATGCACCAAGAGGATGTTTATTCTTCTTCCACTGCGAGAATTTATGTGTATCTTTTCCAAGTGATATTCCAGGTAGAGAAATAATGGGCATTATCAATAGGTTTTACTGAAAGGCTCTGATGAATTTGCATGTTTACAGATGATTGCCGGGGCAGTAATGCTGACGGATTGTGTCTACTGGGCTATTATTTTTCCCTACTTCACCATCAAAGATTATGATCTGAATTTCGTAAGTACTGCATTCTTCAAATTAGTGCTTGACCTCCATTAAATTGCTGTTTATTTTTACAGCTCCTCCTGTAGTTTGCAGTGCACTTGTTAGGTGACTTCTGGTTATTCTTTTCTAGCTTCAGCTCACTCCTCCATACTTCTATACTCTTGACAGCATTGTTGCTTCTCCCTGGAACATGAACAAACCTTGTACATAATTTTTGCAGTGCACTACAAAGTCCCACTATTGTTTGCTAGATATTGCTTAATTCATAGATTCTTAGCATCTTGGATCCAGGAATTGTATTAGCTATTAGAAAGGGGAGTTGAGTGGCTTACATTATTTTTACCCAAATGTAATTTGTTCCCTTGAGCACTGATCTGTTCTGTTATTCTTAGTTTGGAGTTTTGTCATTCCTATCTGCTATTCTTCAAACAAGGTCATGAAGGCCTGCAGTCTTATACTGGCAACATGGTTAAGTTCTTGGTTGCAACAGAAATTGCCTTCAATTAGAGCAGATGACCTTCCTATATGTTGCTAATTCTCGACTATCTAAAAATTCCACATATTCCATTTCCATCAGATGACAGTGAATTTGCATACGATGAATGCCATCATACTTCTTGGTGATGCGGCTTTGAATTGCCTGGTAAATGATATCTTTGATTTTCTTCCCCACCAATTGCTTTTCTTTGCCTTCCCATGATTATATTTGAATGATATTTATTCAATTCTTTACAGCCATTCCCTTGGTTTCGGATTTCTTACTTCATCTTGTACACTGGTGTGTTTGTCATTTCCCAGTGGATTCTTCATGCTTGTGTGCCAATGTGGTATCTCTTGTGCCCCCTTCCTCTTTCTGGATAAGTTTTCATTTTTTTGTTTTCACCCATTAATGGTGTTCACGCTGCAGGTGGCCGTATCCCTTTCTTGACTTGTCATCACCATATGCTCCATTATGGTTTGTACCTTTGACATCCCGTTATTGTTCCATTATGATAGATTTTATCATGTTTACTCTTTATAAAATTTGAAAGTATGTTTCTTCTGTTCACTTGTCTATTTTGATGCTCCAATGCCTAGTTGATAGCATGTTTCTTCTGTTCACTTATTGACATCTACAGGTACTTGCTAATGGGCTTGATGCATGTTCCATGTTACGGATTCTTTGTGTTAATCACTAAAGTGAAGCACGACTTGCTCTCAAATTGGTTCCCTCAAGTCTCGTTGGTGTAGAAAGGGAAATATGTGCAGTTCTCCATACAGCCAAAGGCAATTGCTCCTGTCATAGTCATACTTTCACTTGCTCCTGTAGGAAGGTGTTTAGATGTGGCAGGAGAGTTTTTTTTTTTTTCTCCATATTTGTACCAACGAATTTTCACCATCCTTCCATGTTGGAATGAAGGGAAGGATGCACAAGCAAGAACATTCTGGCCTAGTATCATTTTGGGTACTTGGCTATTGGACAAGCAAGAATAAGAGGTGGTAATGAAGAGTTAGGTAACTGAACTAGCACTTTAGGGAAGGAGTCTTCTTTATCATTGATTATAAAGCTTTTTGTTTTAAGCTCCTGATTTGTAGTTAATGGAGATGTAGAGGTGCACACAACATTCATAACAGGAATGAAATTGGCAGATTCACTTATCTTTGGTTCTTCAATCGTCTTCTTCGACGATGGGTACCAGGCCACAAAATCCTGTAGTTCAGAATTGTGCCATGCAGGCAAATGAGCATGCAAGATTCTATTGATTTGTCTCATCTGCCTCTTGTCCAAATGGTTTTGGAGATTAATCAGCTAACCCAACAACCTCTGGGCGAATCTCATCCAAATGAGTAATTGGGTCATTTGCATAGAAATAGGAGGGAAATAATTCAATTGGATCCAACGTCGGAGGAAAATCGTTTAATGAGGAGAACAAAGGACGCGAATATCACTGTCAAGCCAATTCAACCTGCATAGCTGGCCTTGGTATCGAGACGATACAACTCTGCTAACCAAGTAATAAGTTATGCCTGAAAATGATAAAGAACTCCAGCCAAGCTTAAATAAAGGAGCTCTTAGATTCTTCTGATTAATGCATTGCTAAAGGCTACTCACTAAGAATAAAGCAGAAGGATTAAGGAGCAATTTCTCCCACCCAAAACTTATTAGCTCACTATTACCAATGGTGGAGTTATACTGTCTCCACAAAAGATCCTTAAAACTCAGTTGAAAGTCGACTTCTTGTGCATAACCCATCTAGTATGTCGTTCTATGATCGATTTGTTGGGGGAACAACTGAAGATCTGTGTTGTGCTAAATATTCAAGCAACAGGAAACTCTTTCTTCTACCGATTAAGTTAGCTATAACTGAAGCAAGCATATGCTTGAACTTACAAGAGCAAGTTGTAATTGTATACGATCAATGCGTGCCTCTATTGCTTCTTCAAAAACTGTAAACCATGCAGGTAAATCAAAATGCTGGGATGGTTTAAAATGAATGAGGACAAAGGGAAGAAACAGAAAATCTGAACTGACATTAGATATAGTTTCAACGTAGGAAACCTTCTCTTGCATGCCAGTGCTGGTAGAAACTACGAAAAGAAATTTACACAAAACAAAGAAGGCCACGAACAAACATGAGACCTTTACCGTTTCTAGATATTGTCTCTGCAAATAGATCCCAGTTAGAAGAAATAAAATTGGTGATGGCATATGCGTCAGGAAACAAACAGCTCATTTTCCCACCACAAGGAAAAATCTCTCATTCATGGGACGTTCCATTCCAGCATACTTGAAAAACAATAATATCCACGTTCCAAGTGGTAAATTTCAGAAACTTGTCGATTCTGAGATACTGCGCTAAACCAAAAGCTGTTGAACATAACTAGGATGCAAAGAAGGAAGACGACGCAGCATTTCTTAATGGGACAGTCGCTGCACCATCTCCAGGACGCAATATTGCCGGTGATCCAAACCCTTGGTCATAATCAATAAGCATTAGATCATCTGTATCTCGCAATACTCCATGAACCAAATTAATGGACAACCCTAAACAAACGCCAACGATAATATTAACAGTGGCGCGGGTGAAAAAAAGCGGGGTGATCGTGGCAAGCAGCAGGAACATAATCACAATCTTATCAGGAATACTGTAGCCACAAAGGACCAGAGGATCATCTCGTTGGAAGAACAGGCACATCCATGCAGCAATCATGGCAAGGAAGACGATCAAGGAAATGGGGTGCCAAAGCAAGCTGAGAAAGAGAAGGAACAAGAGGATGATGGCGTAGTTTGTGCGGAAAAAGGTGGTGTTTGTTCGGATTCTGCGCAAGGATCCGGAGAGTGAGGATGGAAGGTTTAGAGATTGGAGTTGGACCATTTCCTTCCATGGTCTTCTTGCGCTGAGGCTTGATTGGATCGTTTCTTTGGCTCTTGTAATGACGAGCAGTTTTGTCTGCGGGCGTGATTCTGTTGGTATGGTCCCATAGGTAGTCATTTTCTTAATGATCTAAGAAGGGAAGGAAGTATGAGGGGAAAGGGGATAATCTGAAGGAGAAGAAAACGTGTCCCGAGAAAAGATCAGATATTTCGCGGTGCAATGTGCGGGCTATTCAATGCCCCAATTTTTGCCCGGTGCACCAGAAGCAGAGGATTCTCTTTTGGGCGTACAAGCCCGGTGCACGTGAATCGCTGCGTGGCCGTCTTGGTGACCATCCACAAGGAAAATACTGCCGCCACAAATGGCAAATTTGTGCTGTGAAACGGCACCGGCTACTCTGAATAAAAGGGGTCTGGCTTTGCAGAAGAACTGTGCAGTCTGCTTTTAGTTTTTGTCTATATATAAAATTAAAAGATTAGAAACAATGGGATCTGTGAACATATAGGTAATAATATTAAATGACAAATAAGTTATTTGAACAGCAAATGTCTTTGCTATGCTAAAAGTGATCTTTTCTGTCTTGAAGCTTAGTCTTGAATCTATCACACTAAAAAAGCCTCAGAGTTGAACATACTAGGATCTGTATATATTTTGAAGTCCAGAAACAACATAATTTGATATTCCGGTTCCATCATAACAAACTTGACATAAACAAACAGGAAATTTGACATAAACAACACAAGGTACTTATTCATTATTAGACTTCATCAAATATAGGACTTCATGCGGCAACTTTCACAGCTCCAGCTTCAGTCAGCAGATTAACCAACTTCCCTCCATTGTGCAGGGCAGTAGTTGCTGCAATATAGCACACAAACCCATTAACAGGAAAACATAGATGATATCAGAGGGTATAAGAATATGAAATCCCACCGTCACAGCCTCCAATTTGTTTGCCACCAATGAAAACATTTGGCACGGTCCTTTGTCCGGTCCATTCTGCCAATGCAGCCTGTAGCTCACTTCCATCACCTTCAATACAAAAGAAAATATGCATCAATTGATCATTCTGCACAATTTTCTATCAGTAAACCAGACTTGCCGGCAGAGAAATGGACGAAACAATATCAATATGCAAGTATTACCTCTCCGTGTTATTTATATGCAAAGAGGCAAAAAGAATGAAAGACTAATACAACATCGATCCCAAGTTCCACCCAATCAACAAGAACATCCACATCTTTCCTCTTCCGAAATCTATTGGCGTTGCAATTCAAATCGTAGCTTTATGCATTTATTAACTCTAAAAATAAGGATCTACGATGACCTAAAACGATTCCATTCTGTAGCTATATATTCTTCCTTCTACCTTCTCGTTTCAGCCATATAACAAAAAAGTCCACCGTCTGATTCAATCAACTCTAAACAATACAAGGGACTGTTTCATATGTTGGTGATTGCGAGAATTACCGGCTATTTTGTTAAAAGTATCAGTGAATTACCTGACAAATAGTAGAGATGCGATGGGAAAAACCAGTATGACCGAGATTATAAAATTACATAATTTACCCATATGAAGCAATGGCATTAACAGGGATCTGAACGTTATAGTGAAATCTTATTTAGCTCCGGGGAGCCCAGTCAACTAACTTATCGTTGGAGTAGCAGAGCAAACAGATAAAAATCTTAACAAAATTATATTAAAATAGTGAAAGCAAATGATAAAGAGACCATTAGAGGCGCTAAGTGCGACTTCGGAGTTAGCCGGAATATGCGCTACCGATTTTGCAGTAATCAAACAGGAAGCTGAAAGACAAAATCACAGCTAAACAGAATAAAGCAGAGATCACTCACTTTCTACATCCAACTCCACAGTCTTGTAAGTTGCCCCAACTTGGTCCAATAACTTCTTCACGCTAACGCAGAAAGGGCAGTACGTCTTGCTACAAACAACAACGAGAACAACAAACCAACAATCAAATCACAGAAGCACCAAATGATAGAGGAGAAGATATGCCCCAGAGAACCAAAGAAAGGTACACAGAAAATGGAACAGAGCGAACCTGAAAACTACGACGGGGTTGGTGGAAACAAGCTCCTTAGCCTTGATAGATGCCATATCTGTCACGGAGGAATTGAAACCCTTTTTGCTCAGGAATTGATAGTGAATTTGTAAAATGTAGAGTCGGTTGAAGCAAGAGCATGGTTTATATAAGGGCCGGAATGGAACGGAATGGAACGGAACGGAACGAAAATAAAGAAATGATCTCTGCCGCACGTTAAGACGGTTTCGGATTATCTATCGGTACGTCTTTGATTTGGAATTTGGGTGGGCCATAGCACGATTTTGACCAGCGATTTTAGGTTCTGGTCAAAAGATTCTGGAAAAGCCGATTAATATGTGCTTCATTTCGTCAAAATAAAACTATACTACTGCCCGTTATGGAGCATTTGACCCAACATTTGACCCAACTGGAGGAGGGGTCGTATAGAGATTAAAAACTACGTTGTTTACGTGGTCCTCTCCTCTTGCAATTAAAGAAGGAATTAGGGATGAAATAGTCATCAGCTTTGTTCAAGCGGTGGACTTTTTACGATTTGAATCTGGAATTGCCAGGTTTGTCATGCTTTTGTCATGCTTTTGTCAGGCTGTAAATGAACAGAACCGACGTAGCGTAACAAGGCTGACTTAATTACAGCCCAATAAAATTTAATATAAACAGACCAAATTCAGAGCCAGGACTCGGCTCCTCTAACTATCAAAATCGAGTTCCTCTCATTTATGACTCTTTTAGGTCCTGTAAACGAACCGAGCCGAACGGAATCCGAGACCGAAAAATCTTGCAAAACAACAAAGGCCAAGCTCAAGTTTGCTTGGAATTGAACTAATGGAGCCTGAAACTACCAAAGCTCATCATCTCGGTTCAGCTTTATTGTCGGCTATACTCAAGGAGATATAGTCACTAGGAAAAACTAGAGAGCAACGAGCGATTAAGTTAAATCCAGCACAAGGCAACATATAAAACATTCCAGTAGCGGGAGGGCTCAGTATGACAGATTTCTGCACACGAACATATAAACCTTCTACCTAGACTAGTGCAGGTTGCTGAAGTTTTGCATCCAGACTATGTTTAACGGCATCGATAAATTCTTCAGTGTTCAAGTAATGCTCTCTTGATACCCTGCATAGATTGCCCCATTCTTTACATGTTATACCAAAGAATATAACTTGGCTATATAAGTCAAATGAAATTCATTGCAATTAAGGCTAAAAGGGTTAAATAGCAAGGGCAGTAATAAGATGTTCAAGAGTTTGAGGTAGCCCTCCCTAGCAGATTCAACCACCTCTCAGGGAGGAGTAATGAAGATTAGATATTGGGAAATAGAGGATGGCAACATTAAATTCTTTAGAAAAGGGAGTTAAACCTAGTTTAAGATAAGTTACGATCAGGTAAGAGTAGGTGCAAATAAGTTGCAACTTACTTAGGGCCGTGAGTCAAAATGGCCAGATCTTTGGTCATTTTTCCTGCCTCTACTGTCCCGATACATGAAGCCTCCAAGTTTTGAACAAAATCAAGCAACTTGTCATTGTTATCCAATTTGGCCCTGAGGATGAACACATACTTTTTAAGATAACTGAAAAAGAGAGCATTTTTTCTCACCAAAAAAAACAACAATTTAAGCTTATCAAAAGAAAATTTAAAAGGCAAAGTTTGCCTTACCGCCCTCTAGTTGCTACAAAAATGGCTATCATACATTTAGCTAATCCATACCTTAATGAAGTCCTCTCTGGAAGGAAAATGCTCAAAACACGGGGAACAATCTAATACTAAGTTGCCAACAAATGAAAGACATTTCCTCACAATCTCAGAAACAGCAAATTTACCTATGTTCCAACCCTCGAGTCCAAGCAAAAATCGAGGCAACACTATTTGTGCTGGTTTCTTGTCCTTTCTGATGTAATCGATAATGCCGTGTTACAGTCCCATGTGCTGCCTCAGCTTCCAGTGTCTTTCCGTCAGATGATAACTGCAAAGTTTGTAAATAACCGAGCCTTCTATTAACAAACAAATAAAGGAAAGAAAAAATCTGACGTTGAAAAAAAAAAAAACTTGATACAAACCAAAACAGATGTCATGAGACCCAATGAACCAAATCCTGCCAAAATGAACCCAATTTAGGCATGCATTTAACATTAATAAAGTGAGCAAGGAAAATAACTTGTACGTGAGAAATATGATTTGTATTGGACTAAGAATGTTAAAATAACAAGATATGTAACCTTGAGCAAGTAAATCACTCTGGACATCCCCATCATAATTCTTGCAAGCCCAAACATAGCCACCTTCACTTTTTATTGCATAAGCAACCATGTCATCAATCAACCGATGCTCATACCTGCATAACAGAAAGATTTGTTAATGAGCATTTCTAATTGTGGTGAAAGCGAAAAATATAAAGTCATACAACAACATGACATAAACACACCATATAGAGTGTTCTTCGAACTTCTGCTTCCAGTTTTGCTCATATACTTCCTGGAATATGTCCTTGAACCTGAGAAATAACTCAACATTCATATATTGTGCATCTCTTCTCACTCTGAACAGTTAGAGGTTAAACTGGTAGGTTAACAAGACAAAAGAGGCTTTTGGGCGTTGGGCGCAAGAGAAGCAATTACCTCCCATCATATTTCTTCAGGATTGTATTTTTGGTGCTCAAATAAAGAGGCCATTTCTTTGCAAACGCCAATGACATTGAAGAGTTTGCAAAATTCCAAATAGACTGGCCAACTACACAAATGTTAGGCAAATATGATTGGAATAACTTTTGGTGCTCAAATATGTACATATCTTAGTGCTTCCTCAGAAACTAAGCACGTGAAAAGACAAACCTCATCAACATTGTACATAGCAAGAGCTATGCCTGGACCTTTAAATTCATAAACATCAAGCTCCTGTGGTGAAACACCATCTTCCGGAACTGACAATAAAAAGTAACAACTGTTAAGTGCAAACAAACTTTGGAGGATAAAACCTTCTCAGCTCAAGGTGAAATATGCTGCAGCCAGCTCACCAAACATCAGTTTTAGCTTTCCTGGCCCTTTAACAACAAGATCGGTAGCACGGTATTGATCTCCAAAGGCATGCCTGCCAATGCATATGGGTTTCTTCCAACCTGAAAATTAATTTTCATGTAATGAATGACATTATATGAAAATCGACAAAGAGTCTGACTTAAGCAGTAAAATAAGATTACCAGGAACTATTCTTGGAATATTTTGGCAGAGGATGGGTTCACGGAAAACAGTACCTAGCAAAGTAAAAGGCCCAGTTAGCAAAAAATTCATTAGATAAAGGCCACACAAAAAAAAAGCAGCAGTAAATGACATCACTTACGTGTTCCTGCACTCTAAAAAGTTTTCCCAGATCAACTAACATAAAGCAGCATAAATGAACATTTATCATGGTGTTGAAATCAAATTATGCACAAAATATATACATAAGACAACCAGGTCTTGCATTATCACTAGCTGTCACGCATAGATATAAGTAAAAACAACAGTGACTAACCATTTAGTATATTCCTAATTGTGCCATTGGGACTCTTATACATAGCCTTCAGGCTGAACTCTTTAACTCTAGTCTCGTCTGCAAGAATTGGCAAAAAATAGCTACTACAGTCATCAGGTCATCCGTTTACTTTCAGCAGGTAAAGTTGAAGAACAAAGTCGTAGAGAGAGAAGTATCATGACTCACCAGGAGTTATTGTAGCACATTTAATAGCAACATTATACCTGCAGCAGTTGAAGGGTGAGAATGACAAACTGTACAATAACCTGTACGGACAACCACATGCAGATAATCACAGGTCCAGAAAATTTACTTCAGAGCGGCCAGAGCACTCTCTACCGTAACCTCATCGCTTGTGGCATCACGATTCAGTATCCCCAAATCAAAATACTTGATATCCAAATCCAGATAAGGAAATATAAGCTGCAAGCACCAAAAACAAAATATATACTCATTTCACTCAGTCTGGCATACTCTCGCCGGCGCTATCAACAAATTTCGTCCCAATTGAATGTTTCAATTCCAGGAAAATGAAAAAAAAAATACAGATACCTTGTCCTTTATCATTTTCCAAATGATCCTCGCCATTTCATCACCTGACCATCAACAAAATCATTACATTAACAGTCTAAGACTATAATAAACCATGATACAGCTTTAAAAACAACGCAATATAAGCAATAAAAAAAGAATAAACGGTAAGATTATAAGGTTTTAGGGAGGTTTAAGTACCGTCCATTTCAACGACGGGGTTTTGAACCCGAACCCGACCGAATCCTCGATTATGAGCTTCAACTGGACCATTTCCACTAGAAGAGGAAGAAAAACACCGAAGCGAAACGGCACCAAGTGAGTGGGAAGACAAAGTCACGCAGCTGCGACCAACTCCAGTACCGGAATTGGAGAGCTTGGAATTTGTAGCGAAAGAGAGGCTAGGGCATCCAAGCCATGCGTATGCTTTCGAAGAGGAATTTAACGTCATGGCTACAGGGGAGGGGCCTAAGCGAAGAGTAGTTGAAGAAAAGAATCTAATCATTCGCGAGGGAGGAATTGAATAGTAGTTCACTTCCAAGACGGAGGTTTTTATGGCTTGTGGGTGATGACTAGAGAAGCGTTGAGCCCGTACTGTTGAGCGGTTTGTCTTCACGCTTATTTCCTTTGAAATTGATTTAATTATCTTTTTTAGTTTTATTTAAATTAAAACTCTTACCCAAAAAAATTCCCATCAGCCATTTCCATTTAATTAGCACAGGAAAAACAAACAAAACACCTAAATATAGTCAATTAACGAGATCAAAATCGAGAGAATCAATCAAAACCCCTTCATTTGATTCAATTTCTTCTATCATGGATTGTGACATCCTCGCATTGATCATCTTCGCGACGCTTCGCATCAATCTAACCTACGCGCACTCAAAGACGGACCTTGTTGCACGCATATGTGGGGAAGTGCCCGTGCAGGACGCGTCAAGTTACATCAAGTACTATGCAAACATGGCGGATGAGTTGCTTGATGATATCTATAGTAAGAAGTTTGCGGTGGATGATACAGGGGAACCGCCCAATCGGCTGCACGTGCTTGCGCAGTGCATGGATGATCTTACTAACGATGAATGTGCTTTCTGCTTTACACAGATCAGCAACCTCGTATCTGGTTGCTTTCCTAACACCGGTGGCCGTGTTTATTTTGATGGCTGCTTTATTAGGGCCGAGAACTACAGTTTCTACAGAGAAGCCGTCGGGCCTGAAGATACCAGGGTAAGGGTTTTATAATGAAAATTTACGTTTTGCTATTAGTAAGCAATCGGACAATGCTGGTTGGAGTTTTCAATCTTCATCAATATCGAACGTGATAGTTTTGAATCTTTCCTTGGCGTTTGATTTTTCTAGGCCATGATGATTTCTGTTTTCCTACAGATACTGGTTTACTATCTGCATAGTCATAAATGTTAAATGCGTCTTTTTTTGTCCCTTTAACACTCAATGGAAGCAGAGATGCCTTAAAGTTGTAAACAAGAGAAAGGGACATAGTATCGCAGTAAATAAAGTGATCCACAAGATTTTGACGGAGGCACCAGCTTCAGGAGGCTTTGCAGTGAGTCATGAGACTTCAAGAGGCATAGGAGCCTATGGCATGGGTAGCTGCTGGAAGACCTTGGATGAAAATTTGTGTTCAACATGTCTATATGAAGCAGCCACATCTGCCTTATCTTGCCTTCCTTCGGTAGAGGGGCGCGCGCTTAATGCTGGCTGTTTTCTGCACTATGCTGCCACTTCACTTACCAATCACTCTAGTGGTGAGCAAGGTTGGTTCTGTTTGTTAAGCCTGCTTGGATGATCATAGTAACTATTCAACATAAGTAGAGTAATGGAAATTAAGGTCATCCCCTCTAAGGTCCTGTCATGTGGAGGCACCATGGCCTATCTCATTTACCATGGTCTCTTGCAGAAGAAATGTTTTTGCCTATCACATACATCGTGGTTGTGGGTTTGATCTCAATTTTGGCCATTGGAGTTGGTGTTTGTGTTGGGACAATAATTTACAAAAGGAAGAATCGCCAAAAAATATTTGAAGGTAATGCTCAACAGTGTGGAAGAATTATACATGCTTTCATTTTAGTCTACTGTAAGTAAAAATGTGAAAACAGCAACTCTCTTTATTGAGGTTGTTTTCTTATTCGATTAAATACTTGCCTGGATCGAATTCTCCTTGACTAGATTTGATGAGGCTCGGTGATAAATGGTTGATCTTATGTGTGTTATTCTTTGGTTTTGCATCTTTACTCAAAAGTTGTGGGCGATGACTTGGTGATGAAAGAAAAGTTGAAGTTGCTGCAGTTCAAGTATGCAACACTAGATAATGCTACTCAAAAGTTCAATGAAGAGCGGATGCTTGGTCGTGGAGGATTTGGCGAAGTGTACAAGGTAAAATGGCACCTCAGCTTCCATTTTCTCTGTTATAATTGATTCTTACTTTGTTTGTGGATGACCAGGGAACCTTACGCGATGGTAGAGAAATTGCAATCAAGCGTCTGTTTCTTACAGGAAAGGATCATGCTCCGCAGATTTGTAATGAAATTGAGATTATTAGCAGAGCACAGCACAAAAACTTGGTCCGGTTTCTTGGCTGCTGCTTCACAAGTATGGGAAGCTTCCTTGTCTATGAATACCTTCCCAACAAAAGCCTTGATCTAATATTATTTGGTACGCCATTTAAATTAGCGTTGAAACTACAAACTTGATTCTTCTCTCCTAAATGTTAAAGAACCACGCAAATATTCAACTGCAGTTTGAACTTAAACATGAAACGAAGCATGATATTCTGCTAATCAAGTAGCATCATTAGTAGCCATGACTAAGAGATTATATTTGCCGAGCATCTGAATTCCCGTGGCATGGAAGGTAGATCCAGAAAAGAAGAAAGGACTTGATTGGAAAAAGAGGCACCTGATTATCACAGGAACAGCAGAAGGTTTGGAGTATCTCCACAAGTATTGTCAGGTTCAGATTATTCACCGAGATATCAAAGCCAGTAATATCTTGCTAGATATGAAATTTAGACCAAAAATTTCTGATTTTGGACTTGCAAGATTTCGATCAAGCAATCAATCTGTTGTCAACACTTCTTTTGCCGGAACATTGTGAGTAGAATTTTTTCAATCTCCTCTTCATTGACTTCTCAATCAGTTTCAAAATCTTTAATATACTAGATTTGATGCGCAATTTGGAGATTGTTATAAGAAATCTCTTTTGGTGTTTTGGATTCAAGAGGGTATATGGCACCAGAATACATAGCCAAAGGTCGGTTAACTGAGAAAGTTGATGTTTATAGCTTTGGAGTTCTTGTGATCGAAATAGTAACTGGTGCGACAAACAACAAATATAAGCCCGAGTCAACATCAAATGAGTCCCAAGTTACTTTGGTAAATCCTTTTACGACCTTGTCTTCTTATCTCTGTGTATGCCTGCGAATTTCTGTGTACATGTTTTATCAATGCTTCTGTTCACGTTACTCTTGGTTTTCCTTGCCACAGGCATGGAAACACTTCCAGTCAAACACAACCCACGAAATTGCTGATAAAAGTATACAGATCGAAGACATTACAGCAATTAAGAGAGCGGTTCAGATTGGTTTGTTGTGTACTCAGGAATCTCCAAACTTAAGACCAAGCATGACGCAGGTAGTTCAAATGCTTGGGAAAAAGGATATCGAATTGCCTGTACCATCCCAGCCACCTTTTACAGATGAATGCATGGAGTTACATTAGCTTAGTCTAAGTCGGATAAATGACTTCATGTGTCACACTTGTAAATTACCCCCCATTTTGAGGAAAAAAATATCTCTCCATTCGCAAGAAGGATGGATCATGTCCCATTGTTTATGGAACATGCCATATTTACAATAAATATCAGTATCATTGGCTTCTCCATCTCTCATAATTTGTCTTTCGGTTTACAAAAGAACACGAATTTCAGACCTTAAGAGCTCTAAGATCCAACAAATCTCATCTGATTGATCCTGTGTTCCATCCGAATAAAACGAATGGACTTCATTTCTTACCTCGATCCAACTATAACCAGTAAGCTTCTTTAGTCCCTTTTCCTTCATTAACTTCCTGACGTTCAGAACATCAATCCATCTCCCAGCAGAGGCATATATGTTCGACAGCAGGACATATCCTGCAGAGTTCTTATCTACTATTTCTCGGAGCTTCCCAGCTGTCCTCTTGGCCACCGCCTCATTTTTGTAAGTATTGCAACCGCTTAATAATGCTACCCAGGCGTTACTTTCAGGCTGAAATGGCATGGAGTGGATAAACTCTTCAGCTTCGGAAAGGCGGCCTGCACGAGATAACATATCCACCACACAGGTGTAATGTCTACCCTTGGGATTCACTCCATAAGTTGTCTTCATCGAGTTAAAATAACGGAGTCCTTCATCTACCAATCCACAGTGAGAGCAAGCAAACAGAACGGACAAGAGCGTAAGCTCGTCTGGAGGGACAGAATTCCTTTCCATTTCGCGGAATAGATGAAGGCATTCCTCTGCTAAACCAGTTTCTGCAAGCGCTTGAATCATTACAGTCCAAGAAAATTGATTTTTCTCGGGCATTCTATTAAATACCTGCCTAGAACTATCAATATCTCCGGATTTTGCATACATATCAACGAGAGCAGTGCCCACGAAGACATCGAAGTGGATCCCGAGTTTAACTATTTTCCCATGAATATCCTTACCTTTCTGTAAAGAAGCTGTACTCGCGCAAGCAGAAAGCAAGCTAGAGAAGGTGGATGGATCTGGAATGACCCCTGACAAAAGCATCCTGTTGAACTCTTCAAACACCTTATCAAACTGTTTGCAATCTATATAACCTGAAATCAGAGAGTTCCAAGAGACATTATCAGGTGATGGCATGATATCAAACAACTTCTTCGCTTCTTCCAGTTCTCCATTTAGACTATATCCACCAACCATAGCGTTCCATGAAACCACATTCTTTTCCTTCATTGAATCAAATACCAACCGCCCATCTTTATATTCTCCACATTTACTGTACAAGTCAACAAGAGAACAACTGACAAATACATCCTTTTCAGTCCCGAGTTTTATGGCATACCCATGAATACCCATTCCTCCTTTCAGAGCCTTAATACTAGCCAGCGCACTTAGAACACTAGATATACAGGTATTTGGTTTGAACCCATCCCGAGTCATTTCATGAAAGAGTTTCAGTGACTCTTCTAGGCAACCGCTTTGACTGCACCTTGCAATCATTGCACTCCACGAGACCTCATTTCTTTCAGGCATCTCACTGAATATCCTTCTCGCTTGCTCCAAGTCACCCATCTGCGCATACATATCTAGTATTGCTGTCCAAGTGACAACATCTTTCTTCTCCATCCTATCAAATAACATCCTAGACATTTCTGTTTCACCCGTCCTCAGGAAGAGTGTGATGAGAGAGTTAGAAACCGATACATTGTCCTCAAATCCAGATTTGACAATCCAACCCAAAACACTTATTCCCAACCAAAAATCCCTCAACTCTGCGCAAGCTTTAACCACAGAGGTAAAGGTAACCTCATTAGGCCTAACTCCAGATTCAAGAAGCTTCAGAAAGAGCTTCAAACCTTCAAAACCAAAACCATTCTGCACAAACCCACTAATTACAGCAGTCCATGAAAACACATTCTGGAATGGGTTCCTCTCAAAGTACCAAATCGATTCTCTCACTCTTCCATGTTTCATAAAACCCGAAATCATAGCGGTCCAAGAGACTTCGTTTCTTTCCGGCATTTCATCGAACAGTCCACAGGCAAGGTCAAAATTCCCCCACCGTACATAAGCACTAATCAAACAATTATGAGCAACAAGATCAAACCCATTAAAATCTTTCAAGATCTCGTTAGCTTCAGCTGATTTTCGACTGTCCAGGTACATCGTCAAGAGCTTAATCGCCGTGTATCTCTCCGTCGATAGGCCTATTTTGATCAAATGGCCATGAAGGATAGCCCCTTCAGTGACCAAACCTTGTTTAGTTAGACTTTTCAGGAAATGCACACATGTTTCGGTGTACCCTTGCAAATTTTTTGCTGGGTTTATTGCTGCCAGGGTTTTCAGGGCGTTCATCATGTCCAACATTGCAAGAGGCAGCTAAATCGACAAAATAACGGGATAGAAACCACGAGAAAATGGGGAACACTCATGCTTGTTGTCTTTGCGCTTAGACCCAAAAAAAATCCTATTAAAACAACCAAACACATTCTCCCAGTACATCCATTTCTCTTAATAAGAGTCTTCTTGTAATATTAACTGACCATGGATATACCAATATAATGTTGACGCATTCAACCGGCTTCCCAACAGCTTTTTAGTCATTAGCACCAAAACCTTGCAGGGTACTCTTTTGTGCCAAAAGATGCTCAATAGTTCCTAGTCGTTTTTGGCTTTCTGCAAGTTAACAAAACCCCTGTCAATAATCATGTCCAATAAATCGTGACTGGGTTGATCAGTAAACGGAATCCTACATTACTTCCTGGCCTTCAACTCTTAAAAATGAACAGGAAGGTTAAAATTGAGGTTTTTCCTTTTCTCCATTCATTTCCTTAAACATGGGGAGTGAGATTATACATTTGGAGGGAAAAACGAGTTAAGATTACCGAAAACAGTTTCCGTAATAGTTAGGTGCTAATCAATGCTCGTAAGTATACACGAATCCGTTGATTCGTGCAGTTCTGTGGTCAACCTGTATATGTCCTTATCTAGTAAGGGGGTCAGAGATTTATGACGAGAGGGGCACGTTTATTTTCCGATAGGGATCATAGTCCATAGATGCATAATCTTATCAGCAGAAATGTCATATTCAGGTGTGTCCTTCACAAAAGCTCAACTGAGAAAAGTTCCAGAGATAGATATATATACTGTATACTTTCTTTGCCAATTTTATTGTTAAGCAAAATCAATGGAACCTCCTCCTCAAAGACTGGCCTTCTCGCTCCCAGTAGATGCAGAAAACAAAGCAACAGAATTCCATCCCCTATCAATATCACGACCTCACATGCTTGTCTTTCACATTGCATGGTTCTCTCTTTTCTCTTGCTTCTTCTCTACCTTCTCCATCCCTCCACTTATCCCCATCATTCGTGAAGACCTCAAACTCACTGATACTGATATTGGCAATGCTGGGATTGCATCCTTCGTTGGCTCCATCATCTCCCGCCTCGCTATGGGGCCATTGTGTGGCCTTGTAGGACCACGTATTGCCTCCGCCACGCTCTCCCTCGTTACCGCTCCTATAATCTTGTCCGCTTCTTTGATCAAAACTCCTGCTTCGTTCATTATCGTCCGCTTTCTAGTGGGATTTTCCTTGGGTAACTTTGTGGCCAACCAGTTCTGGATGATGTCCATGTTCTCCGGGTGCGTCGTTGGACTAGCTAATGGGGTTTCTGCAGGATGGGCTAACATGGGTTCCGGCATGGCACAGTTACTCATGCCACAGATTTACACTCTCCTGGAGTCCCTCAATCTACCCTTTTCCACATCTTGGCGCCTCTCTTTTTTTGTCCCTGCAATCTTGCAACTCGCAACAACTATAATGGTCTTGGCCTACGGACAAGACCTGCCTTCTGGGAACTACAGAGATTTGCGACCGAGGGTCAAAGAACAGAAAGATGACTTCCTTCCAGTTCTTCTCAATGGACTAACAAATTATAGAGGATGGATTCTAGGCTTAACGTATGGATACTCTTATGGTTCAGAGTTGACAACCGATAACATCATCGCGCAGTACTTCTATGATAGGTTTGGCGTGAATCTTCAGGTTTCAGGGATAATTGCTGCTAGTTTCGGATTGACAAATTGCTTTTCCAGACCCATGGGCGGGGTGTTGTCGGACCACCTCGCTAAGAGGTTCGGGATCAGAGGTAGACTGTGGGGCCTGTGGGTTGTGCAGACAATAGCCGGCTTGATGTGTGTACTGCTTGGCCGATGTAATTCACTGTGGGGTTCAGTAGCCGCGATGTGCGTCTTTTCGGTGTTTGTTCAAGCCGCTTCTGGCCTCACATTCGGTGTGGTTCCCTTTGTATCCAAAAGGTAAGCAATAAATTTCTCCTCCACCTTTGGACGTCTTACCATCTGAAGACGCCTACACTGGATAGCACATGATGTCATGACTCTTGAGAAAAAAGCTTCAAACTTTGACACACACTCATGATAATAAAAGTCCACGGTCCACCTTATGTTGAGAGCAGATCCCCACCAGCTATAAACACATGTGTGTCTTTATTAAAAAAAAACCCATGTATGTCAAGGTGAGGCCCTGAGGCTGACCCATAAAACTTTCCAGCAATTCAGATAACGAGTCTTCAAACTTTGACCCAAGAAAAGCTGTTCTTGGTGGAGATAAGAGGCATTGAAGAGTTGCATAATTACCACGATATATTCCAAAGATGACTCGTCAATTATGTCCCTTTGCAGGTCCCTGGGAGTGATAGCTGGTATGACCGGGAGTGGAGGGACTGTGGGCGCAGAGGTGACGCAGCTGCTATTTTTTTCAGGCTCTGGATTCTCGAGGCAAACAAGCATATCTCTAATGGGTGTCATGACTATTGTCTGTACTTTGCCCGTCACCTTGATATACTTCCCTCAATGGGGTGGAATGTTCTGCGGCCCCCCCGCTTGTGAGTCAGACTCAGCCCTTGAAGACGCTGGAGACTACCGGCAGCTTGCGCAGGAGTCTGATATAATATGATCAAATAGAATGCCGATGTACGTAAGAGTAAGAACTCCATCAGACTCGATCAAATGTGAAGGAAACGAACTTCACTTTTAAACTCCTATAAATTATTATATACCCAAATTTCACCTGGTCGGTGATGCGTGAAGATGGACCCAAAAATCCACGTATGGGCTTAAGGCCCAATTGGAAATACTTTTATATGAGATATTACATAATTGGTATTTTGTAAGCATGATAAATAAATAGGTTGGGCTTAACCAACCCAATCATTGGAGACTCTATTCTTAAATTTTTTACTTGTTTGCATTTTGGATTGGGAATATATTCACTGATTTGGGCTGGTACTTTAACGGGTGATACAAGGTCTATTGGGCCTCTAGAAAAAAGATCATATATATTGAAAGCAGCCCATAAAGGGGAAGTGGATGGGGAATATGTTCACTGATCTGGGCTGGCACTTTAACGGGTGAAAAAAGGCCATTGGTCTGGGCCTCTTCAGAAAAGATCATATACTAGACGGGACTCAAACGACTGGACGAAATGAATACCGCTTTCTTACAGTTTGACCGTACACTGTAAGAAGCAGGTAGGATTCATCGCGGAAATATTTAACCGGACAGTCAACCACAGTACACAAACTGTATTTACTGTTTCCTGTCCTGAAACGACGAAAGGATCACTATCTGTCAATCAAATCGGAGGCACCAGAGGTCAATTTTCCGTGAAATTCTCTCTTTGCACAGTTTTCCCATAGCCTTTTACAGCTCAACCACCGGAACCTGCAGCTTTCTCCCAAGGTAAACACCAGTACCTCGCGTGTGGTGCTTGATTTTGTTGTTATCTCGATCTGGGAAACGTTGATATTCGCGTGCTATGTTGCTCTGTGTATGATCGCAAGTATTGGAGATTGTTCACTGAGGGAATTTGGGTTTGTTGGTAGTAGTGGTATCTTTTATATCGGGTTCTAATAAATGGTGCCTCCAAGAAGAAAGAAGTGGACGGAGGCGGAAGAGAAGACCCTGATTGAGAAGTACGGCGAGATGGTCTCTGATGGGACACTGGCAAAAATGAAAACCCGAGAGAAGAAATATAAACCCATTGCTCTGTATGTGAATTCTGTGCATAATGTTCGCGATCCGATTGCTTACCCCTGGCAGTGGACATGGAAAGATGTGTCCACCAAGGTGCAAAATATGCGGCACCAGTACTTGCTTGTTAAGCAGAAGATCAAGAAGCCCGAGTTCACCACGATGGATAGTTCGGGAGGTGGTGGTGGTGGTGATTGCAGTAACGGGGATGAGTTTGATTGGGTGGAAGGCCTTACTCATTGGTCCAACTTTCTGCGTTATAAGGAGGTTTTTGGGGATGTGCCTGCTACCTATTGTGCTAATGGCGGCAATGGCAACGATCTAATTGGAGTTTTGAACGAGGACAGGGAGAATGGTGTGAGGTTGTTACGGGAAGGTAGAGGCTTGGAAATAATGGAATTTGGGCAGATAGGTAGTTCAGCAAATGGGGATTTCAGTGGAATTGATGGGGGTGAGAATGGGGTTTTAGGATTAAGATTTGATTATGAAGGGGAAGAGGCAGAAGAGAATTACAATAGTAATGCTCGAGTGAGGGAAGACGGTGATGATGGTTTTGCGTATGAAGAAGTGGATCCAAACATGTCCAGTTTGAGGAAGAAGAGGAAGGCACTAAAGGGATTGGAGAAGAGGGTGTATGGGTTCCTTTCTAGTCAGCTCAGGCAGTTGAAGGAAATGGAAGCTCGGTTCGAGCAAGGAGAGTTGGATAGAGAGCGAGAGAGGCAAAGATGGAACATTGAGCGGCTGGAGCGGGAGCGGGAATGGGAAAGAAAGTTGGAGGAAAAGGTAAAAGAGAGGGAAGAGAGGGAAAAGGCTAGGGAAATATTGAGGAAGCAAAGGATTCAAGAATGGGAATCCATGATGAAAGACATGGAAGAGAGGGAGATGAGAAGAAGAGAGGAACAATTGATTATTGAGAGGGATTGGGAGGAGAGAATGAATAGGAGGAGGTCAGAATGGAAGAAACAGATTGATGGTATGTTGAGCCAGCACCAAGCTGAAATGGGGCAGATCCAGACTCGAATGCTGCATGAGCAACAAAACCTTACCAGCCAGTTGCTTGGTATGGTTTCACAGTGGACAGGTCATCCAACCGGGCTCTCCGATCATACCGGCGCTAGCAACCATTATCTTTCACAAATGATGCAGAATTTGCACCATGTTAATGGTATGGTGCATGGTGACAACAGGGTTGATGGAGATACACCAGATGATCAATTTATCGTTGATGGATGATCTGTTTTCCTCCACACCATCATCCTTTTCGTAAGCTGGAATACCATGAAATTTGTGAACTACGAACTATGTCTTCTTAGGAAGTGTAAAGATCAGAGAATTCTTAATTGCGTTGTACCTTGTGCTTTTGATTACATATGCTTGTACATTATTGCCAATGCGAAGGCTTAATCAATAAAGGAATGAATTTCTTTTATTTCTACTTGGATGCACTCTTTTCTCATCGGAACTTAACTTGTCCAAAGTTCATTGTAGCAATACAGATGTGTAGAATGTGCAAGGAGATACAGAATTGCGTTGAGAAACTAAGTTAAATAGTACAGACACTGTTCCTAAACTGATCAAACATTCAAAGATAAGCCACATCCAGGATTAAGAAGTTGCGTAATAGGTTTGTCCACCGTGAAGCATGGTATATCCTTTTAGATGCCTCGCATTATTCTCCAAGTTCAAAGGGCCTCAAGTTTGCATTTATAATGGTCGACAGTGCACAGTGCGCCCCTTCTGATGGTCATTGCTTCAATCTCTATTCTTTTCCACTTAATTTCTCTCTGCATCTAGTCCAACAAGAATCAGCTGTAGGATAAAATGCCTGGCAATCAATTAGGAGTGCTTGACGCACTTGATACGGCGAAGACACAATGGTACCATTTCACTGCGATTGTAATAGCTGGAATGGGTTTCTTACCGATGCTTACGATCTATTTTCCATTTCGGTGGTCGCCAGACTGCTTGGTCGTATATATTACTATGTTGAAGGAGCACCAAAGCCTGGAACGTTGCCTCCCAACGTTGCTACTGCAGTGAATGGTGTTGCTCTTTGTGGCACTTTAGCAGGCCAACTCTTTTTTGGTTGGCTTGGTGACAAATTAGGCCGAAAGAAGGTTTATGGAGTTACCCTGATGCTTATGGTTATCTGCTCCATCGCATCAGGGTTTTCCTTCGGCGATTCTGCAGAGGGGGTCATGGCCACGCTTTGCTTCTTTAGATTTTGGCTTGGTTTTGGCATCGGAGGCGACTACCCGTTGTCGGCCACAATCATGTCTGAATATGCCAATAAAAAAACCCGAGGGGCATTCATAGCTGCAGTGTTCGCCATGCAGGGCTTTGGCATTCTGGGTAGTGGGATTGTTGGTCTCGTTGTGTCAAGTGTTTTTAATCTTGCGTACAAGGCTCCTTCTTACCAAGTTAATGCTTCAGCCTCAACTGTGCCCCAAGCAGATTACGTCTGGCGCATCATTTTGATGCTTGGAGCATTACCTGCTGTCTTGACTTATTACTGGAGAATGAAGATGCCCGAGACTGCTCGTTACACGGCACTTGTTGCCAAGAACACTAAACAGGCAGCTTCAGATATGTCTATGCTATTGTAGGTGGAGCTTCTACCTGAAGAGGACAAGGTGGAGGGGATAAGACAGGAGCCATCCAGGTTATTCGGTATTTTCAGCAAGGACTTCGCACGTCTCCATGGCCTTCATTTGCTTGGAACCACAACCTGCTGGTTCTTGTTGGATATAGCTTATTACAGCTCAAATCTAATCCAGAAAGACATCTTCAGTGCAATTGGGTGGATTCCAGCTGCAGAAACCATGAATGCTATTCGTGAAGTATACTTGGTTTCAAGAGCACAGACACTTATTGCATTATGCGGTACTGTCCCAGGGTATTGGTTCACTGTGGCTTTCATTGATTATCTAGGTCGCTTCTGCATCCAACTGATGGGTTTCTTCTTCATGACTCTGTTTATGTTTGCACTTGCAATACCATACCATCACTGGACATTGAAGGCTCACCGTATTGGGTTCCTTATCATGTACTCATTGACATTTTTCTTTGCCAATTTTGGACCCAATGCCACCACATTTGTAGTACCAGCAGAAATCTTTCCTGCAAGACTGAGATCGACCTGCCATGGAATTTCAGCAGCAGCTGGAAAAGCAGGGGCTAGTGTGGGAGCGTTTGGATTCTTATACGCTTCCCAAAGCACAGACCCAACGAAGACAGATGCTGGCTACCCAGCAGGTATTGGGGTTGGAAACTCGCTTCTTGTACTCGGTGTGATCAACATCTTTGGAATGTTATGCACTTTATTGGTACCTGAATCAAAGGGAAAATCACTTGAGGAGCTTACAGGAGAGAATGACGAAGAATATTGCTCCCAGTACCAACCTGCATATTCCAGCCCAACAGTGCCGGTCTGATCTGTCATTTTCATCCAGTAAGAATATCATGGATTCTGTAAAAATATCTAAACCTTTTACTCGGCAACCAAATATAACCTCATGATCTTTCTGCTGAATAATAAACGTTAAATTTCCATGCAATCAATCAATATCTTTTTTGACAATCTCGCTCTTTGTGGGTGGCATATCTTGGAAAATGCATCATGTGTATAAGATGTATAAATACACGTATTTTTTTGAAGTACTCCTTTCTGTCAGGTTCGCATGTGTGAGGCAAATTACTTTTGGTTGGAGAGTACAAAGGATTTTCTATATAGGTTAGCCTCTCTGCAATAAAATAGAAGTACTAAATCACAATTATGGCTGCGGTGTGTGTCCATTTCAAGGACTGTAGCTAGACCAGTTTCTTTGGTCTTTTTCCTTTAGAAGACAGAAACTGTACCCATCTGGGATAACGAGTTCTGCTGTAAGATAAGCACAATTAGTTCACCTCTGTACATTGGGTCCAAAGAGAGGAATGGTGGTCATAATTTTGAACAGTTCATCTGCTTGGAGTTCTGGGAGCGATTGTTTAGCAAAAGCTTCCTCAGCAGCACAAGTATACAAGTTCTATGGAATGTACAAATTAAAAGAATTTTCCTCTTTCTGACGAATACAATTACACAAGCAGCAGAAAATAATGTAAGAAAAATCTAAATAATAGAGGCACGCATTGTGAATACAGAAAAGAACATAATAGACATCATCATTGCATGCCACTTACTCTTCTACTACTGCATTCAAAAAGTGTTCTCAAGTCAATATCACAATCATTTGATTAACACCCTTCCCCCCTTACCGAGACCAAGGTCCTTCTGATAGATTGCTGTTCTGTTAGATATGCTTCCATACCTCCCGGCGCAGGACTACACTTGGGGCGAGAAGAAACCACCTTTCTATTTAAGCAAAACAAAGAAGTTAACAATGAGCCATAAAATAATTATGGAAAATTTTACTTGATCTTGCTTGTGCAAAGTTTGCATAAATGAGAATCGAAATGCCAGTGGGTGAGTAGAGTGCGAAACCCCATACACATTGTAGTCAAACCTTAACCATGCATAACTTGCACCAGAGCATCCCTCAGCATCATAATGAATCATTCGAAAGCACAGGCAGGTATTTCAAGAAGACGAGACTATGATTGCTTAAATTTCTCGAACATTCTGTGGTTGGAATAGTAGATGGATGTCAAAACAATTAAAAGTGCAGCTATGGAGGCTGTGGCAAAAGTAACAACAGATACAATGCCAGCATCTGCCCTATTTCCAGAAGGTATTCTCCACACCACAGCATCAGTTTTGATGTCCTCATTGGTTAGCATTAACCAGCTCTCACTGCCTGACGTTTCTTGGGTGCAACAGCACACGAAGACATCAGGCGCGCCAAATTCAACCTTTGAATATCCACTGTCATCCAGCGGCTGCAACATAAAGAAATACATAACATTTTCTTTGTAATTGAGAAACAAGAAGCCATGGCCATTTTCAGCGGAAAAAAAAATTAGAAGCCATTGCTATTCCTCAAATTTCCTTTTGCATTTTCGTTATCTTATATTCACTTACAGGATAACGTGCATGTACTGGAAGGTCTACACTGATTTCAAGTTCATTCTTTTGCACTGACAACATATCGGGATCAGCAGTTAAATGAATCTCCACAGCAGACCTATTAGAGAGAAATGAAGGCAATTCTAGATTTGTATCTCCAAAAACAGCCACGTCAGAGAACACTGCAAAATTGATAACAGAATTTAATACAAGAAAGAAGGAATCACACATCAAGGCAAAAAGTTAATACTGATAGATAATTTTCCTACCACCATGCTCGACAAGGTGTTGGAGCTCAAATGGGTCAGCAAAAACTCCAAAGGGTAATCTCTCAACCATTATAACCTTGCAGAAGTCCCTAGGTACCAGTGATAAATCCGGCTGCAAGTGAAATCTAACAGTTGATGACAAATGACGATGAGAACCTTCACCAATCAAGTGACGCTGTGGAACTGATAGTCTCAAGAAATGATTCATTTTGCCCGAGAGCGGTCTGAATGAGCCAGAAAGCTCCTCTTGTGCTATAAAATCTTGGAAATTTGAATCTAGCAAGTTTTCATACTTCTCAAAGTAGGATTCCATAATGTATTTCCAATTATTACACTTCAAGCTGTGGAAATCAGAACCTATCTCATGCTTCCGAACCTGTAATTAGTAAATACAAATTAGAAAACTAAAAATTGGCAAACTTGTTGAATGGTGGTAATTCAGAACCCTGTATGTGTTCAATTTCTTCCTACAAGTCCAATCAAATAGCAAAACATGAATATGCCTACATATGAACATTCAAAAGACAAGCCTACAAATAGTTCTGCTGAAATACAGAGCTCTTCCCAGTAAAGAGAATCTGCATATCACCAATATATAAAAGATCCAGCACATGAAACAACCACCGCATCAACAATTACATTACGAACGATCGAACAATGCAAAATAGAAAAAAATAAAATAAAAGAAAAGAGCAGAGGCACTGACTGACCTCTCTTGAAGATGAACCTGGCAACCCAAACCCGAGAAAGAGTATCAACAAAATCCCCATCCTCCGACACGTATGCCTCACGAGAGTTCCCATAGCATGATCGAAATAGCTTACAGGTCAGCGCTGGATTTTGATTTGCCTGTGCCCCAAAAACAGCAATCCGGATTTGATTTCCCTGTTGACGACGGAATTTTGACCTCCTTCAGACAAACACGGATCTGTAACACCTCCTAAGAGGAAGAAATAACGAACTGAACTTGGAACACTATCGCTTTTGTTTAACAATGGCTATATGGTAAAGTTCAGATTTTTACAGGACTAGGTTTGTTTATTGAATTTTTCGGCTGTTCGAACGGTCGATTTAGAATGATACTGGCAATCTTCGACGGTTCAAGTAGAGCTGCTGGGTAAAATTTTAACCGTCACTAGGAAGAAATTTCCCTTACAGTGCGTTTGTTAAAGTGTTGTAGCCGTTGGATTAGCAAAACCAACGCCAACGTCTACTTTTATGCATGTTTTCAGTTAGTTTTGAGTGTTTAAAACTAATAGCACAGTAATTCAGCTCAAACGAGAGAAGGCAATGTCCAGCGAGGGATCTTTTAGAAGCGGCAGTTTAATAGCTCTGAATCCCAATTCAACGCATGTTTACATTTTACAAGTAATTATTCTTAGTGTGCTTTCTAGAAATGCCACATTATTTGAAGCAACAAATCTTCTTTGCGGAATCCATGATGCTTTGCCCTATTTCAGGGTGTTTTAATGTCAACAGTTTGCCAAGACGAGAAGCAGCATCGGAGAAGGATTCCTCTGATAGACAAGATTCTGAACGAAGACCGAAAAGAACCATATTGACATCTTCTTCCAGCTGAAGCCCAAACAGGTGGCTGAAGATCTGAAAGATGAATAGAAGATGGTTGACCCTTCAGTGCATGTCTAAACAACACGTAAATGTTTAATCGATTTCGGAAGCCATAATGGTTCGACTCCTCAATAAGGACGGCCACAATAGGGAAATACTTTGATTAATAAATATATAGAGGTATTTGTATTCTCACCGCTTTCATCCTTGAAATAACCATATCCTTAACAGCTTGGGACCTTGTGACCAAATTAACAACAAAGATTCCTTGCTCAGAGAGGGTATCCTTTACGGTCAGAAGGAAGGACTCTTCCACGAAATCTTCAGCTGGGCAAGTCATTCCAGAGCTGTGAAACCACAACAATAAATTGAGTAGCGGAACCAAATCCTACTGGATTATGCAAAATTAGATGGAGTAACGCATTGAATTGCTATGACATTCAGATAAGTAGATGAACCTTGAGTCTGCAGAGTCCACATCGATAATAATCCAGTCAAGCCCATGTCTCTTGGGGACACACTGATTCCCATTAGAAGGTTCTGTACCAACAGAGGCGAGTTCATTACCCTGGGTTGAACGCAGTCCATCATCAGCTGCAAAGTTTTTGGGCTCTTGAATGAACCTGATTCCATCAGCAATGTGCACCTGCAAAGCCAGAGAAATGTGAATGACGCATGCAGAAAGGATTTTAGAGAATCCTTTTATTGTCTCCTGGGATGCATGTCACTAAAAAGCACTATGAACTTCGCTCCTAGGTTAGATCCCTTCTTCCTGTCAGAATCAAATTAAACTCTGTAGTTAAATATCTAATACCACATTCTCCGATCACAAGTTTACTTTAAAGTGTATGTTAAATGGTAAGTCCTTGGAAAGGACTGCAACTAAATTTGCTTGATTAGGGACAATCATTTAAAAAACGCTCAAACACTTTCTACTGCACGAAATACGGAAACAGTAGATTACCTTCAAACGTGTATCTTCGGTGAAACCAAAGTATTCCCTTGCAACATCAAGTATCACTGGGTCTAACTCCACCACCTGTGATCTCATAAAGATTATTATCTTGCCACTCATGGGAAGTATGGAATGGCTCTTTACGTCTATAATTACCTCAATGTGCAAAAATGCCATGCATCCATGGAGAAACATAGGAAGCAGCCCCGCTCCAAGACCCACTACAACTGCATTGACCTGAAAACAGCAATTGTTCAACACCAGCAATCAGCCGTAACAAAAAAATAATCCCATACTGTGAATAATATCAGGAACCATAACTATGTTTGCTTCTTCAAACAAATCAAATCATTGGTTTCAATTCTAGAACATTCACTTCGACCAAGAGAGAAGAAGACCAAGGAGCAATAAAGCCTTTCTTAGATGACTACCTAATTTACTAGACAGAAATATCAGACAGACACAGAACTTTCTAGTTTAGTTAAGTTTAACAGTAGTTCTTAGGTATTAAAAAATAAAATCAACAAAAGCAACCCTTACCGTTTTCCCCATTGACGCCACACTTTCCAAAAAGGAAGAAATCAGCATTAATCCAGAAATGATACCCATATGATAGGAACTAGCTAAGTAATCATGATAAACCTTCAGCTGGTTGCTTAATTCTGCAAAAAGAAACCAGATTTTCATTTTCTTAAACAAAGTATATTAGTTACAATGATTTATTCCAGGATGACAAAATTGCAGATCAAAGGCCATCAATCATAATGAACTACGTTGCCAAAATTGCAATGATATATACGATTGCAAGTAGTTGAAATTATCCAGCCACAGATCCAGATAGCCTACATGGCAAAGCAACAACAAGGGCCATTGAAGATATCACACTTATCTAGAATTGAAAACGGAGTCAATAAACAATTTTTGGTGATTAAAAAATTTGTGAGCATCCAAGACAAAACAGCCAAAAATTTTTCAATAGATTGAAGACAACAGTAATTATTTGCAAGGCTTCATTAAATCATTTCAAACAAGAAGATTTTATTGAAACGATAATTGCCACTATAAAACCTACAAGCAGAAGAGTGATCTAAAAGTTTTACATGGCCCAAAGAAAAATGACAAACACAATCCACTATATACTGATTTCAACAATTATATCCACAAGTTAAGCAACCACAGCAGTTCTTATTGAAGAAAAAAATATTAACACAACCATTACCAGCATTTCGCTTCAGATTTTCCCTTCTTTTGGACTTGGAGGATGATCGGGCTTTTCTCCTCTCTTCTTCAATTTTAGGGGAAGGATCAGTATCTAAAAGAAGAGCTTCAGACTGCACCAGACCCTCAGTTCTTTGGAAAAGAAGACGCCGAAATATCAACTCTCTGGAAGGCATAATGCGATTCACATCACTATCAACATTTTCATAAATCACATCTTCGACAATTACTGGACCAGTTAATGAAGAAGCAACCTGCAGGTAAAACCAAGGTTTGAATTTCTCAAGGATAAATTGGAAACTGAGCAACCCACATGCAGTAAGTGTATGGAAGACCAAGGTCAAAAGTCTAACTGTTATAAATACGGTATTTTCTTTTTCGTTTCTATCCTTCATACATAAAATACTTTATTAGTTAGAAACAGAAACGACCAACTTAATAAAAAAGCAAACAAAAATGGCTTCATAACGCAAAAAAATAGCAGAATAAGAGAGTTCTTAACCTGGTAGACAGTGTTTCGATGTTTAATGCCATCACTTGCCATCATGAAACTACATAAACCAAATATAAGAAAGTCCGTGAATCAAGATGAAACAGAAATTTCATACATAAACAAATGCACGGATAACTGCTTTTTTTCTTGAAAAAAAGACTCACATGTGCCATAATAATGCACTCTACATATAACAAGAGACTAGCTTCCACTAAAGCAGGGACAAAAATTATTAAAATGGGCAAAAGTTATAACATACGGAATTTGGGGTCCATAGTCATCCCTTCCAGGTGCCAATTCTTTAACCAATGGAGATAAATCTTTCTGGAAAAGATTATTGTATTAGATACAACACCAGAAAATAAATGAAAGATTATTTGCGAATATTAGTATTAAATCATCTCAATCTGAAAACTAAAATGGTACTTGTTCAGCATACTTTCTCTTCTTTTTTTAATTTTTTCTCCAAGTAAGCAATAAAGAATGTCCCATCTCAAAGGGATGGCCACATAAACATCTTATGCATTTCTTTATGCAGAAAAATTAAAAATAATCAGAACATCTGGACAAAAAAGTTGAAAACTGTTTCTCCAATTGCTGAAAATCTAATAGTTTAAGGAGATATGCCTCTCAATCATGGTAGCAGAGACAGTATTACCTGAATATAGTCCATGTTTACGTCACTGTGGCTGCTGTCCAATAAAACCTTGATTCAACAAAACACAAAATTAAACAAAGAAAAGCTTCATAAGAACAAAAATGAAATACACTTTTAGCATCAGAGAGATACCATTATCAGACGAGCAGCCTTTGAGCTTTCAACTACCATCCATTGTCCTTCTTCTGAAGAGAATAGCCATTCATGAGCTCGAGTCTGAAATCTAACATTCAGTTAAGCATTCCAAATAGGAGAAGCAAATAGCCAATCAAGCACCATTACCAATTAAAAAAACATAAGTTCCAGAACTAGTTTCATCATCTATTATATTTGTTACTGTCTGCTCATGAGCACCTCAATAACAAAGAAAAAGAAATATAAAGAATTTTGCAGGAGAATATTTATAATCTCACTCCCCAGTTATACAAGTCCACGTTCCCTTTTATCAGTCCCATCCAGAATGTAAACCATAATTCTTCGTAACCAATTTAAAAAGATGCACCAATCTAGTCATCCAGAGAATATTGAAGCTCAATGGAAGTGAACATGCCAGCCACTGAGTTCCAAATGCCGAAGAAGACTATGGCATAAAAACAAGACTTCACCAGTCCCACATTATTAAATATAAAAAGAGGTTAAGTAACAGCAGGCAGAGTAGATCTAAACAACAGACATAGATGCACAACACTCAACAAAGTGCCTATAAACCTTCCGTGGTTTAAATGATCGCTGGCTTTTTGCTTTCGACTTTTCTGGTTAGTCCTCTTAAAGCTCAGTTCTTTTTCCATTTCCATTTCTTGCTTTCTTAACAAATTTATCAGTATCTATCACAATCTCGTTTTCTTTCTCATTCTGATTTCGGTTTCATATTACAGATCTTGGTCGCACTGTATGGCATTTCTATTATTAAAAAAAACTCTGGTAAAAAGCATTCTTCGATCAGTACTTTAAGGAGGAAAAGGGTGCAGCTCATCTCATTCAAATTTTCCAAACAGCACCTAGACAATTTCAGACAATGAAAGAATTTTCAATAATATGAGTAGTCCACTATTAGGGACGATGTAGACAATGATGCAATGGCTAAAGCTTTGAGAATGCATATATTTAACTTAGAATTACGGGTGATGCCCACTTTGAATATATGATGAAAAGAAATAGTATATACTCATTTCCCCTTCTTCAGCAAGAAGTTATATAGTTGATGATTATAGATAATAGTCATACCTTAGGGACAATAAAAACTGCACAATGATAAGAGAAAGGGCCAGAATGTTCTCTGGCATCAAGGAGGATAGCTTTGTAACTAAATTGAGAGGTGCCATTCCCACCCAATTGTAGACGAACACAACGTCCTTGATGAAGTTCCTTCAGTTCCCCTTTTGCTCCAAGTTGCAAATCTTCGAGAGAGTACAGTATATCAGAACCACTGGAGTATTCCTTACGGATTTGATTCTCATTTTTTAGAGCTTCATGAAGTCCGCTAGCCTGTAATACATCCATCAACTATGTTATAGATCCATAAGATTCAATGCCAAGAATTTCTATAAAAAGTTTCCACTGGTGACAAATCATAAGAAATATATTCACTCCACATTCCCGTTTACACAGAAGGCCTAATTAGTATAACTCTGTAGACAATAGTATCCCACATGAGTTTACATCAACAATTAAAAAGAAAAAGAAAGAAAGAATTGTACCGTTATATGGAACATCTTGCGAAGAGCAAGCCTGGGACAGTACCTGGTTTCCATTAGGATCAGGAGAAGAGCGGTCAATGAGCGAGGTTATTAGGTGCAAAGCATTAGAACTCTCTTTCTCTACAACCACCATAAAGGTCTGAAGGCTAGGCTTGCTCGATGCTTTCTGTGGTATAGCCTGAACACTCATTTTCCACCCATACCGAAGCTTAGAGAAAAGCAAATCTGAAAAGAAAATGTGAAGTAACACTCAACGCTCAACCAAAAGCAAGTGGTTCATTCTTCCACCTTCAAACTTCAAAACAAGCTGGAAGTGAAAACAATAAATAGTACCTAGAACATGGGATTCTGCCAGCGTAAGGCAAATGAACTTTCCCTGATATTTCAAAACTCTTTTCACCTGCCAAAGAATTCATATGCAAGGTTTATTTTCAGGCAATCAACAAAGACCATTAAGCACATTCGACAAATATGTAATCCAAATAAACAGCTGAAAAGAGGTACATGAAACCTCAGATAAATACTGATTTCCAAGCTTAGGCCCAAGTTCTGGTTCCATCAAAGCATCCAAACCACCCTTGTCAAGAAGGACATCAAAAGAAAGGTCCGGAAACTGATTCGCAAACAGTAACAGTGAGGGGCAGGAATTTAAAAAACAAGAAAATAACAGCAAACACGATTCATCTCAAACATTCAACAAGGCATCATATCAGTATTCATTTCACCCTGCAGGTTTTCGTTCAAGTTACAGCACCGTTGCTGTTGCTTGAATATGACGGACAAAGAGAAGTCATCCGCGATGCCCAAGGGTAATTGTTTAAAAAAGCATGCAGACCACGCTTTGTTTCACTAAAATGTTTTCACTAAGCTTAGAGAAAATCAAGCGAATCACAGTCCGGACCTGCATAGCAGTCATATCCATGACGCGCCACCGCATGCCAGGCCGTTCTCTCACATTCCTCCTCAACATATCAGAAATCACGACTTTGGAGAAGTCGATGTTCGTGATCTCCTTATACCCCGAGTCGTATAACTGCTCCGATAACCGCGAGTTGCCGCAACCTGGAACCAGAATTTGCGGCGTCGAAACATCTTCTTCAGAAATAGCAGTAGTAGATGAAGAAGTAGGTTCCGGAGTATTAGGAGCAAGCAGGGGAATGAGGGAGTGGCGCAGCTGAGGCCACTCGGCATACCACTCGAAGGAATCGTCTGTGCCACGTATAGTGAAGAACTTGTCCCAGTTTTCTTTGCTGGTGAAGTCTCCTAATGTTTCCAGGAGCTCTTCCTGCGATGGTTTTTGTGTTTGTTTGCCTTTCTTTCCCATTTCAGGATCATAGAGACTTCGGGGGGGTTTAGTTCATAATTTTCATCTTCTAGGGTTTTGGTAATAGACTCTTTTATGTTCAGTTTAAATTGGGCCTATCAAGACAGTTTCGATTCCAACGGCTCAATCCATAATTAACGGTCCACCTCCGGTGCTTTTGTTCCCAGTCGGGCTCGGTCTCCGGATTGTATAGTAAGATTGTAAGCCTTGTAAAAAAAATAAAAAAAATATAAAAGAAAACGATTTAATTAATTAGCTTAACTCTAAATAAATGTTTAGTTGCTTTCCATAACCAGTGTTGGTATCAAAACAAAATCCTGAAGAGGACATCCACGTGACGGGAAAATCTGAGAGGATTTTTCCAATAATTCGGATGGGCAGCCAATTCCATCTCTGCAACTGATCACTTCGACTAGGTGTCACGGGAGGAGTGGATAGAAGCCAAAATGGCCCAACGTTGCTCTGTCCGGACATGCATTTTCATGGGTTCCGCTTGGATCCCAAGGGCATCGTCCTCATGTGCATGAGAACACCGAACAACTAAATCACGGCATGCAGCTCCCAACAAAATTCATAATGCAATGAAAGCCACTTGTGTGAAAAAGATTAATTTCCACCCTTACGAAAGACGATAAAGTTTGGTTGCTTGTGGGTGCTCCACATGAAGGGATGACGATTCTGCCGCCACATACATCCTCATCTTTCATCAATGCCACCTGTCTGATCGCAGTCACTGGGTTCTCATCCTTTCATCTGCATACCTGCCCTTTTGAAAAAACAAAACACCAAGTTTGATCATTTCTACCAACCAGAGAGTTATTTGTAGCCTGCATATTCCCTCTTCTTTGATTTCCTGCTGACCAGGTCCAGAGTGGGTAATAATCTGGAGAGAGAACATTCATGTCCTGTAATAAAAGGTTTCGTCTAGCAAGTACAGGTTCAGTTCTGAAATAAACCAATCTCTGACACGATCCGGGCCCAGTTGCAATGATAGGAGAGTTTTCCTTTTTCTTCTGTTTTTAACTGAAAATATTTATTGCTCCTGCAGTTCAGAATCCATAGTCTATGTATAGATCAGTGTTTCTGAAGGAGGAAAAGATTTTCCGCGGTTGATAGGAATGGTTTAAAACTGGAACTTGGAATCCTCACATCGCATTGGAGTTACTCAGCAGAACCAAATACTGTAAACAAATGACTGTCAAGAAAATTAAGATCAAGAGAACTACAGGGATGAATATTTGTTTCAGGAATCTATCGTATCAGATCATAATATTGTAGTATCCTACGAGAAAATTTGATGCAGCAAAACCATCAAGAAAGAGGGAGCGGAGCTAAAACGGTAAGCTAGCATTGGGAAGCGGACAACCTTGAAAAAGGTGACACTTCTACCCAATCATCTTCCTTCCACATCTTCGTCTCACAGGTGTGCAATAGATACTTCATTACTTGATCACACGTGTGTATCTACCCTTCACCTAGGCCCCACTCATTTTTTTCCAAACTTTTCTCCCTCCACTCCTCATGACTTCTCCCATCCATCTTCAGTCTACACACAGTTCCATTGCTGCACAAACTTTCCCCCGCCATCACCCTAGCGCACATCTCAAATGAAGCCTAACAAAAAGAAAAAGAATCGTGACGATGCTGCTCTTTACCTTCAATTCAAGAAATCGCTAGCGGCCCTTTTCATTTCCTTATATATAGAATACTAATTAATTGACTTTCCACATGTTGTCCGTGTCGATAGGCATGTTCACGTGACTGTCATTTGCATACGCTTCCACCGGCTGGAAGAACACCATATTTGTTGTTTTCACACATATGTGGTGAGTTTTGCGCCTGGTGTTTACGTGATATTAAGGAAAAAGATCAGGAGAAGGCTGTTCTTTAATTTGGACTCCGATATGGCGGGAAACGAGTGGATAAATGGGTACTTGGAGGCGATACTGCACAGTGGTGCTGGTGCTATCGAAGAACAGAGGCCAGCGCCGGCGGTGAATATTGGCGAGAGCGGTCATTTCAACCCAACAAAGTATTTTGTGGAGGAGGTGGTGACGGGGGTGGACGAAACTGATTTGCACAGGACATGGATAAAGGTGGTTGCCACCCGGAACACCCGTGAGCGCAGCTCCAGGCTTGAGAACATGTGCTGGCGTATTTGGCACCTCACTCGCAAGAAGAAGCAGGTCATTCTTTTATACTAAACGTGTATTTCCCCGTATATCTATCACCCGGATTCAGTCACTTTCAAAAAGAGTACTCATGGTTTCTGACAGTGTCCCTGTTCTTTGTGCTGCAAAAAGTCAGTTTTTGATAACCCTCGCGAAATATATGGAGAAGGAGAATTCAAGAAATCCTCTGGGTTAAAATGAAAACTAATTTGGACTCTATAAGATTTTATATTTTTTAGGTTTGTGTTGAACATGTAATTTTTTCTGTAGTTAAAAAGAAAAGTCCAGATTTTGTCCTGTTCTGACAACAGTGAATTTGAACTGATCATGGCATGCAATTCTAAAGGGCTTGTTGTATCCATAGATACTCTAGTGTTCATGAGTGTGATTAGTACATGTATCTGATTGAAGGAATAGGAACCATTAAGTTGAGCTGTTTGCTAAAATACCAGTCAATGAAACCGTCTTTGCACTGGAATTCTAGCCTAGAATGGCTATTGGAAATTGTTCTGGGGCGAAATTTATATTATTCAGCCCAAAATGGTTGACAGAAAGTTGCTTAAACTTTATAGGAAAATATTGTGGAATGAATATGTTTCTTCTCGTCCTCTGTCTCAGCTGTAATGGCATTTAATCCTATGTTTGCACATTATTAATCTTTTCGTTGATGAAACTGTGAATACTGAACACCACATGTATGCTGTGAATAGTTGGAGTTGGAACAACTACAAAGGTTGGCAGATCGAAGATGGGAAAGAGAACAAGTGCGCAAAGATGCGGCCGAAGACATGTCTGAGGATTTGTCAGAAGGGGAGAAGGGAGACAGTGTCGGGGAGATGGTGCATAGCGACACCTCGAGGAAAAAGTTTGAGCGAAATTCATCCAACTTGGAAGTATGGTCAGAGGACAAGAAGGAAAAGAAGCTCTATATTGTGCTTCTCAGGTTTATTTTCTTCCTGCCACTCGAGACCTTACATTGTTTATGAACTTAAGCTTTTCTATATGTGTAACTCTGAGCAGAACTCCATGTTATTTGCACCCTCATTCATCTGGCACCTTGCATTTGACAATCAATCATTCTGTTATAAAGAATCATCAAACTTAAGTCCATATCCTGAAGGACCAGGTCTACTATTCATCATTATGGTTTACGTTTGTGGCCAGTTTACACGGTTTGGTCCGTGGGGAAAATATGGAGCTTGGTCGTGATTCTGACACTGGTGGACAGGTAAAAAAGAAGCATTTTCTGTTTTTATGGAGCAATGCAGCGATTATGCTTTTCTGCTTTTTTTTATCAAAATGAATTTTCAGGTCAAATACGTGGTGGAACTTGCTCGGGCACTTGCGCTTATGCCTGGGGTTTATAGAGTAGATCTTTTTACTCGGCAGATTTTGTCTCCTGAAGTTGATTGGAGTTATGGTGAGCCAACTGAGATGTTAACTGCTGGTGCTGAAGATGGTGATGGTAATGATGTGGGAGAGAGCAGCGGAGCATATATTGTACGAATTCCCTTTGGACCCCGTGATAAATACCTCCGGAAGGAATTACTTTGGCCCTATATTCAGGAATTTGTAGACGGAGCATTGGCTCATATTCTTAATATGTCGAAAGCTTTGAGTGAACAAATTGGAGCTGGCAAGCCAGTGTGGCCTTATGTTATCCATGGTCATTACGCTGATGCAGGCGATAGTGCTGCTCTTTTATCTGGTGCTCTGAATGTCCCGATGGTTTTAACAGGGCACTCTCTTGGTAGAAACAAGCTTGAACAGCTTCTTAAACAAGGACGACAATCGAAGAAAGACATCAATTCAACTTACAAAATTATGAGGAGGATTGAAGGAGAAGAGCTTTCTCTAGATGCTGCAGAACTCGTAATCACAAGTACCAAACAAGAGATTGAGGAACAATGGGGACTTTATGATGGGTTTGATGTGAAGCTTGAGAAAGTTTTGCGTGCTCGTGCTAGACGTGGGGTCAACAGCCATGGCCGCTACATGCCAAGGATGGTGGTACGAGTGCAAACCTTTCAAGCAGATAGCTGTTATCTGCTATATTTCCTTTCCACTGTAATCAAATAATGAAGCTAAGTTCTTCAGGTTATTCCACCTGGTATGGACTTCAGCAGCGTTATTCAAGAAGATACCCCTGAGGTTGACGGGGAGCTTTCCCCTACTGCTAGTGTTGATGGATCTTCTCCTAAAGCAATTCCACCAATATGGTCTGAAGTGAGTGCCCTGCTTAACATTCTTTGCTATTTCATGTGGTTAGAACTATTCTCGCCTTTGCCTCAGGAATAAGTTTTCTTTACCAGGTCATGCGATTCCTTTCAAATCCACACAAGCCAATGATACTGGCCTTGTCAAGACCTGATCCAAAGAAGAATATTACCACTCTTTTGAAAGCATTCGGAGAGTGCCGTCCTTTACGAGAACTTGCCAATCTTGTAAGAACTTTTGTACAAGTACCCAATTCCATCTATGTAATGGCATTATGTCTCTTTAAACCTAATACGCTACCCTGCAGACTCTGATAATGGGAAACAGGGATGATGTAGATGAGATGTCTGGTGGAAATGCAAATGTACTAACAACAGTGTTAAAAATGATTGACAAATATGATCTTTATGGTCTCGTAGCCTACCCAAAGCATCATAAACAATCTGATGTGCCGGATATATATCGACTGGCTGCTAGAACTAAGGTTCGTTAATCCTGAAAGCGTGTTTATATGGAATTCTCATTAACCATTATCTAAGTTGGATGAATGTGGGGCAGGGAGTTTTCATCAATCCAGCACTTGTTGAGCCCTTTGGCCTTACCTTAATCGAGGTAGGTTCTTTTGTTAGTTAAGCGTCGTTCATTACTTCAAATTTCTTAGTGCATTGGAATGAATTCAGACTTTGTATGGCTCAAACAATGCAGGCAGCAGCTCATGGACTTCCCATGGTGGCTACTAAAAATGGCGGACCAGTTGACATCCATAGGGTAGATCATATCTATCCATATCACTACTCTCTGCCAATATGGTTGATAGAAATGGTTGCTTTGCAGCAGATTTTCATCATTTTTCTTTACCTTTTGATCTTATAGGCACTGAACAATGGCTTGCTTGTGGATCCTCATGACCAACAAGCTATTGCTGATGCATTAGTGAAGTTGGTGTCGGAGAAGAACTTATGGAATGACTGCAGAAAGAATGGTTGGAAGTTCATACATCTGTTCTCATGGCCTGAACACTGTCGAACTTACTTGACCAGGGTAGCAGCCTGCCGGATGAGATATCCACAGTGGCAAACAGATACCCCTGGAGATGACATGGCTGGGGAAGAGTCATCTTTAAATGACTCCCTCACCGACGTGCTAGATATGTCCCTTAGGCTCTCGATAGATGGAGAAAGATCTTCACTTAATGAGTCTCTTGACTATGCAGCTGCAGCTACTGGTGATCCCGAGCTGCAAGATCAACTCAAGCGGATTCTAAGTAGAGTAAAGAAATCCGAGTCTGGCTCAAAAGAAACTGACGGTGGAAATCCTGAAAATGTGGTGAGCAAGTACCCCATGTTGAGGAGGCGACGTCGATTGATTGTCATAGCTCTCGACTGCTTTGCCATTGATGGCTCTCCCGACCGAAAGATGGCTCGAATCGTGCAAGATACCATTAAAGCTATTAGGTCAGACTTGTTGTTTGCAAGGGTATCAGGGCTTGCTGTTTCAACAGCGATGTCACTATCAGAAACAACGGAATTCCTGGCATCAGCGAAGATTCAAATAAAGGAGTTTGATGCATTGATTTGTAGCAGTGGGAGTGAATTATACTACCCTGGAATTTATACTGATGAAGACGGGAAGCTCTTGCCAGATCCAGATTATGCAGCGCATATAGATTACCGTTGGGGTTATGAAGGTCTGAAGAAAACCATTTGGAAGCTGATGAACACAACTGAAGGTGGGAAGCAATTGAATGCATCTCCTAGCCCCATTCAGGAAGATGAGAAATCCAGCAATGCACATTGTATCACATATATCATAAAGGATCTCAGTAAGGTATCTGTTATATGAAAAACTGCTAATGGTTTAGCAAGTATTTGGGTCTACAGGGAAGCTTTTACACCGACTTATCTCTTGCAGGCCAGAAGAGTAGATGATCTGAGGCAGAAACTCCGGATGAGGGGTCTTCGTTGCCATCCAATGTATTGCAGGAACTCAACAAGATTGCAGATTGTTCCTCTCGCTGCGTCTCGAGCGCAGGCACTCAGGTATTCAACTTACATATATCTATGATCACCATGCATCCCTCTGAACAACTAGGAGTTCAACCCTTCATTTCTGCCTGCTAGGTACCTTTTCGTTCGCTGGAATCTGAATGTTGCGAACATGTATGTAATTCTCGGCGAAACTGGAGACACCGATTACGAGGAACTGAGAGCAGGGGCTCACAAGACCATAATACTAAAAGATGTGGTGACCAAAGGTTCTGAAGAATTGCTCAGAACAGCGGACCTAAAAGATGATATTGTTCCAAGGGAAAGCCCCCTGGCTACCTACCTGGGTGGAGACGCCACGTCTGTCGATATTGCTAATGCATTGAAACAAGTGTCGAAAGCCTCTCCTGGCATGTGAAAATGGTAGCATATGTAGCCATTAAATGATACATAATCAAATACATTCCTTTTTGTTGCTGTCAGGGATGGGATCTCACCTTTGCAGAAGCATTTTCCTTTTTGTAATCAAAATTTATTATATACCTAAAACTCTAGTTTAATCGCTTTCAGCGCACAGTCCACGCCCAAGCCTTAGCTCGCGGGGTCACGCTCCGCGTTAAGGCTATAACGGGCCTGGCAAATTCTCCCTCGACTTACTGGAGGGCAGGGGGAAGTGCTTTAATCGACGTGTAATGGTATTAGGGTTTGTTTTCTTGTGGAGGACTAGCGGGGTAGCTAGCGTGTATGTCTGCTTTGCAGCAAAGCGCGTGCGACATGAAAAATCAATGTATAATCTATAATGTGATCCTATTAGCATTCATGTTATTGAGGTGACAAAGGAGGTAAGATATGAAGTTCTCATTTTCAGTAAAGTTTGTATGGTATTGATTACATGATTTTTAGCATAGACCACGAACATGTAAAGCGCGTGCAGAAGCAACTACCATGTGCTGGTAATTAACAGGGAAAACCGATGGCAATCAGTGTACCGATGTCTGTACCCTACTCAAGTCACAAAGACAGCGCCTCTTCTTCAATTAACAGTATCCACATTTCCGATTCTTCTTCTATTGCACGTTCTCCTAAATTGTGAAAACGGGAAGGTTTACGAAGAAGGATTCGGAGAAAGAAAGAACCATGGGAGACATATCGACATCATCACCGTCGAATGACCGGACGGCGCCCAAGCTCCCCATTCCCGGCAAGAGAAATGTCCTCATCACTAGCGCCTTGCCTTATGTTAACAACATCCCTCATCTCGGCAATATTATTGGATGTAATTTGCCTCTTCCTGTATCCAGCGCAACATGCAGGCAGTTCGTTTTGTAATTTTGTGTGCGAAGAGTAGAGCGAGGCCTTTTCTTTTTAGTTTCTATTTTCTAATTCCGTTTATATCATTGATTTGGTGTGGAATATTGTGTTCGTTTCTGGCAGGTGTGTTGAGTGCGGATGTATTTGCTCGATATTGCCGGCTTCGGGGCTATAACACTATATACATGTGTGGCACTGATGAGTATGGGACAGCGACCGAAACCAAGGCTTTGGAGGAGAATTGCACGCCGAAACAGATTTGTGACAAGTAGATATTTGTGCTCTATAAGCTTCATTGGAAGTCTATCATTTTTGGGTTTTGATATGATTCAGAATTGGCAGGGGTCTGTTTGTTAGCTCTTTGGTGTTCCGAGTATGATTTGAAGTCTAAGCCACCTATTTATTTATCGGAATACCTGTACACCCAATATAAATGTTGCTTGAATACTGATGCTAGATGTCTGTAAATGAACGGAATATGTGCCACTCTTACAGTGATGGTTTTTTTTTTTGGGTTATATGATGGGGTTGTATAAAATATTTTTTCTTTATCCGAATGTCTATTCTCATAAAAGCTTCATGCTTGATTTTTTGTAAGGTACCATGCAATTCACAAGGAAGTCTACGAATGGTTTAATATAAGTTTTGATGAATTTGGGCGTACGTCAAGTCCACAGCAGACTGAAGTTTGCCAAGCAATTTTTAAGAAACTGTTGGAGAACAATTGGCTCTCAGAGAATACCATGCAGCAGGTATGTGTCCTAGTTTGATTGGTTACAATCATAAGTTGATCCACTGCCTTTGGATGCATGACTGCATAATTTTTTGTTTGCTCATCAATGGTATTTTTTCTTGCTTCTATATCATTTTTTATGATATGTCTTTCAGCTCTACTGCGACACATGCCAAAAATTCTTAGCTGATCGGCTTGTAGAGGGTATCTGTCCAACTATTGGATGTGGTTATGACTCTGCTCGAGGAGATCAATGTGAAAAGTGCGGAAAGCTTCTGAATCCAACGGAGTTAAACGATCCACGATGCAAGGTATTGATTTCGTTATCTGTTCAACCTATCTGTTGGAGTATTCCCTCGATACCTTGTCTAAAGTAGTTTTGAGCTGCATGAGTAGACTGTTCCATTTGGAGTACTGAAGGCTGCACTGTGTTGCATTCTATAATTCGACTATGTATCTTTAAGGACAATTTCCATTATACTCTATGGTACCAAAACTTGTTTTCTGGGAAGCGGATAATCATTTTTAGCATATTTAAAAATAGTTAAATCAAATAATCCATTGTATTTAGTGCCTTTTCCTTGCTAACTGCAGTACTATTTACCATTGGGTCTACTTTTATACTGATATAAACTTGCTCACCAGGTCTGTCACAACACACCACGCATTCGTGACACAGACCACTTGTTTCTGGAGCTCCCTTTACTTAAAGACAAATTGGTAAACTACATAGAAAAAATGTCGGTTGATGGATCTTGGAGCCTTAATGCCATACAGGCAACAAATGCATGGCTGAAGGAAGGACTAAAACAACGATGTATTACTAGGGATCTGAAGTGGGGAGTCCCTGTTCCTCATGAGAAATACAAGGACAAGGTTGGAAACCATAAGTAGTTTTTATTATTGTCAAATCCATTTTCAATCTGGAGGTGGTAACATGTGATTTCTCTAATTATGTTGATCATGGACATATTTTGAACAGTCAAGGCATGCCTGATTATGACATCAGATTTTTTCTAGTACCTTCCATTTTTGAAACTTTGAATTATATTTTCGGCAGGTATTTTATGTCTGGTTTGATGCGCCTATTGGGTATGTCTCAATCACATCATGCTATACTCTTGAGTGGGAGAAATGGTGGAAAAATCCAGAAAATGTTGAACTGTATCAGTTTATGGGAAAGGATAATGTACCATTCCACACTGTAAGTGTATTACCCTTTAAACTTCTTTATCTCCCGAAGGGGGAAGCTCTAGCTTGGAGTTGCACATACTGTTCTTTGCACATGACTATTCTATTTGTGTGTGTTTCATTTTGACACTTACTTGATGTAATATAGGCTTAACTGTTATATTTCAATTGTTCACCTATGATTCCCTCTCAAATATATGTGTTTGTGCTTGAGTGGCAAAATTGTCCTTAAAATACTATTTTTATTTCCTTGATTTGAAGGTTAAATTTTTCTAACGCTATTTTGAAAAAATAAAAATAAATCTCAGGTGATGTTTCCATCTACACTTCTGGGAACTGGTGAAAATTGGACTATGATGAAGACTATTAGTGTTACTGAATACTTAAACTATGAAGCAGGTCAGTCAGCTGTCTAGATTTTATTTACATATCTAATATTTGATAAATGCTTTCACATGAATGGTAACCATGACTTCCACCTGTATTTCTTAGTATTATTTGCATTGTGGTGCAGGGAAGTTTTCCAAGAGTAAGGGCATAGGTGTTTTTGGTAATGATGCAAAAGACACTGGCATTCCTGTAGAAGTATGGAGGTATTATTTGCTCACTAATAGACCAGAGGTAATCCTATTTCTTGCTGTTTTAATTTCATTCTTCATTTGAAACCTTTCTTCTTGCAATTTGGATAGTTCTAACTTCTGGTGTTTTATGTTAATTAGGCATCTGACACACTGTTTACATGGATTGATTTGCAAGCAAAACTTAACTCCGAATTGCTGAACAATTTGGGTAACTTTGTTAATCGAGTCTTGAGCTTTCTTGCAAAACCTCCAGGTGAGTCGTCGACAAGAAATCCGGTTTTAGGTTTCTGATAAATGTTGAGATGACTTGTTACTCATCAATCACTGCAATAATGCGAGGATCACATATTTGTCTTGCCAAACTTCATTGTACTATCATTTTCAATATATTTTCATTCTTTTCTGCATTGCATTCCATCTAATTCTGTGATGGATCTTATAAGATAGCTAATTGTTTGATAATATGTCTTCTCTCCAAATTATACTTAGTTTTTTAGTTGTCGATATCTGAAAAAAGGAAACCAAATTATGTATCCATTTGAGCCCATTTGTGTCTTTCTGGGTGAAGCATGCAGCCAATCACTGTGGTATCTGCCTTGCATTTCCCACCAAAACAGGCACTGACACTGCATTCAGAGTCCATGCTGATTGTGATTTTCACTCTGCAGGAGCAGGATATGGTTCCATTGTCCCTGAAGCTCATGGTGCTGAATCACATCCCCTGACAAGGAAATTGGCCGAAGAAGTTGGCAAATATGTGGATCAGTATCTAGAATCAATGGAGAAGGTAACAGGATATTCTCTTGGATAATGACATATAACCAGCTCTCTACTAAATATCATTTTTATTTTTTAGGTTAAATTGAAACAAGGGCTAAAAATTGCAATGAGCATATCCAGCGAGGGAAACGCATATTTGCAAGTGAGCCTATAAACTTCTGATTGACTCTGATCCATAATCTTAATTAGTTGTAAATTTCCATTTTATTTAAGTTAATGTTGTTTGGAGATAAAAGGCTGCTTATGCCATTCTATTTCCATGCAGGAAAGCCAATTCTGGAAGCTTTACAAGGAAGATCCGTCTTCTTGTTCCATAGTTGTAAAGACATCACTTGGATTAGTATATGTTATTGCATGTTTATTAGAGCCATTCATGCCATCATTTTCTCTCGAGGTAATTTAGCTACACTGTTCATCTGTATTCATGGCTTGTTTATTTGAAGCTACTTGGATGAGGTTACATATCCTAATAATATCTTTATTGGTGTACCAGGTCTTCAAGCAGCTTAATTTGCATCCTGAGCAAGCGTCACTAAATGATGAGAAAGGTGACATTGATAGGGCAAAAAGACCTTGGGAGATCTTACCTGCTGGTCACAGAATTGGGACTCCAGAGCCCTTGTTCAGGGAACTGGTATAATATTTTAAGCCACATGTAGTAGATACATATAAATATACTAGCATACCTGGGTGTGGTATGGATGGGCTGGATACTCATAGTTTCTCAACTGCTATTCATGTACAGACCGATAAAGAAGTAGATTTCTTCAGGAGTAAATTTGCTGGAAGTCAAGCTGATAGAATTGAGAGGGCTGAAGCGGAAGCCGCAAAGGTTGCTGAAAAACTGAAGAAGACAAAAGTTTCAGGTAATAATTTTTGTATTGGATCCCTTGTTACTCATCCATTGCTAGAGTTTATGTAATCTATTGGCTGGACAGATTATCACATGCAAGTTTCCTTTTTGCTTAATAGATAGTGGGAAAAAGCAACAGGCAAAAAAGCCTGCTGCTGAGCTACCAATCTCCATTACCAGACTTGATATTCGTGTTGGTCTCATAAGGAAAGCTCAAAAGCATCCTGATGCTGATTCGCTGTATGTAGAAGAGATTGATGTGGGCGGAGGAGAGATTAGAACGGTTGTTAGTGGACTTGTCAAATATATCCCTCTTGAGCAGATGCAGGTACTTGTCGACTGACGATTGCATTCCCTCTTATATTCTCTTTCCAACAGATGTTCACTATCATTGTCAATTTTTTGTTGCCATATTGGCAGAATCGGAAGGTCTGTGTTCTGTGTAATCTGAAGCCAGCAACCATGCGGGGCATTAAGTCGCAAGCCATGGTTCTTGCTGCTTCTGATAGTGACCACACCAAGGTTAGCATACTTTACCTATTGAATCATCTTGTCGTATAGAAAGATTTGGACGTATTAATGATTGCAACATCCGGACTGGATGTTCTCTCATGCAGGTTGAATTAGTGGACCCACCTGAGTCAGCGGTTGTTGGCGAGAGAGTAACATTCCCGGGCTTCGAAGGGGAGCCTGATGATGTCTTAAACCCTAAGAAGAAGGTGTGGGAGACGCTGCAAGTGGATCTGCAAACTAGTGTTGATCTAGTAGCTTGCTACAAAGACATTCCACTTACGACATCCGCTGGTGTATGCAAAGTTGCATCCATTAGTGGCGGTTCAATTAGGTAGATAAAGCCCAGAACCATCAAAACCGCAGATTTTGATTGAATTATTTCTTAAATGTTGTCATTGCATCATCATGGGTTTATTATTACAACAAACTATGTAGGTGCCAGAAGTTAGCACCATAAAACATGGCGCCTTGTTGTTTAGATGAAAATGATCTGCCTGCTACTGTGAGTTTTTCCATTTTCTTGAGCAGACAGATATCGACTGCCAATCTCTTTCAAGTTTCTTGTTGAAAAATCTTAAGGAATCAACGATACTGCTTTCAGTAAAATTTATTAAAACATAAACAATTCGCCTTCAACAGGAAGAGTCCAAAGGAGCCAATTTTCAGCTTCTATTTCCATTGGGTTGCATTTGGAAAGTTAAATCTTACAGCCAAATATGTGTTACAGTGCACTGCACTACTGTTCTTCCGGTTGAAACACTAAGATTAGCCATGTCAAAAGAACATGGAAGGTAGAATTGCTGGAAATTCAAATGGAAGAACGTCTTTTGCCTGGCCCAGGCTAGAGTTATTATGAGAACAAATTCCTAGGTTTAGACGCTGTTTACAAACAAGAGGCAAAATTAAAACAAATACGAATCAGAGTTCTGAACTCTCAACCAAAGCATTCAGTATCCTACTCTCTAGTTCCTTTTCATCAATCCACTCAGAACTTATACTACGCAAATGTTCCATCATCTCATCGTCCTCTTCTTCCATGCTTTCCTTTATAGTCGCCCTCCAATACTCAAGCTTTTCTGCTCTTTCTTTCAACTGCATTTGGTATCATAAAAAAACATCAGCAATACAACAGATCAATAGCTTACTGATGTAAAACCACCAGTAAAAGTAAACAGGGTGGCAGCTACAGATTGAATCCAGACAATAGGAAACTTCTTGCGAGTTCCTCATTCCTAGGAACTCAAGACGTTATCAACTTTTATTTTGACATTAATAGCTTTGCTTTATCATTAGAAACATCAAAAGCAATAAAAAAAAACTTTACTAATCACGCAATAACAATACCACCAAATGAAAACACACCCAAAAGTGGAAGATTGAAATTTTGGACAAAGGAAAGAAACCAACCAATTTTTGTCTGAACTCTTCCTGAGCAATCTGCCGCTCTTGGGCTCTAACTTTAGCAGCCTCAGCTTTTATTTTCCTTCTCTCCTCGTTTGCCGCCCTGATGGCCTCTTTTCGGGCCTCGTCTTTCCTCTCCTTCTCGATACGCATCATTTCGACTTCCGCGATGTACTCCTTGCGCAACTCTTTCACTTGCTTCGCGTACTGTCTCCTCAACATGGCCAGCTTTGCCTTTGCTTCTTTTGGTGTCTTGGGCGCCTCCCAACTCCCGATGAAGGAGTTTGGTTCCAGGAATTTGTGGGTCTGCTGGTGATTGTTGTGGTGACTTACACCAGAGGTTGAGAATAAGCGCCGTGTAACGCGGAGGAGCGAACGAGATGCGGTGGCGGCGGTGGTGGTGGCCATCTTTGGTGTTGCTTCGACGATAACAGATGCCCGGGGCTGTGATCGTTTTGGAGAGGGTTTCTCTTCGTTCTTCTCTTTTTTTTTACTGGACAAAGAAGTTGGTTATGATTCTGGGCTGACAAGATTGGGCCAGACGCAATAGGTGGAAGAGATTGGACTAATAGATTGACGGCTGACCAATAATGGGCTTTTTATTCAGAGTTGTGGCCCAAACTTGAAACTCAAGGTAGATGGTAAACATATACCATAAATTTACACCAGCAAGTTTTGGCAATTCAAATCCTTAGTCCTTACAGAATAAGAATTTAATTTATTAAATTTATAATTGAATATAAACTGTTAAATGATATTATTGTTTTATATTTTTAAAAATAAATAATAATTAAAATGCAAACTACTACTTTGTCATTCAATTCAACTCTGAATAATTTTGATAATGCCTAAACCCTGTTATTCCAAGTTGTTGCTCAGCACAAAAAAAAAAAAACTCTTTTCTGTAGTACTTTTTTTTTCTAATATAAACAAGAAAAGAAAAATGAAAGAAAATTAATGTATTTCCATTTTTCCATTTTCTAGTTGCAATTTACAGATGGTAAGTGCATAATCACTAGTGATCAAAATTAACAGACGCCAAAGAGGGATTGGTAGATGCACATAAAAGAAGGTTATATGATTTAATTTTATGATTTTCAGCCATGCCAAAGGCATCCTCTCAGAATGGAAAACAAATAGAATAGTCATAAAGACTACAGTCAAACAAATTGCTTCAGAAACTCAGTTGCAACCAGCCTTCCTCGTGTGTTCACAGACATTTTCAGTTCACTTATCTCCTTGTCAATGTCCTGCAATTCAAAACAAATAACTAAGAAAACATTTAAGCATATGTGAAAAGGCCTATTCGTAAAACAAGACTGACATCCAAATTATTACACTATAATGCTCATTTCATGGCATTTTCAATAAATTCTTGAACAGTCAATTATCAATTATTTAACATCTAGCAATTATCCTTTTCAACTAGGTAAGGCATAACTAATTCTTACTTCCATGAATTGCACAATAAAATCAATGAGTCTTTGTTTCTGCATCTCCTCACAGTGGTAGTTGGTGATGAGAAAGCTAATATCATAACCCTGAGAAATGAGGCACCAGATAATGATATAAAATCGTCAAAGAAGGAAATGAGCATTATCATGCAGAACTGACAAGGCGATTAGTCTCAAAATGACATTAAAATGTACAAACCAACATAAAAAATTACAAGCCAGAAGCATTAATTGTTGGATTGTTAAGTAAACACCAAGCAAACAAGCCGATCAAAACAAGAAATTTCCACATAAAAGAAAAAAGAAACACTAAGATTACCAACCTCTTTCCACTTGCAATGGGGATATGAACTACAGAGAGTCTATGTATAATAGTAATATTTCCTACAACATGATAGTTGACTTTTCTTTTTCAACCAATATCTGGGGAACTCTCCCTTCAGCTCACCAATATGAAATCAACATACCTGTACAGGCTTTCTTCTCAACACTTGAAACGCCTCGGCTCTCATTGATAGAAATCTAAGGAATTTTTTAGATAGGATATTTTCAAGTTCATCTGCCTGCTTCACCTGTACAATACGGAAAAAAAAGGAATATAATCATAATTCTATCGGAACTAAGACAACATACAAGCCATTAATTCATGATATAATGACAGACAACTTGTTGGGGAAGGTAAGCATAGCCTTTTTTCAGTCTTGGTTCGACGTGGGAGAAAAGAGGTAGCATAAACAAATAGCGCATGGTCATTGTTTGGGCTATAAACTACACCAGAATCCAAAGACATAGACTATTTTGACAATCAGGAGACGAAAACGAGTTAATTAGAATTAAGACATAGACTTTACATCTGTACCTTGAGGCTAATTCGAAGTGAATTGATGGATGTTTCTATTAAACATTTTTCAGCTTCATTTCGGCATATCAAAATCTGTAGTAGCAATACATGCAGTGAATTAGAATCCAAACATTGAAAATGAAACAAACCAAGCAAACACAGACTGCAGCATCTCTTGGTTAATCAATAAATGATGATTAGCCAAGAATCTTACAGGATTTAGCAGAAGCTCAGGGCTTGTCCTGCAGAAGCATAAGAAAAAAAAAGAAACAGGTTAGAAGATCCTTAAAAAAATGTATCCAATACCAGAACATTCGCATTTACGGACGCAGGAACCAGTACAGAGAACACACTAAATGACCAAAAGCGACGAACATAGTCAAAATTGTACAACAAAGTGACTTGTGAGGATTCAACTCCAAAAACGAATGAATGCCAAAACATACTTGACTTCAACCTCGGGCTTGTTATGCCTTTCAACTTCCTGGCAGGGAAAGTTCTGCAAGTAGCGCCATTTACATAACCCGTGAAATCAATCGCCGTTGCCAAAAAAAAAAACGAAAACAAAAAAAACAAAGTGGAGACGTGGATAATCAATCAGATCCAGCATATGCACATACCTGCAGGCACAAGGCTGCCTCGAGAGTGTTTCGTATGCATGTCAAGTACAGCCTCAATGCATTCGCCTGCGATGGATGGATAAACGAACTTGAGCAAACCAAAAGAAGAAACAAAATTCCCCAGGAATAAAATGTTTATATCGATTAGAAAGGGAAAATTTCCAGATAATTCATTCTTTTACCATTTAAGATCTCTGTCTATGTAGGATTTACTTCGGCGAACTCCAAAGATTTCTTTCAGTCGTCAGGTGAGTTCGGAACCGGGCAAAGTGGTGACGGATGATGGAAAGTGGATGTATAATTTCTACTGTGCGCTATAGTGTACAAGTAAGGGAGAGGCTTTGCTAAATTGCGCTTTAATATTCTCAAAGACGTATATGCCCCTATTGTTTTATTGATATTTCACTTGAATCCTTATTTTGAGTTTGTAAATAAGGTTTTGTTAGATCGACATTATAATTTCTGAGCTTGTACTACAGATTTTAAAGATAATCAGCTTAAACTAAAAATTTATTATATAATAATATGAATTCCAAAAAAAAACATGGTCCATTCATACTAAGTTCTATTTAGATTAAACCGACTGATCAAATGCAAGTTTATAACACTATTTCTCATATTTCTTATCCTAATGTAAGATTATTTAACTAAATTAAATAGATATCCATGACAGGTAAATTATATAGATATCCATCACAGGTCCGACCCGACCCCTCCCCGCCAGTACGTAACGCGGCACGCAACAGCACGACGCCCAGACACCCACTCCCATCCTCACCGAACGTTAACGAAAAGGAAACTGCGAATCCCGAAACAAAAAAAAAGAGCAAGAAATCCGAGAACTATCACTGCTTCCCTTGACGACGACGACGAATATGCACATGACCATCACCGTCTACGCTTGAGTATTTAGTAACAGGAAATTCTTCACACCAAATCATCGGAAAGAAATCAGAACCAGATCTCCTCTCGTTCGTCGCCCCCTAAACTATGCGGAGGTACACATTTCTCTATTTTTCTCTCTCGGTCTCCTCCTCTGTACCTGTTTTCTGAAACTAATGGTGATCATCTTGGTCTTGTTTGAATAGGTCGGGTCACCACAGTCACCGAAAACAAGCAGGGATAGCATTTAAAGGAACGGTAGCGAAGCTATCGATTGCCGTTATAGTTCTGTTGATCTGCACACTTTCGCTGCTGTTTTCCGCTACGAGTAACACAGCTTACGGATCTACCGGTCCTTCACAGGTTATTGTTTAGTTACAACTTACAAGAATTGCTTTCAACTTGGATGAGCTATAGATGGAGAATCTGAAAAGTGCCGTGTAGTTAATCCAAATTACGGCGACGAATCGTCGTTTGGTGTCAGTTACTGAATAACAGCTACTGAACTGAGGGTGGAGATTGCTTGTGTGTGTTTGTTTTTTTAAAAAAAAGTACAATGAAGTTATTTGTTTAGATATATCTTACAGCTGCATGGTTTATTTCTGGTTCTCGAACTTGGCCACCACTAGCTCTGCTTTGGTTCCTGTCTGAATAACTAATTTCTTTTCGTTTATGACTATCCAGATCAATGTAGAAGAGCTTTGGGAAAGTGCTGATTCCGGAGGCTGGAGACCATCATCTGCTCCAAGATCTGATTGGCCGCGTATGATCTTTTGATTTTTCTATCGAAATATTATTTCTAAAATGCATTAAATTGATTTTGTGACCAAGATATGTGGAGTTATATCATAAATCTTCTGTTCTTTACACCATGGCAGCTCCTACGTCAGAGACCAATGGGTATTTGCGTGTACGTTGTAATGGTGGCTTAAACCAGCAACGCAGTGCGGTTCGTAGCCATCTTTTGAGACTTCTATAACTATGAATTTGTTTGTTGCTGTTAATGTTCTAGTCACTTTTGCTTGCCAATTTTTATAGGCTCCAAACATGATAAGAATCTAATTACATTCTCCCGTCAATAATTTATGCTTGCTGCTATATTGTTTCAAATTGGTGTAATGTTTTGCTTTAGTCAGGAAATGCATTAGGATGGCAATGCATTTTTGATAGATTTATTAGTGAACAATTTTTTTTTTTGAAGGAATATTAGTGAACACTTAATATATAACATTTTGGATCTTCCAGATTTGTAATGCGGTTCTTGCTGCAAGAATCATGAATGCTACACTGGTGCTACCTGACTTGGATGCAAACTCTTTCTGGCATGATGAGAGGTATCTTTTTTGACTGTATGCTTTATTCAATCATTTGGCACTCATCTGCTCACTAAATAACGTAATTCTTACAAGCATTGGTTTGATATAGTTTATTCTTTTATCAAGAGGATCTATTCTCTTAATGTAGTAAATACAAGAAGTACATTCTATACAGCATTTAAAGCGGAATTAGTTGTGGCCATCTTAAATGGTTAGTTTGGCAACTATTTCTGTTCCTTCACTAACCTTGTTTGTGTTTCTCCTATTTTGGTTGTATTTCGTTTTGATACTCCATTGCCACAGGACTCCATGTTCTCTGAAAGTAATGATATCCTTATCCCCTATAGAAACGTGAAAGAAGCCACTTTACATTGCAGTAGTTGAGTATCATTAAGTGTTTGGGTCATGGTATGCTTCTTAAATTCTAGAGTATGCTCGACAAATAATCTTTTTTCTTTCTGCAGCGGCTTCCATGGCATCTATGATGTGGAGCATTTTATCCAATCTCTAAGATATGATGTAAAAATTGTTGAAAGCATACCAGAAATTCATAAAAATGGGAAAACAAAGAAGATAAAGGCTTTCCAGGTAGTGCACTTACAGTTAGTTTATCAGTTTCATCTCAGCTGTTGAACTGTTTCTCCAAAAATTTTGAACTCTTAAAGGTCTTGTATTTAATAAAATTTTTCTTTCCTGTTTCACATCTCAGATGCGTCCCCCTAGAGATGCTCCTATCAGTTGGTATACAAAGGATGCTCTAGAGAAAATGAAGCAACATGGAGCCATTTATCTCACTCCCTTTTCACATCGTTTGGCTGAAGAAATTGACAACCCTGAGTACCAGCGGCTGAGGTGTAGAGTTAATTATCATGCTTTGAGATTTAAGCCACATATTATGAAGCTAAGTGAGGCAATAGTCAATAAACTACGCTCTCAAGGTCATTTCATGGCAATCCACCTTCGTTTTGAGATGGACATGCTAGCATTTGCAGGGTAAGTAATCAGCTACCAATAGAGTTCTTGGGTCTTAATTTGTGTTCATATTTACATGTCATTCATTGCATGTGACATCTTTAGTTAATTTTAAGGTATGCCCTGAATCATGAAACTTGCTTCAAATATTTAAACATGAGGGTGTTTTATTGTTCTTTGTGGGGAAGGGCTGAAAGGGTGATATTGCTACAGATGTTGAGGAACTTGAAGTAATGCCAGGAGGCCCAAGAGGTGGTGGTTTACCCTCTGGCGGCTGTTTTTGGCTTGAGTCCGCTAGTCTTCAACTCATTAACTTAGTTGGTTTAAGATTAGACGATAGCAACCAATTTTACCTCTATGCAAGTTCTGATTTAGAATTGGTTTTCTGAAAATTTGTGATTGTTTCACATCTTTGAATTCCCTGGTGTATTTTCAGCGAACAAATTTTTTGGTTTTGTGTCCTTTGATCTTAATGATATGCAATGGATGTATGGAGTGAACCATCTGGTACTTATACTATTCAGTAAATTCTTTTGTTCGTAGACAAGAATTTTCTGTGTTTGTTGATGATAGTTATACCCAGTATTTTATTCTATTCTTTAAGAGACTTCGTTCAATCATTTGTATCCTTAACTAATATACAAAAATTCTGTAATTCTGATATTAATGGAAGTGATCTACAGGTGCTTTGACATATTTTACCCCAAGGAGCAAGAAATATTGAGGAAATACCGGAAGGAGAATTTTGCTGACAAGAGGCTCATTTATAGTGAAAGAAGGGCCATTGGAAAGTGTCCATTAACTCCTGAAGAGGTGATCTCTTGGTTTACTTATGTGTATTTCTGGGTCTACTCCATTGAAATGCAACGCTGATGATGTGATGGATGTCTGTTCTTCTAATTTCAATTACCATGTACGCACTGCAGGTTGGTCTTGTCTTACATGCAATGGGTTTTGACAATTCCACGAGGATATACCTAGCAGCTGGCGATTTGTTTGGTGGAGAGCGATTTATGAATCCATTTAGAGCTCTATTCCCTCGACTTGAGAATCACAGTTCTGTGGGCGCAGCTGAGGAACTAGCCACAAACACTAGAGGATTGTTAGGGTCAGCTGTAGATTACATGGTTTGTCTTCTTGCAGACATATTTCTGCCAACATATGATGGACCAAGCAACTTTGCCAACAACCTCCTGGGTCACCGTCTGTACTATGGCTTCCGGACAACTATTAGACCTGACAGGAAAGGACTTGCTCCTATTTTCATTGATCGGGAAAAAGGAAGGACAGCTGGATTTGAAGCAGCTATCCGCCGAGTTATGCTCAAAACAAACTTTGGCGGGCCTCACAAAAGGGTTTCGCCAGAATCATTTTATACAAATTCGTGGCCTGAATGCTTCTGCAAGACTAACGCACAAAATCCTGCTGACAAATGCCCACCGGAGAATGTTATGCAAATTTTGAATAGCCAGTTAGAGAATGAAATGAGTACTGACATGGAATCATTCAACCAAACAAAGTCAACGGCATTTTTGTGAGAAAGATAAGAATTTTCTTTTCACTCCCAGTACATTACATTTCTATACACCTTGTAGTGGAAGCTTCAAAACCAATTAGAGGGAAGCAGCTATTCAGATTGTAACTTTCAGGTAATATTATCTCAATTTGTTTATTTATTTGAATTCGGGAGCCATAAAAATACTGATAGTGCAAAGTTCAAAGTAATGTTTATATTTCATGTTTTGCTCTAATGAATCTATATGGGGTTATATTGTTCTCTCGAAGGTTTAATTCTCTTATTTTGAGTGTCGGTATTCATAACTTTTTTGGTCCCCAAAGAGCAAGTACATAACTATGGTGAATTGATTGTTTGCTGATCTCGTCGTTTTCTATGACCCGTCTAAAAGTATTTTTGTTGTGTGGAACAATGAGATTATGACCATATGTCTAGAGAATTTGCAGAATAACTGTCATCCGCTACGCCTTAAACTTTCTGGAAATTGTTTTCATTCTAGCCATGGTTGGTCACAAAGCCTTTGATTTTATTTATTTTTTGTTTCTTTGAGGCAACTAAAGATATATTTTAGGTGTTGATCCTAATCCTAATTGATATGTTCTCCATTTAATGCTTTCGTAATTTGGATTTGACTGATAAGACAAAGCTTAAATTTACCTTTATTTTTTTAGAAATATATATTCACTCGTAAACGTCAAGTTACCGGGTTCTGCAGGTTATGGGGTTATCTCTGGGGCTCGAGCAGCATAGATTTGTTAGTGGACAGAGAATACAATATCCGCTCATTCTCATCATGGGACGCATAGACTAGATTGGGCTTTCTTTTTCTTTTTGTTTAATTGATGTACTGAGATCGGTACCTCTGTGGATTAGTTTGTAGCAAGAGTAACAATACCAGTTTGCTTAGATGGCTACCGGTCTCTACTATATCTTTCGTGCTAATAGATCGTCCTTATGTCTAACCATATACCATTTTTGCCAATTCATAGGGTGATTGCAGTATGTCTTTCCCCTTAACTTGTCACGTACAGTATGCTAGGGTGAATGATGCACTGTATCGTCCATTGATCAATTTTATGGTTTTGAAGTGGTAGGTATAGAGTGACAGAGGAATAGTACGGTGGCATGCGGCCCATCGCCAAAATTTTTTTATATGGTCGTGTATAGGTTGCATAATGTTGTCGCTGACGTCTGTCACGATAGTTCCTGGTGCTAGGCTCGAGTCTCATCTCGTATTCAGACCGTCAGATCTATCGTCCCATTTTTAGCTGATGTGGAGAATAAAACATAGTAACTTCTGGAAGAGGCTGATTGGAATCGTGACACGTCTCTCCTGCAGCATTACAGGTACCCCAGGATATGACTCAAAGAGTACTTTTGACTATTTAAATCCGGAAAATGTTGAACTACATATAAGAAAAGAAAAAGAAACTAAGTCAATCTTTTTATTTTTTTTATAAGCGTCGAAGTCTACATTTAACGAACCGCTTGCTCTTCTAGATCACAGATATGCCAAAAAAGGAAAAGAAATATAGAAAAATAAAGGTCTCTAAAGGCAAGATAAAACGAAAAAAGTTTTAACTTGTTTTGAACCAACATTTACACGTGTAATTTATGAAATACCCAAGATTTTAGACACAAAAATAAGGCTGCATTCACGTTTACAAAAACAATTAGCCTGATGGTTGAACGCGCAATTTATTTGCTACATACAGCAAATGGCTGATATTTGTTGGGGGATAGTTCTGGAGTAGCTTGAGAATAGAAGTGAAATCCCCTGCTAGCAGACGTCTCCGGATTAGAATTAGCATTGCACAGCATATCCGAAGTAAAGTCTCCTGCAAATGTGACAAATGGCTCAAAACTTGAATTGTTGGTATTTAGGCCCTGGCCAGGATGGGTTCTTCGTCAGAAGAAACCACCTTCAAGTGGAGATCAGAAATCAGAAATGAAATATACCTGCGGACCCTCAGGGTCACTTAGTAGCGTGTCCCAGATATGAAGACTGTCAGCAAAATTGAATTCCTGAGTCAAGAGGAGAGTAATCCACCGAAATGCATAAAATTGGGGGTTTACCTGTTTTTATGACAAAAGAAAGCCATCTGAGAATTTCGAAGACAACAGTTGTCTTTTGAGTAAATAGTTATTTTCAGAGAACTGTTTTATATCAGAAAAAAAGCAACACGATAATATTTTACTTTGGTGGTGATCTCAAGATGACGCCAGAGTTCTTCATCATGTTCCTTTAGTAGCAGCGACAGCTTCGTGATAGTTGAACGAATACCCACAACACTGTTGTCTAGTTGCTGGCAGAAATTATCTCGGAAGCCACTAAGTAACTCAACAAAACAGAAGAACGTGTCTGCTTCGGCAAATACCTGCATAACTTAAATACAGGAAATTACTAGGATATTAAAATCATTGGACCTATTGTTTACAAGCAGAAACCAAAAGTTTTATAGTGTCGCTGGTTTTGCCATATGTTGTTGTATGTTCTATACACCAAAAGCAACAGACTGTCTGTACAGTTTTGTTATTGGTAGGAAGACAAAATTTCTGCCATTCTAACAAGTCCTTTCTATTTATTAAGTTAATTTTGTGTTCAGCAATGAAGGGGACACCATTTCTTTCTTTCCCTCGTTCCATCCCTGACCACCAGGTGGTGTGATTGACGATGACATGACATGTTCTTTGTGTAATACTATGAAACCCGTCCAAGCAGTGGTGAAATTTACAAGTTTATTGAGATATTGATGGTATGCAGTTACATGCCAAAATGATAAAATCATTGTTGAAGACATTAATTTCATCAAAAAAATGATTGAAGGTGGTTATATCAAATTCGTTTAAGCCATACAAACAGATATCATAATGCAAAAAACTGACCGCCATATCCTGGTCGGGGTCACTCCTGAAGATGTAATACAGAGGTGCCAATATCTCGTTCATCCCTTGGACATATCTGATGCCTGGATTTAGCTTGGCAAATATAATTAATATGTTTCTCAAAGCCTCCTGGATATGACAGTTATAAGAAAGTCAGCTAAACAGCTAATGTCTGTATCAAGTATCAAAGTAAAAACAAGAGCGCACCTGATTAGATTTTGCACAAGATGAGTCCCCAGAGAAGAAATGAAAGTCTGGATGGGTGCGTTTCACATCCCGGTCAATCTGTTCTATAATCTCTGAATCCTAAAAACAGCCATGGTCAAAGATTGCACTCTACATGAGACTTCTTTTAAAAAAATTGTCAAAAAATTAAAAAGGCATGAGATGCCTAGTTCCTAAACCAATATCCACACAAGAGAAAATTTCACAGTAAAAAGGTTTTTCTTTCAAGAGAACACTTCTAAACAATTCATGGCACCTAGCAGAACAAATTCATAATCATTTTCATTTATAAACAAAGAACACAACCAAATCAAAGCAACTCATATATAATACCTGGAAGAACTGATTCCAGATGCTCGTCTTCCCAAGGCTCAAAGGATGCTCTCCATGAGTTATTTCTGATCTGGAAAGCATACCACCATTTTCAAATTTGTCGCTGTCATAAATTGAAGACTTCTCCAACCTCCTTGTGATTTCTGACTACCTACCCATAAAAATAATGAGAAAAGAAGAAGCAGCTACAAGGAACAACAATGCAAATACACCATAAACTCTTGTCACACAAAGACCTAATGTCATGGACCCATCACCTTTCGCTAGTGACCTAGTGAACTAGCACTTGATTAAAGATAGTTCAACTATGTCACGGAAACATGTATATAACCAAATTATGATTCACGAGTACAAGAAATTGACGAGAACTTACAGGATTCATCAAGAGCTCCTCTTTAAAATGCTTGTACTGAGATCTTTTCTTAGCCAACTCCGATGACCAAAGCGCCCGATCAGGCGATAGATAACCCAACAACAGCTGCCACATTCGTCCATACCAACTCATTACACACCAAACACACTTCAGTTCACAAACAATCCGTTACGACAACATAGATCGAACTAAAACGATACAAATACATAAAAAATTTACCTTCCAAACCGTCGAACGGACACCTCCATCATCAGGAATCCCCTGCGACGCCATCCTTCTTAGTTCCCGCATATTTATCATTTTCCTCGACAACTGTAAAGAATAATTCACCAGTACAGAGCTCTAAAAAAGAAACATTCTAAATGATTGTAAGATAGAAGGTGAAGAAGAGTTTCCTCAAAAAAAAAAGGTAGAGAAGAGGAAGTAAATTCAAACCTCAGCTAAGAGCTGAGCCTGCCTTGAATTATCCTCCGCAGAAGGACTCGTCAAGGAGGCATTAACGTCATCATTTCCTTCTATGCCTTTAACCTGACCGTCAGTGTTATCGCTGCAGCCGTTATTGCTAATTTTACTGGCGCGTGAGTGGTTGTCCTTAATTTCTAGTTTTGGAGGACAAGGCTGGGACTCGTTGATGAGGGCCGGAGGTGGCGGTGGTTTTGTAGGGAACACTCTTGCAGTTTCCGCGATCGGAAAAGGCTTGTTAGGGACGCGATCTTCGGCGACGGATTCGGAGGAAGTGGAAGGAGGGGAGTACCAGAGAGAGCTGTTGAGCCAATCAGGTACTTTTTTCTTCACCATTGTTAGCGGAGATGTATTTATCAGTAAAAAGCGCGAGTTCGTGTATTTATTTTTGTGTGATTAACGAAATCGCGCGGTGGCGGCTAGGCGGATGCAAGGCTTCTTCATCGCCCCTTTCTTTCTCTGTTCCTTCTCTGAGGAAAATAGGATGCAAATTGATGACTTTTGAAGTGACAGTTTGGTTACAGAATAGATGTGAAGGCGTGACCTGTAAATGCCAGATAACGGTTAGCTCACTTAGGAAAGGAGGGCAAAACCGTCATTTAAAATTGGTCACTGCCTAAATATCACAGAAATTTCCTCCGCTAAACAAACATTAGAGATAGCAATAATCAATACTGTTTATAGGCCAGAGGTGGAAAAGTGCATTGAAGAGAAATGGATACAATATAATAAAATAACGTAGTAGCCAAGTACAAAAAAAGGCTTTCATCTCAGTGTCTCGTAATGACCAGCACATACTTCAGAAATTTAACCTCAATGCACCCTCTCTCCCACTAGCTGCTAGAATAGCAAGATATCATGACTCCATTTGTTGAAATAGACTTGGGTTTATTGGCTTTTGTTGGCTTGTTTCTTTCAGGTCCATGTGTTTAGCAGCAGCAGTCTTCCAGATCACGGGTGAGGGGGGAGAGCGCCCTGATGGAATGATGTATGCTTGCTTCTCAATCAATGGCGCATTGGCACATCAAAGTAGTTTAGTGGAAAACTTGTCCATGTGCTTTAAAAGTAATGATGTGTAAAAAATGTATCAATTGATAAGATGGTAGCAATGTAGCATACCAGAATAGTGCTTCTTTATGTCTGTAGCTTTTCAACTCGTGGCTTGTGGAGGAGACAGAAAAGTAAGATGGCATATGACCTTTCCTCACGCCAATGGCTGTGTTGAAATGGAAATTCATGATGTAGTCACGAGGTTTACTGTTGAAAAGTAACATGGAAATCTGCAACGAACTTCATATCAAATCTGAACAAGAGTTGAATATGAAATAAATGAATAAGTAATGGCTACAACATCAAGAAATGAAAGATTAGAATGAATTGCAGTAAGCCGTCCGCAAGTAATACGCAGCATCATTCATTATATGCTGATGTGCAGACAAATTGTGAGGACCCCAAAAAAACTTTTCTTGGTGCTTCAGGTGGAACTTGCAAGATGGGGCATTCCATATCTCAGTCGTTAATCAAATGAATGATAACGTGAGAGCTAGGGAAGTTAGGGTTAAATCCTGCCACTGCGAACAATCACTTGAAATGTCGAGCAGTGCCCCAAAAAAACTTGGTTCGCAGCGTGACAATGTCATTTGAACCATAGCTAACTCGTGTGGGAAGAAAGACCGCGTATGCCACCAATCTGCTGTTTAATGAAAACTCATAAAAACCCATTTTCCTGTCACGTCAAACCATGAAAACAACAAGTCCTGCACGCAATTAGGCACACTTATGGTATATGTAAACTCAACCACCCAAGCATAAAATAAACAAATAGAAAAGAATATGAGGGTAAGGCATAGAAGTAAAATGTAAAATGCCTCGTAATATGAATCTAGGAAAATTTTATCAGCATACCGTACCTTGTTACCAGTAATCCCGGCATGAGCAAGTGCCGTCCTTGAATTGGTGGAATCTGCTTCTATCTCTCAATATGATCACTCGTTGACTAATTTTACTAGCATATTTCATGAAAGAATGACAATCCCCACAAACACGCAAGTTTTTCATAATTCTAACGGTCATCCCAGGAGAAGTATGAACGAGTGCAAAAGCGAGTGCCAACTTCTCACCATGAGTTCCCACTCCATCTTCGTTCTCCTCTTCTTCAATATGATAAGGTACCAACTCAGTTCCAGGCTCGTGCTCTTGTTTCAATGCACCAGACATTATTTCTTCTAACTTGAGGTATATTTCTTTGGTGTTACAATAAGCTAAATCACCAGACACGATACGATGCACTTGGCCATCTACCTCGATATAACTCCATCCTAGATCTTTCTCGATATGCCTTTTCTGCATTAACATTCGCACTCTCTCTGCATCTTCCAATCGTCCAATCGCAGTGTAAACATTTAACAGGAAAGCATGGTTTCCAGGACGTTTAGGTTCAAGCTCCACAATCTTCTGTGAGGCTAACTCTGCCATCCTGATATTCCTGTGAGCCCTACACGCACAAAAGAGAGCTACCCACACCGTGAAATCAGGATCAATGGGCATCCCTTCTATAAAACTGAGAGCTTGCTCAAGCCGACCTGCTCTGCCTAGCAGATCAACAATCAGCACGCAATGCTTCATAGAGGGATCAATGCTGTAATCAAGTGTCATGCTGTCAAAGAAATTCCGCCCAAGCTCTACTTGGCCTGAGTGCGAGCATGCAGTTAACAAGGCAAGAAAGGAAACCTCATCTGGCTTAACACCTGCAGTAACAACAAATTCAGCTTGTTCAGGAGATCATGCGAACACATTGAAAGGAATCATCTAAAGCATTGAAAATTTTTACCTGCATACATCATCTGCCTGAAGCACTGAATTGCTAGGTCAAAATTCCCATTAAGGGTCCAACCCCATATCATAGCACTCCAAGCAAGAATATCTTTGTGTTCAGTCTCCCTGAACACCTGACCTGCAGACTCAACATTCCCACATTTTGCATACATATCAATCAACGCGTTACCAATAGCTCCATTCACAGAAAAACCGTTGTCCCTTATATAATTGTGAATCCGCAATCCAGAATTAAGGGCACCGATCTTCGCACAAGCAGAAAGAGCAGAAACAATGGTGAAATTATTTGGCCTCATACCATCATCCAACATATGATAAAACGTGGTCAAAGCTTTTTCATGGTATCCACAAAGCGAAAGCCCATTAACCATTATGGTCCAAGAAAAAACATTCTTCTTAGGCATCACGTCAAAAAGCTTCGTCGCGCGCTTCACATCCCGACGCTTGAAAAATCCATCAATTAGACTATTCCAAGAATCAATATTGCTCTCCGGCATGGCCTCTAACAGTCGAACGGCTGTCTTCATATCCCCAGCCTTACAACACCCATTAATCACCACATTCCACAACAATGTACTCTCCCCTTCAAATCTCTGAGGGCTTTCATCGAACACCTTCAACGCTAATCGTGATTTTTGCACCTTTACGTACATATCCAACAAAGATATCCGAACAAACGTGTCAAACTCCTCTCCACATTTCATAACCATGCAATGCAAAGAGCCTCCAAGCTTTTCCAAGCACAAACCCGCAATGGATTGGAGCACAAACGGGTAGGTGAGCCGGTCGGGTTTGACACCCGACCGTAACATGATCTTAAAACGAAGTATAGAATCAAAAAAGCGTGAATTCTTTACAAGACCACGTATTAAGGCGTTGAAAGTGAACAAGTTGTTGTCACAAGTGTACTGATCGAAGATTGAAACGGAACAGTCGATGGAGTCGCGGAGAGAATAAGAAGAGATCAATTGGGTAGTGAGGTAGCTGCTAAACGAAAGGTCGCGAAGGAGGATTTGGGCGTGGATTTGTCGTAGTTGGAGGCTGGTTCTCGCAGAGTGGATGAGAGACTTGAAGTGAATTTCAGCTCGATTTAGAGGGAGTGTCAGTTTAGGAAGAAGGGTAGCGGGTTTCTTCTTCTTCTTCTGTTTTGCGGGAGAGGACTTGGATTCCATTTTAATATCGGGAGAGCATCGTGGTTCTTTCTTAATCCTGGGAGGCAACTTCGGTAGAAACAGTGCCGCAAGTGATTTCATTGCTCTACTTCCGTGCCATGTTTAGGCGAATCAAGGCAATATATACAAGCTAAGCTGAGCTAAGTAGTTCATGCTTGAAGATGATAACTGAACAGAGAAAACTGCCGCCTAACACAACGGGCACCTTACGGTCCAAGTTGTGCTACTTATCGGAGACGCAGTTGAGCTCCGACGATTGAATGACTTTGCTCGTGAGAGATGGGAGCAGATGTTGGTAGAGGTCAGAGTTATAGTCTCCTTTTGCGGGGAGGGAAAGTGGAACGCTTAAATCAAATGAACTGTTAAGGCCGTGTTAATGAGCCCATCTTTGGTTATGAGAACAGAAATGACAGCCCAATACCAGTTAATACCCTGTCCACTATCAGGCCCATTCATAGAAGGCCCAAAGATGAAGCACAACACAAGTGAGTAACAACTACAAGTCCTCCACCACCTGTCATTCTGTCGCTCACCGCTGTAACTAACTGTTAAAAGGCGAACCTTTCCCTTACTTTGTTCCTCCAAGCTTTGCCGAGAAAACACGCTTTTATTTTCTCAAGAAAATCAAAACCTCCCACCAATCACAGACACGTAGTCGTCGTCTTCCATGATCTCCAAACCCTAACTACCTCTTCGCAGTATGATGAGGTCAGCCCTTGACCTCTTCTTAGACGAACCAATAACACAAAGAGTCGCTTCGTCTTTTCCAATCTCATCAGAAAACGTTGATGGAACCGCAGCGAGAAAAATTGACACCCGGAAAACCCGAACCCGACAAACCGAAAGTAATCGAATGGGAGGATTACGAGCAGGAACTTGCGCGTCTATGGAGCCTCACCTCTGCCATCAATGAATCTAAAAAGAAAAAAGAAGTCCTCCACCAAAAACTTCAGGCACTGATTCAGGTACTTTTTTTTTTGTTATATTAGTTCTCGGTTTGCTCATTTCCTTTGTTTCTTTTGGGGGATTTAATTGATTAACTGACCCGCGTATTAGCGGGCGTCAATGCGGTTGGCAGGCGCACACGTTGTCGTTGGGTAGATTAAATTTGTTGGAGGAGCTGAAGGAGAGAGCGGAAGCGAGGGAATCGGCGATGAGAAGAGTGGCGGAGCAGACTAAAGTTGGGAGGGAGAGTGCTAAGAAGGAAGAGGAGCGGCTCAACCTGGAAGTTAGGTCATTGTTAGTTGCTGGTTCCTCGCTGTCTATTGCTAAAAAACAACTTCAGGTAACACATCTTTGTGGTCTGGTTACGGTTTTCCTGAATTGGATAGGAAATTCTTTGAATATGGTTTTAAACGAGGTGACTGAATTCCTTTTCATGTTTATCTGATGGTGATTCTAATGCAGGAATCGAGTAGTTCTCTTGCTGGAGAGAAGGGTTATGGTCGTCTTAGAAACTTGCAGAGGAAGCTAAGAATGAGACAACAGTATATGGTATCACAAGTTGCATTGCTCTATCCTGTAAAGATATCAGCTAGACCGTCAGAAGAGCAAGAACTTGAATCTTTTCCAAACAGTAGTAGAACAGGTAAGACGATAGAGCGATGTGAATGAACAAAATTTCGTTCTTTGAAAATTTTTCATAAAATAAAGCGGATCTTATAGCTCCATGAAAATTATCTAAAATTCGAAATAATCCTCCTGAGCCTCTACCCTTTCGGGATTGCTTAAACTATGAACTCTTTCGTGGGGGAATCTCTTAGAAATGGGGTATTGATGTATTATGGGTCGGCATAAGCCAAGATATTAGATTATAACTAACTAATTCGCATTTTTGTATACATATTGTAAAAAAACTTGCCTCTTAAATCTTAGTTCGGCTTTTTGTGACAATTCAAATTCGTATGTCCGACAGGGATCCAGAATAGTCTTGCGGCTTCTTGCTGCTTGCCGGTTAAAATTTCCCCTCATAATGCGTTCTTTCTGTTTATATTGCAGCACATCTTACTAGTTTTATGGCGATGTCCCAATGTTGTGTGACTTAGTTGAGTGGGTCTGTCATGATGTTTATGCTGTGGAGTTTTCTATTGTGAATTTATCTTCATTTCCATGTTAAAAGAGGTCCTGAATGTTTTATTTCATGATTATGCATTTCTTCTTTGATAATTTTTCCAGCCTTGTCTTGACCAGGGAGCTTCATTGCATCTAAACCTGTTAATCAAGGATCCCTGACAATCTTAGGGCTGCATTTGAGTATGACTCCTTTTACGAAGATGAGTTTTTTCACCGATAAAAAGGAGGTCCAGAGGTCTGCAACTGCCCTGGGATATGTTGCTCACGTGTGTATCTTCTTTTGGCTGAATGTAAATTCATAAATTTGCAGATTTGCGATAGTGTCTTCTATTCATATTATTAAATTTATTGAGGATCATTTATCATTTAGGTTTCTGTAACAGGTGCACTCCTGAATGTCTTCTTAAAATATACCATGCTGATGCAACTGAGGGTTTAGATGCTATAATTTAAACATTCTTCCTGCTGTCCTGGATTTTGTTGCAGGCTGTCTCACTTATTTCTTCATACTTAGAAGTTCCTTTGCGATATCCTTTGCGCTTGGGTGGCTCACGGTCATATATTAACGACTATGCTCCATCAGCAGAATCAACTACAGCTGATTTGTCATCTAGTAGTACATCATCTTCTATCAATACAAAGCCAGTTGAGTTTCCCCTCTTTCTAGAGGGTCAGGATACAACACGGGCTGCTTATGCTGTGTTTCTGTTAAACAAGGTGCGTTCTGCCACTTTTCCACACTTTTCTTGATGGAAGGAAAAGGCTTGTTAGATTGTCTAGTTTGGACCACCATGTGAATTAAGTAAAAGCTCTTTATTATTGTGTCAGGCTTGTTAGATTGTCTAGCTTGATGTAATACCATTTATGGGGTTATCCTTTAACATTGAGATTTCCTTCTGGTTATAGGATTTGGAGCAGCTCTTGAATTACATCGGTGTTAAAAGCTTAGGACCTCGTCATGTATTGGCTAACTTGAAGGAACTCATGAGGATAATCCAATCTGCAGAATTTCTAGAATCATGACCTACTCTCTCTAATTTACATCATGTTGTAAATGGATTTCTTGTATTCTTACACGGGTGCAAATTTTTTGATGCAGCACCTAGCCATAGTTCCTCGTCAAATTTTCAGTTTGATTACAAGCCATGGACAGTATGGATTCTTTTTGAAATTTACATCCATGTATTGTGAGCTACGAACAGTAACTACGAATACCTCAAAAGAACTAGATTTTGTGTATCGTTTAATCGCATGTGAACCGTATATTTTTTTTCCTTCATTTCCGCGTGTTTGCAGATGGCTTCAATGGATGTATTGGATAGTCTACTACTTGACACCAACTGGTTTTTCTCGTAACTAAATCCTAAAATCAATTTCGATAATTACAATTCTTACATTTTATGTACCATTAAAAACAGAAAGGATTGGCCCAAGTAAGGTGGGGATAAAACGGAGGGCAGACTGGATGCTAGGCTTTCGTTTGGGCCTTTCGGTCCATTTTGTTTCTTACAAAATTTTCGCGTTCACGTGTGTACCGCCAAACAAACAGGCAGACTATGCCGGGAGAAAGTCCCTCGAAAGGCATATTTGAAGCAGGAAGTATCCCATCAGGACCCACTCAGTATACACACCTTAACTTGTTTTGGTTTCAAACCTGCAACTAGAGTCAGACTTGCACTAACTATACTGACTTGCAGTTACGATGACGATAGTCGCCACTGAAACTTGCTCCATTCAAAAGATTTGAAAAAGGGGTTTCCTCTGCCCTGAATTTTCCTTGGTTTCTTTAGTAACCGAGGCTTAATATCGCGTGACATTGCCCATTTTTCAAGACATCAAACTGAATCTTCGAGAGTCGAGGACAAGCTTTTGAAATAACTACTTGCATGCACCACTTCAGCGGGACTGACCAGCATTTTTTTTTCATTAGGCCTTTTCCTTTGGCTGAACTGTGCTGTGTTTCAAGTGCTTGGCTATGGAAGTGAATAGTCGGGATCCAAGAATTTTGATTTCGCTCCAGAGCCAGGTTTATCTTCCATTTCTATGTCTCTTCTCACTTGGAAGTTGATTTTAACTTCGTTTCCTCTCTTAAAGTGCACTTTCGGTTTGCCATTTGCTTCTCTTTATTTGCTTGGTTTTTGTGAATTATTATGTCTTTGAGTCGGATCATCAAGCTTGGTTTTCGTTCTGTTTAATCTGAAGGGATGCTAATCTAACATTTTTAGTGGCTTAAGCTATTTAACCTGTTTTCCTGTTGCAATTCTTGTGCACAAACTACTTGATCAACTGCCCTCATGGTCTGTTTTTGTTATTCAAACCATGAAACTAGTTTTTGTCTCTCTTAGAAAGAAAGGCTTGCTCGTACATTAGAGTTTTTATACTTTTCGTGTCCTCTGCTACCCATCAATGGCTGCGATTTGCTGTGTTCTTCTGTCATGGATTTTTTATTTGTCAAATGCAAGAGATGATCGTCATGATCTGTCATATATTTATGAACTTTAGGATGGTGTTTTGACGGACTTCAAGGTCAATCACAATGTGCGGCTAGCCAAGCTCATGGATGCTTACTGCAAGCAAAAGAATGTGGGTTTCAAGAGTTTGGTTTTTCTATACAATGGCAAACGCCTTGAAAGAAGTAGTACACCGGCTCAGGCAAGTTTTTTTCCTACATGCCAAAAAAAAAACTTGAGTAGATGAGTTGATAGGCAGTGGTAAACAGGAAAGAAGACAACCAAAAGAATCTCAAATCCTGCTATGACTTGACCTGTTTGGTGGTCAAATGCTAAATTCTTTTACATTTCTTCTCTATGGTTACAGAGGTTGGTTGTTCCTTCTGATGTGCAGCTCAGGATGGAGAAAAACAATGTAATCGAGGTCGTGCAGCATGTACACGGAGGTGGTTGCAAAGGGCCAAAGGCTTCGAAATGCTTGTGAACGGTAGGAGAAATCGCGTAAAAGTTCAAAATGCTTAGTGCTTGTTTAATGAAGCCTATTTTGTTTTTCCGATTCACGCCTAGTTGCAGTATATGACACATATATATCTATGATCTCAGGAAGACTTCTTAAACTCTGCCTTTGCTGGCATAAATTGGATTGCTCTTTTAGATGAAAATGCACAGTTGTTTCTAGTACTTTTATTTGGTAGTTTCAGTATGCTTTCCAATATTTCCTGGATTCGGCAAAGAAGAGCATTTCTTATGCGAAATCACGCACGTTATATTTTCTAAATGAAGAAGAAATCAGAGAGAAAATATCAAACACTACATAAGGTGCCCCAAATTCTAACAAAACTGTCTAACACCTTCCTCCTGTCGGATGGAAGGACTACTGGAATATGGGTGGAAAAGTGAAAAACAGGACTAATAAATTGCTAATGCTTAGCAAGGCTGTTGCGACCATGACCTGCACACAAGCATTAGGATCATTATCCATGGGAATAGAGGGGGGCGATCCAGGAATCAATCCGTTATTACCATCACCGATTGGTGTCAGTGGATTCGGAGAAGTTGTAGTTGCTGGTGTTATACTTGCAGTTGTAGGTGTCCCTCCAGCCGTGCTGGAAATTTCTTGCACAATGTACAGTTGATCAGATAGAAAATAAAATACGGTGAAAAGTGCACAGACAAAAACAAACAAGCCCTTATGCAAGCACAGAATCACAAGAATTGAAGTCTCCATCAATTGAAAAATAACCAATACAGCACAAAGCACAATGTAGTCATTGGCCAGCCTTGGAGGTGTACTGATCATAAAGAGCACAAAGCCGTGATTACTGGTCCTGAAAGAAAGATTCCCTGGAATGCCACCCTACAGTATGCAATAACTGTGCCTTTTATCTGCTTTTCAGCAACACATGTTCTCATATAATGGTAAACCCCCTTTTTTTTCCTTTTTGATTATCAAATGTACGTAGAAACTGTGACTGTAACAGTGAAGAAATTAACAGGTACCAGTCTGCCACAGAGACTAATTAGTTCATGCGCTTTAATTCTGACAGCTTTTCCTTTGCATTTTAAAAGAAATCTTGTGATAATTGCAGGCATATTATCGGATCAAGAAGCCCGAACCCACCATCATCATTCAGTTCCAAATGGAGACAAACAAAAAAATTATCTGCAGAGTTATTTCCCTGTTAACCCTGGGAAGTCGTTGTGGGCCTACAAGTCAAAGTTGGACCCCAGAAGCTAAAGCAACCAGGCTAAATTCCGAGGGTCTACTCTAGACAACGCGGGAACTTGGAAAATTTGATTCGTCAGACAGAGCAGTGTCCTTATTTATTCCATAAAGGAATCACACAAATTTTAAGAATCCTGCTCTACCTTTTTCTTTTTACCAAGAGCAAAAGCCAACGGTTTAAAACGCAGGCTGCAGGGAGGTGCTTGTCAAGATATGCAGAACCTACTGTTAAAACGAGCCACGAGTAGCCCATGCCCCGAAGAAGAGTATAGAAATGTGACTGTGTGACATGACAGAGACAACTTGGAACAGGCTTCATCAACATTCAGAGACGACCAAACTGTTAACAGTATGGAATTATCATACACTTATCTACAGCCAACAAAGACACCGGTAATACAGTCCCATCTCCCTTTGCTCCGTCATTACAAGTTCACATGTTTATCAAGTTGCAAAACAGCAAGTAATGAAAAGAACCCACTGTTATGTGTAGCTTGAGAAAAATTTCTTCGCTTTAAGCTACTTGCTAAGAACCATTATAAAAATGATAAAACCCGCGCACCACTTTTTAAAAAGGAAAAGATGGTGTTATATTCATACCTGAGAGATGATGGATACACACAAGATCCATAGCCTACGTTGAAAAGCAAAACACAACGTAAGCAACCATCCACAAATACGACCCTCTCTCTTTATAAAATAATACTAAATCATAATAAAATACAACCAACTTAGTGCATGTAAGTGGGCGTATAGATATGCAAGATTGATTGAAATTAACCACAAAAAGAAAGGGAACCAAGATACTTACTAGGGTCTGTTCTGGCAACATTTGCAGTTCCTGCAAAGTCGCATGAACCAGGGGCCATGCCCTTGCGCTGGAAATAGCTGTTGAAAGCGTAGGAAGCGTGAGCCTGGATTGTGTTGGGTAGGAAACACAAGCCATCTGTCTGTAACGGGGTGCAATCAGCTCCAGCACCACATGCATAGTCAAGAGCAGTTTGCAGGGCCTGGTTGCTCGAGTCACTCCTAGCAACACACCAGTCCGCTGACACTACGGAAAAGAAGATAGTACCCAGAGCTTGAAAGGTAAGAAAGACGCAAACAATTAGCCCGCTAGAGAGTACGGCCATGGAGAGAGGAGGGTACTACAGGGTGGTGAGCGAGCGTGAGTCGGACCTTAGTTGGTAAAGCTGGAGAGATATACAATATATCTAAAATCCAGAAAAAAAGACAGACGAGCAGTGGATTTCTTTAGTTCATCTTTCGCTTCCCAGGGACCTTTATTTCACTTTCTGTTGTCTATTGATGGATGAGTAAGCACCTTTTATATTTGCCCTTAAATTAGTTGTTCAATATTAAAGAAAATAAAGCAAAAAACCATGTTTTGGGATTTCTAAAATTAGAGAAAAAGCAATTAAAAAAATAATGAAATTGTGAAAAACTAATTTTCGACACCTGAGAGATTCGAACTCTCGCGGGGAAACCCCATGTACTTAGCAGGCACACGCCTTAACCACTCGGCCAAAGTGTCTTCATGTTTTTACATTGTTTTTCTGTTATTATGTATTTTTCAATTGGGCTATTAGGGTCCAATCTTTCACTCTCCGCGGGAATAATGGTGTCACGTCTCAATCAAGAGGCCCACACGTCTGGGCTACATATACAGTACATATAATCCCGCAATCCTTTCATTGGGTAGGAATAGATCAATCCGAGTCGCCAAGCACCGCCATATTGAAGTTGAATATATAAACCGACTGGTAAAATTTTCTACCTTAGTCCAAAGGTCTGAACAATTGCGCTCCACCAGTCCGCACGAGAAGGATGACTCATATCCTTTTTTCTCTATCTCTATACGATCTACAATTGATTTTTTTTCTTTTAATTTCTGTGTCTGAGTTAATTGATATTTGCGTGTGCAAGTTCGTGTTTCATTCTTGACTTTGATTTTTATGCGGGAACCAGAGAGATCTCGACCGCGAAAGGGCTCAGGCTCTCAACGCCGGCAAGGGAAACAAGGGAAAGGACGACGACTTGACCCACGAACAGCGCCGCGAAAGGTTCCTATTGTTTGCGTTCATATTTGTGATACTGTTGACTCCGTGAGATGTTAAGATTGAAACCTGACTCCTTTTCTGTTTTTTCCTTTCTGATGGTGAAGAGACGCGAAAGCGCTGCAAGAGAAGGCGGCAAAGAAGGCGGCACAAGCGGCGGGAGGTGCGGAATCATCGGGAGGTAAAGGGAACAAGAAATAGTAAATGCAAGATGATTTTGATTGAGGTGTGTTGTTGTTATGAACTTTGTTGGTCGTTAATTCAAACATTTGATCTTCTTGACGTAGAAGATAACTGATTGCTATTTCGAATATTAATAAAAATTTAAATTAAATTAAATTATATATATATATATAGTATTTATATATTAACAATAATTTTAATATAAATTCATTAAAATAAAAAAAATTCCCTCTGATTATTAATGGCGTGATAGCATCAGGTTTGGAAGTGAATTCTTCTTGCGGCAGGTAGATGTGAAGATATTGAAAACTCTGGTGTTTCTAGATCATGGAGGCCTTAGCCCTATGAGTTGTGGAGTTTTATTTTAAGAATCAAAGTAGAATTCCATTCCAGAATTGGTAATCTCTATATTTTGCCTATTTTCTGGAATGTATGCTCTTTCCATCGAACCTTTTTCATTCGATCTGGCCACCGTTGAAAACTAGGGGACACGACGTTTCATTGCGAAGTAGCCTCCTGTCTTTGTGCAAAGAACCAATAGTGCTGTCTATAATTTGGTGATGACAATATTCACCGCTAAAAGATTTGAGGAATTAAGATTGCTATCGAAGCGTGTCAATTCCAGTATTGAGTTAGCCGAGTCTCTCATCACGCCCTCTAACATTATATTGAATCGGGATAAAACATTAGTCTTATATAACGGTACGGTAAATACTAATTTTACGCCGAATAAATATTAAAAAAAATATTTTGATTCGCAACAGAAACAAAAAGAGTGCAACGAAAAAAAGTAGAGAACAACGGAGACTAACGTGCCATCATTCACTCCATGCTCTTCCATAAATTCTCCTCCCCGGTCTCTTTGTCATCCTTTCATTGAGCCGTCTCCACCTGTTGTAGTTTACTAATAATAACCCTTAACCGATCCCATGATACAAAAATAGTGTTCAAAGATGCCACCTCTCCACCCAACTCCCGAAGTCATGAAAATGTCTATTAGCCAAATTATAATTGGGTCTGGACAAACTAACACTACGATAAACAAAGAGGAACCAAAGGGAGTCAATGGCATAAAACAATATAAAGTGATGGAGTTGTTGGTGTTAATAAATATCAACGTAATTTAAGATAATATTAAACGATGACTTTTTTGTTTTTATTCTTGAAAGACACATCAGAGCTAAACAAAATTATCCTGCAGGGGAGCGCAAATACTAACTATATGGGGAGGTGAAGATAGCCAGCTAGCGTCCATACAAGGCAGTTGTTTCTGGTTTCATTGGAAGATTTATTATGCTTCAGCAAACGAGAGGAAGCCATTACTTAACAAACCCTCATGCTTTATGAGTAGTTCTGATCATTAATTGCAGATATTAGCTAAATTCAATCTTGACGACACCACCTCATTATTACAAAGAGACCGTTTTTTGTTTAACTGAGCTTTCTCTCGTTTCAAGCATCAATGATTGGTAGGAGAAAGATTTTGGCACATGGATCCACCTCATTGTTAGCCGCTTGCTCCACGCACACGTTTCTTTAATGCTTTTAACCTTTTGTCAATTAGCTTCCCGTGGCCTTTGCCCACATTTTTCTATTACAGCACCTTTAACTGTTGTCGACTTGACCAATCATTAAACTAATCAGCTTATGATGATAACTGTAATGACTTTGATAATCATTTCTTTATTTTTTTTAAAAAAACATAGCATAAAGTGCACTTTAACTATTGGTTTTGGTGGGTGTCATGATGGTACTGGAGGACATATTTTGATTACTTCTTCAGTTTTTTCAGGACTGGGATAAGGTTTCTTAATGTATCTTGCTGAAGGATTATCTGGCTGGCTGCCTCTTGCTTTCTTTCGTGATGCCGCGGAGAAATTTAAAACCACATTCTTCATTCGAAATGAAGCTTTTGAATCAGTTGGCTAATTTATTATATTGATGTTTATCTTTAAGACAAGAATAGATGTCCTTAAATAACATAACTTATTACGATGGATTTCCGACATAAGAGTTTCAAGAAATTTCTGAAAAGGAAAAGCATAAAGGATTATAGCGAGATGGAAGTCATGGTTTCAAATATGGACATCCTGGTTAATGTTCATTATATAATGTTAATCTCCTCAGAGTCAATAGGGATATGTGAAGTTCTTAGAGGCCTTCCATCTTATAATTTGCTAACAAAGACAACAATGTCTCGTCCTATCTGTCTCATGCCGCACACCATATACTTAAAATATTTGGTGTATGAAGCAAAGTCTGCAAGTCCCACGTATGTCTGTTTCATGTCTCCAAGCATTAAACCCTCGAGAAAACAAGGAATATGTATTAATTACTACCTGCAGGGGACCAAAGTTAAGTTCTTAGCCAGGACGCTAAGTACCCATTTTGTAAGTGCTGAGAAACAAGGGAATGGTGGAAGAGAATTTAATTAATTGCGTAATAGCTTTTCATTTTTTTGTATTTAGAGTACTACATGCATGATTTACAATCTTCTAATGGGGACTTGTCTGTTCTACGTGTCTGATTCTTGTTTAAAAGCAAAAGGATGTGGTCATGGTGGTGCGTGCAAGGATGCATCTTCTTTCTCTTTTGTTTTTATTGTATTGAGGCCCAGAATACAGGGAAGGAATAAAGAACCAGAATGGCAATGGGGGGCAACAGGAAAAGGCAAAAGCAACATTGGAGAAACATGGCCTCATATTTCTATACTCACTATATCATCAATCCTAATACAGCATAGGTCAGAATAGGTTTGTTAAGCCTCCACCACCATGTGCTACCTCTAAAAGAATAGCAGAGGCAAGCAATTATACTGTTTGAGGAACCTTGTTGCTCTATAATTAAATCAAAACTTCTGAAAAGGGCAAAAAGGTTGTGTGGAATCTCTTTGCTCTAGTGGTAATATTCCTGTGCCTGGAAATGGGTAGCTCCAGGACGCATATACTGGGGACTCTGGCTTGGGATGACTTCTACTAGCACCAACCATGAGATTCTAATCATTAGAGACACAAATCTGAAGGTGTGGACCATAGGCTGTCCTCACTTGTTGCCCTTTCTTAATTGATGGTATGCTTCAAGTGACTCCATATGCATCTCAAAGGACATGAGGATGTTGCAAGTAAAGCCAAACTATGTATACCTGTAATCTTCCTCCTAATGTTTTAGACCTATCTCTGTTCAAGTTACTGATCTTTTTTTTAGGATTCTCATCGATAACATTGAAGAAGAGGCCTACGGCTCTGCAAATTGCAATTATATGAGTTTTTAATGTGATGATCAGTACCAATCATGACTCAGGTTGGCCACCGCCAATTGGTCGACAAGGATTAAACTAAGCAGATGAGCTGATATATCCCCATCCATTCATTGTTTATCTTTATATTGGATTAGTTATATATAACATAAAGCTTCCGGTACTGGTTTTATATTCTTCTTTCTGAATTTATTCAAAATAGTGAAAAGGGGAGAATATAGCATGTGAGGGATTGAGAAATCACATGATCATTCCTAAAAATAACTGTAGCAGATAGTGTCTTGCAACTAAAGGTTTGAGGCACTTGCAGTCGCTTTTATGGAAGTATATGCATCCATCCAATGAACCTTACCAGACAAATTGTGGAAGAAAAACACTGATCTGTCAGGAATTGATTGGTTATAGACAAAACATGGTGAATGGAGGGCACGAAGTGGAAGGTGGATGCCTTGTTCATTTGAGTAAAAACTCTGACTCAAAACTTTCCTTCAGATAAAGCAGGTTCCTCTAATTTTCTAATCATAGGGCTTGTCAGTTTATTCTAGCAGTTTGACGTGATGTGGGCTTAGGTATAAACATATATAAGGTTGTTACTTCGCTAGTGTCATTTCTATCTCCTTTGTATCTTCGGCTCCCCCATAAAACTACTGACATGGAGGAGCGGTTTCCTAAAACAGATACCTTCACTCAGGACACATTCCTCTCTGATGGTTTCCCTGGAATGGGTGGAGGATCCAGGTCTTCTGGTGATCCATTTGTTTGGGGTGTTCTCCATGATATTTATTCTCGAGAAAATAGCTTGAGTTCATCATCTGTACTGTCTTCTGAACGTTTGTTTTCGAGTTCTGAATCCAGCCCTTCAGCTGAGGGGGCTTCAGGAGTCGGTTTCTTTGGTGGCATCCCTGGATTTTTTACACAGGATGTTACCAAGGAAAAAGACGTAAGAACCTTCATTTCAGGATTGAATTCTATCAACTCTCCAGGTGGAGCGTCAACATCTGATTTCAAAGAGAGCACTGTTCCTGTAAATTTCTTGAAATCTTTTTCAAGATTGAACCAAGCTCAAGCGTCTGAACAACCTTCTCCATCTTCACTCTCAAGCACATCGAAGTTTCCAAATCTGAGCTTGTTCTTGCAGCAACATGCTTTGTCAGATCCATCATCCAGACAACTTGCTGATTCGCTTGGTAAGAATCAGAGGTGTGATATGTTTCAGGAGATTTCTTTATCCATGCCCCAAGTAGGTCTTCTTCACAGCCAACAACCAGATGGCTGTGAATGGCTCAATATCAATTCACAGAATTATCCTACCAAAGTCTTCAATGACAAATGGCTTAGCACTAACAAGACACAGCCGATGAAGTGCACTGGGCGAAGACTGCAGAATCAGCCACCAAAGTCTTCCTTATCATCAGCTTCATCACCTGGAAAGCTGTTCAGAGGAGTACGGCAAAGGCACTGGGGTAAATGGGTTGCAGAGATTAGATTACCGCGAAACCGCACAAGGGTTTGGTTAGGGACTTTTGACACAGCAGAAGAGGCTGCAACCGCTTATGATACTGCAGCTTACATGTTACGAGGCGATTACGCGCATTTGAATTTCCCACATCTTAAGCACCAACTCAAGTCCAACCCCTTGAATGTAACCACAGCCGCCCTTCTTGAAGCTAAGGTGCAAGCAATATCACAAGGCATCACTGGTCACAAGAAGCGGATAAATGATCCCCCATCAACATCCCCAGATGACACATGCGACACTAGCACAAAACTCAAAGGCTCAGGTCAAATCACAACTAGAAGGGAGAGGCCATTTGATCTCCAGAGCAAATTTGGATGCGAAGTGACCCAGACCAAGAGAACTCAAGGTCAGGCGTTGGTGCCTGATTTGGATGCTGTTCAGTTAGACATGGACATGATCTGGGATGCCCTTTTGTTTACTGATTCATGACTATTTTCTCCAAGTGTGGTTCTCTTCTCCTTGTGTGTTAGGTATTGGTCTTCGCAGTAGTCTCAAGCCTCAATTCTACCACTTTAACAAATATACCATCTAATTTCTACGATTTAGCATCCTGAAAAGACAAAGGTTGTGGCCAAATATTGAATTAAGAAGGTGGCTTTTCATGCATTTCAAAGTCAAATGCCCAAATAGATAACTGTAAAAATTAGCCTGGTTTACTTCATAATTTTATTACAGAATTATAGTTGCTCCGAACCCATTTGATATTACAGCCAGCCTTTGTCTGTCGTTTGAATCTACAATACAACAGAACATGCAAGGAGAAGGCAAATGACCGAAATAAGATCTTCGTTGTTTAAACAGCAAAACTTAGTAGCATAATGTCCAAAACGTAGCTCGAGCTACGATAAATGCGCCATAATCTTGCTACAAAACTGTCAGAAGTCAACCAAAACTTCTGCCCCCCGAGATCCTATGCGACACCAAACACTGTGGTGGACTCCGGAACCAATAAGACTAAAATCTAGGAATTGAATGAAAAAAAGTAAATCTAATCCTTGGCAGAAAGCTGAAGCAAAACCTACAGTTGCATATTTACTTGATGTGGAGTATGTAAATATCCCCACATCAGATACGGTAGCTTCCTCTTTGGCATTCTGCATGATTGGACAAGGTTCTCGAGAATTTCAACATTCTATCACCTCTTGAATGGCTGAAAGGCAGCTGGCCCGGCTGAAGTCTCCCCATCCATGTTGCCCAACTCGGCGCCTAATCCTTCCATTGGAGAAACTTCCAAATCCAAACCCTTTTCTGCAGTATTTTGGTCTTCAGAATCATTTTCATCAAAACTATCGTTATCCTGAGAGCGAGGAGAATCTGCTCCTTCAGTGCATTCAGCCTTCACATCAACTTCGATCATGTCGGTGTCTTTTTCAGGTAACCAGTGCTGTAGGGGGGCTACCGTGCTACCAATTACCCCTGTTCTCAATCTCTCCCTGTATTCTTCCATTTCTATTCTGTATCTTTCTTTGTCCTTCAGAGCTATCTCTTGATATACCTGATAGAAATATGAACAATTGAGCAAAAACATAATGTCATTGAAAACATAATTAAGTACAAAGATAGAACACGAGACCCTACAGCTTTATCAGTATCATTGAGATTGTTCCAAAGTTCACCGATCATCTTACTGATCTCTCTGTCCTTCCCCGGGTGAAGTGGCTTTAACCTTGCATGCTGCTCAGCAAAGAAGAAATTATACCCGCTTCTGTTGGGTTTTGGATGAGCAGGATCCCTTCTTTTTATTTCACTTTTCTTTCTACGCCTGCGGCGTTGCGTACCCGTGGCAGTCAAGATATGAGCGCTATTGTTGGTCTGAGCTCCATAGTTCGGGGGCTGCATGATGGATGATGAGTCGTCCCTTGATAGGTCGTAGAGAATACCTTGAAGTTTTTCTGAGCCTATTGTGACAGTGACAAGATACCCATTGTCGAATTTACCGTCAATTACTCCTGTAACGGGATAACTTGCAGAAGACGTTGGCCTACCTAGAAATGAGGAAAAGATTTTGAAGAATAGCTTTAGAACAATTAAGCAAAACTCTTTTCCCACCTATCCTCTGGTCCAGACAAGATACGGACGAAACAAAAAGGTAACGAAAATAAAAAAGATGGCAGACCTCCAAAAGGATCGGCTGTGTTTGTCCTTTGTTGCTGAACAGTTGCAGCTTGATGCTCGGATGATGGGTGCACAGGAAATAGTGCTTGACCCTGCAGTGTCTGTGGGACGTGCGAGGAAGCTACAAAAAAAATGATGCTCTGTTAAGTACTAACATGTTATGACATGATCAAGTGGATCTTTTGATTGTTTAGAAAACCCACCAGCTGAAGCAGGCGACCATCCCCTGGCTTGAAAAAGGTAAACCTGTTCAAAGTGCTGAAGCAAGGAATAATAGTATTTGCGCAGCACAAAAGAAGCATTCGTTGCGGTGGAGGGAAAGTTGAAAACGGCAGTCACTTCCTTCCATCTTTTTTCCCTTATAATCTGGCATCGGACTAACGAGTGAAATTAAAAAAAAACAACTGATTTATATAAAGAAAACATGCACATGAGAGAGGCAGAGGAACACTATGCCAACATACAGAAATAATCCAAAAGAAAATTTAACTATCCAGTCCGAATAAGTCCTCTAGCATTCAAAACAGGACACTGCTACTACACTACATTGAAGGAACATATGCATGCACTGAATGGGGACAAGCACAGCCAACATACAGCAAAACATTCAAGCAAATCAGGCAGCGGGTTTTTTGTCGTTGTCAGAGGCCAAAATTGTGCAGTAGAAATTAGAATTACCTTTTCAATACCACCGCGAGAAGTTACCTCAACAAAAAGCCGATGCAAGTCCAATCCCTTTCCCCCTATGATGGGAATCCTGTTTTCAGACTTCACAGTGAGTTAGGGTGTCAATGATGGATCAAGAGACCAAGATAGTAATAAATTTCATACAGTTATTGGGAAGAAATAGTATGACATTAACAAATCACAATTCAAACGAGTATAGAAATTCCATCAGATGACTATAAACTTCAATCGAATAGGCAATAAATGCCAAAATTATACATTGCCAAATTTCTAGAAATGTCAATCCAGGCAAGTACACATGATATTCATTCTACTGATGACGAGACTAATTTTGCCAATAAACCAAAAGATAAATCCGAAAGCTCATAAATTTCCAATAATTACAGTAACATCTACAGAAAATTTCACCGGAAAAGAAAAGTTGCTGGTTCAAACTGAACAGGGTAATGCAACAGTAACTTCAAAAAATGAACAGAGCATATAAAAATAAAAACAGATGAGAACAGCAAACTATGGCAGAGTAATAGGACTGTCCTCCAACGAGATTGAAGTATACATATTGCTGTTTAAATTAAAGAAAATACACTAGCGCATCAAACTCGTGAGTTTGAACAGAACCACAAATACATCATCTTTTTTTTCCCTAGAAAAACTAAGACAACGATAGATACCGAAATGATCTGGATATGATTAGGCTTTGATGTCTCGATCAAGTGATGGTGCTGGCTAGCAATTGCTTACCAGAGGTACCCTAGAAAGTGTGATCTTTCATTGTAATGGCATAGCGGAGGGTTTTATAAAGAACACAGGGAATGTGCGATGAGATGAAACTTACATGAATTTGGTACCCATTACGGCATGGAATTTCTCCAAAGCAGCCATAAAGATGCTAGAATCGCGCCTAACATCCTCGAATGTTGCCTCGGGTAGTGGGTATGGAATATAACTCATGACTGGATCTTCAATGGCCACAGGGCTCCGGTTCACAGAAGAAGTCGATGTTATTGTCTACTCCCTCTTACAATCTCTGCACCATACAGTGTTCCCTACAGAACCACGAAAACAGCCTACTATTATATATCTTCTACAGAAGAATACATAAAGAAAAAATAAGAAGAATAGAACGCACGGAGAAGAGTTTCAAGATCAACAGGCAAACAGAACTGCAGGTGGAAATAAGTGCATGCAAAAAGCAGGAGAAAACTTTGTGAAGATATTGCAAACAAGCCTTATGCCATGCATAGTCCAAAAGATTGGAGAAAAGCCAAGGAGGGAAGAGATACTGACAAACTCATAAAGAACTGAACATTGGTTATTGAACACGCTAAAAGGCTAAAGACAAAGCATCCATCAAAACATCATGCAGATTTTTATTTTTTTTCAACATAAATTATCGTGCAGGTTGCCGCTAAGAACATTATATAAAATACAACAGCTACTAACGAACATAAAAGAAACTTGGTGTTTTATCAGTAACCTAAGTTGATGTGATAACTCCATGTAACAAGGGAGAGATTCAAAACCCAAGACATGTGAAAGGTACAATATAGCTGTCAAAGCCATGAATTCCTCCAGGGTACTATGGATATAACAGCCAGAAGACCCCATCAGATTCTCAGGATCAGACGTTTGTAACTACACAGAGGGCAAAATAGACGACACTCTTTTATGCAGCAGCAATAAAGACCAACGCAGATACAAAAGCCTAGCTTTTGCTCAGAGCCTCAGTTCACAGGCCTATAATGTCAGCTACTTCCTTGCCTGACATTCTAAAGATACGCTGGCTCCTGGTAGATCATAAAAGAAAATGAAAATAAATGTATCCTCCTGTGTATTAAATAACATCCTCTCGTTTCTCGTTATCTTTTTATACTCAATATAATCCAATACTGTTTCACACCGAAAATATGTGTGGTAGAAGATACCGTGGTGGGGCTTATGTGGGGCAGGCAGGCCGTCCCTCTCCCCCATGAATCAAAGAAAAGACCAAGCTCTAACCTTTTGAAGGGTAAACCACAAGAGAAGCAAGCAACCCGAAAACCCACCACCGCACAACCGACCAAATCGTGTAAATATAAGCAAGGAGATTACTTTCGTCACTATTGTTTTGGGTTACATATTAAGAATACCATGCTAATTTATTATGTAGCGCAGGTTATAAAAAGAAGGTCGGAAAAGAAACCCAGAAGAAGAAATGACATGAAAGACGCAAAATAAATCTAAGATTTGGGGAAAAAATTAAAAGCGAAAAGGGACTACTTACCTAGACGCTACGGTGAGAGAAACAAATTGAGTTTTTATGCTTAATCACAAGAATAACAAGTTTAACACTAAAACCCAACCCTTATTTAATTCCTCAACCAAAATTAAGAGATTATTTTACAAAAAAATAAAACAAATATTATCTCTCCCGATTTTCATAACATAATGGATGGACAATACGATGCTGACGGATAGGAGCGGGAAACTCAATTGACGGTTTTACCCTTACTACTTCGCCTCCAAATCAAAATGATGAGGTTCATTTTGGGTTTTCGCTGGCCTTGATACGTAAATTTAGGAGGATTGTTAGTGTACCGAGTTATTAAAATTAAAATCGGTAGTGAAAATTGTAATCAGATATAATATAAAGATAAATATTTTATTTTATTTTTGGAATACCGAAACGGAGTAAGATAGTACTTAGCAATATTGTATGATATGATTTAAATCTTAGCGGATCATAACTGTAAATTTATAGTAATATTTACAAAATCGTCAATATCATTAATATCCTTGTTTGGTATATTTAATGATAATTGATTAAATCACTCATGATGATAATGGGCCGGGCTATAAAACGTCGTGAATTTGGGCTTGACCCAATTACATGTAGAGACATGGTTCATCCAATTATTTTCATCAGCTTCTGCAAATATTCACAGAATTGTCAGGGATGTGACACCTGATGCGGACTATTTGATGGGTATAGGGGCTTTCTGGCAAGCAGATGCCTTGTTCTTTGCTTTCGTCGGGTCTTCTTCTTCTTCCGTTTTCCATCTGCTTGGAGAGAGACAAGAATGGTTCGACAATGGCATCAAAAGAGCTCCGGTGAACCCATTTTCGAGCTAGGATGTGTTACTGTCCTTGTCTTTAGAAACATTAAAAGAGAAAAGGGCACGGCACTTGAGAGTTCGAGTGACGAGAGACAAAAGTATCCCTAACTCAGAGTTCCGAGAATATACATAAAGTTGATTGATTTGCTTTAGAAGCAAATAGACAGTGGAAAAACCCGAACATGAAACAAATGGGTATATGTTTTCTAGGATGGAAATGGACTTGCCAATGACATTCTTCATCCGATGTTGCTCAGCATCCATTCTACTTCATGCCGAATGTTGCTCTCGAAGGGCATCGGGTTCCCACCACCAACCACAGGCCTGAATCTTTTCTTTGTGGAAGCAGCCTGTGAACCCAAACCAACAGGAGAAACTGGGCTCCCGGTTGAAGTTAAGCAGCTTTCCACAGAGCAGTCACCAATACGAGCTGGCAAATTGGAAGCATTTCTGTTCTCTACGGCTGCAGCAAGTTCGGATAATGAAGGCATTTTCATTGTATCAGGCGGGGCAATTCCTTGACATTCATTAGAAACCTTGATCGCCAATTCAGAAAGCTCTTCCCTGGCAGCTTCCAGCCCAGCAGATTCTATAGCCTGACTATTCAGAGCTTTGCAAGCTTTGTCCAGTACAGACTGTAGGTATTTCCCCTGCGATTCAATCCGAAGTTGTAGACGACGCTGCACCTGATCAAGGAAAAATCTTGATCAGAGTTGGAAACATTATCAGGTTTCAAGAGCAAACTTGATTTAGAGTAATCTTGTACAGAACATGTTTAAGAAGCAAAAAATTTGAAATAGAAGTGATTGATCTTCATGACATATTGACTTAATCTTGATTCTTTTGTAGAAACATAAGTAGGCAATATGGTAGTCCACTGGGTATGAGTTTATGGGTTCCTAACCCAAAAACAAAGGCATTTTCAAAGATACAGTGATGAGAGATGACCTCCAATTGCTCATGCAGTCTTCTTTGGACTTCCATCTGAACCCTCAAAGCCTCTGTAACCTGGTAACCACTGCTTGAAAGATGAAAACCAGGAAATATGTAAGGACCATGAGCGATCAATTCTATGGCTATAAAAAGAGGAAAAATTGACAGCATACTCATTAAGTTCCTGCGCAATGATCCTTGATGATGTGGATGTAGATGAACCAGTATCCTGACTTTCTGCAACAGAAGCTGCAACAGGAACAGGAATTATTACTTGATCAAGAATATCCATCCATTTTCATTCACCCTGCTCCACCAAGATGGAAACGAGGCAAGGGGGAAAACACACTAGAAGAAGCTTGTTCCATGAAGCGGAGGGGAAAGTCATATTATGACTGTTCTTGTGCCTTGGAAAGAACTTTTCTTGGGCGTGTAGGCCCGTCTGGTGCCAGCCTCTTTTGTTTGTGAAAAAGAGAACTATATTGAAGGAGAAAAAAGAATGGAGACAAGTCAAAATGGGATATAGAAGAGACTGATTAATACCATCCTTGGAGTTATCGATCGAATCCTTGTTGGATTGCTTTCCCAACCTAAATTTCTGCAGCAGAGACACCATATATGAATAAAGGAAAGCTAAATAACCTAATGATCTAGATGATCTATCAAAGATTTCAGTGGCAAAAGACCTGCAGGTGAGATTTCAAGTGGTACAGAGTGAGGCCTTTAACCCCCATTGTTCTCATAATTGTCTTAGGCGTAGCTTCTGCAATGCATCAAAACCAGAAAATTAGATAAGCAATTCAAGGATGATATCCTCTGGAATAGGGATAAGCGTGGTGAAGTAAAATAGGAATACTAGGAAACCATATCAAGGCCCAAGTGAAACACCAGAGTGCTAAGCTTGGTCCATACGCCCAACCAGAAAACACAGGTTTTGTTCGATAGGAACCATAGTGTTATATGCACAACAAGACATAAAAGTAGCACTCTAAACCTTCCCCAGCAAACTGCAACAGAAGCTTGATGCCTTAATTTTCTCAAGTAAAACATAATTTCTGGTTTTCCACACATTCTCTCAGATGGTTTGAGAATGTGACAAGATGATGTAAGTTAGAGGACGCATTATTTCTGTTCAAGCTTTGTATGAGACATCAAACATTCGAAATGACAACAAAATAAGAAAACAGTCAAGAGTTCAAGACAAACTCCAACGAACCAAAGACTTTCAGTTAGTTGTGTAATGTCGGTTCGAATGACGAACAATTCAATTCTCCCCTTGGCCTAATGGTTGTCTTTCTTTTTAGGAGAGATACATTTCCTGAATCAGTTGTTTGCTAGCAATATGACCTTTAAATGAAAACCAAAATCCTACTAACAGCAAAAACACCATCAAATTAAATTTTTAAAAAATAAAAGGAAAAAGAACCACTAAATTGCTTGCACGCTTCGGTCAAAGAAAAACAAGAAGCAGACAACCAAATCCAGAGTCATAGAAGCGAATTACACTGCAACCACCAAAAACAGACATATGACACCTTCTTAGGATAAAAAGGAAATCATATTTTTTTTTACATTTTTAGTAAAAAAAATTAAATGACATTTCAAGCATAAAGCTTTGGGACTGACAGCAGAAACCCAGAATACACATTTCTTCAAGAAGAAGAAAGAAAGAGCAAAAAGAATTAGGAATATATTAGTATACAAGACTCACTGTCGGGTCCGCCAAGCTGGGTAACAGCATCCACGAATCTGTCATGGAGCTCCGCAGTCCAACGGAGACGGGGCTTCGGATCCGAGGTAAGAACCAGACAGGCATCCCCAGGCAAGTTAGTACCATCCAACGACCCTTGAAAGTCCGGGTGTCCCCCGCCTCCTATGCTCCCATCCAACGGCAGTGTGTGTATCGCCGAGTACATTAGTAGTAGAGTAAGTTTTCCTTACTGTATAGCGGAAAATGAAGAGAATAGAACGCCCAAGATCCGAATTTTAGACGTGGGTCGGGGCCGAGGAGCCCCGGGGTGAGGTCAGAAGAAGAAGAAGGGAGACGATATCATATATGTGTATATTATTACCATCGTATGCAAAGTATTTATGCTTTTATATACTTGTGGAAAGGACAGAAGAAAGATAGAAGATAAAGGGAAGATAAATTTTTTATAAGGCATGCAGAGGTTAAGACAGCGATTTGTGTTGCGTCTGTGTGTCGTGTCCCTGTCAGTTTATGTAGTTTTCATTGGCACTGTTGTTTTTCCCTTCCCCACTTTAGGTGTACTTCCATTTCAGTGTCTCTATCCACTGAGTGGGCAAAATGGGATGGAAAACAGTCATCTAGTTGCCTGGAGCGTCCTATCTATCAGGAATCTTTCCAGGCCTCTGCAATAAAATTAGCCTGGCTATACCAATTGTGTTTCACTTCAAACCCTTTTTGGTTGGAACTAGTCCAGCGTTGTTCCATCCTACTGCTACTCTGTTTTGATAATAATGGGTAGGTATTGCTCATGGCCGGCGCATTCTGGCTATACCATTGAGCCTTTTTTTAAAAGGACTGAGTTACTGCTTCACGTGCAGATGTAGGCAGGGTGTTTTTTACTTTCTGCCCTTCCATGGCTGCATTGTAACATCAGTGAACATGTCTCGTCATTGTGGTGTGTGTCTAAAATCTTGACAATAACCATAACAATGGAAGCAAATTAATGATTAAGTAAAAGGGTCGAAGTCTCCAAGTCCAGAACGTGAACTCCATGATGGTATTTTGACTACTGTTTGGCACTGAGCATCGTCATAGTACATACGAAGGTGGTGCATTTGATGGATTGGGGGAACAAAGCCAGTCCAAAGGCATATAAGAACGGCCAATTTCATGTCCCACCATCCACTGGTGGTGCATGCCTTTCGATCAGTTCCAAGATTAGGAACAAGAAAAGAAATCCAAGACAAGACCCTAGCTGCAAACTTCATAGGGACAAGCAGACAAAATACTTGTGGACAAAATGTCTTGCAATTTTGCAGTTATGGTGATCGTAGTGGGGTTTGCTTCTTCAGGTTGACAAGACCCCATCTTTCCTTTTGCTTACATGAATACACACAACTTGCTGTAAGCCTAACAAGGAAGTCACAACAGCAGAACTTCACCTAGCTTTAGTTGCATTTATTACTTAAGTATCTCAAATCTGTAGAACAGCAGAAACCTCGGTTTGTTTATATTGAAGGCAAACTGCAGTGGCGAATCCACTAATGCTTCATACCCAAATCCCACAAGGCTCAAAGTTTATACAGCTTGATTACTGTAACGTTACTGAGTCAAGCATAAATTATTGGTTGATTGGCTGCTGTCTGGTTCTTAAGTAAAACAGTGCCAACTCGTGCAGAAAACAAAAGGAAAATGCAGGAAACTTCACTAACAAGTCATATTCTGTATCTGCTTGGTTGGAAACATCAGTTAACTGAGAAACCCATCAACATATGTCTTTAAAGGATCAATTAGTAATATGTAGCCATAATGGGCTATTGCTGGGCATTCATGCTTCAGGGCTTGCGACTAGAAACTAGAGAATAATAGAGATAAACTAATTTATACAAACAAGCAAACACTTAATATCCATTCCTGGCATTATTGACATAGAAGATAAGGTATCTTGGGTGCTGCTCTGTTCTGTATCAGCAGTAAGATGAACAAACAAACCAATCTGCAATCTTACTGATTTTCTACTCTTTCAAACCTTTACCCTTTAGTTTAATGATCGAAATGAAAGATAATAATGTAACTTGATGATAGTTCAGGCCATACGAACTAACTACTGTACATATACTCCTTATCAAATCATTGAGATCAGAATATGCGTCATGGATATATTTAAGTAATGCATCTCTTGTTTTACTATGAGCAATTTCAAGGGTTACCTAATTAAGCAAACCCTTCAAGTTCTTCTGGGTCTCCTCCACCTAAGCCTTTATAACTAGTTTTTGAAACACACATAGCTTTCTCCAGGAAGATGACATCTGCGAAGGAGGTTGTCTCTGTTGCTCTTTATCAAAAACAAAAAAATTAATCTGTGACTGGAGGTTATCTTTACAGGTTAGAGTTTTGAATTATGCACAGAAAACATAAACTAAAGTCAGCCCACTCAAAGGTCTCAGAACCACTTAAATAAACAATCCTATACCTCTCAGGCTTCCATCATTCAATTCAACCTCAGAGCCTGGAATCGTTTTTTATTTTTCAATGCAGGCCTCCACTCTGACATATTATGAGAGCAGATCTTCGCTGTGGATTATAAAAAGGTGACCTCAATTCTATATTCTCTACCTACCATAACTTATTCGGTGGTTCTTTAGCAATGCCCTTCACATTATACAACTCTCCCTGCCGGCATAAAAACACACCCACTGGCCAGTACTCACCAAATTAACTTGGCTTATGCCACTAGTCAATTATATATCCAAAAACAACTACAATAGTTTAAATGTTCACATGGCACAGTTGCTTATGGAACCACCCTACCAACCAGCCAGCTATATATATATATATACATACACAGGCATAAGAAGTTGTTCAACTGCAGCTAATGATCGGTATTAGGTGAATGGTTTTGCTTTCAGACGAAAAAAGAACAAGAAAAAAAGAGTAGCCTGCACATGTTTATACACCAGTGAGTGCACGAAGGTGGAAACTTGTATGTTGATGGATACAACGAGGCCTGTTGGACTTGAATAAGAAAAGGATGGACAGCAGCCAAGAACAGAGTTTGGGCTTTATAGGTAAGCATAAACTGTGGGCCTTTCAATTTTAAGGTCTTACAGCTATGGGCCCTGGCTTAACCAGGAGGGAAGCTTAAAGTGTGTCATGACTAATATAGAATTAATTAATGACTTTTTTAAATATCCAGCTTAAAATTTTAAAATACTTCATATCCCAAATTTCCGCCCAAAAGTTTCAAATATTCCATACCTAAATTCAATATTGAATCCATATAATTTGAGATAAACTAATGACTTATGATTTAAATTATCTGGTTTTGATTTTGATGCGGAACTTCTTTAACGAAAATAATTAAACCCTAGCTGAACATGGATTAACTCTTCGTTCTCTTCAATACCAAAGCAGTGAGAAACGAGTTAATTAAAAAGAACAGATAAAAACTGCATTGAAACTACAGAAGAAACGCAGTAAGTAGGTTCGAAGTTTGAATATCGACAAATAAAGATGCTGTAATATATGCAGCCACAATCAAATACTCAATACGAGGGCCTAGGCATGCTTAGGCTAATGGCGATCTTGAAGGAAACAAAAGCATCAAGACAACCATACTCTATTTGTTCATTACTAAGTTCCCTGACAGTCCAGTCGCTCATAGTGATGTATTTAGGTTTTGGAAGAACTTTACAGTGCATAAACTCGCTTGTCAAAGCCTTCAATCCCAGCCGCTTTAAATCTTTGTCATGATACTTTGATGCTGCCCAGCGACCCAAGTCTTTTGCATGCCCAACGATCAGGTAATGATCTTCAGCAAGTTTTCGGACATCTGTCCCTACCTCTTTGCCGACAAAAGTAAAATTATGGTCACCAAGAAAATTGACGAGCGACGAAGGGACAGAGTCAGCGTGGCATAGTTGAAAAATAAGGCATCTTCGGTCGACGCACAGTTGTAGGATGGCAACCTTCTGGTGCTTGTCATTCTCCGTCGGCAAACTCCACTCAGTGTCAAGTCCAATTATGAGTTTGCTCGTCTTTTTCCTGTACCTATGCAGTAGGTTAGCAATCCATCCATCTACGACATAACCTGACGAGGTAACAGTCGTGATGATACGGTCTCCGTAGAAGAGAACCTCATGGGTCGTGGAATTCATGTTGACGGGACGGCAAGAGGAAAAAAACTAAGAAATCCACCCACCCATGTCTCTGTTTTATAATTCTATTTGCAGTTCCTTGACCACCAAGGTTTTGAGTGTTTAACTGCATTAGAAACTCTAATCCCCTTTTGTGTTGTTCATTATCATTAACTCGCTGTTATGATTGTGGCCAATCATTGCGTGCCAAGTAGATAGATCAAATCCCTTTTAATCTTCTTTAGAGTTTTTTCCAAATATTAGAATTTTACGTCAATTAAGCTTTTTTATGTTTAAATTTATTTTTTATTTCAAATTTACATAGCATTAATATTTGATATTCCCTAAAAATAAGAAAGATATTTAATTTATTTCCTATTTCAAATTTACATTGTATTTATATTTAAATTCCCTATAAATCAGGAGGAGATACATTTAATTTGACCGACTTAAATTGATCATCACAGGACGCTTTTTGATAAACCCAAACTGCTAAAATATAGGTAATCAATGAACGACATGCTGTTCAAGGCATCTTGATAGGTATTTGTTGAACCCAATTATCTTTATCAATGAACGACATGCTGGTCAAGTGATTTATGCCTTGAGGGCTCAATTTATTTATCCATTCCACCCTGTTGGAAGTGTCTGCGCCTGGTCCATAGTTGTCAACCTCAGCGTACGTGATGCGTTCCCTGCTCATGTAGACATGAAGGTCATTGGTTAGAAACATCTGCACCTATAAAATCCTGACAGAACAGTGAGTTCAGTTCCATTTGCTTGAGAGCTTGGAAATGGAAACTTACTTATGGTCAATAAAGTTCCAAGCAAGCCATCCTCTGGGGTCGACGACGTCTGTGAAGTTGGACTGGTAGAACACTACCCTAGCATAGGCTCTCCATGGCCTTCCCAGATAAGCAGAGCCCTTGCCCAGCACTTTGCATCTCTTGAAAACAAACCCACTTTCGTCTTCTGGACCTGTTCTCCCTTGTGCTGTCACAAAGCCTCCTCCTCGCACTTGTAGAGAACAATCCTAGAATCAACATAAAGAGCAGGAGATTAATGTCGAAACCCATACCACATCAATCTGTGGGAGAAGCAGAATGTGTATACCTCGTAAATGGATTGGCCATCGCCAAAGATAAAATCAACTGAGCCCTGGATGGTGCAACGCTTGAAGTAATGACGGCCTTGATAGTCACACAGAGTGTCCTGCAATCCCGAGAAGCCACATCTGTAAAAGGCACACTTGTCACCACCTATCATAGCGGCCACTGCCGGCACCACCGGGTTCTTGCTACTTTGCAAGTTGTAGGAATTCTGCCAGCGAACATATATCAAAATCAATCATAAGGTAAGAGATTAGTTCAATCAAGCATACTCAATCACAGCGATGCCATTGATCTCTTACCACAAAGGTAATGCTTTTGGCTACGGTATAATTTGCAGAAGACGTGAAAGTGGGGCTTTGTGCAGTTGAATCGTGGTCATCCCAAACGATGCTGGTGGTTCTTTTTCCATCTCCTTTAAGAATGATATACGGCTTGTCATAGGGGATCACCACCTTCTCTCTAGAGGAGCAAAATACCCACGAGCAAGAGTTTGATGGGACATGTATGCTTTGTAAAGGTTAATTTGCAAGAGAATGTGTTAACAATACCTGTATACGCCAGGCCTGATGTAGATGCAAACCCAGTTGTTATTATACGATGGAACAGAGTCAATAGCTGATTGTATGCTAGAAAAACTGCCACGCCCTGACCGATCAACAACAATGGTTTTATACGAATGTCCCCTGTGACGACAAGTTGGATACTGTTTTCCGCTGATTACTCCCAATTGGAAGCTGCCCACCAAGAAAGCAAGCCAGAAACACAAGCACCATTGAAGAAACATTTGTCTAGCTAGTCAAGTAACTGAAAGAAATCAGAGCCAAAAACGTCTGATGAAGGGCAAGAGAAGAAGAGGTGGAGAAAACAGTAACGATCTGTGCGTTACTGGTGACACCTTTTTTCATTTTTTTTTTCAGTGAAAACCAAATCCAAGATTCAAATACGCTTTCAGAGGAGAGGAATAGGCCATTTATGGTATTTTATGAATATGATTTCGTTTCCTTAAATTGTTGGAATATAATTGGAATATAATTTGTGTTCTTTACATATGTGGCCATCTCGTTAATCATGAAAATATGACTTTATTTCCTTAAGTTACTGGACTATGATTTTGTTTATCATTAATAAAGGAAACAAATCTAGATATATTCACATAGAATCCAAAATTATCTTCCTGTATGTGTAATAATCTTTTATATTTACTACCAAATTGCTCTGTTTTGGCAACACTCTATGGATAAATGACAAATTCTGTGTACAGAAGCATAAATTGAAAAAACCCGAGTGCATTTATATTTGAAACTGGCATACAAAGATATTGAATAGGCCAATGTAAGAGTGTCAATGAATAGTAATGAAGTTCAAATAATCGCCATTGGATTGGATGGGAATTCGGGATTTTGCTTAGCTTATTTGCTAGTCAGGAAAGACATGTTCCCTCTCAATCAGATGCTAGTTTCCGTTACGGGAGAAACCTTACCCTGGTCCTGAACGAGCTTTGGAACTGGAATCTTTTCCTACAGGGTAAAGACAAAACTCAACCTTTTTTTTGAGTTAGACAAAAACTCAACCTTCATATGATATTTATTTAAAGAGACTGAGACCGTGGTCTCGACCAAAATATAACTCAATCATTAAAACAAGAGAGATTGCCGAAAACTCTATCGATCATTATAAATATAAATATCTCTCAGTCTCTCTCTCTATATATATATAAAAATAACTGACAAAAAGTTTCGACAGAATGTAAATATTAAACTGCTGCAAATCAAATCTCTTAAAACATTTTTTTGGCAAACAGCCGCAAATATGATTAATATTTGATGGAAGCAATAATGTCTAGCTGGGATCCAAGCTTCTCTTCTGCAACCTTTTCGGCTTTAACCCTTAGTTTCGCCAACTGCTTCTTTCTCTCATACACAACCTGTGCCCTCTCCTTTCTCTTCCTCTCCAGTTCCTGCAATAAAGAATAGGATGATTACAAGGTTAAGGAAGCGGCGGTGACAGCAATAAATATGCAAAAACAACAATAATTTGTAATTACAAGTTTCTGAATTATGCAAGCATACATGAAGCATCAAACTTTGAAGAACACCCCATAGGTTGTAATATTACAGAAACAACAAGTATGCAACAACTTCAGAGTTCCAAATTTGATAGAAACAAAAGTGTCGCTAGATAAATTCACAGTAAGAAATTGACACTGAGATCTCTTCTAGGTAAAAGAGAGTAGAGATGAGATGCACTAAAATGCTTGATTTTTAAATACTACAAAATTGCCGAGAGATGCCCAAAAGGAACAAAGATGAACACATGAAATGATAAGAACACTGAAAACTAATGAATGCGAGGAATCAAAAGCGGCGCCCAATTCATACCTTGATGGTGTCGTAGTGGTTCCATCCAACCTCAGAAGAAAGCTTTCCTAACAAACAGTATTTATGGCCAGCCTGAAGCCTCAAAACCCTGGTTATAACAAATTACAGCAGCATAAACCATCAGAAACGCCAAAGAACCAATTAAGACAATCCACAAAACATGGTACAGAGAAGAAATACGAGACTCACTTGAGAGCATCAGGGATCACCATCCTCTTCGTCTTATCATAGGGAGGTGGGACACCCTCATAAACCTTCAGACGCGCAAGGGCAGCTTCTCCACGCTTAGTTTTGTGAGGGATCATACTTCAAAACAACATAGACCTCAATATAAGACAAGGAATGGAATCAAACATACAGCTCTAACCAATTACAAATTATTTTCGTTTCAGAGATAAAACTCTAAAATTTCGTAATCAAACACCGTACTTTACCTATCATGATACAAATTTAACCACGAAAATACAATGAAGTGAACCAAAAATAAAAATATTGAACTTCCGAATAGCCTTTGTAAGCTCAAGTCAGACTATCTAAGCAACTGACAAGCATCAAAATACATCCCCTTACTAAAATTCACGAATCCAACCGGAATCACTACATTAACGAATAAAGTGCTAATGTTAATTAGGTTAAAAAGGAATAACCCAAAGGCACAAACTCAAATAAGCATTAAAACATTAGAAACAGTGATAAGCAAACTTACCCGCGAATAGTGCGCCAAAGGATCTTAGAAGGAGCCCTAAAGTGGATGGGGCCATGAGAAGGTTTGGTGTTCATACGCTTACGCAAGAACCTCATGTACTTCATCTTCTGCCTAACCAGGCCACCGCTTATGCATATCTCCTCACACCTCACCACCACAACTTTCTGCCCGTTCAACAACTCTTTCGCTAAAATAGATGCCAGCCTTCCCAGCATGTGGTGCCTTGCGTCGACCACCACCCGCTTCGCGCAGATACCCGAACCCGACACCATTTTCCGTCTCTCTACCCGTGTGATGCGGCTACCGTTTTACCTTTGTGGGAAATGATTACCTGTTAGGGTTTTTTGAGTCTTTAGAGTGGACATCTGGTTGTCTTTCCATTGTTGGGCTTGGGTCACAGATGTATCTCGAGCTTTCACCCAATAGTTTTTATTTTCGGGTTGATGGGTAAGTAGCCCATTAGCTCATTAGCCCATTTATGATGAACCATTGAAGATTACAGCCCATCAAAATCCTGGATCGGATATCAAATTCAAAATTATATAAATTTATCAATTAGATTGTCTGAGTTAGATTATAGCACTTATATTAATATAAAATAAAATTTATCACTATTTTATATATTCTTAAATAATAGTCTATAAATTAAAGAAAATAACTAAAAATATAAAAGGAAAATACATACATGGATGGTAAGAGCTCTTTGTTGTCATGTTATGAAAATAACCCCACCCATTAATTGCAGTGGAGCATCTTGTGTTGGTAAGGCTAATTGGGTTGACTCGAAGAAGAGACAAGCAGGTGCAGGTGCAGGTGGCCCACATTGTATGATCAAGCCTTGTAGGTAGGGGATGCATGATTGGGATGGACAAGAACAACAGTGAGCAAGCATGACGATCCCAAAGCAGAAGATGGGTTGCGCAAATTAAGTGAATGAACCTTCTCCACAAATATAATGAACAAACCCAAGGGACCCTACAGGCGTATGGCTCTATCTGGAGAGGAGTGCAGCCTGACACTACAAAAAAAAAAAAAAAAACTTATGATTTCTGACAAGTCAACCCACGGCAAGAAGGTACGGGACTCTCGTTGACCTTGCATCTCATAATACGTGCCGATTAATATTATATATAGGCCCGAACATGACTGCAGAATCTGTCTTATTTCTATCCTGTTAAACTGTCTCTTAATCATACTACAGTAAGAAATGTGTCTTACGAGAAGTGAGGCAGGTCGAAACCATAAGAGGTCGGTGATGAAAAAATACTAAAATCCGAAGAGAGATTAACAGTAATTTTTTAAAAGAGAATGGGAGGTTGCACATGGGTTTAATGAATCGGTTTAAAAGGACCTATTCAGTTGCCGTGGTGTCAAGACTTTGTTACTTTTTGGATAGGATATATATAGGCGCTATCAGCCAACTTATAGACCAATGTAGCCAGCAGGATCCCAGGAGGGACAGAGCCCGTGTGGGGCTAAAAACATTTTATAGCTAGTCGGTGATACGATCAAGCATCGGTGTTCTTCTGTAAGCAAGTGTAAATTAAAGGCCGGATCGCCATTAACCTTATGGCTCATTTCGTAAGATATTTTAGTATGTTATTCAAGGATATGGATTAAGGTTATCAGAAAAAAGAGGATTAACCATCAGAAAGTTTTAGATGATGCTTACTAACATCGGTGGTCGAACAGAAGCAGAAGAATGAAGATAAAAGATCAAAAAACTTGCAGCTATATATGGATCGACTGGAGTACCAATATATTGGTACTTTTTTTTTTTTCTATATTTCTTCGTTGACATCACATACTGCTGCTATTTGCATGGATATAACTGAATATTTGTTGAACCGAGGTTGCTATGTCTTCCGCTGAGAATCTAGATTCACTTGCAACCTGCATGCAATACGGTGTAATATAAATGTAAGGCAATTAAGGGGTAAGAAATCAATTAATTTGGGCATTTGGATTATGTTAATTTAAGAGTTGGGAGAAGCGAAAGTAAGAAAGAGTTCTACCTTGACGTTGAACGAATAGAGAACGGTTTGTTCGATGGTAGTGATGTTGGTGTGGAGGATATTAAGCTGCAAATCTTCAAGTGCTGCGATTGCCTTAATGAGCTGGCCTGGCTTCCTTCTAGAGAGGATCTTTATCATGGCATCAAACCCTAGGAGCTTCACTTCAACGTCAGCCAGATATGATTTGTTCTCTGCTGTTTCCTCACGCAGTCCGGTTTCAAAGTCTGTAAGCTTCATTTCATCAGGAGGAAGAGCCATGGGAGGGAAGAATGGAGGTTGAGGTTCCTGGCTTGGAAGAGAGGCTGAATCTCCCATCAGTCTCCGTCTCTTTTGGGATTCTAGGCATTGAAGGAGTTGCTCCAGTTCCCTCACAAACTCAATGGCTCCACCAATAATAGAAGCTTGATCTCCCTGTATTTGCACAGAAGTATTCTTTGCTTCATACTTTTTCTTTCAACAGTAGCTAGTAGTACTCCAAATAAACCTTGAATGTGTGATCGACTAGACTATACAAGCATGATATATAGATGGCATATGAAAGAGCTGACAAATTGGCTTCAGATCTAAACAAGATTGTATTAGAAACTACTAATTTTAAATCATCAGAGGAATTAAAATTGATACCCTTTGTACGTATGATCCTGGCATGAGAGACCTCAATACTCGGAGATGCTCATTCATTTGTTTCCTCCGATTTCTCTCAACAGCAATATGAGTCATCCGCTGGCTCTCTACTTCCTCGCTCGTCTTGATGGTTCTTGGTCTTTTTCTCTTGTTCTTCGCTTCTGGTGCAGGGTTTTTGATCTGGAGATCTTGATCCCCTAGAAACCGGAGTTGCACCGAAGTGTTGTCAGAAGGCCTAACTTCTTCAACCTCTCCGGTAACTCTCCCTTCTTGCACTACTCTTGCGCTATCTTCCCCACCACTAACTTCCTGAAACCTATCTTGTTGTTCATGTTCTTCACCTAGATGAGGTAGCATCAAAGGTTGTTCGCCTATCTTGTCGTTTAAGACAGGAAACTTGAGAAAATAAACTGGATCGATTCCAGTTTCTTCTTCGGATATCTTGGTCCGATTCAACTTAGGCCCAAAGTCAGCAAATTGCATCACATCTGCAAAGCTCAACTTGTCGAGAGGGGTAGGAGTAGTACAAAATCCGGATATCTGTTGATGTTGTTGCTGAGGATTGTTGAGGATGTAATCAATCATTCCAGGATTGCCATCATCTGAAATCTCTCCTACATGCTGCTTCATGACTTCGTGCTGTTGTTGGTGATGATGATGGTCTAGATCGTAGTCTAGTTCGGTAAAACCTGACTGCAAACCGTAAACCTTAGAACAAAATAACATGGCGATCTGAAATGATATAGCAACACAACTATGACAAGCAATAAGGTAGCTATAAGTACCGAGTAATTCTCTTCTTTATCCATCGAGATACATATGTATTTATATACTAAGAAGTAGCCTCAATGGAAAACCCTAGGATGGGATGTAAGAAGATTCCAAGCAAGCAGTAGGCCCTCTCTCCACCTGAAAAGAGGGAACCATGTACAACTAGCAGCAAAGGAGGTGATAAATACTTAAAAATGGCACCATACATAACGAGCCGTAGTAACTAGGTTTTGGTTGAGGAAGAGCAAAATTCATGAAACATAAAGTTGTTTGTATATATAATACCATGAAATAAATTGAAAACCACAAAAAAAAAAGTAAAAAACGGATTGGCAGAAAGAGTGTCTGCAGGAACAGTGTAAACGTACAGGACAAACTTGACTATTAAGTGAGGTTATGTTTGAAGTGCAGAAGCATGGGGTACCACCATGGAAGCTGATTTTACATAAACTGAAAATCTTTTTGGATTGGGTGGCGAGTGGTGTCGTATATATATAACAAGCCAAGCTTGCTTGTCAGAGTTGGGTTTGACCTTAGAGGGCCGGGGTCGGAGAGAGGAAGCGAGGGAAGGAGAGGAGAGGAGAGGAGCCTTGTGGATTAATGTGCACCTCACAGTTTCACCGCACTTTTACCTCCCATTATTTATGTGTGTCACAAGCCAACCAACGCTCTTTCCCCTTACTTTACCATCTCTTTCCATGATTCTAATTAAAGATGATGGCTGCAAAGAGGATTTGATCATTCCAACTTTGAACTTTGAAAATATAAGGTACATAACATGGCCTTGATTTTCACCCATTCAATCCTGACGTACATATAAGTTTCACATGTGACTTGTTGTATTTTAATATTCCAGGAGTTACCAAGAATCCAATTAAGAACATTTACGATTTCGGTGAAAAATAATGCTATTTCAAAAATAAAAGACATAGGAAAGGATTATTTCCTGTGCTTCCATAGGTGTTGTCCTAAAAAAAATTTAAAAAAGGATTATACCAGGATAAAGAAAAGTCAACTGTCAATTTTTTTTTAAAAAAGAGACGTTTTATTAATATATTATATTACATGTCGTGTTATACAATATATTGACAAACATCAGACATTAAGCTATAGTACAATACTTCCACCAAATCTGTGTTCGAGATATTAAGAGAAGAATATCATGGTTGGAATCTGGAAATTACGTCACTGCAAAGATGTGGATTTACCGCCGTCTATTCGGTACCCTTAGCAATTAAATTATTACGAGGCCCGGCCCACCTCAACGTTTTGTGTGTAAAGACTATTCCGGACCAAAAGCCCATGAACTCATCTTGTGCTTGTCCGAATAAGACTTCTTGAATATAGAAATGGTTTCTCAAAGCCTGTCTAAAGCAAATCTACAACCGTCCACTAATAAAAACGGAACTGCAGATTCCACTATCTGGATTGTAGTAGACATACGAAAAGTTCATTTGCTTCGAAACATGAGATCAGTTGCCAAGAAGAATAAAATAACATCTCAAATTATCAGGAAACCGTAAAAGTTCGTGAAGAAACAGCGAAGAAACAGCTAGTTCTTTCAGAGTTCAAACCCGATGACTAAGGAGCTACTACATCAAATGAACGCACTGCCGCAGTTCTTAAATGAGAATTTTGGTGCTGATCACTTGTCAGGTTCTGGTAGGAACAACGTCTAGGTTACGAGGGGAATTATACATCATAAGTATTCCCAGAGTTGGTAAAATGCTTCTCCTGCAACCCCCGAACACGCAAAAAATGCGAAAGTTGAGAATGGAACAGTTTTACTGACCATACATTTCCAGCCGAGATTGGTCCAGAATTGTGTCTTAAAAGTGCTGGAAGAGTTGCTCTAGGTTGGCTAAACCAGTAAGTGATTGCTCCAATACATTTGGGCTTTCTCCTCACCAACAGCATCAGAATTGTTTAACCCTAGGAAAAAAGAATCAGGAAGTGTACTCAAAAGGTTGAGGTGGTTGGGGCTCATCATCAACAGCCATAGCCGATGCAGAACTTTGCTGTGCAGTAGTTGAACCACCAGCAGTCGATGCTGGGGTATCCGTAAGAGAAAGCACCTCAGGTTCAGCTGGTTGTAGATCCCTCAGGAGGACAAACCCTGAAGGGGCTGACTTCACCGGCACATACCGACCATCTTCCATGAATTTAATAAATTTCTCCTGAGCAGGCACAACCCTAGCTGGGTTTGTTAAAGTTTCAGAAGAAGGCTCAGGCTCTGATTTCTTCTCTGGTGGAGCATCAACCTGATAAAAAGACAGTACCATAAGTAGTCAAATATAGTTGGTACTATTTTTTTCTTAATACGCAGGTCAGTACTCTTATATGATTATTTTCAGATCCCTAGAAGGCCAATGCTGTCATCTTTTAGCACCCCTTTCTAGTTGATACATGAACTTACTACGAGAAATAACAAACAAGTTAAGAATAAAGAGAGCAGCTTTGTAATGACTAGAGAAACCACATAACAAAAATATGCTTTACCTGCATAGAATCCCCATCCTTTTCGCTGGGCGATTTTCCTTTTCCTTGATTTGTGCCTGCAGTAGAAGACTCTGCCCCAGATGCCTTTTCAGCAATAGCTTTCTGGTCTGCTTCTTTCTTGGCCCTGGCTTTGGCCTTTGCTGAGGTCGATAGAACTGCTGTAGGAAGTTTTACAGCAGAGGTACTAGTAGGGACAGTTGTTGGCTTCGGATACTCAAACAGCGAAGGTTTGGCATTTGATATGAAGTCAAACTTTGGAACTTTCAAGTCATAGTTTAGGCCAATAAAAGCCGTAGGGGAGAAGGCCAAACTGATGAAGTAGATAAGAGGATACCAGTACCAAAACTGGCTAAAAACAGCAAGGCCAACAACAGCAGTGATTTTATCATGCTTTGTCTTAGAAAGCAGTCTTATGGTCACATTTCTTCCACCAGCATCAAGTATACCAGAAGCAAGAATCGCTCCCATTTTGCTCATTGTGTCCTCATGCTTGTCGAGAATTATCTTTTCCAGTTGACGCCTGACCATTAGGGTAACCAAGAAATGATGAACACACAAGGTAATAAAAGCACATCAAGCAAGTATCAATGAAGAAAAAGTAAAACCTTGTAGCAAAATACCTGAATGTTCCAACACGAGAATCACTGGCTTCATTCATCTGAACCATAACCATAGCCATTGCAATAAGTGCACCTTGTCGAACAAAATCAACAACATCTGATGTCAATGGTTCAAGCAATGATATGGCCTCGCTCAAGCCAGTACCAGCACAAGAGATACCAACTGCGAGAGCTGCACCATATCGAACATGTGGATTGTAGGATTCTGACAGCAAGGAGACAATTCGAGGAGTCTGCATTTCAAAAACAGTTAGGTTCACTATACTTTATGCATGGCAGTAAAAGAAAGCATTCAAGAAAGACAGAAACCATGAGAATAGCAAAAACATAGATGGACAAGATAAAACGTGATGGAAATTAAAGCAGACAATAATGACCAACCTGCTCAGGCTCGGAATATAGGACAAATCCCAAAGCAAGAACAGCAGTTCTCCTGACATCATCACTGACATCTGAGACCGCAAAATGCAGCAGCTGGCGAATGGCCTTATTGTTTGCTGTTCCACTGTAGGCTAATGCCAAGGCGTACATACCACCATAACGAATTATGGGATCTTGATCCCGAGTCATCTGCTCAATCAGGGTGTCTGCTTCCTCTTCTCTGCCATAAACAGTAAGTGCTATCCCCAACGCCAATCCCCTGCAACATACAGAAAAGTCAGGAACTAAAATAGGAAGAAATTGGAACTAATCCAAAAGCATTTGACACAAAATCCATAGTTTCACCTAATTATCTTTTCATGTTGTGTTTCATGAGCGTAAGCAAGCATTTCATTTGCTTTCTCACTAGCAGTGCCAACCATCAGCAAACCCATACTGATGCCAGCAGCTTCACCAGCAACAGCACTATCAGTATACAAAGCACTCTTAATATCGTCATAGGTCTCTTCATCGGCAGTTCCTAGAGCTGCCAAACCAATACCCAAGCATGCACCATGCTGGATTACCTACATAAAATATTCCAATATGAATTCCAAGGTTCCAGAAAACCTTTTGGCTTAAAAAGAAAGTAACAGAAAATTTACAAAGCAAACATACCTCCACATTGGTACTACGAAGACTATCTCGAAGAAACTGTTTGATTCCCTCCCCATGGTTAGCATGGATTAGTCCAAGAGCATACAGGGCACCACCTTCCGAATAAGGACTACCAGCACCAGATCCACCTTGAGGCAAATATGGAGCCATCAATGACCTGCCCTGTTGTAGATGGCCTCTATGTATAACACCCAGCCCTGCAGTTGCACTAAATTTTGCCCAATTTGTTGCCCGGCTCAGCCAGTCCTGACCAATAATAAGCCACAAAGTTGCACATAAATCACTAGCACAAAGTATAAATTTGAAAGCAGAAACTGCTACATATCAAATACTTTGGAACAATACAACGGAAGAAAGAAAAGAGATCTTCAGCTAACCAGATTCTCTCTAAGGAAGGTATCAACTGTTGTTCCGGCATGCATAATAGCATTAGTGTAAATAGTAGCACTATGACAGACACTATTTCTCATCTCCACAGACTGCTTTATTGTCTTCAGAATAAGAAGATCAGATCTGTATGATTAAGATGTCATTTAAATGACAGCTATTAATGCATAAACGGGACAAATTGGGAAAAAGGCGAAAAATGCAGTGCCTTACTTATTGTGGCTGTAAAGGAACTGTAGAGTCAACTGTATTGATGTTTCTCCGGACAAAATACCCTTACACTTTGTCAGTCTCTCGGCATATACTAATTCATTTGGATCTGATTCCTGCACATGTCCATTAGAAGGCAGAGGTCCATCTGTCATCTGAACATCTCCTGGAACATTAGAATTTTCAATACGGGATGAATCAGGATCACTAGATTGTGGATGTACAGATTCTAGTTGTTGAGACCTAGGTGCTGAAAGGCGATCTCTGACATTTAACAAAAAGGCCTGGTGCTCATTCTCCACAAGATCAAAAGCAATTTGAAATGCAAGCAAAGCATCATCCTTATTCGTAGAGCGCAAGAGCTTTTCCAGTATGCTAGCTACCCGTTCAGGCTCATCCAAGAACATTAAACACTGGCAGATGCTCAAATAATCAGGAGACGGCAGTTTTTGGTACACATTGACAAGAAGATGAAGCACCTGCACGTCAAAAAGAAGAAAAGTTGATTAGTGTCTCTCACTGCCATAAGGTTAACATATTTCATTAACTCAGATCAACAAGTGGCTGTCAACAAAACAAATCAAGCAGTAACATTATCAAGTTTTACTAACTAGAAGAATGACATGGTTGCCTATGCCGGAGTGAAACAGGATTTCCATTATAATGGTGGTAACTCTATAACTACACAAAGCGAAACAAATAAATGTATGCATTACCAACAAACATCTAAGACATTAACACTGTGATTGCATACTAAACACACTCATATCTGAGATTGCCCCAGTTCAATCGCCACAATATACTAGTCACAGATGCTTGGTAAGATAGAATAAAAATCTCCTCACCTCATGACGATACTCTCTGCGACTGACGAATGAATGAGACACATTCATGCAATACGATAGAGTGCCATGAACATTATCACTCTTCAAAATTGCTTCCTCAAGCTTATCTAGTCTTCGACATTCAATTGCAATTCCCATAGCTTGTTGGTATTTTCCATCAACAATGCACCTAAATAAAGTAAGGTAAGACACTAGCAGAACATAAGAGTCGTTCTAAACCACCAAAGCTTTTGTTTACATACTTATCCAGCATCCTCTCCACAATGGCCTCCAACCTAGGATCCACATTTGTGGCATCAGTATTTGATTCAGCTGCCTTAGACTTTAGACTAGCATATTCATCAATAGCCTTTGCTGAGTATAGAAACACAAAAAATTGTGTATATTAGAATACTGTAGGATGTCAAAACCATTAATAGGTGTTTTAAGTAATATATAGCATACCAAGGAGAGTATGAGCATAATCAGAATCTCCTGATACATCAAAGAGGGATCCCGCTCCAAGAGCATAAGAAAGTGAATCATTGAGTTCACCCAGGTAGTAGAAAAGCTGAAGCAACGAGAAGTAAATCCAATCAAAAGATGTAACGTCATGTTGCATTTTAAGTATAGATAAGCAGATGGTGACATATATTATGTTCATTTCAAAGAGACAGCCAGATAATTTCAAACCTTGGAAGCCACAAGTGCAGCGAGTTGTCTCTGAGACTGATCAAAATCCTCATCTTCGTATAAGCTCTCTCTGAATAAGAACAAAGGGTTACCGTCCACACATGAAGCACACTAAATATCAAGCTAAAGAGACTCAAATTCAAAGAAAAAACAAGGACCGAGTCTGGAATTTGCATTATGAACTGCCAAGAACATCAAGGTCAAGGTATCAGAAGTGATAATAAAGTATACTTCTTTATGGAAGAAAACAAAAGCAAGCATAAGAAGATGGAGCAAGACAGAACACGATCGAGTAGTGCAGTAGTAGTATTCAGAAGAACGGCAATATAGGTGTATATCAAAAGTACCAGTTGTATCATTTACAGAAAAGCACCGGTGCCGTTATACATTATCATGAGCAAGTCGAGTAAAAGTGATCACATTCTAAATATCTAAGGATAGATTGCGCCAGTCCAACACGAACTGAGAAACTATATCGGCAGTTTAACAGCTTCTCCAAACAAATTATACAACTACATGGAACAAAATCATTGATAAACTAGACTTTCAGCGAATCTAACTACAACAAAACAAAGACACACAGCAACTCCAGTAATCTCCAAAAGGCATCGAATTTCAAGATTTTCAGTAGTCTTCCCAACTCCCTTAATTCTCTCTCCAACCAAACAAAATGAAAAGAAACGAAAAAGAAAAAGCAAAATGAAAAAAATAGTAGAATTTAACAAAGAGACTTACATAATTGGCACACTAGTAGAGATCTCAGGCCAGAACTCGTCAATTAAATTGTTGATGTTATAAAGCGCATGTTGTTTGAGCAGAGGGTGGCTCTCGTTGAGCATAGCCAGTAATCCGCCCGCCGAGCTAACCATCGTCGCCACCATTTCCGCCGGAAGAAAACCCTAGCTCGAATCGGGATCGATGTGCTTGGGACTGAATTTGATATGAAACGCTAATCGAATAGACCGGAGCAATAAACCTGGGGACTTAGCTTCGTGTTTCCCGAGAACAAGCGAAGACTGGTTGAACCTAAACGGAGGTAGCGGAGAAGAGGGGCTTGTTTCGTGTGAGTGTGTATTTACTCTATATGATTCCAACTATACTTAGACAACAAGTCAATTAAAATGGATGCAGTTACTACCGAGGAAAACTCAATTACGAATTTACGATTGGGCAAAAAGGAAAAAAAAAAGAAAGTAAATTCAACATATTTTAAATTTTTTTATATTAAAAAAAACATCAGTTGGGCCGGGTTAGATGTCTCCGATTTTTGGGCCAGGAGTCTAGTTTCTGGCTTTATCCTTTTATTACGGATTCATGATTTTCTTTTCCTGGATGGGCCGAGAATTTTCAACTAGTAAAAATACTGGGCTTCTTTTCTTTGACGAAGAATTTAATGGGCCTGAACCTTCAGCTCTATTTAGTCGATGGTCAAGAAAACTCCAATTTATAATCAAATTCCAATGCAATGTTCAGACAATGGCCACCACATGTTCGACGAAATATCATATAGAACCAAAAGTGTGTTGCCTTGTTCAAAAACTGCGTGCCATGATAAATTGCCGTCTTGACTTCCAATTTTCATCCTATATAGCCTTATTTGACTTCCATTTTAATCTTAAATGGATGTCTTCTACAGCTAAAAGCTTGATTAAAGAATACGGAACAGCAGAAAATATACTTGGGAATGACTGAACAACCTACAAATTCTTGATTGGACGTTGAAGGCACCTACCGGGACTGCCAGTTAAATCCGGTGCACCTAACCCACCAATGTCAGTTGAAGTTTTAAGCCTGACCTACCTTACATTAAATAATGATGCTTTATTCTTGCACAGTGACACCAACACTCTAGTGCCGTGGGGTAGACCACCAACACTTTAGTCTTGGTCAAATTACCCACAGTTTCATTTTATCTTTCCAACTGACGGAACAGAAGCAAATAAGCAGAAAAAGCCATCAGTGTCTTAGTTCATCAAGTACAAGAGCATTTGGTCTATTTTCTATATTTCGTGACCGTTCGCTTCTCCTGTATTGTTCCAAGGAGTCCTTTCCTATCTTTGTACCAAGACTTGCAAGCTTCAAAGCAGATGGGTAGTGACGACAAGGTTTTCACCTTTGCTGAAGTTGCTCCTCATAACGACAGAAAGGACTTGTGGCTTATCATAAGTGGCAAGGTGGTCTTGCTTTTCTGTGAATCTTTTCTTTTTTCTGGTGAAGCATTGTTTTTTTAGCTTGTTTTGTTGTGGGTTTTCTGCTCTGGATCTCCTTGTTATCTATGATTTTTGAGATCTTTTATCTTCGTTTGATTTGATGACTATTTATGAACATCTCCATAGCTGATAGCTCTATGGTGTCACTTTATCCATTCCGGTTCCACGATTTCGTCTTGTGAAGATCAATGTAACCTGGATTTGGTATATTAAGAACCACTGTGCAGTAGACTTGATTAGTGAGTCATTTGTGATTTAAGGGACTTGGGGATTTACATATTCTGTTGCAATTGTACATTTGTAGCATGATCGAACTCTTCAGTTGCCTCAAAAGCTGAGGAAAGCTTATTCTGCCAATCGGCGGAGGCAGAATTTGTCATTGTCATGGGTGATTGTGGACTGCTGGTTCTATGCCGTCTTGTTTCTATATATCTGAATGCAGATTAGTAGAATGAATGAGGCATACTCTTGACTCTGTCAGGATCTCGTAAGCTCTGTACATTGAGCATCCAAATTGTTCATATTCTCTCCTTTTCTTGAATCAGGTCTATGATGTGACCAAGTTTCTGGAAGACCACCCTGGAGGTGATGAGGTTTTGTTGTCCTCCTCAGGTAGGAAACATAGACCTTCCAGACATAGCCATTAGCTGGTGTATCAATGTTCTAGCAAGAAAAACAAAAATTTGACTTTCTCTATTCATATTCTTTTCAGGCATGGATGCAACTGATGATTTTGAGGATGTTGGTCACAGTGACAGTGCCAGAGAAATGATGAGCCAATATGTAATTGGAGAGATTGATCAAACAACTGTTCCTCTGCGAAACAGATACAAAGCTCCAAAACAGCCTTCATACAATCATGATAAGACCGCCGAGTTCATCATAAAGATCTTGCAGTTTTTGGTTCCCATTGCTATATTGGGTTTGGCTTTTGGAGTTCGTCTCTACACCAAGTCAAACTAATATGCCTTGGAGGCCTCATGTTTTCTTGTAGTTGATTTGAGCTTAATGGCTGTTTCTTTATTGTTCTTTCCCATGCGTCCGACCTTGGCATTGTAATGCAGGGCCTGTAGGCCAAGGTGTTTCTCATGCCAGTAATGTAACTTAGTTGTGCTATCTACGGCTATCAGTTATTGGAAACTAAACAATAAACAAATCGACCAGTATCGGTCACCCTTTTTATATTTGATCTCTGAACTATGGAACCCATTACCTGTTATACCAGAACTTGATGGAGCTTAGGTACTGAAGGAATAAGAGGTTGCAGGTTCAGATTTTGGGGTCCAAATCCTGGGAATTTCGCTGATGGCCTGCATAATCTGGAGGATTGGATTTAGTTGGAATCTTACATATTAAATTTATCCCACCACTATGGCCTCGCTGTCAGGTTGAGAATTGAAATCAGAATAGCTTCAGATGGTGCCATCATAAATGCAGAAAGATTGCAGGACCACAATTTGTTCCAGCGATAGCTTCAGAACACGTTATTCTGCGCACACACGGCTCGCATCCTGCATATCGACAGGCCTCGCCTCGAGAAAGCTACTGTCAATTTGCTCAAAGAGACGACGCCTGCCTCTTGTTATGCAGGCTCACAGAGTACAGACCCCTGTAAGGTGCAATGCAACATTCTACAAAAAGAGGGTCCAGACCTAACACAAACACAGAGACTGAAATCAGTCCACAGTTCTCCAACTTCAATCTAATACTGTCATCAGTCACCACTGAGAGATTTATTGGTCTTACGAAAGGACAACAGAGTTTAAATGACCTTAACAGGGACGATCTTGGTGGGTCATTCGTTCTGAGAAATTGGTCACTGCGTTCTCCAAATGTCAAACATGTCAAAAAAGTTCTGTCATGCCTGAGCCGAAGCATTTAAGTATCCCATTGTCCAACCTCGCATAGGTTCTACAAATGACAGTGAAGATCATCACTCCGTGTAGGTGGTAACTTTATTACACATGTATACGGTCTTCGTAAAGGTTAATATTTTAACAAATGCCGGCATGTAAATAGACAAAAACATCACTCCAAACATAAGATGTTGTCTCTGTAACTACTTTAGAATGATGGGATTAACAACTTTTGTATGGGATCAATACCTCCAAAAATATACAAATAGCTCTTAGCTCAAGATTTTACGATGAGGAAGGCAACGAAAAGAAAGCCATTGGAAATTGAAGATTCCTCGGCTAAGAACCAATTACCTTAAAGCAACACCAACCACCACAACAACCACCCTTCGTTTTGAGCACGACACGACAACCTACCACTAGTGGTGTGGTAAATTGCCTCTTCTGCCATGAAAAGGTTCATGACTATCGGCATTTAGGATTAGATCCACTTTCTTGCACCTGACACCGAGGCATCCTCGGGCTCTTTACACTCGTCAAATCTGATCATTCCATTTTCACATGACCCTTTTCCCGCTGATCGTGTGTTCTTCTGTAATGTAATACCTTTGACGATTAAGTATCTTTTCTGGTGCACTGATTCTCACAGTGATTTTGCCAATTGACAGTTCCGTTTTGCAGCTGCGGTCCAGAGCTATTTAGTCGTTGGACAGACGGAACAACCAAGAAATTCTGATATTCGAAAGATAAACCTGCATACATATCCAGAGTCCACGACAAGATAGCAGACGAAAAAGGTGCTCAGTGGCCACTAATAATGTCGGGTGCAAGTAGTACAGAAATATCATGCACCTTAACAAGAATCTTAGATATCGCTTAAACACTAAAATTTATCACCCAACACAAGCTCCACCAACCATTATCCGCGTGATTAGTTGGTGATGAACAACATTGAAAAGAATGGCATTTGATCGAGTAGACACTGGTAGACGTAAAGCGAAGGAAAGGATGATGCTTATTCAGAAGAGTTTTTCAGCGTTCCATCAGTACAAATATAGACAACGGAAGGAATTACAGTGCAAAAGAAAAGAAAATCTAGTAAATTTCTGTACCAGATAAACATAACTAATTGACTGAAACCTAACCCTACACCTTTCCCTTTCCTTTTCCCTTTCCCTTCCCCTTTACCAGATGATCTGTTAGACAAAGGACGTTGATTCCTATCTTTTGTGTAACCCCTGTTATGCTACAGACCATTAGTCTACACATCTTTGACAGTCCTACTTTCTTTACAGGTAAAACAAAGTGATGGAAAATGGAAATAACACCATCACCATTAGAACTAAACCTATTCCTGCTACTTCAAAAAATCCTAAGCTCGATAGCCTCCAAGATTTTGCAGGAAAATAAGTCATGATGGGACACTAAGGTGTACTAAGGGTCCAATTTCTCCCATTCATAACGTCCCGGGAGTGGCTTGTCATTAAGGGGATCAAAGTTATACCTGGAGAAAACGAATACTTCTATTAGCTAAACGAAGGGATGCGAATGCAGACTATAAAATAAAAGAAAAAAATCCCAAAGAGAAGCTAAAAGTTATTACTTCTCAGTAAATCGTCTTTGCTGCTCTTTTTCAGCGCCGGCAAAGAACTCGTCCATTTCAACTGCTGTTGGAATATGTCTACGCATTCCGTTATGCATTCTCCTGTTAGCTTCAGCCGAACCGGTAGGCCTAGTAGTGGAACCAGGGGTTCTTATGGCTTCTGGGTCCCTTATCAAACTGCAAGGAGTGGACTCCCTAGTGCTCCTGTCGCAAAGAGAACAAATATCACAAACAATTATCCACTGTCAGACAAAAAGGAACGTCACAAATCTCGTATTACAGAAGTATCAGAGAACTTCATAACCCGTAGAGTAGCAAAAATAGCCAAAACCATCAAATGCATTATTTAATGCTACTTTAAAGTTTCTGTACTGATACACAGAGAGGGTGAAATTGGTTTCACTCAAAATCATGGTGAAATACTCAAAATCATGGTGAAATTGGTTTCACTCAAAATAATGAAGTGGTATCGAGTATAAGAGCACGCGAGAAGGAATTTATAACATGGCGTTTCTTCAGAAGAATTGCGATAAGCTATTTAGTTGAAGGCAGAGAAAGTTAACCACAACTACAGGAAACTTTATCAAGGAATAGTAACAGGGAAATCTAAAACTGAGAGCATCCAAGTTACGAAGGGGAAAAAGGATGGTAAATGGCAGTTGGTGGAAAAGAAAAGTACCGGCAAAAACTATCAACAAAAAAAGCCTCTACATGAGCTTCACTACCATTTTGTGCATAAATTCCATTAATAAATCACACAGATCCCAACAGAAGTGGGTAAATTTACCAAATGTAGAGAGCAGTGGCAGGGTCGACATTACATCCGAAAGAAATAATATAAAAGAGATATAAATGGTATACAGATCTTCAAAGAAAAAGAATTTCCACAAAAATCAAGCAACTGCAACTTTTAATCTGCTGTACAAGACTACACGGCAGCTTGCATAAACTTATTGTCTCAGAAAAGAGGGCACGAAAATGTTAAAAAAAACATGCTAAAGGGGTGAAGAACAAATTTTGAGAGAACTAACATTTTCGGGACAGTTAATAAAAATTTTAGCTATTCCCTTTGAGTTCATTGCTCTTTCCAAGAAGTGACACATTCAAAACGTAGCCCAAATTTTTGGGCTGCTGCAATCCCTGCTTGATTGCATATTTCAACTCTCTACCATCTTAAGATCAGTACTTAAAGGTCAAAACATTCTATTACTATTTTTTCCCCGTTTCCCTCAGAATCAAAGTAGAAGAATGAAGAAGAATAAAACCCAGAAACCCAAGTGGCTAACAAAGAAACTTTGAATCTTTAGATCGGAAAAACTAATTCATCATTTTATAGGCAACAAAACGAACATGCAATTAAATCAGCATACAAAAAATTGAATTAGAACCGAATACCAAAACCCTAAAAGGTCGGGCTCAAAACAAAGGAAAAAAACCCACCTTTCTCTACCTTCAAAATCCAAAACATTTTCACCAAATGATGCTTCAATACCCAAATCCTTGCTTTGGTTGTTATTATTATCCTCGTGTACCTCCTCTCCGTTCACTTCATTTCTTTGACCGGAACCGGGCGACCCAGAATCATCAGGGCCATCCACCGGCGTCTTGGAGCTCCCCTTCGAAGCGGGATTAGAGCCAGAGATAGAATCGGGCCAAGCGTTATGACTAGGGTTAGAGTCAGTGTTTTGCTGTTGGTTTTTACTACTCTGGTGGGTGCTCTGCTGTTGGTTCTTACTGCTCTGGTGGGTACCCTGCTGCCTCTGGCGCTTGGTTTCATGCAGGACAATCTGCGGGGGCTTGAGGAGACGCCTGCTCCGGAGCTGAAGATAGCCGGAAGACGGTGCAATAGAAGGAGCGGGAGGAGCCAGCGGGGGCGGAGGCGGAGGCGGAGGCCTGGACTGACGCTGGAGGGCAAGGGTTTTTGCGCGGGTGCGGACACCGAGGGAGAAGTCCATGACGGCCACCTCGGCCGTCGTCTTAGCCTTCCTCATATACTTTCCCATCCCTCTCTCATGAGTGAGTGCGTGTGTTGGGTCTCGAAAGTGGCGGTTTGTGTGCGCTCCTCCTTGGACCAAAACAGAAAAATAGAGGGACAGAGAGAGAAGAGAGCTTTGCGTGGGGGTGATACGCGCGTACTTGTAGTGGGTACGCAGGTCAAGGCTACTGTGGAGGTAGAGGTAAGACTGGCAGTAGCAGAAATTAAACGGGGTGGCCGGGCCTTTTCCTTTTTGGTGTTAGTGTTAGTGTTAGGGAAGAGAAAAGCCGAAGGGTCTTTCTGTAATATACTTCATTAAGCCTTGGTAGGTGGGGTTGCGAGAGATAGATCTGTCCAGTAATTTTCAATTTCTCGCGTGGCTTTTTTGTCAGTTTATGACATTTTATTTGTATATCTACATAGTAATTTTTTTTAAATAAAAAATATTCATACCGAAATTATTTTCCATATAAAATTCAAACATTAATTAAATATTTAATACGATTCAATCCTTCTCTAACCGCAGATTTAAACTTTTCCTTTCAGGGTGAAACGATTATTCCAAATAAGCCCATCGTTATCTATCCGGCGATATGAATTGAGAGCCGATATTGGAGAAGTTAATAAGACACGAGTGATGAGATGAGATGACACGGCAGTCATTGGATACCTTTTTTAGTGGCCAGGTGGAAAGTACGTTTTGATTATTTTCCGCTGCCCTTTTACAATTTATTTTTCGACATGAGATAAGGCTTTGAGCTTTTCCCCCTCCACCCCTACCCTCTATACCTGGCAAGTTACACGTTGCAGTCCTCTATTTTCCTGACATTGCAAATTACATTAAAAAAACAAAACAAAACCCTTCCGTAGGAAATATGTCTTAATAAATTACAATAGGAAATATGCCCTAACCCCACCTTAAATCCAGGGCTATAAATATATAAATTAAAAAGAAGAGAGGCAAAGGTGGTTGCATGCATTTGTTGTGAAAGATTGATGAAGAGAAACAATGGTGATTGTTAAAAGGACCTTTTGTCTCGCTGTTGGGATTGTGCCCTGAAAAGCTATTTCACAGGATTGCTGATTCTCTTGTGCACACTTCTCTCTGCCCTGTGACTTGCAATGTGACTCTGGTGGGGGTTGCAGAGATTTCTCTGCACCGGATGTGAATCCCATTATTTTTTCTGCGAGGACACATACTTGTTGAGAAACCCAAGATCCGGAGACTGGTCGGCAATTTTTAGTTTTTTTTTGTTGGGTTTTCAAATGTAGACTCCTTAAAACGGTTAAAATCTGTGGTGGGTGAAAGGAGCGCAAGTCATAAAGGGGTAAAATTCATTAAATGAACTGGTTTCTCTGTCAGCGGTCACTCTGCAATCAATTGGATCCTGAACGCAAAGGGCCTTTTTCCCCTTCGGCTAGATTGCCAATTCCGTCAAGATCTGAGGTCACTTTTTAGTACTGCTACGTCACTTCTTCCTGGACATGAATACTGTTATCGTCTTTGTTGTCCTTGCAGTGATGCCTGAACACATAAAAATTAAGATTCCGGGGCAATTAAGGTTAGTCTTGTGAGTCATCTACCCTTTTACTCTAACACAGACGATCGATTAAATTTGGTTAACATTCATGGTTAAGCCAGCGAGTCTTTCCTGATTAATTATGGTCCTGATCAGAATTGAACTCACAACTTGAACCAAGCAACCTCGCTTGTCGTTGAACTTGCCTGCCTTTTGTGGGTAAGTGATGGACCTATGGGCTATGGCTAAGGGAATCATCAGATGTACTGATTGACTGAAAACAGATAAAACTTATTAGCGCTTTAGCTCTTCTCGGGTAGTTTTCGCCGTAAATCATGCGCAGGAAACAATACAAAGTAAACCCTCTATTTATAGTACATCAGAAGCCTGAACTTAGTGGAGCACAGGCATATGTTTTCATATTTCTGATAATGGGGACTTGACTACTTTTCTTAAGAGAAAATTAGTAAGGAGAATATGCCTATGCCTGACTGTGTAAGAATCTGATGGATTCCTGCCAAACCTAATATGACTTTTTGTCCATATGCCATGAAGAAACTACAGCACGTCTGTACAGTGTCTTACTGGTGGAGCTTTCGGGCTTTTCACTTACACGAACACCCGATACTCGCCCAGCCAAACAGTGAATAACAGTAGGACCCCTATTCTATTGTCCCCGTAGCCACACTGCCACGAGCTCTCTGCCACAACCTACGGGGCCTGAGTCAGGAGGACTCGAAAGAAAATTAGCAAGCTATGGACCAATTTAGGAAAGTTCGTGCGTGTGGGTTAGCATATGGGACATATAGAATTGCTAGTAGGTCACTCATTACCAGGTACACTGAAACCATCCTTCCCCTACCCCCTCTCAATTCCTGTATATATCTCCCGTTTATACGAATCTTGTTAGTAATTTGAACCCCTGAAGCAGGCTCCCTAGCCCCCTGAGATATATAGTCTACGGGAATCCATCCCTCTATAAAATTAGTCAGGAGATTCAGTCCTTCAAAGCCTCAGAAAAGAAATCAAGGAGGCATATTTTCACGGTAAAATGTTCGTGGAGAGACGATTTTACGGATCCGTTAATTTTTTTACTGTCGAATTTTAACTTATTTGATTTGGTGGAATCATTATCGGGCCCCGCTTTTGGATGTAAATTATTCGAACATGGGTTGAAACTTGAGTCCAACAACCTCATATGGGCCTTTTCAAGTGGGTAATAGTTGTTGACTTGGGCTTTCTGGTTCAGCCCAGTAGAGTACTGTCTCGACTCTCGAGTCTACGACTTCTCGCATATGCGGTTGACAAAAAACGAAGAACGGAAGAAGCAAAGAAAAGAGAGTAAAGGCCAGAAACTCGATCGCAACTGCCACGTGTTGATATCAAGTGGGTCCATGCACACAGAATACCAAGAAAAAAGGCAGCCGATCAATCAAATTCTTTTCCTACGTAAAGGAAAAATGGAAATAACGAGTTATACCATTGTCAACAACCCCACACGCCCACAGGCATTAGCCACCTCCCTCACGAAATCCTTCTTCTCTTTCGGTCACTTTTTTCTCTTTTCGTTTCTTCCCTACTAGAGAAGCAGGAAGCAGGAAGCAAGAAGCAACAGAAGAACATTGACAGGAGCAGCAGAATGAGCGATGGAGATTGGGTGACGGCGGCCATGAGCGACGACGCGGTGGTAGTTCAGCTGCTCCTAGAGCTCAACCGAGCTGATGTGAAGACCCCGCCGCATCCGCCTCTGAAATGGACGGTGCGACAGAGGCGGTCGAAGCAACTGCCACAGCGGAAGAAGTCGGCTCGAGCCAGTCCTACGACGCCGCTTTCCTGGAGCGGTGGGACGTCCGGTAACGATTGCGTTGGTGGCTTTGGTTGTGGAGCTGCGGCGACCGACGGGTTTGAAGAATCTTCGAGCCTGCCAACTAGGCGGATTGGCGGAACGTTGAGATCTAAGGTTTGTTGGCTTTCTTTCGGTGTGCTTTTTGGAGCTGGCGGGTTTGACTCGGTGGCTCGGGTGCGTGTGCTTGTGTTTTTGGTATCCTTTTCTCAGTAAGACGAATCTATCCCTAGTATAGCAGGATTTTTACGGCCTATAGCACTGCGCGTCTTTTATGGTTCATTCCTTTGGAATTTTTCAGTCGTGTCTCTCCATCAAGATGACCTTTATACCCTCGTCTGTCAGGCCTATAATTAGCTGGCTATAACAGTATCCAAATGTTTTCCGGTCGCCTACACGCCGCTGTTTGGGTGGCGGGGTTACTTTTTACCAGACATTTCAAACTCTTTTGACCAAACTGCCCTCTTCCAGTCGTCTTCTTCACTTCCGACCCGCCGTACCCAAATTTTGTTCATGTTAGAAATTACGAAGCGCAGAGTGAGGCTTCTTCAATTTCATCAATACCATTTTACGGAAAATATTTAGCTAAAGGACACATATACCCTCGTAAAGATGGCATTTTCGTCCACATCTACCCCTTTATTTAGGTTTTTTGTCGGATCCAGTACTTGTTTAGTTACGAATCCTCCTAAAGCCGTACGTACTACATTCATTCGCATTTAGTATGGGGCTATTTTGGTCAAGTGATTGCCTTTATTTGTTTTCTCTTCTAAAATTTTGCCTGTTTAATGGGTGGCGTATTTTCGTGGCAAAACTATTTGGATATTATGGTGTAGTGGGGCTAGTGGTCTGTGCACTTCATTGGTTCGGAAGCAGTGATCTGGTGTTTCGGCCGCAGTTTCCCATTTGCCGCGGACAACTAAAACTTGTTCTTAACCCAAATAGTAAAGGATATAGGCTTAGCCTCTGCAAACCAGCTAAATGTGTCAAAGCCGTGGTTTTTGTATTAGATAGCTGCTTGTATCGACATTTTTTGGCGGGGTTATTGGTGGGACCCGAAATGTTGGACCTCTCTGGCTTTGGGTTGAATTCAAAATTGTGATGTCAACATAAAAAATTACCATTCCTGTGCAAATGGCGGAAGGTTCCTTTTTAGGTGCAAATTTGTTGTGAATGGGGTGGGTGCCATGTAGTTGGGACCACCGTGGCAGCGAATTTACGGTATGAGCTGACTTATTGGTTTCTGGTAGTTACCTAACCTGACCCCATGATCGTTTAACTAATTAGTATAGTCTTAGATATGTGTGTGGAAAAAGATTTTGTCAACCTCTAGTTTATCAACTTCAATTATAATAATGGCTGGACAGGTCTAGAATTAAACATGGCTTTCGTAGTTGTGGGTAAAAATAATAGACTGAAGTCCGCTCGAGGGGAGTGCTCATAGTTGACATTAGAAATATCCCAGTTTGAATTCCACAGGTGACGCAGACGCGGTCACGTGTGCATTTCATTGTGTTGTTTTGCATAGAGTGGCACTAAACCTTTCGTTGACCCGGACAGGGTGGGCTGCTGGGTAATTATTTTTGGGGGAATACATTTCCGGTTATGCTTCTTCATTCTTTGAAAATGGTAGTTTTCCTTTTTTGCACTTTTTGTTGTAGTATGTTCTATTTTTGTCAGTTGATGGATGCGGAATGTGTAATGATGGCGGTTCAGTTTTTTTTCTGTTACTGGAGGTTTGGTGTATTAAACTACTGGCCCCTATAATTGTTTGATGCGAACATAAGTTGTCAAGGTTGTTTAATGAAAGCATCTACTTTCTGTGCACCATAGTAGTTGCAATTTTTTTTATTATAATGTAGGTCGAGGTGTAAGTTTGCCATTGTATCAGAAGTTCAAGCCATTGAAAGGATGCTCTGTTTTTCGTCTTTGGACAGGTTGCTGTTACCAATGGAACACCTACATCCAAAAGGTCGAGAAGGAAGAAGGTAATGCCGTCTCTTTCGATGAGTCGAACGACTGTATTAGTTTAACAGTAAGCTGCATGCTCTAAATCTGCATGCCGTTCTCTCTCTGCTAATGCTGCTTCCCATTTTTGGTTGGTTAGCAGACGTTAGCCGAGCTAAAGGAGGAGGAAAGTTTACTGACGAAGGAAAGGAGAAATTTGAAAAATGTATGTTGTGCAAGCATTTCGCTTTGGATTCTTGTATAGTTTCTTATTGTTGATTATTTAACAATTGCTCTAACCTATCCATCGACCAGCAACTGGCAAGGTTACGGCTGTACCTAGAACAACAGAGATCTGCAAACGAACGCTTAAAGAGAATGAAGGTGAGCATGTCACTACTTGTTTCTCTAGTTGCTCTCTCTTTTCCCCCTCCCCGTCACTGGGCAGCTGACATGAACACCAACAGTTCTTTCATTATTTACATCATATGATATTTCTTATGATAGCTAGCCCTGGTAAATCAGACATAAATTGTTTCTTCTATATGGAATGCGTTTGTGTGAGCTTACTTTTCTCTAGCTCTAATTTCCGGCAATTTTATCAATTTTTTAGGTTAAGAAATTGATTGATAAATATTAAAAATTATCTGGTTGGCTGAAGATTTATCCAGTTCAAAACAATTCATACTTGTGTACTGTATTGTTCCTGATCTGGAAGTGTATTGGCATATATAATATAATTTGTTCAAACATATTGACTTTGCTTCCTCTTTTGTAGGAATGTTTTTTAGGTTTTGTGCATTATGCTTTGTCAGGGATGCATAAAAGACAGTTTATTTTTGAAAGATTGATTTTATTATGGTATTGCAGTCATCAAATCCCGCATGTTTGCGACTTGTAAACAACTTGTTCTTGTTTCCATTCATTCTAAAAAGAGACATACTTTTTTCTTTCCGAATGGATTTTAGGTGAATAGTTTGGAAATAGTGATCAGCTCTATCTGTCGTCTATCATGAAAACTACTGCAGTACACTCAGAAGGTGGAAGCCTGAAATTAAGGCTCTGCGTCAAAAATACACCTATAGATAAGTTTCCATTTTTGGTCAAGTTTAACAGCATTGTTTTCTCTTTACAGCTTGATTTGTTATCGAGGCATATGCCAGATGATGATGCGGTTTCTGCCAAATATGAAGAAGCTAACTTTGGCTCACTTCATAAAATAAAAGTAGCTTCTGATCCCAAAATTTCTGTAAGCACTACATCCATTACCGTTGAGACGGCTGCCACCAATTTTTCTTTCCGTACGGAGGAGGTTGAGGTGAGGAAGTCCTCCTTGCTACCAGACCTAAATTTTCCCGTCCAAGATGATTTAGGCAGGGATTTCTTGGGTGGATTGAGCTGATCAGAGGATCCAACCCCCTCACTGATGAGTGTACTAATCATCACCGGCATTTTCTAATAACACTTAATCCGGCCATCCTAACAGTGTTACAAGTTACTGCCAGTCCTAGACAGATTTCTTTTGGGTATATACATGGATGTACCGAGGGCATTTGTAGAGATCCTAATCTTCGGTTATTACTGTATTATTCTTTGTTCAAGGGGATTTCTACATTCTTCCAAATTCTTTTGGGTCAGCTCTCTTGCTCCTTTAACCTTAGGAACATCAACAGATCACAAGTTGTAATTACTCAATAGATAATCACATGTTTTAGACAATTAGCTAATCTCATTAGTTTTTTTTTTCTAATTCTTTAGTTTCTCTGTTATTATTTTCACTCTGTCTTTTGCATGAACTTGTCGGAGGATCGATCCGAGCCTGTGGTATAAAGATAATCCAAGTTCTATATGAAACAGCAGAAGTAATATGGGTACCTGAGTACCTTTGATCTAAAATCAGATTCAAAATAGTACATCCGAAATATGCTAAAAATAATAGTATTCTGGGCAGGAAAACTTGAAAGCATTAAGAATTGAAGCACAGTAGACTGCGTAAGAATTGAAGCATGCCGACTTTCTTATACTGAAGAGGAGCGTCCTGAGTAGAATCACTATGAGGCCAGACGAAGGTTGTGATCGCAAACTCTCTCTTATAGGCTAAGTCACGATGCTTGTACTCTGTCAACCCATACGCAACAAGCAGCTGGTCAAGCTCACGTGCATCCATGGCTTCATAATCTTTTCTGGTGTACATTGGGTAGTGAAGCGGAATCTGAAGTTGGGAACCATGAGACTTTGCCTCCCTTACATTGTTACTCTTCTTGGTTTTGTTATTCTCCTGAATACTATTAATACTCTGAGGTTGCCAGAGGAAAGCACCCATTGCCGTCTGTCTCTTGTCAGCCAAGTTACCGCAAGTAGGCAACCCGCAATCAGCAAGGAGCTCGTCAAGTTTCCACTCAGGCATGTCTTCATACTCTTTCTTGGTGTACCTTGGATAGTCAAGGGGCATCGGGAATTGGGAACAAGAAGATTCTCTAATGCTAGGCTTCGTCTGGAAACCAGAATCACTTAGTCGACCATCTTCGACCTGGTTCTTCTCCTTGTGTTCACCCGGTGTTCCGCTGTCTTTCCTGCTATATGTGTTGACGATATGTTCGTCTTGGAAAAGAGCGGTGAGAGCTGACACAGGCATTGTTGGCCAGAAGAAGGAAACACCGACTCCTGCAGAATTCCTTGGATGACTTGAAAAGTTCAGTGATGAGTTTCTCCAATTGTTCGTAGATAGTCTCATATAGAAAAGTTGTCCATGTGTTACGGGATCACGATATACTATGTAATTCTATTTCCTTAGACACAAGCAATTTGCCTTTTCCTAAACCGACCGGGGAAGCGGATTATCAGAAAAACACCGGGAACCGACTTAACAAGAAATATCATAAATAAGCGAGATAATAAATCTAAAAAAAAGCTTTAATTTTCAGATTTCGCCTGATACTTTCTAACTTCATTAATTAGTAAATTAAATATACCTCTTTCCTTAATTATATTCACAAAGTATAGAATTATCAATTGTATCAAAATAATGATACAATATCAATATTTACAGGTATATTTATCTAAATAGAATTATAGGCACCTACATACTTTACATAGTTAAAGATTCGGCTCCGCCAATATCTCCTGAATGACGTCGTTTTCAGACGACTAAAAGGATATGTTAAATCTCCAGGCCAAAATAAGATTCACTATGTATGAAAATAAAAAAAGAAATTAAGGAAATTATATTGGTCACAGCCTTCATCCACTGTGGTAATCAATGTTTTGAAAACCGGACCGGACCGGCCGGTTCAACCCGGTTGAACCGGACCCGGTACATGATCCGGTTTTGAAAATCAGTTGAACCGGTTACGGGTCAATCGCTTCGAAAACTTAAAAAAAATAATTTTTAATAAAAATTAAACGGATAAAAAAATTAAAAAAATTAAATATTAAGAATATTAATTTTTTTAATATGTAATTTGATATATTAATTTTTGAAAATTAATATTATAATATTTTTTAATATATTAATTACCGGTTCAATTTTCCGGTTCTTAAACCGGTTATTTCCGGTTATCTCTAAAACTCCTGACCCCTTAACTTCACCGGTTCGAAAACCGGTCCGGTTTTTAAAACCTTGGTGGTAATGCAAAAGCATAACCCTTATTAGGGAAGAGAGTAGAGGGCAATCTAGTTAAGTTTATGGCTACATATATAGCTAGCTACCCAAATTCCCAGCTCAGCCATCCATGTAGTTCTCACGGAGAAGGTTTTTCCTCTTGAGGAAACTCATTAGGCCACAGAAAAGCTCCCATCGCAAACTGTCTCTTGTAAGCCAGATCATTGTGTATGGGTAGCCCGTACTCCTTGAGAAGCCTGTCAAGTTGCCATTCCGGCATAGACCGGTAGTCTTTCTCCGTGAACTTTGGGTAGTGAAGAGGCATTTGGAAGAAGCTAACACTGTCAGCCTTCTTGTTGCTTTCCATGATCCGTTCGATACATCTTCGCTTAACAAAATGATTTATATATACAAGACTCATTGGATGTGAAAGGCAGACGTTATATGCGTGTTTGATCACAAGAGTTGGGTGGTGTATCTTCTCGTAAGGTGCAATTTAGATGATACATAAAGCAACGTTGAATGGTCAGGATTTGTTGGAAAAACCAGGAAAAATGTAAGGGTATATCATCATCGAGAACATGATAATTGTTAAATTCCCAAAGTAGAACCCCTTATGCCACCTTTCTGTCTGTTAAAACCTTCAGGTATTCCCAAGTTCTGCAATTGCAGCTGACGAGCTTTGCAGGTCCTTTGCTAGCTCTGTGCACCCTTCACTTCCCCTCGGTTGGACTGGTTGCGTTCAGAAACGAACATAACTACTCTGTTTGCAATTTCCCAGTGACAGGTGTCTCACCTGTTCTAATAAATTAAACCTGACCAAGATATTTATTGGTAAACTCAATTTCATGGGCCACGGGAACTGCGATTTCTTACAAGAAAACTATACTTTACATGCACATAGATGCATTGCCAAAAGCATATATAACCCATGAATTAGAGATTGTCTAAACAGAGCTTTGTCGCCACAAAACATGGGTAAAATTAAAGACTAGGACAGTTCGAGCAGCATTGGTAGAGGAGCTCTCTTATTACTACGACCAACACCGAATCCCATCCCCAGCTTTAAATCTAGCTCCACATTACCATTCCTACCATCATCACTGAATAGCTGAGCCGCAGTTGTAACAACGGCGCACTTCCTGCTGCCACTCACCTTCACGCTTCGCTTCTTCACAATCTCCGTAGAGGAACCAAACGAAGATGGGGAACAAATAGGCAGCACGGGAGAGATTTCAAAGTTTGTTCTTGCTTTTGCACCTCTTAGTTTCCTAGCAGCAGCGTCATATGCACGCGCTGCCTCCTCAGCAGTGTCGAACGTACCAAGCCAGTGACGGCACCGTCCTATACGGTCCCGTATCTCCGCTGACCATCTCCCCCACGGCCTCTTCCGCACCCCTCTGTAAGTCTTTTGCATGGGAAACCTCGCTGGCTTGCTCACCCCATTATGCGGTGATGGCTTGGACCCGATATGCTGAGGATCAGAATAAAGACCTGAGAATTCAGGGTCCTCAGGCGGCTTGGTGCCATAGAGCACGTGTTGGCCAACAACAGCAGCAATCCCATCGAGAACAGGAGGCGTTTGTGTTAGCATCATTCTTTCAGATGGTCTCTTGTTAACATAAGACTGAGGAAGAACACCTGCATAGAGAGTGCCCTCCGGCACAGGACATGAGTTAGAAGGGTCAAGTTGGTTTAGTGCCCAAGGCGAATAAAGCGATAGTTGGGTCTCTAACAAAGGGCGATGTTGTGATGATACTCCATTAATGAAACTGCCAGTTTGAGGGAATCTATAGGCTTCTGGGTTAGAGACGAAGGGAACAGAATTTTGAAGGTTTTCCATGGGTTCAAGCAGTTTCAGTGAACAAACAGGTCGTTTGCCGGTAGTGTTATATATATATATATGAGAGATGAACTGCTAGCTTGTTTATTGACAAATGAAACAAAATTTAGGTTGGTGTAAAACGAAAGATTTTACTGAGTTTAAAGAGATCTTTCTGACATGTTTGATTTGACTGCAATGGGTTCCTGTCATTACTTGTCCTTTCGTTTTATTAACATACTAAAAGAAAAAAATACAGTTAATATGCACAAATATTGATATTGGTATAACCCTTCAATGGCGGATGACTAATTAAAAACTACCTTTTTGGGGAAATAGTAATAATACAAATGGGTAAATCCATAGCTTGGCAAGTGATGATTTGATGGGTATTTAGGATTTTCAGGATATCGAGGAGTTGCTTTGGGGTTTTTATTAAATGGCCATTGGATTACGTGAACTGATTACAGCGTCATGGTGTCGTCTTCAAGGACAAGATTGTTTGACTGTTTTGTGTTTAGCTCTTGATAGAATTTTAGGGTTCATTATATTTTTATGATCCATGATGATTCTACTCGATTTGCTCGACAGGGTGGGAGGCAAAATCTGGTGTTGAAGAAGCGCACCAATATAACCCAAGTGGTGCATACCAGGAACCAGTCAATAACGGAGAGATGATTTGATTTGGGTGAGGTAAACTGATCCAGTGGCGTAAGTTGACATGCAAGCAAGCGGGTCCTCTCATTCATGTCAATCACTACACTACTTGATTGGCCATGAAGCAAGCTCGCTCTTATCTTCTGTGGGGAGGGAGCAGATCTGCGAGAAATTTTTGATTAGACTGTGATCTTTTGGGTGGTGTAAAAGAAATTAAATGGAGGGTTTGAAGATACGGTTGAAGATCTTGTAAATGTGTAGGAGTAGGTACGGTTTAGCATCAGATGGGGGGGTTTGTAATGTGAGGTTTTGAGTTCCAGGACTGTGTATCAACAGTGATATTGTCCTTACATTGCACATCCTGTTTCATGGTGTTGTGTTTCTCTGATGTGTGTATGTGTATGTCCTGTTTTCCTTTTCTTCAGGAACCATGGCTTCAAGGAATATAGCTATTGCCATCTCCTGTTAATGGTCTAGTAACCACCCGTCCTGATATTACCTTTCTGATGGTCAGAATCAACGGCTTCAAAGTAGAATCTATACTCTCTTAACCTGCGACCATATAGCCTATTTGGATACAGTAGAGATCCTGTCAAGAATAGCTTACTAGAAAATAAAGCTACCCTTCCAAGACAGCCGAATAGCAAAGCAGCCTGCACAGGCAAATCCTTGAATTAATATCCTTAACAGTGAACTCCAATAGTGGCATTAGCCAGCCTAGCTCCTGATAAGAGGAGAGTCTAAACGTATGTCTGATCTTTGGTCTCACGAGTCTCAGCTGCCTGCTCCAGTTCATGCTCTGAGATGATCAATGGAGGCACTAATCTAACGACATTTCCTTTTCCAGCAATTAATAATAAAAGACCAGAATTTCGACAGGCATCCACCAGTGGTGAAGCAGACACATCCAGCTCTATCCCAACTGTAAGGCCCAAACCTCGTATCTCTTTCACGTGCGGATTTCCTCCAAGCTTCTGGTTTAACAGATCCTTTTAAGGACTCACCTTTCTGGGAGACAGTGGACAAGAAACTAGGCCTCGATATTTTATCCAGGACGGCAATGGCAGCACTGCAAACAATAGAGGTCCACCAGCAAAAGTGCCCAGCAGCTACTCTTTCACTCACCAGTACAGCTCCTATAGGAAGGCCTCCAGCAAGAGGCTTTGCTAGTGTCATCATGTCAGGATCATACCAAATGCTTCATATGCCCAAAGGTAAACCGTTCGGCCCAACCCAGATCGAACCTGAGAACAGAATGTGAACTATCTCTGGGTTAACACAGATAGTTGGACTTGGTGTGATAACTGTCTGTGGGTTTTGGGTTTAAATGATAAAGAAATGAATTTGATAACCGGTGATTTTGGAAGTCGACAAATTAAGTACAGAAACAAGCTACCTGCGATATCTTAGTGCTAAACTTTGCTTCAGATGCAAGCTGATCACTGGGGCAGTACTAATAAATTCGAATTTTGATTTTTAATATAGAACATCGTAAGATTTTCAGGTCAGTTATATTTGTGTTTCGTATCTAATAAATATATATTTGAATATCTTTTAATTTAAAAAATGAATAAAAATATATAAATTAAAGATATTTATGGTTGGGCAAGTGGCTTCTCATGTGGGATCACCAAATAATCTGTTATGTATCAATCTTGTAGGTTATAAAATTAATTTATTTTCGAGTTTCAAATCCTATATTATATTACCAAATAAGTCATATTCTTATTTTCAATACTTTAATAATAAACAGCTCAAGTTACACGAGAATGCTTAATATTTTGCGAAGGAATATCTTGTGAAAGTTTCCGCTATGAAATCCATCTATGGAGTGGTCTCTACGTACTCTCTTGCAGCTGGACCAATTAATGAGGAACAGTAATTAATGACAGGCTGTAGCTTTCCTTCGAGACAGGGAACCCCTTTTGGTTTTGTTTTTTTTTTCACCGATTGACAAACAAAAGTGAAATCTTAAGATGCACCTAGTCACAAAGCATGACCATGACCATGTTGTATCTTAACATATCAAATCTCCTCTAACTCTTACAAACAATCTATTACAAAAGAGAATGCAAATTATCCACCGGAAAATATCTCTAGCCTGAAAGGTGCCAGCCCTTCAAAATTCCAATTGGTTTTTGTTTCTGCTACTACAGTTTACCTGGAAGCTTTTGATTTACGATTTATTAGCTGCTTTCTTTGTTGTCGTTTTGGGAACGTTGAGGTGGTCCATTTGGTTTTGAATTCTTTGACGTCAAACATTGGGAGTCTCCCAGACCATAGTTGTGGTAGGAAAGCAAATGGCTGGATGGAATTGACAACGGTATATATCAGCTTATATCAGCAGTGAATTGTAGGTCTCACTTTGTTGACATTTGGGTGGATTATTTACACTCATCTGCCAAGTGGAGAGCAGCGAATAATGATTGATGGTGAATCAGAGAGAGGCGAGTACAAATAATTGTCCAAGTGGTTAGGAGAAAAGGGCAATGCATAGGCGTCCCGACAAAACAGACCACAGATGCAGGGAAATTCCAATTATGGTAATTGATTATGAGGTTGCAGAAGTTTCTAAGGCCACGAGCAAGTGTGGTTTACTTGGATAATTGATTAGGGGTGGAAAGAAGAAGTAGGAGATGATGTGAGCATCGGCTATATAAATGGAGACTAGTCTGTGCCTTGGGTCCGTGTGATTCAGGCAGTAGGACAACATGGGTAGCCTATTGGCAAACAAGAAGCCCCATGCGGTGTGCATACCTTACCCAGCCCAGGGTCACATAAACCCTATGCTCAAGTTAGCGAAATTACTTCACCACCAAGGCTTCCATGTAACCTTTGTTAACACCGAGTACAACCACAGACGCTTGCTCAACTCAAGAGGCCCCAACTCCCTTGATGGGGGGCCTGGTTTCCGGTTTGAAACCATCCCGGATGGTCTACCACCGGTGGACGCCGATGCTACCCAAGACATCCCTTCTCTCTGTGAATCTACTTCAAAAAACTGTTTGGTTCCTTTCCGTCACCTTCTTGCCAAACTGGATGCATCATCAGATATACCACCAGTGACTTGCATAGTCTCTGATGGCGTCATGTCGTTCTCTGTCAAAGCAGCCGAGGAGTTAGGACTACCCATTGTGCTGTTCTGGACTACAAGTGCATGTGGTTTCTTGGGCTATGCTCATTACAAACATCTGGTTGAAAAGGGACTTGCACCACTCAAAGGTAATTTCCTGCTTTAATTGCCATAGGAGGAGTCATAGCTTGGTGGATAAAGATGTAATGATACCTTTATATAGTCACAGCTGACGCCAAAATTTGTTAATTAACCCACATATGCACAGATCGAAGCCTTTTTACTTAATTCTATACCATAGAAGACAAGAAAAAGGAAATCTTTTTCCTAGTTATGTATAGTTATGTACGCTTAATCTGATATCGCAGATCTGAGTTACTTGACAAACGGATATCTGGAGACCACCATAGACTGGATTCCGGGGATGAAAGATATTCGTTTAAGGGATCTCCCAAGCTTTATTCGCACCACAGACAGGAACGACATTATGCTCAACTTTGCTCTTAACGAAGTAGATCGAGCTTCAAAAGCTTTGGCCATTATTTTGAATACTTTTGAGGAATTAGAGCGTGAAGTTGTGGCTGCTCTCTCATCCATGTTCCCTCCAATTTACACCATCGGCCCTCTAGCTTTGCTTCTGGATCAAAATTCACAGGACGAGCTCGCATCCATTGGTTCAAATCTCTGGAAAGAAGACCCTGGATGCTTCAAATGGCTCGATTCCAAGGAACCAAACTCCGTGATCTTTGTAAATTTTGGCAGCATCACGGTTATGACATCGCAACAACTTGTTGAGTTTGCTTGGGGACTTGCTAACAGCAAGCACACCTTTCTGTGGATAGTAAGGCCTGATCTTGTCTCAGGCTACTCCACCATTTTTCCGGCTGAATTCCTTGAGGAGACTAAGGAAAGGGGTCTACTGGCCAGCTGGTGTCCTCAGGAAGAAATCCTGAAACACCCATCCATAGGAGGGTTTTTAAGCCACATGGGATGGAACTCCACCTCTGAAAGTTTGTGTGGCGGTGTGCCAATGCTTTGCTGGCCTTTTTTCGCCGAACAACAGACAAACTGTCGGTTTGCTTGCACGGAATGGGGCGTTGGCATGGAGATTGACAATCAAGCAAATAGGGATGAAATTGAAAAGCTGGTAAGGCAATTAATGGAAGGAGAGAAAGGCAAAGAGATGAAGCAGAAGGCCGTAGAGTGGAAGAAAAAGGCACACGAATCCACGATTCCCAGTGGTGCATCATTCGTTAATTTCCACAAACTGGTTAAGGAGGTGCTACTTGCATGACAACATGATCCGCCAGAATTCAGGTGCAACCTGGTAAGTTTGATACCGTGGTAAACTTCACCTAAATATTACCACGGTTGCACTGAATATTACATCTGTAACTATTTATAGCTCTGGTCCTACTCTAAGCATTAAACTTCTCTATTTATATTTGCCGACGACCATCCCGGCCTTTGAGATTCATATCCCAACAGTAAGGCCCAAACCTCGTATCTCTTTCACGTGCGGATTTCCTCCAAGCTTCTGGTTTAACAGATCCTTTTAAGGACTCACCTTTCTGGGAGACAGTGGAGAAGAAACCAGGCCTCGATATTTTATCCAGGACGGCAATGGCAGCACTGCAAACAATAGAGGTCCACCAGCAAAAGTGCCCAGCAGCTACTCTTTCACTCACCAGTACAGCTCCTATAGGAAGGCCTCCAGCAAGAGGCTTTGCTAGTGTCATCATGTCAGGATCATACCAAATGCTTCATATGCCCAAAGGTAACCCGTTCGGCCCAACCCACATCGAACCTGAGAACAGAATGTGAACCATCTCTGGGTTAACACAGATAGTTGGACTTGGTGTGATAACTGTCTGTGGGTTTTGGGTTTAAATGATAAAGAAATGAATTTGATAACCGGTGATTTTGGAAGTCGACAAATTAAGTACAGAAACAGGCTACCTGCGATATCTTAGTGCTAAACTTTGCTTCAGATGCAAGCTGATCACTGGGGCAGTACTAAAAAACTTTGCTCGGTACCGCTAGTTATTTTGATCAATTTCCTTATTAGTTGGGTATCTTGTAAAATGTTTGCAGGATTAGATGCCGTTCTTCACTCTATTTTTGGCGAAAGAAAAGATTTCTGCTTGTCAATTTTATCTAACAAGAATCCTGTATATGTTCTTCAGGTTCAAAAATCGATATATGATAAACGGCCATGAAGATAAATAGATGGTGAAAGAAAGGATAGATGTTGCGGGAATGGAAAGCCTGATTTAATTACATGTGATGATACCACCAAAACCATCATAGTTGGAACTCAATTTCATTGCAATTATTAGTTACAAGTCGATCGAGAAAGAGTAGGAGAAGCCGAGAACGACTTCAGTACATACTCTGCCGGAATTATTGATACATATAACAGGTTAACAACGTAAAAAATGAAGCCGAAATATCACCCTGAGAGTATCTCCCAAGCTTATTCTTGGAGGATTTACATCCATTTCTTTCTGAGTCTTCAAGCTGTTGGTGTGTCTGGTCAAAGAAGAAATTGTCTTCTCTTCACATCAAATGGTTCGGAGGATGAGAGTTGTGGTTTCTGCACAACGTCAGGGTCATCAGTACATTAATATATATGAGCACTCACTAATCTTCCATTCAATAGTACATTAACTGAAATTAACTCTTTAAAAGTAAGCTAACCTGCGATATCTTGTTGCGTAAGATTTTGTTCAGGATCTTTGAACAAACGCTGAGATTTCTGTCAACATCTTCCAAGCTCTTATGCATTATGTCTAGTAAGGCACCGTATGTTGGTCGTGGATATTTCATGAGGGTTTCTATTAAGACATGAGTCATAGCACCAGTCATTTCCTTTCCCGTGAAAGCCTGCAAAAGTTACAAAAGAGATTTAGTATGAATATATTCTATAGGACAAATTTCCTGAAAATAATGGTGGCATATATATATATACACACACATAGACGAGTATCTTACAGAGGTGTCATTAGCAAGTTCACTATCTTCACATGCAGAGATGGAAATTGCCAATCCACCATCAGTATGTTTCCTGGCCTTGCTTGATGGAGGGCTGTTATCCTCCCATGTTTTCCTGTGTCAAAGATGAAGCATCTCGTCAGGAGGGGACGAAATGTGTATAAAACATGGATGGTGAGATTTGGACAAGACTGAAACTTACTGGTCTCGGTCGTAAACGTGTACGAGATCAAGAACAGTTCCGCTGTGGCAAGCATCAACAATTGCATGAAGAGTTACTCCTTTCTTGAGCGGCCAAACTAGGGTGGAATTGATTTCATTGTCAGAGATCAAGCCTTCGGTCGAAAAATCCAAAGGGCAAATAGTTTCATCGAACCCATCACGCTCATCGCCTTCAAATTCTGGTTGTCGCACGCCATGACCCGAGAAGTAGAATACCAGAGAGTCACCATCCCGGCAGCCCTTCACAAGCCATGACAGCGACTTGAGGATATTCCTTTTGTAAGGGATATGCTCTTGCTCCGGCTCTTCCTCTGCAGTTTTTGACATTGCACCATATTTAGTTTTCATATATTCAGATCTCGGGTGGTTTCGAAGTTTGAAGTCGACATCTTAATTTACTTTTAACATTTTTACAGAAGTATGAGTGCATGCACTTTTCAAGCCCGAGAAAAGCTTAAATGAACCACCTATATGTATCTATCTGCACTCCATGCAGTCAAGGTCTGTAAACGACCATTTCTGAAGAACAAAATTCTGTGAAGTACCTGTGAGAACGAGAATGTTCTCTTTCCGGAAGCTACAGTTATCCATCAAGAAATTCCTCATACTGATAACATCGTTGACGGTTCCTTTAAGCTTGAGCTTGGTGTTGGTGTAAGTGATCCCGATGAGGAGAGCACGCTTCCTTGGCTGTCTTCCTTCAGTAAATGAATTTGCAGCTCTCAAGGGTGAGGGCTTAGAATTCAGAGAGTCACTTGTTTTGCCGCCATGGTCACTGCCAGTTATCTTGTTCGCCAGCCTGACCCCGGCCCGTCTGAGACTGCCGTGTTCTCCTTTGCCGTGTCTTTCTGTATGTCCCGGAAGCGGGCGGAAGAAGGCGCCGCAAGTCGGGCAACGATGACTTGCCACGCATGAGAATCGTTGCCGGCAGACACTGCATAAGATCCCTCTTGTCTTCTCCATGCATTGATTAGCGTCCATAGATGAGCTTACTTGCCTGGAAGCCAATATCTATATATAGTCAGACATGAATCGGATTCGTCTGCAGCAAGCAAAAGTTATGTAACTATTATAATCACCAGCAGTCTGGAACGCTAAATCTCAGTGTAGCTCTCACCTGAATTCCTGAAGTACTGAGCGAATTTCCTTGGCAATAACCTCTGAAGCTAAGGCCTGGATCGATGCTAGTGTGACTGCAGGTTAAGTGGCTATTTATACCAAAGATTTCTCTACAGTTGAAAGCAAAGGGTACGTTTAATCCTGTAAAATGGAAAAAATGTGATTAATTCACTTGCAGAAACTTTAGTACAAAGGGGGAACAGACATGACGTTACGTTCGATGTATCGATTGAGCTTAACGAGAATAAGACACTTATTACAATTTGGTATAATAATCGTTATAATTAAATAAAAATATGTTATTCACTTTTGTAATAAAAAATATCAAATATTCTTCAAGATTTCTAGTTTTTTCAATATCCTACTCTTCCAGATATGGTCAATTAAAAATAATAAATGAATGGTTAAAATAAAAATGTTGGAGGATCCACTGATTTATTTTTTATTGTTTTTAATCATTCCGTAGTCAAATATGAAATTATTTTATTCATAATTAATTTTATATTATTTAAAAGATCCAACTAAACCGACAAAATCTTTTCTGAATGGTCACACCATATTTCTTCTGCAGTCCGTACAACATATTAGGGCTAATATCATCCATCCCATTCAAGAAAAGGTATGATGCAATAGTATTAATACCATAAAATACATACGATAAAATATTGTTCGTAACCTTTGTCCGGTGGCCAGACCGCTGTTTGTCTCCCTTTTTTATTATTCCATCCATCGGAAAGCAACGGAGATAAGATGCCCTTCTCTTTCTGTAATATATTCCCACGATCAAAAGGTTCAGCAGCTGAAATTGAAATTCCTTTGATTACTGTACGTAAAATAATTTATTTATGCCCGCAGAAAGTGAAAACTTGTCGGAGCACATATAGCCAGATTGGTTGTTTGGTGTTGGTGTTTTAAAATATTATATTTTAATATTAATTTAATAATACCAAATTAAATTGAAATTTATTATTATAAAATTAATTTAATTATCTTTTAATCATTTATTTCTAAAACCAACTCCAATTCTAATAAATCAATGACGTTTTGGTTATCCGTATAGCATATTCTGGTAAGGAAATAATTAGAACATTATGGTTCTCAACGTACGATTCGAGGCGGCAGCAGCCAGCAGTAATGGATTTTATAATTTTCAATATTCTTTTCCAATTTACACCATTTATAGAAATATATGTGGTCTTAAAAATATTCAGTTTTGAAAGAAATGATATTACTCATGACGGAAATACTTTTAGCATAAAAATCTATCTATCTATGGATGAAATTTTTTTAACATAAAAAACTGTTAAGATTTTTAACAGTTAAATATTGATTAAGGATTTAAATTATTTTATATTTTTAAGTAGATAAATTAAGATAAAGACATAATTAATCAATATTTAATAAAAATTCGAATTTTGATTTTTAATATAGAACATCGTAAGATTTTCAGGTCAGTTATATTTGTGTTTCGTATCTAATAAATATATATTTGAATATCTTTTAATTTAAAAAATGAATAAAAATATATAAATTAAATAAATTAAAGATATTTATGGTTGGGCAAGTGGCTTCTCATGTGGGATCACCAAATAATCTGTTATGTATCAATCTTGTAGGTTATAAAATTAATTTATTTTCGAGTTTCAAATCCTATATTATATTACCAAATAAGTCATATTCTTATTTTCAATACTTTAATAATAAACAGCTCAAGTTACACGAGAATGCTTAATATTTTGCGAAGGAATATCTTGTGAAAGTTTCCGCTATGAAATCCATCTATGGAGTGGTCTCTACGTACTCTCTTGCAGCTGGACCAATTAATGAGGAACAGTAATTAATGACAGGCTGTAGCTTTCCTTCGAGACAGGGAACCCCTTTTGGTTTTTTTTTTTTTTTCACCGATTGACAAAAGTGAAATCTTAAGATGCACCTAGTCACAAAGCATGACCATGACCATGTTGTATCTTAACATATCAAATCTCCTCTAACTCTTACAAACAATCTATTACAAAAGAGAATGCAAATTATCCACCGGAAAATATCTCTAGCCTGAAAGGTGCCAGCCCCTTCAAAATTCAAATTGGCTTTTGTTTCTGCTACTACAGTTTACCTGGAAGCTTTTGATTTACGATTTATTAGCTGCTTTCTTTGTTGTCGTTTTGGGAACGTTGAGGTGGTCCATTTGGTTTTGAATTCTTTGACGTCAAACACTGGGAGTCTCCCAGACCATAGTTGTGGTAGGAAAACAAATGGCTGGATGGAATTGACAACGGTATATATCAGCTGATATCAGCAGTGAATTGTAGGTCTCACTTTGTTGACATTTGGATGGATTATTTACACTCATCTACCAAGTGGAGAGCAGCGAATAATGATTGATGGTGAATCAGAGAGAGGCGAAATATTAAAGGGTTCATTAAGATGGTGTGAAAAAAGCAAAAAGCGAAAAGCGAAAAGCGAGAGACTTGAAAGCAAAAAGCATATGCTCTAGATTGCTCTCTTCCTGTTTGAATAAATTCCTCAGATAAAAAGTGTGGGAGTGCTCGATGGGGGACGAGACACTCCCCGATGCTTCAACAGAAACTAGCGACACTGCCGGAAAAGTCAAGCTTCGCCAGAATGACAGTGTACCGAATGGGGACTTGACCATGGATGATGCCCCAATCTCCTATAAAGATAGATTGCTGGGGAAGGCAAAGGATATACCTCTTGATGCAGACATCTCTGAAGACGATATTAGCATTGAGCAAGACGAACATGGCCTCAACCTAAGACTTACGGAGAAAGCTCATCTACAACTCAATCAGGTATGGCAAAATACTGTGATCGTCAAACTCTTGGGGAGGAATATTGGATATGCCGTCTTCTGTGCTAAGATTAGAGATCTATGGAAACCATCTACTCTTCCCAAGGTCATAGATATGGATAATGGATATTATCTGGTCAAATTTGACAATATCGAGGATATGCAACACGTAATGCTGGGTGGTCCCTGGGTAGTCCTTGGCCATTATCTGACAGTACAGTACTGGTATCCTGCCTTCAAAGCTAGCTCGGCCACTACCCCCAAAGTAGTTGCTTGGATTCGTTTACCGGATATGTCCCCGAAGTTCTACCATGATAAAATCCTCAATAAGATTGGTAATATGATAGGGAAGACCATAAAGATTGATACCACCACATTAGAAGCTCAACGTGGAAGATTTGCCAGAATAGCCGTGGAACTTGATCTTTCTCGGCCGTTATTACCAAGATTCAGAGTGGAAGGGATATGGCAGAAGATTGAATATGAGAACCTCCCGCAAATCTGCTTTGGTTGCGGTAGAGTTGGGCATACACCCAATGCCTGCCCTCATGCCAAGAACTCGCAAAATTCCACTGAGGGGATGGGGAGAATACAGCCACCAAACCAGTCATCACCAGAAACTTCCATGTCGGATTCAATGATTCATATGAGTTCCAGCACATCGGAGGGAGGAGAATTCGGTCCATGGCTCCACGCACCACGGAGGCTCCGCCGTTATCCCCAGAAAGGAAAGGAAACTGCATTTGATCCTACAAGGAAAGAATCAAGCGAGGGAAAATCTGGATCAAGATTCAGCGTATTAAGCGCCGCATCCGGAGGTGATATGGCTTCAGATACGCTCCCAAAAGCTGTAACTGGAGGTTCTCAAGCTAAGGTTATGGAAAATACCGTTGTACAACAGTTCTCATCCCTAAAAATGGGGATCAATTCAAGACAAAGTCAATGGTTCTACCCGTCCTCAACCGACCCTAAAAGCACGAAAGCCACGACTTCTTATAAGCCTGGCCCAGTTGGCTCCCCCAATGCAGTACCTAGCCCATCACAAACAACTCAGCCTAACCAGCTCCATATACACATGACATCAGATCCTACCAGCCAGCCAATCCAGCCCAACCTCGCCCTGCCAAAAGCAGCCCAATCTTCCATAGGTAAATCACAGCCTGCCCATACAAGCTCGCAGACCATGGTAACCAACAAGCCCACACATGAGCCCATCAGTGTATCCCCTGGTGCAACCATCGTCCAGGACCAGCCAGTGTTTAACTTTAAACAAAAAGAGCATGATATGATTACACAGGTATACACGCTCTCAAATCCTGCGATGAGGAAAAAGACACGAAATCAGAGGAGGACCGCCATCGTCCGTGACTATGGCGCCTCCCATAGTTCGCCGGAGTCGCTGCTGCCCTCTTCTTCTCTCTCGGCAAAACGCTCCAGGTATGGTGCCACTGGCATCGAACCAAACTTGGAGGACATGCCGACCCTGGTGCTTACGGACGTGGTTGGAACTTCTGCCGCGACCCAAGCTCACACCAACGACCCTCCTGACCAGCCGTCGGACGTCGCCGCCGATAACCAGGAACTGCCGACAACCATGGATATTGCAACGTGCGAGGGATGTGCTGTCGATTCATCCCTTCAGGTTTAAAGTTACAGTTGTTAATTTATTTAAAGATTATTTTAATGATTATATTATCATGGAATTGCCAAGGTGCTGCCAGCACCCTTTTCAGAAAATGCATGAAGGAAATTGTGAAAGCTCATCGCCCAGACATTTGTGTACTCATGGAACCTCGCATTAGTGGTGTGAAAGCTGTGCAGGTTATTTCAAAATTGGGGTTCAATAACTCATTTCGGGAGGATGCTGTTGGCTTCTCAGGAGGAATTTGGCTTACCTGGAATGAAAATTGCACTTCAGTTCATGTTTTATCCTCTGGCCGCCAGTTTATTCATTTCAGGTGGTCGAATGATAAGGAAACAGGACTCTGCACTGCTATTTACGGGAGTCCAAACCCGATCCGGAGACGCAAACTATGGAGTCACTTACGACAGCTTCACGCATCGGTTGCGGAACCATGGTCCCTAATTGGGGACTTCAATGCTATTCTCTCACCTTCTGAGAAAAGGGGAGGCACTTCTTTTTATCTCTCTAATACTAATGACTTTAGCTCATGTGTAACTGACTGTGGTCTCATTGATGCAGGCTTTACTGGACCTAATTTTACGTGGTTCCGAGGCTTCCTTTGTGAGAGGCTAGACCGTGCGATGTACAGTGATCTTTGGAAGATCCAGTTTCCGGGGACAACGGTTCGCCATCTTCCTAGGATTAAGTCGGACCACAGACCAATTTTGTTGAGCACTCAAGCAGCAACAAGCAAGAACAAGAGACCATTTCGTTTCCAAGCGGCGTGGCTAACTCATCCCCAATTTAGTGACCTTGTGAAAAATTCCTGGAATGATAATATTGAGTGGTTCTCGGCCTCTTCAAAATTTACTAATGATGTTGTTTTGTGGAACAGGAATGTGTTTGGTGACATCATGCAGAGGAAGAGGAGCCTCCTGAAACAGATAGAAAGAGTGGAGTCAACCCTTGGGCTAAGACAATCGCCAAACCTTAAGAATTCCTATACTCGTCTACGTCAATCCTATGAGGACACAATTATGCAGGAGGAACTCTTGTGGTTCCAAAAATCCCGGTCAAAATGGCTTAATTTCGGGGACAGGAACACCCATTTCTTCCACACCTCAACTCTCATAAGGCGCTAAGCGAACAGGATCACAATGCTTAGAGACGAGCACAACAATTGGATTTCTGACAATACCATGCTATGCAATATGACACTTAATTTTTTCAGGAGATTATATACTGATGACTTTAATCATTACACTCCTTTGTTTACTTCGCAGGGCTTCCCAAATATTGCTCATGAGGAATCCAATACCCTCCTTAATATTCCGGGTAATGATGAAATTCTAAAAGTGATTAAGGCCATGGGGAGCTTTAAAGCGCCCGGACTTGACGGTTTGCAACCAATTTTCTTCCAAAGTCAGTGGTCAATCATTGGTCCCTCCATCATAAAGCTGGTAACTGATTTCTTTACTTCGGGTCAACTTAGTCAATCTTTGAATGAGACACTTTTAGTTCTCATTCCAAAAATTGCTAAGCCTGACTCCCTCTCGAACTTCAGACCAATTAGCCTCTGTAATGTGCCTTACAAAATTATAACAAAAATTCTTGCTAATCGCATTAAGCCATTAATGAATGTTCTGGTTGCAGAAACACAGTCTAGTTTTATTGCAGGGCGTGTCATATCTGACAACATCATTATTGTCCAAGAGGCTGTACATTCCATGAAACAGAAAACTGGCAAGAGAGGATGGATGGCAGTTAAAATCGATCTGGAGAAAGCTTATGACCGTGTGAAATGGAGCTTTATTGAAGATACACTTTTACTTGCGGGCTTCCCTCGGGATTTTACAGATCGTATCATGGCCTGTGTTCGTAGCTCTTTGATGAGGATTCTTTGGAATGGCTCGATAACGGAGGGCTTCCTCCCCTCTCGAGGAGTCAGACAGGGGGACCCGATCTCGCCATACCTGTTTGTACTATGCATGGAGAGACTGGGTCACCTAATCCAGGATGCATTTATGACTAAGAAATGGCGCCCTATTCATCTGAGTAAGAATGGTCCCCCCTTATCTCACCTATTTTTTGCTGATGATTTGTTCCTGTTTGCAGAAGCTTCTCTTGAGCAGGCACAGGTTATCCAAGAGACCCTCCAAAACTTTTGTGAGAAGTCGGGGCAGCGTGTCAATGCAAATAAGACAAGGATCTTCTTCTCCAAAAATATGTCAACCTCAGCTATGAATTCTATAAGCTCCTCTCTGGGATTTAAAATTACAAATGACCTTGGGAAGTATCTAGGAGTTCCCCTTATTCATGGCAGACACTCGAGGAATCTTTATGACGAGCTTATATGCAAGGTTCGGGGTAAACTGTCGGGGTGGAAGGCTAACTCCCTCTCCTTGGCCGGGCGGATTACCTTAGCCAAATCCACTCTTCAGGCGATTCCTACTCATATAATGCAGTCCATTCTCCTTCCGAATAAGGTTATCCAGGAACTTGACCAGCTGACAAGGAACTTTGTTTGGGGTAGTTCCCCCAATAATAAGAAGATGCACCTTTTGAATTGGAATTCCTTATGTGACCCAAAGGATCATGGTGGGCTGGGCTTCCACACGGCTTCCGAATTGAACAAAGCTCTAGTTATGAAGCTCGTCTGGCGATTCAGATCATCACAGGACAGACTTTGGGTGAGAATCTTTAGTCATAAATACGGTCTCGATGCTCTTTGTTCAGGTAACCCGGTAGTTAAACCATATCACTCTCCCACTTGGAAATCTATGTGCTCTATGTGGAATCCTATCTCTGGTAATTCTAGTTGGATTGTTGGTAACGGCCGGTCCATTTTGTTTTGGGAGGATACTTGGATAGGCTCCCTTGGCCCGCTAATCTCTCTTGTCTCACAGGATATCCCTGAGGAAGCCCGCAAGGCTAAGATTAAAGACTATGTAACTGAATCGGGTGACTGGAGTTGGGAGTTATTCCATTCTTGGCTCCCGGCATTCGCTTGTTTGGCTATAGCCGAAGTTGGCCCTCCTGCCCTTGATGCTGGTCCGGACACACTTGTGTGGAACCTTACTCCAAGTGGTAGTTTTTCTGTTCGTTCAGCAATTACAGCAATAAGAGAGCCATGCCACCACCCACAACCTGACTTATGGAAAAATATTTGGAGGGTCAAATGTCCAGAAAGAGTGCGCACCTTTGTCTGGTTGGCAGCTCATGAACGACTCCCTACAAGAAGCCTATGCAAGACTCGCGCAATATGTGACGTTGATGACTGCCCGAGATGCGCAGCCACTCCGGAGACGACTACTCATGTCTTACGAGACTGCAGGTATGCTTCTATGATTTGGAACCAATTGCTGCCTCCCGATTTATCCTCTTGCTTTTTCAGGTTACCCTTAAAGGAGTGGATAGAAGCAAATCTGAAATACAAATCGAGACATGCACGTGAGGAGGATATCCCATGGCCGACTATGTTCTGTACTGTCACTTGGTTGCTGTGGAGGTGGCGCAACCAGCTGATCTTTGATGATATATCAGCCCACATCCACAATCCTTTGCAAACTATTTTCCAGACTGCACAGGAGTTCTGGTCTACATTGGTAACCTATGCTAAATCATCTCTTCTCAAAGGCAGAAAAGAGGATCGTTGGGTACGATGGATCCCCCCTATCCCGGGTTGGATCAAACTCAATTGCGACGGAGCCTTCAATCCAATCACTAGACAAGCAGGTGGAGGCGGCTTATTCAGGGACCACTCAGGTACATGGCTCTCAGGATTTGCTCTTAGGTGTGATTGTGATACAAGCTGGGAGTCAGAGCTCAGGAGTATCATCGTTGGATTGGAAGTTGCAATTTGGAAAGGCTGTCACCAGATTGTAATTGAATCTGATGCAGGCGACATAATAGAAGGGCTGCAATCTAGCAGCCCAACGAAGTATCTCCACCCCCTTTTTGCTGAAGGACGAAGGCTCCTCCGACAGCTTCCGAGAGCTCAAATCTCCCAAGTCCTGCGTGAAGCGAACCATGCGGCAGATAAATTAGCTCACCTAGATATTATTCTTTCTTCTACAATTGTGCATTTTGATTTACCACCGGCTACGATCTGTAATACTCTGTTCCAAGACAAACTTGGCTGTCCTATGTACCGTCCAGGCGCTTAGCCTGTGTTTTTCTTGATCAAAAAAAAAAAGAGAGAGGCGAGTACAAATAATTTTTTTTTGAAAATGGCGAGTACAAATAATTGTCCAAGTGGTTAGGAGAAAAGGGCCATGCATAGGCGTCCCGACAAAACAGACCACAGATGCAGGGAAATTCCAATTATGCTAATTGATTATCAAGTAATAGAGAGGTTGCACAAGTTTCTAGGCCACGAGCAAGTGTGGTTTACTTGGATAATTGATTAGGGGTGGAAAGAAGAAGTAGGAGATGATGTGAGCATTGGCTATATAAATGGAGACTTGTCTATGCCTTGGCTCCGTGTGATTCAGGCAGTAAGACAACATGGGTAGCCTATTGGCAAACAAGAAGCCCCATGCGGTGTGCATACCTTACCCAGCCCAGGGTCACATAAACCCTATGCTCAAGTTAGCGAAATTACTTCACCACCAAGGCTTCCATGTAACCTTTGTTAACACCGAGTACAACCACAGACGCTTGCTCAACTCAAGAGGCCCCAACTCCCTTGATGGGGGGCCTGGTTTCCGGTTTGAAACCATCCCGGATGGTCTACCACCGGTGGACGCCGATGCTACCCAAGACATCCCTTCTCTCTGTGAATCTACTTCAAAGAACTGTCTGGTTCCTTTCCGTCACCTTCTTGCCAAACTGGATGCATCATCAGCTATACCACCAGTGACTTGCATAGTCTCTGATGGCATCATGTCGTTCTCTGTCAAAGCAGCCGAGGAGTTAGGACTACCCATTGTGCTGTTCTGGACTACAAGTGCATGTGGTTTCTTGGGCTATGCTCATTACAAACATCTGGTTGAAAAGGGACTTGCACCACTCAAAGGTAATTTCCTGCTTTAATTGCCATAGGAGGAGTCATAGCTTGGTGGATAAAGATGTAATGATACCTTTATATAGTCACGGCTGACGCCAAAATTTGTTAATTAACCCACATATGCACAGATCGATGCCTTTTTACTTAATTCTATACCATAGAAGACAAGAAAAAAGAAATCTTTTTCCTAGTTATGTATAGTTATGTACGCTTAATCTGATATCGCAGATCTGAGTTACTTGACAAACGGATATCTGGAGACCACCATAGACTGGATTCCGGGGATGAAAGATATTCGTTTAAGGGATCTCCCAAGCTTTATTCGCACCACAGACAGGAACGACATTATGCTCAACTTTTTTCTTAACCAAGTAGATCAAGTTTCAAAAGCTTCAGCTATTGTTATGAATACTTTTGACGAATTAGAGCATGAATCTGTGGCTGCTCTCTCATCCATGTTCCCTCCAATTTACACCATCGGCCCTCTAGCTTTGTTTCTGGATCAAAATTCACAGGTCGAGCTCGCATCCATTGGTTCAAATCTCTGGAAAGAAGACCCTGGATGCTTCAAATGGCTCGATTCCAAGGAACCAAACTCCGTGGTCTTTGTAAATTTTGGCAGCATCACGGTTATGACATCGCAACAACTTGTTGAGTTTGCTTGGGGACTTGCTAACAGCAAGCACACCTTTCTGTGGATAGTAAGGCCTGATCTTGTCTCAGGCTACTCCACCGTTTTGCCGGCTGAATTCCTTGAGGAGACTAAGGAAAGGGGTCTACTGGCCAGCTGGTGCCCCCAGGAACAAATCCTGAAACACCCATCCATAGGAGGGTTTTTAAGCCACATGGGATGGAACTCCACCTCTGAAAGTTTGTGTGGCGGTGTGCCAATGCTTTGCTGGCCTTTTTTCGCCGAACAACAGACAAACTGTCGGTTTGCTTGCACAGAATGGGGCGTTGGTATGGAGATTGACAATCAAGCAAATAGGGATGAAATTGAAAAGCTGGTAAGGCAATTAATGGAAGGAGAGAAAGGCAAAGAGATGAAGCAGAAGGTCATAGAGTGGAAGAAAAAGGCACACGAATCCACGATTCCTAGTGGTTCATCATTCGTTAATTTCCACAAACTGATTAATGAGGTGCTACTTAGCTCAGATGGCATGATCCCTTGTCGGGTTCCAGGAGATTCTGGGTTCAAATCTCCCTTAAATGATTAAGGGTGATTAAGGGGGTGTGATGTGGTAAGGTAGAATCGACTGTATTTAAAAATTTTCGTATTTATATTTGCAGACACCTATCCTGGCCTTTGAGATTCATATATAATAATATAAAATAATTTTTATTTAACCTGAACTCTTCCTTGGAGATTATGCATAACATTATTTTTTTTCCTACTGTATTATGCACAAGATGGGTCCAAATAGTCCTTAAGATAAATGAGATTTATCATTTAATTATACTTTTGGATTTGAAGAACATTATTAAATTCAACCCTTCAGTTGCCTGAGCCAAGGTTTCGGTTTAGATCTTTGATTGTTGAATATCGATCGCAGGGGCCGTGTACTTCGAGCTTCAAAATATTGCTCCCCTCCCACATCATGGCATGCATCATTTTGCCGGCCAGGCCAATAATGGGATGAGTTTCATGCATCTGCTTAGCTAATGATGATGTAATCCCTCGAGTAGATTAACATTTGTTGGCGCTGACACTGAAAGAGACGCTGCACTGACTTTGTCTCTACTAGTTTTGTCTCATCCCAAACAGATTCCTAGCATAATTTGAGCGCATATAATGTAAGAAAGATAATAGCAATGGCGAAATCGGAGACTTTGACTTTCAATGTCGTGGTGAACTGTAGATTGTAAAATAGAGTTCAAAACAAGCTGTAGTTGTGTATGCTATATAAACGGAGACTCTTCTATTAAGGTTGTAAGAAAGACAACAATGGGTAGCCAATCGGCAAGCAAGAAGAAGCCTCATGCAGTGTGCATGCCTTACCCAGCCCAGGGACACATTACCCCAATGCTTAAATTAGCAAAACTACTGCATCTCAAAGGCTTCCATGTAACCTTTGTTAACACCGAGTACAACCACAGACGCTTGCTCAACTCAAGAGGCCCCAACTCCCTTGATGGGGGGCCTGGTTTCCGGTTTGAAACCATCCCGGATGGTCTACCACCGGTGGACGCCGATGCTACCCAAGATATCCCTTCTCTCTGTGAATCTACTTCAAAGAACTGTTTGGTTCCTTTCCGTCACCTTCTTGCCAAACTGGATGCATCATCAGATATACCACCAGTGACTTGCATAGTCTCTGATGGCGTCATGTCGTTCTCTGTCAAAGCAGCCGAGGAGTTAGGACTACCCATTGTGCTGTTCTGGACTACAAGTGCATGTGGTTTCTTGGGCTATGCTCATTACAAACATCTGGTGGAAAAGGGACTTGCACCACTCAAAGGTAATATTTCTTTACTCCTATATCAAATAGAAGAGGGAAAAGAATTTATTTGGCAAAGTTATTAGTTAGTTCTATTGTAAGAAGAGATGATCATGATTGACCATTTTTCCAGATCTGAAGGTTATAGATGAGCTTAATCTGATATTGCAGATATGAGTTATTTGACAAACGGATATCTGGAGACCACCATAGACTGGATCCCGGGGATGAAAGATATTCGCCTAAGGGACCTCCCAAGCTTTATTCGCACCTCAGACATCAAAGACATTATGCTAAACTTTTTAATGGACGAAGTAGATCGAGCTTCAAAAGCTTCGGCCATTATTTTGAATACTTTTGAGGAATTAGAGCGTGAAGTTGTGGCTGCTCTCTCATCCATGTTCCCTCCAATTTACACCATCGGTCCTCTAGCTTTGCTTCTGGATCAAATATCACAGGGCGAGCTAGCATCCATGGGTTCAAATCTCTGGAAAGAAGAGACTGGTTGCATCAAATGGCTCGATTCCAAGGAACCAAATTCTGTGGTTTTTGTAAATTTTGGCAGTATCACGGTTATGACACCACAACAACTTGTTGAGTTTGCTTGGGGGCTTGCTAACAGCAAGCATGCCTTCCTGTGGATAATAAGGCCTGACCTTGTGACAGGCGACTCCGCCATTTTGCCTGCTGAATTCCTTGAGGAGACTAGGGAAAGGGGTCTATTGGCTAGCTGGTGCCCCCAGGAACAAATCCTGAAGCATCCATCAATAGGAGGGTTTTTAAGCCACATGGGATGGAACTCCACCTCTGAAAGCTTGTGTAGCGGTGTGCCAATGCTTTGCTGGCCTTTTTTCGCCGAGCAACAGACAAACTGTCGGTTTGCTTGCACCGGATGGGGCGTTGGTATGGAGATTGACAATCAAGCAGATAGGAATGAGATTGAAAAGCTGGTAAGGCAGTTAATGGAAGGAGAAAAGGGCAAAGAGATGAAGCAGAAAGCAGTAGAGTGGAGGAAAAAGGCACAGGATTCCACGGTTCCTAATGGTACATCTTCCATTAATTTCAACAAACTGGTTACCCAAGTGCTACTTGCAGATAGACGCTAGTTGATCCATCTGACTACTCTTGGTGGTGTTGTGGGTGTCACTAATCCTTCCTGCAATAAACTTTCCGGTTCAGTTGAGTTGAGATCTAATCCAATCCTTTCTGCAATAAAAGTCTATTTATATTTGGATTTTAAAGCTTTACAATCTTTCTACGTAATCCTTCCTCTCTTTTGACGTTGATTGGGAGTATAGAGAAAGAATATCAAGAAAGACTTGCATTCTTATTCTTTTACGAAAACAAAACCAAGCACCTGGTAGACTCTGATTCGAAGCCTTTTCTGTGGTCATACTGATATTATATGTAACTGGGTTGTGCCCTTCCTTGGAAATTATGCAGAACCTTTTAAACTCAACCCCTCAGTTGTCTGACTGAGCGTGGTTTTAGTTACATCTATTATTATTCTATACCGGGAAGGTCATTCATCGATCTCAAGGATTGCGTACCTCATGTTCAAAGATATTGTTTCCCTACCGGATCATGGCATGCATCATTTCTGCAGTCGAGGATTTCAAGGCGATGACTCGTCATTAAATGCTGGAAGATTCGGGGAAACACAACTGTCTAACGAGCATATCTATGCGTCTGCTTGTGCTTCGCCAACGATGGATGTTATCACTGACACTTCGTAATCATATATTAACATTTGTCGCGATGAGAACTAATGTAAGAGATGCTACTCTGACACAGTATATTTGTTTTGTTGCTTCCAAGGCCCGAGGGCCAAGGGCACGTGCGGTGTAAGAACATATGTTGAATTTCAACGTTTTGGTCCAGATATGACGGGATTTGAACTGTAATCTATCCTTGTAAAAGAGTGTTAAAAACAAGGCAGAGATTGGAAAGCTTGTAAGGCAATTAATGCAAGGAGACAAAGGCAAAGCAGATGAAGCGTAAGGCAGTCAACTGGAAGAGAAAACGTTAGTCGATCCATCTTTGGCTTCTCATGGTGGTCTGGGTGCCATTGCTTTCCTGTTCAGTTAATTTGAGATTGCGTTGCGTGCAATAAATTTTATTTATTTATATTTGATTTTTCAATACATTCATAAAACTAAAATAATTATTTATGTGAATATACCTTGCTTCCATTAAATATGTACCTCTGCTTCCGATCCGGATTAATGTCATCTTCTCCAACCCAATTCCCCAATTATTAAGCCCACCAATAATTTGTCGGCTGCTCTGCCAAAAAAGGCCAGCGGATAAGTGGCCCTCCTCCGACTACACTTTCAATAGTGGAATTCCAGCCCATGTGACTCATAAACCCTCCTACTGATGGGTGCTTCAGAACTTCTTGCTGTGCACACCAACCTGCTAACATGCCTTTGTCATTTGTCTGGGTAAAAAAACTCAGGTGGCAAAACGATCTCTTCTTTCCCACCAAGATCAGGTCTTAATATCCAGAAGAAAGACTTGTTGCTGTTGGCCAATCCCCAAGCAATTTCCGTGAATTGGCAAGTTACTTCCATTTTAGCGTATTGTTAATGCGTGACCCCGTCATCTTCATATTTTCTGGAAAATTATGTATATATTCTATAATAAAGAAATTCGCACAGCAGAAGAACAAAGAAAGAAAGAAAGAGGAACAGTGAACTACAGAATCTGTTCGATTAGGTGGAATCTGAAACATTAGGTGGAATCTGAAACAAGCTAGAAAAAGCAAAACATAATAGTCCTCCAAACTCAAGCTCTGTGAAGTATTTATTTATCAGAAAAGCATTATTCAATAATGACAATATTTCTATTAAACAGCACTAAAATTTTCCTTTATGAGTTGTTGAGCTTCTGTAACTAGCTTTTTAACCACTACAGATGCAGGTAGAATTTCTTTTACTAAGCCGACGCCTTCACCGGCATACATAGCCATGCTTTCGATGTCCCCAGTTGCTGTCGCATTTGGAACAGGACCACTGAAACGCCTTATCTCTTTTTCCTGTTGCGGAAGACTTAGCAAATCAAACACAAGGAAATCGAGATAGTATTGAGAGAAAAAAAACAAGGAAAAGAAAGCACATTATTTTGGTTTGTACTGAGATTTGGTGTAAATAACCAATCAAGCACTTGAAAACAGCTAATTGCCAATAGTAATGGAACTGAATAGCTAACTTCTGCGTGCTGTTATTTTGATCTTACTCGGTCCCAAGTAAAAGAAGCCTAACCTGTCCACTAATAACCGAGCGACCGATCACAGGTTGGCTGACCTCACTTTCATGCGCGGGAAGGGACTTCCAGTCATTGAAGAAAGGTGTCGAAAGAGCACGTTGTGGAGCATTTGGCCACCTAGCCCGTCCAAATATGTTCGTGTAAGCCGTCTTGTCGAGCTCAACTAGCTTTCTCTTGTATGTAGGATGAGCAAAGCTTTCCTCGGTTGCTACAAACCTGAATATTTATGAAGCCCAGTATGAAAAATACCAGTGAGATGCTAAAAAAAGAAATAAACATCACCAAGCTGCCCACATTTTTTATCAGATTACTGCGCTAAGTTTGCTTATAGTTTGTAAAAGGATTCATTTCTTAATACCTAGTGCCTAAACAGACCCCTTGAGCACCAAGTGCTAAAGCAGCCACGTAGCCACGGGCATCTACAATACCTCCGGCAGCTATCACTGGTATATCATGATTCCTGACAAGATCAACTACTCTTGGTACCAGTGATATTATGCCTTCCTGAAAGTATGAACAAGTCAATTACAAAGGGTTTAATAACCAAGTGCAATTATATGATTAGCTTCAATATTATACGATATTTCATCTGTCCAAAAATTCCCAACAATAATTGATGAGAAGTTTGGTATCTGTCATTTTTCCTATACCTGTCCAATAACATGTCCTCCAGCTTCGCGTCCTTGGACAATTATTGCATCTACACCAGCATCAATTGCTTTCTTGGCATCTTCAATGCTCCCAACCTTCAATCGAATTACATTTAAATTTGTCAGACAACAACAAAAGGATGTCAGAATGCCTAATATTCAAACGCATCAGTATCTATGAAGAGAGGGGAATCAATGTGCATGATACTCCTCTGTTTTTTTTTCCAATTTTTCATTTCTAAATTTGGTTTACGAAACTTTTTTCATTCATTTGATTAGTTGATTTGTTGTTGAAGCAAACATAGTAGTTTGTTGCCTTAGCACAACACAGTGCCAATAGAGCATCTTAGAAATCCTTGCCTCCTGGAAGTGACTTGGTTCGCTCGTAGACAACACAACACAGTGCCAATAGAGCATCTTAGAAATCCTTGCCTCCTGGAAGTGATTTGGTTCGCTCGTAGACATGTAAGCTTAGAGGATGAACACAACAATTACGCTCTACATGAATATCGACCATCTTCCTACTAACTTCCTTTTCAATTTCAGGGCATGCGAGTAGAAACGATAGAGCAACAAATAGGTATACAAGACCCACCTGGGGAACAACCTTAACACCAGAATTGTGAGCTGCAAGAACAAGCTCCTTTGAACAGTCACCCCAATAGACTTGTAAAACTGCTACTTTTTCTTCCAGTATGACTTTCAGATTTTCCTCGTGGGGAAAAGCCAGAATAAGGCCAACCCCAAATGGCTTGTCTGTTAAAGTTTGTGTTTTCCTTATAACTTCCCGCAGGTAATCAGGTGAATCCTGGCACAATCACAATTGGAACAAATTATCTTCCACATTCTCTACGACGGATCAGTGCAGAAGGAGGCCATGATCGCCAATCGATCGTTATTTCGAGATTGTTCATAAAACTGCTAATCAACATAGTAAGTATGTCATAGAAAGAAAAACATCATTGGATATTGACTGGAAGCAGCAAAATGACAAGAATAAATAAATCGACACCACTTGCCAATAAATTGAACCGATGAAAATGAAAACAATAAAAGAACACCTGATCAGGAGCTCTGAGTAGCCCAAGTCCTCCAGCATTAGCCACGGCAGCCACAAGCTCGGGGCCTGATATGTCAGGTCCCAGCGGTGCCTGTACTATCCCATACTCAAAACCCAAAATCCCTCTCCACCCCATCTCCCTCCTCTCCTTGCAAGGATGATGTTCACCTATCAAAATCCAACACTACAAGTACCTTATGTAGAAGACACACACATTCTCTCGTCTAATGAATTGGACACTAAATTGATAACAATTCTATAATAATTCTGATTCATTGGATTTGCAAAGACCGAAAAGCAGAATCTTTTGCCGGTGGCTCCCACAGAGTTGAGTCGTGTTAGTATTTTTTTCCTGCAATATCACGCTGACAAGTCTTGACACGTAGGGTGATGCTGGCTGTTTCCAGTTTTTAACGTAAGCGAGGACGTGTTGGATTCTTGTCCATTTGTACCTGATGGGTTACTTTTCTTTTTCTTTAGCCGTTGTGCTCTCCGGCCGGCGGCGTTAATTCGGCTGTTTTTGTCCTTTTAGGAAGAAAAAGGGTTCAAAGATTCAATCTTGTACGTAACTTCAAAGAAAAGAGCAATAGTCTCCTCCTCTCATCTCATCATCAGCTCGTGCTTGTAAGGTCCAAATTTGTGAGGAAACTAAAGCCCAATGGTTTGATCCGAGGTTTATTTGTAAGAACCAACGATAAATATAGCTATGCTATACACTTGAGCCCAAGACGTTTTCGAAAAAGGTACAACAAGCGATTCTTGGGCTATGGTCTGATTCAAATTCTTTATTTCTGGGCTTACATATCTGATTTTTATCTAACATTTATTAATAACATTTTGGTTTAGTATTTACTATTTCATAATAAATCATATGATTCTTAACTTGAGTGGTAAGATTTATTATTTTTTGATAAAAATAAAGGATTAGATCCCTATTAATGGACTTTAAATATAATGCAAAGACTAATTAGACCAGCTCATATCCGTGAGTCTTAAACCGAGAATTAACTTATTGAATCAAATATTTGTACATAGTTAGTTCTTATTCATAAAATAGACACCATCAATTATAAAATACTCTAGGGTCATAATGGGTTTCATTGGTCAACATTCATGTTCCATAAAAAAATAAAGAAAATTAGCCAAAAATAGTTAAAAATGACCTTAGCTTTCGACATAATTAATGATGAATCATATCCCCACCTAGCCACACCAAATAGCATACTCATACTATGAACCAGAAAATGTTAATGAGATTGGAATAAAGGTCAATCTTTGATTAGATCTCCCAGTTGCTGTTCTCTAATATTTTCCAATTATTATGATTTGAAATGTCCAAATTCTCTACTTGTCAATGTCCAAACCATTTATTGCTTGACGCTTGGTGCCAAGATAACTCCACCTCTGGTTTATTATATTCTGAATATTATATCTGGGTTTTCATTTATGTGGCTTCCACAAGTCTGGCATGTGTTGAACTTGGACCTCGTAAGCCCATAGTCGATCCCTCATTAAGGAGGGTAAGGCTAGCTAACTCAAGGAAGTCTGCTACGTGTACATTTGATCACCCTGTAACCAGTAAGTCAGATGGTGACAAGACAAAAACTAGTTGGATAATTGGGTTAAGCTTTTAATTCGGAGTGATCAAGACTCAAGAGTGATGATTATTGAGAAAGACTGGCGAAGGGTTCCTGAATTGTACTAATTCCAGGTTTATTTCTTTCTTTGCAACTGCATGCCTTTATGTACAATACCGCAATAATTGCTATTTAATGCTCAATCGTACTCGTTCGCTGCCTGTGGCTTCTCCTTTACCACCTTTGTGTCTAATTTCTGTCTTGCAGTTTGAGTCAATCTTTTCCTGTCCGACGCAAAGCTATGGTCGTTGTCACACGTGCACGCAGCTCCATCTCCATAAATTTTCAGGCCAACTAATTGCCCACGGTAGGACAAAGGCTCTTTTATGACGGTCGATATAGCTAGCTATGCCTCTCGATCCGATAAACTCTAGTACTAATGACGGCAACTGTAGAATGTTAGGCAAACTTCAACCGTTTATGTTGCCTTGGAAATTATCAGAGTCGTACGTAGTGATTGTGATCAGATCGGAGCGTGGACAATGCAAGAGCAAGTCACGCAAGCAACCAGTGAACTTCACATCTGCTCAAAGCAAGACAAGAAGAAGTTGGGAGCGACAGGGTTGGTGGAATATGGATGGATTGATTTCATTGCCATTGGCATCAGATAATGGTCCCAGTAGCCGTATCATTCCAAATGAGTCAAATGTGCATTAAAGGCTGGAAATGAGACCCAGACCCCTCGACTAGGGAAGCCGTGGGCATCGAAATACCTTCGATGTAACCTTGTTCCTCCATTATTGGTCTCTTTCGCCTTCGCATGCACAGCATGGTTTGTCCCGAAGGCAGCCAATTTAATCTTGGTAGAGCTATACAATCCCACCTTCATTACTCCTCCTCGATCTGCAGATGATTGCTAATGTGAAATGTTAGAATGAGTATATGTACCATTAATGGTTAGGCGTGCTCGGCTTGTCAATCGATTGTATGTGAATCTTCATGAAAACCATCTCTTCTTTGATCGTCCGCTCTTCCTTGGTGTCCTTTCATTTTGGAGGGTGGTGTTTGGTGCCACGAAGCACGCCAATTTTGAATGCCATTTTGTCCTTTTTGTACAGTGTACAGACGGCAGGTATGTGAAACATGCCTACCACCTTAATCATGTAGGCCTCTCCCTAACATACATTTCTGTATTGTCTTCTCCATTACAAGAAATACGAATTTAGATAAAGGCTACAAGGCTAAAGCCAATTCCTTTAGCTAAAGAGAACAAGCGAACATCTACGTTAGCACGGTCAATGAGCCCGGGGCCCATGACCGTCTCCTGTCATACTGCCAGAAAGCCGAAAAGATTCTGATGGAGAATTTTGAATGCACCTATTGGGACGGCTGCAACTTTTTCAATCCACCATTGTTCTAAAGACCGCAGACCATTCCCCTTAAATCCAAACCAAACCCTTTGCCTCAGCCCCACCACCATCCATGGTTTCCAGCTTAGCTTCGTTTATCCCATTTGATTTTCCTCATAATTCAGCACTAATCAGAAATTTGTTATTGGAAAAGGGGACTGTTCTAGATTTATCGTTAATGATTGTAATTCGCCTTTTCTTTTCTTTTTTATTATTGAATGATTTTTATACTGCAAAGATTTCATTTGCTTTCCCGTAAATAAAGCGGCTTTTGAAACTAGAAATTACTTAAACTAAAGAGGCGAACAAGCCAGGCGGCAGGCCTGAGCATTCGGAGTGAAGCGATGGGCCCCACGAAGGGAAGCTGGCCTAATTTTAATCATGCGTCTCAGAGATCATCACCAATCTGTAGTGTGATCCAGGAAATTGCTATCTACTTTGGCGCTACAGTCCAAAAAAGGTGATGCCAGCACCCATCAACTCCCTATGTGGGCCCTCGCTTCTGACCCTCTACAATTATGCACTGGGCCCACATCCTACTCCGGAGACTGGAGTAGTCCCGTGTCATATCTTAGCTTCGTACCAACTCAAGATAAATTCAGAATAACACGTTTGTGGTCCCGATCAAAGTTTGTGAATAGAATGCATACCAATGATTACATGGGATGGATGTGAAATTTTGAGATGAACGGCAGGGATTATCTTTGATGCGTGGGACCTATTATACTACTTCGTTACTCTATCCTGTACCTTGTCCTTACGCTCCCATCTTCTCTATCCGTCTATTTTAAAAACAAGCTTTTAACTTCTCTTTCACAAAAGACATGGAAAAAGGTTGCCAGAGCTTCACGAATCACGACATAGCGCAGCATACATGTGTTGTAGGATTTGAATTGCAGTCTTAACGTCTATTTCCAGCAGAAAAAAAGAGAGGGTATGGATAGCTTCTAAATAATAACACCCAGTTTGGTTCAGAGAAAACGAGTCAACCCAGAAGGGTGCATGCAATGAATAGAAGCTACAATATTTTTTATTTTTTTTTGATTAAGATAGAAGCTATAATATAGTTGAAAAGAAAACAAGTTGTGGAGCTATCTTCAAGTGGATTTGAGTGCATTAAATAATATAATTGATTTTATTATCCCATAACAAAACAAATAATAAAGTGTGAACGCGAGAGGCACTCACTGAGTCACTGGGGGATCTACAGTGGTGTCCACCGTCCAGCAACCCCGGTTCTCCGTGTTGGGGGCAATAAAAGTTCTTTTCAACTACTAATGCCGGTAACTCTCTCGATCACGTGCATGACCAAATATCACGAATGTGTCAGGAGAGGAAAGTAAAGAAAAACGAAAGGACGGGACGTGAATCTGTCAAAGCAATAACCTGGAATGCCAGTGATCTTAGCCTTACCATTTTGAACCTAAAAAAAATAATAAAACTTTTGCGACGGGCACAAAAATCTTGGGATTAGTGCAACTGTACAGATTAAGATTTTTGAAGGACTGAGTCACATCAGGAAAACAACACGCAACACACACATCAAGTCCTGCTACCAATTGCCTGGCAAACCCAGTTTCACAGACTCCCAAATACCAAGACTCTTTACGCCCCAGACTTCCCAGCTACGCCAACCCATCTCAGTTTTCTCTCCTCTTCCCTCCACCCAACTAAACTTTATCCTAGACCTCCTTGAAGAACCTTACAGCCTGGCATTTGGCAAAGACTTCTGTTCACACTCCCCCCTCCAATTGTATCCTCCCACGTGGATCTCCTTGATGTCGACACAGTTCCCTCCCCAGCTGTCTCCCTTACTCTACCCACGTATATAAAGAACCACACCATATCCACTGACTCACCCCAACTCTCTTTCCGACTTCTCCATACTTATCTGACCCATGGCCTCTTTTTACCACTCTGCCATCCTCCTCCTCCTGCTTTGTTCCATTAGTGGTACTATCATCACCCCTTCATTGTCGGAACTGGTACAGGAACAGCCGCTTGTGCTAAAATACCACAACGGTGTCCTCCTCAAAGGCAACGTGACCGTTAATCTCATTTGGTACGGCCAGTTCAGCCCTATACAACGCTCGATAATTGTTGACTTCGTCAACTCTTTGAATGCCTACGGGGCTCCGCTCCCTTCCACGTCATCCTGGTGGAGGACAACCGAGAAATACCGTGGCGGCCCATCACACCTCAGAGTCGGCCATCAGATCCTCCACGAGAATTATTCTCTGGGAAAGCTCCTAAAGACCACGCACCTACTCGCTCTCGCCTCGAAATTGAACTTCGCCGTCAACTCTATCAACGTCGTCTTGACTGCCAAGGACGTGGCAGTTGACGGCTTCTGTATGAGCAGGTGCGGAACTCACGGGTCCTCTCGTGGGTCGCCTCGTGGAAGTTACATCTGGGTCGGGAATTCGGAGACTCAGTGTCCAGGTCAATGCGCTTGGCCTTTTCATCAGCCCATCTACGGCCCACAAACCCCGCCTTTGGTGGCGCCTAACGGCGATGTTGGAGTAGACGGCATGGTCATCAACTTGGCTACCCTTCTGGCCAACACCGTCACCAACCCTTTCAATAGTGGCTATTTCCAAGGCCCCCCTACTGCTCCTCTTGAAGCAGTCTCAGCCTGCACTGGAATCTTTGGCTCTGGTTCATACCCGGGGTACCCAGGTCGCGTTCTGGTGGACAAGACCACCGGGGCCAGTTTCAATGCGCACGGCGTCCATGGAAGGAAGTACCTGTTACCGGCTATGTGGGATCCGCAAACAAGTGCATGCAAGACGCTCGTGTAGGCATGGCAGCAGCGAAGAGAGAGAAAGAGTCCACGTATGATGCTGACCTGGCATTAAAAAATCTTGTGCACTGTATTATTATCGAATACAACGGGGTCATGAAACTTGGTTGTGTGTAGGTTTCTTAGGAGGCCGTGTTGGGGATAGGTTTTCTCTTTTCTATTTTCCTTTGTCAGTATTTTGTCCACTCGCTTGATGGACTTGTCGTCTACCGTGACGTGTAAATTCTGTTCATAAAAAAAATGAAAGTGGAAATAATAATAATCCAAAGGTTTGTTCAAGAGGTGAAAAAAATCATTGGCGAGTAGTGAATAATGGGTTGTTACTTGTGACCTTGTGGGGTGACTTGGATGTAGCCTAGCCCGTAAAATGGTAGGCTCTTGTGGGGCTGATGTCTGTTTGGTTTCGGAATTTGGGGGATGCGAATAAAAATAAAAGAGGTCCTGATTTTGAAATGATGCCTGGAGACTGGGTGGCCATTGTTTGGTATAAAGATGTAATCTTTGTCAGTTTATGTTCGTCTCTTGTCGTTATGCAATATAGACTTCTTGTATGGGGTAACCCATCTAAACAACATAAAAAAACGGAGGAAGAATCCCTGAAAATTGCCAGATTCTGAAGCCAAATTTTGGAAACGAAGTCTTATTTGATTTTTTATTTTCATCTTCATAATATTCAAGGATAATAAAAACGAAAGTCTTATCCTATATGATTCTCTCCATATGACGGCGTGGCTGTGGGATTGGCCATGATCTGTGCTGTTTGCCCCGGAGATGGAGCAAGAAGAGCTGCAATGGTGGGCTTCATTTTCTCCGAAGCCTTTATTAAAACCAGGAATAGAATCCGATAGAAAACGATCATTCCTGCCAAAATAGCAAGATCAGCCCACTTAGAGACGCCCATTTCTACATGCCATTTATCTCTCAGAATCTCTTCCCCGCTAATCCTGTATGGCTCGCCTGCTTGGTTGGGAAATACCAGTCCCGGGAATTCGTTTTTGAACAACCCTTGATAGGCATACTTGTGGAAGGCAATATAATATAATGGGTATTTCCAGAATGGTCCAGGAAGCTTGTTTGGCAACCTGAAAAATCCTCCTCCTAATATCATCAGCCCTTGAATCCCAGCTCCTGTTATGATTCCCATCAGAAAGTTTGGAACCATGCTTGCAACTGTCATCATCAGACTTTCAACCAGGATCATACAAGCAAACAACACCAAAACAAAATATAAAAAGTGTTCCCATCCTTTGTGAAGCCCTGGGAGATAGTAAGCTATTGCTCCAGGAATCAATGATATCAACATCAGGAATGGCACGGCAGAGAAGGTATTGCCTACAACAAAAGCAGTGACGGAATAGTGACCGTTCAATCTTTCTCGATGAAACACCTGCGTCGAGTAAATGCTTTATGTTCAGCCTGATTTCTTGTATGAGTACTGTAAATTAGGATCACTTTTACATACCTTCATGTCTTCCACAAAAGATGGGAAGCCACCAATAGCCATAAACGTTAGAAAGGAAACCACGAACATGATCAGCGAACCTCTATCCTGAAATGGTTGGCATTATTCATGTTAAATCGTCATTGATTCCAGACCTGGTCATTCTTTGGAACTGTATGCTCTATAATTTACCTGAATTGAATCGTAGCTGGATTCAAGGTTGAAGAACACAGTACCAAGGCCAACAGCCAATGCAATATAGATGGCAAGGCGTAGCCAATAGTAGCCCAGGTCACGAAGCATGTTCACAAAAGATCTTCTAGTCAGGACGAAGCACTGGGCAATGAAGCTGGAATGGCTTCTCTCCTTCTCACATGTTCCACCACTCTAAACCATGTCTCTGTCAATCTCAAGTGCTTTGTGGTATATAGATCAAACGAAATAAAAGTAACTAATTACTTACCAGAGTATTTGCTTCAGCCACTTGTCTTCGAACATGTTGATAATAGTCGGACTCCTTGTATGAACTGATAAGAGTGGCGGTAGCTTCCTCTGCAGTTATTGCAAATTCTAAACCGTTTTCAAGATCCTGCCAATAATTAATTTAAAGGGTGTCAGCGTTTTTTGGATTAGAAAACGTAAGAAATCGGAAGATATATATATTGTTGTAAGAACTGTAGAACATGGGATATATCCTTAACCTTGTCGAAATCTTTGTTTATGGTTTTGAGGAAGTGATCAGAAGGATTCTGGAGAGTTGGGCAAGGGAAACCATTCGAAGCAAAGAACTACATTGAATCAAGAGACAATATTACTCAATCAATCCAGTTTTTCATATTCTTGTGAAATTTATATTTCAAAAATAAATAAATTCAAACCATATATACCTCGTTTGCTGCAGAAGCTGGACCAAAGTATACCACTTTACCAGAGGACAGAAGGCAAAGATTGGTAAACAGCTGGAAGACTTCACTGCTAGGTTGATGGATGGAAGCAATGATAGTTCTTCTAATTCCATCCTTTTGATCAAGGGTCGCAATTCTCTTCATGACATAGTATGATGCAGCACTATCAAGCCCACTTGTTGGTTCGTCAAGGAAGAGAAGCTTTGGACGTGTTAAGATCTCTATGCAAATGCTTACTCTCCTTTTTTGACCACCGCTAAGGCCTTTGGCTCCCCAACCTCCAATTCTTGTGTTCATGGCATCCTGCAGGCCCATTTCTCTTATTGTCATCTCTACTCTCTCCTCCTTCTCTGTCTTTGACATTGAATCTGGCAACTGGAGCAGTGCTGAATAGTAAACAGCTTCTCTGACTGTTAAAGTTGCCATCAAGGTATCATCTTGAGTCACATAAGCCTGGGAATTCATAAAAACCAATAAGTTGAATATTTGAATCTCCTAATTAACAGTGAATTAAATGAAATTCCTTTTTTCTTTTTACCCTCCAGTTCATTCTTCCTTACCGATGTTCCATAAGCCAGAGTTTGTTTATGGCCATTGACTAGAATGTCTCCTGTTTTCCTCGTGTTGGGATTCAATCTCCCTGCATGCACATTTTCTCAGTCATTTTAACATACTATTGGAAACCACAGCAGCAAACCAGAAAACCGGCTTCTTGCTATATATTTACTTCATTTAATTCTTCCTCTATATGCATTTCATAGTTTACCTGCTAATGCATCGAGAAGAGTAGACTTGCCACAACCTGAAGGACCCATTATGGCCAAGAGCTCCCCTGGCCATGCATAACCTGTTAGACCATGAATTATCGATTTACTGTCTCTTCTCCCTTCAGAAACAGTGATCCACAAATCCTCCCAAGTCAGATAAACTCCATTATCAGCGGCCATATCTCCTTTTCCACTCCTCGAAATTGGAGTTTCCAATTCTACCATTGCCTCTATACCTCTGCTGTTCTCATTGAAAGGTTTAGACTGGTAATGATGGCTAAGCTCGTAACCAATTTCATCTGGCAGATGAGAATGGAAAGAAGGAGAAGCCATGGAGTCTACTTTCTACCAATGTGCGAGTCAGTGATGGCTATGCAGTGTTGTCACAGAGAAGAAAGGTATAAATAAAAATTAATGGTGGACGATACCAGGTTAACTTCGTAATTATATAAAAATGAACAATATCTTAGTCATTCGATTATCTAAATTCATAGAAAAAAAAATGTTTGGTGTGTTGAAACGTGTTTATTATTTAATGAGTCACATGATTTATTGGATTTATTTCGTTAATTTCCAGCTGAGATTATGTCAATCAATCAATCAATCTTTCCCTAAAGGAAAATATCAGATGCCGTGTCAAGGGCCGCTTGTTGATCAATGCTTGTGAAAACAACATTGGGTTTCTTGTGGCTGTGGTGATCACAGATGAGAGCATCCCAATTAATAGCACATTTGGACTTGCCAGGTCCAGACAGAAACCCGTGTGATTGTCGTGCGCACGGAGTTCAATACTAGAAATTAATGTTATGTTTGGATTGATTATGTATTGGAATTCTTCTCATATTATTATTTTTATGTTACATTATTATTTCTATGCCATCAGATTCCAATGTTTGGTATAATTTAATAACGAAATTATAAAATAGTTATGGTTTACTATTCCTTATCTTTATAAGGAATGGGAAGCTATTCCTTCTCTTATGAAATCTTAGATGACATTTAAGCATTCTAGATTGACAATTAGCCATCCTAGGTGATAAATTTATAATAATCTATTTTTCTTATTATTTTAAAAATATTCCTATGTATCTTACAAATTTACAAACTTAAAATGTATAATATTATTGTTATTGTTTATTATATATAGGATTGATAATGTAATTAAATTATTTTATCTAATTATTTTTTATATAATATTAAAAAATAAAAAATTACCAATCTTATATCTATCTACAAGTCAAACATGAAAATATTATACATAAACCTAGTCATATTATTTATATTCTAATATTCTAATCACTAAGTCAATCCCTATAAATTATAGAATCCAAAATGCAGGGTCCATATGAGCCAGTGATAGGATGAATGCTTCCCATTTCTGTCAGAGTCGGCCTCGTTCTCATAAATCGATGATCGGTGGGAAGTCGCATCACAGCATGTTTCACATGTACGGCAGAAGGGGTTATGTGGCCAGAAACAAATGCTTGACTTGGTTGAGTCTTTGTGATTAAAAGAATCCCAGATTGTAGGTTTCTGTCCATATATTTATATTTATATTTATTATTATTATTATTTAATAATTAAAAATATCTCATAATCTAATTCAGAAAATATATATAATTTTCAAATTTCATTTCCAACGAATCAAATCCGTAACCTTAAAATTAGAAATGTCATGATATTATTTTAATTTTTTTAATAATTTCAATTCAAACAATTATATGAAACAAATGTCCATTAAATATAGAAATTGGAAAACCCAAATCCTTATTGAGGGTGCAAATTAAGTTTGCATGGCTGTAGATGACAAGAACTAGTTAGGGTTTGGGAAAGTTAATTGGTTTTAACTTTTCGAGTGTCACGAGAACACCTGAAAACAGAAGACGGTAAAGGATAACCATACTGAATAGGGTAGCAAGATCTGTCCACTTGGAGTAGCCCATCGCCACTTGCCATATGTTCCTCAGGATATCTTCTCCGGTAACATGGTGTGATCCTCCGAGTGGAGAACTGGGAAATGTGAGCCCATCAAACTCGTTTTTGAAGAGTCCTTGGTACGCATATCTATGGAAGGCAATGTAATATAATGGATATTTCCAGAAGATGAATGGGAGATCATGAGGCAGTCGGAAAAAACCTCCGCTTAGAATCATTAACCCTTGAATTCCAGCTCCTGTGATGAGACCCATGAGGAAGTTTGGCATAAAGCTTGCGACAATCATCATCAGGCTCTCCACCAAAAGCAGGCAGGCGTAGAGCGTCAGAGCAAAGTACATGAATCGAGCAAACCCTTGATGGAGTCCAGCAAGAGCGTATGTGATTGCTCCGGGAATCAAAGATATGACCAGCAAGAAGGGTGCTGATGAAAAGGTATTGGCAACAACAAAGGCACCTGACCCATAGTGCCCGTTTAATCTCTCCCGCTTGAAAACCTGTTTACCAGCAGGAGACAAACATGTTTCTGTAGTTGATCCTAACAATCTCTAGTGCACATTTTGTATATTATCCACTGACCTTCATTTCCTCCACAAAGGAGGGGAATCCCCCAATAGCCATGATGGTTAAGAAAGAAGCTACGAACATTAGCAGTGAGCCTCTAGCCTGATTCATTAATCATAAGATAATCATGTAGATTATGTTGGTTTGTTTGTATTGTAGCAGAAAGAATAAAACAGATGTTGAAAATTGGCTGAAACCAGACCTGTATTGAACCGTATCCAGATCCCATGTCAAAGAAAACTGTCCCCAGACCAAAGCACAGAGCAATATATATGGCCAAGCGCAGCCAGTAGTAGCCTAGATCACGGTACATGTTCACGAACGACCTCCTTGTGAGAACAAGGCACTGAGTAATGAAATTAGCTTGGTTGCGCTTCTTCAGTTCCAGTCTATCCTAAAAATTGTACAGATGCAGAAAACCAATTAAATCATGGCTGCACTTGCAGGGTCAACTGATTTGCATATATGCTTTTGGCGTATTCTGAGAAAAGACTCTGTAGTTTTGCTCACCTGTGTGCATATTTCTGCTACTTGTCTTTGGATTTGCTTGAAAAACTCTGATGACTGATATGACGTTGCAAGCAAACTGATTACCTTGGTGGTTCTCATTGCAGCGAAATCTTGTTCCATAGCCTGTCAAAAACATTTGAGTGGGAGTAGAAAAAAACATCCCGACTTTCAAAATCTGAAGAAGTTATATCTGCAATGCACTTACCTCATCAAAATCTGTGTTAATAGTTCTCAGGTAATGATCCGATGGATTTTGGTGACTTGGACAAGGGAAACCATTCAGTTCAAAAAACTACAGACAAGATTTAGAAACAGAACTTAATAAGCTACACAATTCAGATTTAAGATTGCTGTCGTTATTTGATTCCAGGTACAGCTGATGATGATATACCTCATTCGCCTTTTTAGAGGAACCAAAGTATATTGTTCTCCCTGAAGAGACCAAACAAAGATTGTCAAAAAGCTGAAACACTTCACTGCAAGGTTGATGGATTGAAGCTATGATTGTCATCCCGTCCTGCTTAGCAAGGCTGACCAGTTGTTTCGTGACATAATAGGACGCAGCACTGTCCAGCCCACTTGTTGGCTCGTCGAGGAAGAGCAACTTTGGCCGCGTCAGGATTTCTATGCAAATGCTAACTCTTCTCTTTTCCCCACCACTTATTCCCTTCTTTCCCCAACCTCCTATTCTTGTGTCCATTGCGTGCTGTAACCCCATTTGCTTTATAGTAATCTCTGCTCTCTCCTTTTTCTCAAGTAATGTCATGGAATTGGGCAGTTGGAGTTGAGCTGAGTAGTACACAGCTTCTCTGACCGTCAATGTCCAGGTTATAACATCATCTTGAGTCACATAAGCCTAAGTTTAAGCACAGAATACTGATAATTAATCACACAGGAGCTGCACGAACATTGATTAACTGGAATTGCCTGTCAAACGCGAGACTGCATACCGATGTCCCATATGCCAGCAACTGTTTCCGACCATTGATAAGAACTTCTCCAGTCTGCTTTACCTTGGAACATAATCTCCCTGCATCAGGCATGCCGGTTTGTTGTTTTCATTTATTTAAGGAGAGACTAGGATTCGAGACTATGTTTCTCTTGAAATAATCGAAAATATATAAAATGAAAATGAGGGAAGTCAATGGTTAATTATCCGCTGTCTAAAAACCAGAAAATTAATGACTCAGAATCCTACAAAAACCTGAGACAGAGAACATATCCTGATCACCTCCAGCTCTTGTGAGCCTCTCCAGGTCACGGGCTTGCAGTCAAATGTATTTCTAGCATATGTAGAAGCCATAAGAGGACAAACCAAGTCACATGTCCACTGTATTTTATTGCCAAGTTTCAATAAATATACACAGTACCAACTTCATTAGCTCGACAGAGTCCCAATATCCTGCAAGGAAAAGATATAAAACGACACTGCCCCTAGTTTTGGTCTATATTGGGTGTAACTAAACCACCATTCGCAATTCGAGGGACTAGTTTAGATGGCATATCACACTCTCATTGACAGAGACAATGACAGACCCCTGAATAAACTTTAAAACAATGCAGACAAGATAGATATGTTGTTAACGAGGAAAAAACACTTGTTATGTAAGACTGAATTAGTGGATAAAAGGAAACTAGAGAGACATTGTGATTTTACCGGCCAATGCATCAAGAAGAGTGGTCTTCCCACAACCAGAAGGACCCATTATTGCTAATACTTCTCCAGGTCCTGCATAGCCTGTGAGACCTTGTAGAATCGACTTGCAGCCCCTTCGTTTCCTGCTGGAAACCGTCACGCCAAGGTCCTCCCATGTTATGAAAACATCATTTTGAGGATCCCAGCGACTCCTTCCTGTAATCCCTTCTTCCAAATCGCAGAACCGAACAGTTTCAAGTTCCTGAGACACCACAGTACTGTGGTTGTCACCTTCAGTGTGGTTGCTCATCACCTCACCTGGGCAATTCTCTAAAGCAGCCATTCAAAATCCTTTGGCTTCAATGTGAGAGAGTACTGCTTAGTGGTAGCTTTTGCTTATACATGCTACAGATTCTGTCCGTAGGGAAGCAAGCACGCGGTGAGTCAAGAGTGGACGGGGAGATTTATTTAGGGAATAAGAATCTATGCCCGGCATTAATTAGCTCGAAATAAATGACACTCTCCACCAGTGAAGCGTGGATGAGCATAAACAACCAATAGAAAATAACGGCTGAGGTTATTCTATGGTTCCAAAATGGTGGACCTAAATATAGTCAGAAATATTTATCATATAGGATTGAATGGTCCCTTCCTTGTTCAGGATTCTGGCTCATACTCTTGGAGAACTGAATGCTACATTGATTAGCATTTATGTTTCCACTCTTTTTATGTTACTCAACTTAGGAAACAAACAAACAATCAATCACTGTTTTTTTCATTCGACGGGAGGGAGTATTCTTTTCAAATCCTAGTATCTCTAGAATTTGGAAGGTCATAATCAGCGGTTTGAATGGGAATCACTCGATGGCAATCTCGGTGAGGGAGAGATTGAGATGGAAGCTGGGTAGGAAAAATAATATTTCTTTCTGGTCGGATGCTTGGGTAGGTGGCGAGGAGTTGAAAGTAGTATGATATCTCGTAACAAAAGTAGCTGTCGACTGACAAAATGGGTGTGTGGGCAGAAGATAGATGGGTTTTGGAAATTTATCTGGAAGAGAAGATTATTTGTTTGAGAAGAAGAAATGCTCTCGAATTTAGAGGGGCGTCTGGCTGGTATGTGACCTGATCTTGAGGAGAGAGATAGGCTCGTTTGGGAGGATGGAAGAAAAGATTTTTTGGTGAAAAGCTGTTACAAAGTCTAAGTCTTGGAAGAAGCTTAGTTAGGATTGATATCCTGATTTTTTGGAAAAAAAGATTAGGCACTCCCGGGTAATATTCTGGGGCAACCATTGTAAGTTTCAAAGGCATCACGGCCTCTAATATTCAAGCAGCTTAATCTTTCATAGATTTTAGTGTATCCCTGTTTTTGTTTCAATTTGAGTGTATATCAATATAATAGATCCAACATTTCTTAAAAAAAACTATTTTCCACTCGTGCTAAATTTAGTAGTGATTAATCGTATCATATGTTTTATATCAAATCCTATGAATAAAATCTTGATTTTTGGCTAATAATAAATAATTTTTACCATCAAACTATCTACTTGTATATTATTATAATTTTGAAATGTTAGAGTACATTAGACATTAATTGTAGTGAGTTCGGCAAAGCTGTATCCCAATTTCCTTCCTAATGGATTGGCTGACGAGTAATAAATGTGACCCTACTATTCAACTCAATCGATTCTTCACCAGGTGGATTCCTGTCTATAAAAGGACCACTAGTGTCTCATTAACTAGGCAGCTAAGACTGAAGCGAGGAACCCAATACCTAAAGCAAGAGCAGCCCACAAAAAAAAGAAAGCCTGATAAAGCCCAATAGAGCTCCATCTTTGGCCTTTGTCAGTCTAACCGAATTCCACAAAATAAAATAATATCCACCTGACTATGGCGTCAGGTTGAAAACTATCGGTAAGAAGATAGATATGCTATAGGGAAGCGAGCGGCTTAGGAGGCCAAAAACATTCAGAATTATAACATGAATGCCTCAACTAATAGCTGAGAGAGAATAAAGAACGTGACAAAAGGTGTATTAAAGTCAGGAAACTACAACCCAAACAACATAAGCTAGATAAAATGTCAAGCTCAATAAGAACGTAAATAAATTTTCAACTTCTGAAACATAAGGTACTCAAGATTGCTGAGAAAGTAGCGATAAATCATGGCACTACCAAAAACTTGGAGGCGAAACCTTTAAGAAAACTTCAACAGTTTATGCAGCAACCGATGGCTTTGAAGCAGTAGAGAGCTTCGATCTCCTTTTTGCTAAGCTCTCACTGCGGCGTTCACGCTGCTCCTTCAACCGGCTGGCGAGCAGTTTCTGATACTCGGCTGCCTCTGACTTGGCCTTAGCAATTCTCTTCTTTTTCTCTGCAATCCTTCCACGTTTCCTCTGGAGTGTCAATGGAGTCACAAGCCTCTGGATTTTCGGAGCTTTACTTACTTTCTTCCCTGCAAACCAACCAAAACACAATCTTCAGTATTGCTGCCAACAACCCAGATTCAGTAACACTAACCACAACAGCTCATAAAAAGTGAGCCCGTGACATTATGATGCAACGGGATGCTTGCATACCCGAGGCATAGTTATTCCTAAATATTATACATTTCCTGAAATATTATGATAGGCACCATTTTGTGCTTATTAACTGAGCAAACAAATTACGAAAAACAAAAATTCCACTAGATGTATTTGGATTAGATGGTGAAAAAGATTAGCCTGTAAACATAAGGTTCATTAGTCAGACGCCAATGAACAAATGCATATGCACCAGCAATAACTATGCCCTAGCTCCAGTATTTCCGGGACCAAAAAATATTATTACAAAACAAACCCAAGTATTGACGAATTTTTCCATACTTTTAGAGAAACCAAGGGGAATAAAACATGACAACAGGTACAAAAGGCAGACAAGAAATATTACCAGCTTTTGTGGTGAAGGTTCTGCGGTATGTGTTGACATACTTGCGGACATCATCCTCCTTGCTGAGGTTAAAGAGCTTCCGGATCTTGGAAGCCCTCTTTGGTCCTCTCATCCTAGGCTTCTCAGTGTCAGTCAAGCCAGGCAACTCATTTTCTCCCTTTTTCACAATAACCAAATTCAAAACAGAGAGGTCATGGCTAACAATGCACCCACGAACGGACTTCCTTCTTCGCTCTCCATTGCGTCTTCCATAACCACGGAAGCAAGGAGTGCCTGTTTAATAAACCAAAATACAAACTAAACCACAGCACAATAATTTTTATTCTCCGCAATCAGCAGAACCATGTTTTAAGATACCTCTCTCCAGCAATAAACGAACACGGCCAGGGGTAAGCACTCCCTGCTTCATGGGAAAGCCCTGCTTGTCACATCCACCCATGATTTTGAAGACGTAGCCCTTGAACTCCTACAAAACATCATTTATAAACCAAACAAACGTATTAATCATTAATTCACCACACATCGTGGATTATTAAACATAAAAACCAGAAGCATACCTCTCCAAGAGAGTCTCCGCTGACTTCCTGGGAGATCCTCTTGTCGAAAAAAGCCCGGCTGCAAATCAAAATCCCCACATACACAAATCGTTATTTTCCCAACAATTACAATCATTACACGTGCGTAACATGACCATACTAGACTCTCCTTCCTATATTCTGATTCTTAAGATCCATAGCCATCCGAAACAAATAATATACACCATTAACTGAATCCTAATACTTTAGACGTTATCTCGTCAGGGGAAAGAGTAGAAGCAACAACAGCTAAGTTTTTCCCTTTTGGGAACGGGAGCTTACAGTTTCTGGTCGTCATCGATCTCGAGCTTCTTTTGGCACCCAGTGGTGGGATTTGCGATATTGAACTACACACAAAGTTGCAGGGATTATTACTTATAATCACAAAATGTACGAGAAAAGTGAGCGTTAAAATGATTAGGGTGGGTTGAAAGCTAACGATAACGGTTTGCAGAGCATACCTTCATGTTTGAAAGGGATCACTCTAGCCCCAGCCGCGACCTGAACAGTGTGGAGTATTGCGTCTGCGGTAGGAGGAAGCTAGGGTTTTAAACGCAGAAGTTTATAGTGAGCGTTTGCGTCAGTTAGCGGGTTTTAAGATGATTTTGGGCGGCTTGGTTTATCGGTTTATGGGCGGGCCTTTAGAAGCCCAATATTATGATAGGCCCAGAATTAGGCCTACCAGTCCCTTGTTCTTGCAACAGCAAAAACAAAGCCCGTGGACTTAGCCCAGACCGAAAATCATCGCCTCTAGAAGACACAAACCGACTCGTTTTCTAGAATGTGGTTGCTTGCCTCGATCGTTATCCTTGACTCATATTCGTTTGACTTTTATCTCTTTGAGGCTCCAGTCCTCGTCTTCGTTTCTACATTTCTAGTACAAAACCCTAGAAGAAGCAAGTTTCTCAGATTGTAGCGGCTAATCGGCTCTTTTAAGGGAACACACAAGATCGTTCATATCCCCTTTGTGAATATGGATACAGAGATAGCGCAAACCCAAGAGGAGCGAAAAAAACTGGAGCAAGAGCTCGCATCTCTCACTTCGCTCACCTACGATCGCGACCTATATGGCGGCACGGACCGCGCTGCTTTCGTCGATTCCATTCCTGCAAACGACGAGGAAGAGCCTGATGCCCAAGAAAACGAGGTTGTGAGAAGGCTCGCCTCCTACACTGCCCCAAAGTCGATTTTCAAGGATATTCCTCGAGGAGGTGATGAGAACGAGGATAGCAACGGTTTCCAGCGTCCTTCGCGGATTATCGACCGCGAGGACGATTATAGGAGGCGGAGGCTGAATCGTGTGATTTCTCCAGAGCGGCATGATCCGTTTGCCGCTGGTGAGACGACGCCTGATCCATCGGTGAGGACTTATGGCGATGTGATGAGGGAGACGGCGTTGGAGAAGCAGAAGGAGGAGGTTTTGAAGGCGATTGCGAAGAAGAAGAAGGAAGAGGAGTCTGCCAAGGAGAAGGAGACTGTGAAGGAGCCTGCAGCTGCAGTTTCGTCTAAGAGGAGGAATCGGTGGGATCAATCGCAGGATGAGGAAGGTGTCGCCAAGAAGCCGAAAGCTGCATCGTCGGATTGGGATTTACCTGATGCTACTCCCGGGATAGGCAGGTGGGATGCGACTCCCACCCCTGGGAGAGTGGGCGACGCAACGCCCTCTTTGGCGAGGAGGAATAGATGGGATGAGACTCCCACGCCTGGACGGTTGGTTGATTCAGACGCAACTCCTGCTGCTGGGGCGACTCCAGGTACCACTCCTGTTGGTGTAGCATGGGATGCTACTCCAAAGGGATTGGTTACACCTACTCCAAAGAGGCAGAGGTCAAGGTGGGATGAGACGCCTGCTACAATGGGGAGTGCTACACCAGTGGCTGGAGTTACTCCGGTTGCAGGTTCGTATACGCCTGGGATTACTCCTGTTGGTGCTAGTGATTTGGCCACCCCTACCCCAAGTAACATTGCCATGCGTGGTCCGATGACACCTGAGCAGTATAATTTACTGAGGTGGGAGAAGGATATTGAGGAGAGGAACAGGCCATTGACTGACGAGGAACTGGATGCCATGTTTCCTCAAGAAGGGTACAAGGTCTTGGAGCCCCCTGCCTCTTATGTGCCTATCAGGACTCCTGCTAGGAAGTTGTTGGCTACACCAACCCCAATTGGGACCCCTCTCTATTCTATTCCAGAAGAGAATAGAGGACAGCAGTTTGATGTGCCAAAGGAGCTTGGTGGTGGCTTACCGTTTATGAAGCCTGAGGATTATCAGTATTTTGGGGCTTTGTTGAATGAGGAGGAGGAGGAGGAGTTGTCTCCTGAGGAGCAGAAAGAGAGGAAAATTATGAAGTTGTTGTTGAAGGTTAAGAATGGGACACCTCCTCAGAGGAAGACTGCTCTGAGGCAGTTGACTGATAAAGCTAGAGAGTTTGGTGCTGGGCCATTGTTTAATCGGATCTTGCCATTGCTTATGCAGCCTACTTTGGAGGACCAAGAGAGGCATCTCCTGGTAAAGGTGATTGATAGGGTTTTGTATAAATTGGATGAGTTAGTCAGGCCTTATGTGCACAAGATTCTTGTTGTAATTGAGCCATTGTTGATTGATGAGGACTATTATGCACGTGTGGAAGGGAGAGAAATTATCTCCAACTTAAGTAAAGCTGCTGGCCTGGCCACAATGATTGCTGCTATGCGTCCAGATATTGATAACATTGATGAGTATGTTAGGAATACAACTGCTAGAGCTTTCAGTGTCGTGGCTTCTGCTCTAGGGATACCTGCTCTATTGCCTTTCTTGAAAGCTGTTTGTCAGAGCAAAAAATCATGGCAAGCGCGTCATACTGGAATTAAGATCGTACAGCAGATTGCCATTTTGATTGGTTGTGCGGTGCTTCCTCATTTGAAGTCTCTGGTGGAAATCATTGAACATGGTCTGAATGATGAGAACCAGAAGGTCAGGACAATCACTGCCTTGTCCCTGGCTGCTCTGGCTGAGGCTGCTGCCCCTTATGGTATTGAAAGTTTTGACTCTGTCTTGAAGCCGTTGTGGAAGGGTATTAGGTCTCACCGTGGCAAGGTCCTGGCTGCATTCTTGAAGGCCATTGGTTTTATTATTCCTCTCATGGATGCTATGTATGCTAGTTACTATACCAAGGAAGTAATGTTTATTCTAATACGCGAGTTTCAATCTCCTGATGAAGAAATGAAGAAGATTGTACTGAAAGTTGTTAAGCAGTGTGTCAGTACGGAGGGTGTCGAAGCAGAGTACATCCGCAGTGATATCCTTCCCGAGTTCTTTAAGAATTTCTGGGTTAGAAGGATGGCCTTGGATAGAAGAAATTACAAGCAACTTGTGGAAACAACTGTGGAGATGGCTAACAAGGTTGGTGTTAAGGATATTGTTGGGAGAGTTGTGGAGGACCTCAAAGATGAGAGTGAACCATATCGGCGCATGGTTATGGAAACTATTGAGAAGGTTGTTGCGAACTTGGGTGCATCTGATATAGATGCTAGGTTGGAAGAGCTTTTGATTGATGGTATTCTTTATGCTTTCCAAGAGCAGACTAGTGATGATGCAAATGTGATGCTCAATGGGTTTGGTGCCGTTGTGAATGCCCTGGGGCAGCGAGTGAAACCTTACCTTCCTCAGATCTGTGGTACCATTAAGTGGCGCTTGAACAACAAAAGTGCCAAAGTGAGACAACAAGCAGCTGATCTCATCTCCAGGATTGCTGTTGTAATGAAGCAGTGTCACGAGGAGCAGCTGATGGGTCATTTGGGTGTTGTTTTGTATGAGTATCTGGGAGAAGAATATCCTGAAGTTCTTGGGTCGATTCTTGGAGCTCTGAAGGCCATTGTCAATGTCATCGGTATGACCAAAATGACTCCTCCTATCAAGGATTTGCTTCCCAGATTGACTCCAATATTGAAGAACAGGCATGAGAAAGTACAGGAAAATTGCATTGATCTTGTTGGTCGTATTGCTGATCGTGGAGCTGAGTTTGTTCCGGCCAGAGAGTGGATGAGGATATGCTTTGAGCTTCTGGAGATGCTGAAGGCACACAAGAAGGGTATTAGGCGTGCTACTGTGAACACTTTTGGTTATATTGCCAAAGCAATTGGCCCACAGGATGTCCTGGCAACTCTACTGAACAATCTCAAGGTCCAGGAGCGGCAAAACCGTGTTTGCACGACGGTTGCAATTGCTATAGTCGCAGAGACTTGCTCACCGTTCACAGTTCTCCCTGCTCTGATGAACGAATATCGTGTTCCAGAGCTTAATGTGCAGAACGGTGTCCTGAAATCCCTATCTTTCCTGTTTGAGTACATCGGTGAAATGGGTAAAGACTATATCTATGCCGTGACTCCGTTGCTCGAAGATGCCCTTATGGACAGAGACCTAGTCCATCGGCAGACTGCAGCTTCTGCTGTCAAGCATATGGCTTTGGGAGTTGCTGGATTGGGTTGCGAGGATGCTTTAGTCCACTTGCTCAACTATGTGTGGCCAAACATTTTTGAGACTTCCCCTCACGTGATAAATGCGGTGATGGAAGCCATTGAAGGAATGAGGGTGGCCCTGGGTGCTGCCGTTGTCTTGAATTATTGTCTCCAGGGGTTGTTCCATCCTGCTCGGAAGGTCAGGGAAGTGTATTGGAAAATCTACAACTCACTCTACATCGGAGCACAAGATACTCTAGTTGCAGCCTATCCTGTTCTGGAGGACGAGGGTGACAACATCTATAGTAGGCCCGAGTTGATGATGTTTGTATAGAGAGCAGTTAATCTGCAACCAATGGAACCAACGATATTGCTTGCCTAAAGAAAAACTTCTGATCTGTCTGGTTCACGTCTAGATTCTGTGTTGGTTTCAAGGAGGTAGGTACTATTGGTAGTTGTTATTGCTATGAAACTGCTGTAATATGAGAGAACCCTATAGTTTGGCGAAAGCCTTGTGTTGGTTCACCTATCAAGGCTTACCCCATGTATCATGAGGACGAGCTATCCTGTTCTTTGTGTTTATTAATTGTTACACTTTTGCTTTTCTGCTTTTCCATTTAAAAAAATTAAACTGACTGATAGGCATACCTAGTTCCGAGGGAGAGAACTGCAGGTTTTTGGACGTCAACGAGCATTGCTCTAACCTGACTGATGATGGAGGCTCTTAGGACATCTCTAAGCTGGTTCTCTTTGCGAAGGATGAGGATACCACCGATGTCAGGGTGGGTTAAACTGATTGCGATAGTGGTTACGATTCAGTAACAAATATAACATCTGTCAGGTGGAATTCTTAGGAATGCCGAGGGACGATGGATTTCAGGATTTTCGCAATCTATGAAAGCAAATTCCCCCTGGGAAGCCGATGCAAAATGTGCTTGTACTGGTCTTTGGTTGGCACTGTCAGCGGGAGTGATGAAACTGCACGTTTAGTCTGACTCTTGGGAGATCATACAGGCTTTACAAAGGCAGGATTAAAGAGGTCCTTGGAGCCCCATTATCAGTTACTTCATGGCTTTTGAGGAGGTTTTTACTGGTGCAGATCTTTCGTTAAGCACAATTGGGTAAGACTACCCCGTGGGCACTCTAATCCAATCAATCTCCGCCGGAGATTTTGCGCACAGGAAGTGCGGGTCTTTTTGCTTGCGTCCAGGCTTTTAGTCACAAGCCTGTGTTGTTTACCAAGAAAAAAATGGAAAGTAAACTAACGTGTTTTCACATCGCCGCATGTGAAATAATCGTCGTAATAAGTAATCTAATTCTAATGGTACCGTAAAAGACGAACAAGAGATGAGCAGCATGGAAACAATTGGGATGAGAAACAATTTTCTTGGTTAACTAGAAAATTTGCCTGTGTTTTGGTCAGCATTACCACAAAAATAATGATACATAAAATGCTACAACTTCAAAAATTTCATGGAGAACAAGAAAAAAAAGGATTAGGAAGAAACAGATGACTCAGATTCTTCTTTGAAACAAGAGGCACCATCAAGAGTGAAATCTCTAGTGATTTACATCAGTAGATGCCCAAAAATTTCCACCAGAAGGTTCCGACAACTCCCCAGATAATGGCATTGATAAGCGCCATTACGAAGCCCATTTTGAATATATCAGGAAGGCCTACATAACCAGCTGTTACAAAAAGCAATAAGATACCATTAGAACGCCACAGAGCTCAACCATTAAAAACACAGCAGACGACAAGTTTGGTTTTCTTAGTATGAGTTTGCCAACACCCTCAAAAGCAAGAATATACAACTAGAGTGGTCACAAAAATTTATATATAAGCAAATTTGGTGCAATGTGGGAGGTACCTCCGAAGTACACAGCAGCTTGACCACTGCTGTAATGTGTAATAGCTCCAAAGAGATTTGTGTTATACGCTAAAGCCAGAGCTGCCAGCACATCAGGTACCTTAGCTGCTAAGTGCATAGCGAGGAAAGCAGAGTATAAAGCACCCACATGTCCAGTTTGACTAGCAAATAGGTAGTGAATGAAGAAATAAGATGCCTGAAGAATGATCAATGCAGCAGGCCAGCTCAAAGATAGAGATTGAAGGACCTTTCCCACACAACTAGACATCCAGGTCACTACGCCAAGGTTAGTCAATTGGCCAGCCATACCAACTAGAACAGCAAACCAAGCCAATGTATCCCATGCGGATTTTTCACTTAAACAGTCATCCCAATCAAGAACTCCCAACACAAGCAGTATCGATAAGCCGATCATGCCAGCAACTACACTTGGTATCCCAATAGCATCACTGCAGAAAGAACACGCAACAAATTCTAAGTAATAACCATATTCCATCTGTAGTTTCAGCTGCCAATATCAAGTAACAAACTGTGCAGAGTTTATGAAAAAAAAAAAAAATTATGCTAAGATTTGTAATAGATGACATTAAAGATAAGCTTGAGAATATAAAAATCATCTTCTTTTTAAGTGGCTGCAAGCTAGAGAAGGTCAAAGGATAAGCATTCTTAGAATAGACTGTACAAAGACCTCAACAGCAAAAGCATCCGAGGAGGCTATTTTTTAGGTGAATGCATGAATGAAAGGTCATTGGAACAACAAGATTATATTATACCAGCTTATGCTTATTAATCTTATATCTTATTAAGATTCTTCATCATTATCAAGCCAGGTCAATAAAATTGAGAGCGGAGTATGTAATATTTTATCGCACATCCACACACCTACTTTTAGGTTCAAAAAATGTTGAAAAATGAAGGTCAACTTACCCAAAAACCCACAGAGAAACTGCAAAAACCATGGTACCAACCATAGTCCACTCGTTCTTTGTCACAGGACCCATCTGTTTCAGCTTCTCTGCAGCCATTGCAGGGGCATCTGGAGTGTCTTTCACTTCAGGGGGGTAAAGTTTATATAAGACAAGTGGAGTAACCAGAAGAGAAATAAATGCTGGCACGCTAGCAGCCTTGAACCACAAAAGCCAAGGACTAGAAATTTTCACCCCAAGTTCCTCTGCTAGTTTGAGGCAGAGTAAATTTTGAGCTGCTGCTGTTAGAAATAAAGCACTGGAGTTACCAGAAGACTGTCCAACATTACACAAGAACGGAAAAAATCATAAGGTAACTGATGAGAGCAATGCTGCAAAAGATTGACATAAGATATAAACTTAGGAGGACCAAAAGGCCATAAAAGCAAACCATTGAGATGAAATCAAGGTACCCCTCAACTTGTCTGAGTTACAAAAATAAAAAAGCAAAGGAAACAAATCAGGAATTCAACTGCTATGTATTTCTTTTCCCAGATATCACAAACATTTGCTATTAAGCCTGTACTGGGAGCTAGGATTGCTGGCATAATCCAAAGCTTCGTAGTGTCAATTATTTAACAAACTAATATCCCATAATTTGGAATATTAGGGTAGACTGCCTTTTTTTATCATGAAAGGAAAAAGAGTCAACGTCAAATATCTTAGGCAGCAGCTCTTAAAACTAAGCAAGGGCTTGTTTTTTCAAAGAGTCAACGTCAAAGAATTCATATCGGTATGCAGATGTTAAAAGAAATAAATCCCTTATCAGGATCAATCAATATGTACGCCTGTAAATAAAATAAATAAAATAGAAAATAGGATGTACTTTCCCCTCGCAGACTAACCTGAAATTGTGACTGAACCAGATAAGAACCGAGCTTTTTAGCAGAAGGATCCCCGGGCTTGCTTCCAGCTGACAAAGACAGAGAATTTATGATGGGCAAGAAAACTCCACCGGCTCTCGCAGTAGTACTTGGCATTGCGGGCGCAATAAGAGCCTCGCTAAGAGTCAAACCATAAGACAATCCCAAAGTACTCTTCCCCAACCACTTAACGAAATAGGTAGCAATTCTATCCCCCAATCCAGTCTTAACGAACCCACGTGCAAAGAAGAACGAGATCACGATCAACCATATAACCTCATTAGTGAAAGCACTAAAAGCCGTAGCAAAAGGCAAAGTCTTTGTGACAATTGCGGTTGTTAGACCCAAGAACGCCCATGCACCCACTGGCAAAGGACTTAAAACCAGTCCAGCGATGGTAGAAAGAAATATAGCCAGCAATTGCCACGCCTGATGAGTGACCTCTAGTGGTTTAGGCACAAGAAACCGCACAATGAGGCCTATAGCCACCGAAATGATCAAAGGTACAATCTTCGCACCCTGTGGAGGCTGTTGATCTATCACTGGTGATGATGGATTGCTTTCGTTTTGGGGAGAGGAGGAGGATCGAACGAGGAAGTGGATACCGGAAGGCCCTTTGCGGAGTGGTGAGAAAAATACCGGTGCAGTGGAGAAAGGTGATCGGATTGCTGGGAGAGCGGCTGTCGAGACTACATAAGGCGGAGATCTGAAGATGGGTTTCGAGGGTGGTAGTGACCTGAGGCGAAGAGAGGAACAATTGCGCGTGGAAATTGAGGACAAAGTGGGGGAGTGAATTGCAAAGCTCCCCATGGTCTGCTTTCCACAGAGGAGAAGATGGATCACTGTTGGGGGAAAGAGCGGAATTTACAAAGAGAGAGAGAGACAGAGGTACCGTACTATTTTGTTTCTGTGCGATGAGAGAATGGAAAGGGCGGTCGAACTGTACTAAAGCATTACTGCCACTTCTGTGACGAAACGCAGAATGATTGTCGATGAAACCCACAAGCTTAGTTCCAAAACCAATGGGCCAATCAATGGCAATTGGCAAAGAAACTTTAAACCATTCCTGAAATGGTCAGCAGGATTTGACCATAAGCTGAAACCATATCCCTCAGGTAACCTTTCAGATATTCCACGGCTCTACGCTTGAATTTCCTGAAAGGGAAATATAGAGTCAATACCCTTTCAGCTATTGCAAAGCAAAGATTTTTAATTTTTTAGTATTGTTAAAGAGAGAAGAAAAAAAAGCATCGGATCCATTTTATGGGGTCAAATTTAAAGTTTAATCTGTTAGTAATGAGGCCCATGGATCATGATGAGTCCACCACGTAAATAGTCCATACCAGGACCATGATAACTGAGAGTTAAGCCCAAGTTTATCTATTCGGGCCTTAGTCGAGAGGGCCCACAATCTCTACAGATCTGGCTAACAACCCCAGTTAGTCAGACAGCAGCATCCAAGTGTCGATTTGTCGTTGGGACGAATATAAGAAAAAGAAAAGGGATAAGTAAAAATAATTAATTATTCGTAAATCCGATATCCGTTGCCCTTCCTTTGTCTCACATTACCGGTTGATTGGTTGGCCTTCATGACCAGAACATGATCTTAAAGTTTTGCCTCCTCTTTGTCTGAACGGGGAATTAAGACAGCAGTATAAATATATGGCGGCTTCTACCAACCTCTCCTCCTGCACTGCAATTTCCGCCCGTGGGGCAGCTCTGTGAGTTCTCCCTTGTCCAAGTTTCTCATCTAATTCCACTTGTTTGTATGAGCGCTTTATCTGTTAAAATTAAGATGAGGTGTTCTGGGCTTTCTTGCGGTTTTGAGTCGGATATCATTCGGTATGCGTAGTTCTCTGCATGATTTTACACTAGAAAGACGCGGTTTTGTATGTTCTGTGTATGTTTATTGGATCAAACATCTGCAGTTTTCATTAAAAGGCTCCATCTTTTTATGAAATTGCTAGCTTTATGTTGGGTAAGAAATTGTTGGAGTTTGTTGGTTACCTACCTGCTAACCGATAAACCAATATGCTAGGTCAATTAATTTTGCGGCTGTAGATATCTCAAAGTTTCGAAGCTCATAGATGATTAACAAACGTATTCTTGACTTCCCAATTTTAAAATTTGCCTTTCTAAGCATCAGATATGGAGCACAATTTACGGTTGCTGCTTGAATGTTCATAACTTCAGAGCTTGTAAAGTACTACACTCACATGAATTATCGCATGATGGTGTGCTCTTACTTTTTATAACGCGAATGGTTTGTTGACATGTCTCTTTTCTTCATTTCTTTTTGAGAATTTTAGAGTCTTATGAACTGGTTTAGCGTATGTGATCCTGATCCTGATCCTGTTTTTGTGTATAAGCTAGAAATTGATCTTTATTTTAATCTTGTACCTGCAGAAACTTCAAACTAATCAACAGATTGTGCGGTTCAAATGTACTTTTTGCAAACGGACAGATGTCCAGTTTTCCCACGATCAAGTTAAACGGTAGCAAATATTCTTTTCCTACAAAATGTGTTGGAAAAACTCGAGCGATGCTGCTACCTGGTGAAAGAAACCTGCTTCCTCATTCCAGCGGTAGTAATTTTGCAGCTGCTAAGGTTGCATTCGTTGGCAATGATTCCGTTAGGATTAAGCTGCAATCTAATGATATAGCATGTAGAAGCCTGGCAGCAGATGCTGCCTCTGTTGCCGATAGTTTCCCAATACATGATGATGAGGATGATTATGATCGCCCAACAGCAGGTTTTTCTTCCATTGCTGAGGCAATAGAAGATATCCGACAGGGGAAGGTATATGTTTCCAAACGTGGCTGCATTTTTTTTCCTTCCTTTTGCTCACATTTTCCGTTACATCTTCCTACTGCAGATGGTAGTGGTTGTAGATGATGAGGACCGAGAAAATGAAGGAGATCTTATTATGGCAGCACAATTGGCAATACCAGAAGCTATGGCCTTCATTGTCAAGCATAGTACTGGGATAGTTTGTGTCAGCATGAAAGGGGAAGATCTGGACAGACTGCAACTCCCTTTGATGGTTAACCAAAATGAAAATGATGAAAAACTTCGTACTGCATTCACTGTAACGGTGGTATGTACTTTCGTAATTTCTCACTTCTAAATTTCGTACTTGCAATGTATACATGTAGATAGTCTTTCGCCATATCCTAAAATGCTCCAATAATAACTAGCTACACCATGATAGCTGTTAAGTTGATGTTTGTCTGTTTATGAAACTTGTAGGATGCTAAACACGGTACCACAACTGGGGTTTCAGCGAAGGATAGGGCAGCAACAGTCTTAACGCTTGCATCCAAAGACTCAAAACCTGATGACTTGAACCGCCCAGGTCACATTTTCCCACTGAGGTGCAGGGAGGGTGGTGTTTTAAAACGAGCTGGACATACAGAGGCTTCTGTTGATCTTGCTGTTCTAGCTGGATTGGACCCTGTTGCTGTGTTGAGCGAGGTTGTGGATGATGATGGTTCCATGGCCAGATTACCAAAACTTCGTCAATTTGCACAACAGGAGAATCTTAAAATCATATCTATTGCTGATTTAATAAGGTGAAGTGCCTGTTCATTTCAGAGCTTTTGCTCATACTCATCTTTCAGGTGCAATCAACCAATATGGCATTTTGTTGGTTAATTCTTCTGATAAGAATGTACGGCAAATGTAGTTGAACTTGCAGCAGTCAATATTTACTCAACGGAGCTCTTAGCTTGGATTCTTTATTTGAACTACTCTTGCGAGATTGTGGTTGACATAACAGAATGACTTGGATACAATGGACAGGTATCGGAGGAAGAGAGATAAATTGGTCGATCGATCTTCTGCCGCTCGTATACCTACAATGTGGGGGCCATTTACTGCATACTGTTATAAGTCAGTTTTAGATGGCATCGAGCATATTGCAATGGTTAAGGTGAGATAGGCTTGTCACTTCTGAAAACTTGCAAAGATTAAAGGGTTGTGGAAAGTGTCCGATTCCTTAAACTGTTAAGTTCAAATGGTTAGTAAGACATGTTCGAAAAGAGTTGTTATACTGGAGGAAAGGCTTTATTTGATCCATACGGTTTCTTTCTTTGGAAAAGAAATAATGCATAAACCAATAATCAGTCTTAAATAATATATGCATTTCTGGTTACTTCATAGTTCCTTACAAGTAACTCTGTGGTCCGAACAGGGGGATGTTGGAGATGGGCAGGATATTCTTGTGAGAGTGCACTCAGAATGCCTCACTGGAGATATATTTGGATCTGCAAGATGCGACTGTGGGAACCAGCTAGCACTTGCTATGCAGCAGATCGAGGCTGCTGGTCAAGGTGTGCTGGTCTACCTCCGAGGTCATGAAGGAAGAGGCATTGGTTTGGGGCACAAGCTTCGTGCCTACAACCTACAAGACGATGGCCGCGATACAGTCGAAGCAAACGAAGAGCTAGGGCTGCCTGTTGATTCTCGTGAATATGGAATTGGAGCACAGGTATCTTCAGTCGGTTCATCTACTATGGGCTTTTCTGAGTTGTAAAAAGAGATATTTGCACCATTTTCCTGTCAGGATAAAGTCCTATTCTCAGTCTGTTGCATTTTCATTGCAGATACTGCGGGATCTTGGTGTTCGAACGATGAAGCTGATGACAAACAACCCTTCCAAGTACGTTGGACTTAAGGGTTATGGTTTAACAATTTCAGGCAGAGTTCCACTCCTAACTCCAATCACCAAGGAGAACAAGAGATACCTGGAGACAAAACGTGCTAAAATGGGCCACATCTATGGGGTAGAATTTAATGGCAAGCTGAATCACCCCATCCATGGCAACCCTAAATCCAGTGCCGAGAATCCATTAGATGCTACTACTTCTACTTCATAGCAGGGAACTTCAGCTCTCCCTTCATACCCCAAGAACCAGAGAACAAGTTCAGCTTAGCTGAAGATTCCAAAAGCTTTCCATTCTTCATCAGCAGCTGCACCTTTCATCATAGAGGTGTTTTCGCTGCCGTTTTGGTCGTGCAGATTTTCATTCTGAAAACAGTAATTATTATTTATATAATTGATGTAATAAATCCATAAAGATCATTAATTTTTTTTTTCCTATCTATATCCATCAGTCTGCGGCTATAATCAAACGGTCCATTAACTAGTCCAGTTATCCAACGGTGCTAAATATGTTCCCAGGTTTATGCATTGACCACAAAGCCTCCTAGCAAATAGGCATTACCCTCTACCCTCTATATATACCTCTGTCACTCTCCTTCTGCCAACCATTCTCCCTTGCAAGCTCTTGTCCAAGTAGAGTTAACCGTTTGTATTGTCTTTTGACTTAGTGATCTTGCTCTTGTATTAACAATGGCCAGTCCAAAAGTCGTCATCTTTGTGCTAATGGCATTGCTTTTCACCTCCGCCATGGCACAATCACCGTCATCCTCTCCCGCATCTTCACCCACAAAATCTCCTACTCCGCCGACTTCAATGCCATCGCCAACTCCTGCTGCTACTCCATCCACGCCGCCATCTCCTCCTAAAGGGGCACCTGCTTCCGCTCCGGCTGCTCATTCTGCAGCCTCAGCACCTGTTCCCAAGAAGAGTAGCAGCCCCACTCCGCCAGCATCCCCACCATCTCCAACCCCAGTCACCAGCAGTACTCCTTCTCAGGCTCCTTCAGTTCCCACTTCCACAATCTCCACCTCACCCTCCGAAGCTCCTTCCCCTTCTGCTAATGGAGCTGTTTCGAGCCGTTTTGCTGTTGCTGGATTCATGGCAGCTGGTCTAATCGTTGCCGCCATTATGATCCTGTAGAACGCTTAACGGAACCTTGTACTCAACTGTCATGTGAAGAGTAGTTGGTTTGTCGGGTTTTCTATGAACATTTAGTAGACCGTGGTCGTGTATCATTTGTATCCTTTTCAGTATTGTTTCTTCGTATTTTGTCTTCTGTACTGTCATCTAGAGACGAGTCAGTCATTGCTTGTGCAAGGATGATTCTAGTTTAGGAATAATTTGTTCGTACTCCATGTAATACAGTTTCCTTCTACGATTTCAGCTTCATAAAATTTTCATCTTGTCTGCGATATCGGTAAATAAGTAAAAATGACATTCTTTGATCAAATCATAAACGTTTGACTAAAGGAACACAGTAATCAGCATCACTTTCTACTGTGAAAACATGGCTTCTTCAATTTTTGACCCACCAAAGTGTTAAAGTGACATTGTCAGACAAAAGAAAAAGTCGCACTTAGATGTCGATAACAGATCAGTTGAACTGTCATCGTCGAACTTGAGCTGATACATGTTCTTAAGAACATTACGGAGACGAGAATGATGGTAAGAATTAAGTACACCAAGACAGAAAATTGATCTAATTTTAGTACAAATTAATACTTCATTGTTATCATAAGAACAAAGAACAGCAATCGTTGTAGCCTCTGTTTGTGATTTTTATTTTACAGTACTCGCCCTTTATTTTATCAATAAATGAAAAAAGGCAAAACAATGAAATACAGCAAAATTAATAGACGTTTCCAAAAAAAATGAAAAATTGATGTGTGTTTCGTTAATTTTGTCGGAACGGTACTTGTGATTGCTAAAGCAATGGTCAAGATGTGACTTTGGCTTCTCGTGTTTCTTTTCTTCATTTTCTAAAGTTGGAGCATGAATTTCCATGACCCATGTGCCGTGAAAGTTGGAAGCACATCTAAAGAGGGGGAAGAGTGATTTAACCAAGAAAGATTTGGAAGAAGGTGGGCAGACGGACACAGTTGTCTGGAAAACAGTAACGAGGATTCGAAGATATTGTTGTGCTTTGAGTTTTACAGACAAAGGAACAGGTACGAGAGAATGCTGAATATCCTCCGTGTATTTAATTGATTTTTTAGTGGGATGTGAATGTTAGATCTCATCCTGAAACATAACTGGTTTTAAATCCAGTTCATCACTTTTCCTCCCTTTCTTGGGTTTATAAATAATTTCTTGTTGAATGTTTATCACTTGCAGGCAATTCAGGTTTTGCTCATACAAATATAATTTTTTAAGAAAATTTATAAGATGGTCCATCTTTACATTCTTAACATATTTCAAATCAGGACATGATGGACAACGTTGGAGTCTGCAACAACGTACGGTAATCGTCAGCTATAATTCTCAGTATCACTGCTTTTCTCAAGAAGCTGCAAGTATACAAGGAATAAAGGGGAAAGATTGGATCTTGGATCTCCCCTGTATTCCAGGTCAGTTAACATCAGATTGGTTTTCTGTGATGTACAAGAATAACGCTGCCAAGTTTCCTCGAGTCCAGCCGGTCGGTAGTTGCAGGGGAGAATATGTTAGAAGCACCTCCAGTTAAAATTCAATTGCTATTGTAACTTGTTTTGTTTAATTTCTGTCAGAAATTTTCCTTGTTCTTAGTTTTCTTGGTTGTATCATATATTTTCTGGGAAAATTTCCTTTTAAATGTCGACTGAGAAACGTATTATAAATCAGTATGAGAACAAAGAAGCTGGTAAATGAGACGGTAGATTAGAAGAGTAACGTGTATTCCTGAATGAGCAAGTACAAGAACAAATAAATAAAGAATTCTGATCCAATGAATCTACAAACGAAACATGGAGAACAGAAGCATCCAAATCCTTAAAACACCAACACAGCACCCAGAAAACAAGCAGCCACAAATCCAGCCACGGGGGCCTTGTTCAGAATGGCACTGTTTTCTGCTGGTGCAGGAGCTAGAGACGGTGTCGAGGAGATCGAAGAGGGAGGAGCCCCAGAAGGAGATGCAGATGGCGTGGGAGGCGAAGGAGGGGAGTCCACGGTGGTAGGAGAGGGTGCAGGAACAGCTGGAGTAGACTTCGATGGGGATGGAGAAGCAGTTGGTGGCTTGACGGTGGAGGCAGGGGACGGAGCAGAGGCAGATGGTGACTTGGACGGCGAGGAGGCCGGAGAAGGTAATGGAGACTGTGCCTGGGTGGAACCCATTAGCAGCAAAGCCACTAGTGCCAGCAACACTACACAATTGTAAGTCATTCTTTGAAGAGAGAAAGCGGAGACAAAGCAAAGCTTCGTATGGAGAGAACAGGTAGTAAGAACGAAGCTTTGCTGTAGTTTGACAAGTGAGGAGAACAGGTAAGGAAGAGAACGGTATTTATAGGGAAAGGGAGGAGAGTAAAGAGGATTTGATTAAAGGCAAAGCCCCGGTTCTGGGTTGGTGCTTAATGATTAATTAAGGTGGAGGAACAGTTGGCAGTGAATCGTGTGCGTACGCGTGGACAGGTGGATGGTGGAGATTGAGCTGGAGAATGAACAATCATGACCGTTGGGGAACGCATATTATTATATTCATATTCCTAACGGTAGAAAAAACGTAATGAAACGGATGCAATGACCTGGTATGTCGGGAGGGCTTTTTTCGGACAGGGCACTTCCTATGTTCTTTTGCTTTGTCAAAAAAAAGACTAAAGTCAGTCTATTTATTGGAATCATTAATTGAAGAAAATTCAAACCAGATACCAGGTAATAGTTTTTGTCATCAAATAGTTTTGGGTTTGATTTAAAAAAATAGCCCAAGTGATTTCCTGTTCTGCTTTCAACTGGAAGTGAAGGTCCTGATATCCTGATCTTGTTCAAAGATAAGCATGTTTTTCTCTTCCAAGCTCATCCATGCTTCAATGCCTGTGCCACCATTAGTATCCGCGAGGATTCCTAATTCCAGGGGTTTATGCCCGACACTGAACCAAATGGGTTTCCCCCAGCCAAAATCAGCTTCGTAGAAGGAAAACCTGCACCAGCTAGTGATAATAGAGACGTCGGCATCCTCTGCTTTCACCTGTTCTACTATCTCTCTGGAGGAGTTTCTCACCATTGTCAGCATGTCATCAGGCTTTTCGATTTTAGCAATGTCTTCTGTAACCTTTGATAATGATTGTCTGAATAGATTTACCAAGTCTTCAAACTTCACGTTATTCTCCTCTGGCTTAAATCGAGTTACAACCATATGGAACAGGTTTCCCAAAGAATTCTGTGGTACACCAAGTGCGATTTTTTCTCTAAAGTTAACCGAACTAACAAGATAAGCAGGCCTCAGTTGACCGTGTTTCACTTGAGACACACTTATCAGAGCCTTCCATAGCAGCGCTGTCACCACCTGCACTTTGGAAGGAGGTCGTTTGCTATTCAAAGCACCGACATGGGCCAGGGCTTTGGCTTTTAGACTGGATATTGCATCTCCGCCGAAAATAAATCTCTTGGTGACTATCTTAGTGTCGCCTATGGAGACTGGAGCAGCAACGAAATTTAGTGTACCGGTGGCAGGAAAAAGAGATCCGGCATCGAAGCTAGGCCATACGACTGCATTTATCCCTACCCTGCTAGCGATGGTCCATGCATCGATGAAAGAACTTGCAGTGGCTCCATCAACTACCTTGTGTGCCACGCACACACCAATAGCTAATCCTCCACAGTCAAACCTGCTGATTTGAATTGCCAATACTATGGTATCGAAGGACATTTCGTCCTCAAAAGGGAGAAGACAATTTATCACCTTACCCTCAGGTTTTGAGTGGATAAGCTCGGCAAGTTTGACATCAGCCTTAGCTTCCACATACAACACCCCTTCATCGTTACAGTCGACCGACAGTTTATCTCGGATATATCTTCCAGCCAGAGGGTAGTAGCGGGTTAGTGTCTCCGACAAAGACGTTTCCAATCGGTTTTCTATCTCTTCGTTGTCGATTAGTTTGCCATCAGGTTGGTAGTAAATAATAAAAGGCACGTATGCAGGAGGTGCAATTTGATCAAAGAATGATAGCTTCAAAAGCTGACGTGACGTTGGAGTAGATGGTTTTATCAGCTTTCGAGATAGGATCTGAACATCCATAATTTCCAGTCGGGAATGTGGTAGAATTGGAGCCTGACTTGCGGAAACCAAGGTTCTGAAATTGAGCAGTCCCGCTTCTCTGATGAAGTTCCTTAAATGCTGCTGGAAATTATGACATTAACTGCTGCTGCCTTGATGGCTCAGAGAAGAACATTGCACGTTAGACGAACATATAACCTCTTACAAAGTTATGACATTAAATGCAGCTGCCATGATGGCTCAGAGAAGAACATTGCACGTTTCCCTTTTACTGTTTTTTTTTCATGCCTAAACAGCGAAAAGGTCCTAATAGCCGTCCAGGTTAAAGGTCATTTATCATGCTAGGTTGGAGAATGGACTAGGGAGCATTTTTGGCCCAGAGAAGTCTAACCTAGCTACACTCGTTGTAGTCCAGGATCAATCGCTATGAATACCGAATCCAAAAGCAAACTAGAAGATCAAGCATCGGTAACCAAGAAAGGTCAAAAGTAATGAGAAGGCCTAAAATATTATATTCTTCAAGGCACCTTCCTATTATGTCCTTCCCTCGTGGGTTGACGTCCTTCTAACACTTTGATTACCCAAGGCTGCAATCCTCTCTTTTCCTCAGATGGGTTCCCGCTTCCGATATTTGGAACCAGCTTTATCGAACGTGACGCTACTAGAAGTTAAGCCTAATTTCACGTTAGACGACTGCGTCCAATACTGTAAAGTCGTAGGCGTTTGCCATCAGTTATGTTTGGATTACTGCTTTGATGGGTGCCCGAGTGATCGCCATATAAGCCGGCAAAAGAAGCTTTTGATGATCACGAAAATTCTGGTGATGGGGGTAACTTCTTTTCTGTTTTCTTGTTATGCTATGTATGTCAAGTACTTTACAAATGTCAACAAGTGGATCACCACAGGAAGAGCAAAGAATGGAGACCCATGATGAGTTTGTCGATGAAGATCATGTCCCTGTGGTGGACCATCCGATCTGGCACATACGCACAATTGGGTTGCAGCCATTGGTGATAAGTTCCATCACGGTTTGCAAGTACTAGAGAGGAGATGGTCGTGTCGAAGGAACAGACCGCGCCGTTTGCTTGGCGGAGTTTGATGAAGATGAGACTCTTAGGCTATTACCTAAGTGCAACCATGCATTTCATATTCGTTGTATTGATACTTGGCTAGGATTTCACACCAATTGTCCCATATGTCGGGCTTCTATCGCCACTAGTGCAGATGCCGGAACATCATCTGAGGCCGTTACTGGTAATACCAGCGGTACTGAAGAAGGGAATCGGATTGCTATTTTGGAAAATATTGAAGAATCTGATAGAGAGATGGAAAGTGAAGATGGTGAAATTGGAAGAGGAACAGCAGAGGAAGGTAAAGACTTGAATGAAGAGGAAAGTGGGATGCAGCCTATGAGGAGATCGGTTTCTTTGGGTTCGTTTAAAGCTTTAAAGTTGAGTCAGGCTCTTTTTTCAGCCACCACAGGGAGACCACTGAAAAGCAGTGGATCCAACATGGGAATTGTTCCAAAGAGCTTGACCGGAAATCTTAAGTCCATTGCTAGCTCATCTCTTGGAAAGTCTCCGCCGAGAGGACTAAATTCGTTAAAGAGGTCCTTTGTCTTGCAGTGGAAAAGTGTTTTTGTCAAGATATAACCGGAGCCGGAGCCGGAGTGTTTATTTCCTTCATGATGATAACTCTTAGTATGAATTATTAATTATAAGGCTAGTACACTATATATAATGAAACCAGTTTGGTCATACAGATTTATTATGTTAGGAATAATTGGTTAAATTATTGTTGAAATTAAACGTATTTCTTTATGCTCAAAGCTTATGAAAGAAAAAAAAAATCAATTGAGATATTGGGGGTTGACAATTAAAGAGCCCCACATCGGCGGAGGGGAAAGCCCGGTCAGTCCATAATCTAGGCCCGGCCCATAATTTCTCCACTAAATTTTCATTTTCCCAACAGTTGTCTTTTCTTGGCCGGAGAAGACGTCTACAAACAAATTATCGCGGGAGACGGATACAACGGCAGCGGAAGCTACGGAGGTAATTCTTTTGTCAATCTACTACATCTGTTTGTGTGGCTTTGGAGGCGGGCTGACCTTGTGTTTGGGGAATCATCTTCTGAATGCGAGTCTTCTTCTTGTAAATGTATTTTATCATTATTGTAGTGAAGGTTTGGCAACTTTAAGAGGGGTTTGAAGCCTCTAAAATAGGACTTGCTCCGGTGGTTGGTTATGTGCTTGGCAAGGTAGATTTAATGGACTGTTAATGTATGAGCGTGAAATGACGCTGATGATTCCTGTTTGGAAACTGGCTTAGCAGCTCTCTTGTCTTCTTAATTTCTTGTTACTAATGATTGAAAGTCAGTTGCTGAGAGTCAAACTTTTTTATTACCGTGGTAACAGAAGAAAAAAGCTCAGGTCTCTGCATTTTTCCTATGTCAAATGATCTTACGCCAATAATTGAGGTGTATTCAAGAGGAGGAGGAGATGTTAATGGAGTTTGTATAGTTGGTAAGGTGTCATCTTAATACGTGTGGATCAAAGTCCGGAATAATATTAGTTCTGCCTTAAAAAAGGGAAAGGAAACGAATCGAGTAGCTCTCTGCCTTCAAAATAGTTGTATGCTTTTAATTGTTCTAATATTGTTAAGGTTGTATTCGATAACTGAGTTGGTTTTTACTTTGTTTATGAGTTATACGGGAAATAGTGTATTAGTGCCAATTTTGCTGACTAGATGCGTATGTTGCTATTTTCCAGATAGCCTAGAGGGATAACTGGACTGGTTCGTTCCAGAAACACTGGATTCTGGACAATGAAGGAGGAAGAAGTGAACCGGTGTCAGATTCAGGAATGGTACCCCAAATTCAAGTCCATGTCGATGAGAACTATAATTCATGAACTTCCTGAATCTTTTGTCGAATACCTTCTTGATGATGCAGGGCCTTTCCTCCTTCCTGATTCAGTCACAAATGAGGATGCATTACCAAACAGAATTCATAATCCTTTAGATGAAGAAGATTATCAGGTCTTAGAAGGATCTGGAGATGAATCAGAACAAGTACCAGCGGCACCTTCATTCCCTGAGCTGGAGTTGGAGATTAAGGAATCGATCAAAGCTCTTGGAGGTGCAGTTTTTCCTAAGCTGAACTGGAGTGCACCAAAAGATGCTGCTTGGATTAGCACATCTGGGACCATCCGCTGCACTTCCTTCTGTGAGATTGTATTGTTGTTGCATTCCTCTGACTCATTGGTCCATGATTTGTGCAAAGCCTATGATTCATGCAGTGACAAGATCCGGTCAAGGCCCCCCCCAGTTTATTTCTAGCCCTCCGCAAGTGGTATCCATCTTTGTTACCGGAGATGGAATTTCGTTGCTTCGTACGGAATCAACACCTTGTCGGCATCTCACAACGTGAAGTCACAACTTTTTATCCTGTTCTCATTGAAAGGAGAAATAGTCTTCAAATTTTGATTGAGGAGTTCTTTGCTAAGAAGGTGAGACCAAATTTTGAGTCAGAGAATTACACGTGCGATGTATATGTGAGTAGGAATGACCATATTAAGATTGTGGATTTTAACCCTTGGGGTGGATTTACACTTGCGTTACTTTTTACTTGGGATGAGTTGGAGAAGACTGACATAGACAATAGAAATGGTGTGGACTTCAGAATAGTAGATAGCAAGTGTGGAATTCGTCCAGGTCTCAAAACAGCTGTTCCGCAAGATTACCTGGATACTGGCCCAGGTAGTGGTTGGGAGCAGGTTTTCAGGAGGGCTAATGAGGAGCTTCAGCGGCAGGAAATGTCTTCTGGCGCCTAAGGGATGCGTGCATATTTCCAGCTTTTCTGGTGTGCTGGCGTTTCGTTGTAGTCTTTTATTTCACTATAAGCGGATATTTGTGAAACAAAAACCTTATGATCCTGGAAAGCTACATCATTATGATTTGAACATATGCAGTTATGTTAAATAGTCTAAACATCACTACTGATTTTTATTGCAAACTTCAGTTTCCTATATGAGCTAATATTACATAAACGAACGTAAACTTCAAGCAAGAAGCTAAACCGTCCAAATGCATAATAATTATATATATATATATATTTCTAGCTTGTCTTACTGAGGAAACTGAAGATAACATCTCGACGAGCTGATTGCTTATATTAGTTCATAGGCGACGGGGAAACACCAGAGGTGGAGCGTATTGTGATTGAGGATGTGGGGAGTCCTGCGATGCTCGACTCTGGAGGCAACATTTTCCTTGCAGTGTCAAGGTTGCTGGCAATGCTAGGATGGGGAGGCAGTGTACCGCTAATATCTGCGGAAATTGAAAGCAAATTTTCACCATTTTGCCCTTTGTCAGGCAAGTACTCAAGGTTTGAAGGGATGTTAACGAAATTCAGCGAATTATCATTTCCTTCAGCATTGATGCTTGAGAGAGACGACAGAACAACAAATAAAGCAAAGAAAAAGCACTTGAAAGCCATTGTTTATTGGACTGTTGGGTTTCCAGGAAGAACAGCAGGATAGTAGTAATAGCTTTGTTGTGTTTGGAGTGAGAGAATGAGGTGTGGGCCTTTGGGGATTATATACTGGTTGATGTAAGCAAGACAATTGGTTCTTGTATATGGGTAGCTTTAGTAGGGAGGTAGTTACGTGTCTATCAATACACATTAGCATAGGAGAGGAAGTAGTTAGAGGCCTTTCGGTAACCCATCTTTTTTTTTCTTGGAAAATTAACAAAGCATTTAATAGTTGGAAAGCTAAACGATAATTGTATCTTAAAATTTTCAATTTTTCTTTGTTATTAACTAGAAAATATATAAAAAAATAACTTTATCGCCATTTTATTTGTAATGTAATCATACGAAGAAAAAATTAAGAAAATAACGGTTCATAAATCTTTTTTTTTTCAGATATGAATGAGAAATCACTTAATAAATATAACTAAGGGAAAAAACAATCAATTTGAGATGTTGCGGACAACAAGAAAAAAGACTGACTCAGCTTTTTTATTCTATTTCATCATAAAATAGCAAATATAAGGGTTGGAGAAAAGATTTTTTTCATAATTGATAAATTAGAGAGAAAATAGAAATTTTAAAACATCATCAAATTTATGACAGATGTAATAAACATCTCCCTTCAAGAGGAATTACTGAAGAACATATATAGAAAGGAACAAGATTATAGAAAAGAAAGAAGGATTGTGTAAAAGAGAAATTGAAAAAAAAATATAAAATCGTTTGAATATTTATTTTTGTTAAAAATAGCTAACTTTTTTTATAAAAGTTTTTGATTGCCTAAAACCTTATTTGCTTTTTTTTTTTATATAACGAAAACGGAATTATGCAAAGAGGTGAAATATACTTAGAATTCTAAATCTGCCACAACCCATCTTGCCAACCCTACAGCAACCCCAAATACCAACCCTGTCCACAGCCCAAGCATCATTATCAGAGCCTGGCTGCGTCCACTACGTCTAGCTTGCCGGCCAGCATGCCTTAGCTATGGTCTCTAAGGTCACATTGGCACCATATTAAGCATCGGCCCTTGATCCCTGCCCTCCAAATCCACAATTATATCGATTTCTATATTCTCACAATTTGAACAAAACAAGACTGGAACTGAAAGAATAACAGCAGTACAGAACAGAACAGGAAAATTGAAGAAAACAAGAACTAAAACCTCATATGTTCAACGGCAGCGGTCTAAAAACAACAGTATAAGTTCATCCTCTGTGAATATCTTCCTTTATGGGAGACAACGATTGGTATAATATAATGAACTTGGAAATGGAATATGAGCTCGGAACTAGTTCATGAGGATAGGGTTATTTCTGTTAATTTCAGCTATTTCTCCAAGTGATACAAGTCCACAAACTCCGAACTTCATGAGGATAATGTCATTCTCTTAATTTGAAAAATGAAATAGATTCAAAGGCATTGCAGGTTCATCTCATCATGCCGATAATGTCAATTCATTTCTGATTTAGTTTAGCAGGTTCAACGCATTATGTTTTTCCAAGTGTAGTAACAAAAAATACACCAGAAAAGGATAATCCATGCTATGATATAACATTTTCATGTTTGACTTGTGCTCAAGACTCCCCTTTTTGGGCTCCAACTGTTTGAACATGAAACATCCTACAAATCCTTCAGAATCCTTCTTTCTGTGTTGTCATTTGGGATGGACTGTCTGTGTGATACACATCCGGCAAATCTTTCTTCCTGGGGTACCAACTGTGATGAGACTGTAATAAGGCAATTCCATCCCATTTAAGCAAGTCCAACTAACGCATTAATTGTCCAAAATGATTGTTTTACTAAGGTAAGAACTATAAGCTAACTTATCATAACTGGGCCTGGGGAACAAGATTGCTGAACATATTCTACAATGTAGATTTCTTACAGAATTGGGCCACAGGATTCCATGGTTTCGTGGTTCAAATACAAAATTCATATAAAAACATAAATGACAAAACATATTGAAACTGAAACACAAAATGGTAAGAATATTATATACCATTAAGCACCATCTACGCGTCTTTATTTATTATGCTTGGACTTCAGTACATGAAACGTCCTGATAATCCTTCCTAACTTGACCACAATTTGCTTTCTCTCCATCTAACAAGTCAGTACCTCTTTGAACAATGACACGTTTGGTTTGCCTTACGAGTCCTGCCAAAGGACTACTTGTGTCTGTTGCTGAATTTCCATACTAGTAACACTCACTGCCTAAATCATTGAGACCCTTCCGCACTATACTGCAATACATATTGAGGGACAGAGAGTCAGCCTCTGTGATTAATCATCTTATGTGGTTTTACCATATATGCTTTCTCAATAGATTCTGTGACCTCCAAAACCAGTAAGTGAGTAAATTTAAGCGATGAAGCGTAGAATTGCAGAGAAAAATGAACGGATTTTGACAACCACCACTGTCAAATCTCCCAAGAGAGTGTCCCTATAAATGCAACCCCGCTTCCTCTTCCTCTATCCCATTCTGTGGAGATTTTATCTCTTCTCTCTAGTGTAGTACCTTATTTCACTAATAGATTAGCCATGCCTAGAAAGAGTAAGGGTCGACAAAAGTTGGAGATGGTGAAAATACCTAATGAAAGCAATCTTATGGTGACCTTCTCGAAACGCCGGTCTGGCCTTTTTAAGAAGGCGAGCGAGCTTTCTACTCTGTGTGGCGCTGAAGTTTGCATGATAGTGTTTTCCCCTGGGAAAAAGGTCTTCTCTTTTGGGCACCCGTCTGTTGAAAAGATTGTCGACCGTTTCCTCACTGGAAATGTTCCCCAAACATCAGGAGCTTTGCAACTCATTGAGGCTCACCGCAGTGCAAGGGTTTGTGACCTTAATATGCAGCTCACTCAGGTACTGTTTTGCCTGGAAATTAAGAGTAAATCCACTGTTTTCTTTCTCGATTCTCTAGTATTTATTACGCAAGTTAGTGTTAATATCAGTTCAGTTTCAAAGTCTAACCCCGTTCCATGAGCGACCATTATAATGATGCTTTAGGTGCTCAACCAAATGGAGGTGGAGAAGAGGAGAGGCGTAGAGCTTGATCGGATCAGGGAGGCTGGAAAGACTCGATGCTGGTGGGAAGCTCCTATTGAGGAGCTTGAAGGGACACAGCTTGAGCAGTTGAAGGGCGCTTTACTGGAACTTAAGAAGCATGTTACAAAGCAAGCTGAGCAAATTCTGATCCAGAGTACAAGTCTTCCTCCTCCTCCCCCTCCTCCTCCACCCGCTGCCGCTGCATCTTTCACACCAAACATTCTTCCGGCTACTGCTGCTGTCCCATCTTTCACTTCAACCATTCCTCCTCCGGCTTCCATTGCCTCTTTCACACCAACAGCTAGAGGCCCAGCGGTTCCGTTTAATCCAAGAGATGTTGCATTCAACAGAAACATGGTCCCTTATGGATATAATCTTGGATTTGGAAACGATTTCTCCTAGGCTGTTCTTTACCTTGTCCACACAGGGACTCGGAGTCTGGCCACAGTTTTGTCATCCTTTTCGTTTTTATTCAGACTCTGTAAGATTTATGTTTAACTTGTGGGAGTTCAATCAAAACTGCTAATAAATTACCATGCTTATTCCCTTGCCAAGGTTATCTGAAATATCCAAATCTCTCCACCCATGCATACATTCAGAGGAATGTACAGATACACGAACCTAAAACATAAAGGTAAATCTGTAGCCGCATGCATAAGCATATGCAAGTATTACCACTCCAGCTCTGCAAGATTATTGAGGAAATCTGGTCTTTCTAGATTCCGAGGATTTGATTCCTTGATAGATGATATAGATATGAGAAAAGAATCTGTCGTCTGAAACTCCACAAGATTTATGAAAAACCGATGCCATCGTTTCAACAATTTGCATAGAATAATAAAAAATGTTCAAACAAGTTCATGATCAATCATCAGAAGCTGACAGCTAGACATATCCTGGTAAGGTCTCAAATTAGACTAACCAAAACTGATGAATCCCAGGAAGCAAAGAAGGTTTTTTTGTCAACCATGCAATAATCATCTGAGCTGTGATACAGGGGTAGGTGAAGGTACCATGACAACCATGGAGCTCCTATCTGTCTTGCCATTATATACTGACCAGTGTCCATTTTCCATACAAGCCTGGCCTAATCACCTCATGGGTATCCATGATATTCTCTTCACACTAACCAACCTTTACCATGTTAAAAAAAGAGTTTATCTAAATACCTGAAAGGCAAGTGCTTAACCAAATGAATGTCAATTAAATAATCTACCATGTTGAGTGGACAAAAATTGAAATGCATCATATATGGACTAAGCATTTATTTAGTTTCTTGTTATCTTTAGATTTCTTTATTCATTTCCCCTCAATTACGATAGCTTCCTGGAAATTTCCTGCTTGTCTTCCACTACCTAAGCTTCACGTTTAAGTTCACTAGATTTAACATAGGAACACAACCCTACTAAACTCACTAAGTACAGATTAGATGTCAAGCTTTTAGCAGAAGAAATGAGGCAAACCATATAAAGTGATAGTTTTACTTTAGCAAAATCTTGGACTTGAGCAAAAATGAAGATAACTGGAATTAGAAAAATGAAGCACACAACATCGATATAATGATTATATAGTATCCAAGTCATAACAGGATCATCAAGATGTAAGGATTTTACGGGCACAAATTAGATAAAGAAAACATACATCGATCGGAATCAAGATTCAAGGGTAACAATTGCGATCGATTAATAAGATGCCGACACGCAACTCCATCTCGGGAAAGTCTAACAAGTGAATTGTGCAGTGGTTCCTCTCTTTATCCCATTTGAGAGGACCAAACATGGAATGTTAACATGAAAGCCAAAACATTATTCAATTTGAGAGAAAATCAAACATTGGAAAGTAAACATGAAAATCAAACAAAGTCAGGGCAACCCACGTAAAGCTAGTGAGACCCGATATACAAAGGATATACTCAATCCCACCATTGATGCACAGCTACACCAACATCTCTCAGCCTCCCATATAATGCCAGGCATTCCCAGTAAGCTCTCTCGCTTCTACTCCTTTCCCCATTCTGCCACCGGTTCCGACACTCTAAAAACAACTCATCTACCAAACCAATAATATTCTTGTTTATCATCTCTTCCACCACGTCAGCTTCTGCCTTCATTACAACAAAATCATCTTCACTCACATTTTTCGTCAACCAATTTGAAACATCATCAAACAGTTCCTTTGAGACTCCAGAGGATAGAACTTCAAAAAAATGGAATTCAAATTCTTGATCCCTAATAGGATAGTTGTAATCAAGCCATGTCATTACACTATTCTTTTCCTCCTGCGAACCAAACAGGATAAAAGACCGATGCAGATAATCCTCCAAGGGGTCTCCGAACAAATCAGGAAGATACTTGAATTTGTTCCAGTACTTTTTAGAATTTGTTAATGCATTAAACGGTGGTTCAAGCAGAACATCTTCCAAGCCCTCTAGCGCTCCTTCATTGGCCTGCAATGGCCGTCTTTTCGCTGGAGCTACTAAACCACCTAACAAGCTTGTTTTTTTCATTGCCACAATGGTTGAATGATATCGCCGAACATACACAATTCTATAGTTTGATTGTTTTAGGTAAGCATTTGAAACCTCACCATTGCTCGACTGAGTAACTACTATCCCACCGACTTTGAGAATGCGATCCACGAGTACAGCATCTTCAAAGCTAAAGGTCAGAGCAAAATCAAATGTTGCATTAGGGAACAAGATTTCATGCACTAAATCAGATCTAGACACCTGATCAATCTCATTCGCACTCAGTAACCATGAACTATCAATCAACTGTGCCTCAATATCAGTGCCAGAGCTGACGATGAGAGCTTTATCGCCTTTAAGGAGAAGGCCCTCGTTAGCCAAATCTTGCAATAGCAAGTCCAAGCAATAGACATCAAACAAGTCAGAACCAAAATCATCCAGAGACGCATCGAAACAACCACCGGAATCAAGCCCTCTTAAAATAAAATGCATGAACGGCAATGTGAAAATCACCATAGCCAAAAACACCGAGTACGACAAAACACGCAAAGCCCGCGCATCAGAAAGTCTAAGCACCAAAAGGGTATCAGAATCAAACCCAACCCCTCCGTTACGCGACCGTCTGGTCATGTTATGCTCCTTGGCTCGATGCCCGCGAGACGATTTCATGACTTCTCACATCCCCACTTCCATTTCCCTACCGGAAAAGAATCCAAAAACAGCAATGCTAGTTTTCCAGAGTTTGGCAATTACGCAGATGTGAAAGGTTGACGAAGTAGCAAACTTTAGATAGATGAGAACCAAATTAACAACAAAAAAAGGAACAACCCTTATCGAGTGCAAAACCTGGAAGCGGTGTGGTTACCACCCACCAGAGCCACTCGAGTGCTTTTGATACTACTACGAAGCAGCAACAACTCCTCCATCCTCTCAAATTCCATGCTTTGTGTTCTTCGCATATCTCTCACCAACACACGATCACCCCCCGGCATGTTACCCGGTCTTGACTTCAAAAAGTATCATTTGACAGGCAGTCACCCCACCGAGTCCATCAGTCTTCAGAGCTGGGAATTTAAGGAGACGACGAACCCAGACAATAGTGATAACCTGTGATGATAAAAACGTACAAAAGTAGAAGAAGAAACAGGACACTAACCTGGTTTGTGTTCACTTCAGTTATTTCGGTTTAATCATAACATAGAATTTTGTCAATAGGGTTATAAATCTTTAAAACCAAGAGAATCTTAACAGTTTAATACTTTCAAAATCATTTAGGAGTAACTACCCCAACTCCCAAACGGTGTCGTTTGGATGATTAATTAACCTCTTTAACTGTGAGTTTTCGTGTCGGTGGCCATGGCAAATTGACCTACAATCAAGTACGTGGGCCAGGTGACAGCAAACCATTAGCTACTGCTCCAAAATTACTGGGCCCATTCTACCTGCAAGTCCGGCCTCAGCCCATCTTTGATTAGGACTGGAAAACAGACAGCAAAGCAAAGCAATAATAGTACGACGTTCCATCCCCACACCACATGTGGAATTGTACTTTGTACCCTCGTATTCGTCCCGATTGCCCAATCTACCCTCACATCACCAACGGTCCAACAATGTATTTGCCAACCCGTTTGTAGGCCCATTATTAACAAAACGACTAAGCATGTCAAGCCCACTAGGCTCAAACTAGTCTTAAAATCAGACAAAACCAAACCCACCAGGCCCAAAATCGTCAATAGCCGGCCGTTTGACCAACAAGAACGGCGCAACGTTTCGAGTGTCTGTCAGTGGCAATCCAACCAGAAAAAGTGAAAAACAGAAAATCAAGGGAGTGGAGAAGCAGCTTATCCGTCCCGGCAACGGTCAGAAGGTTACCGTTCACCGCATCAGTTTCGGTAAGCACTTCTTTTGGCGGCGTTGTACAGGAGGTTTGATCCTATTATGTAGAAGCAAAGACTTTTCACTGTATTTGCTCCAATATCAAGTTTGAGCAGGTCCAGATTTCTGATTATGATCATGGGGTTCGTGTTGGATCCCCACTCAATCTCAATCAAGTTCTCCAGTGTTATCTCTCATGACCGATTTGAGTTTTGATCCATCGGCTTCAACTCCTTTTCTTACGTTCTTTATTACCTCTCCCCCATCTGTGGGTTCAAAATTCAACCTTGAACAATTCCATTTAGGTGTCACGTATCACCATCACAATCGAGAAGAACCACTCCTCTGGTCTTTGTATATCTGCAATTTGGAAGTGTTTCTTCTGCAGTATCCAGGAGGGTTACCAAATCAGATTCCTCTACACTTTATGCAATCACTTTCTTTAATAGTCTACGTTACAGGAAAACAGGAAACTTTTACCTGTCTCGATTCATCCATTGCTATAGCAATGCGAAAGAAGAGGAGGCAGGACCATAATTCAGCACTACTATGGTCAATCCAATACAATACCATTTAATTTCTTCCATCATGAGCTTTTCTTTTTTCCATTTTGACACTGCTTTTAGTAAAAAACCAATAATACCAACATATGAGCATTTCTCTCTGTCGTCCACCATGACAAAAGAACGCCACCATCATCTTTAATCGATGGTTCAATGGGTCTTTTTTGCCCACTAATTGTCACTTCCCGGATCTGTTGCTCCATACTTACACGTACTCACCATCTCTCTTTCATATTCTGCATATAGTAGGAACAAACGCATTACAACATTAGATTTACTCAATAAATACGTTAAAATCCCTTCCATTATTCCATCTAGCATTGCCCTCAACAAAGCCTCTTTTGGTTGACACTCTTAGAAATAATACTTTAGAAAGCACATCCATGAAATTGCTGCGTACCTTACAATGTGCCCTTTAAATACATGTTAATGGATTGATTCAATTAATTATTATTGTTAATAGTAAACAATTTAAAAGATTGTTGGACTCTCTCTTACCTGCATCTGAAGACAATGGGGGATGCTTGTAAAAGAGCAGACCTCATAATGTTATATGCATGTATGTAATTTGGTTAAATTATTTTTGTTCCCTCCACTCTATACAACATGTTAATGGGTTACATGTTTTTTAAGTCCATACAGTTTACAAACTCATTCCTCCATAATTGGTGGTTTATATTTCCCCACATGGAATACTGGTCTCAGTTTCCACGTGGAATGCTAGTTCATCTTATGTATGGTTTTTCTATTACACGGGTGTTGTGTAATGTAATCTGTAAGGAAAGAAAAAGATGATAGTGTAGCGTGCATAGGCAGAGAACATGCAAGCGAAGGCCTTAGAATTATTCTTACCGGGATCTCATATGATCCATCGCATTCTTGTGGGTCATCAGGATTTGTTGCTGTTGAAATGGACAATGATCATTCTTTCTTTTGAACAAGGCAACAGCAATTTCAGATTACCAATGAGTAGAAGTAGATACTTGTGAGTGAAAGGCACATGGTTATGTCTAAGTGAATGCTTATTATCATTATCATTAGGTGGCTACTGCACGTTTTGAGCAGTTGGCTAAGATGGTTGGGTCCTGGGGCCACAAAGAAAGAGAGTTGGAAAAAGTTTTAGTAGAATCAAGGTCACTACAGAATTTTGTTCCAGGAATAAATCTCAGATTGAAAGCTAGGGAAACTATTATCCCTGCTTGTTGGTAAGGTGAAAATAAAATCTCAGAACATCTCCCTTATCAATAAACATATACCCACAAGCAGCCTTTTTTTATTTTGAAGTAAAAGGAATGATACTTTCAGCATCCAGGCAATTTGGTAGGTATAAAGTTCTTCATATATTAAGAACAATCAGAGGCTTCTCACATATTCTTGGTAATCCATCGTGTAAAAGAAGAATACAAGGAAAAGGAGAATTAAGTTAGGCACTTAATTAGTACTCCATCAGTATTGTCACTCTACCGGAAAGAGATGGAGGTGGTTGTCTCTGTTACAAAAGGAAAGAGAGAATATGTTGCTTAATCAACGGTAAAGAATTGGCTGACATCAAGTTAGTTTAACCATACACTAAGGTCAACCGCTGTTCTGAAACAGTGAATTGTCTGCGAGGGTAACACGTCTATATAATTATGTATTCCCTGCAACTTAATTGTTTACAGTTTAGATACAACACAAGCTGCTAATATCTCTCTGTTTCTCTCTCCTTGTCTCTGGCATTTTCAGATCCTTTAGATTTTTCCGAGTCAACCCTTCAGCTCTTAGTTATTGGGATCAGAGAGGAGATGGTGGCTTAATATTTCACCGTAAGTAGCTCAATTTTTTGCCCTTACATTCATACTGTGGTTCTGTGTTTTTCCGTTGATTTTTGAGCTTTCCTTGATGTTTTAGATGATAGATTCTTTTTTCGTGTGTGTCTCTGTGTGGGTTCTTCCTCTTCTATCTTCTCCTTTTTCCTATATGGTTTACGGGTCTTCTTTTTTTTTTTCCATTTCCTGTTCCTCATGGAGTTCTCTTCGCCTGCTTAGCGGATGGTAACACGGAAATTTTGGTAATTTAGCCGTCAAAATTTTCACTTCTTCGTTAGAATTTTTATTATTTCGGAAAGTAAGGCCATTATAGTCTTGCTTGGCTGCTGCGAATTATCAGGACTAGAAGAAAAAGAAAAGAATGAATTTTTTCTTGAATTTTAGCAATTTGAAAATCTGGTTTACAATTATTTGTTTCCTTTTTGCTTGGTCCATTCATGGTGAGTGAAATATTCAGGAGATGACATGAAGGGAAGGCGTTCGTTATCGGAATTTTGGTTGTTTGCAAGTAATGACAGTGTTTATTTCATTAGCTCATATATCTTGTTCCTCCATTGAATATGCAGGATCTTTCGTGATTATAACAGGACAGGCTTTCAGTGAATACCTGCACGGTTGGGTGAAGCGCAAAAATATGCCTTGGCTGAGCCCTCCAGTTGATGTCTTTCGCAAAGTTCTGCGTCTGAATTTATATTGCAGGGTTATTCTGTGAATCATCCCCTTTTCTCTTTTAGACGCTATTCTTCTCTAAACTGTTCATGGGATCCTTTTTTTTTTTCCTTTTATCTTGATATTTATATGATTAGCTAAGAAGGAGATAATAGGAAAATCTCGAGTTCAAATTCCCTTGGTTTCTCGCTCTGTTTGATTCTCACTCTATCTTCATATTCAAAGTTCCTGTCTTGTTCCCATAGTAACATAATCCTTCCATCTCCAATCTTCACATCAAGCTGTCCTTTTGTCCTTCTGTTTGTACTGGTTTGGTGATACAACTCATCTAGATAAATTTAGTTTTCAAGCGGACGAAAGAAGTTATGGTGTGCCAAGCAGCAAGTCAAACAAGATTTCGGGCATTAAAACATGAGAATGGAGTTGATGGGAAACCAACGATTATAGTTAGAGTCATTGCATGCTACCAACCATTGCACGATTGCCAGGTTAGTATGACCCTTATTAATGCTTGCTTTATCTCTGTCTGTTTGTTGGTGCAAGCACAAGATCTGCTTAGAGTTTATAATGGTCAAAGATTCTTAATTTTTGGTTTGATGGTCATCAAGAACCTTTGTTTGATACATTAAGCTTTTGTTACTTTTTTCCAGGCTGAATACTTCCGTCATTTACTAAAACCTGTAACGTAGATTGGTTCCACCGTTTGTTTATAATATCAAGCTGGGATCTGTTGCACATTTTATTTTTCTCTTTGTTGTTCCTGAAAGAACCAAGCAATTTATTGAAGAGTGCAAATTGAAGCTCTATTCTCGGTATGTTTGTCAATATTTTTACCAGTTGTGAGTCTTTAAGTGACTGGACATTCACTTCAAAGAACTTATTTAAGGTTACTTCTGTTTTTCCTAAGCTACAGGTAATTTACTCGGCTTGGTGGATGGTGAAGGCGTACGATTCTGTGGTCTCTCCACCGCGAAGTACTTGGCAATCGCCAAATCTCAATGGCATGAGCACACCCCTAGAGCCTGCTCTTCTAGGTTGTTTGCCAGCATGTATCAATTCTGGCAGTTGCATGATTTCTGCAAATATGGGAATGCCAGGGTTTTCACTTCAGGGCATTGCAAAACTGAAGTCGCGGGAAACCAATGAACCCCAAGGTTTGCCTCAATGGTCACCTCCTCACTTCCAGAATTCACTTGCCAATGCAGACCTGTATCTCAAAGAAAATCAGTATGTATCTCCTCATGGACTTAATGGGGTCTCTGCTCCGAATGCATTTCCTGGACTGAGGAGATTTGTTGTTTTCGATCAGTCTGGGAATGATACAAGACTAATTTATAGTTCCTTGTACCCTATCGTTCCAGAACCAACTATAGCAGCAACGAAGCCAATCCATGTTGATCATTTGATCCATGAAGGATATGTAGCCAAACTAGACCAGATAAAGCTGGAAGTGGACGAAAAACTGGATGAGAATCAGCTAGGTTGTGAAGAAAGTGAGATGCATGAAGACACAGAAGAGATCAACGCTTTGCTTTACTCAGATGATGATGATGATGATGATTACTCAGATGGCAACAATGATGATAATGATGAAGTCACTAGCACTGGTCATTCTCCAGCTCTGGTTAGAGGAAGTTATGACATGAAAGAACAAGCAGAGGAAATAACAGATGAGGTTGCTAGTTCCGATGACCTAAACAAAAGGCAGAAACTACTTGATGGTAGCTACAAAAAGGTGTCAGTTCTGGCCACTGATAGTTCACAAAAAGTGGAAGGACATCGTGGATATGGTTCTGATGCCGAATCCAGCTACGCCTTTGGCAAAACCCAAGAAGGGGAAATGGATTCTATTTGTGGTAACAAGCAATTTAAAAAGGATAAGGTACGTGCGACGCTGAAAATTCTAGAGAGCCTAATTCCTGGTGCTGAGGGTAAGGACCCATTACTGGTTCTTGATGTAGCTATAGATTACTTGAAGTCCTTGAAACTCAAAGCCATAACTTTTGGAGGAAACTACCTGTAAGTTTCACCTGGTTCTTGTAAGCATATTGGCTGAAAAAGTGGGAGAATGAATAAATCCTGGCTTGAATGATTGATGAGTTTGAAACCACCGCACTAGTTTCTCTTTATGCGGGACCTCTTGTTTCGACTTTTTCTCCTGAAGAGTTTGAAACGGTGGGGTTGATATATGGCAGTCTGGCTTGCAGGAGGTGATTGATAAAACCAGGTTTTGTTTGTTGACTGGAAATGATTTTGTAGCTTTATCGTGGATTAAAGTTAAACAAAAAGTCACAGAGATTTGAACGCATGGGGTGAAGGCAAGGGTGGCTGTGCTGTAAATCAAGACTTTTCTTCCTTTCAAGTGCTTGAGAACCTCTATGGATTTAGTGCATGCGCGTTAGGTAATCAGGGTCCCACTATGCACCCTACCCTATCTTTTTCCTTGATTTTATGCATTTGTTGTCTACCTCTCTTGACCCTCTCACAAATCATGTCTGGTGTTTTTAACCTATTAAACAATGAACAGTGTTTCTCCCACTGTGGGTAAACTACTGTATATAAGCACCAAAGTTCCACCCTGAACTATGAGGGTCCACTCCTCTAGTATTGTCTAGGTGAAAGCCTTTTTGTTTTTACGCTCGTTAGTAGTGGATGTCTACTGTTGTACTTGTACAGTATATTTGGACATGTGACAATAGTCTTCTTGTGTAAAGTATGTGTGTTTTCTCAGGCTGTGTGTATTAGTTATTACTGCGTTAATGATTGAAGACGAATGCTTCTTTTATATAATATATTTTCTATTGTTCTATTCTGTTCTGTTCTGTTTCGTTTACTGTAATATATATGAGTGTCTTGTATGTAAGATTCCTCTGCTGAGGAGATGCTGCGAGTCTGGTCGAGGGTTTGGTGGTTAAAGTTAAAAGGGCTTTAAGGGTTTTTTTTTTATGAATAAAGTGGTGTTTTTACTTTTAAATATTTGTTTATGATAATAAATATTAGAAAAATACGTTGGGATGAGACTGCGCCGTTTGCTTGGCGGAGTTTGATGAAGATGAGACTCTTAGGCTATTACCTAAGTGTAACCGTGCATTTCATATTCGTTGTATGGATACTTGGCTAGGATTTCACACCAATAGTCCCTTATGTCGGGCTCCTATCGTCACTAGTACAGATGCCAGAACATCATCTGAGGCAGCTACTGGCAATACCAGCGGTACTGAAGAAGGGAATCGGATTGCTAGTTTGGAAAATATTGAAGAATCTGATAGAGAGATGGATAAGTGAAGATGGTGAAATTGGGAGAGGAACAGAAGAGGAAGGTGAAGACTTGAATGAAGAGGAAAGTGGGATGCAGCCTATGAGGAGATCGGTTTCTTTGGATTCGTTTAAAGCTTTAAAGTTGAGTCAGGTTCTTTGTTCAGCCACCACAGGGAGACCACTGAAAAGCAGTGGATCCAATATGGGAATTGTTCCAAAGAGCTTGACCGGATATCTAAAGTTCTTGGCTTGCTCTTCTCTTGGAAGGTCTCTGCCGGGAGGACTAAATTCGTTAAAGTGAAAGTGTTTTTGTCAAGATATAATCAGAGTGGGAGCCGGAGTTTTTATCTTACTTCGTGATGATAAATCAGTTTTATTATCAACTACTACAGATTAACCATTTTAACAGTATTAATCGATATAAAAAATTAAGATAAGGAATAATTGGTTAAATTATTTTTGAAATTAACCGTATTTCTCTATGCTTAAAGCTTATAAAGAAAACAAAAATCAATTGTGATGTTGGGTATTGAAAATTTAAGAGCCCCACGTTGGCGGGGGCAAAGCCCGGTCAATCCCTAAATCTGGGTCCCGCCCATAATTTCTCCTCTAAATTTTCGTTCTCCCAACCATTGTCTTTTCTTGGCCAGAGATGACGTCTACAAGCTAAGTATCGCGGGAGACGGATACAGTGGCAGCGGAATCTACGGAGGTAATTCTTTTGTCAATCTGCTACATCTGTTTGTGTGGATTTGGAGGCGGGCTGACCTTGTGTTTGGGGAATCGTCTTCCGAATGCGAGTCTTCTTCTTGTAAATGTATTTTATCATTATTGAAGTGAAGGTTTGGCAACTTTAAGAGGGGTTTGAAGCCTCTAAAACCGGAGTTGCTCCGGTGGTTGGTTATTCGCTTGGTAAAAGGTAGATTTAATGGACTGTTAATGTATGCGCGTGAGATGACGCTGATGACTCCTGTTTGGAAACTGGCTTAGCAGCTTTCTTGTCTTCTTAGTTTCATGTTACTAATGATTGAAAGTCAGTTGCTGAGAGTCAAACTTTTTTATTACCATACTAACAGTAGAAAAAAGCTCAGGTCTCTGCATTTTTCCTATGTCAAATGATCTTACGCCACTAATTGAGGTGTATTCAAAAGGAGAAGGAGATGTTAATGGAGTTTGTATAGTTGGTAAGGTGTCATCTTAATACGTGTGGATCAAAGTCCGGAATAATATTAGTTCTGCCTTAAAAAAGGGAAAGGAAACGAATCTAGTAGCTCTCTGCCTTCAAAATAGTTGTATGCTTTTAATTGTTCTAATATTGTTAAGGTTGTATTCAATAACTGAGTTGGTTTTTACTTTGTTTATGAGTTATACGGGAAATAGTGTATTAGTGCCAATTTTGCTGACTAGATGCATATGTTGCTATTTTCCAGATAGCCTAGAGTGATAACTGGACTGGTTCGTTCCAGAAGCACTGGATTCTGGACAATGAAGGAGGAAGAAGTGAACCGGTGTCAGATTCAGGAATGGTACCCCAAATTCAAGCCCATGTCGATGAGAACTATAATTCATGAACTTCCTGAATCTTTTGTCGAATACCTTCTTGATGATGCAGGGCCTTTCCTCCTTCCTGATTCAGTCACAAATGAGGATGCATTACCAAACAGAATTCATAATCCTCTAGATGAAGAAGATTATCAGGTCTTAGAAGGATCTGGAGATGAATCAGAACAAGTACCAGCGGCCCCTTCATTCCCTGAGCTGGAGTTGGAGATTAAGGAATCGATCAAAGCTCTTGGAGGTGCAGTTTTTCCTAAGCTGAACTGGAGTGCACCAAAAGATGCTTCTTGGATTAGCACATCTGGGACCATCCGCTGCACTTCCTTCTGTGAGATTGCATTGTTGTTGCATTCCTCTGACTCATTGGTCCATGATTTGTGCAAAGCCTATGATTCATGCAGTGACAAGATCCGGTCAAGGCCCCCCAGTTTCTTTCTAGCCCTCCGCAAGTGGTATCCATCTTTGTTACCGGAGATGGAATTTCGTTGCTTCGTACTGAATCAACACCTTGTCGGCATCTCACAACGTGAAGTTACAACTTTTTATCCTGTCCTCATTGAAAGGAGAAATAGTCTTCAAATTTTGATTGAGGAGTTCTTTGCTAAGAAGGTGAGACCAAATTTTTTGTCAGAGAATTACACGTTCGATGTCTATGTGAGTAGGAATGACCATATTAAGATCGTGGATTTTAACCCTTGGGGTGGATTTACGCTTGCGTTACTTTTTACTTGGGATGAGTTGGAGAAGACTGACATAGACAACAGAAATGGTGTGGACTTCAGAATAGTAGATAGCCAGTGTGGAATTCGTGCAGGTCTCAAAACAGCTGTTCCGCAAGATTACCTGGATACTGGCCCAGGTAGTGGTTGGGAGCAGGTTTTCAGGAGGGCTAATGAGGAGCTTCAGCGGCAGGAAATGTCTTCTGGCGCCTAAAGGATGCCTGCATATTTCCAACCTTTCTGTTGTGTTGGCTTTTCGTTGTAGTCTTATATTTCACTATAAGTGGATATTTGTGAAACAGAAACCTTATGATCCTGAAAAGCTACATCATTATGATTTGAACATATGCAGTTATGTTAAATAGTCCAAACATCACTGCTGATTTTTATTGCAAGCTTCAGTTTCCTATATCAGCTAATATTACATAAACGAACGTTAACTTCAAGCAAGAAGTTAAACCGTCCAAATACATATAAATTATTTATATATATTTATTTCAAGCTTGTCTTACTGAGGAAACTGAAGATGACATCTCGAGGAGCTGACTGCTTATATTAGTTCATAGGCGACGGGGAAACACCAGAGGTGGAGAGTATTGTGATTGAGGATGTGGGGAGTTCTGCCATGCTTGACTCTGGAGGCAACATTTTCTTTGCAGTGTCAAGCTTGTTGCCAACGACAGGATGGGGAGGCATTGGACCCGTTGGGTTGCTAGTCTCTGAGGGAAATGAATTCAAGCTTTCACCTTGTTGCTCTACGTCAGTGATGTAAGGCATATTGCGATTAAGATCGGGATCAGAGGAAAGGAACTTCAACCCAATATCAGTTACAGTTACTTGAGCATTGATGCTTGAGAAGGAAGACAGAGCAAGAAATAAAGCAAAGAAAAAACACTTGAAAGTCAGTGGTGCTTTTCCCATTGCAGGATTGGATTTGATATGAAAAGACCATGTTATTGTGTTGGTTCCTTACTGTTTACATCTTTCATTGTGCATATTTCAAGCCTGCTGCGGTGGTTCATCCACTGGTAGGATATCTATCCTCCAGGAATAAGATATCTTCAGAGAAGGGCTTCGAAGCGAAGACTTGGTTAATACATTAGTTGCAAGACAATCAGAAATAGTTTCATCGTTTAAAAAACAAGTACATTCAGATGAAGATGACAGACAAATTTTGTTTACAGATTGTACCTGCTCCAGGTTTTCGAGACAGTTGGAAAATTTGGGGAAAATGTAAGATGTAAAAATGACCCAGCCTGAAACTTCTGAATAAACAATAGAAGAAAAGAAAACACAAAAAAGTAAAAATGTAATGAGTTACTAGATCTCAGGATATTGAATTTCTCCACCTTCTAGGTGTCTTTCTAGTCTGTTCCCCTGTAACTGGGACCTGATGTCCGATGTCCTGGTTTTCTATTCCTGTCATCTTGGTGAATTTACTCAGTTTCTTCCACCCGGTGGTCCAGGCAGATGCTTGTTTCTTGTTTGTCATCTTATCAAACTGTCGCTGCATGCTCTCCATCTCATTTTGAAGCTCAAGATACTTGGCTTTCACGGTTTCAAGCTCAAACTTGAGTGTGTTAATGTCTTTCTTGGCGGTGGCCCATCCTTCTTGGAATGATTGTGGTGTCCCCTCCAGTAATGTTTTCCTGTTTGATACCATGGGCTGGAACTGATTTTCCCCAGCTTCTTTGAGAGAGCTGTTGGCTATTGCATTGCTTATTTTTACCTGCTCAGAAAACAATACTTGAACTACTACCCTCAGAGGTAGTCTTTCATTTTGAGCAGCATGCATACAGGCATCGATTGACAGCTTCTGGCAGTCCATCACACGGCAAAGCCGCTTCCGTTCATGCTCCGAGAGTGTTGGGTGTGCCTGTTAAACGATAAAAAACAACCCCCAAGAGATGAAAATTGCATTTCCAAATCGCTCCTAATGAATACTAGCTATTTGTGGTTGTGATTGAAAGAAATTTGTATCACTGGTTTGGGGTTTGCAAGGGACCGAGTTGTTTGATGCTTGTCTTCTTCTATCTCAAGATCTGTCTTTTCACCTTCATGAATTGCTTCCTACCTTGGTATACATACAACCAGTAGGTGCACATGCATGTCTGTCTTGAGTTTGATTGAATTGACATAATATCATGTTTGTCTTATTTCTCCTTTTTTTCCCCTTTTTGTTATTTAGCATTATGAGCTTAAACGGAATGCACAGATCAGCATGAAAAATCCTACCAAAACTCAAGCTTGTTTGTTAGATGCAATTGTTTGCGCGGAATCTGAATCAGGAAAAGGCAGATAGAGAATAGGAAAAGGAGTGGTTACCTTAAGATAAGAATCAATAGCTCGATAAAGTCCATCATCACAGGTTCTTGCAGATTCGGGCAAGGCTTCTGCCAGTACCTGAAACTTTGTCAGAGATAGGTTTCTGTCCCGGGAAACCTCTGTCAGATAACTGTCCACCAGCCTTGACACTCTCATCTTGGCATTAGGATTAGTAACCCTTTGAGAACCTTCGTACATGTGCTTGTCTGAAAATGATTGTCTGCTAGGACTTGAACTTTCTGTCTGTTCTTGAACAAGGAAATGCTCTAATAGCCTCTGAACAAGATCCACATCAAACATGGTCTCACCTTTGTTATAGCTAGGAATTAGAAGGTCAGCAAGTGTAGCCTGTTCAAACTGCATTCCCACCCGTTTCTCCAATTCCGTGACCAGTGCAGGTGCCACTTTCAACATATTTGCCATCCTCAGGAGGCGAAGAAGAAAGCTACAGGAGACAGTATCCTTCTGCGGTGGAATTATGCTGATTAAGCTTTCAACGATCATCCGTTGATCTTTGGCCTGTACTGTTGGAGTATCATCCTTAGTTCCGGCCACAATCATATGGAGACCACCTTTCCAACTACTGCCACTGCTATTAGTATTGGTGGTGGTGCTACTATTGCTTGCTTCATCGGCAGCTCCTCCCGCATCTTTAACCAAACCAGGAAGCCATTTCGCTGCATAGTGCACAATTGCGGCTCCAATAAGTTCAAACCTCATTCCTTTTACTTTGATTGCAGTGACTACTCTGACAAAGTGATCAATCCTGAGGATTGCAACATCTTCAAACCACCAGTCAGGAGGGACTGGCTGGCTTCTACTGGGACTTGAATCATTGATATCATTCCATTTTGGACTAGAAACTTTTGGAGGTTTGCCGGTATATGCCCATCTTATTCCTTTCGGGTTGGCACAGGCCTTCCAAGCAATGGACTCGCTGCATCTTCTTACGATCTGAAGGTTCTCTGCCCATGGCGAGAGCTTTTCACAGCTTTTCAACACCAATATAGAGTCCCTCCACGATGACAGCACCACATAACTGAGAAACGCTTCAGTTTTGAAGATGAGATTGCCTTCTTCTAAATCTTCTGTCATCTCAAGGTACTCTGCAGCACATCTTAGCCCAGAGATATTGGCTGCTGTGAGATCAACAGCAAGTCCATAGCAGAACTTTGCCGCCAGCTCAAAGGCCTCAGGTCCACCCGGTATATCATCCAGTGCTACCTTGTTCAGGTCTGGGTCGCGTGATTCATATATTAGTCTGTTCATCTTCCCACTCCTAGACAGCAAGGGATACTTTCACAAGAACAAAAATACTAGGTTAAGCCATATCTGTCTCCCTAGTTCTTGAATTCTGGATTTGGAAGCAAAAAAGAGTAAACCATTAAGCATTATGAGGTAAAATGAAAAACTACCTTGTGCAAGTGGAAGCTGACATCTCCAATCCGAACCAGAAGATCACTAGGAATATCAGTAGCCACATACCTATGTATTGAAAAGCACCCACAAACATATCAGTAGCCACATACCTGGGTGTTTTTTGTGTTTTATGTAATAAAAACCGAAACAATTAAAAGCTATGTGAGGTGCTCTGTGCATAGTACAAAGCTCAAATGATTTTCTTCCTCCACATCCATACCATGCCTGGTCTCTTAGCTCGAAACCATCTGTCTTGACACTATGCTTGCTTGAAGTAAGGATCCCATTCCCATACTCTCGACCAGCAACAGATTCACTCTCGGAGTCCCACATAATGTGAAGCCAAGTTCCAGGAGAATCGGAGCAGAATTTTCTGAGTAAAGCGACGCCCACAGCAAGGGTTGGAACAGAGTAAATGAGAAGGAAATTTCACACTAGGGAAAACAATTAGCGATGCAGAAAGTTGAGGAGCCTGATAAAGGAAGAATCCCACATGGGGTGCTTGGAATTATCTTCAGGTGTCGTCCTCTTGTTGATTTTGAAGCTCACATTACAGGCTGTGAAGTCATGGACGTAAGATCAGACAGACACTGTTTTGGATCATCATTATGAGCTCGGTTCCATCTCTTTGCTTGGATTTTTTTGGACACCTTTTCGCTGTACATATAAAGCTTAGGAGATTCAGCTGATAATCTTTCATATCTTCCTTTTTTCCTTTTATTGTTTTCCTCTTGTAAAGGATTAATCTCAATCCAAGAAAAAACATTCCTTTGTGGACAGGAGAGAATAGGAAGTAAGAACTAATTATTTAAAAAATCAATAATTTAGAAAATGCCACTTGGTATTAAAGATGGACCATTGCCTTTAATGCGTTTGGCTTCTTTCCAGTACTTATTCCTCCTCCTCCTCATTTGGAAAGGTCGATCAGCAATGGGGTTAACAACTTTTTGGGTTAAGATTGAAGCAAAATAGACATTATCCATCTTTTTATTGGAGTCTGCAACTTTACTGCCAGGCTATAAGCATTAACAACCTCTGCTATGGATTGACCTGTGTACTCTTTTCTGATTGAGCTCTGTACTGAAAAATGGAACAGATGATTTGTATCGACATGCTTATCTGAACGATCTCTTTCAGAAATGAACAAAATAGCCAAAACCTGACATCTTGATACGAGAAATCATATGTTTTGAAAACGAAACTCCTCTTGGATAAACAGTAATAGACAATAATCTTTTATTACAATGAACCAAACCGAACTAAACTCAACTCAGATGGTACTTTACTGTTTTTACAATTGTCTGTTGCTGCTGGACAAGGATATGATGCATCCCTTTGCTATGAGATTTCAATGAACTGTGCGGCAACCCAAAAATAGCTGAAACATGCAGTGTCTGACATAGTGTGAATCCTTTTTCAGGAAAAGCTGATTGTCCATCTGTTTGTCAATCAGTCACCCTTTAAGAGAACTTTAAAAGTACAGTCCAACAAGATCATAGAAATTCTGGTTTGGTATCAGAAGCTCTTTCCTTCTTTTGAACATTCACCAATCAGCACCCACGTGTATAACAACCCATTTCCCGATTCAGACCCCATAATACTCGGTATCTGTCAGATTCTTCCGGTGGTCATCACAGCTCAGGAGTCCGTCACCAGTCCAATAATGTGAAACAGGGTTACACAATAAATTTGTTTTCACTTTTGTTTTCTTGCGAAATGTACAGAAAGTGGAGGAATAGAGAACATTTCTGAAAATTCCACTGAAAAATAATATTCACAGACTGAGCTATTGATTATGACTGCCTTGAATCATTCAACTCTTTCCATCAATCATGGAGCTATTATGACTGCCTGAGAGATCATTTAGCAATTGGGTTGGTGCAGAAAGGTGAGCCTGCCAAGTGATTCATGTTTTCGGCTGGAGATGGACACATCAGGTAACTATACCCGCAGGACTATTGGGGCAGGAAGAAAGGAACAACACGGCCAGGAACATTCCAAGGTAATATAATTCCTAAAATGATGTATTGGGAATTGTTTTTGGCATCTATCGACTGTGACCGGTGGCTGCAGGTATGGTTGGTTACTTGACAGCTAGGTTTTTGGAGATAGAGGTGGGCATGGAGCCACGTTAGTCTCCACTCTCTCCCCACATGCTTGACCCCATTTCTTGTTGGGTTTTGGCTAGACATGAATGCATAGACTTTCAACTGTTGGAGTCTGTAATGTGGCCTACTACTCCTTTTAATTTATCGTCTTTTTTCTCCTCTTGATTAGTTTAGAACAAGCACATAAGCAAGGGTGGGGTTTCATGGACACGGGATGGATTTCGACTTCGATTCTCAATCCGGCCGTGCAATCCTCGGGCCCGCTTTCACTTTTGGGTTAAAAAAGACTAATTCAAGTTATGGACAAAGGCCATCCGGATATTGCTTTTCCTATGTATAGGTATGGCCCACTCTGTCTACAGGGTCCATCCTCCATTGATGGACAATATATTAATTCTTTTTTTAATATATTTTAAAATGGACAAGAACAGTGGACCCATCGTCATAATCATTATCTATTTAGCTGGATCCAATACCGCATCTAATTGGGCCCAATAGCCCTTTTGATAGTTTTCTATTTGCCAAGCCCGGTATCGCAACTGATTGGGCTGATTCGCAAACAGAGGAAAACAGGAAATTTAACTGCTAGACAAACAACACATTGCAAACAGAGGAGGTTACAGATTGGGTTCTCGAGGGGGAAGAGCTAGAGACATCCAACGACGAACAGGAAGCTCAAATGTAAGTTGTCCGGACGAAAAAACTACCAATTGTCAACTAGATACACTGGGATGAGGAGACAAACAGAAGAGGATCACAAATTCGTAGGGTAGCGACCAAGGAAGCAAGGAAATGAAGAGAGAGTTAAGCTAAAATGGCGTCGCATGTTTGTGATGCCTAAATCAAGAAGAACACAGGTTACTTCGCCTCTCGGCAATTCCTCCACACTCCACCAGAAAATCGTCAATCCGTACGATGCCGCCAAGCCTGTAGATACATTAAATAGCTAATCAATCTTTGAGAATTCTAGCTCTCCTCTTCGCCACCGCATGGAGCCTCCCATGTGCCCGAAAATCCAATAAACGAATCAGGGCGAAATGACCCATACACCCTCATCGACAGTGCCCTAGAGCACCCTGGCTGAAATCAATGCCACGCCATTTGTCTAACAATCAAGTCCTTTTTCGTCCAGATAAAAACCCCACGACCTCCGTTATTCTCTCTCCTTTCCAGCCACCATTTCTCCACCTTGTAAAATCCCAAATTCGCAGAGAAAGGGAGAAAAAATAACAACCTAAGAAATGGACCGTGGCGGTGGTGGTGGTGGTGGTTACAGACTAGAGGGTGACCGTTGGTTGGCGATATCGGAAAAACTCCTGGTGGCAAGCGATCATCAGGGGGCAAGGTCCTTTGCGCTCCGAGCCCGCGAATCTGACCCGAGACATCACGAGTATGCGGACCAAATAGTGGCTGTGTGCGACACGATACTGGCCAGCCTGTTGAGGACCAACAGCAACAACTACGATTACTACTCTATCCTCCAAATCGCCCGGCTGACTCAATCTGTGGAAGTCGTCGCAACTCAGTATCGTAAGCTCGCGTTGCTGCTGAACCCCCAGCGCAATCGCCTCCTTTACGCCGATCAAGCCTTCAACCTTGTAGCGGAGGCATGGCTTGTGCTCTCCGACCCCGCGAAGAAGGCAATGTACGATCAGGAGATCCAAGTGAGCCAGTTTGGTCAAGTCGATCAAGTCCGGCAGCCTGGCCGCACCGACAACCAGTTCTTCCAAACTCCGCAGAGGCCAACGCCCCAAGCGTTTATCACCCCGACTTCGGTGTGGAGAAGCCCTAAGGCTACCTCGGACGGTAAGTCGGTCGTTGAAGACGATCGTACTACTCAACAATTCGTCCCGGGGCCTAATTTTCCGATTCGGCTACGCAGTCAGCCATCGGTTGCCAAGTCAAGCCGCTCTGCTCCGCGAACGATTACGGTTCAAGCTCGTCCTCCGCCGAATCAGCAAACGTCAACTGATCCAACTCTGCCGAATCAGCAAACGTCAGTTGATTCAACTCCGCCAGTCACTGCAGCACAGACGACAAAGTCGACTCGGGCGAGCCCGGCCGAACCACAAGTACCAAGTTTTTGGACTGCATGTCCATACTGTTATTTGCTATACGAGTATCCTAAGGAGTACGAGGAGTGTGCTCTTAGGTGTCAAACTTGTAAAAGAGCTTTCCATGCGGTGACGATACCAGCACCCCCGGTTGCCACCGGAAATGATAGGTACTTTTGTTGTTGGGGTTTTTTCCCGTTGGGATTTTCGGGTAATATTACAGGTAAAGGCGGGTTCGGTGCTAATTGGTCGCCCTTTTCGGCAATATTTGCCACCCCATTTCAAAATAAATCCAATACAATTTCTAAAGATAAAGTCTATGTAGACCTCTCCGAGTCGAGTGAAGAGGAATCAGATTCGGGTGACGAGTGGGGTAGTAATAGGAACATAAAGGCGGAAAACACAAAGAGGAAAGCAAGTTCGTCTAGTAGAAATGTTAGGAAACCTCAAACTGAGAGGTCGAGAAAAGGGAATGTGGATGGTGCTGGGGGTAGTGTTAGAGAGGATGTAGGTGGAAGAGGGGAAGGGATTGGTGTGAAGAAGAGATTGACCGGTAAATTGGATTTGAATGTGATGTTTAGTAACGAAGTGGAAGAGGGGGCGCCGGGAACTAGTCAAAGGCATGGACCTCGACTCCGAGAGGAGGACAATATTGAAGGGATAAGTTTTTTTGAGGGCCTGGATGAGTTTTTGAGTTCTTTGCCAATCCTTTCTGTTGTTGGGGGTGACAAGGTTAAGGCAAACTAGTGAAAGTAAGAACTTTTCCTTTACTCGCATGACTTCTTTTGTAGTAGTTGTAATTATTGTTAATTTTTGTTGTATGTTGTAGCATTTACAATATTCGGACAGTTGCCTTCTAATCGGAATCCCTAGATTAAGTTTTGCAGTCGTTGACGTTTTACCCATTTATTGTTCGCTTGAATGGTCACTCATTTCTCGGCTATCTGAATGGTTTAGTTCTTCCATGTGGATTTAGGTCGTGAGGCAACAGATTAAATGTTGCAACTCTTTATTTCGGTTCAATGTATGGCCAAGATGTATCAGTTTAAGCCGAAACTCAAATGCAATAGCTAATTTGTGAAGGCAAACTTTCTTAGCCTGATATGCAGCCTTACATTTAAAAGACTCTGCAGGAAATGGGTTGTACTGAAATCCGAAAAGGATGCTGCTAGAATGATGTTAGTGAAGTGATTTGGGATATGGTAACAATTCCCTGGAACCCGTATGGTTGCTCTCTACCAAATTCCTCAAAGTTTGGGGAGTGATGGAAAATGGCTTTGCAATGGTTGTTCATATTTGGGTTTCAACATGGCCTCTGTTTGCAAGCTTCTGCATATTGTAGATTTTGTGGCCTAGTTTTGACTCTTGAAGTTTGTTTAGCAGATTCCTGTTTCATTTAGTTTATTATCCATTAATCTGCAATCGCCATTGTGACCATTCCGATAGTCACGTGGACGTAGGATGTATAGGCCATTAACGTGGCCTTCCCTGGGTAGAGATCATTTATTTCTACAAATTATCTGTACCCAATCGCATGTCCGTAATTCTATATGCCATATAAGTAGAGGTAAATCAACGACAAGAGTTCCTTTTTGTTCGTTTTCCTCCACATTATATTGCTGTCATATAGAGCAGCTCTGTTTCTTGGTTTTTGTCCGATTATTGTGCTTATCTCGTCCATTCTGGTAGCGCTTTTGCCTCTCTGAACGCCTAAACGATTCTTCTCCTTGGGCTGGATCTGTCGTCAAGTTTGATTCCGGGGTACTGCCTAAATTGGAAACACCGACACTGCATCTTGACATAGAGGCCCAATAGTTATGCGAAACCGTGAATATCTTGTACAGTAATTCCAGCTTGGCCCATCAGACAAAAGGATACTTGAGAGTTGCAACTAATACCATCGTGTTTATCGTGCCCTAACAAATTTCTTACATATCATAGCTGATTTCTTCATGTTTTTCATATTTCAGAGGTTTTTTTTTCCTGCTAAGTGATTGGTCACATCAATAAAAGTCTTCAATATTGCCCGTTAGAATACAAAATTCTTTTATTATCTTATGTGATTCGTTTATTTTTTTTCCGAACTTATCTCACTTAAAATTAAAACAAAAACAATGAAAATAAATAAACAATTATTATAATAATTTAATTAAATTGATCTATTGAATATAAAAATATTTTTTCTTCTTTCCATATTTTTTAAAATTCTTTTTGTTTTGTTGGAGATAAGATTTTGGTTAAATAACTGATGATTTCTGATAATAATTCAATAATGCATTGCATTCGTAGATGGAAACTACTGATAATTAAGTCTGGTTATACACACAAATCAAAATCCAGTGTGGAAAAGGACTGCATCTGCGATACTATAAATTGCTGTTACCTATTGTACTGCCGTGCCTCGTCACTCAGAAGCTAAAACCTGAAGCCTCAAGCATGCCTAAAGTATGAGCGTACAAGGCTGTAATAATATCTGACCACTACTGGAGCAGACATGGCCATCTGTACGGAAACCTAATCCCACCATACATAGACGCACAGCAAAGGTCATCACACCCTGGATTCTCCTGCAACTGAGTCACAGCCAAACCAAGTGGATAAGAGATAGCTCAGGCAGTCACTTCTTGCTTGGCCATAACAGGAATCAATCTTTCCTTTCCTCTAACTAGGCCAAGCCCTCGCTACTCACTTTCTCTCTCTCTCTCAAGCCAATTGGTGGATTTGTTTACGGTATTACGTCAACACGAAATGAAGAACGGAAGGCTTAGTTCTAAAGCAAAATAAAAAACAAAGACATTTGGCAGAGGCTTACGGCTTCCACTTTTAGTAATTGGAAAGAAAAACCAGTCATCGCTTGATTGGCAGAAGCAGGTTGGTTCATTCCATTATTCATCATCTTCTTCACTAACTTAGGGTTTTCAGATTTTGTTTTTCAGTATTGGGTTTTTCTATCGTGGCCTTTGATTTTTTGGGGGTTTGATCAAGTACCCCACGTTTTTTCTTTCTCTCATTGTTTTACCATCACAACCTGGTGAACTGCTCCTGACGAGTGAGTCTTTTCTTTTCTTTTCTTTTTTCCTCTTGGGATATTTCTCTCAGTACTGCACTTGGTTTAACCATTGGCCTTTTCAATTGATTTCAAACGTGCCTGTTTTAAGTTTTTCCCTTGGTTGGTGAGTTTTGGCAGCTTCGGCTTTTTCTGAATGAGATCTATATTTTTCCTCCTGCTAAGATCCATCGTGCTCCATGTAGTTTCCTTTAATCGTCTGACTGTCGGTAGCCTGTAATGTGCACCTCTTCTATGCCTTTTTTCCACCCTCCCCCACTATTAGAAAAGCCCTCAACATGAGATAAGGACATGCAGTCATGATTCATCACATCCATCAATACTTTTATTTTTCTTTTCCTTCCTGTTTACGAACTCTTTCTCTCCCTTCCTCCCTTCTCACACATATTTGTCATTTTGGTTATTGACTATTTGAGTTACTAGTCCACAACCATTCTCCACTTGTTCTCAGTTCAGGGACAATCCCTCTTCTTTCTCTTGTTGTATAATATCTCTGACGGTTTGGTTGGTTTATCCAGAGAGGGTTTTCTTGATTCGTTCTGAGGAGATGACAAGAAGGAAAATTCAGATCAAGAAGATTGACAACACAAGCGCTCGGCAAGTGACTTTCTCTCGGAGAAGAAGAGGGCTCTTCAAGAAAGCTTATGAGCTCTCAACTCTGTGCGATGCTCAGATTGGTCTGATGGTTTTTTCTACAACTGGGAAGCTGTTCGAGTACTCTACCACAAGGTTCATCTCTCTTCTCTTTCACTCCTTGATTTTTCCCATAATTCTATTCGTAAAACCTAGGTCATTTATATATTAATTAAATAAAAATATTAATTATGACATCCCATGCGCGAGTTAGTTCCTTTACTCATCCTCCAGTCTTAATTAATCTTGATATTGTCAAGTACAACTTATGTTAAGTAGTTAACCCACTCTTTAAGCAGCAATTACCAAACTAGTCACATTCAATTCAATTCAATTCAATCTTGGTTAACCAAGCATAAAATAAAGATAAGAGTATTAGTTTATTAATTATGCATATATATCTCAAATGTATTTACTTAAATCTCAAATAGGGTTTCACATACCATGATTCTGTTCTTCGTATAGATATTGTGATAAAATGATATATTAGGAAACTAAATATATTTGTTTACATTAGATATAGTTTAAATGCACTATGATAACATCATATAGGTCGTCATTTAATTAGTTTAATTGAATGGATTAGGTCTATTTATGAAAATATATATATGCGGATAATGTCGGGATCTAATCTATACAGTTTTGTACTCAGTTGTAATAAAAGATTTGACTTTGTCATAAAAAAAACATAAGGATGACATAATATGAAATTATTTGGTCCAAACCCAAATTCCCTTTTAACGAAACTTGATGTGATATATACTGTTCTTCCCTTCAAATTATTGCCAGATGCTATTGTTCTCAGTTAGTTTCTCCTGCTTTAAACTGATATCTATCAATATATGCGGTCGCGTTTTCTTCCAAAAAAAACGTAAATGACTTTGCGTGTATCATAAGAGAAAGAAAATGACTTTCCTATCTTCTGTTGCTGAAGTATGAAGCAGGTGCTACAGCAACATAATTATCTTCGTTTGATGAACCTTAACAAGTTGGAAAATACAGCACTTGAACCGCAGGTACGCAAGACTTACTATGTTACTTAAGGAACCTTCTGTTGTTACCATTTTCTTTTATGTATAGGCTATTGTTGCCATTTTTGCTGTTGGCCTTTGAGTTAAGTCAAAGACTTTAGAATCTTGGTTGTAGATGGCAGATTGATAAGTCTATAGCTGTAGTTTCTTTTTTTTTTTCTTAAAGAGAAGTTTAATTGGATCGTAAACTGAATCAGGAAAGGATCCTGATACAAAATTGCAGAAAACCTGGAAAATCCCTTGTATGCCAGAAAAATAAACTAAAGGATATTATGACTAACATGCACTGTGAAAGCCAGACAAACATTTTATTGGAACCCTAGAATTGGGATCTTCATCCGCAACAATGCTTCATATTGTCAGCATTAATTGTTCTGATGTAATTGTATGGAAAATAAGTCTCAGCTTAACCTTGCTAATTAATAGACAAATAGCCCGCCTCAAAAAACCAACCTGAAATTCTTGATTCAGCTATCAGATTATCCAGTATATGCATATATATAGTATAGTACTTGATCACACAGTGAATCTATTCTCTGATTTTTTTTTGTATATTAGCTTTTGCTCGAACTTATTCATGACTAGAGTGAAAACTGTTGTTAGCCTAATACCCGATGCAAGCCAAAATAGTGATGATATTGCGATTTTTAAAGGAAATTTTAACCTTTTGCCTTCTTTTTTAGCTTGATGGCAGGTTAAGCGCTGTGTTGAGCGAACAACTAGCAGAGACGACCCGTGAATTGAGGTACATGAAACTGCAGTGCTATAACCTGCACCTGCCACTGGGTCATAACCTTAATCGTACATAGGCTTTTATGACAGGTTGATGACGGGAGAAGACATTCAAGAGTTGACGATGGAAGAATTACAAAAGTTGGAAAATTCAATTGAAGGGAGCTTGAGGCGTGTTACAGAAACGAAGGTTTGTACATGTTGTTTAGTTCTCAAACTTCATCTATATATGGTCTTACTATATGATTCTTGATCATAACTTTGTAACACCTTTCCTATTACTACCGGTTTCAGGGAAACATACTTGATAATATCACTAGTGCACTAAAGAGAAAGGTCAGAATCAATCCTGGCTTTGAACCCCCATTTTTACGCAATGTACAGTTAGAGCCCTATTGGTATAATCAAATGTTTGTTCTTATCTTTCTTGCTGGCTTTCAGCAGGAATCTCAATTAGTGGAAGAGCACCAGCGACTGAGAGAGCAAGTAGGATTGATTATTTGTTTTCTCCTATACCTCTTTCTCATTGTCTACTCACTCGATCTCCTTTTTCTGTATGTATTTCATTTGACAGATAATGAACTTGACTGTAACCCCTCCTTTACTTGAACGAGGGCCGTCACTGGAATCTATTAAGATCAGCACCACCAGCTCACCAGATGCTCCTCCAGACTCTCTCGTCATATATAATTTCCTTTAATTAATTGAGGTTGGCATGCGATTTCTCAATTCCATACAAATATTCTAGATTCAATTAATATCGATATATCATCACCGAGAGACTTTTGATATTGCCGAAGCCATCCAGCGTTCGTTTGAATTTCTTGCAGGTTGCCTTAGTTTCAATGATTGAACTCTAGAAACCGGAAGGAATAAACTCGAAGGATTAGAGACTCTTCCAGTTTCCTTCTCCGGTTTCCTGTGTTTATTGTCATGGAGTTAGAGTTTTACGGAACTTTCCGGCCAATTTGGAACGTTTACATATTGCACATATGCAGTACTCTTATCAGACCGATAAAAAGCTACTCCGGTTGTGTAATTATTTGGTACAACATTTCATATCTGCTTGCAGATTGATCTCGAAAGGTATTGTATGAACAAGCTTTAGCATTAGAATAAGGTTACTCATATGTACATAACGGGGACCTTAGAATTCTTCCCCACGATCCTGAAAACATGGGTCGGAGCCAGTAAAATCCACTGCCAAGTAGTGCAGTGACTGTTCAAATTTTCCTATTACAAAAGTGATAATTAAATATTTGGATGATAGAATAAAAACTCAGGTGGTTCGATTATATTATCTACACGAAATAAAAACTATGTAATATTATTTAAATTTTAGATGAATTAATTTGTTATGAAATTAAATCAAAATATATTATTAAAACATTTAATTTAATTTTTTAATTATTTTTCAAATCATGCATTTGTGTTTTTGTTATTATATGATAATAAAGAATAAAAGGAAAATGGAAAATATGTCTTTTTTCTGTTTTTCACTAGTGCTTTTCCTTTTAAGTTGTGTCCGTGCATCTCAAACTCCTAGGAAACAGAACGTGTTGTCACGCGCTTAAATGGCGTTATTATCGTTACTTCCCGCTAAAGACCTGCTCCAAATCAGAGGAAGAACATAAAAACACCCCGACTCTGTCCATTTCCTTCTCACTTTTCCACGGTAATCTAAATCGAGTTGCGAAGGTTCTCCCCTTTGAGCACTTTTCACGTCACGACGCCATGGATGAAGAGTATGATGTCATTGTTCTTGGGACAGGCCTCAAGGAGTGTATTCTTAGTGGCCTTCTCTCCGTTGATGGCCTCAAAGTAATGCCTTCTTCCTCTTCATTACAGTCTCTCTTTTTTCCTCTTGTCATTATTTTTAATCGCTTGTTGTTCATGGCTGGACTCACATCGTCTCTGGAAATCACATTTTGATGCTTACCAAGACAAAATCAAATGTACCATCGTGCATGTCTGATCACAACAAAAATGTTTTTTTAGTTATATTTGAGATTGATGAGGTTGAGATCCAATCTTGCGCTGTTTCTGGGATTAGGGGATCTCAAAGGAAGATATGAAGATGTTGTTGGGTTAATTCCCTGAGGATAATATTCAGGATTTCATTTCTCAGCTGGGTATAAATAGTTCCAAGAGGATTGAAACTTACTAAATAACAAGTCCCTTGTTGTATTTTGACGTGTTATAATATCTTTTTTCGACGTACTTTAACTGATTATTCCTTGGAAACAGGTATTGCATATGGATAGAAATGACTATTATGGAGGAGCATCAACCTCTCTCAATCTTAATCAGGTGTCTACCCATAAGTCTAGACTTCATTCATCTTATAGTTTCTGTATCTATATTCGTATATATACTAAGCAATAGCTTGATTATTGTTCCCTTTTCCTCATTCAATTACGATTGTAGCTCTGGAAGCGCTTCAGAGGAAGCGAACCTCCAGAAAGCCTGGGCTCAAGCAGGGAGTACAATGTGGATATGATCCCTAAGGTGTGCTGCATAATCTTGTGATCTCTATGGTAGTTTGAGGAGTTTTCTTCATTTAATTCTTTATTTAAGGATTTGAGTGCTTTCTATTTGAATTGCTAGTTCATCATCGCCAATGGTGCTTTGGTCCGAGTTCTTATCCATACAGATGTTACCAAGTATCTTAACTTCAAGGCAGTTGATGGCAGTTTCGTGTATAATAAAGGAAAGGTATCATTCAAGTCCACAACGTGCGGCCATCTTTTCCTTGCATGTTATCGTTAGAATTTTCATTTCTGTCAAAACCAACTAGAAGCCATCTTGGTTTTCAGATTTACAAAGTTCCTGCAAATGATGTTGAAGCCCTGAAATCACCCTTGATGGGACTATTTGAGAAGCGCCGTGCTCGAAAGTTCTTCATTTATGTCCAAGATTATGAAGACAATGATCCAAAATCTCACGAGGGATTGGACTTGACCAAAGTCACTGCAAGAGAGCTCATCTCGTAGGTTTCTCATCCACTTTTCCCCAGATTGTTGTTCGCATTTCTGTTTAGACATCTACGAGTAGACTTGCTAAAGGTGGAAAAGAAAGATGATCAATCTCATATCTTGATCCATAATCCAAATTTCAAATTATTATGTGCAGAAAATATGGGCTTGAAGATGATACCATAGATTTTATTGGTCATGCGCTGGCGCTTCACCTTGACGATAGTTACCTAGATCAGCCAGCTCAGGATTTTGTGAGGAGGATGAAGGTGCATCAGCTATTTCTTTTACTTTCATTTCTATTCGAAGCTTACTTGTCGAAATTTTCCGGATACTGACAATATTTGTTCCAAACGTTTTGCCGCTTGTCATACAAATACAGCTGTATGCAGATTCTTTGGCGCGTTTCCAAGGAGGATCACCTTACATCTATCCACTCTATGGACTGGGAGAATTGCCTCAGGTTTGTTTGACTGTATTTTCTATAGATATAGAGGGTAAGCATAATTCTTTTTCAAATATGGTACTTTTGGCAGGCATTTGCACGTTTAAGTGCAGTATATGGTGGAACTTACATGCTCAACAAGCCAGAATGCAAGGCAAGTATTCCATGATAAAGCCGAATTCCCTTTGATTTCCCATTTTTTTTGTCGTGAAGCGTGTAATCTATGGTACTGCAGTTTCTAGTTCATCATCAAAACTTTGGTATAGACTGCTCTGCTGATACTTTTATTCCCAGGTAGAGTTTGATGACGATGGGAAAGCCATTGGAGTGACATCTGAAGGAGAAACTGCTAAATGCAAGAAAGTTGTTTGTGATCCATCATATTTGCCAGACAAAGTAACTTCTAACTAACTAGTAAAACCCTTTTGCGATTTTGATAAGCTGAAATGACCATGACAGATGTAAGTATATACGGTCTTTGTCTGCCACTTCTTTAATGCAACAGGTTAAGAAGATTGGAACAGTTGCGCGTGCTATATGTATAATGAGCCATCCTATTCCACACACCAGTGATTCCCACTCGGCCCAAGTTATTCTCCCGCAGAAGCAACTCGGTCGTAAATCGGATATGTAATGACACCAGAACATTCACCCCCCACTGTGTCGTTTTTCTCTTGTTACCACCTAGTGATTCTGTCCATGATCCTTACCGGTATCGTGCTTGAACACTGTTGCAGGTACCTCTTCTGTTGCTCTTATGCTCACAATGTTGCTTCCAAAGGAAAATACATAGCTTTTGTTTCAACCGAAGCAGAGACTGACCAACCTGAGGTAGAACTGAAGCCTGGAATTGACCTGCTCGGTCCAGTGGATGAGATATTCTATGAAACTTATGACAGATATGTGCCGTCAAATGATCATGAAGCTGATCAGTGCTTCATATCCACTGTAAGTAAAAACACACATCATTTACGTTATATATACTTAATTCCTTCTTCAGGCCATCATTTATTACGTTTCATACGGGGGAGCATTCCTACTTAGCAAACTTTTGATATTCCTTGCAGAGTTACGATGCAACAACACACTTTGAGACAACAGTACAAGATGTGATTGAAATGTACAGAAAGATAACTGGAAAGGTAATCAATCTCTTATCTCCGTTGAACTGCCTTGTTTAAGAATTGCAAACCTAACTTATTTTGGAGGGCTGATCATGTACTTATAATTTCCCCTTTGGTTTCTGGTTCTAGACTCCTGATCTTTCTGTGGACCTAAGTGCTGCGAGTGCCGCCGCTGAAGAATGAAACCTCTTCCATAGCTGCAAGATTAGAATGGCAAAGATGCCTGAATCTCCCTAATAAGTTTCTTTTTGTTCTTCATCTCATGTTTTTTCCGTGACAAAGGCCTGCTGTTCCATTTCGTTTATCTATCTTGATTTGTTAGACTTTATTGGTAACCAGAATTTGGATTAATATTTAAAATTGAAAACCTCACCTTTCCTTTTTTTTTTATGAAAACGATTCTTCACCTTCCGTTTTCTGTACTTTTTTGTTGGCCACAGCAATGCAAAACACGTGGCTTGATGAAGGCATCAATCATGAATCTTCGAAGTATATTTTAGCAATTAGTCACACGTCGCCTTCGTATCTGCAACGTTTATATAACCGAACCAACAATCGATATGTGTCAAGCTCTTTATTTTGATGAACTGGAGGCTGATCGTCAGGTTATTTTCTATTTCAAGGGCAGTTAGAAGGAATGATGTTTGGGTGTACGCTTTTACCAAGAATACACCCTTCGTATTCTTGCTCTTGCCCCCTGTATACTAAGTTTCCGTGGCACATATTCAAAGATTCTGATTTCCCGTCTCTGCTTTCAGAAATGCAACAAATCATGCGTATTCCAGTACCTTCTATAACCTTCAAATATACTTCGCCGACAAAGACCATCTTTTTAGGTTAATCAATGTCATATTTTGGTTGAATCGCCAAGTATAGCCATTCTTTCTTCTTCGGATTTTATGGGTGCTGAGGATTTAGTTATACTACGCGGGGTCAATATTTACAGCGGGGATCAGGTCAGCTGCGAAAAACAAAAATTGATAGGAATAGTCCTGTGCTTTTCGGGATGAAAAATAACAATAGTAGAACTTCTCTGAATTGTTAAAAGTAACGGTGTTTATGTCTGTCGATCCAGTGTTTCTTACCAACCAAGTGGGATAACTTGTAGGCTCTAATTTCCTACAATGCAGCTGTTGTTTTAGGCATTTGTTGGGTGTTGGGTCACCAATATTTGTCAAAATGCCACCACCACCAAAAACTTGCTGGCTTAAGTTTTGCAAAAGCATTTTGGGAAACATTTTGTGTGTGCGCCCGTCTCCATATGGGGAAAGTAAACCTAATGCACGCATTATCCCTTTGAACAATGTAACTGTACAGAGAATAAATTCCTGGTGAAATATCTAGTTACTAGGAATTAACAAGAACCAGATAAAAAAGAATGAGAAAACGGAAAGACAAGTATGTGAAGGTTTTAAAACAAAAAAAGAATTCACGTGTCGGCTGTGCACATATCAAGCATCTTCCCCATCCCCTGCAGTCATCTGAACAACGTCACCCTTACAAATAGCTTCAGACTCTTTCTGCTACCAGCAATTGTTCAAGTTCCTCTCTCCTCCGTTCCAGCTCCTACCATAGTACATCCATGATTGTCACAGAGGAAATTCCAAGTCGCAGTCAACTTTTATAGATAGAATAAGGCGAAGAATCCAAAAATAGATAAACTGTGAAGCTTGGCAAACCCATCATATAGTCAAACTTGACTACGATTCTTCAGCACAACAACAAGAAAAACCAAAAAAATCTTGTGATCATCTACTGACAGGCATTGCAAACAAAGAGAGACTGCTATATAGGTCTATAATGTAACAAGCAAGGACTTACAATCATTTTGCCCAACAGAAGCTTAAACAGAACAGTTGGACAAGTATCACGTACCAAAGTGATATGCAGAACCATCTGACATAGCTCTAAACACCAACAAGCATTTTTGGAGCAACCATAATTAGTTAGCTTACCTCTAGATCCTTTGTGGCTTGCTCCCTCGTAATTTCTTTCTGCTGACGAGCACGTTTGAGAAAGCCAATGCACAGTATTCCCTGGAAAAATCATAGAACAATATTAGTTAAGGTTTGAAATTCCAGCAGAATAACCAAATTCATACTCAAGTTCTTTGCGATCTTGGTGAACAACACTTTTCTTTGCCATGGAGACCACTGAACAAATCAGAAACAAAAAGAAATCCACATTTCATATTTTAACGAAGACGCACTTCAACTTCAGGCTAACAACATATTGTAATGATGAAATACAAGTTCAGGTGAATCAAATATAAGTCAACTATAGCACACAACAAATCTAACCAGACGGTTCTTAAAATGCGACCCCGTAGACATTAAAATCAGACATCTACCGTTTCAGTTCACAGCTCCTTCCATTCTATTCATCTTACCGAAAAGACATAGATAAAACCACAAGCAAGAAGCATATAGCTAGCTATATTCTGCAGCAGCACAAGGTCCCGTCGGCCCGAATAGTAATCAGGGAAAGCCCTTGTCATAACTGCCACGCTGAAACAAACGAATTATCACCCCTCAACCATTAAGTAAACATAAGTTTTAGTAAGGGAACAAATACAAAAATTATCAAAATTCGATACATACAAGATTTGCAGCATACCCCTGCCAGCCCAATACTCCAATACCTGCAACAACAATACACATGCTAACATTTACAACAAACTATAACTAATAAAAACCAAAAATAAAAAATAAAAAATCACTTAAATTAGAAAAAATCAATCACATAATAAGAGACAAAGACATACCTTCCAAAACCTAAAAATAAAACCCCACTCTGTCTCGGCCACAACCACTAATATTGCAATCGCCACCGCGTAACACCGAAATATTCCATCAAACACCTGCAAAACAAACCAATAAACGTCAATAACAGCTTTCCTTCCAACTTTTTCAAAAGCATAACGGTTAGTATAACTAACTCAAGCTTGCACGCCACGTGTGCGACTTACATCATATCCTTCCCTGAAGGATCTGAAGGCTGATAGGGCGTTAACGGCAATGCAGAGAATGGCAGTAATGGCGGTTACAAAGCTGAAGCATCTGCAAACCACCAGTATCGGGTCAGTGCGTCGGACTGGCCTAAGCCTCGCGCTCGACGCCGATAATCGTGGCACGGTATCGGCCTCTTCGTCTCCGTTCCTCGCCATGGAAACCAAGGTCTCGCTAAACTGTCTTAAGAGCACCTCTCCACGTTCTGGTGTGTGCTTCCGAGAACCTTTGCGCTGTACTGAAAGCGGGATACTACACATTTACCTACTGGTCAATACAGGTGATGGAATCACACGTGGAGGTTTCAATAGTACGGATGGAGACGTGTCGGTTGCAGATAACCGATTTTCCGGTACCTCAGCTCAAATTGCATTTTGAGCCATCTTCGCTAACTTCCACTTGGTAAGCATTAGCCAAATAGAATCTGCCTTTTGTCTACTTTAAAATTAAAAATTAAAAAAGAACCGAAACAACGAGAGATTTTCTTTAAGGAAAAGAAAAAGAAAAAGAATCGCGCATATTTTAATTTTAATATATGTTCATTATACTTTCATAATTTTTTCCAACAGTATTTTGTATAAAAAATATAAACCAACCGTACAATGGCTCAAGGCCCAAGACGATCACCTAATACTTACTCAAGGCCCTTATTGGGCCTGCGTTGGAACGATTTTGAGAAGGCTGGAGAATGGACAATTCAGCTCTTCTTGCAGTCTAACATGGTTTTTTCTGGTCTATCCATTGACGAAAATGTAAAATACAGAACAGACAAAACCGTCACATGGAAACGTCCAATTAGTACACGCAATTGTTGTAAAATATTGAAGACGGATCAAATTTTACGATTACGTAGTCGCAACCAGAGGTATCTACCGACGACGAACCATCCTTGTTTAGTGAAGAAGACGAATGGAGAAAACGGCTGGGAATGAAGGAGAAAACGGCAGTACGACGGAGAGAACAGTCAGATTGAATATTGGTTCGATTTATGGGTACGAGTCCCTTAATCAGCTCCTGAGAACCAACCTCGATCCTCATCTGTTTGAGGTAACCTTTCTTTTTGTCCTTGTCTGTCGTAAATTTGATGTGTATCACTGAGGGTACTGATTGCTCTATCTGGCCGCATTAATGACTTTGGGGATTGGAAGATTTTGATGAGTTAGATGAATTTTGTCTTGTTTTAATCCAATATTATGAGTCTATTGCAGCTGTTTTTGTTAGTTATTGGATATGGGCGATGAGACGCCTATGTATGCTGATGACGTCTGGTTAATGTTTTCCAGGAAGCGAGCCGATTGATTCTAGGGTTGAATTGTGGGAAGCCCCTTGAGTCCATTGCTCTTCCAGAAAATGTGAAAGCTTCATCTTTAAAACATGATTTTGATCTTCAGGTTGGTTCCGCCCTCTCTTTTACTGCTATGCTAGAGTAGTTTCAGGAACTTTTTGAAGAAGTAGGTTTACCGGATTTGTTAAATTGTATCTCTGGAATAATTGCATGGCAATGGGATCGAAGTTGTGGTTTTCGCTCTTAGCATGCAATTGTTTGGAATGGCCTTGATGCGCTGCACTTATGACAGAAATGTTAGTCAGAGTTGTGTAAATACAAGATTGAGAATCGTGGAAGAATTATTTGGGCCTGGAAAGAACTGTAGAGTCAGTTATCATCCAGAGATAAGGCCATCTGTGAGCATTTGAAAGCACTGTGAAATGTTTTCTATGTTTGCGTAGCTGCTGCTTTGCCAATTCTTTTTAGCAGTTCACTTTGCAGCCTTATCTTACATGATTATTCATCGATTCCTTCATTCTAGTTAGAGTTGAGATAATCGATTCTGTGATACTGACTAGAATGAACGATTTATTTTTAACTTTGACAGGCCTTTGGCTTTAAAGCTGACAAAGAAGCATTGAGAGGACCTCGAGTTGTAAGGGTGGGTCTTATTCAGAACTCTATCGCACTTCCGACAACTTCCCCAATTTTGGACCAGAAGAGGGCTATTTTCCAGAAATTGAAGCCTATTATTGATGCTGCAGGTGCTTCGGGAGTTAACATATTATGCTTGCAAGTAGGTCAAGATATAACGGCTGTACTTATTTGCTGCATACTATGATCTGATGGACTTCACTTTTTTTGCTTTCTGGTATGAAGGACTTAGCTATTATTCACTTGCTACTTCGATGCAGGAAGCATGGATGATGCCCTTTGCATTTTGCACACGGGAGAAGAGGTGGTGTGAATTTGCAGAGCCTGTTGATGGGGAGTCGACAACATTTCTTCAAGACTTTGCTCGGAAATACAACATGGTCATTATAAGTCCAATTCTAGAGAGGGATGTTAATCATGGAGAGACAATCTGGAATACCGCAATTATAATAGGGAATCATGGGAACATTATTGGCAAGCATCGGAAGGTGAAAGTAGCAAATAGACTGGCCCTTGCTGCTTCTAGTGTTATCTTTCTTTCAATGTTTAACAGAGATTGCTTTCTGCAGAATCATATACCTAGAGTTGGAGACTTCAATGAAAGTACATACTATATGGAAGGAAATACTGGACATCCTGTGTTTGAGACTGCTTATGGAAAGATTGCTGTTAACATATGTTATGGCAGGCATCATCCCCTGAATTGGCTGGCATTTGGCTTGAATGGTGCAGAGATTGTTTTCAATCCTTCTGCTACTGTTGGTGAACTCAGTGAACCAATGTGGCCTATTGAGGTTATTTCTACTGGTTGCTTTCTTCTATTGCTTAGTGTGGCATTTTGCTGTGTATGACTTTTTCTCTTGATTAACTTAATGGTGCCTGTAAGTGTTTGGTTCCAGTTTGATGAATTGGTTATATTGGTAAATTTTGCTACAAGGTTTTAGATACTGTCAGCATTCCTCCATATTTACCATGTCATGATCTATGTATTGTCAGCCAATTGTACTCTCTGGAATCATATTTTCTTGACAAAGCTGATATTCACATGTTGTTTTGCAGGCACGTAATGCTGCAATAGCAAACAGTTACTTTGTAGGATCAATCAATCGAGTTGGAACCGAGGTATTCCCAAATCCATTTACATCAGGTGACGGGAAGCCACAGCATCAGGATTTTGGGCATTTCTATGGGTCCAGTCACTTTTCAGCTCCTGACGCTTCTTGCACTCCCTCTATTTCCCGATGCAAAGATGGTTTGCTGATCTCAGACATGGATCTCAACCTTTGTAGACAGCTCAAGGACAAGTGGGGATTTCGAATGACTGCCCGCTATGAATTATATGCCGACCTGCTTAACCGTTATTTGAAGCCGGACTTTGAGCCCCAGGTCATCTCCGATCCCTTGTTATACAAGTCTTCATAAGTTTATGTACAAAATCAAACCTGCGTGACGAATTAATTCATATCAAGTTCAATGCCTGAATATGTAAGCATCATTTCTCCATCGTGGGCAATTATAGCGATGGCTGTAATAAAGCATACCTAGTAAACTTTGCTATCGGTAGAGATTGGACTATTCTTTTTCCTTTGTGGGCATTGCATAATGAATCTGTCTAGCCATCTTGTATCTGAAGCCTGAGGAAATATTTTGATCCCATTTACGCCAAGCTACAAATGGATACCCCCAAGCCCATTTCATATATATTGCAAAGTACGGGAAATATTTTGATGCTGTCCCCTTCAGACCAACATTTTTTATCCCAAGTTTTAATTATCAAACGACAAACGTTCTGTGGCTCAACTCAGCAGTGTTCTTCGAATACAGGCTCTGCATAATGGCCTTGACTTCACCATTACCTAATGTACAGACTGCCTTTTTACGTCGTGAGAGAGCTACTAGGATTCCTTGCGCCTGGCCTTGAATAAGCTACCTGTCACCCGACTTGAACCCGATGTCTCAGGCTGAAAACTACGTGTCGCTAGGAGAAAAAGCACGGTCACGAGAGGTGTGGGCGAATCGCGTGGCTTAAGTGATGAACGGTCCCCTGAAGCCAGCGGGTCGCTAGAAAAGACAGAATCCATAACCCATCTAAGCAAACGACGGGTGCCCGAACCCTCAGGTATGGTGAGGTGCTTCTTCCTGCTCTTCCTAGTCTGCTCAATATGGACCAGACAACCAACCTCCCACCCTTTGGAGCTATCTAATCCAATCCCTACAGAAACCCAAATTTCCTTCCTCTGGCTATTAGTCGCTTCCATCTTTACTACTTACCAACAATTTACCTGAGTGATCTCCCTCAGCTTTACCAGTCTCGTAAGCTCTTCGACGAACTATAACCGTACTATGCAATCATCCATCACATCCATATACTTGACTCCATTCTTCCCGTCAAAAATCCAATCTTTCTTGCCAAAGTTCGAGTCTTTATCCCCGAAAAACTCGGTTCTTGTTGGAAACGGTTTCTACCGCACACACAGGATGGCTACCTTTGGTGGCTTTAGAGACAGGTCGCAAACGGGTTCTTCTTCAAATGGTGACGACGGGTTTTGCACCTTGGCAGAATATATGAGTAATGAAGGAAACAAAGCGGGAGATGATTTGGTGATATTGTTTGACCATCTGCAGTATGCCTGCAAGAGAATTGCAGCTCTTGTGGCGTCTCCTTTCAATTCGAGCCTTGGCAAACAAAGTAGTATTTCTGGTGGCGGCAGTGGCTCAGATAGGGATACGCCAAAGCCTCTCGATATTGTCTCTGTAAGTCTACTTCCGAGTTCTTCATTTTTTCTGTGCCATTTTAAGTTAATGTTTGAGGGTTTATTGTAGTCGAAGCAAAAAATTGATCTCATGCAGCGTGTTATTCTCAAACATTGATGTCTCCAGGCTTAGACTGGATGCTGGAAGACAAATTCTTATTGATTAAAATTGCTAGCTGATAGTCTGAAAGTCGAATATTTTGTTAATTGTTCATTCGATGAAGGTATTTTATTTACTAGTTCGAATCGATTGTTCTGATTGTTCAGTGCGTGTTGCTCTACAGAATGAAATCATCTTGTCTTCTCTTAAGAATTCTGGAAAGGTGGCTGTCATGGCTTCAGAAGAGGATGATGCTCCAATATGGATAAATGACAACGGGCCATTTGTGGTGGTTATGGATCCCCTTGACGGTTCTCGAAATATTGATGCTTCCATTCCCACGGGAACTATTTTTGGGGTGTACAAGCGCCTTGTAGAATTGGACCATCTTCCTGAGGAGGAGAAAGCTATGGTGAACTCACTGCAGAGTGGCATAAAACTAATCGCTGCGGGTTATGTCCTGTATTCTTCAGCCACTATACTCTGCACAAGCTTTGGTTCTGGAACACATGCATTTACTCTAGACTATTCCACTGGAGACTTCATTCTCACTCACCCGAGCATTAAGATTCCTCCCCGAGGTAATGAATTTGAAACCATTGCCCACAATAATGTTTGGAAAATCACCCAAAACTATAACTAGAAATGCCTTTCAAGGTTGTCATACAGTTCAGTAACTAATTACTCTTCTTACGATTGGTCAATGGGATGAAGATGAATCTCATGAATGTTATTAAGAGCATTTCGGATCACCTTGTGATTTCTATCTATTGTTTCAGGACAAATCTACTCGGTAAATGATGCCAGATACTTCGACTGGCCTGAAGGATTGAGGCGATATATCGATACTGTTAGACAAGGGAAAGGCAGGTACCCAAAAAAATACTCTGCCCGCTACATATGTTCTCTTGTGGCTGATTTGCATCGGACGCTGATGTATGGTGGAGTTGCAATGAACCCAAGAGACCATCTTCGTCTTGTTTATGAGGCAAATCCCCTCAGTTTTCTTGTGGAACAGGCTGGAGGCCGAGGTTCTGATGGTAAAAATAGGATTCTTGCTATTCAACCAGTCAAGTTGCATCAAAGGCTTCCTTTGTTTCTTGGAAGTTTGGAGGACATGGAAGAGTTGGAAAGCTATGAAGACGTTCAACAGAAAGTCAACCCTGGATATGAAGTTTAATGCTGTTCTAACTTATCTTTCAATACCGCCATTTGTAGGATGAACCAACTTCAGTCAATGGTTTTGTCAGAATCATGTGTGCCCGTCGCCCGACCATCTTTGCTGATCAAAATCCGGCATGAATAGCCAGAAGGTGATATCAGAATTATTGTTCCTTCTTGATGCCTCTTGCCTTTCTCATGTAAAAAAGAGTACTTTTGTTTTTTTTAATTTTCTTCCCTTTTCTTTCACTCGCTATAACAGAAGGCCCAACAAGCAAGGCATTTCGGGCCTTTTACTCCCCCGATTTGGCCCACAAAATTGACGGCTGGGATCTATCGCATCTTCTCCCGAGAACAAAAAGAGAAAAATAATAAAAATAAAATAAATCCCTCGGACGTGAGCCTGCATCTGTGTTTTTTCTGCTCCTTCCCGGGGATTAAATGGAAAACAGACAGAAAAATTAAACAAAAAAGGGATAAACTGACAAATCATTTTAGTAACTATCTATATTTGACCGCAACCCAATAAATCTCAACTGGAGTTTCTCGTCAACAGCAGTCCATTTTAAGAGCAAAGCTTCCCCTGCAAAAGTAAGAAGCTTTAGGAGGCAAATTTTGACTGATTATATAATCAATCAGGATTTTTTCTGGGGAGGAGTTGTTGTACAGATACATACAGAGTGAGAGAAAAGAGAGAGAGGCAAAGAGACTGCGGTGTTTTCAGGGAAATGGCGAGGTTGAATCGAACGCCATGCATGGACGAAGATAATCGAGTGGTGGACCGGGGCTGTGACGGCGATGGCGGTGGAGTTTACGGCGCCGAAGCGATGGACGGAGCCGAACAAATGGCGGAAGTGAAGGATGCGAATGGGAATGGGTATGGTTACGGTGTTCAGCCGGCTCGAACCAGTGAGCTAAGCATCTCCTTTGAAGGCGAGGTCTACGTTTTCCCTGCTGTTACTCCTCAAAAAGTCAGTCTGCCCCTCTCTCCCCAATATATGTTTTTACAGTAGAAAAGTGATTGATTGGACTTTTGTAGTCTTGATTATTAGTTTGTGTGCGGGTGGGAGCTGGGTAACTGACGCTGACTAGGGTTTGTTGGGTTGGGTTCTTCCTTTTTGCTTGTATTTGCTGATTTTGTTATTATCTTTGGTGGGTTTACAGAAACGAAAAGCATATCCAGCAGTGTAAATGTTTATGCTCGAATCAAGGATGTTACATAATGGAAGTGATTACAGTTATTCTGTCCATTCGCTAAATGGTGGAAATACCACTTCGCTAGATGGTGGAAATACCACCTACTGGTTACCGAAATGAGCTGGACAAAGCATTGTTACCGTCATGGTCTATGTGATTTGAAAATTTTTGTTTAGGTTTTTTATCCTTCGTAATTTAGTCGGGAATGTGGGAATGTTTTTTAAATCGCATAATGAACTACCGTATATATTGGGGGAGCTTGCTACCATCAACAATCCTGTTGGTATGGAGGGTAGGTTAAATTGGGTAAATCCCTACCTATCATTCGTGTTGGGACCATGAGGACGGGTTTAGATTTGATGTGATTTGTCTCTGCATTATACTTCTCTCTCTCTCTCTTTTCTCGTTTATAACTGTTGCATGAGCGTGGACAAGAGGTAGAATAGCTTGATGCATCTTTAGAGATCTGTGATTATGACTCTGTCAGAGGGATAAAGGTGCTTGTTCAAAATGTTCTAGATGAAAAAGAGGGATTGGATAATGAACTATTTTATTCCCGTAATGCAGTTTTCTGTTACTTAATTGTGTACAAGTCTGGATATGCACAAGGCTGTTTCTGTACTATTTTTTACTTCAGGGTTCTCCGATGTGATGAAATGCCGTATTTTTTTGTCAATTTATTTTTATTTTCTTCCCATTTTCTACTGATTAAACAAGAACAAATATTTACCTGACTGTAAGCCTGTTTTCTTTTTTCCTCCATCTATACTTTTTGCCTTCTATTTTTGAGCTAAACTTCAGTTAAGGTTCTTGAGAAGTGTTTAAAATTGTTATTTGTTTAGTCTGCAAACAAATTTTGAACTAATTAAATTGGTGCTTATAACAGGTGCAGGCAGTCTTATTACTCCTAGGCGAGGCTGATACAAACACTAGTAGACCAAGTTCTGATTTTCAGCTGCAACAGAATGCTTGGGTATTTTGTCTTTTAGCATACATGGGATCTGTAAAAATAATCTTCCCCTAATACATATATTGTTTCTCATATATTTTGGTGTTACATACCCTAGAGTGGAGCTGATATCTCACAAGGCTCGAAACTTTCTCGAAGAATTGCTTCCCTTGAAAGGTTCCGTGAAAAGCGGAAGGAAAGATGCTTTGAAAAGAAAATTCGGTACTCATGCAGGAAAGAGATTGCACAGAGGTAGTATACAGGATCTATCCACCTTCTCTCAATGGGAAAAGTTATATATTCTGTTTCATTAATGCTACCCTCTTACTGAATTTATCATGTCCTTGAATTTATATGCATATGTTGATCCATCATTTTTCTGGCTGATAATGTGATGATGCTTATGATAAAAATAAACTGCACTAAACTGAGGACATAATCTCTTTATTAATATGGGGAACAGACTCTTGATTAGTACAACGTGCAAACTTGTCCATGTGCATATGTTTGAACTCTGGTGTTCAATTTCTGTGCTAGTGCAGTCAGTTTTGGAGTCAATCGTGTCTGATTTTTTGGTGGGCATATGAATTGATTACTGAGAGATATAATTGATATTGCTCTTAGGATGCATCGTAAGAATGGGCAGTTTGCATCCTTGAAAGACTCATATAATGCAGATGGTGGAAATTCTGAATCAAGCAATAGCACTCCTCATTCTGAATCTTGGTAAGATTATGCTTAGCATTGAACTTTGACTCTTCTATTACATGCATAAAATTTTGCATCTGCTGATTTTTTTATTTATATGATGCTGACATAGTGTCTGGTCTTTTGAGATCTTTCATTCTGCATTTTGTTTAGTTTACACAGATGTCAGCACTGTGGAATAGATGAAAAGGCCACTCCTGCAATGCGTCGAGGACCAGCTGGTCCGAGAACTCTTTGCAATGCATGTGGTCTTATGTGGGCAAACAAGGTTTGTATATTAATATTGCTCGGTATACTATTCTGAATAAAAAAATTATTGGTGCTGTTTACTATTTTGATTTCATTCACATCTTTTTCGTGGTTCTGTTTCTACAGGGAACTTTGAGAGATCTTAGGAGAGGAGAGAAGCATGTACCTTTTGATCAGAGTGAAGCGGTATGTTTCTTCAGAGGTTGACTTGTGTTATTCAATAATACATTCTTAATCAATGGGAGCGTTTAGTAATACTTTTCATTATTTCTAAAGATGTCTCATTTGGTTCTAAAAATCGTTCAATTTCTAGTAGCAATTCATATTTGGAGTGTTCACTTTGCTGTATGTTCTAGGGGATACTGGATGTTAAACCTTTATCAATGGAGCCAGATAATTCTGCTAACCTGGATGAAGAGGTACTACTTCTCTATATATTTCAAATGTGTACAACTAACGGGTCGCCCCAAAAAAATGTTACTGTTGCATTTGTATTTGATGATATTCAATGGGAACAGTTCCATGGCAAAAATAACTTGTTGATATCCGTGAAATTTTGAATACCAAGGCTTGATTCTTTCGGATTGCTTTGTTCTATCATCAGGGTAGCGGAGAAGAGAATAAGCCTGTGCCATTGGATTCTCAGGATTCTTTAACGCCACATGAGCAGGTACATCTTTTTTTCATTTTGCATTTTGCATTTTGACGATGTTTGATATGATGTTCCATTGGTAAGCACATTGACATTGGCAGGATTCTATATACCTGGATAAAACATGTGGCAATGTTAGTGTTACAAAATCAAGTATCTCGCAATTATGTATGAATATACTGAGTAAGTTATTAGTCCGCTGTGCCAGTGTTCCAAATACAATAATCTATCAGTTACGAAAAATCTGGTTAGATAATAAGTTCTGCTTTTCCATTGGATCTGTCAATAATTTCATCGGTTGTTTCTAGGTCTGGGAGATAATCATTTTGCTTAACAATAAAAGCCCCTTACATGGGTATTCATTTTCAAACGTTTTTTTTCTGTGGTCAAATAGTAGGGTTTTCCATTTTTATTTGGCATTACGGGACAAAACAGTTTTCTAGAAGAAAACTAACTAGAGCATGATGGTATATATTATAGTATTTGGCCTGATTTCAAATCCTATTTTGCTCTATTTTTATGAAGTTAACACTTACTTTTTGCAGCATTTGCTTGAAAATGGCCAAACAACTGGCAGTCCGTCCACTACGCATTTGGAGAAGCCATCGACCAAAATGGATGATGAGGTTATATGATTTCTGATTAACAGTGATCTCAGATACCTTGTGTGAACAAAACATTTAAATTTGCCATGTTTATGTATCAGGACTTTGAAGACACTTTGGAAGAGCTTGGCAATGTTTCGAGTTCAGAATTTGAAATTCCTGGGAATTTTGATGATCAGGTTATGGTTTTTTAACGACCTGGTTATGAACACATCGAGGACTAATACAATACTTGGGCTTGGGTTATAAAGCTGTAAATTTTAGTTCTCCGAGTTGCGACATAAGTTGAATAGACTGACTGACTGGTGAGTGTCTTGAGATATAACCTTGTGCCTCTTTTGTTAACCTGCCCTAAGCGCATCTTGTTCCTTCCTGAAGATGAAGGGGCGGCCATAGTTAGTACTAACATTAAATGTGATGCAGCAACGGATACGACATTTTATTGTTCTCATTTTGTTTTTGGACATCCTTATATTTGGAGCTGCTGAGCATTGTGAGCCCCCTAGTTCTCTTACATTGCGTAAACTCTTGTATCTGTGCTTTAATTATAAACTTATAATTGTATTATTATTTGGGTTATGTATATATTGGCATCAAATCGATCGATGGTAATTGACTTCCTTTTTTTGTTTTTTTTATTTTTTAATTTTCTTTTAGGTAATATGATATATTTGGCCTCAACTGATGTTAATAATATTCTAACCGGAAGATATCCCCATGGTTCCAACTTTCAAGCTACGAGTTCAACATGTGACACATGACGCATATAACCTATTTGTTTTGATAAAATTGTTTGAATAGAATATATTTTTAACCAATAAAATAAATTTTTTGTTTGGATATTTTATGATTTTTTTAAATAGATGAAATGAATAAAAGAAAATCAATAAAAGTTAGATAAAAAATGAATATTTTTTATTTGCATCTCCTATTTGTTTTTTATTTACATCTCTTATTTATAAGAAAATATATAAATTTTTATTCAATAAGATTTTAAATATTTTTCACAAATTTTTAATTTAAATTTAAATTTTTATATTGATATTATAGTAATCTTTTAGTTAGAATAGTTGTATATTTTTAAAATTACAAAAATTAATAATTATATGATTTGAATTTTTTTTATCTAATCTTTCTCAAAAATATTATAACTTTATTATACATATTTTCAAATCTATCAATTTATTTTTTATATTGATTTCTATTCTAATAGACAATTTTGATATTCGAAACTGCTATCATATAGGTTTGGACCATTATACCCAAAGGCATCTTATTCCCTTTTTGAACTCTGATGACAAAAAATGACCAACGTGAATCATGGTGTGGGTTGCATAAAATTGGTGGTATATTTATCAAAAGAAAATAAGACTTCAAATCCCAACCTTCTCGAATAAAGAAGATTAAGCAAGGGCCCGTTAAAAAAGGATGCTTGCCTCACATCCCGCCCTTCCTGTCTTGTGGCCCAAACCAAAGACAATCAGGTGTATAATCGGGAACCGGAACCTCCCGATACGATACAGATACCACCCGACTGCACCGGCTACATAGCCGCGATAATTTGTTATTTTGAAAAAAAAGAAAATATAATCTAGCTACAATCGAAGGTGCGCACTGCGCAGTTTAAACCTATTAACAGCCACCGCTCATTTGTTTCGCGTAGCCCCCACTACTACTTACACCAAAACAACTCGACACATTCCTCAAGGCTCCAATCAGACTTTCAAAGAAAATCAGTAGGAACAGAAGCTTGTGCTCACGCCATTTATTCTTTCTCTATTGAAGTCTAGAAAGCCCTAGGGTACTGTCATCGATCGGCCAATCAATGGCGGAGGAACCAGCTTCTCCATCGCCGTCGACGCAGCTGCCGCCATCTTCATCATCGGTGGCGCCTCTGGGAGCCTCAGTGATCCCGATAGTCAACAAGCTGCAGGACATATTCGCTCAGCTCGGGAGCCAGTCAACGATCGAGCTGCCACAGGTGGCGGTGGTTGGGAGCCAGAGCAGCGGCAAGTCGAGCGTCCTCGAGGCTCTCGTCGGGCGGGATTTCTTGCCTCGGGGGAACGACATTTGTACGCGCCGCCCGCTTGTGCTTCAGCTCCTCCAAACTAAGCGAAAGCCGGATGGCATGGAAGAGGAGTGGGGAGAGTTCCTCCATGTCCCAGGGAAGCGATTCTATGACTTCTCGGAGATCCGGAGGGAAATTCAGGTCTTCCATTCGTTTCGATTTCTTTGCCCTGTCTGCTTTTGAGTTTAGTTTTGAAGTTGAATTTGTTGTCGGTCCTTCCAGAAGTTAATTTCGAAGGTTTACCTTTTAACTGCCACTCGAAGTCTATGAAACTAACAAACGACTTCTAGTTGTGAATTTCATAGTCTACTTGTGATTTCTGCTGCTAGAATCTTATAAAATCTTGTGTCAATTACACCACCGGGCATGTGTACTATTGTTTTTATGCATGAGTTTACCTGTTACCTTCTTTGGATTGTCTTTAGGCTGAAACAGCAAAGGAAGCTGGAGATAACAAAGGTGTATCAGACAAGCAAATTCGTTTGAAGATCTTTTCACCAAATGTTCTTGACATCACGCTTGTGGATCTTCCGGGTATAACAAAGGTTCCTGTGGGGGACCAGCCTTCTGATATTGAAGCCCGAATTAGAACCATGATAATGTCTTACATAAAAAAGCCAAGCTGTCTCATTCTAGCCGTAACAGCTGCTAATTCAGATCTGGCAAATTCAGATGCTCTTCAAATTGCTGGAAATGCAGATCCCGATGGTAAGTTCCAGTCCTAATATCACTTTCCAGTTGTGTCTCCACATATTTCATTTGGCTTATTTTCCACTCTTATATTGACAGGTTATAGAACCATTGGAGTAGTCACAAAGGTGACATTGCAAGTTTGATATCCTGTTTCTACATGATTCAGTACTTTCTCTCTTTATTACAAGTTATGACACTTTCTCTTTTCACTTCAGTTAGATATTATGGACAGAGGTACTGATGCCCGCAATCTGCTGCTTGGAAAAGTTATTCCCCTGCGACTTGGTTATGTTGGTGTTGTTAATCGTAGTCAAGAGGTAATTGTGTAGCTTCATACAAGTACTGCTAATTGGCGTTGTTATATGATTTCATCCAGTTGACTGGCAGATTAACTGAGAAAAGAGCAAGAAGCCTTTTTCTTACTTTTCTTTTATTAAGGTGATGTCTTGGACTGATACTGTTATCATAATGTGATATTTCAAGAGGTAGTTGGGTATCTGCACATGATTAATATTTATTGTAATGTATATCATTTCACATCTATTTTGTTTTACAGCTTTACTGGGTGTAGGACAGAATGTCACTTCAAGTTTTTCTTTGTTGTGTATTTTATTTTACTGATAAAATATTGTTTTGAACTACTTGCACTGTTATTAAAATTGCTATTGCCACATTTTCTGTTATTTAATTTTTTTTTCTCACTTTTCTCATTTTCCTTGCCATGTGTTATATGTCTTTTTTTTGGCTAATTGATTGATTGAAAAAAGAATGGTATGTTGGTTATGATTTTCGGTTTTCTTAGACTACTACTGCTTTGATCTCTTTTCTTGGTTCATGGTTTAAATGATTTTTAGATCTTTAAGAAACATTGGAACGATTAGGATTTTAGTGATGTTACATATAGTGTGAAAATGTGCTGCCTGGACTGTCTCCATCATGGAACAGGATTTGACATTTGATCCCAAAGCACTGGTTGACTATCTTGCATTTTTTTATCATTTAATGATATCTTAAATACAGGATATCATACTTAATCGAAGTATCAAGGACGCACTTGCAGCTGAGGAGAAGTTCTTCCGGAGCCGTCCAGTATGATTCCTGTCCTCTAACTGTTGCTATGAATTAGGTAAAATGAATCAGAATAATTCTATTTTCTTTTCTTGTTCACAAAGGTATATAATGGGCTGGCCGATCGCTGTGGTGTCCCCCAGCTAGCAAAAAAGTTGAACCAGGTTAGTTTTCCTGCAATGAGTTTCTAGTGTTATGTTAGAAATGCAATTAGTTATTCACATTTCGTGTCTGTCTGCATGTAGTGCTGAAATTTTGACACGCAATTTCTTCTTTCCTGCATTGTCCATGGGTGATTATTATCTTCCTGCTTTAGGATGCTTTCATTGACTTGTTTGTATGCAATGAACATTATTTGTCGTCTTTTGTTTTGTCTAGATTTTGGTGCAGCATATTAAGGCCATCCTTCCCGGGCTCAAGTCACGCATAAGCAATGCATTGGTTTCTGTTGCAAAGGAGCATGCAAGCTATGGAGAAATCACAGAATCAAAGGCATGCACTTTTCTGTTAGAGCTTCCCTTATTCTGTTTAAGTTCATAAAAGTCTGGCAGACCATTGAATCCATATTACTTCAGTTTCAATTTGGTGTTCTGTGATACTGTTTGATAGAATGGACTAGATAATTAGCTGTTTAGATGAATTAAATTCTATATTTCTTTCATTTGCTGCCTGATTTTCAAATATAATCACATGTACTCATTTTCACTTGTTATCCTTGCTTATATTTTCTTTATTTTATTTTTTTCTTGCTGTCCAAAAAATGGGATAATAGGCTGGTCAGGGAGCTCTTCTCCTCAACATTCTTTCAAAATACTCAGAAGGTAAATGATATTATTTTAGCCTTAATTCTTGCTTTCTGGATGTTGTAGATAATCTATTGTTTTTAATCTCTTTTACGTGCTTAAGATTTGTAATCATATGCAAATTTTTGGTTTTGAAAACAGCATTTTCTTCAATGGTTGAGGGAAAAAATGAAGAAATGTCTACATCTGAGCTGTCTGGTGGGGCACGAATTCACTACATTTTTCAATCAATCTTTGTGAAAAGCTTAGAGGTTTGTATCTAACAAGGAAATCTTTTTTTTTGCCAGAAAATAGAATAGATTTTTCTTAAGCTCTCTGTTTGTAGCCTAGGGGACAGGGATATTGATAAATCGGTAGTCAATGGTTGTTTGTCGGTTCAGTGTGGCTTAACTGTGAGGAAGGTATCTAGTCTTAAAAGATAATCTTAACATAAGTTGGTTGAGAGAATATTTTGTATTTTCATTATTTATCTGGCACTTTATGTTGTCCGACTTGGGGAAAACTACCAGACATGAATCTCTACCTTACTGTTAGTTTAAGCTTCCAGTTACTCCACTCTTCTTATGAAAACATGATGATACATGTCATTTAATTATTGGAGATTGAAGTTTGAGGCTTGATTCATGTTGTTTGGTATAATTGAAAAGCTTGAGAATTTTTTTGGCAAATGCCACTGGATGATGGACATATACTTTAGGGTGCCACAAGAAATGTTTTCTGTGGCTTGATTGAATGAGTTTTGTGCAGGAGGTTGATCCTTGTGAGGATTTGACAGATGATGATATTCGAACTGCCATTCAGAATGCAACTGGTCCCAAGTCTGCTCTATTTGTGCCCGAAGTAGGTTCTCTTTTCCTCTTTCAATGAATTGACATTTTTACTTTTGTATATTATGTTGTTTCCGAAATATCTTTTAAAATGGTCTCTTATGTAACTCATTTTTTCCTGTACTATCGCTCATTTAGGTGCCATTTGAAGTTCTCATTCGAAGGCAAATAGCTCGTTTATTAGATCCTAGCCTCCAGTGTGCCAGGTTTATATATGATGAGCTAATAAAGGTAGAGGTGTTTTGTTTGATATTTTTTGGCACTAGCAATGGCATGCACTGATCTCTAAAATAATTTCCTTCAGATTAGTCACCGATGTCTAGTAAACGAACTGCAACGATTTCCTGTTCTCCGGAGACGAATGGATGAAGTTATTGGTAACTTTTTGCGGGATGGTCTTGAACCATCAGAGACAATGATTGGGCACATAATAGAAATGGAGGTATGCTAAAGCAAGACTATTACAAAACATTATTTCTCTTTCATAATGGTAGTTATATGTGTGTATTAATAATTTTAATTTCTCATTATTTTGTAAGTGTTGTTGGTGCTTTGTTTCCTTTCTCTTACTGCAGACTTATTTTTATATCCATACTAACTCTTCCAGGTTTTTGACAATTGTGGCTTGTCTGATGCTCTAAGCTTACTTTTTTCATTGCACTATTTCTCTGAGGTGTTTATATGATTCAAAGTTCTGAAGATATTTTGTTCAATCTTTAAAATATTGGCTCATGGTTTTTTATTGATTAAAAACCTCCTTTGAACCTTGAATATTGTTGTTTCTTTCTCTCTATTTTTTTGTTGTTGAAATGGGTGGAACCTATAGGTGTTGATTAATAGACATTTTAGGATTATTTCAGAAGATATTAAGTCATATACACTTAATTATTGTAGATGGATTACATCAACACTTCCCACCCAAATTTTATTGGTGGAAGTAAAGCTGTGGAGATTGCATCACAGCAGGTTAAATCTGCCAAGCTTTCTTTGCATATGAATAGACCAAAGGTATCTGCTCTTCAGCTAAAGTTCTTACTATTGTGCTTTATACTTGAAAGTCCTGTACCAGGTTAGTTGTGAATCATTTATTTTACTATTCATTTATATATTCTTGCCAAGTAGGATGCAAATGAGGCTGATAAGGCACCACCATCTGAAAAAAGTGCAAAATCCCGGGCCATTCTTGCTAGACAAGTTAATGGATTTGTTACTGATCAGGCATGAAAAACTTTTGTTTTCTAGCTGTTCTTTGAATTCTCTATTCTGAGTTTGTACTGCTGTAAAGCTGGTTTAAATAACCTATCCTTGTGGTTTCAATCACAGGGAGTCCGTCCTATGCCTGAGGCTGAAAAACATGCACCTCCTGGTAATTTATTTCTAAAGAAAATTTCAACAGAAACAAGTCTTACCTATTTAATTGGTGACTCTTGGAAATGGCTTTTGTGGAAAACATTTAGGATTGTTATAGAATAACTTCAGATTATTACTCTAGCTTATGAAACTGTGATTTTTTTCAGGGATTGCAAGTAGTTCAAGTTGGGGTATTTCCTCGATTTTTGGTGGAAACGATAATTCTCGAATTTCTGTCAAGGAAAATTCAACTAGTAAGACATATAATGAACCTGCACATAGCATGGAATCTATGCATCAGAGCTTCACAACGATCAATTTAAAGGAGGTATATGTGGGGCTAATAGTCTAAAGATCCATTGCCATCAATCCCATATCAATCAATTTTGCCTATATATATTTGTATTTTTTTAAAGGAATATCTAATAAGCTTGTATTCTATATGTCTGAAGCCCCCAACGATATTGAGGCCTTCAGAAAGCCATTCAGATGATGAATCTGTTGAGATTGTTATCACAAAGTTGCTGTTGAGATCCTATTACGACATTGTTCGAAAGAATATCGAGGACTCTGCACCAAAAGCGATTATGCATTTCCTGGTAATTTTAACTATGTTGCTGTGGCAGCTCTATGTCAAGCTCATGGTAGACAAGATTGTTGCATGCTATCTTTGATTTTCTTTTAAAAAAAATTCATTTGCTGTGAAATTCCATCTCTTAGGAGAACAAACAGCTGTCACATTTGACTGGCATATTACTCAACTAAACCCTTATTCTCGGTTTGTGCATAGCATGTGCCTCCTCATCGGCTTCTTGAATTCGCTAGTACTGCTCCTCTCTTTACGTAGTTTCCCACTGCATGACATGTGCGTCTCCTCTTCAGCTTCTTGAATTCTCTTGTAATGCCCTCGTCTAGACATGGTTTACCACTGCATAGCATGTGCTTTGCCTTCTTGAATTATCCTGTACTTCACCCTTTTTACATGGTTTGTCACTGCATAATATGTGTATCCCCTCGTTGGTTCTTGAATCCTCATTGTTCTTCTCCCATTCCCTTATCTGCGTTGACAAAGAAGACTATTAAAATTAGAACTATGATGGGAATGTAGAGGACGGCATTGCACTGGAGAATAAAGGTTGCTTTTATAGGCTCTGGTGACCACAATAAACATTAGGTTATCAAAACAATACAATATATTATGGCTTCCTTCAGCATCTTGCCTATTTTGATTGCCTGTGGAAGGTTCTTATATATGTGTATTTGTCTTTGCTAATCATTATGCAGGTAAACCACACAAAACGTGAACTGCACAATGTATTCATTAAAAAGCTTTACAGGTGCTGTGTGATTACTTATAATTATCTTAGCCAATCAAAGTTAAGATTGCATACAACTTTGTCATGTTTGATCTTTCTTATGCTATGCGCCTTATCCAAACAGAGAGAACCTGTTTGAAGAGATGTTGCAGGAGCCTGACGAGGTAGCTACAAAGAGAAAACGAACTAGGGAAACACTGCGGGTTCTCCAACAGGCTTTTCGGGTGGGTTTTCTTATTTCTATATTATGCATTTAGCTGTACAAGACTTGCACTGATGACGAGCGGATCAAATATATAACCTTTTCAAATCAAGTGGTCATGATAACCAAACATTTTACTAAAGTTCTTGTATAACGATGAAGTGGATTTTTTTCTACTTTCGTCAGTCAACTTGCTTGCTGCACCAAAGATAGTCCTTACCTCATGTTGACACTTGTTGTGCCCTCTTGTGATTCTTTTCTTGTCCAGACATTGGATGAGCTACCATTGGAAGCTGAGTCAGTTGAAAGGGGATACAGTTTGGGTTCTGATACAACAGGTTTACCCAAGATCCATGGATTGCCAACGTCATCAATGTATTCTACATCAAGTAGTTCCATCGACTCCTACTCGGCTTCTCCCAAGAACCCAAAGTCCCGAAAGTCATCGCACTCGGGGGAACTACACTCATATAATTATGCTAACTCAGATTCTAATGGAAGTGGACGTCTTTACATGCCAAGCCTCTATCCAGCAGTTGATCTGTAAACCATTTGAATCAGTGGATTGCCTGTTTGATTGCTCGCTTCTGCAATGATAATCAAAGTTACATCTTCCCGAGCTGGCTGAAATATATACAGGGGCCAAGTGGATGTGAGACTTCTTATTTTGTTTATTAGATAGTGCTACTAGGCTTATAATTTCATTTTTTTACGAGGCTCCGGCGAGAATAACATGGAGCAAACGATTCTTTTTTGTTCTTCGTTTCCTTTTTCTTCTTTTTCTATCAGATGCAGTAGCAACAGCAGCGCATACCTTGCAGACAGATATTTATATATATTTTTTTGGAATAGTTTATACAGATTTGATTGCCTTGCGTTAATGATGTAAGCCTTTCTTCAGTCTTGGGCAAACGGCCGTCACTGTTATTACTACCATCCAATTGAACATGGACGGAGCAATCTGTTGTGTTGATTGATGGATAACTGATTGTTTCCGTGACCATACATACAAGTTAGCCTTTTAGCAATGAAATTAGGAGATCCGAAATAAAGGTCGTTTTTATATGCTCCGTTATCAATACAATTTATTGTGGTTTCCACCAACATTATGGTCATTTCGATTGTCCTTTGAACGGATTTTATATAAGTAATAAAATTTCCATGTTTCTAGCTCTGATGCTCAGTTGAAGCATATTGTCTATCAATATGAATGAATGAGATAAATTCAACTGAATAAGATTCATAAATAAATAAAATTTGTGGTAAACTTTTTCACATTCAAGTCAAACATGTGTTTTGGGAGGTCAATAATGTTATTGACTATTTTCTTTCTGAATAAAGATTCTAAATTTTAGTATATACTTTGTTAGAGATGAAAAGTGTCGCCAGGTCACAATTGATTGGATTTCTAGTCATTTGGTCTCTAGCTCAGTAGGTCCGGATATATATGTGTGTGATGGATCATAACTATAATGTTGAGTTGAGTTTCTAACCACATAGTCCAAAAGATATATCTTGTTACAACTCGTTACCTGGCTCTGGATCACAACTACAATGTTCGGTTAGGTTTCTAACCACATAGATCAAAAGATATATCTTGTTACAAATGATCCATCACACAACACATATAAACTCAAGAGGTCAAAAGTTATCCAATCTCACATAAAAAAAAGAGTGGGAGGTATTGGACTTATATGTATTGTGTGATAGATCATTTGTAACAAGATATATTTTTTGGATTATGTGATTAGAAACCCAACAAACATTATAATTGTGATCCATTATGTGCATATATACATCTGATCTTGTTGGGTCGTGAACCGGGTCATGACAGAAAAACCCTTTATATTGGCTTTTTTAAGTAACTCATTAATGGAACATGACTATAACCCCTTAGATAGATGCGGAAGAATTTACAAAAAGGACAATAATGTAATTGAGTCATTTCTCCTAAAAATATATAACTCCATCTATCTAACTTATACATTTCGCATTCAAATTAATTTTCGATAGCCATAATCATATTGGATCCAATGAGAAGACGACAGCCCATTGGAGTTATCTCCTTCAACTTTATCATTGTTCTTCAATATTAATCGCCTCGGCAGAGTGTCCCACCAAACAAGTTGCATATACGCTCTGGAGTTGGACCACAGACAATAAACACCACCAACAATAGTGATTCCACGAGTAGATTGAATCAGGTATTGAGTTTAGATCAGATTATTTTTCTTATTTGCATTCATTAATTATGAAAATAGTAATCTAATCGAGTAAGTAAGAAAATCTGAACCTAATTTTGGTTACAATTCCCGAAGAAAAAAATATATTGTATTTATACAGACAATTTTATCATTGATTATTTTTTAATCATTATAACTATTTTCTTCTTCTAGGTACACTTCATCAAAATAAATAGTAATTTATATATGTACTCATTTAATTTTTTTTATGATAATAGATAAAAATTTATTAATTACTAACCAGTCATCATGTACAATAAAGGACAGAAATCATTACCCAACTACGAAAAACATGAATATCTTACTCACTTAATATTAACTTTAATGTAAAAGAGTATTTAAGTAAATTTATTTCATTTCAGTGATTGAGATTGCACATTGATTGATCAATCTAATCAGCATTCCTATGTTACCTAAAAGAATTCAATTTGAAATACTAATCACAATCCTAGCCATCCAAACGTAATATTTATACTTGTATAGATTTGATGTAACGCTTAGGATTAAATATGAAATTATTTTTTTCTATTTGTTTATTTTGTTTAACCAAATAGAAAATTAATTAATATAAATAGGTTCCGATTCATGTCTATTATCACATAGCTGAAATGGCACTCAACCTATTGAGCTCCCCTAACATTGTCTTGATTAATCATAGAAATGCACCCAGTAATCACAGGTTTCTCATTCTGCAAGGGGAAGACGCTACTCCACCTATGGTTACCAACCAACCAGTTGGACCTACGATTTTTTGCAGTCTTCGAAGAATGATAATGTCACGACCCGGTTCCTGGACCCTCGACCCAGCAGGTCCGAACGTGTATACAAACGTGATGGATCACAACTGTAACACTGAGTTGAGCCTAAGATGCAACTTTGTTACAAATGATATCATCACACAACACATATAAGTCCAAAACCTCCCCCATTTCTTTCCGATGTGAGATTGGGTAACATGACCCCCTTACGGGCTGTGTCTCACAATATCCCCTCCTTATAAAGCTTGTGTCCTCACGAAAAAAACCCAAACATAACTGACTTGGGCCCAAACGTGAAACATAATTCAAGAGTTCTGTGTTCTGTTTTTAAAAAAATATTCAATTCTACCTCCCCCATTTCTTTCCGATGTGAGATTGGGTAACATGACCCCCTTACGGGCTGTGTCTCACAATATCCCCTCCTTATAAAGCTTGTGTCCTCACGAAAAAAACCCAAACATAACTGACTTGGGCCCAAACGTGAAACATAATTCAAGAGTTCTGTGTTCTGTTTTTAAAAAAATATTCAATTCTATCCCCATCCCACCCCATGTTTTTTTAAAAAATATTCAATTCTGTCCCCATCCCACCCCACCCTTCTGACCACCTATAGCTGGGATTTGTACCCAGGATCTCTTCCAACCCCATCAACGGTCATGCCATCTGAGCTAAGGCTTCTTGGCTCAAGAGTTCTGTTCTGTAGAGTTGTACTTAAATCCTGATCGATTAACTGGAAATGCAGGGGGCTGATTTGTGCAAAGCTTTCCTACAAGAATCTAGGTGGAGATACAGGAATGTTACACCATCATTTGAAGATTACTTGGAAAATGCGTGGCGATCTGGGTCAGGATGTCTTATACTCAAACATGCCTATATGCTCTTGTCTGAAAACATCTCCGAGCAGGAAATCGATCGCTTGACGAACCACAGTGAAATGCTACGCTGGCCCATCCATTATTTTTCGATTCTGCACTGGTTTTGAGCACTTCATCGGTATTTAAACTATATATCCTATCTCAGGGATTCTTCTTGCGTTCAACCCTTTTATCCAACATCCGTCGTTCGCTTTTAGGCCGGGGCAAGTGGAGGTGAAACTACGAATGCAATCTCTTGCGACATGAATGAAACAGGGCTTCGATCCAGAGGAGCTTGCTCTGGATCACATAAACAGATAGATTGACCAAGCCCGGAAGAAGATGAGCCAATCTTTACTTGGTGAGAGCCCTTTTCCTAAATGGTTTACGGAAGCAACTTAATCTTGCTAGGATTTTCCATTGCACATACCAGCATGGAGATGGCCATGGAGCTTCCGATATAAGATCAAAACGCAGAGTTCATTCGATTGAGCCCATCCCATACTTCTGAACCAAGTATGAATGGCAACTATGGCCCAAGAGTAATCGAATAAAGCCCTTTACCTGGAAAAAATAGCCTACAATTCAACCCAACTATTTCATGAACTAAACCTGACAATAGATATTGGGAAAGCCCAAGGGTAGTTCAGTTCTAAACAAGTCCCACCTTGGAATAAGAATATAGAGTCGTACATGCATTGGAATGATCAAGATGAGTAGCGTCCAAGGGAAATAGTAGTGGGGTTTTCGGTTTCTCACATTAATGCTCTCTTCATTTTGTGCCCACAATGACCAATGTGAGACAACCCATATTTTCCATTATGTATAAGAAAACAATATCGTGTTGGTGTCTGTGTCGGTATTGGTATTGGTATCGTTCATAAAATTATTTTTATTATTTCGATCGAATAATAAAGGATAGTAATCTTTTTCAAAATTATTAGCATATATATCAAGGCACATGCATAAGATTCACGGATTTATTATGTTTCAATAAATAGATAATTTTATGAAGAATCGTTAATTTTATAAAAAATCGTCAATTTTATGAAGAATCGACCTAAATAGATGGACCTGTATGAATAGTTGTTATCATTCGTACAGATAAGGATATGATAATAATACAGTGGGCCTTGAGAGGTTATGTCACTTTCCACTTTGACTTGTTTGTATGCGCATATGTGGTGGTTTTGCTGATGGAATTTAATGGATGACAAGAGAAGAGGCACTTCTTTCGTTTGGATCCGTTTATATTGGTTTTTAGGTCACTCGTAGAAGGAACTATCTCTGCGTTCCGCCTGGTCGAGCTGTATAAACATGGCTGTGATGGATCAATTGAGTAGACCGCCGCTTGGGTTTATCTCCTTCAAGTTCATGATCATTGTTCTTCATTGTCCGAGCAGTTGTCCCACCAAAGAAGATGCATGTACGTAAGCTTTTGAGTTGGGCCATGGACAATAAAGAACACCAACGATAGTGATTCCAACTAGCAGAGAACACTTCTAATTGTGTCGGGCAGTATATTTCTCACTGGCCCACATTTTCCTGCTCTGCTCGTAATGCTGCAATGGCTTCCTGCGGCTACCATGTTTAGTTGGGTGGTGCTGGTCGACCCACATGGTCGGTACCATCAACTTCCCAACAAATAATTAATAGAATTGGAAGTTGGTACCAATAACTGTACAAAAATCGGTGGAGTTTCGCTTACCGGCTAAGCCATGTTACTCTGTATTGTATGCAAAGGAATCATTTCCATGCGTACACAGAGAAAGAAACACTGCTGTAGATTCTAAGACCTGCAATTAATGCTTATCGAGCCCATATCTTTCGCCTTGCGTGTGGTATCAGGAACTTGTGTGGACAAGATAGGATTGATCACCAATCTAAATCAATTTTTATAGTATACTTTTGCATATGGGAATAGAGATTAGCTTGTTTCTTACTCTTGAATCTCTGTAAAGACTTGTTTGAGCTGTATGATTGGATGGCAAAAATTATTTGTTTTTAAATAAAAAATCAAAGATTTGAAGCTTTATTCACGAGAATGCAAGTAGCTCCTACTGGGGTTTTACCAACACCACAGATTTTCCTTACGAGTAGAACCATATGCTCAAATTCATCATTGTTTGCCCAGAGCGAGAGGGACGTGGAAGTGGACTTTTGCATTAGCGAGCTGTGCCTATAGAATAATGCAGAGGGAATATCAGAAGACACTTATGAAGAAGCAACTAAAAAGTTTTCTGCCTTTTTTCCTGTAACTGTACAACCAAGAACTCGATCCCCAATAAAGGAAACATTTCTCGGGCAGCTTTACTTTTTATCAGAAAAGAAAGACAAAGGAAACAACAAACCCAGAAGATCCTCATTCTGTACAAATGAAAGATATTATAGACATGCAGACAATGAACATGATAATTCTACTCTGTCAGGAACACAGCCTGGGTAAAGATCTTGCACTACTATGGCTTGATACTCTTGACTTCAAGATTTTTGTCATCTGGGTTTGCATTTTCATGCAAACTTTCTCCAATTCCATCACCCTCCATTGCATTCCCTGCAAATGTGCTTTAAGCTCCTCTTTGTCGGTCGAAATGTCAAGTTTCCCGGCATATAGCACAATTTGGTCAGTGGCTTCGTTTTTCTTCTCCTTGTTTCCAGTACCACTAAAACCAGAAGGTGAATCACCACCGAGTTTTGTATCATTCTTGACTTGGAGCAAGCTTTTGAGCTTGGCTTGTTGACACATGAGAGCTTGGGTTGCGCTTCTTGAAGGAAACTTTTTGTTCTCTGAAAGGTGTAGGCATGCTTCAGCTGAGAATTTTTCATAGTTTAGTGCACAACATATCTTTATTTTCTCTTCTTCAGACAGTCCACTATGCACCTACAGGAAAAAACAGATTGGATCTCAAACACGCGAGTATAAGAAAACTGGAGATGACATGTTGTGTTTCTTGATGCTGTAAAAAGTTTAATTTGGAAATTTCAAGCATATGAAATGCTAATGTATTGAAGAGAATACCTCTAAATACATATCCATGGCTCTGTAAATTCCATCATAAGAGTCTCTGGCAGAATCTGGTAAAGCCATGGCCAGGGCTACAAACTTTGAAGGTCTCAAACTAGGATCTGGGGCCACTTCTGCTAAATACAAGTCCATCAAACGGGCAATTTTTCTCAATCTCGAGGTGGATATTTGGCAGATTCCTCCACTCTGAAGAGCTTTCAAGAGCCTTAGAATGAGGTTCACATTATATAAGTAATTCATCCCATGTGGAGATGGTATAAGCAGATTATCTAAAGTTGCTTGATCCATCTGTGAACCTATCATACTTTCCAACTTATTCCTGCTACCTTTGCTTATTCCCAGATTCACAGACGTTCGGAGAATCCCAAATAAACTCTTCAGGGAAATGGAGTTCCCATCAAGAATATAAAGCATGTCAATCACAGTTTCAACAATTTTGCACTTCTCATCAGAATTGGCAGAATGGTACTTTGATTTCTGATAATAAAAGAGAAATTTGCTGATGATAGCAGGGTCAAGCTTTCGTGAGACCATGGTTTTGATAGCCTTTTGAACCAAACTATTACTCAAAACCAAAAGATCCTCAAACCACCAGTTTGCTCTTGAGAAGCTATTCTTCAAACTCTCTGTGCTTCTGGTGTCACACGAAAACCGGAATCCAGAGCTTTCTGGGGAAGAAGTTGATGGACATGGACTTGGCTCACCTGACAATGCAATCCTTCCAATAAGGGAATCCATACATTTCTCAAGAATTCCCGAACAATTTTCGAACGGAATTATTCGTTGGCACTGCTTAACAATGACCAAAATCTCTGACCATGACCAGTAGTTAATCTCTTGAAGTGATTTTTCAGTCTGTTCCATTAAGTTATGAGCTCCGGATATAGACTTGTTCATTTCCATGAACTGTGCAGCAGAGTACAGAAGGGAAATATTGCAATGTGTTATTTCAATCACACCATTATTGTAGCAGAACCTTGATATTAGCTCGAAACCCTCAGCACCTCCAGGAAACTCGTTAAATATTACTTTGAAATTTCCTGTATCGCTTGTTGATTTACCAAATAGTTTGCTTAATCTTCCTGAATATAGAGACATTATTCTCTGCAATTATCCAGTGGAAGGAACGTTAACAAAGAAATGTTTGTGCACTGATACAATTCCTACACAAAGAGTACAGTTGTTCTATACGACCAATCAGAGATAAGGGGAAACTGAACTATAGAAGACAGACAACGACAGGATTTGACAAAAGCAGTATGAATGTTCAAACTGGTGACTAGGTGCTCAGTAGGCAAATCATATGTAATAAACGCTACCCTTTTGTGTTTTACTTTCATAACGGAACCTTTCATTGCATTAAAACCACACCAAGAGAACAAATTGAAGCTGGCAAAGTTGAAAAAGAGAGAAAGAAAGGAAACCTACAGCAAACACCTGCAAAAGAAAGGTGTGAGGTCGCTGTAGATGATAAATTGTGTATGGTAACCAAAAGCAAAGATGTCAGCCAAACAACCCCAGCAAAGAAGGGCAAATAAACAGTAGTAAATGCCATGAAAGCAACTCTTAGTCCTCAAAAGGAGCGAATAAAACAAATAAAGGCATGAACATTTAATTACCCCACCACAGCAGCAGCAATAAATGAGGGAAGAAACTGAACAGAAAGGTTTCTCACAGTGGTTTTAGCAAGTAGACAAAATAGAAAAAGAGAAGATATGAGAAGTTCCTGATCATTAATGAAATTTGATTCAATTCTTCGAAAGAACAAACAAAAAAGATAGACAAGTTGAGAACCACACCCCACTACCCCACAATGTTGGTGCAAAACTTAATGGAGCTTCTAGTACAACAAGAAATCATTGCGAGTAACATGGGAGAGTTACAGAGAGAAAATACCAGGAATGTAAGAATCATGAAACTACTCAAATTCTACATTTAACAGGCACAAAAGGAACCTAACAGAGCCTGTGAATCTGTATTAGGACAAGACAAATACGTGACCAACATCAAGCATCCAGAGTTTAAGAATTCATGGTGAAGAAATGACTTTAGTTACAGAAAGGAAAGGCGCACCAAAAAGATCAGAGCAAATCAATCGGAAAAAGATGGTCTTTCAAAAGTTTAAATCGCTGCAAAGTGTAAACCGGGGGTGGGAATGTAAAGTGCAGAGTTATATTTTTACCTTGCTCACCAAAAACGTCTCTTCTCCATTGACATCCACTTCGAGATCACAGTAGCCAGCCATTACCAATCAACAAAGTAAAAAACCCACCACAAATTAAGAGCCTGTCTTTGCAGGAGAAGAAGAAAAACAAAACTCCTTCTCTATTCTGTCTATGGAAGTACTCTTATCAGAAAAGAAAGGACTTCCTAGCCAAGAGAGAACCAACTAAAAGGTCATTAACACAGTGGCATCCAAGTACATAACTCCTGGACAGACAAGTAAACAAATAGAAAAATGCAAGTCACTTGGTTTGACGAACTGAGTTCTAAGTCACTTGGTGCAGAAGCAAGCAAGGTGATTCCCAACTGAGGGGTGAGTGTGTATGTGTGTTGATGGGGTGGGAAGAGAAAGAGGGACAAGTCCCAGACAGAAGGCAAGAACCAAGTTGTGTAAAGACAGACGAGAGAAGAGTAGTAATATAATAGCATCTGACAGATGAGATAAAAATGCACTAGGACGAAAGTGAGAGAGACAGAACAAATACCTACAAAAACAGTTGGTGGTGGTGGTGGTGATGTGTGTGACCACAAAAGTCACAAACTCCTATCTGACATTCCTATAAAAAAATTGCTTCTGATATATCAGAAGCAAACAATTATATATATCTGGTAAAATCTACTTCTAGAGTTCACTGATATACTGCAACAACTTGTTTTTATATTCTTGTCATTTCCTTGAGATGATCTTATCTATAACATTAAACTGAAGCTTTCTTCCTGGCTTTTCCTCCATTTTTTTCCCAGTTCCTTTGTCTGCAAGTGTGCCATAACCACTCTATATTATATACTCTCTACTCTACACATTTCACGTTTCCGTCTCTACCTTTTGTTTTTTGGACCAAACAAAGAGAATCTCCATTTCTTACAAAAGAGTGGCGTTGTTCCGGACGGTGTTATGATTACTAAATTGTCCATTTGACAATTTTCATATGAACAATGGGGGCCCATTGCTCTTTTTATAGCGGGCTCTACTGGGCTCCACCTGAAAGCCCGTCAATTTTCCTCCAACCATGAATCGTCGTGGTGGTTTTCATCATGCTACTAGGGTTGTATCCCATTTATTTTCCTGATCTCTAGAGGCTCCTACTTCAGATTCTACTGGTTGTAAACTTTGGTGGGCTAACTTGGTCGATAATGGTCTATTAACTTGCTCTACAGGTGACAGGACGGCGACGTAAACCTGACGAGTATCCAGAGATTAGCTAAGAATCGACCTACCCAAACCCATCAGGTCTTTCACCGTATCCTTAAAAACTATCCGTCTTCTCTTTTTTGGTTGTAGAAAGCACTTTCTTGGGGGGAACATGGAAAACACGAGGCACCGGCACACCTGCTCAGTTCTTACGCCATTATTGCTGCAGACGATAGAAGCAGATGGGAGTCATGTGATCCTCAGAGGTCTCTCTCTAGTATTATTTGCTGTGAGTTCAGATTGCATTAGCTGTAAATGAAGCTCAAAAATCTTGTTATGGTATTACTATGAGGATTACTCCTGCAATTACAGAAGGAACGAAACGAAGGATGATTGATTAATTAATTACAAAGCATATGGTACCGTGAGGGCGTTTACTTCCATAAAGGTTAAAGTAAGTGGTAAGTGACTCTTTTTGCAGGGATGTGACAGAGACTAAAAAGATGAGATTTTGGATTTGAAATCATGAGCCAATCATCTATCTCTCTTCTTTGGAATTCCAAACTCCACAAATAGGGCAATCTCTTAATTAGTTAATTATAGAACCAAAGATGAGTTGTTTCTCTTTTGTAATGTATGAAAGGTTGAATTTTTTAGATTATCCTAAACCCAATTGAGTTCAAAATTTTTGTCATTTTTTTTTTTTGTGTTCGGAATGAAGTCAAAATCAACTAAGATATTTGTTTTTCTTTGCCTTTTTGCTCATACAAGTGAGATAATCTATGGATTTACAGATGGGATTACACGAGACAACCAATATATTTTGTGGGATCTTAATGTTAACTTTTGCAAGGACAGAACAAAAGTTAATTGCTTTTCCATTACAGTAGTAATCAGACAACAAAAAAGCAGGAAAAAAAAGAAGCCTATTCCTTGTTCCTGATCGATCCCATCATTTCAAATTTCAAATAATCATTGTTGTGTTATCCCGTGAAATTTGTAAATCACCTTCTGTTCAAGTTGAGTTTTCCTTACCTTTGTTAGCTATATCAACAGAATACGAACTGAGTTAGAGGAAAATAATTTACATATTTTTTTGGCATAGGTGGTCAAACTAAACTAGGTACGTAATAATAGCCTTTCTAAGTACATCTTATGTTACTATTATAAGCTAATAGGAGAATCATGTACTCCACATGCCAGTGACAAAGAATATCATTATGGATATCAATTAGCTTGCAAGTCTAAGAAACCATCAAAACCCTAAGCTTTTATGTGATATAATCATATGATTTGACATATGTCATCATTGTCAATATTGTGAATTAACCAATAGATCAAATTGTAAATGAGGTTTGCAAAGGTGATTATACGAGATTAACCAGTTGATTAGTGGGATCCTGAAGTAAAACTTTTACATGGACAGAACAAAGACCAATTATTGGCTTTCCAAGCTCGTGCAGATCAGATAACCCAAGAAAAAGTACTGCAACAAAAAGCCTGGTCTTTTTTCCTTGATTGAACTATCATTTCAAATTTCAAATCGAAGGTAATAACTCAGAAACCATCCTTTTTCCGTAGCACAATATAACAATTTTTTTTGTTCGCACGAACACTACAGCTTTACATTCAAACTTTTAGAAACAAAATTTGGGCTGCGAATGCTACGTAGCCTTGTGACCTTGTTTATTATCTAACTTGAATGGTTGTAAAATTTGAAGGGCCTTCATGGATCCAAACCTACTGCACAACCCATGAATAAGAATCCACTAAAATACTGGATTTACGAGTCGAAGAGATGGTTGCGATCTGCTATATTAAGCCCAATATGAGAAGGCATTAACAGTTCTTTTTTCTTGGTAACAAGGAGCTCGGGCATTAATCAAACGCCTGGACGGAACAATTTGAGACCAGATATATCATAACAAATTAAGGCATTAACGGTTCTTAATGGATTAATCAGAGTACCAGGGTGAAGACTTAACTTGGATGCGCGCACAAGGGAGAACGCCAATCTGCGACTCAATATCGGGGAAAGGAAGGCGACTATTCATGCAAAGTGGCTGTTTTCCCGATATTTGAGCCATCTTCCTTTTCCATCTTTCACATGAAACAAAAGGTTCAGGGGATAAGAGAACATCGTGATTGAGGATAATATTTTGTCATGCAAATTAAGACAATATGCACCTCTGTTTCCAATGATGCTGTTTGATGCACAAATTCCAAACCTGTGAAAAGGGATTATAATGCAACTTCACGTATCCCTCATAGCCCAATAGAATACATGCATAAACTTGCGAAAGACCATATAACCTGAGGAATGAGATCAGTTGCAGCGGGACTTTTGTCACTGCAAAGCTGTGGCCTTAGCCGCACATGAAGATATGTCTCTGTCACTTTACAAGACAATCCACTACAAATCTTGTGATTTGGATTGTACATTGTTTCTTTACAGTTAAAAGGAAGTTTTCTTGCTTTATTTCTGCTATTCTTAGCAATACAGCTCTGCAATATATACAAATACTCTAACTTCGCTACTATATATGTAGTCCAGTGATTCAACACCATCATTGGAAACAAAGGGGTGGCTGCATAACTGAGACATAACATCACCTAAACTACAACTATGCTAAGAGAGAACGTTGACACTTTGTTCCAAGTAGATAAGGATTGCAAAAAAGAAAAATACATGGATGCTTTGATCCCTCTAGTCTTGTGGCTTTGTTAGTTCGTAGCTGTCTTTGCAAAAAGTGCGTCTACTTTGGACAATATAACAGCACCTATTCTCTTGAGATATGCTTTTGGAAAGGCTATATATAACAAATGGATATGATTCAAAAACCAAACTTTCCAACCATTTTTAAAAAATTAAAATATATTCACTATTCTATGTTGATTAATTTCTTTTTGTTATATCGTAAATATATAGTTTCGGAAATTATAAGGCATTCCTCATCACTAAGCTCTTATTCTACTCTACTCTACTCTGGACACTTATTAGATAGTTCTGTTGTCTTTGTTATGTCCGTTGCATTGCATCATAGTTGGAGGAACCGTTAAGAAAATGCTTGAAGTAAGCTTTGCTCCTTAAATGATGCCATAATCATCCAATAGATTTATTTTGTTTATTCAGACTTAATACGATGCCGTAGCTAACAATTATGAAAGGCTAATAAAGGCTGATCAATTTTGCAGTCTTAAGGAAGGCTGGGTTTGGGCCAATTCTGGGCTTTCTTCTGGAAAGCGACAGCGATACTTAATTGGGCTTTGCCATATTTGTTATATATAAATAAATAATTATATATTTTTCAGAAAATCCGTGGCAATTGGGTCAGACAGTCAAAATTTGAACAATCCACGACGACCCGGATAGCTGAAGGCGGTTCCTCCTAGATTACCGTTGACGGGAACTGACGTCAGGTCTCTCTATCTTCCTTAAATTGATAAAATGCAGTTCTCTTTTTACTCTCTCCTCTTGCGGCGACTGATCCCTAGTCTCTTCAAAGATGATCATAGCAAGCGGAAAAGAGGAGAGCGATTCTCCAATTTCGTCAAGAAAGTTCGAATTGCTTAGTCTGGAAGGAGAAATACCCGCTCTAATTGTGAGTCCTGTCAAGGAAAAAGCCAACAATCACGTCGCTGAAGATTGTACAACCCCAATTGCCAAGGAAAACAGGATTCTCAGAGCGATGACTTGCCCTCTGGCGCCAAGGAAACGTCGGAATCCTCTCTCCGCAAGAGGTGGTGCAGCGAAGAAATCCTGGCCTGTGAGGAAAATTTTCAACTCCCCGGAGCTGGAGTCCATGCTCGGAGTCAACTTCCCTATTTCCTCTTCCAAGATTGCTTGGAACTTAGCGAATCAATACTGTTAAGAGCTGAACGCGTAGAAGAAATCGATAGAATTGTAATTTCAACGAGGGATTTGTGTACGGTAAACCGTTATGGTCGGTTCCATTTTTTTTGTTCGAATTACCATAGTAAATTTGATTCGACCCACCTAGTTCCATTAAGGCAGGTTGCAAGTGAACACTACCACAAAAGAAAAGCACAGTCCAAATAATGTGTAATTTTCTTTTGAGTAGAAGTGCATTTGGTTTTAATATTTGATCCCATCAATGCATTAGGTTTTGAGATTAATCTTTTTCCCCCGGATCCAATCAATAAAAATAAACACCCGATTACCCGGAAGAGTAACTGTATTAACTATATACATAGACCACAAGTTCTCCATACTAAAACCATTGGTCACACAATAAGTGCTGTTTAGAATTCTGTGCGTCTATATCAAAAGTCTACAACGTTATACGGCGCCATCCATGACAGGAAACCATATTTATTGTGTGCGCCGGATAAAAAGGATATGAAACTTGAATTCACCAAATTCTATCAAAACGACAGTTCAATCAAGCACCTGACTCGTGATAACCGTAGTGATCCGAAAATAAGTTGACATCAAACTTAACCTCCTACCCCATTTCCGCTCATGTCACATCATACTTGGAAAGCCATGAAATTCTTTGTATGCACATGTTGCGGCTCCACTGCGGTGGTGGCATTACCGGAGGTGGAGGGAAAAGCCGCACCCAAAGCCGATCCGCCTCATCGTACTCTCACCGGAAAGACCACTGGTGCCAGACGCAACAGGCAAAGCGGTGGGTCAGCTACGCATTGAAGCCCCGAGCTTTCCTTGGCACAGAAACAAGGTTATCGTACATGCGTGAGTAATCCCAGTTTCTCCAAACAAGACTGTTCAGTCTGACAAGAAAACGTTAGGTTTGAGAGAATTGTTTGCCGTTGCTTGCAGCCAGCGTGGCCTTAGCGACAGCTACTTCAAAATATAAGAAATATATCATTTTTACTGCAAATATTGTATTTATGAGTTTCGTTACGGGGAAATAAATAAATAATATTATGGACATTTAACTAATAACGAAGCCTGGTTTGGTAGATCTTATCCACCGGCCCATCTCTAACTTACAACAATGTCCCCATAAGTTTGGGCTCCCATAAAAGTTAAGAGAGCCCAATTACATTTACACAGAAAGCTCAAGCCCACCATTAAATACATTGGCCCGCCTAAGTTTAGCGCCATTCGCCGAAATATTTTATCCTACTAAACATCTCCGATTCCATCTTCAAAATGACTATACCAGGCTTATAGCCTCGGGAGTCGGGTCTACTACTACCGGAGAACAGCAGAGAACGGGGTGTGCTCGAAGGTTTCGGAGGATTTGCAATGGCTGCCAGCTCAGAACAAACCTCATGCCATCGGCATATTTGAGATATGAGAATGCAAATCTTGTTCGCCCTCATGCGATCATTCACGACCGCATCAAACAAGCATGAGATGTTGTTCTCAGAAGAAACGAGATCCCGATGAAAATCGTCGACTAGAATGTGCAGAAGCGGACTGGATTTGGGAAATTGAGTCGAGTCAATGGCCGAGCCTTTTGTTTTTAATTTGTACAAAAGGAACGCCGTCATGGTTTTATCACATCAACAGGGGCAGTTGAGTAATTGTCTATGCTGGCATAGCCATCCATAAAAATACAGGTTTTATATAAAAAAAATAAATAAATAAAGAAGGCAAAGCCCAAGAAGGTTTCGTATTTCTGGACCAAGAGCGTAACGAAGAGCAAAAGACCGAAAACTCAAAGATTTAGCAAAAGAGAAGAAAAATATAAATAAGACACCACAGAGAGAGAGGGGAGAGCGAGAAGGAGAGGGAGAGGGGGAATTTCTTGTTCCTTGGCTCTTATTTATTTAATTATTTTGTTATTTTCGATCTGTATTTCATCAAACACAACTAAAAGCTATCTTTCTCTCTCCACACGCTCTCTTCAAAACCTACAAGTTCCCTCCCCGATCTGTCGTCTCAGGTCGTTTAGTTATTTCCCGGTAATTTCCCTCGCGCTCTCTGCCGCTTTTCGTTCACAGAACCTAGGGTTTCTTTCTTTTGCTCGAAACTTATTAAATTCGCGTTTTCTGTGGTTTTCTATTTCTGTGTCAATTCTGACGTTTGTGGGTATATCCGTTTTAACGGAGCCTACATTGGTTTTTCTGCTGATTTCTGGACTTGTGGGTATTAGGGTCAGGAAATTGCGTTAAAGGTTGTGCAAGAAGAAGCGAATTGTGCAGCATGAGCATCAACAGCCCCGGAAAAGGGGAGAGCTAGGGTTTCGAGTTCCGAATAGGAGATTTGAAGGAAGGGATTTCCATGGGCGATGGAGGTGTGGCATGCATGTCTTTGCAACATAGTAATAATGTCATGGAGAGGTTCCCAATCCAAGAGAAAACGACAACTGTAGCAGCCGCAGCAACGACAACTTCAGCAACGACCAAAAACAACGAAAACAACGCCAACAAAAATAGTAGTTTTAGCGATAACAACAGCATCACTGGGACTAACGGGAACGGGGCAACCAATGTATCAAAGCCAAAAACGAAAAGGGTGGTTAAGAAGATAATTAAGGTGAAGAAAGTAGTTCCTGTGAAGAGATCAGTAGTAGCAGGCGCGGAGAAGAAACAGGTTAGACCCCCGAAGGAAGTAAAGTCAGGTACAGAAGTGGACAAGAAGGAAGAGAAAAGTGTCAAAGAAGCTGACAGCAAGGAAGTGAAGAGTGGCAGCAAAGAAGAAGCTGACAAGAACGAAGCAAAGACTGGCATCAAGGATGTTAACAAGAAGGATGTGAAGAGTGCAAGACACGAAGTTAATAAGAGTGAGTTGGGTCTGATTTCTTCTGATAACAACTCGGTGCAGAACAACACTAATAATGACAAAGACGAGGTTGAAGAAGGTGAATTGGGAACCTTAAAGTGGCCGACTAGATCAGAAGATGAGAACGGGGAGTTTGTTCTGCCAGAGAATTCTCGTATAAGCGATATCCAAAAGGGAGAGATTGTTGATGAGAAATGGAGTAAAGGGGATATAGAGAAGGGAGAGATCGTTCCAGGCAGTAAATGGAGAAAAGGGGACACTGCCAGAGAGGAAATTGAGAAGGGAGAGTTCATTCCAGATAGATGGCACAGTAAAGATGAGCACTTTAACAATAAATCCCGTGGTAGGTATGATTCTGGTACAGAGCGCACGCCAACTTCTGGGAAGTATTCCAGCGAGGATATACATAAAAGGAAAGAGTTTTGTAGAAGCAGCAGTAGCCAGCATATCAAAAATTCTTCACGATTAGAGTGTGGCCAAGACCGGAATGTAAGGCTCAGTTCGAAAATTGTGGATGAAGAAGGTTTGTACAGATGTGAGTTCAGCAATGGCAAGAACCATGGAAGAGACTGTATTACTGTTAACAGGCAGAAGCGACATGGTAGTGATTTGGAAGGCGGCGACCGTAAATATTATGGGGACTGTGGGGATTATGCAGGTTCTAAGAGCAGGAGGCTTTCCGCGGATGGCTCTCGTTCAGCTCACTCAGAACACTATTCGCGTCATTCTGTTGAAAGGTTCCACAGAAACTCTTCTTCTTCCAGATTATCTTCATTGGACAAGTACAACTCCAGGCATCATGAACCTACCTTATCGTCCAAAGTATTCTATGACAGGCATGGACGGAGCCCAGGTCATTCTGAACAGTCCCCTAGAGATAGGCCACGAGGCCATGATCCCAGGGACCGGACTCCGGCACGGAGGGAGAGATCTCCATTTGTACGTGAAAGATCACCATATGTCCTTGAGAGTTCTCCTTATGGACGGGATAGGTCCCCTTACGGACGTGAGAGATCACCTTATGGGCGGGAAAAATCTCCATATGGCCGTGAAAGATCCCCTTATGAGCAAAGGAGCCGCCACTATGATTATAGAAACAGAAGTCCTTATCTGGAGCGGTCCCCACCTGATCGTTCTAGATACCATGATCGCAGGGATCGGACTCCAAACTTCCGGGAGCGGTCCCCACTTGATCGAAGTAAACCCAATAATAAAGAATCAAGTCGAAAAGGTGTAGCGAATGAGAAGCGGAGCCATCAATCAGGTAATAAAGGGCTTGATGATAAGCTTGTGCGGAGGGATTCTAATGTGAAAGATACACTACCAGTTGCTAAAGAATCTCAAAATGTAGGCAGCGTGCAGATTTTGAATTCAGTGGATGAAAAAAGTACAATCAGTGAATCTCACAAAGAAGAGCAGCCTCTGAGTCCAACTGCAAATCATGTGGAATCTCCTCAAGCCGATGAACACCCTGCAGAAGAGCTCCTCTCTATGGAGGAAGATATGGATATAAGTGACACGCCACCTCATGTCCCTGTTGTGTCCGATTTATCAACAGGCAAATGGTTTTACCTTGATCATTTTGGAGTGGAACATGGGCCTTCAAGATTATGTGACCTTAAGGCACTTGTAGATGGAGGAGTTCTTGTGTCTGACCACTTCATCAAGCACTTGGATAGTGATAGGTGGTTGACAATAGAAAATGCTGTGTCGCCTTTGGTCACCATGACATTCCCTTCCATTGTTTCTGACACAATTACGAAGCTAGCGAGCCCTCCAGAAGCACCAGGTAATCTATTGGCTGAGACTGGCGACACTGGGCAAACTTGCATTCTGACTGATGAGGAACCACCAGTTACTTTGCAGCACCCATTAGGCTTCCCTAATCACAATTCAGCTGCAGCCAAACCTTTAGAAGATGGCCACATAGATGAAAGGGTGGACTCCCTTATGGATGGTGTTACTATTGTTCCTGGAAAGGAATTAGAGACTATTGGAGGTACTTTTACACTTTGGTTTTTGTTTTATTTTAAAATATGAATGAACTTGTGGTGAATACTACTTTTTTTGTCATTTTCTGTTGTTTGAGGAATCACTTACTCTTACCAACATTTTACTTTATCATCACTCAGGAATCTTGCAAATGGCTCTTAAGGATGCCCAATCTGAGGAATGGCAAACAACAGAAGGTAAAAGAAATTATGTTGAATTCATTTACTTATTTTGCAACCGTTTCTGGATAAGCTTCTAGCATTTGATGTTTTTCCTGATGGATTTTTTGTTTCGTTAATTTAGGTATGGTTTTATACAGAAATTCTGTTTCTTTTGCTGTGGTTGCAATTGCAACTGGAAATAGAGGGTTCTGTGGATGTGATGTGATTTTTTTGACAGATTAATTTTTACAATTCCTTTCTTGCCCAGGCATTATGCATCTCAAATTAGTGTTCATCATCATTTTCTCTGGCAAACCCCCCACATTTTCATGCATGTTTAATTTTGTGTAGTGTATCGCTTCGAAATCTTCTAGTACACTTCAATAGTCATTGATGAGTAGAATTTTTCCATGTCCAGGTTCCACGTGGAATCAAGTTTTCAGATCTGAAGATTATGATCAAATTGTTTATGAATTATCTGGACTTTCTTACTGGAAAACAGAAGAAGCATCTCAAGGGACATCAAGTGGACTCTCTGACAAAGATCTTGTTGCCTCTTCTGTTGATTATACTGATTGTTTTTCTGGTAGATGGCCATGCAAGGGTGGGGATTGGAAGAGGAATGAGGATGCAATCCAGGATAGGGTTTCTAGAAAAAAACTTGTTCTCAATGATGGATTTCCTCTGTGCTTGATGCCAAAATCTGGTATTGAGGACCCTCGGTGGAATAAAAAAGATGATCTGTACTATCCTTCTCAAAGCAGAAGGCTTGACCTACCACCTTGGGCTTTCTCCAGTTCTGATGACAAAAATGAAGGAAATGGTTCTGGCAGGTCGAGTCTCACCAAGTCTCCATTAGTGAGGGGAGTAAAAGGAACCGTGCTATCTGTGGTCAGGATAAATACATGTGTGGTGAAGGATCATGGTTCAATAGTCTCTGAAACCCGTCCAAAAGTTAGGGGAAAGGATAGGATTCCTTCCAGGTCTGCTCGGGCATATTCTACGAGTAATGATGTGAAGAGATCATATATGGAAGGTGATCATCAATTAAAAACTATAGATTCACATGGCTCCTGTAAGTCGATCGTAACTATTAACACTCCAAAAGACCGCTTATGCTCAGTGGATGACTTACAATTGCATTTAGGTGAATGGTACTATCTTGATGGTGTTGGTCATGAATGCGGACCTTTATCATTTTTTGAGCTTCAGACCCTAGCAGATCAAGGTACTATTAAAAGAGGTAGCAGCATTTTCAGAAAATTTGATGGTTTGTGGGTACCTGTTGCTTCTGCTGTGGTGAATTCTGAAGAAATTGACAAAAATCTAGCAAGTGACGCTGCATCGTCTGTTAATTCTGTTGGATGTGCTCCAACAAAGGAAATTTGCACCAATTCCAGCCCATTTCACAGCCTGCATCCACAGTTTGTTGGCTATACCCGTGGCAAGCTGCATGAATTGGTGATGAAATCATACAAAAGCCGTGAGTTTGCTGCTGCCATAAATGAGGTTTTAGATCCATGGATCAATGCAAAACAGCCAAAGAAGGATTCGGATAAACATATGTACTGGAAATCAGGTGTGGATGCATTGTTTTTCCTTTTTAAAATTATCTTTTAATTTGAGAGGGGAAGGTATGGAATAATGCAACAGGAAGCTATCATGTACAGTTTATCTTCCTTCCCTTTTTTATACTTGTTGCGTATTTGGTTAAAATCAAGCCAGCATTCACTATTGGATGTGTTTTGGAGGCTGTCTTATTTATTGGAAAAAATGTCTCTTGTTTGTGCAGAAATTGATGCACGTGCTGGTAAAAGAGTGCGCATGCAGGTTGATGAAAGTGATGCAGACTTGGAGTTGGAAGAAGATATGCAAACATTGCAAAAGGATGATACCTCTTTTGAAGATTTATGTGGTAATGCGATTTTCCCTCAAGAAGAGAGAACACTTTATGAAGTTGAGACGAGAAGCTGGGGTCTATTGGATGGCCATGTTCTGGCACGAATTTTTCATTGTCTGAAGTCTGACTTGAAATCCCTAGTTCTTGCATCTTTGGCATGTAAACATTGGAGGGCCGCTGTCAATTTTTACAGAGATATCACAGAACATGTTGATCTATCCCCTATGGGTCCTACATGCACTGACTCAATGATCAGAAACATTACGGTAAGTTTACATTCTTCCAGCATTACATCCTTTGGCCAGGTTTTCACTTTTTCCCTCATTAATATTATTATTTGGTTGCAGAATGGTTATAACAAAGAAAAAATCAAGTCAATGGTGTTGTTTGGCTGCACGAGTGTTACGTCTGGTATGTTAGAAGAAATCATTTGCTCTTTCCCATGTCTATCTTCTATAGATATCAGAGGTTGCAGCCAGTTGATGCAGTTGGCCCTGCAATTTCCTAATTTGAGCTGGTTTAAGAGTCGAACAAGGACATGTGGGGAACCAAGTTCTAGAATAAGGAGTCTCAAGCAGATCAATGATAAAATCAAGTGTTCGGGAAATGATGCAGATGATTTTGGCGAACTGAAGGAGTATTTTGATAGTGTCAACAAGAGAGACTCTGCCCATCAGTTATTCCGTCGGAGTTTGTACAAGCGCTCGAAGTTGTTTGATGCTAGAAGGTCATCATCTATTGTATCCAGGGATGCCCGCGTGAGAAGATGGGCCATTAAGAAATCTGGAAATGGCTATAAGAGGATGGAGGGATTTCTTTCTTCAGCTCTGAAGGACATTATGAAGGAGAATACTTTTGAATTTTTTGTGCCTAAGGTATTGCAGCTATTTTGTTTCTTGTGAAGGTCTCTTGTTCTATATATTTGTTCTGGTTTTGATTCTTTTTCTTTTCGATTAGGTTGCTGAAATTGAAAACAGAATGAAAAATGGTTATTACATTGGACATGGATTGAGATCTGTCAAGGAGGATATCAGTAGAATGTGCAGGGATGCTATCAAGTAAGTGTAACTTTCATATTTTTGATGTGTAAACATTTGCATTGTGGTTTCTCAATTTGTTGAGGGAATAACGAGGTTAGGTGGCAAAATTTGCTTTCCGTTGCAATAACTCTGTGGGACTCTGCTCCTATATAATTTGATTTTTCATGCAGGAGTTTTTTTATAGATTTTTATTCTTGTTCTTTCTACATGTTACAAATACCGTATGACTGCATTATAGTTGAGAAAGAAGTGTGGAAAAACCTGTCATCTGCTTCCTATTATTCTTCCATCACCATTCCTTTTACTTATTGCCTGTTACATGCATTCTTAATTGCAGGGCAAAGAATCGTGGTGCTGGAGATATGAATTGCATAATAACATTATTTTTGCAACTTGCATCACGTTTGGAAGAGAGTTCTAAGTTTTCTTATGAAAGAGATGAACTCATGAAGTCATGGAAAGATGACTTAGTAGCTGTTTTAGGCTCTAATCCAATGAAGTATAAGAAGAAGTTAGTCTCTGAAAGGAAGTACTTGCACAGGAGCAATGGAACTACCTCTGCAAATGGTACCTTTGATTTTGGAGCATATGCATCTGACCGAGAAATCAGAAAGCGCTTGTCGAAATTGAATAGAAAATCCTTGGACTCGGGTGGGGAAACATCTGATGATGGTGACAGGTTTTCTGAGGATGGCAGAAGTGATCCTGATATTACTGCCTCGGATACAGAAAGTGACTTGGATTTTCAGTCAGAAAATCGAATTCATGCGTCAAGAGGAGATGGATACTATTTGGAAGATGAGAGTTTAGATTCTATGGTTGATGAGCGTGAGTGGGGTGCGCGCATGACAAAAGCAAGCCTGGTTCCTCCTGTCACAAGGAAATATGAAGTTATTGATCATTATGTTATTGTAGCAGATGAGGAGGATGTCCAACGGAAAATGTCTGTGGCTTTACCTGATGACTACTCAGAGAAGCTTGATGCCCAGAGAAATGGCTCTGAGGATTTGGATATGGAACTTCCTGAGGTTAAGGATTATAAGCCTAGAAAACAACTTGGAGATGAAGTTATCGAACAAGAAGTTTATGGAATTGATCCGTATACCCATAATCTCTTACTTGATTCAATGCCAGATGAAGTGGATTCCTCACAGTTGGAAAAGCATTTTTTCATTGAAGATGTATTTCTGCGTGCACTAAATAAACAAGTCAGGCACTATACTGGCACTGGAAACACACCAATGATACATCCTTTACAGCCTGTTATCGAAGAAATTGAGCAAGATGCTATGGATGATTGTGACATAAGAACGATGAAAATATGTCAGGGTATCCTGAAGGCAATGGATAGTCGTCCTGATGACAACTATGTTGCTTACAGGAAGGTATGATATGATACATTAATTCTGGGAGTCTTCATCTTCGTTTTATCTACATTTTGAGTCATGATTCTTCTATCTTTTAGGGGCTTGGTGTTGTTTGCAACAAAGAAGAGGGCTTTGGAGTGGAAGACTTTGTTGTGGAGTTTCTAGGAGAGGTACTAACTGGACTTTGATTTATCTCTGTATTTTCTTTTGCTAGTAATTGTTTTGAAGGTTTGTTATTCTGAAAGTTCTATTTATTCTTTTTCTCCTCCAAAAAATTAACCTGTAGGTTTATCCTGCCTGGAAATGGTTTGAGAAGCAAGATGGCATCCGATCTTTACAGAAAGACAGTAATGATCCAGCTCCAGAATTTTACAACATTTATCTTGAGAGACCCAAGGTTGTTTGTTTGAACAACTTCTGTGATGAATTTGTTGAATGGCATTATCTTATATTTTCATCTGAATATCGTTTTATCATTTGTCAGGGTGATGCTGATGGCTACGATTTAGTTGTTGTCGATGCGATGCATAAGGCAAACTATGCTAGTCGAATATGTCACTCCTGCAAGCCCAATTGTGAAGCAAAGTGAGTTGGATCTCTTATTGTGTCTCTTGTTTTATATGCTGAGTTGTGAACCAATGGTAACTGTGGTCACCCTGCCTTGGCTAACTTTTGCATCACTTGCTGGGACTATATAAAGTGGAAATATAGAATAGAGCTGGAAGGCTTCAATGAATGACTGTATGCTGGTAGCATGTGTATGAATTGATAACCATGAATATTGTGTTTTCGGAAATTAATCCTGCCTGGATGATGACTTTTGTTTGCATTTTAGAGATCTTAAGCCATGAAAGACCATCCACATATGGTTAAAAGTAGTGTACTATGGGTATCTTACTAATGTGCTAATGGCCCGTAGCTATGCCAAGAGCTAGAGAAAACCCATTCCCGTTTCCCTCCCCCTCTCCTCCCCCCATCTTTAATTTTTATGTCCCCATATTGTCCGTGCAGCTTTGGACTGATATAGCATATCTGTGGGTTTACTGAAATACGTGTGCTTTTCTTTTTGTATTATAGTTTTTTCGTTTACTGGAATTCTGTCCTGTCAGAAATAAAAAAGGTTACAAATATGTTGATGTTTGTTTATGAAGCTAACCTTGGAATATAAGCTTATGTCTCTATATTAGTCGAGCAGATTTTATCTGATTTAATATCCATGATATTTTTGTTATTCAGCATAGTTCTTTGATTTATTTTCTGACCTGTTATCTCCTTAATTTCAGAGTAACTGCAGTAGATGGTCAGTACCAGATTGGAATTTATACTGTACGAGGAATCCATTATGGGGAGGAGATAACATTTGATTACAACTCTGTGACAGAGGTGCGTTTCTTTCGTCAGATAGCTTTTCAACCAGTGAAGGAATAATTAACATATATTTTCCATGCCTGATCGTTTATTACTGTCCATAATCCATATTACAGAGTAAGGAAGAATATGAAGCATCTGTCTGTCTGTGTGGTAGCCAAGTTTGTCGGGGAAGCTACTTAAATTTGACTGGTGAAGGAGCTTTTCAAAAGGTGATTCCTATGCGATTTGTTCTAGTTGATTTCAATTATTAGATTAAACATGACCTATCTTCTATATTATTCCAGCATATTGCATCTCCATAGTCCCTTCCTACATTGAGTCTCTGAAGTGATAGCTTTTAGTGCTAACTGGTGACTTGTTCATCAGGTATTGAAGGAGTGGCATGGAACACTTAATCGGCACCATTTGCTACTGGAAGCATGCCAGCTGAACTCCGTAACTGAAGATGATTATCTTGACTTGGGTAGGGCCGGTTTGGGAAGTTGCTTGCTTGGTGGGTTACCAGATTGGCTGGTTGCATATTCTGCTCGACTAGTATGTGCTTTTGCTGCCTCTCTTAAGTTATGTGGTAGAAAGTTTCTTTATTATTTTTCATTTTTTATGACAAATGTCAATTGATCTGAAGGTGCGGTTCATAAATCTGGAAAGAACAAAGCTTCCTGCAGAAATTCTGAGACATAATTTGGAAGAAAAAAGCAAATATTTTTCAGAAATTTCCATTGATGTCGAGAGAAGCGATGCTGAGGTTCAGGTAAGTGCTTTACCTGTAAGAAGGCAGTTTTTCCTAGACTGATAGGTGAGTATTTTAGGTTCTGGATATTCATTTTTCATTCTTCTGTTTGAGGCAGGCTGAAGGGGTTTACAACCAGAGGCTTCAAAACTTGGCCGTTAGTCTTGACAAGGTATCTCCCGTCGCTGCAATGCATGACTTCTGTGTAGCATAATTTTGAAACTTTCATATATCGTTTTCTTTTTCACAATGCCTGGATCGTATCTTTTATTTTCCTAAAATAAGATTAGAGATAGATTAAACCTATCTTTTCATGTTATAGTGATATTGTGTACTTGATTCGTTTCATCATGTAGTGCTTATTTTGGACCCTAGAGTTTTTTTATTTGTAGAATCGTTCGTTTCTCCTTCCAACTACTGTAGGTACTTTTATAGAAATGATATTTGGAGTATATTATGCAAGCCTTTTATTTCATGGCGATATACTCTACTCAACTTGTTGGAACCCTGACAAAGTCTACATTACAGAGGCTAGATATTGATTGTATATTTCTATTATGAATGTCAAATTCATGAATTATAAAATTTACAGGTGAGGTATGTAATGAGATGCGTCTTCGGTGACCCAAAGAAAGCTCCACCCCCACTGGAGAAGCTTAGTCCAGAAGACACTGTTTCCTACCTCTGGAAAGGAGATGGATCGCTTGTTGAGGAACTCCTACAGTGCATGGGACCTCATATGGAAGTAGACATACTTAATGATCTCAAGTCCAAGATAAGTGCTCATGATCCATCACATTCTGATGACATTTTGAAAGAACTCCAGGAGTCTCTGTTGTGGTAAGTTGTTTACATTGCTTTACTATATCCTTGTTGATTCATTTGTAAATCAGGTGAGCTTCACAAAAAATTATCATGTAAACAAATATCTTTCCTACAACAGGTTGAGAGATGAAGTTCGAAGTCTACCATGTACATACAAATGCCGGCATGATGCCGCAGCTGACTTAATTCACGTGTATGCTTATACAAAGAACTTCTTTAGGGTTCGGGTGAGTCTTTCACATTATACTTTATCCGACTAATGAGAAATTGTCTATTTGAAGCTTGCCAGAATCATCACGACTTATTTTCGTCTCATTTACTTGTAGGAATACAATACATTTACTTCTCCACCGGTTCTCATCAGTCCACTGGACTTGGGCCCCAAGTTTGCTGAGAAGTTGGGGGAAGGAGTCCACGAGTATAGAAAAACCTATGGTGAGAATTATTGTATGGGACAGTTGATCTTTTGGCATCTTCAGACCAATGCCGATCCAGATACGAGCCTGGCTAAAGCAAGTAGAGGCTGTTTGTCATTGCCCGATATTGGTTCCTTTTATGCCAAGGTTCAGAAGCCATCGCAACAGCGCATTTATGGGCTCAAGACTGTAAAAATTTTACTTGAAAGGATGGTTAGTTTTTATATGATTGCAATTTGTGTTTTTTTTTTTCTTGGGAGCAATTTGTAATAAGAATGGTCGATTATATGTTAATGCAGGAGAGGTACCCACAGAAACCATGGCCAAAGGACCAAATATGGTCCTTTAAGAGTAATCCAAAAGTTATTGGCAGCCCGATGCTGGATGCTGTGTTGGAGAACTCGTCACTTGACAGGGAAATGATGCACTGGTTAAAGCACAGACCTACCGTCTATCAGGCCGTGTGGGATAGATGAAACTTCTCCAGGGTGGAGCAAAGCTGCGCGCGGATCGTTAGGCAAACATTGGTAGCGTTTTGGAATGATTACCCAGATTTTAGTTCACGGCTACCCATTTGGGCATGGGGAGTTATGCATTCCAAAACATCTTTCTTTTTTATTTCTTCCTTCTGCCGCCGCTTACTCCTCATTCTTGTGTACAGTTTTATAGTTTCTCATTTTTGTAATTTGCAATTCTTTGAAATGGTAGCAAAGCTTCTTTGTTTTTCCCTCCCAAGTTAACCAAAGGAAGTAAAAGAAAAAATTCCAGGCAGTTCTGTTGCACGATATTTTCTCTACGACAATTGCGAGTTACCTGTCCTAAGAACTCCATCTCGTTCGCTAAGACAACTCTGGCGAGGAAACAGCGCAAGATGTTAAGCCAAAAGGCGCAGCAAGTCCGAAAACTGATGCCCAGATCGAAGCCTTCTGGCTGATGAGGGTTCCTCTGTTTGCTCTTTTACAACATAGCGGTGGTCTTGATGGCCGAGGGTGAGAACGTTGAATCGGCTACGGCCGCTGGGGGTGGTGATGTTTGTTGAACTCTCAGGAGGCACATAAGTGGGGAATTGATTGTTTGCTTCCGTTTATTGAATAGTTGGTTGGGTAGAGGCTGTCTCCCGTTTGATGCATTAGATGGGAAGAGTATTAGTTGCAAGGAAGAAAAGTTGAGAGAAAGAGGTTTTAAACTCGATACGCTACGATATCCATATGAGAAAGTAAAGCATAAAACAGAGATAGATACACTGCGGGGCAAACGTGCTGTGCAGGCGGCGGCGGTTATGCCTAACAAAGACATAGTCACATAGTAGGGTTATTGCTAGTAGGTGAGGCATCTTTTCTCAACTTCCACGTGCAAGGCTTCGCTTTGTAACTACAAAAGAAATATTTATACGCTAACAGTACACAAAACAAAACCAAACAAAGCGAGGTTGTATTGTATACTTTCATTTGCTAGTGAATTAGTATTTTGCTTGGGCTGCCATTACTAGAGCTACATTTAGCGTGAACCTGACAATCTGTCTGTAAGATAATTATGCCCGGCATCATCAACGAGCTACCGCACTCGAATCTCTTCTACTTCATTTGAGACATGCAGGGAAATGGCAACCGAGGGATGACACTCATTTAAATTAAGCATTCCTGAATTTCGGAAGGATCTAAATTGGACCTTTTGATGTTTTAGTTTACTAGAAACGTAGGATTTGATGTCTACGAATTTGATGGTGGACGGGCGTTTGAGATGAGCAGTGATGGAGAACAGAATCTGTATCTGTTCGATGAAATGCCGGAGAAGGATGTGGCTGCATCTTGGTCGAAGCCTTCTGTTCTCCTGAGGAATCATCTAATAATACCAGGGATATCGCTTCTCAGTCCTCTTGCTACGATCAGTCGACCTCTGCATTCAAGAAGGAAATGGAGGATCGTGCGCAGGATGCTCTATCTTATCTAGAAGGTTTTGGACCGGAACGAAACCACCTCCGCTTTGTCCAGACATGTTACTAATCTATTTTGACAGATGTTAAGGAGAGGGACTTTCACTGTCTATACAGGAAGAATCGATCCTATTTCCTCTACCAGCTGGAAACCGCCGCGGGGATTTGATATCAGATTGCTTATTTGAAGTTTTCGGAGAAGCCGAGGCTGAATGATTATCTCCCTTGGACGTTCTAGCTGTCTTTCTTGCTCTGTCATCTCTGACATCTTTACATTCCTTGTCAAACATTACCAAGACATCACGAACAATTGTGAACAACCGCAAACCTTCATCTCTTCCCGCATTCCCATGAAAGTAATCAGCCGTGCTCTTGATCAGAGTCATTATCCTCTTCTCTTCGTCAGATAGCTCCGAGATATCAGTCTCTGCACGATCCACAAAACTAGCTAATGTACGATGGAATAGGTCACTATCTTCTTCAGAATTGCTCATATCATTCCTTAGGAAAGCCTTAGTTTTTAGCAGCGATTGCTTAAGTTTTGTCAGCGAAGATGTCAGGACATCAGCGTCAATGCCAGCTGCTTTTCTTACATCTTCAAGTTCGCTGCTCAGACCCGAAACAACCTGAAGTCCTAGGTTGCTGTAATGTTCTGGTGATACTGAATCAGAATCCTCTGTCCTCGCAGAAGATAATCCTGCTGTCCGGGCAGCCCGAATACCCTCCGAACGGATTATCTCCTGTACAACAAAGTGCAAGAGAGTTGTCTTGCCATCTATTCCTTTGACATCAGCAAGTTTCAAGAGTGTGTCTAGCTTAAATGCCTGAGCACCACCACGGTATGTGCCGTCGTTCATGCGGTTACCAGTTTTGAGAACAGCCTCCAGCAGTTTTAGGAACAGCCTGCTGTTTCTGAGTTTGTTGCAGGCTACCTGCAATTGAAAATGAAAAAGAAAGTTTGGGAATATTCATTCTCTGAATATTTTGGCTATGTTGGAAGCATGAAAGTCTACTGAACAATGGATTACTACAAGAGAACTCTCGTGACCTATCGCTGCTAATCCTGCTCTCTGTACTATTATGTCTTACCTCAAGAGTTGCAAAGGACTCTTTGATACTTGAAACTTCATCCTGCATAGAGCTCATGAATATCAATGACTCTATTCGTCTAAAAGCAAATGGGATTTCGATCAAGGTTTTGAGGAAACGTTCTGCAGGACCCAGTTGAGAAACATCTCCGGAGAACAACCTAAGCTTAAGCTCCTCTTCTGCTGTTGGTGCCATCTTCAGCAAAGTTTCGAGAAGCTCCACTGGAACTTCATTACCTGATACAATTTGTAACGAAATAAACTTCCATTGTCAGGATAGTTGTACCAAATTTATTTTCATGCTACTAATATTGACGGGAAAGTCTGTCCTCATTGACTTGTAGAGCCAGTCTATGTGGTAAGCACAATGAAAATCATCAATATTTTCATATGCTAGTCTGTGGGATGCAGTTGATCATTTCTTCCACTCAAGGAAAGGAACTCATAATAACGGACTGGTGATAAGAGAGGCTGAGAGTTACCTTCCCGCAGGGCATCAACAATTTCGTCTAGAGTCACATTAAGTGCCCGCAGAAGAATTGATAGATTCTGTGCTTTCTGGCGATCAATAATCTGAATATACTTTACTGAAGGTTCGATTGAATCTCTATTTTTCTCAGTCTTTTTCTCTACTGCAGTATAACCAAATAATGATTCTATCAATTCCTCGTTGAACCTGAAAATTTTCTGTAGTTAATCGGCACTTTAACAATATTTTGTAGCTATAATTAAAAAGGAGTTGTACAGGCAGGGTCATGGTCTTACTGGAAGGATCCGGCACTTATGTCATGCCAGACCATTGAGCGATCCGGGCTGGCCATGACCTTATCCCAGAAAAATGGCTTTAACTTGGCTTTTGGTGCCCCCGATTCAGTGTCTGAATCATTTTCCTCAGTGGAATTCTTACGGCCCCGGGAAAGTGGTCTAGGTGGTGGAGGTCTTACCCTTGGTGGAGGAGCAGGTGGAGGACGAGCTATTTGTGGAGGCATTGGTGGAGTAGGATGAGGAGGTGCAGCTGGAAGAGGAGGTGGTGGAGGAGTAGGAGGAGGATGAGAATGATGAAGAGGAGGAGGAGGAGGAGGAGGAGGAGGGGGTTTTAGAGGAGGAATCACTTCTACTTCACTGCTTACTGATGACGGCGTCTTGATCATTGGGTAATTGTGATTCCCATTCTTCATGGATAGTACACTTTTAAAGCTACCGTGTCTGCTACTGCAGTATTCTATCTTACTGGAGTTTTTTAAACTAGAAGAATCCTTTGAAGAGCCTGAGAGATAGACCTTAACCAGTTACAGAATTAATCTCAGAAATAGAGGTCATAATGAATGATCAGTGACCGCTAAAAAGGAACAAGTTGAAAGAATGCATACCAGCAGAGAAACATATATGGAGAAGAGGCGCATTATCTCTTTTTCCATCTTTAGGGCCAATCTTGTTGTTGCTTCCCTTGAAACGGCTCCAGCAAAGGAACACCATCGCAACAAAACTAAAGGTTGCGACTGCAGTAGTTACAATGGCCACAAAAGTTTGATTGTGATTTTTCTTTTTCTTTCGTGACTTATTTGGAGAATCTGTAGTAGTGGGCATGGATGATGTAACTACACCTCGTTGATGATGATGCACACTGGCTTGAGAGAAGACAAGTGATGATTCTTGGGTTGACAGAGAGCTATCAGAGATTGGATAATAACTTGAGGATTCTGCTTCTGGTGCCGGTGCTACAGATGGAGAAGTGCTCAGCATTGTCTGTTGATGAGACTTGCTAGCCAGATATCTTCTGGGGCCAAACCATGACCAACCTAAAAGCAGCTTTAAACTCTTGCAGATTTGGTCTGTTAAGCTTGCGTCAAGGGTAGAAGCACCAAAGACAGGATTTTCCTTTGTCAAACAATCAAAAAGCACTTGTTTCAAATGAGGAGGCAGATCACAAGTAGCCTTTTTCCACTTTCTACTTGTGCACGACATTGATTTCGAAATACTAGTAGATTCCTGAGGCATACAATAGCAAAGATCTTCAAAACTCTTTCCCGCATCAGGCAATTCCTGCCTGCACTGGTTGCATGCTTGCTCTGCCTGCCGTAAAAAAGTTCTATTAATTTCCAGGATGAACCTCATTAGGCCAATCTTTCTCCATGCAAGCCAGGTAAATTAAGTTTGCAACTTGGATTATAAAAGGCAATCGGAAGAAAATGTGCGTACCGTTTCTTTTACTTCAAGAGGGCTATCGTCCAGAGGCATATCTGCTGCTGTACTTTTCACCGCGGCCAATGCCCAAAGCAGAATTGCGTAAACAATTGCATAAACAGTTCTTCTTAATCCCATAGCTTCTGATATCAACTCCCCATTCACGCATTAACCTTTTCATTTCATCGGATATAAATACAGCCTTTGCCAACACCAATGACATGCAAAACCAAAGCAAACGCCACCCCTCAAGGCAAAGACAACCCTTCTGCCTTCCAAAACGAAGCCTTCCTTGCAACTCGACACCCTTGGAGATAAGCCACGAAACTACGTGATTTCTTTAAGATTTCATGAACTATAAATCAGGAAAGGATGGATCACGTAAATGCCAGCAGAAGATTCCGTAAGTTAATACAGGGAAAACCCAGTTAACACGTGAAGGAATCGAGAAGGAGATGTTGGTGAAAACTATGCTTCAGACATATCAAATGAGCCATAAAGATTAAGATTAACATTTGCCAACGTCAGGATTTCCGGGATACCTTTTGGTCCGTTCGAACGTTTCATGTTCGTCGGAGGAAGAAAGAGATAGGAGGACCATGTGGGACATCATCGTCCTTCTCTTTCTAATCATTCCATTTCCTTTTCTATTTGTTTTATTTATTGAGCATTTAATATTTTTTTTCACTTTCCTTGTTCAGTTAAATTTTAACTAATAATAATCGATATAATATAAGTTATCCTCAAATTAATTTTTCTAAAATTCTCAAAATAATTCTTCAACCCTCCTCCCAAAATATATTTTCCTAAGGAAAATAAATCTTTCTACGGACGTATTATTATATAGTAATATAATTGAGTTATGGTAGTTTGGACAGAACAGAGAAAAGGACGACAAGGAACCTAACTCAAGCAGACCCACAGTGCTAAACAAACCTGTTCCCTGGTTTGTTTCAGAAATTGCCCCCATCTTGCAGCTAACCAAGCAGAGTCCGGTCTTCAGTTTAGAGCTTTTACCAAGAGAAAAAGAAAAGAAGAATGTGCTACGTGGGGAAAGCAACAAAGATCTTTATTTTCATAGTGACAGTCTTGGTAGTTTCAGGTTTTGTCTTCGGGCTCTGGCGCCACATGCAACAAAAATCCCACAAATGCTCCGGCGATTCTTGCCACTCTTCCCTCTCCACCTTCCCCAACCACCCCAGTCCCACTTCTGGCTCGACCATTAATCCTGCACCGCCTAGCCCAGATTACTCATTGGGGTCCAGTGCTCCACCTACCGCTCCTAATCCAGTTAGTTCCAACCCAAATCTTCCTTCTCCTCCTCCACCTCTGGTCGCGGCAGCAATATCTGGAGCCCCGCCTCCGTCGAGTGCCCCACCGAGCAATCCGGCTTTGGCTAGTCCAGGTCCTGTTCAAGCTTAGACCATCTCCATTTAATCACATTTCCGTTGTTTAGCTCCTTATTTTCTTATCGTTTCTGTTTTTTTCCTTCCCGGGATCATCTTTTTCCTACAATGGGACTGTGAGTACTGAATTTTTTTTTTCTCTCCTGGTGTGGACTGTAATGCATGGTGAATGGGGATCTCTTACAATCCTCACAATCTCGAGAAATCGTGCTGTATTGAAAAGGAAAGTTGTCAAATAATGCTCTACTTGGGAGAGTCACAAAAATTTGTCATTTTCCAATGCTTTTTATCGTCTTGTTCGAGGATTTCACTGTTTTACTGTGACTATTGTAAACCTCTAAATTGCTGATCAAGTAGCTGAGAAAGGTTTGGAATCCAATAGAATTCGGCTGCATTATTCATTGAGTAACAGGTGGAGCATAGACTCGTACTGCAGGAATCTGTTGTGCCAAAAGTTACCTGATCATTATTGCCAGTTGGCTTCAATAGTCATTCCCAAGTCCATGTTTCCTGTTCGAGTTCTACATTATATATACACACACATACCCTTGAGATAAGAATGTGTTACCAGAAACAACACCACCGAGTTTGGATTGAAAAGTTTACAACCCAAACATTTTACACACATTGTATTTACTTGAGGCAAGTTCCTAAATCTTCATTCATTTCCACAAATTGTCATATTCTGACACTATCTATGAATTGGGATCTTTAAAGAACTACAGAGGGTAGATCTCATACCTAATGGTGCAACTACCGACAGCAACACTATACCTCATTTGCCAACACAACGGCATGGCAGTTCATCTATTGCATCGTCGTTGGTACTTACAATTAATGACCACCAGAAAGATCTCTCGTACGCTGAGCTAACGCATAGTTGTCGTGAGGATGCATCTTTGTTTCATGTGTAATCTCGCCTGGAGAACCTTTAGAAAACCCAAAGAAGGATCACAAAGTTGGAGATGACCCACGAGTTGTACAAGCTTGTCTGATAAGGTCCATTGGCAGTGAAATTATCTTTACTTCAATAACGAGGCCCAATGTGAGCCTTCACCGGGCTTTGGAAAATAAAATAAAATCACGGGCCTACTGTTATTTGTCAATGGGGACAGAAGCCCAGGCCCATAAATACAACCTCGACCATTCCAGTTCCCGGCAGCATGGCCTCTCTGCCCACCTCCACCAGGGATTTAACCTCGAACAGACTCCATCGGATTATTCGAGCACACAAAAAGCATTGGCGCTTTGCTCTCCACTGAGATCCTCTGCGGTACATTTATTCATCAACCCTATCCGATGTTCTTCTGCGGTGTAAATCTAACAATTCGCTACTCAAATCATACTCGTTGAACTTGTGCAGGAATCTTCTCTTTGTTATCCATTCGCGAATAATTTACTCCAAGCGCATCGGTTTTCGGTTATTGTTATTATTATTCTTACTCCTCGTTTCTCTCTCTCTTGGAAGAGCTTTTGCGGTAATCTTCTCCATCGAAGAAATGGTTGAACGGAAGCTCTTCAAAACGAAACTGTGCGTTTTGTACCAGAGAGGTCGCTGTACTCGCCAGAATTGTTCTTTTGCTCACGGAAACGCCGAGCTCCGCCGTTTTACCTCATCTTATAACGGTATCGATGTTTTCGCTTCCGTAATTTTACTTGTTTATTTGACCTGTGTAGCATTTTATTTTTCTGATTTTTTTCGTGTTGAGTTTCTTGTTTCTGTTTTGTTATATAATGCGGTGGTTGTTTTGGCATTATTTATTTATCTATTTTTCATACAACATAACATTTTATGAAATATAATAGATACTACTTGTTTCTGTGAAATGATTTTGTCTTGAGCAAGAGGCCCGAAGATGTATTATATGAAAAATCAACCGGGAGATAGATGCCTATTGGCGGAATGACCGGAGATGGGATGGAAATGCCTTCCTCGGATCTTATATATTGCTACCATATAGGAGATTGGTTTTCTAACTAAGTCATGAAAACATCAACGGGAAGGATAGATACCTTTTTTAATCCCATTCAGAATGGATAGAGATGGCACCATGTAATTCTCGTGGATATTTTGTTATCCAAGATTATCGCATATCATCTTCCAGATTGGAAATAATTTGCTGAAGGATCACTGTTAGGATATTGGAATTTAAGTTCTTGCTCTGCTATTGAGATTTGAAGCAGCTCTGGTGGTATTCCTGAATTGAATTTCTACTTCATTCAGCTGTATTGGACGATGCCTTTGTCCAAATTATCAATTCTTCCCCGGATGATATTGTCACTGGATTTTAGTTGCAGGACTATGCAATTTTTATCCTGTTATATCCAGGAGAAACCAACTCGTTTTTGTTAAAGTTGTAGGCTTTGATTATTTCATAAGATGGCAACTGGGAGAAACCTGTGCTATTCAGACTCCATTATATGTCATGTGCTCATAATGGAGATGGATTATCTTGAAGAAGGCAGATTATATTATCTCATCCAATGGCAGTACAATATTTGAAGAGTTATCATAGTATTTTATGGTCCAGTTTCTAATTGTGTTCATTATGTGAGGATAGTGTTCATGCCCTTGAGGAAATTGGCAAGCAAGCTCTATATTATAGTTCATTATTCTATTACTCATTTTTCCATGCAATGGTAAGCATGATTTCATTACCATTTATGGGTCCTGCGGTTCCTTTGGCCTGAAAAAGGTAGTCATTGGCTACCCCGATGTACTGACTTTTCTAATTCTATCTCTTCAGGTAAGCGTGCCTTTCGAGGTGGTGATTTGAGGGATAAACTTGACAAAAGACATTCTCCACAGAGAAGACATTCTCCTCAGCGAAGACATTCCCCAGTCAGGGGTGCAAGGGGCCGGCACACATTTCGTGGTCAGAAACTGCATTCTTTAAATTGCCAATGTCTTTTGGTCTTAAAGTAGTTAGTTGCTTTGCTTCTTTATATATCATTTCTGGGTCTTGGATAATGAAGAATTATGCTTGGTTACCTTGGTATATATGGATTCAGTAATTCAATGTGTCAAAGAATGTCTAGAGTGAAATATCTTGTTGCCACTTTGATATTTGTATCTTTCAAACTCCTAATAGTTGGCTGATTTATCTCGTCTCATTGGTTGCTTGCGCTTCAGGATCTAGCCCTTCCAGGTCCCTAGACAGAAACAGGTACTTAATTTACTCCATCTTCTGTTGATGCCAATATGCTTAAGGTCCTCTGGTTTCTGGTTGCCTTTCCATTTGTATCTTGTCACTTGCTTAGGTGATGGGATGATATCACCTTTCAAGTGGAAGCAATGTCTTCTCTGCCCATTCCTAACCAAAACTATTAACAAACCTAGCTTTGATACTCCTGGAATATCCTAATGTTTAAGAGGAGTTCTTATCCCTTCAGCTTCCATTTCATTTCAGTTCCAAAAAAATCAAGGGGATACATTGTCAAGGAGTAATAACATATTGTGTCAATTGACTGTTATAGAGGGTAATCCAGTCACTAAATTCCTAGAGTATTAAATTTGCAGATATGGAAAGACTATAGTGTGGTGCACTGAGTATGTTTTACATGGAAAATAATAAATGTGAATGTTGAGTGATTGTGGAAGCAAGTTAATGGTTATATAAGTTCATATTATCTATTATTTATTGAGTTGCCAATTTGTCTTTTTGTTCTATATTCTTCATTTTCTGTAATTATTTGGTGTCCAAGATTAACGACTACTTTTTTCATTTAACAGTGACAGAAAACGCAGGAAAAAACAACTTGATACTGAAAGTGACTTTTCAGGAAGTTTGAAGATCTCTGACAGAGAAGAAGATCGTGTTAAAGAAAGAAAAAGTATATCAACTGAGGTTAGGGAAGCTCGGCTGTCTAAACTCAAGTATATTGCCTATTTCATGCTTGACTGATTTCTTTTTCTTTTTCTTTGGTCTTTCTTTTCAGAACCATGAACAGCTCAAAGAGGTGTTGTCAGATATTGATATTCTGGATCACCGCAAATCTGAATTACAGGTTCTAAAATAGAACTCTACAATCATGGTTTTCTTATAATTCTATTGAAAAGATAATGTCCTTGTAATTTTCTTTGTTCTTTAACACTATTTTACAGGCCACAATGAAATGTATGAAATTTAAATTTCACAATATTGCGTACTATATTTTTGAGTTTATCTAAATGCTTCACGGTGTACTCCACTTGCTCAATTGTGCTTTGGTTGGCATAATGTCTAGGAAGTTGAACAGCGGAGTTGCCAACTACAGGTTTTAGGTTGAATGGTGTACATTGTTTAAACTGTTTGTCTGTTCCTTGGTCATCTGGCTCTTGACTACCTATTTCTCCCCTTAACCTAGTTTTGAAATTTATTTATTTTTTTGGTGCTTATATTTTCATGCAAAACTAGAGACCACATGCTGATACGTGACATTTGTATTTTCTCAAGATCTTGATGGCACGGAGAGTTGAAGAAGCAGATTCTCTTGCTTCTAGAATTAAGGAGCTTGAAGCTCACTTGTCAAAAGTTAAGGGAGACTCTAAAAGGTTTGCTGGTGTAAAAGAAAAGTTTTCCGTCTTCTCTGCAGCATGTGATCTGTCTCTGATTGATGATTATCCTCTTTGTCTTCTCTGCCTTTTGCTGTTTAACATTCAGAATCACTTCAAAGATCAAGAAGTTTGTCAAAACATATAAACAATATGTACGGGCTCAAGATGATTTAAAAAGGCATGCCCCTAATATCATCCATTTATCTGATACATTTGTGTTTTCTGACCCATTTCTTTGTGCTGACTGCCTACGGATTCCATGATATTCAATATTTGTAGGTCACATGCTCGCTTTCAGAAGTTGGGTGATAGGTTCACCTCTGGGATTGGCAATGGAGAGGATTCAAGTATTAATATCCTTAGTGATCTGGAGACTAATCAAGAAATCAGTCCAGCAAATGAGTTTCAAAATACGTCTCGTAGAAGCAAGAAAGTATATGCAAGATCAGATGCTGCCGATGAATCTATGACAGGTAGTAATTTATTTTTGGCATCTATGCCTCTTAAGATTTGTGAAATTTTGAACCTTTAGCATTTGATTAGTTTCATGATTGAAGTTTCCTAGTACCATCATTTAGGACTTTTCAATGCAGCTATTAAACAGAAAAAGAAAAAACAAATCTTATTATAATAAAGAGAGAACATTGGCTGGTAATTAACCTAAAAACACGAAGAAAGTCTCTTAATAACCAAGAAAGGCTTGATGAGGTCCCAGATGCTCCAGATTGAATGGAGATTAAAATTGTATATTTGTTTGATCTTGAATCTTAGTTTGCTTTTTGTTTGTTATATGGCAGCAGTTGAATTGTTCTAGTACATTATTCTTTTGGTGCTGTAATTGTTCTTCGCTAACGTCAACATCAATGGGGTCTCAATTCAGAGATTACTTTTTCATCTTGTCAATGTACTAACTGGAGTGTGCGTTGCAAGTTTATACTGACACCTTTCTGGAATTTTAGTGAATTTGATTGACCATGGGGGATCTCGTGCTGGGACTAATCTGATTCGGAAGTTTCCTCACTTAAATGACCATCCCCCTCAATCAAACAGCAGCAAGGAAATTGAGGCTGTGGATGATAAAAGTGGTCAGTTCTATGTGGGAAATGAGAACAAGCGAAAGAGAGGGAGGGGTATTTCTGCAAGCATGCATACTGCAGATAAGGTGACTAATTCTGTGTCATTCTCGTTTTTTTTTTTGTTTGGGCTCTTTCTTTACGGCTTCTGCTGCTTTATTAGGTATAGTAAGGTAGTTTTCCACTTATCAGGAACAGTTAACAGGCCATAATCTAGTGCATGCTAAGTTGTCGATTATGAAACACTATTCTTTCCTCTTTTACCTTGATATGGTGCCCTCTTATAGGGATGTTTCTGTTATCACATATTATTCATTATTAATAAAGCTAATCAACAATTGCATGTTAATGAATAGGACAATACTAGAATAGTGAGGACAAAGATGTAGCATGAGCTAACCCTCAATGCAGTGAGTTTTCCCAGTATTTAATAATCATTCTTTGTGATATCGAATGACTGAATACAATCGAATGGATTCTCAAATTGTCGCATTCTTGAATGCACAGCTGAAGGGTTCAGGTTCTGGGCTTCTGGTGCCATTGACTAGCATGGCTGCTCAAGCAATAGATGAACCAGTTGATGTTGAAGGGGGGGAGAACATTGAGGTGGTTGAACCTGTTTCCACTGTAAACAATAAAGCAGCAGCAGCTACACTTGGGCACAGTAGGTTGCCATTTTCACTTCCCCCGCCTCCTCCAACCCCCCGAAATTCTCATTCACAGGTTCGTTTGATGGATTGTTGTGGACTTGCTTTTGCAATCCATCGTGGCATGTATTCTCCTGCATTTTCCTAATTCTGCCTCCACTACTGTTTAATGTACATCTTGCAGTCTGATTTTTCAGCTGTTTGATTTTGACTTGCAGCATAACATGAATGTGGAAGTGCTGGAGGAGGCTGTGGATGTTGATATCGTCTGATACCATTGGGGTTGCTATAAATATTTTCTTTCGTGTTCATTACTGTGACTTCTTTATGCCCTAAATATAGAACAACGGAGCAGAAATTTGGGAGCCTAATATATTTGTTTTAAGCCATACTTGTTTGGTCTCTGGCAAGATTTTGGAAAATTGATGTTAGTATGTGATGATTACCAATTGTTTGGATGGGAAAATATAGACAGCGTTAACTTACAAAATTGGTTCCATATTCTTGCTTACATTTCACTTAGTTCAAAACTATCATTTTTTTCTTATTTGCTACCATTCACTGAATCATAATACCGCATGTAGCAGTTGATCGTATAATAAATGGAAAACCTGGAACCATATGGGGAAAACAGGGAAAAACAAAGGTTGAAGGGAACATTAGTTCCCCTCCTAATGCGCCTGTTTATCTGCCCATAAAGTATCTGCAACTCAATAACCAGCGCAGAATAGTAGCAAGGAGATGGGATCGCGACCGACATGACAAGTATTTTTCAAAAGTAGCATTCCGGGGATGGAACACCACCAAAAGTACTTTTATTTTTGGACGTCCCCACTCCCGGTTCCTCTTTTAAACACCTGGAGCACTTGCATTTGAAACCATAGTCCGCTAATAGCCCCTGCCTTTCTTCATAAGGAAGGGCTTCGTCTATGTAAGAAATAGTAACCTGAGATGCAATAAACAACTTTAGCTGAATTTGTGCAGTATCTAATAGGTTTTATACATAAAAGCGTGCAAGTTATTCTCTTCTCTTTTGATGATATTTGTCGACGAGAGACATATAAAATGAAAACATGGATCACCTCTTCTCCTCTGGAAATCGGTCGCAGTGCAATGATAGTTGCTTGACCATCCCTATCCTACAATGCACGACCAAAACAGAAAGAAGAATCGGCTTCTAATCCATTAGAGAAACAGAAGTTATACCTTGAGAGAATTGTTCAACACATGTTTCGAGTTGGACAGTTCCATCAATAACAATAGCTCAAGTATAATCATATGTATCAAGATGGGTATACCTCCTCCCTTTTAAAGGCTTTTGCATTTGGGTAACACGAGTGATTCATACAACTCTGTAACGGATAGAATGCAGTACCTAACGCAACATTGGAAAATCGTAGTATTTTAAGTCAATATAAGAGAGAAGGCAGTATATCAAACCTGACAGTATTCTCCTTGAAGTAGTGATATGCCGGTCAACATAACGGATATGATTAACAAAAAAGAAAAAAAAGCATAATAGGACCGATTCAATATGGTCTCTCTTCAAATATGCCAATAATGTTAGTAATCTACAGAGGTCTCCCTTCCATCAATCAGTAATCGTTTGTGCTCCAGTGATTAAATCTAAATCATACCTTCGCAGCAAACTGAATAGCCATCCCCAAGAGCATCCAAAAAGGGTTGTGTTGTCTCTTCAGCTTCTTTCTGTTGATCCAAACACCAAGCGATCACCAGAGCAATTGACATTTCAGGATTTATTGGAACTTACAGGAATACAAGGGAGCAAGTTCACACCTTTTCAGGCAATGAAAGATCATCAATGTACAAGAAATAATCCTCCACTGGAGATGCCACGACCAGATCACTGACAGAAAAATAAAACTTTAAAATCTTGACAATGCAAATCTGAATCAAATATATACAGATAGAATGAGCCGCATATATCTTAGTGGGTATTTGCCAAGAATGAAGCTCACAGGTTGTTCAGCTCGAACATGCCTATAATATTGCCATATATCTCAAGAGAGAATACTTCAAAGAGTCAAGTTCTACAATGACAACAAACAAGAACGTGTGGTTTTTTTTTTTTTTTCTTAACAAAACATAGACAAATTGAGCCAATACTTAGAAGTAGGATACATGGTTCACACTCCTGGGCAAATATGGAAGCCTTGAGGAGCTGTAATGACTGCAAAAGGGACAAGTCAGTCAATCAAAAAACCTTTATACCAAATGAGCACATCACAGTATATTTTGGGGAAAATTGAATTGCTAGCATAATAGAGACCTCTTCCATTTTTTAAACACAAGCTGGAGATGCAAGTTATAATTCATGAAGCATAGTGAAGGTGTTAACAAGAATAGCCATCGTCTACAAGTTGGACCCTACCTTGAATGCAAGCTTCCTTACGTCCATCCTAAATGTATCATCATCAGAACAATCAACATTATCTGGCAATGAAATGCAGTCCCACCACCTGAAAAAATGAATGACATTTGAGCCTACATGTACTTTCCTCTTAACCTGCAAAATACATCTTATGTACATATTACCTGCATAATGACATTTGAGCCTCACTATAATACATATTATGTACCGAGCACTTACAGTAGCCATGGAATTTATATTAGAGTAAATATTTTCACAGCATGAAAAATAGAATGCAACCTTCTTTCAGATGCTTTATGACTCCATATGGGAAGCAGCAAGAAGTTATCTACCTTCTCTTGTACCCAAATGATACTGGCTTCCACGCCTCCAGAAGCAAGTTAAGATCAAAACCATCAACAGATTTTGACTTGTCGCCTTCTTTTACAAGAGCCGCTTTAATCTTCTTATACCTTAAAATGGTGGAAGCAATTGTCTGCAGAACAGAAAAATTAGGAATTCAGCCACCAACAAAAGGTCCATACATTCTCTTTCCAAAGGAGGAGTGATCATGCTTCTGTTATTATAAACCAATGGAACAACTCTTCAATGTGATAGTCATTGTTGCCGATGGTGAATACCCATATAATTTTTTAAAAAAAAACTCTTCAATGTGATCCACATTATATTTCATGATAAGCATAATCTTGTTAAAATAAAATTAAGAGAACTAGACCAGCCAAGCAAAGCATATGGTAACGCATGTCATAAAAACACTAGAAGTGAGTTGGAAAAAAAAGTCATACTCAATTATACAGGCTGCAGAAGAGGTCAAAGACTTATGAGGTAAGGAAATAGAAAAGCAAAAAAATAATGCTTTAAATAGCAGATACCTTTGCTGCAAGGAGGAAAATATCATTTGTTTCTGAGAAAATCAAAGAAAACAAAAGAGAAAAAGGAAGAATGAGAAAGAATCTTTAAAAAAAACAAATGTATTTGATCGAAGTAATTTAATTAAATAGCCTCAGGTCATGGAGCTCACCACTGGCATGTTGCATAAATTTTGTCAGTGCCTCTCTCGATAACGATTGCGAACCCTCCCCAGTGCAAAGGAGAGAATGAGAAGATTCCCAATCATCTTGTGCACATTTCTCACTGATCCAAAGTGGCAACATTGGTAAAAAGAGATTAGTCCATGCTGGATGCCTGATGAAGAAAATTGGTATAATAGTGCAGAAATTCCATGGTGGTAAGAGGTTGCCGCTGGCACATTATATGTTCAACTTATGCACCGTGACTCCTAGTCAAAGGCTTTTTGAGCTAGATTTTCTTGCTCCCAGACCAAAATTGTATTCCTCATTACTTAACATGGCAGGAATAAAATTACCATCCAGTATGAACCAAAAAGCAACATCAAATTCAATATACTAAATCAGTTCTATTCATCACTTAGTTCTTTCTTGGGTACGAACTATTATTTGCATATTAAGTAGTCCTCAATCTGATAAAATGGTAGAAAAGAGAAGAAAAACACATGTAAAAAACTCCACATGAGAATCTTCTCCAGGTCCACGAAAAACTCTATTAGAACTGCTAACATTTCTAATTCCTAGAAATAGATGACGTAGCAAAATAGTGTATTATGCAGTCTACACAATAAGCTTCTCCAGGTCCACAAAGAACTTGCTCATAACTACTCACTTTTCAGTTCCTAGAAGTAGAAAATGGCAGAAAATAATTAAAAAACACACAGCAGATTCCGAAACTAGCTTTACCTGCAGTAAAAAGCTTGTCCACATCCCCCAGGGCAAGAAACGAATGAAGGCAAGGGAAATTTGTTAGAGTAAGGCAGCATCAACTCACCATTCATCAGTGATTCAATAACCTCTTTAGGCAGGGAAACTTCATCCTCTGAACAGCTGGATGCACATTTGCCTAAAATTTATATAAACTTTTATGTAAGAACTTTCTTCTTCATCAAAGGGAGCAGTATCACTATTCAAACCAAGCATTTAAAAACATGAGAATCCATCATACCCTTATCACATTGACTGCTTGAGGAAACTCCTAAGCTTTGTAAAAAGAGTTTCCTCCCTATTTGAAATTCTACGGAGCCGACAAATTGGAAACAAAAACCACACACCAGACAGTCAAACTGCAATTAGAGTACAGATTTGAAAAATTTTAGAGAAAAAAAAACTAAGATTCACAAACCAGAATAAATAAACTAAATATGAATAGCACATAGACCTGATTTGAAATGTGTTGAGCGCCCACAAGCATCTGATCCTTTAAAACAAGTTCATTTTCTTCAAAATCCGACACAGCATAGACACCTGAGATTCACCAATTGAAGTCAGAAACCCCAACCACCACATATCTAACTAAAAAGAAGATAGATGAAACTAAACGATTCTCGACAGTGACAGTCACTAATTCTAGGAGCTCAGCTAAATTGAAAAATCTCAACGTGTAAGTACACAAAATGGAGAAAATGACCAGCGTTTTATCTATGATAAACAAACTAAAAATCAATAAACCAAAAATCTAAAAGATGCTTTGCCACATTATAACGTACCTTTTCCAAACTTGCCGTTTTGCTCAACTTTGATACCGTGACATTTACGTGTTGACATAAGTTTATCAAAGTACTCCTAGAACACATCGAGTAAAAGACAACAAACTTAGGCCTGTTTAGGAAGCCACAAACAGAGTGCGATTATATGATCTTATTCGCAGAGAGGTAGAAAGCAAAGCGAGCAGCACCTGGGCTTGGATAGCAGGAGGAGTATCGAGAAGAGCGGCGATTTGAGCGGCGCATTTTGCGTCGATAGGGCAAACACAAGACTCCATTGAATATGGCGCACCGACGCGCGAAGAATCCAAACCTTCTAAAGTGAGCCGCAGCGAAAGATGAGAGACAGCGGAACAGTAGAAAACCAGGGAATGGCAAGATACCGCGCCTTTAAACCACAAGCGGGTGACCTGTCAGGCGAAATATGGACATAATCCGCGGTCCAGTGTACGACACGAGTTCTTAAATTAGTGCGTCTCCCTCCAGCCGTAATACGTAGATGCCTTGTCTACGATGTGCTTTCTACTCTAACCATACCAACATTTTATCTCTTTGGAGATTTTTCTGTCCTAGAGAATTTAGTCATCCCGAATTAGCACGCGACTGCACTCGTTCAATTGGCACCCTTCTATTAGATTTGAATTAAGAGTAAAAATAAAGATCTGCTCCCTACGGATCAAACACTGGTACCAGTCCGACAGTAACGTACCCTTTTTTACACGGCAATTTCATGCGCTTGCTCTCCTCGATTAGATGAGTTGTGGGAGATAATCATTGTACCAAAATCCAACCCATCATGTCACAATTTTTTGGTCACTTGGCGACCTAGGATACTAACCTTCAGTCTAGAGGAGAATTTTCTAGAGTCTGACAGCGAGGAGTACAAGCCGCAGCATGTATATACTAGCCGTCAGTGATCTGAATACAAAAGAAAATCCCGCCACGCATGACATACATATAATTGGGATATTGACAACGATTATTCTCAATGATTGCATGTCCCTTTAACTGATCTAAATTACAGATCATCAGTCCCGTTTAGTGAATCCCCAGATGAGGGTTCATATGTGATCCAACCCCAACGCACACATTTCAAACAAATAAAGCATCTCTCTTGAAACAGCAAGGAACAAGGCAATTCCTATTAGGACGCGATCTGCTGGGGGAGATTACCTACAAACACTTGAGCTGTGATCAATCAGTAGGCACAGAAAGAAAAGAAAACAAAAAACTAATGAAAGCACGATTTAGGTTGATGCATCAAAGGCATCCAAAGAACTGTTCCAACGATGCAGAACTGAACACATTAGGAGCTGTCCGTTCCGGTCTAACAGGGGAAATATGAAGCTCATATTTGATAAACCTCTGAAACAAAGGAAAGGATGTAAAGCATGTAAGGTATTATGTTGAGAATATGAATATGCTTGCAGTACAACGTCCCATAAAAAGAACCAAGAAATAGAAACATACAGCTAACTGGAAAATGATTTCAGGATTACTGTCTATATGCCAATCTGGTTCCAGTTGCCGAACAAAAGATGATCGTCCATTCTCTGTGCTACAAAATAGAACCTGCAGACACAATTCAAATATTCCATGAAATAGACTAGATTAGTACGAAACTAGAATAAGTGAAGAAACATTAGAAACGAATATACATCTTTTCCGCTTCAGATCTGAGATCTGTAAATGGAAATGCAATATAACATGATCTTTAATGATTTCAAAAGAAAACAAACTGGTTATTTTCAGGCATTACAAATTACAAAGAGAAATCACAAGTTACGACCAGGAGACAATTGCATTGCTCATTGAGTCAGTTCTCTTCCTTGAAATGGCGCCTGACAAAGCTTTCACAAACTCCAACAAAAAATGACTTGCCTTTGTATTAAAGAACTACTAATAAATTCTCACATTAAGAACCGTCAAGAAACTTGTCAAACAGAATAAAAAGAGGCAGAGTATGAACACCAACAGCAGATTGCATGTTCAATAATACTTCATTATGGGGATTCGATTGCTATACTGAAAACATCACTTGGAAGCAATATATGACTACCTTATCTTTCACTAATCCACCAGAAGTGAATACCCCAGTTTCCTCCAATGCTGCAAGAACCCTTTGCTGCATAAAATAGCCCAAAGTATTAATACGAGACAAACCATACAACATTGATTAATTGATAATAATCTGTTGTTGAGATATTGGTAATAAATAAAGAAGCAGTAACAATAAAATTTCCACGTACTTCACTCTCATCATCGAGAACTCTTTCCATGAGATAGAGATCACAAAACTTTGTGATCTCCAAGAGCACTTCCAGAACAGAAGACTTTACAGTTGCTTGTTTCTGCCTCAACAAAACACATCAAGTTAATATTCAGCATATTGCTTTTTGAAAAGCAACATGGGCTATGAAATGCATCTCACTACCTCAAGCTCCTCTGGACTAGTTTCTTCAAGGATTACTCCAAGCAAACGACAAGTGACCTGCGGATAATAAATCATCAAACACTAAAAAGAAGTACCTCACGAGAAAAGGGTTTCAGAAGAAACAACTCGAATTGTATGCTTCATGTCAGACAATAAAAAACAGAAATCCAATAACAATGTTACAGCCTAGGATCATAAACAAAATCAAAGTGGAAAGAAAATAACTTGTGGCTATGTGACACAACGGTAGCATTTATCTAACATGATACAGGTAAGAATTTGAGAAGCTCTATCATCAATGACAAGCACCAGAAAATGAATTGGAGAAAAACTCTTAACAGTGAGGAGATCAAAAACTCAACTAGCAATACTTTGCGGGTCATCTGAGTTACAGACTTGCAGGAAATATAGTAATCTGGCAGTCATAACTAATACAGGAAGAAAAGTGCATCAGAAATTATTGCAACAGCATTATACTAGAGGAGGAAACCATATCTAATACCCACATCAAACTCAACCTACTTGCACATGATAACACAAGCTTACAGTATGTTATGTACTTTCAAAGCTCCTATGAAAATGGTAAAGTTAACAAAAAAAGCATACAACAAGGTTACTCTTGCTTGTTATTGAACAGTATAGTTAAATAATTGAAGCAGGGGACTAATATCTCAAAAAATGTCTTTTAGTTCCTTTTTTTTTCTTTCATGAACCAGACATGCAGCAATCCAATTCATACTATCTCATTGTAACACAGCTTAGCAATTAATCTAACAAATCTCCCCTAAAATCTTAATTCAAATGAGAAAACATAGTCATGTCAACAAAGGAATGTCGTGGAACTGACTTCAAATTAATGCATAGGAACCAATAATCTAGAAATTGAAGCATACATTTGGTGCGTGTGAGGGTCTATTTACCTTCCTTCCTTCACTTAATTTCTGCCTGACTATTTGTCCCAAAGTTGGCTGAGAAAAAAAAAAGAAAAAATAATGTAAGATTAACTTTTCAATCACAATAACCAAGTTTAATCAATGGGTAATAGTATGAGATCAATGTAACCTTCACAGATTGAAAGAACTCGTCCACGACATATTGTGCTTTCAAATCCTCTGAGGGCGAAGAAGCCCCAGCAGTTAAGGACGCTGGATAAGGTTGTGCGTTGACGACAGAACTACTAGTACTAGGTTGCTGCCGCTTCGGAAGCCTTCTCTGGCGCTCCCCGGATGACCCTAACAGCCTCCAGGTAAAGACTATTGCAACAGCAAGCCCAGTAATCGCCCCGATAGATCGAGAATCCTAACGGCACGGACCATAAACCAGTAAGAACTCCACCAGAAATTTCAAGGCTAGTTCTAGAGCAACTAATATCCCGAAATACGCCTTTTTCCGCCATTATCCTATCACCTAACCTAAAATATTCAGTTTCAATTTGCAATCGATGACTTATGGAGTCACAAAAAAAAAAATCATGATATATGCTTGATTCCTTAACTACATCATTGCATATAGAAGACCAGAAAGAGTAAACTCCAAATATGTAGATAAAAAGTAAAGAAAGGAGCAGATCAAATCAGAAAAAGACGGAATTGAACCGGAAGAGAAATCGAACCAGGTTCTGGAGGGAAAGCGAAAAGAGATCGGACATCTTGACGGTTATATAAGCACCGAAACGCTTAATCAGCTGAAGAACTTCATCCTTGGATGATTCCGCCATACTTTTACCGGCCTAAAATTACACCACTACAACAAACAACTTGAAGAAGCAGAACAACAAATTGTACAGGCAATCAAGACGCAAGGATTTGTCGTTTTGATGTTCGCGCCAGGGAATAGCCAAAAGTCAGAATATTAATAGTGAGGACCGAACCGAAAAGAATAACAAAATAAAAAAAAGGGAAAGTTTTACATATTTTAAGGAGGTGGCGGAGGAAGGGGGTGGGTGGACTTCTATTAAATAATCAACAAGAAGAAAGCTTAGTAGCTTGTAATTTGCGTCACAAATCGATTTACAGATGGGTTTTGTTTTCTTCTTTATGTTCTTTTCTTTCCTTTTACAGTGTTTTTTTCTTTTCATTTCTTCGATTGGCGGTGGGTAATCTGTACACGGAATTCGGAGCCTTCTTTATTGCGGGGAAAAATAGTCAGCTTGGGAATAGCCAATCAAACCCTGGTCCACGTGCACGGGCTTTAGGTTGGTGTGCTGTGTTCTAACGAGCACCATGGGCCACTGGGCCCGCTTCATAGGCATTAGTGGGTCCTGAAACGAAGATAATGCGTAAAACAGAATAGTCAAGTCTCTGAAAGTAAACACCATATTCCTAAATGGTAAGCAATCAAGCGCAGAAAAAGGTTGTGGCACAACTAATTATAACATTACAATTTAGATAATTTCTTCAACTGATTATAATCTTTATAATTGTAAGCACGAAACTTAATGTAAGTGTTAATAAAAATGACTGAATTTTGAAAAACCTGAAAATCCTGAAAATCCTATTTCCTTCAGTCCAAACTCTGAAAATTTTTCCTTTTTTTTTACTTTTGATGATAAATATATATATAAGTTTTTTAATCTATAGTTTTGTGTATTATTCTATATACCGTGGGCTAGAAATCTGAGAATCACTGGACGGGACTTGGCAAATTTTGAACCCATAAAGATGCCAAGTCAGCGAACCCCTGGCCACAATATCAAAAGCTCTCGAGCGACTAATGCCACCCGTGCACCTGTGATCTCGAGATATGGATCTAGACCTTGTGTCTTAAAACAGCTAAAACTGCAGGGAAACAGAACCAACATCTCGCCCCGACTTGGCGATCAGTTTGTGATCCAAAGCCTAACCAAACCCACCCTGCTTCTCCCATTTAATCACCGTACTGCCATCCAGCCCTGGTATTAGGCTGATCTTAGTTAGATCACCCGGGTTAAGCGTCGATGTCAGCATTCAATCCCGACCCAGAACTCGTCCTTGCCAAGTGGCAACCTCCCGTTTATCCATTAAACCTAGGCAAAAACGTGGAAAATAACACTGTAACAGAAACCACCAAACTAGCTTACCTCAAAGCGACACAAACCCACAACAGAAAGAAAGCTGGAGCTCTTGAGTGTTTTGTCATCCTTTCTCTGATCGGATATATAATTTATGCCTCTGAATTGCTCTCCATCGACGGGCTCCCGGGGTTCCTTGATATTGATTGGTCCTGTTCTTATCAGCTTACCGGCAGGAATGCAGCTCTTTTAATTGGTAACTGCCCTTTCCTTCATATACTGCTACATTTCGCATCGAGAGATGGCATTATATTTGATTCATGGCTCTTCATTGTAGAAAGTGTACAAAAGTTTGGTTTCTGATGACTTTTAATCCTGATATTTTATTTTTTTTTACGTGTGAAGGTTAGTCTGGGATATCTGTTGTCAGGAAGCTAAATCAAGGACTCTGTATTCATTCCACGAATTATTGGGTAAGGTTGTGTTGCTCGGAGGCGTAGTTGAGATAGAATTAGTTTGTAGGTGTGCTACCCAAGTATGGAATCTGCGTGTGATTATTGTGGAACAGCAAGGGCAGTGGTTTATTGTAAGCCAGACACGGCAAAGCTGTGCGTGCAATGTGATAGCAATGTACATTCTGCCAATTTTCTGTCTCTCAGGCATCCACGTATAGTTCTATGTAACAAGTGCTATTCACAGCCCGCGATTGCCTATTGTTTGGATGAAAACTTGAATTCTTGCCTAGTCTGTGACTCGCCTGCAGATCGTTGTTCGAGCTCGGGTCATCGACTCCAGCCTGTATTTTATTATACAGGGTGGCATTACTTCGAGGTTCCAAAGTTTTGTCCATCAATTCTTGAAAGTAGTTGTTATCCAGGATCTGGGCAACATGGTTCTGCGTCAATTCCTGACAGTAAAATCAATAATTTTTTGCAGCAGTGGCAAAATGAGGGATCAATAGACTTGGCTACCGATGACGTGAATGACGTGGAACCTGATTCCAAGTTTGGAACTTGCACGGAGCCTCCTGCCACAGTCCCACTAAACCAAGCTGAGATGCCCAGTTCCAGCGATCAAGCTCCTTTCCTGCCAGAGGAGAATAATCTGACAAAGGTGAATCAAATATAACCCTTTCCGATTATAATATTACCGTTCTACGGGACTAGATTCATTCCTGTACAGTTTAGCTGATGTTCAGGGGGGTTACTTGCTTAACTTGTAACCTGATTCATATTTGGGTTACCAAACATAGGAATGCTCCAACACAAAGGATTTTGGACTCCAAGATGGTGAAGATTTCTGTGAAGGTATCAACATGGATGATATTCAGTTGAACTTTGACAATGGTGACGAGATATTTGAGAGTCCACAGCTTGACAACAAATGCCAGTCGGAAGACGTTGGGAAGGATTGCATTTTATCGGAGAAGAACTTGTCAGTTACCGAGTCTAGTGGTCCCGTCGACAATTCCATAGAGGTTTACTTTTAACTGCACATCCTTGTAATTCTTTTAAAGCTATTCTTAGATATTTTTGGTGTCCAAACAACAGCATTTCAGGATGCTGGCCCTGTTTCAAATTGTTGCCAATGCTTATAACCCGTGATGCAGCTTCTCTTGCTAAATTGTTTATTCAAAGCAAGTTCCCTAGTCTCATTGCTGAATGCTACTTTTGTGTATTTTCAGGTATCCTCCTCATCAGGACAACAGGACGCTGTTGCTTTCCAGTCTTCCTGCGTTCCCGGGGCCTCCTGTGCAATGCAGGCCATGAGTGGCAATTCTAATAGTTTATTCATGCACCCGGGTAGCAACAGAGATATGAATCTAGGATTTCCTACTGTTACTGGACAAGTTCATCCAAGTATATCTATTCCCCTTTCCAACATCATAAGTGAAAGCATTGCTTCTGATTATCAAGATTGCGGATTATCACCTTTGTTTCTGACTGGTGAATCACCATGGGAATCACATTCGGAGGTTAGCTGCCCACAGGCAAGGGACAAGGCTAAGATTAGATACAATGAAAAGAAGAAGACAAGGATGTACGTGTTTGACCAACATTCTTACACTAGAATAACACGATGCTCGTCACAGTTCTGAAATCCTGCTCACCATCTTCAGCTCTAACAGTGTTTTCATGTCCATTATCTGTACACAGTTTTGGGAAACAAATAAGATACGCCTCTCGTAAAGCCAGAGCAGATACAAGGAAAAGGGTGAAAGGTAGATTTGTAAAGGCAGGTGAACCACATGATTATGACCCTTTTGTGACGAGGAATTTCTGAACTACATCTTCGTTTCTGTACAGCGGAACGAAATCACTATACTAGGTACTTGCTGAATATCTATGCATTGATGATTTCTCTCTACATATTTCAATAGACAGTGGAATATAAGCGTACTTTTCTTTGTAATCACAGGTTTTCGGCAGTGAAGGTTGTCTCTTACTTTTTTTGGAGAAATGCAACTCTCCAGACTTCCTGAAGTATTTGCAAATACCCTCTGCGATCCAAAGGTTAATAATAGTACTCCTTTCACTACTTTTCCAGATGGTTTTTTTCCTTTTATTCTTCTGAATGTTAAATTTAACGCAGCAGTTCATAAATAAAATTAGTAGCCCATTTACTTATCGGGTAGTACTTGATTCTTTTGTGCCTGCTTGTAAATCAGGAAAGATATTCGTTGAGGAGTACATATGGCGAAGAATTCATGGTTCTTGGCCTCTTCTATTGGGGACTACAGCTTTCCATTCGGCTCCGCCATCTTCCCACAGTGCGAAATCCTCTCATTCTGTTTGGTATGCAGAATTTGAATTGGAGTTAGAAATGGATTAGATTCAAATAGAATAAGACTGAATTTATTTTCTGATTAAGCATATAAATAATTATAATCAGAAGAATAACATTTAGTCAGCATTGTAGCCAGGTTTTGCTTTGTCCGTCGCATTTGTGTCAATTGCTTTTCCTTGTAATAAACTTTTCTGATCAAGCGGACAGCTAGAAAGCGAACAAGAAGAATAAGTCACCATAAATCTCCAGTGTTCTTATATGATTGCAGTCTATCGAGTAGCAAGTGTGTTTTGTTTGGTCTGAACAGTGCACAAGTGGCGATATGGTAAGGCGGCGCCTTACTTGGGATGCCCGGAAATGAGAGTTGGAATTAAGAGTAGATGATTAAAAAAATATTAATTTAATTTTATAATAATAAAATTTAATTTAACAATAAATTAGTATTTTTATTATTAAAATATAATTTTTGAAAGACAAAAATGTCAATTCCAACTCTAGAGCTAAATCAGAATGGACAAAAAATATTAGATTATTTTTTTATAAAAATTTTAATTGATTTTAATAACAAATTCACTTTTTTGATATCAAATAAATAGTAACTTATATATCTTTTTAGACAAAAAAAATCGTTCCTTACTCCAAAAAATCATCTTTCAAATTGAAATACGGTATGAATAATCAAAAAAATATAGGACCAGTCCAGCAGCGATGAGAGCTGATAGGAACACGAGGAAAAGTATCCAAATTCACGTGACTAAATGCATCCATGGTCATCTTCGAAGCCTGAGAACTTAAATAGTAGCTTTGTCCATTCATGACTCACCTTCTCACTTTGGATGGCACATAAAAAGCTCGAAGCTTTGACGTTTCAACCACATAAATGATCGACTAATATATCCCGACTCGACAAACTTGTGGACAAGGACATACATTCCAAGCCCTGCTCTCCACGTATAACCTCAATGGATGGAGGGCAAACGTTGAGTGCTAGCAAATGCATATGAAAGCAAGAAAGAAAATAATTCTTTCCAGTCCTTTAAATTCTTCTGATACTGAGAACCTTAGGGGAAGCTTTAATTCTTGTCCATACAAGTGTGCTGCAGTCTTTCTTCTTTAGTAAATGAAGTTCGCTTAGAGACCACTCAAAACAACAAAAATCGTGGTTCACGACATGCCTCAGAATGAAGTATCTCAGAATGCTCCCTGTCAATTTTAGTGGACTCACAATTCTCTTCTCTGCACACTTGTGGACGGGATTTCATCTTTCAAGAGATGTGGCTCTTTATATAGAGCAACCTTTCTCCAACTCGGTGTAGACAGACGATAGCTATGTCATACTGTTTTTCTGAGATGTGTAGAGGCATCCAGGAGAGAACACATCGCAGCGAGGAAGCTGTTTCAAGTTGGGTAAGAAATTGCGAGCTATGCAACTCCAGGGCCACAGTGTATTGCCAAGCAGACGACGCATTTCTCTGTCAAAAATGTGACAGAAGTGTGCATGGAGCTAATGTCTTGGCACTCAGGCATATCAGGAGTCTGTTATGCGACAGATGCCAAAAGCCCACCCAGCGGTATCTCATAGGGGTCTCGGTAGAGGTGATGCTCCCGACCATTGCTAGATTAAGTGAGGGATTGCAATGTGAAGATATAGGCAGCATTCGATCAGGATCGCCCAAACTGCCTTACCAGTTTGTCTGATTGTTCCTTTCTATCTGTTTCCTTTGTCAAAGTTGTTCATCAGTTTAAAAAATATAATTAAACAATGAAAATACCCTTTCATGAGGTTTTCAGAAACCTGGGTATCAATGTCGGGGTTAAGTATCAACGAATAGATACTTGAATTCAGGAAAACAACCCAAGTTTCTGCTGAGCATCATTGATAAGTAGCTAAAAACCTTAAAATCAGCAAAGTGGAAATGGGGGCTCAGTGAGAGGAGAAGTTTAATTGTACAGAGTTCACGGCGAGAACTTGAAAAGTTACTCGTCCACTGTCCACAGAAACACATACAAGTGCTTAAAATCATCATATCTACCAATTCCCCTTCCGTAATTGGCAAATTCAAAAACACAGATGGCTTCAGTGTGTGTAACAATCAGATCATTGATAAGACATATCTCACTGAAATCCGCTAAGATAAATATAATATCATCATAAGCCCAGTTCAGTTTCAGAGAAAAACATTTCGAAAGGAAAAAGCTGCATAGGATTGGTCTCAAAACAAACTAAAAGATTACTGACGCAAAAGAGAAAGACAGAAGCATGCTCAGACAGCCAAGGGTTAGTCTTCAACTTCTGAGACGAGTCCCAGATCTGAAACTCTAGTCCACAAAGTTGTATCATCATCGCACTCTTGTAAAAGAAATCTAGAGAACTAGTATGAGCAAACGCAGAAAATAATTAACAAATGGGGTGAGAAAGTAGTAATAAGAAAAAACAAGAATGGAATCCAAGAACAGAAACGAGACACTGCTCAGGCAAAGCAGCGAGGATTCGCTTAAATACAGAACAGAAGGTGGCGTTCCGGCTTCGCGTGGAAACTAGGTTTTCAAAGGGACGCTTGACTAAGTCAAAGTTAATATGCCAGCCTGGGTTGCCAACGTCTTTCTTGATTGGAGCCGTTAAGCTTTGAATTTATTTGAGCCCATCTAAGTCATTTGAACCAGAAGCCCAAATATGCTAATGGGGATAGCCCATTCTCAGCCCAATTTTAATAACGAATAAACGTCTTTCTTATACGCCTTTGGGACCATTTTTAAAGAGGTGTACGGAAATCCAATACTAGAGTGAACCCACTGCAGCAGATTATTCATACCAAAGTGTTTCCAGACCTTTCTCTTTGCAGGTTACAGTTTTGGACAAAAAAATTTATTCTCAGATTTTTCTGACATAGGAGTTGACATTTCTCTTTATCACACAAGAAGATAAATCCCCACAGAGCATCATTTGGAACCTCCCTCCAATCCATATCCTTAAATGGAACACCGACAGTTTGGGTTTAAGAAATCTAGGAAATGTAAACATTGGTTGTGTCTTAAGAAATGACCACTGACACTGACTTTTAAACACAATTACATCAGCTTCAAAAATTCTAACAGTGTTGAGAGAAAAAATTGTACACAAAACAATTCAGTTATCAGTTTCCAACCTAGCTAATCTTACTAGTAGCAATTCATTTTTGAAATGGACTCCTCCAACTTTCTCACATAGCTTGTCCACCCATCAAAAGAGCACCTTCGAGATTCCAGAATTGTGTCACGATCCACTAACCTGTGAAAACTTTTGCGCCGACGTTTGAATCCTTCTTTTGTTCTTCTCGTGTATTTGTACGTGCGTAGTAGTCATACAAATAGGAGAGGCTCCTCTTTAGTTGTAGGTGATTTGTACTGCTGAAAACAGTATATGGGCAATGATTTATGCTCTCAAAAGGACAAGAAAACTGATTTGTTTTTACAGCAGAGCAACAGGGGGAAGCCAAGAATTTCATCAGTCTAACATGGATGAAAAGATGTGTTTAAAGCAAGTTGAAACAATAACCATCCCATGCACGAGCACACGTTTAATTATATCAGCCATGGAAATGTTTACATTATTTGAGATTAGTAGCCTCATTAATGTATTTCAGCTACTAGAATAAAACAAGAAAGGTGGTAATAAAGCTAAATGTGAGACCCAGCAGTAGGGGATCAAATTACCTAATCCCACATCGGAAAGTAACGGTCTTTGGACTTATATGTGTTATGTGATGTTATCATTTGCAACAAGATGCATCTTTTGAGCCCTATGGTTATAAGCCCATTACACATACATACACGTCCGGGCCTGCTGAGCCGACGGTCCGGGAGCCGGGTCATGACAAATAGTAACGTAGCCGATCTCGTTCACTTTTCCGGATGGGCTTGGGCCGTGTTGTGTGTTCACGTTTGGGCCCTCAAAATCAGTTACGTTGAACGGGAAAGGTCTTGGACTTATATGTGTTCATACATCTTTTGAGCTCTGTGATATAAGCCCAATTGAGGACTTATGTTGATAAACCATAAATGATGCGATTGTGATGGGCCAACGGTTCAGGGGCCGGGTCGTGACACTAAAACTATTGCTGTTCATGAGATATTTGATGCGAAATGATCTTAAAAAATCAATGACTTTGAAGTTCACAAAAAAAGCCATTAAATTAATACCTTCACACATGTTTAAAGCATAATGGATAAACCTTTGATACTGAGACAACAAAAAAATGTTGAGTGCTAGGGAATGCATATGAAAGCAAGAAAGAAAAAAAAATTCTTTCCAGTCCTTTGAATTCCTTTGATACTGAGAACCTTAGGGGAGCTTTAATTCTTGCCCATACAAGTGTGCAACAGTCTTTCTTCTTCAGGAAACGAAGTTGGCTTAGAGATCAATCAAAAAACAAATAATGGTTCACAACATACCTCCAAATATCTCAGAGAGCTCCTATCAATTTTAGTGGACTCACACTGCTCTGTACACTTTCGCAACGTGTGGCTCTGCACAACAACTATATCATATTGTTTTTCTGAAACGTGTAGAGGCAACAAGGGGAGAACCCATCGCTGCCTGGAAGCTGTTTCCAATTCGGTAAGAATTAGCTAGTAAACCAAAAAAAGGGCATTAGTGTATTGCCAAGCATACGAAGAATTTCTATGTAAATAATGTGACATAAATGTGCATGGAGCCAATGTATTGGCTCTCACGCATATCAGGAGTGTTAATAGGACAGATGCCAAAAGCCCACCCTGCGGTATCCCATAGGGCCCTCTCCAGAAGTGATGCTCCCGATCATTGCTATATTAAGAGAGGGATTGCAGCCTGAATATACAGACAACATTCTCTCAAGATCGCACAAACTGCCTTACCAGTTTGTCAGATTAATCCTTTTTTTCTGTTTTCTTTGTCCAAGTTCTTCGATAGTTAAAAGTATTATTACACAATGAAATTATCTTTTCACGAGGTTTTCATAAACCTGGGCATCAATGTTCAGAGGCTATACTTAAATTCAGAAAAAAAATCCCAGCTTCTGTTGTGCAGCGTTGGTAAGAAGATAAAAACCCTAAAATCTGCAAAGGGAAAATGGGGCTCAGTGGAAGGAGAAGTCGTTTAATTGTAAAGAGCTCACGGCGAGAACTTGAAAAGTAACTCGTCCACTACCCATAGAAACACATCCCAGTGCTTAAACTCATCATAGCAATCAATTCCCTTTCCGTAATCGGCAAATTCAAAAACATAAAGGCTTCAGTGTGTGTAACAATCAGATCATTGATAAGACATCTCACTGAAATCCGCTAAGATAAATAATATTATCATCATAAGCCCTCAAGTTCAGTTTCATAGAAAAATATTTCAATAGAAAAAAGACGCATTCGATTGGTACGAAAACAAACTAAAAGATTATTGAAGCAAAAGATGAAGAAAGAAGCGTGCTCAGACAGCCAAGGGTTAGTCTTCAACTTCTGAGACGAGCCCAGATCGGAAACTCTAGTCCACAAAGTAGTATCATCATCGCAATCTTGTTAAAGAAATCTAGAGAATCAGTATCAGCCCAGAAAAAACGTAGAAAACTGCTCTTCGGTGAAAAAGCAATAGGAATAAACAAGAATGAGATACAATAAATGAATAAGCAGAACAGGAAAGAGACCCTGGTCAGGCAAAGCAGCGAGGACTTGCTTATATACGAGAACTGAAGGTTGCGAACTGGCTTCGCGTGGAAACTAGGGTTTCAAAGAGCCGCTTGACTAAGTCAAAGTCAATATGGCAGCCTGGATTTGGAACGTCTTTCTTTATTTGGGCCCTTAAGGTTTGTACTCATTTGAACTGAAAGCCCATTAGCAGCCCTTGTTGAATAATGAATAAACGTATCGTTTGAACCAGAAGCCCGAATACTCTAATTCGGATAGCCCATTCTCAGCCCAATCTAAATTACTAATAGACGTCCACGGTTAGAGTTGAATGTAGTACCACACCAAATTATGATTCGGGTTAGATCTAAAAAAATAAATATAAACAGTCTATGTGAATAGATTAGTCTGGTTGCCCCGATATTTTTTATAATTCAAAAAATTATTTACCTACTCTATGGTGCCCATGTTGTTATCATGATGCTTATCTGCTTTTTGCTCCTTGTATATTATCAGATAACAACTCCCATGCACGCAAAAACGGGTAGGCAAGGTAAGAAAAGTTAATTAACGCTGACATGTTTTGGGGCCAGAGCAAAAGCGAGCAAGAAAGAAAATCATGTTGTAACTAATGGAAATAATATGAATTCTGATGTGTACAATGGTGGAGAAGACAATGAACTGGAAACTGTTTTTTCTTACTTAAACTTCAAGGATTCTTGCTTGTTAAATGATCCATCCTAACACTTTTCTATACTTTTCCCCGGTGGTACCTGGTATACTCTAGGTGTTTCTTCAAAAGAGAGGAATAAATTGTTACTTTTATCGACCTGCAATCCTTTCAATCCATCAGTTGATATCACAGTATAACACATTAAAGGATGCTTGCAAGTAACAGATAGAATAAGAAAAAGGAGAGGCTCCTGCTTAGGTGTAGGAGTTTTGTACTGCTGAAAACAGTATATGGGCAATGATTTATGCTCTGGAAAGGACAAGAGAACTGTTTTGTGTCTACAGCCGAGCAGCAGAGCAAGTCAAGGAATGCCCAGAATTTATCAGTCTGACATGAAATAATAATTAAGCATTTCATGCAGGAGCACATATTTAAATATATCAGCCATGGATTTGTTTACATTATTTAAGATTAGTTGCCTCATTAATGTACTTCAGCTTCTAGAAAGCTCCAGCTTTTGCTGTTCATCAGACATTTGATGCGAAATGCTCTTCAAAAAGCAATGACTTGAAGTTCACAAAAGAAAGAGCCATTAAATTAATACATTAACACATGTTTAAAGCATCATGTTTGTGTTTCTGAGCTGTCATTTATTTTCATAATTATGATACTCCACATGGATACTGAGTAGAATTCATCCTGATCGATGTGGTTTGGTAGTGTTTTTATGAAAGAAATGATCAAATCAATTTTTCGAAAATTTGAGTGGGGCGATTGAGTGATAAAGAGTTTTCATTCTTAATCAAATGTCAAGATTCGATCGTTAGATTTAAGTAAAGAAATGACGAAATTTTTTGATATTATTCAGTAGCCAAGCAGTTACATACAGACAAAGCACAACAGATTTCCTTTAGCTATTCACGACTGCACAAATTTTTCTAATTTCGCCGGACGAGCCAGTTTTAACATTGGTTTGACCCATTTTCTCCATGGATTTGGCGAATTCAGAATAAAAATTTTGTAGTGGACCCTGAAGTAGTTGGTTGATGAAGGACAATGTGCTGGAGTTTGTGGTCAAGGCAGCATCAGATTGGAACAGTCCCCGTCTCTTGAGTAATAGTGTGTAGTAGCTGAGATCAAATGTCCTGAAACTTCCCGGATCCATCTCAACTATTGTGGTGTTATCATTAGGATTTGTACACTTCCTTGCCTTGAGATTCGCTGCATATTCACTATCTAGACTTGGGTCCTGATCGCCTATTCCAGTGAAATTGTACAGTCGGTTTGAAAACGAAGAACAATGAGATACTCCGATAGTGTGAGCACCTGAAACAATAAACCAAGAGGATCCAGATGAACATGCACGGAGGCATAAATCATTTTTCGAGTCACATAAAGTGGTAATAACTATAGCATTTTGCTTGCTTTACCAGATAGCAAGACTAAATCTTTCAAGTCCAGTCCCTGGTTGGCAAATAGTCTTTGAAGATTGGTGAAGTTGCTTGTTGGTGCGGGGATGTTAGCCATTGCTTCTGAGGATCTAGAGATTGTGCCGTCTCTTCTCCCAGTTGGGACCTTCCAAGAAGGACCACCCTGATGAAGCTCCAGAAATTAGCGCAGTCTGCTCAAAAAAAATCAAAACTATAAAGGCATGTGACGTTATCTTACAGTAGCAACAACCGAGTCTCGAGCAGCAAGAGCAATTATATCCGCGCAAGAAACAACACCAGGGCATGCAGCTTCCACCAGGCTCTTAATTGAATCAATGAAATTAAATCCTCTCAACGTTAAATTTGGTACCGCGACCTTCTCAGCTTGGTTGCTTGATGTTGAGTTCAGAAGCACAGATGCATCGCAACCCTGAAAAGCAAAGTAAGGATCCCAGAACAATGGTTATGTCACATCCTTTATATTTTGTGCTGATGACAGAAAGCCATTAACCATCAGAAACCAGAGTCACTTGGAATGGTGCAGAGTTTGAAATATCTCTATGGTTCATAAGAAGAGTGAAAAAGGAAAACCAGTGAAACATACATACCCTGACAAAGCAATCATGGAAGTGCATTCTTAATAAGGGTGCCGCTAGTGATGGAGCATTAGGGATATGCTTCTTAATGAAATCTTGTATTATCTCCTCAGCTTTTGGGCAGCTCGTAGCGTAATAATTCATCTGTAGTTGAGCTTCAGTGAAGACCACACTAGCTAAAACACCAAAGATCACTATCCCACAATAGCCAAGCCTTCCCATTTTGGTTAATGTTGTATCTCTGAGGAAACCAATCAAGTTCCTTTGAGATTCCAAAGATTAGGTAACAGAATTTATAGGCCTCAGCATTAGCCTGGGGCCATCTACACAGATGCCAAGTGTGTTGCTTTAACTTGTATCTTAATGCAGAGAGGGCTATTGATTATTGATAAGATAATCCGTTGTACCTCTCCCTTTTTGTTTTGTAACGCAATAGTCAAACATCAAGATTTTTCCTTTATTCGCTGAGGTTGAAACCTTCAGATTTCAGAACAAAATTCTAAAAAGGTCCCTGTCCCTTGCTTGGCAGAAACAGGGGAAACCCTCACTTAGAGTTACGGGACATAAATCTAAATTAGTGACGCTAATTACATTGGAACGTGGCAGGATTAAAAACGTGTGCATAGATGATGTGGATATTGAAACTTAGAATGGTTTAGGTGATAGGATTACTAAGAGTGAGATCATTGCTTCACCTGCTCTGGGATGGCTACTTTTATTTGCTAAGATATTCTGAGGAACAACAAACACAGCAACTTCTTTTCTTTTGGCCTGGTATATGCTGCCAGCCTGCCACCGCCCGTCCATTGGAGGAGGAACAAACAGGCACATGCAGAGGCAAAAGAACTAAAAAGGATGTATGGTTGGTTTTTCTTTCCAAAAAACTATGTTGCATGAATAGTGGAAGTGGGTGCTCTTTCAGGAATTATGATTTGGTTGTAATGAACGCGTTGCATACTTGTCGTTTCTTCTTTAGAGAGAATTAAAGGGTAAGGGATATCTCAGGGCATAACGTTATAATTTGAGAGAGACAAACAGAAAATTTGCCATTGTCGACATAATCAATCAGAGGAGAAACTTCACTTCCATAGGTTGCTTGCACAATAAAAAGAACAGTATGATAATTCTGCTTCACGTCATGGGAGCGTGGTCGACAAGCATACGAGGCTTTGTGGTTTGGCTAATCGGTAAAATCCAATCAAAGTTACTCAATGCACAAGCTGAACCACCACAGGGCTTTCATGGGTGGTTTTCAATGATTCGGGTTCTCGATTTTAGCTGTATAGAAAATCAAGGATGGCACTGGTAACCTAATACAAAGCTGCTGAAAGGAACCAGGCAAAACACTTTAGTCCCATCATAGAAGTGATCTCTTGCACAAAGGCACTAGAACCATCACGGCAGTTCATCTTGAAACAATCTCTCATAAAAAAAAAGAAGAACAATCTGGTCTATTTTACACGAAATTGTCTTCTGCTAATGAAGTGGAGACAAGCCTAAGAGGTCCATGAAATACTTCAGTTTCACACAGTACGAAAAAAAATAAAAAATGGAAATCTTTTCAGCTCTGGAAGGAATCAAAGTTTATGCAAAAAGAGCAAAAGAAGTAGCTTAGACAACGATAACAACTCTGACTCCGAATTGAACTGAGCTTCATCTCAGTCAAGCATAAATCAGTGTCATGAATAAGGCTGGACAAGCCTTGAGAGTTGAGACTGTTAGCTTTGGTTGACCTTACGATGGGGCATATTCCCATATATGAGCCGCAAACGGCACAAAGAGTGGATATAATTCCGATGACGGTGAATTAGAAGAAATTAGAATACTCTATTCTTTAAACTGCCATTCCCTTCGGCACATAGGGCAGTGTGCCTGGGAAGTTTGTGAATTCACCCATTTCAAGATGCAATGAAGGTGGAAAGCATGGTTGCATGCACCCCAAACTGCAGGAAATAAATTATTAAAACCAGCATTAGTTTCTTATCCCAATGACCAATAACAGAACACCAAGCATCGAGCTCCTATTGAAAAACTCAAATGATAAATACGCAAAAAGACAAGTTATGACAAGGATGAAACAACCAAACATAGGCTAACGTTGATGATCAAGTAGAGGTAATGAGATGTCTTACTAAGGGGGCAGTCATCGCCAGGAAGCTTACAATCAGGGCAACAACCATCAAAGGCCATTCTACATATTCCACATGTTTCATCCTGTGCATCCCAAGTCCATGAAGCAACTGCATGCCACCTATAAATCACAAAAGAATCAAATTATGATTCCCTCAGCATCATTAGAATAGACCAATATCAGATTAACAATCATCTTTCAAAGAAGATAACAACAGAGGGATGGGCTTCTTACTCTGTTTAAAAATCCAGTACATATTCGTAAAGGAGAAAAGTTAAGGTTGAACCTTTTATTAAAAAGGTTTATAGCTACAACTTTGCAATTATAGAATTCAAAGTTATATCTTGAAATTGAAAATCACACCAGCACACCTCCGGGCAAGTAACAGTTGAAGAAATCCCAACCTCACAAACATCTCACACCAAAATACACAGAGTTGATTAATCATAGGCGACGGTGCTGGGAGATAAAAATTAAATAAAAAACACAAAAAATAATAATTGCTCCAAGAATCATCTTTAGCTGATCAACTGGTGTACATTTCACTACAATATGTGGGCAAATCACAAAAATTCATTGTCTTTAAGCAATTGGCAAGCGATTGAACAATGTTGATAAAAAAAAAAAGAAGCTAAACAGAACAAGGATACGGAGCAGCTTGACCTTCATTTCTTCACCTACAGAAAGCAAACACCTTTGGAATATCAAACAGCATATACCATGCAGCTTATAGCCACAAAACTAAACCGGAATTCTGACAATGAATTTAATTCTTTTTAAAGAAAACCCTAACTATAAAGCAAAGTAAAATAAGTAGCTAGAAACGTGATTGAAAGTTCTAAAAGCTCTTTTTCAATAGAACATGAGAAACCCGGTTAAGCACAAATCAAACTACCGCATTAACTTTCGGGAGCTCATGAAAACTAACCTCAACGTGATTCTTCAGAACGCAACAATGGAAAGGTGAAGATTTTGAAAACCAAAACGCAAATTTCGAATTCTAAATCGCGTAAGAAAACCGGGGCTTTTGCCCAAAAGACGAGAGGATGTTCTGACCTTTGATTGATAAGTGAACAGAGTCTTTCATCCGTACACGTGGCCTTCATATAAACCCTGACGTGTACAATGACAAATTTGGTCCTTCGAACTTCAACAAATTCCCAACGTAGTACAGTAATATAAAAATTATTTAGTATTGTATTTAGTTTAATCATAAACTTGGTCAAGTGATTATAACAATAGGCATACCTAACCAAACAAGATAGAGGAAAAATAAATAAAAATCTTAAGGTGGCAGATGGATTGTTCATGGAAAATAGAAGTTGACGAAGAGGATAGAGATGATAATATTGATAATAAGAAAACAGATTTATTTTTGTTCCAAAGGGCTGGAACAGCTCAGAAGGTCAGGAAACATTTTGTGTATACAAGATGAAATAATTGAATACGTAACAAAAGAAAACGTAAGAACCACAACTCATGAGAGTTACAGATTTGTAGCAAAAGGAAAATTTTGGAAAGGCAATAAGAAGACAACACAATTGTTGCAATCGATTGTAGAGAAAAAAAAAAGGATGAACTTAATTCACTGCACCACATTTTTTCCTGATTTCCCCTTGCTTGCCTGTCAGGACTTCAATCTGACCCATTTTTACCATTGATTTAGCAAAATCTTTTGCGAAAGTGGATCCATGTGTGCGGGACTGAAGTGTGAGATAAGCATTCGTATAAGGATCGTCGCGAAGAGCTGCATCAGATTGGAACAGCCCTCTTCTTTTAGATACTATCGTGTAGTACTCCGTGTCGAATGTTTTGAAGCTTTCAGGATCCATCTCTGTCACTGTTTTCAGATCTCCAGGCTTACATTTTTTCTTCAGCTGTGCAGCGTAGTTAGGGTCTAATGAAGGGTCAGTGTCACCTTTTCCTGTGAAATTATACAGCCGACTTGCAATGACAAAGCAGTGTCCTACTCCGATGGTGTGACCCCCTGTAAACAGTAAGGAGTTCAAGTTATTTAGAGTTTGTAACGGTGCTCTGATGGCCATTTTGTTCCACACAGAATCTGGATTGAATTCTACCTGACAGGACTACTAGGTCCTTCGCATTAAGACCCTTTACAGCGAAATTCTGTTTGAGTGTGGTAATGTTGGAAAAAGGTGCTGGTATATTTGCAAGAACCTCTCTAATACTTGACACTCTACCATCCCTGCGTCCGGTAGGAACATCCCAAAACGGTCCACCAATCTGAACAAAAGAGATAGATCAACAATAAGCTTAAAGACAATTATAATTGATCTCACAAGAGGTACAGGATGATCAGATACCATGAGAACAGCATCTCTTGCCACCATGGTCAAGATATCAGCACAAGAAACTATCCCAGGACACTTCTTTTCCACTTCAGATTTTACAGCATCTACTACATTGAATCCTCTTAGTGTTTGGTTGGGGATTGCGTCTTTCTCAGCCTGATTCTTCTTTGTGGAGTTTATTAGCAAAGATCCGTCACATCCCTGCAATGAATGAAAGTAGTATTGTAATCAGACGAGGAACCAGCCTAAAGTTACCCTAACAATATGAAAATGCTGCTTGTACAGCAATATAAATAAAGCTTTTCGCTGCTTACCCTGATAAAACAATCATGAAAATGCATTCTCAGCAAAGCAGCAGCAAGAGTTGGGTCTCTAGCTATGTATCCGTAAACGGTTCTGTGGACAATGAGATCGAGGTCGGGGCAGGTTTTACGGTAGAAACCAACTTGTAAGCCCCGTGCATTACTGAGGTCTAAAAACAACATGACGAGAACAAGTTGGAAAAAGAGAAGGGAAATAAGCTTTTGGATAGCCATCGTCCGGGCAGAACTTGCAGCTGTTTTCTGGTGCTTAGATGAGATGGCTTAAGGCAAGGGTCTGCCTTTGGGTTTTATAGTAAAGCAGAGGTCCTTGACACTGTCCTTGACAAACTGGCATTGAATTAAACTATGAATTCCATTTTGATAAGGTCAATTACTTGTAAGTTTGTGAAACTTGAGAGCTGACTGGAAATTTTTGATACTTCTAATTCGTTATTGCCTCCATTTAGAGGCTTACAATCATTGTTAACTCAAGAAACCTGTACAAGTGGAAGGGTTGACAAGCAAGCACGTTGTTCAATAGTTGAGGGATGTACTAACTAGTATGGAAATATAATATTATTGACTTTTGGCGAATCTTTCTGTTAGTCAGTCCAGTTAAGGATCCCAAGTTGCATTGAGACTCTGTCTCATTGGTCGTCTTAAGAAACAACAACATCAACCATAAAAAATAATGACTGGTAGCTCTATCCCACAGAGGCATTTGTTGTCACAAGAGACTACCTTTTTGTTTAATGTTGATTTTTTTTTTTATCTAGCTGTGGTTTTTGATAATTGATTAATCGAATCAACGACAATCTCTTTTATTCAGGCAAGTCCTAAATATTTTGGTACGAACCGCGTAAATGGACTTGACATCCTATTGTATCCGACAATAGACCATCGGCATGGAAGTAAGGCTCAATGGCTCCGAACACAAAATCTAGTTGGGCTCTGTAAGATACTATGATGTGTATGGTAAAAAGGTTAATATTTAAGAGCCCAAAACAGGATTTGCTGACCCATTGTTCAGTGGGTTGAAAAAGATGGTGGATATGATATCCTTCTCGGAACTCACGTTCAACTAGAGATGCGAGATGCTTCGTCTCCATCTACATTCAAATGGTGGTGTTTTACCGCCGTCAAGAAACACAGTCAATCCTTAATTGGGGTTTTTCGTTTTCCAGATGAGCAACTTTTGTATCATCTCCATTTACGTTAATTTCTCAGGTTTGAATATCACTGAAATGAAAAACTGTGCAAAGAATGGGATTTTAGTCCCAACAACCGCTTCTACATTGGAAATCACTGATCTCTATCTACATCTGAGAGGCTCCAAGGGACCATCTGTCTCTGTTTCTACTGGCGAATTTCTTCCCAGTTGTGAACCTCCAACAAAATCTTGGCCCGGGTTGAAGATATCGTTATGCTTATATCTCATCCACCTATATCTCCCCTGCCTCCTCGTTTTTCTGGATATCCATTGTCTCTTTTCTCGCAATTCACAAATTCCAGAACAGAATCCTGTGCCAGAGTTGTCTTTGATTCTTGTTTGTCGATGCCCCTGTTCACTGGTTTATTAAATCTGCCAGGGAGGGCACAATCCAGGAAAACCCCTATTTTCTCAGAATTAAAGACCACACTCATCAACAATCTCGGCAATTGATTACAATATGCTCAGAGTCTTCTCGGAAACTTCCACATCTGACACAGATAGTACGTTGAGGATTGATGATACCCACAGAGGCTAGTCGAAAAATTAATCTCTCCCAGATTTTAGATTTCGATCAATATCTAATAACCTAACCCGCCTGTTGTTTCTTGCGAACGATTCAATTTCAGAGAGGATTATTGAATTGAATCACTGTATATTTGGTTTAATCATGAACTTGGTCGAGTGATTATAGAAATATATTATAAAAGAGCCTAACCAAACACGACATACATGGGAAAAAATACATTTCTTGAGGTGCAAGACTTCCATTTGGATTGTTTATGACCCGTTTACGTCAGGTCTAAGAAAAAAGAAAGGTTGTTGATAAAGAGGATAGAGATGAGAACATTGATGATATGAGAATGGATTTATTCTTATTCCCACAGAAAGTCAGGGAACATTTGATGTTTACAAGGTGAAATCATTGAATAAATAACAAAATAAAAACATTAAAAACCACAAATTCGGAGATACAGATTATAGCTCAGGGACATTTTGGAAAAGCTGTAACAAGGCAACACAAATGTTGCAATCACAATAATAATAATTGTAGAGGAAATTTAAGCCTCTCTGCACTTAATTCACAACAGCACATTTTTTCCTGATTTCACCTTGGTTGCCAGTGAGAACTTCGATTTGACCCATTTTTGTCATTGATTTAGCAAAATCTTGTGCGAAAGTGGATCCATATGGGCGAGACTGAAGTGTGAGATAAGAATTTGTAAAAGGATCGTCCCGAAGAGCTGCATCAGATTGGAACAGCCCTCTTCTTTTAGATACAATCGTGTAGTACTGCGTGTCGAATGTTTTGGAGCTTCCAGGATCCATCGCGGTCACTGTTTTCTGATCTCCAGGCTTACATATTTTCTTCAGTTGAGCAGCATAGTAAGGATCCAATGAAGGGTCTGTGTCACCTTTTCCAGTGAAATTGTACAGCCGATTCACAATGACAAAGCAGTGTCCTACGCCAATAGTGTGGCTCCCTGTAAAAAGTAAGGAGTTCAAATTAAGAGTTCGTAACGATGCTTTGGTGACCGTTGTGTTTGACAGAATCTAGATCATTCCTACCTGACAGGACTACTAGGTCCTTGACATCAAGACCCTTTGCAGCGAAATTCTGTTTGAGTGTGGTGATGTTGGAAAGAGGTGATGGTATATTTGCAAGAGCCTCACTAATTCTTGACACTCTACCGTCTCTGCGTCCGGTAGGAACATCCCAATGTGGTCCACCAATCTGAACAAAAGAGAAAGATCAAGAATTAAGTTAAAGACAATGATGAATGTCATAAGAGGTACAGGACGATCGAATACCATTTGAACAGCATCTCTTGCCACCAAGGCCAAGATATCAGCACAAGAAACTATGCCAGGGCAATTCTTTTCCACTGCAGATTTTACAGCATCTACTACATTGAATCCTCTTAGTGTTTGGTTGGGGATTGCGTCTTTCTCAGCTTGATTATTTTTTGTTGAATCTATTAGCACAGAACCGTCACATCCCTGTAAAGAAAAATGTAGTCAGACGAGGAAACAAGGGCTAAAATTACCTCTACCTCAAGTTATCGCTGAGGCTATTAGATTCTGTCAATGCTAGACAAATAATGCTATTATAGGTATGATGTGTCGTCATAATGGAACACGCTATGATGTCAGTTTATCCATATGAAGCTTTTCACTACTTACCCTTACAAAACAATCATGAAAATGCATTCTTAGCAAAGCCGCAGCAAGAGTTGGGTCTCCAGAGATGTATCCGTTAAGGGTTCTGTGGACGATAAGATCAAGGTCCGGGCAGGTTTTAGAGTGGAAACCAATTTGCAAACCCTGAGCATTAATGAGGCCTAAAAGCAACATGATCAGAAATAGTTGAAAAAAGCGAAGGCAAAGAAGCTTTTGGATAGCCATCGTCTGCACTGAAATTGCAGCTGTTTTTTTATGCTTAGATGTGATGGCTTTAGACGAGGGTCTGCCTTTGGCTTTTATAGTTGAACCGATGTCCTTGACACTGTCATTGGCAAACTGGCATTGAATTAAACTATGAATTCCAGTTTGATAAGGTCAATTACTTGAAGCTTGTGAAACTTGAGAGCTGACTGGAAATTGTTTATGCTTCTATTCTTTTGTTCTTTCCTCTATTCAGAGGCTTGCAATCGTTACAATATTAGGAAGGAAATATGATACCGTTGACCATGCTTAGAGATTTATTATCTTAAAGAATCTTTCTGTTAGTTAGTCCAATTAAGGATCCCACGTTGCATAAAGGTTTCTCCCATTTAGTTTTGATTCTTGCAAGAAACAAGCTGAGTTAGTATTGATAAAGCCAACTTCAGAAGATGTCATATTCATTCACAGAGTACATGACACTTGCAGGCTTAAGCAACTCCTTGCCTTTTTAATCTATCTTTCTTGGCATTAAGGGGAAACCAAAAGCCATATGGCTTCAGGAGTTGGTAGGATTATAATCAAATATATCGGTTCATACTACTCTTTCAACACTGCATCAAATGTTGCAGGTCGCAAAACGTGTCTTCCATATAATCTCCATATGCAGAGCTCAAGTAAGTCGGGAGCAGGTGTGCAGGCAAATACGGTCAATATTCCTTGTGTTTCCCAACAGATGCTAGCTAGCTTTCATTGAAGGAAGCAGGTTTCCCAACAGGCTTCATTGCTTTAATTTAAGATTCTTGCGTAGTCAATCCTTGTTTTTTTGTCGGACTACATCCTGACAAAACCTAAAAAATTTCAGTCTAACAGATTAACGAGTTTTTAATTTAATAGGTAGGATTTCTAATAACTTCAGAAATTAGACCCGAAGTAAGTCTGAATAGCTGCAAACGCAGAGTCGAGTACGGCTCTGTAAGATAAAAGTTACTTAGCTATGGCAGAGTGGTGAACATTTAAGAACCCAATTTTAGAATTGCTATTTCAAGTACGATTTAATGAAGGTTTAGAATAGAGGTGACAAAGGATGGAAACCATCATCTTCTGTACATGTATCAGAGGAAGGTACATTTTCTGCTTGTTTTGCTTCAGGAGCACATAAAGCATGAAGTCATTTTAGAAACCACTCACAAAATGGTTCCTGGTGGATTGTTCATACTAAAGGTATTACCTTTTCGTTTAACAAGAATTCCAGGACCTTTTTCTTTCTTCTCATATTCACTTAGAAGAAGAATTCACCAGAACCCGACCGTCCCTCAGGTAAAGCAAGTGTTGTTGTATTCTTAAGATGAGGGTGATGATTGTTGCTTGGGCACGTCAGTTTCTCTTTGAAATTGGTGAGCGAGAACCCGTTCTTGATATCAAACGAAGAATTGAACAACTCCTGGGTGTGCCAGTGGCTGCCCAGACTCTGGCTGTGTATGGTTGGGAGTTGATTGATGGACTGGACATGGAAGATTATCCCATTGTCACTGAAGGTACGAGAATTGACCTCACCACCAAGCCAACGCCATCATCATTTAACAATACCTGTCCCAAAATCCAAATCATAGTGAAATTTTCAGCTAGACAGTTTAACATAGAGGTGGATAAAACAGATACTGTCCGTAGCCTGAAAGAAAAAATTCACATCGTTGATGGCACTCCGATCAAAAGATTGTCACTTTTCCATTCTGGTGTGGAACTAGATGAAGATTTTCGCAATCTAAACGAATATGGGATTCGTGAGTCCTCCGAGATCATAGTGTTCCTGAAAACAGTAGGGCGTTTAAGTGATGAGCCCCCTGCAAGGCAGCTTAGCATAATGGTGCAAACTTCTTCTTGTTTGCTGAATGCAGCTACCATTCCTCTGCAGATGAAGGACTCAAGTACCGTCAATGACTTGAGGCAGCTACTCTTGAGCAGGAAAATTCTTCCCCTGGATGATTATATCTTCATACACAAGCAGCGAATTATGCGTGATTGTTGTAGCCTCAGGTGGCATGGGGTTGATAATGGAGATTACCTTTATGTTTTCAAGGGAACAGTAAGTCGAGGAGGACACTGAGTTGCTTCATATGAAGCTTTTAACATTCATGTTATTAACTTGCAATCTTCGGAACCTGCAAATTTCGGTGTTTTACAGTTAGCTAATGATCAAACTAGATGCCAAACAATTACTCCAAAACAGAGACCTTTTGTCATGAAACAGAAACAAAATCCCATGCTATCATACTAACATGAACCCAATAATATCTTTCTTCACAAAAAAAAAAAATAAATGAACCCAATAGTATCACTGTGGGTAAATGGAGAGAGCTGTGCTGGGATCAAAGCAATCTACTTCCAGTTTGGGTTTCAGCCTATGGTATGTGGTAAAATGCTTGAATACAAAGTGTTTGATAAAATAACAAACATGCATCTAATAATGCAGGTTAATGCTTCCGGCTTTTCTATAGCATTCCAACGTCGCCCGCCCGTCAATTTTTTAATTGACTTTGAGATAAACAAAGATGAAATATAACAGAGGCAACGATATATTGAAAAATACATTTCAGATTTGAATATATTTATCGATCCAATCAACTGCAGGCCTTGAATCTTGTAAGCGCCTATACTGCAAAGTTTTACTGTTTTAAACACAAGTTTTTTTTTTACATTAGCTCCAATCTTTAACTAGGCAAATCATTTCGTTGTCTGTCTCTATTTGTCAAAGGACACTAAGACCTACCACCAAAAACAATCAGACCAATTGCACAAAACAAGATTTGCAGACCCATCGTCAAGTGGGTTGAAGAAGAGGTAGATATGAGATCCTTCTCGAACCCCACATTCAATAAGAGATGCTTCGTCGTCTCCATCTTCATTGAGACGATGGTGTTGGCCGTTATCAAGGAACAGAATCAACCGATCTTGAGGTAGCTTCTGCTGTGCCTCAATCTCCCTTTTCAGATCAGCTACTTTTGCATCGTCGCCTATCTGAACGTAGAAGAGATTACCCGTCAATATCTCCACAGCCACCTTCATGGCATAATTTAGTCAAAAGATTAAGCTAAATTCTCAGGTTTTTAATCTGTTGAGAGACAACAAAAATAGAAAATAACGCATTGCTTGGAAGGTGGTCACGCTTGCTGCATTCTAGTCAGTTTGTTCGTGGCATGCCTTTGTTATGAATATGCATAAATGCAGAGCGAAACTTGTGCTTTGACTAGAAAATAAATGCACATTGGTCATTACAGCCAATCCTGATGTAATTTTCCTTAATCAACCAAAGGGGAAATTGGTTAGCAATTAATGGGTAGATATTACATACACCTCGAAGTCTATGCAAGAATATCGGGATTAGTTGAGCGGTAAGACTCGCTGAATGTCATGTAATAACCTAAAAAATATTGAATTAAAAAATTTTAGTTAGTTCCACCGTCATCAACATGTGTTTTTCGTGTTATAGCAAATTACCTGTAGTAACATAACGAACAAGAATATTTTATCAATGTATAAGCAGATCTTATAGAATTCATGAAACAATCAGTTTTACCTATATACCTATAAATTCTTAGTCGCATCCAAATGTCCCATAAATATAAGATTATTGCATTTTGTAGAGGCTATCCTTACGGTTTCCTTCTGATGTATCCCCGAAACAGTACGGAAGCATAAAGTTATGGTTCCATTCATCTATACAGTAATATCCAGTCAAAACCTTACATTTATGTTTTGTATAAACTAAAGTCAAACTGGAGAGGTATGGATCTCCAACTTTGAGCAAACGCTAAGATTGCCAGAACAAATAATTTAAATCACTAAACTAAAACTGTGTTGTTGAACCAAAAGACCTAGTTAGCTTTTGCATCTCTCTCTCCCAGGATTCAACTATTGGCATTTTTAAAGTCCCATCTCCAAACTGGCGGGGTTGCACCCTGGTGTTTCATCGAGCAAAAGTACTTTGGTGGCACCATAGCACCGGCCTTCGAGCAGAGATCCAGCACGGCTGGTACACGTCCATAAAAATCCCGTCCTTCGTTTCTAAGAACCGGCGGATCCTGAGGCCTCCGCAGCCACACAATCTTCGGAGGCACCAAATGATCCACTGTTGCCTTCTTCCAAAAGTGAGTTCCACGCCAAGTCTCGAACTTGAAAATCCCACACAGCCGTGCCTTGTGCCCAGACACCCCAACATGAACTTCCGAGCAATGGGTACAAACTTTGACCGGATAAACCATCAACAACCTTTTCACGCCTGATCTTAGCTCTTCCCATGCCTCCAAAGTTCCATTTGCTATATATCTCAAATCCTCAGATGGCAAAGACTCAGGTACATGGATGTCACCAACTCCATTGACTGAATAGAAATTATTCAGATCAGTACCCGCTTGTCTACACAGCTCAACCACAGCAGAAACACGATCATAATCAAATCTCTCATCATGCTTAATAGGTCCTTGAAACATGTTATCCAATCGGAAAGTCTCCACTGGAACAAGTATATCTTTCAAACCGCCAGGAACCCACTCATGCACCCGCTTCTTAACCCGGCGCTTGTAACCCCAGCAAGTCTGAATCAAATGACCTTCATCACCTATATACACTTCCGGGCAGAACCTGAAAACACATATCCACATTGTTGGGGTCTTGTTTCAGCTTTCAACACCAATTATCAAACATAAGAAAACCATAATGAACTCACTTGCAGGATAAGACTGGAAAGAATTGCATTAAAGTGGAAACGCCTTGAACAAGACGCGCTTGAGCATTAAGAACCTCCTGTGCAACAGGAACCATGGAAGGAATGGGATACTCCTTGGCTCGGTTTTGGATTCGCTGGAGAATCATTGGCCGAAGCTTCTTGAAGTCCACTTTTGTGCTGTAGGGTCGCGGGTAGTATGTAGTAGGTTCTCTCACCAGATTTCTCCATAATGAATCCCTCCACAATGCCATCTCAAAAATCTGTCTCTGAATATTAACTTAATCCAGAAATCAAAGAATCTTCTTCCAAAACAGGGAAGAACGCGACCGCGCCTCAGCAAAGGGATCTGCAAGAGAAAGGCAAAAGGCAAGACAAAAAAAAAAACTCCCATTAGAATTTAAAAGTTCAGAAAACACTAAATTTTATTAATCAAACAAGCAAGAAATCACACCAAAAACAGCTGGAACGTGGACGTCGAATTCCGACATGAAAATTGGATTGGGTAGTAAGAGCGAAAGCCAACGAAAACTTCCTTCGATGGTAGTTAACTTCTCAGAGTTGACCTGTAAAAAAGAGAAAAAAAAGGTTATAATCTCAAAAGCAGCCTTTACGGTATATCGACATAATCATCAACCAGAAGCGTCACATTGAACAAAAACACATAAGAACGCACCATAACAACATAATCCACCGAAGACGACGGTATTAAGAGAAAAGTTTTAAGCTTTCAATCACAAAACTAACAATTTGTGCGCTAACGACACCGGTCATAATTGCCCACCATACAAAACAACCGAAATCATAAAAATCACATTAAAAACAACTACCAACTCCCCGCAGAAGAGATAGTTCAACTGAAATCAACGAGCAAACAAACTGATTAGAAACTCTAGTCCACAAAGTTGTATCATCATTGCAGTCTTGTAACATAAATCCAGAAAACAATCATGACTCAAAATAAACTTAGTAAACCTATTATAAATAGAGTGAAACATTAATAAGAGAAAATACCCATGAGATCTAAGAAGGGAATATGCAGAACGGAAGGAGGCACTGCGTTGGCAAAGCAGCGAGGGTGGAGGGTGGCTTGTTCCCAGAACAGATGGTAAAATCGGGCTTAGCGTGGAAACGGGGGTTTCAGAGTGCCGGTTATCAGTCATAGTCAGTATGTTAGCCTGGGTTTGGAGGTCTTTCTTGATTCGGGCCATTAGCTCCAGCCCATTGGAACCTAAAGCCCATAAACTGAGGATGAATAGCCCACTCCTGTCCCAGTATGAATAGTCCCAGTCGGCAATTCTTAAGTCGAGATGAAGAAAATTACTAAATATAAAAGAAAATCAATTGAATTTTTCTTAATAGCTACTTAATTTAATAATACTTAACGACTACACGCAATCTAAGTAACCGCTCAGGATAATCTGGACCGTCGAAACAAGGAAACACCGACGTACGATATCCAGCTGTTATTCTTTTTCGAAGAAACTGGGAAATGAGATATATACCCCCGCGAAGGTGTTTGTGTGGTCACATGCATCTCTCTCTCTCTCTTTATAACAACCTTTTCAAGTAGACTCTACTTTTTTTATATTCTTGTATCTCTCGGCTTTCTGGTTGCTTCCGTACACCATCTTTCTTAAAGGTAAGGTAAATCTGCTGACTCTAGCTATTTGATTTTCGCATGGAGAACTGTGCTTATTGATTCTGCTGTGCGACGGAATTGTTACATGTTAGAATCAGTTTTTGCTTGTTCGTTTCCATTGAAAAATCTCGTATTTGGGGATAATGCATCTGTGGTTTGCTTTTGAAAGCTATTGTACGTTTTCGCTTGTTTTGTGTGGTGGGCTGTTGTGATTCGTGTAGTCTACTCATGAATTGTTAGTTTTCTGATTGAAAATTTTGAACTTTTTACCTTCTCTTTTATATCGTCTTATCTCATGGTGCTTTTTTGTTTTTGTTTTTGTTTTTTAATTTTTTATGATATTGGATTGTGGGAATTTTGTGACTAACGAATTATAAGCTTCGTTCAACTTTGAGGTTTGTGGTTGATGATTAAAGAAACGTATGTGGTGACCAATAATTCTTATAATTTTATGAGGTAGTGAAATTGGATTACGGATACAAAAATAGGGATTGTCACCGTTGTGAGGTTATTGCAGCCTCAATAATGGATTTTTAATGGCTCAATTCCGCAGGGCCTTGAAGTTGAATCGATTGTAAATTTTTCTTTACTGTTGTTGGTGCATGGCTTCGATATTTGGCTTTTTCGTTTTTATCTTTTTTTATGAGTGTTTTGTTCGATTTTAGGACGATAACCTTTTTTCTTTAATATATTTCAGCTCTGAGAAATTAACTATCAACGAAGGAATTGTTTGTTGGTATTCGTTCTCATTACCCAATTCCAATTTTCATGTCTGAATTCGACGTTCAGGTTCCAGCTGCTGCTTTTGGTATGATTGCTTGCCTGTTGGATTATTAAAATTTTATGTTTTCTGAACTTTAATTCCTGATGGGACTAAATTTGTTTCCCTCATTTGCATTTTCTGGCTTATTGTCTTCTCTTATAGATCCCTTTGCTGAGGCAAATGCTGAGGACTCTGGTGCTGGGACTAAAGATTACGTTCATGTCCGTACTCAGCAGCGTAATGGGAGAAAAAGCCTAACCACTGTGCAAGGATTGAAAAAGGAATTTAGCTACAACAAGATTCTGAAGGACCTCAAGAAAGAGTTCTGCTGTAATGGAACAGTTGTACAGGACCCTGAGTTAGGCCAGGTTTGTTTTGTGATGCCTAAGCATAATACTTGTTCTCTACATCCATGCCCATTCGTTATAGATTCCTCACCTCGCTCTAGAGCTCTCGCATGAGTTTATTCCGAAACCACCACTAGAAATCAAAGTCTTAATTTTACATGATTCCAGATTTGCACATGTTAGATAATTGATGTATGTTCTTCACTGTTTTGCGCCGTGTTCGCAGGTCATTCAACTTCAAGGTGACCAAAGGAAGAACGTCTCCACTTTCCTTGTGCAGGTAATGACATGCTCACTGTTTTTTTATGAATCCACCTTGCTGTGCAGAGTTTTGAAATATTTATCATGTCCTTTGGTTGGACAGGCCGGCATTGTCAAGAAGGAAAACATCAAGATTCATGGTTTTTAAGTTCCAGCAGGAAAATTGCTAATACACAGTTTGCAACCCTCGCAGTGTAGAGTAGTTTTATCAAGTGGAACCTAGCATTACTGCTCTGGGTTCTCTTCAACCTTCTACGCTCTTATGCTTATGCTTATGCTTAGTGTGTTTGACCTTTTAGACGTTCATCTTTTGCTTGGTGTGTAATGCGGATTTACTATGGGTTATTATTACTGGATATTTTCCCATTATGAAGTAGCCTTGTGTTTGTTAAAATGTCGATGGCTGAAGTTTATTTTTGCTCATTTTCTTCACTTAGCCATGGATATTGATGCAAGGAGAGGACAATGGATGGACACAATGTAGACGTGTAGTCATTGTGGTAACCAAGGGTAGCCGCGTGTGAAATCTTTGTATTCTGCCCACCGCTTGCCGTCGTTTTTGTGTGGTGTTGGGAAGGAGCCTCGAGGACATCTGTGGGCTACATTTGGCATTAAACAAGGCCACTATATCCTACCCTTTAACGTGGGCCACTTTGCTCCACGAATTGGGCAACTTAAACAAACCTGAAGTTCGTCCTCTCTGACTCTCGAGCCTTCTAGTGGCAGTAGGTAATCCTTCATTATTTGATCTACAGCAGTTAATAGTGGAAATTAAAGGCCCAAAAGTAACTCGTGTTTTGGGTTTCTGAATGCATTAAACCGCGTACAAATGGTAAGTGTGTCTGAGAAGCTATAGCCCATTCTCTCTTGGCTAGTTAGCTGAGCTTTAGGATCATACTAAAGCACCCATAACACTTGATTATACTGTTTAGGGCATACCACCAAGAAGAAAATGGGCAATCTGTTCATTCGAGGGAGAATTGAACGACGGATTGATCCTAATCTGACTTGCACAACTCTACTTTCTAGGGTTTCTACCCAATATTATATTTCTGTGAACTGGGAAGGTCGTGAAATCAATCTTTGAGGATAAACAAAAAGAATTCAATCAATCTGAGATAGATATTTATTATCCTTTTCATTTTCCTCGAAGGGCTAAATGTCTCGGAAGATTATCTGTAGTATATCTCCTGCTAGAAATATAGGACCACCAAGGATGTCATCGCCAAGCCCATTTTCTCTGTTTCCTAGTTCCAAATACTTAAATCACTTCACCTCTCAAAATATTATGGATTCTATTCTAGTTATGTTCCCACGGCTTGTCTTTCGTCAATCATGAGATGGCCCATACTCCCACAATTGATTTCCAAAGATGGTCATGAATCATGATCGGTTGCGATGGTGTTATTACTAGCCTTCTCTTTCAGGTCCCGTCGTAAAGTAAATTTTTTTGGGAATAATCTATCGAAACTAAATTCCTGCGCAAGAAAACTATAAAGATAAGAGCTCCTGATCTGCAATCAAGGATGGAAAGAAAGCTTTAGTAGAGAATAGCATTCACTGTCATTTTGTGTGACTGAGATCTCTGAAGATAGGGTTATCTACAAGGCCGCCTCGGGGTTCCCGATTCTAAACTCATGGAACCGACTTCAACGTCACATCCTTATGCCATATCCCATAATCAAAGGAGCCACCATTTGGACCAAGAAAAAGGAGGAGCACACCATTTTCCAGGTTGAAGATGATTGGACCTCCAATGCCAAGTATGGGAAAGAATTGGATAAAACGAAGACCGGTGGGAGGATATCCATTCCTCAGATATCACTAATCAATTCAAAGGGTTGAGCAAGAATTGGAAACAAGAAGAAAGGTCTCTTCAGATGTCTAGCTACACATTCTTGACCAACTTCTTTAATGGCAAGATAACGAGGAAATTAAGAAATCCATACAGATTCATTGTCTCAAGAAGTTCAACAACCTTACAAAGCAAGGCAAACAGAAAAAACAGAAATCAGTTGTTCGTCCATGAAACTCATGACATCATGCAAAACTTGGAACAAGACAAAAACAGCATGGATTGGCACGTATACTTAAGAAAGATTGTCATCACCATACGTGCCTGCAATTGCCCTTCCCAACAGACAGGTTTCACACTATGTGAAGATCAAAATGACTTAATTATTTCCAACTTTAGTGATGGATAAAGATATTCATGAACACTACTATGGGGGAAGTTTAACTCATTGAAAATTAGCTTCTTGGTATTTGGTTTTTCCCTTATCCACAATGGCATCAGTTTTTACAATCATAGAGGGTATTTGTGAGATGCCATTGTTATAAATGGAGGTGCTTGGACAAGAGCTTTAGTGAACTTCTCTTAGTTTCCTGCCATACAAAGCATATTTTGATTAGAAGGAGCCCAAGAAAAAAGAAAACAAAGTTCTGACCATGGCTGCATCTTTCTCAATGCCTTCAATGGTAAAACTTATAGGAATCTCCTTTCTGTTCTCTTAATTTGAAATCTAAATCTTCTGTTTACTTATCTGTTGGTCTATTAGTTTCTTGATGATCCAATGATTTTCTAGGCTTCAAGCCATCATTTGCTCTGTTGTTGAAGTTCTAAGCTTTCGTCTTCTTAAGAGATAGGCTGGTTCTCTTAAGAAATTTATGCTGCTTTTGTACATGTCTGATTCCTGTTGTCTGTAGAAATTTACATGTAAACTGACATGGTCATTAATGTTGTCATGAAGCAGATAATGGAAGAAGAAAGAAGATTTGAGGCCGAAGTTGCAGAGGTGCAAGCGTGGTGGAACTCGGAGAGGTTCAAGCTAACCAAGAGACCATACTCAGCAAGAGATGTTGTGGCTCTTCGAGGCAACCTTAAGCAAGATTATGGGTCGAACGAGATGGCAAAGAAGCTATGGAGAACGCTCAAGACCCACCAGGCAAATGGGACTGCCTCAAGGACATTCGGTTCACTTGATCCAGTGCAAGTAGCTATGATGGCCAAACACTTGGACAGCATTTATGTTTCTGGTTGGCAATGCTCATCTACTCACACTAGTACCAATGAACCAGGTCCTGATCTTGCTGATTATCCTTATGATACGGTTCCCAACAAAGTGGAGCATCTCTTTTTTGCACAACAGTATCATGACAGGAAGCAAAGAGAGGCCAGAATGAACATGGGCCGAGAAGAGAGGGCCAGAACTCCTTATGTTGATTACTTGAAGCCAATTATAGCTGATGGGGATACCGGATTTGGCGGCACTACAGCAACCGTTAAGCTCTGCAAGCTCTTTGTGGAGCGAGGTGCTGCAGGCGTCCATATTGAAGATCAGTCCTCTGTGACCAAAAAATGTGGTCATATGGCTGGTAAGGTGCTTGTCGCGGTCAGCGAACACATCAACAGGCTTGTGGCTGCCAGGCTGCAATTTGATGTCATGGGGGTAGAAACGGTGCTGGTGGCTAGGACTGATGCGGTTGCTGCTAATTTGATCCAATCCAATGTTGACACTAGGGACCATCAGTTCATATTGGGTGCAACCAATCCAAATCTGCGAGGCAAGAGTTTGGCTACTCTTTTGGCGGAAGCCATGGCTGCTGGCAAAACAGGAGCTGAGCTTCAAGCCCTTGAGGACCATTGGATCTCAATGGCCCAGCTCAAGACGTTTTCTGAATGTGTAACGGATGCAATCAAAGCCATGAATGTTGGAGAGAATGAGAAGAGGAGGAGGCTGAACGAATGGATGAACCATTCAAGCTTTGACAAGTGCCTCTCCCTGGAACAAAGCAGAGAGATTGCTGAAAGACTGGGGCTTAACAATCTGTTCTGGAACTGGGACTTGCCTAGAACTAGAGAAGGGTTCTACAGGTTCAAAGGGTCTGTGATGGCTGCGATTGTACGTGGAAGGGCTTTTGCTTCCCATGCTGATATTATTTGGATGGAGACGGCTAGCCCAGACTTGGAGGAGTGCACCAAGTTCGCAGAAGGTGTGAAGTCCTTGCACCAAGAGATCATGTTGGCCTACAATCTTTCACCATCTTTCAATTGGGATGCTTCTGGTATGACCGATCAGCAAATGTCGGACTTTATCCCTATGATCGCCAGGCTGGGCTATTGCTGGCAATTCATAACTCTGGCAGGTTTCCATGCTGATGCACTTGTCATCGACACCTTCGCAAGAGACTATGCCAAGAGGGGAATGCTGGCTTATGTGGAGAGAATTCAAAGGGAGGAAAGAAAGCACGGAGTTGACACTCTTCAGCATCAGAAATGGTCTGGTGCTAACTATTATGATCGGTATCTGAAGATTGTCCAGGGAGGCATTTCTTCCACAGCTGCCATGGGCAAGGGTAAGGGAATCCTTAGTCATACCATTGACCTTTTTCTTGGTACCAGAAAACCAGAAAAAAAGGACCTTTTTATCTTTTTTAACTACATAAGTCTATCATCTTTGCAGGAGTGACTGAGGAGCAATTCAAGGAAAGTTGGACCAGGTCAGGAGCCATGCAGATCGGTAATGGAGGAACTGAGGTGGTCGCCAAGGCAAGGATGTAGGAGAGACGTTCGCTTAGAGTGTCATTGGCAACATTAACAATTTCCTATTAGTGAAAAATAATTACAAGGCAATTTAGGCCATTTTATATGGTGACCTTTTTAGAGCCACCTTCTGCTGCTTGTTTAATGCTGGTGTTTACGGTACTGCAGCTTTATTTTGTTACCATAATTTGGTTGTTTCCCTGTTAAATTGCAATACTTCTGTTCTTGTTAAGCATCCAATCTCACTGTCCGAATGCAATGTGAGCCAAAGCCAAACTACACTCAGGACCTGCACTGCAATGTGCTACATCTTAACATTATTGTGTTAGCCATGAGTTCAAAATGGCAAACTGGGATGAAACGAACAGAGGTAAAAGTAAAAGAAAAGAGAAATTGTAGAAAACGGGCTAGTTCCTATGCACACTATATTGCAGTTGACAGCGTTGTATGTGTATAAAACAGTTCTAGTCTGAGAGTTTAGGTAGCTGATCATCTTGGTCACTTCTTCCAGGGTTTGACAACAGAGAGAACGATGATGATGGCAATGATTAAGAGCAGGATAATGGCGATCATCATGCATTTCCTTGACTTCCTTTGCAAGCTCTTTGCAGTTCTGAGAGCAGCCGTACCGCTTTGAACATGGTCAACTGCATTTGTCACCTGCAATAAGAATCGATCCCTCTTTACAATAGGAGAACTCATGACAAGAATTGAGTGATTTGAGTACCATAACTATAAACATGCAAGAAATGCCCACTAAGAGCCTAAATCCAGACACCCCAAGCCTACTACAACATTGGCAGAAACAGACCTGGCTTTCAATGTTATCCAAGATCTCTCCTTGGGCCTCCACTAGAACAGCCATGTCCAGGTAAATCTGTTTAAAACGAGAATTCCTTATTGGACAAGTTTGTTTCCAAAACCCATATCCAGGTACGTTCAGAACTACCCATACCTGGTGCAAGTCCAGAAGCTTTTTCTCAATTTCCTTGACAGCATCGTGCCTCTCTTGGATCTCTTCAAGGGTATTTAACACCTGCAATCGGGGGTTAAGTTACAAATGTAGAGGTGTGCTTCTTCCCCTATGAAGATGGTTAAACTTTGTGAAATTTTTGGCAAGAATTTCAGTAGACAATAGAAGATGCATACCTGCCCTCGACCCTGTTCTTGAATTGCTTTCTGGAAGATATGCTCACTGCTTCCAGTTTCAATCAGGTTGTCAATCGTCTAAAACAGTAACCAATTTTCATTAATTACGACAATAACAAAATACCTCACAGCAAAATTTAGGGTGTCAGGATTGAGGTTACCTGTTCATCTGGTCTTGTTCCTGTCACTGCTCAACCATAGACAAGAAATTTGCAAGAAGTGAAAATTATATCCATCTCTCAGAATCAACAGAAGTACTAATATATCTTTTATTCATATTTTATCCTTTATACATTTTGGCTATTTTAGGGTCAAGCATTTGAACCTGTTAAGACCCTTCTCTCAACAACTTCACGATACTCATCCTGGATCCTTTGCCTTAGAGTCTGAAACAAGATATAAGTATAAGAAAACAAACAAAACCAACTGCAAAATAAGCAGGGAAATTGGACATCAACCTGGAATTCTATCATTATATCCTTGAACCTTTTTGTTAAGGAACTGCAGTCCAAACAAAGGAAAAAGAAAATAATCAGACCACCGAGATCGATACCGGGAAGGTTCAGTGACAGATGAAGAAGTTCTATCTGAAACAGCAAATTCAAAGCCTGTAGCAGTATGCTTTTAGCAACCACTTACTTGCTAACATTCATCCGGGCTCTATCAACACCACTCCCCTTTTCACAGCCTGGTTTCTGGCGATTGGCCAAGTTCTATGGGAGACAAAAAAGAGGGAGTCAGCATTGGTGATTTCCCACTTGTTTGGGAGAGATCTAGAACATGACAAGTGTTAGGTGTTACATCTTTGTTTATAGCTTCTAGTTTTGCTTTGACATTGCGAGCTATTTTACCCACTTCATCAACATCTCTCTCCATGCGCTTCTTGATAGCTGCACTACTTTCTAGTGTTATTTATTACAGGACAAGCAGCATAACACGCAACAATCTAACAAACGAATCTGAAATTCCTGAGAGCTTCAGGATTATAATTTAAGTTTAATCTAGGTGAGTAGCCTTCCACCTTTCATAGCAGATGCTTTTGTTACAGACTTTGACTCTTCATTGGCTTCCTGCACAAAAACTTACATTAGAAAAATCGAGTAGATGTACTGATGCTTTGCTTCTTCTCTATCTCTTCCTCTGAACTTAATAAACCATAGGAGCACCTTCAGATTCTTTAGTAGCATGGAGACCTTATCAACTTGCTTCTCAACGTCTTGAATCTAGCAGGAAATAGGTGCAGTAAATGCAGTCAGAGAACGTGAAAGGAAAAGAAGAAGCGAAAATCCATAAAGGAGTCGCTGATTAGAAATCGCAAATCCCTCTTGAGACTTGCTTAGTACAGAGATTTTGAGACCTTAAAGAACTTTGAAAAGGTTTAGACTGTCAGATACCTGCTTATTGAATCCTTCCATTCCCATATCAGAGTTAGACCGAGGAACACGTACTCCCATTTCGATGTCATTATTATTAGGATGCTGGCCTTTGGCGTCACCAACAAATGAATCCTGAAAGTAAATGACAACCAAGATAAACACTCATCACGGTAGAAATGGCGTCCCAATCGATGATCAAACTGCTCTGAAATTGAGTATTAGCAGGACTATCTACGTTCATTTTCACACGAGAAAGCCTGCAGGAGCCCAAGAAATTAGAGAGAACAACCCAAGACCTTCAAACCTTGGCTACTATCCCTTCCTTTTGAGCTGAGAGAGTTCCATAAACGAATGGGACTTGCAATCTCATGTTAAGTAAATCTTCATTAATTTATCAACCAGAGTTCAATTTCAGAACTTAATAAAGTTTATTTTCCGCTGAAGTAGAACATCCTGACATATAGCCCTTGGCAATCCATCAAAAGCAAGAACAACTTCATCTTTGTGACCTATTGGGCCAGTAAATTAGGAAGAAAAGAAAATAACAGCCTAAACTTTTACTCACTGGTCCCCTCAAATTCATATCAACTAAACCCAATCAAAAGAACCAAAATTTTTAAATTTTCCAATGATCATCAATTGTCCCAGTTCACAGAAGACAGCACCAAGTAGCTCTCCTCCACCACTAAACTGAATTCAAACGACACAGAAGAATCTCCACAAGTCCGAATCTCCACAAGTCCAAGGCTAAAGACATCACGATTATACACAAGAAAATAGGAACAAACACAGCATACTAAAAAGCATATAACCAATTACCGTGAGTAAGTCGTTCATCTCGACCAACTGGTCAGATCACCATGCGAATCAGAAGAAGACCGTCTTAAGTGAAAAGTGAGAGCGAATGAAGAAAAGAGGAAGAAAACCAATAGTTAATGGTGGAAATAGTCTAAGAGGTGTTCTCGACTTCTCGTGTCATCCGCTTCATTGGCCGGCAAAATTCTACAGTTACGTATACAAAGACCAACAGAGACAGAAGGTCAATAACAAACATATTTAGTTGTCATATTTTATAGTCTCACAATCTTCCTCGTAATCTGCAAACGCATCAATGTCAACGAGTTGTTGTCTCCAACGTTTCTCCTTGATCCTGTTTTCTACGAGGTCGCGAGGAAGTATGTCCTTGCGTGCATGAGCTGCAAGAGGCTCATTGGGCTGTGACTTAGTAATGGACCCAGGCCCATCTATTTTAGCAGGAAACTGGGCCGACCTAGTCTTTGTTTATGCTCATTTCGTTGAGCATACGACCCAATAAGCTTGATAAGGACCTGGAAAACATATAATTATTTACTAATAAATACTATCTGGCTTTGCACTTATTATTCATAGTGAGACTTCTGGGGGTCAAACAAAAAGAAAAAATATGGGGATTAAAAACAAGTATATCAAGCTCCTACTAGACAAATCAACCCTGTCTTCTATCGTCGTTGCCGCCAAACTGAGTTGAATTTCCATTCCAAAAGGAATTTCTGTCGTTGAACCGATCATCCTCGTCATGTTTCAAGGTGTGAATGTTACTTCCAAAACGGGATGTGTTTTGCCTGCTCCTGCTGTCAATTCTCCCAGTGGTGTACCCGCTGCTTTCACTTGGAGAGTTGTTGGATGAGGGGGCCCTCCCCGTCCTGGCAAGGTTATTCTGAAGTGCTGGATTAGCATCTACAACATGTAAGGCAGGTATGAGAAGTGTACACTACCATAAAGGCTGAAAGCTCTTAGCCACTCTTGCAGTTTCCAAATAATGCCATGCCACGATGGGTTAAGAATTACGTAATTGTGGACACTCACCATATTCCCACCTGCCGGTTTGAGATTGTGAAGTTGCACCACCACCAAGATAGGAGAGAGGATTTATGAAAGACAAAATTCTTCTGATGTGTGAGAAATACCCACCGCCATTTGCATTAGATGAATCCATGTTAGTTCTAGAAGTTGTTAAGCTGGAGGAAGAAGAACCTCCTCTGTGGAAAATTGTGGCTCTCTGACGAGGAACCACGATCAAAGCTTGTCTGTTTAACAGGCCCAACTCTGACAGAGATTTGCTCAAATCTGCAACATACTCGAATAAACACATTGTCACACAGTCACCATTTTACCAAGGTGGAAAAGGTACACATGCTTCAAAGTTCTAGCAGTTCTAGCAAAATAGAAAAGTATAGTACTCTCTCTTTGAAGAGATGGTCATAGAATATACATCAATAAAACGTTGAGGAGATAGAAAGATCATTTTAAGTACTTTAATATCTGCTTTCATACCTTCATCACTGAATACCTTGCGGGGATATGGAATGGCAAGATCATATGAGCCTATACTAGCTTGATTTTTGTCCACATAATCTTTGACCATTCTCAGATCGCTTGCCACAGAGAACTTTTCTTGCAAGCTAACACCATCAGGCAATCGGATATTCAAGTGAACATCACTCGATACATTCTCCCTCACATCATTAATGGGAGGGTCTGATTTCCTATCATCAGCTAATTCAGCCTTCACCTCTTGAGCAGCTTCATCTATCTCCTTGGTCACTGACTGTGAATCTCCTCCAGTAAAACCTGAGCGACGATCAACATTCTTGTCTTGGGACAAAGAACCAATTTCTGTGACTGAAGGTAAGTGATCAGTTACAGTATAGTCTGGATCTTCCATTAGATTGCCAGGTAATACACTGGCTTCTTCGGTGGGAAGTGCAGGTGATTCATTCTCAAGACTTTGCAATTTACCAGAAGTGGATGATTCTGCAACTGTCTTGTCATCCAACTTATCAGAATTAGAAGATTCTGAAGCTGACTTGACATCAGATATAGAATCATTTTCCTGTTCATTCATGCAAGGAAAAAAAAGAACATGTAATTCAGAAAGGAGTTACTAACATATTATGGCATTCTAACAGAGTTCTGCAACCTTAGTTAAATGTCCATCACTGCTACTTGCTTTAACCATTTCAGAAACAACTGGCAGTTTAGCCTCAGAGGACTGGATTTGTTCGTGTGTTGAAGATGTTGGAGCAACCGTATCCACAGAGTTTCCATGCTCAGATGGGTCAATGCCAGAAGGCTGAGAAGTAGATGCTTCATATTTCTTTGAAGCAAGTGCTGCAGTCAATACAGTCGCTGCATTTTCCTACAATTTGTCACCAAATATTTAAATGAGTAAACTTTAGATATTAAAATGCATATAATTTTAAACATTATGATTACGGTTGGACTGTATTAAGGTCTGGTTTTGGTTGAACCAGGTCAAACTGACTGGTTCGGTTCAGTTCTAATAACTTTGAGATTGAGTTGTTTATTTACAAAAGTCAGGAATATCATGGCTTCCAATCATTATGGGATACATTGCTGATCAACAGCTACTTTTACAAAGATGACTGCTGAAAATAGATGTTTAATTGGAAGGAGTACCCACACTTCATCATAACGTGTTAGGCAAATAAACTATTCCAGAGAGCCATAAAATTCTTTTTCAGGCTTTGTAGTTAGAGCTTAAGGTCAATAACTAAGAGAATGAGCCTGAATGCTTTGGCTACTTACACTTTAGAAAAAAAAAACTAACTACTTTGGAGGAAAAGTGTTTAAAGCGTAGAACAGCGGCATTTTACAATAGAAACAATGTGCAAAAAGAAAAGTTTATCATACCTGGATCTGAATGCTCAGCCATGCCTTCTGTAAACTCGATGCGAGAACTTCAGCATTGACAAATCCTCCTTATGACAAAGCAAACAATCAGATTTCTAAAACATCACCATGTGTCATGTCAAATGCTAGTAGGAACCAAAAGTATCAACATATGCACTGTACCACTTTGCCAAACTTGAACTCCATTATGCCCAATAGCTGCTATGGAAGGCACAGAACTCTGAGGATCTGTCAAATATTGATGCAAGGATACCTCTAGTTTCAACAAAAGAAATAAAAACTTTCAAGGAGAAAATATGCTGATAATATTGAAAAAATTAGGGCACCGGCAGATGTTTGTAGAAACTAAAGATGTGATTACCTAAGATATTGTGGTGTTTAAAAGAAAATAGAAGAAGATGATTTGAGCTCAGGGCCTCATATAAAAGGTTCACATGCTTTTGAGTGTTTCTACAACCTTGTTATACTCATCGTCGTCCTATGTTAGAAAATATAATGTCTTATCTGAAACTAAGAGCCCATACTATTTGCCCGGAATAGCCTATTTTTGGATAAGGTTGGCAGAAGTAACTGTTCCAGTATTGCCAATTTACAGAACAGACAGAAAATTCTTATTAAACCCCAGAATAAATGCAAGTTTAACCTCACAGGGAATCTGATTCTGCTAACAAAATACAGTGAGAAAACAGCTCCATCAAAGAGGATACATATTGCAGAAAAATTCGTAGCGTCAGAGCTTCCCTCTTTAATATGCAACAAAATACAGTATTTTGACACCGACTCCGCCACCTGAAACAGCCATCGCATAAGCTCCGTACACTCAGAAGAGAAACATAAGGCATTCATTCAAAATTAACAATAAGAACAGGCAATACTTTCAAATCACTCCAAGTAGATTTCTCCAATTCCGCGGAGTCTGCATCTGCACCTGCAAATAGAAAAAAAAAACAGCAAAAAGGACGACCATTCAATCAATGAAACTACTATTTCAGAAATCGCAATCATGTAATGGTATAAACAGTCGGCAGAGATAGAAAGAGCGATTCAGCCGTAACTACTGACAACTTACCAGACAAGTAAACGACAAAAACCTTCTTCTGCTTCTTGGCTTCGACAATCGCTTCCGTAATGGAACCTTTGTAGGCGAGTCCAGAGACTGAGCGCTCCATCTGTTTCCCAACCATCAAAATCTCAAATTCCTCCAAACCAAAAAATAACTATAAAATCATCATCCCTAATTGAACCACAAGAAAAAAAATATTCGATTTTCACGCAAGAAAAACCTCGATCATCCTCCGATTAAAAACCCTAAATTCGAAATGAATAGAATAGGTCGATCATAAGATTCTTCATCTCATCCCAAAAACTTGCAGTACCTATCTAACTCGCGACAGAAAACGAGACAGCAGTCACTCGGTGAAGGTGGTTTTGCGGTAACGATAGTACTTGGCAATAATAATAATAGTTAAAACGGCAAGGCTGGTAAAGAACATAAGTGGAAAGGCTAAACTACAAATCCCACACCTAACGAGTTTGCATCCGAGTAAACTCACCATCGATAAAACCGACTCAATATCAACTCGAACGTTACTTCTCTCCCTTGATAACCCTAGTCAACACAATATTTTATATTTAACAGTAACCCAACAATATTTTATATTTAACTGTAACCCAACAATATTTTATATTTAACTGTAACCCAACATTGACAAACAGAGCAAACCTTGGAGTTATCGATCTTTGTTTTTTACTCCAGCCTTAAACTCTTACAAAAGATAAACTATCTTATCAATCTTTCATCAGAGTACATATTTTTTGTTATTTATACTATGTCCACAATAACCTAAGAAGTTGCTTCCGGCCAGAATTCGAGTACACCTGGACCACTACCGACTATGCGTAATACAGATTTTTTTAAAAAAATAATTTTCCATGATTTTCAAGAAATCTTTATTACACGTCGTACCATGGATGTTCTCGAATTCTACCCGTTCATCAGCGCAGCACAAGTCATGGATCTACCTTGCAGTCCATTAATGAAAATAACGATACCATTAAGGAATATGCCTTCCAGTAAAATAAGCTTGTTGATTTCAACTATTTTTATTAAATTTAACATAATGATTAAAGTCTGCCTGTATTATACATGCGTACATATTAAATTCAAGAAATATAGGTCCATGAATTCTTAAATCAAAATTAATAAAAAACTATAAGCTAGTGGCCATTATTCTTATTCTGTATTTAATTTCCTAGCTAAGGTTAGAACAAACATCGAACGTATTTACGTTTTGTTTGTTTCATAAAGTTTTCATTAATACAATATAATATTGAAGATTCCCTCAACAAGTCAGCGAGCATGGTAAGCAAAATACAATTGGTTATTGCGAGACATGATGGAAATCGGATATTGGACTTGAACCATCCAGCAAAATTGTTGGGATTGCTCTTGGAAAAATCAGATATCAATTTTTTTTAGCGCACAATTCTCCAATCTACAATGTATTCGATAAAAAGAGATTATAATCTAATTTTTCTGATTAGTATCGAGGTAAAATAAGCTTTGGAAGATCGGCCAAGAGAGGTACCTGTGATGTCAAAATTAAAATTGTCTTGAATTTCCATAATATTTATTCTAGCACTGTCTATGTGCAGTTTCTGATCATCTTAATTCCCTTTGCTTGGTTGTGAACTGACTGAGAAACAACTCGATAATGTAATCTGGCGCGCCAGTGAAGAGACTGAAAAGAAGAAGGTGAGGCGTAACCATTGAGGATCCGTTCGCAAAATTTTACATGCTACGTCTGTTAACTGGCTAGTTCATGCATGGATGTTTCCAAAATGGAGGCATCTTCTTACAATAGTTTTGTCCTAATAAAAGTAAATATCATATAGGAGGAGGCATCAATGGGGTTGAATTCTCATTTTCTGTTCTCTCGTAGCTAGAGAATTAGCAATGCTGGTTTGATGTCGTTATTGTTGGAGAAAGTTATACAAGATGCAGTAGTTTGGCGTCTCTGCCATTTGCAGATAAATTCTGTGATAGATTCATCACTGATCATCTTCATATCTACAACTCTCGTTCGCATGGATATTTAACAACCATCTGCGTGTGTATATATATATGTATATGGGTTATGAGTGGAACACTTGGTCGAGATCTCCATGGATAAGATTACAGATGGCATCGACGGGTTAGCCACCCCCCGTGTTGTAATTCGTGGGAAGAACCTGCAGCCTGATACTTTAACAGACGAACCATTTCAACTCACGTTCAGGTAATCAACAAAGGCAGCTCCGGTGCGATGTGTTTGCTTCTTTTATTCAGATTCGAAGCATATATGCATGCCATTTATTATCTGTTTCCTTTCAAGCCAGTGGATCCGGGAGGAAAGCGGACATTATTCGCTCCAGTGTGAAAGGTTACCTTGATGCACTGAACAAGTTGATAGTGTTCAAGCAAAAACTACCAGTAAAACAAGCTCCTGAAGAAAGAAAACCTGTATCTGTTTAAAGAGGATTTACGAACGAACGCAGAGACCCACATCGGCCCACTACCTTTATCTCCTCAGCCAATTTGAGTTCTGAAGCAATTGTATAAGAGATTAAAGCCTCGTGTGATTATGCCGTGGAGAAATGATGACAATCTATATTGAACAAAACTTAAACGCCAACATCTATAATTAGTTTATACTTTATACCATTATCTTATCCGATGCAATCATTATTCATATACTCAAACCTTAATTAAATAATTGAATATATTTATAAAAATTAAGAGCTGGATTAGTAAGGTATGATATAATGAGAATATATTTCCAAAGAGTTCTCTTAATTGCGCTTTCAGCCATTGAATTTTTTGATCCAAGGACCAGAGAACATTCTTATATTATTTATTTATTTTGACCAAAACAAGGAAAATGCTTTTGAAATCTTCACAGTAACGGCATCTTACACTTTCCGCGTACCCCATCAGAATATCTTTCCCATTGTGGCTTCTCTAGAAAGCAAGCAAAGCTCAAAATCTCCACCTGTCTCTCCCGCTAGAGAACGATCCAGGCCCCAGGGAGAGACTGATCGATAGATATATATAGGGAGAGAGAGAGAGAGGGAGAAAGGGACCCTTTACCCAGCGGAGATCGGGAAGTGAGGCAGGTAAAATAGGAATAGAGAGAGAACAGAGAGGCCCACGGGTGGTTCCGTGATAGGCTATTCTTATACCTTCCGTTAGGATCTTGTTCTATTTTTCGGTTATGCTTCCCTGTTAATTTTTCTTTTTTGTGTGTTTTCCTTCTTTTTGTTTCTCGCTGTTCGTCGTCACGTTTTTTTTTTTCTGTGTCTCGTTTTCGTCCTCTTTTGTTTTCTGTGGTTGAATCGTTCTCCCTCGAACAAGTAAAAGGACTGTGACTCTTTAGGGTTTAGGTCCTTATTGTCCGTTGTTGATTTTCCCGATCTTCAATTTTGTGTCATGGAAAACGATTTTAATCAACATAGGTTTGGGGTGAGGATTACTTTGTCTGTCTTCCTTTTGTGTTGTTGTTTTATGATTTTTGAAAGTTTTGGGAAATATCTGTATTTTTGCATTGTCTATTTGATCTATGTACTTTTTTTTTCCCCTCATTTTGAATTTAATTCTTGTTCTTTCGATTTGCTTCTGTTTAAAATTTGTTGTTTTCAAATGATAGGTGCTGATCAGTAGATTATCTGCGTATACATTTTTCTAGAAGAAAGGTTGCAGTGTTGGTTATTTTGGTTCGGCTATGAAAATGGCAAAATGAATGTTTTGTGGATTATGCAGGCACATGCACCATCCCCTGGACCTTTTGTGCGGTTGGCGAATACGAAAGGTGGTGAAGACGGTTCACATTTGAAGAAGGGGCACAACATGCGTCGATGGCTCTGCTGCACTTGCCAAGTTGAGGAATCCTACCCTTCCCACGAAAGCGAGCACTTGACTGCGCAGAGCAACAATGTTGATGGTAATTTTTCTGAATCTTCTCTTGCTCTATTGTGATAGTTAAACATAACGAGAGAATGAAGTGGAAAAGGATTGATGTTGGCTTTATTTATGAATGTGTGTGCTACGAGGATGTTCCAATTTGCAGTAGAGACTCACTAGTGGTTATTGTTGAGGTTGCACTTATACGGTATACTTAACTTCTAACGCAACCTTATAAACATATTATATGGATATCTCATTGCATGCGTGTTCTTAATACATGCCTGACAATTTTTTATCTTTTTTTTATTTTTTTTTTGTGATTGCTATGTGCTAGCTTTCTTGTCCTATTTTTTGTTCATTTGTTATTTTAAGCAGATTGATTTATGCTGTAATTTTTTTTACCTGTTATTTGGATGGGTAGGGTATCCAAAAGGCTCAAAAGTAGCAGCTCCTGTCAAAGCTGAAGTGCAGAAGGAAGCACCCACAATTGATGTGCCCGCATTGTCTTTGGATGAACTGAAGGAGAAGACAGACAACTTTGGGTCAAAGGCCTTGATTGGTGAAGGATCCTATGGAAGAGTTTATTATACAAACTTGGAAGATGGAAAAGCTGTGGCTATAAAAAAGCTTGATGTTTCAACGGAGCAGGAGTCAAATGTTGAATTTCTGACTCAGGTTGGTCAATAGTGTAAGGAGCATAGGTTAATACTCTTTCTTTTGTATGGTTTTATTGTCTTTTAATTGCACAGGATATCTGGTAAAATCCCTGAGTGTTTCATTTCAGGTTTCCATGGTGTCGAAACTGAAGCATGACAATTTTGTGGAGTTACTTGGCTACTGCGTTGAGGGGAATCTCCGAGTACTTGGGTATGAGTTTGCAACAATGGGATCTCTCCATGACATACTGCATGGTATGAGCTGCATCTTCCCTGAATCACTTTTATTATGTATTTTCTTAGCTAGACTGAACAATAGTAATTGGCTTTCCTTGTTTTTGCAATGTCAGGAAGAAAGGGGGTTCAAGGTGCACAACCAGGTCCAGTTCTTGATTGGATGCAACGAGTGAGAATCGCGGTTGATGCAGCAAGGGGGTTGGAATACTTGCATGAGAAAGTACAGCCTGCCGTAATACACAGAGATATCAGGTCTAGCAATGTACTTCTCTTCGAAGACTTCAAGGCTAAGATTGCTGATTTCAACCTTTCAAATCAGGCACCTGACAATGCTGCTCGCCTTCATTCTACTCGGGTTTTGGGAACCTTTGGTTATCATGCGCCAGAGTAATGCTTATTCAATTCCTTTGTTATCATCGATTCTGTGTTGTTATTTTCCTGACATGTTATGTTATACTGCTTGGAAATGTGCATTTTTGTCTCTGGAAACTTACAACCTCCATTGTAGTGATTCCTGCAAGTAGATTCACTGCTTTGAGTAGTTGCTCCTCCGGGAGAATCAAGTGTCTCTCTACTTAAATCTGCTTGTTAGAAGAGTTTTTCCTATTATGAATGTGGATTCCTATTTCTCTTATTATATTATAATCATTCTGCTTTCTTACTATGTTTATTATTTCCCCTTAATAAATGAATGGTGCAACGTAACTAATATGCTTCTGGTTGCAAAAATCTTCTGCAGATATGCAATGACCGGACAGTTGACACAGAAGAGTGACGTTTACAGTTTTGGAGTGGTTCTTCTGGAGCTTCTTACCGGGAGGAAACCTGTTGACCACACCATGCCGCGTGGGCAGCAAAGTCTTGTTACCTGGGTGGGTTCCTTTTTGCCGCAATCACTTCATACACAATTTTCTTCTGTTTGCTTCAGATATAGTTTTTTGACAATTGGCCACTTTTTATTAGGCTACACCAAGATTGAGTGAAGATAAAGTTAAGCAATGTGTTGATCCAAAGCTGAAGGGAGATTACCCTCCTAAAGGAGTTGCCAAGGTTTTATTCTTTCCTCCCACGTGAATATGGTCCCGCTAAAATTTTGCACTTATAACTTCTATCTATCCTGATCTGAGCACATTTCAACTGCTGGGTTTGGACCCATTTCTGGTGCAACCCTCCGATAAGTTGTTTACCATGTTGCAGTTGGCAGCTGTGGCAGCACTGTGCGTGCAATATGAAGCCGAGTTCCGGCCAAATATGAGCATTGTTGTCAAGGCGCTTCAGCCGCTTCTGAAGGCTACAACCGCTCCTGTGCCAGGGACCTAAAGCACAGAAACTTGATTCCTGATGTTGAAATTTTTCGGCAACTCGTGTTGCACAGCTTGTTTCATTTGCCTGCGGCTTGATTCAACTCTACATACTTTTGCTTTCTGATTCATTCGTCAAAAAAGAAAAAAAATCCTAATTATTTTTTTTTTACAAGAAATCTGATGTGTAGGCCTGGATTGTACTTGTGTACTGCTTGGTGTCAATATCTTCTGCCTGATTCTTTTTGAGTCATAATTTGTGTTTGCTTTTAAAGAATTATTTCGTGTCCATTAAATTATGGCTCTTCGCTTCTTTTCATTTCGTTATTAATTCTATTGTCGATGAAAGATCAAATTATGTAGCCGTGAATAATTGACATGTCGTTTAAACCCGGAAGTCATGTCGGATGGTACGTTGACGTTTCAGTAGTGGACACCTTGTCGTTCGAATCAAGGTTAATCGGCGCCGCGCGATTCTCCGTTTATAAAAGTTGAAATGAGATACTATCTCCCATAAAATAATTTTTTCTCAACTCGTAAGAATAAGCTCTGATCACTCGAAGAAGAAGAAAGCTTTGCTCTTTCTTGAAGAAGCTTTGCTCTTTCTTGAAGAAGCTTTGCTCTTTCTTTGAATATCGTAGCACTCCTCCTGCAGAAAAGAAATTGATGGCTGATGATTCAAGCTCTGGGTTCAGAACAAGCATTCAAGGGATTGATGAGGCCCCCCCTTTTCAACAATCTTATTGCCCTCCTCTTTCTTCAGTTCTCGCGCATGATGAATCCAAGGAGTTTTCTTTTTTGGTCTCTTCGCGCAAACAAAGCCGAGAAATCATTCAGTCATTTGAGAAGGTCAGGGGCTCACCTGAGACTAACTGCAGTGTTGGAGATAGCCAGGAGGCCGGGCTTGAAGAGAGCGGAGGTGACGAGAGTTCTATGGAGGGTGTAAACTTTAACCCTTGTGAGACGTTTGCTGGGTCTTCTGAATGTGAGGAAAGAGGTGAAGTCTCTGGAGAAAATATGGAGCCTTTAGGTTTGTCAGTGGAAAAAAAGGTGGATTTTGACAAAGTAAACCGGGGAGGCAGTGTTAATACAGTAAATAAAGTGAAAGAGAAAGTGGCAATGGAAGAAGAAGATTGTGTTGACGGTGTGGTGGGCTCCGGTGGAATCGAGGGTTTAGAGGGGTCGGGGGATGCTGATGTAGAAGGGTTCTTGGAATCTAAAAAGAAGCAAGAATCTCACGTTGGTGAAGCTCGAAATATGGTAGCCCAAGTTGGTGGAACACAGACTGGCGTTGGAAAAACTGGGGATGGAAAGCAGCGGAAGTTCTCAAGAGAGGAGATGGAAGCCCTGAGATTTGTGAATTTTACTGAGCAGCTACAAACATGGAGACAGATATTCGCTGGGCTTGAAGATACTGTCTTGAAGGAGTATTGTGACTTGACCAATACCAAGAAGCAAAATAACATCCGCTCAAACCCTGATTCTTCAAGTGGAGTTGGGAGGAAGCAAGGTGGCCCTGGATTTTTTGGTAAGCCATCGTTTAAACATGAGTAGCTACTTTTATGAAGTGATTTCTAACAGAAGGTATTGCTCAGTCATAGAATTGCTTTGTGTATGTTATAGCTCGGAAAAAGGATTACTTGGAGTATGTTACTTGTGCATAGAATTTTTTGAGGCGAACTCTTATTGTTGGCTGTTTTATTTATTGGATTTCATGAAGCATATTCGTCACATGATGTGTTCTACATTCTTTTGCTACCGAGAGCTAATAAAGCGACAGCCCTGACTAGTACTTGCTTCTATATCTATTCTCTCCGTTTCTGTGGCTAGAATTCCTTAGGCATCGTAATTGTTTTAGGAGCTCTAAGTTGTGTGATTCATTTCAGGAGAAAGATCTGCTCAAAATGTGGATAATGAATCGGAAATCATGGATAAAAATGAGGTAGAAAATGTGGATATTTCAGATGCTTCTTACAGTTCTAGAAATGAAGATAACCTATTGTGGGAAGAAAGTTACAGTGGAGAAGATGACAGTGATGAAGGTCATACCAGCATACAGAAACCTGCTTTTCTTGTAGAAGGAGAACCCGATTTTGAATCTGGACCTCCAGAGGATGGACTTGAGTATCTTAGGCGTGTCAGGTATCTGTCTGCATCCTTAATTTCTGTTTGTTCTTTCTAAGTTACTGGTCCTTTTGTTGAGCAAAATTTCTGGGAAAAGTTGGATTTGCTTGCATTCTTTGGAAATGAACCAAAGCTAGTTTTGTAATCATGATCTAAATTACGTTCTCCTTTCTTCAATTAAGATGGGAAGCTGCTCATATTCCGAAAGTTAAGGTGGCCAGGGTTGATAGGAGTAAGATTGTCAAAGAACAAAGTGTCTATATGCCTCAGATTCCCGACATTGCCAAATGTCCAGAAAACTTGCTTCCATTGAAGCAATGGGAGGATGAATTTCTTGCTGATTTCTCAAAGCTACGGCTGGTATGGTTCTAAGTCCGATCTTATCTTAATCTTTGTTGTGAACCATTAACGATTGCCTTACAGTTGACCTATTTATTGCTTGCTTCACTTCAAGTTGAGCATCTGTCTCTTGTTTCTTAATTCCTTCACGTGAGTGATTTTGTTTTAATGGAGATTATTATTAGTTAAACTAGCAATGATATCAGCATAAAGGACTGATTTTTATTTTCTTCGGAGTTTTCCTCCTCAGAAACTTCAGTTTCAAGAGCAGAACTCTTGCAGCCCCCAGTCGAGAGATGGTATTGTTTTTCTTGACTTTGTGACTGATGGAGACCAATTCTCTGTACCTCTTGGTGGTACAGTCTCAACGTCTTCTCAGTGTCCATCTAGCAAGGCTCCTACAGTTGACAGTACACCCAAAAACCGTGCACCCATATACCCTAAGGTAGCTTCAATTTTAGCGATGGACTGTGTGGATCGAGCTGAAAATCTAAAGAAGCAGATAGAGTTAGCTGAAACGAGGAACAGACTATCGAAGAATCAATGTTTGTGGCTCTTTGCTTTATGTGCTGCAGTTGATACTCCAGCCGATGCTGATACCTGTGCTGCTCTAAGAAGCCTTCTCAGGAAATGTGCTAGCTTGCGAGCTGCAAAATCTGAACTGGATGATGAAGTTATAATGCTAAATATCCTTGCAACAATCTGTGGCCGTTTTTTTGGACAGTCTGAAAGCTGAAATTTTTGGTGGTCCGGCAATGAGCTATGCCAATTTCACTAACATTTTGCTTCTTCCTTTTGACTGGAGGATTTTAAGTGACCTATTTCATCAGTCACTCTTTTTGCGTCTGTACCTATAGAAACTCCTTTCTCAGAAGAAAAATGTTCAAAGGTGAAGCATTTATATTTTTCAGAATGCATTTGCTAAAGCTCATGTTGTCTGAAGCATTCCATAAATTATTTGAAATTTTTGGATAGATATAGACCCAAAAATCATTTTGATAGGCATTAATGTCTTTTTTATATTAATATCTTTCAAGAAGCTGAGATAGGCCGCTCAATGTCCGAATACTCATTAACACCTACGGTAAGGTCTACAATTCCGTCCCGCCTTCATCATGCTCTACCCCCCAAAAAAAAAGAGTAAAATAAGAACTAGGTCCAATTTTTTGCATTTCCATTGATCAACAATAAGCCCCGTCTCTAACGGAATACGAGATAACTCGAAATGGTCGTTCGAGGACAGAACTTGAATTGTCAGTTATTTTACAACGCCTTGAAAATGGACCTATTAGTTGTTACACCCTCCAATACCAGAATTACAAACAGTAATGCTACTTTGGTGTACACAAAAAAGACTCTTTGAGTCTTAGCCAACAACTTCTTTACAAGTACACTTCTACAGGGGTCTGTCTAGATCTCAGTAGCACTTTCGGCTCGGCATTTACACGGGCACCCTCTTTCCACGATACCGATCGAAGATCTGAACATGATTAAAAGTAAGAATTAAAAACATGGTTGCAACTAATTTAAACACAAAGAGGCTCCATCCAACAAGTCAAAGGCGTCTATAAGGAGTAAAGAAACAATCCAGTTCTCATAATAAAATAAATTGAGTTCAAATGTGAACGCACCGATCTAAGAAATGGTTGCTGGAACACCCATCCAAGAATAGGTATCTTCTGCATAAAGACTGCCAGTGTTGGCCAGAAGCCACTGCAGAATGCTTCCATCAGCATCTTAAAATGCATAACAGGAAACAAATTTCTACAGAAACAATTAAGGACAAACTGACCTGAACAGCACAACAAATCCATAAGCTTCAAGAATCATGCCAATGACAGGCCATCCTATGACCACAAAGAAGAAACCAACACCAAATGAAATAGTTCCCTGCATGGACAGAAAAATGCAAATGTTGTAGGCATGAATCTGTGCATTAACAAACCAAGCAGTAGAATCACTAGAGCACAAAGCATAAGCAGAGGGAGCGAGATGAACAGTCCACCTTAAAATTTTGGCGTTTCATGAAAAATTGCATGGTAGACTTCAATCCAATGGTTAGGCTCACTCCAGAAACGAAGAGAATCTAATTTAAACACAAGATAAAGGTAAGGAAATGTTAAATAAGTATCATAACACAGCTATAAAAATATAAAACAAACAGTATATGAAGTTCATGAAGTTCACTTAGCCAGGCACATACATTTCCCATTGCAAGCAGTCCCTTGTCAAAGAAAAAGATAAGTCCCAGGAAAGAGAAAAATACACCAAATCCTGTCAGCCCTAGTCCAATCTCTGTTTTTCACAAGCAGAAAGACTTTAAAAGGGTGCAACGTTAACTGAAGTAAAGCCTTATAAAAGAGCATATTCAGAAAATTTATTCCACTTAAACTACACAGGATGATTCAGATTAAAAAAGCGCAACGTTTAGCTCATTTTGCAGTTTCCCTTATTTGACATGTCTAATAGATTGGAAGATAATATAGCAGTAGTCTACTCGGCAAGGTCAGTAATATGAAAGAAATAGACCGTAATTACAAAAAAAAAAAGGCTTAACGTAAACATACAGCATGAATAGCATGCCGGTTCTAAAAATAGCGAAAGAAACACGAAAAGGATTTTCACTTACTTTTACGGTCATTCATTTCGAAGGAAACCATTGTGCTGTTGATTCAATTACTCCTCACGTGGACTACACCACAGCCAGAGAAATGAGACAAACGCAGTAAATAAACAACCATACTGCTAGAAAAACGGCGCCGGATCGGAAGAAATTAAGTTAAAGAGCAATAAGTTGAAACCACGGTTTAAGAAACAGAGAATTATATTCACGAGAGATCTATATTATGCAAAATCATCGAGTCACCTTGATCAATCCGGTTCGGGAGAAGCGAACTCCGATTCTCAACGCATATATGAGGAAATGACCTACAAGAGGAACGTCGAGGAAGATTGAGCCGGTTAATCAAAGGCCAAATGCAGAGAGAGATGACGGATATACACCACAGCTTTGATATCGAGATAAACTTTCAGCTCTAGGTTTTATTACTAGTCACGGAGTCGATAATTTACTTAACAAATTTTTCTCATCAACCAAACAGAAAATTAAGAAAACGAGACAGAGAAGGAAGAGAGAAGACCTGAGATGCGTTGTACGCGCCTGAGCAGAGAACGAAAGAGAGGGAGAGTGAAGAACAGAAATTGTGTGACGTTTGCTTTCAGAGAGAGGTAAGTGACAGTTATTTCTTCCTCTTATACGGCAAGGGAAATGATTCTAACTTCTTTTTTTTAATTTTTTTTAAGTCTAAAAGTTAATTTACTAATTCTATTAATATCCTTATTTTATTTCATGATTTTTATTAATTTTTTATAACTAAAAACCCATAATAATATATTAATTTTAGTATTATCATTGTATATAATTAAAATTTCGGACTAAATAGTAAAGGAGGCTGTTATGTATTATATAAATATTTTTTTTAATATTGACTCCTTCAATATCTTCAATGCAAGATAAGATTTTCTATGGTGGCAATCTAGATTTAAATCTCCATCATAGTTAATTTGATTATTTAGATGTTAACTTGTATAATTTTTTACTTAAAACGAATTAGACCGAATTTTAGGATTAACGGGGACAGAGTTTCGGAGTACAACAAAAAATGGATAGAATTACAGTATTTGTGACAAAATGTATCATTGATCAGTACATTCAAGTAGCATGTCCATGTCTAATGGGAACAAGAATGGTAAATCCTGTAAATTTGTTTCCTAAATTTACCGTCACTATCACAATCTGAGTTCTAACTCCGTTGAACCAGGCACCAAGCCAACCATGCGGCTGATTTTGTGTAGGCTTTCCAGCCAGGAGGAACCGACGAGTGTTTCGTGGGTCTGTTCACCAACTACGAAGAACAGGAGATGCAAGAAAGGAATGGCAGATGTTTTAAATGATTCTTCCAAAATGTCTTATTGTGATTCTGACAACCGACTTGTCTCGCATGAATTCTGTCGAACAAGTCCTGCCACAAAAAAATCCTTCCAAGGAGATTCCTGAAAAGCTTATTGAGGCAGAAGAGGCTGTCTGTCGTCGTCATGTCCTACTCGATGAGTGGCCTGAAGGGATCAAGCATATAGTCAGCTTGATGAGAACGCTTAATTCTATGCATAACAGAAGGTAGAGGGAAGATTTCTCACCTCTTCATTTGCTCCTGCGGTCATGTTAATGAACGAGTCTTTCGACCTGAAAGGAAGTTAAATATCTTGTTATAATAATCACAATATTTATCAGTATCTTTCCTCAGTAGATAAAAGACTCCAACAGAATAAAGACAACGAGACAGTTCCCTTTCAGGCACACAAAAGTAAGTGAGTTCTTAGCTTATTTCTGATTTTGAAGAGGAACCAAGAGAGCTTATTACAGCAAGCAAAAATGAGTAGAAGTTCTATCCCGTTATGAAGAATATATAGGAAAAACAGAGAAAGGTAAGTATGAACCTGACACCATCCTGAAGATCCTCTAGTTCCATCATTCCAGTTTTAGGTTCATCCTTCACTTTTGAAATAGGTGAAAAAAACTGAAACAGAAGTCGAGACGAAGCAGAAAGGAAATTTTAGTTTTTGTTGAAAATTTTCCGAACAGTCTGCTGAAAGAGCTCATCAACTGTCTCTTGGTATTTACCTGGTGCATTGAGATGAACACAACAGAAATTCCTAACATGAAGTTTATAGTTAATGCATGACCAAACAACGCAGCAGATGCGATGCCAGTGAATATCGTGGCAACTGTTGAAGAGTACTTCTTCAAAATTGTATCTGAACAAAAGAAATGATCCACTAAATCAATCCATATGAAACTTGCATGTACATAATACGAGGCTCAGTATATATTTTACCAATACCATACATAAAATTAGTTTAAGCTTATGAAATTGCAGCTGGGACAGGGAATACGACCTGCATATTTGAAGAAGAAAGAGGACAAAATTCCTTGAGCTGCATTGTTACATATAAGAAGCATGGTTGCTTTCGAATGTCCTTGGAGGATATCAAAGCTATTGGGACCTGAAATTTCCATAAGATTTCAGCATCTAAACTACTGTCAACTCCAATTTGAGTATTAATTCTGTGGTAGCAGATGTAGAACTTCAGATTGGAACACATTCAGGGTTCAGATACTTTTGCCATAGTTTAGATTACATCAATGGCAGATCTAACAAACACCTTATATCTCTATTCTCTAGAGGAAGACCATAATATAAATAGATCCGCGGCTTTACCTTTAATAATGACGGTTCCCAATATTCCCAGAAAATTGAATATTGCGCCATAACCATACAAGAATAGATTCTGCAAATCAAACATCAAAGTCACAAGTGCCAAGACTTGTTTGCAGTTACTTCACTATGCTTAAATGAACATCACTTCAATTATTAACTCCAATAAATAGTCCAGTCAATTCAAAAGGAAGAAAAAAGATTTTCACACTACAAATTCAACAGTATAAAGATTGAAGTCAAACATGAAAGTCAAGAGAATATTGACACCATATATACACATTCATTGAAAACACCAGTTAGGGTCACTTTCCTAGAATCGACATCAGTATTGAACTCTTCCATCCATATCGGAAGTTATTTGATATTTCTCAAAAAGTGCCGGCCACTAAATATCATGCTCAACGGAAAACATGAAAGTCTACTTTCTGTGATAGCCTGAAAACCAATGCACTCAATTTACCTGAAGATATATGCTTGTATCATATTGGCTCTTCAGAGCATACTCATTGAATACAGAGGCCATCGATGGAACAGTTACCTACAAGCACAAAAGTTAAAAGGATGCGAAAATATTTACAAAAAACAAGACTACTATAGAAGTAAACTGCTGGCAAAGCCAAACTTCAAAGAGTTAACCATCAAAAACTCCAATTGTCTTCGGTTTGCTCTCACTTACAAAAATCAAGGTATAGATGTAAGCACCGGTTGCAACGGGAAGTCCCATTGCAGTAGTGCCTTCAGGTAAAGTTCGCAGTTGATTTATACTAATCCCGATGAGCAACAAAGCAAGAGCTTCCCACTGTCACGAATCACAAATAAGTTACGCAAACAACAGCACTGAAAATATTGTAACATAAATGGACCTGGAATTGATACTAGCAACTCTAGTGTCATCCTTACAATACCAGAAAAGGGTCATAGTTTGGACAGTTTATGTGTAGTACACAACTGACCTGGATTACAGAAAACCGACGTCTCATTATTATCTTCAGCAAGACAGCAATCACTAAAACCTGCATATTCACAACCCGAAACAAGATATAATACTTGCAAGGACCATATTCTTGATCAACAAAAAAGTAGTAAACAGTACAAGACATCTTAAGATACTCATATACAGTAGAATTTAGCATAGAATACCTTCAAATTACTTAGCATCTTTACAGTTGCTGGATTGAAATACAGCTGTAAAAGAAGAAGATATTGTTAGTTAGCTACAAGTAAAATTCATAGCCCTCTCCCCGTAATGACTAAAATATCCACAAGGAACAAACTCCAAAACTTCACTTCGGATAACCAGCACAGATCAAACAATAAAACAAGGGAATATAGGAACAGAATGAATGGATTGATTTGAGTCCAGGTACGAAAATCAACATTGAAATGTAAAAGGGATTAACCAGGGTACAACCAAGAAACATTTAGCTAATGGTTAACCCATCCAAAGCAAATGAAAGGAAGGAAAATAGAGGGGGCAGTATGCCCAGTTGAACAGTATAACCATTGTCCCATATCCCTATGCAAAACTAACTGGTTATGTTAACGCCACTAACACAATTCTAATAGCAGATCAATCATCCTATGATGCTAGGAATTGAGAGACTCCTGATTGGAAGAACATTTTAAATGAAGTTTACCTGCATGGTGAATTTTAGGTAGTTATTGATAGCATAGAGAAGAGCTGGAACAGCAAGAAGAACATTGCTACGGGCTGCCTGAAAAAAGGGCAACAACAAAAAAAATACTAGACTATGAATCAAACACTCTGCTTGCAAGCAAAGAACAGCTACTTTCCAGTAATTTGGGGAAAACAAATAATCAAAATTTGTGTCGTTAGTTTAGATAAATTTACCTGTACAAATGTGGAAACCGAAAGAAGAGGCTTCTCTCCAACTTTCTGATGCCTTGCCTGCAGTATTACTCAAAGCAAGTGAGTTTTTCAAAAGTCTAATTCACAAAAAGATAGAAAAGGAACTACCCCTGAAGATTCAAGGAAACTTACTTGGCACAGAAGCATAAAAATTGCAAACATAACCTTTGCAACTTCTGTCAAGAAGTTAACACTAATTGGGCTAAACATGAATTTCCCATCCACCTTGGACATATAAACCAAAATAGGCTGGCAGGAGAAAAGTAGATTGAACACGTCAGGGACTCCGAGAAAGAAGTTGGAAAAGAAGTCAAACGCAAGAACATGAAAACCCAGACTAAAGTCATGGATCGACTGGCCTTAACAGACAAAAGTTCCCCAAATACATCCATAATAGTAAGAAGAAGAGGAAAGTAGAGTACTCAATGTCTCAATATCCTAATCACCTTTAAACCATCCCTGAAACTGTTTATCCGTAAAAAGTGTTAGAAGAAATAATAAAGATGAACAAGCATCGAGTGACGAACAATCACCTGCAAACCAACCAGCATGCAATCACCAACAACTAAGACGAGGTTCAGGGCTCGTTGCTTTGATGACACCCTATTCTTGCGTCGGTCATAAGCTCTTGAAAAGGTTTTACTAGTTGGAGAAACCAATTTTGAATGACAGACGCTGCATTCTATCATATCGTTCTTCATGACCTACTCCAGAGCCTTCAGATTCCCTTTGATACTGAATCTACCACACCATACAAACAAACATTTAGCGATCAGCACGAAACAACACATAGCACCCAATTCCCAATCAAATCGAATGCAGCAAAGCTACAAAAAAATGGAGCTACTACACGATATTAAGCAATGACCTATATAGCTTCAACGCAGACAGGGAAAAGGCTATGCCTCTGGTAGGCTAAACTATCGGTTCAACCATCAATCAATCTTAGTAAAAGAAAACGTGCATGAACAGCTCAGCTGCCTCCTCCATTTAGAAACGACCAATAGTATTCGCATAAGAGAATCCAAATCGAATCTTTAACTCATACAAACGAAAAGTAAATCACAGATCCAAAAAAAGGACTTCACCGACAAAACTAAGATCTGACAAATCGACACAAACAACGAATCAAGATCAATCGAATTACCCTCGGCGATGGTAAATCCCAAGATTAGATCAACCCCCGGAATTGAATTCCATTCACCTAGAGGGATTTGGGTTCCAAAGAAAGTGTGAGTATTTAGTAACTCAAACGAAGATTTGGGTTCCTTTTATCTGGATGCCGCGCAATATAATAAACAAGCTTCAGTTTTCTTTAGAGAGATGCGAAGAACATGCCCAAAGGAGCCAACTTTTAAATGTACATACTCATTTATTACGTGTATTTTGCCTCAGTCTCACAACAGCAGAGAGGAATAGGACGGTACTTTTTCTTGGGAGGGTATTTTCAAAAACATTTCTATTTTGTGTAATAATATTTCCGTTGACGGCAGTTGGGTTGTAACAAATGTGACAGACAGATCAGGTGTCAGCTTCGCATGTGAAGAAGTGAAGTCAAAGTAAGTGGGGGCTTACGTGTTGAACTGAGAACGAGATTGATAGGCTTTTCATGTATTGTGTGGGTAAAAGTTTGTTGCTTTAGATTGGATCTTGCATTCGTTTAACTTTGCAGAACTCTTAAGTAAAGCTTAAAACTTAAAAGCAATGGTGGGAAATTGGGATGTCTGCAAGAAATAAACGCGCCCCTGATTTTAGACTGCTCTGTGTGTTTATGTGGTGGTCTCATGGTAGGCATAGATGATTGTGTTCTGGTAGCAACAGGTACAAAAGGGAATTCCTGAAGCACTTTGTGTGCTGACAGAGAAGTGATTAATGTTAAGGAGTACCGTTCATTTCGTAATGCGGAATACAAATAGTGCCCTCACATTCTACTGTACCTGAGGGTTTAATTTAGCATTTTATGGCATCATTGATACATATTCTGTTCTTGCGGAAGCCACTTTTGGATCACTCTGCTTCTGAGATGGCGGGCAGCTCTTCACGAAGGGGTTTTTTGGGTACATTTGCATTCATATCCTTTGAAACTGAAGAGCCGCCAAAAGGGTTAGAAGGCTTTGTCAAATTTTCTCCTTCTCCTTCTAACATCTGGACTACAGTTTTCATTGGAGGTCGGTCCGCAGGATTCCATTGAATGCACCATAGTCCAACAATTGCTAGTTTCTTTGCGGTTTTAGCATCTTCTTCTTCCTCAATGTGGACCCGCAAGTCTTCTCCTACGTCTAAGAGACTATAAATCCATTCCGGGAAGTATATCTGCTCACAATTTCCTGCTCTGTCATCGACATTCTTTCTTCCCCCAACCATTTCCAACACCAGCATCCCAAAGCTATACACATCAGACTTGTACGACACATTGCCAAAGTTCCTAGAGAACACTTCGGGAGCAATATAGCCGATAGTCCCTCTTGCGGTCGTCATGGAGACTGCACTTTTGTCCTTTGAGCACAACTTGGCTAGACCAAAATCTGAGATTTTGGGATTGAAGTCACTGTCCAGCAGGATATTTTGAGGCTTTATATCGAAATGCAGGATCATCTGATCGCATCCCTGGTGGAGATATTCAATTCCTTTGGCTATGTCAAGGGTAATACCATGCAACTTTTCCCACCCAAGAAAGTGACTCTTTCCGTCCAATCTGGGTATGAACTTCTGCAGCGAATCATTTGGCAAGTACTCATAAACTAGAGCTCGCCTGAATCCTTCAGCGCAGAAGCCAACTAAACGGACCACATTCACATGATGGATTTTTCCCATCATTCCCACTTCGTTGACAAACTCCTTCCCATCTCTTTTGGAATGGTTGAGGACCTTGACAGCTACAAGAATGTTGTCAGTTAGTTTCCCTTTGAACACAGTACCGTAAGTTCCTTGTCCCAGCTTATTCTTAAAATGATCCGTGATCCTCTTGAGATCAGCGTAGGAATATCTTGTGGGCTTCAGAGCTCTGTAGTCGTCCAAAAACCTTTCAATCTTCTTTTCATATTCCCGTGCTATTTTGTCCAATCTGTAGAAGCGGAATACGCTAACGACCACAAGAGCCAGAACAGGAAATCCTAACACTATACCTGCATTTAGATGTCAACGATAAAAATCTATTTCTTCTCCCAGAAATACGAAAAGATTCAGAGTTCAAACTGACCTATAATCCATAGTTTCCTTGTCTTGCCTGTCAAACAAATTAAGTAATGTTATCAACCTGATATATCCTAAAACTTGCAAAGATACATCCAAAGATTGTGTGGAAAACTAACCTGGTCTTCCTGATGCAGGATCTGTAAAAAAGATGAAAAGAAGATTAAAACCATGAGAAATTGTATCTGTGGACAATTGTGAGATTAGATCATTGAAAGTACCTCTGCTGTCGTAGCATTCGGTCTCCAGCTTAGTGCTATAATACCTGTATCTGCATCGATTGCCTCCTGCTTCACAGTAGTTTTCTTCTTTAGGTCTATTCCTAGCAGTTTCACTACTATGCTCATTCGTTCTAATAGGTAAGAAAAAGAAACCTTTTTTTCTCAACCATTAATGAATCTTGGATGATAGTTTTCTAGTGTGCATAAAAGAAGACAGTACATTTTGCGGGATGACAACCAATAATTTGTCTCTCCGTATGCTTTTCATCTAATTTTCATTACAGTTCTACCTCATGCCTTCAAATTCTTGTGCGGGACTCCATGCGTTCTTGCATTTCTGATTTACAAATGGCGAAGGAAAAACCTATCAGCATTTGACTCGGTGGAAGAATTCCTAGAGGGTCAAAATCATCTCATGCCAATAAGGTATTCTTACTCCCAAATAAGGATCATCACTGGAGGCTTCAAGGACAAATTGGGCGAAGGAGGCTTCGGACGAGTGTACAAGGGAAAGCTTCGCAGTGGTCGTTTTGCCGCTATAAAGGTGCTGGACAAGTCCAAGGCTGACGGACAGGATTTTATCAGTGAAGTTGCTACCATTGGAACGATTCATCATGCTAATATAGTACAGCTCATTGGGTTTTGTGCGGAAGGATCAAAGCGTGCTCTTGTGTATGATTTCATGCCCAATGGGTCTCTTAACAACCATATCTTTTCCCAAGAGGGATCTGCCTCATTGAGTTGGGAAAAACTGTTTGAGATATCTCTAGGGGTGGCCCGTGGGATTGAATATCTTCATCGAGGTTGTGGCATGCAAATCCTACATTTTGATATCAAGCCTCACAATATTCTTCTTGACGAAAATTTCAATCCAAAAGTTTCCGACTTCAGCCTTGCTAAATTGTATCCGACAAACGGCGGTACCATTGCCTCTCTAACCGCAGCAAGGGGAACCATAGGGTACGTGGCACCAGAACTGTTCTACAAAAACATTGGTCGTGTCTCGTACAAAGCTGATGTTTATAGCTTCGGAATGTTGCTGCTGGAAATTGCAGGAAAAAGGAAGAGTCTGAATCCTTTGGCAGAAAACTTGAGCCAGCTTTACTTCCCCTTTTGGGTACATGACCAAGTGTCTAGAGGAAATGACACAGAAATTGTGTGTGAAGATGCTACAGAAGACGAACATAAAATGGTTCAGAAGATGATCATGGTAGGCTTGTGGTGCATACAAATGAAGCCCAGCGATCGTCCTCCCATGAACAAAGTGGTAGAGATGCTTGAAGGAGATGTGAAGAGACTGCAGTTGTCTCCCAAGCCAAGCTTATATCCAGAAGAAGCCCCCTTACAGCCGGGAGAAGAGGATTCATCAACCGCATCTGATGATTCTTCGGTCAGTTTGATTGGAAATGCAACTTAGGAGGCAGGAGGAAACAGAGTATCTTTGCTCTTATTCCTATATATGATGTACGAGACACACGAGTGACACGATAAAATCTACTAAGATTCAAAAGTTGTATAAAGAATTTGAGGCTGCAGACTATATATAATATCTGCCAGCATTAATTCAGAAATTTTAATGAGGTTTTTGACTTACTGATAAAACTCTCTTAAGAATTCTATTGGGTTGTTTTCATTTATCAGGATCCATAGGCCCATTAATATACTTAACCAAGACGGGCCCACCCCTTTGGAGCTTTGATTATGGAGCAACTTGGAAGGCAATGAAAGGAAGTAAACGTGTGATTTGAAGTACAGCAGGTTAGGAATTTGAGGGTTGGGCTTTTAGCGATGAAGAAAAGAAAATGGGCTGGAAACTGTTAGAACATAGGCCTTAATGATAAATCTTTTAAAGAGAATTATGTTGGGTTGTTCTCATTTTGTAAGGATCTGCAGGCCCATGACCCATTCATATAGCCCAGTTGTCAATCATTTTCGGTCTTTAATTCTGGTATGCCTGACGGTAAAATGAGATAAAGGTGTGAAATGTATGAATAGCACATTTATTATATACCTACTTATCGTCTGGTAAATATAAGTGCATGCTCAACATAGAAGCTATTCACAAGCATTTACTGCATCCTTTCTGCATAATATGATAGATAGTTCAGAATGGCGACACTCAGCTCACTCTGTTTCTGAGATTGTGGGCAGCTCTTTGTGAATGTTTCTTCTCGCTGCATTTACATTCGTCTTCTTCGCAAATTAATTAGCTAAAAGTATAAAAAGCATGAATAGCAAATTAAAATGTTCCGGCCCATCGTCAGGTAAAGATAAGCGCATGCTCAATAAAGAAGCTGTTCAGAAGCATTTATTGCATAATACGATTGTGCAGAATGGCGACCCTCTAGCTCACTCTGTTTCTGAGATTGTGGGCAGCTCTTTGTGAATGTTTCTTCTCGCTGCATTTACATTCGTCTTCTTCGTACCTGATTTGCCGAAGGGATTTGAAGGCACTGTCAAATTTTCTTCATCTCCTTCTAACATTTGGACTACAGTTTTCATTGGAGGGCGATCCGCAGGATTCCATTGAATGCACCAGAGTCCCACAATGGCTAGCTTCTTTGCAGTTTTAGCATCTTTCTCTTCCTCCTCAATGTGGACCCGTAAGTCTTCTCCTTCGTCTAAGAGATTATAAATCCATTCCGGGAAATATATCTGTTCACCATTTCCTGGCATCTCATCCACATTCTTTCTTCCCCCAACCATTTCCAACACCAGCATACCAAAGCTATACACATCAGACTTGTACGATACATTGCCAAAGTTCCTTGAGAACACTTCGGGTGCTATATAGCCGATAGTTCCTCTTGCGGTCGTCATGGAGACTGCGCTTTGGTCCTTTGAGCACAACTTGGCTAGACAGAAATCTGAGATCTTGGGATTAAAATCATTGTCCAGCAGGATATTTTGTGGTTTTATATCGAAATGCAGGATCCTCTGATCGCACCCCTGGTGGAGATATTCTATCCCTTTGGCTATTCCAAGACCAATCCGGTGCAACTTTTCCCAACCAAGAAACTGAGTCTGTGTGTCTGCAGAGGATATAAACTTCTGAAGCGAATCTTTCGGCAAATACTCATAGACCAGAGCTCGCCTAAATCCATCCGCACAGAACCCAACTAAACGGACCACATTCACATGGTGGATTCTTCCCATCATTCCCACTTCATTGACGAACTCCTCCCCATTCCCTTTGGAATCGTTGAGGACCTTGACAGCAACAGGAATTGCATTGGACAATTTCCCCTTGAACACAGTTCCATAAGTTCCTTGGCCCAACTCATACTTGAACTGATCCGTGATCCTCTTGAGATCAGCATAGGAATATCTTGTGGGCTTCATAGATCGATAGTCCTCCAAAAACCTTTCAATCTTCACTCTGTATTCTTTTTCTATCTTATCGAAGATATACAACTTATACAATCTTATGAGCGCTATTACCAGAAGAGGGAGCGCTAATACCAGAAGAGGGAATCCTATAGTTATACCTGCATGCATTTAGAACTCGTTTTTAGTTATTTATTTTTTATATTGAATACTCTGAATGAATGAATGAATATATAGCATGAAGATTGTGAGGACAACTAACCTACAACCAATGAAGGATCTGCACAACATAATAATAATATCAGATTTACCTCTCAAAAATCATGATATATATTGTAAAACTTCAAAACGATACATAGAAATTAACCCCATAGCTGGATGAAAGATCCACCTGTTATCCTTGTTTTGTCAGACGCCACTGTAAAATATAACAAGAAATCATACGTTAGCTTCGAAAAATTCAAATCTCAAATATACACTACTATCTACTTGTATGAATGCAAGAAATGATGCAATGGATTTTAAAACAGGAAAAAGACAAAGCTTTGACAGACAATAGATAATTGTCAGATTTTGGTAATAAAAAATACCTCTGCTCTGGTAACACTCTGTTTCCAGGTTATCACTTTTAATCCTGTACCTACACCGATGGCCTCTTTTCTCACAATGTCCACATTTTGGATTTCTCCAAGAAAGCGTAAAAATATTATTGTAGGGAATTTCAGCTGGAACTGCTCTAAGGTCATACATCTTGGTGCAGGATAACAACTTAATATCGTAGATTGGTAAATACTCTGGAACAACGTAAACTATGTTGGTGGTACTGAGGCAATCAACACTAATCATACCCCTTACTTGGGAAGAACAGCTGAACAAGGTGTAGTTATACAACGGTCCTGCAGCTGGTTGAAAGGGAGAATCCGAGCTGCCGAAATCTAGACCCTTCCTTGTAAGACAACCTTGAGGATCAGAATTACTAATAACCTGATGTATATAGTCAATGGATTGGACAAAGAGTTTAACTGAATTTGGAAGATGCAGCACTGTGTCGTTTGCCTCCGAGCAAGACAAACCAAATCCAGGATAACCACAGTGTTGTGGTTGCCTCCTGCCTCTTATCCAGAAAGGGAAACGAACGACTGGGCCAAGGCCCCCACAACTTGATTCTGGGCAAATATTGCACTCACCATGATCTCCGAGCATTAGCATCAACAAGAAGGGAAACAAAGATGTGACTGATCTTCCTGATAAACCATCACTCTTCATCTTTATCATCTTTGCTTCGTTATGGGAGGTAAAAGCTTTCTCTGTTAGTGGTTCTCAAGTGAAGGAGCTGTTGGATTCCGGGAAAGTACACCTTCAATCTTTTGTTTTAGGGAATTAGAGAGAAATTTATTAGTAGTACAAACACTATTCATATAACAAAATATTCTTATGAATCTGTAAAAGGCTATAACGAATCAGGATATCCTAAATCTTACAGCTCTGCTTATCTAAAAACTCGATTAAATCACCAGTAGGGAGGATATGACTTCCATCAAGGGTTGCGCCTTTTAGATTCGCCTTAGCCCATCCAATACCATGAACCAGACCTTCGATCCACGTCTCCTTAGGACTTCTCTGTATTTGATTAAATATTCTATCATTCCTGCTCAACCACACACTCCAGATAATGAATCAGGATACCTCTACACCTTCAATCTTGTAAGAAAACAAACTTCGTGGAAACTTCTTACGTTAATAATAAATGTCGGAATATGACAAAGTCAAGAAGAAAGAATTGTAAGTAAACCATAAGCAAGGGAACCAATAGGAGCGTGGGACATGAAGAAGACTGATCATAAAGAAAAAAATGACATTGATTGTTCCATCTTTCCTCGCATTGCGTTCTGAAAAATGACATTGATTATTATCCAGTAGCTATTTTCTCTGTTAAGTCTACCACGACGACTCAATGCAAGACGACTTATTACATCATTGGATGAAACACCTCATCAGAGATAGATCCTGTGGATGCAAACTTTGAGTTTTCATCGGATTCTCTAAGATTAATTGCTCTAGACTCTCTCTCTCGCTTCCATCATGTTTGGAGGATCAAACGGAAGACTCCTCTTCGCAAGTCGCGTAGCTTTTTTCTTCCTTCCAGGACTCTTCTTAACTTGCTATGCTGGGAACAGCAGTGTCTGTGCTACTTCCTGTGGCAATCTTAGTAACATCAGCTATCCTTTTCGGTTAGCAAATGATCCGGAAAGCTGCGGAAACCATAATTATACACTGCACTGCCAGCAAAATGTTCCGATACTGTATTTGTATTCAGGCAGATACTACGTGCAGGCAATCAACTACAACAACTTCACAATCCGCGTGGTAGATGATGGTGTTCAAAAATCCAACTGCTCCTCCTCCCCTCGTTTTCTCTTGCCGTATAGTAACTTTAACCTCGGAGATCCTTTTGCATTGTATTATTACAAAATGGGGTCAAAATATTTTTTTTACCCTCATACAGGGCTGTATTTCAAGTCGAAGCCTCGTGACCCGTCAGATATGGATTCCGATTTATTACAATATATGGTCTCCGTTACCTGTTCAAACCCTGTGAATTCTCCTCTTTACGTGGACTCTTCAACTTGCATCTACGGAGGACACAACTCTTCCAACTCTTCGGCCTCTCGGCTGAAAACGCACTCTTACGTGATTGTTGTAGGAATGACCGCATATGATCTGATGGAGTCCTGCAGAATTGATACGATTATGCTATTGCGGAAGAAAGATTACAGGAATATGTCCTTTCAAGCAATTCACGATGAGCTGGCTTATGGCTTTGAAATATCTTGGTACAACACCCGCTGTGGAAAATGCAGGCGTGGGTGCATATTGAATGACAGAAACAGGCGGATCTGTATAGAATCACTACGTGGTATTTGTTGCTCTATCTCAAGTTATATACTGATATTTTCAATTGATTTTTCTGTGTTCTTTTATCAGTGGATAAGACATTTATCCTACTGACCAGAGAATATCAGGGCAGGTTAACTAGGAGAACTTTTTTGTTTTTGTTGCTGTTTTTAATTGCTGGTCGTGCTTTTTGGATGTAGACCAGTGGGGAACCTTGCAAATTATCTTAATGACTACTGGAGGTGAGATATCTGTCTCCCTGTTATCATACTTATTTCGCAATGCAAAGGATTCTGCCAACGAAAGCAAGCGATGACCATAGTTCTTTTCTTTTGCCTATTCTTCGCAGGTTTATCACTATACATATCCGTTCTAGCTGGTAAGAGAATTTCTTCTTTATTTTCAAACAAATCTTGGATCATAGTTTTCAGGTATGTCGTAAAGGAGAAAATACATTTTTCTAAACTCGGGTTTCAATGTACTTATTACTTAAGATAAAAGATTAGTATTGAGTATTTACGAAACCGCCGATACCTTTTAAATTTTTTTTAAAAAAAATAGTGTGTCTTAAACGTTTTTATGATCTATTTTATAACAGCTCTACTTCATGCCTTCAAAGTCCTGTGCGGGAGAAGTAATAAGGCTCCGGGGCCAGACGGGTTTAATTTCTTCTTCTACAAGAAGGCATGGGGTGTGTTACAGGAAGACATAGAGGCTTTTGTCAAGGATTTTCATAACAGAGGCAGGTTGCCTAAGGGTGTGAATAATTCTTTCCTGGTATTATTACAGAAGGTTGAGGGTGCCACCAATCTGGGGAATTTTAGGCCTATTAGTCTGGTGCACGGCTTGTATAAGATCATAGCCAAAATCTTGGCTCGTCGGTTGAGTCGAGTCGCCCCCAGCATAGTCTCACCGACTCAATTTGGTTTTATAGCAGGCCGGCAGTTGGTGGAGTCTGTGATGCTGGCTTCGGAGACGATTCACTTAGCTAAGGTGGAGAAGAGGAAAGGGTGGTGCCTGAAAATTGATTTTCGCAAAGCATATGATACAGTGTGTTGGGGAGCCATGCTTGAGATAATGGGGGCTATGGGTTTTTCACAGCGGTGGAAGAACTGGATAGCACAGTGTACAGGGACGGCCATGGTGACGGCTCTTGTGAATGGAGCATTAACGGAATCTTTTGAGCTGTGTAGGGGGCTGCGGCAAGGGGATCCACTGTCCCCGTTGCTGTTTGATTTGGTAGCTGAGAGTTTATCGCGACTGTTGGATAAGGCGGTAGAGGTGGGTCTTATTAGGGGCATTCAGGTGGGGCGGAGGGTGATGACCCATCTGCAATACGCCGATGATGTTATATTATTCAGTGCTGATGGGGAAGAGGGGCTGTGTAATCTGAGGAGAGTGTTGAGATGCTTTACCATGCTTACTGGTCTACGTGTTAATTATCATAAAAGCGCGCTGGTAGGTCTTAATTACTCTACCGAGGAAGTGGAAAACATGGCAGCTATATTACATTGCAGATCGGCTTCGCTACCAATACATTATTTGGGGATGCCGCTGGGTGCAAATCCAGGAAAATACAGGACCTGGGAAGGGGTACTTAACAATTTCCGGAGACGGCTTGCAGGTTGGCAAGGGAAATTCCTATCTTTGGGTGGCAGACTTACGTTAGTCAAGTCTGTCCTTAATAGTATTCCGTTATTCTACATGTCTCTGTTTAAAATACCAGGGAGGGTGCAGAAAGAATTGGAAGGGCTAACCAAGCGTTTCGTGTGGAAAGGAACGGTTGAAAAAAGGTGTATTCATAAAGTCAAGTGGAGTAGAACATGTAGGGCAACTGAGAAAGGGGGGGCGGGAGTGGGGAATGTCGAGGTACGAAATACGGCGTTGCTTGTTAAATGGTGCTGGAGGCTATTTTCAGATGAGGAATCCTTGTGGATCCAAATAGTCAGGGACTTATATCAACCCACATTTGCTGATGACGGATTTAAATTACACGGCCGACACATTTCAGTGATTTGGAACGGCATACAGAGAAGTATAAATGGGGATCGGAAGGTGGCTGAGGCTGTTCGGGCCAACCTACGCTGGAAACTAGGCCGAGGGAATGCCATAAGTTTCTGGAAAGGAGTTTGGGTTGAACGGACCACGCTGGCACTGCAATTCCCACGGCTTTTCGACTTGTCGCTGCAAAAGGATGCTAGGGTGGGACAGATGGGGAGGTGGATAGATGGAATTTGGAAATGGGAACTTGGTTGGAGACGACATTTGTTTGTCTGGGAGGTTGAACTTAGGGATCGCTTATTAGTTTATCTGGCGAACTGGACGCCGCATCATAGTAGGGGGGATTGTTTGGTGTGGGCTGATGGAGTGGGGGAATTCTCAGTGAAAAAGGTATCCTCCACTTTGGAGGATGAGATAGCGGAAGATGAGGACATTGATATCCCAAATGTTTGGCAACTCCCAGGCACGCCTAAGAGTAAGGCTTTCACCTGGTTGGCCTGTCAAAACCGTATATTGTCAAAGGGTCGCTTGTATCGATTGAGGATTATTAATCAGGAAGAGATGAGGTGTGATGTTTGTTCCTTGTTGGAGGAGAGTGCAGAACACATCCTAATTCACTGTATGGTGGCGTGGAAGTGCTGGATGGAAGTAATGAAGCGTTGGGGGGTGCAGGGTCCACTTGCAGGATCGGTGAGTGATCTAATTCGCCAGTGGAGAGGACTTCATCCGGGTAGACTCCGTAATCCTGTTTGGGAGTGTCTACTGCTTGCTGGGTTATGGAGTTTATGGCTTGCCAGGAACGGAAGAATATTTCGTAATCAAGTAAAGAGTCCAAGGGATATTGCATGGGAAGGTGTTCAGCGGGCTTTGGAGTGGGCACGGGTTAACAGGGAGTACAGGGGGAGTGCTGGAGTAGAGCTGTTTGCTATAGATGACTGGTATCAAGTACTTTAGGTGTTTAGATTCATGCGAATAATTAAGATGCTTGGTATTTTATATTTTGCAGCTTGTTTATTCACAGTTTACGGTTAGTATTTGGTTTTGATAGGTGATTTTTGTATCAGGTAGTGACTGGATTGGATAGTTTCCAGATTGATGTTTGTGTGCAGTGTTATAGTAATAAATTTCCATCTTCTGTCAAAAAAAAAAAAAAAAAAGTCCTGTGCGGGACTCCATGCGTTATGGCATTTCTGATTTACAAATGGCGAAGAAGAAACCTATCAGCATTTGACACGGTGGAAGAATTCTTACAGGATCAAACTCATCTCATGCCAATAAGGTATTCTTACTCCCAAATAAGGAGCATCACCGGAGGCTTCAAGGACAAATTGGGCGAAGGAGGCTTCGGACGAGTGTACAAGGGAAAGCTCCGCAGTGGCCGTTTTGCTGCTATAAAGGTGCTGGACAAGTCCAAGGCTGACGGACAGGATTTTATCAGTGAAGTTGCTACCATTGGAACGATTCATCATGCTAATATAGTGCAGCTCATTGGGTTTTGTGCGGAAGGATCAAAGCGTGCTCTTGTGTATGATTTCATGCCCAATGGGTCGCTTAACAACCATATCTTTTCCCATGAGGGATCTGCCTCATTGAGCTGGGAAAAACTGTTTGAGATATCTCTAGGGGTGGCCCGTGGGATTGAATATCTTCATCGAGGTTGTGACATGCAAATCCTACATTTTGATATCAAGCCTCACAATATTCTTCTTGACGAAAAATTCAATCCAAAAGTTTCCGACTTCGGCCTTGCTAAATTGTATCCGACAAACGGCGGTACCATTGCCTCTCTAACCGCAGCAAGGGGAACCATAGGGTACATGGCACCAGAACTGTTCTACAAAAACATCGGTCGTGTCTCGTACAAAGCTGATGTTTATAGCTTCGGAAAGTTGCTGCTGGAAATTGCAGGAAAAAGGAAGAGTGTGAATCCTTTGGCAGAAAACTCGAGCCAGCTTTACTTCCCCTTTTGGGTACATGACCAAGTGTCTAGAGGAAATGACACAGAAATTGTGTGTGAAGATGCTACAGAAGACGAACATAAAATGGTTCAGAAGATGATCATGGTAGACTTGTGGTGCATACAAATGAAGCCCAGCGATCGTCCTCCCATGAACAAAGTGGTAGAGATGCTTGAAGGAGATGTGGAGAGACTGCAGTTGCCCCCCAAGCCAAGCTTATATCCAGAAGAAGCCCCCTTACAGCCGGGAGAAGAGGATTCATCAACCGCATCTGATGATTCTTCGGTCAGTTTGATTGGAAATGCAACTTAGGAGGCAGGAGGAAACAGAGTATCTTTGCTCCTATTCCTATATATGATGTACGAGACATGATATAGTCTTTTAAGTTCTAAACTTAATGAGGTTTTTGACTTTATAATAAAACTCAATAAAAGAATTCTGTCGGGTTGTTCTCATCTGTTAGGATCCATAGGCCTATTAATCATTCAATAAGCCCAATAGTCTTCAATGTACTAAACCAAGACGGGCCCACCTTTAGCGAGCTTTAATTATGAAGAAACTTGGATTGCAATGGAAGGCAAGTATAAAATAGGCTGGTGATTATTATAAATGGGCCTTGATGATAAACTCTGGAGAATTCTGTTGGGTTGTTCTCAATTTGTAAGGATCTGTAGGCCCATGAATCGTTTTATTGCCAATCCTTTTCGGGCTTGAATTCTGGTATGCCTGCCGATAACATGAGCTAAAAGTATAAAAAGCATGAATAGCAAATTAAAATGTTCCGGCTCATCGTCTGGTAAATATAAAGCGCGTGCTCAATAAAGAAGCTGTTCAGAAGCATTTATTACATAATACGATTGTGCAGAATGGCGACCCTCTAGCTCACTCTGCTTCTGAGATTGTGGGCAGCCCTTTGTGAATTTTTCTTCTGGCTGCAATTCCATTCGTCTTCTTCATACCTGAAACGCCAAAGGGGTTCGAAGGCATTGTCAAATTTTCTCCTCCTCCTAACATTTGGACTACAGTTTTCATTGGAGGGCGATCCGCAGGATTCCATTGAATGCACCAGAGTCCCACAATGGCTAGCTTCTTTGCAGTTTTAGCATCTTCCTCTTCCTCCTCAATGTGGACCCGTAAGTCTTCTCCTTCGTCTAAGAGATTATAAATCCATTCCGGGAAATATATCTGTTCACCATTGCCTGGCATCTCATCCACATTCTTTCTTCCCCCAACCATTTCCAACACCAGCATACCAAAGCTATACACATCAGACTTGTACGATACATTGCCAAAGTTCCTTGAGAACACTTCGGGTGCTATATAGCCGATAGTTCCCCTTGCGGTCGTCATGGAGACTGCGCTCTGGTCCTTTGAGCACAACTTGGCTAGGCCGAAATCTGAGATCTTGGGATTAAAGTCATTGTCCAGCAGGATATGTTGTGGTTTTATATCGAAATGCAGGATCCTCTGATCGCACCCCTGGTGGAGATATTCTATCCCTTTGGCTATTCCAAAAGCAATCCGGTGCAATTTTTCCCAACCAAGAAACTGAGTCTGTGTGTCTGCGGAGGATATAAACTTCTGAAGCGAATCTTTCGGCAAATACTCATAGACCAGAACCCAACTAAGCGGACCACATTCACATGGTGGATTCTTCCCATCGTTCCCATTTCATTGACGAACTCCTCCCCATTCCCTTTGGAATCGTTGAGGATCTTGACAGCAACAAGAATTTCATTGGACAATTTCCCCTTGAACACAGTTCCATAAGTTCCTTGTCCCAACTCATACTTGAACTGATCCGTGATCCAAGCTATACAGTCTGTACAACCTTATGATCGCTATTACTAGAAGAGGGATCCCTATTGCAGTTGTACCTGCATTTAGAACACGTTGCCTAAGAGTAAAATTTCTTTCTTTTTTTCGTATGGAATACTCTGAATGAATTTAGGATGAAGATTCTGAGGCCAGCCAACCAACCTATAATCAATAGTTTCTTCGAAGTATCTGCATAACATGGTGATGGTATCAGATTCACCTATTAGAAAATCTTGATACACTGTAAGACTTCAAAAAGATACACACAAACAAACCCTTTAGCTTGGTGGAAGACTAACCTGCCATCCATGGTTTTTCAGATGCAACTGTAAAATATACCAAGACTAATAAGATGTTCATACGTTAGCTTCTAAATTGGATTTTGCGCCGAGGGATCAAAGCGTGCTCTTGTATATGATTTCATGCCTAATGGATCCCTGAACAAGTACATTCTTTCCCGAGATGGATCTGCCGCTTTAAGCTGGGAAAAACTGTTGAGATATCTCTTGGGGTGGCTCGTGGGATTGAATATCTACATCGAGGTTGTGATATGCAGATCCTACATTTTGATATCAAGCCTCACAACATCCTCCTGGACCAGAATTTCACTCCAAAAATATCTGATTTTGGCCTGGCCAAGCTATATCCAAGACAAGGTAGCATTGCTTGTCTCACTGCCGCGAGGGGAACAATAGGATACATGGCTCCTGAATTGTTCTACAAAAACATTGGACGTGTTTCGTACAAGGCCGATGTCTACAGCTTCGGAATATTGCTCCTGGACATTTCAGGGAAAAAGAAGAATCCGAATCCTTCACCGGAAAATTCAGCCAAGATTACTTCCCACATTTGGTTTATGATCAAATCTGTAAGGGCAAGGCTCCGGTAATTGTTGATGCCACGGATGATGAGAGCGAAATGGTTCAAAAAATGATCATAGTAGGACTGTGGTGCATACAGATGATTCCTAGTGTTCGTCCACCAATGAATAGCGTGGTGCAGATGCTTGAAGGAGATCTAGGAAGCCTAAAATTGCCTCCCCACCCTGCAATGTACCCGGAATTTATGCGTGTTCAGCAGCTGGAAGAAGCATCATCATCTATGACAGATGATTTATTGGAATCAATCAGTTTGGTCGATAATGTAATTTAAGTGGCAGTATACGAGACCTGAGCAGAGGAAACAAATGTGTCACTTTGAGATTTTTTATATAATGATATAATGAAATGAATTGAGCCACCAATATTAATCTTTTTTGATAAAAAAATTGGAGATCTTTGGTATTGGATATAAAATATTTTTTAATTGATATTTACATGAAATACAAAATAGAGATAAAAATATCGAAGAATTACTGCAAATTTTATAATTGATCTTGGAAAATCTGAAAACGTCTCTTGGTTTGCAATGCAAAATGACGATACAGTGAGTGAATAGCACAATTTCTACACCTAGTACAAATGTCTCTCCGCATTTATTGCATCCTTGCTATGCCAAAACTAGAGCTAAGCTCACTCTGTTTCTGAGCCCAACTTTCTAAGGTTGAAGCTCAATGTTTTAGTCTCCAATCCACTAAACCATAGCAGGCCCACTGTTTTGGAGCTTTAATTACGGAACAACTTGGAATAGATGGAAGTAAATTTGTCACGTGGTTGTTTCCATTTGATTGAATCAGTACGCCCATGAATCATTCAAATAGCCCGTCATTCTAAAGTCTAATACCCCTTAGTCCAGTCTGAATCCACAAAACGCGACCCAAACAAATACGGGCCAACTCTGTTAGGCTTTAATTCTGAAACAACTTGAAACGCCAAGGATGAATTTGCGCTCATAATTGTCTTCCAAGGAATTCCTGCAAAACTGTAAATCGTCACGGACTTATGTTATAATCGATCTCGGCAGAGAAGAAAATGTCTATCGGTTCGCAATGGATGGTGGCGATACCATGAGTTACTACAAGTAACTTACTAGTACTAAGGATGTCTGAATAACACATTTATAATTCCCACTTATATCATCGAGTAAATATAAGCAAGTGCTATTGAAGCATTCACATCCTTAATACATAATATGATATCGCAGATGCAGACACTATCTCACTCTGTTTCTGAGATGGTGGGGAGCTCTTTGTGAATGTTTCTTCTGGCCGCATTTCCATTCATCTTCTTCTTCATATCTGAAGCGCCAAAAGGGTTGGAAGGCATTGTCAAATTTTCTCCATCTCCTTCTAACATTTGGACTACAGTTTTCATTGGAGGGCGATCCGCAGGATTCCATTGAATGCACCAGAGTCCCACAATGGCTAGCTTCTTTGCCGTTTTAGCATCTTCCTCTTCCTCCTCTATGTGGACCCGCAAGTCTTCTCCATCGTCTAAGAGATTATAAATCCATTCCGGGAAATATATCTGTTCACCATTTCCTGGCATCTCATCCACATTCTTTCTTCCCCCAACCATTTCCAACACCAGCATTCCAAAGCTATACACATCAGACTTGTACGATACATTGCCAAAGTTCCTTGAGAACACTTCGGGTGCTATATAGCCGATAGTTCCCCTTGCGGTCGTCATCGAGACTGCGCTTTGGTCCTTTGAGCACAACTTGGCTAGACCGAAATCTGAGATTTTGGGATTGAAGTCATTGTCTAGCAGGATATTTTGTGGTTTTATATCGAAATGCAGGATCCTCTGATCGCACCCCTGGTGGAGATATTCAAGCCCTTTGGATATGCCAAGAGCTATCCGGTGCAAGTTTTCCCAACCAAGGAACTCAATCCGTGTGTCTGCCGAGGATAGAAACTTCTGAAGCGAATCATTGAGCAAGTACTCATACACCAGAGCTCGCCTATATCCATCAGCACAGAAACCAACTAAGCGGACCACATTCACATGGTGGATTCTTCCCATCATTCCCACTTCATTGACGAACTCCTCCCCATTCCCTTTGGAATCGTTGAGGACCTTGACAGCAACAAGAATTTCATTGGACAATTTCCCCTTGAACACAGTTCCATAAGTTCCTTGTCCCAACTCATACTTGAACTGATCCGTGATCCTCTTGAGATCAGCATAGGAATATCTTGTGGGCTTCATAGAACGATAGTCCTCCAAAAACCTTTCAATCTTCACTCTGTATTCTTTTTCTATCTTATCGAAGATATACAACCTATGCAATCTTTTTTTTTTGAGAAATCGAAGAAGATATATTGTAATTAACCCGAGATCACAACCGTTTACAAAAATGTACATACTATCCAGGCAATGAAACTTGAAATTGCCTAACTAACAATTAGGTAATTTGACTTTTCACATGCCTTCAATCCAGCACTTGCCACCAGTCCACTATCGGGAGAAGATCGGAAGGACGACCAACCTGGAGTTTATAGTGTACTTTGGCCCAGCTAAGGCCATGCATTAAACCTTCCACTGCTACATCTGTTGGGCATCGTCGCACACCATTGAAAAGGCAATCGTTTCTAGCACGCCAAAGAGTCCACAATACTGCCACCAGAATGGCATCCCAGATTCTCCTCTTCCTCTTCTTCTTATGCCAGAAAATGTTCTCCCATTGTCTCAATAAATCCACCAAAGTGTCAGGATACACCCATTGAACACCCCATCTTTTGAGGACTTCCACCCAGCAAGACCAAGCCGACTTACACTTCAGCAGTATATGAGTCGCATCATTCTCCAGTTCACCACAAGCCAGACAATTCACATCTTCAGGGTCAATCAGTCCTAACCGAGATAGCCTACCTTTGGATAAAATCCTATCTTGGCAGGCTAACCAAAGAAAAGCTAGAATCTTTGGTGCACCTTGATACCGCCAAACGTTAGGAATATTAATCACCAAATCCCTGAAAGCCTGCTCTGCCAACAGACCATAGCAAGATTTCACTGAAAATTGGTGAGACCCGTTGTGCCACCGAAAACTATCACTAACCATCCGAACTGGTGTAGCCCCCTGTAAGTATTCCATGAAATCATTATATGTTTCCTCTTCCCACGCAAAGAAACCCCTCCTCCAACGAAAGCTCCAAACCCAGCAATCACCCCTCCAAGTCCTCATATCCTGTACAGCTGCTTGCTTGTCAAGGGATAACTCAAACAACCTTGGGAAGTTAGTCATGAGTGGAAGATCACGCCACCACCCATCAGACCAGAATCGAATCCGATCACCTTGTCCTAGTATCCAGCCCAAATTATTTCTCACCAAGCGCCCCAGGTCATCCTCCCCATTAACACAATGAATAATGTCCTTCCACACCAAAGATAACGTGCCAGTTGAAAAAACTAGCCCTGTTCTGCTCCACCATGGCTGTAATACCCCTTAAGTGTCGAGGCCCATAGACTGTCGGGCTCCGAGAAAATTCTCCAGCACCACTTGAGTAGTAGGGCTCTATTCTTCAAGCCTAAATTGCCTATCCCAGCTCCTCCTGCTTCAGTCCGCATGCATACTTTCCTCCACTGGACCTTGTTTAAACATTTGGCCTCAATATTCCCACTCCACAGAAATCGCCTCATCAATTTCTCAATTTCTTTTGTCACGCGTTTAGGCATCAGGTATAAAGACATATAGAAGATCGGTATACTGTGTAAGACCGACTTGATCAACGTTAGGCGCCCTCCCAGAGATAAAAATCGCCCTTTCCAGGCTACCAGCTTTCTTCTGAATTGTCGGAGGACGCCCTCCCAAGTCTTATACCACCGTGGGTTGGCCCCAAGTGGCAACCCCAAATACTTGATTGGCAACGTATCTGAGCGGCAGCGTAACACAGCCGCAGCCCTGCTGGCCTCGCCCCGACTTATGTTAATTCCAATTAAGGCACTTTTGTAGAAATTAACCTGCAATCCTGTCAACAAAGTAAAACAGCGAAGGACCCTCTTGAGGTTTTGCAATCCGCACAAGCCATCCCCACTAAATAATATGACGTCGTCTACAAATTGCAGATGCGTTAATATTGTATGACCTAACCGCACACCTGAGATCAACCCAACCTCCTCAGCTTTAGTAATCATGCGTGAGAGGGCCTCAACGACAATATCAAAGAGCAAAGGGGATAATGGATCCCCTTGCCTGAGTCCTCTTCGCATAGAAAACTCCGAAGTTGGAGTACCATTAACCAGGACTGATACATGGCTGGTGGAAATGCATTGAGAGATCCAATGACACCACCTGTCCCGAAAACCCATACATGACAAGATATGCAGCAAGGCATCCCAGGAAACCGTGTCATAGGCTTTCCTGAAATCAATCTTGAACAGCCAACCACGCCTCCTACTCTGTTTTAAACTATGAATCGCTTCTGATGCCAACATAACCGAGTCTACTAACTGTTTGCCGGCTACAAACCCAGACTGCGTCTGGGATATCAGAGGGGAAATTACTGTCTGGAGCCTCAGTGTCAGTAACTTAGCAATAATCTTATACAACCCGTGGATGAGACTAATAGGCCTGTATAGATTCAGAGTCTTCGCACCTTCCACCTTAGGAATCAATACCAAAAAAGAGTGATTGATACCTTTAGGTAATATTCCTGTCATGTAAAATTCTTCCACCATGTTGACAATTTCTACACCAATCACTGGCCAGGCCTTTTGAATAAACAGAAAATTAAAGCCATCAGGTCCAGGGGCCTTCCGGCTGCCACAAGCCCAGGTGGCCGCTTTAACTTCTTCCATCGTGAAAGGAGCCTCCAGCCGCACAGCCTTCTCTGATTGTAGTGTTGCAAAACGCAAGTTACCACAGTCAAACCACCTCGCTGTCCAACCTTGTAAGAGGCCTTGAAAGTACATTTGAGCAGCACGCTTAATCTCCTCTGGCTCTTCCGTAAGTCGGCCATCAATCTGGAGGGATCCCATGTAATTCCGCTTATGTCTTGTGCTGGCACTAATATGGAAAAACTTCGTATTCTTGTCACCGAGCAGCATCCATTGAATTCTGGCATTTTGGCGCCAGACAGATTCAATCTTCTTCTTGCAGCTCCACATGTGTATGCGCAGGAGTCTATAAGAGCTCTCCGCGTCGGCGTCAAGACTTACTCCCATTGTCCTCGCCTGATCCATCGCATCCAACGCCTGCATGATCTTCTCTAACTCAGCCTCCGGTCTTCTCGCCCCAGTCTGATCCCATTCTTTTAACTTATTTTTCAGAAACTTTAATTTTTTAATCACAGCAAATCGGCACGGGAATATCGCTCCCCCTTCCTCCCAAAGTTGTTTCACCACCTCAATAAAATCCTTATCCACCCACCAATAATCCCAGGATCGTGTGGGTTTAGGGCCCCAATATCGACAATCCTTCTGTAGTATTATTGGGATATGATCGGATAATCGTTTATTCCCTGCCATGAGTCTGAAGTGTCCATTCTCTGCTACCCATTCGGCGCTGGCCACCCCTCTATCGATTCGTGAAGCGCTTCGAGTAGAGAACCAGGTAAAATCCTTGCCGTGTAATGGCAGATCGACAAAGCCACCCTCCTCCAGGAACCCTTTAAATCTCTCCGCACCCCTATCGTCAAACAGGCTGCCTAACCGCTCATGAGGGAAAAGTACCTCATTAAAATCGCCTAGCAGGACCCATGATGCCGTAGTCGTTGCCTTTACTGCTAAGATTTCCTCCCACAGACCCTCCCGTGCTAGGAGAGTATTAGGAGCGTGTATCCCTGCAACCCAATATCTGTAGCCTGAACTAACTAACTCTAGTTCCAGAGCAATCCACCCATCAAAACATTTTTCAGTCAACACCGTCACCTTCAGACTATCCCACATAACGAGTATACCACCCGCCGTGCCCCGGGCATTACTCGCGCACCACTTCACCCCTGTTCCCGGCCACAACGAATTAACCATCGCTGCTGTCATAGTATCCATTTTTGTTTCCGCAATAAACATAACTCCAAGCTCATGTCTAATAATTATATTACGGACATCCGCCATCTTTACTTTACTTCTAAGCCCGCGAATATTCCAAAAACAAGAATTCATAATAAAAAATCTCACACCCAGTGTAGGGGACCAACCTCGGGTACGACACCTACTGGTCTGCATGTGTTTCCCAGTCTCCGCGCTCTGCATCCACGAGCTCAACAATCGTCTGACGCAACTCCGCTCTGGATCGTCGGGGGTTCAGTCCGAGACGTCGCATCACCTCCAACGTAGCTTCAGTTTCCTTGGCAACCTCCGTTGCGGCATTATCTCCAGTACCCTCCTGTACAGTCGCTCCTGTCTCAAGGACCCGGGAAACTGTGTGGCAAGATTCTGAGGCCTGTGAATTATCCCGCAGCTCTTCCAGTGGCTGACAAGGTCGACCATGGCCGACATGACTCGTCTGTCTCCTACGCAAGGCTTTGGCTCGCCGCACGACCTTAGCCAATATCACATCAGATTGTATGCTGCTCATTCCCGAACAGATGCCATCGTCTCCTCGAGGCTCAGACCTCCGCAATTTCCTACGATGACCCTTCTGGGATTTGCCCTTGTCTGGCTCCAGGGTCACAAGTCGCTTCTCTTTGGCCAGATTTTTGCTGGGTAACTCACACGAAAGTTGGGTTGGCGCCCTGGGTTCAATAGACACTGGAAGCCCATCTGTGATTCTCCTCACATCCGGTGCAGCAGGTATGTAGGCCGCTACATGGGCTTGCGGCCCAAGTGATGACCCTCCAACAATCCAGTTGGGCTCAGCACCAGCCTGTGCCACGGGAGTGCTCTCGGGGTGGACAGCGATCCCATCAGTGGTACCCTGAACACGGACGTTATCCTGCTCGAAAGAAAGCCGCCTGCATGGGGAAAGTTCTCGTTGAGGCGCCGAAAAAAGCAGAGTTGCAGGAGCTCGCCAAACCCATCTTGTCGCTAGTCACCTCCTGACCCAGGACTTCCCCACGTGTGGTCTCAGCAACTGAGACCTGGAATTCTCGACCATCCACTGACAAGGAAAGTGGAGCCGCAATCTTCTCTGCGTGACCCGTATGAACACAGATACGAACCATATCCAATCTTGTTCGACTCAGTGAGTCAGGATGGACTTGCACTATCGATCCGAAAACTCGCCCCACCGCATGGAACGTCTCATCCGACCAAGCATGCAACGGAATGCCAACAACATTGAGCCAACAAGTTCTCCCAGTATGGCAATCCTCCAGACTCCAAGGATGTATTTCCAAAAACAGAGTATTCCAGAAGTGTGAATTCTGTTGAAGCGCAATGCACATGTCGTCATGAGTCGGGAAAGTGATAAGGAATTTGTCCTGTCCCAGACTTCGTGCTTCTACACCTTCTGGGAGTTGATTGCCCATAACTCGTTCGTCGCGTGTCAACCCAACCATGCTCCGATGGAGCCACTCTTTATTTGCATCCGAGGCTGTCACACGGATAATGTCCGGAACCACTACTTTGTGTGAACCATATGTCACCACTTCAGCATAAGAGCGGTTGTCTCTGCCTTGTCCAGTTCTCGCCCCACCAACCATCCTCCCCTGACCGACCCCAGTCGGACGATGTGTCATATGTCTAGGTCTATCAAAATCCACTCTATACTTCGCTATACTGAACTTCATCGAAAGACCCTCCGCAGGCAATGAGTTCAGCATGTGTAGCCGCGCAGTCTCATCATCAGGGCTCCGAAGAAAGCGGGCAAAGCCAAAACGAGAGTTTCGCACACTACGCTTAGACGGGATGAAGACGTCCACTACCCGTGCTCGGCTGTTAATGACCTGGATGAGTTTTTCCGGACCCCAGGCATCGGGGATAAACTCCACGAAATAGGAAATAAACTTTTCTCTACTGAAAATAACCTCTGGCGTCCACGGCCTTCCCGTTGGCTGATGGGTATGAGCCCCCCGCGGGGGCGACAGTTGATGTTGCTTTCCACGCAGATTGGAGGCTGGGTGTTGTGAATTTGACGAGGGATGTAAAGGACCTGCGAAAAGGTTCTTTGGGTTGGTAAGAAGGGCAGGTGGGGTAGGGCGGTGAGGTTGTATGGGGATAGTGTTTAGGTTGGGAGAATTAGGAAGCGGCATTACGTTGTTTTTGCTGCTGTTGCTTTATGCTATTCGTTACTTTCCACAACCTATGCAATCTTATGAGCGCTATTACCAGAAGAGGGAGCCCTATAGTTATACCTGCATGCATTTAGAACTCGTTTTTAGTTATTTATTTTTTATATTGAATACTCTAAATGAATGAATAAATGAATGTATAGCATGAAGATTGTGAGGACAACTAACCTACAACCAATAGTTTTTTTGAAGGCTCTGCAGAACATAATAATAATATCAGATTCACCTCTCAAAAATCATGATATATCTATTGTAAGACTTCAAAACGATACATAGAAATTAACCCCATAGCTGGATGAAAGATCCACCTGTTATCCTTGGTTTGTTAGACGCCACTGTAAAATATAACAAGAAATCATACGTTAGCTTCGAAAAGTTCAAATCTCAAATATACACTACTATCTACTTGTTTGAATGCAAGAAATGATGCAATGGATTTTAAAACAGGAAAAGGACAAATCTTTGACAGACGATAGATAATTGTGAGATTTGGGTACTAAAAAATACCTCTGCTCTGGTAACACTCTGTTTCCAGCTTATCACTTTTAATCCTGTACCTACATCGTTGGCCTCTTTTCTCACAATGTCCACAATTTGGATTGCTCCAAGAAAGCGTGAAAATATTACTATAGGGAATTTCGAATGGAACTGCTCTAAGGTCATACATCTTGGTGCAGGATAACAACTCAATATCGTAGATTTGTAAATACTCTGGACAAACGTAAACTCTGCTGGTGGTACTGAGGCAATCAACAATACTCATAATATACTTTTTCTGGGAAGAACAGTTGAACAAGGTGTAGTTATACAACGGTCCTGCAGCTGGTTGAAAGGGAGAATCCGAGCGGCCGAAATCTAGGCGGTTCCTTAGAAGACAACCTAGAGGATCAGTAGTATTAATAACCTGATGTACGTAGTCAATTGATCGGACTAAGAGTTTAACTGAATTTGGAAGATGGAGCACTGTGTCGTTTGCCTCCGAGCAAGACAAACCAAATCCAGGATAACCACAGTGTTGTGGTTGCCTCCTGCCTCTTATCCAGAAAGGGAAGCGAACGACTGGGCCAAGGCCCCCACAACTTGATTCTGGGCAAATATTGCACTCACCATGATCTCCGAGCATTAGCATCAACAAGAAGGGAAACAAAGATGTGACTGATCTTACTGATAAACCATCACTCTTCATCTTTATCATCTTTGCTTCGTTATGGGAGGTAAAAGCTTTCTCTGTTAGTGGTTCTCAAGTGAAGGAGCTGTTGGATTCCGGGAAAGTACACCTTCAATCTTTTGTTTTAGGGAATTAGAGAGAAATTTATTAGTAGTGCAAACACTATTCATATAACAAAATATTCTTATGAATCTGTAAAAAGCTATAACGAATCAGGATATCCTAAATCTTACAGCTCTGCTTAGCTAAAAAGCTCGATTAAATCACCAGTAGGGAGGATATGACTTCCATCAACATCCAAGACCATGAACCAGACCTTCGATCCGCGTCTCCTTAGGACTTCTCTGTATTTGATTAAATATTCTATCATTCCTGCTCAACCACGTACACACTCCAGATAACGAATCAGGATACCTCTACACTTTCAATCTTGTAAGAAAACAAACTTCGCGGAAACTTCTTACGTTAATAATAAATGTCGGCATATGACAAAGTCAAGAAGAAAGAATTGTAAGTAAACCAGAAGCAAGGGAACCAATAGGAGCGTGGGACATGAAGAAGACTGATCGAAAAGAAAAGAAATGACATTGATTGTTCCATCTTTCCTCGCATTGCGTTCTGAAAAAACAAAGAAAAAAAGAGAGAGAGAGAAAGTAAACGACGGAAAATTCAGGAAAGATAACCAACTGCTCAAAATTATGTGAAACATTATTATCCAGTAGCTATTTTCTCTGTTAAGTCTACCACGACGACTTAATGCAAGACGACTTATTACATCCTTGGATGAAATGCCTCATCAGAGATAGATCCTGTGGATGCAAACTTTGAGTTTTCAGTCGGATTCTCGAAGATTAAGTGCTCTAGACTCTCTCTCTCGCTTCCATCATGTTTAGAGGATCAAACGGAAGACTCCTCTTCGCAAGTCGCGTAGCTCTTTTCTTCCTTCCAGTACTCTTCTTAACTTGCTATGCTGGGAACAGCAGTGTCTGTGATACTTCCTGTGGCAATCTTAGTAACATCGGCTATCCTTTTCGGTTAGCAAATGATCCGGAAAGCTGCGGAAACCATAATTACACACTGCACTGCCAGCAAAATGTTCCGATACTGTATTTGTATTCAGGCAGATACTACGTGCAGGCAATCAACTACAACAACTTCACAATCCGCGTGGTAGATGATGGTGTTCAAAAATCCAACTGCTCCTCCTTCCCTCGTTCTTTCTTGCTGTACACTAACTTTACCCCCGGAGATCCTTTTGCATTGTATTATTACAAAATGAGGTCAAAATATTTTTTTTACCCTTATACAGGGCTGTATTTCACGTCGAAGGCTCTGGATTCCGATTTATTACAATATATGGTCTCCGTTACTTGTTCAAACCCTGTGAATTCTCCTCTTTACGTAGACACTGCTACTTGCAATAATAAAGGAGGATCCTACTCTGCCAATTCTTCCACCTCTGATCATCTGAAAACGCACTCTTACGTGATTGTTGTAGGAATGACCTCATATGATCTGATGGAGTCCTGCAGAATTGATACGATTATGCTATTGCGGAAGAAAGATTACAGGAATATGTCCTTTCAAGCAATTCACGATGAGCTGGCTTATGGCTTTGAAATATCTTGGTACAACACCCAGTGTGGAAAATGCAGGCGTGGGTGCATATTGAATGACAGAAACAGGCGGATCTGTATAGAATCACTACGTGGTATTTGTTTCTCTATCTCAAGTTATATACTGATATTATCAATTGATTTTTCTGTGTTCTTTTATCAGTGGGTAAGACATTTATCCTACTGACCAGAGAATATCAGGGCATGTTAAGTAAGAGAATTTTTTTGTTTTTGTTGCTGTTTTTAATTGCTGGTCGTGCTTTTTGGATGTAGACCAGTGGGGAACCTTGGAAATTATCTTACTGACTATTCAAGGTGAGATATCTGTCTCCCTGTTATCAAACTTATTTCGCAATGCAAAGGATTCTGCCAACGAAAGCAAGCGATGACCATAGTTCTTTTCTTTTGCCTATTCTTCGCAGGTTTATCACTATACATATCCCAAGTCGCTGGTAAGAGAAAAAATTCTTTTTTTTTCAATTAAATCTTGGATCATAGTTTTCAGGTATGTCGTAAAAGAGAAAATATATTTTTCTAAACTCGGGTTTCATTATCCTTAATACTTAAGATAAAAGATTAGTATTGAGTATTTACGAAACCGCGGATACCTTTTAATTTTTATTTTTTAAAATAGTGTGCCTTAAACGCTTTTAAGATCTATTTTATTACAGCTCTACTTCATGCCTTCAAAGTCTTGTGCGGGACTCCATGCGTTATGGCATTTCTGATTTACAAATGGCGAAGGAGAAACCTATCAGCAATTGACACGGTGGAAGAATTCTTACAGGATCAAACTCATCTCATGCCAATACGGTATTCTTACTCCCAAATAAGGAGCATCACCGGAGGCTTCAAGGACAAATTGGGTCAAGGAGGCTTCGGACGAGTGTACAAGGGAAAGCTCCGCAGTGGCCGTTTTGCCGCTGTAAAGGTGCTGGACAAGTCCAAGGGTGACGGACAGGATTTTATCAGTGAAGTTGCTACCATTGGAACGATTCATCATGCTAATATAGTGCAGCTCATTGGGTTTTGTGCGGAAGGATCAAAGCGTGCTCTTGTGTATGATTTCATGCCCAATGGGTCGCTTAACAACCATATCTTTTCCCATGAGGGATCTGCCTCATTGAGCTGGGAAAAACTGTTTGAGATATCTCTAGGGGTGGCCCGTGGGATTGAATATCTTCATCGAGGTTGTGACATGCAAATCCTACATTTTGATATCAAGCCTCACAATATTCTTCTTGACGAAAAATTCAATCCAAAAGTTTCCGACTTCGGCCTTGCTAAATTGTATCCGACCAACGGCGGAACCATTGCCTCTCTAACCGCAGCAAGGGGAACCATAGGGTACATGGCACCAGAACTGTTCTACAAAAACATCGGTCGTGTCTCGTACAAAGCTGATGTTTATAGCTTCGGAATGTTGCTGCTGGAAATTGCAGGAAAAAGGAAGAGTGTGAATCCTTTGGCAGAAAACTCGAGCCAGCTTTACTTCCCCTTTTGGGTACATGACCAAGTGTCTAGAGGAAATGACACAGAAATTGTGTGCGAAGATGTTACAGAAGACGAACATAAAATGGTTCAGAAGATGATCATGGTAGGCTTGTGGTGCATACAAATGAAGCCCAGCGATCGTCCTCCCATGAACAAAGTGGTAGAGATGCTTGAAGGAGATGTGGAGAGACTGCAGTTGCCCCCCAAGCCAAGCTTATATCCAGAAGAAGCCCCCTTACAGCCGGGAGAAGAGGATTCATCAACCGCATCTGATGATTCTTCGGTCAGTTTGATTGGAAATGCAACTTAGGAGGCAGGAGGAAAACAGAGTATCTTTGCTCTTATTCCTATATATGATGTACGAGACATGATATAGTCTTTTAAGTTCTAAACTTAATGAGGTTTTTGACTTTATAATAAAACTCAATAAAAGAATTCTGTCGGGTTGTTCTCATCTGTTAGGATCCATAGGCCTATTAATCATTCAATAAGCCCAATAGTCTTCAATGTACTATAAACCAAGGCGGGGCCACCTTTAGCGAGCTTTAATTATGAAGAAACTTGGATTGCAATGGAAGGCAAGTATAAAATAGGCTGGTGATTATTATAAATGGGCCTTGATGATAAACTCTGGAGAATTCTGTTGGGTTGTTCTCAATTTGTAAGGATCCGTATGCCCATGAATCGTTTTATTGCCAATCCTTTTCGGGCTTGAATTCTGGTATGCCTGCCGATAACATGAGCTAAAAGTATAAAAAGCATAAATACCAAATTAAAATGTTTCGGCTCATCGTCTGGTAAATATAAGCGCGTGCTCAATAAAGAAGCTGTTCAGAAGCATTTATTGCATAATACGATTGTGCAGAATGGCGACCCTCTAGCTCACTGTCGTCTGTTCACCAAAATAATCTCTTCTTATGGATAGGTAGCTAGCAGTAAGGAAGGTCGAATCCTCAGGGAGATGACTCAGAGTTGGAAGTCTTAATGTAGAATCGGTCGTGGTCACGGTGTGCCCACGGTCGAAGGGATCGAAGGTTTATGGGTTGAGAGTGATAGGTAGAGATTGAGTAAATAATTGTGACGAATGGGAAATGGGAAATAAAATTCTGACTCAGATGCTTTTGAAATAAAGTTCTGACTCAGATGCTTTTGATATTTCCTGATTCAATCCATACCTAGACCGCCCATGATCACAGGCCTTCTGAAGATGTATTCGCTTCTATTTTGTTGGATTCCGGTTAGTAGATTGCTCAGTACGACTGAGCATTCCAGGGGGGAAGATGTATTCGCGTCTATTCTGTTGGATTCCGGTTAGTAGATTGCTCAGTACGACTGAGCATTCCAGGGGGGTGGAACGTCCTCCGCCCTTTCGGGTTTAACTTCCCAGAAAACCTCACCCTCAGATTTGCTACGTAGTTAATCTGAGTGTAATCTCTCGCCCTCGGTGTTTCACTCACCACCCACGGTTATAGTGTTTGGCTTCTAGTATGTTGTGGATTTGATCATGCCCCATAACATCATTATGCACAAAGAATGACGAGAAATAACAGAAGACATTGAATATCAATTTGAACGAGACCTCACAAGGGTCTGGTCTGGTTAATGAACTAAATCAAGGAAAAAGAAATTCTAGCCCTCCATTGAGTTCTGGAGTAAAATCTAGAATAATGTATAAAACAAAGAGAAATCTCAAAACTGCCTCCCTTAGCCACAGGCGGCCAGGGTCTATATATACTATCTATCAAGATCTCGCAGGATCAGAATCAGATTACTACCATATCAGTTAGGATCTTCTGAGATACCAGGTAGATTCTCGGTCCGTGATCACGGTCAGACTTTCGATCTTCCAGGCCAGCAGCTGTCGAATCGTGGCTTATGATTCTCCTTCAGGAAATCCGCCTTTAGATCTTCACAATATCCTGTGAATTCCTGCTTTCAGAGAAATCTTGTAAGATATCAGTAATAACTCTATAAACGTATATATTAGGAAATAAAGAGTGCTAACCGGCCGGTTATTACGTAATGGAAAATCGCATTTTACCATACTATCACTCTGCTTCTGAGATTGTGGGCAGCCCTTTGTGAATTTTTCTTCTGGCTGCAATTCCATTCATCTTCTTCATACCTGAAACACCAAAGGGGTTTGAAGGCATTGTAAAATTTTCTCCTCCTCCTTCTAACATTTGGACTACAGTTTTCATTGGAGGGCGATCCGCAGGATTCCATTGAATGCACCAGAGTCCCACAATGGCTAGCTTCTTTGCAGTTTTAGCATCTTCCTCTTCCTCCTCTATGTGGACCCGTAAGTCTTCTCCTCCCATGAACAAAGTCGTGGAGATGCTTGAAGGAGATGTGGAAAGCCTGCAGTTGCCTCCCAATCCAAGCTTATATCCAGAAGAAACCCCCTTACAGCAGGGAGAAGAGGCGTCATCAACCGCATCTGATGATTCTTCGGTCAGTTTGATTGGAAATGCAACTTAGGTGGCCGGAGGAAACAGAGTACCTTTGCTCCTAAATATGATGTACGAGACACACGAGTGACACGATATAGTCTACTAAGATTCAAAAGTTCTATAAAGAATTTGAGGCTGCATACTTTATATAATATCTGCCAGCTTTAATTCAGAAATTTTAATGAGGTTTTTGACTTACTGATAAAACTCAAGAAAAGAATCCTATTGAATTGTTTTTATTTGTTAGGATCTATAGGCCCATTAATATACTTAACCAAGACGGGCCCTCCTCTTTGGAGCTTTGATTATGGAGCATTTACTGCATCCTTTCTGAATAATATGAGAGATAGTGCAGAATGGTGATACTGAGTTCACTCTGTTTCTGAGATTGTCGGCAGCTCTTTGTGAATGTTTCTTCTCGCTGCATTTACATTCGTCTTCTTCGCACCTGATTTGCCGAAGGGTTTTGAAGGCACTGTCAAATTTTCTCCATCTCCTTCTAACATTTGGACTACAGTTTTCATAGGAGGGTGATCCGCAGGATTCCACTGAATGCACCAGAGTCCGACAATGGCTAGCTTCTTTGCCGTTTTAGCATCTTCCTCTTCCTCCTCAATGTGGACCCGTAAGTCTTCTCCTTCGTCTAAGAGATTATAAATCCATTCCGGGAAATATATCTGTTCACCATTGCCTGGCATCTCATCCACATTCTTTCTTCCCCCAACCATTTCCAACACCAGCATACCAAAGCTATACACATCAGACTTGTACGATACATTGCCAAAGTTCCTTGAGAACACTTCGGGTGCTATATAGCCGATAGTTCCCCTTGCGGTCGTCATCGAGACTGCGCTTTGGTCCTTTGAGCACAACTTGGCTAGACCGAAATCTGAGATTTTGGGATTAAAGTCATTGTCCAGCAGGATATTTTGTGGTTTTATATCGAAATGCAGGATCCTCTGATCGCACCCCTGGTGGAGATATTCTATCCCTTTGGCTATTCCAAGACCAATCCGGTGCAACTTTTCCCAACCAAGAAACTGAGTCTGTGTGTCTGCGGAGGATATAAACTTCTGAAGCGAATCTTTCGGCAAATACTCATAGACAAGAGCTCGCCTAAATCCATCCGCACAGAAGCCAACTAAGCGGACCACATTCACATGGTGGATTCTTCCCATCATTCCCACTTCATTGACGAACTCCTCCCCATTCCCTTTGGAATCGTTGAGGACCTTGACAGCAACAAGAATTTCATTGGACAATTTCCCCTTGAACACAGTTCCATAAGTTCCTTGTCCCAACTCATACTTGAACTGATCCGTGATCCTCTTGAGATCAGCATAGGAATATCTTGTGGGCTTCATAGAACGATAGTCCTCCAAAAACCTTTCAATCTTCACTCTGTATTCTTGTTCTATCTTATCGAAGATATACAACCTTTGCAACCTTATGAGCGCTATTACCAGAAGAGGGAACCCTATAGTTATACCTGCATGCATTTAGAACACATTGCCAACTATATATAAAATTTTCTCTTTTCGATATATAAATTGAATACGGCGAATGAATGTAATGTAAGATGAAGATTGTGAGGACCACTAACCAATAATTAACAGTTTTTTTGAAGTATCTGCACAACATAATAATGGTATCAGGAATCATGCTATACTGCAAGACTTCAAAAACATACATAGAAGGCCATAGCTTGGTGGAAAACTAACCTGTTATCCATGGTTTTCCACACACATCTGTAAAATATAAAGGGCTAATAAGATGTTGATAAGTTAGCTTGTAAAAGTTCCTGTCATATCTCAAGTATACGGTAATATCTATTTGTATTAATGCAATGGTGTTTGAAACAGGGAAAATTAAGAAAAAACTTTGATGGTAGATAATTGTAAGATTGGATCATTAAAAATACCTTTACGCTGGAAACATTCTGTTTCCAGATCAAAGCTTTCATTCCTGTACCTACATCCATGACCTTTTGCTTCACAGTCTCTACAGTTTGGATTGTTCCAAGAAAGAGTAAAAGTATTACGGTCGATGATGTCCTGTGGAACTGATATGATGTCATACATCTTGGTGCAGGATAAGAAATCAGTGTCATCCAGTGAGTGATATGCACTAACGAGATAAACTTTGTGGGTAGTAGTACCGAGGCAATCAATACCATTCGCCTTCCTTCTCTGTGAACAATTAAATAAGGAGAAATCATTTAAATCCCAGTGAGTTTGAAAGGGATCAATAGAGCCGAAATCTAATCGCTGCCTTGGAAGGCAACCTTGTGGATCAGTAACATAAATAACCTGACGTTTATAATCAATTGCTCGGATAAAGAGTGTTACTGAATTTGGTAGATGGAGCACTGTATGGTTTGCCTCCGAGCAGGACAAACCAAATATAGGATGCCCAGGTTGTTCTGATTGCCTCTCTCTGATCCAGAAAGGGAAGCGAACGACTGGCTCATGAGTCCCACAACTTGATTCATGGCAAATATGGCACGCACCATAATCTCCGAGCATTAACATTATCAGGAAGGGAAGCAAAGATGTAACAGCTGATCTTCCTGATAAACCGTCACTCTTCATCTGTATCATCTTCGCCGCCTGCTGGAGATAAAGCTTTCTCTGTCAGTGGTTTAGCTGTTACCGAGGTGTTGGATTTCGGGAAATCCACCTTGAATCTTTTAAGTAAACAAGCTCCGAGGAAACCTATCACGTTAATATATGTCGGAAAATGAGAAGTTCAAGAAACTGAGGTTTGCCTACTGATCAGGAACCTTCGTGCAAATTAATAATTGTAAGTCGTCTGGCATGTGAACCATCAGCTCGGGAACCAATAGGAGCGCGGGTCCATCGAACGACTGATGAAAGTGCTCAATACTCCCTTGGATGCAACCCCGACGACTTAAGTCAGTCAACTCCGACGACTTAAGTCAGTCAACCACGACGACTTAATGCATATCCCTTGGATGCAAACTTTGCGTTTCATTAATCGGTTGTTGATGATTTAGTGCTCTCTCTCGCTTCCTATCATGGCAAGTTACTTAGCTATTTTCTTCCTTCCAGTCCTCTTCCTAACTTGTTATGCTAGGAACAGCAGTGTCTGTGCTACTTCTTGTGGCAATCTCAACATCAGAGATCCTTTTCGATTAGCAGATGACCCGGAAAGCTGCGGGAAAAACAACTATACACTGTACTGCGAGCAAAATATTCCTGTACTGTATTTGTATTCAGGCAGATATTACGTTCAGGCAATCAACTACAACAACTTCACAATCCGACTGGTAGATGATGGCGTTCAAAAATCCAACTGCTCCTCCTTCCCTCGTTCTCCCTTGAAATACAATACATTTACTTACGGAGATCCTTTTGCTCTGTATTACTACAAGTGGAAGTTTCCTGATCTGCCGTGGGCATATATGGATTCCTATTTATCACAATCTATGGTTTCCGTTACATGTTCAAACCCTGTGGTTTCTAATCCTCTTTACGTAGACACTGCTACTTGCAATAATAAAGGAGGATCCTACTCTGCCAATTCTTCCACCTCTGATCAGCTGAAAACGCACTCTTACGTGATTGCTGGAGGAACGAATGCATATGATCTAATGGAGACTTGCAGGATCGATATGATGATGTTATTGCCAAAGAAAGATTACCAGAATATGTCTTTCCAAGAAATTCACAACGGCCTGGCTTATGGCTTTGAAATATCGTGGTACAACGCCCGCTGTGCGAACTGCAGGAGTGGGTGCTTAATGGATGCCGAAAACATTGAACAGATATGCATAGAATCACTACATGGTATTTGTTGCTCTATCTCAACTTATATATTGATATTTTCACTTGATTTTGCTGTGTTCTTCTATTAGTCTCTGAAATTGTTATTCAGTGCAGCAGATATAACACTATATCTTGAATTTATATATATAATATATATAAGGTGAGAGAATCATAAATAACAAAATATATCTTAAGGAGAAATTACCCGTGTGATTCTACAAGGTCAATTCCAAATTTGATGGGCCGGACCGTGAATGAATATGAAGGCCGATAGGAAATTGTTTTAAGGGGAAACATTAAACAGTTATTTCTGTTTAAAGTGATGAAGCATAATGAGACGTCAAGTAGTTGCATCATCACCTTCACCAATGGTTTTAATCATACACTTGCCAGTAATATATAGTGTGATATGACATCTTGTTGGTTTGGTTAAATTATATTTTTATTATTTTCTTGCTGATCGTGCATTTTTGTTTTGAACAGTCATGACAGGCACTGAGTTCTGGGAAGAAACTTTTGAGTATATTCTAAGTGAAATATGTACCTCCCTCCCTGTTATCATATTTATCTTCTCATTACAAAGGAATTTACCAACAATAGAAATAACTGTTATTTTTTTCACTCTGTCTATTCCTTAACAGATTTACTCTATGAGTTACTCAAAGATTTACGCAAAAACCCAAAAGCTTCAATTGGTAAGAATGTTTTTTATTTTTCTTTCGTTCATTAATGAATCGTCGATCTTTTGTGTGCCGGGATAAATTTTTTTTTAATTAAAAAGATTCCATTCGCAACAATGACTAAAGATAACCAAATGGATGAAAATATTTTACAATCTTCATTTTCAATTGAACGAACCTAATTTTCACAATTATTTTTCACTAAGAAATCAATGCTTCATAACTATCAATTATTTATCTGGTAGTTTGTTGGTTTAAATTATACTTTTGTTGTTTTCTTGCTGATCATGCACAGCGTTTTGTGTTTTTTTTATTCCAAAGGTACGATTCGGGAGTTTGTTTATGATCTATCCCAAAGAAGAAGAGTGCCTATCCAAGGTGAGATATGTTATTATTTTCATTTCGCAGTGCGAAAGATTTTACCATCAATAGCGATGACATGTGGTTTTCTTCTTTAGGTCTATTCCTTGCAGATTCACTACTATACTCATTCGTTCTAATAGGTAAGAAAAAGAAACCTTTTTTTCTCAACCATTAATGAATCTTGGATGATAGTTTTCTAGTGTGCATAAAAGAATACAGTACATTTTGCGGGATGACAACCAATAATTTGTCTCTCGATCCGTATGCTTTTCATCTAATTTTCATTACAGTTCTACCTCATGCCTTCAAAGTCTTGTGCGGGACTCCATGCGTTCTTGCATTTCTGATTTACAAATGGCGAAGGAAAAACCTATCAGCATTTGACTCGGTGGAAGAATTCCTAGAGGGTCAAAATCATCTCATGCCAATACGGTATTCTTACTCCCAAATAAGGACCATCACTGTAGGCTTCAAGGACAAATTGGGCGAAGGAGGCTTCGGAAGAGTGTACAAGGGAAAGCTCCGCAGTGGCCGTTTTGCCGCTGTAAAGGTGCTGGACAAGTCCAAGGGTGACGGACAGGATTTTATCAGTGAAGTTGCTACCATTGGAACGATTCATCATGCTAATATAGTGCAGCTCATTGGGTTTTGTGCGGAAGGATCAAAGCGTGCTCTTGTGTATGATTTCATGCCCAATGGGTCGCTTAACAACCATATCTTTTCCCATGAGGGATCTGCCTCATTGAGCTGGGAAAAACTGTTTGAGATATCTCTAGGGGTGGCCCGTGGGATTGAATATCTTCATCGAGGTTGTGACATGCAAATCCTACATTTTGATATCAAGCCTCACAATATTCTTCTTGACGAAAATTTCAATCCAAAAGTTTCCGACTTCGGCCTTGCTAAATTGTATCCGACAAACGGTGGTACCATTGCCTCTCTAACCGCAGCAAGGGGAACCATAGGGTACATGGCACCAGAACTGTTCTACAAAAACATTGGGCGTGTCTCGTACAAAGCTGATGTTTATAGCTTTGGAATGTTGCTGCTGGAAATTGCAGGAAAAAGGAAGAGTGTGAATCCTTTGGCAGAAAACTCGAGCCAGCTTTACTTCCCCTTTTGGGTTCATGACCAAGTCTCTAGAGGAAATGATACAGAAATTGTGTGTGAAGATGCTACAGAAGACGAACATAAAATGGTTCAGAAGATGATCATAGTCGGCTTGTGGTGCATACAAATGAAGCCCAGCGATCGTCCTCCCATGAACAAAGTCGTGGAGATGCTTGAAGGAGATGTGGAAAGCCTGCAGTTGCCTCCCAATCCAAGCTTATATCCAGAAGAAACCCCCTTACAGCAGGGAGAAGAGGCGTCATCAACCGCATCTGATGATTCTTCGGTCAGTTTGATTGGAAATGCAACTTAGGTGGCCGGAGGAAACAGAGTATCTTTGCTCTTATTCCTATATATGATGTACGAGACATGATATAGTCTTTTAAGTTCTAAACTTAATGAGGTTTTTGACTTTATAATAAAACTCAATAAAAGAATTCTGTCGGGTTGTTCTCATCTGTTAGGATCCATAGGCCTATTAATCATTCAATAAGCCCAATAGTCTTCAATGTACTAAACCAAGACGGGCCCACCTTTAGCGAGCTTTAATTATGAAGAAAGTTGGATTGGAATGGAAGGCAAGTATAAAATAGGCTGGTGATTATTATAAATGGGCCTTGATGATAAACCTTTCTGCATAAATATAAGTGCATGCTCAACATAGAAGCTATTCACAAGCATTTACTGCATCCTTTCTGCATAATATGATAGATAGTTCAGAATGGCGACACTCAGCTCACTCTGTTTCTGAGATTGTGGGCAGCTCTTTGTGAATGTTTCTTCTCGCTGCATTTACATTCGTCTTCTTCGTACCTGATTTGCCGAAGGGGTTTGAAGGCACTGTCAAATTTTCTTCATCTCCTTCTAACATTTGGACTACAGTTTTCATTGAAGGGCGATCCGCAGGATTCCATTGAATGCACCAGAGTCCCACAATGGCTAGCTTCTTTGCAGTTTTAGCATCTTCCTCTTCCTCCTCTATGTGGACACGTAAGTCTTCTCCTTCGTCTAAGAGATTATAAATCCATTCCGGGAAATAAATCTGTTCACCATTTCCTGGCATCTCATCCACATTCTTTCTTCCCCCAACCATTTCCAACACCAGCATACCAAAGCTATACACATCAGACTTGTACGATACATTGCCAAAGTTCCTTGAGAACACTTCGGGTGCTATATAGCCGATAGTTCCTCTTGCGGTCGTCATGGAGACTGCGCTTTGGTCCTTTGAGCACAACTTGGCTAGACAGAAATCTGAGATCTTGGGATTAAAATCATTGTCCAGCAGGATATTTTGTGGTTTTATATCGAAATGCAGGATCCTCTGATCGCACCCCTGGTGGAGATATTCTATCCCTTTGGCTATTCCAAGACCAATCCGGTGCAACTTTTCCCAACCAAGAAACTGAGTCTGTGTGTCTGCAGAGGATATAAACTTCTGAAGCGAATCTTTTCGGCAAATACTCATAGACCAGAGCTCGCCTAAATCCATCCGCACAGAACCCAACTAAACGGACCACATTCACATGGTGGATTCTTCCCATCATTCCCACTTCATTGACGAACTCCTCCCCATTCCCTTTGGAATCGTTGAGGACCTTGACAGCAACAGGAATTGCATTGGACAATTTCCCCTTGAACACAGTTCCATAAGTTCCTTGGCCCAACTCATACTTGAACTGATCCGTGATCCTCTTGAGATCAGCATAGGAATATCTTGTGGGCTTCATAGATCGATAGTCCTCCAAAAACCTTTCAATCTTCACTCTGTATTCTTTTTCTATCTTATCGAAGATATACAACTTATACAATCTTATGAGCGCTATTACCAGAAGAGGGAGCGCTAATACCAGAAGAGGGAATCCTATAGTTATACCTGCATGCATTTAGAACTCGTTTTTAGTTATTTATTTTTTATATTGAATACTCTGAATGAATGAATGAATATATAGCATGAAGATTGTGAGGACAACTAACCTACAACCAATGAAGGATCTGCACAACATAATAATAATATCAGATTTACCTCTCAAAAATCATGATATATATTGTAAAACTTCAAAACGATACATAGAAATTAACCCCATAGCTGGATGAAAGATCCACCTGTTATCCTTGTTTTGTCAGACGCCACTGTAAAATATAACAAGAAATCATACGTTAGCTTCGAAAAATTCAAATCTCAAATATACACTACTATCTACTTGTATGAATGCAAGAAATGATGCAATGGATTTTAAAACAGGAAAAAGACAAAGCTTTGACAGACAATAGATAATTGTCAGATTTTGGTAATAAAAAATACCTCTGCTCTGGTAACACTCTGTTTCCAGGTTATCACTTTTAATCCTGTACCTACACCGATGGCCTCTTTTCTCACAATGTCCACATTTTGGATTTCTCCAAGAAAGCGTAAAAATATTATTGTAGGGAATTTCAGCTGGAACTGCTCTAAGGTCATACATCTTGGTGCAGGATAACAACTTAATATCGTAGATTGGTAAATACTCTGGAACAACGTAAACTATGTTGGTGGTACTGAGGCAATCAACACTAATCATACCCCTTACTTGGGAAGAACAGCTGAACAAGGTGTAGTTATACAACGGTCCTGCAGCTGGTTGAAAGGGAGAATCCGAGCTGCCGAAATCTAGACCCTTCCTTGTAAGACAACCTTGAGGATCAGAATTACTAATAACCTGATGTATATAGTCAATGGATTGGACAAAGAGTTTAACTGAATTTGGAAGATGCAGCACTGTGTCGTTTGCCTCCGAGCAAGACAAACCAAATCCAGGATAACCACAGTGTTGTGGTTGCCTCCTGCCTCTTATCCAGAAAGGGAAACGAACGACTGGGCCAAGGCCCCCACAACTTGATTCTGGGCAAATATTGCACTCACCATGATCTCCGAGCATTAGCATCAACAAGAAGGGAAACAAAGATGTGACTGATCTTCCTGATAAACCATCACTCTTCATCTTTATCATCTTTGCTTCGTTATGGGAGGTAAAAGCTTTCTCTGTTAGTGGTTCTCAAGTGAAGGAGCTGTTGGATTCCGGGAAAGTACACCTTCAATCTTTTGTTTTAGGGAATTAGAGAGAAATTTATTAGTAGTACAAACACTATTCATATAACAAAATATTCTTATGAATCTGTAAAAGGCTATAACGAATCAGGATATCCTAAATCTTACAGCTCTGCTTATCTAAAAACTCGATTAAATCACCAGTAGGGAGGATATGACTTCCATCAAGGGTTGCGCCTTTTAGATTCGCCTTAGCCCATCCAATACCATGAACCAGACCTTCGATCCACGTCTCCTTAGGACTTCTCTGTATTTGATTAAATATTCTATCATTCCTGCTCAACCACACACTCCAGATAATGAATCAGGATACCTCTACACCTTCAATCTTGTAAGAAAACAAACTTCGTGGAAACTTCTTACGTTAATAATAAATGTCGGAATATGACAAAGTCAAGAAGAAAGAATTGTAAGTAAACCATAAGCAAGGGAACCAATAGGAGCGTGGGACATGAAGAAGACTGATCATAAAGAAAAAAATGACATTGATTGTTCCATCTTTCCTCGCATTGCGTTCTGAAAAATGACATTGATTATTATCCCGTAGCTATTTTCTCTGTTAAGTCTACCACGACGACTCAATGCAAGACGACTTATTACATCATTGGATGAAACACCTCATCAGAGATAGATCCTGTGGATGCAAACTTTGAGTTTTCATCGGATTCTCTAAGATTAATTGCTCTAGACTCTCTCTCTCGCTTCCATCATGTTTGGAGGATCAAACGGAAGACTCCTCTTCGCAAGTCGCGTAGCTTTTTTCTTCCTTCCAGGACTCTTCTTAACTTGCTATGCTGGGAACAGCAGTGTCTGTGCTACTTCCTGTGGCAATCTTAGTAACATCAGCTATCCTTTTCGGTTAGCAAATGATCCGGAAAGCTGCGGAAACCATAATTATACACTGCACTGCCAGCAAAATGTTCCGATACTGTATTTGTATTCAGGCAGATACTACGTGCAGGCAATCAACTACAACAACTTCACAATCCGCGTGGTAGATGATGGTGTTCAAAAATCCAACTGCTCCTCCTCCCCTCGTTTTCTCTTGCCGTATAGTAACTTTAACCTCGGAGATCCTTTTGCATTGTATTATTACAAAATGGGGTCAAAATATTTTTTTTACCCTTATACAGGGCTGTATTTCAAGTCGAAGCCTCGTGACCCGTCAGATATGGATTCCGATTTATTACAATATATGGTCTCCGTTACCTGTTCAAACCCTGTGAATTCTCCTCTTTACGTGGACTCTTCAACTTGCATCTACGGAGGACACAACTCTTCCAACTCTTCGGCCTCTCGGCTGAAAACGCACTCTTACGTGATTGTTGTAGGAATGACCGCATATGATCTGATGGAGTCCTGCAGAATTGATACGATTATGCTATTGCGGAAGAAAGGATTACAGGAATATGTCCTTTCAAGCAATTCACGATGAGCTGGCTTATGGCTTTGAAATATCTTGGTACAACACCCGCTGTGGAAAATGCAGGCGTGGGTGCATATTGAATGACAGAAACAGGCGGATCTGTATAGAATCACTACGTGGTATTTGTTGCTCTATCTCAAGTTATATACTGATATTTTCAATTGATTTTTCTGTGTTCTTTTATCAGTGGATAAGACATTTATCCTACTGACCAGAGAATATCAGGGCAGGTTAACTAGGAGAACTTTTTTGTTTTTGTTGCTGTTTTTAATTGCTGGTCGTGCTTTTTGGATGTAGACCAGTGGGGAACCTTGCAAATTATCTTAATGACTACTGGAGGTGAGATATCTGTCTCCCTGTTATCATACTTATTTCGCAATGCAAAGGATTCTGCCAACGAAAGCAAGCGATGACCATAGTTCTTTTCTTTTGCCTATTCTTCGCAGGTTTATCTAGCTATACATATCCGTTCCTAGCATGGTAAGAGAATTTCTTCTTTATTTTCAAACAAATCTTGGATCATAGTTTTCAGGTATGTCGTAAAGGAGAAAATACATTTTTCTAAACTCGGGTTTCAATGTACTTATTACTTAAGATAAAAGATTAGTATTGAGTATTTACGAAACCGCCGATACCTTTTAAATTTTTTTTAAAAAAAATAGTGTGTCTTAAACGTTTTTATGATCTATTTTATAACAGCTCTACTTCATGCCTTCAAAGTCCTATGCGGGAGTCCATGCGTTATGGCATTTCTGATTTACAAATGGCGAAGGAGAAACCTATCAGCATTTGACACGGTGGAAGAATTCTTAGAGGATCAAACTCATCTCATGCCAATACGGTATTCTTACTCCCAAATAAGGAGCATCACCGGAGGCTTCAAGGACAAATTGGGCGAAGGAGGCTTCGGACGAGTGTACAAGGGAAAGCTCCGCAGTGGCCGTTTTGCCGCTGTAAAGGTGCTGGACAAGTCCAAGGGTGACGGACAGGATTTTATCAGTGAAGTTGCTACCATTGGAACGATTCATCATGCTAATATAGTGCAGCTCATTGGGTTTTGTGCGGAAGGATCAAAGCGTGCTCTTGTGTATGATTTCATGCCCAATGGGTCGCTTAACAACCATATCTTTTCCCTAGAGGGATCTGCCTCATTGAGCTGGGAAAAACTGTTTGAGATATCTCTAGGGGTGGCTCGTGGGATTGAATATCTTCATCGAGGTTGTGACATGCAAATCCTACATTTTGATATCAAGCCTCATAATATTCTTCTTGACGAAAAATTCAATCCAAAAGTTTCCGACTTCGGCCTTGCTAAGTTGTATCCGACAAATGGCGGTACCATTGCTTCTCTAACCGCAGCAAGGGGAACCATAGGGTACATGGCACCAGAACTGTTCTACAAAAACATCGGCCGTGTCTCGTACAAAGCTGATGTTTATAGCTTCGGAATGTTGCTGCTGGAAATTGCAGGAAAAAGGAAGAGTGTGAATCCTTTGGCAGAAAACTCGAGCCAGCTTTACTTCCCCTTTTGGGTACATGACCAAGTGTCTAGAGGAAATGACACAGAAATTGTGTGTGAAGATGCTACAGAAGACGAACATAAAATGGTTCAGAAGATGATCATGGTAGACTTGTGGTGCATACAAATGAAGCCCAGCGATCGTCCTCCCATGAACAAAGTGGTAGAGATGCTTGAAGGAGATGTGGAGAGACTGCAGTTGCCCCCCAAGCCAAGCTTATATCCAGAAGAAGCCCCCTTACAGCCGGGAGAAGAGGATTCATCAACCGCATCTGATGATTCTTCGGTCAGTTTGATTGGAAATGCAACTTAGGAGGCAGGAGGAAACAGAGTATCTTTGCTCCTATTCCTATATATGATGTACCGAGACATGATATAGTCTTTTAAGTTCTAAACTTAATGAGGTTTTTGACTTTATAATAAAACTCAATAAAAGAATTCTGTCGGGTTGTTCTCATCTGTTAGGATCCATAGGCCTATTAATCATTCAATAAGCCCAATAGTCTTCAATGTACTAAACCAAGACGGGCCCACCTTTAGCGAGCTTTAATTATGAAGAAAGTTGGATTGCAATGGAAGGCAAGTATAAAATAGGCTGGTGATTATTATAAATGGGCCTTGAGATAAACCTCTGGAGAATTCTGTTGGGTTGTTCTCAATTTGTAAGGATCCGTAGGCCCATGAATCGTTTTATTGCCAATCCTTTTCGGGCTTGAATTCTGGTATGCCTGCCGATAACATGAGCTAAAAGTATAAAAAGCAGGAATAGCAAATTAAAATGTTCCGGCTCATCGTCTGGTAAATATAAGCGCGTGCTCAATAAAAAAGCTGTTCAGAAGCATTTATTGCATAATACGATTGTGCAGAATGGCGACCCTCTAGCTCACTCTGCTTCTGAGATTGTGGGCAGCCCTTTGTGAATTTTTCTTCTGGCTGCAATTCCATTCGTCTTCTTCATACCTGGAACGCCAAAGGGGTTCGAAGGCATTGTCAAATTTTCTCCTCCTTCTAACATTTGGACTACAGTTTTCATTGGAGGGCGATCCGCAGGATTCCATTGAATGCACCAGAGTCCCACAATGGCTAGCTTCTTTGCAGTTTTAGCATCTTCCTCTTCTTCCTCTATGTGGACCCGTAAGTCTTCTCCTTCGTCTAAGAGATTATAAATCCATTCCAGGAAATATATCTGTTCACCATTTCCTGACATCTCATCCGCTATAAAGTTGCGGCTATAAAGTTGCTGCTATAAAGTTGCTACACAAGTCCAAAGCAAACGGACAAGATTTTATCAGTGAGGTTGCCACTATAGGAACCATTGGTCATGCTAAAGTAGTGCAGCTAATTGGATTTTGCGCCGAGGGATCAAAGCGTGCTCTTGTATATGATTTCATGCCTAATGGATCCCTGAACAAGTACATTCTTTCCCGATATGGATCTGCCGCTTTAAGCTGGGAAAAACTGTTTGAGATATCTCTTGGGGTGGCTCGTGGGATTGAATATCTACATCGAGGTTGTGATATGCAGATCCTACATTTTGATATCAAGCCTCACAACATCCTCCTGGACCAGAATTTCACTCCAAAAATATCTGATTTTGGCCTGGCCAAGCTATATCCAAGACAAGGTAGCATTGCTTGTCTCACTGCCGCGAGGGGAACAATAGGATACATGGCTCCTGAATTGTTCTACAAAAACATTGGACATGTTTCGTACAAGGCCGAGGTCTACAGCTTCGGAATGTTGCTCCTGGACATTACAGGGAAAAAGAAGAATCCGAATCCTTCACCGGAAAATTCAAGCCAAGATTACTTCACACATTTGGTTTATGATCAAATCTGTAAGGGCAAGGCTCCGGTAATTGTTGATGCCACGGATGATGAGAGCGAAATGGTTCAAAAAATGATCATAGTAGGACTGTGGTGCATACAGATGATTCCTAGTGTTCGTCCACCAATGAATAGCGTGGTGCAGATGCTTGAAGGAGATCTAGGAAGCCTAAAATTGCCTCCCCACCCTGCAATGTACCCGGAATTTATGCGTGTTCAGCAGCTGGAAGAAGCATCATCATCTATGACAGATGATTTATTGGAATCAATCAGTTTGATCGATAATGTAATTTAAGTGGCAGTATACGAAACCTGAGCAGAGGAAACAAATGTGTCCCTTTGAGATTTTTATATAATGATATAATGAAATGAATTGGGCAACCAATATTAATATTTTTTGATAAAAAATTGGAGATCTTTGGTATTGGATATAAAATATTTTTTAATTGATATTTACATGAAATACAAAATAGAGATAAAAATATCGAAGAATTACTGCAAATTTTATAATTGATCTTGGAAAATCTGAAAACGTCTCTTGGTTTGCAATGCAAAATGACGATACAGTGAGTGAATAGCACAAGACAGTCTGAAAAATACATTTCTGCACCTAGTACAAATATCTCTCCGCATTTATTCCATCCTTGCTATGCCAAAACTAGAGCTAAGCTCACTCTGTTTCTGAGCCCAACTTTCTAAGGTTGAAGCCCAATGTTTTAGTCTCCAATCCACTAAACCTTAGGAGGCCCACTGTTTTCGAGCTTTAATTACGGAACAACTTGGAATAGATGGAAGTAAATTTGTCACGTGGTTGTTTCCATTTGATTGAATCAGTACGCCCATGAATCATTCAAATAGCCCCTCAATCTAAAGTCTAATACCCCTTAGTCCAGTCTTAAATCCACAAAACGCGACCCAAACAAATACGGGCCAACTCTGTTGGGCTTGAATTCTGAAACAACTTGAAACGCCAAGGATGAATTTGCGCTCATAATTGTCTTCCAAGGAATTCCTGCAAAACTGTAAATCGTCACGGACTTATTTTTTTTGAAGAATAAAAAATTTGGACCATTTCTCGATTTGTGCGTGTCATCCTTGCGCAGGGGCCATGCTAATCTTCTCTGTATCGTTCCAATTTTATCGGATGTCCCCGAAGGGACCGTCACGGACTTATGTTATAATCGATCTCGGCAGAGAAGAAAATGTCTATCGGTTCGCAATGGATGGTGGCGATACCATGAGTTACTACAAGCAACTTACTAGTACTAAGGATGTCTGAATAACACATTTATAATACCCACTTATATTATCTAGTAAATATAAGCAAGTGCTATTAAAGCATTCACATCCTTTATACATAATACGATGTCGCAGATGCAGACACTAGCTCACTCTGTTTCTGAGATCGTGGGGAGCTCTTTGTGAATGTTTCTTCTGGCTGCATTTCCATTCATCTTCTTCTTCATATCTGAAGCGCCAAAAGGGTTGGAAGGCATTGTCAAATTTTCTCCATCTCCTTCTAACATTTGGACTACAGTTTTCATTGGAGGGCGATCAGCAGGATTCCATTGAATGCACCAGAGTCCGACAATGGCTAGCTTCTTTGCCGTTTTAGCATCTTCCTCTTCCTCCTCTATGTGGACCCGTAAGTCTTCTCCTTCGTCTAAGAGATTATAAATCCATTCCGGGAAATATATCTGTTCACCATTTCCTGGCATCTCATCCACATTCTTTCTTCCCCCAACCATTTCCAACACCAGCATACCAAAGCTATACACATCAGACTTGTACGATACATTGCCAAAGTTCCTTGAGAACACTTCGGGTGCTATATAGCCGATAGTTCCCCTTGCGGTCGTCATCGAGACTGCGTTTTGGTCCTTTGAGCACAACTTGGCTAGACCGAAATCTGAGATCTTGGGATTAAAGTCATTGTCCAGCAGGATATTTTGTGGTTTTATATCGAAATGCAGGATCCTCTGATCGCACCCCTGGTGGAGATATTCAAGCCCTTTGGATATGCCAAGAGCTATCCGGTGCAAGTTTTCCCAACCAAGGAACTCAGTCTGTGTGTCTGCGGAGGATATAAACTTCTGAAGCGAATCTTTCGGCAAATACTCATAGACCAGAGCTCGCCTAAATCCATCCGCACAGAACCCAACTAAGCGGACCACATTCACATGGTGGATTCTTCCCATCATTCCCACTTCATTGACGAACTCCTCCCCATTCCCTTTGGAATCGTTGAGGACCTTGACAGCAACAAGAATTTCATTGGACAATTTCCCCTTGAACACAGTTCCATAGGTTCCTTGGCCCAACTCATACTTGAACTGATCCGTGATTCTCTTGAGATCAGCATAGGAATATCTTGTGGGCTTCATAGATCGATAGTCCTCCAAAACCTTTCAATCTTCACTCTGTATTCTTTCTCTATCTTATCGAAGATATACAACCTATGCAATCTTATGAGCGCTATTACCAGAAGAGGGAGCCCTATAGTTATACCTGCATGCATTTAGAACTCGTTTTTAGTTATTTATTTTTTATATTGAATACTCTGAATGAATGAATGAATGAATGTATAGCATGAAGATTGTGAGGACAACTAACCTACAACCAATAGTTTTTTTGAAAGCCCTGCAGAACATAATAATAATATCAGATTCACCTCTCAAAAATCATGATATATATATTGTAAGACTTCAAAACGATACATAGAAATTAACCCCATAGCTGGATGAAAGATCCACCTGTTATCCTTGGTTTGTTAGACGCCACTGTAAAATATAACAAGAAATCATACGTTAGCTTCGAAAAGTTCAAATCTCAAATATACACTACTATCTACTTGTATGAATGCAAGAAATGATGCAATGGATTTTTAAACAGGAAAAGGACAAAACTTTGACAGACGATAGATAATTGTGAGATGTGGGTACTAAAAAATACCTCTGCTCTGGTAACATTCTGTTTCCAGGTTATCACTTTTAATCCTGTACCTACATCGTTGGCCTCTTTTCTCACAATGTCCACATTTTGGATTGCTCCAAGAAAGCGTGAAAATATTACTATAGGGAATTCCGAATGGAACTGCTCTAAGGTCATACATCTTGGTGCAGGATAACAACTTAATATCGTAGATTGGTAAATACTCTGGACAAACGTAAACTCTGCTGGTGGTACTGAGGCAATCAACAATACTCATAATATACTTTTTCTGGGAAGAACAGTTGAACAAGGTGTAGTTATACAACGGTCCTGCAGCTGGTTGAAAGGGAGAATCCGAGCGGCCGAAATCTAGGCGGTTCCTTAGAAGACAACCTAGAGGATCAGTAGTATTAATAACCTGATGTACGTAGTCAATTGATCGGACAAAGAGTTTAACTGAATTTGGAAGATGGAGCACTGTGTCGTTTGCCTCCGAGCAAGACAAACCAAATCCAGGATAACCACAGTGTTGTGGTTGCCTCCTGCCTCTTATCCAGAAAGGGAAGCGAACGACTGGCCCATGAGCCGTCCCACAACTTGATTCATGGCAAATATGGCACGCACCATAATCTCCGAGCATTATCATCAACAAGAAGGGAAACAAAGATGTGGCTGATCTTCCTGATAAACCATCACTCTTCATCTTTATCATCTTTGCTTCGTTATGGGAGGTAAAAGCTTTCTCTGTTAGTGGTTCTCAAGTGAAGGAGCTGTTGGATTCCGGGAAAGTACACCTTCAATCTTTTGTTTTATGGAATTAGAGAGAAATTTATTAGTAGAACAAACACTATTCATATAACAAAATATTCTTATGAATCTGTAAAAAGCTTTAACGAATCAGGATATCCTAAATCTTACAGCTCTGCTTAGCTAAAAAGCTCGATTAAATCACCAGTAGGGAGGATATGACTTTCATCAACATCCAAGACCATGAACCAGACCTTCGATCCACGTCTCCTTAGGACTTCTCTGTATTTGATTAAATATTCTGTCATTCCTGCTCAACCACGTACACACTCCAGATAACGAATCAGGATACCTCTACACTTTCAATCTTGTAAGAAAACAAACTTCGCGGAAACTTCTTACGTTAATAATAAATGTCGGCATACGACAAAGTCAAGAAGAAAGAATTGTAAGTAAACCATAAGCAAGGGAACCAATAGGAGCGTGGGACATGACGAAGACTGATCATAAAGAAAAGAATGGCATTGATTGTTCCATCTTTCCTCGCATTGGGTTCTGAAAAAAACAAAGAAAAAAGAAAAGAGAGAAAAAATAAATGACGGAAAATTCAGGAAAGATAACCAATTGCTCAAAATTCGATGAAACATTATTATCCAGTAGCTATTTTCTCTGTTAAGTCTACCACGACGACTTAATGCAAGACGACTTAATGCAAGACGACTTATTACATCCTTGGATGAAATGCCTCATCAGAGATAGATCCTGTGGATGCAAACTTTGAGTTTTCAGTCGGATTCTCGAAGATTAAGTGCTCTAGACTCTCTCTCTCGCTTCCATCATGTTTAGAGGATCAAACGGAAGACTCCTCTTCGCAAGTCGCGTAGCTCTTTTCTTCCTTCCAGTACTCTTCTTAACTTGCTATGCTGGGAACAGCAGTGTCTGTGCTACTTCCTGTGGCAATCTTAGTAACATCGGCTATCCTTTTCGGTTAGCAAATGATCCGGAAAGCTGCGGAAACCATAATTACACACTGCACTGCCAGCAAAATGTTCCGATACTGTATTTGTATTCAGGCAGATACTACGTGCAGGCAATCAACTACAACAACTTCACAATCCGCGTGGTAGATGATGGTGTTCAAAAATCCAACTGCTCCTCCTTCCCTCGTTCTTTCTTGCTGTACACTAACTTTACCCCCGGAGATCCTTTTGCATTGTATTATTACAAAATGGGGTCACAATATTTTTTAAACCCTAATACAGGGCTGTATTTCAAGTCGAAGGCTTATGACCAGTCAGATATGGATTCCGATTTATTACAATATATGGTCTCCGTTATCTGTTCAAACCCTGTGAATTCTTCTCTTTACGTGGACTCTTCAACTTGCATCTACGGAGGACACAACTCTTCCAACTCTTCGGCCTCTCGGCTGAAAACCCACTCTTACGTGATTGTTGTAGGAATGACCTCATATGATCTGATGGAGGCCTGCAGGATCGATACGATGATGCTATTGCGGAAGAAAGATTACAGGAATATGTCCTTTCAAGAAATTCACGATGAGCTGGCTTATGGCTTTGAAATATCTTGGTACAACACCCGCTGTGGAAAATGCAGGCGTGGGTGCATATTGAATGACAGAAACAGGTTATTCAAAAAAAGAATGACAGAAACAGGAGGATCTGTATAGAATCACTACGACATGGTATTTGTTGCTCTATCTCAAGTTATATACTGATATTTTCAATTGATTTTTCTGTGTTCTTTTATCAGTGGATAAGACATTTATCCTACTGACCAGAGAATATCAGGGCAGGTTAAGTAAGAGAATTTTTTTGTTTTTGTTGCTGTTTTTAATTGCTGGTCGTGCTTTTTGGATGTAGACCAGTGGGGAACCTTGGAAATTATCTTACTGACTATTCAAGGTGAGATATCTGTCTCCCTGTTATCAAACTTATTTCGCAATGCAAAGGATTCTGCCAACGAAAGCAAGCGATGACCATAGTTCTTTTCTTTTGCCTATTCTTCGCAGGTTTATCACTATACATATCCGTTCTAGCTGGTAAGAGAATTTTTTCTTTTTTTACAAACAAATCTTGGATCATAGTTTTCAGGTATGTCGTAAAAGAGAAAATATATTTTTCTAAACTCGGGTTTCATTATCCTTAATACTTAAGATAAAAGATTAGTATTGAGTATTTACGAAACCGCGGATACCTTTTAATTTTTATTTTTTAAAATAGTGTGCCTTAAACGCTTTTAAGATCTATTTTATTACAGCTCTACTTCATGCCTTCAAAGTCTTGTGCGGGACTCCATGCGTTATGGCATTTCTGATTTACAAATGGCGAAGGAGAAACCTATCAGCAATTGACACGGTGGAAGAATTCTTACAGGATCAAACTCATCTCATGCCAATACGGTATTCTTACTCCCAAATAAGGAGCATCACCGGAGGCTTCAAGGACAAATTGGGCGAAGGAGGCTTCGGATGAGTGTACAAGGGAAAACTCCGCAGTGGCCGTTTTGCCGCCATAAAGGTGCTGGACAAGTCCAAGGCTGACGGACAGGATTTTATCAGTGAAGTTGCTACCATTGGAACGATTCATCATACTAATATAGTACAGCTCATTGGGTTTTGTGCGGAAGGATCAAAGCGTGCTCTTGTGTATGATTTCATGCCCAATGGGTCGCTTAACAACCATATCTTTTCCCTAGAGGGATCTGCCTCATTGAGCTGGGAAAAACTGTTTGAGATATCTCTAGGGGTGGCCCGTGGGATTGAATATCTTCATCGAGGTTGTGACATGCAAATCCTACATTTTGATATCAAGCCTCACAATATTCTTCTTGACGAAAAATTCAATCCAAAAGTTTCCGACTTCGGCCTTGCTAAATTGTATCCGACAAACGGCGGTACCATTGCCTCTCTAACCGCAGCAAGGGGAACCATAGGGTACATGGCACCAGAACTGTTCTACAAAAACATCGGCCGTGTCTCGTACAAAGCTGATGTTTATAGCTTCGGAATGTTGCTGCTGGAAATTGCAGGAAAAAGGAAGAGACTGAATCCTTTGGCCGAAAACTCGAGCCAGCTTTACTTCCCCTTTTGGGTACATGACCAAGTCTCCAGAGGAAATGACACAGAAATTGTGTGCGAAGATGCTACAGAAGACGAACATAAAATGGTTCAGAAGATGATCATAGTAGGCTTGTGGTGCATACAAATGAAGCCCAGCGATCGTCCTCCCATGAACAAAGTCGTGGAGATGCTTGAAGGAGATGTGAAGAGACTGGAGTTGCCCCCCAAGCCAAGCTTATATCCAGAAGAAGCCCCCTTACAGCCGGGAGAAGAGGATTCATCAACCGCATCCGATGATTCTTCGGTCAGTTTGATTGGAAATGCAACTTAGGAGGCCGGAGGAAACAGAGTATCTTTGCTTCTATTCCTATATATGATGTACGAGACATGATATAGTCTTTTAAGTTCTAAACTTAATGAGGTTTTTGACTTTATAATAAAACTCAATAAAAGAATTCTGTCGGGTTGTTCTCATCTGTTAGGATCCATAGGCCTATTAATCATTCAATAAGCCCAATAGTCTTCAATGTACTAAACCAAGACGGGCCCACCCTTAGCGAGCTTTTAATTATGAAGAAACTTGGATTGCAATGGAAGGCAAGTATAAAATAGGCTGGTGATTTTTATAAATGGGCCTTGATGATAAACCTCTGGAGAATTCTGTTGGGTTGTTCTCAATTTGTTAGGATCCGTAGGCCCATGAATGGTTTTATTGACAATCTTTTTTGCTCTTGAATTCTGGTATGCCTGCCGATAACATGAGCTAAAAGTATAAAAAGCATGAATAGCAAATTAAAATGTTCCGGCTCATCGTCTGGTAAATATAAAGCGCGTGCTCAATAAAGAAGCTGTTCAGAAGCATTTATTACATAATACGATTGTGCAGAATGGCGACCCTCTAGCTCACTCTGCTTCTGAGATTGTGGGCAGCCCTTTGTGAATTTTTCTTCTGGCTGCAATTCCATTCGTCTTCTTCATACCTGGAACGCCAAAGGGGTTCGAAGGCATTGTCAAATTTTCTCCTCCTTCTAACATTTGGACTACAGTTTTCATTGGAGGGCGATCCGCAGGATTCCATTGAATGCACCAGAGTCCCACAATGGCTAGCTTCTTTGCAGTTTTAGCATCTTCCTCTTCTTCCTCTATGTGGACCCGTAAGTCTTCTCCTTCGTCTAAGAGATTATAAATCCATTCCAGGAAATATATCTGTTCACCATTTCCTGACATCTCATCCGCATTCTTTCTTCCCCCAACCATTTCCAAAACCAACATTCCAAAGCTATACACATCCGACTTGTACAATACATTGCCAAAGTTCCTTGAGAATACTTCGGGTGCTATATAGCCGATAGTTCCCCTTGCGGTCGTCATGGAGACTGCGTTTTGGTCCTTTGAGCACAACTTGGCTAGGCCGAAATCTGAGATCTTGGGATTAAAGTCATTGTCCAGCAGGATATGTTGTGGTTTTATATCGAAATGCAGGATCCTCTGATCGCACCCCTGGTGGAGATATTCTATCCCTTTGGCTATTCCAAAAGCAATCCGGTGCAATTTTTCCCAACCAAGAAACTGAGTCTGTGTGTCTGCGGAGGATATAAACTTCTGAAGCGAATCTTTCGGCAAATACTCATAGACCAGAGCTCGCCTAAATCCATCCGCACAGAACCCAACTAAGCGGACCACATTCACATGGTGGATTCTTCCCATCATTCCCACTTCATTGACGAACTCCTCCCCATTCCCTTTGGAATCGTTGAGGATCTTGACAGCAACAAGAATTTCATTGGACAATTTCCCCTTGAACACAGTTCCATAAGTTCCTTGTCCCAACTCATACTTGAACTGATCCGTGATCCAAGCTATACAGTCTGTACAACCTTATGATCGCTATTACTAGAAGAGGGATCCCTATTGCAGTTGTACCTGCATTTAGAACACGTTGCCTAAGAGTAAAATTTCTTTCTTTTTTTTCGTATGGAATACTCTGAATGAATTTAGGATGAAGATTCTGAGGCCAGCCAACCAATCTATAATCAATAGTTTCTTCGAAGTATCTGCATAACATGGTGATGGTATCAGATGTAGGAAATGACATAGTTTTTTTTTTGTTTGACTAATTGTACACATTGAATATAAATTATTCAAAGATTAAAACTGAAATAATAAAAGCTGAAATGTTAATTCTAATTAACCGTTTTTATTTCTTTGTTTTGTAACTACCCATTAACTCTTTTAATTATATTTATCAGCTTTTATTATTTTGTTTTTGTAACCTTCATGCTCAAGACTATATATATAGCTTGTTTGTTCATTTGGAAAAACACAACTTTCTTACACTACTCTCTTATTCTTACACTTAAGATTTTCTTTGAGCTTAGTAAATTCTGGACAATTGTTGTAGTCATTTGGTTCCAAGTGCACTTCCCACTAGTGCAAGTGAGAGATGTGCTACTGTGTTAACCTTGGGAAGCAACGAACTTTAGATTGTAGCAAGGTCTAGTCGAATTTTGCTTTCAAGGCAGTGGATTTAACCCACGGTACATTTTTTCTTGAAAACTCTTATTCTCTATTTTATATATATATTTTTTTTCTTCACAACTACATCAGATTCACCTATTAGAAAATCTTGATACACTGTAAGACTTCAAAAAGATACACACAAACAAACCCTTTAGCTTGGTGGAAGACTAACCTGCCATCCATGGTTTTTCAGATGCAACTGTAAAATATACCAAGACTAATAAGATGTTCATACGTTAGCTTCTAAAAGTTCATACCCAAACCCATTGCAAGAATTAATAATGCAATGGATTTTTGTATGCATTAAAAAGGGAAAAAAAAATTATACCTTTAGTCTGATAACATTCTGTTTCCAGGTCAAAGCTCTGATTCCTGTACCAACATCGATGGCCTTTTGCTTTGCAATCTCCACATTTTGGATTGTTCCAAATCAAAGAAAGGGTATTACCAATAAAAATAACTGGAGGTTTCAAGGACAGACTGGGGGAGGGAGGCTTCGGCAGTGTGTACAAGGGAAAGCTCCGCAGTGGCCGTTTTGCGGCTATAAAGTTGCTACACAAGTCCAAAGCAAACGGACAAGATTTTATCAGTGAGGTTGCCACTATAGGAACCATTCGTCATGCTAATGTAGTGCAGCTAATTGGATTTTGCGCCGAGGGATCAAAGCGTGCTCTTGTATATGATTTCATGTCTAATGGATCCCTGAACAAGTACATTCTTTCCCGAGATGGATCTGCCGCTTTAAGCTGGGAAAAACTGTTGAGATATCTCTTGGGGTGGCTCGTGGGATTGAATATCTACATCGAGGTTGTGATATGCAGATCCTACATTTTGATATCAAGCCTCACAACATCCTCCTGGACCAGAATTTCACTCCAAAAATATCTGATTTTGGCCTGGCCAAGCTATATCCAAGACAAGAGCATTGCTTGTCTCACTGCCGCGAGGGGAACAATAGGATACATGGCTCCTGAATTGTTCTACAAAAACATTGGACATGTTTCGTACAAGGCCGAGGTCTACAGCTTCGAAATGTTGCTCCTGGACATTACAGGGAAAAAGAAGAATCCGAATCCTTCACCGGAAAATTCAAGCCAAGATTACTTCCCACATTTGGTTTATTTTTTTTTTTTATGAAACGAAATCTGTATTATGCGAATAAACATGTACATGCTGTACAATAATAAAAGAAACCCACATTTGGTTTATGATCAAATCTGTAAGGGCAAGGCTCCGGTAATTGTTGATGCCACGGATGATGAGAGCGAAATGGTTCAAAAAATGATCATAGTAGGACTGTGGTGCATACAGATGATTCCTAGTGTTCGTCCACCAATGAATAGCGTGGTGCAGATGCTTGAAGGAGATCTAGGAAGCCTAAAATTGCCTCCCCACCCTGCAATGTACCCGGAATTTATGCGTGTTCAGCAGCTGGAAGAAGCATCATCATCTATGACAGATGATTTATTGGAATCAATCAGTTTGATCGATAATGTAATTTAAGTGGCAGTATACGAAACCTGAGCAGAGGAAACAAATGTGTCACTTTGAGATTTTTATATAATGATATAATGAAATGAATTGGGCAACCAATATTAATATTTTTTGATAAAAAATTGGAGATCTTTGGTATTGGATATAAAATATTTTTTAATTGATATTTACATGAAATACAAAATAGAGATAAAAATATCGATGAATTACTGCAAATTTTATAATTGATCTTGGAAAACCTGAAAACGTCTCTTGGTTTGCAATGCAAAATGACGATACAGTGAGTGAATAGCACAAATTTCTACATCTAGTACAAATATCTCTCCGCATTTATTCCATCCTTGCTATGCCAAAACTAGAGCTAAGCTCACTCTGTTTCTGAGCCCAACTTTCTAAGGTTGAAGCCCAATGTTTTAGTCTCCAATCCATTAAACCTTAGGAGGCCCACTGTTTTCGAGCTTTAATTACGGAACAACTTGGAATAGATGGAAGTAAATTTGTCACGTGGTTGTTTCCATTTGATTGAATCAGTACGCCCATGAATCATTCAAATAGCCCCTCAATCTAAAGTCTAATACCCCTTAGTCCAGTCTTAAATCCACAAAACGCGACCCAAACAAATACGGGCCAACTCTGTTGGGCTTGAATTCTGAAACAACTTGAAACGCCAAGGATGAATTTGCGCTCATAATTGTCTTCCAAGGAATTCCTGCAAAACTGTAAATCGTCACGGACTTATGTTATAATTGATCTCGGCTGAAAGAAAATGTCTATCGCGTCGCAATGGTTGGTGGCGATACCATGAGTTACTACTAGTAACTTACTTGTACTAAGGATGTCTGAATAACACATTTATAATACCCACTTATATTATCTAGTAAATATAAGCAAGTGCTATTAAAGCATTCACATCCTTTATACATAATACGATGTCGCAGATGCAGACACTAGCTCACTCTGTTTCTGAGATCGTGGGGAGCTCTTTGTGAATGTTTCTTCTGGCTGCATTTCCATTCATCTTCTTCTTCATATCTGAAGCGCCGAAAGGGTTGGAAGGCATTGTCAAATTTTCTCCATCTCCTTCTAACATTTGGACTACAGTTTTCATTGGAGGGCGATCCGCAGGATTCCATTGAATGCACCAGAGTCCCACAATGGCTAGCTTCTTTGCCGTTTTAGCATCTTCCTCTTCCTCCTCTATGTGGACCCGCAAGTCTTCTCCATCGTCTAAGAGATTATAAATCCATTCCGGGAAATATATCTGTTCACCATTTCCTGGCATCTCATCCCACATTCTTTCTTCCCCCAACCATTTCCAACACCAGCATTCCAAAGCTATACACATCAGACTTGTACGATACATTGCCAAAGTTCCTTGAGAACACTTCGGGTGCTATATAGCCGATAGTTCCCCTTGCGGTCGTCATCGAGACTGCGCTTTGGTCCTTTGAGCACAACTTGGCTAGACCGAAATCTGAGATTTTGGGATTGAAGTCATTGTCTAGCAGGATATTTTGTGGTTTTATATCGAAATGCAGGATCCTCTGATCGCACCCCTGGTGGAGATATTCAAGCCCTTTGGATATGCCAAGAGCTATCCGGTGCAAGTTTTCCCAACCAAGGAACTCAATCCGTGTGTCTGCAGAGGATATAAACTTCTGAAGCGAATCATTGAGCAAGTACTCATACACCAGAGCTCGCCTATATCCATCAGCACAGAAACCAACTAAGCGGACCACATTCACATGGTGGATTTTTCCCATCATTCCCACTTCGTTGACGAACTCCTCCCCATTCCCTTTGGAATCTTCGAGGACCTTGACAGCAACAAGAATTTCATTGGACAGTTCCCCCTTGAACACAGTTCCATAAGTTCCTTGTCCCAACTTATACTTGAACTGTTCCGTGATCCTCTTGAGATCAGCATAGGAATACCTTGTGGGTTTCATAGATCTATAGTCCTCCAGAAACCTTTCAACCTTTACTCTGTATTCTTTTTCTATCTTATCGAAGCTATGCAACCTGTACAACTTTATGATCCCTATTACCAGAAGAATGAACCCTACAGTTATACCTGCATTTAGAACACATTGCCCACAGTAAAATCTCCTTTTTCTTTTTTATAAATGAAATACTATAAATGAATGGATAAAGATTCTTAGGAGAACTAACCTACGATCATTAGCTTTTTTGAAGTATCTGCAGAACATAATAATGATATCAGATTCGCCTCTCAGATATCATGATATGTTGCAAGACTTCAAAAAAATACATAGAAACCCCATAGCCAGATGGAAGACTAACCTGTTATCCGTGGCTTTTTAAACGGAACTCGAAAATATGATGATTCTGCAGCCGCATATGAAAAATATATATAAGATGTTAATTCTTGAGCCTCTAAAAGTTCATATCAGAACTATTGAGTACTATCCACTTCATAAACATATGTAATGATTCAATCGATTTTAAAAAAGGAAAAAGAAAAACTTGGATGGTAGATAATTGAGTAATTAAAAATACCCATAGTCTTGCTACATTCCTTTTCCAGCTGGTTCACGCTTTCATTCCAGTGCATACATCGACGGCCTATTGCTTCGCAGTTTCCACATTTCGGATTGTTCCAAATCAAAGCAAGAGGACCACCATATATATCGTACGGAATTTTTCTAAGGTCATGCATCTTGGTACAGGGTAACAACGCAATATCAATATCACTGATTGAGTCATCCGCAAGAAAGAGATAAAGTCCGTCAGTAGGAGTGCTGAGGGAATCAATACGGTCCCGCGTAGACCAACATATGTACCTGAGTCCTCGTTGGTTGTACAAACTGTCTGAAATAGTGATACGAGGTCTGGAAAGAGATTAGTAGTGCGACCCCGGCATAAATATTCTTTTATAATAAAAAAAAGAAAAAAAGAAAAAAAAATACCGTCCCGCGGTGATGAAGAGCAGTTTAGTAAGGAGAAATCATAAGTTTCCCCATCCGGTTGAAAAGGAGAAACAGAGTGGACGAAATCTAGACGAAGCCTTGGAAGGCAGCCTTGTGGATCATCAGTATAAATAAGCTGAACTATATAATCAATTGATAGGACAAAGAGTTTCACTGAATTTGGAAGATGGAGCACTGTACGATTTGCCCCCGAGCAGGACAATTCAAACCCAGGATAGCCACAGTGTTCTGGTTGCCTCCCTCTGATCCAGAAAGGGAAGCGAATGACTGGCTCTTGAGCCCCACAACTTGATTCATGGCAAATATGGCACGCACCATAATCTCCGAGCATTAACATTAACAAGAAGGGGAGCAAATACGTAACTCTTCCAGATAAACTATGACTCTTCATCCTTATCATCTTCGCCTACAGGAGTTAAAGCTTTCTCTGTGTGTGGTTTACCAGTGACCGAGGAATTGGATTTCGGAAAAATACACCTCGAATCTTTCAAGAAAACAAGTAGCGACGATCGAGGAAACTAATTACGTTAATAATGTCGGAATATGACAAGGTCAAGATGATGAGGTTTTGCCTAATGATCAGGAAACTTCGTGCAAAGAATTGTAAGTCGTTTGGTCTCTGAACCATCAGCTACGGAACCGATAAAAATTTAATTTACTCGAAGACGAAGACGAAGACGAAGACGAAGACTATTTTTTTTTTTGACAGAAGATGGAAATTTATTACTATAACACTGCACACAAACATCAATCTGGAAACTATCCAATCCAGTCACTACCTGATACAAAAATCACCTATCAAAACCAAATACTAACCGTAAACTGTGAATAAACAAGCTGCAAAATATAAAAGCTTTCTAATTAAAACCAGGCACGAAGACTATTGAATAACAATTATTACGAAGACGACTAATACTATGGACGAAAACAAAGCTTTCTAATTAAGGAGAATATGACTTTTTGTATAAAAGCAGGTGAAACATTATTATCGAGTAGCCATTTTCTCCACGACATTATATTTCCCTTGGATCTATATACATTTCCCAGTAGGCAATTTCCATTCTTCTCCTCTGCTCTCTCTTAAGTCTACCACAGTGACTGTTATATCCTTTAGAAGCAAGGCAAACAGAGATAAATCCTGTGAATGCAAACTTTGAGTTTCAATCGATTCTCATTGCTTAAGTGCTCTCTCTCTTCCATCATGTTCAGTGGAAAAGGAAAACTCCTCTTCGCTAGTCACCTAACACTTTGCTTCCTTCTGGTACTCTTCCTAACATGCTATGCTGGCAACAGCAGTGTCTGCGCTACTTCTTGTGGCAATCTCCGTAACATCAGCCATCCTTTTCGGTTAGCAAATGATCCAGAAAGCTGTGGAAACCATAATTATACACTTCACTGCGAACAAAATGTTCCGGTTCTGTATTTGTACTCGGGCAGATATTACGTGCAGGCAATCAACTATAACAACTTTACAATCCGAGTAGTAGATGATGGCGTTCAAAAATCCAACTGCTCCTCCTTTCCTCGTTCTTCCTTGTCATACAGCAAGTTTAAGTCCGGAGATCCTTATGCAGGGTATTATTACAAGATCGGGCCAGAACACCCCTATGTACTGCCGAATTACGGCACACAATTCGAAACGGACTTCGATTTTTTCCGACGTATTGCCTTTATAACCTGTTCTATCCCTGTGAATTCTTCGCTATACGTGGACACGGCTACTTGCTATGTTAAAGGAGGATCCTACTCTGCCAACTTTTCTGCCTTTCAGCTTAAAAAGCACTCTTACGTGAATGTCCGAGGAATGAATGTATCTGATCTGGTGGAGTCCTGCAGGATAGATAAAGTGATGCTCTGGCCATATAGATATCACCGGAATATGTCTTTCCAAGAAATTCACAACGGCCTGGCTTATGGCTTTGAAGTATCATGGTACAACGCCTACTGTGTAAATTGCGAAGCAGGTTGCGTGATGGATGCCGAAAACATTGAACAGATATGCATAGAATCACCATATGGTATTGATATTTTCACTATCTCAAGTTATACTGATTGATTTTTTCTCTAAGATTTTTCTGTGTTATTCTATTGGCTTCTGGTTTTGTTATTCAGTACAGTGGTTGTCCCACTGACCGGAGGATGTAAGAAAGTAGGAAGTTGTTTGGGATGGAACATAAAACAGTTATCTTCACTTTCAAGTGATGAAACATGATGTCACCTACTTTCAAATGGGGCTTTACCCCTACTTTTTCTATTGAGATATATAATGCGATCAAACAGTGTGATGGTTGTTGTTTTCTTGCTGATCAGTGTGATGGTTGTTGTTTTCTTGCTGATCATGCCTTACAGCATATCAATACAGGACGACCTTGAGAGAAATCTTAATGAATATCGTAGGTGAGATATGACTTTCCCTGTTATCTTATTTATTTCGCAGTGCAAAGGATTTTACCAACACAAGCGATAATTGTAATTTTATCCTTTTGTCCACTCCTTGCAGATATACTCCTACGCATAATCGTTAGAATTGGTAAGAAAAAACTGTCGTTTTCTTCCATTAATAAAAAAGAAGACAAAACATTTCGCAACTGTTTCTAAACTCGGGTTTCATTTTAAATAGCGGGATCTAATTTTTAGTATCATCTTCCGGCCAATGCTTGACGACAATATGCTTTTGCTCTAATTTTCGTTACAGCCAAACTTCAGGCCTTGAAAGTCTTTTGCGGGACTCCATTCGTTCTCGCATTTCTGATTTACAAATGGCGACGGAGAAACTTATCAGCATTTGACTCGGTGGAAGAATTCTTACAGGCTCAAAATCATCTCATGCCAATAAGGTATTCTTACTTCCAGTTATGGATCATCACAGGAGGCTTCAAGGACAAATTGGGCGAAGGAGGCTTCGGACGTGTGTACAAGGGGAAGCTTCGCAGTGGCCATTTTGCAGCTGTAAAGGTGCTGGACAAGTCCAAGGCTGACGGACAGGATTTTATCAGTGAAGTTGCTACTATTGGAACGATTCATCATGCTAATATAGTACAGCTCATTGGGTTTTGTGCGGAAGGATCAAAGCGTGCTCTTGTGTATGATTTCATGCCCAATGGATCGCTTAACAAGCATATCTTTTCCCAAGAAGGATCTGTCTCATTGAGCTGGGAAAAACTGTTTGAGATATCTCTAGGGGTGGCCCTTGGGATTGAATACCTTCATCGAGGTTGTGACAGGCAAATCCTACATTTTGATATCAAGCCTCACAATATTCTTCTTGATGAAAATTTCAATCCAAAAGTTTCCGACTTCGGCCTTGCTAAGTTGTATCCGACAAATGGCGGTACCATTGCTTCTCTAACCGCAGCAAGAGGGACCATAGGGTACATGGCACCAGAACTGTTCTACAAAAACATCGGACGTGTCTCATACAAAGCTGATGTTTATAGTTTCGGAATGTTGCTACTGGAAATTGCAGGAAAAAGGAAGAGTGTGAATCCTTTAGCAGAAAACTCGAGCCAGCTTTACTTCCCCTTTTGGGTACATAACCAAGTCTCAAGAGGAAATAATACAGAAATTGTGTGTGAAGATGCTACAGAGGACGAACATAAAATGGTTCAGAAGATGATCATAGTAGGCTTGTGGTGCATACAAATGAAGCCCAGCGATCGTCCTCCCATGAACAAAGTCGTGGAGATGCTTGAAGGTGATGCGGAGAACCTGCAAGTGCCTCCCAGGCCAACTTTATATCCAGAAGAAACCCCCTTACAGCCAGAAGAAGAGGAGTCATCAACCGCATCAGATGATTCTTCGATCAGTTTGACTGGGGAGCATGCAACTTATAATGAAATCCAATAACACAGCTCTTTTGCAGAGGAAAGGGCAGCATCTCTATCTTGATAGAAGGCAACTAGAATAATGTTTGTGCAAATTGTGTGTTATAGATTGTTATAGTACAAGGATAAAGCAACTGCTCAATCCTAATCGATACAAATGGCAGGATTACTGCTATCTGTTATAGGGCTTTGAACATTTTGCAAAAATTGTCCCACATCCCAGTTCCTTGACACAAAGGTCAAGTTCCAAGCTTTCATCAGGAATTCTGGTTTAATAATTAGCGTCAATAAAGGCAACATCAAGGAAAAGTAACATGTTAAACTATAAGTAGCGATCAGTTATTTCCACCTTTCACCTCTTCACTTGGCTCACCTCCCTTTCTATGGCCTTCATTGCAGCAGCAGCCAAATGGAGTAGTTAATCTATCCACGAAATGGATAATAAGTTAGTTGTCAGCAAAACCGGGACTCCGACAACCAAACACAGCGATTGAGTCAGGCCGGCTAGGTTAGTTACCTCAGCAAATGCAAAGGTCTGCGATTAGTTGGTAAAGGCTCTTCAATGGAAGTCCCACCTACTGCATAGCCAATAACTCACGTTGGAAACACATTCATGTCCACATCTAACACTAACAATCACATGCACCAAATGAAGCAGAAAACCCTTGAAAATATAAATCTCAGTTTCATTGTACTGAATACTTTAACAATAGAAATGCATCTTGGAATCTGCCAAATTCAGCTAGACACATTTGAGTATTAGGTTAATCCCAAACCTGAAGCACCTCCACTCCTTCCTCCTTAACACATCACTGCATAGGCCAGGCTGGTCTATTCTCAGCAAGGAAAAGCCACTGGACCGTAATTCCGGCAGGTAATTGAACTCAAATGGATGAGTGCAGCACAAGCACCATGTGAAGGTCCATGCCAGATTTCCATTTGCCGATTGAATGGCATCTCACTCTCAAAAACTCACCGCTTTCAACTACATAACCTAACCGTACAGGCCACAGCCTGTGCCCAATACTTGAGCCTAGCTTTAACGTCTTCTGGATGGTCACCTGGATAAGTAAAATGGAGAACTAGAGTAAACATTAAATAGACCAAAATGGTAGCAAAAGTTACTATGAAACACAAGTGAGTTGAGTTAATCCACTGGTCCATGGAATCTAAAAAAGATCATCCACCATTAGCGAACTAAGGAAAGATCAGTATCCCATCTCCCCCGATGAACCAGTAGCAAATGAGAATTTAGCAAAGAAAAATTGCATTGAAGGATCACTGCTGATGTCAGATCATCAAATTCCAGAAACTACTGCAGTCCAGGAAACACCATCTGACATTAAAAAATGTTGGATTCTTAATTTCATCTTGCATGAGATGGATGAAAGCTTAACCTAGCACAAAATCACATTTATTCTTACAATCTACCAAGGTTTGCTTAGAATTTCAGAGGAAGGGACAAACCACCGAGTACAACTTCTCAATTAAAAAAAAACACAATTTAGTAGAACACAACAACACAAATCGACAGTAACAAAGAAAAACCCAAACTTCACTCACCAGGGCTCGAGATCTTCCAATTGGCAATAGTACCGGAAGCAGACTCGTCCACAGCAGGATCGGCACTTCTCTCAGGAGACTTCTGTTGCCCATCGAGGAACTTCTGACTCATAGAATAACAAAGTTCAAGAGCGGGCAAAGTGTTGCAGAGCTCAGGTATCTCATCGTAACTGAACCCAAAACCAAGATCCAAGCACCCTTTTAGCTCATCGAGATCATCATCGGTCAAACTCCTAGTCCTCTTCAAATCATCCTCGTTATCACTAGCTCCCTCCACATACCCCTCCAGTAACACCTGGCTCTTCTTTTTGACCATCGTTCTCTGCATAACGCTCTCATTCTTGTTAGCAGTGCTCCTGGTCCGTCTCATTCTGTTCCATACCTCTTCAGTTTCTCGAGTCAAAAGATCATCATCATTACCAGCATCAATCTCTTTCCCTTCTTCTTGGGCTGCTCCTCCCACACACCCTGAATGATAAATCTTCCCCATTTCTCCGTGTCTCTCTCTAAAGGCTCTGGCTTTTACCTCTATACAGAGAGAACCCGAAGGTGATTATAAAGCTACGCGCCTACGTCCGACCCTTAAAACATTTACCCGAGTTGCGTAATTATAGCCATTTATGGCAGTTTACCGGATTTTCTTTTATTTCTTTTTTACTATATTACCAAAATTCACATCATTTGAGCATGGTATGGTATTATTACGTGATGGCATGATGCGTGTTTATTGATTCATATATTCACTTATCGTTATAAATCTAATCAGTAAATTATTTATAAAATAAAAAATATTAATCTTAATCATCTTGACACGTAAAATAATGGTAGACCCTAGATTTGTCCACATCCGAGGAGATCAAATCCGGATCGTCTACGAGTTGCATAACGGATCTTTTGATCCGGTATATCTGGGAATAATTCAAGTTAAGACACCAGATCCAACACGACATCCTCAACAACTTGTCCTGCCTTAGAGCGAATCAAATCCGAATATACTATCGTTATTTGGCCAATCATTCACTCCCTCTCTGCTGGTGCACGGTTGGCCACCGGTGTGAGCCAGGCAGGATTTGGTGATCCCAGTCGATTTTTTGTAATGGTTAATGTTGAATAATAATGACGTAAATGTAACGGAATTTAAGGTATAAGGTTAAGACATTATATATAAGATTAAAAAATGTTTACCTACCCTAATTCTATTAATTAATCATATGCATGCGATGTGCATATATACAGACATGAACTGTTAGTCTATGTTCGTGTATGGGTGAAACGGTTTGGCAGGATATGTGAAGGACCATGTGGGACTCGTTTATTGGGCCGGGTGTCAATCAAAGCCAACAGCCCATGTGGCCTGTCCTTTTCAGTCAATAATTTCGCTGGAAACAAGAGTCATGAATTTAAGTTGAGCACAACGTAAACTAATAATGTCAGTACCAATAATGATGGGGCCCTCCAGTGTAAATGTATGGTTGCGTGTGTGGCCGCAGCAGTGGATTAGCCCCTATGCTGTCGATGGTTTCTTGGACCGCTTGGCCCATTAATATCACGCTTGATGGGCCCACTCGTGTCATGCTTGGAAACCCTATTGCAAAGAGCAAATTAATAAAAAACTGGGGCAGGAGTTAGGAATGCCTGATTATGGGTGAAGAGGGGAAGGGGAAGACAGGATGCTAAAGCTTGTTCCCCGTTTTAAGAATATTAATCAACTGGAGGCATCTCGAGTGTTCTTTGGGAGTATTTGTCTGAACAGTCCTGGTTGGTTTTGTGCTCTCTGCCAATCACCATAGAAAGAAAGGGTTTTCATCATGAGTGAGTGTGGTCCTTTGGGTAAGAGCATTATTGTGTTGGTAGTATGTTGGCAATGGGAAGGTTTAATTGTGTTGTAACTTTGCTCTTTTTTCTCAGTTTCGTCCTTTTATGCCGCCCGTGCTTTGCTTATATTGTGCTTCTGACATGGATTGAATCTGGGACAGGACAGTGCTAGGGAGGATCATCTATCAGTTTGATCAAGTACTGCAAACTTTTGGTGGGTTGCGTCTGGAAAATTCCAGGCTTGGTATTTTACGTAACGTCTTCCTGTTTATGCAGGCAGACAGTCCCGGGACCATGATTTGAAGACTGACAGATATAGTTTCAGGATTTGCAAGGTTTCATATAGGGATAAGAAAATCGAATCAGATTTTGTTTGCAAATCAAGCTTACAAATTTGGAGAAAAGAAGATGAATTCTTGATCAGGGGAAGAAGGCAATACAGGAGACTTATGAAGACTCATTGCCCTGTTCAAGAAACCTTTCTCTTCTCTGTAAATGCAATTACTACCCCAAGCCCTTTCCTTCCAGATTTGCTATACTTCAACGAACGTTAAGCCTTCGGTCTCAGGCAGAAAGACGATCATAGATGCTATCGTTCCGGATCCATTAACGCTCAAAAAAACCAAAGAGAGAACTGATTCTATCCATTAACAGCAGAGGGAACCAAAAATCATATTTAATTCTTATTTCTGAATAATCTCGGATAAACAAATGACATTATTTCCTCGGTTGCAAAGATTTTTCTTTCAGTAATTTTGTGCTAAAAGCAGTAAGCATGGCTCTGGAATATTGGCGAGAAGCCATTTTCCAGTCCATGCCATTTCCCATCATTGCCCTGAACTCCTCGTAACTGATTCGACCGTCCTGTAAAAGAAAATAGGGATGGTTAGTTAGTCTTATAGAAACCCTGCAAAAGGAAGATCATGAGGAGGCGATTCTGCATTCAAAGGATTATGCTTTGGGTTAGCTCTAATGGCATACACAGAATGATGTCATTACCTTATCCAGATCAACATCACGAATGATGTCTTTGATCACTTGCTCGTGGTTGGGACATGGCCTGTCTTCTGTCAAGGCCTCTTTCAACTCATCAAACTCGATGTATCCAGTTCCGTTCTTGTCGAAGAATCTAAAAGCTTCATATAGATACTCGTCGCATCCAATCTTTCTCAGATGAACAGACATGGCTACGAACTCATCACAGCTCAATGTTCCATTCCCGTCCTCGTCCGCCTTCAAAGAGAGAGAGGTTTGTCATGATCAGAATCCTTTGCATATGTTAATTCATTTCAGAAGCAAGAATATGTTAATAAAAGGGAGGGAGGGAAGCAAACTCACAGAATCAAGCAGCATTTTCACTTCTTTATCAGGAACAGGATGTCCCATATTATGCAGGCCATCCTTGAGTTCTTCAAAAGACAATCCTCCATTTTTGTCAATATCCATTGTGTGGAATGCCTGTTTGATCCTTTCTATTAGCTCATCTGGCAAGTTGTCTGCTACTACCTGGAAAGAACATGAAAGTTTAACATAGAGTGAAACAGTGTCCCCCTGCATACTTCGAATTGCACGAGGAGAAGCAATAGATTAAAAGCTCACTCTCAGAACTCTCTTCTTGAACTTGTTCATCAAGAAAAATTGCTGAATCCTTGTTCTGACATGTTCTCCCAGAGACACATTTGGGGCGGCATTCGCATTTTGTATCCAAGGATTTTCTTCAATAACAAGCAAGAAATGATTAGTTTTTCGGGTTTGGCAGAAGCAACAGTAGCATGTCAAATTCTAAAAGGATGCTTACCAAGAACTTCTTCAATTGTTAACCTGGTGTAGGGATTTTGATCAAGCATGCCCGTCACTAGATCTTTTGCTTCCTGAGAAACCTTGGGCCATGGATCTCTTTCAAAATTCAACTCACCCTCGACTATTGCATGTGCAATCCCTTCATCTGTATCTGCAGTAGGCATAATCCCCAGTTGGAATTTCATGAAAATCATCCAAAAGAACTGGGAATTCGATGGGTTAAACATGAAATAGATGGCACAGTCAATGAGGATTTTACCAGCCCAAAAGGGAGGGACGCCACAGAGCAATATATAAAGTATAACACCTGCACTCCACACATCACATTCCTGTCCGTAGTTTCTTCTTAGTACCTCAGGAGCCATGTAATATGGACTCCCAACAATTTCACTGAAACGCTGGCCTGACATTATATCCTCATTCTGGGTTAGGGACTACAACTCACAATGCAGAATCCTTCACAGCAACACAAAGGTCAAGATATATACCTGGCTGAAAGAATATGGAAAGGCCAAAATCAATGGCCTTCAATTGTGAGTTTTCACTTTCGTCTGCAAACAAGAAGTTTTCAGGCTTTAGGTCCCGATGTATTACCCCATGATCATGGCACACCTGCAAACATAGCACAACAAAAGGCTCAAATATATGTTCCTTAAAGAAATATCTACAAGAATCAAACCGGAGTTGTTTTCATAGGAAAATAGATCTCAGGTTCTTTTGGGAAATCTAGATCCTGATGGGCTCTATATATTCATTTTTATCCATAAAATGCAGATATTCGTTTTACCCTGACAATCTCCAGAATTGTCTTGGTAACCCCTGCAGCTGCACGTTCTGTGTAATGTCCTTTTGAAACAATCCTATCAAAAAGCTCACCACCTTCGCAAAGTTCCATAACAAGGTAAACAGCATCTTTGTCCTCGTACGCCTCCTTAAAGCTCACAATATTAGGATGCTTTGGCAAATGCCTCATGATCTCCACCTCCCTCCTCACATCATCCACATCTATTTCTGTCCTGAGTTTCACTTTCGATATTGATTTGCATGCAAAGACCTCTCCCGTCTCGATGTCAAAACATTGGTACGTGACCCCAAATTCACCCCTCCCCAGTTCTTTCCCAAGCCTGTATTTTTCAAAGATGTTGATCCCTTCAGGCTTTTTAAGCACAGAACTGCCACGAAATGTAAACGAGGGTCGAGGCAGCTCGAGGTGTGCCGTTATCGCTGCAGCTTTTGGTTTATTGTTTTCCTGCAACCTCCTGGATAATACTCGGCCACCTCTGGCATGCGAAGACATGCAGCTTCCCATTGGGTGATGATGAGATTAGGGCTTTCCTTTTTCTTTCTTTTTGAGGTCTTTATTTCGTGTTAGACTAATCATGAACACCCTATGAAGATGTTCAGAAAGGTAGACCTGATCAGACAGAAAATGGAAACCCCAACAAAGGGGAAGAGGGAGAAGAGCAGCACTATATATTGAAAGGGTACAGAGCCAGTTAAGGAAATCGTTAATGGTTTATTGTTGGCTAGCTAGCCCCTCCCTCCATTTTTCTTGGGCTGTTCTATGCTTCTTATGTGCTGTTAATTTATAGCTAGCATTAACTCGTCAGATGCTCATTAATCTAAAGCTATACTCCATTTTGGGTTCCAAGTTCCAACTTGAAGATATAAATAGGATAAACGATGTTTACCGTATTAATATCGAATCCGAATCGAAAAATAATACTTCTCGTTTTGCTCCCATCCATGTGAATGTATTCTAATTAAAATCTGAACTTCTCAATTTAGTGTGCATATAAATCACAATTGGCTCCTTGTTTCCCACCCAATCCCTCCTAGATTAGCTGAATTTGAACTGCAATTAGCTTACACAAAAGTTGCAGTCATTTACTGTACAAAAAGGAATCCTTGGCATTTGACGATGTTGGAATTTGTATCGAGCCGACAGCCTCAGTTCCCCTTCTCTTCATCTATCCATCCATCGAAAGGCTTGACGCATCCAATTAACTCATTTCCCCGTATTTGATCCATCAGAAACCATTGTTTCTGCGAGAGAAGGAAACCCCATGTCGTAAGGCAACAAAGATGCCACGCGGTTGCTCCATGGAGACTCCAAAACGACCAAGAACAGATATAGACACGCAAACACGAAGATCGCCAGCGAGAGATAAGCTTCCACTATGGAGGAGCTTGGCACCACCATCTTTGAAATGGAAGAGAAACCCTTGCAGATAGGTTACCTACTGAGGGTGTTGGTAATATATATATAATGGGAAATGGAAGTTCAATGTACAATACCCAAGCAACGGCAATGGAGGATGACGACATGTAGTGGGTGCCATGAATCCAGCTTAATTGTGCTGGTTCATTGAATGGGGCCATGGCCCATGTTGTTCGGTACATGCATTATTAACAAATATGGTTCGGTCTCTCGTTCATGCATGAAATGTCCCCTTCTTTATTCTGTTTTGGGCAACTGAACTTCTCGTGGTCCTAGGAAGTAGAAAAGATCCGACCCGGCTCACTATTCGGCCACTGTGACTCTTGAATAAATGGACCCTGTTCAGTTGTTTATATTTCCATGGGTCCGGCTCATGGGCTGAAAATGTTTTCTAGCCCATTATTACAAACCCGTTGTTTCTCCAGAAAGAATGGAAAATTGAATTACTTAATTTAAATTAAATAAAAAATTGAATTCGTAAAGTTATTGAGATCCAAGGGGTGGCAATTATGGAAATTCATCCACTCAATGCTGATTAATTTCAAAATTAGAAAATAAAATAATAATAATAATAATAAAATTAAGCAATAAAGGCTAGAATCCATGTATAAGTAGAAAATATCATGGTTGTAAAGATTCTATGGCTGCAGTCCTATTTTCTAACATTATTTAAATCTAATCTAGTTTTTTAAGAGATAATACTTTGTACATATGCAAGAGAATATCTACATCTCAAAAGAGTAATGGCAACAAAATAGGACTGAATTTGGTGGGTGGAAGTTGGTAGGAAGTTTGTAATCTGAGAGGGTTAAGCCCCTGCATGCGCCGGAGTTTTAAACAGAAGATGTTTGATGAAACCATAATTAAAACCACCATAATTACACTATAAATCTGGACATGTATGTTTGCTCTGAGCAATTAGTGCACCAGCTTTCTTTTTAGATCACTTGGTTTTTTTTTTGCTTCTTCTCGAAATTGAGGTTTCAAGACCAAAAGGTTAGCTAACGTTTCCTTTTCTTTTTTTTTTGAAAGATGTATTTTGGTTTGATAGGAAGCCATTATTTGGGGTCGGTGTTGCTGTTCTGGCTAATTTTAGCGTACTTCATCAATCCTTTCCCTTTCGACGGTGAAGGTGTTTTGGGAAAATTGGTGATATGATTTCCTGTCTACTATGAAGAAATTGGTGTACTTTTGTCTTGTGGTGCTATCAGTTCATCTATACTAGGTAGAGCCTTGAAAAAGGGTGAGATGGAAGAAAGCTATACCAATTTCCACAGTTTTTGAAAACTTTAAAAATGAATCTTTGGTTTAACTTAATGGGTTGCTTCCACAGAAGATTCATCATCTGGTGCATTTACATTGGTCTGTGAAATTTTCCCTGAATTCTGAACAACACGAGTTGTCACTCACTATTTTATGGTATAATTTTCTTAGTTCTAGCACCTTCTGGTTGACATTTCAGCCTTGCGTGGGCTGTAGGTTTTTGAGTTGTTGTTGATCTTGATCTAATATCAGTGTTACATCATACATTCTACGAACTCTTTGACTTGGTATTGCCTTTAACCCAGATGGCTGTTCTATTCAAGCTAGGAATATTAATATAAATCGAGGGATTTCGTTGAAATTTACAGATTATATCGTCCACTTTGTCCGTTAATTGCAGACTAGAACTCGATAACAGTAGAGGTTGGCATTTCTTTTGTCTGTTTATTTTGGTAATACATGCCTTACTTTTTGCCTGGTCTATTTAGAACTGTTCCTTGTTGTGCCGGTCTTGATGGGTTTTCCGCAGGTCTTCTTGTCTTGTTAAGTGCATACGTCCTTGTTGCTTTATATCTTCCTCCAACTGTTTTGATTGAATCGGTTAATCCAATTTAACAGTGACTGCTGGTGAAGACTTGGACGAAAGGGAGTCCCTTCCCTGCAAGAGAAAGCTATTGTCATCCTGTGAATTGGAGGGCAAACAGTTGTTCTGCAAAGATGAAAGAGGATAGCCTTGATCAAAGTGAGCATGAGGTTCCTAAGGCAATATCAGCTTCGGGCAATAAAAACGAGGCCTTTAGATCTATAATTCAAAGGATGGGTCCTATCTGCAAAAGCAGAACAAAGAGTGCTGTTATTGTGCCTGCAGGGCCATCCGAGGAAGATGACGTTGATCTTGATTTAGACCTCGGGAAGGAAAGAATTTTGGGGGATGGTGAGTGCATGTGGCTCTCATCAGGTGCTTCGTCCCCTCTGCCGTTTTTCAAAGAGTATGGGCTGTCTACTCCCTTGCGTGAGTCTGTTGATGAATGGTTAGTTTACTGGCTATCAACATTGGCAGACTCTTATCTTTATTTAGACAAGGCAAGAAATGTCTCAGACGAGTCAGGGATGAATCCCAACAGGAAGGAAGAAGAACGATTACCTTTGTTACCAAAAGTGGTAGAGAATGATGTAGAAGAATCCACTGTGGTTTGTTCTGAACGTCCCATTTCTTCCCGTGGGCAGGGCTTCACAAGCGATGACGTCGACTCTTTGACACATTTTAGCTCTGAATCAGGTTCCAGTTCTTCCTGTTCTTCTTCTCAGATATCAGATTTGGACAGGACGAGCTTCTTATCCCATTTGATGAGCCTTGACGGGGAAGATTCAAAGTGGAGTTCGGGTGCAGATTTGGAGTTGGATTCTTTTGAATCCAGTTTCCCTAGCCCAATTTGCAGGAGCAGCTTGGGTTCTGGTCACAGTTTAGCATCCTCTTCTTCTGTTTCAACCTCTGATAGAGTTGCCGATGAACAACTACATCATGATATATCTTCCCAGCAAGCCATTTTCGAAGCAGAAGACTTGCAAGATTTCAGCGCCGATGAGCCTCTTTTCTGGCCTTTCGACAGGAAACCCGATTGGAGCCTCGAGGAAACTTGGAGATGTTTCATCATGTCTCCCCGTAAGAGCATATCAAAACAAGGAACTCCTGTTTCGACGTCTGCGAATTCGGATTCCAAAAAAAGGCATAGCAGTAGAATCACATCCAGCTCAACTTCAACAGGATCCAAGATTTTGGACTGGAAGAAAAGAAACATCAACAACGGTCACCAGAAGACATACTCATCCCCATCCCGGCTGAGGAAATCAACAAAAAATGCTATGAACACCTTCCCTTCTGGAACAGACAATGAAAGGAAAATTCTCAGCACAGAAACCAATTTCATGGAGAGAAAGCAGTTGGGGGATGTTATTGCATCAAAACCCGAACTTTCCATTGAGACCCTTATGGGCCTCGGCGAGTTTGACGGGCATGAAGGAGTGGATTCAGAATCCAATGAAGATGTGTTCTGTTTCAATGATTCCCTTTAAGAATGAAGGCAACGGCATATCCGTTTTCTCACACAACAGTTTTGATTGGTAGTGCTTCTTGCTGTTTCAATGATTTCCTAACACATACAGTTACAATAATCCAGTTACATACAACGTTGATCTATGCCTTTCCTTTTTGTCTGAAACATGAGGCCATGAAGTTCCTAGCCTGCAATTCCCAAGTCCAGTAAGAGCATTTATGATCCCAATAGAACGTTTTCAATATTGAAACTCAGCCCCAAAATCCAGGTTTTCGGCCCAAACTAAACCAGAAGTCATGCCCAATTGAGGGAAAATCAATATTAATCATTAAATAATATCAACGTGGGAGAAAACTAAAAAAATTAATTATAAATAAAAAGATTAATGGTCTTTTCTCACCTAATTGAATACCTAATTTCATCTTTAAATCAAAACACAATTTTTTCCTTGAAAAGGAAACACAAAATCAAACATGATATCTATAATTTCAAACTTTGCCAACTGATCATCATATTTTGGGCTATACCAGAAGTCAAGTCAAACCATTATAATTTATATATATATATATATATATTTACTATAAAAGCTTTAATTTTGGAAGAATCCAACCGTTCATCACCCATCACACGTGTTCCTCGTGGGTCATAGCTTGGCTAATACCTCCGTGCTACACCGTGGAATTCGTCGACAGGCGACCAACACTCGCTTTCCACGAGAACTCCCCCACGAGGCCTTCCCGAGGAAATACCCTTGCTTCCTCGTTTTATTACCAAATCGCCACCAGGAAATAAGCGAAGGAATTATAGTATATACTACTCTACACTTTTCTTCAATACACGTGGTGTTGCTCTTATCCTAACAACCTACACGTCGTCGGTTATTCCTCGAGTTTAGTAACATGACATAGTAAGGAACAGAACAAAAATACCCTTCTCTCTTTCAGATATTCATCGAACTGCCACTGGAATGGCATTAAGGAAATGGGCCACGGGTAGTTCCCGTTATTATGGAGAAAATCAAGGTCTTTATATGTAGACATCAAACGTTTGACAGCCTCATTCTCAACCTGAATCGGAAGCTTCTGTGTGTTGTTCCCCGTTCGGGTTCGGTACTAAGACAACTTGGTCGAGTATTCTTTTTTTGACTTTTACTGGAACGCTCTACTTTTCCTTGTGAAACCACCGAGTTTTGGGGATAGCTTCAGCTTATATTACAAGAAAAAGGGCTTAAAGACAATCCAGCGGAGAATTTTAGCCAGAACATATCACTTCATTTTTTCCTTTAATAGGTGATTTTTTTATTGTTGGTCTTGGCTTGCCGGTTTTTAGGTGTTTCCTCAGTGTTTTTGCAGTTGGTTTTAATGGAGAATTTGAACTCAGTGATCTATGACAATTCTGTGGTGGGTACTTTCTCTGTGATTAAAAGTTTCGTGATTTGCAGGTTGGTCTTTTGTTTTTCCGGTAAGGATGCGTGCACCATCGTTGCTTGCTCAGTGCTTGCCTGGCTTGCTACCACATGACAGAGCAAGTCATAGCATATCGTCTGTGTCTGAGAGAGATTTGCATCTCCCTACACCAGCTGTTGAGATCCTGCCTTCAAAGGTATGGAGAACTGTCTTATGACCGGGAGGAATGAAATTGTTGATTGGTCTATGACAAGGCCGTTTTTGTGGAATTAATTTCTGTTCTTGTTATGCAGGTAGCTCACCCTTTTAAATATGCTGGGGATAATTCAGAGTTGCAAGGGGTTAATGTTTTTAAGGTATGCAAAATCTTTGGTTTGTTGTTCCTTACGTATGACATTTTTTTTTCCATTATACGTGCTTTCGCATGTAATGAGAACAAGATTTTTCAATCTCTCTTGTAGGGAAGAATTAATGTTTTAGATATAATTGGGTTCACTGGTTCTGAAACGATATCTTCAAAACCTGAGGGTAAGTGCACAAGACTGGCTTGACTTGATTGTTAAATAGTTTGATTCATTTAAGGCGTATTGATCTCTTTAAATCAAAGAGTCAGACATATTACATTGCTAGATTTGAATTTAAATCCAGAAGCCATTCTGGTTTTGCAGGGTCCTTGAAAATTTGGGACAGTTCTATTGATCTAGTCAATGTCCTCAAGCTTGAAATTTGTGATGGACAACTGAGCTTAAGAGGCAAGAAGGTGCTTGAGGTAATTTTATAGAAAAAGACTTGAAAGTTTATGGTTTGAGTTTGTGATTTAATTTAAGAGTCTTCCTAGTTGCTATAGTGTACAAATAGCCTCAATTAAGAATCTTTCTTACTTCAGCCATGCCATCAATTTATCCTTCCATGTGGTTGTTCTTGCAGCTAGGTTGCAATTATGGACTTCCGGGCATTTTTGCTTGCCTAAAGGTACATAATTTTCAACTATTTTAATAAATCCACTCTTACTTGAATGTTTCATATGTTTTTCAGCAATTGAAATTGTTTCTGAAAAATATGAGCGATGTAGTTCTGAAAATGACTTTTTGGGTTTATAATTAGCCGTAATGTTGCAGAAACGGTGAAGTTCTTTTCATTAATTTTCCATTCCGCCTGTGCCTAGAGTTAGGAAATTTGTAAGCTGAAATTGTTTGATGACTGTCTCTATTCTGCTTGTACGCTGAATGGTTTTGGACCATGTCTTTTGGTCGGTGATCTATGGGAATGTCATTAGGGGCATTGTGTCGATTGTCACTGATGATTGTTTTACAGGGTGCTTATGAAGTGCATTTTCAAGACCTCAATGCAGAAACTATAAGGTGCACAACGATACCTAATGTTCTTTCCAATCTTGAGCAAGCTCGGGACAGGCAAAGTCGGCAGCCAGAGAGCCCGCTGACTCCCTCAAGACAAACTCTGTCACCCTCAGTGCATTTCTATGCTGGCGACTGGGAAGAACTCCCGACAGTTTTATCTGTTGTGAGGAATGATACATTTGAAGCAACACCCGGGATGAGCCTGAGCTTCTCGGAGGAAGATCTCATGGATGCATGTAGTAGCCAAGATGGCAGCATTGTAGGGCAGGAAACTGCCTCAAGGCGCTCAAGGAAACTTTCAGGAAGCCGGGCATGGGAGCGAGCCAACGAGACTGATCACGGAGAAGGGGGATATGATGTTATTTTAATGACAGATATCCCATATTCTGTGTCCTCTTTGAAGAAACTTTACCCTCTCATTAAGAAGGTGAGTTTTTTTCTTCTTGACTAGCTCCTTATGTTATTTTCACAGCAGCAATGTCCCTATTCTGTGCTTTTATCTGCTTCTAAGCTTAACTCTTTTTGAATGTGTGTGTGTTGCGTGCGTCTGTATGTTGATTCTAATTTAACTCTTACCATGTTGCAATAACCAGTGCTTGAGGCCTCCGTACGGAGTACTGTATCTGGCCACAAAGAGAAATTATGTTGGTTTCAGCAATGGAGTCAGGCACCTCAAAAGTCTGGTAGATGAAGAAGGTATCTTTGGTGGCCACTTGGTCCAGGAGATGACTGATAGAGACATTTGGAAGTTCTTTCTGAAATGAACACCAAGTGCAGACAGAACCTGCATCCTTATAAACTAATTGATTCTGAATTGTTCAAGTTGTCTTTGCCGACATGTTATATACCATTTGTATATTGCAGATCACAGGAAATGCCAAGTTCTTTTGTTTCTTAATAATTGGAACAGATTGTAAAAGCTTAGCGAGTGAGCTTCAAATTTTGTTATTTCACTTGTAATTTGTTCCTTTATTTCTTCATTGCTTGTTCCTTTATTGCCAAATTCTTGCAAGTTCAGCTGTAAATGAAAACATCCGGTGAATCTATTGTATTAGTGTTGTTGTATTACTAACTCCAAAGAAGAGATTGAGATGGGTGCATTTGGATATTTTCTTTCAGACAAGTACAAAAGTTCTAGCAATGCTCACCCTTACACCATTGCTAGTCGTAATATTAATTCCTCTTCGAATTTCGACCGATATAAAAAAGGTCAAGGTCACATTACATGTACTATGTAGACTAATTCTCAGGTTTAATCCACCTTGTACACTGGATAAACAAGCTGACCATGATACCATGGATGACGGACAATATTGAACTTGAAACTGGAATTTCCTTCAGCGTTGCAGTTGATGTATAGACAAAAGTGGAAGGCAAAAGAGACTGGATTTTCCTTCCGAGGATTAAATTTGGATTACAGCTTCTTTCCAGGGCCAGGCTTCTTCAGCTTGGAGATTGGACTTGAAGTCTCCTTAAATGCAGAAGGACAAAGATCGCTGATGCTGCACATTCCACAGCGAGGTCTGAGTGGAGTACAAATTGTTTGCCCAAATCCTACCTGTTCAGTTTCATAGGTGACAACTGACCTCGAGTTAAGTATTGATTACACATTAATCTCCAGCACTACTGTGCAAGAATTGCAGCGAAACTACAATTTTGCATATGATAGCTTACATAACCCAAAGGTTGAACATAAAGGCCATGCCAGAAAGTTGGAATGACCCTACAGACTTTTTGGGCACATAAAAAAGTATTGACCAGGTTTCTAGTTCTGCAATAGATTCAGAAAAGCAGACACCAAGATGGTAGAGCTTTTTAGAAGAAGGTACACATACCAAAAGAGGGTTTATTGGAACCCATTCTTCCTTAGGAAGCCATAGTTGCAAAGCTTCTCTTGTTTCCTCCGGAGTGGAAGTTTTCTACCAAATATAGAAACGTCACTACATGATCTTTGAGAGTAAACTCACTGCCATTCTATTGCTTTAAGTCACCTCAGGCCATAAAGGTAGAATTTTACAAAATCCGGAGCCATGATATTTTTAAGCAATCAAATTTAACTAAATGAGGGTGTATCTGACAAAGGTACCTGCTTTGCACCCGGCCGCATCACCCACCCAAGCCGATTGCTGATCCGGTGCACATGAGTATCTACACATATTCCTTGAACATTGTTCCAGGCAATATTCATAACCTAGAGCGGCACAAGCCAAAAATTACTAATAGCTAAGCAGAATAATCAATTCTAAGAAACAATTAACACATACCAAATGAGCCATCTTAGGCCCTATGCCTGGAAGTGACAACAAATCCTCCAAAGAACTAGGTATATCTCCATCATACTTCGTGAGACAAATTTTGGCAATTTTCTTCAAATTACTTGCTTTTCTTGTATAAAAGCCAACCTGAAAAGAGACATATCATAAAATTTTCAGTAATCACTGCCGTAAGAGAAAATAGTACAAGGAAAAACGTTGGAGGAAACAATTACAGCTATTAAATCAATTTTGAAATTAAATCCATTTGCTCACGTGGTTCATACAGGGTAAATCAAATCCTTGATTGTAGTTTCATCAGCTTTGTCAATTGCATCAGCAGCAAGCAAATCATTCTGGTTAAGACGCTGAATTGCTCCTGCATTTAGAAAATAACTTTATGAAAAAACTACTGGAAAGTTTAAGTACAAGCTTTTATCAAGTACAAGTTGTGTTACGCAATAAGATGCAAACAATTCCATGGAAATGATATCCAGTTTATTCTATGTAATCTACGAAGAAACTAAATCTCTTGAACCTTTTTATTTGCTTCAAGTTTAAATAATAGAATCCAAATCTAATATGCACAAAATAAGAACTTGCCATGGGTTACATGATCCTTGGTCTGGCTTGAAAGAAGTGAAGATGCCAAAACAGCAAATCTTCTTTCCTATATTAGAAGAGAAATAATCTTAAAAGAAAAAAGTATCAAATATCTTCAACGCCAGGGAATTTTTTTTAAATCCACAAGATAACTGAAAGTTTAAGATTTAGAACAACCTAAGGTCTCTCAGTTCTTTTTACTGGTCTATCAGTAAAATTATCAAACAATACCTTAGGAGGAAGAGAACTGCCGGCCTTCTCACATCCCATGGTGTCTACTGGTGCATCTTCAGAGGACCTCATGTTCTGAATCCCTTCGAGTACTTTTTTCCAGTTATCTGGTGGTTGACCTGGATAGAGCAAGACAAGCTACAACTTGTAATTGATGAAGTAGATTCTTTGTTTTCTCATCAAACAAAAACAAACACTCATGACAAGTTACAACTTCGACCAACATGTGCCATGGTTAATATGAATGCTGGTCTCGGAAGGAGTAGTAAAAACAAATGTTGCTATAGGTTTGCAACTATAAACGGCGAATGATTGTTCTTATTATTCTTTTTCCTTCTGACATTCAAAAAGTAGAACTTTCAATTCCAATCCGCATCAAATTAGTACTCCAATAACCATATGCCAGAATGCACTTTTTCGTTACCTATTGGTCGAGCAGTAGAAGCAATTCCAGGATCTGCAGGAAGCGCTTCGGCCATGGATTTTGACTTCCCTGCAAAAACGTAACCGATAAAAATCACTTCTTTTTTAGTAAACATGATACTGAGTCGCTTCGATATTTGATACACACACCAAAATAAAGTAATCAACAACTACTTATTGCCCGATGAGGAAGCTTTGAAGGGAAATGACAGCCATTTTTTCTCCAATACAACAGACCATACTGAACCACCCCAAACTTCTAAAGTAAGATACTTCCAATGAAGGTAATGCAATCAAAGAATGTACTTACTTAATTGAGAAGATCCGCATGCTTTCTTAAAAGAGAATTCTTCAATATCAGGTAGCACAGACGGCTGCAAGAACTCGAACAAAATTTAAACTTACTCTAATCAACGCCAACCATTCTGCAAAGCAATGGATTTAATAGGAATAAGTCACAAATAACAAAAGATCACACCTTCTGTTCAGTGCGTTCTGGCTCCGGCTTCTCTGGCTTCTCTTCTGCCACTCCCTCTATTCTTTTCACTCTTTTTCTCCTCACAAAAACCTGAATTCCTGGCCCGGAAAATTCATTGGACCCTAATAAGAAACAACCAGCAAACCAGAGAAAACTGAAACCTTTATCATAAACGTGTAAAATATTTGCTACAGTAAAAAAGAAGGAAAAGAAGAAAGGGTATTTGGAGGCTTATTTTCATTGGGGAGACAAACCTGGTACAGGGTCAGAAACGGGTATCTCCGCTTTGGACATGAATGATTTGGAAAAGAGTTTTGTTTTGGGCATTTTGATTCGCTCCAAAGCTATCGGTAGTGCGAAAGCGAAGGCATTTCCCGGGAGAAGGGAAGATGGAAACATAGTACGAACACCATGTACAACCCGCATTGCATCATTCCACGCACGCGGAACGGAAGTCGAGGAGGAAGGCCCTAATGTTAAATGACACGTCGGTTACTTCTAAAACATGTTTGAATGATACGTCATCCCTTCTTAAGATAATTATTATAAAATTAATCTCTCTTTAAACTTTCATTAAAAAAATATAATTTTTATTAATAAAATAAATTTTATTTACATTTTCATTACTCTAATTCTAGTTAAATATTTAAGACAAATTTTCAACATTAACTAAAGGTTAAAAGTTTGATGACTAGTGACTATGTACGTGTCTTTTGTCGATATAAAAGTCGACCAAGGAAGAAGAAAATCTCTATTGAATCTTAATACTATGATTACTTGTTCCATGAAAATGAGTAAAGGTTAAGAACCCGACGGACTAGTCGATTTGGTGAATCTCCTGCGCGTGCAAGAGGGAAAAGAAAACAAAGATGACTATCTTCCATTCACACTGACTGAAGCAGCATAAGCATTGAAATTGAAGGCAATCCGTATCAGGATAGAATCAGCTTCGAAAGGGATGCTGTCTACAGACTGGAAACAGAGTATAATTCTATCTGGAATATGTTTACTGTTACTGTGATGCAAGGAAAAATATGGATCCTATAACCAGGACAGGTTAGGATTCTGCTGAGATTTGCTTTTACTAAAGAGACTCTGTGAGGCCCTGTGTCCTAAAGTCTTGATTTTCTGGTAGATGGCTACTTGGTGGGTGCCAGCCGGCATGGACACGGCATTCAAATTAAACAGTCTCAATGTAAGGAACTTGAATGTGGAAGTCGTCTTTCGTTCAGTAGTATATCCGAATCTCAATCGAATTATCCATAACCGGGCCAAGGGAATCCTCTGCATAATTATTCATCACCAACATCAGAGGAAGCAACCAGCATGAAGTAGCTCAATCTGGACCATTTGCCATTTGCCATTTGCAGAGTCATGCCATTTGCAGAGTCAGTTGGCATAAGAAATCTGATAAATGTCAGGCATGGAACTTCAATAGCATATTAGCTGGTCAACCCTTACAGGTCTTTGCATGTGGGCTTTTGCTCTCATGTCTATTCGTGTGATACACCGAATCCATACTGATCCTTTTTCCAGTTCGGCCATTGAAAGAATCTTTAAATTTTAGATAGGAAAAAGATTATGGACCTACCAATAGTCCTGCAACAGCACAGGGTTCTGCTTGAAATAAATGATGCCCGTTGACCCAATGGTGGATATCCTTGCAGAAGTCTTCTCAAAGACTAGAGTCCCTAATTCTGAAAAGAAAATGCTTTGATTTATAGATTTATGGATTTATGGATTTATGGCTCAGAACTGCTGGACTTCCTTTTTCTAACGAAGATGATCGTAGTGTATTTACGAAAAAGAAAAAAAAAGGAAAAATCGTGCGTCACTGATGATGCTTTTACATTTTTGTCCTCTACTTGTTCTACTGTGCTATTTTACTTTGTATATATATATATATGTACTTTGAAGCTTGCTTTATCGATCCTAAGTGAAACAAAAAGGCAATAGGATCAGATGGTTCCACATGGATTCCATTTTAGTCCTACTGATGAAGAGCTCATCCAAATACTGGACCAGAAAGCTTCAGGCCAGGAAATGCCACTGCAGTTTATTCTCCAAGCTAATGTCTACGAGCATGAACCAAAGGATTTAGAGTGTAAGTATCTCTGTATGTATACATGTTTGATGATTTTATAATTGGCGTGTTTATATGAATCATCATTGTTTCAGAGGAGTTAATTTGAGGGTTGTTCCTGAATGATTAATACCATGTTTTGGACTTGCACTTATGGGCCGGTTTAATTGTGTGCTCAAATTTGGTGTAGGGGTTGACGACAAGGCTTTGAGCAAACACGAGAGATACTACTTCTGTAAGAGGGAGGTGAATGATTCCCGGGAAGTTTCCGGCCATGGATGGTGGAAAGCAACAAGCCATGTTAAGAAAGTTTGTCCTGACCGATATGTGGTTGGGTATAAGAGGCCCTTAACGTTTCACAGGTTCAAGGGAAATGACAGGAACCGCAACAATGCGATCAAGACCAACTGGATTATGCATGAATATAGCCTTGAATCAAGAACAACGGTTTGTGTGCACTGTCTAGTTCCATATAGACCGAACCATTTTGTCTGTGTCTCTCCTTGTCTTGTTTATACATATAAGTTCAAATACAGTGGTTTCATCAGATATACGTACGTGCTTATGATCAGGACTGGAGACTTTGCAAGATCAAATATAAGGGAAAACCAAGTCTACAGGAAGAGATGGAGCTGGTAATCAGGCAAAGGCAGTTGTTAAGTAATAGCAATGATTCTGAGGCAGGCAGTTCAACAAGTATCCAGCCGGAGGGTTCTGTTGATGACCAATTACTGCAGCAAGAAGAACAGCTGCCTATGGTCCGCCAAAATGCAGCAATGCTGGTAGATAATGCATATAATATTCATCAGCCAAGTTCTTCTCCATTTTGGAACATGCTATCGACGACATCACAGGCATCTCCATCCGATGGTGGTTTCTTTTCACTTCCTTCTAATAACCCTGGTTACGATTATGCTGAACAACACCACCAACAACAACAACAACAAGATTCCTTCGATGAAGTGTTTCATAGTCTCTGGTCTTGGCAAAACTAGATTGCTGCCTTTCTTTCCATTATTCATCATAATCTGTAAGCCATGCATGTATAATTTGTTCAGAAAACAAGTCTTGCATCTGTCTCTCTCTCTCTCTCTCTATATATATATATATATATGTTCCATTTGCCTTCAGCTAAATTTGTATCTTGGTTCACTCATATGTGTTGCCATATTGAGCTTCCGATCAGATTGACAGCGCCCTTGAAGGTTCATGTACAATCACTTGCAAGTTGCAACTCCGATCATACACAAACGTCTAAGCAATTCCACCTTTGACCACAACTTCATGAGGTGATCAAATTCCTCTCTACTGCATATGGTTTTCAGAACCTAAAGCCGAGAAAGTCAAAGAAGTGTACCAAGTCAACCTTCATGTGATAAATATGTTGCACCAGAAAGATCTGTCAAGAGAATTCATACAAGCATTACTTTAGTAATTAATGAGGCTCCTGCCTAGGTATTGTTGTTCAGCTTTGAGGCAGTTTAGAAGAAAAAAAAAAAGCTATACATGTTACCACCAAATGACGACTCAGGTACGGATTATAACGGTAGTGGACAAAAATATTGGCAGCTTCTGCGAGAACATGCATGTCTGAAACTACATATGCCCCACCTTGGGGACAAGAAAATGCAAGACGGTAATAAGATTAATCTAAAAATTCAAACATGATGATCTTAAAAGATACAGTTTGTCTCGATAATCTGGGGAAAATGCATGAACCTAGTCCCTAGCGAAAGGCAAAAGTGGTCATAAACAGACAGTATAACACCTTGACTCATGCTCGGACTAAACCTTTAACAGACTAATCATATCTTGCTAATTTTCTTCCATCCAATAGTAAGTGGAAGCTGTTTTCTGTACAGTATCACCTACAGCTTAAGAGAATGGAATCTAAATATAATAAAGCAGCCATTATCATCCTTCTCTCGCTTCCACTTTATGTTTTGTACGTTCCTCTTGCGCCAAAAAATTTTGGAAGGTTGTATTGGCTTTACTCATACTGATTTAGTGGTTTTAAATTTTTGTCGGTTTTGGAGTTATTTTTTTAAAAAAATATTTATCAAGTCTTAGTTTATACTGGTCTATCCATATTCGTCATTAGAATATCATATTCTCTTTTATTTTATATTAATAAAAAATAAGAAAGTAAAAGGACAATGAATGGAAAGAGTAGAGAGTCAGGGTCAAAGCCTTACCGTTAAAATAAAAAAGAAAAGATATCCTCTCTGTAACTATCTGATACGGATTATAACTTTGTTTACCATATCCTGAGTAGGTAGACAAATGTGGTCCTGATCACCATAACAATGGTTAATGCAGGATTGGAGTCTTAATAGGATATGGGGGGTAGACGACCCACCTGGAATGGTTCAAAATCTACAAAAGAAAATGGTTTTCCCTCGTTTTCAATAATCAAGAATCAAACATAGATGATGGATAAAGTGGAAGTAGTCAACGTTCATGTATTTGATCTATCGGTCAGGTTGAAACATTAAAGCTGACGAAATCTGATCCTGCAAAGATTTCCACCATATCAAAGATACTATCTACTCTGATCCTTGTAATCTATTCTGATGTGGAATGTTTCTTCCGTGGATATGTCTGTGTGGTTTTAATATTGGTCATGTAAAGCCATCATTAATGACACATAATTATGTTTAAAGTTTCTGGTTGCTCAGTCCTCTTTCCCTGTCTGCCAGTCGGGTATACAGTGTTGACCCACAGAAACCATTAGATGTTGACGGTTCTCTTGCGGGCTAAGAGTCTCAATTTTGGCCCGAGATGCGTTTTATGGGACCTTGCATATAATATGGGTTATCTGGGCTTATGTAACTTGTTGGGCCATACGGAGTTTCTCCAGCCCAGTAGGTGAATACATGCATTATGGCCCCCCATAACCCACATGCTCCGCTATATTTTATTATTTGTTTTTTTTTTCTGTTAGCCAACTGACACCTAATGTTCGTTTCCCCGCGCACCGAGACTTGTCTCTGCAAACCATTAACTACACAGCATGTGCGGGTTATGCGATCAGTCGCAAACACAGGCCTCCGTAACCTAACTTTTACTAGTGCTTATTTGCTGTCCGACGATCCTTCTTCCATCAAACATGTTGTGTGCATCTATTATCCATAATGAAGCTTTCACAATTTGCATTTACCACTGTATCTGTTTACTTAAATTTGCCAGAAAATCTATGTATCAAACCATATACATGATGTTCTACCTCGGCGTTTCCCTCTTTACGAGCAACCGGACCCTCCCCATATCAGCCCACTAGCACAACCTTGTTCCCTCGTATGACGCGTCGTTCTCCGATATCAAACAGCTAAAACCAATGCTTCCTTCAAGTCACAAACAGCGTGAAGAATACCAATAACTCGAAGTATCATTACTTCGTATCATCAAATAATTTGAAATTTTTATTGGTACAGGTGAAAATTTCTCTTCTTCAATTATCAAAATACAACAAATTGACAAAAATTCCATCAAGATTTGTTTTGAATGAATGCCACTATACCTTTAATCGTCTTTACAAGGGACCGATCTCTCCCAATCTCTCGGCACCATCGATGGCGACGCCGACACGCTTCACCGAATCGAAGAGCGGCAGCACGCGCTTCCGGTAATGGACGGGGCGGGAGAGCTCTTCATCCAGATCGATACCGATTCTGGTGACGCCAATCTCCTTGAGTCGGAACCCTAACTTCTCGCCGACGCGGGATGCCAATTTGGCGTCCCAGATATTGTTGAGGGAGCGCGGGAAGCGGGCGAGCCTGGAGCGGTACTGCGCCAGAAACTCCTGTTCAGAGGAGGACGCCATGGCGATGATGGTGGACGTGGAGGGGTTGGTCACCTGTGCAGTGATTTTCCTGCACGAGAGAACTAGGCGGAGCAAGTGCCGTTGCTGATTTGTCGACATCTTCTCATTCCGCAAACCGGGAGACCGGAGGCAGATGGAACGAGCAGAATTCGTGAGACGGAAACTGGGCCAAGTTGTCGGTTAATATTGCTATGAGAGAAGCTTGGGCTATGCTAGTTATTCCGTTCCTTTTGCATTAGAATATGGCCCAACTTACGGTAGATTTTACTGGGCTGAACGGGCTCCGGACTCGGCACAGAAGGAGGAAAGGTCCAGAAAGAACCAAAGTCTATCCAAATTCTTTGAAGTTGGTCATTTTCTTAATCATCCTAATAATACCTCCTTTTTGTTTGGGTACAGTGATACGAAAAGACGAAAGGAAAGACGGAAAGCTGGAGAAAAACGATGCAATCAACGGATAACTTTCATTCAAGGTATAAAAAAAGGCAAAACCCATTTTTTGATGACATTCTTGGATTATTATATTCAAAAGCTGTAATCTGTCTTAAACAGTATTTTGCTCAATGGCTTCGAGCCATCCCTGAGTCCGTTCAGGCCTCCATTCTGATCACCAACATTGTCTTCTTGGTTGCTATCCTCTGCTTCCTCAGTCTCGAAAGCAGGGTGGTTGAATATGCTGTTCAGTAACCGAGTCCCTCTAAGCGCATTAGTCAAGGGCAAGTGACCCTCGGGTGTGTCATCATTGAGCTCCCATATGAACTCGTTAGGGAAAGCCTTGTAGTTGTACTGCTCGACCTCGGAGTCCAGCTTCTTCATCCACCCAACCTTGATGAAGAACTTTGTGAAGTCTTTGTCAGCCTTCTGTTGCCAAATCCTCTTTTGAACACTGTAGCCGAACTTGTTATTGCTATATTGTCTCCATAGCTCGTCGATGGCTTTGAGGTCCTGCTCTGAAATGAATTGGACCTCGGAGAAGAAGACGTACCCTCGCTTCTGGGCGGCTTCGCCTCCAAGAACAATGAGTAGGCGGCGGGTTTCTTCATCAGCCTGACGGAAGTCTTGGGCTGAAAGGTGTTGCTCGAGGAGGTCAAAGGAGAAGGGCTGGGACGTCGAGAGAGTGATGGATGAGGTAGGAGAGACAGAGCAGACCGTGCTGGCAGAGGAGGAGGGGGAGGAAGAGAGGGAGAGGTGGAAACAATTGTTATTGTTGGTGGTGGTGGTGGCTCTGACGATTACGGAGGAAGGAGCAGTGGAGTCCGAAGTTTGGAGCTTGGGTAGAGAAGAGTAATGGTGTTGGTAGAGGGACTGTAGAGAGTTGGTGGTCATTGTGTGTGTGGGATGGAGAAAGAAGGGATGCAAGGAAGCTAATAAGTCATTTTAGGGAATGTGATGGGTTTGATGGTTTATGGAGATATGGTTGTGTGGGTTGGGTTTGATCGAGGATAAGGAACTTGTGAAGGTAGAAGTGAAGATGTCATCAACTACACTACTGGAGAAAGATTTTGATTGGCTGGATTTGAGATTGTGGGTGAGGCTAAGATACTGTTGGCTTTTTCACTATCAACCCATCAAACCGTGGAACCACCTTTCTTATTTAGGAAAAGGAAAAAAAAAGAAGAAAAATTCCAGTTCTTGTCTTGTAATTAATTATAACTTATAAGCCACTTTTCTGAAAGATAGACCCTAATGCCCAGATATGAACTTGTGGCCCACAGCAATGGAAGAGAAAAGCAAGACGCTTGGGTTTTGAATGATGGGCCTCAGATAGGCTTGATCTACCTCCCTTTTTCTACTGGGCCTTTTGAAGGACCACCTAAGGCCTGTTATTTTAACTTTTTTTTTTTATATTTCCAGAATTTAGGGTTCTCATAAAATTATCGATCTATTTCGTATTTTTCTGTAAGCATAAAGAAAATCATATAAAATAATCATTTGGGGGGGAGACTCCCAACAATTTTCGTGTGTTCATTCTGGGCAATTTTGATTCTGCCCTCAACTGGCACGTCGTTTCTATTGAAGGGTAGAATGCTCGCACAGCAACAACGACTAACAAAGACCAGGGGAGGATTGTAACTTAAACCGTCAACTACAATTCGATGATGAAGCTCGAAATCTGAACGCCAAACAGTCTTCTCCCGCGATCTCCATCCGTAATTTTTCTCTGCTAAAATCAGGCTCCTAAATACCATCTCCTGACCATCACATCGCACTCTCCATTCGAAGAAAAAAATGGGACGCTCATCGAAGAAGAAGAAAGGAGGCGGGGGCGGAGGCAGCGGAAGGAGGAACAAAGGCCGGTTTCAATCGAAAGACCATAACGCTATCTCCGCGGATGACAATGAGCTTCTTGCTGAGGAGATTACCGCCTTGTAGTTCCTCCTCGATCACGCCATTTCTACAGCTCTACTTAATGTTCTTATGTAACGTAATATCGGTTTGCGATATTTTTTGTAGGTGCGCAATATTTCAAGAGGAATGCGAAGTCGTTTCGGGCTTGTCGACTCAAATCTTCATTAAGCTCCGGCCGTACTCCAAGGACATGGGGAACGAGGACTTAGACGTCTCGGCTCTGCTTACTGTCCGGTTAGTTACTCTGCCATAGCTGTTCTAGTAGTTTGCTAGTTTTGGATATCGACTGGATGTTCAAGCTGGGAGGAGTAACCGACTCCTTGGTCTTCGTTAGGACTCAAATACGCCACTGGTGTGAGCTGATTGCTAACTTTTGTCCGGAATTTCCATTCATGTGAATCATTTGTAATTTGTACGCTCAGGTGCTTACCCGGCTATCCTTACAAGTGTCCGAAGTTGCAGATTACGCCAGAGAAAGGTTTAACAGAAAAGGACGCTGATAATCTCCTGTCTATACTCCACGATCAGGTGAATTCTATTTTAATGCTCTCACATGCGGGCTTTATGTTTTACTACAAGCTGGAGTTTCTCTTGTGTGACTGCTTTCTGCCCTGTTGTTTAGTTTTGTCACTTTGATTTAGAGTAACTTCATTTCTGGTTTTGACTACTGCATTTTGTGGTTTTGGACTGTGAAGTTTTTACCATTTATTCTGCTATTGTTTAAAGGCTAATCTGAACGCACGGGAAGGGCGAGTGATGATTTTCAATCTGGTGGAGGCTGCTCAAGAGTTTCTCTCTGAAATCGCTCCACTTGCTGCTCCACCGCTTGCATCTGTAAAGCTTTGCCCCACCATTATGTCTTCACGTTCTCAAGCTTATTTCTACATGTTGTCCATGTATATGCCCAGTGTATTAGTTTGTATCTGTAGTTTTAGTTCATGAGAAATTTGCTTCATCAGTACTGGTTCCATACTTGCCATTTCGTTTTGCCTCGCCTTCTTTTTATCAGTTTTCTGTCTGATCTGCCATATTAATTTTTATCAACGATCATTGTTTAGAGTAGTAATTTCAATATTGTCCCAGTCTTTTCTTCTGCTTATCCTCCGCAATCTGATGCTTACTTATTAATTGATGTTTTCCTCTATGATTGCTATCAGTTAAGGTACCTTTTAATGCATTTAATTTATTTTTTTTGTTTGGCAAGGTTTTACGTCAAAACATTGACAGCAGCAACCAGTTGTTTCAGAATGCTGTTGTTTCGAGTGACAAAAGTTGCTCATCCAAGGGACCTTTTGTTTATGGTTTTGTAGACCTATTTAGTGCCTCTGGGGAATCGTGGAATTGGGGTCTTGCAGTAGATGATAACAAGGGAGTCAGTTCTTTAATGAAACCCCTTGGGTATGATCTTCAGAAGAAACTTGATAAGATTACAAAGCCATTAACTGTGCAAGATACAAAGAAAGGAGCAGTACGTTCCATAACTTCCAAATTAGATACCCTTAAAGAGGACAGTGAAGGTGATAGCAACAGTGTATCTACTGATTCAAGTGTGTCTTCAACGGGGGATTTGGTACGAAAAGGTGTGAAAGACAAGGAGGTGAGATAAATCTGACATAGTTAATTTCTTATTTGATGACTAGAAGCTTTAATGTGCATACTGTAGCATTCTTTGGGATTTTTAATTTTTCAGCATGATTTTTATAAAAATATGAAGCTGTGAAATTTAACAATGCACAAGATTATTTCCCGTTATTTTTCTTGAATATGTTCTTCCTTAAGATTCTCAGTTGTTTGATTTGCTTATATATAAGTTCTATCAACATTTGTTATTAGTATAATCCTTGTTGGCTTCATGGTTACAGGATGCTGATGGTGATGGTGTTATTGAATGTGAGCTTTGGGAGTCATCTTCAACTGACTTAAATCATGATCGAGCATTTGAAGCCATTGAGAAGGATCTAATAATGGTAGTACTCTTCATATCTTCTTGTTTCCTTTGTCATTACCTATACAGCTTGGTTTGATTTATGGGATGGTTTTCCCTATGTATCTAGGTTCATCTGCTTCGCCTTGCTTGTGCGTCAAAAGGAGAATTGGTTGATACCTTACCTCAGATAACATCCGAGCTGTGCAGATTAGGAGTATGTAGTCTGAAATCCTTGATTTCATTTAGAGAAAAGAAACTGCCCGATTTTCTTTCTTTAGAACATTCCACATTGTGAGTAATCCTTCAATAAAAATTATGTATTCTGATGATGGATAGTCGTGTTTCAGATCTTATCAGAGTCAGTTCAAGATTTAGCTACTAAACCATCTTCAATTTTCAATAAGGCTTTTGATGATGTATTTGGTAAACACAAGGTTTGTCATTCTGCTCTTATACTTTTGTTTCTGTAGGATTTTTTCTTCACATTGTTGTTTTACTACATTTGATTATCTAGGTTTCCTCTGGAGTATCTCAATTCTGGAAACCTGCTTCTGAAGTAGGAGGGAGCAGAGCATCTATCCCTAGCTCTCGATACCTAAACGACTTTGAAGAGCTGCAGCCTCTTGGTATTGCACTTCTCCTTATTGTGCGCCATAATGTTTCTGCATTTACTATGTGCATATCTTTATATAAGCTAAGCAGTTTCCTATTTTGTAATTGCCGTTGTATGAAAATATGTTCATAATATCCATAAACAATGTCTTTCTTTCATCTTTCCTTTCCTGATAGTCCATATATCCCATAGGACAAAGAACTGTTCAATGAGACAGATTGATATATATCTATGTGTGTGTATGGGTTTGAGTCAGTTAATACTATGATTTTTCTTCGACGAAGGCTTCTTATTAATGTTTCATTTTTATTTTTGCAGCACTGGAAAATTGAATGTTGGAATCAACATTGCATACTTTTCATTTCAGTCATTTTTTTTATATTTGTTTTTTTCTTTAATGGAATGAAGATTGCATTATTTTATATTTGTTTAGAAACTCTTTTGAGGTATCTTAAGGTTTACTCATCTTGTGGGCGTCAAACTCTTAAGATATTTTTTTTTCTCTTGGATTTTATAAATGGAAACAGGTCATGGTGGCTTTGGTCATGTGGTGCTGTGCAAAAATAAGTTAGATGGAAGGCAGTATGCTGTGAAGAAAATTCGTCTCAAGGATAAAATCCTTCCTGTTGATGACCGAATATTGAGGTAAATCTGTTTTATTCAATGGGGCTTTCTGGAAGTCATTACCTGAAAAAAATGCTGTATTCATCATAATGAAGATACTCTCATTCAGTTAAATATTATACTGTATGCTGATCCTGTTTGTCTTTGGTAGATAACTGAATCAAGCAATACCCAATTTATGCTGTTTGTTTCTATGTATACAATAATTAGAATATGCTCAGCTGCTTTGGAACAGCATATTTTCTTGTTAATGGATGATTTTTTGTGTCTGATTCCACAGATATTGCTTATATTATTCAGCAAATTGTTGTTTCTGCAATTTCATTTTTGTTAAATTGATCTATTCATGGTGAGGTACTTAGGGAGGTTGCAACCCTTTCACGTTTGCAGCATCAGCATGTTGTCCGGTACTATCAGGTAAATGCTTCCTTTTTGCATATCTTGTTCAAGGTGGTAATGCAAATAAAGATCTTGATGATGAATTACAAAAATGTTGCTTATCCAATCGTCTCTCTCTTGTTAAATTTTTTTTTACGTATTTGATGGTTGTGATATTCTTATAAACTTCCAGGCATGGTTTGAAACAGGAGTTGCGGGGTCTTGTGGTGACAGCACTTGGGGTTCTAGTACTGCAGCAAGCTCTACATTCAGCTACTTGGGTGCAAGTAAAGCTGATACTGAGCAAGATAATAGTCTTGAATCTACCTATCTATATATTCAAATGGAGTATTGCCCTAGGTAAATGCATGTCAACTCTATTTCTTTTTTCTCCCTTGTTTAAAGTGTTCGAATGTAGATTAGCATGTCTCTAGTTTCTAATAGGAAGAATTGGCTTGAACTCAGTTGAATTAGCAATCCAATGTATAAGAGGATATTGTGCTTCTTATACTAATTATTGATACAGTGATCAAGATATTTTATGTAGGATTCAAACATGACCTTACCCATCTTGAAAATCCAGGAGTACCACTAAGCATCTTGACAGTGAATGTAAAATTCTATAAACTAGAATGAGTTTACATAGCACACTTAGGCAATGTTTTAGACTAATGTTGGATTTCATGAATTTTGTTAGTGCTTTATCTAAGTTCTCAATAATTCTATTATTCTTTTTCCTCTTTTCACTTTACATCTGATATTTGCAATCCTTATAACTCATTAACCTTATTTCTTACATTTCTGTTGTTTGTTCATGGCATGAAGGACTCTCCGTCAGGTTTTTGAATCATATCATTACTTTGACAAGGAATTAGTGTGGCATTTGTTTCGTCAAATTGTAGAGGGCCTGGCCCACATCCATGGTCAGGGAATCATCCATCGAGACCTTACTCCTAACAATATATTTTTTGATGCACGCAGTGATATCAAAATTGGTGATTTTGGTCTTGGTAATATCTTGCTATTAAGACACTGTTTATTCATTATTCTGATCCTTTGTTAGCATTGATCAGACTGTTTATCTATTTCATACTAGTAAAAAATTATGACAGAATTTCTACGTTTTTCTGCTGGTTTCAGCCAAATTTTTGAAGTTGGAGCAGCTTGATCCAGATGCAGCTGTGGCTGCAGATGCAACTGGAGTCTCAGTAGAAGGAACTGGTCAGGTTGGAACATACTTTTATACTGCCCCTGAAATTGAACAGGGATGGCCAAAGATTGATGAAAAGGTGAATCTTGTTAGACTTGATTCTACTTACACTTCTCATGCATTTTTGAGCTCCAAACTCCTGTTCACCTAATTCATTTTGCTCACATTTTGTGAAACTATTAATGAACCATTTTTATCTTTCAGGCTGACATGTACAGCTTAGGAATTGTATTTTTTGAGCTTTGGCACCCTTTTGGAACAGCCATGGAGAGACACATTATTCTTTCTGACTTGAAACAGAAAGGAGTTCTTCCCTCTTCATGGGTTGCTCAATTTCCAGAGCAAGCATCCATGTTGCAGCGGTTAATGTCTCCAAGCCCATCTGATCGTCCTTCTGCCCCTGACCTTCTCAAGCATGCATTTCCTCCTAGAATGGAATCAGAGATGTTGGATAGTGAGTCACTAAACCTTATATTGAATGAAGTTCATGCATACTCCTTTATGATTGGTTAGTAGGGAAGTGCTTGCAATGTTCCTGATGATTGTATCATGCCTAGGCTATAGGTTTCTTTTTATATATATTTATAAATAAGCTTCACTAAGTACTTCTTGCCTCATATTTTCAGATATTCTACGATCAATGCAGACTTCTGAGGACCGAAGTGTGTATGATAAAGTTGTGAATGCTATTTTCGATGAAGATGTCTTAGGCCCCCCCGTTCAACACACTGGTAAACCGAGGATGGGTGGATATGATACTTCCTCCATCCAATATGAAGACTTCGACACTGAGCTCCGTGATTTTGTTGCTGAGGCTGCAAGGGAAGTATTCAGAAAACATTGTGCAAGGCATTTGGAAATAATACCTGTGCACTTGTTGGATGATTACCCACAGTTTAGTAGGTTGGTTTTTTTGGCACCATTTCAGTTATCATCTTTCTCAGTGGTACCTACATTCAGCTGATAACTTATATTTTTCATGGGAAGGAACACTGTCAAACTTTTGACCCCTGTAGGAGATATGCTTGAACTTTGTCATGAGTTGCGCCTGCCTTTTGTTAGCTGGCTGGTTGCGAACCAGGTATTTAATTAAAAATCTCAACATGTTTAAGAGGTATTCATTTGATTTTTTCAGTTTTTATTCAAATTTGTTTCTTTTAAGGTTCAACTCACTTTTGCCCAAGATATGATTTTGGATAATTTTCTAAACTTTGAAAGAGATTTTACTTAATCTGTCTAGGAAGACAAACAAACTCACTTACAGTTGCAAGCTGGATTATGTAAGATTTCCTATGATATACCAATGCAAAATTCGCTGGTACTGCAGAAATGAAGATCGAAACAGTGACTAGTTCTTGTTTGGCATTACATTTCTCGTCCATGCCACCAAAGTTGACAAGCTTCATTTTTTTTTAATCTCGATATACTGTCTTTGTATCAGCCAATACCTGAGTTATATGGATTTTTGAGTTATTGTTTCTGTACCATATGTTTGTAGAAATCTTCATTCAAAAGATTTGAAATAGCAGCTGTTTACAGGAGAGCAGTTGGTCATGCGCCGCCAAATCGCTTTCTACAGGTATAGTTTTTGGCATTTGCTTTAACAGTGATATGCTATATCTTCAGTTAGTAAATTGTGCTTTACTTGGAAAAATATTTATGCAGCCTTTATTTCTCAACAGGGTGACTTTGACATTATTGGGGGTGTGACACCATTGACAGAGGCAGAAGTTATCAAGGTACTGCCATATGCTTGATCTCTATCACCTGTTTTGTTCTGTCATTGTTTAGAGAATTTGTGCTGGTGGAATGGTATACTGGTCTTTATAAAAATCGTGATGATATTTTACAGATCTGCTGCAACATGAGGCAATTGATCTTGGAGATGTAAGGAAAATTATTTATATTAACATGATGAAATTCTATTTATACTAAGCTAGTGTGACTGAAGTTTATGTTGGAGAGAAATAACAGTTTGTCTGTGCAAAATAAGAAGAAAAATGGATTAGCTGTGAATTTGATGAATCATCGTTGTGCACTGCATCCATTTCATTAAACTTTGATTAATCCATATGTGAAGTTTATCTTTATGTTCTGTAAGTTTTTGATCGCATGCTATGCAAATCTCTGTTCCGTGTTAAGTTACAGACATGTTAAATTTCTGGTGAGTTGTCAAGATTGATATAAACGGGTATAGCCAGTAAAAGCTGTAAAGTCTAGCTTACTGATGGTTGTCCAGATTGAAGAAAATGGAGTGGTAAATTAATAATGCTGAATACACACATTAGGAGTTCTAGATTACAGGTGTCATGACACTTCTCTTGCTAATGTTAATAACGGAACCCATCAAGGTACTTCCCCAGCATATGAAGTATCAAGTTTTATCTATGTACTGTGTATGGGTAAGAGGTTCGGGACATTGCAATCCTGGGTTACTGACGCCTAACATTGGTGATAGTTCATATTGATTAGGTATTGCATCTGAATCCATTGATTATAACCAGGCATGTGCAAGATAATTATCAATCGGGCCTGTTAATTATGATAGTGTTTTTGTGCCTTACGATTTACTTGTAACCTATACTTTTATCACTGACTCTTGACCTTTTGGAATTGCTGGATATGATTTGATTCAGTATTCATTTTTCTGTTGGCTCGTTTCAGGTGACAATGGACATTGTAACTCGTTTCTTTCCGTCAGATTCTTGTAATATTCATCTAAATCATGGGGATCTGCTTGAGGGAATTTGGTCTTGGGCTGGAATTAAGCCAGAGCATAGACAGAAAGTAGCAGAGGTATAATGATATACCTGTGAAATTCATGAAAATGTGAAGTGTGGACTTACCAATACTTTTTCTTGTTGAAGCTTTTATCCATGATGGGATCTTTGCGTCCGCAGTCATCTGAGAGGAAGTTGAAGTGGGTGGTAATAAGGCGTCAGCTTATACAGGTTTGGGAAGAATCATAAACAAATCAGGCATTCTGCAGTTTGCTATGATTATGTTATCTGACTTTCAGATTTATGTGTCAGTTGACCACTGCCGATTGAATTACCGAATTTTGGGATGTTGTGCAATGAATGATCATGGCATAACATCTACTACCTGAAGATGTTTGATCTTTTTGTTGCGATTCTCTTTTAATATAATCGTCTTGATTATGTTGTTCAAATGGGTTTATGTCATTTCTTTGATTTCATCACCTTTCAGGAGTTGAATTTAGCAGAAGCTGTTGTCAACAGATTGCAGACTGTCAGTTTGAGGTTCTGCGGAGCTGCAGATCAGGCTCTTCCTCGTCTAAGGGGAGCATTGCCTGCTGGTATCAATTATATGCGCTTTACTTGTGAAATATGTGATTAGTCTTTTCTTTATCCTTTTGCTCTGGAAAAACTGCAGATAAACTTATCCGGAAGGCTCTTGATGAATTATCCGACCTCTTTCTTCATTTGAGGGTTTGGAAGATCGAGATCAATGTCTATGTAGATGCACTTATGCCACCAACTGAGCATTATCATCGAGACTTATTTTTCCAGGTAAATTAACTATGGTCATCCTAAAGGAAAATGCAAATATATACATACACATTTGCAACTTGGGTAGATTCATGGTTATTCATCGCTATAAGCTTTCATTGGTATTTCTGTATTTAGATATAACTGCCAGGTGACATGTGGAGAGCGCTTCACTCCAGGGTGGCAGTCTTTTTCTTTTACCATTTTTTTCTTATCTCTTATGCCATGATTTCAGCTATCTCAATACTGTTCTAGAATGTATTGAATTTAAACCCCGACAATCCTTATCTTTTCCTCCTCTTTTTTTCTGAAGAAAAGAACCCCTCGACTTTAATTTTAGCTTTATGTTGGTGTCCTAGAATTGTTAGTGCCAGAAGTGCATTTTCAGTTTCTAAATATGTTGTAGGATAGAGTTTGAAATAAAAAAACACCTGGAATTGTAAATCAAGTTACTCTTGAAAATAGATGTAACAGCCTAATAGATAGGAAATATTAGAAAAGAAATATTAAATAATTTACAAAATTAATCTGTAAATTAAGATTGCGTTACTGGGCTTCTAAACGAATTTTAATGATAATACATTAATCGGATACTTTAGTAATCTCACATTCAGATACATATCTATCTCTAGTAAATTCAAAAAGTAAGTCTTACTGTACAATACCTATCTTATTAAGGTTTTATTAGTAATCCTAACTCTGATACCTTTATATACTAAACATAATATAATAGTTAAATGAGAAATACTTCAAAATTCCAACTTCTAAGCTATGTATTGCCATAGAATGAGGTGAATTCACTCTACAAAGGTATGCACTATTTTCTTAACATTTGAAATGATGCGTGGTTTTTTCTGCCAGTATACTAGGGTTAAGTGCTTGCTGTAACTTGTCCTTGACTTTGTCACGGATCTCCGATATGATCTTTGCTGAGGAACACAAATGACAAATGTATTATTGATCAATTGATTTTAACTTTTTTGTAACGGAGCAAATGAATTTTAGCTGTTATTTGACAATTGAGCTCGGATACAGACACACAATATACATCTAATCGTGTGTGTATCAGTAGGACCTCCTGACTTGGTGTAACTACTGATTCCTCTTGGAAGGGAAGGCTTTGTGCCTTGAGTTTGAATGCATCTAGGGATTTTAATAATACTCTTTATAACTACTGAGTTGTTCTCGCAGCTGGGAATTTTTCTGCTGATATCTTTCAATGGGGTTGTCATTTTCATGGTCAGATATATTTGATGAAAGAAAACAATCCTGGATCACTTAATGAAGGAGCATTGCTCGCTGTTGGTGGTCGCTATGATTATTTGCTTTTCCAGAAATGGGATCATGAATATGTAAGCAATGGAATTATTTCCCTTCTTTCTCATTTCTTGGATAACATCAAGATTTTCTAGGATTGTTGGCTGGCTGTATATACAGACCGTAGTAGCAGACACCATGTGAATCTGTTGGATTTGCTCCAAGCCTAATAATGCATATTAACAACAGTTACCAGTTTCTTTTTCATCTTCAGCGGGCATAAGTAACATTTTGCTGGTGAAAGGAAGTAAAACTTCCCTTGTCTACTAGCTTCAGCTTCAAATCCAGTTTCTCTGAGACAGTCTTTTGAGTTTTCTGGGATGCATCACAACTTAATAGCTTAGTAGTCTACGATGTGTGCCTATCCATAACTCTCTGTCTTTGGTCTCAGAAAATGAATCCTCCAGGTGCTGTTGGCACCAGCCTCGCATTAGAGACAATAATCCAGCACTCTCCTGTAGATTTCAAACCTATAAGGTACATTTCCTTAATTTGCTTTCAATTTCGTTTTTTTTATTTTGATTTACAATAGAAAGGTTTCAACTCATGGTAATGGTTGCTGGCGAAACAGCTGTTTGGAAAAGTCCATCGTGAGCGTAACCAATATAAATCAAGTCATTTTTGTTCACAAACAGCAAAAATATAATAGAACGTGGATAATGTCATTATACACGAAATGGAACTTTCTATTGTACCCATCATTAATTATTTCAAAAATACATTGTCATGGAGGATCTTTGTATCGTGATAATGAGATACTGTTGTTATCATCTTCCTACTCACTTGTAGAACTACTATTTTATGATTATGAACTACTATAAAGAAAAAATTGCTATGAAATACTGGGTAGTAACAGACTGGATAAGTGATACAGTCTTGGACAAATTCTACCCCCAAAAGCTAGCTTAAGACGGGTGGTGTTCGAGGGTATATATCCCTGAACCTCGCTTTTCGAGTAGTAGCGCTCTGGATTACAGCCTTCCAGGTAACAGTTCTCCCGCAACAGGATTGTCAAGCGCTACCATTTGATACAATCTTTGGCTAGAACTCACTCCCAAAAATTAGCTTGAGACGACACCTTGGTTATTGAATATAACCATTGCTCGATTCTATTAATGAGATAATAATTAGCTTGAGAGGTTCTTTAATTTTGAAAGTTCCAAGCTTATACAGTACTTTCATGATTCGAGCTGTTCATAGATCCAATTTTTTCCAAATAATGTTAAAATTTACTTATTTACTTGGAGGGAAAAAACATTAACGTGCCATGAGTGTCCCACAAGAGATACTTATAACCACGCTTTTATGTATTGTCTTAAGGGTGTGCATCGTCTTTTGTTAACGCAGGAATGAAGCTAGCAGCAGTATACTTGTTTGTTCAAGAGGAGGTGGCGGGTTGTTGGTTGAGCGCATGGAATTAGTTGCTGAACTATGGGATGAGAATATTAAGGTCGAGAAGTGAATTTTTGTGTTACTGATATGTCATCATAGTTTTGAATGCTCACATGTTATTCATGGCTACCAGGCTGAATTTGTCCCAGTACCGGATCCAAGCCTAACGGAGCAGTATGAATATGCAAGTGAGCATGATATAAGATGCCTTGTCATCATAACAGATGCCGGTGTATCTCAGACAGGGGTGGTCAAGGTAATACTGATAAATCACATTTTTCGAACATTTGACTGACTGTGGTTTAAACTATTAGCACATTGTGAGTTTGTCAGAACCTTTGTCCCCAAGTTGGGGGGCTAGCCTCATGAGTATGGTTCATTTTTATCACTTTTGCTAATTTGATAGGCTTTAAACTGTCCGTACTTGCACAAAATCCTTTCAATCAGTCATGATGTGGCTATAGTTTCTTGTTTGCATCCACTCTTTCATGCACAAGCTTGTGGATTACTCAGATCCTACTAAATTGATGATTTACGTTACCAGGTCCGTAATCTTGAACTTAAGAGGGAGAAGGAAGTTGAGAGAGAAAAGCTTGTCAGGTTTCTGTTGGATGTAATGGCAACACAATTTAGAAACCCCTCGGTTTGGAATTAGCCACGTCTTCCCAAAAGAGAGTTCTATTATCAAGATTTTTTGTTTGCTGCATTTGATCCATCAGCGAGACTTGGAGATAGGGTTGGTCTTTCAGGGTCTCTTCAGAGGATCATAACCTTTATAAGGTGGAATGCACGATGCTCACTTCAGCTTGAACTATCAGGGTTATCTCGGAGGAAACGATCAGTCATGGACTAACAGTTCTTCATCCAGAAGCAGTTCAATTAGAAGCTTGCGATTTAGCTATCTCCGTAGGAAGTTGCTCCTTGTTGATGCATCGCGATCGGCAATCCACCCTTGTTTCAGAAGCTGTTAAAAGGATCGAGTAGGCTTCAATGCCCCGAAAAGTAGGGAGGGGATTAGAAGATGTTCAATATCAGCGCTTGAGGTTTTTCTGTTATTCAGCCCTTCGCGAGGACCCAAAAGAAAGAAAACTAATTGAGACAAAATTGGCGAGTTTTCACGGAGCCTTACAACTTACGCCATATGTTGTCGATGTAAATATGGGAATACCATACGTAGGTTGTAAGAACTTCACTCATTCGATGAGCGAAAACCATATCATAGATTGCTTCTCCAGTTCCTAAAGTTTTTATACTGCTGCGCAAAGCTTTGAGATCCCCAGACAATATGCAATCAAACACATTTTCATCAAGCATAATTGCCGCAGGTCAATTATCCACCAGAAGGTGAAAATAGTCGACTAATAAGGAATTGAATGATTTGATTATATAACAGATCATAGCATCCAAGTAGCCCTTATAGCTCAGTGGTAGAGCGCCAGTCTTGTAAACTGGAGGTCCGTAGTTCGATCCTGCGTGAGGGCAATTATTTTCATTTCCTTTTGGTCTCTTTAACTGTTATCCTTTTGTTGCTAACATTTCTCACGAATTTTGTTTTGTTTCATGTCTCAGGATAAAATTTCTCAGCAAGAAAAGGTCAGCTTACAGTTACAAAATAACAATTGCTAGTCATACAAGTAGAGGTAATGGCGTAATGGCAGTAATCCAGAAAATTACCCCATCCTTTCTACATTTTCTCATCCTACGACAAACTAAATGCAAAGCCAACACCCCATACAAATCAAATTCAGAAATTGTGCTGCAAGAACAAGTTCTCTTGAGGAGAAGCAGGTCCTATCTCCTCCTCCAAACTCCTCAACACATCCCTACCACTCCCGACAAAACCCAGATTCCTTGCTGAGGTTTTCCCATCCACATCGGCCTCTGATGCTGACGACTTCCTCCCCTGGGATGATGTAACACTTGGAAATGTTATCCATGAAGGAGCTCGAAACTCGATCCTCTGGTCTTCTGCCTCCACCACGTCGGCCTCTGATCTATTTGAAGATCTTTGAGAGGATTTCTTGTGCAGTCTACTGCTTCCTAGTACAACCTCAGTTGGCAAGATTGGTTGCTCGTTACATGGACTGCCCATTAGCTGTGCAAGTGCTCGTTCCAAAGCTGTTGTCACTTTATCCATCGATGGTCTCTCCTTGCCTCTCATTCTAACACATTTGCACGCCACGTTTGCTATTCTCTTCAAAGCTTCTATATCAGATGGCGGCTTCAAAGCCGGGTCCATGATTGCTGTTATATCTCCTGCTTTGATCAGAGGAACTGCCCATTCCACTATATTCCCTTCTTCAAATTGCATATCTATGGCTTTCCTTCCGCTTAGGATTTCCAAAAGCAAGACACCAAAGCTATACACGTCAGATTTGGTTGTGAGGTAGTGAAGCCTATAGTATTCAGGATCCAGATACCCAAGAGTTCCTGCTGGTAGCTCAGCTAATGGTGAGCTACTATCCGTTGGTCCCAACAAAGAGAGTCCAAAATCAGCTACTCGTGCGTTGTGTTCTTCATCAATGAGGATGTTTGAAGACTTGATGTCTCGATGAATTACAGGTGGACATGCATAGCCATGCAAGTACTCAATTCCACGAGCTGCTTGCACTGCGATGGTAACCCTTCGAACCCAATCCAATTGCTCCTTTAAGAAGGCACTCTTACCGTGTAGGTGTTGGTGCAAGGACCCATGAGCCATGAACTCGTAAACCAGCAGCCTTTCTCCACCTTCTTCACAATATCCTAGCAAATTAAGCAAATGAGCATGGTTCAGTCTGGATAGCAAATCAAGCTCGGTATGGAATTCTTTCGAGTTCTTCTGCTTATCGGATAGCACTATAGCCTTTTTAACTGCAACCACGGTCCCATCCTTCAATACCCCTTTATACACACAGGAGAAACTTCCTTTTCCCACCAGGGATTCCTCTTTGAACCCTCCTGTAGACCTCTCTAGTTCCTGGTATGTGAACTTCTGAGCCCTTCTCATCTTCAGCTCATCCAAGTCAGGACGGACCTTTCCATTATCTTTGGGAAATGAAGAACCACCCCCATTGTTCTTCTTGGACTTGGATTTTTCCGAGCAATGGCAGTTCTTTAGCCTGTATCGGACGTACAAAATAGCAAATGTGGATATAACCACCACCAAGAACACAACGAAGGCGATCTCTGCAATAATGAGAGGTAACTGCAATGACCAAAAACTCTCATTACCCTTTTGTCTGGAAACATCAGAATGCAAAGAACACTTTGCAAAACATTCCACAGACTGGCAACTTGAGCAGTTATAGTCACACTGACGATCCATTTTCAAGGTGCATTCAGTTTTTAGGTACATTTCAGGAGGACAACCGGTACTGCAGGGAAAGCAGATATGGGCATCGGGAGACTTGCAATGTGAACTACCATTGTTATATTCATAGAAGCCAGGAGCACAAGGAGTAGTTCTACAGAGTCCCGGCGAGACAGGTAAAGGGAGAGAGCTAGGAAAACCAAGACCCCAGCAAACAGGTAGAAGAGACTTTTCAGCAAGAATTCCACAGGTGAAATAGTTTCCAGCAGCAATCTCATATACTTGGATGCTACTGGGAGCTGGAGTGCTCGACTTTACGGTAAAACCCCAGCAAACTACCCCGCGATCATAACTCTTGATTCCACAAGCATGGAACTTTCCTCCCACCACCGAGAACATAGGATCAGAAGGGGGTAAATCAACATCCCCTTGACCAGAATATGCCATTGAAATCTCTTCTTCAAGCCCCAAGCTCCTTCCCCAACAAAATGCTCTGGAATTCACCCCCTCCAAAATCCCACAAACATGATACCCACCAGCAGCGATCTTCTGAAACCTCATCTCTCGAGGGATTAAGCTGATTACGTGACTACTAGTCTCATCACCCCAGCAAAAAACAGTCCTGTTCTGTGAAAACAACCCGCAATTGAACTCAGAACCAGCAGAGATTGTTTGAATCTGCCCATTGAAAGCATGGCTCCTTGTCATGTTATATCCCCAGCAATCAACGAGAGAGTAATTTCTATGCCTGCCTGTTAATGGCTTTCTCAAACCACATAAATGGTAATCGCCTGCACTTATTTCTACATACTCGGCCCCTTTGTTCATAGGTTGAGGAGTACCTGTCGGGATATAGCCGCTACTTCCCCAACAATATGGTTGGTTAGACTTCATTAGAAGACCGCAAATAAAGCCATCACCAGCCGTTAGACCGACGAAGGAGAAATGCACAGGAGTTTCATAGATTATAGCCGAGTTTGAACCATAACAGTTCACAAGATGAGACCCATCTGGTTTAAGACCACAAAATACTGGTCCATTCTCACCATAAGAAATGGCTATGGAAGACATCGAACCCAGTCCCGAGACGAACCGCCATAAAACTGAAAGAAACAAGAAATGAAACAGAACTCCAGCATCCCATCCGCCAATCTTGAAGACAAGGGTTGTCAAATTTTTAACCAGATGCCTCAGCAATCCCATCACATATGCCCAATCAAAGAGAAGAAGGCTCTCAGAAATTCACCAACCTTTTATGTTCAGCCGACAAATCCCGAATTCTGAACATGGACAAGAACTTCATTGACTGTGAGTTACATGCCAAGACTCAAGAAATACAGTAAACTACCGTACATCCTCCTCCGTTGTCCAATGCGAAGCAAAGGAATATCAACGTAACTTGCTTGAATACGCATCAACGAAATGCATGGACAAGAAAATGTGGAGGAGAGAAAAACTCATGCGGAGCTATTGCTGCTCAGCCACACTCACCAAAATACAGATGAGGAAGTTCTTGTGTCAGTACAATCTCATCAAAACTGAACCACTTTGCTGCTTCTCTTTCGCCTTCGGTGCAAATGTCTTTATCTACGTGCAGCAAAGAAAAGACATCAACCATTACCAGGAAGAGAGATTATCTGCAGCTTTGTACAAAGAAACAAGCACCGATCGCAGTTGAAGCCACCAATCAGCTTCCGCCAAGCTCATTGATCACCCAACACCCCATTTCTCACCAGGGTTCTGATGTATTACCACGTTAGTGAGGAGAAACACACAGTGAGACTAAGATGGCAAGCTTTAAGAGAAGAAAAGCTAAAAGCGAGATGTATGGTGAAGCTGGTGGTTGCTGGAGTATTGTTGTTTCAGGCAAGAGAGAGCGAGAAGGGAAAGAGTGCATTAAATGTCCATAAAACTGCAGCTTCTCAATATTGGCGAGTGCAGGTGAGGACATTAAATGAGAAGTTAATGCAATTTGATCCTTTTCCTGCATGAATAAACTACACTAGTTTTCAAAAAATAATATTTCTTTAGCGCTTTTTCTAATACTATGTAGTATGTTTTCTGCAATGCACACAGGCCGAAGTGTGCCTCCTCTCCTGGTCTAATGCATCTTCTTCTTGGGCCCTTAATGCTGCGTTCAACCACACCCTTTTTTATTACAAGACAACAATGCATCCCGGATTTTCAGCTTTGTTGGTCTTCCCCTTTGCATCAGACCCAATTTGGAATATCGTGTTTCTGCGAAAAGGCATGAGTTTGAAAGTTGAGCTTCGCCATTGGCCGTTGGCCATCTCCTCCTCCATGTGACCAACTGTAGCTCCTTTATTTTCATTCTCAAGAATTCATGGGTAGTTCAAAGATTGATTCTTTAGTGAGAATTTCGTTCAGAGATGTGATATCCTGATGTGGACCATCTGCTTCCTACGTATCACATATTCAGATTTGAACTTTAAAAAATAAAAATCTATAACGCTTTTTCTGGCATTTATGCGCTGTAATCTGAGATATCAAAATCTATCCTAGCCTGGCAAATTCTATGATTAATATAATAAGAACACGTAAACATTAAAGACAATTTTTTTTTTCGAATGGGGTTTATAGAACATCTGATTGAATCACAGGCGAATGCTGAGACTACAAAATTTGAAGCGAACAAAGAGAAAGAACAGAAAATTCCATTATAGATTTCCATGTTTTCTTTTCCGGGAATGTAAAAGGAATGTGAAGGAATCTCGTCCTTTTGTCACAAATCCAGTTTTTTTTTGCCACAAAATCTAATGTGATTGGTTACAGTAACGAATCAAAATCACTGGTACTATTTTGACATTTCTCAAAGAATGAGCTATGGTTTTTGCTGGGATTAGTATTAACTGTTCCCGTGAGACTTGAACAGAACCTACAAAGATAAAAGACTCCTTGGATTACACGGCACAATAAGCATTGTGAATGTTTTGCGGAAGGAGAAAATAAAGAAATCACTTACCAGAAACTGAAGATGGTGATACGTACTAACACCTTTGAGAATCCTTGCAAAGCAGTCCACATGGATACAATCATGAGTCACTGAAGCCATACCCCAAAAGAAAACAAGAAAGGGAAGGAAACAGCAACAAGTTAAGGGAGACAGGACAATTTGAATGATCCAGATTTAAAGAGGCGTCCATTTGCAAAGAAATGCGTCCAAATGAACCTTAGAGACAAGACGAGTTGATCTTCTGGGAAATACTTCTCCAGCTGAATGGTTTGTGCTTTTGAAAAATTTTGAGCCACGAACACTACTACAATGCTGACACTCGTCCATTTGCAGCCTCTTTCTGTGAAGATCAGGGTCTAATTGCACACTTCCAGGAACTGAACAAGCTTTCTCATATGAGTTCTCCAAGTGTGAGCATCTGAGAGCAGAATATATAAAATATAATCAGAACATGAAACACAAATAGAAAAAAGAGAGTGAAAAAGACTTTTATAAAGAATAGAGAGTACACTGAACTCTCCTTCCCATTGCCAATATTGATCCAATCCTGCAAAAGGCATAATGCGGTCACAACTTGGCACTGATGCCAGATACTCTCATTATCCCAATCCAAACTTCTATTCCCAAGATTACTACAGCCTATACAGAACACAAACAAATGCATCATGCAATTACAGTTCACCTAACAGTCAATCTTCATTCGCAGTAGAGAAAAAGGAACATTACCTGCTCGTCAGAGCATGCCTGCAAATACTTTCCACAAAGATCTTTCTCCCTAGTGTTGACTAGGGCCTCACTCTCACTTCCCTCAGTAGTCTTTGAATAAGCTAGATCCAAGAATTCACAATTTCTGTCGGGTTTCTCTGATGAAATTTTGTGATAGTTTTTGGCTTCTGACAGCTGCGCTACTGTCGAATGACTTGCTAGGTATCCAGGATATCCAACACTACTATTTTCAAGACTGTAGCCATTTTGCAGGGTTGAATTCTCATAAACTTCATCATCGTGCTTTGACCTCTGATGGTCTAGAGCAACCACATTTGCATACCCATTTGATATGTAGTTTGTAGCAAAATTACAAGCTGTGTTTTCCAGAGGTACATCTGTAATGGCAGAATGAACAATAGCAGCATACCCATTTTGATTCCGGGACTGTGTGTTAGAAATTGCATGGTTCTGTAGATCAGAATAAGGGGTAGATGAGATAAGATGGTGATTTTCCGCAAAGCACTCTGATACATCTCCATTAACATTACATGATACCATGGGCAAAGGCATTAAACCTTGGCTAGCTCCACCTGTATCATCAATCAGTCCATGGCTATTTCCCATAATTGAACTTGGGGAAGGTTCAGTTGGATGACAATCTGTCATTTCACCAGGACGCACCTGAACAAATGACCTTTTTATATGTTTATTATTGTCTCCAATCCGTCCGAGCTCTTGATGAAAATTTTGAGATTTGGTATGGGTAACATTCTCACACATGTAAACCTGATTTCTATATTTATTAATCCAATCTGATGGACTTGAGTTCAAATCAACGCAAAGATTAATTCCCCCTTCTGAACTGACATGAAACTCAAAAGAGGCAGGGGCCTGTGAAGAAGTCTTCATAGAAAAAGCACGCTCTCTAGGATTAGCAGCAACATTTATATGATTGCAGTGAACTTGAGACGAATCCTCCGGATCCACCCTGCCGGGTTGCCCAAAGGGGTCAAATCCCCAACCAGCATATTGAGGATGAAACTGTGACTGGGACGCTGGTCGAAAACTATCATTTATGCAACCATTGTTTTCCTGTTTTGTCATGTTTAGAAATCTAATGATGAGCATGGAATGGTTAGAATGATGCAAACAACAATAAATTTATCACATTCCTATGGTCAATAAATAGCCACGTATAAAACTCCAGTATTACCATCCGTAACCTCTTTCTAGTCCGTAAGATTATAAACAAGAAATGCAACCTTTAAACTAAAGCAGACAGAAGGCAAGGCACCATCATGCAGGACCAAAACAGCAGTATTTTTAAGCCAATGACCTCAAAAAAATTGATGACAAAAACAAGAATATTTAAAAAAAAAAACTGAACCTGGCAACAAGCTTCATGTCCTACGCAACTTTGTATTTCATCACAAGTAGTATTTACACTCCCTTTTCCATGCTCCTCTCTGGTATACAATCTCGGAACAAAGCCATCTGCAACTAAAATACAAATCCATTTTCATGTTTAACGGACATCCACTGGGATAACATCATCAAATAAATATGAACTTAATAGTATGAGATCTGAAGAATAGATTGCTTTGGCAGTCAATAAAGTTGCGGACCTGTTACTTTTTCTGTCAAATTTAATGGTGCTACAGGTTGTAATAGCTGCGGCGAAGATGTAGGAGGTGGCACCTCATGAATTTTATTAAAGCTCTTACCCAAGGATGAAACACTTAAATCCCTCCTCTGCAAATTTTTCAGATATCAATTCTGCATGTATAAACTGTTTGACAGTAATATTCCAATATTTCTCAAAAAATAAAAGCTTTCTTCATAAAGTATTGGTGAGGAAAAATGACTGAAAAAGCAAGCCCTTCAGAGAAAAATCAAAAGCTAAAACAAGATAAAGTCGAACTTAAAATTTTGTGGGAATAAAATTAGTAAACCGATGAACATATATTATTTTCATATACGCCTCAGATAAAAATGAATAGACAAATTCTGAAGAATATTGCACAAAAATTAAAAATTTTTCAGTTACTTCAAACTCAACACCAGATAAGATACGTAGCACGCTCCATTCCAGAACGAAGAAGAAAGCAAGACTGTTTAAATCAAAGTCACAGAAGATGAAGCTCTAGCATAATATGGCTCACAAAGTGAAAAGTCAGCTAGTTTCACAATTCTGAGTTCGTGTACGAAACGTATGAGAAATGTCAATTACCTACAACAGAAAGCAAATATAACGCAACTACCTGATAATTTTAATTACCAGAAAGTAAGAGCGCAGTGATTCAGCCATTTCATAGCTGGACTTTCTAGCAGGCAAACCACATTTCTTGCACAAGCTCTGAAGCTCTTTCCTCGACAGCTTTCGATAAAAATCCTCGCCCACCTTATTTGCCATCTATCCACACATAAAACGGATCGTCTCTGTTAGTCAGAAAACTGAAATATAACAATGGCACAGCAATGAAAACACTAATGATATCAGAGAAAGCTTAAATCACAGAAAGAACCAAAGCTTTGCTCAGTAAAGTCAACCTAGACTCAACTAACCAAGCAAAACTTGAAATTTCAAGTAAGTAAGTCGGATAGAACACTACCGGAGCTTAAAATAGAAGGTTCCTCACTTCAAATCTAAATGTGAAAAAAAAGAACAAAGATATTATCTTCTTTCCCTCGGCTCATTTTCTTAGTACACATAAAGCTAGGCAAGCTCATTTAAGCTAGTTTATTTCTCTTCCTTCATGTTTTTTGAACTCGAAAGAAGAGATTAGAGGAATAGTACATGTTGAGCAAGAAGAAAAGTATGCAAGTGTCCTGTTTTTACCTGATCGAGAATTTTCCGCGAAAGCGAAGGAAATTGCGAGAAAATTCTCCGCGTGCAACGGGTTCCAAAATCTGGACTTTTAGATTTCCCGTAGGCCACAGAGACGGAAAATCCGTGAAGAAATTTTGAAAATGAAGACCAGTGGCTGTTTTGTGAATAACAGCTTCACATTGAGAACATTTTAGTAAATGTGAGTGGTGGGCCACTCGGGCTAGCCTGGAAAGCTCTTCCCCTTGGAAGGTATAGGATAAGAATAGTCTAGCTGCAGCCGCTGATTGGCTAAACCTCTCTCACGTGCGTCAACTGATGGATTATGACCAATAGGAACGCGGGAGCTCGGTGGGCTTTGTGGACTGATGAGCATCGGATATTTCCACATCAAAAGCCTACAAATAGCTAACGTTGATGTTTGAAGAAGATGAAAAGCCCACAGTAGAAGACAGCTCAGGCCCAGTTCTAAGAAGATCTGAATTCTGGCAGCCCTGTTAGAAAGATTCGGGCTTTGCCTCTTATCTTCAGAGCCCATATCAAGGCCCGATAGTTGAAAAGTGGGTTCACCACGGGGTAGCCCAACAAGAAGTCAAGAACATGGCTAGAGTATTATCAGTGACGGGAAAAGCAATAAACAAATCCTGCAAATATTGCCAATGGGGATTTCTTACCATAGATTCTTCCATGGCCAGAGCTGCTTGCAAGCAATAATTAAGGTTTGTCTCTTCCCCGTGGAGCATCTTAGTGGCTGTGTCAACGCTAGGTTTATATAATAATTGAAGCCTGCTGGACTAAAAAGGAACAACGAGGCAACGTCAACTCTCCTGGAAAAGAGTGCTTTCTGTTCTTTAGTGTTGCTTTCTGCAAAACCCTAAAACTATTTCTTTATATGTTTTTTGTTGTTCTTTCTTGCCTTTAAATGTTCCTTGGCTGGCTCGTTTAAAGTCTACTTGCATTAGTTTTATCTTTCACAAGATCCAATCCTGTCACCATTAGACAAGAACCAGCAGTGTTTTTCAAGTTTAAGGATTATCTTTCTTCTGTGTTCTGTCTTTGAAAACTTTTGAGAAAAGCTTGGGCACTGAGGACCATGTATAGCTGTCCAAACGCGTTGTCTATTTTGTCCCACAAGTGAAGTTTTGGTAGGAATTATACCTAAACTGAGTAGGTAACGTGACAGGTATGCTTGCCTATAATATACTTGATCTTGAATCACCTACTGGGATAATAGAATTTAGAACCAAACCCGCTTCAGAAATATACCATTTCTACTATAAGCAGTTTTAAAAATCGAGAAATTCATTGTTTGTCTGTCCTTCATGAAGAACATGGGTGTAATGAAATTCCAGCGGGTTTGTAGTGAGGTTGAGCACTCATTTCCACTGTGAGGCTGCAGCTCCAGAATCCTGATGACACAATAATAAAGTCGCAGTGAGCGGTCACAATGTTTTCCTGCAAAAGTAAACCTTTTTCCTCATATTCAAAGCTCTGCAATGCTAAAACAGAACATAAGTTATAAGTTATAAAACTTTTCAAGTCATTCTAGAGCAGCTCTTTTGAGTCTTTTGCTGATTCAGTACAGATTCTGAATGATGTGGGTCAATTATTACCCTTCCTAATAAAGGCCGCCCAACACCACAAACTCCACCAAACACCCGGCCAAAACTTTGGCCGAAAGCAAAAGATTAGCCTTTACTCCTCACCACAGAGCCAAGTGTTGTCACCCCACTGATCAGGTGCCAATAATCAACAGCCATTTGTCAAGGTATCCAAGGGTCACTGTCAAAACGGAGCTTCGTGCCATGGCATATGCTAGTTCCCTCCCAACTCCATTTACTACTCTGCTTAACAATTAATACACGCTTTTGTTTATTCTCTTGGAGGATCCGTTATGAACGGTCATGTTCCTCAAAAGGATTTTAAAGACTTGATTTACCAATTTATAACGTCTCTCCTACAGATTAATCCTCGATGATAGGGTCACACTCCAGACAACAACAATTATGACAACGCGTCTTTGACAATGATCAGGTCTCTGCCGAGCTCTATTCATGGCCGGCCAGCTCTTAAGCGTCAAGCGAATTTTGCTTTTTTTCTTTTTGGACAAAAAGAAACTTTGTCTCATTAGCCCAGAAGCTTAGTATATTGAGTAGCTAAGCCTAAGTTGCCTATATATAGGACCAAGTTACTCTGCAACATCCTGTTAGTAACCACAGCAACGACTGTTGTTGCGAGGTAAAGCAGCATCTATCATATCATATCTACACAATCTAGATACCCTTTTGGCTGCCAACGATTCTACTTAGGATTCTCCTCCTTTACAATCTTTGTTATAAATCCCTTTCTTATCTGTTTGATCCACAGGAACCTCAGGTTGGTTCTTAGTATCCTTACCACTCAGTCAATTTCATTAACAATACCAGCGTTCTCTATTGCAAAACACTCTTTTTGGTCCTTAGAATGGAGCGAACAGAGCTAAAGCGAGTTTTCCAGATGTTTGACCGCAATGGGGATGGCCGTATCACGAAGAAGGAGCTGAGTGATTCTTTAGAGAATCTGGGGATATTCATCTCTGACAATGACTTGGCCAAGATGATACAAAAGGTTGATGTCAACGGTGATGGCTGCGTGGACGTTGATGAGTTCGGTATCCTGTACCAGTCCATCATGGAGGAGGAGGAGGATGAGGAAGAGGACATGAGGGAGGCTTTTAATGTGTTTGATCGAAATGGTGATGGGTTCATCACGGTTGACGAGCTCAAGACTGTTTTGGCCTCACTTGGGCTCAAGCAAGGCAGGACTTCTGATGATTGCAAGAGGATGATAACCAAGGTGGATGTGGATGGTGATGGGATGGTAAATTACAAGGAATTCAAGCAAATGATGAAGGGTGATGGATTCGGTGCTTTGGGTTAACAATTGACATTTAATTTTTTCTTAATGAAAAACATAAATTCTGTTCTCATGTCGTACATATTTTGGACATCATGAACTTGCTAGGTCTCAAGTGGACAAGAACCTTTGGTGTCCCATTTGGTTGATAGGACTTCTTGTTCACTCCAGATCTGATATAATGTTGCTGGAAACAAGATGAGTGAAGAGAAAGCAAGCTCACGTTTATTTAGGTGAACTTAATTATCACCATTTTAATAGTTCATCTCGAGCAGAACAATAAGTAAAAACTAAAAACTCATAAAAGTACAATCGTATTACAACTTCCTTCCTCATCCATTCATCAGAATCCAAACTTTCTGGCTTTGTCTACTCGAGTTCCCTCACTTTGTATGCAGCCAATTCAGCCTTGAGGGACAGCTTTTGTGTGTGCTCCTCGATAAATTTCAAAACAATCCGGAGCTGCTCTTGATAGGCAGCAGTTTTCTTTTTCTCACGGTGCAGCTCTGTGGACAGCTCCCTGATTTTTAGATCTTTCTCGTCCTGTTACAGAGAAAAACAGTGTATATTGATCCAGCAGAAACAAAGGCTTCTATAACTATTGACAAGAGCATGAGAGCAACAGTGCACCTGGGATATACCTCATTGAATGCAATCCTATGTGATCGTCGAGGTGGCATTTTGGTTGGATTAAGCTCATGATTGTGTTCCTTCATGAAACCATATACCACCCATTTTCCTCCGTCCTTGGCAGCTATCCTCACCATTGCATTGCATCCCTCTCTTGTGACAGGGCCTGATGGAAAAACTAGATGGTCTCTCTTCATGTGTTTTCCTGCACGAAAACCCTCCTTCGAGCAGACAAACTCTCGACCGATAATAGAATTATCTTTCAGGGATCGGCGTGTACGGTTGTTCCTGATGGTAAAGCCCATACGCCTGCCATACATCTCATAAAATTCCCTAGCATCCTCTGCCGATACAAACTCCATTCCAACAAATGGTTCAAATGGGTCCAGAGCAATACAAAAGTTTCCAATAGAAGACCCAACTAAGTCATCATTTCCTCCCACACTGTCTTCCATCTCATCATCCGCCGTTTCTTGCCCGTTACAAGTGTCTGCAAGCCAGTTCCTGTACGTCCTGTTCGAATTATATTCTTGGGCAGAGGCGCTTGCCATCGTCAGGAACCAACTATGGATGCTGTCGAAAATAGTACCAACCGCCAAGCACAACCATAACCCCAGAAGCCTACAGCATAGAGAAAGCAAAGCAGACAGAGGTAAACAAGCAAACTGAGCTCAAATGACGTACGTAGTACCCCCATCTCCTCATGTGCAACGGGTAGAAAAAGAGGGTCGTGAACGCCCACTTAAGCTCAAGACAGGAATGGAAACGAAAGACAAAGAAGAATAAGCTACCTTCATCAAGAAGTACAAATAAAAACATTCCAAATTCAATACTAGCAGTTCAATTTTCTAACCAGAATAACAGATTACATCCTTTAGATTCAACTCCAAAACAAAAGAGAGAGGGAAAGAGTGACAATCAGTACCAGAATCGGAAGAGATTCACAACCAAATGAGCTGCATTGTGTCAAACGAGGAGCGGAACTTCGAATTCCCTGCACGAGAAGGGTAAAAGGAGCCCATTATGACAGGAAAAAGATAAATGCTTTTTAAGTTGCGGGAGGTGAGAATGAGCAGGAAATAACTCACCATATACTAGATCTCATCAGCCCACTTAGCTCGAGAATTTAATTGCTCTTTATATATATTTTGTGCTTTTCAAGCTTTAAGCTTTGGCGTAATGAAGAAGACGACAAGGAAGAAGATAGTGATACCACTACTTCCATTATATACGAAGATGCGATGCAGGTGAGATATCGATCGTGCGTAATATGTGCAACCAATCATAGTCCGCCACGCCATGAACCGAAAGGACAATAACGTGAAAGTGACAAGATATGCCTGTGGACGATCGATCTTAACGACAGAACATCACACAAGAACACGCTACCTGCCGTTTCATCACAATAAGGTTATTCTTCCCGCTTAGCATGATTCAAAGATCAAAACTTCACAAACCCCATTTTATGCCTCTCATCAAAGAGTTTCTGGGATCACAATTTCATCATCTATGATAAAAGAGCCCTTACCAAGGAGACAACGGCCCTGTTTGTTTGATTTTGTGCTTGTCGTAAAACGCTTATTTTCTTTTTTAGAAAAGGGTGGAAGATCTAACTAGTAAAATACCATCTGCAAGAGCTACTCTTTTGCTTTCAGATTACAAAACCATCGAGCATAACAACAAAATACTTTGGCTTCATCTTTTAAGTCGAATAGCAAGCATGCCCTCCTGTGGTTCTTGAATGCTATGCTCGGTCTCACTCGTTCTAGACTCAGGGATATCTACTGTGCTAGGATCATCCATTGGCATGTTATTGTCTTGGAAGATTTTAGTGAGAAAAAGGAGAAATTGCATATAGGCTCTCGGGATATAGAGACTCAAAAGCAAAACCCATCGAAACAAGTAACTGGAGTCGGTTCGTTATTTTTCATACACCACATTACAGGATTGAGGTAGAAACCAATGAGACATAATGTAGTTCGACAGATACATATGAGAGCGAAACGACAAGCCGTTGAACTGGGTACATTGGTATTTTGTTGACCATATAACGAGAGTACGAGACTTGCTATCTTGGCTAAACATAGGCCCTGATTTACATTATCATCTCTCCCCAAAACCCCAAAATACCTCTCAAAATTCTCTAAAATTACTTAAAGGAGCCACTCATTCTCACTCTTTCTGGTCATCTGATCTTTGAATCAAAGTAAGTCGTGATTTTGCTCTGTATATTTCTCTGTCTGATTAGTGCCTTTTGTTGTTTGTTTCACTTTCCGCCTTTCCTTTGGAGTAATTTATTTGTTATAAATGGAATTTGTGTATGAGAATCGATTTAGCCATGACCAAAAGAAGGGAACTTTTGTCGTTCCCGACTTTATCGGTGTGACTTTCGGAGAAGAATACTAAATGGTTTTGCGTGTCAGTGGATTCGGATGGCGGACTTGCCATGGTAGAGACGTCTGCTGGACAAGAAGAGATGGATGAAGGGAATGCGCTCTCGGTTGTAGAACCTTATGAGGGCATGGAATTCGAATCAGAAGATGCTGCAAAGATGTTTTATGATGAATATGCCCGGCGAGTTGGGTTCGTGATGCGTGTCATGTCTTGTCGCCGTTCTGAAAGGGATGGGAGGATTCTGGCTCGTCGACTTGGGTGTAATAAGGAAGGTTATTGTGTTAGCATCCGGGGTAAATTTGGGAATGTTCGAAAGCCTCGGCAGAGTACCAGGGAAGGCTGTAAGGCGATGATTCATGTGAAGTTTGATAAATCCGGAAAGTGGGTGATCACTAAATTTGCCAAGGACCATAATCATCCTCTTGTAGTGTCTCCTCGCGAAGCCCGCCAAACCATGGTGAGTTCTTGCCTCTGTTTTTCGTTTAACGGAAGCTTTTTTATAATTCATCATCAGTTTTGTGCTTTTCTCTACTCCTTCCAGTATTATTGTAATGAGCATCTTACCAACAAAGTGGGAAATGATAAGTAAAAAATTGAAATGTGGTAGCTAATATCTATTCAGAGACAGGGTAAAAAAGTTCCTATATGCATAGCAATTGTGTAATCTACCAAGCCATTCTAGGTTCACGTGGAGGGAGATGATAGTTCTACTACCCTGGAAAAAATGGGGTTGTCGAAATGATAGTTCTACTACCCTTTTGTTGGACACACGCTAGATATGGACTGTGTGCAGAGATGATATGTGTCTTTTTGAAACTGCCTTCTGATAATCCATTAGCCTAATACCATAATATGTTTTTATGGAGACAATTCTCACCTCCCTAACCATCAAGCAAATTCGAAACTCCTTGTTGTATGATGAAAGTAGGGAATAGATAGTGAAGAAGAAGAGTGACACAAGGAAATGGGAAAGACAGAGAACCTCGGAGAAGGAAGAGAGCATAAAAGAATTGAAACATTCAAATGCCCTAACCCTCAGCAAAGAGAGCATACCAGAAATTTTAACTCATCAAAGATCTTTTTTTGATCACCTAACTATGTAAGATATCAGCCCTTGTGTCAAATCAAGAAGTATGTTTCGACTTCCTCTCTTGCTGTGGAAGGTTGATTAAGCTGGTTAGATTGGATCACTTAATTGACTATGCAGAGAACTTCAGTGGCTAGTTATCTCATGAATTTCCGAGGTGAGGGTCAATGGTAGATCATTGTATATGTTGATCTGAATGTTCAAAATTAATCTGATTCCAACCACCTGAGGATGCATGATCTGTGTATGTTTCATTTCAGTGTCATCAAATGATCTCAGTGAGCTAAGATATTTATAGATGCATGGATGAGTTGTGATCTAAAGTCGTGTGTTTTATATTCCTTCCATAGGATGCAAAAGACAAGAGAATTCAAGAATTAACTGCTGAGCTACGGAATAAGAAGCGGTTATGTACCATGTATCAAGAACAGCTAATTGCTTTCATGAAAATCATTGATGAGCACACCGAGAAGCTGTCCAAGAATGTTCACAATGTTGTACAGAATCTTAAAGAATTCGAGCCCATAGAGAAGGAACTTCTGGAGCATAGATAGCCTCCATTGTTGGTGTACGTGACTTTGGTGTTGTATTTTACACTAGCTGGTGTTTTTGTTGTTTCTTGCTATTCACCTCCCTCTAGAATCAGAGACAACAACAAACTTTTCCGTAGTAACTCTGTTGGTTGATATTCTTGCAGTGAAAGAAGGACAGAAAACAGTGAGATTAAAGCAAAACTTGCATCAAGAGTTCAAGTGCAAGCTTGCAAGAACTTCCACGACCTGTTCATATTTATCCTTGCGGAGGACATTTTGGCTCTGAGTTGATAGATATGGTGGTAATGAGCGATTGAGTGGAGGCATGATTCACGAAACACTAATTAGCTATCAATGCATGGAGACCTCTTGCCTCGCATAGTTGCATGGAGACCTCTTCATCTTCTTCTTCCCCTTCCTCTTGGTGATTAGATTATGTGCTCCATGAGATACCAAGTTTGTATCTTCATGTAATTAATGTATAAACTCAGTTAATCAAATCAGTTGCCCCGTTGTACCACAACACAAACATCTGTTTGATCGTAATCCGCCAAGTCATAATGGCTACAAGTTCTATTAGGACATATCACTTCAAAATACCCTTAAGAATGTAAGTAAATATGGATGCATTGATTTCAAGGCACTCCACCACAGAGACCTCCCTAAGTTGGCGAATGCTGAATTTTCTCTCTCCCCAAGTTCACTCGAGCCCGGAAATGAAACGCATACCGCATAGTTTACTTGAACATTATCCTTCAGTATTGTTCATGCCAGGGAGTTCTTTTTCTCTCCAGATTGCAAGCACTTCATCAGTTCGAAACCTCTGAGTAAAAGTTGATTCCTCTAGTGGAGTCGTAGTGCCATGAGCGAATGCAAGGAGACCGGTATAAGCAATCATTGCTCCATTGTCAATGCAATACCTGTCGTCTGTGGCATACAGCTTTCCACCCCGCTCAGAGCACATTGTTTTCATCATCTCCTGCAAGCGCTCATTGCAGCCCACACCACCCACAATGAGAACATCTTTCTTGTCACAATGAGCCATTGCTCGTTCTGTAATCTCCACAAGCATAGCGAACACTGTTTCCTGCGGAATATTACAAGGTAAGCAAGCAATTTACTTATATCTTTGTGTTTCTGACATGAAAAATCATGCACATTCAAAAGTAGAGATTCTTCATCTCTGATACCTGCAATAGTATGTATCACTACCATAATTTACCTGGAGGGAGTAGCACAAGTCTGCAGGGGTGCACTCATCGTTTTTAAGTTTCTCCTCTGCAGTGGCTTCGATGTAGCTCAATATACCACTAAAGGAAACATCCATCCCTTTGACAACGTAAGGCAGGTCTAAAAATTTCTCCCCTTTCTTAGCAAGCTGGAGATATCAAGCAATCCAGTATATTACACAAGTTTCTACTCAAGAATATACAATCCAAGTAGGAAAATAGATATTCAGAAAGCTATACTAAAAGCCCTAAATGGAAAGGAAGATGACAAAGGGCTCAAGAACTAGAACCAAAACTCGCACTATAAGCCATTGTTAATAGAAACTCCCCCTTAATATATAAACAAAACAGTGACAACATAAAAGAGACAACTTCCAAACATAATCAACTATGGTCTCTGCAAACAAACATGATGTTTCTTCAATTTGTCATCCAGTCCAATTCCAAGCAAGGGGTTTTCTTTGATTTACATAGATCAAGAGAAGCAAAAGAAGCAACCATTAATGAAAAAAGTGGAAATTTTGATGATTTTCACAAAGAAGAAACCTTACATCAAAGTACCTGCTCTATGTTATAACCAGGAGCCGGATCATTGGACAGCTGCAGGACTCTAGCAAATCGGTCCAAGCAATTCCCTACCGCAATATCAATAGTCTCTCCAAAAATCCTGTACCTTCCTTCACTATACGCAATCACCTGCGTATTCCCACCACTCACGTACAAGACAACAGGGTCATCAGCCCCAGTAACAATCCTTCCCATCTCAATATGAGCAACGCAGTGATTAACAGCAACAATAGGCTTCTTCCACAGTTGCGAAAGAACCCTAACAACCACAGCGGAAACTTGCAGAGGCGCTCCCATCCCAGGTCCCTTGGTGTAACAAAGACAGTCAATTTCATCAGGAGTGATTTGTGCAGTGTCTAGTGCGGACTTAACCAACGGGAGGACATGCTGAAGATGGTGATGCGCAGTTTCACGGGGCAAGAAACCCTGACCGGGTGGGGTAATGTAAGTGTGACGTGGGTTTGATAGAATTGTGCCGTCCAAGGTCACAACCCCAACTCCAATCTTGTTGGCCGAACCTTCAAAGCCCAGTGCAATCATTCTCTTCATGTTTCAATAAGAAAGATACACGTGGCTACGCTGCAGAAGAATTCCCCACACTCCAAAACGCAATAAAGGAATCTAGACTCTGAATTGAAGGGGGAGAGTTAACCTCGAACAAACATCCACAGAAGAGTGGAAGAAATTCGGTTTCAGGAGGTTGGTCGGAGGTATGGTAAACCCCAATCGCCGGGGCTGTCCTTGGAAGAGAGAACGTGAAACGTTTTCTTACTAAAAGTAAGGGAAGCGTCCCTGTGACGGCTGGGAAGTGAAAATAACGGTCGGCAACCGCGGAGGACAATATAGGGTTTTTATTTTTCAACGATTTCCTAGAGCAAACACTTACTATCTGGAGGGAGAAAATACGATGTAACAAGCCGTGGGATATTTTGTATCTCTTGGCTTACTGAGACAGTTCCTAGGACAAAGAAGATACCGGATAAGGTTGTTCTTTAACCGTCAAATGTGGAACCCTGTGTTAGTTTCATCCATGTTTAACGGAACACCAGAGGAGGCTATGGTTGTCGAAGTTAAGAGTCGAAGACATATCAACCTTCCCCTGGTTTTCAACTGTACAAGCATAAGTGGGTATATCCCCGGGCCACTGGAACTGTCATAACGCTGCAGATTTTGAAGGAAACTGGCAGGTATTTGTATATGAAATTAGATAGCTTCCAACTCCAGGGTCATGCCTTTGTTAATTTCAGATTTGCACATTTTGGCACATCCAGAGGAAACAAGCTTTCCCAAACTGTACAGTGTATATCAACTCTCTGCTTACCAACCGTGTGGTGATCCAAAACCCGGAGGCACGATTTACACAAGGAATTGAATTGAATGCCACCAACCTAAGCATTTTCACGGGGGTATAACTGATTGGACACAACTAAAATACTAGAGCAGAAGAGAGACAGCGTGTCACATCTAAGCCAGAAGGTTGAGCTCCATACCCAACAACATTTTGTATGCTAATTCTGACTTTATATTTGAGGAAATGAAAAAGAAAATGGTCTATACACGATTCTGCTGCTCTTTGTTTTCCATATCCCTCACATTGTCTACTATGTGTTGAATCTTTTTGGATAGACTCTCGTTGTGCTCTTCAATCTGCTCAAAGATCAATTCTAGATGCCTCTTGTAAGTCGCAGCTCTCTTTTTCTCTATGGCCAGCTGCTGCGATAGTTCCCGAATCTTGTCATGCTCATTCTGCAGAAAGGAAAGTAGGAATGGATGAGTGGAACCGATATACCATAGCAGTGTCACTAGAATCGAAAGATTTGCAGCTTAATATGAGACTCAAATTAAGTGCAAATACCACAAGTTTTTCAATCAACAACAGAGCAAAAACTAACCGGATATTGATCATAAATGCAATCTCTTCGGCCTTTACCAGGTGTAAGCGAATGAGTATGCTCCTTCTCAAACCTTGTAACAACCCACTTACCAGAACTTACTTTCCTCACCAAAATCATTGCCCTGCAACCAACCCTCGTCTCTGCCCTCTGTCTGACGATTTTTTCACGTTTGTCAGGCATTCTATAGCCCTCTTTGTTACAAACAAGTGCCCGACCAATGGCAGTTCCATCACGCCTTGACCGTGAAAGTTTGCTTACGCGGATGACAAAACCTACTCTGGTTGCATAAGCATTGTAAAATGCATGAGCAGCTGCTTCAGATTCAAACTCCTGTCCCAGAAATGGTTCATCTTCCCCAACCACCGTCAAAGATAGAGCTGCCTCCGGGATTTCGTCCTTACTCAACGAACCTCTGTCCATTTTATCATCATGATCAAGATGGAAATCACCTTCGGCGGAGCTTTCACCAACCTCATTCCCATCACCTGCCCTACCAATATCAAGCTCAATATTCGCCATGATCCCGCCATTGACATCCCCTTCCACCCCAAACTCCACTGCAAAAACATAAAATACAGTGTAAACATTATCCACATTACTGCCGGGAAACAAGAGTATGGTTTAACAATGTCTTATACCTTATATAACCATACCAAGTTTTTTCTCGGGAACAAATCATAATTCTTTTACCTCTTTTTTTTCACATATCACCAAAACAAAACATATTTTCATTTTCTGTCTTTTTTTGCTCTGTTCTGCCTAAAAAGGCAAAACAAGATGATGCCTTTCTTGCTTAGCCTCAGAAACTTCTCCAACACCTCCTTTGGTGCATACACCTTTATTAAGAGAAGCCGGACTCTACCTGCTCTCTCCCCTACGGAGACCATATTCCGTCGCATTAACTGACCCCTAAACCTGTATTATTGGTACCCCTGTTAACAACTAATTTTGATACAAATAATGGTAAAAATCCAATCTTCAGCTGTTATTTTGCTTTCCTTCAACGCTGCATCCCCCAATCAGAGAGGCTTATCTACAAATTAACAATTAAACCAAACAAATCTCTCCAATTTGACATATGTCGTTACACTACATCGCCGAACATTAAAAAGCAGTCGAAAGAGAAGAACGTGTAAAACGTAAGACTTCCCAGTAAAAGAAAACAAAAAGCAGAAACTAATTGAAAATTTGAAATGCTTACTGGGTATTACCGCAGATGATCGAATTAGGTATGGTGCTCGATCGAGGAGAACGTTGGGGCCGGAGAGAGAAGCGTGCGCGTTCAGGCTAATAAGGATGGGGACGCGAAGCTAGGTTGACGTGGCATGTCATGACTGGATTTCGCTCAAAAAGGGAAGTCAAACTCTCTTATCAGACGCGAATTCTACCTACACGTGGCAAAATCGGGTGTTCTTCAACACGTTAGATCACCCTTTGCCTGGGCTACCGAACCCGCATTGTTTCCTGACCCAATAAAGATCCTTATCAGCCCATGACATACTATATTGGGTTTAGGCAAAGCCCAGTTCTTGTTGATATGCAACTTTCAAAATTCCCAATTTTATTTCGGAGGGTTTGATTTTCATCTGGGACGCTAATTATCTGATAGTTCCAGATTATTTGCCTATCAATGAATTATTCGTTCTTGGGTTCTTTTACTCTTTGATTTGATTCATTAAAGTTAACAACTTTAACACTGAAATCGACGAAATCGATTTCAATGTATGCGGCTTCTCGTGTGTGTTGCAAAAATGGCCAAAGTTTTAAGCTCTAGCCTTAAAATAGCTTCTTCACTACTCAAGCGATCACCATCTCTCAATCTATCTTCTCTCAGGTGCTTTGTTGTATCCTTCACGCTCTCTTGGTGTTTAGCTATTCTGGATATGCGAGTATTATCGTGTTTGTAGATTGTAAAATGCTCTGTTTCTAAAGGCGTTATTTTTTCTTACCAGGCCATTTGTACAAGCTCAAGAATCGGTTTTTTCTGCAGCTAGGTCTATATTTTTACCAGACCTGCCAAAACATTCCTGGGTTTTTAGAAATTTGAGCCATGGCACGGTGAACCTGGTGATATCTGGAGGGAAGCTGAAGTTTGAGACTCATGAAGTTGAGCCTCCGAAGAAGTATAAGTGGCTGACAAAGAAGAGATTTAAAATGAAGAAAAAGAAAGAGAAGGAGAAGAGAAAAGCTGCCAATAGGAAGGACCCACGCAGGCTCACTGTTAAGAGGAAGACGAAACAGAAATTCGCTAACGCAGAAGAGAGAATTAAGTTCAAACTTGAGAGAGTGAGTATAACTGATTTCTCTTCATGTTCCTTTTCTTTTCTGAGTGGAAATTGCGATTGATATGTTGTGTTCCTTGCTGCAATATCTAGCATTTTCTCATAGTCGTATGTCTCATTAGTTAGTGGACTAAAGATAGATGCTAGTCTTTGGATTACTCCTTTTGGTGAATTCAGATGGTTACTGAGGAGTGGACCTCAACTATAATTAAGGATTACTCTCTTGTAAACTCGAGTTCTTTTTGGACTGATTTGTGTTGTCTATCACTATAACCACAGGCCAAAATCAAGGAAGCATTACTGATTGAAAGACTTAAGCGATATGAGGTTCCTAAGGCACAGGGGCCTGAGGTCCAACCGCATAATCTTACTGGTGAGGAGCGCTTCTTTATCAAAAAAATGGCCCAGAAGAAGTCTAATTATGTACCTGTTGGCAGGAGAGGAATCTTTGGAGGTGTCATTCTTAACATGCATATGCATTGGAAGAAACATGAAACCGTAAAGGTCATTCTTAATTCTTGCAAACCTGGCCAGTTACAGGAGTTTGCTCAAGAAATCGCCAGATTGAGTGGAGGGTTCCCTATACAGACCATTGGAGATGACACTATTGTGTTTTACCGGGGAAAGAACTATGTGCAACCCAAAGTCATGTCACCAGTCGATACATTGTCCAAGAAAAAGGTTTGTTCCCGCTTCCAACGTTATCCTCTTATCTAAAAAGCCCTGTTTTCATTTGGTTTGGTGACATTTCCATGGCATTGAAGAAAAATAAACAAGTTGAGCTTGGACTTTACTGTTGCTAGAACAGTGTTCGTGCAGATGCTATACATCATTTTCCTCATCACGACTTCAAATTGTCCTTGGCCACATTTTAAAAATAATATTTTTCATTTTATGATATGGAAAAAATTGAGTACACATGTGATTACTACCTCACCATTTTGATATGAATCAACTTTTTATCCTTTTGGCATATTTTCTTGTGAACACCTGTTTGTGAGAGGGTGGCAGCTAAATCTTTTTAAGTTCCCGTTCCTTTTTCAGGCATACGAGAGGTCAAAGTACGAGCAGTCACTGGAGACCGTGAGACACTTCATTGCGGTTGCAGAAAAGGAACTGGAGCTCTACTACCGGCACGTAGCCCTTTATGGTAACCCCAATAATAGGGATTACTTGTCCATCCAGAACTCTGCGACAGATGACTCCAAGGAATCTTGGCAACCTAAAAGGTTAAGTGATGATTTGTCTTCTTCTCCGGATGCTTCACACACGGAAGTTGATTCCACTTATCAAGACCTATCTGGAACCGATGATGGTGTTGAAGATGAGGACTTTCTGGCAACAGAATCAGATTCTGATGATGACACTATATCATATATAGATGATGAAGAAAGATTTGGTAACTCTTCCCTAGCCGATAGAAGTTTATACACGATTACGGACTCATCAACAGCGTTGGAGGATAAATGAAACAATCGAAAGAAACGAATTGTAACATCTTTGTCTATCTTTACCTTCAACCTCAATCTCAGCTCAAAAAATCTGTGAAGACTAGGTGACATGTATTTCCTGGCCTTCCATGCTCGAAGAAATTGAAAAGAGGGTACTAGTCGTGGCACATGTTAAGTAAAAGACCAGTGGCTTGTATCAGGATCACAAACGGACGCATCTGCCGCCAATAACAGCCAAGCGAAAATTGTATGAGGTTCACAATATAACAAGAACATCTAAGTTTTATCGGATTCTTGACATTTTTTTCTAGAAAATAGGAATATCTGGGGCGAGGGTAAATGACTTGACCGCCAGGTAGAGATTCCTTTGTGACGGATAAGATCAATGTATCACTCACACAATTGGTGTGCCTGGTTTTGTTCATACTGCTGGCTTACACGATTCTGTGCCATTGTCGTCCAGGCAGAAAACGATAACTCACGAACAGTCACGAACAGACTCGTGCGAGTGTTCCTACTTCCAACAGTAGCACGTGAGCTGGATTCTGTTCCGGCTTCTGTAGCAGATTTAGACATATGCCCATGGTGTTATACTCTTTTAGTTGGTTGGTTGGTTTTGTTCATTTCTTAGTAGGATTTTATCAAATTCAAGCTGTGGTCGAGCGTCGTGTTTTTTCTGACGAATGAGGTAGATTGCATGCTGCTTTTTCTTTTTCCTGCTTATGGGATGACAAGTTGAGCTAAGAAAACAGGCATTTCACCCCACAAATTGCGCACCGACAGAGAACTAGAGGAGACAGGAAAATGTTAATAAGGATTAAGGTGGTGATGGATCTCTTTCTTTCTATACCTTTTCTATATATGCTTACTGGTTAATCTATGCATTAAACTTTGCGTCAGATACAACTCAGAAGAGACCCACAGAAAGGTGGATCGTGAATGGATAACTTTACCTTTCCTTCACAGCTAAGCCAACAAAATTTCGATCATCACGAAGGGCTATCTCTGTACTCTACCAACCTGCCATGCATTACATGAGTTGGCTCTGCTGTGCTGTCTTTGTTGGGTAAGAAAAATAGATCAAATCATTAATATGCCTCTCCTGACGAAGCTGCCTGGCCTACTCATGATGTCCTCCCTGCTTTTCCCCTCAGAAGTCAAAGTTCTGCGATCCAATTGGTAATAAATTAATATATTTAGGTCGATTTATCACAAATCATTCACGGAAAGAATATGATGATCGAAAATTATTCCACCATACTTGTACAGAAATGACTCGTGCGGGGGATGTATGACTTGAGGATTTTTCAAAAAGTCTGTGCAAGAACACGCATGCCACCATGGGAGAAGGCGAGAAGGCTGACCAAAAGGAGAAAAGATAGAAAATCGACAACTTGAACGGTCATAATTGCAGTAAGGAAAAAAAACAAGAAATCAACGATTATTTAAATGCTCTGTCCTGCCTCCTGAAGAAAACCAGGAGGGGAAACCAACGCACCAACCAAAACAAATTTTTGTAACTGTGGGCGTTCCTTCTCGTGTCCTACCAGTCAAGAATGAAAAATTATATTTATCCTTTATCAGGTTATAAGCATCTTTCTTGTTCCTTCATATGGCTCGACCCTTGTTCTACATATTCATATGAAAATATATTAAAAAATGCAGATCTAAAACATATGATTCTTATCTCTTTTAGCACCCTATGTTGTCCACAGATTACAAATCTAGAGAGTCTTATGTTGGTGCCCTTCGAGCAGAACGCAAACCTAAAGCTTCAACTTGCTTTTTTATCAAGTCAAACTGGTAAAACTACTTGAAACGTTGGAGACACCAACCAAAGTTTGGACAGAACTGTTACAAAGCCATCAAAGTTTGTCCCTTTCCCAGGTAATTTACTGTAATAAATAACAGATAATTAATTAATTCTTTATATTAATGTTGAGGGTTCAACGTCACCATCATTATTAACAAATCCAACAGACATGAATCTGGACGGAGGAAAATATCATGGATAATAACAAAACGTGGCTCTCCTTTTTAACCACTAATTATAAATTACGATATGATTAATTTTCTTTTTAGGGTTCATTTAGAAAAGGAAAACTAGATACCCTCCAAATATCTTTAATTCTACGACGCTACGCTTTTGATATAGATTCCCTTTGTTGGCATTTCTGCATTATTGGCTGTGGGTCCAAAAAATAACAAAAATTCAAATTATTCGATAGAAATTAAGTAAAAAATAGAAAATCTTTGATTTTGATGTGCCTAATATTAATTTTTTTTATTTATTGGTAATTATAAATGTCTGGATCAGGATCAAAACTTTCTTTCCGTTTTCAGTGGAAAAAAAATCAACTTTCACGCAATTCCTTATAAAAAAATATCTTTTCTGACCAATTTTGATCTATAAGTATTGCCTCCTCCTTACAGTTTTCCTCTCTCCAGTCCCGAAGCCTTTTCTCTCTCTCTCTCTAAAGCTTCGGTCTTCATTTCTTGGTCCCTGTCAATGGCTGCTAATGGCGTTGCCCACAAGTCTTCCTCGCTGATCGTGAGCTTCGGCGAGATGCTCATTGACTTCGTCCCCACCGTCTCCGGCGTCTCCCTTGCCGAGGCTCCGGGCTTCCTCAAGGCACCCGGTGGCGCCCCGGCCAACGTGGCCATCGCAGTGGCCCGGCTCGGAGGAAAATCCGCTTTCGTCGGAAAGCTCGGTGATGATGAGTTTGGCCACATGCTTGCCGGAATCCTGAAGGAGAATGGCGTCGTCGCCGATGGGATCAACTTCGATCAGGGCGCAAGAACCGCCTTGGCCTTCGTGACCCTACGTGCCGACGGCGAGCGTGAGTTCATGTTCTACAGGAACCCGAGCGCCGACATGCTCTTGAAGCCCGAAGAGCTCAACCTGGAGGTCCTCAGATCTGTGAGTGATCCTCTTGCTACTTTCCAGTTTCTGGCATTGAAAAAGTTGTAAATCACGCGCGCTGGTTGGTAGGTGGCAGGTTCTATTATCTGTTGCCACATCAGCGATCAATGCAACATGAGACGGGTCCCACGTAGTATCTTAGATCTGTTTTGGTTGCAAAGAGATCAAAGAATCCTTCAACCACAGATCTGAATTTTATGTTTAACTTACCGATGTTAGTGTCACAGTTGGTGACGCACGCTTGTTGTTTCGTTTCTCATCCACGCGTCTGATCTCGCGTGTGTTGTGTTGTGCAGGCCAAGGTGTTCCACTATGGATCGATAAGTTTGATAGTGGAGCCATGCAGGTCGGCACACTTGAAGGCAATGGAGGTGGCGAAGGATGCCGGCGCCTTGTTGTCCTATGACCCCAATCTGAGGCTGCCGCTTTGGCCGTCGGCGGAGGAGGCGCGTAAGCAGATACTGAGCATATGGGACAAGGCGGAGGTGATCAAAGTGAGCGATGTGGAGCTTGAGTTCCTGACCGGGAGTGACAAGATCTCCGATGAGGATGCCTTGTCTCTCTGGCACGACAACTTGAAGCTGCTCCTCGTCACCCTCGGCGAGAAGGGTTGCAGATATTACACCAAGGTACTGTTCCTTTCCTTTGCCGTCGAAAACACTCTTTTGTTTTGCTAGCTGGTACGATACAATTGAAGGCTGCTGCCCAAATTTGCAATATCACTTGTTTGTTTTTATCGCTCAATTTCCTTGTAATTTAATCTTTTTTTCTCTTGTTATATACTACCCTTTTGTCTTGATTTACGTGTGTCTTGATATACGTGTGATACGAATTCTTTAAACTAAGAAATTAAGCAGACAACTTGGTTTGTTTGTGGACACGAGATCTTAAGTTTGTTCTCTGTCATGTCTCGTATTGTGAGACTTGCTAGTGATCCTCCATTTTGTAGCCAAAAGCCTCACTACTCCGTTGGTTTGTCTTGCTCGGTATTTGATACGGTAGGTAGTAGGTGGGTGCTGGGCCTGCCGGCATTTTAATTTAATCTCGTGGGTCCGTTTAATTCGTAGGAGTAAAGGCTGTTTTCAGGATGTAAAGTCCCAATCTACCTGCTGTCACTGTCCCATGCCCACTTTCTTTTTCTGGTTACTGAATAACTCATCCAGCGTAGAGTGATGGGTGTCCTCCAGTGCTTTGTTTGCTTGTCTACACTCCATAAAAAGTTGAGAAAAGGTTAGGTGCTTTAGGGAGGTGTAGATTGTTTGATATGCTGTGTATAATCCTGAAACTGTTCCTGATGTTAACGAAATAATTGAAAGCTTGGTTTGTGGCTTTTGCTGCCATGCCTACCATGAATTCGGTACTTTTGGTGCAGAGTTTCCGTGGATCAGTTGAGGCTTTCCATGTCAAAACTGTGGATACTACAGGTGCAGGAGATTCATTTGTGGGAGCACTACTAAGCAAGATTGTCGATGACCAGTCCGTTCTGGAGGCAAGTAGCCGGAGATATGATTGTTCATATAGTAGCTTTCTTTGCATTGTTAGAATGTGTGTATATTGTTTAGACTGTTTAACATTATGGTCTCACTACCGGTCATATTTCAGGATGAGACAAGGTTGAAGGAAATACTCAGATTCGCATGTGCGTGTGGAGCCATTACAACCACCAAAAAGGGAGCAATTCCTGCCCTTCCCACCGAGTCGGAGGCCCTCATCTTGCTTAATGGAGCAAAATAGAGGCTTAAAAAGCCATCTTTGTTCCTATTTTAGTTTTTAGCTTTAAAAAATGTCTTTTTTTTTACTCTTGAATGTAACCAAGTAGAACTTCCCTTTTAAGTTCTTGCTAAATAAGTTTTGGTTCATTCTTTATCTGATGGATGGCAATTTCAACAGCATGATATGGCAGTACATTTAAAATGATGGTATGGGACCCCTGGCTCCATACTGCAATTGAAAAGCTGACATCTTCTAAACAGCCGCATCAATACATAAAATGAGCTACTCTCTGTCTATATGAAGATTAGTACGGATTAAGCGAACGACAAACTCCATGGATACTTGGATGCATGAACATTACCAGGTAACATATAATCTAATGGCAAAGTGTCAGTATTCCTTATAAGATGTAATTTGGTGCAAAGAAAGATCAATTGCTTTCTGTTCTAGTAAGAGAGAGGAGGTGAAAGTTGTCTCTAAAATGCGATTGCTTGTGGATAGCATTCGTCGACCTCCAGCTGCAAGGAACTCCAGGTTTGCTTACACCTCTCCCACCTTGAATGCATTTGAGCCATAAACGTCTTAGCCCATGGTTCATTGCTTCCACCCATGCTCAGTTCATAAGGCACAGAGAAACTGTGCAACATTTTTCAGGAGAGGAGCAAAAGCATGTGTGAACAAGTGTACAAACAAATACTAAACATTCATAAAGGAAACGCCATAGGACAGGAATTGGTCCTATAACCTATAAAAACCTTTCTGTACACTCCCCAGCTGGATTGGCAAGTGTGGAAACATTAAAGGAATTAGCTAGGTGTGGACATTAAGGACTGAACTCATGGTTTATCTAGGTGTCATGATGGTCTTGCGTTACCTTCACCTTCATCATCTATATCTCTTAGATTTTCTACATTTTTAGGCAAACTTGTAATGACAATAGAATGATTGCGGAAGAGTATAAAAATCAGTGTTACCTCATCAGTTCTTCTGGCTGAGATCCCCTATTTACTGCAACATTCCTGCTAGCACAGGGAAAAAGAAGAGAACTGATGAAGACAATAGAAGAAGCTCTAGAGAAACCTAAAAGGAAAATGAAGATTCTATTTCATATCGGGGTCAAACGCAAATCCGATAATCATGTTCTCAAGAAAACTAGAAGCATATATCTAAAGATAAAAGGTAGAAAACACGAACCGGGATATTGTAACTTTGAATATACGAAGATACTTGATGGAAAGGTTGTATATTGCATCAGCAATATGGTCCTTGCCGAACAAGTAGACAACCGGATAACCAAGCAGCCATCTACAGCAGATTAAATACAGATATTACAAGAGTACAACAGGAGTTATGCAGATAGGGCAAGATAATGTCATGCAGGATAATCCATTATTTGAACAATTTCAGTTAGGGCTGAATCTGAAGCTACCCAAATGTGGCTAATGAACTAAAAAAACTGACTAAGTTGAACTAGAAGCTAGAATCCTACATGTAAGAGCATCCAACCGGTTCTGCTTCCAGCGCGGCAGAAGCAGCACAACAGCTGCTTGGATTACTTCTAAGTAATGAACACAAAATCACTGTTAATGGTGTACAAAATCATTTCACATTTACGCCTTCAATCCGGGAACAAAATCATTAACACAACCTGTTGCACATCAATTTTCTAAACACCCTTTAAGATATTATCCACACATACCCTTAATTTGAGTTGAACTGGATCATCTCTAAGAATAGGATTTACCCATTTAAAGTTGGCACAGTGACACTTGTGTCCTGAATGCAGCAACTAAGATCAATAAAATCAGAGGATTGAGAAGCAGAAGGCTTATCGATAGAAGCTTCCACTTGAGGTTCAATATTTGCTCCGGCCGAAGGCAATAGATCACCACTCCTTCCATCAGGGGAGAATGCTGAAGAAAACAATTTCTGAACTGTTACAAGCTCCGCCACTAATGAGTTCTCTTCCTCTCGAGTAACCATCTGCAACAATGAACGAAACTGAGAATCTCAACCAAAAAGGCCAAAAGGCAAGTTTAGCAGCAAAAGATGAGAAGTTCATCCCAAACAAATGGTATAAAGTAGGCATTAGATGGAAACCTTTGGTGGATCCTGCTCTAGATTCACGAAAGCCAGTTCTACTTGCGAGTCCAAGCTTGATTTGACAAACTCTGCTAGTTCTCTAACATGTACCAAATATATCATATCTTCTACAACCATTACCCTCAGATGCTCAAAAGCAGCTGACTCCTGAAAAAATAAGATTTCGAACCAAAAACCAACTTTACCGAACATAATCACGAAAGGAACAAGTTTCAGATTTCGAGGTGATAAAGGTTAAAGCTTCAGATATCAGGGTAGCAAATGACAAGTCATATTCATAATTTCAGTTGGCCACACCCGTTGACAAAGTTTAAGAAGCATAATGAGATGCTGTTGTAGCTCAGGCATCTTTCCGCCGTAATCAACCATTATAACCGGCCTCATACCGGTGCACAGTGCTAGGATATCTGAACCAAAGAAAAACCCGAAGAACACCAGTCTCATAATTAATCAAACATTAAACAAGCACCCACCTTTAATATGATATACCAATTCGACCAAATTGGCAAATTTTCAACGCCTTAAACAGTACGGAAAACGATCAATCCATAGGCTAAGTGAACTATTTTAAATAAGAAAAACAAAAGACCTATTTGGAGACGACGTTTGGCGTGGGATTTTAGACGCCATTTGGTTTGAAGAAGACATGAGTCCAGCACCTTCAATGACTCCTCCATGTACTTCACCCAATTGTATACTTCACAATGGCTTCTCAATCAGTTCTGTGCTCTTTTTAAGACAAAGCTTTGCTCTTCCTCGACAATCTCATTGGTCTCTTTGGTTCCGCCTCGTTAACCACCCCCGTCGTCTATCGTGACGGCTCAGAAAGACTTCGATATGTTTATAACACGAACGACGGCTCGTCTAGTACAAATTTTCGTAATCCGGGCTATCATTCAACATTTCGCGAGAGTAGGATATCATTTTATCCTCCCCACTAATGCTTCCCAACCCAAAGAATCCTATCACCGTCTGATCAAACACTGCCTTTTTTTGGCTCCACCGTTCAAGCACTTCACCGGAACTCCCCTTCTGCAACTCATTTTTCCCGAATAGCCGGAGCGTATATAGCTCAATACCATATACGATATTTCAATAACTATTCAGGTAGCGATCAAGTTTGGAATTTACAAATCTACTTCCTCCAATTTACGATATAAATGCTCCAGATTCGTACATACTATTCATGGCATTTGGCACCTTTGTCGTTCTTGATAGTTTATCATTGGGGCTAGGTCAAAAGTAAGTGCTTTTCCCAGACTGGTTCTGTAATTCATGTTCTGAAAGTGTTCTTTATTTTATTTTATTGGGTTTTGCTTGTGACGGTCGCTAGCAATTTGGGTTTTGTTTAAACCTGCTTATATTAGTACCATTGGCAGGCTTCGAATTCTGTGCTTGAATCCCTGCTGCTATGCTTGATAAACCTGAGTTTGATTTTCCAGTTTTCTTATTCACCCACATCGAAGCTCAGAAGGGGAGTTGAGATGTTTGTACATATTGCAAGATTGTAGATGTGACAAGGGTGTACTTGCAAAATTCTTTTGATGTGGTTAAATGCAGTGATAAAATATGTGGATAGTTATACATACGCACTTGCAGGGATCTTATGAATAGTGTTTTTACACAAGACTAATTCATGATCTGCTTCCAAGCTAGTTATCTAGCTTGACCCTGTAGGATTCTTATACCTGTCATGTAAAAATGGTGACTTCTCATCATGTACCGTGGCTCTGGGACACGCATTCTGCAGTTGGCTTTTGACCTCCTTGGCACAGTGGATTTGTTGCTGGACACTTTAAGCAGTTGTTTGCAAAGCTGCCTTTGATCGTTGTTGTGCCACCAAGAAACTCTGGGGGGAGATTTCCTGTCAGGAAATTAGTATCCAGGAACAAGGATTTCCATTGACTTCCCAATTTAGCTCCATATTCCCTTGGTATTGGGCCAAAGAACCGATTATGTGAGAGATTGAGAACTGCTAAATTTTCCAAGGAAACCAAACCGATAGGCAGACGACCACGCAATTCATTAGCATGTGCATCAAATTCCTGAAGCTGTGATTCTCCGTGGGGGACTCTTATAGGCTCGATTGCTGTAAACTGATTGACCGAAACATCAACGCGGGCCAGCATAGGCAAAGTGAGAACCTCCTGATTGATGTAGCCTGAAAGCCTGTTATCACTCACATCGAGAGATGTGAGATGATGGAGGGATTTTATAGGCGTAAGATGTCCTGAAAGTATATTTTTGTTGAGAGCCAATGTTCTCAGGTTCAATGGAAGCTTCGGCAGATTTCCCTGTAGCTGGTTGTTGCCAAGATCCAATGTGTTGAGCTGCCATAATCCAGTGAGGTCTGGAATTCTGCCCGACAATGCATTGTTTGACAACCTTAAGTGGGTCAAGCTTCGTAGTATGGTAATATTAGCCGAGATAGAGCCAGACAGGTGGTTCTGGGACAGGTCTAGGGTATCAAGCATCTTAAGCTTGGTAATCTCATGGGGTATTCTGCCAGTGAATAGGTTTCCAGCAAATGAAAGTCTTGATAGCTTTTGAAGATTGCCAATGGATTCTGGTATTGGTCCTCTGAAGTTGTTTCCGCCTAGACCAAGTATGGTAAGCTCTGATAAGTTCCCAATTGATGGTGATAGGAAGCCATCATAACCAACGGAATCCAGATCAATAGTCATTACACGAACACTGGAATTGTCCAGAGGGAATTTGCACAAGATCCCCAGGAACGCCCCTGAACTTTCACACGGATCCACTGTAAAATCCCAACTGTAGATGTAGGAATATGAGGGTATGGACACCGGATCAATGGATTGCTTGAATAAGCGAAGAATTTCAATGTCTGATGCCAGTGTTGACGAATGAACTTCTGTTGTTTTGCAGAGCAGGACCATGGTTACAATGATGGATCGTAGACAACAGGAGAGGAAGAAGTGCATTTCCCTGGCCATTACTCAAGGATAGTTGGGTGAAACTTGGGTTTCTCGGCTCTGAAACGAAACCCATCGCTGTATTCGCTTCTTATTACAGAAAAGCATGTGATGTTCATTGCAAGAACGTGGATACCCATGCCAAGAAACATAAACTACATGTAGCAAGAACTTAGGAATTTCACCTACCCTTCTTTCTTTCAGAACAAGCTTATGATCTTCTGACTTACTCATTACACTATGGACAAAAAAATCCCAAAACTACAATTTTTTCCATGACTGTGCATTGCTTTTCAACAGGTTCGGGAAGAGCTCCAAAGTCTTTGAACTGTTGTATTCATCACCTACTTTTGCTCTGTTAACCTTTATCCTAAACGCAAAAATGTCCAACTATATACCACTAGGAAGGCTTACAGACAACACTGACGGAACCGAGAAGGCCGTTTTTCGAACAACCAACAGACTGACATAATAGTATAGGCAAACACTGTATAATTAACATCAGATTACAGATAGGCCAAAATAGCACACCTAGGGGCACAGAGCGAGATTTTGCACATAGAGAAGGGACAATAAGCAGAGTGGTATACCACCAATAGATAGGATGGTGCCCTAAGTGATCCCTATAATTAAATGACCATCGTCGTTCTCCTTCAACGTATTCCTGTAAATGCATATATATACACACATTGGCGCATGCATGTACTTATGGCAGTATGCCACTGGTTACCGGACTCGAACCAAAGAGTAAGTCCTGAGTTCATCCAAGATCAGGCACGGTGAAGTACTCATCATCATCATCATCATCTAGGACGCCAATCCTAGGCTTCTTATAGGGCACACTAGATTTGGTCTGTCTGTATGAGGTAGCGTTGGTTGGTGGTGAAACTGGTAGTTGAGGAACTTCAGCCGCTGCTAAAGCCTCTTGAGGAAGTTGCTCACCAAAAAGACCCATGTCAGCTAGCCACTCAAACTCTCCCATCTCCAGCTGCTCTTTCTGCAGAGAGAAGAGAAAAATGATAACGATTCAGGAAAAAGGAAGATTAGGAAGGCAAAGACCAATTGTCTAAGAAGAAGTTCAAGCTTACAAATTGCATCTATCTCAAGATTTCTATACAACCTTGTTAGTTTAATTTAGCTTGATGGGTGCTTAATCAAGAGATGTTCTTGAACAGAGGTGGCATGTTCGCCCCAAGACAAAGCGGATATAACTATAGACTGGTACATGGAACCATGTTTTTTGGCAGTAAACAAGGTTGATATTTGTCCTTACCTTCTCAGTTGATTCAAGATCTGAGAACTGCAGTAAGTCATCAACAGCCCAAGAAGAGGGGAAGCTTGATATATGCTGTGCAGGCAATTTATTTGAACTCCGTTGGGAATTCTGATTGGGTGGCTCCAAGCGACTCTTTTCAGCATCCTTGGTGCAACTAGAGCTTAAAGCCACCCGGATTCCGGTGGCCAAGAACCGCCGGTGGTTTGCAGCAAGGCTTCCGGCTGGATGGATTGGCTCATCGCAATCCCGGCAAAAGAGTGCTCTGTCCTCGACACAGAATATGAAAGCTGCCTTTTCCTATGTATCAAAGGAACGTAAGAGATGGTTACATGTGGAATACAGAAAAATTAAGAGACGAATTTTCCTTTACAAGATCATAAATCTTTTCGAAAGAACAGTAAGAAATGATATTCTATGTTGCTTCTTTAAGTTTGTCTAGCAACGTTCAAACTTAAAGAAACTTCCTAAGAGGGTCTAGAAGACTTCCACACAAGATTTTCTAATTGTCGAAATAGAAAGTTCAAATCTGGCAAAAGCAGCAGAGTAGTAAACTATTACAGGACAGCCAAAAGGAAGTGCCGACAAAATAAATATCACGAGATCCAAGTAGATTAGGAGGTTTGGATGGAAATTACTTGGCATATGTCACATGGAGGCAGCTGGTTTGAGAGGCACTGAAGGAGAAGCCTTTGATGCTTGCTTGCAAGCTTGTTTGCTGCATGCACTTCAATGTCGCATTTCGCACAAAGGGCTGCCTCGTCTGCGCAACAGATCACCGTGGCTGGAGCTTTCTCGCATACATCGCATTGGATCTTCATCTTTCGAGTGGATTTCGCCTAGTGAATGTAATATATCTTGAATCTCGACTTCACAGCTTTTGGGCCACTTTCTGCAGGGACCTACCCTGTTCTAGTCGCCTGTTCACTTGCATTCAAATTCAGGTTGAGTCAAAATATCAGCACACCGACCGAGTTTTGGAGAAAGATGAACACAGATTTCAGTTCCAGCAGAATTGAAGAAAACTAGAGAGCCCAGTATGCTGGCAACCTTTCACAAGAAAAGGGTTTTCTTTTCCAAAACCTTTTCGAGGTTTAAAAAAATCCCTTTGACAGGATTCTTGAGATGATAAACTGTCAGCCAAAAACTGAACACAATCTGCATAAACAGTTCGGGTGGGAAAAAGATAAATGAAGAGAGGACACCGTTTCTAAAGGAGAGGAGTTGAAATGATGTTAAAAAAAATCAAGTAATTGGTTTCTTAGGCAGAGAACGTCTGAAGCCTGACGAACGAAGATAAGGATTTGGATTTTGAGAATCATAATCGAGAGTTTTTGGTAGATACAGCAATGCATCGTGGGGTCACCCAATGTGTGTGGTCGAGGTGCGTTTGCAGATTGCAGGAGCTAATGGTCACGGATTATTTGAGACATTTTAAGCTTTATGGGCTGTTCTAATTCCAGCAGAACACGTATTCTTCAATAATCATACAACACCAAACATGGAGTAGAGACATTAAATGTTCTTTAATTGTTAACAAGAACAGCTGTGCGGATCCCTTGCCTGGTAGTTGCCTTTTCTTGTCTGTTCTTTTTGGTGCAATCTTTTTCTTCTTTTCAGTCTTCCTTTTTACCAGCTTTGAAAATTGGGGTGGCGAACAATACCAGACTTTTCTGCCGGAATGAATTTATCCTGAAGGGATATTTGATATTTCAGTATTAGAATACTAATTAACTAGAACAAATCATACCAATGCTTATGCATTTCCAGCATATAAATGGTCAAGATTGACTGATTATAATACTTGATCAGTACGGATATACAGGATATCCAGGAACAAGACAGGACTCCAGGGTGTAATTGTTGTATCTGTTTTGCAGGACAGATACTATTGAAGATCTATCATCATGTCTTCTCCCACCAATTTCTTTGCAAACATCCAAACACAGCTTCTGTGACTAATCCATGGAGTCAAAAGGCATATCTTTGCAAGCAATTGGAGAAGATGGCTGGACAGTCCCTGGAGTCTTCCATTGTAAGAACTGATATAGACATGCATACCTTAAAAGACTTGTCCTACAGCTGACGTGATAGTACATTTCCAGGTCAAAAGGTCATAGCCCAATAGCTAGAGCGGTCCATTGCCCACCCACAAACTGGGCTTGAATCCAAGAACGTGCTTGCCAAAAGAGACCACAGAAATGGGCTGTATCCCACCCCAGTCCACATTCATTGCCTATTGATTATAAGGAACAACGCGTTAGGTACTGCCAAGTCTGCTATGACAAAGTCTTCGTTGACTGGAGAGTCTTCCAAGAGCCGGGTCTTCCTTATCGAAACATCCAATTATTTAAGAGAATCAGCGGAGTTGATTCTTCAGCAACTCAAACCTTAGAAACCCTACACAAGAAAAGCACCCATCTCTAGCTACAATCATCTTATCATGGCTAGTTTTGGAACCACGCAAAGGTCAAACTCCATCTCATCACCATTGGCCACCTCCACAGATGAACCAGATGAATCCAAGGACTGGACAACAAAGAAGCAGTATGACTCGACTAGACCAGAATTCAGATTGGTATGCCCCTTCAGCATCCCTTCAAGCCCTGAAGCTGCTGCTATTCGAATCATCAAAAACCTGGAACATTTCGCCTTATACTACACTCATTTCGTGTGGATCGTACTCTTCATCACCCTAATTCCTGCGCGTAAGGTCTCCTTGATCTATTTGGTGATCATGACATATGTGGCATCACTTTACCTACTTTTGCTACGCTCACTGCCAAGTTCTTTCAATATCGATCGGTATGTTGATAGACGACTGGTACTGGTTGTGATTGCTATTGCGACCATGGTGGAGCTTATTATAACTAAGGCTGGATTGCATCTTCTTATAACCTCAAGTGCAACTATACCCATTGTCTTGCTTCATGCAGCTTTGTGGGTGAGATTGGATGTGTTGGTTGATGAGCAGACAGGCGGTGGTGCCATCGAATTTGAATCCTCTGTAAACGAGTCAACACCCCTGGTCTGAATTCTAATCGTTCATTGAAGTTAAGAGATTGTTTACAGTGATCCTTATATATGTCAGAATAATGTTGAAAAAGACATGAGATGTTCCAGGTTTTTGTTTTGTTTGTTAATTTACAGAAGCTTGTGTGGCAATTTGGACCATACTAGAGAAGAGGTGTACTACTACAATAAGAAATGTGCAAGTTGTCCCCTGTAAGGAAATCTGAGAACACCTTTGAACTATGTAAATTCAATGAAAACAGAGTAGGATTCCTGTTCAAAGCTCGTATACTGAAGGATTTTCTAGGCTAATTCATATCCAAACCAGTAAGGTTCAAAGGTGTTGTGGCAGTATAATGGAATTGGGGAAGGGGACTTGGATAGAATAAGAGAGGAATTGTGAGACTCCCAGGTCTTTGAGAAATGGCACAAGACACACTGTGGTGTTCTCCATCCAACTAGTAGACTAGCAATCATCCATTTGGAGTTAGAAGCAAAGCATTGCTGCTCTGTAGTTCTTTGGTTAGCTGAACTTTTCCTGATGTCAGGAGAGCTTGAAACGATAATCCCTAATTAGAACTCAAGGTTAAGCATTCTATCTGTGGAATTGAGACATGAAGATGTATTTATTGTGAGGATATTTTGAGATGGTTTCGGATTAGATTCCGTACAAATTAAATTAGACAGTTGGGAATTACGAAAAAATTATTCTGGTAATTAACTAAGTTATTTTCATTACTAAAATCCTCCTTGGTAGCGAGGAAAGCTGAAACCTGGCAATTTACCCGGGGGATAAAAGAACATTGCTGGGAAAACCAAACAAAGGAGTGTTGCTAGTCAACGACATGTATTTTCTCTTGTGTTACGCAAACGTGTAAAGGAGGGAAAGAATCGAACGATGCTCCTTTAAACGGCATGTCTTCTCGCCAAGTCTCGATGAAACTAGGATCCGGGCGACAAGTCTTGTGTATGGATGACGGCCTCACGCATATTCTGGTTTCATCCAGTAAATTAGGGATTTTTCATTTGTGAGAAAACAAGCAAGTTACCCAAATATAAAATTAGAAAGAAAGACCTGAACTTTATTGCGAAGGTGAGATCTCCATAGCAATCTATAAGCGGGCTCTGGTCTAATTCACTCCCTGGTTGTTGTTACTTACCTCTTCAAATTTCTATTGTTTTCTTGCGCTTTCCTATTCCCGGAATAGGAATCTTGAAAGCGTAGTTCGGTGAGATTTCCCTTCGTGTACATCGAATTTGCTTATGCTTGCTGTTGAACATTTCAAGGAAAAAGTTTGGTCTCTGATTATTGGAAAAGTGCAGGTTTTGGCCCTCGCCGTATAGTTAGATACGTTGCGAGTTGGCTGCTTTCAGGGCTTACTTCTATCTTGGTGGATCAGGGTTTGTGATATTTAAGTTGGTTTTTATTTAGATGATAATTTTCTAATTTGGAACCAGTCCATTGGTTTCTTGAGCTCTGGTTTGCGTTTTGGTGTAAAAAGTTTCGATCTTTAATTACAATATTTAGGGGTGTTGCTTGGAGTGGTAAGACTGCGGTGGTAGGGAGAGAAGGTAAAAGGAGAAAAAGAAGATTTTTGTAAATGGGGAAGCCTTTGCTATATGAGATTGTTGAAAAGCCGGCTACAAGTTGCATCATTGGAGTATGCAGTGCCATATGGTTTTATATACAGAAGAAGAACATTGGATATTCCCATGTCGGATTGAGTTACGATACCGCCATTGAAGGTCAGTATTGGAGGATAATCACTTCGGCATTTTCACATATTAGTGTTCTGCATCTTGTTTTCAATATGAGTGCTCTTTGGAGTCTTGGGGTTGTGGAACAGTTGGGGTACATGGGCCTTGGTGTGGCATTTTATCTTCAATACACCCTTGTTTTGGCTGTTTTATCTGGAATTTTGGTTTTAGGGATGTACCATGTATTGATACAAAGATTCAAGTTGGAGTATTTTCGGAGAGTGACTGCTGTTGGGTACTCTTGTGTTGTTTTTGGATGGATGACAATTCTCTCTGTGAAGCAACCCACCTCGAAGTTGGATCTTTTTGGGCTTCTCTCCCTTCCCATCAGTTTTGCGCCTTTCGAGTCTTTAATTTTTACTTCGATCATTGTTCCACAAGCCAGTTTTCTTGGTCATTTGTCTGGAATTATTGTTGGGTATGCTATTGCTTGGGGCTTGATTCATGGGATGAACAATTACTGGGCAATTTCAATGCTAGGATGGATCATGGTTGTTTTTGTTTTCAGTTTGAAGCGATCTGGTACCTATGATTTTAACTTCCTGGAGATTGAATCCGTTACGGATCCTTCATTGCCTTCTGTGAGGTTTATTGGAAATAGTAGAACCTTGCAGATGAGTGCTGCACCAGTTGAAGGAATTGAACTTGTTTAGCTGCGGTCGGATATGTTCCTATCTACAAACGAGGCTTGATCGCTGAAGCGCAATGCTTAATGATTTTGTTTAGTTATGCTCTATTAAGCTGGACAGTTACTCATTGAACAACTCATTTCATGGTTGCTGAAGCTCTTCAAATACTAAATTGATCCTCTGGACTCTGGACTATTGAGGAAGAAGACAATCAACAATGTCGGCCCTTGAAGATCTCTCATTCAATAGAATTGTTATTGTTGGATGGACATCTGTAGCCTCATGTATCATGCTTCTTTGTATAGCCTTCGTTGTTAGTTTCTTATGCTCTGTTTGCCGCTCATGATTGTCTTTTATGCAATTCTCTGGTCTTCAGTATCTCACGGTCTTTGACCTCTTAAATTGCTGATATACTGTTCAACATAGATTCAAGAAGTGATATAAATGAGTTTCTTAAAGAGAATCTGACATACAAATTCAGACTTCACTCTTTTTCATTTCAGTAGTTAATGTAAATTCTACTTTTTCATCTTGTCGTGGCGTAATCATCACACTCTTGGCAAGGAGTTTGGTAATAGCTTTGTTGCTTGGTTATATTAGAAGCGCCAAACATTTTGAGTATATAAATAGAATTTTTGTTGTTAATAAGATATTCAACTTAACTCCATCCAAATTCGGGGTAGCACGGGACAAGGGTGTTTCTGTGTTTTGATGTATATGTTTCTGGTATACAAGCATTGGCCATCTTTGTAACAAAAAAGCAAAAATCTACAGCAGAAAACTTCACGTGGTAAGAATCTGACATGGTCGCATAACCATAATGACGTGAAGAACATATACAACAAAGATGGACAGGAGGAATGAAGTCAACTGAGTCATTCATTAGCTCAAATGCTTGAATGCATATTTACAAATCAGCTACTCGAAACAATACTGTTTTTCCTGCCGACAGATCACCCATAAATAAATCACAAAGAATACACTGTATGTGAATGCTGATGCTTGCTAATTCAAACATATCATGTGACATGCGAGTCAAGATGTAAGCTGTAGTATCCGTCTGTTCAGCAAATCTGCAAGTTTTGTAGTTATTTAACCAAGGGAAGAAAGTCAGTGCAAGGAACACTAGTAATTCAATTGCTTGTATACTTTAAAGGAATCATAGCTCTGGCGCGTTACCATTTCTTTGTATCTTCAGTATGTGCTTCATGGTTGGAAGATCCATTAACGTTGGCTGAGCCAGCGGTATAACCACTTTCCTGACCACCTGGATGTAAAAACTGAGAAAATCCCTGTCCAATGGACTTCCACAGCCGTGTTGGTAATGAGGACTGCACACTGTCCGCACTTTCATAAGAAGATGGTTCAAATGGGGAAGCAGAATCTGGATTCAGATTGGAAAATCTAAAAGCACCTAAGATTCGTTCTGGCAGTTCAGACTCAGTTTGGCTCTCCACTAGAAAGGCTAGGTCAACAGTCAGCATTGTGATGTAGCCAAAAGCCAGATGAACTATAGCACTTGCAACCATAGACGAGCCAATATCCACATCTACTTCCATAAGGTTCTCTGTCACACTGTATTTGCATGAAAGGGCACGTCCAATTATGCACACAGCTTGCTCCCCGACTGCCTTTCTTACAATCCATGGGCCTTTCACGATGTTGGCAATCAGTTTAAGCTTTGAGTTTCGAAACCCGTCATCCCCTTTCAAGAACTGGTCCATTAAAGATCCCTCAGGAATTGGTTCCGTAGAAACAAAATATGCCACAGCACTATAATTATCCTTACTTGGTACTTGTAGATTGAACGCCCAAATAAAAGGCTTATCATCTGTTGGAAACTGGCTGTCTATAACCTTCCTCACCCTGTTGTTCGGATCTTTTAATATTTCCCCGATCTTGGTAGAACCTTTCAGCCAGTCGAAGCCAATAGGATTAAGAAGATATTCACCAGCAGGGATCTTAACCCTGCTTGTGAAATAGTCTGGACCTCTTACCATGAAATTGTCCCCAGGAGGGGATGCCCAACCATTTGGACAATTATCTGGATCAAGTAATGGGACAGCTCCCTCAGATTTTACCCTCTCCATCCACTGATGCTCACTTGAATTGCTGAGGCTGGCCATAGGTCTTATTTGACATTGCATATTGGACATTATACATAAGGAAATGGAATCAGTAACTGCAATGTAATCTGACAACTTTGCTACCAACTAGTATGTCTTTCACAGCATTTGAACCGTGCCAAAGTAAAATCAATAACCTCATCGAGTAAACCAGCAGCTTCCCAAACCTTACACTACCTCCATCAAAGTACACAGGCAGGTAGAAATATAAAGCATTAGGCATTAAACGACTAAGAGGGGGACGGCAACCTTGACTTTCTACTCAACCTAGTTGTTTAAGAACCGAATATCCACAGAAAACCATTTCCAATTTTCGCAAAGTCGGAGTAAGAGTTCAAAGACAAGTATCAAACCATAAACTGTCAATTAAAACAAAAAGAACACAAACAAGTAAACCCACAAAGCTGAAAATTCACAATAATCGATAGAGCGAAGACTATGCACCCAACACAAAAAGCTCTAGCAATCCACAAAATTTAGCCAGTATAGAGTAAAATAACCTCCATTAACACACAGAACCCAGGAGAAAACACGCACCAGAATTCCTGGACGAGCATAAACTCACTGCATACGTAAATTCAGTACAACCCAACAATGAAACAAACGGAAATGGACAGAAAGCTCTAACCTTTAACTGCAGAGAAAAGCAGGGACACTGGGCAAACAATATTCAAAACAAACCCAAACTGGAGAGAGATGCAAAGACGACAAGTCAAGGTATCGCGCGCTATGCTACTTTTATTAAACAGAAGCTTCAAGGACAACCTTCCTCGAAGCTGTTGGGTTTTCCGCTCCGCTTTTTCTTTCACAGGAAAAAAAAGGGAAAAAGGTAGGATCTTTAATTAACCGGTAACCGGCAACCGGCCAAGCAAAAGAAAGGTTCAATGAATTGGAAGTTCTGATTAAATAGGCAAGGGATTTACCGGGTGGATAAGTAGCAGCAAACACACTCATAGATTTCCTGTTCTGACAAGTAATAGAAGCTCCACGTCTCCTGGTACCGCTTTGCTGATTTGTCATTTCAATATTGTCCCTTATCAATAACATTATTTACATTCCAGTCCCCAAGCTTTCTTGTTGACCCCACTCAACCTTTACATGTGGGTTTTGTACTTATTACTGGTAATGCCTGAGGGTATCGACAAAACGGAAGAGAATAACAAAGTCTGGTAGTCGACAAACACCTATTAATGAAAGGAACATGCAGATTCTGCATGGGCTCCATGAGGAGGTGAAGAAACACAGTAAAGTAATCCATTATTTACTCTTCTGAATATCTGTTTCTGATGGACTGTCATATTCATAAATGGTAACGCGTATTTTGGCAAGATTTGATAATAAATGGTTCTGCTTACCAATAGGGAAGAATGCGAAGAACATGGCCAACAACCTGCAACCTACTTCTGACCGCAGAGTGCTCACAGATAGTGCATGATATAAACTTTCAGAGTGATGAAATTCACAAGGCTGAGTACTTGTGATCTTCCCAATTCACTCTTTGGCCGTACGTACTGGTGAAATCCTCTCATTTTCTGTCTACAAAGGATCTCAGATGGAGAGTAAATATGGAGGGAGTTTGTTGCAGCATCCACTCCTTCTTATTCTTATTATAGCCGTAGGTTTTGTCATGATGGATCCCTTTGAGATGGGGCCATTGGGAGGGCTTGATTTTAAGCCTGTGAAGCATGAGATTGCACCTTACGATCAAGTCATGCAAAATTGGCCGAGAGACAATAAGAGCAGACTGGGGAAAGGGAATCTGGAGTTTGTTGATGAAGTTTTCGGACCCGAATCCTTGGAGTTTGACAACCTGGGGCGTGGCCCCTACACAGGATTAGCTGATGGACGCGTTGTCAGATGGATGGGAGAAGATGTTGGGTGGGAAACATTCGCGCTGGTTACCACAAACTGGTGAGTTCTACTAACGCCTAAAGTCTAAGAGTCAAGCATAAAAGTTGAAGAAAAACAGAGAATTCAAATATTCAAATCTCTCTTATAAATCCCACTTATCATAGTTCATGATTTGATGCCTTTAGTTTAAAAAGAAAATATATCGTCAGGACTATTCTCTCATGGAATTCTAGATTAGTTATGTCCTGTTAGGGAATATAAAGAAATGAGGCAGGGGATGAAGAACTAAAGGACTAGGATAAACAATAGATACAAAAAAAAGAAAGGACTAGGATAAACAGGGAAAGGGTTTTACTGGTTCAAGGTATGGATTAACTTGGAGAATTCTGGAGGACTGGTTCGATAAATTTTTCCAGGTTATTTACTGTATCATCATGGTTATGTACACGCAACTGGTTTTGAAAGGTCAAAGGAGCTTTGCGCTGGAGGTGTCGATTCAACCACGCATAAGCAGTGGAAGCATGAGAAGCTGTGTGGTCGTCCACTGGGCCTGAGGTTTGACAAAGAGAGTGGACAATTATACATTGCAGATGCTTACTATGGCCTTCTGGTTGTTGGACCAGAAGGAGGAACTGCTACTCCTGTCGCAACCCATGTGGGAGGGGAAGCAATTCTCTTTGCAAATGACCTTGACATACACAAGAACGGGTCAATCTTCTTCACAGACACTAGCAAGAGACATGACAGAGTGTAAGCCGACTTGTAATTGACATCAAATGATTAATCTTTTGTTTTCTGAGATAGAAATAATTTGAAATTTGTCTGGCAGAAAACATTTCTTCATACTGTTAGAAGGAGAAGCCACAGGTAGGCTTCTGAGATATGATCCTTCCACAAAGACAACCCACAAAGTACTGGATGGCTTAGCATTTCCAAATGGAGTGCAACTATCAAAAGACCAAAACTTCATTCTCTTCACCGAGACTACTAATTGCAGGTGATGATTCGCGTATTTATGGTGTTGGGTCCAAGAATCTCTGATACAGTATGCCTGTTGATCAGTTTCTAATAAAAATTAATACATTTGTGGTACTGTTTCAGACTAATGAAATACTGGCTGGAGGGTCCAAAAACTGGAAGCGTGGAACTAGTTGCCAACTTGCCTGGTTTTCCTGACAATGTGAGGTTAAATGACAAAGGACAATTTTGGGTAGCAATCGACTGTTGCCGGACTCCGTCTCAAGAGGTTCTTACACATCATCCATGGATGAGAGATCTCTACTTCCGGTTACCAATCCGAATGAGCCTTTTAGCTAGGATGATGGGAATGAAGATGTACACAGTTATATCACTCTTCAATGAAGTGGGAGAAATATTGGACGTTCTCGAGGACCAGGAGGGGGTAGTGATGAAGCTGGTGAGTGAAGTCAGAGAGGTACAAGGAAAACTTTGGATAGGAACTGTCGCTCATAACCATATAGCTACCCTCCCATATCCTTAACTTCCTTAAGAACCACCGCATTTGTTTAACTGTTCTGTAGTAAAAGCTCCCATGGAGCAAGAATTTGTATAAGTACTAATAAGTAAATGAACTGGTCCGTTGGTTGCCCTGTCTTCCTCTGAGCAAAAATGACGCTCTAGCAAAAAGCTGTAAGGTAATGTTATGTAATGCTTCTCCATGATTAAAAACCTGTCAGGATTGGACAATTATCGGTGCAGATGCTACTTATGAAATTCTCCATCTGTAGAAAGTGCTCTTTTCTTTCAAGATGAAATGGCATCTTAGCTAAGAACCAACGACTATCATCGGAGGAGTCGTGCAGTTATATGGCATCTTAGCTAATGGAGGAAAAACAGTTGTAAGAGGCCGACACGTCTTCCAGCTATATGGCAACCAACTGAACTGAAACCGCCATGTGTTCTTTCATACTGGTCCCACCTTCCTTTTAGAGTCGAACGACAGCCAGCGTCTGGCCTGGCATGTGATATTTTGGAGACGTGTCAGATTAACACAATCCCATATAACAAGGAGGATGAACTTGACACGTGAGTGTACATCATCAACGAACTGAACTGCATGTTCTCTGTCCCTTTAAGTTCCTCGGACTCCAAAGTTCAAGCCTTCTAGAACGAGAACGGCCTGAATCTTAAATCTTAATTTGCCACCATAATCGATCAATATATCAATCATGCACAGGCTGAATCCACTTCGCTCAAAATCGAATTCTATCAAAACCTATCTTTCCAATCTAGCAAAGTCGGGAAGTAGCACTTCTCGATGCACTCCATCTACTTCTCAAAAATACCTTACCTCTGATCCATATCCCACTCAAGCAGAAAAAGAGTATTACTTTTTTCGCCGTTTCAGTGGTTCTCCAGGTTTTTTGGCCTCTCAAGCTTGTTTTAAAAGGTTTCTCTCGTCTGGGTGTTGGCTAAAATATACCAACTGGAGTAATGCTTTCCCAAATAAGGATTCCCTCAGGAGATTTAGCAGTGACGCTGAAAGAGAGTCAATAGAGTACGATGTTGTGATTGTCGGAGCTGGACCTGCTGGCTTGTCTGCTGCAATAAGATTGAAACAATTGTGCCGTGAAAAGGGTGTGGATTTATCAGTCTGTGTTGTTGAGAAGGGTGCTGAAGTAGGTATGTTATTTTTTTTGTTTGTTCACCTTGTTGATAATTATAAGGATTTTGGATTTACAAGGTGGTTTTGTTTCATCCTGGCGATTTCCTTCTAAGGGTTGTTGTGTGAGTATGTCCTGTTGGCTTCTAACTTGGTTAAGCGCTATTGATTTAGTATCGGTTTTTTCTGCAATAATTGTGGTTTATAGTTTTCGCTCTTTGCTTGATTCTGTATCATCATAGGCGCGCATATCCTATCTGGAAATGTGTTTGAACCTCGAGCGCTGGATGAACTCCTCCCGCAGTGGAAACAGGAAGAGGTTCCACTTTCTTTTTTTTATATATATTTTTCCTCTTCCATTTTTTTTGTTGCAAGGTGATGTGCTTATATTAGTCAATATCATGCTCAAGAATAATCATTTCAATGATTGTGAAGATGGAACGGAGATTCACTACTGTCATGCTTAACTTAAGTACATAAAAAAGTTAGCTCCTTCTAGTTGATTCTGTACTTAGAATTGGGTATTTTCATGGCTTAAGTGCTCATTGTCATAGCTGGCTGAACAATAGGAATTTCCATGGAATGTACTGCCAATTATACGTTTCAATGTTGTGCGTTTCTTGTTTGGTTGCAGGCACCCATCAGCGTTCCTGTTTCATCCGACAAGTTTTGGTTCCTTACAAAAAATCGTGCATTTTCGCTTCCAAGTCCTTTTGATAACCGTGGGAACTATGTTATAAGGTATACTTTTAGATTAGGCATTTATTGGCCGGCCAAATGAAATCTTTTCAACTCATATAACTGACTTTGTTGTGGTTCGGGTTTGTCAGATGGCAACTTTTGTTCTCAAGATTCTGTCTGACTCTAATTTTACATTTACCGAGCATAGATGCGATTCAGTTCAACATTAATGATGTTTATATTCTGCTGATCTGATTGTTGGGGTCATGACAAATAAACGGGTTGCTGCATGTTGTTCCTATTCTGCAATTCATCAAAGGTTTGAATATGGTGATCTGACTGCTGTTTTCCCAGGGTTGTGCATGTTTCCTTGCTATTCATAATCCTGCAGATTATTTATCTTCGTCTGAAACTGTTGTAATAGATATTATCTTGGTGAAACTGGAGAATCATGCTTTGGAATCCAAGTGCCTTGTTATGTTTACTCTTTCCTTTCCATTCGTATTTTGTACTCGCTTCACAACTCTCCTTTCCAGTGATATGATGCTGTCATTTCTGGAATCAAGCTTATCACAGTAGGTCTCGTGATGCAGTTTAAGTCAATTGGTGAGGTGGATGGGGGATAAAGCTCAAGAATTTGGAGTGGAGATATATCCAGGTTTTGCTGCTAAAGAGGTATTGTTGCTATGGCTTCACTCTTTTTTTGCTTAACAAACCACCAAGTAATGTATTTACAGGTTCGTGCAATTCTGACAGATCTTGTATGATGCAAATGAAAATGTGGTTGGAATTGGAACTAATGATATGGGAATTGCAAAAGATGGTTCTAGAAAGGAGAATTTTCAGCGTGGTGTGGCATTAAAAGGTGTTCACTCTCCAACATGGACACACAAGCATACACAAATCCCATGCATGCCTGTGCACATAAAGAGGCACTTGCCTGCTTTATTCATTCCTTGGTTGGCTCTCATCCTGAAGACGGTTTGGTGGCAGAAAATGTTTCATTCCCTGGAAAATAAATTGAGAAAATGACACTAACTTATGCATAATTACTACTGCATTATAGTTTGCCTAATTAGACATGGTATTATACGGAGGCACTCTCTTCAGGGCTCTATTGATATCTGCCTGGAGCATTCCCTTTACGGTTTGAACACATTATTCATTACCATCTTAATGCATTCCATTGTGAGCCCATGCATCCCTTTGTGAGATCATGCATGCATAGACGCCAAGTTCTGCAGCATTCTGTGCTGTGCTCACCAGTTATTATTAGTTGCTTGAATGATACATCTATGTTTGAGTATGATGCATCTTGAATGTCATGATGTTTTTTTTTATGAAAATATATGCTATGCAGCCTGATTAATTTAGCATCATCCTGTGCTGATATGGATGCATAAACATGTAGGTCGTGTAACGCTTTTGGCTGAAGGATGTCGGGGATCATTATCCGAGGTTTGCAATTTAGCTTTCAAGCTTTAGTAGCTGCTATAGGGTTTCGAATTGTTGAATCCTTTAGCCATGTACCAATAGCAGGTTTCATTATTCTTCATAACAGAAATTAATTAGGAAATACAGATTGAGAGAGAAGTCGCATGCTCAACATCAAACTTATGCTTTGGGAATCAAGGAGGTAATCATTCTGCTCAGTAGCTTGCGTTTTACTGCTTGTTACTGGTTTAGAATTTCGATATCATGTTACTCTTACATGCATTGTCATTGCTGCATAGCTACTGTGTTTGATATGTTTGTGGCAATATAAAGATGACTTTTTGTTTCCATTCTTCTTTAGAAGCAGACTTTTATCTTATTCTATGGATGAGATTTTATGATTCTCACAGACTTTGAGAGATTTTCTGGTCGATTTGTTCAGGTTTGGGAAATTGATGAGAGCAAGCATGAACCAGGAGCAGTTCTTCATACTTTGGGATGGCCTTTGGATAATGAAACATATGGGGGATCATTTTTATATCACATGAAAGATAGGCAGGTAAGCAAAAGGTTCCTCTGTTCTGTTTCTCTGCAATTTGGTGGACTGCCTTGTTGCTAAGAAATGAATAACAGTATGGCTGTGCTATTGAAAAAACTAGTAAATCTCAGAATGCACTCCAATAATACAAAAGATAAATGGCAAACGTTCACTAGCATCTGGATAAGTTAGCACCTGCATAGGCCATCCAGGAAGATATTCTTAAGTACCATAGCTAATTGAAATGCATCCAAAGGGAGCAGCACTGTCCCAGTAAACAGAAGCTGGCACTGTCAACTTGTATTCTGTCAGAAGGGAGTTAACAGCCCTTTGTGATTATCTGGAACTTTTTCGAGGAAAAGTTACTGCCTAACAACTTCAGAATTGTAGTTCAACTCCTTTTTACACAAGATATCAAGCTGCATTTTGTTCAATAGTGTCTTTAAACTTTCTTGTGAATCCTCGACTAAGAAATGCTTAAGCTTATGTTGCTTCCTTCATTTTTTCTTAGCATCTATTAATTGTATTCGGAAGTTGCTATCTTTAATTGACTTGAAGTATCAAGGTTAGTGTAGTGTGTGATTATCTGAATCAAGTTTTTAGAGATTATTTGGCATGCATTCTCCGGCATTCTTTATCTGTCATTCATTCTTACTTATTCCACCCCAAATCCCCCACCTTTCTTTCTCTTTCTTATACAAGTTCCACGAGTCAGTGTGTATCTCTTGCTTGAAATGCAGGTTTCAATTGGGCTAGTGGTTGCTCTGAATTATCGCAATCCTTACTTGAACCCTTACGAGGAATTTCAGGTAAACTGTTTTTTCAGGTCTTTGTCCCATATCCTAAATGCTTTTTCCAGTTAAGGAATACATAGATGAACTGTACTGCTTATCTTCAAATGCTTCCACTTGTTGGTTATGCTGATGTGCTCGAATATGAATTTGTCAGTGTTTGCAGCCCTTAATTTTTTATAAATGTGCAAGTTAAGAAACTCACCCACTTTCTACCTTTTGCATAGAAACTTAAGCATCATCCTTCCATCAAATCGATTTTGGAAGGCGGAACTGTGCTTCAGTACGGTGCTAGAACTTTGAATGAAGGTGGTATTCAAGTGAGTCAGCAATCTCTCTTATAGGCATATCAAATTAAATTTTCGTATATCCAAAGCAATGGATAATGTGATTATTACTGGCATCTGAAAAAATTTAGAAAGTTAGCCGCTAATGATACTTTTAGAAAATACACTTAACCACAGATTAGCTGTTGATTCAGACATTACAGATGGTGTATTCTGCGGTTGTTAGATTTGTATTCTGTACATATGTGAATTTGATGCTAGTCAAATTTCAGTCGATTCCATATCCAGTTTTTCCGGGGGGAGCAATTATGGGATGTTCAGCTGGATTCTTAAATGTACCAAAGATAAAGGGAACACACACTGCAATGAAATCAGGTATGATAGTGAAAATTCTCCAAAAGTTAGGGATCTGAGTAACCTTCCCGCATCTTCCTGGTAATATGAACTGGGGAGACTAATTTTCTGGCTTGGAATCGTACAGGCATGCTAGCTGCAGAAGCTACATTCAGTTCACTTCATGGAAGCTCGACTTTGGAATCATATTGGGAACATCTAAGGAGCTCATGGATATGGGAAGAACTCCATAAAGCTCGGAACTATCGACCTGTCAGTGAATCAATCTCCCGTCCTTTTTCTTTTCTTCCAAAATCTACAAGTGCTCCTGTTGTTAAACACAGCTTCACCTTACATTTAAGAGTTTTATGTTTTTTACTCTTTAACTTTTCTAGTTGACCAGGAACCTGACATGGTCATATGTTACCTTTCTTTAATGGATTAGAATCGTAACAGGACAACATATATTGTGTATAGTTTGGAAAATTCGACTTTAAGCTGCTCTTCAGTGGTCAGTATGTAGCCTAGTATATACGTGTTTAGAGTAGTCTAAACAGTGGACACTCTTTAATTTCAAAAAGAAAAAATAGCAGGCTTTATCTAAAACGTGTTTAGAGTAGTCTATTTCATTCTGAAAAGATTTAATTTTGCAGGCATTTGAGTATGGTCTCGTTCCTGGGCTGACTATAAGTGCTCTAGAACAGTAAGATCTTTACCTGAACTAAATCTTACTCTTCATTGCTTTGATAGTACAGTTTTTTAACGATGTAATACATTCATTATTTTTTACATGTCTTACATTGTGGCTCAGCTATGTAATGAAAGGGAAGACCCCCTTTACACTGAAGCATGGGAAACCCGACCATGAAGCAACAAATGTACGCAGAGTGTTTTTACACTGTGTTTCAGATTAGATGACATGCTCACAATCTGTATTTACTAAAGAAATTAGCAAAACTGTATCGGTGGATTGGTATGTTTGTGCCGATCATGTTAACGTTTATACGAGAAGAGTTAATAAATTGTTTGATGTTTTCCACTTTAGATTTAATTTTGCTTCAGTGAACTTCTAATCATTGCATACTCCGGAATAGTTGCAGTTGCTGCCAAATTCTATCTTGATTCATCCACTTTCTTCTTTGCAGGTTGCAGAGAAACACTCCCCAATTGAATATCCAAAGCCAGATGGAATTTTCTCTTTCGACGTACCAACCTCTCTGCACAGGTCTTTAAACATTTGCATAAATGTGGATCATTGTATCTGTCATATACTACAAAATTTGGGAACATCTCTACCCCATGAAAAAATGGATTCCAGAATGATATGACAGATAATGAAAGTTCTCGTATCAGCCAATTTAAGTTTATTGTTTTTGCCTTGTCAGTTTTAAGCAATTTTTCTTTGCTTATTTAGGAGTAACACAAATCATGAACACGATCAGCCAGCTCATCTTCGTCTGAGGGACCCAAAGATTCCTGAGACTCTGAATTTGCCTGTATATGCTGGACCTGAGTCACGATACTGTCCTGCTCGTGTATACGAGTAATGTGGTTTCCTGTTGTGGCTTGTGCTTTAAGTTCCTAGAAGGATTCATCTCTCACGCACCTTCTCATCTTTTTTTCTTATTTTTGTATATATACAAACAGGTATGTTTCAGATGAAAAGAGTCAGCCGAAATTGCAGATCAATGCTCAGAACTGTTTACATTGCAAGGTATTTGTGCTCTACATTCTCCGATCATACTGGATTTTTCGTAAAAGTTCAAGGCCTATCGCCTCATCACGCATCCGGAATCCTGAAGAGTAACTCTTCCGCTCTCTGTTTTCTAGTCGGGCTTGCTCGCATTCACCTTTGCTACTGCATTCGTTTCATCTTTAGCTTGCTGTTCCTTGCAATGTCATGTACTTAATCTTATTTCCAGGCTTGCGATATCAAAGACCCAAAGCAAAACATTGAGTGGACGGTGCCGGAAGGAGGCGGCGGCCCCGGGTACTCCGTCATGTAGCCGAAGTAGAGTTACACATCATGCTGGCATCTATACCTTTTTCATCTGTACTAACCATATACAGACTCTTATTAACAGCTGAATAAAAGCTTCAGCCCCTGGTTACATTGCGGGTTGGTCTTTAAGATCATTCGTTTCTGTTTACATAAGAGGAGTCAAATCATCTATCACCCCTTGATATCAAATACATGCAGAGGCACCGAAGCCGGAGGTTCTTTTACTAGTAACTAGAGATTTATCTCTTGATATTCCTCGGGAACCTTATGATCTAAGATGGCTCGTGGCAATTGACCCTACCGGAATAATACATCTGAAACAGGTCGAGCACTGAGACGAACATGACCATACCGGTATGATAATAGGCATGCTATGCATGGATGAGAACATGACAATGTATATACATATTCCAGAGCAACTAAGAGTTGGTTCAGGGGTGACCTGAGAGCAAACCTCGATCGGAAATTAAACAATAAATTGCAAAAAAGAAGCTGCAAGAACTATTGCACATAACCCAGAATCCATCTCCAACCAACAGTATAGAATAAACTACCTAACAAATATAAAACATAACACATAGTCTATGACCCAACCGATACTATAATATCAAACTGCCTAACGAATAAATGCAATAGTGTACTGGAATGAGAAGAGGGCAAAACATCCTATCTGAGAGGACTGCAACTAGGATTTCAAAAACTACCAAGTGTTGTTCATGAGCTTCCTGGACTACTGAACATGATCTGCTGGTCTCAATCCTTTGGTCCAGGGGAAGAACTGGCATCGGAAGCACTGTCTTTCTGACTCGGAGAAGGTGCAGATCCTCTCATTTTCAATTCTCCCGTTGCTTGTTCTTGCTGTTGCTGCAATTGTTGAACCTGATGCAGATGATTCTGCTGAAATTGATGCTGTTGCTTATGAGATTGGATTTGAAGCTGCTGAAACTGCTGAGCAGTTAAGAGAGTGTGCATCACTTGGTTGTTGGGATAGAATCGCTGGCCTCCTCCAAAAGATGGATAGTTCATCATCGGCCCACCATTAGTCATACCCTGACCAGTCAGTACCTTCAGGTGCTGAATCTCTTCCTTCAGTGCTTCATTTAATGCTATTGCATGAGGGAGATAGAAGTACCATTAGCCATATCAAACATCACAACTAAGAATCATTCCTTTTTTTACAGTAAAGCCTAATCACAAACTCCCACTGTAAATAGAAAAGTAAATACTAAAGCCTTGTCCTTAAAGCCTACCTTCTAAGACAGGTGAGAATGCGAAATACTGGAAATGCTGATTGTTAGAGTTTGCAGTCAAGCAGTCAAGACAACAGAAAGCAATCAGCCCTCATCAAAATATCATCAACAACAAAAAGATAAACACAAACATGTCTGATTCGTACAAACCAGTGATTACCCTGTCAAAGTTATATACTTCTGTTGTTATAACTTATAACACATCCTCTGTACCTCATAACATTCATAAGCAGACAAGATACTGATCACGTATTGCATTGAACTTCAAGAATCATCAAGTTAATGATCAAAAAAATACTAGCAACTAACACATAATCATAGTCTAAAGCTAAAGACAATTTTGGACGCTCAATAATGTAACCATCGCAACAGTTAAACATGTAGTGTATTCATCTTTTCCAACATGTGGCGCGTTTCAAGTTCCAAGGCTTCTTTCCTTAAGGATAACAGAGAAAAGAAAAAAAGGTACGGAACAAAAACAATTATATTTGTTTTATTATCATTCAAAAGAAAGTTTGCATGAGAAGCTCACCATCCTGCAAGTGGACCTGCTGCTCCATTGTTTGCAACCGCAGTTTCAGTTCACTATTTTCTGCAGTCAGGCCATTTGTATCCCTCTGTACACAAAATAAACCAATTAACCAAAAGAAAATAAGTTTATCCTCAGTATTGCGATGGATCTATAGCCACATGCAGAGTTCAATACACTTTAGATTAAAAAGAACTTCTAACTGCTCCACAGTGGACAGAATTAATCTACTACAACTTGTATAGTATCACCAAGCAAGACCAGGTATTTTCTATTGAATATAAAATGATTATCACATGTTACCTGAAGCAGAGTCAATTGAGCAGACAACGATGTTGCTTCTGTTTGCAAAGTCTGTACTTTCCGTTCGAGTTCAGCTATGTACCGCATCTTCCTCTCCTTTGAACGGGCAGCAGATTGCCTATTGGCCCAGATTCTATTACACGGAAGAAAGACCAACATATGAGACGTTAACATTGAACACTTACATAATATGCAAGACTTTTCCACACAATCAAACATGATGCATCGCTGCCACAATTTTAGAGCAGACCAGACTGCATAACAAATAGATAATATGAAAGAACCTTTTAGCACGTTTGGGATCAACAAGAGCAAGTTCAGCAAGCTTAGCAGCAGACAAGGCTTTCTTAGAATCAGCTGAAGCGAGATCTTCGGAACCCGAAAGCAGCATCTCAGGCTTGAGACTGGCGGAGCCATCCATTGACTGGCTGTGTTGGTGCCTAATTCTAGGCCTGTCACTGGGCCCAGCTCCCAAATCAATCGCCATAGGTGCCAGGGTTGGTACCGAAGCTGCTGCTGCTGCAGGATTGGAGGACTCCCCTCCTGATGTGGCTGAGGATGAATTGAACTTATCCATGTCAAGATACATCGACAACAAATCCTCCTCAGTTTCATCAGAGAGAGATGGCCCGTCATTACCCCCCACAACACCGAGATCACTGTCAAAGCTGATATCATCCGGGAGGGTGAGAATCTCTGAGTGGGCACGGCGGTGGCCATAATTCTTCATTGGATTATCAGGCATTCGGTTAACGTCATGACTAAAGCGGTTAGACTCTGATCCAATACCAGAATGACTGGACTGGTCTGGACTGGAACCTGGAGCCAATGGGGGTAATGGAGAGGAGGATGGCTCAGGTTTGATATTAAACGAATTCCCAGATGGGGGAAAATTAGAGAAACGGCCCGATGGGGGTGGCAAACCACTGTGGTGGGCAGGGGTTTTATCCTTATCCATCTTGAGACCTCTCAAAACCCTGCTCAGTAATAACCTTTGACAACTAGTTCAACGGAAGAACAGGTTGCGAGGAAAGATCATGCACAGTGCCAAACAGAAAAATAACAAATAGATTGTGATTTTGAAACCTACTTTCCGATCAATATCCTAACACTTGCAGAGAAAAAGAAAAGCCTAGCAAACAAGTATTACCAAATAAGCTCTGTAACAGATTCTACGGGACACAGATATCACAGAAACACCAGCAAGTAGTGATTGTGAAAATATTGACCAACAGAATGCTGAAAATGAATCTCAAAACGTGAAATCAAAGAAGAAAGCCTCAAACTTTAGACACCAAACAGTTGGAACAAACAAGCCCCCTCGGATAACCAGAGATCTGGGAAGCACAAGTTTAGACACACAAACAGAAAGAAATCACAAGTTGGCAGCTAAGAACAAGCAAAACCCATAATTCAATAACAGAGAAACTCCCCCGGGATTGATGGGCTGTGGCATTCAAGGAAAATGAGACATGAATTCTATAACTCAGATTTTTTTGGTGGGCTCAGATCTTCCCTCCCTATAAAAAAAGAAGAAAAACAGAAAGTAGAAAGTGAAAAGTGAAAAGGATGGGAAAAAAGAACACTCTCGGCCTTCAACACAGAAAGCGAATCCTATTCATTATTCAACCCTCACCCCCCATCATTCCACATGGTGATACGAAAGAGACACAAGACCACCATTATATATACCAATACAAATCTATCTATTCACTTGCATATACGCGCGTAAACAGTGTTCCCAGCCTGCAATTATGGCAAGGTGAACTTCTTCTACATTTCCAAAGGCATAACCTTCCGTAAGGAATTTGTCTACCCATATTGGCTACTCTCAAATTATTTATATCAAAATAGGGAATAGAAATCACTTTTACAGTAATACCATTTAATGCTAGTTCTTGTTATCTAAAAGCATCGGTATATTACTGGTCTACCATATACGGGCATACGCATTCGTATACTTTACCATGTGTGGGCATGGGAGTGGCTTAGGGGTTTCCATCTATTACATGTATGATGCCATGGATGTGGATGATGTCGTTCAGACCAAGGAGGGGGTTACGTGTACAAGAGAGAAGTGACATCAGCCATGCCATGTGTAGCCGTGTAAGAAACGGGCAGACTGGATAAAGAGTGAAAAAGACGTTTGTTATGGTGTGGTTGGTACAATTGTCCAAGGATGGATCAATGAAAGATGTTTTTTTATTTATTTTTATATTAGAAACAATACCTTTTTATGGATTTTAGGATTAAAAGGAAACTAATTAATGTTTATCAAATAAAATTTACCCAATTGAGATAAAGCTTTTCCTAATGAGAATGGCGGGTAAGTGAGATTTTACAGGATTTTTTTTTTTTGACAGATGTGTTATATAAAAACTGAGAATATTGATATTGGAGATAAGTAGATATTTTGTTAAAAAAATACACTTGATTATTAAGTTATGGAAATCCATGTATAATTTTTTTAATGGAAATAATATAATAGAGCTTAACTCAATAATGTACTAATAATGGTGGCAAACTACTCTAAATGGGAACCATATTCCATGGGATGATAATGTATACTATTTGACATCTACCGTGAAGTTAGGATGCTATTTTTTAAAGATTATAAATAAATAAATAAATAAACCCTTTGTCAACATTTGGAAGCTTGTTTATCAAGGTATATATGCGTTAAGATAATAAAACGGCCCATACAGATATATTTAAATGGATCAACTATGGCCCATGACCCTTCAGAGTCAAATTCTTGAGCGACACGAAACAGGTTGCATGTGATCAATGGCAAAGAATATCCCACGCCACGAGTACAAGTGCAAGGAGGAATAAGTTCAATGAAAAGGAGGGAGAACTGCAGTAAAAGAATAAATCTTTTTTTTTTCTATTTACTGGCAAAGGAACTATAGGACTTTAAGAAGAATGATGTTCCACTTGGTCTTGAAAGCAATCCGTCAAAGATGGTATAGCTTAGAGTGGTTCAGTTGTTGGGTTACATTAAAGAATTCAAGGACGTGAAACCATTGATCCCATCTCTTTAGTCTGTGAACCGCCACTGTTTCTTTTATAAGGTCGTGTGAGCACCTTCCGTTTGTTCCTGGATAATCATACATTGCAGGCTTATTAGAGAACCGATTCTTGGCCTTGTTTCCCACTCTGAACCAGTTCCCTACCATCTTGTCCTCCGGGCCGTTCGTGGCATTTACAGGGACCGGAGAGTTGCTGATCCATTCGACGAGATCCCAAGATAACAGAAACCCCATACCTGACATGTACTCCACAAACGGGTTCATGCTGTTGCATGGGATTACAAAACCATAGTATAAATCAAACCTGGGGAGTGGTTTTAGAGACGAAGACAACGCCTCCAGTCTTATGAAAACGTCATCATCTGCTTTCATGACGTAGTCATATCGTCTTGCTAATAAACGCGGGAGTGAAGAGAAGTAGGTATAGGTCTTGCCATTGTTCATATTTTCAGAGCAGTTGAGAGTGATGATGTCATTGAAGCGTATGATCTCTAGAGCTATGAACACCCTATGCTCTGGTTTTGAGAGGTTGCAGAACACAAACTTTACATCTATGTCAGCAAGGGGAGATGATTGGGTTCCATAGACCAGACGGAGGAAATGGCGACGGTCGTAGCTGTCCGGACGGGTTAAGATGCCAATTAATACGCTGAATTTGGTGTTTGTCGATTGAGCTGCTTCGCTGACCTTGACGGAGGTGATGGATGAAGATAGCAGAAGTGGTTTGGTTCCGATGTCCAGGAAGTAAAAGAGGAGGAGAACAAGGGAAAGGGAAGATAATTGTATTACGAACATCTTTCTACGTTGCATTGTTGCTATAGATCTGCAAAACGTTTATGTTTGGTCAGTTTCATTGACTTAAAACAGATACAGGTTTAAGGTTTTAAGGGTCAGTTTACAGGAAAAGTGCACGCTCTGGCTGAAAGCTCTTTTTTTGTTAAGGCCGCGTCACTGCTTTCGCTGGTCACGTTTTCTGTTCGATGCTAATCATGTTGAGGAAACGTTACAACCATTTTGTGGACGGAAATAACTTTTCACGTTGCTGGTGATGATAACACCGATGGTCCAATAGACCGAGCCAAACTAAAGTTTAGGATACCTTACGCCCAATGCACGCCTCCTTGATAAATAAAACGCCTCACCCCACTGGGCCCTTTGCCAATCTTATAATGGGATGAAAATTTCATGCCAACGTAAGCTATCCCGGATCACACAGAGTTCCTCAAGTACTGCAACCAAGGAACCAAATTACATCGTTGTTTCTTTGCAGGGGGTCATGTTTCCTTTCTACAGCTCGCTGTTCTTAATGTCTAAATGACCTAGAATTTTGTACATGTAGATCGGTTTAAATTGGAAAAACTTGACAACTCTTGCGCAACTACATTTTTTCATTCATTGCATAGCCATTCTGTCTCTGCGAATTTTTCTGAAAATAAGATGACAAAGAAGCAGGTAGATTCCGCATCAAAAATCCACTCGTTGTGCTGAAGAGATGCTCGGCTAATGTATCGATTTCGGTTTCATATTGCTCGTAAACAAAGAAGGCCGTAAATGCAAACACCAGAGCTGCATCAGTTCGACAAGAACAGGCCGCGTTATAAACACAAAATCACCGTAGAAATTTCAAGTAGAATAAGGAACAGTTTCTTACCAGCACCTATAACCGTGGACAGTGATTGCAATAGAACCAACTTGAGAAAATAGAGAGAAGAAGCAAGCTGTAGGCAAAGAAAATGATGTGAGACACGTCCTAGAGTTGAACCATCTCTAGTCAGATAAATTTCTCCATAACAGCTAATTTTTTGTCCTACTCATTACTTTCACAATCTACCTTGAAGAATTTGTTCCAATCCTCTCCCTGAGCCAATTTTCTAATATTGTGAACTCCTCTATTCCACAAGTATGCTATGGATGAGATGGAGTCTTTGACTGATGTCTCTGAAACCTCAAACCATGAAAAAGATATCTTTGGGATACCGAAACCGTACCTGTTGTTTTTGTTAATTAGTTTATAAGAATAGCGGAAAATAACCTTACATTAGCTATTTAACTAATAGTATAATCAATGCCACAAAGACTGGTAATGTTTAATCTCAAGCTTTCCCAATGGCAGTAATACTCACATCGTTGAGGGTAGATAGCCATATCCAAACATAATGGTTATGATTAACAGCACAAGCTTTGCAGTCGATGAGGTAAATGTTCTCCCAGAAAGAAAAAACCAGTAAAACGTCAAGGAGAGCACAAGGAAATATGTAAATGTCTCTTTCTCATTTCTCCACAGTAAGATGTCAGCAACTGCAAATGAAATCAACTAGTTAAGCTTATGCATATGCAAATTCTTAGATGCATTCCCGTGAAATAATAGATATGATTATCTATGACTAAGAAAATCAAGTATAACGCTGACCAAAAAAGTTGGCTTATTGCTGAGCATGAGTTCAACAAACTAGAGCTTTATCTAGGGTAAAAGCATCCACTGCAGACATGTAGCTCATTATTTCCATGCTCCATGTCATGCCTCAAGGCTCAATAATTAGTCAATTTACTAGTGTCAATGACCCATAGGTTCCTATTTATAAAGACTGAGATTCATTGATCCAGCACAACATCCGTAGTTATAAAGATAATAAGATCTATTTATCTAGCCGCCAACAAAGAAACAATGTATTAGTGCTTGATGATCAGAAGAACAAAGAAAGAAAGCAGATGCATAAAATACAGATATAAAATGTTCTACGGTTAAGTCTTCAATTTTAGCAAAACATAACACAATATGAATCTGACCTTTGCCACTGCCAAGCAGCTTCTCAACTTTCGATTGTTCTTCAAAGTTCAAAGACCTTGTGGCAGATGACTCCCCAACAAAATGAGAGAATGATTCAACAGTCAATGTGATTCCATCCTTCATAGAAACCAACACAAGCATTAGAGCACACTCACTAACCAACATACCATGTAAAAGGTTGAAGGCTTAACCAAAACACAAAATTAAGCTACTAAGTAAAATCAATAATCATGTGAAAATATTAAAGAAAGATACAATGATATCAAAAGACAAAAGGTTAAACATGACTCACTTCCATGGCGACCACTGGTGAATAGCCTATATGGTTTTGGGCTGCTGTGCAGTTAAAAGTTCTAGTGCGTGAGGCTAAATGAAAGAAGCGACATGACAAGGAATGATTATATTTCCTGGATGCCAACTTCTCACAAGTCCATTTGAAGATCAAGAGAGCATACCACACTATTCTGGCTGGAAGTTTTATCATCGGTCTGCCACCATAGCAAGGAAGAATCGGTTAATAAAAGCATTAATAACAAATCCATACAAGAATATAAGGAAACTGAAAATTTGTCTTTTGTTTATAGTAGAAAGTAAAGTCATAACAATTCACTCCTAGGCTCAAGGTCAACCTCCCTGCCATTTGATTTTACAATCATAATGCCTAAACTTGACCTCTTCCTCTTCCATACCTGTCTATAGATAGCATTCACCAGTACAGGTCATTATGTAAGTCACAATAGATTAACTGCATTACAACATTTCTATGTTAATAAAAGCAAGTACGGATGCACAATTTACCTTTGATACCCAAACCCTTCCAAGATAAGGGATGCAAATTCCCAAAACTTCATAGGCTCAAGGTTAGTTATGAAAAAAGCCTGGAATTAATAATCAGAAACATTATTTATTGCAAGTGAATTTTATCAATAAGAAAACTAAACAAAAGCAGCAAAGCTACAAGTCCAAGATGTTTTCAAATGTAGGACTACCTTTCCAGCCACAGAGATCATTCGGGAATCAAGAGCTTCAGCTGCACAGATGTGAGCATGAGTAACGTTCTCAACATAGGTAAAGTCGGACAAATTTTCACCACTTCCTATAATAAACTGAAACGAAAAACCAAGTTACTACATGAAAAAAAAATACATATATATCCAGGATTCAGGATGCTACACAAAACAAAGCATATCCGACAACAGGAGGGCAATCTAATATAGAATACTTTCATTGAGAAGAAAGAGGAAAAAAAATCAAATGGCGAAAAGTTTGTAAAATTGATCTGTGAGAAATAAAGGGAATAGTTTTTACCTTCAGCCAACCAGATTTTGCTAAATTTACTAACAATGGAATGAATCGATTATCTCCCGGCCCAAACACATTGCTAGGTCTGAGCGAACACGTTAATAGACCATCGATATTGTTAGCATAGAGGATCAATGCTTCTGCTTGAGCCTTAAGATCAGTCATCATATCCAGAAACTGGATCACAATGTAAAGCACCACTTAGAAGGAGGGGCGCTCAGAAAAATATACAAAAATTGCAACACAAAAACATACTTTCCAAGAGCATGGAAGGGATTCATCCCCATTTCGAATGTCATGCGAACCGTCAAAAATTACATCTGCAGTACTGTCATAGATTAGCTGCCTAACTCTGCATTCCCGGCAGGCATGAATGACATTTTTAGCACCTGAACAAAATGTTAGTAGAGTCATTCATCGATCCTTGCCAGAGAGAGCCTGGCTCTGTAGATTTTAAAGGAAAAACATTAACTTAATTAACCTTGAACTATAGTCATGTAGCAGAGAAAGAAATCATGTGCCTGCAAATCATCAGCTTCCATATAAAATACCACGGAAGAGCCTTCAATGGCTGCAAAAAAGACGCACCGAATTTCATGAACTCTATACAATAATCAAAAGAATCTGTTACAGTATAGACTCACTAGCCCAAGGTTTTCTAACCTCTAATTCTTCATAACAGAGCTCAAATTTTCAAATGTACAAGAAAGCATCACATCTAAAAGAATCCGCTATTCATCTCATTCCTTTCTCGCGTCATCTCAGCAAGCAAACAAGGAACGAATTGATGAACATTACCTGTGGCGATTTGCGAGATGTCGCGAACATCGAGGTGGTGGTATGAAGCGCGGCCGGAAGAGATGGCGTCGCGTAGGAGCAAATCGCAAGGCTGAGCGAGCTCGAGCTGTAGGGAGTGCGCGGAATCGGCGACTCGTACGATCCAGTCACCGAGCTGGAGAAGCTTTGCGACGAGCGATCTTCCTGAGAAACCTCGGCCGCCAAGGACCGCGCAAGTTTTAAGACTTTTCGATTCCATAAACGGAACCTCAATAGCCATTTCCCGGCCACGCGATACGTTAAACAGAGGGGTAGACAGAGATTAGGAAGGTGAGATTTGGTGACGAAAATGTGATCAGCTTTTTCCGTCTGTATAAATATATCTTTATGCGTGTGTATTAGGGAAAGTTTTGGCGGGGAAAGTGTGTATAAATGAGGGAGGAATGGACGTTTTGTCGCTTCTGTGATTGGTTACAGTAGTAGTTGTGGCAGGTGAGTCCCGACCCGTCCGATTGGGCTATGGGATTCGGCCGATTGGGTTCTCCTCTATGATCCCTTTATTGTAAATTTCGAGAAAGAAGGCGACTGTTCTTGGTAACCTTTTGTACGGATTTGGGCACTGCTCATATGGGGACAAAGAAAGGAAAAATACCAAGAATAGAAGTTGCTTCTTAAGTGGTTTCACTAAAATAGTTGGTACCCTTTCGTCTGCTCATTAGAATTTATAATTACAAGATAGAATAGAATTGAAATCCTACAGATGGTGCACTCCGGATTGAACAATGGACTAGAATGATTTGGTTGTAGGCCATTACTTAAGGGCCAAGTAAAGCATTTGAAGAATTTGAGTAGGGTAATCCCAACACCATCACCTACCACGTTAGAAATAAGGTACCAATTGCCTGCCTAACACCCTTTTCATTAATTTACTGCTGGGTGAAGAGAATCCTTCCTAACTCAATCCGCAGGTTCAGGACAGATCAACCACTTCTCATGAGCGTAACTTTAATTTCCCTGACAAACTCAGGGGCTTTTACTATTTTCATTTTCATGGCTGTCAGAATGAAATTCTCTGTTGACCTTATTTGAAATTAAGCTAGCAAAAGCTGAGGTATTTAAGTTTTAGTGGTTTAAAAGTTATCCTTTGCTCTTCGGATGACGCCCAAAGCTTCAGAAGCATCTGCAGTTGGTGGAATTCCAAGTGCCTGCCGGATTTCTGTGCTTGAAGTCCGAAGGAATGGGTTACAAGCTCTTTCAACCTTAAGCTTTGTTGGAATCTGATACATCAAAAAACAAGTTAACTTCGATTTGGAATGAAGAGAAGGGTTGTGAATCATATTCAATCCTCTACTCTATGCAGATTAAAGGAAAAGAGAAGGGGCTAAGACATACAGTTGGTAAGTTCTTGCTTCGAAGGTACGCTACATGGGCTGCATAGGACTGGAGTGGCTCGTTATTGGGTTCTATAGACAATGCGAACTTAGAATTACTCTGCCAAAATGCACGTCTCATTGTCAGGGCCCCATGAGTTTGATCTCGAGTAGATCAAGCAAGAAAATAACGTGAAAGAAATGGTTACCAACCAAGGTGTATTCGTGGCCACAGTACACATCTGTATCATCTGGCAAAGCCATGATTTTGTTGAGGGAGGAAAGCATCTGCAACAAAGAGAATCTCAACCAGTACATGAAAGGCAAACTTAAACCAGAGACTCTGTCAAAGCCACAAGCTATGAAACAAAATTTTTTTCCTGGCACTATTTTTTATGCAAGAATGATATGCTTCAGTTTAGGCAAGAAGTTTGATTCGAAAGAGAGCAACCCGAGGCTCAACTTTCGATCATCGCTTTCTCAGATAATACGTACATTGCAGCAATTTGCCGCTTTATGAAGATAAAGGACAAACTTATTGCTACTTTGTATTGCACCATTAGGCTGTGCTATGCATGAACAAGAATGAATATCAAAATTACCTGCTCAGGTGTTCCTTCAAAGAGCTTTCCGCATGATAAGCTAAACAAAGTATCTCCGGTGAAAACCGCACCAGATTCAAGGAAGTAGAAACTGATGTGGCCTGCATTGCAGTAAAGTCAGGCAGAAGGTTAGAAATTCTAAAACATGCAAATCGATCACATGATGCACACCTCATAAGTGATCAACATGCAGCAAATTCAAATATGTTTTTGAAGGCAATAGAATAGAAAAAGAAAGAAAGTGTCCAACTACTTTTTCCTTATTCACAAGATGCAAAAATAGATATGACTGGTGCCTAACCGAGTGTATGACCAGGAGTTTCCATCACAAGCATCTCATGGCCTGCAAACATCCATCTATCTGCATCATTAAGAACAATATCTATGCCAGGAATCCTATCCCTGTCAACTGCCGAACCAATTACCTGCAATCCACAGATGAAATGTAAAGGTTCGAAGAAATTAATGAGCATAAAATCAAAGGAAAGCGTAATAGAAGAATGCTCCAGCCTCCAAATGCTAAAAGTCTATAGGTCCATGGATGTAAAGCATCTAGGATTTAAGATTCATCACATGAATGCAAAGAATCGTGATTACAGTCTCTCAACTGCATTTTTCTTTCAGGGGAATGTTCGATAAAAGCAACCAGCATCATCCAAAAGTGTATTGCTGGGAAAAAATTACATTCACAGATAGACAGTACAATCTTACCTTTGCACCATATCTCGCTTTCAACTCCTCATTCCCACCGGTATGATCATGATGATGGTGGGTATTCAGTATGTAGGTCAAATGTTGGTTTTTCTGACTCAAGGCATCTATAACTGGTGGCGCTTCAGAAGGATCAACAACTCCAACTGTGCCAGTGTTCACATCATGCAAAAGGTATGCATAATTGTCCCTAAGACATGGAACCTACGGTCAAAATTTGTCAAAAGAATCAAATCAGCATTCAATTAAAGAAAGCACCAAAACACCATTAGCACACAAAACCTCCACAAAAAGGACATACTTACCAGTTCTATTTGAAGAGAGGAAGACACGTTGTTAACACTGCAAAATTGAGCACGTTTAAGCATTCCACTAGCTCCAGAAAACGATTCAAAGGAAGTGGACAGAAAACCTCCTCTAAGGCAAAGTTGCCTCATTCTCGGCCATATGCCAAACCCACTCCTCACCTAGATTTTGAGGAACAAAATAAGAATCCATAAATCAAAAAATTCTACGATGTTAGCAACTCGAATGGAAGATAACCAACAATAAAATCCTACAGGAACTACCAACAAGGCTACTAAAAATAATAAGACTGATTCGTTTCAAGTTGGCACTGTAAAATTAAGGATACTGTCCCCGTCAAGAATTCACATGTCTACGAGTTAACAACCATGTTTTTGACATCGTAAGTACCCTGTATCATTTACCGCAATTGCCCTAACATGGCGTGTTTATCAACAAATTAACCCGATTGCTTACCATCCAACATAAAGCTTCTACCTGCAAAATACTGCTACTACATAAATGAAATGTAGGCAACAGAAAGAAGAAAACCAAAATCTGCCGCAAGAACTAATACTGCCCAAAATCGGCACCAAGTTAAACCCCACGCAACAAGAAAGAGATAGATAGAAGATGTTCATGTCAGGTAAATGTGGAGGTGTGAAAAGAAAAGGCCAAAATATCATAGGCGCGTTTCATGAATTTGGAGGGTGAATAAGAGATAAAGAAACACATACCCCAGTGCTGAGAAGGGAGGCCATATCTTAAGGATACTGTATGTATCGTCTGTTATGCTAAAAAGTTACATGAGTGAATTGGGAAGACAAAGTAATCGTCTCGAACCAAAGAACACTATAACCCTGTCGAAGATGATTTTTTTTTTTTCAAAGCATAATATAGCCTTCTTTTCCTCATTTATGGGGAGTTTTAATAAGGTACACGTGCGAATAATGGTAATTTCAAACTATGTCAGTTTAACTTCCACATGGGTTATGTGTTTAACAGAAGAGTTGTGTAAGAAATTTTGAGCATAGTTTCTTCCTCATGAACCGTATGGCCTTCTTGTTGATAATTATAATTTTATTAGTTTTTACCAAAAACATTCGTCAATAGAAGCCGAAAATGGGTAACAAAAGACAGGAACAAGTTCAAACAAATGTAAACCGAACTTGAGATCAAAACCGTCCATCAATGTGCTGTCTAACTACTGTTATGGAGCCTGCAAATAACATCAATGGATGACTCGAAAAAGGTATTTAGGAGGCAGTTCACACGCAACAGGAGAGACATTGGACATTCTGCAATGTTCAGCTGTTTAGACGTCGATGGAAAACCTCGGCAGGCAGACACCTTACAGCTCGTCCTGCAATGTTTAAGAACAAGTTGGTGTTTAGGCTGAGATGAGATGAGGCTCGAAAATATTACAGATCTTTTGATGAGACTTTTGAGTGTGTGCATCGAGTCTGCATTGAGGGGAGGAGAATCCAGGAGGAAAATAAGGGGGAGAGTAAGGAAGATAATCTTACATGGTAGTCATCCAGGTAGTCACGGGGATCACGCTGCAAAATGGAAAACGTTAAGATTCACAGTCCAGAAAAGCAATGAACAATGCTCCTAAGTCCTAATCGTTTTGTGATGCCATACCCTTCTGCCACGCCGCTCATATCTGCTCCCTCTTTCTCTCCTTCTCCTCTCACCTTCCTCTCTTGCTCTTCGAGATTCCTTGTCATGTCAGATAACAACACAAGTTAGATCCATAAAATAATTACAAAATTCCCAAAAGCACGCAAAAAGGGTTGATTACCTCTTCTTCTTTAGCTTTCCTCACCTTCTCTGCCTCCTCAAGGGCTTCTTTTTCCATCTGTAATTCACATGAATATCACAACCTCGACATGCTACCTCACACACCACTAGATAGATATGTCGAGAAAGCAATGAGCCAATGACTCACCTCTCTGTTCCTGTCAAACACGTCTTGAACAACTTCCCTAGCATATTGTGGGTCGTCACAGATCAAAATATTGTCAAAAACTGAACCAGCCTTCACCTGCAACAAGACATTGATGTATAATATCCTCACCGGATCACCGTAGATGAATTCTCAGGCAAACTACAAATTTAGAGTATCATCAGATGCAGAAGACAACAAAAGGAAGGTCTGCCATTATCGAAAAAGTGAAACTAGAATATGCAGTTTTCCAATCAGATCATTCCAGAAATTTCAAATAGTTGCGTTGTTAGTTTGTCATCATCCTTATACCCTGTAATTTCCAGTGCAGCAAAAAAGTTGAAGAAACCTACCTGCCAAACTTCAATACCGAAGTATTTGATTGGCTTCAGCACATAAAGGTCGGGATCATCTTCAAACTCTGAAAGACAAAAAGAAAAGAACGTAACTACTCGGTGCTCCATTCCAGTTCAAAAGAAATGCCATCAGACTATAATTTCCCGGTTGAAAAAAAAACAAATGCACTTCATATGCCCATTTTGTTTTATTCCAAGGTTAGGTAAGGATCAAAAGAACAGATGTTTCCCCAGACAAGTATGAACTAGTTGTTTAGAAAGATATACACCTGGGTTATCGATCCATGGAGTCTTCCATTTTCCCTTGTTGTTGGGGTTCTTAATTTTCTGCCGTGAGAAAACTTATCCATTAGTTAGGAACATCAATTGAAGTGCTTATCTGAACTTTCTCCAAATCATGAACGAACCTTTCTTTTCCATGGTCCTTTATATGCTGGATTTGGTATCTTGGGAGGCTTCCATATTCCATCCTCCTCGTAATCCCAATAATCAGGCTACTCAAAACAATAACAGAAATCATCACATATTATACATAAGACCATATGCAGAGAAAAGCAAAACAGATCCTCGAGGACTTAGTTGAGAGGATTATGTTCTAAGATACTGCATGTGTGAGGCTACAAACACACCTCCTTAGCCTTTGGATCAGGAATCTCAGCTGGAATAGAATCATATCTCTGCAACACCAAGGCAGGTATACAAGTACAAAAGTTAATAAAAAGTACAACAAAGATGACCATTTCGGCTTCGATATAAGCAGACTAATGGAGCAATACCTCTGGTTTTACATCATTTGGATCATCAATATATTCTCTATCATCCCAATCCGCCGGCTGTGAAGAGAAGAAGAATCATTCGCTTTATTCTCAGGGAATTGCAAGGGAAACATTAAACATGTATGCCGTATGACAGATGATGGGACATTTCCAATATTGATCAAGATCATCACACAGGTCTACACGGGCAGTTCCCAATTCAAAGCCAAGCATTTTCCAAATGAAAAAAGATTAAATACAGTCTTAAATCCCAAAGTGATACCTTCTTCGCTTTGGTATCCTTGATTTTCCGTGGAGGTAAGATATCCCAATCCGTGTACATACTCCCAGACTCTCTTTCTCGATTATCAACCAGCACACTGTAACTTGCATCAGGCCTAAGAATAAACGTGTAGAAATGGGTCAGCTTATCTGTCTCACACTGCAAATCCTTCTTGATCGGATAATTCTGCCCTTGGTAGGACAATATAACATGAAGCTTCTTCGTCTGAGTGCCACATAAGTCCGGTCCAAACATCAAACTGTTGCACATAAAACCAAAACCAAACACAGTCAACCAAAGTACACAACAAAACCAAAGAAAGGAAACAGACAGAAACATAAGAACACAAAAGGTAAAGTACCTGTAAGGAGTATCACCACCAAATTTCTTTTGATTCACATAACCAGAAAGCAGTTTAATGTAACCACCGCCACATTCGATATCCTGTTCAAGCTTAATCGAGTACTGAACCACCAAAGTTCTACCCTTGTTACTGAACTCCGGAATCTTTGCAGATATAGCAAAATGCTTTGCATCATTATAAGTCTGGATCCCTACAAAAAATTTTCCACCATTGGTAAGCTCCATAACCCAAACTTCCTATCGAGGCAACACGAAAAAAGAAAATCACTACCTTTATCATCAGGATCTCCAGACCATTTCCCAGCCGTGTGCTTAAAAGTTCCTGCTTTTCCTTCACTCCTCTTCCAATCCGACAAGACCCACCGATCCTTCCACCCATCTTTTGCACACAAATGCGAGTTACAGTAGATACCAAAATCAGCTATACTACTAAAATAAGCTTAACTTTCTACGGAAAGTCGACTTGACTCCACAGTCTGAAACTTACTAAAAACCACAAACACCATTGAGTAGCGAGACAAGATCCGAGTTACTAATTATTACAGATAATAACTGCGTCATTAATTAGATGATAAAAGAAAACTAACTCTAAAAGGCAAGCAGATGCTCTTTGTGATTTTCGAGTTTTGTTTTTCCTTAATAGTTTCCATTGTTCAGTTACCTTCGAATCGTTCTTCAAAGAAAATTTCTGAGGAAGCGAAGCTGAAGAGGAAGACCAAAAGAAGAGTGATGAGCTTAGCAGCTTGGACAACTCGTAGTTCAGACTCCTCCATTTCCGGTGAATTGCCGGAGACAAGGTGGTGGTTTGCTAATAACATGCTAATTTATACAGAGATTCGACCGCACAGTACAATTACGTAAACGCCCTCATCCGTTCGTCAAAGGGTTTATGAATGGCCCTTCTCAGCTTTGATTAGTTAATCATTTCATCCACATTGATTGTAGCCTGCTTCTTTCAATTTTTTTTTGTAACCAAGAGTGAAATTTGTGATTTAACGAGCAAAATTTCATTGTGATCGATGGCATTTCCACAAGCAATTTTTGTCATTATACCTTCGCCGGCGGAGCACTCTTCAAATTGTGTCGTTTCCGTGATTTGAGCTTCCATCGTGGTCATCGAATCGTCCGTCGGGAATGCCGGTTGATTAGCTAGGAAGGATAAGCTCGTTCCCCAGAAGGGGACGAGAGAAAAATCGATCTAACGTTTTTTAGTATTAAAAAAAATTTGAACCTTTACAGTTTCCACTCTTTCAATTTTCAGAAACAAACAGCCACTGAAAACAACACTCCATGAAAGCAAGCATTTGCTGCAATTTCACATTAAATTTTTTTCCTTTTCCACGGTTAATAATCAATCACCTATACCTCAAACCCATGTAGGATTTATGTACAGTAATAACGAGAGCACTGATGAGCTTCTTTGTCACTTGGTTCCTCTAGGGCCGCAGCATGAACGGTAGGATATTATCATGCATATATGTATATATCACCAACCCCGTTTACCGTTTTTGTTTTGATTCAGGAGGTCGGAAACGCGGTGACGACTGTGATCCGCCACCTAGAGCTGAAGCAGCGGATTCGACATGCGTGAGAAGATACTCATAGATCTTCTTCCTTAACCTGTCAACTGTTTCAGATGAAACATGTGGTGGTGTTTGGTCTTCGTCCTTGTTTGACGCAACCTCGTCAAGCCAGTCATTCACACTCTTGAGCTGAGTGAGCATTCCTGCTATCTGACCGTTGTCAGACAAAGCCGAGGTATCCACCTCAGCATCCAAGAATTTCTCAACAAATCCTAAAAACCAATCCCGGGACTCCATCCGCAGGATGTCAGCCAAGTCAACAGCTTCATCGAGGCCATTCCCTCTTATCCAATCTGGAGAAGGCTGAGGCTGTGTCTTCTGACCAACAGCAGGACTATCTCCAGGTTTACGGAAAGCTCCTGTAGCTACTAGTTTGGAGCCAACTGCTGGACGGGCTTTGGCTTGAGGTTTTGTTGAGGTATTCTTGGATGAATTCTCAAGTACTAGAATGGATTGATTTCCAGCCACGGTCCTTTGTCCTTGGCCGGCAACTGAAGAGGGAACCACCAGAGCTGAATTGGTTTCTTTTGTAAATACTGAAAAGGATGACAGATTCGTAGACAATGCAGCTTGGACCCAAGAGGATGCCCGTTTACATCGATCGGATGTAATCTTCAGCGCTTCTTCTGATGGCTTGTTGGAATCGGGGGATGATCCAGTGGGAATAACTTTATAAAGAGAATCAACTACAGAGCGAGCGTTGTTCAAAGTTGCATGAAGAGTTAAGAACTGCTCCACAGCAGGTTGAGGATTATCTTCCTTGGCAGAGGAAGTTAACTCAGAAAAAATACTGCAAGAGGAACACAAACAAATGAAATGTCAGAGGAAGAGAAATATCATATATCAGCTGCTAGTGCTTTCCCATAAGTACCTTAGACATCGAAGTAAGCTCTCTGCAGCAGTTGCCTCCTGCATAGCTGCTACTGCTGCTGCCTGTGCAGCATCTCTCTGCTTCATAACATCCTATAAAACAAACGAAAATTCAGCTTCAGAATAGTTTGAAGGAGCAGGCAGAGCAATACATCTTGATGTATCTGTCAGCAGAACAACACAGGAAAGTGGGCTTTTGCATGTACAAATACATGGACTTGGAGTTGGCTTGTAAATATCAGAATATTTGATATACCAATAGAACACGATCAACTAAAAATTGGTTCACAAGAAAAATTACACTGATTAGTATTCATTACCTTTCCAAGCTTTGCAACGGAAGAGGGGAGCGCACTCCATGAAACACTTCCTTCAGTCAGTCTTCTACTACTGATTGAAACCTTCACCAAGTTTGCTGGTAGTCCATTACTTGCCAATTCCGATGATTTCTTTCCAACAGAAGCTCTTAGTTTATTTGGTTGGTCTTGATCATTAGAATTTCCATTTGAGAATGATTTCCTTGCAGGCGTTTGATTCTTGTTCTCGTCCTTAGATGACCTGGTTCTATTTTCATCTTTAGACGGCAACCTCTCACTTGAAGTACTCTTCCTCGGAGCCTGCGAAGCACAATAACATAAGATGCAGAACATAGTGGTTGACTTGAAGAATTCACTAAACACCCATCAAAACAGAATTGGACAAATGCAGAGAGACCAACGGGGGGAGATCTTCAAAACCCTTCCATGAGTCTCTAGAATCAAGACAATGTAACAGAAGATGTCATATCACAAATTCAGCAGTTCTTCAAACATGTTAAAGAAAAGAACAACAAAAATACTTAGAAACCGTAAGAATCGAGCACATCATTTAAAGCATACGAAGCAAATGCAATAACTCTTACAGAAGCACTCCGCACATCTTGTTCTGGATCATATCTGGATGCCCTCGGCTTCGAGTTTGCCCTTTTCACTTCGATGGTTCCCTCCCAACTCTTCCTCAAAGCTTTGGCACCCAGCTCAATCCCCTGCACAATATTCTTAATCACCGGCACCCTCTTTGCAGGGGGACTTGCCCCACGAACAGAACTTGCCTTTTCCATGACTCCCATCCTTGGAGATCCCTTAACCTTCGTCTGATTCTTAACCCCATTCGCAAACTTCTCGAATGAATTAGGCAATGAATAACAACTTGTCGGAGAAGAAGGAATTGATCTTGAACTGGAAGACTTGGATTTTGCCAAATATTCTTTCTTCAAATCCAAGTGTAATGTCGTTTTTGACAACTGAGACTTCGATCTAACCAGAGTCGACAATTTCTTGTCCGATAGCTCTTCCTTATTGCCATTCACTCTAACAGCCAATGGTTTCTCTTTCTCTCTTACATTCCCACCGCCGACAATGTCTTTCCCGGGAGTTTTCACTTTCTGCACATGTTTTGATCCCGGACTCGGATCCTGATTATTATTGAGGAACCCAAGAGAGTGAGTGGCCACAATATCTTCAGGGCTGCCCACACAAGGATGTCTTCCTGGGACTGGCCTAACCCCTCGTAGAATGGGGACCGGGGAGGCTGATTCAAGCCTCTCGATGTGAATAAATTGACCCAATTGAATCTTATCACTGAGAATTAGATCATTATGCTCATCAGGCAGAGACACATAAGTGGCGTGAGATGAATCTGATACCTTGAGATAAAACCCTTGATTAAGAAATAAGTCACCACCCGCCAACGCCGGCACAATACTCACCACTTGCAATAGAGATGTCCTATGCTCACCGGCAACTTTGACATCTGTGTTCATGTGTTGCAAAAGCTTGAGGAGGACACCAGGGACAAGATTCGCCATTTCTCGAGAAAATACTCAATTTGCATCACTGTATGAACTTCGAGACGAAAGGGAAAAGGACAGATACGCTTTGACGGATTCAAACGTTTCTACTTTTGATAGATTGCCACGAACAAGGAAATAATAGATCACACTTTAGACCCATGTTTCCTACGGAAAGAAAGAAGCTTCAAACTTGCGAGTTGAACGAAGAATGGCATGCTAAAGATCCAGAATAGAAGGAGCCCGAGTTCAGTGAACAATGAATCTACCGAATAATGGTGTTTTATTTTATTTTAAAGCAACAAAAACCATAGCAACCGACATGAGTTTTTTAGTCAATACCCAAGAGAACGCATTAATGAGACGAATTCATATGAACACAAGTTTGCGAATTAGGCAGCAACCCAGAAATTTAATGAGACGTTTCAATGATGAGGCAGCAATAATGGTGCACAGCTTGGCAGAAGCAAGAGAATTATGCTAAAACGCTCAAAAAACCCAGAGAGAACATCTTTTTGAATGATAATCAAGATTTGGCGTTTTTCTGCAAAAACCATAGGAGGGGATAAAAAAACCACTACCACTGGCAAACCCAAAACGGATAAACAAACAAAACGCTGGGTATCTTTGGTACAGAGGCAAACAGAAAGCAATGGCGAAGAGTAAAAAGGGAGGGACTTTTCTAAGAAAGGAGATGAGAAGTAAAGGAGTAAGCAGAAAGCTGTCCTTAACGAGTGCCTATAAAATTGTATTTGCTGTCAAAATGGAACTGAAGCCTTACACGGAACCTTAAAGCTACAAGGTATAATGATGGATGCCTGGTCTACGTACTGGATGATTGACGTTACACCATAAGGAGAGAGACATGCCAGTGCCTGACATATACACACACCCATAAAAACAAAAACAACAAGCAAACGGCCCTGATGGAGCCACCCTTACGCTAGTTTTGATTGGATAGAAGAAGAGGAGGGAAGCAAAAATGATTTCGTGCTGGAGGAGGTTTTAGTTTTGAGAATGAAACAAAAGGAGCATCTTGAATTCTTGCAGAACAGGAGAGGAATCTTTGCAGATAATGAAAAATACGATTTTGTTCTTTTGACAGTTGATATCCCTATTTTCTACCCTTTTACGACGGGTGCGTAGCAGTATGATTTCGTATTTTATGCTATATTTTTCAAGGTTTGGTTATGGAAAACAGAAACGGCTGCATGTGCACAGCAACTGGGGTTCAGAGAAAAGGTAATGCCTTTGTCTGCCACATTACAAATGTCACTTACTGGCATCCCCAAGATAGCAGGGGGGAGTGTTGAGCTGTTGCCCTCTTTGTCATGTTCCTCCTCCTTTTTATAGATATACAGATATGATATTTCCTCCTCCATTTATTAGTTGTTGCCATTTCTGCGGTTTTGTTTTTTCCACTCGACCACTATATACGATTCTTTCCTTCATTTTTTTAATCTACCATGGTTCGTAAGCATGTGATGGATATCAGTGGGTGAGCTATGGACTGGACCCAGGAAAAACAAACCCATGTGTGTAAGTGTTCAAGTACTGCAAAACCCCTTCGGCCAAGAACCAGCAACTTGTAGTTGTCACCCAACAGTTCTTCGGCTAGGAGTGGGATTGGGCTGTTTCCGATTGCTCCTGAAAATGATACTTGACCACTCATTTTCCGATATGCTACCAGATACTAACAATGGGGATCAGTTTAACAGCGACAGTTCACCGGCTTCATTGATTTATGCGACCTTTTTGTGGTGCTTATTGACTTAGTTTTTTATCCTGATCTAGATCTAGATTGAAGCCTGCTTTATTGGGGGCATAGTTATATAGCTAACCGTGTAAAGTAACCCTGATGCCAGAGATGAATTAAAGCACATACATGATTACTATTGTTTTCTTTTGAATTATTAGTATATAAAAAAGGAGTTAAAGAATAATCATTACCAGTAGTTCGGTGGTTCAGACATAAAAATAAAGAGTTACGGGCAATTGTGATCGGAGATTACAGCAAGGGCAGAAAACCAGGACATTAATTGTATCACAATGAACTGAAATTTCATAAACCGTCGAATATACCTTAGATTGTATGATGTGAATGACGTTTGGAGAAACCCACAAACTGGCTAATAAGAATGGACCATAACCCACAATCGAATCATTGGGAGCCTGCAGGAACAGGATCTCCGGTAGCAACGCTTAGAATAGATCGGTAGGAACGATTTACGGGCCAAGTTTAGCAATTTGTGGTGAGAAAACAGCTAATAGCTAAATCTCAGAAAACCCCAACTTGAAAGTGGAGGAAATATGGGTATAAGTTTGAAAGCAAGATCAAAATTCCAGCACTCAACTGCAATCATACAAATATCCACTTTACCAGTAACGAAATCAGAAACCAAAATCCATTCATTGTATTCCACTCGACAAAACCAGATCAGAATAAGTAAAACAGATAACATTTATCTCTGCAAAACATTTGAGGGCCATGGCAGACAGTGGAGGGCGCGCCGGCATTTAAAGGTCCTGGACAGTCAAACCTGTGAACCAATAATGAACATCAGACAAAAACTGGCATGCACTTGTTTACAATGATTCCTCATCCTGTTCCCGAGGATAAATAAGTACCAAATGAGGGTAATTTAATCCGTATGAGGCCTTCCCTGGCACAGTAAATACGAATCTTTCTTTCCTACTCCATATTCACCAAGTATAGTCACAAATTAGCAATTTACCTGGAGGGAGAGATTGCTTCAATTTGTCAGCCTTCTCAGGGTCAAAAACACACAGCGTGTACAAATACTTGGAGCAGCGAACCTTGAACTTGACCACATCTTTGCTCCTCTTGATTTTCACGGAGCGTGCATCTTTCCTCCTGGCAGTAAGAAGGAAATCCTTGATCTCGTGGATTTGCTTAGGCTGTGTACCAAAATAAAAAACCGAATGCTAAGCAGGAGTAGAAAGCAACAATGACTACAAAATAAATTACATTAACAATCCATATTGCAAACCCAACATTCCAAAATGTCCGTCTAAAAGAACAGAAGCTAGGCGTTGATGACAATCACAGTATGAACTACCATCAAACCAAATCTCACACTGCCTCCAAGCATTTCTTGTTCTGGCTGATTTAAATAACACATCAAACCACCCCGTCGAACAAGCTTGCAAGGAAACAGAATCCTACCTGTGCTACATAATAAGCTAAAAATCCAAACACTAGACATCACCCGGAAGATACTGACTGAATACGCCATGACTGATTGAAGTTTAAATGCAAAAACACGGCAAATCAAATACTATCCAATCACATACTACTTAGCCTGGCTCTTAAAGAACAATCAATCAGACTGCTGAAGTTCAAAACAAGTTACAAGCAACAATCACAGTCCACCAACAGAGTACAAGCATCGAAATGTTTAAAATTAACGTCAGAACGAAATGACAAACGGACGGATCTATTTTGAGAGACAGTTCAAGTACCATTTTTACGATAAGAGGTGCCGCAAGCGGTCGTTTCTGGAAAAATCAAAACTCGCCCACCAAAACCCTAGACTATTGGAGAGAAAGAATCTCTCCTTTTATATAGGTTAGGCTGACATTTAGAGGTTTAAGCCCTCGAAATTTACCCGTGGTCCATTGCCTGCCCCAATTGCGGCCCAAAAACTGTAGTAACAACTCAGGCTCGGATTTGTTTTTCTTTTGAGCTTAAGCCCACCAGTCACTATCGGGCCAAATTACATAAAAAGTAATGGGCCTTCATATAAATAGTCCATGGCCCAATCATAATAATTATCATCAGTTAATCTTGTTTTTTTGTAATTTACACATATTTGCACGTGAAAAATAATCAAATAAGATGGTACAGTATTTATTTTAATATATATCAAAAATTGATCAAAATATTAAATAATACATACTAATCATAATATTTGCCAATTTCTTCTATTTCTGTCATGTCATAGGAATATATGAAATTAAAAAAAAAAAACAAGAGAGGGACAACAATGAAGCACTTATGCAACAAACAAGGCAGCAGCTGCCATGTCTACATATATTTGTTTACTAACCTGAGAGCATAGATTCTTTCTAACAGCCACTTAGTTAATCAGACATAAAGGAACATTCTGGGATTAAGGAGACATCCTTAAATAGTATGAAACTAATGTTTCTTTCTTTACAAGAATACACATTCTTACAATAGCTGAGAAGGTAATCCAACTGGCAATGGATGACAAAGGAAGAGGGAAAAGAAAGGTTCAACTGCAAGCATCTCCAAACAAAATTAATAATAATAAAAAAAAAACATGAACTCCCCAGCAGGCATAGTTATGCTTAAGGAGAAAAAAAAAGGAAGAAAAGTTGGACACAAAGATATATAGGATATGAATATGCAAAAATGGGGAAGAAGATTAACAAAGGTACTCATAAGCTTGGCTTCCATGGTGTTAATTTCTTGCCATGATCACCCTTTAGGGTTTCCATGCTGACACCCACACCACAGGTTCTTCCTTCCATGTCAAGTAAATTCCTGGTTCTTCTGATGATGCTTGAGGAAGCACAAGTGCCCATCCGGGTCGGTATCTCTTAAGCAATGACTTGACATCATCGACAACATCATCGCTGAATCCAACTGGTGAAAATGCTTCCCTGAGCCTTTCTGACCATTGGGTACCTTTCTCTCTTCGCTCACACTCCCCTCCACCACTATTTTCTTCTTCACAAGCCAGGACTCTAACTATGTTCCTCGAGCATTCCCTCTCCAACATCAGTCTCTCATTACTAGTTGGAACAAAGCTATCTTCCAGCATCTCAAAATACAGGGTGTAGTACCTGAGACACTCTTCAAAGCACCTGACGAACTCATGTCTTGAGCTTGTAAAATCAGCTTCTTCCTCCGCGACGGTCACAACTCGAGGCCTTAGCGATTGAAACATGCGGATCACAGAACTTCTTTGCTCCACTTCAACTCTTCTGAGTGCCCCTATACAATTAACTGCGACAGCTTCATCTTCTTGCACACCTAATCTTTCCTTTGTGAGCTCTCCTAAGCTGTTCAGGCCACTTATCACATTAAACTCAAAGGGAACTCCCATTAACCTTGCAAATTTCTCCATTCTTTGGCTTATTTCCTTCATGACGGATCTTACAATGTTAGCAGTTACGACAACAGTGAGCTTTAAACGCGGTGTCTCATCGTTCCTTGTCGCCAAAGCTTCTAGCAAGGTAGGCCATTGGGTGCAAAGAGTGTTGCTAATATCGATAATATGAAGCTTGCTTTCTCCTTCCAAGGCCTCCAAAATTGCACCGTTTGAAGCTACATGACCAAAGGTTGTCCATGGGCTTACTTCTTGGAACTTGAGAATCAGCTTCCTAGCTGAATCAAAGGAGTGGCTCTTCTCGGCTACCGTGGTTAGGGTTTTGAAGCATCGTTGGCCTGATTCTGTAGCCTTGCAAAATAGAGCCTGCAAGAAATAAGAAGCCAATTTCTGCTCACAATCCCCATAAGGGGAAGCAAGCTCATTTAACATCCACAGAAGGTGATGGAATTTGCTAGAGTCTTTATCCGAGATGGCTCTTGCACAATCACAAAGCAGCTTCGATGCCCATTTGTTGTCTTGGGCACAAGACTCATCTGGCTCAGGTGAACGGCTTGTTGATGTGTGGCTATTTTGTGGCTGATTTTTGTTGTGAAGGTTTTGCATGTCTATAGTTGCCACCTGATCATTGCTTTGCTGCAGGTGTGAAGAGAAGAATTGGGTATCTGAGTTTCTTTCAGAGTGAAGAAAGTTAATGTCCATGACTATGGAAGCCACCTCCCTTTGACTCTAGAGACACCTTTGCCAACCCCAATTGCATTAGGTTCAGATATGCTCAAGCATGACGCCATGACAGTGAGATAGCTAGTATTATATCTAGAGGTCATTGTCATTCTATACATTTTGTTAGTCTGAATTGATTGCCTATATGATTTTGGTTTTCTTTTACTACTTACAACTTTAATTACGAAGGAATTTAATATAGATTTCATGTTTTCCTGACAGAGGAAGATTTAGATACAGGGATTCTTTATTCCTCAGAAATGTTATAGTATACTTTGATGGAGCCCTCATTCTTGAATAACAACAGAGTCGCGTTAAAAGGAAAACAACGAACAACATATTTTCTTCAGTTAACACAAACAAGGAGATGATGATAAAAGCAATGACACATAAAATATTCTTAATCATTGTCACTTTCTTCTCCGATTAACTTAAGTTTATTGCCAATCAAGTGAAGAACAATGGATGTTGCTTTATTGTATGCTTACACATGCATCAAGGATGAGAATTATTTGGGTTTGAATTTGTTTTATTCGTAAGATCTTACCCTAATGAGATATCAATCAAAATTAAAAAAATAATTAATCTTATGACCGAGGATGATATTCTTTTATTATAAAAATATAAGTTTGAAGTATGTGTTTATATATTAATTAACATGTCATATCATTACTCACAATGCATTATCTTATACTAAATTCTCTGTTGATGCATGCATTCATGTCAATTCAATCCTTCTCAGATTTATTCATATAATTATACGCGTGGACCATAATCCAAAACCTGGAATGATATATCAGTGCCCAACTTTCTGTCAGCAACACAACAATCAGGGAGTAGACAACTTTAGGAAAAGTTGCTCAGCTTGCGAGGGCTAAATAAGGGTTAAATTATTTAAATCAGTTCCCATACCAAAGTAGCTGAGATTGCCGACTATTTTTGCAAAGGCTACTCTCCTTTCCAGTTCAAAAAATTAAAGAAGGCTGCTCTTCTTCGATTATCTTTATTGTCAGGAGATAGCTATAAAGCGAAAGACAAAGAAACAAAGGTATCTCAATGAAGCTTATTCCCACATACTTGATTATGCTAGAAGACAGGAGCAAGAGGCTCCTAGAAAATATATGTCACTTCTTCAGCCCTTCTACCTTTCCTTATCTTTGTCAAGGAAAAAAAAAAGAAAATAAGAAAAGAATTCTTATCTTTATGGAGATTCCATTCATATATGTCCCATAATTTTTCACCCCACCTTGTCGGCTCGCTTGTAGATTATAATAAAGAAGACACCTGGAGATTGAGCCATGGTCTATATGATCCTGAATTTGAAGGAAATTGGATAAGAATAGCTGTTGTCAGTTAAGACTGGATGGCCTGCAAAACTTAATTGGGTTATAAGTATACATAAGAGAGTGCTCTCAGATAAATGTTATTCATTTTCCCGTTTTTTCCTTGCTAATATGACGACAAATATATCAGAGGAGGACGTCAGGGTAGGGGATGGGCAACAGCAGCTCTTCTTGCGCCCTGTTTCGGTAGGCTCGAAGCTTTTGCCCCCATAAGAATAAAAGTAAAGGATGAGGACGGACAGGTTAAAAAGCCCGAAGAAGTGGAAAAGAAAGGAGAAAGAAATAAAGGAAGAACCCAAAATTAAAGCAGAGAAAGAGGGTGGGTGCTGGAGTGAACCTCAATTAATGTTCGATATAGCCCACAGGCTCAGACAATATGTTTGGTAGAAATATTTATCTACGATGTATCATAAATAGGCTTCCATAGCTAAGCTAGCTAGGAAAAATAGGACAATTCTCATATTTTTGTGATTGTCTGTTGTAATAATGGTGAATTCATTGCTTGTTTTGTGGTTATTTTTTTCTGAAATGCCGATCCATCCCTAACCTCACCCCCACCCCCCCACTCTAAGTCTATTATAGCATCTTGCTTTTTTTTTGATTTACTGATCTTCCTTTGTCTTTTTTCATATCATGACCTTACCATCACACCACCCTAAATTTCCTGCTGCCCCATCAATGAGGATAATTGGCTCGCTTTTGATGAGGTTGGAGGGTGGATTCTGAATCAAATTATTTGATTATGATGTTCTTGCAAAACTTAGGAAGCTACATGACATGTTCCGGCTGAAGAGGTGAATGATTTGATCTTCAACTTTAACAAAGAACACGTCTCCGAGTATCCCTCTGCCTCCGTGACAAAACAGGTATTGGCCAGTGGCTCCAACCCAAAATCACAATTTTCTTTCTGGATAGTAGAATTGACGTTGAGAGGAAAAAGAAAAACTAAGTATATACTGCAAAACCTACTTCGATTGAAGGTTTCATTTCTTCATAATCTTATAGAGGTCAGCAGCCAACCGATGTCTTTCAAATGATGCCAATGCAGTACTGACAATAACACAATAACCCAAATCCTGCTGAAGCTGACGCATGGTATGCACTTGTAATATGTCACTGTTTATACTATCAACAACAACACTTCAACTATTCCACGGGACGACAGAACAAACAGAGAAGCAATAAAAAAATGCCTTTAAATAAGAAAGCTGACACATTTGGCTATGTCTGCCAGTTGCAGTTAAGTGTCATTTTCGACTGTTGTATTATCTAGGCAAGAGTATCCTAAAATTCAAACCCAATGATTGAGCAGTAACCAACCACGACAATCATCACATTACAGTACCTACGGACCTTATTTGAGTTGAACTATAATGTATATAATGGTATCTTAATATGCTCGCCAGGATAAAGTACGAGAAAACAAAACTAGAGCTAAGTGGTGAAAGCTGCAGGATAGCCACATTAGTCAAAACTATTGTTAACATCCTTTGAGCAATCAAAGAGAAAGGTTCAGTTGAATCACTACCCATTTAGGGCCATCAGTTGTTCTAACCTGGTGCTCATCAAGCTGATGAAGGCCGTCATTGTGCTTCTGATTCTTTAAATTTTGGGATAATACCTCTTTTGCATCAAGTCGCAGCAGCATTTCGACAAATAAACCTGCACACCACCAGTCTAGGATCCCCCAGGTTAGAGGGCCCGGATGAAAATTCTCATATGGATGTCCAGCAATCCACCGGAGGAAGAGGGATAATGTTTGACATCTCAATGTGGTAGGAGCCATGTAACATAATACAATAGACTGAAGTATTTCTGATCATGGAAAAAAGAAACCAGAAAAGCTAACAACAGTAACCAAATTTCTTATGATATGAACCCATCTGGGCCATATGGAAAAATGAATGATGATAAAAGAAGTTGATCCTGAAGGAGGAATGACATCATAAACCATTCCAACAGTGTTTGCAAGATCTCGTAGATAGGGAACGCATGTCTAACTCAATCTTCGGATCAAACACATTAAAACATAAAGATTGGAGACCACATATTTTCAAGTAGTTAGATGCTGCAGACAACTTTCCAACATATTTTACCGTGTAAAGGGGTCGGAGATGGTAGACAACAGAGATAGATAGTGCTTCTGCATCAAATGAATAATTCATGATATCAAGATAGAAAAGGACACCAAATTTTCCCTTTTCTCGAGAACATCAAAATCGTATATCTAAGCCCAATATAATAAATTGAATCAAATTTTGTAGAATTCAAGGAGTAGTTCATGGCAGCAGAGCTGCTGCTTCTCTGCTGCTGGAGTTTATGAGCAGTAATATCTCATCTCACCCGTTAGCTGTATAGTACTACATTCCGGATAGGAGTAGAGCGTCCTCTGTTCTCGGTTTGGTCTCTTTTAAAAGATTGGAGCTTGTTGTTTCAAGTTTACCACCAGGAGAAGACTCTGGTAGTAGAATTTTCGTATGTTTTTGTTACAGATCTTGCACTTGTTTTGTTTTACCATTCGACAGAGCTCGAAGGACCAATAATCAGTATTGTGAAGTCTAATGAGTCAGTTGTTTTTTTTTTCAAAAAATTATATTTATATATACACCGAAACACACCTGACGAAAGAATTTATAGTTGATAAGAATAGACAACCGAAGCTGTTGAGAGAAATCTGTTACGGAAGCGATAGTGAAATCAGCTGTTATGGAATTGTTATTAACTAATTACACTATACCATGGCTGGATTAGCTAGATGACTGTTGTGCCCCGGTGTATAGCCAGAAGTGACTAACAAATTAATTCACTCAAAATTACTTTTTTATATCAAAGAATTAAACTTTGGACAAATATAGAGGATATAGCATAATAATGTCAAGAAAAGCATTATATTTGTTAATAATATTATATGTGTTCCTTTTTTGAACACGACTTTACAATCTTATAAAATTCTCTAATTCACAATTTCACATAATTTCGATTGACACGGTAGTTAGAGCATGGAAATAATGCTTTACTCCTATGAATCTATACTCAATAACAAATAGACACACACATGAGCTACGTAAAAGGCTTGTCCATCTTCACTATTAATAAGATTAATCATTTAAAAAAAACAAGAATAATCATCTTATTATTAACTTTCAGTTCTCTTCTGAATTTAGTACATAAACAAGACGACAGCCATCAAAATTGTTTATAAATGATCTATCGTCTGAAAATACATAAGGAAAACTTTCATAAAGAAGCAACTATAAGTTATCTCTGCCTAACCTGTATGAAGTTCCATGGTAGCTACACTGTAAGATCCGGCTTGCATCAAAAATGAACATCTCACAGCTTTCGATATGAATCGCTGGCTTCATTAGGAGCCTAGGAGGGGAGGGAGGATGATGCAAAAGACTGTCAGATGGATCCATCCATAAATTTAGACAAGCTATATTTAACAGAATGTACAATTTTGTCCGGGCAAGCACAACTGAAATTGTTGAATTTGAAACTTTAAAAACTGAAATTAAAAATCTGATATCATGCAAGAATGGTGACACAAAGCACATTAGCGTTGTCCTTCGAAGTGGGGGTTATGGCAAGAGGATTTCAATTCATTAAAGCAAATTGGCTGTTCCCAAATTTGATAACTTACACTTAACCAGATTTGACTCAAAAAACAAAAAGCAATTAGATCTGTTCGGCTTGCTCTTATTTGGCGAATATGAATCCCATCGGGGACAAATTTTTTCCTTTCCTTACAGCCTGAGAGAAGATAGCATTTCTTGCCTCTTAGTAAATGTCATGGATGTGTACAGTTGCATTTATCATAATCCCAAGACAAGAAACCTCAGATGGCCTAGCAAATTTCATGTTTAGGCCTATGCACGATGGAGGATCCCTTATTCTTCTAAAACATATTCTGCTTTAATTGGTGCCAGCAAATTTCTCTTTCTATAAAAGATAATAAAAAAGGAGCCAAACTGATCTTAACCAACCTACTTCGTAGGTGGTAACCAGTACTTCTAATAATTGACTACAGCGACTACATAGGCCAACCAACACGCACAAACCATTTCCAAAGAAGAAAACCTCTGTTACAAGCAGAAGAAATGCAAGCAACTATGAATAGAACCAGGTATATAACAGTAATGGTGTCCTTACCTCACAAAAGCTATGGATGAGGTAATGACAATCAACTAGCTCTCGAGTGACAACAGCACTTGCCTCTAAGAAACTCCATCATTAACTCATCAGCTAAGAAAACCAGGTCAGGCCACATTGAAACTTATCAATCCCCTTAAATTGACAACTCAGAGCACCAAAGCTGTGATACTCTTACAATGGAACTGTATGGGAAATGGTGCAACACTAGTCACCACTCTGAGCCACAGGGTTCTTCCTTCTGATCAGCTGGTTCATACAAGAAATCAATTTTGTAGAAAGCATTCATAACAAGATACAAGATATAATCAAGTAGTAATGACAATAGAATAAAATAATGATTAGGCAGCCAACCTTGTAGAAGTATTTCTTCCGAAGTTTGATTGCTAAGCGTATGCATTGTTTGACATGTATTTTCGGCAGTTTATCATTAAAAATCTGTAGTAAAATACATGAGTTTCCATGAAAAGGAGAGAGAGAGAGATGAAGCAAAACAATAGATGCTCATAATCAGCTAAATCAACATGAAATTAGCATGAGAGGCAAAATATTCGCGATGAGAAGTATAAGCTATCCTCCTACAATGGTCAAGCAGTTTGATATAGGACCATAAGTATCACATTGAATCATGTTGACTATCTTGTTCACTTTTCTTCCTTTCAAATATTATGCAGCAAAAACTGTGAGAACAATCATTGATATAAGCATCAGGAGATTTTGATCTTTCTGTTCTACTCATTTAATCTAGCAGTCTTATCACATGAAGTGGAAGGCATAGAAAGCTCATCAAGATCACGTCCTCCATAAAGCTAGGCAAGATGAAATGTATTTCACAGCATAAAGGGTAGATGGTAAGAGAGAAGGATTAAAATTGTCAACAGATGAACAAGACAAAGTATAAAAGAACAACAGAGCAATGCTCTTGCCTTTATCATATCATCAATTGAGTGAGTTTCTTTGATGATTTTATGACGGTTCATTACAAGAATTGCAGCCACACAGAACACGGGTAACTCATCATCCCCATTCTTGGTTGATGACATTATAGAGCTAATCTGCAAATGGTTATTTCTTGACCAGAAATTCCGTGGGAAGCCACAAAAGGGATATGCTGATGCTGAACTCATCCCGGTATCATTGCATACAGAGATGTCAACAGTTTCACGCTTCATTTGAGAATCATCCATTAAGCTTCCATTACCATTTTCAATGCTTTCTTCTCTTTTTTCTCCATCTGAATCACTAGGAAGTTGCAATATCAGTGCCTCCAGACAATTCTTCTCTAAATCAGTAGTCGATGCTTGTTCAAAATCTGCAGCCCACATCATCTGCATTAAAGATGATTTCACTATTATAAAAAAAAAAGAAAAAAAAAGAGATGAGTTCACTAAACTAGAGCTATCTCAAAGTTTCTGCAAACTGCAAGTTAACATCTACCATGTATTTCTTGTCATTGTAAGAAATATAATAAAGATCTTGCTCAACTGTTTTTTTTTTCCATATCAAAGGGATGCTCAAGGTAAGACTGGAACTACAGACTTTAGTTCTCTTAAAAACCAACCTCTTTCTGATTCATGATATGCAAATCCTTTATAAAAAAAAATCTGTTTGTATCCTAAACAGTTCTCAAACATCGAAGAAAATGTCTGATTAAGCTACTAAAATAAAAATAGAAATAATAAATTGAACTTTCGTCCAATTTTTATCCACTGCATTTTCCCATCAGAATAATACTAGAACCTGAGCATTTTTCTTGGTTACTATAGGCGGCCAAAAAAAAACATTGGCATGGATATTGATGGACAACAGTTTATCGAAGGAAGTGACAGAAAGCCATAAGAACATACAGGAAGAATGATGGTAGTTTGGTCAATGTGAGAAGGATACTCCCATGCCACTATGCAATAATCAGCTAATACATTAAAAGTTTTGAGTCAAGAAAGAATATTGGTTTTGCAATAAATGTAACTGGTTTCTGCTACAACAGGCATTTGGCTTTAATTAACACCATATATTTAAATGTAAGGGACAAACTGAAAAGTACATACCTCCCACATCTGAAGTGCTTCATTAAAAGATAACTCCCGGCGAAAGAGAACCATCAACATTCGGAAGGCAAAATGAAGGCTTTCAGCACCAATTTGCAATAAATGACCATATATCTCCCTGTCTGTGAGTTCCAAGATATGCCACAAAGCTTGCAACTGCTTCATCACACCCATTGGACCTTCCATCTGAAAGTTTTCACGCTGGAGGAAGGGAAAAGGCATATATTAGAAAATAATGAAGAGTTATCAATCCAATTATGGTTCACAAAGCTACCAATATCTTGTTCTACAAAGCTACTAATACCATTCTTCTTAAAAGAATCTCAAAGCACCAAAATGCATCAGCATCATCCTCAAAGATAACGACAAAAGGAGACAGCAAGTCACTCATACCTAAACCAGGAACAAATAAGAACATGAACTTTATGTTAAAGAAAGCAGAATTTCAAATGTCTAATAGTCTAGAGAATAAACAAATAAACAGCTGCACCTTGACAATAGCCAGTGCCAGGGTCCACCCATGCATAAACAGCCAGAATATCTGACATTCTGGCCAAGTTCCTCTTATCTTCATAGAATTCAAGATGACTATCTGTTCTTACCACGTCAACAACTGGAAAGAAACAGGAGCTTTCAGCTTGTGAAATGGTAGTTTAAGGCACATTAAGATATAGATTCACTGCTTTTCCGTCAAAAGACACAGAATGGATGAATGATCACCTATACGGTGCAAAGTCCAAAGCCATTCAGATACTCTGCCCTCGCCAGCAGCCCCTTCACTAGATGCTGCTCTAATTGACAATGGTGCTTCAAGAACATCAGCTACTGTTATTTTGTTCACGGTTTCATTTTCGCAAGCATTGGACTCTATTAGTGGATCACAATCATCATGGCAAACTAGTTCAATTTCAGAGTTGGTTATCTGCGGAAGATTGCTAGATGGAGAATCATTGGATTCAACAACTAAATCTACATTATTATCAATTTGAAAATTGTGCATTTGGAAATCATTAAATCTCAATCTCTGGTGTTTTGAAGGATTGCAACTGTCCAGACCAAATGCTTTATTATCTTCTTCTCCCTCATCCAACAAATTGGTAACGGGTAAAGGAGGAAAAACAATATAACTATTTGTGATAGATTCTGTTTGATGAGCTTCTCCAACTACTTTAGGAGAACCACTGTTGTCTGGGCCAGATGCGGCTATAAAGCAAGAAGAGTCATACGCAGCACTATCTGAACTTCCCCTTGGACTGCCAAGCTCAGCAGAATCACTAGAACTTTCCTTTTCATATGCACACGTTGTATCTGTACAACTATACTTCCAATCACTGTAACCCTCTAATTTATTAACATTGTCAACGAAAGGTCGTCTACTTTCAACTACAGCATTCCCTCTCCCGTCAGCTTTGGACAATGTTCTCATATCCATAACTTTGGATCCCACAACAAATGCGAGTGTACCTGTTCCTACACTTGAATGCATCATCTGGCATTGCTTGATAAGGTCCTCATAGCGATCCCTGCATGAAGCATTTCCATAATTTGAATCACTTTACAACTACAATATAGCAAAACCGGGAAGATGTTAATATTTGAATCAACGCAGGAACATAAATAAACTGTATGTTAAAAATAGGTCTAAGATAGACCCTTCTCTCTAATCAAACAAAAGTACTGAAATGTAAAAAAGGATAGCATTCACAATGGTAATGAGATTGGGAAAAATCTTTACAAAGAAAATACGTGGTTTGAAACAAAATTCCACGGACCTAAAAAGGAATGGAGAAAATTGCATAATTCAAAATTGAGATATGAGAATTCTCTCTGCAGTTTAGAAAACAGAGAAGCGTTTTATATGGTTTGCCATGAATATACCACAAGTATTAAGGAGACAAGGCCCAGAGCAATAACTGCTGCATAATAAGGTGAATGCCAAAATTAGAATAAAATTTAAGAGAAAGAGAATCAGACCTCCGAGCTATCCTCAACTGCCTACGGTATTCAGAAGTGCTCCCCAGTTCATAACATCCAAGTAGAAACTCCCAAACTTCCGCTCTGATAGATGGATGCACACCCTGCCAAATAACTAATAATTGTGTTCCAGATTTATGCAAGTCAAAAGTGCCTAATGATATCTGTAGACACCAAACTGCAATTGGCATTTAAAATATCATGGCTGCTAGCAGAAACTTCCTAGTATCCGAGAACCAAACGTTAACCCTTAAATATAATGTATACAATAGTTCGGAAATAACAAACAAGGATTGGTGTTAGAGAGAATTCAGCACATGTGAAAAACATTGCATACCCCCAAAACAATCAACTTGAGCACTTTGTTAAAACCAGAAACTTTCCCATCAGCATCAAAAACGGAATCCCACTTATCCGGCTTAAGCATTTTGTTAAGCTGCGTACAGAAGAACATGACAGAACTTCGCATCAACCACATACCGACAATAACTTGAAACTAAAAACGGTAGTTTGGACTGAAGAGTCTTACAGTTATAACAACCTTCATAGGTGATTGCGCGAGACAGGGCTCCCCAAAATCGCGGACTATTGATCCCACTTTCAGCAAATTCACAGCTCTGGCTTTTCCACAACTCCATTGCTTATTATCCTCCTCGCTTGTCCAAGACATTTACGTGCTTACTCTTCACAGAAACCCTACCTCCTCCTCTCCCTCCCCCTCTCGTTCTAAATTTAGGCGTTTATTACAATCTTCCAAACTGGAAAAAATGCAACCCTCAAAACTCGATTTCTGCAAAGAGAACACTAATTTTACACACAAAATGCGAACCAGGAACAGAGAAACAAACTTATAATCATTTTTCATATCTAGGTCTCAACACCAAAACAATAGACTGTAATAAACACATAATATTCATAATCGCCAAAAACCAGAGTCGGATAAGCAAACCACATTAAAATCAGCTAAATAGTGACGAAAAAAACGGAAACGTTGCAGAAATTAGAACACGATGAACCGAAGCATCAACGTACATTCCAACACGTTAGCACGTATAACTCTTCACGTTTGAATGTGCGTGTGTGTCAATAGATATATTTTGAGAGACAGACACAGAGACGACACCTGAATAAGTAAACTGAAGAGAATGCGATCCGCGATCATCCGTCCTCCGTCGCCTTACACAGTTTTTAAGAAAAAAAAAGTTACCGTTCCTTTCCCACTGTTGCCCTCTCGTTTTTTCCGCTCCCGCAAAAGAATACGTCTATTCCTTCTCTCTTTCATCTATTTCCTTTTCTCCGTCATCATGGAACTGTACCTTTCCCACTATTTCATCTATCTTGGAAGTTTTGCAACATTTATGCAAAACTAACATAATAGTAAGGAAATCTACGGTACTACGATTTCAATTTTATTGGGCTAAAGTCAGTTTAGTTAGGTCTGGGCCAGCGAGCCCATGAATCCAGTGATATTGGGCCAAGATCTATCTCGATCGCTGATACTTCTGTACTATTGGGCCCAATAGCAGTGTTTTATACATTTATCCTATTTGACGAGAAATAAACAAACGAAGAGTGTCACTATCAACCAAAAGTCTTACTAATAAATGGTTATTTGGAATTGACACAGATTATGTCAACCAAATTCATTTTTTTAAAAGGAATCATTGCCTTAACATTAAGGTCAATCAAAGTTATTTAATATTTCCGACTTTCTAGTTAAAGCAAAATCACTATATCATGGGTGATGCTTATCGATCCAACTAGCACCAAGTGGAACAAAAAGTCAGCTACCATACTGGCTAATCTCGTTGACCATCAATAATTCCGTACTTTTTATGCTCATGACATCATGTTCTATATAACTTTTAGGAATCCCTCTTCCCCTTTTGTTTTCTATTTCCCAAACTTCGATGCGGAAGCTCGAGGGGGGCACGAAACGAGGCAGAGATTTTTGTTCCGATGCCACTGGGTTCATTGTACTTGCTAAAAATACAGAGCGTAGCGTTTCCATTTATTAGGTAGTTTGGTGTTTTTAATGCCCTTTCAGGTGTCTATACAGCGTGTCGCTTGGGGAAGCGGCTGTTACAAATCATGCAAACAATTAGAACCTCCAAAAGTACAAGTTTCGAGAGGGGATCGTGGTTCGTAAGCCCTAGTCAAGGTGTCCCTCGTGCATGTGGAACAAGTGTGTATAACAATAATGATTGTTGTAACATTTTAATTATATGTTGGCTCGTATATTATATAGTAAATATTAAAAATAATTATTCTTGATGGTAACTATATATTATATTATAGTTAAGCCCACGCGCCGACGAGAGCTAAAACGAGTAGATTGTGAATCCAGATGAGTTAGGAATCTAACCCTGTGGCCCAAGTAGATTCGTCCTTTTTACGGATCCCGGTTTGGTCGGAAAATGCTTTTGTACAACCTTCTAGTCTTTTTCAGTGTCAGCACATATTTATGTTAGGAATCTATTATAAAAAGGTTTTTTTTATTTAGAGATTTTGGTTTTTAGTGGCATGTTTAAATGTCCCCACCCACTCTTGTCGAATCCAACTTGCCTAATTATTTATCATTTTATTTACCGCTCCAAATATATATGGGGAAAATTATATATCGTTTCCATTTATGGAAAGGTTAGCTCAGCAAACATCCAACTCCAGGCTCCAAACCCCAAATTCGGCAAACATCCATAGTTTTTTTTTTTTTTCCTTTGGGTTGGTAGTATTGGCATGGCGGTTTGGTGCTAAAACGTTGGGCTTTAAAACCTGTTGGCCTGTTCAGATAAGATAAGGCGAGTTCCGAGGAGATTGAGATTGTTAGGGGTGTAGCTGTAGAGCGTTTTCGATTGAACCGGAGGGTCTAATTGCCTTGTACGACCCGTAATATGGGCGTATTTAGTACAAGATGACATATTGGGAGGTGGGCGGGCTTCGTGAGGAGTTGATTGAGGACTGTGGATCTATGTTGCAGCTGATTGCGGCTGTTTTGGAGACTTCAACTTTTGGATGGAAATGGAATTACCTTTCTGAGGTCAGTTTGGGAAGATAGTTTTTGCTATTTGTGGAAAGCTATGTTGAATACATGTGGAGACCGGTAATTGGTTTCCGTTTTTTATATATAGGCTTCAAGGGTGGTGAAGTTCGCTGTTGGCGATGTTGCTGGAGAAGATCGAGTTCGGTTCTTTTCCCGGTAAAAACACACTAGCTTTTGCTTGTCTTTGGAAATATGGGGATGATAGGTAGAAGTTAGATGAATGCTGGGTCAAAACTCGGGGCAAATAATTAGTTGATTACATCTGAATGGAAAACCTCTTCTCTTCAAAGGAAAAGGGGACAGGGTATTGGGACTCACCAAGAGCACAGACGGATAGCATGGTAGCAGTGCGTGGCAGTCCAAGGACTTCAGGTCTGGAGGATCCGTGTAATAATTTCTCAGAGTTTATGAATTTTGATAACTATGCTGGATGGTGCAACAGCCCATTGGTGGCAGAGCAGCTGTTTGCGTCCTGTGGACTGCCTTCTTTCCCGTCACCGGCCTATTCATCTTTAGAGGCAATCAATTTTTCTGAACAAAGCTCTACTGCTGTTCCTTGTGGGGCTGACAGATTGAATTCTGGTGATACTTTTGACAGTAATAGGGATAAATTTGTTTTTGAGGAGACAAATTCTCAATTTGCTCAGCTCTCGGATTCAGCCAATGCCGACGATTTGGCTGCAACACAAAGTTATGGTGGCGATATCTCGGATATGGCTACTTGTATGATTTCTCAGCCAGTTGGGTTTTCTCTTAGTGAGAAGATGCTAAAGGCGTTATCGTTGTTGAAGTTCTCTGGAGGGGGTATTCTAGCGCAGGTCTGGGTTCCAGTTAGGCATGGTGATCAGTACATCTTGAGCACTTCAGACCAACCTTATTTGCTTGACCAAATGCTAGCAGGTTATCGTGAAGTGTCTAGGACGTTTACGTTCTCTGCAGAATTGAAGCCTGGGTTGCCCCTGGGGCTTCCTGGTCGCGTATTCATCTCCAAGGTCCCGGAGTGGACGTCAAATGTAGTTTATTATAGCAAGGCTGAGTACTTACGTGTCAAGCATGCTGTTGATCATCAAGTAAGGGGTTCTTTTGCTTTGCCAGTTTTTGATCCTCAGGGGATGTCCTGCTGTGCTGTTCTTGAACTAGTCACTGTCAGTGAGAAACCGGATTTTGATTTGGAGATGGAGAACATTTGCAACGTACTCCAGGTTAGCTTTCCTCTGTTTCTCGCCTCAGATTTTTTTTTCTTGTCCTCTGTAATTGCAAGTGTGGAAGTTTATAGGGGCATACAACATATTGAAATGTACGTACGTGTTGGTGATTTGCTCTCGACTTGTTGTTCAATGCAATTCTGATACCAAGTCACTACTGATCCACAATTTACATGTTTATGGTAAAATTCTGTGCATATCAATCTGTCCTCCTACTGTTTTCAGGCCGTGAACTTAAGGAGCATTGCATCTCCTCGCCTTCTTCCCCCGGTATTATCCATTATCGCTTTTGTTTCAATATGGCTGTAGCTATTGATCCTTCTGTTCTAAGGAAACTATTCTGTCACCAGTGCCTCTCAAGGAATAAACGAGCTGTCTTGTCTGAGATAGCTGATGTTTTGCGAGCTGTATGCCGTGCACATAGATTACCACTTGCTCTCGCTTGGATCCCTTGCAACTTCACCGAGGAGGCCATTGATGATGCTGCAAGAATACGTGTTAGAGAAGGTCATTCCGGGTCTAATGGAAAAACTGTACTATGTATTGAGGGCACCGCTTGCTATGTGAATGACAGAAACATGCAAGGGTTTGTGCATGTGTGTGCAGAGCATTATATTGAAGAAGGACAGGGTATAGCTGGAAAGGCTCTTCAATCAAATCAACCTTTCTTCTTCCCTGATGTCAAGGCATATGATATAAGTGAGTATCCGTTTGTTCATCATGCGCGCAAGTACGGTCTACATGCTGCTGTTGCAATCAGGCTAAGGAGCACCTACACTGGTGATGATGACTACATATTAGAGTACTTTCTCCCTGTAAATATGAAGGGAAGTTCTGAACAAGAACCCTTGCTAAACAGCCTATCTGGTACCATGCATAGAATTTTCAAGAGTCTGAGGACTGTTTCTGATGCAGAATTAATGAAGGGAGAAGGTTCTGAAGTTGTATCTAAGAAGGGAGCGGTACCACTTTTCCCGCCTGTGCCTATATCAGGGATAAGCTTGCAAACAACGTTGTCTGATAACGACTTGAACTTGTCAGATAAAGTTCCTTTCCCAATATCTGCATCAAAAAGTGGTAGGACAGAATCTGAGAGTCCTCATACACAGGTATCATCTTTGTCCTTGAGGCCTTATTCCGGTGCTTGATGGATGAGCATGCTGTTGACCAAGCAGTTACTTGACCGTCAAGACACATTTTCTATGTGGTTTCTCCGGTTGAGTTCTAATGTTCATCTTATACTACTTGTAGGCAATGAAAGGGTCAAGGAGACCACCAGAGAAGAAGAGGAGCACAGCAGAGAAAATTGTGAGCTTGAGTGTTCTTCAGCAATACTTTTCTGGAAGCCTCAAGGATGCTGCCAAAAGCATTGGTGGTAAGTTCATATCGTTATTTGTTCTGCTGTCACTGATTAGAAGGGGCCCTGGATATTCAGATTTCCGAAGAAAATGTATGAAAAATGAAAGATATTCACTCAAGATGAATTAAATTTTCCTACTTAATCTATAGCTTACCTTGCCTTCTCTGCAGTTTGCCCCACGACGCTGAAAAGGATATGCAGACAACATGGGATATCCAGATGGCCATCACGGAAGATAAACAAAGTGAATCGCTCATTGAGGAAAATCCAGACAGTGCTCGACTCAGTTCAAGGAGTAGAAGGAGGACTGAAGTTTGACCCTACGACCGGAGGATTTGTGGCAGCAGGGTCCATCATTCTAGATTCCCGGAATAGTAATCCATCTCCTGACAAAAGCTTACCAGTCCGAAATTCTGAATCAATCGCCAGAAATCTTGTTCCAGATCCTTTTGGGATTTACGCTGATAATTCCAATGTTAAAGTCGAGGAGGGTAACTTTTTGGCGAAGAATTCTAACATTCCTGTGACCAACTGTTGTGAGGACTCCAAGTCGGTTGTCATGAATTGTAGATGTGCACAGGCTAGCCTAGCTTCCCACAACTGGGCTTGCATAGAAAATGTCTCCTCTGATCCCTGTAATTCGATAGCAGGCAACAAATGGGTACCAAGCAAGAGTGGCATAATGAATGCAAGAATGGTTTCTGACTTCGTTTCTCAGAGCTCAATGTCCCTTCCTGCTGTTGATGATTTGGACATCAAAGTGGAAGGTGATGATGGGACGGGAGAACACAACCAGCCTTTGTGTTCAAGCACGACCGATTCATCAAATAGGTCCGGGTCAATGATGTACGGTAGTATATCAAGCTCTCCGAACTTCCAAGAAAGGATGCAGTCAAATGTCAAGGAGAGTTGCAGTGACAGTGGATCAAAAATCACCATAAAAGCAACATATAACGACGATACTGTCCGATTCAAGTTTGAGCCTTCTGCTGGGTGCCTCCAACTGTATGAAGAAGTTGCAAAGAGGTTCAAATTGCAAAGTGGGACATTCCAGCTCAAGTATCTTGATGATGAAGAGCAGTGGATAATGTTGGTGACCGAATCTGACTTGCAGGAGTGTCTTGACATATTGGAATATGCTGGGACACGTAGTGTGAAATTTCTGGTTCGTGACATGTCTGTTGCGATGGGAAGCTCCGGCAGCAGTAATTGCATCTTGACGGGAGGATCCTAGCACATGCTTATTTCTTTTTCTTCTTTAAGATCTTAGGATCCAGTGATGCTTCCTGATAAGAGTGGTTTTCCAGAACCCATCACTTGGTGACGACGACTGTTCTTGAGACTCATGCCCCTGCAGCCTCTTGAAGCGATCACCTACAAGGCACAGTTTGTAGATTGGTTTGTCAAGATTTCCAGAAAAGAAAGACAGAAGACATCAAAATCAAGACGAGTGATACGATAGTAATACGACATAGATTTTGTACGGCAGTGTACACGCAATATCAAGCGAAATAAGGTCCCCTGTAGTTGTAGTTGTAGTTGTAGTGGTGTCTACGGTGGTGCATTCCCTGTAATGTATTTTCCTCATCATGGCTTGTACAGTGTTTTCTCAGTTTGAGTGAGTGAAAATCTCTCGAGATTTTTCAATGTGTTTTCTGTCTCATGCATGACTGTGTTACACTTACTAATCCCAATTTACGTAGGCTTGGCTGCATTGTAGAAAAGATTAGTTATTGTTAACCATAGTATTATTTTTGCTTCGTAGGTTGTCTCGGTAAAAAAACATATCATCGTAATCTTGCCAGAAAATGCACTATAGGTATTGAGATTGAGGTCAGTACAAGCCTTGCTTCTATTTCCTGGTTTTCCTTACATCCAACGGGGTTCCACATTAGTACACAGGTATAATCTGCAATCTCCAGATTGTTTGTTGGCAGACCAGATGCTTTTGAATATTTACTGCACAGCAGAAACCGACATGAACATACTGTGCATTCATGTCCCTTTATGTCCCCAACGCCTTCTCCGATTGTCCATTTTACTGGGCAGCTTTGCCTCTAGAATACCATCCCAAATCGATATGTCGATCGATCGGATATCTTCCAAGTCCATAGATCTTCAGACAGGATTGGAAACCATCCTTTTTATCTGGAATGATGACAATGCAAAATGATAAAGACTTTTGCTAGTAGAAGTTAAATGCACGAGAACCAGTTGATATATTTCAAGATAAAGAGCATTCTGGGAAATAACTATGACGGAGAGTTCCAAAAATATATTTGGAAATTCTTTCACAAGCCACCACCACAGTCAAAGCGACCATGGATGAACAATTAATCATAAGATTTGGCAAGTTCAACAATAGAGACTTCCAGCAGACACAGTTGGTTGAATCAGAATCCAAAAAAGATTAGTTTTGCTACCGTGAGTATATGTTCATTTCAAACAAAATAGAGGCTTCCAGCAGTCATGCCAATACAAACAGATGAGACACAGGTAAATCAACTTTCCAAGTGATGCAAAAACATGGCAGAAACGAATGTAGAGAACAATAGCTTACATTTTTCATCCGCTCAAGTTCTTGAAAAAACTTGTGGGGATAATCTAAATAATCAGCACATTCTTCCTTTACAGCGTCTGCAAGATCTTGCCTGCCTGCCTCCTCCAGTTGCCTAATCAAAATCACGAAGGTTAACTTTTCAGGGGGACAACCCGATGCTTTCATCCTCTCATAAGTCTCCATCGCCTTGTCAATCATATCCACACTCATATAAGCCCCAATCAACTCCGTGAAGGCCCTTGTATCAGGATTAAGCCCTTCTTCCTGCTCGATCTGTGAAAAGAACTCTTCAGCCTTCTCAATCAACTTGTTCCTTCCCACCATCCGAAGCATCCCGTGGTACAAAGTTATATCAGGCTGGTACCACACTTCCTTCTTCACAAACTCAAATACCTGCAGCCTCACCAGGTGTCATATTGAGACTACTACGTAAGAAAGAAAAAACAAGTCCAGTTTACTAAATGGCCCAGATTCCAACAAAATTTAGAGCTTTTCACAACCAAGATGCCATATTTTAACCGAGCTACACCCTATTAACTCTAAATCCATAGAATGGCAACGAATTTGGGTACCTTGAGGGCCAAATCCAGTTCGTCCTGGCTTCGCAAGACCTCAAGTGTGTCGAGCAAGTCGGTCTTGAGAAGCCTGGAGAGTTTCGTATTGAAGACTTGTTCTAATTTGGCAACAGACGATTTGGCGAGCTTGAGGGATTGGACTGCTTGTATGGCTTCGTTGGACAATCTCTTCTCCCTCCACAGTGGTTTTCTGTGTCCAGTTCTCATCCCACAAGTGATAATTGAAGAGTAGCGGCGGGGTCTGTAATTGTATTGGTTTAGCATCAATTGAGGGCACTGAAACTTCAGGACAGTACCCATCATCAAAGCAGTCCCTGCCGGAGCAAGCATGAAAAGCGGAATACAAGTAGTTTTGCGGAGAAAGATAATGTGGCTTTGAAGACGACCACAAGAGCACCAGACGACGAGTGACCCTTCACAAAAAAGCACTCACCCGTGATAACAGAAACAAAGAATTCTTGGGAAGTCTTAGTTCTCAGATTTTCATTTTTTCAGAAGAACAGACAAGCAGAGAAAAGAAAAAAAAAAAAGAAAAGGGTATCCGCTTCAGAGCAAACTCGGACGAGCCCATTATTTGAGGAAGATGACTAGTTATTACTTGGGCCGGCCCATATTTAGAACTGGGTCATGCATTAATGCCTTTTTTCCTTTGTGGAGCGTCAATCGCTACGTAATACATATCTGAAATATGTTAGTCAAAAGATGAGTGATTAAAGACCTTAATCTTTCAGACCAACCAAGAAGCATTAGATCTGAAAGTAGAATTAGTCAGAAATTTCTGCCAATCTTTGCCCCACAGGAGGTAATTGATTGAATCCATAAATCATTGCTTATTTGAACCATATATGATCAACTAGGCATTCGTGCTTCAAATCACGTGTTTCTCCGCTCTTTTCCAAACCAGTTTTCCAGATGCTCGCCTGGAAATTTATGAACTAAACAGATTTTAGAGCTCGTGTTCAGAAATATGCAAAGGTGGTCTTCGATGAATTCTGCGTTTGATGTTTGATGAGATATTGTATCATGTTTTTGTTGAATTCTGAATTCCAGAAGGGATAAGAAAATTAGGGTTTATATTCCAGAGGAGACGCATTTATACGAGTGATTACAAAGTGTTGTGCCGTGCAGGGCATGTTTTTATCTTAAACAACTATTATCGGTGACTGAGCTATCACGTTTATGCATATTCTAAATAAGTTGCGCACTTCTTCTGGATTTTCAATTGCTGAATTCCCCATTTTAGTCACCTTTTGACCAAGTACTTTCAAAGCCGAAAGACAAAAGAGTTTTACTAATGTTTACGATCGGAAAACATGTTTTTCTAAGACCAATTCAAAAACATTGACGTATAAGCACAACTGCTGCGTTGACATTTGGATTAATGAGGAACAATAGTTTCATATGTTAGTTCCACACCTCTTTCAAGCTCAGGTAGACAACTAAAATTCATGGATTTCTTACGAATTGAGGTCGTTTATGTCTTAATCCACATCAGTTCCAAACATCAATATCGGATTATGTAGTGAATAATGGTTAACTAAATCAACCATGCTGTAAATTTCAACAAAAAATTCAACCATTTCATAGTTCATTTTGTTCTTAATTACCATCTCTAGACCATAACTATTCTACTAACCATTAATATTTTTTATATTAAATGAGTATAATTCGTATCTATTAAAGATAAGGTATTTTTGGATTTTGATCCATATCTATTCAACAATGAAAAGGAGTTAAATGTTCTATTGCTAAATATATCATATATATATATATAAAGAGACAAACAAAAATAAAACCATTCAAATTCGTGTCTGAAAAAGGAAAACTAGAAATTCTTCTTACTTTAGTGTACCTGTAGTTCGGCAACATCTTGTACATGTAATGCTTCTGCTCTCTATACATTTGGCTTCTGAGCATAAGCTATAATACATATGCCTACATTCGCATGTCTTCTTAGTTAAAGGCATGAACTCGCGTTAACACTACCAAAGCACTGATTGATATGAGCTAGCTATAGATGTTGCTCCAGATCACTTGAAAGGAATAAGCTATGCTTCTTTCCACTAAGAAAGATGCACCATGCATTACGATGAATTTCCTACAGAGAAAAAATCAATGAATCGAGAACCAGCCTTGCTTTGCTCTTCATCGGCTTCCTGATCTACCTCCTCCTCTTCTCTTCTCCAGTTGTCTACTACTTCACTTTTGCTAGAGTCGGTATTGAGTTGGAGAAAATTATAAAATTCGATCGGCTGACTTCTCTCTGCCATATTATCAGAAACGTGCATAAGAAATGACACCATATATACAAAGCACCATCAAATTTGGTATGTGTATCAAAAAGCTAGCTATACATAGTTACCTTCACAGTGACTTGGCCCTTCACTGCATAACTCCTTCAAAGTGGGAACATAGTTAAGGGGGAAATTAGGATGGTGATCGCTGTAATATACTTGACAGAAGTATCTGTCAAAAACTAAAGCGGGGTTACTTTCCTCATCATGATTAGTTGACGGTGGTGCGTCTTTGATGGAGAACGAACATTTCTGATCATTTACTAATGTATGATGCGAAGTTCTTTTTGCTTTAAGCCTGGATCTTTCCCTGTGTCTTCTTGCCATGATAACATGCCAATGGTTCTTGATAGCATTATCAGTGCGACCAGGAAAAAGTCTTGCAATGATAGACCATCTATTCCCGTGGATCCTGTGGCAAGCAAGAAGCCGCTCTTCTTCTTCTTCTGTAAATGGGGTTCGATTGATTCTTGGATCCAACTGATTGTACCATCTTAACCTGCAACTCTTCCCTGATTGATTTAAGTACACAATTTCCTCAAGTTAGATCGTAAATATAGTTCTAACCACAGTATATACGATTATATCAATAATTAATACTCCATAATTAAGCTATTTCAAGAACATACTATTCTAATTATTATAAGTTATCGATGGATCAGATATCCTTTTAATCCATCTATATATCATATATGGAGCTTGCTGCCTCCTAACCAATTACTGCATATATGTATTTGTGTTGTTATCTTATATATCGATCAAATTAACACTTGATCATCAAATTTCTACAGTATATATATATATATCATGTAGGCTACCTGATCTTCCATGGAGTTTGTCGGCTATGGCGTTCCAGTTATGTGGACCATAACGTTCCACCAATTCTCGAAGCTTTTCATCTTCAGCAGGCCTCCAATGTCCTCTGCTACACATCTGATCTTCTAGAAGAAACGGCAAAAATTAAGAACCGATCGAACAGCAAGGAGACAAACAGTTGAATATCAAAACCCTAGCAGCCAAGCTTGATTAAACTCAGGTTTTATAAATAGGAGGAATTTGCCAAGCCCTATCTCGTCTTCCCCAGATACATAAGCAATGAAGCGAAAGGGCTGCCGGGTGTTGCTAACTTGAAAGCATATAAGTTTGGTGGTGATGATCAACCAAGAGAACATATAAAGAGGATATAGACGAAATGTGTGTTTTCCGTTAGAAAGTGGGAGGGTTTGGAGGACAGAGCTCTACCAGCGATTGATGCAACATCTAGGCTAACAAATCTTTATAAGTAATCACCAAACATACGCATAATATATGCCTTTCGTGTCTCCGGTCGTGTTGTGTTTATGTAAGATAGAGAAAGAGGGAGAAAGAGAAAGAGGCCGGGGTAGGTTGCTTGATAGGGTAAATTTCGTTCTCCTTTCAACGTCTTCCCTAGTTTCTAACCTACAACTTCTACTCATAAACCACCTTGAATTTCCTTCTTTATCCTTAAATCAACATACGCCTTAATGACCCGACCAAAAGTGGGATTAGTTCTTAATATTTTATTTGCATTAATCTCAAATGGGTTATAGGGTCTTCAAGCTCTCCACATTTGTCAACAATTAACTGAAAACTGACCCATTACTGAAAACTGACCCATTAGTTATCATCCAAAACCTTTATATCATATAACAAAAAACCAGAAATGGGTTAGAATCAAAGGCATTGCATTGATGGATCCTTATACACTTGTTACTGCTTATAATGACCAAATAATGATTACCATCTTTATTTTCTGGTTTTAGGATTTGATGGTCTTTACCTGACTAGGCATACTCAAGTTCCCAAGTGCATGGACGTCGATACTGTTCATGAGTAGAAAATCACAGACCTATATATATGTAGTTATCTGATCTTAGTTTATGAGCCAAGAGGTAGATTTACATAAACAGGTGACTTGATCTACATATTAGTTTCCTCGATGCACATATTTCTAACCTAACTGATCATTATAGTATCTAAAACACGTATAAGACAATTCTGTCGTAAATATGTTTAGCTACAGTGGCCGCATGTTTGTCTTCTTTGACCGTTGGCCTACCATTCTCCAGGTAGGAGAAACAGCTTTGTTCAAAAAGCGAGGCACCATCTGTCCATCTGTTCATCTCCCATCTTTCACCAATAACGATACCATTTATGATCCAATGACAAGAGATCGGTAACTTTCCTTACTAATATCAGCCGTTTTCTTCAACCTGTGAACAATCATGATTGCTCTCTCATATGTCTATTTTCTGTATTAATTTATGATGCCACCCTTTGGGAAAGGGGATATTTGAGACTTCCAGCTCCAGGTACCCATTAAAGCATCACCAGAATATGTGAAACGTGGACATAGTCCCAAACTGTTTGATGGGTATAGAGCTCTTTCTTGACTGTTCACCTGCATCACCTACTCTTCTAAACGCCATCAGGGATTGCATTAAGGTGGACAGAACCTCAAGTTATCGAACTCCATCACCAAATGATATCAACCTTAGCCCAAAGGAATTTTATCGATTAATGTGAGAAGTTGGCGTGGAGGGGATTGCCATCTGCTAACCATTTCCAAGTTCATAATTCCGGACCAAATTTCTTGGTTATTGCAGATCCCTCCCATAAATTATAATTTCTGCTTGAAGTTTGATTGAGGCTGTTGGATATTCACTTCGTTAATTACTAAAAAGTATTGATAAGACATTTACGTTAGAATCACAAGGGCTTCTGGGGCCACAAGTGAACTCAATTCTCAACTGTAAAGCTACCAAAAGTGAGCTTTCATAACCATGTAGGAGGGTTTCATTCTTTTTCTCTGATTAGCTAACCGCAAGTGAAGGTTGAACCTACCTGTCAGATGTGGATTGCAAACATTCTCCCTTCTTCTCAAGAATATATATATAGACTATACGCAACTTCACTCTCCATGACAAAGATTGTAGCCCAGAGAAGTACAGATGATTCAGTGGCCCATATATGTCCGGCCCAGTATGGAAATGCAAGCCCGGTATGTTATTTCGGGCCCTTAGAGAGCCTAACTTTGCTGACCTGTCGTTGAAAGCCTTAAACCCTCACCTCCTATTTTCTGTCTCGGCGCTGTATACCCAAAAACCCTTTCTCCCTCGTTTGCAAGAGACGATCCCGAGGTCTCTAGCTCTTTGTTTCGCTTCTCTATTTTATCTTGCAATACTTATCTGTTATCTCCTTCATGCTTCGTCCTTAGATTTCTCCCGACTAAAAGAAAATGTTTTGCAGGCTTATTAATGTTGAATTGAATTTCGCTGGAAATGAAACCGGAACAGTAGTTTTACAGTGTGCGTTTGTTTTTGTTTTATGCATTCATTTCACGTGTTTATCTAAGTTGGTCTTTTTCTTTCTTCTTGCCAATGTTTACTTTTAGTTGATAATTTTAAGCTTAGTTTCCTGCTTTTAAGTTTGTTGGATTTTCCACTGTTCCTGTCTGATTTGTTGTTAGTCGTGTCGAGTTTTGTGATATAGATACTTTTTTTTTGCTTGGCGGGTGTCTGCCTTAACGGTTATCAGAGATATTGCCGGGATATTTTTCTAAATTTTTTTTAAAATAAAGAAAGATATCTTTGCTTGCAACGGCTTAAAGAAAAAGAATTTGAGAGTGATATTACAAATATCTAACCCATTTTATTTATTGCATGTTGGTTTGTTTTTAGATTCATGTTCACTTTCGTGGCTATAGCTTATCAACTTCTTGTACTGCTAGAACCCAGGAAGATGAATTTCAAGAATGTCAAAGTTCCAAATGTGCCAGGTGGAGGCGCTGCATCTGCTCTGATTAAGCTTGGAGCAGTTGGCGGGATTGTTTTGTATGCAGCTTCCAACAGTCTCTATAATGTTGAGGGTGGTCATCGAGCCATCATGTTCAATCGATTAAGTGGCATTAAAGAGAAGGTTACTTATTACTTTTTTTTCTTGTATTGTTCGCAAAGAGCTTCTAAATGCCACTGCAAAACTTACTGTAAATTAAAGCAATATCGTGATGAATGAATGTTTTAATTCTTTTCAGATTGGTTCTTATTATTGCGGTCTGTAATTAATGATTGGTTTGAACGCTTGTTGTTTTTAGAAGTTCACCGTTGCTCTTTCTTCTGATGAATGGTTTTGGTCCTTTTTATGACAGGCATATATGTTATCTTTTCCTATTTCTTCCCTCCTATAATGCCATATTCATGCAGGGATGTCCAACCTTATTCTATTATTTTATGGTTATACATTAGGTATTTATTTCTTTAGAAGATTTGCTTTAACCAGAAGAATGCGAAAGCGTCCAGAGTTAAGCAAAATTTGAGGAATTCTTCAAAGTCCTGTATGTTTACCATTTCTGTTTCTTGATTTAGATTCTTTTAGGGGATCGTTAGTGGTTCTGGCTCTTCTTTTTATGGTCATTTGATGGAGAGGCTTCAACCGTTAGAGATCTCGTCTTAATTAGAGTTAGCCTTGAAAATATGTTTTTTGAACTTAAAACAGATCGTTTTCTTCTCTGTTAGTGTCGCTTAGTTTTCCCGTCAGTTATTTGTACCTTTTGCATGTTCTCATTTGCAGGTTTATCCCGAGGGTACACACTTTATGATTCCATGGTTTGAACGACCAATCATTTATGATGTCCGTGCACGACCCCATCTGGTTGAAAGCACGTCTGGCAGCCGTGATCTTCAAATGGTACATGCTTTTGTCTTGCGATTTTTCTTTATATCTCTGACTGGAGGTTTCTGGAAACTCGATGGCATTAGTTACATTTGCTTGAAGTAGTGTCTGCAGACTATGGGAACTTTTGCACTTAGCGGCTTTACCTGGCTGATTTTATTTTTTTTGTGGCAATGACCGGTGGTCAATACATCTTTTGCCTATATTAGTATGCTGTTTAATACATCTGGAAAGATTCCATAACATGTTTTCTTGCGCCCGTTTGTGGATATTTTGATTCTTTGCTTATGGATGATAATTACTTATTATTTACATCAGAAGTGGATGTATTTCCCATTAGCTTCCTGCTTCAAGCAATTCTCATCCTTATTTGTGATAAAAAATTTCAAGAGAACTTTAAAAAAAATATCTAGAATCCCATTTTGTTAACTTGGGTGTTGAAACAAAACTTCAGGTGAAGATTGGGCTTCGAGTCCTTACTCGTCCTGTGGCTGATAATCTACCTACAGTTTATCGAACTATTGGTGAGAATTTTAGCGAAAGAGTGCTTCCTTCTATCATTCATGAAACATTGAAAGCTGTGGTTGCACAATATAATGCGAGTCAGCTCATTACTCAGAGAGAGGTAATAACTACTGGTACTTTAGGTTCTCTTCTCAATTAGAACTCTTATGATCTGGTTGGGGGAAGCGTTTATTTATCAAACTTTTATTTCAGATTCTTCATTTCCCCCAAACTGACTGATTCTGTATTCGCTATCCTTACGATTATCATGACTGTTCTTTTCTTCCTGTTGTTAGTTGGATTTCATGATTTTGTTGTAATGGCTTTCATGGAGATCTCAAATCCCTACATTCTCCTTAACAGAAATAATGCTCTTTATCAACTTCATTCTGTCCTTTGCCTGTGTTTGAGTTTTGAGTTCTGCCTTTTAATTGTTGATTTATAATGTTTCTTACAGAAAGTTAGTAGAGAAATAAGGAAGATTTTGACTGAAAGAGCGGCCTATTTTAACATTGCGCTAGATGATGTCTCCATTACCAGCCTGACCTTTGGCAAAGAATTCACTGCTGCAATTGAAGCCAAACAGGTGGCTGCTCAAGAAGCTGAGAGAGCTAAATTTATCGTGGAAAAAGCTGAACAAGAAAAGAGGAGTGCTATCATCAGAGCAGAGGTAAGAAGAATGGAAAAGCAACATGAACTCTTGCACATATCCTATAAACATTCATTCTTGCAAAAATTGCTGCGGAAAGCTGGTTTTGAGATTCCACTCTGGAAGTTTTGCGATAGTAAACTAGATGGCCTTGCTTCTTATTTTTAATTGCAAAGTGTTGCTTGAATATTCTAATGCTGCCATTCACTGGATGGCTCTGTTCAGACTAATTTTGTGGTGGGAATAGAATTATGTTTTAATGAAGCAAACTTTACATATTTTGATTTTTTCGAGGGGCAAAAGTCATGATTGGAATTATTAGCCTCTTAAATGCTTGTTTTCAATTGTTTAGATCGGCTCTCTTCCTGTTTCTTCACTGATATTTCTTTCTTTATGTGGATGATAGGGTGAGGCTCAAAGTGCTCAGTTGATCGGCCAGGCCATGGCCAACAATCCAGCCTTTATCACACTAAGGAGGATAGAAGCTTCAAGAGAAATTGCACAAATTATCTCACATTCAGCAAACAAGGTTTTCCTCAATTCAAATGACTTGCTGCTGAGCCTTCAGAAGTTGGAGCTAGATTCCGCTGGGAAGAAATAAGCAAACCCAGTTGAGCACTCAGTCGCTGGTACGGCTGCTTGGAGTTGTTTTCCCCTTTTTTTTCCTTCATAGTGATCGGTTCAGCATCAATTGGCGAAGCAATTGTTTGGTTGTCTTTGAAACGAGGGATGGTATTTGTCTTGTGAACCTTTTATGAGGAATGACTGCCGAATGTTCATACCCATTGCTGGTGTGCTTTCCCGAGAAAAGGATAGAAAGCCGTGTGAACTTGATAAAATGACCCTTTACCCATAAATTGTTCTTTATCAACCGTTGTGAGTTCTGATTCGGAATTCGATTAAATGACTCTTGACGTTATCGGAAGTCTGTTTTGAAATAAGTTGGCTCTCAAGCAATTAATAGTTTAATCTCAGTTCTGTAAGAACCCCTAACGGATAAACATATCTGGTAAGATGTTGCATGTAAGCAACTCAGATATGACAAATGAACGAGGTGTATATGATTGTCTGAAGACGCCATCCCTGGCCAGCTTATGATCTTTAATTGGATCTGATGAAGTGGTCATCCCACGTAAACTTGCTTCAAGAGGTCTCAATTTTCTTACGTGTTGACAATTCACTTCCTCCTGATAAGGCCCTGGTTTTTATTCAACAAAGTAATAATGATTTTACTGTTTTTTAAGATATTTATCGTCGGAATTAAATTAAAATACTGTTCTATTATAAAAAATTTTAAAACTGGTTCAGTTAGGACAGAATTAATAGAAAATTTATTTTGTCTTATTCTACTACGGACGGCCAAGGTGGGGGTGTCAGGAAGCATCGAAACGCTTACCACGAAAGCCGTCTTAAACACGTGGGCTTGCATCTGTGAGCGTGTGGAAGACAGGGAGGCAATATTTTATACTTGATAAAAAAGAAAAACGCACACGTTGTTAATGTCGACAAAGTGACGTCAATTCGCACATCATAACGCGGAAGAGCCGATGAACCTGTCGTGGCGGGACAAAACCAGGTCAGTGTTGACATAATCCTTGGAGATAAAAGGTGTAATCTGTTCCACGTGGTGGGCCCGTAGCTGACATAAGCGGCATCATTTGGATGATGTGTCGGCGGGATTGGCAATACGTCTTTTAGGCTTTAGCTGGCTCACCTTGCGCCTCCCGCGGCTGTCGGTTCTTTGTTTGCTTTTGTTTAGTCGCGGTTGCGGCCTCGTGGGGTACACTGATTTTATTATACTAGTTTTTGGAGGATTAAGAAACAAAAATGATTATAAATCATGAACAGATCAGGGTTAAATCCCAAATATGGAAAAGACCTACATTGGCGAAATCAATTTTCTTGCCCTCACCGTGGCCAAATTGGCTTGGAAGTTGGAATTGCATGCACATCACATCACCCTAGTTGCCTTGTAAATTGCTGGAATTTGACTTGGTTAAAGATGGCTAGTCATCAAACAGCACAAGCAAGGTATATTTATTAATTTAAAAGTTTTGGTTTTATTTGTGAAAGTGAGATATAAAAATTATATTTATAAGAATAAATATAATTTATGATTCTAGATTAAATTATTAAAAAAATTAATTTGATTATGAATATATTCTTTATAATTAAAAAAAACAAGCTAGGTATATTGAGATGGATTCTAGGCGTGCAAAAGTTTCTACATGGGTTTGTTAATATAATGGTAGTGGTAATTAAAGACAGGTCGTTCTCCAAAGAGACGTCGCAAATTATATGATCCAATATGGGGAAGGGGACAAAACAGCTTGCCATGACGGAAGGTAAACGTCATCAACAACACCGTACTAGCGCGTAACCCAACTACCGTTGACGCATGACCATGTCATGTATTATCATCTATCACCTGCTTCTCCATTTCTTTATATACCCCTCAGGCTAAGCATCAGTTCAATATGCAACTCTAACTGTAATACACGCAATAGTTTAGTTTCTTCCAGCGACTGTCTTGGTTCTTTCTTTTCTGTATAGCAAAACCATGCAACAGGCGATTCCTTACAAGTCATGGTTACCACTGTACACCAACAACAAGACTATAAACCCATCACCGCTTGGCTTCAACGATGTTGTTGGAGCACAAGAACTGCCAAAAGGGACAAGGAACATGAGCAGGATAATAGCTGAGAATGCAATCATCGTGTTTGCCAGACGAGGATGCTGTATGAGCCACGTAGTGAAGCGCTTGTTGTTGGGCCTTGGTGTGAACCCGCCGATTTATGAGATTGATGAGCAAGATGAGTCTGCGGTTCTGCAAGAATTGGAGACGATCACAGAGAACAAAGGTGAAGGAAATCGACAAACAAATGTGCAGTTTCCAGCCGTTTTTATTGGTGGAAGGTTGTTCGGAGGATTAGATAGACTTATGGCTACCCATATAACAGGAGAACTAGTGCCTATACTGAAGGAAGCCGGAGCCTTGTGGCTTTGATTCTTGCAGTTTTTGTTCTTATCTACCTAATTTCTTTTGTTCTATCATTCCTCTACAAGCTTTTCTTAGCCCCATATGTAATTAAGATTGTAATTTTTCTATACAACAAATGTAACAGAGTGGGTTTTTTTTTTTCCAATTGTTGTTTTCACATTCCTCTTGCTCTAATCGTAGAATCATGGAGGTTGGGGAAGAAGGGTTTCTGTCTTTCTGTCGTTACTTCTTCTGGAAGATTTCTCATTGCTTTTTTTCCAGTAACTTGCACCATTCAGAACGGCACAGCGGTTTCTACCATTCGACAAGTCTCTTTATGTCACATGGAAGTGGAACCAACATATGTCTCGTCTCTCTTTCCCGTGTGGACAGGGGAAAATCAGCTCATCACATTTCAAATATCTCCTGATTGCCTCACTTCCACGTTACATGACAACCATAGAGGCATAGGCAGTTTATTAGCCCTAGCACCATGTGCAAAATAACTGTTACCCGAACGTTCTTTTTCTTCATTCAGAACAAGCAATGAGTACAAGGTGAGGTGTTGTAGATTACAAGCAACTAAATTGTGTCTAACCACGAATCAAATTCATCCAGAACTGCAGACTTTGTAACAGACTGAATGGAAGAAGATTGATTGTCCTGACGGGCAGGTTTCAACTTCGTAGGTTGATGGCAATCTTTTTTGTTAGAAAAGTTAGATGTTTCCTCAAGTAAATCATCAAGGGCGTCATCCAGATTGGCAGAAGTAGACGCCGTTTTCGACGAAACAGGGGCATTTCTTGTAAGTTGTGGCGCAGCCACATTCTGTGAAAGAGGCATGGGACCGGGCATGGAAGTGCCAGAAGAGTCGACCAACTTGGTCTCGCTAAATGAGTCGAGAAGTATGTCCAATTCCGCCTCAGCATCTGCTGCCTTGAATGTGGGACGTCCTTTCCCGGCACCTGAAATATTACTGACTGTTGTCTGGATTTGGGATTCTTGAGCAATGCTGGATTTGATATCTGGATTTGAGTTCCAATGGCTTTTACCTTGGTGGAATGTATTTGATATTTGATTAGACACACGTGGGTCTGGATTGAAATTGGAAATGGACCCTAACGAAGGAGCTCTTTTCGAATCCAGCTCTTTAGTATTCTCTGTGGTTTCTTTCATTTCACTTGATTCCATTTGGTCCAAGACCTGATTGCTGCTTCCGGCTGATTGCTGGCGAATCAAATAAACCACATTAAAAGCCGTGTAAGAGATTGAGAGCTAGAAAAAACACATGTCTAAGGTAGTTCAATATAGGAGAACAAGACTCAAAGCCTATCAAAGAGGAGTGGTCAAAATAAGGATGACGAGAAGTTAACAGTTTCTCAAAGAATTTTGACCAAAAACTTGTTTCAGTCCTAAAACATTTTGTATTGCTCGTTTCTTAGTATAAACATAGCATAACTGTTGCGTATCTATTTTCCAAACATCTTGAATAATTCTAATATTGGCAGCAATCTTCTTAGCATTCGAACCAGGTATGGATGCAAAGACCCAGGGTAGGACGAAAGCTAAATTGAAAAAGGAAATCAGTTATTGACACCTTAAAATCCCATCACTCAACGACGACTATCGATTCAAAATTCAAAGAATGTTAAACTAGGGCACATAGCATAGCTGGTTAAATACATAAAAAGTAAATTTAATACAAAGCATACCAGTTCTGGTGGCAATAGGTGAGCATCAATGAAGAGCCTCTCTGACAAATCTACCTTTTCCAGTTGCTCCGCCAGAACATGCAGATTCAGGGACAGAAAAGATGCCTAATTGAACGATCAATTCCATAAGAACAAGTAGCTAAGCACAGGCCATCACATGAAAAATGCACAAAGAGAAGTTCCAACTTAATCACAACAGGATTTTCCAGCATTGGCATGAGCATGAATGAGTTCCATTTTTAGTCTTTGCTGCCTGCCGTTTAAGAAGACCAAACACCCTGATTTCTTTTTTGGTACTATTGTTCTCCCATTTCATAAAAAATTTAAACCTACACATAACAGTTTAAGAAAGTTGGGAAGATTCTCCATCAAAACCCATCTGCCAGCATTGAAATATCATTTCAAAGGGAAAACCAAAAACAGATTCAATCCTTCTACGTTGTCACAATTTCTGAAGTTGTACACTGCAACTGAAGTTCCATTACTTTCTTCATTATCTTCATTTTTTTTCACAATAATACACTCTCGAGAAATATATAGCAAGAAATAAAATAAATCAATGACCTCTGGACTCGCAGCTGTTTCATCTTCTATAACAAAATTATCATCCCCAATCCATGAAAGTATGCCCTCTCCCCTGACTGAAAGCATGGAAGCAAGTCCACTGTTAAAGTCCCCTGCCATCCAATGCAAAAATTATAGCACACAAACACTGGAAATAATGTTTTAGGAATAAAGTCCGTCTAGATGCAAAAACAAAGAAATCTCGGATAGCCCTGCCAATTCAAATCCATACAAGCTACCGTCGTTACGCAGAGTGCATTCAGAAGCCAATAAGATTACAAACCATCTAAACCGCCAAAATCAAAGAAAACATACCAGTAAAAGCATCATCCAGCGAAGCCAATCCATTGGAATAAGAATGTGACTGGGACTGTGCCTGAGCTTCGGCAATCAGGTGGCGAAAGTCTGCACCTTTACTTTTGGGTAACACCAAATCAGGGTCTTTACTAGTGGTGCTGCTACCACTGGTTCCATTATCACCCCCCAATGCCTCCTCCTCTAAACCAAACTCCTCCCCAAATCGATCCCAATTGGATGGCAGTGCAGAACGGCGAGGCTGCTCCCTTACTTTCTTGTCCCCGATTCCGGTTGCAGCCGGTTGGTTCTTCGACTTCTGATTTGGGTGGTGTGACTTCTTGCTATGCTGGAGCGAGTGAGCCCTCTTCGATTTTGCGAGTGCTTTGGCATCCATCTTCGAAAACAATACAATATATCATTACCCCAATTCTAAGCTCAGTAAAAAAACAAATTTAATTTATTTCGGTAAATACGTAAACCATGATTCACAGAAAGCACCAAACGGTCGTCGCCGTACCTGGATTTTTCCTCTGGTGATAGCCCGCGCAATATTTTGCGGTAGGGTTCTCGCCTCTGAAGGAGACAAGCGTCAACTTCGCCGGTTAACTCAAAACGACGTCATTCTGTAATTTAATAAAAAACATTTAGAAATAAATTACGAAGACAAAACATATAATCTTTGAGCACGCAGCATGCTTATTAATTAATTAATTTGAACTTATATATTTGTATTAAATATTTTTTTTTAAAAAAAAGAAAATAAAAGTCACTAGGTGACACATAGAGACTTTAGTCACGCTTTATTCTTTATATCTTTGGACAGGATGTGAAGGTTAAATCATGAAGGATAAACAATTTTGTCTTCTTTGACATCGTGAATTCTTGGATACTACGAACTTGAGCTCCTTTTACTACCCAGACAAGTTGTCCTCCACGTTTTATTGCATCCTAAGTGGCCTATGCTCTGAGACTGGGGATGGCCCATTGTTTGCATCCTCCAATCATCTCAAGTGAAAATCGACACAGTAAGGTCTTATAAAATTCGATAATTAAATGTTTGAACTGTTAATCTTATCTGGAGTCTAAGTTACAATTGAATCTGAACCAGATCTGAAAAGGATATTCATGCTACTTTTGGTGAAGTTTTATTGGGTGTGAGAATGAAACAAGGCCATGGATAGGTTGGTGGTGTGCGTGACCAACAGGGAAGTTGATTTAAAAGGAAGGAGCAAAAATATAAAGAAAGATAGATGAGTTAGCAAAAAAGCATAGATTCTGTAACTTTTGATGAGCCAACGCATGTGGGCTTCTGCTATGGATTCCTTGATCCAAATCTGCTGTTCTTTTTGGGATATTTTGTCGAACACGTAGAGGACTAATTTTACCTTGTATGAAATGACTACGAGATTATATTTACCAATTGTGTATGGCAGTAGCAGAGAGATAAAGTATCTGATGATAGCTAAAGGGAAGCAAACATAGTCATGATTACAACATTTAGCTTTTCCCCACCCAAGCCCTTCTATTTCAAAATGCCTATGGTTTCTAACTGGTGCAAGGTTTCTTTGGTTTCTTTTACGTTGTACATCACGGAGAGATAGAGACAGGGTGAGCTTTTGACGTGGATTTCGAGCAAGAATCTCGTACGACATTGAAAGTCGATGCCTCTGTAAGTGTTGGAGGAAGAGAGAATATTCTGGGCCGCCACAGTTCAACAGCTAACTTCCAAGGATTATATTCTAAACAAAATTAGATCGGTAAAACATCATTAGATTATGATTAAAGGTCAGCCCACAAGGAGACGACCACTCACACTTCCAAAAATTCACTGCCTTTGTTAGCTCTGTGTCTTCTGAACACCTCTTGTTCTGCATTAGCCCTGCTAATTCTGATTAGTTTTGGGTATACTGCTCAGGATTCATATTACTTTAAGCCATCAACCAAAAGGAAAATCTTTGTGTTACATGAAAGGAAAAGCCAACATAAAGTAGCATAAGAGAAAAGCAAATTAAAGGCTGAGTGAAGAAAAAGTGCAGCATCCAGTACATATCTACCATTCAAGAGAGAACCAACTAAACTTCCACCTTGTATATATATATATATACCCATTTAGAAAGTCTGGAACTTCATCACAGATTCCACCCAACAATCAAAATATAATTAATGTGGGTTTAAAAAGAAATGATGATCAACTGATGTGTGGATTGATTACTATTGGGTATGAATATAAGAGTAATCGACCTGTACTCATATGAGCAAGTCAAGTTGGTCTAAAATCTAATCAATATTACGAATTTGGAGATGCCCCTGTGATGCCGTCATCAGGAAGATTATTCCCTCTTTATGTGTTTCTTTTGGATTTACCCCCCTTGACAGTTGGGCACGTGCATGGTTGATTTGTGTTTGATCAGGGAAAAAGATTTGCAAAAACACAGGAAATATAGCCGGTGCAATAATCTATATGCAACAATCTTGTTCAGGAAAGAGACTTCCTGCGAAGGCAACTGCAGAGACTTGGGATTTTGACCAAGTAGAAACCAGAAAATGATATTTACTTTGAGAAGAATGTATCCGAGTTTATGTTTTTCCCTGTTTATCTGCAGGATATCTGTTCTGCTTAGGTTCAGGATAAACTAGGCCTCGATAGCTAGACAGAAATATTTGTGGGGGGTTCTTGCCAATAACTAATCCCAATTTTGTAGCTATTGAATAATGCTAAAAGAGTAGAGATTGGAAGAGTTTGGATTAGGAAAATATGGATTCAAAAGGCAAAACAAATTATGTGATAATCATTCCAGTGGAAAAGGCTCTGATGGCTTTCTCCAATCTTCATTACACATGTGTGTCATCATGCACCTTTGTGCTCTTTCTTTCCCTCTACCATCCAACTCCCAGTCCTTCCCTCCTTTGCAACTTTAACTTTTCACCGCCAGCTAAAGTTTTATGATTATTCAATCCACAAAGCTATTTAAAAAAGCTAAGTGATCAAAATGAATAAAAAATTAATTAAACAGGGACACAGATTAAATCTTGCATATATCTGCTCATGCTTGCTAGCTCTTAGTATTGAGATTCATAGGAAAACATCCATTCTCTTGGGGTTGCCTCTCTTGATCACTATATTCTATTGCCTCGTATGACTTTGATGTTCTTTCTCACTAAGCTTCTCCTAGATTGAATCAACCCATTTCAGAAGTATTGCTGAAGAGCTTGTGATGTCAAAGAATATGGCAGACGAAACAATCGCAAACAAGGGTTTCGTCCAAAATCCTGAGGCTGAAAACAATCCTCCTCCCGGAAAGAAGAAGAGGAACCTCCCTGGAACCCCGGGTAAACATCTCTCTCTTTACATATATAGCTACTATAGTTCTCTTTGTTTTTATTTTTTCCCTCTTGATGTTCGAACATGATCCTATATGTACAGATCCTGAGGCCGAAGTAATAGCTTTGTCACCAAAAACTCTCATGGCCACCAACCGATTCTTGTGTGAAATATGCGGTAAAGGGTTCCAAAGAGATCAAAATCTACAACTCCATCGGCGAGGGCACAACCTTCCTTGGAAGCTAAAGCAAAGGAGCAGCAAAGAACCAAGAAAGCGCGTCTACGTTTGCCCAGAAAATTCATGTGCCCATCACCACCCTTCTAGGGCTCTTGGGGACCTCACTGGCATAAAGAAGCATTTTTGCAGGAAGCATGGGGAGAAAAAGTGGAAGTGCGAGAAGTGCTCCAAGAGATACGCCGTGCAGTCAGACTGGAAAGCACACTCAAAGACCTGTGGCACTAGGGAGTACAGATGCGACTGCGGGACTCTTTTCTCCCGGTAGAGTAATTGTTAAACCTTTGTTTCTATTCATAACTCTTACCTTTTAACCATATCCTTCGGGGGTTCAACAGACTTATTCTCTTTTATTGCTCTACTGTTTTAATCCCTTCTTTTACTGAAATGGTGCTGATATGTGCTTTTTGAGCAGGCGAGACAGCTTCATTACACATCGGGCCTTCTGTGATGCTTTGGCAGAGGAAACAGCCAAAGTAAATGCAGTCTCAGATGTAAGAAGCTTAGCAGCCAATAATGTCAATTATCATCTGATAGGAACTCCGGTAGGCCTTACCACGGCACATCTCCCTTCTATTTACAAGCCAATCTCAGGCCACGACCAAACAATGTACCAAACTAGACGGGGGTTCCCCTTGTGGGCTCCCCCTCAAGGGCCACAGGGCCATGAAGCAGAGAGCAAGAGTATCCTGGAGATTGATCAGCCTGGCTCAATGAGTTCAGTTGCAATGTTTGGTGACCCTCTTGTTTCTGGCTCAAACCATCCACCATCTGTTCATTATCCATTAAGTTGGCCTGTTTTCGGAAATAAGATCCCATCGGAAGAACTCACTAGCAGTTTGCTGCTACTGAACAATGTTAAAGAAGCTGCAGCTCAGTTAGAAAGTGTTCCCTCATTATACAGCACCCAACAGCGACATTCCTACCAAACTTCCGCAAGTATGTCAGCCACAGCTTTGCTGCAAAAAGCTGCTCAGATAGGTGCAGTTTCAACAGACACATTATTCCTAACTGGCAGTTTTGGGTTAGCAAGTAGTAACTGTAAAGTTCAAGACGAGAACAAATTCTGTGGACTCCATGGTTCAATCCCGATATCAAGTAATCCTACATCTGTCGTACAAATCTCCAGAAACGAGGTTTCTCCTCTGGGTCAGTTCCACATACATCCAGCTAAACGGCAGAAAATACAGAGTGAAGACCGTGCAACAGGAGGGCAAACCAGAGACTTCCTTGGTGTGGGAGTACAACCCGTATGCCGGCTACCATCAATCGACGGATGGATTTGATTGATATCATGTGAAAAAGAAAAATTCATAATAAAATGAAACTGAAGGGAAAGAGGGAACAAAAGAAAGATTTTAGTATTGACAAAACTTTGACAGAAGGAAAAGGTAGCAATGAGTGCTTGATGGTGGCTAAGAATTACGCTTAGAAAACCATTAGTTTGAAGATTGAGGGGAATGGAAGGGTTAGATCCATGCATATTCTGTTGACCCTAATAAAAGCTGAGCCCTTTAATACGATGGCTTTAATTCTGAGCAAAAGGGTGCAGTATGGTACTAGTGGGGGGGCAGGCAAAGCAAGGAGTTCCTTTTCAGGTCCATTCCTGCTTTGTTTCACCCGCAGCTGTGTTGATTGTCCTGTCAACCCGAGCTACTTAAGAGGGCTATAGCCCTTTAAGAAAACTAAGCAGTCTTTATTTCGGAATAAGCTTTCTCTGTATCATATTTTTATAATTTGATTTATTGAATAAATATATATATCTGTAATTTGATATAATAAATATATATCGGAGGTCAGCGTTCGAAAAGGAGAAAAGGCGAAAAGGCGTTTTATCTACAATAGAAGCCCAAAAGGCCCGACCAGCCAGTCCGGGAATCACTGCAGCGGTGCAGAATCTATTAATCAGTGCCTCAAATTTAAGGCCCAAATGGCTCTGAAAGCCCAAAACCTCATTAGATCTGTTCACTGGCCCAACTGGCCAACTGCCTCCTTCCGACACCAGACCCAAAACAGCAAATCGGGAAAAGGAAAAGTGAAACCTGGCTAATACAGAACTGTAGTGAAGAGGAGAACTCAAACAAGAGACCGAACCTGACAAAACAAGCGGACATGAAGTTCACCGATTCACCGGTCATAGATCTCCAAATCCGGGACAAGATCCTGTCTCTCCAGCAAGACAACGGCTCCATGCACGTGGGCACCTCCGTGTGGCCCTGCTCGTTGGTTCTTGCCAAGTTTATCGAGCGTTGGGCCCCATCTACACCGGCCCAAAACAACGACAGTAGTCCCTACTCGGCCCTCCTCGACTTCCACACACCCCACCGCCGCCGTGCTGTTGAGCTAGGAGCGGGATGCGGCGCTGCCGGTATGGCCTTCCATCTCCTCGGCCTGACCGACCTCGTTCTCACCGACATAGCCCCGGTCATGCCCGCGCTGAAGCATAACCTCAAGCGCAACAAGAAGACCCTGGGCAAGATGCTAAAAGCCTCTATTCTTTACTGGAACAACCAGGACCAGATTGAGGCACTCGGTCCGCCGTTTGATTTCGTGATTGCGGCGGACGTGGTTTACATCGAGGAGTCCGTTGGGCAACTTTTGTCTGCTATGGAGGCACTGGTGGCGGACGACGGTGTTATCTTGCTGGGCTATCAGCTGAGGTCTCCCGAGGCAGATAAGCTGTTCTGGGAGATGGGTGCGGAGGTTTTTGAGATCGAGAAGGTTCCTCATGAGCATTTACATCCTGATTATGCGTACGATGAAACTGATGTGTTCATCTTTCGTAAGAAGAAGAAATAGCTAGAATTCTATCCCATTTTGATAGTGAACCTCGTTTTTTTCCATAATTGGGTTTTTAAATAAATTAAGAGGGCAACAGGTGGAATTCTATATAAAGCGTGGTAAATAATTCTTTATATGGTTGATGCAATTCCATGCCGTGTAAATTGTTGTTAGATCATTATTTGTGAGACACATTATTTGTGAGACACAGTCCGTACGGGGTCCGGTTACCCAATCCCATCTCGGAAATGAGCGAGGTCTTGTACTTATATGTGTTGTGTGAGTGAATCATTTGTAACAAAATGTATCTTTTGGATTCTGTGGTTATAAATCCAATTGAGCATTACAATTGTGATCCACACGTCCCAGAACCGTTAAGGGTTATTTATTTCTTTCTTATGACTTTATTTTACCCATTTAGTGAATGATTTTGGTTTCCTGGTAAATCATATGCACCCTGTTCTGTTGGCACTCTTCTCTTTTGATCTGCTATTAACAGGATAGATGCCACACTTACTGAAAAGTTGAGCTACGAATATGACAGTTGGTGGAGGAATTGTGTTTGCACTGATAAAGCCATCCATTATGGACTGAATTGCATCGCATTATTTACTCCATCTGAACGTTGTTAGCCACTTCCTGTCTAGATGAGTTACCCTCTAATAGGTTGGGATAATTTAGTAGTCAACCAAGTAGCATATTCCAGTCTTCTCAGGTCTCTTTTTTGTTCTGTGTTATGTTTTGCTTTTAGCTTAGGCTCTTGTCTCGATTCTTTTGTTATATTTGGATGAATAGGGCAATGAAATAGCGGCAAGATATAGGGACCTGCATTTGGACGTGAGCCTTCTCTTCTATCTTATCTCCCATGGGCAATCAACATCTGGTAGAGTGGAGTTCATTTACGAGGCAGCGTTACTAAACTCGTTGAATGTTGAATTGTCTGTAACTGGGTGTTGAAGAAATTTAGTGGCGCAGGTTTGACTGGAACTTATAAGACAACCAAGTAGGACCGGCAAAGTGACCTAGTGCATGCATATCTGAAGTCCAAACATGAACGAAAAGCATCCTGGGAACAGCTCCAAATTGCCCAAACTTAGCTCACAGACCAGAGGGTTCTTAGTCCCTTAATTTGTGTCGTTAGATAAAAGTTGCAAGCCTGCATGTCCCTGGCAAAATGCTGAAAAATTGGGATCTCTAATGCGAACTGCATGAGCAGTAAGGAACAAAGATGTTCATTTCTCGTAGAAATGTAACATATTCTTCGAGGAAATATAGACTAAAGATGATCTTTTAAACACGGGCAACATAATTTTAGTTGGAAAAGAGAAATAGAAACATTTACGTTTGGTAATCAACATATGGGCATCATCGTCATCAAAGATCGCTGATCAGCTGGGACCATGACTCGGTGTGGGCTTCCTGAAAGAAACGCAAAGGTATATCGCAATTGCAAAAGATGTTTCCAGGTGAATTTGAAGTTGGATGATCATCACAAGGCGCTGTTACTGATGGAAGAGCTGAAGCGGAGGAGGTGGTGGATGCTAGAAACAACAGTTGCCAAGCCTTGTTAAGCTCATGTCTGAGAATTCCCGCTTCCTTTTGGAGCCTCGTATTTTCTGCTAATACATTGCCTAGCTCTAGCTGGATTTTCCTGAAATCATGCTCCATGACTTCAGCCTTTTGTCGGACTCTTCTGTTCTGATACCAGATTCCAATTTGTCTTGGTGTCAGACTCAATTGGTGGGCAAGCTCATTCTTGAGTTCTGCTGTGAGACTCCGGTTGGCAATGAAGCTTGCTTCCAGGAGCCTAATTTGTTCACTGGCAAGCCTGTTCTTGCTGCGTGCGAGAGTGTGGTTTCCTGACCTTTGGGATTGGCTGGAAAGGGAATTCATTTTCTCTGGTGTTCCTGTGATAAGACTCTCTAAAGTTGAAGGGCTGGTAACACTCTTATATTACCGGCCTCTTGACTGTTAGTGAATGTAAGTAAAGTTGAGAGAAAAAGAGATGGATCATGAGACCGTCCTTGTCTTGTTTCTGTCCAACCAATCCAGGCACCGATTGGTCAAAAATGGGGGGCTCTATGCGTTTACTTAGGCTTCCCGCTTACTCCTCTTGAGGCGACGACCATCTTCAATGATCAGACTAGAAAAAACAGATTACTACATGGTAACTGGTCACGAATTTGCACCTAACAGCCCATATGAACAATAATGGGATTTGCGTTATTGAACCAATATCATTCTTCATATATAACCCCCCCGGTGAGCCGATAAAATCCAGTATCCGCTGTTGATTCCACAATTATTAGATTAATTTCTTCCCGTTAATACGATAAGTAAACCCAATGTTTATCACAAATCTTTGGCTCGCCATATAATCCTATACCAGGTAGAGAAAAGGACACATCTCACTTAAATAAAGGATGGAGACAGCAGGCATTTTTGAGATAGCTGGCTCCATTAAACTGGCAAAGCAGTTCTGTCCTTTCTGCAATAGTTTCAAGGGATCTCAAGAGACTAATGTAACTTGGTGTCTGGGATGGAAAATTTGTACTATAGTACAACAGATTTGTTTCTTAATTATACCTGTCTCGTAAATCCAAGAGGCAATTAGCCAACTCTACTTACAAGTTTCCTGTCCTAATCTGTGGTCTTAAATGCAGGGTAGACTTTTCAAGGAGGCATGTGGATCTGCTGCCTCTAGTGGCGTAGTGACATTAATAATTCCCCTTACCCCATGAAATCAAACACCAAGAGGCAATGTAAATTCACTACAACTCCCTGCTACGCTCTACACGAGACGGTTGACTCTACTCTTCAACGATGTCTTTAACGTCGTGAAGGGAGAGCTTCCGGTTCTTCTTACTGGCATTAGCCTTCTTGCTACCTGCGCAGGCCTCTTGTAGCATTTTCACGACCCCACGCATTGAAGGTCGGCTTACGGGAAGCGAGCTGGCACAACGGAGCCCTATGTCTAGAACCCTACAAATTTCTTCCTTGCGACTAGAATCAAGCCTGACATCAATTAAATGATCTACACCAAGTTGGTCTAAGGTGGTGCAGACCCATTTCACCAAGTTTTTCTCTCCAAACTCTGGATCTATAGCCAGTCTGCCGGTCACCAGCTCCAGTAAGACCACCCCAAAACTGTAGATGTCACTCTTTTCATTCACATGAAGGGTATACGCATACTCTGCATCAAAAAGAACAAGGAAACAACTCTTACACACCAAGGAGACGAATCACATAACAAGACAAGTGACAAGTGACATACCCGGTGCGATATAACCACAGGAACCAGCAATCACTGACATTGCTTCTGTTCCATTATCAACTCCTTGAACCACTTTAGCAACTCCGAAATCAGCAACTTTTGCATTAAACTCTCCGTCTAACAGGATGTTGTTGGATTTCACATCCCTATGCACAATTGGAGGCACACAATCGTGATGCAAATAGGATAAACCCTCCGCCACATCTATGGCTATCTTACACCTGGTTGACCAATCCAACAAACCTGCCTTGCTACTGTGCAATAAATCCCCTAAGCTCCCGTTTGGCATGTATTCATATACCAGAAGCTTGCAATCTCCAGCACTACAACAGCTCCACAGTCTAACAATGTTTTTGTGCCTAATCTTCCCCAAAGTTTCAACTTCCGTTTCAAATCTATCTTTCTCGGAATTGGCACTCGAATCCTTCTTGCTTTCCTCGTTTAGCTTTTTCACAGCTACTGTTTCGCCATTGCTGAGCACAACCTTGTAGACTTTACCAGAAGCTCCCCGTCCGATCTCATTATGCTCGTTGAGGCAGTCGAGAATCTCCGGTTCAATGAAACCAATCCTATAAAATGACCTCCACTTTGATGCAGCAATCCCTTTCTTAGCTTTCCGCAAAGTCTTGTACTTGAAGGAGAACCAAACAACCCCAACAACAAAAACTATACCAGCAATTACAAAAGTCGATGAAAGAATCCAAGAGTATCTCCGTTTCTTGGAATCACCGTCCGAAGGACACAGACCCTCCAAGTCGCCACACAATCCCGGATTCCCGATGAAGCTGTTCTTATACATGTGATTAGCATAAAGAGGAGGGAGCTCCCCGGAAAGCATATTGTTTGATAGATTTAACAGATTGAGCTTCAAGTTCTGCAATGATAACGGGATTTTCCCGGAGAAGTGATTCTCCGACAGATCGAGATAATTAAGAACTTGCAACCTTCCAATATCGTCCGGAATTCGGCCCGAAAGCTTATTATTTGCCAAATTAAGTTCATTTAAACTCTTCCAACTTTGAATTCCTGCAGGAAACCCGCCTGTTAATTCATTGTACTCAAGAACAAGGCGGCCCAACCTACTCAGATTAACAAAATTCTCCGGAATCTGGCCCGTCAACTTATTCCTGTTGGCAGAAAACTCAATCAAACTCCCTAAAACCCCGATCTCCTTAGGTATAGACCCTGAAAAGTGATTATTTGAAATTTTCAAGATTGAAAGATTATACGCTGAAGCAATTTTACCAGAAACTTGGCCAGAAAAATAATTCTTTTCAAGCTCAAACAAATACACTCGTGGTAGTCCCCAGAACTCTTGAGGAACAATGCCAGTGAGCTTGTTATTCCTTAATCGGACGCGGAGTAAACTGTGGCATTTTCCCAGCCTTTCTGGAATTTCACCAGAAAATGAATTGTAGATCAAGATCAAGTCCTCTAACGCTCCATTCGCACACAAATTCTCAGGTATTGGACCGGAGAATCCATTGTACGAAACATCCAGCAACTGCAGCGGCGAGTTGAGACCGAGTTGGCTTGGTAACACGCCGGTCAGCTTATTATTGAACAACCTGAGCTCGTACAAGTTTGGGGACTTGGCTATACTCTCCGGTACGGTTCCCTCGAACCTGTTCTCCATCAAGTTGAGCGACTCGAATTCTAACTCCCACAACTCATCCGGAATCCTCCCCGATAACTGGTTCGTAGAAAGGTCCAGTCTTCTTAATGCAGTTAAGTTTGACCATCCTGCAGGTAACCCGCCAGACAGAGCATTCTGGTACAGCTCAATCTGCTCTAAGTTCTTCAACTCCATGACTTCGCTAGGAATTGAACCGGTGAGGTTGTTCTTAGACAAATCCAGGTTTTTCAGCCGAGTGAACCTGCTCAGAAAAGTTCCCGGAATATGCCCCTCGAGATTAGTGTCAGCCAGCCAGAGGAATTCTAGATTCGTCAAGTTGGCGAGTGCATTGGGTATCTGACCCGGAGTGTACGGATTATAAGCGATTGAAAGGACCTTAAGCGTGGAAATATTAGCGAGTTGGGTTGGTATGTTTCCGCTGAGTAAATTGCCAGCGATATTCAAAATTTCCAGCCGTGGAAACTCCCCAAACTTTGGAGGTATCTCGCCAGAAAAGTTGTTCTCCGCCAAATTCAGTTCCCGGAGATTAGGCAGTCGAGCAAGAGCTTCAGGGAATGGACCCACCAAGAGATTCGCCTGCAATGTCAGGTGCTCGAGACTCTGACACGCAGAGATGTCGTCGGCGGTGAGAGATCCGTTGATGTTGGCGTTTGAGATATTGATGGAGGCAAGAGCAGGGAGGCGGCAGAGGAAACTAGGGAAGTGGCCACCAACCTGGGAATCAGAGAGGTTGACCGACGTGACCCGTCGAGAATTCGGGTCGCAGGTGATGCCATACCAGTTGCATGGGTTGTCATCTCGTTCATTCCATGAAGAGAGTGAATGTGCCCGGTCGGAGAGGCCACTTTTGACTCGCTGGAGGTAGAGGCCTTCTTGGTTAAGGGAGAGGACAATAGAAGGTAAGGAGAGGAAGAGGAGTGAAATCAGAAGTTGCATTTTTAGAGGGAAAGTCACTTTTGTGTTCATGCGGTAGTTCTTTATTGCAGCTCTGTTGTCTCTCTCTTGGTTAATGGCATGTGCTCTTCGGGCGATGAGCGAACTGAGACATGACTTGAAGTTTGAAGAATGAAAGTGGGGCCCATTTTGGTGACCCGGTGAGGTCCGGTTTTGGATAAGAGGATCCGATTTTACGTGGGTTACTCCCCGGAAATAAATCGGGTTGGTGGAAATCCCCAGTGGCTTGAATTTGATACTCCATCAGAAGAACGATATCCAGATAATGGTACGGAAGAAGATTGCAAGGAGTGGATGAAGCTAACAGAGAACCTGAAGGCTAAAAGCAAATGTTCGCAAAGTAAGCAAGTTGTTCAGCATTTCCCTTCGAAGGAAAGAATACGATTCTCAAGTGGCAGGTTGGGGCAATAAAAAAAGACCTTCTGGAAACATAATCCTTAGGCAAACCTTAGACGACACAGCCCATGATCGAGTCTGTGTGCGCTTTTGGTCAATTTGAAAAAAAAAGGGAAATGAAAAGTGGAAAAGTTAGCATCTTTGTTTGTCATTTCTTGGTAAGAAATAGATTGCTGGGAGCCTGGGACCTTGCCCTGCACATCAAATCCAAGAAAGATATTGAAACCACGACTGCTACTTGGCATCATCGCATCAAGCACTTCCAGTGCGTGGTGGAGATTACAGAATACACAGGTGCAACAGGCATCGGTAGTTAATTGTTTTCAGTCGATGTAATGGTTGATCCCCAACTCTGCAAGCTGGGAGCAACTTACCCTTCCAGAAAAGTGCAGTGCCCAAAGTTGACTCTAGTCCGAGTAATCCATCTTCGAACCCATTAGATGGATTTCTTTCTCTTATCTTCATGATTTGATTCTATAATATCCTGCATTTTTTCTTTTCTTAACGCCTCCAAATACCATTAAACAAAATGGGTAAATCAAGATGCCAAAGAATACATAATATGCACTGGTTGCTTTGACACTCCGATGAGTTCCATGAAAATTGTGAAACGGGTAAGATTCGGATTCGCAGTATTCCTACCACAGAAAAGCTCGCAAAATACCACCCTAGGGATATGTTGTGGAACTGAGCCTGAGCTCCAAAAGAGACCCCAGAATTCACAGGTCTCATCCCTGACGCGGTGAATAATTCCTGTATCCTTCCATCTGATCAGCCTGTGAGCCTGTGCGATTCCACCTCATGATATGCTCAAACCCATCACAGTTACCCAAAATACCACCGTTTAATTTGGATGCCCTTCCTTCTTCAAGTCCAAAAACCATTATGTCACTGTAACTTACAGGAGGTCATGGACCGGACTCCAAGGTTCAGTTCCCCTTTTAAGGCGAAAAGCCATGACTTTGTAACAAAAAGATTTTTCAGAACAGACCAATTATTGACTCAATTAATGGCCCGACCTCTTGCATGATTCTTTGCCTACAGATAAACCAGGCTCTAACATGGAGCAGCGATTTATGCATTTGCTGCAATTTCTTCACCCTCCACACAAAATGGCCCACGGGCCTGCATTTTTTCATCACACGGTTCTTCATTTCCTCGCTAATGAATTCGGCTCGTGGGTAGAAATTTCATTTTATTGTGTATATATTCGCATACAGAGCTCGACAAAAGAGACCCAAAAGGAAGATGTAGCTGTTTTGCATTCCTGCATTACCAAGGCCTCGGCCTAGAAGGCTTCGCATGAAAGCCCAAACGGAAGATGACTCAGATATATGTCCGTTTTGGTTTCATGAAAAGAAAGGTGACGGAAACCAAATTAGCATCCGATTTCATTATTTCCATCCATTATAATCCTTTAATAAATTATAGATATTCATTAAATATGAGATTTGGGTTGAGAGATGAGAGATGAAAGGGGCGGGTTGCGATACGGGTTGGCCGGCCACTCTTAGAGGCTCGCTGGTTGCCGATGGTTCCATCACACTTCCATCGGAGGAGGCAGCCTAGTACACAATAAGGTTTCTTGTCTGTGTCGTTAGTTGACAGAAACGTGGCAAACTGATTCTTCCAAAGATGGAAACGAACAGGACATCACCATGACATCCGTGCCAATGAGATCCTCACATGCGCTGCCTTGTCGCAAGATTAAAAAGAATGGAGACAAAAGCATTTACCGATGGCTTTTGAGACAGATGGCGCTTCCGTTTATTACGGCTTTATATCGTCATTGCACTCTTTTACGTCCTCGCTACAACTGCACAAAAAGCAGTTTATTACCTAAACTGTCTGTTAATGTAATAAAAACAGAACCACAATTTTCATCTGCTGCACCTTGTATTCAGACAATTCAACAGAAATAAACGGCCAAACGAAAGTAATTTAGCCCAAGTTGCAGGCAAAAAGTCCTCCAACCTCTTCTCCTAAAATTGACTCATTAATTAGTCAGTAGAAAATAAAGCACATTTTGTAGCAGCCAAATGTCATGCGTGTATGATGATGTGGTCTAATATGGAACCATGTAAGAGTTTTCCAGGTCAAGATCTAACAACTTCAATTTACAACGACAAATTAAAAAACTGAAGAAATATCTTTATTTCCCATCACCCGAACTCCCGAGTCCTGACCCAACCCGAACCTCGGGTTCACTCCACTAGTCCACTTTACTATATGATGGATTTCTTATAACCTAACCGAATCCGGAATTTTACAGGTCCACTGTCTCCTCACGCTGGTCAAAATGAATGAGTCCGTCAGAACATGTTCCCACGCTCTCTAAAGGCGCGTCCCTTTACCGCTTTTATTCAACTTAGTTTTTTTACTGCAGAATTATAGTACCAGATTTAAACAAATTATCTCAGTAACGTTCAAATTTTCAAATATTATAACTAGGATAATATTTCGATACTAAACCGCCCATGTCTGCCTAATGGCGTGACGAACCACCGCGTGTGTTTAACACGTGATCCAGTGCCGGTGGACTTAAGCCCACCAAGACAACAAGATCGTCGTACTAAAATGTACTAGGAAACCGCGAAAAAGCAGCGTTTGGATAATGAGAGCTGGCTAACTTAAAGTCCAAAAACACAAACGAACGTTTATATATTTAAAAAAAAAGAAACGAAGAAAACCAAAAAGAAGAGAGAGAAACTCACCGCTGCCCTTCTACACGACCACCACAAAACACAAACAAACACACAAATCCCTGATTCGTGAAATGGATCAAATCCCTTTCTCTCTCACTCCTTTGATTTCTTTCGAGAAAAGGTACTACTACTACACCAAAATCCATCTGACAAAACACTGAAGCGAGAAGCCTCCTCCCTCCACCCTTTATTGACATATTCCCCACAAACACAAAACAAATAACATTATTACCACACCAATCTCTTTAAAAAGAAATTTTTAAAAAAGAAGCAGAAATTAAAAAGAAGAAATGGAAGGGATCAGAGAGAGAAAAACTGTTGTTGTTGTTGTTGGTTCGTTTGATCGTGGTTTGTCATTAAATCGAAAGCAACAACAATTACAACTATCTTTCTACTATTATTCTTTGCTCCTTTTTCATTTTCAACGATCTCTCGAGTATTCTTTAGCTATTAGTATTATCATCATTATTAATATTATTCTTCCTCTTATTACTTCTTCTGCTGCTGCTGCTTTGATATTCCCCAAATCTAACCGCTCATCTCGATCACACGCCATCGAAATCCCAATCCACAACGTTGACATCTCGATTCAGAGAGAAAGAGAGAGGCAGGGCCATGGAGGCTTTTTTGTTTTTGGATTTTTGATTTCCCCCAGGTTGTACGGTTTACTCCATTGATTCCTCGACTTCTCCTCTTTGCTGTGGCTGGCCGAGCATCTTGTTGGATCTCTCTCTCGACCGATGCGGTGTGTTTCCAGCTGAATCCCGAGGTCTAGGGTTTCTGTTTGCTGCAGTTTTGAGCTGAGTGTTTGGTCTGGAAAAATGGAGGGAGTTGAAGGCGGCGGCAGCGCGGAGGCTGAGAAGAAGAAGACTTCGGAAGGCGAAGTTAAGTCTAAGCGGAAAATGAAAACTGCTTCTCAGCTTGAAATCCTCGAGAAAACTTATGCGGGTTAGTTACTTAAGTTTTTTTTCTTTCTTAGTGCTATTTTTGTTTTTGTTTAATTTTTTTTGCCCCTATGGTGCGTTAGTCGAATTATGCATGCCTGCGGAATGCTGCGTTTAGTACTTGTGCCTCTCTCTTGATGTAGTTGTATTTGGTTGTTTAAGTTGTGCTAGAGTGATTTATACGAATTTTTGTGTTGTTTAGCGGAGACGTATCCCTCGGAGGCACTGCGCGCGGAGCTTTCTGTTCAGTTGGGGCTCTCCGACAGGCAGTTGCAGATGTGGTTCTGTCACAGGAGACTGAAAGACAGGAAAACTACGCCATTGAAGCGCGCGGGAAAGGATTCACCCGCAGCAACGGCCGGTGATGAAATGACAGTGGGGGCGAGCGGGGTGGGAAGTGATCATGGGCCTGGGCATGCTTTGAGGTTGAGTCCATTTGGTCACGGGATGGAGCCAAGGCGAGTTGTTGGAAGGACCCCTGGGGTGGCTGTTCCAAGGATTAGTGGCGACGTGCAAGCAATAAAAAGGTACTATGAGCCTCAGCAGTCGTCAGACGAGCTTAGAGCGATAGCTTTTGTGGAGGCACAGTTGGGGGAACCGTTGAGGGAGGATGGTCCAGTTCTCGGGATTGAGTTTGACCCACTGCCTCCTGATGCATTTGGTGCACCTATAGGTAAAGTTGGTTTCTTGGGTCTGTTATAGCACCAGTAGATGTTATTGTGCTCTCCTTGGATAGCATTATGTATAGATAGACATTTTTGCATGTGCTGGTAAACAGTGGTGCTGATAGCCTATCAGGGCATGGTTTTATTTGGATACCGGCTCCTTTTATAATTGGTGAATCTGGATTACACAATTGTTCTTTTAAAGCCTTTTTACTGGTTAGTTTTTGTGTTGAGATGTAACCGTTTTAAATTAGGAGAAGAAGAAATTATGCATTCCTGTTTTCTGCTCTGATCAGCTGTTACCTATGATACTAGGCTCAGCGACAGTGCCGCAACAGAAGCTACCTGGCCGCCTTTTTGTGGCTAACCTATATGATCACCCTGAAGTCAAAGTCGTCAAGGTTATGTGATATCCATTTATTCGTGTTACTTAATTATATGTTTCTGTTAAACTGTAAAGTTGATTTTTGGAAACATCATATCCATGCAACATATAAATATCCATCTGAGTATGATCTGTCATTATAGTTGCAAAGCTACAAGTTGTTGCTCTGTTTTAGTGTCCATTTTTTGAAGATATCATGTGCACTTTGTGGATTGTAATGCTCTGTAACTGCAAAGGTTTGATGGGATGATAATTCCATATTCAATTATTTTCTCTTCAGGGTTCCACAGGGGCTCTCCATGAATACCAGTTCCTTCCACAACAACCAACTGTTCGGGCAGAAACTTATGAAAGAGCTGGCCCATCATACCAGTATGATTTGCCTCCTGATGGTCATAACACCAAAGCTGCAGCATTCTCTTCATCCCGCCCACTGATGCCTGCAAATGAACAAGTTCCCTCTGGATTTCCAAATTCAGTTCCTAGTCTAAGTCTTTTGCCTCCAGAAGGAAGGCCAGGCCATCTTTTGCAATCTGCTGAAGTTGAGTACGAAAATGCACCACGAAAAAGCTCGTTTGCAACCATCAGTATGGATGCTCAGTTTGGTGCTCACCCCATTACCTTACTGGAAAATCCATTTCTGCCTTCTGATGGGAGAGCTATCCATGTTGAGGATGTTTTGCGTATTGAGAGGAAGCGCAAGGTATTAATTTGCAAGTATGTTATGTAGTTCAACTTTGGTGACACTGAATATCTCACGAACTTCTTGCAGAGCGAGGAAGCAAAAATTGCACGCGAAGTTGAAGCGCATGAAAAAAGGATCCGAAAGGAGCTTGAGAAGCAAGATATTTTGAGGAGAAAGGTTTGAAACTTATCATCCACGTAGACATATAATGTTTCCAATGGTTTTTTATTACTAATTGATTTGCAGAGAGAAGAACAAATGAGGAAAGAAATGGAAAGGCATGATCGGGAAAGGCGAAAGGAAGAAGAACGCTTGTTGCGTGAAAAGCAGCGGGAGGAGGAGAGGTACCAGAGAGAGCAAAGGCGTGAGCTGGAGCGGAGAGAGAAATACTTGCAAAAGCAGTCCATTAGAGTAGGTTTGAGACTATTGCAAGACTGAACTTTTTTAATTTGCATTCCCTGTTAATGAGGTCTTTGTTACTGGTTTATTTGCTCAGGCTGAGAAAATGCGACAAAAAGAAGAATTGCGAAGAGAAAAGGAGGTGGCAAGGCAAAAGGCGGCTACTGAGAGAGCAATCGCACGTAGAATTGCTAAAGAGTCTGTGGAGCTTGTTGATGATGAACGCTTGGAACTCATGGAGCTTGCTGCGTTGAGCAAGGAGTTCTCTTCTTTGCTTTCTCTGGACTTTGAAACCCTTCAGAATCTTGATTTGTTCAGAGGTTGGTAATATTTTAATTTATTTTCATTTAAATTGTCTTTTTCATTTTCATTTCACGAGCTTACATTTTCTTTTCCCCTCCAGATAAACTTACCATGTTCCCCCCCGAATCTGTGCAATTAAAGAGACCTTTTGCCATTGAACCCTGGAAGGACTCTGAGGAGAATGTTGGGAATCTTCTTATGGTAAGTCTCTTCATAATTCGTTCCTATATTTCTTTTTTCCCTTGTATATTCAATCGGAAAGGGGTACTAAGACTGAAATTCGAGAATAGATGTCTAAATCTTAGAATATCTCAATTGCTCTCTTTCAATGACACAATAATGTATGTCCTTTTAAGAATGTTATGTCTGCTTTACATTATAATAGAAACTGGGAATTCTATCTTTTCTCTTTTCTCAAGTTGCAGTCTGACATCTAGATATGTCATTTGTAAATACTAAGCTCTGTGTTTGCTTAGATATGTCATTTATATCTTTTATTTTCTTTCTCAATGTCTTAATATATTGGTGACTTTCACATTGATAGGTTTGGAGGTTCTTAATTACATTTGCTGATGTTCTTGGGTTATGGCCTTTTACTCTGGATGAATTTGTCCAAGCTTTACATGATTATGTAAGTCTTTCTGGATCATTTCTTTTATTTTATAGTATCTTTTTGCGGTATTCATATGTGTTTATTGCTCTCCCTACTGTCAGGATTCTAGATTATTAGGAGAAATACATATTGCTCTTTTGAAATCAATCATCAAAGATATTGAAGATGTTGCAAGGACACCTGCTACTGGACCTGGAGCAAATCAGAACAATGCTGCTAATCCTGGAGGTGGACATCCACAAATTGTTGAAGGGGTAAAGTTCCATTTTTCGTTATCCCCTCTCATTGAGTGAAGTAATCCGCATTTCTACATTAGAAATAATTGTATATTCTAAGTTAGATTCTATTTATCTCCATCCTGAATAGACTTAGGTTTTTGGTTTCAGGCATATGCTTGGGGTTTTGACATTCGGAGCTGGCAGCGTCACTTAAATCCCTTGACATGGCCTGAAATATTGAGGCAATTTGGTCTTTCTGCTGGATTTGGCCCACAATTGAAGAAAAAGAACATTGACCAGGCTTATTTGCATGATGATAATGAGGTGCTTACATCTTCATGATTGTTTTTGTCATTCAATGAACAAGAAGTTACTTGAGTTATAAAATCGACCCAACTCTATATATGTGTTTAATTTTATTGGTTTGTTTGCTTTTTTGGGGTTGTTTTGAAGCTTTGGGACTTTTGGATGCTATTTCCGGCTATTGGTACTAAATCTGCAGATTGTAATTGTTAGTTTAGATTGCAAACAAATTGTCACTGTATGCAAAGAAGTGAATAGTTTTCTCCCTAACTATGTTGTTTTCTTGCTTTAATAAATATCTTTTTTGTTGGTGTTGAAATACAGGCTAATGATGGAGAAGACTTAATAACTAACTTACGGAATGGAGTTGCAGTTGAAAATGCTGTTGCCTTGATGCATGAAAGGGGGTTTTCCAACACTCGTAGATCCAGGCATCGGTTGACTCCTGGTACTGTGAAATTCGCTGCATTTCATGTTCTTTCTCTCGAGGGAAGCCATGGCCTGACGATATTAGAAGTTGCAGACAAGATCCAGGTGATTTCAGGCACTGTTCTTTCTACGCCATAAATGGAAGCTATTAGTGCTTATCTCTTCTTTTTTTCTGCTATTAGAAATCTGGCTTGAGAGATCTTACAACGAGCAAGACACCAGAAGCATCGATTGCAGCTGCTTTGTCCAGGGATTCTAAACTTTTTGAGAGAACAGCTCCATCAACATATTGTGTACGTTCAATGTATAGGAAGGACCCAGCTGATGCTGAAGCAATACTTTCTGCAGCTAGAGAAAGAATCAGAGTATTTAAGAATGGTTTTGTGGATGTAGAAGATGCCGATGATGCTGAAAGAGATGAAGATTCTGAAAGCGATGTGGCAGAGGACCCTGAGATAGATGATTTAACTACTGATTTAAATCTTAAGCAAGAGGCACCCTGTTCCCCAAAGACGAGTGACTTAAATGCAAAATGCCCTCTGGATAACGGAAAGGAGAGTGATGGAACCATCAGAACATCGCAAGATTGTGACAACACTGATGAGAGTTTGTCTTTGTTGCACACCGAAGGTATTAACAAGGAAAAGGGTGTTGGTGCATCAATTGCTCCATCTATGGATGTTACTGGAGTCAGCATTAGTCTGGAGAAAGAAAATGTAGATATAGACGAGAGCAGGCTGGGTGAACCATGGGTTCAAGGGCTTATGGAAGGAGACTACTCTGATATGTCTGTTGAGGAAAGGCTCAATGCCCTTGTTTCATTGATTGGTGTTGCAATTGAAGGAAACTCTATTCGTGTTGTTTTGGAGGTATAACTTATCTTATTGCATATTGTTAAAACATACAATTTACTTACTGTTTAGTCTGAAATGAGGTTTTTTTTGTCAGGAACGCCTGGAGGCTGCAAATGCTCTGAAAAAGCAAATGTGGGCCGAGGCACAACTTGATAAACGCCGAATGAAAGAAGAGTTTGTCATGAGGGTGCATTATTCATCATTTTCAGGGACCAAAATGGAAAGTAACCTTGCACTTAGTGCTTTCGAGAGTAGGCAAAGCCCTTTAGTAACCATTAATGACAAAAGTAACGAAATGCCTGTGAATACTGCTGTTCAAGAAAGATCGATCGAACTGCATAATGATTTGAATCATAGTGACAATATGCCTTCTGAAGTAAACATACAGATGCCTGATCTCTCAGTTGGTCCAGACAATCACCCTTATCAACAACCTGGGTTTGCTGCTGAGAGGCCACGTTCACAATTAAAATCTTTAATTGGTCACAAGGCAGAAGAAATGTATGTGTATAGATCTTTGCCTCTGGGCCAGGATCGCAGACGTAATCGATACTGGCAGTTTATCACTTCTGCATCTCACAATGATCCTAGCAGTGGCAGGATATTTGTTGAGCTTCATGATGGTCGTTGGAGGCTTATTGATTCTGAAGAGGTATCAAATAACTCTCATTATGCCTTGCATTTCTCCATTTATATATTAGAGTTGTCCAAACAAAACATGGTTATATGTGCAATTTGTGGTCTGGCATATTCTTGTCACATGATTGATTATACACTGAGTGCCTTTGATGGCAACAACTATATTCTCTGTACCAGAGTTTCAAGTCATGACAGAGGCCAGGTTGTTGCTGGATGCAATATTTGTTTTTCAGCATATGGCTACTAGGATTTATGGTTTATCTTTGCAGTTGGTTGTAAGTAGTTGACCTTCAAGTCAGAGCTTGTATACTTTCTGTATCGTGGAACTGTCTACCCAAAATTTATTAATATCTATATTTTTTGGAACATATCTCAATCTCTGTATTATTTGTGTAGGGTTTCAATGCTCTCTTGGCATCTCTGGACACACGTGGGATTAGAGAATCCCATTTGCATGCAATGCTAATGAAGATTGAGGGATCCTTTAAGGGATCTCTCAAAATAAATATTCTGCATGGCAAAAAAGAGAGGCAAGTTGGAGGCGACATCAAAACAGAAGCTGTTGAAACAGCTACTGGGGACGATTTCTGTGTACATATTGACAGTTTAAGCAGCAATATGCACATTTCAGATTCTGACGTATCTGGAACTTCAACATCTTTTAACATTGAGCTTGGTAGGAATGAAGCGGAGAGAAATCACGCTTTGAAGAGACATCAAGAGTTTGATAAGTGGATGTGGAAAGAGTGCTTTAATTCTTTGGTATTAAATGCACTGAAGTTTGGGAAGAAAAGATGCACACAAGTTCTAGATGTTTGTGACTCCTGCAGTGAGCTTTACCTTGTTGAGGATATGCTATGCCATTCTTGCCACAAGATGTTTGGTGTCTCTGGAAGGGATTTGAATGTTTCTGAACAAACGGCTCATTATGATTCAAAGCCTAGTGGAGAGTCTAAAAATACTTTAGGTCGTTCAACTTCTCCGCTAAGAATGAGATTACTTAAGTTGCTGTTAGCTTTGATTGAGGCAAGTGTTTTTGATGTTTCATTTTAATGAATTTTATTCATGTCCTTGTTATTTCTGTGAATAGAAGTTTGGCAATATTGCCAATGCCATCTATCTTATGTTGGCAGGTAACTTTTCTTTCGGAAGCTCTTCAACCTCTCTGGACCAATGGTCATCGAGAATCATGGGGTGTGAAGCTGTACTCTTCATTGTCAGCTGAAGACTTGCTTCAGGTGTATATTTGGCCATCTTGCTGTTATGTATTATTGTTGGGATGATCTAAATGCTTTGTTTTTCATCTATAATTGTTCAAGTTGTACTGGGCTTTTCGTATTTCATTGTAATGAGAAAAATTTATAGCAAACAATCTTGGATGCTACTTTTTCTTTAATTCTAGAAGCTTGATCACACTATTCGTCCTGATTTCTTATTTAACATTCGAAGAACTCATACTTGTCATATTAAAATTCTCTCATCTATATTTTTACACAGATCCTGTCATTACTGGAGACTGGTGTCAAGAGGGATTATTTGTCAGCAAATTATGAAACAAGTAGCGAACTCCGGAGTTCATCTGACTCATCTAGGCTTTCTGGTAATACCACTTCCGGTGCTGAGGCAGTTCCTGTACTTCCTTGGATACCACGAACAACCGCTGCTGTAGCCCTGAGGGTTGTGGAATTTGATGCATCCATCTCATACGAGTTACCTCAGAAAGAGTCTAAGAAAGATCGCAATGCTGGGGAGTTTATTGTGAGTAATCCTTGTCTTTCTTATGGTGCACATTTTTTTATTTCTTGAAAATTTATGTCATATCCTGTTGTCGAGTGCTTTGTTATCTCCTCGTCAAAAAGTTTACATCTTTCTGGGTAGATGGCGGTGATCAATGCTTCAGTTTTACACAAACCTCCTGTCATGTGGGATTACGGCTCTGACTTCTCTTGAAGCAGTACAAACTCCATTTTAAAAAAAAGAGGAATGAGAATGGTTCATAGAGACAAATTGAGATTATTGAACTAGGAATAATTTTCACTATAGGAAGTACAGGTTCAGCAAACAGTGGTCTGGAGTATAACATGTGTGTAAAACTCTGTTCTTTGCGTCTTCTCTCTGTTGGGCTATCTCTAGATAATTGATGAGGAATACAACTGGTGAATTTATGTCGTCGTCATCATAGCTCTTTTGCAAGATTAGGCATTGCTTCCTGGTGAATTTATACGCATTCTCCCGAGAACAGCTCTGTAGAACTTTTTAAACTAAGACTTGATTTCTCGCATTTTTTTTCTTGATAAGCAAATTCTATGGTTTCTTGCATGTTGTATATCTCATTAATAGATTTTAGTGATATGGGATTCTTTTCGCTGACTTCATATCTTTCCTCAGCCATCATCTAGAATTCTCATAATATGGTTTAGTTGAACTGTTCTTTATTGAAGTAGAATGTTTTGTTTAAATTAGCAATTTGTTCAAGGATCATAATTTGTTCCTTTCTATTTCGTAGAAGCTCTCTTCCAAGGGTACTGAGGTGAAGAGTGGCCTGGATAACCTAACTGTGGAACCTCCACATCAAACTGGATTATTTCGAAAAGCTAACTGGGTTGATGTAGGGATTGGGCCAGCTGGATTGGGGCGTGGGCGAGGGAGGGGAGGGAGGGGCCGGACCCCAGTTGTGAGATCTCAGAGAAGGGTAATTGGTTCTAGAGCTGAATCTGGCAAGGGAAGAACAGCCATGAATAGTAGCAGATTGGGACATGTATTGACATGGAAAGGAAGACCGCGTGCGCGAGGAAGGCACAAACGTGGGCGTCGCAGTCTTAAAAGTAGACAGAAACCGATCAAGAGTGCTGTTGAGAGCGTTTCAGGAAGGAAGATTCCGAAAGAAACATACGAGGATTCACCAGGACCTCTGCCAAGGAACGAGTGGGGTACTGACAGAACAACGTTGGAAGCGGAGGATGCCGAAAATGCCAGCAGCTCAGGTAGATCCGAGTATGATGATGAAAACGGTCTTAACGGTGGAGATGGATACGATGATACGGTTGTCGAGGACTATACTGGCGGTTTTGATGGTAAGGAGGGTAGTGATTACAATATAGATGCGAATGAAGAGGAAGAGGAAGAGGATGAGGATGACGTGAATGAAGAAGACGAACAGGGAGATCTGGATGTTCGGGATCAGGAATATATAAATGGGGATGGAGATAGAGATGGTGGCCTTAGATCAATGTCTTCAGATTACAGTGATTAGAAAAATACTAGAAATAGTTTGGAGAATATCTGGTGCACGAGGAATCATTTATTGTGTATTTTTTTTAGGGTGCTCGGAAGAGATGAAGATAATTCACTCACTGATTAAAACTTCGTGTACTTATAGGGGAATCAGTAACTGTGCAAAGCTGACATCACTCTCACAAAACTGGAAATTAAAGCATCAACTAATTGGCTATTTAGTTCAAACTACATGCCTCCTGATGATGAACAATGAACTTAATAGCCCTTTTTTATTATAAATAATCGTTGACCTTCGCTTCTCATCATCATCATCATTTTACGCTAAATTATAACATTGATTTATACTGGTTAAAAATTATCTGAACTACTGAAGCTGAAACCTATAAGCTCATGCTTAAAAATTCTGTAGATACATGGGAAAGAATCCGTACACAATTCAAAACAAGTAGGATCTATCTATGAAACTGGAAAAGACATCACCATTAACAGGGAATCTGATCAGTGAACCATCTAAGCACTTTCACAGGAAGCTTCACAAGACTCATCGCCACATTCGCCAAGCCGGCGCAGCACACACAGCACGGACACAAACAACTCAACACAGTCCTGCCATCAGGAAAAGAAGAAGAAAGACTTGAGAATTCGTCAATCCACAAAACCTGAACACAAACAAGTCTATTCTATCGTATTAAAAGCAAAATGGTTACCTACCCAAGAGTTTATCTACAGAAATGACAAATCCTAAAAGGTACAAAACACAGATAATAAGAGAAAGAAAGACAAGAAAGAAGAAGACTGTTACTCACCCAATGATCCACACAACTGCACCAACAAGAGACAGGACCAATGCAACCAATGCAAATGGCAAGCCCAACAAGAACCCTAATGGCCTGCAATCTCCCATCCTCTGTCCCCTCCAAACTCTCTCCTTTCCTTCAAATCTTTTTTTTTTTGAACTGTTTGTTCTTGGAAGGAAGCAGAGGAAGAAAACGCGATATATAGAATTGCAAGTGACACTGATTCCACAAGTTATAAAGACGCGTAATTATAACTACTCCTTGCATCCTTGCGTGATTTTCTTGAATTGACTTAAAACACCCTTCAATTGTCAATCTTGGATATATTCTCTGCCCTGGTTGGGATGGGATTTAACCGTAAATTTAATGGGAATCTTCCTCTCTGTTTCTTCTGGAATAAAAGTCGCCGGGGCAGAGCAGCTACCATGTCAAAGACACGTTCAATCTTCCATATCTGTCATCAAGCATGACTTAATATTAAAGGACCATCAATTATGTCGCTCAAATTCTTTGGGTTAAATTGCTAGGGATTTCCACTCTGGGCTACTACTATAGGGCCCTATTGTTAGAATGGATCATTACTAGCCCATTACCTAAACCAAACAAAAAGACATTCAGCAAGCCCATAGTTGGGCTTCTACATTCCACGTTAACAAAATAAAAAAGCCCAATCCGGTACAACTTTAACCCAACATGTTCTAGAAAATGGGTTGGCTCCTTGGGTCTTTTCTTCCGTATATCCATCCTTCTTCAAATATTAGAAAATTAATATTAAGAAAAAGAGAGCATTTCATTTATATATAATAATGCATTCAACGTGGTATGGCAAGGATATCATAAGGTATCTAGTTGGATACAGATATGCATGTATAGGATTTATACAGATGATGCCTAAACCAATCACATTCAGACAAAACACTCCTGACCACAAAATCCATCACGAAATATTTATAACAAACGACAAGTATCTATTGTCCACATATATTCTTTACTGTCAATTGCTCATGCCCCTCCCTTACGAAATTAATCACATCATGGTTTCTTTAACATAAACATTACCATTAGCTTCAATTGGTTCGATATAATAATGTCAAATCGATATAATTTTTTTTCTCAATAAAAACCGGCCGAAACAAAACCCAAACATACCGATTCGGTTCAATTAACTGTAGGGATTATGATGAATAGGGTTTCGGGTTACTGAAGGGGCTATAGTAGGAAAGGGGGACCTTATTTGGAGTACTGTCCAGAGTGAAAGGGAAAGTTAGATTCCTAATTGCAACATAATCCAAGGCACATCAATTATTGCCGTTTGAAGGACCCATTCTGCAGCGAATACGTCCCTGTCGATTAGGACCGTTACAAAGACATATATGTCCTTTCTAGTGGTACTTTTATCCTCAACGGTAAGGCAAGCTGTCTTCAAGGTTACTGATTTATGCCTGATTGTTCAGTATCCATGAAATTAAATGCCATTAAAACTGTAAGAAAATAACAACGCCATATGTGGGTCTGCTGTACGATTCCTACATGGTATTTAATGTCACGGATATAAAATGGAGTCCTTAATTCCTTACATATTTTATAGAATCAAGAGGGAGCTGCCATTAATATTATGACATGCCTTTGATTTTTGGAAAATTATATTATTTTTTTATTTATTTCGAGAATGGGAAAATAAAAAGAAAAAGGACTGTCAAACTTCATGTATAATGGAGAGCAAGAGTCCTCCATGACGGCAGCTACTTTCTATGAGCAAAGCTGTAAATTAACAGGCCTGACAAATCCCAATTTGGGCTAAAGTTAGCCACGGCTTGTGGACGGGGAAGAGGTCAACTACTTGTGTCAAGTCAAAAGAACACTAATCTTATCTACAATTGTACTAAACTTTTTACATTATCTATGACGCCTTTTCTTACAAAAGCCTTGCGTAAGATCATTATCCTTTGATTTGTCTCTTCTCTGTGTTGTGTGGTATCTTCATCACTGACTGACATATTGTTTCTCTTACCTTATTATCTGGAGTAAAGTTTATTTAGATTTAAAAGATATGTTTACCATTAATATAAGAGAATTGTGCTAATGATTTCGATCAAAGTGGCTGCATATAAAGTTGTGTAATGAGTACTTCGGTAACCCTTATTTTTAGTCCACCATGTTACTGCTGCAATGCCAATATTACTGTTCTTAGTTGTTGCGCCATATTTGTTGGTTATCCGTATACAGACAAGGCGTGCAATGAAGGCTACGTTACTCTGGGTGTACTATATATATGACAAGGCAGGACGCAGTACAACTTTTTTATACTCTATTGCTATGCAGGTGCGGATACCGTTTACTGCCACTTGACTGCGACTGTGCAGTTCAAACTACTGCGGAAAGAGTTGTTAAAGAGGAAAACAAATGAAACTGGTATCTTTTTGAATAACAAAGAGCAGTCAACAATTAGATTAATTTTTTCTGTTAATCGATCGGTATTTGAGGGGAAATGTTCTTTTGTAGAATCAAATGCTGCAAGTATTTGAGCAAGAAAGTCGAGGCTTCATCAATTATTAGAGTTTTCAAGCTCCGCTGCTGTATTTGAATGAATAGAATGTGAAGTCTGGCATGTGAGAAGAAACAAATGCCTCTTAGTTCTGTCATTTTCATTTATATACAGGAGGATCAGAGAAAAAGAAAACAAATATACATGACAAGTTTTAACGCAGTTCGGAAACCCAATTGGGATGCTCCTTTCGGAAGTCCATATTTTTCTCGTCCTCCTTTTATCCTCTATATCTCCTTCTTTCTTCTTGTAATATATATATATATATGTATTGAACATTTAATAGAGCTCACGAGCTTTGTCAAAAAAACAAAAAAAAAGAACTCACGAGCTCTATTTAGGAGATTTTTCAAATCTTCGAAAAAGGCCATCCACAAACCAGAAATTATGTTTGCTCTCGGGACAATTATGTCTGTCGATAGTCTGAGCAAACAACAAAACAAACAAAACTGAGAGATCTAAAGACAAGTTGTGGTTGAGAGTCCTTCTCTCCATACTTGCACCGCAAAGAAAAGGGAATTGTAAAACCATATTATTACACATGGAAGTATTGCCCATCGTCTCCTTTCTCTATATCTCGCACTAAGTCATCGGAAAGAGCCCAGTCTGTGAGATTTTGTCTACAATCAACGCTTAGTTTTACACACAACTTATACATAGCTCTAGCGTACGTAGTTGCACCATGTGTATCAAGGATATATATAATTGAAGCTGTTGATATATGTATGTAGCTTGCACTTTGCATCTGTTCTTCGTTGTTGTTGGTGTGTTTTCGGGATTTATTAATGCTGGCTGTGTCATCCTTGAGAAACACAACCGTCACCAAAGATGAGGACCAAGGACAGATGGAGAGCTTCCGATTTACTGGCGACCAGGAGTTACCTGATTTCTCCGACGCGGGATTGCTCGAAAGCATTGATTTTGAAGACCTCTTTCTGGGTATCGATGATGGGGATGTATTACCAGATTTGGATATGGGCCAGGATATCCTCGCTGAATTCTCCGTTAGTGGCAGCGGCGACGAATCGGATATAAACACATCTGTGTCAGATGAGAAAGTGGAGACTCCAAGGAAAGATGATCCTGAAGACAAGGTTTCAGGTTTTGTGGATTTAAGTTCGAGGAATCGAGGAGGGGAAACAGTGAGTAAGGGGACTGAACCCGCGGTGCTCACGAACCCAGCACCTAAAGATGGTGAAAAATCGAGGAAGGCGTCGTCTACACAAGCCAAGAACACTGCTACCACTCATAACGGAAAGAGAAAAGTGAAGGTAAATCAAGTTTAGAGTCTTACCAACTTTAGCATACACATAAAATACAAAACAACGTTCTCAGATTGTTTCACTACCTTGATAGTTTCTTTAGCACAAACACGCGTTTCTATCATAATCTTCCTTCCTGAATTATGAACCTTTTTAGCAACTTCATAGGAAGCAAAACTAAAGGGTCAAGAGAATCCTGAGAGAGTTTGTGAATTGTCCATGAGAGAAGGCCAGCATCGTAACATGTTTTGTTCTCTCCTCGTTTGTTTTGTTATTCACATGCACAAGAAGAAGCAAAGATTCAATTATTATTCTGGTGATTTGGTGTTTTGTCGTGTAATGGTACTAAAGGGACAGATTCTTGAACTGTGTGTAGGTGGATTGGACGCCAGAGCTGCACAGGAGGTTCGTGCAAGCGGTGGAGCAGCTTGGGGTGGATAAGGCAGTGCCTTCGAGGATTTTAGAGCTCATGGGAATTGATTGTCTTACTCGTCACAATATAGCCAGCCACCTTCAGGTACGGACCTCGTGACTTTCTCCTTCTTGTTCTATACGTTTAAGCTCATCTTCCTGCACGTCTAGCTAGGACCATTTCATTGTTAAGACTTCAGGGCTAATAGAAATTCCAATACCTAAGCCAACACCTAAGGGTTTTCTTTATTCTTTTCGACTTCATCCGATGAGATGGTAAATATTGTAATAACATATAATTTGGCAATATATGCATTGGCCAAATTAATGTTTTGGCTAAGAAGAAATCACAACTATGTGCAGAAATATAGATCACATCGGAAACATTTGCTAGCGCGAGAGGCGGAGGCCACAAGCTGGAACCAAAGAAGAATGTATGGAGCTGCTGCCGCTGGAGGCGGTGGCAGGAAAGACGGGAACCCATGGCACCCACCCACCATAGGGTTCCCTCCTATGACACCAATGCACCACCAGTTTAGACCACTGCATGTGTGGGGTCATCCACCCATGGACCAATCTCTAGTGCACATGTGGCCCAGACATCTAGCTCATTCTCCATCGCCAACTCCGCCGCCGCCAACTGCATGGCATCCACCACCACCATCTCCAGACCATTCATTCTGGCGCCACCACCACCAACGAGTATATATATATCCCTTCCTTTGTAAACTCTTACTCGCTTTCCTAATTCCAACCTATGATTCACAAAATTTAGTGCAAGAAGGGAAGAAAGAACTGCCTTTTCTAAGTACACATTGATTGTGGTGCAGGTTCCAAATGTCCTTACCCCAGGGACTCCTTGCTTTCCACATCCGCTGACGCCGCCGCAAACTGTTAGTAACCCTTCCTCCATTATTTTTCCACGTACGGCTTAATTAGTAGTATCCATGTACAATGTTATCTTGATATTGGAATGGACTTGCAAATTACTTTTTGCAGAGATTTGGTACACCTCCTGTCTCGGGTATCCCATCCCATGCCATGTACAAAGTAGAAGCCGGCACAGGCGTGCCCACCGGACAATCAGGCTCCAACCGCCTCTTCGATCATCATCCAGTAATCACTCTCCCTTCATTTTCATCACTAATTGAACCATTACTAATTCAGTTCTCTGCTTTTTATTTTTTTCTTCCCCTTTCTTGGTGATGTATTAATATAAGGATTATTGCAACAGTCGAAAGAGAGCGTAGATGCAGCTATTGGAGATGTTTTATCAAAGCCATGGCTGCCGTTTCCTCTTGGCCTCAAGGCACCATCAGTTGATGGTGTACTAATGGAGCTGCAACACCAAGGGATTACCAAGATACCACCCAAATGTGCCTGAAATCTTCACAAACATACCCATCCATCCATCCATCCATCCATCCATCCATCCATCCCAAGACGGTTGCCTAATGGTGTTTTTTCTTAAGGTTAAATATATCAAACCTTAATTTGACGATATTTCCTGCGTTAGATGTGCACATGTAAGCGAGTTTTTCCTTTTCACTAGGTTTAATTTCTTGACCTTTTTCTGCAACCGCAACCCATCACAAGGTAATTGGGTTGCTTTGCTGTTCTTGTAAGTACTTAATTGCGAGGACATGACATCCTTTAGTTAAGTATTAACTAATTTCCTACTCAAGAGTGGGTAGTTTTGGCATATTGTCTACTTACATACAAATCCGAAATTATCTTACATATTTAATTCAGAATCACTATGGGCTACCATTTATTGTTTTTAACAAACCAGCCTATTGGGTCATACATGTCCAGGCCCATTATTTATGGACTCTTCTTTGTCCAGTTCAATCTTACAGACAGGACACCCTCAATTTCTGGAGCAGACTTGCAATCTATAGTCAACTTATTCCATCTACCAGAAATAAAGAAAAGAGACAAGAGTCAAGAACTTTGAATCCCATCTCCGTTTGTCACGCAAACATAACCTAAATCCCTTGAAGCTTACTTCACACTCAAAGAGTCATAATCAAGCATGTCTTTAATTACGCAGAAGTAATTATAACTCATAAAACCCTCTTTCCTTTAGCATCCCCATCTGCTAAGCTATGACTGAAGGCTCTCTCCGATTTATATTTTAGGACTGTTCCTAGAGTGAAAGTAAATTAAAGAGGGCTGCTTCAGTGCTTTGTTAGCTATAAAAGAAAAGGCTTCTTTTGACTCGGACTTTAATTGTATTTTATATTTGAAGATTTGGTGCCTCTTTTACTGGACATCCTCATCGAAGTCACATGCAGGGAGCACTCTGTGCCATTATATGCTACCCCACAAATTTCCTTTCCTCAATCCACGCATAATTGCCCGGAGATTAACACAATAGTGCTTCATCAATAGTCTATAAAAAGCTTGCCTGTGGAAATTGAAAATGGCAACACTTGCAAGAACCCAAGTCCGATTCCTATCTCAGTACGTATTTTCTAAGATGGCTTCTTGCGGAAAGCATTTACTTCTCTTCAGTGTTTTTTTTCTGTTTACCGCTTGCCAAATTCAGGCCAGAGAGAGCAAGTTCTTCAGCAAGTCTACCCGCCACAGCACCAAACCCAGACCTTCAGTCAGTGAAGCACCTACTCCAACTCCAATTCCTGCTCCAGCACCAGCGCCTAGTACTGTACTAGTATCAGCACCAACGCCTCTCCATACCGAGAGTGAAAATGGCTATGGCCTTTATGGTCACGGCACTGGCATATTTCCTCCTGTAAAAGAAACTACAACCGTGGAAACCAATGATGAAAATGATCCACTAGATGAAGAGCTTGACGGTGAAACATACAGCAATAGCTATCAGAGTAGCAACTACAACAACAATGGCAACTCCAACAACTACAACAACAAGTATGGTACTAACTATAACAAGAATGGTTACAAGCTTGCTAGCTCTCGTTATGAGACAGGCGCCAAGAATGACAACTATGGGTACAGTAGCAGATATAACACCAAGGGCTACTCAGGCAATTATTACAACAACAATGGCTACAAACCTGGTAGCCAAAGCTTTGAGACAGTCAATCAAGAAAACGAGAATGGGTACACCACCGGCTACAATAATAATGGGCAGACCAGCAACTACAATAGCAATTATCAAGAGACAGAGCAACAAGGGATGAGTGACACTAGGTTCGTGGAAGGTGGCAGGTATTATCATCATGTCGACAACTATCCCAACACCCAAAATCAGGGCTACTATCAAAACAGCGAGAACCCAAACGAATTCAACACCATGGAGGAATTCGAGAACCAGGAGGAATACCAGAAGAGTCAGGATGAGTTCTTGCCTTGAAACATTTGTCCTTCCAAAATTAGTGAAAATTTGAAAAAAGGAAAGAGACACAGTAAAGCCATCCTTGTTTATTAAGAGAAAGGCTAAATTATGTGGGAATTCTTCTTGCGTGATCCATGTTTTAATTTGTTTTTTTCTGATTTTCTTTTTTCGTCCATTCTTGTAAAATGAATGACCTATGGTTTGCTACTCAAAGGAAAGGGGTGATGATCAAGTTTTGTGCTTTGTGCCTTTCTGATAATTTTCTATATTATCAATATCCGAGAGCCTTTTATGGGTATCTTATAAGCCCAACCAGTACAAAGCCCAATCAATACTCTGATACAATTAAATTGGCCCATGAATAGCAATGAAAGCCCAACCAATACTATAAATTATTTATTTTGTTTTGTATAATAAAATTAATCCATCATAATTAGTTGATCATCTTCCCCATCATTAATTGATTCATTAATAATCAAATATCGCAAGCACAATAACTACGTTGTGGGGTTTGTTTAAGTGTCGAAGAGAACCCCTTTTCCCGCCAATTCGCTTTAAGGATCGATCTTTTGCATCGATCCGGACCCCAACACAACCAGCGCCATGTCCGCCGGTGCCAGAGATAAGGCGACAGTCAAGGTCCGGGCGAAGCACCGGAAGAAGAAGGTAGAAAATAATGACGAGGAGCCGATGCCATAATTCATCACTTCGCGCGCTTAATTCATCATTTGGGCTCTGCTTTTATATTTTCCAACTTATGTATGGACCTGAGGCCCTTTCGTTGGCCGAAATGTTTATTACTCACATACCAAGCCTACCCAGTTTCCTTCACACTTTCACAGGTATCCCTTTTATTTTGGCAATGGATTTTATATATCTAATGTGAATTTTAAGATAAAATACAAATCCATAGTTTTGAAGGGTTAAAGCTATTCCGTTAGCTGGAAGTTCTTAGTCCGTTGATTGTCATTACTATCCTAGCAAATGTAATTTGCTGATTCCGATGAACTTAGTCAGTTCCTTACAGGAGGCAGATAGTTTACCTTTTTCAATGATTTTAAAGAACATCGATGGATAATATTGTCTCCACTTTAGTAAAATCTGAACACACATTGTCTCTCAAACTGGTCAAACCCAACAAAGAAGATCTGAGAGCACACAACTTTTCCTCTTTAAAACTGCATAATGAATCTGCTCAGTAGCTCTCCAGCCCCACATGTTTTTCTTTTTCCTCTGCTCCAATAGCAAACTCGAAACGGAAGGCGCCAGCATGTACATGTCCATTAAAGTAACGAGCCAAAATTCTGTCAAAGACCAGCCTGCACAAATCCACAAATATATATGTTTAAGAATCTATTGAGTATATAAAAAACTGTAAATAGTATGAGAATTGCTTTGTTATTCCATGATGCCTTAACAATCCAAGTACCAAATTGTCACTTTATTGCACTTTATCGCATGTATTCCAACAAAGGGGTTAAAGAAAGTTCTTAAAGCCCCTGCAGAACCCAAAAACCCCACTCCATCATTTCCTTCCAGCTCATATTTTTGAACCCCCAAACCGCCCCTTTTTCTCTCTCTCTCTCAAAAGAAATGAAGTACTTCCATAAGTTAGAGATATTCTGTTCTTTTTTAGCTTTGCTGCTAGCTGGTCTAAGTATCTCTTGATGGCTAAGCGTGTGTACCAAGTCTGGAAGGGACGCAATGTGAGGTTTCTCTTATCCGCTGCTTCTATTCTTCTTGTTAATGGTTAATGCTTGCTAATTGCTTGAAAAAATATGACTTGGGTATCCATTTTACTTCCACCTAATACCCTTATAGTTAATTTTTTCAGGTAAGGTCTAATTATTATCTGAGTGGAGAGTTTCTACACTTCCGTTTTTGATTTTACGTTTTTATTTTATGATGGATATCCTCACAATTGTTTATTGTTCAAGAAGGGCAGTATTTTCTTGATTATTGATTGGCGGAGAATTTGTTTCCTGGTTTCATTTTGTTGCTTTTTTTTTCAATTTTCAGTCCTCATCTTTTCCCAAACTTTGCCATATCGAGATGCTGCAATCTTAGTACAAATTATCCTAAAACCAATATGGGCAAAGAGAAAGCTACATTATTTCTGCATACCATCATTCTGTTCATATGTTAACCTTGTAAACCTCAATTATCTGTTCGCTGAGAGTGATTGGGGGAACGTTTGTGTTTTGAGGGGCTTGTCAATTTGGTACTGTTAGATATACCTCGCTCAGATCATTTTCGTGAAGCTTCTTCCTTTCTTGTTGCAGATATTTATCTTCAAAGGAAGGCTTATATTTGGTCCAGATGCCAAGTCAGTGATTATTACCATATTGCTTATTGTGGTTCCAATTGTAATCTTTTGTTCAAAAGTCGCAAGGAACCTCTTCCACAAATTCCCATCATATAATGAAGGCTACGCGACTTTTGCTGTTGCGATTCTGTCCACAATCTATGTTAGTTCTCTCTGTGAATTCTTTTATTTGACAACCTCTCTTTAGTTGATGCTGATTGAACAGTCGGTTTTAGCTTCGTGTAACAAATATCTGTCTTAGTACGTCTTTGGAAATGTGTTAAAAACAGAGGAGTCACTGATCAATGATAATGACCCTTTAGTTCATGGATAATGCTGTTGTTTCTGCAGCCATCTTGGGTCTAGAGTTCTTTGTATAGACGCATACTTTGGTCGTATTGTCATGCAGTTCCAGTTACCACGTGATTGTAATTTTAGTTAATCATTACAGGTCCTGGTGCTTCTTTTTCTCACTTCAGCCAGAGATCCAGGAGTTGTTCCCCGCAATTCACATCCACCAGATGAAGAGATTTGTTATGACTCTTCCACTTCACTTGACGTTAGTGGAGGTAGACAAACACCAACTCCACGATTACCCCGCACAAAAGAAGTCTTTGTCAATGGTTTTACAGTGAAGGTGAAGTATTGCGAGACATGCATGTTATACCGTCCACCGCGTTGCTCACATTGCTCTGTCTGTGATAATTGCGTCGAGAGATTTGATCACCATTGCCCTTGGGTTGGCCAATGTATCGGATTGGTATGTTTCTCACAATGCTCAAGCCTTGATTCTTGGATTCAGTATGATTTAATAGTAGAAGTTCTGTTCTATTAATCCTTTTTTTTTTCTCTCTCTCTTTTGTGCAGCGAAACTACCGTTACTTCTTCCTGTTTGTTTCCTCATTGGCTCTTCTATGCATCTTCATCTTTTCAATGTCGGCGTTGAACATTAAATTCCTTATGGAAGATTTGGGAACAGTATGGAAGGCAATCAAAGAGTCTCCTGCATCTTTGATATTAATGATCTATTGCTTCATTTTCCTTTGGTTTGTTGGAGGTCTAACCTGCTTTCATCTCTATCTTATAAGTAGGAACCAGGTCAGTTTTATGGTTTTATTTGGGCCATATTCTTGCCATTTATGCAACTGTTTATTCTCAGCATTCTTCTACATTTATCTGTCCCCATCCCTTGCAAAATCGTAGGCAGAACAGAGAACACAGAACCAATATTTCATCCATTCTCATGGCATTCGGTTCAAAACGGAAAAGACTGCATTCCAAGTGCAATGCCAGGCCTGCATTTAGCATAGGCTATATAACTATACATACATCTGTAGAATGGTTCTTCAGAGGGTCATTTCGTTCATGTCTTGGGTTCTCTTTTTCTTTTCTTTCAAAACCAAGTTCATGTTGCTGGTTTTCATCCCTTAGCTGTGTAGTTTTAGCTTTGAATGCCCTGAGACTGTGATTTTACCAAATTGTAGTTTAGTATTCATGTAATGCTTTCTGGTAATGAATTTGTGTATTCCCTTCCATTGGCTGAACTTTTCAAGTTCTTTGATACTACTGTTTTGCAGACCACCTACGAAAACTTTCGATATGGAGCAGTAAACCGACATAACGTTTACGACAAGCAGTGCCTAAGAAATTTCCTAGAGGTGCTTTGCAGCAAGATACCTCCTTCAAGAAACAGGTTCCGTGCATATGTACAAGAAGAGGCACCCATGCGCTTGCCCAGAGAAGTCAAGATAGATGATTCTGAGGGTGACCGGCGAACGAAGATACAAGACAATCTAGAGATCGATAATGATCTTATGAAGATATCTCAGCGCCGTAGTGAAGGTAGTGGAAACTGAAGCGGCAGGGAGCAAATGCAGAGATAAATCCCCTTAATTCTAGGAACCATTAAAGGAAAAAAATGCTTTGAAAGTTTTCAGATAGGCTGTGAGGAATGAGACTGGAACCTGGGTTTCCTCCCAAATGGATAAGATCAACTGGCACAAGTACAGAATAGGTGGAACAACTCAAACATAATTATTCTTTTATCCAACACCGAACACTGTTTGTTCTCTTCTGTTCTGTTATGTTTTCTTTTGTCCTTCTTTACTTTCGCCAGAAATTCACAGTTAAAACCCCTCAAATGGCATCAATCCGTTCTCTATTTTTCTTAGTTACTGTTTTGATTTCTAATATATTATCAGCAAAAATATGTCATCCAAGCATAGAACTGCAGGTGATAACCATTAAATTACTCTTGAGTATTATGTTTGGGATTCGAATTACAGAATTACAAAATTAGCAAACACAACTCTTTGTTATTCTCATCCATGATTGTAAATAGAAATACACTACTTAATAAAATATGTCCAAATGAGCATCGTAACCATTTTAATAAAAATACTCTAATCCGTTTTAGGTTGAAGGATCTTCATAAGAAATATAAAGAAATGAATAAATATAACCATTTTAATTAATCCATACTAACCATTTTAATTAATAATATTAAAATAAAGTAAAATAAAAAGGGGCATCTTTAAAAAATAAATATAAGAAATGAAATTTGAACCCGAAGGAAAAGGTGTTGCCGTGTTGGACTAGGAATACAGTTTAGTAATCCGTCCATCTTAACCGGGCTAATTACGGAACTGACGGACCCGAACCGGAACTCGACCCATATTCTTTCTTGGCGAGGGGTTAAGCCATCAGACGGAAATAATAAAATAATCAAAAGGGAGGCATAATCAGAGTCCTCACTCCTCAATTCGGTTTCGCTTATTTTCTCTCGAAGCTCTTCCTAGTCTGTGCAAACCAAGCAAAATCCTAATTCTCTGTTCAAAATGGTTAGTTTCTGTGCTTTAATCCTTGTGTCACTTCTCTTTTCAGATCCAGACGTCAGTTTGTTTCTGCTTGATTTTTTTGGTTTAACTTTTTCCTTTTTGTCCTGTGGATCAGGCGGGGAAGGCGAATTTGGAGGCGGCAATAGAGCAACTGCAGAACGTGGAGAAGCAGATGCGGCTGGCCGGCGACGTCACCGGCACCAAGAAGGCCGTCACCGACATCCTCCAGCTCTGCTTCGAAGCCAAAGATTGGAAAACCCTAAACGATCAGATTCTCCTACTCTCTAAAAAACGCGGTCAACTCAAGCAGGTAACGGAAATCAACGCTCCTCCTTCACTCGTGCATTGCTACGCCGTACTGAAGTGAACCACATAGCTTAGACGTTATTGCAAAATTGTATTTGTATTTTGAATTTGGGCTTCTAGTGATTGAGGGTTATTAGGAACAAAATGTTATCTATGGAAGAAAGAACACAAATGAATTATTGAATCATGCTTATAGTCATAGTTTATTGTCCCGACTTGTTTTGCAACAGGCTGTAACAGCAATGGTCCAGCAAGCAATGCAGTACATTGAAGAGACGCCTGATCTTGAAACACGTATTGAACTCATTAAAACACTCAACAATGTCTCTGCTGGGAAGGTGTGGTTTGTGCTGTTCGCCTCTTCTTCTCATTGTTGTCATTTGTATGCATTTATTCGTGCTGTGTAAAATTTTTTAAGTTTTGTTCGCTCTCTACTGTAGATATATGTTGAAATCGAGAGAGCTCGGTTGATAAAGAAACTAGCTAAAATTAAGGAAGAACAGGGACTTATAGCTGAGGCTGCTGATCTGATGCAAGAAGTTGCGGTATGTCTAATGATGCTATTTGGTGGTAGATTTGACGATTTCGTTTGATTTCTCTGTACATCCAACCTATGTACTTCCTCATGTCTTTATATGCACTTTTGTTCTTTGAATTCAAGGTGGAAACTTTTGGTGCCATGGCAAAGACCGAGAAAATTGCTTTCATCCTTGAACAAGTAAGCATTTCTTCTTGTCTTTGTCTAATAATTATCTTGAAGTTCCCTTTGAGAATTCAAGCGTCCTGGACTTGCAACTTATAGTTATAGGTTTGCCCTATCGAGCTACTACTAGGTTTCAGAAGTTACTGTGGCATAGGGGAGGTTACAAGCTTCCTCACCCACTATATATATTGCTTTAGTAGGACTATGGCTGTGTAATACTTACCACTGCATATCTGTGTTTTTTTAATAAAATTTTTGCAATAATCATCTTTGCAGGTCCGACTTTGCCTAGACCGCCAAGATTATGTTCGTGCACAAATTCTTTCAAGAAAGATTAGTCCCCGTGTTTTTGAAGCAGATGCTAATAAAGAGAAGAAGAAACCCAAGGAAGGAGATAATATTGTTGAAGAAGCTCCTGCCGATATTCCATCTATATTGGAGTTAAAGCGCATTTATTATGAACTTATGATACGGTATGACTTGTTTCAGTTGCTTGTCTGATACTGTTAGTTATACAGGTTCTTTAATGCTTTCAAATAATAATTCATGATCTTTTGGATGCTTGATGATTATGTGATTATTCATACATAATTCCTACTCATCACAAACCAGTAAATTTTTTTCTCTAACAATACTGATACTGGTGATTATATATAAGAAAGAAAAAAAAACTATATTTATACTCAATATAAAAGAAAATTATTCGCTATATGACAACAGAAATGAAACCTGATCTGCATTTTTTTTATAATTTTATATTATGATTATTTGATGTACCTCTGTCTTCTTTTTTTGTGGTTGTTTGGGTTGCTGGATTTTCTCTTAGTCTAGGCTAGCAGCTGATCTTCCTGAACCTTTGGAAATAAATTTGGTCTCGGTCTACGTTTGGTACTGTGAAATCAATGCTAAGGTTCCCATTTATGTATCTTCTTTTGTAAAATAGTTTTTTATTCTATGTTTTCACTACTAAAACTTGCCATGGGGCATCTATGTATTATTTTGAGGGAGATCAATTTTCTTTTGCAGTGTTGTTTTTACTTCTAAGATGCCTAGTTGTGTGTGTTGCAGACTTCCTTGCTTTGTGTGTCTGTATCCATCCGAGCTGTATGTGAATGTTTGGTCTCTGCAGGCTTCTTTCTACTTCTCGTTGGAATTTTCAGCTTTTGTCAATACTGCTCTTTGATGTGTTGTTTATTCCATTGTTGTTCAAGTGTGAAACATATCTGTCTCACTGTGTCTTTTCACTGTTATTCAAGGTATTACGCTCATAACAATGACTACCTGGAAATCTGTCGTTGCTACAAGTCTATTTATGAGATTCCATCTGTCAAGGAAAACTCAGAGCAGTGGGTTCCGGTAAAAGCTTATTTTTGATTTGTGTTCATTTCAATTCTATGCACCCGGTCGCACTGCTCTTACATTGACTACTGTGTAGGTCCTGCGGAAAATCTGCTGGTACTTGGTACTGGCACCACATGATTCAATGCAGTCAAGCCTTCTGAATTCCACCTTAGAGGATAAGAACCTTTCAGAAATCCCAAAGTTTAAGTATACTTTTTTTTTTCTGGTCTTCCTGCTTTACAACATGAGAATTGGATCTTTTGATTTGACGTATTATTTAATTGGAAATTCTGCCATAGGTCGCTGTTGAAGCAGCTAGTCACCATGGAGGTTATCCAATGGACATCTCTTTGGGACACATTCAAGGTTGAATTTGACAATGAGAAGAATTTTCTTGGAGGCTCTTTGGGTGACAAAGCTGCAGAGGATTTAAGGCAGAGAATAATTGAACATGTATTTTGCCCTTGACGCTTTATTATGCTTCTTTTTTTCTCGTTGCCAACTAGCAACTTAAATTAGCTATTGTTCTTTAACCCTTTTTCTGTCAGAATATCCTTGTTGTCTCCAAGTACTATTCTAGGATCACGGTGAAGAGACTTGCAGAATTATTGTGCCTTAGTGTTCAGGTTATCTTTCTCTCTTTCTTTCTCACTGTGCTTGTGTCCATCTATATTAGTCATGGTTCCATATGTTTGAATCTATATACTTGCATTTCTTTTGCTGTGGAGGGTTCGGTGATTGTTTTTTCAGAACTATTGGTCAGTATCAGAACTTTTTGGTCTTCTGTTTTTGTTTATATTACTAGTTGATAATGAACTGTTTGAACTTTCAAATTGTCAGTTTGTACCTTCAATTTTATTGACATTACGGATGGCTTAAAGATCTTCTGAGAATTCTTCCCAAGTCATCTCTCTTGCTTAAACTCAGTAATTTGGGGTGCCTAGGCTCGCAAAATCTTGATGTTCATGTTATTGGCATCTTCATTATATGCTTGCGCTTAAGTTCTGCTTACTAATATTGGTAATTGGGAGAGCTTGCTGTCGATTAGAACTGCATAAATTATGTGTACTGTGGATTTATATGTTATTGGTAGTTAATATGTTTTCTCTAGTTACAAAAGTTAAAACAGTTTGGAAATCATGCCATAGATATGTGAAGTTTGTATTGGTAAAATTTACTTGTATTTACTGTTCTCTATTCCTCTGTCAATTCTTATGATATTGGGTATGGTCCTCCAATATAGGAAACCGAGAAACATCTTTCGGATATGGTTGTATCCAAAGCACTGGTAGCAAAGATTGATAGGCCCTCGGGAATAATCTGTTTCCTGTTAGCAAAGGATAGCAATGACATTCTAAATTCATGGGCGATGAACTTGGAGAAGCTGCTAGACCTTGTTGAGAAGAGTTGTCACCAGATACACAAAGAGACGATGGTCCATAAGGCTGCTCTGAAAGTATAAAAGTGATGATGACAGCAGTTGCATGCAGGTAGACTCCAATAAGAAACTTTCTCTGCGCTTATGTTTTTCTGTAAAATGATATCATTGCTGGTCAACATCAATTTTTTCAGGCACCTGTGTCATTTAGTTTGCTTTATGTGAATGCTTTCTTTTGTAGGTTGAAGAGGCGAATTAAACGCCTCAAAATGTTCTAGTTGGTGCGTTTATCAAGTCATGCATTTGCGAGGAGATATTTCTTTTGTTTGGCAGGGATGTAAAACTTAGTTATGCTTCATCGGAGAACCGAGTAATATTGTTGTATACTTCCCCAGCAATATTGTGCCACTGACTAATGTCAGGAACTGAAATTACTTTTGTTTTCTAGCAGTGGAAAGTAATTCTTTAGCTTGGCTTTTGAGATTTCACTTACTTGCTGTGCTTCCTCTACAATCATTCACATGATAGCGAAGTCGGCTTGGCTATTCCGTCATGTTTGGCATTCTACGTCACTTGACAACTGTGTTACATTGGTAATGATGATGTGTCAAATATGGGAAATTGCGTTAGCTATTCTATGGAGATTCTCAACTTGACTTGGTAGTATTAATTTGTCAGGCATTGTGACAAATAGTTAAGTCGGCAAAAGATTTAGGTCGGTTAGTTTAAGGTATGCATTTATTGCCATTGAAATATGTCTTCTTGGCATTGTGCATTCCCATGGCAAAGGCTGATTTTTTCTAGTGACGCTCAGTTCGTATGTGTCACTGCCACAGCAACTGCATGTCCTGCTTGTGACTCTAAGCGTCGAGCTGGCTAGCTGATCTCACTGACCATGTCAATTAACTTAGTGACTCAGGAGTGGGCAAACACCGACTCACTATGTTGGAATTCTCCATGATGTTTTTCAAGTTTAAATCAAAGAAAATTCAGATTGGTTTTCCATATTAAAAAAATTGGGTCGGCTTGGAAACCCGAGCACAAAGTCTTTGCTGAAGCTGAAATGACTGATGATAATAATATAGAAAGGTAGGAAATTTTCTTTTTTCTTTGTATAAATGACTTTATGATAAAAACATTTGTCAACTCAGCCGAATAGGAGAATAGCAACAAACTAGTAATGAAACCTACAAAAATAGCAGTAGTACAAAATAGAGATTACAGAAGGAACATGTAAGGTAATCGTGAAGTATGCGTTACCCAGAAGTATGATCGTGACGACTGTAATCAGACCACGGAGATGTTTGAAAATCCGGCATGTCACCATAACTAGTGGCAAGCGCAAAGTCATCTGGCAACCGAGCTGGAAAAACCAGAGGGACGGAATGCTGCGTCGAAGGAGACGATGTAGAATTGGAAGAAGAAGATTGATAATGAGACGGCATTGAAGACGAAGAAACCATTTGGTCATAGAGGCTCATGGGCTGCCTTCGATAACCTCCAACACCCATGACAGCTCCAGCATTATAGCTCACATTGTCTCCCGAATTTTGGTGGTCTTGGGTAAGCTGAAAAGCTCGAGAGTGAATTATCGGCTCTGTTGATGTGGGCACGGAGAGAAAGACATTTGGAAGATCAGAAATCGTCAACGAGGTTGCCATTGGATTGGAAGGAGATGGTTGGAGCTTGACATTCTCAGGAAAGTTGAGCTTGGCCTTATTGCCTCTAAACCTGAGCGCAGCTTCGTCATATGCTCTTGCCGCAGCCTCCGCCGTGTCGAAAGTACCCAGCCAAACTCTAGCCGCCTTGAACGGATCTCTTATTTCAGCTGCCCACTTGCCCCATGGTCTTTGTCTCACTCCCCTGTACTTCCTCCTTGGCTCTGCTTCTATGTAGGTGCCGTTGTTCTCGTATATGGTAGTGTATGTCATTTGTGTTCCTACTGCTGTAACACTGTTGCTCGAGGTAAAACCTCGACTCTCTACCGCTGTTTATCAAAGACAAACAACCAAATCAACCTGTCTGTCAATTCTGTACCACACTTGAATAACATAAAAGCGGCCGCCCCTATAAAATCGAGAGATTGTCTTAAAACAGACTCTGTGGGATAGCGTTGACCATTCAATGTCTGACACCTAGTGCAAAAAATAAACTAAAAAGAGACAGAACAACCTTTTAAAGACGTTAAAGAGCTAATCTAGATGATATTCTTCTTTTTAAGAATTGTAAATGGTTTGTTTATTAGCTACTGTTACATTGGTACGTACAAACTAAAGGTTGAGCTCTTTGGTTGTCCGAATGATCAATATAGATTACAGCTAAAAGAATCTAAAAGAGTTAAAGCTTAATTACCTCTTTTCCCAGAAGAAGAGCCTCTCTGTAAAACATCATCAACAAATGCCGAAGAAAGCAGTTTAAACTCTTCGCCATCCTCTTTTATATCCCTTGCTCTCTTTGTTCCACCGCTTGACGTTGTTGAGGCGGTTGATAAGCCACCACCGCCAACACTGTCATCCAGAGAATCCGAAGCAGGAACATCGCCGGCAACCACATGCGTCAGAGCTGTCACCATAGCTGCCATCTCCCTCTCCCTATTGAACCCACAAAGCACTGCCGGTGTCGTTTGGTTCTCTAGATGTATCAATGGTTGGTAAAGCCATTCTTCTATGTTGACATCCTCCACCTTGTCAACAACTCGCTCTCTTGGGTTCGCCACCTTTCGCCCACACATGCGATGACCAGGGAAACTCTCTATAACTGCATGCCTTTTGTGTATTAACTTCGCCAAGTTTTCAAAACAATATCCGAAACAACAAAGCCCTCTAGTATTGTCCCCAGCAGGCGCTTATATATAGTCAGCCAATGTATTAAAAATAAGGGAGTGGTCAAAGCAATGAACCCCCCGTCGTTGACATGCGCAAGTGGCATCTTCGCCTCGAAGCAATTTGCAAGCGGCTGTAGGAAATCGGGAGAATTAATTGAACACAATGGTTTGTTTTAGCTGTGGCTAAAGCAGATATTCGTATTTTAATGGCTAGTTTCAAATTTTATTAATTGATTCTTTTAGAGGCAACTGTCTTTTACTCAGCTTTAAAAGGTTAATCTGCCGGTCAATTCGTTAGTATGAACGTGAAAAAGGGCAATAGATTAGAAAAACGAAGAAAAAGGCATTTTCGTTTACTAGTAAAGCCAGAAAAGCGCGTCCCAGTCGGTGTCAAGAGTTTGGATGGGTTAAGTCGACATGAGCCCGTCGGTCGACAAGATTTCGGCCATTTGCTAAATTAAGACACTTGGAAGTGATTGGGTTTTAGCTAAGTCGAAGTTCATGTTCGCCAATTAATCGAACACCTTGTCTGCAAGTGACCACACCTTCCCATCCGCTAACTCTCATGCCGCAAAATCAATAATCATATTTTCTAACATATTATCTACACCTACAGTGCAAGTAGGTCCATCCCACTTTTCAGCAATGTCGACACAATAAACACCACCCAAAAAGCCTCCTATTAGTAGCATCATTGGACACAAGAACACAACACTGCTCCACTGCCGGGCAATCATTCCGTTTACACGGTCTCTTCAATTGCGAGATAGTCTGTTCACATCATCAGGTTCTCAATCAATCTTCATTAATTCAGAATCATTAATCAAGTGATGAACCCCAATTCGGACGATTTCATGAACTAAAAATTCCACACTCTAGTTTGTACCAGCTCAGAACAACTGACCAAACCCAGGTTTGCCTCTGAATTGATGCCACGATTTCACTGTTCTTGATGCACAACCCGTTGGCGTTATTAACCGATATAGGTGTACCAAGCTATTTTGGAGTTTTCCTTTATATAGGGACGAAGGCGACAGACTGTTTGACTCGCATTTCTTTATATGGTCAACCCTCGACATCTTCTTGCTTAACCGATCAATGCTGTCGTCACGAATGATGTCATAATTAACCATGATGTATTAACTTAAAAATACTTTAATCAGAAGAATATAATTGAATGATAAAATTTAATTTAATTTAATTATGTGTATGAAAATCTTAAAGATTTTATTAGGATTAGCAATTGATAGTTTGAATATATTATTAATAAAAGAGTATTTGGTCCAACTAATATTGATAAATCTTATGAGAGAAAATAATAAAAAAAAAGGAACACGGTTGACTGTAGATAAAATAATTCATGGCTTGAGTACAATTAGGGACATTGGTTGAGAATCGAAACCGTGGACATCATAATTGAAGAGGAAGAAGAGTTATCCTTTTTTAAGTCGTAAGTTGAATGAACAAGTCTTTTAAACTAGGGAGCTTAAAAGTCAGGGATGTGTTTTTTTTTTATAATAACGGGAAAATTGTGGAAAAGTATTCTACTGATCATCTGCTGCTCACCGAATGGCGACTTCATTACCGGCAATGTGATTGTGTTTTTGACGCATGGAGGAAAAGGGGTGTTTATATGGAAAGAAACACCGACTTTTGCTAATAAATAAACATGAAGAATCCAAGTCCCGATTGGTTATACTATTCTGCAAATACAGTTCCAGTAAAGTCTCCATCTCTAAGGTTCATTGGTTATACTATTCCAGTTTTCTGGAATGGTCACTAATTTTGTGCTTGTGCGAGTCCCACGCAGCCCGCAGGCCATTTCTTCTTCTCACATTTCTGGCCTTTTAACATGCCAAACTGTGACAGCCACCGCATGACATTGACAGGCCCAACTACTAGAAATTCAATCCTGAAACAGCATATACTACTCAAAACATTTAATGCCATTTGACCAATCAATCCGGTCAAAACTGCTTGCACCCTGAATGTTTGTATGAATATTCGTCAGGATTTTGTTATTCCGGAAACCAGGATCAACGCTTACGGAATGTATGAAGAGGCAACGTAACCACATGAACCAATAAGATGTCAACTTAGTACCAAGTTCGTATAATTGGGATATATACGACGGGGACTTCCATCTACATAATTGTCAAAAATTCCGTTCAAAGCTTCTAGAATGATTGTATTGGACACCTGAAATTGTCTCCAGAAACTTACAAAATGCGCAATTAACTGAAGATGCTATCATATTTTGTACGCAGTTTACTCATGACTTGGCTTTATTTCATGTAAAACATGCCTGAGCACCCACCACACCGAAGGTCAACCCGTAATAGAATGGAATGGTTGGTTTATTCCCTTCCACGCATCTCGAGTTCTCTTTCAATCTTTTTCTTTGTCGTGACTCAAGACTTAAACAATACATGGAAGGAAGATATTATATTAATGATTCTATGTAAAATGTTCTATTCCTGGTTCATGGAGAACATGGCATAACACCATATAATATCCATAAACTTACTGTGCCATGACTCTGGCACCTCTTGTAGTTGTACCGTTACAAATGAACCAGCAGACGATCTTTTTATAATAATAATACATTGAACACGTTAGTCCAACTTCAGAATACAAGTCTTGCAAGGAATTTTGTTGAAACCATTGCCAACAGTAATGCTGCTAATGCTGTACAAAGATATTTGGGCTAGATAACTGGAGTTGCAAAGGTTGCGAGTCTCCTTAGGACACACATTTGTAGGAATAAAGAGCCGAAGAACATTTTGTTTTTCGACCAGACTCTTTAACCTCCACACGCCATGCACTCTTCTCGGTTGGTGAGAGAGCAAACCATTTGAGCCACTTTGGTCTCGTCTTCATCAGCATCTACCACATGCTCAGGCTCCTGCAAAGGTACAACGTTTTCAATATAAATTCACAAATAGAGGTGGTGCAGTTTTTAGCAAATCGTAACCTGTTCATTACCTTCAGAATGGAAGTATCGACAGTAAACTTAATGGCATCAGCAGCAGCACGCGATCGAAGATAATACATGCCCGTCTTTAGACCCTACGCACATCAACATATAAGACAGTGAGTGATTTGGCTTTGCTGAATACCACCAAAACATTATAAACTTTTTTAAGACAACTAGCAATATCAACAGACTAGGACACTATCTTTCGATATACACAAAACAGGAGGATATACTTGTTACACAGTATACTAATTTCACCAACACTGTACAATTGTTATCGTAAGTTTTGTTCAAGGGTGCACCTTGGACCATGCATGAAAGTGTAGGGAAGTCAATTTTCCAAAATTGGGTTGATCCATATGTATATTGAGGCTTTGACTCTGATCTATGTAGCATCCACGATGAACAGCCATATCAACCAGCGTCTTTTGCTTGATCTCCCAAACAGTCCTAATTACAGAAAAACTGTCTTAGCCTCGAACAAAAACAGAAGTTATACCAGAGAAATGAAGAATATCAGATCCATACTTGTATATACACTTCAGTTCTTCAGGAATTTCCGGGATTTTCTGGACAGAACCATCGTGATGAATTACTTTGTTCTTCAGAACATGGGACCAAAGGCCCATTTCAGTTAAGTCATGAAGAAGATGTTTGTTGACCACAACAAATTCGCCACTGTATACAAAAAGAAAATTAAGTATCAAGAAACGACAATTCATCTCTAGGTACAAATTACACAGAACCTTGACTTCACAAACCTGAGAACTCTACGACTGTAGATGTTAGAAGTATATGGCTCAAAACATTCATTGTTCCCGAGAATCTGGCTGGTTGATGCAGTAGGCATTGGTGCCACAAGAAGGGAATTTCTCACCCCGTTTTTAGATATCATTTCTCTAAGAGCATTCCAATTCCACCTACTTGAAGGAGTCACACCCCACATGTCAGGCTGCAGAATTCCCTGCAAAATTGAATGAAGAAATTATCAGTTAGTATCATGAAATGACCAATTGTAAGTGTCTTTGCTTAGATAACAGACCTTGCTCACAGGGCTTCCCTCATATGTTTCATAGGAACCTTCTCTTGCAGCAATCACCGCAGAAGCTTTAAGGGAATGGTAATAAATTGCCTCAAATATATCCTTGTTTAGTTGTTGAGCCTGAAATGTGATTCAACTAATTAGAATTAACAAACTAATGTAAGATGAATCACAAAGAAACCAACAGTTAGCCAAAAACCCACCTCCAGTGAATCAAATGCCATTCCAAGCAAAATGAAGGCATCAGCAAGGCCCTGAACTCCAATGCCAATGGGCCTATGCCGTAAATTTGACCTTCTTGCAGTTTCAACCGGATAGTAATTAACATCAATAATCTTATTAAGATTGTAAGTAACTACTTCTGTCACCTGTAGAAAAAGCATGAAGAGCACATTACAGCGCAAGTCAAACAACCAAAAATGAAGGAGCAACTAATGAAAGGCAAATCCACCCATTCATTTAATACAAACCTCAGCTAGCTTGTCAAAATCAAAGTATCTATTCTTAGAACCTTTACTTCCTACAAGTTTTGATGGGTGAGACTCCAGTGGAACACCCTGTATTATAAGGGACAATTTAGATATAAATTGTAAACAAGCAAAACAAAAAAACAAGTTACTTAAATTAACAGAAACTCATCTCACCTTTTCTCTCACAAATCTTGACAAAGCAATTGATGCTAGATTGCACACAGCAGTTTCTGTTGGACTCGTATATTCAATAATCTCTGTACACAAATTTGAAGATTTTATGGTACCCAAATTCTGCTGGTTGCTTTTTCTATTGCAAGTATCCTGAATTGAACAAATTACCAACGCTCAGATAAACCCCATAGAAAGAAATAAGAAATCCAACTGTTCAAATAAACACCTTAAATAGCATGTAAGGAGTCCCGGTCTCAATTTGAGATTTCAAAATCTCAAACCAGAGATTTTGTGCCTGTACGACCTTCTTTGCTTTTCCCTACACATAAAACATGCATTCCATTAGTTACTAATTCGATAAAGAATTTAATTTTGAGATTAAATAAGAGAAACAAAAAGAATCAGGAAAGAGAAAAATATTACTTCTCTTTCATATCGGGTGTACAGCTCATTAAATTCTTCGCCCCAACAGTCAGCCAAACCAGGAGCCTCATTAGGACAAAATAGCGACCAATTCTCGTTACTTCGCACCCTCTCCATGAAGAGATCAGGTATCCAGAGAGCATAAAATAAATCACGAGCCCTGTGCTCTTCCTATGTAAAATTCAAAAAACACGATTTAATATCAACAATATTTTCAGTTATCATAATGCATTAGTTAGAACCAGACAAGATATGCTAGCAAGTTTTTGCCCTATCCAACCACACCTTTCCATGGTTTTTCCGAAGATCCAGAAATTCAAACACATCAGCATGCCATGGCTCCAGGTACACAGCAAAAGCACCTACATACATCAGAAGTCATGTTTCAAAGAGTTGCCAAGCAACAGATTCAACATGAAAAAATAAAATACCATAGTGAAAATACCTTTCCTCTTTCCACCTCCTTGATCAACATAACGTGCTGTGTCATTGAACACACGTAACATTGGAACAATGCCGTTGGATGTTCCATTAGTTCCACGAATATAACTGCCAGTTGCACGGATATTATGAACTGAAACACCAATTCCTCCAGCCGATTTGCTGATAACAGCACACTCTTTCAACGTATCATATATACCATCAATACTATCATCTTTCATGCACAGTAAGAAGCAGCTGCTCAACTGCCAGAATGCATTATATTAAGTCAGCAAACTCTCTTTGTCCTTAGATTCAATTCTAAAGAGACATGCTTATAGTGATTAACTTACTTGAGGCCTAGGAGTTCCAGCATTAAATAGAGTGGGAGAGGCATGAGTGAACCATCGTTGAGACATTAGATGGTATGTCCTGATAGCTGAATCAATATCATCTTTATGAATTCCAACAGCTACCCTCATCAGCATGTGTTGAGGCCTCTCCACAACTTTTCCCTGAACTTTCAGGAGGTATGACCTTTCAAGAGTCTTAAACCCAAAGTAATCATAGTCAAAGTCCCTGTCATAGATTATCTCACTATCCAAGCGAGCAGCATGCTGAAAACCCAAAAAGCAAAATAACAACCACATCCATTAAAATCTAATCGGAATGCTAAACGTTTTTATGGGTCATAAAGAAAACAAAATAATACCTTCATGATTATTTCATAAACATCGTCAGCAATTAATGGAGCCTCCAATCCAGATTGCTGATTAAAATGGCTGTACATGATTTTGACCCTGTAACGATTACAAATATTCCGATCAGAAATGATGATCTTAGAAAATAACAGCACATATATTTTTCAACTAGAAGATAACATCATCGTGTAGATTAGGTTACCAAGAACTTACGTCTCCGAGAACGACTTCTTAGTGCTCTTGTGGAGATTTGAAACAACTATCCTCGCAGCCAACTGACAGACAATTAACCAGATTAATTAAAAGAAACACACTTCACCATGAGTTGCTAGATTTCTTAAATTAAATCATAATCCTTCAAAACAAATGAAAAGTGCTAAGCCCAGATCAGATCAAGCTAATCAATCACACAAAATTATATTAGCGTGGGAATCAAATCAGACATACTTGAGACTATAAAGCCAAAACAAAAAACCGACTACGATAAAACTACTCACGCAGGCATAATCAGGATGGTTAGCGGTCATGGCAGCGGCAGTTTCAGCGGCCAGTTCGTCAAGCTGGCTAGTGGTGACGCCCTTGTAGACACCGGCGCAGACCTTCTGGGACACAAGTACCGGATCGCAGTGCTCAATGCTGAGTCCATAACTAAGCTTCTTCAGCCTCGCAGTAATCTTATCAAAATGCACCGCCTCTTGCCTCCCGTCTCTCTTCACCACATACATTCTGTCTTCCCTTGAGTGTGCTTGTTTGAGGTATTTTGTCAAACAGTTTAGGTCACAGACTACACCGAGAGCGGTGCATCACTTATATATATTAAGCGCCAAGAGATAGTTGAATAGATGGGTTAGATGCCGTATTGGGGTTTGCCACTATTTTTTAATTTTCAAAATTTCGATTCCCTCTAAGTGTGTGGGCGGGTGGATAGTTGTTTAGGGATTGGTTTCAAAATTTGGCGCCAGAAAGTTGAAGTGCTCCCGATATTGAGCGGTTTGATGGCGCGGAAAATCTTTTTGGATTTTCAAAGGTGGAAAATGGCTCGCAATGCGTGGTTTTAAGGGTGATTTGGGGACCACACCTTTTGTTTCCTTTTATAGTCTTTTACTATATGGAATGATGATAATAATTCATCTATAGACATATAATAATATCCAATTCTATATAAAATGTCACCATATTGATACACCAATTTAATCACCTGTATTAATTTTAGAAGTGAAAAACTAATTATACTGATTTTTTTTTAAAAAAAAAAACACAGTCGGCACTGATTTGTTTTTAAAAATTAAGATCTATTGAAATTTTATTTCTTAAAATAATTTTAATGTAGTAGAATATGACTGGTGGTCAATAAAGTTACGTGGTATGCGCGAATCTTTGATGTTTAGCTGCCGCATTCTTTCCGGCGCGGATAGAGGCTGGCCAGTTGGATGGAATTAACAAGTGACGGGAAGTTTCCCTGGTTTTAAAATTAGGATGTAATATGGGATTTATGTGAGAAATAACTAGGGATGAGCTCCTATCTGGGCTTATAGGGCTTCGATATTTTCTAATTTGGGCTCTTCACAATCGAAGAGTATTTACTAGGCCCATGTTCTCGTTTACGTTCTCAATCAAAGTCCAATTCCATACTAAGCGACAACGGGTCCAAACCAAATAACAAGTGGAGCGAAGATAGCCAGCCCTCCCGTAATCACATCTCGCGTGTATCGCTCTACTCTTCTCGTACTTGCTTTCCTTGAAACTCTTGGCAAAACCCTAACACTGAAATCAAGTAATTCGAGAAGTCTCCGATCGAAACGTACAGATTTCAGGTAACTGATTGCTTAATTCTTCCGAGTATGGATTTCGACGAGATTGAGTATCTGGAGAAAACTGTGGAGGAAGCGGAAGATCGAGACGACTCCAAGAAGAAGAGCAGTAAGGAAGCTAGCGAAAGAAGCTACAGAAAGCGCGAAGCTGAGGACGATTATATCGACAACGAGGACGAGCGAAAGGAGCGTAAGCGATCCAGGGGGCGCGACGAGGAAGAGAATGGAGATAAGTCAAGGCGAGATAAGGAGAAGGATAGGGATAGGCATCGAAGAGACAAAGAGAGAGAGAGGAGTAGTAAGGAAAGGGACAGAAGTAGGGAGAGAGAGAGGAGCAGTAAGGAGAGAGATAGGGATAAAGATAGAGAAAGGAGGGAGAGAGAAAAGGAGAGGGAAAGGAGGGAGAGGAGAGAGAGGGAAAAAGAGAAAGAGATGGAAGAGGAGAGGGATAGAAGAGAGAGAAGCAGGAGTAGGTCAAGGAGACACGAGAGTGAAAGAGAAAAGGAACGGGAACGAGAGCCTGAGATGAAGGATAGCAGGTAATTGCTATTTGTTATTTCTGCTATTGTTCATCTTTCATTTATAGTTACAGTTTAATTTTCAATTTGTTGAAGTGTAGTGCTTGAAAGGGCGATCTGTTACCGACCATGCATAATACATAGATGTTTACCGTACTCAATATGCTGGTAGTATGGAAACCTTGTTTTGGTAAATGTGGTACTGCTATGTCACATGCCACATTTTCTACTGCGTATAAGGATAGATAATGTTTTTAGTTCATATACTTGCTTTTCCGTTCATTAAGAAACGGGGTTGATCCGTAAAGTCATTTTAGTCTGTGGCTTGTGCTTCCCTCGGGAAAGGGTGTTTTGAATATGACGGGGATGCTTGTCTTACATGTGCATATGTGGATCGTTATACAGTCATTAAACGATTTGTGATCTTCAAATGGATTTTTAAAGGTAGTCATTTTCATAGATGAGGGCCGGAGTGAAAATTCAAGTATATCAAGTAACTATTGGTACAATGTAGCATGGGCATTCCATAAGAGAGGGGTGGCATGGTCTAATGAGATTTTAGTTCACTAAGATATACATTTAGACTGTTGTCGAAAATTGCTTATTCACTTTTAAGGTCTTGTTTTAATAATATTGAATTGGTGCTTCTGAATGCCAGGAGATTTAAAGATAAGAAAGAGGCGGTGGAGCCTGAAGCTGATCCAGAAAGGGACCAGAGAACTGTGTTTGCTTACCAGGTAGGGAGTTTACCTGTGTGTTTTTATGAATAAACGGTTTTCACATTAGCATTGCTGACATATCTTGTCTTCTTTGTTTTACTCATCAATTTCTCTGTTTTTGTTAACTGGTGATGACAGATGCCTTTGAAGGCAAGTGAAAGAGATGTTTATGAATACTTCTCGAAAGCAGGCAAGGTTTGTAGCATTTTCACTTGTTATGATGCATAAATGTGACAGTAACTGCATTTCTTGTGTGTTAAAATTAGTGCTTGGTTGCGGTCTTCTTTTACTTTGTGTTTGCATCTAGTTTTTATTACTGGTCTTAAGTTGTTGCATGATCAAACGGGGAACTGGTGGATATATGTTGTGTGGGATACTTGTTATGATTTATGCTTCTCTACTTTATGTATGCTATTTTAAATTTTGCTACTTTTCTAACATATGGTGCTGGTATCATGGTTATGATAGTTCTCTTCTCTCGTAATTTGTACAAAAGTGACTTCGTTGGACCCAGCTATTTTCATTCAAGATTGAGTTAAAATGTGCTTTTGTATTTAGCAGTCCTATTTTGAGTACAGTATTATATGTTAGTTGTTGTAGGTAGACTGTATGGTGCTTATACTTATTGACTATTTAATTTCCAATTTTGGTCGTGCATTGATATTTGTGATGTCAGGTGAGGGATGTTCGGCTGATAATGGACAGGAACTCTAGACGATCAAAGGGAGTTGGGTATGTGCATTTCTGTTAAACAATATTATACTGGTCAGCATGTACTATTGTTAATAAAATGTGAGTGTTGCTTTCAAGAATCAAGTTTAACTGTATTTTTAAATGAACTAGCAATGCGATAATGATGAGGGATGATGGGAATACCTTGCACTCATGTTTATTCAATTCATCCTGCACACCTCAAGGTAGATGACATAAACCTAAATTTATTTTTTCCATTTCCCATTTTGCTTCTGCTGAGTATTGTACACCTAGGGACAGCATGTATAAGACATGGATATATTCCTGGGCTTCTGTAATTCTCACTTAAGAGTCCATTACTTCACACATGGAACTTTTTTTTTTCGGATGGAATAGGGTAAGTAAACTCTTGCTCTGATGGGTGGTAGCTGTGGTGGTTGCATTATCAAATCCTTCTGATCTGTATTATCATTTCAGAAGTTCATTTTTTATATGAATACTTTATCATTTGAGCTATTAGTTGGTTGTTTGAGATGTAAATTGAGCTTATATATTGTTGTTTTTTAGGCCTTTCTCCACCATTATGCATCAAATCAAAGTGAAAAGGGGAAAATTGGTACTGATTCTTTTATGGAATTTATCCTCACTCCAAGTCCTCTCATAACTATGCTTTAATTGATTTAATATGTGGTGTGATTTCCTGAGTCCTAAATTAACAAAAAAAGAATTTGGTCTGAGCTCTTGGTGCAAAGTTTTCATTTCTTGCTCTTTGGGTATATGCTTTTCAGGATTTTATTATTCATCCTTTGTTTTTCCAAGTTAATTATGTTTAATGATGCAATGACAGGTACATTGAATTTTATGATGCTATGTCTGTGCCAATGGCTATAGCTCTTTCTGGGCAACTCTTACTTGGACAACCTGTTATGGTTAAGCCTTCTGAGGCTGAGAAGAATCTTGTTCAATCTACTGCTTCTGGGGCAAGCACAGGAGGTGTAGCTGGGCAATATGGACCAGTTGATAGAAAACTATATGTCGGGAATTTACACTTCAACATGACAGAATTGCATCTTAGGAAGGTAATGAGATTTCAAAAACAGAGATTTATAATTTAGTGCTGTGTTTTAAACTGTTTGATTACACTCTAAACTTGTGGGGATTGATCGAGTGTAAAAAAATGAATTTATGGACTTGTTACAAAACGATAGTTAGTGTGTGCTTGATCGATGATATTGACAAGGCTAGAGAATGCATGTAGTTTAACAATGTTTTTACTTCGTATTGCAAATTATCTCATCCCCTCTCCTTGCTCAAGAATAATAATGATAAGCATTACTTGAGAAGACATTTTAAGTTTGATGGGGAGATTGGAATAAACATAATAATGTGAAATGCACTACTAGCTGAATCTAGTGCAAATTTTCTTTATTTACAGTTGGAATTTTAGCTAAATTTAACTAGGCGATGTTTACAGATTTTTTGACTGAGCTGCATCTTATGCGTGCATTTAGTTCTTATGGACTTTTTGGTTCAAATCTCCTGAACTTCTGCTTCTTGTCTCTCAGCTTTTTGAACCATTTGGTACTGTGGAGTTAGTGCAACTACCACTTGACCTTGAAACAGGACAGTGCAAAGGTTTCGGATTTGTTCAAGTCAGTAATAACATCTGGTTGAGTATTGTGTTTACTACCCATTTGGTTGTATTTGTTAATATTTTTTTATTCATTTTTTTTCAGTTTGCTCAACTTGAAAGTGCGAAGGCAGCGCAAACTGCTTTAAATGGAAAATTGGAGATTGCAGGACGTTTCATTAAGGTCAGCACACTTGTTTGGATGTCAATAATATATCCTTTACTTTCTGAGCATTTACTTTTCCGTGTAGTGTTCTGATCCTCACTGTTGTATCTGTCACAGCTAGTGTTGTTTATGTCATTAAAGCAATGTTGTTAAAACTAGACTGGCAGGTTCAAGGGTTTAACTGGAATCAGACTTTTTTGCAGATAGTATATCTTGACTTAGTCAAGTCCAACCACTAACCATTTGGTTTAATCTTTTTTTTCTTCAGCTAGTGTATCTTGACTTCTAAAATTTCAATTATAATATTTCTTTACTCTTCATAATCTTCGTCATAGTAATATTTTTAAAATCTTGTTATGATATATATTTTTTTTGGAAATAAATTTATATAATTGATTCAGTTCAACCTCCGGTTCATTGTAGTTGCCCTTAAAATCCCCAACCCTTTATCTAGAATGTTCAATGGTCAGTCTGGTTTATAAACCTTGCATTAAAGCAAGTTGTTTATGATGTTATTGTTTCCGCGTGTACAGGTTTCTTCTGTTACGGAACATGGTGGGCAACAGGATACCACTACCAAGTCTGCAGATTTTGATGATGATGATGGTGGTGGCCTGGTGAGTCAAAATGCTTGATTGCATCCATACTGCTGTGAGGGTGTTTTAGTGATTTCAGTAAATTTTCTGGTCTTGTGATATTTTTTTAATGGATCTGATTCGCATCAAATTCGGAAAGTTCGGACAAAATCATCTAAAATTCTTATGTAGCTAGTATGATGCTTATCTCTTAATTTTTTTTTCAGCCTTGCATGCATATAGTTATTTAGCAGATATGCAAATGTTGTAGAATGTGATTTTATGCATATATTCACCAATTTTATGTTAATCGGGTCTGTTTAAGTGTTAAGTTTTGGATGCTCTAGCAGACTTATGAGTATCTTAAATAGGATGCTAGGATACTGGATCCTTGAATTCATACGGTGTTGCTTGGTGCAGTCTCAATCTTTTATCCGTCATGTTTCTCCAATCAAATATATATTAATAGTGGGGAATATTATGTTATATATTACTTAATTTATTGAATTTGCACTGAAAATATCTGCAGTGATTTGAGGATTTTATCCTTGCAAAGTTTTTAGTAGGAAATTTGATTTCAGTCAATGGCAAGGCATATTTAACCAACAGGGGGTCTATATTTAGTTGCATGATTAACAGGTTCATGGTTTGGCAGCAGAATTAATTATTGAGTTCAAGTTCTTAGCCTTGATTGGTTATGGTTGAAATAGTTTAAGATTAACAAACTAAGCTTTTCTTAACTGCTTTGCAACTTGCTTTTTAAATTATACTGAACCTAACTGGGCTGTGTAATGGCTCTTTGGCAGTCTTTAAATGCTCAATCGAGAGCACTGCTTATGCAAAAACTGGATCGGACTGGTATTGCCACAAGGTAAGCCTATATTACCTCATTGATTGCTTTTTATCCTATATTACTTTTCATGGCAAGCAATTCATTCTGGATTATATGGTTGGTTCCATTACAGTATTGCTGGTTCTCTTGGAGTACCACCTTTGATGAATGGTGCAGCTCCAAACCTACAGGCAATTAGCCTTCCAATGAATGGACAAGGTGCAATTGGCGCACCAGTCCTTCCAGGTCATATTTTGCCTCCTGCAGCCTCTGAATCGATTGGACAGCCCAGTGAGTGTTTACTGTTGAAGAACCTGTTTGATCCAACCACAGAGGTATGTGATATTATCATGTTTTTATTGATAAGCTGTACAAAATACTGATCTCTGGCTAAATTTCACAGACAGAGCCTGATTTCGATTTGGACATCAAAGAGGATGTGGAAGAAGAATGTTCAAAGTATGGTCATGTGAAGCATATTTATGTAGAGAAGTAAGTATATGGTTTACGGGATGTGAATCCTTTTTATTGCAAGTGCAGCAGATGATGAGTACAGTATGTAGGATGTATATCCTTTGTTTTATGCATTGCTTCAGTTTGCCTGTGAGTCAGAGTTGCTTGTGTGAAAGTCTCATTTTGTGTATATGATGGTAGTCTTGTAGTTATACTCTCTTTTGATTGAATGTGATAATGATAATATCTGGTCATCTGGATTTGCATTACTTGAGATAAAAATATTTAGTCACTGATTATTGAACTACTGATCCATCTATACTAAGTAATGTACGTGAAGGCAATGCTAAGAATTTATAATGGTAGTTGGTGAACCTGATTACAGCTTGCCTATTTGATTTGCTTGCTGTGCTGGCATTTATCTTCCAATCTTTAAGTGGATTTCCTGTGCATATTTCTAGGACTATTTGCTTAAGGTTCTTTCTTGAACCTCCATTTGTTGTGATGAAAGCTTCCTTTATTATCTGGATGAATTCTATGGTCTTAATTTCACAAAGTTTCTATCTTTTTATCCAGTGATGTTGTGTCCGTGATTGGACTTAGAACCTGGTTACTGGCCTTTTTTTTGCTTAACTGTGTCATCTTTTCCTACAGAAATAGTGCTGGAAATGTGTATCTACGGTTTGACACAGTGGAGTCAGCAGCCAAAGCTCAACGTGCAATGCATTTGAGATGGTTTGCTCGGAGGTCTATATCAGCAATTTTCATGGTATGCGTCCTTGTTACTTTCCTGATAAATATGTTTGGCAATTTGTGAATGGATTTTTGAATATATTTTGAAAAAGCTGTTGGCACCACCTGGGTACCAGTAGTTAGAAGTTTAGAGGTTGATGTTTTCCTACATTACTATTTGGATCATACCGGTGTCTGTCCAAAACCCTCCCATAAATCTGTAAACAGTTGCATATCATGTCAATGCAGTTCAAGCAACTTGGGGCTGTATTTTAACTTCTTACTTGGACGTTGTAAATGCCATAATTCCACACCTTATGTGCACATGTTTGATTGTCTTGGTTCCAACGACTTCAGATGCAAAAATATTTTTTAAATTAAAAAATTATTCAATTCATTCAAACTATGTCTTACGTTATTCATGTTAAAAGTTTCTGTAGATGCTATATTTCTCTCTGACGTGTGTCGCAAACTGAGTTTGTTGAATTCATGTGCAGCCACCTCATGAATACTACGCCAAATTCCCTGATGCAGTTTGAGCAATGAGCGATGCAGGATGCTCTGTGATTCTTTGATGTAGTCTTGGTTGTTTCAGATTGAAGCTTAGGTCAGCTGATGTCGTTCGTCAGATTAGATTCTAAATCTTTTAATTTTTACGCTGCGTGCATTTTTGTCGTTAATGTATATTTCAGTCTTGATTTGACTGTTGACTTCCGTAATCTTATATTTAAGTGATGAGTTATAGGGTTGCAATGTGACTTCCGTAATCTTATATTTAAGTGATGAGTTATAGGGTTGCCATGTGACTTCCTGAAAATTACCCAGGAAATGTATTTTATTCGATAAAATGGTGTGGACATTTAGCATTATCTATGTTTTCCCAACCATATATTACTCGTTAATGACGCCAGCTTCTTATGAAGCTCTGGATGGTAAATATATATAAATACTAGAGTTCATCGTATGATCTTTTTGACTTCTACCGGTCTAAAAACTAGGTGTAGTGAACGAACAAAAGCACTGGTCTACGAACCTGGAAACATTATAACCAACCTGTGAAAATTCCTGCTCTACCATGCGGTACATTTTATAGCTAGTTCCTCTGCACTGGAGTTAGCAATCATCCTATGTACAGGAAGTAGAATTTTGTTGAACCTTTTTGTTAATAGCAGGTTATGTTATGTGTTTATACCGCGGTAGTCTCATGATTGCCGAGTGCAAAATCATTCCAACGTTTAACGACTAACACGTAAAAGTACTATCAAAGGTTTTATTTCCGACAAAAGTCATTCCCACGAAGAGTTTTACTGTGTCGCTTCGGACAGGAGGAGAAGCTGAGCGTGGAAAGAATGTCTTAAGTAGGTATCATTTGATATAATTTACTAATAACTTTAAACTCAATTTCTCTGAGTCTAAGAAATGTCTAATTATTTTTATCAACTTGAATGAAAGTGATGGCGACCATAAACATTACAAGAAGAAAATTCCTGAAAAGAAACTCTTTTAACATTAGACTTCGTAGACACTGTTTCAAGAATTCCGTGAAGTAAAACAAATAAAATCAACAAGATGATCTCAACTACTGAACTCTTATTATTAGTACTTCCTGTTCATACTCTTATTATGTGTTTCTCAGATTGAAGAATGAATCCCTAGCATTCCCATCTAATTTGTTTGAATCCCAACCACTAAATTTTTTTTAGTGTTCCCATAAAGGATGAATCCCAACCACTAAATTTTTTATATCCGGGTTGCTGCCGTTCGCTTGTCACATAAAGGATGCAAGAACCAGGCTGTTATAAAATAGAAAATCTGTTAGATCCTCAAATCCTGCAAAATAGTGTAGGATCGTTGTTGCGTGAGCGTGACCAAATCAAAGATCCATTGCCGTACAAGTTAAGCGAGTTAAGTAACTTGTGGCTAGTCTGATTATCTGTTTCCCTCACCTTCTTCTCTTTCAAAAATTGTATCCTAGCTGTCACCCAAAATCTTACATGTTATTTGCGTAAGCCAATGACTCCTATGGCAAAGACGTCCACTGAATTAATCGAACTGACAATAACTCTGTCAAAACCATCCTGAACCACCTTGTACTTTCTCTTCTTCGGACGTTGCCTGTAAGAAACCGTGGAGGTCTTGCTTTTTCACGCTACACATCGAGTTAGGCATTCCGATAATCGGTTATGTTTGCTAGCTAAGTGTGAATCTCTTCGTCGCCACAAATATATATAACACGCCAAGCATACCTTAGGCTCACGCAATCTATCAATTCCCTTGTATATTCGGTAGCTCGAATTTCCGTTTCTCGTTCTTTTGTTGGTTTTGATGGGATGATTGGGGTTTGATGCAAAGGCTTTTGCTTCCTGCTAGCCTTCTAGTTTCTTACGTGTTTAATTCTTGATACTTCATGCGATAACTATGGTCGCATTAAACAGCGTCCTCTAGCTTATGTATAGGCATGAGCGTGGGTGGCAAGGAAGGTTTAACAGTGGGATCCAAGCAGAGAAAGAGGCTTAACTGCTTCCTAATAAAAGTTAAGTCAACGTAAGATATCCCCAGGAGTGTTTCTCTAGGGAGTGACGTTCCCTTTGTCTTCTTGTATGCACGGCTTTTGGATCCTAGGAAATACCTGAGAAAGTACCTTATACCTTAACACTGACGGTACGAAGATCCTTCACCAAACTTCTCCTGTGGAAACAAATCCTAAAGGACAGACAGTTCTTTCCGGATTGGACTAAGCATTGGCAGGTTGATTGCTAATTAGATGGGAAATGGCGTTTCTGATCCTCTTCTGACTCCTAGAAAATCAGCCATGAAGCAGAAAAGAAAAATCACATGGAGAGAAAAAGGATAACACTGTACTTCAAGGACGTAATTACCGTGGTGAAGATTATTTTCCTGATGAACTATCAAATGCAACCTAAGATTCAAAGCAAAACAAGGGCCTTCAATATTCTCGGGGAAGATAATAACATTAAGATATTAATTATACGTCCTTAGACGTACTAGCTAGATTGATTTAGCCTCACCTAGTCCTAAAACTCTATTATTAGGGTTTTGCTCATCACCTGACCTTCTTTGCATCCCGAGCAATGTTCAGTCTAGGCACTGCTTTGTAAATGCTCACGAGCGACCTATATTTCTTCTTCCTCGGCCGCACTACCTCCGCCTCTTCTTTCCCAAAAATCTCTTCAATAACCTTAGAAGTGATCTCATCTTGGCTGCTGCTTTCATAATACTCCTCGTTGGCCCAAAATTTTCTCTTCTTGCTCTTGCTCTTATTCTCGGTGCTGGTTGTTGGGGTGTTGTCTTCATCGCTCAGCTGCATGAGTTGTTGTGCCGCTGCCATATCCATGTCAGTCAGGATCCAGCATGTCCTAGAGCAGGATGCTTGGGATTCGGCCATTGATGAAGTAATCTATGTATATGTATATATATCACCAAGCAATCAAAGACTCGCAGTCGTTTAAAAAACATGCACTCAAGAAACGGAAGCAATACTGAGAAAGAGAGAGCTTGTTATTGCTTAAACCCCTCCCTTCCGTAGTCACTCTGATTTGCTTTGTTGACCTTTTCTTTTAAAGCTTTGCTGGGTTTGGCTTTTGCGTAGAGCGTGTTTTTAGGGTACGAGTTCTACGAAACAGCAAGGTTGGTTCTATGAAGATGGCTGGAAGACGTGTTATGCATATATATGTATAAGCAAATGGCATTTTCTGCAATAAGGCTACAATTATCGTGTCCCATAAGATGATTCGATCACCATTTTGACCCCAAATCCACCCAACGACCCGAACTTGCCTATTCTTGTCTTTTATCTATCTCAGGATGTACAGGCCTTTTTCTCTGATGCTACCTTTTACCAAATGTTTGATTAGCATCATATGCAAATGGAGTGTGGACCCGCAGGATTGACCCAAAGTTCTTGATTGACTTGTACATGCCTAGAAACTCACTTGGGCCCCACTAATACATGGTATTTTTTATGTCCTCAATCAGATATGAGTTTGATTCCTTGCAGTACAGAGATTTTCTTTCTGTTCTTTGGTCGATGAATGTGTCAAGTTAGGTTCGCATATAAAATGGGTATTTTTTCCTTTTATATTACAATGGCATGTTAACTAGTATTTACCAGACAAAAGCTATAGCAAATGTTGACTTCCTCTTACAGAAAAAGGCTGAGACTCTTTCTCCAACCCACACCAAGTATTGGCTAAACATATATGTTTTGAAGATTTTGATCTTCGTTAGTCGACTTGCTTTAATTAAATGCAGAATTGATAAAAAAAAGTACTTGTATACTGAGCCTAAGGTTGCCACTCTGTCTTTATATGGCGCACCTAAGGTTTGAATATTGACAGCGGCCTCCATCGGCGGTGCCATGAAATTGAATGGTCAAATTTCTATGCAAAACTTTGAAGGCGGCCACAGTGATGTAATGAAATCGAGTTGGTCAATTTCTAAACAAAGTCAGATCTCTTTGTCATCCAGAATTGTATCTCTGATAGATCGACCTTCATTCGCAATTCAAGAAAAAGAAAATGGCTACTTCTTGTCAAAGCTTGACTGGACAAGATAGTCTGAGACATAACCTCCAAAGAAAAGGGTGCAGTCTGCAGAACCCAAGATTAGATGACAAGAGGTCAATTTTGGGTACGTAGCTTATGCAGGACTCATCGCGAAAGCTAGCTCTTTTCTTCTTTTTATGAGCATATGGGTTCAATTATCAATATGCGATTCCTGCATTTTAACCCCCCGCGGTCTGGTATAAGGTTCATGAACGGGGAGAAGGGTATTCCTCGAGTCAAGTTCAAATATCAGGTAGAAATGCTTCTTCTGGTCAAGTTCAGAGAATGCAGTAAAGAATATTCGCAAGGGAGCAGGAGACCAGATGAAACCTCTGTGTTCTTCCTCTCAGGAACAATGAAATTGCATAATATTTGCACTTCAAGTTTGGTTACACAGAAGTTCAGGCCCAGAGAGATACAAGATAAAGCAGTAATACGGCAATAAGTAGTTGTTTGAGACACTTACATGAATCCCCACACATTATAGGGGGAATAATTTATGATTTAATGCTCGTAGAAATACAGAAACTCACAGCACAACAGCACCTAAACCCCACAGGAATGTAATGAAAGAATTAATGAAAATCCTGTAAAACAAAAAACAATGTGTCATCTTCCCCCGACCCACCACAGTATCTACACACCCCAAAACCACAGTTCCCTTTTCCAGAAAATGTTCCTCTAAGCCACAACATACTGGGGTTTCACTGCTGTATTATTCCATTTCCATCCAGCCTTCTACTACTGTTGATTACAATCCCATAAACCATTTGAACAGATTTGCAGATGAAGCATCTTCAGGCTTTTTTATTCATGTCTAGTCACAGTTTAACCCACATACCTCCAGGACGGGGCCGTCCCTTGACACAAATGGATTTATACGAACCCACAGAAGAGTTAAGATTGAAGCCAGCAGAATTGACCACACCAATATGATGGTGGGCATGCGATCTTGTTTCCCGAGAAGCCCTTTGAGGAAGGGGTAGAGATGGATGACAACCCAGAGGGCAAAGAATAACCTCCCAAACAATGGACCCCAGGAATCATAACCATTGTTGATGGCATCTGAGATTCCAACCACGATGCCGATGATATTTATAATCAACAAGGTCATGGGAGGGATTAACAATGTTGTCCACTTAAACAAGTAGAGCTCTGAAAATGCTCCATCATCAGCTGCTTTAGAAGTGACAGTGAAGTTGGTGTTGACCCCAGCCAAGACCTTGAGTAAACCCTGGAATAGAGCGAACAGATGCGATGAAACGCCACCTATCACCCAAAACTGTTCATTCCTCCACCAGTCATCTATTGCAACTCCACCCCACTGCATCTCAAGAATACCAGTGGTAGCGATGGACAAGAAGAGAGCCATGAACACAATGCTGGCATAGTTGCTTATCTGTGAGAAATAGAAACCCTGAATTAGCCCAAAAGCTTAGATGACAACTATCAACAGCTTGATCAGCCAAAAGACAGGAGCTTGTAAAGGGAAATTGGGACCAAACATCAGTTCAACCATGTACATGGTTGTTTTAAAAAAATTTTAAACATGCTGATAGAATATGGACTCAACAAGTCTTGCTAAACTGGAGACAACCGTTGAAGTCAATTTTCTACAGATACCTATAAATTAAAAAATCAGTCCATCTAACTTCTAAGATAAATTTAACAATGATACAGCAGAATGATACCTCAGGAACAATGAATTTGCCAGTAAGAAGACAGATTGCTGGAAGAGTACAGTAAACGAGTAAGGGAATTGCTGTCCAAGGATAAACAACTGAGTTTATATAGGAAAAGCGCTCCAACCATTTCAATCCACCTCCATACCCATACCAAATAGGGCAATGTCTGCTCAAGAAAATCTCAACAGAACCAAGGGCCCACCGTAGAACCTGGTGGAGACGATCGGAAAGGTTGATGGGAGCAGACCCTTTAAATGCGGGCCGCTTAGGTATGCAATAAACAGACCGCCATCCATGGCAATGCATCTTGAATCCCGTCAAGATATCTTCTGTCACTGACCCATAAATCCAACCAACCTGATTTAAGATAAAATAGTTTTAAACCCAGTTAGGTCTTAAAAGCTCAAGTAACCAAGGATAAGTTCTCAGAACTATCTTCTTTTTCACTTACCTCTTTTCCCCACTCTGTTTTATCTTCATAAGCACAGCTGATAACCTGGATGGCTTCTCTCAATAATGAAGCGGGACTGGCATCACATGGAACTCCACCATTCTCCATAAGAGCAGAGGCTACAAACACAGGAGACTGCCCAAACTTTTTCTCCAACTTCATTTGAGATGTTTCAGAAGATTTTTCAGTTGACTCTACAATAGCAGCACATTCTTAACAGCTTAGATACCTAATAAAAAATAAGCTGCACAAGCACACATTCAAAAACTGGTGTAATAGCATGATTTGATCAATACCTTCTCTTCCTCCTTCGATGTTTTCCAGAGCATGAATCTGCTTTGATGTTTCCCTGTTCTTTGACTTCTTTTTGTTCTCCTTTTGCTTTGATTTTTTGTTTTTTCTAGAACCGCAGAATAGGCAGCACCATTTTGGCCAGCAGTTGCAGGTCTTGCCTGGGGCCTTCTTCTTTTTAGGAGCATCGTAACCATAAAGTGCTTGCCTTCGGAAAACACAACCAGTTCCAACATATATTGGTCCTTGTAAACCATCAAGTCCCTTCATATTTATCTGGTTTGAATTGCAAAATTCGCACATCATCAGACTAGAAAAAGAAAAAAATGAGAATGTGAGAAGGAAAACATGAAAAGGAAGTCAAAGTTACATACATCAAAGAATACAACATTCCGATTAGAGTATCTATCATGACGATCAATGCCATCAAATCTTTGCGGAAACTGCACATAGCAAACCTTCTTCCCAGATGTTGGATCCATCATGAAACACATAGCTTCTCTGAGAGCTTTGCTATTGTTAATATAGTGATCACAATCAACATTTAGAATATAAGGGGCATTTGACAGAACTGCAGACACCCGTATCTGCAATTAATGTACAAATAAATGAACTTCATTAACCATGACAACGTGTTAACTTCCAGTACTGATAGAAGCAAGAGAAAATGATCCAAGCAACATCATGCATATATATTTATCTTACCAGAGCATTCATTGCCCCGGCCTTTTTGTGGTGCTCAAACCCAGGTCTCTTTTCGCGAGAAACATAAACCAAACGAGGTAACTCGTTCCCTTCCAGGTCACGAACACCAGTATGACCAAGAAAGACCTGAACCAAAAAAAGAAATCATTTTCATTCTTGGTGCATACAAGTCCGTAGCTAGGAAAGGCACCAGGACTCTTGGATTGAAAATATCAATGGTTAAGAAGCAGCTACTATAAAAATAGCACAAAAATTAAAAAATTTTGTATCAATCCTAGATGATTAACTGAACAAAAATTGTGCTCCAGAGAAAGAACATAAGCCCACCTGAATCATTCCAGGATGATCTCGTACATTGTTTCCAGGCCATGGAGTTCCATCCTGCATCGTCCAACCATCTTCAGGAACCTTTTGTGCTGTGGCAACCAACCCATTTATTCTAACTTTGAATAATTCATATTCTCTCTGTACAACAAAACAATAGATCGAGATTAATGTATCAGTACTTGTGCACCAGAAAAGACACCTGTCTCATTCAAGGATACTAAGTATAAAAGAAAATAATTAAAAAAAAAACTTGTAATCAAGTGATTCAGAAAAAGAGGTGTCACTAGAGCTAGATCTAATGTCATGGAACTAGCTTCTGTATAACATAATATATGTGAAACTGAATAAGTAGCATACTTTCATAGCACGTCTTTCCCTGACAAATGCTGGATGTACTTTATTCTTCAAATAGTCAATCTTTTGTGAAAAATACCACTCAGGGGCTCGAGGCTCAATGTTAAACTTTTTACAGAAGGGAACCCATTTCCGAGCAAATTCAGAAGTCTCAGAGAGCGCTTCAAAAGTAAGCATGGCAGCACCATCATCTGACACATAGCAAGCAACTTTATCCACAGGGTAGTCGACCGCTAGAATCGAAAGGACAGTGTTTGCGGTGATCAGTGGAGGTTCTTTCATAGGGTCAACTGTACTAACAAATATATCTATACTGGCTAACTCAGAAGGTTTCCCCTCTTTTTCATACCTGAAAGTCAAAAGTTTATTCTAAATTTAGAATCAAAGAGAAGCAAAACGAAGTCAAACAATTCTGTAAAACCGGTATTATGAGAATATATGATCAAGCAACTAGATAAGCTAACCCTGAATACCTTAGTGATAATCGATCAAGGTATGTTTCCCTTTGTATAGGATACCACTTTGGGAACTGATCCAAGATCCATGATACACCAAACCATATTTCACATATGACTGATATCAGCCACAATGGATATGCATCATTGACTGGGTGGAGAATTCTATAGTGAAAAAATAACCCAAGGATTGCAAGTCGCATGATAATTATCATTCTGTATGGGTTTATTTTGCTTGAAGGGATGGGTAACTTCCTTGAAAGTGGCTGTCTTCCCTCATCCATCCTGTGAATGCACCCAACAAAACTTGTGAATATCTGAAGTTCAGGATAGGTTAAGAAAATAAAGATAAATTTGGATGTTAGGCATTCATAATTATTTAAGCTGTCTGTCAACAAATGGCAGACTAACAAAGGCTCCCAATCTGACCACAATAGGATACAGCAAAATGAGACATAATTAAGATACATGTAAGAATTTCAAGAGAAATTATCAGCAATCACTTACATAGGCAAGTCAGGATCATCCTCATCCCCGTCAAAGCTTCCACCATTACTTCCTCCTTCATGCTTAACCACCTGAAGTTTGTCACTCTGTCTTTTCTTCCATTCTTCCATTCTATCCTTCCATGCTACACTCCCATAACCATAAACTGCTATATCTTTCTTTGGCGCCAAAGGCCTAGGTTGCACTACAGTATCAGAAAGATGAAACTCTAGGTCAACCTTCATATAGCAATCAAACCACAGCAAAATCTGGACATCAATGAGAAGTAAAATGATTTACAAGGAATTGAAGGATCAGAGTAGGGCACTGGATGAACTCTATTTCCATGACCCATAACTGGAGGTACAATAAGAGCATGTCTGTCTGGAGAGATTTCCGTGTCCTGAAACAAAACAATAGCAAAGCCACCAATATTAGTCTATATATTATATCTTCACATTCATGCATATGAACTTATGAAGAAATATCCAAGGTACCTCCTCGCCATATGTCAAAAGAGGAATTTTAGAGCCAAGGGGAGAGGGATCAAGCTCCAAGTTTGTAGGCATTCCAGATGCATTGCCATATGAAGCACGGCCAGTATTAAGACGAGCGGAGAGCACCGCCTCTGCAATTTGTTCTGGTCCCAAGCCATCAAGGTTTCCATAATCAAACTCATGTTCCAAATCATCAATGTCATCTTCTTCTTCATCCCCTTCAACCCGTGGAGTACCTGCAAATGCATGCAAACAATAAGCTTAGTTAAACAGGGCACACGGGTAGAATGTAAGTAGCACAAAACTAACACAGAAAATATCAAACCTTTGATTCGCTTGTATCTGGTTTTGCACTGAGGGCATGATTGATTTCCCTCTCGTCTCTCATACTCATAGCAAGGCCGGCATACAGGGAAAGCACATTCATTGCAGGCAACAAACAACTCACCATCCACTGTAATCTCAATCTCATCTCCGCATATCTGACAAACTTGTCCACTCAATTCTTTCACGGACTTGATCTGTACACGAAAACGAGCGACAGCAGAACAATATCATTAAACATCAGAATAAGTACCGACCGATTGCAAAAATCTCCAAGCAACATATGCAGAATGTACACAGAATTTCCCAAGGTACTGGAGATTCCTTGAAAATAATATACTAAAATTGGAAAAAGAAAAAGACTTTCATATCATAGATCCTACCAAATTTCAGAAGCAAAACACGAAGAAATATGAAAATCCAGTAGTTGGCGAGATTACGAGACAGACCCAAAACCCAGCAGTGAATATTTCCACTCATGTCACTCGCATTTTCACAGAAACTAGGAAAAAGAATCCATGCAAAAGCAAAACCTCACCGAAAATATGTCCATCTTTTCCCAAAGAAAAAAAAAGAAAGAGCACTGAAGTAAGCGCAATTAACAAAAATAAATATAAATCCATACAGAAAAAGAAATAGCAAATTACTAAATGCAATTTGCACTGAAAAAACAGAAGACGCGCTCCTAATTAGCGCCATATTTGATTAAATCCCCCGGTTCCATTGAATTCCAGATTAAACCCAGATCAGACGGAAATCAACAAAAGAAGCTAATGGGCTGATTGAGGCTCTTACTCTTCCGTTCTCATCGGCATTTATGAGAACGAACTCGTTCCTGTTGTGAGACCCGGCAATGAGTCTACCTCCAGTGTTCATGGCTGAATCACTCACTTAACTCAACTCCAACCCAGTTCAGTTCTTCCAAATCAAAGGCAAATCAACCCGGAAGAACTGAGGGTCTTCTCCGCAACAGAGTCAACTCGCTGGCTCACAATGAAGACTCCATCTCTATACCCGTCTCACCAACGCAACAACACCCAAAAATCACAACACACTGCACTGGACCAGAGACACGGAAGGAGAAGAGAGACACGCATACAAAATGTTTCACTCAAGCTTATAAAATGGAACTGGTAAACAACCCTTCCCGTTGCTCTTCTGTTTGACTAGGCAAACCTTTCCTCTCTATCTGTATCCCTGATGTTCTCAATCTCTGTTGCAATAAAATGACTAGATGAGCTCGTTGGGTACTTTAGAGAGAGAAAAAGGACACTGTGGAAATGTGAGAATGGGTGGAGGCGTGCGAGAGAAGGAGACAACCAGATCAAGAAATGTGTGTGTGTGTGAGATGCAATTCTATTGTAATGTGTTATACTTATTAAGACTAATGAAGTGTTAATGACTTAATGGTGATGTTACTTATAAATGTCCTTTTTCCTGTGCGTATAATATTTTATTTCCTACAGGGAAATTAGTGAGAAGAGTTTTGTAATAATAACTAATAACTAATAAAAACTGTGCAAGTAAAGTCAAAATGGTAAAAAATAAAAAAAATTGCGGGACCCAGATTATGATGGTGGCATTCATCTCTCATTTCTGCTGCCCACACTTGTGGGTGTATGCCAGTGATTGACCCTCTTTGTTTTTTCTTTTCTCTTCAGGCAACAGGCAACCATGGGAGGGAAGGAATCCCGAGCGGGAAAAAAGAAATGGGTTCGACAAAATGGGGTAGATGCAGATGGGTTTCTGTTTTCCACTTTATTATGTGTCCTTAGTGGTTGGTTTTCTTTTATTATTCGTTTCTTTTACCATCTCAAAAGTCCACTGCTCTCTTTTTTGCCTGTAGAAATTTACTGCAATTCTAGGCATAAACGGAGAGATATAGCAGCAGATGGGATCGGAAAGTGAAGCGCAGAGGTGGAGAAAACGCCCAGTGCAGAACAGAACTGATTACAAGACATGATCTAACTTAATAGCCAGATCTTTCTTTTCTTTTCGTTTCTTCTACATCGCAGCACTTGCTTTCCGTTCTATATGTGTTGCCTTTTTTCCCCACTTCAAAGAGCTGTTGTAAAAAAGAGCAAGTACAATTAATGTATGAGTGGCTTAAGTGAGTGTAGGGTTCTCGTGCCAGTTTTTGGTTGTCATAAAATTTATTGTACGAACATCTTGTTGTTGAGTTTCGGCTGTTAATTGTTATTGACCTTTTACTGTCGATATCGTTGTGCAAGAATTTCGGCACTGTTGGATCCACAGAACACAGCGGTAACCGACAAGCCGAGCATTATGGGGTTTGTTGGGTTCTTTGGTTCTGTGTTTCTGTGTTTCTTTTTGGGTCGGTTAACGTAAGGGCTGTTTTGTCATTCGTGGTTTTGTTATTGTCTACTAGGTATTACATCATAATTGGCTTGACCAAAAACTGTCGGTCGGGCAAAATATCGCCATTTCATCGAGTGTGATTGGCGTGAGAAAAAGAAAGCTTCGTACTATCGTTATCTTGCTCCAAATAATTCTTATACTATAATATCTTCACTTATTTTACAATAACATGATTTTTATTTTTCTTGATCTTTTACCGTGACCTACATGTGTGGCTGCATTAAAAACACAACAGATGTGGACAATTCATCAATGCAATTATTAGATGTTTCTCAGATGTTAAAGAAGGACGAACCGACAACAATGAAATGAAGGGTTAACATCTCCCTCTAGCTAGTATCTCTTTTCCTTTTCTGGTTTTTAACCATTTACCATTCTTAGTTCCATCCATATACACATGTTAAAGACAGAAATCATGGTCTTTTTTAGTTCAATGCATAGTGGATCTATGTTTCTTGGCGGCAGATGGGGGATTAATTGAGCCACCTCCAATTACGTCCACACCTTGAAATTGCTACGTCATTTCTTTCATAACCTTGCTTCCCTCCTCCTTTCCGTGCATTATTGTATTTCATTACATGGTTCTGTCCTCTTTTGCCACATGTGCATCAAAGTGTCGGTGGACCACGTACATTACGTATATACATATACAGAGAAACCCACCAGCTGGTCTGTATTTGTGTGTTGCAGGAGAGACTTCGCTTTCACATTAACATAATTTATTTCAACTTTTTCCATCCTGATTTGATGACTTTAATGATTGCTCCAGTTTAAAAATCATTGTCAATTAATACAATTTTTTGTTCGCTTATGATGCTCTGAACCATAAAATAGGCATTCGTTTTATGGTAGATATTATTCATATCATAATACGACCATGATTATTATCATCTCCCAAGTACTACCCTCTAATGATTTGCTTGTTTTTTATTTATAATATTAATTTATTTTTAATTTTGATCCTTAAGATAAACTCTGTTGAATCTCAATAATTAACCGTTATATGTCCTGAGGATCCTTCTTTGTTACCCAGCTTCTTCCATTAACGTCAATTCGAAGGAAGAAACTAGCATTATGCATGTGAATCTGCAGTAGTGAAGGTGGGGTGACCTTGCCTTCAAAGTGGAATAAAGTACATTCCCACGAAGTGAATTACCCTTGTTTTTTCATTTTCCAGTTTCCTTAGATCAGTAAAGTCAGGCTAACTAACTGCTCAAAGACAGTAGTAGATTAAATCTGTCTAGTAATCCATGACGAGTTGGTGATTTGGCATCATGACACATTTCCTAATGGACACACAAGACACAATCATGATCTAATCCATTACTTGTCGAATCGAATCGTGCCACGTGAGAATGCATGTGATGATTTGTGGGGATCCAAGCATTGGCCTAATGGAGGAGCTTCCATTCCTAATCCGCGTGGGCCAGGGAGGCGGAGCCAACATTAAAATAAATTTTTTTAAAAAAAAGAATCTTTAATGGTGACGATGGGGTCCCCTGGCATGGAAATTACTTTATGGAGAAAGGACATGACAGTTGGCGATTACGATTGCTTTGGTAGGAAGTGAACTGTGAGCCACAGGAGAAGGTGAGGAAGATGAACTTATGAGGAGCGAGAAAGGACTTCGTGCGGGACTGTCGGTAGGGTTTTTTTTTTCCACAAGCAAGCTCACACCTTCTTTTGGACATGTACAAGCAAAACCCAAAAACAGAATAGTTATTTACGATGAAAATAATTGAAAAGTTGATCCTAAAATTACGAAAACAAACCAATAAAGATGGGTATTTAAAAAGAGGTAAAGTTGAAAAAAATTAAACGCTAAAATAACAGAAATTATGAAGACTCCTCTATGCAAATGGGCAAACTCATATTTTTGTTCCATTATTGAAATATTATTGTATAAATAAATACGAAGAGATAACATAAAGTATTTCCTACTAGACCAATAACTTTAGATTTGTCTGTTGTAATTATTTTATTGTATATTCTAAAAAAGAAAGGAAGATTTTTATTTTCTATCCTGTGATGGCCACCGACACAATTGGGGACTACTTGTGCAAACTTTTTTGACCGCTGACACAATTGTTGTAAGGTATGGAAGAAAAGAAAAATCCACACCATATGTTATATATGTATGAAAAAAGGAATAATATATATTGTCAAAAAGTGACAATAATTAGGCATTATTTTATATATGTATACTTTTACTTTTATTGAGCATAAAAGATTTAACCTTGCATAAAGCCCCGAATTATCATATATCTAATGACGAAATTACTAAATTACTAAATTCTCATTATTTTTTTTGGGGGGATTTCAATATTTTAGTGGGACTGACAGCAAAGGAAAAAACAAGTCGTGGGTGAGAATATATCCAGCTTATATTGCAAATGATTCCTTTGAGATATTGCATCCGTCCTGTGAGTCTATGGCGAATCATAATATCTCAATGACAGCTTGTCACCAAGTCAAAGGCACGCTTCGGGAGAACAAGGAAGCCTTTGTTTTATTACATTTATTAATTGCCTGTGTTGTTCTATTGGTCTGGTTAGCTCTCAAATCGAGATCTTCTCCACTAATCTGTTCTGTAACTAAAATTGTCTAATAAGTGGGATTCGGTCTCCATTGATGGTTCTGTTTAATACATGAAATTTTACACTCCTACATATACTGGCATATTCCTTATTCATTCCATATGAAAAAGATATGCGGGCATAGAACCCATAATCTTTCACGAATCGGATCCAATAAATACATTATACCATATAATTGTGATGAGATTCGTCTACTCTATGATTACCATAAATACGAATCGCATGCGTATGGATTGGAATGTTTTATATTTATCAGTGTTTCATTTTGACGATCTCCATATCTAAATTAATTTATTAAGAGCAAATTAAAGTTGTATTTATATTCCCCGTCTATTTATTGATAATGGTATTTTATTCGTTAAACAACAACACATTCCATAAACAATGGATAAAAGAATGCGAGAGGTTGTACCGACGAGATGGACAACACAACAACACAGATCGAGTCAATCTTTTATTTTATAAAACCATTTGGTATAAGAAAGAGCAACCTACCAACTGATCAACCCTAATATAAGCTTTGTTTTTCATTTCCAAATGAACAAACTAGATTAGAAGAATAAGCATGAAAGCAGGGGATGCCCTTTGACCAACAACGACGTCGAAACGGTAAACCTAATCATGTACATAAAAAAGATGACATTGGATTTAATTAATATGCATGCTTAAGAGAATTTTCTTTTGTTGTGTCTAAAGTAATTCTTTTGGCTCAGAATTATGCTGGAGGCGAAAGAGATCGATACTTCGGAGATTTGGTTTTTGTCTTCTGGTGGTGGAGACTTCTCAGATGGTAGCATAAGATATTCATTTTACATTTTTATGCACTAACTCGGGTTAGTTGCAAGCTAAATTCAACGTATGTAACCTGCCTTGCATGCATCCTCACGCATATTCTACAACTTGTGTGTTTTGTTTAGCAACTTAGCCAATAATACATAACAGAGTTGGTGCAATTATTTTATCTTTCACGTTTTTTACGAACCGTTCAAAAGTGGCATCCTTCGTACAGATACATCAGTTTAAAACAAAAGAAAAGTAAATCGTACAAACCGAGGCCTGACTTAATGGATATCCAGAGAATGCTACAGAGAATCAGTGATCCTACTTTTATTTTACGGAGTCAATTTACCCAACGGACAACAAGTACGTTAATACATGCATTGGCCCGCACCAAAATTCGATGGTTTGTCGGATATGAACATTTGTTTTTTATCCTAGATGTAGATTCTCTTCTACGTACTCGGACTATTTATGAGATAGGTAAATGGAGGAGGGGAAGCATTTTCCAGTTTCTGCTTTCTGCCTGGGTAGGTGCCCTGTTAGAAAGTCGTGCCTGTTCTGGATTCAGTGTTCTTCCGCTTTCTCTACGTAACAGCTGAAAAGAAGAAAACGTTCTGTGACAGTTCAATATGAAGTGACCTAACGGGTACATGGTCAAGTTCGATCATACGATGGGCTACCGAATATGATTCGTGGGCTCCCATTTTGACTGTGGTTGAGGCCTGAAAGCGTTCGTGAGCCCATGTAAAGTTACAAAGAAACGTTTTAACGGATTCCAAAGACATATGGCGGCTATTTGGACTATGCCCCAATCTCAGAGCTGGTGTAGTGAGCCGTTGGTACGAAGTTACGTTATGAATTTGAAATTACGGATATTATACATTTTATCAAGTTCTTTGGATTATTCTAATTAATCGTTTCTTCTATAATTCGACCATCCAATTTATTTTTTCAAAATCTAATCCGGATTTGTAATACGGCATCATATTTTTAATTATTCACTATTCACAATAAATATATTTCTGTTACATAGTATTAGCAAAATATACGTGACAGGATGTACTGTCATTGGGTTATTTCATGAAGATAAAGAATTAATAAATAGTAATGGAGGGTGCTAGAATTTTGTAAACAGTATAATAACGGTCACATACTGATTATTTATTTTATGTAAATTATAATAAAAAATAATTAATAAGACATATATTAATATAAATACCTGTGTCTTACCCATTCCAAATGCTAAACAATAAATGAACAACAGACGTGCGAGAAAGAAGAGCGCTACGTGGTCAGGCCAAATACAAGAAGGTTTGCGATTCTTCTAAACGTTGTGTTTCAAATATTCGGTTAAACTTTAAGACGTTGTTTAGACGTTAACCCATATACAAACCACCGGAGATTAAAAGTTCTGACCGTCGACTTCACCGCGAGAGAAGGAGATCGATAGAAATCACGAAAATGAGGAGAAATGGTTTTAAGTTGGTGTTAGGTTCGGGGTCGGAGGTGGGGTGGTACATGAAGAGATATTTTAGATGGAAGGTGTCAACGGCATCAGTCGATCCTCCGTCTCAGCTTCCGAAGTCTACGTCGACGTCCGGAAGGAGATACGCCGCCGTGTGGGGAAATGGAGACTACGGCAGGTTAGGATTGGGGGACCTGCATTCTCACTCCACTCCTAAACCTCTTTTTTTCTCTGCGTTTGACAACCAAAACCTCACTTCCATCGCCTGTGGCGGAGCTCACACTCTGTTCTTAACAGGCACGATTCTCTATTTGTTCCTTTCTGTTCTTTCTTTTTGATGTCATCTTTGTTATTCCGATCAATGATCAATCAATTGAATCATGCTGGTCATTTGGCAGAATCTGGCAGGGTTTATGCCACCGGTCTTAATGATTTTGGACAGCTTGGGATATCTGACACCTCGGTTACTTACAGTGTGGTATGATATTACATCATGGTCATATCGGTATTTGATTTCTCAGGCTCTTCCTCCTTAATTGTTGTCTGCTGGAAAGTTTTATATAAACTTGTCAATGAATTTAATGTTTAGATTTTTTTCTCATCGTTGCAGGAACCAGTTCAAGTTACTGGAATTGAAAAGGAAATTGCGCAAATTTCAGCTGGTTATCATCACTCTTGTGCCGTCTCAGGTTTGGGTTTGTGCACTAAATTATGCAGACTTGCAAATGATGCATGAAAAAACCGTTTGTATTTTCAGAGGAAACAAGATGAGAATAAATATCCTGAGACTATAAATATTTGAATTAAAGAAACCACAGTAATGCATATCCCTGAATGACAAGGGCTTGTGCTCATTGTTAGTATTCATCATTTCTTGAGCGAAATGTTGTTATTAATCTAAACATCTAGTACAGAGACTGGTCTAAGTGTTTAGATAAAAGAAAATACATATCCCTGAAAATAGAGACTTCCACGAATGAGATTTCAATTTATCATGTCCATGAGATTCATCAACCTTCCTATTTTCTTTTTGTACTATCTCTGTGGTTGTGTTACTTGCTGGTAATTGACAGCCGATTCTTCCTTCTTTTTTCCTCCTGTTTTTTTTCTGTAGTGGATGGGGAGCTGTATATGTGGGGAAGGAATTCAAGTGGACAGTTGGGTCTTGGAAAAAGTAATGACTAAATCTATTAGTTCCTGCTGAATTATAGGTGACAGCATTGTTGTACGAAATATTTGTCTTTTTATTTCTTCTTGTGTTTGCAGGGATGTGATAAGGGATATTATTATTTTCAATCCTCAAATCTAGTTGTTTTTACTTTTTTTTTGACAAAGAAACTATAGATGGAAGGTAGTTTATATCCTCCTGGTATGCAGGGGCGGAGAATATAATCCAGGTACCAACTAAAGTGCAATACTTGAGTGGAATTACCGTTAAAATGGTTGCTTTGGGTTCGGAGCATTCAGTTGCTGTTACTGGTCTGTACAAGGAAGTTCTTTTCATGATGTTTTTCTTCCCCCATTTGTCACTTGCCATATTAGCCCTGATAAACAAAGGACGGTGCAATTAATGTTCTCTTATCATTGTTGCTTCTTTTCTTCGTAGATGAAGGTCAGGTGTTAAGTTGGGGAGGAGGTGAATCTGGACGACTTGGTCATGGCCATCAATCAAGCATTTTAGGGTTTTTGAAAAGTTCCAGGTTTGGTTCTTTTATTTTTCCTCTTCTCGTCCTCTCCCCTGTCCTGCTACGTTCAGTATGTGAAAATGTTGACTTCCTGGGCACTTTTTTAGAGTTTTCCGCTTCTTCTCCTACCCTTTTTCCATATTTCAATTTTTTTTTCTTCTAACCACTCTTGCTGACAGTGCATTTCTATGATTGGAATGATGTTTATAATTATATTGCTTACCTTAAAGCTTAACCCATTGGGCTATGATGAAGTAACTTAAACATAGTACATCAAATCGCTAGGAACATACTGATCTATTGCAAAACCATGCTTCTAAGAGATGTCTCAACCTTCTAATCTTGACTCATATATTTTTGTATGAAGTGTGTATGAGAACTGGCCATTGTTTATCACAATATTGCATACTTCAAGACCCCCGCTCCTAAGAAGTTGCCCTAGCATTTGGGCTACTTGCTGAATTTTTCTGTGTCAGACTTGATAGGAGTCCTTTGATGCAAATTATGAAAAGTTATTCCTAAAAGGTTTAAACCTTGCAAAGATGTTTATGACAAAATGAAGTTGTTAAAATCAGATGTAAACCTTTTCAATCTACTGTATGAGGGGGAAAAGAAAAAGAACAATAATTGGTGTACTGATATTAATTATGCCAGTTGCTCCTGCATAGCTGTAATTTTTCCATTTTTTTCATATCTGCTTTGGTTGTATACTTATGCATCCATCTCTTTATGCAGTGAATATACACCGAGGAACATCAAGAGACTTGAAGAGATTAAGGTACTTTAAAGTTGGAATACTGGCTGATGATTGATACAAAGTTTCCCCTGAAAACAATTCTCTTGTGTTACTGATGCGTTGTGTCTTGGTCACAATGGAAATGGATACCTAGGTAAAGAAGGTTGCTGCTGGCTTGCTTCATTCTGCATGTATTGATGGTAACACTATTTTCGTTCATGTCGATTGTTTTCTTTTGGTGTTAAAATTTCAGCAGCTGGCTGCTAGATCTATTCACACCTCTATTTTTTTTATTTAAAATTCTGGTATTTGCAGAAAATGGCTTTGTTTATGTTTTTGGTGAAAGAGCTGTAGACAAATTGGTGAGTGAAATTATTGTTTTAGTTTCTTTTGGTTGTGATTTCTTTGGAGAAATCTTGTATTATCTACTGACAGCAATATTCTGTTATTGGATAAAATCTATAGGGCTTTGGAGAGGTAAATACTGCAACAGCACCAACTATCATTAACAAATTGCCATGTTCTGAAGAAGTTGCATGTGGTGGCTATCACACATGCATTGTAACAAGTAACCTCTTGGATTCTTCAAAGTGTTCATTTTAGCATATTCTAATGAATAAATGATACATGGAACTTTTCTTACTAAAAGATTCTTTACAATGTGCTGCATAAACGTAATGAGTGTGATGCAATGACTCAAAATCAAAAGATGATGGGGATGGTTATGATCATGCCACATGTTGGTAAGAGAATTTAATTTATAAATAATATCTATGCCACATCTTAGTGACTGGCATTGTTCAAGTGTTAAAGAGTGTAGCAATATGTTACGTATGAACATATATCAGTCAAGGTATTCTATGTATGCAAATATATCATGTCAAGGTATGCTATAAATGCGCATATATTTTGTTAAGGCTGAAAGATCTCGTTAAAGAGAAAAGTGATGCTCTGGAAATGTCGACTGTTGACCTCCTTTCTCCAATGCTAAAAGTTGAACATGTTCCTCGAAGTCTCCTTCTCAAGGAATTTTGCATTTTAGTTTCATCTGATGAGAAAGGCCTTTAGTGAGTATCTTGAAGAAGAGGCTTGTCAACTATTTTGTTGTTGTCAGCTATGATTGCTACTGTCCATCATTTTTAATATTTATAAAGACAGATTCTCAATGTGTTTAAAGAGGCAATGAATCATGAGGAAAGAACTCAAGACAAAGTGATTGTATTCCTCTCAGGGTTGCATCTCCCTTTAATCTTTTGTTATTACAAGCTTAATTCATCCATCTACAGATCGGGTGGAAGTTCTCCTTTCTTCATTAGTGACGTATGACCTCCTCCAGATTTGACAATTAGGAAAATCTTGCAATGGTCATTATTACACATAGCTTGCATCTTATGATTCTTTATTATTTTATATTTTGGGAAATTAGGGTTATATATGAGAGGTCAGCTAAATGAAAATTTGGTTTTAGCTATAATATTACTGGTTGTTTGAAATTTAGAGGCTTACATGTATAAAGATATTTGGTGGACAATTTAAGTTCCTTGAGGGTCAGTTTTATGGGGACAATGTTACCAATGAGTAAAGCAGAATGACGGTTCCACATTGATGCCAAGTCTTGCTAAAGCTTGACTAAAAGAACATAATTTCTTCCTCAAAAAGAAAGAACATAATTTCTTCCTAAAAAAAAAACAACATAATTTCACCATGTGAACTTGGACTCTATGGGCAAAAATTTTGGTTGCAACTTGACATTGCAGATGGGAAAAATCCATGTCTAATCTTTCAATTTGAAGTCTATGTGTGTTTGTGCATTCATCTGTGAATATATGCACTGTTATCTATACATTTAATGTTCTCTATCATCAGTTTGTCTTGAGATTTGTAATCTAATATGTTGCCTTCTCCTACTCATTCCATAGGTGGCGGGGAACTGTATGCTTGGGGCTCGAATGAAAATGGTTGCCTTGGGATTGGGTATCCAGATAAAGAATTATCTTTAAACCTTAGCTTGGAATCAATTTCATTTTTACCCAATCTAATGTTTTGGCCTCCACAATGTTAAACTTTTGTTAGATGTATGTATGTTCCCACTATGGTTTTCATCATGTGACATTATTCTTTTTCCTTTTGATTTTTTATGACAGCTCCATTGATACGTTTCATTTTCCTGAAAGAGTAGAAGGACCTTTTATGAAGTCTCCAGTTAGCAAGGTTGGCTGATTGTACTACCATTGTCTATTGGCTACATAGTTTGGTGGCTGGTTATGTCCTGTTTTTATTTTTTCATCCAGAATTTAGGTTGGAGGGTAATATTAGTTTGACTGGTGCTAGTTTTCCTCTCTGAATTTTGTGTTGAGAATGCTTAAGTAGACAGGAAGAAAAATTATAATACGAAAAGGATATTTATCTTTCTGTAATAAATATAGGAATAGAGATTGTTAGATCTAATGAACATTTCACATCATATTGATTTTTTAATCTAGTATACATTTCACATCAGTTGATGCTTTACTTGCTTTATTTTTTCTTATACTTATATTGACAGGTGTCTTGTGGCTGGAAGCATACAGCGGCAATATCTGGTCAGTATATATTTAAATTTAAAGATGATGCTATGATGTTTATTTGGCCAAAATATATAAGATAAACTGTTGTATATTTCTTTAGTGTCCTCTCCATTAAAAAGCGGTTTTTTACCTAGAGTGTGAAACCCTCGTTTTGGTATTTTTTTGAATGTCGATACCAAAGTGGTGGCGAATATCATCTACCATTCACACAATTAGTTGAATTAAGCTTGTCATGCTTTTGCTAATGTAAACTAATTAATTGTGATACTTTACGTTGGAATTTCAATATTTATGCCTTTTATTTTTTAAAAGGAATAACATTTTTAGAATGTTTTGATGAATTATTTGTTTTCTAACGCACTTTTGTGAATTGTAAATGAACACAATTGTTAACTGCTCTATGCTGTCCACCAGAGAGTGTGCTTAACCCAATTCGCCTCTTATGTTCAAACCATATTGCACGTTTCAAACCACTAATTCGAAATGATAGTTTTTTTGTTTCAAATGATTATGCCTTAATTTAGGAGAGATGCATTATCAACTCTAAGGCCTGTCACTCCTGTCCATTCTTGAGTTTCATCTGTGTGTACATTCCGGATTCATATGCATTGATTGATCTTCATATCCTAAATCCTAGTAACAATCTGAAAATCTTGGTGAAGGAATACTTTTTTTGTAAGCGTTTCTTCTCGTCGTATTCAATATCATCTCATGGCTTGTTTTGTACTCTCAACAGTGTTAGTTATTTTTTATGACTAGTCTCAAATAACTTAGATATTTGTGGATAATCAGATGGAAAAGTTTTTACTTGGGGCTGGGGAGGCTCTCATGGAACGTTCTCTGATGATGGATTTTCTTCTGCTGGACAGTTGGTTTGTTCTGCTTCTATATGCTCTACTAAAAGCATTCTTTTCTATTCCCAATTATATAGACCGTGACTGAAATCTTTTCTCACCTGACAATATTTGATAATTTAACCTTTTCCATTTGCTAATTGTTTGCTCATCTAATTAAAATATAAACGAGTCATCTTACTGTACGAGCATATGCAGGGGCATGGAAGTGATGTATCCTGTTGATACTTGTATTAATGAAATCGAATTTTCTTCTGCACGCAGGGGCATGGAAGTGATGTAGACTATATGAACCCTACATTGGTCGAGTTCGATGAGAATGTGAAGGCACTTGAAGTATCCTGTGGTTTCAACCACACCGGTGCCATACTTGAGAAAATCTAAGTATAACCGCGCTGGGGTTTCATCAGTTACAAGCTTACGTTGGGATTTTGCGATGCCAACTTCAATGATTTCCTGGCCGATTGTCTATTCTTTCACATATAATAAACTATCAACCCAAATCCAATTCTTTCACGTAGATATCGCAGGTGTTCATCCCTGTGGAAAACCCTCAGAACTGGGGTTTATAGACATCTGTATAAGTCAATTATAACGTGGACCTGTTGCGCATCTGTTTATATTTTACGTATACCAAAGTCTCACAGTGAAGTAAATAAATAATTGATATTGTACCAAAAGTTTAATGGAAGTTGTCTATAACTTGCCCAAATCCCATTCTTTCTATCAGTAAATTATTCTGCTTACAAGTATATGGATGGATCTCTGTACTGGGCTTATCTTTGGTGTTAGGACTGTGAGGCCTGTCAGAGGAGTACGTACAGAGCTTGAATACGCCATTTTTGAAGCTATGTCGCTCGTTTTCAGGCTCGTTAAGGACCCTTGGATGACCAACTTTGGAAGTGGGATGAAACCTTGTGCAGGATCAATGGAGATTGAAGCAACTGAACAAGGCTTAAACAAAGAAGGCCTTATAGCCAATTCTGCCACCTGTATGGCCAAGTCCACCAAGCCCAACTTCTTTCCCATAAGCTTGACTGGGCTCACTCGTCCATTGGGCTATAAACTGTGATCTCCGCTCATAATGACAAGCTGTCAGGTATAATCTGTGGTCCAGCCTCTACTTTACAGGCTTAAACCCAAATCGAAATGGGCTTAATTTTTAATTCATGGATTAGGGTTACCCGATGAAGCCCAATGTTAGACTAATTATTTATTAGTAAATGGGCTGTATCCTTTAGCGATCCAATTGTCGCTAGCTTTGCCATATACTATATCAATCATACGTGCAAAATGGTGAAGACTAGCTCTCCCCCGCTTTCTGCAGTTGCTGGAAGCTCTGCTTGCCTGAACGGTGCCGTACCTGATTAAATACTTGATTATAGAGAGTCGAATACAATCCAGTTGGATTGATTTTGATTGTGAAACGCTTCAATTCATTTTGAAAATACAGGGAGAAGGCAACGAGGAAGGAGAAGGAGAAGGAGAAGAAGATATGTCGGAGATGGCGAACACCGATCCGGAAGGGCTGGACGGAGTGAGAATGACGTGGAATATGTGGCCACGCACCAAGGTGGAAGCCAGCAAGTGCGTGATCCCGCTTGCCGTCTCGATCACCCCGATCCACCGTCACCCTGACATTCCTGTCCTTCCTTATCCTCCTCTCCGCTGCAAGACCTGCACGGCTGCGCTTAACTGTTTTGCGCGGGTTGACTTTACTGCTAAAATCTGGATCTGCCCGTTTTGCTACCAGCGAAACCACTTCCCTCCCCACTACTCCATGATCTCCGAGACCAACCTCCCCGCCGAGCTTTACCCTCAATACACCACCGTCGAGCACGCCCTTCCTGCGGCCCCCACTTCCGCTGCAGGAGACCCCTATAACCCTCCTCCTCCTGTCTTCGTCTTCGTCCTTGACACTTGTATGATCGAGGAGGAGTTTGCCCTCGTCAAGTCCGCCGCTAAGCGTGCCATTGGCATGCTCCCGGAGAAGGCTCTCGTGGGCTTTGTGTCCTTTGGTACACAGGCACAGGTGCACGAACTGGGGTTTTCAGATATGTCCAAGGTTTACGTGTTCAGAGGAAGCAAGGAAGTCTCCAAGGATCAGATTATGGAGCAGTTGGGCCTTGGCCGACCTGCATTCGGGAGAGGTCATACGCACCCCGCTGCCGCCGCCGCCGCTGGTTATCCCCAACAACAGATGCAAAATGGTTTTAAGAATACGGGCGTCACGCGGTTCTTGTTACCCGCTTCTCAGTGTGAATTCACTCTTGATTTGGTGGGCTGTCATTTTTCTTTTCGTCCTTTTTTTGGTTAATCTGGCATTTGAATTTATTGGTAAGAATTGGGATTTGTTTTGTAGATTTTGGATGAGTTGCAGACGGATCAATGGCCCGTTCCTCCTGGTAGTCGGGCATCTAGGTGCACCGGGGTGGCACTTAGTGTGGCAGCAGGTTTGCTTGGAGCTTGTTCGCCTGGCACCGGGGCTAGAATTATTGCTTTAGTTGGTGGTCCATGCACGGAAGGGCCTGGCACGGTATTCCCTTTTATTGTTTTATTTATTCTGGTCCTTTTTTACTGTTTGACTGATTCATATAAATTAGTATCGAGATTATACGATTGTGTTATCTGTGTTATCCTTTCTAAACCTTATGGCATTACACATTCTTCATCCACGTCTTTGCCCTTGGTTCATTTCTATGATCTTCTGGATCTTGTGAAGTATTTACCAGAGTTGTTTCTTGATTAAAATTGGAAGCATAGTAAGATGTGGGTCTTGATTTCAGTCAAAAAATTTCAGCTACTCTTTCCGTCCTTTCTTCTTTTTAGGTGCTAACCATTTAAAGTTTTGCAGATTGTATCAAAAGATTTGTCTGATCCAGTGCGTTCTCATAAAGATCTTGATAAAGATGCAGCGCCATATTTCAAAAAGGCAGTCAAATTTTATGACAATCTTGCGAAGCAGCTTGTCAGTCAAGGTCATGTTTTAGACCTTTTTGCATCTGCTCTTGATCAGGTATTACTTGCTCAGTCAGTAAATTCTGTTGCAAGTTTGTTTTTTTTGCTTACTAATATACAATTTTTTTGGTAACATACTTGAAGAAAGGCCTGTTAGACAAGAACATTAGTTCACTGTTGATACTATGAAAAAATCATAAGTATCTTTATTGTCAGTTGGTTTCTGGAAATGATTTCTATCAGTATTGTGATGCTTTCTTGTAAGGGAGGATGTTTTTGCTCTCTCCAATGTTCTCATCCATATTTACTCTAAATAATGAAAAACACCAATTAGAAAGTATATACTTAATATTCCAGTGTATTGAACTGAAATCTTGTGCTTTTTTTGGGCTATGTGCTATGTTGGATTTTGTTAGATATGCAATGGTGCAACTTATACACACTGATCTGATTCAACATGTTTTTAAAAATTCACCCCTACTATTTTTAAAAGTTTAGACTTCAATTTGTACCTTGGGGTTTCCTTTGTTCTAAGAATTTTGAAATATTGTGGATCTAGGCCTATTTCAACATCCTCATCCTGCGTTCTGTTGTACTGTCACTAATGCTTCTGGGATGGGATATGATTGTTTTATATATCTTGTGGTTTTACTCGCAGAATAATCAGCTATTTTTCTCTCTGCTTGAAAAGAATATTTATTTTTTAGTCCAAAGAGAAAAAAATTCTGTCCCATATCTGTTTAATGCTTTGTGCTTGCTGTGTTTTTAGGTTGGAGTTGCAGAAATGAAGGTTGCCGTTGAAAGAACTGGTGGCCTTGTTGTTCTAGCGGAGAGTTTTGGGCATTCTGTATTTAAGGACTCTTTCAAACGTGTTTTGGAAAAGGGAGAGCAGTCTCTTGGGCTTTGTTTTAAGTAAGTTAATAATTGTAAAAGATAAAATATTGACATTTTCACTTCATTTTTGTTTTGGTTGCTCTACATTTATTTATGCTTATTGCATTGTAAGTTTATCATAACTGTGTTTGATTATATATTTTTTTTCAGCCACCTGTCATATGTTCTATCAACTGGTTACTCAGGGGCATAAAAACATTTATGCTTCTAATATATTCAAGCTGAGTACTTAAATTGTCTTACCATTTACTTACCGGAGCAAATCACCTTTTCCTGTAACTAAAGTTTGGTTTGGACTTATGTGGGAAGAAGCTCCGTTTTTCCATTGATGAACTGCTATGTAGAGTATTATTACATTATGTTCGCGCTTGCCAGCTTTGCACATACATAGAAACTAATTTTTAATTTGTGTTGTTTTGATGCATTCTCCGTACTTATGCTCTTGCATATGTACTTTTTACATTAAAAGTGGTTGTGTTTAGCATGTGACATAAATCAATATAAATTCTTTGCAGTGGAACTCTTGAGATCAACTGTTCAAAGGACGTCAAAATTCAGGGTGTGATTGGACCTTGCTCCTCTATGGAAAAGGTTGTATTTTTTACTAGACGTGAGCCTTTTCCCTCTTTGCTTTGGTGTCCAACAATGAATTTACTGTGTGACAGTTTTTAATCCCAAAATGCAGCAATATATTTTTTTATTTGTTAGTCATTAATCAAAGAATGGAGTGAAGTGCAAGTTTTTTGAGTGGGTGTTCTTTACTAATTTTTACCACCATTGCAGAAAGGACCTAATATTGCTGATACAGTTGTGGGTGAGGGAAATACCGTGGCGTGGAAAATGGGTGGCCTTGACAGGAGTACTTGTTTGACTGTTTTCTTTGATCTTTCATCTAGTGAACGGTCAAATGCTCCTGCAACTGCAAACCCCCAATTATACTTGCAGTTCCTAACGAGGTAAAATGGTGGAAGTTCCCATCCCACTGCTCTTATCCCTACACTTTGTTTACATTTGTAAAATTTTATCTTTTTTTTCCAGTTACCAAAATCCTGAGGGCGAGACTTTACTTCGGGTTACAACAATTAGTAGAAGATGGGTAGATAGTTCTGTTAGCTCTGAGGTTGGTCACATTTCCTTCTTAACTTCTGATTCCATGAGTTTTTCATAACTAATCTTAGTTAGTTTGTACTTATCGATTCATAGCTATTAGATCTTTTTGTTTTGCTTTCTTTTCCTCTCCTTATCTTATTCTCCCCCTGGTCTGCTATATATTTTCTGTGGTATATTGCATAGTTCAATAGACAGTGTTTATTTTATAGATCATCACAGTTATCCTCTTAAGCATTTCCTAATTTTCTCTTTTGGGTTTGTTGGTGGATGGACTGGAAATGATTGTTGATTTGATGTCTTTGACCTTAATCTTTTTTTGTTTTCAGTTACGGTTGGTTGTAATTATATTCTTTCTCTGATGACCTTGCTGTCTTATACTGAGGGAAAAAAAAAACATTTTTTATGAGTAAGATGTACCCTTTGCATTATCTAATTGCGCAGGAAGCAATCTACTGAGATTTAACAATGTGATTTATTCATGAATGCTCCATACCATTTGTGTTGTTTTTCTTCTGTCTAATGCTTGTTATTTTGAGAGCTAGAATCCTCGTACAATGTCCAGTCTCTTAGATTTTATGCTTGTCCATGATAATAAAACTTTTTTCTCTGTTGCTTGTCATTAGCTTCTAAATCTGGTCTTGCAAATACAGTCTATGAGGTTTAGAGCTGAAGTGGAAAAATGTTATTGTTGCAGGAATTAGTCCAGGGTTTTGACCAAGAAACTGCTGCTGTGGTTATGGCAAGGTTAACATCTCTAAAAATGGAGGCAGAGGTATTTATATTCTTTTTACTGTTTACATTGTAAGTATTCTTCGTCTCGCCAACTAGCTTGCTCGGAGGGAACTTCTGAAATTTTGCATCTTAGAGGCAGGAGGCGATTAAGACATTTAGGTTGGAGTTAGGGAACACACTATTAATAACTTCCTTCAACATGTTTTTTTTGCTACTGTGGGAAGATAATTTAGCTCATTTTTGATCTGTGATCATTATTATTTATTTTCTTTTAACAGTTGCTTTATAGAGGGAAATTTGTTTTCTTTTTCTCAGTTTAAATTAACTCACTTCCGGTTTTGAAGCTATATGTACTTTGATTTTACTCGTTAACGCTTTCTCTTTTTCTTTCTCTGGGGATTCCTGGCAGGAAGGATTTGATGCCACTCGTTGGTTGGATCGTAACCTTATTCGCCTCTGTTCTAAATTTGGTGACTATCGAAAAGATGATCCGTCATCTTTTACTTTGAATCCCCAATTTTCATTGTTCCCTCAATTTATGTTCAATCTACGAAGATCACAATTTGTACAGGTGACTAATTTAGATTGATTCTTTCCTGTGATATTCATACATCTATTTTCCTGTGATAAGCCTCTGTTTTTTTGTGATAATCATCCATTCTTTTATCTGTTGTTTTTAGGTGTTCAATAACAGCCCAGATGAGACTGCTTATTTTCGCATGTTGTTAAACCGGGAAAACATAACAAATGCCGCTGTCATGATCCAACCATCTCTGATGTCATATTCATTTAATTCTCTTCCTCAGCCTGCATTACTAGATGTGGCTTCTATTGCAGCAGATCACATACTCTTGCTTGATTCATACTTCAGTATAGTAGTTTTCCATGGTATGACAGTAGCACAGTGGCGGAACATGGGTTATCAGAATCAGCCGGAGCACCAGGTATATGCTCATCCCCCTATTTGTTGACTTGATTTCTCTGAGTTCCATAGTACTTAAAAAACATTAGGCCTTTTTAGGGAATATTATGACATCAAATGCGAGTATAGAATTAATAACAATTGAATCATGATACCAAATGGTTGGAGTCCCAAAGTCTTTTAATCAAATCTACCTGAATAGGTTCGTAGTGCTCTTACAAAACTTTGTACATTCTTATGGCTGAGCACCTGGAAAATATGAAGATGCCATCAAAGTTTTGTAGCAAGTTACGAGGTAGTACAATTAAAGTCATTAGCGGATAATGTATGTGGTAATGCACATTTAGTAAGACTTACGCATACATGTATTTCAAATCCTGGAGCTAATAATACCCATGGATTAACCTGTAGCCTTCTGTATCAAAGTTCTCAACAAATATTTTGGGTGATTAATAGCCATTAAATCTGAATTACCTGCTCATATTTTCATTGCAGGCATTGGCACTGCTATTGCAAGCACCTCTAGATGATGCCCAAGCCATTATTCAGGAACGGTTCCCTGTCCCTAGATTGGTTGTATGTGATCAGCATGGATCCCAGGTTGGTTTGTCTAGTATCTTAATCTAACTATGACACTGTGGTCGGTTAGTTTGTTACTGAGGAGTTTATTTTTCCATGTTGATCGCGCTAATTGGAAATTTCATTTGTTTATCTTGTCTTATGATGATGATTAGGCAAGGTTCTTATTGGCGAAGTTGAACCCATCTGCAACATACAATAATGCGGGTGACATGGCTGCTGGGTCAGATATAATTTTCACAGATGATGTGAGCCTCCAGGTCTTTTTTGATCATCTTCAGAAGCTAGCTGTGCAGTCTTGACAACGGAGGCTTAACATAGGTGCTGTTTTAGAGAGAGTGGAGAAATTTCTTTTAGTTTGAGTTCTGTGTCCCTCTTCGTCCTATTTAACTGTCACTTCCTCTCCCGCCTTCCGTTTGTTTCCAAGAACAGAGGGAAGCCCACATTTTGTTTTTGACAATAGGGAGAAAAGTATGTAGCATTATTCTTTGGGGCGCTTCAATTGCAATTGCTCCCTTGTAAACAATAAATGACAGGAATTCGGCGCAGTTTTATTATACAGAAAGAAAGGTGTAATTGGAAAATGTGGGTTCAGAGGATTTATGCAATTATATATTTATGTACGTCCACTCTCTCTTCTCCCCCAAGTAAGCATTTGTTCTTCAACATTCCTTGTCATTGAACCAACACACAAAAAAAACCAAAGTTTGCTCCTTGCCAAAACCGAGCCAATGCCACATCTCGCCTTCAACCACTAACGTAACCAACGTACCATATAAAGTGCTAAAATTTTGGAATAGACGAGGGGAAGCAAATTATATCCGTTGTCCCGGCTCATGGAATTACCAAAAGAATAAAAGAGAGAAAGAATTGCAGTTCTGTGCACCCTCCAAGCCCAGGTTCTGGAGTGGCAAAGAGGTTTTATCCGGTTCATTAGTCAGGGATCTTGTGGGTTTGGCCTATTTTTAGATTATTCTCGAATCCGTTTGGTCAGAATATTTCCTGTGTACATATTCAGTTCCATCAAATCGTTGGTAGATCAGTTGCTGTTATTTTTCTACATTTCGCTGCTTTCCGTCGTCGTTGGCCGCTGATTCGTACGTATAATTTGCTGATAATTCGAGGTGAGAAGACCCGATTCGATGGACGCAGACGACTTTCGATCCATTCTAGAGAGCTGCGATGTTGACGTGTGGACTTTCATTGACGCAGCGATTGATGTGGCCTCTTTGGATTACGGGTCAGAATTGAAGAAACGGAGGGAAGGAATCATAGAGAGGCTGTTCGCAAAACCCAGTTCTTCGCGTAGAAACTGTGCTTCCGGTAACAAGAATGACAAGAACGATAGCTATACTAAAAATAGCAATACTATTATCGGTAGACATGGGATCAAGGGTGGTTTTGAGCAGGACAGTGAAGGAGGAGGTTCACCATCAACGCCTAGGTCTGTTGATGATGATGAGGCGAAGAATGTGGATTTGCTTATCGGTGGCGGGTTGCTTGATGATGTGCAGAAGAGGATTGTGGATATCAGGCTGCAGACTGAATATCCTCGCCAGATTTTTTTTCCTACTTTATTGGGTTCTTTATGTGGTCTTGAAGAAAAATATTGGAGATTCACTTGGATTAGTTTGAATCTGACGTGAGTTTCATGATGGGTTTAGACTGAAGATTCTCTGGTAGATTTTCTTCAAAGTTTGGCAGATATGGATATTACATTTCAGGCGCTCAAGGTAGCTGTCTGAACAAGTTGGTATTTACAATTATTTGGGGTTGACCTGTACCTGTTATGATTATTTGCTGATTTGGGTTCGTTGTTATGGGGATGACTGCTTGTAACTGTTCAGGAGACTGATATTGGAAGACATGTAAATCAATTGCGGAAACATTCTTCAGGCGATGTTAGGCGATTAGCGAAACAACTTGTCAGGTTTGGAAGATGGAGGATCATGCTAGCATGAAACTTATCTTTTCATCCTTGGCTTGCTTCTTGTTATTACATATGAAATGGTAGCTGGGAGGGGTTTTCTAATCTTCCGTAAGTCTTTGTTTCCCAGAAAGTGGAAAGAAATTTTGGATGAATGGGCTCAGTTGAATTTACCAGACTACCTTGCATCCTCTGCTTTAATGGGTAACCTAATCATAGTCTTGTAATTCAGGCTGCATTTTGTTTTCCTGGGAAAATTACGCGAACGTATAATTGGATAACTGTGAAGAGATAACCATTAACCTGCTGTCTTTTGTATCAAAGTTCTTAACAAATATTTTAGGTGATTGATAACCATTAAATCTGAATTACCTGCTCATATTTTCCTTACAGGCGTTTGCACTGCAATTGCAAGCACCTCAATATGATACCCAAGCCATTATCCAGTAGCGGTTCCCGGTCCCTAGATTGGTTGTGTGTGATCAGCATGGATCCCAGGTTAGTTTGTTTGGTATCTTAATTGAACGGTGACTGTGGCAGTCTTCTTGTTACTTAAAGTTTTCCTGCTTCAAACTACTATTGACAGAAATAGTAAAAAACTCTTTCCTGTAGTTTATTTTTCCATGTCGGTCGCTCTAATTGGAAATTTCATTTGTTTATCTTGTCACTTGATGATGAGTAGGCAAGGTTCTTCTTGTCGAAGTTGAACCATCTGCAATATACAATAATACGGGTGACATGCCTGGTGGGTCAGATATAATTTTCTCAGATGATGTGAGCCTCCAGGTCTTCTTTTATCATCTTCAGAAGCTAGCTGTGCAGTCTTAACAACGGAGGCTTAGTATAGGTGCTGCCTTAGAGAGAGTTGAGAAAATTTCTTTTAGTTTCAGTTTTGTGTCCATCTCCATCCTATTTAACTGTTCCCTTCCTCTCCCTCCGTTTTTTTCAAGAACAGAGGGGAGCCCGGATTTTTGTTTTTGACAATGAGGAGAAGAGTATGTAACATTATTCTTTGGAATGCTTTAATTGCATTCGCTCCCATATAAGCAATGAAGGACAGGAATTCGGCGCAGTTTAGTATACTTGAATAGCTCACCTTGTTCAGAGGTCTACAGAAGATCTGAAAAGACCTTGAATTTGTGTGGCTCACCTTCTTGAATAGCTCCACTAGCAGCATTTGTAACGCATTTCCAATAATCATAGCTAGTCCTGCAGCTTCTAGTTACTGGTTTCTATGGGTATGCAGTCAATGACTAGGGCTTACGAAGAAACACTAGTTCATTAACTTTTGTCATTATCCCTTTTTATACTGTTTGCTATATGTCAGCTTATTTTATATGAGATTTATGCTATACATACCTTTACCAAAAAAGAGAAACAATATCCAAAACGAGTACACTGCAGTAAAACAGAACTCACAAATGATGGGCTTCCGCCATGCGAGACCAATTAACTCTCCAAAGCCCAATTAAGAAAAGACGATCGAGGCAACCTATCTTCAAGCATGGGAGCATGACATTGTTGAGAGGGGACGTCTGGTGGTTGGGCTATGGAGTTTCCCCACCATCAGAGGTGAAAGTCCTTAGGACCCCACCAAAAAGATGGCTTTTTTATTGCCATAGTCACTACTAGCCCCAATGGATATGCATCAACTAAATAGATAGATACCTCTTCTCCTTTCTTTTGACAGAAGAAAGCAGATGGGTAAAACAACGAGACAAAGCCAAGTATAATAAACATATATGTATAAATGGAGTATAATGGTAAAGCATAGTCCATTAGTCCAATGTTCCAATTCAGTGCTGTATCCAGTACACGACAGATTCTCCCGAGCAAAAAGAAAATCCACAGTAATTATATAAAATTTATGCACGTCCCTTCTTCCTCCAATAAAAGTAAGACTTGGTTCTTCAAGATTCGTTATCATTGAAGCAACACACACGCATTATCCCCATCTTTAGTTCATCCCCACTGTCGCAACAAACAAAAGTTTGCCTCTTCCCAAAACCGAAGCAATGGCATATCTCGCCTTCCATCAGAAATGTAACCTACCTACCATATAAAGTGCTAAAATTTTGGAAAAGCGTTGAGAAGCAAATCATACCCGCCATCCCGGCTTTTGGAATTACCATCATCTCTCCACCTGTTCAACCCAAGACGAAAAAGAATCATACCAATCCAAAGGAAGAAAGAGAGAACGAATTGCAGTTCTGTGCACCCTCTAAGCCCAGGTTCTGGATTCATGAAGAAGTTTTATCCAGTTCATTAATCAGGGATCTTGTGGGTTTGGGCCTATTTTTAGATAATTCTCGAATCCCTTTTGGTCTGATTATCTCCTCAGTACATATTCTGTTCCATCAAATCGTTGGTACATCAGCTACTGTTAGTTTTCTACAATTCGCTGCTTTCCGTCGTCGTTGGCCGCTGATCAAAGAAACCTGTTTTTTCTTTCTTTTTTCTTTTTCGAGCGTTTTAATTTGTACGTATACTTGGCTAATAATTCGAGGTGAGAAGACCCGATTCGATGGACGCAGACGACTTTCGATCCATTCTAGAGAGCTGCGATGTTGACGTGTGGACTTTCATTGACGCAGCGATTGATGTGGCCTCTTTGGATTACGGGTCAGAGTTGAGGCAACGGAGGGAAGGAATCGTAGAGAAGCTGTTCGCAAAACCCAGTTCTTCGTGTAGAAACTGTGCTTTCGATAACAAGAATGACCAGAACGATAGCAATGCTATTACCGGTGGACATGGGATCAAGGGTGGTTTTGAGCAGGTCGGTAAAGGAGGAGGTTCACCATCAACGCCTAGGTCTGTTGATGATGATGAGGCGGAGAATGAGGATTTGGATATCAGTGGCGGGTTGTTTGATGATGAGCAGAAGAGGATTGTGGATATCAGGCTACAGATTGAAGATCCTCGCCAGGTTTTTTTCGTGCTTTATTGGGTTCTTTATGCGGTCTTGAAGAAAATATTGGAGCTTCACTTAGATTAATTTGGATCTGACATGAGTTTCATGATGGGTTTTAGACTGAAGATTCTTTGGTAGATTTGCTTCAAAGTTTGGCAGATATGGAAATTACATTTCAGGCGCTCAAGGTAGCTGTCTGAACAAGTTGGTAATTACAATTATTTGGGGTTGACCTGTATCTGTTATGATTATTTGCTGATCTGCGTTCGTTGTTTTTGTGATGACTGCTTGTAATGTTCAGGAGACTGATATTGGGAGACATGTAAATCAATTGCGGAAACATTCTTCTGGCGATGTTAGGCGATTAGTGAAGCAACTTGTCAGGTTTGGAAGATGGAGGATAATGCTAACATGAAACTTATCTTTTTATCCTTAGCTTGCTTCTTGTTATTACATATGAAATGGCAGTGGGGAGGAGTTTTCTAATCTTCCGGAAGTCTTTGTTTCCCAGGAAGTGGAAAGAAATTGTGGATGAATGGGTGAAGTTGAATCCACCAGGCGACCATGCATCCTCTGCTTTAATGGGTAACCTTATCATAGTAGTGTAATTCAGCCTGCATTTTGTTTTCCCGGGAAAACTACGCTGAAGTATATTTGGATATCTTTGAAGAGATCTTAGTTACAATATGGAAATTGACAATGGAATTTCCTCAGCAGATGGGGACTCACCTCCGCAGAAAATTCCCCAGGATGTCCGTCTTCAGGTGAAGGAAAATCTTATATTGCTTTGAAATCGTCAAAAGCTTGAAATTCTTTGTCGACTTTAGATTAATTCCTGTGATGGTGGTTTTTCTTTTAGGTTCCTGATTTTGCTGCCTCTCCGAATCCTCACTGTGAGTGAAGAATCAGATTCCAAGTTGGATTTGGGTCTGTATTTCGTTCTCTTTTGTTGTTTGTTCCTTTTCTTCACTGTTCCTACTGCGCAGATGGGAGCAATGGGACAGACAATAACAATTATGAACCAGAACGTAAGATGAAATCAATTCCTCCAAAACAGGCGCCAGCCAAACCTACCCAAAAGTCATATTATGCTTCTGCATCATCTCCTCAGAGTGTACAGGTATGGGGAATGCAGATCAGCATCTTTTTTTGCTTGGTAAGAAAGTGGAGAGTTACTAGAGAGAGAAAAGTGTGCTAACTTTATACGAGGAAAAAAGGGTCCCAAACGAGTAACTTGGCAGATCATAGGTTCCAAAGCCAAAATAGAGTAGTAGCAAATATGTGAAGACTTGCGTACCAGAGCACATATTATATTAAGCTTTTGGAACTTGTGGATTGGCAGAGACAAAGAGAACAACATAAACAAGGCAACTTTAATTCTGACAAGCTGGCTTCTGCGAGAAAAAGGCTTCAAGAGAATTACAAAGAAGTTGAAAATGGTTTGATCTCTTTTCTTCGGATTTTGGCTCCTTTGAGATTTGAGGACACCCTATGCGGGCATGTTACTGATTGGTTTATTTTTGTGAAGCTAAAAGACAAAGAACGATTCAGGTGATGGATATCCATGAGATACCAAAACGCAAGAACGCCTTCTTTGGAAAGAACAGAGGTGGAGGTTCTCAGGGGAGGCCCTGGTGATTTTGCGCAAGAGATGACATAATCATCTGAGTCAGTTTAATTAGTATGGGGGACACAGACAAGCCTGAGTCCGGCTCTCCTTTCATATTGCTTTTTTAAGAAGAAAAAACCATTATTCTTTATCTAATCTTTCCTCGATAGAATTTTTTCTTAAAAAGGGTCATTCGAAAATTCAGTATGGAATGTCTCTACTGTCATAGGAGACTAGCTAGTACACCAGAGTGGTGCCTGTGAGGACGGTCTATCGGGGGATTTCCGTTCTGGGATTATTCTTTTGCCATTTCTTTCTTCCTTATGGTTTAGAAAACCTTTTTTGACTTTTGTATCATAAAATGTATTTTGAATGCTTGCGGGTAGAAGAAAACAAATTGGAAGGTTTCTCTGGATTATCATCGGCAATAAAGCAGGCCAGGCCTGTAGTGTTTTTTTTTTCTTTTTTTTTGGAAATTTATTTTACTAAATTTTGAACCGAGAACAAACCCGAATCATAGCTGGTGGAAATTGTGGAAATTGTGGAAATTTTCTTTATCAAAAGGCTGTTATTGGGTTGGGGAAATCTATGTGGTCGTGGTCAAGGGAATGGCGATAGAAATTTTGTCAGCGGCTTTCACTCTAAATAATTCTTTAGGAAACCTTGTGAGATGCAATGAATGGAGTAGTTGGTTCCACCGTCAACCATTCTTCTTTCTTTTGATCCAAGAGCATCTAAAACTTGTGGAGCTTTTTAAGGGAAACAACGTGTTCTTTTGCCAGAGTTTGTGTGTATGGGTGCGTGACAGTGGGAAGCCGAGTTACCTCCATAACCATACAGTGCACCGAAGTAACACACTGTTTTTGTAGCAGAAAAAACAAAACTATGAGATTGATGGTAAAGATGGCCAACTAAGCTTTCTCTTATATCGAAGTTTGTAGACATATGAGGATCAAATGAGGTAAAGTCCTTAACTATTTTGTACTATCTTAACTGGCTCTCATCTATTTCTTCCCAATTGACAGGCAAAAGGGCGAACGAACAGTCTTGACATTCGGAACTGAATGTCTTACCTGAAAAGAAAAAAGAAAATTTTCCGAGAAAGAATGAAATGGGTTTTCTCGATTTCGATTTTTAAAGAGATTTTAAGTTGGTTTTGTTATCATGATATACTATATTTGAGCACAAGAACTCCATTATAATTGTTTGCTATGTGAGAATAATGCTCGAGGGCTTGACGGTTGACAGAGCCGCTTCATCCCCAGCAACCACGAAAATTGAAAATCCAAGTTACCGACTCATCATCCATCACAATTGTAAAAATTATGTCACAAATCCATCAGCATGGACGTCACTATAATGGGTTCCCATTCCCAGGGAAAAACGAAGATATTTTAGGAAATATTGGCTCTAAACAAAATGAATACTTGGAGAAAGGAAAGACATGCCTCTCTGAGAATGAGCTAAACTCAGATGCAGGATAAGGTCTCCACAGAGTTATAGCATATGGATGAATGTCAACAAGGCCAACACCCGAAAGCAAGTAGGTAACTTCAGTCCAAGGATCATACTGGACTCATCATCAAGAGATTAAAAGAATTTATTCTCCCAGCTATAACCGCTATTTAAAACTAATTCTAAGCTATAACCAATCATCCAGATCCTGATCTCCATTCTATGATAGTATAGTGGCGTTCAAAAAGTAGACCAGTATTCGCTGATAAATTCAACCTGATCTAGCACTCGACAACATCCGTGCAGAAAATTTCCTTTGTTTTTGTTCACCTTGCATTCTTGACTCACCTGATTTCTTCAAGCTACCTATAATGCCATCAAGCAGCTTGTCCTTGGTATCCTTATCAGGATCTGCAACAAAAGAATAGGTTTTGGAACCCCTTTGCTTTCGCACATAGTTTCCCACAGAAGATTCGGCCTTGGTATCTTGTCCTGATGAATCCTGTCGTCGAATGGCTTCTGTTGAACAATCAACCATCACTTCTTCATTTTCTGGTTTTTCATTCTTTTGGTCATCTCCCTTGGTGGTATCCGGAGACCAAGAGTTGAGAACTTCCACGAATAAACTATCTTCACCATTTACTCCCTGCTTTTCATTCATTTGCCCCAGTGACTGAGACGCATTTAAGGATTCCCCATCTGATTCCGAAAAGTCATCATCTGAGACGGCAGGTTCATAATGATGATGTGCAGTGTTCTGTGTTTCCTTTTCAGGTTTTCTCCTTGATACAAACAGCTGCTGTTTTTCACGAAAGCCAGTGCTAGCAACAGGACCCAGTTCCTCCCAAGAAGAATCAGAGTCATTATCTTTCCTTGATGCACCAGATAATTCAGTATCTGAATTCCTTGCTGTACAATCAGTGCAACTTTCAAGACCATGATTGGAATGCTTACTGATTTTGCCAGATGGGAAGATGTGGCTGCCCTCTATTTTAACACCCGGCATTATCTGCATCAAAGATGCCAAATTTTGGTAACCGAGCCCTTTGATGTCAAGAGGATACATATACCTATCCTGGAAGCGTTTTCTGAATGTAGCTATATTATATCCTTTTGGATATGCCTTCAAAACCTCGTTCATAAGATTCTGGCAATCGGCTAGTATTTCACTTCTAGTTTTTTCGTCAGTAATGTGAGGAGAAACTTCAGTGTCCGAAATATTTGACCTTTTATGTCCATCTAGCCCAGACAAGTCAGATTGTGATTGTGTGCTCAAAAAGATAGAACTCAATCCATTTGATGTTTGAAACTCACCAGATGTCACATTTTTTCGGGCAGGGCGAATGAGCTTGAAAGGAAAAGCTTCGGAGGGATGTTCTTCGACCCACTTCTTTTCAGATATCAACACATCCACCAACTGGAGAACATTGCTTGCATCAAGAGATCTCAGAACCAAAGGTCCCTCCTTTTGCAAATTCTGCGCCATATCTTTCCTGTCAAATCATAAATAACTAGTGTATTATATATGGTACCACATACAGCCACCTCTTTTTTTTTCTTTACATTGTCCAACACAATAACATTAATGTTTGAAACCCAGACTAGATCAGCTCTCTCAACCGGGTTAACTTGAACTGTTGTGCTGGTCTAGATCGGCTCAGTTAAATAACAAGTTGAAGACGAGACCAACCTGGTAAAAACCTAAGTCGAAGCAGTTTTACAATATCCAACTGAATCCACTGCTTATTATATCTCAGTTACATTTTCATCTTTGATTAAGAAAATCTTTTAAATACCACCCAAACGAAAATATATCACTAATAGATTATTTCAAATGCAGGCACACTATAATTTATAAAGAAAGTAAAGCCATGAACCTGGTTCTTGATAGCGATATAATCTGCGAGCCCACCTTAGCGTCCACGAAAGACTCAATATCTCTCCAAAAGTTATCCTCAGAAAAGATATCAAGCTTTCTAGGGGAACTGTCCTGCTTGAGTACATCACTGGATTGAGAATCAGGGGCATCAGAGTTTGAGCTATTACTCAACAGTCTAAACCAGTTTAAAATCCGTTCAAATAAACCTGGATGTTTCATTTCCTTAACTCCTTTCTTCCCTGAAGTATCACCATCAATACATGATTCTGGAGTTCTCTCACTTTTCACCTGACTGCTGTCTGTAGCAGTAAAAGATTCTTCTGGATTGACATTACTTTGGATGTGGAAAGCAATTTCACCGCCATACCATAGTCTCCGGATTTTCTTCAAAATATCAATTTCAAAAGACGAATCCTGTTCCTTCACAGGAGACAAATGATCCTTAGATGACGGATTAACAACTTTCACAGCCGTCTCACTAGTTGGAGGGGGCTGATCCATTTTCGTGGGTGAATGTTGAACATACTCTTCCATATCTTTCTCAGTAGGGCATGGAGGTTGATTCACTGCTTCTGAAGGCTCTCCTTTCAAGTCTCCTTTCTTTTCAGGAGGTGGAAGCAATGATAAATTTCCATCGATAGATCCAGAAGAACACAAATCCCCGCCATTAGATTTTGAATATTGATTGAGCTCTTTCTTTCCATTATCACAAACGGTGAGCTCCAACCGTTCAGGAGCTTTGACAGTTTTTCTGAATACCATAATCTGGCCATCGGCAGAACGTTTAAGCTTCAAAATGTGTGGCATGGATGAGAGAAATCTATAAAAATTTTTATATCCATACAAGTCTTTATCCAAACCAGTATCAGAATTTTCCAACTCTAAACGAAGCTCAGTCATTGAAACTCCTTTAGGACGTAAATTCAATATATTGGAAATATGCTGCATAACACCATCTGAAATTTGACGGGTTGTTGGCTCCAAACTAGACTCAGATGAGCTATTGCTTCGTGAGGGTTGTTCAATAACTGGGAAAGGATCTTCAAGAGGAACCTTATAATGACCATACCATGAATCATAAGGACCATCAGGAGGCTGGTTAAAATACCTTCCTGTTAAGTTTTCCCCTTTGACCAAGGCATTCCAATTCCACATGATACTTGCAGCACTATAGAGTACTCTGTGGACAGTATCTGTACTTGCAAGCAATATATTATAATTATTCATCCTCAACCTGTGTAAAACACTAGCAAAATTCCTATCACCAGAAATCAGGAAAAAATGCGCTGGTGGAGGATTTTGAGAAACCCAATACATAAGATCTACCAGGAGAGATTTATTTCCGCCTGCACAGGAAGTAACTTTTCAGAAGTTAAGTACATGAAACATGTAAATTTAACTCTATTTTAGTCATCATCAAAGATCGATAGATTAGCATGAAATGATTAGAATACTGTATCATCTCGCAATGTCATGCAAAAAAAATCGCAAATACATTAAATAAATGAAAAAATCCATGATAGTATAGTCAACAACTTCCGTAACACAATTGTGCATTCACAACCCTTGAAAATCATACTGGAACATAACCGAGAAAACCATACCCAGATAGATAAAACATGAAACATTAATACTAAATCAAACAAAAATATTAAAAGAAGAGAAATAGAACCGACCGCAAGGTATATGAGTCAAGTTTATCCCAGTAGAGAATAGAGCCTCTTGATTAGCTCTGGAAAGCTGCAGGACATCCCCAAAGGCAGTAATTTGGATAGGCCCCTTGATCCCACTAGACCTAACAGCAGCTATGATGGCCTGCGACACCCGATGCACGTTGGCGCCAACAGGCACGTTGCAGTTCTCAAAATCCCACCACACAGAAACTCGAATATTTCTGGATTCCACATAAGAACTGGAGTGATGAAATGACGAGGAAGAAGTGGAGAAATGAGATACCAGAACTGAACTGCAACGATGATAAGACGAAGGGGATAAAGATAGGAGGGCCTTGGACGAGAAAGGTTTTGAGAACATGATTAGGACAGGTTTTGAGAGCATGATTAGAGTTAGGAGGGCCTTGGTTCCCAACCGTCGGGGTTGAACAGGACTGCGCCTACTTCGAAGACGCCTACCATGGTTTCCCTTGGATCTAATTATGCATTCAGATGACAGGAAACACAAAATGAGAGAAACAGAGAAGGCGATGGTTAAACCCTACCTGACAGTAAAACTGAGAGTACATGTTCCGCTTGCTGTTACGTACTTGGAGAAACTAGCTTGACCCGAAAATAGAAATGGATTATGGGCCCACAAGTCCAGTCATAAATCCCCTTTTGGGCCCATGTTAGAGATGTCTTAAATCTCGATGGATAATTGGAAGCTGGGCTGCTTTAGCCCACCCATGATCCTTCTTTCAGTTGTACGGAGGATTATTCAGTCATTACAACTTGGACTGTGTAAGCCTACTAATCTTTTAAGTTCTATCATAATTAATTTTATTATGGACAAAAATATTATTTATATTATCTAAAAGATGGTTAGTACACATTATTGACGTCTTCCAAAATGAGAGAAACTCAGAGAAGGCGATGAAGTGAAAACCCCTACCCGACCAAAAAACTGAGAGTATCTGGGCTTACTGTTACGTATTTGAGAAACTAAGCTTGACCCGAAAACAGAAATGGACTATGGGCTCACAAGTCCAGTCATAAATCCCTTTTACGCCCACGTTAGGAGGTATCTTAAATCGCGTTGGATAATTGGACGCTGGGCTGCGTTAGCCCACCCATGAATTCATGATCCTTCTTTCAGTTATACAGAGGATTATTCAGTCATTACAAGTTGGGCTGTGTAAGCCTACTAATATTTTAAGTGAATATCATAATTAATTTTATTATGGACAAAAATATTTTTTTATTATATAAAAAATGTCACTACACCTTATTTACGTCTTCCAAACGAGAGGTAATCAAAACATTTGCTGGCTCTGTCTCAGACGGTTGTTTCCTACAATTTTGTTGCTTTGCATCTTTACTCTTACCCCACAATACAGTGTACAATCCAGCAATTATCAAGATTCCTCCTAAAGTACTGCAAAATAAAGATTTTAAAGAGCATGAGTTGTAGCTACTAATATTTTTTTCAGCTTATGATAATGTTAATATTTATCGTATGGTGAAAGCATATTGTATGAATCCATTTTAATAAAAATCGAATCAAGCACCTTCCCAGATATAGTTTCTCATCGAAAAACAAGCACTCCGACACTGTCACGATCAGAAGCACCAGAGGACTGAAAATGGCAGCAAACAATGGGCCCCGCTTTGTGATGCACCAGGCCATCAGAACAATACTCAGCCCAGATACGAAAAATCCCTGCAGCCCAAAGTTAAAAAAGAGGTACGTACGTTTATTTAACAATTTTAGATAGTTGCTGAGAAACACATGTGAACTTACTGAATATACTGCATAAACGAGCCTGCGACTGAAGCCTAGCCTCCAATCAGACCATTTCCTTTCATAGAATAATGCATATATAACAGCCTGAATTCCTCCAATTAAACTCATCAAAGCTGTGCCGGAGTAGAAGCAAGGATAGTTATCATTAACCTTTGCCTGTCAGCAAGGGAAGAGGAAATCAATGCGAAATAATCAGACATTATGTGTAAATATACAATAGTCTTATTACCTGAAGAATCATCCAAAAAGCATAAAGCACACATGCGATTAATGCCAAAGATAAACCCAACGCTTGATCTCTTGTTGATGGTTCTCTGTGGGGAAGGATGGGGTGACCATGATGATGACTGTGCAGCAGATTGATGTTACTGTGCCAAAACTTGATCTCAATGCCTTTGTAGAATGTCAAAACCATGGCACCTCCTATGCACACTGCAGTTCCTACCACCTTAGCTAGTCCTCTTGCATTAGTCAGGGACAAGGTTTCCATCCTGAATAAGCAACAAGAGCGAGCTGGTTACAGGCCTTGGGAAAGACTAGTTACTGAAACCGATCGATGGAAGAAACTAACTTACTTGAAAAGAACGGCCACAACAAATGTAAATGCTGGGCTGAGATTATAGATTGCTGCTGCGAATGTCATGGATGTCAAATTCAAGCTCGCCACATATAAGTTGTGATACAATGATCCTCTGAAATGTGAAGGTAAACTTGAATGTCATAATGGCAAGAAAAAACGAATTTGCTTTGGATATATGGTGGGTGACTTACCCTACCAGCCCGAGCAGGAAAATTTGAAAGAAGACCCGCCATGTTAATTTTGGCCTTTTCTTCCTGCAAACAAGAAATTTGACAGTTCAAAAGATGGCACAACCTCGGAATTGTCAGCAATATAAATTTCTGAGTCCGTACGAGTAAAAAGGCTTCACATTCTGTCACTGCAGTCACTTTCAGTTGCAATTACAGTATAATTTATGGACTCTCCTTGTGCCATACCTTTCTACGACGATAGCGATGGGAGTCATGAAAGCAGCTCCAAGGATTAACCGATAGGCCACCAAGACTCTCATGCTCATGCCCTCGTTTGTAGCCAACTTGTAGACTATGTTAGACCCTGCAAACGCGATTTGAACCAGGAACATGGCGAGGGAATGGGTGCCCATGGAAACACTCTCGTTCTCTTTACTTCGTTTTTTTTTTTGGTTATTTCTTTACTGTTTTATTTACCAGATTTTGCAGGCATTTAAGCATAAGCAGCCATTTTATTTGCAGCAATTAGAAGCAACTTGTCGTATCTGTGGGTCAGATTATGTAGCATTAATGGCATGCTTATCCATCTTACTGACACTAACCCACCAAAAAAACACTTGGCTCTTTTAAGGATGTCTTAACTGCACAATCCAATAGATTCAGATAAATTGGCATATGAGGAAACCCAATAAATTGGAGAAAGGCTGACAAAACAAGAATGAACAACCCAAAAGGCAAACCATCAAGACATGGAGGAGCAACATCAAACATCAAACATCAAACATCAAACATTCTAGTTCAAGAATGCTTGGTTATTCCTAGAGAGGGGAACGGGATGAACAAACAAGGAAAACAACCGATCTTTGTTCTCACCCTCCAAAAAACCGTATCCATCTCCATACTCGTAACAACATTGGGATACCCTAGCAAAGTTCAATGTAGTTTCCATGAAAGTCTGTGAGTATGGATTGACTGAATATTGCTCTCTATTAAGCTTTTTCCACATGACTTCGATTAAATATCTTATGTGCTCACAAGATTCTTCTTCTGTGGCTCCAGTTTCGTGCATATAACACTGTATTGATTTGGGTACATCTCCTCTTGCTATTTCTTCCTGAAGAATTCAACAAACATGAAGCATATGATATCAGAATTAACAATATCCACTCTGCAACTTCATAAAATGCTACACGAATAGTAATAATACTGTATAAACAGGAGGTCTGAGATCAGAATATGAACCGGGGAAGTTGCTAAATCATTTGCAAGCCGTGAAATCATGGACGAGAACCGAACTGCATCGGGATATTCATTCGCCATGAAGCATTCTGTTAGCTCTGGTGTTAATGGATTGGTGACTAACAGGAAAGCATGGCCTAATATGACAGGTCCCGCAGATGATATCCATGCGTTTTCAAGATAATCTTTCAAGGTAGGAGTATATCCTGAATGGAACCATCTTGCTTCTTGTAGATATGCTCGACATAGATCTCCCCACTGTACGGATTTTCGTATATGAAATTCAATAAATGAAATAATAACATATATAGAAACTACATACGAATATTGTTGTTTTGCTTTTAAGAATAAGGTTTTAATTGATTTTCTTCTGCAGTAATTTTATTCAGATTGACGTGGAATTTTATTAGTACCAATTTCTTCAGGAAATGCACAGCGTTTACTCCATTTTCCTTGAGAATAAAATACGCTATGTCGTTGATGGAGTTGAAGAGTGCAAGAAATGATATCTTGAGGAAGTCAGGAAGCCGGTCAATTGCGCTCAGGTCCCATCTGAAAAGAATCATACAATTGGAGATTAAAATCCAGGAAGAAATTAGTATTGACTATAAATAAAAATATTCTAAACATATACGAGTAGATATATTTAAATACTAACCCATCAACAACATCTGTCAAAATTTCTACTTCTTCCAAGGTTCCGTAAACGTCGTAAGCATCATCTATGGTTGTTATCAACGCATTAACTCTAGATGCCAATTTTCTGTAGTTTCCAAACTGGGGCTCCCATTTTTCGCCTACAGCGAAGAAAGAATTCTGAAAGGTTCTTTCCCTGGAGTAGAACAATTTGTTGCTTAGGTCCATATCGTTCCACCACCTTAAGATATGTCCAAGGTAAACTAACAATTAGTCAAAGCAATCTGTTAAATTGATGATCCAATCGAAAAAGTTTTAGAACGAATTTCGAAGACAACGTCAGAGACCAACTAGCTTTTTCTTGATCTACGTTTACCTTGACAGATCTCTTAATCCATCTTGATATTGTGCTTGAACCATGTTGAAATCCAACTTGGCAAACTCAAGGATTATAGGATTGAAATCCTGTCTTCTCTCGTAGACATCCATAAACCACCTTGCTTCCATTCTCTGCATCCTCCAATGTAGAGGTAGCTCCAAGGTATGACTCACAAGCATATAAAGATGCTCATCATCTTTACTGGTTTTCTCCACGTACTGTTTGAGATGTTTGGCTGCGAAGTCTCTTGCATTCTCTAAGATGCTCTCCCCTTCCGTCATAAGATAGGAAGCTTCATACAGACTTAGCATTCCCCCGATATCATCACCCAGAGATGCCTTGAAGTGTCCCTCTTCGTCCTTGATAAAGCTATTGAAAATATCTGCAAATATATATTCAAATGCATGTTAACTACAACAACAAGACTAGGAATCACCATTATTTCTGGGTTGGCAGATTTCTTGAAAGGAACAGGGAAAGAAAAAGAGGACAAACCTTGAGATAAGTTATAACCATGCTGCCTCAGAAGTCTGAATCCAAGAGAAGTGGCATACAAGTTATCTTTCACTTGCATACCTTGTCCATGGTTATCATTAAAAATGCTCGTCAATATGAACTTTATTTGATCCTCGAAATGATAGGCTAACCCAATCCTTTCCAAGATATCAATAAGCTCAAGTTGGTCACAATGATTCAAAGCTTTATCAAGCATTACCCTTACATCTGCTTTCAGCTTGTTGGCTCGTTCTATGTCTGACTCTCCCTACGTATTTAGTCACAAACAGTTTTGTTAGCCAAATGTAAGTAGTTATAGATCAATATACTATTTTCTCCAGAAACAATTTGTACGTACGTAGCCGATAATCATAAACATACGATATAAAAGGACACTAGAGCAACTATAGTAAAATACCACGTATTCATTTTTGAGTGATTGGACGAAGTCATAATCCGATGTTCGATTTGGCCAATTTCCAGATCTCCTGCTAATTTGCTCCTCTGTGACTTGGGTGTTCACCATACATCGAATTTGATAGGGGAGACGAACATTGCTTGACAACTCGAGTGAGGAGCGAGTTACATGTGGAAATCTTGGCATATAGGCAGTACAAAAGGAAGTGATTGAAGGAAGTGACATAGTTGGAATCACCAACTAATTACTGCTACAAGGAGAAGCGAGTGTGTGTTTTCTTTTATCTCGTTTCAGAGAGGTTATCCTCGATTGTATATATAGGGAAGCCAACTGGCACATGGACTCGCGGCAATGGAACGTGCCCCTCCCCAATGGGATACCCTGTTGGGAGAAGAAAAACAGGAACAAAATTATATTCTTGGAGGATTATCAAAGGAGAAAAAAGAGAGTGATACCTCTTAAGTGAACTGCTCTCTATTTACAAAAAGTTAGTACAGATCACATGCTCAACAGAAGAGCAAATCCATGCCTAATCTTTTAGCTCACATGCTGAACAGGGGAGCTAATCTATACCTAATCTTTTGGCAGCTTCTTACTAACCTGCTGACTGACCAACTATGATCTTATTAAAAACAGACGTGGAGGCCATGCATGCTTCAATTAGATGTGTGCTGGACATTTCAACAATTCTCCCCCTCTAGCCACATCTAAGTAATCTTTATGTTTGTTTAACAGCAACTCCAGCTATGTCTCTGCATAGCTTTAGTTTCTCTCGTGGAACCACCTTTGTTAACATATCTGCTGGATTCTCCTTGGTGTTGATCTTGACTAGTTTCAACAGTTGCTTATCCATTGCTTCGCGTATCCAATGATAGCGAATATCAATATGTTTTGTGCGAGAATGGTACATGGCGTTTTTGCTCAGATCCAGAGCACTTTGACTATCACAATGTATCCTGTATTCGCTCTGCCCAATCCCAAGTTCTTGAAGAAAACGCTTTAGCCACAACATCTCTTTTCCAGCTTCGGTAGTGGATAAAGCAACACATCTCTGTAATCTTGATTGCCATGAAATAGCTCCTCCTGTAAAGGTATATAAAAAACCCGATATGGATTTTCTACCATCAAGATCACCAGCCATATCTGCATCAGTATAACCTTCCAATATTTGGTCAGCTCCCCCATAACAAAGACATACTTTGGTAGTACCTCTTAGGTACCTGAGAATCCATTTTACTGCCTCCCAGTGTATTTTTCCAGGATTGGAGAGAAAACGACTCACTACACCCACTGCATGAGCAATATCAGGTCTTGTACATACCATTATATACATGATACTTCCAACAGCTGAAGAATATGGTACCAACAACATCTCTCTAATCTCTTCTTGGGATGAGGGGCATGAACTCTTGCTCAACTTGAAATGATTTGCGAGTGGAATGCTGACTGGCTTGACATTTTTCATGTTAAACCTCTCAAGTACACGTTCTATATACTTCTCTTGAGATAGCCATAACTTCTTATTGTTTCTATCTCGAACAATCTGGATTCCCAAAATTTGTTGAGCAGGTCCTAAGTCTTTCATGTCAAAAGACTTAGATAATTCTTTCTTCAGCTGATTGATTTTTGTAGCATCTTGTCCCACGATTAACATATCATCAACATATAATAAAAGAGCAATGAAACTCTTATTTGATAATTTTTGGATGTACACACACTCATCTGCAGCAGTCTTCTTGTATCCTTGTTTCACCATAAATGAATCAAACTTCATATACCACTGTCTTGGTGCTTGTTTCAATCCATACAAGCGTTTCTTAAGCTTACAAACGAGATTATCACCTGAAACCTCAAAACCTTCTGGTTGCTCCATGTAAATTTCTTCTTTCAAATCTCCACGAAGAAAAGTTGTCTTCACATCCATTTGCTCAAGCTCCAAGTTCATACCTGCTACCAAGCCAAGTATAACTCTAATAGATGTCATTTTTACAACCGGTGAAAAAATTCCGTCAAAGTCAATTCCTATTTTTTGTTGGAATCCTTTGACTACCAATCGAGCTTTGTGTTTCACTACCTTTCCGTTGCCATTTTTCTTCAGCTTGAACACCCATTTGTTTTTCAATGCCGTCTTTCTTTTTGAAAGTTTGACAATATCATAAGTGTAATTCTTATATAGTGATTCCATCTCATCCTGCATTGCAAGCAACCATTTTTCTTTTTCCTCATGAGATACTGCTTCTTGGAAACTCTGTGGTTCTCCATCTTCAGTAAGTAGAAGATACTCAGTATCTGAATATTTTTTGGAAGCAATTTGTCTTCGTCCAGACCTACGAACTTCTGGAATAGTCTGAGAAAGTTCACTATCATCTTGTCCTTCTGATGGCCTTGAAATATCTGGAACAGCAGGTTGAGACTCTCCCAACTCAATATCCGCCTCCTCCGCCTCTTCCTCCTCTTCTATTTCAGAGATGTCTTCTACCACTGCATCATTATCACTTATGGATGATTGTAGGTCTTCATTTGAGAATTGAGCACCAACGTTTAACTCTTGAGAAATTGTGGGCTTTTCAATGTCTTCCCTCGTTTGATTTTCATGGAATACAACATCTCTACTTCTGATCACTTTCTTTACTTTTGGATCCCATAACCTGTATCCAAATTCCTCATCTCCATAGCCAATGAAAATACATGGAGTGCTCTTAGCATCAAGTTTTTTTCTGAGGTCACTAGATACATGTACATATGCTAAACAACCAAACACTTTCAAGTGTGAATATGATGGATCCTTACCAAGCCATAATCTTTCTGGAACTTCAAAATTCAAAGGCACTGATGGGGATCTATTGATCAAGTAACATGCAGTCCTAACTGCTTCTCCCCAGAATTGATATGCCACTTGGAGATGAGATTCAAGCACTTCTTCTTCTTAGTTCCCTTCCTGATAGTTGGGAAACACTAGTGGTGTCACTAAGCAACTCAGCTCCAGAAGGCAAACTTACCATGTCTATGGTAAAGGATGCTTTATTCAACGAGGAGGCTAGAAGATCAGATATGGGCATAGATCATACTCATGCCCTTGTATTAGAAAATCGAGGAAGACAACTTTGGAAACAACGAGGTGGTAGAGGCAAAGGGAGAGGAAGAAGCAAAAACAGAGGCAGATCCATTGATGGCAAGAAACCAACCTACAAATGTTATCATTGTGGAGTCGAGGGTCAAACAGACGTGGAGGCCATGCATGCTTCAATTAGATGTGTGCTGGACGTTTCAACATACCCAACTACACATGCACTATCTACCACCACCGAGTGCTTTAGACAAATTTAGCGTTGATAAGGTTGATTTGTTTGTGTTCCGTCCAGGCATCTAGTTGTTAAGCCTGTCTTCATAAGAGATCATGTTTAAGAATTAAGTTTCAAATCCTAATAAAAATAAATGAGAAAGATGATATTGTGTTTTTTTGTATCAATATTGAATTAGGACTTAGTAATGATAATAATTTTTATATAAAAAAATATTGTCAGTTTCCTTTTGTTACGGATGTTTTTGGGTATTTGACCAAAGTGATATCTCTCAGAATCCCAGAAGTTCATAGATGTAGACTCCCCTATAGTAAAAATCCTTTTGCTACGTGTAGTGTTAATTCCAAGTAGATTTATAGAGATTAACATGCAGGTAAGTTGCTATAAATAATTAACTTTGTTCCCTTGCGGTTGCCATTTTTATATTTGGATACCGACATGCATGCCATGATGGGCTTAGATAGGCATGTGATTTAGCTTGATGCACGATACTAGTTTCTATTATTCTTCTGCAAAAAGTACTGTTGTCATATTATTGTTTATTTCAAAACATTTAATATTTCCTTTAAATCATATATAATTTTATAATTAATCTTATAATTTATGAAATCTATTTTTAATAGTCATCATTCTTCATAATAGATAATAGATATTTCTGTATAAAGAGATGAAATATGCACTCGTTGTATGGTTCTCGGTTATTTTGGCTATCTTATGTCTCCAAAATAATTTTTTTTCTAATATTAACATATCTTTTCTTGACTAATTGTAAATAATTTTAATGGTACTAAAACCTCTAGACATGAATGCACATGTTTGGGATTGTTGTATTAATCGTGAAAAAGGTTTAGTAAATTGCATCATGGTGCATGCAAAACAATGATATAAGTCATGACATAGCATAAGATATATCAGTTATTTAGATTATTTGTCATCTTTAGCTTATTTTCTTTGCGGATTCTAACGAAGATCTTTAGTAAAATAAATTTATCATATTTGAGAAAATAATTAAAATATTTATAATTAATTTAATTATAAGTGATCTTAGAATTAAAATATGCTGCGTTTAATATCAGATATTATTAATTTAATTTATAATACCTGGTATATTATAATAAAAAAATAATAGCACAAAATTCAATCGGATGACTACAGTGATACCAAATTAGTAACGCAAACGAGCAATTACACGACATATGACGTATAAGATTCAAATCTTAATTAATAATAATAAAATAGACGGTAATATAATTCTTTTATATTAATGTTTAAATGGGAGTTAATCTTAGGATCGTTAATATTTTTCACATAAAAAAATATGGCTGGCAGTTTCCTTTGGTCACTTTTGCTTTTGAATATTTGACTAACTGATACCTCTAAGCAAAAATCCCACACAATGTGTAGTTCATAGATTTAGACGATTTGGTGTTGAATTATAATTAATTCCAAGTGGATTTTTAGTTCAAATGGTGGAGGGAAACTGTCTGATAAATTTTAAACTCCTCCATCCCTTCATATTCTTTCAGGGAGATTCACCTCAAGCCTCTCTCTGTATATATAATTATTTCGAGTTATACTCTGACAAATCACATGAAGATTTATGACGGAAAACCAGTATCAAAACAGAACCTACGACAAACACCTGAATGACATTTTTGGACACTTTCCACACACCTCAATAAAACAAGCAAGTTGTGTGATTGATAATAAGATTCCGACAGCATCGTAGTCAGAGGAAAACTAGGTTTTTCCTGCTGTCTTAGGTTACTGGCCATATGCAAGTTGCGGACATGATGTGGGGCCGATGATCCTTGACATTTGTTGGAGTTGATGATCTTTAATATTCGTTTGAGTTTAGAAATTAAGATGGAGTAAGTTGCTGTATATAATTATGCGGTTTCCAAGCAGTTGTCATTTTTATATTTGAATACCGACAAACATGCTTTGATAGGCATGTGATTTGGCTTGATTTTTTTTTAAGAAAAAGCGACGAGATTTTATTGACAGGTACCCAGAAGGAATCGCCAGGGGTGCCTATCTTGCTACTTCCTAAAATCCAGGGTATAAATATCGGAGATACACACAATATCCTATATTTTATTGATTACATTACACAAAGCGTTAATATTACCAACAGGAAGGAGATCCATGGCACTCGCATGAAATCCCGGAAGATTTGCTTTTGCCCAGTTTATCCTCGTGCATTAAGCCCTGGATACTAATGGAAGTTTTGATTCAGACCTAAAAACACCCCCATTCCTGTTCAACCATATGCTCCAGGTCATCGTGTAACACATACCACACCTTCTGCTTTTTCTTCGACAGGGTTAGACATTCCCAACTCTCGCTGTCTTCACAATGGGGGCAGCCAATATCGATCATTTTGGTTTAAAATACCCAACCTTGCAAGAAAAATTTTAAAAAGAACTTTTTCTTTTTGATATTTGACTAAGTGATATCTCTAAGTAAAAATCCCAAACAATTTATTAGTTCATAGATTTAGATCTGTGATGTTAAATTATAATTACTGTAGCTCCAATTGGATTTTTAATCAATTAACTCTATAGTGCAAATGGTGGAGGGAAATTACCCAAAAAATTTTAAGCTCCCCCATCTCTCCATAATTTATTTATAGTTTTACTCTGACAGACACTCCAATAAAACAAGCAAGTTGTGTAAATTGTAATATATAATAAGATGTCAACATCATCGTAAACTCTTTCGGCGAGGGAGAAGAACATCGGACGGTTATCAAGTATGGACGGAGTTTCCTATAAACCTGGAAATTGTGCAAGTTGCGCACATGATGTGGGCCGATGATCCTTAATATATATATATATATATATATTTTGGTAGAAATCCTTAATATTTGCTCGAATTGATGATCGCTTTTTGGACTACTGTACCTATTTGTATCTATAGTTAAAGAGTCCACTTTACAAATAATGGGCTTATAATATGATATGATATGGATAAAAAGTAAAATTAGAATACTATCTACTGTATTTAATATCTTTATATTTGAATTTCTGATATATTTATATTAAAAGAAATATTTTATTAATAACACAAGTTACATTCAGATACATAACAGAGCTTTAATCATGCTTCCTTGGTCTAGTTCAGTAATGTGTTCATAGAATTTGATAGGGGAACAGGATGAACAAACAATGAGAACAACCGATCCTTTGTCTCACCACTTAGGAAACCGTACCCATCACCAAACTCATAGCAGCACTGAGATACCCTGGCAAGGTTCAAGGTGGTCTCCATAAAGGCGCTTGAGTAGGGATTGGCAGTATACCGCTCTTTGTTAAGTTTTTTCCACGTATCGTGTATCAAGAATCTTATGTGTTGGCGGGCTTCTTCTTCAGTGGCTCCGGTTTCGTGCATGTAGCACTGTATCGATTTAGGTACATCCCCTCTGGCTATCTCCTCCTGATGAACTCAGAAAAATATTAATTAGGGCTTTGATGTGACATTTATATATGTATACAGAAAGCTTAATTAATTAGATAAGATTAAACTGGATTAGTGTGCATTTACCGAAGATGTTGCGAGATCATTTGCGAGCCGTAAGATGGTGGAAGAGAAACGAACTGCATTGGGATATCCATTCTCCATGTAACATTTCAGTATCTCAGGTGTTAATGAATTGTTGACCAGAAGGAAAGCATGGCCTAAGATAACATGTCCTGATATTGACACCCATGCGGTCTCAAGATATTCCTTCAGAGTTGGAGTATACCCTGTGTGGTACCATTTTGCCTCTTGCAAATATGCCCGACATAGATCTCCCCACTGTACATGTGAATTCTAAGATCAAGTTATTTACTGTAGGAACTATTGAAAAAAAATATATGAAAGGAATCAATTTCTAAGATAAATCAATATTTGAAAGTGGTAAAGATGACATATGATATGTTTTTTATTATATGTCTGGCAATCGTTAATATACCAGTTTCTTCAAGGAAGGGACAGCATTTACTCCCTTTTCTTTCAGTATAAAATACGCAACGTCGTTGACGGAGTTGAAGAGAGCAAGAAATGATATCTGGAGGAAGTCAGGAAGACGATCTATTTTGTTCATGTCCCATCTGAAAATAACCATAATTAAAAAAGTTTAGCAATTTCTCCAATTATATATAAAACCTGGGATGCCAGACAAAAATACATATGATGCATACTTACCCATCAACAACATCTGTCAAGATGTCAACCTCTTCCAAGGTTCCATAAACGTCGTAGGCATCATCTGTGGTTGTGATTAAGGCATTAACTCTTGATGCCCATTTTCTGTAATAACCAAACCGGGGCTCCCATTGCTCACCAACTGCAAACAAAGCATTCTGAAATGTTCTCTCTCGGGAGTAGAACAATTTGTTACTAAGATCCAGATCGTTCCACCACCTTATAACATAAATATATAAAACAAGCCAAGCAAGAACAATCGATTAGTTAAAGCTGCACAAAATATATATATATACAGGCAAGTTACGTACGTATATAATAGTACCTCGACAGATCTTTTAGCTCATCTTGGTGTTGTGCTTGAACCATGTTGAAATCCAACTTAGCCAGCTCAAGTATTGTAGGATTGAAATCCTGCCTTCTCTCGTAGACATCCATAAACCACCTTGCTTCCATTCTCGGCATCCTCCAATGTAGAGGTAGCTCCAAGGTATGACTCACAAGCATATGAAGATATCCATCATCTTTACTGGTTTTCTCCACGTACTCTTTGAGATGTTTGGCCGCGAACTCTCTTGCATTCTCTAAGATACTCTCCCCTTCCATCATAAGATAAGAGGCCTCATACAAACTTAACATTCCCTCGATATCATCACCCAGACATGCCTGGAAGTGTCCCTCTTTGTCCGTGAAACTATTGAAACTATCTGCAAGAATATATACAAACGCATGTTAACTACGACAAGGAAACAAGAAATCACCATTATTTATAGGTTGGCAGATTTCTAGAAAGGAATAGAGAAAGAAAAAGAAGACAAACCTTGAGATAAGTTATAACCATGCTGCCTTAGAAGTCTGAATCCAAGAGAAGTGGCATGTACGTTATCTTTCACTAGCATATCTCCTTGGTTATCAATGAAAATTCTCTTCAGTATGAACATTATTTGATCCTCAAAATGATAGGCTAACCCAATCCTTTGCAACATATCAATAAGCTCAAGTTGATCACAAAGGTTCAAAGCTCCGTCAAGCATAATCCTTACATCCGCTTTCAGCATGTTGGCTCGTCCTATGTATGACTCTCCCTACGTAGTTATCACAAACATTTTTTGTCAGCTAAACATACGTAGTTATAGTTTGTAGCTAGCTGGTAATCCTGCACGTCCGATATAAATTATGCATATAAACGGACACTAGAGCAACTATTACGTACCACGAATTCATTTTTGAGTGACTGTACGAAACCATAATCCGAAGTTCGATTTGGCCAATTTCCCGACCTCCTGTTAATTTGTTCCTCAGCGGCTTGAGTGTTTACCATACATCGAACTTGATAAGAGAGATGAGCATTGGTTGACAATGACGACTGGAGTGAAGTTCGAGTTGCGTATGACAATCTTGGCATATAGACAGCAGGAAAGGAATTAACTAGAGGAAGATTCATAGTAAGAATCACTAATTACTGCTATAAAAGAGAAGCGAGTGTGAGTTTCTTTGTTGAGGATCTGATTAGTATTGAACGCCCATTTTATAGAAATTTCTGTATGCTGGTAAGATTCTATAAATAATTAACATGGCTCCCAGTAGCCATTTTTATATTGGGATATCGGGATACAAGCTTTGATAGACACCTGACATTGCATGTGATAGAAGATTGTTTTCTTCCGTCACGGAATCTCTTGGAGATGCAATTTGGGACATATATTTATATGAATGATGATAGAATAGGTTGCATGATCACTCTTTATGATGTACAAGATATTATTAATTAGTGCCAAAAAATACCCTACCTAGTAGTGGTAGTGGTTTCTCGTTTTCGTAGTAATATTTTATATATAGTAAGTGCTTGTACTTTTAGTAAATAAAATTACGAAAAATCTCTCCGGCGTGATCTTGACGACAGATGTCATATCACGTATATACGCTGCTGTAGATGAAGTGAACGTAGCAAGTAGCAATTACTTTCTTATCAATGACTAAACATTTGATAACGGAAATTCATCATTGCTATAGCTCTACTATTAGGTTACGAACTTACGAGAGGTAACAAAACTGGACTATTCTTTCGGCGGCTGCTTTACATCAACTGTGTTTAATCCGATAAAGCTTATACCACTGATGAAATATTTGACCTTAATCTTCGAGATTACATATCGTAGCCAATTCGTCTAGGATCTATAAACAAATTTGTTTATGAGGTTTTGACTGATTGTATTATATATGTTGGAATGGCAAGATTCAATTGATCTTCGTCATCCGAGGCTAGTTGAAGTATTGAAACAAAAAAGACTATTTCATCTTTGAGGGAGAAATTGTTATTTGAAAAAGTCACGCTGGATAGCAAAAGGTTAACATTAAAAAAAATATGCAAGTAAACAAAAAAGAATGCTTTATCCTCTTGTGCATTTTTTTTTAAGGTGGAGAACAATATGGAGCACCAAACCCCGCCAATTTAATTGTGCATTTTTAGTTGGGACTGACATGTCCTGTTCACCAGTCTCCTGGATAATTGTAAGGGGTCTGCACTGGTTAGATTTCCTAGGCATTTTGGCTTTGGCATTGGCGTGTCCTTATCACCCAGGGCCTAGACAATTGATTGAGATCCGCATTATTTAAAAACTTCTCCATTATTGGATGGTCGTCCCTACTCACCTTAGTCAGCATGATGCAGATACTGCATATATGCATGGTTAGTTGCAGGAAGATCCTTCATTGTGCTCTACTTAACTGGATAAGGTTTTCTTCTTCTTATTTTTTATAAAAAAAGGGCACTGTCTTCTGCTACTTGGTCCCATGAAATCTGTCACAGATATTGTCGATAACATTGTTATTTTTTATACTTACAATATTAGTTAACATGACATTTTAACATAAAGTGGCATGGAACAATTTTGATCGTTAACTCTCTGTTTGCTTTGTTGGTTCCAACTCTACCAATTTCAAATTTTTAATTATTATATATATATATATATTATAAAATTTTATTAATAATAGTTTTAAAATAAAAAATATATATATACTTTTTATTTTTATTTTAAAGCTCATTTCATTTCAGACAAAACAATCAAGGTGTCAGTAATCAAACTATTAAAAGGTCACAAATAGTCACAAATAGCCACAAAAAAGTGGAATGCCCAGAAAAATATCCTATATAATTAAAAAAGACAACTACAAACTTGCCCAAGTCTGGTTATTGGTCAGGTATAACCAGCCCCACTCAGACCATATGAGCTTCAGCTAACAGATATTTGGAAACATAGGAACTCCGACAGTTACCACGAATGCCTCGAGGAAAAGTTCCAAATAAAAGAAAATTCAAGGCAATCAAAAAGATAAATAAATAATTTTCTATGGCACTATGCTCCTTCAACACATGGATAATTAAGCTCTTGACATCCTCTACAAAGCTAATGTTACCACCTTACGCTTTCTGGAATCTGATGTTGCTCAGTATCTAAATCTTGATATTGAAGTAGTCAGGATCGAAGTGATGCAATCTTACATAACCATCTTCACCTCCACTTGAGAAACTGCTCGTTTAATATCACACAGGTGAAACAAGAACTTAGTAAAAGACCTAGTTTGCGAAGTTGTCTGTGGAATAATGTAGTATTCCTAGCACACGCAGACATGTCTTTCAAACTTTTTTCATTATTGATTGTTTTCAAATTCTCGAGAAACGTCACCAGATATCGAAGGTCTGATTTGGAGGCAGTAAAAGCTTGGCAACATGTGTAATTCTAGGCATCAACTTTTATAGTTCAATGTGCTATTGGAGTGTGACCAGATCGTTTATGAATACCAGAGAGCCTGACTGTAAAATGTTCGAGTGGACATGCCTCGTCATTGAATGAAAAAAAGAGCACATGGTGGATGCATAGTTTAGAGCAACATAACCATAAGGAAAACAGTACATAATTACCATTTAGATGCAATGGGAAACCAAACAGGCTAATATACCATTCTTAAATTTATCTGAGATGTTATAGTTTCAAACAATAAAACCAACCAACACAACCCACTTAATGCTCAAGTAAACTGATGCAAAATGATTAAAGCAAGTTTAAAATTCAGCTTAGCTAGACTAAGATAGACTGTTGAAGTTACTAAGACTATGCAAATGCATGGAAGCACATAAGGGATGGAACATTTTTAAACGAAAATATGAAAGGAAATAATGGACTCCATCTGATTCAGCAATACTGGGTACCAATGTACCGAGAGCAACAAAGCAAAAAGAACTAATACCTCTTCCCATCAGGGTTGAAAGCCAAAGCATTTATAGGTCCAAAATGGCCTTTCACCCCTCCAATTTCTTCTTGAAGAATCTAAATAAGCAAGTCAATTAACTATTAACGCAAAAATCCACAACACCACAGATCTTCATATCATAAAGAAATGTACATGATAAAAGAACTCACCTTGTCATAAAACTTGGCCTCAAACTTGCCAGCACGATGATCAGTTGTAGTCACAGCTGATGCATCCTGACCACCACCAAGTACAACCTGCAAAGCACAGCTAGCAGTTATATCCAGTAGAAAGTAATGAAAAACATGCAAAAGCAAGTATTCAGTGCAACATCACTTAATCGGTTTTAATTATCAGTTATGATTATCTTTGTCACCCATCAAAGGTTAATCAATATGGTTATGACTCAGCTACAGCATTCACTACTGTAAAAATTGGATAACGGAAAGGAGATGATGGAGATGAACACACTTCAGTGTTTTGCATCAAATTTCCACTATTAGGCCCCAAATCCAACTTCTTGATTGCAAACCCAATTTATTGGCGTGAAATCAGTAATGGAACTTACCTAATAACACATACTCATGCTGAATCTGAAGCATATAAACAAACGCAAGCCAGCCAAAAATCGGCACATTGAGATGCTGGTTTTAGTAATAAATTAGCCAATGATATGAAACTAAGAAAAGAAGGACAACATGGGACTATCATTGTTACTCTAACTTTAGAAGCGGCCCAAACATATCAGTGACCCTCCAATGTTTCCTTTATCACTTTAATTCCTTGGAACACTTGTGCGCTTGCAATTAGTCAAGAGTAAATTTTAACATTTCACTGAGCACATATAACATACAACAAATTAACTAGCTCACCAGCAGAAATACAAAATGTGTTCACTAATACATAGGATCTTTCATGAGCAACATTGATCGACAGCGATGATAACCAAAGATGAAGAAATTTCCAAAAATATGAGTAAAACGAGTACAATAGTCAATACATCACCGATACATACATGATTGAGAAGTGGAGACATTGCAACAGCATTGACCGGGCGTTCTGTCACATAGGTCTTGATGAGAGTCAACGTTCTAGTGTCCCAAAGCTAAAGGGAAAAAAACATGAAAGAATGCCTTAAACAACCATTGTAAAATCAAAAGAGAGACAAAGAAACCATTAACAATTGGAAGTAATGGTAGGAGCGTACCTTGGCAGATTTATCCAGAGAACCAGTGAGGAAATGAGAACCATCTGCAGATTTTGCAAGTGATGTTATCCCCTTCTTATGCCCAACTTCCTGATCTGATTCTTTCAATAATTTACCAGTCTGAAAGTTATTTTATTAATCAGTTCAAACCCTCAAATCTTATTCTACAATCTCTTCGCACCATCATAACAAGACAACAGTGCAAAATGGGAATTAGGTACTTCACACATAACCACACAAGTAAGCCAGAAAAAGCAGTTACCTCAGAATCCCATATTCGAATGACAGCATCCTCTCCGGCGGTTATCATAGTCCTGTTAAGAGGACCCCAAACAGCTCTATTGATTCTCCCCTGGGGGCCCTTTAGTATATGCACAGATTCACCACTCTCTAGAAAACAACATTATGGACGTAATAACAGATGTAAAATATATAATGCCTCGAGAAATGTATCAGTATATATATAGTGATAAAAGTGGTAATGGAACTGACGATTAGTGGGGTCTTTAGCAATGCGTTTGACATGGATGGCAGAAGGCAAACCCATGAAGGGATCTGTGGTGATAATAGCAAGCTTCTCCCCCACAGAAAAGTCCACAGACCGAGCAGGTGAATCGAAATTGAAAGAATACAACTGAGCTCCTGTCTGAACATTCCAGAGCTTGGCTGTCTGGTCAGCGCTGCCCGTGATCAATCTCATTGAATCCCCTGATAGAGACTCATTGGTCAGTCTAGACATCACTCTTATGACAACTGGATAAAAATAATTAGCAAGAAAGAATGACGAAAAGAGTCTTGACAAATATGTACACTTACTCGAGACATCGCAGCACCAGACAGCACCATTGTGGCCACGATAAGTGCCGAGGCGCTCACCATTGTCGGCAAACCAAACGGTAGGATTGTGGTCCTTGGCACAGGAGAAGAGAAGGTCACCTTCTCTGTTGTACTTTAAGAATGTCAAAGGCCTTTCATGCCCTTTCATCAATATCGGCCTCATCTTCCTTCCTAAGACACGAAATCTATCAAAAAGCAACCGATCAATTCTACTACCAAGTAACAAGCAATTTTCTAAATCCATTATAAAAATCGAATTTAACTATGCATAAAGCCACATACGAGATCAAAACCGACTGGTTTAATAATAAAATAATCATAAATTTCCAGACCAGACCGTAGGTATTCGCTAGCTCCAAGCGAAGCTTATTGAGAGCCCTGGGATAGAGTGAGAAAACACAAACGTCCCTACCTTACCTGTTCCCGCAGATGCGTTGATGTGATGAAACAGCGGATAGTAATGAACGTAGTAGAGAGGTTGGTAGCGAACTACGCTGCGCGGCTGGTTGATGGGGGACCTACGCTGCACGGGCGTTTGATGGCGGAACTATGCTGCACGGACGGTCGACGGCAGAACTACTCTGTGCGGGAGGTTGACGTGGCAGCGACCCCAAAACTGGTAAAGAAGATGACACTTTTGAGCGCTGGAGAAACTGAATTAGCCGTCTGAATTCGACGAAAACCCTAAAGTATGGGTAAAATAGTAAAATGATTTATGGTTATCGGGTTCCAAATGTTTTATGTTTTTCAATATTATATATTAATTCGAAGTATTTAAAATAGAGCTTACATGAAAAGGTTTATAAAAAAAAGTAAGATTAAAAAAAACTATATATATATATATACACACTCTCGTGAATCTTATTGATTAAATGGAGAATGGAATTTGTTCTAAAAAATAAAAAATATATACGGACATCTTAATACCTAAGCCTAAGTTGATCAATTGCCGTTCATATACGGACAGTACTGAAGAGGAATGTTTGAAACGGTAGAGACCATATTTTGCCATTTCTACTTATAGCTGCAAGTCGTGCATGAGTGGGCTGTTTGCATTTTATCTAACCCAAAAAGGTCAACAAATGATGCCCATGTCTTGTTGGGCCTTTTCTTCTCTTAAAATTCCTTATGGTGGGTTCCCTGTGGGCATAGCCCGCTGCATTCGGATCCGAATTATTCATTAGATTTTTTGTATTCCCATCAGTTTTAACACCTTTCGGTTTCTTCTTCTGTTTTTTTTTCTTTTTTTTTTTTTTGGTGAAAAACACCTTTCGGTTTCTACTCCTACGTGCATAGCCTACCGTTACCCATACCCATACGGATCCGCCGCTTGTACAATGCCCTTCAGTTAAACAGAATCCATCGTGAAACAGAGACGGCAAGAGACAAGAGTTGTTCTGACGAAGCCATCATGAAGAAAACAATCTAGGCTTTCATGTAAACTAAGGTACGGTCCAACTTGTCGTCCACGGATACAGAAGAAAAAGGTTCCAACTTGTCGTCCACGGATACAGAAAAAATCAAACACAATCCAATGAGCAGGAAAAGAAAATGGATATGCGTCATATCACAGTGAAACCTGGACTGGCAAACACCAATTTATCTAATATAGGAATGGGGGAATAGATTTTTTCAAGCCTTGAAAAGAAAGCCTAAATTTATCTCACTTGGTTGCTGCTGGCTTTTTGTCGTCAGGTATTTTGCTGGTTTTGGTCTCTGGTGCTGCTGTGGATGCGTCTACTTTCTTTGTGTCCGCCTTTGCTGATGCATCAACAACGGGGGCGACGGGGTTTGGTTCAACTGGGATTGGCGATGATTTTGCATTGGGATTGTGTTTGGCCTCTGTTGCTGATGAGGAGGCGTCTACCTTGATGGTGTCCGGCTTTGCATATGCATCAGAAACAGCAGCAACGGGGCTTGGTTCAACTGGGTTTGGCAATGATTTCTCATCGGGATTAGATTCAGTCTCTGTTCGTAATGTGGACGCCTCTACTTTCTTTGCGTCCGCCTTAGCAGATGCATCAACAACAGCTACAAGGGGGCTTGGTTCAACTGGGATTGGCGATGTATCCACAGATTTTCCTTTGAGATGGGATTTGGTCTCTGTCGCTGATGTGGATGTGTCTCCTTTCACAGTTCCCACTTTCACAGAAGCATCAGCAATTGATGTCTCTTTGGAGATGGTTTTTGTTGCTGATGAGGATGCGATTTTCTCTGTGTCCACCTTTGCAGGTGCATGATCAACCAAGACAACATCGGTGCTTAGTCCAACTGGAAGTGGTGATTTATCGGCAGGTCTAGCGACAAGCCTCGTCTCTGCTGCTGAGGTGGGTGCGTCCACTTTCTCTGTTACCACCTTTGGAGGAGCATCAGCAACATCAACAACAACGGGGATTGGTTTACCTGAATCAATTGATTCATCCGCAGGTGTCCTAATTGTGGGTGGATCTACTTTATTTGTTTCCATCCTCACTGGAGCATCATCTAGGCTTGGTTCAAATGGGATTGGTGCTTTACCCTTGGGTGCCTCGCTGGGTATCGTCTCGGTTGCTAATATAGTAGTTGGGTTAGCCTTCTCTGTTACAGGTGTCTCGACAGCAGAAACAACGGGGCTTGGCTTAACTGAAATTTCAGCCTCTGTAACTGTCGTCGTATCATCAGAAACCTCGGCAGGAGTTTCAGTCATTTTTTGCGTCAAAGCCTTGGCCAGCTTTTCAGCCATTTCTTGCTTCAATGCTTCTACCGGCTTTTTGCTCTGTGACTGCTCTATATTCCTTAGCTCCACAGCTTGTTCGGCCTGTGATGGTTTCTCCACAGGTTTTTCATCATCTAGTGATTTTGCCAGCTTTTCAGACCCTTCTTGCTTCAATACTTCTACCGGCTTTTTGCTCTCTGACCGCTCTTTATTCCTTAGCTCCGCCGATTGTTCAGCTTCTGATGGTTTCTCTTTTTCCGCAGGTTTTTCAGCATCTAATAATTCTTTTTTCAATTGTTCCGCAGGTGCTGCATCACTTCTTGCTGTTTCTTTTACCTTCTGAACATTCTGCAAATAGAGAATGTCATTTCAAGTAGTAACCATCCAAGACGTTTCAAATGACAAGATTAATTACACTTGTAGGAAGATGAATAACCAACGGCTAATTTCCTTTGATACAAAATCTAAGATTTGTACAGACCTGCAGACATTATTTCTTTCATATTTTCTAGTTGTCCTCCTATATAACTCTATACCCATGTCTAAGTGAATAAAGACAAGAAGCACACATACAGATAGATCGGTGGGACCATAAACTAAGACCTCTGTCCCGGGCATATGAATACCTAAGTTGGAATCTCATTTTTCTTCTGATTCCTCGTTGGAAGAATCCGTTAGCCTTTATGGGAAATAATCCAAACAACTATGTAATTGATTAAGGTTCTCTTGTGAACGATTCAATAGGTTCTAACTTGATATACTTTAAGTTTCTTTCTCCACAATACAGATTGAGGCAGAAACTTACTCTGTTCCAGAACAGGGTAGCTATAAAATACAACTGACATCAACTCCATTTGATTTCATTCGTTATTTTTTTAAAAAAATTAAAATATCTATCATCAGTAATCATGACTAATACATGTATTGTAATCACCAATCACGAAAGGGTGGTTCGTTCTTTTTCATAAGAAAAATCTGAATAACGCGATTAAAGATACAGTTTTTAAGCGGGAAAATGAATCATAATTTTACCTCCATGAAAACCTGACTCATAGATCGTCCCTTGATACTTTGATCGTCACCGGATTTATCATCGTCAACAATCTCCTTAACCTCTGCAGTCCCACCAATCTCTCTCTCAACGACCCTCTTTTCCTCTTTGACCGTTTGCTCAGGAGCAGAACCGGCTCCTACCGTCACCACCTTCTCCTTGGGAGGCCGGGGAGCCTGGGTCGGCCCATCTGCCAATACCTTTGGCTTGGATGCGCAGGCTCCCATATTCCACTTTTTTTTCTCTAAAACGTTGGTTCCTCGTTCTCTTCCTTTCCGCACAAGTCTTTCACAGAAAATGAAAGAAAAAAATTATCGAAAGGGTATGTGATCAACTAATCTGGGAAGCAAATATTTACGGAAACTCAATGAAAATGAGGATTTGAATAGTTTCTCCGCTCCGACATTTGTTCTGTGGTGGAGAAGGGTGGGATATATATAAATATACCTACGTATATACTACCTGCACACACACATGAGAGAGACTTATATGGTGGCTGGATAGCAGGACAGGGAGACAGAGGGACAAAGGGAAACAAGTTTCCAAGCGTTACCATTTTGTTTTTCAGGAAATCCGGACCTAACCTTATTGTTACTAAATCTGTTACAATAATTATGGCAACAAGTGCGTCAAGATGTAGGACGTAACATTTTGAGGGCGGCTTTTGAAATTTCAAGATATTTGACTCAGGAATTTGATCTGTTTTTCTGGGTCGTTGCATGTGTGTATTACTTTACAGTATTATTATTATGTCACCCTTTGATCCTTCTTTCTGCTTAGATACAGTACAGCAGTTCAGCGAGGCAGAGGGTATTCGAGTCGGCCATTGCAGTAAGCATCCCTACTCACAGGTTGGATCAAGCACATTTCGATTTCGTATAAGCACTATATCTTCAGGATATGAATGTGCTTGTAGTAGTGGAGGTCACATTAGGGAAGAATTAATTAACATTATAAACTGCAACTAATGGCAAAACCTTATTTCCCTTATCTATTTTTTGACTTAATTATACTATATTAAGAGATTAGCTGGAGTGTTTCACATTTCTTATCTATTAGTGGAAGTTTTCCATATCGTACGGACATGAAGACCACTCCCCAGGTTGCCCTAATCATTATTCTTTTAGTACAAATTTTTCTGTAAGCAAATGGTATTTCTCCCTTTCGAATCATGACCATTCACTTGGGTAGTTCATCTCACGCGAGAGAATCCAGAAACCCGAATATTCAGTATTTGGGCCGACACTTGTGAGCCCAAGCCATCGTAAGGCGAAGAGGGAACTTCGCCGTCACTTTGGCAGAAACCACACTATCATCTTCTTTTCGTTCCATCTATGGCAGGTCAATAACCGACGATCTGGAGTTGAAAACTTGAACCCGAAGCTGTACTTTTATAACAAAGAACAATCGTTTCCTCTGTGAACCTATAGCCCCGTAGCCTAATTACAAAACCGGCGTCCGAAGGCAGTGGAAACCACCTGTGTTAAGGAATTGCTACCAGTTTCCCCCCGCCACCCTTTTTGTCTCTACTTGATTATGCCAGTACCCAGATGGCGAAACGTGCTGCTGCTCAAGGACACACTGATTCCTGCTTTATCTCAATCAACAATATCAATTACAAAAACCCATTATGCCTCAATTCATTCCACACCCGCCATGTCTGAGAAGTGGAAGGGCAAATGGAATTACGTAAGCTTTGAAATTTTAACCGTTTCATTATATTTCGCGGAAAGTTCTCTTATTTTATGGTGTTCATTGCCTATATGGGGAACTGCGTGGAATTGGATTGACATGTTGGTTCCGGTAATGATAGTACTACGTTGTTTTGCTTATTTTGCATTAGTGGAGTGAGTTGATGAATTGTTGGTGCTTCCATGGCTGAAAGTTTTAGGAAAGTAAGAAGATTGTTACTTATCTGTAATGTGGTAACTAGCAGAAACTTTTTTATTTATGGAATTCTGGGTGTTGTTGTATTATAGAACATTATGTTAATATTGCATCAGTTAGCAATCGTGTGCCTATGGTCATCTATGCGAAGGAATGAAAGTTATTTTCTTTGTTCCCAGGATGCCGGAAAGCTACAACAACCGTCTAAGGTATTTATTTTTGATTTACTTTTGCGATTGATACAATATGCTAGGAGTTACAAAATAAATCTTCACATAATTGAAGGTTAAGGAACCTCTGCATATCTGACCTGTCAGTAGCCTTTGCTTGTATTTTTTTGTTTCAATTTTAGTATGTGATGTTGCAAAAATGAACACAGAGCCATATACGTTATTCAATCCGCCAAAAACGGGCTGATACAAAGAGAGCACTGAAAGACCTTCTTTTTAACAGCGGATGTACTAAGGTGCGTTTTCATGTTGCCTTACCTGATTATTAAGGTTTTCCTGACTCTGAATTATAAGATATGTGTTGCAAGACATATTTTTTAGAATTTACTATTGTGTTCAGAATTTGGCTTGCCAAAAGCATTTTGTTTAGCAGTTCCATAAGGAGTGCATGAACTTAGGTTTCTATTGCTTAAATTTTCTATTGTTAGTAATGACAAAGAATTGAAAACAGTATGTCCTAGGGGAGATTCAATGACAGATTTGCATCTTTAATATTTTGGATACCAGGTAGAACCCGTGCAAAGTTACTCATTTAATAATTGGAAATTCATATTTCCAGCATGAAAGCAGATAATCCTTTGAACATGGATGCTAAAAGAGAGATTTTTAGGCTAAGTTATGCCTTTGAGCTTGATATATATCCAGAAGATTGACTATTTTACTGCATTCTACCATTTTAATTGAATTTCCATTAGAGATCAAGTAGATGTGTCCCTGGTTTGGCAGCACCCTCAAAAATTGTAATAGTTGGAAAGGCATCCCCCTCAGAATTAGTGATGACTCAATGGATGGAATGTTTTATGCTTAAATTCTTGAATCGTATGTTAAACATCTCACACATGACATCATTACATGCATATATAATGTCATGTGTTCTGTCTGTTGTTTAGAACAAATCCGTTCCAGTTACATGTGTTCCTTTGGTTGCATATTTCTCAAAAAATGCCGTTTATTTTGAGTTTACATGCCACTTTTTGCCTAATTTGTGGGGCTAATGCTTGCATTTGTTCCAGGATGATAGCCGACTTTGGTCATTTGATGCAGATCACTCAGTTAGTTCTAAACCGAGAAGGAAGAAATTAGCTCAGCATACTAAAAAACCGCATCGTGAGAAGATAAAAGGTGAAATTTCCTTTTGTGTTTGTTATTTACGTTTTATTTTACTTGTTACACTCAGGGAATCTCCTGGGCAAGCGTTTAAAACCTTGCAGATCATCTCATTAACTCATCCTATTTTATGACTATGATCAGCATAATGTTGTAGATGCTGCTTTAGTAGTGGGACTGTGTACTCAAACAATAGAACATAATCAAGTTGTATGCAAATAAAATATGTGTTTTCCTTGAATGAAAAGAAAACTGATGAAGGCTAAAATTTTCATAGCTGTTGATCAAAGTGTCCAAGAGAGTATAGGGCATTTTTAAGAATCTTAATAAGAAAGATACTGTGGGATAAGGAGAGTTTTGTAGAAGACAACATTTCAAAATAAGAATCAGTTGATAGAATAAAAGTTCTGTTGACCTTTCAGTATGATTATAAGGTGAGGAAGTCTGACCTGCATGCATGATCTCTCTTCAAAAGACAACAATAATAAGATCCAGTTAAAATATGATGTCTTACATATGCGTGCATTTTAACAAAACTTGGTGATTCTCATGTCAAATGTTCAGGCAAACATAGAAGAGATCGTTTCTCCGGAGATTTTGATGATCCTGAGTCAACTTTCGAAGCTACCTTTGGAGACAAATCGTATACTTGGTCTTTTGGGAATTCTTTTCGGAGCTCCACATCTGGATTTCAGTGGAAAGAACATTCAAATTGGACAAATTGGAGATCCAGAGGATGGGATTCTGCCAGTGAAAATAAATCTTGCCATGAGTCCGATTCTGTCGGATCCTGTTCTGACAGGACAATACTTGGTTTGCCTTCCACCGGTCCTTTGAAGATAGAAGATGTTAAAAATGCGTTAGTGCTCCTGTCCTTTTGTCTGTATTGAGGTTTTCCATTCTGATTAAATGAAGCGTATTATTAGTTGGTGCTATTGTTGATTAATTTTGTTCTTGGTAATCCTTACAGTTTCCGATTGTCAGCCTTAAAATGGCATCCTGATAAACATCAAGGTCCTTCACAGGTCAGTTGATGAGTTTCTTCCCTTTCAAATGTTCTGGCAGTCTTGGTCTACTTTTGTTCATTTTTATGGTCCTGTCAATTACCTTCAGCATCAGCTTATAGTTAAGCTGATCATTGCCTTACTAATGAAAATCTTTGTGTGCTTATGGCATCTGATCTGAGTATCTGAAGAAGAAAATGACTGTGATAGGAAACTGAGAATGTTATTAAATGAGTTTAATTTGAGAATCTGCATTAATAAGAAAATGAATGCCAGTTTTAAGTCTTCTTTGCTTTTAGCTCTTTATGGCTTAAACAACTACATTCCCAACTCTTCGAATTAACTATAACCAACAGTGAAAGACATGTTGTGTCAGCAAGGTAACTCTGAGCAAATCATGTAACCATCCACCTTTGAACTAAAAAGAAAATATTTTTTTAATCTTTTCTGGTGGGAGCATTTAAAGGATTATCTGTGTGTGTTTGCAGGCTTTTGCGGAAGAGAAATTCAAACTTTGTGTTAACGCTTACAAATCACTATGTGAGGCTCTCTCCTGAGTCCAAGCAGCTCACACACAGGTTTACTTTTGGAGGAAGCCTGAGCAGTGCAAGGCTGTTGAATTATATTGTCAGCTGCGCGTCCAATGCTCTTTCTTCCTTCTGCATTTAATTCACAAGAAATTGTCTGCTCCACCAAGAACGCCCTTCTTTCGATGTGATCATGGCGGTTCTGATAGTTAGCTTGACCAGCCATCTAAACGTACCTTCCAAGATAATTTGCAAACTTCCGGATCCATTGATTCCGTTCTCAACAACTATACTAATAGTTAGGCTGTAATCTACAATCATAATTATTTTATGAGTTTTCTGATCCCTGCGCTTCCTATTTTCAGAATTGTCTTCTTAAGGATATGATTTCATTACCATGGGATAGGCTGTGGGACCTGGTAAAGTTGAATTTTAGCGAACATAAAAAGTCCCTCTAGAAATCGCGCTTTGTACTTGTCGGCACAACCTGTTGTCATGCTGGGACCTCCTGAAAGTCTATCTTGAGGAAGATAACCACGATTGCCAAATCCTGCCAATACAAGATAAGCATAAATTTTCCCTCTATTCCGTGTCCGGATACTGCTGTATGCAAGTGGCTTGTTTTGACAAGGAACCAATCGCTGACTTTTCAATTTAGTTAATAGTTGATAAGACTTTCTACGCTGATCCATTCCAAAACCAGCAATTCAATGATTGATTTAGAGAAGAATGATAATAAGAAATATACCTTTTTTAGATGGGGAGATTTAACCATCCTTTCTCAACAGCTTCTGCTCAGCAGAAGATCAACAACACTTCCATATAACATAATCTTCCAGTCCCAACAACAGGTCTAAACGTAGCAGACCTGTGTTTTGTGCCAAGCATATTCTGTAGCTTGCCAATGGCGATATGATTAACCCACCTGAAAAGGGGATTAGAAAGAAGCCAAGCAGTGGCCATGTAAGAGAATCGGCTATAAAGCTTGATCGCAAGATTGAATTTCTTTGTTTAGGTTAATACCCTTCACGGCTTCACCTGCTCCACGGAACAAGTACCCCACCTTAATCCCTCATCCTAAATAGACAAACCTGTCCCTGTTTAGCTCAAAAAGGTATAATAGCAGTCCTTACTGATGGAGTACATTTATTGGTAGCAAAACTACAACCATAAGTAGACAGATTTCCACTTTTGGAGTTCTAAAAACCAAAAAGAAAGGTATGTGGTACTATAAATCAACTTAATCGTTGTACTCTAATCCCTGCGTTCTCTGTAAAATTTATTCTACAAGGTGATGATCGTACAAATGTGCGTCCACGCTTCAGGAAACCCTTTCACGTTGGTTGACAAGATGTCTTGAAAGAACAGAAACATGGTCAGAAAGCCGCAAAAATAGACAATGCAAGGACTCCCACAGCTCCCTAATCAATGCATTACCAGTCTTGGATTTTATCAAACTATTCCATGAGTGGCACTGCATCATTAGCGATAATTGGATAATGGTCTCCCTCTTCTTTTTCTGTAGCTTCTGCATGATTTCCATCAATGTTTTCACTTCCTCCATCCTCTGTTGTTGCCGATAAAGTCTGTTCTCGCTGCCCTTGCCCGACCATCATATGCATTAACAGTTCTTCTGGCTTCAAGTCCGCACCAGGATTAACTGAGTTATTAGTCTGCTTAGACTTCTTTCTGTACAGATCATCAAGTTGATGATAATAAGGACAAGTTTTTGAATCTTGGGGTCTTTTCTTGTTGCTTTCCTTTGCTCTCCTGAAGTACTTGTTCATATTTTCCCATTTCTCTTTGCACCTTTTTGCGCTTCTATCATATCCGAGCTTTTTCATGGCAACTGATATCTCCTCCCACAGAGGTCCTTTAGGTCCATCATTTTGATATTGAAGATCGAGATTACTTCTTAGCCTTATCAAGTCCTCAATCTCTTCTTTGGGCCATCTTGATGAGCTCGCGCTGTGTAACTTCTCATTGGAACCGGTCTCCTGTGTCTTCACCACTTTCTCTACCGGACCCACTTGATACTCTACCGGAACTATTTGGTTATGAGGAAATTGGGGAGGGTTGGTGTGGTTGTAATCAGGCAACTGATCCGAGACTGTCTGATTTTCAGTGGATTGCACTAAGCCAGCCTGCTCCGAAAGCTTTTGTAAGAATGCAAGTACGGCTGCATCTTTTGCAGCTGTAATTGATCTTTCTTGAACTAGAAGCTCGCGTTCTTTTTTAATCCTTTCCTGTTCTTGCAGCTTCCAAGCTTCCTCTCTCGCCATTCTATCTTGTTCACATTTCTCTATGGCCTCAATAAACTTCTTTTGCCAGCTCTCTTGCTTGTCAATCACTTGTTGCATCAAATTCCCAATAAAATCTGTCAATTTCCTCTTCTTCTTTCTCATTCCTTTTGATTCTTGACTAGAAGTGGACGCAGTCGAAGTTGACATAGTATCAACAGTGGTATTCATAACCGGACTATGAACTGAAGTCGGAACAGCATTCGGGACGAAACTTACTGGAGTTACCGAGGCCGGAGGCATGTAAGGGTGGACCTTATCAGGAGATGGAGAATATACCACTCCATTATTCTCAAAAGCTTCTAGTTGCTCAAAAAATCTATAATTCTTGCCACTTGGCCGGCCAGACCGGCCATCCTTGGTTCTTCTATGATACTTGTAAATGTTCTCGAACTTCTCCTTGCATTTCTTGGCATTCCGGCTATATCCAAGCTCTGCCAATTTCCTGACAACCATAGTTTTCCCACAGAGAAAAACCCCTCTTAGTCTCGCTTCAATAATTGACCAGAAACCGACCAATCAACGCTATCTAAGACCAGAATATAACTTAAAAATTACACAGTAACTGCAACTATATTTCCACTTTAATATAACCCATGTGAACTTAGGCGCTAAAAACGAGCGCAAATCAGTTTGAACTCGGACAAGAGGGATAGAGGAAAGAACAAGAAAAGCAGTTTGCCTTGTTTCTATAGTGGGCAAGCAAGAGCTATTCCCCTCAGTAATTGAATATGAAGATAGGAGTCTTATGCAAATCAACCAAGTCTATGCAAGGCCCAAGGAAAGAAGGAAACCAAAGAGAGCTAAGCATAGCTTTCACTTCATTTCTTAGAAAATTTTGAGGTGAGACAAAATAGATATACCAAACTGACCTAGAAACTTCTTCCCATAGAGGAGCTTTAAGACTGGTTGGCATGCTGGGACCTCCTGAAAGTCTATCTTGAGGAAGATAACCACGATTGCCAAATCCTGCCAATCAAGATAAGCATAAATTTTCCTTCTATTCCGTGTCCGGATACTGCTGTATGCAAGTGGCTTGTTTTGACAAGGAACCAATCGCTGACTTTTCAATTTAGTTAATAGTTGATAAGACTTTCTATGCTGATCCATTCCAAAACCAGCAATTCAATGATTGATTTAGAGAAGAATGATAATAAGAAATATACCTTTTTTAGATGGGGCGATTTAACCATCCTTTCTCAACAGCTTCTGCTCAGCAGAAGATCAACAACACTTCCATATAACATAATCTTCCAGTCCCAACAACAGGTCTAAACGTAGCAGACCTGTGTTTTGTGCCAAGCATATTCTGTAGCTTGCCAATGGCGATATGATTAACCCACCTGAAAAGGGGATTAGAAAGAAGCCAAGCAGTGGCCATGTAAGAGAATCGGCTATAAAGCTTGATCGCAAGATTGAATTTCTTTGTTTAGGTTAATACCCTTCACGGCTTCACCTGCTCCACGGAACAAGTACCCCACCTTAATCCCTCATCCTAAATAGACAAACCTGTCCCTGTTTAGCTCAAAAAGGTATAATAGCAGTCCTTACTGATGGAGTACATTTATTGGTAGCAAAACTACAACCATAAGTAGACAGATTTCCACTTTTGGAGTTCTAAAAACCAAAAAGAAAGGTATGTGGTACTATAAATCAACTTAATCGTTGTACTCTAATCCCTGCGTTCTCTGTAAAATTTATTCTACAAGGTGATGATCGTACAAATGTGCGTCCACGCTTCAGGAAACCCTTTCACGTTGGTTGACAAGATGTCTTGAAAGAACAGAAACATGGTCAGAAAGCCGCAAAAATAGACAATGCAAGGACTCCCACAGCTCCCTAATCAATGCATTACCAGTCTTGGATTTTATCAAACTATTCCATGAGTGGCACTGCATCATTAGCGATAATTGGATAATGGTCTCCCTCTTCTTTTTCTGTAGCTTCTGCATGATTTCCATCAATGTTTTCACTTCCTCCATCCTCTGTTGTTGCCGATAAAGTCTGTTCTCGCTGCCCTTGCCCGACCATCATATGCATTAACAGTTCTTCTGGCTTCAAGTCCGCACCAGGATTAACTGAGTTATTAGTCTGCTTAGACTTCTTTCTGTACAGATCATCAAGTTGATGATAATAAGGACAAGTTTTTGAATCTTGGGGTCTTTTCTTGTTGCTTTCCTTTGCTCTCCTGAAGTACTTGTTCATATTTTCCCATTTCTCTTTGCACCTTTTTGCGCTTCTATCATATCCGAGCTTTTTCATGGCAACTGATATCTCCTCCCACAGAGGTCCTTTAGGTCCATCATTTTGATATTGAAGATCGAGATTACTCCTTAGCCTTATCAAGTCCTCAATCTCTTCTTTGGGCCATCTTGATGAGCTCGCGCTGTGTAACTTCTCATTGGAACCGGTCTCCTGTGTCTTCACCACTTTCTCTACCGGACCCACTTGATACTCTACCGGAACTATTTGGTTCTGAGGAAATTGGGGAGGGTTGGTGTGGTTGTAATCAGGCAACTGATCCGAGACTGTCTGATTTTCAGTGGATTGCACTAAGCCAGCCTGCTCCGAAAGCTTTTGTAAGAATGCAAGTACGGCTGCATCTTTTGCAGCTGTAATTGATCTTTCTTGAACTAGAAGCTCGCGTTCTTTTTTAATCCTTTCCTGTTCTTGCAGCTTCCAAGCTTCCTCTCTCGCCATTCTATCTTGTTCACATTTCTCTATGGCCTCAATAAACTTCTTTTGCCAGCTCTCTTGCTTGTCAATCACTTGTTGCATCAAATTCCCAATAAAATCTGTCAATTTCCTCTTCTTCTTTCTCATTCCTTTCGATTCTTGACTAGAAGTGGACGCAGTCGAAGTTGACATAGTATCAACAGTAGTATTCATAACCGGACTATGAACTGAAGTCGGAACAGCATTCGGGACGAAACTTACTGGAGTTACCGAGGCCGGAGGCATGTAAGGGTGGACCTTATCAGGAGATGGAGAATATACCACTCCATTATTCTCAAAAGCTTCTAGTTGCTCAAAAAATCTATAATTCTTGCCACTTGGCCGGCCAGACCGGCCATCCTTGGTTCTTCTATGATACTTGTAAATGTTCTCGAACTTCTCCTTGCATTTCTTGGCATTCCGGCTATATCCAAGCTCTGCCAATTTCCTGACAACCATAGTTTTCCCACAGAGAAAAACCCCTCTTAGTCTCGCTTCAATAATTGACCAGAAACCGACCAATCAACGCTATCTAAGACCAGAATATAACTTAAAAATTACACAGTAACTGCAACTATATTCCACTTTAATATAACCCATGTGAACTTAGGCGCTAAAAACGAGCGCAAATCAGTTTGAACTCGGACAAGAGGGATAGAGGAAAGAACAAGAAAAGCAGTTTGCCTTGTTTCTATAGTGGGCAAGCAAGAGCTATTCCCCTCAGTAATTGAATATGAAGATAGGAGTCTTATGCAAATCAACCAAGTCTATGCAAGGCCCAAGGAAAGAAGGAAACCAAAGAGAGCTAAGCATAGCTTTCACTTCATTTCTTAGAAAATTTTGAGGTGAGACAAAATAGATATACCAAACTGACCTAGAAACTTCTTCCCATAGAGGAGCTTTAAGACTGGTGTCTCTAAATGCAGTGTCCATCTCTGACCTTATCTTCAACAAAGCCAAAGTCTCTTGCTGCGGCCACCGGTTACCCATAAAGGAACGGTCACCCTCTTCATCTTTCGTCCTCTCGTCTTCCTCAAACCCACTACCAACCGCTTCATTCTCCGGGCTGACAGTGACTGGACCTATATTTTCCGGTAAGGTAGAAGTTACCTCCATCAGATGACAAAAAATTTACAGCAACGGGAACTCCTCGAGGAAGGTGAATTTTCTTGAGGGTGTAAGGTTAAAATCGTTTTGAGCTCCCTTTTCCCTTTTCTCCTCTTTTTTTTTTTTTCCCCCCTTATCCTTTTTTGGGTTTAAAAACGGGATTTCAAGGCTATATGCCGCTGATTAGCTTGGTTGGGTTAAATATAAAGAGGTGAAAGTAGGGTTTTTGGTTTCTATATAAGTGTGGGCACTTAAACCAGCTGATATTATTGAAATGTCAACTACTGTTGTTGACTGTCACTTTGTACTTTCATTGCAGGCTTTCGTGGTTAAAAAAAACACAAGATAGGAAGTAATAAGGCTCTTTGGTCAACATTTGTGGCCATACATATCCGTTCATACGATGGATGAACCTGGAAAAATCCTTGCTTGAAGGAGACAAAGATGTTTTCGTGGCAATTGGTACTTTGTCCTGCTGGCTAAGTTCGGTTGGTAACTTAATTCCCTGAGACACACGTAGCCAACTCTTCGTGGTCATATGGTCCCCATTGCTCTTTTAACTTTGTCTAAGGTCATAGATTCTCATGTCCGTCAAGCAAGCATGGTTGCACGCAACTCCAGAGTCACCACTCTGTCATATCCTGGAACTGGAATCTGAGAATAGTAATTTTCTCGTTTATCAAAGGTAAATTACACAAAAAATCTAATGTGCCAATCTGTCTTAATTTCTTTCAACGAAGATAGAAAAGCCTGGTCTAAATGGAACCGTGTGACGTCATCGACACACTTCTGAAACGTAAAGTCATATTAAACTTAAATTCCAAAACCTTTTTCTTGACCAAAAGAAAACAATATATATTGATTTCCGAGCTTTTAACTTTTTGAACCCAAGTGTGGATTGTGGAATCGTAAATCCATGTATGGGTCCTATCGTCGAATTGATTGTGGCCACAAACCATTTAACTTTAATGAAAAATGTTATCTTCTGGGTTGGTTTCAGACAAAACTGGATGATTTTTTGGAAATTTCCAGGGTCAAAAGTTTCTGCCCTGTTAAGACGGGGGCAGTAATTGTCGTGGTTGCATATTCAAGTGTAATAAGTAATTTGACTTGACAGCTAACAAAATTCGAGATGATCATGATCATCTAATAATAAGTTTTAATTTTTTTCATCTCGTAATGATTGTCGTGGTGGACATCCTTTTCTTTATTTTTTATTTTTTATATATGATGGAAGAAACTTTGATACAGACCACAGCAAAACAAGTTAATGATTAATTATTGATAATTTTACTATAAAAATCATATATATATATAATAAAATAATTTAATATACGGGGGTCTAGTCTCTCAAATTATTTTAAAATTGTTGCAGGAACAGCTCGTCAATTCTCTCTTTCGATATATAAATGCAGTTTTTGCTCCGTGTGAATCTTTCATTGTTGGAAACTAGGGGAGAGGCCCACACAAGCAAGATGGCCCCATTTGGCCCAACAACTTCAGGACTTGAAACGTTAAGACCAATCCCATCCAATAGTGACAAAAGGACTTTTTATGGAGAAAGCCCAAAATCATCGCACCCTAGAGGAACATACCTATTATACTTCCAATAAAGAAGAAGCCCATCTATCGTTTGCATTGCATCATCGACTCTGATAAGCAAAACGATAGATGCCCAGAAGGTACTCTCTTTTTCGGTCTTCCTTAATGGTCCGAAAGCCTAGAAGCTACACGAGACTACGACAAAGATCGTGAGTTAAGCCCACATTGGCTGCACCCAGAAAATGCCAGAGGCTTCATCATCCTCTCTACCTTTCTCATGGCCGAGCAACAACTAACGAACGAGAGCAAACAATAGAGCATAATTAATTTTAGAGCTAGTAGAGCAACGATGGCACTCATCTCCAGCATCTTTAACAACCGAAGAAGCAGCATTTTCGATCCGTTCTCCGCTTTGGACAACTGGGATCCGTTCAGGGACTTCCCTTTCCCTTCCTCTTCGCTTACGTCTCACGAGAATTCTGCTTTCCTCAATGCCCGCATTGACTGGAAGGAAACCTCGGAAGCCCACGTGTTGAAAGCCGATCTGCCGGGGCTGAGGAAGGAAGAAGTGAAAGTGGAGATTGACGATGGCAGAGTGCTTCAGATCAGCGGAGAGAGGAATGTGGAGAAGGAAGATAAGAACGAGACTTGGCATCGCGTGGAGCGCAGCAGTGGCAAGTTCTTGAGGCGGTTTAGGCTTCCAGAGAATACGAAGATCGACGGTGTCAAGGCTTCCATGGAGAATGGAGTCCTAACTGTTACCGTGCCTAAATAGGAAGTAAAGAAACCTGACGTCAAGGCCATTGGAATCTCTGGATGAGTTATCTCTATGTGATGTGGTGTGGATTTGCAGTGTCTATATATTTGTGCTGTGTTATAAGTACAGGTAGATTGATCAAGTGCTCAAGAAGGCACGAAGTCTGATAGGTTAATAATGGTTATGTGTCGACCCGTTCGATTGTTCTCTATGTAATTTGACTATTGTTATAGTTAATTTTTTAAAAAAAATTAAAGAATAATCTCAAATATTAATTATAAATAACTCTAATTAATTCAAAAATTTCAAAGTGTTTCATATTTTGGTTTTTCTTGGATGAATAATTAATTAATTTTTGTTGACAGGTTTCTCATGGCTGCAAACCATTTTAGCGCGTTTTGTCCTTGTTCCTTCGGATTGATATTTTAGGTCAATTATTATCACCAGCAGCAAATATGGGAAAGGATAATAAATTAAGGATTCTTAAAAACTCGGATGAATAAAGTCCGCCGCCTCAGACTCACTACAGGTATTTAGCTTCTGTGGGTTCCTACTCTGGCTGGTCTCCAATTATCTTGGGTTTACTTTCAATGTTACTTCATGCGGTGGAGTCATTGCTGGAGTGGATCATAAACTAGTAGTTCGTTAGACATATCGAGTGGTGAACCAGCTCAGAGTTGGAATTGTCTAGCATATTTTGCTAGCTGGATATAAACATGGCCAAGGGCATACTTTTTTTCACCTTCTGCTCGTCCGGAAGGCCATTTCTATGTGTTTTTGGGGAGATGTTATCAAATAGATTCCCAGGTTCCGTCTTAATTCATTCAATGATTGACGGCTCATTCGTCTTTTGCACCAGTAGCCCTCACAATTCTCCGACAAACTTACTTTTCCTTCGTACTTTGCCCCTTTTTAGGTAACTACTTTTGCTTTTTCCATGGCAATGTCCTTACTTTTAGATCAATTTGACGCCAAACAAAGCCACGAAGATTCTTTAACGTGGCAAAAGGAGCTGGAAACTGTTTAGACGTGCTCCTGATGCTTCTACACCAACGTGGAGATCGCTGACTCAATCAAACGTAATCAGGCCATCTGCTCGGGAATCCGACTCCACGACCCTCTGTCTTTCTTTATTATATCTATTCAGTCTGATTCCGCAGTGAGTGTATAGTTTCAGAATTTTAACTTTCGGCAGGCTCGCGTATGAGTTGAATTTCCTCTGAATATTTTGGAACACTTAAGGGAGCCCATGTGTTCAAAGCAAAGCACGAACTATAAAACACCCAAACCGTAATGCATTCTGCGAGTACCAGATGGCTGCTTGTCTCGTCTTATTCCAAAAAAAGAAAGATGGATGCTTGTCTTTTTCCTACTTCGAGTCTACTATTATGCTGCCAACACTTGCCAATTTGATTTGTTTAAAATCGAGGATATCAAACGTCAGATAAAACAAAATTTTACACGAAACCGTAACAATCTTTCCACAACGTTATAGACACCCGAAATTATTGAAATGGGTGAACCCACGCAAAAATTGCTCACAAACCGCCAAAAGCTGTTGAAACAGTATCTTGGGTGAACCCACGCAAAAATTGCTCACAAACCGCCAAAGGCTGTTGAAACAATATCTTCGACTAATAAAGCACAACATATGCGAGGTTTCAAAATCAGATAGGGATTTAGACCACGTCTCAAAGGACTCTAAGTAGAAGAAATTTAATGTTGGGGTAATTCTACTTTGAGTCCTAATCCAGAGAACTGTACTTCATATATCAATAATAAACAAGATTTAAAGACATTTAGGCTTCCAGCAATACCCATCAGATCTAGCATGAATTGTGAAGATCAGGACCGTTAGGTCACATAAACTCCTCAAATTCCTAGGCCAACGTCGTCGGATATGAGGGTCTAATTTAGGGTCCCATATATATATATTATGTACACCGGCCAAAACATCAATAAATCAAAAGGATGCGACATTCTCTCATGCCGGGGATTAAACATAATTTGCATATATTTGATAATTCAGATTTGACACTAAAATAAAGTTTCTCAAACAATAACTATTAACATTAACGTCTTCAAGGGGAAAAGGCCTTCAAATATTCAAATGAAAAGGATGAGAAAAAAAACGCACCTCAAACACTCTCCAGCTACAAGCATCCTACTTAAAAAGACATGGTTGTAACATAGACAACACGAGGAAAGTAATGTCATGAATACAAAAGTGTCTTGCCACCACACATCAAGAGGGACCACTACGAAATGCCACAACAATATAAAACACAAGAGTTTAATACCTATTTTGATACAACAAGACCAGAATAACCCCGCAACAAGACCTCTTCATTTCAATCCTACGTCCACAAGACACATTGACACGAAAAAAGCCAACCAGATGGAAAAAACGAGTGCACCATAGAAGCACTTGAAGAATTTAGAAGCACTTCCTGTGGACAATGGATGGCCCGGATTCATCATACTCACCCTTGGAAATCCACATCTGATGACAAAAAACAACAAAAGCATGTTAATCTCAGGCTATTACACTGTTAAGTGAGGACTGGAAAATATAGATAAAAAACCACCTGCTGGAAAGTGCTGAGAGATGCAAGGATTGATCCTCCAATCCAGACACTGTACTTTCTCTCTGGCGGTGCCACCACCTTAATCTTCATGCTACTAGGCGCAAGAGCAGTGATTTCCTTGCTCATACGATCAGCGATACCAGGGAACATAGTAGAACCACCACTGAGAACAATATTTCCATAGAGATCCTTTCTAATATCCACATCACACTTCATGATGGAATTGTAGGTAGTTTCATGAATTCCAGCAGCTTCCATACCGATAAGAGATGGCTGGAAAAGTACTTCTGGGCAACGGAACCTCTCAGCTCCAATGGTAATGACCTGACCATCAGGAAGTTCATAGTTCTTCTCAACAGATGAACTACTCTTGGCAGTTTCCAGTTCCTGCTCATAGTCAAGGGCAACATAAGCAAGTTTTTCTTTCATGTCACGGACAATTTCCCGCTCAGCAGTGGTGGTGAACATATACCCTCTCTCAGTGAGAATCTTCATCAGCGCATCAGTAAGGTCACGACCAGCAAGGTCTAGGCGAAGAATAGCATGTGGTAGAGCATACCCTTCATAGATTGGCACGGTGTGACTCACACCATCACCAGAATCCAGCACGATACCTGATAAGAGCAAAGCCATCTCAGCCCAGGTATTATTTGTATGACACTACACAAAATCCACATTTGGAACAAAACACAATACGAACCAGTTGTACGTCCACTGGCATAGAGGGAAAGAACAGCCTGGATGGCAACATACATTGCAGGAACATTAAAGGTCTCAAACATGATTTGAGTCATCTTCTCCCTGTTTGCCTTGGGGTTGAGAGGAGCCTCAGTAAGAAGCACTGGATGCTCCTCAGGAGCAACACGAAGCTCATTGTAGAATGTGTGATGCCAGATCTTTTCCATGTCATCCCAGTTGCTGACAATACCATGCTCGATAGGGTATTTCAAGGTGAGAATACCTCTTTTTGACTGAGCTTCGTCACCTACATATGCATCCTTCTGACCCATCCCAACCATAACACCAGTGTGTCGTGGTCTTCCAACAATACTGGGAAACACTGCCCTGGGAGCATCATCTCCAGCAAACCCAGCCTATAACAATAAACCCATTACGATTGGAAAATAAATTCAATAATTATCAGTGAGCAAAACCAATTTTTTTGTTCCCGTGATAGCCAAATAATGAACTGACCTTCACCATTCCAGTTCCATTGTCACAAACAAGGGGCTGAATATCTTCCGCATCGGCCATTTTCTAAAGGAAAAAACTACAAAAATAAATTGGTAAGTGAATCCAACAAAATTGTCGGGAGAGAAAAGCTAAAGAAATTGCAGTCATTATCTAAAAACCATCAAGCACTCCACAATAAATCCCAAAATCACATCTATGAAGCTACTCATACGATATTATTAAGATCTTAGATTCAAAAAATAGATCAGATGACTTGAACTATCCACTAAATAGGTGGATTTGTACAGTTTCCAACTGCGCTTTCAACACACTGTTCTACCATAAGAAAAACTTGTAAATTTCACATTTCCCCCTCGTATACAAGTAATCAGTAGAAGACAGACTTACAGAACTAAACCAGATCGGCACATCTAACCACTCGAAGTACAAAAGTAAATCGAATCGAAGCAGATCGAAGCAAAAAAAATTGACAGTCAAATAGACTACACTATCAAACAGATCTAGATCGGAAATCTAAATCAAAATCAAACAGATGATCCATCTCAGTTAGATCCATATGCACAGGATCTAGCGACGAAAGAAACTCGATCTAGCGAAATCAAAAAGAGATACGCTAGATGAAAGCTTACCTTGAGCTTTACAAGTAGGTAGAAGAGTAGACGGGCGACGACTACCAAGCCAGACCTTGAAAGGATGAGGCCTGGGCTTATGGAGACACACACACAAAATGGAAGGCGAGGGTATTGCTAGAAGAGGGGTATATATATGTGTGTGGAACGTGTGGAATATATGGAGGGGTACTGTAGAAGGGTGTAGGATGATATGTGTACTGGTATAGATTTTGAAATGCAAATGAAATGTGGATGAAATTAATATGAACCAACGCATTAAGAAGAGAGGAATCATTTCGACCACTGGAAAAGATATGGTGTGACCTGGATGACAGCTTTTTTTCCTTTCCCACAACCTCCATGTTTCTCGCTATCAAAAGCAAAAATTCTTTTAATATTTTTTCTTTTTTAAAAAAAAAGGCTTAACCACCAAAAATCTAATTCTCTCCCAATCTTAATAGCTCGAATTTATAAATATAGTTTTTTTATTAATTTCCAATTTTTAATCTAGTTACACTAACTGGATCAGATTTAACAATACAAATTTTGTCCAATTAAACAAATTTGAATTAAACATAAAATAATTTAGATTTTTTCCATTTTCAGTGCTCGCTATTATCATACTGGCCGTTGATTCAAAGTTTGATAGTCTTTGTTTAGAGGAAAACCTATAAAAATAGATAATTTGGATAGGAGAATAACAATAAATAGAACGAATTCGTAAAAATAATTATAGATCATTCTTATTGACTTGCAGATTATTCAAATGTGAACATTTCTTTTTTGTTTATAGTAACGAATATGAACGTTTGCCTGTGATCCAACAAAAAGAATTTCCTAACAGGATCAATTGCTTATCGAAAAATAAATCAGGAACACTTGTGTAAGGTCCACGTAATCTCGGTCGGCAAGGACGGATGTCGGTAAATCTAGAAATAAATTTTTATCAACATGATATATAAAAAAATAAAATAAAAAGTCAGTTGGGAATGGTAGCCTATCTTGAAATTCACTTATTCAGACACTGTACTTTGAAAAATTACCTAATGATGATAAATGTTTTACTTACAAGGTGATCATAGGATCAGAATAAAACAGGAGTAAATTACAAGGTAAGACTGAATCATCAGTTTTTGAATGCACGTCTCATATTCTTCTTCCATGCTGTGGGTTATTTCCTTTCTGTCTACTCGTCCATAAGTTAACCTGCGAAACAACTCTGCCTAGCTCTTTACTCGCACATTAGGTGCACCGGACAGGAAAGCTGAAAGTGGAATCCTACTAGACCCAAGAATTGTATCAATATCACATTCCAAGCTGAAAGTTACCATATTTCTTCGCTATTATGACAATATGATTGTTTTCAAGAACTATCTTGTCAGTAAAATCTTACCGAGAAACAGCGCTACTATTCTCGAAAAGCATGCACACTTGACCAAGTTTACAGCAAGGGATGAATCTTAGAATTCTGACATGGCCATGGATTCAAATGATGTTCCTTGCCGGTTTTTGGGTTTTTTTTCTTTTCTACCATAGAGATGGCCATGCATCTATCTCATAACAATACTAAGCGCACTGAGATTAATTATTTCCAATATTCTGCCTTTTGCCCGAGGTTTCTAATTGGTAATAAGAAAGGCATGCATGTCTCAAGTTTGTGGTCATTGCAGAATCACTGCCGACCCAGATGTTTGAGGAGCTAATGCTGGACTTTTCAAATCAATGGCCCACACGAGAAGCAACATTTCCCAATAAAATTTGGCTGCCAGGTAGTAAGATCACTGATTTTCCGTCCAAGACTTGTTTTGACTCTAGTAATATGATACAAAATGTCCCTTTAAGTGTGTTTTTTCAATATTATTGGCAAGACCATAGTGGATTCAGCTTCAGCTTCCATTGGTTTTATCATTTATGCTTTATTTGATTAGACTTATTGGAATTCTTTCACAAGTGATCTCTATATTTATACATTGCATTACGAATGCTTATTTTAGGAGACTGTAGCAGAGCAGGCCTGCTCTGCCTCCTCCTTTACATTCTAGGAAAACTCATTTTGGTTTAATAGCTAGTGAGAATAATTGCATCTTCCACTTTCTAGTTTGTTGTTGACATGAATTATGGCTGTGCTGTTTTACGTACAGAAGCATATTCCACCTACAAGGGAATAATCTTCTAATTCAATCAGGTAATTAGCCTCCACTTTCTGTGAGTGGTTGGTTTTTCCGTGATTCTTCTTTTCACTATCCTATAGTCAACCCATCTTTGAGTTTTTTGACTCATTAGAGGTTCCTGAGGACTCCTGTGGGACTCGTATTGGGCTCCTGGTTCGTCGGTTCATCCCTTTATGGAAATACGTCTTATTCTAATTGAATTGAAGTATTGAGTTTTAAGTATAACAATAGTGATGAAAATGAAATAAAATTACCACAAGTTAAAGCTATGTACAAATTGAGGTCTACACTAAATTTCCTGTAATTGCTTAGACTGCTACTGTTGATGAAGGCTTTTTGGTTCCCTCTCAATTTAATCGACCATGAGATATATAATTCCACTTAGCTAATTCCTCCATAGTTTCGTACGAATCCTTCAGGTTCTAGTGGCACAATTCTGACTATGGTTTCTTGACTTGGTGGAGAGGTTTCCGATGAGCTAGGCTGGCTACAGCCAGTAACCTTTTGGCATGTCTCGATCAGGCAGTGTCTGCACTTTGGACAGGATGAATGCGAGTTGAGCCACTTGTCAATGCATTGGACATGAAATCCATGGTTGCACTTGGGTAGAAGGCGCACTCTTTCACCTGGGTTGAATTCCGACAGACATATGACGCACTCGGCGTCTAAGCCTGGCAGTTTCAGGTCATGTGAGTACTTTACTGTTGGGAAAGTCTTTAATGCCTTCTTCTTGACGCCTGTGTTGGCTGACTTCGCAGTAGGATTGCTCGTTGACTGGCCACCTACTAAACTAGAGCACCTTAATGCCCACCGAATGACGGAATTCAATCCAAGTGAACAAATCAAGGCACATAGGAGGACTGAGAGCACCATGACCACGTTTGCGTCAAACCTGTTATCACCGCTATTGGGATCAGATGGATCGTGGCTGTTTCCAGGGGTTGGAGAAGCCGCTGTGCTAGATGATTGGAAAGGGGATGTGTGCAGTAACAATCTTCTGGAGTAGAAATCACCAGCAAAATCATGAAAGAACTGAGTGGTTGAGGAAGTAGACATCTTATTTTGGAGAGAAGGGCTAAGAGAGATGGGAAGTATATGGAGAAGGGGATGCATTTTGGTGTTATATATAGGACATAGTGAGGGGTTGAATTTGCCACTTGATTGTAAGTAGTATATTGCAATTACGTCCATCTATTTGTAGTTGATAATACTTTTAGTGTTCTTAGCCTCCAACTAGAGATTTCATATCTCAATTATATACACTTCTGGCCATATGGGTCCTCCACTACGGTTTTTATTTTAATGGGTTTCCTTATCAAAGTGGGACCGTTCCACATTCTCCTGCCCTCAAAATGCCACACTGCAGCTGCGTTTCATGGATCATGCCTCAGTACTATAGGGACCCAATCGCACCGGAAGGTCTCCTGAAGTTTCCTTATCTCCTGGTGACATGGAAAACGTGGTTTTTTCAAATATATGGTTGCGCTCTATCAGTACACATGTCTATACGACACTAAACGTGGTTAATTAATGCACCAAAATGCTATACTTTCCAAAACTTTTTGAGTCAGACTCAATTCAATCTTCGCGCACCACTAAACTTCTTGAGTTTGTGTCGTTATGAACTCTGCTCAACTGAAAGACTACTGCTTTGCTCGTTTCAACTTGCTTGAGTGAGAGCAAAGCCTCGAGTATAAGTACGTAGCCTCCAAAATACCCTGCTTGGCCGATGAACCTTAGTTGATCAGAAATCCTGATTTAAATCCAGACAACGTATTATTAGAGAGATGTAAATATGAGGTTACAATAAGGATAATAATTAAACATACTTTGTTTGCACTTATTTCTGGTATTGCCTTCAGGATTATGTTCATCGTATGTTGTTCTGAACTTATGAGATCAAACCCACTGTCTGATAGAAAATAGTGCTTCCAACTGTAGGCCAGGATGCTCAATCCATAACTTCCTTTTCTTATGTTAGTTTTATGATTCCAAACCTAGAAAATCCAATAGATGGTGCCATAAACATATACGTTGTTTTGTTCGATATCCTAGTTGCGATCTTCTGCCATGCAAGTTGCTGGATTGCGATCAAACCTGCCACATGTGGCTCCAAATTAAAGCAAACATTCTTCCTTATATCTCTTATAGAATCTGTTGTGATAAAAAATGTTACGGATGACACTTGATTTTACTTGTTTATGTATTCTTTTACACATGTTGGTACTTGAAATGTAGAGGATAAAAGATACGAGGTTTCTCAATCTATTTCTGCATCTCGAAGATGGTTGACAGAACTGTTATTTTACAGATAAAGTTCTTCAGGATCGATGGGATAGATTTGTAAGCGTAGAAAATCAGTTCTGGACAGCTAGAGAGGGTGTCTTTAATTCTTTTTTTTTATCTTTCTTTCAAGATAGAGATGGTGCCATATTGGCTAACCTTCAAAGTGTCGCTTTTGTTTTATAATTAAGAAGTACTCCTACTGGATCCGTATCTTCTTGCAGCTGGATTTCACTATATAAATGGCACTTTTCAGGTCCAGTGGGTTGAATGTCTATGGATATTGGTTACTCTAAAAGGAACCTATCAGAAAATGAGTTCTCCTCATGTTTTTTTTTGTTTGTGTTCAATTTGCCTCTTGGTAGGATGAAGAACCTCAAGGAGTTTATTTATTCATTTAATTGAATGTCTTGATCTTACGAGACATATTTATCCCCAGCCGATGGTGCAGGAATATTTAAAGTAAGATAGTCCCAATTATGCTCCAATATCCATAATCGTAGACTAGTCAGTTAGTGGAACAACAAATCGTGGAAGGTTTTGGTGGTTGTGGGGGGATAAAAACTATGACATTATTATCATGCACCATAGAAAATAACATGGCGGCGCACTAAACTGTGGGTCAATATTGATTTAAATAACGATAACTCTGAGGTGAAGGGAATTTAGTCTGTGGGAAAATAAATATAATAAAGAAGCTCTGATATTGGAGCTTGCATGTGATCATCCTGTTGGAGTAGACAAGCAAACTATGTTTAGTGCTAAACATGGAAACATAACTAGTTAACTTCGACACAGAGCCATAATCTTCTAAAATTGTTTTATCGAGTTCTGAGTTTTTAAATATAAATTAAATATATTTGAATAAAAAAAAGTTATGACATTTTCCTCTCCTGGATTTTTATAAAGGGATAATCCATGAATATTCCAGCCTATAATGGGAATTGACTTTGGCACTAACACTCCAGTTCCTATGATTAGAATTAATTAAATCCTTGCAGTATATAAATAATGTATTTATAATTTTAATAATCACACGCAAAACTTAGCCTTCGAAATCAAACAGCCTAAATTTAGGTAGTTTTTCTTTAACAATTCATCAAACACCTTGAGTATATTACCTTTTTTCATCGGACAACTACAACAACCACTCGTCACCTAGCCACCACAACAATACCTCCATCGCAAACAATCCAGCCGCCCCGGCGGTCATCGTTGAGAGTTCTAGCCTGCCACGCAACAGCTCACGCAATTGCACAGCCGTCCGCGTTCCTGTCGGTCTTGGTCCACCTTCCACCCACCTTGCTGCAGCTGGAACGTTTACTGAATCCGCCCTACTGGAGTCACGATGCCACTTGGCACATGGAGGAAACGCTATGCTTAGTGCTTTAGATCACCGGCAAATAAAGAACAAAAAAACTAATAATATATGAGTTGCAAGGATGATAATAATGCTTTGGATCACTGCTTTGTCCATCTGAAGCACCCATCCATATCATCACCAAACATCTTTGACTGTCTTCTCTTAGACTTTGTCAGATATGGCCCATATCTCGTAATGTCTTCATGTGGTGTCTGCTCTCTATGGTCTATATACTATAAATGCCAAATTAAACCATGGGCATAAGTATCGCAAGGATTTTTATCTGTGTTTTCTTACTTTCCTGTGTATATTAGCAGCCATGTTGAAACTGATTGTAAGCTTGACCCTTTTGTCGTGGTTACTGGTGGCTACATCCACTTGGGCTCAACCCTGGCCTGCTGTGGTCGACACAGATGGAAAGCCTCTCACAAGTGGCACCGACTACCACATCCTCCCAGCCGCGACTGACATTGCGGGTGGTCTAACCTTGGTGAACCGCAACCACTCATGCCCACTTCATGTTGGCCAGCAACCCCTTGGAAAGGTTGTATCACAGGGGATTGCTGTCACCTTCACTCCACGGGTTGCCGCGGAAGGGAATGTTATAAGGGAGACCAGAGACTTCACTGTCCAGTTTTCAGCGTCGACATCTTGCGCTCAATCTACAGCTTGGAGGGTGGGTGACTCGAATCCAAAGACTGGTGGGAGATTCATCATTGCTGGATCGGCACCCTCTTCTTCTACGCTTGGATACTTTAACATCGTCAAGATCGAGCAAGATCTCTACATTTTTCAGTGGTGCCCAAATTGTCTCTCAAGAAATTGCCCAAAGCCTAGGTGTGGTTCAGCTGGTATTACGGTTGAGAACGGGAAGAGATTGCTGGTCTTGGATGGTCCTGCGTTTCCTTTTAGGTTTAGAAAGGCTTAAAGTTAAAATTGTTGATTATCCTTGCACAGAAGTGGCAGATATATTACCACCGGAGTGCTAAATAAATTGGAAACTCCATGCTAAATTATAAGTGGCAGATTCTTCTGTTCTTCTTCACCCTAATCTCCTTCTTCTCACTTTTAAGACCAAACAGTAGCATAGTTATCTTTGTATTGTATTTTCTATTAAGGGCTGTATGGGAACATAGCTTCCATTGCCGTCTTTGCTCAATGGAAGATTTGAAGATCTTTGAACTTCTAATCAGTCAAAAGTGCCAAGTGGCCTCAATCACTGGAAATATGACCATTGACTTTTTAGTGGTCCAACCATTCATTTATTTATAACAGATCAATTATATATTATATACACTGTAATACATCAAAGAAAGTTATGATCGATAATTTGGGCAGAGGCAGAATGATAATAAGCATAGATAATTAGTATACCGTAAATACATGATGGCGTATATCAAGGAATGATTCTTTCCTTTGATATCGTCATCTGTAGTCAATGATATTATTCAATACAATAAACTCATGGTTATCAAATCCGATACAGTTGCAATGTATGGCACATTGCCATGGATGATGAGGATAAGAGAAATGAATTTTCACAGGCCCGCCTCAACCTTGTCCATAATTGTCTACCTAACACATGACTAGTGTCCTATAAATACCGCGAAACCATGGCCCAGGAACTGCAAAGACAACTAACTGCCTATAGCTAGCACCTTCTCATAATTTAATTCTAGGGTTTGTTCAATAATTTATTTTCATGGCAATGTTGATGAAGCTACTAGGAAGCCTGAGCCTTGTGTGGCTAGTCATGGCCACATCCTCCTTGGCTCAATCCGGGTCTCCGGTGGTTGACACAGTTGGGCGGCCTCTAACCCGTGGCACAAAGTACTACATACTCCCCGCCGCAACTGACATTGCTGGTGGAATCACCTTGGTGAGCCGCAACGGGTCTTGCCCACTTAGCGTTGGGCAAGAACCCCGGACCGTAGCAAAAGGTATTCCTGTCATCTTTACGCCACGGGAAGCCGCAGATGGTGATATTATAAAAGAGTCTAGGGATTTTACTGTCCGTTTTGACGGGGGAAGCGTATGCCTTCAATCAACAGCATGGAAGGTTGGTGACCAGGATCCAAAGACAAAAAGGAGATCCATTATTGCTGGATCAGTGCCATCTTCTTCCAATCTCGGTTACTTTAATATTGGAAAGAATCCGCAGGGTCTTTACACTCTCCAATGGTGCCCAAAATGTACCACCCCCGTCTGTATAAGGCCTTTCTGTGGCTCCGCCGGCATTGTTCTTGAAAACGGGAAGAGATTGCTCTCCTTGGATGTTCCTACATTTCCCTTCAGGTTCCTAAGGGCCTAGACTCACTTTTTCTCCATGTATGCATAAAAATAGGTGGTTTTATTGTCATCGTAATGCTAAATAAATGGAGAGATATTCTTTGTTGAAATTGATATTTACCCTCCAAACGTGAAGCTACTATGGATCAGAACATTTAAACTATATTTTATTGCTATCTATCTGTAATATATACCGTGATACAATTATGTTAAGCAAATACATACAGTTTTAATTAATTAAACTAATCCAAAAACCACCTTGAGTTACTCGTTCTTCTGCTAGTGTAAAACTAGTATGCATATATCAACAAAATATACATATAAAAAATCTAAAATACTAAGGAAATTATTCTATTGAAACCCGAGAGTTTAGATATAGTGGTATTATTAAAAGATAATTATATAATAAACTTTGGCATCGTCGTTCTCAAAAATAGAAAAGAGTGGTACCGAATTTAAGATCGGAAAGGAGGCATTTTCTCTAAATTCAAAATGAAATAATTTAAATTTGTTAAGAAATTAATGGAAAGTTATAATTTCTCTGGAGTTGAAGAGTGGACCCATTCTTAATGAATATTTAAGATACAATTAAAGGATTAGTCAATGACATTTAATTAAAAATATATAATTGCATTCTTAGGTGTAGTATCTTAAGCTAGTTATATTCCACGGTGCACACAAGGGCAGACTTTTGACCTTAAGACCTACCAAGGCTACCTAAGAACTGCCGTCATTGTGTGCCCACGATTACAGCTCTGTTCGGTTTTCCGGATTTAAAATTAGAGTTGGTATTTTTGTCTTGAAAGAAATATTAAAAATATTAAATTTTATCAAATTTTATTATTATAAAACTAATTTTTAAATTATTCATTTCCATTACCCATTTAAATATGGTTGAACTAGAGAATAACGATACCAGCCCAAGATAACGTGCCCCAACAGAAGTCTGAAGAACTTCAATCTTTCTTGTTAATCAACAAAAGCGGGCAAAGAACAGGAATTATGGGACTTTCGACTCTGCTTTAGTCAAAACATTTATGGAGACCATCTTCAATCATCGTAACCCAACTAAGCTGGCTAAGTTTTCTCTGTAGGGGACGTCATTGAAATTCTTGTTCTTGGTTTCAAAGTACTATGATTACCAACAACCACACGTTGCTGTAGTAAATCCATCACCATTGATCATTGCAGGATGACACCGTTGCCATAGGATAAAGTTTTTTTAAAAAAAATTTAAAAAATATCATCGTAAAAAACAATGATTAATTCTTTTAATTATATTGTAAGTAACAATTACCAACATAGAGGATAAAGTTAGTGGACTTTTACTTCTGTGCCGCCTCAATAATGCCAGTATACGCGACCCGAGTCCTATAAATACCACGAAACCTTGGCCCAGATTCTGCACAGAGAACCAATTAACTACAGCACTTTCTCATCCTTATCTCCGAGCTTAGTTAAATTGTTCATTAATTATCAGCCATGTTGATGAAGCTACTAGGAAGCCTGAGCCTTGTGTGGCTAATCCTGGCAACATCCACCAGGGCACAACCCGCGCCTGTGCTCGACACAGATGGACGGCCTCTCACAAGAGACACACCATACTACGTCCTCCCGGCCGCAACTGACGTTGCTGGTGGTCTTACCATGGTGGACCGTAACGGGTCGTGCCCACTCTACGCCGGGCAAGAACCCATTGGACGTGTTGTATCACGAGGCATTCCTGTCATCTTCATACCGCGGGTAGCAGGAGATGGGAACATTATAAGAGAGTCTAGGGACTTTACCGTATATTTTGACGGGGCAAGTACTTGCGTTCAATCAACTGGGTGGAGGGTTGCCCAGGAGAATCCAGAGACAAGAAGGAGATACATCAGTGCTGCAGGAAGTGTGCCAGCAACTTCTGATCTTGGGTACTTTAATATTGTCAAGAATCAGGGTTTGTACAGTTTTGGATGGTGCCCAAACTGTCTCACTCAAGTTTGTCCAAGGCCAAGGTGTGGATCCGCTGGAATAGTGGTTGAGAATGGGAGGAGATTGCTGGTCTTGGACGGTCCTCCATTTTATTTCCAGTTCGAAAGAGCTTAAACCCCAAAATCACTCTCCGTATACGAAAAAGGAAAAGGTGGTTCATTATCACCGTAGATGCTAAATAAATGGAGATCTTTATTGTTGAAATAAAAGATATTAATTACATTAACAATAAAATGTTGTGATTTCTGTGTTAATTTAGAATAATGAGCCTGTGTCTTCGTTATCTTTTTTTTTATATTAAAAGAGTATCTTTATCGGGTTGCTGGATTAATCTCTCTTCGGATCTTGATTAAGTATGACGTCCCCAACAATGTTTGTTCCATACGCGTATGTCCCCCGAGTGAACCCCCTTCCACGATTACGTCTTCGTTCTCTTGTGAAATCCATTCTTTAGGCCGATTGAATACGAATCGAATACCAACAATTATATGGCGACTCAAGTCTTAAGGACAAAATTTGCGCAAAACTTTATTAAAAGCTACATTTCATTTCCAGTGCACGCACCGATCTGATCTATGGCGGCTAAAAGACTGAATTAAAGAAACAAAGAATGAAAAAGAAAAACCCGAGTAATTGAAAAAACCAGGGTACTGGTCGAAGCAACGAAAGCTTGGTGCGTCCCTTTAATGTGACTCCTCCCTCAGGCTTCGTCTTCTTCATATCCGCGCAAGAGTTTAATCAATTGTTCCTTCAACCTATCAATCTCGGTCGAAAAACCATCGTCACTAATGGAACCTTTCTGCTCAAGATCTTTAGATGACCTAGATGCCATGCTCTCAATGGTCCTCTGCTCATTAGGATCTGATTCCGATCCCTCTTGTATTTCATCATCTTTACCGCCAATAGAACCCGTTGGAGTAGACAAATCTTGTTCCTCTTCTTCAGCGTCACTCCTAATTCCTTTAGAAAACTCCATCATTGAATCACTCATCAATCAATGTTATTCATGCTCAATCATTGTTCTGACTTCAAGATTGTTCTTTATTTTATCAGGCTGCTATAAAAGTAACTCAACTCATTCCGTCTTTTGTCTGCATTCTCCTTATCTTTCTCCACGGCAGCGATTTCAGATCTTAATTTCTTGGCTTCATCTTCACTGTTTGCACTTTTCTCCATTTTCGTCGGTGCATTGATCTTGCTGTTCATGTTCTATACGAGACCATGGATTTGAGTCACGGGAGACTGAATCTCAAGGTGGGTGCCAAAAGCTTAATCTTCCTCAATTTCCGCCATTGGTGATGATATACATCAAGATTTTGATGCTTTCTTGGGAGTTCTTGGCTTGAAGAGAGAAGGCGGGTTGAGAAGCGCCGAATGATAGCTTTTCGGTAAAACTGGGCTTCTGTAAGAATCAAGGCCCGCTTCTATAGTGGCAGAAAGGCTTCCTTTGGGCTCTTCTGGAGACTGACTATGTTTGGCCCATTAGTTGCCATCGTTTTTTTTTATCCCAAATAGACAAAGCCTGGCCCAGTCTTACCAAAAGATTGAAAACAGAAAACGAATTAGTAAAGTAATTTCGAAGTAGTTTCCACGGGAAAACAATTGACCATTTCTTTGTGGTACTAAACCCTCGAAGCACACGAGTGAAAGAGATCATGGCACCAAATAAAAAGTCCAAAGCAAAGGCCAACTCGGGCGAGTCAGTCCAGTCAAGTTCAAGAACTCCCTCGGGTCCAAACACCCGGAACAATTATCCGTCATGTATTAGGGTCGTGCCTCCTTCTTCCGTCGCCATCACCATTCACGCTAAGCCCGGCTCCAAAATTGCCGCCATCACGGGTATGCTCACCCATTCGTGTTGTGTTTTGATTTTTTCGTGTCAAGTATGTTTCATGTTTTGAAATTTCTGGTCTGTTCTAGATTTCAGCGACGATGCTTTAGGGGTTCAAATTGACGCGCCTCCCAAGGACGGTGAAGCCAACGCCGCTCTACTGGAGTACATCAGCTCTGTTAGTATTTCTGTCTCTCTTTTTTAAATAAAAATGAATGTGATAGAAAATACTTTATTGTTTTCAGCCTTTGCCTGGTTCGGATGGTATGTTCCCAACCGTTAAACTTAGGGTGCAAAACCTCACGAATCCAATTTTTGGCAAGATATGATGATTAAGGGATACAGAAGTAGAACCTTCATTTTGTTTATGGTTTTGTCTTATGTTGGTTCATATTTTTTCATCGACAGGTATTGGGTGTGAAAAAGAGGCAGGTCTCTATAGGGTCTGGTTCTAAATCCAGAGATAAGGTAGTGATCGTGGAGGAAGCAACGATACAAAGTGTGTTTGATGCTTTGGACAAAGCATCCAAGTGCTATTGATTGCAAAACAATTGTAAGATTCGATACCCTATTCTGGTTTTAAATTCTTTAGAAATTTGAACAATATGTTCTTTCGTAGATACCTGCTGATATTACTGTTTCTCATCATTTCTCCTGAAAATGATTACCCTTCTGTATATATGGATTATCGTTGCTTTAGTTTTCTGAATGGTAGCTTGCGAGATGATGTTCCTGATCACCTTCTTTAGCTTATTAAGGATCGGATTTGTTATTTTCTTAATCTCTCTGTTAATATTGTAATCAACTCGTTTACCCATAGCTAATTGTTTGAGAAGCATCTTTTCTCCTTAAATAATACTACAAAAGTCTAAAGCTGGAATGGTGACAATGTTGAAAGATATTTAGAAAAAGGTTGCACAGTCTAATGAAAGACTAATAAAAACGAGAAATTTTATTTAAGAGATTCCTTGACTATTCAGCATCTTATAAGTAATAAAACCAAGTTAGAAATATAACAGTCATCAATTTAGTCAGCTAATTTTTATCTAGTCATTAACTATGTTTTTTTGTTAACAATCATCTCTAACCTAAAAAACAGGTCTGTCTTCATTGATTTCCAATAAGCTCTCTGTTCAGATTGGTCCAATGAATCAGGATACCGGTACAAGAAATGCCATTCTAAATGGCTTGGAGATCTTGAAACTGAGCAACTCAGTCGATAGCTTGGATGGAGAATTTGGGGTTGACGGCAGGAAGGCTCTTGCACAAAGAGGCACAGTTGCGGCGGTAGGATTTGCAATGATGTTTGGTGCTTTTGTTGGTCTTGGCGCGATGGTAATGAAGTGGCACAAGAGGCCCCAAGACTGGCAAAGGAGGCAGAGCTTTTCTTCTTGGTTGCTTCCTCTGCATACTGGTGATACTAGTTTCATGTCCAGCAAAACATCAATGGGATCTCATAAAAGCAATTTTCACTCCTCAACATTTGGTCTTGGCCGGTATTTCTCTTTCTCAGAGTTGCAGGAAGCCACCAAAAATTTTGATTCAAGTGCAATAATTGGTGTTGGTGGTTTTGGAAATGTCTATATTGGTACGATAGATGATGGCACCAAAGTTGCTGTGAAGAGAGGAAACCCACAATCTGAGCAAGGAATAAACGAGTTCCAAACAGAAATCCAGATGTTATCCAAGCTCAGGCACAGACATCTGGTCTCTTTGATTGGCTACTGTGACGAGAATGAAGAGATGATCTTGGTCTATGAGTATATGTCCAATGGTCCTTTGAGGGATCATCTGTATGGCAAGAATATGCCTGCACTGACCTGGAAACAGAGGCTAGAAATCTGCATTGGAGCAACTAATGACTACCGGTATCTTCTGGCCGGTCTCATCTCGAAGACAGACCTGTTTTTTAGGTTAGAGATGATTGTTAAAAAAAAAACATAATTAATGAGTAGATAAAAATTAGCTGACTAAGCTGATGACTAATCTGTTATATTTCTAACTTGGTTTCATTACTTGTAGGATGCTGACTAGTCAAGGGATCTCTTAAATAAAATTTCTCTTTCCCATTGGCCTTAGTTTGCACCACCCACCATTATAAGCATAAAGAAGTTGTGCTAACTATCAACTCTTGTGCAACAGAGAAAAAAAAAATCATTAGAAAGCGGGAGAGGGTAAGCACGGTGTGTGTGGAAGAAACAAAAATGGTGAGTGTTAGAAATGTCTCTTCCAGCGAGGTTCCAGCTTCAAGAAACGAAGAACCGAACCAGAAAATTGAGTTTACTGCTTGTGATGTGAGGTTTCTTCATGTGGGTGCCATCCAGAAGGGCCTTCTCTTCCTCAAGCCCGTGTCGGAGAAAGGGAAAGAGTGGGATGAAACCATTGTTCAACACTTGAAGACCTCGCTTTCTTCTACTCTAGATCTGTTCACTCCCCTTGCTGGTCGCCTTGCCACCGTCGAGCATGGTGACAACACCGTCTCCTTGTTTATTGACTGCAACAATAAAGGTGTCCCGTTTGTCCATGCTGTAGCTGATGATGTAACTGTGGCAGATATCCTGGAAGCAGTCTATGTTCAACCTGTTGTTCACTCCTTTTTCCCGCTCAATGGGATGGTCAACCACGAGGGTATTTCCAAGCCATTGATCGGATTTCAAGTCACAGAGCTTGTTGATGGCTTCTTTCTTGGATGTACCTTGAACCACTCAGTAGGCGATGGCAATACATTTTGGAATTTTTTCAATTGCTGGTCTGAAATCTCTCGTGGTTTGGATAAAGTCTCCAATCCTCCTGTCATCGAACGCTGGCTATATTTCAATGATAACTTCTACCCAGCTCGGATCCCTCTCTCAAGCATCAAACCTACTGCTCAAGATTATATCCCTCCTCCATTGGATGTACGAGTTTTTCATTTCAGAAAGAAAAGCATTGCTGCACTCAAAGCAAAAGCCAACGCGGAGGCTGGAACGAACAGCATCTCCTCCCTGCAATCGGTCTTGGCTCATATCTGGAGATCTGTATCTCGCTGTCGACAATGCAAACCTGAGGAAGAAATTGCCTTCTACATAAACGTGGGGTTGAGGCAAAGACTGAAGCAGCCTGAGTTACCGGATAAGTATTTTGGAAATGCAATTTTGGGTGCAAAGGTCAGTTGTAAGGCAGGAGAGACTCTAGAGAAGAACGGGTTAGGCCATGCAGCTCTGCAGATGAACAGAGTGGTTGCGTCACACTCAGAAGACAACCTGCAAAGCACGCTGCGGTCCTTCGCCGAGAACCCACGAATAGTATCGTTTATGGACGTCTTAAATAATGCGTTAGGTGCAAGCAGTTCTCCAAGATTCAATATGTACGGTAATGATTTTGGTTGGGGAAGGCCAGTTGCTGTACGAAGTGGATCTGCAAACTTGATGGACGGCAAGGTAACTGTATTTCCTGGAGCGGAAGAGGGAAGCATGGATATCGAAGTGTGCGTTTTGCCCGAGACTCAGCAAGCTCTAGGTATGGACTCCGAGTTCATGAATGCCGTCACCGTCTGATCATCATTCTGGTCCAAATAAATCAAGAAGCTGCTTGTTCTATCTTCCAATTCCCCAAAGGCAACAACGACCGGATTACTAAAATAGAATGACAATTATTTAATTTAAAATTTCATAGACTCGCCAGTTCTGAGACTTGCATCCATGGCTTGGTTCTATATCTGCGTGTATGATGCTGTTTGTTCTTCTTTCTGTCCTCTGTTTATGCAAACTTGTTTCGCCATTTTTGCTCCTTGAGTAGGCTTTAGTCTGTTTTTAGTGTTAGATTCTCTGATATCTAATGTTTTCGGCAACTGAGTTGTTTGATCCGGAGGGATAAGCGAGATATGATTCTTTGGATGATAATTTTTTAAGTGATTTAATACTGTTATATTTCTAAAATTCCAACTTATCTTTCCATCTCATGGCCTCTACTCCTTGTTTTGGCTGTTTATTATTATCTTCGGTGTTAGTTACTTAGTCTGCATCATTGCTACCGTGTTTTAAATATCCGAACAAACTCAACGCGTGGATCAATTTAAATCTCATAAAGTTTCGAAGACTTTTCAAACACGATTTTAAAAATAAATATATTTAATATTTTAAAAATTTGAACATATCAAATATAAGAAACAAACATCTACCATATTTTCAGGGTGATAAAATACGTCCGACGGGAAACAGAGACACCTACTAAGCAGAGAAGAAACGATTTATTATAAAAATGAGCATGTAACTGATGTAACTTAAAAAATATAGAATTCATACATTTGTTTAATATAACGTAAAACGTAGTTCCAGCCTAATAGGTTATAACTCAAAACGCACAGTAGATAACAGACTAATAATGTCTAACGAAACCTATTGGGATGAACATAATAAATCACTCATCGAGTAACTCCCACTAAAGGAAAACCGGAAACCCACTAACAGTATTAATTTAGATTTTACAAAAAATAATATACTTATACGTAACCCCTACTACCAGTGTTGTCCAATACTAGGCAGAGAAAAAACCACATGTATCTTACCTGTCTCAACACTCAATACGAACCAACTTGCGAAGGATGTGACAGGCAAATGAAGACAACACCTACACAACTCCCGAACAAGCAAACAACTCTTCCCTATCACTGGGATTTCATATATTCATCTTGCATTGGCCAGGTGAATACTTATTGAGATAGATACCATATTGAATACAAAATATTTATTAAACATCATACTTATTTTAAACCATAGTATAAAATAATATATTTTATGAAAACTATAAAACATGTCATGCATCATAATATCCTCAAGTCTCACTATCTTAACTCAACTTATAGTTACCTTCAGTATGTTATGATCAATATATTTATTAGAAAAATATAACAATTGATATGACATGCTAAAGGTAACATACCAATGTTACCTTCAATATATTACAATCAATGTGACATCAGAAAGTAACATATCTAATGTTAACTTCAGTATATTACAATCAATGTGACTGAAGTCTATCACATGAACTCTGTTACCTTCAAGAATTGCTTGGTTGGCTGTGAAGTGAGCGAATTTGAGGTACGGACAGGTCTCGTAGAAGTGCATCTCGAGTGTGTCGGAGTAGGATGGATCAAGACAGTTTTGGGGGCAAAACTTGTAAATCTTGCGAGTCAGAGCTTCAGCGAAGTAAGTGGCGACTTTTCTCATTGCACCAGCTTGAGATGCTGCGAGTAATCCTATGTGCTTTACTAGTGTGTCGGCTAATTTAAGGTTGTCTTGTTGTACAGCCTCTGCACAAGCTAGGAGTGCGTGCACGAGGCGGACTCCAGTTTCTTGCGAGTTGATTAGGAGAACTGGGCGTGTCTCCGTCAGAGTAGTACCGGGAAGTGGTGTCGTTGCCGTTGTTGCCGTTGTTGAGGAAGAAGATGGTGACGTAGTTTCCTTTAAGAGTGGCTGCTAATGGACAGCCAACGGTTCCACCACCCACAATTAATAGAAAAACAGTGAGAATATTTCAGAATATAATAATAATAATAATAATTAATAGGATGAAATGAGAAAAATTGTAATTTATTAGAAAAAAAAATAAAAAAAGAGAAATTATCAGTTAATTAGAATAAAAAAAATAAATGACACAAATTCAAAATAAAAATATTCTTATAATTTTACACATAAATATATTAAAATATTAGATAATGCAGTGATATCAACCTAAAGCTATCCACTATAAACTTATTTTACTGTTAAACACTGAAATGAATTAAAGCTGTCCTACACGTCCTGTCGCTTCGTCTTCTTTTGTTCGCCTCGTCGGAAGAATCGCACCTCTACGTATCTTCGCGAACTTCCGCCAGACTACATGGAGTGTATACACAATACCCGTCAATTTTTACATGTCAGATATTAACGTGGCGTTGATTGAAAATTACTTTTTATTCATTGTATTTAGATGGTATAATGCTGATATGCTACACAATACCCAAGATAATGCTACTCGACAGTCACTAATTAAGTTGAAATCAAATCGATGGTACCATTCATACTTCTGTGGAAACTGGATGTGGAATGCAATAAACGAAGATTGTCGGATATGGAAAATACTAAAATCACTGTAGCATAATTACAAAGAAATTGAGCAAAACGATCTGAAGTAAAAAAGAAATTGTGCAAGAGCTACTAACTCTTGTGGTTCAAAGAGAAAAAAGATATTATAAAGAGATAAGGGACTCTTGTGGTTCAAAGAGAAAAAAGGATACTATAAAGAGAAAAGGGACTTGTGGTTCAAAGAGAAAAACGATATTATAAAGAGATAAGGGATATTAACTCTGTGGTTCAAGGAGAAAAAAGATATTATAAAGAGATAAGGGATATTAGCTCTTGTGGTTCAAAGAGAAAAAAGATATTATAAAGAGATAAGGGATGGTAAACACACTGTGCACGTAAGCAAGCATGCCGGAAGAAACAAAAACGGTGAGTGTTAGAATCGTCTCTTCCAGCGAGGTTCAAGCCTCAAGAAACAAGGAACCAAACCGGAAGATTGAGTTGATTGCTTGTGATGTGAAGTATCTTCATAAAGGCGCTATCCAGAAGGGACTTCTCTTCCTCAAACCCGTATCGGAGAAAGGGAAAGAGTGGGACGAAACCTTTGTCCAACACTTGAAGACCTCACTTTCTTCCACTCTAAATCTGTTCACTCCCCTTGCTGGTCGCCTTGCCACCGTCGAGCATGGTGACAACACCGTCTCCTTGTTTATTGACTGCAACAATAAAGGTGTCTCGTTTGTCCATGCTGTAGCTGATGATGTAACCGTTGCAGATATCCTGGAAGCGGTCTATGTTCCACCTATTGTCCACTCCTTTTTCCCATTGAATGGGGTGGTCAACTACGAGGGAATTTCCAAGCCATTGATCGGATTTCAAGTCACAGAGCTTGTTGATGGCATCTTTATTGGATGTACCTTGAACCACGCAGTAGGGGACGGCAGTACGTTCTGGAATTTCTTCAACAGCTGGTCTGAAATCTCTCGTGGTTTGGATAAAGTCTCCAATCCTCCTGTCATCGAACGCTGGATATATTTCAATGATAACTTCTACCCAGCTCGGATCCTTCTATCAAGCATCAAACCTGTCGCAGAAGATTACATCCAACCTCCATTGCAAGTAAGAGTTTTTCATTTCACAAAGAAAAGCATTGCTGCACTCAAAGCAAAAGCCAATGCGGAGTCTGGAACGAACAGCATCTCCTCCCTGCAATCGGTCTTGGCTCATATCTGGAGATCTGTATTTCGCTGTCGACAATGCAAACCTGAGGAAGAAATTGCCTTCTTCATAAACTTGGGGTTGAGGCAAAGACTGAAGCAGCCTGAGTTACCGGATAAGTATTTTGGAAATGCAATTTTGGGTGCAAAGGTCAGTTGTAAGGCAGGAGAGACTCTAGAGAAGAACGGGTTAGGCCATGCAGCTCTGCAGCTGAACAGATTGGTTGCGTCACACTCAGAAGACAACCTGCCAAGCAAGCTGCGGTCCTTCGCTGAGAAGCCACGAATAGCATCGGTCATGGACAAACATAATGCGTTAGGTGCAAGCAGTTCTCCAAGATTCAATATGTACGGGAATGATTTTGGTTGGGGAAGGCCAGTTGCTGTACGAAGTGGATGCGGAAACTTGAGGGACGGCAAGATAACTCTATTTCCCGGAGCGGAAGAGGGAAGCATGGACATCGAAGTGTGTGTTTTGCCCGAGACTCAGCAAGCTCTGGGTATGGACTCCGAGTTCATGAATGCCGTCACCGTCTGATCATCATTATAATACTAATAAATCAAGCAGCCGTCCGGGCCGGGGTTTTAATCAAGAACCATCTTATTCGACGGAAAGCAACAGCTACCTGATGACCTAAAACGGATTAATAAGATTAATCGGTGTCTGCTTTAATTTTCATAGATCGCCATTTTTTTGGTTTCCATTTATGAATTGCTTCTATATCTGCGTCTATGATAAGCATGACGTATCAATTAATTGGTATTTAGAGCTGAAATAGTTGTCACAGTCATTTGTTTGCCATCTTCGAGAGCCACTATATCCACAAGAGATGGGTCGTCCAACATAATTCTTGCCATCAGATAACCAGCAATGAACCATGTCTGAAATTTACGAGCCTGCTTCCTAATGTATCTGCCAAGTTTGCCATCGTAATATTCAGGTCAATTGTCTTTTAACAATCTGGATTCAGCTAGTTCCATAGCTCTACTTGCAATTTGAGGGCGACCAATCTTGATGCAGGCAACCGTGAGAAGCCATAAGAGGACTACACCAAACCAAGTGACGAAAGCAAAAAATGGATATTCAATGAAATGTCTGTGTTGGTGCACTGTGGAGGTTTGACTCCTACAGTTTTAAAATAAAAGCCGTTTGCTAAAACAAAAAAAATTTGAAAAAAAAAAGAGTGTGAAGCATGCCTGGCTTGGATCCTCCACTGTGATAACTCCAGAAACAGTCGAGAATTACAGCGGCAAGGGAGGAAAAATTAAGGAAAGGATATTTTAAAATTTGTGATAGAGAGGATAAATTATAGAAAAGACATTGGAAAATTTGGATGGTCTGTCCAGTTAGAACGAACACATAATGTACGATCTTGACTGAAAATTATAATTTTTTAATGCATATGCATGGGAACAAATATGCTAACATAATAAAGCTACCCGACTACCACTAATTGAGATGAAATCCCCTTTAAAAAATATATTTCTTTTTTTAATTAATCAAATCAACGGAACCATTTTTCTACGGAAAGATAGAGAGGGATAGTTTTAACGTGTTCCGGAAATACACATTAACAGTATATTATTAAGAGACATAAGCAATATAAAATAATAGAAATAATATTTTTTAATTAAAATTTATTTTTATTGTTTTACACTGTTCATGTCTTAAAAAGAATACTGTTCATTATGTCTTATAGCACTTTAAAACTATCCAGAAGGTAAGGATACCGTGCGCGGATGCAAGCATACTGGAAGAAACAAAAATGGTGAGCGTTAAAATCGTTTCTTCGAGCGAGGTTCAAGCCTCAAGAAACGAGGAACCGAACCAGAAGATTGAGCTGACTGCTTGTGATGTGAAGTTGCTTCGTGTGGGTGCTATCCAGAAGGGCCTTCTCTTCCTCAAGCCCGGGTCGGACAAAGGGAAAGAGTGGGGTGAAACCATCTTTCAACACTTGAAGACCTCGCTTTCTTCTACTCTAGATCTGTTCACTCCCCTCGCAGGTCGCCTTGCCGCAATCGAGCATGATGACAACACCGTCTCCTTGTTTTTTGACTGCAACAACAAAGGTTTCCCGTTTGTCCACGCTGTAGCTGATGATGTAACTGTGGCAGATATCCTGGAAGCGGTCTATGTTCCACCTATTGTCCACTCCTTTTTCCCATTGAATGGGGTGGTCAACTACGAGGGAATTTCCAAGCCATTGATCGGATTTCAAGTCACGGAGCTTGTTGATGGCATCTTTATTGGATGTACCTTGAACCACGCAGTAGGAGACGGCAGTACGTTCTGGAATTTTTTCAACTGCTGGTCTGAAATCTCTCGTGGTTTGGATAAAATCTCCAATCCTCCTGTCATCGAACGCTGGCTGTACCTCAACGGTAACTTCTCCCCTGCTCGGATTCCTCCCTCTAGCATCAAACCTGTCGCAGAAGATTACATCCGACCTCCATTGCAAGTAAGAGTTTTTCATTTCACAAAGAAAAGCATCGCTGGACTCAAAGCGAAAGCCAACGCGGAGGCCGGAACCAACAATATCTCCTCCCTGCAATCGGTGTTGGCTCATATTTGGAGATCTGTAACTCGGTGTCGACAATACGAACCTGAGAAAGAAATTGTCTTCGTAATATACGTTGGGTTGAGGCAAAGACTGAAGCAGCCTGAGTTACCGGATAAGTATTTTGGAAATGCAATTTTGGGTGCAAATGTCACTTTTAAGGCAGGAGACATACAAGAGAAGAACGGGCTTGGGTATGCAGCTCTGCAGATGAACAGAGTGGTTGCGTCACACTCAGAAGACAACCTGCAAAGCACGCTGCGGTCCTTTGCTGAAAACCCACGAATAATATCGATAATCAGCGCCATGAAGGATGCGTTGGGTTTAAGCAGTTCTCCAAGATTCAATATGTACGGAAATGATTTTGGTTGGGGAAGGCCAGTTGCTGTTCGAAGTGGATCTGCAAACTTGTTTGACGGCAAGGTAACTGTATTTCCTGGAGCAGAAGAGGGAAGCATGGATATCGAAGTGTGCGTTTTGCCCGAGACTCAGCAAGCTCTAGGTATGGACTCCGAGTTCATGAATGCCGTCACCGTCTGATCATCATTCTGGTCCAAATAAATCAAGAAGCTGCTTGTTCTATCTTCCAATTCCCCGAAGGCAACAACGACCTGATTACTAAAATAGAATGACATTTATTTAATTTAAAATTTCATAGACTCGCCAGTTCTGAGATTTGCATCCATGGCTTGGTTCTATATCTGCGTGTATGATGCTGTTTGTTCTTCTTTCTGTCCTCTGTTTATGCAAACTTGTTTCGCCATTTTTGCTCCTTGAGTAGGCTTTAGTCTGTTTTTAGTGTTAGATTCTCTGATATCTAATATTTTCGGCAACCGAGTTGTTTGATCCGGTGGGATAAGCGAGATATGATTCTTTGGATGATAATTTTTTAAGTGATTTAATACTGTTATATTTCTAAAATTCCAACTTATCTCTCCATCTCCTGGCCTCTAGTCCTTGTTTTGGCTGTTTATTATTATCTTCGGTGTTAGTTACTTAGTTTGCATCATTGCCTTGCCCCGTAAGTATAGAAAATAATATTTTATTTTATTTTTCATTTTTCCATTTGGATGATAATTTTTTAAATGATTTTGGTTGGGGAGGATCAGTTGCCAGGTATGATCTCCGACATATGGTGCTGTCACTGTCTAATCATCATTTTGACCCAAGCTAATATATCAAGTAGCAGTCCAGGCCCCGGTTCTAGCCTAGATGCTGATTAATTTTGTCTTCTTCCTCGTAAGCGCAATAGCGAACTGATTACCCAAAACCGATCCGATTTATAAGATTAATTGGTGTCTCTGTCTCAATGACTTGTTCTATATTTGTTTAACTTTTTGTAAATAACCAATGCCTTTATCGTCTTAAATTCTGAACAAACTCAACATGAGAATCAATCTAGATCTAATAAAGTTTCAAAACTTTTCAAACACGATTTTAATAATAGATGTATTTAATATTTTAAAAAGATTTGAACATATCAAATATAAGAAACAAACATCTATCATATTATCATATCAGGATTCATGATAAAATAACACAACATAATAATTTATCAAATAAACAAAAGATGGATTTATATAGTCACCGAACTAAAATAACAAACCATGCTCAAAGGCCACAACAAAAAATTATAATGATTGACGTAATAAATGTATACAAAAATAATAATAATTGAAACATCAAACTAAGTTTAAAAATAAAATATTATAAAAGAAAATCATGTAATATATACAGGTGCGATAGTCCAACTAAATCCTAAGAAGCTCATACTTTGAAACATTGTCTATGGCTCACGAATTATTCTTAAAATTGGAAAACAACAATGGATAAGATAATAATCTCAGTAGGGATCACTATATCATACGTTTTTACGGGAAACAAAAACACATAATAAGTAAAAAAGAAATGATTTATTATAAAAACGAACACGTAAATAATACAACTTAAAAAATATAGAATTCTTATATTTGATTTTTATAATATAAAACGTAATTCTAACCCAATAGATTATAACTACACAATAGATAACAGGTTAATAATGTCTAATGAAACTATCTCGATGAACATAATAAATTACTCCTAGAGTAACCCCGTTAAATGAAAACAACATCCACACAGCTCCCTAATAAACAAACAACTCTCCAGTATCATTGTGATTTCATATACTCACAGTATAATCATCGTAGTGACCTAATAAATCAAAGTGCTCAGTTCTATCTTCTTCCACGTAACGCAATAGCTAGCTGTTTTTTTTTTTTGATATAAATAGCTAGCTGTTTTAATTTTGTTAAACTCGCCAGTTCTGAGATTTGTATTCATGAGTTGCTTCTATATCTGCGTCTATGATGCTGTTTCTTTTTCTTTCCGTCGTCTGTTGCTGAGAACATTCAGGATTTGTTGATAACGCATAACAAATTAACCGTTTAATATTAAATACTAACGAAATCAATTCTAATTCCAAATCTATGCTAGAAAAGAAAGACAGAAGAAACACTGGGAAAAATTTATAGACGAACATGGAAGTAGCTTCACAGACAGAAGACAAAGTAAGAAGCACCGGGCAATTGATCTCCAGAAACGAACACTGACGTCTTTGATCTTCAGAAATAAATCCGAAGGTTACAGCAACTGAGGGAGACTTGATGTTGACGGGAATGATTTGATTGGGGAGGGCCGGTTGCTGTCCTAGGTGGGCCTGACATAAAAGTTGGATGCGTGTCACGATAACCATACTTCCAGGATCCGAAGAAGGAAGCACAGCCCAAAGATAGATGAGCCCATTACAAGCTCACCGTCTAACCCAAAAGATGCAATAATTTGGGCCCGCCGATACCTCGCTTACGTTATAGCGGGATGATTAGTTTGGCGCCAAAGATTTTATACGCACAGTTAAATGCGAATTCCCTCCCACTTTCTCCAGCCCTCTTTCAATTTTGTTTTTCATGAATCGTTCAAACAGAAGGGAAAAACCTAATTCGCCAACTCTAATCCGGAGCTTCTCGTGGTTTCTTACTGTATTAACAAATTGCGATGCCTAAAGAAGACGCTCAACTAACGGCGGCGAAGCGCGCGTACCGGAGCGCCAAGGAGGAAGGGAACCGGCAGGAGGAGGCAAGGTGGGCGAATGTTATTGGGGACATTCTCAAGACCAAAGGCGAGTACGTGGAGGCGATACATTGGTTGCGCCGAGATTACGAGATCTCAGTTAAGTATTTGCCCGAAAAGCAATTATTACCCACTTGCCAGTCCCTTGGGGAAGTCTATCTTCGCCTCCAAGACTTCAAAGAAGCATTAACTTATCAGGTATAATCCTTTCGCTTTATCCTCACTACGGTTATTTGATCGCTCTTTGTAGATTATTTGTATTGCGTATACTTGTTACAAAACCTTGGAGAGGAGTGTTTCAATTTGTGGTGTGTTGCTGAGCAGAAGAAGCATCTGGAGCTTGCAAAGGATGCTGAGGATTTGATAGAGCAGCAAAGAGCCAGCACACAACTTGGCAGAACATATCATGATATTTTTTTGAAATCCGATGATGACCATTCTGCGGTAAGGAATTCCATAAAGTATTTTAATTCCGCAATGGAGCTCGCTCGAGCGCTCAAGGAGAATTCGCATGGTGGCAAATATTCTTTCGTCAAGGAATATATAGATGCGCATAACAATGTTGGGATGCTTGAAATGGATCTTGATAACTTGAAAGAAGCCAAGAAAATTCTAACCAAAGGGCTGGAAATTTGCGATGAGGAGGAAGTTGATGAGGATGATGATACCCGTAGCAGGCTCCATCATCATCTTGGAATTGTTTATATGGAACTGAGAGAGTGGGATAAAGCGGCAGAGCATATTAGAGAGGATATCCTTATCTGTGCGAGGATAGGTCACTGCCAAGGGGAGGCAAAAGGATATATCAATCTTGGTGAACTGCATTACAGGATACAGAAGTATGACAAGGCAAGTCGTTGTTATCAAAAGGCACTTGATCTTGCAAAAACTATGGAGGATGAGGATGCTTTGGTGGCACAGATTAATCAAAACATTGCAACTGTGAAACAAGCTATAAATGTTATGAAGGAATTGAAGAAAGAAGAGCAGAATCTTAAGAAGTTAACAAGAATAATTGAGAAAGGTACACCACATGAACGGAAGTTTTTGCTGCAGCTGAATGCATGTCTTGATCGCCTTATTGACTTGTCAAACTCAATCTTTGCATGGACACAGGTAACAGACATACGATTCTCTCGTTTTACTAATTAAGATTAGATGTACTGCAGGACTATGTTGACGGTTCTAATTAAATAAAATTTTGAGGTGTTTGCCCTTACTAGCTTCTACTGTAAAAAAAACTCTCCATGCTATTGCTTTTCATTTTGCTGTAGTGCATCGAGTGAAACCCATGTTTTCGCATATACTGATACAAGTCCGATTCATCACATTGTTCGCTCAATGCGTATGACATGCTTTTCCTTTACAAGTTGCAGAGACATTTGGTTATACTTAACAAACTCTATTGGTGTTATGCTTGGTACGTGAACATCTATTTCTGGTTATCATTTACACATTTGTAGAGGAATGAATTTCTGGCCCTACATATGTATGCATTATGCTCATGGCCAGCTTACTTGAAGATTATTTTATACCATATATTTAATTAATAAAATTAGAGATTATCATACCGGCTATCTTTGCTGTCTCTCAGTTCTGTAACACTCTTGTGTAGCATCGTTTGTTTGCAAAACGTAAGAAGAGAATAGCATGTGAACTCTGTGACAAAGAAAAGCAGGCTGATTCATTTCTGGTTATTGGCGAGTCATATCAGAAGCTCAGAAATTTCGAGAAAGCCATTAAATGGTTCGCTAAAAGTTGGGAAACGTACAAGTCAATTGGGAACATGGAGGTCAGTATGCCGTTTGATGTACTCATCTGTTGAGTTTCTCTTCCCCGATATAGTATCATGAAGACTATATGTAATCTGTTTTGTAGAGACGCTATGCAAATTTCTTTTGAAACTGAGTGCTATGCAGAGCTAGTGTTAGACCTGTTGCAAATGCAGGTCACGGTTGATGGTACATTTTACTGTTAACCATCTTACTCTTAAATTTTATTGATTTCAGGGTCAAGCATTAGCCAAAATTAATATAGGTGATGTTTTAGATTGTGACGGTGATTGGAGGGGAGCATTAAATGCGTTTGAGGAGGGATACAGGTAGATTCTATGCATCTTTACTCTTTTGGAGATCATTCTTTTGCCGAGAGACTTTAGAATATTTCCTACTAGAAGTATTTCCTTTTAAATGTCTGATTTAGAAAACATCATTTTAGACTCTGAACAAATGGATAATATGCTGCTCATTGGTTTGAATGGGAGTTGTGCATATTTGCGTTTCTACATATGTTAGAGTAACGTAGAATTGATGGAACTCGACTTATGCGTGATATTGGTTAAGCTGTACTGTAAAGTGAGGAATTGAACGCCATTCAACCTTAGATATAAATACCACATCTAGACTTTATGAATGACTTTGATGTCTCAGTCATATGTTTACCGTAGACTGACATTGATATTTTTTTTCTCTGCACGAATTGAGACCATGATAGAATCCAGCAAAATATTTATTGTTGTTTACCTTGATCACATTGAATAATGATTCAACCATAAGTAAAATTATTTTCCTTAAGCTAAAATATCATCGGTGTCATGACTTATTTTCTGATATGATCAAAACTATGTAAATGTTATTGTCTCATCATATAAATTGTTGAATTTCAGAACTCATAACTATGATTCTCCATCTACTTTTAACATTCTATTCTCTTTCTAAATGAATCCTCGAGATGATGTCATATGCTCAGTTTTTCATTCACAAGAATAAAAGGAAGGAAAAAACAGTTGAAGGAGAAAGCAAACTAGAAAACTACTCCTGGATTATTTATAATTTTTGCATCAGAAGTTGTTTATTTATTTGAGTTCAAATTTACACTGGTCATTTTTGCCTCAAGCTGGAGTTACAATAAATTGTTGAGTATTTTGTTTTCCCTTTTTCCAGGATAGCCGTTGAAGCTAACCTTCCTACTGCGAAGCTTTCTGCATTAGAGAATATTCACTACAGTCACATGATAAGATTTGACAATGCTGAAGAGGCCAGGTAATTTCTAAATTGTGCAACGCTATTGTTCAATTTTGGCTACCTTTTGCCACTAAGCTTGAGCAACCCCAAAATTTCTATCCAAGAAATCCACAAATAATACATCAGAATCATTTGAAGGTTCAAAACAGGGAACTAAAAGTCGTGCTTTAGGGATCTTGTTATAAGTATTCAATACCTCTGTCGCTGAAGGAAATGCTCATATCTGCAGGAGGTTGCAGCATAAAATTGACAACCTGAAGAAATCCAAAAACAGAGAGCTAGAAATACAAAACTGCATAGATTGCTGCCCTGAGACTGACACAGAAGGGGAGGATCATTTATTAACTAGTAGATCCGATGAATCCTGTTCACCGGAGATAAAAAAGTCAAGTTTTTCCCGGTCCAGATTGTCAGTTGGGGTTGGAGAGTTAAGTGATGACGTGCCTTTGATTTCACTTTTGCGGTCCAGCAAAAATTCTTCTAGAAAGAAAAGATTACATGCAGAAACCGATTGTACTTCTAATAAGCCACCCGAAGTTTCTCTGACTATGTCTAAAAGTACTGATCTGCAGACAACTGTAAGTCGGAAACGTATTCGAGTAGTCCTGTCAGATGATGAGGATGAAATGCAAGACAACATGGATTGCTCAAAAAGATTCCCACTGGAGGAGCATATTGTTACCTATAATGAATGTATGTCTAAAAGATGAACTTGTTTGAACTTTTAGAACTGTTTTTCTATGATTACTGAGTTTTGGTTTATAATTCCAGCTGAAAGGAAAAACAATACTGCAAGTACCGTGCAGAGGTTTCAGGTACAAATGAATACTTTTATATCTTTGTGAAGTAGGAAAACTAGATGCTTACTGCTTTTTGGTCTGACAGGATAACTCTACAAGTGCTTCCAAATGTGTGACTGGTTCCACCAATCCAGTTAATATTGAAGAGATCACTTCTTCAAACAAATCTCCAAGTACTAAAATAGTAACTCCCGCTGGCAGAGATTTGAGATGTATGAGAGTTGGTAGAGCTGTTTTTGCTTCTGATGTTGCTGTTATCAGTACTGAATGCAGTATTGATGCCTTTGAAGACCTGAGTCGTAAGCACAATGCTGCACAGCTTTTGCTGCATGATTCTGATACTAAGAGTGTGGTGAGTGCTACTTGTACCATGGATGACTGACTAGTAATGTGAATGTATCTAGCATCTTTTGCAGAATCTTGGATTGTTTAGAGAAACATATTATGCATGCACCACTCAACTACTTAGTTCAAAGATAATTGTCCTGCCCATGGTCCTGCTGGAGGATCCCTTGGCTTGTTTTAAAATCAAATAATGTATCCAGTTAGTTGTTGCTAATATGAGGACAGTAAAGTTACTGGTTTTACCGCATATGTCTGCACCTATAATGGTTGTAGAGAGCATCTAATCTCATTCATGTTTACCCAAGGTGGCTTCTCTTCTGCTGGAAGCCTGAAATTGCGGGCCTACAAAATTAAAGTTCCACTTGATGGTTACTTACATGTAGACAGCATCTGGAATGTTAGTTCATCAATTAACGACTCATGATCTTTTTTGCTGCCATGTTTATATATTTATGTATATGTTTATACTTTGCTGATTTGTGGTCTGATGCATTGACTGCAGCAATACATAACATTCAGAATTGGCAATGGTTTGATTCACGCAGAAGCTGATCCATACTTGGATGATAATAAGTTACGGGTCAGGTCAATGACAGTTGCTCTGGCCTGTTTATACTATTTGCAGCTTCCTGCAGAGATGAGATCAAAGGGTATCTGCTACTACTGATTTTTGCAAGTTTGTGTTAAAAATTGACCGTATTTTAAGTTTAGATTTTATCATATAACACAATCAATATCGATGCAGAAATAGTCGACCTAAAATAATGTTTGCACTAAATAGTGTCTTTAGAGAAGCACCTATAATGGACTTAAATTACAAGGGCTCCTGCTCGGATCTTTCTCAAGTTTTTTACTATATAATCTCTATGATGCTTCTCCTGTATAGCAAATTGTAAGCAAATTGTAAAGTATATGAATGGCTAAAAGGAGCCAGTACACTACCTTGGCTTGGCTATAGTGAGTCTGCGCAAAATGCATGGATAATGAGAATTTTAATATTTGAATTTCCCATTGAATGCTTGTCATTTATGTTGGAAGGAAGGATTGCATAATCGCCAGTCAACATATTGGCTATTCTGCATGCATTATTTTAATTTCACTTTTTGCTATAACTCTTCCTATCACTGCTTTATTAGATTTTTTTAACTAATAAACATGTTCATCACATTAGGTCTACTACCAATTATACAGCATATGAAATGTGGTGGAAGAGTTCTGCGATCCATGGAAACCTTGGAAACTCTCAAAGATGATATAGGGCACATACTGATTGAAGTTTCCATTGAAGGTTTGTGTACTGTAATTGCCTTCTTATTTTTGGAAATATTTTTTCTGTTGCAACCTAGAATACTGTAGCTTTAAAAATGTGATGTTTAGTACAATATTTTTGAGGAAATTTTTTGACTTTGGTGGTTTGATGACTAGCAAGCATATAATATCGTGGATTGGACATGATGAAAGTAGTCGCCATCTTGGTAACTACTGAAAGGGGGCAGCTTAAAACAACTCAATAGTAGTATCAAGAGGTTTGCTTGGAAGAAGTAACACGTTACGTTTGTAAATAAGCATCTAAATGATAGCAATATGTGCAAGATAAAATACTTGCTCCATTCATATACGTGGTCCTGCAGATGCTTTAAGAAGCAGTGCTTTAAAGAGGATCCAAGCAGAATTTTTGGTCGAGTGGATTTAGTTCTAGGCTTGAAAACTCTTAATAATCTATGTGCTTGTTGACCACTCTAAAAGACATGATCTGTGCAGCACAATCATTCAAGTTTCAGCGTATCCATTTTCATGTCAGCTTTCGTATATCAAACTGGTTTGTTATTTTTGTTGAAGGTATTTGCTCTGTTCGGTGGAGACAATCTTTATTCTTATTTATCTTGTTACTGAACAGGATGGATTCAAAAGCGCTTGATCAAGCTATACATTGATTGCTGTGACGAGTTGTCCGAGGCACCCAATATAAAGCTGCTTGAAAAGTTATACACTTCGGAGGTTAGAATGTTGGTCTAACCAGTCCTCATTGCTTCAAGGAAATGGGAAACATTATCTCTTTTTATCAATGGCAAACAGCTTCTGTTTGTATTTTCCAGATAGAGGACGAAGTCATTGCATCTGATTGTGAGTTGCAAGATCTTTCAGTGACCCCCCTGTTGAATGCTCTCCACACCCACAGAACAGTTGCCATGCTAAACCTCTCGCATAATTTGTTGGGTAATGATAACTATTTGTAAGACAGGAACTTGGTTTTTTAAGTAGCTGTATCTTGATTTCAAATTATAACTATTTTGTTTAAATGTTTCCTTGGAAGGTATTTGTTTCCGATTTGTAACTGAATGTTTCCAGAAGTCCCCACTATTTCTTCTATGGTAATTTTTGCTGTCTATCATGTATCGTGCTCAGGAAATGCAACAATGGAGACACTTCAACGATTTTTCACAACAGGCAAAAAATATGGCGACATGACTTTGGATTTGCACTGCAATCGGTTTGGTCCAACTGCTTTGTTTCAGGTATGTTCCCCTTTCAGAGACTATGTCTTCTTATGCTTGTCCAACTTCGTCAATTTTGAGCATCAGTAAAGCAAAGACGCCTCTGAATTACAAAGCTAGCAGCTGAGATTAGATTACGCAGGACTCGGAGCACACTATGATGTAAATACCATAAACACCATGGAGTACAGGAATAATATAGCGGCAGGAACAATTTGTCATTTTCTGTTTAATAGCCGATACCGAGATTCTTTCCCGCTTTTCAAATTCTAGTTCGTTTTCCAAAACAAGATATGTTTCTTTCAAGTTGGCTCTAATAGGTATTGAATTATTTTATGTTTCAGATTTGTGAATGCCCTGTACTCTTTGCTCGACTGGAGGTGCTTAATGTCTCTGGGAATCGTCTAACTGATGCATGTGGCTCCTACCTCTCAACAATATTGCAAAATTGCAGAGGTAAATTGTTGGAGCCGAGTGCTCAACCAGATTTGTTCTAGGATTGAGTGGGGCCAGGAATATCCCTAGTCACTTTGTCCACTATTAGTCTGCATTCCATTAAATATACAATCATTCCAACTATTTTTTATCTCTTTTTTTTTCTGGTTGTTATTTTAGCCCTTTATAGCTTGAATATTGAGCGTTGTTGTATCACAACGAGAACAATTCAGAAGGTTGCTGATGCATTGAATGCTGATTCAGTTCTGGCAAAACTCTGTATAGGTACACTTAAGTTACAGTAGAAATAAATGGAAACGTTTATTTGTTACTTAATTGAATTTCGACCTACCTGTGCAGGATATAATGATCCTGTATCTGGCAATGCAATCATTAAACTGTTGGACAAGCTGGCTACTATGAAGAGGTTTACGCCAATGCAACTCAGTACGATATCCTGCCGCTGGTTGGAAAGTTTTGAAAACTAAATTATGCTTGGTTTGCAGTTTTGCAGAAATGAATCTAAATGGATTGAAGCTAAACAAGCCGGTTGTTGAAAGCCTTTGCCAACTTGCTAAGACATCATGTCTATCACGGTTAATGCTTGGGAGTACTGGTATAGGAACTGTGAGTGACTTTTATTTCTAGTCCTATATCTTTCTTATTCTTAATTTATTTTAGTTAACCTTTTAAAACGTTCTTTTTGTGCTTCCGATTCTTTGGCACTGCTCGTAGGTTGGGGCACTACAACTGACTAAATCATTGTTTGGAGGGTCTCAAGATTCTGTTAAACTTGATGTATCGTACTGTGGGCTAACATCCAAATATATACATAGTCTCGCAGCTGATGTTGCTCCGATATGTGGCATTGTTGAGCTGAACCTTGGAGGAAATCCAATTCTACTAGAGGTTTGTTCTTTATCTATATCTGATAGATGGTACATCTTTTCTGGTAGTAGATTGGACCAAGGCTTACTTTTTTCTTTTGTTAAAATTTAGTTACTGAATCATTCTCAAGCTTCCATTTTTAAGGATTCGTGAGCTGCTACTTTCAGTATTTTCATACGAGACGAAAACTGCTTGAACATGAATTCTTTAAATCTTTTCAATACAATAATATCATAGTTTTAAAAAACCCGATTATACCCAAATATTGCAGCCCTTGCAAAGGTAAATCTTACTAAAAAAAAAGGTCCGTCCTCTGAGATTTACCCAAGACCTGATATCTACTGCCGATTAGTGGAAATGGATATTCGTTGGAGAGTTCTATTTATTCTGGTTTCCAGTTCACAAATGCACGTATGAACTATTCATCATCAGAAGCTACTGAGAAGCATTTAGTATCCAATTCATTCTGCTTATGCTATATTTTTTTTTATTTTGACTTGTTAAAGCACTTTATTTGAAGGGCCTCTATACTCTTTAAGTTAAAACTGATAAGACTTAAGCGCAGGGTGCGAACGCATTAGTGGCGTTGCTTACGAATCCGCAATGTTGTCTGAAGATTTTGGTTCTAAAGAAATGTCAGCTAGGACTTACCGGACTTCTTCGAATGATTCAAGCACTTGCAGGTTCTCAATGGAAACCCAAATTTGTTTTGACTTCAATCTCATGGATATAGATGTGACAGTGTTTGGCATTCACTTTTGCAGAGAATGATTGCTTAAAAGAGCTCAATCTTGCTGACAATATCGACCTGGAGAAAAAACTTACACTGCCGTATGGTTCGACGAGAGAAGAAACACTACTTCCCGCATATGAACCTTCTTCAAATATATGTGCATCCAAGGAATCTGATGGTGACCGGCTGGGTTTATGTGCTGTGAACACCGACTGTGATCAGCTTGAAGTTGCTGATAGTGAAGATGAAGCGAGTGTGGCAGAAGCTGCTCCATCCGACTTCGATGACGGTTGCACAAGCTCATGCCGGAAAGATCCATCTTCTGAATGCCAATTTATCTTAGAGCTATCAACAGCCATCGGCATGGCAAAGCAATTGCAGCATCTAGATTTAAGCAATAATGGTTTCTCAATAACAGAAGCAGAAACGCTATACTCCGTGTGGTCATCTAGGTTACCCAGTGGGCTAGCGTTCAAGCATATCAAAGACCAAATAATTCACTTCTCGGACGAAACAACCATGTGCTGTGAGGTCAAACCCTGCTGCAGAAGGGATTGATTTATCTTAGGTTTCCCCTAATTTTGGTAATAGACATGGCTCAGAAAATGGCAGGACAGCAGTATATAGTCCACTTGTAATGTATTGTATGTGAATAGAAATGTATAAACAGGAAAAACAAAACAAGACCTTCTTCCGCCTAAACCTAAATTAAAGCGAGCGCATGGATTAGACAAAAGGTTGATAATTTAGGCACAAAAGAGTTTCGACCACATCTCAGTTTCAAAGTCACCACTCAAGTGGGGTTGATATTTGGAAAGAAAAATGTAGTAATGATCATCTTCAAATTAAGGTTATCGTCATCGTGCTTTTTATTCATAGCCCTTTTCCACAACGCAATAATTAGTAACCCCCAAGAATTGACTTATGCACCAAGCAAATTTCTTCTCCTCTTGGTTGTTTACCGTTGATGTGGAATTCACATCGAGACAAAGACTACGATAAAAGAACACAATGACTAAGGCCCACCAGGCACTTGTTGTATAGAATCCTCATCCAACCAAATGCCTAAGAGCTATAATGTGAAGCTAGCTATGTGACCGCTGTCATGAACCACCACCTTATTTATCAATCAATCAATCAATCCTTGTTAAGAGACTGGAAAAGGTAGTTTTGTTTCTTAAGCAATTCACCGCTCAAATAATATTAATCTTACGGGTTGTCAATTTTCATGTACTCATAAGATTGAGTTGATCAGATTAGATTGTATAAGATATTATTCGTGCGAATTTTAAAGAAAAAAGATCAAAGTGAAAAAAGTAATGTTACTCCTGTCAGTTTCTTCATAATCAAAAGCAATTCATGGTAATAATTGAAAAACACTAGTTACTAAGCACGCCTGCAAGTGCCAATCCTAAAACACTCGCACAAAGCTTTTTTCTTTTGCTGCATCATAATTTCAAATCACACTCAACTGTGTCAACAATAATTCCTGCATCAAATCCTCTACGTATTTGTGATATCCTGAATGATTATACGGTAATTCATGACTGTAATTCCCCTTGAAATAAATTATATGTTAATGTTTTATTCACGTTTCTAACATCTATTTGTATAGATATTCCTGTGGTCTTGGATCCAACTAAGAGGCGTATCGTACCCGAAACGAAAGTCTTTGTTGACCAACTGACCCGAAGCCCCCCGTCTTTTTATTTTGTTTGAGAAAACAGAAGCCCTGTCTTGAATAAGATGTGTGAATGAGGAGACATCCCTTCTCTTTTTTCTTGGGTCACCGACAAAGAATCTTTCTGCATGGCAATTACAGACAGAGAGAAATTCTACCCCAAATGGCCCAAATTTTCAACGACGAACCGATAGGACATCTGATTGTGATCTTATTAATTATCCGAAGACGAAGAAGACATTTGCAAGTTTGACTCCCGACCATGTATTCACTGTACCTATATCCCGTACCGTTGCCTTTCCTTTCAAAATTCTGGTCAAATATCATTAATCTCCCCTGCAGATATATAGTCTTACGTCTGTAATTTTTTGTATAGGCAGGGGAGGGTTAAAATGCTGAGAATAATGATGGCAATGGTAATAGGAGTAATGATACACATTTCCGCTATAATGGAAGAAAATCGTGGTATATCTACACTTATCATACTGCACTTATAAAAGCCTGGATACCCTTATTATTTCAAAGCTTCAATTTCGATGGAATGGAATCCAATGGAGGTTCAATGTATATAACAACCGTTTATATCTATCAAGAGCACCCTATTTGGTGGCCATCAATGGAGGGACAACAAGAAAAGGTGTTAATAAGAGCAGATGGAAGCTTTCGAGTCCTTTAAATGCAGAGAAAAAAAAGCCCTTAATCGCGCCAACTTATGCTCCACCGCACAGAATCAATTATACGTAATTAACTACCAATTCTTTTATCATTATTTGAGAAGAATCAAATAATAAATTGCAGCAACTATAGTAAATTGTTCATTTCTATTAAGGGATAATCGTGGGCGTATTCTCATTTATAAGCCAAAATTCTTTAAGCAGGAAATGAAGTATAAGATTAGATCTTATTCTCTTTGTCTTCTTATGGATGAACAGGTTAAAACCCTCCTCCATGGCAAAGAAAATGGGGGAGTTGAAGTTTCAGAGCAGGAAACGCGATTGCAATTAAATGCGTTCTTTTGCACGTATCCAAAAAGAATAGAGCGCACGTGTGCATCACATGCGCCATGACCAAACTAAAATATGTATATTAATTATTGAAATATTTGTAATTAAACTAATGTATATTTGTTATACATAAATTTATAAGTATAAAACATCCTAGCAAATGTTTTAAGAAAATATAAATTTGAGGTTATTTTGTATGTATAACATGATTTTATTTGTGATTCGGGCAAATATGCCGGAAAATGAGGAAGTGTCTAAAAATCTATAAAATCAAAGTTAGACTACTATATGCTACATGTATTGTCTAAAATAGTACATCCTTATTAACTTCGATTAAATAATCTCACTTTCATGTAAATAATTATTTTTATAAATCATTAAAAAAAAATTTAAAAAATAAAATCTAAGATCATCAGTTCATCACTCTATACAATACGAAGGTTCATTAATATTCTGACACTGGGAATGTAGTATCTCTGAACAGGCAAATCCTACCGAAGGAGAGTACTTTGCTGATTTGTGATTTTGCATATGAATACTCATGAAACATTGCATGGAGCATCTCTCCATGATCTGAAGAAACCAGATATTAAGCAAATGAAAGAAGAGAACAAAGCTTAAAAACAAGATTTCTGCCACTATAGTCATCATATATTCAGCATTTCTTTGTACACACGAAGCTCAAGGAAAACAATACTCCTTTTCAAGAGCAAAGGAGGAACAATACACAGTACTACGATTCATTTGGTTTTTTGAACTCAGTGCATTTCAGTTTCTGTAGCCAATTCTGTGAAACATCTTCTCAGAAGAACTATGCTACTAGCTAGCAACGCCATATACAGTACCCACCAACTCCTTTTTCCAAAATTAAAAAAAAATAATGACAAAAGAATATTAAAGCGAAACCAAAACAGTCACCTGTTTCCGCCAGATTGCTATGTGATCTTTATGGGGATTTCCAACTTTGTAAGCCAATGTCGTTGTGTTTCCTTGAAGGGCCAGAAGCTGGTATGGGGAAATGTCTAGGCAAGAAATCCAAGAAGTGGCCCTTGTATTGAGACTTTGGTCTGAAATTTATGACATTGGTGGCTCTTGATCCATGGCATTGATCAACAAGCAACACGATCAACAAGATGAGACAGAGAAATGAAACTAGACATCTTCTAGACGGAACCATCGCGCAAAGGTCCTAGTGATGAGAGAGAGAGTGGTAGACTGCTGCGGGCAATATATGTGGTGGCTTGCTCTTGAGCGTAAGTTGATGAGCGAAAGGAGTTGAAAGCAGGAAACATGAGCTGTGCAATACCGAAGAGAACCGTGTGTTAGGTTGGTCGATCCGTTTCTGTTGTCTGAGTAAAAGACCGCCTGGAAGAGTTGGGGAGATATCAAATTGGGCTTGGAGAGAGTCAGAGAGATGACTTTGTTAAAGGAAACGGATGCTTCTACAAGTAGTGATGTCGCAAGCAGAAAGCTGGAAATGAAAAGCTTGACATGTAGAAGCTTTTTGAATGGGTCTTATGGGGTTTTAGACATAAAAGATGCAACAAGAAGGAAAAGAAAGGGCTCACACTTTTTCCCCGATGCCAGCGAAAGAAAGGAAAAAATTAGAAAGATTGGGGCAAAGGACACGAAAGTTCAGAGTTAGAAAAGGTTAAGTTATATCTGCTCCTGAGGTTAGGTTATTGTTTGGTCCCACCTTTCGCATTAATGGCCGACTATAAGGAATGGTAGCTGTTCATCTAGACCCCCCCACAAGGCAATTACTCTGCTATACTTCTTGTCCATCGCTACACACATCCATCCCTTCTTAGTTAAGATTTCACCTCTTTCCTTCCGCTCAAGTTTTCTTTCGTAGATAAATGAATTCTCCTTTTGACAGTATGGGAATGTGCATCAACAGTATGCTGCAAACAAATAACTCAGAACCTTTCCACTTGCAGTATTTACGCTGCACGGACATTTAACTCCAAAAACTCCATTTTCCTTACTGTTTTAAGGGGCAAAGGCCTACTCCTCCCCTCTTGCAGAGAGATGGACATCGAGAGTAGGGTAGGGGTTCATGCACATGGTTTGGTCATATCTAGCTATCCATCATCCATCGAGACCCATATTGTCACACTCGCAACAGGAGATGCGAGGACGTACGTATAGCATATGGCTTTCCATTAGGATGAGGAAGAATAGTTCCATGTAGACAGCAACTACTACGTGCTAGCTATATGAAAAAGAAACAACCATGCTATAGCCCACGGACACACACAGCCAAATCTTTCTATAAGATTTATTCCTTAGTGGGCAAAAAATATTGCTTTATTTATACGATCCTTGCTAAACGCACACAGCCAAATCTCATTTTAACAAATGGAAACAATAAAGGAAACTATATAGAGAAACGTTTTTCCCGGTTTTATGTATATAATTGTCATGTTAGAGGCTCTCAAGGTCTATCCTGTTCAAAAGAAAAAGGTTTCCAACAATGTCCCACTAATTGATAGAGAAGGTTTGGGATACGGGACCCTGTGTTCCTTCCTGTTTCGGGTAAATGAAAGTTGACAAATGACGCATATAGATTAAAGCATGTTCCATCACATAGAATTAATTTGATCTCTATCGGTTCGTGATGGTTGGAAGGGTTCCGACCACCTAAGAAATCTATTACCTATCTTATTACATCAAACTGATAACGAGTCTGGACTCAACGCAAGCGGTTCTAAAGATCAAATTCATAACCACCTGAGAAAGTACCTGACACTTACGCATTAGGTGAGTACGCGGAAGCCGCCATCCTTTGGCATGGAAACACTACGGCATGTCGTCTCACAGTGGGAGACTGACTAATTACCATGGCAGGCTTTGAGATTATTCTTCATATGATCAATTGTTCTTTTTTTTTTATTAAAAGGGTATTATTGACAATAATTAATTCATTTCCGTTGTATCCTATCAACTATATGTTGGTCCAATTAACTCTAAATTAATTAATTAATTAACTAAGAACTCTAGCAACCGAGACAGTCTCTTTAAAATATGGGTTCATAGTCTTGGTAAAGAAAATACAAATAGAAATTTTTTTATTATAAATTACGAGTCATGAGTACGAAATTAATTATATATATATAAAAGAAAATCAGAGGCATATAGTCTATGCATCACGCGAACCACACACACCAAAATCAACACAAAATATTCAGAAAGTTTATAATAACATCTTAGAAGATGTGGAAGTCGTAAAATGATTCCGAAAAAATCTTTTAAATACTGAAAAATAATCACCAAACGTCTGGAGACATGCCAAAGTTATGTCCCCAAGTATTTCAAAATATTATCTTGAGTTAGCCAACCAATGACATATAGGATCTTTGAATGTGTCTCTTCTCTATCTAATATTTTCATATATATATATATTCGTTTCCTGACGCAAACCTCCATGGCAGTAGTTAGACCTATGAATGGATATGCAGAAGATTTTCCTGATTTTGGACTTTGAAAATGGCAAACCAACTTGTAATGAATACCACCTCCAAAATGGACTTTGGTGGAACTAACAAGAAGGTCGTCTAGTTAGGTCAGGAATCTTTATGACTGACACGATCACCCAGTTTTTCTGTAAACTAGTCCTCTAGTCACGATCACGCAACCAAAAAGGGAAACTGGGTATTTACCTCCTAATGAATCCCATTCAACAACAATGGAGATATATAGCACCAGATAAAGGTTCTATGACTTCCTTGCCATCCATTCCCGGTGGCATTTAGTCAACGAAAACAACAGAAAAATGGATGACTCCGTGTTTGGAATTTGTGACCAAGGGTTTGGTGATGGTGGGGAATGAATAGTTGATTCACTAAATCAAGGCAACCTTTGTTATCATTCTTTTTAATCACCGAGCTGCTATCCGTGACTCTGTGACTGTGGATGGATGGATGGATGGATCATTGCCTCTCTATATTGATTACCTTACGCTTTCGGTGCTATTGCCATTGCAATGATGTGTTTTCACTTTTACCGGGGATATACTCTGCAATTATATCTCTCTGCATGTGATTTGATTGGTCGATCGATCCGTCCTGGCATGCAATAACCTTAGTCTAGCATCTTCAAACTATACATTATATGATGATAATAATCTTGAATCTTCTCTACCTCATTACAGTATCTCGTATACGTACTTCGGTTGCATTGTTTTACCGAATGAAGAACGAAGAGCATTCTTTTAAGTATTTGGAAAAATCGTACAGCATTATAGTATTCTCGCGATACATAATATATGCTTTAATGATAAAATAATTATCTAGCATTAAAAAAATAAAAATGCAATACATGTTGAATCAATATTTAAATGCGACAAATACTCGTTTGGTCGACCAAACGTACATAATCATCGATTGCTATTAACCAGAGCGCGGACGGGTCCCGCCACTTGTCCCACGTTCCACTCCCCATCATAGCCATTCATATCTTTTCAATATCCAACACGTGTAATGCTCCAACATCTCAACCCTCAATTTGTCATCAACACATCAGACCCCACTCACTGACAAAACCCTACGGTTCTGATTTGACTACCTTAAAAAAGTAGAAAAGTTTGCAGGCACATAGATTAGATTCTTCTCTCACTGATTAAAGAAACAAAACAGCTATGGCCAACCTACTTGGCTTTGACCAAGAGCCAATAAGGGTAGAATATATGTCTAAAATAATGCAAGGAAAGTAAAACTTGACGTCACTATAGCTTTGACCCTTTCTCTCTCCTCTTTAAACACCCCCTCGGCTCTCCCTCCTTTTTTCCTCCATTGGCCTTCCTTTCACAGTTTCATGTTCTCTGCTACTGAGATTTTCTGTCACATTCTCGGCGGCCGAACCGGAGGAGAATCTGTCGAGATATGGTGAGGGACGATCTGTACATAAAGATTCCTAGTTACTTCCGGTGTCCGATAACGTTGGACGTGATGAAATCCCCTGTGAGTCTGAGCACAGGAGTTACTTACGACCGCGCCAGCATCCAACGCTGGCTGGACAGCGGCAACAATACGTGCCCTGCAACCATGCAGGTCCTCCAGAGCAAGGAGTTTGTCCCCAATCGAAACTTGCAACGCCTCATCCAGATCTGGTCCGACTCCGTCGTCCTTAACCGCCACGGCGACGGACGAGTCGAATCGGTGCTCTCACGCGATCAGGTCCGGGGGTTAGTTCGAGACGTTAACCTGCGGAGGGATGAAAGCTCCTTTTGTCTCGAGGCTCTTTCCAAAATAATTTCGTTTGGGAAAGAATCGGACGACAAATGCGAATTTGTGGCCAATTTGGAAGGGTTAGTGCCAATGCTAGTTGATTTTCTCGGCAATGCTGGCGATGACTTTAAGCAAATCGATTTGGTTGAGCTGGTGGTTAATGTCGTGGCCACGATCTTGATCAAAATTAGAGACCGCCAGCAATTAATGAGCTTATTTTTCAAGAACGATGGCGTTGATGGCAAGTTATCATCGCTGCTTCTTGTTCTTAAGCACGGCAAAAGCATGGATTCGAGAATCGGAACCGTTAAGATCTTGGAATCGATCGCGTTGGAAGTCAAGTCGGAGTTGTCTATTGCAGAAAAAGATGGGTTACTATCTGAATTGGTGAAATCCGTTAGTTTGGAGAGCAATCATAGCTTAGCGGAAGCCTGTTTATCGTGTCTGACGGCCATTTCCAAGCCGAAACGCGTCAGGTTAAAATTAATTCAACTCAAGATAGTTCGGAAACTGACCAAGCTGCTTTCGGCTCCAAATGGAGGCGTTACAGTGACGGAGAAGGCGCTGAAACTGCTGGAGATGGTGTCGTCGTGCAACGAAGGGAGGTCAGAGGTGTGTGGGGACGAGGAGTGCGTGGAGGCAGTGGTGCAGAAGGTGCTCAAAGTGTCGAGCCAGGCGACGGAGCACGCGGTGATGATACTATGGAACGTTTGTTACTTGTTTCGGAATAAGACGGCGCAGGAGGTGGTGACGAGGTGCAATGGGCTGGCAAAGATTTTGCTGTTGATGCAGAGCATTTGCTCACCTGTGGTGAGGCAAATGTTGGCCGATTTGCTCAAGATTTTCAGGATGAATTTGAAGAACTCTTGTCTGCCTTGTTATGACACTAAAACTACTCATATCATGCCCTTTTGATCCAACATTGTTTCAATGGGTGTGTGGTGCTGGGTTTTGTGGGATTCAAATCCCAAGTTGATGAATTTTCTTTTCCAGTATAGTTTAATTGTTGTAAAGCCAAACAAAATTTTTGATAGTGAAAAAGTGAATACAGAAGGAAACCTGAAGATTTGTTCTTTTGATATTTTACCAGGTGACTGTTTTTTATTTTCTTCTGATCTATAAATGTTCGTTTTTGGTCTAGTTGATGAATCAAGGTCAAAACACGTAATTGACGCACAACTTCAATCCTCAACGTATAATTTCCGTTCTCACCCCACGTCTAGGACTCAGAATGAATGATACACAAACCCAGGAATGGTCCAGCTGTAAGGGCTGTATGTGCTGACGATTGTTATGCTTATGGAAATTACACTGTTCCCTTTTCTTGGTTGTGGTCTAATGGAGTTTTTTCTTCTGAGAATTGAAGTTAGAGGGTCCATCGAACTTTCACTTCTGGATCCATCTCCTGTCTACTCTGTCGACGGTCTAAACTAGTTGTTCATGAAGTATATATTACAAGAATGTGAAGGAATTTCTGCAGTAAATGCGGTGTGATTAGGAAGGCATTATGCTATCTTTGTAAGTGGGGTGTTGTATTAGAAACTAGAATATGTCTCAATGGAGAATACCAACCTATGGGCTTAAATTCAGAAGGATAAAATAATGGCTTGAAGTGAACCAACATCTGTGCTGGAATGGCACTGCTATGAATTGTATATGTGTTTCTTTTATTAATTGTTTGGTGCGAAGATACTTGAGACTACTTATTTTAGCACCCAGAAGCCAAGAGCCAGAGAAGTAAGGGCTAGAAACTTTGACCATAACACTGTAACGTGTGATTTTGATTAATTAGAGAGAAAGCAAGCTAGCAGAAAAGGCATCAAAGGGTAGAGACACAAAGCACCACAATTGCTGAAACAGGTTTGCTTTGCTGACCAGTATACTGTATTCTAATCCTCTCCCTCAATTCAAAAGGGTGTGGTTGCAGAAAGTTGTAAAAAGGGACTGGTAATGGAATAAAGCTTGAGGCTTAAAGAAATCTACGATATCTTCATACAGAAAAAAGGGAAAAACACATTATTATAGGTTTGACTACTACAATCCCTACGAGAGCATAAAGATTGGCTCCTGACTCATGCACACGTTTTAACTCATGTATCTCAATAATTTTCTGCAGAATTTCTGCACGAAGTGCTCCCTTAAAATACCTGAGTTGCCATTTCTTTTGCAGTGGGGCTTTCTGTCTTTTCCGTGTTGTGAGAAAGTATAGGAATCGGTTTCTTTGTGAATGTCAAAAGTTAGAGGAGAGAATGGTTCCCTCAGCACTCAGGAATGCCCTTTGCTTTTTCATTTTCGTTGATCTCTCGTCAGTTCTTTCCTTTTTTCTACCATGTATCACATTTTGATGGCTTTTATTCTATTCTCCTTTATTTACTTATACTGGTAGGCTTTTATTTGGTAGTGGATAGATAGTTTTCGGTTCGCCCTCCCCTCTTGTAATAAGAAAAAGGAATGTTAGAAGAAAGGGTTGATATTGGGATTGCAAATTGTTGTTTGTTTCTTTGTCAAGTGTCATTATTCTGCATGGGGTACCATGTTGGATAAATGGTACATCTCATGCGACCTTTTTATTGATTGTCTAAGACTTTCAGGTATCTTGGTGCAAAGCTGATGCTACTGGACAATTTAGTGGGACTTTGCATCATCATCATCATCACTGATATAGAATGTAAAAATCTGAAAAAGAAGAATCTTTTATTAAGCAGGAGATGACTTGCAAACTTTGCTTGTATCCTGTATAGTTGACAAATGCTTGAGCTTATATACTTTAAAGCAGTCCTAATAAGACCACTCATTCATTTAAAGAACTGGAAAAATGCTCCACCTGATACCCACTTCGTGTTTTTTCGGAGGCTTAAGCTTTTAGCTTTTAAGCTTCTCTGTTTGTTGCTCTTTGTTCAGTGCTTCTTCCATTCACAATGATTGTATTGGGTTGGGTTGGGTTGGGCTGGGCTGGGCTGGGCTCCTCAAAGCCCACACACAAATGACGTGGCAAAGAGGTGTTTGTTTGTTGCTCCTTCGTTTGTTAGATATACACTGAAAAGTGAAAACCCATTGACCTAACTTGGGCTTAGGCCGAATCGGAAACTTTTGCACAAAGTCCATACTGAGCGGAAGGTGGAAATCGGGCTACTTTGAAAACAAAAGGCCTGTGGGTCGATTGTAAGGGCAAATCGGACTAGAAGGAAGAGAGAAGCAAGTCCAGTTCTTATGGGCTAAGGAATAAGTCCAGGCCCAATGTCTACATTTTATTGATGACGCCAGCTTATGTAATGTAACATGAAAGGAAAATCAAAAAGTTGGTAGAACAAATATATGATCACATGGTCTCCTTGATCCTTTGTTTAAAGAATTATTATCACAATTTAACTAATAAGGATCTCCATATCTCGAAGTTAGTCTCTAATGATGTCCTATTAATCAGATAAGATTGCTTCTTAAATAATATTATATACAACGGCATATAGCTTGACCAGTAGACTCAGGCATGCAAGTGGAGAAACTGCAAGAAACGAATATATAAAGGAGCATGGAAAACAGAAAGAAGAGCTGTCCATGGGCCACGATGAGGCTGAGCAATAAGCATGGAGGCAAGTGAATGGTTGAGGCTAAGGGGAATGCGCATCACAAGTCTATTCAACAGGTACTAATTAAAGATGAGGAGCAAAGAAAACCAACAAGAAGCATGTGAGTGGGGTTTCTTGATTTGGCCTGCCTGATTTGCCAGTGAGGAAGTCCCATTTTATTGCCTCAGGAAAAGGGAAAAGATGACTTTTTCAGAAACCTGAATGTCTGCTCTAAATTAAAACCAACTTAAAAAAATAAAAACTTTTGTTGGCTATCTTGTCCTTTCTTGATGAACCCATCAGAGTTTAATATTATGAATCCATTTAACCCTGCAGCCGATAGTTACTTGTTTTTGATGAACTACGGCATGGTAGTGCGAGTGAGAGTTGAGAGACTTGGAACATAGTAAGCCAAGGATGCAATAATTGAATTGATTTTGTGAATGTAAGAATTTAAGGAACATCTCGAAGATCAGATTTTCTATGGGAATTCCAATTTCCTCGCCATCGCTTCCCTTTCTAAGAAATTACATACAGGGCTGTTAAGACAACAAACAAAGATATGGTGGAGATGTTCCTCCTTAAACTAACAGAATAAACAATGATACCATTGCAAGAACGATGACAACTGGATAGATTTTTCACATCTGCTTGAAAAGTGCATACACAGTAGTGATTCACCAAACCTGATCAAGCAAAAGAGGATCAGCAGAAATAGATATTATCCAGTTGTTTAATGCTGCAAATGTGGCTGCATCCTTAACCAGCAGAATGGCAGACGATTTCTGCCTTTATGACAATGAAAAGAAAATTGTAAGCTGCTGCAGAATCTTCCTTATGATCTTCCTTTCACTAATTTATGGGATTATAAAACTAGGCGTGCACCTTTTTGCATTAATTGAGAGAAGATCGAGCGGAGATATGCCCCCAACAACTGTGGACATACTATGGTTGCTTAGGGCATAGGTGACTATTTGCTTTACGTGGATTAAGATATACCTTCATCTGTATTTAAACAAATGTGCTATAGTTTCTTGCCTGCGACAATTATATGCCGGTTTTAAACAACCATGGCACTCTTCTGTAAGCTTTTCTATAGACGAGAATCGCAGTGTTAATTACTCTCTATTCTTGAGATTACCTCTGTTGGAAGAATATTTTCCCACTGTTGCTTCAGGTTAGTTTTCTGCTCCAAAAATGCTATCACCTCCCTTCACATCTGGTTTTTACATGTCTCTCATGAGTTTATATTCCTGAAAATGATGGTGCGTGGTGATTTTGTATCTTCTTCATGGTCTATTTTTTTCCCTGTACCTTTCTCTTCTGCATAGTAGTATCCACTAGCTAGTCTCAAAATGGTTGCTTGTCTTTGTCTACTCTCTTCGTTCGTTTGGCACGCAAACGAAGTGAATGGAAAGGGGAAAGGAAACCTACTAGGACGTGGTTTTCTTTTCTCTCATTGCTACTCCATTTCTCTTCTTATTTCCTTCTGTTCTGAGACTTTCCATCACTACCAATATTAGATCTTGATTTGCCATAATTTCTTGGCACCATATACGATGTCATAGTTTTGAAACAAAAGCAATTATGTGTAGTACAATTCATTATATGACGATAGATGAGCTGAGCTAAATCCGAGGTTGAAAAGTAGAAAGAAAGATGCTTGGTGTATGAGTTGAAATGACTGCTCAATCTTTGTGCAATACAGGATTAGACTACTATCTTATTTTCATGACCGCCCATTATCTAGTTCTTCATGAATTTGCTGCCATTTGTAACTGTTCCATGCGCCTTTTTGTGCCTTTCAGGTCTTTTCTGATGATGCATATCTTATGCAATCCTTTTATTGTCCTGAAATGATATACTTTATTTAATAACATGCAAGTCATAAAAGTGTCCTGGAGTTTGTCCTATTGCCTTAAAAAGTATGATTTAGTTATCTAATGTAATTTACTCCAGAGACGTGCTCACGTGGGCAAGCATCGCTTTCCTCTCATACCATAAACATATTCTAATTACTATCCTGCACTCTAAAACCCAAAAGGCTTACTTTACCGAAACCAGAGAAACCTGAGAATAATCTCTCCAACTATCTCAAGCTCATTCTTTTCCGTTAAAAATCTTTAGAAATGGTAACGGTTATATTTGGGAGATTTTTCCGTGCGTTTATTTGAAAAAGAATTTAAACTATGATTGGTTGTAAATCAACACGAAATCTCCTCCATGTCTTCCTTTCCTCTTACACCTCTATCACTCCTTTTTTCTCGGGTCAAAAATCTATGTTTGATATCAAAATGGCGCTATCAGCATGTCATGTACAAGGCAAGAATCGACTCAGATATCTTCCAGACTTCGTTAGTCACCTTTAGGATGGCACCATTCAATCATTCACAAGTACAACCTCATTTGATCCATTTTGCATATGGCAATGAAGGTCATTCAATCATTCACCAAGGGTTACTGGTGTACTTCATTCGCCAAGGGTCCACCACAACTCCACCCCAGCAGGATCAAAATGTTTAGGAAAAGGGGAACAAAGCTTGTGGACCGCAGAGATAGAGACACCAAATTCAGGTGAAGGTTTTTGGAGGGTTTCTAATTTCTTGATAAATGTCGTTGATGATATGACTTGATATCGATACGTAGCCTACCTTGACAGAGAGTTAACAATGATCTATCTTATCATGGCTTCCCTTTCACATATTTTCTTTCTCTTCCTGGATTGGTCTCCTCCCCCGTCCCACCCACTTGTGCACATTCTCGTCTTTTTCCGTTTCACCTCACGAGTCTTTTTAGTTTATCTATCTCCCTCGATAGTGGTCTAATGATCACAGAGTTTGGATGGAGATGGAAGATCCATATTCTTTCCCTTCTAGAGTAAATTTCAGAAATCAAAATACCATCTTTCAAATTCGAGACTTTGCAGACTTTGCAGACTCTGCATGATAGTTTGATTTATAACTTTGTCATGATTAGTGATTTTTGCTCTGATAATTGCACAGATTTACCAGAAAAAAGAAAACCCAGATGGAAAAGTGGCCGATATCCTAGAATGACTTTCTTCCTGCGCCAGTAAAAAGAACCTTTACAGTTTACACCAAAAGCCTAAAGAAGAAACAAAGATGTTGGCCTTTTCTGGTAGTAAGAAATAGAAACTGAAAGCTATGTGTGATAGTAAATGGAAACAGAGGAAGGTTGTCTTTAGTAATCAATGAATGATATCAAGCTGATCGCACGTAACGAAATGACCAGGATCACAGCTCCTTATCTGCTTCTTTCTATGCTTTATTTCTATCCAAATTTTGCAGCGGAAAGGTTTTACTTTTAGCCCCTTAAGTAGTAGTCTTTTTCATATATGAGGAAGAAAATGTAAACAAGAATCCTCGAAGGAAATATGTTGTCTACAACCAAGAAAAAGGGAAACAAATGCCACGAAACCCAAAAAACTTAAAAGCAGAAAATCCAGTCGATTCGTTACAGCCCGAGTATTCGAATATGAAGCGAAGCTTTAATGCTGAAGAAGACAGCAAAGGGTAGAAAACACAGAGCCCAAGGATGTAGTTTCACTGGCCCTTTAAAGTGAGTATAGCTGAGTACTCGCTATCTATTTCTGTCTCCGGAGTTATATGGTGTTTTTTCTTTTTCACTGTAGCTGCTGCTTTTGTCATTGAGCATTCCCAGTAGCATCACTCATGCTGTCTGGTTGATACGTTTTCTGCTTTTGTCGGAGCTATTGTAGGATTCACCATTAATGTGCTTTTCAGAGATTTTAAACAAGAAGCCCTCACCAGTCACCATGACCAACGTAGCTGTGTTTTTTTCTTCTTTCCCCTCTAATTTACAAAACTCCAATATTACTTGTTTGCAAAATTTCGTCTTGGCATGGAAGTTTAACTCTTTGCTACTTTTCACGTTTGGGTATGTGTAAATTAAACTATTTTTTTGTTTTCTTAAATCTATCGAATTTGAGTTATATATACGTTATATGGCTGTGAATGTCAGAATTTCTGTTCACAGTACAAGGTCGTTTGCATTGGTTTTCTCACTGTGTAGTTGGTTTCCAATTATCTTACTTGGGCTGATATAAATTTGCCTACCGAGAAAGACAGGCCCTTACATAGGGCGGGGTGCTGTTGTTGCTGCTGCACTGTGATCAATGACACCCAAAATGGAGAAACACATACAAAGTAGCAGTTATAGTTGGCTAAAACCACAACAGCTCCCTACTTTTCTTGCTTATCGGGCCTAGAGGCTCGTGTTTATCGCTCGTGCGGTTGCTGGGAGAGAAGTACAGCAGAGTGGGGATTCTATTCTCTTCACAACACCAGATCTCGAGACCACTTTTAACCATTTCTGATATTGACATTTGTTGCTTTCATTTATTGAATTGGCTCAGTTTGCTGGGCAACTTTCTTTAATCCGCTCGTTCTTTAATAAATTCACCGTTTATTGAGTAGACAATGGAGAGCTCCATTACGTGGAACTTGTAGAGAATTAGACTGATGTTTGTGCTTTATTCTATGCTTCTAAGTTTCTTGATAGACCACAGGAAGATGTTATAACACATCCACAGGAGGGTCGGTGATTGTCTTCGTATGTATTCCTGTTGCTTTCTTTGCATGAAAACCTATTTATTATAACCCTGTGTCTTGTTCCTTGCATTCAATCACGGTTGTCATTACCCGGCTATCGGTGTTTTAAAATGTTTGTGTCGGGATCTGTCTTACATTGGTTGTACTAGGACATTTGCAACTGGTTGTCTTTTTGGTCATTATGGCTGTGGTATTTGAAGTTGGTTCCTAGTACTTGGCCGTGTTTTTAACTAATATATTAAACTAAGCTTCAGTTGCTGATAGGATACTTTATGTGCTGTTTTTTAACAGACCTCGGTCCGTTAATTGTGGCCTTGGCGGCTATATATATAGAGAAGCTGCCGGTGATTATCTGAATAATCCGGAGGAGTGATTAAACCATTGGTTTTTGATGTGGAGTATTTCTCTTCTGTACGTCAAGTCATGCCGAGCTGCGATGAGATAGAGGATGATTTCTTTGATTCTGTGAGTTGCATTTCAACTGGACGGGAGGACTTGGGGTGCAAGTGTGGCGACTCAGAATTTGATGTGTGGTTGAAAGTGCCAGAGAGTGTTGTGGAGAGAAGGCGGAGTTTCTTAAGTAAAATGGGTATTTCTGAATTTCAGTCTAAGAATTGTGATACCAATGGCTTGGGGAGGGTTACTGAATCCAGTGGGGCTGTGTTGAGTTCTCTGGCTTCTAGTGCAAATGGAGAAGAGGAGAGCTTGGTTGCTTGTGACAGGGAAGACAATACTCAAGCCAATTCTATGGTTGATGACATGGAGCAAGCTCAGTTAAGTACAACAAGTACAGTACACGAGGTTGAAAATTCTACACCTTCACCCTCAAAGCAAGATTGTGAACAGTGTCAAGTAGAAAGACGCAAAAATGATGATGCAGTAAAGAAGAATGTAAAGAGGTGGTGGAGCAAAGCGTGGAAGGAAAGAAAAGCCGTGCATTTAACTGAGGTGGTGAAGGAGGATTCTAAAATAAAAATAACAAATGCTGTGAAGGTGAAACAGAACAAGAAGAGGTACATGGAGTTTACAGGAGTTTATATGGGCCAAGAGATTCAAGGTCACAAGGGTTGCATTGTGACAATGAAGTTCAGCCCAGATGGGCAGTTTTTGGCCACGGGTGGCGAGGACAAGATCCTGCGCATTTGGCATGTTACATCTGTGGATGCCTCCTGCAAATCTTTCGCATCTGGAGCCAATAATACGAAAGAACACCTGTCCACTTTTGCTAAAAACAGGAAGAGACCCGTGTCTGTTGTCATTCCCGAAAAGGTTTTTCATATTAAAGAGTCACCGCTGCAAGAATTCCATGGTCATGCAGGAGAGTTTTTAGATTTGGCATGGTCCAATTCTAACGTGAGTCAATTCTCTTGGTTTACACAATTGATCGTGACAACAAATTTGGGCTTAGCATATAAACTAACTCAAGATTTTCCTTGCAGTACATTCTTTCGTCTTCTATGGATAATACAGTACGTCTGTGGCATCTTGGCTCTAGCCGTAGTCTTCATGCTTTTCGCCATAGCAGTTCTGGTAAGCGCTGCATCGTTTCCTTTAAGCTACATAGTCTTTTGTTATTAGTTTCGTTACTGTGTAATACGACGATGAATTCTGAACTGGAATTTTCACATTTGTTTGAATGGGGACAGTTACTTGCATTCAATTCAGTCCAGTTGATGACCAATATTTCATCAGCGGCTCCATCGATGGGAAAGTTCGCATCTGGGGAGTGACTGAGAAGAAAGTAGTTTACTGGGTTGATGTTCGAGACGCAGTAACTGCTGTATGTTACCAACCTGATGGGAAGGTACAATCTTGATGCTTTAGTTTTCCATTGATCTATTTTCTATTACTAATGCTTTCCATAAAAAAAGAAAACCAATGTTCTTGTCGTTTCTAATCCAGGGGATTATAGTTGGTACCGCGGCGGGAACTTGCTGTTTCTATGAAATATCAGGTACTTCTTTTATGCTTATTAACGCAACAACCAAATGTTGAACTTCAATGCATTGATGGAACAGGCACTTAAATTGATTTTGTGCAGGCAATGATCTCCAGCTCGTAGCCAAGTTGCATATCCAAGGCAGAAAGAAAAACTATGGCAATGGGATTACTGGCATCCAGGTTTGTCACTTGGAAACTTATTTGTTTAGAGATGTGAGCTAATCTCTTTTAGTTGTTAACTTGTGCTGCATTCCCATCCTGCAGTTCTCCATGGATAGATCGCAAAGAGTTCTGATCAGTTCTGAAGATTCCAAAATCCGTGTTTTTGATGGAGTTGACTTGGTACAGAAATTTAAAGGTATATGCCGTGGGTAGTCTAATTTAAATTTTGTGCACTTCTATAATACATTGAATCGAAACTTGTTTGAAAAAGGATGTGCATCCCTATGCGTGCTCTGTCGTTTTACTGTGCAATTATTGGTGAGCAGGTCATCTTAATGTGATTATCTTAATCGGGCTCTTATTCTGCAGGTCTTCCAAAGTCTGGTTCTCAAATGTCAGCATCTTTTACTTCAACTGGGAGACATATAATCTCAGTCGGAGAGGACCACCGTGTTTATGCCTGGAACTACGATGCCAATCATACCCCGTCGTCGAAACACATAAAATCTGCGCAGGCTTGTGAGTATTTCTCCTCTGAAGGCGTATCCGTTGCACTGCCTTGGTCAGGCATGGCGAGGCATGAGGAGGGTGGTGGCAATAGTATTTTTCGGAGTCACGACCAGATAGAACAGGGTGGTGGTTCGTGGAGAAGAGACTCCGAACGGTTCTCTCTAGGGGGGTGGTTCTTTATTGATGGTCCGTGCTCTAGGGGCTCTCAGACTTGGCCTGAGGAAGAACTACTTATCTGGGACGAAGCAGTTGCAGAGAATGAATATAGTAAAAAAATACACCATGAAGTCCTTCAGCAGCTGCTCCATTATAACAATCAACCCACTGCTTTATCAGATGCCTGGGGGCTTGTTATTGTCACTGCAAGCTTGGATGGGAAAATCAGGACTTTCCATAACTACGGATTGCCCGTCGGGATCTAGTGGTGCCCACACTGTTCAAGATACTTGAATATTGTGTTAGTGTCTCTGAGTTAAATACAGGGTAGTCATTAGCTTGCAGCTTATAGAAAAGCTTCATCTATGAGCCAAGGGTGATCGAATTTTATGTAAATTTTCCTTAGTGTACTGTTTTCGCCAGAAGGTTCTTTTTCAGTGAAGAACTGAATGTCTGTAGTAGTGGTTGTGTTTTTCTTGACAACTCATTTCCTTATGTAAATGTGGCAGTACATACAAAACCCGAAGAAGAAACATGTTCCAATTATTTCAACTAGTTCTGACAGATCAGATTTGTGTCGGGTCATTGCTCTCACAACAAATCTTTGATCCAACTAGGATGAACACAACTCCAGAGGAGATGGATGAGTATGATTGGAATCTTCGTGTTCATCATCAAAGCTTGGGATTCATCATGTTCATCACAGTTGGATTCACCACCCTGAAGCCACCATCCACCAAAGGTCCAAAGGTTAAGCCCACTCGCATACCATGCTTCATCACTCGCCAAGTATAATGGCCAAGTATAATGCAACTCTGGCTATATCCTCTGGGCCGTGCACATGCTGTGAGATCCTAGAAAAGAAAATGTTATGATGGAGAATCCAATCTCATATAAAAAAAAGTTGAGAGAGCTCTGAAACAAATATGAAGTTATAAAATTATATATAATAAGATAAACAATTAAGTATCTGCACATTCACACTCGTAATTGGGGTTGTTGAACGGGGACGTGAGCTATTCTACATGGGAAGTATAAATCTTTTCTCCACCAATCCGAGTCACAACTCCAAATGGTGAAACACAATTTACTATTATTATACCATACTGGCCTAACTCTGCTGCCAAATACTTAACTAGTCCCAGAGTCCCATGCTTCGAGACAGCATAGAGGTGAATAATGTGTGACCTTGACGCTGGGGTATCTTCATGATTCATTATCTACTTTAACCAAAGAGTAGGACTTCGATTCCTGTCTTTTGGTATAAAATACTTTAAAATTTCGGACCAGTTGAATTCATCCTTAGCCGGTATCTATTTGGCTGTGTAGGGGATTAGTCACTGTGTGATCGATGTGGATATCCTTATACCTTCAAAAAAAAAACCCCTTTACCTTCAAAAAAAATAAAAAATTACCACGTTGCCAATAAAGAATGCTCACTCTGTTTTACGCAAGTATATGTCTTCCAATGAAATAGAAATTGGATCAGTTTTTAGTGTATGGTTGATTTATTTTATTAATCACATAAATATGAAATTAAGATGTAAGAGAAGACACTAAAAACACTTTTAACATTTCGGATTTCGTTGGTCTTACTCATAATCAGTACTGGAGGGGATTACAATTTTGCCGAGACTATAAATATCTTCTAATTTTAACAACACGCTAAAAACGACGGTTCATATCTTTTGACGTCGACATAATATAGGGATATTTTTAGAGTCCTGCGATTGGCTCCTCCCTCCAAAATATCAACTTTCTCCTCCATCTAATATAACATAACTCGGCGCGCAACTTAATCAAAAGAAGAAAAGAAAAAAAAGAAAAGAAAAGAATTCAATCCAAAGCGGGAACCTTTTAAAATTTTTGTAAAGTTTTAGTTTATCCAATACTCAGAGATATACTCCCTCGTGCTTTTTTATCTCATTGCCGATGGCAGCTATCTTCACTGGTTTCCTACCAGTTGCCTCTTTCAATTTCATTACTTGTTCTTCCCATTCAAATTGTTTATTTCCATTGAAATCTCATCTGCAATGTTCTGTGAAGGCTCATCCCGCTTCGAAAGGATCAGTGGTCCGTTGCTCTTCCGGGGTGAATATGGATTCCTCCCCAGAACCTCTGAATTTCAGGTAATGTTTATTTACTTATTTTCTTGCGTTACAGGTGTTTGTGAAAATGTCTTGGGGGAGATAATGCGTTTTTGTTTTTTGTGATGTTTAAAACAGGCAGCCGCAGTGGTCACCTGTGGCTTCTTTTGAATCCTCAAGACCGTCTTATAAATGGCAAAGGGTGTTGCTTAAAGTAAGCGGTGAAGCTCTTGCAGGGGACCAACAGCAGAATATTGACCCTAAAGTTTGTATACGTCTGTTGTTGTTTTTTTCTTTCACCATATGAGATGCTATTCACAAGGGTGGCTATAATGGCTTCATTTCTTTGAATGATGTAGGTTACGATGGCAATTGCGAGAGAGGTTGCATCTGTTACTCGCCTTGGCATTGAGGTTAAATTGAACTTCATAATAGGAACGAATTAGTGCTAATAAACTCAAGTGCTGGAAGGTTTGATGTTGGAAATTCTGTTCTGACTCTTAGATGTTTTGTATCAGGTTGCAATTGTTGTTGGCGGTGGAAATATCTTCCGTGGTTCCTCTTGGGCAGGAAGCGGTGGCCTTGATCGTTCGTCTGCTGACTACATTGGGTATTTTCCTTAATTAGAACAATTCATTACCCTTTTCTCTTAGAAGTGTTTCTAACGGAAAATATTGCTCTACTGGTAATTACTTTTAATCAGGGAAGATGAAATCTATCAAAGGCATACGAACAATTATTCTTCAAAGCTCAAAGACTGATGCATGTGCATTTTCCTCGAAACTTTGATAATGCCACCATTTTAAGTCAAATTTAAAAGAAGTTACAATAACTGCATTTAGCATTCTGTGGGTAGGATATTGTTTGTATGCAGCGTCTGTGAGTTTTGTATGCAACGATCTTGGACTATTACGTTTCTTGCTAAGCACTTGGACTATATGAGCATGAAACCTGGAATTAAATGAATTAGAAGACATTAAAAAATTGGTATAGCACATGTAATTTCATTGGATAATTAAGACGGGATGATTCCTTTTTGGATCAGTTGATCGACAGTGAATGTTTTTCCAGATTGATCTGTCCATGGAGATAAATAGATCTTGGTACTTGGTTTTCTCTCTTGTTAAATACATCTTGGTGGAAGAAGCTAACTGAACATATTTAATGTCAATTTACAAATCACACTATTATTATCTTTTGTTAGCATGCAGCAAACAATATTTTACATTATATACTCTGCCAAAAGAAAGAAAACATTTCCAGCCAGTATCTTTTGCACTTTTCGTTTATCCTTGTTTAAGGAAAACTGTGTATAATGTTCTGGTTTATATGCTTACAACATTATGATTCCAAGATGGTTTATTATTTTCTGAAGTGTTGAAGATCCCAAGGTGGTGTGTTGCTATTTCATATGCTTATCTCCGACTGAATATAATATAACAAAGGAAAGCTATTATAACTATTTTCTGATGATCTCAGCGGACGGGTTCAACTTTTCTCAGCCTGATTTATGTAGGGGGAGTGCTTCAATTTTTCTGAAATTGAAAAGCTTTTATTAAACTACAAAAAGAAAATTTTTAGCTATTATTTAAAATTTGTATTCATCTGTTGGTTTATTTGGCTCCATAGAATGCTGGCAACAGTAATGAATGCAATCTATCTTCAAGCAACAATGGAGAGCCTTGGCATCCCAACCAGGGTTCAGACTGCATTTCGGATGTCAGAAGTTGCAGAACCATATATACGACGTAGAGCAGTAAGGCATTTAGAGAAAGGAAGAGTTGTCATTTTTGCTGCTGGAACCGGAAATCCATTCTTCACTACAGATACTGCTGCAGCTCTACGTTGTGCTGAAAGTAAGTTTAACTATTTATGTCAGGCCAATGAGCCTTGGCTCAGATGGTATCTCCCCATGTCTTAAGGCTTGGGGGTTAGGGGAAGTCCTGGGTTCAAACCTGGACAACGTGCTATTATGTAGATTTGGGATGGGGTTTGGATAAGGGTAGAATCAGCACATCAAAATAAATAAAAATATCTATGTCAGAATTCTAATTTCTTCTTGTTGGCATGCTTCATTGCTTTCACCTTTATTATATTTGTTTTAGATGGCTATTGATTTTGCACAAATGTGAAACCAGTGCGGACTACTTTAACTTCCACATAACTGATGCATGAAATAAATTTGGTATCTTGTTACGGCAATCATTCCTATGCTGTAATATTCATTTTCGACTGGCTCTCAGTTAATGCTCAGGTTGTGTTGAAAGCTACGAATGTTGATGGGGTCTATGATGATGATCCCCAGCATAACCCAGATGCTCGTCTTCTTGATACTTTAACTTACCATGATGTGACCTCAAAAGTTCTTTCGGTGATGGACATGACTGCCATTACATTGTGTCAAGAGAACAATATACCTGGTATGTTTACATTATCCACATTTCATTGGATGGATCTCTTTTTCCTTACATTGTGCCATTCTTGCAGTTGTTGTGTTCAACTTATCAAAGCCGGGTAACATTGCCAAAGCAATACTGGGGGAAAGGGTTGGCACACTGATCGGAGGTACATAATGTAGTACAACATTGGCCAAGATATGATATGTGGGACGATTTTTTTTCTCTTATCTTGTTGCAAAATAGGACTTTTAGATAGGAGGATTTCTTGTTACTCAAGCCATAGCTTTGCATTTGGAATTGCTGAGTTTTCACCCAGAGTTTGGATAACGAAGCTAATTCGGGGGAAAGCATCTGAACCTGTTGCAACTGATTCTGTACATAAGTTTCTTATAATATTAATTGTTTATTGAACTACCATAAAAGTGCACCCTCCTTTCAACTGTCCCTAAATCATTCTAGCCATTCGCGCTTTGGTGATTCAGCATTTCCTGTTAGAAGTATAATTGCTGGCCCGCAAGAGATTTGAAGGAAAGGGCAAGAGAAGGAAGAATGGATTTGGTTGTTATCTTCTGATTTAGATTTATTAGATTTATTTGTGCTGCCATATGTTATCTTCTTTTTGTTTTCAAAATTGTCGAAGCATGAAAAATACCAGCTAGCTTCATCTTCATGTGTCGAGTGACGCTCGAAGCTCCATGTCATCGACATAGACATAAAAAAAAAAATTGTTTCTGGAGTTGCCCCCTCTTCTTTGGTTAGCCAGAAAGATTGGAGAAAGCAAGTTGTATCTGCAGTTATCTACAGAATCACAGTCATCGACCTATCCTTGCACAATCTGCATATACGTAAATCTGAAAATTTTCCAGGATTATGTTTTTTTTTCTTTCTTAATTTAAGGAAAAATTGTTAACAATGAGAGAATGCCAAATGCCCATGCATATTGCAAGATATTGAACAGAACAACAGACACAGTGGTTGAACTTAGTTCCTTAAATGGCTAACTAGTCATAAAGCCCTGCCAAGAATAAACATTGGATAGTAGTAGCACATAACATACATAGCAAGAACATAAGAAAAAATTTGGTAATTGGTCATTTCCAGTTATACAATTTCTACAAGACTCAAAAGAAACAAACTAAAACTATTTAACAAATTTGGCCTACCTGTCATAGGATTTTTTTTTTCCTTCTAAAACACCGGCGCCACATCTCAGTCAATGCAAGAATCCAACCACCCCAACTTCCTCTAATTAATATACTGACCCTAAAGCTAATCACAGGTCCATCAGCAAGTTAAAAATGTCTGGTGAATGTAGAGGAGAATTTATAGGATTTGTAAGAAAAGCAGAAGGACTGGCCATGAAACTGCTGGCCCCGTTGAAGAATGGACTTATGTCATTGAAGAAGGATGGACTTGGCTCGGATGCCCTCGGAGAGAAAAACCCGGTTGGAACAGGAGGCAACATAGCCGGCGCCGGCGACAAGATCCCAGGTACTTGACCAAACTGCAGTTCGTCCACCATCCCCGCGATATCAGCTCCTCCATCACCCAAGGAAGTAACACTCGGTCTCATTGAGTCTCTGGGACTTGCCTTCTCCGTAGCGGCTAGTCTGGCCGCCGGCGACACAGCTCCATCGTCAGAGAAGTTGCCGGAGGAGAGACCCGTGAGCCGCTGGACTACAGACATGAAGTCCGAGACCTCCGTGTGGATGGTCTTTGGGGAGACGGCGTAGATGATGACTGGCTGCTGTCTAGGAGGGGGAAGTGGTGGTTTCTTGATCTTGTGAGAGTCTTGATGGAGCTTGAGCTTCGTGGGGCGAGGCCCTTGGATTTGGACTTGCCTTTTTGGAGCTGGCAGAGGCGGTTGTGACCGCTGACTTTGTGGTGGAGGCTGCGGTGGCTTGCCACCGGTGAAGAAGTGGGGCGGGTCCATGGGGGATGTATAGTTGATTATTGCCTATTGGAGTTGGCGTGCAATGGGAGATTGGAAAAGGCTGAAAATGGTGTGGAAATGTTCGTACGCCAATCTCTGGGTCCAGTTCTATTTTTTTGTGTGTGGAAATTAAATAGTTACCGAGTCCAAGCTTGAATAGATGTGTGTTGCTATTATTATTTATTTCAATAGTTGTGGTCTTTGACAAGAAAAGTCAAAAGAGAAACTAAAGGCCCCAAAACATTTGCTAATGGGAAGTGGGAGGTGGCATTAAGTCACAGACATTGCTTCTAAATTGGTGAGGTTGGTCAAAATATGTTACTCCCCACTTTTTTTTATATTAAAGATTATTTTTGTCCTGTCTTTGATGTATAATTTTATATATTATCATTTTATAAATCATATCATAAAAATCATAATTTAATAATCTTTTCTATATTGTGAATACTAGCATATAAACATATATGTCAGAACAGGAAAATAGTTTAGAGAATAAGAAGTGCAATTTAGAATGATTCAAGTCCAGACAGATCCAGGTCATTGTGGCTATTAAAATGATAAGTTGATGCAGGAAGTCAACGGCAGTACCTCCAAATTCACCACTGTAATCTTCAGGCAGATGATTTCACTATACCCAACAGGAAATGCTATCAGGTTACTGCAATACCCATTACCCGGTGCTGATTTCCTCGAGGTTTGGTGATGCAGCATCTGACTTTCTGTCATTGGCAAATTGCCTCACCCATAGGGTATTTGTAAAATGACATTTTCTGCATATTCGTTAACCGTGTCTAGGCCAGGGAAAGGGAAGGAATCAAAACCTGCTGCAATCCGATCCTCTTCAATTTGGACACTGGACCTAGAACTCGGAAGTGGCTTACTTCAGCAGGAATTGGGCCATAATTTATGATTGTTAAGGCCTTTTACTCTGTCCATGCTATTCATAAACTTGGGTAACGTGTAGTTTTCTCTCTGAAATTGCAGAACCGGACTAGAGGGCTTATATGCAAGGAAAGAGTGGCCTCCATGGTTGCAGTTCGGACAACCTGGGTTCAGATTTCTGACAACAAACCAAAGCCCAAAAAAGATTGCTACACTTTGCGGTATACATGTTATGTTAAACCCATTGCCTGTTAACCCTTAACCCTTACCTACCCTTCCGCTGTCCATACCTTTCTCACCTACCCTTCAAAAGAACAAACAAGTTCAATTTCCCATTTCCCACCAACCGCCCTTTAGAGAAACTTCAACTTCAACAACTACCTTTCCTTTAATAACATTGGCTGGACGGTTTGGAATTTGGACCCAAGAGCCTAACTTAAGTTGTCAAAACCAATAACATATCCAGGAGGCTAAACTTATATACATCCATCTACGAGGTAATTCTATTTTTTTCTTTTTACCATGGCTATTACTGCTTCTCTCCGGAGCTCATCATCAATTATCCCTCGTATCGGGCTTAATCTCGGTTCAGGCATACAGGCCCCCGAATCTCTATCTCTCTCTTCAAAGCCTCGCAAGATACCCCTCGGGTAAGTTCTTTAGCTATTTTAAATTTTTTTTACGATTTATTCATTGTTTCTTTTTTAATGCGGCAATGCGGTTTTTGCTGGATTCTCTAGTTAGGGGCAACTTGATCTTGTTCGGGTGTTATCTTCTGATTAACTTAATATCGCTGACTTGCCTATGGAAAATAAATTTAATGAAATTTCTCAAGGTGTTGATTTCCAGACAATTTCCTGTTTTTCGTTACAAGCATGAATCACTGCATGAAATCTGTATCAATTCTTAGGTTATTGGAAACTACAACACGGTCGTCAAGAATTTGTGCTGTGCTCAAGCAAGAAAGTGGTTCTGAGGGGATGGAAGTTGATATCTCTTTGAGTCCTAGAGTGAATTCTGTAAAACCTTCCAAGACTGTTGCCATAACTGATCAGGCAACAGCTCTTGTTGAAGCTGGTGCTCATATTATACGATTGGCTGCTGGGGAGCCTGATTTTGACACGCCAGCTGTAATAGCAGAGGTGATTTTTCTTTACAGTGTATTTCATGTGCAATTGTGTCCGAAATTCAGTGGTTGAATATTATAAATGTTACGACAACGGTAACATTTTTTCGTTCTGTAAAAGGTTAGGCTGGGATCAATGCAATTCGTGAAGGTCACACTAGGTACACTCCAAATGCTGGTACACTGGAGCTTCGAACAGCAATCTGTCATAAACTGAAAGGTCAGTTTGTGGATGAGGCTTTAAATTGTTTGCGAAGCAGGAGTATTGTAAGACTTAATATTTGAGAAAAATCATGAAATTTTCTTCATTGAGTTCCTAAATAATTTCTTTTACCCATATCTATATTTTACTTGCCACTGATGGATATACTTTTGTATGAGAGGTTTGGTATTCCTATCCTGCAAGGCTTTACTATAATTTAGGGGATTAGAGCAGTCTAGCTATAATTAAGGTCAATGAGATTCCATAAAGATTTAAGCTACGTCGAGTTTCAATATAATTGCTTCTATTTCCCTTGAGATCAGAGTTCCCATTCATTACTAGTGCTTGGCATATTAAACATTTCGAGTGTTTTTACATGAGCATTGTTTTATTATTATCTGTACTTTTGCAGAGGAGAACGGTATCACCTATTCACCTGACCAGATTTTAGTTAGCAATGGTGCAAAGCAGTGCATCTTTGAAGCAGTATCTGCAGTTTGCTCACCAGGAGATGAGGTAAAATACTTTATTGTGAAGCTGTTTGATAACTGTTATTGCTGTTTTCATATTTTGATTGGTAATGAACTACTGGGTTGATAAAGCCACCTCTGTCGAGTCTTCTATCTCTGGGTCACATAAACTGTTCTGTGAAATTTTCTTTCTTCTTTTTGCTTTTGCATTCTAAAAGTACAATGCTTTCAAATGGAGTGCTTTTTGTTCATTTACATGTGCAATGTATATTCGTGATGATAAAAGGAAAAAAAGGAGAAGAGCAAAATGAGAAATAGTATCTTGAATCTTGATAAATTGAAACATTTAGTGTGGTGGTTATCATGATTCATGTTGATTTTCAACTTTCGGCATATAGCCAGTGTCATACAACATATGTGGCTTGAAAATAATGTATAGACGTGTAAAATGCAGTGATCAAACATGTCCTTGGTGGAATAGAATAAGCTCCTGATTGTTAAAGTTTGTTTATTGCCAATCAGAGAGTCTCAAAGCTATAAGACACAACCCGAGCTTAACAGGGTTGGGAAAAGACCAAAGGTTAGAGTTGTTGAACCAGTCAATGAACTGTCATATTAGATGGTTGTTGTTTACTGATGACAGGGTTAGTTTCGAAGGAAATAGAAATTTTAATTTTTTTTTTTGTTTTTAATGAAACTGAAATGAAAATGTTAGAAAAACAGATAGTGGAGTGAATCAAATATTTTAGACTAGGTCAACAAGATTCTTGACTGTTTGATCAGTTTGATCTGTTGAACCAGGTTTCTTAAGTGACTTGAACTGGACAAGTGGCTGGTTCCAGGCTTATACCGGTTTTCTGTCCACATTTTATGATGTTTCTAATTATTATTTTCTTTTGTTTGGAAATGTATCTAACATTTGCGGAAGTTTATTACCTTTAGGTTCTAATTCCAGCGCCTTTTTGGGTTAGTTACCCTGAAATGGTGACGCTTGCTGATGCAACCCCGGTTATTCTTCCGACATCAATCTCTGAAAATTTTCTGTTGGATCCAAAGCTACTTGAATCCAAACTCACTGAGAAGTCAAGACTGCTGATTCTTTGCTCCCCATCAAACCCAACAGGATCTGTTTATCCCAAGAAATTGCTTGAAGAGATTGCGCAGATTGTAGCAAGACACCCCAGGCTGCTGGTACAATTGCTTAACCTGAACTGTCCTGAAATTTGTACTTTGTAATATTTAAATGCTGAATTGTTTTGTATCTGTTCTCAGGTACTGTCCGATGAGATATATGAACATATTATATATGCACCTGCTACTCACACAAGCTTCGCATCTTTGCCTGGTATGTGGGAAAGGACTCTGACTGTTAATGGATTTTCTAAGGTAGTGTGCTGCATTTGAACTATACTCTTCTTCTGAAAATATTTTTAACATTGTACGTGTTATGAAGAGGCATTCCATTCAAAATTTTTGTTATGGCTATTAAATTCAGTCAGCATGATGTCTCAATTCGTGTTTGGAAACTTGTAGGCCTTTGCAATGACTGGTTGGAGACTTGGATATATTGCTGGCCCTAAGCACTTTGTTGCTGCATGCAATAAGTTACAGAGCCAGGTATGAATCATGCAATCTGCATGTCAATATCAAGTTCAGTAGGATTTAATCCTTGTCCCTTGTGCAAGATCCAAATGATCTTGGTGTTATATATTTCTCGGTTTCTTGCCTTTCCAGTTCACTTCTGGAGCGAGCAGTATATCTCAAAAGGCCGCAATTGCTGCTCTTGGACTGGGCTATGCTGGTGGGGAAGCAGTATCCATAATGGTGAAAGCATTCAAGGAGCGTAGAGATTTCTTGATTAAAAGCTTCGGAGAAATGCAAGGTGTCAGGATGTCTGAACCTCAGGTACCATATTTTGATTAGTTTATAACATCCTCTAGTGCCCCATTGCCTATCTGCCAATTCTAACTCTGTCTTTCTTCCAGGGAGCATTCTATCTCTTCGTTGATTTGAGCTCATACTATGGAGCAGAGATTGAAGGGTTTGGCAAAATCGAAAACTCCGACGCTCTCTGCCGGTACCTACTGGATAAGGCTCAGGTAACAGTTGTTTGACATTTTATTCTCTCGTAAAATAAAATGCCGGTTCAGTTCATTCCAGTTTTGATGTAGCAGTTTTTAAGTTGCTACCATTTAATCCTTACATTTGTCTACGGCTGTTTATTTCCAGGTCGCACTAGTCCCAGGTGTGGCTTTTGGAGATGACACCTGCATACGCATATCCTATGCGGCATCCCTCACCACCCTACAGGCGGCTGTTGAGAGAATCAGGAAAGCACTTGTCCTGCTTAAGCCTGCAGTTCCAGTCTAATGTGGACGAATCTGTTCACTACCCGTTGACCGTGTTCAATGGTTGTTGTGTACTTTTGTCATTATCTCCTAGTTCAATAAGCTACCTGCTGTGTCTGTCTTCAAGGGTCGCTCCTGACCCATCAGCGTAAGCTTTAGAGCTGGTCGTGGATGAAATTGTCCCGTCACAGATTTTACCAGTTATTGTCTTATCATTCCTTTCGAGTTGTGTATTTGTACTGTGAAATTCGATTTTTACTATAATATATTTTAACCATTTTAGACTGTAATAATATTCTAATTAATTATTTATTATGATGCTGCTGCTCAAACTATCCTCTAAATAATATCAATTTGCCTTACTAATTTTAATCGGAACTTTCCAATTAAGATGGTAAATCTTTTAATTTCTATATTTGTCAATTTAGAAGACCGAAATAATTCAAATTTGAAAAGGTCAAGGATAATAACTAAAAGTCGCAAATATCTGTGGCATCTGCGGAGAATTACGTTCTTCAACTACTACGGCACTCTATGAGCAAGGCCATTCTAGTCTTTCAATGAGAAAACGGCTACTACAAAACAACCCCAAAACATCAAACAGTATCATACGAACTGGTTGCATCAATTTCCGTGCACACACGCCGTGCACGTTAGCAACCCCCAGCTTCGTCTCCTCTCTCTCTCTCTCTCGCGTTCTCCCTCTTTCTCTCTTCATTCCCCGCGACTGAAACACCTAAATCTAAACCCACATTCCTCTCCCGCTCACCCGTCTCTATTTTTTTTATTCTTTTGCTGGTGCAGCATTTCCTCCGAATTTGTTCCCCTATTTTTCTCTTCCTTTCGCTTTTGGTATCTACCAATTCGCTCCCTCCTCTCATGGCTACTTCCCCTCCGTCACCTCGGAGCCTAATCGGCTACCGCCGCCGCACGGAGGCCCCGCGACGACCGTATCCGCCTTCTCCAGTTCGGTCTAAGAAGGTGAAGATGAAGGCGATGACGGAGATACTGGCGAAGGCGTCGTATGTGGTGGCGGAGGGGGCGGATTATAGCCGGTTGAGGTGTGAGCAATGTAGCTCTGGTGAGTTAGCCGAGGAGCTTCTGTTGTGTGACAAATGTGATAAGGGATTTCACATGAAATGCGTGAGGCCAATCGTCGCCAGGGTCCCCATTGGCTCCTGGCTTTGTCCCAAGTGCTCTAGCCACAAGAAGCCACCTCGAAGTAGGGGAATTGGATTCCATTTGCTGGTTTCTCGTTCATTTCATTTCGTTCTACAATGACAAATGCGTTTTTGCATTCTCTTAGGGCTCTCGCAGAAAAAGATAATCGACTTCTTTAAGATTCAGAAGATTAATGATAGGAAAGACAAATGCTCTCCTCAAGGTGAATTCTTCAAGCGCACATTGCTGTTGTCATCTTTTGGTTAGTTATGGAATTTTGCTGACCGTTTTGATTATGCTAATTGAACGCTTTTTCCAAGCCTAGCTAATGCGCAAGCTTAGCTTGACGAACTATAAAATAAAAACAGACGAGAAACTAAGAAGAAAAACTGTAACAAAAAGAAGCTCATTAATGCATGATCCAAGCAATGAAATCATGGAAGATGTTATTGTCAGATACTTTACACAGGTTGGTCTGGGATCACTTCAGAGCATAATTTTTTTACAAGAAGTAAGAAAAGAAAAAAAAATGAAGGCTTGAACTGTATTCTAGACGGGATTGAGATCAAGTTAGTGTTTTGGAAACAATGTTTTTATCATGGTACCAGACGACCACATCTCTGATTCACTTGCATAATTTAGTTTCAATGAATGTCATTCCAGTGATGTCTGGTTGATTGTTCTACTTGTACATTTTGAGTCATGTCTTTGCTTTCTAGGTGCGCTTTATATTATTTCTGGATGGTTTACTGCATTGAATCTTATTATTAACTGTATATTTTACATGTAATTAAATATTATTTTCCTATGTAGTAAAATTTGATGCTTTCACTTCTTTTTGAACTTGAAGACGCTAGAAAGCGTAGAAGACGTTCAGGATTGTTGGTGTACCAAAAGAAAAGAAGGCGTTTGTTACCTTTTGTTCCATCAGAAGATCCTGCTCAGAAACTGAAACAGATGGGTACTCTTGCTGCTGCATTAACAGCATTGGGCATGGAATTCAGTGATGGGCTTAGCTACTTGCCTGAAATGGCCCCTCAATCTGGAAACCTAGCAAATTTTGAGGATGGTGGCATGCAGGTTTGAAGTTAATGCATCGTGTTTTCTCCTTTTTTTTTCAATTTTTCATCATGGACTGTTATCTTCAGTTTCATTATTACGATTTACTAGGTTCTGTCCAAGGAGGACACAGAGACAGTGGAACAATGCAGAGCCATGTGTAAGAGAGGAGAATGCCCTCCTCTTTTAGTGGTTTTTGATTCATGTGAAGGGTATTTATATCTTCAACTCATTTATAGTGCCAATTATTACATTTTGTCATTGCATATTAAGTTAGTTCGTGCCTATTTTCTGCAGGTTTACGGTTGAGGCTGATGGCCAGATAAAGGATATGACATTTATAACTGAATATGCTGGCGATGTTGATTACATAAAAAACCGTGAGCATGATGACTGTGATAGTATGATGACACTTCTTTTAGCAAAAGACCCATCTAGGAGTCTAGTCATCTGCCCTGATAAACGTGGAAATATTGCTCGTTTTATCAATGGCATTAACAATTTTACACCGTAAGTTTGTAAACTTCTTTGACTAAATATTATTGACATAATGTTATTCAATGTATGCTTTTGATGCTATGATCTCTATCGACTTACATTTTTTTTTTCCAACAGCATTTGTTAGGCTTTATCTTTAAATATTTAACATATGCGTCAAGATTTTCTTTGAATTGAGAAATATTGATCCATCCTCTTTAAATGTTAAAACCTGTCCAATTTTGTGCAGGGATGGTAAGAAGAAGCAGAACTGTAAATGTGTGAGATACAGTGTAAATGGTGAATGCCGGGTCTTTTTGGTTGCTACTCGTGATATTCCTAAAGGGGAGAGATTATACTATGATTATAATGGATATGAGCATGAATATCCTACTCAACATTTTGTCTGAGAGAACTTATAGACGTCTAATTATCCTACAGAACTGGGATGGATGGAATTTTGGATTCTCATAGGTCTTCTCATTTGCCATTTTATTTTAGAGCTCAGCCATTGTTGTCGCAGGGTCAAAATTATTTCTTCCTATGTACCCCTGGACTATTCATAGTAGTTATGATCTAGAGCTGGTCCTTATGTGACCCTGAATAGATAGAGCAGGCAAGAAGGATTTTTCTTTGTTAGCATGTGAAGGAATTTTGATGTCCTGGATATAATTTAAAGATAGATACTTTTTTTTTAAAATATAGATCTCAATTTTGTTTATGCTGCATTCCAGATTGAGTGATGGCTTTGCATAAAATTGCTTCATATTCCTTTTGTTATTCTAATCCAATTTATCAAGCTTGGATCTACCAATAGGATGGAACACTTCTTCATTAAGATATTGATGCCCAAACTAATAAATTTGATGTTCATCTTTTGCAGCATTTAGTTCATCCGTGTATCCGCATGCTGCTTGTTATAAGAAAAAGGTTCGTTGGCTCCTGTATGCCTATGAATATCATTTTGAAGACAGTCTGACTAGCTGCTAGTCTTAAGTAGTTTTTGTACTTTTGAGCCACGTACCTGCACCAATTAGTTGGGGACACTCAGGTTCAGCTGAGCTGTCCAAGCTTCTTTAATTTACATTCCTTGCATTCTGATTTAATTGATAGCTACATTATCTCTTACTAAAGTAATTTTGCATTTAGACATGGGTGATTCAAAGTCACTCATCAGAGCTGCAAAGTAAATCAGCCGTAGAACATGGTTATCTGCTTTGAGAACTTGGTGAGTGTTATTATTGATTTTCATGTTATGTTGAGAGGCCATGCACATTTGGACTTTGTCTTATTTTTCTGCTTAGAATTGCCTGAAACTGTTTCATCAGCCACTCCTCCCCACGTGGCTGTATCTTGATGCTAATTTTACCAATTCTCTAGAGTGTCATCCATGGTATAGAGATTATTGAGTGGTCCAATGCTAAAAAGCCTTTAGCATTCGAAAGTTCCAGGTTGAAATGTTTAGCACGTTATGTCTTATGAATAGTGCTGCAATGGTGGGATAGTCTCCAGTTCAAAGTCTTAATGCAAAATGAAAGGTAATTCCTTTTATAATTTGTATTATAGACATTCTGGCTTGCCTTTCTTCTGATTCAATTTGGGATATATAATCCAAAAAAAATAGACAATTGTCGTATATGCTTTTCTCTTACATTTAGGATTGCTGTCCCAAAAGACGGTTTGTATAAGAGACAGCAAGGATGGCTTTTGGATCATGTCATGTTTTTGTTGCTTCACTTCAATGTTCCAGGTAATAATATATTTGTTTGTGCATGAATAATTCCATGGAGAAAGAACAACATCGGTGTTGAATCCTTCATCATGTAAAAACTTAGAACATCCCTTGTATGGCCTGTGCATGCCATTACCATCTTTTGTTTTATCGTTGTAGATGTACACATAAAGACTTCTTTCTCTTTGTAAGAGGAAAGAGATAGGAATAATGTTACATGAAAATTATGATATAACTAGTGAAACGCTAAGACTTCTTTCTCTTAATTAGATGCCATCTTGTGTTTGCATGTTGCACCTCATACTGGAAGACAGGTTGAAGCTGCTATTCAGATACTGTTAGTTAAAGTTGCAAAAGCTTTGCTCAACTGATGTGAATAACAAGATCATTTGAGTGGACAGAAACCGTATTATTTTCATCAATCAATGGCGTGAATGTACGCTCAAGGGGTATATTGTTGAGCCGTGCAACCATCTGATTTACTGCAAGTTCACTGTTATGATGTATCTTATCTTAAGTTTATTAAGTTTTAACTTTGCCATTTTTTCCATTCATGCTTGTGGACAGATATTCTGGCGAAGAATCTGGAGAATATTTGATTCTGGTTCCCTTTCTTGGGAGGTTTCGTATCTCTTTCGTGGTAGTAAGTCATTCTCTCTTCTGCCTCTTCTCAGTTGATGTCGGATATTTAGATTACCTTGTACAACGTACCAAGACGCAAGACATTGGCGTTAAAATTTTGACCGTCTCCCAGGTTGATTGTGATGGGATAAAAGTTGAAATAGAGAAAGCTAAAGACCGGTTGATGAGACTAAAATGAAGTTATTTGCTGGATGCAGAGCACCTGAAAGGAGAGTTGGAACATAGTTTGATCGATGAACCTAGACATAAACCAGTATGGGTAAAGAATACATGCTGAAAAGGCCAATGCGCACCTCATACAACGGGCCTTCTGATTGATGGTATCCACATAAAACCGCTATGTATCCACATACAGTAGGAAATGGGTTGGCCTTACCAATTACTTCATTACAAACGATTGGCAGCTTCGTTATCAAAATATTTGAGGTTTCATTGGCCAGAAAATTCTCCACTCCTTTAACATATTGCTTACATAAGGTATCGACGGAGAACTTTAAACTAATGTAGGTGTCTGGTGGTACAAGATATATCCTTGTATGATATATGTTGGCGTATTGACAATAATTTACCTAGATTTCGCACAAACCGTGTCCGTACTGTGGCTTTCCTTTTTGTTATTTTCCTCTCTTATACCTCGAAAGGTCAAACTCATGATTAATCTCCTGAGGTGGGCACCGCTCGATCTCTCGTGTCAGTTTCAGCCAAGATATAATATTATATCAGTTCCGGGGGGGTTTAAAAATATCAACAGATGAATGAATCCAACCTAGTTAGAATGTCCCATAAGATAAGCTTAATAACTTACAGGATGATTATTGATTTCACGCAGAGTTCTCAAATTGTAAAATTTAGTTATTTATCTTCCTGTTTTTTCAAGACTTTTGAGAATAAGTGTTATGAGCAAGTATTTAACGCGTATTCGAATTCCTAAAGGCTCCTTTAAGGGATTTTAGTTAAAATGTCAAAAGAGTATTCAAAGATGAGGATATTCTCTTGCATGATTATGCCTTCACATTTACATTTGGTGGACTAGTATTTTACTATATATATTATGTCCAGGGTATATTATAGTGTCCTATCCTGTTGTATGACCTCATCTGTCATCATAAGCGAGCTGTAAATTCCACCGCTACACAACACATCAGTCTGCTATAAATATAGAGTTGGACTTGTACTGAAAATTTGCCAGAGTATAGATCATCTTCTGCACCTAGACAAAAGCTCCTAGTTTTTCTGTTTAAGCGCACTAAAAGATGGGCAGTTTAGAAGAGGAAACACTGGTTCAAATGGTACAGGACTTCATAGAATCAGAAGCATCACCACCCTTTTTTCCTGCTTCCTCGAAGTGCCTTCCCGTCGAACATGAAGACAAATATATTGCTTTACAGGTACTTTCTACCTATATAAATCGAGCTTCCAACTGTTTTTAGTACTAGCTAGTAGGTATATATATGCTTGTTCTCTTTAATTTCTGCGGTCTAAGTCTTATTCGCGGGGTTTTGGTGATCTTATATTGGTTAGGAGATACTCGGATGCGTTACAGAAGCCGAGTGCAGGGCTCTTGAAAGTGTGTCCAAGCACATCAGGAACAAAACCGATACCCGGAGCACAAGTAGTTTGAAGAAGGGGCTTATGATGAGGCTTAGAATGGATGGTTTTAATGCTTCTATCTGTCAAACGTCCTGGGTCACTTCCTTGGGATGTCCCGCTGGTGGGTCTCTGTCTCTTTTTACTTCTCGATCTTCAGTACAAAATCGTGTTATTTATGTATAGAAGGCTGAGCTTTAAGGAGTTTTTCTGAAAAGACAGCTGGGCCAACATCTTCCTTTCTGTGGTAGAAATTGAGTCTTTTGAGTTCTTTTATGTTCACAGGAGACTACGAGTATATTGATATTACATGGAGAGATGAGAATGGCGACGCACTGAGGTTCATAGTGGATATGGATTTCAGGTCTCAATTTGAACTGGCAAGACCAACCCCACTCTACAAGGAACTGACAGACGCACTTCCATCACTCTTTGTTGGAACTGAAAACAAACTAGAAAGGATAATATCGTTGCTCTGCTCTGCTGCAAAACAGTCCCTTAAAGACAGAGGTCTGCATGTGCCCCCTTGGAGGACCAACTCATACATGCAGGCCAAATGGCTATCGGATTGCCGGAAAGTCCCTCCCATCAACATTGGTTTCAGCAGAGAAAATTGGGAAACCAAGAATGCATTGAACATGTGGGCACCTCCAATGGTTAAACCTAAGAAAAGAGAATTGGATGGTGGGTCAGGCTTGTCAAGTCAATTCTCCAACATGGGCATAAATTGCTGTTAATCTTCTTGCTTGCTGCTAAAGTCCTATATAATTTTGACAGGAGAATCTCTAATTTTGGTTCTATTTTCGAGAAAGTTCTTCATCCCACGGCTGTTACTTGAGGCCTTCTCTTTGTACTGAGCCCACTGTATTAGTAGTTTACTTTCTTTAAAATGTCAGATTTGCTAGGAAATGGTTTACTACAGGAAATGAGGAGCCAGTACCAAACTTCAGGCCAATGCATAAAATTTTCTGAACAAATACCTTGCAAGAGGTAAAAATCTGGAGTACTTGCATCGTTTTCCACACTGTTTAGTGCTAATCAACCATTTTCAAGCGCATGGCATTCTTTCCCTGATAAGGATGGCTCAAACCATTATGTATAACCCTGTATTTATCGCTATATATCAGACAGAGCTTTGTCTTTTATGTGTATACATACAAATTTCAAAGGTTGTCATATATACAAACAGTATGCATTAGTTAATTAATTTATTATTTAAGGTTATCTGTGAGCAGCCATTCAATCTTGATTTTGTCGTATCCAAGGAAACCAGAGGAAATAAAGTTCATGTATGACAAAGTAAAGAAGATTCATATCTTTTAGGACCATGTCCTGATCATCAAGCATATCCAGAAATGGCGCAAGTCCAGAAGCAACAATTCCAAACTGGAGATAATGACAGCAATGGTCTTGTATTAAAGCAGGGAAACCAGTGGCTGTTGTGAAACAGGTGGCCTGAAACCAGGGGAGCGATTCGACTTGCTGTCGTGGCAGATCGATAGAGATAGGATGATTTACGTAAGATGTAATGCTTTTCTTTTTGTTTGGATTTCTTGTTTTGTCCGTTTTCCATTATGACGTCGCCAAGAGTAAGAAGCTTGGGCTTTATGTGAGGCTCTGATGAGCCTTGTACATGAGCCCAATTAAAGTCTTTCATTAGAAAGTTAGGCTTGAATTTTATCCTACTGATGGGCCTACTACATGAGCCCGATGAAGCAAAGTTGGGCTTGAATTTTATCATACTGTTGGGCCTACTACACGAGCCCAAAGAAATTGCGCAGTTGGGCTTTAATTTGGCCTCCTTGGATGAGAAGGTATCCAAATTCAAGCCAGGTGTTTGTCAATCATACTGGATGCGCAGTAGGAAAAAAGGTGTGATATAAAGGGTTGCTTTGTCTGGCAAAATTAAACTATTAGCCTTAGCTTTCTGAGGGAATTAAGGTACACTTTTTTCAACTCAAGAAGCAATAACAATAGTCAAAAAGAAAGAATAACATATTTGATCTCTCGGAATAAAGTTTTCTGCAGATTGGATAATGAAATGATGAGCCATGGCTGGGGATGGGCAACAATCATATCATGGGCCAGCTTCAACATCCCGCGTGAAGCTGCCCTTATCCTCTAATCTATTTTCTTGTATTGCTCGGGTTTAAAAGGGCAAAAGCTTACCGTTGCTTCAATTCTACCCTCCAGTGATCGCTGTGTCTTTCTTCTGCATATTTCTGGAGGTTCTGTTCTGCGAACAGGGATGAGCTATGCATGCACATCCGAAGCTGATAGATTTAGCAGTACGACATTTTGCTAAGATTTTTCCAAGAACAGTATATGGATCAAGTCCTTAAGCATAGAAAAGCTGAAATGTTACCAGAGTTGCATAGCTTTTGGCAATGGCAATTACCTAAACAAGTTCGGATCGTTTCTGCAAGAAAATAAAATATAAAAAGAATCGAGGGCTTGATTACTAATCAGCTGAGAAATGAATGTTTTCCTATAAAAGATTGACCCATCAAAATAGTCCAAGGTTTATATCAGAATCAGCGATATTAGAACAATTAGCATCTGAAATGAAAAGCAACATCAGTCAAGGAAACATCGTTTCTATAAAAGGTGAGGGAGGTTGTGGCTGATATAAAGCCAGCGCCAGTTCATACCAATGGTTAGGTTGCTTAGCTTTCAATATAATGTACATCCCCAGTTACGTTTCTATATTCTATTGTCATTTTCCTTTCTTGAAACCTGCACTACGTATCACTCCCTTCCCCTTTTAGAAGTGTAGAATTAATATCCATGTAATATTAAACTAAGTAAATCTCATACAAGACATGCAATCCTGTACAAGGACATGGAAGATGGAGTAACAGAAACATACGTAGCGATAGGTGCAAGGATTCTATCTTACAAAGAAGTCCCACCTTCTTTCTTCCATCGAAAGACCCAGTGAGCTGCTATGATGGTGCCCAAGTTGTGGCACTTTCTGGTTGGTCCTGTTCTGGTTGAACCTTTTAAAGCTTATTGTTGTTAATAATAATGTTTCCGATGAATCCAAAATAATCATCATGGCTTCATGGTTTTTGACTTCTCTTTACCTCTTTGATGAATCTGGTTGCTTGAATTTAAAGGATACACAGAGATTAATTCCAAATTTATGCAGAAATGTTATTTGGGATTTATTTTGGTGATTCATCGCTGTTTCATTATACCTTTTTATTGTGATTTTGACGAGTTCCTGATATTTTGTTAGGTGAGTCAGGTTCTGATAGCACCCTTAAACCTATACCATTTGCTACTCCTGGAATTCCTTCTCTGTGAATAAAACAGAAAAACATAAGATAATGTGTTTTTACTTTAATGGTTCATAAAGTACAAGAAATTGGCAAGGAAAATTAAGTTAACAACCAGTCTTCAAATCATCAACAGAAGATAAAAAAAAATAAAAATGAACCAGTCAGGCAATAACCAAGCTTCATCCTTAACCTTACCCATTATGGCTAGTGATATGGAACATCTGATAGCCTTTACTCTTAATCCACATGTATACTGATCAAATAGACCATTGTTTTCATAAACCTAACCTGTCGATTACTTTGAAAACAAGAAAAGTATTTCCTTTCTTGAAAACTTTGCAAAAATTAGTAGATTCATAGTTGGTTCTTGAAGCAGTAATTGTGATATTTAAACAAGATGCCGACATGCCCAGTTTACCACACAAGATAGCTAATTTCATTAAACGTGGCTAATCACTCTTTAACAACCAATAAGCACCTTATTTAGAGTAAATCTAAAGAAAAAACAAAGAGAAAAGAATAAGATATATGTCAGCTTATCTTCTTGTTCTCCTCCAATAGAATAGCAAATAATCTTCGAGTGTTTCAGAGATTAAAAATCGAAGAGATTAATGAAAATAGGCACAAAGAAGTAAGCTAGTTGGTGGCCTTTCGCAAAAGCCAAAATTCAATAAGCTTGTAGCAGAAAAGTCGAATGGACGTTACTCCTTCCTATATTAACTTCCTCTTCCAAGCTTTTCTTGCAGCTGTGTGTTGGTTCTCTTCTCATAGGTCTGCCCCCATCCATTTTTGATGACCGCATGAGTGTATGTTTGTGCATTAACATGTGCTGTCTGTGTATGTTGTGGACTAAGTTGTTTTCTCATGATAAACCAATAATTGTTGATCGCTCGTGCTTTCTCTAGACTCTAGCTTCCATATTTGCGAACTCCAAGGTCTTTTTATCTGAGCCATCGCATTCTACGTTTTCTTTTCTTTCTGAGTTGAGTTTGTTCAACGAATTTCGTCTTTGCTTGTTTGGATAGCTGTTCTCTTAAGGGTCGGTTTTAGTTTATCTATGGGTTTATCATTTTGTCGCTGGAATTCCTATTTGCGGCATTTTTCATGCAGTCAAAGAGAAACCTTTCCTGTTCATGTAATTATTCATGAACTTGTTTCACTTTGCAGAAGTGGTCTACTCATTCTTGATCATAACATACTGCTCTTGGTTTTTACAGGATTATTTCTCATTTTATTGCTCAGATGTCGTGGTCCTCTGTTGCTAAGAGATCGGCATGACAGGTGCAATGGTTAACTCCACGAGCCCGGTCGAAGCGAGGCATAGATTATCAGCTTCAATGTATGTTCCTCCTTAACTAGATTTGGTTCATGTAGATGTTCCTGTATTATCTGCTCTGGATTTGGATAATAAGTTGGTTTAAAATGGTCAGTCTTTGACAGAAAGCCACCTGAAAAATGAATCTGATCTTCAATGGTTGCAGTAATATACCATATTAGGACCTATGCGTGTTTTAAGTCAGAATTCGGCTTTTCCCTTCTCATTTCAACGAAAGGAATTGCAGAATTCAGTTCCATCATAGCGGGAACAGGGAACAGAATTCTGTGTTTATGTGTCTCTCAGAATAATAGGAAAAAGTCAAATATTCAACAGAGTGCAAAGAAAGAAGAGCAAAAATGACTGAATCCTTTCGGGATATTCAAATGGTATTTCCCAGTCTTAAATTAGTTATTTTGGGTCTGGAATATAACTGGTCGAGGAGATATGAGCCAATGCTTTCTTCTGATCATTATTCATCGTAAATGGAAATGGAAGCATCATTGGTTTATTTTTGTTTCTCATTTTCTGCCTCTTTTTTTCCTGGCTTTGTTTGACAAATATCTTCTTGAACAGAGAAGACCTGTACAAAAGAAGGTTACAGAAAAACAAAGTCAAAGGTATTGAGAAGCCCTTGCACATCTCGGGTCATGATAGAATTTCCAATTGCAAGTTTCCTCTACTCAAACTTGCGCTGGTGATAATTATTTGTGGCACTTTTGTAACCCTTTTGCATTCTCCAGATGTTAACCATCTATCACACCCTGATTCAAGGTACGAATGAAATCGTACCTTTTAGAAATCATGTGAACTGAGACGAGGAGGAAGGCAACATAATTGAATTCTTTGATTGGTTGATGCAGACACAACTTTATGAACAGGTGGATATGGGGAGGATCAGATCCGCGATATATATCACATTTAAATGTAAATTGGGATGATGCAATGAAAGCCGTCGAAGTGCTAAGTGAAAAGAATGACTACCAGGGAATTGGTCTTCTAAACTTCAATCATGATGAAGTCAATCAGTGGAAGCAGCTTACACCTGATGCTACGCACGTCGTTCTTCAATTGGACTATGCTGATAGAAATGTGACATGGGATTCTCTGTACCCAGAATGGATCGATGAAGAGCAGGAAACTGAGGTTCCTGTTTGCCCTTCTCTACCGAAACCTGACATTCCTAGAAAACGGCTTGACCTCCTTGTAGTTAAGCTTCCTTGCAGAAATGAGTGGAATTGGACTAGAGACGTTGCTCGATTGCATTTGCAGCTTGCAGCAGCTAATATTGCAGCCTCTGCCAAAGGATTTTATCCCGTCCATTTGCTTTTCATTACAAACTGTTTTCCCATACCAAACCTGTTTTCCTGCAAGGAACTTGTTGTACATCAAGGGAATGCTTGGTTATACAACCCCGACCTGAATGTTTTGAGGGAGAAACTCCAGCTCCCCGTTGGCTCATGTGAACTTGCACTCCCTCTCAGGGAGAAAGGTCAGTTTCCTCTGCATCAGTTTTCTTCTTTTTCCTCTGCCGTGAAAATATTAGTCATCCTGATTGCATTCAAGCATACAACCAAAATGATCTGGCATTCATGCATTTATGAAACTTCGTTATATTCTCTTTTCAAGTAGTTGAAAGAGATCTAATTGTATCTGATAAAAACAGAGAGAATGTATTCTGGCAATCCATTACGAGAAGCATATGCTACCATTCTTCATTCTGCTCATGTGTATGTCTGTGGAGCCATTGCTGCGGCTCAAAGCATCCGATTGTCAGGTTCAACGAGAGATCTTGTGATTCTGGTCGACCAGACAATCAGTGCTTACCACAGGAGTGGACTTGAGGCAGCTGGCTGGAAAATCAGGACAATTCAAAGGATAAGGAACCCGAAGGCTGAGAAAGATGCATACAATGAGTGGAATTACAGCAAGTTTCGGTTGTGGCAGCTGACAGATTATGACAAGATCATCTTTATTGACGCAGATTTGCTAGTACTCCGGAACATCGATTTCCTGTTTGGCATGCCAGAAATTTCTGCAACTGGAAACAATGGTACTCTTTTTAACTCAGGCGTGATGGTTATTGAACCTTCAAATTGCACATTCCACCTGTTGATGGAGCACATCAATGAGATCGAGTCCTACAATGGTGGTGACCAAGGCTACTTAAACGAGGTCTTTACGTGGTGGCACCGTATTCCAAAACACATGAACTTCTTGAAGCATTTCTGGGTTGGCGATGAGGAAGAGGTTAAGCAGAAGAAAACTCGACTTTTCGGCGCTGAGCCTCCTGTGCTATATGTCCTTCACTACCTTGGTATAAAGCCATGGTTATGCTTCAAGGACTATGATTGCAACTGGAATTCGGACATATTTCAGGAGTTTGCAAGTGACGTAGCTCATGAAAGGTGGTGGAAAGTGCATGATGCAATGCCTCGGCAGCTTCATCAGTTTTGCTTCTTGAGATCAAAGCAGAAGGCACAGCTGGAATACGATCGGAGGGAGGCCGAGAAGGCAAACTACACAGACGGGCATTGGAAACTTGGAGTAAAGGACTATAGGTTAAAGAAATGTATTGACAATGTATGCAACTGGAAGGGTATGTTACGACATTGGGGAGAGAGCAACTGGACTGACGATGAATTTTTTACTCCATCACCGCCTGCTATCCACACAGCATCTCTATCTGGCCTATAACTTTATTTTACCTTCATCAATTTATGTAAAGAACGGGGAACTTCATATGATGGTTTTTTCTTTCCCCGTAGAGAGCGTTTTAGGCCCATTCTGTTATTGGATTAGAAACATCAGCTTTGATGTTTCTGAGAATACCTTTTTTCTGTCGAAAGCTCAAGATGTTCAATTTTCCAATCCAAGTCACACTGCTAAACCTTAATGCTTAACTAGCAATTTCAAGCCCATCAAAGAGATGACGATTCTCTGCAAATAATTGGCATTCGATCGATTATACAGTGCAAGGAAAAGAATCTGTACCACTTCTTTTTGAACAAAATAAGATTTATTACGACGAACTAAACACCTGGATGTTGGTGTTCTGGACGTGCAAATGAAAAACAAGGCAATTAAGCCACCGAGCATGCCACCATGAACATATAACTACTACAGGCTCCAAAGGACCCAAAGATTAGTTGAGCTTACGTGTAGTCTGACAAAGTGAGTGCTATAAACGCATCCGGAAGTTGATGACCTTCTGCGTCATGTGATGACCACAGAAACAAATCAATCTGGACGCATTTGGTCCCATAACTACAGAGGCTTATGAGATATACAAAGTGATCTCGATGAAAATCATTCCTTGATGCCATTTTCTTCCACAATCGACAATGACACCAGTTGAAAAACTATGACTTTTAATGACCCATGCTCACTCATCATCACTTTAACATTATACAGGAGAACTGTCCAATTTATCTCCCCACTACATTATTCTATAAACAGAAGCAACAAAAATTTTGATCCATTGAGCAAAAGTTACTAACTGTAAAGTGGAACTTAGAACAGAAACAGCAGATATCTTTTCCAAGCAAGCAAATTTTGGATGGTCATGAAGAGTCCAAGGATAAAATTAGCAAAATAAAAGAAGTTTTCACTCCATAGGTAATTACCTAGTTTTTGTCAGATATGACTAGCCCTCCCATGCAAAGCCAGGAAACGTCGTTCACCTCATTGTACGCCAAAATATCCTTGCTTGCAAGTCAAAAGAAACGAAGCCCCTCTATGAGCACGGAAAACATTCATCACATATAAGTATCTGCCTAAGTATCATAAATTAACAGGCAAGAGAACAAAGCAAGAAAAAAAATAAAATCTTAAACATTCGAATAAATAGGAGACAAGCATTATTAAAAGGATCAATTTACAAAGGATATGCCCTGAACTTTCACCCCTAATTATGATTTTACAGTTACCAGAGGACGCATGCTCGCTGCTGCACGCATAGACGACACTTCTACAGACAACCCTCAGCAGATAAACGTATGTCAACGAATACGGCATTCTGATCATGAAGACGTCGGAATCCACTCGTCTCCTTGGATAAAATTCTGTACCGAATACGTGTATGTATACTGAGCAGGGATCTGACTACTCCAATTTACTCTCTTAGACACGTCGGATCCTGGTCCGGAGTTCTCAAACTCTCCATAGTAAAGTGTTTCTAAAGCAAAATCACCGCTCCACGGCATCCACCCATCTGGGGATACAAGATCTTCCAAGTTGCAGTGTATAAAAACAGTTCTAGAATACTCCTTCCAAGGCCTTCCCAAGAAATTGTGGTGAACACTAGGCTTGATGAGGTATAGTTGCATATACTCATCTGTGCCATTGACCAAACAATTTTGAAAGACGAAACCTGTCGATTGGGCTGGGTCTGTCCTGCCATGGGCTGTAATTGCATTGGTTTCACCTTTTTCCGGCTCTTCTTGCCTCGGTCGGACTAAGATCTCACAATCTTGAAAGACCGCAGCTGCATTCCCGAAAATGAAGTCAACGTTGCCCTCTATGCGACATGACTTGTAGAATTGACGAAGAGAATGAGCATATAAGGTATCTTGATGGCCGAGGAATTCACAATTCTCAACGACAGATAGATCGCTATCTGATCTGAAGGCTACAGCTTGGCGGGTAGGTGCCCCTGCAGTGTTTTGGATTGTGAGACCACTGGCCATGAATCCATCGCCTAAAACTCCTGCAGCAATATCATACAAACAATCAAAATGAGAAGAGAATCCGGAAAGATTCAGTATAAACATCTACCATCTTGAGGTCTGGAACTCCGACCGGAAATACGAAGGACCATACCAATACAGTTCAATCAAAATTACAGAAAAAACTGCCATATCAAGGCAACGAAAACCATTTTAGTTACACAACTTTATTAGTCTATATTTATATACACAAATTTATCTTTACCAAGTTTTGATAATAAAATTTCATTCTCACAATTTTCTCCTCCTTAAATATCCAAACCCACCTTAAAAGAATAAGATTGACTCCGTCTCCAGCACAAGGAATTCGGATATAAATATGCATATTTAAAAACACATGTATAACCCCTAAATTTTTTACGTACTAAAAAAACAGTCTCACACTCTTTCCATTTGCGATTGGATTCTTACAATGATCCTACCAATAACCAAAGCTAATTGACTACACTACTAACCACTTTAACCAAAAAGAGAAACATTCTCAGCGTCTCTTTTAAAAATTAGAGTCCAAATCTTTTATGTTACGTACCAACTGTTGCGGACTCGTAAGTGGTGACTCCAGGCTGACCGACAGCCAACGAACCCGTAATGACAGTTTTACCCATTCCATCACCCAAAAACACCACGTTCTTCTTCTCAAAAGAGATCCTGACGGTTTCCTTGTATACCCCTTCTTTTATGTGTATCACGAACCTACGCTCCGTGTTATTTGGCGCCGCGTCCACAGCATCCTGCACCGTTTTGTAACACCCGCCAGTCCCGTCCTTGCATACAGTGACGTCCGCCGTTAATTTTGACGGGAACCCACCCTTGAATTCCATACCACCCCCGACATCTTGTGGCTCCCAGAACCCGTCCCGCTCGGATCTTGGCGGTCGCCAAGAAGCTGTTTCGTTGCCGAACAGATCGTAGGACACTACCATGCTCAATACATTACTAGAGATTTCCACCGTGTGGTTCAGAAACGTCGTTGCCTCGGTGCTGTTTTTAACAGAGTGGTAGCGGAGCCCGCCCGCGCAATCGTACTGGTAAGCGAGTGCCGCGGTCAGCCATGCCCGAGAGTTCTTGATTTCTCCACGAATCAAGCTTTCATTGGCGGAAACAGTCCGGTGCTGAGAATAACGTAGTACGTCCAGGCAAATGCTGGCCACGTTGGTGACGTTGGGGTCACCATTGGCGGAGTTTAGGAGAGTGGTCAGGATTGATTCTGCGGTTTTGATGTTTTGGGAGGAGAGGGATATGCCGGACTGGATAATTTGAAGTGGGGTTGGATCTGGAGGGACAGTCTTGGATTGAATGAGAGAAGATTGGCATGAGTGTCGGTGTTGTGCGGCTTTACAGGCTAAACGTATTTCCTCTTCTAGGACCCTTACGCTATAAGTTGTACTTGGACAAGAAGATGTACTTGGACATGTGGATGCCTGAGGGTGTTGGGTGGTTTTGGAAGAGAGGGTGAAGAAGAGTACGACCGAGAGGAGGGCGAAGATGACGACGAAAACAGTGCTGATGAGAAGGCATGGGAATTTGGTTTTGTTGTTGTAATGGTTAAGAGGCTTAGCTGAACCTGTTGGTGATGACGGTGCTATCATGGTGATATTCTGTTATTTGGGCCGGTGATGTACAGGTTTTTGGTTTTGTAAGGCGAGGGAATGGAGTCAAATGTGAAAGCTGACCTAAGAGATCTAGCCAATAATCTTTTTTAGTCTCATGTAAGAGAATGGAGAAAAAGTAGGGATTATGAACTATTATTAAAGAATAACAACGGTGGCTCTCGGTCGATATGGTCATGAATCTTCTTCATGGATGCAAAATTCTCCTAGGATTACCGGTACTGCTACTGCTCTATATTGTGTCCGTTCTAAAGATAGTGCCCTTCTTAAATTGGCATACTAATCCGCCATTTTTATCAAGAATAGAGCTAAAGGCTAACGAAAGGAAAAATGAAAACCCGCATTAACTCATTAGTCACTTGCCACCGGGGGCCAGAGGACAGAAGCACATGCATCGCACATGGTGACCAAGGAATGATCAGACTTTTCTCTACGGTACTAACCTGCATTAATTGGAAAACAGAGAATAAAACTAATTTACCAACAGTAGCAGAGTTGTATGTTGAAATTCCATGCAGGCCCTCTCTCAACGACCCTGTGATTACTGTTTTGCCCATCCCATCACCCAAAAATACCACGTTAGTCTTCGCTAACGGCACCCTGATAATCTCCTCGTACACCCCTTAGTATGTATCACAAATCTCTTGACCGACTGGTTATCCGGCGCCGCATTGACAGCTACCTGCACCGTTCCATAGCAGTTGCTGGCATTACCGTCCTTGCATACCGTAGCATTCTGCCACTAAATCCCAAATCCCCTCCCGCTACGGACACAGACCCGCCCCAGACCGGTCCCGCTCTGTCTTTGGCGCCCACCACGACTTGGTGTCGTTACCGTAAATGTCGTAAGACATAACCATGCTCATAGCATTACTCGTGAAGGTAATCAAGCTGTCCAAGAGGTGGGGGAAGACCAAGAGGGAGAGAAGAAGGGAGTGGGAGATGAGAGGTGCCATGGAAATAAAGGGAAAGCAATGCGATTGGTGCGATGAAGCTTTTGTCGATGAGTGCTAAATGGGTGTGCGTGACTTTTCTTGTGAGATCTGCAACTGACTAGTAAACCCCTCCCGTTGAGTTTATTTCTTCCCCCTCCTATTTTTATTTTTATTTTTTGTATTTTTTTATTTTTTTTTCCCATTTCTTCAATTATCTCTAGTATCAAAACCAATCGTTTGATTTTCAAACTGTTTGCATCATTGCATTCCTCTCAGCGTCACGATCAACCTGCCGTTAGTTTCACCTTCATCGGACCACGGACGCGCCCAGATCGGAGCCCAGAAGTTTCGAAATTCTTACCGGAAAATCTTAGATCCCGGCCGATTGGAGGTGAGTCTTGAAATTTGGTTTTTGGATTTGTATTCCTGATGTTTGTAGCTTCGTGTTGATGTAAAAAATTTTGGTTTTGGATGAAGTAGGAGTTTTCCGGCCACCGCCGGCGACTGTTAACCGGCGACACTGTTCACCGTTGACCGTTGACTTTGACCAAAAAGTCAAACCTTCCCCGTTAGGTAATTTCGACGTTCTGAACGTGATAGCGTGATCGGTTTTTCCATTTGATGTGTCGTTTGTGAGTTATAGTCATACAAAGTTTATTATGTAGGTTTAATACCAGTTGTCTAAGCCTAACCTGAATATTGTGTTCTTAGGAAGGGAGTGTGTTGAGGACAAAAGTAAGAGTATCGTTTCCTCTTCTTCGGCCCGTAAGGTAGGGTCTTTACCGTATGTGGTTCATCATTAGTATTTTCTTGTTGTAAAATCCGTTTTACCTTAGTTTTGATTGATTCGTTATATAGTCCATCGAAGCCCATCCGATTGGTCAATTGTTCAAATTTCATTATTCTCTTCCGTAGGTAGCTATAAAGTATCATAATGTAGGGTCCTTACTGTATGTTTTTCATCATAAGTATTTCTTGATTTTTAAATCCGTACCTTGGTTTTAAATTGAATCGTTGTATAATCTATTGGAGTCCATCCGATGGATCCATGTCCAAGTTACTTTGTCCTTTTCCGTATGTTCTTGTAAGGTTGAGTCTTTACCGTATGTACTCCATCATAAGTACTTCTTGATTTTAAATCCGTTCTGTGGTTTTAAATTAAATCGTTGTGTAATCCATCGGAGACCATCCGATGGATTTATTGTCCAAGTTACGTTGACCTTTTCTGTATGTTCTTGTAAAGTATCATAATGTATCTCCAAAATTCATGTGATCAATCAAAGTCCATTTGATTGATTTGTTGTGTAAATTGGGCTGATTCCGTATCATTGCTCGTAAAGTAAGAAAAAGATTATAATCAAAGGTTTCCGTAATGGTATATGATAATACATCGTACTGTTGAGTTTTAATTGTAAAGTATGGTATTTCAGTTTTATTGAAAGTTAAACCAGATTTTGTTCTGTAAAGTATGTAAATTTTTACGTTACATGTTACTTACGTACGTTTGGCCAAACGTGGTGAGTGCTCGGTCTCCGAGAGTAAGCGGAGAGACACTCATCTGTTCGGGAGTCGTATGAGTGATGTTTACGTTTACCTGCCACGTCTTCGCAGGTTGGTTCGTATTGAGACAGGTACGATGTGTGTTATGTTTTCTCTGCCTAGTCTCGGACAACACTGGCGGTATGGGTTACGTATTCAGTATTTGCTAAAAATATAAATTTACACTGCCAGTGGGCTTCCAGTTTCCCTTTAGCGGGGGTTACTCATGAAGTGATTTGTGGTCCGCCCATGTTTTCGTCTTGATCCTTGTTCAGTTCTTTGTTGAAAGCGAAAGTACATTTTCGAGGCTAATAAGTAAATATTTTGTAAAGTAAACAGAAAGTATATGTTGGGTTCAGTAAGTAAATATTTTATAAACTAAACAGTAAAGTTATAGTTTTTAGAATTCATAAGTTTAATAATGAATTAATAAGTTTTCCTTGTTGTTTCTCCCCTTGATAAGTTCCTTGTTGGTTCTCCCCCTTGATAAGTTCCTTGTAGTTTCTCCTTCTTCATAAATTCCTTGTTGTTTCTCCCCTTGATAAATTCCTTGTAGTTTCTCCTTCTTCATAAGTTCCTTGTTGTTTCTCCCCTTGATAAGGTCCTTATTGATCCTCTTTTTTAATAAGTCCGCTTTGTTATCCCCTACTGAGATTCTCGAAAATCTCACCCCCTTCGTGTTTGTTTTTCCCTCCCAGGACTAGATCGTGATCAGTAGCTGTTTTCAGTGTGAGCGTCGGGACTACTCGCTGTGACTATTGCATCTGCACATGTATGGTTTTATTGGCACACTGTTGACTATTTATTGTTTGGATGTTTGGTTTTATTTTCAGATACTTGGGGCTTGTGTGTTATGGTTTCACTTGTTGTATTGTGTTATTGAAATAAGACTTCCGCTGTTTTAAACGTTCTCCGTTATTTATTGTGCCATGTATTTAGTTCTTATCAGCCATGCTGTAATTTGAAAATATTTTAAATTTTATTTTTGGGGATTTACTTTTGAAAAGTCAAAATAGCCTTGTGGAGTTCGGATTGGTCCACGTGTCGGGCTTCTCCGGGCTTCACGGCGGTAAAGGCCCGCTTTCCGGGTTTGGGTCCTTACATTTCTGTTTTTGAAAGAGGCGGTTATGAGGGCGAGGAGGATCACGGGGAAGATATGAAATGAAGGGAAAAGCAAACGAGTTATTGGTGTCGTTCTATTCAGCTAAAGGACAAAGTTGGCGGTTAACATTTGTACGGGCAAATACAAAACCATTTTGGAGTGGGAGAGCCTATCTCTTATACATTAAATTCTTGGATTATTGGATGCTGCATTTCTGTATCATCTGCGTTGAACAATTAATTGTTTGGTGGATCTTTTTTCACTGGGGCATTTGTTTCAAACGTAGCGTGCCATATCGGCTCCATAACCAATGACTCTGTAACCTGTTAGCACCTCTGTTCTTGCTAGCACAAGATCATGTGAAATCAAAAAACTAGATTTGCTAAGCAAGTCCAAGAATTTTGTTATGTCAGGCACTTGGGTCAATTGGGTCGTGGCCCAAATATTAGGATATTTTTTAAAGCCCATCAATTAGAAGTCTAGATTTAAGATGGGCTTGTAAGATACATTTGGCCCTTTCAGAAAGACTGCCACACAGGTTCATGAAAGTTGCTGTCCACATAATTGATAGTGATTAATGTGAACAAGAGGATTGTTTTTGATACACAAGGAGAGTGAAATATGCGTGTGAACAAGCCGCAGTCACCTCAACCAAACTCCCACGTTAAAACACGAGGACTAATTTACTAATAAAAGTAAAAAATTTAATAATATTCCAATTTACATGCTCGGATACAAGTAGAAAATGGAGAAAAAATTCCATCAAAAAGAAAAGAAAATGGAGAAACATCAGAGATTTTGAGGCTTAAACTTTTAAGATTTAGCAAGTAATATCTAATTAAAGGCAAACATGAGGATTTTATGTAGTCTGGTGCAAAGAAAGAATAGCGGTTCAAGTACAAGAGAGATGGGTTAGGGGTAGAATCAAGTCGCAGGCTTGCATGCGGGTTTGCAAACTGGTTATAACCCTCTAGCTAGCTAGAAGGAAGCTACGGTTAGAACCAGGATTAGTGTCAGACCTTAACTTGTACCAAAGGACTGGTCCTGCCACATTTCAAGAAGTACAAAAAAGAAACATTAAAACCTTTTTCGACTGATTTCTTCCTCCGAAACCACAATGGACTTGGTACGTAGATTTTATCTGTTAAGAGGAAACGCCAGTCTTAGGGCATCGAAGTTGTTCATATCAGCATTCGCTAGCGCTAGGACTGCACAAAAGGATACAGCAGCTTTTGAAGCTCCTACATAGAATATCCCAACGCACTTTAAGGACGTTTCATAACTTTTTTTTCCCAAGGTTGTGATGCAATTGCATTTATTGCACACGATGTCCATCTTTATGCCCCTTTACTTGGTGATGCTAAATTCCTGCGAATGTCATCAGGGAGCCTAGCACAAGCATGATAGGAAGGGTTGGTCTTACTTTGTATAGACTGTACTGGCTTCTCGTTTCTCTATGTACGTATATAATCCGATTGCCTGCGCAGTATTGAATTCCTTTAGACCCTCTAGGTCAAGCATTTTGCACAAATCGGATCATTAATGGATAAACCTTCACAATCTAAGCCGCTTTATACAAATGAACAAAAGCATGCTAGTTCCTACTTTGGTATTAATTCCAGAACAATGTATGCTGAAATATGGGCGGCTTTACCTTTTCTAGCTAGGCATTTCTTTACTTCAAATTTGAATGATGAAACCTTTCTTAATTATGGATCATTCACGACAGATATATATCGCTACAGCTCATTATTCCTAAATCTAACATCTTTCTGGAGAGAGGAGAGGAATAAAGAGGTAGGATGTTACTACGAGTATAGATGTCTTTCCTTAATATTTTGAATTATGCACAAATTAACTATATGTGCAATGCTTCGTATAAGGATAGATCGATCGTTCTAATATACCAGAGCATCATACATTCGACTCATAATAACCAAGTGATCGGTAACAACAAAGAGAGGGGCAAGTTATGCTTCTTTTCCAAGAGCTTGAAAGATCTTTACTGGCAGGATGAGCTTTTCAAAGGGCTGATTTCAAGACCAAACAGAAGGCATGCTCACTTTTCTCTCTTTTCCCAAAACAGGAAACTTGATATTTCTTCTTATGTAAGCAATTGTGTGGACTCTGAGGAGCCATGGAGGGCATTGAATTTTATGATCTCTTTTCCCTGTCTTTTCCTTTCTTTTCTTTTCTTTCTTTCTTTCTTCTCGAATGGTGGGTAACAAGCATATGCATTTGATGGGAGTCGGATCTGATCCAATCCTTCTCGTAACATGTTCTTCCTTAAATACCAACTGATGATAAAAGTGAGTCAGTTCCTGCGATAAGGGCATTACACACTTTTCTATTGTACATTTTGGACCATTTTACATCGTGGGCTTTGTCTAGGTTCTGTATTAAGGACTGGCTCGGGTAAATCGGTAAGCAATTCCTACATCTATTAACTTGACCAGTTTAGATTTCCTTAACCAAAGAACCAATCAATGTACTTGGTTTTCAACTTGACATATACTATTCTGTTAACATGGTCCAGCTATTCACCATTAACCATACTCCTTTGGTTACTAAAACTGTGGACAGACATGTACTTGTTCTCCAAATGTTGTCTGAAAATTTTCCTTCTAGTTCAAGTCAACAATCTGCGCAAGATTCCTAGGCGGGTCGATTTGAAATTTAAATATTAAATGCTTAGTGGAATGTGCGGGTACCTAAATTAAACTGCCATACTCCTCATTCATATATATGTAGATAGCAATGATGGACATCGTCCTTTGTCTATATCCCGTAGGTGCAATACATAGAAACATTCATCTACATGCACATGCATGGTGTAACATTTAATAGCAAAGTTGTAATTAACACTTTATATAGAGGACTTTGAGGATGCACCGCTCCTTTTGTAGATTGCTTGCCTATAATGCCTTAATATAATTAAATTTCACAAGTTTCTTAGTCTTGCAATATATAGCTACCTTATATTTTTTTAAATATATATACCTATCGAAATTATCTTTCTAAAATTCGACAAATATTTATTAAATTAGACATTCTAGTGATTGATCTTTTAATATAAATTTTATTATTGAGTACTTAAAGATATCATTTTTCTTGGCATGATATGCCATGATTTGATGTTACAGAAATAAAAAGCACACTCAGAGAAATGGCCATAATGTAAACCAGAGCGGCGGCTCAGAAGACGAGAACCCCTCAATATTCCGATGTGGGTTTGGCTTAAGTTCGTATATTGGTGGAAGGTAAATTCTATTCAATCTATAAGAAGAATTTTGCATGAGCAGCTTTGCTCGAGTTCTTCATCATCCGTGATAGTATATTTCACCAAGAAGTGTGAGACACAGAGGCTACATATGTATCAGTCGCTTTATGCTACCTTCAGATCCCCAGATATGCACAGTAATACATACAAATACAGCCGGTGTACGTAGGCAAATTATGTAAATGATTTTTCGCTCGAGCAGTTTAAAAGCCTTTTTTTTGTTACATCATTCTCCTTTGGAAGAAGACTCAGGAAAACCCTAGAATATGATTGCCTTTTGCATGCGCAAGGATACAATTAGAACAACAAGGCAAAAACCCAAGAAAGTGGCCACGCGTTTTGCAATTGATAACTTACTAGGGATACACCACCGTCCGATCCATATTGGATGGCGAGGACGAGAAAAGGCGCTCTGTCTTCTTTCTGCCAATAATAGGTAAAAAGCTAGCGTTTTTGTGTGAGGGGTGGAACCTCTTGAACCAGATGGACAGACATTAAACCAGCCTCTAATCAGCTAAAGGTTTCTAACCTAAGGATCTTTCTAGCAGAAAAGACTTAATTATCCGTACTGTGGTGGTAACTTATAGCTTTTAGCATAGGGGTTCATGCATCTTTTTAATTTATTAATCAGTGAGTTTTACTATGCAAAAAAGGTCAAATAATATGTTAAAAGTTCCATAAATATAAACCAAGGAAATGCTCTGCAATGATGAAGCCCGTATGTATATATAATTTCATATCTTAAATTAACTGATGTCGATTCGAAGATCACCAACTGTAATGACTTAAAACTGTCGTGTTTTTATTGAATTTGCTCTTCTTTAATGCATTGAAAAGAGATGAATCTTAGCGAAACGGATAACTTGAAACCTGCTTTTCTTTTGGAAATCGCCGTTGGAATAAATGAGACGGTAGTACCTCTGCTCTATATGATGGAAGATTATAGTGACCTTCATACGTCTATGTGTGGAATATCAGTCGTTGTCGATGAAGAAAATTTGTGAATGACGGTGATGTATCGAGTAACGAGCACATAGATATTTCTCAAATTAAGATCTCACCTTTCTTTCCAAATTGACTGGCAAAATGGATGACTCCGGAACTGTGATTAACTTGACTTTTGACTTATGGTTTAATGTCGAGTTTATCTCCTGGTTTTCTGTTTTTTTTCTTTTTCTTTAAATTGTAGGGTTATACAACATAATTAATTGGCATTTGATATTATAATTAGCTTGAATCTGCATCTCTTTGTCGAAAATGGGGTTTCACTACCATTAATTGTGTCCAAACATACATAGGATTTGAGGGGTGAGATTTTGAGAAGTTTGACATGTCTCATCAAGATTACTTCATTTGGTGTAATCACGCTTATTTATTTCCTTTTCGCTTTAGCAATTTAAATTGAGAAAATCATTGACAGAATATCGGACATTATGTTCCCACGCATGAAAAAGTTTTTAAGTATTTAAGACCAATGCCTTGACAAATGTGAGATTCTTACTTACGAGGAAGGAGGAGCTGTGTTGTCCAAAGAATTAGAGCACCTCCAATGACTGATCTTTTAAAATAGTTATGACATCAAAGCAATGATCATTAGGTTACTTTCGGGAAAGACAAACAAACTTCATTCCCCGTATTGACTGAAACAAGATGCAAATGTCATCTCACAAACTAAGCCTTTAAGAAGCAGCCTAGGATTTGGGTGCTCGTGTTGGCAAACCATATTTCAGAGTAATATTATTATTGGGAGACTTTTCCAGTAGTATATATTAGCAAACCCGGCCACCAAGCATTTCATAATATGTGAAATATATATATATATATATATATTTATTTATTTTTTTATTTTTAAAATTTTATTTAAAGTACAATGATGTGTAGTTCTTGACCCAAAGAGCTCTTGTCAGAGAAGAGAGAAAATCCCCACCGTTGATGATTTGATCCCTTACAGCTCCAGCTAATTTCCTTGTATTTAATTAATCATTTTTCTTTTATTCTATCACATTTTGTGCATCATATATACATCTCCCGCTCATTTAATGTGTATACCTAAAGACCATTATTCTCTCTCTCATGATCTCTGGTTATGTGTCATCAAGCATCCTAAAGCTACAGAGATGCCTATCCGAGTGGGTTTTCTTTCATCATTTTCCAATTGCTTCGTTTATGTACTTTCGTAGAGAAGTTGCCTATAATATGTTATTGTTCACACTCAATTCTGAGAGTAGTTCAAGATCCCATTAGAAATATTCTCCTTCCTCTTCCTCTTCTCCTTCATTTTCAGAGATATTCAGAAAAAAAAACTTAAGCTTAATTCCACCATGGATATCAACCAGCTTAAGTTCGCGAACCATAGTTGGAATCAAGAAATGTATGTGGAAGATCAAAACCTCCATGACCAAATTCCCAGCTTTAACTCTGTTTGGCCTGCAGACAATCCTCTCCCAGCACACCAAACTCCATCCTCTTCAAGCCAAATACCCCTCCCTTCCTTTCTTGGTGACCAAACAGGAAGCTATATGGAGGAGGAAGATGAACCAGAGGAAGAGCTGGGAGCTATGAAAGAAATGATGTACAGAATCGCCGCGATGCAGCCCGTGGACATAGATCCAGCCACAATTCGCAAACCCAAAAGAAGAAACGTAAGGATCAGCGATGACCCACAGAGTGTGGCAGCACGTCTGAGGCGAGAGAGGATAAGCGAAAAGATCAGAATCCTCCAAAGACTTGTTCCTGGAGGAAGGAAAATGGACACCGCTTCCATGCTAGAAGAGGCCATCCGCTATGTCAAATTCTTGAAGAGACAAATACGGCTGCTCCAGTCTAATCAACACCCTCCATGCATGGGAGATCTCCAAGCTTCATACACCAACAAACCTCTTGGTTGCACCATCACCAATTCTTCCTCCTCCCTTGACCCTCCTGCCGGCCTTGCATTCCCCCTTGTTGCTGCTGCTGATCCCATATGCTTTAATCCCGAGGTAATCAGTGATTAGTGCCTAACCCAAGTAGAGGTGAAGTTGTTGTTTCTGAAAATCTTGATAATATTATATATTAGTTACTCCGAGCCAGGGAAGTAATTAACTTCTTAATTAATAGTCCTGTATATATATATATAAGGTGGAGTACCATTCAACGGGGTGTCAAACAAGGGAAAGGTTTGTTGGGATTTTGTTGACTAGAGGGGTATATATGGTCTGTGGAACAATCATAACGGTTAGCTTGAATTGCGTACAGCCATATATATAATATATATAAAACAAAGTCTATTGCAGTGTGTAATAAGAACTGGCCGGAAAGTTTGTTTGGCCGACTCTCATCCTGGAATAAACTGTGACGTGAGAAAGCTTTTCGATATGATTTTTCTCTATCTTTATGGATGCATGTGCATATATAAAATAACCTCACTCTCACACACTTGCATACTTGACACTACACACATCCCTAGCAATACCATCACAAAGGTATCACAGATTTGTTTTCTGTGTATATCTCAATCCAAAAAATGCATATGTTTATATATTTCTGTCAGGTCCGAGCCTTCTTCAACCCATACAAGTACAATAAAATGAGGCACATATATAAGATCTTGTGGCTACATATATACATATATATGTATGTGTAATTTTGTGTTTGACCTCTGATCAGCATTTGTCCTAACCATGGGAAGAGTCCATAAATACATATTTGATCCATTATTGAAATGCCTGTGTCAGAATGATTAAGGAGAGAGACCCAGAAAATACTTGCATGTTCCGTTGTTTGATATTTGAGGATACTTCTAGCTATCATTCAAGCGGCAGAAAACTTCTCCAGTGCTGCTCTATTGGGCGAGCGAGTTCTTCCACAACTTCTCTCTTTCTCTCCCCCTAGCTTTGCAGGCCATCGTACATAAAGAAAGAGAGAGATGCGTTATCACCGAGAAAAGAGAGCGCTCGGAAAACTATCCGCCATTAGGGTTTCGATAACAATGGTGAAAAAAGCTGATGTAGGGGAAGCAGGCTCAGTTCTTTCTCAAGTTTTTATGTTGGTACTCCTCTTTTTGGGTTTTTCTTTTACTTTCTCAAATCCTTTTTTTTCCCATCTTAATTACAGTTAAGAGGAAAGGTAATTGAAAATTAGATTCGAAATTAAAGAAATTTCTCCTTATTCTCTAGCCAACGTCTAATTGGACATTGACATTACTCCCTAAGAAACTAAAAAAAATTTGAATAAAAAAAAAAAAGAAAATAAAAGAACTTTCTCCCTCTATCATAAACATCAGCAACAAAAGAGAAGGTTGTAAATAGGATGATCATCATCACTCCCAACAGCGGCAGTAATATAGCAAGTAAAAGCAAGGGCAACAGTCAGATGAAAAGACCAGGTCCCAGGAGGACTGAAATCGAGGAAATAAATAAAAAGGATTCCGTGCACACCACCTTGATCAGCAAGCTCAGGAATGACGTTTTCAAGGAAACAAAGAATTCTGCAAACTTAGTCGTTGACCGCTTTCTCAGTGATGCGAGAAATCATCCTCCCGTGAGGCACGTGAATCATCTTGGTGAGATGGGATAAGAACCACCAGTTATTCGCTGTGCGAGCCAATATGGGAATAGGAAGCGGAAGGAATCAAGAGAATAACGTCGTGGAGGAAGACGGAGGCAATTTAACTGGACCTGTCCTAGTAAATAGTTTTCCATTATCTGGAGACATGAAGAAATGGTGACAATTTTGTAACCTTAATGCACTGGGGGGTTTTGATTTGCCAGAAAACTTATAGTTAAAGGAAAATCACACTACGTACGGGATCGCACCAAAGCTGATGGTTTGGTGATTTTTCTTCTAATTTGAAGAGTGTATGTTCTTGTTGATTAAAGAAATGATGCATAGAAACAATACAGAACAATTGTTTGCTGACCGAACTGTGGTTTGGCTGAACCCCTTGGATTGATACATGTTTCCAATAAAAAGGTCAGGTCATAATGGCCATACACCATTCACCGTCGAACTCGAGCCGCATGCGATCCGGTACTTCAAGTCGATCAAATTAGAATCCATTTTATTTTTTAAACAGAGAAATTCTTTATGAAAAACTAGCACTTGATTTCAGAAATTGACTCATAAACACTCTTAGATTCCCTTACTTAGCTCGTAACATATTTTAATCCAATCAAGAAGATCAGAAAGACATAAAATACCCCCTTTGCAATTCAAAAAGAAGGTAACATTTTATAGCATGCATTGATTTTGCATACATGTATACAGAAGAAAGAAAGAAAAGGGCGGAGAAGCAAGAAACCAGAGGAGGACAATACAAATCATTCAACGTCCATTATAGTTTATTGTGGATCAATTGCCATGGGAGTTATCCGCCTCTTGGCTGGCTTACTTGATATTGGAGTCTTTACTGAGCTCGTAGAAGCCTGCTTCTCATCATTTTTTTCTGCAGGAGTTTCTGTAATCTGTGGGGCTACGAAATTATCTGTGGATGGGTTGTTTACTGTGATCTCCGCCTTTGGAAGAACAGTTTCATCATTCGTGTTTCTCTTTTCTTCTACAACACATTGAAAGAAAAATAGCTCAAGGTACAACCTTTGAAAAAACTGACGGGCAAGAAAAAATAAAGCAGGCGAAGAAATAAAACTAACCTGCTGAGGAGATGGGCGATCCGAGTTCATCAGTTTCAAATTCTACTAGTGTACAGTAACCATCTCGAGAGGACACCGCTAAATACTGGGCATTAGATGACCTGGAGAAACATAAGAATATGAAAAATTAGACAGTAACCATCAAAGTGAATACACAAAGTATAGTGAAAGCATATTGGGTTAGGGAAAAAGCTTCCCATCAACAAAGATTAAACCACCTCACTATTATGTTTTACTGCTCCAAAACTTAAGCAGAACATAGATTATAAATTCACTATTCCAAGTTGCATTCAACACCTAAATATCAGAGTATTGAACATAATTTAGAGCCAAGATAATAAAAATTTACTATGAGTAATGCCTCCTTGATCTAAAATGGTTTCTGTGAGTTTTCAAATTCAAGTTCTGAAAAGAGCAATGACAGCAAAATCTTCAATCTTTCGTACACTAACATGATATTACAAGGTCAATGTTTAAAACTGAACATAAATGCTTAAAACTGAAAGTAAATTCACCATGCGATGTCAGTTACGGCTGCATAATGAAGACCGGCCAGTATCGCTATAGGAGGAGTATTCTCTGTGTCATAGATGTACAAGGAATCTAAAGTTGCTACTGCAAAAATCAGGCGATGAGGAAGCTTGAAAAAGCCTGCTGCATAAGTCAGTGAAGAGATTCAGATGACCACTAATCATTTCCAAATTATAATAATTCCATTTTTTTAAGAAAGGAAACCTGAGCATGATCCTCGAAGCTTGAAGGTTACAGGGCAAAATCGCACAGCTACAACCGGTTTGTTTGCACCAGGAAGTAATACAGCAGGCCTAATAAAAAGAGAATTAAAAAGGAAAAGAATATGCAATGAGAGCATGCTTTTCTGAGTTTAGTCTTCCAATTTGGAAATTATTATAAAAAAATGAAAAGAAATAAATTAGATGTTAGAAACTACAACAAGAATTAATGGCCTTTATTCCTGATATTTCCTATTCCAAAAAAGATGTGCTGTTTGACTTCTGGCTAACTGAGATCAACTATGACATACTTCTGAGTATATTCTGAGTATATCAATCCATATTGTGCTCTACTAATGAAAGAAAAAAAAAATCTTAAAGAGATACTAAAGTTCAGATCTACCAAGCAGAGCATATAAAAAGAAAAAAAATGCGCTCACTTTGAAAGATCTTTTCTGGAGAATATGTAGGCAGTATTCACTGCTTCTGTTGAAGGTGAGCTTCTGTATGAACCTGCAATGCAAGGAAACGTTATGTCAAAACAAAGAGCATAAAACTGAAAAAGCATATAATGGCATCGTTTTAAAATTACTTGGCATACATGCCAATTTTCAGTCGGACCAAACCGTCCAGCACGATGGAACAAAATTATCACCAACCCAAAACATGGAAAAGGAAGACCATGAGAACACAATCATGTCCCCTTTCTGTAAAGATTATATGGTTAGCCTCTAAATATTTCACACATATCTTATTCTAACTGCTGATGTTCCACTATCCTTCAACACTGTGACACTGATTTTCAGGAAAATGATGTTTCAGCCAGAAAATGGACTACTGCACTTCGACTAAATCTATTGTAATATAAAACACAAACAAAGATTATAGTCAATTTGCAACTGACAATGAGTATGTAATGTTTTCCACCACATACAAGAAGACAAAGTATACAACAACAAAAGAATGAGGAAACCAGATCTATTAATCTAGTCATGGGACTTCACGGACCACCAACACTATGAAACAAGTATCGTACCAGCTGGCACAAGCAAAAATGATCCATCAGGAGACCAAGCTAATCTTCGGAAGAAAGAGGGCAAGGTTTCATCATGAAACAGGTGGCTTTTCACAGACTGCACCACAAATCAAGTAGGAAGCTTATGACACGTCAGATTTCTACATGTGATCCAAATTAAGAAAAAAAACAATCACACCATTCCTAAACCTTATTATCCTCTGTGAGCTGCCGTTCCACTTTTGTAATGACATGCTGGCAGATATAGTTCGTTTTCTCAGAACCTTTTGATTTTGCTTGTGGTTTAATGACATAAATTCTGCAAGTTCTATCTGAGCTAAGAGAAGCAGCATACTTAGCCAATGGATCCCAAGCCACACCTTGTACATAATGGAAGTGACCATCTAATAGCTGATGAACAGAACCTGGAGAAAAATTGGAAAGATAATAAGAAAATAAATATTCAAAGAACTTCAGGAGAGAAAATCCACCATGATTGTGTAGTATTCTTGCCTTTATTAACGTCCCATATGATGCAAGAATTATCAACTGATCCAGAGATCAGAAATGTTGAGTCAGTAGACCATTGCAAGTCTAGAACATCTTTTCGGTGAAATCTGACCAAAAATGTAAAAAAACAGGAATGATAAGCATATCGAAACCAGCCCAAAAATATATTACCAAGTGAATTGAAATAAACATTGGATCAAACTTCATATCTGTTGCCAAAAACAGACAGATTACTCTGCACAGTGCACAAATTCCCTGGTTTTGCGTAACTAGCTTCAAGAGGAGTAAGTGGAATCTAATTGCTTCTAACATCTAAACTTAAAATGTCCCCCGTCACTATCTAGATATGACCAAATACCAACACAAAGTTAATTGGAAATAAGATGGCTTGGCTATGAAAAGCAAATTGCAAGAACTTGTTCATAAGGAGACATTTACGATAAGGTCTTGAGGACTTTCCACGTCTGACCAGTCTCTGTCGAGTGTAACTTCCATATAATCAGCTCGCCTCCTGTAGGCACAAAATAGAATTAATAATGAATTACCAAGCCAAATTACGAAGACCGGTCAAACGTTATCCTTTAAGACAAGCGCAATACCATCAGCACCAGAGGCAAGTAGTTCCCCTGCACCAGAAAAAAAATAATTGGCAAACTGTACAAAAAACAGCAAATGTAGGGAACACAATCAAGAATTCAGCTTAACTTCTTACCAGATGGCGAGAAGCGTAGCACATTCACGGCGGAAGCATGATAGGAAAGGCTGTTATGGTATGAGATGGTTGGGATTTTCTTCTGTGCTTGTCCCGAACTTAACAACCAAAGCTACAAAGTTACATAATTATGCAAACTCAACAGTCATTCAAATCCAGCAAAGAGCACAACTACTTGCAAATAATCTTGCGCTAATTTCAAAAAAAACAAAGGAAATTCATGGCTAGAGAAGAAATGAAATTAGGAATTTTAGGGAGTTTAATATACACCTTGACGTCGTAATCAGCTCCGCCGGTGGCTAGGAGGCCGGAAACCGGGTGGAAGTCTAGGGTTAGGACTGGTTTAGTGTCGTGCCAGTGTATCTGCACAGTTCCTCCTTTCATTTCTGCTTTGTGATTATGATTGACTTTTCTGATTCTTGAATGTGCTGTTTTTTTTCTAGAGATACAGAGCGCGGGAGTATGTTCCTTTTAGGGTTAATTCCCAGACAGGGAGAGCCGAGAGAAGCAGCGGGGTTTTTGGAATTGGCGGGAAATTGGGTTTTGTGCGCTTTTGCTGAGTGGTTACTGGTTGATTTTGGGGCCTTGGATTATCTCGACCATGATTGGGCCAAAACCATCGACAGGCCCATTCGACTACAGTATTACTGATCCAAGTAATACTTTCTAATATGGTTAGAATAAAGTATATTATATATTTATAGTATGAACATCGATGATTTTAATTTTTAAGTAAAGATTTTTATTTAGGGAAAGCCATGATTCACTCACGAATATATCATTATTACAACGCATAAAGTTAAAGAACATATGAAACTGAGACAACCTTATTTATGTACCAGAAAAAAAAAAGAAAAAAAGGAGAAAGGTAAACGAACAAGAAGTTTCGGCTGAGTTCATTCTTTTATTTCATGCTCGGAGTTGGTTGCTTCATTTATGGCTCCATTCGGATAATGCATCGGATGCTCGACCCTTCAAGCATGTATTCAAAGGCCTTGTTGATTTCAGAGAAAGGGACTTCGTGGGTGATAAACTTCTCTAGCTCAAGCTCCTGCACACATTTTTAACCAGTTAAGTAAAGAAGTTAAAAACCCCAAGACTATGATTAAGTGTTTAATTAAATATCAAAAGTCCTATCCTTAATATGGATACTTACTAAAAAACTTTGGTTACCTTGTTCATGTACTTTTCCACAACTGCAGGCAGGTCGGTGCGTGGTTTGTAGTTGCCAAAGAAGGTACCCTTGAGAGTCTTCTCATTTAAAAAGTTCATTGGATGGGTTTTGAAAGCATCATCTTTGTTTGGCACACCAACAAGGACGGCAACCCCCCAACCCTGCAAAGAAATCGAATTTTCATCAAAAGAATTTAGGATTCTAAGCCTTTCTCTTGGGTTTCATAAAAGGAACTGCGAATGTGCAAAGAAAATTACATCATGAACACATTCAAACGCAGAAATCATGGCATTAATGCTTCCGGTGCACTCAACACTTCGGTCGACTCCTCCATTTGTCATTTCAGCTATTACCTGAAGATAGCAAATCCAAATTATAGTAAAGGATCTTAGACACAAAAGGAAAGCAACCCAGTTCATGGTTTCACAAACCTCTTGAACAGGCCTGTCATAATCCTTTGGGTTCACAAATTCGGTGCAACCAAACTTCTTGGCTGTCAAGAAAACAAGAAATAGCACCAGTGAACATCAGTAATGGATGGAATAACTTCTGCGGCCATGTAGCAAAGTAAAACAGAGAGGTGGAAAAATAACAGAAGCAACTTTGAAAGACAACCGTGTAACACACTCTATGTTCATGTCACTGAGAGCTCCCCTCACCTTCAGTAAATCTATTCGAATTCAAATCAACGCCAATAATCCTCGAAGCTCCTGCAATTCGAGCCCCTTCTGCAGCCTGATCGGATTGAACAAAGCAGTCAAACCTGATTAGCAATTGGAATGCATAGCAACTTTATTTCCAGTTGAATTTACAAGATAGGAAACATTACCGCAAGCCCTACAGCTCCCAGTCCAAAAATAGCCACTGATGAGCCTTTTGGCGGTTTTGCTACGTTCAAGGTGGCACCAAGGCCTACAAAAGTCTCCAAAAATTTTAGCTATGAGAGAGCCAAATAAATTCCCCATTGATATAGCAAACGTGAGTTAGACTAATAAGTTGCTAACCTGTGGAGATTCCGCAGCTGAGGACGCAAACTTTGTCAAGCGGAGCAGCAGGATTGACCTTCGCGACGCAGCCAACATGAACCACAGTGTATTCACTGAAGGTGGAGGTACCAACAAAGTGGTAAATGGGCTGACCATTAATGGAAAACCTTGACTTGCCATCATTCAACATAACCCCACGGTCAGTGTTGATCCTAAGAAGATCACACATATTACTTTCCTCAGATTTGCAGTGTCGGCATTCCTTGCATTCTCCTGTGAAGACAGGCAGCACATGATCACCGGGTTTGAGGTCTGTCACATCCTCACCCACGCTTTCAACAATCCTAAGTTAGGAACACCAATATAAAATCAAAAATTAATTATTGAAAAAAAAAAAAGAGATACAATGTCGGAATGGCAATCGACGGTTCTTACCCTCCTGCCTCGTGACCAAATATGCGAGGGAACATCGGAATTTGCCCCTGCAAATTGACAATTGCATGTCCAAGTTGTTTTCTTATCAATTATTTCTGGCTATTTTTAAACATGAAGAAAATAAATCACGGAAAAGAATCAAATTTCAAGATGCTTCAGTCACCTTGGCTTCCCAGAAGTAAACATCAGTGTGGCAGAGGGAGGTGAAGAGAATCTTCAACCGGACCTCATTGGCCTGAGGTGGCGCCACTTCCACTTCCTCTATCACCAGCGGCTTGCCAGCTTCCCAAGCCACAGCGGCTACAAATCAACATACAAGGTTTCCAGTCTCGATTAGCACCCCGCCAAAAGGAGCAACAACAACTTACTAAGCCAATCGAGACAAAAGAAGAGGATGTACCTTTGCTACGTATGACTTTTCCAGCAGTATTTGACATCTTCACTGAACTTTATATTCTCTTAATCGCTAACTCTCTTCTCTTTTTGGCTGTCTTTCTTTCAGCTGTGATGAGAATGTATTGCGTCTATTAATATATATAGCATCGTAAGCTGCTACCATGCTATGACCTTCCGGTTTTCCAAATTCTGATAGAGAAAACCATTCACAGAAATCTACCAAATCGTGACAACAAACCATCGGTGCCTCCCCGTCTCTTCCTCTCACCGTGTCTGGTTTTCGGTTTCCTTTAGCTGTTTTCTTCTCCAATTATATACTTCCTTCGGATGAGTGGAATGTCAACGGGTTATCTGGACCCGCGGATTCGTTATAAATAAATTATAATCTCAACTTGTTACATGTTTTATCCATTTTAAACTTAAAAGCATTGTTTTATAATCGATAAGATAACAGAAGTGAAGGTTAATAACTTAGGAGTTTAAAGTATTACTATGACCGTCAACTATAAAATACTGATTAATTACTTGAGATTGGGTTCATGGTTCGTCCTCGTATGGGTCGTATGGTCAGGTTCCTGTGTGCAGCTGAGTGGTTTTCCCTGCAAGAAGTTTATTAACAAGTTAGGGCATGATTATAGGCTTTTTTTCTGGGTACAACTGGGACTTCCAGATGCTTAAATATATGACAGGTGCAAAACTATATAAGTAAGAAACAATTAATTAAGATATTAAGATAGTAAAAGCCAATTTATGTACTCGTGTAATTAAATTAATAATATTTAGAATGTCTGGGGACCAAACAGGCTAACACATCGTTAGCGGCGCTGTTTGCAGTAGTTTTGGAAAGACGTGGTTGACTCTTTTAGGCCCAGTTTGTTTATGCTCTTCGTCCTGCAATTAGGGCCTCAAAAGTCTCTAGGCCCATATCTACACCAGACAGGGTTGCAGACCCAGATCTCCAAGTCGGCCAGATGAGATCCTTACCGTGACATTGGCAAAAAGAGACCCACAGGCCTGATGATGACGGCTGCTCTCTCATTAGCCCAGCCCTTGACTAGGAGACTAGTAATGGCACCTGAATTTCTTACCGGAATATAAGTTGCAAGTTCAAAAGCTCTCATCTGTTCCGCAGCTGTATCTGCTCTTCAAAATTCAGTAATGTCTTGGACTGCTAATCAAAGGCATTCCTCAGAAGCAGATAAGCAGTTAACCCAAGAAAATGAAGAGTAAAGACGAATCAAATGCACTGATAAAGAGAAGAAGAGAGAAACCAAAAGTTCTAAAAGTAGAGGTGGATCACTTGGGTTGCTTGTGCCATGGCATGAGCGCCTGGAGAAGCTATGTGGCAGAGACAGGAACTTGTTGATCTACTGTTCAGATGCACACATAAAAAGAGAGAGGGGAAGGGGAAATCATCCTTAGAATAAGACATGCAACTTCCTATGCTACTATTTACAGGCAAATCGCTCATGTTTATATGCACCTGAGCTAATTGAACAGTTTTTTTCTAAGTTATCATGCCACTTCAAAACTATAAGCTGACACAAGATAACAAAGACAACCTTAACTTTCAAGCAAATACTTTAATACCAATCACGAGTATTATTAACATACGGAAAAAGAGGAAGAAGGGAAACGTCAACTGCCCTTTCATCTGTTTGTCTAATCTTATTTGAAGGACTTCCTCTGGACATGTTCTCTCGTCTGAGTCTGTCAAGACAAAATAATCAAAGAAGATAAGGGAAAAAGGTTGAGAATTTTACTAAAATATGTAGAGAAGGCATCTCATGGTTGCAATACTACGAAGCAGGATTGCAATGGAGTACTGGTAATGAGAATTCTCTGGCATTAACTGATAAATTCAATTACAACCGGGGAGGATTTTCTCAAATTGGGGCAACATATTATTTCCCATATTTTCCACAGTTAAGAAAATTATTAAGTAACTGAATCTGGGTTTCAGCGAAGATCCTCATCCTCTCCATCTCCAAATCTTTGGCGAACTTCATCCTCTGTTTCTCCAAATCCACCATCTGCCTCAGCTTCTCGCTCTCTACCCTCTGATAGACCTCTCCGAAACGCTCTATTGCCCTCGCCAAGCGCTTAATACCTTCTCCCTCGTCCTCTGCGGCTCCCTCCTCCTCACTCTCCCTCTCTGCCTCCTCCTCCTCCTCGTCGCTATCCGACTCTGCCGCCGCGGCCGCAGCCATCACAGAGAAATTCCTCTTGAAATAACTTCCGGATTCCTCCGAAGCAGGCCTCTTGTGAGGAAGAGCCACCGGCACCGTAGGCGGGGACTTCACCAGCGTCCTCCGCAATGGAACCGCCACCGGAGGAGAAAGGATCAAGGATGAAGTAGACGGAGAAGGCTTTTTGACAGCGGAGAAATTGGAGCCAATCAAAGTGTCCATGCGGTCGAAGAAGGGCCACGAAGACGTCATGGATCCGTCGGAGGAGGCGACCCTGGACTTCTCTATCTTATACTTCTTCTTGATGGTGTCGATCCGGTTTTTACACTGGACGTCGGTGCGGTGAGTCTTCTTAGTATGGCCATGGAGTGCGTTCACCGCGTCAGCTACGTCTTGCCAGTCCTTTTGACGCAGGTTCCCTCGGTTGAGCTCCAGGTAACGGTTTCCCCAAAAATCGACGAGGGTGGAGGTAGCCTCCTCGCTCCAGCAGTCTTCCCGGATCGGTAACGTGCGGGAGTGAGGAGTGGCATGCGAGGGTGTCAACGATTCCGTAAGATCTCCCATTGATCGGTCGTTTTCGGGCGGTGATGTCGACTCTGAAGACGTATTCTCGGTTTTTACGCTTTTAGGTTTGTGGGGGGTGAGTTTTGGCGTTGAGAGTTGAGGGACAGAAATAAAGCACGAGATAAAGGACGGTGCGGTGAGGGTGAGGGTGACGGCGCGGTGACGGTGACGCGCCGGACGCATGAGGCGAAAGAGTAGGGGACAAAATAATCAAACATGAAACCAACATTGTCTGAACGAATTTCCCTCCCCCCTTTCTTACCTTTCCACAGTAATTTTTTTATTTCCCAACTAAGCTGTCATTTTATTTTTTTGTACGTTGCTGCCAGATAACAAAACAAATGGTATAATTAACTGCTTAGGAGAGAATGGTTGAAGGAAAAAAGGCACCATAAAGATCAAGATGTAATCTCTATATTCCTTAGGATTTTATAAACTTGATCAAGAGACAAGTGAGAAATCCCAAAAGAAGGCAAGTATTTTATTCCATTCTCATGGTTGTATAAAGCTACTTGCATTTGCTTTGCCTCTTCCTGGGTCATTTTTAACAGCCTAAGAATCTCACTGATACAAGGAAAAAATGCTTCAGGGCGTGCACAGAATGGTTGAAAAACAAAGAACAGTGCTTTCATATCAGCTCCAAACTGGTTGATCCCCTTCTTTGAAAACTGAACACCAGTGGTGAAAATGCTGCAAGAAATAAAATGGTCTAGCCCGTCGGCAACGCCCCTCCACAAGTCCAAGAAGTCTTTTGGATTGAGAATCATCTTAATTACATCAAGCTGGCTCTTCACCATATCCAGTGCCTGGACAATGTCAGGAGACACCACTAAATAATAGGCTGCTGCAACTCCCTCAAAATCCAAACTTTCTAGCTCTTGTTCAAAAGTTCTCTTATTCTGCAGATATCCCAGAGAGAGCGTTTCGAAATGACGGAGGAGAGCGGTGATTATCTCCATGAGCCAGTTTGTCGTGAGCTCTCCCAAGCTATTAATTTCTTCCACAAAAAAGCAATTTTCATAGACACTCCCAGTTTTTACGTCCTTTTCATGATCTTTTTCAGCGATTCTCATCTCTATAAAAACAATATCGTCACTCCATTGTAGCAGTTTGAACTCGACGTATCTGGCAGCATTGATTGATCCACACACTTTGGTTAATTCAGCATCTAGAAAGTCAAGAGAGTATTCAACATTCTCGCACCTTAAACCCAGTAAATTAAGAAAGTACCAGAGGAACCTGCCGGCAGCCACTCTAATAAATCGAATTCTTGGTTCAAGTGCAGGCAGAGTTTGGCATCGTTCCATGATAACCCAGACCATGTTCAGTATATATTCAGCCACTAATGGAGATTTATGGTCTTCTCTGGTAGAAAGTAAAAAAAATTCAGATTCAGCACCAACTTGGAAGTCAACTCCAGATTTCATATCAATTAACCAGGCTCTCTCATTTTTCAGTTCAGTTTTTAGTTTCCTACAGGCATCCTTGAACTCAATTTTGGCCCAAAGCTTGAGCCATTCTGGTCTACGGCAAAATATCATTAACGCTGATGGAAGTCTTAAGAGCCCTTGAAACATTTTAGACTCTTTCATGAAGAGAGTAGATTCCGAGCTCACAAGCGATTGCATCTTCTTATCAAAAGCAATCATATGGTCCATCAAATGAAGCCATGAAGATACAGCTTCCTCTTTCATGTGTTTATTACCGTACTGTTCTGCAAGAACAGGGAAAACCTTTCTAGCTAGAAACTCAGAAAGCATCTGGACCATTGCAGAAACCAAGGCTTCTTTAGCACTGCAGTTTGTCAATCTTGCCCTGTCAATTAAAGGCTGCAAAACATCATCCACTCCTATCATAACTTCTCTTGTAATCTTATATACAAGAGCAAACATAAATTCAGGCTGTTCAGACCATTTAGAAAAGTGGTATTCTATTCGAGATGCAATAGGAGAAACCAGTTCGTCAATGGCCCAAAGCCCTGCTCCATAATCCTTTTGTCCAAAAATACACTGTCGCCGACTATCCCTTTGTTCTTGTAGGTGCTGCAAAGCACAAAGCGCTAGAAAACTTTGAGAATAATATCTTTTTCTATCTCCTTCCATTAAAACTAGCGGGTTAGGAAGTTCAACAAATTCTCCGTTTTCAGATTTGGGTGTCACGAGTTTAGGTGGCCAGCCTAGAGAAACTAGAAGAGCACGGTGATCAGCAAGAATTTGAGGCCGGTCAACAGCTAAACTTTTATCCACTCTAACATCAACAGATTCCAAAAGCCGATGCCACTGTGGATGAAATTTTGCAACGCTAACCAAAATTCCCTCAATTTTACTCATGAAATTTATAGATTGAAATAACCTCTCTTGCCTCTGCCCAAATTCCTGCATTTCAAAGAATTAACAATCCTTGGCTAGCCAGCTAATTTACAGATCCAGTGTGCAATGTCATTAAAGGGAGAATGAAGTCATTACCTCTGAAACCCTTGAAGCTAAAAGCTTTGCAGACAACACGTTTCTTGTATTGGGACCTCCAAGGAAAACAGTATCCTCAAGATCACCTACCAGAGCTTCCAACACTATAACAGTATCTGTAATAATCAAGGGGTGAGCAGCATAGATGGTGGCCTGGTAGGCCCAAAGGATTCGCAAGTCAGAACTGGCATAAATCAGGAGACGAATCAATAAATACCATACATCGTATCGCGCTACATCTTTTTATGTACAGTATATATATAGACAAAGGCTAACTATTAGGAACTGGATGATCAAGAAGCAACAATAAGGAGTGAAAAATTCATTAATTTGCTTTCTGCAAAAGATTTAAGCATATGAGACAATGGGGATAAATGCAGCGAAATCTGGAAGTACATATGGTAACTGCATAACGTACAAAATTTTACAGCCGAACAACAAAGGAAAGGGAACCAAACTAACCAAGGTATTCGCGAATGTTTCCGATTTGTAGGAGCTGCTTGACGAGTTGAGGCAACTCCTTAACCAGAGTCTGGAGTGTGTGTCTAGAACGAAACCCATCTACGTGAATAGCTAGAGTGAGACCCAACTGGAAAAATGACAAAAGCAATTACTGATAGTGAAACTAAAATATTCTTGAAGAACTGACATGGGGAGGTACGAAGGCTGAGATTCTCTAAGGCGAGGCTTAGATTGGGAATGGAGGATTTGGCAGCTAATGATCGAGAAATCCATGAAACGGCTTGTTTGGAGAGGTCTTTCTGGAGGGTTCGGAGATGGGAATCGAGATGGGAACATTGCTTCGACAAATCGGACAAGAGGAGCGGAGACCTCGAGAGAAGATCTTGATGAGTTCCCAAATTTTGATCCAGAAATCTTGTTACGTGGGAAGAGAGCTCCTTTTCTCTAGGTAGAATCTCAAAACAGGGTGGCGGTGTTGAGGCTGGAGTCGGAGAAGTTTCCATTGGTAGCCAAAAGAACACCCGCGCTAGGCAGACTTGTGCTTTACCTCTTTCTCTCCTATTTATCCTTTCTCCCAATTGTCAAATGTCAAAGTGCATGCGAGCAGAGACTGCATGGATGCAATTGTGCAACTCCATATTTTCATCGGTCTCAAGGAAAAGGTTTTTTTTCGTCATATTAAAACCATCTCGTACAACACAAACCAAAAATAAACGAGAAAGAGAACGACAACTCGCAGAAAAATGTCTTTTTTATCGTCATCAAAACCATCTTTACAAAACATAAGAAGCTAGGAAGATAAGCATATCAAATGGGCCAAAACCACCGAATAACATCTCAATATTTACGTCTTTATGAAGGAAAATACATTTAACTCAAATAACATCTCGGGATAGGATTTCGGTCCGGAATAGCAATCGATTTCTTAAAAGAAGTCACAAGTTTACAATTCGTTAATTACAAAATAGATTCACGATGACACATCTCAGCACAAAATTCTCTTATTTACTATTTCAGGAACCCTGCCTGCACATTGATCGTAGCGAGGTCTATCTCATGGTGCCTCGTCCACTAGCACCTGCATCTTTGAGGAAGGAACTTCAAGGCCGTGGTATAATCAGTGGTATAATCAGGAGACCAATGCAGCCACCAAATGACCATAGAGACTGCTATATCATCATAAAGTGCAACTTTCACCTTGTCTGCATGTAGGAACGGTAATTCTCAAGAGAAAATATACAGTTATCCAGAGATAATCTACTGCTACAAGCAACCTTTTGATCCTCTTTGCAGAAGTAAGATTGAATGCAACAACAGTTTTTGCGGACGAAATAGGGCACTAAAGCAGACCCAGGCATGGAAATTTTTGGTAGATGACGCAGAAGGACGCTTGGTTTCAAAAAAAAAAAACAGCAGCTGTAGTTTTCTATCCTTCTTTAATAGTAGAACTTGACTCCCGCTATTTCCAGCGTAAAACAGCATATTTTCTAGGAGACCACGGTGCTGGATATTACCAAACGGGAAACAATGAGATTACTTTTGTAGGGAGAGAAGCGAGAAGAGAACCTCTTCTAGAAGATTAGGGTACGCATCATGGGGACATCTTAGAAGGAAATTTGGAGATCAGCTCTTTCAGCTAAAATGACTGGCCATCAAAAGTTGTGGTTTCTCCTTCTCATCGTCGAGCTCTTTTAAAGCTGTAGATTTTATTTCCTCGACATTTTTATCCCAAATGCCGTCAGTTATATTCCAACTTGATAACTTCAGTCTGTCAAAGGAAAGCCAAAAAGTCAGCATACTAGTATGATAACAACGGTGCAATCGCAGAATTAAATACTATATATTACCTCCATAGGACGGGGTGCACCAAAGGTTGAAAACCCAATATTTCCAGGTGCAAACGTAGCCCAACCAGGAAGAGTAATCCCATGGATTCCCCATCGTCCAGCATAAATTAGGGCACCATATTCATCAATCGGATTCACTTCAGGCTAAACAATCAACAAAAGAATACAGATACCAGAGAATTTCAGTATTATAGCATCAAGAAAGAAAATCCTCAAACCCTGAAACATTTCACAAAAATATAAATTGGGCTTTGAAAATAAGATAACCGCACAAGCATGTAGTAAATAGAGGAAAGAGAACTACGGAGGAAATCTTGAAGCTACTTCCTCTAGTGGTTCTATCTTTTTTTTATAAAAAAAATATATTATTGCTATAATTCATTAGTGGAGCTTGCTCTGTTAATGGGGTGTCCACCTTAATAGGTGCCAATCGAGCCTAGGAAGAGATTAATCCTGTGACCAGTAGAGAGACTCTTCTAATTTCAAAAAGAAAATAAGAGGTTTTTCCCTTTTCCTGAACATTACTGCCAATTACTTTATAGCCATTAATTTGGGATAACCATCGTAAAGACTTTTCCTTTGAATAGACTATTTTTTTTCATAAATCCTAACAAGTTCAGGGTCTGCTATACACAACCTACTTTAGTTATATGCGTTAGCTATTATAGGATATTCCAAGCCTCCATCAAACTTGGATCATTTCATTTATCCGCAACATCAAGTAATATCTAAAGCTTTTGGAGTTTTCGAGCCGCTTGTTTATAAGAGCAAACCCCCATCAAGAACTTTCGTCTGGTAGCCAAAGCTCATAAATCGGTTTATAGCTAAAGCCCAAAAGCCTAATCAAGTAGGGCTCTGCTATACACAGATCTACCTTCTCCATTTAGTCTTTCGATACCTTGCTCCATTACACTTTGATTCTTTTAGTTTTTCCAGAGATTTCATTTCAACTCAACTAAGCTTACAACAAAAGCATAAGGAACCAACAGTGAACTAGGAATATATATGTACAGCAACTTTTTATCTTAATCACTTGAGAATGCTAAATTTTATTGGAGAAATAGGTATACTGCATGCAACAAGTAAAATCCAGCTAGGCCAGGACCAGAAGTAACAAACACCTAGCTAAATCTCAATACTTACTTGTGGTATTCGGGGAGCACGTTTGTAAATATCCCATATCTCTGTAGATTTTATCTCTCCCCTTTCGAGCAAAATATCTGCAGAATGTGCAGGAATGAGGTGAACTAATATTCGGTGTATCATATATGACTTTCTCTAATATGTTGGAACATCAATTTACAAAATGAAAACTCTGCCCAAAAGTTCAAGATAACAAATCACCAGTAATTGTCTCCACAGCTGACCGGTATTCTTGCAGGATTGAGGAACATTTTTCTACAGCATAACGCATATATTCATCTCGAAGTGCTTCAAGTTTGGGTGCAAGCTGTTAAAAATATTCAATTATGAATCCAACTCCTTTACTCTGAAAAGCTGTTGAAAAAATAAACAAGAGGCACTAATTGCAGGAATGTACATTGGGCAGAAGATCACCCTGACTCCTGTAGTATACTTTCCCAAATGCTGTCATCCCAGTCCGCAGAATCAAAAATTCTGCATGCTTAGAAGCTTCTAAGGTAGCCTCTGAAGAGATCCAACACAAGCTTTTTACCCCAAAAATCTCCTCCTCAATTACTCTAGCTACAAATATAGTAATTGATCAAAACATCCATAAAATAAAATATGACAAGACAAAAATCAACCAAACAACTTCATTTATGCGTGCTCCTATTAGGTACTAGATCTGTTAGAGATGGATGACCAAATAGAGACCCCAAAGCATAAAATCCATAATCATAGCTCATAACCAGATGCCTTCAAAAAGATGATATTCTTCTGTGATGTGCAAAAAATGCTTTCGAAATCATCAGGACATCATGTCATTAAATGAGTATTTCATTTTTTTTCTGTTTGTATGCCCTTAGTGCTTCTACTCTACCAAAATCCAGTCAAATTAATGTAACATCATATTGCATAATTGTTAGATGATTCATACACGTTTAAGCCACTGCCATCAGCAAGATTCCAAACAAGGTACACAAATGGCAACCCAAAGCAGGAACAAGAACAGGTACATTTCAAATCAAGTTTCTCTTGGAACTAAATGAATACCTATCCTGTTTTTTGATAAAGGAAAAATGCTACAGATAAGACTTAAACCCCAAACCTTACCCACTCCAGGTCTTTAAGCTCAAAAGGGCCAGATTACATGACTTTTTTTCTTTTCTTTTTGAAAGTTTTAATAAGTCTTTCTCATACCATAAAACTGTAGTATATTATACTGACCAGGATGATACATGACGAGATTATTTTCAGGAAAAGTTAACAGATAGACAAGAAGAAGTAGCATCTTTACAACTCATCAGTGAAACTAATATCTAAAATATCAATTGCATAGAACCTGCAATAAATAAATTATCGAAGATACATTAACCTCTTGAAAGTACATTCATATCATGTATAGGCACTTTCTTTTTCTTGTTTTTTATTTTTTAAACTTCATATGCTAGTAAACAGGAGCTGAAATACTTGTTTGAAAAAAAAATCAAAGATTGTACATTTTTGTCTAATGGAAATAAAATAGAACAATTTGATCCCTCAATTGAAAATTAAGCTTACCACAAATTACCACAATTAAAACACCATAACATGAATTCTTTAACTTTCAAAATTATCAAGGTGTTGCAACAAAAAGGTGATCTGTTTAGCATGAGTTTTTTCAATATAGACCTTTTGATACCATTTTGCATAAAAGTGAATGCTTAAGCAATATTATATAGCATAAAACACCACTGTGCATGTAGTAATGAACATAAAACAAAATGATGTGGAAGAGAAATGATAATTGCAATTAAAAAGGGAGAAATATGAGATGAAGAACATGGTTCAGGATACTTACGAGCACATGCACGAACTATAGAGTTCACATAATCTGATTTCCTGGAAAAAATATTGCCTACGGTTCTTGCATACTGAATGTTTGGACGGCTGTTAACACAGTTTATGTGTGTCTACAAGAGATGCATTTACACATGTAGTTAGCAGATTTCTCGATACTTGACCAGAAACTTGGAGCCCAATCACATCCTTCAGTTACCTTTGTAAAAGAGCAATAGGGATTTGGAAAATAACATTCAAGAACAGCAACAGCTGCTTCCCGATATGCGAGCCTTAATTTTAGTTCTTCTGAAATTTCAATTCTATCTTCTACACCTGTTTCATACGTCCCTTCTTGCTGTAGAATAACAGATCAAATGCATTCACAACTATAAATGTCACTCATTGAACTTAAATAATGGATTCATGATGTGCAATGAGAGAGCAAGAAGAAAAGCTTGACTGACCCTCTTCAAAGCTTCTAGAAGTTCCTCTCTTCCAATATAGTCTAAGTCCTTTCTAGCAGTCAAAATTGCAGCTTCAGTCCTGTTATTTATACCAGAGAGATTAACCTCCATGCATGTTAAATCTTGAATACATCAAGCATCAATGTACTAAGTACAGTATATTCTGCAGCTCTGCCCCAGAAAATTCTGCAGTGAGATCTGCAACTTCCAGCAGTAGAGACTCCTTTTCCACCTCGGATTGAAACAATTTATTTCTAGCATGCACCTGCCAACAGTTAAATCCCAGTAATGACTGAGCACCAAATCTCAGGAAATCTAATTCTGCAAGGTCAAAGACATTAAACAAAATACCTTCAGTATTGCATATCGACCATCTTTAGATGGCCGACCAACTCTGATGATCTTGTCAAAACGACCTTTCCTCAAAAGAGCTGGATCAAGAATATCTAGTCTATTTGTAGCGCCAATAAGCAGCACCTGGTGGGCCCAATTCAACACTGATCAGACAACGTAACCTCCCCAATAACCATAAAATATATATGAACAGACCTGTGATGAAAATTCCTTAAATCCATCCATCTCAGTCAGTATCTGAAGCAGGCCGTGCTCTCTCTCTGTACCACCCTATACAAACAATCCTTAAGCTGTAAACAGAACATAAATAAACAATTAAACAGATATTAAGAAGGAAACAGATATAGTAGCTTTTTGGTCTTCATTTTACTAGCTATTTGCTGGTTCTGTCAGATGAGAGATGAAATAAAGTTTCTTTTGATTGAATTATGGAAGTATCCAAAAAAAAAGGTAACTATCAATTAATAAGTGATTTTTCCTCCAAGTCAAGATAAATAAGAGACTCTGTTTGGAAAAATTCCTTCAGCTTTGAACAGTAAAAAGTAACAAGGTGAGGAAACTGATAACGTTAAATCAAAAGTGAATAACACTTTTTTCCGGAGAATAAAAACAAGTATCCTTCCTAACGTCAGTTTCTATCTAACAATTATTTCTTTAACTAGAGAGTCATAAGAATAAGTCATGTCAAATGGATACTAAAATGACTACACTGAACTTTCAACTCCTTATAAATGAAGAGAACTTTAATTGTCCCTTCGACTGCAGACAATTCTTCCTGCAATATTCAAGGTGCATAATTAACCCTGCTGAATATAGGGGGATTTTTTTCCTAATCATTTCCTATGGTTGCAAGCCATTCTTCTTGCAGGAAACAATGACCTGTAAATAGTGAGTGACATGGGACGCTGAAACCCAGGATGGTAGCATCTGTAACGATATATTTTTTTTTTTATCTGTGTCAATTAACGTCATTGAGACTTTGAAAAACAGATACAGGCCCTTTTGCTGGTCACGCATTTATCTGATTACCGTGTAACAAATAATTATATAGTAAAGAGAGGAAAAGCCAATGCATCATATTACAGTTAGTCAATCAATTCAGGCAATTATCTTACCCCGCCAACATCAGGACCACCTGGCCTGCAACCAATAGCGTCAATTTCATCAATAAAGATGATGCACGGTGCATAAGATCTGGCGGTAGCAAATAGCTCTTTGACACGGGAAGCTGTCACACCTTCAAACATCTAGAAACAACTAATTTGTTAGCAATCTATCTTCAAACTCTCAAGATTCTTTGCAAGCCACTTACAGAGAAAAGTCAAAAAGTATTTCTAGAAAATAGGCAATGCAAGAATGAAAGCCAAGGAAAACTAGTTGAAAAATAAAATCAGCCATTGAAAACTTAATTATCATGCACAGCAACTAGAGTACAACATAGACATGAGAGAAGTGTAATAACTGCGAGCTCCTTGTGATTGCACACATCCTAGGCAACGTATAGCACATAAACACATAACAACAATTAGAGATGACTGCGCAGGACAAACATAGAATTAGTAAATCGGCTAATCATGTATATTATCACCTATAGCAAATTTGGCTTTTTGTAATTTTACAAGGGATCAACCCTCACCTCTACAAAATCCGTGCCATTTGTTGCAAAAAAAGGCAATCCTGATTCACCGGCAATAGCTTTAGCAAGCAGCGTTTTACCGGTTCCTGGAGGCCCATGGAGGAGGACACCTTTCGGGCAGTAAATTCCTCTGTCTTGGAACTCTTCATCATTCTTCAGAATTCTCACAATCTCTTTCAGTTCTCTCTTTATATATTCTTGGCCAGCAAAATCATCAAAAGTAACGCCAGTTGTTTCTTCCGCTGATATAAACTTGGTCCTGGTGAAAAAGCAGCAAAAAAATGAATCCAAGTTAGACAATGAGAACGTCACCCAATCAATGCTTCATAAATACATATGAAACCGTTATCCAATTGCAGAGCTCGAAATGATAAAATATATGATTTCCTAACATTAAATTTAAAACTCGGTCATGGTTCTATACAGAGAAAGAAAAGACTAATAACCAGTATGAGGTTGCGGTCATCTTCAACTCACCGACTATTGCCTAAAGATCCAAGTTCATCTCCCTTAGGTGGCAGTAAAAATTGTTCTGCAGGCTTCCCCAAATCACATGGTATTAACTTGGAATAAATAGGTCTTGTCACACTATCAATCCATAGATACACAGTAACAGAAAGCGCAAGACGCATGGACCAAATGACAGCAGTTGCAACGGATGAGTAAATTTCAACAGGCACAGAGTTCAGATTAAATACATCAATATTGACTACTTGGTTATGCAACTTCCGCCACACATCATTCCAAGAATCAACCGGCATTCTATCAACCACTTGACGCCGGAAAATCACCTCATCCGTCCCGTCTTCTTTGTAGTGTGGAAGTATCACTGCGAGGAGAGAGAAAAGAAAGTCAAATCGGCATAGTAAATGGCAAACGGTAATAGGCTGAACAAACGACAAGCTACTTGAAAACAAAAAAAATCAAATGAAAAGAAAATCACTGAACCTAACCTGATAGTGTCTGGCCGTCGTTGGAGTACTCGATGAATTTGACATAATTAGAGTTCAGGAGTTTGTAAAAATCACTAAAACGGATGCGGTGTGAGTTGTAGGGGTCCCATTTTGTCCCCCTGAGTTTGCCACGGATCGTCAACAACTTCCTACTCCAATCGGAAGCCATCACGAGCTGCCTCCCCATTTGCATATCCGCTCTCCTCTCAAATTCCTCTCTTTTGTTTATCCTCTCCCTCTCCTCATCTCTCGGTTTCTGTATACGCATGCAATATAAATGCAAAAACATATAAAACATCAGAGTTGAGTTCATTATTAGTTGAAGCACGAATGGATAAATAAAAGAGGACCGACCTCGACTAGCTGGGTGGACTCGGGATATTCTTGCGAGGGAGATGATTCTGGAGACAAGTCAGAAGCGGCAGCTGCGGCCAAAACGGTGAGTTTCGTCTTGAAGAAAGGACAGGCATGCTTCCGTCTGTGTTTGCTGAATATGCAGTGCGGGAGGGATGGAGGAATTTGCAAGATTCTGTGTTTATATAGGTGACTCGAAGTAAGATGATGACGATTCCAAATGAGAGTGTCCATTTAGGTTGCAGTGCTTCTTTCTTTTTATCTAAGAACGCATTGAATAAAAGTTTCCGTTGGAAGTTTTCTCACGCTCAATGTGTTGTGGGTTTATGGTATATGGTTGCCGATTGATAATGACAAGGATAAACCCCTCCCATTGACGTGGGCCTTGTTGTTCAACGAACCTAATCTCTTGGGCCTATACCGAAACGCTTATTTCTGGAGTCGCTCCACAGATCAGAATGGAATACCAGTTCCCGACGCTGGCGATGAAAAAATCTTTAATTGCTAATAATATACATTAGAAGTGCGACCCAAACACACACGAAAATGAAATAGAATAAATAATTGAATATGAAAATAATGGCAGAAGCACAAATATAACATAGGGTTAATTGAACCAAATACAAATTCTTTCGCCTTCTCCTTGCTAGGATCCTTTTTTTTTTTCTTAAGCCTTTACCATCCGTCATCCTCGCCCTATGAATATTGAAGCAAGGATGAGGGTGTTGGCCTTGTCAATCTCTGAAGATTAAATAAGACCCCAGATTTCTGGGATGTATGAATCCCTTAGCAATTTATCTCTTATGTCCTGCTTTAGATCTACAAATACATTCTGGAAAAGGGTTTTCATAAAAAGATTCTTCAGTCCTTAAGCGTGCACGACCTTTTATTCCTTGCAATGGACCTCGTCGTCTTCTAGGAGTTCCTTGCCTGAAATCGTGGATTGTTCCAAATGATCTCAGATGAAGAAACATCTTTGAGGAGAGAAGCACAAAAATTAACCCTAATTAAAAAAAGAGATGGGTCAAAAGTGGTACCTGTTCTTGTGTATCTCCTGCACCAGTTGTGACAATGAGGGCCCTTCTTTCCGCTCTCCGCTTTCTAGCCTATCAAATAGTTTAACGAGTCCTTTTCTGCAGCAAAGTCATGAAGATAAATCCAGGAAAATAAGAACATAGATATGTCAAAAACTGTTGTGCATAAGCTAGTCAAATTCCAAACAAACACTTGAACCGTACACTACAGATAAATGATATATCAACTATACTAATCTCGAATTTTTACTTATTGCCAGGAAAATCAACCACAAAGTCTGAAATGTTGCAAAACAATTCCTCAAAGAAAATGCAAAAAATCAATGGTATCAGATGCAATTTTACTTTGGACTTCAAAACAATAGCACGCTAAGTTGATCCTCGCTCAACTAAACTGCATTACTACACCTCCATAGATATCTTTATTCCATTTTTCCCCAACAATAGTAGAGAGGATTTCATAACAACATGCCTTAACAGTAGCCGTATACCTATCAGGAGTTATAGTCTTCCGATGGCCTAAGAATCTGCGGTGCCCTTCAACCACTCTGGCCATATTTCCTGAATGAGATGGAATGAAGACATCACTCTCTACAGATATAATATAATCAAGTGCCGCAGTTTGAGTGGCATGATGAGCAAATGCCTTCATCTCCTCCCGTGTTGCCAATGATTCCTGAGGGTAATCCACCAACCAGTTAATCCTCACATAGCATGGGCGTAAAGGAGTTTTAATTGAATTAAACAATCTGCCATTTGATATCAAGACTGCAGCATACAAACCTTGAAAACTACATTGGGAAAGCGGGATTTAAGATCAATGAGGCGAGACTCGCCACCATAAATTTCCCCAGCTGCAATATAAATGGTTGTGGATGGAGGATAACCGAGAGCTTTAATAAGTATTCCCACCTCTTTGGGAGTTAGAGGACAAAGACCCCCTTCCCTCTGCTCTGTTGAGTTTATTTTTTTAACCTTCCAGTGGTTAGTGTTTTCCCTGAGAAAATTAACAGGAGAAACAAAAATGACAAAATTGTATTTCCGTCTGCCATGAGTTTTGGAATTTTCTGGTCAACAACATCTATTATATTAGACAAAATAGACCTACCTTCATCTTAGATCTAGCCAATAAATGACAAGTCTTTCTTTTATTTGATACTTATAAACAACAGACAACTAATACAACAACAATGTGAGCCCAAAAGTGCAGGAAAATGTCACAAACTCTTTAAAAAATCCAGATATAATTCAATTATATTAGACAGAAGAGCAGATAAATGTTTCAACAAATAAGCGAATACATATTCGCACCTCATTATCCGCAGTTCTTCGGACTCCACCTCAGAGAGACCATAGGTACAACCGGTAAAAGAAAGCATGTCCTTCTCGTATCTGAGATGAAGAGCAACATACCTGCCTCCTCGTGATCTAAGCCTCTCAACCAGCTTCTGTGGTGCCATCGTCATTCCCATGGGAGACCGCATTGCATTGATATGAAAAATGACTGTAAACTCGGGATCATGCATACTTATATTGTGAATTGATCTAAATAAATGTCATAAATTGTGAAAAAATAAAATAACAGGAAATGGTCAGAAACCACTTTTATAACTGGTCAACTTTGTGGATGATAGAAAAGGAAAAGAAAAAAAAGGATTCCCAACCTGTCCAAGACTTTCAATAGGAGGAGAGAAGTGGAGAGCATGATACAGAGCGCGGCATCTTAACCTCTGTACATCAAGAGGCAAATCATTGTTGGCAAGGCGTGAATCTGATTTTGCAACATGAATTACCTGAGTAAATTGAGATCAATCATCATGGGGCATCTCAGAATCCAGAAAAATCTCCAGGTATAATGAGGAGAAATAAACCAAGGAAGCCACTCATTCAAATCTGGGCTCCTAGAAGGAAATTTAATCATAATTAATCGAGAAAATGTAAATCCATCTAGGCATGCTCTTTTTGTAGTATCTAGAGGAAGAAGTTACTAGGTGGAGATACCAACAAACAGGCTACGTGCATAGTGAAAAAAAGATGTCATCATTTAAAAAACAAAACGGAATCCTTTAGAAGCTTGCACAAGCGTAGCAAATCGTGCAAACAATAACTACAGCAAGCATGATGGAAATTTGAATGCAACATAATTTCAATATAGCCTACCTATGGAGGCACAACTCCGGCTGGACTCTCCCTATTGTGTGCTCAAACTGTTCTAAAAATTTACTTTGTATGCCATTAATTTTATCATAAGAGTGTTCGATCTTTGTGAGAATCACTAAATTAAAGCGCAACTTATTTCATATACCTGATAGTCCTTCCACAACCGTGACATCTCCTCATAGTAACCCATTCCAGACCAAGTAGTAAAGTGTTTCCTTGCCCGAGGGACAGATTCTAATTCCTTGGGGAGCGCTTTCACTATCCTTACATCATCAAGTAAGGTGGTGATGAAATGAATTTCATCAAATATATCTGAAAATGCACTGCACAGCAAACACACAATAAGTCAACCTGGATAGTATAGAAGCAGGTTTTAAAAAACAAACTCAGAGACAAGCCGAAACTGAATATTGGACAAAGATATAGCACCTAGAGTCTTGCCAAAATGAACGTTTATCCAACTGAGGAATGACCAACGTTGCATTCATGATATGTGCCACAGCTACCATGTCTGCGATCTGCAAGCGTACAGACATTGAGTGGCAGGATTTAGGTCGTAACCCAGCAGAGAACACGGAGGTCTTGTGAACATGTGATAGCCTAAATAGTAGGCCAGAACTTGATAAACAATATCCGGTGTCCGCTTGGTCAAACAGAATTACCATTGGAATTCGAGGAATAGCAAAAACAACTAAGGTAATTGATCAAGATACAGGTTTAGTCAACTTACTCCGGTGCGCATTTGGTTCAGTCCACCATTGCATCTTACAGTTATATAGCGGTCCGATCCTCCCGAAGCTCGATAATTAGCCGTCGGCTCCACACATGGTCGCAGGCCACGGCTTGAAGGAGCGTCCCATAATTGCGCATCTGCTATCTGCAGAAACGCAAATCGGCAATCCCATGAAAACAATATTAACAAATAAAAGAAAAGAACCACAGCCGCTTCCTCAAAGAACAATAGAGGAATGGCAAAAGAAGCCGTACCTGCTTAAAACCTTTCCTCACAATCTCATGTTTCTGAGGAATGAAAATGGGCGGATTCGGTGCTGGCTCTTCTTCCAATATGCGGCTAGTGTTGGACCAGAATATGAAGAAAGAAAAGGCAAACAGGAGTAATATATAGACAGTAATGGCAGAGGGAGATAGTCGGTTTGACAAAAATCTACTCGTAGAAGTTGCTATAGAAGAGGTTCTGATGGCGTTTGTGTATCCTCCTCTGCTGTTTACCATCTCTACTACTCTCAAACAAGTATCGGTATCGTAATTGGCATGGTTTACTCCTAGATCTCTTGCTCTTCATCCATTCTCCGCTCCCTTTGTCCGCTTGGATCCATTTGCTTATCATGCACCGTCGCTTCCTTGCCTTTATGTTTGTTACCTTTCTCCACTGAACATGGTGGACCTGCTGTTTAGCTATGTGCATCACAGTCCAGAATAAGTTGTGTGTTTTTTGGGCTAGCTCTACTTATATTGGGCTAAATAAAAGTTACCTGGCCCAGTTATCTATCGGGTCAGTATCCTTTGGTCCAGACCATTGTTTTTTCCACCTTCCTCATATTCCTGCGCTCTTGGCGGAATGTCTGCAACAGGAGTAGGACGTTGGTCATAGAATCTTTGGCGGCTGATGTTTAGTTGTAGCCGGAAATATTCTTTACAGTATCCGCAGGCAATACTTTGTATTTTCCATATAATTATAATATTTTTAAGATAGGTCACTACGGACGGAATCCGTTAAAATCAAGTTTTATCTTAGGCCGGCTGGTTTAGCTATTAAGCCATATAAAAAAAACTGATATTTCAATTCTATTGCAGATAGCAGAAAATGTGGTCGCTCAAGCTTCATTCTTTTCCCCTTTATGTTACATTTGCTGCGCTTGTTTGTCAACGATTATGTGGTATGTACACGAAACTATATATTTGTATGTTTTCTTTATCTTGTTTTTTAGAAAAATAAAAAGGCCGTACGTATTCTTCCATTCTGATGCAGATGCGAAGGTGATGATGGAGTATATAGGTGCCACGGGCAAGCCCGTAGCGTTTGATTCTGTTCCGGTAAATGATGCCATTGACTTCCATTTCATCCTTGGTTTCGCCATTGACGCAGACCCATCAGGCAACACCCAGAATGGCATATTCTCGCCATTCTGGGTAAACACGTTAACCCCGGACTCTGTTGCAGCTGTTAAAGAACAGCACCCGAATGTTACAGTATTGGCAAGTCTTTCTGGGTGGAGCCTAGGAGATAAAGTCCTTCACTGGTACAACCCTGAAGACAACCAGACATGGATTTCGAATGCTTTCTCATCCCTTCAATCCATAGTCCAGGAATATCATCTCGATGGTGTTGACATCGATTACGAGAAATTCCCAGAAAACAACTCAAGTTTTGCTTATTGCATCGGTGAGCTATTAACCCTCTTGAAAAACAATAGTGTCATCTCTGTAGCCACCATTGCACCGTTTCACACCACCGTTTTACCTTACATTGAACTCTTCAATAACTACGGAGATGTCATCGACTATGTCAATTACCAATTCTACACCGATAAGATCAGGACTCCGGCAGGGTTTCTGAAAGCGTTTCAGCTCCGATCCTCTCAGTTCCAAAAGGATAAGGTGCTGCCCAGCTATGAAGTCGATGGAAGGGGCATTCAAGGGGATACATTCTTTGATGCTTTAAATCTGCTTGAAGCAAATGGTTTTGGAGTTAATGGAGTAATGATCTATTCAGCAGATGCTTCTTCCAACGATGGCTATCAATTTGAGAGGAAATCCCAGGACTTCTTGATTAACTCCACCGCAGTGTGATCTCTGCTCCTTGATGATGTATATGCGATTATACTATGGTTCCAGATATAATGTATTTGTAACTAAATATTATTACCAAACCCGAGGGGTTCAATTTTGATTTTGGACATAAAGATTAGTTACTGTCGGGACATTATTTAATTTCGAAAAAAACTAACGTTAATCTCTTTGAAGTACCAGATACTACATAAAGCAAGACTTGTGTTAGTGATACGGCCCAAGGGCCTGGGCTGTAACAAGGCTTCTCTAGTGTTACTACTGTAATTTTGATTATTGGGACTCCAGAGGGAGCGCCGCTATATATACCCACTGACAGTCCCTGGAAACTTTCTTATCTTGCTCGAGAAGGAAACGGAAACATCTTGACTTTGGTTTTCATTCCCCGTCCCGGCTTCTCACCCCCTTTTCTTCCCGGGTAATTTCTTCTTCGAATGGTTTCTTACTCGGGTTTTGTATCTGGGGATAAAACGCTATATTCTTGTTTAGTTTCTGTTTCTTGTTTTCTTTATGGGAATTATGTATAAATCTTGGGTTTTTTTGGCCGTGTTTCTATCAGTTCGTGGTTCTGACAGGTTTTATTATAATGCAACAGATGTATTTTGATATCTGCTCCTTATTTCTCTGGTTTCGCCTTCTTTTTATGATTTGGGGGAGATTGTGCCGGGGAAGATTTTGGAATTCTTGTAAAACCTAGCAACCGGAGATAGAAGGGATAGGAAAAGGGATAATTGGTTTTTGTCTTCTGAGTTCTACTGAGCTCTCTGTTTGGCTATTGAAATGGGGAGAGGATTGTTGGCTCCCGGGTTTCGGTTTCACCCGACTGACGTGGAGCTTGTTAGGTATTACCTTAGGAGAAAGGTTATGGGGATGAAATTGTGTTTTGACGTAATAGCGGAGATTGATATTTATAAATTCAATCCGTGGGAACTCGCAGCTCAATCCCGATTGAGAACGGGCGACCTAAAATGGTACTTCTTTTGCCCTAGAGAGAAGAAATATGCTGGTGGTGCTAGGATGAAGCGTGCCACTGAGTCTGGTTACTGGAAGATGACAGGCAGAGATCGGTCTGTTAGCTACAAAGATGAGGTTGCAGGAATGATTAAGACACTGGTGTTTCATACTGGTAAGGCACCCAACGGGGAAAGGACGGACTGGGTCATGTACGAGTATCGACTTGAAGAAAAAGGGTTGGCTGAGAGTGGGATTGTTCAAGATGCATATGTTCTTTGTATTATTTATAAAAAGGATGGTCCTGGTCCCAAAAATGGTGCTCAATATGGTGCTCCATTCAATGAAGATGACTGGAATGATGATGATGAGGAAAACATAGATGCTCCAGGAGAAATCTCTCTTGGTGGTACATCTTTTATGCTTCCAACTAATCAATCTACATTCATTCCAACAAGCCTAAATGCAGCCGACAGTGTCTGCAACTCATCATCTCAATCCTGTCCTGCCTCAGCTTGTTTGGCCCCTGATCCTTCATGTAATAGTGATGCTTCCAAAGAACATACTCAAGTGGCCATTGTGGGAGGAGTCGACAGTTGTAAAGCATCTTCTTCTGCAATCGGTTGTCAATCTGCTGTGCTGCCAGTTGAGACTGGCTATTGCAATTTTACCACATCGGTACCATGTGCATTAAAGACAGTAGAATCTGCTCATGGACCTCTCCTATTGGTTTCTGGAGCTGATGCTACACGCTCTAATGCTTATGGACCTTCCCAAGTCGCTTCTGTATCTGTCGTTCCTTTTGTTGAGGCTTCTCAGGATAAGTTGGATGATGATGATGATATTGTTTCAATACTGGGTAGTTTCATGGAGGAAAATGACAAGACTGAGGTGTGCATCCGTATCTGCTCTTTTTTCCAATGCAACTGCTTTTCTAATTACGTAGCCTTTATGCATTCATTTCCTATTGTTGTCTGTGCTATTCTTATTTCCCATATCCGCCTGGCAAGGGCGGCATCGAATATATCTAAGGCATGTAACCTGATATTTTGATGTACAGATTGAACTTGACTACTGAAGAGGTGTTTTATTCGTCAATTTACAGGTGTTTGATGATTGCAAACCAAGTGACGCTGATCCTTCAAATATTTATAATGATTTGGAGGACCTGAACATGGGCAGACTGGGGGATAACGGACACTTTTTAGAGCTGATGGATCTGGAAGGTCCATTGTATTTAGGTGCTGAACCAATGGAAGGGTGTGATGAACCTAGAGGAAATGGCCCTTGACGAACTGAAGAAATTCTTTTAATCGAGTTATTATGACTCAGCTTGATAATTGAAGAAATGCGTATATTGTTGTTTTACAATGACTACACGTATTACACGAGCTTTAGTTTATCTATCTGTGGATGCATCTCCATGTCCTTGGATAACTTGTCTCTTGAATTCATATCCTGCATGTCTTTGATATTGCAAACGCTGTGGGTTGGCTCTAACCGGAGATCTGAATCCCTTGGATGTAGCTTGTGTATGCAACGTAACTTGTGCATCCCATCTACCAATATGCCATCTGTCATTCATAGTATCTAATTATTAAGACACAAAAACTATACTGTACACTAATATGTTAATTGGGTGAGAATGTATCAAAGTGGTATGCGCACATGTAGTTCAACCGACACTTGGGTTCAGGATCATGGGAGAATGCAAGCTGTCTCTTTATTTTCCCGTCAATCAAACATATCAAAACGCAGCCCACAGTAACGGTGCCAGGGACATCAGATGGATGTTTTATGTTGGTCAGGGAGTATATATATACACAAGAATGTTCCTATAAAACAGTAAAAAAAAGTTAAAAAATTAATATTTTTAATTAAAAGATAAAAATATAAATTCGTAGGGAACATGTATACTCTCGGAATACATGTATAAAACTACTTCAGAAATGATCTCCTTCAAAGTTGATGACGTCATCCCAACTTTCACCTCTTCGAGATTCAAGAACAAATGGAAACAAAACGAAACCTCAAAAGAGTATTCTTAACTTCTTTTTTCTCCCGAAGAGAAAAGGAAAGGAAAGAAAAGAAAAGAGAAATGATTAATTGATTAATTGATTAAAAAGAGAAACCACATACATCTTTTAAAATTAATTAAAATGGAAAACTACGAATGGAATTACACAAGCTGCTCAAGTATTCCAAAAATTTTCAACTAACTTTAACGATATTTACAGACTCATTTAAGTAGGCTAATTACTTAAAAAGGTGCAGTGGCGACATCTCTCATCTCTTGTAGTCGCAAATCATGATCATCATCTTCTAAATACTCCGTGCCTCTCCCGTTGCACATCCGTGTCTCTCCGTTTCTTCTTCTCACCATGCTCACCACTGGCCTCAAACCCTACAAAAACCCCCAGTTACATTTTGTTAATCAACCACTCTCCAACAAGAGTCCAAATTAACCCTTAATCGAGAGAGAAAAAGCAGCCAGGTACCCTTTCTATTCATTCTACAAAGCACCATAATTAATTATTCTCGTCGAATTTGCATTTTGAAATAATCAGCGTACCATCTCTTACCTCCGTGAATATTCTAAAAGCTTCTTCTACGCTTCTCGTATTTATCACGCACAAAGCTGCCTCCTGCAAAACAACGGCCGTTTATATTTATATGTATATGTGTTCATGCATGAATTTTCGGACAAATTTGTATTCTTCATCATCATCCTACACTAAGTGTGTATATATATATAAATATGCAGAAAGAAGATAGATTTTACAGTGAACAAGCAAAATGAACTTACCCTGGCATACTGGATTTGATCAAATGTGAGCGTCCTTGGCTCCGTTTCTATTGATGATTTTCTGTCGATCGGTAATACCCGTGCATCACCTTCCATTTTCCGGCGATTCTGTAAGTGTGCATATATATGGAGAGGAAGAGATGAACAAACCCTCTTAGGTTTAATTCTTAGCAGGCAACAAATCAATGTGGCGTCAAATATGGAATACCTGGAAACACCTTTACGTGAAAAACCTACAAGGAATGGCATCCAACTATGTGTAAATGCTTATATATGCGAGACAGTCATGAGAGGTCGAGAGTAATTAGCCAATACACCACGTAAAGTGATTATGTGGAACCATAAGATCCATCCACTTGGTGAGCCAGGGATGGTTGATCTTACACGTGGCAAACCAGTGACACAGGTCAGAGTGGAATCATTATCAAATGGATATGTGAAGATTTTCCTGGGAAGAAAAAGGAAAGTGGGATTTTGTTTAAGGGAAGTACGTGTTGGGTTATAGTTATGCGACCAATGGGAGAGTGCCACGATTGTGCCCACAATTTGCAGGTATTTTTAGGTGGAGAAAGACGTGTACGATAATGATGGGGTTTGATTGATGTATGCGGTCCAAGTTGATCATTGACCGTAGCCTGGGAAGTGAGAGTGAGGTGTACGGAAGTTAATACACGTGAGGCACACCAGAATTGTGGGCAAGAACGTTGAACATCGAACAGATAGGGTGATCAATGTGATGACTTATTAGAGAATGGATGGGGCCACAAGGGTCATGTCATGACCGAATAAAATGCTGGTGATTACTGCTTGTTGGTTTACTTGCCAACTTATATGTGGTGTAAATTGCTGATTTTTTTAAGTGATTAATTTACGATTTAATAAAAAAACTCAGGGTATAATTTATATCCGACTTCAAATACATTTCACTTGTCGCTTGGACCGAGGAAGAAGGAAGAGAAAACGCGAAAGACAGGTTAGAAAACCCAGAGTCAACAACTGGAGATGTATTGGCAAGACTGTGCTTGCTTTTGATTAAAATTGAATGGAGCCATAGGCAATAAGATATGCACTTCCATATCTCTTCGGTATACATCAATTACTTTTGTGGGTGCCAACGTTCTAAACATCAAAACGAAACGTTTCTTGATGAACGCCGGGAACTCAAAAAGACACAAGGATCAATTCATTCTTTGTGCCCCGAAGGATGCAGAGGCTGAAGACAGAAGATAAGGCAATATGCAGATCTGCAACTTCTCTCGTTCTGCAGCGCTTTTTCTTGGGCGGATAAGTAAATTTTCCTAAACCCGACTATCTCCATGGAGCACTTGTTTCTTTCGACGACCACAAACTTCGGCATTTTGAAGTACTTATTTGAGTTTCTTGTGTTTCTTTGGACGACCACAATCTTTGGCATTTTGAAGTGTGTGTGCTTATTTGTGTTTTTTCCCACCAGCCAGAATACGTTGGATCTGAAGACCTCTGCTAAAGGCTTGATTGAACAGCAACCTGGTCTGGAACTCCGAGACAAATGGGAACCAGGCCAGCACTGCCACCGGTCCGAAGATGGCCAGTCCCATCATGTAGTCGTACCCTCTGCCTAGAGCTTTGACAGATCCCCACATCTTAAGACCTTTTACTAATGGTCTGCACGCTTGCGATATCTGGTTATACAATAAGACAAAGCAGACTAAGCTATCCAAGAAACCAGACATCATAAGCACACGGAAAATACAAAGACACGCAGAGACACAGTTGGAGAGGAGTGATTGTATTGGATAATAGACATGTACCTGCAGAAGTGCCCATCCAGTTGGCAAAAAGGCCAGGAAGCACTGGAATACGTCTCCAACAGTAAGATTAAGGGTAGTGAACAGAATAACAAGAGTTATCACAGATCCAATAAACAGGAAAAACTTGAGCACTCTGAACATCAGCTGAAAATCTGCGCTGAATTTCTTCCTACCCATAGAAACAATCTGTTGTTTAAAAGTGCAAAAGAAAACGAAATCCAATTCAGATCTCTGAGCAGTAATTAGTCCGTCAGAATTGAAATTAACATTGTTGAAGCTTCAACACTAACCTTTAAGATTATCATCACAGCGACAATGACCAGCCATGATAGACCATAAACCTGAAATCGCCAAAGACAATTAGACAAACATAGACAAAGCATAATTCCAGATTCATTTGAAGGAAGGCAGCGAGGCAGCATATTCTCTGCTGTCTATTGCCTCTCCAGGGGAAAAAAAAACTGTATATTATATCGTCTCAAGTGCCAGTCCCTATACTAGAAAGCAAACATTTCTTAGGCTAACTTGAGAAATTCCCCCCTTCATGCACTCATTATGCTTCTGGCAGAAAAACACCACACTCAGAGGCACTTTTCGGTGCTTGCATCAGAGATTTACCTCTCGGCAAAATTGTCTCGATAAATAAAAAAAATCAAAATCTTCTCGGTCCGAAGTAGAAGTTAGGAGCCAATAAAAATTACTTACAACAATACTCTGGCTTCTGCCCGCCGGGCTTTCCTTGGTTACTTGTAGCTGGTAGACAATGCCATACTGATATATAAAGAAACGAAAAGCAAGAACAATCTCCCAGAAACGTCCAATACACCCCGTGTGTTGAAGGTGTTCTTGTTCCTCATCCCACCATGACTCCCAACTCTTGGTTGCTGGCACACCAATTCCACCTTGGCTGCTCATCCATTTGCTCCAGTCATCCCAATCATCCACAATCTTCTGCCATTCAAACCCGGAAGGGTTGAAAAAAAAAGGGGCAAACATCCACGAGCCCACTAAGAACCACATAGAGAAGGAGAGAAGCAAGTAAGCAAAACCCTCATTTTCTGCTCCATATATTCGGTAACAGATAAGCAATATCCCAAGCTCCAGAGCTTTCACAAAGTGGCTTCTAGAGTACATCCTATAATTCTCAGCAAATTTCTGGTGCCGGACCACAAAACCACGGCCAGTAGCTCTGTATTTTGCTCCACCATGCAGGATAGTGCGTCCGAAATAATGGACTTTCGTTCCAAGGGAGAAGGTAAAGAAGACAGCAGCGAGCTGAAGCTGCATGATTATTATGTCGCCTAGAGCTGTTCTGAACCCTCTCTCTAATCCCATCTCCATGACCATAGGCAAAGCCATCAAAAAACCAATCTGAACAACAGACTGCGAAGCCATGGCCACCTTTAATGGATCATTTCCCCTTTTCCGTGCAAATTTAACTATTGAGCTCTCCAGGCCACTTAGCGACAGGTAAAGCTTGCCATACAAGAAAACATATACGGTGATGACAACTGCCTGCACAGATTGCAATAGGCTTGTCTCAGCTGAACTTTTAAAACATGTGAAAAGCATCGTTGTACATCCCATACATGTAAGAAAAATAAAAACAAATGCATATGTAAGAGATGGCTCGACATTAGTAGCTTTCCCAATCACAAGGTGAGATGGCATAAGCATTACATTAAAAATCAGCAAGGATATGTCGACAAGCTGCAGGAGCATAGTATTTGTGAGTGAAACATTTTCTTGTCCGTTAAAAAAATAGAGTACTCAAGTGAGACAAAATCACGCGACCAAGGAATTTCTCGGAAGATGAATCTTACACCTAAAAATTAGAATAAAATGACAATTCTTGACAGAACAGAAAGAACAATGAAAGACTGCTTGCATTGTGCTCGCACTCTGAGCGACAATGTCATTTTATATGCAAGCATAAGAGATTAAAGAAACGAGAAGATATAATTTGCATCAAGAATTCCGTTGTTTCAGCTTTTTATTTATTTTGGACCAGTAAGGCCAGCTGTGGGGTTAAAGACCCCATTCTAATTTTTGCAACGCAACCAAGTTAAGTGTTATACAAGAAGCAAGTTCCTCGATAAGTATTTGTATGTTGTCTACGTGTACAAACATTCTTTTAAGCTGTCATTCGTCACATTTCTCACGAGTTAAAAGTTAAAATTGGTGGTTCAACAAACTTCTAACTGGTTAATGTTTTCTGAACTATCTGCCTAAATGTCTATGAAGTATAATCAAACTACTAGAGAAAGATAAATTACCATTGAGCTGACGTAAAATCCAACTGTAGTAAAGTAACAGGATAGCATGCGGAAGAAGTCAAATCGATGGCCTAGTCGATAGATATCCCTGCTAAGACACTGCTCTCCATTACCACAGGCGACTTTGGCTTCAAATAGTGATATTTGATTGAGTCCAACATCTCGTCCCTTCCCGACCTGAATATACTCATGGTGAGTGATATTCCCTCGTCTTAGTGTTGAGTTGAAGCCTATAATAAAAGAAAAGTGCATGGCAGTAAGATTTTAAGCCGTTCAAAGAGAATCAAGCTTCAACCATTTCTTCTTCTTTTTAATCTTTATTTTTTTGGGAAACTGAAGTCGAATGTAGATGCGTCCCGGGTCCTACCAGCAAATATGTCCTCGCTTAAGTTAATTCCTCGAGAGGATTTGCTGATGCCACCACGGGTAATATGAAAGATTCTATCAAACACATCAGGATGCCCATAATGGAACCGGACCCTGCAACCATTCAATGCCATTTTCAAAAGCATTAATATCATATCAGCTGTAATAATAGCAGCCATTAAGGCATCCACAGATGATCATCAACTGAATAGAAGGAGCTATGTGATTTCCTCTACATTATGTACGCTTTCTGTGACAAAAAAGGCCACTTAATTAAAAATCTAATTGTTCCTTTTATAAGAGATCTATTTTAATGAGACAGTGAGGCTCAACATGTTGACTTTGGGTTTCCATATACAATAACTTTCTTCAACTATAAATGAAATCAGAGAAAAGGACCGAAGACGTACTTCAATGGTCTTGCAAGAACTCTCTGACCAATAGTGACAAAACTCGTCTCTTGATTGGACATGAACCAAGCCAGGGAAGAGACACTGCAACGATTTTTTTTTTTCTTACATCAGAAGGCTAGTAAGACATTAAAGAAATGTATAAGATAAATTGCTTCAAAAGCAATCATCTAACCTTCCAGTAAAAATATGCTCACGAACTCCTAAAATTGAAGGTGGACGCACCCCGTGATCCTCATTAAATTCTTCGAGAAGGTTGCGCATTTTAAATGCTTCCTCTAAGTAATTATCCTGTAATGAATTTGCAAAACGCGTCACCAAGACCAACCAAACGTCTATGATGGGGTTTGAAATACCTTTCCAGTAGTGTACCTGATTCATGTCAATGGTTTGAAGTGCTTCCCCTCGAGTGAATATTATGGCATGGTTCTGATTTTCAGGCTTACCTTCTCCTATTTTTGCAGGACCAGGAAGCTTAATCCTATATATTTCCTAAAGAGAAGAAGCAGGTAAAACTCCAGTTTCATGCCACAGTTCTCAAAGTTAAACGTTCACAGCTATAGTCAAAATTACCTGATCAAGATTATCAACAGCTTTTACCAAGACAGAATAATAAACCTTTTGGGCTTTTCCACCTTCTCTTTCTTCTACTTCATCAATGTATGCAACACGGAGAGAAGGATTGCTGTAAAAGAAGCTCAAAGGATCAAAAAATATGAAACATATGATTAGGAAGAAAAATGTTTCAAGCTGAAAAGAAAATGAGTAGGTATCTGTGTACATACTTAACCATCAAATTGAGAATGTCTGTTGCACGTCTGTCACCACTCCGCTTCTGATTTCCATAATTCTGACAGGTAGCAACATATGTAAATTTCATGTCAGCCATGGCCTCTAATTGAGCGCACAAGGATCTTTTACTTTTCTTGTCTTCCGCGGATGGTTCTGTGATGGCTTTGTACCCTCGCAGTATCTCTGCAAATAAGAGAATAGGTCACATGGCAGCATTATACCTTAGCATATAACTAGAAACAGAATGCCATTATCTGTACTATAATTATATCAGGTAAACTAAATTAGATATTGTCTTGCATGGCTATCATGCATCGCTTTTACTTAATTGTTTAATTGCAATGAAATGATCATCAGTTTATCAGCGACTGTGGACATGAACTAAAGTAAAAATAGAAAATAAAATAATGTAATCACTAATGTGCATTTTCCAAAGAGGATTCTAGTATCGATTCATCCCCTGAAGTCCAGTGTCTGGAGACATATTTTTCTTGTTTCAACTTCAGAAAAGTTATAAGAGAGCAACCAAGGGAAGAAATCGCTCTCTACCTTTTTCATTTGCCATGTCCAGGAATGCCTGAAGTTTCAATGCTCGTCTGTAATACATCATTCCTCTAACTGCAACATTTATAAGTTAGCGAGGAACATAATCAATCAATAATGAATAACAGAAATAAAATTTATCAGGCACCTGTTCTACAGAGAGTTTGACCCCTGAGAGATCCCCAATGACGAAGCTGCAAGATATTTTCATCGTTTTCCAAAATCTCATTACCCGATTTGCAATTCAGTCGTTCCATGAAGTTATTCCACTCATCTGATATATTATGAAGATGGATCTAAATCAGTTACAACGATCAATGGAGTGAGTTATACAAAAAATATCCGATCAGTATTTACAACGAAACTGTACCTGGGTAAATCTTTTGCAAGTAATATATAATCGATACACCATCTTCATTATCCATTTCAAGGTCAGATTTTGAGTAAACAGTCTCCTCACTATAGTACGGGGTCATCACACTGTCCATGGAAAAAAAGTGATCTAGATTATGCGATGGTAATGATTTATTTATTTATTAGTACATTACTCAAATAAACATAAAAGAGTGTCAATGCTCCAAAGGCCTCTTCACGTGGGTAGAATGCGTTATCACTAGAAAGACAAAATATGCCTCTTACGTACTAATAAAAAAAAATCACAAATCCAAGATAACAACCATGTTCATTGGCAGCAACATCTATTTTATTTTTTATTTTTTATGTAGGACAAGCAACATTTTCTAAGACAGATAATCTAAAAAAAATGATACTATTGATGCTATTTATGAAATATATATATCAGACCTGAATGAGAGCATTTTACGGACTGTTGGAGGACGTGGCATGTCCATGAACAACGAATTTGCGAAGAATGTTATTCTTCTGCGTGCTTCAAGGTTTGTTGGTACTTCAACAGCCGATTCTTTTACAGTCAAAAGGAGATGAAGACGTCTTATCTACAATTCGGTGACAGAGTTTAAAAATCTTTATAGCCAAAGAATTGTCTAAATAGCTACTAAGTCGTAAAACAAGGATTAAGAACTGATGTACCTGTTCTTCCCACTGTGCTGTAACTTCTTGGGGAAAAAATATAGCTGTTTTTGTGTCAAAAAGTTGCCTTCCAGAATCCTTGCCACTGTGTCCAGGGTCTAATAATTCACTGCAGATTGTTGCAAACAAAAGGCACCGTCAGTTCTTCTGTAAGAAACAGACAGTTTTTTCTAATGCAGCCAAGTTCACCAACCGGTTCTCAGTCACCATCATATCACGGGTAACAACTTCTAGTATGTCCTGAAGCAGCAACACAACATTATCTCTCTTGGATGAATCACCATCTTTCTGCAAATGGAACGAAGAGATGAGTTCTTAAGTTCCAGGAAATATTGATCGTTAGAAGTTCGATAACCAAATCAAATTGTTAATATAGACAGATTTTTGATCAGATTGACTCACCAGAATCCCTACAAGCTCCACAATTTTCTCACAGAGACTGGGTAAGTGACTCATTCTGAAGTTAGCAAGAAATGTATTCTTTGAAATGTTGCTTTCGATTTCTTTAATGATGATGCCAATTATCCTGTTATGCAATAACCATGATTACAAACTCTTACAACAAAAAGCCTCAGCATTGTTACAGCCATCAACCATAATTATGTCAAGAAAGAAGAAACAGATAAAGCATTATTCATTTTTTTAATTTTATTTGAAGATGCCAAATAATACAGATGGAGCTCAATGGAAGTTCAAGTCTCACAAAGACAATATTAGCTACACCCTTGACAGGTTATGAGGAAAGAATGTAACAAGTTCAACATGCTGGGAACCATGTGATAACTCATGTCCCATATGAGAAATAAGTGGAAAGACTCTTAAATATAGAAGCTCGAAACATCCTTGTTATACACAAAAAAGCTAAGGGTAGAAATATTCTTAGCATTTTAGATTGACCATGGCATCATATGCAACAAGATATAATCTTTCAAGCTGCAATAATAATAACCAAAATGCACATGATGCCAAACTGCAAGCATGTTTCGATTTGGGTCATATTTTTTCCATACTGTCTCATTAGTTATCGTCATCACGAGTGAGACATGAAGTTCGATGATTATTAAATCATTTCCAGTTTTTCAGCAAATAAACCAATTAGAGCAGCAGGAAACTACATTAAACATGTTAATCAAGAAGTGTAGACCGGTAAAACCGTAATTGAGTGTTGATTGACAAATAGAAGAAAAGGAATTTCTAGATTCCAACTTTATGAAACTAATAAAGGGTGCAATTTATCTGTAAGAATCGTGAAAAGGTGGGGAACCAATGGATAAAAAACTACATAAATCACCTTTTCTCATTTTCTCCAACCACCAAAATATCGAGTACTTGTTTAAATGATTCGTAACATTCAATGACAGCACACTTCATGTAATCATCTGCGCATATGCGTTTCCAGAGATCAGCATCCTTTGGTCGGAATTGAGCAGCCATATCCAGTGCTATTGGGATCTGCAGATGAGGGCAAATACTAAGCAATCATTGAAGCTTAAACTGAAAATAGATTTCCAAATAAAACTTGCTAACCTTGCTTGCAAGCAAAAAAGGTGGCCACTGAATTATTTTGAGACCAGGATCTGATACGTAAGGCACTAGCAACAGATCCATCTCCCTGAATTAAAAGAATCCTCAGTTTAGTTATAGCAGCCGAAAGGACTAACATTAAGATACTGGTTCCAGAAAAATAATTTCTCTTGGTTACAAAGCCTTTCCTGTCACTGATTAGATCTTCTTCGCGGAAGCTGCATATTATTTCGTTCCATAACTGGGCAAATTTCGCTGCTTCACTTCTCTTGCTTGCAGTAACCTATACAAACATGAAATTACTGTCAACTTAAATATGACAACGAATAATAGTACAAGAATCTTGAAGCACAAGTGAACCTCTGCAAATCTCTTCGAGAAAGAGAATCCTTTCTTCCTTGTCTTGTCAGATGGCACTAAGTATGTGTTAAATGCACCCGGTAGAGACTGGAAGCGTGACCTTAACATTCCTAAAGTACGTATCTGCAAGAATGAAGATAAAGAGCAGCTGAAAACTATTGTTCCTAAGGTTATAAAACCAACGCAAACTCTGCACTGACTTCATTTCGATTCCATCACGGTACATGAATTAAGGTTAACAGTACAAAACCGATTTCCTAGTTTTTCTAGCAACAATATTGGTAGGAAATGACAATGGTAGACGTGCAAAGTAACAGTATCTCACAGCATCAGGCATAATTCTGGAAATATTTTCATGTTCCGAATCAAGAAAATAGCAAGACAATTCTCTTCTAAAACACCAAAATACCAATTGATCTTTCGATACGCCTCAGCTTTCTTCCATCAGTAACAACTAAAATATATAATTTCATTGCCGAACATGAACAGTAGTTCCTCAATTAATCTCAAAGCAAGAAAGCAAAGACGGAAGCAGAAAGAGTTTACTGATTCTAAAAGCTGGATGTGTATCCTCGGAAACAAACGATAACAAAAATGCAAAATCAGAAAGAAAGAGAGTCTTACCTCTCCTAGCCGATCGAAGGCACCGACAAAGCCACCATATATGGTTGACAGCATAGCATACCAAATTTGTGTATCCATAAAATAGACCTGCATTTCATTGCAAACAATATAATGCATACACGTTGAGAGAGATAGAACAAGACATACCTTACATGAAAAAAATATGATAGGAGACTCACCATCATCACAGGCGCCCAGAGTGATAATACAGCTCCATAATTGTTTTTAGCTGCATTTGCAAGATATATTTTAGCAAATAGCAGGAAAACTCTGTTCAACATCTAAAAAATAAGCATAGCTAAATACCATTTGGGAAGAATTCGTGCCATGTATAGTTCACATGCCGAATGCCCATTATATCTTTTGTTGGCTTGATGAGAGGTTTTATCTGGAGAAATTGAGGTTGTAAGGGATATCAGACCTTTTAACAATGGTAAAAACCAAGAAGCAGCAAAAGTGACAACAATCCAAATGAAGGTAACCTGGATAAAGTAGCTAAATCCAAATTTTGCACCCAGCAGTAACACCCAAAATATAGTGTACCTGAAATGAATCGATCTGTTTAACCCACGAAGCATATTGGGACAAACACAATCATGACAGCATACAACTATCTTACAATACGATGTAAATTATTTCCAACTCACTTTATAAGTGAAAATTGACTTTCATGCATTCCCCTCCCAATATAAATTCTTGGCTGCAAATAAGAAGGTCAATGAAAGATGAATAAGATGTTCCCATGGCTTGAGCAAAAAATATAAATGAAAGGAAAAGATGCCCATATAAATATCCTATGTGCACTAATGGATTTAATGGCACATGATAAAAGGTGAGTCAGATGCCCGTCATACTACAAATGATGAGCTAATACTTTGAAAATATTTTTCTATTCACCATTCTGCGATTTATATTTTTCATAATTTCACCAGAAGCTCACTTTTTTCCATTCTCCAATCATTCGACAACAAGTTTCCAAAAAATGAAAACGCAATGATCAAGAAGAATATGTGGGCTTTATTTATCAATATGAATTTATTATATTCCTTTGTTATTTTTCTTCACTCCAGTCACCAAACAAGCCCAACTCCGCAACAGGCCCAAGCTGACCAGTAAAAAGTGCGAGGATCAGAGGAAAAAGCAGGGGCAGGAATCATACCTGTGACCACCATAAGAGGAATCTGATAATAAGCCAGTCAGAATTCTCAATCCATCTGCGGAGCATGGGAAAAATAAACAGAACGGCCGCCAATATATTTGGAAACATGTAGATGACCACAGCAAAGATGTATAATGGAGGAATTGCCTTTACTTCATGAAAGAATGACAGCACATCTTTCATTTTCGCAGGAGAAAAGTTGAATGAAGGCATATAACATAGAGAAAGAATGCCTGCCCATGCAAGACTAATGATCAGCTTCAGAATGTTTCTCAGTACATCAGTGAACTTCCACCTGTGATATCCTGGAAAGTTCAGAAAAAAGTCCAGTATACCTACAAGAGAGAATGAGAGGCAAACTTCAGGGAACCAAAAGCAACTACAGGTCAATGAGAGACTGCAAATAACGATTAAAGTTGAATAACATCACTTCTAATGAACCGGCGAATCAAGAACACGATCATAGGCTAGTAACAACTTTTACTGGTGAATTTGATCTTTCTTGAGGCCATAAAGGAAGAAAAGGCGAATTCGTTAAACTAACCATTTAATATTGGCAGCAATATTTTACAAAAATGTGGAATTAGTGGGAAATCATGCATTATTAGATTATGCATATAACTGTGGGAACTAGCAGTTTTTAGTGCTTAAACCATTCTGAACTCAGAAGATACGAGTTCAAAAGGCTAACAATACTTCTTAAAACTTCAATACATAGAGAAGAACAGAATGCGGCTTTGTAAATTATAGATATTAATCCAACAAACATACTGAGTGAAATGATCGATTTCATGTACCCTTACAGGAATATGAGAGAGACAGAGTAATAAGAATAGCATACTTTGAAGAACACGAATAAAGGCTGCTGTAACGAAAATACTCGACATAGGATATAAGACATTCTTTTGAAGAATATTTGAAAATGAGACCCCACTCCAAGCAAAAATGATCATTGCCTGCCACAATCAGTCATACGTTAACCATTTAACAAATTTAAGTGCTCATGTTGGGAAAGCAGTAGGCTATATTTGCTACACTTGGCACCTGAAGAGCCAGAATGTAAAAAGTCCATAATCGGTCAAAACTTCGGAAGATATGCCAAAACGTTCGTGTCTCTACAAAATTTGATTTTCCTGTGCTTCCTTGCTTACTGGATGGGCCCTTTCTTCCCTAAAACAGCAATTATGTCATGTGGGGACCAACAAATCATTTCACGTTTGGAGTGTTAAGAAGTGCTACGAATATATAACAACCTGTGTTCCATCGATTGTTGACTTGAAAAATGTTCCGTCATCACGCATAGGCCAACCAAGAGAAAAGCATTCTGGGGACCTGAATAGTGTGCATGACAAAAATAAAAGTTTTAAACCAAATCAAGGGGCTTAGAGAAATATAATTAACAATAGGTATAGCCGAGTGAAATCCAAACTGACCAGAAATACTCATTTAGATCATCATAATTGCACCACTCTGAATGTGCAGCCGTTCCATTTTTGCTCTTTTCGGCTTCCTATAACAGTGACGGTTAACTTTCATTACCAAAAAAAGGAAAACCTGACGTCTGATTACTTTACGCAAAGTTGATCCACATCATACCTTAGTAATCACACGGTAAATTGGTGTTATAACCTTCCTCAAGAATGCCTCATCATCTCCACCATAAGAAGGCTTTATATTTTCCCCAGTGACAATGCTAACATTTCCAGCCAACAGGCCATGGAGTTCGTATGCCATCTACACATACGTAAGGAATTTTATAAAACTAAAAAAACAGATAGCATGTACAACTCCCTAAGGAGATAAATCGTGTCCGAATAACGAAATCCTCTGACATCCTTACGTGCTTACGTTATGAAAGATATAGCATAAACATTCTGGCATGAAGCGCACATTAGCAGCTTCGCCCCATATGAGAAGAGACAGACCCATGTACAGTATCTTCCTTTGCTGGATTTCTTGCTGGGCTTGAGGGAAGCTATCAAACAAAACAACAATAGGCTTAATATCAAAGAGAAAAAAGGTTTTGTGTGATTAGGAGCTTATACTAAATTATTATGGCATTGATGAAGAAAGTCTGTCGACTAACCGTAAACTATGTTTCCGTCCTAAAAATTTGCACCATGTCTTATAATTCTTAAAAAGTTTGTGCATAACTGCATCAATAGCTCGCTCATCAAGCTGCAAAACAGAAACAGGAATGCCCGTTGCAAAATTAAACAATCAATTTAGAAATGACAAACAACAGAGAGATTAAATACTTGTCGCCATGATTAGTAGGTTTGGTACAACAAATTCCACATTGACACTCTCACCCAGCCTGGTCCTGGGCGAAATACTGCATCAATTTTTTCAGGTTCATAGAATAACTAACACAGACAAGCTTTTCTTGGACGCCATCATGACCGACAGGTTCAACACTGCGAAAACTGTGCATTCAATAGAAGAGAAAAGAGAAGGTACAATGAAAAACAGCCCATGCCTTGTTAATGGGTTCAGGCTTTGGACTGAGCCTAATATGGTTGTTGGCAAGTAGTAAAATCAAATGCTCCCTTTGATTCCTGACATTATCTCTCTGCATTTGCGGAAAAAAATGCAAGAGTCAATTATTTTATAAGCCCTGGTATTTCAAATTTATTTTTACTTCAACGGGCTCAAAATCATACCTGGAAACCGAACATAGCCCTTAGCCAATCTAGAAGGTCTAGATCACCAGCTTTCTGCCTCTGCTGTTCAAATGCTGCAGGCCAGTTCAATCCACGAGCGTTCAACAGTGCAGCAACTGCAGCCTTGATCTAGTGTACAGGGAAATGAGAAGCTTAAACAGAATATCAAACTAGACACCTAAAGTCAAGATGCATAACTAAGTTTACGGAGGAATGAAGCAGGATAGGATCTAACCTCATCAAATTGCATGATGGACTGTGAAGTCCCAGCAGAATCCAGGGGTAAAATATTGTATGGTGCATAGATTTCTGTTTTTTCTTGCACATCTCTAGCTGCAGCAATAATCTGCGCGAAGAAAAATGACTCTATTACGCTAGCTAGTTATCAAACATCGCAGTGATACGGTGAAATGGCAACTTCCACAAAAATTTGGGATGGAATTAGAAGTGATACCAACCTCAGGGGCAACTTCTTCAACCTGTTCTGTCTTGTTGACGGCGCAAAGCACTTCAAAAAGAACCCCCGCCGTCTGGTAGGCTTTGCCAAGTTGAGCTCTACGAAGAAATTATCAATAGCATCAACATTGAAGCAGAAAATGTTGAGCATAAGCATCACATCCAAAGAACAAATAAAATGGAAAACGATAGGAAACAAAGTGAATAAATGAATGTCACTGGGTATATATATAAACCTGTCGGCCTGCTCTCCCTGGTCAAGTGCTCTGACATAGTGTTCGTAATACTGCTGATAAAAGCTCTCAATTTCTCGCGCATCAGTTTTTTTAGAACGAGAGGCGAGACTGGATGCATTATCCTGATTCAGATATACTCATGTGAGTTCTAGCAGATCCTTCAAACATGCCGAAGCAAGGGCAAAGGCCAAGTAGATTATGAACCGAAGTCGAATAGGATTTGGACATCGGAAAAAGCAATAGAAAAAACTGTACGAACAGAGAGAATGAATGTGAAGATACTGGAGAATTCCAAAAACAATGAGAGGAGGAAAAACATAAAGAACTACAAAGACCAAGTCTGAAGTACTGGCCTAGCCCCGGCTAATTCCCACCAAACTTGCCGAGGGATCCTTTGTATTCGAAAAATTTGTTGCAGTACCATCGTTATTTATCACAAAATCGATGATTATATATGCCACGCTATTAAATGAAACTTTGATAAAGGCGCCATTCACTGCATCCTAGCCAGTATGGGAGAGAAGTGCACGTTTTACATCGAAGTCAATAAATGCACCAAGATATCGTGAGCCTGGGTATATCCTATCGCACACCGAACTACATGCATGCAAGCTCCTCTTGGATGGGCTAATGTGAGTCTCGGTGGGCTCAGGATGGGCCAGAGAGTTGGGAATCTTCATTTGATTCTTAGATGACACTTTGAGCTCTGCTCTGTGTTGTTTACGATTGCTTGTAATAGTTGTGTGTGAAATCCCGTTTTAGCTTTTGTTAGGTGTTCTTGGATGTCTTGCTCAGACGATCTCTGTGCAGTTTTTACTTGAATAATACCTTAGTTATACTAAAAAACAAAAACATGCATGCAAGCTCGTGCATAAAAGTGGGAAGCAGAATTCAACGCACAACAATCAGAGTATAGCTGACAGGCTTCTCTTTTACTGCTTCACATTGTCAAAAGATATCATAAAACACTTATAATGCACGTATCCAGAAAAATCATATCAGATGCTCCTACTAACAAGCAAACGTAATATGTTAACTGGTTAGTTATTTATTAATGCTTTCATTAAAAAAAAAAGTTATTTACTAATGTTCACCTCACAGAAAAAGTTATGTATTAATGACATATAAGTCGAAATTGGAAATGCACTAAACTCACCCTCTCTAATCTTTGAAGCAAACCAGTTTTGAACTGTCTCACACCTCTGCCACTGGACTGAGGATCCAACCTGTGCGCTTTCTCGAACGCATAGAACCGACCTGACAGTAAAAGGCACCGTTATGTTAGGAAATAGTTTTTACTTTTTAGTATATATAGAATCATATCACAAAGCAAATAATATTAGCTTTTAGCATGGGGAGGAGCTCATGTAACGTACAAAGATAAGCGACGCGAGGTTGTTCGTGCTCGATTTCGTTGGCGACGCGGAGGATCGGCGCGATGGAGCCCAAGGAGGAAGGGACGACCTCATTGTCGAAAACTTCCGTGGAGAAGATGGTGGTAGCAGCGCTACGAGACGGTCTCCGCGACAGCATCGGCGGCCCTGATGGCTCCATGTTCGACGACGTCATTTTGTCAGCCGCTTCTCTTCTCCTCTCTACTATTAAACAGACGCCCAGTCACTGCGACAGAGAAAAACCAGTAACTCTGCCGTTTTACCGTCGGTTTCTGTCACAGGAATGAAATGCACTTAATTGTCATCTACTCTTCTCCTGATATCCTTTTTTCTGGTTAGTTTTCCAAATGCTGATACGATTCTCTATATAATGGCTTTAATAAACTTCGCAAAAGGAGAGGACAGACACGAGGCGAGAAGGGAGCTGCGGGAAGGCAGATGAGAAACAAGTGGCGAAAGAAGAGAGAGAATGACTAATTCATTCTGCTTTTCTGGTTTCAGTATATGCATGAGAGAGAGAAAGGAGAGCAAACCAGCGCGGGAGAAGAGAGAGAGAGAGAGCGAGAGCAGCAAATTAAAGAGATTTGCGCGCGCGTGTGTTTTTCTTTTTCATTATTTCTGTTTGTGAAGAACACGTGCAAGGAAGTAAAGAGCGTGTGGAGGTGCGGGGTTTTCGGTTCGTTTTTAACGGGTCTGTATGGTTGGGGGAATGGAAATGTTTGGAGCCTCGTTGCTTTGCGCTGTACTTATTTATGGTTCTGACCTGGAACCTTTTCTGCTTGCTATTACGGCAAAGGAAAAAACAGTATTTTCTGCCTTACAGCAAGCAGTTAGTTGCGTGTTGCAGAAATGACAGTAGAATTTTGCAGTTGTCTAACTAACCTGAGACAAGAAAAACCGTTTTCGGTGGTGGGTGGAATGACTCGGATATGCAAACAACAAGACGTTTCAGACAGCAAATTGATAAAGAATTGTCGGAACCCAAGAATACCATGCTGCTTAGATCGTTTGATCGGTCCCCGAGAAATCTGGACCATGTTTCATAGTTCCAAAAGGGTATATTCATGAACATGACAATAGCTATGGATAGAACTTATAATTAATATAATTAATACCAATCTTAATATGAAAAATAAACCGCCAGATGGATAGATAGATTCGATTCACGGGTGAATAGGAGATGTGGATCGTGGGGAGTGTTGTCGCTGTGTTTGGGAATCTGAACGGGTGAATGAGGCCATTCTACTTTTTTCCTCATTGGTCTGGAGGTTAGATTACTGAGGTGTTGGACAAATTTCAGGTTTTGCGTTGGGGCTTGACATGAACGAGTCCCATATAATAGGATGGATCGATTAGAGGCCCATTGGCTACCCTTTCCTTGTAATGAATGTGTGGCAGATTAGAGAGTAAAAGTCCGCGCACCAACATATCAAAGGAGGAGTAGACAGATAAAGTCCAAACAGCACGAAATCAATAATAGGGATAAAGGTTGCCGAGTCGTTGACAAGGTAAAACCGAAAAGAAGGGCGAATGATCAACCACATCCGTCTCCTGTAAGCTCACACCTTTGTCCCATGTCCTAGGTCAAACCTAGGAGTCAGTCTCAAAGCGAAGACCAGTTCCACGTTTGGTCATGGACCTGTGTCTCTCTCCACAACTACACTCATAGTATTATTTTTACGAGCAATTACATTAAATTTCCCACCGTACGGATGCATAATAACTCTGGTTCTCTTATTTTGGGATAAAATAATATTTGACTTATGTAGCTATAAACTTTATTGGACTATTAATTAACGTTGGGATACTTTGAATATCAGGGAAATATTTATGGTGATAGAAGTTATCAAAAAATAAATATGAAATCTGAGCTATGGGGTTTACAGGCTTTATTTGCTGGTACGGGAGAAGTGGATAGCTTCCAACCACCTGGAAAATTTGAAGATGTACAATCACAAATACAAATGATTTTATCGTCCATACACAGAGGGAAGAGATCAATTTAGGAGCCAATCATTTATAGCGTCCCGGTGCAACAATCATTGACGATAATGTGTATAAAGAATTATAAGTGCAATACTGTGGTCCTCCAAAAAAAAAATATATGTATATGATTTTACAAATCCACAATCCAAGATCTCATTACTTTCGAAGTGGGATTGAAGTTTCATACGCTTCATCAGATTCGGCTTTAAATAGTGCTCCCAGGGTTATGAAATGATTGTTTTTAGTCCGTAGGATAAGAAACTGGCACGAAAATTGGTCGAAAGCGAAACCAGATATTGTGATTCATGGACCACACAAATATTGAAATAGAGAGAAAAAAAATGATTTTTTTAAAAAAATATCACAAAAATTTCCCACGCCGAACATTAAAAAGAAAATTATAATCGGGCGATGGTTAGGCAAGCGCAACCCTTTTTCAAATACGAGGCAATGGTTCCTGCAATTTAATTATTTATGTTACTTCATTACTTTTTGGAGGGAGAGGGGACAAGTCTATCCGCCCTTGATGTAAGATGGCACCTACCTTATTTCGGATTTTCTTCGGTGAATAATGAAAGTATCAATTTTTTTTTACAACCAAAAAGCTTGATGCATCTATTTTATGTAGCCAGATGTAAAGTGTCATCATCATGTATGCAGCCCCTTTAAAATGATTGAGAGTATAAAGTTAAGGCCGTGAGGGCCACGGCCATATTATTCGTTTTTTTTCCTAAATGTGATGTGACGTATTTTTATTTATTAATTTCCGTGGATTCTACTGTATCTCGATTACACTTGAAGGTATAGTTTCATCTTTTGGCAACTAGGTATCGCCAAAATATGAGAAAATAGCAAATGTAAGTTGTAAAGATGTGTAGGATATTCGCATATAGATGGTAAATCAAGGAATCTTCCTAGATTTTGCGCTGTCGACGTGAGCAAAGACCGCATGAGACACGTATAATTTGATGCCTGCTCGTATTATAAAATTGGGGAAGATAGTAATTTTGTAAATTAAAAATATTAGATTTGTGCGGTTATCGTATGTGTAATAGTAGGAGAGAAGGTTTGTGGACACGAAGTTGACCCGAAAAGCAGAAGAGCAGTAGCGCACCCCATGAGAGGAGAGGGGATGCATGGTGGCCTATGTTATTTAGGGGATAAGCCATCCCTTGTTTTGGTGAAAGCAGCCAACTACTCCAAAACTCACAAAAAGTCTAGAAGCCCAATACCACCAAGCCATCATGCACGTTTTGGTATTTTGTAGATAAAGCGCACACACGTAAACGCCACATTTACTCTCTCTCCCTTTCTACCGCTTCTTGTCTGTACTGTTTTATACGTTAATGTATAAATGCTGGTAACAGGAGGAAAATGAAAATGCCACGTCACATCTTTCCTAATTATCCAACCACCGCCTGCCGTCTCCAAAAATCCCCTCTTTCGCTAGCTGTTCTTCACTGTACACTCTGGTCCCACACTCTCTCGCGTTCTTTGTACTGTAATTCCTTCTTTTTTTATTCGGACAACAATATTTATTTATTAATAAGACATTACGATAAACACGACAGAGGTAGAAGAAGAAAATAAGAGTTTTCGAGGGTTACGATAGAATAAGAGAAAAAAAAAGGAAAAGGGGAGGAATGGAAAGGAAAGGAAGGGAAAAAGGATCGAAGCCTGGTTTTCTTCTCCTCATATAAATCCCCTCACAAAACCCAAATCACAACTTTTCATCCTACTCAGGGCGCTTCTTTTTGCGCACATAATTTGGTAGGAGAATAGATAGCCCAAGCAATCTTTTCTTCTCTGGCTCAGCAACTGTTCACTAAGAAATGCCTGGTTGGTGGGGAAAGAAGTACAGCAAGAGCAAAGAAGAGAATCCGTCTCCTAGCAGCAAGGGCAGCCCAAGAGAGAAGGCTCTGAGCAGAGAATACCCCAGCGGGTCATCCGGGTTCTCAGGCTTCGATTCGGATTCGGGGTCGAAGCGGGGTCTTCCTCTGCCTAGGCCATCTGCTCGTGTGGTTGATCATGGTAGCCTTCTTGGGTCAGGATCCGGATGGTGTTCAGCTTCGAGTGAGAGTTCTTGCGGATCTTCTGGGGAAGACCAAGTGACTGTTGCGAATGATCATCATGCTATTCTGCTTGGTGGCTTTAGGTAGACGACTTTAATAAAAATCTTTCTGATGAGTGATATATTCCTGTATTTATTTATTTTTTCATATGAATTTGGTTTTGTCAGAGTTGAGTTTGTTTGGTTGGTTTGGTTCTGCCGTGTTTTCTGTTTCCTCAGCCTTTTGGTACCTGAATGCTATTATGGCCCTACTTAATTCTGTTCCTCTGGTCTCCAATTATCTTTCTCCTTTTTTTTCCTTACCTTCGCCGTCTGTTCTCGTTTGGGGCTTTCCTTCTCTTTCCAATAAAGTACTTGATCTTGAGGGATTTTTCTGAGCTTGTTACTTGTATTAAATGTGAATATTCTTATACTTTTCCTATTTTCCAGTGCTCTCTCTAAAGTCTCTCCCAAATTTTGTTATGTATATCCTCTAAAATTAACAGCAGAGGCTATATATTTTTTTTTAAAAATATTCGAGTCGGCAAAATCTATACTTGGGGGGGAAATGCGTAAATTAAGAGATTTACAGTAGGGAGCTGCGATGAGCTATGATGTGTTGGAGGGGATAAGATTCTTAAGAGCGCGTGCATATTGCCTTTCACTCTGGTCTGATTTTTTATTTTTATTTTTTATGTGGGATCGCAAACAAGTTTATGGAGTAGTAAGCATTGCGAGATTAGTTTCGGTTTGGTTCTCAGTACTACTTGTTGGCTAAAAAATCCAGGTCATCTGTTGATCCCAGAGGACATAATGAAACAAAATCTTATACGGGTTCAAGAAGCCCTGGTCCAGGGTCAAGGAGTCCTGTGCCTGGGTCAAGAAGCCCTGCGCCAGGGTCTAGAGCGGCTAGCAGACCCACATCACCTCTTCATCCTTTGCTTGGAGGAATGAGTATAGACTCTCCTACTGGGAGGATGGAAGATGGGAAGAGCCAATGCCACCCGCTTCCTCTCCCACCAGGTTCTCCGACTAGCCCCTCTTCATTGTCGAGCACAAGAAACAATGGAGTGTCTGAAAATGGCACACAATCAAAATGGAAGAAAGGAAAGCTGCTAGGAAGGGGAACTTTTGGACATGTGTACCTTGGATTTAACAGGTATGGTTGGGGATTATCTATGATTAAATCATTGAGATAAGTAATGTGGAAGTTCCATTCACTCATGATTTACTTAAAGTGCTTACCGTCTTGAAACAGTGGAAGTGGGCAGATGTGCGCTATAAAAGAAGTTAGAGTTGTTTCTGATGATCAGACTTCAAAAGAATGTCTCAAACAATTGAACCAGGTATTACATTTGTTATCGGTTTGCAGTTTTTCTTTGAGTTACCAACGAACTCTGTAGCAATGCATTTCTAAAATGTTTTCTGATGTTTCATAGTTAATCTAGTTCTAATAATTTCCCTTGTCAACAGGAAATAAATCTGCTTAGTCAGCTTTCACATCCGAATATCGTCCGATACTATGGAAGTGAACTGGTATGAATAACTTTACTGTGTCTACTGGTATGAATAACTTTACTGTGTTTACAAGCAGTAATTATGCAGATACTCACATTTTTTGTTGTGCATAAATGTGATTGGTTCACCATGATTTTCTGCATTTCCAAGTTTGCATTTTCAACAAGCAAGGAAACACTCTATATTTACTTATTGTGCTAGATCTCTAGATTATTTGTTCAGTATTGATAACTTTACTAGTGTCTGCTTTATTCAGCCTCTATATTTAATTTGTTTTTCTTCTCTCAGAGTGAAGAAACACTGTCTGTTTACTTAGAGTATGTTTCTGGTGGCTCAATTCACAAGTTGCTTCAAGAGTATGGTGCTTTTAAGGAGCCAGTTATTCAAAACTATACCAGGCAGATTGTTTGTGGGCTTGCCTACTTACATGGGAGAAATACAGTGCACAGGTGTGTGTTGGTCAATGTTAGATATATTTCTTAGTGGTTTGAATCCAAGGTACCACGTTCTCTATCTTCTCACTCAACAATGCGTTTTCCTTTCAGGGATATAAAAGGGGCTAATATATTGGTTGATCCCAATGGTGATATCAAGCTGGTTGACTTTGGCATGGCTAAACATGTATTTCTCATCTTTCCGTTCAAGTTTATGAGGGTTCATTTAAGTATAAACTTCTTTAACTCCCAAATATACTTCAGAAAAAAGTAGATAGATGACTGTGTTTGGTGCGCATGAAGAAAACAAAACTATAAGAATGCTTTTGCTATGCATTGGCATTGACGAAAAAGAGTTGTTAAGGTTCAAGTTAGTTTTCTTTCATCAATCTATTTGATCAATCTTTTTAGCTATAGATCTTTCCAATCAGTTAATTTTATGGGAAAAAATACTAACTAAAGAAACCTGTGAACAATATCAAGTTTAAATTTTCTGTGAATCCTTTTTTTACTCTTCGCTGAGGGATCTTTTATTGCATTTGCTCTGAATCAGATCACCGCTTGTTCTTCAATGCTCTCATTTAAAGGAAGTCCTTACTGGATGGCGCCTGAGGTTTCCCACTCTCTTCTTAGCTTTATAATTACATATTTCCCCATTGAAGTCTTACATTTACATTTTCTTTTTCGTGTTTTTACTATTTATCCTCAGGTTGTGATGAATACAAATGGATATAGCCTTGCCGTGGATATCTGGAGCCTGGGATGTACCATTCTTGAAATGGCAACATCAAAGCCACCATGGAACCAGTATGAAGGGGTGCGCTTTGGTTCACTTAAGATACCTTATTGCTTTCTCTATCTGAATTCTTACCTGTGCTAAACCATTTTCATTTTGTTGGATTGTGAAGGTGGCTGCAATTTTTAAAATTGGAAACAGCAGAGATATTCCAGATATACCTGATTATCTTTCGAATGATGCAAAAAATTTTGTGAAGCTATGCTTGCAGCGAGATCCATGTGCACGCCCTTCTGCCTCTCAGTTGTTGGACCATCCTTTCATTAGGGACAATGCAACAACAAAAATTGCTAACATGAACATAACTAGGGATGCGTTTCCCTATACCTTTGATGGGAGCCGAACACCGGTATTTCTTTCAATTCACTCGTGAAATTTTAAACAATGTTTGTTTTGCATTATTTTAAATGGCAGGTTTTGAATGTTAAGAGAGTTGTACAGAATTTGTGTGTCATGATTATTAGGATGGGATTGATTATTTGCATGGCATGATTGCCGGTCAATTGCAGATTGCAGAATATATCTCAATACTTTCATGACAATTTAACGTGATGGTGTAGAATTATATACAGTTCTCTCTATGATAATCCCATGGCTTGTAGATAACTTCATTCCTGGTTGGAACAATAAATCAGGTTCTGTTGATTTGATTTTGTCCCGAGTTTCATACAAGGTAGAAACGTCCTGTTGGGTGCACATTGATTAGTGCTACATGACTAGTTCTTTCACGTCCTACATAGATATGTGGCATTTAAGACTGTTAACTTCTAGAATATTCATTTTGTGTGTGCTATGCCATTTTCATCAGTCAATGTTTTCCTATATGAGTGAAAATCTGCATTGATGGCCCTTCATGCTCTTCAGCTTACCTTAATGAAGTTCAGCATAGGATATTTTCCATTTAAATGTCCTGTGATAATTTAACCATGTGCTCAATCAACCTAAGTTTATATCTATGTAATCCGGCTATGGTGTTTGTTGTCAGCCGGTGTTGGAGCTTCATTCCAACAGAACTAGTATCACTTCGTCTGATGGAGATTATGGAGCGAAGCCAGCTATGGTGAATACAAGAACGTTAAAGAGCCCAAGGTAGATGAGATATTAACTATTCGCATCTTTTAGAACTTCTTTTAGTAAATGCTTTGTTTATTTATTTTTTTTGCGTGGAAAATGATATGACAAGAGTCGTTTATATATAGAGATGATGTCAGAATGATGACGACGTCTTTGCCAGTATCTCCTTGCTCTAGCCCGCTACGGCAGTATGGACCTGCACATCGGAGTTGTTACCTTTCTCCTCCTCGTGCAGCATATGGTTTTGTTGGGCAAAATGGTTACGCTGTGGGCGACCATCCATTGTATCCCCACAAACTCAACGCAATATACAGTCACGATCCTTTCTTTGAAAGCTCTCTATTAAAAGCCCAAACGCCGGGCACATCACCAAGAAGAAGACCTATTTGAGAGGCTGGCTGTACATACCACCACCACAAACACTTTAGCATGGCGTCAAAAGACTTGGTTGTGGAGAGTCATAAGTTGGGTGTAATGTCATGATGTAGAAGTCCCTGCTTTGTTGAAGCATATGCTGGTGCAAAAATTTCACTCACAATCCGAGAGACGAGCCTGGTAAATTCTTTCTCAATGGTAATCTACAAGAGAAGAATACTAAAACAAGTGAAAAGAACTTTTGATGTGCGGAGTAAGATGTTGTGTTCTTTGATAAACAGCTTGTGACAGGGTATTCATAGTTATTGTAAATGGCAGGAGGGTGGCCTCTGTTGTTGTAAACATTCTTGTTGTAATCTAGTTCATTGCATAAGATTATCCATCCCTGTGTACTCTCAGTCTGGCAATCAAAAGTGAACGCTGTGCTTTTTCTGGGTCATTTTCTGAAGAGCCCCTCTCTAAAAATTTGTCTGGTTATTCATCATCCCTCGCACTGCCTACATTCTAATGGTATTTGATGGATGGTGAATGAGGATCGTGACATATACTGTAAACGTGTTGATGTGGCTGATGGTGGGTTGGTGCTGATAATACCCATGACAGGATTTATGTGCCAGATAAAGTTGGTCTCAAATGTATGTTGAAGAAGTCGGCAAACCTACAATGTCGACACGTGATTTTGTCTTGTTGCATTGTCCTATCTATATTCGTTGCAGGCTGCTCTAGATTAGTTAGCCGGTGGGTCTTTTGTTTGGTACTTTTGCATTATCAGTTCACATGTTTATGTCTCTCAAACGTTATAAACGTCACAAGCCATAAAACTAAAAATACACAATATTAACTACTACTATTCAGTATTCCCTACTTCCTGACGTCTATACCTCTCGTTCGTGCCGTCCAAATAACCGCATCCCACGCTTCGTTAGTCGTAGGCGACGTTGAATGAACGGCTAGATGGGGGTTTTCCATTTCTCATCTATCTTATTCCAGCTGAGGTGGGCTTTTGGGGCCCACTAACTGTTGACATAACAGCCCAATTGTGGAACTGATTACCCACTTAATCGAAGTCCATCGGGCCTTTAGAAAACAAAAAGGGTTCTCTATGCACTCTCAGTCCAGTTGGATAACCTAGGTCTGAATAGGAAGGCCCATTCATCTCCAGTCTCCCTCACCTCAGTGGCTTCCTTCTGTCGTCTGCTTCTGAGAGGGAAAATAAATAGGCTCCAAACAGGGGAGAAGAAACAACCGAAACAAGAGTTCCGTTCATCCTCTATTTTGTGTTATTCCAATGTTAATGCCCATACAATTTTTCCAATCAATCAAGAGCGATCCAGAAAACAGAAGAAGATGCCAATAGAGATGCCAAGAGGGCTGCCATTCTCGGTGGACACATGGAGTCAGAGTTCCAAGAGGAAGAGGCACCATTTTTTGACACATGCCCATAAAGACCACTCCTCGTCCATTCTATCCCATTCTTCTTTCCCTATCTATGCTACCCATCTCACAAAATCCCTTACCCTCCAATACTACTCACAGGTGATTGAGTTTTCCCCCATTCTTATTTCACAATTTGAAATACTATGTATCACTTGTGGGAGTTTTCCTTATGCCTCCGTGTGTCTGTTTGTTTAGCTTGATGATTCGTTGTTTTTCGGCATCGAAGTTGGTCAGTCGCTGATCATCAATGATCCGGATGGAGAGTTCACAGTTACGGCTTTTGATGCTAATCACTGTCCTGGTAATCTTTTATGCCTTCCACGTTTTAGGATTTTTCTCAATTGTAATGTAACTGCCTATCTGGGTTGATACTTTTTTGGTGTGGTTTCTCATATCTTATCAACGTTACATTTTCTCGGCAATCCTGTTGTTTTTTTACTCAATTGTATGTTTACATGAACTTAAAATTATTCGGTAAAGATTCATCCCACGCATTGTGCTTTATCTGTCTCTGATTTGTGAACTTCAGGAGCCGTAATGTTCTTGTTCGAAGGAAATTTTGGTAATATACTCCACACAGGGGATTGCAGGCTCACCCCAGAGTGTCTGAGATATCTGCCAGAGAGATATATGAGCAAGAAAGGAAAGGTGCCCAGGATCCAACTTGATTGTGTTTTCCTAGACTGCACATTTGGGAAATTCAGCCAAAAGTTTCCAAGTAAGCATTCAGCAATCCAGCAGGTACTCTCATCTGGCTTGTTGTATTGTATATGATGGTCCGAATTTCTTGGCCTACAATCTGATATCTGTGTTTCATTTTGACTGTCTATCATATTGGTCATTAGGTGGTATTATTCTTACTTCTGCTGATCCATATACTCTTCAAATTATTGGTCTATATGTTAGGATGGTTTAGATGAAGAAAATAGTTGGCACATTTGTGAATAGGCTCAAACAAATTACTCTGTAGGCTATGAAATTGGTTGTATTCGTTTTATAGCTATGCTTGCATCTCTTGCTAGTTAGAGTTAGTTTACTGGACTTAGTTGTTTGTATTCTCTCTGTCTTTAACTTTTAAGATTTAGTCTGTTGTAAGTTTCTCAAACTTTTTTATTTTTTGGGATTCTTTCGAAACAGGTTATTAATTGTATATGGGAGCACCCTGCTGCAACTGTTGTGTATCTAGCATGTGATCTCCTTGGTCAAGAGGATATTCTGTCTAATGTATCCGAAACATTTGGTTCCAAGATCTTTGTGGATAAAGTTGCCAACCCAGAATGTTTTCATTCTCTAATGCTGGTAGCTCCTGAGCTTGTCTCAGAAGATCCATCTTCCCGTTTCCATATGTTTGATGGATTTCCCAAGTTGAGTGAACGAGCAGCTGCAAAGGTGGTTGAAGCGCGAGCTAAGTGTCAAACTGAGCCTCTCATTATCCGCCCTTCAGCACAGTGGTACACCCTTGAGGAAGAGAATTCAGATGCCAAAATTCATCGAAAGTTGAGATTCAGTCAAGCGATGAGGGATGAATTTGGTGTTTGGCATGTTTGTTACTCTATGCATTCTTCTCGGGAGGAGTTAGAAAGCGCTTTACAGCTTCTTATGCCTAAATGGGTTGTCTCAACAACACCAAATTGCCGTGCTTCAGAGCTAGGTTATGTGATGAAACATTGCTTTGGCACTCGCCTAACCAAAGACGAGATTTTATGGAAGCTTTTGGGCATCAGAGTGGAAGCTTCTTCCGAGTCAGATGTACCAGCCAAATCTTTGTGTTATTCTCGGGTAGATGAAGTCCACACCCAAAACTGTACAGAATCATCATTGCCGCCGGCTAAAGTATCATCCACTCGTGTCTTGAGCTTAACTCCTCCAAGTAAAAAGCTAGCTTTGACTCTATTCGGAGGCGCTAGACTTGGAATTCGAAATTCTAGTTCCTTTGCAGAGGTGGGAAGTGATTTTGCTGAATATGAATTGCCACATGTGGTTGCCGGAAAGAAGGATCTTGAACTCCCAATTGAAGACGTTGCTACGTCAAGTAGTGAGAATAAATTGGAGAGTGATGTTATTGCAGAGCAATGCGAGGAATTGACAAATAAAGCACAGCGCAAAGCTTCTTACTTTTCACCCATTGGATCCTCAAAGAGCTTTGGAAAATCCATTAGAAAGTTGTACAGATCCATGAATGTGCCCGTCCCACGACCTCTTCCCTCCTTGGTGAAACTTAAGGATGCCAACAAGGGATATAAGAGGAGATTTGCGCTTTGATAATGTTTCATTTCATTCAGTACTGTTGAACAGTACGCACATTCTTCATTGGCCATTGGTTTCTTTCCGTTCTTATTCGGAACGTCACGTAGGAGTTAAAAGTGATGTACAATTTGTTTTCTCGTTCATTATAGAAAAGAACAACAGCTCTACACTGAACACAGATGATGAGATTCTGTGCAGTAAATCTGACTTTGATATTGAGATAGTGCTGGATCAGATAAAAAGAAGAAAAAAGACAAAACTTACACCGTAAAGGTCCGTTTGGTTTCCCTAGCACAAGGCTCTCGAGATAAAGAAATTTGGGCAACACCGTAACTTAATCAAATCAGACAACCCATCTGTATGCGGTGACAGCATGAAAGAAATTTAGGCATCCGCAACATAAAATAGACATCTCAAGTATTTGATTGTTGCTAATGCATAATTCTTATATTAAGGGTTCGGGTCCATAAGAGAGATAAATCAACATCGCCAAGTAAAAAATTTCAAATCTGTAACACATTAGAAGTCTTATAACAAACAAAACTAAACCAGGAAACCAACAAAATTCTCTTGTGCAGTTGATTCGTTTTAATTCCTCAACGATTGGCCTTGGCAACTCTTTCAATCTCGTCCTTCTTCTTGATAGCATAACTGCAACCACCGTGTGAACATATGAAAAGTCAAGCACATAGCACCACAATCATCATTCATAACATGAATCAATAACCCTGAGTAAGAAGCTAACCTGTTAGAAGAACCCTTTGCTGCATTGATAAGCTCATCAGCCAAACATTCTGCGATTGTCTTGATATTCCTGAAAGCAGATTCACGAGCACCAGTGGTGATAAGATAGATAGCTTGGTTCACACGCCTGAGAGGCGAAATATCCACAGCCTGACGTCGTACAACACCAGCAGATCCAATACGAGTGGCATCTTCACGTGGCCCACTGCAATCAACAATAACACAGATTTAATGAATGAGAGATAAATTGAAAAAGGTTTTCAGAGACCATACATGACATATCAACAACTACGCAAACTTAATCAGCTCCAATAATTACAGTTCATAGCTAGATGCTTTATCAAAATACCTGTTGATCACAGCATCAACAATGACTTGGATTGGGTTCTGATCAGTCAGGAGATGAATGATTTCCATTGCATGTTTAATGATCCTCACTGCCATAAGCTTCTTTCCATTGTTTCTACCATGCATCATGAGAGAGTTTGTGAGCCTCTCCACAATCGGACATTGGGCCTTTCTGAAGCGCTTCACTGAGTATCTCCCGGCAGTATGGGGTACATAGGTGGCATGCTTAGCTGACTGCACGCCGACATAATCTTGCAGTGACATGTCATTAACCTGACCCACATAGAACCAGTCAGAATAAAAATGACTACACCGATCAGTCTCAAGCGAAACCACAGAGCTCATGCAACCTGAACAGACAATTCAACAACGCTCGCAAGCAGATAAATAAAAAGAGTGAGGCATCATGCTCAACCGAAAAAAAAATGAATTGATTAGTCCAAAACCCGATGTCTCTAAACGGTACCAGGAACAAATGGATAATTTTTATTTCTCCACTAGGAGACCATTTAACTGAAATTGGGGAAATAATCAAACAGAAACGATACATCAATCACATCAACTAGACATAAACAAGCAGAAGCTAACAACATTACTACGGTGCGCACTTTAACTCAAACCTAAGTATAGTTAGATAATTCTACAAGTATATAGCAAAAAAACAAAGTCTAATGTTTAGCATTCAAAACAAATCTATTCAGGACCTAATTAATTAGATTCCACCAATTCCCAAAAGTACAGATCCACACAACACTGGCTAGAATTGCAAATAATGATGTAAAGTTTTTTTAAGAAAAAAAACTCGTGTACCTGAACATCCTCAAAAGACCAACGATTGAAAAGCTTCACTTCAAGCTGTTGAGTTACGTCCGTACTTGGTGGAACCACATCTGCCGCTGCCATGGTTACCTAACCTCCAAACAGACGCACATCCACAAACAATTTCACTTTGAAACCTTAGATACATAGTCATAAAACAAGTGTCTTGGAAGGCACGATAATGAAAAGAAACCGATTCGAGATATGCACCTGGAGAGGTATAGCGACCAAGTGCCGTCTTCTGCAGAGTGGCTGTGCTAACGAGGAGAAATCCTAGTGTTTTTAATATATATTCGGTGACCCGGGTGAAAATTTAGTTAGGGTTTTTGATGGTTATGTTGGTGGGTCTGCCGTTGGTTACCTGGCATATGGGTTTTCCTGGGCTTGGATCGCTATAGTTGGGCTCTTTACCCTGTCCTATTGTCGTTTCTATTTATTACCCAAATGGGAAATCCTTACTTAATGGTCCGCAGAGAAATTGTTTGGATTACTGTTAAGTAAGCACGGTCCACAAATTGCAAATTAGAAAAAAACCGAAGAATAGAACTTCCAAAAGACGCGCCATCCACTCAAGCAAACGACTTGTCGTTTTACCATCAAATTGTCGTATCAATTCTTATTTCTTACCCAACAGAATAACTTCACAACGTTAGGAATGTTTCCGTCTGCCTCTTTGGATTCCCAACCGTCCAACGGATATTTCAGTTTTATGTTTTCATTTATGTCTCTTTGGTTTGCTGTATATATACCTATTTGTTTTATTAATTTATGTATTAGTTTATTTGAAGTGGGTCCGACTCCCCAGAAAGTACTGCTTCCCGTCTTAAATGGGAGTTAATAATAATAAGCCAGGAACACTGTTTTTAGCTTAACGATACTTTAACAACTATTTTTTTTATTATGGTAAAATTTATGTGGTTCACCAGTCAAATTCTTTAAAGAGTCTGTAACTTCTGTGCAAAGCCCTCCTACCTTACGATTTCGTTGGACTTTTTGAGTTGTCCAGGCAAAGCGTTTTTCAATGGCAACCAACAAGGATGACATAAAAGTCCACAACAAACAAAATGACTCTACATTTATTCAAAAGAAAAATGACACTACAAGTGGGAAAGACTGGCTAGCTTTCACTGGTTTATACGAGAAAGGTAAAAGCTTTCAGCATACTAGACGACTGACGACTTGCACTAAATGCTTAACTTCCTCAAAAGGTCAAGCCCGCGGGAACAAAAACAAGCTTTTGTCACCACACCATACTGCATGGTGCTGTAAATAATGGTTGCAATCTTATAACCTCGCTTCAGAGCAATCTTAAATGAGTTGGGGCACCGCTCTGCAATGTTTGTCCTCAAGGCTACAGATTCTCATTTGAGTTTCATGTAAGAACGGTTCATCTCTGCGCGCCAGTAAAATGTGATGAGGATATACGTACAGTGCATATGAACAAATGTTAATGGCCCTCTCTGTGCATAACAACATATATATCCAGGCCTCTTCCTGTTCTGCTAGCCGATAGGAAGAATGATGCCTAACCTTGGCTCTCTTCCTGTTCTGACTAGTTTTAAGAAAATGAGTTTGGAGATTAATGCTCTGAAGTCAGGATGTGAATTATTTTATTAGTAAGGTTTTCACTTTTGACAATAAAAATCCGATCAATTATGTAATTGTATAAAATATTTTTCTACTAAGAAAACTATATATATATTGCTGGTGAGTCTTAATTTAGATGGTATAACCTTTTGTGAGGATAGGACAGATTATTGGGATATTACCCAGCTATCTAGATCATAAAATGTATAGAAGAACATCTTATCTTATCGGCCGTAGAATTAATGGTTTCCGACATGATTAATCGTATCTTGTCAAACACATACCTTATATTTCTTAATTTTTTTGGGTTTGCATAGACATCTATTAAGGGAAACATTCTACCAATACAGTATTTCTAAGCAAGAATGATTCATTAAATAGAAGATCTACAAGTATAAGAAAACATAAATTCTAAACCATACTTGACCCTTCTGTTTTCTACCCTCGATATCTCGTATGGAAAGCTGTTTGAGTTCTCAGCTGTGCATCATGTATCCTATGCAACCTGATTATACAGTGCTAATTCTCTTGTTATCTGGACAGATTGGCATTGGATGTCAATGCTTCCAAGTATGCGAATTCATATGTAATTAGTTGTTATCTATCAAGGTCTTTATATAGTTACAAAACAAAGTTGGTTGATTTACTTGCCTTTTAAATCGACACAGACCTTATCTCCTCAGAACTAATTACACCTGACAGCAAGTAATTCACCAACTCTCCATCGCAACAATTAATACTTTTCCTTTATTGAAAATATTGATGAACTGCATGCAATGAAATTCTTCCAATTTAATCACATGATTTTGGATGCAACTTAATTACTATCAACCCTTGAAAGCATAAAAATGGAAAAAGGTTTATGCCAAAGTCTAAAAATGGAGATTAGTGAGGTGTACAGTAAGAGAGAGAAAGAGTAGAGTTGTTAAGAAACTTAAAGGGGTGGACATAATTATATGGGAGAATAATAAGGCCAGTGGTTTCCCTCCCTCGGTCTAAGATTCAGCGCTCATACCTGTACAAGTACGTTTCTGTATAGGATGTTTCTGATCCCGTGTATATATAAGAAAAGTGACTTCTCAACCGAACCCTAAAAACTATCTTCTTTTACTTTTCTTTCTGTGCTTGGTTTTGTTTCGTATGAGCCTTTGCTTAGTCTTCATCTTTCTTGTTTGTTAATTCAGACCATAAATATTTCAGTTTGGTTGGGGTCGATTTAAGAACTTCAACTACATATATGGAAGACTTTAGAGGTAGCAGCGATATGAGTGACAAGGGTTGCCATAGAGGGCACTGGAGGCCAGCAGAAGATGAGAAACTCCAGCAACTTGTTAATCAATACGGTCCACAAAATTGGAATTTCATAGCCGAGCATTTCCCAGGAAGATCAGGTAGCATCCTAACAAAGGAATCTTCTCTTTCTCTTTCTTTCAGTTGCTCAAGTTTTAAGAAATGGCGTTTTCACGCTTGGTTTCTCAGTGGGGTTCTTTTTTTTTTTTTTTTTTTTTCTGACTGATTTGTAGGTAAAAGTTGTAGATTGCGATGGTACAACCAACTGGATCCCAACATCAGCAAGAAACCCTTTACGGAAGAGGAGGAAGAAAGGCTCCTTAATGCTCATCAGAGGCAAGGCAACAGATGGGCTTCAATAGCCCGACTCTTTCCTGGTAGAACTGACAACGCTGTCAAGAATCATTACCATGTTGTTATGGCAAGAAGGAAACGCGAACGCCAAGCAGTCCATGGTAACAAAGGTTTCGGAGTTCATCCTAGCATGTCCAACAAAAAAATTTGTGCTAGTAGCAACTTAACTGGGAGATGCTTTGAGGTTAATCAACTTGAATATGGCGCTAAATTATTTAGTCTTCTAAACTCTGAAAGAAAGGCTACCTTTCCCATGTCCTCAAGCTCATCACCTCCATGGACTATTAGCTCAGCCATCGCCTGTTTTGATGTGTTTGACGAGAAAAGGAAGGGCTACCATCCTAACTCAAGTTCTTCCTTGGCTGAAATGCAATCATATGGTAGGAGTGGATCTTCTTATCACTACCAACCCAATCCTTCCGTCCAATCAAGTGGCCAGCATACTCTTCGACCTAGGATTTCTAGCTCCAAATTTAATTTTCCCAATCTTTCAACACTGATGAGCAATGGTGATTGGCGTGGGAGCAAAGGAAAGATGGTTGACGACTCCGCCGCGTGTCCAAAATTGTCCATGGCTTCACAATCAGATGGAGTAGATGGAGCAATCAAACCCAAGGATGTATCCTTCATAGATTTCCTTGGTGTTGGATTATCTTAGAGTTTAGTCGGGTTACCATTTGTTTATGCTTATGTAAACATACACATGACCACAGTCTTGGGATTATCTTTCTTATTTTTTCTGTCAATTTCAATTTCAAGTTCTTTCAGTTTTAATGCATATGCTATGAGAAGGCAGCTAGCTCCATTTTGATAATAATAGTAAAAAAAACCCCCTCTATTTAGCTATCTGTATCGCCTCTTATTTGTTGGTCTTAATTAATCTCCAATAGTCTTCCTGTAAGGAATTCACGAGTTCTCATCTTCGATCATTTGATTATGCTTGCTGTATGATAATGCTAGCGCTAGCAACTTTGCCTATCTGGAAAAATCTTATAGATGGCTTGCTTGAGATGAAGACGATGCAATTCTATGCTTCATGAGCTAATATCTGTTGGTAGATCAATCAGTAGTCTTCAGATAAATGGCGAACAAAACCTTAATGGATTTCCCAGTTGAAATCATAGTCTCCTCATTGTATGCGTTTTGGGAACTTGGACTCCTATATTCCATCCTTCCTATATATATATATATAATTCCTCCTCATTCTGCGAGTTTGGTTGCTTGATTACTCTGAAGAACATGAAGGTTTCTACGGTTTGCTGGAAGACTGTAAAGGGCTAGAAAAGATGGCTTCAATTCTCAAGCCTGGAAGAGGCCCATGAAAAAGGAAAAGTTCCAACCCCGGATGGACAAAATTTTCGGTGGAATAGAGTTTTTCCAATTTAAATAGACTGCGATTCATAAAGCGAATCCAAGTTTCTCACTGTATCAGAAGTTGACCCAAGTCCAGAGGAATAGAGATTCACGTAGTAAAGCCCGTGATCTGACGGGCCGTCTGGAATAGTTATACTGGGTCGGAGACGGTGGGAGGGAAAATGATTTATAAAAAAAGATATAGAACCTTCGTATGTGTTCAAAATTTTACTACTTTGGCAAATAACATCAAGTTTCTATTCTGTATTGAATATGAAAGTAATGGTGTGTATATAGATCTCTTTTTCTTGGGGGATCAATGCAATCTCCATATGTACATTCATTTTACAATTTCCTGATCGATCACAAAGGAATAGTCAAAGCCAAAGAAAGGAGTCGAAAGCAAAATATCTCCAAGAAAATCGCTAGTCCGGCAAGGTAAACCAAAACTTGGTACTGAGATTCCCTCCCTGCCAAACTGCAAAAGCATTACCTTACCTGACCGCAGGTGCTTTGGGATCTCAGCTGACAACTGCACGGCACGGCCGCTTGGATAACATGGCTGAGCACAAAAAATAACCTTTGCTCGAAAGCTACTTATGCAGATCAGTACTGATGTTCTTCAAGTCAATCTAATACGAGTTACAACCTCACCTGCCGAATGTTGTGTAGCTCAGACGCACACACTGCGCTGAAAGTACCAGGATGAACCCATTTTCCCTTGCTTCATGAATAGAAGCACCAGGATGACGAGACATTACTTTGCAGCTGGGGGCATGCCATTGGATACACCTCATCGGCAAAACCTGAGACAAATTCACATTGCCATGATGCAGAAGATACCAACCCAACTAGGCTAACATTTCTCATGCATATTCCACCAAATGGTGCCTCCTGAATGCCCAACAATACCGGGGCTTTTGTTGAATTATAACTTACAACGTCGCGGATGTAAACACCCATCACAACTGGAAGTGCCTTTGGATCCCATCCTTCATCAGGGTGGTCATTAGAGCCTCTACTGAACCTAATGGGAACCTTGACTCTGTCCATCGTTACATTGCTAATAGTGATATTAGAAATATATCCTCCTCTCCCTTTATCAGTCTTAATCCTCACTCCAGCTGCTGAATTCCAGACATGCAAATCTTCAATGGTCACGTTGAAGATACCTCCAGACATTTCACTACCTATTCCAACCCCCGAGCAAGTTGGGGTGGTACCCGAGACTCTCCTCACTATGATGTTTGAGCTTGGATGAGCCATCTTTATACCATATTGGTCCCATCCACTCTTCACTGCGACAAGATCATCCCCACTTTCAATGTAACAGTCTTCAATACAAACGTTTGTGCATGAGTCTACATGAAGCAAAAAGAAAAAAAATAGATTCAGAATGAGCTTAGTGCAGGTCAGGGCTCTGATTCGATGCACAAGTAGAAAAATATAGCAACAGGTTAGGAGCATACCAGGATCTATGCCATCAGTATTAGGTGCATTAAGGGGAGCCAATATTGTCAAGTCTCGAACAACAACATTGCTGAAACAGATAATTAATTACCAAATGAAAAGAATTAATATTATTCCAAATGCAAAAAGGAAATACTTCATACTTGGGTCCATCGTATAAGTCCAAATCTTTAGATCTCAATACCAAATTTATTCAGATTTCAGATTTAGGTATCTGCAAACCTATCTCCAATCACAATAATCTAAAACGCATCTCATTATTTTGCTACAGCAAACAATAATCATATTGGAGGCTAAAGGGTGGAATCCAACCTGCAGTAAATAGGATGTATCGTCCAGAAAGGAGAATTCCTCAAGGTGAGATTGGAGATGAGAATGCTGTGAGAGTTCATCAGTTCTACCAGGTGACCTCTCGTGTGCTCCAATGTTCTGTTCCACCATAAATCCCACCACATTTTCCCCTGACCATCAATTGTCCCATTGTGTCCTGCAAACCCGTAAAATGATTAACATTCGGGATAAAATATGGACCCAATGATAAATCGACTGTTCTGCAAGCGTTCTTAGCTTTATGCAGAACCAAGTAGCTGAGCAATATTCATGATCAAGAGTTTGGACCACAATTAAGAGGCAGGAATTAGCATACACTGAAAGTTGTTTAAGACTTTAGCCAATGAAAGTTCTACTGAAGGTAGGTTATTTGTCCAAAAGTTGTGAATTTTAGGCAAAAAAGTTTAAATCACATTATTCAACATTTTTTAAAAAAATAGAAAAATGCTAAAAAATTTAATGCATGAAATTAGTCTCTTGACCAAAACATTGCATTGAATAAATGCTATTTTCCCCATCTTTCCAGACTATTTCCCTAGCCAAGCAACCAAGTCATACCTGTAATGACTACATCTGTAAGACCATTTCCATGAATAAGGCTGATATGTCTTCCACCTTGTCTCTCTCTCCCCCTACCATAGGAAGGCAATGGCTCTATAATAGGCCATTCCTCTGGGAGCTATTACCACAACAAACAGTTCAGTGGCGGAGATTGTTATACAAGTGCCAGGCATTGAGAAAGTTAATAGCTATTGCTTTATGCTTTCCCTTGGATGTTGATAAAGAACATTATCATAAAGTTTGGGGTCCAGTCGAAGCAATAAGCTAAACGGTGCATGCAGATAGCATCATATGCTAACAAATACGAGAGAAGAAGAAGAGGAATAACCTTCACATCATGCAGAGGAAATGGTTCTGCATAACTTAAAACAAAAACTTCACTTAAAAAGAAAAGAATTGGATCAATGAAAAAAAGAGAGCATGCTTTAACTTTCGCTATACCCGACCAAATACAGATCCATTCTTCAGCTTTACAATAAAAGTTAGCAGAAAGTTAAAAGCAAAAGTCAAACATCCATGAGAATAATAGGCGTGACCACGAGTTCATCTATGCTCAATCAAGTATAAATTACAGTATAAAAATCAAAAAGCAAATCCTTCACCACTTTCTCCAGAAAGATCTCTTCCATCACCGGCCGTTGCTCCGCGAATATTGATTAGTCAGAAACAAATTGAAAGCTTAAAAAACATTTACTATTGCTTTCTTGAAAGATGTGGCAGGAACTGGACACTATAATAAGATATTCTTTTCAGATTTTGAAAGGACCAAATACAATGTATACAATCAGTGTAAATCGAACAATATAATGAATAGACTCCAGAAAATTAAAACTTTACGATAATAGAACTAAAATAAAAAATCAGAAAAAATAAAAGAATTACTACGGGTACGATACCTGAGAACCCAAGATAACAGCACCTTCTTCAAGGAACAAGGTGAAATGACTGGTGAGATTGAAGGAGCCTGTCAGGAACCTGCCCTTAGGTACATTCAGCTGGGACCCACCAGAGTCGGTGAAACGCTGCATGTAATCTACGGCCTTGCGAAACGCTTCCGTATTCGACGTTTTCCCATCCCCGACTCCGCCAAAGTCCTCGATCGACATCACGACTTTTCTCGCCGGTGGCTTTCTGAAGAACCACGAGCAGCTCTTTGCACTGCCCGAGATCATGGATTCCTCCGTCGCCGACGGCTCCGATATCAGCTGGGGAGGGTAAAGGGTCCTCGTCGTGATTTGGAAGGACAAAAGAGCTATGAACGTGAGAAAGAGAAGGAGACGAGACCATGATGAGAACGCGGCGACAAAATTTCCCTTGATTGCACCGCCGCCGCCACCACCACCACCAACGTTTTGTTTCTCAAAAAAATCCATCTTCCTTTGCATGCATATATAACAAAAAGAAAAAGAATAAACCACCCTCGAAGGCTCCGGAGAAAACAGCGATGCGAAGGTGGCTTCTGATTTGATTGGATACAAACACCTAGCCTTGAGCTTCTCTTTATGATGTTTGCTTATCTTACGATATATCCCTTGCAAAACCACTCTAAAATCCCTTCCAGATCATGACATGAATACCAAAAAAAAAAAAAGAACCAATCCTATGTTTGCGTAAACGGGTCGGAAGAAGCAAAGATACGGGTGTTTGCAACGTAAGTTGTCAGTTTTTTTATTTTTTATTTTAAATTTACAAAGTGGAAAGCCAAGCCACTCGGAAGGACGAGGAAGTGGCAAGGTATTCGATCACTCCTAAAAAATTGTTGGAGAAACCAAGTCAAAAGAGAGAGATAGAGGGAGGAAAGTTGTCGCAGAGAGGGAAGGAACTTTCAAGCTTCGGAGATTGAGACTCGGGTCAGGTTTGAAGTGGGTCCGGGTTTCAGAGGGAGAGATGGGATCCGGTTTGTTCGGTGGATTCACGGGGAGATTGATGAACGAAACGCGCGATGCGAAGGGTGTTGTGCTCTACGTACAGGCTCATTAACCGCCTCGTGGCGCGTACTGTGAAGCGGGCGTGTGAGCGTAGAAAAATTGTAGTGGTTAAGTGACGCGGAAGATTCGCGTGAAGACGGCTTTTTGTCTATTTCGAAGTACTAAGGGAAAGAAGGTGGCTCAAGGAAGCCGATACTCACGGTAGAAAAATGTTTCTTTGTTAATGTCTACGAAACTGGAATCAAATATTATTCTATTAATATTTTTTATACTATTTATTTTTTTAATGAGCATTATTAATAGGGATTGGAATATTTTTCAACCTTTTTCCTAGAAGTAATATAATGGAAAAGTTCTCTACGAAATAAGCAAAAAATTAAAGCATTGTGGAGATAGAAATGTAATTTCCTCTCCCTGTTAGAATCTTCTAGATCCATTAGTTTGTGTTAGAAGTCTGACCGCTTAGAGTTCCATGAAGGTCGGCACAGCACTAACATGCATCTATGACAGGCTTTGGTCCATTGGGTTTGTCAGAAAATGTTATGACTAAACACTATGGCCCAGTTAGAGTTCACAAAATTAATGGGCCACACTGAGATGGCCACCATTACCATATGTGTAATTGTTGCGAAGTTTAAAAAAAAAAGCATCAGCAAAACATGTATAAGACTTTTTATTACACAAACAGCAATCTGATAAACTTTACTTACAGTTCATGAAGCCACACAGACAAGCTCTGACAAGCAACCGGGCGAGGCATTAATTCCAATTCTCATCACAGCTTATCACATTGCGTGGGAAGGAAAGAAAGAGTTTCCTTTCCAAGATCATGTGTAACCAGCAAGTTTTGTTGTTGAATGTTGCCAAAAATGGACGTGCCACTGGATCCTCCCATGGCCAAGCAAGCTATTCCCAAGCTTGAATCGCCGATCATATAATTTTCACCTGGCAATTCAAGGTCCGCTCCATGAAAATGGAATACCAACTTTGGCACTTTTATGTCAGTCGTGCCCGATGGCAAGGTAAAGCAAAGGTCAAGCCCCGTGGAGACAGAATTGTCCACTGGAAGATCCATTTGAGAAGTGAATTCCTTTTTGACCAATTCGAAAGCGGTCTTCTCCAGGTAGGTTATTGTAGTGCCAGAGTCGATAATTAGGCCACCAGTGCCATCATCTTTGAGTGCAAAAGTGGATTTCTTGATGTCCAAGCGAGTATCACCCACTGAGATACCTTCAAGGGAAAGATAGTAAAATGATGGCTGTGATGGGTTTTGAATCAATGGAGTGGTTTTGATTGCATCTGATGCTTCTTCTGCATCTGCAGCAGATCCCATAAACAGTGTACCCGTTTCTTTGTCGTCAATGGAAGTCAGACAATAAGAGAACTTCTGTTCCTTGAGTTGGGACACCAACGACAAAGGTCCACGCCCGAGTCCTACAAGTCCCGCACCCTGGGCGAAGCCATCTCCTTGGTTATCTTCTCCACAACCAAATGCAATATTCGGTACAGCAACTTTCCCAAACGTGAAAGTTTCACTCGCCATAACACCTTGTGTGGAAGAATAATCACCATAGGCATATAGATACTCGCATCCGCTGTTGCATGTGGACTGAGGTAGTGCTGCACATAATTGGCTCGTACATGACAAAGTGGAGAACGAAGAAGACTTTGTTGGATCAAATATAGGAGTAGTTTGATCATAGCACTGCGTGCATGGCTTGCACTGGGTCCAAATCAGATCGCTACCGGTGTCCATTATCGCTGAGTAAGACTCTGATGGCGTCCCGATCCCCAGAGTCATCAGGAACTCACCATTCCCTGAAAAAACCGGGGCTTCGACTTCCAAACTAGTTGAAGCTGCTGCCAAGACCATTGCGTTGAGCCTCTCCATCCTGTGTTTTGCACGCTTAACACCACGTTGAACACGCTCAAATTTGGTTAAGTTCTTACCCGAATCAACATGTTTGAGCATAACTCGGAACCCATTGTGTGGCTTGGGATGTTCAAAAGTTCGCCTAGATGCAGATGCTCCAGGACAAGCAAATAACACCATCAGTGCTAGAATCGGCAATAGAACTAAAGGCAACAAGGAATTGGAAGCCATGAATAGCTCGCGCAGATAATACGAGAGGATTGAATCGCATAACCAGGAGTGCTACTTTGATGAAAGATTTCGAGCTCACGAAATAAAATAGCGCAGGAAGCTCAAGATGAGTGAAGAATACAAATTATGAGGCGCTAGTGGAAACAAAGACATTTCAACTTGGATGGAGAGGTTGGGGTATCATCGAGAATGAGATAAACTATTGGACTAGCGTGGTGGTTGAGGCAAGTAGGATAGATAACCAACACCGTTTGATGCAAACATTTCTTCAGGCAGAACTCTTTTTGGGCTTCGCTGCCGTTTCTCCCATTTATATGTGCAGAAGAATTTCTTTTCCTTTGATTGCAATTAATGATCATTTTGAGTAAGGTGCAAAACACTACACAACTCGACCGATGATGTACTTCGAGGCAAGCAGCTTGGTGTGCTCACATCTCCGGGTGATGACCAAGTTTCTTTACGTGATTCCTATTATAATCCCAATATGTATCATGCAAGAGATATATATGATTGAGCTTGGTTGGGTGATTTGGTTAGAAGATGAGGATATTTCGATAAAACAAAGAAAGTGGTTTGATTGTCCATTTATGGTTGGTTTGCTGATGTATGATGTATGATGTGCGGCCCTTTTGTTATATTAATAAATACAGTGAAATCTTTGATGTACAGAAAAGGCTTTGCAGAGACGGAAGATGACCGTATTTAAGAAAAGTTTGATTATGAAGGAGGCAGATTCCAGTATCCACATACTATTAGAACAACAGTACCATTTGTAAGTCTTCACTAAAGCACAAAACTTGATAGCTGCCGTTATAAACCAATACCAAAAGGTTGCTTGGGTCGAGATTTACTCTTACCCGGCAATTTCAACTCGTTAGGATGTTCTTCCTCTTCCACCATCTTTCTCCAAGCTACCTCTTCCTTTTGTCTTTGAATCAGTTCCAGCTCACGAAATCGTTCTTCCTCTTTCCGCTGTAGCTCTAAAGCTTCTCTTCTCTGAGATTCTTCCACTCTCCTCCTATTCTCTTCCAGCATCTTGTCGAGCTCCTCTCTCTCTTTTTGAGCTTGTTCCTGGCGATATACGTTCCCAGCAAGACAGTTGTTAGAACCAAATGGGTCACAGGACAGCCGCCTGAACTCATATTGCTAATTCAATTGCATAAAATAGAGCTTTCAAGTTTCAAGTGGTCATCAAATTTCATTATCAGACAAATTTAATGACAGGAGACGCCTTAACCTAGCTAAGCATAAAGAAGTGAAAGTGGGATACAGAAAACGGAAGAGACAATAATGTGTTCTGCCTGCTGGGAAGTGGCAGGTCCATATCCCAAGTCAAATTCACTGACGGATCACATAGCTTATCCCGCAGAAGCCAGTGTAAAGGCTGCTTGGTGAGGAACAAATTGAATGCCCATCGTAGCTCTATATTTCAGAGAAGAAGAATAACTATTCCTGTCAACTTTCCACCTCTAAGTACATTTTAACATATACAGACAGATCTTCGAACAATAATTGTTCAATCTCAACCAATCTTTGACACAAAAACATTCACACAAATGGTAACTCCAACAAAGCAATCCAAGTAGTTAGTTGCCAATGAGAATCAAGGAGACAAACCTAATTGCTAGTGTCACCATGAGTCAACAAAATATGCCGCGGATAGTTCTCCAACAATACCCTGTTCTAAGACAATATTTCAGGAAAGATAAATTGAAAGATGTAGTCAATCATGCTCTATTATAGCTAGAATCACCATTGTAACAGTATTTCTAAACCTCAACTCTCATACTCTTACAATTCCTACCTTTCATCACTGCTATCAATAGAAAGTCTTGGTTTTTATGAAAACGCATACTTTCATCTAAAACTACTATGCCTTACTTTATGCAGTGAAGTGCTGACTTCCCAGATAGGACATGCTTTTACTGGTGTAACATAACCAGTCAAATAATAAGATATGGGAAAAGAGATGAATGATTAGTCAGGTTAGTGCCTCAAGGATTGAGTTCCAAAGTGAAATTGGAAAAATGCAAGCATTTGTGATTTATGGGAATTGATGATTTTACTCACAACCGCCACAAGGGTACTAAAAGATTGATAGTTTTTAAAGAAGGACTGCCAAGAACACTAAAAATTGTGATAAAAAATATGCAGCAAAGGGCAATGACTGGTGCAAACCTAGCAAAGTAGTTCCAAGGAACTTCTTATCAATACAACTCTATGTAGAGCATTAAGACTCGAACCGTATCTACATTTTACTCGATTGTATGAATTGAATGGCCGCGTTCATGGCTCAAGAATTATTGATATGTATCTATCAGAAGTGAAAAACAAGACTGAAAGTCTCAAAACTAAGCAATATTGTTGGACCATAACAAACATACAATATATAGTTGCGAATCAACAAAGAAGAACTCGAAGACTCCTTACTTCTTTGCGTCTAGCCTCAGCAAGAGTAGCTTCTTTTTCTTTTTGCAATTGGACCACAATATCATCAAACAATTTCTTCCGACCTTCTTCTATCCGCCTAGCAATCTCTAACTTAACTTCCTCTGACTCCAACCCCTCTTCTACATTCTTTCGAATCGTTTCCTCCAGTCTTCTTGCCGTCTCTTCCTCCAATAATTTCACTTCCGCCTCACGAAGAATCCTGACATTCAACATGGAGTCATCGAGAAATTTACTGACGACTAACGCACATCAAAACGCGTTTCTTGCACAACACATAGCAGAGAAGATTGAATCGATTACCTTTCCTTTTCTTCCTCCTCCCTCCTGACCTTCTTGACCGGAATGATTCGTTCTGTCGATGGACTGCGTGACGACGAGTCACTCCGCGTCAGATTCCTACTCCTACTCCGGTGCTGGCCCCGCCTCCGCGGCGCTGGCGAGGGAGTTTTGCGGTGGCGGTAACTTGGTGAGCGACTCCTACGATGACGTGGAGAAGCAGAATCACTCCTTCGCCTGCTTCAGCAAGTCGGAAATTGGAACGCATAAACCGCAAAAAAGGACAGAATTTAAACGTGAAAAATAGAAGAAGAAAAAACCTGGAGGAGTAAGGAGAGCGGCTGCGGTCCCTTCTGCTTCTTCTGCGATAGACAGGAGACCTTGAGTGCCTCCGCCGGAGAGACGGCGAGCGAGATAGGCTTCTAGCCATATCCGATTCTCTCCCTGCCTCCTCCCAATTAATCAAAAGAAAAGTTGAGTTGTCATCTCGATCGACATAGTATTACACATACGGCAATACCTAATTGCAACAATGGATGGCTACTCATGAAAAGAAAAGAACATTAAAAAAGGGGAGACCGATGGTTCGGTAATTTGGTTACTGAATTAAAACGCAAAATATATATTAAAAGATCATATATTTTTATATGATTAAAAATATTTAAAACAGCCCATCTACATCCCAGTTATTTGTGAGAGAAATAAATGAAATTCATATATATTCATTATTCAAATTGGGCGTCACATTTTTGCTTTTTTGGATATAACGTTATTACTGCATAAAATGCTAACATAAAGATTTTCATGCTGCTAACGCTGCAAATTAATATATGATCTCTCTCAATCAGGAATTTTATGTAAGAGTAGGAACCAGACATCACTACAGAAAATTTGCTGTTGTCTATATTCTTGAAGATGCACTAAGAGGCGGTTAAGGAAAAATTGCAAGGGAGTGTTTTTTACCGTATATTGTTGTTTTAACATGTTCTTAGTAAAATATTTACCGATGATGCAATGACGGAGGAAAGGACGTGCAGAGCACAACTTGGAATGATTTTCGTGTTTAAGAAACAAATGCAAAACCGAGGCAGCTTTCAATGAATGGCAGCTGTGAAAGTTGACCAATATATTATAACAAGTAAACGGACGAGGTTTCTTTACAATAACCGGATCAGTCCAAAGAAAACCAAACCAGCCAAAGAAAAGGTCAGTGGCACCGTCTGAGTTGACGTTCTGCCACCTCCTTTTCTTTTGTTTCTCTGATACATCAGAGATTGCAAACCCAGATTATTCATTTAGCCATTTTTGTTTCGGACGCTAAATTTCTTTGGTTAACTACTAAAAGATAACAGGTTGATCTGGATGCAAAAATCTCCAGGTCACTTGATTGCATCGCCCGTACTACATTTCCCGAGCTAGATTCTTGGATGTATTAGCCTTTGGGAGAGAAATTAAGTCTTCGGTAATAGGAGCTTTGTTTAGCATCTTCCCTTTTTCTTTGGCCTTTTGTTCCTCTTCATCTGTTAACTTCCCTTTCCCTTGGTGACATTGTTAAACTTGTCCTCCAATGCCTACTATAGATAGCCCGGAAGAAGAAGCCTCCTCATTTATGTCTCCTGCATGTCCTTATGATGTGTTCTTGAGCTTTAGAGGTGAAGACACTCGATATAACTTCACTGATATTCTGTACTCAGAGTTGTTTAGAGAAGGATTTCTCGTGTTCAGAGACGACGATGAGATTGAAAGAGGCAAGAACATCGAGTCAGAACTGGAGAGAGCAATAACGGAGTCAAAAATATCCATAATCGTGATTTCAAAAGATTATGCATCTTCAAGATGGTGTCTTAATGAGCTGGTGAGAATCATGGAACGGCGAAGTCATGGACACCATGTGCTGCCAGTTTTCTATCATGTCGATCCATCCGATGTCAGGAAGCAGAAAGGGATCTTCGAAGAAGCTTTTGTAAGGCACGGGAAGCGCTTCGAGAAGGAGAAGGGCAGAGTGCAGGGATGGAGATCAGCACTAGAGCAGGCCGTTGATTTAGGAGAAATGGTTTTAAAAGATGGGTAGGTAGTAACAAAATATCATTACATCATAGATTTCTCATCAAACTATATCGTGTTAGATTACATTAAATGTCATTATTTTATATCCCTAATCAATAGATCCAAGAACGTCATGACTTGAAGCTAGCAGAGATTGAGTTTTAGGATGATTTGCAGGTTTGCCTTATATAATGAAAAGCTGGCTTTTCACTCCAATGAACATTTAACTTGTTTTGGGTGGGTTTATTCATAAAAAAAAATAAATTTGTTGGTGTTCAATGCATGATTTTCAGCTTTGTTGTGCTGTTGTATAGCAGGTCTGAATCTCAGTTTATTCAGCATATTGTCCAACAAGTTAAAAGCAAAGTGCGACGCAAAAGCGTTAATGTTCCGGACATTATGGTGGGAAGAGAATCTGAAGTGGAGGTCATCAACTCATGGATACAAGATGGGGTAGATGATGTTGGTATTGCTACAATATCAGGAATGGGTGGCATTGGTAAGACAACGATTGCCAAGATCGTTTATAATATGAACGTGGGCAGATTTGAAGGAAGTAGCTTTCTGGAAGATGTTAGAGAAACATCAGAACAGCCTAATGGGTTGGCTGGTTTGCAGAGGAAACTTTTATCAGATCTTCTGAAACGAAAAGCAGAAAAAATATACAATGTGGACGAAGGGATTATGGAAATCAAAGATGTTATAAGCAACAAAAGGGTATTTCTTGTTCTTGATGATGTGGATGACTTGGGCCAATTCGAGGCAATAATTGGCATGAGGAGATGGTTTTATCCGGGAAGTAAAATTATCATAACAACAAGAAATGAGTGTCTTCTACGGGCTGATGAAGTCAATGAGATGTTCAAAATTGAAGAATTGAATTATAAGGAATCTGTTCAGCTCTTCTGTTGGTACGCCTTTGGCCAAGATCGCCCCAAGCGTGGTTATGAGAAGTACACTCAGAGCGTGGTGCATCACTGTAATGGGCTCCCTTTGGCTCTTCGGGTTTTGGGTTGTTCTCTGTTTGACAGGGCTACAGATTTTTGGGAAAAAGAAGTACAAGAATTGACAACCATTCCTAACGGTGATATACTCCAAGTACTAAATATAAGCTACGATTCCCTAAAGGATGATCATGACAAAAGCTTATTCATTGATATAGCCTGCTTTTTCATTGGAGTGGATGTGAATACAGCACTAAAAGTACTAGATGGTTGTAATTTCTACGCTAGAATCGGGATTGAGAATCTCAAGGATAGATGTCTGATAACGATCACTGCAGAAAATAATCTGATGATGCACCAGTTGATCAGAGACATGGGGAGGGATATTGTTCAGAAAGAATCTCATGATGAGCCTGGAAATCGTAGCAGAGTGTGGAAGGATGAAGATGCAGTGCTTGTACTGAGAGAAAATACGGTTAGAACCTGCACCTTACGGTCTGGTCGCATGGAATGAATGACTATACATGCATTTGGAAGTAGATTACCTTGTTGCATATATGATTTCTGAAACTTACAGTTTTTCTCTTATATTCTGTGGAGCAGGGCACGGAAGCCATTAGAGGTCTTAGTCTGAAACTCTCCATTGCAATGTTGATGGAGGATAAGCAAGGGATATCAATCCCAAATACTAATTCTTCCAAAAGGCGTCATGATGAAGATCATGCCAGCAATTTGAAGCTAACTCATCGAGGAAATAGTTCAAAGAGGCGTCGTCTCAGCTTCTTCTATTGGAAACCTGTGGACGTCGTCTACCCTGCAAATACCTTTCCAGCAAAGGCATTCGCAAAGATGCAAAATCTTAAGTTGCTAAAACTGTATAACGTGAAGCTAGCAGGACGCTACAAGGACATTTCCAAAAGTTTGGTGTGGTTGCATTGGCATGGATGTTCTTTGACTTCCATACCTCGAGATTGCAACCTGGACAGATTGGTGGTTCTTGACATGCGACATAGCAAACTTACATATGTTTGGAAGGGTATCAGGGTATGACATTGGTCTCTCTTAGTTTGTGTCTGTTTTTTTTGTTTTATGTTAGTGTGAAAATACTTGATCAGGGTAGTCAACTGAATGCGATGGATCATCTGTCTTTGTAACAGTTTCTTGGGCGTTTGAAAATACTTGATCTGAGTCACTCACTTGATCTGGTTAGAACTCCCAACTTCACAGGACTTCCTAATCTGGAGAGCTTGGTGCTTAAAGATTGTATAAAATTAGCCGAGATTGATGAATCCATTGGATATTTGACAAGATTATTGTCGTTGAATCTGGAAGACTGCAAAAGCCTGAAGAAGCTACCGTTGAATATTAACATGTCGAAATCACTTGAAGAACTTGATATATCTGGTTGCTTAAATCTGGGGGAGTTGCCTCAGGTTCTGGGGAATTTTGAATCTCTAAAGGTGCTCAATGCAAATAGAATTGTGTTTAACGATACGAGGAAGGCGGACATGTCTTGGTGGCAATCTGCATTATCGCTTTTGCATATACCAAGAAGACAAGCAAAACCAACCAGTTTTTCCTTGGAATGTCTACCTAGCTCATTGGTAAAACTAAGTCTTGTACACTGCAGCCTACTAGATAATGTCATTCCCAAGGATCTCAGTTGCTTTCCCTCATTGAAGGAGTTGGATCTATCAAGAAATCCCTTTTCACGTCTACCAGAAAGCATCAAGAGCCTCACCGTGCTTAAGAAACTTACATTGCTGGGATGCACCAAGCTTCAGTCAGTTCCCCAACTTCCATCTAACTTGTTCCTGGAAGTTAGCGAATGTTCATCGCTGGAAAGAATAGAAAACAACCCAGATTTAGTAGATTCTCCAACTTTTAAAGTTTCTCAATGCCAGAAGCTGGTGGAGGTCACATGCTTATTCAGTTTGGTGCCAGTAGGAAGGGTAGACAGACAAGTCCTCAATAACATGGGATTATTCGAAGTAGAATTGCTGGAGAGCATTGAAGTGGAGCTGTACAATGTTTATACCTCCGCAAAAATAAAGACTACGATCCAGGTCCCCAGTCTTTTTCTTTACCTGATTTAAACCATCTTGCTTGATGATGCTTCTAGTTCTATCCATTGTTTTTCTCTCGTGAAGCTCTGCCCTTGTATTCTGATCTATCAATGAATATTTCTCCAATTCTACAGGTACTGCACGAAGGTGGCATATACAGTATTTTCCTTCCAAGGAGTGAGGTCCCTGATTGCTTTAATCATCGAAACAAGGGAGATTCAGTATCCTTTGATGTACAGCCCGTTCTAGGTTGTAGGCTAACAGGCTTCAGTTTATGCATTAAACATACTCTCGTAGACAAAGGAGCACAAAACTCCACCACGCTTGCTGCTAAGTATTACTATGTCTGTGTCGACAACAAGACCAAAGGAATAACGTGGAAATATGAGCCAGCCATACGTGGAATTATAAAGGATAGCGAAGATATGCTATGGTTGAGTTACTGGAACATTGGAGATTTGATGAAAATAGAAGAAGGCAATCAGGTGTATATCTCTGTGCACATGCGTGGGTATGGTATAAAGGAGTGCAGTTTTTGCCTCATATATGACAAGGAAGAAGATAAAGAGACAGCCCAAAGCAGCTCTGCCTGGCATAATTCTTACAACAAACAAAAAGCTGCACATATTCTAGACCATCGCCGTTTTATAAAGAGCTACGATGCTTTTTCCTTGAAGATATTGCCTACAAAGTAGCCGTCAAGCTTCATGAAGCAGAAAGCTGACCGGCACATCATCAAGACAACCCATGAATCAGCACAAATCTGAGTTTGTTTGTTTCAGTTAACAGCATACGAATAATGTTCTGCAAATGAGACCCAAAAAACAAAAACAAAAAAAAAAAGAATTCTTGTCATTCCACCAACTCAAGCCCTGAAGTTTTACCAAATCGTTTGGCAATTATATTTGATCTCATAGCAGTTTGAGAATGGCACAAACTGTGTTGACACAGAAATCTGATGCAACGTAACAATGCAATTGCCTTGGAATCAAAATTGTTGGTCTATGTGAGATTATAGTGTTGTTGAGACGGATGTCCAAACCTCATATCAAACAACATTGGAACATGGCAAAGCGTGATGAACTTTAAAATGTAAACACGAATCCAGCATAGAGGACTAAAACCCAAATGCATTTCATCAAGATCCTCTTTTTTTCACTTTAGATTAGCATCGCATACAAGCCTATGTAGTTCTAAGTTAAGGTGCTAACAGGGAATAATATTTGTAATAACATGCTTCAAAAACTAATAATGTAACCTATAAAAGAATCACCTCGGTTTTGCTATGGAACGAAGACGTCTGAAAGCAGTTGATCATCGACGAGCAGCACCAAAGATAAAGTCAAACATCCACAGGAAACCAGAAGCACTAAGAATTAAACAAGCACCGGATAACGGATGAGCTGCAAAGCTTTCAATATTGTACTTACTGCTTCAAACGCCCATGGATGTCGTAGCCAGCAAAGAGTAGCATGCGAAGGACGAACTTAGAAAATTAAAAAGATGCTGAAATCAGTTGAAGTGTGAAATTTAACACTCTCTGTCTAAAAAATTCACAATTAAAAACAAAATTTGGCGAACTGTATACCGAATAACACAACAGAAGATAATTAACAAGATTACCTTACTTAAAATATCCATTATAATTAGCTTACTGTCACAAAAGCTTAAAATATCCATTATGAAGTATAAAAATGAGAGTCAAGAATTTGTTATCGTCATTAAAATCAATAATTTGTTAAAATGATATAACCGACAATGTAGAAAATAGGAACTCTTTCATTCTGCATCCAATCAAATAATTGCTGTGTTTACCTCCTCTAGCAACGGGTCCTTCTCAGGGGTCAAAGAAAGAACTGGAGAGAGAAAAATGATCTAATAGAGTCAACTACTTCAGACAGACTGGCCACATACATAAGAAAGGAGTCATGAATGTGCTCGAATCAAATTAACTATAGCTCAATTCCAAACAAGTAATCAACCTTATAAAAATCGACATTGACACAGACATTCAGCACGGAAGGCAGACCTTGTTCAAGATAAACAAGTTCCATTGTTCGAAAATCCAGCAAAGACATTCGACTAGGATTTGATCAAGTATGAAAAGATGGCAATTGGTTGAAGAGCGGGCACCCTTTCTCCTTTCTTCAAAAGCTCCTGCAGATTTAGTCTCTGCACAGTCAAGATAGCTTGAGGTATTATACGGCATCCTACAACAGACACAAAACTAGGTATGACGTATACTACATTACATAGCGCAGGGTTTTGATGAACCCAAATTCCCATCAACGGTTTAACACTAACAAGGAAACGACAAAGTGCCCGGAAGGACGACCGCCACTCAGTAAGGTCCCGGTAAGGTACAATTCCAACCACGTCACATTGGGTGAGCCTAACTTTCTCGGAAGATACAAGAGAACACAGACTTTGGCAGCAAAGGCTGAGGTTGCATATGTCCCTCGGCGAAAGAGAGCGTGCCACGATGGATAACACATCATCAGGAAGCGATAGGATAAAGCTAGAACCGCAAAGTTGGGGCAGCATATCCCCCTTTAAGTGATTGTTACATAGCTTGATCTAATAAACACCCTGAAACAGTATTATAAACTATACTTGCCCAGACTGAGGAATTCGCTGAGTTCTAGCAGTTATATGATATGTTATATGAACTTAAAAGTTCGAAGTAACCTCGGAAGCAAAAACGAAGGCTGGAAATGCCTGAAATCAGTCAAATATAAAAGACAGAATTGCATACCTAGAACCTAAAAAAAGAAAATGAACAGAAGGAGGAATCAATTAATAACAGTAAGAAATAAAAACTGGGTTTGCTTCAAATTCTCCAAAGTAGAATGGTCAGTATGTGACTGATTAAAGAAAATACATAGAAGGAGAAGAACCCAATCCAAACAGTGAAAGATTACGGGTGAAGTAGGTCAAATCGTCTCCACACGCTTTGCTGCTAATGCAGCACTGCCACCAACTCTAATTGTGGTGCGAGTCTTCTGCCACTCTGCTTTGGTATCATCAAACCATCCCGTCTCCTTTCCTTTCGTTTCTGTACAAGCTTCCCCCCACCGGCCTAATTAAGCGGGCCAAAACTGGGGCCCAGGCCAGCTGCCCATTATTGTGATTGAGTGGTGATTCGAAGCCAACACCACCAAAAAACATTGCTACGAAAAAATAAATTATAAATTGCTCTCTTTTGTAATGTAGTGTAATCGATTCCACACTCCATGTGGAAGATATGCCTCGCTTTTAATGCACACGTTTAGCTTAGAACCACTGCAGGTGTTGATCAAAACGGATATACAGTCTTTGTTTAAACCCTTTATTCTTTTTTACTTAAATAAGTAATATACAATATTTGTCCTCCTTTTTTTTTCATTAATGACATGTGGTTTCCTGAACTACCTTCTCAGGATACGTCCCAAAATTTGCTTTCAGTTAAATTTCAGATAGTATTTCTTTGTAGAGAGTAATGCACACTCAAATCCCTCAGACTCCTCATTTCTTCATTATCTGAACCATCATTGGATGGTCAAAGCACTTTTTATTTGTCTCTAAAAGATGGTTGTCACCCTCGCCCTTGAGTAATCAGAATTATTTCATTTCATCATCTGTGTATCTCCCTGCAAAATCAATCATCTGTATCTTTTGAATGACCAATAGCTGCATGCCACTGCATTTCATAGTAATCCACTTGTTTGTAGATTGATCTAATTATTGGTGGCAGTTGGGGAAACTATGTAAGAATCACACATAAAGGCAATTAATAATAGCAATCAAAACTCCATCAGATATGATTCTACGAATATGCGAACCTAATATGAGAGGCTCTTGGAACAACATCCACCCCTATACCCAATCACCACACATAAAGCATGAATGGAGACGTGACACCATCCGGGATTAGTGGATCGTGACAACATGATAGTATCTCTAAGCTGCCAAGGAAATCAACGTTCTTTTACCATTAATGACTACATAAAGCTTGTGATTCCAGAAGAAACAAAATGCAGGTCGGCAGGGGTAGGGAATAGGGATGTCCGTCAGAGACCATGTGGATCGATCATACACCCAGAGCATAGGAAGCCAATGACATGAATTCCAATTACTTGTGTCAAACTCAGAATTCTGCAGGTTCACTCCGTCAGTCTCTCACAACAGAACTAAGTTTGGGACGGTATATACCATTCGAATCCCATAAGCAACCAACAAATTTATTAAAATTTAAAATTAAAATTTACCAAAAGCCACCTCCCTTTCCGTCATCCCAAACATCCTCTCTGGCACATGGTTGCGTGATTGCTCTTTCACATGGATGAAGAGATAGAAAAAGGCTATATATTTATATATTGAGATAGTCTGTATTCTGTGCTAGAAAGCGACGGTCTGTATGATATATTTTTTCTCAATTACAAATATCCGCATGATGACCATATGATATATATAATAGATGCTATATTGTATGCATAATGCATGTATCCTTTAGAGATTAAATTAAGTATATCTGAGTGCTGTACAGTCCAAGCCAGTGTATCCATTGGACAGTCGTAAGCTTATGACGCCTCTACATAAGCCATCGCAGAAAGGCCTTGAGGATGGGCTTTAAAAATGGAAAGCGATTGCGACATTTCTTTATTTTTAATGCGCAGAGAATATTATCTGGGTCTGTGCTAATCCCCGTCTCCTTCACAGATTTTCCGATGAGCGGCCTTTTTGTTCCTAATTGAAATAATTGTGTCGATGGATTCCATGTCCCACCATTTCTACTGTTTTTATGTCTCCTTTTCATATTTTTTTGTGGGGTACTGCAGCCTTTTGCTTTTACAGTTTTCCAGTAAGGAACCCCAGTTTGAACAATGAAGGCAAGAATCGGTCAATGATACGTTTCCATAGGTGGGGGTGGGTTCATACCTTTTTATTGGGATTCCTAACGTAACAGAGTTCCTTCCCACTTCAACGGGGCTCTTCCCGTCGAGAAGCCAAGCCCCCTTCAACCCTTGTCCTGAAGGGTGACTGCGACAAATTTCCAAACACAGACGACGATTCAATCAAGACGAGAACAGAATATCCATCCCCATCAGCCAATATCTTACACATTAAGAACAATCTTCCACACAAGGAAGGCGCTGTCTCTATAAAGAACAAAACAAACAGCATTTTTATATAAAAAACAAGAACAAACAGCATTGAGAATGTCACCGACTCACAGTCCATAAAACAATGACCTCGTTTGTTTGTTACCTCGCAACGTAACCATCAATCTCCCATGGAGGAAAAGAAGTCAATGCTCCTGATCGGAAACTTGCTTTAGACCACTGACCAATTCTTTGCTCCCTCTCTCCACCGTTAATCCTCATTCTTTGACCATAAAACTGTCCCCCTGCTCCAATCCCAACCACACCTTCAAAAAGCAATAAAAATAAATTGTGTGTAGACCGTAGCTCTGGCTTTACTTTTACATGGTAATATTTTATTTAAGAAAAAAAAAAGAAAAGGGAGAGCAGGTTTTATACACATCGCATCCATCCCCTTCTAAAACGGGATCGGTATTCCCACTCTTGCCCCGACTTGTACGGAAGATAACAAAGAGAAATGGTTAATAAGATACGAACAATAAAAACAAAAATAAGGTATAAACGGAAACATCAAAATACACTACGCAGGTGTCCGCTTGGTTCACTTGGGTCAATCACACACTGCCACGCGGCACCAAATAACTGTTACCCAGAGAAAAAGAAAAAAGAAAAACAGAAATAGTTTCGTGATGATATTATAAAGCTATCTTGGTCATTAATGACAGAGGTAATCCCCCAAAGATAGATCCATTTACTTTTAACTTTTTTATTAATTAAAAGTTAAAACAACAGAAATCCCCAACAATAATGATTAATAAATTAATAAACCACGCACAAATAAGATGATTAGCTTTACCTATCTCCAAACCCAACATTACAGACACCCTCCGTCTCTCTATTTGTCGTGGATTCTCTTTCTCTTTCTCTTCCACTTCCTTTCTTGCGGACGGACCTCGGAGGAAAACAGGAGGATGAAGTTGGTGGTTGACCAAGGCAAGGAGAAAGAGGAAGAGGAAGTGACAGTGAGCAGGGCCTGCTCCTTGCCCAGCGATTATTGTATTCTCAAGGGCGGAGGTGGTGATGCTGGTACTGGTGAAGTGGTGATGGTTGGTGTGAAATTCGACGCCGCAAGCAGTCAGTTACTGACGTGGTCACTGATGAAAATAGCGCAGCCCGGTGATCGTGTCATCGCTCTACATGTGCTCCCAACCTCTCACCCCCATGCCTCCGACCGTATGTTGCCCGATACGTCTTCTCTTCTCTCTCTCGTCAAGACTTTTGACACATTATTATCCGTTTACGAAGGATTTTGTAGCCTGAAACAGGTACTCTCTGTCGTTTTGGTCGATTTCAACTATGTAATACCAGTGAACTATAATTTTTACTGATTTTTTTTTCGGAATTCGAGGCCCTCTTGCTTCTTTCAGACGTGTGGCTGAGGTAATCAAGTAACTGAGAAATTGCTTGTGTCAAACAGGTGGATTTGAAGTTAAAAGTGTGTAAGGGCGCATCCGTGAAGAAAGTTCTGGTGAGGGAAGCAAAAGCCAGTGGTGCGTCGAAGCTCATAGTGGGGACGTCAAATTCTCGTCACACTATACGCTCTTCTACCTCAGTTGCAAAGTACTGCGCTAGAAAACTACCTAGCAACTTGTCAGTTTTCGCCTTGAAAAACAGCAAAATTGTTTTCGAGAGAGAAGGATCGATTAACCTCAACCATCAAGGTTCGTCTTTTCTGGTTCTGCATATTTGTTGCACTTTTAATGGGGAATTAATGTTCTCATCAGCTTTGTTTTTCAACGCTTGAGCCGCAGAGATAAAGGGAACTGACCACTCGAAGAGTCATAAATTAAGGGATGATGATAAGTCACTCGCTTTGCTTCCGGTGAAGGCGGGTATGGAAGGGAAGTTAGATTCTAGGCGCGGTTGGTTTCTTCTTCGGCGAGCGTTTGTAAAGCACCGAAGCTCAGAGAAATCTAGGGCTAAAAAGGTGTCTGCTCTGTGTCCTGATCATAACCTGACCCGTAGCATTTCATTATTCAGTGCGGATGCGGTGCGTCTGGATTTGGATGCCCAGAATGGTGCGATTGTGCCGCTGGAACCTAACGTGGAATGGTGTCGTGTCTCGCCGGGGGGCAGCCATAGTGTGCCACACGAGTTTCTAGGGCTGTGCGAAAAGTACTCTTCCTCATGTAGACTGTTCACCTACGAGGAGCTTCTGTTAGCTACTAACAACTTTGATCCTGGTTTGCTTTTTTCTTTTGATCTGATGTTAGTTTCTTTAGAGGGAAATTTGTTTTACGGATGCCTAATTTGTGGTTGAACTGTGATTTGACAGATTATGTGGTAGGCAAAGGTGGTAGTAGTCTTGTTTACAAAGGTTTTCTTCCTGACGGCAAGGAATTGGCAGTGAAAGTTTTGAAGCCATCCGAAGATGTATCGAGTCAGTTTGTGTCAGAGATGGAGATCATCATGAATTTGCATCATAAAAACATAATCTCCCTACTAGGGTTCTCTTATGAGTGCAGCAAATTTCTATTGGTTTATGAGTTTTTATCCGGGGGAAGCCTAGAAGATAATCTACATGGTACATGACTTCTCTGCCCTGGACTGGATTATATTATTTAATTCTCATAATTTGAAGTGATTGTTAACTTCCAGCTGTTGGTTTTTTCCCCAGGTAAAGGTAATAAAAGGGATGTGAACGTATTTGGTTGGCGCGAGAGGTATAAAGTGGCTGTGGGTGTAGCAGAGGCACTTTGTTACCTACATAATGGATGTGATCAGCCTACGATTCATATGGATGTGAAATCTTCAAACATACTTTTATCAGATGATTTTGAGCCACAGGTACTGAATCTTGAGCCTATGGTGTATTCCGTCAGTTGAAGCTTTTATTATATTGACTATAGTTTGGTGATACTCATTTCTGCTTCTGCCGATGCTTCAGTTGTCAGATTTTGGACTTGCTGTTCCCACATCATCTCATACAGTTCAAACTGATGTTGCGGGGACTTTTGGGTGAGTTACAAGCTTTATTCGTGTTAAGTGCATACCTTTTTTATTTCAAAAAAAAAGTGCATACCTTTTTTCTTCATCACTTAACAAAAAAAAAGAAACATTTTTTTTATGATTCCTTGGCAGTTACCTGGCACCAGAGTATTTCATGCATGGCAAAGTGAGTGACAGAGTTGACGTCTTTGCATTTGGAGTAGTAGTCCTCGAGCTTCTCTCCGGAAGAATGCCAATTAATGACGAAAATCCTAAGGGCAAAGAGAGTCTTGTGATGTGGGTAAGGTTCCTTTTATCCTGGTTGAATTGGGTCTCAGGAATTTCTGAATTTTTTCTCTTATCCATGATATGGTATTTTCAAGGAATTTCTAAAGGTGAGGATAGTGAAAAAAAAGATAGAAAATGCTGGAGTTTTGCAAGGATGCCAGGGTGTTATTTTTGTGTTGGGTTGGATATATGAAGTCATTTAGTTTGTCTATCCAAAAATTTCCCATCTGTCTTACTGTCATTTAAGAGAATTCTGATTAATATTTATTCTAGTGTGTATCTGGATGTATGTTTAAACAAAACCACTTGATGTTTGCACTCAGGCAATGCCAATTTTAGAAGGTGGAAAAGCTTCGCAGTTACTTGATCCACTCATAGGAAGGGATTTCGATTACAATCAGATCGAAAGAATGGTGTTAGCTGCAACCCTTTGCATCAGGCGTTCTCCCGAACATCGCCCACAAATCAGCCTGGTGTGTCCAATGTCTATGAGTAGTATGTTAGGATTTTTTTTCTTTTCTTGCCTTTCACGTGCTGAATCATTTACTGAGATTGTTTGGACACTATAGGTTCTGAAACTCCTTCAAGGTGATGATGAAGTGGAAAATTGGGCAAGGAATCAAGTGGGTGCCTCGGAACAACCGGATGATGCGGATGGCGAGAAATTGCATCCCACAAACATTCAGTCTCATCTTAATCTTGCGCTTCTGGATTTAGAGGATGATTCTCTTTCTAGTAGCAGCGGCGAGCAAGGCATACTGATAGATGATTACCTGCGGGGGAGATGGAGTCGAACTTCAAGCTTTGACTGATCATATATTTGCGCCGGAATGCCATATGTGCGTGTATAGGGAATTTAATGTGTTCCATTTTATACCTTTCAGTTACCTCAAGCGATGGATGTTTGACCCTTTTCATTCAACCACTCTAGAGGGTCTTGGAAGAGAGGCTATTTGCAAGAGGCATGCCCCCTCCTCGACTTAGAATTTGTAACAGTCCATATTTTTGTGGACTGGCTATCGAGATCAATTCTTTTTTTCTTTTCTTTTTTTCAATTTTTACTGAAATGGTTAAAGAAAAAGCCATTTCCTCCAGTGAGTTGTAGCTCCATTTGAGAAACTATGGATGTAACCCATCATCATATTTGAGATTGGCTCCTGTTACTTCAACAAAAAGGGATGTACGTGTATGTTCTTTTCTTGCTCGTATTTACTTAAATGTTTATTCCTTGCTGCTTCCACGAGTCTGCTATTTCAATTACGACAAGAATAGATAAATACATAGCAGTAGCGTAACCTGTGGGCGACGATTGAGGACCGCAATGGCAAGCCATTGTGGCGCACCCGAGTGGGGAGTGGGGGCCATTTTAATATTATAAACTGTCTCTTACGATATGAGCTGAGCTCCCACCTTGCAGAATCTCCAGGTCTCTCAACCTACTATACAATGAAATCACATCCAAGCGATATGATGTGTTAAGCTTAGTCTGCAGGAATACTGTGAAATGTATTCCGAGACGTCAGGAAGATCAACCAGCCGCGACCTCTCAACCCAAAATAAATCCCACATAAAATAACATCAGAATGCTTATTGTAGACATTATTCTCCGATCAAACCTTCAACCTCTTAAAGTCGGGCAGTTGCTTAATCCAGTCATCCATGGAGCTAATCTTCACAGGAGTGATCAATATCCTCACAAACGTTTAGGCTGCTGAATTGCATCATTTTTATAATCATCTCCTATATTGCTTTAACTCGTAATCTTGAAACTCTGACCCAAATGTTATGGACTCCTCATCCAACTTTTCCTTTAACCTTCTCCAAGTTCTCATCATATCAGATTGTATCAAGCCTTTGTACAGTGTTTCAAAAGTAACCTTTTGGGGTAGTAACCCCTTTTCTATCATCTCCACAAACAATTGACAAGCTTCTTTATATTTCCTTTTCTGACATAGCCCATGAATTAATAGTGTGTACGAATCTAAATCTGGCCCCGAAGCACTCTCTTTCACATCCTTCCAGACCTCAGTCACAATATCCATACGATTCAATTTCATAAACATTCCCAGCAATATGTTGTAAGTGTGCAAACTAGGGACACATACGCCATCCTCCCTCATCCTCCTATACAAATTTAAAGCATTCTGTGTATCCAACCTTCCACTGTACTCCTTAAAGAAGCAATTATAAGTAGCAGCACTAGGAGTGACCCCGCTCCTCACCATCTCGCCTAGCAATTCCTCCGCCTCCTCTAATCTCCCACACGAAGCAAGGCATTTCACCACCGAAGTATAGGTAGCCACAGTGGGAGCGATACCCTTCTCCTTCATCATCTTCAGCTTATCAAGCGTCAATTCAGGCTTATGGGCCCGGCTATACACATGAAGCACAATGGAAAAGCTCGTAACATCCGGTTCAATCCTTCTGCTGCGCATCTCATCGAACACTTCCTCTGCTAACCTTATTGTTCTCTCAAACCTACCGTCCGGGTGCAAGCTCGCCCTCCTACAAATCCCATTTAACAACACATTGTAAGTAACCACATTAGCCTCAAAACCCCTGTCTCCCATCTCCTGTAAGAACCTCTTTGCCATGTCGATGCGGCCAATCTTGCACCAACCGTATATCAGAACAGTATATATCTGCACATTAGGGCTAAATCTTGATCTCTTCTGGTTGAAAATCTCGACAGCCACTTTCACGTACCCGTATTTGCACAAAGTATCAAGTAGGAAACAGAAATGTGTGTCTTTTACTGTCTCAGAAACGAAGGATTCCATGTCCTCAAAAGCCCTGATAGCCTGACGAGTGAGGCCCGCGGCAATCAACCGGCGAATGAGCACAAAAAAAGTCTGCGGAGTGGGTTCAATGCGGTTCTGGTCCATGCGGATGATAAGCTGCCAGCATACGTCGAACTGGCGGACTTTGGAGAGAATGTCGATGAGGAGGGTGTAGGTGGCAGAAGTAACGGCAGTGGAAAAGGCAGAATTGGAGGACGAGGGAGCAGAGGGGAGGGAGAGCGAGTAGTGGAATAGGGAGAGGGCGATTTTAGAACTGTGACGTAGGCGGAGGAGGGTTTGATGAAGGAGATCAGTGGTGAGAGTGATGCCGGAGAGCTGGAGAGACGACTCCATGGCGTGGAATGGGTTGTGATGGTGGAGGAGGATTTGGGAGAGCCTGTCGGCATCTGGCGAAGGTTGGAGCGTGAAGGGACCGAGGTCGTCTGACGATTCGTGGAACGCGAAGGAGGAGAGGAGACGAAGGACATGGCCGGGAATGGTGGAGAACGCATTGTTGTTTGTGGTGAAGCGATTGAACGCTGATCTTAATATTAAGGCCATGTAGGATTTCCGATGTTGAGGGTTCAGAAATTTCTTTGGGTTGATAGATTTTCAGTTATCTGACGCTTCAAATCTAATCTAACGCCTCTCTAAGGACGAAGAACAAAATAGAAGAAGACCCCAGCATTTTACTGCACACTTCCCTCTAGTAAGTGTCTTTTGTGAATCCACAGTGCCGCAATTAAATAAACGAAGTACCTCCTGCCATGTAGACCCCATGTGAGTTAGGTTTCCAGACAAGTGAAGTTAGTCTTGGATGCCTGTGCTAATAGATGCTACAACCACATTTCATTGTAGTGCTCAGAGATTATCCAGCTTTGTCAGTAAAGAGTAGGATAATCCTTGAAGAATCCCTCTGGTAGAGCAGCATTGGTAATCCTTGAATCATTCAGTCTTTGATCAATTTCCGGTTTCCAACGGAGAAGCCAATAATACAGCATAGGATGGATCACCAAGGATGTGATAATAAAGTGGAATATATAATTTACACAGTTAACTAACTACATGAATCTCACATTCCTGAAAATTCAATTATACGGGCACCATCCTGAAGAACTAGATGGTCTTCATTCTTCATATCTAAAAGGCAACATCAACCTAAGGTTTTATACCCAAGGAAACATTTCAAGCAGCACTCAGTAGTGCTTTTTTTCTTTTTTTTTGAAATAGGACGATTATCACCTCAAAAAGTTATTTTTTTCCTGGTTAAGATAGACGAGTTATACATTGAGCTGTCTTCCGAGTTCCCCAGTCAAATGTTCCACATCAACAACTTCCTTCTCTGCCATGTGCTCGGTTTTAATTCTTTCGAGCTCTGACTTCAACTCCAAAATCTGGTTCTGCAATTTATCTCCCTTGTCTGGTAGTCTTGAAACTGTAGCCTGCACAAAGTTTTCAGAAACAAAACATGAACTCTGGTCATAGCTTACATATCCCACAACAGCAACATAGAATGTATAAGGTGCATGTTCAAACCTATCAATAGGCGTCTATCGAGTAAATACTAAATACGTAGATAACCACATCATATACGCCAAATTTTTTCATCAATTTATTTGAAACAGCAAATTCATCTATTATGCGAACTAGTTTCAGTACCTTATTGCCAAGAATACTTGACAGTCGGTTGATTCGTTCTTTGATTTCAGATTCTGTAAGTTTGGGTACATTGCCAGGCGAGGAGCTTTTCTGGCGATGTTTTACATCCTTGGGATTGAAAGCATGTACAGCCCTACCACCAAAGTTGATTAAGTCACCTGACATGCAGAAAATATTTTTGGCATATAAAGATTATTTCTACGAGATCTACAATTCTGAAATGCACACCCGCCGTCCACATCACGTTCAATTTGATAACTTGATGATGAATTTCCTGCAACTGAAGTTGCCCTCCTTCTGAAAAGCAATACAACACCAAATCATAAAATAAAAATATGATCTTGTATTATCGATTATACTAAAAAAAAAATTTGTATTCCCTGAAAGTAAACAATGCAGGTGCAATTCTAAGATTGTAAAAAAAAAGACAACTCTCTGTTCATTTACAGTATATCCGTTATAATGACCATTCATGTGAATACCATTTTTAACAGATGTAAATGCAAACTTTCAGCTATTTCTCTGCAGTAAACCCAAGGCCTGCCGAAAGGAAACGAGAAAGAAGATCCAATTGTAGGATCAAAAACCTGGAAAAGCTAAACATATTTATCTTTGAACCTAAATCTGGAAGCAAAATTATGAATATGCAATTCTTCAATTGAATATGCAAAAATAATGAATAAGTAAACTTGTATTTGAAAATTGATTAACTAAAAGTTAATAATTCGTAATTTATTGAGACATCCAAGCGTAGCACCAAAATAGAAGCAAGAAGGAACTATATATACGCACCTTATCTCTTCCTTGTCCTCATCTCCAACTTCTACAGGTTCTGCCTTGGAAAAGAGTAAATTGTGATGACTCACTCCAGCAATGCCTTGAGTCTCCAAGAACTTTAAGTGGGTTTCCAAAAACACATCCCTTCAGAAACAGCACAGAAGCATTACTACTAGAACATATATGCAATTCATGTGCATCGACACATTCACTCAAAATTCAAAAGGTTCTGTCCCGGGTAAAGCCATGTTGATGCTGGAAAAGTTAGTGGAATAAACTTAGATGCCAGGCATACTGTGAAGAATAAACAAATACAAAGTCAAGCTTTATGGCGCAACATATAAGTTGAGTCACTTAAGAAAACATGAATCATGTACTGCTCATGCTGAATTAATAAAAATTATCAGTGTAGTTCCAGCTAATACGTTCTGTACATTTTGTGCTGGCTGTCATGCTCTTCATGTAACTGCTGTTGTGTAAGAGAAACATCAAACCCCTGCTTCGGGAGACTGAACAACTCTTGCAGATCCTAGATAAATCGCTTCAAACTATAAATACCACCATACAAATTATATTCAAAATTTTCCAATGAAAAATATAATATAGCAAGGAAATACCTGTTGGCTGAAGTATCTTGTCTGTTCTTTGTGTTCAGTTGCACTTCTAAATAATCCTCCTTTGTATATCTAAAAACAAAAGGTAAAGGAGTCAAATTAGGTACAAACATAGCCAGATAACTACTAGTACGAGTTATTTAACTCCAAGGAGGAAACCATATGGAATACAAAATTTCTACTGTCTAAAGAACAACAAGATCACCTCTGACTAAAGCATTGTGAAGTGTTCGATAACATTAAAAAATTCTAAATTTTTCATCAAAAGAAAAATTAAACATTCTAAATGCATTCTTCTCGATAACGAGGGAAAAAAATAAATTCCAATTCTGCTTTCATTCAAATATCAAAAGACTCATTAATCATCTATGAGCTTAAACAACGTTGTTTCCAAGATATATTCAGGACAAAACCTAAAATCTCAAGCAACAGACATTTGTTGGGGTTCTGAAATCCAAAGCAATGAGAAAACAAGGGAAAAAAGTCTCCTACCTGCTTTCTATATATTTTCTCTTCTACAGTTCCGCATGTCATTAATCTGTACACGATAACATCTTTTTTTTGCCCAATCCGATATGCACGATCAACACTTTGGTTATCCGTACTAAAAGGATAAGTAAACACAAAAGATTATCATAGGCAAAGCATGAACACAGGACAAGAAATGACACCAAAGTTTTCTGCAAGCTTTACAGTTTATCCATAACTAAGAACTATAGGAAAGAGACGACCACATGGAAAGGAAGCAATATGGACAATAGAAATGAAATTGACACCCTAGAGCTCCTTCGATAGATCAGTGGCATAGTCAAAGCAAGATTAAGGAGTTTCTTGATCGTTGACACTGCATAGATGTTCCAAGATAATACCGAACTTCAAATTCTAAAATAATCATAATATTCAGAACTTGAAGCAAAAAGAGCAGCATTTTGGAAAAAGAAAATTGTGGTCTGTATATTTTACATATATGCACAAAGAATTGCTGCCATTTACCAGAGAGAACAAAAGATAATCTTGACATAATGAAACATTTGTCAATAAAACTTTTAAATTGAACACTCAATTTTTTGTTCATCAAAGTTCCTAAATCTAAGAGAAAGAAAAAGTTGAAGCACCTAGGATTCCAAGCAGGATCAACCACAATTACACGGTCAGCCTTTGTAAGTGTAAGGCCAAGGCCACCAACTTGAGAGGTCAGGAGAAATATAGGGGCCACAGAGCCATCTTGAAAGTCCTGGAAAATTGAATATCATGCAAATAAACTTAAAAGCCATCTTATATTTTAAAGGTCAGTCAATCCAAGTTGAGATATAAAGTAACTTACATTAACAATTTTTACTCTGTCAGTAAGTTTTGTGGTACCATCAATTCGTAGGAATTTGTAACCATTGGAAATCAGAGATTCCTAGGACAACCAGAAGCACAAGGCATGATCAAATTTCCTGATAAGCCCAACACAATAAAAACTTCCAAACTAAAACTAAACGATGGGAAAAAATCAAATTTTGCTGACAACTTCATATAAAATAGGAGAAGTATCTGCCTCTTATACATAACCTTTCTTGCCAATATGTCTTATTACGTAAAAGTATTAAGGACAACCATGAAGCTGCATCTATATATTAAAAAAGAACTATTGCAAGCGGTTCTATAGAACATAATGTAGCTGTTACAAACAAACTGTGAGTATATCAATGAAATTCAATTCAATCAAGTCAAATCAATATATGAGGAAAGGTACGAAAACAAATTAATACTTAATGCAGTCAAGTCAAACCAACAAAGCCCTAAAAAATCATTGTATTAACAAACCTCAATAAGGTTAAGCATTTTTCGAGTTTGAGAGAAGATGAGAACATTATGCCCTTCAGGAATTAGATTATTCTGCAAATAAAAATCATAAGCATTAAAGTTATGCAACTCAAAGGAACTAACTTTGAAGCTACAAATATGCAGACATCTCTAACCAATAGTGACATAATGAACGATATCTTGCATGAAATACTATCATGCTTCTCTTGAAAGTCAGCTACTTCAGAGATATCAGCCAAATGCATTGCAATTTTTTCTGCTACTCCAGCCTCTTCTGGGTTTAGCATAGAATCCATTCCCTCTAGCAAATCTTCAGCAGCTCTTTTAGTCAAAAGGAGAGGATGATCACATATTTTCTTCATAATCTGCTCCAAAGTACATCAAATATCTCATGTATACCACAAAAAATGAACTGAACTAGTACAAATACAGGTTAGCCAAAGCAACGTGAAATTCTAGCGATGTTAACCAAGAATTAGAAGAGATGGAAAATGCCCAATTAGCATAAGAAAATATGAAAGTAACAAGCTGAAATTCAACACTGAAGACTCACATAATATATCAGCTAAAATAATTCTTTTTTAAAAAGCTGCTACTTGGAAAATAGGAAAATGCTGGTGAAGCGACAAGTAAACTAAACAAAGCCTCAATAAACAAACAACATTTTCAATGTAAATCCTGGATTGTGAAAAAAAGAAAAACCCAGCTCATTTGCTTAGTAATCAGAAAAGACTGTGCATACTTCAATAAAATGGAAGCAAATGATGTGCAAGAAAATGAGAATTTTTCAAGACAAATGTACATGAATTACCAATCAGACCACAATATCCCAACCTTTCAAATTGCAAGCTTCCTGTGATTTTCAGAAAATTACTGCCGACTGTTATATCTAATCCCCAAAAACAGGGGGGAAATCATCATCTACAATAAAATAGGTGGTTCTTAATTGCTGCCACCATCATATCTATAAAGCACAAAATGTACATTATTGAACATTAAGTATCATAAATCCTCTAATCTGAAAAATAATGAAGAACAAATGAAGGAAAAAAAAAGAGGTTGTTGAAAGTCCAAGAACATCTTCAATCATATCTAATAAAAGCGCAACTCTAAGTAAGACAAACAACAAAATCAAGCAAGCCATCATTAAATGGAGCAAAGAAAGTAGCTTCCGAGGGAAAGAACCCAGTAGCAGGCCAAAATAAGTACTGTGAAACTCATACTCACACATTTCCAAAATAGGAAAAAAAGAAAGAAAACCTATAGATCTAACCAAAGTACTGAATAAAATTGTGAAAGAGTACCGTTAAAGCAGCCAATGGCGAGCCATCAAAAGAGGAAAGAACAAGCTCACTCTGCAAGAAGGCTTCATAGATTTGTCGCTGCACCATAACAAGTGAATCTATGTTAAAATTATGCGGAGCATAAAACAGTACAGGGGGAGAAATTTAGGCTCTGTTGCAAACCACACCTGGCACTTAGTCAGTCTTAACCACACAATGAGTTCATTCTTACTAGAAAGTTTTGAAGTTGCACTATCCTTGAATACTTCATTCTTCAAGCGACGTAGAAAATAGGGTTGAATGCGTTCTCTTAACTCCTGAGGCATAAATAAAAAGTATTGTCTAAACTTTTGAATTACTAGCTAGGAGCTACATAAAAATAGAACCCTAGATGATTTGGATGGCAGTTACAATGTATCCTGTAATAGGAAAACAATTGTATAAAATTATGTACTTAAATGCATCATGATAACACATACTCACATGAAAAAAAAAAAGTTGAATGTGCAGAGACTACAAGAGTGAAGACTAATCACATCATAAGCTGTTTCAAACAGAAGACAAAAAATTTAGAATCAACTGGTTGCAATCTCATCATCAGTGATGACAGCAGGTCTATGATGCATTCGTAGAAATTACATAATTTTGAACTAGAAATATGACCACATTACCCGATGATAATTTTGTACTTTTGCTCCTAAAAATACGCAACAGCACGAACATGATTCACCAAAAAAAAAACTAAGAAAATAGAAACCAAATTGTAATGTGACCCGGCTTTGTCAAGAACCTAAAGTTTGCTCAAATTATTGAAATATCATACCAAATTAATCGGGAAAAGGACAATCAAGGAAAAACTCATTATTGACAAGTAGATATTATGTAACCCAAGCTTAAAATCATACCAATGTTTTACGTGCATGTAAGACCACAAATGGAATGCATGTCAGATTAAGAAATTACTATCCAAAATACAATTAAGCAGTATATACTAGTGCCCTAGAAACACCAGCGCAGACATAGCTAAGCACTTTTGGGAGCAGAAATTCAATAACATTGAGCTATTGTTTATTAATTATTTTATTTGTGTAAAAACAAATTGAAAAAACCTTACACATTTCTTTTGTACTACATAATATCAAATGCAAAATAAAAGAAAAATGAAAATTTGAAATGAATCCAAGGCAGTTTACCAGCAATACATGTTTAGACTATATCAGTTCATTACCTTTGCAACTGCTGAACCAATACGCTTATCTCTATCAGATGCCTTTTTTTCATTTCCCCGGAGTATAGGACACTCATATTTGTTCTTAAACCTGAAAGAATATTAAGTTTAATACCAAAGCAAGTAAACTTTGAGTAAATCAAAAGGAAGCATGAAGAAAAGCTTACTGTTTGCTGTCGCCAAGCAGATCAGGACAGCAGAAGTTAAACAGCGCCCAAAGTTCCTATTTGAAGTAACAAATAAAAGCATCATCAATCCAGAATTTTACAGCAAACAACATATGCCAATCAGACCTCCAGTGACCCATACCTTAAGATTGTTTTGTAGCGGAGTGCCACTTATGACAATTCGATGAGCACTAGGTATCTGGAGCAAACTTTTTGCCCTATCTGTACTAGGATTTTTAACAAGATGTCCCTGGATAAATAAAGTACAATTGGAAACGTAAAACTATGAGTACAAATGGCTCGAACATATACACCAAACATCTTTAGCACTGTGTTCAACAATGTTTTACATGGAGAAGAGTTCAATGATATTAATATCTGTACTTCCAACCTTGGAATAAGGTAACAATTGACTAAATTCTACCAAAAACTAATTTATGAGGATAGCTTTCAACAATTGCAGCAGTGAGACAAATCAGCTTTGAATCTTGGTGCCCTTCAGGTTCCTCAGTCTCACATAAACATAAAGACTAGAGTAAGCATGCACAATATCTCCTACATTGCTCAACAAAATCATCAGCTTGAATCACGGATGATTAAACTGTAACCAAATCAATACAATACTATTTAAGCTAAAAATGATAATTTCACCTTCTAATGGATCAATAGGTTAGATGCATCAGTGAATCATACTACAACATTTACCTCATCAAGAATCAAATAGGTTAGGTGCATCAGTGACTCATACTATAGCATTTACCTCATCAAGAATCAAATAGTCCCAGTAGAAACTGTCCTCACTTTCCTCATCCCCAAAATAGCCATCTCCTTGCAATAATTTTGCATCATTTGTCACAATGCCATATGTCGTAAGAACAACACCTTTGTCCTAAAACAACAAAGAAAGGGACACTAAATCATCTTGCAGCAACTTACATCACAAAATCTCAAATGAAAACGTCAAAAGAAAGAAAAACACATAATACATCCAAAAACCCTAACATATTGCATTGGGTTCAAAATGGACAGAAACGAAATTTTAATCTCATATTTCGATTTATACTGTTGTCTATCTCATAATTCCACAAGTTAAGCTATGTGTTTATTCTGCAATATGAAAAATAAACATCCGTATTCCTTCTTATTGATTGTATGCATTGATTTCCAGGAAATGGTACGGATTCTACATCTAAAACTCTAATACATAATGGAAGATTGTGTTGAACCTGAAGTATATATTGTAACTCATACTTTCGGGCTGCTTTTGACTTCCCAAAATATCTGCAGTTAAGCTCAACGAATAATTAGCAGACAATTATTTCCTGTTAATTATATAAGGACCAGACAAGGTTCAAAAGTATTCAGTCATATCGCTCACTCTTTGGTCAAGCTAGACAGCCCCACAACAGAAAGTTCTTTGATCCAATGAGGTATCAGAGTTGTGGGGACCACAACCAAAGCCCTCTTGATCAACTTGGAATGGTACATTCCAGCAAGAAAGCTGCAAATCTGCAGAAAGAAAAAATTTGAAACAATCAACTTATAATAGTTAGCCATAGAGTTTTCCAAATGTGTGTCCCTCATGGCATTACCTGCATGGTTTTCCCTAGACCCATATCGTCACCTAAGATTCCACCCTTACCCTGACAATGCAGGGACCAGAACCACTTTAGCCCCTCTTGTTGATGCGGAAACAACATTGTAGCAATTTTACCAGGAAGTTTGTAAGTTGACTTTGGTCCTGTCAAAATAATGGAACCTTCATCCACAGAAACAGAATCATCTGCATTATTGTCTGACTCATGACGTAAATCAGAGTTATGGGGTGATTTCTTATAATTGCCACATTGGGTAACTGCTTCTTTGACTGTCTTTTTTCCACTTAAAACCACACAATCATCCTCTTCCTCCTCTGATTCATCTCTAAGAACAGGTACAAACGAGCGCCCATTAGATCTCAACCTTTCGTGTACTTTTTCAGCTTCTTTCTTGCTCCATGGCTGAACAATACTCTTCTTAGTTCTCTCTACCCTTGGGAGAGAAACATCATCTCCTGACACACTATCAGTGTCATCAGACACAAAATATGTTTTATCATCATTCGTCTTTAGCCCTATACTCGTGCTATCAGTCTGCTCTCCATTACCATCAACCACCTTCCCTTCATTCTTAACAGAGCCTGAAGATGGATCGGACATGTGCAAAAGTGAGGACTCAGCATTCTGATACTTAGTCACATTAACCTTGCTACTCCCTAGATCATCAGCAGCAGGCAATTCTAACAAATTATGAGCCCAGAGGCTACTACTTCTTGGAGCTTCCTTTTTCTTCTCTATTGATAAAAAATCAAGCCTCGATGTTAAATCGTCAAGGATATTCCTTATTTCACCAACACCTGGATTAGTACCCTGTGGTTTTGTTTGCACGGGTGAATCAAAATCAAGAATGCCAGCAAAGGTAGGTTCATTTGGCACAATTGCAGTTGCCTGTTCATACATGGCATCCTGTGAGACTTTGCAGAGACGTCGTCTGCCTTTGATTTTCACCTTGGCTTCCTTCTCTTCTGCCGAGAAGGAAAAAACATAGTAAACAAGGGGGAAATGAGTGAAAGATAAGAAATTAGTTCTTGAGAGAAATTGGGAATCGTCTTACCTTTAGGGAAACGGGGTTGAGCCAGGAACTTATATTCGTTGTCATCAACTGTTTCATGACGAAACCAATAAAAATAATAACAATCGCAGGATCTTCAAACCGTAGAAATGCACATAAATGAAAAATTGCATTGGAGATTGTATCGGAGATTGTGTTACCTCTGGAGGTAAAATCCTCTGCCTGAAACTCCTCGTTAACGTCATCTGTTTTCCGCAGAAACAATAAAACCACAATATCTAGAAACTCGATACATAAAAGAAATGAAAATAGAGCTTACAAGAGGAATCGTGATTGCTTTACCTGTGGAGAAATGCGGTTGTGCCTGGAACTCCTCTTCTTCATCATCTGTTTTTTAAGAGCAAAAAAAAAACAATAAAAACCGCTAGAACATCTAGAAACCGTATAACATATAAGAAATGAAAATTTGAGCTTACAAGAGGAATCAATGATTGGTTTACCTATGGAGAAATTGGGCTGTGCCTGGTATTTATTTCCATTATCATCTACTTTACCTAAAACAACGAAAAATCAACCGCGTCATCCAGTTCAAAAAACCCTAAAAATCCAAACGGAAAAGCAAGACCGAAGAGAGAGTGAGTGAGAGTGATACCAAGGGAGGCAGAGGGTTTAGGAGGAGCAGAGAGATCCTGGAGAAAGCGATAATGACGATCGTTGAGGCTCACCGGCTTCCGGTGACTTTTTCTCTCGTCGCCCATTTTCCTTTCTCGTAAGTCTTGACTGTGAAGAAAAGAATGAAGCCGGTGGAGTATCGGGTCCAAAACGTCTATAAATTCCCGCAATCGTCAACGGTAAAATCCGAACGTTTGTGCTCCTTTTCCCGCTTACTGAGTAGTCTTTTTTAAATTTGATTTTGGGAAGTGGCAGAAGTGTATTTCCAGTAATTAATCCGCCTGGTAGTTTATAAAATGATTGACCGTTCCTTTACTTGGTATTTTTCAGACGCAGCTCTTTTCTCCGTTTGAGAAACAGTTGAATGTTAATATAACATATATATGATAAAATAAAACAAATAACATCGGCTGCTGGCATTAGATGGCAGTTTATGTAAAATGGCGGTAAAATAGCGTTTCCTGTAATAGAAATGTCTTAATAGAGATTATATATCAGGATTAAGAGAAAGGCTTCTTTCAATTGGGGCGCCTGGAATTTGTAGGTTGGCTCATGCATTAACAACTTATAAAACCCGCTTTTCGCTCTGGACATCTCTCTTTTTTCACGTCAACCGATCTTGAATGTGTCCACCCTGTGAAACCCCTCACGATCGATAAGCCCCTGATCCTGCAAGCAAGCACCCAAAGAGAAAACCAAAAAAAAAAAAAATTGCAGCGCTTGTCCTCCCATGTGATTTCTTGGCGGAACATGCCAGGACAGTCATCGATCTTCTCTACGCGCTGATCCAATCCAATCCAGGTGATTTGAAATTGAGAGATGATGTAGATGAAATGATCATCTTACAATTCGTCTATTTGATTGTCTACCGTTGATACACAAATGCCTGTTGCAGACCCCGGTTCGGGGCGCTTCTTTGTATGGGTCGTCTCTTGCATCTTGTTTATCTCCGTAGCTGTCGGAGGAAGCTTCCTCATTACGTACCTTATCCTCCCTCCAAAACCCACCCATGCTTGGCTTGCTGTAGCCGGTGTGACCCTGGTTTGCCTTCCTTGGGTGTTTTGGGTCCTCATGTGCTGCTATCGTATCATATCTCGAGCTTGCGGGTTCCGCGTTGCAATCGGCAGTGGCGGCGACGCTGGGAATCTTGCTCTTGGCGATGCTTTCTGTACAACAGGAAATGCACCATCGAATGATCCCTCCAATCTCGAATCTGCGTTGGGGACCCTGCAGGGCGGAGTTGATGACAAGCAGCAGGCCAGGGGGATGGGGCACCAAAATGATAATGGTGGCAATGAAATGAAGACGGACGAGAGGGGATTCGGAGCAAGCAATTTCGGCGAGGATATTTCTGTTAGGTCACATGAGAGTGAATTGCCATTGAAATCGGCTATGGGATCTTGATTGGATTCATTTGGGCGAAGCAATTAATTGCGGCTGGGAAGACCTTTAGATGCATCCATCGCTGCACGCTTATACAGGGCTGGACAATGACTTGAAAGAAAACTCTCATCAGGGAAGCCATTCCTTTCTCTTGCTACTGTTGATCAAATTATTTTCCAGGTTTCCGATTAGGCTATGATTTAATGTAGATTAATTACAGTTACGTTTCCTGGGAAACTAAGCGTCGAAACCCTTAATTAATCATTTGATAGTATAAATTAGAATACTACACAATAAACCACCTCGTCTCTTTACTAGCACAAGCAATGCGTATTCAGATTTTGTGAAGGAGCAATTTGAGTGGTCTGGCTGAGATAGCGTATGTGTTGTAAGATGTATAAATTTGGGTAGAGCAAAGCATATATGCCAATACAAGCATATCCGTCTTCTCCTTAATAGCTATCGATCAAATGGTTTCTCCATGAAACAACAGAGTGGTTTTTTTTTTTAAAAGAAAACGAGTTGTATTGAAAGGTCCTGGAAACAGGGGCACTCGTTTTATGCAATTTTATTCTGTTCCACACATCAGTATATTCATCAGGAAACCTGATGCAGATAAAGTTTTACGCAATTTTATTCTCCTTTGCGTCTTTTGAGATCTTCCCATTTCCTGGAATCGCTTTCTTCATGATCCTGCCAACATTGGCTATAGGGAGGAAACGATCTTGCTCTTTACGAGACTGGGAAAACAAACACAGATACCGAGAAACGTAGGGAACGCAGCAAGGACCCACAGAAGACAAGAAAAGAAAGGTGCTGGGATTCTTGATAAGGAAAGTGTTGTCGAGCTCTGCCGGATGGAAGTGAAACAGACCCCTATGGCAATCTCGTGCATTTTTAATTAGATGTTGTTTTCTGTCACTTGGGTAAAAAAACATGCATCAAGCAAACCATCAACAACTCTGGTGGTACGTACTGCTGTTGCTGTGTTTGATGTGACCTCGCTTATGCTGATATTATCTACTGTACTTGTCCTTTAAAGAATTTCAATCGGTACTTAATTATGGGTATTGATAAACTTAAAAAAATATAATAAATTATGGAATAATTTGGAGGCTCCTGTGTGGTGAAGTTATGCAAGCAACATCAACTTCTCACCGTCAGATTCATATAGAGTGATATGACAAGTTAGTTGACACTTAACTTATAGTTGTCACTTCACTACGTCAAAGTAATTAATGTGCTCTTTCCTTCTATGTTCACGTAACCATAAAGGTATGTGGGGAGGATGAGGTGAGTGAACATTGGCTGGACGCAAAGGGTGAAGAAAAACCAGCAACTTTTTTATTACTGATCGGGTGGGTAGCTAGGTAGGTATAAAATAAAATACTTCCATCCCTTCGTGCATGCTACCAAATAATACCAAGAATCGAGCTGCTCATCACTTTTTAGGAATACGTATAGATGGGGTCAGATGATCCATCATACTGTCCAAATAAATACGTATATGCATGTAGTAGGTCCACAGAATTCTTAAAGAACATGCTGTAAACACTATGTCATCTTACGTACTCGGAATTCTGTGCAGAGCATTAATCCCGTGACGTAGCAGGGCCCAAGAGTTTGTCCGGCTCACTTGCATGGCACATGCAATCCCACAAGTTGATCGCTCCCAGGCTATAAACTGAGGGGGACAGACGGGGCTTGAACTATAACAGACCTTGACGCCAGAAGGGTATATGCAGACAAAATCAGTAAGCAGTTTCGGTTGTCCTTTTCCAAAAGAATTAGCTTACCGACCCACGTGAACCTTCCTTTATCATTGAGAGTTTTGTGGGTCTTTTAGACAAGCTTTCTGGGGGAACTGGAACTAGAAGTTAAGATTGTGTATGTTAGGCAGGTTGTGTGGGTCCTAAATCGTTTTTCTAACTCTGCGTATGCTCTGTTTCCCGACGTTTCGGACTCTCTGCTCTGTGAGCCTGGTTGTGTTAATTTAACCCATCCCATTCCCCTATGATCCGCTAGCTAGCTAGCGCTCAGAAATTGAAACGTCTGGTGCGTATCAGATCCATGGTGAAGCCACTTGCCTTCTTGAACCCTGAACATGCAGGACAAAATATTGAAATTTGAAAATTGATTCCCAGCAAAGAGTTTGATTCTGTCGGATCTTGTGATATCATTCAACTTTGTCTCATGTCTTCCTTTTGTTTTGTGCTAGTCATGATAACCACCCGACCAGCAGTGAACACGTACCATGAGCTTTTGCCTAGTCGTTGATCGGATTGTAAAACTAAAATTTTTCTGAATTCCGATCGGCAAATATCTTGCATAACCTTTTTTTTTTTTTTTTCAAAGGAAGTTTTAGGGGTTGACTCATGATATATGTGTATGGCTGCTGAGTTCCTCTTTTAAGTATAGCATAAATTACGTTGCAAGGAGAAAATAAAAGTGTGTTGCCAAAGGGTCAATGATAGCTATATATGCCCATCTTTCAAGTGATTTATTGTTAATTTATTGTTTTAAATATAATGCTAGAAAGTGACCGATGAGGATTAGGATGGGCGTCTGTCTACTCGTCTATGTTGTTGGCGTTTTAACATCCTTCCAAATCCACTTTTTTCCAACTTTAGTTTCCCATAAACGGCCTTGCCCTTTCCCTTCAACTTCTCCTAATAGTATTCTTACTCAAAATCTTCCTGTTCATGTACGTTTCTCTGTAATATATATACTGCTTAAGCAACATGTTTCTCATTATAACTAGTGCTTAATAAGGCTTTGTCTTGTATACCCCCAAACAATCCAGGAGATAAACATGGACAGTACTGGAGTTTCTGTTTTTGACAATAGTTTGCTGCAGAAACAACCAGAGTTGCCAAAGGCATTCATTTGGCCAAAAGGAGACTTGGTTGGCAACCAGGACGAGCTTAACGAGCCTTTAATAGACTTGGAGGAGTTCTTGAACGGTGGTGAGGAAGGGACTGCTCGTGCTGCTGACCTGGTTAGAGCGGCCTGCATGAACCATGGCTTTTTCCAAGTAACCAACCATGGTGTTGACGCAAGCCTTGTTCGTGCTGCTCATCAGGAGATTGACTCCATTTTTACTCTGCCCCTTGGCAAGAAGCTCAGTGCTCGTAGGGAGCCAGGGAGTGTGTGGGGATACTCAGGTGCTCATGCGGATAGGTATGATTCTAAGCTACCTTGGAAGGAGACATTTTCCATTGCGTACCGTGGGAGCGACTCCTGTCAGCTTGCTGTGATTGACTACATCAAATCTGTCCTCGGAGAAGAGCTTGAACACACAGGGTACGTATGGCTTATTGCTTCTATAAATGTGCTAACTTCTAATTAATGCTTTCGAGGATGGCATTACAAAGGGAATGAAGTTGCACCTTCTTTTAAACTAAAAACTGACCAACTTCATCTACGAACATGAATTGCTTTTATGCAGATGGGTATATCAGAGATATAGCGAAGCAATGAAGAAGCTGTCTCTGGTGATTTTTGAGCTGTTGGCAATTAGCTTGGGGATAGATCGTTTGCACTACAGGAAATTCTTTGAAGATGGCACGTCCATCATGAGGTGTAACTATTACCCGCCTTGCAATAATTGTAATCTCACCCTGGGCACAGGCCCTCACTGTGACCCAACTTCCATTACAATCCTTCACCAAGACCAAGTTGGCGGCCTTGAAGTGTTTGCCAACAACAAATGGCAGGCTGTCCGCCCTCGTCCAGATGCCTTTGTCATAAACATTGGTGATACCTTCATGGTAAGTCTCTTCTACTTCATTCATGTTCCACTTTTCCCAAGCAATTATTTATCTCAATTGAGGATTTTTCATTAAAAAAGCAACGTCTTCTCTGTTTATCGGTTTCTGAAAAGCTTATCAACTGATACGCTGTCGAACAAGAATCACTATGGGATCCACCGTGCTTGTCTACTGCACATCAAGAGGCTTAGCCCCGCCTCCATGGGACCATAGCTTTCCAGGCCATGGCCTTTGTAGAGAAACATATAACTTTTGTTTGTAGCAGAGTCGGATTGAATCAATCAATAATTTACATCAATAATTGGAACATTTGGGGAAAACTGAAAGAAAAAGATGAGCCAGATCCATCCTTTAACACCCATCACTTACGAGGATTCCTTGATTCTAACTACATAAATAATAAAAATACAAGATGGGGTCGCAAATTACAAGATATGTCTTTGTGAGAAAGTTGCATGATTTCTGTCCGTTAGGACTATTGATTTTTTTTCCCTTTTGAACTTTTGCGATGCATTATTAGCTCTATTTAAATGATTTGACACTTGAAAAGAACCAATTATATCATAAGAAACTTTTGCATTTATTATCTCATTTATTAAATTATAGTGTCACGTTTGACTTTATTTTAGTAACCAATTAAAGTTTATTAATGATACACACCAAGTGGTTTTATCCGTAAAATTTGATGTGCAATTATTTATCACTGGCTTGTTGATTTGATGAGCAGGCATTGTCTAATGGAAGATATAAGAGTTGCCTTCACAGAGCAGTGGTAAACAGGGAGAAAGAGAGAAGATCGTTGGTGTTTTTTGTGAGTCCGAAGGAAGAAAAAGTGGTGAGACCCCCGCATGATCTTGTTGGCAGAGAAGGGCCAAGGAAATACCCGGATTTCAGATGGTCTGATTTATTGGAGTTTACACAAAAACACTACAGAGCTGATGTAGCCACTCTGCAAAGCTTCATTCACTGGCTTCTATCTTCCAAACCATCTAACCTATACTTGCCTTCCTAGGCTTTTAATGTTAGTTGGTCGACCATAGCTCCTTCGTGTATTTATTTTTCCCAAAATGATAATGTTACGTGGAATTGTATTTTGCCTACTTTTTAGTTAGCTTTTCTTTCCTATCCATCCCATCTCTATGTCAAATATTTAAGAGGCACTTGTCAACTGTTGCCATATAATAATACTTGTCAATTGTGGAATCTTCACTGTATATATAATAATACATTACGGAAAAGTACTAAGGAAAGTTTGAAAAGTCCACGAAATAGTTACAAGTTATTTGGAGGATTGGGAGCGTAACTTAACAGTACATACTCGTGGCATTGACCGTCAAGTATCTACCACTACCTCGGTCAGCAAACCAAATTAACGGAAGCTCGGTGCAGTGGCAGCCCAAACGACCTTGGCCCACAATGTACTTTCATTTGGAGGCCCATATATTTATGGGCCTTTTAATCATCAGCCCACAGATTTGAGAAAAGTGCGGAAATAAAACCAGACAGAAATGCAGGTGTTCCTTCCTATCACCAAAAACATTTCGTAGGAAAAAAAAAATTCAAAGCAAAACAGCAGCAGCACACACTTTGGACTCCACCCTTCAAAACTGTTGAATACCATGATATTACATTGAATTGTGACCCAACTCTTTCGAAGATGATGGGAAGCTAAAGAAACGAAGGCCACGAAACACCTAACTAACATGATACATTAGCTATAGATGAAGCAACAGTTGCCATGTATTACTACAGCAACCAACAAAAGATAAAAAGAGAGCCTAATTCTCACCAGAAATACAGCCTTAAGAATGAAAGGGGACCAACAGAGTAGACTTAAGCAATTGCGTAAGTAACGGTCTCTGACTCCTGGGGTCGCCACATAGATTTCTTAACAAAGAGCAAACCCTCTTTGTCTTTAGAGTAGGTCATACGGACCTCCCATTGCATAGCTCTTACCATTGTTTCCACCGCGGTAACGGTCTCAACATCATCTCGGACTATTAGCTTCCCTTCTGGCCTGAGAACTCGATCAACCTCTGCTATTAAAGCTACCAAATTGCACCTGCAGCATTCAGTAGTATTGTTCCAATATTAGACAGCCAAAATGAAGGTTGTTTCACCAACAAGAAAATTGAAAAAGAATACTGGTACACACCTCTTCTTAACTTTTGAGAAAATATGATCAGCATGGAGAAGATCATAGGATCTAGGGTAAGTGCTAAATGATTCACACCAATCATGATAAATACCAAACAGACCGCGTTCATAAATTATTGGTAGAGTATCAGGTGCATCTACAGAGACCACATTCATGACCCACACCTGCAAATCCTTCAAAGCAGCAGCAAAACTGCAACCGAAAATAGAAAATCAAAACCACAAAATACCAATTTTTGACATTTTGTTATCTAGGTTTGTCCAAGCACCAAAATACTTGTGAAGGGACACAGATAGCGCCTTTGAGACTGAGCAGATTACACATGCTTAGGACAGTGAATCAAAAAAGTAGGTAAAGCAAGGAAATACGACAGCTTTTTAGCAGAAAAGTTTAATCATTAAAACATTTACTTCATAATAAAATAAAGAGAGGATTTGATGCACTTCGGAAATGATCCATTTTGCAGTTGATTCACCAAAACAATAAATTTTAAAACTGCAAGATTTTCACAGAGAAGACAGTCATTCTTGCATTTGAAGAAGTGGATTTGAATCACTCCCCCAATCTGAAAATATAAAACAAGCTTACCCTCCATAAACAGATCTCATGTCCATAACATTTCGCACAGACGACCAGTCTATTCCCATTCCATTTATATATGACTTTGATACAACCCGCTTCCAGTGCTCATAGTCTGCAGTAAAATCCTCTGGTGCTGGTTTACCATAGACCCCTACTTGGGAGCTCAACAGCCAATAAGGTGATTTCTCCAGCCTAGCTGGCCATTGTTCTGGCCATAGGGATCCACGTTCAAGAGTTTCGACTGGAACTTTCTGCATACAAGCCTGAAGTGGAACCTTCCTGCTCGCAAGAATATATTTGGAAGTTATACCAAAGAGCTAAAAAAGTTATTTGATACATGATTAATAGGACAATTTGTTCGAAGAAAGTAGCACCTTATTGTGATCAAAGCATAGAGGATCACATGTTGAGTTACATTATCCAAGTAATCCCTTCTGCTCATTCATGTTTTTTTAATAGATACATTAATGTCCTACCCATTCTGAGGAAATTCGGGAAATGATTCTTACTTTATGTCTCAATAAATAACCTAGAAGTGGATCACAGTTCTAGCTTTGTGTCAGAACTACGATAAAATATGCTTTCTTATCCAATTTTGCATCATGTTCCACATTGTATAGGTTAGAATATAAGCAAATATTCAGACAAACCTCCCTCACATAAAGAGAAAAATTACCAGGCAGCATTGGGATCCTCAGTTGCTTCACACATTGGAGGCTCTTGTGTTGATCGTTTCTCATAGCAGTCATTCGAAGTAGGCTTCTTGTATATAGCTATACCTACTCCATTAACGGTATCCTTCGTAATGGACACAACTTCCCAGCACATAGCTTTTGTTAGTTCAGTCATGGCTGCAAATAATTCCCCAAAAGTATGGTATTAAAATTAATGAAACTTTCAAACATTTTGAATACAATAGGAAAATCATCTACCATTCCAAATTTCAACATCTTCAGCACGCTTCTGATAAACAGGAGTTGCAGACCACACAAAGAAACCACCAGGTCGCAACACACGATTCAGCTCCAGGAGGAGTTTACCACCTATATATATCAACTGTCAGTACATTGTCTATCTTTACCATACATATCCATCAGAAACATCACTTACCTAGACAGTACCAGCACAAGGAACACACATTGTGATAAATGAAATAGAATTTGATTGGATGTTAGCAATCACATACATTTCAACGGTAATGACAAGAACAATTCTAAAGAGGAAAAAAGCTTTAGTGAATTTGTAAGTCATCTGATCAGAGGAGCAAAAGGAGTACTTTACCTTCAATATGCCATGGCACCCTGCAGCGTGCACAGTGTACAATATCAAAAACTCTTCCAGGGAAGGGAAGCCTTGTTGTGCCCATTACGGCAGATACTGCAGGAATTCCTCTTTCTAGGGCGAACTGCACTTGAGCTTCATGTTCATCTTTAGGGGCAAAAGACATTGCGAGGACATCTCTATCAAACAGATAGCCTCCAAAGCTGGCAACCCCACATCCCACATCCAATATAACACGAGAACGTTTTCCCCATGCAATCTCAGGGACAGACTACGCAATAAATATCCCATGAGGAAAAATGGCATAAAAAAGAATAATCCTGACATTGATGCCACTCTCAGTTTCTAAAAATCACGTCCATGGCATATGCTACATTTACTTACGATGCAAAGCAAAATTGCATAAAGCAATAAAAAATTCCATTTTTAAATCCAGACTATATGTAATGGTGCTAATATTACACCATGGCATGAAATATAAAAGGGTCAATCTATCATAAACAATCATTTCATTAATTTTCCCATTCAGATTCTTAACATCTACTCAATTATCAAAAGTTTTTCATGATGTAAACATCACAGTAAAAAATAAGAAAAAGTGAAACCAAAGTAAAATAGGTCTTAATCACTTGCAGCTATGACTTTGAATGTATTAGATAAAAGATGCATGTTTTTTGTGGTGAAGACTAGCCAATAAACATAATAAGTTTCAGTAACTAAAAATGCATGTACACCAACAACATACCAAGAGAATAAGCATTAGAATGGAAAGGTTTAATGAAACTTGATCTTTTATAAGAGTACCTCATTTATGAAGTCGATGTAATGCAGAGCGCCGTGCTTAAACTGGGTTCCACCACCAGGGAAAGTCAAGTAGTCACCAGTAACTTTGACCCAGTTCTGATGCCCCTTAATTACTGCAAGCTTGGTGTGTGGAACATTAGAATACCATATCTGCACGAAACGCATATTAATTCATCTGAAAAGGGAAAAAAAAGAAGAAATACCGCATGTGCTCTAAAGTTGATCAGTATTCATACCTTTTCCCTGCTTTTCGGCCAGTTAATTGGTAGTTTATAACCTTCAGGAAGAGAAACAAGGCAGGTTGGAGGCTCGTCAGGGCAGTGCCTCTCGCGATGTTCATAGTGCTTAGTACTTGGAAGACTCTTAATTGCTAGCAAATTGTCAAGGCACGGTATGTAATCGGGCCCAGCAGTGACGTTACAGAGTTTCCAATCGTATCCTTTAGAAGAGCGCTGAGCTTCCTTCTCATTCTTCGACTCTGATGCCTGAGTTGACCAGGAAGACCCACTCTGGGTGCTGTTTTCACTTAGAAGCTCTGACTGAGCCCCTGAAGGAAATACCTCACTTGAGCTCTGGCCGTTGGCCTGGCCATCGGCGCTTTTCTCTGACTCCTTGCTATCTTTCTGATCCACTTTATCCTCCACCTGGGTATTATCTATTTCCCCATCCTTAGTCCCGCCCAGTTTCTCATCGGGATTGGTCTCATCAGTAAAAGGTTTCTTCTCACTGTCACCTGAATTATCAGTTTCGCCTGAATCAGATTTGGTCTCAGTTAAATTCTCCTGAGAAGTTTCCTGTATATCTTCATTACTTTCACCATCATCCGATTTCGTTCTATCACCATCCGATCTCGATTCTCCATCAGAACTTTTAGCATCTTCGTTTGATGCATTGCTTTCATCATTTTGTGTATCTGCATTCGAGCCATCATCGGACTTGTTCTCGTCATTATTCTTCTGCTCCACCTTCTCCTCGGGTTTCTCCTCTGGCTTCTCTTGCGGCATATTGTCATCTCCTTTCGTGGCATCCTCTGGCAAATCGCCCAGATTATCCTCAAACTGCTTAGCGTTGCTCTCGCTGCTGGTCTCGGGCATCCGTTCCTTCACGTCATTCTTGTTCTCATCCGCAGGAATATCCACACTCTGACCGGGCACAACAGACGATGATGTCAACATCCATACTCCCACCAAGCACAGAGCCACAAACACCACCACAGTCACCGTCGAGCATAAACTCGACGATTGCCTTCTGTTGTTCTCTATCTTACTATACTTCACCTGCGCCATCTCTTTTCCTTCCCTTCAACCACCTATACATCAAATCCAAAAACACAGCCACACCGTTTACAGCCAGTCACTTTCACATATCTAACAAAAAAAATCAAAAAAATCCCAAAAATCAAATATAGCAACAAGTTACGCAAACAAATAGAGTCAGCATTTGAAAACCTCACAGATCCCTGATGATATTTCGGGAGATCAATTTGTTTTTCTATAGAACAACACAGCATATCGAGAGGATACGGATCTTACAAAAACGACATCAGATCTAAGTAAATCACTGAACATACACAGAGATAATATAAAACGAGCTGATTTCGCTTCTAATCAGGCTAGGATCACATTACCTGGCACTCGAAAATGAGGAGAAGCAGATCTGATTGAAGTACAAGTGTATAACAGAATTAAAAAATGAAAATAATAGAATTGAACAAAATAATGTGTTATATCTTCATTGCTAAACAAATACAGAGAGCCTGTAAGGGTAGCATCGTAGTAAACAGCGGAATGCTTGGAGAATATATAGGAGGGAGAATATCACATACACCTTGGTGTTTCTTAATTGATTAATAAATTAATTTAATCAGTAATTTGTTAAGAGTAATTGCTACTCATTGCAAATTAATACTATTTTGTTTGTTCTTTCAACCAAACTACGGTACCCAAAGATAAAATACAAACCCAAGGGAAAGTGCAATGCCGGTAGTGCGTCATGAACAACACGGACTGACTGTTGTGTCGGTTGAAACAAATGTCAAACTTCCTTTTTTCTTTTAGTCTCGACGAGACGTCAGCTGAAGGCTGAAGCAAGTGATAAAATAGCAAACTTATTAAGGTAATTTTTTTAATCGTGTCAGTACTATTTATGTTAGATGATAAGTTTAGAGTGTAATGCATTAACTTCTGTAAAGTAAATCATCTCCACTACCTTCAAAAGTAAATATCATATTCTAATTTCTATTATTATGAGAATTAGTTAAACACAAAACATCATGTGAAGATTATATTGGATTAGATTCAGCAAACCAGCTTGTTATGTCCCGATCCAAGTTATCCTAAACAGCCCAAACGTAATACTCTGTTAGTTTCGGATGGAAATCTTCATTAATAGCCCAATTTATTGTTGGTTATAAAAGGGACGGTTGTTAAAATGTCATGCCAAATGTGATTGATTGAAGCCGAGTTTCACCTTACATTCCTCAAAGTATAATTTGATAAATTTGGACGGTATACATCCATTTAGAATTCATGAAATAAATAATGTAAATTATAGGATAACCACTAGTTAACATTTTTATTTTTTTTAATGTCTGTATTTTTTTTTATACATACGATTCTAACCTCACCTCACCTCACCCCACCCCACCCTCCTATACCCACCTACCTGAGATTTGAACCCAGGATCTCCTCTAATCCCATAAGGATCATGCCATCTGATTTGAATGTCTGTATTATATTATATGATATTATATCGGCAAAAAATTAATCTGGGCAGAGAGGATATGAGTTCTTTTTCAAATTGTCCGATAAATCGTGTAAACAAACTGCGGACATATAGTTCAGTAATTTATTGATAGGCAAACCTTAGTGGACATGAATTGAAGAAATCCAAGGTCATCTGTCCCAAACAAAGGACAAAGACAACATATGTGACTATTTTTCGGGAAATAAATAGTTTCCTGTTAAAAAAATAAATTGTCCGAACCAAATGCCACAGAATGGATTGAATACGAAGTTTATACAGTGCATGATTGGTCTTAACAAATATAGCCTTTTCATACAGTGAATCACAGTGATGGCATGATTGGTCTAAGTCTAAAAAAATTCATGATCTTCCGTCCTCTTTCATGCACATTACTGCCACAGGAAATTGGGATAAAATAAAACACTCCCCTTCTTATATGTTTGTTTTCGTGCAAGTGTAAAAAACAACGCGTACGTTGACGGTAGTGTTGGATTTGATTTGTTGGTTGATGAGACTCTATTATAGCTGTCTCTCTCTCTCTCTCTCTCTCTCCTTTTTTCTGTCTAGATCCACGGTTGTGCATGTCCCGTGCCTCTGAGTTTCGGAGAAGAAAGGTGCACTCGATCGGATCCATTTACAGATCAGGTAACGTCTTTTATTCTCAGGCGAATATTTGCCGTCAATAAAACTATCCGGATGCTGCATTTCGTTTGCAAACCATTGTTTATTCTTTTTTTTTCTCCAAATCTTTGGTTTTATCCTGATGGATACGGCAATAAAATCGACCTTTGATGCTTGCTCAGTCGTTAATTCTGGGAACTTCAATCGGTACAGAGGTTTTCTGAAGTTCGCTTGTGTTGCCTTTTGAGTGCTTAGCAATACATTGGTTCTTCTGAATTCTGCGTAATGTCAATCTATCTGCATTGTTGAATCAGTGAACCTTCGCTCTCTGGGTGACCATTTCCGTAAACCTCCAACGGTACTCTTACTTTTTTTCCCCTTTTTTCAGGCCAGCAGGAAAACACTGTGCATTATGTGATGGACATTTCATCCAGCTTTTCCTGCCAATATCCTTGGGAAGCATTAGGGAAGTTAAAAACGCATTAAATTCAGGAGGGGTACTTCTCATCTTCTGGCGGTGTTGGAAGGGATGAAACCGTCAAGTTGCTTGTTATGGAATGGGAGACACCTTCCTGCTGCTCTGCTTGCTCTTACTCTTACAACTTTGTTCTTCTGCGCCTGGGAGAATAATCCCATTATTACCGCATTCCACTCAGCACGACACCAGTTTAATCTCCATTCTTCAGGTTTCCCTCTAAATTGCCTTGTTTTCTTTTCATTTTGTCCCTTTGAGGTACATGTTTAAATTACCCACAAAAGTCTCTTTCCTATACTCTATAAATGGATACAGTTATCGTTGAATGTATGCCTTCAATATTCTGCTCAGCATCCTCTCCCCTTTGTCTCCTATGTACAATTTTTTGTTCCTTATTCCCCTTTTTCTCCAGAGTCTTTCGTCAGCGCCCCAAATGATTCTTCTATTTCCTTGTTTAATAACACTGAAGAACATAATGGAGAAAAACATTCCAAAATTTCAAGTTCAGAAGATGCAGAGAAAACAGTTCAAGTCTTGGGTGCTTCATCGATGAATTCCACCAATTCATTTTCTCCCAAAAAGGAGCATAAAGATGGATATACATCATCATATTCCAATAACAAAGGTATGCTGCTTCTTATGAAATTGAGAGATTGATTATGATAAATGTCGTAAGCTTGAGCTTTCTTTCTTCAATGCAATTGCCAAATCATAATATTGTTTATGCTTATCGATACTGAACAAGATGTTGGAATAGGTTTACACTTGTTTAAGTGATAGCTTGGCCAAGTTAGGATGCCAAGTATTTCCCTGGGATCATTTAAAACTTTTCCTCTTGACAAGTCTAGATTAGTTTAACCTAATATTTTGGCCTCATTCTTAGATTTTATAAAGGCATGTCTCTCCTAGTAGCATTTTTAGTTTAGCCTGCCTTTACTGGTCTTGAAGTTTCTTCTTCCAGTCAAGCAATTGTTACACGCCTAACGCAAATTCTAAAGAGCTTGAAAAATTTCTGTCTTAGTGCATGAAAGGGCTTTTGCATATAACGTTCAGTTTCCTCTTAAGGAAATTATCATGGTTTCTTGTAAGTTGTAATGATTACCAGACATTTATTCCAACTTCTCGCGGCAAGTAGGCTGGACAGTATACATTTTCTTTATCCATAAAGCTCTTGTGTTTTTTTTTTCCAAAGCACCACAATTATGGCATCAGCTTACTTTGTGAAAAGAGAGAATAATTATTAATTTGTGATAGAAAGAAACGAATATTAGAGAACATTGTGGAACAAGATTAGTGGCATAAATGTTTCCAAGAGCTTCCTTGTTGTGTTGGTCTATGACCTTTTGGAGTTTTGTCTCTGGATCACCTGAAGTTATGCGAGCACGAAGATATAAGGTTTCCGTATTCTGAGTTGAAGAATGCCTGTTTTTATACTTTGCAGAATGCAATTACGCCAAGGGTAGATGGGTGGCAGATAGCAGGTACCCTTTGTACTCTGGCTTTGGATGTAAACAATGGTTATCGGAAATGTGGGCATGTAGACTGACGCGACGTACAGATTTTTCCTTTGAGGGATACCGGTGGCAGCCAGAAAACTGCAAAATGACAGAGTTTGAGCAATCTGCTTTCTTGAAAAGGTGCTTTCCTATGTTACCTTTGAAATGGCACAACAATATCATCTGAATGACAACGGTTCTATATATATGAGGTATTTATGTTCGTGATCTTCATTTTATTCAGGATGCAGGACAAAACAATTGCTTTTATAGGAGATTCATTGGGTAGGCAACAATTTCAATCTTTGATGTGCATGGCCACGGGTGGTGAATGGAGGGCAGATGTTGAAGATGTAGGAAAGCAATTCGGGCTTGTCAAACTTCGTGGAGCCAAACGTCCTGATGGGTGGGCATATCGGTTTCCCAACACTAATACCACCATTTTGTATTACTGGTCAGCAAGCCTTGCAGACCTTGAGCCCCTGAACATCACTAACCCAGCCACAGATGTTGCCATGCATTTGGATCGAGCACCAGCTTTCATGAGACGATTCCTTCATCAATTTGATGTATTGGTTCTGAATACAGGTCATCATTGGAATCGAGGGAAAATTAATGCAAACCATTGGGTGATGCATGTAAACGGGAAGCCCGTTCAGGATCGGAAACTTGCAGAAATTGGGAATGCCAAGAATTTTACAGTACACAGCGTTAGCAGGTGGCTTGACTCGCAACTTCCGACTCATCCCCGACTGAAAATTTTCTTCCGGACCATATCTCCAAGGCATTTTCGTAATGGGGACTGGAACACTGGGGGTAACTGCGATAACACCACTCCACTGACTGGAGGCAGTGAAGTCTGGCGTGATGAATCAAGTGATCCATTCATCGCCGCCGCTGTTAATGGTACCAGCGTGAAGCTTTTGGATATCACTGCTCTCTCTGAGCTGAGAGATGAGGGTCACATTTCACGCTACAGCGTGAAGGCTACAGAGGGTGCAAGTGATTGCTTGCATTGGTGCCTTCCCGGCATTCCTGACACATGGAACGAACTCCTTGCTGCCCAGGTATAGTTCTGGTCTGCCATGTCGGTCTCGAAATGTAGGGACTCGGTAACTGATTTTTCTATGGTTGAATACTGTTTCTTGATACACAAATAGCTCTTAAACGAAATTTTAGCGATCACAGAGTAGGCAAAGCTCATAGTGTCATCCCATTCCCCATATGTGGAAATAGATGTCTTGAATAGCAGTCTAAATCACATACTTATTTCCACCCGGAATATGTAACTCAACATTGTATGCTGCATTCACATTATTACAGAGTTTCTCATCTTGAGTTTCACTTCTGTGGTGCTACAAAGCACCGGTAATGTTAACAGTTGAGGCATTACATGATACGTTTTTACTGCAAAACTTGTAACCCTTAATCGATGCCTATTTCATCTAGCAATTACTGTCTCTTTTCGTTGTGTTTTTTTTTAAATCACATAGGTTAATGCTCAACATATATATCCTGCATCTTTTATTCCCATTTGTTTCAAGAAGAATAATGGTTTTGAGATTTTGTGGCGAATGGCCTCTATGGACTATCAGAGCCATTACCGTTGCTTTGAGGTTTTTGGTGGTTAGGAATCTAGTGTAACTTGGCATATTTCCTACAAAAGGCATGTCTTCTTAATGACTGCTGCCTTATTTAGTTTGTAATTAACTAGCTAAAAGTATCATTCCTTGTTCAAAACGCTGTGCTTCGATAAAGAGGAAAATTATTAAAGCCAAAGCAAAACAACTGTGCATAGGTGGCCTAATAAGAGCCGAACATTCGAGAAAGAAAGCCCAATGCACTGACCCTGTAAGCTCTGGGCCTCTGGCCCAACTGGAGCTGTACGATATAGTGCCAACGGACCTATATAACTAGAGACTTGAATTGGCCTTAAGAATTGTATTCCAACTTTATCAAACTGTTCGATGAAATGTCTACAAGATCCAAGTAATCTGGCGACCTTGGTCACTGTTTATTCAACTTCTGCTCTTAAGCTCAGTCTTGCAATTGTTTTTTTGATGAAATTTTTTTCCCTGTGGATGGGAAGTAAAGGATTCGCCGGCTAAATGTGGGCTATGGCGTTGTTGCCCCGAATTTTTAATGGTAACTCGGTGAGACATGCCAAATCGCCAAGTATCGACTTTTCCAGAGTCAGTTCATCGTATTCTGGACACATTATTCATGAGGGTTAGTGTTTTCTCTCCTCAGCAATTCTGTTTTCATTTGCTTGAAATTGTTAGTCTAATATAGCAGAAAAACCAAGTTTTTTTTTTTAATGTTGTTTAAAGTCGCAGTTCTAATTTATTGTCTGAATCCTTTAGCTGGCAGACTCCTCGTCGGGTGCACAGCTTTCCGATATTACTGTATTGGAAGAGGTGTCAGTGACGATACTGGTAAGAGCGCTAGAAAAATGACCCTGGCGGAGGACTTGGCTTCTCTTATCGATCAATCTGGGGATCTTGGTAAGAGAGGAACGCCTAAGAGTCGAATGGAGCATAAGAGGTTGCTTGAACTCCGAATAAAGAAGAGGGTGAAGCAACAATACATCAATGGGAAGTTTCATGACTTACTGAAAGCAGTCATTGCAGATCCCAGAACCCTTCAGGATGCTTATGATTCTATCAGGCTCAACTCTAATGTTGGCATAACATCAGATAGAGACAACTTATGTTTCCATTCCATGGCAGAAGAGCTCTCCGGTGGAAATTTTGATGTTACTGCAAATACGTTCTCCATATCTTCTAGGGGTGCAAACAAGGAATCCCTCGTCCTTCCTAAACTGAAGTTGGTGGTTGTTCAGGAAGCCATGAGAATAGCTTTGGAAGTAGTTTACAGACCTCACTTTTCCAAGGTATCCCATGGTTGTCGAAGCGGGAGGGGCCACCTCACAGCATTGAAGTACATTAGCAAAGACCTCCCCAATCCAGATTGGTGGTTTACTTTGGCGATAAGCAAAATAGTAGATTCTCGCATATTTGATAAACTTATCTCCGTTATGGAGGAAAAGCTACTAGATCCCCTATTATATGATATAATCAAAGCTATGTTTGATGCCAAAGTACTCAATTTTGAATTTGGGGGTTTCCCCAAGGGCCAGGGTCTTCCGCAGGAGGGAATACTGTCTCCTATACTAATGAACATATATCTTGATGTGTTTGACCATGAATTTTACAGGTTTTCAATGAAATATGAAGCTCTGAATCCAAGTCTCCACTCTGGCGGAAAGCAGCTCCAATCGAACTTACGCACCTGGTTCAGGAGGCAGCTCAAAGACAATGATGTTAAGAACAATAATGAGGGGAATTCTGGGCCAAAAATCCATTCTTGTCGAGTCATGGATGAGTTGTTTTTTGCAGTTAATGGACCTAAGGACCTTGCTTGTGATTTGAAGTCAGAGGTACTAAGTTACTTAAATAACTCTCTGCACCTGGATGCTATTTGTAAAACCGAAATACTACCTTGTGTAGGGCCTCAAGCGATTATCTTTTTAGGCACTTTGATTAGGAGAAACGTGAAAGAGACTCCTGCTATGAGGGTCGTTCACAAATTGAAAGACAAAATAAAGCTATTCGCTTTGCAAAAACAGGAGTGTTGGGATGCAGAGACAGTTAGGATCGGTAAGAAATGGTTGGGTCACGGTTTAAGGATGGTTAAAGAGTCTGAGATCAGGCATTTAGCTGATCCCAACTCTCTTTTGAACCAAATTTCCAGCTTTCGTAAAGCTGGTATGAGAACCGATCATTGGTATAAGGACTTGATTAAAATTTGGATGCAAGATGTTAATGCCAAAGCTGCTGATAGTGAAGAAGTAATCTTGTCCAAGTATGTTGCAGAACCAAGCCTTCCAGAAGAACTTAAAGCCTCCTTTTATGAATTTCAGAAATGTGCAGAAAACTATGTTAAATCCGAGACTGCTGCAACTCTCGCCCTTCTGCCAAATTCCCGCTCCTCTGCCAAAATTGCTACTGAGGTCAATGCTCCTATTGATGTCATTATGAAGCGTCTGTTGCGATATGGTTTGATCAATTCAAAAGGACATTCTCATGCTGTTCCCCTGCTGATTTTGCAAGATGACATTCAGATTATTGACTGGTTTTCAGGCATTGTTCGCCGATGGTGTAGGTGGTATGGTTTCTGCGACAACTTTCCTTTGATACAGTTTACAATTAAAGATCAAGTTAGAAAATCTTGTATTCGTACTTTAGCAGCAAAGTATCGAATTCATGAAAGTAGAATAGAAAATCGTTTTGATTTAGAACTAAGTAGAATCGCTTCTATTCATGATGAGGGAGAGCAAGAGTTTCACGATAAATCATCTGAGCTTTCAGCTTCTATTTATGATGATGATGAGGCACTGATGTATGGGATTTCATATAGTGGCTTGTGTTTGTTATCGTTAGCAAGAATTGTGAGCAAGTCACGGCCATGCAACTGTTTTGTTATGGGTTGCTCAGCTGCTGTTCCAGCTGTATATTCTCTACATGTGATGGAAAGACAGAAATTTCCTGGGTGGAAGACAGGGTTTCCATCTAGTATACATCCTAGCCTGAACAAACGGCGAATTGGGTTGTGCAACCAACATTTGAAGGATTTATATGCTGGTCATATATCGCTTGGGTGCATTGATTTCAGCTCATGGAAATAAGGGTTTTCATCAGCGTGGGGTAATGATAAGCAGATAGGTACCTGCTTATATGATCAGCAATCTTAACAAAAACAGGTGCCTGTGTCAAAGCTTTATCCGTCGAAATCACCAAGGAATAGAACTTGTGAGCAATCAAACGGGAGTCTTTGACATTTCAGACCATTTACCGGAGTCACTGATCGACACAAGTAACTGAAAGCCTCCCAGAGGTGTTTTCACTGTTGTTTCTACTATAGTGCATTCTCTCCTTGATCTTTCTTCGGTTGCACATGTGAGCCTCACAAGTATCTCCTCATTAAGGCACATTACTGTATGTTTTCTCCCAGGAGCGGCTCTGTTTGATGGTTGTCTGCTATCTCCTCATAGAGACACTAGTCCTGGCACTTGAAAGCTGATTATTCCGCTAGCAAGTATCTTGGAGGATGTTGAACGGGCTGAAGTAAGTCCAACAACCTATAACTTGAAACTGCTTACTATGATCAATTCAAGATGTTAGTGGGCGGGAAACAAGTTTCGGTCTCCTAATGTGGCATATATCCCTATCAGTTGTGGGTGTTGAAATCATGTTCTCACTCTTGACCCAAGATGCTTATATCAGGACACTGAAAATGTAAGATGATAAATTTGGGCTCTTTAGCAGATTTGTTTGGAATTGGGTTTGGAAATGGATTCAGTAAGGTCGGTATGGGCCACCCAACTGCAAAATGAAACAGGCTTCTTTGCATTCCTGGATAGTGCGTTTAGTTAATGTCATAAATTGTGTTTGAAATGCGACAGATATCTTCCTTGTCCAAGTTGTTGGTAGCACTCATACCCACATGCATCCACCTGTTTTATAGTCTCAGATGGTTTTTGAATCATCAGGGGACAACTGCTTAAGCCTAAAGTAATAGAACAGACCCCGTGCAGACATGAATTCCGGGAAAAAATCTATACTGTTTTTGTTGACTTTGGAGAGTTTTACGCTCATAGAACTCTGTTAAGATTTAGATCAAGTTCCTAACACCCATGAAATGAATGTGTATATGTATTGCTCTGCAGAAATAAATGGTCATGTATAATAATAGACTACACCACAGAAGATGAGGGAATCACGGGCAAGCACTGTAGGAAAAAAAACAAAGAGCGTTGTTGATGGGTGGGCCTAAGGGACTCTACAGACACCCTGGTCGACCGCAGGTCGCAGAGTTCACGGGTGGCTGCAGCTCAAACCTTTTCTATGCATCACCTTCTCTAAATAACCATTATCTTGACAATGATGTACATCTTGAACATGAGGAGAAAACGAGAATAATTGACCTCATCAGGAAAAGAGACAAAAGGGTACACACTACTATGAGAACTGGGCCAGCCTCAACATCATATGCTTTGATCTCCACCATAAGAAAGATCTTTATTTTCTCACGCTCTCTCTGCAGCCATAGGTTTTTAAAACCCTCTTGGTTTATGTAAGATTGAAGACACAGACTTTGTCATGATCGAAGCACACTAGTCCCATCAATGCCTTTCCCACGTAGGTGTCAGGTGATAAGGTAGTGGTATTTTTATCCTTCTTTTATTTTTTAAAATATGTGGTTAGTATTATTTCCATTAAGCGAATGCTAGTTTTAAGAATGAGATGGATGTCTATCAATTATCCTCCAAAACTTAGAAAAAAGAGATAGAAAATAAAGACTCATAATCCCTCAACTACTATCCTTTAGTAAAAGAATAATGATGCACACAGAAGAAACAAGCAAAGAATAGAGTCTGGACGTCTAATTAATATATACGAAAGATAATGCATAGGTTTTGGTTTTCTTGATAAGTTTCAAGAGACAATGACTTGCTGTAAATTTTGAGCCACAAAGCAGAGGACCCCCTCCTTTTGTTTCTATGCCTATGTTGGTAGCTAATAGCCTAGTTCGGTGGAGCCATATACCTTTACATCCAAAATGTTCTTCTTTTCTTTAATAATTTGTGTTTGTGGATGAGCATCTTCTTCAAGTACATACGTATATGTACTAGCTAGGGACCCTAGTAAGAAATATCCACACCAAGAAGTTAAGAAAAACGACATGTATTCGCTTTGATTCTGATTTGTATTGTATTATTTGTTTCAAATCTGGCCCTTCTTCTCCTCCCCTTTCGTGTAGGTAAAGCCCACAAATTAAAGTTAGTATTGCTGGTGAAGGTAACCCCATGAGATTTTGCCAAGATAAACTCCGATATTGCTCTTTCATGTATAGAATAAAAATCTCAGAAAAAAACCACACATATATACGTATCTTCCTTGACAACAATGATACAGAAATATGAAGAACAATTTCACGTGAGGTGTGTAACAATTTCTAGGCTGTTATTGTCGCTATCCTCGAATCCCTACAAGCCACTCATTGATTCTTTATGAATATATGGGGATATTATTTGGAAACCAGGCATGCCGATGCAAAAATTACATTAAACAAAAGGGAGCGGCCCACATATCATTATCTTACAAATTATTGTATAAAATTTTACTGAGGATAGAAACCATTAAGAAAAATAAAAATTCTTACTCTTTTTCCTTTCATAATAAACAAACAGCATGGCTGGATCGATGCTATGCTTGTCTGTGAGTGATGCCATTGCATAGGTATGCTCTTTGAGGAACCGAATGAAACTGAGCCAGAAACAACAGAGAGAACAAAAAGAAGCTTCTTCAATGAAGAAACAAGGGTGTGAGATTCAAGCAATAGGCATCAACTACACAATATACACTAAAAGCAGAGATAACCCTTTTAAAATCTTTGCCAAAGAGCAAGAAGCGTACCAAGAACCAAAGCAAGATGAGCAACCTGCAACTGTAGAAGAAATTGTAAACCCTCCTGCTGGGGTCAGGCAAGTCCTGAAAGATGTAAGCTGCAAAGCAAAACCGTGGGAAATCCTCGCCATTGTTGGCCCCAGCGGAGCTGGAAAGTCATCCTTGCTAGAAACTCTTGCTGGTAAACTCAAACCACAAAGTGGTTCCATTTTTGTCAACCAAACTCCCATCGATAGAGCTAAGTTCACGAAGATCTCAGGTTATGTTACACAAAGGGACACCCTCTTTCCTCTCCTTACGGTTGAAGAAACCCTCATGTTCAGTGCAAAGTTGCGTCTGAGGCTACCACAAGATCAACTGAGCTCCAAGGTCAAGTCTGTGGTCCAAGAACTTGGCCTGGAGCATGTAGCCATGACCCGAGTAGGTGATGACAGGATTAGGGGGATATCTGGGGGAGAGAGACGTCGGGTTTCTATTGGAGTTGATGCCATACATGACCCTAAAGTTCTTATCCTTGACGAGCCAACCTCTGGTCTTGATAGCACTTCTGCTTTGCAGATTATTGATATGCTCAAGGTCATGGCAGAAACAAGAGGTCGGACCATAGTACTAAGCATCCATCAACCTGGGTTTCGTATTGTGAAGATGTTCAATTCAATACTTTTGATGGCCAATGGTTCTGTTTTGCATCAGGGCTCGGTTGACCAACTAGGTGCCGAAATGAGTAAAATGGGGATGCAGCTTCCTCTTCATGTTAATGTTGTTGAATTTGCCATTGAATCTATAGAAACAATTCAACAACGGCAAAAGGTAGCGAAGACAGAAATACAGCCGCAAGGATTATCATCATCAGCCTCACAGCAGAAGAAAGTGCAAGTAGGGGAGAGTAGAAGTGGAAACTTCACTCTTCAGCAGCTCTTTCAGCAATCTAAAGTTGTTGACGAAGACATCATCGACATCGGGGCTGATTTTTCACATGACTATGCAAATTCAAGGTTGCGAGAGACTCTGGTGCTCACACACAGGTTCTCCAAAAACATTTTCAGAACCAAAGAGCTTTTTGCATGTCGAACCATTCAAATGTTGATCTCTGGGCTCGTTCTGGGTTCCATATTCTGCAATCTTAAAGATGATTTGATCGGAGCAGAAGAAAGGGTAGGGCTATTTGCTTTTATTTTGACGTTTCTGCTTTCCTTCACAACAGAAGCTCTGCCAATATTCCTGCAAGAAAGAGAGATTCTGATGAAAGAGACTTCTAGTGGGAGCTATAGAGTCTCATCGTATGCCCTTGCCAATGGTTTAGTTTACTTGCCATTTCTACTCATCCTGGCCATATTGTTCACAATTCCTTTATACTGGCTAGTGGGGTTGAATCCAAATTTCATGGCCTTCATGCACTTCTTGTTGTTAATATGGTTAATTCTGTATACAGCAAACTCGGTTGTGGTATGTTTCAGTGCTCTAGTACCTAACTTCATAGTTGGAAATTCAGTGATCTCGGGGGTGATGGGCTCATTCTTCTTGTTCTCTGGCTACTTCATATCAAAGCATGGGATCCCTGACTATTGGATTTTCATGCACTACCTATCGCTTTTCAAGTATCCATTTGAAGGATTCCTGATAAATGAGTTCTCCAATTCAGGAAAATGCTTACAGTACATGTTTGGGACATGCATGATAAGTGGAGAAGACGTGCTTCAAGAAGAAGGCTATGGGGGAGAGGAAAGCAGGTGGAGGAACATTGCAATCATGGTTTGCTTCATCTTGGTCTACAGGTTTATTTCTTACGTCATTCTTCGGTTTAGATGCTCTACCAGTACTCTCAGTCTCAGGACAGCTCTGATTTGATTGCTCTGCTCTCTCACAACTGTTACAAGGTTCACATGCTGCTCTCACGAGTGGTAACCAGGTTCACATGCTTTTGGAATTCCCTTTAAGATAGCAGAAAAGCACGAATCAGATAATACAGAAAAAAAAATGTCACAGGGACAAAAACTGTATCAACCCAAACTCTTCCTTCTACTATTTGCCTTGTATTGAACTCCACTGTCGTTGTAGCTTATCGTTTTTCTTTGTTTTCGTAAGCTTTCATTCTTTTCTTCTTAGACCTTTTGAAACTCAATTGGTTTTGTAGAAGATGGAATTAGTATTACAAAGGGAATCCGTCTGCTGATAGGAAAAAGGAAGCAATCAGGCACTACATAGATAGTAGATGTAGTGGTGTTTCACACATTGATACTTGACTCTTATGTATAGTGTATGGTTTTGTGTGAGCTCCTTCGAAAAAAATGTAACGTTTCCTTTTCTAATGGAGCTCCAACTGGTATTCAAATATGCGAAAATAAAGAGGAGGAAAGTGGTCACTAACCCAGGAAAGGAGGTCCTCATTTATCCGAGTATAAGACTGCGCTGCTGTCGGTTAAACTTTAATTCTTCAAGCTCCAAGCACAGCCATAACAGCGGAGAAAGTCATATCTTGGTAATTCGAACGATTAATGATCACTACAGGCTCATTGGTATAACAGAAGCGGGTCCAAATAAGTGGGGCCTGTCTCAAAAACTTTTCGTGGATGACATTTTTGTGGAACTTCTACTTCTACTCCTTGGTGGCTTGGTGTTGGTTAAAGCAATGGATCGGGATTAGGTCCAGCTTGGATGTGACTGGTGGAGAGTGGGAGCAATATTACATGCTAATTACATTACTGCAACCTCGGCGGGCATTTCGACTTCAACAAAATCACTTGATTCTAGTTCACCCTGTTCCTCATAAGACTCATCTTCTCTGGCATCCGGTACATATCCAGCTTGCTTCATCTGCTTAGTAAGCATTTTTAATAGTAAATATATTTCCTTCTTCTGTGGATGCCTTTTGTCTTTCACCATGAAAATATGCACATTGCTCTGTATGTCGATCCAGCTGCACCCTGGTTGTTTCACAACACCCTGACGTCTCATCAGCTTCCTTACTGTCATAGCATCTCCCCATCTGCCAAGCTCGGCATACATATTTGAAAGAAGAACATAGGGTCCAGAGTTTGTAGGGTCAATTTCGAAAATCTTCGCCGCCACGTACTTCCCCACTGTAACATTGCGGTGAACTTTACAAGCCCCCAGCAAAGATCCCCAGACAACAGCATCGGGCTGCATTGGCATTGACTCTATCAGTTTTTTGGCTTCGTCAATGCAACCAGCACGACCAAGTAAATCAACCATACATGTGTAATGGTCCTTCATTGGGACCATACCATATTCCTCGGTCATCTTACGAAAGTAGTATCGCCCTTCTTCCACAAGTCCCGCATGACTACAAGCGCATAAAATTCCAATCATAGTAACATGGTCTGGTTTTTCTCTAGACACCAACATTCTCCTGAACAATCCAAGGGCCTCAATTCCATAACCATTTTGTGCATACCCTACTATCATGGCATTCCAAGAGACAGAATCTCTTTCTGCCATGATTTCAAAAACCCGACATCCATCCTCAATCGATCCACATTTCACGTACATGTCTATGAGAGAATTTCCCACAAAAACGTCAGGCTCTTCACCGGATTGGAACCTAAATCCATGCTTCAAAACATGAGTGTGTGCCTGCTTCCCAAGCTGTAAATCAGCAAGATTTGCACAGGCATTCAGTAAGTTGCCAAAGGTGTATTCAGTAGGCCAAACAGGTTCTCTCTTTAGCATGCGGAATAGTCCAAGTGCCTCTTCATTCTCGCCATTCTGTGTATATCCAGCAATCAGAGCATTCCAGGAAACTATATTCTTCACTTTCATTTTTGTGAACATCAATTTTGCCTCCCTTACACTGGCCGCTTTTGCATAACCACTAACCATGGTCGTTTCGGACACATTACATCTAATGGGCATCCTGTCAAAAACACGTCTCGCTTCCTTAATCCTACCGGTTTTTGCATACATATCGACCAACGCATTACTCAAAATAAGATCGTTCCTGAGCTTATAATTTCTCACCATACGGGCATGGATTTGCAAACCCTCTCTAGTTGCTGCCAGAGTTGCACAGGCACTCATCACACTAGCCAGCGTAATCTCATTTGGTTCAAACCCACTCTGCATCATCATCACGAAAGCATCTAAAGCTTGCCGCGTCGGACCATTCTGTTCATAGCAAGTTATCAAGCAGTTCCAACAAACAACATTCCTCTCCACCATCCCATTAAAAACCGTTCTAGCGCAATCCACAAACCCACACTTAGAATACATGTCAAGGAGCGCAGCCCCCATATAGACGTCAAACGAGAATCTAGACTTGAGCATCAAACCATGAATCTGGCAACCAAATTTCACGTCCTTTAATCTTGCGCAAGCACTAAGACCGCTACCAAATGAATACTCATTAAGTGCAATATCCTCCCTGTGCATCAGAACAACGCAATTCAGAGCCTCCTCAAGCTCACCATGTTGAGCAAATCCAGAAACCATCGAATTCCACGAGCACTGGTCACGCTCAGGCATGGAAGCAAACAATTCCGCACCCTCGTCAACAAAACCCGCTTTCATTAACGGGCCAATGATCGAATTCCAAGAGTATATATTTCTCTGAAGCATTTTACCAAACACCTTGCGCGCATCTTCCAGACACCCGCACTTGGAGTATGCATCGATGAGCCTGTTCTGCAGGAAAACTTCGGATGCGAATGGGGTTTTGATGACACGCGCGTGTATGCAGCGGGTGCCACGGGAAGAGTGCGTCTTGATGCATGAATCCAGGAGTCTTGCGAAGGGTGAAGAGGTGAGGGAAGAGAGGTCATCGCCAACACTGGAGATCTGTTTGAGGAAAGGACGTCTGGCCATTCCATTATCCTGAAAGATGGGAACTTCACGGGTGAGTTTCCGGTACGCTTCTCTTTCACCAAGAGCCAGAAAAATGGTAGAGCTTCTGAGTTACCATTCGAAATGCTAGCCTTGGGTTCTTAAACGACTCGTTATATAGTACAGTCTACTGACGCTTTCCCGAATGTCTTGAGGAATAGCATTGTAATATTTTTATTTAACAAAGAAATTCAGTGGGATTTGAACCAGGAAACGAATGCTTTCGGCAAATTTCCTTCATTACTCAACTCACAACAGAGCTATAAAAATCACAAAAAAATGACGTAAATTGTCCCATCGAAATGAAATTTCGTTGACAAATTTTGGAAAGGTAGGACATTCTGGTACAGTCACCCTACAGAAGACGAAGATGGCAATGAGCTTGGAGTGCTACTGCTATATATATTGTAAAATATATGATCACTTTTCTAAGTGAGAAAGGTGCAGTCTTGCATAAATACATACGCATTCCCGCTTCTATCATGACATCAGTTCCTTCTTTCATGCTGGATATGTGGGAATTCACTGCAATTATGATGAACAATAGAGGCGAAGAAAATGATTTCAAGGGAAGAACAAGATCTACGGAGACGGAGATGGAGATGGATGGCTGCATCCTTGTTAGTCGTCACCCAAAGTGCACCATATTTTGCAGCATTTCATTTGGATTTGGGGGTATTTCAATTGAATTCTTTAATAATGCTATTAAGTTATTGTTCCAAAACGAGAGCTCCATTTTCAAATAAATAAGATGATGAGGAATATCTGTACAGACCAATACCTGACAGTAAAATAGAGAAGAGTCATTGAACATAACAGAACAGAATAGAACAGAACGCTTCTAAATCAGAGTTATATACCTGAACCACGCATCGTGACTTATATACCTGATCAACCCAAAAGTATAAGACCACATCCATTTATACTGCGATTTCTCTTCTCAATATGCTACACGCACGCAGTTCGATCCCTAAATAAGAGGATTAACTCAAAACAGGTCGACACTGTCGGCTAGCTGTCTTTGTCATCTTCAATATCCTTCAGCAAGGCACCCCTCACTTTTGCCCTGCCAAGAGAAGTGCAATTCGTTGACAGACAGTAGGGAAAGAAAAATAAAATCTACGACCAATCACATAGAATAGGGTAATACCTGCGAAATGCTGGGACAACACGATTAGTAGTAGCTCTTGTTGAGGTAGGATCTCGCGGTCCCTCTTTATCTGTCATGGAGTAGTGAAACATACTTTTTGGATTACTATTTTCTTGCTCTAGAAGAGTTTACTGCCTTTAGTTTGGCAAGCAAAATTTCAACATTTTGCATAAAGGAACGAGTGATAGTATTTTCATTTGCAATGAAATCATCGTAGATGTGATTCATTCAGTTAGTACTTAACCTGCTGTTTGCATGCTAATTAACAAGATGAAAACTTAAGTAATCTATAAATTACCCGGGGAATTTTGTGTGCCATTATCAATTGGAGCAGAAACATCTGCTGTCTTTGAATAAGTAATCTTCTCTGACTTCTGCCTCTTTCCGAGAGGACTCTGGATTCAATTTCATGTACACATTCATTCATAATGGAACTCATCAAAATCAAATAACAACCCCAAACATAGCCAATATAAGATTTAGAGATGCAAAAGAGGAACCTGATTTGGCATAATAGAGTAACACCCAATTACCATGATAGCAAATTAAGATAATATTGTTTACTGCCAGGATGAGCAATGACTGGAGGTTAAATGATGATCAGGGAGAATCATTAGGACTACATGGTCTAATCAGGAGTGACACCCATTTTTCTTCTTGAAAATAATGATGCATGGGTACAAAAGGGAGACGAGAGAAACCAACAAAAGAGGGCTTAAAAGCATACAGTGTTTCTGCATTTGAAGGAATGAAGAGAGGGTTAAAGGAAAAACCCGATCCCCTTACCAAATTGCATTTATAAGGGATATATCTAACACAAGGAAGGCAGACTCGGTTACATGTCAATAATGGCTCATCAAGTTCGAAATCAATGACTTACACGATAGGCCACAGAATCTCAAGGGAATGGGGAATTAGCTAAATTAGCACCTGACAGAGATACCTTTTCAGTTGACTTCGCCTCTGCCAACTTCAAGGAATTCTCCTGTTCTGAAGGAATAGCCAGAGAAACAACAGATAAGCAATTCCAGTAAAAACCAATCCATTTCCTTGGTTTGTTTCTCTAAATGGAATAAAAATACAGCCACCATGGAGAAAGGAGTTTTACCAACCTTGAGCAACTAAAATCTGCGTGCATTTCCATGCCTTGAAGAGTTCAAAAGATGTATACGCCATAGCATCATTTGCAGACGAGTCCATAAGTTTTACAAGCAAAATAGAAATCAAAGGCATTCCTCTCGATTTCTGAGCCACCAGTTTCGCCAGGGCAGGACCTGCAGCACAAAGGAGAGCTATACGCAACCACAAGGGACAGTTGAAGGAACAATTCCCTTTGCTCAAAATAAATGTGAGGAATCAATACAGCAAAGTTCAAAGTCAAGCGCGATTGTGAACACAGACAGAGTTCTCTCATAAACCCTAACTAATTTCATAAAGATTGTCCTAAATAAGTCCGAGAAAAGGTACGAGGGAATGGGAATACCATCAGAGTGGGAGTACTTGTCTAGAACAAGCCTAGCATCTTGGGATTTAATGGAAGCAAGAAAATAGTCCATGAAATCAGACCAAGATCCTCCAATTCCAACGTTGTCCCTTAAGTCCTCAAGTTGCGTCACTGATTTGACGGCCTCGAACGTATTGCGGTGATAATCGGTAACGTGAAACTTGATGTGGTTGTAATCTGGGGCAAACACGTGCATCAAGAATCTCGGTAATGGAACCGAACACGAATCCGGAGACTGTGCCCACTCAGGTTTGGGTTCGGCGAAGATGGGTTCCAGCTCCTTGAAACCCATTGTTCAGTGCGTCTGGGGTTGAAGTCTTGAAGATGAAAAGCTGCAATCGGGGTTTGGTTTTTCTTTTGGAGGGAAAGAGTATTTTATTTAGCCTTTTTTTTATTCCATTATTGCGATATTAATATTATAGAACACGTGCATCAAATTTACTGGTCCTGTCTTAGAACATGATCGACACAAAAACAAGGCTTTGTCAAGATAGGTTAGGACAGAAGATTCCGAGGGGAAAGGAGCTGCGTGTCTGTCTAGTGTGACGACAAAGCCCAATGCAGCTTTACCAAAAAAAAAGGCAAAGCCCAATACAAGTCTCAGGTAGAGCCCGACGGACCATCTTATAAGATCTTGGTCTTTGTGAGAGATCAAAGTCTTTGGAAGAAAAGAGTGTTGTTAACAAATTCTTTGTCCAGGTAGACACCACTAGATATAGGCCGAAGCCATGGCTGCTGAGTTTCGTCTGCCAATGACAGGCCAGCAGGAGAGGGTGTTGGTGTTGGTGTTGGAGTTGGGGAATAATAATATCAAACACCCTTTGCCCCAAGTGGAGCAGTGCCTATTATCCTCAGAAGGTCAGTTTGACCATCCGATTTAAGCATCTCTCTCCGACTCTGACTATTTGTCCCGACATGCTCAAAGCATTAATCATCCAAACGTGTGAATCCAGAATATCGAATCCTATATCTCTAATCGAATATGGGATTGTGGGTTGATATGACAGGCCGAGTGATATTATTTATACCATTAACTTTTGGCATGGTGTATTGCCTATGCTTTTTGAGATAGATCATGTACTGAGGGTCAATGAAAACAAAAAAGAATTAAGTGCTGATAGGTGACAGTTGATCATTAAATAGATACTCCAATCCAGTATATACTGTTGGTGCAAGTTTTAAAGGAGATTTTTTTTCCATTATATATAAATATTCGTTGAGAGGATAATTGTCTCTCCTGATAGAGTTTTCTCATCCAGGGAAGGAGATGCTGTTTCTTTCGTAGAAGGCTCTGCCTTTACGCAGGCTGAAGGGCAGCAAACTATGATGCACAGCATTTTCACGAAGAAGTGCCAAAAAGAAGAGATTTTTATTATGTCTGAAAGGATGAACTCTTTTCCGTGTTACCATGAATCTCATTTTAACCAAAGATTTGCTGATGGACCCCGCTTTTCTTTTTCCAATTTTCAATGAGTTATGGTTGACCAGCCGTTCACTGTTGCAATCATCATTAATTTGTACACTACTTGGTGGAAAATGAAATGTTGAAATGGTCAGAGATAAGCACAAAAGCAGATGCATGTTTTAGATGGTAGACAAGATAGCGTTCAATGTTCAAATCCTCTTGGTATTCATGTTTTAGTTTGTAGTTTCTTTGTGGGCCTTCTTTTGCCTCTCTGTGGTTTCCCCTTCTCCAGGACACTTCTCGTGGCTTACTTACGCATTTCAGATTCTTTATCAAACTCACCTCCTCTTGAGGAGCTGAATTTGACTCCGGCATACTCCATTCATGTATATACATGCATACATACATATATATTGTTTTTAAAAGAATGGGTGGGTTGGTTTAAATTTGGTTAAAGATTCTGGCTTGAATTCCCTTCGGTACATGAATACTGGTCTGTTTCTGTATACATTCACGCATGGATCCAGAAAGTTGGGTCGAGTTTAGGAATAAAGCATTCATATACAACTGTTCCAGAAGAATGCCAGAAAGCAATATTAGAGGATCTACTTACCTATCCGAATATTCACACCTCAAAGTAAAGGCCTTCATACTTTAATACTTTAATAATGCAGAGTTAAAGTTATTTTTACATGATCAGCGAAAAGTCTCAGAGAATCCAGTAAAGTTTGGAATAAATTTAAAGAATGCTTCTCTTTTTTTTCCTTTTTTTTTTTTTTCAGTATAGAATCTTTAGCTTTGTGTTGACGCTAACTGGGAGTAATCTTGTGGTCTTAAAAACATTGTAAGCGTGGAAATATGTAGGAGTAATGCAAGTTTCTAAGAGAAAATCTCTAGCAGTGTTAATGTTAATGCATCCGCTCTGGTGTTTCAGATGTTTCTCAAGTGATTGCCCAAGATAGCCAATGGTAAGTATATGTAAATATGATGTGAAGACTTAGAATCAAAGTAACAGTAACCGGGGATGATTCGGGTATGAAGATTCATTCCAGCATATCCTATAGGTTCTAAAGCTTAGAAGTTGATGTCATCACCTGTCGGATCCAAAAACGGGAACCTTCATAGCTCCATTATATGGTTAGGTATGCAGAAACCCACTCACAGAATACGAAAGTGACCTCCCAATTGATGCCCACGTTATTGGGTTTCCAAAACCGTGCAATGACAAATCTCCCAAGCAAACAGAACTCTATTCTGTTCCATTTTCCATCGCTTTTCATTGTTGATGGCATTCCTAAGAGAGTATGCTTAACGATATTAGCCTTCCTCTATTTCTTTTTTTCTTTATCTGTAATGAGCACATCCTCATTTTCAACGAATTGATGGGTGGATTCAAACTTCAGATGTTAAAAAAACTATTCTTTTCTGTGGATGGGGCTGCTTGACTGGAGTCGCTGCATTGGCATCATATCATGTACAGAAGAAAAAAGGAGAAGTGTAGAGGACCACCATTTTAATCAATCTTCATATTAATGGTTGCAACCTCCTATCCCTGACCTTGACATTTCACCAAGATAAGGTCCATTCTGGACCTCACTGTTGTTGTTGTTGTTATGCTGTTGTTCCATTCTGATTCTTACAACTAAGATTGCATACCATCTGTCTGCCTGCTCCTCGCTCAAAGAAATCTACATTCACCAAGGAAAGTATACATTGGGGGAAGGCCCTAAACATTTCTCTCGTCTTACCCATCACTTCTGAACTTGGTCTGCGTTTCTCTTTGTTTTTATATTCTGAAGCCTCTGATAACTTGGTCCATCTTCCCAATAATAAACTGTTAAAGAGTCTTAGTAGTACGTAGGGGTGTTTTTTTAAAGATTTTCGTCTTCTAATTCTCATTTTCAAGCTCTCTTTTCACTTCCTACATTACTGTTTCCGGATCTTAATCCGTAGATCCAGTTCTTGCTCAACGCCACTATCCTGTTATTGAATCTTTGGGGATTTCCTCCATGAGAGAAGCTCAAATGACCATACCCCAGTTGTTCATGTGTCCAATCAGCCTGGACTTGATGAGCGATCCAGTGACATTATGTACAGGCCAAACTTATGACAGGTCAAGCATAGAAAGATGGCTTGCTGCTGGGAACCTCTCATGCCCTGTCACAATGCAGAAGCTTCATGATTTAAGCATGGTTCCTAATCACACTCTCCGCCATTTGATTGATCAGTGGCGGCAAATGGGTCCGGAGCTCGATCATGATTGCTTGGCCCCGGCTGCTTCTTTAGCTGTGCTTAAACGCGATCTTGAATCTCATGATGCTAACCTGAAGAGTAAGTCTCAAACACTTGAGACAATCCAAGCTCTGTGTCAAGAATCTCCATCAAGGAAATCTTGCTTTCTCCAACTTGGTTTCCTGCCTTTAGTATTGCAACTGGTCTTTGGAAAAGAAGTAGTGGAACCGTCCGAAGAATGTCTCAAGTTTGTGGAGCTAGGGCTTTCTTGTGTTTTAGGATTGCTGTCCCTTGGCGAATACGAATCCTTAAACTTGCTAAAGGAAGAATCTAAATTAGAGTCCTTTCAAGTTCTGTTTGAGCATGGAAGCATATTGGTGAAGGTGAGTTTGTGTCATGTCATTGAAGCGATATCATCATCTTGGACGACAAGAGATTTATGTGCAATGTTGGGCAAGAGACACAGAATTTGGCGTAGTCTTATCCTTCTTGTTCACCAGCGTTATGGAGCATCTGAAGCTGGAATCAAAGCCATATCTGGGTTATGCTCCTTGGAATCAAACAGAGAGAATTTATGCCACGAAGACTTGATAAATGGACTCATAAGATACATTTGTAATGGTGATCATAAGAAGGAACGAGACTCTGCCCCAAAAGCATTGGCAACAATAGAGCTTCTACTGGGACAGGAGAGTGCCAAAAAGGCAGTGATGCAGAATCCTAACGGAGTGAAGGCTCTGGTGAAGATGGTTTTCAGGGTGTCCAACCACCAAGGCAGCGAAAGTGCTGTCAGGTCACTAATGATATTATGTAACGATTCTTTACAGGCGAGAGAAGATGTGATCTGCGCCGGAGTTTTAAGCCAGTTGCTTCTGCTCTTGCAAAGCCAGTGTGGTAGTACGACCAAAACAAAAGCAAGAATGCTGCTGAAGCTACTAGGATCCAAGTGGGATGAAGACCCAAAACATTAGTAATTAAGATATAATATTCATATAAAATTACCGGATACGATACCTGCTCAAGACTACGTACAAAGATTATTAATGTATAATTGCCCAAGTTGGGGTCTTGTTTCATATATATGTGGTGCATTATCGGTTTCCCCTTTGACAGGATAACATGTTACGTGATAGATCATTTCCACCAAGTTAAGTGGAATGTGACACGTTTCTTCAGAAGGTAGCACAAATCCAAACCAAGATCTTCAACGTCACAAATATTACATAAATGAAGATTTTTTGCTATTATAGAGCATCAATTGCACGTAAGTTTCAAGAAAGGCACCTGGATGAATTTGATGCAAAAATAGTACAGAGAATAGGTATCGGACGTACGTTGGTTAAACCAAGAATACTGTACTTATAACGGCCAATCAGAGAGGCAAGAAGGCAGGGGTTATCAGACCACAAGAAGTAAATAAAGTAAATGGCAATCGCTCCAGTAAACTCACCCAATAGCTGGAAAGGCATAGAGTATTTTTGGCTCGTTGCTACTGTACGCCACAACAACCTGGAAAGAAGTTTCCCCAGGGAACCTGCAAAAGACAAGGGAGGAGAATGGCATACACTTTTTTCAGAGTTGAAATGGACCAAACCCCGGCCTTCCTTGTCTGCGAGAACAAGGGTGAGCAAGAAGCCTATCCATATTGATATATATTTTTATGTTTGGTTTGTATTGAAATTTGCAATTTGAGGAAAAATGAGGGTCAAATGAGTTAGATCTCGATTATGGTCAAATCCCCACTGCAGAATCCTCCTTGACAAGAAAATGTCACAACCCAACCGGATCCTATAGAAGCTGTAAATGTAATCAAATGAAATTTCTTAACGTTGTAAAACCTAAATTGTGATTGTTTCAGATCCTTCACGTTTAATCAGTCAATCAAAGCCTCAATTCTTCGTTGAAAAATATTGTAATGACAGAGAAAATGACACTATTAAATTACATGTAATAGAAAGCCTCAATTGCCAGTTCATGAAAAAATAGAAAGGTAAATTATCGGTGACACCATAGTTTCAATAGTTTCAATAAACATGTTGGAGAAATTCAAGACGAACAACCCAGAATAAGCATCAGCAACAACTGCTGGTGGTTGCATCGGATTGTGGTGGCTTCTCTTTAAAAATGTTCTTTTTCAAACCTTTTGAGCCCTCGGCTAACAAACTTGGAGTATCTAAAATCTGCATATAACAAGCACGCGATTACCATTCAATGGCATCTTTTAATAGTTCAAGAAGAGAGCCAACTGAAATACACGTAGCCAATAAACATGTTTACTGAAACAACAGCCAACAAGCTAAGATGCAAGCTTGACCGAAACTTTCCCATCTAATGATGTAAAATAAATGTAAACCAAAACGTCCAGGACCAAAAATAAAATAAATTAAAAAACTGAAAAGCTAGAATAGGTGATCATCGAGTTTACCTTCAATACCAGCTCTTCAAAACACTGTTGAACATTGATCCGGGTCCTCGCGCTGCATTCAATGAAAAGGCATCCATATTCCCGGGCAAAGTCTATTCCCTCCCTTTTTGTAACAACCCTATCACTTTCCTGAAACAGAGAAACATCGAGGCATGCATAAAGCTTGAATTGCACAATCAAAGGCAGAACACAAACACTACTCTTTGAGTATTTTGGTTCTATAAAGAGATGTTATCAAGAAAAAAACGTACGTGTACCATATGAGAAGAAAAATATGAACAAACTGAAGTGGTCAACAAAATGATTCAATATGCTAATCTCATAATTTTCAACTAATTTTCGTTTTCCATGACTATTCCTCGCAATCTATCAGAATTCACATCTCAGTATCGTACGAGCAGAATTCTTTTCATTATGTGAGTTGATGTCTTGTAACTTAAGTTCAGAGATTATATGAAATAAAATACAAAAAGAAAAAGAAAGCCTCCGACAATTAAGATTTGCGGTCAAATTACCAGAACAACTCCACACTCATCCCATAATACATAGTGCAAATGGAAGCGGAGAGATTATCAAAACAGAAAATAAATGCGTCCTTTCTGGACTTAAAATGAAGGCCTATCTATGGATTTATCAAAACAACCTCTAGGTCTACATTGAACTACCTTGTCAACCTTGTTTCCAACAAGCATCTTTATGCAGTCTTGATTGGTTGAATATAGGTCAATCTCCTTGGCCCATATATCCGAAAGATTGGTAAATGTATCTCTTCGTGTTACATCATAAACTGTTAAATTCAGCAAAGAAAATCAGGACTGCAATTGCAAATCACGGATGTGATGAGACTTTTAAGTAAAAAAACGTGAAAGATTATTGGTTCGGCTAGACGGGCAACATTATGGTTCAATTACAGATTTGTTTCAGAAGAGCTTAAGGTTGACTATGGTAAAAGTGTGATGGGTAGAGGTCAATTCAGAGGCTAAACAGAAGGTGCCAGCAATACAACGATAATAAAGTAGCAGCAGATTATAGAAAAAAGGAAAATGTAAACCATGATGCAACCGAATTAAGCCCAACCAAAAATAAATAAATAAAGAACCGCAGACTTCCCAATTCCATCCAACTCAAAAGTTCTGGAAATACCATCTTTAAATTTTGTAGCAAATTTGGACCGGAAGACTATCCATAAGAACTCTAGTAAATTTTTTCAATAAGTAACAAAACGAATAATTTTTTAAGCGAAGAGGAAAAAGAAAATACCCATAATAATCCCTTGGGCCCCCCTATAGTATGAGCTTGTTAATGTTCTAAATCTCTCCTGGCCAGCTGCAAGATCAAATATTTAACATTAGTATGTTATCCTCTATAAAGGCTGAAGCTTCCTCTAATCAACAAATGGGTTATATAATAAAGCCATTGAAACTCATCCATGAAGTACAGAAATCATCACATTGCCATCCCATTATGATTTTTATTTTCATCCCAATCAAAAGCATATCATTGATGAAGAACCCACTATGTAGTGATGACTTGAGGCAAGACAAAGGCAACGTAGTCTTAAATTTTGATTATAGCAAGAGAAATGGGCAAATGGCGATGAATGAAATAACAAAATTCAGAAAGAAAGTGGCGACTATAAAACCAATCAGTTTTCAGTTGAATGTTATGACAAGCTGTAAGTTAACGCAGCAAAAGTAATTGATCTATTTGAGCTTGTTTTTGTTCAGTTGGGCAACAGACTCCCAAAATTCAGAATGAAACAGAGAAAACTCATGACAACTAGTAATCACAGATGCACGCAGTTCTCATTAGGCAAACAAAAAAGTAATGCTACTAACTAGTAAGTTGGCGGAGACCCTCACAATTTCTTTGAAAGAAGCATACGGTTACACAAGCATGGTTTTGTTCAAAACACCATTTTCTTTTAACAGTAATGATACAAATACCACTACGGATAGGATATATGTTTGAACAAGTAATTACCTGTATCCCAAATGGCCAGTTTCAGCTTTTTCCCTCCAATATTCACATGTTTAACTTTGAAATCAACACCTATAACAAAACAAAACATAGATTATGCCAGAAATTCTAGGAAACTGACTAACTAAACAGAAAAAAAAGAGAGACTATTACTATACTTTATCACCGAAAATTCCATCCTAAGCCAACTAACCAAAGAATACAAAGGAACAAAATATGACAAAATGCTAACACTGCTTTGGCCAATCCCACGCAAAACAAGTTCAAAACTCATATTCCGACACGGGGAGTACTCATTCGCCCGACGGTGGGCAATCTTTTCCGAACACCGCAACAAATGTAAACAAGACGTAATTTGGAAGCCCTACTTATTCTTACCAATGGTGGGAGACAAATCTTCGAAGTTATCGGAAGTGAAACTCAAAAGGAGACTACTCTTCCCGACACTGGAGTCCCCAATCATCAACAGCTTGAACAAATAATCAAATTCCGGAGAACTCGAACTCGAATCCATTTCGGAGGTAACACCTAGATAAGAAAAAAAAAAGCGTAATAATATAAAAAGGTACAAACTAAATTCAGCAGCGCAATCAAAAAGTATAAAATGAAATAGCATGAAGTAAACAATCATGCAACCGCATTAGGATAATAACAATTAAAAGTACAAGAAGAACAATAATAATGACACAGTCGAAATAGAAAAGAGAGCGGTCTTGTGAAGGATCTTCGATCGGGGGAAGTACATGACACAAAGACGTAGCATACATGCAGGGGATGGAAATTTGTGCATAGACAATACATATGTTCGATAGAATACCTCTCTAGGGTGAAATGCTTAGGGATTTGGAGGGAATCGAGCGCTGGCTTAAGGGGAAACAAGTGAAACGAAGGCCAAAGGATAGCAAAACTTCAAATGGAAGCAAACGGAAGAATAGAGAAACATTTTGGTGCGCCATCATTTTAAGCAGCAGTGCTTTTTGTCAGCCCAGCAGGTGCGCTTCTCTAGAAGAGTGTTTTTTTCTTCTTTCTTTTATTTTCATTTGAAATCGTACTTTCGTTTATAAATGAAAAAAAAGGGGAAAAAACGAAGATTAATCCCAAATCAAATAATTTATTTCTCGTGACTAATTTTTTTGGTTACAAACGAAAAAAATATTAAACAAGTTGGTTATGCTGATATACAATAAATTTTAATTAAACAGAGTGTATCAGTTCCCTGACCGCTTAAGGAGACAGACAACCTCACTTCACACTGACTGAAATCCTCCAAGCTACTGTATCAATTGCTATAAAGGGCAGGAAATGGTTCGAGGGAGCCGTCAGGAATACCGATGTTTCTGATGGGAGCTCTGATTCTCTTTACAAGGGCAACCCTGCATGTTTGTATACTGGGAGCATAGGAGATAATTAAATCCTCTCTCAGGAAGGTGCACCCCGGAGGATTTCTGAAAAGAAATTGAGTTCTATATTTTATTGCTATATTTTATTTCGGGGGATATGGAACATTCATCTTCTTAATTACTATCATTCAGGATGTGTAAATATAAAAAAAAGAAGAAAAAAAGTAAAGGAGGGTGGAAACTGGAAATACAGAAGAAACTAAGGAACAAGTTCCCCATGGATAAAACAGGGATAGCGGGGGTGAAATTGCGCCATCTGTGATCTGAAAACGTCGTAATCTTTAACCCATGAACTATAACTTGAATTCTTTGCCACTACATCCACGGATACCTCCATTCTTTCCACTAATCCCCTCGCGTAGCTTTCAAATTCGTTAATGCAGTGCCATAGCATAGCCCTTTTGTTGGGATCACTCTCGCTTGTAATATTGTTCAGGCACTCCCTGGCCATCTCCACCCGTGCCCAAAAGCATGTGTCCTGAGTCAAACTTGCGAACCTGCTTCTCTTTGTCTGTTTATGCTCCTTGAGAGTTCTTTCTTTCCACCAACTCTCGAAAATCTGGTACCTCCTTTCTCGTCCCTGGGTAATATAATGTCCTTTAACGAGATGCATCCCGGTTCGATAGTATTCGGCAATCTCTAGTGGCTCCACCAGAAGCATGTAGAATTGAGAAGCGTTCACCCATTTTTCTCTCCTTAGAAAATCATGAGGGAGCTGATTGTTTTCCATCATCTTTATTACATTATCCCAGAACTGACCTAGTTTGAGGCGATTTATGTTGACTTTGGACCCTCGTCTCGAGGCTCCCCTCTGCTTGAAGGCGTCGTAGTAGCCAATTTGATTGTCAGACCGGTCACACAATTCCTTGAACCACTGTATTTCAGCTCTATAAGGCGTTATTTTGGACAACTTAATCGCTAGATTGGCACTGTTCAGGTTTGGAGTACGTCCCATCCGCCTTGCAGCCCTCAGGCAATCTTTGGCTTGTATTGTTGCGCCCGGTTCCTGCAGATTGATTCAAGAAAAAAATAAGATCTTAACACCAAAAAGTACCAAAAAGTACGTATACGTACGTAATATTTGTTTAGAGGGAAACGTTTTACAACTAGCTAGCTGGTATATATATATATAGAAGGAAGGATTGATTACCTGGTAAGATATTCCTGCGGCCAGCAATGCTAGTTCGACTCCTGCCTCATAGCTTGTCTCAGGAAGCTCCCCGGGCGGCGTGAAATTTTTCTTCTCCAGAAATTGAGAACAGACTTTCCCAACATAATCGCCGTACTTAAGATGGTCCTCGACGACGCTATGAATTGGCAAACCCATCATTAACGTACCCATCATCTTGATAACTGATGATGCATTCTCCACACAGATAGCTCCTTCTTCGGAACAGAAACAGAAGTTTCCGAATGGCCAAATTATGTCTCTACTGGCTGCAGATTCTCCTGCTGCAGCCAACTCATGATCTTCCAAGAAACGTAATACAAACCGATGGATTTCTGCTATATTCTGATCACTTAATCGGACAGCGGCAAGCGATCCAAGATGCGGAGAGCTCATAGACGAGTGCCAGAACTGAAGCAGAGAGTTTACTTGGGGACTAATGCGATCTAGAGGGGCAAAGAGCAGCCTCGGCATGATATCATGTTTGGTCACCACATGGCAAAAGTTACCGCTCCATCTTTGGCGTAGAATGGCACGAGAAAGGGACTCATTCCCTAGCATTGGAGAGCCGAAGGTAATGCACAATACGGAGAGGTTAGAAAAAGTATGCCGAGGAAGGGAAGACAACAACCAAAGAGCAGCAAGAGAAGCGGTTGTTCCCCCAATGGAATGGCCGGTGATGACAATAGACTTGCTTTTCTCCACTAACGCTGTCACCTGCAGGATTGTATGCTTATTACTTGTAAACTAAACTAATATACAACATTCTCAGCTTTAGTCAAAATTTTGGTAAAAGTGTTCTTCATAGTCCAAGTTTTGTGAAATCACAAATATGTATGACAAATCTGAAGATCAACCTTGTTTTGCAAAGGCTGACATCCCTGCATCCGTAAAACACGGACATCAAAAACAGGTAAAAGATACAGATACAGATACAGATACAGCCCTGTTTAAGTCAACCGGCCACTTATTTCACTAGATTTTGAGAGTTCACTAATATCTGTCGGGTCCAATACTTGAAGAAATGGTTCGGTTCTTAAACCACCAAATTAAGCTGACCACTTCTTGAGTAATAGATGGAGAAGGCGATTACATAGTAGGTCAACAAAGAAACTTGCATCGAGCTTTTACCCATGGAAGCAACAAAAAACAAATAACGCGTGATAATCAATCCGTGTATGTGTATAATAAATGCATAAGGCATAATGATGACAAGGGAAAAGGGTACCGTGTTCAATCCGTGGAATCAAAGGGCTTTCTTAAGTCAACACGAGGGGTCTAAAATTAATTCACTTGGCACGTTATTTTTACCAATTATATATATATATATATATATATAGTCAAACCCTTACCAACCGTGCCTACCACGTGAAGTGAGTGATATCGCAATCATTCTTTTATTTTATTATAAGTTCATGAATGTTCCATATTTCTTTTACCTACCCAATCAAATTAATTATTCTGTAGGATCGTTTGGATGGTCAGAGTAGTTTCCATCTAATTTCCCCGGGTGAGTTTTAACTTAAAGCCAAAATTCTACACTGGTCGAGATGACTGACTGACTGCATCTTAATCCCAATCCTAATTATCTAAAGACAACAAGGAGAAATGAAAGTTGTCCATGTGCTAGCTGCCTAGGAGAAAATTGTTGTAAACATGACAGCCACGGCATGCAGAAAGGGTAGCCTTTTGTCCAGAGATATCAATATGGACAAATGATGAAGAGGTAAAGTCTAGTTTGGTAGTACTTCAAAACCCTTGATAGTGCTCACCGGGAATTTTGTAGTGTAGTATCCAGACCAGACCAATAAGATAGAATAAGATAGAATAAGATAGAAAGTAGAAATAAAAGAAAACTTGACTATTGAACTTTTGTTTTTTAGGATTTTTTACATAATATATTAACAGAAAAGAACATATGCAACACTTGCGTCTCGTCTCTTCTGAAACAGCCAGAGTTTCATTGAATTGCACCACCTTTCTAACCCCACCACATCAGATGTGGGGTTCTATTCTACCGACAAATATCGCTCAAGTCCAGGTCTTAGGTCTCTCTTTCTATGCTTTATTGTTGTTAAAGAGATAGAGCTTTCTGTCTGTATTTTTTAGGAAACTTTGCTTTGCTTTAAGAATCTTTTTGGTTCAAATCTTTCTACCTATCTCTTGATTGCTGAGTATTCCCAGATGATGATAAGCCTGACTTCAAATCAAAAGAGTTTGCATTATGCTTTTTAATTTTATTTTTAACCCCAAAACGGCAGACTTTTTCAGTGTACATGTACTGGGATTAGATAGATGAAAAAAATAATTAAGAAATAACGACGTATGTACGCCTAAATGTCCTGTTCATAGTATTTACCAAAATCTTTCAACTGCTTTTGCTATAAGTAAATGTACTGTTCAGATTTTATAGTACCCACTACCCCATCCAATATGTGGGTATAACTGATAACTATAGTAAATATACTTGGATAACAATGATAAACAGTTACTTCCCTATCTCCGATATTCTTTCTGTATTTGGGTTGTTAGGTTAGGAGTAGGAGAATGCAAATTGGAAGGATGGCAAGGTGTTCAAGGATTAGCCCTGAAGTTTTCTGGGTTGATTTTATTCTTCTGTCTTCTATCAACAACCGAGAATGATAGAAAAGGAGCAGTATTGTGTGATGATACATGGCACGAATAAAAGAAAAACTGACCTGGTTTTGAAACTCTGGGTTGCGATATAAACAGAGGAAGATATTGAGCAGCCCGGCATGAACCATGGGAGGTGCTTGGTCCCCTTCAATTGGGCGTACAAAATGGGTGAAAATACCATCCTCCACGGCCTCAAGTGACACCCAGTTTGGGGCAGTCGTATCCGATGACGAAACTTGTTGGATACCAGAGAAGGCCAGATACCCAGTGCTACCCATCAGTTTTGAAGCGAAGCCTTGGGGAAAATTCCGATTGGCGAGGCTGCACAGCTCCCATGACTCGGACAGCAATGGTGTGGATGCCAAGAAACAGGACAGCATCTCGCTGGTTTCGAACCTGTCATAACAGAGGGAGCCATGATCTCAGTCAGTTAAGGCAGATACGAGGTGAGAGAAGGAATGGTCGGATTTCTAATTCCAAAGTCAAGTTATTGGTAGTAGAAGCAGTTACTTACGATGAAGTTTCCGCGTCCATGGGAGGGGAATGGGGAATGGGGAATGGGGAATGGCTTGGTTGCCGTCCCCAATCTTCCTTTTCTCGATAAGTCTGTGAGAGAATTTGGATTCTGGAAGGGAAGACCCAAGTGTTGAAATATATAGGGTCGTGTTGTTTTTTGGGTCTCAGCGAGTGACTTGAGGGATCAACGAAAGCTAATACTGTTAACGAAGAGACACTGACATATGGGGCCACCAGGAGGGGCCCTTGGTCAATTAATTGGTCATCTCGTAGAGACAGTCAGAAACAGGTGTTAAAGTGGGACTTAAGAATGCGCGTTTGAAAGGACAAGCGGGGGAGAGAGAGTGAGACTTTTTCAAGGGAGAGCAGAAGTAGACGTGTTCATGGGGGTGTGGCTTTAGAAAGGGTTTAGCAGAGTACAAACAAAATCCCCATATGGGTATATGGGTCTGCTCATCTACTCTTAAAAACATGTATCTTCTAATCAGATAATAGGCATCCCAAACTCCACTCTGCCAAATAACAAGTTTTCGTGAATATATCGTTAAGAATTACTGAAACAGATGCTCTTTGTCTGTGGCCTCCGCCTCCAACAAAATAAGCATTCATAAGTTGAGAATTACTACTGCTTGCAACCTGATCATCAAACACACAACTACCATACCAAAAACTATCTCCCTTCTAACACACAGCTAAACCTCAACTTCTCACTCAATCACTCACTAATAATTTACAAACTGGATATTGTGGGCTTTTCTGGTCGCCAGAATCCCCAATACCAAAGTATCATACTCATCTTCGTTGCATTCAAATCCGTAATCGTTTGCCATCATTCCCGGGAACACTTGCGTCACTGCCATTACCCTCACTCGATACCCCACTTTGCCCCTGAACCAAACAAATCAACATAACCAACCATCTCAAGCCAGCTCAAGAATTTTACAATCACTAATAACAACAATTCTACAATCATGAATTCATGAACGCCCTGAAAATAGTCACTAACACCCACAAATCTCAAGCCTGTTTCCAAGATAAAACTGTAACAAAATATTAACTCACTTTTTCATTAGGAACAACAGCATATCTTTCTGATAGAGACACCCAGGTTTTGCCTGCCAAAGATAGGGTAACGATGAATAACAAGCATACCACAAAAATAATATTAAATGCGTCATTATACCATAGGCTACCAATAATATGTTACACAACCTGTTGAGAGATCAACCGTTGAGGATTCTATCTGCTGCCTGCCAGATCCATCCACACTTAATGCCTCAATAATCTTTGGTGATTTCCTTCACCCATGCAAACCAATGCATACCAATTTAGGATAGAAAGCAGAACAAACATTTAGTATTTTAAATCAAAAATGATGTAAGTTAGTGTTGAGATCTCTTATGGAGTTCAGGACAACATAAGAGCCTTTAACAACTCAAGCAAGGTCAGAGTTATTTGAGGCATTGAGTTTGCGCAAAAATGAGACTATAGAGAATTGTTTTCATGTTATTCACTGCTGCATCCAACTGAGTGTTAAGATTCGCAAAATTTTCTCATTGCCTCAACTAAAACCTAATTCTTTAACTCATGAATCAATCTGGGTAGGTTTCTGGAATCGTTTTTGCATCAGTATACAACCAAACATGCTGGGACATCTAGCCCAAATCAATGTCGTTACCTGTCAACAGAGTCTCCATGACCGAGTTGTCCATTCGTACCTCTTCCCCAAGAAAATATATTTTGTCTTTCAGTAACAGCAAGTGTGTGCCTCCATCCGCAGGCGACTTGGATTACTTTCTGAAGAGTCACAAAAATGACCCCGTGAAAAAAAAAAGTTCAGAATAGATACAAATAAGATATTTACTCAGACAAGATATAAGGAAAATGAGAATGCCAAAGAAACCACACATCACCGAAATGGACTATCTTAACTAATATGCTGAGCTACAATAACTAGAATTTGCCTGGTCATTCGGAAATTTAACATGCACAGGAGAGCTGCGATCAGTATTATCACCAACTCCAACCTGTCCAAACTGCATATGTGAGAGAAAACAATCAATAAATACAGGCTGCATTTACATAAGAAAAGCACTCTAAGCAAAATATATCATATTGTTTCTCCAGGGAGTAGGGTACATTCCAATCATCCAATTCACAAGAAATCAGAAACCTAATCGCTAAACAGTTGTGTGATTATTTTTGAGAGCATAAATACACTTTAAAATTCAACTCGAATGGGTGTACGGAAGATGCAGCCTTTATTACTAGTTTTGACAGACATCGTGACATCTTCTTCTATTCCTAAATATCTCCATTACCATTAACTACAACGGTGGGAGCTTGTATAATCTTACAATTATGTTTTTTATGTCCTAGGTTTTTAGCATTTATATGTCACGGATTGGGGCCTCCGGTGAATTTTCAAAATTCAAGCACTGGAAAGAGAGAGAGTACATAGTTTTCCGAAATCTTTACCTCAACCTTTAATTTGGGACATAGTGTTTGTTTTAAATCGATTTTTATGCACTATAAGTGCCATCCTGGGAAAATAGAAATAACGAAACTAGAATTGTAAAGGTTTTATTCTGAATACACGTTAAAACTTGCCGTTGATTGTGTGATTCAATCCCTCGGAAAAATCCCTAAGGAACAACAGGCAGCAAACGTAAGGCTTCTATTTTTAATCTTCAAACACCATAAGAAAAATAAATTTCGGACAACAGTTTGTAGCAGTACGTAGATCCAGCCCTCTAAGACCTCCGAATATTCTACTATATAGTTCGCCCTAACCCATAACCCAATCATTAAAACCAAAAATAAACCCAACACTCTCTTTTAAAGGTTGTCCTGCATCACAATGTTACTCCCGGTAATTACTTTCTGTGTGGACTAATGTTAACAAGCAAACCAGGAACATTCTGATGCAAATCCGACATGAAAAATTAACAAACAGATGTTGCAAACCTTATTCCATCCCCAGCCATAAAGTTTCCCCTCAGATGTAAGGGCCATAGTGTGTCGCCACCCACCTGATACCTGGAAAAAATTAAAAGCAATAATGACTGCGATGCATCTATCCCAGACAGGCAATACAATCAAGTAGGTTGGCTGCATTTTACCACCTCTAGCATGATGCATTTTAAGTATATAAGCACATCTATTTTCAAAGAAAAGATGAATTAGTAAGATGTTGAAATACTAATAAGAGTTTTTCTTAAATAAACATGCTTTCAATATCTGCTTTAAATATTTTCTTCAGTTATTGATTGTGCGGAAGTTATTTAGATGAGGCTATCATCAATTACAAGTATATAATGTTTTTTGCATATCCAAAATTGTATTTTGGGAGTTAGAAATCACTGGAACATGTAGAGATGTTCAGTATATAGCAATGTCAGGAGATTCATTATCTAATACAATAAAATAACAATGAGAAAATCTAAGAAAATAAATTATCCAACTCCTCTTTTGTACAAACACGAATGCTTTCTGCAATAAAAAATTAATCTAATGTCATAAAGTTACATAAGAAATGAAAATCATTTGATGCACCTCAATGGAAAAAAAATAACCCGCAATATCAGCACCACTAAGAGTTCTGATGACACAAACCAATCTAGAATAAACTGGTGTTTAAATTGATACCCCTCCTCGAGGCAAAAGGTCAATAAAATAGAAGATCCCTAAATAAATTGGCCAGGTAATATTTTCAACTTCAGCCGGAATTGTCAATGAAGCAACTTACTTAACATACAATCAGCCAAAAGTATGTATCATTTCAGCAAAATCACTTCATTGCCCGAAGAATAGAGCAAAGAGAAGAAAATATGCTATTGCAGAGGACATTACGTTTGACTCCAGAAAGTCATATAATTTCAAAGTTTAGATAAAGAAGGGAAAACTGTGGAACAACTCCAACAGAAGTGAAAGGATAGAGAGATCACCTGAGAAATAAACGAGTCTCCCAAGGATTCAATCTTATGTGGTGTCAAGTGATCCTCTAAGTCTCCATGTCCAAGTTGGCCATACTTGCTCCATCCATAAGTGTATAATCCACCAGAAGAGGAAACTGAAATTGTATGCCGCCATCCACATGCAACAATAACCATCTTCTCCCCCTAAATCCATAGTTGGAAATTGAAAGGTAACCAAAAATAAAAATTGAGTATATCTCGAGGATACCACTTTTCCCTAAGGGAAGAGAGGAAAGGAAACCCAGACCAGAAATTGAATTCCAATAAAAAATGGGGAACTCAGTGCAGCTAAAGTGGAAAAAATGTCTACCTAACCATCTGTCACCTAACCGAGTGTGAATCATAGTGCTCAAACTCTACATAAAAGTCCCAAAATCCAACACAATTAACAATTTACCCAGTTATGCAAAGAAATATTTAGAAATGTAAACAATAAAAACAACCTTTTTGTCCAAATACATTAGATTCATTTGCAAAATAACTAACAGACGAAAAAAGTTTGTGACCTGTTAAATGAATTCCGGGTGAGAATAACTAATACCAGTTGGATTTACCTACATGATCAAGGGGAACTTTTTCGGGTACTAAGCGATCATTTCTATCACCTAATCCCAAATTGCCATATCTTCCCCACCCCCATCCATATAGCTCTCCACTTTCTGTGACAGCAGCAGTGTGCTCAGCACCGGCAGCAACCATTTTGATACGCACACCCTGGAAGAGATGACTAATTTCAATACAACAGACTAAAAATTGAATGGACCGTCAAAGGAATAATGAAACATTGTTTCTGGTTACAGCTTTATGTTTCATTCTCGTATACAATCAAGTATGCTTGAGGAGTGTTCAGCTATCTTAAGCGATTGTAGTAAGCTGGCTAGAGGAATATGCAATTTCTCAATGACTAGATATTTGCTTCCATAACTTTTGGGTCAAATTATCAGATAGCTTATTATAATATTATATTTCGCTAACCTCCTTCATATACCTAAATAATCATATAAAGCAAAAAATATCCCAAGGATTAACATTTCCGTTCCTCTATATTAATTAGAATAAAATTTTTTGGGAATCCAATATAATCAATACGCGAGGCTATAATGCGACAATTAGGTGAGATATATTTCCAGTAACACCTATTCTGTCCTAAAGTGAATAGAGAACTTTATTCACAGACCATTCCATACAGCATACTCAAAATAGCACCCTGAAAAGTAAGAGAAAGTATGCGAAGCATATAAATCAATGTCAAGTATAAATGGATATCTTAGGGCTGAAATACCTCAAAAGCTTGAATTTTCTGAGGCACTTGGGAATCCTCCGTGGTTCCAAGACCAAGTTGACCATTTTGGTTCCGCCCCCAACTTGAAGGATACAGGTAATTCCGATTAGTTAAATTGTTCACCCACACCGTACAATAACTACTATAAGGATCTAAGGTCGTATACAAGGAAAAATGGCAGCAATTTTCTTTCGTAGTTGCAGAGACCTGTAACAATAAATTTATAGAAGGCGTACGACGTCGTACATTGCATCACATTTTCATGAAGAAACACACACTAACCAAGAAACTTTTTGTCCCGTCAAAACGTAAACCATTTCTCACACAATACAATTCGCGGAATGTGCAACATTGTGCTGTTAACCGGAACGCCACACCCTTAAAAATTACACAGAATACATCATTAATTGATTCACGAAAATAAACTGCCCTGCATGGGGAACAGGGAGACGCGTTCAATCAATGAATCAATCAACAGTAAAAGGAAACCTTTAGTTTTCTCATCTTCTGGTGATTGTAGGCTCCTGGCTAAACTATGAATAATCTTCTTTTTGAACTGAGTCATGGCATGATTCAGAAAAAGTAGAGGCTAGGGAAAAAAGAGCACCAACCTCTGCACCTCTCCTTCCATTGTGACAGCCAGGCAATGGCTATCCCCGCAAGCAATTTGTCTAATCCTGACACCACTGAACGCTTTAATTGGCTGGGGAGTAAACAAATCACTAGAATTTCCATGCCCCAACCGCCCAAAATCCCCCCTGTAACAAGAACGGCAACAAGGCATACACAAACGCACAGAGAATCAGTCCAAACTAAAAATACACTGTAACTTACTTAACAACTTAGGTTGCTCGAACCATTAAAAGTAGAAGCAAAGAAACAATTACCATCCCCAACTGTAGACCTCCAGGAGGGACTCAGAATAAGCAGTTGTGTGGTCAGCGCCGCATGTAAGGGACACAATCTGGTGGCCGTCCAATGTGCTGAGTTGCGTGGGGGAAAGCCGGTCTTCTGCATCCCCGAGGCCCAACTGCCCGTCCTCCCCTCTCCCCCATGAGCAAACAAAACCGCCAGCTGTAGATGGACCCAAAAACAAAGGCCGATCACAATAAATAGCATACTAAGTTAATAACACCTTGGATAAAACTAGGTTCAACAAACATGTGAAATTGACGTCGGCAAGCGAGGTAAAAATTGGCGTATCGAAATGCTAAATAGCATTTAGTTAGTGGAGCCAGTACTCACAGAGCAGAGCAACAGAGTGACTGGCGCCAGCAGATATGAATAGAATATGACGGAAGGGGCCGGAAACTTCAGCGGTGGCTCCCTGTTGTGTCATTCTTGATGTTTCTATTTCCTTTGGTTGGGTAGCTTTAGAGAGAATGAAAAGAGAAGAGGGGAGGGGGGAGGGAGTGATGGGTAGTAATGGGGGAGTGGGTGAGTTAATTTATTTACAGTGACAACGACGGGACCTGGAGCTGCCAATTGCAATTCCCCGTTTCTTCTCGTCCCCAGTGATTATTTATTAGGGGTAATGAATCAACATGGATTTTGTACATCACAGCGCCAAAACCGCAACCGGAACGACATACCCAGTACCCAAAGGAGGATCTAGGCGGTAAATGTTCGTTGTCCTGTAGCGGGGACGATGAGTTGATACTTGATTGGAATTAAGAATTAAAATAATTTTGGAAACGATTGAAAGAAAATTGCAAATAATAATAGAGAGTGGAGAGTGGAGAGAAAGAAAGGAGTGAACCGAAGGAACGGCATTGATTGCGAAAACGATACAAATCCAATCTTGGCCTTTTTTCTTTTCTCATCAGTTACCAAGTCTTGGGTGCACCACACAAATTTGATTCTCCTGCTTTGCTCCCAAATTTTCAAACCTCTCCCTTCTGTCTGTCCGCCTGCACATTGACTGCGAGCCTCTGAAAAAGATCGCCGACCTCAATTCCACACGCAATGTAGCTGGACTCAGTAACGAAGAAACGATCCATGATCCATTCCTTTGATTCGGGATCCCTCCAATTCCACGCTACTTATCTCCCAATTTTGACAATTTCACATCCCAATTATTAATTTTGACAGTTAGTTAGCTTACCTAATTATTCCCCTTTCCCGTTGATGCATGCATATAAATTTGTAATTAATTAATTAATTAATGCATGCATATATGCAACATTTAATTGCATTAGCAGTTTAGCACATGACAGAACAGAGCAGTCCCATACATAATAAGCGAATAATAGTTAAAGCCTAGAAGCCTAAAAGCAAAGTATGCATTGTTCTCAGGAATCCACCTTCCTACCATAAGAAACAAGAGATGCCCGTGGTCACGACTACTTTTAATCTTTCCAGAACAATTTCCCAAGAACAAATTATTCTCCTCTCCCCCAGCCCAGAAAGGTATTTATAGCGACGTGTCGGTAATACAAAACCCACGAAATTCGGACAGCTATATTGGTTTTGCCCCCATCCATCTAACTACTGAGAACGACACTATCTTTGCCCCATTTATGATAACACAGTACTCGTTCAACTCCACAGATCAATCTAGAACTTGACGCGATATGGATTATGGACCACTTCGCCATCCTCCCCTGGACGTCTGTAATTGAATTGAACTACCACTTGCTACTTTTTCTTTTCTTTTTATCTTCTTTTTTTTCTTTTTCTTTTTCTTTTTCCTTTTTATTTTTCAATTGACCATCCAGTGATGGGTTGTGTTGTGTTGACTATCGCACAAATTAACTCCTCAGTAATTTGTGGTGAACGGCTTGAAACTCTTGAGATCGAGCAGAAATCCTGCGACCGAACCTACACCGGCCACAAATGAAATTGCCAGACAAGCTATGCTTAAGATCTGGAGGCAAACCCACTTGGTGCTCCACCTGGCTATCGTCTTCTGCTTCACGTACATCTCCACCGGAAAATAGACGGTCAAGGGCCAAAACCCAAATGCTCCCAGAATCCCCACCACGTCGTTGAAGAATGGGAGCAGCATGGCTATGACCGTGGTTACCATCACGAATGTTGTTCTCCACACCAATTTCAGGAGATTCAATTTCCATGGCCTAAACCCTGGGATAGGAATATCGATGTCCTTGGCCACGAACCAACTTTGAGGGTATTTTACCCTTGCCCATCTCTCTACAAAGGCAAAGAATGGCTGGCAATACACCTGGTAGGCCCCCACAAGGTGTATAATAATGGCAGCGTTGGCAATGTCCAGAAGCCAATATGGGTTGTAGAAACCAAAACCGGTGAGGAGATTTCCAGGTGCATGGTCCCCGAAAGCAGCATAACCAAGGCAGCCACAGAGCAGGTAGAAAATAGTTGTCACCACCACGCTTATCTTCGCAGCTTTCTTCATCGTCTTTGATTCTTCTGGTGGGGATCGTAAGGTGTCCTGTTCCCAAATAAAATGCATGTTTTATGTACTGATTTAACAAAACCCCCATTCCATATCTTAGATTCTTTGACTAAATGCTAAGTACCTGAATTTCAATTAGGATAAATGAATATGAATACGCGAAGGCTATGTCCCCAAGAGCCTGGAAAATTCTCCAGATCTTCTCATTTTCACCCACAGTTGCAACACTTATTCCCGTCAAGCTGCCCTTGAAACTTCCGTTGGCTAGAATAGCAAAAGAACACGTACAGGTGGGTTAGGGTTGGTAAGTAATAAGGTTGGAGTGGAATAACGCAGTATCTGCATGCTATTGCAGCTAGCTTATAGCAGAGTACATAATTATTTAGGCAAATAAATATAAAGAGACCTGCAACTTTTGCAATTCCGAGACCCAGACCAATTGTAGAGTAAGTAAAAGACATGATAGTGGCAACGCTTGATAGCCACCATATCTGATCAAGGTCAGGGATCTGAGAAAACACAATTTCCATGATGCCGAACGTGATCATGTATGGGTTGCTTGACATATGACATGGGTTTTTGCCACCACTTGCATGGAAGCAATTGGACCGTTTGATTGCCCTGTCAATAATCATGTGTCAAACCCATGATCTGTGATCATCGTTGTAAATTAGTGGAGATAATGAGAAAACAGGGGAGATTTTAGCTCACATCATGCTCACTGATGAGGCTATGGTGAAGCCAATGGCAACACCAAATAAGAAGATATGCTGAATCAAACCACATGCTTTGAACTTGGCTCCACCTGAAGAAGAATAGATATAGCATGCATTGGTAGAGAGAAAAAAAGAAGATGGAGAGCTATGTATGACTGAATTAATTTCACAATTCTCACCAAGAATGGAGCGAACAGCATCGGTGTAGGTGTAGTTTCTTTTGCCAGTCACGGGATCCCCGGTCCGGTAACACTCAGTCAGGAGAGCTGCAGTGTAGTAGCTTATAAAAGGGAACAAGAACATGACAAAAGGACCAGCCACCCACCCTAGCTGGGCTACGCCCCATGCCAATGAAAGCACTCCAACACCAATAACAGCGGTTATGATGTGAGCACTCGCAGTCCATACAGTTCCTGTACAAAGACACAATCAATGATTACTAAGCTATGCATGCCCCAACTCCATATTTAAGACGCAAAGGAAGCAGTGGAGGGAGGGGGAATGACAAAATTATGTACCAGTTCTTTTGAGGCGACTGTCGTCGTCAAAGAGTTTGGAGTCATTTTGAGGTAGCATATCCTTTGGAATGTCAAATATTTGGTTGTGTACGTTGGGGTGGTGGTTCTTCGGTGCAGGATTGGCATCTCCCATCTTGTAGGAACTGATGACTGAAATTGCAAGCAAGTATTAGGGCATTATCAATAGAAAAAAGTGGGAAAAAACTGTACATGGCATGAAGGGTCAATGGCCGACCCAAACGCTACTTTTTCAGCAGACCATCTGTAGATGCTACAGTGAAGTTAAAACTGTTTTGGCCATCTTTCTCTGCCTGCCCAATAGTAGACTAGAAGATGAGAAAAATTGAACATGGGTAAACTAGGGGTGTGGGGGTGATTCCTGCAAAAAGGGTATTTGTAGGCAATTTGTGTGGACTTCCGGTTGGCTACAGAAATAGTGAAACATAACAATACCTCATGAACCAATGTCTCAATTTTGGCAATCCTAAAAAAATGTAGAGGATTTAATCCTTACCAGTATTAACTAATCTACTGTCTCTGTTGCTTTGAACCAAGGGAGATACTAAACAGCATGCAGCAGCGGAGGCAGAGGTGGTAGAAGCAATGCCAGCTGTTTTGTATGTGTTTGGTGTTTTCGGTGCCTTGGTGTTGCTTTGTCTGGCTTTATATACAAACTAGTGCATGAATTCGTGGCAAGACACTTGGCCCTGTTAGTTGAAATGAAAGAATAAATTCTTCCCCATTCTTCTTCTCTCGAATCTTTAGGGATTTGATGGATCTGCAGTCTGCAGTCTGCAGTTCAGGAATAAACAATGCAGGTTGCATGGATGGATGGATGGAGAGAAAGAATTTGGACCAAAAGCTTTCTGTAAATGGAAATATTATTTATATAGATAGGGGTTTTCAGCCCTTTAGTGGATGGAGCAATACAAATGCAATGATGAGGGTAAAAGTGGGGGAAAATCAATTATATAAGCATCTCGCATGTCATGTCGGCTACTGCTCTTATCTCGTCAAAAGAATTGAACTCACCAAATGGGATGAAAGAGAGATATCGTATGGTTTGCTTGCCTATGCTAGGCTAGGCTAGGCTTCCAACTTCAATACTACCTCCCAATTGCACTGATTACATTCATGTTGATAAACTTTCCTTAAATAAAGAATGGAGAATGCTTAACTTAGAGAGATGACTATTTTCTTATATTTGCATTTGTAATTGTCATCATTTGTTTTTAAAAATGTAATTGTCATCAAAATATTATTAGACTGACTATTTTGTGTTTGATTAGAGAGTATATTTTGTTTATTTTATCCATTTCTATAATGCGCGTCTTTGTCTTTGACAAAAAAATAGTTGAGCTTTGTAATTTGGACCAATCTTATCGGAAAGAAAATATTTCCAAGTTGAAAAGTATCAGAATATTAGCAGAAGGCATAATGCTGGCTAAGTGGAAAGGAATGTCTATATACTTTGGCAAAGAGATAAATTAAAAAATTACAAATCTGGCGAAGCAGAGCTAAAGTAGAAATAGTATGGCCAAATTCCTCAAATACTTTATAGTTTGAATCCTTGTTCCTGCTAATAACCATCCAGGCATCACTAAAAAAAAAAAAGGAAAAGGAATAATCATACGATATGGATTTCCACGACGGGCATCTGTCTGGGTAAAAGCAATTCTAATGATCAGTCATTTGCTGGGTGCTGCAACGTTTCTTACCATTATCATTTTAAATTAAAATTTCACTGGACCAAGGAATGATTAACACTCACCCCGCACCATGCAATTCCACTACCAGGGTCAGGAAGACTTAAAAAAGAAATAATAAATAAAAATAATAATAGTAAAAAAAGTAGAATAAACATGTACCATTGACTATTAGTTTTTAAAGGGGTAAACACTTTAGCGAAAACAAATATTTTTTCAAACTACATAAAATATTGCATAACGAGGACAAAACGACTTGAAACCCAGCATATATAGCACAATCTTATATGTCCGCCCAAATTTAAGATTCGTTGAATGCCCCTGCCCCTGCCCCTGCCCCGACTAATGCCCCGACGATGCCACATAAAGTCATAAACATATGGTACCCACTACTTCTTTAATACGCTAAACAACAACCAATTACTGTGGGATTTAATATAAAAATAATGAGTGGTTTGTGTGAAGAGTATAAAAAAAGTTGATAACAGAACAGAACATTGGATGGAAAAGCTTTAGCAAGAGATACGATGGGAGAGGACAGGGATAACCTATGGCCCCAGAGAAAATTCTTCTCAATAACGGCCACTAGGATAACTGGTATCACTGGTAACACTGTTCCGAGTAACAATGCCCCAGAGAAGTGTTACACCAGTTTTCATTTCTTTCCCAAGAAAATAATCAATAAAAGGAGTAACACCAGCATGCAAGAAAATTAGTCCAGGGGGTCATTTTTTCTCCTCTCAATGTAATATAAATACCGTCCTGTCCTGGGTTGCACCAAAATTGTCAGTAAAATATCGTCACAATTGATGATGCTTTGCTTACACAACTTTTATTGTCCAATCCTCTGCAATACCAACACCTGGCTTCCGGATTGTTACAACTGAAGATCCACGATCACCATCAAGCCTAAGTGGCCCAAGTTCAATTTCTACCTTCCGATTCACTGGTTCAATTACAGCGCTCCTCGACCCAGTAGAATGCCCCAGCAGTATAATCCTTTCGATGCTGTTTGTCGACGAAAATTGAGATTTGCTGACATCTGCGGAAGCCACATTGAATGATGACAGCGCACCGTTTGCAAATACAAAGCGGCGATGGATATAGGCCCCTTCCATGAATTTAAAGCTTGCGCCATCATCAACATACAGTTCACCTTCAGCCGCTTGAGAACTGTTTAGAGCTATCACCTGCGAGACAAACACAATTATTAGAATCACCATCTGCACCATCTGCTCCACCTATTCCGTCTTGTGTTTCCCATTTTCAACCAATAATTAAAAGAAAATGAAAACCAAACACCAAAATGCCAAGGGCCCCCGGTTAGTCGCTTTATGCCCAAAAGGAAAACAAAGATAAGAAATCTATTACAACCAATGCCCATTCTTGCATAACTGACTATATAACAACAGCCTGGTTGAACTGTAATGCCACAAGAATACATTACATATACCACAATATGGTAATGCATGTCAGACGTCAAAAATTTAACTGAAAAAAGGTGTTTTTACTTTCCCAAACATAACAATAAAGGGTTCATGGTGCATGCATTGGTCAAGTAAACAGAACATGTGAAGCATAGAATACCGCACCCGACTAAAACAGTGTAATTAAAACCTCATTTGAGTTAAAAACTGAGGTTTATTCTATATCTATATTGTGTTTGTTACCATAAGGAGGCCAACATTTGCGATACTGAAATTGTTCATGCAACCAAAATTATCATGTATGCATAGGAATCAGATTCTTCTATTATAAAATGTCAATAAAACAATTGTTACACTTCAATCACTTACCAAAGTATAAGGATCATTCACCATCTGTGTGGAACTACGGCGACACCGGTCTTTCCTTGGTATGATAGTTCCAGCCCGTTGGAAAGCAGGAACACTCTCCTCTGAAACTTGAAGCTTGTGAGATTTACCTCCCTTGTAAGCAGTGGCTGTTCTCAAGTCATACCAAGCTTCTTTCCCAGGTAAGTACACCGTCACATGTTTAGCTTGCTGCTTGGAAGCAATTGTAAAATACTTCAAAGCCAAACAAAGAAAGCAGAGAAAAGCAAATGGCAACCACAAAAAGCAGTTTAGAATAAGTAGATATGGTTGCTTAACAGCACCTCACTATAAATCCCTTGTACTAGGAGCCCACTTCCGACCATGAATGCTTCATCATTGGTAAAAGTAGCTTCATCCGAAGGGAACTCCATCCACAAAGGCCGTGCAACAGGAATACCAGTAGTATTTGCCTCCCTGAATAGTGTGTAGAAATATGGAAGTAACGTGTAGCGAACATGAATGGCCTCTCTAATAAGCTTCGTATTTCTCTCTCTGTAACCATTAAAAAATAAAAATTTAGTTGGCTGTATATTAGATAAATCTTAAATTACACAGAGAATCAGACCCATATTAAAACAAAATTTCCACATTAAAACTCTATTTCCAAATATTTTTGGAATTACAATCAGACCCATATTTACGTATGAAACATGAGTTTAGATAGAAAAGTCACACCCTAGAGTTCATGAGTATCAGCAATAGGCTAAGATACACCCACAAAATTGGGAACCATATATGAAGCATGCACCATTCAAGCAAGTGATACTGCTACCAGATGGGTATGGTCTTATCCACATAAAATTATGAATAAAAAATAGAAAGATAGCACAATAGTCCTTCGTTAGGGTAATACTACAGAGACAATATTTGGAAGTATCTGAAAATCATCTAGAAACACAAAATATAAGCCTCAGAACCACAAATACATATGTATGATATTCAAATTGTTAAAATATTCAAGTTATAATGTGGTTTGAAAATCAGGAAGGATGATATGATATTCAAATCGATCCAGTACCCAAATAACCAAGGCTCTCGTCTCTTAGTGTCCTGATGGGCATGGCCCCTAAAAAATGGGTAGTATGCACCGAGTTGATACCAGCGAACCAATAACTCAGGTTCCGGATTACCAAAGAATCCACCAACATCCGCACCTACAGAAGGCAAGGAAGACAAAATATCAACTATGAGCATTCATCATTAGAAGAACTACAATAGATTATACGGGCAAAGGAGCCACAATTACCAGAAAATGATATTCCAGTGAGTCCAAGTGTCAAAATCATTGGGACTGAAACCCTCAGATGATCCCAATCTGCAGTGTTATCTCCAGTCCAAACAGCACCATACCTTTGGCTTCCTGCAAAGAATGCTCTTGACAGAACAAAAGGCCTTTCATTCCCATTTCCTCGTTTAACAAGTCCATCAGATGTTCCCATATGGAAAAAATACCCATAAGCATTATGTAATTCTCGATGTTCTATGCCTCCATAATGTAAAGCATCTCTTGGCATTGACACCTGGTAAAGATTGGCAGTTAGATCCTTCTGACCCTAGCCTTATGTTGATAAAACATAAAACATAGTAGGGCAAAATAGCTCAAAACAAGGATAAAAATTTCAAACCCTAGGAATCCACTGGCGTCTCCTTGATTCTACAACCATAAACAGAAAGCCAATAAACTTCGTAGTTCTTTTTTTTTTTTTGGAATAATCGATGAGATTAAGATCAAGGATGTACAAAAAACATAAACAGAAAGTCAATCAACTTCGTAGTTCTTAATTATAATTCATCAAACAACAGCAGCTAGAAACTATCAAACGGCATGCTTTCATCTTAAGGCTCCCAGGTTATCTCCAACAGCATAAAAATGGCATACTTAGATACGCTCATCCTTGCTCATTATCCATTAAAAGTTCCTTTTCCTTCTAAAAAGGTTTCCTACTTCCATGGAGACAGCAGTATACACTCTTTTAGTTTTCCCAAAAATGGAAATTGACAAGTCATGTTCATCAAAGATATCACGTGTACCTAATGTCATATGCCAACGCTATTCTGTCTTAAAAGAATTGCATCGATCATTCAAGAAAAAAGAGAGACAAAGGACCTAGGAATATCAATTGGAAGCCATTTACAATGTCAAACATCGCTTCGAGGAATCTTGACAAGTTTCACGTCCACGAACGTTTCTCAAGCACCACAACATTGATTGAAAAGCAAAAATAATAGAAATAAGCATCAGTAATAAAGTCATACCTCTGGACCATTGAATACCGAAGGCTCGTTCATATCATTCCAAATAAACAGAGAAGGAGTGGAACCGACATAAGTTTTATAAGAGAATTTATCACCCCACCATGACCTAATCTCCGGATTCAACATATCGGGATAAGAAGCAGAACCAGGCCAGCACCACCCATCATAATCGTTGCCGGTTGAATCCTTGACATAATACCCTTTCTCAGTCGCTTCCTTATGTAGCCAAAAAGAGTCATCCCTCTTAATATGTGGGTCCACAATCGTCACCATATGCCTCCCTTTGGCCGCCAACTTTCTCTGCATTTCCTCAGGGTGGGGAAACAATATAGAATCCCACGTAAAATACCTCTTCCCATTTGTATGCTCGATGTCCAGCCATAAGACATCGTAAGGAATATCGTGCTCATCAAACTTAGCATCCACATTCTCCACATCTTCCTCATCCCTATAATTCCACCTACATTGGTGGTAAGCAGTGGAAAACAGAGGCGGCATTGATGGTTTTCCAGTAATACTGGTATACTGCCGAACAACATCCTTAGGTCCCGGGCCGACAAAGAAGAAAGCATCAACAATCCCTGCCTCTGCCATCCAGAGCGTATCGATTCGGTCCTGTTCTGGAAGCTGCGCAAGCCCGTCTTCGGAATCCCATCCTTTTCCCAACACATCAATCTGCATTTCCGCAGCATTGAGCCAGAAAAATCCTGCACTGTTGCCGGCCTTTCCATGTGAAATCATCAACGGAATTGAGCCATAGAGGCCGAAAGGGGACTCGCTCAAGTACTCGAACACATCCAGATTGAACAACCTGTAGGGTTCCGAATGCTCCAGTCCAGGCCCTCGGGTAGGCTTCAAGGCGAGGCTGGTAGCGTGCTCCGGTATCCCAGATACGAAATCAGAGTGGAAGAAGGACACGTCAAAGCTGATGGACTGAGGGCCATAAGGTCTGGAGTCGGTATGGCCTCTGAATCTCTCCGACCAGTCGTCTCCTTCTTCTTTCTTCCTCAACTGCTCGAAATCAAAAAGGCGGTGAGAATTCAAGGAAAGCAGGCGGGTATTACTGGATCTGTGTCGGACGAAGACTTGGAAAGGATCGTGGCGAAGGACGGCATCGTATTCGTCCGATAAATAAACAACCGAGGAGCCATCTTCGGTGGAGAGGCGCTGGAGCCAGAGCTTGTTGGAGAGAAAGTCAGGAAGGATGACATCAGGGACTTGGAATCGGTTCTTCGGGGTGTCTAGGGAGGAGGTGTGAGGGTCTTCGACGATGCGGAGGCGGAGAGTGGCGTCTTGGTAGGCGGAGATGGAGAGGAGCAGGGAGGAGGGAGAGTCGGGGGATCGGAGTTTGGCGGTGAGGTCACCGTCGGAAATGGTAACGTCATGGGCGGAAAAGGAAGACGAGCCAGGTTTGCGAAAACGGGCTCGCTTGCAGAAAGGAGTTTGATCGCAGTTACGAAACTCGTCTCGCTTCCAAGAATGGACGGATTGTAGCGCGAGGAAGAGAAGAAGGAGCAGAGATAAGGCGGGAGGAGTAGTCCCCATGTCTTGTGTTCCCAGATCACCGAGACTCACTAACTTGCTCACTTAGGCTCACTCGCTGAGCTAGAACCGCCATGCGCAGCCTATTTCGCTTATTAAACTACTACTAGAAATGTCAGTCAGGACCAGGTTTGCTTCAGTTGGGTGGGTGTTCACAGAACGGGTCAACCTGAGCGATTTTGCACACTGGTTTCGTCTCTATTTTGTTCGAAGCCGGATACAGTTGTTTTTGAAGCCCAGGGCCAACCCAATACCATCATGCGACGTCTGTTCATTTTGCTGAAAGCCCAATAAGGAATTTGGGCCGATACCATCGTATCGTATCCAATCCATAGGATAATAATACACCAAAACATAGAGAATCAGTGGAACCAAAAGCGAAAAACAAGCAGAGCAAAAGGGCGGAAGGTCAGTAGAGGTATATCTTCTGATGGTGTTATCCATATCAAATTTTTAATAATGTGCTCCTTGTCCTTCTCCCCCACCTACAATCTCCTCTTCTCTCCCGCTTCTTCTTCTTTCTCTAATCCTCATGTTCAAAATCCACGCACTGTACTTTCATTTCACTTCCGTAAGCATACCAAGCCACCAGGCTTACTCCTCCCCGTATGCCGGGCCAAGCACCGCTCCCCGCAGCTCAAGAAGCGTAATTCTTCCTCCTCATCCTCTTCACCCAAGAAGAAGAAATCGACGAAAAGTCGTGATGATGTTGGCGATTTGAAAGTTTTGGAAACCGTTGAAATTAATGTTGATAGCGGTAATTATACTCTCAATTATGACGATGATGGTAATGAGGGCTCTCTCGGTGCCAATGCCAATAGTGGACCATTGACTCTTCATCCTCCGAAGCCTCCCGCCGGTTTTGTGTTTGATGAGCGCGGGAAGGTTCTAATGGCTTCTACCCAACGGATTGCGACCATCGTAAGGCTTCTTACATTTTCCTTACTTACATCCCCTAGTGTTTTGATATCACTTGACATTGAGCATTCTCAATGTTCGTTTCGTTTTTTTTTTTTTATGAAGCAAGTAAATGCAAACAGAACTTCAGTTCCCAAGTCTCTATATGTTTTTGCGTTGGAGAAAAGGGGTTGATAGTGTTCAATTTTAAGAGAAATCCTTTTTTTGGTCTTCTTATAGATTAATCGCATTAATCCTTTGTTTTCTTTCCATCACAAATACTAAAGAGCTATTCAACAGGTTGATTCCTCCAATAACAGCCCGTTGGACTGTGTCATAAGGAGAATATTTAGAAGCTCACGAGGGGATGAATGCATGCTATTATACCCGGTTGACACGTCAGTCTTCAATGTCACTCTGCAATGTAGCTGATTTTTATACTTGAGGCTGTCTTACTTTTTCTTTCATGTTTCTGTTCTATGGATTTGTTCCCGCAGGCCAGTGCTAATTATGAAGAGTGTCAATGTGAACGGCGGGTGGTTAGCTGTATGTTTTTCTTTTAACTCCTCAATAATGAATTGAGGATCAAACCCTATCATTGTCATGGTTCCTCACTTTAGTTTCTTAACCTTTTACTGGATACAAGCTGATATACAATGAGCTTACGTTAGACATTTCTTAAAGCTTTTATACTTTCTCGTTGCCTATGGGGAATTTGAATTGAACCTCTGCTTTTTAAAAGTATAAGTTACGAATGGACTGAATGAGTCTAGCACATTAAGTATGTGCTTGTCCACCATTTTTTTTTGCTCGTTCTTGGGTGACTTAGTGAAATTATCTGGTAGCATTTTGAGCTAAGACTCCAAAGTTGTTGGTGACTAAGCTGCCATAATATTTAGATTTTTCTGCAGCTTATCTTCATTCTTTTTGAAACTTGAATTTTTTAAAGTGTGTTCTTTATTTTCTTTTATTAATGCAAATCCATGTACATACATTCTCTTTTCAGTTATCACTTTTGCATTAGTTGTGGGTTAAATTGAGATGAATCTGTAGAGTATATATACTTGAAAGGTAAAATCCCATTCTGCAGTAGGATATGGGAGGGATAATTGTTTGGCAGATAATACTCATCATATTGAGGAAATTGTCACCTTTTCTATTTCTTAGTTTATTTCTCTTCCTGGTAAACTTGGTGTTGAATCTTAATTATGCATTTATTTTCGAGGTTAAGGTCAGAGATGAAGAAACTGAAGCTCTTCTTCCAGCTATGGCATATGCTTTGGCAAAGATCCATATGCATCTTGAACATAGCGGGTACATATTGTGACAAGAAAAAAGAAATCTCAGTGTTTGTAAACTATTATCTGTTCCTTTTACATGTTAATGCCATCTAATTTTGACTTTGCATTTGATTGTCAGATTCTGTTATACAGCAAGGGGAGGATTTTGCTACTCTGAAGATGACATATTCAATCTCCGTGCAGGTAAACCTTTACTATTCTAGATATTTTTTCTGTAAAGAAGTTCTAACCAACAATGGCATATGTTTCACCACCGCAATAAATGTGATTTGATAGTTAAAAAAATTCAAAGCAATGTGTTCCGTTCATATATTACAAAATTTTAGTTAGAGAATTGGTTAAACTCTCTTAATATCTCTGCATTTCTTTTAATATTCTATCACTCTTTTTATATGCACAAGTTAGCATCTGATCCAGACATTGGACACCGAAATTGGCCCTTACGGCTTTATAGTATCACTGGTATTGTAGGTGGTTATTGATATTGTGTGTATCGTTCTAAGTGGATCATGGTAGATCAGTTATGCATGCTTTTCTTCCTGGTTATCACACTTATCGTGCACATGCTGTTTTCCTGAATGTAATCATATCAACAATTAGATCGCTGGTGCATGTTCTCAGTTAAGGCATTCTGTTTTTTTTATTCTTTCTCTATTTCTCAGCAATCATAACCTGTGCATTGTTGACTATTTTGAGCTCCGTATCTGACATGTTTTGTAATGCTCATTGTTCCTTTGGTATTGATGCAAGTAGTCTGGTCTATATTGCTTCATGGCAATCTAGTAATTTAGTAATTTCCAGATAAAAGTCTCGTTCTAATTGATATTGTGATAAAATATTGCAGAAAATGGTGAAGACATGGATGGTTTGCCAGATGAAGGTGTTGAAATCACATGCTTTGATATGGTGATGTGAATAGATATTCATTCTAAGTGCAATCTTATATTCTTTTAAATAAAATTTTCAGGGCACTGAGAATAAGCTGAATTTGTGTATGTATGACTGTAGAGAACTCTTTTTATGTTGCTTGATTTCTGTTAAATCATTTTACTACAGCAAACTGGCCTGCAAGCTACCTTAGGAGTTTCCTGCATAAGCTCGATAAATGGATACAACATGTGTTTCCATAAAAATGTAAAATCAACCACTAAATCCTTGACTGGAGTTAGTTGAGTTTGATCAATGCATAAGGTCATATGCAAGTGCAAGCGTGACTGTGGTCTAGATGATCTGAAGGAAAGCTTTGGTGAACTTAAAAACCTGCAGAGATGACTTACTGTTAAAACAATTTGATATGACTTAGCAATAAACTTATTACTGAATATGCTGTTATAACATTTTTAGTGTTCCTTTGGAATGACTACATTGGAAATTTAATTTGAATATGCTGTCAAAAGGCGCCACCTTTTTATCACAATTATTAATGCATCATTTCCTTAAAAAATTGAGCCCTTATTTTTGTTATTCTCATTTTTTATGCAGGACGGTACTCATTACATGATTTATACGCCATCTGTTCCCGTTCTGTTTGTAGCTGTTAAGGTAATCATTTTAGATCTTTTTTCTTCAGGGAAACCTTTATCCATTTTCGCATCTATCAAATGTACACTGGGGCATAAAAGCGTTATGCAAACTGAACATCATTGTTGAAGCAGACCAAAATTTTTCTCTTTTTTGGGGGGTTTTAGATCTGCTGTTGATAAGTAGTCAGCAATTCTTTTGTGAATTTCAGACAAAATATCAACATAATATGAAAGATTAACTAACTTCAAAAGGAGTTATTTTTTCTAAGAATGCAAAGTTTACTGGTTTTGTTGGAAACTTGCTTCAAACTTGGGTTTTGTTTGCGCAGGATCAAAATGGGCTACTACAGATTGCTGAAGATGTAAGCATAGATGTCATATAAACTCTGTTTACTATTCCTTTTTGTGCTTTTAATATTCTGTATTCCCGTATTTAATGTTCTGATTTGGGATCACTTCTCTTAGTATTCCATTCTTAGTTCACATATTACAATACAATAGTTTTATTCAATAATTTCTTTTAAAGAATAAATGAAGTATATATGGTTGTCATAGTTAAGACATAGAGTGTATATAATTTTGGTGCTGCCACTTGGGTTGATGAAAACTTGGAAGCAGATTCTTTGGCAGAAATAATAGTATGTGAAAATAGTATCATAAACCGCTATCTTGTTTGTTTCACTTGCATGTATGTGTTGTAAAAATCTTTATGTGACCAAAGGTTTCATGTCATTTATTGGGTGTGGGACATATTATTCTACTTTAGGTTTAAGTGGTTGTGATTGAATCCGTCATTGAACAGGATCTCTTGGAGGACCCTGCTATCATCAAAGCAGTGGACGAGGAGACTGAATTTAATGCCTTTGTGGTACATAGCCATTTCTTCCTGCTGTGAGTTATCTTACGTGAATTGCTGTGAACAATATGATCATCTTTTCAGTTTTTGCAGGAGGAGGAGACTACTCTTGTCGAATCATTGACGGGCAAGAAATGATTGGACATCATTTCTTTGAGGCAGAGGCTAAGCCTAGATGTAATTGTTTGTTGTTAACTTTAGGATGTGTTAGAAACAGAGATGGATTAAAATGCAGTGCCTGCCGTTCTCATTGTTTTTGTACATAAAAGAAATTTTGGTTATTATTCATCAGTCTGCCCGGGATCATTGACATCTTTTTAAAATAGAAAAATATATCAGTCGGTCAAGACTAATCTCTGTTTCTTCTTTACAGAGAGAAAGGAAAGGACCTTGCTGCCGGAGGAATGCCTTTCCCCCTTGCGGGACGCAGAATATGCAGGGGGTGGGGGGGGATCATATATATCAAAATTCTACTTAAGGCGCTATAAAAAGAAATGTTCTGTAGGGGTTTGAGAATATAGAATTGAATTGATGATAAGCTTGCTTAGAAATGTTCTCATTCGGTGCCTCGAAATTAAGAATTCAGCACTTCAATGTCAATTTTCCGCCACGTGATAAAAAATAACATCCCAATAAGAAGTACAAAAAACAAGCACAGGCACAGCAAACATGGGGCTGGCTGATGGAACTGTAATTAGCTGCAAATTGCTTCCACTGCAAGTTTCCTGGTTGTGTCAGTACATGAATCGTTCTGGAAATTCTCTTCAGCAAGCTCCACTGTGCACTCATTCTTGTGCAGGCAGACCTGGGGGATATTTCAAGCGCAGGTTGGTAAAAACAAGACAGAAAATACATAAAACTTTTTATGTACGAGAGAGTTAAGAGTGTTGCCAAAAGCACCTTTTCGATAACTGAAATAGAACTGGGATCATGGCAGGCTCCTATAGCATAGGAGCCGCATGTTCCTGTGGGACTACCGAAGCTGGCAAATTTGACGGAAGATATATTAGAATGTTTTGGGCATTTCAGATGGGCAGTTGCCTTGCTATTAGAACCTTGGTTTCCGGTTTCCTTCAATGAATCGTGATGGACTACAGGATAATCCTGGGCAACCGAGGCACAGACACTTGAGATTTTCCGTCTTGAGAAGGCTATCTTTGTTGGATCTCCACCTTTCTCTTCAAAAATCACCAGAACATTTCCAGATGGCTTGAACCAAGACCGAGGGATATGGTACCTGAAAATTAAGAAGCTCCAAGACATTGTGCATCTAGTGCATAAGGTGGTATTTGCAGACAGTTAGTTATTAACTTCTGGCTTACCATCTTTGTGTCGGCTGTCCACATCCAGTTCTGCATTTGTCTGGCATGAATTTACCTCGGTAGTCACACTGCTGAACGCACTTCTCATGTACACAACTTTTTCTGAGCCAGTACCTTCCAATTTCCTCTCCATTCAACCATGCAAGACCTTTCCCCATATGAAGCATGTCCAACCCAATTGGTTCATCTCCGGCGGGTGGATTGACAACGGCCTGTGATTGTTAAATTTTGTAGTAAGCAATTTGATGTTACCTTGTGCTACTCAACAGTGCTAACCCTCCACTCCTCTGAATGTTACCTTGTACCACGTCAAAGGCTGCTTCTTCGGCGGTTTTTCAGTCGCAGTCCATTTTATATTCTTCAAGCCATCGACCTTGTAAATCCCAAGCTTTTCTCCTAGCAATCCAATCTGGTAAAGGCATGAATACACAAACAGATGCGATGTTACAAAACTATGCTGTCTTGCCTCCTTTCACCAAGACAAATCCTTCTGCAAGAGTTAGACAGCAGAAATGCAAGAAAAACATGCAAGTGTTCTTTTCTTTACACAAGAGTCGATATAACACATTCGACTATTCTGTCTCCATCAGTATTACCACTGTCTTCTACCAATAAAATTATATGTACAAAAAAAACTATGACATGCTGGAGGATGCGTAGGAAAATGTAGCAAGTCGTACAACACCTTATAGATCCAGTTATACGTAGATAAGTCTATCGTCCCATTGTTGAAGCCCTTAATTTTCACACTTGTCAGTCCTGCTCCAACCCATTCATAAAATGAGCCTGCATTCTGTAACCATAGACATAAAATTAGTTTTTTTTTTTTTCAAGAATTTATACAACTAAAGACGAGAGTAACTTACCGATAAGCCAACCGTCATACTCAAGAGAGCAATATCATTCTTCCCAGCTTTAAGAATTACAGAGCTCTTAAAGTTGAAAGGTGAATGCGTGCCATTTCCAGATGCACTACCTAAACACAATACTCATCATTCAGCACATCATCTTTAATGTGCAAATTAATACAAGATTTTCCTATTCCCCACCAATCAATAAAAATAGTCATACAATTGAAATCCTTGAAGTTATGCCAAAATAACCACTTGAAAATAAACAGGATCGTAACCTTGAAGTTCCTGATTCACAAAAGCATGGAGAGCATGACCCTTTGATTCAATGACAAGAACTGGCTGGCTTCCCTTTTTTAAGAAATCCTCGTTTTCACCAACAACAATACTGCCAAATGAAGGATACCATCAATCAAAAAAAAAAAATCTCTGACCATATGACCACAGTTGTCGTAAATGTATCTGAGAATTATTAACTGATTCTTTGGACGAAAAAGGTCTTCGGCTTAATGCAAGCCAAATGAATCCCAGCGAAAACACTTTTTCAATTTCAAGCACAGCAAAACAAACTAACCTTGTCGTGTACCAGAGGTAGTCAGTAGAATCTTGTGTGGTATTAATATGATCAACAAATCCCTTCTTGACAAAGTCGGCCTCTCCCCAAATGCCAGCTCTCTCCACAAACACCTCCCATGTAAGATGCTTCAGCCTTTCTTTAGATGGCACAAATGACGGCTGCAAATCTTCTGGTACCATTGTAACCACATTTGTCTGGGAACTGACCTATTGGAAGTTTCATGATGAAAAAGCCAGCATAAATTTACATCCAAAAATTAACTGGCAAACTAATGTCTAACATTTTATGATACAAAACATCGTTCACATTTTATGCACAGACAGCCATTTACTGAAATATAACTTAACTTTCAGGCAGGATTAACAGCATATGTCACATTTTTTCTTGAACAAATTTTGCAGGGTTAACAAACATTGAGCATCATTGTCATAAACAAACAAAGAAACAAACAAACATTAAGGTATACAACAAGTTTCGTTTTACTAACTACATCCGAAAATTGGATAAAACATTAATCTACACAAGTTATTCTGAAAGGTAATACTGCATTGATGCAAATATGTCAAAAGATAGGGATATAGTTAAACATTATCATACTGTTTCATTCTGGAAGACACAGATATAAACTCTTAACGGTAAAAAAGTTATGCTTACATAGTAACTATACTAATACTAACCTTGGCAGTGTTGAATACTACATTCTTGCAGTCAGGAAGAATGCTAACTGACCAAGCAGGGAGATGATATGATACATTTCGAAATTGGACAATCTTGTCATCTTTCTCATCCATGTTAGCAAGAAAGGCAGCACATGCTCCTGATGCGTCAGAATAGACATCGGCCTGCAATAAGTGATTGGCAGTAAATAGCACTCCTTACCACCCTTCTTCCTCAGCTTTGAGGACCGAGTGATTTTTCTAACTTTATAGCATTTCACCAGTTTTAGATTCAAGACCACATCTTGTGTTAAAGGTAAAATTTTCAGCGGGTTTCAAAGAAATGATCCATAAAGAGTGACCGGCTAAATACAATCCCTGGACTAGATGAATGAAACCCATTCCTACAGATCTGAACAATTCATTTCCCTAGTGCATGTTTAATTAAATAGACCATCATCAAAGCTCTAAATAGCATGCCTCTTCCCTGGACTAGGTGAGCTGCTGATGCACTTTATGTAATTGTTTTGATTCTATCAGATTTGTACTATTCCAAGATATCTGACTCATTTAGCAGTCTCAAACAATTAACTCCTATATTAATCTTAATAACATAGAAGGTGAGAAAAAGATGCCAAAGCTATAATTCTATTTAAGAATTTTCAAGCAAAAATAAGCAGCCTTGAATGTATTAACACATCCAACAGCTTTGAATTTATCCACTTATGGAAAGGAAAGCAGCAACGATCAAGAGAGAGCTCTAGCATTTATTGATCATGGAAGTCAAAATGTTAAAGGAAAAAATCACCTCTTGAGAAGGACCCAACGTCAAATTACTAGGCTGACTGTTCAGTATTGCATGCTCGCATAACTTTATGGCTCTATGAAGTTCCTTCAGATGTCCCCATTTTGGAAGCCTTGGTAATCCTTTGCATTGTGCCCAATGATTCTCAATTAAGTATTTCCAAGTTGAAGATATAAAACTGGTAAGAATTAGAAAAGAGCATATCTAACCATATTCATCAATTGGTGCTTCATAGTCATAACTTGTAGTAATGAATGGTCCACCTGATGTGCGGCCAAAATTTGTTCCACCGTGATACTAAACCAAATAAGAAAATTTATTTAGAATGAGAATGAGAATGATTGTCTGAAACATTAAACAGTGATCAGATTATGCTTAAAATGAAAAATAAAACAACATTGATGAAAGATAACAAAGAAAATACCATGTAATAATTTTGTAGACTGCCACCTTTCTGGAAAAAACGAGCTACGGAGAAAGCAACATCTTCAGCTGGTCTGTGGGGATTAGGGTCCCCAAATGTTTGAAACCTGAAGAAGGAAGACAAGGATCACTGTTGACTTCCATAATATATCATATTTTCAAATGCTTGATCACTCTTTAGCATGCCTATGATGAAGGAAAACAATGCTACATTGAAACCGGTTACCATCTTATATGGGTCTAAATTAACCTAGTAATTCAACAAAATGCAACCTAACGAAAATTCCGAAACCTTCCTTGTGTCTCAATTTTAAGAGTTTTATATTTAAGGTTTTGTGCAAGTTGTGTACTGCTCGTGCATACAAGAGGTCCATTTTCAGAGTTGGCCTGTCAACTGGCATTAAAAAGGATATGAAAAGTGCTAGACAAAAAAAAAATGCATCATACTACAGTGACTGAAAGTTAAAGAAAAAATAATTGTCTTATTCACGGAAGAAAACAGAGACTATGGATAGAAAAAAAATCGGGCGAGAGGAGTGAAAGGAACCAAACACTAGTTGAAGCCAGAACAAAGGAGTGACTTCTATATCATGGAAGAGAATGGTCTCTCCGAAGCCAATTCAAAGAGCATAAACTAAAAAACAGAACAGAGTAAAGAACTACCATCCAGGCCAGTTCTCAGTCCAAATCTTAGGCTTGTCTGGAAAAATTGGTTTGAACTGATCACAGTAAAAGGAGTTACAGGTGTTGATCTGCACCAAAAGGGAAAATGGACGTCAAATTTTAACACAATGATCATGAATTTGCTATTACAAATTGGGAGAATTCCGATGGTATGCATTATGCCAGCTCAAAATGAAGGAAAATTTTTATGGTCAACATAATGAAAACTCCTATTAGATTAATTCCTTAAAAATAAGAATTCATATACGTCAGCATTCCTGTTCAATCTTTCAGCTGATATTTATCCATGCAGGTAATTAACTCTCACCACTGAAGGAGGAGAATCAAACTGCTGACACATAATCCAAGGAATGCCCGCATTTTGAGAAACAGCCATTTCAGCAGCCCACCTGGCATATCGCTTCCCTCCTTCTCCATAATCTTTTTCATAGTATCCGTATTCATTCTCAATCTGCAATTTTTTTTTGAAAAAAAAAGAGCACTGCAACCTCAATATTTGCGGCAAAGTAGAAAAGACTGTAAATGGTTTCTTTTCAGATTCACAAGCAGCATACGGGCTTTTCATAAAACCAGGACCAAGAATATTATTTGGACAACATAATTAGATCATGCATCTCAATTATCGGCCAATCATATTATAGGAGATTCCAAGTCAGGAAAAGAAATACGAGAAATTCACTTGATCTTGCTGTTTTTTAAAGGTTGTGCTAATCTGCTCATCAGAACAATGATAGTCACCAAAAATATGATTGCACTTGCCTGAGCCAAGATGATAGGTCCTCCCTGCCATGCAAAAAGCTTCTCTTTCTTCATTAAATTAACGATGTATGTCGTGAATCTCTGCATGTAGTACTGAACCAGCACGAATAGAACAATTATAGAAAGCACAGACTTTTTTAGTTTCATATGAAAAATTAAGGTGTCAAAAAGAAATTTTCACCTTAAAATTGTAATTATCAGTGCGAAAGACAGTTCCTGGAATATAATGCAGCCAAACGGGCACACCCCTGTATTGCGATAACCACCCATTAGAAGGAGATGATTGATGAGCGGAAACAAACAATTTGAAAATTTTACTAATTCACCAAAAACTAATTCTTTTTTTTCTTCATTGAAAAGTAAGATCCATGGTTACGATATCTGCAAAAGAGATCAGTGATACCCAAAATTCCATTCTGCTGCAACAAATGGACCGATCCGGAGGATCAGATACATTCCAGCCTGCTGAACAATCTTGACGAACTTGACCAGATCATAACGCCCCTCGAAATGGTACTACAGAACTCAGTTGAAAACACACAAAAGAACGCTGTTGTCAACATATGGCATTGTAAAGATATGGGATTTGAGTGAGGCATGCTTACGCATCCATCAATATGAATTGACTGTTTGACTAACTTGGGCAGGAGCAATCTCATGACCGTTCCAAAAGACATAAGTTTCGATAACGTCCACCCCTCCTTTCTTGGCAGTTTGTACCAGCCCCGGCCACATCTGTGCACCAAATCATGCCGCATTGAAAAAAAGAAAACCAAATAACCAAACAACGCACACGAAAGATTCTTAGCCAAAATATATATACTGTCAAGAGAGGGAAATACAGCAAAACCCAAGACGCATAAAGCATCTGAGAGTAAACAATACATAGCTAACAGATGAACAAGTAACACTGTTAACCATTCAAGATTTGTGTTCTTGCAAACAAGTAAAAGGAGAAGATGCTCTAACCGCTGGTACACTGCGAGGATAATGAATGGCAGCAGAAATGAGAAGCTTTCGCTGGCCATCGATGATAAGGGAGCGGCTATCGTATGTCACATTCCCAGCCGAACATATTGTGAAGAAGAAAAAGAGAAAGAACGCCACCATGGCAATGGGCACTCTGAAAGGAGAAAAAGGGAGTGATGCCTCCGTCTTCATGCTTCAGCAGGCAAGCGAAACACCCGAAGTGAAGCTACAATGCTGGTTTCTTCGCGAGTGATAAATTTATTTATAGTGATCTTGGTCGTATCTCTAACTTGGTGAGATACTGTATAGAAAGGAAATGGAGTAGAGACAAAGCATGTGGAGGTGTGGCGTAGGGCATTTATGGAAGGATGTGTCAAGATGAGCAATGTGTGAGTAGTAGACAAATGTTGCCAGCACATTCACAGATACCAGTGTGAAGACCCACAGAGCCTCTGGCTCTGACTCTGCTTATCCGGAGATTTATGTATTCAATACATGCAATTATGCAACCTAACCTATGACATCAGAAGAACAAAATCCGGAAACTGGGATTGAGGTTTTTAGATACGATGTAGAAGTGAGATGCTGTTATTCAAAGTAAGGTAAAGTCTTTTGATTTCCTGGAAAAACAAATTGAAGGGAAGATCTGCTGTCGGTTACCTGCTCCAGCGACACATGGTCTTCTTCTATACCAAATGAAAATGACGGTGAAGATGAGTGTATTGAACAAATTAAGGTAGTCGTCCTATGTCCAAGTTTTCTTTTTTTTTTTAGGGAATCATACTTAAGTAAATATAAATATTTTTTTTAAAAAAAAAAAGGCAGAGAAGAATGATTATATTCCTTTCACGCTTACAAAAAGAAGAACAGGAAGATGTGCATTTATGTGCATCTCAGACTCTCAGGATGCAAAAGAAAACTACAGCCTTTGTCTTTTCTTTGACGGTAAGCAGAAAATGAAAAGGAAAGAGCTGACTGTCTCTGTAGATCGTAGAAGACGAATGTGGGGTTGGAAAGGCCGCAAGATGTCTATTATCAGTCGAACTGGTGGTTTAAAGAAAGAGGTTAGACGGGCCATTGACACCAAGTCCATGGGGTCTCCTGATTTAACTTGGTCCCATTGGGCTACCAAACACTAAAAGCCCACTACCAAAATGACTAAAAAGAAATTGCGGTCCAATGAAGGAATCGACGAGACGGAAGTAGTGCGCAATATGTTAATATTGACCCAAGTAACGAATCAGAGGATTAAAACTCCCTTTCGTGCCGGTGCTGACAATTGATGTGGTCTAATATCAAACACACACATACACACTGCTAATAGCCTCATACCTTCCTGCCTGGGTAAGCAAGCAAGGAAAGCCACCGTTTGTAGCGGATAATCTCAGATGGAAAGCCACGGAGGGTTGGCAGTATAGTTTAGGAGCAGGAGCACCTGCGTTGGATTGAAAAATACAGGGATAAGTGTAGTCAGAGTTGGCAGCTTTGGTGGAACCGGGAAGAAGGTTCGGAGAAGGAGGGATGGAGACGGGGGTGATAAAGGGATAGATCGAAAGAGCATTCCACGAGAAAATCACATTCCCCGCACCTGGACGTCTAAAAAGTAACTTGATGTCCGGGTGATTGCGATGTTTTGTGATGGTGTTAACATTCCCCACTTTTCTCCGTCTAATCGCCATTATTAATAACAGCGACAGTAAGAAGAACTAAGCAACAGCAGCCAAATCAGACAACTCTATAGTGTAGTTAGGCAGTACAAGAAAGAAGGAGATGATTGTCACGACCGAATATCAGATTACGCGTCATTCGGCTTCGTGCGGGACCCGACCCCCAAATCAAGGAACACGTTTCCCACCAATAGAGCTAATCAATGAGGGAATCAGGGACCATGTTCCCCACTATGTTCCCCACTAAGAGAGGGAATCAAGGAACTCACTTGGGATCCGTGTTTGTGCTTTCTCTAAGAGAGGGAATCAAGGAATGCACTTGGGATCCGTGTTTGTGCTTTCTACTTTTGTATATAACCGTTAGATCATACGGCTTGATCTCCACCATCCATTGGGGAGTTGTAAAGGCTATATAAGGGGTGTCTCCCCTCATTTGTAATCATCCAGCAATACTTGCAATATTGAGAGTTTAGAGCTTTCTCTCCATTCTTGTGTGTCTCTCTCCTTTCGGTTCGGTTCTAAGCTTAGCATTCTAGCTAGCTTTGTGAGGAAGGCTTACTTAGCCTATTGCAAGAGCGATAGTCTAAGGCCGCACGGAGAGTTTCTATTCCGCAAAACTCTAGTCCTGTGACATGATGGATACAAAAAGTTTTGTAAAATCATAATTATGTAGTTTATCCAGGGCTCCACTCGGGTAAGTCCTCCACCACAACAACCACACAATAGGTCGGCAACATCCGAGTAAGTTCCACATGCCTGGCTAAATAGGGTCAGGACCACGCCACTTGACACTAAATGTGATTCCCCTCATTTATGACGTCCATCTACCCCACTCTTTCTTTGTATGCCTCTGCTTCCAAAACAAAAAAGCCAAGCGACACTCATGTTTCACCCTCTATTTTTTAGTTTATTACTTTGTTCCTCATTAATCTCGTGGACACTATTCCCTAGCCAACAATCATCTCTATCTGTGTTCTTTTCCATGTTTTTCTTTAAATTCTCGTTGTGAGTGTGATGTTAAGGCGTAGTTAATTCTGACCCCAGAGACATTGCCACCCATTGATTTTTTTAAAAAAGAAGTTAATTAATTAAGTGGCTATCCATTATCCATTATTTATTTGCTTCGTTTTACGTATAAATGCAGAAAAACCCAATGCATAAGAGACGAATCAGGCAGGTGGCAACAAAAATCCAAAAGATGGTTTTGCTTTACAGTCTTAAATTTGGCATTGGCTGATTGAGTTGGCAAAGTAGGTAAACTTGTAATCCAAGTTGAATTCAAAGGCTAAAGCAACCACCTCACACCATTCAATCCGATTAACAGTAACATCTATGTAGAATCTGCCTTTCCACAACTTTCACCACCCAACAACGGATACTTACTCACTAAACACTGTATTGGATTGGTCTTTCCACTGCGGTGGTCCCTCCCACAAGGAAAATGCCCGCGGAATAAACCCAGGGGTGCGCAAATATTACAGTTTATAAAGTAACAAAACCCGTAAACCACATGCGGTCATTGGTCAATCATTCTCTTTATATCCATCTACCTAATAAAACTTGCCAGACAGACAAATGCAAAAAAAAAGAAAAAAAAAAAAAGAGTAACGTCTTCCCGTCCAAACTAATTTGGGTTCTAAAACAGCATATTCCAATATACACAACCACAGCATGCCGTCCCCACTCGCTTCTTCTTATACATACTATATATAATATTCCAAATACAAGGAATCAGTATTACGCGTATAATAAAAATTTATTAACAATTGTCACCCCATTAACTTCAAAAACACTACCAACCCCGCTTGTAGTAGTCAGGACCAACCAACGAAAACTTAAGCCCAACTCCACTCCCCGGTGTCGTTTCTATCCATTATTTTATTTTATATTTATTTATGTAACTGATTTAACTAAATCAACAAATGACGTCAGTTCTCCTACGTGGTTTTCCAAGAGGATGACCTGGGATTCAATTCACCTACACCCCTTTCGTTCAAACTCTTGAGTCTCACCACTCACATTACGAACCTTTGTCCCCAAGCATACTCATGCCGCCGTGCCATTTTCTGATTCGTTCTTCCCAAAAATGGAATCCATCCCTTTTGTAGTTTGTTTGCATATAACGTCACTTTGACCTAGGCCAAAAAGATAGTCAATGGAGGACAAACAGAGCATTGAAGCCGAGCCGACTTTGAAACAAGAAAAAGACAAGCTTGGTGACGGAAGCAATGACAAAATCAGCAGCTGGTTCCCATCTGCCATTGGCTGATTCATACGTGGCGTCGCTCAAGGCTGCGGTCCTCCAAGGAACGAAAACGGTACACACCCACGTTTTTATTAGACATATACGACCCCACGTGCATTTCGGGAAAAAAAAAAGAAGAAATAAAAATCTTTTCGCCCTTACAAATACCCTCCTTCTCACCGTGTTTCGGACCAAAACCAGCAAACAGAAGCTACAGCAGTAAAACAGAGGAGCGAAGCGCACATCGGGAGGAAGAAGGATTCAGAAAGAGAAAAAGCGATCTACAAATACCATTCCAAGTCAACAGTACACGAGTGATACACTATCTGCGAATGAGTAAGGGATCAGCCGCGCTAGAGTTGCCACCTGGGTTCAGATTCCACCCTACGGATGATGAGTTGGTGAATCATTACCTGTGCAGGAAATGCTCTGGCCAGCCTATTTCTGTTCCCATCATTGCCGAGATTGATCTTTATAAATATGACGCCTGGCAGCTACCCGGTATGTTTCTCTTCTTATATTTTTCTAATTGGCGACTGAAAAGTTTAAAATTCTTCGAGAGCGTCCTGCTGGAACTAGTTAGAGCGTATTTGGACGTTGATGTAAATTATAATGAATTGTTTGTGAAGCTGAATTGTTTCTGTTCCTTTCTCTTTTTCTTTTTTTTTCTTTCATAATTTAAATTTTGATGTGTTGAGAGGGTTTTTTTTTCTTCCTTTTACATATATGTGTTAATTTTCTGGGGTTGGCTTAATCTTATCAAGTGTGTAAATTTTGTGCAGATATGGCTCCATACGGTGAGAAAGAATGGTATTTTTTCTCTCCCAGAGGCAGGAAGTATCCAAACGGATCGCGGCCAAATCGGGCGGCGGGGACCGGGTACTGGAAAGCAACGGGGGCGGATAAGCCTATTGGCCGGCCCACAACTCTTGGGATAAAGAAGGCACTTGTGTTTTATGCTGGGAAAGCTCCCAAGGGTGTTAAAACCAACTGGATTATGCACGAATATCGCCTTGCTAATGTTGACAGATCTGCCGGCAAAAGGACCAATCTCAGGGTTAGTTATTACACTCAATCTTGTCTCCTAAAATCAACGCGTGCGATGTTTTCAGTGATTGTGAAATGGTAATGGTGTACAATGGAGAAATTAATTTGGTGAGAGAAGAGCAAAGCTGTAGTTACTGTAAATGTTCAAGGTTTTCTATGTCTGGATGGTTTTTCTCTCTAAGCATATTATACATTGGATATAACTAATTTCTTGAATTGTTGTTAAAATGTTGAGGAGTTTTAATTCGGTGATAAACAGTAAACAACCGATGTGGATATTTTTCTTTCCTTCTTTTCACTCTTTCTCTCTCACTTCTCTGTCTGGAGTTTAATTGTCATGATACGTATTTGCAGCTTGATGACTGGGTGTTGTGCCGGATATACAATAAAAAGGGGAGCATTGAGAAGAATCTTCCTACTGATAGGAACTTAAACGAGTACCCTGAAATGGATGAGCAGAAACCCAACATTTTTATGTCTGGGCAGAATGAGATGACAATGCCACAAAAAGGATCGCCGCTAGCAACATCGCATGTGGAGACATCCGATTCGTTACCCAGGTTGCATACAGATTCGAGTAGCTCGGAATATGTGCTGTCACCAGAGGTCACATATGAGAAGGAAGTCCAGAGCTACCCCAAATGGAAAGATCAGTTGGAGAATGGTTTTGAGTTTAATTTAGATTACGTTGAAGATTTCCAAGATGACCCATTTGCTTCGCAAGTTCAGTATCAAATGGATCAGCTGTCGCCATTGCAGGACATGTTTATGCATCTACAGAAGCCATATTGACCGATCTGTTCTTTTACTAGAAAAAAGAAAAAAAAAATCTGAATGTCCGTAGGACCATTATTACTCTTTAATTTCTTAGGTTAAACACATTCATCATTTATGCCTATTTGCATGAGGAGGGGCCAGGGATAATCTGTCTCTGTATCCGCACGTGAAGGTGACATTAGGTCAGTTTTAGAGTTGGATGGCACGCAAACATCATTCGGATGTTTTGTACAAAGTTGCATGTGATCAGCATTCGCAGATGTTAATATGGGGCGGGTGGGTGATTCTTGTAGGAGTTAGTTTCCTTTAGGACTGTACAATAGCTTATTTATTTTATTGAAACGAAAGATAGTTGTTATGTTGGAAAGAGATATTGGAAGAATATGCCTTGGTTCTTGATAGTGATGAGTTCGGGGGAATTAACATGGAGAAAAAGGCCAAAACTAGGTCAGATTTTTGTGGTGGAGGCATTCAGACTTTTGTTATACATGGAGACAGACATTGACAAGTGCTAACCATTCAACAGTTGACCAGCAAGTTGTTTCTCTGTTGTTGGTGCAGCTGTAGTTTAACAGTCAATGTTTGACGGTTTGAAATAGGCTGCTCAATTTTTCTTCCTCGCCAAATTAATAGGGATGGGAGGTACACAGCGGTGTCCACAAAACCCATCTCAAACTGTACCACACAATCCTGCCTGATAGGATTAACAACAGTGCTCAAGGCTAAAATAAAATTCTGATTAACACACGATTCGGTATCATAAATGTTTTAACCGTGCACTAATGCGTGACGGAATATATTAAATACTACTAAATACCGTATCTTCAGAAACTGGAATATGTTACAAATGCGGGAACTAATTTTTTTTTTCCTGATCTTGTATTTTGCTCGTTAAGCAACCGAGCAAATCTAGGGTTAAATTCTGTTCTTACTGTACTCGCTCATTGCTAAATTAACGCATAAAACTCTCTTCTTCTTTTTTTTCCTTACATGATAGTTAATTGTGCCATGATTTCGAAATCATTAGTTCCTCCAATATATCAATGAGAATCTCAGAATCCTAATGAATGCCGGAATCCTTCACCTCGTGGGTCTAATACAGAATGGTCTTGTGTTGGTGTATACAGTTTCGTGACACTCAAGCTTCATTGTCTGCTTAAGGGTTTTAGTCTAGGTTTGTTGGTGATATGGGACCTAGGCTGTCAAATTCAACGTTAGTGAATCTTTGTAGAGAGAGGAAGGAGTTGATCAAGGCTGCTGCTGATTGTCGATATGATCTAGCCTCGGCGCACACGATGTACTTCCAGTCCCTAATAGACGTGGCAGGGGCGCTTAATCGATTTGTAGAGGAAGATTTGCTTATTGTTCCTCATTGTTCGTGGGAGTCTTCGGGCAATAATTCGCACTTGAGATTTTCCTCATCGGATTCGGAGTCGTTAATCGGTTCATCAGGATGTGCAGAATGCAAGGATTGTTTTAGTAGTAATAGGCTCGAGCCCAATTTGAACCAAGATGAGAACAATACCACTTGTGTTAAAAGGGAATTTTCCAGGGATTCGGTGAATGATTTCCCTCCTTGGTTCCCTCAAGAACGAGAGCAGATTGCCCCTGCCTCTGATTCCCTGGCAACCGATCCTTCAATTGTATGGGGATACGTTAACCCATTTAACGTTGAGATTCCTAATGCCACTTGGTACTATAACTTTCCTTGTCACGAGAACAAAATTCCTGGTCCTGCCAACAATGAAGATGACGATTTGAGAAAAATCAAGGAACTAGAGGGAATCCCCGATCTAGAAGACGAGGGAGTCCCTGATTTAGAAGACAAGAGCGAGTATGGTTCGGCTTCCGAAGCATTATCATCTCCTGTGATATCGGAGAAAGGAAACACAAGGGAAGGTTCAGGTGGTGGCGACAGCAGAGAGGATTGTGCCAAGTTAAGTCAAGGAAGGAAGGAGGAGAACAACCCTGACGGTGTTGAAGCACCTCCAGGGGCCAGCACCAGTTCCTCTCAATCTAGCATGGAGACGAGGGGAGTACTTAATGACTCTGCATTTTGCATTTATAATGAACATTTGAGACCAAACACCCCTTTCAGCACCATTATTCGACAAGTGACAAAGGATATAGGGGATGCTTTTCAGTCTGCTTTCACCTCCGGAGAAGAGGTTACCGTGTTGCTAGAGGCGGGCAAGCAACCCTGTAGGCCAAAACATGCCAGACTTAAATGTGAGAGTTTGATTTTTTTTTTTCCCTCTCTGCCATACATTAGCTACAAAAGCACTTCTTTATCCTCTTCTTACATCTTTATTTGCAGCAAACCCTTCAAAAAAAGTTTAATTTTGGTCTCTCTCTGTTTCTGTTGTTTAAAATATCACTTTACTTGGGTGTCAGTGATTAGACACTCCGGTTGAATAAAGGTTTTTTGACAAATTTTCTTATCCCAGCACTTGTTGCAGGAACTATAGAGCTACTAATTCCTTCATTTCTTGTGCCTTCACGGTCCCCTGCTGATCAAGTGCTTAGCAAAACAGCTTCAATGAGAATCAACTCGGGCAGATTTGTCGTCACGAATTATGATTATGGGAAATTCAGTAGCCTATCTTACACTTTAGAGGAGCTATGTGTATGGGAGAAGAAACTTCATAAGGAGGTTCAGGTATGCCATTTTTAATTATTGGTCAAGATACCATTGTTCTACAACCAATTATGCTACTTTTCAATATTATTGCTCAAATTCAAGGTTTACACATAAGATAAGACGCAGAGAGATGCAATGTGCAACTGAACAAGCAAACCACACCCTCTATATAATATTAGCATTCTTGAAAGCGGTACAAGAGATTTCATTTCACCATTAGACAGACACGCGATCAACTTGGTAAAAACCCCAATAGGAACAAAGGGATAGATCAGCCAGTGAAAATCCTTTCTTCAGCTGAACAATTCCGTGATATTTGGACCTCACATCCGGAAAGATGGCGTCAGCCAAGGATTAGAACAATATTCCTGTTGAAAGGTCCTCATATCATATCATCATCTATATATATATATATGTATGGTTTGTTATCTAGAACCAAAATCATGCTATAAAATGGACTGAACACTAAATTGTTCTTGGACTTGAACATACGACAGGTTGAGGAAAAACTCGGGGCCATGTATAATGAGGTGCGGAAGAGAGTACAAGAACTTGATAAGGAAGGTGCCGAGCACTACAAGATTGACAGGAATCAAGGTTCAGCCAAAAGGTTGGTTCCGAAAATCGCTGTATCTTTGGCAGCAATTGATAAAATGTCGGCAAGAGTTCACAGGTTAAGAGATGAAAAGTTGCTATACCAAGTGAATGATTTGATCCAAGGGTATGACAATGTGGTTATTGTATTGAAATTCTGCCTATTGCAGCCGTTTTGCATACACATATATAATTTTACTGACGGAGGGAAATGGAATCGAGTCTTATTGCTTCTTCTTGCTTTGTGTTCCTGTGCATGATGAAAACCCAGCAGATTGTGGAGAATGTGGAAGCTCATGATTAAATGCCACCAGAAACAATTGCAGGGGATCGCAAAGTTCGAACATGCAGCAGTGGTGTACATACGAGAGGAGTCAGGCTTGAAAGCTGCTCTGAAATTAGAGAAAGTGATCCTCAACTGGGCTGCAAGCTTTACTAACTACATAAGAACCCAAAAGGCCTTTGTGAAATTGTTGAACGAGTGGCTCTTAAGGTGCATACATGATGAGCCGGAAGAAACTCCAGACAGAGATGTGGGTTTCTGTCCAAGCATCATAGATGCTCCTCGCATTTTCGTCCTCTGCAATGAATGGTGTAAAGCAATAGAGGATATATGTGAAGATGGAGTATATCAAGCCATTCTTGACTTCGCATCGTGCTTGCGCGGATTACGAGAGAAGCGAAAAGAAGAAGGCCATTATAGAACAAAAGCTGAAGACCTGAGAAAGGACATTGATCGGGAAGGAAAGAAAGGTTCAAAATATTCCAAGAGTAAGGATCCATTGTTGGACAGTAGAAGACTGAGACTGGATAGACAGACAGCAGCAATCAAACAAGTCAATGATACTGCTTCAAAATGTTTGCGGACTGGTTTGTTTCCCATTTTTGAGGTTTTGGAGAGTTTTTGTGAGGAAAATCTGATAGCTTATGACAAAATTGTATTACTGTCGCCACAAAAATATGGTGAGTAACCTCTGTAACTTGTAAGAAAATATGGTTATTTGATTTAATATTTTTAATGGTGAGTAATAATAATTGATTTATTTTAATTAAAGTTGCATCACATCTACGTTTCATAATGATCAATAATTAATTATCAAAAGTAGATAATGCTAATAAAATTGAAGACAGAGACAAAAAGTAATGGTATTAAGAATTACATATCCGCAAGCGAAGACAACCAGCACTGGTGGCGCTGGTAAGATGAATCCACGCTCCTAGGACTGCCGCCACAGGAAAACCCCTGCTTCGGCTCTCTGCTATATCTCAAAACACACTTTCCTTCCTTGCCAATCAAAGAACCTCTATTGGTCGATTCAATTTGTATCCACATTCTGGGCGAATGGCGATCATCCCACTCTCTGCTTCCGCCTCTTTTCTATCTCTCAAAAGTACCCCCCTTCTCTTCCCTCTCTTTTTCATACAGACAACATATAACTGAAACAATACTTTTTGTAGGATTTTCAAGCACAAGTGCGAAGCTATTCGGTGTACCCCTCAATGGAAACCGTTTATCCTTCCTCACCAAGTCCTCCTCATTTTCCTCATTTCCAAACTCAAGGTCTCCAATTTCTTGTTCTGCCGCTAACGGCGGCGTGTCCTCCTTCTCTCGAGAAGAAACTCCTCCAAAATTCTATGCATGGCCCGATAACAAGGTGGCGTTCTTTCCTTATTTTCATTTTCGCTTCATCACTCAAATTTAATTAATTGTTTAGTCGAGTGTGTTCGTGCAGAGGCCAAGGGTGTGTATACTTGGCGGTGGATTTGGGGGTCTGTATACAGCCTTGAGGCTGGAATCACTTGTGTGGGCTGACGACAAGAAGCCTCAGGTATCTTTCCTTCTCAGAAAATTAGGCGTTTCGTTCATTGGCATTTTTTTTTTCTATTCTTATTTTGAAACCAATATCTTTTCTCTTTTTTGGGCGCTAGGTACTTCTTGTCGATCAGTCTGAGCGTTTTGTTTTCAAACCCATGCTTTACGAGCTTCTATCCGGAGGTCTGTTATGCTCTTCTTCCGCGTAGGTGTTTTCTGAATTTAAAACTCCCGTTTCCGACTCTTGATGATGACCTACTAATGCTCTATCTAATCATGATGTCAGAGGTTGATGCCTGGGAAATCGCACCCCGCTTCTCAGATTTGCTCGCCAGCACTGGCGTACAATTTTTCCAAGACAGGGTGAAACTTTTGCATCCTTTTGATAATTTGGGTGCTAATGGATCATCACCATCCGGTGCCGGGGGAAATGTGCTACTTGAGAGTGGCCTTCTTATTGAGTATGACTGGTAATAATCATACATGATACCTTTTCATCCACAGACTAATCCTTTTTATCTTGAGTTCTCACTTTAGTTCTATAATGTTTAAGCTGCTAATTATGGTGTTTATTATTTTGCTTTTGTTAGTATACTCTCATTGATTTACTTTCTTTGTCCTGGGCAGCCAGGTTGGTTCTTGCTCTGGGAGCTGAAACCAAGCTTGATGTTATACCAGGTGCAGCAGAATTTGCATTGCCATTTTCTACCCTGGAGGATGCACGTGTAAGAGTTTGCTGACTGAATTTTACCATTTCTGCGATGGGGTAATTGAATTAGTGTCATTGTATTGCTTCTCTGTCTGGTTCTCTTACATGTCTACATGCTTTCATGCAGAAGGTTGACATTAAGCTAAGAGAATTGGAGAGAAGGACTTTTGGCAAGGACTCTCTGATTCGCGTTGCTATTGTCGGTTGTGGTTACTCTGGAGTTGAATTAGCTGCCACGATATCAGAGAGACTTCAGGAAAGAGGAGAAGTAAAAGCTATTAATGTGGAAACTACAATCTTGCCAACTGCTCCACCTGGCAATAGGGAAGCTGCTCTTAAGGTAACATCACTTGATTTTAGATGATGATCAGATTTTCCTCGATGAAAATTCTGGGTAAAAGAAAGAATTTATGACACCTGCATGACTGCTTCACCAATTTCACTGTCTAGTATGACAAGAAATTGGTGTTTGACCTACTTAAGCATAATATTGGACCGTTAATATAATGTTTTACTTATCTTCATTTGGTTAGAATGCATGCCCAACTTCCTGGTATTTTACTGGGAAAGTTGAGGTATCTTGCATTTCCATGTGCTCCATGCTTTAATTGATTTTGCATCAGACATCCGTTTCATTGTATTCTAAGTGGAGGTCATGTATCTGGAGTCCTACTCACCTTACCTTTCAGTGCTGGCTTCACCGATATTGTCATTTTTATCTGTATGTATTACTTGCAATTGGAGCTAGGTTCTTTCATCCCGGAAAGTTCAGCTTCTGTTGGGCTATTTGGTTAGCCGCATTCAAAAAGTGAGGGACTCAGAAACTTCAGAAATCCCAACAGAGAGTGGACCAATTCAGGGCACTATATTGGATCATAGTTCTGAAAAGTATATGTTGGAGCTTCAACCCGCTAAAAGGGGATTACAAAGTCAAATCCTTGAAGCAGATATCATTTTATGGACCGTTGGGTCTAAATCCCAACTTCCGCAGTTAGAACCCGGTGATCATTTCCTTGAGCTTCCCCTAAATGCCCGGGGACAAGCAGAGACTGATGAAACTCTCCGTGTTAAGGGCCACCCTCGCATATTTGCTCTTGGCGATTCTTCTGCTCTTAGGGACTCAAATGGAAGGATTCTTCCAGCGACAGCTCAGGTTATTCTCACCAATTAACATTGAATCAGGTTATTCCCATTTTTTTCGTAGATTGACTTGCTTTAATGCTACTTTCAGGTTGCCTTTCAGCAAGCAGATTTTACTGGCTGGAATCTGTGGGCAGCAATCAATAACCGTCCTCTGTTGCCATTTAGGTTTGACATGCAATCTCTTTACAGCACTATGCCATCAATCCGCCTTGATTATTGTACTCTTTGTTATAATTATGTTCATTGACAGAGATGTTGTCTATCCATGGCTATGGGTTGCACTCATGAAAAGCTTTTACGTTTTCCCTATTCAATATAATTACAAGTGGAATTGAAGCTTTTAGTTTAATTGCTTGCCTCGGGCTTCTCATATGTCTACTGTTTTGGCATTTCTGACGAGGAAGTTTTGTTGCTTTTTATCATGCTGCACAATGCTAATGCCTGTCTATGTTGTCCATCTCCTGTTGTTATCAATACCTTAGGGGTAGCATGTCAGGGGTTATTACGGAACCGCATTGCTTTCTGTATGAACATCAACTGGGTTTTTCCGCACCATTCATTTGGCAGGTTCCAAAATCTAGGTGAAATGATGACTCTTGGGAGAAGTGACGCTGCTCTTTCACCGAGTTTTATCGAGGGGCTAACCTTAGAGGGTGTTATTGGTCATACCGGTAACTTATCGCTACATGAATTCCTGATATCCCATTTTTTTTGTTCTGGTGTTTCGGTCTCAGTTGACCTGTTTCCATGATCGCAGCGAGGAAAATAGCCTACTTGATTCGATTGCCAACAGATGAACACCGTCTTAAAGTGGGCGTGAGCTGGCTTGCAAAGTCTGCTGTGGATTCAGTTGCATTAATCCAAAGCAGCCTTACCAAGGCTCTCTCTGGCTCTTAGGTGCACAAGATCTTTTGAGGAAGGTTGACTATGCCGCCGTATTCTGCCTCTTGTATTACAAATGTTTGTTTTTTCTAATTCTGTTGGTAATCTCAAATCTGAGACGAGAAACTGTAAGTTGCAGTTGCAGTTGCAGTTGCAGTGATGATTCAAAGATGGAATTGTGTGTTATTCAAATTTTTGAAAGTGGGATGTGTTGAGACATGAAATCAAATAGGTGATGTGTTAAGAAAAGACATGAACCGTGTGTCCCTCGTAAGACTATGAGGATTGATGACTGCGAGTTCTATCCAAGTTAATTATGAGTCACAGGAGAGCTAGGATCAACTTTTCTGGAAAGCCCATTTTGTCTTTAACAGTTGCTCAATAGGAAAAACACCCTGGACCCAATCCTTAATTTGCAGAACCATCTTATGACAGAAAACCGGAAAATGTCAAATCAACAAGACCTCTTTTCACCGAAACCAGCAAACATACAGATAGATGGCACACAATCATCAAGAGTGGTAAAGGAAAGCGAACCAATGAAGCAGCTATTAAATTAGTGCTGCTCATGCCTCGTGGACCCAGGACCCAGGACCGTGGACCCAACACAAAGAAAGCAAAGCAAAAGCCAAAGCCAAAGCCCTACACTAAATGTATATGGTTCTAGAACAACTAGCTAGTAGCTTCCGTATCGCAACCAACCACCACAAAGACAAAGAAAGCTGTCATCTTCTGGACTGCTAAAATATCTTCTTTACCCCCCCCCCACACCCCAAGGAGGCTAGGACAGCATAGAGGAGTTGTTAGCTTATGTGGGTTTTTACCAACTCACCCGTTTCTGAAAGTGAAAGGTACTCACTCACTCACAAGTTATTAAGGTGAAATTGTGGTGGCCCCTACACTATTTTCTTATCTTCAAGATCCACGACGTGCGTATATATATATATATAGTGGCCTCACCTTCTCCGGTATATTCGGTAATCTGCCAGTTGCTTCAAAATTCAATGGTTGTGCTTTGTTTCACCTAGGTTACTTGAGCGAGACGACAATAACTTGGAGGTGGTGAAGACTACGCCAGGAAAAACAAAATTACAAGTGGCATTTATAGTCTATAGATATCTCTTTCTTTCTCTATGGCCGATTGGCCTTCCTTTCTCGGTTCCTCTCGGTTCCTGTATGTCAAATCTCATTAATTCTTAGATAAGCTGGTAGCTTCAAAATCCTGAAATTCAGTGCTGTGTCTAACCAATATAAAGAGAACCAATAAAGCATTAATTTCAATAAAATATTTGCTTTATTGATATAATATCCAACCTAACAGATACGATAGAAAAAGCTAACCAATATAGTCGCGCACTTATAAGACCATAATTGTTGTCTTGACGTATTCAGAAGAAAGAAAAGAAAACAGTGATTTATAACTGACCATGGCCTTTCGTTTTCCGTAGAGAATACGAGAGATTTGCTTGAAACTCACTTGTTTTTATCCCCCTCTCGCTCCCTCGCGCTCTCCTCCTTGGAACTGCAACCTAGTGATCATCAAGCTGTAGCTACCAATTTAACATTACCTTTCCAATACATTGCCTTCTCCGCCTTTTAGCTACGACTACAAATCAAGCTCTTTTGCTGCTGTCTTCCTGTGTTGTCATCCTTAGTTTCTGGCTAACTTGGCTAACTTGGCTGCCTTTTAGCATTGAAAAAACCGTCACATATATGGGGTTGTTCAAGGCTGAAGCTGTGGTTTACAAGCCCGTGGAGGATGTTAATCTTGGTCCCGAAAGTCATGAAATCTACCTGCGAGCCGACGTCAAAGGTTTCATTTCCTTCAATTCTATGTCATTTTAATTCTGTACTTCAGTTTTAGTACCTTCATTCTTCTGGCTATATGTGAGTGCTGTTGGTTCCCTTCTCCTTCTTCATTATGAGTCTTACAAGGTATAAATTAATGCATCCACAACTCCCGCTTTCTTCTTTTGGCGTTTCGAAGAAATTCAAGCAGCTGGATTTGAGTTACATATGGATGAATCAGAATACTAGCTACCTATAATTTTGGCTCTATTCTATCTTTACTGTTTCAATAAAGTGTCAGTGGATAGATGATCTATATCCCTGGACTCTGCTAAAAGTTTGCATTCATCTTAAAAGCTCCCCGCATGGCTGGATTTCTGGTCAAAATCTTTGCCTGGTTTCTGGAGTTGCCGATATTTGGAACGTTTCTGGTCTACATACTGAAGAGAAACAATCTGATATACAAGGTGAGCACGTTCCTTTTCCTCACTTCTTTTGCTTTTTTTCCTACTTGCTTCTTTTCTCAGTAAATTCTCTCTTCACAAACTTGGAAAATTATTTTGCCTAAGATTAAGATAATATATTTGAAAGATCCTAATCCTTCCTTCAAGCCTGATCATGATTCTTCTGCTCTTAGGGACGCAGATTCACATAACCAGATGTGAAAATTCATATGATCTTTCATGCCATATTAGTCCATTTGCTACGGTCCTTAAACATATATCAAATCTGGATCAGATGACAGCCTACATCTGTCGGTTTTCTGTTCAGCATCTGTCTCTGTTTTTTTCTTTTTTTGTTGGGTGGGTGTATTTTGGCAAAAAGTGAAACCTAGCTGAGGCCCTAGTAGGGGTAGTAGGGTAGGCTTCATCACTAGAAGGACAAAAACAGTTCCAATGAACCCACAAAGCCCGCAAGTCCTGAACAACACTGTATTGGTCAGGACTTTTCATGCATAGACGCTTCAACTTTCACCTAAAAAAGGTAAGGAGTTATCCTTTTTTTCCATTACCTATTCTTTTTTTCCTCATCCAGGTTCATGCAGGAGTAATCCAACAATTTTATCTGTCTCAATATTTGCAATAGAAGAAATGAAAAATCTAATGAAACGGAGCATCCTGTGTAGTTACTTCTTAACTGAGCCTCACCGCAGATTACACAGGAATTCCCAGCCGGGCATATAAATTTCAATTATTTAAAGTAAATATATAGATGTTAGAAGCATAGTACATTTCCAGATGCGGAGAGACAGATGAAAAGTAACTATCACTTGAATTCGGTTCATCTTCTAAGATGATCTGCTCGCCGTCTGTTATGCATTTTAGAATGAAGGATTCGACAGTCTCTACCAGGATCTATCTCACAAACGTCTTCACCTTATGCAGCTTGTTTCGGACGCAGAGTTGGAGGAATCACCTGTCTATGTTCCTCTGCACCCTTTTGATGGTCTGCTACGCGCCTTAAATTTCCTACTCCTTAGTTAGGATATCATTTTTCTCCTTCAACTATACTGTTTGATACGGCATTAAGGACAGCCTGCAATTGTTTTCTTTATATATTGAAGCATCCATTTACATATCATAAATGATTGTCTACAGTGACTTTATTCGACTCCCCACACACTATCCCTAGCTCACTTTACGATTGGGTACGAAGAATTGGAGCACAAATTTTGAAGTTGAATTTAATTCATCAAAATAGCCTATAATATTGATTCCATAAGATTTCTTGCACATGCGTTGATAGCTGAAAACTGAATGCAGAGATCTCCAGGTTTCTCCTGCATCTAACTTGAGTTGATAGCTGCAGAGCTCACTGAAGAACAGGCAAAACAGATTGATTCTGACTTATCACCGGCTGAAAAAGTGCACCAAGCAATTTATTGTCTGTCTTCAGACTACGGAAAGATAATAAATGTGTCGGAACCATTTTTTCGGCGCTGGACAATAATGGATTACTCCAGAGCTTATCGTGGTGGAGAGATAAGTCCCCTCATGGTACATTACTGCTTGGCCTTTTCATATATGAAATAGTACTTGTTCCTGCTCTCCTCATTGATATCTTCTTAATTAATAAAGGTTGCAGAGAGACTAATAGCTGCAATCAGAGAATCTTCCAGTTCGACCCTGGACATGGCATTCTTCATTAATTATAATGTTGAGGATATACTGAGGCAGGCTGCAGAGTCCTCTGTGCGGTATGATAGAGGTATTCCTTATTCCTTGTCGCACCATCTCCGGGCAAATTGTTTTCAAGTAAAGATACTCTCCGACAAGCTGCTCCTAGTCTTGTCATTTGGACATCAAGCTTTTTATTCATGGTCGAGCCATTATTTATAATGTGATCCTACTTATAATGGTACCTCCATCTCAGGGGAACCAATATCGGCTCTTGATGGAGTCCCAATTGCTATAAAAGACGAAATAGATTGTAGTCCATATCCAACGACGGGTAAGTAGTAAAAACGAGGCACTTGGTTACGTTGAAGGTTGCTTGACTTGATCCTCTCATGTATAGTTTTTCCCAAGAAATCAGCATCATCTAATTTTCCTAGGAGGTACCAAGTGGTTGCACAAAGTTAGGCCTTGCAAAGGTGACGCTTGCTGTGTCATGCGCCTCAGATTATGTGGTGCTATACTTGTTGGAAAAACTAACATGCATGAACTTGGTGCTGGAACAAGCGGAATAAATCCTCATTATGGGTAAGTTCATATTAATCTCAAAACTGCTCCACTCTAACTATCGGAATCCAGAACAGGGAAAAAACAGAGATATTGGAGATTCTCTATTTGGATACAAATTAATCTTCTTTCTGTAGAAAATAAGGCATCATTGTATAAGTCCCGACATCGTATATGCCGCTAAATTCTTAACTTTTTTTTTTAATTTTAATTTTTTCTTTTGGAGTTTTTCTCCAGATGAAAAGTTTTATTTTCTAACTTATGAATTCTGTAGGGCCGCTAGAAATCCATACGATGCTGGTAAGATATCAGGAGGCTCTTCTAGCGGATCTGCTGCAGTAGTTGCCGCAGGATTATGCCCTGTCGCTCTTGGTGTTGATGGAGGAGGTAAAGATATGGACTGAAACGAAATTAAAATCTTAAGCTAGAGTTTCAGTTTGACCCTGGTGGTTCACCTTCCACATATCCATATAAGAAATAACTTGGAGCTGAGAACTAGCTAGCCATTAATTAATGTATGCTTACAATCTTTCTCGTTAACATGCTTCACGGGATGCTGTACGTAATGCTTATAACGTCGAACTAACTGAAAAAGGAAACTGTGAAGAAAAGCTCAAGTTCATCAGGACTGAATGTTCATTCATACTCATGATTAGGATCCGTAAGAATGCCTGCAGCTCTCTGTGGTGTCGTTGGTCTCAAACCGACTTTTGGACGTGTACCTCACTCTGGGTGTGTTCTCATATCTGTATTGGATTTCGATTATATAATCTTCTTTATTACAAAAGCCGAAGATACTTTTACAGTTGGGTTGGTGGTAACTTGCACCATTTTTCCAGTGTTCTTCCTCTTAACTGGACTGTTGGAATGGTTGGGGTATTAGCAGCCACGGTAGAAGACGCATTTATCATGTCAGTGTTCTCCATTTATTTACCTTTTGGTCAGTTGGTGTTATGGTTATTCTGGATTCTGCCGTGGGTTTAATTTATTTATAATAAAACAAGTGCATTATTTTCAGTTATGCAGCTATGAGTGGAGAAATTCCGGAAGATAAAGCCTTTGCTGTGCCACAGGTGAGACCTTAGTTGTTACACTAACTGCCTTTTAAGTGGGAACAACTGTTGTGCATCCAATAGCTTAAATCTATCCCAGACGCGTTGATGCAAATATATATAGTTTTCCATCTGGCTCTTGTTAATGCTTCTAAAGGAATTTTTCATGGTTTCTGCATTGCCCATATTACATGCATGGTATTTAATTCATAGCATCACGTGATCAAAGAATTTCTTCTTTCTTCTTAATCTGTCAGCCAAAGCTACACTTCCCAATGTTGAATTCGGGGAGTACAAGATCAAACATCAAGCTGGCAAGATATAGTGAGGTTAGCCACTCATTTTTTAACCCGAGAGATACATTTGGTTTTGGTTCAAGTACGGAAGATTTTCATTTTCTGAAGCTAATGGTAGTTTGTTGTACCACTAATTGGCTCAATTAGTGGTTTAATGATTGCAGCGAGGATATTGGAATGTGCTGCTCCCTAGCACTGCAAAGGCTTAATGAGAATTACGGTTGGAAGGTAGATGCATCTAAAAGGGTCAGGCAATGAATTCATATTTGGTTTGCTGCAAGGAGTTGCAATAAGGATGAACAGCAGATCTAGAAACCTCTTGTACATTTTGCTTGCTTCAATTTAATTTGGCTAACCTGCCTGCCTCTTTGATTGTAAGACTGTAGAGGTTACTATACCGGACATAGAATCAATGCGCCTGGCACACTACTTGACCATAGGATCCGAATGCAGCGCTTCTCTAAGTTGTTATCTAGAAAAGCTGTATGTTTATTTCTGGTTTAACCAATGTCCATCCTTGTTTTAGAATAGAGGACATTTAAAAATCCCGAGGCTGACGTTCTATCTATCTGTGCCTCTGAAAAGAAAATTTGCAGAGATAGGATGGGATGTAAGGGTAGCGCTCTGCGTATATGGTGCGTTCAGCAGCAAAGACTATATAAAGGCCCAGAAACTGAGGTACAACTGATACAACCAATGTCTGCTGTTTATACGGGGGCTGACGCCATAAATCATAATGATGATTGTTTGTTTATATATGTATGGACAGGAACCGGCAAATTCAGTTTCACAAGAAAATATTTTCAAAGGCAGATGTGATTGTCACCCCAACAGTAGGGTATTGCTTCCAGCTTTCCTACATTTAAAATCTTTATTTCCATATTCAGCTGAATTCTTGCATATATATATGCATGGTCTTTGTAACAGGGTAACCGCATACTCGATTTTGGAGGATGCTTTGGGGACGGGTGAACTTGACTACGTTAATGGAGGTATGATTGATCTGCGAATTATGTGTGTGTGTGTGTGTATGTTTTTTCTGTGGTCCATGATTCTGGCTGATCAAAGATAAAACGACATGCAGCTGCACTTGTTCGGTATCAGATAGCAGGGAATTTTCTAGGATTGCCTGCAGTCACCGTTCCTGTAACTGTCATTCATTCAATCATTCTTGCTACTCTGCTCATTTGTTTTTAATTCATATGACAGCTGACTAGTTATGGTCTAACATTTGAGCTGGCGCTTGGTAGGTTGGATATGATAAGAAGGGACTGCCAATAGGTCTGCAGTTTATCGGAAAGCCGTGGTCGGAAGCAACACTGATCCACTTGGCATTTGGCACGCAGGTAATTTAGGATCATGAAGTTCAACATGAATCAACACTGCATGCTCTGATGCTCAGTCTAATTTATATATGCATCGCAACTGATCTAAAGAACACTGTTGGTTTCAGGCTTTATTCATGCCGGAATACAGGAAGCCTCAGGTTTTCTACGATTTGCTGAAGAAGAAGTAAGGCTGCAAGTTCCAGAAGATGTAAACAAGCGAGTCATTTAGGCATTGACGCAGGGTGTAGTGCAATAATTCACCAACTTCAACTGTTGGTTTTATACTTAGTTGATTGGCCGTATTACTGTAAAAGCCAATTGCAAAACTTGTCTGCAGCCTTTGCCCCATACATAATAGCCTCAAACATTCAAATAAGTTTGTGAACTGCACACATTATTTTTAAATAATTATAATAATACACACAAACAAAATGTTAAAAAGAGAAAAACCTCTTCTTCTGAGCTACTAGTTACTAATAAATTCCTCCATATATCTATTGCCCAGCTGAAGCAGGAAGTGAAAGAAGAACAAAGTTTAGTCAAGTCACCATAATTGGGCTGGTGGGCTCAATGGACAATCAAAAGGTCCAGTCATCCAGTGGGGTGGGTCTAGCTGTTGATGTTATGAGGCATAGATAGGACACCAACATAACGCCGTTCGTTAGGGACTAACGAGGAGGGAACTCGGTGGGAAGAGTTTTGTGTTTAATTTTGAAGTCACGAGTTGAGTTCAACTTCCACTGCTTGGTGTCCAAGTGTTAATTAGGAGTACGAGTGTGGTTGACTGGTGAGCAAGGGCAAAAAAAGAAACGATGTCGGGGAGAGGAAAGAGGAAGGACAAGGAGGAGGGCGCTTCGGATGACGACTCCCATGGTCGAGCGCCTCCGAAGAAAGTCCCCAAGCCCGACTCTGACAATGATTCTGACGATATTGTCGTTTGCGAGGTACCATAGTATTCAATATTTGTATTCTTGCACATTTTTAGGGTTTTCCGTTTACCATATTTGTCAGTGTATATTTTGATCCTGGATTTTGGAAAACTGTGTAGATTTCCAAGAACAGGAGGGTGACTGTGAGGACCTGGCAGGGGAAGGTCTGGGTTGATATTCGCGAATTCTACTTGAAAGATGGCAAGCAACTCCCTGGCAAAAAGGGTATCTTAATTTCTCCATCTCCTTCTCTTCGTCCGCAGGTCTTTTCCTTTTGCTGTTTCTTTGTGTTCTCGCGCTGTCTTCTTAATGTAATGCACCAAGATCCGAGTGTTTTCTTTTTATTAGCGCTGCTCGCTTTGGGTGTTGCTTAGAGAACCTGGTTGCTCTCATTTAACTAATGTCTTTTTTAGTGAAAGGTAGAAAAGATTTTCACTTGAACATTAGATGAAGAGCCTGTTATGGTGTGTGATACTAGTTGGTTTCCGGTGAAATAAGATGGGGTAATCTTTTACTCTGGCCGTTCTTCAGTTGAAGAGGTCACTTGACATTGGCTCACACTAAACTGTCTCATCCTTTGTATTTTTCACAATGCTGGAGTTCTTGGTGATTTTGAGCAATCTAGTGGTTGTTCAGCGCGCAGAATGGAGCTTCTCTTGTTGTATCAATAATGTTTGGATTTCATATTTTACCTTTTTAAGTTATGCCCTAGATCCGTAAAAAATCAGGGATTCTTAACAGAGTAATGGTAGAGACAGCTGTTGTTAGTGAGTTAGAATGTAATTTGTTTATTTGTTTGTTGATGTTTGATGTTTATTTTTTGGAGTGCTCTGCAGTGCTCTAATTGCTTTGATCAAATCGTCTTTGGTTTTATTGGTCTGTCAAACATGACCTATAAGCACTGGGGTTGAGAGAATAAGGGAAGAGCGGGTTTGAGAGGGTTCTCTCTTCTTTTTTTTTCTAAAACTCATCTGCATTTGTCTTTGTATTTGTTTAGTCTTTACAGTCCTAACCTATGTAAATTGTTTGATTTTGTTGCAGGTATATCCTTAAGTGTTGATCAGGTATATTCCTCATACAGTTGCCTTTTATGATCATTATTCTAACAATCTATTTATCTTACTTTATGCAATAAAGTGGGATAAAATTATTTATGTTATTTTGATTTCTTGTAGTGGAACATACTCCGAGATAATGTGGAAGAAATTGACAAGGCACTCGCTGATTCTTAGGACTTAAGTTTACCTGTTAGAGTATTGTAGGTAGTGCTAATGAATGGTCTCCATTGTCCTAGGATTTTGATTCTCTGTGTAATATTTTATGTAAATGCAATGGAGGGAGCTGATGCCATTTTCATTTTGTATTTTTGCTGAGCTTGGGGAATTTGCGGTTGTTTTGTGGCCGGAAAATGGCATCTTGAACTCGCTTTGCGTGATATAAAATGAAAATATGGGGTTGGCTGTTGTAGCTGTTTCAGAAGTTTTCGCAATGTGGTGCACTCATTGTTTCTTTGTCAACTGGTGTTGTCTAGCAGACATTCTTTCTCTATTTGTGGATGAAGATGAATAGTGTCGTCTTAATTCTGTATTGGATGGTTTATTTTATGCCCTTGCGCTTATGTGGGAACTGGTAGAAGAGTTGGACTGTTGATCTCACTTTGGATATTCAGCAACCTTAATTAACTCAACTGGTATAGTATAATAGTATGTGGTGGTTATGGTGAATAAGTTTGATGAAGAACGTTGGGGCTAAGGCAACACGCAGATTTAGTTAGCTGCTTGCCTGTTACACTTGCACTGGATATACAGTACTTGGCAAACTGCATAAAAATGGGCCAACGCCGAGGCCGAGGCCGAGGCCTCCTGTTATTCCCTTCTTTTAAGGTCAAAAAATGTTGACTTATTTAAGCCAAAACGTTTGATTACATGAATTGCAAAATTAGGAGAAAAGATGAAAGAAAAAAAAAGAAAAAAGGGCATGCTTTTGCCACAACTTGAGAGTAAATAACGTATAAATTATCATTGTCCTCGTGTTTTCCCTTTTCAGGGACGCTGACGATTCAACAAAATGCAGGGCTTCATAGGTCTGCGAAGACAGCGAAGATATCACCATTGACGTAATCGTTGTCCACCAAGCTCACCAAGTAGTGACTACCCTGCATCTGCAAAAACGTAAAACCGCAAATGTATGAACAATTAAATTTTGTTCCCCTAGGACACATTCTACGTGCTTGTCTAATAGAATCACAAGTTTGTATCCCTCTTTCTGCCTAAAAATGTTGTTTACTCCGATTAATCAATCACACAGCTCCATAGCCATATGAATCAACAATAGCAACGAACCTGTTCAAGCAATTTTCGCGATGAAGCATCCTCTGCATACAAGGAACCCCATCCTCTCGTCCAGATCTCAAATGCTTCGTCCTTCCACACATTGAAACTAGACGAGTCCACAACAGTTGGCTGGATGATTTCCTTTGCTGGGAAGACCCCCCAGGTTACCGCATTCACATCACTCAGGCCAATGTTAGATATCCAACTTCCTCCTTTGTTTACTGCCAAGTAAGTTATACAAGGGAAGGCCTTGCACTTTTCTACCACAGCTTCCAACTTCTCCTTGGCGCAGAAGAACTCTAAGTAAGCCTTTTGATAAACATACCCCCCTGGACCTCCCCAACCTGCAAAACACACACAAAGCATTGCAGAACAGCTTCAATACAGTCATTTGATGTGGTGGAATACCATCTCCACCACACTTTCTAATTGCGCAGCATACCATGATGGAATCTGATTCTTAATCAACTTTGCAGGAAGGTTAACGATTTGAAGTAACATGACAAACATAATTATAGGATACTTTCTACTTACCGACGACTGGAGAGTCTGACTTCTCCCCATTCACTGCTGGCTGACTATTTATGGTGAGGAATCCCTTCGCGTTGATCCTACCGAGGTGTTCATTAATGATTTTTGTCTCTGGCTGAAGGCCATCCAGCTCTGACCAAGGACTACTTTTCAATTTCCCTGTGCAGAATTTCTCGAATTTCTGATATTATACAAAAACAAAGACCTCATTTAGCATGCATAATTGATCAGATTAAATGAAGAAAGATCATCAAACTTTTTGGTCAATAGGTCTACATCATATATATCTTCGACGGATTTAAGGGGAACAGCCCACTCTTCCAGAAGCTTTTTGCCACGGACTCGTGGTCGCATGAACTGAAAAGAAAGAATTTTGATTTTATCACACTTGTACAGATAACAATGCTGGCAACGAAAACAAATAAGATGAACGAATCTTTTAGCTAAGTAATGTTCCAAAACTGCTAAAACAAAATGACTTGAGCAACATTACTAAAAACTGTAGAAATCCCAATATTGCGGGAATTATAAAACAAACTGTAGAAAGACAAACTGCATCTAGTCATCAAAATTTCTAGGGGCATACTCCGGTAGTTTCTATCATTACAACCTAAACATTCATATGACTGTAGAAAATTTTATATGAGTAAAAACCAAATCACATGAGAATATGCCTTTTCACAAAGAGGATAAATTAATAACTTCTCTATAAAACTTCCTGCAATAAATTCTTAAAGATATAATGAAGCAAAAGGAAAAACAAGAACATAAAACACAGCACTTCTGCTGCATTAGCATAACAAAAGTTATCGAAACGTATGACTAGAGAAAAGTTAAGATGAAAAAAGACTTTATAACAAAAGCCTCAAGGCAAGAAGAATCTTTTGTTTTATGGATCAGAATTGACATCAGTGAGTTCTCTGTCCCAATTATGTACGACAGGTTTGTCAATGTTTCTTCAAACTTTCTAATTTTTATTAGTAAACTATCAATTCAGCGAATTATATCTTTTGAGAAGCCTTCAATGAGATGAGTATTTTCTGGCTCCCAAGGGTTCCCGTTGATCTGCTTAATGCAACTTCTACCGGGTTTCCTGTAAGGAATGTAAGAACATAGCACGAACCATAAGAGCGAGACTGGTAGCACCTATTACTCTACAATTTTTGGGAGTTTCCTTGAAAGGTCCACTAGCCATCAGAGTAACATGTGGAAGCATGAAGAGAGCAACGGAAGGGAATGACATTAAGAAAAAATGGAAGAAGACTTCTATGCAGTTTATTCATAGAAATCTAAGTTTAATAATGTGTCACCAACCACTGAAGTTTGGTATATATCTTACTTTTGGAGTCAAGAAAAAAAAAACAGAAAGACAGACAATAGAAATATTTTGTAGGATTTGGAAACAAAAAGCACTCGATTATGCTAACCTGATAGTCAGTAAGAGCACCATATGATGGATTTCGAGAATCACCCCATCTGCCATGCGGGTATTGCTCCCAACCCACTGTCCTTGATAGGTAGCTCTTCGGACGATTAGCCCTAATTCATGGGCTAGATGTATCAAATGTCTTCACAGAAAATCCCATCATACAATTCCTGTTTCTAATAACTCTATCTTGGCACACGAGGTATAGCTTAAGAAAAATTGCATACCAAAATATTGGACGAACATCTTCCTTGACACGATTAACATTAGTAGGGGGTCGCCATGGCAATGACCTGGTAATCTTGGACTCTTCAATTAAACCGAGATTCTGTGAATGTTAAATTTTTTAGAAAAAAATAGGGGGAGAGCTTTGAGGCATTTATCTTAGAGGATACTATCTTTTATTATAAGAAGAATAGTGTAACAAGCGGAGAAAAAAGAAAACCATTAATATAGCGAGTGCCGACTTTTCCATGTTCAAGGTATATAGATGCAATGTCTTAATTCCATGAGCCAAAATCTTCTTGCACATTTCCGTTCCAAGGTGAACTCCATAGGCTCTAACGGCTTCTTCATTGTCCTTGATAGGTTCTAATGCAACAGTAATCTCAGCTGGGATCTACAGCATAGCAACAATGTGTGTCAATTTCGTAGCACCAAAGTAGCCGAAACAAACGAATGATTGGCTCATACCTTAGTTTTGCAGAAGCCAGTCATACGCATAAAGCCCTTGTAGTTATTGATGGGCATAATTCCAGGAACAATGGGACACTTAATACCGATTTGGCGGCAGTCATTGACAAACTTGAGGAAAACATCAGTGTCGTAAAATAGTTGAGTGACGATGAGATCCGCTCCAGCATCCACCTGCAATACGATCCAATAGTAAGATTACCGAAAGAACCATATCGCCGAAGGTCAGAAGTAGAAAGAAGACAAGAAAACAAAGGACGAACCTTCTGCTTCAAATAAGCAAGGTCCTTGGAATAATTCTCTTGCGAAGCCAAGCCATCGCTTCCAATCATGTCCGGATGTGCCTCTGATGAGAAATCAGCACAGAAGTAAGTTAAGTATTAGCCAGAACCGTATCTGAAGAATTTAAAATGTTGTCAAGTTACCCGGATAACCAGCAACAGTGATGCCAAAGTAGTCGCCATAATTGGATCTGATGTGCTTGACCTGAGAAGGTGTATTAATAGAGGAATGTATGAGAAAGAGTAGAGATCTCAAATGAAGAGAGAAAAAAGTGACTAACCAGATCGAGAGCGCAGGCGAAACCACCTTGGACCTGGACGAACTTGTCCTGGCCATGAGGGGGGTCACCACGGAGGGCGAGTACGTTCTGGATACCGTTGGATTTGATGGTTTGGAGGGCGTGGTCGATCTTGTCGAGGGGCATATTGGTGCAGGTGAGGTGCATCATAGTCTCGACGCAGACAACGTTCTGCATCCGGTTGGCAATGTCAAGGGTGACGTCGGCGGTGGAGCCACCGGCGCCCCAGGTGATGTCGCAGAAGGAAGGATTGTGGGCCACCATCCTCTCCATCCTCTCGAACAGGTTGTCGACTCCGTCGTTGGTCTTGGGAGGGAAGAACTCGAAGGAGAAGACGACCTTGGCGCTGCTGTTGTCTTCATTGGCATGTGAGCTTCCCTGACCAGCTCCGAAGGCACCGGCCGCTCTAATTTTGTCGATCACTTTCATTTTGGCTGTTCCTCCTCTTACTTGGTTTGAGTCGTTTGTTTGGATTAACAGAAGAATGTATTCATAGCAAGAAAGAGACGCGGGGAATATATATAGGCGGAGGAGATGAGTGATGAGAGAAGAAGTGGCTTACGTAACTAACTACACATTACTACATTTTGGGTGCGGGAAAGACACAGAAATGGCCGAGGATGTAATATTAATAATAAAAAAGAAGGTAAGGTGGTGGGTAACATTAGCACATTTTGGATTTTATGGTCAAAAATTGGAAATTCAAAAGTCCAACCAAAGTGGGGGCCAACTGTTTGTTATTTTAGCCTACCTAATTTTGAAGTTAAAGTTGAAGTTGAAGTGGCCTTTTTTAATTCCTTAAACTTGAAGTGTTTTTGTGTGAATTTGAGAGGGGAGTGGGTTGGTAACTTTGGTATATATGGTAAATAGGTAATGGTGGGTGAAGTGGGTCCCTTAACCTTACCAACCAACCAAAAGATAACATTTTGGGGTTGGTATTGCTTCTTATTCCTCCGGGGTAGGAAACTGATGTGACTTTTGCCAGAGTCAATCTTTCAACCACCAAGGTTACTTACAATGTGTAGACAAAACATTACAAAGAAAGCTTCCACCATATCTTGTTAGTCAGGACACAAGACATAGGAGATGTGCAAGTAGGTGGATCCACCATATATCAACCGCTAATTAATATGATACACCAAGCTTCCCTCATCTAGATATGTATATGTACATTTACCACCCACCCACCGTATCTAGCATTCTATGCCTGGGTTGTCTCAAACCATCCACCACCCTGTCTATAACATCCAATGCTCTCTCCTTCTCTGCACCGAAAGCAATAATGGGAATCACCGAGGAGGGAATCCCTTTCACACTGCCCAAGCCCTTCTTGCTTTCCTTTGAGCTTGACATCCCATGCCCACAGCTCTTACTCAGTCGATCATGCTTTCTCAACGTCACCGTCTGGGACTGCGATTCTGACTCCCAGTTCAGGCTCCTACTTACGTTCAGTACCCCTTTCATCTTACTTGATTCTTGCACCAGTTGCTGCTCTTCGATGGTCAGTAATAATGCGGCTTTCGTGCGCTCATGTTTTGGCTCTTCTTTCCAATTCTCTACGCCATTCAAGGTTTTCGCTTTGCCAACCCCAGTCCCAGTCTTGAACTTGCGGATAAGATGATGAAGCCATAATACAAGTTCCAGAATATAAGCTTCAGTTCTCTCCTTATCCGCATGGTGGAGTGTTTCGATCCGAATTATATCCGCTGATCCAGAATTAGGCTTCGGATTCACCTCAGTCCTGCATGCACCATAGCCAAACATTGTTTACTCTTCTTGCATAATGTTTTTCTTCCAATTTTGCATAACAACATTACTTATACTCCATCTGTTAATTTGGAAAGATATTCACCTGCCATTTGCCCACTCACCAACCCAACCAAATCCATGATGGGCTCTGTTTCAGACAAATCGATCACAAATCAGAAAATCATCAAAAATTTAAGAATGTAGAGGAGAGGAAATTTGGATATTCCTTCTTACTTGGCTGTGTTAACGGAGATCGGGACAAGCCACTGCAAAGTCTTCTCCATCTCTTCTTTTATTTCAGTAATTGTGAACTGAAAAGACAAGTTCAACTATATATATATATAGTAACTGGTGGGTTATCTGCATTGCTAAAAACTTCCATTTTACACCGTTGATTCGACTACAAATTGATCGAAACATTTGCTCTTGAGAGTGAAAAGCAATTGCTCTGTGTCCTGTGAGAATAAAAAGAACATAAACGAAATCAATTGTACCTCTTCTTCGACATGGAAAGATTGTAATCTGAAACGTAGAGCTGATTTTACGGTGGGCGGCAAGTTCTGATATAATGTATCTCGTGCATTGGAAGGCACGGAACTTGATCGTGCCACCTGAGTATAAAAGAATGATCACATGCATTGAATATTGCTGCAAGAAACTTTTTTTATCAAAACAAAGTTTTGGGTTCGTTTACAGCTGCAAAATGAATATTTTGCCGCCAGCAACTATCCATTCAACTACTGAAATTTAAGAGAAATTATCGAAAACATAACTCCAGATTATGATAGAATGTGGATGGCACTCACAATAGCGTCTATTTGCATTATTACATTTGCATAATGCAAAGAAAGGCCAGCAGGTCCCAATTTCTGATGAATGCTTGTAGATTCTTGCAGTTCTTGCAGTTCTTGCAGTTGCACATCATCTGATTGATAAAATTCATAAATACACAATACAGCTAGTTGATGAATACAAAGTTATGAAATTGGTGGTCGAAAATGCAAAGAAGAATGTAAATCCTGAAGAAGACATTGACATGAATTGGATTCCGGTTCAAATACTACATACCAACACTTGAAAAGGTGGCACGTATTTCCAGGAGCAAAAAGTGCGCAACATCTACAAGCTTCTCCATCACCTATAATCTCAATCGTGTCAAAACTATTTTCCAATCAGTCTCTATTCATTATTAGTAAGACATGCAACATGATAGGTCACTGGAAGTACATGCATTTGCACAAGAACGCAGAAAAGAGAGAAAAGGAAAAACTAGGGTACTGTAGAACATAGATAATGAAAGACTGAAAGCAGTGCAGTGATCTTACCCCTTCCAAACTTCTTGACCAAAGGGACTTTTTCTTTAGGTTTCGTATTAGCTTTTTTTGGTTCTTCAGCTCTGCCTTTAGGATTGCAGGAGTGTCACCTGAATCTCAGAGAACAGGGAAAGAAAAAAAGGTTAATGCTCAAAAGTTGTAAAGATAATAAAATTGTATTTTGAATTGCATGACTAATCTCTTTCCGGATTCACATTCTCAGGATCTAAATCCTGGGTCGAATACCTAAGGATCGCAGCCTTTTGGCAATAGGACCAAATTCTTGTTTATCATTAGTGAAAAAAATAGCAGCATGTCAGAGAACTCATCGGTAATTCCTCTGGCCTTCAAGACTAGAGTGTTTGGAGATATTGGACTCGATAAAGGAGTAGGGGTGAGATGGAGCAGAATCGACTAAATAAAAAAGAACATTCTATCTTAGCTGCATAGAACTGTTCTTCCCAATATCAACTAGAATTCCAAATCAAACAACGCTTCATCCCGGAAAATTGTATAAATTTTCAGTGTCAGGAAACAGAGAATACACTTGTATGATCGTAAATAACCTTACCTGTGATTCGGCGTTTACGCTCACACTCTTGCTCGATTCTATCTAACAATTGCAATTCGTGGTACAGTTCCTGTAAGCCCCAATAATATTTATTTGTTCTCTCTTCAAAATCACACACACACACACACACAAAATAATGATTCAAAAGGAACGTTAAAGGACTGCACAAATGAAAATCCCTTGTGATTTAAGAAAGGACAATCTTTTTTTTTTTTGGTTACATAAGAAAAGGCAATCTCTTTATATTGCCAATCACATCGGCATAATAAAAGAGATAACGCTGGATTCATAATTACATATAGATATAATGACTTGCCAAATTTAAGATACTATGATTTGTTGCCGAGCTTTTCGGGAAGAACTAAAGTCAAATGCCACACTTACCAAATTCATAAGTGAGCCAGCCCTACAGAGATAATATCTTTTGATGTCTATTTCTATTCAGAAAGTTTTTTCACCAATCCAATATCTAACCACAAAGAGCATAAGAGTAATAATAAACGAACAAGATACTCACAGCTGTACACTGAACCAAAGTCATTAGAACGTCTATAACAGACTCAGCCTCTTCCTTCAATGGCCGGTTAGGGAAAGGTCCCCTGCTTATTCTGAAATTTGAGATGACAACTGTTTCAATTAGAAAATGATATGGTTCGGATGAAGCACAATGTTGAATGAGGAAAATGAGTTAAAAGAAAGGAATCATCACTATGTATATATGTATGATATTACTTTTCAAAGTAACGGTCCAAGTTATGCCATTGAGGATCTTTACTTCGGTTTCCAAACCGAACCACTTCGCTTGAAAATACTTTAAACTCTTCCCTGTATCACATGTATAAGTAAGCTATCATCATTCATCAACGACTACATGCAACGTATCGTATGTAGCAGTAGAAGAAAAAAAATGAACATGAAATCTAGCTCGGGATCAACCTTTTGTCAGATGCAACAGTTCTCAGGAGCTCATCCATATCGTTTGATATAAGATTTAGCACTCCATCCGAAGGAAGAACGGTCTCTTCCAAATGCCTCATGCTTGTTCTCGAGAGAGATTCCATAAGGGAGCCACCCTTGACAATCGTATTTGCCACCTCAAAGGATAGTATTCCTAGTTCATTTCCTTTTGTAGCCACAGCAGCTGAAAATACATTGTTAGGGTTTAAGCTAGTCATGCTGCTCCCAAGCGTGTCCAGAACCTCCACTGCCTTTACCAGTCCTACAGTCCCGGCCTTGCCTAACCGCGTACTCACCTCCGAAACCTGCATATATACTGAATGAGATTCCATAAAAAGAACTAAATAGCATCATCATCAAGCTACACAGTCGTCCTCAACTCAGAATATCACCAAGGCGCGTACATACGTAACTGCTGCGAAAAGATGTACGCAGAAAATGAGAATTAATGCAATCTGTATAGCATAATACGTAAAATGAGACATCATCCCCAAGATGTCCTAATTCCTTAAAAAACCATAAGCATACTTCTTATTGTCCGTCATACTCATACAGACCAACCTCATCATTATTTATTTTCTTAATTAAAGAAAAGGTCAAAACTAAGCAAAATTAAGATACCTTGGCAACAGCAGCCGAACGGCTTGATCTTGCCATGGAGGAGGTATAGCGAGGGATTCCGTCATAGAAATAATCATTGCTGTTGGTGTAGGAGGATGAGAATGGAGGTTCCATTGATCGCCTGGGCTCTTCTGGCAATTGCTTGTCCAAGCTTTTTCTGGCCCCGGTAACAGCAATATCAGGAGTCGTGGAGAAAGTAGAATCGTTTGCCCTGGTATCATCTGCCTTAGTGCTGTAATAAGAAACATCATAGCGACCCTTACTGTATGGATTGGGTTTGGGAGTAGCATGCTTAGAACAGAGCCCGCCCATGGTCAACACCCGTACACCAAAGCTGTTAACAGAAAACCCATGCATCAACACATAGAGAAATGGATGGAAAAAAAGAGGAGCTGAAAGTTTGATTACCCTGAAATGAGAGAGAACGTAGCAAAGAGGAGATAGAAAGATAACGCAAGGGAGAAGTGAACAGAGAAGGGAGGAAGAGGGATGGAGAAAAGTCCAGGTCCCCCAGAGGCAAAGCAGAACCTATTGGCGGTGAAGGATGATATTATTAATGCTAAAACGAACAAATGAATTTAAAAAGAAGCTGAATGGTTGGTGGTTTTGTCAATGCAACCGAACGGGGCCAGGAATCTTCGAATTGAAAATTGAAAATTGAAAATTGAAAGAAAAAGATATGATTAATGGTGCGAAAGAGAGGTCAGTGATCTAAAGACACAACTGGAATATCACCCGACTCTACATTTGTATTATTTTGTATGTTTGGAATTTGGACCGTTGAACGAAACGAACGAATCAACGTGGCGCCTTTCGCCCTGACACTGTTCTGATTACTATTTACTATTGGCGGCGCCTTTCTTTTACTTTGACCAACCCTTGTTTTGTTCAATTGTTTCCTCATAAATTAATTATGGTCTCTCGTCGGAATTCCATCCAAAAGGGACCGGGTACTCGGGTCGGATCCAATTTTATAGGTTTTCGGGAGACATTATGTAATAAAGAACGAACCGCAATTTGTCCAATATTATACGCAATTTGTCGTAAATCAATCAAACACTATAAATTATTAAAATAAACGTAATTCTTTTTAAGACCATATCTAAATTCTAAATTCTAAATTCTAGCAAATATCAAATACTAGAATTTTAAATAAAAAACAAAAGAAAAAAAAAAGGAAAAGGAATGGCAGATGATATGAGGTGGTACCCAACTATGTATTATTTAATAAAAAGTACACCTTTTCTCCTTCCCTGCTTCCTGTCCTTTCACTAGGCTGCCGAGCGAGCCATCCTTGTCCCCATTACAGTCTAAACTCCCACCAGAGAACCAGAGAAGAGCCATTACGGATTCAACGGCCAATATATATTCACACCACAAAGCCCCCTTTTCTCCTCTTCTACCTACTTAGGATTCTCCCTAGCTTAACAACCACGACACCTCCACTCTCTTCTCTTTCTCTCTATGTTTTGTACGGGTACGCATACAACTACAGTCTTAGATGTACTCCAGCAATTTGACAGGTTTTATACTCGCCGTGGTGTCCAGTGCCTTCATAGGCTCCAGCTTCATCATCAAGAAGAAGGGCCTCCGCAGGGCCGGAGTCAACGGAGCTCGTGCTAGTAACGCCCCTTTCCCTCTTCTCTTTCTCTATCTACTCTAAATTAACGGAATTATTACCGCTTCTAGTTTTCATTAGGTGTTGGCGGATATGGTTACCTGTTGGAGCCTCTCTGGTGGATCGGCATGCTAACTAGTAAGCCTTTAATGCTGAAACACCCTAGTCAGTTGTTCTACAGATGACCTACCCCTATTGGGAATTTCTTTTAATTTGAGTAAGCTCGAATTGATTGGCTGATATACTTTTGTTGGTTGGCGACGAAATTGACAGTGATTGTGGGAGAGATTTCCAATTTTGCTGCTTACATTTATGCCCCTGCTGTTCTTGTCACCCCGCTCGGTGCGTTAAGCATCATTGTTAGGTAATTTTGGTCTCTCTTGGTCGTTTTGGTCAGTCAGTTGCTTAACTCGCGTTCCTTATCAATTGTGTGCCATAATGGTAGTGCTGTATTAGCGCATTTCTTGTTGAAGGAGAAGTTGCAGAGAATGGGGATGTTGGGCTGTCTTTTATGTATAGTCGGTTCCACTGTGATTGTGCTGCATGCACCGGAAGAGCGATCTATTAATTCTGTCGGACAAATTTGGGGATTGGCCACCCAACCAGGTAGTCTACTAGTACTTTCCCTCTTTGTTATCAGGCTTTCTTTTTCTCTGTTTTGTAATTGAGTTTATATTTTTTGTTGCCAGCCTTTCTTTTATATATGGCGTCTGCTGCTGCTGTCACATTGTTTTTGATTTTGTACGGAGCTCCTCACTGTGGGCAAACCAACATCTTGATCTACATAGGGATTTGCTCAATAATTGGATCTCTGACTGTAAGTTGTTTTCAGTCAAAATTAGTTAAAAAATTCTCTCTTCGATAAAATTAACTATATTTGTATCTGATCAACTCTATTTGTCTACACACGAAGGAATTTGGCCTTGTGAAAGATAGCAACGACTCTGTTCTTGCAGGTTATGAGCGTAAAAGCAATTGGGATTGCAATAAAATTGACGTTGGAAGGCATAAACCAAGCGACATACTTTGAGACTTGGATATTTGCCATGGTGGCAATAACTTGTATCATTGTCCAGTTAAATTATCTAAATATGGTCAGCCTCATTATGCACTTTTCTTCAACACTATGAGTAATCCCTGCTGATTTTGTATTTATATGCTGCTGACTTGTTACGGTGTTCTTTTGACCTTTTTTAAGCAAAAGATAACGCTTTGATGATAATGCTCCATTCACAATGAGGGAAGAGTAAATATTAATGAAGAGAGAACAACTTTGAACCTCTCTCTTTCATCTTTTCCTAGGGCGATGAGACTTAACCTGGAAGATTGAAGAACATTGTTTTATCACACCTATGTACCCTACACATTAACTTAAACCAACAATAGGCTACTACTGATTCCCTTTTGACTGGTCAATGTTTTCCTCGATTGTTTCATTTTATTCAAAATGCTAAGATACCATGAGTTTTAGCATGTTTCAAACCTGTTTCCTGTGTGACATGGGGTATTGCCTCACAGTGTCCTCTAAGTGGTTTAACACACTTAATAAGCTTTCTTTCACAGTTATCCATTGGTTGCAACATGCTAAAAATGTACAATTGATTTTACATTTCTTCATTTGCATATGCAGGATTCCTCATTTTCTAGTCTTGAAAATATGTGATGTGGTATGTGGATTGATTCTATATCTACTGTTTTAAAAATATTATGTTTTTAGCTGATGGCTTTGGCATGGTTGTGCAGGCATTGGATACTTTCAACACTGCTGTGGTTTCTCCTATCTATTATGCTATGTTCACATCTTTTACAATTTTTGCAAGTGCCATAATGTTCAAGGTATTATCACATAGTCATGTTTATGTGTACCGAGATGTGATTGGCAGTAATGGGTGTCTTGAATTATGGGGTGATATACAATTTGTGTTAGTTTTGGGGTTTGGCAGGACTATTCAGGACAGAGTGCAAGCAGCATAGCCTCGGAGCTTTGTGGTTTTGTGACTATATTGTCAGGGACTGCTGTGTTACATAATACGAGAGAGCCTGACCCACCAATAACAGGTGCTTATTTCTCTACTTGGTGCATGGGCATTGTTAAAGTTATGCATTTCACTGTCTGATCATTCCCAGTTGCAGATCTGTCTACTCCGTTGTCTCCAAAGGTAACATGGTACATCCAAGGGAACGGGGAACATTGGAAGCACAAGGATGAGGATGGAGCAAGCCCCAGTTTTATCACGGTTATTCAGCAGGACCATTTCAAGTGAAGTAAATATTCTTAGGCCTCCAGAGCCAGAGGAGATGCCTGAACAGTGAACAAAACAGCTCTGGTCTGGACACTGGACACTGGACACTCATATATGATGATTGTGCAGGTGAATAGTAAACTTAAATCCCTATAATTGGTGTTTCTTTTTTGTTTTGTTCTTTTATTTAGCCGTCAAGGCAAACACAAGCCAATCTTTGAACATCTCAGCCTCAGCTTCGTTCATGAAAATGTATGATTATCTAAAAATCAGCGGAAATAAAAACTTTTGATTAATCTAAGAAAATGAAATTATATACGAAAAAAGGAAAGTAAACTCTTAATTAAAGTACATAATAAAAGAATCCAAGACTTTCGAAAAACATAAACTCGAATATGTACACAACAAATACCTCCCTCAATCTTAAATCTTAAATCTTAAATCTTAAATCTTAAATCTTAAATCTTTGTAATATTCTCTTCTCCCATGATCGGGTCCCAATGGTACAGTGCCTTCTAGAGGAGCTTCTTCCTCGGGTGAAATCATAGTCAAAAGAGAATACTTTACGCGGAGAGAGATTTTTCCCTTGTCGACGTTGAGCTTTGCCCCCGAAACAATCCAGTATCCAGGTGTGTCCTGAGGTCCTCTTGTCATCTCGGTGGTGTCTACAAATTTCAAGAGTTTAGGTGACTGTGTGGGCACCGGAGGGCCACCTGGGTATACTGCAGAGTTTAGGTTCACCGCAGGTTGCTTGGGAGGTTGTTTTTGTGCACCCGAAAAATGAGTACTGATTAATGCAGAGATTATTCCAGACTTCTCCGTCGAGGCCGGGGAACCATCCCATTCTGTTCTCCTCAGAGCGGCGGCACCTACTACTCGAGAGAAATGGAGCCTCAGAAATAACACTTTTTTCAAACCGGAGTCTCCAACTTCGAAGTGAGCCCCGGTGACAATGGAGAGATCATCATCAGACTCCACAGGAGCTGCGCAGATGTGTGAGAAGCTCTTCCACTGAACCTTTTCATAGTATCTACGGTCAGAGGAGGGATTGGTGATGTAAATGTTGGCACTCCCTTCATCTTCAAGCTGGAAGGTCTTGGGCGAAGAGGAGAGGTGCTGCAGGTGAATTGCTAAGCAGTTGCTTCTTTTCCCTTCCAAGTACAGTCGAAGCCCAGTTACTGGCTTCTTCCCCACATCCACCTGTCGTTTCATTTAACACACACCCAAGAGGCAAGTACTTCAACAAAACAAGGATCCTATGTTTTTTAATTACTTTTACCGTAGCGATCCTCGGAAAGCCAGGATGTTACAAAGCCTCCGAGAAGAAGACCACATCACATTCATACTTAATCAAAAGAAAATTGCATAGAGCCAAGAGCGTTTACCATCATTGTGTTAACGTAAAGCTTGGGACCCATAAAGCTGAACTGCAAAGATGCATTATTTTGCGGCTTCCGATCAGGACCGAGAGGAAGCTCACCAAACACCGGTGCCCACTGCTTTGGAAGCTGAAACTCCAAAAACTGAACCAATTCCTCGGGTCTTGGTTTATCTGCATGCAGTCAATCAGTCATCCATGAAACAGTTTACATAAATCGTTAGCATATGCCCCTGTTACAATTGGAGACTCTAAATGTTGATCTGACAACGAGGGTGCTTGGTTCATGGTTCATGCTTACAACGAAGATAGAGATTAATGGCATGCGTCAAAAATCCACTTCCATTAATTCCATTCAACAGCGAACTGATTGGGACAAAGGACATTGAGATAACATCAGGTTCAAACTGAACACTGTGGCACCAGTCACCGTGGGATTTGACTTTACTCATTCCACCTTTGCGCTTGTGTATGAATTTTAAGTCCTGCACGCACACAATGTGAATCAACTACGAAGCTAACAGCTAAAACTCGCATCCTGCATCCTTCATCCTTCATCCTTGATAGTTCAGTAACCAAGTAGAGAGTGGGCAAGGCAAAACAGTCATGAAATCCAATCACTGCCTCATATATTATTGGAGTTAAATTGAGAATGCACTAAAAAAGTTTTTAAAATCTGTTTACCTCTGTGTAGGAATAAGAACTTGAAGCCAAATCATGTGTGTATGCCAGCTCTTGCTCCTTGACAAACTGCAAACAAACGTGTTATTAATACTTGAGGGTATATCTTGAAGAAATCAATCTCTTCATTACTCTCTTCCTGTTGCATACAAATTTCCCAAATATAACTGCAGCAGATAAACATGGATAGATATATATAGTTTGAAACCTTTTGTTGATCGCTCATAAGTTTATCAGAATTGGTGAAGCTCTGTCCAGTTCCATATCCAAACATTCGGTCCGCCATATCTTTTAATTTTTTCTGCACATCGACAGGTTGCAGAGGTGAGGAATGTTGCTGCTTCACATAGATTGTATCCTTTCCTCCCATTTTGACGCCGACAATGACATGAGTGCCATACTTTTCGATAAACCTGCAAATTCAACAGGAAAATTCCATCTCTGTACTCTCACATGGGATCATCTTATTACCGATGTAAGAAAAAGAAAGGTTGTTTCAGGAATTCTAGTTAAAATGCAAGTTAAGACATGCAGCTAGGGACGGAAAACAGGGAATTTAACCTTGCTAGTGCATCAGGTTCCCATGAAGAAGGGACGTCTTCTCTGACGTAGTCACAAAGAGTTAGGTGGGACTTTTCCAGCGCGATATTGTAAAGAGTAATAGAGACACCATCAAAAGCAAGCGCTTTAGTGCTGACGGCATCCTTCTGCCAAGACCCCGTGAGCTCAAATGCAGCGTTAAAATGGCCAGACGGAATTTTTCCAGAAAGAGTCAATTCCTGGTTGAACAGCTCTGACATCTACCACCACAGCCAACCGACAACAACAAAGAAACACTGTGGGTCTGAGTGTTTTGCATTTTGAAACCAGCATAATGTTTAACTGAGACCGATAGTTTTGAGGTGAAGTATAAATGATGGTACAGGGAAGAGAGTACCTGTTGAAAAGAGAGGACATCAGAGTTGAACCTCGTACGCTCGCCTTTATCGCAATTGATGTACTTGGGTATATTGGGTATGGATAAGTCATTACCAGTCGTAACAGCATAAGCAAAAGGAGAAGGAATCATCAAATCACGCACACCATCTTCACTATTGTTGATGACTACCAGTTTTGTTGAAGTTGAGGGTGGGAGTTTCTTGCAGTATTTGAGCCTCAAATCCACAGTTAGATCATATCCCAGCCCGATGGCTTCTATGGCAGCCTCTGCAGCTTTCTTGGGACCAGAACCACCCCCCATAACCTTGTGTGTTTCTTTTTCGCTCTTTTGATTGTTTACAGAACACGGAGAAGTGGTTGTTTATTGGTATTATCAGATCAATTCCCTTTTCGGGGGCGGAGGTACAAGGAAGGAGGAGAAGGTCAAAGGTTGAGTTTTGGTTTGGTTTGTTTTGATTTGCATAAGAAATAAAAGAAAAGAAAACAGAATCAAAGAGGTTAGGTGAAATTGCGCAAAAGGACATGGTCAAAGGCTGTGTGCTCATAATGCAATAAAACAATGAAATGGCCAATAGTATGTTTGTCTAATCTCGTGGGTCAAGATAACCTCTGCGCTATATATCTATTATTATATATGTACCATATTGAAGCTTGTTCCTTCTTTACCAGTCTGAGAGAGGCCAATTATGTTTTTATGCTTCATTTTCAATCACTGTCATTGCTTTTCTGCCTAAACCGAGTATGAAAGGAGCGGAGACTTTCCATTCCTCGGGGGTATCAAAGAAAGCACACAGGTTTGTCTTCTTGTGCAAAACTGATCATCGTCGGGTATATATAATTAACAGTCATTGGTCCCCTTTTTCTTTTGTGTTTCTAGTTTTATTCTATGAAACAGAAGCATCTATAAAATTTGACATGGATCCAGTGCGAGTACTCAGTACTAATGATAAACCGAGGGTGAGGCATAAGGAAATAGACAGAAAGAGTTTGTTATTGTGTGGTGCTATGCTACACCATTTGAGTAGCTCCGGTTGACGTCTTGAGATGCAAAGTGTCATCTTCAGAGATACCGTGCTTCGTTGAATCATATTTCTCCCCATCACCCCACAATGCATATGCCTCTTCACCATGAACAGCGTCGTCCCCGATTAACACCTGCTCCTCTGCCATCCTTAACGGGATCACAAACTTTACCGCCACACAAATCATGGATGTCATCACCACATTCCATCCTATGATGAATGCACCCCCGACCAGTTGTTTCAAGACCTGGACACCGCCAGAGCTTCCATAGACGCCGCCCCTGGAGTTTGTGACAGGTAAAAACAGGGCGCATAACTCGGGTTCCGCAAAGAGACCAGTCAAAGCACCCCCCAGGAGGCCGGCAACCGCATGTGTGTGGAAGACCCCTAATGTGTCATCCACCTTTTGGAGAAGTGTCCACCTCTTGTGCACAATCATCATGGTGAACCATGGAATACTACCGGATAGAATGCCCATGACTATGGCCGCCCATCCTTGAACAAGACCTGACATTGATTAATATGAAGCAAAAAAAGGAGGGTAGTGATCAGAAAGAGAGTTAAGTTTGGCATAGATGGATGCCACACGCAAAGCAAAGCAAAGCAAATGCATCAACGTACGTGGAAGATAGCACATACCTGCGCCAGGAGTGATGCAAACAAGGCCCGTGATCATCCCCTGCACAGCGCCAATAACAGAAGGTTTCTTGAAGAAAATGACATCCAGCCATGTCCAAACAAGAAGGCTAGTCGCTGCACAGATGTTGGTGTTGAGAACAGCCATGGAAGAGTCAATGTTGGCAGAATATGGATCGCCGCCGTTGAATCCAGCCCATCCCATCCAAAGTAATCCTGCCCCTGCTAACACTAGCAGCACGTTGTTGGGAGGAAATCTCTCTCGGTCCGCTGTAGATCGTGGCCCCACCTACATCACATGTGGCCCCACCATCAATCCCATCAATCAATAATATTAATATACAATATCCATTATCCATCCAAAATGAATCCTTAATTTGTCTTCCTTCTTTGTCCTTTAACTAAAAGTCAACTACAGAAATTTAGGCAAAGTACTAACGCCAAACACAACCCTCAACCTTTTCTTCTTTTTTTAAAAATACATACATATATATATACATATATATATATGTGAATAACATAGATCGAATGAACAAACCCAGAATGCTGTAGTCAAGCCGGCAATCCCAGAAGAAAGATGAATCACGTAACCACCGGAGTAGTCCATGACCCCCCAGTGAAAGAGGAAGCCACCGCCCCACAAGCTGAAAGCTCCAACCGTGTAAGAAAAAGTGAGCCAAAGTGGTACAAAGGCCATCCAGGCCTTTATGTTCATCCTCCCAAGAACCGAGCCCGCCAATAGGATGAGAGTGATGGCAGCAAACACGCACTGAAACCACACCATAGAAGCCATGGGATACAGTGGCGTGGCCATAGCAGTCTCAACCGAGCCATCATGGTAATACTGGGTAGTTTCGGGGAGTGCCGCCTGTTTAAGAAGAAACTTCTGGCCCAAGGCAGGTCCCGCCTTGCCCCAAAAGGGCAGGAGCTTGTCTCCAAAGGACATCTTGTAAGCCCAAGTCACCCAGCAGATGACAACTGCAGCAAAAGCATAGAGAGCCATGAAAGCAGAATTAACAGCCCACTTCTTCTTAACTATGCTGCCGTAGAGGATCACCAGTCCAGGCACGCTTTGGAGGCCCACCAGAGTGGCTGAGATCATTTGCCATGCGTTGTCGCCTTTGTTTAGCCAGTCGGGAACTGAAGCTGAACCTCCTTGGTATGCCACTGGGACAGGGTTTAGGTTTAGTAGACGGGGAGCCGCCATGGTGACTGCTGATGATGTTGGATGACTCGAAACTCGAGACCCGATGACCCTCGACCTCGACCTCGTTATAAGATGACAGTAGGGAAAAGATCACAGTACTGTGGGGTGTGTAGCTATTTGTTTGTAAATTGTGAGAAGAAAAAAGTGGTGTGGTTCTTTATATTTCAGGAATTCAACATGCTATTATTCAATGCATTTAGAGATTAGAATGGCAGGCAGTGGCTGATAAGCCTTGATATGCAAACCAGGGGTAATAACAGCTTGCATTTTGCAAATTATAAAATAACAGGCTGTAAGGGGAATCTCGTGAATCTCCCAGGAATCTCCATCAGATGATGATGATGATTCACAAAGTGATTGGAATCTCCATCACATATTTTATATGGAGTCAACAATATTATTTATTTATATCTTATCTGCCGTTACGTAAGAATTTTTCCACATACTGTATATTCTTCATATCTATCAACCCCAACAACCAGTATGGCCAGAAGAAAACCTGAATGTGCTCCAGCCTTGCAAGGAGATTTCTTTTTTCCTCTTTTGTTCAAGAAATAAGTCTGATTTTTGTAAAATAGATTTATGCACAGTACAGCACAGACAACTCACTCACCACATTTGGAAATTTCCTATTACGGTGCATGATACGATATGACGAAATATCCATGACATCACTTTTCAGAAAACTTGAGTATTAGCTTATAGTACTTCTTTTTCAAGCTTCAAAACAGCCATGAATGCCTCTTGTGGTACGTCGATCTTACCTATTGCCTTCATCCTCTTCTTCCCTTCAGCCTGGTTCGCATCACATATGAAACCAATTATGCCCAACCTCTTCACTGGACCCAACTGATTCTCCATACATTAAATAAAACACAAAAATTAGAGAACTGGAATACCTGTTTCTTAAGCAATTTTTTCTTTCTTGTAATGTCTCCACCTACATCAACACAACAGAAACAAAATGGTCACACTCTAAAATTCTTCTCTCTCTTTCAATCTAAAACTAAAAGCTTATCTGAACCAAAATATAAATCAACATCATTTCATTATTCATGACAGAACCCAAAGCTACCAGCTACAAAAAAAAAAAAAAAAAACAGTAAACAAGCTAAAAACATCGATCATCTAACAAACTAAAATTTTCCCTTAATGTCTCCTAAACATATATAAACTTCCCCAGTGAGTGAATGTGAGAACCATCTTCAACGCAAATAGCTATCTCACCGTAGCATTTTGCCAAAACATCCTTCCTAAGCGCTGCTAACGCCTCACTAGCAATTACTTTCGTACCTATGCATGCCTGCAATGAAATAAAAATATGATTATACATGCCCCAATACAAATTTTTACAGCTCCACATAAAGAATAACTTGTATTTATAAATGATTAGAATTGAAGAAATGCTACAAGTATGAGAAACCATATGAGGTGGTCGGATTGGCTAGAGGTTTTACGCACAAGAGGACAGAATGGGGATTAATAGAGGACCTTGACCAGATAACATGAAAACAAAACAAAATCTAAATGCCATGGAAATATTACTGACTGTAAGATCAATAGCCTCGCTCTCTCTAACCACAACCTAAATATAAAGAGTGTGCAATAACGTTTAGAACATTGGCGATCTTAAATTCTGTCATTTATTGATACAGGAACATAACCACATAAATCTGTATTGAAGTACTTGGGCCAGCCAAGTTAGAGCACTTGTGTCATTAAATATTTATAATCTGTCGATTCTTTCTAATCCGAGAAGACATCTTGAGTCATGCAACATGCATTGGGCTACATTTATTAGGCTATTATAAGTGCCATTGTCTTAAAACTTTCTTCCCCAAAGAAACAATTAAAACAAGATATTATAGCTGCAATGAGTGCATTAATTTTAAGGAGAGAAGCAGATAAGTTTGGGGTACTGTGATGACCTGAATGGGTACTTTAAACATTTGTCGTGGTATAAGCTCCTTCAATTTCTGAGTCAAAGCTCTCCCGATAGAATATGCCTGAGATGAAACAAATTTGGTGTAAAATATTGTGATAAAATGTAACTACCAAATATTTTAAAATAAGGTTACTCTATAATATATATATATATATATACACACATTTCAACTAAACAGAAACAACAGAATTAAAAGATATGGACTTGAAATCCATGACAAATCAATACTGTGATATTCAATAAAAAAGTGGTAAGCTTCCTCAAATGGGTAGAAACAGTTTAGCAAACACCACTGCACGCACATAAGCTTCCATTTTCTGTACACTATTGAATCACACGAATAACATCATTTTCATATGTCATACGACTGACTGAATTTAAGGATCAGAACCATTGTGAGCGACTAGCCGACTTCACTATCTTTGTCCAAGAGTTGTTTTTTTACCAGAACATACTAATTGCACAGATTTTCAAAGATTTGGCTGACCGCATTGGTCATAACATAGTTAGGAGCAGTGTTAAGGACTTGTGTGCCAGCCACGAGTAACCCTGTACAAGATCTGAAAATAACTTTGGGGCTGTTTCCTCTTAAGCAAGATTATATCCCGACTTTTCACCACCTCATTATTCTAAGAGTATTGTCTCTTTTCACATAGGTTTAGTCTCTGCAGTAGATTAGGCAGTTTCTTTTCTCTCATATAAAAGCAGGGCATGATCTTATAGAACTTAATGAATGCTATTCTACATTATTCCCTGAAAGATCCACCAGTCCAACAATGAGATGTCCATGAAACAATAATACAATCAACTTGCAACAAAATTTGGATGCGATATTATTTGCAACAAAATGATTTACCAGTAAATGACAACTCTTCAGTTACCTTATCCTTGTGGACAATAGTCGACAAAGGTTCAACAGGTTCACCATTGATTTGAATGTCAAGCTTAATCAACTTGCTTTTCTTGTACCTACCAATCAGAAATATAACAAATATTATATTAAGTACATCATCAAACATAAAACCCGGTGGAATATAGTGGAAATGGTACAGGTAACTGAAATAATAACAGATACATTGAAATAATAACAGTTTCAAGTTGGGCCAACTGTCAAGTTATGATAAAGACAACACATGCTGGGGATAAAGTTGAGTGTTATCGTCAAGCAAAGGAAAATACTGCCGGGCTCCTAACCAACAAAGTTGTCAGTGGAGGGGTAAAGCAAATCATTTGTTTGCCACTTTCTAGAATGGAATATGACGACCCAAAATGAAATTGCAACAGGGTGTCAGTTGAAAGTCAACCAATTACGAGTAAGGAAGTCATAGTAACCGGGCCAAAGACTTCAATTTGTCAAAAAAAAAATGATAACATGTCACACAGTATATCAGAATTCATTGTGGAAAAGGAAACATGGATCTGCATTATGAAAAACAACCCAAAGCAACTACAAACAGCACTCTAGCATGATCCCTATGAGTAGCGCAAACCATTCAATCTGTCTCCTCTTTTATTACTTTCCTACATGTTTTGCCCTTGCACAGCTAAACCGTAGTCCTTTTTATTCAATAAGTTCCTCCCCTAAGAAGAAGCCCAATATTGAAATTCTTCAAATCTCAAAAAACGAAGTTGCTTTCGGTGACTCTATCAAGGGTAAAGAAATGAGTCACTGGAGAGTGACTAAGCTCTACATTTCACGTAATAAATATAATCAAGAGCAAGACTAGAGAAGGTGAATATAAACAAAAATTCTTGCTAAAAGTGTGATTCCGCACAAACGATCCAATTGAAATAGTAAGGATACGATTGGCAATGTGGTTCAATAATTTATACTGACACTCTCCTATTATTTGTCTACCTCTCCTGGTGTTGTCAGTGTTGTACTTCATACACAGCATGGATGGCCTTGATTGTGCTTAGACTGTTCTAGCACATTACAAAAAGTTGCTTTTGCATTCATGATCTTCATTACCACACTTGATTGCTTGTTCATTTTTCACATGGATTAGCCAGAATGGTTGGAACATAAAATCAAATGTACCATGTATTCTGTTTACAAATCTTTCTTAATTATTTTCTGCACAACCTTGCTTCATTGCTGCGACACATTTTAAGAATTGGTGAATAACAAGAATCAAATATGCAGGTTGACATCCACAACACATTTCTCCTGTTGCAAATTTAACAAAAAATATTCATCTACCTAACAGGTTATCCTTCAGGTTTGTTCTATTAAGTCTTTTCTGTTTTCTGATTTAACTCCACACATAAGCCAGGCACAACTTAAGATGGAGGTAGTGCAAAAATAAATTCCAATAACAATTCAAGTACAAAACACCTAGGATTATCCATGCTTTGTTAATGAAATGTTATAAGGGATTGACAAAAAAACCTCAGAGCAAAAAAATGATTAGACTTCTTTATGTAGCAAGGTTTTGTGGAGTTACCCAACAAAACTATATTCCAGGCTTGCATATCCTTTACTTCTAGACTTTAGCTGATCATAAAAATCACCTACCATCTGTGAAATAAAGAGGTAAAGAACTAAGCCAAGGAAGAAAAAATATAACGTAATCAGAGAAAAGACCAATCCAGAGAAATGACTGCTTCAGAAGAATTAGAAAAGAAAGGTAGAGGAAAATGATTGTTTTTTTAAAAAAAGAAAGAAAAGAGTACACTGGAATGTTACCTCAGAAAGAGGTAATTCATATGTGATGGATGCCCTATTCTCAGTGATAAATTTCATTTCCTTAAACTCTCCCCTTCTTTCTTGAGACAACTCCATAAGAGAACCAATATGGTCTTTCGGTGTAAGTAATTCAACCTGCCATACCAATTTAAATAAATGACAGTCTCTGTAACCTTGACAACAAATATGTAATAGATATCATTTAGATAACATAATTATCGACTCCATGTCTATAAAAAAAGACCTTTACAAATGGCTCCTCAATTGATGCTCTTTTTTCAGGCTCAGGAAGTAATGATGGATTTGAGCACTCAATCTTCAAGAAAGTTCAAGTTACAATGAGAAGCTAGACATCAAACATTATTGAGATATATTTTAGTTGATACAAACAAATGAAACTAAAAAGGGCAGCAAGAAATAAACAGAGTTCGAGATGAAGCAGAAATTACAGTATCACCGTTTACACAATTCACTCTGTACACAACACTTGGAGCAGTGGTTATTAAGTTCAAATTGTATTCCCTCTCAAGCCTTTCCTGAAAATCGGAAGATGCTTCAGAGCATATAGTAAGTCTTCATTAATTCAAAAGCACATATAAGATGGTCATAATAAAGCAAACCTGAACAATTTCCATGTGCAGCAGACCTAAGAACCCGCACCTGAATCCAGAACCCATGGCATTTGATATTTCAGGCTCAAACTGCAACCATAACACAAACAAGAAGTACAATTGTTAAAAATAAGTGGTCATCACAAAGCACATAAATTAATCTTTTATTGCAAGGTTAAAAATTTAAAAATAAAATGAACAAAGTAGATCATCCTAACTACATAAGAGGACCCTAATAGAGCACTAATAAGAGAGAAACCGACGAAAAATAAATTATGCATAATAATATCTAGGTTCTAGGTTTACAAATCCTAATTAGAACAGTAATGCAAACACCCAAAACATACTGGCATTACACTACTCTACCAAAAGATAAAATCTCTCATCTTATTTCATCACTAAATCATCTTAAATCATTTCAGCAAAAACCTAAAAGAATATTAAAATAATCAGGAAGCACGTTCCTAGTTGCAAATAAACAAAGAAATGATGATCCCATGGGTACTGATAGTGCCACTTTATTTCTAGCCTTTCAAACTATTGAGCAAGAGGAGACCAAGAGATAGGCCACCAAAAGTTGCAACCCTTGATAATCTGGTCATGGCAAACCTAACTTTAAGGAGAATGAAAGAGATGTGAATAAGCGACCATCCAATCTTGTCGCGAGCCCTTCTCCTATCCTTTGCATCTTTGACTGTCCTTCACCAATTCCCATATACCCAACAGCTAAAGCCTTAAACTAAGTTTGGATGGAATCTACCCTCTTCAACACCATGTCCCACATTTTAGTAAGGTAATCAGAAACAAGTTTCGTATTACTAATTTCAAAATTCCGCTTTTCTAAAGAGAAAAAAATATTCATTACCACAATTAGCTGTAACAGAAAAAATATGGCATGCATACACAAGAAAAAGTGAGCCAGCAGCTAAAATATATCAATGAAGAACACGATCAACAAATTATTATCAAAAATTGGAAGAAAAATTGACAGACTCATCTGCTAGCACATGAAAATTAAGTCATTTGTTGCCTTCAAGTGTATGTATTACATTTCTTTCAGTACCAAATATCAAAAAGGTTCTTTTGGCATGTCTCATTATTACCTTCAGAGCTGCATCATTAAGTTGTAATTTTTCCAACGCTTCACGTAACTCGTCAAATCTGTTAACAAGATCAACAAAAATGAGAAATTACAAGGATATTAACAGGCAGAACTTGCTGATTCCAGGTCAGATCACTGGGAAAAGGCTAGATGACAGTACTGGTCTGCATCAACTGGAAAAAGACCACAGAACACCATTGGAGTTGCTTCTGCATATCCCGGTAAAGATTTTTCAGCCTTTCTGCTGAAGTTCGTAATGGTGTCACCCACCCTAGCATCTGCTACTGATCTTATAGAAGCAGAAAGGTAACCAACCTGGAACAGTGTAGGAAAGGGGAAAACTTATAAATACAGCCAACATCAGGGCATGATTCTAGCTTATCAACCTCAAAGATGAAAAAGGCACTGCAATAATTACTTCACAAAATGCAGAACAAACAATGAAAAAAAAAAGACAGTAATCCATAGAAATGGAAAAACATAGAATGATTCTTGAAATGTTTCCAAATTCTGCTCTAATATGACATCTTCCACAATGCTTGATACAACCAAACTCAAAACCAATTTCCATACAGATATGTTGCAGCTCTATCAGTACACTAGCAGATTATACCAGTGTGGCTTTTACTTGAGGAAAAAAGTGATGTGCCTCTAATTTAAGCAGTCCGGTTGATTAACAACAAGAAAGTGAGTTCAAAATTTTTTATCCATGTTTAATGATCCAGGCATAACAGTCACAGAAATCTAGTTTCAGTAACCAAAATAATAAGCAGCATAATCTTACCTCACCAGCATATAGTTCATCCACTTGCAACTGCCTGGGAGATAAAACTCCAATTTCATCAGCAATATAATCCTGTCATTTTTAAGTAATCAATCAATACAAGAAAAGCTTGTGTAAAAGTGCCAAATCAATCAAATTATTAATATTTGACTGCACATAGCTCAAAATTCGAGATGCCTGTAACTAATAAAACTGTGAGGGGAATGAATTTATCTACTTGGACCAAAATAAGTGGCACTGCTTTACCTTTCCACTGGCCATGAAATAAATCCGATCACCTTTCTTTATAGTACCATCGATAACCCGAAAATACACAACAACACCACGATATGGATCATAGTAACTGCAGAGGATTTGAAAAGGTAATAAAAAGGAAAAGAAGAGGTCAGGTCTCTGTTGTAAATAACAGTGTAAAGGGCAGGAAAAGCATAAAGGCCAAAACCAATATATAGTAAGAATATGTCTCAAGCATTAAACATTTTCCATGAAACAATCCAAACAAAACCAATAATAGCTACGTAAGTTGACTATAATAATGGTCACAAAATTACCATTTAAATCATGCCAGTTTCCATTATCAACAGGAGCATATAGCCAATTTCCCCACTTAATTAATATAGATATCTAATAGTTTGCATATAGCTAGTATTAAAAAAAACAAAACCAACGTCTGAGGAATCTCAGAAGGGAAAGTTAAAATGAGTACATTGTATGCAGATTCAGATGATCATAAGCATTGTTCTACTTAACATTGATAAGTTCAATAAAGATGATCAAATTAGACAAGCACCTGTCAAATATCAAAGCTCTCAAAGGCATTTCAACCGTATCACTGGGCGGAGGTATCTGTTGCACAATAGCATTTAAAATTTCAAGTATACCAATTCCCTCCTGCACAACGAAAATGAGATAGGAAGGGTATGTTGGAAGTAAGAGATATTGTTTAGCACTGTGTTGGAAATCATGAAAAAACTAAGATAGAAGAAAATAATCACAAACCAACCTTCGCTGAGCAGCGTATTGCATTGCTGCAATCTAAACCAATAACCTGAAAAAGAGAGCCAATCTCTAACAGTTGTGAAACAGCTATCAGTTCATGCAGTGAAAAGCTTCATTCAAGAATGAATAGACAAAAAATGTGTGTGTTTGGTGCATGCGTTTTGAGATACAGAACATCACATTAAAGTTGGTGTTGGTTTTTCCAAATGCTTGATTACTGTCAATTTAAATCCGATTCCATGATACAGATTATATCACTGGTATCAGTTATTTTTTCTTCTTCAAACCAGACTAAAAGTTATCAAACAGGAGAAGTATTTGTGCACCACTAACCTCTTCAATCTCCCGAACAACACGATCAGGTTCAGCTCCTGGAAGATCTATTTTGTTTAAAACCTGTCAAAGGTGAAATAACTCATTGAGTCCAAGTCCGTTAATCTTTTGTAACTGTCACAGGCACAAAGGATACCAATGACAAAGTCAATGCACACAATTGTGTACACATAACATCAGCATTCGCATGCTCAATCAGTATCATTGTCAAGCAAAGCCACGCAACTAGAATATAGTAATTGGACCTGTTTCTGATACAATCACATATCACTCCGACCACACAATACCAGACATTCAGGAATAGTAATATGAACAGTTTCTACTCATATCACCATGAGCTTGGCCTGTAGTTGATCACGCGTGTCCTGTCTTTGCATACATACTTATACAATAGGATAGTGAAGCCAAGCGCATGGGCATAAGAGCAGAAGGACCTACTTACAGGAATAATTTCCAGATTGTTTTCCAAAGCCAGAAATACATTAGCCAGTGTTTGCGCTTCCACTCCCTGTCAGAGAAGAAGAAAAACAAATAGACAAACGATCATGCTATTGTCAGTAAGTGGTCATAAGATATGACCGCAAACAGGTAACTTTCAAGTTGTGCTACCATAAGAATATCGTAAGAGAAGAAACTGCAAGAAATGGGTTGGGTTTAAGGATTGTTTCAAAAGCAAAAATATGATATAGGGAAAACATGCGAGGAAAACTTATACATAAAGAAGACATGGATAAAGTGTTAAAACCTGAGAGGCATCAACAACAAGGAGAGCACCCTCACAAGCAGCAAGAGAACGAGACACCTCATAAGAGAAGTCGACATGGCCAGGAGTATCAATCAGATTGAGACAATATGGCTGGTTTTGGAATACGTATCGCATACGAGCAGCCTAACAAAATATTTTCAAATTCATGTCAAATTACAAGTTATAATCATCACTATCACTCAAAACTAAACTCGGAAAAAAGAATAAAAAAGGAAAAAGACCTGGAGTTTGATAGTAATGCCACGTTCTCGCTCTAAGTCCATGTTATCCAAGAACTGGGCTTTCATTTCACGTTGGTTCACAGTGCCTGTCATCTGGAGCAGTTTATCTGCCAGGGTTGATTTTCCATGGTCAATGTGCGCTATTATGCAGAAATTCCTGATATTGGATATAGGAACCTGCGTTTTTACGCAAGATGAGAAAAACAGTTAGTAATAAAGATGAAAACTTATGAAACTTTTAGCATATGGTATGAAAGAGAAGGATAGACCTTGGAAAGGCGGTGCTGGCCGGCTTGGACAGCAAAGTCAAGGTCGGAGACGGGGAGGGCATTGGAGTGGGAAAGAATTCTAGCATAATGGGGTTGAGCGGTAGAGAGGGGAAAGGAGCGGTTGTGGGAAGGTGGAGGGGAGGGAAGGAGATGGCGCGGAGGCTGCGGCGGGGGAGTGAAGTTGGTGGTGGCGGTAGAAGATAAGAGGAGAGTGTGAGGAGGAGGTAGGAGCGTGCGAGTTGGCGCGAGGAGTGCAACACTTGCACTCATTTTTTTTTCCTCCCTTTTTCTGGTCACTTTGGGTTCTTCTTGTGTTTTTGCTATCTTTTTTTATTTTATTATTTTACTATTTTATTTCTTCATCTCAGGCAACATATGGTTCTCACTTCTCACAGCACCTGTCCATTTCCATTCAGATGCGTCGTCGTACTGAAGCTGCTATTTATTGTATATACAATAATATCAACACTCAATATTGGGGGCATCCAGTTTCGTCTCGGAAAAAGGAAAGGAAGGAAGCCCAAAACCAGCGGGCTCAAAAATGGATTACAACACATTGGAAGGAGCATCTACCTCGAATTCATTTTGGGCCCAGGCGATGCCTTACAAAACATACGGGCCTGATGATTTGATTTAAAAAAGAAAAAAACAAAACCCACGAACGTGGACAGAAGACTACTATTATTAAAAAGGAAAGCGGGCAGCAGGCAGGCACTAAGGCATATGATATGATTTGATTTCAGCACACAAGTATTAAAATCGGACACATTTACCAATCTAAATTCAAGATCTAACATACAACCGGCAGGGAAACCTTTGACTTTCAGAGATAAATGTTAGATACCTTTTTTTTCTCAACAGCTAAGTTATGTTACCACCTGGAAACTAAAGCTGTCTATTGAAATCATATAATTAAATACTAAAGAATGTCTAATATTAGTATTTCATTGATAAAAAAAAAAAAAAAAACTCCAAACCAATGAACTTGCATTTCCCAAGACATGAGTCAGTTTTCATTACAATGAAGTAAAATTCAAAATCAACAACTCCGCTATACCAACATACCCATATATACCAATATACTATACCCACAGTCCCAGTCCAGGCGAATGGTAACTTCATGCTCCACCTGTCACCTACTTTTTCTTTTTACTGTTTTCTGTTAGGTTATCATTTCAATTTCAAACGTTATGCTTTTTGATGATGATAAGACAAGATGGGTAGAGCATCAGCAATTCAGCATTCCCGTCTGGCATCCTTCACAATTCACAAAAAAAAAAAAAAAAACTAAAAAAGAAAAAGAAAGGGCCTTCCTTGCAAGCATTAATGCATTGGTATTGCCGTCATGTCATTCTATTCTGCTTTTCAAACATTCAATACGACACAAAATAGACGAAAAGAAGATGAGCCAAAGGAAACACCCGCATCTTCTTTTTCCCGCTTTATCTTCTTTCCATGGCTGACTGGACGCTAAAGCCAAACTAAGCTCCTTTGAATGAAATAGTGTCGTGGACAGTGGAGAGGGAAACAAGAGTTTTTCCTTCTTTCTTGCTCGCCAGCCAAACTATCTTTCCAAAATTTATAATACCATGCCTCCAAAAGGAATTCCCTTCAATTCCATTCTCTCTCTCTCTCTTACCCTTTTCAGACTATTTATCCATCTCCTTTTGACTGTACATTGTTATTCACTTCCCTCCCCAAGTTTGAATAGTGCAGGTTCGCAGGACCATTTCTCTACCCTCCACTCGCTGCCTCTTGATAATAACCATTCGGGCCTGCCAGTGCCACCACCCAAAAGCAACACATCTCCTTTCTCTGCCCCTGCCCCTCACTCTCTTTACATCTAATAATCTATAAGGCTCCCCAAATAATCACCACCTCCCTAATAATAACACCATCCATCTCCCAAAAATATTTAGCCAAATCACCATCACCATATATTCCTGCACCGGCTATTAATCTGCCCCATTTGCACCACTAACTCCTCCCCAAAGCTACCTTACCGAATACCATTAATCTCACCCAGAGAAGCTCATCAAATATTTCATTACCGTCCACAATTTATCAAAATTTTTCCTTCTTTTCCCGTCATCACTTGTCCTCTACAAAGATTCTGTGTATGAAATCACGGAATCTTTTAGAATATAGCTTCGGATCGACCGCTGAAATAGACGTGGGATCCACCTGTAAGGACTTGTATGCATGTTCTAGCTTTTTGCTGATATCATAATCTTGGAGGATGTCAATGATACCAAAATAAAGAACCACGTCAAAGATCTCGCCACCGTTCTGAGAAGGTGTTGAATTGTTACTTCCACTTCCACCCCCTGTGCACTGATCCCACTCCATCCTAGATACTTTCTCTGCCCTTGCAGGCATGTTTGCCCCTAGTCGAATGAATGGCCCCCTGGAATATATCAATATAAGCCAGGCCGGCAAGGCTTTGAAAGAATCAGTACATGCATTACATAATTTTGGAAAAATATTTAAGAAAAGAAAAGGACAATCATGCCTAACAATAAAATCATAGCACCACCTTCCCAACATTTTTAAAGATGGAAAGCGCCTTTCATTAACAACTTGTTTTCCTTCTCCATCCTAAAATATACACTCAGCAACACCTATTGGTGTTCAACACATAATGCTCGCATTTAAAGAATTCCCTGATAATAATTTTCAAATCAGGTTTATCAATCAGAACAATAACTTAGTCTTGATCGTCCAGGAGACACTGGAATACCACCAAACAAAAAGCTGTGCTTCTATCTAAGAATACAAGAAGACCCCACCCCACACCAGTGGTCCACTCCGACTTAGCATTGCTTTCAGCATATAAGAATAAAATTCAATTGAAGTCTCATTAACTACGGCGCTCCCATGTGAAATGGGAATTCAACTAAGTAACATTCAAAAAGATTAGTACGACCATAAATTGCAGCGTCACTTGTTTTATCCCGCAAGTCTTGACAATCAACAGATGACAGTATGATATATTTTAAAGGGGAGGCATTCACTTTTGCTTTTTCAGGACTTAACCATCGGTCCACAGGGAACAAAAGTTGAACAGGTGGCACATGCCTAGCAGTTAAAGGAGATGCCTAGTGGGAGGGACCCAAACATTTAGACTTTTTATGGCAACAAAAGCATGTCGAAGGAAACAAGACTGTAGGTTTGTTATAACATGCTAAAAACACCTCATATATAACCCTCTTAATATACAAATCTCTAGCCATAACTTCTTAGCAATTATAGCCATGCTTCAGTTTTTGCACTTCACATATCTGAAATTCCTAAAACATCATCACATATTTAATGTGGTACTTGAACCCTGGAAAAAAGGATGCGTCCAAAATATGCAGTCCAAATGATCAAAGAAAATGAAGGAAGACTGTAGAATATCTTACTTGATGGAAACTACTATAAGTTAGACACCCAGAAAAGGGAAAAATTCAACTCTAGAAAAGAAAACACATACCGGCCTTCCATAACCCAGTCCATCTCTGGTAGCAAATGATAGCCTCGCATGGATGTATCATCAGGACGCAGATTCCGATTTTCTGGCAAACAAACACAGCCCAATATTACCTCATTATTGCAAATCTCGCCACATCAACTACAGAAAACTGGACCTAATGATTGGCAGAGCAAAGAACTATTGATTATTTACCAAAATATGCGTTGCTTGGTGACATCTTTGTCTCATCACCCAAATAATCATCACGAAAGTGAAGACCAACCAGAAGACTGTAGTCCATGATTCTCTCGGCTTCCAAGAACTCGCAGTCTCTATATATTTGCCTGATAATGGAATAAATGAGTTAATAAGATAAAAGCTATGACTCAAGGAACAGAAAACCGAGAAAAAAAATAGAATTACATATATTGCAATTCAGTGGAGTCTACCTAATGAGTTCATGAAACCAAGATCGTTCCAAGCGAAAAACAAAGTTTAGATCAAGGTCCTTCAGTGTGGTTGTCTCGTCAATTTCCCCCTGAGTCTTGTCAGTTGTGCGACCATGAGAAGAACCTTTCAGATCATAGCGTTTATGGATGCGATACTCGGAACAAAATAAATTTCCCATGACAATAAAGCGGGTCTGCATTTTCAATGAGCAGTAAAATAGTGATCAGTTTTCTGAACACGCATCAAGCAAACAGAGCAGATCACGAAAATGTGGCACTCTCTTTATCGTACCTTTTGACCTCCAACAGGTTTAACACAGTGAACACCAAAGAACCTTGTCACCAGGGTGTTTTTGTACTGGCAAACATGTTGATAGTAACTAGGAAGCATTCTGGTGAGGACCTGGACATGAAGTAGTAATGAGTGAACAGAATCTATCATGATAATAGAAATTTTCTATTGAGCATGACCAATTAAGAGCTTGTAGTTAGTATACAAGACTGGATTGCTCAGTCTACATTTTGGCTATCAGTAATGAACTATTTTCTGTATCTTTCTAATTTCTACAGAGACCAATCTTTTTCCCTGAATATGTGCATGAGTTGCGAACTTAAATGCTGAGTTGATGAACTGACCTTGACCTCAGACTTCTTCACGGTTTTTATCATAAAACGGTCATCTTGGGTTAGGTAGAAGAAGCTCCCACTCTTGCCGGGGGAAGAAAATTCCCGCAGAGCATCACTTCCGCAAATAGCAAGCATGTAATCCGCAGGATCTATTGCAAATAATTCCCTCAGATGTCTAAATACCAAACCAGCCAACCACCACCAAATATATAAAAAAAAAAGAAAAGAAAATCAGACAAATATACATTCAGGCCACCATTTCTGGCAACAAAGCCAACAAGAGTAAACGAAAACAAGCAGAAATATTATAACTTTCAATAAGTCATGAACAACAACAAATTGCTCCAAACAATACCTAAACACCATGGGACAGTAATCCTTCCATCTGAATTCCACGGACTGATGTGGAGGTGTAGACTTTGATCCTTCCGGTGGAAACCTAGTCCAGAACTTTTCCTTTGGATCAAAATCAGTTTGCCTCAGTTCCCGCATAATGGAAGCATGCTTTCCCACAGAATACCTAGCCCAAGCAAAACCAAATATAAAGACTTGTCCAGTTAGTTGACTCCAACACACAAAATTGCATCAAGGGCTAGCGTTCACAATTCTCTAATAAGTACCTGATACCAAGCTGAAGATTTAGCATGAGATCATAATTCTTATGACCCTTTGAAATGGTTTGGCCTTGCTTCTTCACTTCGCCATCAGCAGAACCACTGGGCGAACTCCTTTGAAGGTGGATAGCGGCAGCACCACCAGCTCCACACTCGCAATACTCCTTACCATCATCCTTACAAAACATGGAAGCAGCCTCCACATTATCTATTATATCGCAAGTAATGTCCCCAGCTTCCCCGTCCAATTCCCAAATGCAAATCCTGGGTAAACTTGCATCCACCGAAGATCGCTTCCTCGCTGCCCCATTACCCACCACTCCCACCTCTTGCTGCCTGTTAATGTTATGAAAATTCCGATCATTAGTGGTACCGAAAGTAAAAAGGCCTTTCCCTTTGGGCACACCATTCTCCCAATACCCCTCATATCTATTCCCATTAGCCCAAACGAGCACACCTTTGCCATGAATGACCCCGCCCTTCCACTGGCCAACATACACATTGCCATTCCTCCAAACATACCTCCCTTCCCCGTCCTGCACATTACACTTCCATCCCCCGCGGTAAACGTCACCGTTGGCGTACCATTTCTCCCCAAAGCCTTGCTTGCAGTCCGCCGACCAGTGGCCGGCGTAGGACTCGCCGTCTACACCAATGAACGTGCCCTGGCCGTCCATCCTGCCGGACCTGAACTCTCCCTCGTAGGTGGCCCCGGAAGGCCAGGAGAATTTTCCGAGCCCGCACGCCTTGCCTTTCTTCCACTCCCCCTCGTACATGCACCCATCCGCCCAGAGGTACTTGCCCTGGCCGTGCGGCACGCTCCCCGAGAGGCTTCCCGTATAAATGTCCCCGTTGGGGAGAAGCTTTTCCACGACGACGCCGCGGTGAGCGGGGGAGGGGGAGGGCGTGGGTGCTTCACGCGTGGGGGTCACGCGCCGGGAGTTGGGATGGGAACGGGAGCGAGTGGCAGCGATGGTAGAGGGAACCAGCTGACAGGAAGTTGGCGAGAGTTGAAGGTCGATTCCTCTGTCGTCTTTGTGTTTGGTAGGGGTGGTGGAGGTAAGAGAGTGGGATGTGGATGGTGGGGAGAGGTTGAGAAGAGTATCTTGCATTGTGGGCGGTAGTTTTACGGGTTTAAGATGGTTGCCGGAGAATGCAGTGACGGCAGCATTTTGTAACGAGAACTTTGTTTTTTTGAAAAGCAGGGGTAATGGGTAAGTCTTGGTGTGGAATGGCTGCTTTGGAGAATGGGAAAGCAAGAGGGCGGAGAAGGAATCCTGAGAGGGCACAGAAGAGAAGCAAGGAAGGGGGGGGGGGGGGGGGAGGGGAAGTGAAAGCGAGACAAAAAAAACAAAATGGAATTAGCAAAGCATGATTAATATTGCTGCTGTCGTCGCTTGCTGTTGCGGTTGGTTTGGGGTTGCTGTTGGTGAAAGGCTTAAAGGCTTAAAGGCTAAAAGGCTAAAAGAAAGAAACGGGAGGAAAAGGAAAATGGACTGACAAATGGAGAGGAGGTGGGAGTGTGTTGGGTTTGACTGGGTTAGTATGGGCTTTGTGGTGGCCTTGAAATTGTTGTTGTGTAATGTACTTGGTGTGTTTAGGGTGGACATTATGGACATCCACCCCCTCGAATCCAAACGATGCCAAATGCCACGCACCATTAGTTTACATTTTTATTGCGTAGTGCCTGCCACCCACGAAATACTCCATCCTTTTGACTAATGCCATATCGCCATTACATCCCACAACACAACTCTTTCTTCAAATTTAATGATTTGTTTAGTGCTGTAATGTTAGAGTCATTTGAATGCAATGTTAAGAAATGTCAACCCGCCAGGACCCCTGATAGGCAGATACTAATATTTTATTTCAAGAATCGCACGACCTTTACACATCATCATATGATGGTTTAGAATTTAGATGTAGCCGTAGCTCCCGTAGGTGATTTGTTATAGGGACATATGCACAGCTTTGGCTTAATATGGGCTCGTTGGTTTAACAGATTTGTGGCTTTTGGGTTGGGCCACCCATATCCTCTGGGCCTTTCTTCTTTACAAATTCTCTCTAGGTTATGTGAAAGTTGAAATTACCGTAACCTAGAGAATAGAGGAGAATATGTTTTTTCTACAGCTATAATTAAATTGCACAAAAAAGTAAAAGAAAACCGACGCACACGAGGCCCCCAGAAATTTAAGAACCCCAATACGGAGGTCTGCCACAGCTGCCTCTCTCTCTCTCTCTCTCTCTCGCTCCCTCTTTCTTCCTTCCTTCCTTCCTTGCCCCGTTCGCCCCCTCCTCTCACTCCTTTGCCCTCATGGTACATTAGTTTCCTACATCTCCAACTTGTTCTTCATCTAACATTTCTCTCCCTTTCTCTTCCCTCTTTCTCCTTTTTTCTTCTTACAGTTTTCTCTGTGGCGGGAAACTCCCTTCTTAGTTTTGTATTCGCATTTTCTCCCTCTCTCTCTCTCTTTGTTAAAAAAATCGTCTTTGTTTTTTTTTTTGTTCGTGCTATTGAATTCTCCTTCCGTTCTTTCTTTTCCAAATTTTCTTTTTCTTTTTTTTAATAAAGAAAATCAAGATATGGGCTGTACGTACGTGCTTTGAACTAGTCTTGCCGTGCCTCGACTTTTCCCCTTCTGAGGTTTTATTGAATTGCGAAATTGCAACATTTTAGGGTTTCTTTTTTTTTCTTCCAGTTTTGTGAAAGTTTCTCATTGCGGAGAAAAAAAGATGGTCGCCCTGTTAAATGAATCGTAATTTTCTTTCTCTAAACATCATATACTTCGATTCTTTCTCTAATGTTTGAGATTTTATTTTGTTTTTCTTTTCAATGCGCGCAATCTGGAATATGATCTCCTCTTAATTGTTTGAAACACGCGGCATGTTGTTGGAATTAACATGCTCCATCTGTTTGCTCCCTCTTTGTTTGGGTTTTCTCTATTTGACGCCAAACAGACTTCCCATATCGATGGTTTTATAATTATACTACGTTATGCTATGCTTGAGCTGAAAATGAACCATCTCTACTGATTTTTAGTTTCGCTACTTTGGTTATCAAGCTACAATCCCATGGCTCTTTCGAATTACGTACTGCTAACTGTGTTTGCCTATCCGTGCTGTGTTTTTTCCAACAGGTAGACAACCATAAAAATTGAACATTTAAAGTTGGTGCCTGCCGATCCTGGAGGGTTCTGACAATGCCGCTTTTAAAGAGAAAACCATTTTCTCTGTTGGAACCTCCCAACGATTTGGATCCTCATGATCTTGTGTACCAAGTTCGTTTCACCAAAGAGATTTTCAGGGATTATCAGTATCCTTCTATTGAATAGCTTAGACTTGATTAACATAGAGTATTTACGTACAAATTATTTTTTTTTGAAAAAATATTTACAGACAGCTGTTTGATGTAAATCTACATTTCAAGTTAAAAGTGCTTCATCTAAAAAATTTCAAGTGCTTATTCTCACTGCATTATGTTAAACCAAATTGCTCCTTTTTATAGTTTCTTTTGTTTTCTTCTGTCTTTGGAAATTTCATCCTTGTTTTTCCTTAGTTTGGATTAGAGAGTACTTGAATCGCATAAACCTTTATCGGCAGAGAAATTGGACCTGTCAAATTACTGGAAAACATAACTTGACATATGAGGAGGCTTTGGTTTCTGAAAAACACGCAGCTAATAAGGTTCAGGAGATTCCGCAAGAGCTTGTTGCTCCTGCATTGCACGTTATACAATTTAGTAAGGATCAATTCACTTATGCTATGAATTTTGTTGACAGTTCCATTAAATCTTATCAACTTATTCAAATTATAAACTTGCAAAATTCTTGATTATAGCCTTAACAAGAACTGATCTTATCTGTTGTTTTCTCATTTTGGTGCTTTTGTCATATTCTTATTGAAAAAAAACAATGGAGTTACAAGCTTGTAACTTACCGGTTTATTTCTCAGATATGCTTTCACTGAAAGATCTAGCGGACACTGTAGCTGCAAAATTGCAGGACCATTTTTACGTAGGTGCTGAATTGCATGGCAGAAAAGGTGATGATCTCTGCCCTTGCAAGGTATTAAGGGTTCAGATGGAATCTACTGCCAAAACTCAATACGAGATAGCTTGGCTTGATAAGAATAAAAAAACAACAGAAACTGCTGTTGTGAATGGAGATGATCTAAAATGGAAGAAGTTTCCTCTTAGTAGAAGGATTTTGAAGTCTTTTATCCGGAAAGCTACGTATCGAAGCAGTCCATGGGTGCTGCAAGAAAAATTGGCAAAAGAGCATTGTATCTCGAATGATCCACCCGAGGACCTAAATGGCAAAGTCTTTATCCAGAACGGACTTGTCTGTAATAGGAAAGGATCAAATGGAGATAGGAAAAGAAGTGCCAGGGTAAATTTAACACCATTACATAGATGAGACTCCCATAATATGATGTTGTCTCATGCGTTTTATCTCTCAGGAACTAGAAGCTTGTGGAAAAAATAAAATGAGGAAAGTTAAGGGCGACAAGGCTGAAGCAGCAGATGGGGAAAATATTGACATGAAAGGTAAGTTTGGGGAAGCTAATCTGATGCCTTTTTTCAAATTTTCCCTGCCACGATTTCTGTAGCTGTGTAGTTTATAAAGGAGTGTGAAGGGCATGACTAAACTAGCTATTTTTAAGCACAGGAAAAAGTGATGCCATTCTTTTGATGTTGTTGCTGTATTTTTTGAATTTGCAGAAGACGAGGAGGAACCTATTAAATATCCAATTGAAGATCTGTTGGTGCAATGTAGTGCAGATGATCCAGTCCTTTCTCAGCGCCCGTTGCCTTCAAGGGACTTCAATTCTCCAATGGATTCTGTTGGGGAACTCTTAATGGTTTGGGATTTTTGCTCTTCCTTCGGCAAACTCTTGCACTTGTCGCCTTTCTCTCTGGAAGATTTTGAGAGGTCCATTTGCCACGGAGGTTGTAATCTTAATCTAATTGTCGAAACTCATTCTGCTCTCCTAAAATTTCTTATGAAGGACAACAGCAACTATTCTTTGGTTGTGCATAAAAAAAACCGAAAGTTAAAGGTAAATGCAGAAATCTGTTATGCCATTCCTGAAAATTTAACTCAATATTTGTTGATCCTTCATTTTATAAAACTTTTCCAGATTGTGGACCTATATGGTACAAGCTGGTGATGCTTTCTGATGTTGGTTTTCTGTCACAGATTACGGTACTTAATTGGACAGAGTGCCTTTGCGATTTCATAGAGATGACCAACATTTCTGATTTATCTGCTCACTTAACAACAATTAGGAGGGGGAGCTATGGTTTTTTGGATGCAGAAGCTAAGTTGGGGATCTTACAGGAATTAGTCAATCAAGCACTACAAACTGATGTTATGAGGAATAAGTTGGATGAGTATGTTGAACAACGACAAGCTCTTGGAGCATCAAGAAGGGGGGAAGCACTGGCAGAAGGAAGAAGGAAAAGGGAAGAGAAGGGCCAGTTGAGGGAACAGTTTAAGGGCGAGCCTACTGCTAATGGAGTAACTGATGGTCCGATGGATGGCAAAGGAAAAAGTTCACACGCGTCAGGAAATGGGGATTTTGCTAATCAAAATGTGGAGATAGCAGAGAATGCAGAGGAAGTTGTCTTTCTTTCTCAACAGAGCCATGCAATGGACAAAAGGTTTCAGTTATTTCATGCTTATGTACGTTAGCAAATACTTAACCATAGAGATGCATGCAATAACACACTTTTTTTTCTATAACTCTAAGTTCAATTAAGTCTGAAGCTTATTGTGTGTTAGCAGTGAGAGCAACCATTGTGACACTGCATCAAAGGAACTGGCTGAAGAGCAAAAAATAGATGTGGAGGGCCAGGGAAAAAATCAAAAAGATTTGAGAAAGAAAGTTCTGAATTCGTTAAAGGATGAGAACAAAGAACCAGCAGAAAAGAGGAGCAAACAGCAGAGGGTTGTTTGTCTTCCAATTTTCATTGTTTTTAAATCACATTGGCATTAGTTTGTGTGGCACCAAGTTCTGACATTTTCAATTTTTTTTTCTTATTTTGTTTTTTGTATGCTAGACGGAATATTTTGAACGGGAAATTGAGAAACGAGTACTTCGTACCAATTCTTTGGGTAAAGATAGATATTACAACAGGTATTGGTGGTTTCAACGGGATGGAAGGATCTTTGTTGAGAGTTCGGATGCAAAATTGTGGGGCTATTATAGTAGCAAGGAAGAGGTACAAATTCTGATTTCTGAAATGTGATACCCAGTCACTTTTTCTTCTGTTCTTTTAGCATTTTGAAGGATTTGTACCCGATATCCTTTGACAGCTTGATTTATTGATGCGATCGCTGAACCGAAAGGGCGAGAGAGAGAGGGCTCTTCATAAACAGCTGGAGAAATTTTATGACAGAATATGGTATTGAACAAATGATTCTTTGTTTTGCTTGGGTGATCATTTTCCTATTTCCAATTTTCTCTGGCGTCCATACAGGTTTTCTTATTGCATTTTTTAAGAAAATTTAGTAAGGCTATATATTGCACATTGTCATTAAGGAGTATAGACTTTCATATATGCATCATGAAGCACCTTTGTAGTCCTGTTCGTTATATATTGGTTGGTGAAACCAAAGTGAATGTTTGTGAACCGAGGTTCATCACTACACATCAGTGCGTGCTGAAACTGCTACTTGGCATTTCCTGTTAAAGAAATGATGGGAATTGCCATGGTGAAACATCATGCACGTGTTCTTCCCACTGCTGGAAAAACCCTTTTCTAACGGTCCTTTACCAAATGTGTCCGCCAGCATGGAACTTCACAAAAGATCAAAGGCTTTGGACCAAGAGAATTCGCTGGAGGAGACTGAGCTCAGAAGATCTAGTCGTGTGAGGGCTCTGCCGAGAGAAAGTAGTGCAACTGCTTTTCTTAGGTACGTTAACAGGTGGAAGGAGGACTGAATTGAATATCCTTCAACTGCAGGTCGGTCCGGGTTAATACATCTGAACATTAACTCAGAATCAGAGGCTGGAAAAAATTTTCTTATATAGTTGCCAATTGGCTATCTTGTTGGTGGGATTTTGTGGGCGAAAGGTAGATTAGGAGGTGGAAAGGACCATCGACATCCAGAGTAGCCGGGAGGGAAGAATTTATTTTATTTTATTTTATTTTTCTAATATATAGAAAAAGTCCATTTCTGCTAACATTTCTGTATTTGGCATTTGAAATATGCTTTTGATTTGCATTCGTAATACTTTTCTTGGCAGTTTACACCGCTTTTCTCTCGTTCGAATTAATTTTGGGACAAGAATAGAAACTAGAACACACCACTCAGTCTGATAGCTTTGTGTCATTTTAATGGAGATTTTGGTCAACAAAGAAGCGCCTGGAGAAGAGGAAAATAACTATATTATTTGGTGGACTTCTTTTTGAGGTGGAAGATCCAGAGTGTCACCGAGTAAGACTAACTGCTTTTACATAATCTCCACAACAGCTCGACCAACAATGTTTCCCTGATTAAGATCCTGGAATGCTTTGGCTGCCTCCTCGAATTTATATTTCCTCGTAACCGCTTCGGCGAGATTGAAAGTGCCTGTTTCTGCAAGCTTAACCACCTTGGGAAGATCTTGCCTAGCCCTTCCCCCATATGATCCAATGACTTGAATCTTTACCATCAGTTGAAACGAGTCTTAGGAACACTGATAGAAACATGCTTGCAACAGAAAGCAATCTGAAGATGGGATGCACTTACTTGTTCCATACACGACTAATATCAGTCAAAATGACAGCGATTCTATCCCAAGGCACACTTATATTCTTACAATTGGGGGGCATTTAGTTTCCGCCAACAGTAATATACTTGACCATAACAAATGAAGCAAAAGCAGCAATTATACATTTAACGACGTTAGGAAACGAAACATACCTTTCGACGAACAAGATGATTGATATCCACTTGCCCCATAGAACCGGCTTGTGCAAGTCCAATCATCACAGCTTTCCCTCCATCCCTTACACTGCGGGTACACTGCGAAAACGTAATTGGTTTGCCCAAGGCTTCCACCGCAACGTCCACACCCCTTCCACCAGTTAATGCCTTCTCCAGGAGAAGTCAACAGCATTAGTTTTCACTATACTATGTTTGTATATCAATTAACGAAGGAAAGACATACACCAACCAGCTAAAAGCGTGATCACCACTACAACGTACAAGTATTAATCACACTTGCTATGCCTCAATGAAACACCAAGTCACTAAAAGCTTCTGTAAGAGATCTTCCTTTTAAAATATGAACTATAATCAAGAATTATAAGCTATATCCTTGAAATTCCTACACAAAATCAATTTATCTAAGGCAAAAAAAAGAAGAAAAAAAAAGATATACGCACTTTTATCCTTTCAACAGGATCTTCTTTCATGGCATTTACAGTGTCAGTGGCACCAAGAATCTTAGCCTTTTCTAGTTTATCGTCTTGAACATCCACGGCAATAACAGCAGAAGCACCAAATGCCCTTGCTATCTGCAAGCAACTGGAGTATGCATAAAATTATTATAAATGATTATAGCATTGCCAGTCTCATTTATGGGATGAAAGTCACCTTAATAACAAAATTTTATCTCAAATCTACAGGATCATAAATTCTGCCATTCTAAATATATTTAGCATCTTAGTTCATTTCTTTAAATATTTGTGTCTACCTTGAGCCAACACCCCCAATTCCAATCACTGCAATAGAATCCCCAGGACGCACCTCAGCGGCATGGGCCATAGCACCGTAGGCAGTAAACACTGCACATCCTAAAATGGCAGATTCGGTGTATGGTAACGAGCTTGGTAAAATGGTCAAGGCATTTGCTGGAACAACGCAGTATTCTGCAAGGCCTCCCATGCTGTACATGTATACAGGCTTTCCTGTGTAAAGTAGGCTTATAATGATATATCCCAAAAGCAATCCGCTAGACAAAGTGCAAAGAATAAAGTCATATATGTTCTACTTCTGATTTTTTTGTTAAAGAAAAACACACTTCAAAGAAACTAAAAATGCCTGAACCAGAAATAAAGGACAATCGAATGTCTACTAATACATTAAAGTAAAATCATAAAAGAGAAGAAACTGAAAGTGTGAGCAAAGAATAGAGGGTAAAAGATGCTCCAAGAAGAAAGAATGAAGTAACGAAACAAGCAGCAGTTAAGGGGCCATTTGTTGTTTGCCCATATGTCTTAGCATGTATTGCCATAAGCAAGCCATTTGGGTTTTGAAAGTGACCAGAATTGCAGGTCCCTGACACCCATGAGGAGATAGACTTCGCTCCACAAACACTAAACCACTAGGCTATGGTGGACATAATACCACTTAGATGGAGAACCATCTCCCAAAATTATAAGGTATTAGTTAGAAAATGTAGATGAAAAGTATATCTTTTTCGCAAAAATTAGAAGATGAAGACGGACGGAAGATTTTGCTGTTTTAACAGCGCCTGGAATTCATCGTAACAATTCTACTGGAGCTTTTGAGATTAACCCCACAATCACACACACTCATAAAAAAAATAACAATAATAATAATAAATGTAATTCCATTAAAGAAATGAGTTTCTTACCACTGCTACGCAGAAAGAGTCGAGTTTCACCATCATAAAGTGTTCCCTTAGCCCGATTATAAGCAAAAAAATCCTCACATAAATCATCGTGGCCCTGTTTGGCAATGCAGAATTAAGATATCACGTATCATTCCACAGAAACTCATCGTGATAACGAGAGGGGCATTCAAATATGAGCATAATGATTTAAAAGACTGTAAAGTGTATGAAGTTCAGGACGGATGCAATGTCACCTTAGAACAATAGAAACAGTTGCCACATGGCATGATGAAAGCTCCAACCACATGAGATCCTACTGGAAATCTGAAAAAAAAAAAAGGAGATAAACTCAAATCATGTATTGCTTCAACTCTGTTTATGAGAAGAATGTATGAACTCCCAGAACAGTATCATTCCATTGTTTTCATGAAATTTTTTGAAAGGATAAAACAAGGAAAATAGAATTAAATCGTAACAAGGCTAACTGAACTATACACCTCTCAACAATTTTATTATCTGTCATTGGTCCGTGTTCTACAACTTCTCCGGTGATCTCATGCCCAATAGCACAGGGGCTAGAAAAAGGAATTTCTCCCTTTATGACATGGAGATCAGAATGACACACTCCACAGCCTGCATTACAAATGCAGACGGTTAGACACCACTTAAAGTAACTTTTAAGGTGTGATATTGCATAACTTCAAATGGTAGATTTCTGTGGATAGATGTGGAGCCTTAGAAATGAAAGGGTAATGAAACAAGTATTACCTTTGGTTTTGATCAAAACTTCGCCTGCCTTGGGGCGGGGCATGTTGAATTCTTCAATGGTAAGGGGTTTGTTGGGTTCCCAGAAAACAGCAGCCCGCATGAAGCCACGGGAGGTAACGTGATAGGCACACTTGGAGAGGTTAGGCGAATGAGAATGGGTGTCGTTATTTTTGTGGGGTTGACCATGACAGAGAACGGGGAGGCCAGAGCTGGACAAAGTAGGAGGAGGAGCAGCAGCAGCTAGAGCCCGAGAAGAAGGGGGGGATAATAGGAAGGAATTGGATGAAAGAAATTTCTTGGTAATTGGGTAATGAAGCAGACGAGAGAAAGCCATATGTGTTGGGAGCGATCGGAGGTTTAAGGGTGTTTGTGTTGGAGAGAAAATGGAGGGATTAAAGTTAAAAACAGAAATGGGGAGAGAAAAGAGATGCTATATGGGTGCAAACATCATTATCATTCTCATCCTTATCATCATCCTTGTCTTGTCTGTCCATGGGTGCGGTGCATACATACCCGTAATTGTTTTTTAAAAAAAAAACCCCACTGATTTAAATCTCTTGCGCTATTTTAACTTAGTGCCACGCACTCAGAAGTCAGAAAGCCCACAACAACAACAATAAATATAAAAAAAGCCCAAATAAAAAAAGTGCACGCGGAAAGTAAAGAATCACAGTCCAGATCCAGCGAAGCCCAGTAAGTTAGTAACGTGGGTTGTGTGTGCGTGAAGAAGCCTCAAGGGACTATAGCCGTTTCCACGCTTAAATTCACTCCTCACTCCTCACTCCTCACTCCTCACTCCTCACTCCTAACGACCAAAGGAAGCAAGGTGGTGGAATGAGGGACGGAGGTGCGTGCACCTTAACAACCGACAATTGCCCCTCTATCGCTTTCCATCTCGTTTCTACCAAACTACTTCTTTCTTTTGTTTCTTTTTTTCTTTTTTTACGAGGCATATTTAATTTTGTAAATATTAATTTCCCTTGTTACTTTAGAAATACGTAGCCACCAACATCAAATAATTTATGTATATAATACCATATTATTTTAGTACCCAGATCCAGTTTACGTCCTTACCATGACAAAAACAGAACCGAACAATAATTAATAGAAAAAAAGAATTTGAAAAGAAAAATCTGACATTGGAGTCCTCCCTTTGTTTATCATGCGAGCGTGGCAGGTGGAGGACCGAACACACGATAAAGAGAGACCAAACGAATCTGACTGCAGGTCACGGACAGGTAATGCTCTAACTGTCTCGCCTTGTCTGATCTCTAATTCTCTATACTGGATTACTGGGTGGGGATGAACCAGCCTTCTTTATCAGAACTAGCTAGTTTTTTTGCCATTAATTTAGGCTCCTCAAATTAAACTATGCTAAAGTTGGTTTAATTTAAGAGATGACAGCCACCCATCATCGATCACTCATCGATCACTCATCGATCACTCATCGATCACTCTTCACGCACACCAGCACGCAACTCCACAACAGTTTTAGTCGTGGATTTCGTGGTTTCAGGTTTCTCCTCTTCGGGAGAAGCTAGAAGCTAGATTCTAAATCTTAATTTTTTGGTTCTCTGTATTTCTTTGTCTCTATTTAATATGTTGAGGGTACAAACCCAGTAGCAATGTCAATAGAAACTACCACAACCTTCCTTCTATACTGTGCTGCTGCTATTGCTCCTGCTCCTGCTCCTGCTCCTGCTCCTGCTCACTAGAAGAGTAGCGAGTGAGCGAGTTCCTTACGTAATCACACACACACAGCAACAATAACAAAAATTAAGCAAAAAGGCTTATCGATCACTCGTTGTTTTCTCTTCTTGGATTGAAATGTTGAAACTATTCAGGATCTATCAGCTCTTCGTCAGTTTCCTTCGCATTTTCTCTCTCTTCTTCGTCCTTTTATTTTCAGGTATGCTATTCGCCCGTTTGCTGTATTGCCCTGCGCTTCCTTCCGCTCCCTCCTCACTCATCTGCCTTTTACATTTGTGTCCTTCTACTTGCCCATTTCTCTGTTTTAGTATTTCTTATCTTCCTTGCTCAACATCCAAATTACCGGTGGTTTTTGCTCATGAAGGTGGTGTACTTTGTGTTTCTCTTCTTTTCGGTTTTTATTTCTGTAACATACGATTCTGGCCGTCTTGTCTGCTGCCTAAAAATGTACCAGAAATCCTATCGAAACTGATACGATGAACAATAACGGCAGATCGCTGTTCGGTGGTGGTTAATTTATTCTTCTCTTCGTCCTCCTTTAAGGTTTTCCTTGTTTATTTAATCAATTTTATGGATATTGATTTGGTTTCCCGCAAATGCCTTGTTAGAAGGTGAATCTTATAATCTGGTTTCGCTGGGCTTTTCCAACAAAATACCGACCTCTTCCATTTCAAAGTTGTCTCTGGAGATTAAACACTCTCATTTCATTTAATCCCCCCTTTTGGTTTGTTCATCTATGCTAAACCTATTCCTGCCTTCTTTTCTTCCATTTTTGCATTCCCACGTATTCACACTTGAGTCTTTCCGCTGATGTGATTAAGTGGCCTAATCTTTCCGTAACATCTATTTCTTGGGAATTTAGCAGTTCGGTCTTGTTGTTGTCGACGTCTTTTATACAGCATGCCAAGCTGTTTCTAACCTATCATCTATCCTTTTTCTTTTGTCTCTAGCATTTGAATTCAGCCACCTTAGTTGTCTCAATTTAACCGAGCTGATTTTACAGACTTTTTTTTCTCTGTCAAATCAATCATGACTGATATTATTTTACAATGTCGAAACAATGAATATCACTGGCCTCACATTCCTTTTGAACTTAGATTTTCTTATTTGGTGATGTAGTCCTATGGAGAGATGCTAGTATCATTACCATGTAAGTAGGTGATTTATGTTTGCACTTTCACAAGAATGCTTGAGTGCATGATTTTTCTCATCCAGACCTGCACGCTTAGTGAGGTACTTAGTATGTATGACTGACATTTGTATCTTCTGTTGTGATAATTTAGGATGAGCACTTCGTAAGATTTGTTTTGAATACATTTCACTTATTTGTGCTTCCTTATTCCAACTTTGAGCATACATTTCGATTATCTCCACCTTCTTCTGTCATTTTATTTTTCAGAATAAGCTTTAAGATGGCTGCTGAGCTCGTGAATTCTGCAACCAGCGATAAACTAGCTGAAGTTGATTGGACCAAGAATATAGAAATCTGTGAATTGGTTGCGTGTGATCACGGGTACAAACATATTTACTACTTAAAAGAAGTGTTTTACGTTTTTTACCTCCATTTTACTAACTCAGTGTTATAGTTATTGCAAACATTTTCAAGAGGATGTCACTGATGCTAAATGTGCTAGCACTTAAAGAACAAGGAGCCAGATGAACTGTACTTTTGAAATATTATAGTTTAGTCTGCCCAACGAGTATTGAATGTTCCTCTAACAACAGTTGTTGAATAAATTATATCTTGAGAAATATGGTATTCTACCTGCCAATGTGTATTGAATGAATCATGTAAGAAGTTCATCGGAACATAGGTTTCTCACATACTTGTTTGCTCCCAGGAGTAGATTTGATTCTATCTATCCAATTAAATGTCTTGCTTTGACCTTCAAATGTTAAATAAGTTGATTTTGTTGTATACAGGCAAGCTAAAGATGTCGCTAAAGCTATAAAAAAACGCTTGGGGAGTAAAAATATAAACACTCAATTATATGCTGTAATGGTAAGTGTACGTTTGCATTTCATATTAAATCTGCTTGCATTGGTTTTTATTCTGAATTTGAGAGGATAACTAGATAGAACGTTATGTCGTGCTGTCAAAATGACAAGTACGATTTATACATGCTCCATTTCTTTATTGCTTTCTATTCCCATTTTCAAATTGCAGTTGTTGGAAATGCTAATGAACAATGTCGGAGAACATATTCACAGACAGGTGATTGATACAGGGGTTCTGCCTATACTAGTGAAGATAGTGAAGAAAAAGGTAAAGGGGCCTCTGTTATACAATTTAGTGGCTTTTGCCTGTCCGTTGTAGCTGTAAGTTAATTTCTGTTCTTCTTGTCACAGTCAGACATGCCTGTGCGAGAAAGGATATTTCTCCTCCTAGATGCCACACAAACTTCTCTTGGTGGTGCTTCAGGGAAGTACCCGCAGTATTATACTGCATACTATGATTTGGTGGTAGGTTTACATAAAAGAAGTTTAACTGTCGTTTTTGGGACTCTCAGGGGTTTTAGTTTTCTTTTCTTCCTTTCATGGTATAATTTGTGATCACATAGGTGGTTTGTCATAAACGTTTTAGTATTTTCTTTATGTTCTTTTGGTTTATTTGTTCCTTATCTCAAGTGATCCTTACACCTGTTGCACTGGCCTTCAATTTTTTTTTAAAAAAAATATTTTAAGTCTGGAAAGTTTCAGGTTGAATTTGCGCAAACTTCAAATGATCTTAGTGTAAAGAGAGACAATTTCCATTGATTGATACATGGTATCAGTGTATAGATTTGGAAAGAATCATGTTATTGTTTCATATACTTTGAGATTTATTGCAAGCTTACATGTCAAAGCGGACTGGAGGTCAAATTTAGCAATTTTAAAAACATCTTTGTTTAAAATTTTCTCCTTCAAGTTGTGGCTCCAGATTTATTGAGTGATTTGAGGCTTGCTCTTCAAGCTTCTTACTTCTAAGTGTTTTTTCATGGCAACCTTGTTTTATTAACCACATGCTACAATTGTGGGTTTATTTTCTGTTGGGGTAAGCTTAAGGGTTTCATTTGTTGCAATTATTCTTTGAGATATTCATCATTTCTGCAATCTCTTTTACATTCTTTCTCCAGAGTGCAGGCGTGCAGTTTCCTCAAAGACCTCATGAAATGCCACCTAATCCTCCCCCACCGCAATCAAATAAGAAAAATACATTGAATGGAGAACTTGCAGCCTCTAGACAGGAATCAATTTCCATGCCGGCAGAGCCCCAAATTGTTACTGAGTCTAGGTATTCCTTATATTTTTATTATATTTGTGCATTTTGCACCCCGCATTGTTCTTCTAGGGGAAGGCTTATTGTCTAGGTTTTGGCTGTGTTTTTCTATGATCAAGTTACAGATAGATGTTCCTCAATATTAGAGTACTACAATTAGGCTTCATATTTTCGGCAAACTTTTCGAGTAGATGGATCTGAGAAAGGATCTATTTTGTGCAGGGTGCTTTAGCCAGCTGATGTTGCTAGAACATCTGTTTATTCGATTTCCTCTTTGCATTCTTATAGTTGGTATTGTTTACCTTATTTCTTTGGAAATATCTGCCCCTTGTTTTTAGTTGACATCGGTACTATGGTTTTGATGAGGTTATAGTCACAGCTCTTCAAGTCTATGTAAAAGTAATTTGCACACTTGCTACAAGCTATTCCTCTATTCCTCAAATTGATAAAACGGTGAGTGAACTAAAATCTTAAGGTTTTATTTGCTTGATGTAGACACCTATAATTAGTACCGGATTGGTTTATTTAATGACTTTTATAACCCTGTTTCTAGTGAATGATAGATACAGCCTATTCACTAAAGCCTGTTGAAACACAATCCTTAATGGTTTATGAGCATAGCGTTCAATTGTTACTATTCGTTGCCTGCAAGGTTTATCCAGCGAAATGAATGTGAAGCCTGCTATTGGTTTGCTTTTGTTCACAGCATTCTTTTGACTATCACTATTTCTAGTTTTTTCTTGGAACTTTTACAGCCATGTTTATTGCTAATGATACTTTCAGATTCTGAATTGTGTTCCCTGTCTCAGAAATTTTCCACTAGCAAGTTACTTTAGAGGACTATTACTAAGACTGTACACGTTGTGTGCAGTATTATTCAGAAGGCTACTAATGCTCTGGAGCTTTTGGATGAAGTCCTTGCTGCTGTTGATTCTCAAAATCCAGAGGTACGATGGGTATAATGTTCTTTTCCCCGAGGCCTAAGAATGAAATGAATGGTCATCCTCTCATGTTCAAATTAGTCATCGCTTTGGATGATAATTTCTTTAATGATGACATTATATTCTAATGGTCTGAACTTTATACGTAGTTCGCATTGTTTTGGCTTGCAATTTTCATTGATGCATTTATAGATAGTTATAAACAAACTCCGGGAGCTGTCAAATATGCCCTTGCTTGTTATCGTTTCAGAATCTGTAGATTGCATGTTCCTCATTTCGTATTTGTATTCCTGAAAAGCATTTTGAAATTATGAGTAATGAGTTGGCATGGATCATTATTTTTAATATTTTTGTTTTAGGGAGCTAAGGATGAGTTTACACTTGATCTCGTGGAGCAGTGTTCCTTTCAAAAACAACGAGTTATGCATCTTGTGTTGACTTCTCGGTAAGGCATACATCAAAATTTGAGTCCCACAAGTTGACATCTACACCTGGGGCTTTTAACTTTGAGGCGTAACAAATTATCTTTTTCAGGGATGAGAAATTAGTATCGCGAGCAATTGAATTGAATGAACAGCTACAAAATGTTCTGTCAAGACACGATGCGCTTCTTTCTGGTGCTTCTACAGTTTCGAGTAGGTCTGCTATTGCCGACAGAACTACGACTGCACATCATTTTAATCATGAAGGAATAGAAGAGGAAGAGGAGGAGGCCGAGCAGCTTTTTCGAAGGTATGCCATTGCGGCAATTACTGAGCAGACGGACTCTTAGGCAGGGCCGGGGATATAGTTTCTGTAATGCTACTACGACTTGGCATGTTTTAACTCCTTTTTAAGTTTTTAAATCTTGTTTTGGGTCTAAACTGATTGGCAGATTAAGAAAAGGAAAGTCTTGCGCGAGGCCCGTGGATGAAGGGAACTCGGAGGAACATCTCTCCTTGGGCTTGCTTGGAACTATCAATCCGGGAGCAAAACTGAAGCGTCCCATTATACGGCCCCTGGAATCCGAGCAGCCACAGGAAGCAAGCAGGCGGAACTCGGCAGTGGCGATTCCGCCACCACCTGCAAAACATGTAGAGAGGGAGAAGTTCTTTCAGGAAAAGAAGGTGGATGGTTCTGCCGTCGGTGGTCACATGAGGGGCCTTTCATTGCACAGTCGCAACGCGAGCAGTTCCGGCAGTGGAAGCGTAGATTCTAGCGAATGAGTTCATGTGGGTGGCCGTACTAATTGATTGGTTGATGGATTGATTGAGGAATGGGAGATGAGGATGGTGGTGGTCTGTCGTGTCACTTGTGTTGTGGGCATTGAGGTTTACTTACGAGTCAAGTCAAGTCGAGTCGGTTGAGAGTCGGCGAGTGGGTGTTGGCGTGGTATACGTAGACAGATGTTAAGCTTTATAATAGCTGCACGTCGTCGTGTGTGTCAAGAACTGCCTTCATTTTACGAAAGCAAAAGAAACCAACAGAAACAATGGGGTTTGCACACTCTTAGGCAATCTATACCTTTGTAGTGAGGAGACTGTTAATGCCTGTCGCTATGCTGATAATGCTGATAATGCTGATAATGCTGTATGTGTATGTGTCCCATGAATATATGCGTTATACCCATACCCATACCTACACTTATACCTATGAGTTGTTATTTAATTTTTGCATATTCATCAAAACCAGTCCATCACTTGCCTAAATCTAAACTGAAGCGTGCTATTGCAGGAAAATTCAGTTCAGACGTAAGATGAAGATTTGCTTGTGGGAACAACGCACACTGCTTCTGATAGGTTTCAGCAGAAGAGAAGATAAGAGTCCAAATTACATGGACCTCGTCTTCTATTTGTTGGTTGAGGTTGCAGTTGCAGACCGAGCTTACATCATGTATGCTTAATGGATGATGGCAAATCTGATGTCTTATCCTTTCATTAACTCTTCTTGGGCCAGAGTCCAGAAAAGCTGGAGTTTACCAGCGTTATGAGTGGAATTAATTAGCATCAGCCTCTACTTTACCTCTACGAAATTCAATTTGTAAAACCAAGAAGACAAGGCAGCGATTGTTAGCACTGCCAGTCGACAGGAAGGGGACGTGGAAGCATCTGCTAAAGTGGGACAGCAAGAAGGTGACGTGCCTATCATCGTGTATAGCCGCAGGAAGAAGACAACGCAGATTGACAATGCAGGGACGAATTAGTTACGCAGGGAAGAGTTAGTTACGGGCAAGGGATGTTTATAGAGAAGAGGGAATCATATATATAGGAGTAGACAAGTCAATAGGGACCACCTTACATTTTACATTGTTATCATTCGGCTTCTGCTTGGGCACTCGACCTTTGGAGGTCTGAGTGAATTCTTCTCTTGTTCCTATTACAGATAAATAAAACTGTCTACTCAATTTCCTATTTTCCTTTTCGCCCTGTTCCCTTGATCTCTATCATTGGTGCGGTGAACGTGTTCCTCCCCGTTAATGCCACACACGCGCATGGAGTCTAGAGTGGAGCAGATAGAGAGGAACTTGGGTCTCTTGGATCAAAAGTTGTCCTCAGTCACCGCTGATGTCGGGGACACTCGGCAACAGTTGGATGAGATCAAATCGTTACTCCAGGCCGTTCTTCGTGGGAAGGCCTCGGCTGAGGGACCTTCGTCCATGGCCTCATCTCCAGACCTGGCCCTGCACAGTGCAGCGCAGGGATTGGAGGGTACTCCACAATCTTCATCGCCGGGTCCTTTTCCTTTCACTCGCACTATTACGAGTGCCAACCTCCACCTATCCTCTAAACGGATTGATCTTCCTGCTTTCACGGGTACTGATCCTCTTAGCTGGGTTCGGCGGGCCGAACAATACTTTCTGGTGCAACGGACTCCAGAAAACCTTAAGGTCACTATGGCCTTGGTATCCATGGAGGGGCATGCGCTCCACTGGATGACATGGCTACAGGATCGAAAACCGGACTTGACATGGGAGGACGTCAAGCACGAGTTACTCGAACATTTTACTGGCGCCTTGGCCACGAATCCGTATGAGTTGATTGCTGCAGTTCGGCAGACAGGTTCGATGGATGATTACATCAAGGACTTCGTTGCTCGTTCGGCTCAGGTTCGTGATTAGCCCGAACAAGCTTTTATCGGGCAGTTCTTGAATGGGTTGCGAGAGGATATTCGTGCCCGGATTCGTTTGAAGGATACGACTGACCTATATCGCACCATTCAGCTCGCCAGGGAGGTGGAGTTTGAGGTTGAAGTTCACAAGCGATCAGGTGCTTGTCAATGGGAGAAGAGTCGAGTATCGTATGGCTTGGGGGAAAAGGCTGGCGCTGTTATTGGTCCTTCCGGGTTCTCTCCTTCTACACAGACGCTCTCGGGTGGTAAGCAGGTTGGGACAGGTTCCTTGGTGGGTTTCAGTACCACTCCCACTCGTTCGGCCCAGCCTACTAGTTTGCTGGGCTCCGCGTCCAGTAAACAGTCCGCTATGCCAACTGCTGCCAAAGGTGTTCGACGATATTCCCAACAGGAATATCAAGACATACGCAAGAAAGGGCTGTGCTTTCGCTGCCAGCAACCTTATCACCCACTTCATCAGTGTTCCTCTAAGTCCCTCCAGACGATAGTTTTTGATTTTGAGGAGGAGGATCCCATCTGTAATCAGCTATTGACGGAGCCCGATCCTGGCCAACAAGCTTCCTCCGTGGACGCCCATTTGTGCCACCTCGAACTGCCCTATTTCTCCATGAGCGACTTGGGTCATTATCAGACGATGCGTTTTCGAGGTAGCATTTGCGGCTTGCCCGTGGTGATCATGATTGATAGTGGTGCCAGCCATTGTTTCATTTCCGGAAGCGTCGCCTCTCGCAGTGGATTGCGGACGCTCGACACCAACCCCATCACAGTGCGGCTCGGCGATGGCTCCTGTCAGGTAATCACTGTTATTTGCCCCCAAGTGGACATTTCCTTACATGGTTTCTCTATTGCGGTGGACTGTTATAAATTTCCCTTGGGTGGAGTAGACATCATTTTGGGTGTCTCGTGGCTACGGTCGTTGGGAACGGTTATGGCAAATTGGTGCACCATGACCATGGAATTTCAGCTGGCAGGCCATCGGGTATGTTTGGTCGGGGACCCTTCCTTGTATAGCAAACCCATGCCCCGTCGGTCTGTTCCGCAATTGTCCAAAATTCAATTCGGACTGCTCTTGTGGCAGCTCACCCAGGACGCGCCGACTTCCTCGGTTTTGTCAGCACCGCAACAAGATGATCTCGCGGTAGTACTGACACGATATGCTGCGGTGTTTGGTGAGCCCTCGGGGTTGCTTTCTTTGCGGCAAACGGTTCACTGTATCCCACTGCAGTCGAGAGTCAGTGTCGTGAATGTACGCGCCTACCATTATAGTCATCACCAGAAGGGTGAATTGGAAAGACAGGTTGCTGATATGTTGGCCACGGGAGTAATTCAACCAAGTTCCAGCCTTTTTTCCAGCCCGGTTCTCTTGGTTCGTAAGAAGAACGGCAGCTGGAGGTTTTGTGTGGACTATCGAGCTCTGAATCGGGTCACAATTCCTGATAAATATCCAATACCGGTCATCCAAGAATTATTGGATGAGCTGAAGGGAGCTCAGTTCTTCTCCAAGATCGATCTTCGCTCCGGCTACCATCAGATCCGCGTGCGCGAAGAGGATATTCCCAAGACGGCTTTCCGCACTCATTCTGGCCATTATGAGTTCAGAGTAATGCCATTCGGCCTCACTAACGCACCGGCAACGTTTCAGGCTGTCATGAATGATTTGTTCCGGCCCCTGCTGCGTCGCTCGATTCTGGTATTTTTCGACGACATCCTTGTCTATAGTAAGTATTGTCCTGATCACTTGATTCACTTGCAGCAAGTGTTGCACCTAATTGCCGACAACAGTTTCTTTGCAAATAGGAGGAAGTGCACATTTGGCCAGACCTTCGTGGAGTATTTGGGCCATATTGTTTCGGCTGCTGGAGTGGCCATGGATCCAGCGAAGGTGGCCAACGTTTTGCAATGGCCAACGCCAACGTCCATTAAATCAGTCCGAGGGTTTCTAGGATTGAATGGCTACTACAGATGGTTCATACGGCATTATAGCCAGTTGGCTCGTCCCCTCACATCTCTCTTAAAGAAAGAGTGCGGCTCTACATTCAGCTGGACTATCGACGCTCAGACCGCCTTTGATCAATTGCGGCAGGCGGTGACTTCGGCTCCTGTCTTGGCAATGCCAGATTTCGCAGTTCGGTTTGTAGTGGAGTGTGATGCTTCCGGATCAGGTGTGGGGGCTGTTTTGATGCAACATGATCAGCCCATTGCGTATTTCAGCAAGGCATTGTCTGCTCGTGACTTGGCAAAACCAGCTTATGAGAAGGAGCTCATCGCATTGGTGCTAGCTGTGCGTCATTGGCGTCCATACCTGCTGGGTAGAGCATTCACAATTCGTACTGACCACTGCAGTCTTAAACACTTGTGGCAGCAACATATCACCACTCCAGCCCAGCAGCACTGGGTCTCAAAATTGTTGGGATATGAGTTTACCATAGAGTATAAGCTGGGCCGGCTGAACAGGGCTGCTGATTCCTTATCCCGCAAGTTCGAAGACGTCTCCTTCTCTGCCTTATCAGTCCCTTACTGGTTACATTGGGACAAGCTGCATCAGGATGCTGCTTCGGACATTGAGTATCAGACCTTGCGCCAGCAGTTGGAGAGGTCTGTCCCACCATCCACTCACTATCAGTTGCATAATGGCATGATCTTTTATAAGGACCGATTGTATATCCCTGCAACTTCTTCTTGGCGCCAGCAACTGCTTGACGAGTTTCATTCTACGCCAACAGGTGGCCATTCGGGTGCTTTCCGCACATACAAACAGCTGGCTGCTAATGTGTATTGGCCAGGTTTGTTGAAAGCTGTGCAGGCTTTCGTCGCCAATTGTGATACTTGTCAGCGACACAAAACGGAGACACTGTCCCCAGCTGGGTTATTGCAACCATTGCCGATTCCTACAGTGGTGTGGTCTGACATCGCTATGGACTTTATCACCGGCCTACCCCGCTCCAATGGATTCGACTGCATCCTGGTTGTGGTTGATAGGCTGAGCAAGTATGGCCACTTCATGGGCCTGCGTCATCCTTTTTCAGCCAAGACAGTGTCGGAAGTATTCTCTAAGGAAGTGGTTCGTTTGCATGGCATTCCCACGTCGATAGTTAGCGATAGAGACCCGGTGTTTCTCAGCTGTTTCTGGCAGGAGTTATTTCGATCTTGGGGTACCAAGTTAAAAATGAGTACATCCTACCACCCGGAAACTGATGGTCAGACTGAGGTGTTGAATCGTTGCCTTGAAACGTATCTACGCTGTTTTACTTCAGATCAACCGCGACAGTGGGGGAAGTGGCTGCATTGGGCAGAATTTTGGTACAACACCAATTTTCATGGGGCTACCCAATGCACACCATTTGAAGCAGTCTACGGCAGGCCTCCTCCTTCGTTGCAGCATTTTCTGCCAGGTGAATTCAGGGTTGCTGCTGTGGCCGCAGAACATTCCGATCGCGACGCCATTTTACGCCAGCTGCACTACAACCTCTCGCGGGCTCAGCAAAGGATGGTGGTTTCGGCAAATAAACATAGACGATCTGTCACTTTTGCTGTTGGTGATAGTGTATATTTGAAGCTTCGTCCACATCGTCAGCTGTCATTAAAGCAACACAGGCTTCAGAAATTAGCTCCCCGGTTCTACGGACCTTTCAAGGTTCTCCAGCGGGTTGGTTCGGTCGCTTATCGTTTACAGCTTCCACAGGACTCTCGGGTCCATCCCATTTTTCATGTGTCTCTGCTGAAGCGCGCTCTTGGACCCCCAGGGGCAGGCACTGAACTTCCGCAGGAGTGGGACTCTTCGGCACCAGCCTTTATCCCTGAATCAATCCTCTCTTCCAAGAGTCTCGGAGCTTCCAGCACTCCCTGTCATCAGCTGTTGGTTAAATGGTTGGATCAAAGCGACAACGACGCAACATGGATCTCGTGTGCGGATTTTCGCTGTCAATTCCCTTATTCGAACCTTGTGGACAAGGTTTGTTTTAACGGGGACGGAATTGTTAGCAGTGCAAGACGACAGGAAGGTGACGTGGGACAAAAAGAAGGTGACGTGCCTATCATCGTGTATAGCCGCAGGAAGAAGACAACGCAGAATGCCAACGCAGAATGCCAACGCAGGGGAAAATTAGTTACAGGTTAGTTACGGGCACAGGAAGTTTGTATAGAGAAGGGAATCATACAAATAGGAGTAAACAAGCCAATAGGAAGACACTTCAGAATTATATTGTTATTATTCGGCTTCTGCTTGGGCACTCGACCTTTGGAGGTCTGAATGAGTTTCCTTTTCTTGTTTCCTATTACAGATAAATAAAATTGTCTACTCAGTTTCCAGTCCTTCTTCTTCGCCCTGTTACATTGTTCTATCAGCGTCCCTGAAGAAATGTTGTAGGCAGTGCATTTATATATATCAATAAATATAGTTTGATTCAAGGGAAAGAGACGGAGCCACAAAATTTGCTTCTCCGTTCTCATTCCAGTCCCCACCAACATCCCCTACCTACGTTCCAGCCAATTGCTATGAAAACATAATCAAACGTGCAAAAGCAACTCCATCACTGTCCCTTAATTGGGTCCTGCAAGGGATGTTCCTCTCACGTTATTATCATTTAATCAGCGCAAGGCCTGGTTTTCATACGGTAGAGGAGTTTCTTCTTCTTTGAGGTGGCATTCTCAATGGTTAGCACAACCTTACCAGATTCGCTAACTTTAAAACTGTTGTAAACCACTGCTTCTTCGGCGGCAGCTACCTTTCTGGCCTTTTGGATTATCACTGTGTAGCTATCTTCACCACTCGGTACAAATTCTGCACCATACCTCACATCCCATCCCATCACTCCAACTTCCCAACTTAGGAGACACGCCTGAAAATAAAGGGAAGAAGAGAATCTCGTTCTCTGTGATCCAAGTAGGAAACTAATTGCTGCAAGAACACGTTCGTGAAAATCTCCAAGAACCTCTTCTTCCTTGTTCCTTTTTCATTTTTTTTTAATTCTACGCTTGCACATTTGGTTGATCACCAGAGTAAAGAGTACTAATTTCCAGATTATCTGATCTGAATAAATTTTGATGGTAATAACTTTTCAGGGTATCCTAAGGAAAGATTCTCTAGTCGAGGAAATACCGTAACTCTATGCGTTACAGGAGGTGGACATGGTCACATGTTTCTTTTCCATTGGATTCTGTTTTTTTTTAAAAAAAAAGCATAGGATAACCCTTTTATGTAATGACAAAAACTAAACCCACCTCAGTAACTGGGAACTCTACAGTATGCTTTGCTGCTGGCTTAACAGTGACCTCGGTAACAGTATCTGCTGTGCTATAGTCACCGTTTTTGTTCAGGCCTCCATATTTGACTGGAATTTGCTCAACAGCTATGTACCTGATCGACGGCGAAAGCCAATTTCAGTAAAATCCCGTCACGATGCATGCGAGGAAACGAGAAAGTGGAAAGCTTTCTAGTCCTACCTGATAAGGGCCTCCGCAGATTTGGAAGGCCCAGCAAATACAAACTTGCTTCTTGTCCTCTGAGTCAAAAATGGGCTGATCATTTTATTGACTGTGAGGTACCACCAAGGTACATTGATGAAGATCTAGCAAAACATAACGAACCCGTAATCAAACGCTGTGAACTAATTCCCCAATCAAAGTACCAATGCCACTACATGATGTTATTACCTGTTTGTCTACAAATTCAGGATAGTTATCCTGAAGCAAATGCAGTGCCTGTTTTGTAGCTAGTCGAAGCTCTCTCTTTGCAGGTCCAGGAGAATTCTTCAAGTCATTGACTTGAACAATGGTGCAAATGCCACCAGAGGTGAAATCCAGTTTTCTTATACTCTTTTCCAGAAATTGAATCCTCCACCTCAAAAATCTCTGCCTCCCTTCTTCGTCAGAAAAGGTCTTCTGGTAAAGTTCCTTGTTTTGAAACTCCCCATAAACATTATAGCACACCGGGTGACCTTCCTTATCATGTCCATTCATGAAAACCACCTTCTCCAGATCATCACCCAAGTCCTCTTCGACCAAACCATCAATGCCAAACTCCTTTCTCCATCGAATCGTGTTCTTTAGCATGGTAAATGCATCATTCGTCTTAAAAACCCTGGCCCTGAGGAACTTCAAAAGAATGGCATCACTTCTCTCATCTGCTAGAAGGGGCATACCCCAAATGGAGACCTCTTCTGGTAGCACCGGTGAAGATTCGCATTTAACCTCCCTGGTTTCATCGTTCAAAGCCTCGGCAACCCTTGCTTCGGTTTCTTTTCCCTCAGGTAAAGTCTGCTCCAGAATAGCTGCGGAAGAGGAGACTGCCACGATGGTCTCTTCAATGGCTTCCACAGTCTTGGCGCCATCATCATCTACAGCATTCCCGCTATGAGTGGCAGCAACTAGTTTTTCTTGGGTGGCAATGTCATTTTCATCAGAGGCTTCAATGTTTTGGGTTTCATTCAGATCTTTTGTTTTTGCATCTTGATCAGTTTCTGTCGTGGCATGTTGTTCTGCAGGTGCTGGTGGTGCCTCTAGTTTGCTTGATTGATTCTCCTCCACGGCGGAGGCCGCAGCTTGTTTTTTCTCTTCTCCCGTGCTTGGTTTTGTTAACGCGCTGAATGCATGGTTGTTGAGTGCTTGTTGAACCAGTTTCTTAAGCTCTTGAAGAGCTTTCTTTTCCGAATCTTGAAGGTCAGCAACGTTACTGGTCTCCACTTTGAAAGAAGCTAACTGAGGCATCTTCTCCTGGTTGTCATCTCCACCTTTCGGCAGCATATGGGTTTGCACATTCTCCTTGAACTGCTGTGGCTTCACGGGCTCCTCCTCAGTCTCAGGAACTGGTGGTGGCTCCTTTTGCACAACGGCAATGGTTGGAGGTATTTGTGTGGATGTCGGGGTAGGCTTAGAGTCAACCGGGGGAACATCAGCAATCACCACCACCGGTTCCTCTTCTTTTACTTCAACATGTTGCATTAGCTGATCGCCCCTTTTTGTTCCCTCTTGATCAGCCATGCTTTGGTTTCACTGTTTAAGAGCGTTGGGGAAAGGATTCAAAGTTGACGAAACTGAAATAGATATGGGGGAGTAAGTGTGTGATTAGAAGGGGCAGTTATAAAGACTGGACTGGAGTCCATGGGACGACGGTTCGTTGGTGGCCCGAGTGCGTCGGTTTGGGGGGGGGGGGGGGGGGGGGGGGAGAGGGGAAGAAGATGTGGGACCGTGACAAGAGGAAGAACCTGTCTCCAAAGACCAAGCTGTCAAAAGCTCCAACGGGTGAAACGGAACTGAAGCCAATTAATTATTTGTCTCCAATTAGTACTGTTTAGTGTATAGATAACCATTCTCTTTTTGGTTTGAATTAGTTGCACTCAGGCCCATGATGGCCATAGAAATCATCGGCGTGTGTGCCGGAACTTTCATTCGGTTGGATGCCATGATGAGAACAGCTTCGGCTTTGGCCTTCGCTTTCACTTTTGCTTTTGCTTTTGCTTTTGCTTTTGCTTTAGTCTCTCTGCTCCCGCCCCGTCTATTACGTGGGGTGTGAAAGTGAATGGGCCTACGTAATTCTACTGGAAAAGGGTGAACGTTTCAAGATCACGACACCAATCTCAGTCCTCACCATCATATTTATAGTACAAAGACAGATTCGTGAGCGGAGATGAAGCCGTTGATTTGTCGGGAACAGCTAATAGCCTCATTGATGACTTCTCGTGTGTCCTGTTGGAAACAAAATGCCATTTTATATTTACCCCAGCTGTGCTCTCCTGTGGCGAGACCGGAGAAAGAAAAGAAAAGAAAAGAAAACCCACTAACGCTACTAACCAGAGATTTAAAGATAACATTCCATATATCCAACTACTCTTTATCCGCATGCATAGCATAGAGGATAGCCATCAATTATGGTGGTGGTTTATCTATATTCATAAATGCTGTACTGTACTTGAAAATTTAATCAAGTGAAAAATACATAAACAATTCTTTTCCTGCTCACCCATGTCCTCATAACATTCCTAAAATGGCAGACTGTATGACAACAACATCAAAACAGGTATCAATTCATGACCAATCATCAAACATGGTGTTCTGATCACTTGCACAGAAAAAGGACAAAAATTTGAACTACACCAATGTCGGTTCCGTTCTGAACCAGCTTCCCAAGGGATTATAGTTCAGAAAAAAAAAAAATTAGTGCTGCAATGCAACGCATTAAGATCTACTACAAGTTTAGATAATTGTGAGCAAACCCATAATGAGGAGGGTCGAGAGCAGGCCAAGGAGCTTCAGGTGACAGCCAAGTGTCCTCCCCGCACGTCCGTAGTATTGCTGAATCATTATGTCAAACTTGCAGGTTCCTTGTGATGGATCTTGTTTGGTGATGGTTGAAACGTTTGGGAACTTGCATGCCTCGTCTACTTGGTTATGTATCTGATAGTAGCTGTTAAATGCGAACGAAACATTTCCCCTGCCATCCAGATTCCCGCAAGATGTCCCGTAACCAAGCTTGGTGCAGTCGGCACGTCCACAAGCGTAGCTCACACTTGGGGCGACGTCCGGATCATCAAGTTTGACAGACGGCTTCATAACACACCATTTGCGCGGTAGGTAGGTGACACTTCTTGAAGGGATCAAAGCTCCTGTATTTGTGGTACCAAGGTTCAGGGAGTACTTGGGAATACCATCATACGTAAATATTCCCCAGTGGCGTTCAAAGTTCCCAGGGTCTATACTTTTGGCATCCTCGTCAATCAAGCTGAACAAGTAGGCAACAATGGGCTGCGGCCTCATAGGAGTTCCTTTCCCACCTGCAATATGGGACATAAAACCCTGGTTAAACCGGCGTGCATACTCTATATTAGCATTGCGATCTCCATCCGTGGGCCACCCAATTTCTCCTATGATGATGGGTAAGCTGCCAAACCCATTCTTTTGCAAAGCATGAACAAGAGTGTCGTGATTAGCATCAAACATGTTGTAATAGAAGGTCCCGCCATCATCCAAAGGAGTCCCATTGCCATCGAAGAAGGCATACTCTACGGGGAAGTTGGAATCAGTGTAGAGGCTGATGAAAGGATAAATATTTACGGTAAAGGGAGCATTATTGTCACTCAACAATTTGACAATAGCAAGCATGAAATCGTGGATATCGGCTCTAAAATCACCGCCAGAAGGAAGGCCATTTGCGGTTTCATAGACATCGGCATTCAGAGGTACAGTGGCCTTAACTCGGTTCCCAAGTCCAGCTTTTACCAGGGCAGATTGCACGTTCTGGAGAGCAGGGAATGTTGTTCTCAGAAAGCTTCCATTGTATGTTTCCAAGAAAGGTTCATTTCCAACTGCAACGTACCTGTTTCAACATAACTGAGATAGGTCGGACCATAGATATGCACAAAACAAGCGAAAGGTAAAGATCATCTGAATAGTGATGATAATGCAGCCCAACCCAAGTGGGGATAAGAAACTAAAGTTTTATTGAAGAAGCAGTAACAAGAGGAGGAGTTTAGCAGAAATTCCTCAACTTCAACAAGCTAGGAAAAAGTTTCATCAAAAGGCAATGGGACCCAAAAGCAATTTTTATTATTTATTTTGATTTTGATTTTTTAGAAAAGTGCTATATATTTAATTAGCTGCCTCTTCACCGATAACTTCATACGCCTAGCATCCAATTGAGCCTATATATATAAAAGAATTCCATCCAGAGAGCAGTCTACAAAGCTCTCCTCCAGATAACACCCCAAATCCCCTTAGGCAATGTGTATACATAAAGGTTGCCAAAAGCTTGTCTCATTCAATGTAAAAGAAATGGCAATTCGATGTTTCACAAACATACTATCGCGACTGATCATCTGAATACTTTATATTTTACCCGCTAAGCATTGAATTCCAATGTAATAATAATAGCCAAATAGAGATGGAGTAATAGTAATAATCCATGCAGAGAATATGCGGAAAACGATTCCTCCTGTCAAACAGCAATTTCTTTTCTTTTTAGGTAGCTGACCTGATATTCACATTGTTTGTAGAAATGTGTTGGGATACATTTTTGGAAACCCATTTTTCAGCAGCCTTCATGCTACTAGCCATAGAAGCGAGCATGTCATTGGGGATGCCCACCATTACCTCAATCCCAGACTTACCAAGAGCTCTCAACGAATCGTAATCTGCGTCAAAAAGCTTAACCCTCTGAATCTCATTTTCCCTAAGCATCCGCACTACAGTGTCAGGGGGCAGAGGATGGGTTGCTTGTGTCCCCCAGTTGGCTCCAATACCGGGGCCAAGAGCACTGACCACGGAAACTAAAGAGAGTAGCCCAATAGCCACAGTGAACAGCAGCCTGGTGTTTATCTTATCCTTGGCCATTATCCTCATGCCAACCGCTCCTCTGCATGGGCATGAAAGCAGTGAACAGAAGTTAAACATGGAACACATAATCAGGAAGCGCAATGTCAACTGAACCTGCCAAAATGAGCAATAAACATGCGAAGCTTGGAGGAAATACTTTAATGAAACACGTAAAGACACGGCACGTAGTAGTCCATCAAGAGTTTTCTTGGGGAAGCCATACTTGTACAACTAATCAATACATACATACATACAGTGAGACTTGAAGAGAACTGCCAATGCCATTCTCTCCCGTGTCAATTTCTCTCCGGAAATAGTGAATTTGGTGGCCATTAAGGAAAGTGGACGTGTTTTGGGGATAAAACAGTCATTTAAAAATGCAACCAACGGCTAACCATAACTCGTCAACTAGGCAACTTTTGGGAATTCGGAACTGAAAGCAACTAGTAGATTTTAAACTAACCCAACCCAGGTAGAAGAGCCCAGATTGGAGAAGCAGAAGCTCCAGCAATAAAAATAAAAAATCCAATAGCACTTACTTGTTGCGACGATGGAGGTAAAATCTGCAGGTCTGTTTCAGTGCTATAAAACTAGCGACTGAAACTGACCGATATTGTGATCCAGTCCCCTAAATCCAGAGGCAGAGTTGATGCTAAAAGTGAAGAGAGGTGTTGAGAAGGGGTTTTAGCGAAAAGATTAAGAGAAGTAAGTCAGAGGAGGCAGGAAAAGCAAAAGGAATCTTTTAGGTGTCAAAACGCAGACATAAAAGTACGTAGGGATGAAAGTGAGGAGCCAGTGGGTTAAAATCTTGGTTAGGAAGAGACTTGAAAAACTAGAAAAACCCCATTTCAAGTGGCGCAACGGTAATGGAACAAGCTTGAAGAGGAGATGATAGATGAGAGTAGGTTATGACGGTCGAGAAGTAGGAGTTGGAGTAAAAAAGAGGGCGCTAACAAGGGATCGAGGGTGTATCGAAGTTACATGAGAACCAGATCCATGTCCATGACGGCAGTGCAAAACAGAGAGGAAAGGCAGGTAACAGGGGGCAGGGGGGGATCTGATCAAAACCAGAAAGAGTAAAGGAAAGCAAGTGAATGCTGAGGTCAGAAACAAGTTTCAGGATCCTGTTTTTGGCGGTGTCGTGGAGTGAGAACTGGGAAGTGAGTTGAAGAAAATAAACATTAAGTTAATCAGTCAACAGTAACAAAGGTATGGCCGCAGTTACCCACCCAACTTTTAAGTTAATCAGTCAACAGTAACTCGGAACTCGGCTCCCTAGTAACTAGTTAGTAGTTACCCCAACTTTTTGTAACTAGTAGCCCTGGCCCATCCATGGGCTCGAGACAAGAGACTGCAACTGCGGACAAAGGAGTTGAGTCGTGAAGACTCAAGACCACCGTAAAAGTTTCGAACAATGTTTTTTTCTGTGTGAGCTAACAAGAAGAACCCGGTTCCTTCTCACACTAAACCATGTTGCGCTTCTCTCTCTGTATTCAATAATATATACATATATATATTATAATGTGCAACTTTTACTTTTGTCATCAGAGGTTAAGCTTAGAGCCTTAGGCTGAGACTGGACTAATGGAATAAAAAATGCTACTAGCTAAGGATCCGCCGAGTCGGTCCATATATGTTATTCTAAACAAATAACTTCAATTGTTTATTCATACACACTCATCGGTTGTTCATTTTTCTTGTTCCGACCCAATCTCTAGCCCAGGATGCTGTAAACTTGTAGGAAAAAATTAGATCAGTTAGGCCCGGTTCGTTTTATTGGTGTTGGATTTGGAGTTTGAGTTGGTTTTAAAATATTAATTTATTATTATAAATTTAATTTAATTATTTTTTAATCATATATATATATATATATATATATCTCTAATTTTCAAATCTAATTTCGACTAACCCAACAGGCCCCCCTTAGTAAAAATAATTCAGTGCAGGGTGAGAATGTCCCACATGTCTTGTAATGTGTCATTGTACTCAATATGAATCGCTTTGGACAAACCTTTTTCCGGTGTCGTGGCAATTTCAATTCTCCATACTCCGTAGACAAGATGCAGGGAAAATAGTAGGGCTTTGCTGCCACCGAAGCTTATCGAAAACAGTAGTGCAGTCTGGTGGGGCACTGCACAGAGCAAAGATAACATAACAGCCTCGCTGGCCGCAGCTTAATTTGTAATTACCAGGTGTGCAGGCTAGGAGCCACTGCACCACTCTGCATGCAAGCAATTTGTCGTTAATTGTCTTGGTGACAGAGATAAAGATGAACACACTTTCGTCACTGCACGTGATAGTTCTGTCCATTTCGCCAACGGAGGATGCATCTGTTCTTAATTGCATGCATCCCCTCCAGGCTCCACCACACCCCGCGCTATATATACAAAACAATACACACAAATGTCAACTGGTAGAAAGCAATTCAAGGGAGGTGCATGGTATATTTTGATCATCAAGAACTGCTAGCCAGCCGTTGAGAAACATGGGGAAAACATCATTTGTGCTTTTGGCTCTGTTCATCATTCTGGTGGCTTCTCGTAAGACTCTTCTTATCTTCTTCTCTACCGAGCTCTACAATAAATTTATCTTAAGAATGTTATGTTGTCCTTTAATTTCAAGTGGGGATTAGGCTTGAATGCATGGGCATCAATCGGTCTTGCAGGATGGTTAATTTGATGTATATACATATACAATATAATTTAAGCGCTTAATATATAATTTTGTAGTTTATTGTCCAATTAATTATTCTGGAAATTAACATACATAGCTAGATTCATCATCTCCAACGACGGGCAGGCTACAGATATCTATAATTAGTTAAGGTCTTCTTAATTAATGTATGTTTATTTTTGTTTGTAAAATAACTGAAAAGTTAATCTGATATTCTGTGTTGGGTTGGGTTTGGGTTTGGGGTGTACTAATTATTAATTGTAGCGCTGCAGATGAAGACATAATGGTAGTTACAGAGGCGAGGACGTGCGAGACTCAAAGCCACAGGTTTAAACATGCATGCTTTGTGGACGATAACTGCGCTTCAGTGTGCAGGACTGAAGGTTTCACGGGTGGCAAATGCAGAGGCATCCGCCACCGCTGTTTCTGCACTAAAAGCTGTTGAAGATCCGACCCATTATCAAATCGGCGACGGACACCGATAGTAATTAACTACATGGTGACTTTGGGTCATAATTTAGTTAATTACATGAATAATAAGAATCATAGGGTATGTTGTGTCTAATCCAGCTGCAGGTAAAGATTGTGTATGCATCCATAATCTGATATTAATGTTTGCTGGGCTTTAATAATTATAGTCTGTCTTGTCTTATGTATCCAGCCCAGCCCATGGTAGTTCCCATCAATTTTAAAAAGGGCCTTAATTAATTAACAAATATGCTCCCACTTGAATCTGTTGGTACAAAAAAATTCATAAAGCAACTCTCTCGATCGCCCGTTATCAAATCATACATCCTACAAGTTTACACGAGGCCATTAGGCCTAGCAGTGCCAATAATTAAATCAGATACCGTACCAGTTTTCTTATTTTTCTGTTTTTTGTTCCACACCGTGTCCATAAATCTCCGCATTCTCCCATTTCTTTTCCGGTCTCATAATTATTCTAAGAATATTTAGACTAATATTCATAACATCTACTAGTTAATATGTTCATATGAGTTTGAGGATGCAAGATGTGCTATTTATGTGAAGATATAAAGTCCGATCAAGTAATTTAATATACATACTGTATTTGATCATCTTTTAAATTACGGTGTGGGTCATGATTGTGTGAGAAATCCACTGGTTTATGGTAATAAAAATGAGTTTGATTAATAATTGGCCCATAGAATAGAATGCTGATATAACGGTTATAAGCCGTAGGCTTTGGATTCTCTCATCGTTGTTTGAAGAACTTTACACAAAGTTCCCACAAGATGCACTCTCTGCATACTTCTTATGTTTGTTTCGAAACAGACTTGTTTCCTTGCACTGCAGTCTGCAACTAGTAGATACTGACAAAGTCAAAACTACAAAAATCCCATATATTTACTTACCATCACGCGTCCAATCCGTGAGTCTACAGAATCACCGGCGGACTCCTCTAAGAATTATTAGAATTGTAATGGGAATTATAAATATTTTTTTAAAAAATTAATTACTAGCAACTAAATAAATAATCTATGATGGTTCAGGCTCAGGTTCAGGCTCGGGTTTAGGCTCGGGTTCAGGTTCAGGTTCAGGCTCGGGTTCGGGCTCAGGGCGAGGGCAATCTCACTTGCTGGGAAATTACAAGATGCATGGTCATACATCATTCGTTACTCATTCCGTCGTGTGAGGTGGCTTTATTTTTTTTAAAAAATAAGAAAATATAAATTCTGGCCCGGAAAATATTCGAACTGGTGTGAAATCGATCCATATTCTAACAACAACTGTTGGGTTGTCTCTTTGTACTACCCTACCATGCACGGATTGCTGCGGCTAAATTCCAAGCCTCTTCACATCCAAACCACTGTTAATGTGTATGAATAGTATATGCTGGTGTTGTTTTTACCAATTGCCATGTCTCATGGCCGCTTCATAATTGGTTTTTCTTGAACCCTACACAACAAGGAAACCATACTGAACCATCAGCAACCACAGGAAAAGATGCACCAGAAGCTTGATGTGTCCGTTGTTGATCCCTTTGCAACAGATTTGTAGAAGAAGCTTGCGGCCGACACGGCAGGCCTATGGACAGCTCAAGGTTGATCGCTTCTGCTTCTGGGGATGCTTCTAACTCCGAGGTCAATCCACTGCTACTGTTGGAATCTTCAGTCGTCTCAACGTTAACCTTGATAATATTGTTGCAACTGTACTTACGATTCTCCTTGCTCATAAACTCTGGCGCCTGTCTATAATTTCCTGCAGCTTTCATCTGCAATCTGCTGATCATCTTGCTGCAGCCGCTGGCTTTATTGTTGTGGGTATTTTTGATAACGCTAAAAGCTGAACTCGTGTTAGATATGACGGAAGAGATGGTGGTGGTGGTATTAGTAGAGTTGAAGGGACGGTGAGATTGGGGATCAATTCCACGGCTGCACAGCTTTCTTTTGATGTGGGTATTCCAGTGGTTTTTTATCTCATTGTCAGTGCGTCCAGGTAATCGAGCGGCAATGAGAGACCACCTAATATTTATAATAGGTAGAACTGCGACTATCAAAAAAAAACAAGAATACAAAATAGTGTGTGTGTGTGTGTGTTTCTTTTCCAGCAAATTAATGAAGAGATAGCTAGCTAGGTGCGTACTTGTTTCCAAGCAAGCTGTGAAGGTTGATAATGAGTTGGTCTTCTTCTTCCGTGAAGTTTCCTCTTTTGAGGTCGGGCCTCAGGTAGTTTATCCACCTAAGCCGACAACTCTTGCCGCATCTGAGCAAGCCTAAACATAAATAATACAATTAGGAAGCGGATCGGATCTTAAACGTTCATCATGCGCGCATGGATATATATCATATGGAATGGGGATTGGGGATTCTGTAATTAATCAACAGCATGTGTAGCTAGCTCTTTCGATCTACTTGGTTAATTAGTGTATACATGCGGCTGAAAAACGTAATTACCAGCAGCCTTGGGAAGAGATCTCCAACAACCTTCGCCATGTGCTTTAATATAGTTGGCGAGAAGTTGGTCTTCCTCTTTGGTCCACGTACCTTTGTTTATGTGTTGCTTTTCACAGCATGGAGATCTGCCCATGCTTTTGAGAGAGAAAGAAATTAAGGAGCCGGGGCACTGGGGAAGAAGGAGAGTAGTGGAGAGATGGAAGAGGGAAGCTAGGGACTATAAAGGGGATCCGAGGTGGTGAGAAGATGTGGGTGCACTTGATTACTTTATAGTTGCATATTACGTTGGAGTTTGACGGAGCTGCTGAGATGACATGAGTGGCTGCAATTAAGCTAGTGCGGGATGTTTATGTAGCTTGTAGTATAGCAATTTATGTTTTATGTATAAGAGAATTGCGTATTTTGGTTGGTGAGTAATCATATATATTCTAAATCGAAGATCTCTTACGTTATGGAGGCCGGTTGGTTTACATATTCTAATTACTGCAAGTTGACTTGACTCAAGGAAGGGTATCGGATATCGATAGACCGACTGATAGAGTTGGGGGTGACTGTCCACATCCTAAACCTAAACACATTGGAGAATGAATGCACTTGGAAGCTTGATGCCATCCATGATTGACAATCTCACAATATAATATAAAATAATACAATATAATATAATATAATATAATATAATATAATATATTTGTTGATCAAACCAACCACCTTCCTAGAATAGATGGAACGTTGGCCTACCCTCTTTGTTTTTGTGTCTTTGAAATTCAATTAAGAAACAATCTGATCGAGCATGCCGTCCAAACAATATGGAATTCAATTAATCCATATATATTATACGGTTATTGTTAGTTATACGATACTCATCCTCTTACCAAACCATATGTTGTCGCTTCTAGAATTTCATTTGTTTTTTTTTCTAGAAGAATCATTTGCATCTGGTTGAAGCCTCAAGAATGGGTTGGGTCACCCACCACCGCGCCATGCTGCTAGCTGATGGGGATGGTCCGGATGGAGCAAGTGCATTAATGTACATCGACTTTTGTTTCCTCTTCTCGCTTGCTTGCTCCCTTGTCTTTTCTTCTCGACTCAGGTTGATCTCAGAGGTTCAGTAATTAATTAATTAATTAATGCAGAAATTGAGATGACACATCCATCTTTTTTACATTCACGCACTCACTCAACAAAAGGCAACGAAAATAAATTACAAGATGTTATGAAACTCCAAATTGTAACCGGGACCTAACCTAATTAGTAGTTTCCTTTTCACACCACCGGAAACACTTACACGAACACGATGGCTAAAGCCTACCACCGGAAGTTCCCGCACACTCGGCAGCATAATCTAATCTTACATTACTCGCTACTTCTTCTTCGATCATTTTACCTCTCTCTCCCAACCCAAACCCAAACCCAAACCCAAACCCATCCACCGCCTTGTTCAGTCTTCTCAACCAAATATCAAAATCGACTGGGTATGGAGTTCCGCAAAGGCTATCAACATAATCTGCAAACGCCTTTAAAAGAGGTGACACCTCCCCAAGCCGCTGCTGGATCAAACGCTTTCTCCAATTTCTCTCCCTCCATTGCAAAGCAGATTCAATAGAATCTTGCTGTTGGATTGTCCCACCACAGATAAAAAACAGCAGGTAAATCAGACTCTCAGCATCTGACGATGGACATAGTTTCCCGTGCTGGAGGGCATGCGATGATGAGAACTGTAGGTTTAAACCCGGGCTGTCCCTATCTTCCAAAACAGCACGTCCCCATGAAATCGGCACATAAAAGGATTTGTTTTTCACCCCTTGCAAGTCAATCACATAGATTACGTTCTCGGGACAAACATCCCCGTGCTGGACATTCGCAGCTGCCGCGCTTCTTAGAGCCGCTAGGCAGTCTCGGCAGCACCGAAGTGCCTCCACATCGGAAAATGGGCCGTCCCGGGCAACTATGAAAGACAGCTGCTCCCCGACAGGCCGCGTCACAAGAATTGGCGTGCCACACCATGGATGATCACAACAGCCCCCACTTTTCTGCTTTTTACAAGGACCTGAATGCAAAATTGGGCCCGACGCAACTATTTCCGGAACATACCTGCACGCAATTCCTTGCTGCTTCAGGATGTTTAGTACCTTTGTTTGCCTCTGTACTAGGTACCACAAACTCATATCTTCCCAGGAAGGCTCCAGTCTGGATGGGTGGGCACCCACGTACAGAGTCAATAAATGTGTCGGACAATCCTTTGAAATTGCAGTATAAAGAAAATAGTTTCCCCCTACCAGTGAATCCTGTACCAGAAAGCTCTTCTGCCCGACCTTGGGATCATCCAAAAGCACTATGTCTCCCGGCCTAAGCTTCAAACGACAAGCTTTCTTCGTAAAAGAAGCATTGTCATCTTGGTTAAGTTCTACGATCTCTCCTTGGTGTACCATATGTTGGAATGGCACCAGCGAATTTTCATTTTCGACAACTCGGAATTCCATCCTACGTTTTTGAAGACGAAGGCTGTGATTTGCCGCCAGCGAGGCAATTGACTTTCTTGGAAACCCATTCCACCAGACCATAGAATTGAAAGTGGCTAGAAGGACTTGCAGAGTTGCTATGTCACCCCAATTCGCATTGCCTAGCTTATTCCATACTTGGTCCACTGACGAAACACCAACTTCGGCGTGATGTTTCATCCATTCGAATACTGATTTGTAGGGATCGGTTGAGTTTACGTCAAGTTTGCAGAGATCACCTGCAAGCTTCACCACCCCGCCAAATTTAGAATCAAATACCAAGAGAAACACTGAATTACAGCCAACTGAGCTGCACTTGCTCAAACTCCTGGCGAGAAGGACATGAAAACCGTAATAGAGAGCTTCACAAATACTGCTGGAGGATAACTTCACTTCGTCCCCTGACAATATATCTTCCCTAAATACAACAAATTCCACCACCTGATTCCATCGTACTTGCATGTCATTCCCAGCTTTAGATACCAAAGCCAAACCACAGAGCTCCTCTGCTCTTCCTTTTGATATTGCCTTATCCAATGCATAAAACTTCGATCCAGGATGCCAGGGACAACATAAAAAGAAAGGCGGTGAACCAGTTTTGTGCCAAAATGTCCGCCAAAGTCCGTTAACAATAGTATGAAGGAAATCTTCAATTGCAGAATATTTTTCCTCTACTGAAGTATAAGAATATTGATCCATACATGGCATGCGGTATAGTTGCTGAAAGAGGACACCTTCCAGTGCTAAATCAAGTTTGCACAGTTCATCAATTGAAAAGGGAGACCTGAAGGAGTGCTCCTCATTGTACCGATCTCTATCTGAATTTTCTAGTACCCATTCCTCAAGACCCTCCGTAAATAACTCAAGGCTAGCAAGTTTCTTTCCATAATCCTTTAGCGCCTTCAGCAACTTTCTGGAAGAAGGAATTATCTTGCTCGAGGTGGACACGCCAGATAAACTTTGGGAAGAGATAACTGAATCCCAAAGAAACCTGTAAGCAACTCTTTTTTTCTTTTCTTTCTTTTTTTCATTTTAACGATGGAATCTATGAGGTACTAATAAATATATGATGAACATGCACTTGTAGTTTCAAGTTATACAGAGAGAATAGGTTACAGATAATACAGTAAACGTATGCAATGAATCAAATTGCCAAGTAACATAAGTGCTCAGACATCCATCTTTGTCGAATAAAATTAAACATCTGCCATTTTTGTCAACTTTTTTAACATGACAACACCCACCCTTTTATTTAATCTGATTCTTCTGTTCACTTATAATAGTCTGCAACGTAAGCTGAAGTTTAGCCCAAACCTTGGATTGTTTTCATACTTCAAGCTTTGCACGTAGTCATCGGGCACATTATGAAGAGAAGATGACATTTTAGAGCTCCTTGTAAACAGAACAATGGCAATGTTTTGACATGCATCTCCTAGACATGTTGGGAGCGGGTAAATTAACCCATTCCAGCTAGCTGACTTCTGTATATTCCAATCTGTTATTATTACTATCTCCCAGACATGTTGATTTTCTGACTACTATAGTTTAACAGAAGGTGCAATTCATCATAGACAACCAATCAGGAGGAAAAAGTGTGGATATCATCGTAACTTCCATGACAACAAAGGATATGCAAAGAGTGGCATGTAACGGACTAGCTAGCGAGGCTAAGAGATAGTATGAACATTTTTAAAAAATAATGAAAGGCAGTTCCATTATTACAAACCAGAGCTAGACTTTCTGAAGCTTCCATTCTGTCCAGGAGGCGAGTCAATGCCATTTTGTGAAAAACCTGAGCAAATAACCCCATTTATGAAACAAGAAGAAAATTATACTGCACAAAATAATCAATTCATAATCCCAGAAGCGCACGGACAAATAGAACTTAGAACTAGAAAAAACAGCCTTTATCAGTTTGTATTTTGTTGTAATAAATGGATGACAATAAAAATAATCTACAGAATTTGTCATAATCTTCAGAATTCAACACCTATTTTCAAAGAATTCAACCACAGTAGATTGTAGAACGAACATAAACACGAACCTGATTTTGACTTCCGGAAACTGCCATTTAAACTTCTCCCAGGGGACGAGTCCAAATCGTTTTCTTGAGACTCTGAGTAATGATTAATCACGGAATGAGTCCATCGGTTTGCCAAAAAAAAATGCAAACAATCCCACGACGAAGCATATACGTAGTAGATTACAGTCCCAAACAAGAAGTGGGATGAATCCTCGGAGCATGATATTCGACATTTACAATAGCTCATCAAATTTCTCCTATCATGATGCATGCAGATAGTAGAGGCGCATGGGATGCCCAGTACAGACGTGGCTACAGAAGACAGCTACTTTGCAGGGCATCCTAAAGGAAACAGTGTGCCTATTTATCCATTCATCAAGATTCGCCAATGCATTGTATAGGAAAGTATATGGCAAAGTTGGTGCAGCCTCGCCAAAAGCAGTTAATTAGCGAAAATCCGAATACAAAACAATCAGCACAAGTTAAGATTTTATTTTTTCCACCGACCAGTACTGGCTAGCGTCTTCTGTAGCCGGTAGGTAGCATTGAAATAAGTTCGCTACCAATCTGTTACCTGTGTGTGCATTGTATATGTAATCATGTCATCGAATCAAACCCGAGGAAGCTTACAATGAAAGGACTTTTAAATATAAATAGTTGGTTATTAGTGGATAAGACTAAAAGAGCAGTGTAATCAGGGGAGCAAAATGGTATGCAAATCCGCATAAGCTTCCCAAGTGCCGGGCGTATCCTATGGCGATAGATGCTGAAGATGGCACCATAAACTAGAGAACAAAAGTGCCAAAGGCAAACGAAACGCAGAGAGAGAAGAATCAATAATGTCCATCACATTACATTCCAAAACTTACCTAACTTCATGGAGGACTAACTGTAACAAAACGTGCTTATCCTGAAGAAAGAAAGAAATCCAAGTGTAGATCTCGACCTCTCGGGAGCGTCCAAAAGCAGGCACCACTCAGCACAGACAGGGTGATGATTTTAGGACATTTATGCATAAACCAGAAGAAGAGGGGAAATGCGGAGCCAAGGAAGAGAAGCAAAGGAGAGAGGAGTGGAACTCCACATTGAAGAAAGGGGAAACCGAGTGAGATACAGTACCATGGCAAGAATATTGTTTAGTTTTTTTTTTCTTTTTTGCAAGGAGAGAAAAAGTTTGGAAAAAGGTATGGCTACGAGCTAAGGAGAGGGTGAATCACACCACGGCCAACCAAACAGAGGAGGAGGAGCGAGTAACTGTAGAGACAAAAGTGAATGTGGTTTTGTATAAATAAACATTAATAGCAGACAGGCAGACAGAGATAGGAGAATTTAGGAGGAGTGGATGGTGTCCTCTCTAACGTGAATGCTTATAATGCCACCTTCTCCCTCTTTTTTCAATATTCCTTTTCATATATAAAAAAAAAGGAGTCTACAGTGGTGGTGAGCGGTCCCCTCCCCTGGAGTTTTGGGTTTCAGCAATGCCAAATTGCCAATATACGATGGGTCCAACCCAACCAGAACCAGAGATGTAGAAATACTAATGGACAAACCCCACATTCAGGAATCAGGAATTGAAATGTTGTAGAATAGAATAGCTTTCAGAAAGTGTTACCCATGGTGGGCCGTAAGACACAAGTATGAGCCCGATTAGGTTTGAGGAGGGGAGTCAGAGACACTTGCTTGGACATTCCGCAATCTGTGAAATCATAAAAGGAAATTATATCCCTTCCATTCAGTACACTCACTATAATCATTCATTGTCTCTCCCTACAGGCTACAGACTAGGCTAGGCTTGGCTTGGCTGGCAAGATTGGATTCGTTTGGAACATTCCGTGAATAAACCACAGCTAGCCCTGGCTGCGCTAAATAATCTGCCTTTTTTCAGCGAAGAAGACAGGCAGAGATCTTCATGGAATCGCGACACAGCAAACATATATAGGACACTCCTCAATTACCCGGTACGCAACCGATATATATATAACATGAGAAAAAGAAACACAAGTTAGCATGGATCATGTATCTAAATGAAGAGTATCCGTGACCTAGAAAAGCAAATTGATGAGCAATCAGTCACTCGGGCTTGGCCGGGTTAAGTTGTTCAATAATTAAGAAAGGTTGTTGCTTGACGCTATGAACGCATCACTGGCATCATTTTTGCGCGAATGATCATCGACGACGTAAAAATCCAATCTCTAATCCAACGACAGTCTTGGGTTCAGTTCAGAGATGGAGAAGCATATTCAAATTACGTGCTGAACATGCAGGGGAGGATAAAAAAATAGAGATGTGTGTTTTCAGTTTTCTAAGAAAATAATAATAAAAATTATACAAAGACAAGACAGCAGCAGTTAATATTAATATTAATATTTTGATGATATAATTAATAGGGACATAGAGGTATATAATAGGCACCAAGCAGGCATCTATTTCTATTCTATCCATATTCCATAATGTTATGTAGTTGACACCTACAGACAAAGCCTATGCTCACCGTATCATTTGTATAGGCAAAGGCAAAGGCAAAGCAAACAATGTGTAACATCTATTTCTTTTACACACTACATATTGTTTGTTCCGCAAAGGCAAAGCAAGCCTTAGCCAGATAGCTTGCGCTTTGTTTGTTTGTTTAATTCACAAAGACAAAGTAAAATAATAATTGGATTCAGGGAATAGAGAATTCTTGGGTGGTAGACGGCCCAAAATCAGGGGCCAGGGCCTTTGTCCTTCTGTCAATGTTAAGGATGGGCTACTTACTTTGACATTTATTCAGAATATTCATTATCTATACTTCAACCCCCAAATTAAGATTAAAATTAAAATTTTGCCCTCCAACTTTGACCAAACTGTTTTATAATTACTGTATATTTATTTTTTATTATATCCCACTTCCCACCAACAACAGTTAAAAAGACTCGGGAGAGAGTCCAAACCAAGGTTTAGTGGCGACGATGGATTTGGAGTCCGTGAAGAGATACTTGGAGAAAGGAGGCTCCCAAGAAGAAGAAGGAGGAGAATCTCAGAAGCAAAACGGATCAACCATCGATGGGATGCCTGTCAGATTCTTCGAACGCTTCATCATGCAGGGCCTTCGCGTTGATGTCATAGAACCTGGCCGTCTTGTTTGCTCCATCAAAGTTCCTACTCGTTTACTGGTACACCTTTCACCTTCCGCCCTTTCTTCCTCCATCTACAACTCCATATTTGATCCTGCTCCTCCTTTCACCTCCTCCTCTATCTAAATCTTTTTACCTATCTATCAATTTAAGATTCCAACTTTTTACCCACCGCTTGATTCACTTTTGTTACATTTTCCTCTTTACATCTCCAACTAATCCATTCACTAACCATGCCTCCCCTAACTTATCACAATTCTCTCTCTATTTGCCTCCAACTCTGCTAATTACTGACTATTGCACTCTCTTCCGTTCCTTTCGTGCTTTTGCTTTCTATCTAGAATGGTGGAAATTTCTTGCACGGTGGAGCCACCGCTACGCTCGTTGATTTGGTCGGTTCAGCTGTGATGTACACTGTTGGTGCTCCTGTTACCGGAGTTTCGGTGGAAATCAACGTTACCTACTTGGATGCTGCTTTTGCTAATGTGGGTATCGGTTAGCTTTAACTCTGAATCTGTCCCGCGTTATTATTTTTTTGTTGCTTGATCCCAATTGTTGGATGCGTTTTGGATCATCCGCTATATCTCTGATCTGATCTTGCATCTGGTGAATTGTGATGCCCTCGATAGTCGATATCTGGCCACAAAATATTGTGTTGTTTTCAAACCCACCCCTTCTTACAGTACTGGCTGGTTAAGTAATGTTGGAGATTGTCTCTTTAACCATGTGAACATCTTAATGAATATAGAGGGAGTACTTATATAAATGTACTTGCCGGATATATTGACTTCAGATTTAGTAATTTAATTTGACTTTTGATTTCGCGAATGAGTATGTTTAAGTCCTCTTTGCACACTGCAAGTCTGCAAGTCTGCAAGCGCAGTGATGGTTGGATGTCATCAACTGGGATGATGACCCTGAAAGATCAAAACTGAAATTAAGATGCGTGTTATGTAGCGTTGTGTGCTCCGGGATGCTCTTACATTCTGGTGAAACAATATAATAGTGTTGGTGCCTGCAAAATAATTGCGAATATTCATGCTGTGTTAGTTGTTTCCTTTCATTCAGGAAGACATAGAGATTGAAGCGAGGGTTCTGCGTGTTGGCAAGGCTGTTGGAGTCGTGAATGTGGAGTTAAGGAAGAAAAAATCAGGGAAGATTATTGCTCAGGGTCGCCATACCAAGTACCTTGCTATTTCAAGTAAGATGTAAATGTGAATGCTCGCTTCTGCTGGTGAATTAGCGGACGTAATAATTCTGCTTTCTGAAACAAAAACGTTTTCTTTTTCCATGTATGCCAATATAAATAATTTGGATTATCTTCCCGGATCAAGTCGGTGGTGGGAATATGTGTCACTTTTCATTCCCTTTCACCAATCACTAATCTCTTTTCGGGGCTTACAACTCCATATAAAGCCCAAGATCAGCAACCACAATCTACACCATTATGGTATCTCTTAACTCAAACGGTAAAAAAGAAAAAAGGTTTTGCCACACCAGTCCTACCGATTCGATGATGTGGAATCAGAAGCTCCCATGAATTTATGGGATTGTAAACCCTGCTCCATATCTAATCCTACTGCTGTTAATTAAGGAATCTAGGGGACGAATCAACACATCTTCCTTTCCAATCGTTTTCTCTTCATTTGGGGCACCTAGGTTGTGAACTGCTTTGATCCCTGCAGGGTGCTATGCGAATTCGAAACCTCGACCGATCTGTTTTTCTGTCTCAGCTTTCCATATCACTGACTCTCCGATCATTTCCTGTCAGATATACAAAAATAGAGTATTATGACAGGATAATGCATTGAGATGGAGGCAAATGCATGCTCCTACCATGTTTCTTCCCTAGCTTAACTGAGCGTCACCTGAGACAGAAGAATTGAACCGTCAAGTTCTAACTTAGTTTTCGCAGATATCGAACAATCTGGTGTCACCTGAGCTTGATCGTGCTCCAACCTTTTTGACACCCACGCTTGCACATCTCTGAGATGACTCACACCAAAAATCAGTCACAGAATCATAGAGAGTTTTCTTTTACAAAACTGAATGCATGTATTAAAGATATGAACCGTGGCCATTTAAGGTAATCATCTGCATCCAGATTTGATACCTCTTCATTGTGGCTAGTTCTTCCTTGAGTAACCCAACTCACTTGCAAAAACAGCAGTGCCCTGTGAGGAAGCATCACCCAGCTTTGACCAAGGTTGTGATGCTGAGTGTGGCTCTTGTACTGAATCATCCCTGTTATATTAACCAATTCAGTGCCCTCAAAAAAAGGTTGTGAATTAAGTCCTCTTCCTGCAGATTATCAAGGCTGCCGCCCTCCAACCAGTCCTCCCATCTATCAGAAGCTGGGTCGGAGGCAGTGCATTGCTTTGACGCCTGTCTGCTGCTCAGCAAATTTGTAACTTCGATAAGCTGGAGTTCAATCTTGGACTTCCAGAACCTGACTGACAGCAGTTCATGAACCTATTTTTCTCTGCCAGTTTATACCTTCAAAACAATCAACAAGCAGCTCATGAACCTGACTGACAGCAACCAAAAAGCAACAATAGCTTTAGCATGGTTGTCCACGTCCACCCCCCCTCAATTCCAAGCATCAAGTATTGTATAATAAATAGGTCAGGTGCGTGGCACTGCATATTAGATGGTTTTACTGCTTAGATTAGACGGCCCAGAAGATTGATTGATTCCTCTTTTATAGTTAGTTTTGCATGGCCCCATCTTTGTCGCTGCTGCACCACCAGTAAGTAAAGGAAGATGAACGAGGGTCCATCTGGACATTTTGGTCATTCTACCCGCACCTTTACCTTTTATTTAAATTTTTTAAAAAAGTAAAAACAAAACAAAAAGAGTCCGCACTGTGAGTGTGAACGGTCCAGACCCTATCTCCCATCCAGGCATCCATACCATTCACTACATGGTAAAAAGAAAAATACCGCCGAGCCCGACCCAACATAATATTAATTCGGGTCTAAGTAATCAGATTTCTGTTACCTGTTACTATTACTGGCTGCTGCTGATTATTTCGTTTTGACTAAATCAGTGTCTCCAAAACACCAACAACAAAACCCTAAAATTTCATCTTTGATCTTTCCCATCCCCATAACGCGCCTACATTCCTCAATCTCAACTTAACCGTACCCCCTCTCGCTTTCCTTTCCCTTCAATCTTCTTTCTCCACCGTCGGATCTACCAGATCTTCGATCCCCCAAGCTCTTTCTCCCTTGGATCTCTATCACTCGCCGCCACGGTCATGGTTGTTAACGCCAGACCCTTTAAGAGTAAGACCATGAAGAGACGAGTCACGGCCGATCTCTATGACTTCCTCACCTTTCCTTCTGGCGATCAGTCCACCTCTACATCCTCTCCTCGCGGTCCCTTCAGATCCAAAGTAAAGTCCTTCCTCACCGAGCATGCGCTCCTGCCCCCGCCCTTTTCGCTGTTCCCTCACCTGCTAACATGGCAGATCTCCTTTCGCGTCGGCCACGAGACAGACGGCAGCGTTGCAGAGGCGGGGCCTGCCGTTGTTTGTCTTGATGTGGTGGAGGAAGATGTGGCTAGATCCAGATCCGTTTATTGCGATCAGTGCCGAGTAGTCGGTGAGTTCACTCACCCTTGACTCGAATCTGTTAAACACCTCTTAAATAAATCTTCTCGCCGGTCTCTCTCCGGTCGTCAGTTGCCAGGGTGGAAACCCCATAACGTGAGCGCTAAGTTTGGTAAATTAATAAATTCACATAGACTAATCACGGGACTTTTGATTGCTTCCCCTCCACCCCCTCCACCCCGCGAGAAGCTAGCGTGTGCAATTCTTTCCCAATCGAACTGTATCATTTTTAAGCCCAAAAGAAATAGCCCAATGATCTCATGTTGCCTCTAGTCAACAGGTTGTCTTTACTTTTTTTTAAATTTTTTTAATTTTTAAGATTGACTATCCCATCTTTTGGGCCCATACAGGATTTGTCCTTTTTGGCGGGGTGAAAAAAAAGAAAAACCTGTCGTATATATCACCCTTATAGCAATTTTTTTTATGGAAAAAAACCTTTTTGATGGGGAACAAATGCAAAACGACAGAAAATGAGGGAACTAAGTTTTTAGATCCAATTTGACCCCTTTCGCTCTTGATAAGAATAGGTTGAGCTGCTATTCTACAGTCTCTGTGATTACTTAGGTTTTGCATCTTTGCTGAAGTTGCCTCCTTTGTTACCCAGGTTGGAGTGGACACCCTGTCTGCAGTAGACGATATCATTTTATAATTAAAGCTGATGGTAACTCCATCGGAGGGTATAACAAGCCTTGTACGTGCTGTGGAGACCCCATTCACTTATCTGAATCAAGGTTAATATTTTTCAATTTTTTCTCCAATTTTTGGATACAGTAAATACAGAGTAGTTACGTTGTATTAGTGTATTTGTAATCATGACTGTTAGAGATCTCTCCCATTATTCATGCACTCATAGCAAGTTCTCATTGCTCTCATGTCAAGGCGTCTGGATGTTTTGCGATGATTTTCGATGCATCGATTCATCCATCTGTGCAAACTTAATTTTTTTGGGGGCTATTTATCTTGTTTGCTACCTCCAGTTGGCAAGTACGGTTGCGTTATTAGTTTCATCGCATTTGACGGTTAACCCAGATCTTATCTGCAGGTGTAAGACGTGCAACCATGTTACTACCGCAGATGATGTCGAAGACTGGATTTACCTGCAGTTGGAAGACACGACGCATCTTTTACATGGCGTCATCCATGCAAATGGGTATGGCCACCTTCTTAGGGTCAATGGCAGGGAAGGAGGCTCCAAGGTCCTTTCTGGATGTAATATCATGGACTTTTGGGATCGATTGTGTAGAACTCTTGGAGTCAGGTTAGGGTTCTTATTTTACCCTTATTTTCATACTTGTTACGAGTCAAAAGCGTTTTGCTATATCAGCTCTAGTTTAATATTCGCAATCTTTATTCTAAGTTGGTAGGCCATCTGGCATAAATTTTTTTTGGGGTTTTTATTATAAACTATAACTGGATGGAAGGTCCATTAGTTAAGAAACGAGCTTTAAATATTCTAATGTTGAAAGGACTGTTTGGTTTAGTTTAGATTTAATTGTTAATATGATGGCTCTCATTAAATCATGGAATTATTGTGGACTATTATATGTCTGGATGTGGTGAAATAGTAAGGTGAAGGTTTTGGAAAGCTTTCGTTTGTCTGGTAACATTGTTTTTTCTTTTGATTGAATTTTTTCATGTTTAGTGTTGGTAATATGCAAGTACAAATTCTGTCATTAGGCTGGTTGTTTCCTCTATTTATAGCTGTGAACTAACCTCAATTGTTTTCTTCTTCCCCAAACAAACAGAAAGGTTAGCGTGATGGATGTGTCAAAGAAGTATGGTTTGGAATACAGGCTACTTCATGCCATCACTAAAGGCCATCCTTGGTATGGTGAATGGGGATATGAATTTGGTGCTGGTAGTTTTGCTCTGACCATTGATGCCTATAAATCAGCTGTTGAAACGCTATCCACCATACCTTTGTCCATTTTTCTTTCTCAAGGATGGAAGCCACGTAGTCGTTTGCAAGATATAATCTTGTTTTACCAATCACTATGTGATGATGAGCTTGTAAATACAAGAGCCATCTTCTGTTATTTAATAAACTTGATTCATCATGCCCACAAATCTCCTTCAGTTGCTGCTGATTCTATGTACAAGAAGCGGTGTATTGATGTATCAGGTAGCTCTCCAACATGGAGTAGTAGTGAGATAAAGCGTGTTGAAGAAGCCATGTTTAGAGTACTGCATGCAGTATCTGGGTCCAATTGGGTAAGTTGGCGTGCTCTTAAAGGTGCCACTTGCAAAGTAGCTTCTGCGGAGCTCCTTGATCATTGCCTCAAGGAACTTGAAGGAAAATCAACTCCTACTGGAATGGTTGTTAGTGCCCGATGCAATATTGCTTCAGGTTCTATTGAGTATAGGTTAGCATTTTCTTTATGTCATACTGTTTTATTAATAGAAATTTGATGGACTTAATCACATCCATAGATTGATTTTTGTGCTGATTGTGCTCTGATAGAAATTTAATAGACTTGATAATATCTATGATGTTTGAATGCAGACAGACCGGCAGAATGATCTTTCTTTTGTGATTGGAAAGTTTAGGTTAATCATCAATATGTACGTCAGTATGGTTATGAGCTTGTGTACTTATCTACTCTCGTAAATGATATGGATGCTCTTTGTTGCAAACTTCTCTTTTTAATCCTGTACGTAATGTAGAGCTAAACCGGAGGGTTAAAACTTGGTCCAAGTTTTAGATGCCCAGCAGTCATTTCTAATTGGAATTTTCTAGAAAGGTTCTAATCATCTTTATTAAATATTTTTGTATCTTTCTACTCTGTTATTACATACGAATTTTCTATCAAATTGTTGCAGGCTGGAGCCTGGTAATCAAGTGTTAAATGGGGCGAATGCCGTTAGTTCTTCTGCCATGAGCTGCCCATCCGAGGATAACCTTATACAGGATCTGAGGTTCCTTTATGAATGCCTGCTAATGCCGAAGAGTATGTCTGCTTACGGAAATGAGGCAACAAGGAGTTTTGCTGTCAGCTCAGCAGAAAAGTTACTTGATTGCAAACAGTTTGTGAAAGATTACAAGCCTGAACAAAGTTCATCGGTTGCAGACCAACCGGTTATTTTCCTCTCATGCAATGTGAAAATCACAGATCAGTTGGAAGGGAATTTGCCAGATCTGCCTCCAGAACTAATAGTTTTGTCACCAAATGCTACTGTTTCTGACCTGAAGCATGAAGCTTCGAAGGCTTATCAAGATGTATATTTGATGTTCAGAAGATTCCAGGTTGAAGAGCTTCTTGACTACAGTGGTGTCAACGATTCCACCCAGGTGAAGCTCTTGTTAGGGTCAACTGAGTGTGTTCAAGTGATGGGGAGATGCCTGGGCAAAAATGGGCTTGGTAAATTTAAAATGGAGAGGGGGATGGAAAGATGGACTGTGGACTGCAGATGCGGTGCTAAAGATGATGATGGAGAAAGGATGTTGGCTTGTGATGTTTGTGGGGTGTGGCAGCACACTAGGTGTTCCGGCATACCTGATTCGGATTCGGTGCCCGCGAAGTTTGTTTGTATGAGATGCCGAGGCTCCGGCTGTGCTACAAAATCTAGTGGGTAGTGAGTGTGAAGAATGTCGAGTTCGTTTGGATGGCTAATGTCTGTCTGAATCACTTGGATTCCGGCCGGAAGTATGACATTGTAAATGTTTTTTTTTTTTTTTTTTTTTGCATATTTCCCCTTGATATATACACACACAATGTATGTGCGCGCATATGATGAAAGTGGTGGTGCTAACGGAGTAGCAGTAAAATTTCTCCCTCCTTCAGTGGCTTCTAATTTTTACTTGTATATACCATGATTTCAGATCTAGTGGAAAATGTAAAAAGATTGAAGAAGCAAAAAATTGAATGTAAAATTTCGTTTATGTAGGCATTTACGGGAAAAAAATTCTATTCAAGTTAATTAATATCGTTTTAACGTCCACACATCACATCGGTCGCTTTAATAATATGCGTGTATTGTCGATTCGACGGTGATTCTGGAATATAAATTTTAACTGAAAATGAATTTTAAACTCCCAAATCTGGTTTTAGACATATTCCCTCCGGCTCTGCCTCGACTGGCACTCTCCGGGTTTGCCATCTATTCTACTCTACTCTATTCCCTTGGTTACCTATTTCTCATCACGCCCTCTCCTTGCTCGTTCATTATTAGCTCTGGATTTCTCTCCTCCTTTTACAGCAGAAACTCGGCGCGGTGTATTCGGTATGAGCTTCCCATCACAAACCGATTGATTTTCTCTCCTATTATTGTGATTTTGAGTTTCCCTGCACTTGCTCAATTGATTTGAAGGCGTTTGTGAATTTTGGATAATTAATTCGGTATGAGTAGTGGCGCTCCTAAAAGACCCCACGACGAGGCTGCTTCTGCTGCTTCTGCTGCTTCGTCTAAATACCCTCCTCCGTCAACCCACGAAGACACCAACTCCACCCCTTCCTCCTCCTACCCGCCTAAGATCCCTCCGTCTTCCTCTCCTCCGCTTGCCCTTGGAGTTGGAGTTGGAGTTGGGGTTTCTAATCCTATTGACTACCACTCGTCCTTTGACATGCCTCCCGATGCCCGCTTGCCCAAGCTTCCCCGCACTGATTCTCAATCCAGAGATGCTCCTCCTACTTCTGCTCCCCCTGCCGCTGATAGAAGATCTCCGCTTCATTCTGCTGGCCGTATGGCATCTTCCTCTAACGAAACTCATCAGGACGCTCATCTTGCCCCCCCTGAATCCAGGGATTCCAAGGATTGGAGAGACCATCGCATTGACAGCCGTGATTCCAGGACTGAACTCAGAGACCTCTATGTTGAGGTCAAGAGGGATCCTCAGAATGCTAAACCCGATAAGGATGCCAGATTTGAGGTGAGAGCGGAAGATACCAAGGAATCTAAACTTGACCGGGAGTCTCACAATAACGAGCCCCCAAAGGTTGACATGAAGCTAGAAAAGGATAGCTTTGGCTCTGCCAGTTCCCAGCTGAGCTGGAAAGATGCCAAAGAATTCCACAGGGGGAAGAGATATTCTGAATCCTCTGGTGGACATTTGGATTCCTGGCATATACCACGTGTTAATCCCCAGGGCCCGGTTGAGGTTGGAAAAGACGGCGCTACTGTTGAGCAGAGGGATTATGCAGAAGTACATGAGGCAGTTGCTGAAAACAAAGTTGACCCGAAAGGGGATGATAGATATAAAGACAAGGACAGGAAAAGGAAAGATTTAAAGCATCGTGAGTGGGGAGACAGAGAGAAGGAAAGAAGTGATCGCAGGGGAATTATGCAGACAGGTAATAGCAGCAATGATGCCAAAGAATCTACAAGAGAAGAGAGGGAAGCAGAGAGGTGGGAGAAGGAAAGGAAGGATATTTCAAAGGACCGGGAGAAAATAAAAGAGAGGGAGAAGGATCATATGAAGAAAGAATCTTGGAATGGATCAGAGAAAGAAGGTTTGCATAGTGAGAAGGAGTCTGGTGATGGATCTGGTAGAACAGAGCTGGAGAATCCTCCTTCAGAGCCAAAGAAACTAAAAGATTTTGATAACTGGAAAAATGTTGAAAGAGAAGCTAAAGACAGAAGGAAAGATAGAGACAGTGACATGGAAGGAGATAGACCCGAGAAGCGCAGCAGGTTATGTGACAAAGAATCCGATGATGGATGTGCTGATACTGAAGGGACAACAGAAAGAGAAAAGGAAGCTTTTAACCATGGAGTCCAGCAGCGCAAGAGGATGCTTCGGCCCAGAGGTAGTCCTCAAATGGCTAACCGTGAGCCTCGTTTTAGATGCCGTGCACAAGACACTGAAGGGTTTGTTTCACTGCATCCCTCACTGTTAGTTTATTCTGAAGCATATTGTTTGTGTGATTGATTTTATATTGTTTATCAAACAATAAAGTCCTTTTTACCTGTATGAAATGGAAAATGATGCCTTCTGATTTAATTAGATCTCCAGATAATAAACCAATAGTTTAAAATCTTCATTACTGAATAATAAAAACGATTGAAAAGAAGTTGTAGTAAGGGTACTTCCAGTGCATATAACCTTTCTTATTCCCAAACTTCATTGATCTTTTGGCTAAATTGGTAATTTAGCTTAATTGCTCTTTATCCATAGTGATATGCTGACTAGAGTAGAGTGATTATTGCAAATGCTCCATCAAAATATTGTATTGTTCATCTTGAGAAATACTAACATTGGTTTTATTTCTTGGCTAACTGGCATGAACATCAATTAAAGTGATTTCCCTGAAATCTAAAGCTTCTTGTGTTGATGGGTTATAGGTTCAGTGATTTTGGTTACAAACTAATTGCGTGTAATCAACTGTTTGCTGCATGGTATAGATGAACAGTGGTTGAAATCAAATGCTCAATCTTGTTATGAAATTTGTCCTTTAACTATAATTGATCTGTCTTTCAGTTTGTCATTTCTGATGCAATCTTCTCTCACTAATTTAAAGTTTTGGTTAGAATAAATTATAATCTCTTTCTACATTATTTTGCAGACCTCAAGGTAAGCTGTTGTGTTCCATTTCATCAAGAGCTCCAATCTGTGGTTTGTGAGGGTTTGCATCTTTGTCTGCTGACGTATTTTTGGAAAAAGTCACTTTCAACGTCTGTAATCTACCTTTTCTGTTTCAGTTCATTGTTTACTTTAGCTTCTTTTTATATAAAAGAATTCTTTATTTTCTGGTCCAAGTTCTAATATTTTTACCCTTACAAAAGCTTTAGACTTTGATGTGCTAGGCGGCAACTTTTAGTTTTGAATTAGTAAGTTTGCTTGACAATGTGAACCCTTTCCTATATTGTCATTATCTAAACTTCGATTCCTTCCTGTATTGCATTTTGAGCTATGATGGGAATATGCAGCTTGATGAACTTTTATTGCATTTTGTCATTCATGTATTTGTTTCTCCACTTCATGGGGAAATTATGGAGTTCAATGAAGAAACATCGTTTGCCCTAGATTGGTTTGAAAATCACCTTCAAAAGATTGATTGTGGTAGTTCTGAGAGTAATTATAGTTATCAATGCTTGATTAGATTACTTCTATTTTCCTTTTCTATTCTTTGCTATTCTAACAACTTGGTTATTCTGAAATTAGAAGCACTTTTTTATTTTCCATTTTAAAGGTCTTAAACTTTTTCTCTCGTTGATTTCTTTGTGTTTCATTATATGTTTCTTGCATTAGAAGAAAACTTGTGATTAACCAGTTCTTTTAAAAAGATTAAGTACATGTCTTTTTTTTAGTAAGGGAATAAATTTTTGTGATGTTTATTTACTCATGCTTCAGTGCTATCTCTCTAGCATTTTTACTGCGGTTTATAATTGATTGGCTTGTAAATGCTTGCATGGTTTTTGATTTTGAAAGCTGCTGGTGTGTCAGGCAAATCTGAGGTGTCCTCTGTTGTTTACAAAGTGGGTGAATGCATGCAAGACTTGATAAAGTTATGGAAGGAGTATGAATCATCACAGTCTGATAAAAATGGCCAAAGCAATCATAACAGTCCCACTCTTGAAGTTCGTATACCTGCAGAGCATGTTACTGCTACAAATCGACAAGTAAGCATTTGCATGTGATTATGGTTGATATGTTCAGTAGATTGAACAATGTAATATTTATAAGATCTTATTTTTGCTTTTAAAATATTTGTTGTCATAATTAGCATTGACATTCTACTAATACCCTGATTGTAATTTGTTTGGAGACTCATGAATGATATCTTATTTAGTGTTGGTATTCATTGGCATCTTGTAAATAACTTAACTTGGCTAAAGATTGACCTTTTCCCAAAGGGAGGGAGGATGTTTGTTCCATTTTACAATAAACCTCCAGTTGAAGTGGGATCTTATTTTTTTATGTTCTTGAGGTATTAATGAATTTTTTTTTTGAACCCTCTTTTCTCGATACAGCTTTTAAGGAACTTTGGTCATTCTCTCGAACCCCATATCCCAACATACTACCTTGTTACCATGTTGATAAAAGTTTCAGAATCCTTTCTTGGCTTCTGCATTATTGCTTATGTGTGAAAGTCATCGCTGGTGCTTTGGCTGATTGATGAAGTGGGTGGTGTAGACTTTGATTTCTTCTATTTGCTGCTTCTCTAATACTTTGACATAGTTATTCATGTAGCAAGATTTTAGGTCAACTGATAGTTTATACTACATCCATAAAATTAAATGTTATTTTACCATCACCGCGAGTCTTTTGATGAGGATAGAGGAAATATTGGTTTCGTAAGGAAAGAGTCTACCTAATTGCCTTGCGTTTGTTATAATTATGCTAATTGTGGGTCGAATGATAGAATATCTGCTAGTACATTTCTGCTGGTTCACTACGTGACTCTCTTTTTCTCTTCTGAAGGTTACGGTTTTCATGTGTCTATTTACCAGCATTTACAGTACTTCCATTTTTTTACTTTATTATAGTGTTTTCTATGTCATTTTGATGGTATTGGTTCTATTCTTATTTCTAAACGGGATACTTGTTCATGCATTTTCTCAGTGGAGTTCATTATGTGCAGGTAAGGGGTGGCCAACTCTGGGGCACAGAAATATACACAGACGACTCCGATCTGGTTGCTGGTATGTTTATCCATATTTCAGAGTCGATTCCAGTTTTCATTCATTTGAGTGCAGAAACTACTATTAATGTCTCAATTTTTTGGCAGTGCTCATGCATACAGGTTATTGTCGTCCAACTGCTTCTCCCCCTCCACCTGCCATACAAGAGTTACGCGCGACTATCCGAGTATTGCCTCCACAAGACAGTGAGCTCTCTCTTTCTGGCATGCTGATGGCTTGGAATTTGTACTATAGCTTCATTATAACTTCAACAACCTTTTCATCAAAAAAAAAATAATAATTCAACAACCTATGCGTATCGTAACTGCTTTGTGTATGAGTGGTTACTTCTCTTAGGAGTTCGAATTGAATATATATATATATAAGCTGACCCAAGTGGTTATTTTCTGAGGGATTCATATTCAATAATAGTCTTCGGTTCCATCACTGATGTACCAAAAAAGAACATTTGTGATAATTGGTGGAACACAATGTCTGAGATAAGATTTTGAGGAAAAGTGCATGGTATTCCTGAAGCTTTATATTAGGTGATAAAATTAAGATTTTTGTATTCATAATACAAAGATTTTAGTTGATACTTCATCTGTTACCATTCTAGTAATTGGTTCCAAAAGCTTTGCTTGTGGGGATGATTTGTGGAATATCCTTGGCTATTGGATATACTGACTTTTATTTTGTTCAATAACTGATTACTTTCCAGAATGCGAATAGATGTGCTGATTATCTTGCTAAGAGTGGTCTTGGTCATACTGGTTTATTACTGTATTCCGCCCCTCCTGTTGGGCAATTTCATTTGCACCGGTCAAAACACTAGTCTTAGTTCCTATTTTGGTATAACTTACTGTGGCCATTGCTTCTACCTTTCTCTGCTGAGACGCTTTTAAGGCATTCTCTTTTGATTCCTAAGGTAAAGATCGAGACTTAGATGTGAGTATTTCCTATTATTTCATGCATTGCAGCTTATACAAACTTTGGCTCCTCCGTAATTCCGGTTTATTTAATAATCTACTTCTTACAAATTTTTGATTTGATTTGCTTGCATTATTTACCACCCAAGCCTTGCCATGATGCAGGCCACAATATGTCTGTGCAATTTGAGATAGTGTCCACTGATAGAAGTCGGAAAATGGGTGTTCTACTCATAATATCTCTGTTAAAACTCTAGATTTTGAAAAAAAGGGACCAAGGACAGTATAGGCTCCATATCTTCCTTTGACAGGAAGCAAAAGATAGAATTTCTTATTAATTCTCAACTATCAATCCAGGTGTTAACATTTTTCTTATTTCTCTTTGACAAGGGTTAAAGAGGATCATGAGTGGGTGGTTGAGTTACTATAGCTATGGTTTCAGTTCTCTAGTCTGGAGCTTTAGCCTTAAAATGAAATCTTATGCGTTCTCAGACTGGATAGTGTGTCCAAGCAGGTGACTTGGTCCAAAAGTTAATGAGGCAGGAAGGAGTTAGATAATCCGAGAGGTCACAGAAACTGTATGCTTCTATTGGATACAATGCTGTTCTTGTGTATATGATTTTAGAAACGTAAATGTAATAAATTGTACAAGCATGTTGACCAGTTATGCTAGAAGTATGGCAAACTCGTTATCTCTGCGACTTTTTCTATCAATAGTATTGGCTTAGATCCTTGTAAACTCGTAGTTCAAATTATCTGACTTCCTTAACAATTTATACTGGACTTTTGTTGCTATTGTACTTCGGGTTTTCCTTACCACCATAGTATTTGTATGCAATTTTACCATTATAACTGTGGCTTGTATGTTAGGTTATACCTCAATGCTGAGAAATAATGTGCGTTCCCGTGCCTGGGGAGCTGGAATTGGCTGTAGCTTTCGTGTTGAGCGCTGTTGCATTGTGAAGGTGGCTGAACTCTTCAAGCTATATCCTCTTTGTTTCCCATGCATTTTGTGAAAGAAATTTATTTGCCTTCAGTTATAACCCAAGAAGGGAGCTGGCTGCAGGGAATATATTAGCATTGTCACTGTCACTACCGCCTCTCCCATTTTGTTCCTGTTTCATTGAATATTAGTACTTGATGAACTTTAAGGTATGCTTATTTTCCTCTTCTTTTTTTTTCAGAAAGGAGGTGGGACTATTGATCTTGAGCCTTGTTTAACACATACGTCAGCAGTGGAGCCTACACTTGCTCCAGTGGCTGTTGAACGAACAATGACCACCCGGGCTGCAGCTTCAGTATGAGTAGCACTTGTCTTTTGTGTTTTTGCTCTTGTTTAGTTATTTCTTGGTGAAATAAAGCAAGGACATGTTTGAAGTAAAAGAAGCATTCAATGATATGTGCCTGTACAGTTTCACTAAATTGTAGAATAATATGGTTGTGATTATGAAATTAATGATCAAAAGACAAGAATTAGAAGATGGTAATTACATCTTTAGTTGTTGATATTCACAATCCCTGCATGCACCCTGAGCTGATGTGGGTCATACTTTTTACTTTTTTCTTTTTTCTTTTTTCTTCACCTCCATTTAATTTCCATCTAATTTGGTTGTCTTTTTCTTTCCAAGAATGCGTTGCGCCAGCAGAGATTTGTACGTGAAGTTACAATACAATATAACCTCTGCAATGAGCCATGGTATGCTATAGAGTCCTTTTTAACTTCATTATACTGCTTTAAAAGTATAATTTTTATACCTTGGTCAGAAAAATGCCATCCAGTGCTTGTAGCAGTTTTGGTGCGGACAATAAATGAAACTTGGTACTTTGTTAAGTGCTGTCTCTACTGAGATACTAATATCTACTGCATGAATAGTTTATCTATGTATATCCTGTGCTCGACATGGATAGATAGAGAGGATAATCTGGACAATCCAGGTGTCTGACTATTGTTACAATGATTTGAATGGTTTTATATTCTGTCAAGCTAATTATTTTAATGATAAAAAAGTGCTGTTTTAATCTTGTCATGTAGCCAAGTCAAAGGCCTAGCCAATCTGGACTTTTAGCTATTGTGATGCCAATCTGAATGGACCTGTATTGTTTTATTTGTTTTAAATGTATTAAAATGTATGGTGTCCCCCTTATTATCCAGCTATTAATGTTAATGAGAAATGTGCTCGTTATTGTTTTTTTGCACATATTTATAGGATAAAGTACAGCATTAGTATTGTTGCGGATAAGGGTTTGAAGAAACCTCTTTATACTTCTGCACGTTTGAAGAAGGGAGAAGTTTTATATCTAGAAACACATTCATGCAGGTATGCTTACATAGCAAAACTAATGCAAAATGTGATTTTTCCTTTTCTATAAAGTTTTATGCAGTTCTTGTTTCAATTAAAAAACGAATTTGGGAATTGTGGCATGGATATGCAACCTGCTACGTTTATTAGGCTTGGGCACACATTTCACTCTCCCTTTGCAGTTAAGCCCACTGCAATGTTTATTAGCTGCCCTTTAGCCATACTGCCAAACATCAACTGCAAGATAACTATCAAGACCATCATCCATCTACTTGAAAGCTCATTTATACAACACGAGGCCAATACATCATGAGCTGTTACATTATGGTCTTTACGATTATTTTTGTTCCATCAAATTGCCTTATATGGCATGCTCCTCACATCAGTTAGGGTCTTTAATCACCTTTCAAGATCTTAGCATCCCTGGAAGTCTGAGTATTCTTCTTTTGTTTGGATAATGCTCGTTTGAACACATGTAAAAACTGTTTTTTTAGCATTTATCGTGTTTCCCTTTGCAGTAATCTTTTAATTTCTACATTTTATTCTTGCATAAAGGTATGAGCTTTGTTTTGCTGGAGAGAAAATTGTGAAAGCTACACAATCTTCTCAGATACTTGAAGAGACGGATAAGTCCCATAGTCACCATCCACATCCCTCAAATGGTGAAAAGAATGATGCTGAGAATATTCTTATTGATGCATTTCGGTGGTCTCTATGTAAGAAACCCTTGCCACAGAGAGTCATGCGGTCAATTGGTATCCCGCTACCTCTAGAGCATGTTGAGGTACTTGGTCTGAAACCTTATTTGCATGTGTAGTTGCAGAATGTCCTTACCTGTCAAGTTGTAAATTGGTGCATTAATATGTTACATTACCATTCATTGGTAGTGATGGTTAGAATTACCGAGCTGATGATGTTTTGAGAAGAGAGATTTTTACTTGTACTTGAGAAATTAGTTGTAAATTAACGGAAGGCCATGTATTAATCTGTGTGAGTGAGCTTCTGATTGTTGTGTACCCGTTACTTTGTCTATCATCTGGTAAAGGATGACGAAGTTGAGGAATTGTTGTCTTCAAGATGTAAAGTCTTTTTGCATTTAATTGTCCTCTGTATTTTTCTCACTCACTGGCACAACCTTTTGTATTGAGCAGCCATTGGAGGATAATCTGGACTGGGAGGATGTACAGTGGTCACAAACTGGCGTTTGGATTGCTGGGAAAGAATATACGCTTGCAAGGGTGCACTTTCTATCTCCAAGTTAGCCATCTTGTGACATATCATGTATGCAAATATATTTAGATACGATGTGTGAGTGGTTCTGGTTTTACATAATATTGTTAAGATTAAGGATAATGTTGATTCTTTACCTATATCTTCTTGTATTTGGATGAACGTGGATCAATTTTGTTTCCAATGGTAGAGCGAAAATATATGAATGACGGGGGAGCACAGAGCTCTTTGATTAAACTTTAATAATCCCCTTTTTTATGTGTTTATTTTGTTCGAAAATGATTTTCTTATCATCTCAAGTTCATGATTGCGGCAAACTCAGTGGGCGTAGCTGTCAACCTGTCCTGATCCTAGTTAAAATAGTAAATAACAAAGAACTCCATGAAATCAAGATCCAAGTTTTTCTTCTTCCAACGTTTATGCGCATTGATTTTCAACAGAAATAATTAGAGATGTCTTTTTGCTTAGTTAAATTGAAGTAAGAACGCAAGTGTTTATAGAGTTGTAGGAGTTGATGACCGCGAAAACATTTAGTATGTTTTTTGTTAGGCCTTTTTCGAGGCTTTTTCTTAGCGATACGGATTTGATTTGCATTAAAGTGAAGAAAAATTCTTGATTTGGAGATGTGGTAATTATGTAGGTTTTAATGCAAGTTAATGTATGTACAAATTTGTTAATATTTTAAAGTAACATCAAGCTTTTCGAGTTATGATTGAGTTTGTTATTAGTTAATACTTATTTTGTGTGACATATTAGGAAAGGACCTAATTATCAGCATCACCGCTGTTGCTACTCTCCACTATACATACATGCATTCAGCACAAACAGAAGGGCACAAGCTCCGTAGACAAGAGTATACGACGATAGTATGAGGTTCACTGAGAATAAATGGACACGAGAAACAATTGGCATTCTCGAGGCCAACACTCTGCTAGCTCTTGAAGCGGGTAAACCCGTGGTATCTGAAAAATATCCATGAATTCAACTGCAGCTTCTCGATCTCATGAGCTAATTTGACGGATTGCGCGTCCTCCACACCTTCTGCAACAAGACTGCTTACTCCACAACAACTCCTTCGTCCCCAATTCCTCTGTACAAGCTAAAGCATTCACGGAAACTATAGGTCCATGGAGTGTAGGGTGGTCGTGTAGTTGTACCTCCTGACCGTCAACCTCAACATGCATCCGGAGCTGCTCCCAATCATAATTGGTCTCGCCCAGGATGGTCAGCCACTTAAGGCCCAAAATAACATCAAAATTTACCATCTTCAAAGGAATGAAGTCCGCCACTACACGAATGTGTCCAATAAAGAGCTCTACATCTTTGCATATGCCCACCACTCGTGCAATTTCTCCATTGCCAATGAGTACGCCATAACGTGATGTTCTTCCTGAATTCAGTTTCTCCGCTATGTAAGGTGATATAAATAAAATTGTGGGTTACGCCCCGTCAATCATGACCACCACGGAAACTCCTTCAACAGGCCCCGTTAATTTGAGAGTAACCCTTCCACGGTCCCATGCGACAACTCTACCCTCCCCAAATCTTCCTTCAATTGAGTCGCTAACAAAGAGTCCTCCTCACTAGTCTCAGGACCCTCTTCCTCTTCACTAACAATTAGCACTTGGACCTCCTTGCTTTTACAGATCATCTATATCTGCTGGTGTTTGAATTTGCTCTAGATTGAGTTGTTGAAGGATATCTCGCATTGTTCGTTGTAGATGTCGAACCCGTTATTCTTGGTTTAGAATGAGGAACTGAAATCGATTGAGGACTATTGGGTTGCTCTCCAACCTGGGATGTAGACCCCGTACCGTACTCGTCTGCCTTAGAGAAAGAAATTTGTCCGTAAAATTTTGGGAGTCTCGAATCTCGGTACCTTCTCGACATCCATTTTTTCAATCCTCACACGTTACCAAAGGACGCTTCATATCCTCTCCTTGCATCCATGCTAACGCTGATCCATCCATGTATAACTTCATCTCACAAATCTTCCCTTCTTCCCTTCTGTCTTATGCATTAAAAAATAGTGATTGACGCAAACTAACATTTAACTCCATGACATATACTTTTGTATTATAAAAGAAAATTAGCGATCAGACTTGCCTTTTGCACCTCCAGACTTGTACCTCCAGATAAAATCTCTATTCTCAAACTATGTTTCTCCAGAAATGTAAAACCACACGTCATTTAGAAAGGATAAGATGTAGTAAAAATCAAACTCTCAAAATATTAAGTAATAATAACCAATATGTTATGATCTTTACCGTTGTTCAGAGTGCTAAACTACTGTATAAAAGATGCTATCCCTTATTTAATAATCAGTACTCACAACTCAAGCAATATAAAGAAATACTTTTCCAATTCTTTTTATTTTTATTTTCTTTTTTTTAGAATTTTAAACTTATTTTTTATCTTTGTTTGTGAAACCTATCTATTTTTTTAAGTTAGTCTGAAATTTTTTTCTGCAAAACTCTAAACTGACAATATCCACTCCCAAAATGCTACGTTACCGATCTGATAGGTTCACCTATCTGTTCTGGGTATCCGTACAGATTCAGCACAACCAAAAAGGCACAAGCTCCCCTAGACAACAATAAACAGCAAAAGTATATGCACAGGACTAGGGAAATACTACTCTCAACCCAGGCATGCCTGTACAACATTCCCTTACTATTTATACTTTCCTCCAACTGACTCTGGCTTTATTTACTGAAAATCCCGCTAAAAACATTTCTGACTGTTTCAACTGTGATCATCTTCCAGCTCCTCGGACTGTTTGTTCCTTCTAATGCACATATTTAATCAAAGGCTTATCAGCATCTTCCATCCCTTCTTCATTGTGCAACGCAGTCGTATCTCTTTTAAGCTCCATCCTTATTTGGAATCTGTCTTCTAAGGATTCTTTCCGTTCAGTTCATCGCATATTTACTCGGATAAATCTGACGCAAGAAATTTTCCTTAATCGGTATCTCTTGTAGTGCAGGAACCTGATCTGTGAATAGCACCTTTCAACATTTCGACCACTAATTACACATGAAACCACTCACCACCGATATGATGTTGATGAAGACCACAAATAGTTATTCCTTCATCCCCATATATCTTACAAGCAGCTGCCTTATATAATCTGTTTGCCAGCATCAGTTTCATGCAATACAAGCAAATACAGACTAGGTACAATAAGACACAAGTGACCTGAAATCCATCAATGATAAGAACCACAAAATCTAAAAATTATCTCACTGCACGGTTTCCTAAGCTCAATCCAAAAGCAAACTGACAAATGATGCCTCTTCATCATATGATCAAAATAAAACATGGACAGAGAATAGTCTAATGCACAACAGTCAAGTACAGAGAATCAGCACCAGAGGCTGAAAGTCTTCCAATATTCAATTATGCCCAAGTATTAATGCAGAAACACTCTTCAAGCACTCAATTGCCTTGAGAAGATCGGATTCTGAATGTGCAGCTGACACAAATAACCGGATGCCAACAGGCAAACAGCATTTGTCCAGGGTTGATCTTTTGGACGTTGCTACAAAGACAGAGTGTTCCTTCAACGCCTGCAAATTATAGCATCGTGGAACATTCCAAGTTGAGTGTTCTAAAGACCAAATAATGATCATGTCAAGTTAAAACTACAGGTACTTACACGGCCGACAATATCTTCAAGGAGTTGCAGGTCACCTTTAAGAGAACCTGTGGATTTTTGCAATTTCAGAAAAACAATAGGTGATTCCCGATCACTGACTATGGATAGACCCTCTGTGTTGGACAATCCTGCCATTCAATTAACTGTAACTAGATGAAACTATAAAAGCAAAATGCAGAGTAAAAAATCTTTACAAGATGAAATAGGATTGCAAACATATGCAGAGGTGTTGTTCCTGCCTTATGCTTGACCAGTCTTTCTTTAACTTTTATTTTGTTTGGCCAAATTACTTTTCTCTGGACTAAAAAAAGGTTATGATCAGAGCAAACTCCAATTAGTCATATACGCAGTGAACAATGCAGTAGCATCACATTTTATCTCCTGGATGCTCTATGCCATTAAGAATGAATGTAATCAGCCTACTGAACCTGAACCGAAGCCTCTTAGGTTCCTTCATATATGGATACAACACTTAAGATTTCTGAAGTACAATAGAGAAGGTATGGTCCACCTGTATTCAAGGATTTTCTGCTTTTAGAATTGTCCAGAAATTAAAGTTGCTTCGACTACAATTGAAATGGCTTAATATAGCTTCTCTTGATAGCTTTACAGATAGAATCCAATGGCTTGAATTCGAGCTACTTCTGTGTAGGTGCAAAATTTAACTGGAGATTATAATAATGATAGATGGCTATTGAATTATTTGAGCGGGAACTTATTGCAGCAGAGATTGTAAGCGTCCACATTGTGCCAAAAGATAGACAGATAAGTTGCTTAGCTTGGGTGATGCTAACTCTTTTTTCTTTCTTTTTTATATTCTGACTTAAAGGTAAGGTATTCTAGAATAATATTAATTCTATCCGGCTACATCTCCAGCTTGTGTTCCACAGGAGTTTGTCTTTTTCTTTTGGATTCTAGGGAAAGAGGCATCCTGGAGTTGATGGTGGTAGAGTGGATTTTCTCCAATCAATCCTAACAAAATTTGTTACTACCGTGCAACAGGTTGGCTTGCTTACTCCAGTGAGTGACGAAGTCAGGGATCTAACATTTCTCCAAGGCCAGAGGATCTAAGAAAAAACTTTTTAAGCGAGTTAGGGAGTTTTTCAGGCTAATTGTGATTGTCGGGAATTCTTGACTTCAGGTAAGTTGCTTGGTGCTTTAAATGCTAAATATACAACATTAGTTCCCAAGGTTATAAATCTTATAAAGACTAATGACAATTTGTCCCATTTCTTGTTGTGCTATTGTGCAAAAATTCATTGCAAGTCTGAGTGAACAGAATTCTGCCAGTTCTAACAACACCAGTGGGTTCTAATCACTTTGTTTTTGTTCATCAGAGCAGAATTTCAGACAACATTATTTTTGCTCAAGAGTTTGTCACAAATCATCATCGTGAAAATGGTCACAATCTATTTGTGCAGTAAAAATTAATTAGATGAAAATCTTTTATCCTATATTTGCTTATTATTGCAGCGAAGATTTTTCCCAAGCTTATCGATTTGTTGGCTACAAACAAGAGACTGGGAAACCATCTACAAATGAAAAAAAAAAATTGAATCTTAAACATTTATGTTTTGCAATTGATTAGTTTGCCTATACTGATGAACAAAAAATTTACCTTGAATTCTTAAAGTTTTGAATATATTCTACACTTCTAAAGATTGATCCACAAAGTTATAACTTTTGTTTCAGGTGGCTTGTCTGTTCCTACCCAGTCATTATCCTATGTTACTAGTTTTCGAGTACAATCACTCCCACTTCAATATCTTGGCAAGTCCTTAATTTTGACCAGGCTATCTTCTTCACATTGTAAAATGCTAGTTAACAAAATTACAAAAATGATTGAAAACTGGAATTCTAAATTTTTATCTTTTGGTGGTTGTTTGCAATTAATATCTTATGCCCCATATAGCATTCGAACCTATTGGCTTGGTATCTTTATCCTGCACATCCGCATTATTAATGAAATAAAAATAAATTGTTAGGTTTTTTCTGGGATGGTAGCATAGGAAAAGTTGCTTCGAAGGAAATTTATTTGCCTAGACAAGAGGAAAGTTTAGGTAGAAAGAAGTCGAAAGCATTGAATGTTACTTGCATTACTAGAAATATTTGGGTCATCTCCTTGTAATCTGGCTCGACACTTGTGCGTGGAAATATATTCTGAAAGATAGTTTTAGATGGAATGCTCTGTTGCCGAGTGATTTTTCTTAATGAGTCAGGAAAATTTTCAAATATGACATTATCAGTCAGCAATCCTTTTGCATAATAGGATATGCACAGTAATATCTTTTTTCCAAGGGATCAATACAATTCATTAGGTACTCTTTGCAAAATGATGCTTTTGAGGCAGATAATTAGCACTAATATTTCTTTCAACTAATGTCTCATTTGTAAAGATGCAGACTCTAGGTGCTGGCTTAACTCAAGATCAAGAGTGCATAATTTGATTTAAGGATGTCATGCAGGAGGCTGTGCCTAATGTATCAAGACAGGACAACCACATTTCGACTGCATGAAACTAGACTTCACCAACAAAAGCTGCAGAGATTCTATCTGAATCAAGCAACTCAAGTTAGTTGGCTATATGTATGGGGCAGTTTTACCATACCTAAACATTGATTTTAGTAAGGCTCTGTGTGCAGATAAACTTGCAACCATGAACATAATTGCACATTGATTTAGAGTATACGACAGATCCTGCGCATTCTACTCTTAGTATAAGGAGAGTCGAGATCATATATCATAAATTCTTTGCATGCCCTTTAAATATATCTACACCATCTGGAAGAAGAGAAGTTGCAGAATTTATTCTAGCACCTCTGGATCTTCTAATGCTAGTTGTACATGATACTGCAGAGGTGATCAGGATCAGATTCTGTCTTATAGCAGGATACAAGAAGCCTTTGAACCGATTTGATAAATATATGTTGTATCTTTATTCCCAATGGTTCTGCTTACTATAATAGTTTAGGACAATAATAGTTTTCTTCTCTGATTCGTACATTGTATGTTTATTTCATACAAAACCTTTTTCTTAAGTTCTGGTCTTTGGATCTATAAACAATTTTTATTGTGTTTTTGGGTGAAATAAAGTTGATTAGCATGACTACCCCTATCGAGGCCTAGTTCCAATCATCCAAACAAGTTCAAATGTTTCATTGGACAACTATAGATAGCACACACATTTATCGTAAAGTCTTTTCCAAAAAGATAATGGGATGATCATTATTCTTGAGTGATTGAGAATACACATCAATTGATAAAAAAAGCTGGAGCAGTCACTTCATAGACAAGGAAATAACATTAATGGAAAATGCAGAATAGAAAGCAAATGATAGTAAAATCAGAACCAACCTTTCCATAACACAGCAATATTATCTCTGAGCTTTTGCATTAAAGCTGGACTATCCTCCAGAATATCAATAGCGGTAATTGCAGCACTTGCAAGGTATGGTGGCAAAGAAGCAGAAAACACATATCCAGAACTACTCAATCGCTGAAAGAGATAAGCAATGTCAAATAACTAGAATATTTAACAAGTGACGTAAACCTCATCATTGATGAACAATATGACTAGTTAGAACATCATTTTTCCAATGAAATGGTTAAGTATTGGATATGCTTGTTTCCATACTTGGTGATCAATGACTCTTGCACTGCCAGTGCAGAATCCTCCTTCTGTAGCTAATGCATGCCCCATAGCTGCAGTAATAATATCTATCTTCTCAATCTGCAAGGCCACATCATTTAGCCATAAAATACAGATTTTATCCAGCAAAAAAATGGGAAAATGAATTTCCAAGACATACCGGAACTCCACAATATTCAGTAAGACCTCTTCCAGACCTGCCAAGTACACCAAAGGAGTTGCTCTCATCCAATAAAACACGGAAGCGATATTTCTCCTTCAATCTGATAATCTCATCTAGGGGTGCTATTTTGCCAGAATTCTACAAAACTCAGACCAAAGCATAGATTAGGGTGCAGAAAGTTTCATTTCCAACAAAAAGTTTTGGGTGCCTAGAAAACATTCTAAAAGCCTTCTTCTGTCATTGGCACCCTGTGAACATACTAAGAGGATCCTTTCGTTCTTCTTTAGAGAAACTATATTACATCAACAATCAACTCAACGGACTTCACCAATGTAAACAAAGTCGCATTAAAATTGCCTCATAAATCCTTTACATCTTAATCATCTACCCCTACTCATAACAACACCTAGTATTGTGAAACATAAAGTTCCTTTTAAATACCACCGACCAAACAACCAGCTGCAGTAACTGTTGGAAACATAAAAAAAGAGTAGTCTATCAATGTCAGCAGCAAGCAGGCAGAAAAGCCAGCTAGCAAGCACTGCAACAATCACTTTCATGTCTTAAAACTACTTTTACATTGGCCTTTTAAATCTAGAAGGTGGCATGTAACAATTGGAGAAGAACAAAAAACCCCAGAAATACAGTTTTTGAGATGAACATTGACTCAAAGTTTTTTGAGAGAAAAAAAGGAAGACATCATTTATCAGTAATTGATAATATATTAAAAACTTGACGCTCCCCACCTGACAAAAGAAACACAATGTGGGAGCTCCACCAATTTATGTATGCCTGTGGACATGAACATTGACTAGTTTGGTGGGATTCAGCAAATTCGTTCAGGAAATGTTACCTTGGGACTGAGATTTCAAGGAGTGGAGATATGCAGTTTGTCATTGTAGCCATTAATGGTATGCCACGTTGCCAAGTGACCTCAAGCAATGGCTATGACATTCAATTTCACTGTTCTACTTGTACTTCTACCAAGAACTAATTAAGACGGTTTTCAAACTGGTCATCTTAGTCTAAATTGAACATATTTCTAGATCTATCACATAACAATTGAGTTCCTAAATTGTCAATGAACAGTCAGAGGGGCAAAAGTAAAAGAAATTTTTCAGATTGATATATTTATAGATGCAAAAGTGAACAAAGAGTTCAAATAGTAAATTATCTTCCAAATGTTGATTTTCTATTCCTCTATTACTTCTAAAAATTGAACTATAACCAAACATAGTTATGAATGCAACAATTCAGAAAAATTTGAACTGGCAATAAAAATGAAAGAAACAAAATGCATACAAATTAAAGTAGCAGAAATATTAAACTCAAAAGACGAAGGAAAGAAGCCTAAATTGAGTCACCAAATGTGAAGAAGGAATGACGAAAAATACCTGGTACACTGCTTCAACCACAATGTATCGCCGTAATTTCTTAGCTCGTTTATTTTCAACAGTAATTTTCTCCAAAGTTTTTCTTAGGGATTCCATGTCATTGTGCTTGAAATACACAACAGTGCTTCTAGAAAGATATAAACCATTCTGAATGCCCCAGTGTACTCCCTCATCCCTGAAAAATAAAATGGTTACAAAGTGAACTGTTGTAGAAACAGTGACAAAAAAGTTCAGAGACAACAGAGTAGAAAACAATAAAGATTTGTACTTCCAAGCAATAATTATTGAACAAGATCGCTTCAGAAAAACTTTATGGCAAAAGAGCAACTGCCACAATTTGAAGTACATTACTAAGGGGTTGTGAAATTATACATGATAAACTCTTCCTGGTAATTAGCCAACTACTGGAAATTGATAATAGTAGAAACTAGTAACAGCATCAAGCTTTGAGGTCTGAAAAGAGAACTGAAAGTATCACCCAAACATGTGAAGAAGGTACCATATTGTCCAAAACCAATTTAGATAGAAAGAGAAAATTTAACCCTTGACACAAAAAAGTACAGAATAATTCAGTAGCAAGAACTTGGAGTACTCACACAACAATGATATCCCCTTTTTTACAAAAACAGGGAATTGCGCTGAACATCGTGGAAAGTCCATATGAATAGAGAATTGAATCAGAAGTGTTCAGAAACTTCGCAATCCTTTCCTCACAGTCAAGGTGAACATCTAATGGAAAGGAACTTGTCACGGTGAACATTCTAGTTACAAGGTTAAAATAGAATAACTATTGATGAAATGATTGTTACCAATTGTTCCATAAAACCCACGAGGACCACAGGAACCAACACCATATTTTTCCAAGGCAGCAGTGCATGATTCCTGAGGAAAAACTTCATTATGGACAGACTGTTTATTAAGAAACATTACCATCAAGTAGAAGATGATAAAATAGAGTAATGGATGTCCTTACGAGTAGCTTCTCATGTCCTATTAATCCAAGGTAATTAGCTGAAGTAAAATTCACAACTTCTTGTCCGTTGATCATTGTATGAGGTCCTGCAGCACTGCAACAAAAGCAGCTTGTAAACTGGAATGCCCTTGGAAAAATCATTCAATCAGGAGAGATAAACCTAACAGTTGATTATATAGTTCAGTACTTTTCCAAATCCCAAACCCCTCCTCCAAGAAAAAAGAGAGAAAGAGAGAGAGAGAGAGAGAGAGAGAGATCTACCAATAAGGTAAACAATTGGTTGCAGTCCCCCCTGCCATCACAGGCTCTTGCACAATTCAAACATTTTATATTGTAACTATTTTTATGAGTATCCTATCCCAACATATTTTACATCTTTCTCCATATTTTTAGTAGAAGACCCTGTATTTTGTGTCGTATTTAACTTGAACCAATTTTGTAATCATTGCTCAATTCCTTAGTGATAATTTTACAATCAAATACGGTACAAAAAATTAGAGTGGCAGTTCAAAGCACCTTGAGCTACAATCTGTTGCAACAAGCCCACAGGTTTTAATTTGTTATGCATTAAGACTGCACGAGTCACAACTTTGTGCTCTCTTTCCTTTTTGGTATTATCACCATCAAATGAGTCCATCTCAAATAGTTGATTAGATATAGAAATCCAGAGTTATAAAATAAATGAACAAATACTACCCCAAACAGCAAAACTAAATGATACAGGAGCTATATCGGACCTTTACATTATTATTAGAGATTATATTCATTCTTCTGCTCACACAATTCCGTACCAGTACTTTCAATGGTTCACTGAACTTCCATTAACATACAAGGACTACTCCTTAACGGTATTCATTTATGAATTTCACTTATGCAATATGGGATAGTCAGTATCAGAAGTTATCTCCTATCCTTCAAGGAGAAATATTTAGGGTCCTTACTAGTATTAATGACTTTCGAACTTTATTCAAGAGACTAATTATTTTAATCAACTTTTAATGAACGTATACTAAATTGTTCTTGCTTCAATTTAATAATTCTACATTTTTACTGTCTACTGTTTCACTGATTTTTTTCCAGCACAATATCGATATGATAAAAGAAATATAATTTACCTTTCTAGTATTGGTGGCTCATGTCGCATCTCTTCATAGATGGGAGGAATGAGGGGTTCTGGAACCCAGTCATCACATAGCTCGGCTATTTCCTGCATACGTTACACAGACTTACATTACCTTATCCCAACATCCTACACACTTCAAAATCTACAATATATGCAATAAACAAGTAAATAAGTAATGAGAACACATAATTCGATGTACCACTTGATCTCATACATAGCCCATCAGCGAATAGAAAGAATTAATGTCCAACAATAATGTAAGGCAGTTTAGGAATGAAATATGGATTGCAGAAAGAAAAATAGTTGGGAGCCTTTTGTCTTTGTACTATCAATATTAGATCTGCATTCCAAAAGTATGTTCCAATGAGGCATTAACCGAGGTATCACAGTGAACATGGATGATAAAGGACTGAATTACTGCCTTCAACAAAGGAGAAAGACTTGTAAGACAGAATAGAATATAGTGGCTTCTAAACAACTTCATCCAAAGATCTTCCAGAAATTCATCAACATGCCGTTATCACCTTTCAGAAACCGGAAATTCGGGCCTTTGATTCAAGCAGAATAAATGTAGTCAAGGTTTCTTTTTCTGCTAATGTAAATTAAGCTTTCAGTAAGGACTTTTAGACCCTGAGCCACATTAACAGGATCAGAGATTGATAGGTGAATAGTAAATAGGAAGGATGTATTTTAATTTTGACGGTCTATCTTGAATTCATTTTACAGTTCTCTGCCATTGGTGGCACATGGATCAATAATTCTTCTTATGTATCTTTTAACGTAGTACAACAAAGAGACAAGATCCACGACAAAAGTACAGGTACTGGCAACAGTCAACTAACAATGAAGCAGACGATACTGAAATAATAAGCCAACTGATTATGTGATTCATTGGAAAATGTCAGGTAAGATTCCAGACTTAGTGCAGAAAATACCCTGATATAACAGGGCGACTATAAAATTTACATGACACAGCATAAAATTGAAGGATAAGAGAGCATAAGAAACCTTATTTGATAATGGCTTTTTAGGAGGCTTGTAGCTTTTCTGGGAAAGAAGGAAGAGAATGACGACCAGGAGCAGAGCCTCCAAAAAAAGATGTCCTGCACATAAAAGAAGAAAAAGAGGATTCGATAAGTAGAGGTGATAGCAGAGCAACGAACTCTAGTTCAAACAGCGAAATTTTGTGATTAAAAAAAAGGAAGCCGGAGAAAAAAAAATGGCGAGAATGAATAGCAGACCTCCAATATGAACTCCGAAAACAACAGCCCGAGAAGAGGGAAAATCTAAAACCAAAGTGAGCCACTCAAAGGTGGTGTTGAGCAAGTGCATAACACCCGATCCCGCTGCCGCCATACCCTAGAGGAGTTAGTCACATCGTTATTGTATCGATCGTGCAACAACAACAAAAACAATAACACTATTAAAAAAAAAAAAATTTATTCAAAAAAAAGAACAATAACAATAACAAAAACAAAAACCATAGATTAAGAAAACTAGATTTGATAGCAAAGATTTTGGCATCCGTTGCTTTTTAGATCGCAAATCATCTCAATTCAATCTTCCTCTTCCTCTGAGAAGATGGATCAAAATCAACTAGAATGCCATTCATACCTTTGCTTTCTTGCCAGGTATCTTTCAGATTTTGGGCTCTGTGTTGCTTCCTTGGTATCTTTTGGATTTGTGGATTTTAAAACACAATCCACGTTTGTAAGCCACTCAAAATATCTATACAAAAAATCAATTGAATTATTCTACCAGAACGAAGATATAACAAGAGAAAATAAAATAGGGATTGACATCATAATAAATAAATAAATATTACGTGACATAAAAAAAAAACATAGGGTTTCACACCAAGAGAGAGTTCATCCCTTGCATTTCTCCGCTGCAAGGCAGCATCTTCTGAGTTTGATGCTTTTGTGGCTCAAGTCAATTACTTCAGCGCAGATCGTAAATGAAAAGGCATTTGTGTTTTAAAATTGGCTGCTAGGAATGTCTTTCAGTTGGCAAAGAAAGGAGACGAAAATAGGAAAAGAGTTGGGGGAGGGAAATAGAGTTGGCTAAGCTAGCTCTGTTCTATGTTAGCAGTGGACGTGGTGATATTTAATAACAAAAGGTGAGTTCTTTGTTTGGGTGAGAAGAGCCCAACCCAACCCAACCCACACGCCATACGGGCTATATTGTTCCCGATTGCTTCGACGACAATTTAAACAGACCCAATCCATCACTACCTTGGTACCTAAAAGTGTCAAAAGCGGGGGCAAATGACCAAATATAGTAACAATACCATCCACCCCTTTCTTATCCAGCTCACTTTCGCAAGTTCACTCCCAACCTCCCCACAATTGTAGCCGCCACCTCCCCACAGTTACAGTATTGGATCCCATGGTTTACGAACCATCTGGATTTAAACTGTATATAGCGATCAGATGTGTTTAATTAAATTTCTTATCTAAGACCAATGACCCGCTTATTTTAATCATAGTAAAAATATTTATGTTCGATTGTAAAATTATGTTAACGACAAATATTATATATATTTATATCAATTTGAATTTCTACAAAAGGAGACGGAAAAGGAAAAGAAAAAAGGGACGTAGTTGTAAAAGCCAAGATAATTTCCAAATAATTATGTCGGTAAAGAATCGTATGATATATCTTTAGGATTACAAATATAGTAATTAAAATGAATGTTACAATATATTGAAGATATATAGTCATTCATTTTTAATTAAATATTCAAACTTCAACTTAAAATTTTCAAACCAATATATATATATATTACAGTATATTAAAAATAGAGACACACCATAAAAGAAAACAGATTGCTTGTACGGCGACTTGCTGTTGGCTGTATTGCAGTCTTTTAGAAACAAAAAACATGGCGTCGTCATAAGTTGAATCCGGGTTTGTATCTTTTGTCGACGAGAAAGAAGGAAAGAACGATTTATAATCCAATTGCTTGCTTATATGGCCAAGAGATGCAGCAGTCTAATCGGTGGCATAGTGATTTTGCGCAGAGGCTTTATGCTGCTCAAATGTACAAGGTTTGCGTCGTTTTCCGATTTCGTTGCTTATCAGTCCATTGACAAATTGGCTACGCGATATTCTCAATCTTCCCCGGTGTTCTTCACTTCAAGTCTACAATCTTAAACACAAACACAAACACAAACACGAACATTAACACGCAGGTATTCATCTTCAATTATCTTATCTACTCTTGCCATGATGCTATTAGGTTTTGGATTAAGTGGGGTAAATCAAACGTTATTGTAATTAACTGGTAGTTTGGTATGCCATTAGACTATGCCTTTCGCCTTTCTGTTATGATAACTATTTTTCCCAGTGATTCTCATAAGTTCTTTCATTTGTCTATTGCTGCCAATATCAAGTGGTGAGTACCCTCTATCATCTCGGCATGAATTGTGCCAGTTCTTCTCATACCAAAATATCCAAGAAGCTCAAGGGTAAATCCCCTGGTTGGGCTTCCTTTGACCGCAAGCAGCGTCAGATACAAGGTGGCCTTCCACCTGAAGATGGTGAGGATCCATATCCACCTATGCCTCTCCATCCTAGTGGAAACCTATCGAGAAATTCTAGTTATCTTACTGGGCCTTTCTCGTCAGTGTTCCTACCGATTGAAGAATTTCCAGCCCTTACGGATAATGTTAATGGCCACCTACAAGGGAAAAGCGGTGTTTCTTATCTGAAGGAAGGTCGTAGGGAAAATAACCGTGAGTTTGCCTCAGGTAAGCTGAAACAGCTTCATAACTGGGCTGATTATAGCTTGATCGAGGATGTCCTGGCCAATGTGGATAGTGATGTTGACAAGGCCTCATTTTTGTTGAAAGACATGGTTTCTCCTGGTGAGTCAAAAGAGAATAATCCAACGCAATGTGGCACCGTTAGTAATGTTTTCCAGCCAGACAGCAGGAAAGATGAGAGTCTTTTGCCAGAAGAGGGTATGACTCTTGTTTCTGGCCTTTCTGCAGAAATTGCTGACCTTGACAATACTCTTGAGGATGCTCTCAAGGATAACGTCAATGAGTTTAGTGACGTAGATGGTTCTTCAGGGAAGAGACTTTTTGATGATGACGCTGCTGCTAACATGAAATTAATTCTGGGTCTCCTGCGGTCTGTACCTATTGAGTCTGAGTGGGAACAGGACGATGTCTATCTGATCCACCGAAAAGATGCACTTAGGATGATGAGGTACTGTATGCTAATACCCCTGTATGATTAGATATAATAGTGTGGTTCATTGGGTGCATTTGTGCGTGCTTAAGATTCAATGCTATCATGTTGTTACCAGTTATACTCAGTTTTGTATTCCACCTCATGTCAGGACACATTTGCTGTGAGATATTGTGATTAGGTGGGAATTGCTGTTCTGTTGTAAATCTGTGGTCGTAGTTGATGTTGTAGGTTCTAGAACCAGTAATCTTTATCCTTTTGTTCAAAGGATGTTTGCAACTCATTGCAATCAAATATTAGATGCTTAAAGCTCCTGGATGTTCCATTTAACAGGTCAGCATCTCAGAATTCCAGGGCTGCAACTAATGCCTTTCTAAGAGGGGACCATTTTTCTGCACGACAATACTCAAAGAAAGCTTGTGACGGATGGGCTGCTGCTGAACTACTCAATAGTATAGCGGCCAAGGAAATTTTAAATGTAAGAAATAGTAAAAATGATCCTTGGAAATTAGACTTGCATGGGCTTCATGCAGGAGAGGCAATTCAATTTTTGCAAGATCACCTACTTAAAATTGAAACCCAAGTCCCATTCGATTGGCAAACCTCTTCAAAAAGCATCGTCAGAGTAAATGAGACTGAACAATCATCGTTGCATCGTTCTTTTAGCAGTTTGGGAGTGGATAACTTGGATAGGAAGCAGGCTGCTTTTAGGCAAAGGCCAGCATCGTTACAAATCATAACAGGTACATTTAGTTGGTAGTTTTTGTCAGTTTATGGGTGTACGTGATATTTTCCTCCCATCTGCTAGTCTTTGTTACTTTTTTTCTAAAACCTGCACATGTGTTTCGAATGTGCGCGTTTTTTGGCTTCAAAATTGTTGGGTAATGAATCTAATTCAATCCATCCTCCTCATCCAGACGGAAGAGTTGCACAACTCTGCAACCTGTTAAGAACTTGAGTTATGACTGCATCCATGAATATCCTTTTGGTGTTGTGTGTTTGAGTTGACCTAAAAATTGCTGAAAACAATGCATACTACTGTGTGAAATGGGATCATGGGGTTCTGGGGAACAAGGATCGGGTGATAGGCTTTAATCTCCCGGTGGTGTGCTGGAAATCTTTATTTCAAAAGTTGCTATTGCCTAGCTCTTTTTGAGGTGTTTCGGGTTTTTCTATTAGGGTTGTATTATCTCTGCAGAGTTTGAAACAAGGATCATTTGCTTCCGTATTTTCTTGCAGATGCACTCTTGATTATCCTCATTGTGGACTGTAGATTTGAGATGACTAAATAATGTTCGCGAGTCTTTGGAAACCCCCATATAGAAGGAAGCATCTTAATGCTTTATTTTGTTTGAGAGAAATTTCTATCCAGTTACAGATATATGATTTGATGTGAATGAGGGTTACAATAACTGCTAGAGAAATTTTAGAATGATTGGAGGAAAAACATAATCCTAGTTTAGGTGCAAAATTGAAAGTCAGGCGTTGTTGTAAGCTACTTTAGCAGCGTATGAAAAAAAGAAAACTGCTAAACTTATTTAAGATGTGTTGTGGTATAACCTTACAGCTTTTATATCTATAACTCAAAGCACCATCACATGCATATCCAAGCCTTAGCGGTGTTGACACTTTTTTGTAAAATGTCAACTGCTCTGTATATTAAAAATGCAATACAGCAATTCTCGTTTTGTTATGTTTGCAGGTGTGGGAAATCATAGCAGGGTTGGATCGGCACTCCCATCAGCAGTGAGAAGCTTTCTTAGCGAAAATAGGTGAAAGTTTCTCTCTTCAAATCTTTCATGTTTTTCTTCTTTTGGAAAATGTTTTCGTCAACTTTTTTTTTCGAGTGCGCATTGGTAGTGTGGCTAAAATTTCATTTTGGTAAAAATATAATTTTGTTAATTGCAATATATTGTTATGATCAGTCATGTCATGTCACTTTTACAGATATCGATTTGATGAAACAAGACCAGGTGTGATCTCAGTTCGTCCCAAATTCAGACACTGATGAACAGTCAAATTGTTGTGGAGCTAAAGTTATTGTTTGTTTTCTAATGTGAGGGGCACATTACTGCGTTAGCTTAGCACCATCTTTAACAATCCTAAGACCTTAGCCACAAGGCTAAATTTGGTTCCAGATCCCTAAAACTTTTGTACATTAGCTAAATCGTTATCTGCTTTATTGAATTGTGGAAGAAAAAAGAAATCCTGAATATTTTAGTCACCCTCAATATTTTAGTCCTCCGTAACAGATTACATAATTTGATTGGGAATCAGTCAACATAGAAGAGGCCGCTTAAAGACAATGCCCAAATAGAACATGACGCATCCGAGGACTACATCCGAGGGTGAGGGATTTCACTGATGTATTGCTAGAGATCCTAAACACCAGGACAAAGGTTATGTATGTTTTCTTTGAGGTCTTAAGATTTGGGACAAGCTACAGTTGCAAAAGCAGAATGTTGATGAGTTATACACTAATATTGTTGAAGCTGGGTCGTTGGCAGAATTCTAATGAAAGCATAAAATCATCAATTTGTAAAGAATTTTCAACACTACCAGATAAAAAATGGGGAGCAGTTAACCATGTTAAGGAAGGAGAAGAGAAAGGATGGAAATCCTTTCCTCAAGCTAAACCCAACCAAAGGGGACCAAGTTGTGAAAATTCCAAAGCCGTCACAGATCCATTGTGGAACTAGTTTGCCGCAATATAGAGAAGGAAGAAATGAATGGACCAAAGATGAGTCAGTTAAAAACATCAAGCAAATGGTGTTAAAATTAAGGAGTGGACCTTTGTAAGTCTACTATGCAGGAGTCTCATGCATTGACTGGTACCGTTGTCACTTAAACTTCATTAACAAAGAAGAAACATAATAACTTAGTATCAAAATTTTTATAGTGCCAACATGATAATGATTTCAGGAGAAAACAAGTCATGTGATATCAATTGCTTGAGAAAAGAGGTTAGAGACAAAAAAGCTCTAAGCCGTGTACTTGAAGAAAGGGATAAGAAAGCAAAATTTCACATTCTTTGCTATCTTAATGGGAAAAAAAAAACACATTCTTTGCTACTTTGGTAATGGAAGAAGACACCACCGATGATATGCCTAAACCAGTCAACAAAATTCACTAACCCAACAAAACCTTTCACAGCAAAATCGTTGCTACAAACAACGACAAACCGGAGGCCGTTCCAAATCCCGAAAACATGAACAAGAGTAAACGAGAAACAGCAATTGCTTGGTTAATCATCGCGTCTGACAAAGGATATTGTTTCATCCAGACGCAAGTTCTCTACTCTACACGAGCATACATGTCTCAATCGTCGGAACTATACTCACTAGATTCTGGCAAGAAAGGCACTGCCACACAACAGAATGTCTCCTTGTCCTTGAGGAGCAGACAACTTCCGTCTGAATTCCATTTCAGATCAGATACTGTGAATTTTGGTAATGGATTACACACACAATAAGCACCTGCAGGAGTCCACATATACAAATTAGAGCTGCCAGTACAAAGAACAAGTCGGGCGCATGTCGGGTCCCAAGCCACTGCTCGTATGGGATCCTTCTGAACCAAGATGGCAGCAGGCTCTAAACGGTGTATGTCCCATATCCACAAAGTAGTTGGCACGCTATCATTACGAGTACATATATACTGGCTGTCACAGCTCCACGACAGAAGACCTACAATTAACGGTAAGCCAGTTAAGCAAACTTCCACTAAAACTCTGAAAATAGTCCAAGTTATACTGGCTAAGGAAAACCAAAAAGGAAGAAGATAAACTTGTGTTTTGAGAGGAAAACCAAATGACCGCCTACAGGAAACATGTACTCACCGATTCCTTGTTTTGGGTTTGGTTTGTCCACAGGAGGCTTCTGAAATGGCAGCGAAAGAGGTACATCGATAACCTCATACTTAACTCTGAAATGTCCCTCTGGAATATCTTCTTGGGACAGGAAAGAACCACGTTACCAGAAAAAGTCAGTCACAAGACAAGCTACATCACGGATAGAATTCAACATTCATGTCAAATATAAAAATTACATGATAACAAATAATATATATCACACCAGTATAAGAAAAAAAGAGAGCTAACCAGTAGTGCCTTGGAGAAACTCATCATTGAGACATAATTCAGACATGTCTAGGCGCAATGGTTCATCCACCTCCTGGAAAACCAAAGAACCAGGATCGGGTGACGTGATACTACCAGTAGATCTAATGACTTGAAAAGAGGTTAGATGGAAAACATTCACCTTAAAGACAGCAGCACAGCAAGGACCACGGATAATAGACAGATGCAAAAACTCGGCAAACGTTTTCCACGTGAGGTGATTCAGAACCCGCAGCATTTGATCATAGCTACCCACAGCCAAAAACTGGCCACAAGGAGAGCATGAAACGGTCTTCACACCAAGCCCACTTTCATATGCTTGATACTTAAACAGGCACCTTCCATCTGGGGAGTAAATTAGGACCTGTTTCAAATTAAAATACAACTTCTCAATCAAAGGCTTCAGAAGAAAATAGCAAAACTGATTCGCAGGAACATGCAAAATCAACCTCCATTTTTATGCATTGATAAATCAATAGTTACATGTATTTTTGTACTTTTTCTTTCGTTGTAATCGGGCCAAGCCAGGAATGAAGCCTTCTCCCTAACCTTTGAGCAGGGATAAGGAAAACAATCCAGTATATATAGCCCACCTGTATACCATCTTCTTTTAATAAAATTTCATTGGATTACCGAAAAAAGAAGAAGCATGACACAATGCTCTTGGAGGCCGCATTGGAATACTTGTCAGGCTAGGGTTATTGCTTGCCTAAATAAAAAAAAAATTGAGAAAAAAGGATCACCTTATAGTCGAGAGGTGAATCCCATATTAGTATAGCACCATCATCTGGTGACCATTCAATATCAGCCAAATCCAGAGTATCAACAGGAAATGTTCCCATTATCTCCCATGTTGAACATGAAAGAAGATTTACATAATCTTTGCAATCACGACGAGTGCATATCGCTGCGAACTTGCCATCTTTCGTGAAAGAAACCCCCTTAGAAACATGTTTGGGCCATTGCACATGAGTGCAAGCTGTATTCAGAAGCGACCAGACTGTTAATCGCAACTGAAAATCAGATGTAGTAAGTATGTGACGACTGTCCGGACTCCACCTAGCATAAGCAATGCCGGCAGGCCCTTCATCAATTTTGCATGTCCATTCAGGTTGAGCCAAAGACCATGCCTGTATCATTGGTCTTTTATAGAGGCCACAAAGAATATACTCGGAATCAAGTGCCCATTCAATATAGCTTATCTTATCCAAGCATGAAAACAGCTGCACAACCTGCATCAGAGAATAAGTTAATCATTTATTTTTAAAAAAGAAAAACTCATTTTGATACCGTACGTCATATTTCACGCGACCTCTATACACAGAAACAATTTTTAATTTTGTATTCATACATTTCTTGAAGCATTTTTACCACAACCATCACTTAATCATCTAATGAGATCGGAAATAAGAAACTTTAAGCCTTAAAAGTACTCTAATTGCGCTAAGCTTTCTTGTCCTTTCCCCATGGTCCATGAACACCTCAAATCGAAGACTATACGTTGCTTACCTACTAACTGCAAAAAATCCCGTCCGAAGTGAATGCTAATAAGGATCACAACTCAAGCAAGTAAGATCTTAATTTCATTTTACCATATTGGTTTTCATTCCTAAAGGAAAACTTATAGCAACATTTTCGAAGTATTCATACAACATTATAAAAAGAGCCAGTGTAATTTGGTTCAAGGGCATGCAAAATTAAGCGCAGGCATTTAAGAAGGATTAAGGCTTTCTTCTGGAACTGATTAAACGTAAAAGCTGACCTGATTTTTTTCAAAAGCCATACTTGATGGAAAGAAAAACAACCTTAAACGACAGCGTGTCGCGGATGACGAGACGATAATCGACTGCGACGGCGATGAAACGAGAGTTAGGCGAGAAACAGCAGGAACCGCTGTGCTTGTGAGCTTCAGTGAATTCCATCTCCTGTAGTCCCAAACCAAACCCACTGCTTCGATGTGCTCACTATTTGCCCAAAATCAGTAGCTTTGGAGAGAAGCATGAGAGATCAGCGAAATTTATCATTCTTCGCCATTATTGTAACTCTTTTTCCTATAAAATCATCAGAAAAACGAGAAGAACCTAGTTTGCTGTGAAATTCATGGATCGTTAACAGCTCGGGAAAGGATTTTTCAATTTAGCAATGATGTGGATCTTATTAGATTAGTGAGGGAGGTGAAGAAAATGGAATGGGTTAGGCACTCGTCAGTTCTCACTGCTCTGTACAGATATATTTTGAAGGGAGGTCGTGGATGGGTGAACTTGAATTTGATTTCGCCATGATTGGATGTTCGGTATGTTTGCCAAAGTAAAATGTTAATCGGAAATAAATAATATATATATATAATATTAAATTAATTATATAATAATAAATAATTTTGGTGAAAAAGAGTTTAATAATAGAAATACAAAATTAATACAATAAAAAACTAAAAAACTTATTTAATTTTAAAATTATTTTTAATAAATTTTAATAAAACAACTAACTGTTTTTAAGTTTTTTCATAAAGGATAAAAATATAATTTTTATCTATAAATCAAACTAATAATCTAATGATACCAAATATAGAATTTATTTTTAAATATCAATACAAAATTAACACAATTTTCTAATTGTTTTTCATGCAATTAATTATCCTACACAAATTCTCAAAATGGATAACCCTTTCGTCATTTCATACCCAACACTCACTTCAACAATTTTTTTTATCACAATTCTACCTTAAATATCAAAATAAACATATAATAAATAAAAAGGATCTCAAATGCCTCTACAAATCCATATAAATATATCAATGGACTATATAAATATTAATCCAAATATACTTACAGAGTTTGATAAGTTGTGCTTTAGTGGTATTACCATAGAGCGATAAGTTGTGCTGTAATGTCAGTTGTATTAATAAAGTGATTGTTTGTCCTAAACTCATTGATTGTTTTCCTGGTGTCACCCCTTCTACTTTCCCTTTGTATGGAATATTACAGCACCCCCAACATGATAGAAGAAGGAACACATTACGTCCCTATTTACTTCTCATTTATATGACACAATAGTAAAGTAAATGAGGCAGTAATGTTAACCAGTCTCAGGTTTTAAAAAAATTTGTTGCGCCTGAAATACAAATGCTTTTATTGGAATGTAATGCAGGATTCCCAACTGAAGGTTTCCCGTCGATTGAGAATAATCATAATATATTCTTTTACACTAGCATAGTCTTAACTTTCACCCGGCTATACTGTTTTACAGCCATGCCGTTGCTGTGATTCGTGATTGGACACGAGTATCCAAAAAATAATGATAATTGATTAAAGGATGAGCAGTTTCTAGTAATCTACAACTGAAACCCAAGCTTTCCTAAAATTTTTGTTATAATTTTGCTGGAGAGGCTTAACCGCGGGACTACGTTAGCCTTCCACTCCCTCCGTCTTTCTTTCTAGACCATCAATACAAACCTCCACTAGATTTTCACCGTCTGTTTGGAAGCCTATCAATATGGTCTGTAAGTTGCAAATTGCTTATATTCTTGTGACGCTTAACTAAGCTGTCTGGGTAGCGAACAGGCGGGATGAAGCACGCAGCGCATACATCATTGCTTTATCCCTCTTGCGTCGTCTATCAACAGTGATGTTGATAGGGCTAGTCCTGGGTACAGCCCAGAAAATTAGACTTGGGGATTAATTCCTCTCGGAGAATTAGGTTGGGCCAAACCTTTAGTCTCTTTGAATAAGACAGACGGACTAAAAGGGCCTTGAATCACCCTATAACCAGACATCATCGGCTCAGCTAAAGGGGTTCTCCAAGGCCTTTGCATCTCAGGCCAAACTGAGACTATTGGCCCATTGTCATCCATGCAACTCGAGATTGCGTTAGTGGTATTACCATAGACGATGCTGCTATACTTTTCTTATACTACAGGATAAATAGATGGAAAAGGCCATATCCCCTTTGCCGATGTGGTTCATCTGAATAATGCAATTGAAGAGAATCTGGTCAAAGGAATTTTTGCCGGAAGTATTTTTTAACCTTGGCTCTGCGCAGGTTCATTTGCGTTCTTTTTAACACATTTTTAGGGTTGTTCTCTCCTTAATTCGTTGTAATTGGCAAATTAGGGTTGTAGTCTAAATAGATTCGAACTACTTGGCTTTCACTTTAACCTAAAACCCCTCTTTTGCTTGACCTAAACTATAAACTATTGTATGCGTCTGTTCTTTCCTTAATTTGAGACGTGGATAACATAATTTGTCCTAAACTCATTGATTGTTTTCCTGGTGTCACCCCTTCTACATTCCCTTTGTATGGAATATTATAGCACCCCCAACATGATAGAAGAAGGAACACATTACGTCCCCATTTACTTCTCATTTATATGAAACAGTAGTCAAGTAAATGCGGCAGTAATGTTGACCAGTCTCTAAGGTGGCATCTAGCGCCAGGTAGCATTTCATAACAACGACTTATCGCTCGTTCAACTTTGTACAACGACGCAGCACTTTTTTTTTCTTTTTATGATAAACGATTATGAATAACTATTGATGACTGAGAGTGAGTTTGTAAACAAAGCAATACACGCTATGAATTGTCGTAGCAGTGTAGCACGTTATAATGAAAAATGAAGATGCAACTTGTTACAACAGGTAACAAGGTTGTAGCTCAACATTTCGGAAAACGAGCATAAGTCATGTGCAAATCGCCATCAGAATAATATCCAGGCTTACAAAAACCCAATCCTTCAGATTAACCTTCGCCCAACCTAGGTTGTATACCGGCCCATCAATACAAACCTCCACTGGATTTTCACCGTCTTCTTGGAAGCCTATCAATATGGTCTGTAAGTTGCAAAATGGATTATATCTTCTTGTGACGTTTAACTAAGACTGTCTGGGCAGCGAACAGCCAGGATGAAGCACGGACGGCAGACAACCTTGCTTTATCCCTCTTGCGTCGTCCATGTTGATAGGGCTAGTCCTGGGTACAGCCCAGAAAATTAGACTTGGGGATTAATTCCTATCGCAGAATTAGGTTGGGCCAAACCTTTAGTCTCTATGAATAAGATAGACGGACTAAAAGGGCCTTGAATCTCCCTATAACCAGACATCATCGGTTCAGCTAAAGGGGTTCGGCAAGGCCTTTGCATCTCAGGCCCAACTTAAACTAGTGGCCCATTGTCATCCATGGCAAACTCGAGATTGCGTTAGTGGTATTGCCATAGACGATGCTGCTAAACTTTTCCCATACTACAGGATGAACAGAAGGAAAAGGCCATATCCCCTTTGCCGATGTGGTTCATCTGAATGATGCAATTGAAGAGAATCTGGCCATAGGAATTTTTTACGGAAATATTTTTGACCTTGGCTCTGCGCAGGTTCATTTGCGTTCATTTTAAAACATTCTTAGGGCTGTTCTCTCCTAAATT